>OV702289.1:577740791-587740791 GCA_916181665.1 Avena sativa | reverse complement strand
ATTGTGTTTCTCTAGTTAAATCTTTTTGTTGACGTTCAGAACCTGAAACAAACATTAAAAATCAAGTTTTCTTTGCTAACAAAGTATTAGCGTTAGGTAAAGCCAAAAAATGATGAAATCAGGGAGAAAACCATCAATAAAAGCCATCAAAAATGTGTCGAATCTCACAGCTATCAACTCCCCCAAGCTTAGATGTTGCTCTCCCTCGAGTGACAAGGAAATAAGGAAGAGTAGTGGATATTCGAGACTGAAAAATAAAGGAACTCACAAGTTTGAATTGGTGTCAAATTCTTTTCTTCACAATCCCTGCAATCTTAAATATGATAATAAAAGTATTCACAGGATTGCACTGAGTCAATTTCCTAACCATGTATATCTTATTAGCAAATAAATCATATGCCCAAGCAAGTGTCAAAAGTTTAGCTAGGAAAGTGAGACGGATTCTTTTGGTGCCTCTCTTTGTAGAGAGATGAAAACCTTTTGTTCTTGTTTGTTTAACCAATTAAGAGTACTCAAGTTGGCATCAAAGCATGTAATTTGAGAACAACTCATCTATCCCATGTCAAAATTTCAATACTATCAAAGCATCTTTTTCTTTTCTTTTCCCTTTCAAAAACTTTAGCTCTTCCATAGAGAAATCATGCCACTATTTTTATCATGTTTAATTGGGGCTGTGTTGTGCACTCGTGACCATGCCAATGAATAATTGTTGAGCAATAATGGGCCAGGGGAGTACTACAACTTAAGTTGGAATGTGAAACCATGAGGAGACTAAAAATTTTACCCGTCATAGCATTGCTGCTACACACGTTTACATAACTCAATAGCCGAAATCAAGTGGTTTCCCACATTTACATCGTTCGCTAGAATGTAGGAAGTGGTTTCCCACATTTACATCGTTCCCACAATTAAATTCTTCGGGCTAAACATGGACTCAAGTCATCTTTCAGATGCTTTTTCTTGTTGTAAAAATGTAGGAAGTATTTTAAACCAAGTTCTTTGCTCGTTATTTCAAGGCTAAAAAGGAGACACTAGCAAAGGAATAGAATTTATAGGATAACAAGCTAAGTTGGGAGCGACCTTAGTGCAAGCGAGTAAATATTTGAAGGATCAATTTAAGGTTGCAGAAAGGATGATGAAAGGAATATGTTACCTCTTTTTCCTTGCTTTGTTCCCGTATTTAAATTGAACCCCATCTATGTTTCCCTATTACCAAGTCACCTAAAATTAAGCAATCTATGCGAGAAACAAAAAAACAGACTTGCAAATAAAATTACAACTATTTTTTTTGTATTTTTGGTTTAGACATGCAAAGCTGAAAATAAACATGCAAATTTGAAGAAATAAAATAAATCAAAATAAGAAATATAAAATATGAATGCAAAGTTTGGAGCTTTTTAAACCTCCCCCAAGCTTAGGCGATTGCCAGGCTTAGTTGTTACCATCATTTGGCGGCTGGTGTGGATACTGCTGGTAGAAGTCAGGGAAGTGGGTCATGAAGTGATTGAACTTGTGAGTCAAAGTGTTCACATCTTCATTCACATCCTGAAGAGTGTGATCGATCTCCCTAACGCACTGGTTGAGCTGCTGGAACTCCTGATAGGGGACGTAGTTGTACCCCTATTGTGGCTGGTTGGTCCACGGGTCCCAAGCTCCTCCTTGTTGCTGCTATCCTTCCCAAGAAGGGTTGTGTCCCTGCTCTTCCTCCTAATCCTGCTCCTCATCATCCTGCTGCCCTTCATCTTCCTCTTCCTCAGGCTGGTGCTCGGCCAAGATCTCCGTCACTTGGTCCTTGGTGAGGATCCAAGTGTGCTTGTCCACAATTGAGAAGGCTTGTGGGCAGGGAAACTGAACCTGCTCACCCTGTGCATCACCAAGAGAACCAAATTGATATGCTTGGGGCCTCCGGTTAGCATGGTAAACACCAAGGAAGCCAGAAGCAGTCAAATATTTGACATCCATGAGTTTGGAGCCGTCAACAGGTTCCATGAAAGGTAGTACAATGTTGAATGAATAGGCAAGGTGGGTTACCAATCCACCAATGTGAATATCACCTTTGGTCTTGTTTCTTTGGTGGCGGAAGTGCTGGATCAGTAGAGCTATGATGACCCACAAGTATTGGGGGTGTATTGCAGTATTTTCGATAAGTAAGAGTGTTGAACCCAACGAGGAGTAGAAGGTGTTGGCGAATGGCTTGGAGTAGGAATTCTTTGTAAATACTTAGCAAATGGTAAATAAAGTACGAGTAAATAAAATACAATAATAATAAATGCAGCAAGTGGCCCAATCCTTTCTTTAGCAAAGGACAAGCCGGTTGTATTACTTAAGATGACCAAATGTTCTCGAGGACACACGGGAATATCATCAAGTGCTCTCGCTTCATATAGTTGATTAATCTTCTTTAGTTTGCTAAGTGTTGTGTGGGTGAACCTGTGCTAATGTACCGACCTTCCTAGGACTAATACATACTTGTGATTATACCCCTTGCAAGCATCCGCAAGTACAAGAAAGTAATTAAGGTAGAAACCTAACCACAGCTTTAAACTCTAAGACCCTGACGTCCCTTGTGCAAAGGTTTCCTAACGGGGGTTCAGGTTTCTATCACTCCGACAACCCCTACGATTAGTAGCCAAATACACAATGCATTCTCCTAGGCCCATAAAGGTGAAGTGTCATGTAGTCGACGTTCACATGACACCACTAGAAGAAATACACCACAACTTAAATGTCAAACCATTGAATCTTTCTCAACACAATTCCACTACTAACAACATGACTTCTCCCATGTCCTCAAGAACAAAACGAACTACTCATAAGACATCATATGGATCAAGACCAGAGATGATATAATGATATGTAACAATCTGAATGATGGCTCAGTGTTGACGACGCTAGAAAAATGCTGGTACGGTGTTGATGTAGAGCTTGTTGGGAACCCCAAGAAGAAGGTATGATGACCACAGCAGCAAGTTTCCCTCAGTTATGAAACCAAGGTTTAATCGAACTAGTAGTTCCAAGGAAACACCCCAAAGGTGTTGCTAGCTGAGCCTTGGCAGGGCGCACTATCGGTGCTAGTAGCAACGTGGAGACTTGAACAACACAACCACAAAACTCTGTCCCCAACTTGCGATGAGGTTGTCAATCTCACCATGTTTTGCTAAAAACAAAGGATTAAACATATCAAATGGAAGAAAGTAATAGTTTGCAGAAAGTAAACACAAAGCAGTAAAAATTTTGTAGATTGTATGTAAAAGAAAAGACCGGGATCCACAGTTCACTAGAGGTGGCTCTCCTTAGATAGATAACATGCTGGGTGAACAAATTACAGCGGGGCAATTGACAAACATCGAGAAAGCAATACATGCATATACTAATCATCTTGACTCCTTTGAGACTTGATTGGGCATTACAACATTATACATAGACCGCCATCCAACTGCATCTATAACTAATAATCCACCTTCAGGTTATCATCTGAACCCCCTCCAGTATTAAGTTGCAAGCAACAGATTATTGCTTTACGAATTGCGTGTAAAGTAAACAATATGATTGTTCTATGAACAAAGGATTGTTGTTTTCTCCCTAGTAGCAACATCACATCTAGTACCTTAGAGATTTCTGTCACTTCCCCGGATTACCAGAGGCATGAACCCACTATTGAGCATAAATACTAACTCTTGGAGTTGCTAGCATCTACTTGGCCAAGATAGCTACTAACAACGGAAAGCATGCAAGATCACAAATAACAAAGACATGATAGAATCAATAATCAATCTGAAATAGCATATCAATATCCATCGGATCCCCGCAAACACAACATGCAGAATTACAAATAGATGATCTTGATCATGAACGGAGCTCACAAGATCTAAACATGAAAAGCACAAAGGAGGAGAACCAGCCATCTAGCTACTACATGGATCCATAGTCCAAGGACGAACTACTCACGCATCACACCGGAGGCTTGCATGGTGATGAAGAAGGCCTCCAGGGTGGATTCCCCTCTCCGGCAGAGTGCCGGGAAGAGCTTCAGATCCCTCCCGATCTAGGGATGGATATGATGGCGGCTGCAGACTCTTTCGTGGATTTTTGATCGGGTCCTTACGGTTTTCGTCCCGATGGCACCTTATAGGCGAAAGGGGAGGCCGAGGGGGTGCCGGAGGCCTCCAGACCACCCCCTGGCGTGGGCTAGGCTGGGTCGCGCGGCCAGGTGGTGTGGTAGCCCCATGGCCCCTCTCCGTCTCATATTCTGGCATCTGATGACTTTCGGAAAGATAGGCACTTTGGCTTTTGTCCCGCCTAATTCTGAGAATATTCATTTTCTGACTTTCCTGGATCCAAAAACAGCAGAAAACAGGCAGCTGGCACTGTGGCTCTTGTTAATAGCTTAGTCCAAGAAATCATATGAAAAGTACTCAAAAGTGTGGACAAAACACAAAAAAGTGAATAAAACCAAGCATGGAACATCAAAAACTATAGATACATTTGCAATGTATCAACATCCCCAAGCTTAACTCATGCTCGTCCTCGAGTAGGTAAGTGATAAAAAGAAAGAATAATTTTTGAGGTGACATGCACCATCAAAGACTTGATCAAAGTATTTGTAAAACATTCAAAGCTGGGATCATAGTACTTCAATCATAACATGAAAGACAAAGTTCTAGCAATAGGACAAAGAAACTATGATGCAACATGAAAAGGCACAAACAAAAGATTCATGAATAACAATGCTTTGCAAGACGTTTGTTTGTTTCACATAAAGAAAACATAGCATAATAGCATTCAGCTTGTCCCTCATAGAGTAGCAAATATAAATGCATAGGACACCTTCAAAGTTCATAAGTGACTAGATACAAATAGTTTAAAACAAGCAATATCAAGGTATGCATCAATCAACTAGTCTTGGGACAATGCACATAGAACTAAGAATGGCCACTATGCTCTCAAAGTAGGTGCATAAAGATAGAAGGTGGAGACTCAAGGTGTAATGGTGGAAGAAAGGCCTTCATAGAAGGAAGTAGGGATTCAAGTATCATAAAGAGCTTCCAAAAATTATGGTACTTATAGCTTTCAGTTCTCATTGCCCCTATCATAAGCATCTTGAAGTGATTAAGGTTAAAGTGAACAAACTATGGTGTACATGCTTGACGAAGTATAAGTCAGAAATCTCATGTCCCTTGTATATGAGGGCCGCTATTCATGCTACTCAAGTTTAGTTACTTGTAAGTTCTTGTCATCGTAAGTACATGTGTATCATAGAGAACCGCCAATGGGGTACCCCTTGCCCGATGATACGGAAGAATCCCCATATGAAAATGATAAGGCAAGCAGCCAACGAGCATCTCAGCAATCTTCTTATTTACCATGGGAATATGGTGCTTTTTTCTCTCTTTCCTCTTTTCATAATCTCTTTTTTTTTCTTTTTTCTATTTTTCTCAATATAGGACTCTTTTTTTATAATAAGAATGCTTCATAGACAACTCATTATGGTTACGCTGTAGGTTTCCACCATGTCAGCATGGATTAGACCAGTGGCCTAGGCGTTTCTCTAACACATATACATAACTCCATGGACTTACAAGCTCCCCTTTCATTTGACACCGACGACATCCATATACAAAAGAGCATGATATCAACTAGGTACAAGTACCAAGTGCAATGTTGAAAGCGTTCCCCATGAAAGCATGGTTTTGCTAATTCCCAACAAATAAGTGCAAGCATATACAACATAGACGACACAATGGTTCAAGTTTATTAAGGGCAAGAAAAGTAAAGTGTGCCACAAGTTCGTGAGAGCTTTAATCACTAGTTTTATCATAACAAGTTTAATTCGGAAGGTAAACAAAAGCATGAATATACTTGGAATAGCATAAGCTAGTAGGTAGGTATGGTGGACTCTTTGGAATAACTTGGTTTAGGGAGTTAGATGCATGAGTGGAACTCATACTTGGTTGTGGAGGCTAGCAAAAGACTGGGAGCGACAAACTAAGAGATCAATAATGGCCATAATCATGCAGAGCAACAAAACATCATTGATCAAAGCATAAAGTGCTACTACAAGTTGAAAACTAAAGGATCATAGAGGCTTATGGTGAGTTGAGATAGTCATAACATGGTGTGAGCACATAAATCTATTTCGGGACAACAACTTTCCCAATCATTACTTCTCTCTCATTAGAGGTTACTCTTGGCACAAAAAGCAAATAAAAATGATAAGGAGCGGTTATTACTGATGTAATAACTTCGAAGACTCATCTAAAACTTTTGGGTTATCTCCCAATAAGTACTTTTCTTTAACGCCTTTAAGTTAGGCATAAGAAGCAAGAAAAAGAATCAAGTGTTCTCAAATGAAGATGCATTAAGACCAAATTTTGTTTTCATAGGAGAAGCAAAAGAAATCTTCTCTCTCTTCTTAGGGAAGTGTTCTATACCTTTCTTGAGTGTGAGTTGATATTTAATGGTGCCTTCTTTCACAGCAATAATGGCACCAACAGTTCTAAGAAAAGGTCTTCCCAAAGTAATAGGACAAGAAGCATTGTATTCACCATCCAAAACATAGAAATCAATGGGGACATAGGCATTGTTAACCATAATAAGAACATCATTAAGACTCCCCATGAGTTTCTTTTTAGCATTATCATCAAGTGGGACATTCAAATAACAATCTTCAAGTGGAGGCAAATCAAGCATATCATAAATCCTTCTAAGCATAATAGAAACACTACTATCAAGATCACATAAATCTTAGAAATAAAAGTCATTCACTTTCATATTAATGATGGGTTCCCAACCATCTTCTTGTTTTATAGGAATAGAAGCTTTATGTTTCATCTTTTCTTCTTTAATCTTTATGAGAGCATCAGTAATGTGTTTTGTAAAGGCCATGTTCATAGCTAGCATAAGGACTTTTAGCAAGCTTTTGTAGGAACTTAATAATTTCAGAGATATTGCAACCATCAAGATCAAAATCAAATTTATCATCTAAAGTAGTAGAACTATTACTAGCCTCAACACTAGTGGTGGTGATAGTAGAAACACTAATGTTTCTAGCAATTTCATCTTCTCTTTCCCACTTAGCATGTAATTCAGCTAATAGTCTAAAATTTTCATCAATTCTTACTTGTATGGCATTAGAAGCTGCAAAAGGATTATCATTAGTTTCAGCTTTAGCAGCCATTTTATTCAAAGAAGATTGAGCTTCAGCCAAAGATGCTATTTTTCTTTCAGCATTAGAGAGTTTTTCCTGCATAGTTTTATTGAAAGTAGTTTGTTTACTAATAAAGTCTTTAAGCATAACTTCAAGTTCATAGGGTGCACTCCTATTATTGTTGTAGGAATTTCCATAAGCATTACCATTATTGGGAGGATATGGCTTATAATTGTTGTTACCAAAATTGTTCCTATAAGCATTATTGCCAAAATTATTATTTCTTATGAAGTTCACATCAACTTGCTCTTCTTGAGCAACCAAAGAAGCCAAAGGAACATTATTTGGATCAATATGGGCTTTCCCATTAACAAGCATAGACATAATAATATCAATCTTATCACTCAAGGAGGAGGTTTCCTCAACAGAATTTACCTTCCTACCTTGTGGAGCTCTCTCAATATGCCATTCAGAATAATTAACCATCATATTGTCCAGAAGTTTTGTTGCAGCACCCAAAGTAATGGTCATAAAGGTACCTCCAGCAGCAGAATCCAATAGGTTCCTTGAAGAGTAGTTCAACCCTGCATAAAAAGTTTGGATGATCATCCAAGCAGTTAGTCCATGAGTGGGACAATTCTTTACCAAAGATTTCATTCTTTCCCAAGCTTGAGCAACATGTTCATTATCAGATTGTTTAAACTTCATTATTTCACTTCTCATAGATATAATCTTAGCAGGAGGATAGTATTTTCCAATAAAAGCATCTTTGCATTTAGTCCAAGAATCAATACTATTCCTAGTTAAGGAATTCAACCATTCTTTAGCTTTTCCTCTCAAAGAGAAAGGAAACAGTTTCATCTTAATAATATCACCATCTATATCCCTATGCTTTTGCATCTCACAAAGTTCAACAAAGTTATTTAGATGGGTAGCAGCATCTTCATTACCAATACCAGGAAATTGTTCTCTCATAACAAGATTGAATAAAGCAGGTTTTATCTCAAAGAAAGTATCTTCAGGCACAGGTGGAGCAATAGGTGTGCTCATAAAATCATTGTTGTTGGTGCTAGTGAAGTCACACAACTTAGTGTTTTCAAGAGTAGTCATTTTTTTGTGTTTCAAATAAGAAAGAAAACTAGTAAAACTAATATTTTTTGTGTGTTTTTGATAACAAAGCAAGCAAACAAAACAAAAAGAAACTAAGCAAAACAAAAATAACAAAGTAAAGAGATTGGTTATGAGGGACTCCCCTTGTGAAGATGTCCTTGACTCCCTGGCTACGGCGCCAGAAAAATGCTTGATGGATCAGTGTTGACAGCGCCAGAAAAATGCTGGTGCGGTGTTGATGTAGAGCTTGTTGGGAACCCCAAGAGGAAGGTATGATGAGCACAGCGGCAAGTTTCCCTCAGTTATGAAACCAAGGTTTAATCAAACCAGTAGGAGCAAGGAAACACCCCAAAGGTGTTGCTAGCTGAGCCTTGGCAGGGCGCACTACCGGTGCTAGTAGCAACATGGAGACCTGCACAACACAACCACAGAACTCTGTCCCCAACTTGTGATGAGGTTGTCAATCTCACCGTGTTTTGCTGAAAACAAAGGATTAAACGTATCGAATGGAAGGAAGTAATAGTTTGCAGAAAGTAAACGCAAAGCAGTAAATAGTTTGTAGATTGTATGTAAAAGAAAAGACCGGGATCCATAGTTCACTAGAGGTGGCTCTCCTTAGATAGATAACATGCTAGGTGAACAAATTACAGCGGGGAATTGACAAACATCGAGAAAGTAATACATGCATATACTAATCATCTTGACTCCTTTGAGACTTGATTGGGCATTACAATATTATACATAGAACGCCATCCAACTGCATCTATGACTAATAATCCACCTTCAGGTTATCATCCGAACCCCCTCCAGTATTAAGTTGCAAGCACCAGATTATTGCTTTACGAATTGCGTGTAAAGTAAACAATATGATTGTTCTATGAACAAAGGATTGTTGTTTTCTCCCTAGTACAACAACACATCTAGTACCTTAGAGATTTCTGTCACTTCCCCAGATTACCAGAGGCATGAACCCACTATTGAGCATAAATACTAACTCTTGGAGTTGCTAGCATCTACTTGGACAAGATAGCTACTAACAACGGAAAGCATGCAAGATCTAACAAAGACATGATAGAATCAATAATCAATCTGAAATAGCATCTCAATATCCATCGGATCCCCGCAAACACAACATGCAGAATTACGATTAGATGATCTTGATCATGAACGGAGCTCACAAGATCTAAACATGAAAGCACAAAGGAGGAGAACCAGCCATCTAGCTACTACATGGATCTGTAGTCCAAGGATGAAGTACTCATGCATCACACCGGAGCCTTGCATGGTGATGAAGAAGGCCTCCAGGGTGAATTCCCCTCTCAGGCAGGATGCCGGGAAGAGCTTCAGATCCCTCCCGATCTAGGGATGGAGATGACGGCGGCTACAGACTCTTTCGTGGATTTTTGATTAGGTCCTTAGGGTTTTCGTCCCGAGGGGGTGCCGGAGGCTGCCAGACCACCCCTAGCGCGGGCTAGGCTGGGCCGCACGGCTAGGTGGTGTGGTGGTCCCTGGCCCCTCTCCGTCTCGTATTCTGGCATCTGATGACTTCCGGAAAAATAGGCACTTTGGCTTTTGTCCCGTCCAATTCCGAGAATATTCATTTTCTGACTTTCCTGGAACCAAAAACAGTAGAAAACAAGCAGCTGACATTGTGGCTCTTGTTAATAGGTTAGTCCAAGAAATCATATGAAAAGTACTCCAAAGTGTGGACAAAACACAAGAAAGTGGATAAAACCAAGCATGGAACATCAAAATTATAGATACATTTGCAATGTATCACTAAACATAAACAATAATTCAATGGTTCACTCAGTAGCATCAAATGCAAGGAGTAATCAACACCGGGAAAGTTTCCCCTAAGAACTATGCAAGATTCAACCCAATTGTTACAGCGGTATGAAGTGGTGATGATGGTGCTGGTGGAGATGATGGTGGTGGTGATGATGATGATGATCCCGATGAAGTCCACTTGATGGTGGTGTTGATGGCGATGATCTCCCCTCTCCGAGAAGGAATTCCCCCAGCAGAATTCTATCTGCCGGAGAGATCTTTCTCCCTCGGTGTTTTCCGCCCCGTAGAGGCGGCGAAATCTTTCTGTGGTCGCTCCCCAGGTATTAGGGTTTCGAGGGGGATAATATATGCTAGAGGGGAGAGCCTGGAGTGGTCCAGGGCGGCCACACCACCTGCTGGCACGGCCTAGGGCTGCCCGCACTAGGTGGTGGTGTGGGCCCCCTATGGCCCATCTCCCCTTCCCCTTCTGGCAATCTTCGTCTTCTGGAAAAATAGAATTTTCCCTGTATTTTCCCGGATTTTCTAATCTTCGCGAATTTCGCCACCAAACAACCCCTTTTCCATTAGAATCCTGACTGCAGTGATCCATGCTCCAAAAGTCATCAACCATGCAAAACAGATGAAATAACATAAGTATCATCTCTTAATATGAAATATATCAATGAATATCTGTAAATTATGATATAGAATAGTGATGCAAAATGGACGTATCAACTGCCCCCAAGCTTAGACTTCGCTTGTCCCCAAGCAAAAACTGAGCTCAATAAACATGACCTCAGGTTTATGGAGTGAAGAGTCGATAAAAGAATACGGACAAGGAGCATCACATTCATCAATACATAAATCATCATAGAAGACAACTCACTATAATATAACTTAACTTGCAATAAGTAAAGGAAACATAATAAAGATACATAAAGTAAATCATAATTGGTAATGGCAAATTATCTCTTGGTCGAAGAACAGTTGACAATTTGTAGGAGTTCACACATAAAGGGTTTTCAATGATAGCTTTCAAAGTAGTATTCACTAAGATAAGAGCAATGTGCAAAACAAGGAACATAAGAAACATGATTGAATAAATCATCATATGAATGAATGAAACACAACAACTCAAAATACTTGCTGAGATAGAAGGGAATAAGTTTACCGACTCAACTAAAAGTAAAAGATAGGTCCTTCGCAGAGGGAAGCAGGGATTTCAAGTTTCATAAAGAGCTTCAAAAAATTATGATACTTATTAGCTTTTAGCTCTCATTGCCCCTATCTTAGACATATTTAGGTGATTAAGGTTAAACTGATCAAATATGAGGATATGCTTGACAAGTTGCAAGTTGAAAATCTCATGTCCCTTGAATACGAGGGCCACTCCTCATGCTACTCAAGTTTAGTTATCGGTAAGTTCTTATCATAGTAAGTATATGTGTATCATAGAGAACCGCCAACGGGGTACCACCTTGCCCGATGATACGGAAGAATCCCCATATCAAAATGACAAGGAAAGAAGACAACGAGCATCTCAGCAATCTTCTTATTTACCATGGGAATATGGTACTTTTTTCTCTCTTTCCTCTTTTCTCATCTCTTTTTTTTCTCTTTTTCTCAATCTCTGTCTCTTTTTTTATAAGAAGAATGCTTCATAGATGCTCATTATGGTTATGCTGCAGGTTTCCACCATGATTAGGCATGAATTAGACCGGCAGCCCAGGCATTTCTCTAACACACATACATAACTCCATGGACTTACAAGCTCCCCTTTTATTTCACACCGACGACATCCATAGACAAAAGAGCATGATATCAACTATGTACAAAGTACCAGTGCAATGTTGAAAGCGTTCCCCATGACAGCATGGTTCTACTAATTCACAACTTACAAAGCGCAAGCATATACGCAACATAGATGGGCACAATGGTTCAAGTTTATTAAGTGCAAGAAAGTAAAGTGTGCCATCAAGTTCGTGAGAGCTTTAATCACTAATTTTCACATAACAAGTTTAATTCAGAAGGTAGATAAAAACATGAATTTACTTGGAATAGCAATAATGCTAATAGTTAGGTATGGTGGACACAAATGGCATAGGTTTTGGTTTAAGGATTGGATGCACGAGAAGCATTCCCTCTCAGTACAGGTTTTTGGCTAGCAAGACTGGGTAACAAGCATAAGAGTTGAAGGAAACAAAAAAACATACAAATGATAAAATCAAACATGTAATCTTCCTTGGAAGCACAAAAGATATTAACTAGAGAATACCAAACTTATCAGCAAATCAAGAAAGAAAGATGATGATGAAATTATATTTCTTTAAGAGTACTTTTATCTTTTTCATTCAATTCTCAAAATAGTGTTGTTACTGACCGAGCCAGGTTTTCCAAAACCAACTAAATTTACTCAATGATCCCAAAGTGATACCAATACTAACAACAAGATCAATCATATAACATGAATTGAAAACTTATATAAGATATGCATAAGAGTAAATGATAGAACTTCTCATTAGTATTCCATAACGGCAACTCACTCCGAGGGATACATAGATATCTAACAAGAGGGGGGACACTTCCATAATGCAAACCATCCTACATGATAACTTCTCTATTCATGATATGACTCTACTAAAAAGGGTAAAAAGATAGAAGATAGTGATGTGATACCGCGGAACTCCCCCAAGCATGGAACAAACCAAGGGGATGCCAAAACCTGATGACGAATTACTCCTTCAGTGGTGGTGGTGTTCTTTCATCATCGACCGACTTCCAAGGTAAAGGCTCCCCACCAACAAAAGACATCCTGGTCTCCATCATCCTGAAATTAGCAGTAGCACTTATGCATTTAAACCTAACCTCATACTCACAGTTTTGATTTTGAACGTCGTAGAGCTGTGCAGTGAGAGAATTTCATACTTAAGCTCACCAGTCTCCTTTTGGTGCTCGGCGATGAGTTCGGAACAAATCATATGGATGATATCCACTTCGTGTTACACCATCTTCTTGAACCTAAAGACTTCTTGCTCCAGTGCTTCCATCCTGTCCTCCAGACTTCCTTCACCTTTAGGGCCTTGATCCTCTTTTATCCATACCTCCCCATCTTCAAGCAACAACTCCTTGGGATGAATCTTCAACTCACAGATGTATGGGTTGATGATATCCGCTGAGGAATCTTTCTTGGTTGATCCAGAGGAAGACATTGTGGCTCCAAAACTAGGACTCTACCTGTCAGAAATAGATCGAAATGAAAACACGACGAGAACATGATATACGAACCTCGGAGGATCCGGGGAATTGTATATTACGAAGTTTTACAACAAAAGGAAGGTACTGGGAGAAAAAGGGTTGGAGACGGAGTCCGAGGTGGCCACACCACCTGCTGGCGCGGCCAAAGGGGCCTGCGCCAGGGGGTGGTGTGAGCCACCCTGGCTGCGTTTCCGTCCCTCTTTCTCTTCGTTGCTTTCCTTGTTGGACAAAAACTCCAAAAATATAACTGGACAGAATTTTCGCGGAACTTTTCTTACCAGAACAGTTACCTATTCAAAAATGGACTATGCGGGTCTCTGAATTTGATCTTTGATAAATTTTTCTAGAGTTACTACTTGAATAGCATCAATATCTTCATTGTAAGAATCTCCAGCAATATAGTGCTTGAGCTGCTAACCATTCACCACTTGTGTAGTGTTATCTTTTATAGAATAAGTTTTATTGCACCTAAACGATATACTTCTTTGATAACAAAAGGTCCTTCCCATTTTGAAAGTAGTTTCCCCGCAAAAAATCTGAGACGAGACGTATACAATAGAACTTTCTCACCAACATGGAACTCTCTCTTAAGAATTCGCCTGTCATGCCATCTTTTACCTTTTTCCTTAAAGAGTCTAGCATTCTCATATTCTTCACTCCTCCATTCATCCAACGAACTTAAGTCAAATAATCTTTTCTCACCAGCAAGCTTATAGTCTCTATTAAGTTCTTTCAGTGCCTGATAAGCTTTGTGTTCTAATTCTAAAGGTAGGTGGCAAGCTTTCCCATAAACCATTTTGTAAGGAGACATTCCCATATGATTTTTATAGGCAGTCCTATAAGCCCATAAAGCATCGTTCAACTTTTTAGCCCAATTTTTTCTAGATCTATTACAGTCTTTTGCAAGATGGATATAATTTCTCTATTTGATAGCTCTACTTGCCCACTAGTTTGGGGATGATAAGCTAAATCAATTCTATGATTAACATCATATTTAGCAAGGGTCTTTCTAAAACCACCATGAATAAAGTGAGAACCTCCATCAGTCATAAGATACCTAGGCACTCCAAACCTAGGAAAGATAATATCCTTAAGCATTTTTAAAGAGGTCTCCCCATCAGCACTTTTTGTAGGTATGGCTTCTACCCACTTAGTAACATAGTCAACAACAATAAGAATATGGGTATAACCTTTTGAAGGGGGAAAAGGACCCATAAAGTCAAATCCCCAACAGTCAAATGGTTCAATAACTAGAGAATAATTCATAGGCATCTCATTGCGTCTAGAAATGTTACCAACTCGTTGGCACTCATCACGTGATAAGACAAATTTTCTTGCATCTTTAAAAAGAGTAGGCTAGTAAAAACCTAATTGTAGCACCTTTTGTGCGGTTCTATCTCCCGCATGATGTCCTCCATAGGCACTACCGTGACATTTCCGCAATATTTCCTTTTGTTCGTATTCTGGAACACATCTTCGCATAATGCCATCTACTCCTTCTTTATATAAATGTGGGTCATCCCAAAAATAATGCCTCAAATCGTAAAAGAACTTCCTTCTTTGCCGAGCTATAAAATTTGGAGGCAAATACTTGGAGACAATAAAGTTAGCATAATCAGCATACCAAGGGCTCCATCGCGTGCTTACCCCTACTGCAGTCAACTGTTCATTTGGGAAATATCATTAACAGGCATAGGATCAAAAGAGATGTTTTCCAATCGAGATAAATTATCAGCAATAGGATTTTCAGCACCTTTCCTATCTACAATATGTAGGTCAAACTCTTGTAAGAGCAGCACCCATCTAATAAGCCTAGGATTATCATCTTTCTTTGTCATAAGGTACTTAATAGCAGCATGATCAGTATGAATGGTAACTTTTGAGTCAACAATATAAGGCCTAGACTTATCACAAGCAAAGACAACAGCTAATAATTATTTTTCAGTAGTAGCATAATTCTTTTGAGCAGCGTCAAGATTCTTACTAGCATAATGGATAACATTTAACTTTTTATCTATTCGTTGCCCAAGGACAACACCTACAGCAAAATCACTAGCGTCACGCATGATTTCAAAGGGTAAGCTCCAATCAGGTGGTTGAACAATAGGAGCGGTAATTAAAGCCTTCTTTAGAGTTTCAAAAGCTTCCTTACACTCATCATCAAAAACAAAGGGTACATCCTTTTGGAGAAGATTAGTGAGGGGTTTTGATATCTTAGAGAAATCTTTAATAAACCTTCTATAGAAACCAGCATGACCAAGGATACTATGAATACCTTTGACGTCTCTTGGACAGGGCATTTTCTCAATTGCCTCAACTTTAGCTCTATCGACTTCTATGCCTCTTTCAGAAATGTTATACCCGAGGACAATCCCTTCATTGACCATGAAGTGTCATTTCTCCCAATTAAGAACAAGATTAGTTTCTTCACATCTCTGCAAAACTTATCAAGGTTGTTAAGACAATTATCAAAAGAAGTCCCATAGACAGAAAAATCATCCATGAATACTTCCACAATTTCCTCACAAAAGCCATGAAAGATAGTAGACATGGATCTTTGAAAAGTAGCAGGAGCATTACACAAACCAAAAGGCATACGTCTATAAGCATAGGTTCCATAAGGGCATGTAAAAATAGTTTTTTCTTGATCTTATTGTTTAACAGCAATTTGAGAGAACCCAGAGTATCCATCAAGAAAACAAAAATGGGTCTTTTTAGACAAGCTTTCTAACATTTGATCAATAAAAGGAAGTGGGTAATGATCTTTCTTGGTAACTTTGTTAACTTTTCTGAAATCAATGCACATCCTATAACCTACTACTATTCTTTGGGGAATAAGATCATCATTATCATTAGGCACAACGGTAATCCCCCCCCCCTTTTTTAGGGACACAATGAACAGGACTAACCCATTCACTATCAGCAATAGGGTAAATAATACCAGCATCAAGGAGTTTTAATACCTTGTTTCTTACCACTTCCTTCATCTTAGGATTTAAACATCGGTGATGCTCTACCACTGGCTTTGCATCTGGTTCTATATTGATAGCGTGCTGACATATAGTAGGACAAATCCCCTTTAAATCATCCAGAGTATAGCCCATCGACCCTCGATGTTTCTTCAGTATCTCCAATAATCTTTCCTCTTCCTTCCCTGAAAGTTTAGAACTAATAATAACAAGATATATTTTATTATCATCAATGTAAGCAGATTTAAGATTGTCAGGTAAAGGTTTTAGATCGAATACCGGATCCTTTTTAGGTGGCAATGTGGCACCCAAATCTTCCACGGGCAAGTTATGCTTAAGCATCTTAGGTTGACGACGGAGAATCTCGTCAATCTAATTTCTTTCTTCCATGAAGATTTCACTTTCGTGGTCTGCCATAAATTGCTACAAAGCATTGTTAGGGGCAAGAGAAATAGAAGCAAGTTGTTCAACTCTAAAATCCTCATTATGGGTTTCATTTTCACAAGGTTCTTTAGTAAATTTCGAAAAATTAAACTCATAAGATTCCCCATCAATTTTAGTTAAGATTTTCTCCCTTTTGCAGTCTATAATGGCTCCACATGTACTCAAGAAAGGTCTACCAAAAATGATAGGATAGGTTTTACTAGCAGCTAAACCAAGTACTAGAAAATTAGAAGGATATTTAATCTTACCACAAAGAACTTCCACATCCCATACAATACCAATTGGAGAGATGGTCTCTCTATTAGCAAGGTGAATAACCACATCAATCTCTTCTAGTTCACAGGGACTTGATTTCATGCATAATTTATTTGTAAAGATCATAAGGAATAGCACTTGAACTTGCACTAATATCACATAAACCATAATAGCAATGATCACCAATTCTAACAGAAAGCATAGGGACACTAGCCTTTTTAGTTCTATTAGGATGTGAGACAATATTAGAAGCATCCTCACAGAAGAGAATGTGTCCATCTTCTACACTTTTATTGACAAGGTCTTTCACAATTGCTACAGCAGGTTTAATGTTTATTTTATCATCAGGTTTTACTGTTCTCTTTGCACTTTTATTGATTACAGTAGTTATCATAGGATGCTCCTTTACCTTATCCGGGAAGGGTATTTTCTCGATATAAGGTTCAGGTAGGATGTGATCAATAGTGCAAAATTCAGTACTCCTAGTAGGAACACAATCAACAATATCTTTATATGGTGCATGATACTTATTCCATCCCTTTTTCGGAATTTCAATATAGGAAGCAAAAGCCTTAAAACAATTTGCCATAACTTGAGAGTCTAGACCATAAGCATTACTAATATTTTGAAAGTCATCAGTTCCCATAAAAGATTCAATGCATTCATAATCATAATTTATACTTGACTTCCTTCCTCTATCATTCTCCCATGCTTCAGCATTATCTTGAATACAGCCTATAAGATCCCATTTAGCTTTTCTTCCATGCGAGTGAATGATCCAGCACAAGAGGCATCCAATAAATCCTTATCATGAAGAGAAAGCCTTGCATAAAAGTTATTGATAATAATATTGTTGGGGAGCTCATGAATAGGACATTTGAGCATTAGTAACTTCAATCTCCCCCAAGCTTGAGCTGTACTCTCTCCATCAAGAGGCCAAAAGTTGTATATTTGATTCCGATCTTTATGAATCTCACTAGGAGGATAAAATTTAGAATAAAAGAGAGGTACTATTTCCTCCCATTCAAGAGCTTGACCATTCTTTAGCATCTTATACCATTCCTCACCTCTTCCTTTCAGTGATAATGAGAATAACTTCTTCTTGATTTGATCTGTCATAATACGTGCACACTTAAACAACCCGCATAATTCGTGTATAAAGAGCAAATGATCACCAGGATGGACAGTTCCATCTCCAACATAATAGTTATCCATAACACGATCAGTAATTCTTGTAGGTATTTTAAAAGTATCATTCTCAGCAGGTGGTGGTTCATCTACTACCTTAGAAGTGGTAGTAGCATTACGAAATAAGAAACTCAGCGAATTATCCATATTGAACATAAAGCAACTAACAGAAATAAACAATACTCACAGTAGAAGTTTCCTTTACCAGTTCCACTCTCCAATAGCGCTTCACTCCCCGCTAACGGTGCCAGAAAATAGTCTTGATGACCCACAAGTATAGGGGGTGTATCGTATTATTTTCGATAAGTAAGAGTGTCGAACCCAACGAGGAGCAGAAGGTGTTGGTGAATGGCTTGGAACATGAATTCTCTGTAAATACTTAGCAAACATATTTTTAGGGGTTGTTTGATAATGCAGATAAATAAAGTACGATTAAATAAAAGACAATAATAATAAATGCAGCAAGTGGCCCAATCCTTTCTTTAGCAAAGGACAAGCCGGTTCTATTACTTAAGATGACCAAACGTTCTCGAGGACACACGGGAATATCATCAAGTGCTTTCGCTTCATATAGTTGATTAATCTTCTTTAGTTTGCTAAGTGTTGTGTGGGTGAACCTGTGCTAATGTACAGACCTTCCTAGGACTAATACATACTTGTGATTATACCCCTTGCAAGCATCTGCAAGTACAAGAAAGTAATTAAGGTAGAAACCTAACCACAGCTTTAAACTCTAAGACCCTGACGTCCCTTGTGCAAACTCTAAGGTTTCCTATCGGGGGTTCAGGTTTCTGTCACTCCGGCAACCCCTACGATTAGTAGCCAAATACACAATGCATTCCCCTAGACCCATAAGGGTGAAGTGTCATGTAGTCGACGTTCACATGACACCACTAGAAGAATTACACCACAACTTAAATGTCAAACCATTGAATCTTTCTCAGCACAATTCCACTACTAATAACATGACTTCTCCAATGTCCTCATGAACAAAATGAACTACTCACAAGACATCATATGGATCAAGATCAGAGATGATATAATGATATGTAACAATCTGAACATAAACGTTAACTCAATGGTTCACTCAATAGCATCAACTACAAGGAGTAATCAACACCGGGAAACTTTCCCCTAAGAACTATGCAAGATTCAACCCAATTGTTACAACGGTATGAAGTGGTGATGATGGTTCTGGTGGCGATGATGGTGGTGATGATGATGATGATCCCGATGAAGTCCAGCTTGATGGTGGTGTTGATGGCGACGATCTCCCCTCTCCGGGAAGGAATTCCCCCGGCAGAATTCTGTCTGCTAGAGAGATCTTTCTCCCTCAGTGTTTTCCGCCCGCAGAGGCGGATGAATCTTTCTGTGGTCTCTCCCCAGGTATTAGGGTTTCGAGGGGATAATATACGCCAGAGGGGAGAGCCTGGAGTGGGCCAGGGCGGCCACACCACCTGCTGGCGTGGCCACCGCCCTGGCCTAGGGCTACCCGCGCCAGGGGGTGGTGTGGGCCCCCTGCGGCCCATCTCCACTTCCCCTTCTGGCAATCTCCGTCTTCTGGAAAAATAGAATTTTCCATATATTTTCCCGGATTTTCTGATCTTCGGGAATTTCGCCTCCAAACAGCCCCTTTTCCATCAGAATCCTGACTGCAGCGGTCCATGCACCAAAAGTCATCTACCATGCAAAAACAGATGAAATAACATAAGTATCATCTCTAAATATGAAATATATCAATGAATAACAGTAAATTATGATATAGAATAGTGATGCGAAATGGACGTATCAAGCTGAAGGACTAGGACTCTACGGTGAAGTAGGGAAAAGAGCCTTGGTGATCATTGCCATGTCCGCATTGGCCATGGAGCCTGTGTCACCTCTCCCCAGTAGTGTATTGTTGGGTTCTGGATGGTGGACATTTTCTTATGATAAAAGTGCCTGCCACCATTAATAGAAATAACCTCCCAAGTCGTTCCACTTGTGATGCTTTAGAGGTTATTAACATTGGGCTCCCCATTATGAGGGAAGCTGAAAGCATTGCAAAATTGTTCGAAACTTACGTCATAGTGCTGCCGGTTCATGGTGAAGCTTATCGTGCACATGTTACCTTTCTCCCGTTGGTCATCGTTGAAGGAGGCAAGGAACTCGTGGGTAAGCTCAGTGTAGGTATCGTGGCTTGTGAAGCCAAGTACCACTAACCCCGACCTGCTGCACATGAGGTCGAAGTCCTTCAACCCTGCCACGGTGAGAAAGTTGTGGTCGGCCCAACGTGTGGGCATCACCCTCCTTGATGAGACAATGTCCAACTTGGAGTTGCGTGGAGCTCAGGACCTCGAGCTTGAGCCCTGGCCCCGTTGGCACTTGCTCGAACGAAAGAGGTTACCGATTTTGTTCATAGTGATGTGATTATTGGCTCAACACGTCGAGATCATTGGGGAACCCCAAGAGGAAGGTATGATGAGCAGAATAGCAAGTTTTCCCTCAGTTATGAAACCAAGGTTATCGAACCAGTAGGAGCAAGGAAATACCTCCCAGGTGTTGTTGCCAACTCGGAGTCCTACACAACACAACCCCAGAACTTTTCCCCCAACTTACAGTAAGGTTGTCAATCTCACCAGTTTTGCTGAAAACAAAGGATTAAACGTATTGTGTGGAAGAAAGTAAAAGCTTGCAGAAAGTAAACACAAAATAGTAAATAGTTGTAGATTGATGGTAAAAGAAAGGACCAGGGTCCATAGTTCACTAGTGGTGGTTCTCCTTAAGATAGATGACATGTTGGGTGAACAAATTACACCGGGGCAATTGACAAACATCGAGAACGCATACATGCATATACTAATCATCTTGACTCCTATGAGATTTGATTGGGCATTACAACATTTTACATAGACCATAATCCAACTTCATCTATGACTAATAATCCACCTTCAGGTTATCATCCGAACCCCCTCCAGTATTAAGTTGCAAGCAACAGATAATTGCATTACGCATTGCGTGTAAAGTAAATAATACGATTGTTCTATGAATAAAGGAATGTTGTTTTCTCCCTAGTAGCAACAGCACATCTAGTACCTTAGAGATTTCTGTCACTTCCCCAGATTACTAGAGGCATGAACCCACTATCGAGTATAAATACTCCCTCTTGGAGTTGCTAGCATCTACTCGGCCAAGATATCTACTAACAACGAAGAGCATGCAACATCACAAATAACAAATAGATGATAGAATCAATAATCAATCTGAAATAGCATCTCAATATCCATCGGATCCCTGCAAACACAACATGTAGGATTACAAATAGATAATCTTGATCATGAACGGAGCTCATAAGATCTAAACATGGTAGCACAAAGGAGAAGGACCAACCATCTAGCTACTACATGGACCCGTAGTCCAAGGATGAACTACTCACGCATCACACTAGAGGCTTGCATGGTTATGAAGAAGGCCTCCAGGGTGAATTCTCCCCTCCGGCAGGGTGCCGGGAAGAGCTTCAGATCCCTCCCAATCTAGGGATGGAGATGACGGCAACTACAGACTCTTTCGTGGAATTTTGATCGGGTACTTAGGGTTTCTGTATCGGGGGCATATTATAGGTGAAAGGGGAGGCCGAGCGGGTGACCTAGGCGGCCACACCACCCCCTGGCTTGGGCCAGGCCTGGCCACACGGATAGGTGGTGTGGTGGCCCTCTGTGCCCCTCTCCGTCTCATATTCTGGCTCCGTGTCCCCCTTGGTGAAATACTGACTTTGGATTTTGTCCCGTCTAATTCCGAGAATATTCATTTTCTGACTTTCCTGGAACTAAAAACAGCAGAAAACAGGCAGCTGGCACTGTGGCATCTTGTTAATAGGTTAGTCCAAGAAAGTGTATAAAAAGTACTCCAAAGTGTGGATAAAAACCAAGCATGGAACATAAAAAATTATAGATACGTTTGCAACGTATCAACATACCCAAGCTTAACTCCTGCTCGTCCTCGAGTAGGTAAGTGATAAAAAGAAAGAATAATTTTTTAGGTGACATGCACCATTATATACTTGATCAAAGTATTTGTAAAACATTGATAGCTTGGATCATAGTACTTCAACATAGCATGAAATATAAAGTTCTAACAATAAGAGATAACAACTATGTTGTAACATGAAAAGGCACAAACAAAAGATTCATGAATAACAATGCTTTGCAAGACGTTTGTTTGTTTCTCATAAAGAAAACATAGTGACATGGGTATACCCTACAGGTACTCGAGCTTGGTATATACGGTCTAAATACGTACAGGCCCACAGTGTCACCAAGGCCCAAACGAAGGATTCGAGTAACCTGCGAAATCTCGATTGCTTGAAGAACAACAAGAAGCTAAAGATAGAAAGTTCAAAGGGGAAAACACTAACTTGTAACCGACTCGACCTGCTACCCGGGACCTAGCCTATCTATATAAAGGCTGGGAGGGGGCGACGAGGAGGACACACACGCAACCCTAGTTTCCACCACCCTCGCCAGATTACATCTGCGCACCATTGTAACCTTCGATTCCTTGGATAATTCCACGAGCAGACAAGCAGGAGTACGGACCTCTACGAGGCCTGAACCTGGGTAAATCTTTGTCCCCTATGTGCTTGTCTGTTAGCCGATAGATTTCTCCAGCGCTCCCTCCTTCGCCAAAACCCAAGTCCATAACAATGGGCATCGACGAGTTAAACCCTTGTCAATTGGCGCAGTCTGTGGGAATTGGGAGTGCTGATGTTGCGGCTTCTTCGGCCCCATCAACTGCGATCTACAACTCCACAACAGCAGAGATTCGCCAGCTCTTTGGCATGTTCGACTTCACCATCCACACGCCGGCCACTCGCCCGGCCTTCGAGTCCGTGGGCGACGGAATCAGCCTAGCGATCGGGAGCTTCCGCTTCCAAGTTGGTCAGATGGGCACGCTTCGCATGCCTGATCAGCCGACAACACCGACGATTGCCCCAGCATCGTGGTTTCCTCCATCGATCGGCACCCTCACCGAGCTCAACGCCTCGACCACAGTCGAGAACACTGTCAGCAACAACAGTCGCGACTCCGATCTGAGCGATCTGGCCACTGAAGATGGAACCTACGGTTCCAGATCTGAGAGTTGTTGAAGCAGCAGCTTCCCCAATCACTTCATCTGCGCCGTCATCAACGCAGGCGACACCTCTGCCAACCGCAACAACGGCGGCAATCACGGCATTGGAACCGACCCGCCTAACGGCGGCAACGGTAGCGATAGTGGCAACGACGGTAACGGTGGCAATCGCGTCCCCGTTGACAACGGAGGGGCAGTCGAACCTCCAACCATAGTAAATGAGCAAACCGGCGAACGCGTCGTAATCAAGCTCAACGAGCAAGAATGGGCTCGCTGCCGTGAGGCCCTGCGAGGCACCCCTCTACCCTTCGGATCCCCACAGGAGCTGCTAATGGGTTATCACTGGCTCCTGAAGGAAGAATTCAAGCGCGAAGTACAAACAATCGCGCAACTCAAGGCGCGCAAAAAGGCGGCAGACGAGTCGAGCCTTCGTCGTGCTGGACTCTCCTCCTACGGAGGATCCTCTTCAAAGGGCAACGAGCACCTCGCCAAGAAGAGGCAGTCTCGGATGGCCCATCTCACCGAGCAGGAACGCATAAAGGCCGCAAAAGTCCTCGACTTCGGCTCTATGACAATCGACACCAGGGGCAATGTGGTCCCCAAGACGCTGCAGGTTGCGGTGACAGCAACCACCATGTACCTCCTGAACAACAAACCACCAGCTTGGGACCCCCGAGCCGCCATGCACCAATCTACGATCGCGGGCTTGGGATTAATCGAGGCCGCCCTCGACAAGGAGCTGACATCGGAGCCAAAGAAGGGCAAAGCGCTAGCAAAGCGTTACTCCTCGCCCTCATCTAGCAATGACAGCCACGACTTGTCTCGACGTTGCCGCTCACGACGACACGACCACGACTACAACACACGTGATGACATCATGTAGTGCAAGATCGACAAATCAAGAGCACGACGTGCTCGGTTGACTGACTCAGAAGAGGAGGACGTGGAGCTCTGCGACGCCAGATGCTTCTGCAGATCCATTAGGCAGAAGCGAATGCCCCTAAGGGTTCAAACTCCCGTCGGAGAACCCGAAGTTTGACGGCCTACAGGACCCGAAGATCTGGCTAGAGGACCACATCTCCTCCGTCAGGCTCCACGGAGGCAGTCGAAGCACGGCCATGCAATGCTTGCAGCTACAGCTGCAGGGCGCCGCCTGAGCATGGCTTAACAACCTCCCACGCGGATCCATTCGCAGTTGGGACGAGCTGGTTTACAGCTTCGTGCGCAACTATAAGGGCACATACAAGTGGCCCGCATCAATCAAAGAGCTGAGATGCTGCCAGCAAAGATCTGGCGAATCGCTGCGCTCCTACATCCAAAGGTGGTCCATCATCAAGAACTCCGCAGAAAACATCTCGGAGGATTGCGCGTTTGACGCATTGAACGGTGGCATCCGCCATTTAGAACTCAGAGAGGAGCTGGGCCGCTCAAAGCCCAAGACGATCGACCACCTAATGGAGATCGTGAATCAGTGGGCCGATGGAGAAGACTTAGTGAAGAATCGCGTTCACTCCGACGAGGAGGCGGATCTCGAGCGTAGACGCGATCGCCGAGGCAAGCGTCGCATGCGCATTTACGATGACCGCGACGACGTCATCATGGTTGCGGCTGGCTACGCCAAAAGACGTGATGACAACCGCAACAGCGGATATCGCGACTCTGGGAAAACCACGCAAGTGTGGCAACTCCGCACTCGCGACGAGGCACCCGCGAGATCCATTGAGGATAAACTGTCCGGGCCATGTACGGTGCACTTCTACATCGACAAGCATGATGGCAAGAAGAAATCTAGCCACCTCCTCAAGGATTGCCGCGAATTCCTCAAGCTACATGAGGGACTGGTTCGGATGAACCACAATGGAGTCGAAAGAGGCTACAGAGCCGCTCCAGGCGCCGTGGCACACGGCGCTCCGCCACCTCCACCTGGGCCACCCCTGAATGTAGCTGCACCGAACCAGCACCACGGAGGTGAGACATACCCACGAGCCATGGGCACCATGATGATCCAAAAGGGACGCCCCTCCAATAGGGTGCAGAAGGCCATCACTCGCCAAGTCAACTTGGCCACACACTCGCCACCATCCACCACTGAGTACCTCAGTGGAAGCGAGTCCTGCATCACCTTCGACAAACGTGACCATCTGCCTCAGGTACCCCGTCTAGGCCATTGCCCCCTCGTACTCGAGGCGCAAATCGGAGGCTTCGACATGAGCCGCGTCTTCATGGATGGCGGAAGCGGCATCAACCTCATATTCGCGAGTACCTTGCGAGAAATGAGAATCCCTCTAACCTGCTTGGAGACATCGGACACAACGTTCCACGACATCGTCCCAGGGAAAGGCGTATACCCCCTAGGCAAAATCAACCTCGACATCATCTTCGGTACGCCGAAGAACTTCTGGAGCGAGCGCATCGACTTTGAGGTCGTCGACTGGCCCTCAGAGTACCACTGCATCCTCGGACGCGTCGCATTCGCTAGGTTCATGGCAGTACCCCACTCTGCCTACCTGCAGTTCAAAATGCCAGGTCCCAATGGCGTCATCACGATCAACGGGAGCTTCGAGCGATCTGACAGTTGCGATAGGGAATTCAACAGAATCTCCTAGTCCTTCGGCATGCAGGACGAACTCGCGAGATTGAAGGAGACGACAGACAACAGTTTGCCTCCCTTGAGCAGGCCAAGCTCACCTGATCTCTCCTTCGACTCATCTATGCACACAAAGAAAGTGCAGGTCCACCCATCGGATCCCGCCAAGACGGCCCTCATCGCCAACAACTTGAGTCCCGCATAGGAACTCGCGCTCGTCGAATTCCTCCATGAGCACTGGGAAATTTTCGCCTGGTGTCCTGCGGACATGCCAGGAGTTCCCAGGGAATTCACCGAGCACGCACTCAATGTCAACCCCGACGCAAGGCGAGTCAAGCAAACAATTCGGCGATTGTCTGAGCCAAGGGCGCAGCCAGTTGGAATGGAGATCAACAGACTCCTCGAGGCCAATTTCATACGCGAGATCAAGGAAAGCACTTGGCTCGCCAACACGGTGCTAGTACCAAAAAAGGACACGGATATCCTGCGGATGTGCGTGGACTTCACCTCTCTAAACAAGCACTGCCCAAAGGATCAGTTCCCGCTGCCACGGATCGACCAGATCATCGACTCCACCGCGGGATGCGAGCGCCTCTGCTTCCTCGACGCCTACTCAGGCTATAATCAAATTCGAATGAGGAGGAAGATCAAGAGAAAACAATGTTTACAACGCCCTTTGATGTGTTCTGCTACAACACAATGCCCTTCGGGCTAAAGAACGCGGGAGCCACCTACCAGTGGTGCATGCAGGCTTGCCTCAAGGAGCAGCTGGGTCGCAACATCCAAGTCTATGTCGACGACATAGTAATCAAGACCAAGGAGGAAGCCTCTCTAATCGATGATTTGCGCGAAACCTTCGCCAACCTCGACCGCTACCGAATCAAGCTCAATCCGGACAAATGCGCCTTCGGCGTACCATCTGGGCACCTACTTGGGTATCTCATCTCCGCAAGGGGAATCGAGGCGAACCCGAAGAAGATAAAAGCCATACTGGCTTTGGAGAAGCCAAAGAACATAAGGGGCGTCCAGCAACTGGCCGGGCGAATCGCGGCCCTCAGTCGATTTATCAGTCGGATGTGTGAAAAGGCACTGCCCTTCTACCAGCTCCTCCGCAAAGCTGAAAAATTCGAGTGGACCAACGAAGCGCAAGAAGCATTCGAAGACCTCAAGCGCCTGCTATCCACTTCGCCAGTACTGGTGACCCCACGAGAAAGGGAACCACTGTTGCTATCTATCTCCGCCACCAACCAGGTGGTCAGCACAGTGCTCGTCGTCGAGCGAGCCGAGGAAAACAAGGTCCACGGCGTACAACACCCAATATACTACCTCAACGAGGTCCTCACGCCAACAAAACAGCGGTACCCACACTACCAGAAGCTGGCGTACGGCTTCTTCATGACCGCCCGGCGACTGCGCCACTACTTCCAGGAACACCCAATCGTGGTGGTCAACGACGCCCCCTTGGGACATATCCTCAATAACCCCGACGCCACGGGACGAGTCGCGCTTTGGGGAATAGAATTGTTTCCACGAGACATCACGTACGAAAAGCGCGACGCAATCAAGTCGCAAGTTCTCTCGGACTTCCTCGTGCACTAGGTGCAAAACCAGCTCCCGGACAAGCCAGATATGTCCTACCTCTAGACAATGCACTTCGATGGGTCCAAGCGGAAAGACGGAGTAGGCGCAGGTGTCATACTGACATCACCTCAAGGGGACAAATATATCCTGCGAATGCAGTTCACAGCCTCAAACAATGAGGCTGAATACGAGGCCCTGTTGCACGGGATGAGGATGGCAAAATCCTGCGGCGCCAAGAGGCTTATCATATACGACGACTCCAAGTTGGTCGTCAACCAAACAATGCATGAGTGCGACGCACTGAACGATAACATGATCGTGTACCGCGACCTCTACGACACACTCGAAGGAGACTTTGATGGTTGCGAGCTGTGACACGCAGGTCGTGAAAGCAACGAGGAAGCGGACACACTCGCCAACATAGGCTCTACCTGCGCCCCCACACCGCCTGGGGTATTTCTCGAGCGCATATGCGAATGCTCCATCAAGCCAAAGGCCGCAGAGAAAAAAAACAAGCGCAGCAACGGACTCGGGGGCTACGCCACCCAATGAGCCAATGACACTCGATGACTTGGAGCTGGACACAGGACTCGAGGGACCAATGAGCGTCATGATGATCGAGCAGTCCTGGACGCAACCATACATCACGTACCTCCTTAGCAAGAGGCTACTAGACGATCCGACCGATGCATGGCACATCGCGCGGCGATCCAAGGCATTCGCTGTTATCAATGGCGAACTGTATAAACGCACCATCACGGGAGTACTCCAACGATGCGTCTCCATCGCCGATGGAAAAACAGTTCTCCTAGACATCCACGAAGGGACCTGCGGGAATCATGCCGGCAGTCGCGCCCTTGTTGCCAAAGCTCTACCAGCTGGATTTTACTGGCCTACGGCTATGCACGACGCCAAGGACATAGTCCAAAAATGCAACGCTTGCCAGTGATTCATGGACAAGCCACACGCACCAGGCGCAAAACTACGGACAATCCCATTGGCCTGGCCCTTCGCACAATGGGGGCTCGACATGGTCGGCAAACTTCCAAGGTCCTCACAAGGAGGCTGCGTCTACCTCTTGGTCGCAGTCGACAAATTCACCAAGTGGATTGAAGCCATGCCAATGACCAACCAATCAGGGCACAACACAGTCAAGTTCTTCGAGTCCATCGTCTACTGCTTTGGGGTGCCGCACATCATCATCACCGACAACGGGACGAACTTCACATCCAAGGAGTTCCAAGAATTCTGCGAGAACTTGGGGATCAACATCAGCTATGCCTCGGTAGCACATCCGCAGACCAACGGTCAGGTGGAAAAAGCAAACGGGCTCGTTTGCAGCGGCATCAAGAAACGACTCCTCCGGCCACTCGAACAAGCCGCGGGTTGCTGGCCGGACGAACTGCAATCCATACTCTGGAGTCTACGTACAACTCCAAACAACGCCACGGGCTACACGCCATTCTTTATGGTGCACGGAGCTGAAGCAGTGCTACCCGCCGAGGTATGGTACAAGGCTCCGTGTGTGGTCGCTTACAGCGAGCAAGAGTCATCCCTCACACTCGAAGACTCCGTCGACCTCCTTGACGAGGCAAGGGAAATCGCCGCGGAAAGATCCACGATCTACCAGCAGAACCTGCACAACTACCACAGTAGGAGGCTTCGCCCTAGATCCTTCGTCGAAGGTGACCTGGTCCTGCGACTGAAGCAGCAGGGGCATCTCAAGCTCGAGTCCCCCTGGGAAGGACCGTACGTGATTACGGAAGTAATCCCAGGTGGCGCCTATCGCCTTCAAGATTTAGAGACAGGAGTCGCGTACTCCAACCCCTGTAACGTCGCATAACTGTGACGCTTCTACCCTTAGTCGTTTTTACCTTTCATTACAAATAAGGCTACTCAGCCAAGGCTACTTAGCCACACATTGTACCTCGCACTGTTCTTCGAATAAATAAAAGCTAAGTGCCCCAAAACTCTGTGTTCTCCTTTACTTTTTCAATTTACCTACTTGGGGGCTGCGCCACCCTATACACATCTGTTCTTCGAACCAATACGCGATATCCTGAGTAGCTGGTACATCAATCGAAACCCTTAAGCACAACCTCAATCCAGCTGCAACGCACCTGTCAGGTTGACAAGAGACTGAGATAAAACATGGCCAGGATAACGAAAAGGACTCGCATAGTGCAACACACTTCATGCTAGCAAAGCTCTTTATGCACATTCGACAATAAATTATTTACAAGACCTATACGAACTTTACAACACGAGTACACTTATGTCCTGGATACAAACTAGGCTACTACTACAGCAAGAGAACATTGGTTTGTTCCTCAAAGAAGTCGACGATCTCTTCTGCGGGGCGATCCACCGCCTGGTAGTGTGGCACCATATTCCAAGTAGAACATGCTGGTGGGGCAGGCGGCCCAGACGCAATCGCTACAACATCCACGTCAGGCCTGTGCAGTCGCACCATGGACAGGGCAGCCTTGGCACCAGCCACCAACTATTGCCTCACGCATTCGCGAACCGCGGACAGATCTTGAAACTTGGCAAGGAGGGCCAACAAGCTTGATGGAGCATCATCCAGTGGGAACATCGCCCGATAAATATTCTTCAAGCATGGCTACGACTTCTTTAGAAAAAGTAGCACTCGCGACGCACGATCCTGTAGGGTCGCCAACGCAGTCGCGCGATCATGATCTACCCAGAAGTATCCACTCTCTTGAAGCTGATCCTGGGTGAGATCATGTAGGCGAATGGCAATTCTATCCTTCTCCTCCTACGGATGCCGCGTGCTAACAACTACATGAAGCAGCAACAGCAGCATGAGTACAACGTACCATTGCGAGTGACTACAAGGAAAAGATGAGAACAAGCAAACTAACACTTTAATTGGTCGCCTAGCTGCGTCACCTCGCCAAGAAAATATTGCTCTCAGGCGGTGGCTTTCTCCGCCTTCGACTTCCACACGTCTACGTTACCGCGGAGCACGGGCAACTCACGCTCCAGCTGTTTCACACGATCACGCAGTCACAAATGCAATGACAGCTCATCAACCCTGGAGCGTGGCAGGGCTGCGGTACCATCAAGGGTCGGTGAGTCCTGAGTTTCCATCAAAGGATCACTCGATGTACCCTACCACAAGTCAAGATAGAAGCAAAATAAGATAACCAAATCAACACAAAGACAAAAGGATCAGATGCATTCAATACTAGCAAAAGTATCAGCAGATACACTCGCTAGCAGGCATGTTCTCAAACAAAAGGACACAATCACTATTATAAATCTAGCTAAGGAGCAGCTGGCTTCTTCGACTTCGACGGCTTCGGGGGCTTCATCAAGTCCGTGGCAGTGTCAGACGCCACTGACTTTCTACCGGCCCCTAACGCCGAAGCTTTCACCGCCTTTTTTGCACGTTGGAGCTCCTCAGAGTACTTCTCAACAGTGTTTATCAAATGATGCCCATATTTGCCATAGGCAGTCACGAAAGGAGCAAAGACTACCTGTTGACCGTCCGCGCCAACAGGCATCGCCTTCGACACCACGGCAGGATCGATCTCGACTCCATGGCCTGCACCATGGCAAGCGACATGGACGCGCCAGCCGCACGGAGTGAGTTCTTGTAGCTGGAGGGCACGCCCCCGGTGAGTGACTCCACCAGCTCGTCTATATTATCGATCAGCTCCGCCTTGGGCATCAACTCCTCCCAGAGGCGACTGAGGGCGCCCTTGGCCTTGGAAAGTGTGTCCTGTACGGCGGCGCTACGGTCCTCGACTGCCGGCAGTGTACCCGCCAGAGCGTCATCACGACGAAGGGCCTGCGGGTCGAAGCTCAAATCGCCAGCATCTGTACATAAACCCACACATGGACAAAACATTAGCGCCACGGGCAAAAACATTGGAAGCAGAGAAGGATAACAATATCCACAAGCAAAAGTACCTGAGAGATCCTTGGCGATTGAGAAAATCTATTCTTCGAACAACTTCTCCTGGATGCGAAGGAGGTAAGCAGCTCCTCTTCGCGCCTTCGCGCCTCATCACGCACCGCGATTGCCTCGTCACGGCCCTTTACAGCCGCGGCGAGTGTCTTCTCCAAGGTGGCGGCGTCGCGCAATAGGGCATTATGTTCAGCTACACGGCAAACAAAAGCTGACTATCAGTCGACTATATCAAAAGGAGAAGACGAAGAAGAATAAGTGTAGAACACTCACTTTCAACCACGCGGTGACACGTCTCCAACATTGCATGCTGGTGGCCCATCACCATCACTTGTTCTGCCAAGTGCGCGGCTTCCTTCACAAGGAGCTGTCGCACAACAAAGAATCATCAGAAGCAATAGATAACATCGACTGCAACACTGCAATGGAGAAAAGCTACACTTACATGGTCCTCCAGTGACTCCGAAGATGTCTGTTGTACCGTCATCCGGGAAACCATTCGATGCTCCCCTGCATGAGGAGAACTGGAGGAATTGTGCCGGGAGTGGGCCGCCACTGGAGGGGAAGGAGCGCGCTCGACCTCTTCCTTCGCCTTCGAGGTCGCGACTCCTGATTCCTTTAAAAATTGGATGTTGCCAGAAGATGACGACGCCTCTTGACTGCAAGATAACAACCATATCAACAAATGGCAAACCCAGAGACAAGCCAACAAGGGCAAAACAGAAAAGGACAAGTAAGCTAGAAAACTTACCAGTCAAACTTGTCAAAATCAAATGTGGCCTCCTTCGACTCTAACGAAGACTCCTTGGGCAATCGCATCTTCTTGCGAGAAGATGGTGCCACAATGCTCACGGGAACAGCAGGAATTGGAGACTTAGCACGAACGCCCGTACCTTCCGGAGTCGAAGGAGATGACGCATCGAAATCCTTGCTGTGCGAACGCTTGCGAGTGTCCGGACTATTGGACTCGGGGGTTTCCTCCTCCACATCAGAAGGGACAGTCGACTCCGACTCGTCCTCCTCCAACACTTTGCGAGGAATAATCCCCTCAGGAAGAGGGGGCATACAAGGCGATACCGCCTAATCCTGCATACAGACAACGAAATTCAGCAAAAAGAAAGTAAGCAACAGAAAGGCAATCGACAAAATCAGCTACTGCGTAGCGCAACTATACCTCAGAAGGAGGGTTCGAAGCATCAAAGGGAGGAACAACTGGCTCACTAGGAAGCACATCCTTGATGGTGTACTTGGTGACCAGTCGAACCCTCTTGTCCACCTCACTTGCAGACATGCCATCGGCAGACATGCGAGTGGCATCATTAGCGCCAGCCCACTGAAACATGGGGTGGACTCTGGCTTGCAGGGGCTGGACGCGACGGCGTAGCCAAGTGCGGATGAGAGCGCAACCTCCCTCCTCTTTGCCTATGCGACTCTCGAGGTCGCGGACACGCTGATACAGCACGTCTGTCTCCGCGAGCTCGCCAGGCATGACTACGTTCTTCCAGGAGCGCATCCTCCTGCATGGCATCGTGGGATCGAAGGGCGCGAGGCCAAAATGTTCGCCATTAGCCTTCTGATCGCGGATGTAGAACCATTTGTCCTTCCACCCTTGGACGGACGCCGTGAGCTTGATGTCCAAGTAGGTGGCGGATGGGTCGACGTGGATTCCGCAACCACCTACATCATAAACTAAAGAGCCAGACGCAGACTGGCACTTCAATTTGAAGATGCACTTGAAAAGGCCGAAGTGTGGCTCGATTCCGAGCCAGCACTCACAGAGAGTGATCAAGCAAGAGACGTGAAGGATTGAATTTGGGGATAGCTGATGGAGCTAGAGCACGTAGAAACAAAGAAGACCCCTAAAAAAGGGGTGAAGTGGCAAGGAGAGACTGCGAATGATGAATGCTAGAAACATAACTCGAAAACTAGCGGGAGGAGCAGGAATGGTCTCACCGCTAGGGACGCGGGCGTCGGCGACTGCGGCAGACAACACTCCATCTTGGCGAAGAAGACGGAGATCAGACGCCTTGATGATGGAGGGGCGCCACGCACCATTTGTGACGCGGGTGCCCGCGACCTTCTTTTTCCCACCGGCGGCAGTGCTGGTGCCCGCAGCGGCGGAGCCGCCCTTCTTCCTCGTCACGGCAACAGTAGCCACGGAATCAGCAGCAGCGCCTCCCTTCTTCTTCCCCATTGCACGGCGGCGATGCGAGCGAAGAAAGTAGCTCGGAAACAAGCAGAGCTGGTCCAGCATCGTGGAGGAGATGGGCGCAAAGAAAAGCAGAGGAGCAGCGGCAATGGCGATGGCAGAAAGGATGAATGATAACAGATGGGAAAATTACCATCACATCGCCACTACTTAACCCCTGGAAGATGCAATCCAACGGCTCAGAAAAACCCTACTAAACGCGTGGCACATATCACGTTGGACACGTGGAGAAGGGGAAGCGCGAACCGTCCCTCCACTACTCCCATTACGCACGAAAATCGAGGAGATGCAATTAAAATAAAGATTACGCACGCCCAGTCAAATCAAAGTCACAAAGTGGGACCCACTGCTCGTCACGTCCTGTCAAACTCGCTCACGCGGGCAACTGAGGTCATACAAGCGTCAACACTGACGTCATCAAAGCTACGGAGTGGAAAACTTCGACTAGTTTAGTCCTTGATGGAGTCTTCGACTCCACCAAGCACTCGGGGGCTACTCCCATAGGGAGCGCTGGCCATGCACCCTACGATTTTTCTTTTTCTTTTTGCAGAGACATGGACAATCAGAAGCAAATCCAAACCACTCGAAATACGATTCGATTATGGACATGGGTTACTCCCATAGGGAGCGCTGGACAAAAATTTCGACTGAGACAAGCAAGCAAAAGACGACAGTAGTCGCAAAAGTTCTTTAGTCCCTGCCTGAGTCTTTGAATCAACCAGGCACTCGGGGGCTACTCCCATAGGGAGCGCTGGTCACGCACCCTATGATTTATTTATACAGAAAACTGTGTGTTGATAACATCCACACTTGAAGTTCATGGCGACACCGCCTCATAATGTTTCCCTACAAAGAGACTGCGTCTCCCGGCTCACCCGAATCGTCTCTGTGATGATAAAATCCGGATGCCACGCTTACAGTGTGAAGGTAAGACCTGAATAAGGCCTGGCAACGCATTTAGCTGCACACTACCAGAAATGTATTTGTGCCTACAGGTACGATGAACATGCCTTGACGGACACGTCAAGTGCTCACACCCATATAACTGGAATTCGACTCATGTAAGACCTCCGCGGCCTGAGTCGAATTACGCCAGCACTTTTTCGGATTCGAGTCCGGGGACTCGAATCCGAGTACATTGCGTTGTTTCAACCTAAGGTGGTTAACTGATACCAATACTTTGGTTATATCAGGCACGTATATCAACAATCCCTATGACACAATTAAAAAGCAGTCAAAATATATACTCATTCCGGCACTCGAAAGACTTCAAAAGTCCCCAGTTGAATCTGCGATTCCAGTGGACACTCGGGGGCTACTGACATGGGTATACCCTACAGGTACTCGAGCTTGGTATATACGGTCTAAATACGTACAGGCCCACGGTGTCGCCAAGGCCCAAACGAAGGATTCGAGTAACCTGTGGACTCTCGATTGCTTGAAGAACAAGAAGAAGCTAAAGATAGAAAGTTCAAAGGGGAAAACCCTAATTTGTAACCGACTTGACCTGCTACCCGGGACCTAGCCTATCTATATAAAGGCTACCAGGGGGTGGCGAGGAGGACACACATGCAACCCTAGTTTCCACCACCCTCGCCAGATTACATCTGCGCACCATTATAACCTTCGATTCCTTCGATAATTCCACGAGTAGACAAGCAGGAGTAGGGACCTCTACGAGGCCTGAACCTGGGTAAATCTTTGTCCCCTATGTGCTTGTCTATTAGCCGATAGATGTCTCCAGCGCTCCCTCCTTCTCCAAAACCCAAGTCCATAACAATGGGCATTGACGAGTTAAACCCTCGTCACATAGCATAATGGCATTCAGCTTGTCCCTCATAGAGTAGCAAACATAAATGCATAGGACACCTTCAAAGTTTATAAGGGTGACTAGATACAAATAGTTTAAGAACAAGCAATATCAAAGTTATGCATCAATCAACAAGTCTTGGGACAATGCACATAGAACTAAGAATGGCCACTATGCTCTCTCAATTGGTGCATAAAGATAGAAGGTGGAGACTCAACATAAAAGTAAAAGATAGGCCTTCATAGAAGGAAGTAGGGATTCAAGTTTCATAAAGAGCTTCCAAAAATTATGGTACTTATTAGCTTTCAGCTCTCATTGCCCCTATCATAAGCATCTTGAAGTGATTAAGGTTAAAGTGAACAAACTATGGAGTATATGCTTAACAAAGTATAAGTTGGAAATCTCATGTCCCTTGAATACGAGGGTCGCTCCTCATGCTACTCAAGTTTAGTTACCGGTAAGTTCTTGTCATAGTAAGTACATGTGTATCATAGAGAACCACCAACAGGGTACCCCTTGCCCGATGATACGGAAGAATCCCCATATCAAAATGACAAGGCAAGCAGACAAGGGAAAATGGTGCTTTTTCTCTCCTTCCTCTTGTCTCATATCTCTTTTTTCTTCTTTTTCTCTTTTTCTCAATATATGACTCTTTTTTTATATGAAGAATGCTTCATAGACAGCTCATTATGGTTACGCTGCAGGTTTCCACCATGATTAGGCATGGATTAGACCGGTGGCCCAGGCGTTTCTCTAACACACATACATAACTCCATGGACTTACAAGCTCCCCTTTCATTTCACACCGACGACATCCATAGACAAAAGAGCATGATATCAACTAGGTACAAAGTACAAGTGCAATGTTGAAAGCGTTCCCCATGATAGCATGGTTCTGCTAATCCCCAACATATAAGTGCAAGCATATACAACATAGACGACACAATGGTTCAAGTTTATTAAGTGCAAGAAAAGTAAAGTGTGCCATCAAGTTCGTGAGAGCTTTAATCACTAGTTTTCTCATAACAAGTTTAATTCGGAAGGTAGATCAAAACATGAATATACTTGGAATAGCAAATGCTAATAGGTAGGTGAAAGAACATTTCATGGTTCTCTATTTTTTGAGTGTTAGATAACAATACCGTGGAGTTTCCTCATGTGTGCTAAGTGTGCAGGGAATCTTCTGGTGTTTGGGGGCCAGATTATCCGCCCCACCAAGGGCCGGATAATCCGTCCTAACTCATTTATCAAAGGCAGCCAAGGCACAACGCTCAGAGTGCGTTCAGATTTTCTCCCGGAAAATCCGAACAGGGGCGGTTTTCCCTTCTCTGTCCAGGTAATCCGTCCTTCGCATGGGGCTGGATAATCCGGTCCCTAGAAAACGATCAAAGGCAGCCAAGGCACGACGCTCGGAGTTGGTTCGGATTTTCTCCCAGAAAATCCGAACAGGGGCGGTTTTTCCTTCCCTGGCTGGATAATCCGGCCTTCGCATGGGGCCGGATAATCCGCCCTCAGGAGGCGCTCAAGGGCAGGCTTGGCGCGTCGCTCTGAGTGGGAGCGGTTTATTTGTTAGATAATCCGAGTCTAGGGCGGAGTTTTCCCTAGGCCGGATAATCTGGCCCTCACTTGGGCTAGATAATCCGGCCCCCAAAGGCTCCAACGGCTCAGTTGGGGAATGGGGTATAAAAGCCCCTTCATCCCCTTCAGGCAGAACTCTTGATTCATTCGAAAAGTGTCAGACCCATTGCAAGATCTCTCTCTCTCTTGATATCCCACTTAAACCACCCGAAGGCTTCGATCTTTGGGGGAATTGAAGGAGGAGACAATCTACATCGTCATCACGAATCAAGCGCATCAACTCCTCTCCATTCATTTGGAGAAATCCCCGATCTAGTATTCTTTTCAGTATCTAGATCTTGTGTTTTTATTGATAACTTGTTCTTGTGGCAGATTGTTGTCATTATAGGAGCCTCCAATTTGGTTGTGCAGTTGTGCCCCGCTAGTCGTGTAAAGGCACCGGTTCCTGCCTCGAATGGTTCCTATAGTGGAAAGGTGGATCGGGCCTTTGGTGGCGGGATCCATCGGAGAACAGGGTGAGGCCTATTGTGGCGTGGTGGTCTTAGTACCGCCCACCCCTCCAACACAGATGTACGTCCCTTAACAAGGAAGGAACTGTGGTAAAACAAATCTTGTGTCTCCGCGTGCTTCACTACGGTTCACTCGTTCCTATTTCCACTCGCCTTTTAATTGCTAGTACTTAGGTTTGCATATAGGGAAATTCTTCCTAATATTCTATCTAGAGAATTTACCTTTTGTGTCAATCCTAAAATTGAAAAAGTACTAAAATTTGAAGTAACACCTATTCACCCCCCTCTAGGTGCCCATACGATCTCCATACAATCCATTTCAATTGGTATCAGAGCCCCGGCTCTTTATTCGGGCTTAACCGCCTAAGAGAAGTATGGGTACCATGTAAAATGGGAATGAGGCTATGGACAAGTTCACAATGGATGACCTCAAGACGTTGGAAACAACCTTGTTGAAATCCCTTGAGACCAAGATGGAGGATATGCACCAAATGATTGCTCGCCTCACATCATTCGTAGCCCCATCTCCATCCTCCTCTGAGGCTGCCACTCCCTCATCCAAGGATAAGGCTAACACCGGATCCAAGGAAGATGAAGTGGTAGGTGAAAAACATAATGGTTCCACCTCCAAGAAGGCAAGTGGTAAGGAGAAATATAGTGAAGTTCATCACTTATATTCCCCCGACCCACCTATCCCTCATCCTCATATAAACAATAGGGGTGATCCACCCAAGCTTACTACATCTTCATTTAATCAACGACAATTCTTAATGAAGTCTCATGTATGCAGCTCTTCCATTGAACTTTGGAGGATTATCGAAGAGGGTCTTCATATTGGAGATCACACCTACTTGACAAGAAGAGAATATGTGGATAGCCAATTGAATGCAATGGCTCTCCACATGATACAACTCGGAGTGGGTCCCAAGGACATGCCCCACATTGAACATCTCAACACAGCTAAAGAAGCTTGGGATGCTCTCACCGATCTCTTTATTGGAAATGAAAGCATGAGAAGGATAGGTATGATGCCCTTAGTAATGAAGCTGAAGGATTCTACCTGTTGGATGGTGAAAACCATGAAGACATGTATAGAAGACTCAAGGGCACCGCAACAACTTTTAGAAAGCATGGAGCCACTCACATTGATGATGCTTGGATAAAAAGTAAATACGTGAGTGCTCTAATGCCTTTTGAGCCAACGGACTTGAAGAGCTTGCAAGGTAGACACAACTACCATCAAATGACTTCCAATGAAGTTATGCAAGAAATGGCATCATTCAAGGTTGCAGCTAAGAACACGGAAGATGCCCGTGCCCGAGCCATTGGAATGCAAAAAGGGGTCAATGTTGCTCTAAAGGCAAATGTTGAGCAAGATGAGGATGAAAAAGGTTTCGAGGGTGTCTCCATGGACTGCCCCGAGGAAGTCGAGCATGCTCATGGTGAGTACATGGCGTTCTACACAAGGAACTTTTGGAAGGATCTAGCCAAGGCCAAGTCGGAACTCGAGCGCAAGAATGGGTCAAGTGGAGGAAGAGAAAATGGCCCAAAACTGAGAACATGCTACAATTGTGGAGATAGGCTACACATTGTGGCTGAGTGTCCATATCAAAATAGAGAAGACAATGGTGGCAGGCTCATCCTTAAAGAAAAATCCAAGGCACCTAAGAGAAAGCCATTTATCAAAAAGAATGGCCCTTACAAGAAGGATCCCAAGATTGTCTTGGTGGCACAAGAAGAATATTCCTCTGCAAGTGAAGATGAAGAGGATGAAGATAATTCTCGTGAGGTGGCTGCTATAGAATTTATAACAAAATTTTTCTCTTGTTGATTCCTTTCCCAACTCCATCATCTCTCTTCGACTCACCAAACAAAAACGTCAGCAACAACAATGTCACTTGTCTTATGGCAAGAGGGTCCGAGGTATCATCTTCTAGTTCTTCATTCCCTAAGACTAACATAAATATGGATATGGATGATCATACTAGTCTTAAAATGAAAGAAGAAGTTATTCCTTTGGACAACTTTTTAACTAACTTGCAAGGTGAGCACAAACTTCATTTTGATGCTCTTATGAGTCAACTTGACCAAGCCAAAGATCTCCTCGAAGAAAAGGGCAGAATTGAAAGAGAAGATGCGTTGGAGATAGCTTCCTTGAAGAATGCCTTGGAAGAAGAAGAGGAAGCTCGAGTATCCTTGGAAGAGAGACTCGAACCAATTGAGGAGTCACATGAAGAAGTTGTGGCTCAGCTCATCAAAGAACGTGACAATGCTCTTGCTAAGGTAAAGAAGCTAAAGAAGGAAAAGATTGAATTTGGGGCTGCTCATGCTAGACTCTCAAAGAAGTTTGAGAAACTTGACATTGCTCACAAGGCATTGGAGAGTGAACACTCTACTCTGAATGAGTCTCATGAGTAGCTCCAAACTCAATTGAGGAAGTATGATGTGCCCAACACCTCCACACCATCTTATGGACAAGAAGAACTTGCAAAGGGATCTCAACACAAAGGTAAAGAAGTTCTAAATGAGATACTTAGTAAGCAAAGGACAAACAATGGAAAAGAGGGTATTGGTTATATTCCCAAGACAAAGAACAAGAAGAACAAGAAGAACAAGAAGAAGAAGAAGAAGAAGAAGAAGAAGAAGAGCAAGACTGCTCAGCCAAAGACTAGCACCACCACTAATGACAAGTCAATTATGATGGTTTTGCAGGGGCTAACAATCCTAACTTTGAGTTATATTGTGATTATTATGGTGATGTTTATGCTAGTTATGTAGGTCCTTATGATTGTTACATTCCTTGGTCTATTTGGGTCCCCAAGACCCTTGTCACTAACATGAGAGGACCCATTGAAAAATGGGTACCTAAAACCAAGAAGTAACTTTCTTGCAGGGCTATGCTTCCGGTGGGTCTAAATGGGTACTCGATAGCGGATGCACGACTCACATGACCGGAAGAAAGGAGATCATCACGAAGATGTGGCTAAATCATGATCATATAAACGTCTCCTATGGTGACAAGTCAAAATCTGAGGTATTGGGTCTCGACAAAGTTGTGGTGGCTCACAATATCTCTCTCGTGGACGTCATGTTTGTTGAGACCCTCGGTTACAATTTACTTTCAGTTCGCGCCCTTGGTAAGATGGGCTTTGCAGTTTTTATTGATGCTAATTTGGTGGTACTCTTGTGGAGCAAGTCTCTAAAAGTCGCTTTCATGGGATATGTCAAAAATGACCTGTACGTGGTGGACTTTTCGGGGAAAACCACTACAGGCCCGATGTGTCTTTTCGGAAAGGCTGACACGGGTTGGTTATGGCATCACCGACTAGCCCACGTAAATATGAGAACTTTGCAAAGTCTCCACAAGGGTGGCCACATCCTTGGACTAAAAGAAAATGTTTCCTTTGCTAAAGATCGTGTTTGCAGGGCTTGTGTTGAAGGGAAAATGCATGACTCTCCTCATCGAAGGAAGACTATTATTTCATCAAAAAGGATCTTAGAGCCCTCCATGTAGACCTCTTTGGACCTCCATCTCATGCCAGCCTTGGTGGGAAGAAGTATTACCTTGTGATCGTTGATGATTACTCAAGATACACTTGGGTCTTTTTCTTCAAGTTGAAGAGCGAGACTCAACAAACGGTCATCGACTTCGCCAACGAGGTTCAACATCAAGACAATGTTCCTATTCTTGCAATAAGAAGTGATAACGGCTCCGAGTTCAAGAACTACACCTTAAATGAATTCCTAAGTGAAGAGGGGATAAGACATCAATATTCCGCTGCGTACACCCCTCAACAAAATGGTGTTGCCGAGAGGAAGAACCGGACTCTAATGGATATGGCAAGGTCTATGCTAGCTGAATTAAAGTCTCCATATAACTTCTGGGCTGAAGAAATCTCTACCGCTTGTCATTCATCCAACCGGTTATACCTCCATAAAATCTTGGACAAGACTCCGTATGAAATACTTACTGGTAACAAGCCAAACATCTCATACTTTCGGGTATTTGGGTGTAAGTGTTTCTTTCTCATCAAGGGAGTTCATTTATCTAAATTTGAGTCTAAGGCTTTAGAAGGTATTTTTGTTGGTTATGGTGCCGAATCCCACACTTATAGAGTCTACAATAAGCTCTCCGGAACTGTTGTAGAATCTTGTAGTGTGTTGTTTGAGGAAAATGATGGCTCCCATGCGGGGCAAGTTGATGTTTGTGATGCAGATGTTGAAATACCCCAAGATGCCATAAGAAGAATGGGCATGGGATTTTTCCTCCCCATTGAGGAACCCCTTGTGGCAGATCGGGAAGGACAATGCTCTACTCATGAAGAGCCCTCATCTACACAAACTCAACATGCTCCAACCACGTGAGTAACTTCTACACCAACTCCACCTAATTCTGAAGGTCAATATGCTCCTGAATGCTCCAGGCCGGATTATCCGGTCGACACCGGATTATCCGGCCACCACTCCACTGACGACCACACTGCTCATCATATCGAAGAAACAGCTACAAGCCCCAGGCGGGAGTTTCCGGCTGACCCCGGATTATCCGGCCCCTCGCCAATTCAAGCAAGCTCCAGGCAACCTAGTGAAGATGTTTCAGGTTCTCCTAGGCCAGATTATCCGGCCTCACCCTCGGCCGGATTATCCGGCCCTGAAACTCCTGATGATCAGCAGCCTCCTGTTACGGCTGTTGATCCACCTCAAGGGCAAGTTTCATCATCTCCTACTACTGATAATCAGGCTACTAATCAAGGTCAAGCAAATGATTCCAACAAAGAAACAAGCGATGAAACTATTCCACCAAGAGACAACAAGCTTACTGAACTTCGTCGCAAGGCTCGTGCTGATCGGAACCTTGAGTTAAGGGGTCATACTCTTGACAAAGTTGTAGGTGATCTTTGACGGAGAGTTTCCACAAGAAGGGAATTAGCAAGGTTTAGTGAGCATCAAGCCCACATCTCTATGGTGGAACCCAATAAAGTGTTTGAAGCTCTTGAAGATCTGACTGGGTTGTTGCTATGCATGAAGAGTTGAATAACTTTGAGCGCATCAAGGTTTGGAAACTAGTGGAGAAGCCCAAGGACTGCCGCAATGTTATCGGCACTAAATGGATATTTAAAAACAAGCAAGATTAGAATGGCATTGTTGTGAGGAACAAGGCGAGACTCATGGCACAAGGCTATTCCCAAGTTGAGGGCATTGACTTTGGTGAGACCTATGCTCCTGTGGCTCGTCTTGAGTCCATCTGTATCCTTCTTGCTTATGCTGCCCATAATAATTTTAAATTGCAGCAAATGGACGTTAAGAGTGCTTTTCTTAATGGTCCTCTACATGAGTTGATATATGTAAATCAACCCTCGGGATTTGAGGATCCTATCTTCCCGAACCATGTCTACAAACTCGATAAGTCACTCTATGGCCTTAAACAAGCCCCACGTGCGTGATATGAGCACCTTAAAGATCTTTTGCTACACCGTGGCTTCGAAGTTGGGCAAATCGATCCCACTCTTTTTACTAAGAAGGTTAAGGGGGAGGTCTTCATACTCCAACTATATGTAGACGACATCATCTTTGGCTCTACTAATAAAGCTTTTAATGATGAATGTTCAAAGCTTATGACTGTCAGGTTTGCGATGTCTATGATGGGGGAGTTATGGTTCTTTCTTGGATTCGAGATTAAGCAAATTAGAGAAGGAACCTTCATCAATCAAGCTAAATACATCCAACACATGCTCAAGAGATTCAAGATGACGGATCTTAATGGCGTCGCCACTCCTATGCAAACAAAATGTCACCTTGAACTTAACCCCCACGGTAAAGATGTGGACCAAAAGGTATACCGGTCCATGATCGACTCTCTTCTTTACCTCGGCGCATCTAGACCCTATATTGTGTTGAGTGTGGGTGTGTGTGCAAGGTATCAAGAAGCTCCTAAAGAAAGTCACTTAGTGGCGGTCAAGAGGATCTTCCTATATTTGGTTCATTCCCCTAACTTTGGTCTATGGTATCCCAAGGGCTCCAATTTCTCTCTATGTGGTTAGACTGATTCAAATTGGGCTGGTGATAAGGATGATCGGAAATCAACTTCTGGAGATTGTCAGTTCTTGGGAAGGTCTCTAGTTTGTTGGTCTTCTAAAAAGCAGAATTGTATATCTCTCTCCACCGCCGAAGCTGAATATGTTGTTGCTTCTAGTGCCTGCACTCAGTTATTATGGATGAGGAAAACTTTAAAGGAATACAATGTCAATTGTGACAAAGTCCCTATTTTATGCGATAATGAAAGTGCAATCAAAATTGTGTACAATCCAGTACAACACACAAGGATAAAGCATATTGAGATTCAGAATCATTTTATTCGGGACCATGTTGCTCGAGTTGATATTGATCTATCTTTTGTGAGCACGAAGAACCAACTTGCTGATATTTTCACAAAACCACTTGATGAAGGAAGGTTTTGTTACTTGAGGAATGAGCTAAATATCATTGATTCAAGGAGCTTGTCTTGATTACCCATGCACTCACTTGTACATCTCAGTGTTATTTGGTCTAGATGTGGGCATGGATATAGGGGGAGTGTGGTACTAATTGATTGGGCTAACCCTCCCCCCATAATTCTGAAAGCAAGTCAAATCATTTCTCTTAATATCATTTTTTGATATGTGAGCTTATTGATGAGTATTGTTCATGAACCCAAGATATATCTTCGCGGTATCATACCATACACTCCAACAAGGTGGCTTCGGCCACCGCCCTCCTCCATGAGAAGAGTTGGATTTATTTGGATCTTCTTGATCGTTTTTAGCTCCTCTCATGTTTTTATGGGAATCACACTCAATTTTGGCTTTTAGTTGATTCGATTCTTGCAAATTTGAGTGTGTAGTACCATCTCTTAATCCTAAGCCTTTCCCTATCCCTAAGCCATCTATTCTTGCACACAAGTCCCTTATACACCTTGTGGGGGTGTTGTTTGGGGACGCGCAAGCCTTACTCTGTGTGTAACAGAAGTTCAGAATTTAGGCCGGATAAGCCAGCCCAAGTATAGGCTTGATAATCTGGCCCTGGCGGATTTCGTTCTTAAGGGCTGGGGTCGGGGGAAGGGCTCATAACGAGAAACACTTCTCCCCTGGCCCTCTCCCTCTCCTTAGCCGCCGCCTGCCATCCCCCACCCTCTCCGGAGCCTCTCGGGCCACCGGATTTTCTGGGCCTCCCCGGATCTTCTTCTCCGCTCCTCCGGGTACCTTCTCCTCCGCGTTCTTCCTCCAATGAGTGAGGGTAACTCCCTATCTCCCCATCTTTGGCTAGATGTGTTGTTTGTTGGGTGGAACATTGTATAGAAGGATGTTGTTTCGCGTAGAAATTGTAGTCTTGCAGTATCTAGGCCCGATCTACTCTTTTGCATTCACTCTAGGCGATTCAGAAAATTTCTGCCAGGGCCGGATTATCCGCCCCTGGCAAGACTAGATAATCCGGCCTGACAAACTAAAAACTGGTTCAGTTTCGTCTTGATTTGTGCATTGAGTAGGATTGGACTATGAACTATTTGCCTACTTTTTCTACATTCTCTCTTGGACTTGTGTGTATGCTTATCTCCCTGCTACCCCCCTATTCAATTCACAGGTGGTTCCAGCGCTCCCAAGACCTACAAGCGCCATCCTCGTGCTAAGTACTTTTGGGACGACGGAAAGGGTAACTTAGTGGACGAGGTTGAGCTAAGGAGAAGAAAGAACAAATAGAAGCGCATGGCTGAACAGGCAAAGAGGGATAGGAAGGGTGTGTCCAAGAGGAAGGGCAAAGGGCCCAAGAATAACTATAAGAAGATGGATCTTGTTACCTTCTCCTCCATTCATCATCAGGATCTATTTGATGAAGTGCCAGATGATACTGAGCTAGGTGACTCTCATTTTTGGTGCGCTGAACAAAAGGGGATCTATGAAGATGTGTATGCTCAACTGAAGATTTGGCCTATGCATCCTCTTATTCTTGTCGAGGCCCTAGAGAAGCCTCACCTTGTTGATGCCATGTATGTGTCTGAGAGGATGGGGCTGCACCATCTCATGGCCCTCCAATGCTCCTATGATTCTGAGGTGGTGAAGCAATTATTTTCCACCTTGGTTATTTGTGGTGATGAGCATCGCACTATGAAGTGGATGACTCGTGACAGACCTATGCGTGCTAATTTCTGTGTGTTTGCTGAAGTTCTTGGCTATCCCTTCCGCCATAGAGACCGGGCTAGTGGTTACCATATCATCACTCAACTCAAGCCCAATAAAGATGATGTCCTCTCTCTGTGCATGATGGACAATGGTATTCTGGGCACCCTTGCTGTTCTTGCTCCAATCTATGCTGCCTTGGTAGGCCCCTTCCATGATTCTATCACCCCGAGTGGAGGCAACAATGACAGCATCCATGGTCACCTGGTCCAGCTCCTAGCCTTCTCTCATGAGGTTTCCTCGTGTGAGGATGAGTCCGTGCAGTACCAGCTGGATGTGATGGACTTCATTTATCATGAATTGGCTAATGCAATGTTCAACAGGTTGTCCATTCCTCATGCGCCCTATATTATGATGCTCATCAAGCACATGCTTCCATCTGAAGAATTTAACATTGATGTTGTGCACAAGGAAAAGAAGATCTACACCAAGGTTAGGAAGACCTCTCACCCCTCCTCTGCTCCTGAGGGTCTCATGAGGGATGCTCGTGCTAGTGCTCGTAGGCCTCCAATGCCTCCCATTGCTCGTGAGATCAAGCAGCTGAACTAGTTCTAGCGGAACATTCTTTGCATGGGTGTGGACAGTCGCAAGGGACAGTACGAGGCTTACAAGCAGTGCCATGAGTTGGCCCACTCTCAGCAGCTCATCCTTCACCATGTGTCCGGTTCTTCTGGCGATCCCCCTGCTCCTACTCCTCCCACACCATATGCTTGGTGGAACTCTTCTTCTAGGCTTAACTATTGAGAGCTGGAGCATCACCTGTTCCCTTCCGCGTCCACTGCTGATGATGAGGACGATAACACCGAGGAGCTTGAGGATGAGGACGAGGATGGGAACAAGGACGAGGACGAGGACAAGGATGAGGACTACGAGTGATACCTTGGGGCGTTAGCATCGCTCTTCTTCCTTTTTGGCGTCTTGATACCAAAGAGGGAGAAGTAGTTCTATTAGGTCTCCGAGGATTTGCATCAGTCGGCCAAAAGCATTTGCACTTTTTCTATTCGTCGTTTTCTCGCTTGTGCCCATTTAGTGTTGAACTTTAATTTGTGGTTTGTGGTTTGTATGAAACTTTGTGTCTATGGATTTTTGGATTTATCCTGTGGATTATTCATATGGAGTCATCTATCTTATTAGATATTCTTATGGATATTGGATATCTATATCGAGGGAGGCGCGCTCTATGGCTATCATTGGATATTCTAATAATGTGTTGAGGACGCTTCTATCTCCCTACCGGTGGTATGAGCTTTTCACATATGTTCCAATGAAATAGACTTTTACCCTCTTGTGTGTATTTGAAATCAATTGGAATTGTTAGTATGCACACATTGAGGGGGAGTCTTTGTCTTTCATTAAATCTTGTTGTCTTGAGAACTATCCTGCAAATCCTAGTATTGTCATCTAACACCAAAAAGGGGGAGATCGAAAGAACATTTCAGGGTTCCCTGTGTTTTGAGTGTTAGATAACAATACCGTGGAGTTTCCTCATGTGTGCTAAGTGTGCAGGGAATGTTCTGGTGTTTGGGGGGCCGGATAATCCGGCCTAACTCATTTATCAAAGGCAGCCAAGGCACGATGCTCGGAGTGGGTTCAGATTTTCTCCCGGAAAATCCGAATAGGGGCGGTTTTTTCCTTCCCTGTCCGGATAATCCAGCCTTCGCATGGGGCCGGATAATCCAGCCCCCAGAAAACGATCAAAGGCAGCCAAGGCGTGACGCTCAGAGTGGGTTCAGATTTTCTGCCGGAAAATCCGAACAGGGGCGGTTTTTCCTTCCCTGGTCGGATAATCCGGCCTTCGCATGGGGCCGGATAATCCGGCCCCCAGGAGGCGCTCAAGGGCAGGCTCGGCGCGTCGCACTGAGTGGGGGCGGTTTATTTGCCGGATAATCCGAGTCTGGGGCGGAGTTTTCCCCAGGCCAGATAATCCGGCCCCCAAAGGCTCCAATGGCTCAGTCGAGGAAGGGGGTATAAAAGCCCCTTCATCCCCTTCAGGCAGAACTCTTGATTCATTCGAAAAGTGTCAGACCCATTGCAACATCTCTCTCTCTTGATCTCCCACTTCAACCACCCGAAGGCTTCGATATTTTGGGGGAATTGAAGGAGGAGACAATCTATCATCACGAATCAAGCGCATCAACTCCTTGATACGTTGCAAATGTATCTATAATTTTTGATGTTCCATGCTTGTTTTTATCCACTTTTTGGTGTTTTGTTCCAACTTTGGAGTACTTTTCATATGATTTCTTGGACTAACCTATTAACAAGAACCATAGTGCCAGCTGCCTGTTTTCTGCTGTTTTTGGTTCCAAGAAAGCCAGAAAATGAATATTCTCGGAATTGGACGGGACAAAAGTCAAAGTGCCTATTTTTCCGGAAGTCATCAGATGCCAGAGTACGAGACGGAGAGGGGCCAGGGCCACCACACCACCTGGCCGCGCGACCCAGCCTGGCCTGTGCCAGGGGGTGGTGAGGCCAGCCCTGGCACCCCCTCGGCCTCCCCTTCCGACTATAAGATGCCCTCGTGACGTAAACCCTAAGTACCCGATCAAAAATCCACGAAAGAGTCTGTAGCCGCCGTCATCTCCATCCCTAGATCGGGAGGGATCTGAAGCTCTTCCCGGCACCCTGCCGGAGAGGGGAATTCACCCTGGAGGCCTTCTTCATCACCATGCAAGCCTCCGGTGTGATGCGTGAGTAGTTCATCCTTGGACTACGGATCCATGTAGTAGCTAGATGGCTGGTTCTCCTCCTTTGTGCTTTCATGTTTAGATCTTGTGAGCTCCGTTCATGATCAAGATCATCTATTTGTAATTCTGCATGTTGTGTTTGTGGGGATCCGATGGATATTGAGATGCTATTTCAGATTGATTATTGATTCTATCATGTCTTTGTTATTTGTGCTCTTGCATGCTTTCCGTTGTTAGTAGCTATCTTGGCCAAGTAGATGCTAGCAACTCCAAGAGTTAGTATTTATGCTCGATAGTGGGTTCATGCCTCTGGTAATCTGGGAAGTGACAAAAATCTCTAAGGTACTAGATGTGCTGTTGCTACTAGGGAGAAAACAACAATCCTTTGTTCATAGAACAATCGTATTGTTTAGTTTACACGTAGTTCGTAAAGCAATAATCTATTGCTTGCAACTTAATACTGGAGGGGGTTCGGATGATAACCTGAAGGTGGATTATTAGTCATAGATGCAGTTGGATGGCGGTCTATGTATAATGTTGTAATGCCCAATCAAGTCTCAAAGGAGTCAAGATGATTAGTATATGCATGTATTGCTTTCTCGATGTTTGTCAATTGCCCCGCGATAATTTGTTCACCCAGCATGTTATCTATCTTAAGGAGAGCCACCTCTAGTGAACTATGGATCCTGGTCCTTGTCTTTTACATTCAATCTACAAATTGTTTACTTCTTTGTGTTTACTTTCTACAAACTTTTACTGCTTTCCATTCGATACGTTTAATCCTTTGTTTTCCACAAAACACAGTGAGATTGACAACCTCATCGCAAGTTGGGGACAGAGATCTGTGGTTGTGTTGTGTAGGTCTCCACGTTGCTACTAGCACCGGTAGTGCGCCCTGCCAAAGCTTAGCTAGTAACACCTTTGGGGTGTTTCCTTGCTCCTACTGGTTCGATTAAACCTTGGTTTCATACTGAGGGAAACTTGCTGCTGTGCTCATCATACCTTCCTCTTGGGGTTCCCAACGAGCTCTACATCAACACCGCACCAGCACTTTTCTGGGCGCCATACACAGAGCCATCAAGGATTTTTCTGGCACCGTTGCCGGGGAGTCAAGGACATCTTCACAAGGGGAGTCCCTCATAACCAATCTCTTTACTTTGTTATTTTTGTTTTGCTTAGTTTCTTTTTGCTTTGTTTGCTTGTTTCTTTATCAAAAACACAAAAAAATTAGTTTTACAAGTTTGCTTTCTTATTTGAAAACCCAAAAAAATGACTACTCTTGAAAACACTAAGTTGTGTGACTTCACTAGCGCCAACAACAATGATTTTATGAGCACACTTATTGCTCCACTTGTGCCTGATGATAGTTTCTTTGAGATAAAACCTGCTTTGCTCAATCTTGTTATGAGAGAACAATTTTCTGGTATTGGTAATGAAGATGTTGCTTCCCTTCTAAATAACTTTGTTGAACTTTGTGAGATGCAAAAGCATAGGGATGTAGATGGTGATATTATTAAGCTGAAATTGTTTCCTTTCTCTTTGAGAGGAAAAGCTAAAGAATGGTTGAATTCCTTAACTAGGAATAGTGTTGATTCTTGGACTAAATGCAATGATGCTTTTATTGGAAAATACTATCCTCTTGCTAAGATTATATCTATGAGAAGTGAAATAATGAAGTTTAAACAATCTGATAATGAACATGTTGCTCAAGCTTGGGAAAGAATGAAATATTTGGTAAAGAATTGTCCCACTCATGGACTAACTGCTTGGATGATCATCCAAACTTTTTATGCAGGGTTGAACTACTCTTCAAGGAACCTATTGGATTCTGCTGCTGGAGGTACCTTTATGACCATTACTTTAGGTGCTGCAACAAAACTTCTGGACAATATGATGGTTAATTATTCTGAATGGCATACTGAGAGAGCTCCACAAGGTAGGAAGGTAAATTCTGTTGAGGAAACCTCCTCCTCGAGTGATAAGATTGATATTATTATGTCTATGCTTGTTAATGGGAAAGCCCATATTGATCCAAATAATGTTCCTTGGCTTCTTTGGTTTCTCAAGAAGAGCAAGTTGATGTGAACTTCATAAGAAATAACAACTTTGGCAATAATGCTTATAGGAATAATTTTGGTAACAACAATTATAAGCCATATCCTCCCAACAATGGTAATGCTTATGGAAGTTCCTACAACAATAATAGGAGTACACCCTCTGAACTTGAAGTTATGCTTAAAGACTTTATTAGTAAGCAAACTGCTTTCAATAAAACTATTGAGGAAAAACTCTCTAATGCTGAAAGAAATCTAGCATCTTTGGCTGAAGCTCAATCTACTTTGAATAAAATGGCTGCTAAACCTGAAACTAATGAGAATCCCTTTGCAGCTACTAATGCTATACAAGTAAGAATTGATGAAAATGTTAGACTATTAGCTGAATTACATGCTAAGTGGTAAAGAGAAGAAGAAATTGCTAGAAACATTAGTGTTTCTACTATTTCCACCACTAGTGTTGAGGCTAGTAATAGTTTTACTACTTCAGATGATAAATTTGACTTTGATCTTGATGGTTGGAATATCTCTGAAGTTATTAAGTTCCTACAAAAGCTTGCTAAAAGTCCTAATGCTAGTGCTATGAACATGGCTTTTACAAAACACATTACTGATGCTCTCATAAAGATTAAAGATGAAAAGATGAAACATAAAGCTTATATTCCTATAAAACAAGAAGATGGTTGGGAACCCATCATTAATATGAAAGTGAATGACTTTGATTTCAAAGATTTATGTGATCTTAATAGTAGTGTTTCTATTATGCCTAGAAGGATTTATGATATGCTTGATTTGCCTCCACTTGAAGATTGTTATTTGAATGTCCCACTTGATGATAATGCTAAAAAGAAACTCATGGGGAGTCTTAATGATGTTCTTATTATGGTTAACAATGCCTATGTCCCCGTTGATTTCTATGTTTTGGATGTTGAATACAATGCTTCTTGTCCTATTACTTTGGGAAGACCTTTTCTTAGAACTGTTGGTGCCATCATTGATATGAAAGAAGGCACCATTAAATATAAACTCCCACTCAAGAAAGGTATAGAACACTTCCCTAAGGAGATAGAGAAGATTTATTTTGCTTATCCTATGAAAACAAAATTTGGTCTTAATGCATCTTCATTTGAGAACACTTGATTCTTTCTTGCTTCTTATGCCTAACTTAGAGGCGTTAAAGAAAAGTACTTATTAGGAGATAACCCGAAAGTTTTAGATGAGTCTTGGAAGTTATTACTACAGTAATAACCGCTCCTTGTCCTTTTTATTTGCTTTTTGTGCCAAGAGTAACCTCTAATGAGAGAGAAGTAATGATTGGGAAAGTTGTTGTCCCGAAACAGATTTATGTGCTTCACCGTAAAAATTCGTGTAAAATCTCTGAACGTCTTTTTCAGGCGTGAATTTTTGTGCTAATGCCCCATGATGTTATCTAACTTTCCTTAGTTCAACAATTTTTGATTTGAGCAACAGAAGGTCTTCGACAAAATTCGTCTTTACCTGCTAGTCTGTTTTGACAGATTTCTGCCATTTTCTGCATTTGCTTCTTGTTGGTTCCTTTTTGAGTTCTTTTGGGGAACTGAGCTTTTTGAGGGAAGTGCTACAGTAGCTAGTGTTCTAATGGAAGTTTATTTGGTGTTAGAACTGAACCTTAAGACTTATTTATCTTGAGTGCACTAATGTTGCTAATGAGATTGTGTGAAGATTTGTATGAAGGAAAATTCTCAGGTGTATGGAAGGAATGAGTCGAGATGAAGGATGGACTAAAGCTCAAGCTTGGGGATGCCACACATGTCACCCCAAGAAATATCCAAGAAGTACAAGCGTCAAAACTTGGGGATGCCCAAGGCATCCCCTTCTTCATCAATAAAAATTCCAGGTTTCTTCCAAACGCTTCATTTTCATTGTTTCATGCACAGTTGTGTTGTTCTTGGAGCGTCTTATTTTTTGTTTTCGTTTTGGTTTTTCATTTGCTTGGTTTGCTTAGTTTGCTGAATAAATTGGTTGGACCCCCTCTTTCATCCATTGGTTTGCAAATAGTATGGTTTGGTTTGGAAAAGAGTAGGAAAGTTCATGCTTATGTGGTAAAGAGAGCTTGTTTTTGACTGTGGCCTAAGATTTGTCATGCCATGCTTGATATTGTTTTGGCTTTATGCTTAGTATTCTTTGCTGTAGCATGACTTGTTATAAACAATTGAGATTGCTTAATGTGCCTTGGATGAATCATGCGTTGTTTTAGCATATTAAAAGCATAGTATAGTGGTATTCTCCTTTGATGCTTTATTTGGGTTGACTTGGCTCATGCTCACACCATGTTATGACTATCTCAACTCACCATAAGCCTCTATGATCCTTTAGTTTTCAACTTGTAGTAGCACTTTATGCTTTGATCAATGATGTTTTGTCGCTCTGAATGATTATGGCCATTATTGATCTCTTAGTTTGTCGCTCCCAGTCTTTTGCTAGCCTCCACAACCAAGTATGAGTTCCACTCATGCATCTAACTCCCTAAACCAAGTTATTCCAAAGAGTCCACCATACCTACCTACTAGCTTATGCTATTCCAAGTATATTCATGCTTTTTTTTACCTTCCGAATTAAACTTGTTATGATAAAACTAGTGATTAAAGCTCTCACGAACTTGTGGCACACTTTACTTTTCTTGCCCTTAATAAACTTGAACCATTGTGTCGTCTATGTTGTATATGCTTGCACTTATTTGTTGGGAATTAGCAAAACCATGCTTTCATGGGGAACGCTTTCAACATTGCACTTGGTACTTGTACCTAGTTGATATCATTCTCTTTTGTATATGGATGTCGTCGGTGTGAAATGAAAGGGGAGCTTGTAAGTCCATGGAGTTATGTATATGTGTTAGAGAAATGCCTGGGCCGCTGGTCTAATCCATGCTGACATGGTGGAAACCTGCAGCGTAACCATAATGAGTTGTCTATGAAGCATTCTTCTTATAAAAAAGAGTCCTATATTGAGAAAAAAGAGAAAGAAAAAAAAGAGATATGAAAAGAGGAAAGAGAGAAAAAAGCACCATATTCCCATGGTAATAAGAAGATTGCTGAGATGCTCGTTGTCTGCTTGCCTTGTCATTTTGATATGGGGATTCTTCCGTATCATCGGGCAAGTGGTACCCCGTTGGCGGTTCTCTATGATACACATGTACTTATAATGACAAGAACTTACCGGTGACTAAACTTGAGTAGCATGAGGAGCGGCCCTTGTATCCAAGGGACATGAGATTTCTAACTTATACTTCGCCAAGCATGTACACCATAGATTGTTCACTTTAACCTTAATCACTTCAAGATGCTTATGATAGGGGCAATGAGATCTGAAAGCTATAAGTACCATAATTTTTGGAAGCTCTTTATGAGACTTGAATCCTTGCTTCCTTCTATGAAGGCCTTTCTTCTACCATTATATTGAGTCTCCACCTTCTATCTTTATGCACTTACTTTGAGAGCATAGTGGCCATTCTTAATTCTATGTGCATTGTCCCAAGACTAGTTGATTGATGCATACTTTGATATTGCTTGTTTTAAACTATTGTATCTAGTCACTCTTATGAACTTTGAAGGTGTCCAATGCATTTATATTTGCTACACTATGAGGGACAAGGTGAATACTATTATGCTATGTTTTCTTTATGTGAAACAAACAAACGTCTTGCAAAGCATTGTTATTCATGAATCTTTTGTTTGTGCCTTTTCATGTTGCATCATAGTTTCTTTGCTTATTGCTAGAACTTTGTCTTTCATGTTAGGATTGAAGTACTATGATCCCAGCCTTGAATGTTTTACAAATACTTTGATCAAGTCTTTGATGGTGCATGTCACCTCAAAAATTATTCTTTCTTTTTATCACTTACCTACTCGAGGACGAGCAGGAGTTAAGCTTGGGGATGTTGATACATTGCAAATGTATCTATAATTTTTGATGTTCCATGCTTGGTTTTATCCACTTTCTGGTGTTTTGTTCCAACTTTGGAGTACATTTCAAAATGATTTCTTGGACTAACCTATTAACAAGAGCCAGCTCCCTGTTTTCTGCTGTTTTTGGTTCCAGGAAAGTCAGAAAATGAATATTCTCGGAATTGGATGGGACAAAAGCGAAAGTGCCTATTTTTCTGGAAGTCATCAGATGCCAGAGTACGAGACGGAGTGGGGCCAGGGGGCCACCACACCACCTGGCCACGCGGCCCAGCTTGGCCCGCGCCAAGGGGTGGTGAGGCCAGCCCTGGCACCCCCTCGGCCACCCCTTCCGACTATAAGATGCCCTCGGGACGTAAACCCTAAGTACCCAATCAAAAATCCACGAAAGAGTCTGTAGCCGCCATCATCTCCATCCCTAGATCAGGAGGGATCTGAAGCTCTTCCCGACACCCTGCCGGAGAGGGGAATTCACCCTGGAGGCCTTCTTCATCACCATGCAAGCCTCTGGTGTGATGCGTGAGTAGTTCATCCTTGGACTACGGATCCATGTAGTAGCTAGATGGCTGGTTCTCCTCCTTTGTGCTTTCATGTTTAGATCTTGTGAGCTCCGTTCATGATCAACATCATTTATTTGTAATTCTGCATGTTGTGTTTGCAGGGATCTGATGGATATTGAGATGCTATTTCAGATTGATTATTGATTCTACCATGTCTTTGTTATTTGTGATCTTGCATGCTTTCCGTTGTTAGTAGATATCTTGGCCAAGTAGATGCTAGCAACTCCAAGAGTTAGTATTGTTTACTTTACACGCAGTTCGTAAAGCAATAATCTGTTGCTTGCAACTTAATACTGGAGGGGGTTCGGATGATAACCTGAAGGTGGATTATTAGTCATAGATGTAGTTGGATGGCGGTCTATGTATAATGTTGTAATGCCCAATCAAGTCTCAAAGGAGTCAAGGCGATTAGTATATGCATGTATTGCTTTCTCGATGTTTGTCAATTGCCCCGCTGTAATTTGTTCACCCAGCATGTTATCTATCTTAAGGAGAGCCACCTCTAGTGAACTATGGATCCCGGTCCTTGTCTTTTACATTCAATCTACAAACTGTTTACTTCTTTGTGTTTACTTTCTGCAAACTTTTACTTCTTTCCATTTGATACGTTTAATCCTTTGTTTTCCGCAAAACACGGTGAGATTGACAACCTCATCGCAAGTTGGGGACAGAGTTCTGTGGTTGTGTTGTGCAGGTCTCCACGTTGCTACTAGCACCGATAGTGCGCCCTGCCAAGGCTGAGCTAGTAACAACTTTGGGGTGTTTCCTTGCTCCTACTGGTTCAATTAAACCTTGGTTTCATACTGAGGGAAACTTGCTGCTGTGCTCATCATACCTTCCTCTTGGGGTTCCCAACGAGCTCTATATCAACACCGCACCAGCACTTTTCTGGGCGCCATACACAGAGCCATCACTCCTCTCAATTCATTTGGAGCAATCCCCGATCTAGTATTCTTGTCAATATCTAGATCTTGTGTTTTGTTATTGATAACTTGTTCTTGTGGCAGCTTGTTGTCATTACGGGAGCCTCCAATTTGGTTGTGGAGTTGTGCCCTGCTAGTTGTGTAAAGGCGCCGGTTCCCGTCTCGAAGGGTTCCTATAGTGGAAAGGTGGATTAGGCCTTTGGTGGCGGGATCCATCGGATAACAGGGTGAGGCCTATTGTGGCGTGGTGGTCTTAGTACCGCCCACCCTTCCAACGCAGATGTACTTCCCTTAACAAGGAAGGAACTACGGTAAAACAAATCTTGTGTCTCCATGTGCTTCGCTATGGTTCACTCGTTCCTCTTTCCACTCGCCTTTTACTCGCTAGTAGTTAGGTTTGCATATAGGGAAATTCTTCCTAATAGTCTATCTAGAGAATTTACCTTTTGTGTCAAGCCTAAAATTGAAAAGGCATTAAAATTTGAAGTAGCACCTATTCACCCCCCCTCTAGGTGCCCATACGATCCATTTCAGTAGGTATGGTGGACTCTTTGGAATAACTTGGTTTTATTTGGAGTTGGATGCATGAGTGCAACTCATACTTGGTTATCGAGGCTAGCAAAAGACGAGGAGCGACCAACTAAGAGAGCAATAATGGTCATAATCATCCAGAGCGACAAAACATCATTAATTAAAGCATAAAGTGATATTACAAGTCAAAAACTAAAGGATTATAAAGTCTATGGTGACTTGGGATATTCATAACATGGTGTGAGCATGCGCCAAGTCAACCCAAATAAAGCATCAAAGGAGAATACCATAATACTATGCTTTAATATGCTAAAACAACGCATGATTCTTTCAAGGCACATTAAGCAATCTCAATTGTTTGTAACATGTCATGCTACAGAAAAGATCACTAGGCATAAAGCCAAAACAAAATCAAGCATGGTATGACAAAGCATAGGCCACAGTAAAAAACAAGCTCTCTTTACCACTTAAGCATGAACTTTCCTACTCTTTTCCAATCCAAACCAAACTATTTGAAAACTAATGTATGAAAGAGGGGGTCCAACCAATTTATTCAAGAAAACTAAGAAAACCAAGAAAACCAAAAACCAAAAACGAAAACAAAGACGCTCCAAGAACAACACAACTGTGCATGAAACAATAAAAATGAAGTGTTTGGAAGAAACCTGGGATTTTCATTGATGAAGAAAGGGATGCCATGGGAATCCCCAAGCTTTGATGCTTGTACTTCTTGGATATTTCTTGGGGTGACACGCATGGCATCCCCAAGCTTGAGCATTAGTCCATCATTCATCTCATTACATCATTCTCTCCATACACCTGATTTTTTTTCCTTCATACAGAACTTCACACAATCTTTATTAGCAACATTAGTGCACTCAAGGTAATAAGTATTTGGGTTCAGTTTCAACACCAATAAAACTTCCATTAAAACACAAGCTACTGAAGCACTTCCCTCAAAAATCTCAATTCCCCAAAGAGAACCCAAAAAGGAACCAACAAGAAGCAAATGCAAATAATGGAAGAAATTTGTCAAAACAGACCAGCAGGTAAAAACCAATTTTTTCGAAGACCTTTTGTTGCTCAAATCGAAACGTATTGAACTGAAGAAAGTTAGATAACAACCTAGGGCATAAGCACAAAAATTCACGCCTCAAAAAGACGTATAGAGAATTTACCCGAATTTTTGCGGTGAAGCACAAAAATCTATTTCGGGACAGCAACTTTCCCAAGCATTACTTCTCTCTCATTAGAGGTTACTCTTGGCACAAAAAGCAAATAAAATGGATAAGGAGCGGTTATTATAGAGGTAATAACTTCCAAGACTCATCTAAAACTTTTAGATTATCTCCCAATAAGTACTTTTCTTTGACGCCTTTAAGTTAGGCATAAGAAGCAAGAAAAATAATCAAGTGTTCTCAAATGAAGAAGCATTAAAACCAAATTTCTTGCCCTCACCTCTGTTACTTTTATTCTTAACCTTGGGGAACATATGATTGTTTGGTGGAGAAGAAAAGTGCATGGTGACCTTTTCCACAACTATTACTGCTCGAAGGAGTTTCAATAGGGATGTCCAAGTGTAATTTGTCCTTTTCCTACACATTCAATAACAAGATAATCAGTAGAAACCATTTTCCCTAAGATCTTTGTAAACACTCCTTCAGCTATTCCAATTGGTGATATTGTGGCATTATTAGCAAGAAATATTTCTTCTCCTCCTTCAGAAAGTCCCCAAAGATCCAATGATTCATATATATCTTTAGGCATAAGACAAAATTAGACATGATATCACAGCGAGCATGAAAAGTTTCATTATTTATAACAATCTTTACTGTGGGAAGCCATTTTGAGGGTTCAGAATTTATTGGAACATTCTCATGATGCTCTGTAACTGTATTATATCAATCTTTTAAACTAGCAGTGCTCGTCTCAAGAGTGTTCAATCTAGCAAATATGTTTATAAAGGAAGAATCAGATTTGCTAGGCAAGTTGTAAGTAAAGACCAACTTCTTTATGGCATTAAAAGCATCATCCTCATTGCATTGGAGGAAATCTCCTCCCACTACAGCATCCAAAGCATATCTATAGCAAAGAGCAATTCTAAGGTAAAAACTACTAAGGAACAAGCTTTGAGTCATTTTAGGTTCAGTTTTTTCATGTAGGTCAGAGATTCTAGACCAAGCTTCTTTGAAACTATCTTCAATTCCTTGTTTAAAAGTGAAAATCATTTCCTCAGGTGACATAGTGATTGGAGCAATGCTAGACATGGCAACTTAAGATAGGAACTTATAATAAATTTTTTGTGTTTTAATAAAGAAAGCAAACTAGTACAACTAATTTTTTTGTGTTTTTGATAAAGAAACAAGCAAACATAGCAAAAATAAACTAAGAAAAACAAATAAAACAAAGTAAAGAGATTGGTTATGAGGGACTCCCTTGTGAAGATGTCCTTGACTCCCCGGCAACGGCGCCAGAAAAAGCTTGATTATTGGCTCAACACGTCGAGCTCATTTGGGAACCCCAAGAGGAAGGTATGATGAGCACAGCAGCAAGTTTTCCCTGAGTTATGAAACCAAGGTTATCGAACCAGTAGGATCAAGGAAACACCTCCCAGGTGTTGTTGCCAACTCAGAGTCCTGCACAACACAACCACAGAACTTTGCCCCCAACTTACAGTGAGGTTGTCAATCTCACCGGTTTTGCTGAAAACAAAGGATTAAACGTATTGTGTGGAAGAAAGTAAAAGCTTGCAGAAAGTAAACACAAAATAGTAAATAGTTGTAGATGGATGGTAAAAGAAAGGACCAGGGTCCATAGTTCACTAGTGGTGGTTCTCCTTAAGATAGATGACATGTTGGGTGAACAAATTAGAGTGGAGCAATTGACAAACATCGAGAAAGCATACATGCATATACTAATCATCTTGACTCCTATGATATTTGATTGGGCATTACAACATTATACATAGACCGTAATCCAACTGCATCTATGACTAATAATCCACCTTCAGGTTATCATCCGAACCCCCTCCAGTATTAAGTTGCAAGCAATAGATAATTGCATTACGTATTGCGTGTAAAGTAAACAACACGATTGTTCTATGAACAAAGGATTTTTGTTTTCTCCCTAGTAGCAACAGCACATCTAGTACCTTAGAGATTTCTGTCACTTCTCCAGATTACTAGAGGCATGAACCCACTATCGAGCATAAATACTCCCTCTTGGAGTTGCTAGCATCCACTCAGCCAAGATATCTACTAACAACGGAGAGCATGCAAGATCACAAATAAAAAAGACATGATAGAATCAATAATCAATCTGAAATAGCATCTCAATATCCATCGGATCCCCGCAAACACAACATGTAGGATTACAAATAGATGATCTTGATCATGAACGGAGCTCACAAGATCTAAACATGGTAGCACAAAGGAGAAGAACCAACCATCTAGCTACTACATGGACCCGTAGTCCAGGGATGAACTACTCACGCATCACACCGGAGGCTTGCATGGTGATGAAGAAGGCCTCCAGGGTGAATTCTCCCCTCCGGCAGGGTGCCTGGAAGAGCTTCACATCCCTCCGGATCTAGGTATGGAGATGATGGTGGCTACAGACTCTTTCATGGAATTTTGATCGGGTACTTAGGGTTTCTGTATCGGAGGCATCTTATAGGCAAAAGGGGAGGCCGAGGGGGTGCCCTAGGCGGCCACACCAACCCCTGGCATGGCCTAGGCCTAGCCGTGCGGCCAGGTGGTGTGGCGGCCCTCTGGCCACTCTCCGTCTCGTATTCTGGCTCTATGTCCCCCTCGGTGAAATACTTTTGGCTTTTATCCCGTCCAATTTCGAGAATATTCATTTTCTAACTTTTCTTGAACCAAAAACAGTAGAAAACCGGCAGCTGACACTATGGCATCTTGTTAATAGGTTAGTACAAGAAAGTGTATAAAAAGTACTCCAAAGTGTGGACAAAACATAAGAAAGTAGATAAAAACCAAGCATGGAACATCAAAAATTATAGATACGTTTGCAACGTATCATGATGCACTAAAAAAATTCACCATAGAACCTTAGGCATATAGTTTATATATGATATATGAATGATTCTTCGTGGAAAACTTCAATCCTAATGTGAGAAATTAATAGGAAAAACAAAATAAACTTGAGTTCATCCACTAGATCAATGTGAGAGTTTCAACCATGGAAATCTGAAAATAAAGCATGAATAGGGAGAGAAACATACCGATATGTTGATTCCCCCCACTCAAACGAACGAAATCCGCGAAGAATCAAGAGTTCTAGGTGGATTTTGAGAGGTTTGGAGAGATAATATGAGAGAAATAACCAGGAGAGGAGGAATATCTAGCCGCCCCAGTGCGATTTTGTGGTTGCACCAAACTATACGGCCGGAACTATACGAACGGGTAATGTTGCTCCACCCGTATAGTTGCAGCGGCGCAGCCAACTAGGGTTTCTTTATACAGAAAACAACTATACGGGCACAACTATACGGCCGGATCACAATGATCCCGCCGTATAGTTGGTCGTTAAATCGTCTGCCTCTCGAGTTAAATTTCTAAAACTAGCATCGATATCTATACGACCAGAACTATAAGGCCAGAATTTTTATTCCCGCTGTATAGTTGGTCGTTAAACTCTCAGTACCTTTGGGATAAAATTCTACGAAGGCATCAATATCTATATGACCGGAACTATACGGCCGGAATTTTTATTTCCGCTGTATAGTTGGTCATTAAACTCTTAGTACCTTTGGGATAAAATTCTACGAAGGCATTGATATCCATACGACCGAAACTATACGGTCGGGATTTTTATTCCCGTCGTACAGTTGGTCGTTAAAATATAGTTGGTCATTAAACTCTCTGTTCCTTCGAAGAAAATTTGTTGATGGCAAAGATAACTATACGACCGGAACTATACGGTCGGAATTTTTATTACCGTCGTATAGTTGGTCATTAAACCATCAGTAAACATCAAAAAAATTCTATTTCTTCGAGGATACCTTCTTATCACATAACTTAGCGAAATACCTAGTTTTTAACAGAAAAATGATAGTAAAAACTATTGACCAACATTAGCATATTAAAAGAAAAATTTTAGCTTCTGTAAATAGAAAACTGAAGCTTTTATTCTCATTATTATTCTCTACTCATTCAATCGATGTTTCTACTACTTTTTGACAACTGCATCTTGACGGGCACGCTTCCGCAAGAATGTCTGTGAAAAAGTGGTGGGAATGCGATGAACTTCTTATTCTTTATTCTATTAAATTGATGAAAATGGGTTGACTCCCATTAAGCATTTATTAAGAATGGTTGAATAACTCAACCTCTTCTCTCTTCTGGAATTCTTACCTTTGGTTGCCCCTTATCGATGGCACTTACCACATGAACTTGTTTGCCGACAGAACATATCTTTCTCCTTCTTCTAGCTTCTTTGGAAAATACCGGATGATTTCAGCATCATAAACATTGAAGACTATCTTCCCTTATGCACAATCTACTGATGCACCTGCAGTACCGAGGAAGGGTCTTCCAAGTATTATAGATAATCTTTCATCTTTTGGCATTTCAAGAATAATAAAATCAGTGGGAATAACATGCTCATCTATCCTAAGTAAGACATCCTCAATCATACCAATGGGTTGTTTAGTGGACCTGTCAGCCATCTGTAAAGTGATAGTAGTCGAAGAATACTCCCCTAATCCTAACCTTTTATAGAGGGAGTATGGAATTACACTAACTCCTGCTGCTAGATCACATAAGGCATTATGAATATCTTTTTTACCTATTGAGCATGAAATAGGTGGTAGTCCAGGATCTCCCGACTTAGACAACAGCTTCCTGTTAGCAGGATAGCTAGTTAGCATGGCAACAGTTTCAGGTATTTCTTTCTTTCAACTAAGAATATCACGAAGGAATTTACCATAAGTAGGAACTTTGATTGCATCCGCAAATGGAATTTCTAGACGAAAGTCACTAAGTGCCTTTGTAAAAGAATTATAAATTACCTCATCCGGTGCTTTCTTTTTTCGACCTGGATAAGGAAGCTTTTTCTCACCTGAGTTACTCTTGTCTTTTACCTTTTTTGGGGGGCCAGGCTCTTTCGTTACTTTCTTATGTTGTTGCTTATTGCTTTTCTTCTTTTCTACTACAACAGCTTCATCTTCCTTACTTATTTCTTTATCTTCTCTTGAATCAACCGTCTCGGCATCAGAATCATAATGATCATCTTGTGCATCATTTTGGTCCTCCTTCGTTTGATCTTGCGTTTCGGTTTCATCTTGAGGATCCACCAATGTATCATCCTGTTGGCTTGCTTCGAGCAAGGCTTTTTTCTTTCGCTCTTTTTCAGCTTCATATTTCGGTGGTCATAAGGGTCCTGTAACAACTACACCCCTTCTTGTGACAACATTAGCAGAAACAGGAATATCTTCGTCTTCACGAAGAAAATTTTGATAACCAGATGCTATTTGTTCACACTGGGTTTCAATCATACTAAGATACTTATGAAATAATTTTATTTCTTGGCCTATCTCATCATAATTTTCCGTGAGCTCGGCCAAAATCTTTTTATGTTTTTGGAAATGCTTATGCAGGTTCTTATGAGATTTTACTTGTTGATGTTTTAATTCTTGAAAAACTTTTCTAGTTTCATCTTCTTCAGTCAAAACTTGTAACTAATCCTCTTTGTTTTCCTTAGCAAGTTCAGAAGGTATACCTTTTTCTTTCATAGTTTTGCGTACCTCAGGCATAAGATCTGGAATTATTCGAAGTATCCCTCTTTCTGGTTTAGTTCCAAAATCAGGATTATATAAAGAATCATTCTTAGCCCTAGTAAACATTAATTCCAAACAATCTTTAATAGTTAAAGTATTTATTGATCGTCTTATTGAGAAGTCAAGCAACTCTCTACATTGAGTATTGAGACCATGGTAAAATAAATGGCAAATTTTTAGTTTAGAATAGCCATGATTAGGAATACTATTGGTCATTCCAAAGAATCTTTCCCAGGCTTGTGGGTAGTTTTCTCCCATGTTCTGACTAAAGTTGCCTATGTTCTTTCTTAGTTCAGTTACCTTTTTAAAAGGAATAAACCTATTTATGAATTTAGTAATGTAGTTTTCCCAACATTTAATGTAATGGCGAGGGAGAGAGTATAACCAGTCTAGAGCTTTACCTTTAAGAGACCATCGAAATAATTAAAAACCAAGTTTTCTTCGCTACCGAAGTGTCAGCGTTAGGTAAATCCAGAAAACAATCAAATCCAGGAGAAAACCATCAATAAAAGCCATAAAAAATGTGTCAAATCTCACAGCTATCAGCCTGCAGCCTCCTCAACACCTGACGAGTCTTGGTTTGCCTGGACTCGTCATCGCTGCAGACGTTGTTGCCATACACCTATTGGAAGGGGAAAAGTAGGATTGGATGATGTAAGAAGATCGAGGAATCTAAATGCGAACAACCAAACCCTAATAAACCAAGATCTAGCGTCCAACAATTGGAATGGGAGAAGAACCAGGGAAGGGGAGCAAACCCTAGTTACCTCCGACCATGGGTCATCTATGCCGGTGTCGTAGGAGTTCACCGCAGCGATGTACTCCTCTAGATCGTAGAGTTCCCAGAAGAGCTAGATCTGCACATGACCAGCAAGGGCCTCCTCGCTGGGTGCTACGTCGGTAGTGGGGACGGGGCTACCATCGATGCCTCGATGGGGGCCTCCTCACCAGTGGCTACGTCGGTAGCGAGGACGGGGGCCTGGATGGGTACGGTGGCTGCCATCGATGCCTCGACGGGGGCCTGGACAGGGACGATGGCTGCTTTCAACACCTTGAGGGGGACCGGGACGGAGATGGGGGCCTCCTCTCCCTCGGCCTTGGAGGCAACGATGGCCACCGCATCCTCCTTTGCCATTGCTGGCGCGGTTGGGGTTTTCTCTGGAGTTTGCAGAAGCTGATGGGATAGTGGAGAGGGTTGCGTGAGGAGAGTGAGAGTGGGTAGGTGGAGAGGGAGAGGGAGAGGGGCTCTATAGTTAAGGTGTTGGGGAGGGATGTTTCGTTGCACCACCGTGCACCACGTCGTGTAGGCTACTGCTGCACCGTGCACCGTGACACACGCATGATACGTCACTTTTTTTCTTGGCCCATGCATGGCAGTTCTGTATTCAGCCGCATGCAAAGGGCGCAGGCACAATTTCTATGTACGAAGTTTGACACGGCCATAAAACTCTCGATAATTGAAAGGGGAAATGTAGAGGAGAAGGTAGGTGGCTATACAATGACATTTGTGGGGTTGTGCTAGATCGGGTAGAGGGAGGTGTGGATGAGTTCGAGGGACTCGATGAAGGCAGAGACATTAGGTCTCCTCGAGACACATTTCTCATCTCTTCGGCCTCTGGCTAATGTGTGGAAGTTATTTGTAGTAGGGCCTAGTTGGAAGTGAGATTGAGAGCACGCTACGTGAAAATGGTATATGTCTTATTAAAATCAAGTGGCAATAAATTGCAGCTGCCCATCGACGACCGTGCACTCGATGATCCCATTGCCCTGTGCATGTGTCATGGCATAGTAGTAGTAGTAGTAGTAGGATTTTCAGACATGATTAAACATGACATAACCACTCGACGACTTTTTCCATGGACGGCTTCGTGTTCCTTCTTGTAGAAGTCTCACTAAGAGAGACATCTATGATGTCTCAAGCCGTACTGTGAAGGGCATGACGTGTGCAATGATCCGCATTGGATCATAAAGGATCAACGGTTGGTGCGCATGATCCACGTGACAACTGTGACAACCAATCAGGGCGTAGAAGACATAGTGAGTACATGTTTAAGATTCTACGAGAGAGAGAGAGAAACTGAGTATTATCAAAAAGCCAAGGGAAAAACTAATTAGTATAAAAAATGGAAAGTGTGTGTCTCATACAATGAAATACATCTTTGGATGTGTGTGTGTGTGTGTATCAGTGTGCATCATTGTGTTTTTAGGAAAACAACACATTCGGTGATGCCACCACAACATGTGGTGTCCAACCATGTCCAGGAACCCTGACAGCATGCTGGGATTTAACTACAGCATGCATTCTACCACCAGCTTGAAAGATGCTACATCACCACACTTCATTGCATGTGTGTGTATCAGTGTGCATCATTGTTGTTCTGGAAAAACACATATGGAATTATGCCACCACAGCATGTGTGTTCTTTTCATAAACCACATGGATCCACCAGAGTTCATTGCATGTGTGTTCTTTTCATAAACCACATGGATGCACTAGAGTTTATTGCATGTGTGTTCTTTTCATAAACCACATGGATACACTAGAGTTCATTGGATGTGTGTGTATCAGTGTGCATCATTGTCGTTTTAGGAAAAGAACACATGCAGTGATGCCACCACAACATGTGGTGTCCATCCATGTCCAGGAATCCTGCCAGCATGCTGGGATTCAACTGCAACATGCATTCTACCAGCAGCTTGAAATATGTTGCATCACCACACCTCATTGTATATGTGTGTGTATCAGTGTGCATCATTGTGGTTCTGGAAAAGAACATATAGAATGATGCCACCACAACATTTGTGTTATTTTCATAAACCACATGGATGCACCAGATTTAGTGCATGTGTGTTCTTTTCATAGACCACATGGATCCACTAGAGTTCATTGCATGCATGTTCTTTTCATAAACCACATGGATCCACTGGAGTTCATTGCATGTGTGTTCTTTTCATAAACCACATGGATCCACAAGTATAGGGAATGGCAACAGTCTTCGAGGGAAGGAAAACCCAATTTATTGATTCAACACAAGGGGAGTCAAAGAATATTTATAAGCCTTAACAACTGAGTTGTCAATTCAGCTGCACGTAGAAATAATCTTGCTTCCAGTAGTTTATCAGTAGCAATAGCAAAGTAATAGAAGTAGCAAAATAAAGACAGTAGTAACAATTGCAGTAAATAGTAGGATTAAAGTGCGGTAGGCTTAGGGATAGATGGACGGACGTTGCATGAACAAGACAATTCATATAATAATCAAGACATAGGGCATTTGCAGATAAATAAGATAAAGTATCCAAGTACTAAATAATCATAGGCATGTGTTCCATATATAGTCATACGTGCTCGTAATGAAAACTTGCACAACATCTTTTGTCCTGTCAGCCTGTTGCAGCGGGGCCTCAAGGGAATCTACTGATAATTAAGGTGCTCCTTTTAATAGAGCACCGGAGCAAAGTATTAACACTCCATGAACACACGTGATCCTCACATCATAGCCATCTCCTCCGATTATCCCGATTTATGTCTCTTCGGGGCCTCGGATTCCGGACAATAATATGTGTATACAACTTGCAAGTTCAGATCTGAAATCATGGCACTCGGTCCTAGTGATAAGAATTAAGCATAACAAGTTGTAACAATGTCAAAAAGCACTAACAATAGATACTAGGTACCATGCCCTAACAATCTGATACAATTACATGAACGATCTCATCCAATCCCTACCATCCCCATAGCCTACTGTGGGGGATTACTCACTCATGGATGGGGGAATCATGGATGGTTGATCGAGAACCGTTGGTGATGATGATGGCGATGATCTCCACCAATTCCCCGTCCCGGCAGGGTGCCATAATGGAGTTTCTGGTTCTGAATCGTGGTTTTTGGTGGTGGCGGCGCAGCGGAACTCTATCTGAAAAAACGTCGAACCCCCCTTTGTTTTTAGGTCAGAGGGCTTATGTAGGCAAAAAGAGAGGTCGAGGCGGAGAGCGAGGCGGCCACACCACCCCCTGGCACGGCCTGGCCTAGCCCACGCCACCAGGTGGTGTGGGCCCCTCGTGGCCCCTCTCCGTCTCATCTTCTGGCTCCGTGAGTCTTCTAGTAAAATAAGAGTTTTGCGATATTTTCCAGGATTTTTCCTAAAAGTTAATTTCCTACACAAAAACGAGACACCAAAGCAATTCCGCTGAAAACATCATTAGTCCGCATTAGTTGTATCCAAATCACACAAATTAGAGAAGAAACAATAGCAAAAGTATTCGGAAAAGTAGATATGTTTTGGACGTATCAACTCCCGCAAGCTTAGCTTATTGCTTGTCCTCAAGCAATTCAGTTGAAAACTGAGTGCGATAAAAGAAACTTTCTCAAACATATTTGCTTCATAAGATGTATATATTCTCAGCATATGATGAAATACTTAGATAATTTATAATAAAGAGTATGCAAATAAGTTTACCCAGTAGTCATGCAAGTTATAAAGAGATTCCAACCCAACAATAATAAGCAACATGACACGTAAGCATATGCAGGATTGTAATGCTCACATAAGTACATTCAAATCTAGAAAAATCTAATTTAACTAATTTGAATCAGAGGGAGTATTTGATTATTTCCATGTGTAGTTATGGGGAGATCAATTCATGCCAAAGATGAGAAAAAAGAGTTCGATGTGAAGACATGGTACAGCTCTGCTAAGCATTATAGGATGTCCGTCTGAAGCACACGAGATGACAAAAAAGTGTTGGAGGTGAAGACATGGTACCGCTGTGCTAAGCATTATAAGATGTCCGTCCGTAGCATACGGTGAAGTGCGGCGAGTGGCGACGATGCCGGAAGCATGACCATGTGACGTCCGTTTCCTAATATACAGTAATTTACTACTTATGGTTTTGGCTGAATTTAGCTCACGGTTTTTTGCCTCCTTATTACAGTATTTGTGATTACAAGAATTCAATTTACGTGGCTTTTTTCCCCAATGGTTGTATTTAGAAACTGGAATCGGTAATAGCTGAGAGAGCAGTCAGAATGTGTAAGAGTAATCGACATAACTGAAGGGGCTCCACAGGTCTTGCTCTCTATTCTTTGGGATCCTTATGAGAACTAATGAAAAATATAATTTTGAGGTAGTATTTTCTTAAATATTTATATTTCTGTGTTTCTTCTTATTTTTGGTTCGGATCATAGATTCATATGATGCATAGATGTGGTGTATGCTTTGTACATCTATGTGTTGGGATTAAAAATATCAAGGATCATGTAATTTATGCACTTATTATTTTATTCTCATTTTATGCACATTATCTAATATTTTAAGATGCAAAGATGACAACTTATGATCACGAGTAAACAAATTTAATATGTCGGAGATTTTCATCGTAATGTCTTGCATCTTTGCATTCAAATACATGACGTATTTCAATTTTACTGACAAATAACATTATACTTTTAAAAATATAGTATGAAGTACTAAATGTAACCATATTCTCTCCTGTTTGGATTGCATAGCCGTGGCAGTCTCTGGCCATATCTACGACATCCTCCATGCAGCAAAAATCGGCACCCTCACATTGGGCATCCAAGGTATTTCAGCCCGAGATCCACCGGCTGGGCGTGGTGCTTCTATTGAGAATACCTTCCCAACCTCTTCAGACTTCAACAAGATCATCCTCATGGTTAGCTACAAGATGGGTTTAATTTCTGCATAAGCACAAGCTTCTCTGAGTGGATTTTGATGGTTTAATTCAGAAATGTAAATGCGAATATGACATATGTGACTGCACAGAGGCACTGACCAAATCCCCATGCATGTCCACTATCTCCCAGCCGCTATGCATTTCTTGCCCACGCTTTAGGTCCTTCAGATCATGGTAATGTTTCCTACCCCAACCTCTATAATCTCATTGATTGAATATTTTGTATGAATAGATGTAGCAAGAAGATCAACTTGACCATACTGCACCCACCTGTGGTGCAGTTCCACTAGATATTGTCGGGATCTTACTTCTTGATATTTAGTTGTACCAATGTGAGGATGGTTATATACTTATATCCCTCCCTTTTGAGCCAACTAAATGTGACCAGGTGTTGGTTCTCATGTATTTGCTCGAACAAAGATCACACACATTCATTATAATATTTTTGACAAGTTGATTGATTACAAATTATTTAATCCTCAATCTTGCTGTAGGTAAAGTTTGCACTCACTTTTTCTTATGAAGTAAAATCACCACTTCTGGGATCTCACATTTCCAATCCTTACTTCCCAAAATGTGTCTTAAGTTGTTCCAGTTTAGGTATTTTGTAAGATATTTTGTTTCTACATATATAGCAGTTTTAATCTACATATATATATATATATATATATATATATATATAATTTTGAAGATTCATTATGACATTAAGTTATGACATATATATGCATGATGGGTCCCAGGATCAACACCCCATTTTTATGCTTGGATTACCATGCTAAACTTGCCCGATCCATGTCACGGTTTATACATCTCAAAACCAGATCAGCGAGAACCAATCGCTAAGGGAGGGCCAAGCAATAAAATGTACATAGGTAATGGTATATTCAGTTTTAACGTACGAATCTCTTAGCCAGTGATTTAAGGTCTTGACTAAGGTTGTTTGTTGGTATTTAATTGTTTCATATTTGTAGGTTCAACACTAATTCCAGGAATTACGCCAAGTATAGCGATGGTACATTTGCTGAGATTATTTGGTATAACCTCATGTCATGCCTTGTGTAATGCTTTCTGTTTTCACTTCTCCGAGTTTGAGACTATCTAGATAAAGTTCATAACTTCTTCTTTAAAAAGTTTAACTCGGAAAGAAATATTTACCATGCCTTTTTTATATCAAAGTACACTTCTGTCTAACTTGCTATTATGTGTTCAATAAGAGAAGTTAACTATCTTGAAACAACCTATTGTTCTTGGTTCCTAATTATAGCCATCGTTGGAACATCAGGGTTCTGCTGTTGTTTTTTGGAATGTTTCAAATTGTAACAAATGAGGAAGGATTCAAATAAGGGCATGTAGGTAGTGCCACTTTCCAACAGACTAATGGATGCAAATTCCTAAGGGACAGATGAATAAAGAAAACTTCAAAATTTTGCAATCAAAGTCATGAGATTAATGTTCCGCGGATACAACATTTTCGTACTTGGTGACCAAAGTAGTTGATCTCTATACATTGTATTATACCTTTAAATGTATATTTAGCTAAATTATTCATGTCAATCGGCTACGTTGGTGTTGAATATTATCTATTATCTTTCATTGTTACCAGATTTATGCGTGGATAAATCTTTAATTTCGTGTTAACTGTGTGATAAACTCATGATGACTAATGATGCACCAGAAAAGACCGACGAATGTAATTTGATTGTTTGATTCCTACTAATCATATACTCACGATGAATAGATGCAAAGGTCTTTGGGTTTGGCATAAAAATGTAACTACCATACAACTAAACCCCCTACTATCATGGTTTTCCAAGCTATCTGTCGCATGAAATTTTGATGTTCACCAGAAGATTTATTTTTTGAGGTATTATATTGAAGACCCTTCCTGGTAATCATTCAAGGTTCTATATTTTTCTAAGCTCTTCTCTAACATTGTTGTGATTTTTCATGCTCATAGTTACATAATAGTTCTCGAGATGTTTGAGATATGATTCCGTAATCATGGAAAGTCAAGAACCTTCCCGGCTTATCAAGATTTTGTTCTGGATCAAGAAGTCAAATTGTAGTTCCTAATTAAGTTTATTGTGAAGAATAGTAGCCACAAACTACAGACATACAATGTAACCAAATGCTAGACTCTTACAATGTGAATTACTTGAGCGAATTCTAATTTCTATCCACAATGATATCTATGAGTAGTACCATCATATTTGTTATAAACCTATAACGAAATAATTTTTAAAATGATTCGTATTAGGAAATACTATATGTAATCAATAATAAAAGTGTGGGATTACAACGAAACATTCGGAGCCAATTCAACCAGCAGTACCATTGGTATTTTGCTACTGAACTAAGGTTACGAGGAATCATGTGTGATAAGATTCTAGGTATACCATATTAGTGCTAAACTAGCTATAAGAGACAAAGCAAACTTAGGATGAAAATAATAATGATTTGCTTTCAACATTTTTTAATAGAACGTAATGAACATATTTAGGTGGATGCCTGCGCATGTGCGCGGGCCACTTTGCTAGTTACACTAAGAATGACAACTATGCTCTCGGGAAGGTGCTCAATGAATAAATGGTGACTCGAAATAAAGGTGAAAGAAAAAGATTTAAAAAGTTTGAAAGGCTTCCAAATGTTGAAAGTATGGTACTCATTAGCTTTGAGCTCTCATTGCCCCTATCATAAGCATCTTGAGGTGATTAAGGTTAAAGTGACTCAGATATGAGGATATGCTTGACACGTTATAGGTTGAAAATCTCATGCCCCTTACTTACGAGTACCAAACCTCGTGCTACTCAACTTTGGTCACAAGCAAGTTCTTGTCATTGTAAGTGCATGTGTATCATCGAGAACCGCCAACAGGGTACCCCTTTTCCCATGACACAAGAGCTTTCCCATATCAAAATGACAAGGCAATAGACAATGGGCATCTCAGCGATCTTTTTATTTGCTATTTGCATAGGTTTTTATTAAGGATGCTTCACAAAATGCTCACTATGGTTATTCTGCAAGTTTCCACCATGATTAGGCATGGCTTAGGCTAGCCACCCAGGCATTTTTCTAACACATATTCAAACTCCATGAGCTTACAAGCTCCCCTTTTATTTCACAAGTCCGGGATCCATAAATAAAAGAACGTGATATCAACTGGATAATAAGTGCAATGTTGAAAGCGTTCCCCATGGTAGCAAGCTTTTGCTAATTCTCAACTTATAAAGTGCAAGCATATAAGCAACATAGATGGGCACAATGGTTCAGGTTTATTAAGTGCAAGAAATAGAGTGTCATAATCATGAGAGCTTTACTAACTAATTTTCTTATACCAAGCAAACATTTTTATTTGGCAGAAAACAAAGCATAATAAATATGCAAGGAATAGCAATGACGCTGATAGGTAGATATGGTGGACTGTTTTTGACAATTTTGGTTTTGGGGAGTTGGATGCATGAGTAAATCTTATACTCCGCACAAGTGAAGGCTAGCAATAGAAAGGGAGCGACAATCGAGAGAGCAGTAACTATCATAATCATGCTTGCGACAAAATAAAATTAATAGTGGCATAAAAGTCACAGAAGAACTCTGAGGCAAAATAAATCATAGAGGCTTAACTGACTTTGTGTTTAGTCAAATGCATGCGTGAGCATGTGCCAAGTCGATTCAAATAAAACATTCAGAGGAGGATAAAACAATGTCATACCAAGTTATGAATAGAACAAGAACATTTATATGAATACAAGAACCGAAGGAAAGAGAGCAAGAACATTCAAATAACAAAATTTATATACCAAGTTATGCAAGAAAACATTTATATGACATGTTACAAACTATTAGTGGATTGGAGCTGATCATAAGAGAGCAAGAACTATTAAGCATCCATTAAATAACATACACCTTACATGAACAGACTAAGCATGCCCAAAATGATGAGTATATGTACAAAAATGAAAACAAACAGAGTTCATACCAGCCTCTTACCACACCTCGAGTTGTCATAAATCATCATTGCCTTTTACTTGTGTGGCTTGAATAATAAGATAAAACCCAACTCCAAGGAGTCACTAAGGACCGCTGAACCCTGCAATGAACTTTACAAAACCAGAGAAGAAGAACAAATATTTTTGGGTTTTCGATTTTTAAAGACAACAACCAAAGGGAAGAGCAAACAAAGCAAAATCTTTTTGGGTTTTTTGAATAATCAAAGCAAAGCTAAAAAGGATGAAGCAAACCAAGGCTAAAATATAAATAATCAAACAAAGAGAAATAACAAAAATATTTTTCGTCTTTTGTGTTTTCGAAAGCAGAAATAAAGCGAGAACAAAAACTAAAAATAAAGCGAAACATGGATATACAAAGTACCGACAGAACATGATATGTTGATGAGTGTGATGTCGGTATACCTCCCCCCAAGCTTAGGTTTTTGGCCTAAGTGGGGATCAACCCCAAGCTGGCCAAGAAGGAGCGCCTCCATAATATGACGAAGAAGTGCCTTCGTCCTAATACGAACTCGACGACACCCCGGCGTAGTGCGCACAGTAGTCGTAAGAGGGCGCATCCCCTAGTGCTGCTCGTGGAAACCAAGCAAGTGGAGCTTCTCTTCCACCTCCTCCTTGGAGCGCGACCATGGAATCCTGCAAATACTGAACAAAGTAGACTATGGCAAGGGAATTTCCTTCTCAACTATGTCAGTAAACAACATCCTGTAAACTAAACTGTCTATACTAGAGTTAGTAGTAACAAAGTGATGTGTTTTCATAGCAGCAAGATCAAGCCTTTGTGGGGTTAGTACAGTATCATTAGGATCAACAGAAAGTCCCAAGGCAACAACCATGCGTGCAACAATAATGCCCCCATAAATGGGTCCTCTAGCAGCTAGGCGGCGAGCAATGAGAGAACCAAGATTATACTTGGTTTCATTATTAAGTGCAGCAACAAGAAAAGCTAAAAGATAATTAGAAATATTACTAGTGTTCTCCCTACCAAGAATGCTGTAACACCCCAAATCTTTAATCAAAGTTATCAAGTTCCTAATGACCCAATTTAGGGTTAACAAAAAATTTCATTAAGAAGAAAGAATACTTAGTGAAAATGATTATGAAAACCTTGGAATGATGAGTCATTCTATTGAGATGTTTTGACATGTGTTGAGCAACACAAATGGATTTGATGATGAAAATGTTGAGGCATGAGCCTTAGCCCTTTATAAAAACTGATGGTTGGGTTTGGATGCGATACCATTCCAATTTTACCGTACAACCACAATACCTGAATTGGGTAAGGCTTAGCGGGAAGTTTATATGCATTAGTATGGGTTCCCTCGCAGAGGAGGTTTGAGCTGAGGCTACCTCTTAATGATGTCCACCCATGCAGTGCCTAGGATGGCAGATGGCCATGGATGGGAGGCCAAGCTCATAGGAGAGGTGCTTATACTAGAGTGTGTAAAGGAAAGGTTATGATTAATTATCCGCACACTAAGTATGATGATTCAGGGTTATCCCTGATGGATGTATCGAATTTTGTGGTGAAAGTGTACCACCTCTGCAGAGTGTCAATCTATTCAAATAGCCGCGTCCGCGGTCATGGACAGTTGGAGTGGCCATACTATTCCGTCATCAGATGTTTTCAAAATGACTTGTGAAATGAACTATGATTTTGACTTAACCATAATAGGGATACGAATATGAAAACTAGGTTCCCAACTTAGGTGATTTAGAACATTATTTTAGCTTTCTTTACTTCTGAACTCAGCTTAGGTTAAATTTAGCTTTTGAAAATAAACTTAGAGCTTAGCATTCCTACTAGAACTACCTTACTTGTTAGTGATAGTTTGCGAGTACTTAAAGAGTACTCATGGCTTTGTCCCTGGCTATTTCCATGGCTAGACTATGAGGAGGACTATCAGGAAGATGGACAGCAGGACGGCTACGACAACTAGGATCATCTCCCATCGTCAGCATTGCCCGTGACACTGAAGATGGAGGCCACCACTACGCTTATTTTTCCGCTGCTTGTTTGTATTAAGACTGGATCATGAGATCCCTTATTCGTGTAAGACCTTATTATGGTTTGTAATGGATGATGTACTGTGATATCCAATCTGTTATGTCTCGCAAAAATGGTAATCCTGGGATTGCGATGTATGGCATAACAAGCATCTGGGATTAAAAATCCGGGTGTTGAGCCATCCTGACGGTAGGAGACCCTAGTTAGAATGGACGCCCGAACAAAAACTTAGTTTCAAAACCAAAGAAGTAAGTATTTATGAAAACATATTCCCACTCTTCTCCTTGATTCTTTTAAAAAAATTCATGTTCCTCAAAAATTCTTACATTCTTAAATAAAATTTGACACACTTGATCACCTCACTAACTTACTCATCCTAAATTCTTATAGATGGAAGTTCAGTATTGCAAGTACTACCAGTTGGGCAATGGAGGCCAGCTGATCTTTGAGAGGGATCTTGATGCGCTGTTAGAGTATCTTGAGCGCCTGCATCCAGAATTCTTCGGAGCTCAACTCAAGGATTTTCCAGGAGGAGATCTACAATGCCTGATAGTTGTAGATCTTCGAGGCAATATGGAAGCACCCCTTTCTGAGAAGATTCAATTCACCATGAGAAAGAACAACTGGCTAGATGGATTAGCCAGGGCTATGCATGAAGCCCTTGCTCGTCTGTGTGGGCAAAATGTCAACTTGATCCAGGGAACTCGCTTTGTTGATTATGCAAGGCGTGATTCTATGGGAATACCATTGGAGATGCCAAGTCACCCGGAGATGAAGCGCAAAGTGGAGAATCTTGACTTCCTTCTATATGATAGACAGGAGGAATTGGACAATTATCGAGCCTACGCCAACCACAACCTTGCCATTGCCGCCAAGAAGGACTAGACTTTCGCCATGCTAGTCAAGGATCGCCAATCACTTCGTCATCAATGCGAGAAGAAGGATCACACCATCTCTTGTCTTTGCAAGAAGGTGGCTGACCTCGAGAAGACCATCCAGGAACAAGAAGCTCAGCTTGCAGCAAAAGAAGAAGAGGAAGAAGGTGAAGACATCCAGGGAGATATTCACTCATACCTCAGTGATGACAATGACTACCTGGAGGACGATGCCATGGATTTGTACACCGATGATAATGACTCCGACTTCATTGATGATGAGTAGAGGCACTTGATCACTGCCATAGGAATGAGTTGTATCGGTCCCACTTTATCTTAGTTTACAGAATGGTTCTTAAAACCATCTGTTTTCCTTTTGTGTTGTGGTGTGTGTTGTATTGTGTGCTTGAATGAATGAATGAGAAAGAGTTAGTTGCAAAACTTGAGTTCAAACTCAAAGTTTAAAGATTTTGAAACAAAACCATGAACCTTAGAACTTTCCCTCTTACCCCTTTATCTACCTCAATCTTCAGATGACTCGTGGAAACCTCGGAGGAAGCAGCTCATCGTAGGACCTGATGTTGTAGATTTTGCAGATGCTAGTTTCAGACCGTGAAGCTAGTAGAGCAGTGCGCCAAGACAATCTAGCCAATCTGCAATAGATAGCTCAGATGGCCCACAATAATCAAGGCCAAGGAAATCAGGATCATCATGGATCCAAGCTTAAGAATTTTCAGAATACCAATCCCCCTATCTTCAACAAATCTGAGGATCCTTTAGATGCTGATGACTGGCTACAGACAATGGAGAATAACCTAGAAGTCGCAGGAGTTGACGCCAACGAGAAGGTATTGTTTGCCACCCACTATCTGGCAGGAGATGCAAGAGCCTGGTGGAATAGCACTCGTACTATGAACCACAGTCAGATCATGACTTGGGAAGCTTTCAAGATCAAGTTCAACCGCACCCATGTGCCGTAGGGTTTAGTCACCAGAATGAGAGATGAGTTCAGAGAACTGAAGCAAGGCAGGATGACGGTAGTTGAATACCATGAAAAATTTCTGTCCCTCACTAGGTATGCACCTGATGAGATTAGCACTGAAGCCAACAAGAAGGAAAGATTCCTGAACGGACTGCATGATGAGATGCAGACGGTGTTAGTCAACATCCGTTTTGAAGATCTCAAAGAGCTAGTCGACTCTACTATCCAGACGGAAGGGAAGATAAACCAAGCCAATGACAACCGCAAGCGCAGAATGATGCACCAGACTGGGTCCCACAATACCTAGAAGTATCGCCCCAACCCATCTGCAGGATATGCCCCAAGGAACAATAGACCCCAATGTCTTTTCCAAGCTACCCCAATCATAACGGAGGAAACGTGAAGTCCGGAGGAAACCACAACAACAACCCCGGCAACTCCAACAACTTCAACTGTGCACCGCCCAAGTCCAGCAACAACAACAATAATACTTCCCCAAGGACTAGAAGCAATGTCGTGCCTGTTGCAGCCAAAGACAAGTCCCACATTACTTGCTTTGAATGTGGAGTCAAGGGTCACTACTCCAACGAGTGTCCCAAGAAGCTTGCATCCACCACCAATGTGAATGCCCCAGCTCAGCAGCAACACCGTGTTCAGCCTGGAAGAAGATTTGCCCTAGGGAACTCTCTCAACCGCAACGGTCGTCTGTTCCACATGAATGCTGAAGAAGCCTAGGAAGCACCAGATGTCGTGCTGGGTATGTTTTTTGTTAACTCAATACTTGCAAGAGTGTTGTTTGATTTTGGAGCATCACACTCGTTTGTTACAGAAGAATTTGCATGCACTAGTAAGATCAAACCCACAAAATTGAAGCATGTTATGATAGTTCAAATACCTGGTTCAACCATCAAAGCTAGAAAAATTTGCAAGGATGTACCTATCAGAATCCATGGGATAGATTTTTATGCCAATCTAATAGTACTTGGAACCAAAGGTTTGGAAGTAGTACTAGGAATGTATTGGATGTCGAAACACAAAGGATTGATCGACTGTGCCAAGAAAGCCATAACCATGACCAGTAGCTCTGGAGTATCAGTAGAGCATGTATCTGAAACCTTACCCCGTCAATTCAAATGCAACAAGAGTCTAGCCCTACCAACCATCGACCAATTCAGAGTAGTTTGTGAATACCCGACGTATTCCCAGATGAATTGCCTTGTATTCCCTCAGATCGGGATATCGAGTTCATCATTGAACTAATTCCTAGAACTGGACCCATAGCTCAGAGACCCTATAACATGAACCCATCAGAACTAGTGGAGCTGAAGAAGCAACTTGATGCTATGCTAGAGAAAGGCTTGATTCAACCAAGCGCATCGCCATGGAGATCACCTATTCTGTTTGTGGACAAGAAAGATGGAGGTAACCGTTTGTGCACGGATTACCGGAAGCTGAATGATGTCACCATCAAGAACAAGTAACCGCTGCCCAAGATTGAGGATATGTTTGATCAGTTGACTGGTGCCAGAGTGTTCTCTAAGATTGATCTTAGAACTGGTTATCATCAACTCAAGATTCGTGCAACGGATATTCCAAAGACCGCCTTTACCACCAGATATGGATTGTATGTGTATACGGTCATGTCTTTTGGATTAACCAATGCCCTCGCTTATTTCATGAATCTCATGAATAAGATTTTTATGAACTTTCTGGATAAGTTTGTCGTTGTTTTTATCGATGATATTCTAATCTATTCCAATTCAGAAGAATACCATGAGCAACACCTGAGAACCATCCTTGAAACCCTTAGAGAGCATCAGTTGTATGCCAAGTTTAGCAAATGTGAATTCTGGTTGAAAGAAGTAGGATTCCTCGGACATATTGTGTCGGTAGGAGGAGTCGTTGTTGATCTCGCCAAGATCAAAGATGTTGAAGAATGGGAAGCCCCAAGCACTCAAACCCAAGTCCGTGCATTTCTCGGATTAGAGGGATATTACCGCAAGTTCGTAGAAGGATTTTTGAGCATCGAAATACCGATGAACCAATTGTTGAAGAAAGACAAGAAGTTGGAATGGACCGGCAAATGTGAAGCAAGTTTTCAAGAGCTCAAGAAGAGATTGATTACAGCCCCAATATTGATTATGTGAGATATCAAGAAGCCATTTGATGTGTATTGTGATGCATCCAAGATTGGTCTCAAATGTGTGTTGATGCAAGAAGGCAAAGTCATCGCATATCTGTCTCGGCAACTAAAGAAGCATGAGCAAAACTACCCTACCCATGATCTTGAACTAGCAGCTGTAGTTTTAGCTTTGAAGACATGGCATCATTACCTTATGGGTAACCGCTGTGAGATTTATTCCGATCACAAGAGCCTGAAGTATATTTTCACCCAGAAGGAGCTAATATGAGGCAAAGGAGATGGATAGAGTTAATCAAGGATTATGACCTTGACATTCACTATCACCCCGGCAAAGATAATGTGGTAGCGGATGCGCTTAGCAGATTGTCGTGTAGATTAAACACCATGATCAAAGAAGCCCCGCCAAGTTTGCATGAGGAGTTGGAGCAGTTTAGAACTGAGCTTGTTAGCAAAGGATTTTTAGCTAGCACTGAACTTCAACCCACTTTGATTAGCCAAATCAAGGAAGCCCAGAAGGGAAATGCAAGTATCGATGGAATCAAGCGTCGTATCAGTATAGGAAAGGTACTTGGATTCACCGAAGATGAAGAAGGAGTTTTGTGGTACAAAGGATGTATCTGTGTGACAGCAGATTCAGAGTTGAAGCAAGTTATCATGCAAGAAGCTCATGATATTCTTTATTCTATCCACCCCGGAGGAACAAAGATGTATCCGGATTTGAAGGAGCAATTTTGGGGGCACAAGATGAAGAGAGAAATAAGAAGCTACATAGCCAAGTGTGATATCTGTCAAAGAGTCAAGGCGGAACATCAGAGACTTGCAGGACTGTTGCAACCATTGCAGATTCCAGAATGGAAATGGGATTCCGTCAGAATGGACTTTATCACCCGTTTGCCTACTTCTAGTAGGGGAAATGACTGTATCTGGGTCATAGTTGATAGACTGTCCAAGGTAGCCCACTTTATACCTGTCAAGACTACCTACCAGAGTTCAAAGCTAGCAGAGCTGTATATTGCTAGAATTATCAGTTTGCATGGAACCCCCAAGACCATAGTGTCGGATCGAGGAACCCAATTTACCTCAAGATTTTGGTAGAAAGTCCAAGAAGGATTAGGAACCAAGTTGAATTTCAGCATAGCTTATCACCCGCAGACAGATGCACAGACTGAAAGAGTCAACAAAATCTTAGAAGATATGTTGAGAGCTTGTGTGTTAGAGTATGGATCAAAATGGGAAGATTGTCTGCCTTTCATAGAATTCTCATACAATAACAGTTATCAAGCCAGTCTACAAATGGCCCCATTTGAGTTCTTATATGGAAGAAAGTGCCGTACCCCTTTGAATTGGTCGCAAGTAGGAGAGAGTCAGATTTTCGGACCCGACATCCTACGAGAAGCCGAAGAGAAGGTTCACAAAGTCCCGGAGCACCTCAAGACCGCCTAATCCCGACAGAAGAGTTATGCGGACAAGAGACGTAGAGACCTAACTTTCAATGTCGGAGATTTTGTATATCTCAAGGTTTCACCGTTGAAAGGAATGCACCATTTTCAGCTGAAAGGAAAGTTAGCCCCGGATATATTGGACCCTTCAAGATTTTGAATCGCCGAGGAGAAGTATCTTATCAACTAGAACTGCTAGAGGAGATGTCAGCCATCCATAATGGGTTCCATATCTCGTTACTTCGCAAATGCTTAGAAGTGCTAGAGAAGACCGAAGTCTTCAAGAACATCGATCATCGAGCCATTGATATCAACAAGGATTTAACGTATCGCGAAGTGCCCATCCGTATCTTGGAAGAAGACTTCAGAACCACCAAGACCAGGAGTATCAAATTTCTCAAGAACCAATGGAGCAACCATACCGAAGAAGAAGCCACCTGGGAGCAAGAAGATTACATTAGGACTGAGTTTCGAGATATCTTTAGTTCCTAGTTTTTCTTAAATCTTGGGACGAGATTTTGTTTAAGGAGGGAAGGTTTATAACACCCCAAATCTTTAATCAAAGTTATCAAGTTCCTAATCACCCAATTTAGGGTTAACAAAAACTTTTATTAAGAAGAAATCATATGCATGCATGTGTCGTGGTGGTGTCACGGCAGATGCCATGGATGGGCTAAAGGTGGGGACTAAATGCAGTAGGAGAATCCAGGGAGGGATAGTGTGGTGATTCCACACAGTAGCTTTGTATTCAATTCACTTCCAAGGTTTACACGTACTCCTCGAGTTGTATTGGAGAGAGGAGGAAGAAGGAGCTCTCTTACTCTCACCGCTAGCTAACCCTCAAGAACCAAGTAAAATCTAGACAATAGAGATCAACCCTTTCTATAGAGGCCCTAGCCCTCCTTATATAGGGGTGGATAGGCCTCCAATTAGGGCATACGTGGAGGCATATTCCTCCCAAAATAGTAAGCCGACCAGATCGCTTTTCCCCCGCGTCATCCATGCAGAGGCTACGTGTGCCTCCGCGGCGCTCGTGTCAGCCGACATTGGCGTCGTCACCTTTATCGGCCACGCCTCGGTGGCCCTCCCTCTATCCGCTTCGCTCATGCTGTGTGTACAGGGGTCACCTTTGACCAGCGAGATACCTTCCTTCTCCTAGAAGCTTGATATGACCCGGATCACACCTGTTCCTGCATACAAGTTAGATTCATCCATCTGACTTACGGCTTAAGTCGGTTGAGACCCAGTTAGGTGGACATCCCCTGGTCCAGGTTACCCTGAGATTCGGTCTGCCTTGAGGTGACTCGGCAAGCATTCGCCTTGACCTTGCCGTACCTCGGCTAACTCGGCCATTATACCCCGGCGTGACCCTACTCGGGGGTATCCCCCCAACATTAGTCCCCGAAGCTGGTGCGGTCTTAGTTGCCTTAGCCACTAAGGCCACAGCAGGTTCAATTTCACTGAGCTTTGTGTTCCTTTTCCGAGTTACCTCTTATTTTGGATCTCATGGGTTTACTTTCCCTTGGCACATTCCAAGTTTTCACTTGCTGGCCGGGTTACCACATTCTCATCCGGGTCATTCTTCCTTCTCTCGTATGCTTCCCCACGTGGAGGTTAATCATTAGCTTGCCTCGTTTTAAGGGCCAGCAACAGTAACCGCCACTGTTATTGTCAGGAGTTATTGTGCGCATGTCATGTCACACCTGCCTCCTCGTTAACTGTACCACTGTATCGCGTCATGGGATCCGCTATGCCCTGTGGTCCTTCGTGTGGCCTATCGCTGATTGGTCGATCCGGGTTATACATGGCCACACCGCGTGGCACACCCGCATAACACGACCCCACTACCCCTTCGAGGGAGTGGTTAAATAGGGGAGGGGCGCGCCCCTTGGGTCTTTTCCCCACTTCCGCGCCCCTCTGCCTCTACTTCTTCTTCTTCTTCTCCCGCGACAGCGCCGCCGCCACCACGCCTGAGTAGCAGTGCCGCCGCTGCACTGCCTCCATGCTCACCAGCGTCGCTGCCACCTCCGCGCATCTCTTCCGCCACGGGTCGCTGCCAGTCTAGGCCACTTCCACCCACCGCCGCTAGCGCCAGCGAGGGCAGTGAACTCGAGATGACTGAGGAGGAGCTCGCCGTCGCCGAGCAAGAGATGGAGGAAGATGCCGCGAGCGCCGACCACGGCGCATGGGCAGGCTCCTGGGTCTGCCAGGATGACCTGGATTGGCTCTACCGCACCAGGCGCATCCTGGAGGGCGTCACCGCACGCCTCGCTTCCTCCGATCTTGCCCCCTCACCAAATCCGGGTGAGTATGTGGTGTTCCTATCTCATTTTCAACGCGGATTTGGTCTGCCAGTGAGCGCTTTTTCCATGACTGGTTAAACACATACGAACTCTAGCCGCACCACCTTCCAGCCAATGCCATCACATCTCTCTCTGCCTTTGCCTCCACCATCGAAGGTTATGCCGGACTATGGCCCACGAAGGAGCTCTGGATCCGGTTCTTTGGCGTTCGTCAGAACGTGATCCCGAACATCCAGCTTGACCCAGAGGACAAGCAGCTCACGCAGTTCGGTGCTGCGTCAATTTCTCCTCGGAGGTTGTTCGTCTTCCCTCGAGTCACTGGGCTGGATTCTTGCAAGGGATGGGCCCGGACTTTCTTCTATGTCCAGAACGACAATACTGAGGATCTGATCCGGCTGCGCCCTTACGCTCCGGGTCCTCCCAATCCGGAGCTATGGGACGTGGTCCCCAAGAAGCCCACCGTCCTGGCGAACCAGGTCAACAAGAGGTTCCAGGAGTTGAAGGACCTCAGATTGCGCAACGAGGACGCCATGATTACGTTCGTGCGCAACCAGATCTCCCCCCTCCAGAAGAGCACACACAAAGTCTGTCACATGAGCTGGGGCCGCGACCCCAACCGGACCTCGTCTTTCGAGTTGAGCAACACAGAGATCTACCGCCGGGTCAAGGCCCTCTTCACCACCCACAAGGACTTCTCCTCTGAGTGGACGTGGGGAATGGAACATTATTGCCGAGATAGGCTTCCTCCCGTGGTAAGCTTCACGCCGCAAACTTTCTCCTAATTAAATTATATGTCGGTCGCAGTTGTATACTTAACTCTATTTTCGTTTCTTTCCCTTAGCAATTCCTTCAGCAAACTATCGAGGATGGCACCGAGCCCTCCCTCAAATGGGCGCCTGATCGAGATACCTCTGACAAGGAGGAACCGGATCAGGAGATGTTCCTTCTAATGGCCGACGCGACCAAGCGACCCACCGGTAAACTCTCTTCCATTAGAAATTGGCCCGACGATGAAGATGACTCAGATGTTGAGGTGATGGAAGCATTTGACGCTATCCCCCTTTCTTACGCTTTTCCGGCATCAGCTAACCCTGGTGGGCAGATCCATGAGGACCCTTCCCTTGCCATGGGTGATCCTGTTCCGGTTGTGCCGAAGAAAAAAGGGGAGCCGCATCAACTTCTTCCTCCGGACCTTCTTAGCCAGCCAAAGGGCGAAAGAAGTCCGGGGACAAAACTGCCACCAAGCCTACAACCAAGGCCCCAGCACGAAGGGCTCAGAAGCCCAAGGAGCCTCTGACCTCGGACGAGTAAGCCTCTTTTCCCTTTGCCATTTACTTGTTCTTCTATTGTTATAGTTTCTCATCTGACACTGCTTAATTCGGCAGGGCTGCAGTGGAGGTCCCACAGAGTGGATCCGACATTGCCTCCCCGCTCCAGCACAACCCTTCTCCCCCTCGTGGCGACGATTCATGCCCGTTGAGCCCAATCCCGGAGGGTTCAGCGGCTGCTCCGGGTTCCAGCCCACCTCGTCAAGAGGAGGGCAACCCTAGAGCAGGGGAGACTGGCTCTGCCGAGGCAGCGGCCACCACCACTTCAGCTCTGCCGCAACCAGCTACCACCGAGGTTACCTCAGCACCTCCACCGAAGAAGAAACCAGCACCAACACCAACTCAGGCACTAGCAGCAAAAGCAACAGCAGCAGCACCAAGCCCCTCCGCCTCGTCCGAGTCTTCTCAGTCTCGGCGAGAAAGCACCAAAGCAGCTCCCAAGGGTAAATCTGCTGCAACAACTTCCACTTCTCAGCAGCAACCTAAGGGCAAGAAGGCCCCTGACGCCACCAGGGCAACGTCCATCGAGGCTGGACAGCGCACACTCGTGTCCATGTTTTTGAAGAAAACTCCACCACCGAAGGACGTCCCTGCCGACCCAGCTGACGCGCAACTCATTTTGCACACCAGCCCGGCCCTTGCCTAGGTTGAGAGGAGGGAAGCACAAGCCAAGGGCTTGGTGGCGCCCCACATGCTCAGCGGCGAACGATACCCTCCGACCTTGATCGAGTCCGTGAACAACTGGAACAAGACGGAGTTCGTCCACAATGACGATCTCCCGGAGAAGTTCGATCTCGCCGAATTTTCTGCTCAAATGAACACAGCTGCTAAGGCAATTAACCTTGCGGGTCGGATGATGGAGGTACATTACTTCACCTTTTCCTTATCATGTTGTAGATATTAGTGATATAACCATTAGTCCCCGAGCCTCCGGGGGAGTAACTTGTTACTCGGCCGGATGCTCCTTAGATAACTAACGTAGCTCCTTGATAACTTCAAATATGCACACACCTAGAGCCGGATTAAGTTCCACTCATCCTGGATTTTGTATACTTCGAATATGCACACATATAGAGCCGGGTTAAGTTCCACTTGGCCCGGATTTTGTACACTTCGAATATGCACACACCTAGAGCGGGGTTAAGTTTCACTTGGCCCGGATTTTGTACACTTCGAATATGCACACACCTAGAGCCGGGTTAAGTTCCACTTGGCCCGGATTTTGTACACTTCGAATATGCACACACCTAGAGCCGGGTTAAGTTCCACTTGGCCCGGATTTTGTACACTTCGAATATGCACACACCTAGAGCCGGGTTAAGTTCCACTTGTCCCGGATTTTGTACACTTCGAATATGCACAGACCTAGAGCCGGGTTAAGTTCCACTTGGCCCGGATTTTGTACACTTCGAATATGCACACACCTAGAGCCGGGTTAAGTTCCAATTGGCCCAGATTTTGTACACTTCTAATATGCACAAGACGAAGCTATATTTCTGTACTCTTTTCAGGTGACCACCAACCGCCGGAGCGCTGAGTTTCAGGGTCTCCTGGACACTCACAGGATGCTGCGAGCAAGGCATAATGCACTTCTCGCTGAACACGAGAAAAGGGGTAAGTTCTCTTCTTGACATCTCTCCTTGTTTTCTTCCTCTTTTTCTTCCGAACTAACCCATCATTCGGTTTTCGCAACTGGGGTGGAAGCTGAGAATATCCTCATGAGGAAGAATCTTGAGTAGATCAAGGGTAAGTTACTTTTGTGCGACCTTGCTATGCTTTCTATCTCCTTTCTTCCTAGGCTCGGTGACCATTCATACCTCGGCTTTGCCGGGTCAACCAACTATTTCAGTATCGCTGGAAGATAGTGTGCCCGTGCCTGATATGATGCTGCATTTTCTTGAACAAGCAGGGCAGCATCAGGCCGAGCTCAAAAAGAAAGATGATGAGCTTGCCCTCCTCCGAGCCAAAGATGATGAGATTGCCAAGCTCAAGGCAGATATGAAGAAGCTGAAAGCACAGCATCAAACCGAACTTGAAAAGGCTGGCCAGGACTATACTGAAGAGCGTGAGCGCCTCAATATCCAGATTGCCAAGGACCGAGAACTTCTCCAGGAGGCCGACGTCAAACTTGAGTCGGCGAACACTGAACTTGTGCAGCTTCGCAAAAGGCGTGATGACTGTACCAAGGAGTTTACCCGGGTCTACAGCCATATTTCACGTAAGCTCCTTCCCCTCATCCGGCATATTTCTCCGGGTTACTTCACATGTCTTTTCTTTAGCCGCTTCTCTTATCTTGTTTTTAGGCAAATTTCCAGAGGGCAATGCCATTGCGAGCACCACTGTTGCTAATTTCTGCCATGAGAGGGGTACTCCCGTTGCTCCTATTGGTGTAGAGATTCCCTATGACATGGAGGACCTGTTGGTCAGCTTGTCTTCTCGCGTGGAAATCGTGAAGAACTATGGCAAGGATATCCTTGACGTTGCAATCCAAATCTTCAACACGTTTTGGCCTGCAGAAGACACTCCGAAGGGGACCGCAATTCTTGTTGATAAGTTGATGGAATGCGAGACCCAACTCGACCTTTGGAGGGAATCCGCTGGACGCGCTGGAGCTGAGACCGTTCTCCACTACGTTCTTACGTGGTATGAGAAGATCGACCTCAACCTCCTAGCGCGCATGCGCACCGGATGCAAATGGACCAGTGACTCGGAGTGGGTAGCTCGGCGCAAGGCTTGCGCCCATAGCCTCGTCCAATATGCCCTCGTTCATGAATGGACTGAGGGTCCAAGCTTCCTTGGTGGCGTGGAAGATGAAAACGCTGAAAACATTGAAGATGGCTCGGATGAGGACGAAGAGGACGATGCCTCGGACATCAAAGACAGCGAAGATGACGCCTAACTTCCTCCTCCTGCTGCTCCTTGAGTGAAAAAACTTTAAAGTTTCTCAGATCCCCGGTATGCCGGGTGGAATTGTATCCAATACACAAGTGATATTTTGCTACTAAGTTTTTATGCCGGATTAACTTGGGCGTAGTCCCCGAGTTTCATTTTCATGTTCATCCAATCTCTTGGCTCGGCTCGTGTCTACCTTGATTCGGTTTTATGACTTACGAATCCAAGCTTCAAAAATTGTCTTAACAATACTTGGAAACTTTAGGCTTGCATAATAATTCGAAAGTAAACACAAGGTTAGTCCGAAAAACAAACGTCGACTCGATTAAGTTCTTTTTCTTGGTTGTTTTTCATGTGCTACGCAATTCCAAACTTGTTCTCTTGCTTGCCATGAAGCCAATTCTTGTTGGACAGTAGCAAGTCGAAGAGTTGAGTTCTTGGTGCTCCCACATTACTAATCCGACCTAAGTAGAACAACTTACGCCAGCCGACATATAAATAATAAATAGAGAAGACAATAATCATTATTAGGGCAGTCCCCGAGTTACTGCTCGAGGTGCCAACATTCCATTGATAAGCTCATTGCCGGCATACATACTGACATATGAGAGACTCGGATACATACACTTCTCTGCTAAATGTAGAAAGGACGAAGTAGAGCTACATTCCATGGACGCTTAGATTCCTCGCCGGACCTATCCGCCTTGTTCTTTTCCTGTGGTTTTGCATCGATAAGATAGTAAGAATCATTGTGCAATGCTTTGCTCACAATGAATGGCCCTTCCCATGGGGGGATAACTTATGCATGCCAGCAGTACATTGTACCAACCGGAGTACTAAATCACCTTCCCGGAAGACTCGGGGGTTTACTTTCCGGCTATGATAGCGTCAGAGATTTTGCTGATATATGGCGGATCTGGACAATGCCAATTCTCTCGCTTCTTCCAGCAGATCAACATCATGTTATCGGGCATCTTGCACTTCGGCTTTTGTGTATTGGGTGACCCTAGGCAAGTCATGCTCTATGTTGGCTGGTAATACAGCTTCTGCCCCATATACCAGAAAGAATGGCGTATAGCCTGTTGATCGATTCGGAGTTGTTCTTAAACTCCACAATACCGCTGGTAGTTCTTCTATCCCGCACCCCGCTGATCGTTGCAGCGGCTCAATGAGCCGGGGTTTTATCCTGGATAATACCAATCCATTGGATCTTTCCACTTGTCCGTTCGATGTGGGGTGGGCTACCGAGGCAACGTCCAGCCGGATCTTCTTATCTCGGTAGAATCGTGCAAATGCTCCTTCAGCAAAATTTGTGCCATTATCAGTTATGATACTGTGAAGATAACCGTATCTCAAGATGATGTCTTTGAGAGACGTCACGGCCGTAGCTCCATCACATTTTCTTATTGGCTTTACTTCAATCCACTTTGTAAATTTATCCACCATGACTAAAATGTGAGTCATATTTCCCCTTGCTGGTTTGAACGGGCCAACCATGTCCAAACACCATATAGCGAATGGCCAAGTGATTGGTATGGTCTTGAGTTCCGACATTGGCATATGTGTCTTGGTAGCGTACCTCTGACAACCATTGCATTTTCTTACCAAATCTTCTGCTTGTTCTAAGGCACTTGGCCAATAGAATCCATGTCGGAAAGCTTTTGCTACCAAGGCTCTGGACGAGGCATGATGCCCACATTCCGCTTGATGTATATCCGGGTCAACACATCGCTGGAGGACATTGGTCACACTCCTTTTGTATAGCTCAGAATTGATGATTGTGTATGCCTTTGCTCTCCTATGAGTTTGCCTGGATAGCACCTCCTCAGTGGGTAAAGTTCCATCTTTCAGGAATTAAAATATCGGTAGTGCCCAAGCTGGTATTGCTCATACAGGGAACACATCCTCATCAATTTCTATCTGATCCACCGGCATAACTTCAACCGGATCATGCTGAGCAGTCCTCGGGTCTGCTGAGGCAGTCCCCGGGTTTGCTAAGGCAGTCCCCGGGTTTCGCGCACCACCTCCCATGTCAATGTCCATGGGCACAGCTCCGGACTCCGGATCTTCCGGGACGTAGATTGAGTCGATTTCTGGGGATGGTTTGATGGATGGTTTTCTGAGGTGTTCTAATGCTACACCCGGTGGAATTGCTTGTCGGGTTGATCCGAGCTTCGACAATATGTCGGCAGCCTCATTTTCCACCCGGGGTACATGGCGAAATTCGCATCCCTCAAAATTACCAGATATCTTCTGCACATGGAATATGTATAATGCCATGTTTGGATCAAGAGCCTCCCACAGCCCCGACACTTGTTGAACTACCAAATCCGAGTCGCCAAAGCATTGGATCCGACGTATCCCAATTTCTTTTGCCACTTTGAGCCCATGCACAAGTGCTTCATATTCAGCAACATTGCTCGACGCTGCGAAATGGATCTGTAGCACATACTTCAACTGGTCATTTTTTGGCGAGGTAAGCACAACTCCGGCGCCTAACCCGGTTTTTGTTTTTGACCCATCAAAGTGCATTCTCCAGTAGTTCGGATCTGGTTGCGGTGGTTCATATTGCACCTTGGCCTAGTCCACAAAAAAGTCAGCCACAACCTAAGACTTGATTGCTTCTCTTTTGTCATATTGTGGCGCATAGGGAGCTAGTTCAATTGCCCATTTTGCAATCCTGCCACTTGCATCCTTGTTACTCATTATCTCGGATATGGGAGCTTCACATATTACCTTGATAGGGTGTTCCTCAAAATAATGCTTTAGCTTCTTTGCCGACATATACACACCATACACCACCTTCTGATAGTGCGGATAATTTTGCTTTGATGCTGACAATACCTCGCTCAGATAATACACTAGCCTTTGCACTGACTTACCCTCTTCGTCGCGCTCTACCACAATTACTGCACTTACAACTCGGTTGGTTGCGGCTATATAGAGCAACATTGGCTCCTTTGATAGTGGGGAGGCTAACATTGGTGCAGTGGCTAACATTTTCTTTAATTGGATAAAGGCTTCATTGGCCTGCGGCGTCCAAATGAACTTGTCTGACTTTTTCATGAGTTGATAGAGAGGCAATGCCTTTTCTGCCAACCGACATACAAACCGACTTAACGATGCCAGGCAACCAGTGAACTTATGGACATCATTAAGACACTTCGGCAGTTCCATTCGCTCAATGGCCCAGATTTTAGTTGGATTGACTTCGATACCTCGGCTGGAGACAAGGAATCCGAGTAATTTTCCAGCCGGGACACCGAAGGTACATTTTTCCGGGTTAAGCTTCATCCGGAACCTTCTTAGGTTCGCGAATGTCTGCCTGATATCGTCAAGGAGCGTTTTTCTTTCCTTGGTCTTGATAACCACATCATCCACATACACCTATACATTTTGACCTATTTGGTCGTGCAAACATTTCTGCATACATCTTTGGTACGTTGCCCCTGCATTACGTAATCCAAATGGCATGGTGCGATAGCAATAAGCCCCATACAGGGTGATAAATGCAGTCTTTATTTGATCATCCAGGTTCAGAGGTATCTGGTGGAAACCAGAATATGCATCCATGAATGACAATAGTTCACACCCAACAGTTAACTCTATGACCTGATCTATCCTTGGCAGTGGAAATGGATCTTTTGGACACGCCTTGTTCAGGTTCGTGTAATCGATACACATACGCCAAACCACTGCCACATTCAAATCGTCCTTGTTCTTCTCCACCAGCATCAGATTAGATAGCCAATCCGGGTAAAGAACTTCCATGATAAATCCTGCAGCTAGTAACCGAGCTATCTCATCTCCAATGACTTTTCTCCTATCCTCAGCGAAGCGGCGGAGAGGTTGCTTCACCGGCCTTGCTCCGGGTCTCACATTCAAAGAGTGCTCGGCCAACTCCCTCGGAACACCTTGCAAGTCCTGTGTGGACCAAGCAAAAATATCCTGATTCTCACGGAGGAAGTTGACGAGCTCGCTTTCCTATTTATCATTCAACCCGGGACCAATTGTTACGGTGCGCTCTGAGAACATATCATCAATAGGCACTTTCTTGGTATCTTTTGTGGCTTGGAACAAAACACTACCATGCAGATTACTCAACGCCGGCATATATTGCTGCGCGGACTAAGCCAACACCGCCACCTCTTGGATTTTTCTTTTCTCTTGCGCAATCACGGCTAGGTTAGACCCGGCTGCCGCACAGTCAATGGAACGTCGGAAATCTCCAGCAATGGTAATCACTCCATTTGGCCCGGGCAGCTTCATCTTTAGATAACTGATGTGGCAGCTTGCCATGAACTTGTTCAGTGCTGGTCTTCCGAGTAACGCGTGATACGCACTTTCTAAGTTCACCACTTCAAACTCCAAATTCTCAGTTCGGCAGTTATCTCTCGTGCCGAACAATACGTCAACCCGGACCTTGCCTATGGGCTCATAAGAAATGCCTGGCACAATGCCATGGAAGGTGGTCCTTGTAGCTTGGAGCATGTTCTCCAAGATACCTAACATGCGCATTGTATCCGCATACATGATATTAATGCTACTGCCATTGTTAATCAGTACCTTGGAGAACTTCACATTGATGTTAGGCCCAATGAATGTTAGATCCAGCACTAGCGCATACGAACCAGGACTTGGCATAAGCTTGGGATGATCTTTGATGCTCCAGATAATTTCCTGGTCCGACCAAGGCATATACCTCGTCACTGCTGGCATTACCGCATTGACCTCCATATGTCAGTGTTGCAAGCTCTTTCTATATGTTTCCTCATTGGTAAACACACAGTAACTCTGATGATGCTCCCTATACTCATTCCTCCCCTCATTTCCAGGGTACCTCTATTCCGGCTGATGCTGGTCTTTCACTTGATGCACTGCATCCCTTCTCTCGTGGTTATCATACCTCGGCGGAGGGGGAGGCAACATTAGCTGTTGCGTGTTCACTCCGGAGAGCAAATGCTGCCGGGGTAACTCCTACCGAGGTTGATTGTTCCGAGGTGCCTGAGCATTCCCCGAACCACCTTGTTCTATCTTACACATCCACTCACATTGCCTCGTTGTATGACCCGCTGGGTTACTCGGATTTGGCGTGTGAAATTTACACGGCTGATCCAACATTGACTCATAAGTATACCTCGGATGGTCCTTCTTTTCTTACCACTGTTTCTTTTGCTCCGGTGTCCAAGTTTTCTTGCCATCATTTCTCGGTGTCCATTGTTGGCCTCCAGTTTTCTGACGTTGATTTCCCCCTGCTCTAGGCTGATCTTGATTCACAGCAGCAACTTGTTGCGAACTATACCGGTAATCCGGTCTATCATCTCTTCTTTTATCCCGGTAATCATTCCTCCAGGATGACCCGGCTCCATCTCTCTGGTAGCACTCCTCATTTGACTCGTTTGACACGAGCCTAGGTTGAGTCGGATCACTCAAAGCATACGAATCAGCAATCCGGATCGTCTCTGCCAACGTAGTTGGCATATCTCTTTGAAATCTTTGCCACAACATGCTTGCATATCTGCATCCTTGCGCAAACCATGCTATGGCCTGTGACTCTATCACACCATCACACGAGTTTCTCATGGTACACCACCGGGTTAAAAACTCCCGGTCCGTCTCATTCGGTCTCTGCTTACACATTGCTAGGGTCTGTGGCCTATTTGGCCTCTAATACGTACTTGAGAAATTGCTGATAAACATTTCCTCAAAATCAATCCAGCAGTTAATACTTCTGGGTGGCAAATTGTTTAGCCATACCCTTACTGGCCCCTCCAACATCTGGGGTACGTATCTCACAGCCCATCTCAAGTTGCCTGTAGCAATTTTCACAGTTGTAGCATAGTTTATCAACCAATCTTCCGGCTTAGTACTGCCGTCATACGTCTTTGTGCCTCTAGGTAACTGGAAGTTAGGTACTGGAGGCCCCTTCATGATCCAGGGCCCAAAACACGCAGGACCCGGCGGACCTTGACATTCAATCTGCTCCGACCTATACAACCGATCCAGTTTTAATCTGGCATCATCACGCATCAAATCCCTGCTTCCCAATCTTGACCCTATCACATGATAGTCCGGCCTTGGGTATCCCGCGTTCACCATTTCCGAATCTCCATCGTTGTACCGGTCGTGCTCTCGTGGAGCACCTCTGTGTTGCATACCTCGGCCGACACTTTGCTCTTGCCTTGGTATATTCCGCTGCTGCGGTTATCCTGCTCCTGCAGAGTTATGCTGTCCGGCATTGCCGTTTACAGCATTTCCTTGACCGGCATTGCCTTGGTCGCGGTTAACTCGGCTAGCTTCACCTCGGCTCACACTTCGTCGATCGTCATTTCTCTGTACTTCTTTTCCTTTCCCTGCCCTTGTCGGGTCATACGGGACTATCTGTTTGTTCCTCCTGGCCGAGGTTACTACCTCTTATCTCCTAGGACCACCATGAGGAGACGATGCAGCTCCAGCGGACTTCTCCGGGTTACCCACCACCGAATGAACGATCTTGGAGGCCCCAGCTCTCTCCGGGTTAGCCCTGAGCAATTCCTCATTTTGCCTGTTCGCGATCCGAACCAACTCATTGACCCTATCTTGTTGTCTCTGACGGGCTTCACCCGTTAGACCCTCTAACTCGGACGCAGCTGCATCCGCTGCACTGAGGTTTTTCGCCGGGGTACTATACTTCGGCAGCCCCACGGACAAATAGTTTTCTGACTCCTCAATCCTAGTATCACCCTATTTGTTAATTTCACTCATGAGATTTATAACCTTCACTTTTACAGTATCTACTTTATTCGCCTTTGCGTACTCCCACAGTGTCATGTTCAACGACTGCTGAGCCACGGCTATCTTTTTCGCTCCCTCTAGAATTTTTTGCCTAGTTTCCTCCAGCTCGGCTTGTGCTTGAGCCGTATCTACCACTGCTGCTACGGGGTTTGCCAAGCTATCCATCGCTTCCCGCAGCACATTCTCTGGCCTCTCTAGTGGAGGACCTCTACCTTTCCTCGGTGCCTTAGGCGTTACCTCCGGATCTGGTGCCGGATCTTTGCTCGCGCCAGTGCCAGGCGCAGTCATCATCACCTCAGCACGGTCCGGGGAGCGAGTGATACGCGCCCCGTGAACCACGCTAAGGGGTGGCTCCCCTGCCTCGACGACGTGCCGTGGATGAACGCATGACACATCGACATCAACGTAGACCTTGTGCGCGCCGAGCTTGACGAAGAGGCCGTTGCGGGGAAGAGGGCGTTTGCCGAAGCAGCCAGCATTGTCACTGACAAAGTCCGGCGCTCCAAAGCGCTGAACGAGACCAGAGACGATGCATTCGCCGGTGCTGAGGAGGTTTCCCGTCCGGATCTTGACCCCTGCTAGCACCGCTAGCCCCACGGTGGGCGCCAACTGTCGTGGTGGTGTCACGGCAGATGCCATGGATGGGATAAAAGTGGGGACTAAATGCACTAGGAGAATCCAGGGAGGGATAGTGTGGTGATTCCACACACAGTAGCTTTGTATTCAATTCACTTCCAAGGTTTACAAGTGCTCCCCGAGCTGTATTGGAGAGAGGAGGAAGAAGGAGCTCTCTTACTCTCACCGCTAGCTAACCCTTAGGAACCAAGTAAAATCTAGACAATAGAGATCAACCCTTTCTACAGAGGCCCTAGCCCTCCTTATATAGGGGTGGATAGGCCTCCAATTAGGGCATATGTGGAGGCATATTCCAGGGAATATGCCTCCTCCCAAAATAGTAAGCCGACCGGATCGCTTTTCCCCCGCGTCATCCATGTAGAGGCTACATGTGCCTCTGCGGCGCCCGCGTTAGCCGACATTGGTGTCGTCACCTTTGTCGGCCACGCCTCGGTGGCCCTCCCTCTGTCCGCTTTGCTCATGCTGTGCGTACAGGGGTCATCTTTGACCAGCGAGATACCTTCCTTCTCCTAGAAGCTTGATATGACCCGGATCATACATAGTTGATCCGGCCACACATGTTCCTGCATACAAGTTAGATTCATCCATCTGACTTACGGCTTAAGTCGTTTGAGACCCAGTTAGGTGGACATCCCCTAGTCTGGGTTACCCCGAGATTCGTCCTGCCTTGAGGTGACTCGGCCAGCATTCGCCTTGACCTTGGCGTACCTCGGCTAACTCGGCCATTATACCCCGGCGTGACCCTACCCGGGGGTATCCCCCCAACAGCATATGTGTTTGCATTAGTGTTGAATTGAGTGTATATGCCATGTTTGATTGTTCTAAATGTTGTGAAATGGTTTAAAGGTGAATGCCACATCATCTAGACCATTGAAAAATAAAATTCAAAGAGAAAGAAATCAAATATGAATAAAATGATCAAATGGTCATTTTGACCAAAGTTAACCACTAGGCCACTTTGGGTGATCCTAGTAATGAATTTCTAACAGAAACATTTCTATCTCTTTTCCCCCCATGCTAGACCAAGTAAAGATGTCTCAAGGCCCACTATACAAACTTACAAAAACATCTGGCAAAGCCATTTAATGGACATTTGAAAATTGAATCAAAAACACATAAAATGAATTCACCTTGACCTATCCAAGCAAACCTAGTCTCTCAAGCCTAAGACAAGTTCACCCAAAAAGTTTGAATCAAAAATTCAAAAATATTTTTCATGCGGCCATTTCCTCAAACACTTGGCAGGCACAAAATAAACACTAGAGTAGCTGCACTGTTTGGTACAGTGAGCATTGACCATTTGGTCTCCAATTTAACCCCTGTCCCCTCTAAGCCTAACCCAGCCCCAGACCAGCTCCCCCTTCGCTGCTGGCACAGTGGAGCGCCGCCTGTACTTGGTCGTCGTCGGCCGACAGTGGGCAGCATGCCAGGAGCCACGCCAGCCTCGCCAAAGACGCACACCAGACACGCGAGCTCCTACCGCCACCCCCTGTCCACCCCATGGTCGAAGCCCAGCCCTATACCACACTAGCACCATCGCGCACCACCTATCTACGCCGCGTCCAGAGCACGCCAGTGCGCCGCACCCGACCATCTTGCACGCGCCGCGCCTTGACCTCCCCTCGTGTGCACAGACCCGCCATGATAGCAGCACCCCGGCAGACACCCCCGTTCGCCTCCGTGCGACCCGTAGCTCCCATGCGCTGCCGCAAACACCTCTGCCTCCGTCCAGAGCGTTGCACGCACCCGACCAAACCTAGCCGCCCCACGCCTCGCCTTTAAGCCAGCAACGACCGCTAGGAGATCCCGCACCGTCCACCTACCCCAGCCATGGCCTTAGCTCTCTATGCCGCCCTCGCTGGAGACGCCAGCCCGCACCGCTCGGTCCCCTCGTCGAGCTATAAAATGAGGCCACCCCAGCCTCCATTCCTCACACCACTCAACTCCACACTCACCACCAATCCTCCAACACCCCTTCCCGGAGCAAGGCGAGCACCACCATGCCGGAATTACACCGGAGTCCCCCGCTGCTAGAGGAGAAGGGTGACATCGATTGCGACCACCCAAGCCTCGTCATGATCGCGCCTCGCTTCGCCGTCGTCTGCCATGCCGTTTTCCCTGATCGCCGAGCCTAGCTGGAGCCCAGGTGAGCCCCGCTAGACCCCCACCACTGCTCTAGGTCTAGTTCCTCGCCGGAGCTATTCGTCATCGACGATGACTCTCGGCCGTTAGATTAGAAGTTGATCGCACGGCTCAGATTCGCCCATACTGTTTTGCTTAGTTAGTTTCGCTGACCAGTGGGTCTGTGCTGTCAGCACCCGCTGCGCCACGGAGTGCCACTGGGCCGGCCCGTTAGCTTTCTTGCGCTGGCCCAAAAATTTAAATAAGTGGTTTTCCAATTTAGTTTAAATCATATTTTGTCCACATATTCAAAAATCAATTCAGAAAGTTTCACTTAACCAAATGGAATCATTCAAATTTGTTAGAAAGATAATTAAAATATCTATCCAAGCCCGTTGGATTTAAATCATTTGGAGTTAGAGATAATCTATAGCAAAAATAACAAAATAAAGACCTTTGCAACTTCAAACATTTTTTAAAAATCAACCATAATAGCTTTTGAGTGGATTCCAACTCTCAAAAATCACATTTGACAATACCTATCTGAATATGTAATAATATTTATGTTTGCATGCAGTGACTTTGAACTAGTACCAACATAGTGCTATATAGGCATTTCTAGTCACTTTAAATCATTTAAATAGTAATCTTAAACTTTATAAAATATTATCAACCCTTTAAAACACATTCCCATGTATTAGAATATGTGGTGATGACATTTGTCAACATGATCCCATATTTTAATTGGAGAATATTAAATCTTAATTAATTTCAATGAGTAGAAATTACTTTTCTCAAATAAAATAAATGAAACTAGCACTTTAAATCTTGTGATGATTGTGATGATGCTAGATCATCAAGTATGTGCCTTAGTGTACTAAATAGACTTAGTTAAGTATTGTTTGGTGATTGTGTACCCCATATTCATTTATAGACGATAGTGCCGACCAAGTCTACGAGGAGGAGGAGTTCTACCCTGAAGAAGGCGAAGAGAACTTCAATCACTTCACCAATCAAGGCAAGCCATCATTACTAAGCAAACTAGACCCTTGCAAGCCATCACTAGATGCAAGTTAACCTAATCAAGATGCATTAGGCATGATTGGTTATACATTTTGATTTATACCCATCCCAAGTTTTACTTGCAAGCTTTACTCTTTTACTTTACTAAAGTTCTTTACTCTTAGTTAATGCTTTGTGAGGTTTTGGAAAGATAGTATAGATAGCATAAAGATTATAAAACTAGGCCTATACTAGATGTCATTCTATGGCATGAGATTGAGATTAGCATCCCTCATTAGTGAACACTCTTAAGTTAGTGGCTATTGCTAAGCATAAAACTTGATCACATTAGATGGGAATACTTGGTGAAATGATTATGAAAACCTTGGAATGATGAGTCATTCTATTGAGATGTTTTGACATGTGTTGAGAAACACAAATGGATTTGATGATGAAAATGTTGAGGCATGAGCCTTAGCCCTTTATAAAAACTGATGGTTGAGTTCGGATGAGATACCATTCCAATTTTACCGTACAACCACAATACCTGAATTGGGTAAGGCTTAGCCGGAAGTTTATATGCATTAGTATGGGTTCCCTCGTGGAGGATGTTTGAGTTGACGCTACCTCTTGATGATGTCCACCTATGTAGTGCCCAGGATGGCAGATGGCCATGGCTGGGAGGCCAAGCTCATAGGAGAGGTGCTTATACTAGAGTGTGTAAAAGAAAGGTTATGATTGATTATCCGCATACTGAGTATGATGATTCAGGGTTATCCCTAACGGATGTATCGAATTTTGTGGTGAAAGTGTACCACCTCTACAGAGTGTCAATCTATTCGAACAGCCGTGTCCGCGGTCATGGACAGTTCGAGTGGCCATACTGTTCCATCGTCAGATGTTTTCAAAATGACTTGTGAAATGAACTATGATTTTGACTTGACCACAACAGGGTTGTGAATATGAAAACTAGGTTCCCAACTTAGGTGATTTAGAACATTATTTTAGCTTTCTTTACTTCTGAACTCAGCTTAGGTTAAATTTAGCTTTTGCAAATAAACTTTGAGCTTAGCATTCCTACTAGAACTACCTTACTTGTTAGTGATAGTTTGCGATTACTTAAAGAGTACTCATGGCTTTGTCCCTGGCTATTCCCGTGGCTAAACTATGAGGAGGAATATCAAGAAGATGGACATCAGGACGGCTATGACAACTAGGATCATCTCCCATCGTCAGCATTGCCTGTGACACTAAATATGGAGCCCACTGCTATGCTTATTTTTCTGCTGCTTGTTTGTATTAAGACTAGATCATGAGGTCCCTTATTCGTGTAAGACCTTATTATGGTTTGTAATGGATGATGTACTGTGATATCCAATCTGTTATGTCTCGCAAAAATGGTAATCCTAGGATTGCGATGTATGGCATAATAGGCATCTGGGATTAAAAATCCGGGTGTTGACAAATGCTAGTGGCAAGATAGTAAGCAAAATATCTAAGAGCTGGGAGATGAATGTTTCTTATCTTCCCGCGCTGAGTTGTGTGGTCATCATCATTTGTTACACTTTGGTAGAGCTCCAGCAAATCAGCGGGTCGACCTTGGATCTTCTTTACTGTCCTAGTCATGCCAATGCCTATAATGCTGCAAAATCTTTCCAATGACATGGTAATAGGCATATCATAGATTTTGAATGAAACAGTTGACCTATAAGGGGTGTTAGTGAAAGTGAAACTTTCAACAAAAGTTTTGGTGAGCAAGGCATATTGCTCACTCTCATCCTGCATGTAAGTGGTTAGACCAACCCTCTGAACAAGAAGTAAGAAATCATCAAGGATCCCTGCAGCTTGCAAAAAGGAAAAACAAGGGAAGGTAGATGGGTGAGCATCTCCCTCACCCCCCTCATTGCGAAAGTGCGGCGCAATAAGATCTTCATTATATGATGGCCTAAATATAGAAGCTGATCTCGAAGGCCTTGCCCTCCTGGGTGTGTCTGTCTCAAATACTTCTCCAAAAGTATGGTTGTCCATCTCTCCTTTTTCTGAAATTTTAGACAACCATCACAAAAATTGATTGCAAAGTGATTACATAATGAAAGGAACTACTTATAGGGACTTGCAAAAGGGCTAAACATGCATCAAAACTATTTATCTAAGCAAAGAACAAGCATGCAAGCTCACATATCCTGTCACCTACAGTCGTAAAGTACTCAAGATATAATCCACTAATCACAAATCTACTTGGACAAGCGGAGGAGTCACATACCGGAGAACAAATGCTCCAAATCTCAGCAGCAAAGGTAGGCTGAGCAAGGAGATCTAAAATCACGAGCAAGAACAGCAAGAACACGGGTTTGAGCAATGAAATGGTGTTTTCTTGGGAGAGAGAAAGGAGTGGCAGGTGGGAGAATAAGTGGAGGGCCAGGGGTGGCCCACACTAGGGCCAGGCGCGCCCCTGGTGTGGTCGCGCCACCGGTGGTGTGTTTGCCTATTGGGCCTCCCTGGGTCACTCCAGGTACCTCTCTATCCCTTTTTTGGCGTAAAAATTTAATATGAATTTTCTGGAATTTTTCGAGAAACTTTATTTTTGAGCAATTTTCAGGTATGGATAAATGATTTTTTTGGCAGAAAGAGGATTTTGGAATGATGCAAAAAAACAAAAATACAACTTCAGAAGTTCTAAGACACCCTAATATGCAAGCAACTAGCAATAGAAAAGTAAACAAGGTGAAACCAAAAATTAAAATGGACAAACTAAAAGTGAGCAAGGATAATCATGGTGAAAACATTGTTTTGTTCATTAAAATCCCTTTCTTAACAAGGTTGATCAGGTATTGTTACCAAAACAATTTTATATGAAACAAAACTTTGCATTTCACTAAATTATTATGTTATCTCAACCTTGATAGCAATAATCCCAATCATAATAGTTTCATAATTTTCTTGTACTATGGGACAACATATTTCTCCAACTTTGATGCCCTCAATATTTTCAATTGAATTTAGGCCATAAGTATTATCAATCTTCTTGGGGAAATAGACAGTATGCTCCTTGTCATTAACATTAAAAGTTACCTTTCCTTGATTACAATTAATGATAGCTCCTGTAGTATTAAGAAAAGGTCTCCCAAGAATAATAGACATATTATGATCTTCAGGCATTTCAAGCACAACAAAGTCAGTGAATATCAAACAATTATGAGCCAGTTGAATAGGAACATCCTCACATATACCAATAGGAATAGTAGTAGATTTATCAGGCATTTGCAAAGATATATCAGTTGGTATCAATTTTTCCAATTGAAGTATCTTGTAGAGAGAAAAAGGAATAACACTAATTCCTGCTCCCAAATCACACAAAGCAGTTCTAACATAATTATTTTTAATAGAACAAGGAATAGTTGGAATCCCTGGGTCTCCAAGTTTCTTTGGAACCTTACCATTGAAGGAATAATTAGCAAGTAAAGTATAAATTTCCTCATTAGGAATCTTCCTTTTATTAGAGACAATATCCTTCATATACTTTGAATAAGGAGGCAATTTAATAGCATCAGTCGAGGGAATTTGCAAAAATAAAGGTTTCATCCACTCACAAAACTTGTTATAGTGTTCTTCTTCCTTTGACTTGTGTTTCTTATCAGGAAAAGGCATTGGTTTTTGAACCCAAGGCTCTCTTTCACTACCATGTTTGTTAGCAACAAAATCTTCCTTAGTGTACTTAGTATTCTTAGTTTGCCTTTCAGGTTCTTCTTCAATTTCTTATTTATCGGGAGCATCATTTTTATCATTACCACTTTCAGTTTCAGCATCAGAGACAGATATACTATTAGGATGTTTAGCAGGTTCAGAAGATTCTACAACTATTTTATGTTTTTTTCTTTCTCTTAGAATAAGTACCACTATTTTCAATTTGTTGAGAATCCTGCTCAATTGTTTTAGGATGTCCCTCGGGATATAAAGGATCCGGAGTGAAAGCACCACTCCTAGTTCTAATTTCATAAGAATGTTTTTCTTTAGAAGCATTAACTAGCAAATCTTTTTGTACTTTAGTAAGCTGATCAATTTGAGTTTGAACCATTTGGAAATGTTTAACAAGCATTTTAACATCATTGGAGGTTCTTTCCATCATATCTTTCAACTCATTAATAGCTCTAGAGTTTTCCATTAAATGATTATGTACTCACTTATTAAAATTATCTTGCTTAACAACATACATATCAAATTCTTCTAAGCATTGATCAAGAGGTTTAGAATAAGGAATAACACCTTCATCAAAATGTTGGAGAGAGTGTACCTCAATAGTGGATGAGTGGGAGATTGGCTTACATAATTCTTCTATAGGAGGTAAATTCTTCACATCTTCAGCTTTAATACCCTTCTCCTTAAGACATTTCTTAGCTTCCTTCATCACTTCATTATTTAGTTCAATCACTCCCCTTTTCTTTGGTCTTGGTGTTGGCTCAGGCACAGTTGGCTCAGGTGTAGTTGGCTCAGGTGTAGTTGACTCAGGTGAAGTCCAGTCATCATAATTCTTGCTTATTTTAACCATTAATTCCTTAGCTTCTTCAGGAGTTCTCTTCCTAAAAACACAATCAGCAAAACTATCCAGGTATGTCCTAGATTCATCAGTTAGTCCATTATAATATATATCAAGAAGCTCATTTTTAGGTATTGGACATCCAGGTTGTGCGTGAATTAAAGCACAAAACCTTGCCCATGATTCAGGCAATTTCTCCTCTTCTCCCTATTTTAAATCAAAAAGTTCCTGCAAAATGGCATGTTGAGCACTAGGAGGGAAATATTTCTAAAAGAAAATATCAATCAAGCAATCAGGGCTATCAATAGATCCAGGAGGTAAATTATTAAACCAAGCTTTAGCTTCTCCATTTAGTGAAAAAGGGAAAAAATTAGCAACAAAGTAGGTGCGCATCTTAATATCATTAGAAAATAAGCCACTCATGGTAGAAAGCTCAGTCATATGTGCTACAACACTTTTATTTTCAGTCCCACAAAAAGGTTCTTTCTCAACAATGGTCATGTAAGATAAATCAAGAGAGAAATCATAATCCTTATCGTTAATGTTTATGGGAGATGTAGCAAACTTAGCATTAGGAGATAATTTAGGTCTAACAGTACGTCTCTCAAGAAGACTCCTAATAGCTCTTGCACCATGAGTGTTTCGACATTCTTCAATAAATTCATCAGTCATTTCAATATAACCGTCATCAAGATCATAGCTCTCTCTAGACTCAAGTGAACTAACAGGTGTAGTAGTATCTTCATTAGGAGTTTTAGTGTTTCCAACTATAGTTCTAGAAATTGTAGCATCTAGGAAAGGACCTAATGAACTACTCTCATCAAGCACAGTAGAAGTAGCATCAGAAGTATTAGAAGAAATTTCAGATTTAGCAGAAGTAGCAGTATGTATAACATGTGTATGTGGTGGTGGTGTACGGAGCTTACTGATCACATATGGTGAATCAAGATCAACAGAGGTGTTCAAAACTATACCTCTCCTTGTAGTGGATGGTAATAAAGGAACTTTTACATCACGAGTTTTACCCATGATGAATGGATAGCAGTGAACAATAATAATTCCAAGTGAACTTTATAAATAGAGCTATGCTCCCCGGCAACGGCGCCAGAAAATAGTCTTGATGAGCTACAAGTATAGGGAATCGCAACAGTCTTCGAGGGAAGTAAAACCCAATTTATTGATTCGACACAAGGGGAGCCAAAGAATATTTATAAGCCTTAACAACTGAGTTGTCAATTCAGCTGCACCTGGAAACAATCTTTCTTGCAGTAGTTTATCAGTAGCAATAGTTTTGTAGTACCAATAGCAAAGTAATAGCAGTAGCAAAATAAAGACAGTAGTAACAATTGCAGTAAATAGTAGGATTAAAGTGTGGTAGGCTTAGGGATGGATGGATGGGCGTTGCATGGACAAGACAATTCATGTAATAATCAAGACATAGGGCATTTGCAGAAAAATAAGATAAAGTATCCAAGTACTAAATAATCATAGGCATGTGTTCCATATATAGTCATACGTGCTCGTAATGAGAACTTGCACAACATATTTTGTCCTGCCAGCCTGTTGCAGTGGGGCCTCAAGGGAATCTACAGGAAATTAAGGTGCTCCTTTTAATAGAGCACCGGAGCAAAGCATTAACACTCCATGAACACACGTTATCCTCATATAATAGCCATCCCCTCCAGTTATCCCGATTTCTATCACTTCGTGGTCTCGGGTTCTGGACAATAATATATGTATACAACTTGCAGGTAAGATCATCAACAATAATATCATCAAGAATCAATAACATGTTCAGATACGAAATCATGGCACTCGGGCCCTAGTGACAAGCATTAAGCATAACAAGTTGCAACAATGTCAAAAAGCACTAACAATAGATACTAGGTACCATGACCTAACAATCTGATGCGATTACATGAACGATCTCATCCAATCCCTACCATCCCTATAGCCTACTGTGGGGGATTACTCACTCATGGATGGGGGAATCATGGATGGTTGATGGAGAAGCGTTGGTGATGATGATGGCGATGATCTCCCATTCACTGTCCCGGCAGAGTGCTAGAACGGAGTTTTTGGTTCCGAATCATGGTTTTTGGTGGTGGCGGCACATCGGAACTCTATCTAGAAAAACGTCAAACCCCCCTTTGTTTTTAGGTCAAAGGGCTTATGTAGTCGAAAGGAGAGATCAAGGCAGAGACCGAGACAGCCACACCACCCCCTGGCTCGGCCTAGCCTGGCCCGCACCACCAGGTGGTGTGGGCCCCTCGTGGCCCCTCACCGTCTCATCTTCTGGCTCTGTGAGTCTTCTGGTAAAATAGGAGTTTTGCGCTATTTTCTAGGATTTTTCCTGAAAGTTAATTTCTTACACAAAAACGAGACACCAAAGCAATTCAGCTGAAAACAGCGTTAGTCCACATTAGTCGTATCCAAATCTCACAAATTAGAGAAGAAACAATACCAAAAGTGTTTGGGAAAGTATATACGTTTTGGACGTATCAATCCACTAGAGTTCATTGCATGTGTGTTCTTTTCATAAACCACATAGATCCACAAGAGTTTATTGGATGTGTGTGTGTATTAGTGTGCATCTTTGTGGTTTTAGCAAAAGAACACATGTAGTGATGCCACCACAACATGTGGTGTCCAACCATGTACAGGAACCCTGGCAGCATGCTGGGATTCAACTGCAGCATGCATTCTACCAGCAGCTTGAAAGATGCTGCATCACCACACCTCATTGCATGTGTGTGTGTATCACTGTGGATCATGGTGGTTCTGGAAAAGAACATATGGAATGATGCCACCACAGCATGTATGTTCTTTTCATAAACCACATGGATCCACCAGAGTTCATTGCATGTGTGTTCTTTTCATAAACCACATGGATCCACTGGAGTTGATTGCATGTGTGTTCTTTTCATAAACCACATGGATCCAGTAGAGTTCATTGGATGTGTGTGTGTGTATCAGTGTGCATCGTTGTGGTTTTAGGAAAAGAACACTTGCAGTGATGCCACCACAACATGTGGTGTCCAACCATGTCCAGAAACCCTAGCAGCATGCTGGGATTCATTTGCAGCGCGCATTCTACCGCCATCTTGAAAGATGCTGCATCACCACACCTCATTGCATGTGTCTATGTGTATTAGTGTGCATCATTGTGGTTCTACAAAAGAACGTACGGAATGATGCTACCACAACATGTGTGTTGTTTTCATAAACCACATGGATCCACTAGAGTTCATGGCATGTGTGTTCTTTTCATAAACCACATGGATCAACTGGAGTTCATTGCATGTGTGTTCTTTTTATAAACCACATGGATCCACTAGAGTTCATTGCATGTGTTTTTTTTCATAAACCACATGGATCCACTTGATTGCAATGGATGTGTGTGTGTCACTATGCATCATTGAGGTTTTAGGAAAAGAACACATGTAGTGATTCCACCACAACATGTGGTGTCCAACCATGTCCAGGAACAATGGCAGCATGCTGAGATTCAACTGCAGCATGCATTCTACCACTAGCTTGAAAGATGCTGCATCATGACACGTCATTGAATGTGTGTGTATTAGTGTGCATCATTGTGGTTCTAGAAAATAACATATAAAATGATGCCACCACAACATGTGTGTTCTTTTCATAAACCACATGGATCCACCGGAGTTCTTTGCTTGGGTGTTCTTTTCATAAACCACATGGATCCACTAGAGTTCATTGCATTTGTGTTCTTTTCATAAACCAGATGGATCCACTAGAGTTCACTGGATGTTTGTGTGTGTGTATTAGTGTGCATCATTGTGGTTTTAGGAAAAGAACACATGTAGTGATGCCACTACAGCATGGGTGCCAAACAATGTCCAGCAACCCTGACAGCATGCTGGGATTCAACTGCAGCATGCATTCTACCACCGGCTTGAAAGATGCAGCATCACCACACCTCATTGCATGTGTGTGTATCAGTGTGCATCATTGTGGTTTTGGAAAAAACATATGGAATGATGGCACCACATCATGTGTGTTCTTTTCATAAACCACATGGATCCACCAGAGTTCATTGCATGTGTGTTCTTTTCATAAACCACATGGATCCACTAGAGTTCATTGCATGTGTGTTCTTTTCATAAACCACATGGATGCACTAGAGTTTATTGCATGTGTGTTCTTTTCATAAACCACATGGATACACTAGAGTTCATTGGATGTGTGTGTATCAGTGTGCATCATTGTCGTTTTAGGAAAAGAACACATGCAGTGATGCCACCACAACATGTGGTGTCCATCCATGTCCAGGAATCCTGCCAGCATGCTGGGATTCAACTGCAACATGCATTCTACCAGCAGCTTGAAATATGTTGCATCACCACACCTCATTGTATATGTGTGTGTATCAGTGTGCATCATTGTGGTTCTGGAAAAGAACATATAGAATGATGCCACCACAACATTTGTGTTATTTTCATAAACCACATGGATGCACCAGATTTAGTGCATGTGTGTTCTTTTCATAGACCACATGGATCCACTAGAGTTCATTGCATGCATGTTCTTTTCATAAACCACATGGATCCACTGGAGTTCATTGCATGTGTGTTCTTTTCATAAACCACATGGATCCACAAGTATAGGGAATGGCAACAGTCTTCGAGGGAAGGAAAACCCAATTTATTGATTCAACACAAGGGGAGTCAAAGAATATTTATAAGCCTTAACAATTGAGTTGTCAATTCAGCTGCACGTAGAAATAATCTTGCTTCCAGTAGTTTATCAGTAGCAATAGCAAAGTAATAGAAGTAGCAAAATAAAGACAGTAGTAACAATTGCAGTAAATAGTAGGATTAAAGTGCGGTAGGCTTAGGGATAGATGGACGGACGTTGCATGAACAAGACAATTCATATAATAATCAAGACATAGGGCATTTGCAGATAAATAAGATAAAGTATCCAAGTACTAAATAATCATAGGCATGTGTTCCATATATAGTCATACGTGCTCGTAATGAAAACTTGCACAACATCTTTTGTCCTGTCAGCCTGTTGCAGCGGGGCCTCAAGGGAATCTACTGATAATTAAGGTGCTCCTTTTAATAGAGCACCGGAGCAAAGTATTAACACTCCATGAACACACGTGATCCTCACGTCATAGCCATCCCCTCTGATTATCCCGATTTATGTCTCTTCGGGGCCTCGGATTCCGGACAATAATATGTGTATACAACTTGCAAGTTCAGATCTGAAATCATGGCACTCGGTCCTAGTGATAAGAATTAAGCATAACAAGTTGCAACAATGTCAAAAAGCACTAACAATAGATACTAGGTACCATGCCCTAACAATCTGATACAATTACATGAATGATCTCATCCAATCCCTACCATCCCCATAGCCTACTGTGGGGGATTACTCACTCATGGATGGGGGAATCATGGATGGTTGATCGAGAACCGTTGGTGATGATGATGGCGATGATCTCCACCAATTCCCCGTCCCGGCAGGGTGCCATAATGGAGTTTCTGGTTCTGAATCGCGGTTTTTGGTACCTATGGATCCACCAGTGTCATTACATGTGTGTTCTTTTTACTAACAACAACTAGAGTCATTGCATGTGTGTTCTTTTCATAAACCACATGGATCCACTAGAGTTCATTGCATGTGTGTTCTTTTCATAAACCACATGGATCTACTAGAGTTCATTGCATGTGTGTCCTTTTCATAAACCACATGGATCCACTAGAGTTCATTGCATGTGTGTGTATCAGTGTGCATCATTGTGATTTGAGGAAAAGAACACATATAGTGATGTCGCTCCAGCATGTGGTGTCCGACCATGTCCAGGAACACTGGCAGCATGCTAGGATTCAACTTCAGCATGCATTCTACCACCAGCTTGAAAGATGTTGCATCAGCACACCTCATTGCATGTGTGTGTATCAGTGTGCATCATTGTGGTTTTGGAAAAGAACATTTGGAATGATGCCACCATAGCATGTGTGTTCTTTTCATAAACCACATGGATCCACCAGAGTTCATTGCATGTTTGTTCTTTTCATAAACCACATGGATCCACTAGAGTTCATTGCATGTGCGTTCTTTCCATAAACCACATGGATCCACTAGAGTTCATTGGATGTGTGTGTATGATGTGTTCCATATCTCATTATTTCGGAAATGCTTAGAAGTTCTGGAGAAGACCGAAGTTTTCAAGAACATCGATCATAGAGCCATCGATATCAACAAGGACTTAAACTAGTGAAGTACCCATCCGTATTTTGAAAGAAGCCTTGAGAACCACCCGGACTAGGAGTATCAAGTTTCTCAAAATCCAGTGGAGTAACCATACCGAAGAAGAAGCTACTTGGGAGCGAGAAGATTATATTAGGATAGAGTTTCCCAATCTCTTTAGTTCCTAGTTTTTCTTGAATCTCGGGACGAGATTCTGTTTAAGGAGGGAAGGTTAGTAACATCTCAAAAATACTAAACAAGATTATCATGTTCTAATCACCCAAGATTAGGGTTAACAAAAACTTTTATTCCTAAACCCATGTGAATGCATGTGTGATTTCCATTAATGTATTAATGCTTGCATTTGCCATGTTTGATTGCTATAAATGATAAGGATTAGTTTAAAGATGAATACCACATCATCTAGGTCATTTCCAAACAAAAATCAAATAAAAAGAAAATCAAATATGAAGCATAAGATCAAATAGTCATTTTGGCCAACATTAACCACTAGCCCACTTTGGGCATCTCTAGAAAAAGATTTCTAACAGAAACAATTCTATCTCTTTTCAACCCTTGCTAGACCAAGTAAAAATGAACCCAACCAAACTTTGTAAACCTACATATGCTATTTTCAAACTCATTTGAGAGGCAATTCAAAATTGAATCAAGTGTAGGTACATAGATCATCATTTTACAAAAACCACTCAAACCAACACCACTTGGCAATTCCTAGCAACCAGAGACTACCAAGCATGTGACCAGCACACCCACCAAAAATCATGGAATAATTCAAAGGTTAAGCTCATGCGGCCAATTCGTCGAGCACTTAGCAGACAGAGTACAAACTCAACAACTATCTACTGTTTTGAATCAACCATGTGCTCACGCTTGTACTGCAATCAACCCAATAACTCACCCACGATCACCCCAGTACCTAGTTGTGCGATTGAGCCTCTCTAACTCGCCGCCATGACCAGTGCCATGACCGTACCGAGCATGTCATGTCGTTGACCATGGACAAGATGGCCCAGGCCGCGTCGCCCTCGCCCATGATGTCTATATGATAGCCATGACCTCACCGCTCCTCTCTGTCCACCCCTTGACTAATGGCGAGAAGTGGAGAAGCTAGAACAACCGTGCCCATTTAAGTCTCGGCCATGCCGAGAGCACGACGGAGCACCGAAGCTGCCTCATGCAGCCACGCTGCGCCTCGCTCTCTCTGTGCATACCCGCACCCGCCGTGTCACAAGCCACCTCCCAGACATGATCATTCACTGCCGCGCGCCCCGTGACCATCGTACTCGGTGACGAACACCGCCGTACCCAAACAGAGCACTGACGTCACCCGACCGACTGAGACCGCCCCTTACCGTGCCACTATGCGCGTGACGACCGCCGCAGTCCTCTGTGTCGACCCATGCCATCCGCCATGCCTATCGTGACCTGTAGCAGCGTCGCCGATGAGCCCGACCATGCCGCCCTGCCTCTAATCCGGTGTATAAATAAGAGCCACCCCAGACCTCAAACGGCACACCAGTTCACTCCTCTCTCTCTCAGACACACCCCATACCCTTTCCTAGAGCAAGGCAAGCACCATCCTGCCGGAATTTGACCGGAGCCCGCCGTTGTAGTGTAGAAAGGGAGTCGTTGATTGGAGCCACCCCAGGAGCCACCATGACCACCAATCGATTCGCCGTCATTGACCAGCCCGTTCGTCCTCATCACCGGACCTAGCTGGAGCCCTGTTAAGCCCCCAGCGACCCCCACCGTGCCGCTAGGTTTAGAATCTCGCCGGAGCTCTGCGACATAGATGATGAACCTCAGTCGTAGATCTTGTTCTAATTGTAGCGCTGAGATTTGCTGATACTGTTTCGGTTAGATAGAGCCACTAACGCGTGGGACCAATCTGTCAGCAGCCCGCTGCATGCGCGTTGTGCAGTTGGGCCGGCCCATTTCTTTTCCTGCCTAGAGCCCAGCAATTCAAATAGAATTTTCCATTTAGTTAAAAACCCTATTCTATCAGTAGATTCAAAATTGAATTCACAGAGATGTACTGAACCAAAATGCATGATTCCAATTTTGTTATAAAGGCATTTAAAATATCTACACACTCTCGTTGGATCCAAACCATTTGAAATTATAGATCACCTATACTAAAAATAACAAGACAGAGACTTTTACCACTTCAAACATTTTTATAAAGTCAACCATAAAAGCTTTTGAGTTGATTCCAACTCTCAAAAATCACTATTGCCATGCTATACATGAATATATAAAAAGATTTGGTTTTACAGATATTAAACATGGACTAGTATTAAAAGGATGCTATATAGGTTTTTCTAGTCACTTTAATATTATTAAATAGTAATATTAAATCTTGTAAAATATGCCCAACCCTTTATATCACTTTCTCAAGTATTGGACTATGTGGTGATGACATGTGTCAATATGATACCATATTCTAATTAGAGGATATTAAATCTTAAGTACCTTTAATGAGTAGAAATTACTTTTCCAAAATAAGATAAATAAGAAGGTGTAAATATTTCATGTGATGATAGAGATGATGCTAGATCATCTAGTGTGAGATCATGTGTGCTAAATAGAAGTAGTTAAGTATTGTTTGTTGATTGTGTACATTTTATGTATTTATAGACGCTAGTACCGACCCGGGATACAACGAGGAGGAATACTTCGAAGAAGAGGAAGAGAACTTCAACAACTGCACTGCTCAAGGCAAGCCGTCCTATGCAAGCTATCTATGCCAGATAACCTAAGCAAGATGCACTATGCATGCTTGGTTATGCAACTTAGATTATACCAATCCCAGTTTTACTTGCAAGCTTTACTTTTCATTTTACTGAAGTCTCTTATCTAGTTAATGAATTATGATTAGTGGAAAAGTAGGATGGATACCACTAAGATCATAGGACTAGTCTTGGATAATTATACTTGATTAGCACCCCCTCAATAGTGCTACAGTCAATACTAGTGGCTAGTGCTAAACTAAAACTTGATCACTTTAGATGGGAACACTTGGTGAAAATGATTATGAAAACCTTGGAATGAGGATTCATTCTATTGAAATGTTTTGACATGTGTCATGAAACACAATGGTTTGATGATGAAACTGAATGAGTCATGAGCCTTGACTTTGATAAAAACTGATGGATGGGTTTGGATGCGATACCATTCTAATTTTGCCGTACAACCACAATACCTGAGTTGGGTAGGGCTTAACTAGAAGTTTATATGTCTTAGAATGGGTTCCCTCACGGAAAGAGGTTGAGCTGACGCTACCTCGTGAGTGTGAATGTCCACCTATGCAGTTCCCGGAATGGCAGTTGGCCATGGCTGGGAGGCCAAGCTCATAGGGGAGGTGCCTATACTAGGGTGTGTAATTGAAAGGTTAGGATTGATTATCCGCATACCAAGTATTATGATTCAGGGTTATCCCTGACGGATGTATCGAATTTTGTGGTGAAAGTGTACCACCTCTGCAGAGGGTCAAACTATTCGAATAGCCGCGTTCGCGGTTATGGATAGTTAGAGTGGCCATACTGTTCCATTGTCAGATGTTTTCAAAATGACTTGTGATTTGAACGATGACTTTGACTTGACCACAATAGATTTGTGGACATGAAATCTAAGTTCCCACTTAAGTAATGTAGAGAACTAAATTAGGTCTTTACTCATAAATTCCTTATGAAATAAACCTGGCTTTTTGCAAACAAACCTAGAGCTTGAGATTCCTACTAGTTTTACCTTACTTATGTTAGTGATAGTTTGCAAGTACTTAAAGAGTACTCATGGCTTTGTCCTTGGCTATTCCCATGGCCAGACTATGAGGAGGACTACCTAGAAGATGGACAAAAGGAGGTCTATGATAACTAGGATCATCTCCCATCGCCAGCATTGCCTGTGACCATGAAGACTGAGCCCTACTATGTTTACTTTCCACTGCTTTGATTGTATTAAGACTGGATCATGATATCCTCTATTTGTGATACCTTTATTATGGTTTGTAATGGATGATGTACTGTGGTACCAATTCTGTTATGTCTCGCAAAAATGGTAATCCTGGGATTGCGATGTATGGCATAACAGGCATCTGGACTTAAAAATCCGGGTGTTGACAAGTTGGTAGCAGAGCCATCTGACCATAGGAGACCCTAATTAGAATGGACGTCTGAAAACCTAGTTTCAAAACAAAAAGAAGTGAGTATTTATGAAAACCTATTTTCCCTCTTACCCTTGAGATTCTTTTAAAAATATATCACTTGTTCCCCAAAGTTTTTTTATAATACTACATAAAAATTTACACACATGATCACCTCACTAACTTACTCCTGTTTATGGCTTATAGATGGAGGTCAAATATAGCAAGTTTTACCAGTTGGGCAATGGAGGGGAGCTCATATTTGAGAGGGATTTGGACCAGCTCTTGGAGTACCTTGGACGCCCGCAGCTAGAGTTCTTCAGAGCGCAGCTCAACGACCAATCTGGACGGGAGCTAAAGTGGCTGATTGTTGCCGACCTAAGAGGCAAAATGGAGCCACCACTTTCAGAGAAGATTCAGTTCGGCTTGAGGGAGAACAACTAGTTAGACAGACTAGCCAGGGCAATTGAGGAGGCACTTGCTCGCTTGTGTGCATAGAACATCAACCAGCTCAACGGTACCCGTTTTTCTCACTATGCAAGACGTGACTCTACGGGACAGCCTTTGGCCATGCCGGCACATCCGGAACTGAAGCACCACGTGGAACACATGGACTTCATGTTGCATGAGAGTCAGAAGGAGTTGGACAATGCCCATGGTTACGCCAACCAGAATCATGCAGAAGCAACTAAAAGGAAGCAGATCCTCGCCATGCTTGCTAAGGAGCGCAAGTCACTCCGTCGCCAGCGCGATAAGAAGGATCACATCATCGCCCGTCTTCGTCAGAAGGTAGCAACCCTGGAGGATACCATCCACGACCAGGAGATGCAGCTTGAGGATAGGGAAGAAGAGGAAGGTGAAGACATCCGTCGGTATCCCTACTCTTACCTCAGTAATGATGATGATTACTTGGAGGATGTCGCCACGGAGTTCCACACTGATGAGGATGATGCTGACTTCATTGATGATGAGGAGCCCAACAATTTTGATGCTTAGTAGTCGCACCTGAGCACTATCGTAGGTTTGAGTTATATCTGGTCCCCTTTGTATCGTAGCTTGCCAGAATGGTCCTTAAGACCATCTGCTTTGGTATTTGTGGTGTGTGTTTGTATGGTGTGATTGGAATGAATGAATGAGAATATGGTTGTTAGTTTTCAAACCTTAGTCATACTCAAAGTTTAAAGCTTTTTGAAACAAACCGGTGAACCATAGAAATTTCCCTCTTGTCTCATTATCTATCTCAATCTTCAGATGACTCGCGGTAACCCCGTAGGAAGCAGCTCATCTTAGGACCCAATGTTACAGATTCTACAAATGTTAGTTTTTAACCGTGAAGACGGTAGAGCTGAACGTCAGGCCAACTTAGCCACCCTTCAACAGATAGCCCAAATGGCTCACAATAATTAGGGCCATGGAAACCAAGATCACCATGGATCCAAATTCAAAAACTTCAAGAATACCAACCCTCCTATGTTTAGCAAGTCAGAAGAACCCTTGGATGCTGATGATTGGCTGCGAACCATGGAAAACAATTTAGAAGCCGCAGGAGTTGATGCTAATGAGAAGGTACTATTTCCCACCCACTATCTGTCTGGTTATGCCAGATCCTGGTGGAACAGCACCCGTACAATGAACGGAGGTCAGATGATGACTTGGGAGGAGTTCAAGCTCAAGTTCAGTAGGACCCATGTGCCCCTAGGTCTGATAAAGAGGATGAGGGATGAGTTCAGAGATTTAAAGCAAGGAAGGATGACTGTGGTTGAGTACCGCGACAAATTTTTGTCACTAGCTAGGTATGCCCCTGATGAGATTGACACTGAAGCCAAGAAAAAGGAGAGATTCCTGAATGGTCTGCATGATGAGATGCAGACAGTGTTAGTCAACATTCCCTTTGATGACCTTGAAGATTTAGTGGATTCTGCCATTCAGATGGAAGGAAAGATAAACCAAGCCAGTGAGAACCGCAAGCGCCGTACGATGCACCAACCAGGACCCCACCATACCCCGAAGTATCGCCCCAACCCGTCTGGAGGATATGCACCTAGAAACAACAGACCCCCAATGTCTCATCCGAACTACCCCAATCGTGGCGGAGGAAACCCGAGGCTCGGAGGCCACCACAACAACAACAACCCCAGCAACCCCAATAATTTCAACTGTGCACCGCCAAGGTCCAACAACAACGGAAACACCAACAACAATAATACTGCCCCGAGGACTGGAAGCAATGTTGTGCCTGTCATAGGGAAAGACAAGTCAATGATAACTTGTTTTGAATGTGGAGTCACGGGTCACTACTCCAACGAGTGCCCCAAGAAGCTTGTTGCAGCCACCAATGTTACTGCACCTGCCCAGCAGCAGCGCCGTGTTCAGCCTAGAAAGAGATATGGCCCAGGAAACCCACACAACCGTACCGGCCGTCTTTTCCACATGAATGCTGAAGAAGACCAGGAAGCGCCAGATGTCATGCTGGGTATGTTTTGTGTTAACTCAGTACTTGCAAGAGTGTTTTTTGATTCTGGAGCATCGGACTTGTTTGTCATAGAAGAATTTGCATCCACTAGTAAGATTCAACCAACAAATTTGAAGCATGTTATGATAGTTCAAATACCCGGTTCAACCACCAAGGCTAGAAAAATTTTGCATGGTCGTACCTATCAGAATCCATGGGATAGATTTTTATGCCAATGTAATAGTACTGGGAACCAAAGGTTTGGAGGTAGTACTAGGAATGGGTTGGATGTCCAAACATCAAGGATTGATTAATTGTGCCAAGAAAGCCATAACCATGACCAGTAGCACCGGAGTATCAGTAGAACATGTATCTGAGACACTGCCCCATCAATTCAAATGCAATAAGAGCTTAGTCAAATAAACTATAGACCAAGTCAGAGTAGTCTATGAATTCACCAATGTATTCCCAGATGAATTGCCTAGTGTGCCCCCAGATCGGGATATCGAGTTTATTATTGAACTAGTTCCTGGAACTGGACCCATAGCTCAGAGACCTTATAGTATGAACCCATCGGAATTAGCTGAGCTCAAGAAGCAACTTGATGACATGCTTGGAAAAGGTTTGATACAACCAAGTGCATCACCATGGGGATCACCTGTTCTATTTGTGGATAAGAAGTATGGTGACAACCGTTTGTGTACGGATTATCGGAAGTTGAATGATGTCACCATCAAGAACAAGTACCCACTACCAAAGATCAAAGATATGTTTGATCAACTGACTGGTGCCAGAGTGTTCTCTAAGATTGATCTTAGAACTGGTTATCATCAATTGAAGATCCGTGCACCGGATATTCCAAAGACTGCCTTCACCACTAGATATGGATTATATGAGTACAATGTCATGTCTTTTGGATTAACCAATGCCCCCGCTTATTTCATGAACCTCATGAATAAGATTTTTATGAATTTCTTGGATAAGTTTTTCATTGTTTTTATCGATGACATTCTGATCTACTCCAAATCAGAAGAAGACCATGAACAACACCTAAGAACCATCCTTGAAACCCTTAGGGGGCATCAGTTGTATGCCAAGTTTAGCAAATGCGAGTTCTAGTTAAAGGAAGTAGGATTCCTAGGCCATATCTTGTCGGCAGGAGGAGTTGCTGTCGATCCCGCCAAGATTAAGGATGTTGAAGAATGGCAATCCCCAACCACTCAAACCGAAGTCCGTGTATTTATTGGATTAGCAGGATATTACCGCAAGTTTGTTGAAGGATTTTCAAGCATCGCAAGGCCGATGACTCATCTTTTGAAGAAAGATAAGAAGTTTGAATGGATGGACAAATGTGAAGCAAGTTTTCAAGATCTCAAGAAGAGATTGATTTCAGCCCCAATTTTGATCATGCATGATATCAAGAAGCCTTTTGATGTCTATTGTGATGCATCCAAGATTGGTCTCGAATGTGTGTTGATGCAAGAAGGCAAAGTCATATTATATCTATCTAGACAACTGAAGCAACATGAACATAATTACCCTATCCATGACTTAGAACTAGCAGCCGTAGTGTTAGCTTTAAAGACATGGCGTCATTACCTTATGGGTAACCGCTATGAGATTTATTTGGATCACAAGAGTCTGAAGTACATTTTCACCTAGAAGGAGCTGAATATGAGGCAAAGGAGATGGATAGAGTTAATCAAGGATTATGACCTTGACATTCACTATCACCCCGACAAGGCCAATGTGGTAGCGGATGCTCTTAGTAGATTGCCATGTAGATTAAACACCATGATTAAGGAAGCCCAGCCAAGTTTGCATGAGGAGATGGAGAATTTCAGAGTGGAGCTAGTTAGTGAAGGATTTCTAGCCAGTATTGAACTTCAACCCACTTTGATCAGTCAGATAAAGGAAGCCCAGAAAGGAAATGCCAGTATTGATGGAATTAAGCGCCGTATCAGTACATGGAAGGTACCTGGATTTACCGAAGATGAAGAAGGAGTTGTGTGGTATAAATGACGTATCTGTGTGCCAGCAGATTCGGAGTTGAAGCAAGTCATTATGCAGGAAGCCCATGATACCCTATATTCTATGCAACCGGGAGGAACGAAGATGTATCAGGATTTTAAGGAGCAATTTTGGTGGCACAAAATGAAGAGAGAAGTCGGAAGCTATATCGCCAAGTGTGACATCTGCTAGAGAGTCAAAGCATAACATCAATGACCCGCAGGACTTTTGCAACCATTGTAGATTCCGGAATGGAAATGGGATTCTGTTGGAATGGATTTCATCACAGGTTTGGCTACATCTAGTAGGAGAAATAACTCTATTTGGCTCATAGTGGATAGACTGTCAAAATTTGCTCATTTCATACCTGTCAAGACAACCTACCAAAGTTCGAAGCTAGCAGAGTTGTATATTGCTAGAATAGTCAGTGTGCATGGAACCCCCAAGACCATTGTCTCAGATTGAGGAAGCCAGTTTACCTCCAGGTTTTGGAAGAAATTCCAAGAAGGATTAGGAACCAAACTGAATTTCAGCACAGCTTATCACCTGCAAACTGACGGACAAATAGAAAGAGTAAAACAGATCTTAGAAGATATGTTGAGAGCTTGCGTGTTAGAATATGGATCTAAATGGGAAGATTGTCTGCCTTTCGTGGAATTATCATACAACAATAGTTATCAAGCCAGTTTGCAAATGGCCCCATTTGAGTTTTTGTATGGAAGAAAGTGCCGTACACCCTTGAATTGGTCACAAGTAGGATATAGTCATATATTCAGACCCGACGTCCTACGAGAAGCTGAAGAGAAGGTTCACAAAGTCTATGAACACCTCAAGACCACTCAATCCAGATAGAAGAGTTATGCTGACAAGAGACGTCGAGACCTGACCTTCAATATCGGAGATTTCGTGTATCTCAAAGTATCACCCTTGAAAGGAATGCAATGTTTTCAACTAAAAGGGAAGCTTTCCCCAAGATATATTCGACCCTTCAAAACCTTAAATCGTCGAGGAGAAGTATCCTATCAGCTGGAACTGCCTAAGGAGATGTCAGCCATGCATGATGTGTTCCATATCTCGTTACTTCAGAAATGCTTAGAAGTTCCAGAGAAGACCGAAGTTTTCAAGAACATCGATCATAGAGCCATCGATATCAAAAAGGACTTAACCTATCGTGAAGTACCCATCCGTATTTTGGAAGAAGCCTTCAGAGGACCAGGAGTATCAAGTTTCTCAAAATCCATTGGAGTAACCATACTGAAGAAGAAGCTACTTGGGAGCGAGAAGATTATATTAGGACAGAGTTTCCCAATCTCTGTAGTTCCAAGTTTTTCCTGAATCTCGGGACGAGATTCTGTTTAAGGAGGGAAGGTTTGTAACATCTCAAAAATACTAAACAAGATTATCAAGTTCTAATCACCCAAGATTAGGGTTAACAAAAACTTTTATTCCTAGACCCATGTGAATGCATGTGTGATTTCCATTAATGCATGAATGCTTGCATTTGCCATGTTTGATTGCTATAAATGATAAGGATTAGTTTAAAGATGAATACCACATCATCTAGGTCATTTCCAAACAAAAATCAAATAAAAAGAAAATCAAATATGAAGCATAAGATCAAATGGTCATTTTGGCCAAAATTAACCACTAGCCCACTTTGGGCATCTCTAGCAAAAGATTTCTAATAGAAACAATTCTATCTCTTTTTACCCCTTGCTAGACCAAGTAAAAATGAACCCAAGCAAACTTTACAAACCTACAGAAACTATTTTCAAATTCATTTGAGAGGCAATTCAAAATTGAATCAAGTGTAGGTACATAGATCGTCATTTCACAAAAACCACTAAAACCAACACCACTTGGCAATTCCTAGCAACTAGAGACTAACAAGCATGCGACCAGCACACCCACCAAAAATCATGGAATAATTCAAAGGTTAAGCTCATGCGGCCATTTCGTCGAGCACTTGGCAGACAGAGTACAAACTTAATAACTATCTACTATTTTGAATCAACCTTGTGCTCACTCTTGTACTGCAATCAAGCCAATAACTCACACACGATCACCCAGTACCTAGCCATGCGATTGAGCCTCTATCACTCGCCGCCATGACTAGTGCAATGACCGTACCGATCATGTCATGCCGGTCGACCATGGACAAGATGCCATAGACTGCGCCGCCCTCTCCCACGATATCTAGCTGATAGCCATGACCTCACCGCCCCTCTTTGTCCACCCCTTGACCAATGCTAACTCGTGTATTAACGAGATCGTTGGGGAACCCCAAGAGGAAGGTAAATGAGCATAGCAGTAAGTTTTCCCTCAGTTATGAAACCAAGGTTATCAATCCAGTAGGAGCAAGGAAAGACCCCAAAGGTGTAGCTAGCTGAACTTTGGCAGGGCGCACTACCGGTGCCAGCAGCAACGTGGAGACGTGCACAACACAACCACAGAACTCTTTCCCCAACTTGCGATGAGGTTGTCAATCTCACCGATTTTGCTAAAAACAAAGGATTAAATGTATCGAGTGGAAGAAAGTAATAGTATGCAAAAAGTAAACACAAAGTAGTAAACAGTTGATTGTAGATTGATAGTAAAAGAAAGGACCAGGGTCCATAGTTCACTAGAGGTGGCTCTCCTTAAGATAGATGACATGTTGGGTGAACAAATTACAGTGGGGCAATTGACAAACATCGAGAAAGCATACAAGCATATACTACTCATCTTGACTCCTTTGAGATTCGATTGGGCATTACAACATTATACATAGACCACCATCCAACTGCATCTATGACTAATAATCCACCTTCAGGTTATCATCCGAACCCCCTCCAGTACTAAGTTGCAAGCAATGGATAATTGCATTACGAATTGCGTGTAAAGTAAACAATACGGTTGTTCTATGAATAAAGGATTGTTGTTTTCTACCAAGTAGCAATAGCACATCTAGTACCTTAGAGATTTCTGTCACTTCCCTAGCTTACCAGAGGCATGAACCCACTATCGAGCATAAATACTAACTCTTGGAGTTGCTAGCATCTACTTGGCCAAGATAGCTACTAACAACGAAAAGCATGCAAGATCGCAAATAACAAAGACATGATAGAATCAATAATCAATCTGAAATATCATCTCAATATCCATCGAATCCCCGCAAACACAACATGCAGAATTACAAATAGATAATCTTGATCATGAACGGAGCTCACAAGATCTAAACATGATAGCACAAAGGAGGAGAACCAGCCATCTAGCTACTACATGGACCCGTAGTCCAAAGATGAACTACTCACGCATCACACCGGAGGCTTGCATGATGATGAAGAAGGCCTCCAGGGTGAATTCCCCTCTCCTGCAGGGTGCCGGGAAGAGCTTCAGATCCCTCCCGATCTAGGTATGGAGATGACGGCGGCTACAGACTCTTTCGTGGATTTTTGATCGGGTACTTAGGGTTTTCGTATCAGAGGCAATATATAGGCGGAAGGAGAGGCCGAGGGGGTGCCTGGGGCGGCCAGACCACCCCCTAGCGCGGGCCAGGCCTGGCCATGTGGCCAGGTGGTGTGGCTGGGCCCCAGCCCCTCTCCGTCTCGTATTCTGGCTCCTGGCGTCCCTCGGTGAAAAATTGACTTTGGCTTTTGTCTCGTCCAATTCCGAGAATATTCATTTCCTGACTTTCCTAGAACCAAAAACAGCAGAAAACAGGCAGCTGACACTATAGCTCTTGTTAATAGGTTAGTCCAAGAAATCATATGAAAAGTACTCCAAAGTGTGGACAAAACATAAGAAAGTAGATAAAACCAAGCATGGAACATCAAAAATTATGGATACGTTTGCAACGTATCAACATCCCCAAGCTTAACTCCTGCTCGTCCTCGAGTAGGTATGTGATAAAAAGAAAGAATAATTTTTGAGGTGACATGTACCATCATAAACTTGATCAAAGTATTTGTAAAACATTCAAAGCTGGGATCATAGTACTTCAATCATAACATGAAAGACAAAGTTCTAGCAATAATACAAAGAAACTATGTTGCAACATGAACAGACACAAACAAAAGATTCATGAATAACGATGCTTTGCAAGACGTTTCTTTGTTTCACATAAAGAAAACATAGCATAGTGGCATTCAGTTTGTCCCTCGTAGAGTAGCAAACATAAATGCATAGGACACCTTCAAAGTTCAAAAGAGTGACTAGATACAAATAGTTTAAAACAAGCAATATCAAGGTATGCATCAATCAATAAGTCTTGGGACAATGCACATAGAACTAACAATGGCCACTATGCTCTCAAAGGACGTCCATAAAGGTAGAAGATGGAGACTCAACAAAAGAGTAAAAGAAAGGCCTTGATAGAAGGAAGTAGGGATTCAAGTTTCATAAAGAGCTTCCAAAAATTATGGTACTTAATAGCTTTCAGCTCTCATTGCCCCTATCATAAGCATATTGAGGTGATTAAGGTTAAAGTGAACAAACTATGGAGTATATGCTTGACGAAGTATAAGTTGGAAAATTCATGTCCCTTGAATACGAGGGTCGCTCCTCATGCATGGCTTTATATATGCAGCCAGTTAGGGTTTACAAGTGCACTAATGGGCTTTGTGTTGGAGTCGCTATGTTGGGCCTCCAGTCGGCGAGTCGCCTGGGACAAGTATGCGCCTGTCGCCATATTCGGCGATTTGACCCACTATGGGCGACTCCGCTTCATGGGTATACCCTGATTGGTATTCCCCCATCACTCTCTGACCATTCCTGCAGTCCCCTTACCTACCCCTCAGAAGGTAACCAACACCAAGCTGTTGGCACCCCCAATGACACTGGCCCTAGTTCTTGCTCCGGCACCTGTTGACCTAAGTAGAAAGAATGGAGGTTGTAATTTAATTTTCTTATATACTCATCATATCCTCTGATCACTGCCTTGTGAGTAAATGTTGTATAACAGACCATTTTACTTGTACACTTCTCATCTGCCTCTACCATCCCTGATGTCAGCTTAGGTACCCCTTAGAAGAAATCTAGCATCAAGCTGCTGGCGCTGGCACCGGTTCTAGGCCTTCTGGCTCCTGCACCAGCCCTCTACAATTAGTGGCACCATCTCCTGCACCAGCCCTAGCCCCAGCATAGGCACCGGGACAAGCTCCTTCATCACCCCGGGCAGCACCTTATCAGATCATATCCTATACATGTGTCATCACAAGGTCGCACCGGATTATGTTTGTGAGTATATGGTGGCAGACAAACTTTTCTGAATGTCTTCTCAAGTTTCACATGATTCAGTGCATCGCTCTTAGTAATTATGCGTCTATCTCTTGCTTTGACTCATAAATTGCCTAAGAGTGCCACAAAGCAACTCTAGGCCAGACGAAAGGGCACAATAGTTTTCACGATGTAGAGCGAAGGATTGCTAATCGAGGGACGCTACGCCATTAACTCAACTGATGGGCACTTGGCAGCTACTTCTAGGTGGATCAAGTTCCAGAAAGCAGCCAAACTTACTATTGGAAGAACGGTCAATGTCGATGTATCTCACTGCCATGAATGCGACATGCTATTCATGAACTTCCTAGCTCTCTAGCTCTTTGGCCGCATGCTATTGTAATTAATTATGTGGTTGTCTTATCTCCACTGATCATATATGGGTGGTAAAACTGTGATAACCTTTTGCTAGATTGGAGATATGACTAGTACGTACTGGTATGGTATATCTGTATCTATATGATGGTTCCCTATATGAGCAAATATTATGACAATGATTGTGTTCTAGTGATCGAGTGTGTTGGAGAAAAGGGAAAAATGATCATGTGGCATGGTTTTTAGAGCTGAAACAAGAACTGTCTCTCTCTATAGTGATATTGAATTTCACTGTTTGTATTGCTGAATCAGTCACTTTGAAATGCTTCTGAATTGGTCAAGTGCTGCTGAATATGAACTAGGAATTTGTCAATTTTTTTATGTCTTATTATTCTGTACTCCTTAATCTTTCAAATGGTATTTAATTTGTCAAAAGTCCTGTCGTTGCTGATGGCTGCTTGCGCTAGAGATGAGGGGGTAAATATATACAGCGTGATTTCACCAAGTGAAGTCATTGGATACCAGCCTAGTTTTGGCGCATGTGGTTTGTGTTCATTAGATATTTTTACATGAATATCTGTCAAAGGAATTATCGCTTTCTTTCCTCCCTCGAAGAGGTCTATGTTTGAATCTGGCGAGACACAACCCAGTGAAATTTGAGATAGGAGCCCATTGACCATAGCCTAAAAACTTTTTAATTTGGCCTTTTTGGCAGTGCCCCCCACCTCTAAAAAAAGTCTGCCTACCCATGTTTTTAAGAAACTAATCCATTATGTGGCTTTTCATAAATCGAGGTTCCAGTAGCACTACTCTTTTATTTTAAGAGAGATAACATGGAAACACAACAATATTTTTTAGAAGACTAATACATAAGTTGTTGTACTAATACATGTTTAATGATTCAATTTCTATTAGTATGTTTGGTATTGTGGCAAAACATTCAGTTTATGTCTATTTGATTTGATTTGAATGTCTTTAGTTCGAATCCATTGTGTGTACATATTTATATATATCTTGGGTTTACTTTTTTTTGATGAAGGGTTTACTTTTTAATATCGCATTACAGAGAGGCTGACATCAAGCACACACCAGCCTGCAGCATCCCTCGAGTTTAATGGTCGGGTGATATGTTGCAAACATATCTATAATTTTTGATCTTCCATGCTTGTTTTATATCTACTTTCTTATGTATTGTCCACACTTTGGAGTATTTTTACACATTTTCTGGAACTAACCTATTAACAAGATGCCACAGTGTCAGTTGCCTATTTTCTGCTGTTTTTGGTTCCGGAAAAGCCAGAAAATGAATATTCTCAGAATTGGACCGGACAAAAGCCAAAGTCGATATTTTACCGGAAGACTCACGGAGCCAGAAGATGAGACGGAGAGGGACCAGGGGCTGGCCACACCATGTGGTGGTGCAGATCCCCCTGGCCGCGCCACCAGGTGGTGTGGGACCCTGGTCCACCCTTTGACATCGCCTCTTCGCCTATAAGAAGCCTCCCGATGAGAAAACCCTAAATAATCCAGCCTCCAGCCACGAAAAGTTCCACAGCGCCGCCGCCACCGAAGGGGAGATTTGGGGGACAAAAAATCTCTGTTTCGGCACCCTTCCAGGATGGGGAAGTTCCCCAGAGCCATCTCCATTGATCTCCACCACCATCTCCATCGCCGTTGCTGATTCCCATGATGATGAGGGAGTAGTTCTTCCTCGAGGCTAAAGGCTCAGTAGCTATGTGTTCATCTCTCTCTCTATGCATGATCATATGCTTTATCATGAGCTTTGTAATCAAGTAGATTTACCTTTCTACTCAAATGCTTTCATAGATCTCTGGCTCTCCCCACGTGTATGAAAGTGATAGTGTGCACACCATGGTGGCACTTAGGCTAGAGATTATGAATACTTGTTATGAGTTCTATTTGGAGTTAGATATCTCTATGAAATTGTGTTGTTTGTTGGAACCATCTAGCGCTCAAGGTGACAGTGTGGGGTTATCTAGATGGGGAAAGCGGACTTTGAGGAGTGCTATTATAGCCCTACCATGGATTAGAGTGTCCAACCGGAGAGTAGTTTAGAGTATTATCATAAAGAGAAGATATTTATATGAGAGTGTTCACTAGCGAAAGTATGATCCCTAGGACTTGTTTATAAACATTGAAACACCGTTTGCAACTAGATCTGTTACATGTTTGCTTGCTTCCATCTTTATTTGAGATTGCCTTTAGTCTCTTCCTACCCGTCAAGCTCTTTTTTGGCATCGTTACCACTTATAATTATCCATACCACTTGTATTTCACTATCTCTTCGTCGAACTAGTGCACCTATACACCTGACAAGTGTATTGGATGTGTTGGGGACACAAGAGACTTCTTGTATCTTGATTGCAGGGTTGTTTGAGAGGGGATACCTTTGACCACTTCCCTCCTAAGTTTGATAAACCTTGGGTGATCCACTTAAGGGAAACTTGCTGCTGTTCTACAAACCTCTACACTTGGAGGCCCAACAACTGTCTACAAGAATAGAAGTGCGTAGACATCAAGCTATTTTCTGGCGCCGTTGTTGGGGAGGTAAGGTAAAAGGTACTCACATCTTCTGGCTACTAAGCTATCTTCTAGTACTGTTGCTGGTGTGTGAGTGCTCGAAGTTATTTCCTTTAGATTCTGCAATTATATCTTTTTGTTTCTTGTTTTTATTTTTAGTAGTTAGGCTTAATGGAAAACACCAACAAAATTAGAGATCTTTATAGTATTTATCTTGAGTTAGTACATGAAGTGTTTGAAGAGAAAATTAAAAAACCTATGGAACTTTATCTGCATGCTAATAGCAATGTTATTAGTATGAATTATTTGAACACCATTATTGCTAATGCTATGGAAAAGTCTAATCTTGGGGAAGCTAGTTTTCATGAGCATGATATTTTTAATCCCCCAAGCACGGAGGAGAAAATTTACTTTGATGATACTATGCCTCCCATATATGATGATTACAATGATGAATATGATATTTTCAGTCCACCTACTATTGAGGAGAAAATTAATTATGATTACAATATGCCTCCTATATTTTATGATTATGGTGATGATAATAATAATGATAGCTATTTTGTTGAATTTGCTCCCAGTACAATTAATAAGAATGACTATGTTTATGTGGGGAGTATTAATTCTTTTATGCATGTGGCTCATGATAAGAATGTTTTATGTGATAGTTATATTATTAATTTTATTCATGGTGCTACTGAAAGTTATTATGACAGAGGGAAATATGGTTTTATGTATCTCAACAATATTAAGTTTCCCCTCTTTATGTTGAAATTTTTGAAGTTGCACTTGTTTTGCTTTCCTATGCTTGTTTCTTTGTGCTTTCATGACTTGTTTCTTTACAAGATTATTTTTCATAGGAAGTGGGTTAGACTTAAATGAGCTTTGAATTTGCTTCTTGATGCTCTCTTTTACTTCAATTCATATTTCTTATGTGAGCATCTTCTCAAACTATCATGTCTAATTTAAAGGCATTAAATAAAAGTACTTCTTGGGAGATAACCCAATAGTTTTCTTGAGTGTTGGAAGTTATTACTTCTGTAATAACCTCTTCTTATCCTTTGAGAGGGAAGTAAGATTTGGGGAAGTGTTGTCCCGAAACAGATTTTTGTACTTCACTGTAAAAATTCGTGAAACATCTCTGTATGTCGGATTGAGCTGTAATTTTCTGAATAAATCCCCCAGGTTGTTATCTAACATTCGTTAGTTCAACACTTTTCGATTTGAGCAACAAAAGGTCTTCGAAAAAATCGGTTTTCACCTGATGTTCTGTTTTAACAGATTTCTGCCATTATTTGCATTTGCCTCTTTATCGATTTCTTTTTGGGTTATTTTTGGTGAATTGAGCTTTTTGAGGGAACTGCTACAGTATATTGTGTTTTTAATGAAAGTTTTGTTGTTTTAAAACTAAACCACAAAGGTTTATTATCTTTTGAATGCACTAATATTGCTAATGAAGATTGTGTGAAGTTTTGTATGAAGTAAATTTTCAGGTGTAGGGAAAGAATGATGTAATAAGATGAAGAATGGACAAAATCTCAAGCTTGGGGATGCCACCCCATGTCACCCTAAGAAATATTCAAGAGGTACAAGCGTCAAAGCTTGGGGATGCCCAAGGCATCCCCTTCTTCATCAATAAAAATCTCAAGTCTTTCTAGACAGTTTGTTTTTGTTGTTTCATGCACTGTTGTGTTGTTCTTGGAGTGTATTTTTTTCTTTTGTTTGGTTTGCTGCAATAAGTTGGTTGGATCCCAGCACTTCTTTTGGAGAGATACACTCTGCTTTCATTGTTTAGAACACTCTAGTTTTCATTCTTATTGTTTTGTGAGTGTTCTCTTTTGCTAACATTGTGTTTAGCCTTAGTTTTCTTGTTCTTTCAGCTTAGAACTTTTTGGTTCTTATTTGTGGATTTGTGAGACAACCTCACTAATCTTTATTTATTATTATCTTTGTGAGTTGTTTCAAATAAGTTGATTTGGATTGGAAAAGTGTAGGAAAGTTCATCCTTAAGTGGTAAAAAGGAGCTTGTTTTGATTGTGGCCTAGACTTTATCATGTCATGCTTGATATTGTTTTGGCTTTATACTTAGTGATTTTTTCTAAAGCATGACATGTTACAAATAATTGGCATTTCTTAATGTGCCTTAAAAGAATCATGCGTTGTTTTAGCATATTAAAGCATAGTACTGTGGTATTCTCCTTTGATGCTTTATTTGGGCTGACTTGGCGCATGCTCACACCATGTTAAGACTATACCAAGTCACCATAGACTCTATGATCATTAGTTTTCGTATTTTAATATCACTTTATGCTTTAATTAATAATGTTTTGTTGCTTTGCATGATTATGGCCATTATTGCTCTATTAGATGGTCGCTCCTAGTCTTTTGCTAGCCTCCATACCAAGTATGAGTTCCACTCATGCATCCAACTCCAAATAAAACCAAGTTATTCCAAAGAGTCCACAATACCTACCTATTAGCATTAGCTATTCCAAGTATATTCATGTTTTTATTACCTTCTGAATTAAACTTGTTATGTGAAAATTAGTGATTAAAGCTCTCACGAACTTGATGGCACACTTTACTTTTCGTGCCCCTAATAAACTTGAAACATTGTGTCATCTATGTTGTATATGCTTGCACTTATACGTTGGGGATTAGCAGAACCATGATGTCATGGGGAACGCTTTCAACATTTCACTTGTACATTATACCTAGTTGATATCATGCTCTTTTGTTTATGGATGTCGTCGGTGTGAAATGAAAGGGGAGCTTGTAAGTCCATGGAGTTATGTATGTGTGTTAGAGAAACGCCTGGGAGGCTGGTCTAATCCATGCCTAATCATGGTGGAAACCTGCAGCGTAACCATAATGAGCAATCTATGAAGCATTCTTCTTATATAAAAAAAGATAGAGATTGAGAAAAAAAGAAAAAAAGAGATGAGAAAAGAGGAAAGAGAGAAAAAAGCACCATTTTCCCATGATAAATAAGAATATGTTGAGATGCTTATTGTCATTTTGATATGGGGATTCTTCTGTATCATCGGGCAAAGGGTACCCCGTTGGCGGTTCTCTATGATACACATGTACTTACTATGACAAGAACTTACCGGTAACTAAACTTGAGTAGCATGAGGAGCGGCCCTCGTACTCAAGGGACATGAGATTGCCAACTTATACTTTGTCAAGCAAATACTCCATAGTTTGTTCACTTTAACCTTAATCACTTCAAGATGCTTATGATAGGGGCAATGAGAGCTAAAAGCTAATAAGTACCATAATTTTTGGAAGCTCTTTATGAGACTTGAATCCCTGCTTCCTTCTATGAAGGCCTTTCTTTTACTTTTATGTTGAGTCTCCACCTTCTTTCCTTAGGCACCAATTAAGAGAGCATAGTTGTCATTCTTAGTTCTATGTGCATTGTCCCAAAACTTATTGATTGATTCATAATGTTGATATTTCTTGTTATTGAACTATTTGTATCTAGTCACCCTTATGAACTTTGAAGGTGGCATATGCATTTATGTTTTGCTACTCCATGAGGGACAAGCTGAATGCCACTATGCTATGTTTTCTATATGTGAAACAAACAAATGTCTTTCAATGCCTTGTTATTCAAGAACCTTTTGTTTGTATCCTTCCATGTTGCATCATAGTTACTTTGTCTTATTGTTAGAACTTAATCTTTCATGCTCAAGTTTAGAGTTCTTTGATCCCAACTTTCAATGTTTGCAAATGGTTTGATCTTGATTGTGATGATGCATGTCACCTCAAAAATTATTCTTTTTATCACTTACCTACTCGAGGAGGAGCAGGAGTTAAGCTTGGGGATATTGATACGTTGCAAACGTATCTATAATTTTTGATGTTCCATGCTTGTTTTATATCTACTTTCTTATCTTTTGTCCACACTTTGGAGTATTTTTACACATTTTCTGGAACTAACCTATTAACAAGATGCCATAGTGTTAGTTGCCTGTTTTCTGCTGTTTTTGGTTCGAGAAAAGCCAAAAAATGAATATTCCCGGAATTGCACCGGACAAAAGCCAAAGTCAATATTTTACCGGAAGACTCACGGAGCCAGAAGATGAGACGGAGAGGGGCCAGGGGCTGGCCACACCATGTGGTGGCGCGGGTCCCCCTGGTCGTGCCACCAGGTGGTGTGGGCCCCTGGTTCACCCTCTGACATCGCCTCTTTGCCTATAAGAAGCCTCCTAATGAGAAAACCCTAAATAATCCAGTCTCCAGCCACGAAAATTTCCGCAGCGCCGCCGCCACCGAAGGGGAGATTCGGGGGATAGAAAGTGTCGTGGAAATGGCCACGGCAGTCGCTACCACTAGCAGCGATTGAGTGTTTCGTGAGGAAGAGTTGGCGGCCATCTGCGGTGCGAGATGGGGGTGGATGCACATGGGTTTACCCAGGTTCAGCCCCCGGGAGGGTAAAGACCTACTCCTGCTAGATTAGATTATGAGAGAGCAAGTTACAGGGGTGCCGAGCTCGGCGACTAGGTAGCGAGTTGCTTGAGGGGGTGTATGATGGAACGTAAGTCTCTAGGATACCCTAGGGAGGTTTATATATGAAGCACCTCGCTAGGGTTTACAAGTTATCCCCGAACAAGATAAGGATCCGGAGGCTTTTGACCTAGTCCGACTGGGCTTCTGCTACGCTCCTGGGCTTCTAGTCGCCAGTCGCTGGGCCTTTCCTTCCTTCGTAATCCAGTCGCCGTCTTCCGGACGCACTCGCATGCCTTTTGGCCCGATCGGAATGTCCTGCTGGGCATACCCCTTCGGCATATCCCCATCAGTAGTCCCCGAGGCCATCGTCGATGCAGGCGCGGGCGTCCTTTTCGCGGTCGGAGTAGGCGAGCCCAATTTGGGAGTCCAGTCGAGTCGGCGATGGACTCCATTAGAACCAAGGAGAATTTCCCCATGTTTCCACTCGCCGTCTCAATGAATGTCACCGCCGCCCAGTCGTCGTCTCAACGAGTGGAAAGACTGGCGAGTGTCGGGTGGACTAAAGGAGTTGGACCGTCAAACCTGGTCAAACTATCCGTTGGAATTTCCAATGGTAACTACGGCGTAATTACCGCGGGTAACGGCTACCCTGATTTTGGCGGGTGGCGTTTCCCATATAAGGGGAGTGATGGTTCAGTTCCGCAGTCCTTCTTCGCATTCTTCACTCTTTGTCATTCGCTCTTCCTTCCTCCAATCTTCCTGCCCGCGTCCTTCCGACATGTTCTTTCCGCATCACGCGATTCCTCATCCTACCCGATGGCGCCTCCTAAAGGCTCATGGGGGAAATCCATGTGCACCATGACCCAGCTTAGATCTTTTGAAGACGCCGGAGTGCTCCGCAAGGGGAATTGGTGGGTTCCCCCTCCTCCGAGACCGAGCCGAAGCCGTGACCCGGCGAATTCATCTGCTTCCCCAGTCATCTTGAGAGGGGTCTAGGGTTCCCCACCTCTCTCTTTTTCCGCCGCTTCTGCGCGTATTATGTGATCAAGCCATAGGATCTTGGTCCACACAGCATTGAGCAGCTGGCGATCTTTGTCGCCTTCTGCGAATGTTACCTTGGCTGCAGGCCGTATTTCCCGCTATGGCTGGAGCTTTTCCACGGCCGCATCGGGCGTGAGGCGTCCAGCGGCTTGATGCTGCCCATAGGCGGAGTCACGTTTCAACTGAAGCCGAAGGCCAATTTCGTCAAGCTCCTCTTGCCGAAGAAGGTCGCCAGCGAGTGGAAGAAAAGCTGGTTCTACGTCAAGGAAGCCACTCCCTCCGGTGAAGTGGCTCTTCCCGAATTCGTCGTCGAGAGGAGCGAGCCCTGCCAGTTGGCACCGAAGAAGCTTCCCGAGGATCAGCGGTTGGCCGTCGTGGAAATGATGGACCAGATCTAGAAGCTGAAGGGCTAGGGGTTGATTCCGATCAACCTCTACAACTGCTGGCTCGGGCGGCGCCTGGTTCCGCTGGCGGCCCGACCGCACTGGATGTATGAATACAACGGGAAGCACGACCCATCTCGGACCAGCAAGGAGTCGTGGGAGGCCGAGGACTACAAGGCCGCCCTAAAGAAGATCACTGACGCGGAGTTCACCAGCGTGGCGGTCAGGGTCGCCCCGTACACTCCTGTGAAGAATGAAGCCCCCACACTAAGTTCTCTTTCCAATTGCTATGTCCGTGTCTCAATTTCAGTCTCCCCGCTTGGTGTTTCTGATTCGTGGTGGCTCTCAGCTTTTTCAGGTGTTGGAGGGTTGGCTCCCTCCGCTTGATGAAGAGGTTCCCCAGGAACTGGATGAGGACTCCGAGGAGGATCCTTCCGACATTGACGGGGAGGAGGATGAGGTACCTCCCCCAGCTCCCGTGGCTCGCAAGACCCGGATGCAGAGACAACGTGAAGTTGAGGCGAGCTGTAGCCTGGACGAGCACGACGAAGGCGACGAGGTCGTGTAGGAGTAGACGTCCCGGTGCACCGCTACGCCGTCTAAGCCCACGCGGCGGCCCAAGTCGCCAGCGAAAAGGCCCGCATCATCGGCTAAGTCGGCGATGGTGTTCGAGTCGGATGACGATTCTGACGATAAAGGTTCTCCCGAAGTCTCGCACAAGGTCCCAAGGGACACAGCCCCGACGAAGGGGTCGGAGGGAGAGGACACGAAGGTGGTAGTAGAGGTTCCCCTAGTGGCGATTGCGCTGATGGCCTCGGGGGTTCCAGGACGAGAAGCGGCTGAGACGATGGAGTCCAAGTCGCCACAGCCGTCAAGGGCGGCCGCATCGGAGCCGGAGATCCCGGCGACTGCAGCTTCATCGTCAAGGAAGCCCTCGGTTTCGTGGGCTTCAGACGTCTTCGAGAGGGGGCTCAGCCATAAGCTGGGTCCCGAGTTGGACAAGCCCTCCCACATTAGTACCGGGCTTCGCGTCCTTCCGGTCGCCAGGTAAGTAGCGCTCCCTCGTCCCAATTTATCTTGCTCCTTTTGTATTGTCGTTGTTTTGACTGAGGGGGCTCGCGTAGGTCGGGGGCTAAGAAGATTGGGCGTCCTTCGGTGGCTAAGTTTCCACCGGCCACCGACGTGGGAGAGGGCGACCCGCGCAAGAAGAGAAAGGCCACCAATGATGTGGCGACCGCCGAGGTCGCGAAGAAGCAGAAGGGGGGCGCCGATGATGCTGCGACCAAGGGCAACGCCACGGAGTCAGCTGCTGTGGCGGTCGCCGAAGAAGTGATGGCGACACAATCGGAACCAGTAGTGGCTACGTCCGTGCCGGATGCGCCAGCCCCGGCAACCAGCGCCCCTGCCAGAGCGTCGGCGACCTTCCCGCGTTTCATGGCGAGAGGGTTTCCATGTGTGGCGGACACGCATTCTCCATAGAATCTAGAAGTCGTGGATGCGGACATTGGTTCCCCCCGCGCGCACTTCCTTCACGATCCCGTCGACTGACACCGGGGAACTTCACAAGATGCTCGGCTCTGCTATTCAGGTATGTCCAGTCCCCGAGTTCCTGGTCGCTGAATGTCAGCGTCTAGGAACTGAACCTCTTGCTCCTTTCCAGTCCCCGAATTCCTAGTCGCTAAATTTTGGCGGCTAGGAATTGAGTTTCTTTTTCCTCCTTCTCCAGTCCCCGAGTTCCTGGTCACTGAATTTCAGCGGCTGGGAACTGTATTTTGTTTTGTCAGATGCTTAGGTGGGTTCTTTGTTTGCAGGGACTGCAGAGGGAGTCGACCGATCGTCAGGCCACAAGAGAGCGCTTGGAGCGTGACTTGCGCGACGCGCAGGAGATGAACCAGCGGCTTCAAGAGACTATTGGTGAGTATTTGTTTGTCTTTATTCTTCTTTTTCGGGTGTGAGCTGGTTGTGTGCATTTCTCTGATGTCTTCACTCGCAGATGGTTTCCCGGATGAGATCTCCAAGGCCCGTGAGGGGTATGTCCCAGTCGCCGAACTAGACGCGGCGAATGGGCGAATAGCCTCCTTGGTCAAGGACTTGGAGGAGGCTAAGGCAGCCTCAATTCCTTCGGAGGAACGGGCGAAGGCTGCCGTCGCCGCAGCTGAAGAAGAACACAAAGCCACGGACTCCATTATCGTGGGGCTGCACAACGAGCAAACTGCCTTGGAGAAGCACGTCAAGGAGAACTGCCGCAAACTCCTGGGCGAGTCTCTGTCTTTGCTTTACCCTTTTGTCGAATCCCCGCTTTGGGGATTTCATTGTTTCACTGACATCTGATTTTGCAGCTGTGGTAGGCCAAAGCGACCCGGTGGTGCAAACTTACAACGCCTCGCAGTGCGTGACTGCCGTGGTGAATGCAGCCACGACCTCGACGTTGTGCGTCCAGGCGGCTCTTCAGGGCGTGTCTCCCACCGAAGTCATCCCCGGGGGGCTTACGGAGGTGTGGCACTATCTAGAAGAGGTGCCCGCCGTTGTGGAATGGATGACACGCTCGGCGTTCAGGCGTGGGGCCGCCATAGCGTTGAGCTTGGGTCTCGCCCATTTCCCCGACGATTTTGACCTTGACGATGTGACGAGTGGCTATCTGTCGGCGACCGACGCGGTGGAGATGTCAGAGGTGCTGAGGATGACCCCGAACACCACCCCTTACGCCGATCGTGTCCTGGCGATGGCGGATTTGCTGCCGTATCAGGAGACGGTGTTGGCGCCTAGCGACCCCGAGCCGGAGCACCGCGACATGAAGTCAGAGCAGCCCTTCCGGTCGTCATTGTCGAAGTCACTGACAACGTACCCGACGAACCCGTGGTAGCCTTTTATGCGCGTCAAGGGGGGTGGCGCTGCTTCTTCATCAGGGCCTGTGGAGTAAACAATGTAATTGTCCAAGTTGTAATGTATGCCAAGTGGTGAATGCTGTAAGGTATTTTTGCAATGTATGCCACGGGGAGTCGATCGACTCGTGTTGTGATTAGGAATCTGTGTTGTGTTTGGTTTAAGAATTGTTTTGATTGAGTGAGTCCCCGAGCGCGTCCGCCCTTTAATGGGGTATAACTCGATTGTGTACTTTTTGTGTATTTGTTTTATTTATGCATTATTTTTATCCCTCGCGTCTTTTGGGTGGCGAGTCCCTGAGCGCGGGTAGGACTGACGTATGAGCGAGTCCCCGAGCGTGATGCCCGACCGTATTGGTCATGCTCCTGTTGCAGGTTGTGTGTGCGTTGTTGGTAACGCGTCTCCTCCCCTGGCCCGGAGAGCCAGTCGCTTGGAGAGCCCTAGGCAGCTCTCTTACTTGGTGTATTCCCGAGCCGCGTGGTGGTTCCTGTTTTGCGGAGTCCCTGTGCGTGGTACTTAACCGTTCGAGTCGCTTTGCACGAGGGTGGGAGGGACAGATCGTTGTGAGAAGTGTGTACCAGATGTCTTGGCCCGGCAGGCCAGTCGGGCTAGGCGACTCCAATGGCGGCTCCGGGTTGGCGTTTTTCGTGGACGACCCAAGGCCCGAATGTTTCCGGTGCCCTTGTGTCGCACTACTTAGCCGTGCCGGTTGCTCGACTAGAGGTTGACTTCCATGAGTAGTGTATTGCTAGTATGTACGAGTGCGAGTGGCACAAGGATATGGTGAGTGGACACAATTTGTGCGATCCGAATGAATTTCATTATATATTCTGATGGAGTACAGTGTGAGGTTCTAGGTATAGAACTTTCTGAGGAGGTTTATGTTCCATGGCCTCCCGACCTCCAATTGGCCATCGCCCCGTATGTCGATGAGGTAGTAGGCATCATTGCCAAGGACCCGGCCTATGGAGAATGGCCCCTCCCATGGGGGGAGAGCTTGTGCATGCCCTTTTGTCCTGGGCCAGTCGCAGGACCAGGTCGCCTTCCTGGAAGGTGCGAGTCCGCACTCGGCGGCTGTGATAGCGATGCAGTCCTTGCTGGTATATGGTGGTGCGGGAGCGAGCCAGGTTGCGTGCCTCGTCGAGTTGATCGATGCTATCTTGGCGGGCGACCTCGTTGGCCGCCTCGACGTAGTTGGCGACTCGAGGTGAGTCATGCTCCAGGTCGGTTGGCATTACGGCCTCGGCGCCATACACCATGAAGAAGGGCGTGAACCCGGTTGATTGGTTGATGGAGGTGCGAATCCCCCATATCACGGAGGGGAGCTCGTCGACCCAGCATCCTAGGGTACGCTCGAGGGGCACCTGCAGTCGCGGCTAGAGCCTGTGGAGGACGCTCTGATTGGCGCGCTCTGCTTGGCCATTTGATTCCGGACGAGCGACTGATGCAAGGTCGAGTCGGATGCCATGTTCTTCACAGAATTCCGCCATGGCCCCTTTGGCAAAGTTGGTGCCGTTGTCTGTTATAATGCTATGCAAGTAGCCGTACCGGTAGATGAGTTCGCGTAGGAACTTGGTGGCTATCTTGCCGTCGCACTTTTTTATCGGCTTGGCCTCGACCCATTTGGTGAACTTGTCGACTACGACCAGGAGGTGAGTGAAGCCAGACGGGGCCTTCTTGAACGGGCCTACCATGTCCATGCCCCATACGGCGAATGGCCACGTGATGGGGATTGTCTTGAGTGCCGAGCTAGGGAGGTGCGTTTGGTTGGCGTATTTCTGGCACCCGACGCATCGTTGGACGATGTTGGTGGCGTCGGCATGCGCGGTGAGCCAGTAGAAGCCGTGCCGCATGGCCTTGGTGCCGGCGTGATGGCCGCAGTCGCCGGCGTGAATGTCCTGGAGGATCTTGCGGCCTTCTTCTGGCTGTACGCAGCGCTGGAACACGCCAGTCACGCTGTGCTTATGGAGCTCGCCGTTGATGATGACAAAGGATTTGCAGCGGCGCACGATCATTCGCGCCTCTGTCTCATTGCTCGGTAGGAGTTTGTGTTCCAGGAAGGCGACATATGGTGTTGTCTAGTCGCTAGGCTCCACAACCATGGCGACTAGGGCCTGTTCTGGTTGCAATGGGATCCCGACGTCGATCTCTTTTGGTGGGCCGACCGATGGTTTGTGGATGATGTCGAGGAAGACGCCTACTGGTGGCGCTTGTCGGGTCGATCCGATGCGGGAGAGGGCGTCTGCCTCCTCGTTTCTGTGCCTGTCGATCCACTCGATGGAGTAGCCGTCGAAGTGTCCTCCCAACTGATCGACGGCTTGGCGGTATGCGATCATCGTTGGGGAGATGGTGTCGCACGTCCCGACGACTTGGCCGGCGACTAGGTCGGAGTCGCCATAGCATCGTAGGCGGTTGACGTTCATCTCCTTGGCGGCTCTCATGCCGTGAAGGAGGGCCTCATATTCTGCCATGTTGTTGGTGTAGGGCTTGAAGTTGAGGTGGAGCACGTGGCGGAGCTTGTCTCCTTTGGGGGAGGTCAGGATGACCCCAGCCCCTGCGCCGTCGGTGTTCTTGGAGCCGTCAAAGTGGAGCGACCAGTAGTGGAGGTATGGGAGCTTCTCTGGCTGCTGTGCTCCTTCCCAGTCTGCAAGAAAATCAGCCAGGGCTTGTGAGTTTATCGCTTTGCGGGGCTCGTACTTGATGTTGTGGACACCGATTTCAATGGCCCACTTGGCGACTTGACCGGTCGCCTCGCGATTGCGTATGATGTCCTACAGGGGCACGGAGGAGACCACCGTAATTGGATGCTCCTGGAAGTAGTGTGGGAGTAGTCGATGTGCCCGGAATACCGCGTACACCAGTTTTTGGTATTGCGGGTAGCGCTGTCGTGAGTCCGTTAGGACTTTGCTGATGTAGTAAACGGGGCGCTGTATGGGGCGCTCCTTGCCCTCTTCCAGTTGTTCGACGACCATCACGGTGCTGACGACTCGAGTAGAGGCCGCGACGTAAACGAGCATTGGCTCCTTGTCGAGTGGCGCGGCGAGTAGTGGTGCCACGAGTAGCACTTCTTTGAGTGCTTTGAGCGCGTCATTAGCCTCAACGTCCCATTGGAACGTGGGGTTCTTGCGCATCAGGCGGTAGAGGGGCATTGCCTTCTCGCCTAGTCGGGGGATGAAGCAACTGAGGGCTGCAACTCGCCCTGCCAACTTTTGGACGTCGCGCAGGCACTCGGGTTTCCCGAGTCGCGCGATGGTGTCGATCTTGGTGGGGTTGGCTTTGATGCCTCGCTTGGAGACGACATAACCCAGGAGTTGTCCAGTGGGAACGCCGAAGGTGCATTTTCCGGGGTTCAGCTTGATGTTGTACCTCCGCAAGTTTGCGAAGGTTTCGGCTAGGTCGGCGAGTAGATCGTCCTGGCGGGTGGATTTTACCACCACGTCGTCGATGTAGACGTGAATGTTGCGACCAATTTGGCTCGCTAGACACTCCTGCATGCACCTCTAGTATGTGGCACCTGCATTATTGAGGCCGAACGTCATGGCCATGTAGCAGAATGCGCCAAATGGCGTTATGAACGCCGTCTTCTCCTCGTCCTCGACCGCCATCTTGATCTAGTTATAACCAGAGTAAGCGTCGAGAAAGCACAGCGACTCCGATCCCGCGGTCGAATCGATGATCTGATTGATTCGTGGTAGAACGAACTCCTCCTTCAGGCAGGCGCTATTGAGGTTGGTGTAGTCAATGCACATCCTCCATGTGTTGTTATTTTTTAGAACCAGGACTGGGTTTGCCAGCCACTTGGAGTACTTAATTGGCCGGATGAAGCATGCGGCTAACAGGCGCTGAACTTCCTCGGTGATTGCTCGACGGCGCTCTTCATTGAAGGGCCATAGCGACCGCTTTACTGGTCGCACTTTGGGGTCGGCGTTGAGTTTGTTCTCAGCGAGTTCCCTCGGGACACCTGGCATGTCATATGGCTTCCATGCGAAGATGTCGCGGTTCTCACGGAGGAACCCGATGAGCGCGCTTTCCTCTGCGGGGCTCATATGCGCCCCAATGGTGACCATCTGGCTGGAGTCGCCTGGGACGAGCTCGACGGTGCGGGTGTGCGTGGTCGCCTCGAACGTGGAGTTCACGGCGGTTGGTTTCTTCAGGATCGTGGGGTCGTCCTTGTTGATGTTGCATGTGTATTTCATGAGCTCCTCTGCATGGTCGGTCTCTACAGCGATGATGGCGTCGGCGAGCTCGGTGCCCTTGTCTTCGCATTCCACGGCCATATCAGGGTCGCCGTGGACGGTGATGATGTCGCTTGGCCTGGGGAGCTTCATCATGTTGTAGGCATAGTGTGGGGTCACCATGAACTTTGCGAATGCCTAGCCGCCCAGGACGCAGTGGTAGGGGCTGCAGAAGTTCACCAGCTCGAAGACGATCCTCTCTGTGCGATAGTTTGCTGGAGTGCCGAAGGTGACTGGCAGCGTCACCTTCCCGATCAGGTACGCCTTCTGACCGGGGACGATGCCGTGGAAGGTCGTCAGTATTGGCTCGATGGCTGCTTCTGGGAGCTGGAGCCTTTTGAACATGTCGAGGTACAAGATATTGATGGAGCTCCCGCCGTCCATTAACGTCTTGGGCAGCCAGTAATCGGCCACCTTGGGCCTGACTACCAGGGCGACTCGCCCTGGGTATTCGATCCTTGGCGCATGGTCCTGGCGACTCCAGGTGATGCTCTGCTCGGACCAGTTTAGGAAGCGAGGGATGTCGACTTGCGTCACCGCATTGACGGCTTCTCGCGCGGTGCCGAGTCCGGTGAAGGTATGTAGCGAGCCGACGACGGTGCCGAAGACGCCGCCGTTCCCATTGTCCCGAGGTGGGTTATTGTTGGGGTCTTCCCTTGCTCGTCTCGCCTTCTTAATCTCTTTCAGAGAGTGGCAGTCAGTGGTGGTGTGGGTGGAGGGTTTTCCCTCCCTGCTATGATAGATGCAGGGCTGATTGAGCAAGGCGGCGGGGTCGAATTTCGGCCTCGTCGTGTTGTTGGTGCGGTAGTTCCCGCTGTCGCGGTAGTTTCCTCCATCACGGCGGTAGTTCTTGGAGTCGCGCTGGCCGTAGCCGGCATTGGCGACGAAGTCGACTCGCCCGTCCATTCGGAGCTTGCCGGTGATGCGGGTGTTGCTGTACTGCATGTCGCGTAAGCGCCCGCTGTCGTGGATGCTAGTACGAGGTCGTCCTCCCGACTCGTCGTCGGAGTCTTGGTTGGGGTCTTCCTCCGCATAGAGCTTGGCGATTTTGAGGAGGTCGGGGATGTTGTCGAGCGTCCGGTAGACCCTCTTGATCTTGGCAACCAGAGGTTCGTACCGGCACGCATTCTTGAAGCAGTGTATCGCCGTGTCTAGGTGGATGCCGGAGGCGTTTATCCACAGTTCTTGCCATCTTTGGATCCACCTACGAGTCGACTCGCGTTGTCCCTGGATGCATCGCTCCAGGTTCTCTATGGTGGTGGCGCGGGTGTAGGAGCCCTCGAAGTGCCTGACGAAGGTGTTGGGGGGATACCCCCGGGTAGGGTCACTCCGGGGTATAATGGCCGAGTTAGCCGAAGGTCGGCAGGGTCAAAGCGGATGCTGGCCGGGCCACCTCAAGGCAGGCCAGATCATGGAGTAACCCGGACGGGGGCGCCTAACATTGTCTCAGCCGACTTAAGGAGTAAGTCGGAAGTGCTTGTTTAGCTTGTATGCATGAACAGGTGTGGCCGGATCTACCATGATCCGGGTCCCGTTTAGCTTCTGGGAGAAGGAAGGAATCTCTCTGGTCAAAAAGAAGGCCCGGTACGCACTGCATGAGCGAAGCAAGCAAGGGTAGGACCACCAGGTCATAGCCGACAAGGGTGACGACGCCCGTGTCGGCTGACGCGGGCGCCGCAGAGGCTCACGTAGCTAAAGCATGTATGACGCGGGGGAAAAGCACCCCGGTCGGGTTACTACTTTGAGAGGAGGCATATTCTAAGGAATATGCCTCCACGTATGCCCTAGGCAGAGACCGAGCCCCCTCTATATAAGGGGGCTAGGGTTCGCGTAGAAGGAGTTGAGGACGAGTTTTGGTTGGTCTTTCTTCGATACAGATTTCGCTAAGATGCTAGGGGTGAACGGTAGTTGAGAGTAAGAGAGCTTCTTCTTCCTCCTCTCGCCAATACAGCTCTAGGAGCACTTGTAAACTTGAAAGGAATACAATCTTCTGTGTGGAGAGTCACTCCACTATCCCTCCCTGGATTCCCCTAGCGTGTATTAGTCCCCACCTTTAGTCTATCCATGGCATCTGCCGTGACACCACCACGACAGTTGGCGCCCACCATGGGGCTAGCGGCGCTAGCAGGGGTGAAGATCCGGACGGGAAACCTCATCGGCACCGGCGAACGCATCGTCTCCGGGCTCGTTCAGCGCTTTGGAGCGCTGGATTTCGTCAGCGACAACGCTGGCTGCTTCGGCACGCGCCCACTCCCGCGCAACGGCCTCTTCATCAAGCTGGGAGCACACAAGGTCTACGTAGCAGTGGACGTATCATGCGTTCACCCGCGGTGCGTCGTCAAGGCAGGGGAACCACCCCTTAGCGTGGTTCACGGGGCACGTATCACTCGCTCCCCGAACCGTGCTGAAGTGATGATGACTGCGCCGGGGGCAGGCGCAAGCAAGGATCCAGCACCGGACCCGGAGGTAACACCTAAGGCACCGAGGAAAGGTAGAGGGCCACCACTAGAGGGGCCTAAGAACGTACTGAGAGAAGCTATGGATAGCTTGGCTAACCCGGTAGCAGCGGTGGTAGATCCGGCTCAGGCACAGGCAGAGCTAGAGGAAACTAGGCAAAAGATACTAGAGGGCGCAAAGAAAATAGTCGCGGCTCAGCAGTCGCTGAACATGACGCTGCGTGAGTATGCAAAGGCAAACAAAGTTGATACGGTAAAAGTAAAAGGGAGAAATCTCATGAGCAAGATGAACAGAGAAGGTGATGATGGAGCCGAGGGGTCGGAAAACTATTTGTCTGTGGGGTTGCCGAGGTATAGTACCCGGTGAAGAACCTCAGAGCAGCGGATGCGGCTGCATCCGAGTTGGAGGGTCTGACGGGTGAGGCCCGTCAAAGACAGCAAGATAGGGTTAACGAGTTAGTTCGGATCGCGAACAGACAGAACGGAGAGCTACTCAGAGCTAACCCGGAGAGAGCTGGAGCTTCCAAAATCGTCCATTCGGCGATAGGTAACCCGGAGAAGTCCGCTGGAGCCGCATCGTCACCTCATGGTGGTCCAAGGAGAGAAGAGGTAGTAACCTCGGCCAGACGGAACAAACAGATCGTCCCGTACGACCCGACGCGTGCAGGAAAAGAAAAAGAAACACGAAAAAATGATGATCGACGAAGTGTGAGCCGAGGTGAAGCTGGCTGAGGTAACCACGACCAAGGCAATGCCGGTCAAGGGAACGCTGCCAACGGCAATGCCAGATAGCGAAACTCCGCAGGAGCAGGACAACCGCGGCAGCGGAATATACCAAGGCAAGAGCAAAGCGCCGGCCGAGGTATGCAACAAAAAGGTGCGCCCCAAGTGCAAAACCGATACAACGACGGTGATTCGGAGATGGTGAACATGGGGTACCCGAGACCGGACTATCATGTGATATGGTCAAGATTGGGAAGCAGGGATTTAATGCCGGATGACGCCAGGTTGAAACTGGATCGCCTGTATAGGTCGGAACAGATCGAATGTTAAGGTCCCCCGGGTCCAGTGTGCTTTGGACCCCGGATCATGAAGGAGCCACCGGTACCTAACTTCCAGTTGCCCAGAGGCACGAAGACGTATGACGGCAGTACCAAGCTGGAGGATTGGCTGATAAACTATGCTACGGCTGTGAAAATTGCCACTGGAAACTTGAGATGGGCTGTACGATACATACCCCAGAAGCATCAACTGCTGGATAGATTTTGAAGAAATGTTTATTAGCAACTTCTCAAGTACATATCAGCGGCCGAATAGGCCGCAGACCCTAGCAATGTGCAAGCAAAGACCTAATGAGACGGACCGTGAATTCTTGACCCAGTGGTGTACCGTGAGAAACTCGTGTGAGGGTGTCATAGAGTCATAGGCCATAGCATGGTTTGCACAAGGATGCAGATATGGCAGCGAGTTGTGGATGACGTAGCAAAGGAAAATGCCAATTACGTTGGCAGAGATGATCTGGATTGCTGATTCGTATGCTTTGGGTGATCCGACTCAACCTATGCTCACGTTAAATGAGTCAAACAAGGAGAACTATCAGAGGGAAGGAGGCGGGTCATCTCGGAGGAACGATTACAGAGGAAAAAGAAGAGATGATAGACTGGATCATCGCTACGGTTCACAACAAGTTGTAGCTGTGAATCAAGATCAACCCGGAGCAGGGAGCAACCAACGCCAGAGAACGGGAGGGCAATGGACTCCAAGAAACGATGGAAATAAAACATGGACTCCGGAGCAAAAGAAACAGTGGCAAGAAAAGAAAGACCGTTCGAGGTATACCTATGAGTCGATGTTGGACCAGCCGTGTAAGTTTCACACGCCAAATCCGAATAGCCCGGCGGGTCACACAACGAGGCAATGTGAGTGGATGCGTAAGATAGAACAAGGTGGTTCAGGGAATGCTCAGGCACCCCGGAATGATCAACCTCGGCAGGAGTTACCTCGGAAGCAATTGCTCTCCGGAGCGAACACGCAGCAGCTAATCTTACCTCCCCCTCCACCGAGGTATGACAACTATGAGAGAAGGGATGCAGTGCATCAGGTGGAAAATCAGCAACAGCCGAATCAGAGGTACCCCGGAAACGAGGGAAGGAATGAGTACAGAGAACACCACCAGAGTTATTGTGTGTTCACAACTGAGGAAACAGATAGAAAGAGCTTGCAGCACCGACATATGGAGGTCAATGCGGTAATGCCGGCAGTGACGAGATACATGCCTTGGTCGGACCAGGAAATCACCTGGAACATCAAAGATCACCCTAAGCTTATGCCAAGTCTAGGTTCGTATGCGCTAGTGCTAGATCCGACATTCATTGGACCAAACATCAATGTGAGGTTCTCCAAGGTACCGATTGACAATGGCAGTAGCATTAACATCATGTATGCAGATACGATGCGCAAGTTGGGCATCTTGGAGAACATGCTCTAGGCTACGAGAACAACTTTCCATGGCATTGTACCAGGCATTTCTTGTGAGCCCATAGGCAAAGTCCGGGTCGACGTGCTATTCGGCACAAGGGATAACTACCGAATTGAGAATCTGGAGTTTGAGGTGGTGAACTTGGAAAGTGCGTATCACGCGTTACTCGGAAGACCAGCATTGAAAAAGTTCATGTCAAGCTGCCACATCAGTTATCTGAAGATGAAGTTGCCCGAGCCAAATGGAGACATTACCATTGCTGGAGATTTCTGACGTTCCATTGAGTGTGCTTCAGCCAGGTCTAATCGAGCCGAGTCACTCGTGATTGCGCGAGAGAAAAGAAAAATCCAAGAGGTGGCGGCTTTAGCTCAGTCCGCGTAGCAGTATATGCCGGCGTTGAGTAACCCGCATGGCAGCGTTTCATTCCAAGCCGCAAAGGACACCAAGAAGGTTCCAGTTGATGACATGTTCCCGGAGCGCACCGTAACAATTGGTGCCGGGTTAACTAACAAATAGGAAAGCGAGCTCGTCAACTTCCTCTGTGAGAATCGGGATATTTTTGCTTGGTCTACACAGGACTTGCAAGGTGTTCTAAGGGAGTTGGCGGAGCACTCTTTGAACGTAAGACCTCTTCGCCGCTTCGCCGAGGATAGGAGAAAAGTCATTGGAGACGAGATAGCTCGGTTACTAGCAGCAGGATTTATCATGGAGGTGATGTATCCGGATTGGCTCTCTAATCCGATGCTGGTAGAAAAGAAGAAGGACGATCCGAACATGGCAGTGGTTTGGCGTATGTGCATCGATTACACGAACCTGAATAAGGCGTGTCCAAAAGATCCATTTCCACTGCCGAGGATAGATCAGGTCATAGACTCAACCGTGGGATGTGAACTGTTGTCATTCATTGATGCATATTCTGGTTTCCACCAGATACCTCTGAACCCGGATGATCAAATAAAGACTGCATTTACTACCCCGTACGGGGCTTATTGCTATCGCACTATGCCGTTCGGTTTACGTAATGCAGGTGCAACGTACCAAAGATGCATGCAAAAATGTTTGCACGACCAAATAGGTCAAAACGTACAAGTATACGTGGATGACGTGGTTATCAAGACCAAGGAAAGCAAAACGCTCCTTGACGACATCAGGCAGACATTCGCGAACTTGAGAAGGTTCCGGATGAAGCTTAACCCGGAAAAATGTACCTTCGGTGTCCCGGCTGAAAAATTACTCGGATTTCTCGTCTCTAGCCGAGGTATCGAGGTTAATGCAACTAAGGTTCGGTCCATTGAGCAAATGAAGCTGCTGAAGTGTCTTAGCGATGTCCAGAAGTTCACTGGGTGCCTAGCATCATTGAGTCGGTTTGTATGTCGGCTGGGAGAAGAGGCATTGCCTCTCTACCAACTCATGAAAAAGTCGGATAAGTTCGTTTGGACACCACAGGCCGATGAAGCCTTTGCCCACTTAAAAAAGATGTTGGCCACTACACCAGTGTTAGCCTCTCCACTATCAAAGGAGCCAATGTTGCTCTACATAGCCGCAACCAACCGAGTTGTAAGTGTAGTGATTGTAGTGGAGAACAATGAAGAGGGTAAGTCGGTGCAGAGGCCAGTATATTACTTGAGCGAGGTATTGTCTGCCTCAAAACAGAACTACCCGCACTTTCAAAAGGTGGCATATGGTGTCTATATGGTGGCAAAGAAGTTAAAGCATTACTTTGAGGAGCACCCCATCAAAGTGATGTGTGAAGCTCCCATATCCGAGATAATGGGTAACAAGGATGCGAGTGGCAGAATTGCAAAATGGGCAATTGAGTTAGCCCCTTATGCGCCCCAATACGATAGAAGATAAGCGATCAAGTCTCAGGCTGTGGCGGACTTTTTTGTAGATTGGGCCGAGGTACAATACGAACCACCGCCACCAGATCCGAACTACTGGAGGATGCACTTTGACGGGTCGAAAACCAAAACCAGATTAGGCGTCGGGGTTGTGCTTACCTCGCCAAAGAAGGACCAGCTAAAATACGTATTGCAGATCCATTTCGCGGCATCGAACAATGTCGCTGAGTACGAGGCTCTTGTGCATGGGCTCAAAGTGGCAAAAGAGATTGGCATACGTCGTATAATATGCTTTGGCGACTCGGATTTGGTGGTGCAGCAAGTGTCCGGAGTGTGGGATGCCCTGGATCCAAACATGGCACTATACAAGTTTCACGTGCAGAAGATATCTGGTTACTTTGAGGGGTGTGAATTTCACCATGTACCCCGAGTGGAAAACGAGGCTGCCGACATGCTGTCGAAGCTCGGATCGACCAGACAGGCAATTCCACCGAGTGTAGCATTGAAACACCTCAAAAAACCATCTATCAGGCCGTCCCCAGGAACCGACTCGATCTATGTCCCGGAAGATATGGAATCCGGAGCTGAGCCCATGGACATTGACGCGGGAGGTAGTACGCAAGACCCGGGAACTGCATCAGCCAACCCGGGGACTGCCTCAGCAAACCCGGGGACTGCTCAGCATGATCCGGTGGAAGTTATGCCAGTGGATCAGATGGAAATCGATGAGGACATGTTCCCTGCACGAGCGATACCAGCTTGGGCACTGCCTATATTCCAATTCCTGAAAGACGGAACGTTACCCACTGAGGAGGTGTTAGCCAGGCAAACTCATAGGAGAGCAAAAGCATACACAATTATCAATTCCGAGCTATAAAAATAGAGTGTAACCAATGTCCTCCAGCGATGTGTTGACCCGGAAGAAGGGCTTGACATCCTCCGAGATATACACCAAGGAGAGTGCGGGCATCATGCGTCATCCAGAGCCTTAGTGGCAAAAGCATTCCGGCATGGGTTCTACTGGCCAAGTGCCTTAGAACAAGCACAAGATCTGGTGAGAAAATGCAATGGTTGTCAAAGATATGCTACTAAGACACATATGCCAATGTCGGAACTCAAGACCATACCAATTACGTGGCCATTTGCCGTATGGTGCTTGGATATGGTTGGCCCGTTCAAACCAGCAAGGGGAAACATGACACACATTTTGGTCATGGTGGATAAGTTTACAAAATGGATTGAAGGGAAGCCTATAAGAAAATGTGATGGAGCTACGGGCGTAACATTTCTCAAAGACATCATCTTGAGATACAGTTATCCTCATAGTATCATAACTAATAATGGCACAAATTTTGCTGAAGGAGCATTTGCGCGATTCTGCCGAGATAAGAAGATCCGGCTGGACATAGCCTCGGTAGCCCACCCCGCATCAAACGGACAAGTGGAAAGATCCAACGGATTAGTATTATCCGGGATAAAACTCCGGCTCATTGAGCTGCTGCAAAGATCAGCGGGGTGCTGGATAGAAGAACTACCAGCGGTACTGTAGAGTTTAAGAACAACTCCGAATCGATCAACAGGCTATACGCCTTTTTCCTGGTATATGGGGCAGAAGTTGTATTACCAGCCGACATAGAGCATGATTCGCCTAGGGTCACCCAATACAGAGAAGCCGAAGTGCAAGAAGCCCGGCAAAATGATGTTGATCTGCTGGAAGAAGCGAGAGAATTGGCATTGTCCAGATCCGCCATATATCAGCAAAATCTCCGACGCTATCATAGCCAGAAAGTGTGCCCCCGAGTCTTTCGGGAAGGCGATATGGTGCTCCGGTTGGTACAACATACTACTGGCATGCATAAATTATCCCCCCATGGGAAGGGCCATTCATTGTGAGCAAAGCATTGCATAATGATTCTTACTATCTTATAGATGCAAAGCCACAGGAAAAGAACAAGGCGGACAGGTCCGGAGAGGAATCTAAGCGACCATGGAATGTAGCACTACTTCGTCCCTTCTACACTTAGCTAAGAAGTATATGTATCCGAGTCGTCCCATATGTCGGTATGTATGTCGGCAATGAGCTTATCAATGAAATAGCAGTGCCTCGAGCAGTAACTCGGGGACTGCCTTAATAATTATTGTTGTTATCCCTCGTACGTTAGCTGGAATAAGTTGTTCTACTTAACCCGGATTAGTAATGTGTGAGCACCAAAAACCCAACTCGTCGACTTGCTGCTGTCCAACAAGAATTGGCTTCATGGCAAGCAAGAGAACAAGTTTGGAATTGCGTAGCACATGAAAAACGACTAAGGAAACGAATTTATTCGAGCTAACGTTTGTTTTTCGGACTAACCCTGTATTTATTTTCAGGTTATTATGCTGAATTATTTTGAGCTAAGCCTAAAAGTTTCTAAGTATTGTTAAAATAATTTTTGAAGCTCGGATTCGTAAGTCGTAAAACCGAATCAAGGTAGACACGGACCGAGCCGGAGGATTGGACGAACAAGAAAATGAAACTCGGGGACTACGCCCAAGTTAATCCGGCATAGAAACGTAGTAGCAAAATATCACATATACAGCATACAGTTGCACCCGGCATACCGGGGATCTGATAAGTTTTCAAGTTTTTTGACCTAAGGAGCAGCAAGAGGAGGAAGTTCGGCGTCGTCGTCGCTCTCTTTAATATCCGAGGCATCACCTTCTCTGTCCTCATCCGACCCATCTTCAACGTTCTCAACGTGCTCGTCCCCAGCGGATTCCAGGAAGCTCGGTCCTTCAACCCAGTCATGGATAGGAGAATATTCGACGAGGCTGTAGGCGCAAGCCTGGCGCCGAGCTACCCACTCCGGATCATCGGTCCATCTAGATCCGGTGCGCCGGCGTGTAAGGAGGCTGAGGCCGATCTTCTCGTACCATGTGAGTATATGGTGAAGGATCGTATCAGCTGCGGCACGCCCAGCGGACTCCCTCCAGAGGTCGAGCTGGGTCTCGATATCCGATAGCTTTTCAGCAAGAAGTGTGATCCTCTTCGGAGCACTCTCACTGGGCCAGAACGTGTTGGTTGATTCGCTCCAGACTGAAACGTCGAGGAGATCTTTTCCGTAGTTCTTGATGATTTCCACGCGAGATGACAGGCTGACCAATAGGTCCTCCATGTCTAAAGGAATGCTCTCACCATCAAGAGCGACGGGAGTACCCCTCTCTCCGCAAAAATTGGCAACAGCAGTGCTTGCAATAGGAGTACCCTCTGGAAAGTGGCCTGGAAACAAGGCAAAGGAAGAAGCTGAAGAAAAGACATATGAAGTAACCCGGAGAATTATGTCGGATAAGGGAAAGGAACTTACATGAAATATGGTTGTGGATCCGGGTTAACTCCTTGATGCAATCGTCGCGTCTCTTTCGAAGTTGTTCAAGCTCAGCGATCGCCGATCCAAGCTAGATGTCGGATTCTTTGAGTAGGTCCTGGTCCTTGGAGATCTGGAGAGTAAGGCGCTCACGCTCTTCTGTGAAGTTCTGGCCAACCTTTTGGAGATCGGTTTGGTGTTGGGCCTTCATCTTCTCCATCTCAGCCTTGAGCTTGGCAATCTCGTTGTCCTTAGCCCGGAGGAGAGCAAGCTCGTCATCTTTCTTCTTCAGCTCGGCTTGATGCTGCCCTGCTTGTTCGATAAAATGCAGCATCATATCAGGCACGGGCACACTATCCTCAAGCGATGCTGAAATAGTATGTTGACCTGGCAGAGCCGAGGAGTGAATGTTTGCCGAGCCAAGGAGAAGAGGAAATGGAAAACACTACGAGGTCGGACAAAAAAGGACATACCCCTGATTTCCTCCAAGTTCTTCCGCATGATCTTGTTCTCAGCCTCCACCCCAGCTGCAGAAACTGAATGAGGAGATTAGTTCGGCAGAAGAAGGTGAAGAAAAATGGAGAAGTGCCAAGGGAGAAACTTACCCCTCTTTTCATGTTCTGCAATAAGTGCAACATGCTTTGCGCGTAGCATCTTGTGGGTATCCAGCAGACGTTGGAATTCAGCACTTCGGCGATTGGTAGTTACCTGAAAAAAGTACAGAAGCAGAAAATTAGCTTGGTGCATATTCGAAGTGTACAAAATTCGGGCCAAGTGGAACCTAACCCGGCTCTAGGTGTGTGCATATTCGAAGTGAACAAAATCCGGGCCAAGTGGAACCTAACCCGGCTCTAGGTGTGTGCATATTCGAAGTGAACAAGATCCAGGCCAAGTGGAACCTAACCCGGCTCTAGGTGTGTGCATATTCGAAGTAAACAAGACCCAGGTCAAGTGGAACTTAACCCGGCTCTAGGTGTGTGCATATTCGAAGTTTACAAAATCCGGGCCAAGTGGAACGTAACCCGGCTCTAGGTGTGTGCAATTTCGAAGTGTACAAAATCCGGGCCAAGTGGAACTTAACCCGGCTCTAGGTGTGTGCATATTCGAAGTGAACAAGATCCGGGCCAAGTGGAACCTAATCCGGCTCTAGGTGTGTGCAATTTCAAAGTGTACAAAATCCGGGCCAAGTGGAACTTAACCCGGCTCTAGGTGTGTGCATATTCGAAGTATACAAGACCCGGGCCAAGTGGAACTTAACCCGGCTCTAGGTGTGTGCATATTCGAAGTTCACAGGGAGCTACGTTAGTTTTCTAATGAGCATCCGGCCGAGTAACAAGCTACTCCACCGGAGGCTCAGGGACTAATGGTTATTATCTATAGAATGTAAAGGAGAAACGACATACCTCCATCATTCGCCCCATGAGGTTAATTGCCTTAGCGGCGTTATTCATTTGGGCGGAAAATTCTGCGGGGCCGAACTTTTCTGGGAGATCGTCGTTGTGGACGAATTCCGCCTTGTTCCAGTTCATGACAAACTCAATAAGGCTCGGAGGGTACCGCTGACCGGTGGGCATATGGGGTGCCACCAAGCCCTTCGCGTGCGCTTCTTTCCTCTCAACCAAGGCAAGGGCTGGGCTGGTATGCAGAACCATCTGCTGGGCATCAGTTGGCTCGGCAGGAACATCCTTCGCTGCTGGAGCTTTCTTGGGAAGCATCGACGCTAGGGTTCGCTGCCCAGCCTCGACAAATGCAGACTTGGTAGCATCCGGAGCCTTTTTGCCCTTATCTTGCTGGGAAGAAGTAACTGCAGTGTATGTCCCCTTAGAAGCTGCTGGAGTAGTTCCTCGCCGAGGTTGAGACGACTTGGATGAGGTGGAAGAACTTGGCACTGGAGCTCTTGTAGCTGGACTTGGAGCTGTTGTTGGTTTTCTTGGTGCCGGAACAGGTGCTGGTGCCGGTTCGGTCACTGGTACTGGAACTGCTGCTGGTGCTGGTGTTGAGATAGACTCGGTGGCTGCTGGTTACGGCGATGCTGAAGTGGTGGACGTCGTCGCCTCAGCTGGACCGACCCCTCCCGCTCCGAGGTCGTGTTTCTCTCGACGAGGTAGTGCGGAACCCGGAGCAGCCGCAGAACCCTCTGGAATAGGGCTCAACGAACGTGACTCGTCGTCACGAGGAGGAGAAGGGCCAGATCGAAGTGGTGAAGAGATGCTTGATCCGCTCTGAGGGACCTCCACCGGAGCCCTGAAGAAGAGAATAATGTCAGAAGAGAAATTACCACGATGCAAGGAGAAGTGAGTTACGCAACGAAAAATGACTTACGCATCTGAGGTTTCAGCTTCCTTGGGTTTCCGGGCTCTTCGTGCCGGGGCATTGCCTGCCGGCTTGGAGGCAGTCTTGTCTCCGGCTTTCTTTCGCCTTTTTGTGGGCTGAGAAGGTTCGGAGGAGGAACTTGGTGCGGCTCCGCGCTTCTTCTTCGACGCCACCGGAACCGGCTCGCCCATAGCAAGTGGAGGATCCTCGTGGATATGCCCACCGGGGTTAGCTGATGTTGAAAAGGCAAAAGAAAGAGGGACAGCCTCAACAGGTTCAATCACGTCGACATCCGAGTCATCCTCATCATCGGGCCAGTCTCTAAGAGAAGAGAATTTACCGCTGGGTCGTTTTGTAGCATCAGTCATAGGGAGAAACATCTCCTGGTCCGGCTCCTCCTCATCTGGGATTTCTCGGTCCGGTGCCCACTTAAGGGTCGGATCCGTACCATCCTCAAGAGTTTGCTGAAGGAACAGGTGAGAGAAAGCATGAATAACAGAGTCAAAAATACAACAAAAACCGACACATATTTGATCCGAAATAAGTTTGCCCCGTGAAGCCTGCCGCGGGAGGGATCCTATCACGACAGAAGTGCTCAATTCCCCACGTCCATTCGGCGGAGAAGTCCTTGTGGGTGGTGAAGAGAGCCTTAACCCGGCAAAAAATCTCCGTGTTTCTCAGCTCGAAGGAGGAGGTTCGGTTGGGGTCGCGGCCGAAACTCATGTGGCACACCTTGTGGGTGCGCTTCTGGAGGGGAGAGATTCGGTTGCACACGAACATGATCATAGCATCCTCGTTGCACAATCCGAGTTTCTTCAGTTCCACGAACCTCTTGTTAACTTGGTTGGCCAGAGCCGTGGGCTTCTTGGAGACCTCCTCCCAGAATTCCAGATCAGGTGGACCCGGAGTGTAGGGGAGCAACCGGATCAAATCTTCAGTGCCCGAGTTCCGGACATAGAAGAAGTTCCGGGCCCATCATTTGCAGGAGTCAAGCCCGGTGACCTGGGGGAAAACGGAAGTCCTCCGGGGTGAGATGGACGCAGCTCTGAATTGGGTGAGCTGCTTGTCCTTGGATTCAACTTGGATATTGGGGATGACGTTATGACAAAGGCCGAAGAACCGGATCCATAGATCCTTCGTGGGCCACAGTCCGGTGTAGCCTTCGATCGTAGAAGCAAAGGTAGAGAGAGAGGTGATAGCATTGGCTGGAAGATGGTGCGGCTGCAGGTGGTAGGTGCTAAGCCAATCTCGGAAGAAATCGCTCACCGGCAGGCCGAATCCTCGTTGAAAGTGGGACAAGAACACGACGAACTCACCCGGATTGGGTGAGGGGGCCAGTTCGACGGAGGGGATACGAGCAGTGACGCCGGCAGGAATGCGTCTGGTCCGATAGAGCCAGTCAAGGTCATCTTGACAGACCCATGATCCAGCCCACACGCCACGGTCCGCCGCAGCGGCGTCCTCCTCCATTTCTTGCTCGGCAACGACGAGCTCCTCCTTCGTCATCTTTTGGTCGCTACCCTCGTTGGCGCTGGCGGCGGCGGGGATCTGAGGCCTGGATTGGTGAGGACCCGTGGCGAGGAAGTTGCACAGCGGTGGCTGCGATGCAGAGGCACGGGGAAGAGTGCAGCGGCGGCGCTGCTGCTAGGGGCACTGGCGGTAGCGCGGTCGCGGGGAAGATGAAGAAGAAGAGCAACAAGCAGAGGGGCGCAGAAGAGGGAAAAATTCTAAGGGGTGCGCCCCTCCGCTACTTAACCACTCCCTGAGAGGGTGAGTGGGATCGCGCCCTGCCAATAAGGAACATGGTGTGGCTATGTATCACATGCCTCAGCCAATCGTAGAGGAGCCACACAGAGGGCAACAGAGCAGAAGCGATCCCGTGACGTGACGCACAGATGCGGTAAACGAGGAGGCAGGCGTGACGTGACCCACGCACAGTGATAACTTACAATTACTGCGGTGGTTACTGTGCAGGCCCTTAAAATAAAGAAACGTAATGATTAGCCTCCACGTGGGTTGGCGTATGAGAGAAGGAAGCGAGGCCCGGATCAAACCATGGTAACCCGGACCGCAAGTAAAAACATAGAATATGCAGAGAGAAAGTAAAACCATGAGATCCGAGTCATAGTGGTAACCCGGCCAGCAAGTGAAAACTTGGTACGTGCGAAGGGAACGTAAATCCATATAATCCGAGATAAAGAGCTAACCCGGAAATAAACGTCCAAGGCTCGAACATAAATAAACCTGATGTGGCCTTAGCAGCCAAGGCAGCTAAGACCGCACCAGCTTCCGGGACTAATGTTGGGGGGATACCCCCGGGTAGGGTCACTCCGAGGTATAAAGGCCGAGTTAGCCGAAAGCCGGCAGGGTCAAAGCGGATGCTGGCCGGGCCACCTCAAGGCAGGACGGATCACGGAGTAACCCAAACGAGGGGGGTCGCCTAACATTGTCTCAGCCGACTTAAGGAGTAAGTCGGAAGTGCTTGTTTAGCTTGTATGCAGGAACAGGTGTGGCCGGATCTACCATGATCCGGGTCTCGTTTAGCTTCTGGGAGAAGGAAGGAATCTCTCTGGTCAAAAAGAAGGCCCGGTACGCACTGCATGAGCGAAGCAAGCAAGGGCAGGACCACCAGGTCATAGCCGACAAGGGTGACGACGCCCGTGTCGGCTGACGCGGGCGCCGCAGAGGCTCACATAGCTAAAGCATGTATGACGCGGGGGAAAAGCACCCCGGTCGGGTTACTACCTTGAGAGGAGGCATATTCTAAGGAATATGCCTCCACGTATGCCCTAGGCAGAGACCGAGCCCCCTCTATATAAGGGGGGCTAGGGTTCCTGTAGAAGGGGTTAAGGACGAGTTTTGGTTGGTCTTTCATCGATACAGATTTCGCTAAGATGCTAGGGGTGAATGGTATTTGAGAGTAAGAGAGCTTCTTCTTCCTCCTCTCGCCAATACAGCTCTAGGATCACTTGTAAACTTGAAAGGAATACAATCTTCTGTGTGGAGAATCACTCCACTATCCCTCCCTGGATTCCCCTAGCGTGTATTAGTCCCCACCTTTAGCCTATCCATGGCATCTGCCGTGACACCACCACGACAGAAGGCGTCCCGCATTTCTTCCCAGGAGTCGATGCTGTCGGCGGGGAGCATGTTGAACCAAGGCCGGGTCGCACCCTCCATCATCAGGGGGAGGTAGCGAGCGGCGAGCAGGTCGGTGTGGCCTGCGATCCCCATTGCCATGAGGTATGTGTCCAGCCAAACAGCGGGGTCGTACATCGGGTCGTACTTCTCGATCTCCTTGGGGGCCTTGAAGTTGGCGGCGTATTTTTCCCTGCGAACCATTGGTCCAAAGCATTGAGGCCCGACTCGGCTGAGCGAGCCTCTTGGCTCCGGGTCACCGCGATTGGTGAGGGTGTGCTGCAGGTCGTAGGGCTGGCGTGACCGTGACGCCTGATTGTTGATGATGTTCGTTCGAGCATTGAGGGGTTGCCCGTTGGCAGCGACCGTGTTGTTCGCCGGTCGTGGCTCGTTGGTTGACAACGCGGGATTGGTGGCCCGTGGTTGGTTCGCCAGGGGCTGGGGTGGTGGGCAAACTAATGCGTTAGCCATGGTGGGGTGGCCGCTTGATGTCGCCCTTCTTGCTGACGAGCGGGAGTACATCCGCCCCCGCGGGTCGACTCCTGCGCCTTGTTGCTCGACGGCCCTAACGAGTAGGGCCTTGGCGTACTAGATCTGTAGTGCGCTGTCGTCTTGGACGTCGAGGTTGGCAATCGCGGTGTCGGCCGCGACGATGTTGTCCATCGGGGTGGAGTATAGTGGTAGCCCGTTGGCGTCACGGGCTTACGGCGAGATGATGATCCACGGTTGGTCTAGCGGGGGCGCGCGACCCATGGGTGGTGGAGGGGCCCCAGTCGCCGGTGCACCAGGTGGTGGTCTTGCAGGGTTGCTCCCGCCTGGCGGCGCGTTCTCGCAGTATTCGCTCTCGGCAGCGCATGTAGGATCTCCTTCATCGTTGAAGTTTAGGACACGGCCCTGGACATTGGAGTTCAGGCGGGTCCTGATGCGGCACTGGTGATAGAGTGACAGCTCCCGTGCCATCTCTCGTTCGAGGTGGTATTTCTCGCGCTCGGCGAGTTCGTTGCGTTGCGCCTCTGTGAGCCGCAGGTGGGCTTGCTCCACCTCCGTGGTCGTCGCGGTCGGCGGGATCAACGTGGAGAACGGATCCGGCGGGGCGGCCGTGCTGCCTGCCATGTAGATCGCATTGAAGCGATTGGATCTGGCGCGAAAATCCTCGGGGGATTCCGAGCTGGAATCGGAGTCGAAGATCCCTAGGATGGAGGGGTCCTCGAAGTCCTCTGGGTTGGAGACTCGCGTGATGGAGTCCTCCCGTGATGCGGGGGTGATGGATCCGTCGACCGATGCAGGGGTCGTGGAGTCGGTGTCGTCGTTTAGGGCGTCGTTGTTGGTGGCGAAGTTAGTCTCGACCGCATCGCTAGCGGCCGAGTCGTACTCGGTGACGAGGCCCCTGATGGAGCGGACCTGCTCCTCCGAAAGCAGATCATGGTGTGGAGGCGACCCGCCGACGATCACTGTCACGGCTAGATCGACCGCGCCGGTGAAGCCGACGAAGAGGTTGATGGCGCCGATCGGCATCACCGCGGCATGAGTGACCGGACATGAGCCGGGATGTAGCTACTAGGCAGGATCTGCAAGATCCCGCCGATGGCGATCATGCGACCGGTGGCGAGCGGCCGATCGGTCAGCGAATAGGGTCTCGCCGCAGAACTCAGGCCAGTCCCGCTATGCCCCACGGTGGGCGCCACTGTCGTGGAAATGGCCACGGCAATTGCTGCCACTGGCAGCGATTGAGTGTTTCGTGAGGAAGAGTTGGCGGCCATATGCGGTGCGAGATGGTGGCAGATGCACATGGGTTTACCCAGGTTCGGCTCCCCAGAGGGTAAAGACCTACTCCTGCTAGATTAGATTATGAGAGAGCGAGTTACAGGGGTGGCGAGCTCGGCGGCTAGGCAGCGAGTCGCTTGAGGGGGTGTATGATGGAACGTAAGTCTCCAGGATACCCTAGGGAGGTTTATATACGAAGCACCTCGCTAGGGTTTACAAGTTATCCCCGAACAAGATAAGGATCCGGAGGCTTTTGACCTAGTCCGACTGGGCTTCTGCTACGCTCCTAGGCTTCTAGTCGCCAGTCGCTGGGCCTTTCCTTCCTTCGTAATCTAGTCGCCGTCTTCCGGACGCACTCGCAGGCCTTTTGGGCCGATCAGAACATCCTGCTGGGCATATCCCCTTCGGCATATCCCCATCAGAAAGTCTCTGTTCCGGCACCGTGCCAGGACGGGGAAGTCCCCCGGAGCCATCTCCATCGATCTCCACCACCATCTCCATCGCTGTTGCTGATTCCCATGATGATGAGGGAGTAGTTCTTCCTTGAGGCTAAGGGCTCGGTAGCTATGTGTTCATCTCTCTCTATGCATGATCATATTGTGATCATGAGCTTTGTAATCAAGTAGATCTACCTTGCTACTCAAATACTTTAATAGATCTCTGGCTCTCCCCATGTGTGTGAAAGTGATAGCGTGCACACCATGGTGGCACTTAGGCTAGAGATTACAAATACTTGTTATGAGTTCTATTTGGAGTTGGATATCTCTATGAAATTGTGGTGTTTGTTAGAACCATCTAGCGCTCAAGGTGACAGTGTGGGGTTATCTAGATTGGGAAATCGGACTTTGAGGAGTGCTGTTATAACCCTACCATGGATTAGAGTGTCCAACCGGAGAGTAGTTCAGAGGAGTATCATAAGGAGAAGATATGTATATGAGAGTGTTCACACTACTAGGAAACAGCCTATAGATAGACAAGATATTCAGTGGCGCATATGCGAAACCATGCGCCACAGAAAAACATCAGTGGCACACCAGAAAACATGTGCCACGGAAGATTGGAAGTTCTGTGGCGCATTCTCCAAAGTATGCGCCACAGAAGATTGGTGGGACCCGCCAGCCGGGGTGGGTTGATCCAAGTTCTGTGGCGCATTCTGAGATATGCGCCACAAAATTTGCCTCTTCTGTGGCACATATTTTCTTATGCGCCACAGAAGATGGAGGGGGGCGCCACCACGGAATCTAATTCACCCAAGTTTTGTGGCACATGTTCTGATATGCGCCACAGATGTGTTTCACTTCTGTGGTGCATATCCCAACATGCGCCACAGAACTTGGAGGTGGTCCCCATAGAGGGAATCTAATTCACCCACTTATGTGGCGCATATGGACATATGCGCCACAGAAGATTCAGCATCTGTGGCGCATTTGCTCCATATGCGCCACAGATGAGGGCGTCCAGATCCATGTTAATAAGGTGACAAAATCTAGCTCTCTTATCTATCTATCCACCACCACCCATTTCACATCTCTACCTCCTCCCAACTCGTCTTCCTCCTCCCTCACACCCCATCTTGCCCATAGTTTCTCCATTTTCTTGTAACTAAACCTACTTTAATCGATAGATTGGTAAGTGGAAGCTTCACTCCAACTTCTAGATCTAAAAGTTCCTTACTTTTCTCTCTCACATCTCTATTTGTTTACTAATTTCCTCTCCACCAACTTGTAGATCTATTTGTCCACACTCTCTCATCGCGCGGTCTCGTCTCGCTATTATTGTGTCTACTAGGTGAGTACTTGGCTATGAACATGTAGGTGAAGCTTGTCGCGCGGGCGGTGTGTGTGTGATCCATGGAGAGACGATGCTTGTGTGGTGAATGAATGTTTGCAATGGGAGCAAGTTTTTTGTTGCTTGCTTGTTGTTGTCGGGGCCGGCCGGTGTGGTTGCATGGATGTTTGCCGAAATGTTGATTCATTTCCATTTTGGCAAATTTTTGCACTACCCATATGTCCTAATTTTAGGAAAGGTCATGCCGAATTTTTTCCGGCTAGCATTCATGCATGTGTGTGTTCATATGGTGTGGTTCTCACCTATACTCTCTGTTTTGACCGCTCAGGCAACCATGGTCCTCACGATGAGCGAAGGTCGAATTGCTAGGTACAAGAAACGCGCGAAGGAGGACATGGTTCTAAACAACAAGACCATGATAAGATGTCCATGTCGAACATGCAAACTGCACAGCTGGATCGACCCTGAATCTGGACAATTGGAGGGTCACCTGCTTAGGTGCGGTTTCATGCGCGACCTCAATGAGGCGCCGGCATGACATGGTGGTGGTCACGAAGACGTGGGCGGGCGAGAAGACAAAGAGTCTATCGGGCATGATCATCATGAAGAAGAAGATGCCAACGGGCATGATCATCATGACGAAGGCAGGCATGATCAACATGGAGAAGGATATGGTGACGGGCATGATCATGATCATGAAGAAGGAGAAGACGCGAACACACAGACGCTGCTAACTTCGGTCTTGCAGGACCCTCATGTTCAAGAACTGCTCCTCAAGGAGACGAACAACGACAAAGCTGCAGCCAGAGAGAAAGCCAGGCTGGCCCAAATGGAGGTATACGGGATGACTCCATTGTATCCTGGGTGTTGCCCCGAGGATACACGTTTGAGTGTAACGCTCAAGGCTCTGGAGATGAATGTAGTGCCTCGTAGGGTTTGGGAATTCTTTTGGGGAATTTTCAGGGTGTTTTATCAAGATAATTGATCGGGATCGAAGGAATTCGCGATGTGGTAGTGGTTGAAGAAAGAACTACAGCTAGGGAACTCTAATTTGATAATGTCTTTCTTATCTTTTCCTTTCGGTGTCCACCGATACATATAGTGGTTTTTCTTACAGTGCGGTAATAATAGACGGTTACAACGGTAATTAAATGACAGGTGGGGACGGGGTATGACAATGCCGCCCTCTTGAATCAGATCTTGTCCTCAAGACTGAACTTCGGAAAAGTTGTCGCGATGAAGCGTAGATCTTCCCAGGTAGTGTCTTCAGGACCCATGCTCTCCCAGTGTATCAAGAGTTGCTTCACCGGTTCCTTCTTGCGTTGGATCAGGCGCTGATCTAGGATTGCGAATGGACCAGTCTTCAGCTTGCCCTCTGGAGTGACCATTGGAACGTGTGGGAGTGGTATGGCATTTTTTCCCACATGTTTCTTGAGTTGACTGACATGAAAGACTGGGTGAATTGTCGTTTTCTCCGGCAGCTGTAACTTGTATGCTAACTCGCCCACTCGTTCCAAAATCCTGAACGGACCATAGAATTTGGAGCGTAGTTTCAGAGAACCACGCAGTCCAAATGCATTCTGTCTGTAGGGCTGGATCTTGAGGTAGACGTTGTCTCCTACAGCCAGAGTGCGCTCGGTACGGTTCTTGTCGGCATAGAGATTCATGCGGTTCTGGGCCTGAAGGAGATTGTCCCGCAGACGCTTCAGGTGTTTGTCTCTGTCAGTGAGTAACTGGGTGGACTCAAGACACATGTGTGGGGTAAGGGTGAGCTCTCCAATCATGGAAGGGGCATACTGATATAGAGCTTCAAATGGGGTCATCTTCAGGGAGGAATGAAAAGACGTATTGTACCACCATTCGGCCATTGGGATCCACTTCGCCCATTGTTTTGGCTCCTGGAATACCATACTGCACAGATAGGCCTCTAGGCATTGGTTGACACGTTATGTATTCCCGTCTGTTTGTGGGTGGTACGCAGTACTGAACTTGAGCTCGACATCGAATGCTTTGAACATGTTTCTGTAAAGGGTGCTGGTGAAGATTCTGTCTAGGTCTGATATAATCTCTAGTGGAAACCCATGTAGCTTGATGACATTATCCAGGAGTAAGTTGACAATTTGCTCCACTGAATAGGGATGTGCCTGAGGGATAAAGTGAGCATACTTTGTCAGACGATCAACGACCACCAATATCACTTCCTTGCCCCCAGATTTTAGAAGGGCTTCAATGAAGTCCAAAGTGATGCAGGACCATGGTTTATCTAGAGGAGACAGAGGTTGCAGTAGTCCAGCAGGAGAAGTGTGCACTACTTTCACTAGTTGGCACACAGGGCACTCTGCCACAAACTTTTCCACCATTTGCTTGAGGTTTGGCCAAGAAAATATTCTTTTAATTCTCTGGTATGTAGCTTTGGTGCCAGAGTGACCACCCAGCCCTGATTGGTGGAAGGTTTCTAGCAGTTGTAATCTCATGTTGGTTGTAGCTCCCACATATATTTTATTGCCATGTCTGATATCCCATCTTTCACTGAGTATTGTGGTGGATCAGAGACATCTTTGGCAATCCTCTGCAGTAGCTTGCCGCTATCAGTGTCCTGAATGTAGCTGAGTTTCACTTCATCTATCCATTGTGGAACACACACAGTCAATGAATGGATGTGGGTGTCTCTTCTGGAGAGTGCATCTGCAGCAATGTTCTCTTTCCCTTTCTTGTACTCAATTGTGTAGTCAAATTCTAAAAGCTTGAGTAGTAGTTTGTGTTGAATGCCATCAGTGAGTTTTTGAGTGGTCATGTACCTCAAGCTTTGGTGGTCAGTTTTGATAATCAACTTATTTCCAAGAAGATAGTGTCTCCATTTCTTCAAGGGTTCTAGTATTGCTAACACTTCTTTCTCATAAATTGACTAGACAGCTGCTTTAGGCCCAAGACATTTGCTAAAGTAAGCCAAGGGTCTGCCTGTTTGCATAAGAACAGCCCCAATACCAGTTCCACATGCATCAGATTCTAGGATGAATGGTTGAGTGAAATTAGGGAGTGCCAGAACAGGACAAGTTGTCATCACTTGTTTGAGCTGCTGAAATACTGCAGTATGCTCGGGCTGCCAGGAAAAATATTTCTTCTTCAACAGATCATGTAGTGGTCTACAGATTTTTCCATAACCCTGAACAAAACATCTGTAGTAGCCAGTTAAACCCAGAAAACCCCTTAGTTTAGAGACTGTGTGAGGAATGGGCCAGTCTAGAATTGCCTGAATATTCTGTGGTTTGGTTGCTACTCCTGCTCCAGAAATCACAAGACCCAAGTATTCCACCTCTGGGACTGCAAAAGTGCACTTAGATATCTTCAGATATAAATAGTGTTGCTGAAGGATCTGGAAGACATTTTTGAGATGCTGGAGGTGGTCTGTCATGTTCTTGCTATATACTAGGATATCATCAAAGAATACCAAGATGAAGTTTCTGATGTGTGCTTTAAAAATTGTATTCATCAAGTTCTGGAAGGTAGCTGGAGCATTTGTCAGACCAAATGGCATTACAGTATATTCATAGTGCCCCATATGTGTCTTGAATGCTATTTTGGGAATGTCCTCAGTGTTCATCCTGATTTGATGATATCTAGACCTAAGGTCCAATTTAGTAAAGATAGCAGCTCCATGCAGCTCATCTAGGAGGTCCTCTATTACTGGCATTGGAAACTTGTTCTTGATGGTGATGGAGTTAAGGAGTCTGTAGTCAACACATAGCCTCCAGCTACCATCTCTCTTTCTCACCATAACTGAAGGAGATGAAAAGGGACTCAGACTTGCTCTTATCTCATTGTTCTTGAGCAATTTAAGGATTATCTCTTCCATAGCTCGCTTCTGCATGTGAGGCACTCTGTAGGGCCTTAAATTAGGTGGTTGTGACCCAGGCAAGAGAGGGATTGCAAGGTCACAATATCTGTGTGGTGGGAGTTGTTCTGGTTCCTTGAAGATTTCTGGGAAGTTTTGCAAAATTTCAGCAACTTCAGGGGATAGGTGTTGCTGTTGGCCAGGGTTCTCAATTTCCAAGTTATGAACCTGAATGATGTATCCCATGATAGATTTTCACATCATTTTCTATACTTTGCTGTCTTGAAGCACATTCTCTATTGGCACTTTGGTGTGGTCTGTTAGAATAATTGGCTTGCCCTCTCTATGTACTGTAAGCAGTCTGGGAGGCAGGTCAAGTGTGACAGGACTAATTGTATCCAGTCGATGCCCAGTATAATATCATATGTCTGCAATGGAATAATGTGAAAGCCATTATGGAAGGGGTGTCCTTGAATTGTATATTGCATGTTAGGGACATTTGAGTTGGATAACAGATGACCTCCTCCTGCTATAGCAATCCTCTTTGAGCTAGCAGAGTTAATGGCGCAATTGCTTTTTATTGCAAAGCTATGGTCCATGAATGTATGAGAGCTTCGACTGTCGACTAGGGCTACTGCTTGGTGTCCACCAATGTTCAGGAGTAGAGAGAAGGTAGCGATTGAAGCTATACCAGCCGTGGCATGTATTGACAAGTGCATCAGTTCTCCCTTAGGTTGTGTGTTATCAGGCGTGTTGGGTGCAGTATGAAATGCTTGTTCTGTAGTAGGAGATGGTGAGTTCTCAGTTTCCACCTGATCATCCTCTATCTCCTGCATAATATGCAGTGTCCTGCCCTGTCTGCATCGATGCTCTCTATTCCAGGGTTCCTTACAATACCAGCACTGACGGGCTGGTCTTTCAGTAGCATTGTGTTGTGGATTACCCTTGTCTTGCTGTGGTATTTGAATTGGCTTGGGTGGGAAACGAACATTCAATCGAGCAGTATTAGCCTGGTAGTATGCCTTCTTGGCAGCTGCTGCATTTTCATACACCTTGGCAAACCAATATGCTTCCAGGATTCTTCTAGGCCTCTGTCCACTAACATCATGTTTAATATCTGTTCTCAATCCCCCAATGAAACAGCTCATAAGGAATGCCTCTTGCATGTATGGGTGATCCCTCTTAACTAATTGAACACATTCCTCAAACTTGTCTATGTATGCCAATACAGTAGTGATTTGCTCTATGTTTTTGGGCATTTCCACAGCTTCATGTGCATTTTCTTGGGTGAATCTGTCAGCAATCATTTGACAAAACTGCTGCCAATTCATCATTTGCCAGGGAATGCACATATTCTTCAGCCATACATTTGCCCGACCATAGAAATGTCCTGTTGCAATGTTCACCCACTGACTGTAAGGAGTCCTAGACATGTCAAAGAACTTTTCACATTGTTGTAGCCACCCAACAGGGTCTTCTCCAGCAAACAGAGGGATTTCCAGACTAGGCCCTTTGATTACTACATCAACATAATAAGAGCTACCACCCATCTGTTGTATTCTATCATTTCTGTCAGTTTCTGGTATCTGAGATTTATCAGCAGTGTGGATCATTGACTCATAACCAGGTATAAATTGCCAAGTGACTGTGTTGTACTATTGCTATGGGAAGTGGTGTTGGTTATGTGGTTCCTGTTGTAACTGTGGATGTATAGGAGTATATGGTGGTGGGTTGTGGATGGGAGGGGTTGAAAATGTGTGGTGTTCTGTGGGATAAGGCATTGACTGTAAGACAATCCATTCTGTTTTATGGTGGCTGTGAGTATGCTATCTGTGGTAATGTGGCTTGGGCCTAGTGTTGTGTGTAAGTTTGTTGTGGGAGGAACTATGGTAGGTTGGAAATCTGCCAGTGCGGACCATACATGCTTTCCAGTAGGTGTTCCTAATGACAGGGGTGGGAATTGGTGAGGGTCATTGATCCTAGTTGTGAATGAGTTACCTTCTGTCTCCAATTGAGTTACTCCGCTTGGGGATGATGCAGGGGCCAAATACTTCTGCAATACACTGTCCAAATCCTCACGAGTAACCATTTTCTGCTGAATTTCAGAGATACCATCAGTTGATTTCTTCAATTGGACGATGTCGCCCCGGAGTTCATTCATCTCTGTTTCCAGACACTCAACTGCTGCTTGTGCATCGAAAACTCCTGCTGCCGCCGTCTGAGCCCTGGTAGGAGCCATGGATCAGTTGCGTCGTCTACCGCCGCCGCGCCGTCCCGCCCCAGAGGCACACGAACCAAAGCTGTCACCAGGATTTTACGGCCAGAGGGGAAGATCTCCGGTAACCGTGACGAGCCCTTCGATTTGTGCCCGAATGGTGCCGCCGCCGCCAAGCCGCCGCCGTCCACCCGTCCAGATGGACGTCACCACCGCCTGCGCCTCTGTCGACTACACCCTGCCGCCACAAATCGGGTGTGGAGGGTGGGATTTTACGAGAGATCCCAACCACCCTCTCTTCCCGATCTGACTTGCCGCCGCGATCTGGAGTTGTGTGTGCTCTCAGATCGCCCTCCTCCGAAAATTTTCTTGCCAAGAATCGACTTGCTCTGATACCACTATAGTGCCCCGTAGGGTTTGAGAATTCTTTTGGGGAATTTTCGGGGTGTTTTATCGAGATAATTGATCGGGATCGAAGGAATCCGTGATGTGGTAGTGGTTGAAGAAAGACCTACAGCTAGGGAACTCTAATTTGATAATGTCTTTCTTATCTTTTCCTTCCGGTGTCCACCGATACATATAGTGGTTTTTCTTACAGTGCGGTAATAATAGACGGTTACATCGGTAATTAAATGACAGGTGGGGACGGGGTATGACATTGAAGGCCGAACACAAATGGACCGATGTGAGCTTCAACGTGAACATGGAATACTGGCACGACCGACTTCTTAAGGGGAACACATTGCCAACAAGTATCGAGGAGGCCAAGAAAATCGTGTGCCCTCTCGACCTACCACACATTAAATACCACGCATGCATCAATGATTGCGCACTTTATCGGAACGAGTACGCGGATAGAACCACATGTCCGGTGTGTGGCCAAGGACGGTACAAGAGAGGGAACAAGAAAGTTCCTCGAAAAGTGGTATGGTACTTTCCTTTCACCCCCCGTCTGCAGCGATATTTCGTAGATCCTAAGGAAGCAAAGCTCATGCAATGGCACGCGGAAAGAGAGAAACCTGAAGATTATCCAGAGAAGGGCAAGATCCTGACACACCCTTCAGACGCTAGCCAGTGGAATGCATTACACATCGAGTTCGAAGAGTTCGGGGGTGCTGCAAGGAATGTTAGGCTGGGTATGAGCACCGATGGACTCAATCCTTTTGGAAACCAGAGTAGCATGCATAGCACCTGGCCCGTGTTTGTATGGCCGAACAACGTCCCCCCGTGGCTATGCACGAAGCAAAGGTATGTACACATGAGCATTCTTATTCAGGGGCCAAAACAACCAGGTATCGATATGCATCTGTATCTCGGGCTATTGAAAGAGGAGTTAGCCAGCTTGTGGGAGACGCCGACCCGTACGTGGGACGCCTACACTAAAGAATATTTCCATCTGAGAGTTGCGTTGCTCACGACCGTGCAGGACTATCCTGGTTATGCATATGTATCGGCCCAGGTGAACCACGGACACAATGCATGCGTCAAGTGCATGGATGAGACACCGCATCTCCAGCTACCAAGTGATCCCGGGTGTTCGAAAACCGTGTTCCAAGGTACTTGAAAGTGGCTCCACATGGATCACCCATGGAGAAAATGTGGTGACTTGTTCAATGCTAAGGACGAGCTCGAAAGAGCCCCGCGTCCGAGGAGTGGCGAAGAAATCAAGGAGCTTTTGAATAATTGGGTAGATTGCCCTGCGCTTGGAAAAAAATGACCGAGGACAAAGCCGCTGCTGGGTGTATGGAAAGCAATGTTTGTTTTCTGGGACCTGCCGTATTGGAAGGTCCTTCACACTCCCCATAGCCTCGATATAATACACATCACGAAGAACGTTACCGAGAGTCTGCTTGGCACTCTACTGAACATGCCGGAGAGGACAAAGGATGGGCCGAAAACAAGAAAGGACCTTAAATTGCTTGGCATGAAGAAAGATCTGCAGTACCCTGATAGTGATGATGATGATGATGACGATGATGATGATGATGATGATGATGATGATGATGATGATGATGATCAGACGGAAGGGACTCAAGGTCGCCGCAAAAGAGTTAAGGAAAATGAGGTGGTGCTTCGTGCTGCCTGCTTCACTCTGAGTCTGGAGGAGCTCGAGCAGTTTTTCAGGTGCCTCTTAGGAGTGAAAGTTCCTCATGGTTACTCGGGGAAGATAAGCAGATATCTAGACGTGGCGAAGAAGAGGTTCAGCGCTATGAAGTCTCACGACTGTCACGTGCCGATGGCGTAGATACTCCCCATTGCGATCCGTGGGATAATGGACGAGCATGTCCGTGAGATGTTGTTTGGCCTCTGTAACTTTTTCGACGTCATATCTAGGAAGTCGATCGGTGTGAAGCAGCTCGACAGGCTACATGAAGAGATCGTGATGATACTATGCGAGCTTGAGATTTACTTCCCGCCCGCATTCTTCGACATCATGGTGCATCTGCTTGTACATGTCGTGGACGACATCATCCAGCTCGGGCCGACATTCCTGCACCACATGATGTCGTTTGAAAGGCTAAACGGTGCCATCAAAGGATTCGTTCTCAACAGGTCTCGTCTAGACGGAAGCATAGCCAAGGGCTTTCTGATCTACAAGTGCATCTCCTTCTGCCAGAATTATGTAACCACCGAGAACGAGGATGTTGGAATACCCACAAAGAAGCACCTCGGCATGCTCGGTGGATATGGTCACCGCGAGGGCTGCCGCTCACTGCATGTCGGCATTGATGGTGGACGCACTGATTTTGAAAGGGCACACCGAGTCGCGCTACAACACATTGAAGTGGTCGACCCTTGGGTCAAAGAGCACATAAGCTTAATCGAGCAGGAGTACGTCGACCAGGACCGACCGAGGAAGAAGGGAGACGTAACCAGAGAGCACAACTCCAGCTTCACGGGTTGGTTCAAGAAAAGGCAACTGGACAATCCCCCACAGACGCCTTCTATGGAAGATCAAAAACTCATATTCTCCTTGTCGCAGGGCCCAGGGCACAACCTAAGGACCTATCAGTCATACAACATAAACGGTTATAGATTCTACACCGAGGAAAAGGACAAGAATAGTGAATATCAAAACTCAGGAGTAACTATGTTATCCTTTGCTGATGAAAAGACTACTATGATGGATATATTCTACAGAAGGATCGAGGAGATATGGGAGCTCGACTATTGTGGAGAGATCATACCAATGTTCCGTGTTAGATGGGTCAAGAACGTGGAAAAAGAAGGCCGCTATTTCACCACAATGGTTATACCAGATGCCAAATCAACGAAGAACGCCTCTGCAAAAAATGAGCCTTGGGTACTCGCTAGCCAAGTTGATCAATGCTTTTTTATTACCGACCCGTCAAAATCCAACCGTGTTGTAGTTAGGAGGGGCAAGACGAGCATCATCGGAATAGAAGGAGCTGCCAACGAGCAAAACTTCGACAAAAACGGCGACTCGAAGATCGAAGACGAATTCAACAAGTACTTCAACATGTCTACTACTACTAAAGTAAGAAGGAAGACCACACTGCCTACTAAAGGTTGTCCCTACACAAGAAGAAATCTCAAAGTGCACGGGCTAAAGTATTCAACCGCGATGAAAAAGGGCAAGAAGATTGTGAAGAGACACTAGCAATTGTGTGACTTTTTGGTGTATTAATTCGTGTGGCTATTAGTTAGAGACTAAAACATATAATGTAATATTCGTGTGGGATACAAATTCACATTTGTGTGTGACAAGCAAACACACAAATATATATGTTTGAATAAATATGCATATGTGTTCTTGCTTTTTTTGAATAAATATGCATATATGTATATGTTCTTGCTTTTTTTAAATAAATATGCATATGTGAATAAATATGCATATATGTATATGTTCTTGCTTTTTTTGAATAAATATGCATATGTATGTAATTAAAAATATTTAAAAAAAGAAAAAAATATGTGAGACAACCAGGATTCGAACCTGGCTGCCCCAGGTGAGAGCAAGCGAGCAAGACCACTAGGACAAGTATCGGATCTTGTCATACAATGACGCCCCGCTTTTTTGTAATATGTCCAAAAGTTCTGTGGCACATTCCCATAGAATGCGCCACAAAATTTCCAACTTCTGTGGTGCATTCTATGGGAATGCGCCACAGAACTTTCACACTTAACCACAGAACGGTTCGGCCTCTCCCCCTAATCCCCCCTGCTTTCTCACTTAGCCAAAATTCTCTCTCGATCCTGGCCCTTTCTCTCTGTCGTCGCAAACCCTAGCACCGCGCCTCCCTACACCACCGCGCCACCCGGCGAACCAGTGGAGGAGGAGCCGCCGACGAACTAGTGGAGGAGGAGCCGTCGCGCCCGCCCGGCGAACCAGTGGAGGAGGAGCCGCCGTGCCCGCCCGGCGAACCAGTGGAGGAGGAGCCGCTGCGCCGGCCCGGCGAACCAGTGGAGGAGGATCCGCCGCGCCTACCCGGCGAACCAGTGGAGGAGGAGCCACCGCGCTGTAGCCGCCACCCTCATAGTCGTCGACCACCACAGCAGCAGCGCACGGTTCGTCCCCCACCCCCACCCTCCCTCTTAGTATTTCTTGCAAGTGCATAAACAAAAACAAGATGAACAAGTCTGGGAGGGGTAATAGTCCGAAACAGAGAACATTCACGAGGGGAATAGAGCAACCAGCGCCTCCACAGCCCCATCATGTGCCGATGATCATTATTTCTTTCAGAGTACAAGTACCAGGATGTGCTTATGCTGTTTTTTGAGGCAAGAAGTAGGGCTAGGATCATTTAGAAAGTAACTTGTGTTGCCATCTTTGATCGGCTAACTTTAGAACTTTTACTTGTCAATGGACTGCTTCTAGGTTTAGCAACAGATGCGTCTAGTGGGCTGAATGCCACAACTTTAGGGAAGGCTCCTTCAGTCGCTTTTAGTTCATCCGAGACCTATCAGACTTGGAAACATCAGATTCATGGACACATACATAGAGTAGCAAAATAAGTGTAAAATCAAGCACTAGTTTGTCTAGCTAGTGACAAACTTGTCTTCTGCATGGGAGATTCTTTGGATGCTACAGTAGAAAACCAACCGGGGGGAATTGTGTGCCGCTGAGGTGGGATGTTGGCTCATATCCCATAACCTATACACATGTACATTAGACACAAAACCCAAGAATCTGCAAACTAAATCACAATGGACATTGTATTTCTTGAACAAAAGTAATCTTATAAAGGAAACCACATGACAACAGCAAGTTCCTTATTATTTAAATAGCTCATGTAGCAGCTAAATGTACAAGGGCAGCCTACTGTTTAAATAGCTAGTGCTCTTTTTTATTTAACCTCTGCCTACTTCAATGCTCATGTATCAGAGTGGGGAATGTGGAGGCATGCATTGCACAGTGCTGGGTTAGCATGTCTATGTGTGCATGTGTGTGTGCCCATTATCCACCGATTGCATGTCTGTGTGCATGTGTCTGTGTGCCCATGTGTGTGTGTTAGCATGTCTGTGTGTGCACATTGCACAAGTAGGGTGAACCACATTTTTGTCAGAATTAGAGCTCTTATATATATATATATATCTGTTATATATATCTGTTATACATATCTGTTAAATATATCTGTTATACACACTGTTCAAAAAATCGGGAACCGTGTCGATTACCATTAGTCTATTGTGTTAATCCTTTAGCCTAACTAATAGCTCTGATAGACCGATTATTAGGTATATTCCCGATTAACTACTACACTTGGTCAAAAAAGTTGCAAATTTTCAACGCATATCGCCTGTCCAACCGCTAGCCCGCTCCAATGAAGTAGGTTTTGCGAAGCTCCCGCTCGATTCCCGACGTTACCAGACAGTATCCTGGGTAGATGGTGGGAGAAGAGCAACTTCAAAGGTCAAAGGTAGAAGGCTTTAGATAAGTACGATTGGGCATATAAAGGCCCATATACTATTTATTTTTTTATATACTACATGTGTTTTAGGTGCTAGTTTGTGTAGGTTGCACCGATTAATAGCCGACCGATTAAATCAATTAATCATCCGAATTCCGATTAGTCGCTACTCCCAAGCCGACCGAGCAGTTAACAATTACTGATTTTCTCACCATTGGTATACATATCTGTTATATATATATCTGTTATGCCAGAATTAGAGCTCGTTATATATATCTGTTATACATGTATGGGGATGATGGTACCTGCTGTTGAAATGTACTGTGGATGATGGATGATGGATAATGGGGTCAATGCATGGGGCTATCAATATGGGGATGGGTTCTTTTGTCTTGCAGGGATATATTTCTTCATTTGAGTTGCCCATTTCTCCCGAAGTGTCAATTCACTTTCGTTTCGGTTGAGAAATGGGCACTCCTAGGTCAAAAAATTAGCAAAGGTCATGCCGAATTTTTCGGCCGAGATTTGTGCTCACTTTTTGCCTCTTTTAAATAGAGTAGTGCAAACATGTCGGGCAACAAGGAGTATAGACCTTCTAAGCACATGATCAGCATCGAAGAACAAGCTAGATAGGCCGACCAGTCATTCTGGCGGGGGTCCCAACAGGAGGAGGAGGAGGAGGCGATGAGGATGACACCGCCACCGGAGGAGGAGGCGACCGTCGCCAGAGCTGCTGGGGCCAATGAGGGCGGAGATCCTGATTACGATAGGGACGAAGATGACTATGATGGAACTAGTGAAGGCGGCGGCGAAGAGGATGACACCACCGATGGCGGCGCCCGCACCGATGGCGGCGAGCGCACTGATGGCGGTAGCGGCAACCCGACTGCTTCTCAGAAGAAGAAGAAGAAGAAGAAGGAACAGAAGGAGCGGAAGGTGCCAGTGCTCGCCACCGTCTATGATGAGTTCACTGAGGTCACAGAAAAGTGGCCTACCCATTGCGCCAGAGGAGATTGCAAAAGGGTACGGCCTGCAACTTGGGTGCATCATCCAGGAAAGCATGTCGATCAACATGAAGTACATTAGACATGCTGACAATGCAGCTTTGGTCAATAACCTCCTTAAGAACCTTCACAAGCGATACAGATTCCCAGAGCGGTTTAGAAACCTCGAGAGAAAGAACCTGGTGAACAAACTAGCCCTCACGAAGATGAGCAACGCCTTGAGCAGCTGGAAAACCCGGGTGAAGACTAGCATTAACAAAGGTGAAAGTTGGGAGGTTATTAGTACGAAAAATCCGATGCTCGACGAAGAGGAGTTTACGATATTCAAGGCGGATATAGCTACCGCTGACACTATAAAATGGACTAAATGGGGAAGGAGTATGCGGGAACAGAACATAGGTAACCACCGCCTTGGAAGCGGCGGTTACAGGGGGAAATAGTCCATTTGGGACAAGGAGAGCTTGAACGCCTTGGTAAAGACAACCCTTGGCTTAAAATCACGGACTTGTAGGTTAGGCAATTTGTTTGAGCCTGCTACTACCTGGACAAGGAAACAGGGGAGTTCATCACCGACGATCCGGAGGTGAAGGACTTCGAGAAGAATCTGGTAAGGAATTTATCGCCGATCTCAAGTCTATTACGTTCTAATTAAAATAATGAAGCGAAGAATCTAAATGGGTTCAGCTTTCCTTGTCTCTGCAGGAGGAGGAACTGAACGCTACTGCCACAGAGTCGTCCCAGGATTCGACGAAGCCGTGGGACACGGTTTTCAATAGGGCGACCAATGCTTACAAGAAGAGGGACAAGGGGTTGCCGCCGTCCTCACCTGGCCGTGTGTCCGGCTTCGGTACAAGCATGAAGTTCAAGGAGTACTACAAAGAGGACGCCAAGAAAAGAAGGGAGAGGAAGAACCAGGATAAAGCCGTTGTTGTAGAGCTGAAGATGAAGGTGCAGACACTGGAGGAGAAGGCGGTGGACGAAAAAACGGTGGACAAGTTAGTGGAAGAGAAGATCCGCTTGATAACCCCCCCCCCCCCCTGAGTTTTTCGAGGGGCTTATTGCTTGGAATGCGGGAGGTCGACAGGGGCCGATACATCTGCCCAGCTTAAGCGGCAGCAACTCGGGCATCAATGTTACCATGTCGCCGGACCTGGTGACCTTGCCGGCCGTCAACATCGGGACGCAGCCTCTTGTTTTGGTCACACCGACGCCCCCTCCCGCCAAAGATACCAATAAGCTGCAACCGACGGCGTTGGTGCTTCGTGAGGCACCCGAGCAGGAGATTGCAGATGATGATAGGCCGGCCGCCGGCATCGGCCGTGTGTCTACATTAGCCGAGATCCACGCCATCACCAAGGTAACTAATTAGTTAGTGCACGTCATCTACTTTATGCCTTTGATGCAAGACTGCTGCCATCTCATGACGCCCAACAACATGTTTTTGCCTCAGCACTTCTTGCGTACTCCTGCTTAAAGATGTCGGCGGTGAGTTGAAGGAGGTTGCCAAGGGCACTCTTATACAACTAGCGAGCCACACGATGCACAACAATCCAATGGATGATGACGTGATGAGGGTCAGGTTGGCTCGGGTGTTGCCAGGGTGCGACGACATGGACCCCCCCTTTCAACCTGAGGGAGCCGACGAACACAAGACCGTTGGGGAATGCTACAACTGGCCCTTGACATGGCCGAAGACCCAGATTTGTCTTGCGGGGGGAGCACCGGAGCCGCCTCTCGACCGATCGCCCGGCCACCACCTCGGAAGCCAGTAGCCGCCGTCGTTGCCACCACCAGCCGTCACCATCAACTCTTGGCAGCGTGTGCACCGCCACATGGCAAAGACGTTGTGCCGCAACTGCCGTCGCCCCCGCTACCACCACCACATGATGGCACCCATGAAGATGATGATGAATTGGTCAACAGTGATGACTTCATCAACACCGGCGCTGCCAAAGGATTGTATATGCCTTCTATGGATGAAGAACCCTTCACAGCTCGCAATGACCATCAAGCTGGTCGGCCCAATACATGCGGGACAGCCAGTTGGTCGAAGGATCAGAGAAACGGACCAAGGTGACGGCATACCTTGAGAAGTTCATGGTGGACAACAAGAGGAAGGGCACACTTCTTTTGACTTTCTTTCCCGAGTAAGTACACACACTCTCTCATCGCCACCGTAACTTATGCATTTCTTATAGATTTCTTCCTTTGCTCTTTTTCCAACATTCCGTTCCAATTGTGTTGCGCAGAGACAAATACTGCACACTCATTGTCCTTGCCCCGAGGTATTCGCTAGCCACGTATTTCGACTCGGGGAGTTTGACGAAGAGGAAAGACTACACCAGAATAAGCGGTGTTCTCAATGAGGCTCTCGAGGGCTACACCAAGAAGGGATGCACCTTCATAGATAGGGGGAATGTATCATGGATGGCAAACACATGTTCAAGCACGTGCTCGAGTTCCCCTGCGTCAAGCAGTCGACTACTAGTGCCAAGGAGGCCTTCTACGTCCTCCATCACCTTAAAGGCTATGTTCGGGATTGCCAGAACCTAACGCTGCCATCTAGTCTCCAAGGATGGGCCGAAACTTTGGCGAAAATCGATGATGCTGATCTTAGAGAAGACTTCCATCGCATTCATATGAAGTTGTCGCAAATCATCATTGAAGATGTCAACACAAGGGGTGTTCCCTACAACAAGGCAGAGGGTTGAGTAGGAGGGAGATCGAAGAACGCCTTTGTAAGCAGGGTGACACAAGGACGTGGATGACGAAAGAGGGCTATCTACCGTTCCCGAAGCCGAGCAAGAATAGGAAGTCTTCATCATGATCAATGTGTGCCTCTAGCATGATCCAGTGTGTGTATATTCTTGATGGACGCCTGCTGTATTAGTGTGTGTGTGTCATAAACTTTACTATCTCGTGGTCGAAATGGTCATTGTTGTTAAACTTAAACTACCTTGTGGTCATGTTGTCGTTGAACTTATTGCTTCTATGATGATCTATATTTTAGGTTTATGGATCCTTTGTTTTATATTCTATGAACATATATATATATATATGGATGTGAACCCTTTATTCATTCTTTTCGTTGTATTTTTACTAATATGCCTTGTCATCTATAGAGATGGCGACGAGGTGGTATGTGGTGTACATGGGTAGGGTTCCAGGAGTCTACGAGGAGTGGGAGGATTGTCACAAACAAGTGAACAAGTTCAGCGGCAACATCTACAAAGGATACGCGACTAGAGAGGAGGCGATAGCCAAGTGGAGGAACCACTTGTGGAAGAAGAACCGGATGAAGATATTGGTCGGGCTAATGCTCTTGCTCACCATTATCACAGCTGTATTCTATTTGATCCTAGTGTAGGCGGCAGTGGCCACTTCATATTTGTAATGTGAGATGATATGAACTTTGTATTCGGCGCTTGTGTAAAAATTTGGCACTTGACACTATATATGTATCTCGATCGGGCTCTAAGTGTTTGTATTATATATATGTTGGTTTTCATGCATCTACTACTTGTGCAATATATTTTATACTCATCTAGATAAATCCTGTATAAATACCTGATTATACACCAGGAAAGTATTTTACTTCGAATACGTGTTACGCAATCAGTGGCGCATATAATTATATAGTCAGTGGTGCATGAGCTTTCTGTGGCGCATACATGTAAATGCGCCACAAAAGTTATTCCTGTGGCGCATATGAAGAAATGCGCCACAGAAGTCTAGGACTTCTATGGCGCATATCCATATGCACCACAGGAAGTAATTATCAGTGGCGAGGTAACAGTGGCGACTAGGATAGGCGCCACAGAAGTCCAATTTCAGTGCGCCACAGATGGGCTGTTTCCTAGTAGTGTCACTAGAGAAAGTATGATCCCTAGGCCTTGTTTCTAAACATTGAAACACCATTTTCAACTAGATCTGTTACATGTTTTCTTGCTTCCATCTTTATTTCAGATTTCCTTTAGTCTCTTCCTACCCGTCAAGCTCTTTTCTGGCACCATTACCACTTATAATTATCCATACCACTTGTATTTCACTATCTCTTTGCCGAACTAGTGCACCTATACACCTGACAAACGTGTTGGGTGTGTTGGGGACACAAGAGACTTCTTGGATCTTGATTGCAGGGTTGTTTGAGAGGGGATACCTTTGACCACTTCCTCCCTTAGTACGATAAACCTTGGGTGATCCACTTAAGGGAAACTTGCTGCTGTTCTACAAACCTCTGCACTTGGAGGCCCAACAAATTTCTACAAGAATAGAAGTGCGTAGACATCATCGGGTTTGAAAAAAAAGTTAAACACTCGTATAGAGAGGCTGGCATCAGGGACCCACCGGCCAGAACATAACAGAGAGGGTGACATGGGGGCCTCAGCAGCAAGACCATACACAGCTGCCACATCAAGCAACGTTGCCAAGGTCAAAACAGCGGACACGGCCGAAAAAAAGTCCATCATATGCAAGTTTGATATACAGAGAGACCGGCATGTGGGCTCCAGTAGCGCGGCCTTATACAGGTTCTGCCTCGAGCGACGTTTCCAAGTTCGAAACAGGGAGGCACGAGCAAGAAAAGAGTCCAGCATGCACACCTTTCTTCTAATGAGAGGCTCGCATGGGGGACTCAGCAGCCTGGAAAAACGGCTGATGCATCGAGCAACGCTATCAAGTTCGAAACACGGAGGCGCGACCGAGAGCAAAAATTCCATCATACACATGTTTTTACTAATGAGTGTATGTCATGTGGGGGTGGGGCCATGCATCATGATTAAACGGTAGATGCAGTGAGCAATGCTATCAAGTTCGGAACACGGAGGCGCCTCCGAGGGAAAAAATTCTGTCATACACATGTTTCTTCTAATGAGAGGATGACATGTGGGGTCCAGGAGTTTGATTAAACGACTGATGCAGTGAGCAATGCTATCAAGTTCGGAACACGAAGGCGCGATAGAGGGTCAAAAATCCATCATACACACGTTTCTTCTAATGAGAGGATGATATGTGGGGCCCAGCATCATGATTAAATGGTAGATGCATCGAACAACGCTATCAAGTTCGGAACAGGGTAGCGTGAGCCAAGGAAAAAATCCATCATACACACGTTTCTTCTAATGAGAGGATGAAATTTGGGTCCCAGGAGGTTGATTAGACGGTAGATGCATCGAGTAGCGCTATCAACTTCGGAACAGGGTAGCGCAAGCAAAGGAAAAAATTCCATCATACACACGATCCTTCTAATGAGAGGATGACATGTGGGACCTAGCAGCCTGACTAAACGGCAGACGCCTCGTGCAACATTATCGAGTTCAAATCAAGGAGGCACAACCAAAAAGTATGGTCCGCTAGAGACACTGACATCCGTGACCCACACGCCTGAAAAGACTTCGGCGAGTCAACATCGTGCGAGGAAACGAAAATCTTGCTTCTTCCACGCGCCAGCTAAGCTTCCTCCATGTTTTTAGCAGATCCATCATAGTAGAGGGCCACAAAACCAGAAAAAAAGTTTTCCATCGGCCACGGTCGAGCCGAGAATTTCGTTGCGGAAGTCTATGATGACTGTCAGGCCAATTCGTTGTGGAAGTCTATGATGGCTTGTTGTTTTGCGGCCCGAAAGTTCCCGGGCGAGTGCATCCCGGTACCCAAGTTGCTTATAATTGCCACGTTTTGCAAAGTTGGGCTAACAACTACCGAGAGGGGCCATTTCGAGGCAAACTCATCTCACCCCTACCAAACTCAAACATTCTATTAAACTACTCCATGAAGTAGACGGTCGATACCCACATGTCGGTCATCTATTCGTGACGCGAGTGCCATCGCGGCAATCTCTTAGGAAAATCGAGGAACTAAGTGGCTTGGTGTGTTGACCAATTTCACAAATCCACTCCCTCCTTTCCCCTAGCACCGGTGGCGTCAAAATCCGCCCTCCTAGCAGAACGGTCCCTTCGGACATTTTACTTCCAGCGCCAACTTGCTGCGCCTATTCGTTGATCCCGAGCTCCAATGCCGCATGTTGTAGATGCCGTTGCGAGGCTCTAGCTCACCTCCGCCGCCGACGAGCTAAGCATCACGGAGGATGGCAGATCCTACTACTAAGGAGGAAGAAATTCTAGCTACATGCGGGTGAGCTACTCTTATTTTTGCTAATCGCACTAACTATAAATGCTAAGCCGGCTATTGAACCTAGATTTGTTTAGCTAGCCCAACACTGACAAACATTTTTTGTTCATAGTTTTCTGTCAATTGGGATCTCTGCAGACCACCCTTACCTGGTTACGGTAGCCCTCTTTAGCTACGACTCTAAATCAGAAGGGGTGAAGGGCAGGTGGTCTGGACACAATTATTTCATGATGGAAGAAGCGCATGCGCGGATCTGCACTATCCTTGGTATGGTTGATGCTCTATGTAAACATGCTAAAATAGGGCTGAAGTAGACTGCAAAGGTCAGCTTCATCAATGAACGAGGCATCATGGTTCCTCTAACGTGTGACAGTAAGCTAATTGCGTTGATGAAAAGGTATGCTTTGGCTTGCATGTTTACGCTGAATTGTGATGTACTAGATGTGGAAGCTGCTGCAACTGGGAGTCACCCTGCTATTCTTGGACAGAGTGGTCGCTCGAACCCAATTAGCTCCTGGTAAGCAAAAGTCTCCTAGGCTTTGCATGTTTGTGCTGAATTGTAATTTTTGTTTTGTTTACTCTGTAGATATTAGGAAGTTATGCAATAGTCCTGTTTCTTTGGCAGGAAGCACCGCAAGGTTAGAAACATGACTGCCGTGTCAGTCATTTTGCTACTGGAAGAAAATAAAAACGAGTGGAGTGATGATGCTTGACACGATTCTGGTGCTGATTGTCCCGGCGATGCAGAGTACGTGAAGCTAAGAAAATCGGCACCAAGGAAGAGGAAGAAGGCAGGAAATGAAGAAGCCAGTGGATGTGAAGGCTTGGCACCCAGGCAGGGGAAGAAGGCTATGGGCAATGAAGATGCATAATAATATGTTGAACTTGAACCTATATATGTAATTCGGTTAAATTCTGGAGCTCTGTGTGTGGAACTTGTCGGGCGAAACAATCTACTATCCGAAAACATGCAGCTCCGGTTCCATGATTGTTGAGGGACAGGAGGTCTCCGAATTCAATGGAATGTTAGTGGCACAGAAATAAATTATTTAAGATACTACTCTTCATGAGGCAGGAACTTATTTCAGCTGTGCACAATGACATGGCAACATAAACAGCAATGGTGACCGATAATGTCTAGATAATGAGGAAACCAGCACCACTTTCTGGCCTAATCTTGAGCCCGTCTGGCGAAGCTCCTGGATCTCCAATAACAGGGTGTACGTGCTTGCACTTTATAAATTGTGGATGTGCCATTTTCATGCGGCACAATCCACGTAGATTACATTTAAACAAGCCAACAAAGTCATAATACCACCATCATCAGACAAAGGAGGTAATGGAGGGCTAACTCACCACACAGTTGCTTGCTGGTGCTATGATGGTGTTGCTTATGGCTTGATCTTGTGGACTGGTTCTTGTTGGCTTGATCTTGGCCTGCACCTCCTGGTGCTGCTGCTGCTCCTCCTAGTCACCTGTGATCTGGAACTTGCCCTTACTATCCTCCTGCACCACCCCCTCCATATGTCACCATCTTGTGGTGAACTGGTGGTTGATTTGGTAGAGTGGCTGGTGGTTTTGTTAAGGCTTTGGCAAGCTCAATGAACTCTGAGCGTGTGCTTGAAAGGCAAGATGAGTTGTCTGTAGATGTGCTTCGATTGAGTGCTTTGTTTGAGTGCTTGTATTACTGCTGCTGTCTAGACAGCACACTCCATGCATTTTGGTGACTAAGCTGTATGGATGTGTGGTCTGGTCGTGTGGTCTAGTTGTGGATCAGTTCAAGTGAAATAATATTCACATGTTACCCTTTTACTAGTTATTGTTCTGGTGAAACTTGCCCCTCTTTTTATTACTCTGTGATGTAACATGAACAGTGCATTTCACTGTTCACCACTAAGAGTAAATTAACTAACTAATAACCCTTTATTTTCCTTTTAGTTGTTTTATCTTATTTACAGGGACAAGATTTGGACATACAAGATTTAGTATAGGAGTAGATAGGTAGTATAGGTTTTAATTGTAACCTTCTTTTTATTCTTTTTGTAAAGAATCTTGTAAAGATATTATTAGAAGTTAATAAAGTTTTATTTCTATTCTCTGTAATCTTCTTCTTTTGGTGTATTTATTACTATTTGTAATATTATTATGGAATCAGGAAATAAGAATTCATTTCTTATTTAATTGTCCTTGTCTTTAATCCTTATTATTGTTTACTATATTTATAATTTAACCAAACAATGTTAATAAGGTATTTTGGAAAACAATTCAATATTACTAACTTCTAATTTTCAAACACTTTCAAATTGATTTAAATTTCAAATTTGAATTCAAAATAATTCCCCAAAGACTTAATAATTTCCAAAGGTCATGTCAAAATTCATAGCAATCACTAACAAGAGCTATTCCTACCTCTTGTTAGTGAAAGAAACTCTGATCCCTTTAGGTTTTTGTTTGGCGAAAAATTTACCCTGATTTTTACAAATGCATGCATGCACAAACTTAGATTCCTATTTCTACCCTTCGTTGGATCCTAATGCTAGGGTGTTACACCCGAAAACGTAAAGTTCCGGTTATATCGGCTGGCCCACAAAGAATGCCAGTCATCAAGAAGTAAGTTCTTCCATCAGATTTTGTAATGTTCATATTCTTTCAGGGTTATAAGGATCTTAATCTATTACTCTCTAGAGCTAAACCATTGATTAATGAAAAAGTAAAAGCAAAGCCGAAACAGATTCTATGTTAGCAGAAGTTAACCATAGTCTTCCACTTTCACATGCTGTTGCGCCTTCGACTCCTAACCTGAACCCATCATGAGTACTAGAGGATATTCCGTCTCTGCGCACTAAGGATGTTGTGGCTCAATTTGAAGAGCCAGTGAACCAAGTTTCACAAACCGATGTCACCATGGGTGACTCGGAAGCTTCTAAGGGTGAACCCTGCAAGGGTAATGATCCCTCAGAAAAAACCTTCTCCGATGATCCTCTGAAGATCCCTGGTGGCCTCACTAGGAAAAGCTTGCCATGAATTGCCTCTAAACCACAACTATTACTCCTGAAGAAGAGGCTCGGGAAGCTAAAGATGTGAAACTTGTCGATCTACTGGAGCAAGTTCGTCTTCGTGACGAAAAGTTAAAGGCCGATGCCGTTCCGCCTCCACCTATCATTCATTTAACTCTCGCCGAGAAGGGTTCTACTGACATCAACAACAACCTCAACAAATTACAACATCAGCATTTCATAAGTCATTTTTTTGACTCGTTTTATTGTGTTTATATCATATCCTCTAGCCCCCAAGCATGAAGTTGGATAGAGACTAGAAATCCGAGTTTATGCTTTTATAGGATGCCAAAGAATGAAGTAGTGTAGCCCCCAAGGCTCGTGCTGAGATTTAACTTTGTTAAAATAGCAGCCCGACTCTTAGTAGAATTTCACTCTGGTTACCATTCTGACTTACAGAAAGTTAATGTTTACAACTAGGAATTACTGAAGAACATTTGTTACAAGCGGAGATAGGTCAAGGGTCTCCGGCTTGAAAATGCTCAACTTAAAGTTGCGAAGGATGAAGTCGGAAGTAAGTTTTTCGAGTATCTCTTCTTAGAATTTTATGTTTTAGTAAAATAGTAAATTCGACTGACTTTTTCCTCCTTGCTCCAGGTTTGCTGACACAATCCTTCATACTTGTGGAGCAAGCTGAAAACTTTAGGGCTTTAGAATCCGAGAATGCTGGCCTGCACAAAAAACTTAAGAAATTGTAGGAGGACCATGAGCGTAGTGTCAACAATATCCTTGAGTCCAGCAACATGGCCACCGAAGAACGTGATCGGACCATTGCTTGCCAAGGCAAATAAATCTCGGATTTGAAAGCGGAGTTGGATAGGTAGAAGGATACCACCCAGGCCATATGGGATGAACTCCGGAGTCTGAGAGAGCAGAAGACCAATGTAGATGAATCTATCTTCGGTATGTTTACTGCCATTCCGACTCATTACTTAGTCGTTCCGACTTTTTCAGTCAGATCTTTCTAATATTGCTCCCTTTTCAGGGCCTCTCAACCTCCTGGATTCATCTTCGTCTGAGCCACACATCAACCGACTTGTTGCAGTTGGAGATTTGCTTCATGATTTTCGCCAATATCTTCAAGATATTGGTGAGACCGTTAATCTCTCTGACTTAAACAAGTTGTCTGCCTTTGAACTGCATTACAAACCGAAGGATATCCCACAGCTGGTCGAGGATTGGAAATCCTACGCCCACACAACGGCGCAGAATGCCCTCACTATGGTAATAAGCCACCATGGCAACATGGAAATCTGGCAAATTACGAAGGGATATTCGACTATTGATGAAGATGGAGAGCTTCAGAATGTTGGTGAGATCTTGGATTCTTATGTCGGATATGCTTTCCACATGGACGGTGTGACCAACTACGAGAAGCCATTTTTCAATCATGTCGATGTGCCTCCAAGCCCCCCAGCTGAAGACGATGAAATCCCCGATGACGATGATGAAGAGACAGAATCCGACATCCTCGTCTTAGAGAAAGATCAAAGTGACTTGGGTGGTAACACCAGTGGGTCAGAAAATCCTTATCCTACAACATGAAATTTTCCAGAAAAAACTCTGATTATTCTGAAACATGCTGGATGTAATTTTAAACTTATTTATTTTGTGGTGCTGCTATGTTAGAACTGATGCTTTTACTTCTAGCACATATAGGTTTTTTTTGTGCTTGAAAAATACTTAAGCACTTTTTGTTTACACTTATTTATTTATCTGGATTTTTGGCTCGTCCCTTTCGTGAGCAGACCAACCTTTAGCACGGAAACTTTCCTAAGCAACGGAGCTCAATTGCTAAACCAGTTTAAACCCGGAATCAAAGCCGGCCTCTAGTACCAACAAATCACTACTTAGAAAATGCCCATGTATAGCAATCAGACAAAAGCCAAAGTATAAATAGAAAATGAGACTTACACCTGAAGGTAGCTTTTATTTAGAATCAGAAATCCAACCAAAACAAACATGAGCATAAAGTACATTCAAGTATCCTGGGATTTTCGACTATGACATAATCATTCGAAAATAAGATGGTACTTAAAACTTCTCAGTAAAAAACATTGAGGGGACCGATACTTTATTTCACTTTGAACATGTACATGTATATGATTATAAAGAAAGAAATTTTAAGAATAAAAGGGACGTAGCTGAGCAATATTCCATGGACGGTCTATCTCATCCTAGTCTATACTGCCTCTAGCTCTCTTCCTCTTCTTAGTAGCATGTCTTTCTTTTTCTGGCCACATGTCTATTAGATAGTACGAACCATTGTGCAATACTCTACTAACCATAAAGGGCCCTTCCCAGATTGGGGAAAGTTTGTGCTTTCTTTTTTGCACTAGTTAGAGAACTAGATCGCCCTTTTTGAAAGACTGATTTTTGAATCTCTAACTAGGATACTTGCGTAACTTCTACTGATAGGTCATAGATCTCTACTCAGCAATGATGCGAACTTCCTCGAGTACATCGAGGTCATCTTGTCGAGCAACTTTGGCATCTTCTTTGACATATGCAGCGACTCGGGGAGATAAATGGATAAATATCACTCGGAACAACTACCTCTGCACCATAGACCAAGAAGAAAGGTGTATATCCGATTGACCTATTAGGACTAGTTCTTAAACTCCATACAACATATGGCAATTCATCCACCCACGCCCCCGCAACATGATGAAGAGGTGCTTCGAGCCTAGAATGGAGGCCTTGAAGAATTAAACCATTTTCACTTTTGACTTGTCCATTGGCTTGTGGATGTGCGACTAATGCAATGTCGAGTCGGATCCCTTGATCTTCGCGAAACTTGGCAAGTTCTCCCATTGAAAAGTTGCTCCCATTGTCTGTAAAAATACTATGCGGATAGCCAAATCAGATTATGACATCCTCGATGAATCTTTTGGTAGTTGCTCCATCACAACTTGTGACGGGTTTAGCCTCAATCAATTTCCTAATTTATCCACCATTACTAGTAGGTGAGTAAATCCACTTGGATCCCATTTAAACGGTCCTACCATGTCAAGTCCCTAGACTACAAAGGGCCATGTAATCGGAATTGTTCGCAGCTGATCAGCCAGAACATGGGCTTGTATGGCGTATTTTTGGCAGCCTTTCCATGTCTTAACCATACTTTCGACATCTGCCTTAGCTGTAAGCCAAAAAAATCCATGTCGAAAAGCTTTTGCCACTAAATATTTGGCTGCGGCGTGATGTCCGCATTCACCTTCTTGGATTTCCCTTAGGATTTCCACTCCTGCTAGAGAAACACAATGCTAGAAAACCCTAGATACACTCCACCTATAGAGCTCGTCACTAATTAATGTGTAGGATTTCATTCGTCGGATGATCTATCATCTCAGAACTTCATCTTCAGGTAATTTTCCTTCTACCAAGAATTTGAGGTAGGGTTTTGACCAGCTGGGAATCACAGCCAGAATTCGAGGTGAGTCGGATTTGGTCGAATACTCTGCATCAACTCCTGTGATAGAGGGAACTCTGAGGTGCTCTAGAAAAGCACCACCCGGGACCTTTTTCCGTGCAGAGACTATTCTTGATAGTGCATCTTCTTCCTCATTTTCTGTTTGGGCAATGTGTTGAACTTCAAACCCTTCGAATGATTTAGTCATGCACGATAGCTTGATATGCTGCCATGTGCTTATTTTCCCTACAGATGTTGAATACTTGTGGAGCAACTAAATCCAAGTCTTAGTAGCACATGTGTCGGCAAATGCCGATGTCTTTTGCAATTAGAATTCCATGTAGCAGGGCTTCATATTTGTCAATGTTATTTGTCACCGTGAAGTGAATCTGCAAAACATATAATAGTTTGTCTCCTTGGGGTAATTTGAGTAGCACGCCAGCCCCCGAGCGATTTTGACCCGTCAAAATGCAAGGTCCAATATTATGACTCTAGGAAATTTGTATTCTTTGCCATGTCTGTCCAATCAGCGACAAAATCGGCAAGTATTTGTGATTTGGTTGTTGTACGAGGTTTATACTCAAAGTCAAAAGCTGCTAGCTCAATTCCCCACTTAGCAACGCGTCCTATGGCATCACTGTTGTTGATTATGTCTTTCACGGGAGCTGTGCTCACCACGGTAATCTTGTGCTCTTGAAAATAGTGCCGTAGCTTTCTAGATGGGAAGAACACACCATAGGCAAACTTTTGGTAATGAGGATATTGTTGTTTTGATTCAGTCAGGACCTCGCTGAGGTGGTAAGTCGGACGCTGCACCAAATGTTCCTGTTTTCCTCCGATCGTTCCACCACCATTATGATGCTGGCGACTCTGTTTGTTGAAGCTATGTAGAGCAACATCAGTTCTGGTGCTGCAAGGATAGGAAGGATGAAAGTATGGCTTTCAGTTCCAAGAGTGCAGCCTCAGCTTCGTCGGTCCAAACGAACTTCTTTGTCTTCTTCAAGAGCTTGTATAATGGTGCAGCTCTTTCATCGAGCCGGTTACGAACCAACTGACCGCAGTGATGTAGCCAGTGAGATGTTGTACATCCTTCAAGCGAGTTGTCCTGGTAATATTGAGTATAGCCTTTACCTTATCCCAGTTTACCTCTATGCCTCTCTAAGACACGATAAAACCTAAGAATTTTCCGGCTAGAATTCCAAAGAAACACTTCTTCGGGTTAAGCATTATGTTGTATTTTCGTAGATTGGTGAATGTTTCCTCCAACTCAGAAATTAGTGTTTCCTTATTTTTGGACATCATAGCTATTTTTTCCACATATGCATGTATGTTGCGTCCGATCTAATCGTGGAGGCAACACTGCATAGTGCGCTGGTATGTAGCTCCTGCATTTTTAGCCCGAAAGGCATCATTACGTAGCAGAAGGTTCCGAAGGGGGTGATGAACATAGTATTTAATTTGTCTGACTCCTTCATGCGTATCTAGTGATAACAAGAATATGCATCAAAAAAGCATAGGAGTTCTGAGCCTGCTGTCGAGTCGAAAACTTGGTCGATTCTAGGCAGTATCAAAAAAAGCGAACGGATCTTTGGCACAAGCCTTGATCAAGGCAGTATAATTGACACACATTCTTAAATCAGTAGTGTCCTTTTTAGGGAACATTATAGGATTGGCCGACCACTGATACGTCCATAACATATCTATAATTTTGGATGGTTTATGCTAATAATATGATTTTGACACTCCTTTTTGTATAAAATTTATGATTTATTTGGACTAACCTACTAATAGTTGCAAAAGTGCAAAATGTTCTTGTTTTACACTTTGATGTGTAGGAATTACCAAGAATAAAAGTGGAAACCTTGTTGGAGTCAAATTGGGATTTTTCTAGAAATCTGTCTCAGAACTCTTTTTGAAGATGGTCACGTTTCGGGTCGAAGACGGCGTCAAATAGAAAACTCTTCAACTAAAAAGTTGTTCAAAATTTCACGACAAACATTCTGGACGGGAATTCGAGAAGCTATATAAAGGGAGGAAACCTAATTCGCCCAGGGCATCTCCACCCACGAATTTGCAGCCACTAAAGCCACGTTTTTGCCTCCCCACGGATCCCATCTCCATGGGGGAGGGCTCCCAAGAAGCCATGAAGGAAGGGGCTAAGGGGCGGTGCTCCCCCATGATACCGGCGGCAGGGAAGGAGTCCCCTGTGCCGCTGCCAGCGCCGCCGCCTCCCTCTTCACCGCCATATCCATCACCTAATCCTCCTAGTATGCAGTGGTTCATCCTCCCACACACCTCTGTACCATCCTGTGTAAACATGGTGTTTGATGCTATAAGTTATAATCCTATGATCTATGTCATGTTTGCGTAGTTTCTTTGTTCTTAGATTGAATGGTTGAACGTATTTGGTTCATTAGAGTTGTATGTTGATATGGTACAGTCCTTTGGTATCCACTATATTTGTGTGCGCATGGATTAAACAGCATACGGTTTTTAGTATGTGTAAAAGAAAGGGGGAGTTCTGCCGGAGTGACAGAAACCTGAGGACGCGAACCGGAACGTTGCACGTATGGGAGTAAGAGGACAATTAAACTTAAGGCTGTGGTTGGGAAAACCTTAATGCATTGATTAGTACTTACGTATATTTGCTAACAATCCAATCATATAGTACATGTAATTCCAAGTAGTGAAGCGCATGTATATTTAGCCTCTCCCACATAGAAAACTGCATCGAAGACAATGAACCTGATCTATTCGCTATTTAAACTTGGACAAATCCACCACAATTACCACCACTATTCCACACTCATGGTTATGTTAGTTTAGTGTATTTTATTACTGCAGCAACTAGCTTTACTTTCTTATTATTTATTATCATGCAAAGCTATCTCTATTACTCGTATTGTTTCTCTAGTTTTATTTCCTAGATAATGCAAACGTTTAGTGTGCGTAGAGTTGTATCAGTGATTGCTAGAACGTGAGAGAATATTTATCCTACCTTTAGCTCCTCGTTGGGTTCGACACTCTTACTTATCAAAAAGGCTACACACGATCCCCTATACTTGTGGGGTTATCAAGACCTTTTCTGGCGCCGTTGCCGGGAAGCAATAGCGTGTGGGTGAATATTCTTGTGTGCACTTGTTTTCTTTATCTCTAAGTAGTTTTTACTTTCAGTTTTAAGTTGTTCTCTATCTTAGTATGGATAGGGAATGCGAATTACCAAAAAAATAGTTGTACTTGTTACCTAAAAACATTTCCAAAAAAAAGTGATTGGAAAGATGAGTAATGGTTAAGTGGGGGTCGACCTTGAACACTTGTGTTCATGCCTATGAAACCAAAAGAAATCTTTCCATGGAATGTTTTCAGTTAAAAACTTGTAGAAATGCATGAAGCCTTGAAAAGAAAGATATTTCTGGTATTGATCTTAATGCTTATTCATTCGAAAATACTTGAATCTTGATGCTATGTCTAACTTAAAGGCATTAAAGAAAAGTACTTATTGGAAGATAACCCAAAAGTTTTAGTTGAGTCTTGGAAGTTATTGCTTCAGTAATAACCTCTCCTTATCCTTTTTATTTGCTTTTTGTGCCAAGAGTAACCTCTAATGAGAGAGAAGTAATGCTTGGGAAAGTTGCTGTCCCGAAACAGATTTTTGTGCTTCGCTGTAAAAATTCGTGTAAAATATCCATACGTCGGTTTGAGCTGTAATTTTTTGTGCTTCTGACCCAGGTTGTTATCCAATTTTCGTAAGTTCAACACTTTTCGATTTGAGCAACAGTAGATCTTCGAAAAAATTGGTTTCTATCTGCTGGTTTGTCTTGACAGATTTTTGCCATTATTTGCATTTGCTTCTTGTTGATTCCTTTTTGGGTTTTCTTTGGGGAATTGAGCTTTTTAAGGGAAGTGCTACTATAGCTTTTGTTTAGTGGAAGTTTTATTGGTTTTGAAACTGAACCCAAAGACTTATTATCTTGAGTACACTAATGTTGCTAATGAAGATTATGTGAAGTATTGTATGAAGCAAAAAAATTTGGTGTTAAGGAAAGAATGATGTAATGATATGAAGAATGGACTAAATCTCAAGCTTGGGGATGCCACCCCGTGTCACCCCAAGAAATATCCAAGAAGTACAAGCGTCAAAGCTTGGGGATGCCCAAGGCATCCCCTTCTTCATCAATAAAAATCCCAGGTTCGTCCAAACACTTCATTTTTATTGTTTCATGCACAATTGTGTTGTTCTTGGAGCATCTTCGTTTTCATTTTTGGTTTTAGTTTGCTTGGTTTGCTTAGTTTGCTTGAATAAATTGGTTGGACCCCCTCTTTCATACATTAGTTTTCAAATAAGTGTGGTTTGGATTGGAAAAGAGTAGGAAAAGTTCATGCTTAAGTGGTAAAAGGAGCTGGTTTTTTACGGTGGCCTATGCTTTGTCATGTCATGCTTGATATTGTTTTGGATTTATGCTTAGTGATTTTTGCTGTAGCATGACATGTTATAAACAATTGTGATTTCTTAATGTGCCTTGAAAGAATCATGCGTTGTTTTAACATATTAAAGCATAGTATTGTGATATTCTCTTTTGATGCTTTATTTGGGTTGACTTGGCGCATGCTCACACCATTATGACTATCCCAAGTCACCATAGCCTTTATGATCCTTTAGTTTTCGACTTGTAATATCACTTTATGCTTTAATTAATGATGTTTTGTCACTTTGCATGATTATGGCCATTATTGCTCTTTTAGTTGGTCGCTCTTAGTCTTTTGCTAGCCTCCATAACCAAGTATGAGTTCCACTCATTCATCCAACTCCAAATAAAACCAAGTTATCCCAAAGAGTCCACCATACCTACCTATTAGCATTTTCTATTCCAAGTATATTCATGCTTTTATCTACCTTCCGAATTAAACTTGTTATGAGAAAACTAGTGATTAAAGCTCTCACGAACTTGATGGCACACTTTACTTTTCTTGCCCCTAATAAACTTGAACCATTGTGTCATCTATGTTGTATATGCTTGCACTTATATGTTGGCGATTAGCAGAACCATGTTGTCATGGGGAACGCTTTCAACATTGCACTTGTACATTGTACCTAGTTGATATCATGCTCTTTTGTCTATGGATGTCGTCGGTGTGAAATGAAAGGGGAGCTTGTAAGTCCATGGAGTTATGTATGTGTGTTAGAGAAACACCTGGGCCGCCGGTCTAATCCATGCCTAATCATGGTGGAAACCTGCAGCGTAACCATAATGAGCAATCTATGAAGCATCCTTCTTATAAAAAAAGAGATTGAGATTGAGAGAAAAAGAAAAAAAAGAGATGAGAAAAGAGGAAAGAGAGAAAAAAACACCATTTTCCCATGGTAAATAAGAAGATTGCTGAGATGCTCGTTGTCTGCTTGCCTTGTCATTTTGATATGGGGATTCTTCCGTATCATCGGGCAAGGGGTACCCCGTTGGCAGTTCTCTATGATACACATGTATTTACTATGACAAGAACTTACCGGTAACTAAACTTGAGTAGCATGAGGAGCGGCCCTCGTATTCAAGGGACATGAGATTTCCAACTTATACTTTGTCAAGCATATACTCCATAGTTTGTTCACTTTAACCTTAATCACTTCAAGATGCTTACGATAGGGGCAATGTGAGATGAAAGCTAATAAGTACCATAATTTTTGGAAAGCTCTTTATGAGACTTGAATCCCTGATTCCTTCTATGATGGCCTTTCTTCCACTTTTATATTGAGTCTCCACCTTCTATCTTTATGCACCAATTAAGAGAGCATAGTTGTCATTCTTAGTTCTATGTGCATTGTTCCAAGACTTGTTGATTGATGCATAACTTTTATATTGCTTGTTCCTAAACTATTTGTATTTAGTCACCCTTATGAACTTTGAAGGTGTCCTATGCATTTATGTTTTGCTACTCTATGAGGGACAAGCCGAATACCATTCTCATTATGCTTTCTCTATGTGAAACAAACAAACGTCTTGCAAAACATTGTTATTCATGAATCTTTTGTTTGTGCCTTTTCATGTTACAACATAGTTGCTATGTCTTATTGTTAGAACTCTATCTTTCATGATTCATGTTTAGAGTACCTTAATCCCAGCTATCAATACTTTTACAATACTAATAATCAAGATTGTGTTGTTTGCATATCACCTCAAAAATTATATTGTTTTGATCGTTTACCTACTCGAGGACGAGCAGGAACTAAGCTTGGGGATTTTGATACGTCCATAACGTATCTATAATTTTTGATGGTTTATGCTAATAATATGCTTTTGACGCTCCTTTTTGTATAAAGTTTATGATTTATTTGGACTAACCTACTAATAGTTGCAAAAGTGCACAATGTTCTTGTTTTACACTTTGATGTGTAGGAATTAACAAGAATACAAGTGGAAACCTTGTTGGAGTCAAATTGGGATTTTTCTAGAAATCTGTCTCAGAACTTTTTTTAAGATGGTCACGTTTCGGGTTGAATACGGCATCAAACGGAAAACTCTTCAACTACAAAGTTGTCAGAAATTTCACGACAAATGTCCTGGAAATAAAATTTAGCTGATTCCGAGTCCGGACGAGCCTTTTAGGCCCGATTTACTGCAGCCCAAGATGGGGTGACGGGAATCCAAGAAGCTATATAAAGGGAGGAAACCTATGGGGAGTTATGCCGGAGTGACAGAAACCTGAGGACGCGAACCAGAATGTTGCACGTATGGGAGTAAGAGGGCCATTAAACGTAAGGCTATGGTTGGGAAAACCTTAATGCATCGATTAGTACTTACGGATGTTTGCTAACAATCCAATCATATAGTACATGTAATTCCAAGTAGTGAAGCGCATGTATATTTAGCCTCTCCCACATAGAAAACTGCATCGAAGACAATGAACCTGATCTATTCACTATTTAAACTTGGACAAAGCCACCACAATTACCAGCACTATTCCACACTCATGGTTCTATTAGTTTAGTGTATTTTATTGCTGCAGCAACTAGCTTTACTTTCTTGTTATTTATTATCATGCAAAGCTATCTCTATTACTCGTATTGTTGCTCTAGTTTTATTTCCTAGATAATGCAAACGTTTAGTGCGCGTAGAGTTGTATCAGTGGTTGATAGAACTTGAGAGAATATTTATCCTACCTTTAGCTTCTCGTTGGGTTCTACACTCTTTACTTATCGAAAAGGCTACACACGATCCACTATACTTGTGGGTTATCAACCACTCAGTGTGGATGACCACTTTGATGAATCTGGCAAACTCTAGCCGGGCTAGCTCCTTTGAACTTTTCATCGTTGAAACATTGTAGGGACTGTTTGACGGGTTTAGCATTAGCATACATGTTTAAAGAGTGATCGACAAGTTCTCTAGGTACTCTGGTCATGTCTGATGGTTTACATGCAAATATATCTTTATTAGCTTTGAGGAACTCGACGAGCGCACTTTCCTATGTGTGGCCTAAGCCTACTTCTATCTGTGTCACCTTGGAGGGGTCGTCGTCCTTAAGAGGTGTTGTCTTCGTCTCTTCCGGTGCCTTGAACTCCGGAGTCGGCTTCAACACTTCCTTCTTTGTTGCGGGCATCTCGACGGGTCGATGTTCTTCTTGATCTCCTGGTACTCCTCGGCATGCAGTACGGCTTCAGCAAAGGCAGTAGCTCCATCCTTGCATTCTCGTGCTTTCTTCAGGTTTCCCCAGATTGTGATGACGCCATTGGGACCTGGAATTTTCAACCTGTTTTAGATATAGCAAGGGAGATACATGAAGGCCCAGTAGGCCGGACGCCCAGAGATAGCATGGTATGCGCTCTTGAATGCCACCACTTCGAAAGAAAGTGGTTCAGTCTGATAGTTACTTGGCGTCCCTAATGTGACGTCTAAAGTAATCTCTCCGAGAGAGTTTGCTTGTCTTCCTGGCACACCTCCATGGAAAACAACTGTGCTATGATTCAGCTATGTTTCCGATATCTTCATATGGTGCAACATTTCGATGTAGAGGATGTTCATGCTACTGCCATCATCCATGAGTGTCACACCCCCGGGATCAGGGTTAAACATATCCAGACCTTTGCCTGACATAATCTTAACCTAGACCTCGAGGATATCCAATGAGAAATCGCTAACACAACAGTAACCCTTCAACACAAAAGTTATTACAGAAACCTCATGCCTGAGCAAAGAACCAAATCATTACAAGCAGAGGTCACTGACCACAAAAATCAAACAACAGAAGGCAAATTACGCTATTAAGTATGACAAACTTAACAAATGGCCTAAGAGGCCTGAAGCATAATGATGACGTCCCAGCCCATAGATTCCAGGCTGCCGGCTAGGAACCCCAAGCTACTCGTCGGTGTCGATGTCATACCAAACTCATATTCAGTGGAACACTTACTCTGAAAGTATCAACAAATCAAGTGTGAGTACATGGTGTACTCCGCAAGACTTATGGATGGTGGGGTTATTTTGCATAAAGCCATCTTTGTTTATAAAACAAGAGGGTGATAAGAAGATCGTCTATTCATAATATTTTAAAAGGGGATAAGAGAGTGACATCTCCGAAGAATTGATCATCATCTTGACATCCACCAAAGTAATCCTCATCTCACAACTAGGATCACCCCTTCGTACCGATGAGGAAGCATCCTTAAGCACACGTTGATCTGCTAAGTTTTACGATTAAGTTAATGTTCTCTATGATCTTAGAATTTGGTCACCAAGCATTCATAACCATGAACACGGCTTTTCGAAAAGATTTAGCCCTGCAGGGGTGTACAACTTTACACACACGTACCAACTGACTTTTAATTCCACTAGATAAGCCCTCTTCCTTGGAAGCCCGACAGATGGTGGTTGGCCACAACTTTTACCTTGCTTTCGCCGAGACCATGAATCACACCCTAAGGATGGTTCCGTCGTAACGGGTCAAATCCCGAAGTGGGTCCCTAGACATGTGGGCGAGGTTGTTTTCCCAGGGGTTCCATCGACCCCAAGCAAACCCGGCCACGCTTACCTACCGGTTATGATGCACCTTCACCCGCCAAATCTTTCAAAACATTTTTTATGGATATGTCGAATGGAACGCCTGAACTATGTGACTCATGGAATCTACTCGGCAAGTTAATCAGCAAAGGGGTTTCCAAGCCTCGTGTGGTCGTACGCTTGTCTTGGTCCAAAGGGAAGAACACGACTCCTAGTGGTGGCGAGCATGGGACTACAAAAACCACATCCCACCGCGGTCTCCCATACAAGCCTTAGCTTGTTTAACCTCTACCACTGATCTCATCTCATCTTGTTCTCCTGTCATACTAGATTCTCTTCTTTTGATACATCATCTGGATGAACCAGAACTGATAGCTATGCATGGCTAAGCAAGACACATATATAATCTCTAGCAGTGCACACAAGCCAAACCTAGTTATGCTAGGAGTAGTGGATCAGGTAATATAAGCTCAAATGGAGTAATGCAATAGAGATGATACTCTATCTATTAATAAAACACCACGGTAGAATCGTATGCATTATGGCAAGAATGAAATACTTTCGAAATCATAGGATTGTATAATGGTGGGGTTATGCTTTCCTTTGCCTGTTGATAACCAATAAGCAGATCTTCGGAAGCCTTGTACTTGGCTTGGTTACAGTTAGTCAAGTATTGTTCGTCGATCTTCAATGGTGTTAACCTCGGTCTTCAATCTCGATCTCGATATCGTATTCTACTAGGAAGAAGCAAACACCGGAAAGAAAGGGAATTAACAATCAACACATGGCATCAAAATGCTCAAGCAAGGATGATGATATGACAAGTTTAATAGTATATAAATGGAACCCTAAAGCATGCTTCGCAATTTAAGAGGTATCCGAGGGGTCCAACTCCTAATACAGGAGAGACCTCGGAATCACGTGCGGGGGTTCAAATGTGCTTCTAATTAAACTTGTAATTAAAGTTGTTGAACAATGCATGATTATGAGTCTATTGTAAAGATCTCATTTTTCTGAACATTTTGATATATTATACCTATTTTTCTGACTTATAAATAATTAGTTATTGAATTTATAAGATTAAACCAATTTCTGAAATTATTAAAAACAATTAAAAATGTTTTTTGTTTCAGCACAGACGCTGGCTGATGTCACCATAGGGGTGGGGTTGTTTTTCACCAGGGTAGAGGCTACCCGTAGTGACTGATAGGTGGGCCATGTGCCACATCTGGTGGCACCGTGGCCAAGCTTGCGCGCTTTTGACGCGAGCACCACGTCACCATGACGGCGGCGCGGCAGACAGTGGCTGGCGGCAACACAGGAGGGCGAGCGGGGATACGCTATTCTGCCTAATTGAACCAGTGCAACACGGGCTACATAAAACCGGCGGTGCCGCTATGGGGTGTTTGCCGGAGCTGCCACTACGGCGAGCGACGGTGGCAGGACTTGCAGAGCAGCAGCGGGCGGTGGATATACCAAGCAATTGACGCGGCGAGAGGGTCCTTGAGCACCAGAAGCTCACCCTGGATTGGTTGGTGGCGACAGCGAGGTGGGGTGCAGTCGAGAACGACGGCGATTGTCGATGACGGTGGCGGCCGGAGTTGAGGAGGGAGCTTCCGATAGGAGTGCCTAGGAGCATGCCGGCTCACATGAGTGGGGGCAAACGAACGAGTCAAGCAAGGCGGAGCTTGTGGCACGGGCGGCAGGGCACGGGGCAGCCGGGAGTGAGCTCTAGCTTTAGGCCATGGCGGGATAGGGTTCGGGTGAGGAGGGGAAAACTATGAGAGGGCTCGAGGGGAAGTGAGATGGGTATGAGGAGAGAGAGCGGATCATGGCTGTTCTCGTGGCGTTCTTATCTTCGCAAGGCGACTACTGCGGTGGCCGGAATCGCAGGGGTGAGTATCTGGCGGCCGCGTGCAAGACAACGAGATGCTTGTCTCTTCAGGGAAGACGACAGAGAAAGGGGTAAGATGGGCTGGGCCGAGCTAGGCTGCTACGGGCTACTGACTGCTGCACGGGTGGGCGGCAGAGAGGGAAGAGGGGAGATGGGCCGGCCTGCTGCGGGTCTGCTACAGTTTTTATTTGCAAAACATTTTTCCTTTTGTATTTCTTATTTTCTTTTTGTATTTTCAAATTCTTTTCTGATTTTAAATTGTTTGAAAATACTCGAGGATTTGTAAATAATAAGATAACATTGCAGGGCCCTTTTATACTATTTGGGCTCCACACTTTTGATCTTTTCAAAATACAAAAAACATTTTGAATCCATTTGAGAGAGAGGAAACTAGGGTTTAGGGTTTTGCAATATTTCTTTTGCATGCAATTTAAAAGATGATGCTCGTGAATGCTCAAACAAAGCCCTAATTAATATTAGCTAAAACTGGGGTGTTACAGATCTATCCCCCTTACGAGAATCTTGACCCGAGATTCCGCGGGTAGGAAGAAAGAAGAGAAACAGGGTCACTTCTAAGGATAAGAGGGAAACACACTAAACAACACACTGAGTATCTCATGGTTAACTCATGAAGGAGTGTTCAAAAATAACTCTGAGATGACGTCTTGAAACACATCAAGGTAACGGAGGAAACAAAAGGAGATGGTGTCAAGGTGGTAGATAGTTGGTCTTCTTAAGGATTGAGACCATGGAACTTCAGAAGAATTTAGGCTTCTGAAAAGGAGAGCTTAAAAAAGAAAGTCATAACCACAGACTTCGAGCGATGAAACTCCACTAGACGGTTTAAGTAGAGTTTCTAGGGATACAGAGATAGATCAGAAGGACCAAGTTATTGAGCTACTTTTGATAAAGAAGGATCACTCTTCATTCAACAAAAGGCCAAGTCAAAAAGGTTGTTTTGTGGGGAGAGGACTCATAAGAGTCGCAAGGAACATGTACCAAGAGAAACTTCTGATTACCCAAATCATACTCACTCTTGCACATGATCGAGAAATGAATGAAACTCTGTATTCATCCAAGATTATCAAAATCTTTGCTGAAGATGGTGATATAACTTTGCACCACAAGTATGATTAATTAAGAAGATTCTCGATGACACGAGGAAAAAGAGACTTCATTCTCAGACTTCAATTATTTGGCACCACAGAATGCTTATCAACATAAAAGGGTCTGGAGGATCGACTGAGAGACATTTAGCAACACTACTTTAAATGTTCTCCTTGATGTTCGAGACATGAAACATCAAGTATAGGTTGGACTTCGGATACAAAGGAAACCATGAGCACAACTCCTATAATAAATCATAGAAGAAGCCTCATGAAGAGTGATTGTTATTTGCTGATTCAAGAGAAATTTGACTGTAGGGACTAATTGTGTCAACCATTACATCAATATTGCCGGATTTTCAAAGAAACCTATGGCAAAACCTTGAAGAAGACCAACCATCATTGCTGCTTGAGATTCAGTGGTTAGATGGCATAATACTTCAGACTCATCATGTCCGAATAGAAAGTTTGCAATATTTACCACAAGGATAAAGTTACTAGATTCTCAAGACATGGACTACAATGTCAAGCTCCAAAAGACTGAGCTAGATTGCTAGATCCATGTATTAGCAACTTGTCAAATGACAATTGTTTATACATGAAGTACTTGCAACGAATTACACATGTATCCTTGAAGGAACAGAAACAACTCTACTTGAATCCACAGTAACATCTTTCTACAATTTCACATGAACCGGGGGAGGTCACTTCTTAACATACAGAACACAATACTTTGAGATGACCTGAAGACTATTCTCGAGAGTTATTCAACATTAATGCCAAATATTCCATATGAATCTATTCTAGCTTGGAGAAGATAAGGATGTTATTGATGGGCTCAACAACAAACTTATCGACATACTCCTGGAAGATAGACTCATATGTTGTATGAACAAGGCAAAGTATTGATCATACCAAAGAACATGAGCATGTACTCAAGTGCAAAAACACGAGTAGCAACATCATCAAGATAGTCCTTGGAACTGGGTTTGATTTGATGGTATCCCAAATCAAATCAAAGGCGGGGGGATAACATATCCATGAAGGAAATACTATCTTTCTTTAGCATGAACAAAACTAGACATCCCTTTAAGAGGAACTAGGTGGGATAGAACTTTCATCTTACAACTCTCCAAGTTGTTGTTTAATCTCAACCAACTAGTTCAGGGTATCCAGTACAGATCCTTGGAGAAAGGAGCAGTTCAGAGAACTTGCTTGCTCAAGAACTTGACAACACGGTCATGCGGCAACATGGCGATACTTGTAGAGAGACATCTAGAATATCACGTACCACAGATATGTCACTTAGTTCGAGAGGAAACTTTCTTGGTAAGGCAAGAAGACATAGTATCAGAGCTTTGGCACAAGCCTAACTCTTTGACCGAAGAGGGTGCACCAGGGTGACGGACTTGGTAGCATAATCATCCTTTTCTTAGTGATAGGATTAACAAATCATGCTAAGAATCACATAAACGTCCTTGGAGTTCAAAGAAATAAGAATTGCTAAGAATCTCAAATGGCCACATTATTATGCACATGCATCATTCACGAGCGCGAAATCTCTGAGGAAGGGTGGGTAAATATGTGTGAGAGCATCACTTGATTAAGCGGTCATGAAACTCAGCACGACCTCTTAGTATTAAACGGTGTGATACTCTAAGGTAGAACAAATGGAATGCAATCAATGCCTTTTTATCTGCGAGTTACAACACTTTGACCTGGTCCTAGATATGATGAGGTACCAGAGTTTGTTTCTCCTAGACATCCCGATATGGTTTGTCTCAATAGACCACAAGAGTATCTTGCATCGGAAGACACCAATGCACATTTACTACTTGGCTACCAACTGGTAGACAAAGGTCAGAAACAACAAGGGAGAAGGAACATGCTCAGGATAGAATCCCGAGATGTAGATGCATAGATTAACAATCTTCCGAAAATCAATGCATAGAAGGGAGAGGTGTGGCAGAGACACGAGTATAGATATGAGACTCACAAGGAGTACTCTTGTCGTAATCTATTTGGTTCCATTAAAGAACATCTTCCATAGCTAGTGGTAGGGGAAGTCCTTAATTGTTGAAATTCAATTGCGACAATAACCACAAGCTTGAAGGCTATATTTTAAAAGTATCGATCCTTAGGTAATGGTTGAACATTAACGACAGGGGACAATAGAATGGATCTTGGGTTAAAGGTCAGCTTCATGTACATGATTCCCAACGATAGAATCTAGCATAATCAGGGATCTTCGGTTCAAGTCCAAGGGTTAAAACTCGAGAAAGAAGTAACTACTACTTGAGTGACACAGCGTACACTACAAGATAGTAATCAAGAGGTAGCTTCGAAGAGAAGAAACAACTTCTGAAGTACCCAAACAAATAAAAAGGAGGCACACGAGGCGAAAGGAAACCTCGGAGCCTGGAACTGAACACTATGGATTGTACAATATAATATTGTAGGCCCATAAGATAGAGAGATCATGATGGAAAGGGATCTCTTAGCTGGAGCAGAGAAAAAGGGGAACAAGGAACACACACACACACTGACTCTAGAGAACTCTACACTAGGTCAACTGGTTGAGAAACGACATGCCAAGAAGGCACCTAAGCTTTGAAAGACTAGGAGAGATATCAAAACTTTTCAAAGTCAACAGGGTAAGATGACCCAGAGTTAGAGCGAAACTGGATAAGGAGCAAAAGAAGCATACTAGAGTTTTCCCAAATACTTTTCATCTTTGAAATAGTTTTCACAAGAACTAGACTCAACATCGACCAATAGCAAGGTTTTCCTAAGGTCGGTACTGCTCAGATACCAAGAACTGTGACACCCCCGGGATCAGGGTTAAACAAATCCAGACCTTAGCCTGACATAAACTTAACCTAGATCTCGAGGATATCTAGTGAGAAATCGGTAACACAACAGTAACCCTGTGACACAAAAGTTATTACATCAAGCTCATACCTAAGCAAAGAACCAAATTATTACAAGTAGAGGTCACTTACCAAAAACATCAAACAATGGAAGGCAAATTATGCTATTAAGTATAGCAAACTTAACAAATGGCCTAAGAGGCCTGAAGCATAACGATGACGTCCTAGCCCATAGATTCTAGGCTGCTAGCCGGGAACCCCAAGATACTCGTCGATGTTGATGTCATACCAAACTCGTCTTCAGTGGAACACTTACTCTGAAAGTATCAACAAAGCAAGGGTGAGTACAGGGTGTACTCCGCAAGAATTATGGCTAGTGGGGTTATTTTGCATAAAGCCATCTTTGTTTATAAAATAAGAGGGAGAGAAGAAGCTTGTCTAATCAGAATATTTTTAAAAGGGGATAAGAGAGCGACATCTCTGAAGAATTGATCATCATCTTGATATCCACCAAAGTAATCCTCATCTCACAACTAGGATCACTCCCTCGTACCCATGAGGAAGCATCCTTAACCACACGTTGATCTGCCAAGTTTTACGATTAGGTTAATTTCCTCTATGATCTTAGAATTCGGACACCAAGCTTTCATAACCGTGAACATGGCTTTTCGAAAAGATTTAACCCTGTAGGGGTGTACAACTTTACCCACACGTACCAACCGACTCTTAATGCCACTAGATAAGCCCTATTCCTTGGAAGGCCGGCAGAGGGTGGTTGCCCATGACCTTTAACTTGCTTTCGCCGAGACCATGAGTCACACCCTAAGGATGGTTCTGCCGTAACGGGTCAAATCCCGAAGTCGGTCCCTAAAGATGTGAGCGAGGTCGGTTTACCTGGGGCTCCATCGACCCCAAGCAACCCCGACAATGCTTACCTACCTGTTATGACGCACCTTCACCAGCCAAATCTTTCAAAATGTTTTCTATGCATATGTCGAATGGAACACCTGAACTATGTGACTCATGGAATCTATTAGGCAAGTTAATCAGCGGAGGGGTTTCCAAGCCCCGTGTGGCTATACGCTCATCTTGGTCCAAAGGCAAGAACACGATTCCCAGTGGTGGCGAGCATGGGATTATAAAAACCACATCCCACCGTGGCCTCCCAAACAAGCCTTAGCATGTTTAACCTGTACAACTGATTTCATCTTGTTCTCCTCTCATACTAGATTCTCTGCTTTTGATACATCATCTGGATGAACCAAAAGTAATAGCTATGCATGGTTAAGCAAGACACAAATATAAGCTCTAGCAGTGCACACAAGCCAAACCTAGTTATGCTAGGAGCAGTGGATCAGGTAATATAAGCTCAAATGGAGTAATGCAATAGATAGGATACTCTATCTATCGATCAAAGACCACGGTAGAATCGTATGCATCATGTCAAGAATGAAATACTTTTGAAATCATAGGATTGTATAATGGTGAGGTTATGCTTGCCTTTGCCTATTGATAACCAATAAGAAGATCTTCAGAAGCCTTGTACTTGACTTGGTTACAATTGGTCAAGTATTATTCATCGATCTTCGATGGTGTTAACCTCAGTCTTCAATCTCGATCTTGATATCGTATTCTACCGGGAAGAAGCAAACACTGGAAAGAAAGGGAAATAACAATCAACACATGGCATCGACGCAATGCTCAAACAATTATGATGATATGACAAGCTTAATAGTATTGAAATGGAACCCTAAAGCATGCTTGGCAATTTAAGCGGAATCCAAGGGGTCAAAACCCTAATACAGGAGAGACCTCGGAATCACGTGTGGGGGTTCAAATGTGCTTCTAATTAAACTTGTAATTAAAGTTGTTGAACAATGCATGATTATGATTCTATTGTAAAGATCTCATTTTTCTGAACATTTTGATATATTACACCTATTTTTCTGACTTATGAATAATTAGTTATTGAATTTATAAGATTAAACCAATTTATGAAATTATTAAAAACAATTAAAAGGTTTATTGCGTCAGCATAGACGCTGGCTGATGTCACCATAGGGGTGGGGTTGTTTTTCACCAGGGCAGAGGCTACCTGCAGTGACTAACAGGCGGGCCATGTGCCACGTCAGGTGCCACCATGGCCAAGCTTGCGCGCTACTGATGCGAGCACCATGTCACCATGACGGCGGCGCGACAGACGGTGGTCGACAACGGCGCAGGAGGGCGAGTTGGGATGTGGTATTCTACCTAATTGAACTAGCACAACGTGGGCTGCCTAAAACCGGTGGCGCTGCTATGGGGTGGTCGCCGGAGCTGCCAATACGGCGAGCGGCAGCGGCAGGACTTGTAGAGCAGCAGCGGGCAGTGGATACAAGAAGCAATTGAGGCAACGAGACGGTGCTTGAGCACCAGAAGCTCAACCTGGATTGGTTGGTGGTGACGGCGAGGCGGGGTGCAGTTGAGAACGACAGCGATTGACGATGACGGTGGCGGCCAGAGTCAGGAGGGAGCTTCCGATTGGAGCACCTAGGAGCACGCCGGCTCATGCGAGTGGGGGCAAACAAACGAGTCGAGCAAGGCAGAGTTTGTGGCACGGGCGGCAGGGAACAGGGTGGCCAGGACTGAGCTCTAGCTCTAGGCCATGGTGGCTAGGGTTCAGGTGAGGAGGGGGAAACTGTGAGAGGGCTCAAGGGGAAGTGAGATGGGTATGAGGAGAGAAAGTGGATCGCGGTGTTTCACGTGGGGTTCTTATCTTCGCGAGGTGATCACTGCGGTGGCGGGAATCACAGCGGTAAGCATCGGGCGGCCCCGCGCAAGACATCGAGCTGCTTGTCTCTTCGGGGAAGACGATAGACGAAGGGGTAAGATGGGCTAGGCTGAGCTGGGCTTCTACGGGTTGCTGACTGCTACACGGGTGGGCGGCAGAGAGGGAAGAGGGGAGATGGGCCGGCCTGCTGCGGGTCTGCTGCAGTTTTTATTTGTAAAACATTTTTCCTTTTGTATTTCTTGTTTTCTTTTTGTATTTTCAAATTCTTTTTAGATTTAAATTGTTTGAAAATACTAGAGGATTTGTAAATAAAAAGATAACATTGCAAGGCCCTTTTATACTGTTTGGGCTCCACACTTTTAATCTTTTCAAAATACAAAAACCATTTTGAATCCATTTGAGAGAGAGGAAACTAGGGTTTAGGGTTTTGCAATATTTATTTTGCATGCAATTTAAAAGATGATGCTCATGAATGCTCAAACAAATCCCTAATTAATATTAGCTAAAACTGTGGTGTTACAATGAGATTCTTGGAGAACCCATAGTCGTTGATGAGTGGATTGACAACCAGGGCATACTTTCCTTGCCTATGTGGTTTAAGCGGATGGTCGCTTTGGTCAAAGCTAATTATTACTTCTCACTAGTCCAGAAACTAAGGGACAGCTGGTAAATTTGTGTTGAGCTCATGCATTAATGCCTTTTTGACCATAGCAGGCTGGGGTTCGAGGAAGCAGACATATGTGTCTTTCTTGGTTGGGTAAGTCTTCTTATCATTTGACTTGGGATTTGAGGTATCCGCCTCCTCAATGTGGGAATCTTCCTTGGACTCCTTCTCTTTGTCAGAATTTTTCTTTCCTTTTCATCGCTTGTCCCTGTAGCCAGCAGATTCGTCTCTCTTGATGTCGTCATTGAAACGACACTCAACGTTTGTGTGGGACGAGCCCCCGTTACCATCCAGGTGATGCACACACGGATTATTGGCAATGTCGGCCCAAGAGTAGGTTTTACCAGGCTGTTGGTCTCCTCTACCTTGGGCTCGACAAGTTCTGTGACCTCGTCCCTGGCTACCTCCGTGGCCTCCTCGACCTCTGGACCCGAAAGTTGTGTTGACAGTCACGGTTTCTTGATTGGGTTTCTCTTCCAAGGTGTTCTTGCATTTCTAGGTCTGCTACTGCTTTGGCTGCTTAGACGACACTATAATAAAAGTTTCCTTCTGCAATGACTTGGCCCAACGGTCGTCGTAGAAGGCGCGTTTTCTGTGATGAATTTCTCGACTCGGTCGTGGCTGATGGAAAACTTCTTTTTCCGGTTTTGCCGCCCTCTACTACGGGGGCTACCGGGCTGCGGTACCAAAGTTTGCGGGTGAGTGCACCGCGGTACCTAAGTTGCCTAAAATTGCAGCGTTTTGAAATGTTGCGCCGCCAACTACCGAGAGGGGCCATTTCGATGCAAACTCATCTCACCCCTACCAAATCCAAACATGTCGTGAAACTGCCCCGTGAAGTAGACAGTCGGGACCCTCATGTCAGTAATATTTCCATGACGCAAGCGCCAACGCGGCAACCACGTAGGCAAAACAAGAGATTAAAGGAGCATGGTGCGTTGACCAAATTCACAAATCCACTCCATCCCTCCTTTTGCATGAACCCTAGCACCGGCAGTGTCAAAATCCCCTCTCCAACCAGAATGATCTCTTCGGGCATTTGACTTCCGGCGCCTACTCGTTGCTACCAAGCTCTAATGCCGAATGCCGTGCCAGCAGTTGCGACGATCTAGCCCGCCTCTACCACTGACGAGCTGAGCAGCGCGAAGGATGACAGATCCATTTGCCGAGGAAGAAGTAGTTCTGGCTAATTGCGGGTGAGCTACTCTTCTCGTTGCTATTCACACTACCTATAACTACTAGCTGGCTATTGGCATTACAGAGATATATCGAACATAGAATTGTTTGCTAGCATGACGCTGACAAACAATTCTTATATTTTCTCTCCAATTTTCTATCATGATCTCCGCTGAACCCAAATGCACGGTTCTGGTGGCCATCTGCGGCTACCTCATTAAATTAGCACATGGGAAGAGCACGTGGAAACAAGCTCAGAATCTGAAGATGGAAGTAGCGCCTATGCAGTTATGCACTATCCCTGGTTTGGTTGCTATTGTGCGTGAACTTGCTAAAATGAGGCCAGAGCAGACTACACAGTTCAGCATCATTTATGAACGAGGCTTCAAGGTTCCTATAGTGTGTGACAGTCAGCTAATTGGGTTGATGAAATAGCATGTTAGGCTTCGCGTGGTTATGCTGGTGTGTAACATACTGGATGAGGAAGCTCCTGCTACTGGGAGTCACCCAGCTATTATTGGACAGGGAGGTCTAACTCGAACCCCTGTTGTTGTTGAGAAAAATGTGGTTCCTTCTCCGCGACATGCTTCTGTCAGGCAACCTCCTCGTAGGATTCCCCGTATTGCCGTTGTGGAAAACTCTGCTCTAGAATCTGCTAGTACTGATCGTCCCCGTCCCCGTGCTCGTGTTGATGCGGCTGCTGCTCACCCAATCCATGCCGCTGTTGAGCAAACTAAGGCTTCTGGAGGCTGCCCCGCTATTGTTGCCAAGACCGCCGCCTTGTGTGTTGCTCCTCCTCGAAATTGTCCTCAAGTTGTGCAAACCCATGCTCTAGAATCTGCTGGTACTGGTCGTCCTCGTGTTGTTGTTGATCTGGACGCTGTTGACCCAATACCTACCGCTGTTGAGCAAACTAAGGCTTCCGGAGGCTGCCCCACTGTTGTTGCAAAGACTGATGCCTTGTCTCCTCCTCGAACCCGTGCTCGGGTTTAGCGAGCTGCTGGTCTAGAGCCAGCTCCTGGTCTGGACTCTGCTAGCACTCGAAACACTGTTGTTGTGGGAACTGCTCCTGATCATCGATGTGGCATGGCAGCAGCTGATCCTATTGTGGCTGCCGCTAGAAGGGGCCTTGCCTGTCCACCATGTAATGTAGCTCCCGCTGCTAAGGGCCCTCGCCTTGCTCCTGGTCCTGGTACTTCCACCGAGGTTGATCCAGCTAACGATGATGCTAGTGATGGCGGCGGTGGCATTGGGGCTGGGTCTGATGGTGCCGCTCTAGGTTCCCAACCTCTTGGAGGTTTCTATCCTGAAGAACCTGATGATGGCAAAGTAATCGTTCGTATCGGTGTCGTGGATTATACTGCAAAATTAGATGATGGCACAGAAAAATTCTATGACGAGTTTGATGTAATCCTTGGCAGATACGACCCTGAAGTGGTAGATTTATCTGACCTGATGGTATCGTTACGTGTGAAGGTGCTGTGGGGGTCCTCCCAGGAAGCACGGTTGTTATATTATGGTTACAGGAGCAAAAAGGCTATCGAAGTGAAAGATACCAGGGATTTAGTCATACCGTTTACAAGGAAACATTATAGAGGTGAAGTTTACTTCGACTTGCTAGTGCTCACGGTTGGAGAGGAATTGGAACTCGACAATAGAGATGATGGACTTTTAGAAGGCATGCGTGACCTGATCCATGGCATCCCTAGGGCTGGTGCGACTGAGGGTAGCTTCGAACAGAGGAGAGTCTTACAGAGGAGCGTGATAAAGAGGAGCAGGAAGAGCATCCCTAGAAAGGGCACCCCGAAGAAGAACATCACCAAGGAGACCACGCCAGAGAAGAGGACGCCCAAGAGTCGCACGACAAAAGGCACCATGCCGCAGAGTACACCACTGAGATCTAGTCAAAATGCCAGACCGAACGGTAGTAGTAAAAATGCTAAGAGGGCTGTCAGGGAATTATGCCAGCACGAAGGAGAACACGCCCAATAGTAGCAGCAAAAGGGCTAATTTGGAGCGGAACACGCCACTGAGGTCAGGCAATATTGCCAGCACGAAGGAGAAGATGCCCAATAGTAGCAGCAAAAGGGCTAATTTGGAGCGGAACACGCCACTGGGGTCAAGCAATATTGCCAGCACGAAGGAGAACACGCCCAATAGTAGTAGCAAAAGGGCTAATTCGAAGAAGAACACGCCGCAGAGGTCAGGCAATAATGCCAGCACGCTAGAGCCAACACCCGTGAGGGGAGGCAGTAAGGAGATCACACCCAAGAGCGGCAGCAAAAAGCCTAGTTTGATGGGGAATGGAACGCGGATGTCAAGCCCTACTGATACCATCAGGAAAGATTACATCAGGAAGGAGGATGTACACAGGAAGAGCAAGAGGGTTCTATACACTCAAGATGAAATTGATTCTGACTGTTGTTTGTCCACTGAAGTACCTAGGATGCGTGCAAACGTAAGACCACCCCATGCGGTTGGAGCAGAACCAACCGAGTGTCTTGGAGAAAACAGAGTTGCCGGTGAGGTGGATGGGGGAAATGTTCCTGTCCATCTGGGTGGACACGATGGTGCAGCCCCACCCATGGGAGTCAATATGATGTGTGAAGTACTAGGCATTAGAGACGATGGCGAAGATTCTGAATCAGATGAAAAACAAAGGCACTGTAGAGGATTAAGAATCTGGTGATGATGAAATAGATGAGGAACTTAACGATGAGGCTGGTATTCTAGTCGATGATTTGGGTGTTGAAGTAGAAGAAATGAAACATGACCACGAGTATCCTATAATTTCGGTCGGCACCGAGTTCAGGATCATGCATGAGTTCAGGATGTCGTTCCGGCATTTTTGTATCCAGGGGGAGTTCGACGTTTATCGACTGAAGAACACTGCCCAGAGGTATGAGGTCGTTTGCAAGTTAACGTGGATGAATGGACGGGCCGAGGTACATTGTCCATGGAGGATCACAGCAAGAGCCTTACCTGCGTCGAATGCAATTAGGGTACTGGGGCAATGAATGCAGCAAACCATTAGAACTCTCTCTCTTTTCACTCTATAACTACAATTGATGTGTGATATCTTTCTAGCAACTAGTCGACCCCGCTTATCTTTTAAATGAATCTGTGTTGTAGGTGAACAAAATGGGCCCTCCACATATGTGTCCGATAGGCAGCAAACTGAAATCCTCAATGGCTGATACGGATTGGGTGGGTATGCAATCTATGTCCATACTAAAGGATAACCCCAAGGAGACCGCGAAGAATATTCAGACTAGCCTCCGTTCTAAATACAACATTGTCCTTCCATATTACACGGTTTGGAAAGGTAAAGAGAAAGCTCTGGGGGTCTTGCACGGGGATTGGACCCAATAGCTTCAGGATGCTGTACAACTTCAAGGTGGAGGTACAAGCTAGGTGTCCAGGGAGTGTTGTGGAGATTGACACCGAATCAGAAGGTGGTAAAATATATTTCAAAAGATTTTTCATGGCGCTTAAACCTTGCATCCAGGGATTCAAGGACGGTTGAAGGCCGTATCTGAGTGTAGATAACACTGTCCTAACTAGCAAATGGAAAGGCTGCCTGCCATCTGCTACAGCACTTGATGGTCACAACTAGATGTTCCAGTGGCATTCAGGCTGTTTGAAACAGAAACGGAGGAAAACTGGGTCTGGTTTATAAGGCAGCTCAGGAGATCAATAGGCCACATGGATCCATTGGCTATATCCACGGATGCATGCAAAGGGCTGGCGAATGCAGTGAAGGAGGTGTTCCCGCGAGCTGAAGGTAGAGAATGCCATGCCCATATGATGCTCAACTTGTACTCACACTATGTAGGCAGCGTATTTCGTTACATGTTTCCTGCTGCTAGAGTTTACAAACCTAGTAGCAGCGAATATTTCATGAGCAAGTTTTTTGCCGAAGCCCCTAAACTTCTAGAGTACTTAGCCATCCATCATTTGCAGCTATGGAAGAGGAGTCAATTCAACCCTGACATCAAAGTTGATTACATAAACAACAACCTTGCAGAATGCCTGAATAACTGGGTGAAGGACATAAAAGTGCGTCATGTTCATATCTTGATGGACAGCATACGTGGTATGATCATGAAGCTGTTAAATATAAGGAGAGAGATCGGTAGGAGACTTAGAGGACATATGCTACCGCCAGTTGTACAGCAACTACATAAGAGAAGCCGAGGACTTGCTCATCTTAAGGTTCTCCCGTCAACCAGCAGAAGCTGTGAGGTGGTCGATATGTCCAAGAGTGGCAAAAGGGATGTTGTGAACATCTAGCTGCAAGAATGCACCTGCTTAGAGTGACAGCATACCGGGAAACCTTGCGACCAAGCCTTGGCCTTCTTGGTGAAGAAAAGAACTCTACCACATTTGGATTAGTATTTGTCAGACTACTACTCTATGGAAAAGTTCAGAGCTGCGTACGCTGGATCCGTCGAGCCATGTACAGACCCATCTCAGTGGCCTCAAGTCCAACTGTCTTTCGAGCTTTGCCAGCCAGTTACAATAAGGGGCAGAGGAAGACCCCAGATGAATAGGTTTAATAATTTTCTCGAGAAGAAGGGTTCGGCTTTCAGTGCTACAAAGAAGGGAAAACAGATGCAAGACCTGCCATCTTATAGGCCATAGAGCAGCTGGATGTCCCCTTAATGCTCCCAAACCTAGGTATTAGATGGTACATTCACACAAAAAATTGTTTATAGTCTGTAGATATAAGGTAGTAATCCATGTACTGTTTTTTTTATAGGAAGCGCAAGGTAAGAAACAAGACAGTCGACTCAGTGATTTTGCTATGGGAAGAAAACCAAAACGAGTGGAGTGATGATGTCGGACAAGATTCTGGTGCTGATTGGCCTGACTTCCCTCGTCCCGGAGATGCAGGGTACATGAAGGTAAGAAAATTGGCACCCAGGAAGAGGAAGAAGGCAGGAGATGAAGAAGCCAGTGGACGTGAAGGAAAGAGGAAGAAAGTTGGCACCCAAGCAGAGAAAGAGGGCTAGCAGTGTAGCAGCCTAATGATGTATTGAACTTGAACCTATATATGTAGTTCGGTTAAACTCTGGAGCTGTGTGCGTGGAACTTGTCGGGCGAAACAATCTTCCTCCCGTACTCGGAGTAAAATGTATCATGACTTTAGGATTTGATACGGCCGAGGCCACTAGTTGAATCCAAAACTGTGACTGTGTCACTACTATCTGAACAATCGTGATAGCTGAGCGGTTAAATCCTCTCCAAAATCGATGGGTGTCAGTGGCACAGACATGATTTATTTATAGGCGCTTAATAAATCCCTGTTGTTGGCATTACACTTATGATAAGTTTCTGGGCTGAAATACAATTTCCTAAGCTGGATACTACACTCCACGAAGCAGCAACTTATTTCAGCTGCTGGACAACGACATGGCAACATAAACTGCAAATGCAACAGATAATGCCTAGATAATGAGGAAATTGTTTCCACTATCTGGACTAATCTTGAGCCCGTCTGTCTCACCACCTTCCTGCCCCTACCTCCCCTGCACCTGGAGAAGCTCCCGGATCTCTCGCTCCATCGCACGAATCTCCTCTTTCTTGTCCCACACAGCATCACACAGATCCTGAACAAGCTCTCTGTGAAAACCTGTCAGTGGCTTTTCGATCCACACAAACTTGTCACAGCCAGTCCCCCTCCCTTCCTGCGTAGTAGATCGAAGGAAACAAAAAAAAGAATTACATTACGCTTTCTGGATCCGGGTTACCATTGTACCTCCAGTAGGAACTTACCGCTCTGATGCTGCAGTTGCTGAATTTTTCTGCAGTATTTTTGTCGGTCCATGAAATCCATCTCGGCATCTTCTCACCGCACAAACATAGCATATTGGGGTAGTAATCGTAGGGCACCCTCCGGTACCTGATGGGGGCACCCGCTTGACGGTGTTGAGCTGACCCTGATTCTGCCCGAGATGAATTGCATGAGCTGCGAGCCATGAGTGAGGGGAGCGAGGGCAGAGGAAAGAGGAGCCTTTGTATGCCAGGGTAGTGGTGAAACGTGATTTATCCCTACTTAATAACTCGGGCAGTATCCTACTCTCCACATTCGGCTGACAGGTGGGGGACCTAGCGTGTGGACTTGTCAACCAAACCTCGCGCCTTCGTGGTTCAAAAGCCCTCTCGCACCCATTGGACGAAATTTTTTGGCACCTTGCCCGCGTACATATCACTGGGAGGCCTTGCTCAAGAACCAGACACGCCTGGCCCACAATCTTACTCCCTCCTAGGAACTTGTCATGGCTTGCACCGACAGATCCATCCGCTCCACCGCTTCCGGTAGGGCTCACTGTGGCGGATCCACCCCAAGATCCTACCATCGTTGTATCAAATGGCCATGGTTTCTTGAGAGGAGCAATGACGCTACGTATGCAAGCTCGGCCCCTCCTACCTGTAGAAGGACTGATGCAGCGTCGAGCTCGAGCAGGAGCAACAAGGCGCGACGGCGCTCGGTCCACGCTAACCCCATCACTTCGTCATTGTCGATTCTGATGTGGAGGATGACGGGGACGAAGCTGTGCAGAACGCCATTGTTGCCTCCTTGGCGAAGGGCAAGCCACAGGTGGGAGTGGATGTCACTGAGAAGGGCATGGCGGTGTCACCAATCGAGGTGGACTCCGACGTCAGCGGAGTGATGTGGGTTTAGATGTTGTTTAGGATGGTTGCAATTTTGGTTGTGTTTAATGCGAGTACAATTATTGTAATGGGTTTGTCGAGCTATATTGAGAAATATGTGCAATAGCAGCGTGTGAGTGCTTCCACTTTAGAAATTGTGTTTGTGCCATTTGCATGTTGCATTATCAACGTAGATTACTTGTAAACAATCCAACGAAAATCATCAGATTACAACCATCGGACGGGAGTGGCGGGATGGAAGAGAAGTTGGGACAGTGGCTTCAAGGGGAAGGAAGAGGAGGGGGGCGTGACACTGGCAGGTGGGCCCTCGGAACACGTGACACTGACATGCGGGAGCGGGAGCACACGGTATTGCCGGTCTATCCAGAGCAAGCAGACTTTGCAACATGACAACAGCAAGCTGATTGGACCAATATAATAACTCTACGAATTATTAAGGAGTACTGAAAACTACAACTGGGGTACATTAACACAACATGTATGATCTAAGCACCTGAGAAGCATCGCTTAAGTCTAACAGTAACGACATCACAAGTACTACATTTCCCTGTCGGTCTTCTCGATACAAATGTAGAAATGCATCTTCCTGTTCGGTCTAGCACCGACAAGGTACTGAGATGGCACGCATAGGATCGACCTTAGGTCCACATACTCCACCTCCCGCGGCGTCGGGAAGCTCGGCGCCTTGGCTAGCACAAGAATGCTATCCGACGACGGCGGCTGGGCGTTCGCCCACATGCACACTGTGTATACAGGCCAGGCGCACGAGACCGACCTGACGCATACGGCACACACGATGGTGGGCCTGGCTCTAGTTCCCGGAACACCGGCGGTGATGGTCAGGACGAAAACAGAGTCGTTCCCCCCCTGGAAAATTAGCCGGCAGCATGCCGAGTTAGTGAATGGCACCTGCTCTTGGAGAAGTTGGGCTTGCCCATACGAGATGCTAATCACTTTGATCAAGTGCCCCTCTGCAAGGTGGACGACGAGCTCTGCTGGCGGGCCGGTGTAGTTGCAGCGCGGCTCCGTGCAGGAGCACGCGCCGTGCAGGCACGCGAGCTTGTGGAGAGGGAGCTCATGGTAGGAGTAATGGCGAAAGCATCCTGGGTGGGAGCACACAAGGGGAACGCCGCTGCGAAGTTGCGCGTGAGGATCTCCAGATTCTTGGGCTACAGCATCTGCCACATCTGAAGTTCGTCGAGAAATCGGATAAAATATCAGCAGTTAGATTAGCGAATAGCAGGAATATGTAGGATAAGTTCAAAAGCTTGTAAAATGATTTCTTAGCATGACGTTAGCGACCCGAGAATTGGCGGATCTCGTCGGCTTGTGGCTACGGCAGGATGGAAGTAAAGTGCAGAAAGTGGCTTCGAGGGGAAGAAAGAGAAGTACGGGGAGGAAGAGAAGTAACGGGGACGTGACACTGGGATATGGCCCACTGAACTCGTGAGTCGTGACACTCGCAACATGCCAGTTTATCCAGAGCAAGCGTGGCCAATCATGCCGTAGAACAACCTACTCAAGGATCGCTCTCACGAAGACCATCCCAATCATCCAAGCGCCCCAATCGAATGGTCTGTAACAATCGTCAAGAAGAACGACTGTGTTATGGCATGCCTTCTAGAACACTCGGTCTAACGGTGGATCCATTGGGGGGGGGCAGTGCTAGTTTTAGTATAAGAACAAACATGCAATGACCCTAATGGATCCATATGTGGTTTGTGGAAAGAACACATATGCAATGACACTGCTTGATCCATGTGTATTTTGTGGAAAGAATACACATGCAATGACTCTAGTGCTAGTTTTAGTATAAGAACACACATGCAATGACTCTAATGGATCCATATGTGGTTTGTGGAAAAGAAACACACATGCAATGACCACTGGTTGATCCATGTGTGGTTTGTGGAAAAGAACTCACATGCAATGACCACCGGTTGATCCATATGTGGTTTGTGGAAAAGAACACACATGCAATGACCACTGGTTGATCCATAAGTGGTTTGTGGAAAGAACACACATGCAATGACCACTGGTTGATCCATAAGTGGTTTGTGGAAAAGAACACACATGCAATGACCACTGGTTGATCCATAAGTGGTTTGTGGAAAAGAACACACATGCAATGACCACTGGTTGATCCATAAGTTGTTTGTGGAAAATAACACACATCCAATGAAGCTGATTGGTCCATATGTGGTTTGTGAAAAGAACACACATGCAATACCACTGGTTGATCCATGTGTGGTTTGTGGAACCAACACACATGCAATGACGCTAGTGCTAGTGTTAGTATAAGAACACACATGCAATGACTCTAGCGGATACATATGTGGTTTTTGAAAAGAACACACATGCAATGACCACTTGTTGATCCATGTGTGGTTAGTGGAAAGAACACACATGCAATGAACACTGGTTGATCCATATGTGGTTTATGGAAAGAAAACACATGCAAGGACCACTGGTTGATCTATAAGTGGTTTGTGGAAAAGAACACACATGAAATGACCATTGGTTGATCCATATGTGGTTTGTGGAAAGAACACACAAGCAGTGACCACTGGTGGATCCATATGTTGTTTGTGAAAAGAACACACATGCAAAGAACACTGGTGGATCCATAAGTGGTTTGTGGAAAGAACACACATGCAAAGAACACTGGTGGATCCATAAGTGGTTTGTGGAAAGAACACACATGCAATGACTCTAGTGCTAGTTTTAGTATAAGAACACACATGCAATGACTCTAATGGACCCATATGAGGTTTGTGAAAAGAACACACATGCAATGACCACTTGTTGATCCATGTGTGGTTTGTGGAAAGAACACACATGCAATGACAGTGGTGGATCCATGTGTGGTTTGTGAAAAGAACACACATGCAATGAGTCTAGTGCTGGTTTTAGTATAAGAACACACATGCAATGACTCTAGTGGGTCCACATGTGGTTTGTGAAAAGAACACACATGCAATGACCACTGGTTGATCCATATGTGGTTTGTGGAAAAGAATACACGTGCAATGAAGACTGGTGGATCCATAAGTGGTTTGTGGAAAGAACACACATGCAATGACCACAGGTTGATCCATAAGTGGTTTGTGGAGAAGAACACACATGCAATGACCACTGGTTGATCCATATGTGGTTTGTGGAAAGACAACATGCAGTGACTCTAATGCATGTTTTAGTTTAAGAACACATATGGATCCATATGTGGTTTGTGGAGAAGAAGACACATGCAATGACAGTAGTTGATCCATGTGTGGTTTGTGGAAAGAACACACATGCAATGACACTGGTTGATCCAGATGTGGTTTGTGGAAAGAACACACGTGCAATGACACCGGTTGATCCATGTGTGGTTTGTGGAAACAACGCACATGCAATGACTCTAGTGCTAGTTTTAGTCTAAGAGCACACATGCAATGACTCTAATGGATCCATATGTGGTTTGTGAAAAGAACACACATGCAATGACCACTCGTTGATCCATGTGTGGTTCGTGGAAAGAACACACATGCAATGACAGTGGTGGATCTATGTGTGGTTTGTGAAAAGAACACATATGCAATGACCACTGGTTGATCCATATGTGGTTTGTGGAAAAGAACACACATGCAATGACAGTAGTTGATCCATGTGTGGTTTGTGGAAAGAACACACATGCAATGACCACTGGTTGATCCATAAGTGGTTTGTACAAACGAACACACATGCAAGCTGGTGGATCCATGTGTGGTTTGTGGAAAAGAACACACATGCAATGATTCTAGTGTTGGTTTTAGTATAAGAACACACATGCAATGACTCTAGTGGGTCCACATGTGGTTTGTGAAAAGAACACACATGCAATGACACCGGTTGATCCATATGTGTTTTGTGGAAAAGAACACACATGCAATGAACACTAGTGGATCCATGAGTAGTTTGTGGAAAGAACACACATGCAATGACCATTGGTTGTTCCATAAGTGGTTTGTAGAAAAGAACACACATGCAATGAACACTGGTTGATCCATATGTGGTTTGTGGAAAAGAAAACACATGCAATGACCACTATTTGATCCATATGTGGTTTGTGGAAAGAACACACATGCAATGACCACTGGTTGATCCATAAGTGGTTTGTGGGAAATAACACACATGCAATGACCACTGGTTGATCCATAAGTGGTTTGTAGAAAATAACACACATGCAATGACTCTGGTTGGTCCATATGTGGTTTGTGGAAAGAACACACATGCAGTGACCACTGGTTGATCCATGTGTGGTTTGTGAAAAGAACACACATGCAATACCACTGGTTGATCCATGTGTGGTTTGTGGAAACAACACACATGCAATGACTCTAGTGCTAGTTTTAGTATAAGAACACACATGCAATGACTCTAATGGATACATATGTGGTTTGTGAAAAGAACACACATGCAATGACCACTTGTTGATCCATGTGTGGTTTGTGGAAAGAACACACATGCAATGAACAATGGTTGATCCATATGTGGTTTGTGGAAAGAACACACATGCAATGACCACTGGTTGATCCATATGTGGTTTGTGGAAAGAACACACCAGCAGTGACCACTAGTGGATCCATATGTTGTTTGTGAAAAGAACACACGTGCAATGAACACTGGTGGATCCATAAGTGGTTTGTGGAAAGAACACACATGCAATGACTCTAGTGCTAGTTTTAGTATAAGAACACACATGCAATGACTCTAATGGATCCATATGTGGTTTGTGAAAAGAACACACATGCAATGACCACTTGTTGATCCATGTGTGGTTTGTGGAAAGAACACACATGCAATGACAGTGGTGGATCCATGTGTGGTTTGTGAAAAGAACACACATGCAATGAATCTAGTGCTGGTTTTAGTATAAGAACACACATGCAATGACTCTAGTGGGTCCACATGTGGTTTGTGAAAAGAACACACATGCAATGACCACTGGTTGATCCATATGTGGTTTGTGGAAAAGAACACACATGCATTGAAGACTGTTGGATCCATAAGTGGTTTGTGGAAAGAACACACATGCAATGACCACAGGTTGATCCATAAGTGGTTTGTGGAAAAGAACACACATGCAATGACCATCGGTTGATCCATATGTGGTTTGTGGAAAGAACACACATGCAGTGACTCTAATGCATGTTTTAGTTTAAGAACACATATGGATCCATATGTGGTTTGTGGAGAAGAACACACATGCAATGACACTAGTTGATCCATGTGTGGTTTGTGGAAAGAACACACATGCAATGACACTGGTTGATCCATATGTGGTTGGTGGAAATAACACACGTGCAATGACACCGGTTGATCCATATGTGGTTTGTGGAAATAACACACGTGCAATGACACCGGTTGATCCATGTGTGGTTTGTGGAAACAACACACATGCAATGACTCTAGTGCTAGTTTTAGCATAAGAACACACATGCAATGACTCTAATGGATCCATATGTGGTTTGTGAAAATAACACACATGCAATGAGAACTTGTTGATCCATGTGTGGTTCGTGGAAAGAACACACATGCAATGACAGTGGTGGATCAATGTGTGGTTTGTGAAAAGAACACACATGCAATGACCACTAGTTGATCCATATGTGGTTTGTGGAAAAGAACACACATGCAATGAACACTGGTGGTTCCATAAGTGGTTTGTGAAAAGAACACACATGCAATGACCACTGGTTGATCCATAAGTGGTTTGTGGAGAATAACACACATGCAATGACTCTGGTTGGTCCATATGTGGTTTGTGGAAAGAACATACATGAAGTGACAACTGGTTATCCATGTGCGGTTTGTGAAAAGAACACACATGCGATACCACTGGTTGATCCATGTGTGGTTTGTGGAAACAACACACATGCAATGACTCTAGTGCTAGTTTTAGTATAAGAACACACATGCAATGACTCTAATGGATACATATGTGGTTTGTGAAAAGAACACACATGCAATGACCACTTGTTGATCCATGTGTGGTTTGTGGAAAGAACACACATGCAATGAACAATGGTTGATCCATATGTGGTTTGTGGAAAGAACACACATGCAATGACCACTGGTTGATCTATAAGTGGTTTGTGGAAAAGAACACACATGAAATGACCACTGGTTGATCCATATGTGGTTTGTGGAAAGAACACACAAGCAGTGACCACAGGTGGATCCATATGTTGTTTGTGAAAAGAACACACATGCAATGAACACTGGTGGATCCATAAGTGGTTTGTGGAAAGAACACACATGCAATGACTCTAGTGCTAGTTTTAGTATAAGAACACACATGCAATGACTCTAATGGATCCATATGTGGTTTGTGAAAAGAACACACATGCAATGACCACTTGTTGATCCATGTGTGGTTTGTGGAAAGAACACACATGCAATGACAGTGGTGGATCCATGTGTGGTTTGTGAAAAGAACGCACATGCAATGACTCTAGTGCTGGTTTTAGTATAAGAACACACATGCAATGACTCTTGTGGGTCCACATGTGGTTTGTGAAAAGAACACACATGCAATGACCACTGGTTGATCCATATGTGGTTTGTGGAAAAGAACACACATGCAATGAAGACTGGTGGATCCATAAGTGGTTTGTGGAAAGAACACACATGCAATGACCACAGGTTGATCCATAAGTGGTTTGTGGAAAAGAACACACATGCAATGACCATTGGTTGATCCATATGTGGTTTGTGGAAAGAACACACATGCAGATACTCTAATGCATGTTTTAGTTTAAGAACACATATGGATCCATATGTGGTTTGTGGAGAAGAACACACATGCAATGACACTAGTTGATCCATGTGTGGTTTGTGGAAAGAACACACATGAAATGACCACTTGTTGATCCATGTGTGGTTTGTGGAAAGAACACACATGCAATGAACAATGGTTGATCCATATGTGGTTTGTGGAAAGAACACACATGCAATGACCACTGGTTGATCTATAAGTGGTTTGTGGAAAAGAACACACATGAAATGACCACTGGTTGATCCATATGTGGTTTGTGGAAAGAACACACAAGCAGTGACCACAGGTGGATCCATATGTTGTTTGTGAAAAGAACACACATGCAATGAACACTGGTGGATCCATAAGTGGTTTGTGGAAAGAACACACATGCAATGACTCTAGTGCTAGTTTTAGTATAAGAACACACATGCAATGACTCTAATGGATCCATATGTGGTTTGTGAAAAGAACACACATGCAATGACCACTTGTTGATCCATGTGTGGTTTGTGGAAAGAACACACATGCAATGACAGTGGTGGATCCATGTGTGGTTTGTGAAAAGAACGCACATGCAATGACTCTAGTGCTGGTTTTAGTATAAGAACACACATGCAATGACTCTTGTGGGTCCACATGTGGTTTGTGAAAAGAACACACATGCAATGACCACTGGTTGATCCATATGTGGTTTGTGGAAAAGAACACACATGCAATGAAGACTGGTGGATCCATAAGTGGTTTGTGGAAAGAACACACATGCAATGACCACAGGTTGATCCATAAGTGGTTTGTGGAAAAGAACACACATGCAATGACCATTGGTTGATCCATATGTGGTTTGTGGAAAGAACACACATGCAGTGACTCTAATGCATGTTTTAGTTTAAAAACACATAAGGATCCATATGTGGTTTGTGGAGAAGAACACACATGCAATGACACTAGTTGATCCATGTGTGGTTTGTGGAAAGAACACACATGCAATGACACTGGTTGATCCACATGTGGTTTGTGAAAAGAACACACATGCAATGACACCGGTTGATCCATATGTGTTTTGTGGAAAAGAACACACATGCAATGAACACTGGTGGATCCATGAGTAGTTTGTGGAAAGAACACACATGCAATAACCATTGGTTGTTCCATAAGTAGTTTGTAGAAAAGAACACACATGCAATGAATACTGGTTGATCCATATGTGGTTTGTGGAAAATAACACACATGCAATGACCACTATTTGATCCATATGTGGTTTGTGGAAAGAACACACATGCAATGACCACTGGTTGATCCATAAGTGGTTTGTGGAAAATAACACACATGCAATGACCACTGGTTGATCCATAAGTGGTTTGTGGAAAATAACACACATGCAATGACTCTGGTTGGTCCATATGTTGTTTGTGGAAAGAACACACATGCAGTGACCACTGGTTGATCCATGTGTGGTTTGTGAAAAGAACACACATGCAATACCACTGGTTGATCCATGTGTGGTTTGTGGAAACAACACACATGCAATGACTCTAGTGCTAGTTTTAGTATAAGAACACACATGCAATGACTCTAATGGATACATATGTGGTTTGTGAAAAGAACACACATGCAGTGACCAGTTGTTGATCCATGTGTGGTTTGTGGAAAGAACACACATGCAATGAACAATGGTTGATCCATATGTGGTTTGTGGAAAGAACACACATGCAATGACCACTGGTTGATCTATAAGTGTTTTGTGGAAAAGAACACACATGAAATGACCACTGGTTGATCCATATGTGGTTTGTGGAAAGAACACACAAGCAGTGACCACTGGTGGATCCATATGTTGTTTGTGAAAAGAACACACGTGCAATGAACACTGGTGGATCCATAAGTGGTTTGTGGAAAGAACACACATGCAATGACTCTAGTGCTAGTTTTAGTATAAGAACACACATGCAATGACTCTTGTGGGTCCATATGTGGTTTGTGAAAAGAACACACATGCAATGACCACTTGTTGATCCATGTGTGGTTTGTGGAAAGAACACACATGCAATGATAGTGGTGGATCCATGTGTGGTTTGTGAAAAGAACACACATGCAATGACTCTAGTGCTGGTTTTAGTATAAGAACACACATGCAATGACTCTTGTGGGTCCACATGTGGTTTGTGAAAAGAACACACATGCAATGACCACTGGTTGATCCATATGTGGTTTGTGGAAAAGAACACACATGCAATGAAGACTGGTGGATCCATAAGTGGTTTGTGGAAAGAACACACATGCAATGACCACAGGTTGATCCATAAGTGGTTTGTGGAAAAGAACACACATGCAATGACCATTGGTTGATCCATATGTGGTTTGTGGAAAGAACACACATGCAGTGACTCTAATGCATGTTTTAGTTTAAGAACACATAAGGATCCATATGTGGTTTGTGGAGAAGAACACACATGCAATGACACTAGTTGATCCATGTGTGGTTTGTGGAAAGAACACACATGCAATGACACTGGTTGATCCACATGTGGTTTGTGAAAAGAACACACATGCAATGACACCGGTTGATCCATATGTGTTTTGTGGAAAAGAACACACATGCAATGAACACTGGTGGATCCATGAGTAGTTTGTGGAAAGAACACACATGCAATGACCATTGGTTGTTCCATAAGTAGTTTGTAGAAAAGAACACACATGCAATGAACACTGGTTGATCCATATGTGGTTTGTGGAAAAGAACACACATGCAATTACCACTATTTGATCCATATGTGGTTTGTGGAAAGAACACACATGCAATGACCACTGGTTGATCCATAAGTGTTTTGTGGAAAATAACACACATGCAACGACCACTGGTTGATCCATAAGTGGTTTGTGGAAAATAACACACATGCAATGACTCTGGTTGGTCCATATGTGGTTTGTGGAAAGAACACACATGCAGTGACCACTGGTTGATCCATGTGTGGTTTGTGAAAAGAACACACATGCAATACCACTGGTTGATCCATGTGTGGTTTGTGGAAACAACACACATGCAATGACTCTAGTGCTAGTTTTAGTATAAGAACACACATGCAATGACTCTAATGGATACATATGTGGTTTGTGAAAAGAACACACATGCAATGACCACTTGTTGATCCATGTGTGGTTTGTGGAAAGAACACACATGCAATGAACAATGGTTGATCCATATGTGGTTTGTGGAAAGAACACACATGCAATGACCACTGGTTGATCTATAAGTGGTTTGTGGAAAAGAACACACATGAAATGACCACTAGTTGATCCATATGTGGTTTGTGGAAAGAACACACAAGCAGTGACCACTGGTGGATCCATATGTTGTTTGTGAAAAGAACACACGTGCAATGAACACTGGTGGATCCATAAGTGGTTTGTGGAAAGAACACACATGCAATGACTCTAGGGCTAGTTTTAGTATAAGAACACACATGCAATGACTCTAATGGATCCATATGTGGTTTGTGAAAAGAACACACATGCAATGACCACTTGTTGATCCATGTGTGGTTTGTGGAAAGAACACACATGCAATGACAATGGTGGATCCATGTGTTGTTTGTGAAAAGAACGCACATGCAATGACTCTAGTGCTGGTTTTAGTATAAGAACACACATGCAATGACTCTTGTGGGTCCACATGTGGTTTGTGAAAAGAACACACATGCAATGACCACTGGTTGATCCATATGTGGTTTGTGGAAAAGAACACACATGCAATGAAGACTGGTGGATCCATAAGTGGTTTGTGGAAAGAACACACATGCAATGACCACAGGTTGATCCATAAGTGGTTTGTGGAAAAGAACACACATGCAATGACCATTGGTTGATCCATATGTGGTTTGTGGAAAGAACACACATGCAGTGACTCTAATGCATGTTTTAGTTTAAGAACACATAAGGATCCATATGTGGTTTGTGGAGAAGAACACACATGCAATGACACTAGTTGATCCATGTGTGGTTTGTGGAAAGAACACACATGCAATGACACTGGTTGATCCACATGTGGTTTGTGAAAAGAACACACATGCAATGACACCGGTTGATCCATATGTGTTTTGTGGAAAAGAACACACATGCAATGAACACTGGTGGATCCATGAGTAGTTTGTGGAAAGAACACACATGCAATGACCATTGGTTGTTCCATAAGTAGTTTGTAGAAAAGAACACACATGCAATGAACACTGGTTGATCCATATGTGGTTTGTGGAAAAGAACACACATGCAATGACCACTATTTGATCCATATGTGGTTTGTGGAAAGAACACACATGCAATGACCACTGGTTGATCCATAAGTGGTTTGTGGAAAATAACACACATGCAATGACCACTGGTTGATCCATAAGTGGTTTGTGGAAAATAACACACATGCAATGACTCTGGTTGGTCCATATGTGGTTTGTGGAAAGAACACACATGCAGTGACCACTGGTTGATCCATGTGTGGTTTGTGAAAAGAACACACATGCAATACCACTGGTTGATCCATGTGTGGTTTGTGGAAACAACACACATGCAATGACTCTAGTGCTAGTTTTAGTATAAGAACACACATGCAATGACTCTAATGGATACATATGTGGTTTGTGAAAAGAACACACATGCAATGACCACTTGTTGATCCTTGTGTGGTTTGTGGAAAGAACACACATGCAATGAACAATGGTTGATCCATATGTGGTTTGTGGAAAGAACACACATGCAATGACCACTGGTTGATCTATAAGTGGTTTGTGGAAAAGAACACACATGAAATGACCACTGGTTGATCCATATGTGGTTTGTGGAAAGAACACGCAAGCAGTGACCACTGGTGGATCCATATGTTGTTTGTGAAAAGAACACACGTGCAATGAACACTGGTGGATCCATAAGTGGTTTGTGGAAAGAACACACATGCAATGACTCTAGTGCTAGTTTTAGTATAAGAACACACATGCAATGACTCTAATGGATCCATATGTGGTTTGTGAAAAGAACACACATGCAATGACCACTTGTTGATCCATGTGTGGTTTGTGGAAAGAACACACATGCAATGACAGTGGTGGATCCATGTGTGGTTTGTGAAAAGAACGCACATGCAATGACTCTAGTGCTGGTTTTAGTATAAGAACACACATGCAATGACTCTTGTGGGTCCACATGTGGTTTGTGAAAAGAACACACATGCAATGACCACTGGTTGATCCATATGTGGTTTGTGGAAAAGAACACACATGCAATGAAGACTGGTGGATCCATAAGTGGTTTGTGGAAAGAACACACATGCAATGACCACAGGTTGATCCATAAGTGGTTTGTGGAAAAGAACACACATGCAATGACCATTGGTTGATCCATATGTGGTTTGTGGAAAGAACACACATGCAGTGACTCTAATGCATGTTTTAGTTTAAGAATACATAAGGATCCATATGTGGTTTGTGGAGAAGAACACACATGCAATGACACTAGTTGATCCATGTGTGGTTTGTGGAAAGAACACACATGCAATGACACTGGTTGATCCACATGTGGTTTGTGAAAAGAACACACATGCAATGACACCGGTTGATCCATATGTGTTTTGTGGAAAAGAACACACATGCAATGAACACTGGTGGATCCATGAGTAGTTTGTGGAAAGAACACACATGCAATGACCATTGGTTGTTCCATAAGTAGTTTGTAGAAAAGAACACACATGCAATGAACACTGGTTGATCCATATGTGGTTTGTGGAAAAGAACACACATGCAATGACCACTATTTGATCCATATGTGGTTTGTGGAAAGAACACACATGCAATGACCACTGGTTGATCCATAAGTGGTTTGTGGAAAATAACACACATGCAATGACCACTGGTTGATCCATAAGTGGTTTGTGGAAAATAACACACATGCAATGACTCTGGTTGGTCCATATGTCGTTTGTGGAAAGAACACACATGCAGTGACCACCGGTTGATCCATGTGTGGTTTGTGGAAACAACACACATGCAATGACTCTAGTGCTAGTTTTAGTATAAGAACACACATGCAATGACTCTAATGGATACATATGTGGTTTGTGAAAAGAACACACATGCAATGACCACTTGTTGATCCATGTGTGCTTTGTGGAAAGAACACACATGCAATGAACAATGGTTGATCCATATGTGGTTTGTGGAAAGAACACACATGCAATGACCACTGGTTGATCTATAAGTGGTTTGTGGAAAAGAACACACATGAAATGACCACTGGTTGATCCATATGTGGTTTGTGGAAAGAACACACAAGCAGTGACCACTAGTGGATCCATATGTTGTTTGTGAAAAGAACACATGTGCAATGAACACTGGTGGATCCATAAGTGGTTTGTGGAAAGAACACACATGCAATGACTCTAGTGCTAGTTTTAGTATAAGAACACACATGCAATGACTCTAATGGATCCATATGTGGTTTGTGAAAAGAACACACATGCAATGACCACTTGTTGATCCATGTGTGGTTTGTGGAAAGAACACACACGCAATGACAGTGGTGGATCCATGTGTGGTTTGTGAAAAGAACACACATGCAATGACTCTAGTGCTGGTTTTAGTATAAGAACACACATGCAATGACTCTAGTGGGTCCACATGTGGTTTGTTAAAAGAACACACATGCAATGACCACTGGTTGATCCATATGTGGTTTGTGGAAAAGAACACACATGCATTGAAGACTGTTGGATCCATAAGTGGTTTGTGGAAAGAACACACATGCAATAACCACAGGTTGATCCATAAGTGGTTTGTGGAAAAGAACACACATGCAATGACCATTGGTTGATCCATATGTGGTTTGTGGAAAGAACACACATGCAGTGACTCTAATGCATGTTTTAGTTTAAGAACACATATGGATCCATATGTGGTTTGTGGAGAAGAACACACATGCAATGACACTAGTTGATCCATGTGTGGTTTGTGGAAGGAACACACATGCAATGACACTGGTTGATCCATATGTGGTTGGTGGAAATAACACACGTGCAATGACACCGGTTGAACCATGTCTGGTTTGTGGAAACAACACACATGCAATGACTCTAGTGCTAGTTTTAGCATAAGAACACACATGCAATGACTCTAATGGATCCATATGTGGTTTGTGAAAATAACACACATGCAATGAGCACTTGTTGATCCATGTGTGGTTCGTGGAAAGAACACACATGCAATGACAGTGGTGGATCAATGTGTGGTTTGTGAAAAGAGCACACATGCAATGACCACTAGTTGATCCATATGTGGTTTGTGGAAAAGAACACACATGCAATGAACACTGGTGGTTCCATAAGGGGTTTGTGAAAAGAACACACATGCAATGACCACTGGTTGATCCATAAGTGGTTTGTGGAAAATAACACACATGCAATGACTCTGGTTGGTCCATATGTGGTTTGTGGAAAGAACATACATGCAGTGACAACTGGTTATCCATGTGTGGTTTGTGAAAAGAACACACATGCAATACCACTGGTTGATCCATGTGTGGTTTGTGGAAACAACACACATGCAATGACTCTAGTGCTAGTTTTAGTATAAGAACACACATGCAATGACTCTAATGGATACATATGTGGTTTGTGAAAAGAACACACATGCAATGACCACTTGTTGATCCATGTGTGGTTTGTGGAAAGAACACACATGCAATGACCACTGGTTGATCCATAAGTGGTTTGTGGAAAGAACACACATGCAATGACCACTGGTTGATCTATAAGTGGTTTGTGGAAAAGAACACACATGAAATGACCACTGGTTGATCCATATGTGGTTTGTGGAAAGAACACACAAGCAGTGACCACTGGTGGATCCATATGTTGTTTGTGAAAAGAACACACGTGCAATGAACACTGGTGGATCCATAAGTGGTTTGTGGAAAGAACACACATGCAATGACTCTAGTGCTAGTTTTAGTATAAGAACACACATGCAATGACTCTAATGGATCCATATGTGGTTTGTGAAAAGAACACACATGCAATGACCACTTGTTGATCCATGTGTGGTTTGTGGAAAGAACACACATGCAATGACAGTGGTGGATCCATGTGTGGTTTGTGAAAAGAACGCACATGCAATGACTCTAGAATTGGTTTTAGTATAAGAACACACATGCATTGACTCTTGTGGGTCCACATGTGGTTTGTGAAAAGAACACACATGCAATGACCACTGGTTGATCCATATGTGGTTTGTGGAAAAGAACACACATGCAATGAAGACTGGTGGATCCATAAGTGGTTTGTGGAAAGAACACACATGCAATGACCACAGAATGATCCATAAGTGGTTTGTGGAAAAGAACACACATGCAATGACCATTGGTTGATCCATATGTGGTTTGTGGAAAGAACACACATGCAGTGACTCTAATGCATGTTTTAGTTTAAGAACACATAAGGATCCATATGTGGTTTGTGGAGAAGAACACACATGCAATGACACTAGTTGATCCATGTGTGGTTTGTGGAAAGAACACACATGCAATGACACTGGTTGATCCACATGTGGTTTGTGAAAAGAACACACATGCAATCACACCGGTTGATCCATATGTGTTTTGTGGAAAAGAACACACATGCAATGAACACTGGTGGATCCATGAGTAGTTTGTGGAAAGAACACACATGCAATGACCATTGGTTGTTCCATAAGTGGTTTGTAGAAAAGAACACACATGCAATGAACAATGGTTGATCCATATGTGGTTTGTGGAAAAGAACACACATGCAATGACCACTATTTGATCCTTATGTGGTTTGTGGAAAGAACACACATGCAATGACCACTGGTTGATCCATAAGTGGTTTGTGGAAAATAACACACATGCAATGACCACTGGTTGATCCATAAGTGGTTTGTGGAAAATAACACACATGCAATGACTCTGGTTGGTCCATATGTGGTTTGTGGAAAGAACACACATGTAGTGACCACTAGTTGATCCATGTGTGGTTTGTGAAAAGAACACACATGCAATACCACTGGTTGATCCATGTGTGGTTTGTGGAAACAACACACATGCAATGACTCTAGTGCTAGTTTCAGTATAAGAACACACATGCAATGACTCTAATGGATACATATGTGGTTTGTGAAAAGAACACACATGCAATGACCACTTGTTGATCCATGTGTGGTTTGTGGAAAGAACACACATGCAATGAACAATGGTTGATCCATATGTGGTTTGTGGAAAGAACACACATGCAATGACCACTGGTTGATCTATAAGTGGTTTGTGGAAAAGAACACACATGAAATGACCACTGGTTGATCCATATGTGGTTTGTGGAAAGAACACACAAGCAGTGACCACTAGTGGATCCATATGTTGTTTGTGAAAAGAACACACGTGCAATGAACACTGGTGGATCCATAAGTGGTTTGTGGAAAGAACACACATGCAATGACTCTAGTGCTAGTTTTAGTATAAGAACACACATGCAATGACACTAATGGATCCATATGTGGTTTGTGAAAAGAACACACATGCAATGACCACTTGTTGATCCATGTGTGGTTTGTGGAAAGAACACACATGCAATGACAGTGGTGGATCCATGTGTGGTTTGTGAAAAGAACGCACATGCAATGACTCTAGAATTGGTTTTAGTATAAGAACACACATGCAATGACTCTTGTGGGTCCACATGTGGTTTGTGAAAAGAACAAACATGCAATGACCACTGGTTTATCCATATGTGGTTTGTGGAAAAGAACACACATGCAATGAAGACTGGTGGATCCATAAGTGGTTTGTGGAAAGAACACACATGCAATGACCACAGGTTGATCCATAAGTGGTTTGTGGAAAAGAACACACATGCAATGACCATTGGTTGATCCATATGTGGTTTGTGGAAAGAACACACATGCAGTGACTCTAATGCATGTTTTAGTTTAAGAACACATAAGGATCCATATGTGGTTTGTGGAGAAGAACACACATGCAATGACACTAGTTGATCCATGTGTGGTTTGTGGAAAGAACACACATGCAATGACACTGGTTGATCCACATGTGGTTTGTGAAAAGAACACACATGCAATGACACCGGTTGATCCATATGTGTTTTGTGGAAAAGAACACACATGCAATGAACACTGGTGGATCCATGAGTAGTTTGTGGAAAGAACACACATGCAATGACCATTGGTTGTTCCATAAGTGGTTTGTAGAAAAGAACACACATGCAATGAACAATGGTTGATCCATATGTGGTTTGTGGAAAAGAACACACATGCAATGACCACTATTTGATCCTTATGTGGTTTGTGGAAAGAACACACATGCAATGACCACTGGTTGATCCATAAGTGGTTTGTGGAAAATAACACACATGCAATGACCACTGGTTGATCCATAAGTGGTTTGTGGAAAATAACACACATGCAATGACTCTGGTTGGTCCATATGTGGTTTGTGGAAAGAACAAACATGTAGTGACCACTAGTTGATCCATGTGTGGTTTGTGAAAAGAACACACATGCAATACCACTGGTTGATCCATGTGTGGTTTGTGGAAACAACACACATGCAATGACTCTAGTGCGAGTTTTAGTATAAGAACACACATGCAATGACTCTAATGGATACATATGTGGTTTGTGAAAAGAACACACATGCAATGACCACTTGTTGATCCATGTGTGGTTTGTGGAAAGAACACACATGCAATGAACAATGGTTGATCCATATGTGGTTTGTGGAAATAACACACATGCAATGACCACTGGTTAATCTATAAGTGGTTTGTGGAAAAGAACACACATGAAATGACCACTGGTTGATCCATATGTGGTTTGTGGAAAGAACACACAAGAAGTGACCACTGGTGGATCCATATGTTGTTTGTGAAAAGAACACACGTGCAATGAACACTGGTGGATCCGTAAGTGGTTTGTGGAAAGAACACACATGCAATGACTCTAGTGCTAGTTTTAGTATAAGAACACACATTCAATGACTCTAATGGATCCATATGTGGTTTGTGAAAAGAACACACATGCAATGACCACTTGTTGATCCATGTGTGGTTTGTGGAAAGAACACACATGCAATGACAGTGGTGGATCCATGTGTGGTTTGTGAAAAGAACACACATGCAATGACTCTAGTGCTGGTTTTAGTATAAGAACACACATGCAATGACTCTAGTGGGTCCACATGTGGTTTGTGAAAAGAACACACATGCAATGACCACTGGTTGATCCATATGTGGTTTGTGGAAAAGAACACACATGCATTGAAGACTGTTGGATCCATAAGTGGTTTGTGGAAAGAACACACATGCAATGACCACAGGTTGATCCATAAGTGGTTTGTGGAAAAGAAAACTCATGCAATGACCATTGGTTGATCCATATGTGGTTTGTGGAAAGAACACACATGCAGTGACTCTAATGCATGTTTTAGTTTAAGAACACATATGGATCCATATGTGGTTTGTGGAGAAGAACACACATGCAATGACACTAGTTGATCCATGTGTGGTTTGTGGAAAGAACACACATGCAATGACACTGGTTGATCCATATGTGGTTGGTGGAAATAACACACGTGCAATGACACCGGTTGATCCATGTGTGGTTTGTGGAAACAACACACATGCAATGACTCTAGTGCTAGTTTTAGCATAAGAACACACATGCAATGATTCTAATGGATCCATATGTGGTTTGTGAAAATAACACACATGCAATGACCACTTGTTGATCCATGTGTGGTTCGTGGAAAGAACACACATGCAATGACAGTGGTGGATCAATGTGTGGTTTGTGAAAAGAACACACATGCAATGACCACTAGTTGATCCATATGTGGTTTGTGGAAAAGAACACACATGCAATGAACACTGGTGGTTCCATAAGTGGTTTGTGAAAAGAACACACATGAATGACCACTGGTTGATCCATAAGTGGTTTGTGGAAAATAACACACATGCAATGACTCTGGTTGGTCCATATGTGGTTTGTGGAAAGAACATACATGCAGTGACCATTGGTTATCCATGTGTGGTTTGTGAAAAGAACACACATGCAATACCACTGGTTGATCCATGTGTGGTTTGTGGAAATAACACACATGCAATGACTCTAGTGCTAGTTTTAGTATAAGAACACACATGCAATGACTCTAATGGATACATATGTGGTTTGTGAAAAGAACACACATGCAATGACCACTTGTTGATCCATGTGTGGTTTGTGGAAAGAACACACATGCAATGAACACTGGTTGATCCATATGTGGTTTGTGGAAAGAACACACATGCAATGACCACTGGTTGATCTACAAGTGGTTTGTGGAAAAGAACACACATGAAATGACCACTGGTTGATCCATATGTGGTTTGTGGAAAGAACACACAAGCAGTGACCACTGGTGGATCCATATGTTGTTTGTGAAAAGAACACACGTGCAATGAACACTGGTGGATCCATAAGTGGTTTATGGAAAGAACACACATGCAATGACTCTAGTGCTAGTTTTAGTATAAGAACACACATGCGATGACTCTAATGGATCCATATGTGGTTTGTGAAAAGAACACACATGCAATGACCACTTGTTGATCCATGTGTGGTTTGTGGAAAGAACACACATGCAATGATAGTGGTGGATCCATGTGTGGTTTGTGAAAAGAACGCACATGCAATGACTCTAGTGCTGGTTTTAGTATAAGAACACACATGCAATGACTCTTGTGGGTCCACATGTGGTTTGTGAAAAGAACACACATGCAATGACCACTGGTTGATCCATATGTGGTTTGTGGAAATGAACACACATGCAATGAAGACTGGTGGATCCATAAGTGGTTTGTGGAAAGAACAGACATGCAATGACCACAGGTTGATCCATGTGTGGTTGGTGGAAAGAACACACATGCAGTGACCATTGGTTGATCCATTTGTGGTTTGTGGAAAGAACACACATGCACTGACTCTAATGCATGTTTTAGTTTAAGAACACATAAGGATCCATATGTGGTTTGTGGAGAAGAACACACATGCAATGACACTAGTTGATCCATGTGTGGTTTGTGGAAAGAACACACATGCAATGACACTGGTTGATCCATATGTGGTTGGTGGAAATAACACACGTGCAATGACACCGGTTGATCCATGTGTGGTTTGTGGAAACAACACACATGCAATGACTCTAGTGCTAGTTTTAGTATAAGAACACACATGCAATTACTCTAATGGATCCATATGTGGTTTGTGAAAAGAACACACATGCAATGACCACTTGTTGATCCATGTGTGGTTCGTGGAAAGAACACACAATCAATGACAGTGGTGGATCCATGTGTGGTTTGTGAAAATAACACACATGCAATGACCACTAGTTGATCCATATGTCGTTTGTGGAAAAGAACACACATGCAATGAACACTGGTGGTTCCATAAGTGGTTTGTGGAAAGAACACACATACAATGACCACTGGTTGATCCATAAGTGGTTTATGGAAAAGAACACACATGCAATGAACAATGGTGGATCCATGTCTGGTTTGTGGAAAAGAACACACATGCAATGAGTCTAGTGTTGGTTTTAGTATAAGAACACACATGCAATGACTCTAGTGGGTCCACATGTGGTTTGTAAAAAGAATACACATGCAATGACACCGGTTGATCCATATGTGTTTTGTGGAAAAGAACACACATGTAATGAACACTAGTGGATCCATAAGTGGTTTGTGGAAAGAACACACATGCAATTACCACTGGTTGTTCCATAAGTGGTTTGTGGGAAAGAACACACATGCAATGAACACTGGTTGATCCATATGTGGTTTGTGGAAAAGAACACACATGCAATGAACACTGGTTGATCCATATGTGGTTTTTGGAAAAGAACACACATCCAATGAACACTGGTTGATCCATATGTGGTTTGTGGAAAGAACACACATGCAATGACCACAGGTTGATCTATAAGTGGTTTGTGGAAAAGAACACACATGATTTGACCACTTGTTGATCCATATGTGGTTTGTGGAAAGAACACACAAGCAATGACCACTGGTGGATCCATATGTTGTTTGTGAAAAGAACACACATGCAGTGAACACTGGTGGATCCATAAGTGGTTTGTGGGAAGAACACACATGCAATGACTCTAGTGCTAGTTTTAGTATAAGAACACACATGCAATGACTCTAATGGATCCATATGTGGTTTGTGAAAAGAACACACATGCAATGACCACTTGTTGATCCATGTGTGGTTTGTGGAAAGAACACACATGCAATGATAGTGGTGGATCCATGTGTGGTTTGTGAAAAGAACACACATGCAATGACCCTAGTGGGTCCACATGTGGTTTGTGAAAAGAACACACATGCAATGACAACTGGTTGATCCCTATGTGGTTTGTGGAAAAGAACACACATGCAATGAAGACTGGTGGATCCATAAGTGGTTTGTGGAAAGAACACACATGCAATGACCACTGGTTGATCCATAAGTGGTTTATGGAAAAGAACACACATGCAATGAACAATGGTGGATCCATGTGTGGTTTGTGGAAAAGAACACACATGCAATGAGTCTAGTGTTGGTTTTAGTATAAGAACACACATGCAATGACTCTAGTGGGTCCACATGTGGTTTGTAAAAAGAATACACATGCAATGACACCGGTTGATCCATATGTGTTTTGTGGAAAAGAACACACATGTAATGAACACTAGTGGATCCATAAGTGGTTTGTGGAAAGAACACACATGCAATTACCACTGGTTGTTCCATAAGTGGTTTGTGGAAAAGAACACACATGCAATGAACACTGGTTGATCCATATGTGGTTTGTGGAAAAGAACACACATGCAATAACCACTGGTTGATCCATATGTGGTTTTTGGAAAAGAACACACATCCAATGAACACTGGTTGATCCATATGTGGTTTGTGGAAAGAACACACATGCAATGACCACTGGTTGATCTATAAGTGGTTTGTGGAAAAGAACACACATGAAATGACCACTGGTTGATCCATATGTGGTTTGTGGAAAGAACACACAAGCAGTGACCACTGGTGGATCCATATGTTGTTTGTGAAAAGAACACACATGCAATGAACACTGGTGGATCCATAAGTGGTTTGTGGAAAGAACACACATGCAATGACTCTAGTGCTAGTTTTAGTATAAGAACACACATGCAATGACTCTAATAGATCCATATGTGGTTTGTGAAAAGAACACACATGCAATGACCACTTGTTGATCCATGTGTGGTTTGTGGAAAGAACACACATGCAATGATAGTGGTGGATCCATGTGTGGTTTGTGAAAAGAACACACATGCAATGACCCTAGTGGGTCCACATGTGGTTTGTGAAAAGAACACACATGCAATGACCACTGGTTGATCCCTATGTGGTTTGTGGAAAAGAACACACATGCAATGAAGACTGGTGGATCCATAAGTGGTTTGTGGAAATAACACACATGCAATGACCACAGGTTGATCCATAAGTGGTTTGTGGAAAAGAACACACATGCAATGACCATTGGTTGATCCATATGTGGTTTGTGGAAAGAACACACATGCAGTGACTCTAATGCATGTTTTAGTTTAAGAACACATATGGATCCATATGTGTTTTGTGGAGAAGAACACACATGCAATAACACTAGTTGATCCATGTATGGTTTGTGGAAAGAACACACATGCAATGACACTGGTTGATCCATATGTGGTTGGTGGAAATAACACACGTGCAATGACACCGGTTGATCCATGTGTGGTTTGTGGAAACAACACACATGCAATGACTCTAGTGCTAGTTTTAGTATAAGAACACACATGCAATGACTCTAATGGATCCATATGTGGTTTGTGAAAAGAACACACATGCAATGACCACTGGTTGATCCATATGTGGTTTGTGAAAAGAACACACATGCAATGACCACTTGTTGATCCATGTGTGGTTTGTGGAAAGAACACACATGCAATGATAGTGGTGGATCCATGTGTGGTTTGTGAAAAGAACGCACATGCAATGACTCTAGTGCTGGTTTTAGTATAAGAACACACATGCAATGACTCTTGTGGGTCCACATGTGGTTTGTGAAAAGAACACACATGCAATGACCACTGGTTGATCCATATGTGGTTTGTGGAAAAGAACACACATGCAATGAAGACTGGTGGATCCATAAGTGGTTTGTGGAAAGAACACACATGCAATGACCACAGGTTGATCCATGTGTGGTTGGTGGAAAAGAACACACATGCAATGACCATTGGTTGATCCATATGTGGTTTGTGGAAAGAACACACATGCAGTGACTCTAATGCATGTTTTAGTTTAAGAACACATAAGGATCCATATGTGGTTTATGGAGAAGAACACACATGCAATGACACTAGTTGATCCATGTGTGGTTTGTGGAAAGAACACACATGCAATGACACTGGTTGATCCATATGTGGTTGGTGGAAATAACACACGTGCAATGACACCGGTTGATCCATGTGTGGTTTGTGGAAACAACACACATGCAATGACTCTAGTGCTAGTTTTAGTATAAGAACACACATGCAATGACTCTAATGGATCCATATGTGGTTTGTGAAAAGAACACACATGCAATGACCACTTGTTGATACATGTGTGGTTCGTGGAAAGAACACACAATCAATGACAGTGGTGGATCCATGTGTGGTTTGTGAAAATAACACACATGCAATGACCACTAGTTGATCCATATGTGGTTTGTGGAAAAGAACACACATGCAATGAACACTGGTCGTTCCATAAGTGGTTTGTGGAAAGAACACACATACAATGACCACTGGTTGAACCATAAGTGGTTTATGGAAAAGAACACACATGCAATGAACAATGGTGGATCCATGTGTGGTTTGTGGAAAAGAACACACATGCAATGAGTCTAGTGTTGGTTTTAGTATAAGAACACACATGCAATGACTCTAGTGGGTCCACATGTGGTTTGTAAAAAGAATACACATGCAATGACACCGGTTGATCCATATGTGTTTTGTGGAAAAGAACACACATGTAATGAACACTAGTGGATCCATAAGTGGTTTGTGGAAAGAACACACATGCAATTACCACTGGTTGTTCCATAAGTGGTTTGTGGGAAAGAACACACATGCAATGAACACTGGTTGATCCATATGTGGTTTGTGGAAAAGAACACACATGCAATAACCACTGGTTGATCCATATGTGGTTTTTGGAAAAGAACACACATCCAATGAACACTGGTTGATCCATATGTGGTTTGTGGAAAGAACACACATGCAATGACCACTGGTTGATCTATAAGTGGTTTGTGGAAAAGAACACACATGAAATGACCACTGGTTGATCCATATGTGGTTTGTGGAAAGAACACACAAGCAGTGACCACTGGTGGATCCATATGTTGTTTGTGAAAAGAACACACATGCAATGAACACTGGTGGATCCATAACTGGTTTGTGGAAAGAACACACATGCAATGACTCTAGTGCTAGTTTTAGTATAAGAACACACATGCAATGACTCTAATGGATCCATATGTGGTTTGTGAAAAGAACACACATGCAATGACCACTTGTTGATCCATGTGTGGTTTGTGGAAAGAACACACATGCAATGATAGTGGTGGATCCATGTGTGGTTTGTGAAAAGAACACACATGCAATGACCCTAGTGGGTCCACATGTGGTTTGTGAAAAGAACACACATGCAATGACCACTGGTTGATCCCTATGTGGTTTGTGGAAAAGAACACACATGCAATGAAGACTGGTGGATCCATAAGTGGTTTGTGGAAAGAACACACATGCAATGACCACAGGTTGATCCATAAGTGGTTTGTGGAAAAGAACACACATGCAATGACCATTGGTTGATCCATATGTGGTTTGTGGAAAGAACACACATGCAGTGACTCTAATGCATGTTTTAGTTTAAGAACACATATGGATCCATATGTGTTTTGTGGAGAAGAACACACATGCAATAACACTAGTTGATCCATGTGTGGTTTGTGGAAAGAACACACATGCAATGACACTGGTTGATCCATATGTGGTTGGTGGAAATAACACACGTGCAATGACACCGGTTGATCCATGTGTGGTTTGTGGAAACAACACACATGCAATGACTCTAGTGCTAGTTTTAGTATAAGAACACACATGCAATGACTCTAATGGATCCATATGTGGTTTGTGAAAAGAACACACATGCAATGACCACTGGTTGATCCATATGTGGTTTGTGAAAAGAACACACATGCAATGACCACTTGTTGATCCATGTGTGGTTTGTGGAAAGAACACACATGCAGTGAGTCTAATGCATGTTTTAGTTTAAGAACACATATCGATCCATATGTGGTTTGTGGAGAAGAACACACATGCAATGACACTAGTTGATCCATGTGGGTTTGTGGAAAGAACACACATGCAATGACACTGGTTGATCCATATGTGGTTTGTGGAAAGAACACACGTGCAATGACACCGGTTGATCCATGTGTGGTTTGTGGAAAAGAACACACATGCAATGAACACTGGTTGATCCATATGTGGTTTGTAGAAAAGAATACACATGCAATGACCACTGGTTGATCCATATGTGGTTTGTGGAAAGAACACACATGCAGTGACTCTAATGCATGTTTTAGTTGAAGAACACATATCGATCCATATGTGGTTTGTGGAGAAGAACACACATGCAATGACACTCGTTGATCCATGTGTGGTTTGTGGAAAGAACACACATGCAATGACACTGGTTGATCCATATGTGGTTTGTGGAAAGAACACACGTGCAATGACACCGGTTGCTCCATGTGTGGTTTGTGGAAAAGAACACACATGCAATGACCACTGGTTGATCCATATGTTGTTTGTTGAAAGAACACTCATGCAATGACACTAGGTCATCCATGTGTGGTTTGTGAAAAGAACACACATGCAATGACCACTGGTTGATCCATATGTGGTTTGTGGAAAGAACATACATGCAATGACACTGGTTGATCCATGTGTGGTTTGTGAAAAGAACACACATGCAATGCCACTAGTTGATCCATGTGTGGTTTGTGGAAAAAACACACATGTAATGACTCTAGTGCTAGTTTTAGTATAAGAACACACATACAATGACTCTAGTGGGTCCACATGTAGTTTGTGAAAAAACACACATGCAATGACCACTGGTTGATCCATAATTTGTTTGTGGAAAACAACACACATGCAATGAACAGTGGTTTATCCATGTGTGGTTTGTGGATAATAACACACATGCAATGAGTCTAGTGCTGGTTTTAGTATAAGAACACACATGCAATGACTCTAGTGGGTCCACATGTGGTTTGTGAAAAGAACACACATGCAATGACCACTGGTTGATCCATATGTGGTTTTTGGAAAAGAACACACATGCAATGAACACTAGTGGATACATAAGTGGTTTGTGGAAAGAACACACATGCAGTGACTCTAATGCTGATTTTAGTTTAAGAACACACAAGCAATGACTCTAGTGGGTCCATATGTGATTTGTGGAAAGAACAGACATGCAATGACACGGGTTGATCCATGTGTAGTTTGTGGAAAGAACACACATGCAATGCCATTGGTTGATCCATGTGTGGCTTGTGGAAATAACACGCATGCAATGACTCTAATGGATCCATATGTGGTTTGTGGAAAGGAACACACATGCAATGACCACAGGTTGATCCATGTGTGGTTTGTGGAAAGAACACACATGCAATGACACTAGTTGATCCATGTGTGGTTTTTGGAAAGAACACACATGCAATGACACTGGTTGATCCATATGTGGTTTGTCGAAAGAACACACGTGCAATGACGCCGGTTGATCCATGTGTGGTTTATGGATAGAACACACATCCAATGACTCCAGTGGGTCCATATGTGGTTTGTGAAAAGAACACACATGCAATGACCACTGGTTGATCCATATGTGGTTTGTGGAAAGAACACACATGAAGTGACTCTAATGCTGATTTTAGTTTAAGAACACACAAGCAATAACTCTAGTGGGTCCATATGTGATTTGTGGAAAGAACACACATGCAATGACACGGGTTGATCCATGTGTAGTTTGTGGTAAGAACACACATGCAATGCCATTGGTTGATCCATGTGTGGCTTGTGGAAATAACACGCATGCAATGACTCTAATGGATCCATATGTGGTTTGTGGAAAAGAACACACATGCAATGACCAAAGGTTGATCCATGTGTGGTTTGTGGAAAGAACAAACATGCAATGACACTAGTTGATCCATGTGTGGTTTTTGGAAAGAACACACATGCAATGACACTGGTTGATCCATATGTGGTTTGTGGAAAGAACACACGTGCAATGACACCGGTTGATCCATGTGTGGTTTGTGGATAGAACACACATGCAATGACTCGAGTGGGTCCATATGTGGTTTGTGAAAAGAACACACATGCAATGACCACTGGTTGATCCATATGTGGTTTGTGGAAAGAACACACATGCAATGACTCTAGTGGGTCCATATGTGGTTTGTGAAAAGAACACACATGCAATGACCACAGGTTGATCCATATGTGGTTTGTGGAAAGAACACACATGCAGTGAACACTGTTGGATCCATATGTTGTTTGTGAAAAGAACACACATGCAATGACTCTAGTGCTGGTTTTACTATAAGAACACACAAGCAATGACTCTAGTGGGTCCATATGTGATTTGTGGAAAGAACACACATGCAATGACACTGGTTGATCCCTATGTCGTTTGTGGAAAGAACGCACATGCAATGACCACTGGTTGATCCGTATGTGGTTTGTGGAAAAGAACACACATGTAATGAACACTGGTGGATCCATTAGTGGTTTGTGGAAAGAACACTCATGCAGTGACTCTAATGCTGGTTTTAGTTTAAGAACACACATGCAATGACCACTTGTTGATCCATGTGTGGTTTGTGGAAAGAACACACATGCAATGACATGGTGGATCCATGTGTGGTTTGTGAGAAGAACACACATGCAATGAGTCTAGTGCTGGTTTAGTATAAGAACACACATGCAATGACTCTAGTGGGTCCACATGTGGTTTGTGAAAAGAACACACATGCAATGACCACTGGTTGATCCATATGTGGTTTGTGGAAAAGAACACACATGCAATGAAGACTGGTGGATCCATAAGTGGTTTGTGAAAGAACACACATGCAATGACCACTGGTTGATCCATATGTGGTTTGTGGAAAAGAACACACATGCAATGACCACTGGTTGATCCATATGTGGTTTGTGGAAAGAACACACATGCAGTGACTTTAATGCATGTTTTAGTTTAAGAACACATATGGATCCATATGTGGTTTGTGGAGAAGAACATACATGCAATGACACTAGTTGATCCATGTGTGGTTTGTGGAAAGAACACACATGCAATGACACTGGTTGATCCATATGTGGTTTGTGGAAAGAACACACGTGCAATTACACCGGTTGATCCATGTGTGGTTTGTGGAAACAACACACATGCAATGACTCTAGTGCTAGTTTTAGAATAAGAACACACATGCAATGACTCTAATGGATCCATATGTGGTTTGTGAAAAGAACACACATGCAATGAGCACTTGTTGATCCATGTGTGGTTTGTGGAAAGAACACACATGCAATGACAGTGGTGGATCCATGTGTGGTTTGTGAAAAGAACACACATGCAATGACCACTAGTTGATCCATATGTGGTTTGCGGAAAAGAACACGCATGCAATGAACACTGGTGGTTCCATAAGTGGTTTGTGAAAAAAACACACATGCAATGACCACTGGTTGATCCATAAGTGGTTTGTGGAAAATAACACACATGCAATGACTCTGGTTGGTCCATATGTGGTTTGTGGAAAGAACATACATGCAGTGACCACTGGTTGATCCATGTGTGGTTTGTGAAAAGAACACACATGCAATACCACCGGTTGATCCATGTGTGGTTTGTGGAAACAACACACATGCAATGACTCTAGTGCTAGTTTTAGTATAAGAACACACATGCAATGACTCTAATGGATACATATGTGGTTTGTGAAAAGAACACACATGCAATGACCACTTGTTGATCCATGTGTGGTTTGTGGAAAGAACACACATGCAATGAACACTGGTTGATCCATATGTGGTTTGTGGAAAGAACACACATGCAATGACCACTGGTTGATCTATAAGTGGTTTGTGGAAAAGAACACACATGAAATGACCACTGGTTGATCCATATGTGGTTTGTGGAAAGAACACATAAGCAGTGACCACTGGTGGATCCATATGTTGTTTGTGAAAAGAACACACGTGCAATGAACACTGGTGGATCCATAAGTGGTTTGTGGAAAGAACCCACATGCAATGACTCTAGTGCTAGTTTTTGTATAAGAACACACATGCAATGACTCTAATGGATCCATTTGTGGTTTGTGAAAAGAACACACATGCAATGACCACTTGTTGATCCATGTGTGGTTTGTGGAAAGAACACACATGCAATGACAGTGGTGGATCCATGTGTGGTTTGTGAAAAGAAGGCACATGCAATGACTCTAGTGCTGGTTTTAGTATAAGAACACACATGCAATGACTCTAGTGGGTCCACATGTGGTTTGTGAAAAGAACACACATGCAATGACCACTGGTTGATCCATATGTGGTTTGTGGAAAAGAACACACATGCAATGAAGACTGGTGGATCCATAAGTGGTTTGTGGAAAGAACACACATGCAATGACCACAGGTTGATCCATAAGTGGTTTGTGGAAAAGAACACACATGCAATGACCATTGGTTGATCCATATGTGGTTTGTGGAAAGAACACACATGCAGATACTCTAATGCATGTTTTAGTTTAAGAACACATATGGATCCATATGTGGTTTGTGGAGAAGAACACACATGCAATGACACTAGTTGATCCATGTGTGGTTTGTGGAAAGAACACACATGAAATGACACTGGTTGATCATTATGTGGTTGGTGGAAATAACACACGTGCAATGACACCGGTTGATCCATGTGTGGTTTGTGGAAACAACACACATGCAATGACTCTAGTGCTAGTTTTAGTATAAGAACACACATGCAATGACTCTAATGGATCCATATGTGGTTTGTGAAAAGAACACACATGCAATGACCACTTGTTGATCCATGTGTGGTTCGTGGAAAGAACACACATGCAATGACGGTGGTGGATCCATGTGTGGTTTGTGAAAATAACACATATGCAATGACCACTAGTTGATCCATATGTGTTTTGTGGAAAAGAACACACATGCAATGAACACTGGTGGTTCCGTAAGTGGATTGTGGAAAGAACACACATACAATGACCACTGATTGATCCATAAGTGGTTTGTGGAAAAGAACACACATGCAATGAACAATGGTGGATCCACGTGTGGTTTGTGGAAAAGAACACACATGCAATGAGTCTAGTGTTGGTTTTAGTATAAGAACACACATGCAATGACTCTAGTGGGTCCACATGTGGTTTGTGAAAAGAATACACATGCAATGACACCGGTTGATCCATATGTGTTTTGTGGAAAAGAACACACATGTAATGAACACTAGTGGATCCATAAGTGGTTTGTGGAAAGAACACACATGCAATTACCACTGGTTGTTCCATAAGTGGTTTGTGGAAAAGAACACACATGCAATGAACACTGGTTGATCCATATGTGGTTTGTGGAAAAGAACACACATGCAATGACCACTGGTTGATCCATATGTGGTTTTTGGAAAAGAACGCATATCCAATGAACACTGGTTGATCCATATGTGGTTTGTGGAAAGAACACACATGCAATGACCACTGGTTGATCTATAAGTGGTTTGTGGAAAAGAACACACATGAAATGACCACTAGTTGATCCATATGTGGTTTGTGGAAAGAAGACACAAGCAGTGACCACTGGTGGATCCATATGTTCTTTGTGAAAAGAACACACATGCAATGAACACTGGTGGATCCATAAGTGGTTTGTGGAAAGAACACACATGCAATGACTCTAGTGCTAGTTTTAGTATAAGAACACACATGCAATGACTCTAATGGATCCATATGTGGTTTGTGAAAAGAACACACATGCAATGACCACTTGTTGATCCATGTGTGGTTTGTGGAAAGAACACATATGCAATGACAGTGGTGGATCCATGTGTGGTTTGTGAAAAGAACACACATGCAATGACTCTAGTGGGTCCACATGTGGTTTGTGAAAAGAACACACATGCAATGACCACTGGTTGATCCATATGTGGTTTGTGGAAAAGAACACACATGCAATGAAGACTGGTGGATCCATAAGTGGTTTGTGGAAAGAACACACATACAATGACCACTGGTTGATCCATAAGTGGTATGCGCAAAAGAACACACATGCAATGACCACTGGTTGATCCATATGTGGTTTGTGGAAAGAACACACATGCAGTGACTCTAATGCATGTTTTAGTTTAAGAACACATATCGATCCATATGTGGTTTGTGGAGAAGAACACACATGCAATGACACTAGTTGATCCATGTGTGGTTTGTGGAAAGAACACACATGCAATGACACTAGTTGATACATATGTGGTTTGTGGAAAGAACACACGTGCAATGACACCGGCTGATCCATGTGTGGTTTGTGGAAAAGAACACACATGCAATGAACACTGGTTGATGCATATGTGGTTTGTAGAAAAGAATACACATGCAATGACCACTGGTGGATCCATATGTGGTTTGTGGAAAGACCACACATGCAGTGACTCTAATGCATGTTTTAGTTTAAGAACACATATCGATCCATATGTGGTTTGTGGAGAAGAACACACATGCAATGACACTAGTTGATCCATGTGTGGTTTGTGGAAAGAACACACATGCAATGACACTGGTTGATCCATATGTGGTTTGTGGAAATAACACACGTGCAATGACACCGGTTGATCCACATGTGGTTTGTGGAAAAGAACACACATGCAATGACCACTGCTTGATCCATATGTTGTTTGTTGAAAGAACACACATGCAATGACACTGGCTGATCCATGTGTGGTTTGTGAAAAGAACACACATGCAATGACCACTGGTTGATCCATGTGTGGTTTGTGGATAAGAACACACATGCAATGAGTCTAGTGCTGGTTTTAGTATAAGAACACACATGCAATGACTCTAGTGGGTCCACATGTGGTTTGTGAAAAGAACACACATGCAATGACCACTGGTTGATCCATATGTGGTTTTTGGAAAAGAACACACATGCAATGAACACTAGTGGATACATAAGTGGTTTGTGGAAACAACACACATGCATCGACTCTAATGCTGAGTTTAGTTTAAGAACACACAAGCAATGACTCTAGTGGGTCCATATGTGATTTGTGGAAAGAACACACATGCAATGACACGGGTTTATCCATGTGTAGTTTGTGGAAAGAACACACATGCAATGCCATTGGTTGATCCATGTGTGTCTTGTGGAAATAACACGCATGCAATGACTCTAATGGATCCATATGTGGTTTGTGGAAAAGAACACACATGCAATGACCACAGGTTGATCCATGTGTGGTTTGTGGAAATAACACACATGCAATGACACTAGTTGATCCATGTGTGGTTTTTGGAAGGAACACACATGCAATGACACTGGTTGATCCATATGTGGTTTGTGGAAAGAACACACGTGCAATGACACCGGTTGATCCATGTGTGGTTTGTGGATAGAACACACATGCAATGACTCTTGTGGGTCCACATGTGGTTTGTGAAAAGAACACACATGCAATGACCACTGGTTGATACATATGTGGTTTGTGGAAAGAACACACATGCAATGACTCTATTGGGTCCATATGTGGTTTGTGAAAAGAACACACATGCAATGACCACTGGTTGATCCATATGTGGTTTGTGGAAAGAACACACATGCAGTGAACACTGTTGGATCCATATGTTGTTTGTGAAAAGAACACACATGCAATGACTCTAGTGCTGGTTTTACTATAATAACACACAAGCAATGACTCTAGTGGGTCCATATGTGATTTGCGGAAAGAACACACATGCAATGACACTGGTTGATCCCTGTGTCGTTTGTGGAAAGAACGGACATGCAATGACCACTGGTTGATCCATATGTGGTTTGTGGAAAAGAACACACATGTAATGAACACTGGTGGATCCATCAGTGGTTTGTGGAAAGAACACTCATGCAGTGACTCTAATGCTGGTTTTAGTTTAAGAACACACATGCAATGACCACTCGGTGATCCATGTGTGGTTTGTGGAAAGAACACACATGCAATGACAGTGGTGGATCCATGTGTGGTTTGTGAAAAGAACACACATGCAATGAGTCTAGTGCTGGTTTTAGTATAAGAACACACATGCAATGACTCTAGTGGGTCCACATGTGGTTTGTGAAAAGAACACACATGCAATGACCACTGGTTGATCCATATGTGGTTTGTGGAAAAGAACACACATGCAATGAAGACTGGTGGATCCATAAGTGGTTTGTGGAAAGAACACACATGCAATGACCACTGGTTGATCCATATGTGGTTTGTGGAAAAGAACACACATGCAATGACCACTGGTTGATCCATATGTGGTTTGTGGAAAGAACACACATGCAGTGACTCTAATGCATGTTTTAGTTTAAGAACACATATCGATCCATATGTGGTTTGTGGAGAAGAACATACATGCAATGACACTAGTTGATCCATGTGTGGTTTGTGGAAAGAACACACATGCAATGACACTGGTTGATCCATATGTGGTTTGTGGAAAGAACACACGTGCAATGACACCGGTTGATCCATGTGTGGTTTGTGGAAAAGAACACACATGCAATGACCACTGGTTGATCCATATGTGGTTTGTGGAAAAACACACATGCAATGACACCGGTTGATCCATGTGTGGTTTGTGAAAAGAACACACATGCAATGCCCACTGGTTGATCCATATGTGGTTCGTGGAAAGAACACACATGCAATGACACTGGTTGATCCATGTGTGGTTTGTGAAAAGAACACACATGCAATGCCACTAGTTGATCCATGTGTGGTTTGTGGAAAAAACACACATGTGATAACTCTAGTGCTTGTTTTACTATAAGAACACACATACAATGACTCTAGTGGGTCCACATGTAGTTTGTGAAAAGAACACACATGCAATGACCACTGGTTGATCCATATGTGGTTTGTGGAAAAGAACACACATGCAATGAACACTGGTGGATCCATCAGTGGTTTGTGGAAAGAACACTCATGCAGTGACTCTAATGCTGGTTTTAGTTTAAGAACACACATGCAATGACCACTGGTTGATCCATATGTGGTTTTTGGGAAAGAACACACATGCAATGAACACTAGTGGATACATAAGTGGTTTGTGGAAAGAACACACATGTAGTGACTCTAATGCTGGTTTTAGTTTAAGAACACACAAGCAATGACTCTAGTGGGTCCATATGTGATTTGTGGAAAGAACACACATGCAATGACACGGGTTGATCCATGTGTAGTTTGTGGAAAGAACACACATGCAATGCCATTGGTTCATCCATGTGTGGTTTGTGGAAATAAGACGCATGCAATGACTCTAATGGATCCATATGTGGTTTGTGGAAAAGAACACACATGCAGTGACCACCGGTTGATCCATGTGTGGTTTGTGGAAAGAACACACATGCAATAACACTAGTTGATCCATGTGTGGTTTGTGGAAAGAACACACATGCTATGACACTGGTTGATCAATATGTGGTTTGTGGAAAGAACACACGTGCAATGACACCGGTTGATTCATGTGTGGTTTGTGGAAAGAACACACATGCAATAACACTAGTTGATCCATGTGTGGTTTGTGGAAAGAACACACATGCTATGACACTGGTTGATCAATATGTGGTTTGTGGAAAGAACACACGTGCAATGACACCGGTTGATCCATGTGTGGTTTGTGGATAGAACACACATGCAATGACTCTAGTGGGTCCATATGTGGTTTGTGAAAAGAACACACATGCAATAACCACTGGTTGATCCATATGTGGTTTGTGGAAAGAACACACGTGCAATGACTCTAGTGGGTCCATATGTGGTTTGTGAAAAGAACACACATGCAATGACCACTGGTTGATCCATATGTGGTTTGTGGAAAGAACACACATGCAGTGAACACTGCTGGATCCATATGTTTTTTGTGAAAAGAACACACATGCAATGACTCTAGTGCTGGTTTTACTATAAGAACACACAAGCAATGACTCTAGTGGGTCCATATGTGATTTGTGGAAAGAACACACATGCAGTGAACACTGCTGGATCCATATGTTGTTTGTGAAAAGAACACACATGCAATGACTCTAGTGCTGGTTTTACTATAAGAACACACAAGCAATGACTCTAGTGGGTCCATATGTGATTTGTGGAAAGAACACACATGCAATGACACTAGTTGATCCCTGTGTCGTTTGTGGAAAGAACACACATGCAATGACTCTAGTGGTTTATCCATGTGTGGTTTGTGGAAATAACACACATGCAATGTGTCTAGTGCTGTTTTTAGTATAAGAACACACATGCAATGACTCTAGTGGGTCCACATGTGGTTTGTGAAAACAGCACACATGCAATGACCACTGGTTGATCCATATGTGGTTTGTGGAAAAGAACACACAAGCAATGAACACTGGTGGATCCATAAGTGGTTTGTGGAAAGAACACACATGTAGTGACTCTAATGCTTGTTTTAGTTTAAGAACACATATGGATCCATATGTGGTTTGTGGAGAAGAACACACATGCAATGACACTAGTTGATCCATGTGTGGTTTGTGGAAAGAACACACATGCAATGACACTGGTTGATCCATATGTGGTTTGTGGAAAGAACACACGTGCAATGACACCGGTTGATCCATGTGTGGTTTGTGGATAGAACACACATGCAATGACTCTAGTGGGTCCATATGTGGTTTGTGAAAAGAACACACATGCAATGCCACTGGTTGATCCATATGTGGTTTGTGGAAAGAACACACATGCAATGACTCTAGTGGGTCCATATGTCGTTTGGGAAAAGAACACACATGCAATGACCACAGTTTGATCCATATGTGGTCTGTGGAAAGAACACACATGCAATGACACTGCTTGATCCATGTGTGGTTTGTGGAAAGAACACACAAGCAATTACTCTAATGGATCCATATGTGGTTTGTGGAAAAGAACACACATGCAGTGACAGTGGTGTATCCATGTGTGGTTTGTGAAAAGAACACACATGCAATGAGTCTAGTTCTGGTTTTAGTATAAGAACACACATGCAATGACTCTAGTGGGTCCACAAGTGGTTTGTGAAAAGAACACACATGCAATGACCACTTGTTGATCTGTATGTGGTTTGTGGAAAAGAACACACATGCAATGAACACTGGTGGATCCATAAGTGGTTTGTGGAAAGAACACACATGTAGTGACTCTAATGCTGGTTTTAGTTTAAGAACACACAAGCAATGACTCTAGTGGGTCCATATCTGATTTGTCGAAAGAACACACATGCAATGACATTGGTGGATCCATGTGAAGTTTGTGGAAAGAGCACACATGTAATGCCATTGGTTGATCCATGTGTGGTTTGTGGAAATAACACACATGTAATGACTCTAATGGATCCATATGTGGTTTGTGGAAAAGAACACACATGCAATGACCACTGGCTGATCCATGTGTGGTTGGTGGAAAGAACAAACATGCAATGACACTAGTTGATCCATGTGTGGTTTGTGGAAGGAACACACATGCAATGACACTGATTGATCCATATGTCGTTTGTGGAAAGAAAACACGTGCAATGACACCGGTTGATCCATGTGTGGTTTGTGGATAGAACACACATGCAATGACTCTAGTGGGTCCATATGTGGTTTGTGAAAAGAACACACATGCAATGACCACTGGTTGATCCATATGTGGTTTGTGGAAAGAACACACATGCAATGACTCTAGTGGGTCCATATGTGGTTTGTGAAAAGAACACACATGCAATGACCACTGGTTGATCCATATGTGGTTTGTGGAAAGAACACACATGCAGTGAACACTGGTGGATCCATATGTTGTTTGTGAAAAGAACACACATGCAATGACTCTAGTGCTGGTTTTAGTATAAGAACACAGAAGCAATGACTCTAGTGGGTCCATATGTGATTTGTGGAAAGAACACACATGCAATGACACTGGTTGATTCCAATGTGGTTTCTGGAAAGAACACACAGGCAATGACTCTAGTGGTTGATCCATGTGTGGTTTGTGGAAATAACACACAGGCAATGACTCTAATGGATCCATAAGTGGTTTGTGGAAAAGAACACACATGCAATGACCACTGGTTGATCCATATGTGGTTTGTCGAAAGAACACACGTGCAATGACACTGGTTGATCCATGTGTCGTTTGTGAAAAGAACACACATGCAATGCCACTGGTTGATCCATGTGTGGTTTGTGGAAAGAACACACATGCAATGACTCTAGTGCTAGTTTTAGTATAAGAACACACATACAATGACTCTAGTGGGTCCACATGTGGTTTGTGAAAAGAACACACATGCAATGACCACTGGTTCATCCACTTGTGGTTTTTGGAAAAGAACACACATGCAATAAACACTGGTGGATCCATAAGTGGTTTGTGGAAAGAACACACATGCAATGACTATAGTGCTGGTTTTAGTATAAGAACACACAAGCAATGACTCTTGTGGGTCCATATGTGATTTGTGGAAAGAACACACATGCAATGAGACTAGTTGATCCATGTGTGGTTTGTGGAAAGAACACACATGCAATGCCATTGGTTGATCCATGTGTGGTTTGTGGAAATAACACACATGCAATGACTCTAATGGATCCATATGTGGTTTGTGGAAAAGAACACACATGCAATTACCACTGGTTGATCCATGTGTGGTTTGTGGAAACAACACACATGCAATGACTGTTGGGGATATACTTTCTAGGTATCCTTACAGTTCCTCACTGACCAGGGTGGCCCACTTCGGGTTAGCACTTTGCTTCACGGGTGGCCCGGTCAGGGAGAAAGACGGAGTCCAATCCGGCTACGAGAAGGCCCAGAAGACTTACCGACTTAGGCCCATAATGTTACTTGTATTTCAAGATGTACTCTGTAACCGACTCTTAGTCGTAGCCGGATAGATCTCTCTCCTGTAAACCCTAGGCCGTATATCTATATAAGCCGTCCTAGGGAGAGCCTTTAGGGCAACACCTCAATAGTCTACAATCTCAACTCACACAGGCGAAACCCTTGTAACCCACATTCCGGCTCTGCCGTATTACTAGATTGCTAGCAGGAGTAGGGTCCGTCCAAAGCCGGCGGATTCAAACCTGGGTAAACTTGTGCGCTCACCGTCCCAGAACACCGTACGTCTCACACCCCTCTCTTCCGCACGCCTCGAGGACCCCCTCATGGCGTACTTGTCATCAATCCGACGACAGTTGGCGCCCACCCTGGGGCAAGTGAGCTTCAGATCTGTGTTCCGAGCAGAATCTGCAAGAATCGGAATCGGCGAGACTATCACCGTCAGCTGCATCCTCTATGCCAGCGACGTCCCTCTCATCGTTCTCGACGAGACTTGGATTCCGGCTAAGTAGGTCATGACTGCCTACACAATCATGTCCTTTGGTGAGATCGATGTTTACATCGGTTTCGCTGAACCTGCCCAACCCACCCCAGCGATGATGATACAGGCAGAAGAATCTTCTGGGTCCCATTTATCTGTGGAGGCGACAGAGTTCCGGATCTCAGAAAATCCTAATCCCACCCAGCCCACACCAGTTGCAGAGATAGTGGAGAAATCCGAGCCTGAAGAAGACCTAGCGGTCCAAGTCGAATCTGGAGTGGATCTCCCTGGAGGATCCGGATCCCAAATGGACCCACCCGCGGAAGTCGAAATCCAGGAGGAACATATTAGTGACACTAATTCCGTCTCTGATGATGCTGGGACAGACAAACCTTTTCTAAGATACACATTACGACGTATGAAACTGCAAGGCAAAAGCGCAGATGCAATTCTCGAGACCATCAAAAGTTTCGACATGGCTGATCATGAAAGCCGCAGGTACCTCAGGAAGCACGCGTCACACTTCATCGGGTATGTGGGATCCGGATCCGGCTCTGTCAATGCTGGAGAAAACACCGACTCGGTGCTAGAGGCAATTGGAACAAACGCCGATGTACCCGCATCCTCGGATGAATCGATGACGTCAGCAGATTTCCGAAAGTTCTCCGCGGAATATGAAGAGGAGTACAACTCCAAGGCTGCAGAAGAAGGAGAAGCCATGGATGAAGGATCCGGGGAACACTCTCCTAAAGCACAGGATGACATGGACGTCGGAGATAATCCCGAGGTCCAGATGTCCGAAAGTACCGATCAGATCTTGACTCTGGGAAACAGACCCAAAGCCGTCTTTGCTACTGGCGCTGCCAAGAAGGCAAAGAAGAAGAACAAAACCCCGGCAAAAGACCCTCTAGCTGAGGAGGTGATTGCCGAGGAATACGAAGAAGACTCGGATGGAGCACTTATCCCAGACGAGCCGAAAAAAGAAGAATCGGTGGATGGACACGTGATCACCGAAGGTGCATGTAAACTCATCGATGCTACATTAACCACACCTATCCCTACAGCTGCAGAACTTACTGCGGAAGAGCTGGACGAAAGGGCCCAAGCCCTAGAAGCGCGTCGTCAACAACTCCTTGATGAAGACAAAAACATCGAGGTGGAGAAGAAACGCATGTCGAACAAGGAGTACATGTCTCGTCTGCATCAGAAGACACGGAAGCGTCACATAGATGACAACCAATTCCCACGTGTCCGTGCCGTCCTTTTTGGAGATGAGATGGGGAAGCCACGAAAAGATAGCAAATGAGATTGGGTATATCCAACCCCAGTACAGAATACCGTGGCGGCCCGAGAAATTCTATCGACTAATCCAGGACTAGAGGAGATCCGTTTGGGTATCAAGCTACTCAACAAGGGACTGGAGCAGCAAAAGGTCGCCCTGTCCGGAAGTCAAAAACTGGTCTCGGATTCCGACCAATGTCGAACAGATCCGGCATGGGCTGACGTAAGACCCCACTGTGTTCCGGAGCAGCATTATCGCCTCGAACGACGGGAGGACAATTATTCGAGAACCAGATCATCAGGACAGCATCGCAGGACTGCACGCGACTGGAGCAACGTCGCACCAGCGGCCGAGAAAGAGGCCATCGCTGCTCTGAATCCAAGGAATCCTCCCCGACGAGAATCTAACGATCCAAGGGAAGAAGATAAAGAGAAACGCCGGGAGGAGGAACGTCAAAAAAGCCACCTCCTAGACATGCAAGCCGTCCGGCTGAGCCCCACCATGGTGGGAACGACGGACGAAGAAACGACGGAAACCACACCAGAACAAGCAGGCAGGGGCTCGTCATAGTCAAGACTCTCCCCGGAATCGTAATAATGACGTTCCGGACAAAGGCCAGCAATCAGCCGGAAACTATCCAGCTGCCCCACCGTCTCCACCACACAGTCATCACAACGGCTCCCAAGGAGGGCAAGGAGGACGACGTGGCGGAGGAGGTGGTGGCAGAAGCCGAAGTCCGGCTCCAAGGCACCACAGCCATAGCCAACATTCGGGATGATCTTTATCCCCGAACGACACAAGGCACAGGATCAACTCCAACATAGAGGCTCATTGCTACGAAAACGATGATATCTACATGGGCCCAAAGTGCTTCGGACCATGCATCAGAGCTACAAAATTCCCGAAAGGATTTGCTATCTCAAGACATATCGAAGCCTACGATGGCATTGCTCGGCTAGATACCTGGCTACGGGATTTCTTCCGAGCTTGCTGCATCGCCAAAGGCGGAAACAACCTGGTCGTAACCCGATATCTCCCACTTATGTTGCGGAAGACGGCACGATCATGGCTCAATGAACTTCTGGAGAACACCATCCATAGTTGGTATGACATGCAAAGTGCGTTCTTTCGGAATTTCGAAGGCACATATCGGAGGCCCTGTACAGTCGGAGACCTACAGCGTTGCACCCAGAAAGCCGGAGAAACTTGCCGGGACTACCTCAGACGATGGATCGACACCAAGAACTCCTGTGAGGGAGTAAATGATCAAACTGTGATTGAAGATTTCATTGCAGGTCTCCCAATTGGTCTACTGCGTCATCGCTTGAAGTGTGACAAGGTCACTGATTTGGGAGAGATGATAGAAACAACGAGCAAGTATGCAGATGCTGACGACGATGCAGAGGGATTGCTCAATGCCCTAGTTGTGCCTCAATCGACAAGACAACCAAAGCAACAAGCTCAAAAAAGCGCAAAAATACCTCGGAAGAAAAACCCAACGCGGAAACAACAGTGGTTACTGCTATTTCCGGGTCTGGAGGAGGAGGAGGACGTGGCGGAGGCCACGGGCGTGGCCGTGGGACTTCAAGGGTCCAAGGTAGAGGAGAACAACAACCAGGCAAAACCTACTCTTGGGCCGACATTGCCAATAACCCATGTGTGCATCACCTGGACGCCAATGGGGGCTCGTCCCACACCAACGCTAAATGTCGTTTCAATGACGACATCAAAAGAGATGACACCGCGGGCTACAAAGCTAAGCGGAAAAAGGGAAAGAAAAATCCTGAAAAGGACAAGGAGACCAAGGAAGATTCCGACATGGAGGAAGCTAACGCTTCAAATCCCAAGCCGGAAGGGAAGAAAACTTTTCCCACCAAGGACACTTATGTCACTTTCCTCGGATCTCAACCAGCAAAGGTCAAGAAAGCAGTTCTACACGAGCTCAATGCAACAGTTTTGATAGTCCCCTAGTATCTGGACTGGTCGGAAGTGGCAATCACGTTTGACCACGACGATCATCCGCCTAAGTTACATAGGCGAGGAAAATATGCCTTAATCGTCAACCCACTTATTGACGGTTATCGTTTCTCCAAGACCCTCATGGACGGTGGTAGCAGCATCAATATTCTCTATGTCGAAACTCTACGACGGATGAAGATCTCGGAGACCCAGCTTAACCATAGCTCTGTGATCTTTCACGGAGTTGTCCCAGGAAGACAAGCTAATTCCCTGGGATATATTACTTTGGATGTTACCTTTGGAACTCCAAAGAACTATCGGACGGAAGCACTTTCCTTTGAAGTGGTCCCGTTCAAGAGCGCATACCATGCTATATTCGGACGTCCAGCTTATTGGGCTTTTATGGCTCGTCCGTGTTACATTTACAATATGATGAAAATTCCAAGTCCCAACGGCGTGATCACCATCAGGGAGACCCGAAGAAAGCACGAGAATGCGAGGATGGAAATGCCGCCTTTGCCGAAGCCGTGTTGCACGCCCAGGAGTACCAGGAGATCAAGAAGGGCATAGATCCATCCGAGATGCCCGCAACAAAGAAGGAGGTGACAAAGCCAATACCAGAGTTCAAGGCATCAGAAGAGACGAAGAAAGCACCATTGAAGGATGATGACCCCTCCAAGGTGACCCAGATAGGCCTAGGCCTAGGTAGCGCATAGGAAAGCGTGCTCGTCAAGTTCCTCCAAGCAAATCAAGACATCTTCGCATGGCGCCATCTAACATGACCGGAGTACCTAGGGAACTTGCCGAGCACTCTCTAAATGTAAACCCGAATGCTAAACCAGTCAAACAGTCCCTACGACAGTTTGGCGACGAAAAGCGTAAGGCAATAGCTAAGGAACTAGCATGGCTCGAGTTAGCCGGATTCATAGAAGAGGTCATCCACACTGAGTGGTCGGCCAATCCTGTAATGGTCCCTAAAAAGGACACCACTGATTTAAGGATGTGTGTTGATTATACTGCCTTGAACAAGGCTTGTCCAAAAGATCTGTTCGCTCTGCCTAGAATTGATCAAGTTATCGATTCTACGGCAGGCTCGGAACTCCTCTGCTTTCTCGACGCATATTCCGGCTATCACCAAATCCGGATGAAGGAATCTGACAAAGTCAAAACTTCATTCATAACCCCTTTTGGAACCTTCTGTTTTGTTATGATGCCTTTTGGGCTGAAGAACGCAGGAGCTACGTACCAGCGCACGATGCAGCATTGCCTCCATGACCAACTCGAACGCAATGTACATGCATAGGTGGATGATATCGCGATAATGTCCAAAAAGAAGGAAACGCTGATTTCCGACTTGGAGGAAACATTTGGCAATCTTCGAAAATATAACATCATGCTTAACCCGAAGAAATGCTTCTTTGGAATACCAGCCAGAAAATTATTAGGTTTTATCGTATCTCAAAGAGGCATAGAGGTGAACCGAGACAAAATCAAGGCTATACTCAATATTTCCAGGACAACCCGCCTGAAGGACGTACAAAGACTAACTGGTTGCATTGCTGCGGTCAGTTGATTTGTAAGCCGGCTTGGTGAAAGAACCGCACCACTATACAAACTCTTGAAAAAGACCAAGGATTTTGTCTAGACTGACGAAGCTGAAGCTGCACTACAAGACCTGAAGAAAGTACTCTCATCTGCTCCTATCCTTGCAGCGCCGGAACCTAAGGAATCGATGTTGCTCTATCTTGTTGCGACAAATAAGGTCGTTAGTATCGTCATGGTGGTGGAGAGACCAGAGGAAAATCAGGAACACCTGGTGCAGCGTTCGACTTACTTCGTCAGCGAGGTTCGGACAGAATCAAAACAGCGGTATCCGCACTATCAAAAGTTGGCTTACGGTGTTTTTCTAGCATCTCGTAAGTTACGACACTACTTTCAGGAGCATCCAATTACCATGGTGAGCACAGCTCCCATGAGATATCTAATCAACAACAGTGACACCACAGGACGCGTCGCGAAATGGGGCATAGAGCTTTCAGCTTTCGACATTGAGTACAAACCTCGGACAGCAATTAAATCCCAGATCCTTGCTGACTTTGTCCCTGATTGGACAGAGACGAAGGAGAACATGATCCTCCCTGAGTCGGAATATTGGACCCTCTTTTTCGATGGGTCTAAGGCTCAAGGGGGCTCGGGGGCTGGCGTGGTGCTCAAATCACCCCAAGGAGATAAACTTTTATATGTGTTGCAGATACACTTCACAGCGACAAACAATATTGCCGAGTATGAAGCACTGCTGCATGGAATCCGGATTGCTAAGGATATTGGCATCCGACGTTTGATGTGTTACGGAGATTCGGATCTTGTTGCTTAGCAAGTATCAGATATTTGTAACGCAAATAAACACATGGCAGCATATAAAGCTGTCGTGGATGATCTATCTAAATTGTTCGAAGGGTTTGAAGTTCAACACATCCCTCGAGCAGAAAATGAGGAAGCAGATGCACTATCTCGGATAGGTTCTGCGCGGAAAGAGGTCCCGGATGGCGCTTTTCTAGAGCACCTCAAAGTTCCCTCAATAAAGGGAGTAGATGAGGAATATCCGACCAAATCCGACTCACCTTTGATTGCAGTTCTGGCTATAATTCCTAGCTGGACTCAACCCTACCTTGATTATTTGGTACATGGAAAATTACCCGAAGATGAGGTGCTGAGCCGGCAGATTATCCGACGAGCAAAAGCCTATACTATTGTTAAAGGTGAGCTCTGTAAACGGGGTGTTTCTAGGGTTTTTCAGCGCTGTGTATCTCCGAAAGGAGTGGAAATCTTAAGAGAAATCCATGAAGGCAAGTGTGGTCACCACGTTGCAGCCAAATCTTTAGTGGTAAAAGCTTTTAGACACGGATTTTTCTAGCTTATAGCTTAGGAAGATGTTAAACGATTAGTCACGATGTGCAAAGGCTGCCAAAAGTACGCCAAGCAAGCTCATGTTCCAGCTGATCAGCTGCGAACAATACCTATAACATGGCCCTTTGCGGTCTGGGGGCTTGACATGGTAGGACCATTTAAACGAGCTCCAAGTGGATTTACTCAACTCTTAGTGATGGTGGATAAATTCACCAAATGGATTGAGGCTAAACCTGTCACTAGTTGTGATGGAGCAACAGCCAAAAGATTTGTCGAGGATGTGATAATCCGGTATGGTTATCCACATAGCATTATCACGGACAATGGGAGTAACTTCTCTATGGGAGAATTGGTTGAATTCTGCAACGAGCAAAATATCTAGCTTGACATTGCGTCAGTCGCACATCCACAGGCTAACGGACAAGTCGAAAGAGCAAATGGTTTAATTCTGCAAGGCCTAAAACCGAGACTCGAAGCACCACTACGACATGCTACGGGGGCTTGGGCAGAGGAATTACCCTCTGTAATTTGGAGTTTACGAACAACTCCAAACAGGTCGACAGGATACACACCTTTCTTCTTGGTCTATGGCGCAGAAGCAGTTCTTCCTAGTGATTTGATTCATACTTCTCCTAGAGTGGCCGCGTATATCGAAGAGGATGCCGATATTTCTCGACAAAATGATCTTGACTTAGTCGAAGAAGTTCGCGTCGTTGCTGAAATGAGATCTACAGCCTATCAGCAGAAGTTACGCAAGTATCATAGCCAGAGAGTCCGAGATAGATCTTTCAATCATGGTGATTTGGTTCTCCGGCTTGTGCAACAAAGAAAGCACAAACTTTCCCCAGTATGGGAAGGGCCCTTTTTAGTTAGTCGAGTATTGCACAATGGATCGTACTACTTAACTGACACGAGGCCAGTCAAAGAAGGACCTGCTACTAAGAAGAGAAAGAGAGCTGGAGGTAGTACAAATCCGGATGAGTTAGACAGACCATGGAATATTGCTCAGCTACATCCCTTTCATTCTTAGTTTATCCTTCTTTGTAATCATACATATGTACATGTTCTGTGAGAAATAAAAGTTTTGGTTACCTCAAGTTTTTCTGAGAAGTTCTTAGACCATCTTATTTCCGAATGATCATGTCATAGTCGATAATCCCAGAATGCTTGAAAGTACTTTATGCTCATGTTCGTTCTGGTTTAGATTTCTGATTCTAAAAATTGCTACCCTTGGGTATTACTCTAAAGTTTCTAGTCTTTACTTTGGTTATTTGTCTGATTGCTCGATGCGGGCATTTTCCGAGTAGTGAATTGTTGGTACTAGAAGCCAGCTTTGTTTCCGAGTTTAATCTGGTTTAGCAATTGCACTCCGTTGCTCGGCAAAGTTTCCGGCAGAAGGTTTAGCCGGCTCATGAAAGGGATGAGGCGGAAAGCCAGATAAACGATAAGTAGAGACGAAAAAATACAAGTGCTTATGTAAACATTTCAGGCACACAAGAAAAACTCAAAGCCAAAAGTGCTGAATAGATCAAAAGCTTAGCACTAGCAAAATTAAAGTATTGCATATTTACAGATGCATCATGTTTTTCTGGAATAATACAAAAATTTCTGATCAATGATGCAGGAGGAGATGAAGGAGCTGCCGGCTCGCTGGAGATTCCGCCTTGATATCATTCCGAGATGTCCACATCCGAGGTGGTGCATTCATCATCAGAAACTTCTGTTGGTTCTTCCGGAGGAGGAGGCGGAGTAGCCACGCGGGTGAAGAAGGGGATATCGTATCTGGTCAGGTCAGCCACGTGACACCCATATCCGGCGCAGGAGTGCATGATGGCTTGAAGGTCCTGTTCCTGGCCGTTTTCATCTACTTTGCAGTACCCTCTGGTCACTTGCCATATTTCCATGTTTCCGTGGTGGCTCATGACCATGGTGAGAGCGTTCTGCGCAACAGTCCGCGCGTAGGACATGTTCCAGTCCCAAACAAGTTGCGGCATCTCCTTTGCCTTGTGCCGCACCTAAAAATCCGACATGCTTGGCATGTCCGGAATCTTGAGAGCTTCGCCGATGTCCTTAAGGGACTGGCGGAAATCATGAAGCAGGTCACCGACTTGGGTAAGCCGGTGGGTGCGGGGCTCGGAGGAGGAAGAGTCCATCAAGTTCAGAGGACCTATACACAAAACAAGTTAAGAAAAATCCGACATTGATAAAAGTCGAAGAAAGAGACAAGTCAGATAGATGGAACGTACCGAAAATAACATCGTCAATTTTGGTCTTCTCCTCCCGGAGACTCTGGAGTTCATCCCAGAGCGCCTGGGACATATCCTTCTCTCTGCCAAGCTCATTCTTGAGGTCCGAGATTATTTTATCTTGAGCAGCAATCTTGCGATCACGTTCTTAAGTGGCCATGGAGGAGGATTCAAGGACTTGAGCTATGCTCTTTTCATGATTTGCCTTGAGCTGATCCAGCTCTTGGCAAAGCTCCTTGTTCTCCACCACCAAGGTCTTTAGGTTCTCGGCCTCTTCAATCATGGCGACGGATTGTTTCACCAGCGTTGTAAGTCAAAAAGAAACAACAGTTCAAGAACAAATTCGACATTGAAAATACAAGGACAAGGTTTGAGTCTCGGAATGTTTACCTTTGGCCCCATCCTTGGCAACTTTGAGTTCAGCATTTTTAAGCCGGAGAGCTTTGATCTCTCTCCGCTTATCGCAGACATTCTTCAGTAATTCCTGGTTATAGGAACATACTTTTTGTAAGTCAGAATACCCAAAGTCAGAAAGCTACTAAAGGCTCGGGCTAATATTGTTGCTAATATCAGCACGAGCCTTGGGGGCTACACTAGTTCGTTCTTTGGCATCCTAATAAAGCATAAACCCGGATTGTTTATCCTACTTCATGCTTGGGGGCTAGAGGATATGATATAAAATACAATAAAGGAAAAACAGGAGTTGGAATTCCGATTTACATATTACTCGCAGGTGAGTTTATCCAAACCCACATTCACTTCAGCAGCCACCTTCTCGGCGAGAGTCAGAGGAATCACTAGGGCTGTTGGAAGCTCACCAGTCCTAATCCTCTCATCACGGAGGTGCACCTAGGCAAGAAGGTCGGAGAACTTGACGTCCTTTGCTTCTTGCGCTTCTTCTTCGGCAGATAAAGTAGTTTTATCCAAGCATTGCTTGGCTAGCCGCTGGATTTCTTCAGCAGATTTCTGGGACAAGCCAAACTTGGCAAGACCCGGATTGCTCATGAGGTTTTCGGTGAAGTTTTCTGCCGAGGGATCATTACCGAAAGAGGGTCCACCCTTATCTAGATCTGACGCACCCGTGGTGACGTCATTTTGCGACCCAAGGTTCGCAGGCCCCGTTAAAGGAGCCGGATCTTTTGCAGCGTCCGGGGAGATCACCGGCATTGTATAAGGTTGAGGGCAGGAGTCGGAGGAGCCACGGCATGAGAAGCTATCGTAAGCTTCGTCTACCATAGCGGCTTCGAAGGAATCCCTTTCCCTTTGCCCTTCAGGAGCGGTTTTGCTCTGAGAATGTAGTAAAAGTCGGAAACATTACATCTCGAAAAGAAATTCGAGTAAAGTACAAAGGCGGAGAATTGTGATTGAAAGTTACCTCTTCACAACAGGCACCTCTTTTGTGCCGACAGCCACTGTCGGAGCTTTGCGCTTCTTGAGTGCAAGGTCCGGCAATGGGACCACTTCTACCTCCTGAGAGAACTCCGGAGGATATCCTTCGAGCGGAGCAAATTCCGACTCGGGGAGGTCAGCAAGCTGAAAAGAAGAAAACATATCAGCATTGCACTATAACTCAAATGATGAAACACATAAAAAGGTGTACTGTTAGAAGCTTACCAGCACTACGGGGTTATCCGCCGTGTGCATGTCCAGGGAAACCTCTGGGATTCTCCTCTCGATCCGCTCCCAGATCAGCCACTTGATCTGGCTTATGTAGCCTTGAGTGGTGTAGGCTTTGGAGCTGATGTGGAGGGAGTCTTTCGGAGATGACGTGATGGAATGCCTCAGTCGGGTTCCATAATACTAGAGGGGCTGGATCCGACGTGATACCCAGCAGTGGACCAAGTCGGATCCCTTCAGATCCTTGTGTTTGATCAAATATTCGATCCGCCTCTTAGCGAGGGTCAGATCGTCGGTGAGAGCCGGAGCAGCCTCGTCCCGGGAAGGTTGGGCCGTGGCGGCTCTGTCGTTGAAAGCCGGCAAAGCAGTGGCTTTGCCGGGAGCCGGAATATCCCTATGATAGAAAATTTTGGCTGGCCATTGTTTGACCGAGTCACTAGCTAGAACTTTGGGATACGCGCGATCGCGTCTAAGCGAAAAGCTAATAGTGCCGGTGATGTAAGGAACACCAGCAGTAATGGAGTTTCTCCGGACATGAAAGTAGTACCGAAAAAGAGTCAAACTCGGCCTAATGCCGAGAAAGCCCTCGCACAACGAAGCATATGTGCTCATCTCTAATAGAGAGTTGGGAGGAAGATGATGGAGTTGAACTCCGTAATGATCTATCACCTCGGAGAAGAACTCCGAGGGAGGAAAGGACAGACCTCTGTCGAGATGGGTGCCGGAGTGGACCCGCTCGCCGTCACGCGGGTTGGGGACGGTTTCTTCGAAGCCGCTCCGCCAGTCGCCGGCGGCAAGAAGTCCCTCCTTCTCCACGTTCCAGAGGCCCTCCTCGTTGAGAGCGCAGGGAATGCAGAGACCGCGAAAGCTCTCCTTCTCCGCCACCGCTTCCGCTGTCGCTGCCGCCAAGCCGGAGGAAGAAGATGAAGCCATTTCTCCGGCGAGAAGTTGACCTAAAAGGGGCGGCGCTGGGAGTTATGTGGGGGAGGAACGGGGAGCTCTGTGCACGCAGGAGGATTGGGAGGAGAAGAAAAGGCAAAGGACTGGTGGAAGGATAAGGAAGAAATCCTAACCCCTTATATCCACCTAACTGCGCCAAGATTCATGCAAATGCTATAGTGTAACCGCCACGTGTCGTGGAAGGAACTGGGAAGGACCCATGCGATGATTGCGTCACCTCGGTCTCCACGCACGCATTGAAACGGCGCCTCGGTTCCGCGAACCGCGAACCCACCAACGGTCGTGCTGACGGAATGCCTGTCAGATGACATGACTTGACCATGACTTGTGTCAGGTGGCGTTGGGAACCAAGTTCCGTCTTAGTTTGAAATCAAGCTGGAAAATCAGAGTAACCTACTAATAGGTCCAACTTATTTTTTAAGACCCAGATCGTATTTTTGTTGTGAAGTTTCAGGAACCCTTCAAGATTCTGCAAGCCGAAGATCAAGCTAGACGATGATAAATCCGACTTTGGATCTTAGAGGCCTCCGAGGGCTGCTGTTGGGGATATACTTTCCGGGTATCCTCACAGTTCCTCACTGACCAGGGTGGCCCACTTCGGGTTAGAGCTTTGCTTCACGGGCGGCCCAGTCAGGGAGAAAGACGGAGTCCAATCCGGCTACGAGAAGGCCCAGAAGACTTACCGACTTAGGCCCATAATGTTACTTGTAGTTCAAGATGTAATCTGTAACCGACTCTTAGTCGTAGCCAGATAGATATCTCCTGTAAACCCTAGGCCGGATATCTATATAAGCCGTCCTAGGGCGAGCCTTTAGGGCAACACCTCAATAGTCTACAATATCAACTCGCACAGGCAAAACCCTTGTAACCCATATTACGGCTCTGCCGTATTACTGGATTGCTAGCAGGAGTAGGGTCCGTCCAAAGCTGGCGGATTCGAACCTGGGTAAACTTGTGCGCTCACCGTCCCGGAAGCTCGTACATCTCACACCCCTCTCTCCCGCATGCCTCGAGGACCCCCTCATGGCGTACTTGTCATCAATCCGACGCCAATGACACTAGTTGATCCATGTGTGGTTTCTGAAAAGAACAGACATGCAATGACTTTAATGGATCTATATGTGGTTTGTGGAAAGAACACACGTGCAATGACGCCGGTTGATCCATGTGTGGTTTATGGATAGAACACACATGCAATGACTCTAGTGGGTCCATATGTGGTTTGTGAAAAGAACACACATGCAATGACCACTGGTTGATCCATATGTGGTTTGTGGAAAGAACACACATGCACTGACTCTAGTGGGTCCATATGTGGTTTGTGAAAAGAACACACATGCAATGACCACTGGTGGATCCATGTGTGGTTTGTGGTAAAGAACACACATGTAGTGAACACTGGTGGATCCATATGTTGTTTGTGAAAAGAACACACATGCAATGACTCTAGTGCTAGTTTTAGTATAAGAACACACAAGCAATTACTCTAGTGGGTCCATATGTGATTTGTGGAAACAACACACATGCAATGACACTAGTTGATCCATGTGTGGTTTGTGGAAAGGAACACACATGCAATGACTCTAGTGGTTGATCCATGTGTGGTTTGTCGAAATAACACACATGCAATGAATCTAGTGCTGGTTTTAGTATAAGAACACACATGCAATGACTCTAGTGGGTCCACGTGTGGTTTGTGAAACGAACACACATGCAATGACCACTGGTTGATCCATATGAGGTTTGTGGAAAAGAACACACATGCAATAAACACTGGTGGATCCATCAGCGGTTTGTGGAAAGAACACACATGCAGTGACTCTAATGCTGGTTTTAGTTTAAGAACACATATGGATCCATATGTGGTTTGTGGAGAAGAACACACATGCAATGATACTAGTTGATCCACGTGTGGTTTGTGGAAAGAACACACATGCAATGACACTGGTTGATCCATATGTGGTTTGTGGAAAGAACACGCGTGCAATGACACCGGTTAATCCATGTGTTGTTTGTGGATAGAACACACATGCAATGACTCTAGTGGGTCCATATGAGGTTTGTGAAAAGAACACACATGCAATGACCACTGGTTGATCCATATATGGTTTCTGGAAAGAACACACATGCAATGACTCTAGTGGGTCCATATGTGGTTTATGAAAAGAACACACATGCAATGACCCCTGGTTGATCCATATGTGTTTTTTGGAAAGAACACACATGCAATGCCACTGGTTGATCCATGTGTGGTTTGTGAAAAGAACACACATGCAATGATTCTAGTGCTAGTTTTACTATAAGAACACACATGCAATGACTCTAATGGATCCATATGTGGTTTGTGGAAAAGAACACACATGCAATGACCACTAGTTAATCCATGTGTGGTTTGTGGAAAGAACACACATGCAATGGCAGTGGTTTATCCATGTGTGGTTTGTGAAAAGAACAGACATGCAATGAATTTAATGGATCCGTATGTGGTTTGTGGAAAGAACACACGTGCAATGACACCTCTTGATCCATGTGTGGTTTGTGGATAGAACACACATGCAATGACTCTAGTGGGTCCATATGTGGTTTGTGAAAAGAACACACATGCAATGACCACTGGTTGATCCATATGTGGTTTGTGGAAAGAACACACATGCAATGACTTTAGTGGGTCCATATGTGGTTTGTGAAAAGAACACACGTGCAATGACCACTGGTTGATCAATATGTGGTTTGTGGAAAGAACACACATGCAGTGAACACTGGTGTTTCCATATGTTGTTTGTGAAAAGAACACACATGCAATGACTCTAGTGCTGGTTTTAGTATAAGAACACACAAGCAATGACTCTAGTGGGTCCATATGTGATTTGTGGAAAGAACACACATGCAATGACACTGGTTGATCCATGTGTGGTTTGTGGAAAGAACACACATGCAATGACTCTAGTGGTTGATCCATGTGTGGTTTGTGGAAATAACACACATGCAATGACTCTAGTGCTGGTTTTAGTATAAGAACACACATGCAATGACTCTAGTGGGCCCACATGTGGTTTGTGAAAAGAACACACATGCAATAACCATTGGTTGATCCATATGTGGTTTGTGGAAAAGAACAGACATGCAATGAACACTGGTGGATCCATAAGTGGTTTGTGGAAAGAACACACATGCAGTGAATCTAATGCTGGTTTTAGTTTAAGAACACATATGGATCCATATGTGGTTTGTGGAGAAGAACACACATGCAATGACACTAGTTGATCCTTGTGTGGTCTGTGGAAAGAACACACATGCAATGACACAGGTTGATCCATATGTGGTTTGTGGAAAGAACACACGTGCAATGACACCGGTTGATCCATGTGTGGTTTGTGGATAGAACACACATGCAATGACTCTAGTGGGTCCATTTTTGGTTTGTGAAAAGAACACACAAGCAATGACCACTAGTTGATCCATATGTGGTTTGTGGAAAGAACACACATGCAATGACTCTAGTGGGTCCATATGTGGTTTGTGAAAAGAACACACAAGCAATGACCACTGGTTGATCCATATGTGGTTTGTCAAAAGAACACACATGGAATGACACTGCTTGATCCATGTGTGGTTTGTGGAAAGAACACACATGCAATGACTCTAGTGCTAGTTTTAGTATAAGAACACACATGCAATGACTCTAGTGCTAGTTTTAGTATAAGAACACACATGCAATGACTCTAATGGATCCATATGTGGTTTGTGGAAAAGAACACACATGCAATGACCACTGGTTGATCCAAGTGTGGTTTGTGGAAAGAACACACATGCAATGATAGTGGTGTATCCATGTGTGGTTTGTGAAAAGAACACACATGCAATGAGTCTAGTGCTGGTTTTAGTATAAGAACACACATGCAATGACTCTAGTGGGTACACATGTGGTTTGTGAAAAGAACACACATGCAATGACCACTGGTTGATCCATATGTGGTTTGTGGGAAAGAACACACATGCAATGAACATTGGTGGATCCATAGGTGGTTTGTGGAAAGAATACACATGCAGTGATTCTAATGCTGGTTTTAGTTTAAGAAAACACAAGCAACAAATCTAGTGGGTCCATACGTGATTTGTGAAAAGAACAGACATGCAATGACACTGGTTGATCCATGTGTGGTTTGTGGAAAGAACACACATGCAATGTCATTGGTTGATCCATGTGTGATTTGTGGAAATAATACACATGCAATGACTCTAATGGATCCATATGTGGTTTGTAGAAAAGAACACACATGCAATGACCACTGGTTGATCCATGTGTGATTTGTGGAAAGAACACACATGCAATGACACTAGTTGATCCATGTGTGGTTTGTGGAGAGAACACACATGCATTGACACTGGTTGATCCATATGTGGTTTGTGGAAAGAACACACGTGCAATGACACCGGTTGATCCATGTGTGGTTTGTGGATAGAACAAACATGCAATGACTCTAGTGGGTCCATATGTGGTTTGTGAAAATAACACACAAGCAATGACCACTGGTTGATCCATATGTGGTTTGTTGAAAGAACACACATGCAATGAATCTAGTGGGTCCATATGTGGTTTGTGAAAAGAACACACATGCAACGACCACTGGTTGATCCATATGTGGTTTGTGGAAAGAACACACATGCAATGACACTGCTTGATCCATGTGTGGTATGTGGAAAGAACACACATGCAATGACTCTAGTGCTAGTTTTAGTATAAGAGCACACAAGCAATGACTCTAATGGGTCCATATGTGGTTTGTGGAAAAGAACACACATGCAATGACCACTGGTTGATCCAAGTGTGGTTTGTGGAAAGAACACACATGCAATGATAGTGGTGTATCCATGTGTGGTTTGTGAAAAGAACACACACATGCAATGAGTCTAGTGCTGGTTTTAGTATAAGAACACACATGCAATGACTCTAGTGGGTCCACATGTGGTTTGTGAAAAGAACACACATGCAATGACAACTGGTTGATCCATATGTGGTTTGTGGAAAAGAACACACACGCAATGAACACTGGTGGATCCATAGGTGGTTTGTGGAAAGAATACACATGCAGTGATTCTAATGCTGGTTTTAGTTTAAGAACACACAAGCAATGAATCTAGTGGGTCCATATGTGATTTGTCGAAGGAACACACATGCAATGACACTGGTTGATCCATGTGTGGATTGTGGAAAGAACACACATGCAATGCCATTGGTTGATCCATGTGTGGTTTGTGGAAATAACACACATACAATGACTCTAATGGATCCATATATGGTTTGTAGAAAAGAACACACATGCATTAACCACTGGTTGATCCATCTGTGCTTTGTGGAAAGAACACGCATGCAATAACACTAGTTGATCCATGTGTGGTTTGTGGAAAGAACACACATGCAATGACACTGGTTGATCCATATGTGGTTTGTGGAAAGAAGACACGTGCAATGACACCAGTTGATCCATGTGTGGTTTGTGGATAGAACACACATGCAATGACTCTAGTGGGTCCAGATGTGGTTTGTGAAAAGAACACACATGCAATGACCACTGGTTGATCCATATGTGGTTTGTGGAAAGAACATACATGCAATGACTCTAGTGGGTCCATATGTGGTTTGTGAAAAGAACACACATGCAATGACCACTGGTTGATCCATATGTGGTTTGTGGAAAGAACACACATGAAGTGAACACTGGTGGATCCATATGTTGTTTGTGAAAAGAACACACATGCATTGACTCTAGTGCTAGTTTTAGTATAAGAACACAAAAGCAATGACTCTAGTGGGTCCATATGTGATTTGTGGAAAGAACACACATGCAATGACTCTGGTTGATCCATGTGTGGTTTGTGGAAAGAACACACATGCAATGATTCTAGTGGTTGATCCATGTGTGGTTTGTGGAAATAACACACATGCAATGACTCTAATGGATCCATAAGTGGTTTGTGGAAAAGAACACACATGCAATGACCACTGGTTGATCCATATGTGGTTTGTGAAAAGAACACACATGCAATGCCACCGGTTGATCCATGTGTGGTTTGTGGAAAGAACACACATGCAATAACTCTAGTGCTAGTTTTAGTATAAGAACACACATACAATGACTCTAGTGGGTCCACATGTAGTTTGTGAAAAGAACACACATGCAATGAACACTAGTTGATCCATAAGTTGTTTGTGGAAAAGAACACACATGTGTTGGGGATATACTTTCCAGGTATCTTCACAGTTCCTCAGTGACCAGGGTGGCCCACTTCGGGTTAGAGCTTTGCTTCACGGTCGGCCCAGTCAGGGAGAAAGACAGAGTCCAATCTGGCTATGGGAAGGCCCAGAAGACTTACCGACTTAGGCACATAATGTTACTTGTAGTTCAAGATGTACTCTGTAACTGACTCTTAGTCGTAGCCGGATAGATCTCTCCTGTAAACCCTAGGCCGGATATCTATATAAGCCGTCGTAGGGAGAGCCTTTAGGGCACCTCAATAGTCTACCATCTCAACTCGTACAGGCGAAACCCTTGTAACCCATATTCCGGCTCTGCCGTATTACTGGATTGCTAGCAGGAGTAGGATCCGTCCAAAGCCGGCGGATTCGAACCTGGGTAAACTTGTGTGCTCACTATCCCGGAATACCGTACGTCTCATCCCACTCTCTTCTGCACGCCTCGAGGACCCCCTCATGGCGTACTTGTCATCAATCCGACGACAGTTGGAGCCCACCGTGGGGCAAGTGAGCTACGGATCTGCGTTCCGAGCGAAATCTGCAAAGACCGGAATCGGCGAGACTATCGCTGTCGGTCGCATCCTCTATGCCAGCGACGTCCCTCTCATCGTTCTCGACGAGACTTGGATTCCGGCAAAGGAGGCCGTGACTGCCTACACAATCATGTCTTTTGCGAGATTGATGTTTACATCGGTTTCGCTGAAACTGCCCAACCCACCCCAGCGGTGATGATAGAGGCAGAAGAATTTTCTGGGTCCCCTTTGTCCGCGAAGGTGGCAGAGTTCCGGATCTCAGAAAACCCTAATCCCACCCAGCCCGCACCAGTTGCGGAGATAGTGGAGAAACCCGAACCTAAAGAAGACCTAGTGGTCAACGTCAAATCTAGAGTGGACCTCCCCGGAGGAGACGAATCCCAGATCGACCCACCCGTGGAAGTCAAATTCCAGGAGGAGCATATCAACGACACTGATTCCGACTCTGATGATGCCAGAACAGATAGGCCTTTCCTAAGGTACACACTACGACGTATGATACTACAAGGCGAAAGCATAGATGCAATCCTCGAGACCATCAAAAGTTTCGATATGGCTGATCGTGAAAGCCGCAGGTACCTCAGGAAGCATGCGTCGCACTTCGTCGGATACGTGGGATCCGGATCCGGCTCTGTCGATGCTGGAGAAAACACCGACTCGGTGCCAGAGGCAATTGGAACAAACGCCGACGTGCCCGCATCCTCGGATGAGTCAATGACGTCAGCAGATTTTCGAAAGTTCTCCGCGGAATATGAAGAGGAGTATAACTCCAAAGCTGCAGAAGAAGGAGAAGCCATGGACGAAGGATCTGGGGAACACTCCCCCAAAACACAGGATGACATGGATGTCGGAGATAATCCCGAGGTCCAGATGTCCGAAAGTACCGATTAGAGCTTGACTCCGGGAAACGGACCCAAAGACGTCTTTGCTACCGGTGCTTCCAAGAAGGCAAAGAAGAAGAACAAGAAAAACAAGACCCCGGCAAAAGACCCTCTGGAGAGGAGGTGATTGCCGAAGAATACGAAGAAGACTCGGAAGGAGCACTTATCCCAGACAAGCTGAAAAAAGAAGCATCGGTGGATGGACACGTGATCACTAAAGGTGCGCGTAAAGTCATCGATGCCGCATTAACCACACCTATCCCTACAGCTGCAGAACTTACTGCAAATGAGCTGGATGAAAGGGCGCAAGCCCTAGAAGCGCGTCGTCAACAACTCCTCGATGAAGCCAAAAACATCGAGGTGGAGAAGAAACGCATGTCGAACAAGGAGTACATGTCTCGTCTGCATCAGAAGACACGGAAGCGTCACATAGATGACAACCAATTCCCACGTGTCCGTGCCGTCCTTTTTGGAGATGAGATGGGGAAGCCACGGAAAGATAGCAACGGAGATTGGGTATACCCAACACTAGTACAAAATACCGTGGCAGCCCGAGAAATTCTATCGGCTAATCCAGGACAAGAGGAGATCCGTTTGGGTATCAAGCTACTCAACAAGGGACTGGAGCAACAAAAGGTCACCCTGTCCGGAAGTCAAAAACTGGTCTCAGATGCTGACCAATGTTGCACAAATCCGGCATGGGCTGACGTAAGACCCCATTACGTTCCGGAGCAGCATTATTTCCCCGAACGACGGGAAGACAATTATTCAAGAACCGGATCTTCAGGACAGCATCACAAAACTTCACATAACTGGAGCAACGTCGCCCCAGCGGCCGAGAAAGACGCCATCGCTGCCCTGAATCCGACGAACCCTCCCTGACGAGAATCTAAGGATCGAAGGGGAGAAGATAAAGAGAAACGGCGGGAGGAGGATCGTCAGAGAATGCCACCTCCTAGACATGAGAACCGTCCGGCTGAGCCTCACCATGGTGGGAACGATGGACGAAGAAACGATAGAAACTATGTCGGTACAATCCGGCAGGGGGCTCGTCGTAGTCAAGATGCTCCACCCTCTCCACCACATAGTCATCACAACGGCTCCCATGGAGGACAAGGAGGGCGACATGGCGGGGGAGGCGGTGGCAGAAGCCGAAGTCCGGCTCCACGACACCGCAGCCATAGCCGGCATTCGGGACGATCTCTATCCCCGAATGACGCAAGACACATGATCAACTCCAACATAGAGGCTCGGCGCTATGAAAACGATGACGTGTACATGGGCCCAAAGTGCTTTGGTCCATGCATTAGAGCTACAAAATTCCCGGAAGGATTTGCTATGTCAAGACATATCCAAGCCTACGATGGCATTGCTCGGCCAGACACCTGGTTACAAGACTTCTTCCAAGCTTGCTGCATCGCCAAAGGCGGAAACAGCCTGGTCGCAACCCGATATCTCCCACTTATGTTGTGGAAGACGGCACGATCATGGCTCAATGAACTTCCGGCAAACACCAGCCATAACTGGTATGATTTACAAAGCGCGTTCTTTCGGAATTTCGAAGGCACAGATCGGAGGCCCTGTACGGTTGGAGACCTACAGCGTTGCACCCAGAAAGCCAGAAAAACTTGTCGGGATTACCTCGGATGATGGATCAACACCAAGAACTCCTGCGAAGGAGTAAATGATCAAACTGCGATTGAAGCTTTCATCACAGGTCTCCCTATTGGTTTACTATGCCATCGCTTGAAGTGTGACAAGGTCACCGATTTGGGAGAGATGATAGAAACAGCGAGCAAGTATGCAGATGCTGACGATGATGCAGAAGGACTAGTCAATGCCCTAGCTGTGCCTCAGTCGGCAAAACAACCAAAGCAACAAGCTCAGAAGCGCAAAAACACCTCGGAAGAAAAACCCAACGCGGAAACAGCGGTAGTCACTACTGTTTCTGGGTCTGGAGGACGAGGAGGACGTGGTGGAGGCCGCGGGCGTGGACGTGGGACATCAAGGGTCCAAGGTAGAGGAGAACAACAACTAGGAAAAACCTACTCTTGGGCCGACATTGCCAATAACCCATGTGTGCATCACCTAGACGCCAGTGGGGGCTCGTCCCACACCAACACTGAATGTCGTTTCAACGACGACATCAAAAGAGATGACACCGCGAGCTACAAAGCTAAGCGGAAGAAGGAAAAGAATAATCCCGAAAAAGACAAGGAGACCAAGGAAGATTCCGACATGGAGGAAGTTGATGCTTCAAATCCCAAGTTGGAAGGGAAGAAGACTTTTCCCACCAAGAAGGACACTTATGTCACCTTCCTCAGATCTCAACCAGCAAAGGTCAAGAAAGCAGTTCTACACGAGCTCAATGCAACAGTTCCGGCTGTCCCCCAGTATCTGGACTGGTCGGAAGTGGCAATCATGTTTGACCGCGATGATCATCCGCCTAAGTTACACAGGTGAGGAAAATACGCCTTAATCGTCAACCCACTTATCGACGGTTATGGTTTTTCCAAGACCCTCATGGACGGTGGTAGCAGCATCCATATTCTCTATGTCGAAACGCTACACCGGATGAAGATCTCGGAGACCCAGCTAAACCATAGCTCTGTGATTTTTCACGGAATTGTCCCAGGAAGACAAGCTAATTCCCTGGGAGAGATCACTTTGGATGTTACCTTTGGAACTCCAAAGAATTATCGGACAGAGGCACTTTCCTTCGAAGTAGTCCCGTTCAAGAGCGCATACCACGCTATATTCGGACGTCTGGCTTACTAGGCTTTTATGGCTCGTCCGTGTTACATTTACAATATGATGAAAATTCCAGGTTCCAACGGCGTGATCACCATCAGGGGATACCCGAAGAAAGAGCGAGAGTGCGAGGATGGAAATGCCGCCTTTGTTGAAGCCGTGCTGCACGCCCAGGAGTACTAGGAGATCAAGAAGAGCATAGATCCGTCCGAGATGCCCGCAACAAAGAAGGAGGTTACCAAGCCAAATCCGGAGTTCAAGGCATCAGAAGAGACGAAGAAAGCATCGTTGAAGGATGATGACCCCTCCAAGGTGACCTAGATAGGCGTAGGCCTAGATAGCGCATAGGAAAGTGCGCTCGTCAAGTTCCTCCAAGCAAATCGAGATATCTTCGCATGGCAACCATCTGACATGACCGGAGTACCTAGGGAACTTGCCGAGCACTCTCTAAATGTAAACCCGAACGCTAAACCCGTCAAACAGTCCTTACGACGGTTTGGTGACGAAAAGTGCAAGGCAATAGCTAAGGAACTAGCACGGCTCGAGTTAGCCGGATTCATAGAAGAGGTCATCCACACTGAGTGGTCGGCCAATCCTGTAATGGTCCCTAAAAAGGACACCACTGATTTAAGGATGTGTGTTGATTATACTGCCTTGAACAAGGCTTTTCCAAAAGATCCGTTCGCTCTGCCTAGAATTAATCTATCGATTCTACGGCAGGCTCGGAACTCCTCTGTTTCTCGACGCATATTCCGGTTATCACCAAATTCGGATGAAGGAATCTGACAAAATCAAAACTACATTCATAACCCCCTTCAGAACCTTCTATTTTGTTACGATGCCCTTTGGGCTGAAGAACGCAGGAGCTACATACCAGCGCACGATGCAGCGTTGCCTCCACGACCAACTCGGACGCAATGTACATGCATATGTGGATGATATCGCGGTGATGTCCAAAAAGAAGGAAACACTCATTTCTGACTTGGAGGAAACGTTCGCCAATCTACGAAAATACAACATCATGCTTAACCTGAAGAAATGCTTCTTTGGAATACCAGCCGGAAAATTGTTAGGTTTCATCGTGTCTCAAAGAGGCATAGAGGTGAACCGCGACAAAATTAAGACTATACTCAATATTTCCAGGCCAACTCGCTTGAAGGACATACAAAGACTAACTGGTTGCATTGCTGCGGTCAGTCGATTTGTAAGCCGGCTTGGTGAAAGAGCCGCACCATTATACAAACTCCTGAAGAAGACCAAGGATTTTGTCTGGACTGACGAAGCTGAAGTTGCACTGCAAGACCTGAAGAAAGTACTCTCATCTGCTCCTATCCTCGTAGTGCCAGAACCTCAGGAACCGATGTTGCTTTATATTGCTGCGACAAATAAGGTCGTTAGTATTGTCATGGTGGTGGAGAGACCAGAGGAAAATCAGGAACACTTGGTGCAGCGTCCGACTTACTTTGTCAGTGAGGTCTTGACAGAATCAAAACAGCGATATCCGCACTATCAAAAGTTGGCTTACGGTGTTTTCCTAGCATCTCGTAAGTTACAACACTATTTTCAGGAGCATCCAATTACCGTGGTGAGCAAAGCTCCCATGAGAGACATAATCAACAATAGCGACGCCACAGGACGTGTCGCCAAATGGGGCATAGAGCTCTCAGCTTTCGATATTGAGTATAAACTTCGGACAACAATCAAATCCCAGATCCTTGCCGACTTTGTCGCTGATTGGACAGAGACGAAGGAGAACATGGTCCTCCCTGAGTCGGAATACTAGACCCTCTTTTTCGATGGGTCTAAGGCTCGAGGGGGCTCGGGGTCTGGCGTGGTGCTCAAATCACCCCAAGGAGATAAACTATTATACGTGTTGCAGATCCACTTCACAGCGACAAACAATATTGCCGAGTATGAAGCACTGCTGCATGGAATCTGGATTGCCAAGGATATTGGCATCCGACGTTTGATGTGTTACAGAGATTTGGATCTTGTTTCTCAGCAAGTCTCGGATATTTGTAATGCAAATAAGCACATGGCAACATATAAAGCCGTCGTGGATGATCTATCTAAATCATTCGAAGGGTTTGAAGTTCAACACATCCCTCGAGCAGAAAATGAGGAAGCAGATGCACTATCTGGAATAGGCTCTGCGCGGAAAGAGGTCCCGGATGGTGCTTTTTTAGAGCACCTCAAAGTTCCCTCGATAAAGGGAGTTGATGAGGAATATCCGACCAAATCCGACTCACCTTTAATAGCAGTTCTGGCTGTAAGTCCCAGCTGGACTCAACCCTACCTCGATTATTTGGTAGATGGCAAATTACCCTAAGACGAGGTGCTGAGCCGGCAGATTATCCGACGAGCAAAAGCCATACTATTGTTAAGGGTGAGCTCCATAAACGAAGTGTTTATGGGGTTTTTCAGCGCCGTGTATCTCCGGAAGAAGGAGTGGAAATCTTAAGGGAAATCCACGAAGAAGAGTGTGGTCACCATGCTGCAGCCAAATCTTTAGTGGCAAAAGCTTTTCGACATGGATTTTTCTGGCTTACAGCTCAGGCAGATGCCGAACGGTTAGTCAAGACATGCAAAGGCTGCCAAAAATACGCCAAGCAAGCTCATGTTCCAGCTGATCAGCTGCGAACAATACCTATAACATGGCCTTTTGCGGTCTGGGGGCTTGACATGGTAGGACCCTTTTAACGAGCTCCAAGTGGATTTACCCACATCTTAGTGATGGTGGATAAATTCACCAAGTGGATCGAGGCTAAACCTGTCACTAGTTGTGATGGAGCAACAGCCAAAAGATTTGTCGAGGATGTTATAATCCGGTATGGTTATCCACATAGCATTATCACGGACAACGTGAGTAACTTTTCTATGGGAGAACTGGCTGAATTCTGCGATGAGCAAAATATTCGGCTTGACATTGCGTCAGTCGCACATCCACAGGCTAACGGACAAGTCGAAAGAGCAAATGGTTTAATTCTACAAGGCCTGAAACCAAGACTCGAAGCACCACTACGACGTGCTGTGGGGGCTTGGGCAGAGGAACTACCCTATGTAATTTGGAGTGTACGAACAACTCCGAACAGGTCAACAGGATACACACCTTTCTTCTTGGTCTATGGCGTAGAAGGAGTTCTTCCTAGTGATTTAATTCATACTTCTCCTAGAGTGGCCGCGTATATCAAAGAGGATGCCGAGATTTCTCGACAAAATGATCTGGACTTAGTCGAAGAAGTTCGCGTCGTTGCTGAAATGAGATCTATAGCCTATCAGCAGAAGTTACGCAAGTATCGTAGCCAGAGAGTCCGAAATAGATCTTTTAATAAAGTTGATTTGGTTCTCTGGCTTGTGCAACAAAGAAAGCACAAACTTTCCCCAGTATGGGAAGGGCCCTTTTTAGTTAGTCGAGTATTGCACAATGGATCGTACTACTTAACTAACATGAGGCCAGTCAAAGAAAGACCTACTACTAAGAAGAGAAAGAGAGCTGGAGGTAGTACAAATCCGGATGAGTTAGACAGACCATGGAATATTGCTCAGCTACATCCCTTTCATTCTTAGTTTATCCTTCTTTGTAATCATACATATGTACATGTTCTGTGAGAAATAAAAGTTTTGGTTACCTCAAGTTTTTCTGAGAAGTTCTTAGACCATCTTATTTCCGAATGATCATGTCATAGTCGAAGATCCCAGAATGCTTGAAAGTACTTTATGCTCATGTTCGTTCTGGTCTAGATTTCCGATTCTAAAAACTGCTACCTTCGGGTATAACTCTAAAAAAATGCTAGTCTTTACTTTGGTTATTTATCTGATTGCCGGATGCGGGCATTTTCCGAGTAGTGAATTGTTGGTACTAGAAGCCGGCTTTGTTTACGAGTTTAAACTGGTTTAGCAATTGAGCTCCGTTGCTCGGCAAAGTTTCCGGTTGAAGGTTTAGCCGGCTCACGAAAGGGACAAGGCGGAAAGCCAGATAAACGATAAGTCGAGACGAAAAATATAAGTGCTTGTGTAAACTTTTCAGGCACGCAAAAATTTCAAAAGTCAAAAGTGCTGAATAGATCAAAAGCTTAGCACTTGCAAAGATAAATAGTACTTAATATTTACAATCACATTAGTTTTTCCAGGATAATACATAAATTTCTGGTCTATGATGCAGGGGAAGATGAAGGATCTACCGGCTCGCTGGTCACTCCGCCTTGATATCGTTCTGAGATATCCGCATCCGAGTTGGTTCGTTCATCGTCGGAAACTTCTTCGGTTTCTTCTGCAGGAGGAGGCAGAGTAGCCACGTGGGTGAAGAAGGGGATCTCGTAGCTGGTCAGATCAGCTACGTGGCACCCGTATCCGGCGCAGGAGTGCATGATGGCTTGAAGGTCCTGCTCCTGGCCGTCTTCGTCTACCTTGCAGTACCCTTTAGTCACTTGCCATATTTCCATGTTTCCATGGTGGCTCATGACCATGGAGAGGGCGTTCTGTGCAGCAGTCCGCGCGTAGGACATGTTCCAGTCCCGAACAATCTACGACATCTCCTTGGCCCTGTCCCGCACCTCAAAATCGGACATGCTTGGCATGTCCGGAATCCTGAGAGACTCGCCAATGTCCTCAAGGGACTGGCGTTAGTCATGAAGAAGATCACCGACTTGAGTAAGCCAGTGGGTGCGGGGCTCGGACGAGGAAGAGTCTGTCAACTTTAGAGGACCTATACACAAAACAAGTCAAGAAAATACCGACATTGATAAAAGTCGAAGAAAAGATAAGTCAGAGAGGTGGAACGTACCAAAAATGACGTCGTCAATCTTGGTCTTCTCCTCCCGGAGACTCTGGAGTTCAGCCCGGAGCGCCTGGGATATGTCCTTCTCTCTGCCAAGCTCATTCTTGAGGTCCGAGATTATTTTATCTTGAGCGACAATCTTGCGATCGCGCTCTTTAGTGGCCATGGAGGAGGATTCCAGGGCTTGAGCTATGCTCGTTTCATGATCCTCCTTGAGCTTATCCAGCTCTTGGCGAAGTCCCTTGTTTTCCACCACTAGGGTTTTGAGGTTCTCGGTCTCTTCAATCATAGCGATGGATTGTTTCACCAATGTTGTAAGACAAAAAAGAACAACAGTTCAGAAAAATTCGACATAGAAAAAGCAAAAGACAAGGTTTGAATCTCGAAATGTTTACCTTCGGCTTCATCCTTGGCTACCTTGAGCTCAGCATTTTTAAAGCATGAGTTCGTTCTTTGGCATCCTAATGAAAGCATAAACTCGGATTCAATATCCTACTTCATGCTTGGGGGCTAGAGGATATGATATAACATAATATAAAAACAAGAGTTGGAATTCCGACGTACATATTGCTCGCGGGTGAGTTTGTCTGAACCCGCGTTCACTTCAGCTGCCACCTTCTTGGCGAGAGTAAGAGGGATCACTGGGGCTGTTGGAAGCTCGCCAGTCCTGATCCTCTCATCGCGAAGGCGGACTTGAGCGAGAAGGTCAGAGAACTTGACGTCATGTGCTTCTTGCGCCTCCTCTTCGGGGGATAGATGGCTTTTGTCCAGGACTTGCCTGGCTAGCCGCTGGATCTCCTCTGCAGATTTCTGGGTCAGGCCAAACTTGGCAAGACCCGGATTGTTGAGGAGGTTTTCAGCGAAGACTTCAGCCGAGGGATCATTACCCGAAGAGGGTTCACCCTTATCTTGACCTGACACACCCACAGTGGCGTCAGTGTGCGACCCAAGGATCACAGGCTCCGTTTGAGGAGCCGGATCTTCTGTAGCTTCCGACGAGATAACCGGAGTTGCAGAAGGTTGAGGAATCGGAGTCAGAGGATCTACAACAAGCGAAGCTATGATAAGCTTCGTCTGGCGTAAGGGCTTCGAAGAAATCCCTTTACCCTTGCCCTTGATGATCGATTTTGCTCTGAGAAGGTAACAAAGTCAGAAACATTACATCTCGGAAAGAAGTTTAAGTAAAGCACAAAGACGGAAAAGTTGTGACGGAAAGTATACCTCTTCACGACAGGCACCTCCTTTGTGCCAACCGCTACTGTCGGAGCTTTGCGCTTCTTGAGCGCAAGATCCGGCAGTGGAACTACTTCCACCTCCTGAGAGAACTCCGGAGGGTATCCTTCGAGCGGAGCAAGTTCCGACTCGGGGATGTCAGCAAGCTGAAAACAAGAAAACATATCAGCATTGCAATATAACTCAAAGATAGAAACACATAAATGATGTGATGACAAAATCTTACCAGCACCACGGGGTTTTCCGCCGTGTGCATGTCCAGAGAAACCTCTGGAATCTACCTCTCAATCCGCTCCTTGATCAGCCACTTGATTTGGCTTATGTAGCCTTGAGTGGTGTAGGCCTTGGGGCTGATGCGGAGGGAGTCGGTCAGAGAAGACGTGACGGAGTGCATTAGTCTATCCCCGTGGTACTGAAGTGGCTGGATCCGGCATGAGACCCAACACTGGACCAAATCGGATCCCTTTAGACTGTTGTGCTTGATCAGATATTCGATCCTCCTCTTCAGGAAGGCTGGGCCGTGGCGGCTCCGTCAATAAAAACCGGCAAAGCAGTATCTTTGCCAGGAGCCGGAATATCCCTATGGTAGAAAAAAGTGGCTGGCCATTGTTTGACCGAGTCACTGGCCGAAATTTTGGGATATGCCCGATCTCGTCTAAAAGAAAAACTAATGGTGCTGGTGATGTAAGGAACACCAACAGTGATGGAATTCCTCCGGACATGCAAGTAAAACCAGAAGAGAAGAAAACTCGGCCTAATGCCAAGAAAGCCCTCGCAAAGCGCAGCATATGCGCTCATTTCTAGAAGAGAATTGGGAGGAAGATTGTGGAGTTGAACTCCATAGTGTTCTATCACCTCGGAGAAGAACTCCGAGGGAGGAAAAGACAGACCTCGGTCCATATGAGTACCGAAGTGGACTCGCTCGCCCTCGTGTGGGTTGGGGACGGTTTCGCTGGAGCCGCTCCGCCAGTCGCCGGCAACGAGCAGCCCCTCCTTCTCCACATTCTTGAGGCCTGCTTCGTCGAAGGCGCAGGGGATCCACATTCCCCTGTAGCTTTCCTTCTCCGCCGCAGCTTCCGCCTTCGCCGCCGCCGCTGCCGCCAAGCTAGAGGAAGAGGATGATGAAGCCATTTTTCTCCGGTGAGAAAGTGACCTTAAAGGGGTGGTGCTGGGAGTTTCTGTGGGGGAAGGACGAAGAGGCTCTGTGCGCGCAGGAGGATTGGAAAGGAAGGAAATGGCAAAGGACTGGTGGAAAGGAGAAGAAGAAATCTAAACCCCTTATATCCACCTACCTGTGCCAAGATTCGTGCAAACGCTATAGTACAACCGCCACACGTCGTGGAAAGAACTGGGAAGGACCCGTGTGATGATTGCATCACCTCGATCTCCACACACGCATTGAAACGACACCTCGGTTCCGTGGACCACGGACCCACCAACGGTCATGCTGACGGAACGTTGTCAGATGACGTGACTTGACCATGCTTGTGTCAGGTGGTGTTAGAGACCAAGTTTCGGCTTAGTTTGAAAACGAGCTAGAAAATCCGAGTAACCAACTGAAAGGTCCGACTTATTTTTTAAGACCCGAATCGTATCTTTTGTTGTGAAGTTTCAGGAACCCTTCAAGATTCTGCAAGCCGAAGATCAAGCTAGACGATGATAAATCTGACTTTGGATCTTGGAGTCCTCCGGGGGATGCTGTTGGGGATATACTTTCCGGGTATCCTCACAGTTCCTCACTGACCAGGGTGGCGCACTTTGGGTTAGAGCTTTGCTTCACGGGCGACCCAGTCAGGGAGAAAGACGGAGTCCAATCCGGCTACAGGAAGGCCCAGAAGACTTACCGACCTAGGCCCATAATGTTACTTGTAGTTCAAGATGTACTCTGTAACTGACTCTTAGTCGTAGCCGAATAGATCTCTCCTATAAACCCTAGGCCGGATATCTATATAAGCCGTCCTAGGGAGAGCCTATAGGGCACCTCAATAGTCTACAATCTCAACTCACAAAGGCGAAACCCTTGTAACCCATATTCCGGCTCTGCCGTATTACTGGATTACTAGCAGGAGTAAGATCTGTCCAAAGCCGGAGGATTCGAACCTGGGTAAACTTGTGTGCTCACCGTCCCGGAATACCGTACATCTCATCCCCCTCTCTTCCGCACGCCTCGAGGACCCCCTCATGGCGTACTTGTCATCAATCTGACGACAACATGCAATGAACACTAGTGGATCCATATGTGGATTGTGGAAATGAACACACATGCAATGAGTCTAGTGCTGGTTTTAGTATAAGAACACACATGCAATGACTCTAGTGGGTCCACATGTGGTTTCTGAAAATAACACACATGCAATGACCACTGGTTGATCCATCTGTGGTTTTTGGAAAAGAACACACATGCAATGAACACTGGTGGATCCATAAGTGGTTTGTGGAAAGAACACACATGCAGTGACTCTAATGCTGGTTTTAGTTTAAGAACACACAAGCAATGACTCTAGTGGGTCCATATGTGATTTGTCGAAAGAACACACATGCAATGGCACTGGTTGATCCATGTGTGGTTTGTGGAAAGAACACACATGCAATGCCATTGGTTGATCCATGTGTGGTTTGTGGAAATAACACACATGCAATGACTCTAATGGATCCATATGTGGTTTGTGGAAAACAACACACATGCAATGACCACTTGTTGATCCATGTGTGGTTTGTGGAAAGAACACACATGCAATGACACTAGTTGATCCATGTGTGGTTTGTGGAAAGAACACAGATGCAATGACACTGGTTGATCCATATGTGGTTTGTGGAAAGAACACACGTGCAATGACACCGGTTGATCCATGTGTGGTTTGTGGATAGAACACACATGCAAATGACTCTAGTGGGTAAATATGTGGTTTGTGAAAAGAACACACATGCAATGACCACTGGTTGATCCATATGTGGTTTGTGGAAAGAACACATATGCAATGACTCTAGTTGATCCATGTGTGGTTTGTGGAAAGAACACACATGCAATGATACTGGTTGATCCATATGTGGTTTGTGGAAAGAACACATGTGCAATGACACCGGTTGATCCATGTGTGGTTTGTGGATAGAACACACATGCAATGACTCTAGTGCGTCCATATGTGGTTTGTGAAAAGAACACACATGCAATGACCACTGGTTGATCCATATGTGGTTTGTGGAAAGAACACACATGCAATGACTCTAGTGGGTCCATATGTGGTTTGTGAAAAGAACACACATGCAATGACCACTGGTTGATCCATATGTGGTTTGTGGAAAGAACACACATGCAGTGAACACTGGTGGATCCATATGTTGTTTGTGAAAAGAACATACATGCAATGACTCTAGTGCTGGTTTTAGTATAAGAACACAGAAGCAATGACTCTAGTGGGTCCATATGTGATTTGTGGAAAGAACACACATGCAATGACACTAGTTGATCCATGTGTGGTTTGTGGAAAGAACACACATGCAATGACTCTAGTGGTTGATCCATGTATGGTTTGTGGAAATAACACACATGCAATGAATCTAATGGATCCATAAGTGGTTTGTGGAAAAGAACACACATGCAATGACCACTGGTTGATCCATATGTGGTTTGTGGAAAGAACACACATGCAATGCCACTGGTTGATCCATGTGTGGTTTGTGAAAAGAACACACATGCAATGCCACTGGTTGATCCATGTGTGGCTTGTGGAAAGAACACACATTCAATGACTCTAGTGCTAGTTTTAGTATAAGAACACACATCCAATGACTCTAGTGGGTCCACATGTGGTTTGTGAAAAGAACACACATGCAATGACCACTGGTTGATCCATAAGTTGTTTGTGGAAAAGAACACACATCCAATGAACACTGGTGGATCCATGTGTGGTTTGTGGAAAAGAACACACATGCAATGAGTCTAGTGCTGGTTTTAGTATAAGAAAACACATGCAATGACTCTAGTGGGTCCACATGTGGTTTGTGAAAAGAACACACATGCAATGACCACTGGTTGATCCATATGTGGTATTTGGAAAAGAACACACATGCAATGAACACTGGTGGATCCATAAGTGGTTTGTGGAAAGAACACACATGCAATGACTCTAGTGCTAGTTTTAGTATAAGAAGTCACAAGCAATGACTCTAGTGGGTCCATATGAGATTTGTGGAAAGAACACACATGCAATGAGACTGGTTGATCCATGTGTGGTTTGTGGAAAGAACACACATGCAATGCCACTATGTGATCCATGTGTAGTTTGTGGAAAGAACACACATGCAATGACTCTAGTGATAGTTTTAGTATAAGAACACATGCAATGACTCTAATGGATCCATATGTGGTTTGTGGAAAAGAACACACATGCAATGACCACTGGTTGATCCATGTGTGGTTTGTGGAAAGAACACACATGCAATGACACTGGTTGATCCATGTGTGGTTTGTAGAAAGAACACACATGCAATGCCATTGGTTGATCCATGTGTGGTTTATGGAAATAACACACATGCAATGACTCTAATGGATCCATATGTGATTTGTGGAAAGAACACACATGCAATGACACTGGTTGATCCATGTGTGGTTTGTGGAAAGAACACACATGCAATTAATCTAGTGGTTGATCCATGTGTGGTTTGTGGAAATAACACACATGCAATGACTCTAATGGATCCATAAGTGGTTTGTGGAAAATAACACACATGCAATAACCACTGGTTGATCCATATGTGGTTTCTGGAAAGAACACGCATGCAATGACACTGGTTGATCCATGTGTCGTTTGTGAAAAGAACACACATGCAATGCCACTTGTTGATCCATGTGTGGTTTGTGGAAAGAACACAGATGCAATGACTCTAGTGCTAGTTTTAGTATAAGAACACACATACAATGACTCTAGTGGGTCCACACGTGGTTTGTGAAAAGAACACACATGCAATGACCACTGGTTGATCCATAACTTGTTTGTGGAAAAAAACACACATGCAATCAACACTGGTGGATCCATGTGTGGTTTGTGGAAAAGAACACACATGCAATGAGTCTAGTGCTGGTTTTAGTATAAGAACACACATGCAATGACTCTAGTGGGTCCACATGTGGTTTGTGAAAAGAACACACATGCAATGACCACTGGTTGATCCATATGTGGTTTTTGGAAAAGAACACACATGCAATGAACACTGGTAGATCCATAAGTGGTTTGTGGAAAGAACACACATGCAATGACTCTAGTACTAGTTTTAGTATAAGAAGACACAAGCAATGACTCTAGTGGGTCCATATGAGATTTGTGGAAAGAACACACATGCAATGAGACTGGTTGATCCATGTGTGGTTTGTGGAAAGAACACACATGCAATGCCACTTTGTGATCCATGTGTAGTTTGTGGAAAGAACACACATGCAATGACTCTAGTGATAGTTTTAGTATAAGAACACACATGCAATGACTCTAATGGATCCATATGTGGTTTGTGGAAATGAACACACATGCAATGACCAATGGTTAATCCATGTGTGGTTTGTGGAAAGAACACACATGAAATGACAGTGGTGTATCCATGTGTGGTTTGTGAAAAGAACACACATGCAATGAGTCTAGTGCTGGTTTTAGTATAAGAACACACATGCATTGACTCTAGTGGGTCCACGTGTGGTTTTTGAAAATAACACACATTCACTGACCACTGGTTGATCCATATGTGGTTTGTGGAAAGAACACACATGCAATGACACTGTTTCATCCATGTGTGGTTTGTGGAAAGAACACACATGCAATGACTCTAGTGCTAGTTTTAGTATAAGAACACACATGCAATGACTCTAATGGATCTATATGTGGTTTGTGGAAAAGAACACACATGCAATGACCAGTGGTTGATCAAAGTGTGGTTTGTGGAAAGAACACACATGCAGTGACAGTGGTGTATCCATGTGTGGTTTGTGAAAAGAGCACACATGCAATGAGTCTAGTTCTAGTTTTAGTATATGAACACACATGCAATGACTCTAGTGGGTCCACATGTGGTTTGTGAAAAGAACACACATGCAATGACCACTGGTTGATCCATATGTGGTTTGTGGAAAGAACACACATGCAGTGAACACTGGTGGATCCATATGTTGTTTGTGAAAAGAACATACATGCAATGACTCTAGTGCTGGTTTTAGTATAAGAACACAGCAGCAATGACTCTAGTGGGTCCATATGTGATTTGTGGAAAGAACACACATGCAATGACACTAGTTGATCCATGTGTGGTTTGTGGAAAGAACACACATGCAATGACTCTAGTGGTTGATCCATGTATGGTTTGTGGAAATAACACACATGCAATGACTCTAATGGATCCATAAGTGGTTTGTGGAAAAGAACACACATGCAATGACCACTGGTTGATCCATATGTGGTTTGTGGAAAGAACACACATGCAATGCCACTGGTTGATCCATGTGTGGTTTGTGAAAAGAACACACATGCAATGCCACTGGTTGATCCATGTGTGGCTTGTGGAAAGAACACACATTCAATGACTCTAGTGCTAGTTTTAGTATAAGAACACACATCCAATGACTCTAGTGGGTCCACATGTGGTTTGTGAAAAGAACACACATGCAATGACCACTGGTTGATCCATAAGTTGTTTGTGGAAAAGAACACACATGCAATGAACACTGGTGGATCCATGTGTGGTTTGTGGAAAAGAACACACATGCAATGAGTCTAGTGCTGGTTTTAGTATAAGAACACACATGCATTGACTCTAGTGGGTCCACATGTGATTTGTGAAAAGAACACACATGCAATGACCACTGGTTGATCCATATGTGCTTTTTGGAAAAGAACACACATGCAATGAACACTGGTGGCTCCATAAGTGGTTTGTGGAAAGAACACACATGCAATGACTCTAGTGCTAGTTTTAGTATAAGAAGACACAAGCAATGACTCTAGTGGGTCCATATGAGATTTGTGGAAAGAACACACATGCAATGAGACTGGTTGATCCATGTGTGGTTTGTGGAAAGAACACACATGCAATGCCACTATGTGATCCATGTGTAGTTTGTGGAAAGAACACACATGCAATGACCACTGGTTAATCCATATGTGGTATGTGGAAAGAATGCACATGCAATGACTCTAGTGGGTCCATATGTGGTTTGTGAAAAGAACACACATGCAATGACCACTGGTTGATCCATATGTGGTTTGTGGAAAGAACACACATGCAATGAACACTGGTGGATCCATATGTTGTTTGTGAAAAGAACACACATGCAATGACTCTAGTGCTGGTTTTAGTATAAGAACACAGAAACAATGACTCTAGTGGGTCCATATGTGATTTGTGGAAAGAACACACATGCAATGACACTGTTTGATCCATGTGTGGTTTGTGGATAGAACACACATGCAATGACCACTGGTTAATCCATATGTGGTATGTGGAAAGAACGCACATGCAATGACTCTAGTGGGTCCATATGTGGTTTGTGAAAAGAACACACATGCAATGACCACTGGTTGATCCATATGTGGTTTGTGGAAAGAACACACATACAATGAACACTGGTGGATCCATATGTTGTTTGTGAAAAGAACACACATGCAATGACACTAGTTGATCCATGTGTGGTTTGTGGAAAGAACACACATGCAATGACTCTAGTGGTTGATCCATGTATGGTTTGTGGAAATAACACACATGCAATGAATCTAATGGATCCATAAGTGGTTTGTGGAAAAGAACACACATGCAATGACCACTGGTTGATCCATATGTGGTTTGTGGAAAGAACACACATGCAATGCCACTGGTTGATCCATGTGTGGTTTGTGAAAAGAACACACATGCAATGCCACTGGTTGATCCATGTGTGGCTTGTGGAAAGAACACACATTCAATGACTCTAGTGCTAGTTTTAGTATAAGAACACACATCCAATGACTCTAGTGGGTCCACATGTGGTTTGTGAAAAGAACACACATGCAATGACCACTGGTTGATCCATAAGTTGTTTGTGGAAAAGAACACACATCCAATGAACACTGGTGGATCCATGTGTGGTTTGTGGAAAAGAACACACATGCAATGAGTCTAGTGCTGGTTTTAGTATAAGAAAACACATGCAATGACTCTAGTGGGTCCACATGTGGTTTGTGAAAAGAACACACATGCAATGACCACTGGTTGATCCATATGTGGTATTTGGAAAAGAACACACATGCAATGAACACTGGTGGATCCATAAGTGGTTTGTGGAAAGAACACACATGCAATGACTCTAGTGCTAGTTTTAGTATAAGAAGTCACAAGCAATGACTCTAGTGGGTCCATATGAGATTTGTGGAAAGAACACACATGCAATGAGACTGGTTGATCCATGTGTGGTTTGTGGAAAGAACACACATGCAATGCCACTATGTGATCCATGTGTAGTTTGTGGAAAGAACACACATGCAATGACTCTAGTGATAGTTTTAGTATAAGAACACATGCAATGACTCTAATGGATCCATATGTGGTTTGTGGAAAAGAACACACATGCAATGACCACTGGTTGATCCATGTGTGGTTTGTGGAAAGAACACACATGCAATGACACTGGTTGATCCATGTGTGGTTTGTAGAAAGAACACACATGCAATGCCATTGGTTGATCCATGTGTGGTTTATGGAAATAACACACATGCAATGACTCTAATGGATCCATATGTGATTTGTGGCAAGAACACACATGCAATGACACTGGTTGATCCATGTGTGGTTTGTGGAAAGAACACACATGCAATTAATCTAGTGGTTGATCCATGTGTGGTTTGTGGAAATAACACACATGCAATGACTCTAATGGATCCATAAGTGGTTTGTGGAAAAGAACACACATGCAATAACCACTGGTTGATCCATATGTGGTTTCTGGAAAGAACACGCATGCAATGACACTGGTTGATCCATGTGTCGTTTGTGAAAAGAACACACATGCAATGCCACTTGTTGATCCATGTGTGGTTTGTGGAAAGAACACAGATGCAATGACTCTAGTGCTAGTTTTAGTATAAGAACACACATACAATGACTCTAGTGGGTCCACACGTGGTTTGTGAAAAGAACACACATGCAATGACCACTGGTTGATCCATAACTTGTTTGTGGAAAAAAACACACATGCAATCAACACTGGTGGATCCATGTGTGGTTTGTGGAAAAGAACACACATGCAATGAGTCTAGTGCTGGTTTTAGTATAAGAACACACATGCAATGACTCTAGTGGGTCCACATGTGGTTTGTGAAAAGAACACACATGCAATGACCACTGGTTGATCCATATGTGGTTTTTGGAAAAGAACACACATGCAATGAACACTGGTAGATCCATAAGTGGTTTGTGGAAAGAACACACATGCAATGACTCTAGTACTAGTTTTAGTATAAGAAGACACAAGCAATGACTCTAGTGGGTCCATATGAGATTTGTGGAAAGAACACACATGCAATGAGACTGGTTGATCCATGTGTGGTTTGTGGAAAGAACACACATGCAATGCCACTTTGTGATCCATGTGTAGTTTGTGGAAAGAACACACATGCAATGACTCTAGTGATAGTTTTAGTATAAGAACACACATGCAATGACTCTAATGGATCCATATGTGGTTTGTGGAAATGAACACACATGCAATGACCAATGGTTAATCCATGTGTGGTTTGTGGAAAGAACACACATGAAATGACAGTGGTGTATCCATGTGTGGTTTGTGAAAAGAACACACATGCAATGAGTCTAGTGCTGGTTTTAGTATAAGAACACACATGCATTGACTCTAGTGGGTCCACGTGTGGTTTTTGAAAATAACACACATTCACTGACCACTGGTTGATCCATATGTGGTTTGTGGAAAGAACACACATGCAATGACACTGTTTCATCCATGTGTGGTTTGTGGAAAGAACACACATGCAATGACTCTAGTGCTAGTTTTAGTATAAGAACACACATGCAATGACTCTAATGGATCTATATGTGGTTTGTGGAAAAGAACACACATGCAATGACCAGTGGTTGATCAAAGTGTGGTTTGTGGAAAGAACACACATGCAGTGACAGTGGTGTATCCATGTGTGGTTTGTGAAAAGAGCACACATGCAATGAGTCTAGTTCTAGTTTTAGTATATGAACACACATGCAATGACTCTAGTGGGTCCACATGTGGTTTGTGAAAAGAACACACATGCAATGACCACTGGTTGATCCATATGTGGTTTGTGGAAAGAACACACATGCAGTGAACACTGGTGGATCCATATGTTGTTTGTGAAAAGAACATACATGCAATGACTCTAGTGCTGGTTTTAGTATAAGAACACAGCAGCAATGACTCTAGTGGGTCCATATGTGATTTGTGGAAAGAACACACATGCAATGACACTAGTTGATCCATGTGTGGTTTGTGGAAAGAACACACATGCAATGACTCTAGTGGTTGATCCATGTATGGTTTGTGGAAATAACACACATGCAATGACTCTAATGGATCCATAAGTGGTTTGTGGAAAAGAACACACATGCAATGACCACTGGTTGATCCATATGTGGTTTGTGGAAAGAACACACATGCAATGCCACTGGTTGATCCATGTGTGGTTTGTGAAAAGAACACACATGCAATGCCACTGGTTGATCCATGTGTGGCTTGTGGAAAGAACACACATTCAATGACTCTAGTGCTAGTTTTAGTATAAGAACACACATCCAATGACTCTAGTGGGTCCACATGTGGTTTGTGAAAAGAACACACATGCAATGACCACTGGTTGATCCATAAGTTGTTTGTGGAAAAGAACACACATGCAATGAACACTGGTGGATCCATGTGTGGTTTGTGGAAAAGAACACACATGCAATGAGTCTAGTGCTGGTTTTAGTATAAGAACACACATGCATTGACTCTAGTGGGTCCACATGTGATTTGTGAAAAGAACACACATGCAATGACCACTGGTTGATCCATATGTGCTTTTTGGAAAAGAACACACATGCAATGAACACTGGTGGCTCCATAAGTGGTTTGTGGAAAGAACACACATGCAATGACTCTAGTGCTAGTTTTAGTATAAGAAGACACAAGCAATGACTCTAGTGGGTCCATATGAGATTTGTGGAAAGAACACACATGCAATGAGACTGGTTGATCCATGTGTGGTTTGTGGAAAGAACACACATGCAATGCCACTATGTGATCCATTTGTAGTTTGTGGAAAGAACACACATGCAATGACCACTGGTTAATCCATATGTGGTATGTGGAAAGAATGCACATGCAATGACTCTAGTGGGTCCATATGTGGTTTGTGAAAAGAACACACATGCAATGACCACTGGTTGATCCATATGTGGTTTGTGGAAAGAACACACATGCAATGAACACTGGTGGATCCATATGTTGTTTGTGAAAAGAACACACATGCAATGACTCTAGTGCTGGTTTTAGTATAAGAACACAGAAACAATGACTCTAGTGGGTCCATATGTGATTTGTGGAAAGAACACACATGCAATGACACTGTTTGATCCATGTGTGGTTTGTGGATAGAACACACATGCAATGACCACTGGTTAATCCATATGTGGTATGTGGAAAGAACGCACATGCAATGACTCTAGTGGGTCCATATGTGGTTTGTGAAAAGAACACACATGCAATGACCACTGGTTGATCCATATGTGGTTTGTGGAAAGAACACACATACAATGAACACTGGTGGATCCATATGTTGTTTGTGAAAAGAACACACATGCAATGACACTAGTTGATCCATGTGTGGTTTGTGGAAAGAACACACATGCAATGACTCTAGTGGTTGATCCATGTATGGTTTGTGGAAATAACACACATGCAATGAATCTAATGGATCCATAAGTGGTTTGTGGAAAAGAACACACATGCAATGACCACTGGTTGATCCATATGTGGTTTGTGGAAAGAACACACATGCAATGCCACTGGTTGATCCATGTGTGGTTTGTGAAAAGAACACACATGCAATGCCACTGGTTGATCCATGTGTGGCTTGTGGAAAGAACACACATTCAATGACTCTAGTGCTAGTTTTAGTATAAGAACACACATCCAATGACTCTAGTGGGTCCACATGTGGTTTGTGAAAAGAACACACATGCAATGACCACTGGTTGATCCATAAGTTGTTTGTGGAAAAGAACACACATCCAATGAACACTGGTGGATCCATGTGTGGTTTGTGGAAAAGAACACACATGCAATGAGTCTAGTGCTGGTTTTAGTATAAGAAAACACATGCAATGACTCTAGTGGGTCCACATGTGGTTTGTGAAAAGAACACACATGCAATGACCACTGGTTGATCCATATGTGGTATTTGGAAAAGAACACACATGCAATGAACACTGGTGGATCCATAAGTGGTTTGTGGAAAGAACACACATGCAATGACTCTAGTGCTAGTTTTAGTATAAGAAGTCACAAGCAATGACTCTAGTGGGTCCATATGAGATTTGTGGAAAGAACACACATGCAATGAGACTGGTTGATCCATGTGTGGTTTGTGGAAAGAACACACATGCAATGCCACTATGTGATCCATGTGTAGTTTGTGGAAAGAACACACATGCAATGACTCTAGTGATAGTTTTAGTATAAGAACACATGCAATGACTCTAATGGATCCATATGTGGTTTGTGGAAAAGAACACACATGCAATGACCACTGGTTGATCCATGTGTGGTTTGTGGAAAGAACACACATGCAATGACACTGGTTGATCCATGTGTGGTTTGTAGAAAGAACACACATGCAATGCCATTGGTTGATCCATGTGTGGTTTATGGAAATAACACACATGCAATGACTCTAATGGATCCATATGTGATTTGTGGAAAGAACACACATGCAATGACACTGGTTGATCCATGTGTGGTTTGTGGAAAGAACACACATGCAATTAATCTAGTGGTTGATCCATGTGTGGTTTGTGGAAATAACACACATGCAATGACTCTAATGGATCCATAAGTGGTTTGTGGAAAAGAACACACATGCAATAACCACTGGTTGATCCATATGTGGTTTCTGGAAAGAACACGCATGCAATGACACTGGTTGATCCATGTGTCGTTTGTGAAAAGAACACACATGCAATGCCACTTGTTGATCCATGTGTGGTTTGTGGAAAGAACACAGATGCAATGACTCTAGTGCTAGTTTTAGTATAAGAACACACATACAATGACTCTAGTGGGTCCACACGTGGTTTGTGAAAAGAACACACATGCAATGACCACTGGTTGATCCATAACTTGTTTGTGGAAAAGAACACACATGCAATCAACACTGGTGGATCCATGTGTGGTTTGTGGAAAAGAACACACATGCAATGAGTCTAGTGCTGGTTTTAGTATAAGAACACACATGCAATGACTCTAGTGGGTCCACATGTGGTTTGTGAAAAGAACACACATGCAATGACCACTGGTTGATCCATATGTGGTTTTTGGAAAAGAACACACATGCAATGAACACTGGTAGATCCATAAGTGGTTTGTGGAAAGAACACACATGCAATGACTCTAGTACTAGTTTTAGTATAAGAAGACACAAGCAATGACTCTAGTGGGTCCATATGAGATTTGTGGAAAGAACACACATGCAATGAGACTGGTTGATCCATGTGTGGTTTGTGGAAAGAACACACATGCAATGCCACTTTGTGATCCATGTGTAGTTTGTGGAAAGAACACACATGCAATGACTCTAGTGATAGTTTTAGTATAAGAACACACATGCAATGACTCTAATGGATCCATATGTGGTTTGTGGAAATGAACACACATGCAATGACCAATGGTTAATCCATGTGTGGTTTGTGGAAAGAACACACATGAAATGACAGTGGTGTATCCATGTGTGGTTTGTGAAAAGAACACACATGCAATGAGTCTAGTGCTGGTTTTAGTATAAGAACACACATGCATTGACTCTAGTGGGTCCACGTGTGGTTTTTGAAAATAACACACATTCACTGACCACTGGTTGATCCATATGTGGTTTGTGGAAAGAACACACATGCAATGACACTGTTTCATCCATGTGTGGTTTGTGGAAAGAACACACATGCAATGACTCTAGTGCTAGTTTTAGTATAAGAACACACATGCAATGACTCTAATGGATCTATATGTGGTTTGTGGAAAAGAACACACATGCAATGACCAGTGGTTGATCAAAGTGTGGTTTGTGGAAAGAACACACATGCAGTGACAGTGGTGTATCCATGTGTGGTTTGTGAAAAGAGCACACATGCAATGAGTCTAGTTCTAGTTTTAGTATATGAACACACATGCAATGACTCTAGTGGGTCCACATGTGGTTTGTGAAAAGAACACACATGCAATGACCACTGGTTGATCCATATGTGGTTTGTGGAAAGAACACACATGCAGTGAACACTGGTGGATCCATATGTTGTTTGTGAAAAGAACATACATGCAATGACTCTAGTGCTGGTTTTAGTATAAGAACACAGCAGCAATGACTCTAGTGGGTCCATATGTGATTTGTGGAAAGAACACACATGCAATGACACTAGTTTATCCATGTGTGGTTTGTGGAAAGAACACACATGCAATGACTCTAGTGGTTGATCCATGTATGGTTTGTGGAAATAACACACATGCAATGACTCTAATGGATCCATAAGTGGTTTGTGGAAAAGAACACACATGCAATGACCACTGGTTGATCCATATGTGGTTTGTGGAAAGAACACACATGCAATGCCACTGGTTGATCCATGTGTGGTTTGTGAAAAGAACACACATGCAATGCCACTGGTTGATCCATGTGTGGCTTGTGGAAAGAACACACATTCAATGACTCTAGTGCTAGTTTTAGTATAAGAACACACATCCAATGACTCTAGTGGGTCCACATGTGGTTTGTGAAAAGAACACACATGCAATGACCACTGGTTGATCCATAAGTTGTTTGTGGAAAAGAACACACATGCAATGAACACTGGTGGATCCATGTGTGGTTTGTGGAAAAGAACACACATGCAATGAGTCTAGTGCTGGTTTTAGTATAAGAACACACATGCATTGACTCTAGTGGGTCCACATGTGATTTGTGAAAAGAACACACATGCAATGACCACTGGTTGATCCATATGTGCTTTTTGGAAAAGAACACACATGCAATGAACACTGGTGGCTCCATAAGTGGTTTGTGGAAAGAACACACATGCAATGACTCTAGTGCTAGTTTTAGTATAAGAAGACACAAGCAATGACTCTAGTGGGTCCATATGAGATTTGTGGAAAGAACACACATGCAATGAGACTGGTTGATCCATGTGTGGTTTGTGGAAAGAACACACATGCAATGCCACTATGTGATCCATGTGTAGTTTGTGGAAAGAACACACATGCAATGACCACTGGTTAATCCATATGTGGTATGTGGAAAGAATGCACATGCAATGACTCTAGTGGGTCCATATGTGGTTTGTGAAAAGAACACACATGCAATGACCACTGGTTGATCCATATGTGGTTTGTGGAAAGAACACACATGCAATGAACACTGGTGGATCCATATGTTGTTTGTGAAAAGAACACACATGCAATGACTCTAGTGCTGGTTTTAGTATAAGAACACAGAAACAATGACTCTAGTGGGTCCATATGTGATTTGTGGAAAGAACACACATGCAATGACACTGTTTGATCCATGTGTGGTTTGTGGATAGAACACACATGCAATGACCACTGGTTAATCCATATGTGGTATGTGGAAAGAACGCACATGCAATGACTCTAGTGGGTCCATATGTGGTTTGTGAAAAGAACACACATGCAATGACCACTGGTTGATCCATATGTGGTTTGTGGAAAGAACACACATACAATGAACACTGGTGGATCCATATGTTGTTTGTGAAAAGAACACACATGCAATGACTCTAGTGCTGGTTTTAGTATAAGAACACAGAAACAATGACTCTAGTGGGTCCATATGTGATTTGTGGAAATAACACACATGCAATGACACTGGTTGATCCATGTGTGGTTTGTGGAAAGAACACACATGCAATTACTCTAGTCGTTGATCCATGTGTGGTTTGTGGAAATAAAACACATGCAATGACTCTAATGGATCCATAATTGGTTTGTGGTAAAGAACACACATGCAATAACCACTGGTTGATCCATATGTGGTTTGTGGAAAGAACACACATGCAATGACACTGGTTGATCCATGTGTGGTTTGTGAAAAGAACACACATGCAATGCCACTAGTTGATCCATGTGTGGTTTGTGGAAAGAACACACATGCAATAACTCTAGCGCTAGTTTTAGAATAAGAACACACATATAATGACTCTAGTGGGTCCACATGTGGTTTGTGAAAAGAACACACATGCAATGACCACTGGTTGATCTGTAAGTTGTTTGTGGAAAAGAACACACATGCAATGAACACTGGTGGATTCATGTGTGGTTTGTGGAAAAGAACACACATGCAATGAGTCTAGTGCTGGTTTTAGTATAAGAACACACATGCAATGACTCTAGTGGGTCCACATGTGGTTTGTGAAAAGAACACAGATGCAATGACCACTGGTTGATCCATATGTGGTTTTTGGAAAAGAACACACATGCAATGAACACTGGTGGATCCATAAGTGGTTTGTGGAAAGAACACACATGCAATGACTCTAGTGCTAGTTTTAGTAAAAAACACACAAGCAATGACTCTAGTGGGTCCATATGAGATTTGTGGAAAGAAGACACATATAATGAGACTGGTTGATCCATGTGTGGTTTGTGGAAAGAACACACATGCAATGCCACTGTGTGATCCATGTGTAGTTTGTGGAAAGAACACACATGCAATGACCACTGGTTGATCCATGTGTGGTTTGTGGAAAGAACACACATGCAATGACAGTGGTGTATCCATGTGTGGTTTGTGAAAAGAACACACATGCAATGAGTCTAGTGCTGGTTTTAGTATAAGAACACACATGCAATGACTCTAGTGGGTCCACATGTGGTTTTTGAAAAGAACACACATTCACTGACCACTGGTTGATCCATATGTGGTTTGTGGAAAGAACACACATGCAATGAGTCTAGTGCTGGTTTTAGTATAAGAACACACATGCAATGACTCTACTGGGTCCACATGTGGTTTGCGAAAAGAACACACATGCAATGACCACTGGTTGATCCATATGTGCTTTGTGGAAAAGAACACACATGCAATAAACACTGGTGGATCCAGAAGTGGTTTGTGGAAAGAACACACATGCAGTGACTGTAATGCTGGTTTTAGTTTAAGAACACACAAGCAATGACTGTAGTGGGTCCATATGAGATTTGTGGAAAGAACACACATGCAATGACACTGGTTGATCCATGTGTGGTTTGTGGAAAGAACACACATGCAATGCCATTGGTTGATCCATGTGTGATTTGTGGAAATAACACACATGCAATGACTCTAATGGATCCATATGTGGTTTGTGGAAAAGAACACACATGCAATGACCACTGGTTGATCCATGTGTGGTTTGTGGAAAGAACACACATGCAATGCCACTAGTTGATCCATGTGTGGTTTGTGGAAAGAACACACATGCAATGACACTGGTTGATCCATATGTGGTTTGTGCAAAGAACACACGTGCAATGACACCGGTTGATCCATGTGTGGTTTGTGGATAGAACACACATGCAATGACCCTAGTGGGTCCATATGTGGTTTGTGAAAAGAGCACACATGCAATGACCAATGGTTGATCCATATGTGATTTGTGGAAAGAACACACATGCAATGACTCTAGTGGGTCCATATGTGGTTTGTGAAAAGAACACACATGCAATGACCACTGGTTGATCCATATGTGGTTTGTGGAAAGAACACACATGCAGTGAACACTGGTGGATCCATATGTTGTTTGTGAAAAGAACATACATGCAATGACTCTAGTGCTGGTTTTAGTATAAGAACACAGAAGCAATGACTCTAGTGGGTCCATATGTGATTTGTGGAAAGAACACACATGCAATGACACTAGTTGATCCATGTGTGGTTTGTGGAAAGAACACACATGCAATGACTCTAGTGGTTGATCCATGTATGGTTTGTGGAAATAACACACATGCAATGACTCTAATGGATCCATAAGTGGTTTGTGGAAAAGAACACACATGCAATGACCACTGGTTGATCCATATGTGGTTTGTGGAAAGAACACACATGCAATGCCACTGGTTGATCCATGTGTGGTTTCTGAAAAGAACACACATGCAATGCCACTGGTTGATCCATGTGTGGTTTGTGGAAAGAACACACATGCAATGACTCTAGTGCTAGTTTTAGTATAAGAACACACATGCAATGACTCTAGTGGGTCCACATGTGGTTTGTGAAAACAACACACATGCAATGACCACTGGTTGATCCATAAGTTGTTTGTGGAAAAGAACACACATGCAATGAACACTGGTGGATCCATGTGTGGTTTGTGGAAAAGAACACACATGCAATGAGTCTAGCGCTGGTTTTAGTATAAGAACACACATGCATTGACTCTAGTGGGTCCACATGTGATTTGTGAAAAGAACACACATGCAATGACCACTGGTTGATCCATATGTGGTTTTTGGAAAAGAATACACATGCAATGAACACTGGTGGCTCCATAAGTGGTTTGTGGAAAGAACACACATGCAATGACTCTAGTGCTAGTTTTAGTATAAGAAGACACAAGAAATGACTCTAGTGGGTCCATATGAGATTTGTGGAAAGAACACACATGCAATGAGACTGGTGATCCATGTGTGGTTTGTGGAAAGAACACACATGCAATGCCACTATGTGATCCATGTGTAGTTTGTGGAAAGAACACACATGCAATGACTCTAGTGATAGTTTTAGTATAAGAACACTCATGCAATGACTCTAATGGATCCGTATGTGGTTTGTGGAAAAGAACACACATGCAATGACCACTGGTTGATCCATGTGTGGTTTGTGGAAAGAACACACATGCAATGACAGTGGTGTATCCATGTGTGGTTTGTGAAAAGAACACACATGCAATGAGTCTAGTGCTGGTTTTAGTATAAGAACACACATGCAATGACTCTAGTGGGTCCACATGTGGTTTTTGAAAAGAACACACATGCAATGACCACTGGTTGATCCATATGTGGTTTGTGGAAAGAACACACATGTAATGACACTGTTTCATCCATGTGTGGTTTGTGGAAAGAACACACATGCGATGACTCTAGTGCTAGTTTTAGTATAAGAACACACATGCAATGACTCTAATGGATCCATATGTGGTTTGTGGAAAAGAAAACACATGCAATGACCACTGGTTGATCAAAGTGTGGTTTGTGGAAAGACCACACATGCAATGACACTACTGTATCCATGTGTGGTTTGTGAAAAGAACACACATGCAATGAGTCTAGTGCTGGTTTTAGTATAAGAACACACATGCAATGACTCTAGTGGGTCCACATGTGGTTTGTGAAACGAACACACATGCAATGACCACTGGTTGATCCATATGTGGTTTGTGGAAAGAACACACATGCAGTGACTCTAATGCTCGTTTTAGTTGAAGAACACACAAGCAATGACTCTAGTGGGTCCATATGTGATTTGTCGAAAGAACACACATGCAATGACACTGGTTGATCCATGTGTGGTTTGTGGAAAGAACACACATGCAATGCCATTGGTTGATCCATGTGTGGTTTGTGGAAATAACACACATGCAATGACTCTAATGGATCCATATGTGGTTTGTGGAAAAGAACACACATGCAATGACCACTGGTTGATCCGTGTGTGGTTTGTGGAAAGAACACATGTGCAATGACACTGTTTGATCCATGTGTGGTTTGTGGATAGAACACACATGAAATGACTCTAGTGGGTCCATATGTGGTTTGTGAAAAGAAAACACATGCAATGACCACTGGTTAATCCATATGTGGTCTGTGGAAAGAACGCACATGCAATGACTCTAGTGGGTCCATATGTGGTTTGTGGAAAAGAAAACACATGCAATGACCACTGGTTGATCAAAGTGTGGTTTGTGGAAAGACCACACATGCAATGACACTACTGTATCCATGTGTGGTTTGTGAAAAGAACACACATGCAATGAGTCTAGTGCTGGTTTTAGTATAAGAACACACATGCAATGACTCTAGTGGGTCCACATGTGGTTTGTGAAACGAACACACATGCAATGACCACTGGTTGATCCATATGTGGTTTGTGGAAAGAACACACATGCAGTGACTCTAATGCTCGTTTTAGTTGAAGAACACACAAGCAATGACTCTAGTGGGTCCATATGTGATTTGTCGAAAGAACACACATGCAATGACACTGGTTGATCCATGTGTGGTTTGTGGAAAGAACACACAGGCAATGCCATTGGTTGATCCATGTGTGGTTTGTGGAAATAACACACATGCAATGACTCTAATGGATCCATATGTGGTTTGTGGAAAAGAACACACATGCAATGACCACTGGTTGATCCGTGTGTGGTTTGTGGAAAGAACACATGTGCAATGACACTGTTTGATCCATGTGTGGTTTGCGGATAGAACACACATGAAATGACTCTAGTGGGTCCATATGTGGTTTGTGAAAATAAAACACATGCAATGACCACTGGTTAATCCATATGTGGTCTATGGAAAGAACGCACATGCAATGACTCTAGTGGGTCCATATGTGGTTTGTGAAAAGAACACACATGCAATGACCACTGGTTGATCCATTTGTGGTTTGTGGAAAGAACACACATGCAATGAACATTGGTGGATCCATATGTTGTTTGTGAAAAGAACACACATGCAATGACTCTAGTGCTGGTTTTAGTATAAGAACACAGAAACAATGAATCTAGTGGGTCCATATGTGATTTGTGGAAAGAACACACATGCAATGACACTGGTTGATCCATGTGTGGTTTGTGGAAAGAACACACATGCAATTACTCTAGTGGTTGATCCATGTGTGGTTTGTGGAAATAACACACATGCAATGACTCTAATGGATCCATAAGTGGTTTGTGGAAAAGAAAACACATGCAATAACCACTGGTTGATCCATATGTGGTTTGTTGAAAGAACACATATGCAATAACTCTAGTACTAGTTTTAAAATAAGAACACACATACAATGACTCTAGTGGGTCCACATGTGGTTTGTGAAAAGAACACGCATGCAATGACCACTGGTTGATCCATAAGTTGTTTGTGGAAAAGAACACACATGCAATGAACACTGGTGGATTCATGTGTGGTTTGTGGAAAAGAACACACGTGCAATGAGTCTAGTGCTGGTTTTAGTATAAGAACACACATGCAATGACTCTAGTGGGTCCACATGTGGTTTGTGAAAAGAACACACATGCAATGACCACTGGTTGATCCATATGTGGTTTTTGGAAAAGAACACACATGCAATGAACACTGGTGGATCCATAAGTGGTTTGTGGAAAGAACACACATGCAATGACTCTAGTGCTAGTTTTAGTAAAAAACACACAAGCAATGACTCTATGGGTCCATATGAGATTTGTGGAAAGAAGACACATGCAATGAGACTGGTTGATCCATGTGTGGTTTGTGGAAAGAACACACATGCAATGCCACTTTGTGATCCATGTGTAGTTTGTGGAAAGAACACACATGCAATGACTGTAATGGATCCATATGTGGTTTGTGGAAAAGAACACACATGCAATGACCACTGGTTGATCGATGTGTGGTTTGTGGAAAGAACACACATGCAATGACACTAGTTGATCCATGTGTGGTTTGTGAAAAGAACAGACATGCAATGACTCTAATGGATCCGTATGTGGTTTGTGGAAAGAACACACGTGCAATGACACCGGTTGATCCATGTGTGGTTTGTGGACAGAACACACATGCAATGACTCTAGTAGGTCCATATGTGGTTTGTGAAAAGAACACACATGCAATGACCACCGGTTGATCCATATGTGGTTTGTGGAAAGAACACACATGCACTGACTCTAGTGTGTCCATATGTGGTTTGTGAAAAGAACACATATGCAATGACCACTTGTTGATCCATGTGTGGTTTGTGGAAAAGAACACACATGCAGTAAACACTGGTGGATCCATATGTTGTTTGTGAAAATAACACACATGTGATGACTCTAGTGCTAGTTTTAGTACAAGAACACACAAGCAATGACTCTAGTGGGTCCATAGGTGATTTGTGGAAAGAACACACATGCAATGACACTGGTTGATCCATGTGTGGTTTCTTGAAAGAACACACATGCAATGACTCTAGTGGTTGATCCATGTGTGGTTTGTGGAAATAACACACATGCAATGACTCTAGTGCTGGTTTTAGTATAAGAACACACATGCAATGAACACTGGTTGATCCATATGTGGTTTGTGGAAAAGAACACACATGCAATGAGTCTAGTGCTGGTTTTAGTATAAGAACACACATGCATTGACTCTAGTGGGTCCACATGTGATTTGTGAAAAGAACACACATGCAATGACCACTGGTTGATCCATATGTGGTTTTTGGAAAAGAACACACATGCAATGAACACTGGTGGCTCCATAAGTGGTTTGTGGAAAGAACACACATGCAATGACTCTAGTGCTAGTTTTAGTATAAGAAGACACAAGCAATGACTCTAGTGGGTCCATATGAGATTTGTGGAAAGAACACACATGCAATGAGACTGGTTGATCCATGTGTGGTTTGTGGAAAGAACACACATGCAATGCCACTGTGTGATCCATGTGTAGTTTGTGGAAAGAACACACATGCAATGACTCTAGTGCTAGTTTTAGTATAAGAACACTCATGCAATGACCACCGGTTGATCCATATGTGGTTTGTGGAAAGAGCACACATGCACTGACTCTAGTGTGTCCATATGTGGTTTGTGAAAAGAACACATATGCAATGACCACTTGTGGATCCATGTGTGGTTTGTGGAAAAGAACACACATGCAGTAAACACTGGTGGATCCATATGTTGTTTGTGAAAAGAACACACATGTGATGACTCTAGTGCTAGTTTTAGTACAAGAACACACAAGCAATGACTCTAGTGGGTCCATAGGTGATTTGTGGAAAGAACACACATGCAATGACACTGGTTGATCCATGTGTGGTTTCTGGAAAGAACACACATGCAATGACTCTAGTGGTTGATCCATGTGTGGTTTGTGGAAATAACACACATGCAATGACTCTAGTGCTGGTTTTAGTATAAGAACACACATGCAATGACTCTAGTGGGTCCACATGTGGTTTGTGAAAAGAACACACATGCAATGACCACTGGTAGATCCATATGTGGTTTGTGGAAAAGAACACACATGCAATGAACACTGGTGGATCCATAAGTGGTTTGTCGAAAGAACACACATGTAGTGACTCTAATGCTGGTTTTAGTTTAAGAATACATATGGATCCATATGAGGATTGGGGAGAAGAACACACGTGCAATGACACTAGTTGATCCATGTGTGGTTTGTGGAAAGAACACACATGCAATGACACTGGTTGATCCATATGTGGTTTATGGAAAGAACACACGTGCAATGACACCGGTTGATCCATGTGTGGTTTGTCGATAGAACACACATGCAATGACTCTAATGGGTCCATATGAGGTTCGTGAAAAGAACACACATGCAATGACCACTGGTTGATCCATATGTGGTTTGTGGAAAGAACACACATGCAATGCCACTGGTTGATCCATGTGTGGTTTGTGGAAAGAACACACATGCAATGACTCTAATGGATCCATATGTGGTTTGTTGAGAAGAACACACATGCAATGACCACTGGTTGATCCATGTGTGGTTTGTGGAAAGAACACACATGCAATGACAGTGGTGTATCCATGTGTGGTTTGTGAAAAGAACACACATGCAATGAGTCTAGTGCTAGTTTTAGTATAAGAACACACATGCAATGACTCTAGTGGTTCCACATGTGGTTTGTGAAAAGAACACACATGCAATGACCACTGGTTGATCCATATGTGGTTTGTGGAAAAGAACACATATTGCAATGAACACTAGTGGATCCATAAGTGGTTTGTGGAAAGAACACACATGTAGTGACTCTAATGCTGGTTTTAGTTTAAGAACACACAAGCAATGACTCTAGTGGGTCCATATGTGGTTTGTGGAAAGAACACACATGCAATGACACTGGTTGATCCATGTGTGGTTTGTGGAAAGAACACACATGCAATGCCATTGGTTGAACCATGTGTGGTTTGTGGAAATAACACACATGCAATGACTCTAATGGATCCATATGTGGTTTGTGGAAACGAACACACATGCAATGACCACTGGTTGATCCATGTGTGGTTTGTGGAAAGAACACACATGCAAGGACACTAGTTGATCCATGTGTGGTTTGTGGAAAGAACACACATGCAATGACACTGGTTGATCCATATGTGGTTTGTGGAAAGAACACACGTGCAATGACACCGGTTGGTCCATGTGTGGTTTGTGGATACAACGCATATGCAATGACTCTAGTGGGTCCATATGTTGTTTGTGAAAAGAACACATGCAATGACCACTGGTTGATCCAGATGTGGTTTGTGGAAACACTACAAGAACATACCCCATATAGCAATGCATACTCAGCAACGCTCCAATTACTCGTTGCAAAATTCTGCCGTAGATACACATGTATGTGTTGTAGGCATACTTGTTGTCCATTAGAGAGAAACCAGTGTGTGAAAAAAAATGAGCCCAACCTACTAAGCACAACTCACGTAATTTCAACCCACCATCCACGAACCCTCAAAATTAAAGAAAAAAAATCCAGGAACGCAACCGCACCCTACAGTCCCACTCCTGGCCTCCTCAAAACCTAGCCGCCTCTCTCTGCTCTCCCCAACGTAATCGCCTCCCTCTGTTTCTGCAGGACTCCTAGATGCACACGCCTTCATTGCTGGTTGCCATGGCGACCGGATTGCAGCATGGAAGTCCGGCGGCGGCCCCTGGTGGAGTTCCTAGTCCGATCCCCTTCTGCCGCGATAGTAGCGTTCTGGCCCTCGTCTGAGTGGAGACACATCCGCCCGTAGGATCCTCTCAAGTTGAAATTGTCGATAGAAGGAATTATGCGATGGCGATTAATGTCGATCTGGACAATTCTGCTGGACGGTGACATCAGGGTATGAGTCGACACAGAGATGAAGAGGTTCAGGAGTTCTTCTGTTGTTACTACAGGTACGTTCTCCATTCATGTGGAAACTGTGGTTGCCTCTTATTTTGGTGCCAAGAATCAAGTCTTACTGAAAAAAATCGGACTGTAATTTTTTGTTGCAGCAGTGCTATCAGGTTTATTATATCCGAAGCATCCCCACCTGTTGTTGGTTCCATGCGATGAGAGACAGTCAAGAAGTAGTAAAATATACCAAGTAGTGTTATTATTGTTGTCCTTTGAAGGTAGTGATGCAGGGGCTATAACGACAGTCTAATGCACTGCAGAATTTGGCGATAGCATTCTCATCGCTAATCATGTTAATTCAGAGTATCTCCAGGTTGGTGGATCTAAAAGAACATCCTTGTTTCAATAGCTTTTATTTAGTCCAGCAGATCGCTTTTTACAGGAATTAAGCCAAGGCGCTGGTTGTGCAAAAAAAGTACTCTCTCCTATCCAAATTAATTAACTTAGATTTGTCTAGATTCAGATATATCTAGATTTTTTCTAGTGTTACATACATCCGAATCTAAACAAACTTGAGTAAAGTAAGTTGGATCGGAAGGAGTAGCTTTTCATGAAATACTGGACACAGAACAAGGTTGGATTTTCTCTTGAGGCCCCAAAATATGTACTCTCTCCTTGCATAGATGTTCTAATTAATTAAAGCATTTTGATCTTCAGTTTGATGGATTTCTCCCGATGTTGTTCCCGTGTAGTCACAACTATCAATTATGTGTACGGTGTGCTATTTCACATACAAAGGGTAGGAGTAATTTTTTGTCGACTTAGCTTAGGCATGCCACCAACATGAGTATACCTACATATTATTAATAAGTACTTAGCAGAATTCACTATAACCTTCACATTGTCTTAGCAACTTTATACTTACGATGAAATTCGTGTTTGCAGGTCCCATACGTAGGCAAGACATGCTATACTCGGATATCAACTTTGGACATGCCGGATAGAATAGTAAAACAAATATATATATAGGATTAGGTAGAATATTATATTTTCGTTCATGATTATAAATTATCTACTCTTGAGAAAAAATTTATGTACGAAATGGTGGTACCCATTGTAAATATTGATTTTTTTGTCGCGCAATGCATTTTATTCTATAACATATATGTGATGTGGTATGTTTAAGATGAACTATGTGGTCTCTCCGAGAAAAAAATCAACCATCATCTAAATCAAAGCAGGTAAAATAAATTTGTAAAAAAGAATTTCCAATCCATATAGCATGTATCTACCAACACATATAGATGTTGCTTGAATTTTGTAGCTATTTTTGCAACACCTATATTAGTGGTTACCAACGCACTTATATGTGTTGCATTATACCCCTGCAACGCCCAAAAACGCAACGCATTCTTATCCGTTGGTAAAGTAGCTAGCAACGCCTGTATGGTCATTTATATACGCATATATGTGTTGCTGTAGAGGGGGGCTTCTTGTAGTGAAAGAACACACATGCAATGACTCGAGTGGGTCTATATGTGGTTTGTGAAAAGAACACACATGGAATGACCATTGGTTGATCCATATGTGGTTTGTGGAAAGAACACACATGCAGTGAACACTGCTGGATCCATATGTTGTTTGTGAAAACAACACACATGCAATGACTCTAGTGCTGGTTTTAGTATAAGAACACAAAAGCGATGACTTTAGTGGGTCCATATGTGATTTGTGGAAAGAACACACATGCAATGACACTGGTTGATCCATGTGTGGTTTGTGGAAAGAACATACATGCAATGACTCTAATGGTTGATCCATGTGTGGTTTGTAGAAATAACATACATGCAATGACTCTAGTGGGTCCACATGTGGTTTGTGAAAAGAACACACATGCAATGACCACTAGTTGATCCATATATGGTTTGTGGAAAAGAACACACATGCAATGAACACTGGTGGATCCATAAGTGGTTTGTGAAAAGAACACACATGCAGTGACTCTAATGCTGGTTTTAGTTTAAGAACACATATGGATCCATATGTGGTTTGTGGAGAAGAACACACATGCAATGACACTAGTTGATCCATGTGTAGTTTTGGAAAGAACACACATGCAATGCCACTGGTTGATCCATATGTGGTTTGTGGAAAGAACACAAGTGCAATGACACCGGTTGATCCATGTGTGGTTTGTGGATAGAACACACATGCAATGACTCTAGTGGGTCCATATATGCTTTATGAAAATAACACACATGCAATGACCACTGGTTGATCCATATGTGGTTTGTGGAAATAACACACATGCAATGACTCTAGTGGGTCCATATGTGGTTTGTGAAAAGAACACACATGCAATGACCACTAGTTGATCCATATGTGGTTTGTGGAAAGAACACACATGCAATGACACTGCTTGATTCATGTGTGGTTGGTGGAAAGAACACACATGCAATGACTCTAGTGCTAGTTTTAGTATAAGAACACACATGCAATGACTCTAATGGATCCATATGTGGTTTGTGGAAAAGAAGGAACACGATGCCGTCCATGGAAAAAGTCGCCGATTGGTCATGTCATGTTTAATCTAGTATGCAAAGGCTACAAGTCTACTACACGGCAACTGGTCATCCATGCACCACCGGCTATACCATTTTTACTACGCAGCACGCCTGCACTCTCACTTCCGACACTCTCCCACCACACGAACCTTCCACGCGGTAGCCGCAGCCGGAAGAGCTGCCAACCGGGGCCCTCGAGGAGGCCTAAATGTCCCCGCATTAAAAACCCAGCCTATCAGGTCTTCCATTCACACTCATCCACTACTCTCTCTTCCCTATCCAGCAAAACCCCACAATCTTGAACGTACTTGCACGAACCTTCTCCATGAAACCAGTGCATGGGGGTGACTGTCTAGGCATCGCCGCCGGGGTGGTGCTTCATGCGGAAGATCTGGAGGAGCATCACGCAGCACAAGCCGAGGGGGACGTGCAGTTCAACCCCTTGGGGGACCATGTGCTCGCCGGTGCTGACGACTTCGGAGGCGCCGATGAGGGCGTGGAGTTCGACGAACACGCTCCGCTCGTGTACCCGGAGGTACATCTATTTCTACATGTTTCATATTTTCTGCTCGAGCTTAATCTATCCTGGCGTCATAAAAAAATCTAGTCCTAATGATTAGATGCAACGTACGAACCGGTACATGGAGAGATATAGTCTGTTCTGAATGAATCCACATTATTTATTTATTAATAAGTTACCAAGAACACAAACCACATTAATTTAGGAGCGAGCTGGGGAGACGGCCGTAATGAACTGCTGAACCTGTATAGACATGTTATTGCATCCAAAAAGTAACTTGGAATGGTGGAAGGAATATATAATTATTATTTTGCTCATTTAGGTTTGTATTCCATACATTACAGGTGTATTCAAGTGAGATGGACTCTGACAAGGAGACCAGGGACAACAAGAGCCGCCATGTCATGAAGAAGCTCAAGAGCGGGATAATCCCTTTCCGCACTCGACTTGGGGAGCTCAAGTGCCCTTTCTGTAAGAAAGGAGTCAACCCGAGGATTGCCAGCTTGATTCCGCAAGCGGTTGGCATCGGTAAAAGCCCGGCTAGTAAACACAAGTCGGCGACCAAGGCTAAGCATGCTGCTTATGGCAAGTTCCTGAGGGAGTATCTCAAGACCGGCCTAGTGTCCCCTTACTTAGGAATCAGCAACTTCTAGCCGACCAACCCCGTCACTGTGTTGGCCTGGCCACTAATAATATTTAGTTCTCTTACCGTATCTAGACCCTTAAACTATGGGGATTTCTATTTTCGCACCCTTCAAAATATATTCAAGTTCATCTGTTTATGGAGTTAAAGTTCCGGTGGCATACTCGTTATTTTGCATGGATAGAGGGGTGCCCCCGACAGATATAAGGGTGGCATACTCGTTGGTGGACAAAACTGAGTACAACTGAATCGCCATGGTTAGACACGAAGGAAAAAAGTGACTCACGGTACGCGTGTGCAAACGCCCAACAAAACCCCAACCACGCTGGCGATGGAGAAGATCAGCGCGGTGGCCATCCGCGCCTCCAAGGCCACCAGCGAGGAGCCCCCCCCCCCCCCGTCCTCGTCCCCGCTTCCGCCATAGCCTCCGGCGAGGAGGCCCCTGCCGGTCTCGGACATATCCCGCTCGGCTGGGACCCCTACGAGGAGGTTGTCTACATAAGGCCGGAGAACCCCTACGACACCAGCATCGCCGACCCATGGTCTGAGGTAACCAGGATTTTCTCCCCTTCCCTTGTTCTTCCCCCGTTCCCATCGTTGGATGCTAGATCATATGTTATTAGGGCTCGGCTGTTCGTATTTTTTACAGTAGCTAATCCTCTTGTGTTAGATCTTGATTTTCGATGAATCCCCTTGTTCATAGTTGGGATCAGTATTCAATTTGGTTCAAGATTTGGGGAATAATCGGGAGATCTCATTCGGTTAATTTATGCAAAAAATCAATCCCGATAATCAAAGTATCTCAATCATGTCCTTATTTTACTCTACTGTTTTTTCCAACAGGAGGATAGCAGTGACCTCCGGAGTGACGACGAGTCCAAGGACACCAAGAATCGTCATGTGCTGAGGAGGCTAAAGTCCGGTCAGTACAACAACTTCTTCGTCAGTGACGTGTACAGGTGCCCCTTCTGCCCCACCAGGAGGCTCCACGCCACAGACTTCAACTCCCTCGTGAAGCATGCCGAGGACGTGAGGACCTGCGGCGAGTCTGTAAACGTCCACGGCTTCAAGGCCAAGCACCAGGCGCTCGGTCTTCACCTCCGCAACCTCCAGAAGGTGGCTATCGAGGAGGGTCGCATGCACTCGATCAGACCCAAGGCGCCCAAGGTCAAGGGGCTGGGCAGCAAGAAGTGGAGGAGGCGCCAGAGGGAGGAGGCAGATGCCCTCCTGGCAGAGGCCACGAGGGGCCACTGATCAGCTGCTGCTGTAAAGCAGCTTCTTTTGTCTTGTCTGTGTTGAAGCAGTCCGCTGCTGCTGCTGCTGAGCAGCCTAATTGTCGAACCTTGTTAAGTACCGTACTATATAACCTATATTAGCTGCTTTATCTACATCTGCTCTGTTTACTGAATTTATTTATGGTGCTGGTTTGCTTTGCTGCTCTAGATTTGCTACTAGATTGGGGAAAAACAATCGCAAAAGGAACAATGAATGAAGAGAGAAGTTGCTCTTAAAAAGGCCAAATAACAAAAAAACACAATTGTCAGAGAGATAGGGGAAAAGGCGCTCTTAAAAAGGCCAAATAACAAAAAAACCTTCCACTTTAGGCGTCATGGCGCACATAACGACCAAGCCTTTGACCAGACGGCACCCCCCTCCGAGCGCATGTGAGGGCTTCGGAATATCGGGAGGGCAAAAGTGAGGACAAACGAGACACAATGTTGCTATAGCTAAATCTGACAAAAAGCTGAATTTGGCTTTACCATGAAATTTGGCTAGAGCTCCACAATGTAGCTATTCTAAGTCCCCAAACTATGTAGTGCGTTGAAACCTAATGCTTTTCCACCGATACATGTGTTGCAAAGTTGCTTGATCGTGCATGCTTACACAAGTGGCCTACAGAGAAACTTATAGAAGCATGGGCAAACGAGCTTCATTTTGGCAAATTCGGGATAAGCTTTGCACAATCGGCAGGCCTGATCGGCTGGGAGGATGCTGTCAGGGGGATGATCCCCAGGTACCCCAACCGGACAAGAACCAAGCAGTCGGATCGCGTCCGGCTGACCAAGCGCAGCCGGACAAGGCAAGACAGGCCGGCTACCGTACGGTAGCTGGGTCAGCAAGAAGTAGCCGGCTACAGCGACGTAGCCGGACCCATTCAGTGAGACAGGACGACGTGCGTATCAGTGCATAGTACGCCCTGTACAAGACAAGACTGGCAACCACCCAGCCATACCGAAGACTTTGTGGGGATGGCGCAGGAACAGTGGCCCGATGCTGACGATAGGCTCGCACGGCGTCCACTATGCCTACGACAGCCATACCGCTCATACTCCGATGAGACACACCATACCGGACACTATAGATGACCAGCCGGCTAGGACCCGCATGTGGGGCCCGCCAGTCGGATTAGCCAGGGAGACCATTGCCTCTCTGCCTATATAAGGAGAGGCAAGGCCTCAGTAGAAAGGGTTGGTCTCATTGCATTTAAGGCAGTAGCTAGAGAATACAGCTCGAGGAGCATGTGTAGTTCGTATCTCCCCGATAGTCAGACTCGACAGGAGTAGGGGCTTTACCTCATCACGAGGGCCCCGAACCTGGGTACTTCTTGCGTCCAGCTATGCTCGCTTGTATCCAATCCCGCCTGCGGACGCCGTTGATAGCTTCCCTGCCAGTCCCCACACCTCTATCTAACCTCCTTAGGTACTGCCGTTCCCAATACAACGACAGTTGGTGCCCACCATGGGGCAAGATGGCTTCGACCGGGGTCACGTTCTGCACGGGACCCCGCACTTCAGCCGGTGAGCGCGTGGCCTCTGGCCTGGTGCTCACGCTCGGCAAATTTGATTGCGTCATCGACAATGCTTCCTGCTTCGCGGGAACCTCCTCCCCGACGAACGGCACCGTCCTGCTATTCGGCGACCTCCCTGTCTACGTCGCCACCATTCCAGAACGTTTCCCCAGGGAAATCGTCTCTGTCGCAGGGCTGCCGCGTCTAGGCGGTGGCACCTCTGTCACACCCTGCGGCGTGGAGGTCATGATGGCCGGCTCCAGCTCTCACCCCCGCCAGCCGCGGGAGCGAGGCGCGAACGAGGTTGGGACTTCTGCCCCCCCCCCCCCCCGCAGCCTCGGAACCCGGTGGAGGATGCCATCAATCGGCTCTAGACGCCGGTCAACCTCGGGGATAACCCGGAGGAAAAGGAGGCCAACTTCTCCATGGAGAGACGGATCCTCCTCCAGGAGGACATGGAGCTAGCGGCAACCTGCAAGCAACTCGAGATCACCCGGCGCGAGTACGACCGCGCATACGGCTTTACTCCGGCTACCGCGGAGCCGAGCCGGCGCGGCCAGGTGCGGTGCCGGGGCGGCGAGCTAGGCGGTAGGATAGAAAATGATGGGGAGCCGAACCCCGCACCCGCCCTCATCCGACCCACCTACAGCACGCCTATCAAGAACCTGCGCGCAGCACGGGACGCGGCAGAAGAGTTGCCCAGTCTGGAGGGCGAGGAGCGAGCCCGCCAGCATGCTCGCGTGCAGGAGCTCCTCCGCATTGCGGACGAGCAGTCCGACGCCAACCGGCAAATGCAGGAGGACCCTAGCTACTCCAGAGGGAGCAAGCTACCTGCCAACAGCAGGGGCGCGCCGCGCGACACCCAGCAGGCGTCCTCCCCTCAGCTGGCTAAGGCCCGCAGCGGGCGTTGCAGCTCCGGCAACAGGGGCCAACCGCGCCAGGAGCAGACGGTGAACAGCAACCCACCGCCTCCCCCTCCACCATCCGGAGCGCCAGACCAGCCGGATCCCGTCTCTCGGGCCGGGTGGGAGCGCCCAACGTGGATTGTCTGGATGCCCGTGACCGCATCAAGCTCCTCGCTCAAGCGCGCGTCATGGAGGAGGAAGATTCTAGCAGCCCGGTTTGTTTCGGGCCCCGCATTCGGAACGATCCGTTTCCGGATAAGTTCTCCCTTCCCAGGGACACACCCAAGTACGACAACAGCATGAAACCGGAAGACTGGTTGACCGACTATGCTACGGCAGTCGGCATCGCCCATGGGAACAAGCACACAACCGTACGCTACGTCCCCCTCATGCTAACTGGGTCGGCAAGGACGTGGCTCAACAGCCTCGCGCCCAATAGCATCAACGCCTGGCCGGACTTCGAGAAGGTGTTCGTCCGCAACTTCAACGGCACGTACAAGCATCCAGGGCGCCCGTGCGACCTGGCCTTGTGTGTCCAAGGTTACCGTGAGACCGACCGCGAATACCTCGCCAAGTGGACGGAGTTGCGCAACACCTATGAGGGCATCCTGGAGAGCCATGCCATCGGCTTCTTCATCGAGGGTTGCCGAGAGGGCACCATGCTTCGCCACCGGCTACTGTGTGACGAGCCGAAAACCATGGCGGAGCTCATGACGGTTGCAGACCAGTACGCCATGGCGGATGCCGCCATGAAGAAGCCCCTCCGAGTAAATGCCGACGGGCGTCCGACTCCTACGGAGCCGGCTCACGACCGTCCAAGCAACCCGGTTGGCGAAGCCGGATCCTCCAGGCGCCATGGAAACGACAACAGGTTCCACGGGGACCGCCAAGCCGGGCAACAGAAGCCCCGCTACCACGCCCGACAGGACAATGCTGTGGAGGGTGCGCCCGACGCACCGGCCAACGATGCAAGGAGGCAGAAGCCACGACTCACCTTCGACCAGATGTTTGACGGCCCGTGCAAGTGGCACAGCGGTCCCTTCAAACCGGCTACGCACACCACCCAGAATTGCAGCTGGACCCGCCAGTTAAAAGACCAGGGTAACCAACCTCGTCTCCCCCTCCCCCTCCTGGTGGACCTCCACCACCGGCTAGGGGGCCGGCAATGATGGTAACAGCGCAATGGCGGCAACAACAATGGCTACCCACAGCCACACGCCGCCTACCACATCTTTGAGACAGAGCAGGATGACAAGCATAGCCGCAGGCGACGCTCCAAGGAGGTCAATGCCATCGTCTCTCCGGTCCCCCAGTACCTGAACTGGTCAGAAACCCCCATCACCTGGAGCCGTGCAGATCAGCTGGAGCATCTGCCGACTCCCCGGGGCTACGCCAGGGTGCTCGACCCCCTCATTCTCTCTAACGCGCGTACCTGCCGGTTCTCGCGCGTCCTCATCGACGGAGGCAGCAGCCTCAACCTCCTTTACCCGCCCTCACTGGAGAATCTGGGCATTCGCGAAAGCGACCTACACCCGACTACCACAACGTTCTACGGCGTACTGCCGGGGCCAGCCTGCGCCCCGCTGGGGAAAATCCAGCTGGATGTCATCTTCGGGACCGAGGAGAACTTCCGCCATGAACCAATCTGGTTCGAGGTGGTAAACCTGACGAGCTCCTACCATGCTCTCCTCGGGCGCCCCGCCCTCGCCAAGTTCATGGTTGTCCCCCACTACGCGTACCTCAAGATGAAGATGCCGGGACCCCGCGGCGTGATCACCGTTGCCGGCTGCTTCAGGCGGTCAATGGAGTGCGCCTCAGCCGGTTCAAAACTGGCAGAGGCCCTCATCATAGCCGAGGAGAAGCGTGTGATCATGCGCAATGTGCCCATGGCCCAGCAGGACATGCCGGCTAGCATCAAACCGGCTGGAGAAGGAACTTTCCAGCCGGCAAAGGAGACAAAGAGGATTCTGCTCGACCCCTCCGACCCGACTAAGTTCGTCACCATTGGTGCCGGCTTGGACAGCAAATAGGAAGGCACGCTCGTCGACTTCCTCCGTGAGAATCGGGACATCTTTGCATGGTCCTCCAAGGACATGCCGGGTGTTCCGAGGGAGTTCGCCGAGCACTCACTTCATGTGCGTCCGGATGCCAAGCCGGTCAAGCAACCTCTGCGCCTGTCCACAGAGGAGAAGAGGAAGATAATCGGTGACGAGATCACTCGGCTCCTTGCAGCCGGGTTCATCATGGAAGTGTACCACCCGGACTGGTTGGCAAACCCAGTCCTGGTGCTAAAGAAGAACAAGACCTGGCACATGTGTATCGACTACATCAGCCAGAACAAGGCGTGCCCGAAAGACCCCTTCGCCTTGCCCCATATCGATCAAGTCATCGATTCCACGGCTGACTGTGATTTGTTGTCTTTTCTAGATTGCTATTCCGGGTACAATAAGATCCGGCTAAACCCGGCTGATCAGATTAAGACATCATTTATCACCCCCTACGGGGCTTTCTGCTACGTATGCATGCCTTTCGGTCTAAAGAATGCAGGCACTACCTACCAGCGCTGCATGCAGAAGTGCTTGCACTCACAGATAGGCCGAAACATGCATGCTTACATGGACGATGTGGTCATCAAGACCAAGAGAAGTGCACCCTCCTCGAGGATCTAGGAGAAACATTCGGCAACCTCCGCCAGTACCAGATGAAGCTGAACCCAGAGAAGTGTGTCTTCGGAGTACCATCCGGTCAGCTACTCGGTTTCCTCGTATCGCAACGAGGTATCAAGGCGAATCCGGAGAAGATCGCGGCCATCGAGAGGATGCAACCGCCTAGGAACCTGCTGGGGGTCCAGAAGTTCACCGGATGCCTGGCCTCCCTCAGTCGCTTCGTCAGTCGGCTGGGGGAGAAGGCACTCCCATTGTACTAGCTGATGAAGAAGACGGACAAGTTCTCCTGGACTGCGAAAGCCGACACCGCATTTCATGACCTCAAGCGCATACTATCCACGGCACCGGTTATAGCCACGCCGGCTAGCAAGGAGCCGATGTTGCTCTATATAGCAGCCATCAGCCGGGTCGTCAGCGTCGTCCTGGTGGTGGAGCGGCCCGAGGAAGGCAAGGCTCAGCCGGTTCAGAGGCCCGTCTACTACCTCAGCGAGGTTCTCTCCCTCTCCAAGCAGAACTACCCCCACTACCAGAAGATGTGCTATGACGTGTACCTAGCATGCAAGAAGCTCAAGCACTACTTCCAGGAGCATCCGATTAAGGTCGTGTGCACTGCACCCCTTTCGGAAATCATCGGCAACAAAGACGCCACCGGCCGAGTCGCCAAATGGGCCATCGGGCTCGCCGCCTACTCCATCCAGTATGAGCCCCGGCTCACGATCAAGTCACAGGCATTGGCGGACTTCCTCGTCGACTGGGCTGAGACCCAGTATCTCCCACCGGTTCCGGATTCGAACCATTGGAAGATGCACTTCGATGGGTCGAAGATGCTCGGGGGCTTGGGAGCCAGCATCGTGCTCACCTCGCCGAAGGGAGACCGGCTGGAGTACGTGCTGCAGATCCACTTCAAGGCCTCCAACAACGTAGCCGAGTACGAGGCACTGGCGCACGGGCTCCAGCTGGCCAAGGAGATCGGTGTCAACCAGATCCTATGCTTCGGTGATTCGGATCTGGTGGTGCAGAAACTATCCGGAGAATGGGACGCCATAGATGCAAACATGGCCCTCTACCGATTCCACATCCAGAAGCTCAGCGCCTCCTTCGACGGGTGCGAATTTCACCATGTCCCTCGCATCAACAACGAGGCAGCCGATTCGCTCTCCAAGATCAGATCCACCAGGCAGGCGATCCCACCAGGGGTCTCCTTGGAGCACCTGCGCAAGCCGTCCATCAACCCGTCACCAGAATCGGACTCCATCATCTGGGCAGGGAGCGTTCCGGCTGGCGGAACGGCATAAGTGGAGCCGACAGAGACACCGAAGAAGAAGGCCCGCACCAATTCCGGCAAGGCAGTGCCCTCCGGCTCGCAGGACCCGGGGGCTGCCGGTTCATCAAGCAGTTCGGGGGCTGCCGTCCCAGGCACGCCACCCGGATGACCCCCCGTCATCCGTCAACCGGAGGACGGGAGCGTCCTCGTCATTCGAGAAGTACCCTCCTAGGCACAGCCCTTCATGAGCTACATCGCCAACGGAGAACTTCCGGATGACGAGGTGGAAGCCAGGCAAATCCGGCGCCGCGCGCACACGTACACCATCATAAACGGCGAACTTTACAAGCGCAGCATATCCGGCATCTTTCAGAGATGTGTCTATGTAGACACGGGCTACCGACTACTCAAGGACATCCACCAGGGCGAGTGTGGGCTTCACGCTTTGTCAAGGGCGATAGTCGCCAAGGCGTTCCGCCACAGTTTCTATTGGCCCACCGCCCTCGAGGACGCTGAGCAGCTAGTCCGCGCGTGCAATGGATGCCAGCGCTTTGGGCATCTCAGGCACATGCCAACTTCGGTGCTCAAGACCATACCGATCACCTGGCCCTTCGCGGTTTGGGGCCTCTACATGGTCGGTCCCTTCAAGCGGGCGCGCGCGGTCATGACCCATCTACTGGTAGCGGTGGACAAGTTCACGAAGTGGATCGAGGCTAAGCCCATCCGAAAGCTGGACGGGGAAACAATCGTCACCTTCTTCACCGACATCATCAACCGATTCGGATACCCCAACAGCATCATCACCGACAACGGCACGAATTTCACAAAGGGGGCCTTCGCCCGGTTCTGCAGCAACAAGGGCATCCGGCTGGACCTTGCCTCCATCGCACCCGCAATCCAACGGGCAAGTCGAAAGAGCAAATGGCTTGGTGCTAGCCAGCATCAAGCCACGCCTCATTGAGCCGTTAGAGCGGTCACCCGGATGTTGGATCGAAGAACTTCCGGCTGTGCTGTGGAGCCTCCGCACGACACCGAATAGATCAACCGGCTACACGCCGTTCTTCCTGGTCTACGGATCGGAAGCGGTCCTCTCCGCCGACATCGAGTTTGACTCCCCGTGCAAGCTCCTATGCGACAAAAAAGCCAATCGGGAGTCCCTGGAGGATGGAGTGCACCTCCTCGAGGAGGCCCGTGAGCTTGCTCTATCCAGGTCAGCCCTATACCAGCAACGACTACGTCGCTACCATTCAAGCCGGATTCGCCCAGTCGCGTTTCGCGAGGGCGACCTGGTTCTCCGGCTGGTGCAAGACACGAAGGGCATGCACAAGTTATCGCCACCCTGGGAGGGCCCCTTCATCATCAGCCGGGCGCTGCCCAACGACTCCTACTACCTCATCGACGCGCAGCAGCCGTGCAAGAACAAGATGGACAAGTCAGACGAAGAGACCGAGCATCCCTGGAACGCGGCCCTGCTGCTCCCGTTTTACACCTAGTCGCTAGGCATTGTATGTATCCGGAACACCCCATGAATGAAAATGCGGACCCCTACGAGAATCTCGGGGGCTCCTTGCTAGAAATGTGTTTTTGCATCTACTTTTCTGGTTCTGATTTTCCGGCTCCGGTAACCCCTACCCGGGGGCTTGCCGGCTGGCCCGGCCTGCTAAGTCAACAAACCGACCAAGTAGTGTGCGATGATGTCAGAGGCCCACTCTTCGTCTCAGCTACAGACCACAACCCGGCTGTCCGGCTAGCAAGAGCAAAAGCTCGAGGCATCCCACACGAAAAACAGGGAGGAGACGCGACACACCGGGCGTTCCGGCCTTGCAACTAGCTCAAACCAATCCGGCTGCTAAGCTGTTAGTACCATGCGCAATGTACTGTCAGCTCCCTTCGATTCCGGCTGTGGACCGAAACCCGGCTGCCCGGCAAGGACGCAGCGAAAACAGCAAAGCACACGGGAAACCGACCAAGTGTCTGGGGAGGCACAGGCCAGTTTTCGAAAAAACAAGCAGTTTTCCGGCTACAATTTGACAGGCTAACCTATTAACCTGTGAGGATGTATGTGTATGTATATGTATATTCTTGCCCGACTACTTCGAGTCGGAATTCAGGAAAAGGGAAGAAGATTCGAAGTCCTTGCCTTCATCAAGCGCTCCAAATCTCGGGGGCTACACCCACTGGGTGCGCTCGCACGCCCCTAGTGCAATCTTGTAGTTCCTGACCGGCTAAGGGCGTTTAGGCAGCCGTTCGGAGCCCAGGTGAGGGCAAGGGCACAAGCAAGAGAAGACAAGGAAGATTCGAAGCACCCGGCTACGCCAGCTACTCCGAATCTCGGGGGCTACACCCAGTGGGTGCGCTCGCGTGCCCCCACTAGAATGTTAGTTCCCCCGGCTGAAGGCGTTCAGCCGACGAAAGAAGCCGACTAGGACGAGGCTAATCGGATAAAGTTAGAAGACTTGGGAAAAATAAGGAAGATTCGAAGCACCTAGCTACGCCAGCTACTCCGAATCTCGGGGGCTAAGCGCGCCCCCACTAGAGGTGTAGCTCCTCCGTCTAAAGGTGTGTAGCCGGACGAAGTTAGCCGGCGAAATATTGAAAGAAAATTCAAGATGCACAAGGTAAAGGAAACTCAAGAGTTCAATATTAACAAACAAAAAGGAGGCGAAGCTCCCATAAGTTACCCGACATCAGAGATAGTTGGTGCAGACAGACAAGTTTTATGCATAACAAAAGCAAGACAAATACACCCGGCATCCCGGGGAAGTAGCTAAGCGGCAGGACCCTTGCAGTGAGGAGCACCTTGACCAGCAGAACCTTCGGGCGGAGGAGGAGGCACAGAGCTCGATTCGGTTCCGGCACCCGCGGGCGGCGGCATCGGGCCTTCCACATCAGGAGTACCGACGGACTCCGAGTCGGTGAGCACCTCGTCGGGGTCCATGTAGTCAGCAATCTTGATGGCAGACCCACGGAGCCCCGGATGGGCTTGGCGGACAGCGGCAAGGTCGGCGCCGGCATGGAAACCTTCGTCGATCTTCTCGACGCGGGCGTCCTTGTACCAGGAGAGCATGAGGGCCAGAGCCATCTCCGCTCCGGCTCGCGCCGCCAGGTCCCGCAGCCGATCCACCGCAGCCGGCACCTTCCCCACCTTCATAGCTAGCTGCGCCATCGTCTCCGGAACCGGAGCCTCCGGCCACACGAAGGAGAAGACGTACCGCGCCGCTTGGTGAAGCTTGACAGCCTCTTCGCCAAGCAGGACGACGAGCTCCTGGGCCGTCGACTGTGCTCCCGGCCAGTTCTCCTGCAGCCGATTGTAGGCCAGCAGGTCTATCCCGGAGTAAAAGGCTGTCAGAAAAAAGGGTCAGATCCGGCTACCGGATCCGGAAAGAAAAGAAGGCGGAAAAAGGGAACTTACCCTTAGCCGTGTGGCCGACTTGCATCAGCTCCTCCACCAGAGCCTTCTCCTTTGTCGCCAGCCGTTTGATCTCCTTCTCTTGGTCCTTGTTCTGGGCCTCGAGAAGGGTGAAGGCTTCGGTTCGGCTGGCAAGCGAGGCGTCGTGCTCCTTGATGGTGGCCTACAGACCGTCTACCCTCGCGTGCCAATCCTTATTCTGCAGCCGCAAAGTGGAATTGGACTTGCTCAGCCGGTTGTTCGCTTTCTTCAAGCGATCGATCTCGTGCTGAGCGCACACGAGGATGGCTGCAACAAAACCGGCTATCAGTAAAAAAAGGGCAAAGACAGATGAAGCTAACTCACTCTGGGAAGTCCCGTTAGCAGCGGCTAGCTTTTGCTCTAGGGACCGGTTCCCGCCGGCTATGGCCTCCAGCAGCCGGATCTCCTTCACCGCCAGCTCAAGCGTGGCGGCTAGGTCCATCAGCGAGGTGGTGGAGGAAGCGTCGTCGTCCACAACATTGATGGCCAAGGACTCCTTCATCGCAGCCACCGCTGTTCGCCACTCCTCCCCGGGCTCCTCGTCGGAGTTGTCGTCGCCGACAACCATGAGCTCCTTGCCGGCAGCGCCCCCCGCGCGCCCACGGAAGATCCATCCGGCTGCAAGGACTCCGCCTCCGGCTGAGGACCCCCCGATACGGCCGGGGCAGCTGGTTCAGCTCGAGGGGAAAAAGGAGGCGGCACTTCGGAGGAAGGGGACGCTGGCCGATGCAGTCGGAGCATGGGGCGGCGACCCGGTGGGAGCTCGGGCCGGGCTCGCGGCTCCAAAAGAAACCAATGTGCTAAGAAGAAGGAGGAGAAGGCAAAGGCAAATAAACCAAAGTCAGAAAAAGGAGAAAAAAGGGAAGCAGACAGAAAACACCGAAAGAAAAGGGGGGAGAAGGGACGTACCCTGGCACAACTGGGGGCGGCCCCTTCTTCCGGCCAAGGAGGCTCGGCGGCAGGGCGCCGGACCGACTCCTCTTGGGAGCTGGCTCCTCCGTCACGGGCCGGCGGGAGCCGAAACGGCTGGAGCCGCTCCCACCTGCCTCGCCGTCCGTCGTGGAGCGCGACGCTAGATTGACGATCGGCGCAGCCTCCTCCTCCTCATGAACCTCCGCGTGGGGGTCGGCAGCCGGCTCGTCATTCCGGCTAGGAAAGGCATCGCCATCCTCGTCCGACTCCTTGCCAGACCGCCGAGCGCGTGGCTCGGGCAAGTCAGGCGTGAACTCCTCAAGGGGAGCCTCGCCCTCCTCGCGAAGGATGCAAGCGAACATCTGCCGAATACAAGAAGTCAGCCGGATAGAACAAGAAAAATGTGGGAAGAACAAATGAAGTTTCCGGCTACAACAACTTACCCGGGGCGCGCGGTTCTCCCAGCTATAGGGCGCCGGACTGAACTTCCAGTTCTCCGGCAGCCGCTCCTTGGTGATCGTCCACACCCACTCCTTCAAGTTGTGTTAGCGGGGATCGCGGCGCGACAGCCGGGTTGGGTCCAGCCGGCCGGAGTAATAGCACATCTGGTGCACCCGCTGCTGCATCGGCATCATCAGCCGGGACATCCAGCTGAGGGTGATGTCCAGGCCGGTTAGCCGGCAGGTGACGAGGGAGCGCATGCGCTGTAGCATCGCGTCCGTCTCCGCCTTGTCACCATGGATCTTCAGCTCCTAGTTCTGCCGGCTAGACTCGACATCCTAGAAAGCCGGATGATTGATCCGGTCGACGTTGGTGACGTTCTTGGCGTAGAAGTACGACTGCTGCCACATCTGTACCGTGTCCTGAAGCAAGAACTTGGGGTAGCCGGATTGGGAGCGTGAGTAGATGGAGGCGCCGCCGCAGACGACTAGCGCCCCCTTCGTGTACTGCACCTGCGGCCGGACTCGAAAGAGCCGGCAGAAGAGCCCGAGATCCGGCTGGATCCCAAGGTAGCTCTCGCAGAACGCCATGAAATGCGCCAACATCCCGATTGCGTTGGCACCGAGGTGGTGGAGGCGGAGGTCGAAGAAGGCGAGGAACGTCAAGAAGAACGGGTGCACCGGCAAGGAAAACCCGCGCGCTAGATGGGAGAGGAAGATGACGTACTCCCCCTCCGACGGGTGCGGCGACACCTCCCTCGCCGGTGCCAACCGCACTGCCACCTCCTCCGACGGCGGGAGAACACGGGTGGCGCAGTACTTCGTGATGTGGTCCTCCATGACGGAGGAGCCGCACCAAGCCCCGCGGTCGGCGGCCATCTCCGGGTGACAGTGGGGAGCGGTGGCGGAAGAGTGGCGGTGGCCCGTAGCGACGACGACGAGCGGGCGGCGCAGCGGGCTATGTCGCAGAAGGCAAGGGCGTAGAAGCAGGAGCACGCGAAGGAAGGGGAAACTGCAGCGGGGGAGCGAAGGAAAGGAACTGCCTCCCCCGCGGCGTCCCTTTAAAGGGCCAGAAGAGCAACCATCAACAGGGCCACGTGGCGCGCATCCGGACGGCCCTCACCCCAACCGCCGCCCAGATCCCGTGTGCCGAAGCAGGATGCGCAGAAGATCCCGGAGCAAGAACCAAAGCGCCGGACAGTGGCTTCCCAAGGCGACGTGTGACGGGACGTTACGCTGCCCGCCGCAGGGCAATGATGGCGCGTGCATGCATGGCCGGCGTCAACACTGACGTCACGAGTAGCGCAACCGCCAAGCTCAGCCGGACACAAATTCAAAAGCAGGAGGTAGCACGCGCACATTTCACCAAAGGGCGGAATCCACACGCGCTCGGGGGCTAGTGTCAGGGGGATGGTCCCTAGGTACCCCAACCGGACAAGAACCAAGCAGTCGGATCGCGTCCGGCTGACCAAGCGCAGCCGGACAAGGCAAGACAGGCTGGCTACCATACGGTAGCCGGGTCAGCAAGAAGTAGCCGGCTACGGCGACGTAGCCGGACCCAATCAGTGAGACAGGACGACATGCGTATCAGTGCACAGTACGCCCTGTATGATGACAAGACTGGCAACCACCCAGCCATACCGAAGACTTTGTGGGGATGGCGCAGGAACAGTGGCCCGATGCTGACGACAGGATCGCATGGCGTCCACTGTGCCTACGACAGCCATACCGCTCATATTCCAATGAGACACACCATACCGGACACTGTAGATGACCAGCCGGCTGGGACCCGCATGTGGGGCCAGCCAGTCAGATTGGCCAGGGAGACCGTTGCCTCTCTACCTATATAAGGAGAGGCAAGGCCTCAGTAGAAAGGGTTGGTCTCATTGCATTTAAGGCAGTAGCTAGAGAATACAACTCGAGGAGCACTTGTAGTTTGTATCTCCCTAATAGTCAGACTCGGCAGGAGTAGGGGCTTTACCTCATCACGAGGGCCTCGAACCTGGGTACTTCTTGCGTCCAGCTATGCTCGCTTGTATCCAATCCCGCCTACGGATGCCGTCGATAGCTTCCCTGCCAGTCCCACACCTCTATCTAACCTCCTTAGGTACTGCCATTCCCAATACAACGACAGCTGCCCTAGGGTCGTGTACACTTCCTTCTGTACACTTCCTTCTGTTAGGAATTAATAATAACTATACACTTCCTTTTGTCCTGTCGTGTTACGTCGTGTCAGCACCGCGCACCCACTGCGGATCGACAACGGGACGGTGGTCTACGTGACCGGTCTCTGCCACGCCAAAGCCACGTCGCACACCCGTCCCATCGCCTACCGGGACGGACGCCAAATTTAATCGCTAGGATTTTAAACCATCGGTGCTCGCCTGGTCAAACTTGCTTCCGCATGGGTATAACCAGAATATTTGTAAACAGAATTTAAGCATCGCCTTCCGTCTCCTTAGCACATCACTGTGCAAAAATCCCCAACTCATTCCTTCCGTCGGCGCCGCCACCGCAAGAACCATCGATTGGCCATACCACCACAACATATCACTCCACCTCCACGCCCAGTCCCAGCCACCGCTACCGACCCTAGGGCACCGTCGCCACGTTAGCTGCTGCCATGGACACAGAGTATGGCATGTTCGGCGACGGGAGCGACTACACCGACGAGTACACCGTCACCGCCCATGGCACCACCATGCTGACGGTTATCCACACAAATGCGTCAGTGGAGGTCGCCAAGGTCATCGCAATGTACGAGCGCTGGCTACAGGAGCCGATGGATAGGTACAAGATCGTCGGCCTTGACCTCGAGTATACCGGAGATAGGAAGAGGACGGTGCTTTTGCAGCTGTCCATGCGTAACCACTGCCTCCTATATCACGTATGTAGGGCCAAATCTGTATGACTAGAGCTTCGCGAGTTCCTACACAGGAGGGAGATCTACTTCGCCAGCGTTGACATCAAGAACAACACTCCGAAGCTAGAACAGGATCTCCTCGTTCATGTCATCAATCACGTCGATCTCCAATGTTTGTGGAGGTACCCGTATGGCGGTACGGGGAAAGCCGGCATGGCTAGACTCGCTTCTGACATCATCGACCGCAAGTACACCGGAATGAAAGTCAAGTTCCCGAAGCACCTACACGAGCGATGGGAGTGGAGGCACCTGGATTACGATGCGATCAAGTACGCAGCCAGGGACGCGTATGTCTGCTACGAGATGCTCAACAGGATCTGGCGGGTGGGTGAGTGTGATGTTTACCACTACTAGTTTCGCATTTTGTTTCTAGTTTTATCTCGCCTGTATTTTATCTCGCATGTATTTTCTAAGCAATCTGTGTGTAAGAACCAAGCTCGTATGATCCCTGTGCTATTAGCTACTTAACCTGTATGAATTACATTCCCCCTTTTGTATGCTCCACATTCATTCTTACAAATTCTGTATGTCCCATTTGCATGCGGCAGAATCCAAGACTGACATGCATAAGGTGTGATATAGTCATAAGTCATAACCAAACCCAGATTATAGCTAAGGATACAGTCATAACCAAACCCAGATTTTGACAAAGGTAATACACAGCAGTTCGTAATTTCTCACATAGTGTACTTATGAAATAACATGTTTTCATAAACACAACAATCATGCACTAATAGTCTACATCCCAGCCTGTTGGAGAAGGCAACCGATCCCAGGATGCCTTCGGTCGCTTGCCTCGGTTTGTAGATTCATCTACACTCCGGCATCTGGGGAAAATAACCTGCCTTGGTGGTGGTTCAATGATGCGATGCTTGGAATGAGATTTTACAATCTGGCGGTATAGCTCGTGGCTAGCATACCCGTCAATTGCAGTGTACTTCATATTAGGTTCATAAAGTGGCTTATCCTCCTAGTAATCGTGCCCTAACCGCCTCCACGAACATCTCGGCAATCTGTCCTTCATGTCAGCGTACCACGGGTCGATGAGTTCGGAGGCAAGAGCGGCCATCCCGGTTTTGCCGCCCTTCGTCCCTGGGATCCAGTAAATTTCCTGGATGTCCACTCTGCACTCCTTTTGGATCCTAATGTTGACAGTCGGGCTATCAAGCAGTTTAGTTTCATTCGTTATGTCAACACTAGTAAATGTTATTTGATGGTTCATGAGAAAGTCATGAAACAGATCCCTAATGCTTTTGCCCACCTGCATGAAAATGAATTCTGACAAATAATATAGCAATAACTTTTGCAAACAGACGGTTCAGGAACAAAAAGACAGCAAAGTCTACAGATCCCGTCAGCCCCCTTCTCGCAAAAAGGCTGGTATACGAGGACGTGCCCCTTCATGGAGAGTTGCACCACGGTGATCCTACGGTGATCGCGGCTGTACTCGAGGTCGAGACCTACGAACCTGTTTTCTTCGAACTGCAGCCAACTCGTGTAATTATTTAGAGTGTTCCTCACCGTCCGAGGGTCGGTGGTGTAGACGACATCGGTCTTCTTCCCGCCATGTACTTCGATGTCGAAGTGTGCAGTTTCTTGCTTGCCGTCGTTTCGGACGTCCAGAGCGTCCTGACTACAGGCAAGAGGGAAAGGATACGGAGGAAGAGGGTGATGCGGTGGTGGAGGAAATGGATGAGGCCGTGGAGGAGAAAGATGATGAGGCCGTGGAGGAGGAAATGAGACGGAGAAGTGAAAGATTGGAACCGCCCTTACCAATATCTGGAATGGTGCACGACCGTTCGTAGTAGGGTGAAGGTGGAGAAAAACGACGGTTTTACACGTCGACGCTAGCGCTTCCTAAAATTTGTTATGCACCACTTGCATGCGGTGGAATCAATTCAAACGTAGGCACGTTTGCGCGTGCCGACCTTCACTCACTTACAGGCAGGCCGCACATTTCTCTTTTACGATTTATTTTTTCACTTCCTCTAGATGGTTCCGGTGCCCGCCCTCAATAATTACGCCCCCCTTCTTGTCTTCCACGTGGACGAGAACCGGCGGCGGCGGCGGTTCCTTGCAGATTCACTCCCCACTCGAACAACTGCCCCATCCCTAATTCCACCCCCTCTCGAATCCATCGACCTCCTTATCACAACGCCTCCATTAATCTACCGGATTCTAGACTCCATTGGCCGCTATGGGTAGAGCTTGGGGTAGTAGCAGGCTGAAGCGAAAGGCATGCGACGACGACGCAGATGGCCAGGGCGACCGCTACCGCGAGGATTCGGGATGGCCGAACCTCAGCGCTGCGAACATGCACAGGATCGCCTCGGGGTTGGACATCATCTCAGCCGGCCACCTTGCTCGCTGCATCCCTAGCTACCGCTTGACGATGCGGAACCTGGACGAACAACCGTTCGGCACGCCAGGCCTTCTTTACCCCGATAACAGCAAATGGCCAAGCGACCGCGATGTCCACGTAAGTTCCAGTATCTAGCTTATTCGTTCAGTCATATCATTGATTCATATGTGCTGAACTCTCATCGGAATCCTATGTTCCTTTTGTCGAACGTGTTGTGTGCACGCGCGGTTTGAACAAATCGAACCATTTAAGACTATTCTGTACAGCGGAAGCTCTGCTCGTACCTAATATTCTGGTATTTTCGTAGTGACACAGTCTTACTTTAGGTGATAGACGAGTTGTCAATTTCGATTTTGCAATGGAATGCCTGCTAGGTGATATTCTGTTTCCTAAAATAAAAACAAACAAATTAGACGATTTAAGGCTATTATGCCCCGAGCTGTTTAGGATCATCGTCAGGAGTTTGTTCTAGGGGCTCTGCTACTACTCCATATATTGAGTATCTTTGTATTTAGGCGATATCTGAGGAGACACTCGTATTTAGGCGATATTTTGTGTACTTTAATCTAAAGGCCCAGTTGTCAAATTGTATTTGCAATGGATCCATGCTAGTTTATTGTACTAACTTACAACAAACTCTGCAAAATATTCATGCAAAACTGATGCTGCTGGATAAGTGGTCCGAATCAGTAGTGGTGAATATCAAGGAAGAAGAAGAGACGAAAATGGAAGATGACCAGAACTAGGTGGGTGGCTACGGCGAGTGGTTGGTCCTTTTATCACAGGATGGCAGTACTTGGATTCTAAAAAATGGCTACAGATCGATGATACTTGTAGTGCCATCTTTGAAGGGTGTCGACATTACTGCATTCAACAGCGGGTGGCCGCCGCCCATTTCCGAATTCGCTTATAGGTTCAACATGGCAGAACTTGACCTCATGAAGGCACAACTCCCACATAGACCACGGGAGGGGGTGTGGAAGAACTGGGAGTACGACCTCTTAGAGGTGTTCGACAAGGCAATCACATTCATTAGTTTCCCAGAAGACAAGGAATGGACAGTCTTGCGCGACGACTTCCTACGGCCGGAGAAGTATGTCGACGCCATCTTCACCTACGGCTACTCTTCGTATAGACCGCAACGCATTTATGCGGTCACTAAACCTAGCGGCGATGTGCTTGTTTGGGAGCCTTCCATTTGGGGTGAGTCATGGTGTCATATAGCATGTAAAATCCCATTCAAAATTCTGCTTACTGACTGTTAGTAACACGCAGGTACCCACGCAACCCCGCGCATCATTCCAGCTCCGGTCATCGAAGATGCAGTAGCAGATGCTGAACTGAGCACACGGCGCTGGTTCTTGGCACCTCTCGGAGACAATACGGAACAGGATGATGAACTCTTGTGGATTCATATCAAGGGAGCACTAAACAGCGTTGGTGATACAATAGAACATATGGGGACACAACTTTCTTCATACCCATCTCTACGGTGTCACGTTTTCTCGAGGTCCGCATGCCCATCCGAAGACCCAGTAGAGCAAGTCTGGAGCAGAGTCAACAATCTGAAGGGACAATCTGTGTTTCTTGGGATCAACTACCCTTTCTTTGTCAGAGCCCCTGGAGCTGTTGAACCTGTAATTGCTCAGGCAGCCCTGGCCCTTGATGTTGCTGCTGGTGGTGGTGGTGGTGGTCGTGGTCGTGTTGGTGGTGGTGGAGCTGACGAAGAACGAGCTGCTGCTGCTCCTGGTGAAGCTGACGAAATACTTGGTGATGTTGCTGCTGGTGAAGATGACGAAATACTTGCTAATGTTGTTGCTGGTGAAGCTGGCGAAATACCTACTGAGGCTGCTGCCAGAGTCTAAGAAGAACATGCTGGTGTTGTTGCTGAGGTGCTAACACTTCTAGTGTTGATAGCAGACTGTGTGTTTGCTGCACACTCACGCGCCTATCATGTTGACACTCCAGATCTGACCTGGAGCCGAATCCACGTCAGGGGAGGGGGCCTACAATTGGCTCATCAGTGGGGTCATACTATTTGAAGGAGAATGAAAGACGGCCAAACGCAGCATTCTGGTTCGTTCCGATGATACCACCAGCTCCAGGGACCTAGTGCTCATGCTGGCAGATCCGATGAACCATTTGTCTTTATCTTTATCATTAGTTACGCTTATGTGTGTAAAGACTAAGCTGTGATTATTTGTGTAAGACTAAGTTAGGACTAATTGCGTAATATTCAGTGAAGCCCAGCTTTTCTTTCCACGCCCATAACAACAGAATTGCAGCATAGAACATACAAATGTAATGTGCATACTAGGCATTTTTGCTCAGGATAACAACCACTTCAAGCAAATGATACATCGTGTACGCATTTGAACGCATCACTAGAATGTGCCACCTATTGATGATTAATGACATGGATCTAGCTTTTCTGCACATATTTGCATTGAATCGCTCATTGATTTGTTCACATATTTTTTGGCAATGGCTGATGAACTCCACTCTCTTGGTAACTTGCTTCGTCAGCGAGCACTTGTTGATGCAATGCAAAGTACAGAACATGGTCGTCATCGTCATTCCATTTAGGTTCTCTATTTTTTGTCATCACGGAGCTACTAATTTCAAATGAAAATCTAGTAAACCATATATGTGTACATTGTTAGAGTATGCTACGGCCACGGTACATACATGTTTTTCTACAATCACAAGAAGAAAACTTGATGCATTTTCACCTTGTTGGCGTTGTGCCGAACTGGGTGGATGTGGCTTTGGGGTTTGGAGAGGAAGGCGCCATGGCTGGTGCGTGTGCGACCACGGCGACGGCGAGCTTGGATTCTGGAGGAGGCCAACAAGACCGATCATGGTTGGCATGGTGACAGATCTCACCCGAGAATGAATTCCCGTCCCGCGTCGTGCCAATGGTGCGGTCATGGTGAGGGCGAGCTCCGATTCGGGATGGAAAGGAGAACGGGCCGAGCAGGTTCGTCCAAGTCCTAGCTCCACGCCATGGCCGCGACCACAGATTGCTGCCCCGGAGGAAGAAGAAGACGCGTAAAGGATGCATGCCCCAACGCTGCAAGCCTACATGGTAGCAACGACGACAGCGACATAACGGCGAAAGCTGACGGGGGGCCCAACTTGACAACCGTTAGCCTGATTTTTTGTATTGAAACATAAAGTTGAATTCGTGCCGAAAAAGACCCTCTGAGTATTTCGCACGCCAACTATAGTCCTCGTGGCTGATATCAGGGAACTCGGGTACCGCGTTGCCTGGCCACCCCAACTTTCGGGCCGCAAAATGATATTCTCTCTACTACGATGGAATCGCTAAAACATGGAGGAAGCTCGGCTGGCGTGTGGCAGAAGTAAGATTTTTGTTCCCTCGCGTGATGTTGACTCGCCAAAGTCTTTTGAGGCGTGTGGGTCCCGGACGTCAGTGTATCTAGTGGACCATACTTTTTGGTCGCGCCTCCCTGATTTGAACTCGATAACGTTGCTTGAGGCTTCTACCGTTTAGTAAGGCTCTTGGGTCCCACATGTCAGCCTCTCATTAGAAGAATCGTGTGTATTATGGAATTTTTTCCTTCGCTCGCGCTACCCTGTTCTGAAGTTGATAAAGCTGCTCGATGCATCTACCATTTAATCAACCTCCTGGGACTCACATGTCATCCTCTCATTAGAAGAAACATGTGTATGATGGAACTTTTCCCTTGGCTATCGCCTCCCTGATTTCAACTCGATAATGTTGCTCTATCTATCTAATGTTTAGTCACGCTACTGGGTCGTCCATGTCAGCCTCACATTATAAGAATCGTGTGTATGATGTAAATTTTTTCTTTGCTTGCGCTACCCTGTTCTGAACTTGATAGCGCTGCTCGATGCATCTACCGTTTAATCAAACTCCTAGACCCCACATGTCATCCTCTCATTAGAAGCAACGTGTGTATGATAGAATTTTTTTCCCTCGGTCACGCCTCCGTGTTCCGAACTTGATAGCGTTCCTCGCTGCATCTACCATTTAATCATGTTGCTAGGCCCCACATGTCATCCGCTCATTAGGAGAAACAAGTGTATGATGCAATTTTTGCTCTCGGTCGCGCCTCCGTGTTTCGAACTTGATAGCGTTGCTCGATGCATCAGCTGTTTTTCCAGGCTAATGGGTCCCCCATGTGAGCCTCTCATTAGAAGAAATGTGTGCATGCTGGACTTTTTTATCGCTCGTTCCTCCCTGTTTCAAACTTGGCAACATTGCTGGAGGCAGCACTTGTATAGGGCCGCGCTACTGGGTCCCACATGTTGGTCTCTTTGTAAATGAAACCTGTGTAGATGGACTTTTTTGGCCGCATCCGCTGTTTTGACCTTGGCAATGTTGCTCGATGCGGCAACCATGTATGGTCCTGCGGCTGAGGCCCCCATGTCAGCCTCTCTGGTATGTTCTGCCTTGTGGGTCCCATATGCAGTATGTATGTTCTGGCGGGTGGGTCCTAGATGCTAGCCTCGCTACAAGTTTTTTAAATTTTTTCAGACCAGAACATTAAAATCGAGGGATGCTGCAGGCTGGTCGGTCCGCAATGTCAACCTCTCCATAATGCGATATTAAAAAGTAAACCCTTTCTCAAAAAAAGTAAACCCAAGATATATATAAATATGTACACATAGGGGATTCGAACTAAAGACCTTCAAATCAAATCAAATAGACATAAACTGAGTGTTTTGCCACTACACCAAAGCTATTTATAGAAATTGAATCATTAAACATGTATTAGTACTACAACTTATGTATCAGTCTTCTAAAAAATATTTTGTGTGTCAAAGTTATCTCTCTTAAAATAAAAGGGCAGTGCTACTAGAACCTCGATTTATAAAAAGCCACATAATGGATTAGTTTCTTAAAAACATGGGTAGGCAGAGTTTTTTAGAGGTGGGGGGCAATGCAAAAAAGGACAAATTAAAAAGTTTTTAGGCTATGGTCAATGGGCTCCTATTGCAAATTTCACTGGGTTGTGGCTCACCAGATTCAAACACAGACCTCGTCGAGGGAGGAAAAAAGCAATAATTCCTTTGACAGATATTCATGTAAAAATATCTAATGAACACACACCACATGCGCCAAAACAGGGATGGTATCCTATGACTTCACTTGGTGAAATCATGATGCATATCTTTACCCTCTCATCTCTATCCAAAATGCATCTAATGGTTCTGATGACACAAAGGCAAAAGCTCTAGAGCAAGCAGCCAGCAGCAACGACAGAACTTTTGACAAATTCAATACCATTTGAAAGATTAAGGAGTACAGAATAATAAGACATACAAAATTGACATATTCCTAGTTCATATTCAGTAGCACTTGATCAATTCAAAAGCATTTCAAAGTGACTGATTCAGCAATATAGACACTAAAAAAATTCAATAGCAGTATAGAGAGAGAGAATTCTTGTTCCAGCTCTAAAAACCATACCACGCGATCAGTTTGCCCTTTTCTCCAAACACACTCGATCACTGGAACATAAACATTGTCATAATATTTGGTCATATAGGGAACCGTCATATAGATACAAATATACCATACCAGTACGTACTAGTCATATCTCCAATCCAGCAAAAGGTTATCACAGTTTTACCACCCATATATGATCACTTGAGATAAGACAACCACATAATTAATTACAATAGCATGCGGCCAAAGAGCTAGACAGCTAGGAAGTTCATCAACAACATGTAGCATTTAGGGCAGCCAGATACATTGACCTTGACCGTTCTTCCAATAGTAAGTTTGGCTGATTTCTGGAACTTGATCCACCTAGAAGTAGCTGCCAAGCGCCCATCAGTCGAGTTAATGGCGTAGCGTCCCTCGATTTGCAATCCTTCTTTCTGCATCGTGAAGACTATTGTGCCCTTTCATCTAGCCTGGAGTTCCTTTGTGGCACTCTTAGGTCATTTCTGAGTCAAAGCAAGAGATAGATGTGTAATTACTAAGAGTAATGCACTGAATCATGTGAAACTTGAGAATACATTCAGAGCAGTTTATCTGCCGCCATATACTCACAAACATAATCCGGTGCGACCTTGTGATGACACATGTGTAGGATATGGTCTGACAAGGTATTGCCCGCGGTGACGAAGGAGCTTGTGCCGGTGCCTGTTGATACCTTGCAAACGTATCCATATTTTTTTATGTTCCATGCTTGGTTTTATATACTTTCTTATGTTTTGTCCACACTTTGGAGTGCTTTTCATATGATTTCTTGGACTAACCTATTAACAAGAGCCACAGTGCCAGCTGCCTGTTTTCTGCTGTTTTTGGTTCCAGGAAAGTCAGAAAATGAATATTCTCAGAATTGGACGAGACAAAAGCCAAAGTCAGTTTTTCACTAAGGGACACCTAGAGTTAGAACACGAGACGGAGAGGGGCTGGGGCCCGGCCACACCACCTGACCACGCGGCCAGGCCTGGCCCGTGCCAGAGGGTGGTCTAGCCGCCCCAGGCACCCCCTCGGCCTCTCCTTCCGCCTATAAGTTGCCTCTGATATGGAAACCCTAAGTACCCGATCAAAAATTCATGAAAGAGTCTGTAGCCACCATCATCTCCATCCCTAGATCAGGAGGGATCTGAAGCTCTTCCCGGCACCCTGCCGGAGAAGGGAATTCACCCTGGAGGCCTTCTTCATCATCATGCAAGCCTCCGGTGTGATGCGTGAGTAGTTCATCTCTGGACTACGGGTCCATGTAGTGGCTATATGGCTGGTTCTCCTCCTTTGTGCTATCATGTTTAGATCTTTTGAGCTCCGTTCATGATCAAGATCATCTATTTGTAATTCTGCATGTTGTGTTTGTGGGGATCCGATAGATATTGAGATGCTATTTCAGATTGATTATTGATTCTATCATATCTTTGTTATTTGTGATCTTGCATGCTTTCCGTTGTGAGTAGCTATCTTGGCCAAGTAGATGCTAGCAACTCCAAGAGTTAGTATTTATGCTCGATAGTGGGTTCATGCCTCTGGTAATTTGGGGAAGTGACAGAAATCTCTAAGGTACTAGATGTGTTGTTGCTACTAGGGAGAAAACAACAATCCTTTGTTCATAGAACAATCGTATTGTTTACTTTACACGCAATTAGTAATGCAATTATCCGTTGCTTGCAACTTAATACTGGAGGGGGTTCGGATGATAACCTGAAGGTGGATTATTAGTCATAGATGTAGTTGGATGGCGGTCTATGTATAATGTTCTAATGCCCAATCAAATCTCAAAGGAGTCAAGATGAGTAGTATATGCTTGTATGCTTTCTCGATGTTTGTCAATTGCCCCGCTGTAATTTGTTCACCCAACATGTCATTTATCTTAAGTAGAGCCACCTCTAGTGAACTATGGACCCTGGTCCTTTCTTTTACCATCAATCTACAACTGTTTACTGTTTTGTGTTTACTTTCTGCAAACTATTACTTTCTTCCACTCGATACGTTTAATCCTTTGTTTTCAGCAAAACCGGTGAGATTGACAACCTCATCGCAAGTTGGGGACAAAGTTCTGTGGTTGTGTTGTGCAGGTCTCCATGTCGCTACTGGCACCGGTAGTGCGCCTTGTGTGTTCTTTTCCACAAACCACACATGCAATGACCACTGGTTGATCCATGTGTGGTCTGTGGAAAAGAACACACATGCAATGACTACCGGTTGATCCATATGTGGTTTGTGGAAACGAACACACATGCAATGACCACTAGTTGATCCATAAGTGGTTTGTGGAAAGAACACACATCCAATGACCACTCGTTTATCCATAAGTGGTCTGCGGAAAAGAACACACATGCAATGACCACTGGTTGATCCATAAGTGGTTTGTGGAAAAGAACACAAATGCAATGACTCTCGTTGGTCCATATGTGGTTTGTGGAAAGAACACACATGCAGTGACCACTGGTTGATCCATGTGTGCTTTGTGAAAAGAACACACATGCAATGCCACTAGTTGATCCATGTGTGGTTTGTGGCAAGAACACACATTCAATGACTCTAGTGCTAGTTTTAGTATAAGAACACACATGCAATGACTCTAATGGATCCATATATGGTTTGTGAAAAGAACACACATGCAATGACCACTTGTTGATCCATGAGTGGTTTGTGGAAAGAACACCCATGCAATGATACTAGTGGATCCATGTGTGGTTTGTGAAAAGAACACACATGCAATGACCACTGGTTGATCCATAAGTGGTTTGTGGAAAAGAACACACATGCAATGAACACTGTTGGATCCATGTGTGGTTTGTGGAAAGAACATACATGCAATGACTCTAGTGCGTCCACATGTGGTTTGTGAAAAGAACACACATGCAATGACACCGGTTGATCCATATGTGGGTTGTGGAAAAGAACACACATGCAATGAACACTGGTGGATCCATAAGTGGTTTGTGGAAAGAACACACATGCAATGACCACTGGTTGATCCATAAGTGGTTTGTGGAAAAGAACACACATGCAATGACCACTGGTTGATCCATAAGTGGTTTGTGGAAAACAACACACATGCAGTGAACACTGGTTGATCCATATGTGGTTTGTGGAAAAGAACACACATGCAATGACCACTGGTTGATCCATATGTGGTTTGTGGAAAAGAACACACATGCAATGAACACTGGTTGATCCATATGTGGTTTGTGGAAAGAACACACAGGCAATGACCACTGGTTGATCCATATGTGGTTTGTGGAAAAGAACACACATGCAATAACCACTAGTTGATCCATATGTGGTTTGTGGAAAGAACACACATGCAGTGACCACTGGTGGATCCATATGTTGTTTGTGAAAAGAACACACATGCAATGAACATTGGTGGATCCATAAGTGCTTTGTGGAAAGAACACACATGCAATGACTCTAGTGATAGTTTGAGTATAAGAACACACATGCAATGACTCTAATGGATCCATATGTGGTTTGTGAAAATAACACACATGCAATGACCACTTGTTGATCCATGTGTGGTTTGTGGAAAAAACACACATGCAATGACAGTTGTGGATCCATGTGTGGTTTGTGAAAAGAACACACATGCAATGAGTCTAGTGCCGGTTTTAGTATAAGAACACACATGCAATGACTCTAGTGGGTCCACATGTGGTTTGTGAAAAGAACACACATGCAATAACCACTGGTTGATCCATATGTGGTTTGTGGAGAAGAACACACATGCAATGAACACTGGTGGATCCATAAGTAGTTTGTGGAAAGAACACACATGCAATGACCACTTTATGATCCATAAGTGGTTTGTGGAAAAGAACACACATGCAATGCCATTGGTTGATCCATGTGTGGTTTGTGAAAAAAACACACATGCAATGACTCTAATGGATCCATATGTGGTTTGTGGAAAAGAACACACATGCAATGACCACTGGTTGATCCATGTGTGATTTGTGGAAAGAACACACATGCAATGACACTAGTTGATCCATGTGTGGTTTGTGAAAAGAACAGACATGCAATGACTCTAATGGATCCGTATGTGGTTTGTGGAAAGAACACACGTGCAATGACACCGGTTGATCCATGTGTGGTTTGTGGATAGAACACACATGCAATGACTCTAGTGGGTCCATATGTGGTTTGTGAAACGAACACACATGCAATGACCACTGGTTGATCCATACGTGGTTTGTGGAAAGAACACACATGCAATGACACTGGTTGATCCATGTGTGGTTTGTCGAAAGAACACACATGCAATGACTCTAGTGGTAGATCCATGTGTGGTTTGTGGAAATAACACACATGCAATGACTCTAGTGCTAGTTTTAGTATAAGAACACACATGCAATGACTCTAGTGGGTCCACATGTGGTTTGTGAAAAGAACACACATGCATTGACCACCGGTTGATCCATAAGTGGTTTGTGGAAAAGAACACACATGCAATGAACACTGGTGGATCCATAAGTGGTTTGTGGAAAGAACACACATGCAGTGACTCTAATGCTGGTTTTAGTTTAAGAACACATATGGATCCATATGTGGTTTGTGGAGAAGAACACACATGCAATGACACTAGTTGATCTATATGTGGTTTGTGGAAAGAACACACATGCAATGACTCTAGTGGGTCCATATGTGGTTTATGAAAAGAACACACATGCAATGACCACTAGTTGATCCATATGTGGTTTGTGGAAAGAACAGGCATGCAATGAACACTGGTGGATCCATATGTTGTTTGTGAAAACAACACACATGCAATGACTCTAGTGCTGGTTTTACTATAAGAACACGGAAGCAATGACTCTAGTGGGTCCATATGTGATTTGTGGAAAGAACACACATGCAATGAGACTGGTTGATCCATGTGTGGTTTGTGGAAAGAACACACATGCAATGACACTGGTTGATCCATGTGTGGTTTGTGGAAATAACACACATGCAATGACTCTAATGGATCCATAAGTGGTTTGTGGAAAAGAAAACACATGCAATGACCACTGGTTGATCCATATGTGGTTTGTGGAAAGAACACACATGCAATGACACTGGTTGATCCATGTGTGGTTTTTGAAAAGAACACACATGCAATGCCACTGGTTGATCCATGTGTGGTTTGTGGAAAGAACACACATGCAATGACTATAGTGCTAGTTTTAGTATAAGAACACACATACAATGACTCTAATGGGTCCACATGTAGTTTGTGAAAAGAACACACATGCAATGACCACTGGTTGATCCATAAGTTGTTTGTGGAAAAGAACACACATGCAATGAACACTGGTGGATCCATGTGTGGTTGGTGGAAAAGAACACACATGCAATGAGTCTAGTGGGTCCACATATGGTTTGTGAAAAGAACACACATGCAATGACCACTGGTTGATCCATATGTGGTTTTTTGAAAAGAACACACATGTAGTGAACACTGGTGGATCCATAAGTGGTTTGTGGAAAGAACACACATGCAATGACTCTAGTGCTGGTTTTAGTATAAGAACACACAAGCAATGACTCTAGTGGGTCCATATGTGATTTCTGGAAAGAACACACATGCAATGAGACTGGTTGATCCATGTGTGGTTTGTGGAAAGAACACACATGCAATGACTCTAGTGGTAGATCCATGTGTGGTTTGTGGAAATAACACACATGCAATTACTCTAGTGCTGGTTTTAGTATAAGAACACACATGCAATGACTCTAGTGGGTCCACATATGGTTTGTGAAAAGAACACACATGCATTGACCACCGGTTGATCCATAAGTGGTTTCTGGAAAAGAACACACATGCAATGAACACTGGTGGATCCATAAGTGGTTTGTGGAAAGAACACACATGCAGTGACTCTAATGCTGGTTTTAGTTTAAGAACACATATGGATCCAGATGTGGTTTGTGGAGAAGAACACACATGCAATGACACTAGTTGATCTATATGTGGTTTGTGGAAAGAACACACGTGCAATGACACCGGTTGATCCATGTGTGGTTTGTGGATAGAACACACATGCAATGACTATAGTGGGTCCATATGTGGTTTGTGAAAAGAACACACATGCAATGACCACTGGTTGATCCATATATGGTTTATGGAAAGTACACACATGCAATGATTCTAGTGGGTCCATATGTGGTTTGTGAAAAGAACACACATGCAATGACCACTGGTTGATCCATATGTGGTTTGTGGAAAGAACACACATGCAGTGACACTAGTTGATCCATGTGTGGTTTGTGGAAAGAACACACATGCAATGACTCTAGTGGTTGATCCATGTGTGGTTTGTGGAAATAACACACATGCAATGACTCTAGTGCTGGTTTTAGTACAAGAACACGCATGCAATGACTCTAGTGGGTCCACATGTGGTTTGTGAAAAGAACACACATGCAATGAACACTGCTGGATCCATAAGTGGTTTGTGGAAAGAATACACATGCAGTGACTCTAATGCTGGTTTTAGTTTAAGAATACATATGGATCCATATGTGGTTTGTGGAGAAGAACACACATGCAATGACACTAGTTGATCCATGTGTGGTTTATGGAAAGAACACACATGCAATGACACTAGTTGATCCATACGTGGTTTGTGGAAAGAACACACATGCAATGACACTGGTTGATCCATGTGTGGTTTGTGGAAATAACACACATGCAATGACTAATGGATCCATAAGTGGTTTGTGGAAAATAAAACACATGCAATGACCACTGGTTGATCCATATGTGGTTTGTGGAAAGAACACACATGCAATGACACTGGTTGATCCATGTGTGGTTTGCGGAAAGAACACACATGCAATGACTCTAGTGGGTCCATATGTGGTTTGTGAAAAGAACACACATGCAATGACTACTGGTTGATCCATATGTGGTTTGTGGAAAGAACACACATGCAATGACTCTAGTGGGTCCATATGTGGTTTGTGAAATGAACACACATGCAATGACCACTAGTTGATCCATATGTGGTTTGTGGAAAGAACAGACATGCAATGAACACTGGTGGATCCATATGTTGTTTGTGAAAAGAACACACATGCAATGACTCTAGTGCTGGTTTTAGTATAAGAACACGGAAGCAATGACTCTAGTGGGTCCATATGTGATTTGTGGAAAGAACACAGATGGAATGACACTGGTTGATCCATGTGTGGTTTGTGGAAAGAACACACATGAAATGACAGTGGTGAATCAATGTGTGGTTTGTGAAAAGAACACACATGCAATGAGTCTAGTGCTGGTTTTAGTATAAGAACACACTTGTAATGACTCTAGTTTGTCCAAATGTGGTTTGTGAAAAGAACACACATGCATTGACCACCGGTTGATCCATAAGTGGTTTGTGGAAAAGAACACACATGCAATGAACACTGGTGGATCCATAAGTGGTTTGTGGAAAGAACACACATGCAGTGACTCTAATGCTGGTTTTAGTTTAAGAACACATATGGATCCATATGTGGTTTGTGGAGAAGAACACACATGCAATGACACTAGTTGATCTATATGTGGTTTGTGGAAAGAACACACATGCAATGACTCTAGTGGGTCCATATGTGGTTTATGAAAAGAACACACATGCAATGACCACTAGTTGATCCATATGTGGTTTGTGGAAAGAACAGGCATGCAATGAACACTGGTGGATCCATATGTTGTTTGTGAAAACAACACACATGCAATGACTCTAGTGCTGGTTTTACTATAAGAACACGGAAGCAATGACTCTAGTGGGTCCATATGTGATTTGTGGAAAGAACACACATGCAATGAGACTGGTTGATCCATGTGTGGTTTGTGGAAAGAACACACATGCAATGACACTGGTTGATCCATGTGTGGTTTGTGGAAATAACACACATGCAATGACTCTAATGGATCCATAAGTGGTTTGTGGAAAAGAAAACACATGCAATGACCACTGGTTGATCCATATGTGGTTTGTGGAAAGAACACACATGCAATGACACTGGTTGATCCATGTGTGGTTTTTGAAAAGAACACACATGCAATGCCACTGGTTGATCCATGTGTGGTTTGTGGAAAGAACACACATGCAATGACTATAGTGCTAGTTTTAGTATAAGAACACACATACAATGACTCTAATGGGTCCACATGTAGTTTGTGAAAAGAACACACATGCAATGACCACTGGTTGATCCATAAGTTGTTTGTGGAAAAGAACACACATGCAATGAACACTGGTGGATCCATGTGTGGTTGGTGGAAAAGAACACACATGCAATGAGTCTAGTGGGTCCACATATGGTTTGTGAAAAGAACACACATGCAATGACCACTGGTTGATCCATATGTGGTTTTTTGAAAAGAACACACATGTAGTGAACACTGGTGGATCCATAAGTGGTTTGTGGAAAGAACACACATGCAATGACTCTAGTGCTAGTTTTAGTATAAGAACACACAAGCAATGACTCTAGTGGGTCCATATGTGATTTCTGGAAAGAACACACATGCAATGAGACTGGTTGATCCATGTGTGGTTTGTGGAAAGAACACACATGCAATGACTCTAGTGGTAGATCCATGTGTGGTTTGTGGAAATAACACACATGCAATTACTCTAGTGCTGGTTTTAGTATAAGAACACACATGCAATGACTCTAGTGGGTCCACATATGGTTTGTGAAAAGAACACACATGCATTGACCACCGGTTGATCCATAAGTGGTTTCTGGAAAAGAACACACATGCAATGAACACTGGTGGATCCATAAGTGGTTTGTGGAAAGAACACACATGCAGTGACTCTAATGCTGGTTTTAGTTTAAGAACACATATGGATCCAGATGTGGTTTGTGGAGAAGAACACACATGCAATGACACTAGTTGATCTATATGTGGTTTGTGGAAAGAACACACGTGCAATGACACCGGTTGATCCATGTGTGGTTTGTGGATAGAACACACATGCAATGACTATAGTGGGTCCATATGTGGTTTGTGAAAAGAACACACATGCAATGACCACTGGTTGATCCATATATGGTTTATGGAAAGTACACACATGCAATGATTCTAGTGGGTCCATATGTGGTTTGTGAAAAGAACACACATGCAATGACCACTGGTTGATCCATATGTGGTTTGTGGAAAGAACACACATGCAGTGACACTAGTTGATCCATGTGTGGTTTGTGGAAAGAACACACATGCAATGACTCTAGTGGTTGATCCATGTGTGGTTTGTGGAAATAACACACATGCAATGACTCTAGTGCTGGTTTTAGTACAAGAACACGCATGCAATGACTCTAGTGGGTCCACATGTGGTTTGTGAAAAGAACACACATGCAATGAACACTGCTGGATCCATAAGTGGTTTGTGGAAAGAATACACATGCAGTGACTCTAATGCTGGTTTTAGTTTAAGAATACATATGGATCCATATGTGGTTTGTGGAGAAGAACACACATGCAATGACACTAGTTGATCCATGTGTGGTTTATGGAAAGAACACACATGCAATGACACTAGTTGATCCATACGTGGTTTGTGGAAAGAACACACATGCAATGACACTGGTTGATCCATGTGTGGTTTGTGGAAATAACACACATGCAATGACTAATGGATCCATAAGTGGTTTGTGGAAAATAAAACACATGCAATGACCACTGGTTGATCCATATGTGGTTTGTGGAAAGAACACACATGCAATGACACTGGTTGATCCATGTGTGGTTTGCGGAAAGAACACACATGCAATGACTCTAGTGGGTCCATATGTGGTTTGTGAAAAGAACACACATGCAATGACTACTGGTTGATCCATATGTGGTTTGTGGAAAGAACACACATGCAATGACTCTAGTGGGTCCATATGTGGTTTGTGAAATGAACACACATGCAATGACCACTAGTTGATCCATATGTGGTTTGTGGAAAGAACAGACATGCAATGAACACTGGTGGATCCATATGTTGTTTGTGAAAAGAACACACATGCAATGACTCTAGTGCTGGTTTTAGTATAAGAACACGGAAGCAATGACTCTAGTGGGTCCATATGTGATTTGTGGAAAGAACACAGATGGAATGACACTGGTTGATCCATGTGTGGTTTGTGGAAAGAACACACATGAAATGACAGTGGTGAATCAATGTGTGGTTTGTGAAAAGAACACACATGCAATGAGTCTAGTGCTGGTTTTAGTATAAGAACACACTTGTAATGACTCTAGTTTGTCCAAATGTGGTTTGTGAAAAGAACATACATGCAATGACCACTGGTTGATCCATATGTGGTTTGTGGAAAAGAACACACATGCAATGAACAGTGGTGGATCCATAAGTGGTTTGTGGAAAGAACACACATGCAGTGACTCTAATGCTGGTTTTAGTTTAAGAAGACACAAGCAATGACTCTAGTGGGTCCATATGTGATTTGTCGAAAGAACACACATGCAATGACACTGGTTGATCCATGTGCGGTTTGTGGAAAGAACACACATACAATGACACTAGTTGATCCATGTGTGGTTTGTGGAAAGAACACACATGCAATGACACTGGTTGATCCATATGTGGCTTGTGGAAAGAACACGCGTGCAATGACACCGGTTGATCCATGTGTGGTTTGTGGATAGAACACACATGCAATGACTCTAGTGGGTCCATATGTGGTTTGTGGAAAGAACACACATGCAATGACCACTGGTTGATCCATATGTGGTTTGTGGAACGAACACACATGCAATGACTCTAGTGGGTCCATATGTGGTTTATGAAAAGAACACACATGCAATGACCACTAGTTGATCCATATGTGGTTTGTGGAAAGAATAGACATGCAATGAACATTGGTGGATCCATATGTTGTTTGTGAAAACAACACACATGTAATGAATCTAGTGCTGGTTTTACTATAAGAACACGGAAGCAATGACTCTAGTGGGTCCATATGTGATTTGTGGAAAGAACACACATGCAATGACACTGGTTGATCCATGTGTGGTTTGTGGAAAGAACACACATGCAATGACACTGGTTGATCCATGTGTGGTTTATGGAAAGAACACACATGCAATGACACTAGTTGATCCATACGTGGTTTGTGGAAAGAACACACGTGCAATGACACCGGTTGATCCATGTGTGGTTTGTGGATAGAACACACATGCAATGACTCTAGTGGGTCCATATGTGGTTTGTGAAAAGAACACACATGCAATGACTACTGGTTGATCCATATGTGGTTTGTGGAAAGAACACACATGCAATTACTCTAGTGGGTCCATATGTGGTTTGTGAAATGAACACACATGCAATGACCACTTGTTGATCCATATGTGGTTTGTGGAAAGAACAGACATGCAATGAACACTGGTGGATCCATATGTTGTTTGTGAAAAGAACACACATGCAATGACTCTAGTGCTGGTTTTAGTATAAGAACATGGAAGCAATGACTCTAGTGGGTCCATATGTGATTTGTGGAAAGAACACAGATGGAATGACACTGGTTGATCCATGTGTGGTTTGTGGAAAGAACAGACATGTAATGACAGTGGTGTATCAATGTGTGGTTTGTGAAAAGAACACACATGCAATGAGTCTAGTGCTGGTTTTAGTATAAGAACACACTTGTAATGACTCTAGTCTGTCCACATGTGGTTTGTGAAAAGAACATACATGCAATGACCACTGGTTGATCCATATGTGGTTTGTGGAAAAGAACACACATGCAATGAACAGTGGTGGATCCATAAGTGGTTTGTGGAAAGAACACACATGCAGTGACTCTAATGCTGGTTTTAGTTTAAGAAGACACAAGCAATGACTCTAGTGGGTCCATATGTGATTTGTCGAAAGAACACACATGCAATGACACTGGTTGATCCATGTGCGGTTTGTGGAAAGAACACACATGCAATGACACTAGTTGATCCATGTGTGGTTTGTGGAAAGAACACACATGCAATGACACTGGTTGATCCATATGTGGCTTGTGGAAAGAACACGCGTGCAATGACACCGGTTGATCCATGTGTGGTTTGTGGATAGAACACACATGCAATGACTCTAGTGGGTCCATATGTGGTTTGTGGAAAGAACACACATGCAATGACACTGGTTGATCCATGTGTAGTTTGTGGAAAGAACACACATGCAATGACACTGGTTGATCCATGTGTGGTTTATGGAAAGAACACACATGCAATGACACTAGTTGATCCATACGTGGTTTGTGGAAAGAACACACGTGCAATGACACCGGTTGATCCATGTGTGGTTTGTGGATAGAACACACATGCAATGACTCTAGTGGGTCCATATGTGGTTTGTGAAAAGAACACACATGCAATGACTACTGGTTGATCCATATGTGGTTTGTGGAAAGAACACACATGCAATGACTCTAGTGGGTCCATATGTGGTTTGTGAAATGAACACACATGCAATGACCACTACTTGATCCATATGTGGTTTGTGGAAAGAACAGACATGCAATGAACACTGGTGGATCCATATGTTGTTTGTGAAAAGAACACACATGCAATGACTCTAGTGCTGGTTTTAGTATAAGAACACAGAAGCAATGACTCTAGTGGGTCCATATGTGATTTGTGGAAAGAACACAGATGGAATGACACTGGTTGATCCATGTGTGGTTTGTGGAAAGAACACACATGCAATGACAGTGGTGTATCAATGTGTGGTTTGTGAAAAGAACACACATGCAATGAGTCTAGTGCTGGTTTTAGTATAAGAACACACTTGTAATGACTCTAGTCTGTCCACATGTGGTTTGTGAAAAGAACATACATGCAATGACCACTGGTTGATCCATATGTGGTTTGTGGAAAAGAACACACATGCAATGAATAGTGGTGGATCCATAAGTGGTTTGTGGAAAGAACACACATGGAGTGACTCTAATGCTAGTTTTAGTTTAAGAAGACACAAGCAATGACTCTAGTGGGTCCATATGTGATTTGTCGAAAGAACACACATGCAATGACACTGGTTGATCCATGTGCGGTTTGTGGAAAGAACACACATGCAATGACACTAGTTGATCCATGTGTGGTTTGTGGAAAGAACACACATGCAATGACACTGGTTGATCCATATGTGGCTTGTGGAAAGAACACGCATGCAATGACACCGGTTGATCCATGTGTGGTTTGTGGATAGAACACACATGCAATGACTCTAGTCGGTCCATATGTGGTTTGTGGAAAGAACACACATGCAATGACCACTGGTTGATCCATATGTGGTTTGTGGAACGAACACACATGCAATGACTCTAGTGGGTCCATATGTGGTTTATGAAAAGAACACACATGCAATGACCACTAGTTGATCCATATGTGGTTTGTGGAAAGAACAGACATGCAATGAACACTGGTGGATCCATATGTTGTTTGTGAAAACAACACACATGCAATGACTCTAGTGCTGGTTTTACTATAAGAACACGGAAGCAATGACTCTAGTGGGTCCATATGTGATTTGTGGAAAGAACACACATGCAATGACACTGGTTGATCCATGTGTGGTTTGTGGAAATAACACACATGCAATGACTCTAATGGATCCATAAGTGGTTTGTGGAAAAGAAAACACATGCAATGACCACTGGTTGATCCATATGTGGTTTGTGGAAAGAACACACATGCAATGACACTGGTTGATCCATGTGTGGTTTGTGAAAAGAACACACATGCAATGCCACTGGTTGATCCATGTGTGGTTTGTGGAAAGAACACACATGCAATGACTATAGTGATAGTTTTAGTATAAGAACACACATACAATGACTCTAGTGGGTCCACATGTAGTTTGTGAAAAGAACACACATACAATGACCACTGGTTGATCCATAAGTTGTTTGTGGAAAAGAACACACATGCAATGAACACTGGTGGATCCATGTGTGGTTGGTGGAAAAGAACATACATGCAATGGGTCTAGTGCTGGTTTTAGTATAGGAACACACATGTAATGACTCTAGTGGGTCCACATGTGGTTTGTGAAAAGAACACACATGCAATGACCACTGGTTGATCCATATGTGGTTTTTTGAAAAGAACACACATGTAGTGAACACTGGTGGATCCATAAGTGGTTTGTGGAAAGAACACACATGCAATGACTCTAGTGCTGGTTTTAGTATAAGAACACACAAGCAATGACTCTAGTGGGTCCATATGTGATTTGTGTAAAGAACACACATGCAATGAGACTGGTTGATCCATGTGTGGTTTGTGGAAAGAACACATATGCAATGACCACTGGTTGATCCATATGTGGTTTGTGAAAAGAACACACATGCAATGCCACTGGTTGATCCATGTGTGGTTTCTGAAAAGAACACACATGCAATGACCACTGGTTGATCCATGTGTGATTTGTGGAAAGAACACACATGTAATGACACTGGTTGATCCCTGTGTGGTTTGTGAAAAGAACAAACATGCAATGACTCTAATGGATGCGTATGTGGTTTGTGGAAAGAACACACGTGCAATGACACCGGTTGATCCATGTGTGGTTTGTGGATAGAACACACATGCAATGACTCTAGTGGGTCCATATGTGGTTTGTGAAACGAACACACATGCAATGACCACTGGTTAATCCATATGTGGTTTGTGGAAAGAACACACATGCACCGACTCTAGTGGGTCCATATGTGGTTTGTGAAAAGAACACACATGCAATGACCACGGGTGGATCCATGTGTGGTTTGTGGAAAAGAACACACATGTAGTGAACACTGGAGGATCCATATGTTGTTTGTGAAAAGCACACACATGCAATGACTCTAGTGGGGGTTTTAGTATACTAACACACAAGCAATGAATCTAGTGGGTCCATATGTGATTTGTGGAAAGAACACACATGCAATGAGACTGGTTGATCCATGTGTGGTTTGTGGAAAGAACACACATGCAATGACTCTAGTGGTAGATCCATGTGTGGTTTGTGGAAATAACACACATGCAATGACTCTAGTGCTGGTTTTAGTATAAGAACACACATGCAATGACTCTAGTGGGTCCACATGTGGTTTGTGAAAAGAACACACATGCAATGACCACTGGTTGATCCATATGTGGTTTTTGGAAAAGAACACACATGCAATGATAACTGTTGGATCCATAAATGGTTTGTGGAAAGAATACACATGCAGTGACTCTAATGCTGGTTTTAGTTTAAGAATACATATGGATCCATTTTTGGTTTGTGGAAAAAACACACATGCAATGACACTAGTTGATCCATGTGTGGTTTGGGAAAAGAACAGACATGCAATGACTCTAATGGATCCGTATGAGGTTTGTGGAAAGAACACACGTGCAATGACACCGGTTGATCCATGTGTGGTTTGTGGATAGAACACACATGCAATGACTCTAGTGGGTCCATATGTGGTTTGTGAAAAGAACGCACATGCAATGACCACTGGTTGATCCAGATGTGGTTTGAGGAAAGAACACACATGCAATGACTCTAGTGGGTCCATATGTGGTTTGTGAAAAGAACACACATGCAATGACCACTAGTTGATCCATATGTGGTTTGTGGAAAGAACAGACATGCAATGAACACTGGTGGATCCATATGTTGTTTGTGAAATGAACACACATGCAATGACTCTAGTGCTGGTTTTAGTATAAGAACACGGAAGCAATGACTCTAGTGGGTCCATATGTGATTTGTGGAAAGAACACACATGCAATGACACTGGTTGATCCATGTGTGGTTTGTGGAAAGAACACACATGCAATGACTCTAGTGGTTGATCCATGTGTAGTTTGTGGAAATAACACACATGCAATGACTCTAATGGATCCATAAGTGGTTTGTCGAAAAGAAAACACATGCAATGACCACTGGTTGATCCATATGTGGTTTGTGGAAAGAACACACATTGAATGACACTGGTTGATCCATGTGTGGTTTGTGAAAAGAACACACATGCAATGCCACTGGTTGATCCATGTGTGGTTTGTGTAAAGAACACACATGCAATGACTATAGTGCTAGTTTTAGTATAAGAACACACATACAATGACTCTAGTGGGTCCACATATAGTTTGTGAAAAGAACAAACATGCAATGGCCACTGGTTGATCCATAAGTTGTTTGTGGAAAAGAACATACATGCAATGAAGACTGGTGGATCCATGTGTGGTTGGTGGAAAAGAACACACATGCAATGAGTCTAGTGCTGGTTTTAGTATAAGAACACACATGGAATGACTCTAGAGGGTCCACATGTGGTTTGTGAAAAGAACCCACATGCAATGACCACTGGTTGACCCATATGTGGTTTTTTGAAAAGAACACACATGTAGTGAACACTGGTGGATCCATAAGTGGTTTGTGGAAAGAACACACATGCAATGACTCTAGTGTTGGTTTGAGTATAAGAACACACAAGCAATGACTCAAGTGGGTCCATATATGATTTGTGGAAAGAACACACATGCAATGATACTGGTTGATCCATGTGTGGTTTGTGGAAAGAACACACATGCAATGCCATTGGTTGATCCATGTGTGATTTGTGGAAAGAACACACATGCAATGACACTAGTTGATCCATGTGTGGTTTGTGAAAAGAACAGACATGCAATGACTCTAATGGATCTGTATGAGGTTTTTGGAAAGAACACACGTGCAATGACACCGGTTGATCCATGTGTGGTTTGTGGATATAACACACATGCAATCAATCTAGTGGGTCCATATGTGGTTTGTGAAAAGAACCCACATGCAATGACCACTGGTTGATCCATATGTGGTTTGTGGAAAGAACACACATGCACCGACTCTAGCGGGTCCATATGTAGTTTGTGAAATGAACACACATGCAATGACCACTGGTGGATCCATGTGTGGTTTGTGGAAAAGAACACACATGTAGTGAACACTAGAGGATCCATATGTTGTTTGTGAAAAGAACACACATGCAATGACTCTAGTGCTGGTTTTAGTATAAGAACACACAAGCAATGACTCTAGTGGGTCCATATGTGATTTGTGGAAAGAACACACATGCAATGACACTGGTTGATCCATGTGTGTTTTGTGGAAAGAACACACATGCAATGACTCTAGTGGTTGATCCATGTGTGGTTTGTGGAAAGAACACACATGCAATGACTCTAGTGCTGGTTTTAGTATAAGAACAGACATGCAATGACTCTAGTGGGTCCACATGTGGTTTGTGAAAAGAACACACATGCAATGACCACTGGTTGATCCATATGTGGTTTATGGAAAAGAACACACATGCAATGAACACTGGTGGATCCATAAGTGGTTTGTGGAAAGAATACACATGCAGTGACTCAAATGCTGGTTTTAGTGTAAGAATATATATGGATCCATATGTGGTTTGTGGAGAAGAACACACATGCAATGACACTAGTTGATCCATGTGTGATTTGTGGAAAGAACACACATGCAATGACACTGGTTGATCCATACGTGGTTTGTGGAAAGAACACACGTGCAATGACACCGGTTGATCCATGTGTGGTTTGTGGATAGAACACACATGCAATGACTCTAGTGGGTCCATATGTGGTTTGTGAAAAGAACACACATGCAATGACCACTTGTTGATCCATATGTGGTTTGTGGAAAGAACACACATGTAATGACTCTAGTGGGTCCATATGTGGTTTGTGAAAAGAACACACATGCAATGACTCTAGTGGGTCCATATGAGGTTTGTGAAAAGAACACACATGCAATGACCACTGGTTGATCCATATGTGGTTTGTGGAAAGAACACACATGCAATGACTCTAGTGGGTCCATATGTGGTTTGTGAAAAGAACACACATGCAATGACTCTAGTGGGTTCATATGAGGTTTGTGAAATGAACACACATGCAATGACCACTGGTTGGTCCATATGTGGTTTGTGGAAAGAACACACATGCAATGACTCTAGTGGGTCCATATGTGGTTTGTGAAAAGAACACACATGCAATGACCACTGGTTGATCCATATGTGGTTTGTGGAAAGGACACACATGCAATGACTCTAGTGGGTCCATATGTTGTTTGTGAAAAGAGAACACATGCAATGACCACTGGTTGATCCATATGTGGTTTGTGGAAAGAACACACATGCAATGGCACTGGTTGATCCATGTGTGGTTTGTGAAAAGAACACACATGCAATGCCACTGGTTGATCCATGTGTGGTTTGTGGAAAGAACACACATGCAATGACTATAGTGCTAGTTTTAGTATAAGAACACACATACAATGACTCTAGTGGGTCCACATGTAGTTTGTGAAAAGAACACACATGCAATGACCATTGGTAGATCCATAAGTTGTTTGTGGCAAAGAACACACCTGCAATGAACACTGGTGGATCCATGTGTGGTTTGTGGAAAAGAACACACATGCAATGACTCTAATGGATTCGTATGAGGTTTGTGGAAATAACACACGTGCAATGACACCGGTTGATCCATGTGTGGTTTGTGGATAGAACACACATGTAATGACTCTAGTGGGTCCACATGTGGTTTGTGAAAAGAACACAGATGCAATGACCACTGGTTGATCCATATGTGGTTTTTTGAAAAGAACACACATGAAATGAACACTGGTGGATGCATAAGTGGTTTGTGGAAAGAACACACATGCAATGACTCTAGTGCTGGTTTTAATATAAGAACACACATGCAATGACTCTAGTGGGTCCATATGTGGTTTGTGAAAAGAGCACACATGCAATGACCACTGGTTGATCCATATGTGGTTTGTGGAAAGAACACACATGTAATGACTCTAGTGGGTCCATATGTGGTTTGTGAAAAGAACACACATGCAATGACTCTAGTGGGTCCATATGAGGTTTGTGAAAAGAACACACATGCAATGACCACTGGTTGATCCATATTTGGTTTGTGGAAAGAACACACATGCAATTACTCTAGTGGGTCCATATGTGGTTTGTGAAAAGAACACACATGCAATGACTCTAGTGGGTTCATATGAGGTTTGTGAAAAGAACACACATGCAATGACCACTGGTTGGTCCATATGTGGTTTGTGGAAAGAACACACATGCAATGACTCTAGTGGGTCCATATGTGGTTTGTGAAAAGAACACACATGCAATGACCACTGGTTGATCCATATGTGGTTTGTGGAAAGGACACACATGCAATGACTCTAGTGGGTCCATATGTGGTTTGTGAAAAGAACACACATGCAATGACTATAGTGCTGGTTTTAGTATAAGAACACAGAAGCAATGACTCTAGTGGGTCCATATGTGATTTGTGGAAAGAACACACATGCAATGACAATGGTTGATCCATGTGTGGTTTGTGGAAAGAACACACATGCAATGACTCTAGTGGTTGATCCATGTGTGGTTTGTGGAAATAACACACATGCAATGACTCTAATGGATCCATAAGTTGTTTGTGGAAAAGAAAACACATGCAATGACCACTGGTTGATCCATATGTGGTTTGTGGAAAGAACACACATGCAATGACACTGGTTGATCCATGTGTGGTTTGTGAAAAGAACACACATGCAATGCCACTGGTTGATTGTGTGGTTTGTGGAAAGAACACACATGCAATGACTATAGTGCTAGTTTTAGTATAAGAACACACATACAATGACTCTAGTGGGTCCACATGTAGTTTGTGAAAAGAACACACATGCAATGACCATTGGTTGATCCATAAGTTGTTTGTGGCAAAGAACACACATGCAATGAACACTGGTGGATCCATGTGTGGTTTGTGGAAAAGAACACACATGCAATGACTCTAATGGATCCGTATGAGGTTTGTGGAAAGAACACACGTGCAATGACACCGGTTGATCCATGTGTGGTTTGTGGATATAACACACATGTAATGACTCTAGTGGGTCCACATGTGGTTTGTGAAAAGAACACACATGCAATGACCACTGGTTGATCCATATGTGGTTTTTTGAAAAGAACACACATGAAATGAACACTGGTGGATGCATAAGTGGTTTGTGGAAAGAACACACATGCAATGACTCTAGTGCTGTTTTTAGTATAAGAACACACAAGCAATGACTCTAGTGGGTCCATATATGATTTGTGGAAAGAACACACATGCAGTGAGACTGGTTGATCCATGTGTGGTTTGTGGAAAGAACACACATGCAATGCCATTGGTTGATCCATGTGTGATTTGTGGAAAGAACACACATGCAATGACACTAGTTGATCCATGTGTGGTTGGTGAAAAGAACAGACATGCAATGACTCTAATGGATCCATATGAGGTTTGTGGAAAGAAAAAACGTGCAATGACACCGGTTGATCCATGTGTGGTTTGTGGATAGAACACACATGCAATGACTCTAGTGAGTCCATATGTGGTTTGTGAAAACAACACACATGCAAAGACCACTGGTTGATTCGTATGTGGTTTGTGGAAAGAACACACATGCACCGACTCTAGTGGGTCCATATGTGGTTTGTGAAAAGAACACACATGCAATGACCACTGGTGGATCCATGTGTGGTTTGTGGAAAAGAACACACATGTAGTGAACACTGGTGGATCCATATGTTGTTTGTGAAAAGAACACACATGCAATGACTCTAGTGCTGGTTTTAGTATAAGAGCACACAAGCAATGACTCTAGTGGGTCCATATGTGATTTGTGGAAAGAACACATGCAATGACACTGGTTGATCCATGTGTGGTTTGTGGAAAGAACACACATGCAATGACTCTAGTGGTTGATCCATGTGTGGTTTGTGGAAATAACACACATGCAATGACTCTAATGGATCCATAAGTGGTTTGTGGAAAAGAAAACACATGCAATGACCACTGGTTGATCCATATGTTTTTTGTGAAAAGAACACACATGCAATGACACTGGTTGATCCATGTGTGGTTTGTGAAAAGAACACACATGCAATGCCAATGGTTGATCCATGTGTGGTTTGTGGAAAGAACACACATGCAATGACTATAGTGCTAGTTTTAGTATAAGAACACACATACAATGACTCTACTGGGTCCACATGTAGTTTGTGAAAAGAACACACATGCAATGACCATTGGTTGATCCATAAGTTGTTTGTGGAAAAGAACACACATGCAATGAACACTGGTGGATCCATGTGTGGTTTGTGGAAAAGAACACACATGCAATGACTCTAATGGATCCGTATGAGGTTTGTGGAAAGAACACACGTGCAATGACACCGGTTGATCCATGTGTAGTTTGTGGATAGAACACACATGTAATGACTCTAGTGGGTCCACATGTGGTTTGTGAAAAGAACACACATGCAATGACCACTGGTTGATCCATATGTGGTTTTTTGAAAAGAACACACATGAAATGAACACTGGTGGATGCATAAGTGGTTTGTGGAAAGAACACACATGCAATGACTCTAGTGCTGGTTTTAGTATAAGAACACACAAGCAATGACTCTAGTGGGTCCATATATGATTTGTGGAAAGAACACACATGCAGTGAGACTGGTTGATCCATATATGGTTTGTGGAAAGAACACACATGCAATGCCATTGGTTGATCCATGTGTGATTTGTGGAAAGAACACACATGCAATGACACTAGTTGATCCATGTGTGGTTGGTGAAAAGAACAGACATGCCATGACTCTAATGGATCCGTATGAGGTTTGTGGAAAGAACAAACATGCAATGACACCGGTTGATCCATGTGTGGTTTGTGGATAGAACACACATACAATGACTCTAGTGAGTCCATATGTGGTTTGTGAAAAGAACACACATGCAATGACCACTGGTTGATCCGTATGTGGTTTGTGGAAAGAACACACATGCACCGATTCTAGTGGGTCCATATGTGGTTTGTGAAAAGAACACACATGCAATGATGTAAGGTCCCCAACCTTTAAAAAGATTGAGCCCCCTGTGTTTACAATGCTAGTCCCTAGATCAATAGCTAGCATCCACAGTTTAGATGTAATATCAAGAAAAAAAGGTCATAATACAACTTTATAACCAGGAATAAAATAATTTTATTACATCAAACATAGCTCATTGACTATTTACATTACATTGCAGCGGAGTAACTATAGTCATGGGTCCTTCATCTTCAAAGTGCCACAAGCAGATGTTGGTTGTAGACTTTGTAATCCTAATCAATCAATCTTCACTAAAATCAATCAAACCTGCAACCATACAAGTTACATCCACAAGGGTCAATACATTTGAATTGTATTGGCAAGTGATACTTTGGTAGTATAGTGGAGTCTATCATCTATATGCATTTGGCTAAGTGGAGTTGAGGCTTGCATTGCTCAAAAATAGATTTTTCCCTAACATTTTGAAAACACTAAGTTTTTGTTTGGCAAAAACTTTCCCAAGGCATCTACCAATCAAAGACTGAAGATCCACTCAGGGCATCTACCAATCAAAGACTGAAGTGCTTGGCAAAATCATTTTTCCTCAATCAAAGATTTCAAGATCCTTGTTCCAAGCCATCTCTCCATCAAAGATTGAAGAATTCACACAACCCTTGTTCACCCACAAGTTTTTACTTTAGAAATTGGAATGATGAGATTCTTGATTGCTTCCATGTCTTGATGCTCAAATTGTCCTTTACCAGGGACATGGCTAAGTACTTAGATTTTTACACTCTGCAGAGGTGGTGCACTTTCCCCACAAGACTTGGTTTCCCAAGACAAGATCTTTCAGAAGCCTTCCCTTAGACCATCATGGACGCGTTCCATCCTATCAAAAACTACCACCCACTGTCCATATGGCTAAGTTCTTGCGACCTATGTGATCATGGCAGAGCCCATATTGCCAAGTGGTTGCACTTGAAGCTTCTCAACATTTGACATCTCAAATCTCTTTGTTTCCTGGGTGGCCATCCACAAGTGAGATACACAAGCCAAGTCCATGGCCTTTTGAACCACTCAACACAAACCATTCTTCCATTCCACCCAGGTGATTCATTCACTTAGTTGTTTTTATTAAACAAAACATAAGTCCTCAGACTTAGAGATTTTTTTTTTCATAGTGTGAATATATATTCCACCCTTGTTTTCTATAAGCTAGGCTAAGCTTGATAGTAATAGGATTCTTAACTTAGGAAGATTTCCACTAAGGTTTCATCTACTAGGTGCTACTATAGCAAAGTCTATACTTGGCAAAACAAAATCCATGCAAATTTTACTTAGCAAAAGCACTAATGCATAGTGAAAATAATGGGACAAAAGATATGAAGCATCACTTGCCTTTTTGGTAGAGGGTATAAGTTCACTCCTTGTCCTTGCAACAATCACACTCTTCAAGTCACTACAATTTAATCAAGCAAGGCACAAACTCAATCTACCAATCAAGCAAACACAAATTCAATTTACATTCCAAACTAAAGTCAAACAAACAATTTGTACACACACAAAGTAATGGGATCTAAGTCATGCATAAGCATGCAAAGGTTGGTTTTACTGTAAGGATGGTCTTCACTAGGCTTCTAACTTTGTAAGTTCCAAATTGGTCATTTACCAAAATGGCAAAGTCAAAGTAATGCATGCAAGCATGCCAAGCTTTGTTTTGTTTGAAAAAGTGGTTCCTAGTGGTTCATAGACATTGGAGTACACCTAATGGTCATTTTGTAAAGTGGCTAAGTCATTTGCAAAAGGTTTCACTATAAAACCATTTTCAAAACAAAGTGTCATTCTATGTGGTGTAGAAATATTTTTACTAAGGCACTAACCTATAGGGTTCACCAAATGAGTTGCTATTGCAAAACTTGGTGTTTGGGTCAGTAGGTTTGGTCTAAACCATTTTCTCAAAGTTTTCTTTACAAAAACATTTTCATAAACAAAACAATAGTTTTGTTTGGCTAGAAATGGACTAAACTAATTAATCCATTCTAAACCTTTACAAAAATCATTTTCCAAGACATAGGTTGGTTCCTAGGGTCAGTAAGGTCACAACAAACCATTTTGCAAAGGTTTTAACCTTAAATTCATTTTTAAACAATTTTTCTAACCTAAACAAGCAATCAAATGTTTCTGCAAAATCAAGCAAACTAACAGTTACTATTTGCTAAACTAAAGGCAGGGTTGGTTAGGTCTTGCTTTCCTGAATCCAACGACATAAAATTTGTAATTTTTGGACGTGTGGATCAAAAGATACAAGGGTTTGAAGATTGCAAGAAATTCTGTTTTCAAATCTGTTTTTAAACAGAACAGTGACACGCGGCGTGATTTCATTGGACGGTACCTCTTCGCGCGGATCGCACAGCTGCAGCCGTTGGATCTAAATGAGATCGTGCGGTGCAGAGACCTTACTTACCCCTTCGCCTACGTTCTATCGCATCCGTTAGATCACGATCCTACGGTTGCTAGCGCACCAGCCACAGATGGGCGACGCTGCGGTGGCTACCGGCGGCGGAGCTGTCGGTCGACGACGGAGGCGATTCTACAGGAGGGGAGGGAGAAAGAGGAGTTGCTCACCGGGCTCAGGGGGTCACGGCGATGCTCGAGGAGGTGTTGGTCGGGCGAGGGGCGCTCTGGTACGACTGCGATTGCTCGCCGGAGTGGAGGACGGCGTCGGGTGTGTCGGGTGGTCGTCGCGGATGGTGCTGTGGTTCACCCTAAGGCAAGGCGAAGACACGGTTAGATGCGCAGAATCAGGGCAAGGCTGTGTGCGTGAAGGAGAGGGCTCGGGGTGGTCGGCTCTTACCAGGAAACGTCGCCGGAGAAGAAGGCAGACATCGGTGCTGCAGGTCGTCGAAGTCGAGCTTCCAGAGTGCGCGAGAGCTAGCTGAGGTTATGGGCAGATGCGCAAGGTGCTGGAGAGCATGCTCGTGTGTTCGGGGAGACAGGAGGGGGCGTGTGCTGGCCGGAATCGGCCGGAGACTATGGTCAGAGCAGAGGGTGCTCGGGGAGGAATTGGGGGCGGCCTGGTGGCGTGCGTGGGGAGGAGACAGAGGGGAACGAGAGAGGAGGGAGAGGCGATTTAACGAGCAGGGTCACTGCGAGGAATTACTCAGGCATTAAGGCGAATTAAGCCGGAGAATTCAGCGGCAGAAACGGCCGCGCGGTGAGGGGGGGACGGAGTCGCGGGGAGGAAGAAGGGGTCGTGGCTGTGGGGTCCTCTGGTCAGTGGGAAAGGGAGGGGGAACGGGGTCCACTTGTCATTCACTCAGTGGGTTTCTTTCGCGGTGAAGAAAAACGGTTCGGGGCGTGGGTGAGATCGATGACTCAGCGGTGGGGTCTGTTGTCAGCGAGAGGGAGAGAGGAGGAGTGGGTCCCGGTTGTCTGTGACTGAGTGGGCTCACTAATTGGTGCGAAACGTTTTTCTACGCGAGAGGGAACTGGGCTGGTTACTGGGCCTTAGTGGGTTGCTGGGCTGGGCTGTCCTTTTTCCTATTTTTTTTTCTGTCTGTTTTCTTTTTCCATTTCTAATTCTATTTCTGTTTTGAATTTCAATCAATTATTCAAGCAACAAACAAGGTTCAAACAATTCAAACAATTCAAACAATTTTGTACTTTGAATTTGGTTCTATTTATCAACATAATCCAAATTCCAAAATAATTTAATATTTTTATTCATTTTAGGATCCATTTAATAATTAAATAAAATGGATCTTTAGTTATTTAATAAAATAGGGTTTGATTTATTTAACAAAATTTCCATTTGAAATCCAAATACTTTCAAAACCAAACCAGTAGGTTTTATTTGAAAATAAGGATATTTGGAAATCTTGTATTAACAAAATAACCTTTTAGGTTCCATTAATACTTAGATAAATGGACCTTAGTTAATAATCCATATAGGATTTGTTTATTTAAAAACTTTATTTTGAAATCCAAAATAAAACCAAAACACTTTAGTAGGTTTTATTTTGAGAAATCAAAATACTTGGAAAACTTATTTAAAATAAATAAGTTTTAGGGTTTATTTAAAGTGGGAAAAGCCTTTACTTAAATAAAATTGGATATTTAAATCCTTATTATTTTATTTAAATAAATCCTTTACTCATTTTATCAAAACAAAATATTTTATTATAAAAGCTTGGCCAAAATTAATTTGGCTTTATTAAATGTTTATCTTTTTAATCCCTTTAGGATTATTTGTTCACCAATTGGTATGGATTTTAGATGAGGGCTTTATTAGCTTTGGAAATTCAATTTCCTTATCTTATTATATTCATAAGATTTTATTTATGGTTCCAATTAAGTGAAACCAATTTCTAGGGTCTTTCTTGATCCTTTGTGAATATTTGTTGATCCATTTTGGTATGGATCAAATCCATGGATTTGGAGATAACTTGGAAATGGTTTTTATTCCATTAGGGTCTAGGGTTTTGGATTTATTTTCCAAGTGTTCAAATTTCCAGATATATTCATTGAGGAATGCATTTCTCTTGATTTGGATTTGTTGAACTCAAACTTTAACCAAAGTTTGTTTAGGATGGGATTTTAAGTGTCCTTTTAGAAACAAAAGTTTCTTTTCACCCTGATTTTCAACAAAATTTATTTTGTTTATTTATTTTTCACATTACAAGATTTGGAAAATCTTGGGATGTGACAAATAACCACTAGTGAATCCATGTGTGGTTTGTGGAAAAGAACACACATGTAGTGAACACTGGTGGATCCATATGTTGTTTGTGGAAAGAACACACATGCAATGACTCTAGTGGGTCCATATGTGGTTTGTGAAAAGAACACACATGCAATGACTCTAGTGGGTTCATATGAGGTTTGTGAAAAGAACACATATGCAATGACCACTGGTTGGTCCATATGTGGTTTGTGGAAAGAACACACATGCAATGACTCTAGTGGGTCCATATGTGGTTTGTGAAAAGAACACACATGCAATGACCACTGGTTGATCCATATGTGGTTTGTGGAAAGGACACACATGCAATGACTCTAGTGGGTCCATATGTGGTTTGTGAAAAGAACACACATGCAATGACTCTAGTGCTGGTTTTAGTATAAGAAAACAGAAGCAATGACTCTAGTGGGTCCATATGTGGTTTGTGAAAAGAACACACATGCAATGACTCTAGTGGGTCCATATGAGGTTTGTGAAAAGAACACACATGCAATGACCACTTGTTGATCCATATGTGGTTTGTGGAAAGAACACACATGCAATGACTCTAGTGGGTCCATATGTGGTTTGTGAAAAGAACACACATGCAATGAGCACTGGTTGATCCATATGTGGTTTGTGGAAAGAACACACATGCAATGACTCTAGTGGGTCCATATGTGGTTTGTGAAAAGAACACACATGAAGTGACTCTAATGCTAGTTTTAGTTTAAGAATACATATGGATCCATATGTGGTTTGTGGAGAAGAACACACATGCAATGACACTAGTTGATCCATGTGTGGTTTTTGGAAAGAACACACATGCAATGACACTAGTTGATCCATACGTGGTTTGTGGAAAGAACACACGTGCAATGACACTAGTTGATCCATACGTGGTTTGTGGAAAGAACACACGTGCAATGACCACTAGTTGATCCATATGTGGTTTGTGAAAAGAACACACATGCAATGACTCTAGTGGGTCCATATGAGGTTTGTGAAAATAACACACATGTAATGACCACTTGTTGATCCATATGTGGTTTGTGGAAAGAACACACATGCAATGATTCTAGTGGGTCCATATGTGGTTTGTGAAAAGAACACACATGCAATGACCACTGGTTGACCCATATGTGGTTTGTGGAAAGAACACACATGCAACGACTCTAGTGGGTCCATATGTGGTTTGTGAAAAGAACACACATGCAGTGACTCTAATGCTGGTTTTAGTTTAAGAATACATATGGATCCATATGTGGTTTGTGGAGAAGAACAAACATGCAATGACACTAGTTGATCCATGTGTGGTTTTTGGAAAGAACACACATGCAATGACACTAGTTGATCCATACGTGGTTTGTGGAAAGACACACGTGCAATGACACCGGTTGATCCATATGTGGTTTGTGGATAGAACACACATGCAATGACTCTAGTGGGTCCATATGAGGTTTGTGAAAAGAACACACATGCAATGACCACTGGTTGATCCATATGTGGTTTGTGGAAAGAACACACATGCAATGACTCTAGTGGGTCCATATGTGGTTTGTGAAAAAACACACATGCAATGACCACTGGTTGATCCATATCTGGTTTGTGGAAAGAACACACATGTAATGACTCTAGTGGGTCCATATGTAGTTTGTGAAAAGAACACACATGCAATGACTCTAGTGGGTCCATATGAGGTTTGTGAAAAGAACACACATGCAATGACCACTTGTTGATCCATATGTGGTTTGTGGAAAGAACCCACATGTAATGACTCTAGTGGGTCCATATGTGGTTTGTGAAAAGAACACACATGCAATGACCACTGGTTGATCCAGATGTGGTTTGTAGAAAGAACACACATGCAATGACTCTAGTGGGTCCATATGGGGTTTGTGAAAATAACACACATGCAATGACCACTAGTTGATCCATATGTGGTTTGTGGAAAGAACACACATGCAATGACTCTAGTGCTGGTTTAAGTATAAGAACACATAAGCAATGACTCTAGTGGGTCCATATGTGATTTGTGGAAAGAACACACATGCAATGAACACTGGTGGATCCATATGTTGTTTGTGAAAAGAACGCACATGCAATGGATCTAGTGTTGGTTTTAGTATAAGAACATAGAAGCAATGACTCTAGTGGGTCCATATGTGGTTTGTGAAAAGAACACACATGCAATGACTCTAGTGCGTCCATATGAGGTATGTGAAAAGAACACACATGCAATGACCACTTGTTGATCCATATGTCGTTTGTGGAATGAACGCACATGCAATGACTCTAGTTGGTCCATATGTGCTTTGTGAAAAGAACACACATGCAATGACCACTGGTTGATCCTATGTGGTTTGTGGAAAGAACACACATGCAATGACTCTAGTGGGTCCATATGTGGTTTGTGAAAAGAACACACATGCAATGACCACTAGTTGATCCATATGTGGTTTGTGGAAAGAACACACATGCAATGAACACTGGTGGATCCATATGTTGTTTGTGAAAAGAACACACATGTAATGACTCTAGTGCTGGTTTTAGTATAAGAACACAGAAGCAATGACTCTAGTGGGTCCATATGTGATTTTCGGAAAGAACACACATGCAATGACACTGGTTGATCCATGTGTGGTTTGTGGAAAGAACACACATGCAATGACTCTAGTTGTCGATCCATGTGTGGTTTGTGGAAATAACACACATGCAATGACTCTAATGGATCCATAAGTCGTTTGTGGAAAAGAAAACACATGCAATGACCACTGGTTGATCCATATGTGGTTTGTGGAAAGAATACACATGCAATGACACTGGTTGATCCATGTGTGGTTTGTGAAAAGAACACACATGCAATGCCACTGGTTGATCCATGTGTGGTTTGTGGAAAGAACACACATGCAATGACTCTAGTGCTAGTTTTAGTATAAGAACACACATACAATGACTCTAGTGGGTCCACATGTAGTTTGTGAAAAGAACACACATGCAATGACCACTTGTTGATCCATAAGTTGTTTGTGGAAAAGAACACACATGCAATGAACACTAGTGGATCCATGTGTGGTTTGTGGAAAAGAACACACATGCAATGAGTCTAGTGCTGGTTTTAGTATAAGAACACACATGGAATGACTCTAGTGGGTCCACATGTGGTTTGTGAAAAGAACACACATGCAATGACCACTGGTTGATCCATATGTCGTTTTTTGAAAAGAACACACATGCAATGAACACTGGTGGATCCATAAGTGGTTTGTGAAAAGAACACACATGCAATGACTCTAGTGGGTCCATATATGGTTGTGAAAAGAACACACATGCAATGACCACTCGTTGATCCATATGTGGTTTGTGGAAAGAACACACATGCAATGAACACTAGTGGATCCATATGTTGTTTGTGAAAAGAACACACATGCAATGACTCTAGTGCTGGTTTTAGTATAAGAACACATAAGAAGTGACTCTTGTGGGTCCATATGTGATTTGTGGAAAGAACACACATGCAATGAACACTGGTGGATCCATATGGTTTTTGAGAAAAGAACACAAACGCAATGACTCTAGTGTTGGTTTAGTATAAGAACACATAAGCAATGACTCTAGTGGGTCCATATGTGGTTTGTGAAAAGAACACACATGCAATGACTCTAGTGGGTCCATATGAGGTATGTGAAAAGAACACACATGCAATGACCACTTGTTGATCCATATGTGGTTTGTGGAAATAACACACATGCTATGACTCTAGTGCGTCCATATGTGGTTTCTGAAAAGAACACACATGCAATGACCACTAGTTGATCCATATGTGGTTTGTGGAAAGAACACAGATGCAATGACTGTAGTGCGTCCATATGTGGTTTGTGAAAAGAACACACATGCAATGACCACTAGTTGATCCATATGTGGTTTGTGGAAAGAACACACATGCAATGACTCTAGTGGGTCCATATGTGGTTTGTGAAAAGAACACACATGCAATGACCACTAGTTGATCCATATGTGGTTTGTGGAAAGAACACACATGCAATGAACACTGGTGGATCCATAAGTGGTTTGTGGAAAGAACACACATGAAGTGACTCTAATGCTGGTTTTAGTTTAAGAATACACATGCAATGACTCTAGTGCGTCCATATGTGGTTTGTGAAAAGAACACACATGCAATGACCACTAGTTGATCCATATGTGGTTTGTGGAAAGAACACACATGCAATGACTCTAGTGGGTCCATATGTGGTTTGTGAAAAGAACACACATGCAATGACCACTAGTTGATCCATGTGTGGTTTGTGAAAAGAACACACATGCAATGACCACTGGTTAATCCATATGTGGTTTGTGGAAAGAACACACATGCAATGACTCTAGTGGTTCCATATGTGGTTTGTGAAAAGAACACACATGCAATGACCACTAGTTGATCCATATGTGGTTTGTGGAAAGAACACACATGCAATGAACACTGGTGGATCCATATGTTGTTTGTGAAAACAACACACATGCAATGACTCTAGTGCTGGTTTTAGTATAAGAACACAGAAGCAATGACTCTAGTGGGTCCATATGTGATTTGTGGAAAGAACACACATGCAATGACACTGGTTGATCCATGTGTGGTTTGTGGAAAGAACACACATGCAATGACTCTAGTGGTCGATCCATGTGTGGTTTGTGGAAATAACACACACGCAATGACTCTAATGGATCCATAAGTGGTTTGTGGAAAAGAAGACACATGCAATGACCACTGGTTGATCCATATGTGGTTTGTGGAAAGAACACACATGCAATGACACTGGTTGATCCATGTGTGGTTTGTGAAAAGAACACACATGCAATGCCACTGGTTGATCCATGTGTGGTTTGTGGAAAGAACACACATGCAATGACTCTAGTGCTAGTTTTAGTATAAGAACACACATACAATGACTCTAGTGGGTCCACATATAGTTTGTGAAAAGAACACACATGCAATGACCACTGGTTGATCCATAAGTTGTTTGTGGAAAAGAACACACATGCAATGAACACTAGTGGATCCATGTGTGGTTTGTGGAAAAGAACACACATGCAATGAGTCTAGTGCTGGTTTTAGTATAAGAACACACATGGAATGACTCTAGTGGGTCCACATGTGGTTTGTGAAAAGAACACACATGCAATGACCACTGGTTGATCCATATGTCGTTTGTGAAAAGAACACACATGCAATGACCACTTGTTGATCCATATGTGGTTTGTGGAAAGAACACACATGCAATGACTCTAGTGGGTCCATATGTGGTTTGTGAAAAGAACACACATGCAATGACTACTGGTTGATCCATATGTGGTTTGTGGAAAGAACACACATGCAATGACTCTAGTGGGTCCATATGTGGTTTGTGAAAAGAACACACATGCAATGACCACTAGTTGATCCATATGTGGTTTGTGGAAAGAACACACATGCAATGAACACTGGTGGATCCATAAGTGGTTTGTGGAAAGAACACACATGAAGTGACTCTAATGCTGGTTTTAGTTTAAGAATACACATGCAATGACTCTAGTGCGTCCATATGTGGTTTGTGAAAAGAACACACATGCAATGACCACTAGTTGATCCATATGTGGTTTGTGGAAAGAACACACATGCAATGACTCTAGTGGGTCCATATGTGGTTTGTGAAAAGAACACACATGCAATGACCACTAGTTGATCCATGTGTGGTTTGTGAAAAGAACACACATGCAATGACCACTGGTTAATCCATATGTGGTTTGTGGAAAGAACACACATGCAATGACTCTAGTGGTTCCATATGTGGTTTGTGAAAAGAACACACATGCAATGACCACTAGTTGATCCATATGTGGTTTGTGGAAAGAACACACATGCAATGAACACTGGTGGATCCATATGTTGTTTGTGAAAACAACACACATGCAATGACTCTAGTGCTGGTTTTAGTATAAGAACACAGAAGCAATGACTCTAGTGGGTCCATATGTGATTTGTGGAAAGAACACACATGCAATGACACTGGTTGATCCATGTGTGGTTTGTGGAAAGAACACACATGCAATGACTCTAGTGGTCGATCCATGTGTGGTTTGTGGAAATAACACACACGCAATGACTCTAATGGATCCATAAGTGGTTTGTGGAAAAGAAGACACATGCAATGACCACTGGTTGATCCATATGTGGTTTGTGGAAAGAACACACATGCAATGACACTGGTTGATCCATGTGTGGTTTGTGAAAAGAACACACATGCAATGCCACTGGTTGATCCATGTGTGGTTTGTGGAAAGAACACACATGCAATGACTCTAGTGCTAGTTTTAGTATAAGAACACACATACAATGACTCTAGTGGGTCCACATATAGTTTGTGAAAAGAACACACATGCAATGACCACTGGTTGATCCATAAGTTGTTTGTGGAAAAGAACACACATGCAATGAACACTAGTGGATCCATGTGTGGTTTGTGGAAAAGAACACACATGCAATGAGTCTAGTGCTGGTTTTAGTATAAGAACACACATGGAATGACTCTAGTGGGTCCACATGTGGTTTGTGAAAAGAACACACATGCAATGACCACTGGTTGATCCATATGTCGTTTGTGAAAAGAACACACATGCAATGACCACTTGTTGATCCATATGTGGTTTGTGGAAAGAACACACATGCAATGACTCTAGTGGGTCCATATGTGGTTTGTGAAAAGAACACACATGCAATGACCACTGGTTGATCCATATGTGGTTTGTGGAAAGAACACACATGCAATGACTCTAGTGGGTCCATATGTGGTTTGTGAAAAGAACACACATGCAGTGACTCTAATGCTGGTTTTAGTTTAAGAATACATATGGATCCATATGTGGTTTGTGGAGAAGAACACACATGCAATGACACTAGTTGATCCATGTGTGGTTTTTGGAAAGAACACACATGCAATGACACTAGTTGATCCATACGTGGTTTGTGGAAAGAACACACGTGCAATGACACCGGTTGATCCATATGTGGTTTGTGGAAAGAACACACATGCAATGACTCTAGTGCGTCCATATATGGTTTGTGAAAAGAACACACATGCAATGACCACTGGTTGATCCATATGTGGTTTGTGGAAAGAACACACATGCAATGACTCTAGTGGGTCCCTATGTGGTTTGTGAAAAGAACACACATGCAATGACCACTATTTGATCCATATGTGGTTTGTGGAAAGAACAAACATGCAATGAACACTGGTGGATCCATAAGTGCTTTGTGGAAAGAACACACATGTAGTGACTCTAATGCTGGTTTTAGTTTAAGAATACATATGGATCCATATGTGGTTTGTGGAGAAGAACACACATGCAATGACACTAGTTGATACATGTGTGGTTTGTGGAATGAACACACATGCAATGACACTGGTTGATCCATACGTGGTTTGTGAAAAGAACACACGTGCAATGACACCGGTTGATCCATGTGTGGTTTGTGGATAGAACACACATGCAATGACTCTAGTGGGTCCATATGAGATTTGTGAAAAGAACACACATGCAATGACCACTACTTGATCCATATGTGGTTTGTGGAAAGAACACACATGCAATGACTCTAGTGCTAGTTTTAGTATAAGAACACACATCCAATGACTCTAGTATGGCCACATGTGGTTTGTGAAAAGAACACACATGCAATGACCACTTGTTGATCCATATGTGGTTTGTGGAAAGAACACACATGCAATGACTCTAGTGCGCCCATATGTGGTTTCTGAAAAGAACACACATGCAATGACCACTAGTTGATCCATATGTGGTTTGTGGAAAGAACACAGATGCAATGACTCTAGTGCGTCCATATGTGGTTTGTGAAAAGAACACACATGCAATGACCACTAGTTGATCCATATGTGGTTTGTGGAAAGAACACACATGCAATGACTCTAGTGGGTTCATATGTGGTTTGTGAAAAGAACACACATGCAATGACCACTTGTTGATCCATATGTGGTTTGTGGAAAGAACACACATGCAATGAACACTAGTGGATCCATAAGTGGTTTGTGGAAAATAAGACACATGCAATGACCACTGGTTGATCCATATGTGGTTTGTGGAAAGAACACACATGCAATGACACTGGTTGATCCATGTGTGGTTTGTGAAAAGAACACACATGCAATGCCACTGGTTGATCCATGTGTGGTTTGTGGAAAGAACACACATGCAATGACTCTAGTGCTAGTTTTAGTATAAGAACACACATACAATGACTCTAGTGGGTCCACATATAGTTTGTGAAAAGAACACACATGCAATGACCACTGGTTGATCCATAAGTTGTTTGTGGAAAAGAACACACATGCAATGAACACTAGTGGATCCATGTGTGGTTTGTGGAAAAGAACACACATGCAATGAGTCTAGTGCTGGTTTTAGTATAAGAACACACATGGAATGACTCTAGTGGGTCCACATGTGGTTTGTGAAAAGAACACACATGCAATGACCACTGGTTGATCCATATGTGGTTTGTGAAAAGAACACACATGCAATGACCACTTGTTGATCCATATGTGGTTTGTGGAAAGAACACACATGCAATGACTCTAGTGGGTCCATATGTGGTTTGTGAAAAGAACACACATGCAATGACCACTGGTTGATCCATATGTGGTTTGTGGAAAGAACACACATGCAATGACTCTAGTGGGTCCATATGTGGTTTGTGAAAAGAACACACATGCAGTGACTCTAATGCTGGTTTTAGTTTAAGAATACATATGGATCCATATGTGGTTTGTGGAGAAGAACACACATGCAATGACACTAGTTGATCCATGTGTGGTTTTTTGAAAGAACACACATGCAATGACACTAGTTGATCCATACGTGGTTTGTGGAAAGAACACACGTGCAATGACACCGGTTGATCCATATGTGGTTTGTGGAAATAACACACATGCAATGACTCTAGTGTGTCCATATATGGTTTGTGAAAAGAACACACATGCAATGACCACTGGTTGATCCATATGTGGTTTGTGGAAAGAACACACATGCAATGACTCTAGTGGGTCCCTATGTGGTTTGTGAAAAGAACACACATGCAATGACCACTATTTGATCCATATGTGGTTTGTGGAAAGAACACACATGCAATGAACACTGGTGGATCCATAAGTGCTTTGTGGAAATAACACACATGTAGTGACTCTAATGCTGGTTTTAGTTTAAGAATACATATGGATCCATATGTGGTTTGTGGAGAGGAACACACATGAAATGACACTAGTTGATCCATGTGTGGTTTGTGGAATGAACACACATGCAATGACACTGGTTGATCCATACGTGGTTTGTGAAAAGAACACACGTGCAATGACACCGGTTGATCCATGTGTGGTTTGTGGATAGAACACACATGCAATGACTCTAGTGGGTCCATATGAGATTTGTGAAAAGAACACACATGCAATGACCACTACTTGATCCATATGTGGTTTGTGGAAAGAACACACATGCAATGACTCTAGTGCTGGTTTTAGTATAAGAACACACATCCAATGACTCTAGTATGGCCACATGTGGTTTGTGAAAAGAATACACATGCAATGACCACTTGTTGATCCATATGTGGTTTGTGGAAAAGAACACACATGCAATGAACACTAGTGGATCCATAAGTGGTTTGTGGAAAGAACACACATGTAGTGACTCTAATGCTGGTTTTAGTTTAAGAACACACAAGCAATGACTCTAGTGGGTCTATATGTGATTTGTCGAAAGAACACACATGCAATGACACTTTTTGATCCAAGTGCGGTTTGTGGAAATAACACACATGTAATGCCATTGGTTGATCCATGTGTGGTTTGTGAAAATAACACACATGCAATGACTCTAATGGATCCATATGTGGTTGGTGGAAAAGAACACACAGGCAATGACCACTGGTTGATCCATGTGTGGTTTGTGGAAAGAACACACATGCAATGACCATAGTTGATCCATGTGTGGTTTGCGAAAAGAACACACATGCAATGACACTGGTTGATCCATATGTGGTTTGTGGAAAGAACACACGTGCAATGACACTGGTTGATCCATGTGTGGTTTGTGGATAGAACACACATGCAATGACTCTAGTGGGTCCATATGTGGTTTGTGAAAAGAACACACATGCAATGACCACTGGTTGATCCATATGTGGTTTTTGGAAAGAACACACATGCAATGACTCTAGTGGGTCCATATGTGGTTTGTGAAAAGAACACACATGCAATGACCACTAGTTGATCCATATGTGGTTTGTGGAAATAACACACATGCAATGAACACTGGTGGATCCATATGTTGTTTGTGAAAAGAACACACATGCAATGACTCTAGTGCTGGTTTTAGTATAAGAACACAGAAGCAATGACTCTAGTGGGTCCATATGTGATTTGTGGAAAGAACACACATGCAATGACACTGGTTGATGCATGTGTGGTTTGTGGAAAGTACACACATGCAATGACTCTAGTGGTTGATCCATGTGTGGTTTGTGGAAATAACACACATGCAATGACTCTAATGGATCCATAAGTGGTTTGTGGAAAAGAAAACACATGCAATGACCACTGGTTGATCCATATGTGGTTTGTGGAAACAACACACATGCAATGACATTGGTTGATCCATGTGTGACTTGTGGAAAGAACACACATGCAATGACTCTAGTGGTTGATCCATGTGTGGTTTGTGGAAATAACACACATGCAATGACTCTAGTGCTGGTTGTAGTATAAGAACACACATGCAATGACTCTAGTGGGTCCACATGTGGTTTTTGAAAAGAAAACACATGTAATGACCACTGGTTGATCCATATGTGGTTTGTGGAAAAGAACACACATGCAATGAACACTAGTGGATCCATAAGTGGTTTGTGGAAAGAACACACATGCAGTGACTCTAATGCTGGTTTTAGTTTAAGAATACATATGGATCCATATGTGGTTTGTGGAGAAGAACACACATGTAATGACACTAGTTGATCCATGTGTGGTTTGTGGAAAGAACACACATGCAATGACACTGGTTGATCCATACGTGGTTTGTGGAAAGAGCACACGTGCAATGACACCGGTTGATCCATGTGTGGTTTGCGGATAGAACACACATGCAATGACTCTAGTGGGACCATATGAGGTTTGTGAAAAGAACACGCATGCAATGACCACTGGTTGATCCATATGTGGTTTGTGGAAAGAACACACATGCAATGACTCTAGTGGGTCCATATGTGGTTTGTGAAAAGAACACACATGCAATGACCACTGGTTGATCCATATGTGGTTTGTGGAAAGAACACACATGCAATGACACTCTTGATCCATGTGTGGTTTGTGGAAAGAACACACATGCAATGACTCTAGTGCTAGTTTTAGTATAAGAACACACATGCAATGACTCTAATGGATCCAGATGTGGTTTGTGGAAAAGAACACACATGCAATGACCACTGGTTGATCCAAGTGTGGTTTGTAGAAAGAACACACATGCAATGACAGTGGTGTATCCATGTGTGGTTTGTGAAAAGAACACACATGCAATGAGTCTAGTGCTGCTTTTAGTATAAGAACACACATGCAATGACTCTAGTGGGTCCATATGTGGTTTGTGAAAATAACACACATGCAATGACCACTGGTTGATCCATATGTGGTTTGTGGAAAAGAACACACATGCAATGAACACTGGTGGATCCATAAGTGGTTTGTGGAAAGAACACACATGCAGTGACTCTAATGCTGGTTTTAGTTTAAGAACACACAAGCAATGACTCTAGTGGGTCCATATGTGATTTGTCGAAAGAACACACATGCAATGACACTGGTTGATCCATGTGTGGTTTGTGGAAAGAACACACATGCAATGCCATTGGTTGAACCATATGTGGTTTGTGGAAATAACACACATGCAATGAGTCTAATGGATCCATATGTGGTTTGTGGAAAAGAACACACATGCAATGACCACTGGTTGATCCATGTGTGGTTTGTGGAAAGAACACACATGCAATGACACTAGTTGATCCATGTTTGGTTTGTGGAAAGAACACACATGCAATGACACTGGTTGATCCCTATGTGGTTTGTGGAAAGAACACACGTGCAATGACACCGGTTGATCCATGTGTGGTTTGTGGATAGAACACACATGCAATGACTCTAGTGGGTCCATATGTGGTTTGTGAAAATAACACACATGCAATGACCACTGGTTGATCCATATGTGGTTTGTGGAAAGAACACACATGCAATGACTCTAGTGGGTCCATATGTGGTTTGTGAAAAGAACACACATGCAATGACCATTGGTGTATCCATGTGTGGTTTGTGGAAAAGAACACACATGTAGTGAACACTGGTGGATCCATATGTTGTTTGTGAAAAGAACACACATGCAATGACTCTAGTGCTGGTTTATTATAATAACACACAAGCAATGACTCTAGTGGGTCCATATGTGATTTGTGGAAAGAACACACATGCAATGACACTGGTTGATCCATGTGTGGTTTGTGGAAATAACACACATGCAATGACTCTAATGGATCCATAAGTGGTTTGTGGAAAAGAACACACATGCAATGACCACTGGTTGATCCATATGTGATTTGTGGAAAGAACACACATACAATGACACTGGTTGATCCATGTGTGGTTTGTGAAAAGAACACACATGCAATGCCACTGGTTGATCCATGTGTGATTTGTGGAAAGAACACACATGATATGACTCTAGTGCTAGTTTTAGTATAAGAACACACATACAATGACCCTAGTGGGTCCACATGTAGTTTGTGAAAAGAACACACATGCAATGACCAGTGGTTGATCCGTAAGTTGTTTGTGGAAAAGAACACACATGCAATGAACACTGGTGGATCCATGTGTGGTTTGTGGAAAAGAACACACATGCAATGAGCCTAGTGCTGGTTTTAGTATAAGAACACACATGCAATGACTCTAGTGGGTCCACATGTGATTTCTGAAAAAACACACGTGCAATGACCACTAGTTGATCCATATGTGGTTTTTGGAAAAGAACACACATGCAATGAACACTAGTGTATCCATAAGTGGTTTGTGGAAAGAACACACATGCAATGACTCTAGTGCTGGTTTTAGTATAAGAACACACAAGCAATGACTCTAGTGGGTCCATATGTGATTTGTGGAAAGACCACACATGCAATGAGACTGGTTGATCCATGTGTGGTTTGTGGAAAGAACACACATGCAATGCCATTGGTTGATCCAGGTGTGGTTTGTTGAAAGAACACACATGCAATGACTAATGGATCCATATGTGGTTTGTGGAAAAGAACACACATGCAATGACCACTGGTTGATCCCTGTGTAGTTTGTGGAAAGAACACACATGCAATGACACTAGTTGATCCATGTGTGGTTTGTGAAAAGAACAGACATGCAATGACTCTAATGGATCCGTATGTGGTTTGTGGAAAGAACAAACGTGCAATGACACCGGTTGATCCATGTATGGTTTGTGGATAGAACACACATGCAATGACTCTAGTGGGTCCATATGTGGTCTGTGAAAAGAACACACATGCAATGACCACCGGTTGATCCATATGTGGTTTGTGGAAAGAACACACATGCAATGACTCTAGTGGGTCCATATGTGGTTTGTGAAAAGAACACACATGCAATGACCACTGGTTGATCCATATGTGGTTTGTGGAAAGAACACACATGCACTGACTCTAGTGGGTCCATATGTGGTTTGTGAAAAGAACACACATGCAATGACCACTGGTGGATCCATGTTTGGTTTGTGGAACAGAACACACATGAAGTGAACACTGGTGGATCCATATGTTGTTTGTGAAATGAACACACATGCAATGACTCTAGTGCTGGTTTTAGTAAAGAAAACACAAACAATGACTCTAGTGGGTCCATATGTGATATGTGGAAAGAACACACATGCAATGACACTGGTTGATCCATGTGTGGTTTGTGGAAAGAACACACATGCAATGACTCTAGTGGTTGATCCATGTGTGGTTTGTGGAAATAACACACATGCAATGACTCTAGTGCTGGTTTTAGTATACGACCACACATGCAATGACTCTAGTGGGTCCACATGTGGTTTGTGAAAAGAACACACATGCAATGACCACTTGTTGATCCATATGTGGTTTGTGGAAAAGAACACACATGCTATGAACACTGGTGGATCCATAAGTGGTTTGTGGGAAGAACACACATGCAGTGACTCTAATGCTGGTTTTAGTTTAAGAACATATATGGATCCATATGTGTTTTGTGGAGAAGAACACACATGCAATGACACTAGTTGATCCATGTGTGGTTTGTGGAAAGAACACACATGCAATGACACTGGTTGATCCATATGTGGTTTGTGGAAAGAACACACGTGCAATGACACCGGTTGATCCATGTGTGGTTTGTGGATAGAATACACATGCAATGACTCTAGTGGGTCCATATGAGGTTTGTGAAAAGAACACACATGCAATGACCACTGGTTGATCCAAATGTGGTTTGTGGAAAGAACACAAATGCAATGACACTGGTTGATCCATATGTGGTTTGTGGAAAGAACACACGTGCAATGACACCGGTTGATCCATGTGTGGTTTGTGGATAGAATACACATGCAATGACTCTAGTGGGTCCATATGAGGTTTGTGAAAAGAACACACATGCAATGACCACTGGTTGATCCAAATGTGGTTTGTGGAAAGAACACAAATGCAATGACTCTAGTGGGTCCATATGTGGTTTGTGTAAAGAACAACATCCAATGACCACTAGTTGATCCATATGTGGTTTGTGGAAAGAACACACATGCAATGCCACTGGTTGATCCATGTGTGGTTTCTGGAAAGAACACACATGCAATGACTCTAGTGCTAGTTTTAGTATAAGAACACACATGCAATTACTCTAATTGATCCATGTGTGGTTTGTGTAAAAGAACGCACATGCAATGACCACTGGTTGATCCATATGTGGTTTGTGGAAAGAACACACGTGCAATGACACCGGCTGATCCATGTGTGGTTTGCGGATAGAACACACATGCAATGACTCTAGTTGGTCCATATGAGGTTTGTGAAAAGAACACACATGCAATGACCACTGGTTGATCCAAATGTGGTTTTTGGAAAAGAAAATACATGCAATGAACACTGGTGGATCCATAAATGGTTTGTGGAAAGAACACACATGCAATGACTCTAGTGCTGGTTTTAGTATAAGAACACACAAGCAATGACTCTAGTGGGTCCATATGTGATTTGTGGAAAGACCACACATGCAATGAGACTGGTTGATCCATGTGTGGTTTGTGGAAAGAACACACATGCAATGCCATTGGTTGATCCAGGTGTGGTTTGTTGAAAGAACACACATGCAATGACTAATGGATCCATATGTGGTTTGTGGAAAAGAACACACATGCAATGACCACTGGTTGATCCCTGTGTAGTTTGTGGAAAGAACACACATGCAATGACACTAGTTGATCCATGTGTGGTTTGTGAAAAGAACAGACATGCAATGACTCTAATGGATCCGTATGTGGTTTGTGGAAAGAACAAACGTGCAATGACACCGGTTGATCCATGTATGGTTTGTGGATAGAACACACATGCAATGACTCTAGTGGGTCCATATGTGGTCTGTGAAAAGAACACACATGCAATGACCACCGGTTGATCCATATGTGGTTTGTGGAAAGAACACACATGCAATGACTCTAGTGGGTCCATATGTGGTTTGTGAAAAGAACACACATGCAATGACCACTGGTTGATCCATATGTGGTTTGTGGAAAGAACACACATGCACTGACTCTAGTGGGTCCATATGTGGTTTGTGAAAAGAACACACATGCAATGACCACTGATGGATCCATGTTTGGTTTGTGGAACAGAACACACATGAAGTGAACACTGGTGGATCCATATGTTGTTTGTGAAATGAACACACATGCAATGACTCTAGTGCTGGTTTTAGTAAAGAAAACACAAACAATGACTCTAGTGGGTCCATATGTGATATGTGGAAAGAACACACATGCAATGACACTGGTTGATCCATGTGTGGTTTGTGGAAAGAACACACATGCAATGACTCTAGTGGTTGATCCATGTGTGGTTTGTGGAAATAACACACATGCAATGACTCTAGTGCTGGTTTTAGTATACGACCACACATGCAATGACTCTAGTGGGTCCACATGTGGTTTGTGAAAAGAACACACATGCAATGACCACTTGTTGATCCATATGTGGTTTGTGGAAAAGAACACACATGCTATGAACACTGGTGGATCCATAAGTGGTTTGTGGGAAGAACACACATGCAGTGACTCTAATGCTGGTTTTAGTTTAAGAACATATATGGATCCATATGTGTTTTGTGGAGAAGAACACACATGCAATGACACTAGTTGATCCATGTGTGGTTTGTGGAAAGAACACACATGCAATGACACTGGTTGATCCATATGTGGTTTGTGGAAAGAACACACGTGCAATGACACCGGTTGATCCATGTGTGGTTTGTGGATAGAATACACATGCAATGACTCTAGTGGGTCCATATGAGGTTTGTGAAAAGAACACACATGCAATGACCACTGGTTGATCCAAATGTGGTTTGTGGAAAGAACACAAATGCAATGACTCTAGTGGGTCCATATGTGGTTTGTGAAAAGAACAACATCCAATGACCACTAGTTGATCCATATGTGGTTTGTGGAAAGAACACACATGCAATGCCACTGGTTGATCCATGTGTGGTTTCTGGAAAGAACACACATGCAATGACTCTAGTGCTAGTTTTAGTATAAGAACACACATGCAATTACTCTAATTGATCCATGTGTGGTTTGTGTAAAATAACGCACATGCAATGACCACTGGTTGATCCATATGTGGTTTGTGGAAAGAACACACGTGCAATGACACCGGCTGATCCATGTGTGGTTTGCGGATAGAACACACATGCAATGACTCTAGTTGGTCCATATGAGGTTTGTGAAAAGAACACACATGCAATGACCACTGGTTGATCCAAATGTGGTTTTTGGAAAAGAAAATACATGCAATGAACACTGGTGGATCCATAAATGGTTTGTGGAAAGAACACACATGCAATGACTCTAGTGCTGGTTTTAGTATAAGAACACACAAGCAATGACTCTAGTGGGTCCATATGTGATTTGTGGAAAGACCACACATGCAATGAGACTGGTTGATCCATGTGTGGTTTGTGGAAAGAACACACATGCAATGCCATTGGTTGATCCATGTGTGGTTTGTGGAAATAACACACATGCAATGACCACTTGTTGATCCGTATGTGGTTTGTGGAAAAGAACACACATGGAATGACCACTGGTTGATCCATGTGTGGTTTGTGGAAAGAACACACATGCAATGAAACTAGTTGATCCATGTGTGGTTTGTGAAAAGAACAGACATGCAATGACTCTAATGGATCCGTATGTGGTTTGTGGAAAGAACACACATGCAATGACACCGGTTAATCCATGTGTGGTTTGTGGATAAAACACACATGCAATGACCCTAATGGGTCCATATGTGGTTTGTGAAAAGAACACACATGCAATGACTAGTGGTTAATCCATATGTGGTTTGTGGAAAGAACACATATGCACTGACTCTAGTGGGTCCATATGTGGTTTGTCAAAAGAACACACATGCAATGACCTCTGGTGGATCCATGTGTGGTTTGTGGAAAAGAACACACATGAAGTGAACACTGGTGGATCCATTGTTGTTTGTGAAAAGAACACACATGCAATGACTCTAGTGCTGGTTTTAGTATAAGAACACACAAGCAATGACTCTAGTGGGTCCATATGTGATTTGTGGAAAGAACACTCATGCAATGACACTGGTTGATCCATGTCTGGTTTGTGGAAAGAACACACATGCAATGACTCTAGTGGTTGATCCATGTGTGGTTTGTGGAAATAACACACATGCAATGACTCTAGTGTTGGTTTTAGTATAAGACCACACATGCAATGACTCTAGTGGGTCCACATGTGGTTTGTGAAAAGAACACACATGCAATGACCACTTGTTGATCTGTATGTGGTTTGTGGAAAAGAACACACATGCAATGAACACTGGTGGATCCATAAGTGGTTTGTGGAAAGAACACACATGCAGTGACTCTAATGCTGGTTTTAGTTTAAGAACACATAGGGATCCATATGTGGTTTGTGGAGAAGAACACACATGCAATGACACTAGTTGATCCATGTGTGGTTTGTGGAAAGAACACACATGCAATGACACTGGTTGATCCATATGTGGTTTGTGGAAAGAACACACGTGCAATAACACCGGTTGATCCATGTGTGGTTTGTGGATAGAACACACATGCAATGACTCTAGGGGGTCCATATGAGGTTTGTGAAAAGAACACACATGCAATGACCACTTGTTGATCCAAATGTGGTTTGTGGAAAGAACACAAATGCAATGACTCTAGTGGGTCCATATGTGGTTTGTGAAAAGAACACACATGCAATGACCACTAGTTGATCCATATGTGGTTTCTAGAAAGAACACACATGCAATGCCACTGGTTGATCCATGTGTGGTTTCTCGAAAGAACACACATGCAATGACTCTACTGCTAGTTTTAGTATAAGAAAACACATGCAATTACTCTAATGGATCCATATGTGGTTTGTGGAAAAGAACACACATGCAATGACCACTGATTGATCCATATGTGGTTTGTGGAAAGAACACACGTGTAATGACACCGGTTGATCCATGTGTGGTTTGTGGATAGAACACACATGCAATGAGTCTAGTGCTGGTTTTAGTATAAGAACACACATGCAACTAATCTAGTGGGTCCACATGTGGTTTGTGAAAAGAACACACATGCAATGACCACTGGTTGATCCATATGTGGTTTCTGGAAAAGAACACACATGCAATGAACACTGGTGGATCCATAAGTGGTTTGTGGAAAGAACACACATGCAGTGACTCTAATGCTGGTTTTAGTTTAAGAACACACAAGCAATGACTATAGTGGGTACATATGTGATTTGTGGAGAAGAACACACATGCAATGACACTACTTGATCCATGTGTGGTTTGTGGAAAGAAAACACATGCAATGACACTGGTTGATCCATATGTGGTTTGTGGAAAGAACACACGTGCAATGACGCCTGTTGATCCATGTGTGGTTTGTGGATAGAACACACATGCAATGACTCTAATGGGTCCATATGAGGTTTTTGAAAAGAACACACATGCAATGACCACTGGTTGATCCATATGTGGTTTGTGGAAAGAACACACATGCAATGACTCTAGTGGGTCCATATGTGGTTTGTGAAAAGAACACACATGTAATGACCACTAGTTGATCCATGTGTGGTTTGTGGAAAGAAGACACAGGCAATGACACTGTTTGATCCATGTGTGGTTTCTGGAAAGAACACACATGCAATGACTAGTGCTAGTTTTAGTATAAGAACACACATGCAATGACTCTAATGGATCCATATGTAGTTTGTGGAAAAGAACACACATGCAATGACCACTGGTTGATCCAAGTGTGGTTTGTGGAGAGAACACACATGCAATGACAATGGTGTATCCATGTGTGGTTTGTGAAAACAACACACATGCAATGAGTCTAGTGCTGGTTTTAGTATAAGAACACACATGCAATGACTCTAGTGGGTCCACATGTGGTTTGTGAAAAGAACACACATGCAATAACCACTGGTTGATCCATATGTGGTTTGTGGAAAAGAACACACATGCAATGAACACTGGTGGATCCATAAGTGGTTTGTGGAAAGAACACACATGCAGTGACTCTAATGCTGGTTTTAGTTTAAGAACACACAAGCAATGACTCTAGTGGGTCCATATGTGATTTGTCGAAAGAACACACATGCAATGAAACTGGTTGATCCATGTGTGGTTTGTGGAAAGAACACACATGCAATGCCATTGGTTGATCCATGTGTGGTTTGTGGAAATAACACACATGCAATGACTCTAATGGATCCATATGTGGTTTGTGGAAAATAACACACATGCCATGACCACTGGTTGATCCATGCTTGGTTTGTGGAAAGAACACACATGCAATGACACTAGTAGATCCATGTGTGGTTTGTGGAAAGAACACACTTGCAATGACACTGGTTGATCCATATGTGGTTTGTGGAAAGAACACACGTGCAATGACACCGGTTGATCCATGTGTGGTTTGTGGATAGAATACACATGCAATGACTCTAGTGGGTCCATATGAGGTTTGTGAAAAGAACACACATGCAATGACCACTGGTTGATGCAAATGTGGTTTGTGGAAAGAACACAAATGCAATGACTCTAGTTGGTCCATATGTGGTTTGTGAAAAGAACACACATGCAATGACCACTAGTTGATCCATATGTGGTTTGTGGAAAGAACACACATGCAATGCCACTAGTTGATCCATGTGTGGTTTCTGGAAAGAACACACATGCAATGACTCTAGTGCTAGTTTTAGTATAAGAACACACATGCAATTACTCTAATGGATCCATATGTGGTTTCTGGAAAAGAACACACATGCAATGACCACTGGTTGATCCATATGTGGTTTGTGGAAAGAACACACGTGCAATGACACCGGTTGATTCATGTGTGGTTTGCGGATGGAACACACATGCAATGACTCTAGTTGGTCCATATGAGGTTTGTGAAAAGAACACACATTCAATGACCACTGGTTGATCCAAATGTGGTTTTTGGAAAAGAACATACATGCAATGAACACTGGTGGATCCATAAATGGTTTGTGGAAAGAACACACATGCAATGACTCTAGTGCTGGTTTTAGTATAAGAACACACAAGCAATGACTCTAGTGGGTCCATATGTGATTTGTGGAAAGACCACACATGCAATGAGACTGGTTGATTCATGTGTGGTTTGTGGAAAGAACACACATGCAATGCCATTGGTTGATCCATGTGTGGTTTGTGGAAATAACACACATGCAATGACTCTAATGGATCCATATGTGGTTTGTGGAAAAGAACACACATGGAATGACCACTGGTTGATCCATGTGTGGTTTTTGAAAAGAACAGACATGCAATGACTCTAATGGATCCGTATGTGGTTTGTGGAAAGAACACACATGCAATGACACGGTTGATCCATGTGTGGTTTGTGGATAACACGCACATGCAATGACCCTAATGGGTCCATATGTGGTTTGTGAAAAGAACACACATGCAATGACCAGTGGTTAATCCATATGTGGTTTGTGGAAAGAACACACATGCACTGACTCTAGTGGGTCCATATGTGGTTTGTCAAAAGAACACACATGCAATGACCTCTGGTGGATCCATGTGTGGTTTTTGGAAAAGAACACACATGAAGTGAACACTGGTGGATCCATTGTTGTTTGTGAAAAGAACACACATGCAATGACTCTAGTGCTGGTTTTAGTATAAGAACACACAAGCAATGACTCTAGTGGGTCCATATGTGATTTGTGGAAAGAAGACTCATGCAATGACACTGGTTGATCCATGTGTGGTTTGTGGAAAGAACACACATGCAATGACTCTAGTGGTTGATCCATGTGTGGTTTGTGGAAATAACACACATGCAATGACTCTAGTGCTGGTTTTAGTATAGGACCACACATGGAATGACTCTAGTGGGTCCACATGTGGTTTGTGAAAAGAACACACATGCAATGACCACTTGTTGATCCGTATGTGGTTTGTGGAAAAGAACACACATACAATGAACACTGGTGGATCCATAAGTGGTTTGTGGAAAGAACACACATGCAGTGACTCTAATGCTGGTTTTAGTTTAAGAACACATAGGGATCCATATGTGGTTTGTGGAGAAGAACACACATGCAATGACACTAGTTGATCCATGTGTGGTTTGTGGAAAGAACACACATGCAATGACACTGGTTGATCCATATGTGGTTTGTGGAAAGAACACACGTGCAATAACACCGGTTGATCCATGTGTGGTTTGTGGATATAACACACATGCAATGACTCTAGTGTGTCCATATGAGGTTTGTGAAAAGAACACACATGCAATGACCACTTGTTGATCCGTATGTGGTTTGTGGAAAAGAACACACATACAATGAACACTGGTGGATCCATAAGTGGTTTGTGGAAAGAACACACATGCAGTGACTCTAATGCTGGTTTTAGTTTAAGAACACATAGGGATCCATATGTGGTTTGTGGAGAAGAACACACATGCAATGACACTAGTTGATCCATGTGTGGTTTGTGGAAAGAACACACATGCAATGACACTGGTTGATCCATATGTGGTTTGTGGAAAGAACACACGTGCAATAACACTGGTTGATCCATGTGTGGTTTGTGGATAGAACACACATGCAATGACTCTAGTGTGTCCATATGAGGTTTGTGAAAAGAACACACATGCAATGACCACTAGTTGATCCATATGTGGTTTCTGGAAAGAACACACATGCAATGCCACTGGTTGATCCATGTGTGGTTTCTCGAAAGAACACACATGCAATGACTCTAGTGCTAGTTTTACTATAAGAAAACACATGCAATTACTCTAATGGATCCATATGTGGTTTGTGGAAAAGAACACACATGCAATGACCACTGATTGATCCATATGTGGTTTGTGGAAAGAACACACGTGTAATGACACCGGTTGATCCATGTGTGGTTTGTGGATAGAACACACATGCAATGAGTCTAGTGCTGGTTTTAGTATAAGAACACACATGCAACTACTCTAGTGGGTCCACATGTGGTTTGTGAAAAGAACACACATGCAATGACCACTACTTGATCCATATGTGGTTTGTGGAAAGAACACACATGCAATGAACACTGGTGGATCCATAAGTGGTTTGTGGAAAGAACACACATGCAATGACTATAGTGGGTCCATATGTGATTTGTGGAGAAGAACACACATGCAATGACACTACTTGATCCATGTGTGGTTTGTGGAAAGAAAACACATGCAATGACACTGGTTGATCCATATGTGGTTTGTGGAAAGAACACACGTGCAATGACGCCGGTTGATCCATGTGTGGTTTGTGGCTAGAACACACATGCAATGACTCTAATGGGTCCATATGAGGTTTGTGAAAAGAACACACATGCAATGACCACTGGTTGATCCATATGTGGTTTGTGGAAAGAACACACATGCAATGACTCTAGTGGGCCATATGTGGTTTGTGAAAAGAACACACATGCAATGACCACTAGTTGATCCATGTGTGGTTTGTGGAAAGAACACACAGGCAATGACACTGCTTGATCCATGTGTGGTTTGTGGAAAGAACACACATGCAATGACTCTAGTGCTAGTTTTAGTATAAGAACACACATGCAATGACTCTAATGGATCCATATGTAGTTTGTGGAAAAGAACACACATGCAATGACCACTGGTTGATCCAAGTGTGGTTTATGGAAAGAACACACATGCAATGACAATGGTGTATCCATGTGTGGTTTGTGAAAACAACACACATGCAATGAGTCTAGTGCTGGTTTTAGTATAAGAACACACATGCAATGACTCTTGTGGGTCCACATGTGGTTTGTGAAAAGAACACACATGCAATAACCACTGGTTGATCCATATGTGGTTTGTGGAAAAGAACACACATGCAATGAACACTGGTGGATCCATAAGTGGTTTGTGGAAAGAACACACATGCAGTGACTCTAATGCTGGTTTTAGTTTAAGAACACACAAGCAATGACTATAGTGGGTCCATATGTGATTTGTCGAAAGAACACACATGCAATGAAACTGGTTGATCCATGTGTGGTTTGTGGAAAGAACACACATGCAATGCCATTGGTTGATCCATGTGTGGTTTGTGGAAATAACACACATGCAATGACTCTAATGGATCCATATGTGGTTTGTGGAAAAGAACACACATGCAATGACCACTGGTTGATCCATGCTTGGTTTGTGGAAAGAACACACATGCAATGACACTAGTAGATCCATGTGTGGTTTGTGGAAAGAACACACTTGCAATGACACTGGTTGATCCATATGTGGTTTGTGGAAAGAACGCATGTGCAATGACACCGGTTGATCCATGTGTGGTTTGTGGATAGAACACACATGCAATGACTCTAGTGCTAGTTTTAGTATAATAACACACATGCAATGACTCTAATGGATCCATATGTGGTTTTTGGAAAAGAACACACATGAAATGACCACTGGTTGATCCATGTGTGGTTTGTGGAAAGAACACACATGCAATGACAGTGGTGTATCCATGTGTGGTTTGTGAAAAGAACACACATGCAATGAGTCTAGTGCTGGTTTTATTATAAGAACACACATGCAATGACTCAAGTGGGTCCACATGTGGTTTGTGAAAAGAACACACATGCAATGACCACTAGTTGATCCATATGTGGTTTGTGGAAAAGAACACACATGCAATGAACACTGGTGAATCCATAAGTGTTTTGTGGAAAGAACACACATGAAGTGACTCTAATGCTTGTTTTAGTTTAAGAACACACAAGCAATGACTCTAGTGGGTCCATATGTGATTTGTGGAAAGAACACACATGAAATGACACTGGTTGATCCATGTGTGGTTTGTGGAAAGAACACACATGCAATGCCACTAGTTGATCCATGTGTGGTTTCTGGAAAGAACACACATGCAATGACTCTAGTGCTAGTTTTAGTATAAGAACACACATGCAATTACTCTAATGGATCCATATGTGGTTTGTGGAAAAGAACACACATGCAATGATCACTGGTTGATCCATATGTGGTTTGTGGAAAGAACACACGTGCAATGACACCGGCTGATCCATGTGTGGTTTGCGGATGGAACACACATGCAATGACTCTAGTTGGTCCATCTGAGGTTTGTGAAAAGAACACACATGCAATGACCACTGGTTGATCCAAATGTGGTTTTTGGAAAAGAACATACATGCAATGAACACTGGTGGATCCATAAATGGTTTGTGGAAAGAACACACATGCAATGACTCTAGTGCTGGTTTTAGTATAAGAACACACAAGCAATGACTCTAGTGGGTCCATATGTGATTTGTGGAAAGACCACACATGCAATGAGACTGGTTGATCCATGTGTGGTTTGTGGAAAGAACACACATGCAATGCCATTGGTTGATCCATGTGTGGTTTGTGGAAATAACACACATGCAATGACTCTAATGGATCAATATGTGGTTTGTGGAAAAGAACACACATGGAATGACCACTGGTTGATCCATGTGTGGTTTGTGGAAAGAACACACATCCAATGAAACTAGTTGATCCATGTGTGGTTTGTGAAAAGAACAGACATGCAATGACTCTAATGGATCCATATGTGGTTTGTGTAAAGAACACACATGCAATGACACCGGTTGATCCATGTGTGGTTTGTGGATAACACACACATGCAATGACCCTAATGGGTCCATATGTGGTTTGTGAAAAGAAAACACATGCAATGACCAGTGGTTAATCCATATGTGGTTTGTGGAAAGAACACACATGCACTGACTCTAGTGGGTCCATATGTGGTTTGTCAAAAGAACACACATGCAATGACCTCTGGTGGATCCATGTGTGGTTTGTGGAAAAGAACACACATGAAGTGAACACTGGTGGATCCATTGTTGTTTGTGAAAAGAACACACATGCAATGACTCTAGTGCTGGTTTTAGTATAAGAACACACAAGCAATGACTCTAGTGGGTCCATATGTGATTTGTGGAAATAACACTCATGCAATGACACTGGTTGATCCATGTGTGGTTTGTGGAAAGAACACACATGCAATGACTCTAGTGGTTGATCCATGTGTGGTTTGTGGAAATAACACACATGCAATGACTCTAGTGCTGGTTTTAGTATAGGACCACACATGCAATGACTCTAGTGGGTCCACATGTGGTTTGTGAAAAGAACACACATGCAATGACCACTTGTTGATCCGTATGTGGTTTGTGGAAAAGAACACACATACAATGAACACTGGTGGATCCATAAGTGGTTTGTGGAAAGAACACACATGCAGTGACTCTAATGCTGGTTTTAGTATAAGAACACATAGGGATCGATATGTGGTTTGTGGAGAAGAACACACATGCAATGACACTAGTTGATCCATGTGTGGTTTGTGGAAAGAACACACATGCAATGACACTGGTTGATCCATATGTGGTTTGTGGAAAGAACACACGTGAAATAACACCGGTTGATCCATGTGTGGTTTGTGGATAGAACACACATGCAATGACTCTAGTGGGTCCATATGAGGTTTGTGAAAAGAACACACATGCAATGACCACTTGTTGATCCAAATGTGGTTTGTGGAAAGAACACACATGCAATGACACTGGTTGATCCATATGTGGTTTGTGGAAAGAACACACGTGCAATAACACCGGTTGATCCATGTGTGGTTTGTGGATAGAACACACATGCAATGACTCTAGTGTGTCCATATGAGGTTTGTGAAAAGAACACACATGCAATGACCACTTGTTGATCCAAATGTGGTTTGTGGAAAGAACACAAATGCAATGACTCTAGTGGGTCCATATCTGGTTTGTGAAAAGAACACGCATGCAATGACCACTAGTTGATCCATATGTGGTTTCTGGAAAGAACACACATGCAATGCCACTGGTTGATCCATGTGTGGTTTCTCGAAAGAACACACATGCAATGACTCTAGTGCTAGTTTTACTATAAGAAAACACATGCAATTACTCTAATGGATCCATATGTGGTTTGTGGAAAAGAACAAACATGCAATGACCACTGATTGATCCATATGTGGTTTGTGGAAAGAACACACGTGTAATGACACCGGTTGATCCATGTGTGGTTTGTGGATAGAACAGACATGCAATGAGTCTAGTGCTGGTTTTAGTATAAGAACACACATGCAACTACTCTAGTGGGTCCACATGTGGTTTGTGAAAAGAACACACATGCAATGACCACTACTTGATCCATATGTGGTTTGTGGAAAGAACACACATGCAATGAACACTGGTGGATCCATAAGTGGTTTGTGGAAAGAACACACATGCAATGACTATAGTGGGTCCATATGTGATTTGTGGAGAAGTACACACATGCAATGACACTACTTGATCCATGTGTGGTTTGTGGAAAGAAAACACATGCAATGACACTAGTTGATCCATATGTGGTTTGTGGAAAGAACACACGTGCAATGACGCCGGTTGATCCATGTGTGGTTTGTGGCTAGAACACACATGCAATGACTCTAATGGGTCCATACGAGGTTTGTGAAAAGAACACACATGCAATGACCACTGGTTGATCCATATGTTGTTTGTGGAAAGAACACACATGCAATGACTCTAGTGGGCCATATGTGGTTTGTGAAAAGAACACACATGCAATGACCACTAGTTGATCCATGTGTGGTTTATGGAAAGAACACACAGGAAATGACACTGCTTGATCCATGTGTGGTTTGTGGAAAGAACACACATGCAATGACTCTAGTGCTAGTTTTAGTATAAGAACACACATGGAATGACTCTAATGGATCCATATGTAGTTTGTGGAAAAGAACACACATGCAATGACCACTGGTTGATCCAAGTGTGGTTTGTGGAAAGAACACACATGCAATGACAATGGTGTATCCATGTATGGTTTGTGAAAACAACACACATGCAATGAGTCTAGTGCTGGTTTTAGTATAAGAACACACATGCAATGACTCTAGTGGGTCCACATGTGGTTTGTGAAAAGAACACACATGCAATAACCACTGGTTGATCCATATGTGGTTTGTGGAAAAGAACACACATGCAATGAACACTGGTGGATCCATAAGTGGTTTGTGGAAAGAACACACATGCAGTGACTCTAATGCTGGTTTTAGTTTAAGAACACACAAGCAATGACTATAGTGGGTCCATATGTGATTTGTCGAAAGAACACACATGCAATGAAACTGGTGGATCCATGTGTGGTTTGTGGAAAGAACACACATGCAATGCCATTGGTTGATCCATGTGTGGTTTGTGGAAATAACACACATGCAATGACTCTAATGGATCCATATGTGGTTTGTGGAAAAGAACACACATGCAATGACCACTGGTTGATCCATGCTTGGTTTGTGGAAAGAACACACATGCAATGACACTAGTAGATCCATGTGTGGTTTGTGGAAAGAACACACTTGCAATGACACTGGTTGATCCATATGTGGTTTCTGGAAAGAACGCACGTGCAATGACACCGGTTGATCCATGTGTGGTTTGTGGATAGAACACACATGCAATGACTCTAGTGCTAGTTTTAGTATAATAACACACATGCAATGACTCTAATGGATCCATATGTGGTTTTTGGAAAAGAACACACATGAAATGACCACTGGTTGATCCATGTGTGGTTTGTGGAAAGAACACACATGCAATGACAGTGGTGTATCCATGTGTGGTTTGTGAAAAGAACACACATGCAATGAGTCTAGTGCTCGTTTTATTATAAGAACACACATGCAATGACTCTAGTGGGTCCACATGTGGTTTGTGAAAAGAACACACATGCAATGACCACTAGTTGATCCATATGTGGTTTGTGGAAAAGAACACACATGCAATGAACACTGGTGAATCCATAAGTGTTTTGTGGAAAGAACACACATGCAGTGACTCTAATGCTTGTTTTAGTTTAAGAACACACAAGCAATGACTCTAGTGGGTCCGTATGTGATTTGTGGAAAGAACACACATGAAATGACACTGGTTGATCCATGTGTGGTTTGTGGAAAGAACACACATGCAATGCAATTGGTTGATGCATGTGTGGTTTGTGGAAATAACACACATGCAATGACTCTAATGGATCCATATGTGGTTTGTGCAAAAGAACACACATGCAATGACCACTGGTTGATCCATGTGTGGTCTGTGGAAAGAACACACATGCAATGACACTAGTTGATCCATGTGTGGTTTGTGGAAAGAACACACATGCAATGACACTAGTTGATCCATATGTGGTTTATGGAAAAGAACACACATGCAATGAACACTAGTGGATCCATAAGTGGTTTGTGGAAAGAACAGACATGAAGTGACTCTAATGCTGTTTTAGTTTAAGAATACACAAGCAATGACTCTAGTGGGTCCATATGTGATTTGTCGAAAGAACACACATGCAATGACACTGGTTGATCCATGTGTGGTTTGTGGAAAGAACACACATGCAATGCCATTGGTTGATCCATGTGTGGTTTGTGGAAATAACACACATGCAATGACTCTAATGGATCCATATGTGGTTTTTGGAAAAGAACACACATGCAATGACCGCTGGTTGATCCATGTGTGGTTTGTGGAAAGAACACACATGCAATGACACTTTTTGATCCATGTGTGGTTTGTGGAAAGAACACACATGCAATGACACTGGTTGATCCATATGTGGTTTGTGGAAACAACACATGTGCAATGACACCGGTTGATCCATGTGTGGTTTGTGGATAGAACAGACATGCAATGACTCTAGTGGTTCCATATGTGGTTTGGGAAAAGAACACACATGTAATGACCACTAGTTGATCCATATGTGGTTTGTGGAAAGAACACACATGCAATGACTCTAGTGGATCCATATGTGGTTTGTGAAAAGAACACACATGCAATGACCACGGGTTGATCCATACGTGGTTTGTGGAAAGAACACACATGCAGTGAACACTTCTAGATCCATATGTTGTTTGTGACAAGAACACACATGCAATGACTCTAGTGCTGGTTTTAGTATAAGAACACACAAGCAATGACTCTAGTGGGTCGATATGTGATTTGTGGAAAGAACACACATACAATGACACTGGTTGATCCATGTGTTGTTTGTGGAAAGAACACACATGCAATGACTCTAGTGGTTGATCCATGTGTGGTTTGTGGAAATAACACACATGCAATGACTCTAGTGCTGGTTTTAGTATAAGAACACACATGCAATGACCATAGTGGGTCCACATGTGGTTTGTGAAAAGAACACACATGCAATGACCACTGGTTGATCCATATGTGATTTCTGGAAAAGAACACACATGCAATGAACACTGGTGTATCCATAAGTGGTTTGTGGAAAGAACACACATGCAGTGACTCTAATGCTGGTTTTAGTTTAAGAACACATATTGATCCATTTGTGGGTTATGGAGAAGAACACACATGCAATGACACTAGTTGATCCATGTGTGGTTTGTGGAAAGAAAACACATGCAATGACACTGGTTGATCCATATGTGGTTTGTGGAAAGAACACACGTGCAATGACACCGGTTGATCCATGTGTGGTTTGTGGATAGAACACACATGCAATGACTCTAATCGGTCCATATGAGGTTTGTGAAAAGAACACACATGCAATGACCACTGGTTGATCCATATGTGGTTTGTGGAAAGAACACACATGCAATGACTCTAGTGGGTCCATATGTGGTTTGTGAAAAGAACACACATGCAATGACCATTAGTTCATCCATATGTGGTTTGTGGAAAGAACACACATGCAAGGCCACTGGTTGATCCATGTGTGGTTTTGTGGAAAGAACACACATGCAATGACTCTAGTGCTAGTTTTAGTATAATAACACACATGCAATGACTCTAATGGATCCATATGTGGTTTTTAGAAAAGAACACACATGCAATGACCACTTGTTGATCCATGTGTGGTTTGTGGAAAGAACACACATGCAATGAAAGTGGTGTATCCATGTGTGGTTTGTGAAAAGAACACACATGCAATGAGTCTAGTGCTGGTTTTAGTATAAGAACACACATGCAATGACTCTAGTGGGTCCACATGTGGTTTGTGAAAAGAACACTCATGAAATGACCACTAGTAGATCCATATGTGGTTTGTGGAAAAGAACACACATGTAATGAACAATGGTGGATCCATAAGTGTTTTGTGGAAAGAACACACATGTAGTGACTCTAATGCTTGTTTTAGTTTAAGAACACACAAGCAATGACTCTAGTGGGTCCGTATGTGATTTGTGGAAAGAACACACATGAAATGACACTGGTTGATCCATGTGTGGTTTGTGGAAAGAACACACATGCAATTACTCTAGTGGTTGATCCATGTGTGGTTTGTGGAAATAACACACATGCAATGGCTCTAATGGATCCATATGTGGTTTGTGGAAAAGAACACACATGCAATGACCACTGGTTGATCCATGTGTGGTTTGTGGAAAGAACACACATGCAATGACACTAGTTGATCCATGTGTAGTTTGTGGAAAGAACACACATGCAATGACACTGGTTGATCCATATGTTGTTTGTGGAAAAGAACACACATGCAATGAACACTGGTGGATCCATAAGTGGTTTGTTGAAAGAACACACATGCAGTGACTCTAATGCTGTTTTAGTTTAAGAACACACAAGCAATGACTCTAGTGGGTCCATATGTGATTTGTCAAAAGAACACACATGCAATGACACTAGTTGATCCATGTGTGGTTTGTGGAAAGAACACACATGCAATGCCATTGCTTGATCCATGTGTGGTTTGTGGAACTAACACACATGCAGTGACTCTAATGGATCCATATGTGGTTTGTGGAAAAGAACACACATGCAATGACCACTAGTAGATCCATGTGTGGTTTGTGGAAAGAAAACACATGCAATGACACTAATTGATCCATGTGTGGTTTGTGGATAGAACACACATGCAATGACACTGGTTGATCCATATGTGGTTTGTGGAAAGAACACACGTGCAATGACATGGGTTGATCCATGTGTGGTTTGTGGATAGAACACACATGCAATGACTCTAGTGGGTCCATATGTGGTTTGTGGATAGAACACACATGCAATGACTCTAGTGGGTCCATATGTGGTTTGTGGAAAGAACACACATGCAATAACTCTAGTGGGTCCATATGTGGTTTGTGAAAAGAACACACATGCAGTGACCACTGGTTGATCCATATGTGGTTTGTGGAAAAGAACACACATGTAATGAACACTGGTGGATCAATAAGTGGTTTGTGGAAAGAACACACATGTAGTGACTCTAATGCTGGTTTTAGTTTAAGAACACATATGGATCTATGTTGTTTGTGGAGAAGAACACACATGCAATGACACTAGTTGATCCATGTGTGGTTTGTGGAAACAAAACACATGCAATGACACTGGTTGATCCATATGCGGTTTGTGGAAAGAACACACGTGCAATGACACCAGTTGATCCATGTGTGGTTTGTGGATAGAACACACATGCAATGACTTTAATGGGTCCATATGAGGTTTGTGAAAAGAACACACATGCAATGACCACTGGTTGATCCGTATGTGGTTTGTGGAAAGAACACACATACAATGACTCTAGTGGGTCCATATGTGGTTTGTGAAAAGAACACATATGCAATGACCACTAGTTGATCCATATGTGGTTTGTGGAAAGAAAACACATGCAATGCCACTGGTTGATCCATGTGTGGTTTGTGGAAAGAACACACATGCAATGACTCTAGTGCTAGTTTTAGTATAAGAACACACATGCAATTACTCTAATGGATCCATATGTGGTTTGTGGAAAAGAACACACATGCAATGACCACTGGTTGATCCATGTGTGGTTTGTGGAAAGAACACACATGCAATGACAGTGGTGTATCCATGTGTGGTTTGTGAAAAGAACACACATGCAATGAGTATAGTGCTAGTTTTAGTATAAGAACACACATGCAATGACTCTAGTGGGTCCACATGTGGTTTGTGAAAAGAACACACATGCAATGACCACTGGTTCATCCATATGTGGTTTGTGGAAAAGAACACACATGTAATGAACAGTGGTGGATCCATAAGTGGTTTGTGGAAAGAACACACATGCAGTGACTCTAATGCTAGTTTTAGTTTAAGAACACACAAGCAATGACTCTAGTGGGTCCATATGTGATTTGTGGAAAGAACACACATTCAATGACACTGGTTGATCCATGTGTGGTTTGTGGAAAGTACACACATGCAATGCCATTGGTTGATCCATGTGTGGTTTTTGGAAATAACACACATGCAATGACTCTAATGGATCCATATGTGGTTTGTGGAAAAGAACACACATGCAATGACCACTGGTTGATCCATTTGTGGTTTGTGGAAAGAACACACATGGAATGACACTAGTTGATCCATGTGTGGTTTATGGAAAGAACACACATGTAATGGCACTGGTTGACCCATATGTGGTTTGTGGAAAGAACAGACGTGCAATGACACCGGTTGATCCATGTGTGGTTTGTGGATAGAACACACATGCAATGACTCTAGTGGTTCCATATGTGGTTTGTGAAAAGAAAACACATGTAATGACCACTGGTTGATCCATATGTGGTTTGTGGAAAGAACACACATGCAATGACCATAGTGGGTCCATATGTGATTTGTCAAAAGAACACACATGCAATGACACTGGTTGATCCATGTGTGGTTTGTGGAAAGAACACGCATGCAATGTCATTGGTTGATCCATGTGTGGTTTGTGGAACTAACACACATGCAATGACTCTAATGGATCCATATGTGGTTTGTGGAAAAGAACACGATTACATTGATGTATGCCACGATGCATTTCATTGTAAAAGACACCCACTTTCCATTTTTATACTACTCAGCTTTGCCCTTGGTTTTTTGATACTACCCAGTTTTGCCCCCCCCTCTCTCTTTCGTAGAAGCCCAAACCTGTGCCCACTTTGTGTGCTACGCCCTCATTGGTTGTCACAGTTGTCACGCGGATCGTGCGCACCAACCGTTGATCTTTTGTGATCCAACGAGGCTCGTTGCACACGTCGTGCCCTTCATAGGACAGCGCGCGACAACACAGACGTCTCCCTCAACGAGACTTCTACAAGAACGACCACGATGCCGTCCATGGAAAAAGTTGTCGAGTGGTCATGTCATGTTTAATCTAGTCTACTAAGGCTACAAGTCTACTGAACGGCAACTAGTCATCCACGGACCACCGGCTATACCATTTTTACTATGCAGCGCGCCTGCACTCTCACTTCCGACAGGCCCCCACCACATGAACCTTCCACGCGGCAGCCGCAGCCAGAAGAGCTGCCAACCGGGGCCCTCGAGGAGGCCTAAACATCCCCGCATTAAAAACCCAGCCTATCGGGTCTTCTATTTGCACTCATCCACTACTCTCTCTTCCCTATCCAGCAAAACCCCACAATCTTGAACGTACTTGCATGAACCTTCTCCATGAAACCAGTGCGTGGGGGTGAGTGTCCGGGCATCGCCCCCGGGGTGGTGTTTCACGCGGCAGATCTGGAGGAGCATCACGCAGCACAAGCCGAGGAGGACTTGCAGTTCAACCCCTTGGGGGACCATGTGCTCGTCGGTGCTAACGACTTCGGAGGCGCCGATGAGGGCGTGGAGTTCGATGAACACGCTCCGCTCGTGTACCCGGAGGTACATCTATTTCTACATGTTTCATATTTTCTGCTCAAGCTTAATCTATCCTGGCGTCATAAAAAAATCTAGTCCTAATGATTGGATGTAACGTAAGAACCGGTACATGGAGAGATCTAGTCTGTTCTGAATGAATCCACATTATTTATTTATTAATAAGTTACCAAGAACACAAACCACATTAATTTAGGAGCGAGCTGGGGAGACGGCCGTAATGAACTGCTGAACCTCTATAGACATGTTATTGCATCAAAAGTAACTTGGAATGGTGGAAGGAATATATATTTATTATTTTGCTCATTTCGGTTTGTATTCCATACATTACAGGTGTATTCAAGTGAGATGGACTCTAACAAGCAGACCAGGGACAACCAGAGCTGCCATGTCATGAAGAAGCTCAAGAGCGGGATAATCCCTTTCCGCACTCGACTTGGGGAGCTCAAGTGCTCTTTCTGTAAGAAAGGAGTTAACCTGAGGATTGCCAGCTTGATTCCGCATGCGGTTGGCATCGGTAAAAGCCCGGCTAGTAAACACAAGTCAGCGACCAAGGCTAAGCATGCTGCTTATGGCAAGTTCCTGAGGGAGCATGTCAAGACCGTCCTAGTGTCCCCTTACTTAGGAATCAGCAACTTCTAGCCGACCAACCCCGTCACTGTGCTGGCCTGGCCACTAATAATATTTAGTTCTCTTACCGTATCTAGACCCTTAAACTATGGGGATTTCTGTTTTCGTACCCTTCAAAATATATTCAAGTTCATCTGTTTATGGAGTTAAAGTTCCGGTGGAATACTCGTTATTTTGCATGGATAGAGGGGTGCCCCTGACAGATATAAGGGTGGCATACTCGTTGGTGTGCAAAACTGAGTACAACTGAATCGCCATGGTTAGACACGAGGGAAAAAATGTGACTCACGGTACGCGTGTGCGGCGCACGGGGCGGTAGCGGACACGTGTGGCCGTGCACGGTGCATTAGCGTACGCGGTGCACAGTAGTGCAACGAAACATCGCTTCCCTTCTCCTTTAATAGAGGCCTCCCCACTCCTACTCATCACGCACTCGCTCACTCAACCGTCTCCACTATCCCATCACCTTCTACAAACGCCCAACAAAACCCCAACCACGCCGACGATGGAGAAGATCAGCGTGGTGGCCATCGGCGCCTCTAGGGCTGCCGGCGAGGAGCCCCCCCGTCCCCGTCCCTGCATCCGCCATAGCCACCGGCGAGGAGGCCCCTGCCGGTCTTGGACAGATCCCGCTCGGCTGGGACCCCTACGGGGAGGTTGTCTACATAAGGCCGGAGAACCCCTACAACACCAGCATCGCTGACCCATGGTCTGAGGTAACCAGGGTTTTCTCCCCTTCCCTTGTTCTTCCCCCGTTCCCATCATTGGATGCTAGATCATATGTTATTAGGGCTCGGCTGTTTGTATTTTTTATAGTATCTAATCCTCTTGTGTTAGATCTCGATTTTCGATGAATCCCCTTGTTCGTAGTTGGGATCAGTATTCGATTTGGTTTGAGATTTGGGGAATAATCGCGGGATCTCATTCGGTTAATTTATGCAAAAAATCAATCCCGATAATCAAAGTATCTCAATCATGTCCTTATTTCAATCTACTGTTTTTTCCAACAGGAGGATAGCAGCAACCTCCGCAGCGACGACGAGTCCAAGGACACCAAGACTCGTCATGTGCTGAGGAGGCTAAAGTCCGGTCAGTACAACAACTTCTTCGCCGGCGACGTCTACAGGTGCCCCTTTTGCCCCACCAGGAGGCTCCGCGCCACGGACTTCAACTCCCTCGTGAAGCATGCCGAGGACGTGAGGACCTGCGGCAAGTCCGTGAATGTCCACGGCTTCAAGGCCAAGCACCAGGCGCTCGGTCTTCACCTATGCAACCTCCAGAAGGTGGTTATCGAGGAGGGTCGCATGCCCCTTATCAGACCAAAGGCGCCCAAGGTCAAGGGGCTGGGCAGCAAGAAGTGGAGGGGGCGATAGAGGGAGGAGGCGGATGCCCTCCGGGCAGAGGCCACGAGGGGCCACTGATCAGCTGCTGCTGTTGTAAAGCAGCTTCTTTTGTCTTGTCTGTGTTGAAGCAGTCTGCTACTGCTGCTGCTGAGCAGCCTAATTGTCGAACCTCGTTAAGTACCGGACTATATAACCTATATTAGCTGCTTTATCTACATCTGCTCTGTTTACTGAATTTATTTATGGTGCTGGTTTGTTTTGCTGCTCTAGATTTGCTACCAGATTGGGGGAAAATGATCGCAAAAGGAACAATGAATGAAGAGAGAAGCTGCTATAGATTCCCTACCTTTTTGGGCAAAAAACACAATTGTTAGAGAGAGAGGGGAAAAGGCGCTCTTAAAAAGGCCAAATAACAAAAAAAACTTCCACTTTAGGCGTCATGGCGCACGTAATGACAAAGCCTTTGACCAGACGGCACCCCCCTCCGAGCGCATGTGAGAGCTTCGGAATATCGGGAGGGCAAAAGTGAGGACAAACGAGACACAATGTTGCTATAGCTAAATCTGACAAAAGCTGAATTTGGCTTTACCATGAAATTTAGCTAGAGCTCCACAATGTAGCTATTCTAAATCCCTAAACTATGTGGTGCATTGAAACCTAATGCTTTTCCACCGACACATGTGTTGCAAAGTTGCTTGATCATGCATGCTTACACAAGTGGCCTACAGAGAAACTTATAGAAGCATGGGAAAACGAGCTTCATTTTGGCAAATTCAGGACAAGCTTTGCGCAATCGGCAGGCCTGATCAGCTGGGCGGCTGCCCCGGGGTCGTGTACACTTCCTTCTGTTAGGAATTAATAATAACTATACACTTCCTTTTGTCCTGTCACGTTACGTCGTGTCAGCACCGTGCACCCACTGCGGATCGGCAATGGGACGGTGGTCTACGTGACCGGTCTCTGCCACGCCAAAGCCACGTCGCACACCCGTCCCATCGCCTACCGGGACGGACGCCGAATTTAATCGCTAGGATTGTAAACCATCGGTGCTCGCCCGGTCAAACTTGCTTCGGCATGGGTATGACCAGAATATTGGTAAACGGAATTTAAGCATCGCCTTCTGTCTCCTTAGCACATCACTATGCAAAAATCCCCAACTCATTCCTTCCGTCGGCGCCGCCACCGCAAGAACCATCGATGCTACCGCAGGCACCGCCTCCGCCTGGCCATACCACCGCAATAGATCACTCCACCTCCACGCCCAGTCCTAGCCACCGCTACCGACCCTAGGCCACCGCCGCCGCGTTAGCTGCTACCATGGACGCAGAGTATGGCGTGTTCGGCGACGGGAGCGACTACACCGACGAGTACACCGTCACTGCCCATGGCACCACCAAGATGATGGTCGTCCACACAAATGCATCAGCGGAGGTTGCCAAGGTCATCGCAATGTACGAGCGGTGGCTACGTGAGCCGATGGATAGGTACAAGATCGTCGGCCTTGACCTCGAGTATACCGGAGATAGGAAGAGGATGACGCTTTTGCAGCTGTCCATGCGTAACCACTGCCTCCTATATCACGTATGTAGGGCAAAATCTGTATGCTTGGAGCTTCGCGAGTTCCTACACAGGAGGGAGATCTACTTCGCCAACGTCGACATCAAGAACGACACTCCGAAGCTAGAATCCTCGTTCATGTCGTCAATCACGTCGATCTCCAAGATTTGTGGAGGTACCCGGATGGCGGTACGGGGAAAGCCGGCATGGCTAGACTCGCTTCTGACATCATCGATCGCGAGTACGCCGGCATGAAAGTCGAGTTCCCGAAGCACCTGCACGAGCGATGGGAGTGGAGGCACCTGGATTACAATGCGATCAAGTACGCAGCCAGGGACGCGTATGTCTGCTACGAGATGCTCAACAGGATCTAGCTGGTGGGTGAGTGTGCTGTTTACCACTACTAGTTTCGCATTTCGTTTCTAGTTTTATCTCTCCTGTATTTTATCTCGCATGTATTTTCTAAGCATTCTGTGTGTAAGAACCAAGCTCGTATGATCCCTGTGCTATTAGCTACTTAACCTGTATGAATTACATTCTCCCTTTTGTATGCTCAACATTCATTCTTACAAATTATGTCTGTCCCATTTGCATGCGGCAGAATCCAAGACTGACATGCATACGGTGTGATACAGTCATAAGTCATAACCAAACCCAGATTAGATCTAAGGATACAGTCATAACCAAACCCAGATTATAGTTTGACAAAGGTAATACACAGCAGTTCGTAATTGCTCACATAGTGTACTTATGAAATAACATGTTTTCATAAACACAACAATCATGCACTAATAGTCTACATCCTAGCCTGTTGGAGAAGGCAACCGATCCCAGGATGCCTTCGGTCGCTTGCCCCGGTTTGTAGATTCATCTACACTCCGACATCTGGGGCAAACAACCTGCCTTGGTGGTGGTTCAATGATGCAATGCCTGGAACGAGATTTTACAATCTGGCGGTACAGCTCGTAGCTAACATACCCGTCAATTGCAGCGTACTTCAGATTAGGTTCATACAATGGCTTATCCTCCCAGTAATCGTGCCCTTCAGATTAGGTTCAAACATCTTGGCAATCTGTCCTTCATGTCAGCGTACCACGGGTCGATGAGTTCGGAGGCAAGAGCGGCCATCCCGGTCTTGCCGCCCTTCGTCCCTAGGATCCAGTAAATTTCCTGGATGTCCACTCTGCACTCCTTTGGGATTCTAATGTTGACAATCGGGCTTTCAAGAAGTTTAGTTTCATTCATGATGTCAACACTAGTAAATGTTATGTGATGGTTCACGAGAAAGTCATGAAACAGATCCCTAATGCTTTCGCCCCACCTGCATGAAAATGAATTCAGACAAATAATATAGCAATAACTTTTGCAAATAGACGGTTCAGGAAGAAAAAGACAGCAAAATCTACCAGATCCCGTCAGCCCCCTTCTCGCAAAAAGGCTGGTATACGAAGACGTGCCACTTCATGGAGAGTTGCACCACGGCGATCCTATGGTGATCGCGAATGTACTCGAGGTCGAGACCTACGAACCTATTTTCTTCGAACTGCAACCAACTCGTGTAATTATTCAGAGTGTTCCTCACCGTCTGAGGGTCGGTGGTGTAGACGACATCGATCTTCTTCCCGCCATGTACTTCGATGTCGAAGTGCGCAGTTTCTTGCTTGCCGTTGTTTCGGACGTCCGGAGCATCCTGACTACAGGCAAGAGGGAAAGGATACGGAGGAAGAGGGTGATGCGGTGGTGGAGGAAATGGATGAGGCCGTGGAGGAGAAAGACGATGAGGTCGTGGAGGAGGAAATGAGACGGAGAAGTAAAGATTGGAACCGCCCTTACCAATATCTGGAATGGTGCATGACCGTTCGTAGTAGGGTGAAGGTGGAGAAAAACGGCGGTTTTACACGTCGACGCTGGCGCTTCCTGAAATTTGTTATGTGTCACTTGCATGCGGTGGAATCAATTCAAACATAGGCACGTTTGCGCGTGCCGACCTTCACTCACTGACAGGCGGTCCGCACATTTCTCTTTTACGATTTATTTTTTCACTTCCTCTAGACGGTTCCGGTGCCCGCCCTCAATACTTACGCACCCCCTTCTTGTCTTCCACGTGGACGAGAACCGGCGGCGGCGGCGGTTCCTTGCAGATTCACTCCCCACTCGAACAACTGCCCCCATCCCTGATTCCACCCCCTCTCGAATCCATCCACCTCCTTATCACAACGCCTCCATTAATCTACCGGATTCCAGACTCCATTTGCCGCTATGGGTAGAGCTTGGGGTAGCAGCAGGCTGAAGGGAAAGGCATGCGACGACGACACGGATGGCCAGGGCGACCGCTACCGCGAGGATTGGGGATGGTCGAACCTCAGTGCCGTGAACATGCATAGGATCGCCTCGGGGTTGGACATCATCTCAGCGGGCCGCCTCGCTCGCTGCATCCCTGGCTACCGCTTGACGATGCGGAACATGGACGAACAACCGTTCGGCATGCCAGACCTTCTTTACCCCGATAACAGCAAATGGCCAAGCGACCGCGATGGCCACGTAAGTTCCAGTATCTAGATTATTCGTTCAGTCATATCATTGATTCATATGTGTTGAACTCTCATCGGAATCCTATGTTCCTTTTGTCGAACGTGTTGTGTGCACGCGCGGTTTGAACAAATCGAACCATTTAAGACTATTATGTACAGCGGAAGCTTTGCTCGTACCTGATATTCTGGTATTTTCGTAGTGACACAGTCTTACTTTAGGTGATAGACGAGTTGTCAATTTCGATTTTGCAATGGAATGCCTGCTAAGTGGTATTCAGGAGTTTGTTCTGGGGGCTCTGCTACTACTCCATATATTGAGTATCTTCGTATTTAGGCGATATCTGAGGAGACACTCGTATTTAGGCGATATTTTGTGTACTTTAATCTAAAGGCCCAGTTGTCAAATTTTATTTGCAATGTAATCCATGCTAGTTTATTGTACCAACTGACAACAAACTCTACAAAATATTCATGCAAAACTAATGCTGCTGGATAAGTGGTCCGAATCAGTAGTGGTGAATATCAAGGAAGAAGAAGAGATGAAAATGGAAGATGACCAGAACTGGGTGGGAGGCAATAGCGAGTGGCTGGTCCTTTTATCACAGGATGGCAGTACTTGGACTCTAAAAAATGGCTACAGCTCGATGAGACTTGCAGTGCCACCTTTGAAGGGTGTCGGCATTACTACATTCAACAGCGGGTGGCCGCCGCCCTTTTCCGAATTCGCTTACAGGTTCAACATGGCAGAACTTGACCTCGTGAAGGTACAACTCCCACATAGACCGCGGGAGGGGGCGTGGAAGAACTGGGAGTACGACCTCTTAGAGGTGTTCGACAAGGCAATCACATTCATTAGTTGCCCATAAGACATGGAATGGACAGTCTTGCACGATGATTTCCTACGGCCGGAGAAGTATGTCGACGCCGTCTTCACCTACGGCTACTCTTTGTACAGACCGCGACGCATTTATGCGGTCACTAAATCTAGTGGCGACGTGCGTGTTTGGGAGACGTCCATTTGGGGTGAGTCATGGTGTCATATAGCATGTAAAATCCCATTCAAAATTCTGCTTACTGACTGTTAGTAACACGCAGGTACCCACGCAACCCCGCGCATCATTCCAGCTCCGGACATCGAAGATGTAGTAGCAGATGCTGAACTTGGGACACGGCGCTGGTTCCTGGCACATCTCGGAGACAACACGGAACATGATGATGAACTCTTGTGGATTCATATCAGGGGAGCACTAAACAGCGTTGGTGATACAATAGAACATATGAGGACACAACTTTCTTCATACCCATCGCTGCGATGTCACGTTTTCTTAAGGTCCGCATGCCCATCCGAAGACCCAGTAGAGCAAGTCTGGAGCAGAGTCAACAATCTGAAGGGACAATCTGCGTTTCTTGGGATCAACTACCCTTTCTTTGCCGGAGCCCCTGGAGATTTTGAACCTGTAGTTGCTCAGGCAGCCCTGGCCCCTGATGCTGCTGCTGGTGGTGGTGGTGGTGGTGGTGGAGCTGATGAAGAACTAGCTGTTGCTGCTCCTGGTGAAGCTGAAGAAATACTTGGTGATGCTGCTGCTGGTGAAGATGACGAAATACTTGCTAATGCTGCTGCTGGTGAAGCTGACGAAATAACTGCTGAGGCTGCTGCCGCAGTCCAGGAAGAACATGATGGTGTTGTTGCTGAGGTGCCAGCACTTCTAGTGTTGATAGAAGACTGTGTGTTTGCTACACACTCACGCGCCTATCATGTTGACACTCCAGATTCGACCTGGAGCCGAATCCACGTCGGGGGGAGGGGGCCTACAATTGGCTCATCAGTGGGGTTGTACTATTGGAAGGAGAATGAAAGACAGCCAAATGCAGCATTCTAGTTTGTTTCGATGATACCACCAGCTCCAGGGACCTAGTGCTCATACTGGCAAATCTGATGAAACATTTGTCTTTATCTTTATCATTAGTTACGCTTATGTGTGTAAAGACTGAGCTGTGCTTATTTGTGTAAGACTAAGTTAGGCCTAACTACGTAATATTCAGTGAAGCCCAACTTTTCTTTCCACGCCCATAACAATAGAATTGCAGCATAGAACATACAAATGTAATGTGCATACCAGGCATTTTTGCTCAGGAAAACAACCACTTCAAGCAAATGATACATCGTGTACGCATTTGAACACATCACTAGAATGTGCCACCTATTGATGATTGATGACATGGATCTAGCTTTTCTGCGCGTTTTGCATTGAATCACTAATTGATTTGTTCATATATTTTTTGGCAATGGCTGATGAACTCCACTCTCTTGGTAACTTCCTTCATCAGCGAGCACTTGTTGATGCACTGCAAAGTACAGAACATGGTCGTCATCGTCATTCCATTTAGGTTCTCTATATTTCGTCATCACAGAGCTACTAATTTCAAATGAAAATCTAGTAAACAATATATGTGTACATTGTTAGAGTATGCTACGGCCACGGTACATACATGTTTTTCTACAATCACAAGAAGAAAACTTGATGCATTTTCACCTTGTTGGCGTTGTGCCGAACTGGGTGGATGTGGCTTTGGGGTTCGGAGAGGAAGGCGCCGTGGCTGGTGCGTGTGCGACCATGGCGACGGCAAGCTCGGATTCTGGAGGAGGCCAACAGGACCGAGCATGGTCGGCATGGTGACAGATCTCACCCAGGAATGAATTCCCGTCCCCGCGTCGTGCCAATGGTGCGGTCATGGTGACGGCGAGCTCCGATTCGGGATGGGAAGGAGACCGGGCCGAGCAGGTTCGTCCAAGTCCTAGATCCGCACCATGGCCGCGACCACAGATTGCCGCCCCGGAGGAAGAAGAAGAAGAAGACTCGTAAAGGATGCATGCGCCAACGCTGCAAGCCTACATGGCAGCAACGATGGCAGCGACATAACGGCGAAAGCTGACAGGGGGGCCCAACTTGACGGCTATTAGCCTGATTTTTTGTATTGAAACGTAAAGTTGAATTCGTGCCGAAAAAGACCCTCTAAGTATTTGGCACGCCAACTATAGTCATCGCGGCTGATATCAAGGAACTCGGGTACCGCGTTGCCTGGCCACCCCAACTTTCGGGCCGCAAAATGATATTCTCTCTACTACGATGGAACCGCTAAAACATGGAGGAAGCCTGGCTGGCGTGTGGCAGAAGTAAGATTTTTGTTCCCTCGCGCGATGTTGACTCGCCAAAGTCTTTTGAGGTGTGTGGGTCCCGGACGTCAGTGTCTCTAGTGGACCATACTTTTTGGTCGCGCCTCCCTAATTTGAACTCGATAACGTTGCTCGAGGCTTCTAACGTTTAGTAAGGCTGTTGGGTCCCACATGTCAGCCTCTCATTAGAAGAATCATGTGTATGATGGAATTTTTTCCTTCGCTCGCGCTACCCTATTCCGAAGTTGATAAAGCTGCTCGATGCATCTACCATTTAATCAACCTCCTGGGACTCACATGTCATCCTCTCATTAGAAGAAACATGTGTATGATGGAACTTTTCCCTTGGCTATCGCCTCCCTGATTTCAACTCGATAATGTTGCTCGATCTATCTGATGTTTAGTCACGCTGCTGGGTCGTCCATGTCAGCCTCACATTATAAGAATCGTGTGTATGATGTAATTTTTTTCTTCGCTCGCGCTACCCTGTTCCGAACTTGATAGCGCTGCTTGATGCATCTACCGTTTAATCAAACTCCTATACCCCAGATGTCATCCTCTCATTAGAAGACATGTGTGTATGATAGAATTTTTTTCCCTCGGTCGCGCCTCCGTGTTCCGAACTTGATAGCGTTCCTTGATGCATCTACCATTTAATCATGCTGCTAGGCCCCACATGGCATTCACTCATTAGAAGAAACATGTGTATGATGCAATTTTTGCTCTCGGTCGCGCCTCCGTGTTTCGAACTTGATAGCGTTGCTCGATGAATCAGCTATTTTTCCAGGCTGATGGGTCCCCCATGTGAGCCTCTAATTAGAGCAAATGTGTGCATGCTGGACTTTTTTATCGCTCGTGCCTCCCTGTTTCAAACTTGGCAACATTGCTGGAGGCAGCACCTGTATACGGCCACGCTACTGGGTCCCACATGTCGGTCTCTTTGTAAATGAAACCTGTGTAGATGGACTTTTTTGGCTGCGTCCGTTGATTTGACCTTGGCAATGTTGCTCGATGCGGCAACCGTGTATGGTCCTGTGGCTGAGGCCCCCATGTCAGCCTCTCTGGTATGTTCTGCCTTGTGGGTCCCATATGCAGTATGTATGTTCTGGCGGGTGGGTCCTAGATGTTAGCCTCTCTACAAGTTTTTTAAATTTTTCAGACTAGACCATTAAAATCGAGGGATGCTGCAGGCTGGTCGGTCCATGATGTCAGCCTCTCCGTAATGTGATATTAAAAAGTAAACCCTTTCTCAAAAAAAGTAAACCCAAGATATATATAAATATGTACACACAGGGGATTCGAACTAAAGACCTTCAAATCAAATCAAATAGACATAAACTGAGTGTTTTGCCACTACACCAAAGCTATTTATAGAAATTGAATCATTAAACATGTATTAGTACTACAACTTATGTATCAGTCTTCTAAAAAATATTTTGTGTGTCAAAGTTATCTCTCTTAAAATAAAAGGGCAGTGCTACTAGAACCTCGATTTATAAAAAGCCACATAATGGATTAGTTTCTTAAAAACATGGGTAGGCAGAGTTTTTTAGAGGTGGGGGGGCAATGCAAAAAAGGACAAATTAAAAAGTTTTTAGGCTATGGTCAATGGGCTCCTATTGCAAATTTCACTGGGTTGTGGCTCACCAGATTCAAACACAGACCTTGTCGAGGGAGAGGAAAAAAGCAATAATTCCTTTGATAGATATTCATTTAAAAATATCTAATGAACACACACCACATGCGCCAAAACAGGACTGGTATCCTATGACTTGACTTGGTGAAATCACGATGTATATCTTTACCCTCTCATCTCTGTCCAAAACGTATCCAACGGTTGTGATGACGCAAAGGCAAAATCTCTAGAGCAAGCAGCCAGCAGCAACGACAGAACTTTTGACAAATTCAATACCATTTGAAAGATTAAGGAGTACAGAATAATAAGACATACAAAATTGACGTATTCCTAGTTCATATTCAACAGCACTTGATCAATTCAAAAGCATTTCAAAGTGACTGATTCAGCAATATAGACACTAAAATTCAATAGCAGTACAGAGAGAGAATTCTAGTTCCAGCTCTAAAAACCATACCACGCGATCAGTTTGCCCTTTTCTCCAAACACACTCGATCACTGGAAGACAAACATTGTCATAATATTTGGTCATATAGGGAACCGTCATATAGATACAAATATACCATACCAGTACGTACTAGTCATAGCTCCAATCCAGCAAAAGGTTATCATAGTTTTACCACCCATATATGATCACTTGAGATAAGATAACCACATAATTAATTACAATAGCATGCGGCCAAGACCTAGACAGCTAGGAAGTTCATCAACAGCATGTAGCATTTAGGGCAGCCAGATACATTGACCTTGACCGTTCTTCCAATAGTAAGTTTGGCTGATTTCTGGAACTTGATCCACCTAGAAGTAGCTGCCAAGCGCCCAGCAGTCGAATTAATGGCATAGCGTCCCTCGATTTGCAATCCTTCTTTCTGCATCGTGAAGACTATTGTGCCCTTTCATCTAGCCCGGAGTTCCTTTGTGGCAGTCTTAGGTCATTTCCGAGTCAAAGCAAGAGATAGACGTGTAATTACTAAGAGTAATGCACTGAATCATGTGAAACTTGAGAAGACATTCAGAGCAGTTTATCTGCCACCATATACTCACAAACATAATCCGATGCGACCTTGTGATGACACATGTGTAGGATATGGTCTGACAAGGTATTGCCCGCGGTGACGGAGCTTGTGCCGGTGCCTGTTGATACCTTGCAAACGTATCCATAATTTTTGATGTTCCATGCTTGGTTTTATCTACTTTCTTATGTTTTGTCCACACTTTGGAGTGCTTTTCATATGATTTCTTGGACTAACCTATTAACAAGAGCCATAGTGCCAGCTGCCTATTTTTTTGTTGTTTTTGGTTCTAGGAAAGTCAAAAAATGAATATTTTCGGAATTGGACGGGACAAAAGCCAAAGTCAGTTTTTCACTGAGGGACACCTGGAGTTAGAATACGAGACGGAGAGGGGCTAGGGCCCGGCCACACCACCTGACCGCGCGGCCAGGCATGGCCCACGACAGGGGGTGGTCTGGCCGCCTCAGGCACCCCCTCGGCCTCTCCTACCGCCTATAAGTTGCCTTTGATACGGAAACCCTAAGTACCCAATCAAAAATCCACGAAAGAGTCTGTAGCCACCATCATCTCCATCCCTAGATCGGGAGGGGTCTGAAGCTCTTCCCGGCACCTTGCCGGAGAAGGGAATTCACCCTGGAGGCCTTCTTCATCATCATGCAAGCCTCCAGTGTGATGCGTGAGTAGTTCATCTCTAGACTACGGGTCCATGTAGTAGCTATATGGCTGGTTCTCCTCCTTTGTGCTATCATGTTTAGATGTTTTGAGCTCCGTTCATGATCAAGATCATCTATTTGTAATTCTGCATGTTGTGTTTGCGGGGATCCGATGGATATTGAGATGCTATTTAGATTGATTATTAATTCTATCATGTCTTTGTTATTTGTGATCTTGCATGCTTTCCGTTGTTAGTAGCTATCTTGGCCAAGTAGATGCTAGCAACTCCAAGAGTTAGTATTTATACTCGATAGTTGGTTCATGCCTCTGGTAATTTGGGGAAGTGACAGAAATCTCTAAGGTACTAGATGTGCTGTTGCTACTAGGGATTAAACAACAATCCTTTGTTCATAGAACAATCATATTGTTTACTTTACACACAATTCATAATGCAATTATCCGTTGCTTGCAACTTAATACTGGAGGGGGTTCGGATGATAACCTGAAGGTGGATTATTAGTCATAGATGTAGTTGGATGGCGGTCTATGTATAATGTTGTAATGCCCAATCGAATCTCAAAGGAGTCAAGATGAGTAGTATATGCTTGTATGCTTTCTCGATGTTTGTCAATTGCCCCACTATAATTTGTTCACCCAACATGTCATTTATCTTAAGGAGAGCCACCTCTAGTGAACTATGGACCCTGGTCCTTTCTTTTACCATCAATCTACAACTGTTTACTGTTTTGTGTTTACATTCTACAAACTATTACTTTCTTCCACTCGATACGTTTAATCCTTTGTTTTCAGCAAAACCGGTGAGATTGACAACCTCATCGCACGTTGGGGATAGAGTTTTGTGGTTGTGTTGTGCAGGTCTCCACGTTGCTGCTGGCACTGGTAGTGCGCCCTGCCAAAGTTCATCTAACTACACCTTTGGGGTGTTTCCTTGCTCCTACTGGATTGATAACCTTGGTTTCATAACTGAAGGAAACTTACTGTTGTGCTCATCATACCTTCCTCTTGGGGTTCCCCAACGAGCTCGTTAGTACACGAGTCAGCAAGTATTTTTCTGACACCATTTCCAGGGAGTCAAGGACATCTTCACAAGGGGAGTCCCTCATAACCAATCTCTTTACTTTGTTATTTTTGTTTTGCTTAGTTTCTTTTCACTTTGTTTGCTTGTTTCTTTATCAAAAACACAAAAAATATTAGTTTTACAAGTTTGCTTTCTTTATTAAAAACACAAAAAATGACTACTCTTGAAAACACTAAGTTGTGTGACTTCACTAGCACCAACAACAATTATTTTATGAGCACACCTATTGCTCCACCTGTTCCTGAAGCTACTTTCTTTGAGATAAAACCTGCTTTACTCAATCTTGTTATGAGAGAACAATTTTCTGGTATTGGTAATGAAGATGTTGCTGCCCATCTAAATAACTTTGTTGAACTTTGTGAGATGCAAAAGCATAGAGATATAGATGGAGATATTATTAAGCTTAAATTGTTTCCTTTCTCTGTGAGAGGAAAAGCTAAAGAATGGTTGAATTCCTTAACTAGGAATAGTATTGATTCTTGGACTAAATGCAAAGATGCTTTTATTGGAAAATACTATCCTCCTGCTAAGATTATATCTATGAGAAGTGAAATAATGAAGTTTAAACAATCTGATAATGAACATGTTGCTCAATCTTGGGAAAGAATGAAATCTTTGGTAAAGAATTGTCCCACTCATGGACTGACTACTTGGATGATCATCCAAACTTTTTATGCAGGATTGAACTATTCTTCAAGGAACCTACTGGATTTTGCTGCTGGAGGTACCTTTATGACCATTACTTTGGGTCATGCAACAAAGCTTCTAGATAATATGATGGTTAAATACTCCGAATGGCATACTGAAAGAGCTCCACAAGGTAAGAAGGTAAATTCTGTTGAGGAAACCTCCTCCTTGAGTGATAAGATTGATGTTATAATGTCTATGCTTGTTAATGGGAAAGCCCATATTGATCCAAATCATGTTCCCTTAGCCTCTTTGGTTGCTCAAGAATACCAAGTTGATGTGAAATTTATAAGGAATAATAATTTTGGCAACAATGCTTATGGTAATAACAATTATAGGCCTTACCCTCCTAATAATACTTATGGTTATAATGGCAAACCTGGAATACCTAGTGAAGGAAGAATTTTAGAAGTTGAAAGAGCCACTAAAAACTTCATGCAATATGAAAAAAATAAACTATTTACTAAAACTATGGAGGAACAATCTACCATTTTGAAGAACATTAGTCATCAACTTGAGAGTTTAAATAGGGAATTCCTAATTTGCAATTGAAACTTTCTAATGCTGAAAGTTTATATCATCTTTGTCTAAAGCTCAATCCTCTTTGATTAATAAAATGGTTGCTAAACCTGAAACTAATGATAATCCCTTTGAAGCTACTAATGCCATACAAGTAAGAATTGATGAAAATGTTAGACTATTAGCTGAATTGCATGCTAAGTGGGAAAGAGAAGATGAAATTGCTAGAAACATTAGTATTTCTACTATCACTACCACTAGGGTTGAGGCTAGTAATAGCTCTAGTAGTTTAGATCATAATTATGATTTTGATCTTGATGGTTGCAATATCTCTGAAGTTATTAAGTTCCTATAAAAGCTTGCTAAAAGTCCTAATGCTAGTGCTATGAATATGGCCTTTACAAAACACATTACTAATTCTCTCATAAAGATTAAAGAAGAAAAGATGAAACATAAAGCTTCTATTCCTATAAAACAAGAAGATGGTTGCGAACCCATCATCAATATGAAAGTAAATGATTTTGATTTCAAAGCTTTATGTGATCCTGATAGTAGTGTTTCTATTATGCCTAGAAGGATTTATGATATGCTTGATTTGCCACCACTTGAAGATTGTAATTTGAATGTCCCACTTGATGATAATGCTAAAAAGAAACTCATGGGGAGTATTAATGATGTTCTTATTATGGTTAACAATGCCTATGTCCCCGTTGATTTCTATGTTTTGGATGTTGAATGCAATGCTTCTTGTCCTATTACTTTGGGAAGACCTTTTCTTAGAACTGTTGGTGCCATTATCGATATGAAAGAAGGCACCATTAAATATCAACTCCCACTCAAGAAAGGTATAGAACACTTCCCTAAGAAGAGAGATAAGATTTCTTTTGCCTCTCCTATAAAAATAAATTGCTCTTAATGCTTCTTCATTTGAGAACACTTGATCCTTTTTCTTGCTTCTTATGCCTAACTTAAAGGCGTTAAAGAAAAGTACTTATTGGGAGATAACCCAAAAGTTTTAGATGAGTCTTGGAAGTTATTACTTCAGTAATAACCGCTCCTTATCCTTTTTATTTGCTTTTTGTGCCAAGAGTAACCTCTAATGAGAGAGAAGTAATGATTGGGAAAGTTGCTGTCCCGAAACAGATTTTTGTGCTTCACCATAAAAATTCGTGTAAAATCTCTATACGTCCTTTTGAGGCGTGAATTTTTGTGCTTCTGCCCCAGGGTGTTATCTAACTTTCGTTAGTTCAACACTTTTTGATTTGATCAACATAATGTCTTCGAACAAAATTCGTGTTTACCTGCTGGTCTGTTTTGACAGATTTCTGCCATTTTCTGCATTTGCTTCTTGTTGGTTCCTTTTTGAGTTCTTTTGGGGAATTAAGATTTTTGAGGGAAGTGCTACAATATCTAGTGTTATAATGGAAGTTTTATTGGTGTTATAATTTAACCTAAAGAACTATTATCTTGAGTGCACTAATGTTGCTAATAAAGATTGTGTGCAGTTTTGTATGAAGGAAAAATTTCAGGTGTATGGAAGGAATGAGTAATGAGATGAAGAATGGACTAAAGCTCAAGCTTGGGGATGCCACGCGTGTCACCCCAAGAAATATCCAAGAAGTACAAGCGTCAAAGCTTGGGGATGCCCAAGGCACCCCCTTCTTCATCAATAAAAATCCCAGGTTTCTTCCAAACGCTTTATTTTTATTGTTTCATGCACAGTTGTGTTGTTCTTGGAGCGTCTTCTTTTTCGTTTTTGTTCTGGTTTTTCGTGTGCTTTGTTTTCTTAGTTTTCTAAATAAATAGGTTGGACCCCCTCTTTCATACATTGGTTTTCAAATAGTTTGGCTTGGATTGGAAAAGAGTAGGAAAGTTCATGCTTTAGTGGTAAAGAGAGCTTGTTTTTAACTTTGGCCTATGCTTTGTCATGCCATGCTTGATATTGTTTTGTCTTTATGCTTAGTATTCCTTGCTGTAGCATGACTTGTTATAAACAAGTGAGATTGCTTAATGTGCCTTTGAAAAATCATGCGTTGTTTTAGCATATTAAAGCATAGTATTGTGGTATTCTCCTTTGATGCTTTATTTGGGTTGACTGGGCGCATGCTCACACCATGTTATGACTATCCAAAGTCACCATAGCCTTTATGATCCTTTAGTTTTCAACTTGTAGTATCACTTTATGCTTTGATCAATGATGTTTTGTCGCTCTCCATGATTATGGACATTATTTCTCTCTTAGTTTGTCGCTCCCAGTCTTTTGCTAGCCTCCGCAACCAAGTATGAGTTCCACTCATGCATCCAACTCCTAAAACCAAGTTATTCCAAAGAGTCCACCATACCTACCTACTAGCATATGCTATTCCAAGTATATTCATGTTTTTATCTACCTTCCGAATTAAACTTGTTATGCGAAAACTAGTGATTAAAGCTCTCACGAACTTGATGGCTGTCACATCCCAAGATTTTCCAAATCTTGTAATGTGAAAATTAAATAAACAAAATAAATCTTTGTTGAAAATCAGGGTGAAAAGAAACTTTTGTTTCTAAAAAGAAACTGAAATCCCATCTTGAACAAACTTTGGCTAAAGTTTGAATTCAACAAAACCAAATCAAGGGAAATGCATTCCTCAAAGAATGTATCTAGAAATTGAACACTTGGAACATAAATCCAAATCCCTAGACCCTAATGGAATAAAAATCATTTCCAAGTTATCTCCAAATCCATGGATTTGATCCATACCAAATTTGATCAACAAATAATCACAAAGGATCAAGAAAGACCTTAGAGATGGTTTCACTTAGTTTGGAACCATAGACTAAAACCTTATGAATATAAAAAGATAAGGAAATTGAATTTCCAAAGCCAATAAAGCCCTTACCAAAAGCCATACCAATTGGTGAACAATTAAAATCCTAAAGGGATTAAAAAGATAAACATTTAATAAAGGAAAAATAAATTGTTTTGGAAATACTATTTGGATCTTTTAATAAAAGACTTTGTTTTCAAATGAAAAGGTGAGCCAAATTAATTTTGGCCAAACTTTGTATTAAAATATTTTGTTTTGATAAAATGAGTAAAAGTTTATTTAAATAAAATAATAAGGATTTAAATATCCAATTTTATTTAAGTAAAGGCTTTTCCCATTTTAAATGAACACCAAGTATTTTATTACTACTTTGAAATCTTTTATTAAAAGGTTTTGCTTTGATTAAAATGAGTAAAGGATTATTTAAATAAAATAATAAGGATTTAAATATCCAATTTTATTTAAGTAAAGGCTTTCCCATTTTAATTAAAACACCAAAACTTATTTATTTATTTAAATAAGTTTCCAAGTATTCTTTTATTTTTCAAATAAAACCTTCTGGTTTGGTTTTGAAAATAATTGGATTTCAAATGGAAATTTTATTAAATAAATCAAAACCCTATTTTATTAGATAACTAAAGATCCATTTTATTTAATTATTAAATGGATCCTAAAATAAATAAAATATTATTTTATTTTGAGATTTGGATTATGTTGATAAACAGAACCAAATTCAAAGTGAAAAGTTTGTTGTTTGTTTGAATTGATTTGAGTGTAGTTTGAATGCTTGAATAATTGTTTGAAATTCAAAACAGAAAATATAAATAGAAAAGGAAAAAGTTTTAGACAGAAAAAAAATAGGGAAACAGACCAGCCCATTAGGCCCAGCAAAACAGCCCAGTTCTCCTCTCCCTCGGCGAATCGTTTTTCACCTGTTAAATGACCCACAGAACCAATGACCGGTGGCCCCTCTTCTCCCCCTCACTCACTCGTTGACGAGATGACCCCCACCCTCCTGTTCTTCTTCCCCACCCGCTGACCACGCCTTCTCCCTCGCCGGCCGTTGCAGACTTTGATTTCGCGGCTTGAATTCGCGTTAACCACGGCCTTTACTCCCCCTGCGATGACGCCTACTTAAGCGCCAGCGCCTTCTCCTCCATTTTCCCCAGACCACTCCCTCTCTCTGCCCCCAGGCCGAGCAAATTTTGCCCTACACTCCCTCGGTCTCCGACGACTTCCCTCGCCGATTCCGGCCAACTCCGACCACCCCTCTGCATCTACTTCATGCAAGTGGACTCCTCTAGACCTCACGCATCTCCTAGTACTCCTGGTTCGCCCGCGCGTGCCCTAGAACACCGTCTTCGACAGGCTCGACTCGCCGCCGCCGTCTGGTTCTTCTCCGACGAGCTCCACAGGTAGACTCCGGTCGCCCCTCTTCTTCTAGTTCTCGCACACGACTCTGTCTCGATCTTGCGCGTCTAACCACGTCTTCGCCTTGTCTTGGGGTGATCCACAGCGACGTCCACGACGACCAACCGACGACGTCCTCCACTCCGGTGAGGAATTGCCGCAGACCCCGAGCGCCCCTCGCCCGACCAACACCTCCCCGAGCATCGCCGTAACCCCCTGAGCCCGGTGAGCAACCCCCCCCTTCTCCCTCACCTTCTGTAGCATCGCCTCCGTCGTCGACCGACCGCTCCGCCGCCGCTAGCCACCGCAGCGCCGCCAGCTTCTGGTCAAACCCGCGCGAGCCGTTCGATCTAGATCGGGCGGGTACGATAGATCACTTAAGCCGCGAATGGGCATGCGCCCTGTACCGTGCGATCTAACTTAATCTAACGCTCCACGTAGCTTGATCTGGCCGAACCGTTATCAACCAATGAAATAGTGCCGCATGTCCCAGAGCTGTTTAAAACAGAATTTGAAAACAGAATTTCTTGCAAACTTCAAACCCTTGTATATTTTTATCCACACGTCCAAATTTCACAAACTTTATGTCGTTGGAATCAGCAAGACAAGCTCTAACCAACCCTGCCCTTAGTTTAGCAAATAGTATTTGTTAGATTGTTTGATTTTGCAGATTCTTTTGTGTGCTTGCTAACATTAGAAAAATTGTTTAAAAATGATTTTTGAGATCAAACCTTTGCCAATTAGTTTGTTGTGACCTTACTGATCCTAGGAACCAACCCAAGTTTTTGAAAATGATTTTGGAAAAGAATAGAATGGATTAATTAGTTTAGTCCATTTCTAGCTAACTAAAAACTATAGTTTTGTTTATGAAAATGTTTTTTGTAAAGAAAACTTTGAGAAAATATTTTGAACCAAACCTACTGACCCAAACACCAAGTTTTGCAATAGCAACTCATTTGGTGAACCCTATAGGTTAAAGCCTTAGTAAAAATATTTCTACACCACATAAAATGACTCTTAGTTTTGAAAATGGTTTTGTAGTGAAACCCCTTTGCAAATGACTTTGCCATTTTGGTAAATGACCAATTTGGAACTTACAAAGTTTAGAATCCTAGTGGAGACCACCTTTGCAATTAGAACCATCTTTTGCATGCTTGCATGCATTACCTTGACTTTAGGATTTTATGTGTGTTGTTTTGCTTGATTGATAGATTGAGTTTGTGCCTTGCTTGATTGATTGTAGAGACTTGAAGAGTGTGATTGTTGCAAGGACAAAGAGTGAACCTATACCCTCTACCAAAAAGGAAAGTGATACTTCATACTATCTATCCCATTATTTTCAATATGCATTAGTGTTTTTGCCAAGTAAAACTTGCATGGTTTTTTTGCTAAGTATAGACCTTGCTATAGGAAAACTAGTAGAATGAATCCTTAGAAGGATTTTCCTAAGTTAAGAATCCTATTACTATCAAGCTTAGCCTAGCTAATAGAAAACCTGGGTGGGATATATATTCATGCTATGAAAATTTCTAAGTCTATGGACTTGTGTTTTGTTTAATAAAACAACTAAGTTAATGAATCACCTGGGTGGAAATGGAAGGAATGGTTTGTGTTGAGTGGTTCACAAGGCCATGGACTTGGCTTGTGCATCTCACTTGTGGATGGCCACCCAGGAACAAAGAGATTTGAGATGTCAAATGTTGAGAAGCTTCAAGTGCAACCACTTGGCAATATGGGCTCTGCCATGATCATATAGGTTGCAAGAACTTAGCCATATGGACAGTTGGTGGTAGTGTTTGATAGGTTGGAGCGCGTCCATGATGGTCTAAGGGAAAGCTTCTGAAAGATCTTGTCTTGGGAAACCAAGTCTTGTGGGGAAAGTGCACCACCTCTGTAGAGTGTAAAATCTAAGTACTTAGCCATGTCCCTGGAAAAGGACAATTTGAGCATCAAGACATGGAAGCAATCAAGAATCTCATCACTCCAATTTCTAAATTAAAACTTGTGGGTGAACAAGGGTTGTGTGAAATTCTTCAATCTTTGATGGAGAGATGGCTTGGTACAAGGATCTCAAAATCTTAGATTGGGAAAATTGTTTTTGCCAAGAAAATCTTCAGTCTTTGATTGGTAGATGCCTTGAGAGGATCTTCAGTCTTGATTGGTAGATGCCTTGGTGGTTTTTGCCAAACAAAAACTTAGTATTTTCAAAATGTTAGGGAAAAATCTATTTTGAGCAATGCAAGCCTCAACTCCACTTAGCCAAATGCATATAGATGTTAGACTCCACTATACTACCAAAGTATCACTTGCCAATACAATTCAAATGTATTGACCCCTTGTGGCTGTAACTTGTAATGTTGCAGGTTTGATTGATTTTAGTGAAGATTGATTGATTAGAATTACAAAGTCTACAACCAACATATGCCTATGGCACTTTGAAGATGAAGGACCCATGACTATAGTTATTCCGCTACAATGTAATGTAAATAGCCAATGAGCTATGTTTGATGTAATAAAATTATTTTATTCCTGGTTATAAAGTTGTATATGACCTTTGTTTCTTGATATTACATCTAAACTGTGGATGTTAGCTATTGATCCAGGGACTAGCATTGTAAACACAGGGGACTCAATCTTATTAAAGGTTGGGGATGCTACAGAATGGTATCAGAGCATTGTGTTGCCTGTAGGATTTGTAACCCTAGGATTGGACAAAACCCCTTAGAAAAAAATAGGAGTTGTATTTGTTCCAAAACTTATTTACAAAAAAAATCTTGTAAACTCTTTCCTCAAACATTTTGGTTTCAACTCTACTTCTCTTCTACTTCAAAACTTGATGGAAAAGCCTACCCCATGACCAAAGACTACACTATGTGCAAAGGACTTCTTCAACTTCTTCAACTCTAATGACTTCAACATCTTCAGCATATTCACCAAGGACTTCCAACTTGGATATCACTAAAGACTACAGGTGAGACAAGAAATGTTACTCAAGATTTGAAGACTAAGGAAAAAACAACTTAGAAGAAGCCATCATCACCTTTGAAGTATTTGTGACCAAGAGTTTTTCCCAAAAGAACCATGATCTCAAGCAAGAAGAATCAACCAAGAAGGATGGAAGGATTTCAAGTGAACCATATAGATGGACCACCATATGTAGTTTAAGTCAAACATACCAACCTATGTGGTGTAACAAAAATATTTTGTTGCCTAAGTATGTGCTTGAAACTGTTGTTTGAGTGGAGTGTTTGGTTTGTGATTGCTTGCACATTGCTTGTGTGAATTGTGATGTGTGTGATTAGGATTGATTCCTTAGAAAAATCTTTTGCCTATTCTAATCCCCTCCAACCCAAACAGATGACTTCTCCAAGAGACTCCAGCATCAAGGATGATGACATCAACAACAACCAAGAGGTCAACATGAGAGAACTCCTAGCAACCCAACACCAGTTGAACCAACTAACAACTCAGTTCATAGCCAACAATAGTGATAAAGACCCTACCTTGCAAAAGTTTTTGGAAGAACAATCCCAACTAATGCTTAAGGTGACTAATCAAATGATCAGCATGGAAGAAAACTATCCCAAAAGAGTGTATGACAACAAGGATGACAAGAATATTATTCTAGATGGAGCCCCAGCTTGCATTAATTGTGGAGACAAGGATCACACTTCTAAGGAGCATGAAGATCAATGCCCCAATTGTGAAGAGGAACATCCAGTTGGCCAATGCCCCACATCTCAAGTTACTTGTTACCTTTGTGAAGGAAATGACCATGTCCCTATCCAATGCCCCATCTATGCCATTGTTGAACAAAGGAAACAAGAAGGATCCAAGTATGCCAAGAATGTTGATGACAAAGGAAAAGGACCACTTATACCTCCAAACAAGACAACCCAATTCAAAGGATCAAAGAAGCCCAAGAAACCAAAGCAAGACATGAGCCTTGTGCAATGTCGTAAATGTAAGGAAATGGGACACTACCCCAATGGATGCCCAGAGAACCCGAAGAATAAAGAGATCGGCCAAGTAGTGTGCAACAACTGCAAGGAACCAGGTCACTACGTAGCAACTTGTCCACAAGAGCAACGTAAAGAACTCCAAGATATCCACTGTTTCAATTGCAAGGAACCAGGACACTATGTAAGCAATTGTCCAGAAAAGATGAAGAACAAGATAAACAAGCCTATGAAGGATCTCAACCTTGGCCCATGAGTCAAGCATGGAAACAAAGGACACTAAGCAAAAGTTTTCCAAGAAGAAGTTTTCCTCAAGATTCCAAGCAAGCCAAGATGTAGTTTAGTTGGAAAAAATTTTAAGGGTGGTAGTACCCTAGCTGTTTGAGCCAACTTGTAACCCTAGCCTCCCCAAATCTCGGGACGAGATTTATTTTAAGGGTGTTAGCCTGTCACATCCCAAGATTTTCCAAATCTTGTAATGTGAAAATTAAATAAACAAAATAAATCTTTGTTGAAAATCAGGGTGAAAAGAAACTTTTGTTTCTAAAAAGAAACTGAAATCCCATCTTGAACAAACTTTGGCTAAAGTTTGAATTCAACAAAACCAAATCAAGGGAAATGCATTCCTCAAAGAATGTATCTGGAAATTGAACACTTGGAACATAAATCCAAATCCCTGGACCCTAATGGAATAAAAATCATTTCCAAGTTATCTCCAAATCCATGGATTTGATCCATACCAAATTTGATCAACAAATAATCACAAAGGATCAAGAAAGACCTTAGAGATGGTTTCACTTAGTTTGGAACCATAGACAAAAACCTTATGAATATAAAAGATAAGGAAATTGAATTTCCAAAGCCAATAAAGCCCTTACCAAAAGCCATACCAATTGGTGAACAATTAAAATCCTAAAGGGATTAAAAAGATAAACATTTAATAAAGGAAAAATAAATTGTTTTGGAAATACTATTTGGATCTTTTAATAAAAGACTTTGTTTTCAAATGAAAAGGTGAGCCAAATTAATTTTGGCCAAACTTTTGTAATAAAATATTTTGTTTTGATAAAATGAGTAAAAGTTTATTTAAATAAAATAATAAGGATTTAAATATCCAATTTTATTTAAGTAAAGGCTTTTCCCATTTTAAATGAACACCAAGTATTTTATTACTACTTTGAAATCTTTTATTAAAAGGTTTTGCTTTGATTAAAATGAGTAAAGGATTATTTAAATAAAATAATAAGGATTTAAATATCCAATTTTATTTAAGTAAAGGCTTTCCCATTTTAATTAAAACACCAAAACTTATTTATTTATTTAAATAAGTTTCCAAGTATTCTTTTATTTTTCAAATAAAACCTTCTGGTTTGGTTTTGAAAATAATTGGATTTCAAATGGAAATTTTATTAAATAAATCAAAACCCTATTTTATTAGATAACTAAAGATCCATTTTATTTAATTATTAAATGGATCCTAAAATAAATAAAATATTATTTTATTTTGAGATTTGGATTATGTTGATAAACAGAACCAAATTCAAAGTGAAAAGTTTGTTGTTTGTTTGAATTGATTTGAGTGTAGTTTGAATGCTTGAATAATTGTTTGAAATTCAAAACAGAAAATATAAATAGAAAAGGAAAAAGTTTTAGACAGAAAAAAAATAGGGAAACAGACCAGCCCATTAGGCCCAGCAAAACAGCCCAGTTCTCCTCTCCCTCGGCGAATCGTTTTTCACCTGTTAAATGACCCACAGAACCAATGACCGGTGGCCCCTCTTCTCCCCCTCACTCACTCGCTGACGAGATGACCCCACCCCTCCTGTTCTTCTTCCCCACCCGCTGACCACGCCTTCTCCCTCGCCGGCCGTTGCAGACTTTGATTTCGCGACTTGAATTCGCGTTAACCACGACCTTTACTCCCCCTGCGATGACGCCTACTTAAGCGCCAGCGCCTTTTCCTCCATTTTCCCCAGACCACTCCCTCTCTCTGCCCTCAGGCCGAGCAAATTTTGCCCTACACTCCCTCGGTCTCCGACGACTTCCCTCGCCGATTCCGGCCAACTCCGACCACCCCTCTGCATCTACTTCACGCAAGTGGACTCCTCTAGACCTCACGCATCTCCTAGTACTCCTGGTTCGCCCGCGCGTGCCCCAGAACACCGTCTTCGATAGGCTCGACTCGCCGCCACCGTCTGGTTCTTCTCCGACGAGCTCCACAGGTAGACTCCGGTCGCCCCTCTTCTTCTCATTCTCGCACACGACTCTGTCTCGATCTTGCGCGTCTAACCACGTCTTCGCCTTGTCTTAGGGTGATCCACAGCGACGTCCACGACGACCACCCGACGACGTCCTCCACTCCGGTGAGGAATTGCCGCAGACCCCGAGCGCCCCTCGCCCGACCAACACCTCCCCGAGCATCGCCGTAACCCCCTGAGCCTGGTGCGCAACCCCCCCCCCCCTTCTCCCTCACCTTCTGTAGCATCGCCTCCGTCGTCGACCGACCGCTCCGCCGCCGCTAGCCACCGCAGCGCCGCCAGCTTCTGGTCAAACCCGCGCGAGCCGTTCGATCTAGATCGGGCGGGTACGATAGATCACTTAAGCCGCGAATGGGCATGCGCCCTGTACCGTGCGATCTAACTTAATCCAACGCTCCACGCAGCTTGATCCGGCCGAACCGTTATCAACCAATGAAATAGTGCCGCGTGTCCCATAGCTGTTTAAAACAGAATTTGAAAACAGAATTTCTTGCAAACTTCAAACCCTTGTATATTTTTATCCACACGTCCAAATTTCACAAACTTTATGTCGTTGGAATCAGCAAGACAAGCTCTAACCAACCCTGCCCTTAGTTAAGCAAATAGTATTTGTTAGATTGTTTGATTTTGCAGATTCTTTTGTGTGCTTGCTAACATTAGAAAAATTGTTTAAAAATGATTTTTGAGATCAAACCTTTGCCAATTAGTTTGTTGTGACCTTACTGATCCTAGGAACCAACCCAAGTTTTTGAAAATGATTTTGGAAAAGAATAGAATGGATTAATTAGTTTAGTCCATTTCTAGCTAACTAAAAACTATAGTTTTGTTTATGAAAATGTTTTTGTAAAGAAAACTTTGAGAAAATATTTTGAACCAAACCTACTGACCCAAACACCAAGTTTTGCAATAGCAACTCATTTGGTGAACCCTATAGGTTAAAGCCTTAGTAAAAATATTTCTACACCACATAAAATGACTCTTAGTTTTGAAAATGGTTTTGTAGTGAAACCCCTTTGCAAATGACTTTGCCATTTTGGTAAATGACCAATTTGGAACTTACAAAGTTTAGAATCCTAGTGGAGACCACCTTTGCAATTAGAACCATCTTTTGCATGCTTGCATGCATTACCTTGACTTTAGGATTTTATGTGTGTTGTTTTGCTTGATTGATAGATTGAGTTTGTGCCTTGCTTGATTGATTGTAGAGACTTGAAGAGTGTGATTGTTGCAAGGACAAAGAGTGAACCTATACCCTCTACCAAAAAGTCAAGTGATACTTCATACTATCTATCCCATTATTTTCAATATGCATTAGTGTTTTTGCCAAGTAAAACTTGCATGGTTTTTTTGCTAAGTATAGACCTTGCTATAGGAAAACTAGTAGAATGAATCCTTAGAAGGATTTTCCTAAGTTAAGAATCCTATTACTATCAAGCTTAGCCTAGCTAATAGAAAACCTGGGTGGGATATATATTCATGCTATGAAAATTTCTAAGTCTATGGACTTGTGTTTTGTTTAATAAAACAACTAAGTTAATGAATCACCTGGGTGGAAATGGAAGGAATGGTTTGTGTTGAGTGGTTCACAAGGCCATGGACTTGGCTTGTGCATCTCACTTGTGGATGGCCACCCAGGAACAAAGAGATTTGAGATGTCAAATGTTGAGAAGCTTCAAGTGCAACCACTTGGAAATATGGGCTCTGCCATGATCATATAGGTTGCAAGAACTTAGCCATATGGACAGTTGGTGGTAGTGTTTGATAGGTTGGAGCGCGTCCATGATGGTCTAAGGGAAAGCTTCTGAAAGATCTTGTCTTGGGAAACCAAGTCTTGTGGGGAAAGTGCACCACCTCTGCAGAGTGTAAAATCTAAGTACTTAGCCATGTCCCTGGAAAAGGACAATTTGAGCATCAAGACATGGAAGCAATCAAGAATCTCATCACTCCAATTTCTAAATTAAAACTTGTGGGTGAACAAGGGTTGTGTGAAATTCTTCAATCTTTGATGGAGAGATGGCTTGGTACAAGGATCTCAAAATCTTAGATTGGGAAAATTGTTTTTGCCAAGAAAATCTTGAGTCTTTGATTGGTAGATGCCTTGAGAGGATCTTCAGTCTTGATTGGTAGATGCCTTTGTGGTTTTTGCCAAACAAAAACTTAGTATTTTCAAAATGTTAGGGAAAAATCTATTTTGAGCAATGCAAGCCTCAACTCCACTTAGCCAAATGCATATAGATGTTAGACTCCACTATACTACCAAAGTATCACTTGCCAATACAATTCAAATGTATTGACCCCTTGTGGCTGTAACTTGTAATGTTGCAGGTTTGATTGATTTTAGTGAAGATTGATTGATTAGAATTACAAAGTCTACAACCAACATCTGCCTATGGCACTTTGAAGATGAAGGACCCATGACTATAGTTATTCCGCTACAATGTAATGTAAATAGCCAATGAGCTATGTTTGATGTAATAAAATTATTTTATTCCTGGTTATAAAGTTGTATATGACCTTTGTTTCTTGATATTACATCTAAACTGTGGATGTTAGCTATTGATCCAGGGACTAGCATTGTAAACACAGGGGACTCAATCTTATTAAAGGTTGGGGATGCTACAGAATGGTATCAGAGCATTGTGTTGCCTGTAGGATTTGTAACCCTAGGATTGGACAAAACCCCTTAGAAAAAAATAGGAGTTGTATTTGTTCCAAAACTTATTTACAAAAAAAATCTTGTAAACTCTTTCCTCAAACATTTTGGTTTCAACTCTACTTCTCTTCTACTTCAAAACTTGATGGAAAAGCCTACCCCATGACCAAAGACTACACTATGTGCAAAGGACTTCTTCAACTTCTTCAACTCTAATGACTTCAACATCTTCAGCATGTTCACCAAGGACTTCCAACTTGGATATCACTAAAGACTACAGGTGAGACAAGAAATGTTACTCAAGATTTGAAGACTAAGGAAAAAACAACTTAGAAGAAGCCATCATCACCTTTGAAGTATTTGTGACCAAGAGTTTTTCCCAAAAGAACCATGATCTCAAGCAAGAAGAATCAACCAAGAAGGATGGAAGGATTTCAAGTGAACCATATAGATGGACCACCATATGTAGTTTAAGTCAAACACACCAACCTATGTGGTGTAACAAAAATATTTTGTTGCCTAAGTATGTGCTTGAAACTGTTGTTTGAGTGGAGTGTTTGGTTTGTGATTGCTTGCACATTGCTTGTGTGAATTGTGATGTGTGTGATTAGGATTGATTCCTTAGAAAAATCTTTTGCCTATTCTAATCCCCTCCAACCCAAACAGATGACTTCTCCAAGAGACTCCAGCATCAAGGATGATGACATCAACAACAACCAAGAGGTCAACATGAGAGAACTCCTAGCAACCCAACACCAGTTGAACCAACTAACAACTCAGTTCATAGCCAACAATAGTGATAAAGACCCTACCTTGCAAAAGTTTTTGGAAGAACAATCCCAACTAATGCTTAAGGTGACTAATCAAATGATCAGCATGGAAGAAAACTATCCCAAAAGAGTGTATGACAACAAGGATGACAAGAATATTATTCTAGATGGAGCCCCAGCTTGCATTAATTGTGGAGACAAGGATCACACTTCCAAGGAGCATGAAGATCAATGCCCCAATTGTGAAGAGGAACATCCAGTTGGCCAATGCCCCACATCTCAAGTTACTTGTTACCTTTGTGAAGGAAACGACCATGTCCCTATCCAATGCCCCATCTATGCCATTGTTGAACAAAGGAAACAAGAAGGATCCAAGTATGCCAAGAATGTTGATGACAAAGGAAAAGGACCACTTATACCTCCAAACAAGACAACCCAATTCAAAGGATCAAAGAAGCCCAAGAAACCAAAGCAAGACATGAGCCTTGTGCAATGTCGTAAATGTAAGGAAATGGGACACTACCCCAATGGATGCCCAGAGAACCCGAAGAATAAAGAGATCGGCCAAGTAGTGTGCAACAACTGCAAGGAACCAGGTCACTACGTAGCAACTTGTCCACAAGAGCAACGTAAAGAACTCCAAGATATCCACTGTTTCAATTGCAAGGAACCAGGACACTATGTAAGCAATTGTCCAGAAAAGATGAAGAACAAGATAAACAAGCCTATGAAGGATCTCAACCTTGGCCCATGAGTCAAGCATGGAAACAAAGGACACTAAGCAAAAGTTTTCCAAGAAGAAGTTTTCCTCAAGATTCCAAGCAAGCCAAGATGTAGTTTAGTTGGAAAAAATTTTAAGGGTGGTAGTACCCTAGCTGTTTTAGCCAACTTGTAACCCTAGCCTCCCCAAATCTCGGGACGAGATTTATTTTAAGGGTGTTAGCCTGTCACATCCCAAGATTTTCCAAATCTTGTAATGTGAAAATTAAATAAACAAAATAAATCTTTGTTGAAAATCAGGGTGAAAAGAAACTTTTGTTTCTAAAAAGAAACTGAAATCCCATCTTGAACAAACTTTGGCTAAAGTTTGAATTCAACAAAACCAAATCAAGGGAAATGCATTCCTCAAAGAATGTATCTGGAAATTGAACACTTGGAACATAAATCCAAATCCCTAGACCCTAATGGAATAAAAATCATTTCCAAGTTATCTCCAAATCCATGGATTTGATCCATACCAAATTTGATCAACAAATAATCACAAAGGATCAAGAAAGACCTTAGAGATGGTTTCACTTAGTTTGGAACCATAGACAAAAACCTTATGAATATAAAAGATAAGGAAATTGAATTTCCAAAGCCAATAAAGCCCTTACCAAAAGCCATACCAATTGGTGCACAATTAAAATCCTAAAGGGATTAAAAAGATAAACATTTAATAAAGGAAAAATAAATTGTTTTGGAAATACTATTTGGATCTTTTAATAAAAGACTTTGTTTTCAAATGAAAAGGTGAGCCAAATTAATTTTGGCCAAACTTTTGTAATAAAATATTTTGTTTTGATAAAATGAGTAAAAGTTTATTTAAATAAAATAATAAGGATTTAAATATCCAATTTTATTTAAGTAAAGGCTTTTCCCATTTTAAATGAACACCAAGTATTTTATTACTACTTTGAAATCTTTTATTAAAAGGTTTTGCTTTGATTAAAATGAGTAAAGGATTATTTAAATAAAATAATAAGGATTTAAATATCCAATTTTATTTAAGTAAAGGCTTTCCCATTTTAATTAAAACACCAAAACTTATTTATTTATTTAAATAAGTTTCCAAGTATTCTTTTATTTTTCAAATAAAACCTTCTGGTTTGGTTTTGAAAATAATTGGATTTCAAATGGAAATTTTATTAAATAAATCAAAACCCTATTTTATTAGATAACTAAAGATCCATTTTATTTAATTATTAAATGGATCCTAAAATAAATAAAATATTATTTTATTTTGAGATTTGGATTATGTTGATAAACATAACCAAATTCAAAGTGAAAATTTTGTTGTTTGTTTGAATTGATTTGAGTGTAGTTTGAATGCTTGAATAATTGTTTGAAATTCAAAACAGAAAATATAAATAGAAAAGGAAAAAGTTTTAGACAGAAAAAAAATAGGGAAACAGACCAGCCCATTAGGCCCAGCAAAACAGCCCAGTTCTCCTCTCCCTCGGCGAATCGTTTTTCACCTGTTAAATGACCCACATAACCAATGACCGGTGGCCCCTCTTCTCCCCCTCACTCACTTGTTGACGAGATGACCCCCACCCTCCTGTTCTTCTTCCCCACCCGCTGACCACGCCTTCTCCCTCGCCGGCCGTTGCAGACTTTGATTTCGCGGCTTGAATTCGCGTTAACCACGGCCTTTACTCCCCCTGCGATGACGCCTACTTAAGCGCCAGCGCCTTCTCCTCCATTTTCCCCAGACCACTCCCTCTCTCTGCCCCCAGGCCGATAAAATTTTGCCCTACACTCCCTCGGTCTCCGACGACTTCCCTCGCCGATTTCGGCCAACTCCGACCACCCCTCTGCATCTACTTCACGCAAGTGGACTCCTCTAGACCTCACGCATCTCCTAGTACTCCTGGTTCGCCCGCGCGTGACCCAGAACACCGTCTTCGACAAGCTCGACTCGCCGCCGCCGTCTGGTTCTTCTCCGACGAGCTCCACAGGTAGACTCCGGTCGCCCCTCTTCTTCTAGTTCTCGCACACGACTCTGTCTCGATCTTGCGCGTCTAACCACGTCTTCGCCTTGTCTTGGGGTGATCCACAACGACGTCCACGACGACCACCCGACGCCGTCCTCCACTCCGGTGAGGAATTGCCGCAGACCCCGAGCGCCCCTCGCCCGACCAACACCTCCCCGAGCATCGCCGTAACCCCCTGAGCCCGGTGAGCAACCCCCCCTTCTCCCTCACCTTCTGTAGCATCGCCTCTGTCGTCGACCGACCGCTCCGCCGCCGCTAGCCACCGCAGCGCCGCCAGCTTCTGGTCAAACCCGCGCGAGCCGTTCGATCTAGATCGGGCGGGTACGATAGATCACTTAAGCCGCGAATGAGCATGCGCCCTGTACCGTGCGATCTAACTTAATCCAACGCTCCACGTAGCTCGATCCGGCCGAACCGTTATCAACCAATGAAATAGTGCCGCGTGTCCCAGAGCTATTTAAAACAGAATTTGAAAACAGAATTTCTTGCAAACTTCAAACCCTTGTATCTTTTTATCCACACGTCCAAATTTCACAAACTTTATGTCGTTGGAATCAGCAAGACAAGCTCTAACCAACCCTGCCCTTAGTTTAGCAAATAGTATTTGTTAGATTGTTTGATTTTGCAGATTCTTTTGTGTTCTTGCTAACATTAGAAAAATTGTTTAAAAATGATTTTTGAGATCAAACCTTTGCCAATTAGTTTGTTGTGACCTTACTGATCCTAGGAACCAACCCAAGTTTTTGAAAATGATTTTGGAAAAGAATAGAATAGATTAATTAGTTTAGTCCATTTCTAGCTAACTAAAAACTATAGTTTTGTTTATGAAAATGTTTTTGTAAAGAAAACTTTGAGAAAATATTTTGAACCAAACCTACTGACCCAGACACCAAGTTTTGCAATAGCAACTCATTTTGTGAACCCTATAGGTTAAAGCCTTAGTAAAAATATTTCTACACCACATAAAATGACTCTTAGTTTTGAAAATGGTTTTGTAGTGAAACCCCTTTGCAAATGACTTTGCCATTTTGGTAAATGACCAATTTGGAACTTACAAAGTTTAGAAGCCTAGTGGAGACCACCTTTGCAATTAGAACCATCTTTTGCATGCTTGCATGCATTACCTTGACTTTAGGATTTTATGTGTGTTGTTTTGCTTGATTGATAGATTGAGTTTGTGCCTTGCTTGATTGATTGTAGAGACTTGAAGAGTGTGATTGTTGCAAGGACAAAGAGTGAACCTATACCCTCTACCAAAAAGGCAAGTGATACTTCATACTATCTATCCCATTATTTTCAATATGCATTAGTGTTTTTGCCAAGTAAAACTTGCATGGTTTTTTTGCTAAGTATAGACCTTGCTATAGGAAAACTAGTAGAATGAATCCTTAGAAGGATTTTCCTAAGTTAAGAATCCTATTACTATCAAGCTTATCCTAGCTAATAGAAAACCTGGGTGGGATATATATTCATGCTATGAAAATTTCTAAGTCTATGGACTTGTGTTTTGTTTAATAAAACAACTAAGTTAATGAATCACCTGGGTGGAAATGGAAGGAATGGTTTGTGTTGAGTGGTTCACAAGGCCATGGACTTGGCTTGTGCATCTCACTTGTGGATGGCCACCCAGGAACAAAGAGATTTGAGATGTCAAATGTTGAGAAGCTTCAAGTGCAACCACTTGGCAATATGGGCTCTGCCATGATCATATAGGTTGCAAGAACTTAGCCATATGGACAGTTGGTGGTAGTGTTTGATAGGTTGGAGCGCGTCCATGATGGTCTAAGGGAAAGCTTCTGAAAGATCTTGTCTTGGGAAACCAAGTCTTGTGGGGAAAGTGCACCACCTCTGTAGAGTGTAAAATCTAAGTACTTAGCCATGTCCCTGGAAAAGGACAATTTGAGCATCAAGACATGGAAGCAATCAAGAATCTCATCACTCCAATTTCTAAATTAAAACTTGTGGGTGAACAAGGGTTGTGTGAAATTCTTCAATCTTTGATGGAGAGATGGCTTGGTACAAGGATCTCAAAATCTTAGATTGGGAAAATTGTTTTTGCCAAGAAAATCTTCAGTCTTTGATTGGTAGATGCCTTGAGAGGATCTTCAGTCTTGATTGGTAGATGCCTTGGTGGTTTTTGCCAAACAAAAACTTAGTATTTTCAAAATGTTAGGGAAAAATCTATTTTGAGCAATGCAAGCCTCAACTCCACTTAGCCAAATGCATATAGATGTTAGACTCCACTATACTACCAAAGTATCACTTGCCAATACAATTCAAATGTATTGACCCCTTGTGGCTGTAACTTGTAATGTTGCAGGTTTGATTGATTTTAGTGAAGATTGATTGATTAGAATTACAAAGTCTACAACCAACATCTTCCTGTGGCACTTTGAAGATGAAGGACCCATGACTATAGTTATTCCGCTGCAATGTAATGTAAATAGCCAATGAGCTATGTTTGATGTAATAAAATTATTTTATTCCTGGTTATAAAGTTGTATATGACCTTTGTTTCTTGACATTACATCTAAACTGTGGATGCTAACTATTGATCCAGGGACTAGCATTGTAAACACAAGGGACTCAATCTTATTAAAGGTTGGGGACGCTACAATGGCACACTTTACTTTTCTTGCATTTAATAAACTTGAACCATTGCGTCCATCTTTGTTGTGTATATGCTTGCGCTTTATAAGTTGAAATTAGCAGAACCATGTATCATGGGGAACGCTTTCAACATTGCACCTGTACTTTGTACCCCGTTGATATCATGTTCTTTTGCTTATGGATCCCGGCGGTGTGAAATAAAAGGGGAACTTGTAAGATCATGGAGTTTGTATTTGTGTTAGAGAAACTCTTGGGCCGCTAGCCTAAGCCATGCCTAATCATGGTGGAAACTCTATGAAGCATCCTCAATAAAAACCTATGCAAATAGAAAATAAAAAGATCGTTGAGATGCTCATTTTCTGCTTGCCTTGTCGTTTTGATTATGGGATAGCTGATGTATCATGTGCAAGGGGTACCTCGTTGGCGGTTCTCTATGATACATATGTACTTACAATGACAAGAGCTTACTCGTGACTAAAGTTAAGTAGCATGAGGTTCGGTCTTCGTAAGTAAGGGGCATGAGATTTCGGTTTATAACTTGTCAAGCATATCCTCTTAGTTGTGTCACTTTAACCTTAATCACCTTCAAGATGCTTATGATAGGGGCAATGAGAGCTGAAAGCTAATAAGTACCATAATTTTTGGAAGCTCTTTATGAGACTTGAATCCCTACTTCCTTCTATGAAGGCATTTCTTTTACTTTTAGGTTGAGTCTCCACCTTCTACCTTTATGCACCTACTTTGAGAGCATAGTGGCCATTCTTAGTTCTATGTGCATTGTCCCAAGACTTGTTGATTTATGCATACCTTGATATTGCTTGTTTTAAACTATTTGTATCTAGTCACTCTTATGAACTTTGAAGGTGTCCTATGCATTTATGTTAGCTATTCCATGAGGGACAAGTTGAATGCCACTATGCTATGTTTTCTTTATGTGAAACAAACAAACGTCTTGCAAAGCACTGTTATTCATGAATCTTTTGTTTGTGCCTTTTCATGTTGCAACATAGTTGCTATCTCTTATTGCTAGAACTTTGTCTTTCATGTAATGATTGAAGTACTATGATCCCAGCTTTGAATGTTTTACAAATACTTTGATCAAGTTTATGATGGTGCATGTCACCTCAAAAATTATTCTTTCTTTTTATCACTTACCTACTCGAGGACGGGCATGAGTTAAGCTTGGGGATGTTGATATGTTGCAAACATATCCATAATTTTTGATGTTCCATGCTTGGTTTTATCTACTTTATTATGTTTTGTCCACACTTTGGAGTGCTTTTCATATGATTTCCTGGACTAACCTATTAACAAGAGCCACAGTGCCAGCTGCCTGTTTTCTGCTGTTTTTGGTTCTAGGAAATTCAGAAAATGATTATTCTCGGAATTGGACGTGTCAAAAGCCAAAGTCAGTTTTTCACCGAGGGAGACCTGGAGCCAGAATACGAGACAGAGAGGGGCTGGGGCCTGGCCACACCACCTAGCCGGGCGGCCAGGCCTAGCCCGCGCCAGGGGGTGGTCTAGCCGCCCCAGGCACCCCCTCGGCCTCTCCTTCCACCTATAAGTTGCCTCTGATACGGAAACCCTAAGTACCCGATCAAAAATCCACGAAAGAGTCTATAGCCGCCGTCATCTCCATCCTTAGATCGGGAGGGATCTGAAGCTCTTCCCGGCTCCCTGCCAGAGAAGGGAATTCACCCTGGAGGCTTTCTTCATCATCATGCAAGCCTCCGATGTGATGCGTGAGTACTTCATCTCTGGACTACGGGTCCATGTAGTAGGTAGATGGCTGGTTATCCTTCTTTGTCCTATCATGTTTAGATCTTTTGAGCTTCGTTCATGATCAAGATCATCTATTTGTAATTCTGCATGTTGTGTTTGCGGGGAATCGATGGATATTGAGATGCTATTTCAGATTGATTATTGATTCTATCATGTCTTTGTTATTTGTGATCTTGCATGTTTTCCGTTGTTAGTAGCTGTCTTGGCCAAGTAGATGCTAGCAACTCCAAGAGTTAGTATTTATGCTTGATAGTGTGTTCATGCCTCTGGTAATCTAGGGAAGTGACAGACATCTCTAAGGTACTAGATGTGTTGTTGCTACTAGGGAGAAAACAACAATCCTTTGTTCATAGAACAATCATATTGTTTACTTCACACTTAATTCGTAATGCAATTATCCGTTGCTTGCAACTTAATACTGGAGGGGGTTCGGATGATAACCTGAAGGTGGATTATTAGTCATAGATGTAGTTGGATTCGGTCTATATATAATGTTGTAATTCCCAATCGAATCTCAAAGGAGTCAAGATGAGTAGTATATGCTTGTATGCTTTCTCGATGTTTGTCATTTGCCCCGCTGTAATTTGTGCACCCAACATGTCATTTATCTTAAGGAGAGCCACCTCTAGTGAACTATGGACCCCGGTCCTTTCTTTTACCATCAATCTACAACTGTTTATTCTTTTGTGTTTACTTTCTGCAAACTATTACTTTCTTCCACTCGATACGTTTAATCCTTTGTTCTCAGCAAAACCGGTGAGATTGATAACCTCATCGCAAGTTCGGGACAGAGTTCTATGGTTGTGTTGTGCAGGTCTCCACGTTGCTGTTGGCAACGGTAGTGCGCCCTACCAAAGTTCAGCTCGCTACACCTTTGGGGTGTTTCCTTGCTTCTACTGGATTGATAACCTTGGTTTCATAACTGAGGGAAACATACTGCTGTGCTCATCATACCTTCCTCTTGGGGTTCCACAATGAGCTTGTTAGTACACGAGTCAGCACCTGTGCATGTGCCTGTGCTGGGGCTGGTGCGGTAGCTGGTGCTAGTGCAGGAGATGGTGCAACTAATTGTAGAGGGGCTGGTGCAGGAGCCAGAAGGCCCAAAACCAGTGACGGTGCCAGCAACTTGATGCTAGATTCCTTCTAAGGGGTAGCTAAGTTGACTGTAGAGACGGTAGAGGAAGATGAGAAGTGTACAAGCAAAGTGGTCTCTTATACAGTAGTTACTCACAAGACAGTGATCAGAGGATATGATGAGTATACAAGCAAATTAAGTTACTACCTCCATTCTTTCTCCTTAGTCAACAGGTGCCAGAGCAGGAACCAGGGTCAGTGCCGTTGCGGGTGCCAGCAGCTTGATGCTGGTTACCTTATGGGGGTAGGTAAGGGGACTGCAGGAGTGGTCAGAGAGGCATATGAGATGTGTACAAGAAAAATGGTTTCTTATACAACAGTAACTCCTAGACAGAGATGAGAGTATACATGCGAATTAAGTTACTACCTCTATTCATTCTCCTACTGAGGTCAACAGGTGCCATTGTAGGAACTGGGGCCGATGTCGGTGCCGGTGCCAGCAGCTTGATGCTGGCACCCTTCTGGGTGGTACATAAGGGGAAGCGGACTGTAGAAGTGGTCCGGGTCATATGATGAGTAAAGACAATGGTGCGGACCAGTTACTCGCAAGAAAATCATTAGAGGTTGTGATGGGTACAGAAGCAAATAAATTAGTACTACCTATGTTCTTGGTCCTCCAGTCAACAAGTGTATGATGGCATGCAAGTATCTGCTCAGGCTTGCTAAACTTGAATATTACCTCGTCCCCCTGCTTCAGACCATTCTCACAGACATACTTGGACCAACCTCGGCCACCCAAATAGGTGGTGACCATCGTCTAGAGACATCCACATCATATTGTTGTCGCATGCCTTTAGGGCCCTCACTATACAAAGTTAGAAACTTGTCGTTTCCGAACATGTTTTAATAATGGGGCGAGCGACACAAGGGACAGCCTTCATGAGAAAATTGATAGAGAAGTAAGGCGATAGCAAAAAAGTGAGATACAAGATCTTACATCAAGTCGGTCTAAACCACTTGGAATCCATACCTCATACCATGGGTACCCTTTGCGAAGGGTGGCCATGCACCATTTTTCTTCCCTCTACCTTTGGAAGGGCATACATGGACCCCCTTTCAATCCACATGCTTGACAAGAGGAGGGCAACAGAAAGGGCTGAGCAACTGGTGCGTGGTACTGATTAAAATTAAATGGAAAGGTTAAATTATGGAAAGAGCAAGTAAATCTAATAATATAATACAAAACCATTGCATGTAAAGCAAACCGATTTGATTTTTGTGAACTTCTGATTAGCGTAAACATATAGTACTAGCTGATAACAATAACATGGAAAATCATAACATGTGAAATTGTGGATTTCCAAATTATACCCACTTCTTAGAGAGGTCAATGCCCACCTGGGTACTGTGTTGGCGCTTCCTCGTTGTGTAGTGGATGTCCTCTTTTGGTGCGGGCATCCGAAATCTACTAGCCTCTACAACAGCCTCAGCCTCCACAGCAGCACCTTCAATCTGCATAAATAGCAACAGAGCTCAACAGTTCAATACTATGTATACTTTGACCAAGTTTTTAGAAAAAAATTAATATTTATAATATGAATTATATATCCTTGGATGTATCATGAAACATATATTCATGTCGTATGTATATAATATCATAGTTCTTGATAGTTTTTGAATTTTTTCAAAAAGTTTGGTCAAACTTTCCGTAGCTTGACTTTTCAAAAAATATATATGCCTTAAGCCTTGGGACGGAGGGAGTACAGTACATAGTAGTCATATACTTACTATATGAGGCAGCCAGACATATCTAGCTCTGAATTCACATAAACATAGTGCCAAAATTAATAAAATCATACATATGTTTCTGAACATCTGATAAACATGCATGACACCAAGCGGGTAATAATTAAATCTGACCACACCATGGTAATAAGGGTATTAAGAACAAATACCTTTCTCTTTAAGATGGTCCCTCCCAGCTGGTTGGTGGCCTTGCGCTTGTTTGGTGAGTAGTGGTACTGGTCGGATCATGCGGCATGTGGGGGTACCATCCTGTTTGCCACACATGGAGCACCGCATGGTTGCAGGTATGTACCACCCTGCTACAGTAAATGAAGAAGAGCTGGTGTCATAGAGGCTTCCACAAAAATAGGATGCAGATAGAGACAACTTTTAGCACAGGGATACATCCAGGTTACAGCCAACCACTTTCAGCATTGGAAAGAATGGAAGAACGAAACGAATATACTGCTACATTACCTTTTTAGGCAACTTTTAAGGGAACTAACGGGACCATCCCTGTCTGTAGTGGCCGTGCGCGCCACTGAACCATAGTTCTCCATACAGAATCTGACGCAAAATCCATTGCACATTACGAGTAGCAACTAAAGGTTACAGAAGTAAGGAACACCAAAATCGAACTAGACCAATGCCCCAATCAGAACAGTGGTGACCATGCCCTGATCCCGAATCCATACGAAATCAGTACCACCTCCCCCCACCCCCACCCCCACCCCCAACCCCCACCACAACCCCACCCCACCCAAATGACCCAATTGATCAGAGTAGAGAAAAAATATCCTGATTAGGTGATTCCGAGGTGAGCAATAAGGAAGAAGTCCACAATCAAAGCATACTGAATACTACTACTCCTAGTACTAATAGTACCCCCAATGTCCCAATCGGAAGCAAATTAAGAAAAGCCGTATTTTGAGGTGAGCAAATACACCCACCTATTTCAACAAGAACTCCCCAATCGGAGGTTGCGCTAGTTCCAACAATTGCTTCCTGGATGGGAGCAAGCTAGTGATGGTTTCTTGTCTTGTCATCGGTAGAAAGGCATGGGAAGGGGAGTAGTAGTACTAGTAGTAGTAGGGCTGGGCAGTCCACTTTTTCTACAGTAAGTATTTTTAAGTGGCAGTGGCGAGAACATTTTGCCGAGAGAGAATCCCGAATTTTTGACCCCAGCTATCATGTGGTGGCCTACATCTGTTTCAAGCGGGACCTGATGGCCCAAAATATATCGAGCTCGTTGGGGAACCCCAAGATAAAGGTATGATGAGCACAGCAGCAAGTTTTCCCTCAGTATGAAACCAAGGTTATCAATCCAGTAGGAGCAAGGAAACACCCCAAAGGTGTAGCTAGCTGAACGATGGTAGGGCGCACTACCGGTGCTAGCAGCAACGTGGAGACCTGCACAACACAACCACAGAACTCTGTCCCCAACTTGCAATGAGGTTGGCAATCTCACCGGTTTTGCTAAAAACAAAGGATTAAACGTATCGAATGGAAGGAAGTAATAGTTTGCAGAAAGTAAACACATAGCAGTAAACAATTTATAGATTTATGTAAAAGAAACGACCGGGATCCATAGTTCACTAGAGGTGGCTCCCCTTAAGATAGATAACATGCTGGGTGAACAAATTACAGCGAGGCAGTTGACAAACATCGAGAAAGCAATACATGTATATACTAATCATCTTGACTCCTTTGAGATTCGATTGGGCATTACAACATTATACATAGACCGCCATCCAACTGCATCTATGACTAGTAATCCACCTTCAGGTTATCATCCGAACCCCCTCCAGTATTAAGTTGCAAGCAACAGATTATTACTTTACGAATTGCGTGTAATGTAAACAATATGATTATTCTATGAACAAAGGATAGTTGTTTTCTCCCTAGTAGCAATGACACATCTAGTACCTTAGAGATTTCTGTCACTTCCCCAGATTACCAGAGGCATGAACCCACTATCGAGCATAAATACTAACTCTTGGAGTTGCTAGCATCTACTTGGCCAAGATAGCTACTAACAACAGAAAGCATGCAAGATCACAAATAACAAAGACATGATAGAATCAATAATCAATCTGAAATAGCATCTCAATATCCATCGAATCCCCACAAACACAACATGCAGAATTACAAATAGATGATCTCGATCATGAACGGAGCTCACAAGATCTAAACATGAAAGCACAAAGGAGGAGAACCAGCCATCTAGCTACTACATGGATCCGTAGTCCAAGGATGAACTACTCACACATCACACCAGAGGCTTGCATGATGATGAAGAAGGCCTCTAGGGTGAATTCCCCTCTCCGGCAGGGTGCCGGGAAGAGCTTCAGATCCCTCCCGATCTAGGGATGGATATGACGGTGGCTACAGACTCTTTCGTGGATTTTTGATCGGGTACTTAGGGTTTTTGTCCCGAGGGCATCTTATAGGCGGAAGGAGAGGTCGAGGGGGTGCTGGGTCGGCCAGACCACCCCCTGGCGCGGGACAGGCCTGGCCGCGCGGCCAGGTGGTGTGGCCGGCCCCCAGCCCTTCTCCGTCTCATATTCTGGCATCTGATGACTTCTGGAAATAAGGCACTTTGGCTTTTGTCCCGTCCAATTCCGAGAATATTCATTTTCTCACTTTCCTGGAACCAAAAATAGTAGAAAACAGGCAGCTGGCACTGTGGCTCTTGATAATAGGTTAGTCCAAGAAATCATATGAAAAGTACTCCAAAGTGTGGACTAAACACAAGAAAGTGGATAAAATCAAGCATGGAACATCAAAAATTATAGATACATTTGCAATGTATCAACATCCCCAAGCTTAACTCCCGCTCGTGCTCGACTAGGTAAGTGATAAAAAGAAAGAATAATTTTTGAGGTGACATGCACCATCATAAACTTGATCAAAGTATTTGTAAAACATTCAAAGCTGGGATCATAGTACTTCAATCATAACATGAAAGACAAAGTTCTAGCAATAAGACAAAGAAACTATGATGCAACATGAAAAGGCACAAACAAAAGATTCATGAATAACAATGCTTTGCAAGACGTTTGTTTGTTTCACATAAAGAAAACATGGCATAATAGTATTCAGCTTGTCCCTCATAGAGTAGAAAATATAAATGCATAGGACACCTTCAAAGTTCATAAGAGTGACTAGATACAAATAGTTTAAAACAAGCAATATCAAGGTATGCATCAATCAACTAGTCTTGGGACAATGCACATAGAACTAAGAATGGCCACTATGCTCTCAAAGTAGGTGCATAAAGGCCTTCATAAAAGGAAGTAGGGATTCAAGTCTCATAAAGAGCTTACAAAAATTATGGTACTTATAGATTTCAGCTCTCATTGCCCCTATCTTAAGCATCTTGAAGGTTATTAAGGTTAAAGTCACACAACTAAGAGGATATGCTTGACAAGTTATAAACCGAAATCTCATGCCCCTTACTTACGAAGACCGATCCTCATGCTACTCAACTTTAGTCACAAGTAAGCTCTTGTCATTGTAAGTACATATGTATCATAAAGAACCACAACGGGGTACCCCTTGCACATGATACAGGAGCTATCCCATAATCAAAATGACAAGGCAAGCAGACAATGAGCATCTCAGCGATCTTTTTATTTGCTATTTTCATAGGTTTTTATTGAGGATGCTTCATAGAGTGCTCATTATGGTGATGCTGCAAGTTTCCACCATGATTAGGCATGGATTAAGCTAACGGCCTAGGCGTTTCTCTCACACATACAAACTCCATGATCTTACAAGTTCCACTTTTATTTCACACCGCCGGGATCCATAAGCAAAAGAACATGATATCAACGGGGTACAAAGTACAAGTGCAATGTTGAAAGCGTTCCCCATGATACATGGTTATGCTAATTTCAACTTATAAAGCGCAAGCATATACGCAACAAAGAAGGACCCAATGGTTCAAGTTTGTTAGATGCAAAAAAGTAAAGTGTGCCATCAAGTTTGTGAGAGCTTTAATCACTAGTTTTCTCAGAACAAGTTTAGTTTGGAAGGTAAACAAAAGCATGAATATACTTGGAATAGCATAAGCTAGTAGGTAGGTATGGTGGACTCTTTGGAACAACTTGGTTTATGGAGTTGGATGCATGAGTAGAACTCATACTTGGTTGTGGAGGCTAGCAAAAGACTGGGAGCGACAAACTAAGTGAGCAATAATGGCCATAATCATGCAGAGCGACAAAACATCATTGATCAAAGCGTAAAGTGATACTACAAGTTGAAAACTAAAGGATCATCAAGGCTATGGTGACTTGAGATAGTCATAACATGGTGTGAGCATGCGCGAAGTCAACCAAAATAAAGCATCAAAGGAGAATACCACTATACTATGCTTTAATATGCGAAAACAACGCATGATTCATCCAAGGCACATTAAGCAATCTCAATTGTTTATAACAAGTCATGCTAAAACAAAGAATACTAAGTATAAAGCCAAATCAATATAGAGCATGTCATGACAAAGCATAGGACACAGTCAAAAACAAGCTCGTTTTACCACATAAGTATGAACTTTCCTACTCTTTTCCAAACCAAACCAAACTGTTCGAAAACCAATGTATGAAAGAGGGGGTCCAACCAATTTATTCAAAAAACTAAGAAAACCAAAGCAAACGAAAAACCAAAACAAAAACGAATAAGAAGACGCTCCAAGAACAACACAACTGTGCATGAAACAATAAAAATGAAGCGTTTGGAAGAAACCTGGGATTTTTATTGATGAAGAGGGGGATGCCTTGGGCATCTCCAAGCTTTGACGCTTGTACTTCTTGGATATTTCTTGGGGTGACACGCGTGGCATCCCCAAGCTTGAGATTTATTCCATCCTTCATCTCATTACTCATTCCTTCCATACACCTGAAATTTTTCCTTCATACAAAACTTCACACAATCTTTATTAGCAACCTTAGTGCACTCAAGGTAATAGGTCTTTAGGTTCAGTTCTAACACCAAATAAACTTCCATTAGAACACTAGCTACTTTAGCACTTCCCTCAAAAAGCTCAATTCCCCAAAAGAACTCAAAAAGGAACCAACAAGAAGCAAATGCAGAAAATGGCAGAAATCTGTCAAAACAGACCAGCAAGTAAAGACGAATTGTTTCGAAGACCTTCTGTTGCTCAAATCAAAAAGTGTTGAACTAATGAAAGTTAGATAACAACCTGGGGCAGAAGCAAAAAAATTCACGCCTCAAAAAGACGTTTAGATATTTTACACGAATATTTACCGTGAAGCACAGAAATCTGTTTCGGGACAACAACTTTCCCAATCATTACTTCTCTCTCATTAGAGGTTACTCTTGGCACAAAAAGCAAATAAAAAGGATAAGGAGCGGTTATTACTGAGATAATAACTTCCAAGACTCATCTAAAACTTTTGGGTTATCTCCCAATAAGTACTTTTCTTTAACGCCTTTAAGTTAGGCATAAGAATCAAGAAAGAATCAAGTGTTATCAAATGAAGAATCATTAAGATTAATACCAGAAATATCAACAAGGCAAGGTATATCATCCAAATAAGTTCTAGAGGATCCTCTCTCAATGATCTTAGGTTCACTATTTTCATCAAAAGGGTTTTCAGGAACAATCCAATCAATATTCTTTTCTATGGCTTCATGTATTGCTACCAGTTTAAAGGGTATTGGTATCTTAGGTTCCTCCCCATTAGGTTCGGTTTTGTTCATCTTTTCTCATGTACCAACAACATCTACACATGAGCCTAGCATATTGAAATGTTCAAAGACTTTTCTAGCTTCCTTGGCAACATCATAGAACTCCTTAAACAAAGTTTCTAGAATAAAATCCCTCTTTTCAGGGTCCTCAATTTCTTTAAGCTTAAGAAACATTACTTGCATTAAGGGGTTGAGGTTAACAAACCTAGCTGCTAACATGTGAATTAAAGAAGCTGCAGCAATCTCATAGTTTGGAGCAAGTTCTGCAAGGGATCTATCCTCATGTTTACTAACATGATTAAAGAATTCTTAAATATTATCTTCCCAATTATAGAACCACTACCAATCGAAAGGTCTTTCAGGGTGAATTTAGGGATCAACATGGTGAGCTAAGGAAGAGGTCACAACTAAAGGAGACTTAATTTTTTGTGTTTTTGATAAAGAAAGCAAACTAGTAGAACTATTTTTTTTGTGTTTTTGATAAAGAAACAAGCAAACAAAGCAAAACAAAAATAACAGAGTAAAGAGATTGGTTATGAGGGACTCCCCTTGTGAAGATGTCCTTGACTCCCCGGCAACAGCGCCAGAAAATATGCTTGATGGCCTAAAATATATCGAGCTCGTTGGGGAACCCCAAGAGGAAGGTATGATGAGCACATCAGCAAGTTTTCCCTCAGTACGAAACCAAGGTTATCAATCTAGTAGGAGCAAGGAAACACCCCAAAGGTGTAGCTAGCTGAACGATGGCAGGGCACACTACCGATGCCAGCAGCAACGTGGAGACCTGCACAACACAACCACAGAACTCTGTCTTGCGATGAGGTTGTCAATCCCACCGGTTTTGCTGAAAACAAAGGATTAAACGTATCGAATGGAAGGAAGTAATAGTTTGCAGAAAGTAAACACAAAGCAGTAAACAGTTTATGGATTGTATGTAAAAGAAAGGACCGGGATCCATAGTTCACTAGAGGTGGCTCTCCTTAAGATAGATAACATGCTGGGTGAACAAATTACAGCGGGGCAATTGACAAACATCGAGAAAGCAATACATGCATATACTAATCATCTTGACTCCTTTGAGATTCGATTGGGCATTACAACATTATACATAGACCGCCATCCAACTGCATCTATGACTAATAATCCACCTTCAGGTTATCATCCGAACCCCCTCCAGTATTAAGTTGCAAGCAACAGATTATTGCTTTACGAATTGCATGTAATGTAAACAATATGATTGTTTTATGAACAAAGGATTGTTGTTTTCTTCCTAGTAGAAACAACACATCTAGTACCTTAGATATTTCTGTCACTTCCCCAGATTACCAGAGGCATGAACCCATTATCGAGCATAAATACTAACTCTTGGAGTTGCTAGCATCTACTTGGCCAAGATAGATACTAACAATGGAAAGCATGCAAGATCACAAATAACAAAGACATGATAGAATCAATAATCAATCTGAAATAGCATCTCAATAGCCATCGGATCCCCACAAACACAACATGTAGAATTACAAATAGATGATCTTGATCATGAACGGAGCTCACAAGATCTAAACATGAAAGCACAAAGGAGGAGAACCAGCCATCTAGCTACTACATGGATCCGTAGTCCAAGGATAAACTACTTATGCATCACACTGGAAGCTTGCATGATGATGAAGAAGGCTTCCAGGGTGAATTCCCCTCTCCGAAAGGGTGCTGGGAAGAGCTTCAGATCCCTCCCGATCTAGGGATGGAGATGACGGCGGCTACAGACTCTTTCGTGGATTTTTGATCGGGTACTTAGGGTTTTTATCCCGAGGGCATCTTATAGGCGGAAGGAGAGGACGAGGGGGTGCTGGGGTTAGCCAGACCACCCCCTGGCGCGGGCCAGGCCTAGCCGCGTGGCCAGGTGGTGTGGCCGGCCCCCAACCCTTCTCCGTATCGTATTCTGGCATCTGATGACTTCCGGAAAAATAGGCACTTTGGCTTTTGTCCCGTCCAATTCCAAGAATATTCATTTTTTGACTTTCCTAGAACCAAAAACAGTAGAAAACAGGCAGCTGGCACTGTGGCTCTTGTTAATAGGTTAGTCCAAGAAATCATATGAAAAGTACTCCAAAGTGTGGACAAAACACAAGAAAGTGGATAAAACCAAGCATGGAACATCAATAATTATAGATACATTTGCAATGTATCAGGACCCATGTCAGGGGTGAGTTAAAGCGGGTCCCACATCAAATGGGTGAGATAATTGACCAAGCCAACCTCCTCCTTCCCTTGGTACTAGTACTAGTTCTCCCAGGTTCCTCTCCAAGGACAGAGAAAATCGCCCCTATCCCAGCTTATTATCCTTTTGCTGATTCTTGTCACAGAGCATTGAGGGAGGGGAAGGGCTAGTAGTGGACAAGATGGTGGTAGTTGCAGCATAGGTCACTAGCGCTGGGGCCACAAAAACAGTTTAGGAACCAATAAAATGGTAAGCTCGGATTTTAGTCTAGAAACACACACAAACACACACATATATATACTAATATACGGAATAGTTTCGAATTATAGTTCTGCTAACAAAGGCCTAGAAATCATAAGGTAGCTCCATATTACATAACTATGATAGTAGCGAGCCAATCATGGGATAACTCTACACCCCAAGAGTTTTGCAGCTGGACTAGTGGTCATGAGACTACCCAGATGGCACCAAAAGTGCACCCCTGATGATCAGCAGCCCTGCAACAAATCCATCCAGAAGCAGTGTACCCAATCCACAACCTCAGGTGCAGGCTCATCAATGAACATGTCATCGTCATTACCATCAAAGTTCTCTTCGGTCGTCTGCTTCTACGATTAGTAGATTAACATATACTTTTATAGAGAAACATCAAAGACACACAACCTGGACATTTGTCATTCTATAGATATACCTTGTCATCTGGCATAACCGTAGTACAAGAAATGAAACCTGTTTCATGCAGCCTGCGCTTTTTCTCTCCTCCCTCTTCTCCAAGTTGATCTAGATGCTCAGGAGCTGCCTCAGTCAGTTGATCTAGTTGATCAACATCTGCTTCCCCTACTTGATCTTGATGATAAATATGTGCTCCCTGAAGGGAATATGCCTGAGAGGCAATAATAAAGTGGTTATTATCTTATTCCTTGTTTATGATAAATGTTTATTTTGCATGCTATAATTGTATTAATTTGGAAATGTTAATACATGTGTGTTTAATAAACAAAAGGAAAGTTCCTAGTTATGCCTCTCTTATAAACTAGCTCGTTGATTAACAAGATGATCAAGGTTTCCTGATCATGGACATTGGATGTTGTTAATAATGAGGTCACAACATTAGTGGAATGATGTGATGAACATTCATCAGAAGTATAGCATTACGATCAAAGTCATTGTGTTTATATTGCTATAACATCATACGAAGTAATCCTAGTCCTTAGACCATGAGATCATGTCAATCACTAACACTAGAAGAGTATCTTGATAACATCAAATGTCACACCGTGAAAAGGTGATTATAAAGGTGGGTTTAGTGCTACGAAAGTGTTATGTAGAGGCTCATGGATCAAGAGTGGGATTTGTCCATCCCGATGATGGATAGATATACTCTGGGCCCTCTCGGTGATATCACATTGAGAATAGCTTGCAAGCAAGTGATGTGATCACTAAAATGTTATATCACGGGAACAAGAAAAGAGTGCATGTCGGTAACGAGATCAAACTAGGTATGAAGATACTGCTGATTGAATCTCGGACATGTAATATATCGCGAGACAAAGGGATTTAGTTACTAGCGTTAAAGGTTCTCACGATCACAGAAGTCATCGTTGAATGTGTAGGACTCAGTATGGATCTCCAGGTCCCGCTTCTGATTATTGATCTGAGAGGGGTCTCGATCATGTATGCATTATTCACGAACCGTAGGGTGACACACTTAAGGGATACCGACACCATTTGGAGCAAATATGTTTTAGATAAAGATTTAAGAAAGCACTGGAATTATTTCAATAGACACCAAAACTGTTTCAGGTAAAATTGTTGAAATTGGTTCTACATGTAATATTGAAATGTTGCAGGGGGTTTTATGTGAATGTTTGTTAATTAAAGTAATTCACAAAATTCTGAATAAAATTAATAAAAGAGTTTTAAATGAGAGAGCATTAAATTTGGAGAAATTTAATGCATTTAAAGTGGAGACTTCAATGGAGAATGTGAATGGGAAAATTTATGTGGAGGGAGTTACCACCACATGAATGAGGAGGTGAAGGGTCACCCCTTGGGTGCCGGCCATGGGGAGGGGCACCCCCTCCCCCTATAAAAGGCCCCCCTCTCACTCCTTCTTCCACACACCTCCTCGTGAAGGATCTCTCTCCCCCTCTAGTATTTTCCCCCATGGTCTAGATACATGTTCCCGGTGGCTTTATCTGGAAAGGAGTTGCTACTTCTGCTGCTTTGTTGGAGCGAGGGATGGAGGTTGTCGGGGTACCAGACGTGTGTGCGATCACGGATGCACCGCTACTTTCTGGTGCTGGACTTAGTGGTGCTGGACTTGCTGGAGCTGGATCTGATGGACGTGCTGGAGCTGGACCTTCTGGACTACATCATGGTCTTGAGATCGGCAAGTGTACGACTACACCATCCACGAGTTCCATCTCGTTAACAAAGCTTTGTTGTCTTCGAGGGTATGTTCTCTATGGATGAATATCCACCCGTTGCTTGTATCTAATAGATAGATCTTGGCGTATAATAGTTCCCATCGTATGAATTTTTTTGTTTTCTATGATGCGAACCCTTCAGTGGTATCAGATCCTGATCTATGCGTAGGTGCTTTGCGCGGGTAGTACACATATGTTTATATGTGGGCGATGATGATCATGTTATTACTTCTTCCATGTATTTTGAATATTGGTGGTATAGTGGGATGAAGCGGCCCGGACCAACTTTACATGTCATCGCACATGAGACCGGTTCCACGACTGACATGCAACTAGTTTTGCATAAGTGGTTGGCTGGTGTCTGTCTCTCCTACTATAGTTAATATCTGATTTACAACGAATTGCTAATAACTTAGTTATCATCATTGTGGTTCCACGTTCGTAGGTAAGACCGGTTCTATCTTCGAAAGCCCTAATTCACGTAAAACTTGCAATTGATAAATTAGAGGCGTCTAGTTTAGATCGTTGCTGGGCTAGTGTCATGATATGGAAATGTTGTAAGTTGATGTATAGTTGATACCCTTACAACACACCTAACTTGTAAGTTCCATAGACCTTGGATTTAAACACAAAGGAATGATAGAGATCATACCACAATGCACTTGATAGTGATCAAATGCATGGACCATATCATTCCACTTTACACATATGATGTTTGCATCTTATATTGCTAGTTTGGTGTTTTTAGTAACACTATAAGATGATCCCTCACTTAAATATGAAGATAAAATGTGTTCTTCTTTAAGTATGCACCATTCTATGGATCATGTTTCGAGACATCACGTGATGATCGGGTGTACTCGACTCTGCACTTTCATACAAATCGTGTAAGACAGTTTTACACACGCCAGTACTAAGGTTCTTACTTGGTGAGCCTAGCATGTATATACATGGCCTCGGAACATGGACTGAAAGGTTAAGCATGAGTCATATAGTTGATATGATGCCCATATTGATGCTCGCCTTTGAAGCTACACCGACTCATGTGATGATTGAACTTGGTGTAGTGGATTTGGTTCATGTAATCACCAAAAAGGCACGAGGGATGTCGTTTTTGAGTGGGAGTTCATTTCTAATTTCGATTAGTCGAACCAAATTTGTCATAAACTAAATCAAAGTGAATTCGCATAGTTTGTTGTAGTCATTCGCATCTGTTTACTACCTTATGCTTAGTTTTAATTAAGATAATAGAACTATAGAATTCTGGATATTTACTTTACGAACTAGTATCGTATTGTTTTGAGTGTCAATCTAAAGTTTAGAAGTCCTATTGCAAACTTTCAGCAAAACCTCACTTACTCTGTGAAATTCAATAAATAGTATTGAATCAAGAGTAGAAATTCTAGTGTTAGTATCTTAAGTATCATGCTTGCCTCCATGATTCTTGATATTCAAAAATTGTTTAATATCAAGGTTATATAGGAGCTGAAAGAATTGTTTCAGAAACCATCATGTGTGGAAGATATTGTGATATCTGAAACAATGTTTTTGGTTGCATTATGATAGAGTATAATTTAGCAAGATACATGTTCTCATGTTGTATGAGAATTTGTGAAGGATGGAGATGCTAGGCATCCGGATCTACCAAAAGGTTTCGAGAACTAAAATTATACTCATCATTCTTCCTTATAGGCTATAGTAGCTTGATCATGAAAGTTGTCATGATAAGGATGAATATAAGATGGTAAGTAAAATGTTTACTACACTAATAGATTACTAAAGAATGGATTTTTGAAAGAACACCAAACATTTGATGATGGTGATCCACTTCAAAGTGCAAGTCCAAAGGTATTAGTATTTGACTATATACACTTTGTACTATGTGTAATGTGAATGACACCACTATTGATGTTTATAAATTCTTTTAAAAGAAAAGGAATTGTTGAAAGAGAATCTATAAAATATTTGGCAGAAATAAAAAGGTTAGAGAAGTCCAGCTTAGGTATATAGAAGATGTACATGTTATGGCAGTATTCTTTGCTTGTTAAACAATGTGGTTCTTAGGTATTGGATACCGGTATTGGATACCGAATTGGTTGGTGTGAAGTGTCATACAGAACAACACAATTCATGAACTGCGATGGCTAAAGTAACTAGCAAAAGAATATGTGGTGATGTTCATCAAAAACAAATAAAGTGTTATTGTGTTTCTCGTTGTCGTCAAACCTAGCCTTCAAGATTTGTTTTAATAATTGTTATTGTGTTCCGGTATTACAAGAACAATGGTTGTTCAAATAATTATTGTATTCCATAAAGGATCGGTGAACTTTTACAAGTCTAGTTGGAGAAATCACATCCATAAAACCTAATGCTACAATGTCGCAAGACAAATGATTGAAAGATCACTTACGAAGTGACATTGCCGTTTAAATTATATTGGAAGAAACTCCATGTTGATGGATTTTTGGAGTCTTTTGATTTTGATCAATTGACGCTTGTGAAACTTTCCTTGAGATAATTGAAACTCCATTCATAGGCCAAAGAGGAACAGATGACTAGCTTATTGGAAATTGTGCATGCTGATGTGCATAGTCCATTATGTGTAGCCATATGCGATGGATATTTTTGCTTCATATGCTTTCTCCAGAAATTTGAGTGAATATATCTATATATTTACTTAATAAGGAAGAAGTATGAAACATTTGAAAATTGTTCAAAGACTTTCAAGATGAAGTGAAAAATCATTGTAACAAGAAAATAAAAGAGTTTATGATTTGATCATAAAGGAAGATATTTGAGTTATAGGATTAGCAAAACACCTAATATTTCAGGAATTGTTCCATGAATTTGTATTTCCCGATAAACCACAAGAGTATGGTATGTTCGAGAGATCAAATCAAACCTTGTTTAACATGGTAAGATCAAAGGTTCCATTTATAAAAACTGCCATTATGTTTTAAGATTAAAGCTTTAGTGACTACCACTTTTACACTGAAAAGAGCACCATCGTGATCCGTTCAAATGACACCATATGAGTTATGGTTTGGGATAAAACCCGAATTGCCTTTTCTTAAATTTTGGTATGCTATGCATATGTAAAATGTTTACAACCAAAGTCGGATAAGCACGTCTTTGTAGGGTATCCCAAAGAATTTGTTGGGCATTCCTCCATAACACCGAGGACAAAAGAGTTCGTCGCTTGGAACGTCAAGTTTCTTGAGAAGGAATTTTTCGCGAAAAGTTAAGTGGGAGGACAATAGAACTCTGATAAGGTTGTTGAACCTTAGCTATATGTGCTAAGTAGCGCAGCGCCGGAAAGTGTCCCGGTGGCGGCCACAATGTCATGGCTCCCGTGATTACAAAGGGTGTGATCTTGGAGATTAGAGTTCCTATTTGAACCGTATGCATCGGGTAAGAATCAAATAGTGAGATATGATAAACTAGTCATTATTGTTTTGACAATGATGAACCGACTGCATGCAAAGAAGCGATGATGGGCCCTGACTCCATAAAATGACTAGAAGTCATAGAATCCGTGATAGTATCCATACACGAGAAATCAAGTTTCTGAACTTGGAAGACCATCCAGAAAGGCGTGAAGCCTATCGGTCGTGTTTGGATCTATAAAGAAATAGACATGGATGTTTAACATCTATGAAATAGTCGACATGTCGGAAAGAAGTTTATGACAATGTTCAAGGAGTTAACTATGACAAGATTTGATCTTTCATAGCGATATTTAGTCTTGACGGATTAATGTAGCAACCACTACATATAATTTGGTGTATGGTAGTTGAACAAACAAAACAATGTTCTTCTAATAGAATGGTTACCTAGGACGTGTACAAGACACAGTCCGAAGGGTTTTTTTAATTCAAAGGGTGCTAGAAGGGCATGAAAACTTCAGTAGTTGAAGTGAGCATAGCAGAGTTGGAATCTTCACCATGATGAAAATGTTAAAGGAGTTTAATTTCATCGGAGACGATGAAGATGCTTGCATTTGCCAGAAATTAAGTGGGAGCGCTGAGACAAATTTCCAATACATTATGCAGAGTACATATTGTTGATTGGAAATGATGTATCTTTTATTGACACAAGTTAAGAATTTCATTAAAATAGGATTTCATGAAAGACTTGGGCAAAACCGGAATATTTGGCATAAATGTATATATAGATAGATTGAGGCGCTAATATGGTTGTGCCAGACATACATATATGAGATATTGAAAGGGTTCAATATGGAAACAACAAGAAAGGTTCTTGCTTCTAATGCCCCAAAATATATCGAGCTCGTTGGGGAACCCCAAGAGGAAGGTATGGTGAGCACAGCAGCAAGTTTTCCCTCAGTTATGAACCCAAGGTTATCGAACCAGTAGGAGCAAGGAAACACCTCCAATGTGTTGTTTCCAACTTGGAATCCTACACAACACAACCACAGAACTTTGCCCCCAACTTACAGTGAGGTTGTCAATCTCACTGGTTTTGCTAAAAACAAAGGATTAAACGTATTGTGTGGAAGATAGTAATAGCTTGTAGAAAGTAAAAAGAAAACAGTAAATAGATTGTAGATTGATGGTAAAAGAAAGGACCAGGGTCCATAGTTCACTAGTGGTGATTCTCCTTAAGATAGATGACATGTTGGGTGAACAAATTACAGCGGGGCAATTGACAAACATCGAGAAACCATACATGCATATACTAATCATCTTGACTCCTATGAGATTTGATTGGGCATTACAACATTATACATAGACCGTAATCCAACTACATCTATGACTAATAATCCACCTTTAGTATATCATCCGAACCCCCTCTAGTGTTAAGTTCCAAGCAATAGATAATTGCATTAAGCATTGCGTGTAAAGTAAACAATACGATTGTTCTATGAACAAAGGATTGATGTTTTCTCCCTAGTAGCAACAACACATCTAGTACCTTAGAGATTTCTGTCACTTCCCCAGATTACTAGAGGAATGAACCCACTATCGAGCATAAATACTCCCTCTTGCAGTTGCTAGCACCTACTCGGCCAAGATATATACTAACAATGGAGAGCATGCAAGATCACAAATAACAAAGACATGATAGAATCAATAATCAACCTAAAATAGCATCTCAATATCCATCGAATCCCCACAAACACAACATGTATGATTACAAATAGATGATCTTGATCATGACCGGAGCTCACAAGATCTAGACATGGTAGCACAAAGGAGAAGAACCAACCATCTAGCTACTACATGGACCCGTACTCCAGGGATGAACTCCTCACGCATCACACCGGAGGCTTGCATGGTGATGAAGAAGGCCTCCAGGGTGAATTCTCCCCTCTGGCAGGGTACCAGGAAGAGCTTCAGATCCCTCCCGATCTAGGGATGGAGATGACAGCGGCTACAGACTCTTTCGTGGAATTTTGATCGGGTACTTAAGGGTTCTGTATCGGAGGCATCTTATAGGCGAAAGGGGAGGCCGAGGGGGTTCCCTAGGCTGCCACACCATCCCCTGGCGTGGGCCAGGCCTGGCCACGCGGCCAGGTGGTGTGGGCGGCCCCTGGCCCCTCTTCGTCTCGTATTCTAGCTCCATGTACCCCTCCGTGAAATATCGACTTTGGCTTTTGTCCCGTCCAATTCCGAGAATATTCATTTTCTCACTTTCCTGGAAGCAATAACAGCAGAAAACAGGCAGCTGGCACTGTGGCATCTTGTTAATAGGTTAGTCCAACAAAGTGTATAAAAATACTCCAAAGTGTGGGCAAAACATAAGAAAGTAGATATAAAACAAGCATGGAACATCAAAAATCATAGATACGTTAGCAACGTATCAACATCCCCAAGCTTAACTCCTGCTCGTCCTCGAGTAGGTAAGTGATAAAAAGAAAGAATTTTTTTTGAGGTGACATGCACCATCATAAACTTGATCAAAGTATTTGTAAAACATTGATAGCTGGGATATAGAGTTTAACATAGCATGGAAGATATAGTTCTAATAATAATACATAGCAACTATGTTGTAACATGAAAAGGCAGAAACAAAAGATTCATGAATAATAATGCTTTGCAAGACGTTTGTTTGTTTCACATAAAGAAAGCATAATGAGAATGGTATTCAGCTTGTCCCTCATAGGGTAGCAAACATAAATTCATAGGACACCTTCAAAGTTCATAAGGGTGACTAAATACAAATAGTTTAAGAACAAACAATATCAAAGTTATGCATCAATCAACAAGTCTTGGGACAATGCACATAGAACTAAGAATGGCCACTATGGTCTCTCAATAGGTGCATAAAGATGGAAGATGGAGACTCAACATAAAAGTAAAAGAAAGGCCTTCATAGAAGGAAGCAGGGATTCACGTCTCATAAAGAGCTTCCAAAAATTATGGTACTTATTAGCTTTCAGCTCTCATTTCCCCTATCATAAGAAACTTTAGGTGATTAAGGTTAAAGTGACACAACTAAGAGGATATGCTTGACAAGTTATAAGTTGAAATCTCATGCCCCTTACTTACGAGTACTGAACATCATGCTACTCAACTTCAGTCACAAGTAAGCTCTTGTCATTGTAAGTACATATGTATCATAGAGAACCGCCAACGGGGTACCCCTTGCACATGATACAGGAGCTATCCCATAATCAAAATGACAAGGCAAGCAGACAATGAGCATCTCAGTGATCTTTTTATTTCCTATTTGCATATGTTTTTATTGAGGATGCTTCATAGAGTGCTCATTATGGTTATGCTGCGAGTTTCCACCATGATTAGGCATGGCTTAGGCTAGCGGCCTAAGCGTTTCTCTAACACACATACAAACTCCATGATCTTACAAGTTACCCTTTTATTTCACACCATCAGGATCCATAAGCAAAAGAATCATCATATCAACGGAATAATAAGTGTAATGTTGAAAGCATTCCCCATGATACATGGTTCTGCTAACTTCAACTCATAAAGCACAAGCATATACGCACCAAAGATGGACACAATGGTTCAAGATTATTAAGTGCAAGAAAGTAAAGTATGCCACCAAGTTCGTGAGAGCTTTAAGCACTAGTTTTCTCATAACAAGTTTAATTAGGAAGGTAGATAAAAAGATGAATATACATGGAATAGCAAATTCTAATAGGTAGGTATGGTGGACTCTTTGGGATAACTTGGTTTTATTTGGAGTTGGATGCATGAGTGGAACTCATACTTGGTTATGGAGGCTAGCAAAAGACTGGGAGCGACCAATTAAGAGAGCAATAATGACCATAATCATGCAAAGCGACAAAACATCATTAATTAAAGCATAAAGTGATATTACAAGTTGAAAACTAAATGATGATAGAGGCTATGGTAACTTGGGATAGTCATAACATGGTGTGAGCATGCGCCAAGTCAACTCGAATAAAGCATCAAAGGAGAATACCACAATACTATGCTTTAATATGCTAAAACAACGCATGATTCTTTCAAGGCACATTAAGAAATCTCAATTGTTTATGTCATGCTATAGAAAAAATCACTAAGCATAAATCCAAAACAATATCAAGTATGACATGACAAAGCATAGGCCACAGTTAAAAACAAACTCCTTTTTACCACTTAAACATGAACTTTTCCTACTCTTTTCAATCCAAACCAAACTTATTTGAAAACTAATGTATGAATGAGGGGGTCCAACCAATTTATTCAAGCAAACTAAGAAAACCAAGCAAACCAAGCAAACGAAAACCAAAAAACAAAAAAGGAAGATGCTCCAAGAACACAACTATGCATGAAACAATAAAAATGAAGTGTTTGGAAGAAACCTGAGATTTTTATTGACTAGTAGCTATGCACGCGCATCGTGCGCCGCAATTAATCGATTATCCACTATATGTAGCGAATCACATAACATGTCCAACAACTTCTTTGGTATAACTTCATGACTTTCAGCCAACATGAAACAGCAACGTACTTCGTAAATTTAGATGTTATTATCACTCCATGTAAATATTTTATGTAAATGTGAAAATGACGCAGTAGAGAGCTTTCCTCATTGTTTTTCATCAAAAAATAAGTTTAGATGCAATATTCACTCTTTTTTCTACACCATAATATATTGAGATCTCTTATTGAAAACTCTGATTTCTATCGGTCCTCTTCGTAACAACAGACTCATATAGTCCATGTATTAGTGCCCGTACTACTGACTTGGGGATGTTCTTCCTATCCAAATTTCCAAAAACACAATCGATTTCTCATTGGGGGAGGGTAGTGGTTAATCAAAATCAGAACACAAAATTACCCATACCCATCAGATTTCAGCTCACCCATAATCAAAAGTACTGGGTATTATCCAATCGATGTGGGGAAACCCATGGGTAAGGACTAAGAGGATACAACGACGGTGAATCCTTCAAACTCTAGAAGCGCTTTGGGCCATGGATAAGTTCGCTACCACCCAGGAGGTGCTCGTGGACGGTAAGTCGCACGCGGCAACACCGACGACAGCGCCTTTAATATATGCTTGCCACGCCGCACTCTGACCTGCGCATCGCCCGCCTGCGGCTGCAACGCCGACTGCTACATGCATCCTGAGTGCGCTAGCTCCTTCTGCATGACGCAGCGTGTTCGTGCTAGCCATGGCGTCCCTTGTTGACACTCAGTAAAGCGGGGCAGAAACGGAGATCGGCTCGTAGCGCTGGAGAACGAACCGACGATGTGGCATCGGCAGGAGCAAGGCAACTCGCGATGGCAACAGGAAAGAGATTCGTGTCCATGAAATCAGCCACGCCGTGCTTGATTTTTTTAGATTGCTTGATCCTTTTGCATGCGTGAAATCTGGGCATATGGCTTGCGACGGGAGTTTCCTTTCAGCTCATATTTTCCTCAGCGGTGGAGTACGGTCAGTCAACATAATTTGCTAAGTGCACACCATAAACAATTAGATTAATGCTAGCAGTTAGATTGAGTTTATTGGGCCTAATCATACGGTTGTAATAGGTTTATGTATATTTTATGGGTGTACTTAGAAAAGATAATGTTTGCTCTTTTATTAGTAGTAGAGATGAAGCAGGGGATGCCTTGGGCATCCCCAAGCTTTGACGCTTGTACTTCTTTGATATTTCTTAGGGTGACACGGGTGGCATCCCCAAGCTTTAGCTTTAGTCCATTATTCATCTCATTATAGCATTCTTTCCTCACACCTGAAATTTTTCCTTCATACAAAACTTCACACGGTCTTTATTAGCAACATTAGTGTACTCAAGATAATAAGTCTTTGGGTTCAGTTTCAACACAAATAGAACTTCCATTAAAACACAAGCTACTGTAGCACTTCCCGCAAAAAGCTCAATTCCCCAAAAGATAACCAAAAAGGAATCAACAAGAAGCAAATGCAAATAATGACGGAAATCTGTCAAAACAGACCAGCAAGTAAAAACCAATTTTTGCGATGACCTTCTATTGCTTAAATCGAAAAGTGTTGAACTAACGATAGTTGGATAACAACCTGGGGCAGAAGCACAAAAAATCACAGCTCAAACCGACGTATAGAGATTTTACATGAATTTTTACAGCAAAGCACAAAAATCTGTTTCGGGACAACAACTTTCGCAAGCATTACTTCTCTCTCATTAGAGGTTACTCTTGGCACAAAAAGCAAATAAAAAGGATAAGGAGAGTTCATTACAGAGGTAATAACTTCTAAGACTCATCTAAAACTTTTGGGTTATCTCCCAATAAGTACTTTTCTTTAACGCCTTTAAGTTAGGCATACGAAGCAAGAAAAATGATCAAGTGTTTTCAAATGAAGAAGCATTAAAACCAAATTTCTTGCCCTTACCTCTCTTACTTTTATTCTTAACCTTGGGGAACATATGATTGTTTGGTGGAGAAGCAAAGTGCATGTTGCCCTTTTCCACATCTATTATTGCTCCAAGGAGTTTTAATAGGGATCTTCCAAGTATAATTTGTCCTTTTCCTACACATTCAATAACAAGATAATCAGTAGAAACCATTTTCCCTAGGATCTTTGTAAACACTCCTTCAGCTATTCCAATGGGTAATATTTTGGAATTATTAGCAAGAAATATTTCTTCTCCTCCTTCAGAAAGTCCCTAAAGATTCAAAGATTCATAGATATCTTTAGGCATAAGACATAATTCAGACATGATATCAAAGCGAGCATGAAAGTTTCATTATTTATAACAATATTTACCGTAGGAAGCCATTTTGAGGGTTTAGAATTTATTGGAACATAATCATGATCCTCTCTAAGCGTATTATAGCATTCTTTTAAACAAGTAGTGTGGGTCTCAAGAGTGTTCAATAGCAAATATGTTTATAAAGGAAGAATCAGATTTGCTAGGCAAGTTGTAAGTTAAGACCAATTTCTTTATGGCTTTAAAAGCTTCATCCTCATTACATTGGAGGAAATCTCCTCCTACCACAACATCCAAAGCATATCTATAGCAAAGAGCAGTTCCAAAGTAGAAGCTGCTAAGAAACAAGCTTTGGGTCATTTTAGGTTCAGTTTTTTCATGTAAATCAGAGATCCTAGACCAAGCTTCTTTGAATCTCTTTTCAATTCCTTGTTTGAAAGTGAAAATCATTTCCTAAGGTGACATAGTGATTGGAGTAATGCTAGACATAATGGAAACTTAAGGTAGGAGCAAATAATATATTTTTTTGTGTTTTTAATAAAGAAGGCAAACTAGCACAATAATTTTTTTTGTGTTTTTGATAAAGAAACAAGCAAACAAAGCAAAAATAAACTAAGCAAAAAAAATAAAACAAAGTAAAGAGATTGGTTATGAGGGACTCCCCTTGTGAAGATGTCCTTGACTCCCCGGCAATGGCGCCAGAAAAATAGCTTGGTGTCCCAAAATATATCGAGCTCGTTGGGGAACCCCAAGAGGAAGGTATGATGAGCACAGCAGCAAGTTTTCCCTAAGTTATGAAACCAAGGTTATCGAACCAGTAGGAGCAAGGAAACACCTCCAAGGTGTTGTTTCCAACTTGGAATCATGCACAACACAACCATAGAACTTTGCGCCCAACTTACAGTGAGGTTGTCAATCTCTCTGTTTTTGCTGAAAACAAAGGATTAAACGTATTGTGTGGAAGATAGTAATAGCTTGCAGAAAGTAAACAGAAAACAATAAATAGATTGTAGATTGATGGTAAAAGAAAGGACCGGGGTCCATAGTTCACTAGTGGTGATTCTCCTTAACATAGATGACATGTTGGGTGAACAAATTATAGTGGGGCAACTGACAAACATCGAGAAAGCATACATGCATATACTAATCATCTTGACTCCTATGAGATTTGATTGGGAATTTCAAAAATATACATAGACCATAATCCAACTACATCTATGACTAATAATCCACCTTCAGGTTATCATCCGAACCCCCTCCAGTATTAAGTTACAAGCAACAGATAATTGCATTAATCATTGCATGTAAAGTAAACAATACGATTGTTCTACGAACAAAGGATTGCTGTTTTCTCCCTAGGAGCAACAGCATATCTAGTACCTTAGAGATTTCTGTCACTTCCCCAGATTACTAGAGGCATGAACCCACTATCGAGCATAAATACTCCCTCTTGGAGTTGCTAGCATCTACTCGGCCAAGATATCTACTAACAATGGAGAGCATGCAAGATCACAAATAACAAAGACATGATAGAATCAATAATCAATCTGAAATAGCATCTCAATATCCATCGGATCCCTGCAAAAACAACATGTATGATTACAAGATGATCTTGATCATGAACGAAGTTCACAAGATCTAGACATGGTAGCACAAAGGAGAAGAACCAACCATCTAGATACTACATGGACCCATAGTCCAGGGATGAACTACTCACGCATCACACCGGAGGCTTGCATGGTGATGAAGAAGTCCTCCAGGGTGAATTCTCCCCTCCGGAAGGGTGTTGGGGAGAGCTTCAGATCCCTCCCGATCTAGGGATGGAGATGACGGCGGCTACACACTCTTTCTTGGAATTTTGATTAGGTACTTAGGGTTTCTGTATCGGAGGCATCTTATAGGCGAAAGGGGTGGCCGAGGGGGTGCCCTAGGAGGCCACACCACCCCCTGGCGCGGGCCAGGCCTGGCCACGCGGCCAGGTGGTGTGGGCGACCCCTGGACCATCTCTGTCTCGTATTCTGGCTCCGTGTCCCCTCACTACAAGGAATCTAGCTATATATGACCCTCTATTTTCGTCACAGAATCGTCACAATAGTCCATTTATGACGATTCTATGACGATTTTGAGATCGTCGAAAGCTGGGCGTCGCAAATGAACTATAACGATGTTTATCATCACAGATCATCTAGCCAGGCCAGGTCAAATCCTATGTGGCCGATCTGACGTGGAAAAACTATGACGAAATCAGATCGTCATAATTCAAATTCAGCCCTGTCCACTATGGTGGTCTATATGGGCCAGCCCAATAATTATGGCCTTTTTCTTTTTTGGGAATAGGACATTTACATAGTATTTCATTTTGTGTCATGGCCTTTTATTGTTCATTTCGTCTATGGGCCATGGCTTTATTAGGGTGTATTCCCTTTTGGGCCTTTGTTCTGTAAAGTTGATTTCTTTTTTATTTCTCAGCATGTTTTCTTTTTTTTTCTTAATTTCACGTGGACTTTTTATATCCAGTATAGGCCCCAGAGCTACTACCAAACCAGCCCTTTTATATCCAGTACAGGCCCTAGAGCTACTACCAAACTAGCCCAGCAACATTTCCAAATATATATTTTACACAACACAACAATATAACATCTAGAATTTAAACATGACCGGCCACGAGGTTAATCAGTAACACTATCACATGACATGACAGCCAGATCATCATAACAGATATAAATAGCTGATATAGTAGATATACACACGACAACAGATACAAAGAAACAACAGCCAAGATTGATATACAATAACCAAATCAACAGCAGATGTAAACATGACAGATTCGCTACTTTGTTTCAATGCCTGGAGCATAGCTCCCTACTACTCCTTATGACGCCCTTGTTGCTGGCCTAGATATACCACATGCAAGAACTTCCAAATATCCTCCTTCGACCTTCTTATTTCTGTCAAACAGAAAAACTAGCATAAGTGATACGAATTGGATAAATAGATAGCAACATATTACCTATGGTAAGTCCATTTCCATAAAAGCTTGCAAGTACCAAAACATGTATTCAGAAGAAAAAACAATAGACGGACTTGTACATGCACAAAACATGCATGCCTAGCTTCAAAATGACCTAGTTGCTGACAGACAACTCACATACCAAGAAAAAAATGGCCATCAACATATCTACAAGCAAGCTCCTAAGAGAACACATATCTACCAGGTTCATTAACATCAAGAACAAATCACAAGCTACAGAGTGCAAAAATCCTACAATCTAAAAGTAAAACAAGGGCAAGTGTCGCTGAATCTACCATTCAAAATCTGCATTTTCATGGTGAAATGTTTGACTATTGCTTCTTTCCACGGTTAACAAAAAAAACTTGAAACATACCTAGGAGACAAGGATTTATATACCTCCTATGGCCGAATAACCTCGCTGAAGACAGCCATGAGCTATAGCAGAGGATGGTTGCATATGCTTTGGCAATATCAGTGGTGTCGTGTCAGAGGAGTTGGCAGCGGCGAACCTAGTGCGAGGAGGGCGCCACACCAGTACGACTTGTGCTGCAGTAAACAAACGGGTCATGGTCACATGAGATTATAGCATATTTTCACCGAAGTTCTTCTCTAGTATATGTACAACAGTTAAAACTTGAGATACTAGGAACATGTATGCATCAAAATTACTACATGAAGTAAAAGTATTGCCTTAAGTATTAGCAGTAGGTTTTTGTACTACTATTCATGTTGGTGAACCAATTCTATAAATTGGATCTTGTAATTCAGATGAGAACTGATTAACACAAAACACACAGAAAAGCACTAGAATATCAGAATGTTTTTGCTAAGAATTGAGGGATTTAGCATAGATTGGTTGAATATTCCATAACTGCAGACAGATAAATGCATTTCCTCGTATGAAATTATTCGATGTTTATTTTTTGCAGTTACATAGTACTACTGATCAGTAAAGAAACAAAGCATGGGAAAGACAAGTTGTCACAGTAGCATGGAATGGTAAACTTTCTACACAGCAAATTAGGACAGCAAAATACCATGGATTCACAAATTACCAAAAATAATAAGCTTGACATCTAAGAATTTATAGGAAAGAAACTCCAACAGATAAGCAATAGCAATGAGAATAAGGATGTCGCTTTGTAGTTCATAACCAGCCAATGACAGAACAAGCTCGATTCCAACAGGCATCAGCATCAACATCCCTGGGTCGTGCTGCAGCTAGGCTCGCGTATGGTGCTTGAGCGCATCTTGGCTCTTGGCCCAGGCAATGGGAAGGCCCGAGATCAAAGGCATGTTGGGGTTGGCCATGGTGTTGGTTGTCAGCACTACAAGAGGTGCACTTTATGTGATCACCACCGGACAGCGAGCTGCTGCAATCAACGTAAGGGTGGAAGTGGACGCCAGTCTGGAGATGGGGAATGATTAGGAGGAGGTCTGGCTAGAGCTGCAGCAATCCGCGGTGCTCGGAAGTGCTTGCCCAAGGTCCTTGACACCTATCAAAGTTTTACTAACTTAGCTTCCACTACTATCAAATAAATTAATTGCAACAAATAAGTACATGTAAAGTATGAACTTAAAAGTCAGAATGCTTGACATAGATAATTTTGAAGCAGAAAAAATAATTGTTATAACATAGTACGTGTTCTTAATTTAACAAGCATCAATTTATCAGGCTAGTTAAGCTAGAGTGCAACCTGAACCAATCGGAAACAAATCAACTGTGTAAGTACTTCCGATCCATCCAGCTATAAATCAAGCAGTTAGTATAAACTACAGTTGTATATTAATCATAAGGAATTCAAAACGATATAGATTGACTCGTTAGTGGCAGGAGAAGGAATGTCAACACTTTATTTCCGCACCCCAATTTCAGATTAAGGACGTGCACGAACCTAATTCGCAACGGATCTAGGTTTGAGAGGAGGAATTAGTGTGGGAGATTGGGAAGAGGGATAAGGGACTCACTTCTTCAAAATGCGATGGAGCTCGGGGCATACGGCTATGTTGACGTCAGGACACACGCACGGATGGACGGCCGACCCTCTGAGCAGCGAACGACGATGACCTGGGCATGATGGCTCTTGATATTGCGGCCCTCGATGCCCGCGGTGGACGAGAGGATGAGGAAGTACGCGGTCCAGTCAATGAAGCTGAAGATGCCCGCGGTCCAGCGCCTCCTTGCTCCACAGATTAGACATGACAACGGCCATGGCGGGTTGCCTCTGTTGCAAAGTGGGGGAGAGGCTATGAGAACAGGGAGGTGGGGATCGGAGTGGCTCGGGTACATGTGGAATCAGGGGCAGCGCGAGCGATGTAAGGCTCGGGTACATTTGCATAACCCAAAGAAGATGGGGATCTGCTGCGAGATGGTGGTGGCGATGGAGGGGAGGAGAGGGCTAGGGTTTCGATGATCTCTGGGTGGAGGTAGGTAGGTGGTGGCGCGGCGCTGGGGACTTGTGATGCAGCGGGCGCGGTGGGATGTGTGTTTCTTCGGTGAGAGACTAAGGCCGTTGGATGGGCAGTGAACGGTTCATATCAAGCAAGAATGGACGATCCGTGGGAGGTGATTTGCTGTGATTTGATTGGTTGTAGACTATTTTCCTAAAAAGAGGGCTTTTCGTGGAGCATCTACTAAAAGTGTATTGTGAGTCTCGCTAAACTTGCATTGGATCTCTGAAGAAACCTCATATTTTGAGTCTAAAAATGTTTTTTTCAAAAAATTAGGAGCATAAGATCATGTACCTGTAGTTCAAACCAGATCCACTTCCTACCGATTCGGCAGACATTTGTCTTTTTCACCAGGTGTGGACGGAAAGGTTTGCAAACCCCCGGTTGGGACATTGTTCATGTAAGGTGGGTCTAGTATTTTTTAAAAATGGGGTGTAGAATTTTGTATTAGCCGTTTGGTGTTGCTTCACAAAACGCCCCAATTTTGACACTCAAAAAAATAGAAAATGGCTTTTCCATGCGACGAAAAGGAAAACTTCCTCCTGCAACATTGTTCTCCATCCCAAGATGCACATGTGTGCATAATATGGGCACATTATCACAAACTATGCTGCGATTCTGGCCATAACATCGGTCGTTTGGCTTGAAAGCCATGAAACCTCGAACATGATAAGTCGTTTCTGTGAAGGTTTTTTCGAGATGCAAACAATATAGCAAGTTTGGTATTTTTCCTTGCAAATATGTCACATAATATGACACCATGCGAAGGATTTACAATGTTCGGACCATTTTTGAATTTCTTATGCCTGTTTCAAAATTTTCCTATTTCAAACTATGGCAAAAACGGTGGGAATGAAGGTAGGGGATGAGCCTCGCTAAACTTGTATTGGATATCTGAATAAACCTCATATTGTGAGTCTAAAAATGATTTTTGCAAAAAATCAGGAGCATAAGATCATGTACCTGTAGTTCAAACCAGATCCACTTCCTACCGATTCGGCAGACATTTGTCTTTTTCACCAGGTGTGGACGAAAAGGTTTGCAAACCCCCGGTTGGGACATTGTTCATGTAAGGTGGGTCTAGTATTTTTGCAAAATGTGGTGGTAGAATTTTGTATTAGCCGTTTGGTGTTGCTTCACAAAACGCCCCGACTTTGACACTCGAAAAATAGAAAATGGCTTTTCTATGCGACGAAAAGGAAAACTTCCTCCTGCAACATTATTCTCCATCCCAAGATGCACATGCGTGCACAATATGGGCACATTATCACAAACTATGCCGCGATTCTGGCCATAACATCGGTCGTTTGGCTTGAAAGCCATGAAACCTTGAACATGATAGGTCGTTTCTGTGAAGGTTTTTTCAAGATGCAATCAATATACCAAGTTTGGTATTTTTCCTTGCAAATATGTCACATAATATGACACCATGTGAAGGATTTACATTGTTCGGACCATTTTTGAACTTCTTATGCCCGTTTCAAAATTTTCCTATTTCAAACTATGGCAAAAACGGTGGGAATGAAGGTAGGGGATGAGCCTCGCTAAACTTGCATCGGATCTCTGAATAAACCTCATACTGTGAGTCTAAAAATGATTTTTGAAAAAAATCAGGAGCATAAGATCATGTACCTGTAGTTCAAACCAGATCCACTTCTTACCGATTCGGCAGACATTTGTCTTTTTCACCAGTCGTGGACGGAAAGGTTTGCAAACCCCCGGTTGGGACATTGTTCATGTAAGGTGGGTCTAGTATTTTTTTAAAATGGGGTGGTAGAATTTTGTATTAGCCGTTTGGTGTTGCTTCACAAAACGCCCCGATTTTGACACTCGAAAAATAGAAAATGGCTTTTCTATGCGACGAAAAGGAAAACTTCCTCCTACAACATTGTTCTCCATCCCAAGATGCACATGTGTGCACAATATGGACACATTATCACAAACTATGCCGCGATTCTGGCCATAACATTGGTCGTTTGGCTTGAAAGCCATGAAACCTCGAACATGATAGGTCGTTTCTGTGAAGGTTTTTTCGAGATGCAATCAATATACCAAGTTTGGTATTTTTCCTTGCAAATATGTCACATAATATTACACCATGTGAAGGATTTACATTGTTCGGAGCATTTTTGAATTTCTTATGCCTGTTTCAAAATTTTCCTATTTCAAACTATGGCAAAAACGGTGGGAATGAAGGTAGGGGATGAGCCTCGCTAAACTTGCATTAGATCTCTAAAGAAACCTCATATTGTGAGTCTAAAAATGATTTTTGCAAAAAATCAGGAGCATCAGATCATGTACCTGTAGGTCAAACCAGATCCACTTCCTAGCGATTCGGCAGACATTTGTCTTTTTCACCAGGGGTGGACGGAAAGGTTTGTGAACCCCCGGTTGGGACATTGTTCATGTAAGGTGGGTCTAGTATTTTTGAAAAATGGGGTGGTAGAATTTTGTATTAGTTGTTTGGTGTTGCTTCACTAAACGCCCCAATTTTGACTCTCGGAAAATAGAAAATGGCTTTTCCATGTGATGAAAAGGAAAACTTCCTCCTGCAACATTGTTCTCCATCCCAAGATGCACATGTGTACACAATATGGAAACATTATCATAAACTATGCCGTGATTCTGACCATAACATTGGTTTTTTCTAAAGCATCCGGTGTTGATATAATGTTGCATTTACTGAGAATGGGCGATGATGGTTATGCCTTAATGGATGAGATCACATGTCATGTATGTGGAAATATCATATCAAACCATGTTGTTACTGGCAACTTAGCAAGAGAGAAGCCTGATGCGATTGTTTCCCTTTCTCATTTTTTTCTCATATATGGGATGTGGTAGGTAATATCATTTGTCGCTTTATTTAAATTACCCATTCAATTTACCTCTAATCCGTGTCAAAGCAGTACAATTTTTATTAGATTTGAGACTAGCCTCTTTGTACGTTCTAGATCTAGAAATATTATCATTTATACAATAAAACTGTGCAAATGAATGAGGTACACATCATTAAAAATGTTTTTTCTTATAATCTTTTAAAAAGTTGTTTTCTTATCCTCTTGCTTTTGCTACACCTTTGAACCATAGAAATTATAGGTACAAATTATTGGTGAAAGCATGGATATTTTTCATGGTGACAAATCATTATATCATTTCAACAAACTATCTCAAAAATGTACTCATTCCAATGATTCAATTTTTGTATGGTAAAACAAATATATACACCAATTTGTGATCACATCTTCCCGCAACAATCTCTTGGGGAATCATGTAGTATTTGCAATATTCAACCCCTTGATTCAACCCAAAGATTTTGAATTCGAAACCCTAGTTTCAAAATCGTATTTTGAATTATGATATTGTCCTACCATGGACTAATGTGAAATTAGTAGATCAACTATTTTTAAGTAATCATACTATTTCTAATTAACAACCCAATATGACCTACTAAAATTTATAAAAATTTAGAGACAAAAGTCAATTCATTTGGGCTTTATATGAGAAAGATACAAAAGAATTAAGAAAATACAAAAATAAAAACGAAAAAAAACTAACCGTACCTAATCTACTGCGTCCAAGGTGGAAGACCGGCCCAAGTTACCGCGCAGCGAGGCCCATTAAAAATATGCCTACGGTCCGTTAGGCCCATGCCCGAACGTGGACAATACTCGTATAGATACAACGCGGTAAAGTTTCAACTAAATTATGTTGATGTGGTGGTCAGGTACTTGTCTCATTTAGGGAGGTCACCGGTTCGAGTCTCGCTCACCCCTTCATTTTTTGTCTATTTTTCAAAGACCAACATATGAATAAAGCCTTTAAAGGGCCACTGGAGTTGAACAATGACAAGAACAACTGGTTGTTTCAGTGGTTAGGCACACGTTGGAGGGTGGTTGAGGTTGTTGGTTCAAACCCTGCGTCTGACCTATTTTTATATATAAAACACTAACACATATACACTATGGCGTAATTGGTGAGATTTTTTGAGTAATAATCCCAAGATTTTCAAACATTGCCACATAGACAGATATGGACACATGTATAAAACACGTAGTCAAAAATTGACACGTAGACACGCCACGTAGGAGTAATTGGTGAGGTCGACTACTCATTTCCATTTATGCTAATTTAGACGCTATGACAATTTTAAATCATCATAGTGAGCTACATGTAACGCCATAGGCTGTACCCACTAGGTTATGACGATTTCAGCTAATGAAATTATGACTTTTTTAGCAAAATCGTCGTAATTTTTCATAGTTTAGGCCCTCTTGAACTACTAATGACCATCTGGTGCAAAATCGTCATAAGTCTATGACAATTTTGTCCACGGTCACTATCAAAAGGTCATAGACTGACACATTTCTTGTTGTGCCTCGGTGAAATATCGACTTTGGCTTTTGTCCCATCCAATTCTGAGAATATTCATTTTCTGACTTTCCTGGAACCAAAAACAGCAGAAAACAGGGAGCTGGCACTGTGCCATCTTGTTAATAGGTTGGTCCAAGAAAGTGTATAAAAATACTACAAAGTGTGGGCAAAACATAACAAAGTAGATATAAAACAAGGATGGAACATCAAAAATTATAGATACGTTAGCAACGTATCAGCTGCATGGAAAGAATTGTATCAAGATTCAAGTGTTTAAACACTTGGTAAGTAAAATTACTTGAAGATTTTGATCGATTATACCGTGATATGTATATATCCAGATATGTCCTATGCTCTAAATCTTATGAGCACATACCAGAATGATTCATAAGATGATCATTGGACGATAGTAAAGATATTCTTATGAGCTTTGGAAGAACTAAGAATATATCATGTATAAGTAAAAAATAGTTAAAGGTACTTCATTGTAATGTGTTACATTGATACTAGTTTTGTCACAAGATACAAATTAAAATTTATCTCAATTTAGACTATGGGTGGCCCAATGTAATGGAAAGGATGTTTCATGATGGATTTGGATGAGTTCCAAAGTTGAGACATTGTGACGGATACTACAAAGTATATGACTGCTATAGTAGCAGCAAAGGAGGGCATTTGTGTTAAGTAGTTTGTTATCAAACTAGGTGTGGTTCAAAGTGGGCTAATACTATGAAGATATACTATATGACAATAATATCAACATATTTTAACCCGAACGAACTAAAGGTCTCACCAAAGGACCAAATTTATACAATGTCGTCTCATTTGAGAATGAGTGATGCGTAGAGACGCAAAGACATGCAAATACACACGGACCTGAAACTATCAGATCCGGAGATTATGTTAACCACTAGCAATCATGTATATGCAACACCAGAAAGCCATAGGTGTTCAATATGCAAAGTTTTTAAAACTAGATTATTGACTCTAGTGCAAGTGGGAGACTGAAGGGAATATGCCCGAGAGGCAATAATAAAGTGGTTATTATCTTATTCCTTGTTTATGATAAATTTTTATTTTGCATGCTATAATTGTATTAATTAGGAAACGTTAATACATGTGTGTTTAATAAACAAAAGGAAAGTTCCTAGTTATGCCTCTCTTATAAACTTGCTCGTTGATTAACAAGATGATCAAGGTTTCCTGATCATGGACATTGGATGTTGTTAATAATGAGGTCACAACATTAGTGGAATGATGTGATGAATATTCATCCAAAGCATAGCATTACAATCAAAGTCATTGTTTTTATATTGCTATAACATCATACGAAGTAATCCTAGTCCTTAGACCATGAGATCATGTCAATCACTAACACTGGAAGAGTATCTTGGTAACATCAAACGTCACACCGTGAAAGGGTGATTATAAAGGAGGGTTTAGTGCTACGAAAGTGTTATGTAGAGGCTCATGAATCAAGAGTGGGATTTGTCCATACCGATGACGGATAGATATACTCTAGGCCGCCTTGGTGATATCACATTGAGAATAGCTTGCAAGCAAGTGATGTGATCACTAGAATGTTATATCACGGGAACAAGAAAAGAGTGCATGTTGGTAACGAGATCAAACTAGGTATGGAGATACCGATGATCGAATCTCGGACATGTAATATATCGCGAGACAAAGGGATTTAGTTACTAGCGTTAAAGGTTCTCATGATCACAGAAGTCATCGTTGAATGTGTAGGAGTCGGTATGGATCTCCAAGTCCTGTTTCTGATTATTGATCTGATAGGGGTCTCGATCATGTCAGCATTATTAGCGAACCATAGGGTGACACACTTAAGGGATACCGACACCATTTGGAGCAAATATGTTTTAGATAAAGATTTAAGAAAGCACTAGAATTATTTCAATAGACATTGAAACTATTTCGGGTGAAATTGCTGAAATTGCTTCTGCATTTAATATTGATATGTTGCAGGGGCTTTTTATGTGAATGTTTGTTAATTAAAGTAATTAACAAAATTCTGAATAAAATTAATAAAAGAGTTTTATTAAATGAGAGAGCATTAAATTTGGAGAAATTTAATGCATTTAAAGTGGAGACTTTAATGGAGAATGTGAAGCGGCAAATTTATGTGGAGGGAGTTACCACCACATGAATGAGGAGGTGAAGGGTCACCCCTTGGGCGCTAGCCATGGGGAGGGGCACCCCCCTCCTCCTATAAAAGTCCCCCTCTCACTCCTTCTTCCACACACATCCTTGTGAAGGATCTCTCTCCCCCTCTAGTATTCTTCCCCCATGATCTCGGATCAGCGAGATACATGTTCCTGTTGGCTTTATTTGGAAAGGAGTTGCTGCTTCCGCTGCTTTGCTGGAGTGAGGGACGGAGGTTGTCGGGGTACCGGACGTGTGTGCGATCACGGATGCACCGCTGCTTTGTGGTACTGGACTTGGTGGTGCTGGACTTGCTGGAGCTGGATCTGATGGACGTGCTGGAGCTGGACCTGCTGGACTTCATCACGATCTTGAGATGGGCAAGTGTACGACTATATCATCCACGAGTTCCATCTTGTTAACAAAACTTTGTTGTCTTCGAGGGTATGTTCTCTATGGATGTATATCCACCCGTTGCTTATATCTAATAGGTAAATCTTGGCGTATAATAGTTCCCATCGTAGGAAAATTTTGTTTTCTATGCTGCGAACCCTTCACTCGCCCGGTTCATAAGGAGGATCATATGGTTCACCATGAAATACCCATCTAAAATATGTGCTTAGCATCCCAAATGTAAAAATATGGGCTTCCACTATACTTTGAGGCAGCACCCTACGATTCACACATAACCGGCAGGCGCAATGTACTTTTGAGTTGTCACAATGAGCTCTAACAAACCCCATAAATCGTAGGACACCAAGGATGTTTTTAGCGCTGCCTAATGGAGCAATATCTATCCAAAATCTGCACATCTGCTTAATTATGACATACAAGGTTGGTTATTATTAAAATAAAAGCAGGAAACATATAGATGGAGTATAAAAACTATATATGCCTATGTATTTCAGCAAACATATTGACAACAAAAATTGCCGAAGGTACTTAGGAACAAAGATCCAGTGCAGAATAAACTATGACCATGCAGATTGAGGACAAATTAAACTATGTATTTGAGGAGGCAGATCGGGTAAAAGGGCAATAAAATGGCAACCAGATCGAGCTAGAGATAGAACGACTACCGCGGGATCAACGTGCCTACCGGTGCATCTCAAGAAGACCGATGTGTAGGGAAAGCTTCTTCGCGCATGGTGGTGATGAGGAGCGGCCGTAAGCGCGTCTGTTTTGTGGGAAAGGGGTGAGGGCCTAGGCAGCGGAGGGTGGAAGTTGATACACAGCGCGAAGGGATGCAAAGGGATAACTTTCGAAATTCTAACCTACCTTGCTTTGGGCACCACCATATATGTGGCCCACCTGCCAGTCACCATACATCAAAATTGAGCCAAAACTTGTCAAAATACAAGTTTATGTTTTACCATGGAAACTAATGAACATAGCATTGCAGTTTGCGAACGAATGACTTTATTTCAACATATATTTAATTTCATCCCTAATTTTTTCGAAACAGGCCCAAATTTGGAAATTCAATAGTAAACTTCAAATTTGGAACCAGACATTTTGATTGATTTGCCAAGATGCACCGATATACCAAATGTGGACACATCATCATAAATTATGGCCATGACCTTGGTCATCTTTTTGAAAGCCTTGAATTATTCAATAATTTCAGCAAATGCCTAAAAAATCATTTAAATATTGGAAAGCAACTCTCATTGGTATGCGTTTCTAGAGTGTAATAGCGAATCTGAGCGGCCCCATGTCGGAGCAGCGTATGTTTGAAGCTTCGACCTAAAAATTTTGGTACTACGCCCAAATATCGCACACATCCATTCAAATATTCCGCACATCCATTCAGACATACTTCATCTTTTTTAGAAAGCGTAATTCCTCTTCTATCCCTACTCCTCTTGTTTAAAAGCCTTGAATTAATGTTCATTAATTTCGGCAGATGTCTATAAACTCATTAAATGCTAGAAAGCATACATGCATGTGGCTCTATCTGACGGGGACATCATCCCAAGTGGGAGTAGCGTACCTTAGAAGCTTCAACTTCAAAATTTCCGAGAGCGCCAAAATATCCCTCCCACCCATTCAAATATCCCACTCATCCATTCAAACATACAGCCCCAAAAATTATTTTATTGCACAAATTTATCCTAGAAGCTTGAAAGGTGTTATACATTGTGTGAAAAAGGGGGCGGTGGTGTTTTGAGCCATCATCTTTGTAGTTGCTTCACAACAAAACACATTGTTGTTACTTGGAAATTCGAAAACAAACTTCAAATTTGGAACCAGACATATTGGTTGATTTGCAAAGATGCACCGATCTACCAAATACGGACACATCATCATAAACTATTTCCATGATGTTGGTCACCTTTTGTTTGGACGATGGTCATCTTCTTGAAAGCCTTAAATTGTTCGAAAATTTCAAAAAATGCCTAGAAACTCGTTTAAATACTAGGAAGAAACTCTCGCTGGCATGTGGGTCTAGACGGTGACAACGCGTCTAAGAGGCCCCACACCGGAGTAGTGTATTCTAGAAGCCTTGACCACAAAATTTTGGTACGGTGCCCAAACATCGCACCTATCCATTAAAATATCACGCGCATCCATTCAAACATGCTTCGCACCCATCCATTAAAATATCACGCGCATCCATTCAAACATGCTTCACATCTTTCTAGAATACAAAATTCTTCTTCTATCCCTGCTCTAGAAACAAGAATCTGAGGGAGCATTACAATAACAGAGGGATATAGATAATAAATTTGTGTTCTCCCTAGTGCATCACCCCATAAATGTTTCCTAGCCCTTCTTCAATATTTACCTGCCCGCCCACTCCGACCTACACTGACTTTTTGGACCCACTATGCAAGTGATCCACATGTACACTACTAGGAAAACAGCTATACGTAATCCACATACCCGTGGCGCATATGGTAGGTGGTGCCCCACGGGTAAATAGCCGTGGCGCACCTGTCAGCAGTGCCCCACGGGTATGTCACTTAGCCGTGGCGCATATGCTCCTAGGTGCACCACGGCTAAGTATGAGCCATGCAGCCAGGGAACGACCTCACTTAGCCGTGGGGCACCACATAGTAGTGCGCCACGGGAAGAGAACTTACCCGTGGCGCACCACTATGTGGTGCCCCACGGCTAAGTGTGGGAAGTTTCAACTCCACACCACCCCCTGGGATCGCCTTTTTAGTTTTGCAAAAAATAAAAGAAAATGATAAATACTTTGAAAAATAAAATCCTTTCAGATCTAGATAGGTTATGTGATCTAGTTTGTAGGAAAATTATCAAATATGAATTTTGACTTTTTTTTGCAAAAAACAGTCATGGCACGATAAAACGGCCATACTTTTTGCATACGATATTGAAAAAAAATCTATAATATATGAAAATGGCGAGTATGAAATTTTCTATCCACTCGCAACCGTGAAAGACCGTTTACCGATTTTTTAGATTCTCAAAATTTGAAAAGGAAAAAAGATATGGCAAAATAAGATTTTTTCCTGCAAAAAAAAATTGAGGCCACTTAGCCATGGCGCACCTCATAGTAGTGCGCCACGGCTAAGTGAAGGCGGGATTCGAAATTCGAACTGACTCGGCCACCTACCAACACCCCCTTTGCATTTACCATCCCCTCCCATCCACCTTCTCCTCCCATTGTCCTCCTTCTCCTCTTCTCTCCTCCTCTCCTCTTCTTCTTCTTCTTCCTCTCCTTCTCTGCCTTCTTCTTCTCTTCCTCTTCTCCTTCTCCTCCTCCTCCTCTTCTCCTTCTTCTCCTCCTCCTCCTCCTCCTCCTCTTCTCCTTCTCCTCATCTTCTTCTCTTCCTCTTCTCCCTCTTCTCCCCTTCTCCTCCTCTCCTTCTCCCTTCTCCTCACCTTCTCCTCCTCTCTCTGATGGCGTCCTCCTCCGAATACCTCCGACCGCGGTGTCCTCCGCCCACCTCCTGGGTGACTTCGGCAACGACGGGAGCAAGACGAGGCGCCTCCGGCGACAAACTCCGGCGACCATAGCAGCGAGATTCAGATCCAGATCTATCTGGATCCCGCCGTTTTTTTGAATTTTGAAAATTGTACCCGTGGCGCACAAGGAACCCTTAGCCGTGGCACACTACATGGTGCGCCACGACTAACTTTTATTACCCGTGGCGCACCACCTAGTGCGCCACGGCTAACCAAGTTAGCCGTGGCGCGCGTTTAGTGGCCCACCCCATGTGCGCCATGGATGTCCAAAACAGGTGCACCACGAACATGATGTTTTCTAGTAGTTAGTGAGCCAAAATTACAGGAAGTAGAGATTCCCATCGCTTGTTGTTCAAAATTCAAACAGTTTTCACTAAACCGAGATAAAATCGTTAAAATAATCCAACATGGCTTATACTATCATTCCACTATGTTAGAGTAAAAGCTAAAAAACAAAGCCAAAAACACGTTCCTGGGTTCATAAGCCAAAAAATAAAAATCCAGAATTAGAGCCCAACCAAACAATGCCTAAGTCTCAAGGAACTCTTGGTGTTTCTCCCTTGTTTTAGTACTTGGGTACCTTCAATTTTATTTAACAAAAAATATGACCAAATAGGGTATCATCGACTTATAGATCAATTTTTGAGATACTTCCATTAAATTGTGGTAACACCATTCTATTCCACGAATATATATAACCATAAAGTTTGAACATATTATTGAGAATTCACGGAATCCTAAACCATAAAATCTAAACCCCTAAACCCTGACCAAGAAGGTATCATGCAACTAGAGATAAAAAGTTGAGATACTTTCGTTAAATTAGGTAACACCATTCTATTCCACGAATATAGGCATAAAGCTTGAACATTATTGAAAATTCCTGGAACCCTGATCCCTAGCTAAACCCCTAAAACCCAAACTCTAAATCCATATACCCCAAAACCTGACAAAGCACGTATCATGCACTTATAGATAAAAATTTGAGATACTTTCGTTAAATTGGGTAACTCCATTCTATTTGACGAATATAAGATTAAATCCTGAGCATTATCGAAAATTCCCTAAACCTTAAACCCTAAAACCCCTAGCCCAAAACCCTAACCAAGAAGGTATCGTGCACTCATAGATCAAAATTTGAGATACTTTCATTAAATCAGGTAACGCCATTCTATTAGACGAATATAAGAATAAATCCTGAGCATTACCAAAAATTCGCTAAACCCTAAACCAGAAACAACCCATAAAACTAAACCGTAAAATCCTAAACCCTCGACCCATAAACTCTAACCAAGCAGGTACCATGCACTTATATATCGAAATTTGAGATACTTTCATTAAATTGCGGTAACACCATTCTATTCCACGAAAATAAGCACAAAGCTTGAACATTATTTAAAATTCCCGAAACCCTAAAACCTAAACACTAAACCCTAAACCCCTACCAAACACGTAGCATGCACTTATAAATCAAAATTTGATATACTTTCATTAAATTGGTAACGCCATTCTATTCGACGAATATAAGCATAAATCTTGACCATTATCGAAAATACCCTAAACCCTAAACAACCCCTAAAACCTAAACATAAAACCCCAAACCCTCAACCCATAAACCCTAACCAAGCAAGTATCATGCACTTATAGATCAAAATTTGAGATACTTTCAATGAATTAGGTAACGCCATTCTATTCGACGAATATAAGCATAAAGCTTGAGCATTATTGAAAATTTGATAAACCCCCTAAACCATGTTCAGTCCATAAAACCTAAACAGTAAAACCCTAAACCCTTGACCCATAAACCCTAACCAAGCAGGTACCGTGGACTTATAGATCAAAATCTGAGATTCTTTCATTAAATTGCGGTAACACCATTCTATTCCACGAATATAACAATAAAGTTTGAACATTATTGAAAATGCCCTAAACCCTAAAACCCTCAACCCCACCTAAACAACCCTGGTAAATGAGGTATCATGCACTTGTAGATCAAAATTTTAGATATACTTTCCTAAAATTGTGCTAACGCCATTCAATTCCATGAATATAAGCATATATAAAGCAGTATGAACAATATTGAGAATTCCCAAAAAACCTATACCCTAAACCCCAAAAACCATAAACCCTAAACCCTCAACCCCTTACCAAGTAGGTATCATGCACTTATAAATCAAAATCCGAGATACTTTCAATTAATTGCGATAACACCAGTCTATTCCACGAATATATATAAGCATATATATAAAGCTTGAACATTATTATTGAAAATTCATAAACCCTAAAACCTAGAAAAACTTAAACCCTAAAATCGTAAACCCTAAATACCAACCTTAAACTCCTAAACCCTAAACCCTAAAATCCTAAATCATATACCATAAACCCTCAACCCCTAAACACTCAACCCAAAAAACACGAACCCTAAACCACGGGCTATATATATCTTGTGTGGAAACTAGGGCAGTGGGATTTTGAGCCATACTTATTTGTAGTTTCTTCACGACAAAAGTCAGTGTCGTCGCTTGAAAAATTGAAAATAACTTCAAATTCAAAAGCTTCCTTTGTAAATAATATTTTAAATGCTAATAATATAGACCAATCTACCAAATACAAACATGTTGTTATAAACTATAGCAAAGATATGGCTATGACCTTGGTCATCTAGTTTGAAAACCATGCATATTCATACATGCTACGCCATATATCATATGACAAAATTAAAGCCATTATTATCGATTGGGGCTTTTAAAATAACTTCAAATATCAAAGATCTTTTGTAAACAATGTTGAAATGCCAATATGCACCAATCTACCAAACATGGTTACATTATCATAAAGTATGGTAACACATATGGCCTTGACATTGGTCATCTAGTTTTTGAAAGTCATGAATGTCTAAACATGGTACGGCATATTGTGAAACGAGTTTTCAAGAGTTGTAAAATTTTATATATTTTTCATGGAAATTAGCTAATGCACATAGTGAGACACCAACAGAGAAACGAATGGTTGTATTTTTTTTATTTTTTTTAAATGGCCCAAATTTGGTGTCATTACCATTCATATCAAAAAATTGAAATCTTGTAAAACTCTCGGTGGTTCTCCAATATTTGACTAATTCGGTACCTTTAAACTATTTTTAAAAAGTCAAGAGAAATCTATATAACAAACTTTGTAGTTCATAATTAGACATACTTACTTTCAATTGTCAAAAAGTCATTTTACTGCACATCTTTAGCTAGGAAGCTTGAAAACTCATAAAAGTAGGGCATTATTCATCAAATCTGGAATCTCCTTTGTAAACAATTGCTTGAAATGCCAAGATGCATTGATCTACGTATGGACACGTTTGTAAGCTTGGTTGGAGAAGATACTTCAATGTACGGAGTAGTACAAAACACGAAAAAGGTACAGAAACTATGGCTGTGACCATGCTCCTCTTGTTTGAATGCCTTGAATTAATGTTCATTAATTTTGTTAAATTTCTATAAACTCATTAAATACTGGAAAGCATACTGGAATGTGGGTCTATCTCATGGGGACAACATCCCAAGTGGGAGTAGCGTACCTTAGAAGCTTCAACTTAAAAAAATTGACAGGACGCTGAAATATTCTGCCCACCCATTCAAACATCCTGCCCAACCATTCAAACATCCAGCCCCAATAAATATTGTATTGCACAAATTTAGACTTAAAGCTTGAAAGGGAGTTATACATTGTGTGAAAAAAGTGGGTGGTGGCATTTTGAGCCATCATCTTTGTAGTTGCTTCACAAAAAAACACATTATTGTTACTTGGAAATTCAAAAATAAACTTCAAATTTGGAACAAGATATATTGGTTGATTTGCAAAGACGCACCAATCTACCAAATACGGACACGATCATAAACTACTTCCATGACCTTGGTCACCTTTTTTGGACGATGGTCATCTTCTTGAAAGCCTTAAATTGTTCGAAAATTTTAGGAAATGCCTAGAAACTCGTTTAAATGTTGGGAAGCAACTCCCGCTGGTGTGTGGGTCTAGATGGTTACAGCGCGTCTGAGAGGCCTAGGCCGGAGTACCGTATGCTAGAAGCTTAGAACTCAAAATTTTGGTACGACACCCAAACTTCGCACCCATCCATTAAAATATCCCGCCCATCCATTCAAACATGATTCACCTCTTTCTAGAATGCAAAATTCCTCTTCTATCCCTGCTCTGGAAACAAGAATCTTAGGGAGCACTACATAACAGAGGTATATAGGTGGTAAATTTGTGTTATCCCAAGTGCATCACCCCATCGATGTTTCCTAGCCCTTCTTCAATATTTACCTGCCTGCCCATTCCGACCTACACTGAATTTGTGGAGCGACTATGCAAGTGACCCACATGTCAGTGAGCTAGAATTACGGGAAGTAGAGATTTCCATTGCTTGTTGTTCAAAATTCGAACGCTAAACCGAGATAAATCATTAAAATCAACTTGGCTCAAAAGCTAGAAAATTCATGAAACTTGGGCATTATCCGTCAAAAAATTTATACTCTATGAGAAAATTGGTGCCGTGAGATTTTGAACCACATATAATCTTTGTAGTTGTTTCACAACAGAAGCCATTCTTGTCAGTTGGACAATTTAAAATAACTTCGATTTGGATGCACCCTTTTTGTAAACATTGTTTGAAATGCCAATATGCAGTTATGCACCGATGTACCAAACATGGACACGTTATCATAAACTATGGAAAACATATTGCCATGACCTTGGTCATCTCGTTTGAAAGCCATGAATGTTCATACATGGTACGCCATATTATGAAACAAGTTTCTTCAAAAGTTGTCAAATTTTAGCACACTTTTCATGGAAACTACGCAGAGCACATAACACAATACTCTGTGAAAGAAAGACATTGCTTCAATTTATATATTTTTTATTTGGATTTTTCTTTCAAAAGGTCACAAATTAGGCTGCATTATTAGCATTCAAATCAAGAAGTTGAGGGGTTGTTTGGTTAAGCTTATATGTCGCTTTTAGCTTTATTTTATAAGCCAATTTAGATTTTTTGTTTTGGCTTATACCATCATTCAACTATGTCGATCAACTCTTGGTGTTTATCCCTTGTTTTAGTACTTGGGGTACCTTCAATTGTATTTAACAAAAAATATGACCAAGCAGAATATCATCGACTTGTAGATCAAATTTTGAGATACTTTCATGAAATTGCGGTAACACCATTCTATTCCACGAATATATATAACCATAAAGTTTGAACATATTATTCAGAATTCATGGAATCCTAAACCATAAACTCTAAACCCCTAAACCCTGACCAAGCTGGTACCGTGCACTTATAGATCAAAATTTGAGATACTTTCATTAAAATTGGGTAACACCATTCTAATCCACGAATATAAGCATAAAGCTTGAACATTATTGAAAATTCCCGAAACTGTAAACCCCTAAAACCCGAATACTAAACCCCTAAACCCTATAACCCTAAACCTTAAACCCTAACCAAGCACGTAGCATGCACTTATAGATCAAAATTTAAGATAATTTTGTTAAATTGGGTAACACCATTCTATTTGATGAATATCAGCATAAATCCTATGCAATATCAAAAATTCCCTAAACCCTAAACAACCCCTAAAACATAAACCCTAAACACTAAAGCCCTAAACCCTCAGTCATAAACCCTAACCAAGCAGGTGCCATGCACACATTGATCAAAATTTGAGATACTTTCATTAAATCAGCTAACACCATTATGTTCTATGAGTATAAGCATAAATCTTGAGCATTATTGAAAATTCGCTAAACCCTAAACAACCCATAAAACAAAATCGTAAAATCCTATAACCCTAAACCCTCGACCCATAAACCCTAACCAAAGCAGATATCGTGCACTTATATATCCAAATTTGAGATACTTTCAATAAATTGATGTAATCCCATTCTATTCCACGAATATAAGCATAAAGCAGTGATGACCCATAAGTATAGGGGGTGTATCGCAGTATTTTCGAGGGAAGTGAAACCCAATTTATTGATTCGACACAAGGGGAGCCAAAGAATATTTATAAGCCTTAACAACTGAGTTTATCAGTAGCAACAGTTTTGTAGTAGGAATAGTAAAGTAACAGCAGTAGTAAAGTAAAGACAGCAATAACAATAGCAGTAAACAGTAGGATTCGAGTGCGGTAGGCATAGGGATGGATGGACGGGCGTTGCATGGACAAGACAATTCACATAGCAATCAAAACATAGGGCAATTGCAGATAAATAAGATAAAGCATCCAAGTACTAGATAATCCTAGGCATGTGTTCCATATATAGTCATACGTGCTCGCAATGAGAACTTGCACAACATCTTTTGTCCCGCCAGCCCATTTGCAGTGGTGCCTCAAGGGAACTACTGGCAATTAAGGTGTTCCTTTTAATAGAGCACCAGAGAAAAGCATTAACACTCCGTGAACACATGTGATCCTCACATCAAAGCCATTCCCTCCGGTTATCCCGATTTCTGTCACTTCGGGGCCATTGGTTCTGGACAACAACGTGTGTATACAACTTACAGATAAGACCAAAAACAATACTATCATAATGAATCAATAACATGTTCAGATCTGAAATCATGGCACTTGGGCCCTAGTGACAAGAATTAAGCACAACAAGTCGCAACAAAGTCATAAAGCACTAATAAAAGATACTAGGCACCATGTCCTAATAATCTGATGCCATTACATGAACGATCTCACCTAATCCCTACCATCCCCATAGCCTACAGCGGGGGATTACTCACTCATAGATGGGGGAAACATGGATGGTCGATGGAGAAGTGATGGTGATGATGATGGCGATGATGTCCTCCAATTCCTCGTCTCGGCAGGGTGCCAGAATGAAGTTTCTAGTGCTGTTTCGTGGAATCTGGTGGTGGCGGTGGAGCGGAACTCCTTCTAGAAAAACGTCGAACCCCCGGAGTTTTTAGGTCAAAAGGCTTCTTATAGGCGAAGAGGGAGACCGAGGGGGTGCCTGGGGGCCCACACCATGCCCTGACGTGGCCAGGCCCAGCCAGCGCCTGGGGGTGGTGTGGCCAGCCCCTGGCCCTCCTCCGTCTCGTATTCTGGTTCCGTGAGTCTTCCAGAAAAATAGGCACTTTGGATTTTGTCCCGTCCAATTCCGAGAATATTCATTTTCTGACTTTCCTGGAACCAAAAACAGCAGAAAACAGGCAGCTGGCACTGTGGCTCTTATTAATAGGTTAGTCCAAGAAATCATATGAAAAGTACTCCAAAGTGTGGACAACACACAAGAAAGGAGATAAAACCAAGCATGGAACATCAAAAATTATAGATACATTTGCAATATATCAACATCCCCAAGCTTAACTTCTGCTCTTCCTCAAGTAGGTAAGTGATAAAAAGAAAGAATAATTTTTGAGGTGACATGCACCATCAAAGACTAGATCAAAGTATTTGTAAAACATTCAAAGCTGGGATCATAGTACTTCAATCATAACATGAAAGACAAAGTTCTAGCAATAATACAAAGAAACTATGATGCAACATGAAAAGGCACAAACAAAAGATTCATGAATAACAATGCTTTGCAAGACGTTTGTTTGTTTCACATAAAGAAAACATAGCATAGTAGTATTCAACTTGTCCCTCATAGAGTAGCAAATATAAATGCATAGGACACCTTCAAAGTCCATAAGAGTGACTAGATACAAATAGTTTAAAACAAGCAATGTCAAGATATGCATCAATCAGCTTGTCTTTGGACAATGCACATAGAACTAAGAATGTCCACTATGCTCTCAAAGTAAGTGCATAAAGGTAGAAGGTGGAGACTCAATATAATGGTGGAAGAATGGCCTTCATAGAAGGAAGTAGAGATTCAAGTTTCATAAAGAGCTTCCAAAAATCATGGTACTTAATAGCTTTCAGCTCTCATTGCCCCTATCATAAGCATCTTTAAGGTGATTAAGGTTAAAGTAACACAACTAAGATGATATGCTTGACAAGTTATAAACCGAAATCTCATGCCCCTTACTTACGAAGACCGAACCTCATGCTACTCAACTTTAGTCATGAGCAAGCTCTTGTCATTGTAAGTACATGTGTATCATTAAGAACCGCCAACAGGGTACCCCTTGCACATGATACGAGATCTTTCCCATAATCAAAATGACAAGGCAAGCAAACAATGAGCATCTTAGCGATCTTTTTATTTGCTATTTGCATAGGTTTTTATTGAGGATGCTTCATAGAGTGCTCATTATGGTGATGATGCAAGTTTCCACCATGATTAGGCATGGCTTAGGCTAGCGGCCCAGGCGTTTCTCTAACACACATACAAACTCCATGATCTTACAAGTTCCACTTTTATTTCACACCACCGGGATTCGTAAGCAAAAGAACATGATATCAACGGGTACAAAGTACAAGTGCAATGTTGAATGCGTTCCCCATGATACATGGTTCTGCTAAGTTCAACTTATAAAGCGCAAGCATATACGCAACAAAGAAGGACCCAATGGTTCAAGTTTATTAGATGCAAAAAAGTAAAGTGTGCCATCAAGTTCATGAGAGCTTTAATCACTAGTTTTCTCATAACAGGTTTAATTTGGAAGGTAAACAAAAGCATGAATATACTTGGAATAGCATAAGCTAGTAGGTAGGTATGGTGGACTCTTTGGAATAACTTGGTTTAGGGAGATGGATGCATGAGTGGAACTCATACTTGGTTGTGGAGGCTAGCAAAAGACTGGGAGTGACAAACTAAGAGAGCAATAATGGCCATAATCATGCAGAGCGACAAAACATCATTGATCAAAGCATAAAGTGATACTACAAGTTGAAAACTAAAGGATCATAAAGGCTTATGGTGACTTGAGATAGTCATAACATTGTGTGAGCATGCGCCAAGTCAATCCAACTAAAGCATCAAAGGAGAAAACCAATATACTATGCTTTAATATGCTAAAACAACACATGATTCATCTAAGGCACATTAAGCAATCTCAATTGTTTATAATAAGTCATGCTACAGAAAAGAATACTAAGCATAAAGCCAAAACAATATCAAGCATGGCATAACAAAGCATAGGCCTCAGTCAAAAACAAGCTCTCTTTACCACTTAAGCATGAACTTTCCTACTCTTTTCCAAACCAAACCAAACTATTTGAAAACCAATGTATGAAAGAGGAGGTCCAACCAATTTATTCAGCAAACTAAACAAACCAATCAAACGAAAAACCAAAACGAAAACGAAAAAGAAGACACTCCAAGAATAACACAACTGTGCTTGAAATAATAAAAATAAAGCGTTTGGAAGAAACCTGGGATTTTTATTGATAGAGAGGGGGATGCCTTGGGCATCCCCAAACTTTGATGGTTGTACTTCTTGGATATTTCTTGGGGTGACACACGTGGCATCCCCAAGCTTAAGCTTTAGTCCATCCTTCATCTCATTACTCATTCCTTCCATACACCTGAAATTTTTCTTAATACAAAACTTCACACAATCTTTATTAGCAACATTAGTGCACTCAAAATAAAAGGTCTTAAGGTTCAGTTCTAACACCAAATAAACTTCCATTAGAACACTAGATACTGTAGCACTTCCCTCAAAAAGCTCAATTCCCCAAAAGAACTCAAAAAGGAACCAACAAGAAGCAAATGCAGAAAATGGCAGAAATCTGTCAAAACAGACCAGCAGGTAAAGACGAATTTTTTCGAAGACCTTATGTTGCTCAAATCAAAAAGTGTTGAACTAACGAAAGTTAGATAACAACCTGGGGCAGAAGCAAAAAAATTCACGCCTCAAAAAGACGTTCAGAGATTTTACACGAATTTTTACGGTGAAGCACAGAAATCTGTTTCGAGACAGCAACTTTCCCAATCATTACTTCTCTCTTATTAGAGGTTACTCTTGTCACAAAAAACAAATAAAAAAGGATAAGGAGCGGTTATTACTGAAGTAATAACTTTCAAGACTCTTCTAAAACTTTTGGGTTATCTCCCAATAAGTACTTTTCTTTAACGCCTTTAAGTTAGGCAAAAGCAAAAACAAAAATGGATAAAATAGAAGTAAGCGGAGATAATCATGGTGAAAACATTGTTTTGTTCAATGAAATCCTTTTGTTAACAAGGTTGATCAGGTCTTGTTACCAAAACAATTTCATATGAGACAAAACTTTGTATTCCACTAATAATTATGTTACCTCAACCTTGATAGCAATGGTCCCAATCATAATAGTTTCAAATTTTTCTCTTGGTATGGGATAATATATTTCTCCAACTTGAATGCCCTCAACATGTTCGATTGAATTCAAACCATAAGTTCTTTTAACCTTCTTGGGGAAATAGACAGTATGTTCCTTGTCATTAACGTTGAAGGTCACCTTTCCTTGATTACAATTGATAACAGCTCCTACAATATTAAGAAAAGGTCTCCCAAGAAAAATAGACATATTATCATCTTCAGGCATTTCAAGCACAACAAAGTCAGTTAATATCAAGCAATTATGAGCCACTTGAACAGGTACATCCTCACATATACCCACAGGAATAGTGGTAGACTTATCAGCCATTTGCAAAGATATATCAGTTGGTATTAATTTTTCTTGTTGAAGCCTCTTATAGAGAGAGAAAGGCATAACACTAACTCTAGCTCCCAAATCACACAAAGCAGTTCTAACATAACTGTTCTTAATAGAGCACAGGATAGTTGGAATCCCTGGGTCTCTAAGTTTCTTAGGAACCTTACCATTGAAAGAGTAATTAGCAAGCAAACTAGAAATTTCTTCATTAGGGATCTTCCTTTTATTCGAGACAATATCCTTCATATACTTTGAGTAAGGAGGCAATTTAATAGCATCAGTCAAAGGAATTTGCAAGAATAAAGGCTTCATCCACTCACAAAACTTATTATAGTGTTCATCTTCCTTTGACTTGTGTTTCTTATCAGGGAAAGGCATAGGTTTTTGGACCCAAGGTTCTCTTTCACTACCATGTTTCCTAGCAATAAAATCTTCTTTGGTGTATTTAGTATTCTTAGTGTGGTTTTCAGGTTCTTCTTCAACTTTTTCTACATTAGGAACTTCATATTCTTCATTACCACTTTCAGTTTCAGCATCAGAGATAGATATACTATTAGGATCTATAGCAGGTTCATAGGGTTCTACAACAGTTTTATGCTTCTTTTTCCTTTTCTTACGAGTAGAACCACTATTTTCATCTTGTTGAGAATCCTACTCAATTCTTTTGGGATGCCCCTCAGGATATAGAGGATCCTGGGAAGCAGCTCCACTTCTAGTTCTAATTTCATAAGCATGTTTTTCTTTAGCAGCATTAACTAGCAAGTCGTTTTGTACTTTAACGAGTTGATCTATTTGAGTTTCAACCATTTGAAAGTGTTTAACAATCATTTTAAAATCATTAGAGGTTCTTTCCACATTATCTTTCAACTCAACAATATCTCTGGTGTTTTCCATTAGATGATTTTGCACCCTTTTATTAAAGTTGTCTTGCTTAACAATTAAGATATTGAATTCTTCTAAGCATTGATCAGGAGGTTTAGAGTAAGGGGTATCACCTTCATCAAAGTGTTGGAGAGAGTGTACCTCAATTGTGGATGAGTAGGGAATAGGCTTACATAATTCTTCTATAGGAGGTAAATTCTTGACATCTGCAGCTTTAATTCCCTTCTCCTTAAGACATTTCTTAGCTTCCTTCATCACTTCATCATTTAATTCAATAACTCCCCTCTTCTTTGATGTTGGAATAGGCACCGAAATAGATGGTTCAGGTACAATTACTTCAGGTATAGCTTGTTTAGGAGGAGTCCAATCTTCATAATTCTTGCTTATTTTAGCCATTAATTCCTCAGCTTCCTTAGGAGTCCTATTCCTGAAAACACAATCAGCATAACTATCTAGGTATGTCCTAGATTCTTCATTTAGTCCATTATAAAATATATCAAGAAGCTCATTCTTAGGTAATGGGCTTCCAGCCTGTGCATGAATCAAAGCACAAAACCTTGCCCAAGATTCGGGCAATACCTCTTTTTCTCCCTGTTTAAAATCAAAAAGTTCCTGCAAAATAGCATGTCTAGCACTAGGATGAAAATATTTCTGCAGGAAAGTACTAATCAAGCACTCAGGGCTATCAATAGATCCAGGAGGTAAATTACTAAACCAAGTTTTAGCTTCTCCTTTCAGTGAAAAGGGAAAAATCTTAGCAACAAAGTAAGTACGCATCTTAATATCATTAGAAAACAAGCCACTCATGGTAGAAAGTTCATTCATATGTGCTACCGCACTTTCATTCTTAGTCCCACAGAAAGGTTCTTTCTCGACAATAGCTATGTAAGATAGATCGAGAGAGAAATCATAATCTTCATCTATAATGTTTATGGGAGAAGAAGCAAACTTAGCAGCAGGAGATAATTTGGGTCTAATAGTACGCCTCTCAAGGAGACTCTTAGCAGCGCTCCTATCATGGGTGTTTTTACATTCTTTAATAAATTGATTGGTCATCTCAACATAACCATCTTCAATATCATAACTTTCACTAGACTCAGGTGAACTAACAGGTGTGGTAGTGTCTTCATTAGGAGTTTCGGTATTTCCAGCTATAGTTCTAGCAATCGTAGCATCTAGGAAAGGACCTAATGAACCACTCTTATCAAGCACAATAGAAGCAACATCATAAGCATCATAAGTTTCAGATTCAGCAGTAGTAGCAGTGTGTCTAGCATGTGTATGTGGTGGTGTAACGAGCTTACTTATAATAGACGGTGAATCAAGAGCAATAGAGGTGTTCAGAACCGTACCTCTTCTTGTAGTGGATGGTAAAATAGGAACCTTGCCATCACGAGACTTACCCATGATGGATGGATAGCAGTGAACAATAGAGAACCCAAGTGAACTTGATAAATAAAGCTATGCTCGCCGGCAACAGCGCCAGAAAATAGTCTTAATGACCCACAAATATAGGGGGTGTATCGCAGTATTTTCGAGGGAAGTGAAACCCAATTTATTGATTCGACACAAGGGGAGCCAAAGAATATTTATAAGCCTTAACAACTGAGTTGTCAATTCAGCTGCACCTGGAAACAATCTTGCTCACAGCAGTTTATCAGTAGCAACAGTTTTGTAGTAGGAGTAGTAAAGTAACAGCAGTAGTAAAGTAAAGACAGCAGTAACAATTGCAGTAAACAGTAGGATTCGAGTGCGGTAGGCATAGGGATGGATGGACGGGCGTTGCATGGACAAGACAATTCACATAGTAATCAGAACATAGGGCAATTGCAGATAAATAAGATAAAGCATCCAAGTACTAGATAATCCTAGGCATGTGTTCCATATATAGTCATACGTGCTCGCAATGAGAACTTGCACAACATCTTTTGTCCTGCCAGCCCGTTTGTAGCGGGGCCTCAAGGGAACTGCTGGCAATTAAGGTTCTCCTTTTAATAGAGCACTGGAGCAAAGCATTAACACTCCATGAACACATGTGATCCTCACATCAAAGCCATTCCCTCCGGTTATCCCGATTTCTGTCACTTCGGGGCCATTGGTTCCAGACAACAACGTGTGTATACAACTTGCAGATAAAAACAAAAACAATACTATCATAATGAATCAATAACATGTTCAGATATGAAATCATGGCACTCGGGCCCTAGTGACAAGCATTAAGCACAACAAGTCGCAACAAAGTCATAAAGCACTAATAAAAGATATTAGGCACCATGCCCTAACAACCTGATGCCATTACATGAACGATCTCATCCAATCCCTACCATCCCCATAGCCTACAGCGGGGGATTACTCACTCATAGATGCGGGAAACATGGATGGTCGATGGAGAAGCGATGGTGATGATGATGGCGATGATCTCCTCCAATTCCCCGTCCCGACAGGGTGCCAGAACGGAGTTTCTGGTGCTGTTTCGTGGAATCTGGTGGTGGCAGCGGAGCGAAACTTCTTCTGGAAAAACGTCGCCCCCCGGAGTTTTTAGGTCAGAAGACTTCTTATAGGCGAAGAGGGAGACCGAGTGGGTGCCTGGGGGGCCCACACCATGCCTTGGCGCGGCTAGGCCCTGCTCGCGCCTGGGGGTGGTGTGGCCAGCCCCTGGCCCTCCTCCGTCTTCTATTCTGGCTCTGTGAGTCTTCCATAAAAATAGGCACTTTGGCTTTTGTCCCGTCCAATTCCGAGAATATTCATTTTCTGACTTTCCTGGAACCAAAAACAGCAGAAAACAGGTAGCTGCCACTGTGGCTCTTGTTAATAGGTTAGTCCAAGAAATCATATGAAAAGTACTCCAAAGTATGGACAAAACACAAGATAGGAGATAAACCAAGCATGGAACATCAAAAATTATAGATACATTTGCAATGTATCAAGCAACTTGAACATTATTGAAAATTCCTGAAACCCCAAACCCTAAACCCCTAAAACCCGAAACCCTAAACCCTTACCAAGCACGTAACATGCACTTATAGATCAAAAGTTGGTATACTTTCGTTTAATTTGGTAATGCCATTTCATTCGACGAATATAAGAATAAACCTTGAGCATTATCGAAAATTTCCTGAACCCCAAAAAAATCCTAAAACCCCAAACCCTGAACCCATAAAAATTAACCAAGAGGGTATCATGCACTTTATAGATAAAAATTTGAGATACTTCCAATAAATTATGTAATGTCATTCTATTCGATGAATATAAGCATAAAGCTTGAGCATTATTAAAAATTTGCTAAACCCTAAACCCTATACAACCATAAAACCTAAACTGTAAAACCCTAAAACCCAAAACCCACGACCCATAAACCCTAACCAAGCAGGTATCATGCACTTATAGATCAACATTTGAGATACTTTCATTAAAGCTGGTAACGCCATTCTATTCGACGAATATAAGCATAAATCTTTGAGCATTATTGAAAAATCGCTAATCCCTAAACAACCCATAAAACCCTAAATCCTCGACCCATAAACCCTAAACCAAGAAGGTACCATGCACTTCTAGATCAAAATTTGAGATACTTTCATTAAATTGCGGTAACACCATTCTCTTCCATGAATATAAGCATAAAGCTTGAACATTATTGAAAATCAAAAACCCTTAACCGTAAACCCTAATAACCTCCTAACCCTAGAACCCTAACCTCCTAACCCTAAACCCTTACCAACGAGGTATAATGCACTTATAGATCAAAATTTGAAATACCTTTATTAAATTACGATAACACCATTCTATTCAATTAATATAGCCATATATATAAAGCTTGAACATTATTATTGATAATTACCTAAACCCTAAAACCTAAACGATCATAAACCCTGAACAACCCTAAACCCTAAATCATGAACCCTAAACCCCTAAACCCTAAAATCCTAAACCATAAACCATGAACCCTTAAACCCTCAACCCAAAATAAACCCTGAACCCTAAACTTAACCCTAGGCTATATATACTTTGTGTGAAAACCAGGGAAGTGGGATTTTGAGCCATATTTTGTATTTGCTTCATGACAAAAGCCATTCTTGTGCCTTAGAAAATATAAATAACTTCCAATTCGGAAGCTTCCGTTGTAAATAATATTTTAAATGCCAATACGCACCAACTAGCAAATATGGATAGGTTATTATAAACTATAGAAAAGATATGGCCATGACCTAGGTCGTCTAGTTTGAAAGACATGCATATTGTTACATGGTACTCCATATATTGTGATACAATTTTTTGTCAAAAGTTATCAAATTTTAAGATTATATTTTTCCATGGAAACTAGCTAGTGCACATAGTGAGACACGAAGAGAGAAAAGAATGGATGTATTTCTTTTTATATTTTGTTTCTTTGTATTTTCTTAAAAATGACCAAAATTAGGTGTCATTACCATTCATATCAAAAAGTTTAATTTTGCAAAACTCTCAGTGGTTCTCCAATATTTAACTACTTGATATCTTTGAATTATTTTAAAAAGTCAAGAGCAAGGTATATCACACACTTTCTAGTTCGAAATTAGACATACTTACTTCAGATTGTCAAAAAGTCATTTTATTGCATAGATTTAGCTAAAAAGTCATCTTGTATGAAAGCCCTCAAAATATATAGTTTATCAATTTCGGCAACTGTGTGGAAACTCATTTATATGTTGGTAAGCATACTGTCGCTGGTGTGTGGGTCTAGATGGGGCCCACATGTGAGAGCGGCCACGTCGGAGTAGCATACGTCGGAAGCTTCAACCTCAAAATTTCTGCAAGGCGCCAAAACATCCCACACACGTCTATTCAAATACCCCGCGCATCTATTCAAATATCCCACCCCACTTTTTGCAAATGCAAAATTCCTCTTCTATCCCTTCTCCGGAAACAAGGACCGTGGGAGTACTACAATAATAGAGGGGTATAGGTGGTAAATGTGCGTCATCCCACCTATATTCTCCCCCATCATATCTTCTCCACCCACACCCCTCCAACCTCGACCTTCCTCCAGCTGCTTCACCGCTGGCCCTCTCTTCCACACAGGAGCTCCTCCATTGTCGATGCTCTTCACCGGAACCATTTCACCGACTCCCTTGTTGCACCGAATCTGCTTCACCAACACCATCGTCAACCCTACTGGGGCCACTTCACTGAATCACTCGTTGTTGACCCTCAAATGCCGAGACGCTGCCCCCACCGCCCTCTTACCCGTCCCACCCTCGCCGTGCAGCGGTAATTTCTCTTGCCCATTTGCTATATTTTTGGTACTCGTTAGCTACGAAATCGTTAGGATGTTGCTCAATATCCTGGATGCTATTGCCATTTCGTTTGCACCCTTCATATAGTAGGTATTATGGACATCATTAGCTTCTCGCTTTTATTCCCTTTCTTACATTCTCATGCTATCGGTTTAATCCTCCAACACCAACTCATAGATGCTATTATTTCCGAGAGCTCGCATGGGTCATGCAAACAGCTCATAGATGATCCAATACGGACAATATGATGCCCAGCAAAGCTGAATCATGAGGTTTCCTTGTGTTACTTAGGCCAGTTTCTTGTCATGTTAATAAGTTGTATAACCTGCATGCCTAATAAGTTCAGAAGTCATTATACCTAAGACCTTGCCATGGCATTTGCATTCATATTCTATTGTGTTTCTATCTACGAATGCTTAATTCGGAAAATGTCCATCTACTTTGAATGATATATCTGGTCATTTTTAATGCTATATGTTGGTGTTTTCACCTACTTTCATCCTTCCAAACTGTAACATCCCAAAACTTTAATCAAGGTTATCAAGATCCAAATCACCCAACTTAGGGTTAAAAAAACTTTTTATTATTAAAATAATTATGAATGCATGTGTATGTTGCATTAGTATAGAATTATGTGTAAATGCCATGTTTGTTTATTCTAAATGATAGGAAATAGTTTAAAGGTGAATGACACATCATCTAGATCATTCATAAACAAAATCCAAAGAAAAAGAAATCAAATAAGATTAAATAATGCAAATGGTCATTTTGGCCATTTTAATCCACTAGGTCACTTTAGGTGTTCCTAGAAGTCTTTTCCCAACAGAAACAATTCTAGATCTTTGCACCCCTTGCTAGTACAAGTAAAGATATACCAAGGCCCACTTTAAAACCTTACAAAAACACTTAGCCACTAATTTTAAATGACATATGAAAAGTGAATCCATTACATATGCATAGAGACCACTTTTCAAAAACCACTAAAATGAACTCCCCTTGCCAAACCCAAGCAACCACAGATGATCAAGCTTATGAAAAACACACCCACCAAAATCCTTTCCAAAATACAAATTTACATTTCTTGCGGCCATTGTGTCGAACACCTGGTGATCACAAATTAATCTGCCTAACTAATACTGTTGTTGATCAATGTCTTGTCCCCCCAATTGACCCCCTCATATCTCCTCTGTCTCCCTAGCACCTAACCCAGCCCCAGACACCACTCCCCCATCGCCGCTGCACCAGTAGAGCGCCGCCCAAAGATGGTCACCGTCGGTCGACCATGGACCATTCAGCCCGGAGCTCCCCTCTCTCTCCCGCCATGTCTAGGATGATCGCCGCACCCTACCGCCTCTCCCTGTCCACCCCTCGACGACAGCCATGTCGTGGACCACCCCCAGCGACACCGCGCCCACCGTGTCTGCGACATGCCGAGGACGCGCCAGAGCGCCGTGCCCAACAGACGTGCACACGCCATGCCTCGACCACAGCCCGCGCGCGCCGCATCGTGATGACCCCAGGAACCGCCCAGACATGCCCATCGCCACCGCTTGACCCGCAGCCACCATGAGCCACGTCGAACGCCGCTTCTACCGCACAGAGCACGAGTCGTGCCCGACCAAATGCCACCGCCCCTAGCCACGCGTTTACGCTGTAGAGGACTGCCAGGAGACCGTGCACCGTCCCCTACCTCCAGCCACACCACTAGCACCCTGTAGACGCATCGCCACCATCGCCTGACCATGCCGCACTGCCTCGCCATCGAGCCTATAAAAGGAGGCCTCCCCCAGCCTCATTTCTCACACCACTCAACTCCCCTCTCACCACTGAGCCTTCCCACTTCTCCCCGGAGCCAATCACGCCCTCAGTCACCGGAATTCCACCGGAGCTGGCCGCAGTAGAGGAGAAGAGGCGCTGCTGATTGCGACTGCCCTAGGAGCCGCCGCGACCACGCCTAGAACCGCCGTCATCCACCAGTGCGATCCCCCCATCGCCACGTCTAGCTGGAGCCCTGGTAAGCCCCTGTAGACCCCCACCATGCCGCGTTAGGGTTTGAGCTCGCCGGAGCTGTTCACCGAAAAATGATGAACCACGGCCGTCGATTTCTGTTCTAATCGCACGGCTAATATCGTCCCGTACCGCTTCGGTTAGGATCAGCCGCTGATATGCGGGACCAGCCTATCAGTATCCCTCTGCGCGGCGGAGCGCCACTGGGCCGGCCTGTTAGTGTTCCCGCGCTATCCCACAAATTCAAATAGATGTTTTTCTATTTAGATTTAAACTAGATTCTGTCCACTTGTTTAAAAATCAGTTCAGAGAGATCCACTTAACCAAAATGCATGATTCAAATTTTGATAGAACAATAATTAAAATCTCTATCCAGGCCCGTTGGATTTAAATCAATTGGAGTTAGATATCACATATAGCAAAAACAACAAGACAGAGACTTTTCTACATTCAAACATTTTTCAAAAATCAAACATAATGATAAACTTAAACTTATTGAAATATGAACAAACATTTAAATCACATTCCCATGTATTAGAATATGTGGTGATGACATGTGTCCACATGATCCCATATTTTAATTGGAGAATATTAAATCTTAATTCTTTTCAATGAGTAGAAATTACTTTTCTCAAATAAAATAAATGAAACTAGTTCTTTAAATCTTATGATGATTGTGATGATACTAGATCATCAAGTGTGTGTCTTAGTGTGCTAAATAGACTAGTTAACTATTGTTTGGTGATTGTGTATCCCGTATGTATTTATAGACGATAGTACCTACCAAGTCTACGAGGAGGAGGAGTTCTACCCCGAAGAAGACGAGGAGAATTTCAACCACTGCACCAATCAAGGCAAGCTATTATTGGCAAGATAATACTTGCAAGCCATCACTAGATGCAAGTTAACCTAAGCAAGATGCATTAGGCATGCTTTGGTTATACCTTTTGATTTATACCCATCCCATGTTTTACTTGCAAGTTTTACTTTTGCTTTACCAAAGTCTCTTTACTTCTAGTAATGCTTTGTGAGATTTTTAGAAAGTAGTATAGATAGCATATTAAGTATAAAACCTAGCCTATACTAGATGTCATTCTATGGCATGAGATTGAGATTAGCATCCCACCTTAGTGAACACTCTTAACTTAGTGGTTAGTGCTAAACCAAAAAACTTGATCACTCTAGATGGGAATACTTGGTGAAAATGCTTATGAAAACCTTGGAATGATGAGTCATTCTATTGAGATGTTTTGACATGTGTTGAGAAACACAAATGGTTTATGATGGTGAAAATGTTGAGGCATGAGCCTTAGCCCCTTATAAAAACTGATGGTTGGGTTCGGATGTGATACCATTCCAGTTTTACCATACAACCACAATACCTAAATTGGGTAAGGCTTAGCCGGATGTTTATATGCATTAGTATGGGTTCCCTTGTGGAAGAGGTTTGAGCTGAGGCTACCTCTTGATGTTGTCCATCTATGCAGTGCCCAGGATGGCAGATGGCCATGGCTGGGAGGCCAAGCTCATAGGAGAGGTGCTTATACTAGAGTGTGTAAAGGAAAGGTTATGATTAATTATCCGCATACTAAGGATGATGATTCAGGGTTATCCCCGATGGATGTGTCGAATTTTGTGGTGAAAGTGTACCACCTCTGTAGAGTGTCAAACTATTCGAATAGCCGCGTCCGCAGTCATGGACAGTTGGAGTGGCCATACTGTTCCATTGTTAGATGTTTTTCAAAATGACTTGTGAAATGAATTGTGACATGACTTGACCACAACAGGGTTGTGACTATGAAAACTAAGTTCCCACTTAGGTGATTTAGAACTTTATTTTATCTTTCTTTGTTTCTGAACTCAGCTTAGGTTTCAAACTTAACTTTGCAAATAAACTTAGAACTTAGCACTCCTACTAGAACTATCTTATTTGTTAGTGATAGTTTGTGAGTACTTAAAGAGTACTCATGGCTTTGTCCCTGGCTATTCCCGTGGCCATACTATGAGGAGGACTATCCGGAAGAAGGATAGCAGGACGGCTACGATAACTAGGATCATCTCCCATCGTCAGCATTGCCTGTGACACTGAAGATGGAGCCCACCGCTACGCTTATTATTCCGCTACTTGTTTGTACTAAGACTGGATCATGAGATCCTTTATTTGTGTAAGACCTTATTATGGTTTGTAATGGATGATGTACTATGATATCCAATCTGTTATGTCTCGCAAAAATGGTAATCCTGGGATTGCGATGTATGGCATAACAGGCATCTGGGATTAAAAATCCGGGTGTTGACACAAACTAGCTATCTAGTTTGAATCATACATCTAGTAATTTCTAATGCTATGTTTTTGTTGTTTTTCAAGAGTTTTCATCCTTCCGAACTAGCTAACTTGGTTTCAAATGTCATGTAGAGAAATGAAAATGGAGTACAAGGACCAGAGTTCCAAGTGCTCGGCTCAGATTCTTCTTGTAGATTAACCAGGAGCCGCACCCGCTCAAGAAGGAGCTACTGTCAGCCTGAATGTGCTACTATAAGTTCATACTTACTTTAAATGATCTCTATTTTATATAATACTACTTGTTTCCCTTGTTCTTTGTCTTAACCTCTTTCATCATATTTTAGCAGCCTGCAGTTAAAACCCAGCAGGAGTCCTTGGAAGGCAGGACTGAAAGTTGTGATCCCTCTTCCCATTCATCCTCCCATTGCATTTCCGAAGCAAACAACTTACTTAACAGTCCACCTAGAACAACTCTTGTAGGTGATAAATATATAAAGGTTGTATTGCATGCAGAACGAAAGGGTGTAGCTGCTCTTAGATCTATAGATGAAATGTTGAAGAAGATGACGGATGATACATTGAAGCGAATCGCCATGTACCAATCTCTTATTGATGGTACTAATACATTGTAATATTTCAGAATTACGATCTTGTTGTATAACCTGTTGTAACAAACTTTTATTATTGTGTAATAATTAGTTTTAATTTGCATGTGTTTATTAATTGATGTCTTGATATTCACCTATTCTGCCAAAAGTAGGCGCTAGCAAAAAAGGCCGAAACAGTAACAGGCCGGAGCAGTAGCATGCCAAACATTGAAACAACATGCGCATGGACGGCGCAAAATGACCAGAACAGTAAAAGGCCAGAATGGAAAAGGCCAGGATGGTAAAATTCCATAATAGTAAAATACTAGAATAGTAAAAGGCCAGAACAGTAAAAAGGCCAGAACGGTAAAAGGCCAGAACAGTAAAAGGCCAGAACAGTAGAAGGCCAGAACAGAGAAAAGGCCGGAACAGTGAAAGAACAAAACCACGAATGGTCTCAATAGTAAATGGCAGAAACAGTAAACGTCCAGAACAGTAAAAGGCCACTACGGTGGTAGGATAGTATAGCAATAGGCTGAACAATGCTTGCCTGAATGGGCAAAAGCCCAAACACTAAAGTGCCTAAACAGTAACGGAGCAAAATTCCTAAAAGGCTAGAACAGTAACATGATTGAACAGTAAAAGGCTAGATTGGCAACAGGCTTGAATAGTGTTGGGCCATCTTGGTGCAGGCCTCAAGTGACAGCACAGTGTTGGGCTAACCTGGGCCTTATATAGGCCGAAACAGTGTCGGGCCCGAAAGTGTATGGGCTACTGCTGGCTGTAGTACTATGTCGATTCAAGATAATGCAGGACTAAATAGTATAGGGTTGTGTTCCTATTGGGCTCTCCACATGGGCCGGCCATTTAATTATTAGCAAGCCTTGGCTGGGCCTGGCTTCCACCACGGTTTTTGTGACCATTAACGGCGATAACTGGACGTTAACAGCAGTAACTGGACGTTAACGGCAGCTGCCATGTGGCAGGTTGCGTGACGTCAGCAGTCAGCGCGGCTGGCGAACAGATCTACGATGGAACAAATTTTCATAGCTGAAGGGTGCAATCCGCCATGGTCGGAATAAAACCGTGGTTAATTCATTTGTGATGGGGATTTTACCACGAAGGCCATCCGTTGCGGAAGACTTTTTAGCCACAAAAAACGGGCCTTTAACCACGAAAATCGTCCATTGTAAAAGCCAACTTTTCTTGTAATGCGACTATGGTCTGGCTAGGGCGTTCAGCAGTCCCTCTGAATCATCGTCGGCATCTACATGTTTGCTTACCGTTTCTATCAACTCTCCCAAATTAGTGACTTTTTCACACTTTAGTCCGTGATGCAGTAATCTGATTGGGAGCCCTCTGATGAAAGCTTCAATCGTGGTCTCGTCGTTTACTCCCTCACATGAGTTCTTCATGTCGATACATCGTTCGAGGTAGTCCTGGCAAGTTTCTTTGGCCTTTTGGGTGCAATGATGCAGATCTCCGACCGTGTAGGGCCTCCTGTATGTGCCTTAGAAATTCTGAAAGAACACACTTTGCATATCATACCGGTTCTGAATTGTATTCTTCGGGAGTTCATTGATCCATGATCGAGCCGTCTTCCGTACCATCAGTGGGAGATACCGGACTGTAACCAAGTTGTTCCCTCCTTTGGCGATGTAGTAGGACTAGAAGAAATACTGGAGCCAGGTGTCTGTCCGAGCCACACCTTCGTAGGGTTGGATGTGCCTTGAAATAGCAAATCCTTCAAAAAAAATTGTTTGTCGAATCCGTGGACCAAAGCATTTTTGGCCCATGTCGTGGTATTGCCGACAAGTACGCTATGGAGGGGGTCCTCACAGAGCATGTTTAGAGAGGTGGGGGAAGGCGGTGACTTGACGGGTACAAGGTAACACAGCTTACCCAGGTTCAAGTCCCACAATGGTGGTGGAACTCTACTCCTGCTATAAATCACTATAATGGCAATACGTTGAGTTACAAGGATCGGTTCGCTGTGCGAGGTGTTTTGCTAGGCACTATGATTGTTGCCCTAAAGGCTCCCATAGGTTCGGCTTATGAAGGCGCCAGAACCTAGGGTTATAGGGAAAAACATTGTCAGACAGGTTACAGAGTCCTACACTAATACTAGCTAGTCTCTGTGTCTTGTACTCCAAGGCTCTAGGTTGGTCGGTAAGTACACCGTAGCCTACCATCTTCCGGCATGGGCCTCCCTTATGGATCCGTCTAACTGGGCCACCTAGCAGGCCATGGGCCATGCTACCAACTGTGGACCACCCGGGTTATCCGGATTAGAGATATGCAAATGTTGTTACCCATTTAGCATATCCCCAATAGTAGCCCCTGGAGAAATTTGAGATCTTGCGTTGTCTTTCCCCATTGGTCTTGAATGCTCCATCTAGGTGATGTCGGCAATTCATCAAGCAATATCTCGAAGTTCTCCCAAAGAACCCTGCAATCTTCTCTGGCTTCAATATGTAAGCTGGAGATTCTCCAAGTCTTTTTTTCTAGAGTTGGATAGTGTCCGCCTTTAGTGGAATCTTCAGATGTGACTACTCCACTACAACGGTCAGTAGGATGACATAGGCTATAGCCTACGATTCCTCAAAACTCACATATGGCAGCGATTTAATAATTAGCAATTTTCCCGCGCATAAAATCCGAAACATTAGGCGGCAAACGGGGGACATGGAGAAATTAACGCGCAAGTTCGAACACACGTTGTCGATGCTGCAACCATTAGATCTCATACGCACGGATCTTGATGCCAGGGGCTATAAATATTTACGGTGGCTAGAGAAATCTCTTTTACCTGCATTCTCCCCTGCATCGTCTTCTTCCTCTTGCCGCGTGACCGTTCGAGCTCCCAGCAGGAAAACCCTAGCCAAGAAACCTCCCTTCCCCTTCCTCCACCAATCCACCAAATGGCCTGTACCAGCAGCACTCTGTCAATAGCGGCGTCTCTCGAGGCATCAATAGAGCCGTCCGAGGGCGTATCCATTCCACCCGAGGGAGTGGTGGTGCCTGTCTCCGCGGTGGTGGAGACCACCGGCGACGACCAAACACGGACGACACTTGAAGCCGCGGAGGAGGAGGCCGATTCCCACAAGGGATTCTGGAAGGGCTCTGAGCTTTCTATGGAGAACCTGAAGGAACTTGTTGATGAAGGATATCTCCCTTTGATGAAGGACCTGGTATGGCGGCCGGTGTCGGCCGGCGAGGTCATCCTTTCTCCCCAAACCAGAGAAAAGGTTTACCTCAAGTCTCAGCTGGTACGCAAGCGTCTCCCTCCCAGTATCCAACTTCTTCCTTGAAGTCCTGAAGCACTTCCGGGTTCTCCCCCATAACCTTTCTCCCAATAGCATTCTAGCACTTAGCAATTGCATAGCCCTGCGTGACGTATACCTAGGTATTAAGCCTAGGTTAGATCTGTTTACTTACTTTTTCACTGTCAAGAGAGAGTTCGAGGAGTCCAAGGATGAACTGTGGAACCATTAGCTTCAATATCCGTCCTAACCGGCGGTTCCCTGACATCGTTGGCCACGAGTCCTGCAAAAACCGGCAAAGGACATACTTCTACAGCCCAGATATACCTCTAGCTGGCCGTCAAGACTCGTACCCCGACTTTTGTCAACGGAGCTGTCGCTAAGGCCCCCACTTGGAGATCCCAAGGCCCCCTCCCATACAACAATGAAGCCTATCGCGTCATAAGGTGGATAAGATTGGCTGGTAGACGGAGGGCTAACAGAGTTGGACCTAGCCATGTTCTGGTTCATAAGGCGTATCCAACCTCTGCAGCACCATGCTAGGCTGATGCATATATATTCCAGGGAGACGAAAGATCCTATGCGGATTTCCGTGTACAACTTCTCAAAGCACTCCATCAAGTTCCGGCTTAAGGACATCGTCAAGGTGAAGGACAAGAAGCATGGCTTCAAAATCACCTTCGACATGTTCTAATGCGGAAAATGCCTAGAGGTAACCATGTTTCCTTTATTGCTTTTATATTCACTCTAAGGTTTCTCACATGGGTGTATCAACCATCTGACATGGTTTTGACTCATCAGCTGGCGACCTTGGCGGAGGAAGAAATGGCCTCCCATGTCTATGATCCAAAGTTGAAGGACGTGTAGGTCGTGTTCGACGATGATACCTCCAAGGATCATCTAGCTCTTGCAACACGGAAGCAGAAGAGCTCCACCTTTGATGTTGTTGCCGAGGGAAAGAAAAATAAGAAATCGGAGAGTGGAGTCTCCAAGAAATCCACTTTCGCCTTATAGGCAGAGAAGAAAAAGTCCACCGACATCCCATTAACCAAGGCACCTAATGCGGTGTAAGTACATTCATTCTCCGACTTTACTTTGCTCCTTCTCATTCATGTACTTATACTATGTATGTTTCAGGAAGAGATCCAGAGCTATTTGAAACATACCTCCAAATAAGTTGAAGGTTCTAATAATATTCGCGAGATGCTGACGAAGTCCTTGCCTACTGTTGCTCCCCCGACTCATGCCGTCAAGCCTGCAACAGACTCTGCAGGAACTTCGTCCCCCATCACACCTGAGACCTCCTTCATGGAGATTTACATCGACCCAACACCCGATGTCTCAGGTTATGCTGGTATGGACATTTCTCCTAGTGGCCAGGCAACACAAGAGAGTGCCTCTTCAAAACTGGCTGAAGCTCCCACTAAGGATGCCACTAAAGAAGGGAAACAACTGGTGGAGAAAGTAGAAGTAGTAGCAATAACCAAGCCGGGAACCTCTACACCATCAACTGCTATGATAACGCAGGAGATTGCTAGGGATTCATCCATGCCTCCGGCTACTTCATCTTCCATGCCTCTAACTCCTTCGACACTAAGCCTAAATGATCTTATTCAACAGGCGAATGCTATTTATAACAATGTCAGGACCTTCCATGATGCATATGCCAATATGGCAAATAATCTCAAGATTATTGCTATTGTAAGTCTTCAATCTTTTGACATTTAAATTTATAATATGTCTCACTGTAGCCCTCTGAGCTCTTAGGCGGAAAACCATTAGTTATTGGCATGAGTGCTCCAAAGAAGAACTAAGTGTAAACCTTGATAGTGTAGCCCCCGAGTTTCTAAGTAGAATGAATAATTCCGGCTAGATACTCTAGGAGAAAACACACATGAGTTAAAATCTGATACTATAGCCCCCGAGCATCTAATTAAAACTGATAAATTATGACTAGACGCTTTTAGAGAAAGCTAAGCATAGGTCAAAATCTGGTATTGTAGCCCCTGAGATTCTAATTGAAACTAAAAAGTTTCGACTAGATGCTCTAGAGAAACTAAGTATTCTTCTCTTTGTAGAATGAGAATACCTAGAGGAAGGCTGCCAATGAGAAGTATGCCAAGCTGCAAAAAGAGCTAGATCTTGAAAAGGGTAAAACAACCTTTTTGAAGGAACATATCAGAATTAGCCAGTGTATTTTTTCCTCCAACAGTTCCCTAATCCTTCATTTATAGTCGTTTCGTATGAATTCTCATATGATGTATTTGTTTCAACTTGCATATACCATTGCCAAGGCCAAAAGCATCATTGAGCAATCCGAGCACATCCAAGAGCTGGACAATGAGAATAAGATCCTAAAGATAGACCTAGATGTTGCCATGAAGGGGTCTAAAGAGGCAATGAAGGTTCTGCAAGAATCTGCTAACACCGAGATGCAGCGTCTGAAGAAGGAGATTTAACACTTCAAGGAGAAAAACCACGCAGTCACAGAGTAGAATTCTCGGGGCCTTGAGGCGTACAAAAAACTTCAGAACTAGCCTGACATCTAGGCGGAAACCTGCCATCAAGCTGACACCAACATCTTCGATAACTTTCCTCAGTCTTTCTCAGTTCTGTAAGTCGGATTAATGTATATTACTGTTGTACTCATGGCCCTTGTCTCTTACAAAAACACATCTCCCATTGGTTTAACCAACATGGGCGAAGGTGCTCCGGATTCAAAGGAGTGCATCATTCTTGTCGGCAACTTCATTAATACTACCATAACTCAAGCCAAGGAGATAGCGCAGCCCCTAGACATCACCATGAAAGCGGCAGATTCTATCGCCAAGTACTCGGAAATCCTCCATCGAGCCCCCGAGAAAATAAGGAGTTGGAAAGCATCTTCTATCTGGTCTGGCACAAGGATGGCCTTGTCCTTGGTGAAGGAACACTATGACGAAACCGACATGGACATGATATCCTATGTTATGCCGAAGTTTGACGTGGAAGAGCCTGAAATTGATAGAACTACTATTTGGAACTCCCTTGCCGGCTATGATACCAATATTTCCAACCTCTTCAAGGCGGACGTCTTCATGCCAGCTGAAGTGATGAATGATGAGCCAGCAGCTTCAGGGTCTAGTCCCGAATCCTCCGAGTTTGATGGACTCTCTAGGACAGCCTCTCATGTCGCTGATGATGTAGCATAGACATAAACACTTATTGTATTAAATATGTCTCTATGATTTTTTGTATGTATGTGGAAAAACTTGTAGAAGTAAGGTGGAAAACTTGGTTGCAAGCCTCCTACTACTTATCTATATCCAGCATGTATATATTTTTTAAGCAAGTACTAGCTTATCCATTATTATGGTTCTTATGGTTTACCTTTAGTGAGACGGAAGACTCGCATCACAGAACCATGTTCTCAGGTGATGATGCTTAATAGTACCATCAAGAACCTAAGAACAAAACCGTTGGCTTTGAGTGCCGAGAAGTCACTACTCCAGAATCCACATAAAAACAACAGAAAACATGTAGACCGGAAAACTTAAGCTAACGCCCGTAGGCGGAACTTTCACAAGTGCAAATGCAAACTTGTGCATAAATGGTTTATAAGATTGAAAAATTAACAGTAAAGGAGGTAAAAGACTCAGCAAATATGAGTGAACCAAGTGCTTTATTTCATTGATCATATAAGATACTTATTACATAATATAAAATATGCTAACTGCAAAAAGGACGTAGCTATGTTATGTTCCATGGCCGACTAGTCTCCAGATAATCATCATCAGGCTCACATCGCTTGCGCATGTGTTCTGTTGGCCTATATTTCAACTTGCGAATGTCGACAAGGTAATAGGAACCATTGAGCAGCGCTTTGCTTATGATGAACGGTCCTTCCCAAGGAAGGGATAGTTTGTGCGACTTTTTCTTCTTGAGGCGAAGCACCAGATCCTCCTCTTTAAACGAGCGATGCATAATGCAGCAAATATGGTATGTATGTATCTTATGCTGGTAGATGGTAGATCTCTGGCATGACAAGACATATTCTTCCTTGTGCAGGTCCATAGATAGGCATCCGGATTCTTCGGCATCATCTTCGTTGTAGGCGGTGAATCTGGGTGCATCATGTAGGATGTCGGATGGTAGGACGGCTTCTTCTCCATAAACCATGAAGAAGGGGGTCAAGCCGGTAGATCTATTGGGTGTTGTTCGTAAACTCCACAAGATAGATGGTAATTCCTCCGCCCAGGCTCCAGCTGCTATATGTAGCGGTGCCTCTAAGCATGGCTTGATTCCTTGCAGAATTAGTCCATTGGCTCGCTCTACTTGCCCATTTGACTATGAATGTGCCACAGATGCTAGGACAAGGCAGATGCCCTTTTCATTTCAATACTCCTCAACTTCTCCGAGTGACAAGTTGTTGCTGTTGTCAGTGATGATGCTATGCAGGAGACCAAATCTCACCACTAGATCCCGAACAAATTTTAGGGTAGTTGCCCCATCGAGCTTTGTAATGGGTTTAGCTTCAATCCGTTTAGTGAATTTGTCAACTACAACTAATAGATGCACAAATCCACAATGTGTTGTCTACAAAGGACCAACCATGTCAAGCCCCTAGACCGCAAATGGCCAAGTGATTGGTATTGTTCGCAATTCTTCAGTTGGAACATGTGGTTGCCTTGCATAAAACTGACACCCAATACAAGTTTGCACTAGCTTGTCGGCGTCCGCCTTGGCGGTGGGCCAGTAGAATCGTTGCCGGAAGGCTTTAGAGACCAATGATCGGGGAGCGGCGTGATGCCCGCAATCTTCGAGATGTATCTTTCTAAGGATATCCATACCTTGCTACTGGGAGACGCACCATAGGAAAACTCATGTGGTACTTCTTTTATAGAGCTAGCCATCTATTATGACATAGCCTTTTGCTCTGCGTACTATCTGCCAGCTTTCGACTTCATCAGCGGGTAGTGTTCCATCTTGAAGGTAGTCCATGAACGGTTTTGTCCAAGCCACAGAGGTCACTGTAATGGCGTTAACAAATGAATCCACTCTATCCGGGTTGCCGGGCTCTGCTCTCTTCACAAATGGAGTCTTAAATTTTCTAGGAAAACGCTAGGCGGAATTGGTCGACGGGATGATCCAATCTTAGGCGGGAGATCTTCCACCGCATTGTCCTCCCTTTTGATGTACTTGAGTTTGTAGCCTTAGAAGCACTTGGCTATCTCGTCTACTTCGTCTCGATATGCCGCCATCATAGGGTTCCACACGTTCCAGGTGCCAGCCACCTGCTGGGCAACCAAGTCAGAGTCTCCACAACAAACTATGCTCTTGATGCCAATATCCTTGGCCACACAAAGTCCATGAATGAGAGCTTCATATTCCTCCATGTTGTTCATAGCATTGAAGTGGATCTCCAGGACATACTGCATATTATCCCCTATTGGTGATTGTAGTAATACACCAATCCCCAAGCCATTGAGTAACCTGGATCCGTCAAAATGCATGACCCAAAACTCTGGCTTAGGCACATGAGTGTCTTTTGGTAGTTCTATCCAATGTGTGATACAATCCGCCAATACCTGAGATTTGATAGCATCGCGCCTCTTGTAGGTGATTTCGAAGGCGGCAAGCTCAATGCCCCACTTCGCAACCCTTCCTGTAGTGTCACTATTGTTGATAATGTCGGACAGTGGAGCTTTGATCACCACTGTGATGGGGTGCTCCTAGAAGTAGTTCCTTAGCTTGCGTGAAGCAAGGAAAACTCCATAAGCTGGCTTCTAGTAGTGCGGGTAACGCTGCTTGGATTCCATCAAGACCCCGCTTACGTAGTAAATCGGTCGCTGAACTTCATGTTTGTGCGTTGGTTCCTTGCGCACCACCATGACGATGATGATAATAACCCGATTGGTTGCCGCCATGTATATTAACATTGGCTCCATTGACTCCAGTGCTGCAAGTATTGGTGTGAAGGAGAGCATTCTCTTCATCTCCTAAAGTATTGCATCTGCCTCGTCTGTCCATATGAATTTGTCCGCCTTCTTGAGTAACTTGTAGATCATCATTGCCTTCTCTCGAAGTTGGTTGATGAACCGGCTTACTGCTGCAACATAGCCTATGAGCCGATGTATATCCTTCAAGCATGTCGGGTGTTTGATGTCGAGGATGGCCTTGATCTTCTCTGGGTTGACCTCAATTTCACGATGCTAAATGATGAAGCCCAACAATTTGCCGGTTGGGACCCTAAAGGCACACTTCTTGGGGTTGATCATCATGTTGTATTTCCGGAGGTTGTCGAAGGTTTTCTGCAAGTTGGCGATGGTATTGTTTGATTTCTTTGACATTGCCATGATGTCGTCCGCATAAGCGTGAACATTGCGACCTATTTGGTCATGTAGGCAATGTTGCATCATCCGCTGGTATGGCACCAGTGATTTTCAACCCAAAGGGCATCAGGATGTAGCAGTATGTGTCGTAAGGTGTGATGAACGAAGTGGCCAATTGGTCTGACTTTCGCATCTTGATCTAGTGGTATCCTGAGTATGCATCGAGAAAACCCAGAAGTTCAGAGCTTGCCATCGAGTAAATGACTTGGTCAATGCGAGGCAAAGCAAATGGGTCTTTCGGGAATGATTTGTTCAGGCCGGTGTAATCAACGCACATTCTTAATTCTTTGGTTCCCCTTTTGGGGACAAGTACAGGATTGGCCACCCACTGGGTGTGAATAACTTCTCGGATAAAACTAGCCTTAAGTAACCTAGCTAGCTCCTTGCCTATGGCTCGCCGTTTTTCATCACCGAAGCATCATAGAGGTTGTTTCACCGGTTTTGCTTTGGGATCGATGTTTAAGCTGTGCTCGGCAAGTTCCCTAGGTACACCCTTCATGTCGGTAGGTTGCCAGGCGAAGATGTCCCTATTCTCATGGAGGAACTCGACGAGCATGCTTTCCTATTTGCGATCCAGGTCCATGCTAATGGAGGTGGTCTTGGAGGAATCTCCTTCCACAAGTTCCACCTGCTTGGTGTTAATGGTGGCCTTGAAGGCGGATTTGGAGTCAGAAATCTGTTTCTTTGAAGCCGGCATCTCTAAGGCATCACCTGGCACTGGATCTCCTAGAACTCTTCACCGTAGAGTATTGCTTCGGGAAAGGTGGCTTCACTCAACTCACACTCCCTTTTCTTATTGAAGTTTCCTGCAATGGTGATGATGTCATTTGGTCCGGGTATCTTGAGCTTGTTGTAGACGAAGCATGGCCTAGCGACGAAGGAGTGTAATATGTCGTGTCCAAATATGACGTGATACACGCTCTTGAAGGGTATCACTTCAAAGGTCATGCGCTCTTGGCCGTAATAGTTGACATCACTAAAGGCGACTGGGAGGGTGATGCAGCCAAGGGACTGAGCTTACCGACCAGGGACGATGCCATGGAACACGGTGTTGCTCCACCTTAGCTGAGTCTTCGTCAAGTTCATCTTGTGTAGTCTATCAAGGTACATAATGTTGATGCTGCTTCCACTGTCCACGAGGCACTTGGTGAACTCAGTGACGTCAATCAGGGGGTTAATGACCATGCAATATAGGTTTTTTGTTGGGATGAACTCTAGGTGATCTTATTTGTCTCAAGTGATTGGAATTTCCGACCATCTCACGTACTGGGGAACTAGGGGAGGGTGGCCATTAGTATCCTCAAAGAGGTTTTAAGAGCCCGGATGGTGGGAATACCAAGGAAGGTATGGTGGCATGGAGCCTTCTTCTCGAAGGTTTTTTTGTCCTTGCCTTCGCCCTTGTCAGTGAGTTTGGGGTCCACGTCTTCATCCACATAATCTGAATCCTTGGACTCTTCCTCTTTCTTTTTCCCCTTGCCCTTTCCACGTGGTCTATTCTTTCGACTTCACTTCTAGCTAGACTCAGGGTCTTCCTTGAGGTTATTGAAAAACTTGCACTAGCAGTTGGTATGAGTGGCTTTATCGGTTGCATCGAGATGGACGAAACACGGCATATCACAGTGCTCCTCATATGTCTGAGGAACGTGGGCCACTGTGGGTGTAGAGTCACCCCACCGCTTCCCATGACTAGCTCCCCGGCCACGAACACGTTGTCTGCCTTCGTCTCTGCCAGCGAAAGTCATGGCGACCATGTCGGCTGCTTGCTTGTCTTCAGGCGGATTGTTCTGCTTGTTATTTTTGTTCTTCTTGGCCTGGGTGGGAATAGCTATTGCAAGCAAGGACCTACGAGCATCATCATCGGCAGCGGCTAACTAGCTAGCCTTGGAAATCATTGAATTGAGGTCAAGTTTGCCATTGTCTTGAGTGCACTTCAGCGTATGTCGAAGCAGTGTTCCCTTTTCCAGACTGTCAATGATGGCGGCCATAGAGGTTTGGTCATGCACTCCCGCGCATGAATTTTTCATATCAAGACAGCGGGATAGGTAGGCATGAGATGATTCATCCTTTTCCTACACACAATACTGTAGGTAACCAACAGTAATAGGACGTTTGTACATACCCTCAAAGTTCTTTGTGAATGCTTCATGCGTGTCCAATCAATTATAGATTGATTTCTCTGGCAAGTCGTCGATCCACTATCGGGCGGTACCAGAGAGGAGTAGTAGGAGGTACTCGCTGGTGACATTGGGGTTTTCCCCCATGATTTCAATCGCTTCGTGGTAGTCCAGCAACCACGTGGCTGGCCTGGTAGTGCCATCATAGGGCTTCATAGTCTTGTCAATCCGGAGGCCCTTAGGGTAGGTTGTGGCCCGGATGACCAGTCTGAAACAATGTGGCCCCAAGTATGGCTCTTGCCGGGCTTCATGGATCTTATCAAGGCGTGATCATGCATCATATGGCTCCGATTATTTCTTGTGCCCATTCCTCCATGGGGAGGAGAGTTGTGGTGCTTGTTTGGAGACCTGCGTGATCCTCCGCCATGGTGACTACTAGGTGGCGATGGTGGTGGTAGGGGTGGTGGGTTAGCCTTCTTGCTACTCCCTCCATGCGAATCTTCATGCATGTCATGGTTGCTTGTCCGGCGCGGGGCTTCCTTATGAGATTTGATCTTGCGTCCGTCGTTGCCTCTGCGCTCTCCGTCATGCCGATGCTATTCTCCCTGGTCGCGTATAATGATGCTAACCTAGGGGATCCTAGGAGGTGGCATGCTCGTACGGTGGCGTGGTTGTGGTCATCATGATGTCGAGACTGTGGGGGTGGCAGCGAGTGATGAGGGTGAACCTTGTCTACGTTTCCAAGGATATTGGGATAGCATCAGCCCTGTTGTGTGCATCCTTCCGTCTTCGTTCCATTGAGCCCGTGTGGGATCCTTCATCGTGAGGTGATCTTGCTATACGACGGTTGCTTATGCTGGACTGGCAGAGCTCCGGGTTGGACTCAAGCTTCTGCGAGGTGGCCTTCTCCTGCTTCTTGCAAGCCTTGGCCACAAGGTCATAGACCTGATCCACCACTTAAGGCGACTAGTCCTATTCGAGTAAGTTCTTGGTGATGACCATATTGAGGGTGGGAGTTGACATGACTTGCTTCCCTGCCGAATCGATGTAGGGGGTAGCTTTTGCCGATTTGGATGGAGCCCACCCCATGTTGTGTCGAACGCTAGGATCACCGACGACATGAGCCAAAGATTTTTTTGCCTTGTGCTTCAGGAGAAACTACTTATATGTAGCCTCCATTGCTCACGCCACCTTGATCGACTATTGTGACTTGGCCAAATCCCAGGTGTGCGCCTTGTTCTGCGATGCACTTGGCCTCCGCGAGGATTTCTTGGCATTTCTCATCAAGCTGCATAATGTTCCGAATATGGGAAACCATTAGTGATTCGACAAGGAGCTCGCCGTATATCACCTTGTCGGAAGGAGTGATCAAGGGGTTGCCAGCTGCTGGCGTGGATGGCAGAGGTGGTAGGTTGTTTGGTTTGTAGCACTGGGCCCTGTAGTGAGTTCATGCGACTGCTGCGAGGGCATAGTCGAAGGGGGAATGGCTTTTGCTAGACCCGAAGGATTGACGGCTTTTTACCATTGGCCATTGTGGCTCCGGCATCAGCCAATGTTGGTGAAGCTTTTCCGGCACCCTAGTTTTGCTGATCTTCTTCTATCCCATTCCCGATGGCCACTAGTACCTAGCAAGAAGTGACGGCTTTCTCCTTGCGCTCCTCCTTCTCGAATTCATTCTCTATTTCCCTCATAGCAGCATCGTATTCCTCTGAGTTGGTCTCTGAACCACCGCCATCCATGCTGATGCAGCGTAAAGTGCGTCGAGCACTGAGTCGGAGTTAGCCTCGGTGTTTTGAATGGTCGAGTTGGAGGAAGAGGGTGCGTGTCTGATAGTCTTGGATTTTCTAGATGCGGTAGCGATCTCGGCCTCATCTTCCTCATTGGCGTCAGCAAAACTATTAACAGTTGTGATCATCTTGTTGAGGGTAAGTAAGCCGGCAGCCTGTCGCCTCCTGAGCGTATGTCGGGGAAGTGTTCTCGGTGCAGGACCCTCCATGAAGTGGTACACTAGTTCATTAGTGTGTTCTCCTTCCAGGGTTTCCCTCACCCTCATCCATCTGGCAAGGTACTCACGTGGGGATTCCCTCATCATTTGGACACATCGAGCCAGATCGAAGATGGTGACGATGCCGAGAAAGTGTGGCCTTTGCTTCTCAAACACTTGGGGAAGCTAAGAGGATATGCGGGGTCCTTCCACCATTATATCCTACACATCAGAGGTTTGGGTAGCCCTTGATTTTTCCTGATATGAGGCGGCAAACTCCAGAGAGAGATCCGAGCTCGATCCTTCCACGAACGTGTCCTTCCCAGAGGCGGTCCATGCGGGCCTTGATGCATTTCTGACTTCCCGGGAGCTTGGCCCTGAGCCGGTTTCACCGATGTAGAGATGGATGTCCCCGATTGGAACAATGGAGCAGCGGCTGGGGTTCAACTTTGCCAGGATGCAGAACTCGCCTAGGGGAATGATCGGAACATTGCCGGATAAGATAATATGCCCAATGGCCACAGTGTTGCCGATTCCCACAAAGAGATTGGACCTCGCTTGGTGTAGAGCTCGAAGCACCTCTTGCCCCATGGTGGGCGCCAACTATCGTGGTATTGCCAATGAGTATGCCATGGAGGGGTCCTCACAGAGAATGTTTAGAGAGGTGGGGGAAGGCGGTGAGTTTAAAGGTATGAGGTAACACAGCTTTCCCAAGTTCAAGTCCCACAATGATGGCGGAACCCTACTCCTACTATAAATCACTATAATGGCAATATGTCAAGTTACAGGGATTGGTTCGCTGTGCGAGGTGTTGTGATAGGCACTATGGTTGTTTCCCTAAAGGATCCCATAGGTCCGGCTTATCAACACGCCAGAACCTAGGGTTACACAAAAAGACCATGCCGGACAGGTTTCAGAGTCCTACACCAATACTAACTAGTCTTCGTGAGGCTCTGGGTTGGTCGGTAACTACACCGTAGCCTTCCTTCTTCCGGCATGGGCCTCCCTTCTGGATCCATCTAACTAGGCCGCCCAGCAGGCCATGGGCTGTGCTACCAACTATGGGACACCCGGGTTATCCGGATTAGAGACATGCAATTGTAATACCCGTTTTGCATATCCCCAACATCCCACGTATATGATGTCTGACTCGTAGTGTCGTGCCTCTATGTTTGAGTTGATCCGGTGCTTAGCGTCACTTGGTGACAGGGAGTGCCATCTCAGATGTTCGATGTTGTAGCGGTGTCATGGATCTGGGTCTCTGCTTCCTCCACCACCTCCCCCGCCTCGGCATCCTCCCTGTATCATGTGGGAGCCGTTATGGGCGCTGCTTGGTGGAGAGGGTGGTGCCGGTGGGTTATATACGGCTGATCGTTGTCCTCAATATAGGGCTTCATGGTGACGACCACCGTTTCGGCTTGATCTGGCATGGTGTTCTTCGTTTCTTCATCTGTTTTTTCCATCATTATAGCGAGGCTCAGTCGGACGGCTTGTGTGTCTAGGAGGTGGCATTCTTTGTCGGTCCTGCTCCCGCATCGTGCTTCATCTTCTTCCTTGTAGTGATCTGACTGCCGCCAGGGAGGTTGTCGTGGAACCATTGCTGCTATGGCGTCTCGCTCTGCGGCTGGGGCAACATTGCACCAACCAAGTGCAGTTCTATGACGCTATCCTAAAGAGCTGATTCTTGAGACAATATCATCCTGAGGGTCAGAGGGCACCGATCCAGTTCTCGACGGGGCCTTATGCCATGTTGTTGAGCTGTGACCATGCGGCATTGGTTGGATTTGGAGACTAGTTTTTTGCTGAAGGACGTGGCGGTCTTTTTTGCTCTAGCCCCTTGTTCAGTAGTGGTACACTCATCCGGACCTTCTCTGGAGTTGGATTATTCACCAGGATCTCTCGGGCCGCAGTAGTATTTTCTACCAGCATGTTATACACCAGGTTTCCCTTGCTATCGATCTGAGGCTTTCCCATGACTATGTTTGCTTTGTTTCCCTCAAAAGAGAGATTTGTGAATTTCCAGATTTTTGTTAGCAAGCTCAGGGCCGTGTTGTAGTGAGTTGTTTGTCCTGCTTCTGCAATACGTTGTTTCTCTTCAATGAGATGAGTGTCTTCATCTAAGAGTACCTGGCGGTGCGCTTCTATGACTTGGGACCTTTCCTCCAACTCGCCCGACATGAGATCCAAGGCGGTTGGGATCGGTGTTGTGAGTGCTTCTCCTAGAATTTCAGGGCACCAAGGGTAACCATGTGTCCATCCACCGGAGTATTTTTTGGTTCTTTGGGGATCAGAGTGTCGTCTAAATCCTCCTCGTACTCTTCGGCGACCTCCTCTTGAGCTGGAAGGTCTTTAGCCGGAGTCTTGCTTTTCTTCTTCTTTGCCTTGCTAGCCTTACCGGCTCCTGTGGCAAATATGGCTTTTGTTTTGATTCCTAGAGTTAAGCTTCAATCAATACTCGCGGACATCTGGACGTCAGGATTCTCGCCGAGATCCATATCGTCTTGCGGTTCAGGTGAGTTTTTGTCATATCTCTCATCCATACTATTGTAAGGGCTTAGATCCAGACCTTCTCCTTCTTCCACAACCTTGGAGTTGATCCCCTCTTTGATTTCTGCTTCAAACGCTCGGAATTCTACCACATCATGGAATCTCCTAGGGAGGCTGGTGTGTCGGTGTTTGTTCCGATTGCATCTAGCACCGACTCATTGTCATCTCTAGCATCGACATAGCAGGATCCAAAGACAACATATCTGACGAAGTGTGATCCATGCGCTATGAGGTGGGTGAGGCTCTCCTCGTTAGCTTCCTCGAATCTCTTGATGGTCTTGAGAACAGCATCCATACTGACGTTGCCGCACAGCAGCATCTGCCTCACTATGTGCCCCGGGAGTGATTTTCCTGCTCCAGCATCGACAGAGCCGGATCCAGAGTCGTTGTTGTTTTGATATTCCTGAGATTCAACCTCCTGAGGAAGATCTTCTTTAGATACAATCTTCTCCATGATCTCTGCTTCAGGTGCGGGCTAGGTGGGATTAGTGATTTCTAAGATCCGTAACTCTGTCGCCTCCGTGGAAAAAGCAGATCCAGAATTTTCTTCTGCCTCTATTATCACCGCAAGGGTGGGTTGGAAGGCTCAGCGAAACCGAGGTAAACATCGATTTTTCCAAAATACATGATTGTGTAGCTGGTTATGGTCTCCCTATAAGGAATCCAACTCTCTTCGAGAAGGACGAGAGGGACATCGTTGGCATAGAGAACCCAACCAGCCGGGATTGTCTCGCCAATTCCGATTCGTGCAGATTCCACCCGGAACGCAGCTCTGAAGGTCACCTTCCCCATGGTGGGCGCCCACTATCGTCGGATTGATGACAAGTACGCCATGAAGGGGTCCTCGGGGCGTGGAAAGATGTGGTGTGTGAAACGTACGGTCGTCTGGGACGGTGAGCACACAAATGTACCTAGGTTCGAATCCGCCTACGGTGGATGGATCATACACCTGCTAGCAACCCTGTAATATGGCAGAGCTAGAAGTACAGATTACAATAGAGGTTTCTCCTATGCGAGTTCAGGTTGTGGTGATTGTTTCCCTAAAGGCCAATCCCTAGGACGGCTTATATAGTCATCCGGTCCTAGGGTTATAGGAAAGTCCTATCCGGCTATGATATAGAGTCGGTTACATAGTACATCTTGGATTACAAGTATTCCTACAGGCCTAAGTCGGTAAGTCTTCTGGGCCTTTCCGTAGCCGAATGGGCTTCCAACTTCTCTCTCTCTCTCCCTGACTGGGCCGCACGTGGAGCACAACTCTAACCCAAAGTGGGCTACCCTGGTCAGCGAGTCACAGTGGGTATACCCAAAAAGTATATGCACAACAGGTTTTGTTTGTTTGTGGTTTCAATTGTTTTGAAATATTCTTGTGAGGTTTCTCTATATTTGAATAGGTTTCAGCATTATTTGATATGGTTTTAGTGGTTCTAAATAAGGTTCAATTTCATTATAAAATTTTCATAATAAATTTCCAAGTGGTCTCAATTTGTTAAAAGATAAGATTTGTGGTTTCGATTGGTTCAAAAAAATTGAAACCACATTGATAAAATATTGGCAAGTGGTTTCAATTGATTAAAAGATAACATTTTGGTCTCAACTGTTTCAAACGGGTTCCTTGGGTTGACAAAGATGTTCATAAGAGCTTGTGTGGCGGTTTTGATTGTTACAAACATATATTTGTGGTTTCAATTGTTTTAAACATGTTTGTGTGGTTTTAATTTAGTGAAACATGGGTCTGTGGTTTCATTTGTTCTTGGTTGGTGGTTTCAATTATTTTAAACATCTTTTGTGGTTTCAGTTGTTTCAGACATGCTTGTGTTGTTTCGGTTGTTTCAACCATCTTCTTGTGGTATTAATTGTTTCAAATATCCTTGTGCAGGTTCAATTTATTGAAATATGGTTCTGTGGTTTCGTTCACAAGTTTCAAATAGGTTAAAGAACAAAATTACAAGTTTCAAATAGGGTACATAACAGATTTACAAATTTAGAACAATCTCATAAAATTACTGAAAGTAATTTAGAATACCAAGATCTGCAATTGTGAAAACAATTAACGGGCAAGGTTCAGATTGGAAAAAAAGAAAAATACACTACTACGATGCTCAATATTGGAAAATAGTTTTCCCTCGTGGAGTTCGTCTGCGGCACTGCTGTCATCGTGGGGATCGAGCCCGTCTTCAAGCTTCGTGGAAGCCGCGCTCTGGCTATCACAGATGACGTCGTGGACAGCGGGGAGATTGAAACATGTGAAACATACTGAAAAATATATAACAGGTTATAATTACTTTAATGAAACAAAATTATGAAACCAGATTGGAGGCATTTTTCAAAAAAATACAATAGTCTGCTAAATATTGATCCATGTTTCAATCATGCACTAAAATTATACAGAAACTTCTAACAATTTATGAAACAAGATTGAAACATGTTCTACGAAATAAGATTGGAACATATGAAACAACATTGAACCTTACTGAAACTAGAATGAAATTGGACTGAAACCATAGCGTAATTTCATAGTAGTTTCACAAAGTTGACCAATGTTTAAGTATGAATTGAAATTATACTATGATTTAGGGAACTGTACATCAGTTGGGTTTCCCTTCTTCCCATTTGTTTCACTTTTTTCACACAAGTTTTAATTTTTTCTCACTAGATTCAATTTGTTTTCACCAGTTTCACAATCAAAAGAAAGCTCCAAAAAATGATATGAGTGTGTCAGATCGGTTTCATTCTATTTCACATATGTTTCAAACAAAATCAAAAGAAAGGAAATATATTGAAATAATATATTTATGAAACCTAATAAGGAACATGATCTGAACCACAAAAGATTGAAACATTCCCATATATGCATGTGAAACAAGACATAAACTGTACTGAAACTAGATCAATTTCGGGACTGAAACATATGAAATCAGTTCACCAAGTTTTATTCTGTTTCAATCCGTTCAATTTTTCACATGAGTTTCAATTATTTTGACAAATTTCACTCAGATTTCACATACCATAGTCCACACGGGATCATCAATTACACAAAGTTTCAAAATGGTCTCAAGTATTATAGAAAGCATTCTAGATACTAAGATCTAGACAAGATAAAGTATGCACACAATAACTGGACCGATTACAGATGGAGCAATAAAGAAAGGAAAAAAAACCACTATGTTTGTACCAAATTCAACAAAAGAAAATTAGATCTGAGAACTTAAATCCCAAAGGTAGCACATGCTGAACAACGATGTCCCCTTTAGATTTCTACCTAAGCACTTTCAGTTCATCAAGAAAAAGTGAGACATACGAGACAGCCTAGGGAAAGCTGGATTTCTTCATGAGGCGGAGGTTGCTCCTTGGGCGACAGTGGCCGTGAAGCCTAGCCCCGCGCTGCTTAGTCTCCGGCCTCAACCGTGCACGTCGTTTGGACTCCGGCGTCCACCGTGCCAGCCGTGCTCCGGCCACCACCTCGCCTGCGAGCTCCGCCACAGGGCAGAGATGCAGAGCTCGATGGAGGGGTCGTGGACCTCGACAGCGTGGACATCACCGCGCCTCGTGCGCCGCCTCGTCTAGCAGCCCCTTCCACGCGCATCCATGCGTGCCGCTGCTCGGGTCGGCCGTCGTCCGTGCGCCCACGCTCTGCCGTCCTCCAAGACGGACGTCGCCTCGTCCAGCCGCGCATCCACCGTCTACCACCGGGGGATCGTGTTGCCTTGTCCATATGCTGCTTGGTGGCCTCCTCGATGCTCGGGCTCCATGCTCTGGCTCCGGCCTCCACTGCACCGGCAGCGACCGTCCCGACCGCCACTATCATGGTGTGGAACACGGCAATGCCATCAGGGACGGCATGAGAGGGGACAATCAGGATGCTATCGATGGCTACTCATAATGTGTTGGGCACAGATACTGCAAACACAATGATGTACCTAGGTTTGGAGCCCTCTTGTCGAGGTAACACTCCTACTCTTGCAAGGATCTACTATCTTGGGGGAGAATGCCCAATACAACTGCTCCTTGAACTGTTTCCCTAGCTGCTATGGAGAGCTAGAGGAAGATGATGAAGTATCTGAGAACTACACGAGCTTGTCAACTTAATGAATCTACCTAGAAACCTAGCACTACCCTCCCTTATATAGTGGATGGGAGTGGTAGGTAACAATGTGGGTTCTAGGGTTTACTGTTTAGGCCTTGGGTTTACAAAGCGGGCCGGCTGGAAGGTCCCAGCCAGTGGGCCAGGACCTGGTCAAGCCTCCAATACAGGGGGGACAATGCTATAGTGTCCCAGCACTATTGCTTTGGGCGTCACCTGGTGCTTTACTCGTCAACTCGTGCTTTAGCGGTCAACCGACAATGCTCTCCTCAGCTTCGAGCCTTGGCACTTTGGTGCAGATGTCTTCTAGCGCCAGCAGGGCGGCGCGCCAGCCTATCCCGTCAGGGGCACGCTCAGCAAGGAGCGTCACCCCTCCGTATCTTGTCCAGCGGATCTGAGGCCGCTGGGTGTAAGCGGCCATCTAGCCGGTTATTCTATCCATCCAGTGTTGAGGGGATAACCCCGGGTAGGGTCACGCCGGGGTATAATGGTTGTGATAGCTGAGGTACGACAAGTTCATAGCAGGAGCTGGCCGGATCACCTCAAGGCAGGCCGACTTACGGTAGACCTGGCCCGAAGGATGTTCGTCTAACATTACTCCGGTCGACATATAATGTATGTAGGATAGCTCTTTGTAACTTGATTGCAGGTACCCACGGGGCCGAGTTAACTAGGCTTGAGCCGGGTTACCACTTGGCTTACGAGGGAAGGAAGGAATCTTCTTGGTCAAAGGTGTTCTCTCTCCCCTATAGCGTGAGCTCAGAGGACAGAGAGATGGACCAGCGAGTACGGGCCGACAAAGGTGACGTTGCCTATGTCGGGTGATGTTTCCTATGTCGGATGACACCGTGCCGCAGAGGGGCTCAGAGAGGCTTATGCCATGAGTCTGGATCAGCCTAGACAAAGAAAAGAGGAGCACCGCTTTGCTATTTTCGGAGAGGCATATTTGGGGAATATGCCTTCCACATATTCCCTAGCTTGTAACCTGGCCCCACTATATAAGGAGGGGCAGTATCTCCATAGAGGGGGTTGGTTATTTCTACTAAGGGAAATCCCTAGAGGGTTGTGTGGGTATTAGAGAAGTTCATCCTCTTCCTCCCCAAGAACAGCTCAAGGAGCCCTTGTAATACACCATGTTCAAGAGAGAATACAAAGATCTGTGTGTGGAATCACCACACTATCCCTTCATGGATACCTCTAGTGCTCATTGGCCCCATCTTTATCCTATACATGGCATCTTCCATGGCACCACCACGATACTTGGAGCCCACTGTGGGCCTAGCGGCGCTAGCAGAAGTGAAGATCCGGACAGGAAACATCATCGCCACCGGAGAATGCATCGTCTCCGGGCTGGTTCAGCACTTTGGAGCGCTGGACTACGTCAACGACAACGCTGGCAGTTCGTCAACCGACCTCCTCCGTACAGCAGCCTCTTCATCAGCCTTGGCACGCAAAAGATCTATGTGGACGTGGATGAGTCCTACGCTGACCCGTTGCACGTTGTTGAGGGAGGCAAACCACCTCTCAGCGCGGCTCGTGGCTCGCACATCACTCGCCCCACTAGCTGCGTTGAGGTCATGCTGACTACGCCAGATGTAGGAGCAAGCAAGGACCCGACGCTTGATCTGGATGCTACACCAAAGGTAGCAAGATCTAGATTTCCTACACTAGAGAGGCTAGAGAATGTGCTGCAGCAGGCAATAGATAGCTTACCTACTCCCATAGCACTTGTAGTTGATCCGGTTCAAGCACATGCCGAGCTAGAGGAGACCCGGCAGAAAATCTTAGCAGGGGCAAAGAAGGTAGCTAAGTTGCAGGAGTCACTGAACATCACTTTTCCTGAGTACGCAAAAGCAAACCATTTGGATGGAGTAAAAATTAGGGGGAGAAACTTGATCACTAAGATAGACAAGGAGTATGTGCCTAAGCCAGGGCAAACAACTACCTTAGTTACAACAGGATTGGAGAGGTACAATACCCTCACGAAGAACCTTAGGGCTGCAGAGGTAGCAGCGTCCGAGTTAGAGGGTCTAACCAGAGATGCCCAGGAGAGGAAGCAGAAAAGAGTAAAACACTTAGTGAGAGCAACGAATAAGCAGAATGAGGAGCTACTCAAAGAAAACCTGGCAATACCAGGAGGCTCACTGAAACCCAATTTATTGATTCGACACAAGGGGAGCCAAAGAATATTTATAAGCCTTAACAATTGAGTTGTCAATTCAGCTGCACCTAGAAACAATCTTGCTCACAGCAGTTTATCAATAGCAACAATTTTGTAGTAGGAATAGCAAAGCAGCAGCAGTAGTAAAGCAAAGACAGTAGTAACAAAAGCAGTAAACAGTGGGATTCGAGTGCGGTAGGCATAGGGATGGATGGACGGGTGTTGCATGGACAAGACAATTCACATAGCAATCAAAACATAGGACAATTGCAGATAAATAAGATAAAGCATCCAAGTACTAGACAATCCTAGGCATGTGTTCCATATATAGTCATACGTGCTCGTAATGAGAACTTGAACAACATCTTTTGTCCTGCCAGCCCGTTTGCAACGGGGCCTCTAGGGAACTACTGGCAATTAAGGTGCTCCTTTTAATAGAGCACCGGAGCAAAGCATTAACACTCCATGAACACATGTGATTCTCACATCAAAGCCATTCCCTTCCGGTTATCCCGATTTCTGTCACTTCGGGGCCATAGGTTCCGGACAACAACGTGTGTATACAACTTGTAGATAAGACCAAGAACAATACTATCATAATGAATCAATAATAAGTTCAGATCTAAAATCATGGCACTCGGGCCCTAGTGACAAGAATTAAGCACAACAAGTCGCAACAAAGTCATAAAGCACTAATAAAAGATACTAGGCACCATGCCCTAACAATCTGATGCCATTACATGAACGATCTCATCCAATCTCTACCATCCCCATAGCCTACAGCGAGGGATTACTCACTCATAGATGGGGGAAACATGGATGGTCGATGGAGAAGTGATGGTGATGATGATGGCGATGATCTCCTCCAATTCCCCGTCCCGGCAGGGTGCCAGAACGGAGTTTCTGGTGCTGTTTCGTGGAATCTGGTGGTGGCGGCGGAGCGGAACTCCTTCTGGAAAAACATCGACCCCCCCGGAGTTTTTAGGTCAGAAGGCTCCTTATAGGCGAAGAGAGAGACTGATGGGGTGCCTGGGGGCCCACACCACCCCCTAGCGCGGCCTGGCCTGGCCCGCGCCACCAGGTGGTGTGGCCACCCTAGGGCTCTTCTCCATCTCGTATTCTGGCTCCTGGAGTCTTCGGGTGAAATAGGATTTTTGGCATATTTTCCGGGATTTTTCCTGATAGTTGATTTTCTGCACAAAAAGTAGACACCAAGGCAATTCTGTTGAAAACAACGTCAGTTCACATTAGTTGCATCCAAATCACACAAGTATAGAGGAGAAACAATAGCAAAAGTGTTCGGGAAAGTAGATACGTTTTGGACGTATCAACTCCCCCCAAGCTTAGCTTATTGCTTGTCCTCAAGCAATTCAGTTGAAAACTCAGTGCGATAAAAGAACTTTCACGAACACATTTGCTTCATATGATGTAAATATTCTCAGCAATGTGATCAACTACTCAGACAATTCATAATAAATAGTATGCAACTGAGTCTACTTAATGGTCATTGCAAGCTATGAAAAGATTCCAACTCAAGAATAATAAGTAGCATGAAGCACGAACATAAGCAACATTACAATGCTCATAAAAAGGTATGATAGAGCGGTATCTCGCTTGCCTTTGATTATGAATGCCAAGGCACCTCCGAAGTTCAAGTGGTGACTAGAAGTAAAGATATCAAGGATACAAGCATCAAAGTCATAACACAAATAATCAAGTAATGGAACAAACACAAAGAATGACAACTATGCTCTCAAGAAGGTGCTCAAAGAATATATGGAGACTCAACAATAGAAGAAAAAGGTTTTGAATAATTTTGAAAGGCTTCCAAATGCTAAAAGTATGGTACTCGTTAGCTTTGAGCTCTCATTGCCCCTATCATAAGCATCTTTAAAGTGGTTAAGGTGAAATTGACACAACTAAGAGGATATGCTTGACAAGTTATAAATCGAAGTCTCATGCCCCTTACTTACGAAGACCGATCCTCATGCTACTCAACTTCAGTCACAAGTAAGCTCTTGTCATTGTAAGTACATACGTATCATAGAGAACCGCCAACGGGGTACCCCTTGCACATGACACGGGAGCTATCCCATTATCAAAATACAAGGCAAGCAGACAATGAGCATCTCGACGGTCTTTTTATTTACTATGTGCATAGATTTTTATTGAGGATGCTTCATAGAATGCTCATTATGGTTATGCTGCAAGTTTCCACCATGATTAGGCATGGCTTATGCTAGCGGCCCAGGTGTTTCTCTAACATACATACAAACTCCATGATCTTACAAGTTCCACTTTTATTTCACACCGCCGGGATCCATAAGCAAAAGAACATGATATCAACTAGGTACAAAGTACCTATGAAGCGTTGAAAGCGGTCCCCATGATACATGGTTCTACTAACTTCAACTCATAAAGCGCAAGCATATGCACAACAAAGAAGGACGCAATGGTTCAGGTTTATTAAGTGCAAGAAAATAAAGTGTGCCATCAAGTTCGTGAGAGCTTTACTAACTAACTTTCTCATAACAAGCAAACATTTTATTCGGAAGAAAACAAGGCATATTGAATATGCACGGAAGTAGCAAATGATGATAGTGGGTAGGTATGGTGGAAACTTTGGAAACATTTGGTTTAGGGAGCTGGAAACTTGAGTAAAACATACTTAGAAAAAGTGAAGGCTAGCAATAGTAAGGGAGAGACAAACGAGAAAGCAATAGCTGTCATTATCATGCTTGCAACAAAACAGGACTACTCATGGCATGAAAGTGATTCAAGATCCTCAAGGCAAAATAATTCATCGAGGCTTAACTGATTACTACAGTCATGTGCATACGTGAGCATGTGCCAAGTCAATCAAATGAAACATTCAAAGGAGGATACCACGGTGTCATACCAATTTATGAATAGAGTAATGCAAGAAAACATTCATGAGACATGCTACAAACTATTAGCAGGCTGGAGCTAATCACCAGAAAGCAAGAACTACTAAGCATCCAAAGATAACATACACCCTACATGAACGGACTAAGCAAGCTCACAATGATGAGTATATGTACAAAAATGAAGACAAATAGAGTTCGTTACCAGCCTCTTACCACGCCTCAAGTTGTCATTAATCCTCATTATTTCTCTTCACTTGTATGGCTTGAATAATAATATGAAACCAATAATCCACTGAGAACTGCCGAACCCTCGCCCCAAGTTTAGGCTTTTGGCCTAAGTGGGTATCAATCCCAAGCTGGCCAAGATGAAGTGTCACCGTGGTACGACGAGGAGGTACCCTCGTCCTAGTGCGAGCTCGAGTACGTCCCTCCATAATGTGCGGAGTAATCATAGGAGGGCACATCCTCCTGGTGCTGCTCGTGGAAACCCAGCAAGCGAAGCTGCTCGTCCACCTCCTCCTTGGAGCGCGACCACGGTCTCCTGTCAACACTAAACAAAGCTGGCTGTGGCAAAAGGATCTCCCTTTCATCCCCGTCAGTGAAAAACATCCTATATACTAGATTGTTCAAATCAGAGGTAGCAGTGACAAAGTGATGAGTTTTCATGGCAACAAGGTCAAGCATCTGTGGTGCTAGCATAGCATCATCGGGATCCACCGAAATACCTAATGCATTGACTACACGCGAGGCAATGATGCCCCCATAGATAGGCCCCCTAGCAGCTAGGCGGCGAGCAATAAGTAAGCCAAGATTGTACCGAGTATCATTGTTAAGCGCGGCAGCAAGGAATGCTAAATGATAGTTGGAGCTATTACTAGTGTTCTCCCTACCCAATACACTAGTAGCAAGATAATATGCAAAGTATCTAAGAGCAGGGAGTTGGATATTTCTTATCTTTCCGCGCTGCGCTACGCGGTCATCATCATTGGTCACCCCTCGGTAAAGCTCTAACAAATCAGTGGGTCGCCCTTGAATTTTCTTCACGGTCCCTGTCATACGCACACCTACAATACTGCAAAATCTCTCCAAAGGCATGGTGAAGGGCATATCATAGATTTTAAAAGAGACAGTAGATTGATAGGGTGTGTTAGTAAATGAGAAGCTCTCAACAAAAGTTTTGGTGAGCATAGCGTATTGCGCACTCTCATCTTGCATATATGAGGTCAAACCAACCCTCTCAATCAGTAGCAAGAAATCATCAAGAATACCTGCAGCTTGTAAGAAGGTAAAACAAGGAAAAGAGGATGGGTGAGCATCCCCATCATCCCTTTCACTACCAATATGAGTTGCAATGAGATCTTCATTGTATGATGGCCTAGCTTGAGAGGCTGTTCTTGAGGGCCTCGACCTCCTAGGTGCATCACTCTCAAATATCTCTCCAAAAGTATGGTTGTTCATGCTTGGTATTCTGAAATTTAAACACCTATCAAACAAGTGATTGCAAAGTAAATATAAAGAAGGATTCTACTCATAGGGACTTGCAAGAGGCCTAAACATGCATCAAAACTATATCTCTAAGCATCAAACAAGCTTACAAGCTCTCATAACTAGTCACCTACAGTAGCAAAATACTTAACGTATAATCCACTAAACACAAATCTACTTGGACAAGGGGAGGAGTCACATACCAAGGAACAATTGCTCCAAATGTCAGTAAGAAAGATGGGCTGAGCAAGGAGATCGAAGAAATCGAGAGCAAGCATAGAAAGAATGTGATTTTGAGCTATGAACTGGAGCTTACTCGGGAGAGAGAAGAAAGTGGCAGGTGAGAGAAGTAGTGGGCGGCCAGGGGTGGCCCACACCAGGGCATGGCGCCACCCAGGGCTGGCCGCGCCACCACATGGTGTGCCTGCCTGGTGGGCCCCCTGGTACCTACCAGGTACTCCTCTGCCCCTTTTGTCACGTAAAAATTTAATATGAATTTTCTGGAATTTTTCAAGACACTTTATTTTTGGGCTTTTTTCAGAAATAGAAAAATGATTTTTCTGACAGACAGATTTTTTTTCCTTTTGGAAACATGATGCAAGGACAAAACAAGGCTAGAACTACATAAGTTCTAGCATGCAAGCAAACTAACAACACAAAGAAAACTAAATAAGAGCAAAAACTAAAAAGCAAAAGATAGAAATAAATGGAAATAATCATAATGAAAACATTGTTTTGTTCAATGGAATCCTTTTGTTAGCAAGGTTGATCAAGTCTTGCTACCAAAACAATTGCATATGAGACAAAACTTTATACTCCACTAATGATTATGTTACCTTAACCTTGATAGCAATGGTCCCAATCATAATAGTTTCAAATTTTTCTCTTGGTATGGGACAATATATTTCTCCAACTTGAATGCCTTCAACATGTTCAATTGAATTTAAACCATAAGTCCTTTCCATCTTCTTGGGGAAATAGACAGTATGTTCCTTATCATTAACATTGAAGGTCACCTTTCCTTGATCCAATTAATAACAACTCCTGCAGTATTAAGAAAAGGTCTCCCAAGAATAATAGACATATTATCATCTTTAGGCATTTCAAGCACAACAAAATCAGTTAATATCAAGCAATTGTGAGCCACCTGAACAGGTACATCCTCACATATACCCACATGAATAGTGGTAGATTTATCAGCCATTTGCAAAGATATATCAGTTGGTATCAATTTTTCAAGCTAAAGCCTCTTATAGAGAGAGAAAGGCATAACACTAACTCCAGCTCCCAAATCACACAAAGCAGTTCTAACATAACTGTTCTTAATAGAGCAAGGGATAGTTGGAATCCCTGGGTCTCCAAGTTTCTTAGGAACCTTACCATTGAAGGAGTAATTAGCAAGCAAAGTAGAAATTTCTTCATTAGGGATCTTCCTTTTATTCGAGACAATGTCCTTCATATACTTTGAGTAAGGAGGCAATTTAATAGCATCAGTCAAAGGAATTTGCAAGAATAAAGGCTTCATCCACTCACAAAACTTATTATAGTGTTCATCTTCCTTTGACTTGTGTTTCTTATCAGGGAAAGGCATAGGTTTTTGGACCCAAGGTTCTCTTTCACTACCATGTTTCTTAGCAATAAAATCTTCTTTGGTGTATTTAGTAGTCTTAGTGTGGTTTTCAGGTTCTTCTTCAACTTTTTCTTCATTAGGAACTTCAGTTTCTTCATTACCACTTTCAGTTTCAGCATCAGAGATAGATATACTATTAGCATCTATAGCAGGTTCAGAGGGTTCTACAATAGTTTTATGTTTCTTTTTCCTTTTCTTACAAGTAGAACCACTATTTTTAACTTGTTGAGAATCCTGCTCAATTCTTTTGGGATGCCCTCGGGATATAGAGGATCCTGGGTAGCAGCACCACTTCTAGTTCTAATTTCATAAGCATGTTTTTCTTTAGCAGCATTAACTAGCAAGTCAGTTTGCACTTTAACGAGTTGATCTATTTGAGTTTGAACCATTTGAAAGTGTTTAACAATCATTTTAACATCATTAGAGGTTCTTTCCACAATATCTTTCAACTCAACAATAGCTCTAGTGTTTTCCATTAGATGATTTTGCACCCTCTTATTAAAGTTATCTTGCTTAACAATAAAGATATCAAATTCTTCTAAGCATTGATCAGGAGGTTTAGAGTAAGGGACATCACCTTCATCAAAGTGTTGGAGAGAGTGTACCTCAATAGTGGATGAGTAGGGGATAGGCTTACATAATTCTTCTATAGGAGGTAAATTCTTGACATCTGCAGCTTTAATTCCCTTCTCCTTAAGACATTTCTTAGCTTCCTTCATCACTTCATCATTTAATTCAATAAGTCCCCTCTTCTTTGATGTTGGAATAGGCACAGGAATAGATGGTTCAGGTACTTCAGGTATAGCTTGTTTAGGAGGAGTTCAATCTTCATAATTCTTGCTTATTTTAGCCATTAATTCCTCAGCTTCCTTAGGAGTCCTATTCCTGAAAACACAATCAGCACAACTATCTAGGTATGTCCTAGATTCCTCAGTTAGTCCATTATAAAATATATCAAAAGCTCATTGTTAGGTAATGGACTTCTAGCCTGTGCATGAATCAAAGAACAAAACCTTGCCCAAGATTTGGGCAATACCTCCTTTTCTCCCTGTTTGAAATCAAAAAGTTCCTGCAAAATAGCATGTCTAGCACTGGGAGGAAAATATTTCTGCAGGAAAGTACTAATCAAGCACTCAAGGCTATCAATAGATCTAGGAGGCAAATTACTAAACCAAGTTTTAGCTTCTCCTTTCAGCGAAAAGGGGAAAATCTTAGCAACAAAGTAAGTACGCATCTTAATATCATCAGAAAACAAGCCACTCATGGTAGAAAGTTCATTCATATGTGCTACCGCACTTTCATTCTTAGTCCCACCAAAAGGTTCTTTCTCGACAATAGCTATGTAAGATAGATCGTGAGAGAAATCATAATCTTCATCTATAATGTTTATGGGAGAAGCAGCAAACTTAGCATCAGGAGAAAATTTGGGTCTAATAGTACGCCTCTCAAGGAGACTCTTAGCAGCGCTCCTATCATGGGTGTTCTTACATTCTTTAATAAACTCATCGGTCATCTCAACATAATCTTCTTCAATATCATAACTCTCACTAGACTCAGGTGAGCTAACAGGTGTGGTAGTGTCTTCATTAGGAGTTTCAGTATTTCTAGCTATAGTTCTAGCAATCGTAGCATTTAGGAAAGGACCTAATGAACCACTCTTATCAAGCACAGTAGAAGCAGCATCATAAGCATCAGAAGTTTCGGATTCAGCAGTAGTAGCAGTGTGTGTAGCATGTGTATGTGGTGGTGTACGAGCTTACTTATAACAGACGGTGAATCAAGAGCAACAGAGGTATTCAGAACCGTACCTCTTCTTGTAGTGGATGGTTAAATAGGAACCTTTCCATCACAAGACTTACCCATAATGGATGGATAGCAGCGAACAATAGAGAATCCAAGTGAACTTGATAAATAAAGCTATGCTCCCCGACAAGTATAGGGGTGTATCGCAGTATTTTCGAGGGAAGTGAAACCCAATTTATTGATTCGACACAAGGGGAGCCAAAGAATATTTATAAGCCTTAACAACTAAGTTGTCAATTCAGCTGCACCTGGAAACAATCTTGCTCACAACAGTTTATCAGTAGCAATAGTTTTGTAGTAGGAATAGCAAAGCAGCAGCAGTAGTAAAGCAAAGTCAGTAGTAACAAAAGCAGTAAACAGTGGGATTCGAGTGTGGTAGGCATAGGGATGGATGGACGGGCGTTGCATGGAAAAGACAATTCACATAGCAATCAAAACATAGGCCAATTGCAGATAAATAAGATAAAGCATCCAAGTACTAGACAATCCTAGGCATGTGTTCCATATATAGTCATACGTGCTCGCAATGAGAACTTGCACAACATCTTTTGTCCTGCCAGCCCGTTTGTAGCGGGGCCTCTAGGGAACTACTGGCAATTAAGGTGCTCCTTTTAATAGAGCACCGGTGCAAAGCATTAACACTCCGTGAACACATGTGATCCTCACATCAAAGCATTAACACTCCGTGAACACATGTGATCCTCACATCAAAGCATTAACACTCCATCAAACACATGTGATCCTCACTTCAGGGCCATAGGTTCCGGACAACAACGTGTGTATACAACTTGTAGATAAGACCAAGAACAATACTATCATAATGAATCAATAATAAGTTCAGATCTGAAATCATGGCACTCGGGCCCTAGTGACAAGCATTAGGCACAACAAGTCGCAACAAAGTCATAAAGCACTAATAAAAGATACTAGGCACCATGCCCTAACAATCTGATGCCATTACATGAACGATCTCATCGAATCCCTACCATCCCCATAGCCTACAGCGGGGGATTACTCACTCATAGATGGGGGAAACATGGATGGTCGATGGAGAAGCGATGGTGATGATGATGGTGATGATCTCCTCCAATTCCCCATCCCGACAGGGTGCCAGAACAGAGTTTCTGGTGCTGTTTCGTGGAATCTGGTGGTGGCGGTGGAGAAGAACTCCTTCTGGAAAAACGTCGAACCCCCCAGAGTTTTTAGGTCAGAAGGCTCCTTATAGGCGAAGAGAGAGACCGAGGGGGTGCCTAGGGGACCCACACCACCCCCTGGCGCGGCCTGGCCTAGCCCGCGCCACCAGGTGGTGTGGCCACCCCAGGGCTCTTCTCCGTCTCGTATTCTGGCTCCTGGAGTCTTCGGGTAAAATAGGATTTTTGGCATATTTTCCGGGATTTTTCCTGATAGTTGATTTTCTGCACAAAAAGTAGACACCAAGGCAATTCTGCTGAAAATAGCATCAGTTCGTATTAGTTGCATCCAAATCACACAAGTATAGAGGAGAAACAATAGAAAAAGTGTTCGGGAAAGTAGATACGTTTTGGACGTATCACTCACACATAGTTCATTCGACAAGGGGTAACCCGACAAAATCTGTTGGGGCAACATCATTTCCTCATGATGGCCCTAGAAGAGAGGAAGTGGTAACCTCAGGGAGAAAGAACAAACAAAAGGTCATGTATGACCTGGCAAGGGAGGGAAAGGTAAAGCAGTGCAAATGTATGAGGATCGTCACAGTGCCAGTCGAGGTGAAGCTCGCCGAGGTAACCGTGACCAAGGGAATGCCGGTTAGAGAAACGCTGGAAACATCAATGCCGGACAGCATAACTCAGCGGGTGCAGGGCAAGACCCATCTCGGCAGCACCAATAGCAGCCACAATATGAACCTCGGTAGGAGAGAAGTATTGGCCCGGCGATGCAACAGGAATATGCTCGTCTGGGTCAAGATAGATACAATGATGGTTATTCGGCAATGGCTAATGTCGGATTTCCAAGGCCAGAACATCATGTGATTGGATCAAGATTGGGAAACAGGAACTTGCAGCCAGATGATGCAAGGCTGAAGTTGGACCAAATCTACAGGTCAGAGATGATTGAGGTACAAGGTCCTCTGGGACCAGCGTGCTTTGGACCTCAGATCATGAGAGAGCCACCTGTGCTGAACTTTCAGTTGGCCTAGGGAACAAAGACGTATGACGGCAGCACTAAGCCGGAGGATTGGATCATTGACTATGCAACTGTAGTGAACATTGCCATGGGCAATTTGAGATGGGCTATGAGAATGTACTGTAGATGTTAGAAGGACCAGCAAGGGTCTGGTTGAACAACTTGTTGCCAGGAAGTATTAACTGTTGGTTAGACTTTGAGGAGTTGTTCATCAGCAATTTCTCGAGCACGTACAAGAGGCCAAATAGGCCACAGACACTAGCAATGTGCAAGCAAAGACCGAATGAGATAGACCTAGATTTCTTGACCCGCTGGTGCAATGTGCGCAATTCCTGTGAAGGTGTAATTGAGTCTCAAGCTATTGTGTGGTTCGCCCAAGGGTGTAGATACATGAGTATGTTGTGGCAGAGGCTACAAAGGGATATGCCAACCACCTTGGCAGAAAAAATCCGGATCACCGATTCATATGCATTGGGTGATCCAACTCAACCTCGGCTGATGTCAAGTGAGGCAAATGAAGAGTACTACAACAAAGATGGAACAGGGTCATCCTAGCGAAATGACTTCCGAGGTAAAAGGAGAGATGAGCGGCCGGGTTACAGGTACAGTTTGCAGTAAGTTGCGGCTACGGATCAGGATCAACCAAATGACGGTGCAAATCAGCGCCAGAAAACTGGAGGGTAAAAGTGGACTCCGAGAAGTGATGGCAAGAAAACTTGGACGCCAGAGCAGAAGAAATAGTGGCAAGAAAAGAAGGACAGGTCAAGATACATGTACGAGTCTATGTTGGATCAGCCGTGCAAGTTCCACACGCCAAATTCGAGTAACCCGACGAATCATACGACTTGGCAATGTGAATGGATGAGGAAAATATAGCAAAGTGGCTTGGGGAATGCTCATGCACCTCGACATGATGGACCTCGGCAGCAGCAGCTCACTAGGGAAAATGGACAGGAACTGATATTTCCTCCACCCCCACCGAGGTATGAGAACCATGAGAGAAGGGATGCAGTGCATCAGATAGAAAACCAGCAACAGCAGAACCAAAGGTATCCCACAAATGACGTGAGAAATGAATACAGAGAACATCACCAGAGCTACTGTGTGTTCACCACTGAGGAAACTGATAGAAAGATCTTGCAGCACCGACATATGGAGGTGAATGCGGTTATGCCAGCTGTGACGAGGTATATGCCTTGGGCGGATCAGGAGATAACTAGGAACATCCAGGATCACCCCAAGCTCATGTCGAGTCCTGGATCATATGCGTTAGTGCTGGACCTGACGTTCATTGGGCCGAATATAAACATGAGATTCTCCAAGGTGCTCATGGACAATGGCAGTAGCATCAACATCATGTACAAGGATACAATGCACAAGTTGGGAATATCTGAGAACATGCTCCAGGCAATGAGGACAACTTTCCATCGCATTGTGTCGGGTATTTCCTACGAGCCCATTGGCAAGGTTCAGGTTGACGTGTTATTCAGCACAAGGGACAACTGCCGGACTGGAAATTTGGAGTTTGAAGTTGTGAACTTGGAAAGTGCATATCACGCGTTACTCGGGAGGCCAACTCTCAATAAGTTTATGGCAAGTACTCACATCAGTTTTTTGAAGATGAAATTTCCAGGGCCAAATGGAGTGATCACCATAACCGGGGACTTCAGACGTTCCATTGAATGTGCTTCATCCGGGTCAAACCTAGCCGAGTCACTTGTGATTGCACAAGAGAAAAGAAGGATCTAGGAGGTGGCGGCATTGGCTCAGTCCACGCAGATGCATATGTCGGTGCTGAGTAACCCGCATGGGAGTGTCTCGTTTCAAGCAACCAAGGATACAAAGAAAGTGCCTATTGATGATTAGTTCCCAGAGCACACCGTAACCATTGGTGCCAGGTTAATCGACAAATAGGAAAGCAAGCTAGTCCACTTCCTCCATGAGAATCAGGATATCTTTGCTTGGTCAACACATGATCTTCAAGGTGTACGGAGGGAGTTGGCCGAGCACTCTTTGCATGTAAGACCCATAGCTAAGCCGGTCAAGCAACCTCTCCATCGCTTTGCTGAAGACAGGAGAAAGGTGATTGGTGATGAGATAGCAAGGCTCCTTGCAGCTGAGTTTATCATGGAAGTACTCTATCCGGATTAGCTCTCTAATCCGGTGCTTTTGGAATAGAAAAAGGACGATCCGAATGTGGAAGTGGTGTGGCTTATGTGTATTGATTACACGAACCTGAATAAGGCATGTCCAAAAGATCCATTCCCACTGCCAAGGATAGATCAGGTCATAGATTCGATCGCTGGGTGTGATTTGTTATCATTTGTAGATGCCTATTCTGGTTTCCACCAGATACCCCTGAACCCAGATGATCAAATAAAGACTACTTGCATTACCTCGTACGGGGCTTATTGCTATCGCACCATGCCATTTTTCTTACGTAATACAGGAGCAACGTATCAGAGGTGTATGCAAAAATGTTTACATGATCAGATTGGGAAAAATGTCCAAGTATATGTAGATGATGTTGTGATAAAAACTAAGGAAAGAAAAACACTCCTTGATGATATTCGGCAAACATTTGTAAACCTAAGGAGGTTCCGAATGAAGCTTAACCTGGAGAAATGTACCTTTGGTGTGCCGGCTAGGAAGTTAGTCGGTTTTCTCGTGTCAAGTCGAGGTATTAAGGCCAACCCCACAAAAATCCGAGCCATAGAAAGAATCGAACTGCCGAAGTGCCTTAACAATGTGCAGAAGTTTACTGGTTGCCTGACATTGTTAAGCCGGTTTGTATGTCGGTTGGGGGAGAAGGCATTCCCCTCTACCAGTTAATGAAAAAGGCAGATAAATTTGTTTGGACACCGCAAACTGATAGCGCGTTTCATTAACTGAAAAGGATGCTAGCCTCTGCACCAGTGTTAGCTCCACCACTATCCAATGAGCCAATGTTGCTCTATATAGCAGCGACCAACCGAGTCGTGAGTGCCTTAATAGTGGTGGATCGAGACGAAGAAGGTAAGTCGGTGCAGAGGCCAGTATACTACCTAAGCAAGGTATTGTCTACTTCAAAGGATAACTATCCTCATTATCAGAAGGTGGCATATGGTGTGTGTATATGGCAGCTAAGAAGCTCAAGCATTACTTCGAGGAACACCCCATAAAAGTGATATGTGAAGCGCCCTATCCAAGATAATGAGTAACAAAGATGCAAGTGGCTGGATTGCAAAATGGGAAATTGAGTTAGCCCCATATGCACCACAATTTGATAGAAGAGATGCGATAAAATGCCAAGCAGTAGCAGATTTTTCGTGGATTGGGCCGAGATGCAGTACGGACCACCTTTGCCAGACTCCAACTTCTGGAGGATGCACTTTGATGGGTCAAATCTGAAGGAAGGATTTGGGGCCGGGGTAGTGCTTACCTCGCCCAAGAACGATCAACTCAAATATGTTCTCTAGATCCATTTTAGAGCATCAAACAATGTGGCCGAGTATGAAGTGCTCGTGCATGGACTTAAAGTGGCAAAGTAAGTTGGGATACGTCGGATACAATGCTTCGGTGATTCGAATTTGGTGGTGCATCAAGTATTTGGTACGTGGGATGCCCTAGATGCAAACATGGCCCTTTATAGATTTCATGTCCAAAAGATATGTGGGTACTTCGAGGGATGTGAATTTCACCATGTGCCTCGACTTGAGAATGAAGTAGCCGACATAGTGTCTAAGCTGGGGTCATCTCGGCAGTCAATCCCGCCAGGAGTTGCTTTGGAGAACTTGAGAATACCATCTATCACACCTTCACCAGAATCCGAGTCAATCTATGTCTCGGCCACTCCAGATCAGAAGCTACCCCAATGGATATTGACTAGGGGAACACCTCATCAAACCCAGGGATTACCTCAGCAAACTCGGGAACTACCTCGCAGAACTCGGGGACTATTCATCTTGATCCGGTAGGAGTTATGTCAGTGGATGCAATGGAAATTGACAAGGTACTTTTCCCAGTTCGTGCTATGCCATCATGGGCCAAGCCAATATTTGAGTTCTTGAAGGGTGGAACTTTGCCAAGTGATGAGATACTTTCAAGGAAGATCCAGAGGAGAGCAAAGGCATACACCATTATCAACACCGAATTATACAATATAAGTGTAACAAGTGTTCTGCGGTGCTGTGTTGACCTAGAAGAAGGGCTTGACATCATTCGAGATATACATCAGGGGAAATGTGGGCATCACGCCTCATCTAGAGCGTTAGTGGAAAAAGCTTTTCGGCATGGATTTTACTGGCCAAGTGCCTTGGAGCAAGCAGAAGATCTTGTAAGGAAGTGCAATGGTTGTTAGAGGTACACCACCAACACACACATGCCAATGTCGGAACTCAAAACTACACCAATCACTTGGCCATTTGCTGTGTGGTTCTTAGATATGGTGGGACCATTTAAGTTGGCAAAAGGAAATATGACCCATATCTTGGTCATCGTGGACAAGTTTACCAAGTGGATTGAAGTGAAGCCAATCAGAAAATGTGATGGAGCTACAGCCGTAACATTTCTCAAAGATATTATTCTAGGATATGGTTATCCTCACGGTATCATAACTGATAATGCTACCAATTTTGCTGAAGGTGCATTTGCACGATTCTGTCAAGATAAGAAGATCCGGCTAGATATTGTGTCAGTAGCCCACCCCGCATCAAACGGATAAGTAGAAAGATCCAACGGACTAGTTTTGTCCGAGATAAAACCCCGGCTCATTGAGCCACTGCAAAGATCAGTGGGGTGCTGGATAGAAGAACTACCAGTGGTACTGTGGAGTTTAAGAACAACTCCGAATTGATCAACAGGATATACGCCATTCTTTCTAGTATATGGGGTAGAAGCTGTATTACTAGCCGACATAGAGCATGACTCGCCCAGGGTCGCCCAATACACAGAAGCCGAAGTGCAAGAAGCCCCGCAAAATGATGTTGATCTGCTGGAAGAAGCGAGAGAACTGGCATTGTCTAGATCCGCCATTTATCAGCAAAATCTCTGACACTACCATAGCCGGAAAGTAAACCCCTGAGTCTTCCAGGAAGGTGATCTAGTACTTTGGCTAGTGTAGCGCATTGCTGGGATGCATAAGTTATCCCCTCCATGGGAAGGTCCATTCATTGTAAGCAAAGCACTACACAATGATGCCTACTACCTCATTGATGCACAGCCACGGGAGAAAAACAAGGCGGACAGGTCCGGTGGAATCCAAGCGTCCCTGGAATGTAGCTCTACTTCATATGTCGGCATGTATGTCGGCAATGAGCTTATCCATGAAACTTTGGCACCCCGAGCAGAAACTTGGGGACTTCCTTAATCATTGTATTTTCGGTATTTAATTTTTATATGTCGGCTGGCTTAACTTACTTACACCTTAGCCAAATTAGTAATGTGTAGGAACCAAAAACCTAATTGTTATACTTGCTGCTATCCAACAAGAATTGGCTTCATGGCAGGCAAGAGAACAAGTTTGGAATTGCTAAGCACATGAAAAACGACTAAGGAAAGGAACGTAATCAAGCCGACATTTGTTACTCGGACTAACCCCTGTATTTACTTTATCTCTGCCATGTTCAATTATTTTGATCTAATCCTAAAGTTTCAAGTATTGTTAAGTAAAATTTTTGAACCTCGGACTCGTAACTCAAAAACCAAATCAAGGTAGACGCGAGCCGAATCATACAATTGGGAGAACAAGAAAATGGAACTCGGGGACTTTGCCCAAATTAATGCGACATTAAAAACTTAGTGGTAGCAAAATAACCCATTGTGCATATTACATTTGTGCCCGGCATACCGGGGATTTAACAAATTTAAAAGTGTTTTTGCTCAAGGAGCAGCAGCATCCGAGGCACTTGCAGCAGGAGGAGGCAAGTCGACATCGGTGGGGGGAAGGTCAGTTTCTTCTTCATATTCCGAGTTCTCTTCCGCATGCTCTGGTTCTTTAATCTCCTCAGCAAAGTCCGAAGCTTCTTGCTCTTCACCGCCCGAGCCATCATCGACATAACTGTCATCGATGGTGTCAAGGAAACTCGGTCCTTCGTTCCATTGATGGCAAAAGGCGTACTGAATGAAGTTATAGGCGCAAGATTTGCATTAGGCAATGCAATCTAGATCATTAGTCCACTTGGATCCAGTGCGCATGCGATCAAGAATCTTCAAGTCCAGGGCTTCATACCAAGACAACACGAAGCTCAGGGCCGTGTCAGCTCCAGCGCATGTAGTGGATTCCCTCCAGAGGTCCAGCTGAGTCTCACACTCCATCTGTTTTGCAATTAAGGGTGTAGGACCTTCAGGAGTGGGATCATTGGGCCAAAGGGAACTAAAGATCCGGACAGCTGCGATCATGATATCCGAACCATAGCTTTTCATGGTTTCAACTCGGGCTGTGAGGCTCACCCATGTATCCTCCATATCATACGGAATGAGCCCTGCGGAAGGACCAACTGGAGTACCTCGCTTAACCCGGAAATTGTGAACAACAGTGGCAGCAATGGCGTTAGACTCTAGAAATTTGCCTGAAAATGAGACAAGTAACATCAGTAAGTAAGGGTACTAGACCCGGAGAAACAAATGTCGGCAGAAGAGGAAAAACTGACGAGAGATATAACTTTTGATCTGGGTTAGCTCCATGAGCCAATCAGCATTCCTTTTCTTGAGCTTCTCATATTCTGTGTTCACCGACTCAAACTTGATGTCGGCGTCCTTCAGCAAATCTTGGTTCTTTTCCAGATGGGTTTTTAGATGCTCCTTTTCCTCGGAGAAGTTCTGGTCAGCCTTATCCAGCTCAGCCCTGTGGAGGTATTTCAGCCTCTTGATCTCAGCGTTGAGCCAAGTAATCTCATCATCCTTGAGCTGAAGTTTGGCAATTTCATCATCCTTCTTCTTGAGTTTGTCTTGATGCTGCCCTGCTTGTTCGAGAAAAGTGTAGCATCATGTCAAGCAATTGCACACTATCTTGAACAAACGCTGCAATAGTTTGTTGACCGGGCAGATCCGAGGTATAATTATCTGTCGAGTTAGAAAGGAAAAGGGTAAAGGCTGAATAACCAAGACGAGTTACCTTTGATCTCGGCCAAGTTTTTCCTCATGATTATTTTCAGCCTCCACTTCAGCTGCGCAATCCGGATCATAAGTTGGTCCAGAGAGTAAATGGTTAAGAGGAACAAAAGTGAAGGGGCAAACGAGATAACTTACCCTTCTTCTTCAGCGCAGTGATCAATGCACTATGTTTTGTGCGAAGCTCCTTCTGCGTGTCTAAGAGCCGCTGAGATTCGGCGGTGCGACGGTTGGTGGTGATCTAAAAAGGAAAATGTTAGTCCATGCATCATTGTGACGATTTGAATTTACTCAAGATCTGGGCCAATTGGAACTTATTAACCCGGCTCTAGGTGAGTGAGGATTTGAATTTACTTAAGATCCGGGCCAAGTGGAACTTAACCCGGCTCTAGGTGAGTGAGGATTTGAATTTACTCAAGATTCGGGCCAAGTGGAACTTAACCTGGCTCTAGGTGAGTGAGGATTTGAATTTCCTCAAGATCCGGGCCAAGTGGAACTTAACCCGGCTCTAGGTGAGTGAGGATTTGAATCTACTACAGATCCAGGCCAAGCAGAGCTTAACCCGGCTCTAGGTGAGTGGATATTTGAAACTACTAAGGAATTTAGTGCAACTAAAAATACTTCGGATTGGAGCATCCGGCCGAGTAGCGCGTTACTCCGCTGGAGGTTCGGGGACTAGAGGATATATCTACAATTACTTGCGCATATGTAAAGGCACGGAGAAAAGGCTTACCTCCATCATCCGGCCAGCAATGGAAATAGCCTTGGAAGATGTGTTCATCTAGGCACTGAACTCGGATGGGCAAAACTTCTCCGGGGTGTCAGCATTAAGGTCGAAAAACTTGGCATCGTTCCAATTATTAACATATTCAATCAAAGGACCATAGCTCTCCCCACTGAGCATCTGGGTGGTAACCAACCCCGTGGCATGAGCGGCTTTCCTAGCGGATTGTGCTGTGGCTGGGCTGGTATGTAGAGTAAGTTGTTTACTGCTAGAAGACCCAGAAGCAGAAGAGCTGGAGGCAGTGCTCCCCTTCTTCGTCGTGGACGCAAGAGTATGCTATCTAGATTCAATAGTTTATCCTTTAGGGTCCTGGTGTTTGGTCACCTCCGAAGCCTGTTGGCCCTTGGCAGCATCAGCACCTTTCTTGACCTTGGTGCCTGATTTGGGTTGCTGCTGTGTAGAGCTGATTTGTGCTCCGGGTTTGGCTTGAGGTTTTTGCTGAGATATATCTTTGGTAGAAGCAGTTCGCGCAGAGGGCTTGGTCTTTGAGCTGAGTGGAGCTTTGGTCTTTGAGCTGAGTGGAGCTTGATCATCTCGTCGATTCTTGGGAGACTCAGACAAGGAAGGAGGAACTGGAATAGCAGAACTTTGTGCTAGAACTGGAGCTAGAACTGGTAAAGGTTGATCTTGGGTTGGTGCTGGAGTCACCAGCACCTCGGAAGGAGTTGTCTCGGTGCCGATGTTATTGGCGCCACTATCATCTTGGTGCTGCATGGAAGAGGCACTAGGCTTGTCTGGCATAGGCGCATCCTCGGTAGCACCACCTCCCTCTGCGCCAATGTTGCCCTCCTCTTGCTGAGGTGGGCTAAGATTCGGTGCGGCCGCGGAGCTCTCCAGAATGGGGCTCAAGGGGCGCGCATCGTCATGGTGAGGAGAAGGTGGAGCATCTCGGAGATGCGAGGAAATGCTCTAACCACTCTGGGGGGGTCTCCTTGGGGGCCCTATCGAGTCAGGCAGAGAACAAAAATAACAAGTTATAACAGAAGGAGAGAAACAAGAAATATATGAAAAGAATGCAATATTACTCAAAGGATGAGCAAGGAAGGAAAAAGAAGCTTACTCAGAGGAAGTAGGTGGCTCTCTAGGCATTGGCGTTCTCCGAACCGTGGATTTAGTCGGAGGCTTGCTTGGAGTCTTATCTCTGGATTTCTTCTGCCTCTTCTTAGTCTTGGGTGGCTCGGAAGAAGGAATTGAGGTGGCCGCACATTTCTTGGAAGGGGAAGGAACTGGATCACCCACAGCAAGGGGGAGATCGTCGTGGACTTGACCGGCCAGGTTAGCTAAAGCCGAGTCAAGGGGAAAGGCATATGAGATAGGCATGGGATCATATACCTCCAAGATTTCAATATCAGGGTATTCGTCATCATCCAGCCAATCCCTTAAGCTAGAGATCTTACTAGAGGGTCGTCTGATGCTAGGATCCGGAGTAGGCAAGAGGGTCTCCGAATCTGGCTCCTCCATATCTGAGGCCTCACGATCTTTCCCCTACTTAAGGGATGGTTCCTTGCCATCCTCAACTATTTGCTAAAGAAACAACTGAAAGTAGTAATGCAAAGGGATCAAGTAAGTAATGCGCACCGACATAAAACATAACTCAGAAAAGGATCAAGTAAGAAGATATACCCCGGGAGGAAGCTTATCTCTCGGCAGAAGTGCTCGAACCCCCACTCCTAGTCCTCACTGAAGTCTTTGTCAATCTTGAAGATGGCCTGGACCTGGCGGAGAATTTGAGTGTTATTGAGTTCAAAGGACGATGTCTGGTTGGGGTTGAGATGGCCGCTCATATGGCAAAGCTTGTGGGTGCACTTCTGCAGAGGGAAGATTCGGCTGCGAACAAACGTGATCATGATATTCTCGCTGCATAGCCCCAAGTTGTTCAGTTCCTTGATCTGTTTTTCTACCGGAACCACCAAGGCAGCGGATTTCCTCGGAACACGGCCCCATAAGGTCCTGTCCGGGATGTCGAGCGAATAAGGGAGCAGCCAAATCTTGTCCTCTTCGGTATCGTTCTTCATGTAGAAGAACATCCGGGCCCAGCCTTTGCAGTACTTAACGCTGGTGACTCAGGGGAAGACATAATTCTTTCGAGGGGAGATAGAAGCTGCCCCGCATTGAGTTAGGGATTTGTTGGCAGGGGTAATAAGAGGATTCAAGATAATATTGGCCCTAAAGCCGAAGAACTTAAACCAGAGTTGGATAGTGGGCCAGATGGTGTGGTTAATCGAGGTAACCCTCAACCCCGGAGGCAAAAGAGGAGAGGGAAGTAATGGTGTTAGCCGGCAGATGGTGTGGTTGGAGCTCGAAGGTAGTGATGAATTCGTGGACGAAATCACTAACTGGAAGACCAAACCAGCACTAGAAATGCGAGAGGAAAACCACTAACTCACCTGGATTGGGCGAGGGAATGATATCCTCGCAGGGGAGGCGGCAGGTGATCCCGACGGGGATGCGACAGGTCCGATAGAGCCAACTGATGTCGTCTTTACATACACAAGATCAGGCCCAGGCACCACGCTCGTGGGCCTCGCCACCCTCCTCATGCTCTTCAACAATGGCGACTGCCTCCTCAGCCATCTTTAGATCCCTGCCTTCGTAGAACTAATATGTGACGGGGGCAGAGGCCTAGATTGGCGGGGCCCCGTGGCGGCGTGGCTACTACGGAGGAAAATAGTGGTGAGGCGTGGCGACGGTGGTGCTACACTTAAGCAGAGGCAACGGCGGCGGTGGTGCTGTCGCGCTGAGGAAGAAGAAGAAGTAAAGGAGCAAATGGGGATGTGAACAAGGAAAATGGCAAAGGGTCTTCCTCGTCCCCTATTTAACCACTCTCTAGAGGGGTTAGTGGGATCCAGTGGTGCAGCGAAGCCACAAGGCATGGCCGTGTATCAGCTGGACCAGCCAATCAGAGGTGAGCCACATGAAGGGCCACAGGGTACAACTGATCCCACGACAGGACGTGGTGTTGCGGTTAACGAGGAGATAGCCACGACGTGACGTTCACAGCAGTTATCCCTGACAATGAATACAATAGCTGGCATAGTAACTGGTGCTGGCCCTTAAAATGAGGCAAACCAATGATTACCCTCCATGTAGGATGTGGGGAAGCATACGAGAGAAGGAAAGGATCTAAGTGGGTAACCCGGATCTGAGGAAGTAACCCAGCCGACGAGAAATACCTCAGAATGAGCCAAGGGAATGACAAGTCACAAAAGTAAAGAGGGCCGAGTTACAAAGTGAATCGGCAAGAAGAGCTGAGAACTTAGTAGGATGAACATGCTGTGACCTTATCAGTTGAAGTTGCTAAGGCCGCAACAGCTTCGGGGACATGTTGCGGGGATAACCCCGGGTAGGGTCACGCTGAGGTATAATGGCAATGATAGCTGAGGTACGGCAAGGTCAAAGCAGGAGCTGGCCAGATCACCTCAAGGTAGGCCTACTTACGGTAGACCAAGCTCGAAGGATGTTCGTCTAACATTACTCTAGCCGACATATAATGTATGTCGTCTAGCTCTTTGTAACTTGATTATAGGTACCCATGGGGCCGAGTTAACCAGGCCTGAGCCAGTTTACCACTTGTCTTACAAGGGAAGGAAGGAATCTTCTTTGTCAAAGGTTTTCTCTCTCCACTGTAGCATGCGCTCAAAGGATAGAGGGATGAACCAGCGAGTACGGGCCGACAAAGGTGATGTTGCCTATGTCGGGTGACGTTAGCTATGCCGGATGACACCGCGCCACAGAGGGGCTCAGAGAGGCTTACGCCATGAGTCCGGATCAGCCTAGACAAAGAAAAGAGGAGCACCACTTTTGTATTTTGGGAGAGGCATAGTCGGGGGATATGCCTTCCACATATGCCCTATCTTGTAACCTAGCCCCCTATATAAGGAGGGGCAGGATCTCCATAGAGGGGGTCGGCTATTTCTACTAAGGGAAAACTCTCTTCCTCCCCAAGAACAACTCAAGGAGCCCTTGTAATCCACCATTGTCAAGAGAGAATACAAAGATCTGTGTGTGGAATCACCACACTATCACTCCCTGGATACCTCTAGTGCTCATTAGACCCATCTTTAGCCTATACATGGCATCTGTTGTGCCACCACCATGACTTCCGGCCAGGCATCCCCGGAGTCGGCCAGTTGAGCCCGGCTTGGCGGGCATGTTCGTCTACGGTACCAAAGTTCGCAGGCCAACGCATGGCGGTACCTAAGTTGCCTGAAATTACCACGTTTCGAAATGTTGGGCCGCCAAGTACTGAGAGGGGCCATTTCGAGGCAAACTCATCTCACCCCTGCCAAATTCAAACATTCCGTTAAACTGCCCCGTGAAGTAGACGCTCGGGACCCTCATGTCGGTCATCTGTCCGTGACGCGAGCGCCAACATGGCAACCTCTTAGGCAAATCGAGTAGCTAAGTGGATTGGATGCATTGACCAATTTCACAAATCCATTCCCACCTTTCCCCTAGCACCGGCGGCATCGGAATCCATCCTCTAGGCAGGACGATCCCTTCGGACATTTGACTTTCGGCACCAAGTTGCTACGCCCAGTTGTTGCGCCCAGTCGCTGATCCCGAGCTCCTATGGCGCATGCCGTAGCCGCCGTTGCGAGGCTCTATCCCGCCTCCACCGCCGACGAGCCGAGAAGCTCAGAGGATGGCAGATCCTACTACCAAGGAAGAAGAAGTTCTGGCTACAAGCAGGTGAGATACCCTTCTCTTTGCTATTCGCACTGATTATAACTGCTAGCTGGCTACTGAACCTCAAATTTTTTGTTAGCCCAACACTGACAAACATATTTTGTCCACAGTTTTCTGTCAAGTGGGATCTCCGCGGACCCCCCTTACCTGGTTACGGTAGTCCTCTTCAGGTACGACTCTAATGGCAAGTGGTATGGACACCATTGTATCACGATGGAAGAAGCGCCTGCAAAGATCTGTACTATATCTGGTATGGTTGCTACTCTGCGTAATCATGATGAATTATGGCCGAAGCTATTGGATATATGCCCAAGAGGCAATAATAAAAGTGGTTATTATTATATCTTTGTGTTTATGATGAATGTTTACATCCCATGCTATAATTGTATTATAAGGAAACACTGATACATGTATGTTTTGTAAACATAAAAGAGTCCCTAGTAAGCCTCTTGTGGAACTAGCTTGTTGATTAAATGATGATCATGGTTTCCTGATCATGGACATTGGATGTCATTAATAACAAGGTTATATCATTAGGAGAATGATGTGATGGACACACACCCATAGTAAGCGTAGCATAAGATGAAGTCATTAAGTTCGTATTGCTATAAGCTTTCAAATGCATAATAACCTAATCCTTCGACCATGAGGTTATGTTAATCACCATCACCGGATGGGTACTTTGATGACATCAAACACCGCTTCATTACTGGGTGGTTATAAAGGTGTCATTGGGTATTCTGAAAGTATGTGTTGAAGCGCATGGACCAAGATTGAGATTTGTCCATCCATATGACGGATAGATATGCTCTGGGCCCTCTCGGTGGAATGTCATCTAGTTAGCTTGCAAGCATGCGACTAGGTCACAAGGGATGACATAACATGGAACGAGTAAAGAGTACTTATCAGTAACGAGGTAGAACTAGGTATGGAGATACCGACGATCAAACCTCGGATAAGTAGAATATCGCGTGACAAAAGGAATTGGTTTCGTATGTTAATGGTTCTATCGATCACGAAGTCATCGTTGAGTATGTGGGAGCCGTTATGGATCTCCAGATCCCGCTGATGGTCATTGATCGGAGAGGTGTCTCCATCATGTCTGCATATTCACGAACCGTAGGGTGACACACTCAAGGTTCGAAGTTGTTTTTAAGTAGATATGGAATATGCGTTGGAGACCGAATGTTGTTCGGAGTCTTGCATTGGATCCGGGACATCACGAGGAGATCCGGAATTGTCCAGAGAATAAGATTCATATATTGGGGATCATTTTCTAAGTTAGGAAATGTTCCGGAGTGTTTGTATGGAGATTCTAGAAGGTTTCGGAATGTTCTGGAAGGTTCTAGGAGATTTCTTGGAGTTTGCTTGAAAACCAAGAAAGGATCAAGGAGTCCTTGTGGGGTAAGACAAGGAGTCGTGGGGAAGGAGGACTCCTCCCCCCCTCCCAATCCGCCGGCCAAGGAGGGAGGGGAGTCCTACTAGGACTCCCCCTCCCATGGCGCCTCCCTCCTTTAAATAGAGGGGTGGGGGCGCCACCCCCTTGCACCCTCCACTTCAAGTCCTAGCCGCCGCCTCTCTCCTCCTCCGTCCCTCTGCTCAGGCTTAGGCGAAGCCCTGCAGAATTCTCTACTCCACCACAACCACACTGTCGTGCTGCTGGGATTCCGTGGAGAAGATCTACTACCTCCGCTGCTCGCTGGAACGGGGAGAGGAAGGTCTGCTTCGACTCCGCACGTGTGACCGACTGCGGAAGCGCTGCCGAAACGCGGCGCTAGAAGGATCGTCCACACGATCTTGAGATCGGTAAGTGATCGACTACATCAAACCCGAGATCTAATCTCGTAACGCTTTCGGATCTATGAGTGTTAGTATAGATCTATCTCGTTGCACATGTCTAGTAGATTAGATCTTGGCTTTTATCTAGATTAGATCTGGGTTTTGTTTGTTCTTGCGGTAGAATTTTTTTGTTTTCCATGCTACGAACCCATCAGTGGTATCAGAGCCGTATCTATGCGTAGATCTGTTGCACGAGTAGAACACAATGGTTTTGTGGGTGTTGGTGCTCGTGTCGTCTTTTGCTTTGTGTACTTTGCATCTTGCGGTATGGTGGGATGAAGCGGCTCGGGCTAACCTTACATGTCATCGCACATGAGACTTGCTCCACGCTTGACGTGTAACTTGCTTTGCACAAGTGGCTTTGCGGGTGTCTATCTCTCCCATCATAGTATAGATCCAATTTACACTTTGCACTTGATAGCACTTGTATCAACATTGTGGTTCAGTTTCGTAGGTAAGATCCGTTCTTATTCGAAATCCCCAAACCACGTAAAACATGCAAAGAAAATTAGAGGCATCTAACTTGTTTTTGCAGGGGTTTTGTGATGTGATATGGCCATCATGTGATTGTGATTATATTTTATGTATGCAATGATCCTTGTTGTAATATGGCAACCGGCAGGAGCCTAATGGTTGTCTTTAATTCTGTTAAGACCTGCGTGTCTATTCATATTGTAATACTTTATTCCAAGTAGTTGTAATAGTTGCTGGTGATGATGGACAACCATGAAGCGGCACCACTGACCTTGACGCAATGCTGGTGATGATGGAGATCATGTCCGTGCTTTGGAGATGGAGATCAAAGGCATAAGAAGAAAGGGCCATATCATATGACACTAATTATGAATTGCCTGTGATGTTAATCCTTTTTGCATCTTGTATTGCTTAGATCGCGACGGTAGCATTATAAGATGATCCCTCTCACTAAATTTCAAGTAATAAAGTATTCGTCCTTAGTTGGCACCGTTGCTAATACTCGTCGTCTCGAAGCATCTCGTGATGATCGGATGTGATAGATTCTACGTGTGCATACAATGGGTGCAAGCCAGATTTGCACATGCGAAAACTAAGGTTAATCTTGACGAGCCTAGCATGTACAGACATGGTCTCGGAACATGGAATACCGAAAGGTAGAGCATGAATCATATAAGTGATATGATGAACATGAAGATTGTTCGCCGATGAAACTACATCTTCTCTCGTGAAGATCGGACTTGGTGTAGTGGACTTGGTTCGTGTAATCACTCAGACAATGTGAGAGATGTTGTTTTGAGTGGGAGTTCACCTAGTTAATTTAAGAATTAAAATTGAACTCAATTTATCATAAACTTAGTCTAAACTACTTGCAAATTTGTTGTAGATTATGGCGAACCTCTCCATCAATTTCAATGCGTTCCTAGAGAAAGAAAAGCTTAAGAACAATGGAAGCAACTTCACGGACTATCTCCGTGGTCTGAAGATTGTCCTCAGGGCTGGTCAGATGACCTATGTGCCTGAAGCACCGCTAGGTGACCCACCTGCAGATGATGCCACCGATGACGTAAAGAATGTTTACGCCACTCGGAAAAATCATTACTCCACAGTTCAGTGTGCCATCCTGTATGGTTTAGAAACGAAGCTCTAGAAGCGTTTGAGCACCACGACCCGTTCGAGATCATTAAGGAGCTCAAGCTCATTTTTGAGACTCACGCGGCCGTGGAGAGCTATGACGCCTCCGAAAAGTTCTTTACCTTCAAGATGGAAGAGGGAAGCTCCGTTAGCGAGCACGTCATCACCATGTCTGGGCACGCAAACAAGCTCCAAGAGTTGGGGATAACGATTCCTAATCAGTTAGGGATTCACCGTGTCCTCCAATCACTGCCACCGAGTTATAAGAACTTTGTGATGAACTACAATATGCACTGCATGAACAAGACGTTGCGTGAACTATCGTCCATGCTGAAAACTGCTGAAGTGGAGATCAAGAAGGAGCACAAAGTGTTGATGGTCAATAAGACCACCAATTTCAAGAAACAAGGCAAGCCTAAGAAAAAGGGCAACTTTAAGAAGGACGGCAAGAAAGCTGCAGCACCTGCTAAGAAGCCCAAGGCTGGTCCTAAACCTGAAACTGAATGCTTCTACTGCAAGGGTGCTGGTCACTGGAAGCATAACTGCCCCAAGTACCTGGCGGATCTGAAGAACGGCAACATCAAAAAGAAAGGTATATTCGATATACATGTTATTGACGTGTATCTTACTAGTAATCGTAGTAGTGCCTGGGTATTTGATACTGGTTCAGTTTCTCATATTTGTAACTCGGAACAGGAGCTGCGGAATAAACGAAGACTGGCAAGAGACAAGGTGACGATGCGCGTTGGAAATGGCTCCAAGGTTGATGTGATCGCTGTCGGCACGCTCCCTCTACATCTACCTTCGGGATTAGTTTTAAATTTAAATAATTGTTATTTGGTGTCTGCGTTAAGCATGAACATTATATCTGGATCTTGTTTATTGTGAGACGGTTACTCTTTTAAGTCTGAGAATAAAGGTTATTCGATTTATATGATTAATATCTTTTATGGTAATGCATCCTGAGATGAATGGTTTATTCTTATTGAATCTCGATAGTAGTGATACACATGTTCACAACATAGATGCTAAACGAATAAAATTGAATGATAATTCTACATACATGTGGCACTGTCGTCTTGGTCACATTGGAGTGAAGCGTATGATGAAACTCCATTCTGGTGGACTTCTTGAATCACTTGATTTTGAATCACTTGAAAGATGCAAAGCATGTCTGATGGGAAAAATTACTAAGACTCCATTCTCTGGGATAATGGAGCGAGCTACAGACTTATTGGAAACAATACATACCAATGCGTGCGGTCCAATGAGTGTAGCATCGCGTGGTGGATATCGTTATGTTCTCACTTTCACGGATGACTTAAGTAGATATGGTTATGTCTGCTTTATGAAACATAAGTCCAAAACTTTCGAGAAGTTTAAGGAATTTCAAAGTGAAGTGGAAAATCATCGTAACAAGAAGATTAAGTTTCTGCGTTCTGACCACGGAGGTGAATATCTGAGTTATGAGTTTGGCATGCATTTAAAGAAATGTGGAATACTTTCGCAGTTGACACCGCCGGGAACACCACAGCGTAATGGTGTGTCCGAACGTCGTAATCGAACTCTCTTAGATATGGTTCGGTCTATGATGTCTCTTACAGATTTACCACTATCGTTTTGGGGTTATGCATTAGAGACAGCCGCATTCACTTTAAATAGGGCACCATCTAAATCCGTTGAAACGACACTGTACGAAATTGTGGTTTGGTAAGAAACTTAAGTTGTCATTCCTTAAAGTTTGGGGTTGCGAAGCGTATGTAAAGAAGTTACAACCGGATAAGCTTGAACCCAAAGCGGAGAAATGCGTCTTCATAGGATACCCTAAAGAAAGAATTGGGTATACCTTCTATCATAGATCCGAAGGCAAAGTTTTCGTTGCCAAGAATGGATCCTTTCTTGAGAAGGAGTTTCTCTCGAAAGAAGTGACTAGAAGGAAAGTAGAACTCGACAAGGTTATTGAACCTTCTCTCGGAGTTGAGAGTAGCGCAGCACCGGAAGATGTTTTTGTGCCGCCTGCACCAACTAGAGAGGAAGCTAATGATGCTGATCATGAAACTTCGAACGAAGTTACTGCTGAACCTCACAGGTCAACGAGGGTTCGTACCACTCCTGATTGGTATGACTCTTCCTTGAACGTCATGTTGGTGGACAACACTGATGACCCTTCGACGTATGAAGAAGCTATGGTGAGCCCAGATTCCGACAAATGGCTAGAAGCCATGAAATCCGAAATGGGATCCATGTACGAAAACCAAGTATGGACTTTGGTGGACTTACCGGATGGCCGTAAGGCTGTCGAGAACAAATGGATTTTCAAAAGAAGAACAGATGCTGATGGTAATGTTACCGTCTATAAAGCTTGACTTGTCGCGAAAGGGTTCCGACAAATTCAAGGAGTTGACTACGATGAGACTTTCTCACCAGTAGCGAAGCTAAAGTCTGTGAGGATTTTGTTAGTAATCGCTGCATATTTCGATTATGAAATTTGGCAGATGGATGTCAAAACGGTGTTCCTTAATGGTGACATTGAGGAAGAGTTGTATATGGTACAACCCAAGGGTTTTGTCGATCCTAGTGATGCTGACAAGGTATGCAAACTTCAGCGCTCCATTTATGGACTGAAGCAAGCATCTCGGAGTTGGAATCAACGTTTTGATAAAGTAATCAAAAACTTTGGATTTATACAAACTTATGGAGAAGCTTGTATTTACAAGAAAGTGAGTGGGAGCTCTGTAGCATTCCTAGTACTATATGTAGATGACATATTGTTGATTGGGAATGATATAGAACTTCTTAATAGCATCAAAACCTATTTGAATAATAGTTTTTCAATGAAGGATCTTGGCGAAGCGGCATATATTCTAGGCATCAAGATTTATAGAGATAGATCAAGACACCTAATAGCGCTTTCACAAAGTACATACTTAGACAAAGTTCTAAAGAAGTTTAGAATGGAAGAGAGCAAGAAAGGGTTCGTGCCCATGTTGTCAGGTAAGACCTTGAGTAAGACTCAAAGTCTGGCTACGGCAGAAGATAGAGAAAAGATGAATAATATTCCCTATGCCTCGGCCATAGGTTCTATCATGTATGCCATGCTGTGTACAAGACCAGATATAGCACATGCTATTAGTTTGACTAGCAGATATCAAAGTGATCCTGGAATGGAACACTGGACAGCGGTTAAGAATATCCTAAAGTACCTGAATAGGACTAAGGATATGGTTCTTTCTTATGGAGGTGATGAACAGCTTGTTGTAAATGGTTACACTGATGCTAGTTGGAACACCGATCCAGATGACTCGAAGTCACAGTCTGGATACGTATTTATTTTGAGGGTGTTGCAGTGAGCTGGAGGAGTGCCAAGCAAAGCGTTGTGGCAAAATCTTCAACTGAATCGGAATACATAGCTGCTTCGGAGGCTGCACAAGAAGCCATATGGATGAAGGAGTTCATTACTGAACTTGGCGTGGTTCCCAGTGCGTTGGACCCGATGTCCATCTACTTTGACAACACAGGTGCCATATCTAATGCACAGGAGCCAAGGTCACATAGCAAGCTGAAGCACATCAAGCTACGTTTCCATGCTATTCGCGAGTATGTCCGAGATGGTGACATAAAGATTTGCAAAGTAGACACTGATCTGAATGTAGCAGATCCGTTGACTAAACCTCTCCCTAGAGCAAAGCATGACCAACACCAGAACGCCATGGGTGTTAGGTATATTACCATGTAATCTAGATTATTGACTCTAGTCCAAGTGGGAGACTGTTGGAGATATGCCCAAGAGGCAATAATAAAAGTGGTTATTATTATATCTTTGTGTTTATGATGAATGTTTACATCCCATGCTATAATTGTATTATAAGGAAACACTGATACATGTGTGTTTTGTAAACATAAAAGAGTCCCTAGTAAGCCTCTTGTGGAACTAGCTTATTGATTAAATGATGATCATGGTTTCCTGATCATGGACATTGGATGTCATTAATAACAAGGTTATATCATTAGGAGAATGATGTGATGGACACACACCCATAGTAAGCATAGCATAAGATCAAGTCATTAAGTTCGTATTGCTATAAGCTTTCAAATGCATAGTAACCTAATCCTTCGACCATGAGGTTATGTTAATCACCATCACCGGATGGGTACTTTGATGACATCAAACACCTTCGTAACTGGGTGGTTATAAAGGTGTCATTGGGTATTCTGAAAGTATGTGTTGAAGCGCATGGACCAAGATTGGGATTTGTCCATCCATATGACGGATAGATATGCTCTGGGCCCACTCGGTGGAATGTCATCTAGTTTGCTTGCAAGCATGTGACTAGGTCACAAGGGATGACATAACATGGAACAAGTAAAGAGTACTTATCAGTAACGAGGTAGAACTAGGTATGGAGATACCGACGATCAAACCTCGGATAAGTAGAATATCGCGTGACAAAGGGAATTGGTTTCGTATGTTAATGGTTCTATCGATCATGAAGTCATCGTTGAGTATGTGGGAGTCGTTATGGATCTCCAGATCCCGCTGATGGTTATTGATCGAAGAGGTGTCTCCATCATGTCTGCATATTCACGAACCGTAGGGTGACACACTTAAGGTTCGAAGTTGTTTTTAAGTAGATATGGAATATGCGTTGGAGACCGAATGTTGTTCAGAGTCTCGGATTGGATCTGGGACATCACGAGGAGATCCGGAATTGTCCGGAGAATAAGATTCATATATTGGGGATCATTTTCTAAGTTAGGAAATGTTCCGGAGTGTTTGTATGGAGATTCTAGAAGGTTTCGGAATGTTCTGGAAGGTTCTAGGAGATTTCTTGGAGTTTGCTTGAAAACCAAGAAAGGATCAAGGAGTCCTTGTGGGGTAAGACAAGGAGTCGTGGGGGAGGAGGACTCCTCCCCCCTCCCAATCCGCCGGCCAAGGAGGGAAGGGAGTCCTACTAGGACTCCCCCTCCCATGGCGCCTCCCTCCTTTAAATAGAGGGGTGGGGGCGCCACCCCTTGCACCCTCCACTTCAAGCCCTAGAAGCCTCCTCTCTCCTCCTCCTTCCCTCTGCTCAGGCTTAGGCGGAGCCCTGCAGAATTCTCTACTCCACCACCACCACCACACCATCGTGCTGCTGGGATTCCGTGGAAAAGATCTATTACCTCCGCTACTCGCTAGAACGGGGATAGGAAGGTCTGCTTCGACTCCGCACGTGTGACCGACTGCGGAAGCGCTGCCGGAACGCGGTGCCGGAAGGATCGTCCACAAGATCTTGAGATCGGCAAGTGATCGACTACATCAACCCCGAGATCTAATCTCGTAACGCTTTTGGATCTACGAGGGTTAGTACAGATCTATCTCGTTGCACATGTCTAATAGATTAGATCTTGGTTTTTATCTAGATTAGATCTGGGTTTTGTTCGTTCTTGTGGTAGAAATTTTTTGTTTCCCATGCTACGAACCCATCAGAAGCAGACTGCAAAGTTCAGCTTCATGGATGAACGTGGCATCATGGTTCCTCTAACGTGTGACCGTCAGCTAATTGGGTTGATGAAAAGGTATGCTTCGGCTTGCATGTTTGAGCTGAATTGTGATGTACTGGATGTGGAAGCTGCTGCAACTGGGAGTCGCCCTTCTATTCTTGGACAGGGTGGTTGCTCGAACCCAATTAGCTCCTGGTAAGCAAAGGTCTCTTGGGGTTCGCATGTTTGTGCTGAATTGTAATTTTTGTTTTATTTACTCTATAGATATTGGGCAGTTATGCAACAGTCTTGTTTCTTTAACAGGAAGCCCCACAATGTTAGAAACATGACTGCCGGGTCAGTCATTTTGCTGCCCAGAGAAATTAAAAAGGAGTGGAAAGATGATGTTGGACATGATTCTGGTGCCCATTGTCCCGGCGACGCAGAGTACGTGAAGCTAAAAAAATTGGCACCGAGGAAGAGGAAGAAGGCAGGAAATGAAGAAGCCAGTGGACGTGAAGGCTTGGCACCCAGGCTGCAGAAGAAGGCTGCTGGCAATGAAGATGCATAGTAACATGTTATACTTGAACATATATATTTAATTCTGTTAAATTCTGGAGCTCTGTGTGTGGCACGTTGCTGGGTGAAACAATCTACCCTCATTCAAAATGTACCGTGACTTAGGGTTTGGAAACGCCCGAGTCAGTAGTTGAATACGAAATTGTGATTGTGCCACTGCTATCTGAAAACACGCAGCATCGGTTCCACGATTGCTGAGGGGTAGGAGGTCTCCAAATACGACTGAATGTAAGTGGCACAGAAATAAATTATGTAAGCTGCCACAGTCCACGAAATAGCAACTTATTTCAGATGCTGCACAACGACGTGGCAACATAAACAGCAATGGCAACCGATAATGCCTAGATGAGGAGGAAATCGGTACCACTTTCTGGCCTAATCTTGAGCCCGTCTATCTCACCACCTCTCTGCTCCTGCATCCCCTGCATCTGGCGAAGCTCCCGGATCTCCAGTAACCGGGTGTACGTGCTTCCACTTTATAAATTGTGGTTGTGCTATTTGTATGCGGCACAGTCCACGTAGATTACGTTTAAACAAACCACCAATGTCAGAATACACTAGTAGAAAAGGGGTCTTTGGTCCACGGTCACGTTCCCAATTTGGGACAGAGATCTAAATCAAGGCAGAAATTGATCTAAATCACAAATTCTTCCACAAATTAATCGAGACAGAGATCTAAATCGAGGCATTTCATTAATTCAACCACAAATTGTTCTAAACAAAGGTGCGATTTCACATCCTACATTAATTCACCCACTAGTCAACAATTTCACTTCCGCTGCCACTGTCCTCCGAGCCGCCGGCTTCCTCGTCATTGTCGGACGGAACCTCCACAATTTCCGCATTGTTCGTGAGACGGAGCACCTCTTCGTAGCGAGCGGCGGCGATGACGGTGTACTTGGTCCATCCAGGGATGGACCAGAACCTCTGCCGCCCTTCTCGGTTGCGGAGATCCTGGTGCACCACGTGCCCGTCAACAATGCGGTTGCCAATCTTGGCCTTCCGCTCCTTCTTGAACAGTGCCAGCCAGTACGAGCTGGCCGCCGCGTACCAGCGTACCGCGGGCATCTGGCGGCGGCGCGCCGCGATTTCGCTCTCCATCTCGGTCGGCCAGGGAGCAGAGCCACCTGCACCCTCGCATAGCTGATGCGCCATCCGTGGGGCACCGTCGCGGCCGGCGGCGCGAGGATGTCGAAGTGCGCGAACATCACCGCCTCATAGAAGTTTAGCGCGGGCATCTCCATGGTGGCGCGGTGGAGATTGGAGAGGGAGCGAGGGGATGGACGATGAAGCGACGTCGCGGTGGAGATTGGAGAGGACGAGGGGATGGAAGACAAAGCGACGCACTATGGCACCTCCTATTTTGTACAGGAGGACGACGAAGCAACAGGCGGAATATCCAAGGGGCTTTGGTCAGACAAAAGGAAGTAATGCAGGGTTAAGACAGATTAACGGGCGACCAATTTTTTCCTCCCAGGACTCCGGGGCTAATAGTTCAGACCGCTAGGTCAACAAGTACAACTATTACAACTTAAAAAGGCACGGAGCTTAAGCTAAATAGAACTAGTTATCACACATCTCCTTGATCTTCCTAATCTTAGCCCGATGCGCATCTTCCTGCGAGAGCAAGGACCGAATCGTCTGCTCCTTCCTTTCAGCATCTTCCTTGCACAGCATCAACTGTTTCTCTGCATTTTTCCTCATGCACTTGTCAATACTCGTAGTTGTGAACTGCAGGACTTTGGCCTGGTGAAGATCATTCCTTGCTTTGAGTCAGTTCTTGTTCTTCTTTAGCCTTCAGGGTCAACGCCGCATCCCTCTCCTTCTCGACTTTTCTAACCTTGTCTTGCACCCACCTGAGATCTCGCTTATGCTTGGTCGTGTTAACTGGTTCCCATAGCTTCATCTCAACACTATCAAGAAGTGAGCCGAATACGGATTCTTTCAACTCAACAGTCATTTCCCATATTTTGTCCAGCGTTTTCTGCATCGATTTGGGCCACTCTGGATCTAACCATTTGACAACACCGCAACTTCTGCCTTGCATGATTGCACGATGTCCTTGACATCGTAGAAACCTCCTGCTTGCATTTCGTCCTTCAAACGGTACAAATTTAGTGGGCACATATCCATGTTCACATAGTAGAGGACTGTCTTCATCCGCTAAACCGTGATAGTCGGAGTCATACATCATCTGGTTGGCCTAACACATCATACGCGCATGAGTAAACAGATTAGATCTAGCTCAAAACATAGATAACTGGCCACAAATGATAGAGATAGAGATGAGACGACTCACATCGAAATCACCGTCCTTGTCGTCACGACGCGTTTCCTCGACGTCTCCCCTTGAACCCATGGTGAGAGGGGAGGGGGTGGCTGTCAGAGAGGGGATTGGGATGGAGGCACCGTCAGCTTGCGGCTACGGTGGGATGGGAGTGAAGTGGGGAAAGTGGCTTCGAGGGAAGGAAGAGAAGTACGGAGAGGAAGAGAAGTAATGGGAATGTGACAATGGGATATGGCCCACTGAACTCGTGAGTCAAGACACTCGTAACAGGGGAGCGCCCGGTGTTGCCAGTTTGTCTAGAGCAAGCGTGGCCAATCATGCCGCAGAACAGCCTACTCGCGGATCGATCTCACGAAGATCATCCCAATCGTCCAAGCACCCCGATCGAACGGTATGTAACAATCGTCAAGCAGAACAACTGTGTTAGGGCATGCCTTATATAAGACTCAGTCTAATGGACACCCATTGGGGGGCTAAGGTTAGGGCTCTCCTAAGGTTAATTAGGATCCATATGTGGTTTGTGAAAAGAGCAGACATGCAATGACACTGGTGGAGCCATATGTGGTTTGTGAAAAGAACACACATCCAATCACACTGGGTGGATCCATATGTGATTTGTGAAAAGAACACACATGCAATGCCATTTGTTGATCCATATGTGGTTTGTGAAAAGAACACACATGCAATGACTCTAACTGTGATTAATGAAAAGAGAAGACATGCAATGACACTGGTGGATCCATGTTTGGTTCATGAGAAGAACACACAACCGGTGCATCCTTATGTGGTTTGTGAAAAGAACAGACATGCAATGACTCTAGCTGTGGTTCATGAGAAGAACACACATGCAATGACACTTGTGTATCCTTATGTGGTTTGTGAGAAGAATAGACATGCAATGACTCTAGCTATGGTTCATGAGAAGAACACACATGCAATGACACTGGTGTATCCTTATGTGGTTTGTGAGAAGAACACACATGCAATGACTCTAGATGAGGTTCATGACAGGAACACACATCTAATGACACTGGTGGATCCATGTGTAGTTTGTGAAAGGAACACACATGCAATGACACTGGCTGTGGTTCATGAGAAGAACACACATGAAATGACACTGGTGGATCCATGTGTGGTTTATGAGAGGAACAGACATGCAATGACACTGGGTGTGGTTCATGAAAAGAACTGAACTGCAATGACACTGGTGGATCCATGTGTGGTTTGTGAGAAGAATAGACATGCAATCACACTTGGTGGATCCATGTGTGGTTCATGAGAGGAACACACATGCAATGACACTGGTGTATATCCATGTGTGGTTCATGAGAAGAACACACATCCAATGACACTGGGTGTGGTTCATGAGAAGAACAGACATGTAATCACACTAGTTGGGTCCATGTGTGGTTTGTTTAGAAGAACACACATGCAATGACTCGAGCTGTGGTTCATGAAAAGAACACACATGCAATGACACTGGTGGATCCATGTGTGGTTTGTGAAAAGAACAGACATGCAATCACACTAGGTGGATCCATGTGAGGTTTCTTTAAAGGAACAAACATGCAATGACAGTGGTTCATGAAAATAACAGACATGCAATGACACTAGTGGATCCATATGTGGTTTGTGAAAAGCACAGACATGCAATGACTCTAGCTGTGGTTCATGAAAAGAATAGACATGCAATGACACTGGGTGGATCCATGTGTGGTTCATGAGAAGAACACACATCCAATGACACTGGTGGATCCTTATGTGGTTTGTGAGAAGAACATACATGCAATGAACCTGGTTGTGGTTCATGAGAAGAACACACATGCAATGACACTGGTGGATCTATGTATGGTTTCTGAAAAGAACAGACATGCAATCACACTAGGTGGATCCATGTGTGGTTTGTGGAAAGAACTGACATGCAATGACTCTAGATGTGGTTCATGAAAAGAACACACATGAAATGACACTGGTGGATCCATGTGTGGTTTGTGAAAAGAACAGACATGCAATCACACTAGGTGGATCCATGTGTGGTTTGTTTAGAAGAACACACATGCAATGACTCTAGCTGTGGTTCATGAAAAGAACACACATACAATGACACTGGTGGATCCATGTGTGGTTCATGAAAAGAATAGACATGCAATGACACTGGTGGATCTTTATGTGGTTTGTTTAGAGGAACGGACATGCAATGACATTGGGTGTGGTTCATGAAAAGAACAGACATGCAATGACACTGGTGGATCCATATGTGGTTTGTGAAAAGAACAAACATGCAATCACACTGGCTAGATCAATGTGTAGTTCATGAGAAGAACACACATGCAATGACTCTAGTTGTGGTTCATGAAAAGAACACACATGCAATGACACTAGTGGATCCATATGTGGTTTGTGGAAGTAACAGACATGGAATGACTCTAGATGTGGTTCATGAAAAGAACAGACATGCAATGACATTGGTGGATCCATGTGTGGTTTATGAGAAGAACACACATGCAATCACACTGTTGGATCCATATGTGGTTTGTTTAGAAGAGCACACATGTAATGACTCTAGCTGTGGTTCACGAAAAGAACACACATGCAATGACACTAGTGGATCCTTATGTGGTTTGTTTAGAAGAACACACATGCAATGACTCTAGCTGGGGTTCATGAAAAGAACACACATGCAATGACACCGGTGTATCCATGTGTGGTTCATGAGAAGAACACACATGCAATGATACTGGGTGTGGTTCATCATAAGAACACACATGCAATGACACTGGTGGATCCTTATGTGGTTTGTTTAGAAGAACACGCATGCAATGACTCTAGTTGTGGTTCATGAAAATAACACACATGAAATGACACTGTTGGATCCATGTGTGGTTTGTGAAAAGAACTGACATGCAATGACTCTAGGTGGATCCACGTGTGGTTTGCTTAGAGGAACAGAAATACAATGACACCGGGTGTAGTTCATGAAAAGAACAGGCATGCGATGACACTAGTGGATCCTTATGTGCTTTGTTTAGAAGAACACACATGCAATGACTCTAGCTGTGGTTCATGAAAATAAAACACATGCAATGACACTGGGGGATCCTTATGTGGTTTGTTTAGAAGAACAGACATGCAATGACACTGGCGGATCCTTATGTGGTTTGTGAGAAGAACAGACATGCAATGACACTGGTTGTGGTTCATGAGAAGAACACACATGCCATGACACTGGTGGATCCATGTGTGGTTTGTGAAAAGAATAGACATGCAATCACACTAGGTGGATCCATGTGTGGTTTGTGGAAAGAACAGACATGCAATGACTCTAGCTGTGGTTCATGAAAAGAACACACATGCAATGACACTGGTGGATCCATGTGTGATTTGTGAAAAGAACAGAGATGCAATCACACTAGGTGGATCCATGTGTAGTTTGTTTAGAAGGACACACATGCAATGACTCTAGCTGTGGTTCATGAAAAGAACACACATGCAATGACACTGGTGGATCCATGTGTGGTTCATGAAAAGAACAGACATGCAATGACACTAGTGGATCCTTATGTGGTTTTTTTAGAGGAACACACATGCAATGACACTAGGTGTGGTTCATAAAAGAACAGACATGCAATGACACTGGTGGATCCATGTGTGGTTCATGAGAAGAACACACATCTAGTGACACTGGTGGATCCTTATGTGGTTCATGAAAAAAAAACATGCAATGACACTGGTGGATCCTTATGTGGTTTGTGAAAAGAACAGACATGCAATGACACTGGTGGATCTTTATGTGGTTCATGAGAAGAACAAACATGCAATGACACTGGTGGATCCTTATGTGGTTTTTTTAGAAGAACACACATGCAATGACTCTAGCTGTCTATCATGAAAAGAACACACATGCAATGACACTGGTGTATACATGTGTGGTTTGTGAAAAGAACAGACATGCAATAACACTAGGTGGATCCATGTGTGGTTTGTTTAGAAGAACACACATGCAATGACTCTAGCTGTGGTTCATGAAAAGAACACACATGCAATGACACTGGTGGATCCATGTGTGGTTCATCAAAAGAACATTCATGCAATGACACTGGTGGATCCTTATGTGGTTTGTTTAGAGGAACATACATGCAATGACACTGGGTGTGGTTCATGAAAAGAACAGACATGCAATGACACTGGTGGATCCTTGTGTGGTTCATGAGAAGAACACACATCCAATGACAATGGTGGATCCTTATGTGGTTTGTTTAGAAGAACACACATGCAATGCCTCTAGTTGTGGTTCATGAAAAGAGAACACATGCAATGACACTGGTGTATCCATGTGTGGTTCATGAGAAGAACACACATGCAATGACACTGGTGGATCCTTATGTGGTTTGTTTAGAAGAACACACATGCAATGACTCTAGCTATGGTTCATGAAAAGAACACACATGCAATGACACTGGTGGATCCATGTGTGGTTTGTGAAAAGAACTGACATGCAATGACTCTAGGTGGATCCATGTGTGGTTTGTTTAGAGGAACAGACATACAATGACACTAGGTGTGGTTCATGAAAAGAATAGACATGCAATGACACTGGTGGATCCTTATGTGGTTTGTTTAGAAGAACACACATGCAATGACTCTAGTTGTGGTTCATGAAAAGAACAAACATCCAATGAAACTAGGTGTGGTTTGTTTAGAAGAACAGACATGCAATGACACTGATGGATCCTTATGTGGTTCATGAGAAGAACAGACATGCAATAACACTGGTTGTGGTTCATGAGAAGAACAGACATGCAATAACACTGGTTGTGGTTCATGAGAAGAACACACATGCAATGACACTGGTGGATCCATGTGTGGTTTGTGAAAAGAACAGACATGCAATCACACTAGGTGGATCCATGTGTGGTTTGTGGAAAGAACAGACATGCAATGACTCTAGCCGTGGTTCATGAAAAAGAACACACATGCAATGACACTGGTGGATCCATGTGTGGTTTGTGAAAAGAACAGACATGCAATCACACTAGGCGGATCCATGTGTGGTTTGTTTACAAGAACACACATGCAATGACTCTAGTTGTGGTTCATGAAAAGAACACACATGCAATGACACTAGTGGATCCATGTGTGGTTCATGAAAATAACAGACATGCAATGACACTGGTGGATCCTTATGTGGTTTGTTTAGAGGAACAGACATGCAATGACACTGGGTGTGGTTCATGAAAAGAACATACATGCAATGACACTGGTGGATCCATGTGTGGTTCATGAGAATAATACACATCCAATGACACTGGTGGATCCTTATGTGGTTCATGAAAAGAACAAACATGTAATGACACTGATGGATCCTTATGTGGTTTGTGAAAAGAACAGACATGCAATGACACTGGTGGATCCATGTGTGGTTCATGAAAAGAACAGACATGCAATGACACTGTGGATCCTTATGTGGTTTGTTTAGAGGAACAGACATGCAATGACACTAGGTGTGGTTCATGAAAAGAATAGACATGCAATGACACTGGTGGATCCATGTGTGGTTCATGAGAAGAACAGACATGCAATAACACTGGTGGATCCATGTGTGGTTCATGAAAAGAACTGACATGCAATGACTCTAGCTGTGGTTCATGAAAAGAGAAGACATGCAATGACACTGGTGGATCCATATGTGGTTTATGGAAGTAACAGAGATGCAATGACTCTAGCTGTGATTCATGAGAAGAACAGACATGCAATGACATTGGTGGATCCATGTGTGGTTCATGAGAAGAACACACATCCAATGACACTGGTGGATCCTTATGTGGTTCATGAAAAGAATAGACATGCAAAACACTGGTGGATCCTTATGTGGTTTGTTTAGAAGAACACACATGCAATGACACTGGTGTGGTTCATGAAACGAACAGACATGCAATGACACTGGTGGATCCTAATGTGGTTTGTTTAGAAGAACACACATGCAATGACACTGGGTGTGGTTCATGAAAAGAACAGACATGCAATGACACTGGTGGATCCTTATGTGGTTTGTTTAGAAGAACACGCATGCAATGACTCTAGGTGTGGTTCATGAAAAGAACACACATGCAATGACATTGGTGTATCCATGTGTGGTTCATGAGAAGAACACACATGCAATGACACTAGGTATGGTTCATGAGAAGAACACACATGCAATGACATTGGTGGATCCTTATTGATGGGTTCGTAGCATGGAAAACAAAAAAATTCTACCGCAAGAACGAAGAAAAAACCAGATCTAATCTAGACAAAAGCCAAGATCTTATCTATTAGATATGAGCAACGAGATAGATCGGTACTAACCCTCGTAGAACCGAAAACGTTACGAGATTAGATCTCGTGGAAGATGTAGTTGATCACTTGATGATGTAGTCGATCACTAAGTAGTTTAGACTAAGTTTATGATCAATAGTGTTCAAAATTAATTCTTAAATCAACTAGGTGAACTCCCACTCAAAACAACATCCCTCGAGTTGTTTTAGTGACTACACGAACCAAATCCACTACACCAATTCCGATCATCACGTGAGATGATGTAGCTTCATCGGCGAACAATCTTCATGTTCATCATATCAATCAAATGACTCATGATCTACCTTTCGGTATTCCGTGTTCCGGGACCATGTCTGCGCATGCTAGGCTCGTCAAGATTAACCTTAGTTTCCGCATGTGCAAATCTGGCTTGCACCCGTTGTATGCACACATAGAGTCTATCACACCCGATCATCACGAGATGCTTCGAAACGACGAGTCTTAGCAACGGTGCCAACTAAGGACGCACAATTTATTACTTGATATTTAGTGAGAGGGATCATCTTATAATGCTACCGTCACGATCTAAGCAATACAAGATGCATAAAGGATTAACATCACAGGCCATTCATAATTAGTGTGATATGATATGGCCCTTTCTTCTTATGCCTTTGATCTCCATCTCCAAAGCACAGACATGATCTCCATCATCACCAGCATTGCGTCAAGATCCGTGGCGCCGCTTCATGGTTGTCCATCATCACTAGACACTATTACAACTACTTGGAACAAAGCTATTACAAGATGAATAGACACGCAGGTCTTAACAGAATTAAAGACAACCATTAGGCTCCTGCCGGTTGCCATATTACAACAAGGATCATTGCATACATCAAATGCAATCACAATCACATGCAGGCCATATCACATCACAAAACCCCTGCAAAAACAAGTTAGACGCCTCTAATTTTCTTTGCAAGTTTTACGTGGCTTGGGGCTTTCGACTAAGAACGCATCTTACCACAACATTGATACAAGTGCTATCAAGTGCAAAGTGTAGATTTGATCTATACTATGATGGGAGAGACAGACACCCGCAAAGCCACTTGTGCAAAGCAAGTTGCACGTCAAGCGTGGAGCAAGTCTCATGTACGATGACATGTAATGTTAGCCCGAGCCGCTTCATCCCACCATACCGCAAGATGCAAAGTACACACATAGCAAAAGACGGCACGAGCACCAACGCCCACAACCTCATTGTGTTCTACTCGTGCAATAGATCTACGCATAGACAAGGCTCTGATACCACTGAAGGGTTCATAGCATGGAAAACAAAAAAATTCTACCGCAAGAACGAACAAAAAACCAGATCTAATCTAGACAAAAGCCAAGATCTAATCTATTAGATATGAGCAACGAGATAGATCGGTACTAACCCTCGTAGAACCGAAAGCGTTACGAGATTAGATCTCGTGGATGATGTAGTCGATCACTTGCCGATCTCAAGATCGTGTGGGTGATCCTTCCGGCGCCGCGTTCTGGCAGCGCTTCCGTAGACGGTCACACGTGCGGAGTCGAAGCAGACCTTCCTCTCCCCGTTCCAGCGAGCAGCGGAGGTAGTAGATCTTCTCCACGGAATCCCAGCAGCACGACGGCGTGGTGGTGGTGGTGGAGATGAGAATTCTGCAGGGCTTCGCCTATGCCTGTGCAGAAGAAAGGTGGAGGAGAGAGGCGGCTGAGATTTGTTGTTATAAGAGGAGGGGCAAGAGGGGGCGCCCCCTCCTATTTAAAGGAGGGAGGCGTGCCTGGGAGGGGGAGTCCTAGTAGGACTCCCCTCCTTGGGCCGGCGGTGGGAAGGGGGGAGGAATCCTCCTCCCCCACGAATCCGTGTCTTGCCCCACTTGGTCTCCTTGATCCCTTTCTTGGTTTTCAAGTAAACTCCAAGAAATCCTCTAGAACCTTCCAGAACATTCCGAAACCTTCTAGAATCTCCATACTAACACTTCGGAACATTTCCCAACTTAGAAAATGATCCCCAATATATGAATCTTATTCTCTGGACCATTCCGGATCTCCTCGTGATGTCCTGGATCCATTCCGAGACTCCGAACAACATTCGGTCTCCAACACAAATTCCATATCTACTTAAAACAACTTCGAACCTTAAGTGTGTCACCCTATGGTTCGTGAATATGCAGACATGATGAAGACACCTCTCCGATAAATAACCATCAGCGGGATCTGGAGATCCATAACGGCTCCCACATACTCAACGATTACTTCGTGATCGATAGAACCATTCAACATACGAAAACAATTCCCTTTGTCTCGCGATATTCTACTTATCCGAGGTTTGATCGTCAGTATCTTCATACCTAGTTCTTCCTCGTTACTGATAAGTACTCTTTACTCCTTCCATGTTATGTCATCCCTTGTGACCCAGTCACATGCTTGCAAGCTATCTAGATGACATTCCACCGAGAGGGCCTAGAGTATATCTATCCGTCATATGGATGGACAAATCCCAATCTTGGTCTATGCGCTTCAACACATACTTTCAGAATACCCAATGACACCTTTATAACCGCCCAGTTACGAAGCGGCGTTTGATGTCATCAAAGTACCCATCCGGTGATGGTGATTAACATAACCTCATGGTCGAAGGATTAGGTTACTATGTATTTCAAAGCTTACAGCAATACGAACTTAATGACTTGATCTTATGCTACGCTTACTATGGGTGTGTGTCCATCACATCATTCTCCTAATGATATAACCTTGTTATTAATCACATCCAATGTCCATGATCAGGAAACCATGATCATCAATCAATCAACAAGCTAGTTCAACAAGAGGCTTACTAGGGACTCTTTTATGTTTACAAAACACACAAGTATTAGTGTTTCCTAATAATACAATTATAGCATGGGATGTAAAATTCCATCTTAAACACAAAGATATAATAATAACCACTTTTATTATTGCCTCTTGGGCATATCTCCAACAGTCTCCCACTTGAACTAGAGTCAATAATCTAGATTACATGGTAATATACCGAACACCCATGGCGTTCTGGTGTTGGTCATGATTTGCTCTAGGGAGAGGTTTAGTCAGCGGATCTGCTACATTCAGATCAGTGTGTACTTTGCAAATCTTTATGTCACCATCTTGGACATACTCGCGAATAGCATGGAACCGTAGCTTGATGTGCTTCAGCTTGCTATGTGACCTTGGCTCTTGTGCATTAGCTATGGCACCTGTGTTGTCACAGTAGATGGCCATCGGGTCCAACGCACTGGGAACCACGCCAAGTTCAGTAATGAACTCCTTCATCCATATGGCTTCTTGTGCAGCCTCCGAAGCAGCTATGTATTCCGATTCAGTTGAAGATTTCACCACAACGCTTTGCTTGGCACTCCTCCAGCTCACTTCAGCACCATTCAAAATAAATATGTATCCAGACTGTGACTTTGAGTCATCTGGATCGGTATTCCAACTAGCATCAGTGTAACCATTTACAACAAGCTGTTCATCACCTCCATAAGAAAGAACCATATCCTTAGTCCTATTCAGGTACTTTAGGATATTCTTGGCCGCTGTCCAGTGTTCCATTCCAGGATCACTTTGATATCTGCTAGTCAAACTAATAGCATGTGCTATATCCGGTCTTGTACACAGCATGGCATACATGATAGAACCTATGTCCGAGGCATAGGGAATTTTATTCATCTTTTTTCTATCTTCTGCCGTAGCCGGACTTTGAGTTTTACTCAAGGTCTTACCTGACAACATGGGCACGAACCCTTTCTTGCTCTCTTCCATTCTAAAATTCTTTAGAACTTTGTCTAAGTATGTACTTTGTGAAAGCGCTATTAGGTGTCCTTATCTATCTCTATAAATCTTGATGCCTAGAATATATGCCGCTTCGCCAAGATCCTTCATCGAAAAACTATTATTCAAATAAGTTTTGACGTTATTAAGAAGTTCTATATCATTCGCAATCAACAATATGTCATCTACATATAGTACTAGGAATGCTACAGAGCTCCCACTCACTTTCTTGTAAATACAAGCTTCTCCATAAGTTTGTATAGATCCAAAGTTTTTGATTACTTTATCAAAATGTTGATTCCAACTCCGGGATGCTTGCTGCAGTCCATAAATGGAGCGCTGAAGTTCGCATACCTTGTCAGCATCTTTAGGATCGACAAAACCCTTGGGTTGTACCATATACAACTCTTCCTCAATGTCACCATTAAGGAACGCCGTTTTGACATCCATCTGCCAAATTTCATAATCGAAATATGCAGCGATTGCTAACATAATCCTCACAGACTTTAGCTTCGCTATTGGTGAGAAAGTCTCATCATAGTCAACTCCTTGAATTTGTCGGAACCCTTTCGCGACAAGTCGAGCTTTATAGACGGTAACATTACCATCAGCATCTGTTTTTCTTTTGAAAATCCATTTGTTCTCGACAGCCTTACGGCCATCCGGTAAGTCCACCAAAGTCCATACTTGGTTTTCGTACATGGATCCCATTTCGGATTTCATGGCTTCTAGCCATTTGTCAGAATCTGGGCTCACCATAGCTTCTTCATACGTCGCAGGGTCATTAGTGTTGTCCACTAACATGACGTTCAAGGCAGAGTCATACCACTCAGGAGTGGTACGGACCCTCGTTGACCTGCGAGGTTCAGTAGTAACTTCGTTCGAAGTTTCATGATCATCATCATTAGCTTCCTCTCTAGTTGGTGCAGGCGGCACAGAAACATCTTCCGGTGCTGCGCTACTCTCAACTCTGAAAGAAGGTTCAATAACCTCGTCGAGATCTACTTTCCTTCCAGTCACTTCTTTCGAGAGAAATTCCTTCTCCAGAAAGGATCCATTCTTAGCAATGAAAACTTTGCCTTCGGATCTATGATAGAAGGTATACCCAATTGTTTCTTTAGGGTATCCTATGAAGACGCATTTCTACGCTTTGGGTTCAAGCTTATCAGGCTGTAACTTCTTTACATATGCTTCGCAACCCCAAACTTTAAGGAACGACAACTTAGGTTTCTTAACAAACCACAATTCATACGGTGTCGTCTCAACGGATTTAGATGGTGCCCTATTTAAAGTGAATGCGGCTGTCTCTAATGCATAGCCCCAAAATGATAACGGTAAATCTATAAGAGACATCATAGACTGAACCATATCTAAGAGAGTTCGATTACGACGTTCGGACACACCATTACGCTGTGGTGTTCCCGGCGGTGTCAACTGTGAAAGTATTCCACATTTCTTTGAATGCATGCCAAACTCATAACTCAGATATTCACCTCCGCGGTCAGAACGCAGAAACTTAATCTTCTTGTTACGATGATTTTCCACTTCACTTTGAAATTCCTTAAACTTCTCAAAAGTTTCGGATTTATGTTTCATGAAGTAGACATACCCATATCTACTCAAGTCATCCGTGAAAGTGAGAACATAACGATATCCACCACGCGATGCTACACTCATTGGACCGCACACATCGGTATGTATTATTTCCAATAAATCCGTAGCTCGCTCCATTATTCTAGAGAATGGAGTCTTAGTCATTTTTCCCATTAGACATGCTTTGCATCTTTCAAGTGATTCAAAATCAAGTGATTCAAGAAGTCCATCAGAATGGAGTTTCTTCATACGCTTCACTCCAATGTGACCAAGTCGACAGTGCCACATGTATGTAGAATTATCATCCAATTTTATTCATTTAGCATCCATGTTGTGAACATGTGTATCACTACTATCGAGATTCAATAAGAATAAACCATTCATCTCAGGTGCATAACCATAAAAGATATTACTCATATAAATCGAACAACCTTTATTCTCAGATTTAAAAGAGTAACCGTCTCGCAATAAACAAGATCCAGATATAATGTTCATGCTTAACGCAGGCACCAAATAACAATTATTTAAATTTAAAACTAATCTCGATGGTAGATGTAGAGGGAGCGTGCCGACGGCGATCACATCAACCTTGGATCCATTTCCAACGCGCATCGTCACCTCGTCTCTCGCTAGTCTTCGTTTATTCCGCAGCTCCTGTTTCGAGTTACAAATGTGAGCAACTGAACCAGTATCAAATACCCAGGCACTACTACGATTACTAGTAAGATACACATCTATAACATGTATATCGAATATACCTTTCTTCTTGATGTTGCCGTTCTTCAGATCCGCCAGGTATTTGGGGCAGGTACGCTTCCAGTGACCAGCACCCTTGTAGTAGAAGCACTCAGTTTCAGGTTTAGGACCAGCCTTGGGCTTCTTAGCAGGTGCGGCAGCTTTCTTGCCATCCTTCTTGAAGTTTCCCTTGTTCTTAGGCTTGCCCCGTTTCTTGAAATTGGTGGTCTTATTGACCATCAACACTTGGTGCTCCTTCATGATCTCCACTTCAGCAGTTTTCAGCATGGACGATAGTTCAGGCAACGTCTTGTTCATGCAGTGCATATTGTAGTTCATAACAAAGTTCTTGTAACTTGGTGGCAGTGATTGGAGGACACAGTGAATCCCCAATTCATTAGGAATCGGTATCCAAAACTCTCAGAGTTTGTTTGCGTGCCCAGACATGGTGAGCACGTGCTCGCTAACGGAGCTACCCTCTTCCATCTTGCAGGTAAAGAACTTCTCGGAAGCTTCATAGCTTTCCATGGCCGTGCGAGTCTCAAAAATGAGTTTGAGCTCCTTAATGATCTCAAACGGGTCATGGTGCTCAAAACGCTTTTGAAGCTCCAATTCTAAACCATACAGGATGGCACACTGAACTATGGAGTAGTGATGTTTCCGAGTGGCATAAACATTCTTTACGTCATCGGTGGCATCTTCTGCAGGTGGGTCACCTAGCGGTGCTTCGAGCACATAGGTCAATTGACCAGCCCTGAGGACAATCTTCAATCCACGGAACCAGTCCATGAAATTGCTTCCATTGTTCTTAAGCTTTTCTTTCTCTAGGAACGCATTGAAATTGATGGAAATGTTCGCCATAATCTACAACAAATTTGCAAGTAGTTTAGACTAAGTTTATGATAAATAGTGTTCAAAATTAATTCTTAAATCAACTAGGTGAACTCCCACTCAAAACAACATCCCTCGAGTTGTTTTAGTGACTACACGAACCAAATCCACTACACCAATTCTGATCATCACGTGAGATGATGTAGCTTCATCGGCGAACAATCTTCATGTTCATCATATCAATCATATGACTCATGATCTACCTTTCGGTATTCCGTGTTCCGGGACCATGTATGTACATGCTAGGCTCGTCAAGATTAACCTTAGTTTCCGCATGTGCAAATCTGGCTTGCACCCGTTGTATGCACACATAGAGTCTATCACACCCGATCATCACGAGATGCTTCGAAACGACGAGTCTTAGCAACGGTGCCAACTAAGGACGAACACTTTATTACTTGATATTTAGTGAGAGGGATCATCTTATAATGCTACCGTCGCGATCTAAGCAATACAAGATGCATAAAGGATTAACATCACAGGCAATTCATAATTAGTGTGATATGATATGGCCCTTTCCTCTTATGCCTTTGATCTCCATCTCCAAAGCACGGACATGATCTCCATCATCACCAGCATTGCGTCAAGGTCCGTGGCGCCGCTTCATGGTTGTCCATCATCACTAGCAACTATTACAACTACTTGGAACAAAGCTATTACAAGATGAATAAACACGCAGGTCTTAACAGGATTAAAGACAACCATTAGGCTCCTGCCGGTTGCCATATTACAACAAGGATCATTGCATACATCAAATACAATCACAATCACATGTAGGCCATATCACATCACAAAACCCCTGCAAAAACAAGTTAGACGCCTCTAATTTTCTTTGCAAGTTTTACGTGGCTTGGGGCTTTTGACTAAGAATGCATCTTACCACAACGTTGATACAAGTGCTATCAAGTGCAAAGTGTAGATTTGATATATACTATGATGGGAGAGACAGACACCCGCAAAGCCACTTGTGCAAAGCAAGTTGCACGTCAAGCGTGGAGCAAGTCTCATGTACGATGACATGTAATGTTAGCCCGAGCCGCTTCATCCCACCATACCGCAAGATGCAAAGTACACACATAGCAAAAGACGGCACGAGCACCAACGCCCACAACCTCATTGTGTTCTACTCGTGCAACAGATCTACGCATAGACAAGGCTCTGATACCACTGAAGGGTTCGTAGCATGGAAAACAAAAAATTTCTACCGCAAGAACGAACAAAAAACCAGAACTAATCTAGACAAAAGCCAAGATCTAATCTATTAGATATGAGCAACGAGATAGATCGGTACTAACCCTCGTAGAACCGAAAGCGTTACGAGATTAGATCTCGTGGATGATGTAGTCGATCACTTGCCGATCTCAAGATCGTGTGGACGATCCTTCCGGCGCCGCGTTCTGGCAGCGCTTCTGCAGACGGTCACACGTGCGGAGTCGAAGCAGACCTTCCTCTCCCCGTTCCAGCAAGCAGCGGAGGTAGTAGATCTTCTCCACGGAATCCCAGCAGCACGACGGCGTGGTGGTGGTGGTGGAGATGAGAATTCTGCAGGGCTTCGCCTATGCCTGTGCAGAAGAAAGGTGGAGGAGAGAGGCGGCTGAGATTTGTTGTTATAAGAGGAGGGGCAAGAGGGGGCGCCCCCTCCCTTCTATTTAAAGGAGGGAGGCGCGCCTGGGGAGGGGGAGTCCTAGTAGGACTCCCCTCCTTGGGCCGGCGGTGGGAAGGGGGGAGGAATCCTCCTCCCCCACGAATCCGTGTCTTGCCCCACTTGGTCTCCTTGATCCCTTTCTTGGTTTTCAAGTAAACTCCAAGAAATCCTCTAGAACCTTCCAGAACATTCCGAAACCTTCTAGAATCTCCATACTAACACTCCGGAACATTTCCCAACTTAGAAAATGATCCCCAATATATGAATCTTATTCTCCGGACCATTCCGGATCTCCTCGTGATGTCCCGGATCCATTCCGAGACTCCGAACAACATTCGGTCTCCAATGCAAATTCCATATCTACTTAAAACAACTTTGAACCTTAAGTGTGTCACCCTACGGTTCGTGAATATGCAGACATGATGAAGAAACCTCTCCAATCAATAACCATCAGTGGGATCTGGAGATCCATAACGGCTCCCACATACTCAACGATTACTTTGTGATAGATAGAACCATTTAACATACGAAAACAATTCCCTTTGTCTCGCGATATTCTACTTATCTGAGGTTTGATCGTCAGTATCTTCATACCTAGTTCTTCCTCGTTACTGATAAGTACTCTTTACTCGTTCCATGTTATGTCATCCCTTGTGACCCAGTCACATGCTTGCAAGCTATGTAGATGACATTCCACCGAGAGGGCCTAGAGTATATCTATCCGTCATATGGATGGACAAATCCCAATCTTGGTCTATGTGCTTCAACACATACTTTCAGAATACCCAATGACACCTTTATAACCGCCCAGTTACGAAGCGGCGTTTGATGTCATCAAAGTACCCATCCGGTGATGGTGATTAACATAACCTCATGGTCGAAGGATTAGGTTACTATGTATTTCAAAGCTTACAGCAATACGAACTTAATGACTTGATCTTATGCTACGCTTACTATGGGTGTGTGTCCATCACATCATTCTCCTAATGATATAACCTTGTTATTAATCACATCCAATGTCCATGATCAGGAAACCATGATCATCAATCAATCAACAAGCTAGTTCAACAAGAGGCTTACTAGGGACACTTTTAAGTTTACAAAACACACAAGTATTAGTGTTTCCTAATAATACAATTATAGCATGGGATGTAAACTTTCATCATAAACACAAAGATATAATAATAACCACTTTTATTATTGCCTCTTGGGCATATCTCCAACACTTATGTGGTTTGTTTAGAAGAACACACATGCAATTACTCTAGCTCTGGTTCATGAAAAGAACACACATGCAATGACACTGGTGGATCCATGTGTGGTTTGTGAAAAGAACTGACATGCAATGACTCTAGGTGGATCCATGTGTGGTTTATTCAGAGGAACATACATGCAATGATACTGGGTGTGGTTCATGAAAAGAACAGACATGCAATGACACTGGTGGATCCATGTGTGGTTCATGAGAAGAACACACATGCAATGACACTGGTGGATCCTTATATGGTTTGTTTAGAAGAACACACATGCAATGACTCTAGCCGTGGTTTATGAAAAGAACACACATGCAATGACACTGGTGGATCCATGTGTGGTTCATGAGAAGAACACACATCCAATGACACTGGCTGTGGTTCATGAGAAGAACAGACATGCAATGACACTAGTGGATCCTTATGTGGTTTTTTTAGAGGAACAGACATGCAATGACACTAGGCGTGGTTAATGAAAAGAACAAACATGCAATGACACTAGTGGATCCATATGTGGTTTGTGAAAAGAACAGACATGCAATCACACTGGGTGGATCCATGTGTAGTTCATGAGAAGAACACACATGCAATGACATTGGTGATATGTGGTTTGTGAAAATAAAAGACATGCAATGAATCTAACTATGGTTAATGAAAAGAGCAGACATGGAATCACACTGGTGGATCCATGTGTGGTTTATGAGAAGAACACACATCCAATTAACTCTAGTGGATATATCTTGGCATAATTTGATGTATGCCACGATGTATTTCATTGTACAAGACACTTTCCATTTTTATACTACTTAGTTTTGCCGTTGGTTTTATGTGGTACTACTTAGTTTTGCCCCCCTCTCTCTATCTTTCGTAGAAGCCCAAACCTGTGCTCACCCTGTCTGCTACTCCCTGATTGGTTATCACAGTTGTCACGCGAATCGTGCGCACCAATCTTTGATTCTGTGCGATCCAACGATGATCGTTGCACACGTCGTGCCCTTCATAGTACAGCATGAGACAGCACGGACGTCTCCCTCAGCGAGACTTCTATAGGAAGGAACACGATGCCGTCCATGGAAAAATTCGTCGAGCGGTCATGTCAAGTTTAATCAAGTCTGAAAAGCCTACTACTGCTACTACAACACATGCATAGGGCAACAGGGTCATCGAGTGCATGGTTGTCAACGGGACGCTGCAATTTATTGCCACTTGATTTTAATAAGACATATCCCATTTTTACGCAGCGCTCTCAATCTCACTTCCAACTGGGCCCTACCGCTACTAACTTCCATGAGTCAAGGGCCCCCCTCGAGTAGATCTAACGTTGCTAGAAATTGGTTCCGCACCACTTGCATGCAGTGGAATCGAGGTCTGCCATGAGCGTGTTTTCAATGCAGCTCTAAAGTGGAGATCGTGGCTGTTTCAAAAAAGGGTGGAGATCGTGGTAGCCCCCCGCCCCCCGCCCACCACATGTGTGCACTCGAGGACTACAAACGGTCCGGTGTTTATAACCCCCCTCGACCTTCTTCTTCCATCAGCTCGTGTCATTTTCCCCTAGACTGTCTAGTCCCAATACCCCAATCTACACCTACCACGTGCGTGGAAGCTCCCTCGCTTGCACTACCTCCTTCCCTTGGTGCGCCATGAAGCGTACGCATGGAGACGAGCCGGAGGTGAAGTCAGTTGAAGGCGCAGCAGCAGATGGCTCGGTCGTCGCCAAGCAGGCGGAGGCGTCTTCTCCAGGCATGAACGCCGCTTGTCGCCGCGCTGTCGAGGGTGCGAGCTCATCCGTCCAGCTAGTAGCCGTCGCCGCCAAGCAGCAGGTGGTAGCCTTCGCTGCTGAGCAGCAGGTAGTAGCCGTTGCTGCCGAGCAGTAGGTGGCCGACAACGTCGTGGCCGACAATATCGTGGTGCCAACGGCAGATCTAGATGGGGGCAGGCGGCAGGCGGAGGCAATCTGGTGCTCTACATCAACGACCCCATCGCCATACAAGAAATCTTAGACGCAATCGCGGAGAATGACGAGTTCGAGGAGGAGGTCCCTGATGAGGAGTCTGAGGTACTACATTGCTAGCTTCTTTAGTCGCAGCCGTAGTTTTCACTGTTCATACATAGTATTTGCTCAATCTTGTACAGATTCTTTTGCTCTTGAAGTAGGGTAGTATATATATGGTTCGATCGGTCGATTGATGCATCTGCCATCTAGTCACAAAACCCCAATCTGCTCATTTGTCATCTAGTTGAGTTTGCTAGTTGAGTGTTGATTTCGATACACAGCAGGCCTATAACATTACATTTCTATTCCTTACTGAGCCCAATGATTCAATTTTCCCCCAAAATAGTGAAAGGGCATCTAATGGTGTCATTTTCTTAGGGATGGTTAGTGAACCTCAGGCAGCAATGCACATAAACAATATAGGTTGTGATGTTGGTATTTTGGTTCTCCGATTCCATCGCTGAAAAAAATGAGGCCCTAATTTTTTTCTCATATGGAACCTATATATATAATATTTGTATTGTTTCTGATCTATGAATGCGTTGTATGATGCATATGTATATCCCTGAATATTGTTTTGTACGCTTACATTTCAATTTCTTATTGTGTCCAATGATTCAAATTTGCCCCAAAGAGAGGCAGGCACATTGGTGTCAGATTTTTTCAGGGATGAGTGAGCGAACCTGGGGCCATGTACAAGATCAATATAAGCTGTGCAATTTTTACTTGGTTCGCTTACGCCATCTCTGTATAAACTTATGAGGCCACAATCTTTATTCTACATTCATAGAACTATGATATTTGAATTATCTATTCCATGCATTCATAGTGTATAAGAATTACATTTTAGTTTGTCATCAAGGCCGATGATTGAAATTTGCCCAAAAAGAGTTCAAGGGGAGACACTTATAATGGTGTCGTGTTTTAGGGATGGGTTGGTGAACCTGAAGCAGCAATGCACACAAAAAATATAGGTTGTGTTGTTGGTACTTTGGTTTGCCAACTCCATCTCTGAAACAAATTATGAGGCCCTAGATTTATTCTCATATGGAACTACATATATGATCCTTGAATTATTTCTGATATTTTAATGATTGGTATGATGCATATGTATATGAATAGTTTTGATCATAAGTTTTTTTAACATGTACCTAAAGATTAATTGTTTGGTTTTTTATTTATAATTACAATATTTAGGCTTGTTTTTGTACCTGCCTATGTATATCCCTGAATAATGTTTTGTACGATTACATTTTAATTTCTTGTTGTGCCAATGATTCAAATTTGTCCCAAAAGAGAGGCAGACACATTGATGTCAGATTTTTTCAGGGATGAGTTAGTGAACCTGGGGCGATGTACAACAACATTACAGGTTGTGCAATTGTTACTTGGTTCACCTACTCCATCCCTGAAGAAACTTATGAGGCCCCTAGATTTATCCTATATTCACTCTGATGCAATTATTTGTCATTGTGTTGAGATGAAATGATATATGAACCAATTAACCTATTGCTGAGATGCTTTATCTTTGATATCCACGGATATATTGTCTTACATATACATGTTGTCAATTCTTGAGTTGTAATATAATTCAATCATATATATGAGTTCTAAGTTATGTCTTAAAAATCAACAAGAGGATGATGATGAAGTGGACGATAGCAAGGTATCTAGGGACAACAAGAGATGCTACGGGCTGAGGCAGTTACGGTGTGGGCTAATCCATTTCCACCGTAGGGGGAGACTGTTTTGCCCATTCTATGGCAGAGCAATCAACGTGGACCTCAACAGCATGATCCAGCACGCGGAGGGCGTTGGCAGAGGCGGAGGCAGAAGCCATAGGCCGATTACCTTGGCACGGCACGCAGCCTACGGCAAATTCCTCCGGGAGTATGTCAGGACTAGCCTGTATCCCATCAACTAGGTTGTCGCTGCCTCCTGCGATAAACCCCTGCCCTGCTAGGCGTCTCCATGTCCCGGCCTCCTGCTGCCGCCCCTGCTTTTATTTTGTTTTAGTTAATTATTACCTGTGTGTGGCATGTAAGACAATATATCTGTGGTGTCTCTGGTGAACCTTCTATATTAATCTACTCCTTTATATGGAGTGCCTTAAAATTTCTAGTGTTCAATTATATTACTAATCATGCTCATGCACACTAGAAAATATTTCTAGTGCTCGATTAAATTATAATTGTCAAGCTAAACATCAACAAGTTAAATTGGTCGAAATTTTGTATTGAAGTAACTAAATGATCTCACATCGGTGGTGGATGTTGGCAGAAGCCGAAGGCATCAGCCAAAGACCTTGGAGCGGCACGCAGTCTTCAGCAAATACCTTGCAGGTTCAACAATAGGTTGCCGCCGCCCAGCTCCGAATTCGCTTACAGGTCTAACATGACAGAACTTGAGCTACCACAGAGACCTCGGTAGAGGTGGCAGAATTGGTGCGGGTGCAACCACGGTGAAGGTGAGCTCGGATTCTAGAGGAGGAAAACAGAACCGAGCATGGTCGACACGATGAAAGATCTCACTGGGAACCAATTCTCATCCCCGCACCGTGCCATGGGTGCGTCCATGGTGAGGGCGAGCTCTGACTCGGGATGGGGAGGAGAGCGGGGCCGAGCAGGTTTGTCACGTCCCAGCTCTGCGCCATGGCCGCGACCACATATTACCGCTCCAGGGAAGAAGAAGAAGACGCGTAATGGATGCAGGCGCCAACGCTGCAAGCCTACAGGCAGGAGAGCTGGGCCGAGCAGGTTCGTCCACGTCCCAGCTCCGCGCCATCGCTGTGACGCCCCACAGATTGCCGCTCCGGGGAAGAAGAAGACGCGTAATGGATGCAGACGCTAATGCTGCAAGCCTAATTGACACCTAAGCGACGGGAGCGACATAACGGCGAGAACAGACATGGGGCCCAACTTGACGGTCGTTAGCCTAATTTTTTGTATTGAAATGTAAAGTTGAATTCGTGCCGAAAAAGACCCTCTGAGTATTTGGCACACCAACTGTAGTCATCCCAGCTGATTTCAGGGAACTTGGGTACCGCGTTGCCTGGGGGCCCCAACTTTCGGGCCGCAAAATGATATTCTCCGGCTTGGCCTACTTGGGGGTCATCCCCCCGACACTAGTCCCCGAGCATGTTGGGACTTCGCCTTGTGAAGAAGTTCTTGCATGCTCATTGACTGAACTGAAATGGTTGGTGATGAAAAACTGGTTCCAGATTTGTCTTGATGCATTTGTCATTTTCTGCCTTGATATGCTTGTCATTTCCTGGCTAGATTTTACTGGCTACGGAACTGGTGGCCCACCCACAAGGTGTGAGCGGTGATTGAATTGACCGGCTGCCGCAGTCGGAAGGGGGAGATGGATTGCCTGGTCGCTGAGGTCAGTGCTTACATCAGCCATGCCTGGCGCCTCTGGCGCACGTCGCGTCAGTTTGACCTCTTGGTCTGCCGCAGCAGTTTTTGGTAACTGCACACATGTCTTCATCATTACAGTTTCTTGGGGATCATGCGCACGCCTCACATCCCGTAGTAACGCTTGTGGGATCTTCTGCGGGAGTTGTGTTGGCACACATGATCCGTAACCGAATCATCGTGGGGGAGCGGAGCAGTTGCTTGCCACGTGTTGGAGGGGAGCGCAGGGGATGTGCTAGGCCCACGGCGATAAATAGGGCCACGGGGAGGGGTTTCTCCCAACTTCATCTTCATCTTGATGTTTGTCGCTCCTTCCCCTACGCTCTGCCTTCTCGTGCTCTTGTGCTTTACCTCTTTTTGTCCTTGCGCCACTAGTTCTTGGTCATCGGCGCAGCCTCATATCCTTGCGATGACGGGACCTCTCTTATCCACCATGGATGTCGCACCTGACGACATGATGCCAGAGTAGGGCGGGGGCTGGTGCAGCTCCTATGTCACAGAAGATCTCATCCTCAAGTACCAGCGGGGGAAATTCATCACGTTAGAGCGGGTGGTGAAGCACCGCCTCGCGCTGGAGGGGGCGGGTCCCTAACCCCCATCCTGGTGAGTTCATGGTCTTCCTCGCACACTTTGCCCGTGGCTTCGGCTTGCCGGTGAGCAAGTTTGACCTCCAGCTTCATCATCTATGGGCGAACACTGTCACGCAGCTGTCCCATCATGTGGCTTGCTACGAGGCCTACTTGGGGGTTCGCCCGGATACAACAAACTTCCTTAAGTTCTTCCGACTAGATCCGGCTACCGCCCTTTGCCAACGTCACGTCTACCCGGAAGGCCTTGACCGCGAAGGGTCTGGGAGCCCAGGCAAACATGGACCGGATGGCGACCCAACTGGAGGTGTTGGTGGAGAGGGAGCGGCTCACTGCCCGGGATAGCTCATTGTCCTAGATGACGCGCCGTGTGCCTCCACTGATGGCGTGGTCGCAGAAGATGTGCCACCTCTCTGGCTCCCATGACCCCACGCGTGTCTCTCGGCTAGAGGTGTCGCATGAGCTCCTCCGAGAGTGGCTTGCCACAATCTCGAAGGAGGAACTGGAGGAAGGCTGGAGCTTCTCCTACGAGCCCTTCCACTAGGGCCGGCTACCGCCGAAGGTTAGTTCTCTTTTCTTTCGGGGTGGATTTTTCCCGAAGGGTTTCCGCTTGCTCCTTATCTACCCCTTTTGAGTAGCTTTTTACAGCACAACTTGCAAAGGATGGCATGGGCGACCATGAGCTTCCCCTATTCTTGGCTGAACTCAAACCAGCGAAGTACCCACAGACGGATCCAGAGCACTTCCCCACTAGGCCGACGAGGGTTGCCAGGACCCGCCCGATGAGTGTGCTCTCCTTGCATTCATTTTCTTGGCCATTTTCGTCTGCCGGATTTTTGATGTCTTTGACTTTACTAGTGTAGCCGCACATGGTGAGGATGCGGCTCCTGCCGCTGCCACCTCGGGGAGAGCAAGGGGAAGCGGGCCACCTCAGCTAGTGCCACCCCCGCAGGCAGTGGCGCGAAGAGGTCTCGCCGGCCGAGGGCCGCGGTTTTCACGCCCAGCATTGCCAGGTATGTTCCCTTGGTCTTTTACTGTATGACTCTTGACTTGTCCTTAGCTTAGCTTATCCTTGTTTTCTTCGTCTAGCGAGGTAATGTAATTGGGTGGCCTCGTGACCATTGCCACTATGTCCGCCCCTGATCTGGTTGTGGCTGAGGGGGCGGCTGAGCCAGTTGCGCCTTCTGCAGCCACGCCGGCTGAGACTGCTGCGGCCACAACGGAGTCGTCTCCGCCTCTACATCACATCTCAGACGCATCTAGACTTGCTCAGATGTTTGCGGGCGGGAATGATGCCACCGTTCCACCATTCCGGCTGACGGAGGGTACATACCCTGTTCTGGGTGACGCTCGGACAGGCTCAACTGCCTACCAGGTAGAGGAGCCCATGGAGGCGGTGCAGACGTCTCCGTGCAACCGGCTGCTAGCAGCCGTGAGCTGGAGGCGGGCTCCGGCTCCGATGGCGTGGGTGTCGAGGCCCAGCTGGTGGTGGGGGAGGTGCCGCAGGTTGTCTCCGGTGATGATGACCTCCAGGTGACCGGCTGGTAGGCAGCCCGGGCTGCACTGACACCGAACAATGTCCTGGTGCAGTTCTCCGAGTCAGTACCCATCGCCCTCGGCCAGGCAAGACACCTGGTGGAGGTCATGGAGGACTTGGCTAGGCTAAGGTCCTGGGGGCTTCGTTGGAGGTAAATATCTCCTCATGGATTTGTTGTTTTTCCTTAGCCGGTTTCCCTATTCTCTTTTTCGCTTCTCCTGTTCTACAGAAAGCTTTTCCTATAGCTACCAAGAATATGCAGGACCTAGGGTGTAAGATTGCTTGTTCTGCCATGTCCTCCCAATTGCGCGTATTTTCGCATTTTTTTGTTAACCATCGGGTACCCTCCTAAGGCTATGATAGTGGACAGGGATCGTGAGGTGGAGCGGCTAAAGGCGGAGGTTCTATGGCTCCAGGACTCCAAGAAAACTCGAAAGGCTCAGATTAATGAGCCGGTGGAGAACCATAAGAAGATGGAGATCAAATCCAGTCAGGCCAAGAAAACTGCTGATATCCGCGCCGACTCCCTCAAGAACCTTGAGGGCCTGCACAAGAAACAAGAGGAGGCTCTGAAGGAAGCCAAGGCTCGGGAGAAGGCTTCGCAAGCGGAGCTGAAGCAAATTGCCAAAATTGTTATCAGTAAGTCACTTCTTTTCCTCTGCTGAGTTCCTTCCACAAGCTGTAGTCGGTTTATAATCATTCCTATCTTGCCGGGTGCAGCTCAATATCCTAAGGCGACTGACCAAGCTCTCACTCGTGTTCCTGAGGAGGAGACTGGACGGGACTTGTGTCCTGAGGAGCTGGTGGCAGTGGTGAGTGAGGAGGCCAACAGGCTGTGCTAGGCCAGCTTCGATGTTGTCGCCTTTCTCTGGCTCGAAGCCGCCCCACCTGCCACCATTGACTTGCTGGCCGCCCAGCTCTGGACTGCCGTCGATCTAATCGATGTGTCACGGGAGTGGGTAGCGCGCGGAGGCTCTCAGATGGTGCTTGCACTACTCAAGTCCTAGTATCCGGATGAGGATCTATAGAGTCTTTCCCGAGGATTCTGGCAAGGGACCAGTTACGACCAGCTACGCGTCGAGGTTCCTGACATCCGCTCTTGCGTTGTCAAGATTGGGAGCTTCATCTAGCTGGATCGGGACTTCAGTGACCCGGACAAGCTAGAAGCGTTCTGCTTTGTCCCTCTTCCGGCTCTAGCGTAGACTGATGCCCCGGCCACGCCAGTCTCCGACTCGGCTGACGTCGCCTCCAGTAGCCATGCTCCGACGGACGCCTCTGACCCTTCTATCGAGCCTCAAGCCTGGTCCATGGGATGTCAAGAGTATTTGTACTGGTTGAAAACTTGTCGTTAGCTTGTGTGAACAACTTGCGTTGAACTGTGATGCGATCATCGTCTCCCTTTATAATATTGTCTCGTGCTCTTTTGTTTGCACTTTCTGGTTGCTTGGCGTGCGTTTGTTGCATGCTTGTTTCAGTGTGGGGGCACAGGAGTGCACCCACATGGTGTAGTCCCCGAGGTTTGGGCCGGCTGCAGAATCTAGCCGGGTCGAAACTCCTTTGTGTTGTTGCCATTTTCAGGTCTTTGTGTGGGGGCACGGGAGCGCACCCACAAGGTGTAGCCCCCGAGGTTCGGACCAGCTGGAGGATCCAGCCGGGACGAAGCTCCTTGCTTCCTTCCGCCGTCTGGGGGTGATTAGCACCTGGCCCTCGTACTTGGCTTGGGATTTTACTCGTGCAGAAATAAAACACAAGTAATGGTTTCTACGTTAGATATGCATAAGGGGAACATAGCTTGTTGTTCATTTGTTGGGGTTGGAAACTTTGCCGTTTCGTGCTAGGCCAACAACTTTGTCCTTTTCTCAGTGAGCATTGGCCGTTTAAGATGTGTCCTTGCCAGCCGTGAGCCGAGTTGCGGTATGCAGCCAGAACCAAAGGGGTAGCTAGTGAGCGTACTGCACGATACTTTAGATTTCTGTTATCGGCGTCGAGCGAGCAAGTGCAACCGGAACGTCTAGATGTTTTTGTTTTCCTTATGAATTTTCATGTAGGGGTCCTCGAGCTTTTTGCTCTTGCCGGATCTATCAGCCGGCTTGTGGTCTGCAGCCGGAATCAAAGAGGAAGCCCTTAGAGCCGCATACAGTACTTCATCGTTTGGAATGCATGGCCGTCTGGGCCATCCGGCGAGTCCCCGGGAGAGATCGCCGGATCCGGGGTTAAAAAATAATGCAGCCGGGAAATGCCAAATGATGTAGCAAGAAATGCCAAATGATTACGGAGTCCCCGAGACTATGTTGAGGCTCCTCAACTTGTTCACTACATAAAAGTAAGATACATACACTTCTTGTTTTAGTGTAAAATGGGCGAAGCAGGTTCGCATTCCATGGGCGCTCAATTTCTTCACCGGAATTGTCCATCTTGTTCTTTGCTGGCTGGCGGGCGGGCATCAATGAGGTAGTATGAGGTTTTCTACAGCGCTGGATGACGATGAATGGCCACTCCCAAGGTGGAGATAGCTTGTGGATCCCCTTGGTGTCTTGTACCAGTCGCAGCACTAGGTTGCCCTCTCGGAATGAGACATTGTGGATCCTAGCTAGTGTGGTAGCGGCGCAGGTTCTGCTGGTAGATGGCGTATCTAGACAAGGCTAGCTTGTGCGCCTCTTCGAGGAGGTCGACGATGTTCTCACGTGCTTCTTTGGCTTGCTTCTCTTTGTATAATAGCTTGCAAGGTGCGTCGAACTTGATGTTAGTTGGCAGGACCGCCTCTGCTCTATAGACGAGGAAGAATGGCGTGTAGCCGGTGGAGTGGTTTGGCATAGTGCGCAGGCTCCACAGCACAGCCAGCAGCTCTTCTATCCAACATGCAGGGGATCTCATCAGTGGCTCGATCAGCCGGGCTTGATTTCGGCTAGAACCAGGAAGTTTGCTCGCTCGCACTTCCCATTGGATTGGGGGTGCACGACGGAGGCGAGGTCTAGGCGGATGCCCTTTTCTCCACAGAAGCGCCCGAGGGCCCCTTTGGCAAAGTTCATTCCATTGTCGGTGATGATGTTGTTGGGATAGCCGAAGCATGTGATGATGTCTGTGAAGAATTTGATTACTGTTGGTCCATCCAGCTTCCTGATTGGCTTTGCCTAAATCCACTTTGTGAATTTGTTCACCGCCACTAGCAAGTGTGTCATGCCGGATCGTGCCATTTTGAAGAGGCCGACCATGTCCAGCCCCCAGATAGCAAATGGCCAGGTGAAGGGTATGGAGGCAGAGTAGTGCGGAGTAGGAAGGCTGGCCAGATCATAATGGTGGGCATCCAATGCGATGGGACGTTTTTGACTTGTTGGCTGGCCAGATCAACCAATCCCTTGTCCAACACTAAAGTAGTACTCGTACTTGTACTAGTAGTACTGCGAATGGCGATCTTTTGAATATCCTTCCCCGGGATGTTTGTGAAGGAAGTCAAAATTTTGAAATTGGGAAAGTTTGAATTGATACTCTATTGTAGTAGTAATACTTTTTGTACCAAGAACCAAAATGGTTCCCACCAATGCAGCTGACGAACACGCCAGACACAGACACAGAGCCACTAACACAAGGCAGGTCATTGGTTGACGCGCGTGCGTAGCGCCACGTTGTGTACGAGGGAGAGATCAGCCGGTCGAGGTGTGGGTGGTGATGAGGGAGTGAAGGAGAGAGAAAACACAATTTATTTTGCGTGCATATATATTGTAAAGGTCCTGAAATTTACTCTACTCAATGTAGCTATACCTTGTGTTAGGAACCCATCCTAGCTTTGCTCTGACATTGCACCGCCTTCAAATCCTCCTCCTCGCAACTCTCTTAATGTCTCCTCTGTTCTCATAGTCTCTTCTCACTCTTTATTTTTAACAGAAAAAGGAAATAAATTCTTCTTACTTGCTTTTCAGAAAATAAATTCCTATCACTTGGAAAATTGAAATTGATTATTTTTTGTTTTTAATATCTTAGATTGTTTTCAAAAGATGGCCAAATTTGCCAGCATGCAAATTCTTGGATATGGGATCATAAGCATAAAGTATGATGTAGATATGGCCTTGACCTTGGTCGTTCGTCTTGAAATCCAAGAATTTTTCATACTCGTTGACAACTATGCTTAAATTCATTTAAATTTCACCACTTACTTTTAGGTTAGAAATTTACACGGGCGGCGGGAGTACATTCTACATCAAGGACCTAAAAAAGGAAAATTACATCTAGGTCCATACATTTAGCACAAAGGACCCTAAAATTGAGCAAAGAAAATAGTTGGGTTCGGCTCCTTGTTGAGAGAGCATGTTATCGAGCCATACTCTTCATACTACTTCCTCTTTGATTGTTTTCAAAATATGGACAAATCTATCGCCATGCAAATTCTTGGATATGGGATCATCAACATAAAGTATGTTGTAGAGATATGGCCTTGACCTTGTGGTTGTTTGGCTTGAAATCCAATAAATCTTCATACTCGTTGACAACTATGCTTAAATTCGTTTAAATTTCACCACTTACTTTTAGGTTAGCATTTTACACGGTCGATGGGAGTACATTCTATATCAAGGACCTAAAAAGGGGAAAATTACATCGAGGTCCATACATTTAGCACAAAGGAACCTAAAATTGAGCAAAGAAAATAGTCGGGTTCGGCTCCTTCTCGAGAGAGTAGCTGATCGAGCCATACACTTCATACTACTTCCTCTTTGATTGTTTTCAAAATATGGCCGAATCTGTCGCCATGCAAATTCTTGGATATGGGATCATGAGAAAAAGGTATGATGTGGAGATATGGCCTTGACATTGTGGTCGTTCGGCTTGAAATCCAAGAATTTTCATACTCGTTGACAACTATCATTAAATTCGTTTAAATTTCACCACTTACTTTTAGGTTAGCATTTTTCACGGTCGATGGGAGTACATTCTACATCAAGGACCTAAAAAGTGAAAATTACATTGAGGTCCATACATTTAGCATCAAGGACCCTAAAATAGAGCAAAGAAAACAGTCGGGTTTGGCTACTTCCCGAGAAAGTAGTTGACCAAGCCATACTCTTCATACTACTTCATCTTCGGTTGTTTTCAAAATATGGCCAAATCTGTGGCCATGCAAATTCTTGGATACGGGGATCATCAGCATAAAGTATGATGTAGAGATCTGGCCTTGACCTTATGATCGTTCGGCTTGAAATCCAAGAATGTACATACTCGTTGACAAGTAAGCTTAAATTCATCTAAATTTCACCACTTACTTTTAGGTTAGAATTTTACACGGTTCGTGGGAGTACATTTTACATCAAGGACCTTAAAAGGGAGAAAATTACATCGAGATTCATACATTTAGCACAAAGTACCCTAAAATTAAGCAAGGAAAATAGTCAGGTTCATCTCCTTCTCAAGAGAGTAGCTGATTGAGCCATACTCTTCATACTACTTCATCTTTGATTGTTTTCAAAATATGGCTAAATTTGTTGGCATGCAAATTCTTGGATATGGGATCATGACCTTGGTCGTTCATCTTGAAATCCCATAATGGTTCATACTCGGTGACAACTAAGCTTAAATTCGTTTAAATTTCACCACTTACTTTTAGGTTAGTTTTTTACACGGTTGGTCGGAGTACATTCTACATCAGGGACCTAAAAAAAGAAAAAATTACATCGAGGTCCATACATTTATCATAAAGCTCCCTAAAAGGAAACTTTTCTGATTCGTCTCCATCTCGAGAGATACGCTGTTCTGAGCCAAACTCTACATACTACTTCCTCTTCGATTATTTTCAAAATATGCCCAAATTTGTCACCATGCAAATACTCTCATATGGGATCATCAACATAAAGTATGATGTTGATATGTCCATGACCTTGGTCGTTCGGATTGAAATCCAATACTGGTCATACTCATTGACAAGTAAGCTTAAAATTGTCTAAATTTCACCACTTACACTTTTAGGTTAGAATTTTACACGGGTGCTGGAAGTACATATTACATCAAGGACCTAAAAATGGAAAATTACATCGAGGTCCATACATTTAGCACAAACGACCCTTAAATTAAGTAAGCAAAATAGTCGAGTTCAGCTCCTTCTCTACAGAGCAGCTAATCGAGCCATACTCTTCATACAACTTCATCTTCGAATATTTTCAAAATAAGGCCATTTTTGTTGGCATGAAAATTCTTGGATATGGGATCATATGCATAAAGTATGATGTAGATATGGCCTTGATCTTGGTCGTTCATCTCGAATTCCAAGAATGGTTCATACTCGTTGACAACTAAGCTTAAATTCGTCTAAATTTCACCACTTACTTTTAGGTTAGAATTTTACACGGTCGGTGGGAGTACATTTTACATCAAGGACCTTAAAAGGGAGAAAATTACATCGAGATTCATACATTTAGCACAAAGGACCCTAAAATTAAGCAAGGAAAACAATCAGGTTCAGCTCCTTCTCAAGAGAGTAGCTGATCGAGCCATACTCTTCATACTACATCATCTTTGATTGTTTTCAAAATATGGCTAAATTTGTCGGCATGCAAATTCTTGGATATGGGATCATGACCTTGGTCGTTCATCTTGAAATCCCATAATGGTTCATACTCGGTGACAACTAAGCTTAGTTTCATTTTAATTTCACCATTTAGTTTTAGGTTAGTTTTTTACACGATTGGTCGGAGTACATTTTACATCAGGGACCTAAAAAAGCAAAAATTACATCGAGGTCCATACATTTATCATAAAGATCCCTAAAAGGAAACTTTTCTGATTCGGCTCCATCTCGAGAGATATGTTGATCTGAGCCAAACTCTACATACTACTTCCTCTTCGATTGTTTTCAAAATATGCCCAAATTTGTCACCATGCAAATTCTCTTATATGGGATCATCAACATAAAGTATGATGTTGATATGGCCTTGACCTTGGTCGTTCAGATTGAAATCCAATAATGGTCATACTCGTTGACAAGTAAGCTTAAAATCGTCTAAATTTCACCACTTACACTTTTAGGTTAGAATTTTACACGGGTGTTGGAAGTACATATTACATCAAGGACCTAAAAAAGGGAAAATTACATCGAGGTCCATACATTTCGCACAAACGACCCTTAATTAAGTAAGAAAAACATTCGGGTTCGGCTCCTTCTCTATAGAGCAGCTAATCGAGCCATACTCTTCATACTACTTCATCTTCGAATATTTTCAAAATAAGGCCAAATTTGTTGGCATGAAAATTCTTGGATATGGGATCATATGCATAAAGCATGCTGTAGATATGGCCTTGATCTTTGTTGTTCGTCTCGAATTCCAAGAATGGTTCATACTCATTGACAAATAAGCTTAAATTCGTGTAAATTTCACCACTTAATTTTAGGTTAGAATTTTACACGGTGGGAGTACATTTTACATCAAGGACCTTAAAAGGGAGAAAATTACATCAAGATTCATACCTTTAACACAAAGGACCCTAAAATTAAGCAAGGAAAACAATCAGGTTCTGCTCTTTCTCAAGAGAGTAGCTGATCGAGCCATACTCTTCATACTACATCATCTTGGTTGTTTTCAAAATATGGCTAAATTTGTCGGCATGCAAATTCTTGGATATGGGATCATGAGAATAAAGTATGATGTGGAGATATGGCCTTGACATTGTGGTCGTTCGACTTGAAATCCAAGAATTTTTCATACTCGTTGACAACTATCCTTAAATTCATTTAAATTTCACCACTTACTTTTAGGTTAGAATTTTTCATGGTCGATGGGAGTACATTCTACATCAAGGACCTAAAAAGGGAAAATTACATTGAGGTCCATACATTTAGCACAAAGGACCCTAAAATAGAGCAAAGAAAACAGTCGGGTTTGGCTACTTTCCGAAAAAGTAGTTGACCAAGCCATACTCTTCATACTACTTCATCTTCGGTTGTTTTCAAAATATGGCCAAATCTGTCGCCATGCAAATTCTTGGATACGGGGATCATCAGCATAAAGTATGATTTAGAGATATGGCCTTGACCTTATAATCATTCGGCTTGAAGCCCAAGAATGTACATACTCGTTGACAACTAAGCTTAAATTCGTGTAAATTTCACCGCTTACTTTTAGGTTAGAATTTTACACGGTTCGTGGGAGTACATTTTACATCAAGGACCTTAAAAGGGAGAAAATTACACTGAGATTCATACATTTAGCACAAAGTACCCTAAAATTAAGCAAGGAAAACAGTCAGGTTCAGCTCCTTCTCAAGAGAATAGCTGATCGAGCCATACTCTTCATACTACTTCATCTTTGATTGTGTTCAAAATATGGCTAAATTTGTTGGCATGCAAATTCTTGGATATGGGATCATGACTTGGGTCGTTCATCTTGAAATCCCATAATAGTTCATACTCGATGACAACTAAGCTTAAATTCATTTAAATTTCACCACTTACTTTTAGGTTAGTTTTTTACACGGTTGGTCGGAGTACATTTTGCATCAGGGACCTAAAAAAGCAAAAATTACATCGAGGTCCATACATTTATCATAAAGCTCCCTAAAAGGAAACTTTTCTGATTCGGCTCCAGAGATATGCTGATCTGAGCCAAACTCTACATACTACTTCCTCTTTGATTATTTTCAAAATATGCCCAAATTTGTCACCATGCAAATTCTCTCATATGGCATCATCAACATAAAGTATGATGTTGATATGGCCTTGACCTTGGTCATTCCGATTGAAATCTAATAATGGTCATACTCGTTGACAAGTAAGCTTAAAATCGTCTAAATTTCACCACTTACACTTTTAGGTTAGAATTTTACACGGGTGCTGGAAGTACATATTACATCAAGGACCTAAAAAAGGGAAAATTACATCGAGGTCCATTCATTTAGCACAAACTACCCTTAAATAAGTAAGAAAAACATTCGGGTTTGACTCCTTCTCTACAGAGCAGCTAATCGAGCCATACTCTTCATACTACTTCATCTTTGAATATTTTCCAAATAAGGCCAAATTTGTTGGTGCAAATTCTTGGATATGGGATCATATGCATAAATCATGATGTAGATATGGCCTTGATCTTGGTCGTTCGTCTCGAATTCCAAGGATGGTTCATACTCATTAACAACTAAGCTTAAATTCGTCTAAATTTCACCACTTAATTTTAGGTTAGAATTTTACACGGTTGGTGGGAGTACATTTTACATCAAGGACCTTAAAAGGGAGAAAATTACATCGAGATTCATACATTTAGCACAAAGGACCCTAAAATTAAGCAAGGAAAACAATCAGGTTCAGCTCCTTCTCAAGAGAGTAGCTGATCGAGCCATACTCTTCATACTACATCATCTTTAATTGTTTTCAAAATATGGCTAAATTTGTCGGCATGCAAATTCTTGGATATGGGATCATGACCTTGGTCGTTCATCTTGAAATCCCATAATGGTTCATACTCGGTGACAACTAAGCTTAAATTCATTTTAATTTCACCATTTAGTTTTAGGTTAGTTTTTTACACGGTTGGTCGGAGTACATTTTACATCAGGGACCTAAAAAAAGCAAAAATTACATCGAGGTCCATACATTTATCATAAAGATCCCTAAAAGGAAACTTTTCCGATTCGGCTCCTTCTCAAGAGATATGTTGATCTGAGCCAAACTCTATATACTACTTCCTCTTCGATTGTTTTCAAAATATGCCCAAATTTGTCACCATGCAAATTCTCTCATATGGGATCATCAACGTAAAGTATGATTTTGATATGGCCTTGACCTTGGTCGTTCGGATTGAAATCCAATAATGGTCATACTCGTTGACAAGTAAACTTAAAATCGTCTAAATTTCACCACTTACACTTTTAGGTTAGAATTTTACACGGACGCTGGAAGTACATATTGCATCAAGGACCTAAAAAGGGAAAATTACATCGAGGTCCATACATTTAGCACAAACGACCCTTAAATTAAGTAAGAAAAATAGTCAGGTTCGGATCCTTCTCTAGAGAGCAGCTAATCGAGCCATACTCTTCATACTACTTCATCTTCGATTGTTTTCAAAATATGGCCAAATTTGTCGGCATGCAAATACTTGGATATGGGATCATATGCATAAAGTATGATGTAGATATGGCCTTGGTCTTGGTCGTTCGTTTAAAATCCAAGAATGGTTCATACTCGTTGACAACTAAGCTTAAATTCGTTTAAATTTCACCACTTACTTTTAGGTTAGAATTTTACATGGTCAGTGGGAGTATATTTTACATGAAGGGCCTAAAAAGGGAAAATTACATCGAGTTCCATACATTTAGCACAAAGGAACCTAAAATTGAGCAAAGAAAATAGTCGGGTTCAGCTCCTTCTCGAGAGAGCAGCTGATCGAGCCATACACTTCATACTACTTCCTCTTTGATTGTTTTCAAAATATGGCTGAATCTATCGCCATACAAATTCTTGGATATGGGATCATGAGAATAAAGTATGATGTGGAGATATGGCCTTGACATTGTGGTCGTTCGACTTGAAATCCAATAATTTTTCATACTCGTTGACAACTATCCTTAAATTCGTTTAAATTTCACCACTTACTTTTAGGTTAGCATTTTTCACAGTCGATGGGAGTACATTCTACATCAAGGACCTAAAAAGGGAAAATTACACTGAGGTCCATACATTTAGCACAAAGGACCCTAAAATAGAGCAAAGAAAACAGTCAGGTTTGGATACTTCTCGAAAAAGTAGTTGACCAAGCCATACTCTTCATACTACTTCATCTTCGGTTGTTTTCAAAATATGGCCAAATCTGTCGCCATCCAAATTCTTGGATATGGGGATCATCAGCATAAAGTATGATGTAGAGATCTGGCCTTGACCTTATGATCGTTCGGCTTGAAATCCAAGAATGTACATACTCGTTGACAACTAAGCTTAAATTCGTCTAAATTTCACCACTTACTTTTAGGTTAGAATTTTACACGGTCGGTGGGAGTACATTTTACATCAAGGACCTTAAAAGGGAGAAAATTACACTGAGATTCATACATTTGGCACAATGTACCCTAAAATTAAGCAAGGAAAACAGTTAGGTTCAGCTCCTTCTCAAGAGAGTAGCTGATCGAGCCATACTCTTCATATTACTTCATCTTTGATTGTGTTCAAAATATGGCTAAATTTGTTGGCATGCAAATTATTGGATATGGGATCATAACCTTGGTCGTTCATCTTGAAATCCCATAATGGTTCATACTCGGTGACAACTAAGCTTAAATTCGTTTAAATTTCACCACTTACTTTTAGGTTAGTTTTTTACACGGTTGGTCGGAGTACATTTTACATCAGGGACCTAAAAAAGCAAAAATTACATCGAGGTCCATACATTTATCATAAAGCTCCCTAAAAGGAAACTTTTCTGATTCGGCTCCATCTCGAGAGATATGTTGATCTAAGCCAAACTCTACATACTACTACCTCTTTGATTATTTTCAAAATATGCCCAAATTTGTCACCATGCAAATTCTCTCATATGTGATCATCAACATAAAGTATGATGTTGATATGGCCTTGACCTTGGCCATTCAGATTGAAATCCAATAATGGTCATACTCGTTGACAAGTAAGCTTAAAATCGTCTAAATTTCACCACTTACACCTTTAGGTTAGAATTTTACACGGGTGCTGGAAGTACATATTACATCAAGGACCTAAAAAAGGGAAAATTACATCGAGGTCCATACATTTAGCACAAACGACCCTTAATTAAGTAAGGAAAACATTCGGGTTCGGCTCCTTCTCTATAGAGCAGCTAATCGAGCCATACTCTTCATACTACTTCATCTTCGAATATTTTCAAAATAAGGCCAAATTTGTTGGCATGAAAACTCTTGGATATGGGATCATATGCATAAAGCATGCTGTAGATATGGCCTTGATCTTTGTCGTTCGTCTCGAATTCCAAGAATGGTTCATACTCATTGACAACTAAGCTTAAATTCGTCTAAATTTCACCACTTAATTTTAGGTTAGAATTTTACACGGTCGGTGGGAGTACATTTTACATCAAGGACCTTAAAAGGGAGAAAATTACATCAAGATTCATACATTTAGAACAAAGGACCCTAAAATTAAGCAAGGAAAACAATCAGGTTCAGCTCTTTCTCAAGAGAATAGCTGATCGAGCCATACTCTTCATACTACATCATCTTTGATTGTTTTCAAAATATGGCTAAATTTGTCGGCATGCAAATTCTTGGATATGGGATCATGACCTTGGTCGTTCATCTTGAAATCCCATAATGGTTCATACTCGGTGACAACTAAGCTTAAATTCATTTTAATTTCACCATTTAGTTTTAGGTTAGTTTTTTACACGGTTGGTCGGTGTACATTTTACATCAGGGACCTAAAAAAGCAAAAATTACATAAAGGTCCATACGTTTATCATAAAGATCCCTAAAAGGAAACTTTTTTGATTCGGCTCCATCTTGAGAGATATGTTGATCTGAGCCAAACTCTACATACTACTTCCTCTTCGATTGTTTTCAAAATATGCCCAAATTTGTCACCATGCAAATTCTCTCATATGGGATCATCAACATAAAGTATGATGTTGATATGGCCTTGACCTTGGTCGTTCGGATTGAAATCCAATAATGGTCATACTCACTGACAAGTAATCTTAAAATCGTCTAAATTTCACCACTTACACTTTTAGGTTAGAATTTTACACGGGCACTGGAAGTACATATTACATCAAGGACCTAAAAAAGGGAAAATTACATCGAGGTCCATACATTTAGCACAAACGACCCTTAAATTAAGTAAGAAAAATAGTCAGGTTCGGATCCTTCTCTAGAGAGCAGCTAATCGAGCCATACTCTTCACACTACTTCATCTTCTATTGTTTTCAAAATATGGCCAAATTTGTTGGCATGCAAATTCTTGGATATGGGATCATATGCATAAAGTATGATGTAGATATGGCCTTGGTGTTGGTCGTTCGTCTTGAAATCAAAGAATGGTTCATACTCGTTGACAACTAAGCTTAAATTCGTTTAAATTTCACCACTTACTTTTAGGTTAGAATTTTACACGGTTAGTGGAGTATATTTTACACGAAGGGCCTAAAAAGGGAAAATTACATCGAGGTCCATACAGTTAGCACAAAGGACCCTACAAGGAAAACTTTCCTTTTAGGCTCCTTCTCGAGAGGTCAGCTGATCTGAGCCAAACTCTTAATACTACTTCCTCTTTGATTATTTTCAAAATATGGCCAAATTTGTTGCCATGCAGATTCTCTGATATGGGATCATCAGCATAAAGTATAATGTTTATATGGCCTTGGCATTGGTCATTCGGCTGAAATCCAAGAACGTTCATACTCGTTGACAAGTAAGCTTAAAATCTTCTAAATTTCACCACTTATACTTTTATGTTAGAATTTTACATGGGTGGTGGAAGTACATTTTACATCAAGGACCTAAAACAGGGATAATTACATCGAGGTCCATACATTTAGCACCCCACTAAAATTAAGCAAGGAAAAATTCGTGTACGGCTCCTTCTCAAGAGAGTAGCTGATGGAGCCATACTCTTCATACTACTTCCTCTTTGATTATTTTCAAAATATGTCTAAATCTATCGGCATGCGAATTCTTGGACATGGGATCATCACCATAAAGTATGATGTTGATATGGCCTTGACCTTGGTCGTTCGGCTTGAAATCCAAGAATGTTCATACTTGTTGACAACTAAGCTTAAATTCGTTTAAATTTCACCACTTACACTTTTTGGTGAGAATTTTACACGAATGGTGGGAGTACATTTTCATCAAGGACCAAAAAAGGTAAAATTACACCAAGGTCCATACATTTAGCATAAAGGACCATAAAATTGAGCAAAGAAAATAGTTGGGTTCGGCTCCTTCTCGAGAGAGCAGATGATCAGGCCCTACTCTTCATACTACTTCCTCTTCGATTGCTTTCAAAATATGGCCAAATTTGTCATCGTGCAAATTCTTGGATACGGGATCATCGGCATAAAGTATGATGTAGATATGGCCTTGACCTTGGTCATTCGGCTTGAAATCCAAGAATGTTCATACTCACGTTTATCTTTAAACAGTTGTCAAAACTCATGTTTATCTTCACGGAAAGTAGTACATGCAGGAGAACGTCGTGTGAATTCTTTTGTTATTAGTACTCATTATTTTTTGTTTGATTGTTTTCAAAACAAGGACAAGTTTTTGGTAGCCTTTTAAAAACCATGTTTCGCAATATGGCCTAATATATGTATTAACATTCTTGTGTTTCAAGCAAGATGACCGAGGCCAAATTCCATATATATTTCATAGTTTATGATAATGTGCCCATATTTTGTAGATGGGTTCATTGTGGAATGGTAAACAATGTTTCCAGTGTATGGTTGGATCCTTTATGTCCAAAAAATAGCATATTAAATTCCCAGGTGCAAAAAATGTGTTTTGTGTGAAGTATTAGTACAAATAAAACACATCGGAATCACACCACATATTTTGTTTAGATCCATATATATGGAAATCTTTCTTATAAATTGGCATGGCCATGAATTTGACCAGAAATTAAACAAGAGTTTTTTGTTCGAAAATAGTACCACAAAAGAGCTTGAGAATGGGTGAAATTATTATTAAAGGTGGATCGCTACTCCTACAGCTACCTCTACATTCTACTTAGTAATACTCCGTTTTGATTTTACAAGATAGATTTATTGTGGAGGGAAATGGAGCAGAGTAGTACTATTCTGAAGGGAACTGGAACAGAGGAACATGCGCCCATTTTCATTTTATTCAACCTCGCCTATACGCTATATCCGCAGTTCCCCATTACCCTACCTCTACGCCAAGCGCCGCTATTCTTCTCCTCCATAATGCCACTTTTCGATCATGTTCACCGCACAATATGAGAGTGTTTGTTCTTCTCCCTGTCCCGCCTACCGCCACTGATCTTCCCTCTTTTCCAAAAAACCAAATCAAGCCACCATCCCAACTTCCATCAGCTCCCTTGTGATGGCAGCACCGAGCAAGGACAGTGATGATTCTGAGCTGTTCCAGGAGGTTTTTACTGAAGGCCCGCTTAAAGAACTCATAATCGGATGCGATGTCATCACCACCAAGAGCCTCGCTGGTTCGTCCAAACATCATCTTGACTCAGAAAAATATAATGCAACTTTACATGCTTCTCAGCCGTTTGGCCTCCCTGTGTTCTTCATTCTCACCCAACTAAGAAACCATGGGAATGCAACAAGTACTTCGAGGGCAAGGGCATGACATGCAAGCTAATGCCGCTAGACAGGTTCTCCTCCGATGTTGTGTTCCTGAATTGTATGGGTAAGCAGTGGGTAGGTGCCAATGGAGATTGGATTGCCACCGTTGGGTCCGAGTGCAAGTGGGAGCTTGTCAATGTGTACACTCATCGACGTGTTCCTCTCCCACAAGTCAATGAGTTTGTACCCACCAACGATCCATTTACATTCATGCATAATGATCGCCCTATTTTCCAAGCTCCCATAGCTGCGGCAAATTATTTAGATTTCTCTCTTGTTGTTATCTTCGACTACTCAATTTCTACCCTTGATGGCGATGAGTATGCATGGACAGTTCTTGAGAACTAGTTCTAGTGCTATTTCAGATACAACGATGCACTTATCCACAAGGGTCTGGTGTTTGCAACCACTGAGAGTGGCAGTGTTTATGTCTGGAATCATCTGTATTTTGGTAAGTTTGATCCATTCTTGTTCTAAACACTAGCTTCAGTTTTAATGGATGTAAACTACTGTTGGCTGATTTGGCTATCATTTATTTTTCAAGATCTTATTTTGCTCCCGTCACCACCTGGCGCGCATCTCAAGGAGGGCAAACTTGATGCCATAGATGATGACGAGCACAAACCTAGTTTATGGTTCTTAGCAATATCTACAGATGAATCTCACCTTCTTCTTATCCATATAGAGGGTGTTATTGATGAGGAGTTTTATGGTGGTACTTATTATGGTCATGGCAATCCTGTTGCTGATCATAGTGTTGATCATTGTGGTCGCACTTATGGCACCTATGCTACTGGATTTAGCTGCAAGGTGTACTCAAAGGACATTGTTTACTTGTATCCACCTAAGCCATGGATAGCGATTACTGAACTAGGAGCATATTCCCTTTTCCTTGGATTGAACTATCTTATTAACATTGCAGTAGGCAGTGCAGATGTTGCCCCAGGATATCTGACGAAAAGCAACTGTGTCTACACCTCCCACCATGCTATAGGGCTTGGATATATGTTGTTTCCTAAAATATGTTGCTTCAGTATAAATACCGAAAAAGCAGTTGTTGGTTTCTGAACCAACATTGCATGGAAATCTCTGGAGACTCCATTATGGTTCATCCCGAGCTTTGCCCATGCCCGCAATTGGAACCAAACTACTATAAGTAACCGTAATACTATGTAGTAGGATAGCTCAGTTGGTATCGGCCATGTTAAACTATTTTGGCTGCAAAGCGGTACTAGTATAGTAGTAGTTCTTGTATTTCGGAATGTTTTTACTATATACTGATACTTTTTTAGATCAAGGGCAGGAGATGGTACTGCTTTGCCTTTGTTCTATCGTTGCTAGTAACTAAGGGCTTGTTTGATTCATAGGAATTGTGTAGGATTTGAATCCTATGGGAATTTTTCCTAAGTTATTGTTTGATTCATAGGAACACATCCTATAGGAATTAATCATATAGGAATCTTATAGTGCAATTCCTATAGGAAAGAAACATTAGATCATACCTCATGGAAAAATTCCTTTGCAACATCAAACAAAATTTCTCTTCCCATAGGATTCAAGTTGGCATGACATATAAATCCTATGTTTTTCCTATTCCTATACTTTTCCTATCCTATGAATCAAACAAGCCCTAAGTATTTTATAGAACTAATACTGATGTACTGGTACTTGTTTAGATCAAGTGCAGTAGATGCTTTTCTTTTGTAACTTGTCCTTGTCATAAACTCATAATCTAGACGAGGCTTTGGGCATTTTGAGTTGCCTATGGAGGTAACACACATGCATTGATGTGAGAAGGAGGCATGCACACAAAAGTAGACTTGATCGTCAATTTTGTTTCTTGCAATGACGAGTGTTCGGAGAAAAGGGCAAACTGAATCTTTCACTTTGAAATGCTGTTGAATATGTCCAAGTGCCACTAAATGTGAACTGGGAATCTATCAATATTTTTCTTTCTTATTATGTACTGCTAAATCTTTCAAATGCTACTGAACCTGTGAAAAGTTTTGTTTGGTACTTGTTCAGATCGACCGGACGAGTGCAATATGGTCTTGCTTTCCTTTTGAATCAGGCCTTGCTACATCTATTGAATTTCAATGTCCACATTCTTGAATCTGTTAATTCTTTTGCTCACTGTCTGTGTACTGCCAACTGGTCACTTTGAATGATGTGCTGACTCTGTCAAGTGTTGCTGAATATGAACCGGGAATCTATCTGATATTTTCACGGTCTTATTCTGTACTGCTGGATCTTTCATGCTATTGAATCTGTCAAATGCTCTATCGTTACTATTAGTAAAATATTCTGTAGAACGAACTGTGATGTACTGGTACTTGTTTAGATGAAGTGCATCAGATTGTCTTGATTTCCTTTTAAAACTTAGCATTGTCACAATTATCTAGATGAGTCTTAGGAAGTTTGGGTTGCATATGGGCGGTCACACAGGCATTAGCATAAGGAGGAGGTATTCACACAGAAGCATACTTGATCATCAGTTTTTCTTGCTCCGATGATCAATTCTCTTTTGAGAAAAGGCCAAACTGATCGTGCGCCAAGGTTTTTTTAGCTGGAACAAGAACTGATTCTCTTTGTACTGCTATTGAATTTCAAGAAGGAAAGCTACTGAATCTCTCAAATGTTCTGTCATTGCTATTACTAAAGAATTTTGTGGAACTAATACTGATGTACTGGTACTTGTTTAAATCAAGGGCACTAGATAGTCTTACTTTTCTTTTGAAACATGGCCGTGTCAAAATCTAGATGAGACTTGGGCATTTTGGGTTGCATACGAGGGTCACACAGGCATTGATGTGAGAAGAAGGTACTCAAAGCAGACTTGATCGTTAGTTTTTCTTACTCCAATGGTTGAGTGTGTTTGGTGAAAAGGACAAACTGGTCGCGTGACAAGGTTTTTAGAGCTGAAACAAGAACTGGTTCTCTCTGTACTAATATTGTATTTCATTGTCTGTATTGTTGAATTGGTCACTTTTGAAATGCTGCTGAATTAGTCAAGTGCTCCTGAATATGAACTTCGAATCTGTTGATAATTTTTCTACCTTATTCCAGGAGCGCTGCCTACCCATGTTTTAAGAAAATCTCCATTATGTGGCATTTTATAAATTGAGATGCCAGGAGCGCTGCCCTTTTATATTTTAAAAGAGATAACATAGACATACAAAATATTTTTAAGTAGACTAATACATAAGTTGTAGTACTAATAAAAGTTTAATGATATTTATTCTATAAATATCTTTGTTGTAGTGGCAATGCACTCAGTTTGTGTTTATTTGATTTGAAGGTATTTTGTTCGAATCGCTTGTGTGTGTATCTTGGGTTTACATTTTTCTTCTAGCAATATCGCATTACGAAGAGGCTGACATCACGGACCCACCAGCACACAGTGTACCTCGAGTTTTTTTGAGGGTGGGTTCGAAAAAAGTTTAAATACTTGTAAATAGCGGCTGGCATCGGGGACCTAGCAGACAGAACATACAAGGCTGCACCAGGGACCCACAAGCCAGAATATAACAAAGAGGCTGACATAAGGGCCCCAACAGTAAGACCATACACGGCTGCCACGGTGAAAACAGCGGACACAGCCGAAAAAAAGTCCATCATAGACACGTTGCACTTACGGAGAAGCTGACATGTCGGACCTAGCAAGCCCAAGCATAACCCATGAAATTAGCCTATCAGCCCCAAGCATAGCCTAAAACCTTCTAATTCGGCCTTTTCGTGGTCTTGTGGCCATCGACCATAGTCCATTCAATTTAGGAGTGAGCCCATGGAATATAACCCATGCCGAATAGGGCATCCACCCCGAGTTAGCCCAGAATCTTTTTAATTCGTCCTTTATGAGCATTTTTTGTACTCTGAGGCTAACATCTGGGACCCGAATAGACAGTCCAACATACACGCGTTTCTTTCAAATAGAGGCTGTCAGCTGGGACCCAGCATAGACATGTTTCCTGCATATAGGAGGTTGACATCTAGGACCTAGTAAGTTGCCAAGGTCAAAACAGCGGACATGGCTAAAAAAGTCCATCATACGCACGTTTTATTTACAGAGAGGCTGGTGTGTGGGACCCAGCAACGAGAACTTATACAGATGCTGCATGAAGCAACATTCCCAAGTCGAAACAGGGAGATGCGAGCGAGAAAAAAGTTCAGCATGCACACGTTTCTTGTAATGAGAGGTTGAAATGGGGGACCCAGCAGCTTGAGAAAACGGCAGATTCGTCGAGCAATGTTATCTAGTTCGGAACAGGGTAGCGCTAGAGAAGAAAAAATTCCATAATACCGACGATTCTTCTAATGTGAGGCCGACATAAGGGACCCACCAACATGAATAAACGGCTGATGCAACGAGCAATGCTATCAAGTTCAAAACACGAAGGTGCGACTGAGGGCGCAAAAATCCATCATACACATGTTTCTTCTAATGAGAGGATGACATGTGGGGCCCAGAAGGTTGATTAAACGGTAGATGCATCGATCAATGTTATCAGGTTCAGAACAGGGTAGCGTGAGTGAAGGAAAAAATTCCATCATACACACGTTTCTTCTAATGAGAGGATGACATGTGGGTTCCAGCAGCCTGATTAAATGGTAGATGCATCGAGTAACGCTATCAACTTCGGAAAAGGGTAGCGCAAGCGAAGGAAAAAATTCCATCATACACACGATTCTTGTAATGAGAGGCTGACATGTGGGACCCAGCAGCCTGACTAAACGGCAGTCACATCGAGCAACATTATCGAGTTCAAATCAGGGAGGCGTGACCAAAAAGTCTGGTACGCTAAAGATAATGACATTTGGGACCAAAATGCCTTGATAGATTTTGGCAAGTACATAGATTCTGGGACCCATCAGCTTGAGAAAACGGCAAATTCGTCGAGCAACGCTATCTTGTTCGGAACAAGGTAGCGCTAGAGAAGAAACAAATTGCATCATACCCATGATTCTTCTAATGTGAGGCTGACATAAGGGACCCACCAACCTAAATAAACGGCTGATGCAACGAGCAACGCTATCAAGTTCGAAACACGAAGGTGCGACCGATGCCAAAAAAATCCATCATACACGTGTTTCTTATAATGAGAGGATGACATGTGGGCCCAGGAGGTTGATTAAATGGTAGATGCATCGAGGAGCGTTATCAAGTTCGGAACAGGGTAGCGCGAGCAAAAGAAAAAATTCCATCATACACACGTTTCTTATAATGAGAGGATAACATGTGGGTTCCAACAGCCTGATTAAACGGTAGATGCATCGAGTAACACTATCAACTTCAAAAAAGGGTAGCGCGAGCGAAGGAAAAAATTTCCATCATACACACGATTCTTCTAATGAGAGGCTGGCATGTGGGACCCAGCAGCCTGACTAAACGGCAGACGCATCGAGCAACGTTATCGAGTTCAAATCAGGGAGGCGTGACCAAAAAGTATGGTACGCTAGAGACAATAACGTCTGGGACCCAAATGCCTCAATAGATTTTGGCAAGTCAACATCGCGCGAGGAAACGAAAATCTTGCTTCTGCCACGCGCTAGCCGAGCTTTCTCCATGTTTTTAGCGGTTCCCTCGTAGTAGAGGACCGCGAAACCGAAAAAAAAAGTTTTTCATCGGCCACAATCAAGCGGAGAAATTCATCGCAGAAGACACGCCTTCTACGATGATCGAAGAGATAAGTCGCTGCGGAAGGAAACATTTCATGTAGTGTTATGTTCATGGAATGTATGAGTCACATACTTATGCAACCCCCTATGGTTGAATCAATTAAAGTTGATCAAACAAAGTTAGTAATGGAAGCATTGAATGAAATTGGCCATGAATTATGTGATAGGTATAATTTATATTGTTGCATATATCAATATCCTAAGAATCTAAATTTCCAATGCAAGCTTGAGAGTATGCCTATAATTGCTTCCTACCATAATAATGAATTCATGAACACTGATATGAAGGCAGCTGAAGAATTTACTATTGTAATGGGATTTCTTGAGATAGCTATGTTGGTAGCAAATGAAACTCATAGCCTCACACCAAAACTTGCTACAATGCTTGAACAACTCTTGAAACCTTTTTATAAGAATACTTATATCCTTGAATATTATAATGGCTTGTAGAAACAGGATGATAAAAGCCCAAGCTTGGGGATGTCCATGCACCACAAAGAAGGAGAGGAGAATGAAGAAGAAAAAGGTATGGTCTAACCTAAGATTGGGGATGTAGGGTAACCTCTCATAGATGATAAAGGAGATATCACCAAGCTACCACATGATCTCCACATCACTTGAATCAAGTAAGTAAAGCCTAGCTATATGGCTATAAAGAAAGCGCTTTTCGGGAGACAACCCGGTAATTTATTTTTATACATGCTTGATGTAGTTAAAGAGTAATTTTTAGTGTCTTTGCTGTAGTTTAGTAATAAAGTACCAAGTGGAACCCATTTTGGATGTTAAAACGTTGTTAAATATATGGAGTAGCAAATTCTTGCAGAACAGTTTTTAGTAGAAAAATTCTCTGATTTTTTATGTAACTCCATTTGCACTCATATTTACACAGCATTTGAAACTTTTCATCCTCTATATGCACACAAATTGTCTAAAATTCCTGACATGTCTAAGTGTGCGAAATAAATTTGTTTTGCTGCTGCTAAAAATCTGGACAGATTCTGCCATGTTTTGTTTTAACCATTCCCAAGTGTCCTAAAATGATTGTTATGAGTCATATTATATGCTAGGGATATGTAAAAACATTATATTATTGATGAAACATTTAGAAAGAATTTTGTATTTGATATATATGCAGCAACTAGTATGCCTTTGTGCCACTAATGTCACCACTCAAAAAGGAGATGGAAGAAAAGTTGTGTTGAAGTTTTTTGACAGGGAATAGAGGAACATCACACCAATAGTAATACAAGGATGTTGAAAACCATAAGCTTGGTGATGCCCAAGGTACCCCGCTGGACCTATTAAACTCTCGGTTTGTAAACCTCTAAACTTTGTTTTCAAGCAACATAAAACTATCGTAAAAACTTGGAGCATCTGTTTTTTATTTTACTTTTGTTTTGCATTAAATGGACCACCACCATTATTATAAATGTTTATGATATAGCTACTAAAAAGAAACTTTGCCTTAATGAGATTAAAAATGAATAAGAATGCCTTGAAATAAAAGAAAAGGGGAAATAAAAGCAAAAGGCTTAAATTCATGTTGTGTCTAGTTCTAAAGCTCAAGTACTTTATATGAAGTATGATTTGTTTTATGCCTATTAATGTTTATACTTTGCTTGTGTATATTTATGTTCAACATTAAGGAGCAAGGTGAGAAAATAGATGTTGGCATTATGAACTAGATGGCACACTCTTTATATCTCTTTTTGCTAAGCCTTCACAATACAAGCTAAGACTTGTTCCAAACCCCATAAACTAGACTAGGCATATCCACCTATTTGTGGAAAAAGCTACTTTCAAGTATAGTATGTATGTTAATCCTCCAAACATCTTAAAAACACCTTTTTCAAGTATTTTAAAGCTCATAAGAAAGTAAGGTTTGGGGTGATACCACTATGGAAATTTTTATGCTTTACATCTTATTAGTTGTTGTTGGACAAACCATGTTGTCATGGCACAAGCTTTCAATGTTGAATGTTGATAATTAATCATGTTAAAGTTCTGTCTATGGATTGCATCGATGTGAAATCAAGTGTGCATACTGGAGTAGGCATGTTGAGAGAAAACGCTCCTGAACCGCTAGTTAAATCCATGCATCGTGTGGCAACTCATGGTGGAAACTTACAACACGATGATCCTTGTTGATATGATTCATATGTATGCTTTTCTTGTTCTTCTAGAGTAGAGATACTGCCCTCTCCCACCTTGAACATGACCAAGGAATTATATCAACTCCTATGATAAATAAATAAATAAATATAAAAGGGGGGCATATAGCTACACAGGGAGCAAAAGGTACTTCAGTGATGCTGTTTCTAAGACCAACATGTGCATATAATGAAAGGCCTGAGTTGAGTAGCATGAGGAGCAAGTTCATAGGTATGGTGCATGAAATAATCAACTTGTAAGATGTTTAGCACATAAACCATATGAATCTTTGAAATAAAAGATACTTGGAACCCCATCCTTATTAGTATTGTTAACATGAACTATGTAGCTCAAAACTTTATTTTTACATTCTTTATGGAGGATTAACATATGTATTCAATGCTTACTTTCAGTACGAGATGCAAAACATCTCAAGGGAAGACATGAAACTAACAAGTGATTCTTCCAGTCAAGGGCATGAAACTAAGAAGTAGCCCAAAATAAAGGCATAAAACACCAATGCCAATCATGAAAAGAGTCTCTTATTCTATAGGTTCATCAAAGTGTGCTTGAAGGTTTGTTTTGTTCATCATTTGTTTTATCACACCATTACTTATTGTTTAACATGTTTATAGATGTGTAAAAGATACAACTTGATAGTACACTTGCATATTATGTTTCATTGAAAGGAATTGATCCTATGAACTTTACATAATAATGAAAGAAGCAAAGGTAACAAACTCCAAAGTCCCAGTTTTGTTTTTATCACCTTCATGCTCGAGGACGAGCATAGGTTAAGCATGGGGATGTTGATGCATGTAAAATGCATACATGAACTTTGTAGTTTGTTAACATGTTTACCCACATATTTTCCTCATATATAATGTTTTATCCATGTTTTACATTGATTTTTGGGGATTTACCGATGATCCCCTTTATTTTGTCTATAACCCGGCAGGGCAGAAAAACCTTGTTTTCAATGAACCTATACGAAGTAAAATGGACCTGAAATTTTGGAAATGCCAATATTTATCCACGAGAAGCATCTAGAGCACAAGAACCTCACCTGGAGGGCCAGGAGGCCCAAAAGAGCCTAGGTGGCATGCATAACCCAGGTGGGCGCGCCACCTACCCTCTTTTCCTCCTCGGTCGTCCGATCGCCTTGATTCTTTCGCCCACAGAGTTATCTTGACCTAAAAACCCCTTTATAAGGATCCCCCAGGGAGTCCTTGATAGGGAGCACACTAGAGATGAAAACAGCACCAAACAGAGTTAGATTCAGCAAAGATTGGAGGGGGAAACTCTGCCGGAGCCGCCTCTGGAGGGATCTCCACCTTCTCCAACATCTCCAGCATGATCACCATGAGGAAGAGGGATTAGTCCATCCCCTGGACTTTGGGTTTATGGTGGTAACTTGATCTAATCTCTCCATGTATGATCATTGTTGAAGTCCATATGATGTGCCTTTCATGAGTATAGATCTATCTATGTAATTCCTATGGTGGATATTGTGTTATGGGATAGTACTTGTTATTCATTTACCATTGTGTTGGATCTTGTATGGTTTGTCATACTTTGGGAATATTCTATGATGCATGTAATGGTTTATATCTATACATAATGCCTTGTTTATCCATATCATGAGGTGATTGACACCACAAGTGGGGGTATATGAGAGAGATGTGATAATACTCACAACATATGAATAATTGCACTAGTGTTTAGAATGTTCTCTATTAAGAAGTATGATGTATGTAGGTAATGGATGGTCGAGTGACAGAGGCATATGTATTGAGTGACAGCAATGCAGCCCAACATCCTTTATCTAGAGGTAAAAAGGGAGAAGTATGATGTGTGGTGTGACACAAACCAAATGCTAGCCTTAATGCAAGGGTGACCTAGTAACACAAAGGAGTACTTCTTTCACCTATGTGCTTTATGACATGTAGCTACCATAAAAAGTACCATTAAAACATGACAATTGTGTGTATCTTTACTATCTTACGATTAGATAAATTTACACATCGAACTAATAAAGTCATTTGTTCTTGATGACTAATATCAGGGGTACAATCTAGGATAATAGAGAAATACTTCGAAGCTTTCACAACCTTTATGCACATGTGATGTCGGAAGCCAAAAGAGATATCGACTCATTCTGAATTTGATGACTGAGATAATGATAGTAAATTTTATTGTTCTTAATACGCCTAAGGTGATCTTGCATTCCATATCAAATTCTACAATCATCTCAACACAAGCTAAGAAATTACCACTTCATGTTTGTAAAGCTGCTCACTCTTTCCTCAAAAAACCAAGCTATATTTACCAAGATATTTCACAATGTCTATTATACTTAACAAAACTTGTCTAAAACTCATTCTTTCTCCTTTGTGATTTCATGCTTCAATTCTTTGTCAATAGTTTCTCACTTCCATAGTCGAACTCTCAATTCATTCCACTTGTTCATATTATCAATGTGCTCGATGCTATTTTCATGCTCTTTAAGTTTCTCACTAATATGCCTCCAATTGATAAATCCACCATGTGCTAAGGAACTCGGACTTCTGCTAGTGCTAGACTTGAAGATCTTACAATAAAAGCAAAAAACTTTTTCAACTTCCCTTGAATAAACAAGCCATGTTCTTTCGTGCTTCTCTCTATTGCTTAAGTTCCTATAATAATGAACATATGAAAAATGTCTCGAGTCGTCGTCTAGAGGGTACTCCATATTTTCCTCCTCCGTAGGTCCTTTATCGACTAACATGACTCTTGGTTTATTATCAAGATTATTCCAATTTTTTGGATCATAGATATCAGAAGTATAAACTGGATATTCATCAACACTAGTAGACTCTCTATGCGCATCTGATGAATCAGTTATATTCTCAGAGCCACTTATATTGTTACTCTTCCTCCATAGCAACAATCGCCAACTCATCATTTGGGTTTATCAAAGCACCACTCTTACCCTTGAAAAATTTGTAAATATCTCCTCTATGTGACTATACCAATGCAGCCACCTCTTTCACTCTTTTACTTTTAGCATAACCAGATAGACATTTTCTCGATGAGGATAACATGATAACACACAATGCTAAAAAAATCTACGTAAAGTATTGAATAGTACAAATTGTACATCATGTATGTGAAGGTAAATGTCTAGTACTAGTAATAAAATATTTAGTATACCTAGATTTGTATTCCCGTGATGGGGGCGGAAATTGAAATAGTGATCTGATGAGTCGATAAGCTGGTGACCAGAAATCAAAATTAGGCAATAAAAATTAGAGTAAACAAGAACTCTAGATCGATCCTGCATCAAAATATATTGGATTCTTACCGTTGGAATCACCGAGACTAATCCTACCGACCAGCTAATCCTTGCATCAAAGAAAGACCGAAGAACACCGTGGTCGTGGCCTGGCTGATCGTTGGAGGAGTGGCGGTGGCGGCGTGGCCGCGTGGGCACTAGACTCGTTAGCAGGGAGCGACCAGGGAGCATTTTTCCCTCTACCCAACACCGTATGGGCGCTGGACTCGTTAGCAGGGAGCGACCAGGGATCGTTTTTTCCTCTACCCAACACCGTATGGGCGCTGGACTCAAGCGATCAGTTCATTTCATGGGCAGCGGATGTGTCTTTCTTCCTTTACACACAGTCGTCAAAGGCCCATTAGGCCCTTCTCTCCGTAGCTACTGTAGTATATATATGTATATGTAGCACTACAACATATGTGGCGTGGGGCCCTAGATTTTGGGGGCCCTAGGCGGCTCACACCCTGCTCACCCCAAGGCCGGCCCTCACTAAGTTTTCCTTTGATATTAAATCTAACATCTTTAGTAGATGATACTCTAAGAAATACCTCATTACGTACTTGAAATTCCACATTTTGTCTCTTGGATTGGGTAGCTCTTTTGCCTCCTCTGTGCTGTCAACATGTGCTCTCTAATATCAGCAACCGATCGCAGTGGTCAGCCGAACCCAGTTTAACCCCAATACTGATTGAATAGTGTTGGTATAAAGCTGACGGTACTTTCGCTAGGACGTTGTGACGACACAATCTGCAACAAGTCGTAGCCCGTCGTGTACTTTTCGACCAGTACACCTTGCAAAAACCACCTAGTTCGTAATGCACTTGGCCGGTACTTTTGTGTTGGCCTATACACGCCACGTACAGCTAGCTTAATCCGCCAGAGATGGCCTCACAAGGCAAGACACAAATCAAGCTGAGCGCTAATCTGAACCAAACAGCGAGAGAATCTCACACGACCATCTGCGCTGACACGGTGGATATTACAACTCGAATAGTAACACGCGGGGAATCCTCCATCGAAATCGATCCATCGCAACGTATGGGAGCAGTGCACGGTCTTCCTCGAGGGAGAAGAGTAATATGTGCTGTCAGGTCGGTCAACGGAGATCCTCGAGGTCTCGAAAATATCTAGCGCACTGTAGGCGATCGAGGGACATGCATGCATGGGTAGTACTAGCGCGTGCTTAATGATTTTTCCAAATAATGGACCAATTTATTTGAAACGGACAAGACGACGACCCATGTAATGCGTGCTTGTCGGCAAAGCATCAGAATACTATCGCTGTGTCAGCCTGCCTCAGCGTGGAGCACTGATAGCTGCACGAAGAAAAACTAATCATAAGCAGCAGTAAGCAGTACAGAATTAGTCGTCTCCTGAGCATGGAAGAAAGTGACCAATCGTATTACGAGCAGTTTACATATACAGAGCAGGTCGTAATGCACGCCAGCTTGATAAGCATGACTTATTTAAACCGAATACGACAACTACGCAATTATTGTGTATACAGTGTCTGACGAGCTTGATGCACAAAACAACATCTATTACCTATCACCCACACGTCTAAGGTAATCTATTTCTATCTCTATCTCTACCTCTCTTCCTCTCTATCTCCCTCCCCTCCCCTCCCCTATAGATATCTCTCTTATTCCGAGTTCCGACCCTCACACAATCAAAGTAGTCTGCAACTAAAGATGGGAGGTGCGAGATGGTGCCTTGGTGCCGAGCTCTGGACTCCCAGGGTGAAGGTTCACTCCTCGGCCTCCTGTCTGCCCCAGCAGCAGCTACCCCTGCAAGAAGAGGGGTCGTCCTCCTCCGCTGCTCCTCCAGCTCTATCAGCCGAGCCAGCCGGCGAAGAAGTTGGAGCAGGGCACACGAGCGAGCAGCGGGAGGTGTTCACCATCTGGATGAAGTCGCTGGTCCTCAACGGCAGCGGCTGCACGGTGTTCGACTCCGACGGCCGCATCGTCTACCGCGTCGACAACTACGGATCCCACCACTCCGTCGACGTGTGCCTCATGGACATCACGGGGAGCGTGGTCCTCCAGGTGCTCAAGAGGTTCGGGAGGTGGGACGGCTACCGGCGCGGCAACTGGGAAACAAAAGAGCCCGACGCGCCGCGGGGCCGGCCGTGGTTCACGGTGGTGAGCAACAAGTGGGGCCGCGGCCCGAGCTGCGAGTTCAGGAGCGAAGGCGGCCGGGCGGTGCGGTACAAGATGGACGGCGGGAGGCGGCGGCAGCAGGCGGCGCGGGCGTCCTGGATAGTGGACGACGCCACGGGGTTGGCCGTGGCGGAGGTCAAGAGGAAGCTCACGGCGACGGGGGTGTCCCTCGGCGAGGACGTGCTCACGCTCGTGGTGGAGCCCAACGTCGACCACTCGCTCATCATGGGGCTTCTGGTCGTGCATGGCCTCATCAACCACAGTATGTGACTGCGCCGTGGCCGGCTGTAATTAAACACCGGACCGAATTTGGCGTCCTAATTGATGTTACGTGTACGCGCAAGAGACAAAACCTCTTCTGTTCGACAGGGAATTATTTGGAAATTAGAGACGGCGACTGTCGACGGACAATTTATCGGTCTTTGTGGGGGATTTTTCTTTTACTTTTCTTCACCGATATGCTCACATGCACCGGTAGAAACTTCGCAATGCACTCCGTTTTCAGCTTTGACACGCCAAATAATGTCGATTTTAAAAGGAGTTGGAACTAGGATATAGACGTCGGGTACTAAATATCCATGTGTTAGCCGTCGTCACAAGGGCATGAACATTGGTCTTATCTTAGTTTTATCTTAGCAATGCCACCTAAGATGATTTCTGAATTGGAGGAGATAAAAACTAAAAAATACGCCGGCCTTAGCTTAGCTAAGAGATGATCTTTCAGCAACAACATGTATCACCACATATTTAAAGATATCTGTTACTAGAGATAGGACTAAAAAAATCCATTATATATCTTGTTTTGTTGTCGTATCAAAATTACATGGTATGTATAAAATAAGACCGTCTTATCAACTATTGTACTGCCCTAAGAAACCCAGCCGTAGACTCCTTCGTAGTAGGTTGGTTCCCCGTCCTTTCGGCCAGCCTTATTAGTGTCAGGAGGGCAAGGAACCCGATTTTTGAGTGAGTTTTTTAATAAAAGCACTTATTCCATAGATAGGTTTGGTTTTGCTAGCCGTCACTTGGCCTCCATGGTAGCGGAGATGGCATAGTCTAAAATAAGAGACTTTTTCGGCCCTCTTTCCACGAGAAGATCGTATTTCCAACGTCAATGGTATTGTTAAAAGATTAAATTTCTCTAGGTATGGGTCTTCAGATCTTACTTCACCAGATCTGTTTTGGATTTTTTTCTCATGATTAGTACGAGAAGGATTATCCTCCTAATATTTCTCTAGACTGTTATGTCCTCGACAATGGTGATTTTGAAAGCAATGTGCCCGAGCGACAATAATAAAATAGTTATTATCTTATTTCATGTTTATGATAAATGTTTATTTCTCATGCTAGAATTGTATTAACCGAAAGCATTAATACATGTGTGTCTAATAAACAAACAAGTTTCTAGTAAAGCCTCTTAATTAACTAGCTTGTTAATTAACGGATGATCAAGGTTTCCTGATCATGAACATATTGGATGTTATTGATAACAGGGTCATGAGGTCGTTAGGAGAATGATGTAATGAACATACACCCAAATTAAGTATAGCAATATGATCAAATCATGAAGTTTACATTCTTGTATCGTACACATACGAAGTAACCCTAATCCTCAAACCATGATATCATGTCAATTGCTAACACTGGAGGAGTACTTAGGATCATGGATCAAGAGTGAGATTTATCCATCCAGATAATGGAAAGATATACTATGGCCCTCTCGGTGATATCACATCAACACATCTTGCAAGCATGTGTCTAGGTCACAAGGACCATATCACAGAACGGGTAAAGAGTATTTGTCCGTAGCGAAATCAAACTAGGTATGGTTGATACCGATGATCGGATCTTGGAAAAGTAAAATGTCGCAAGAAAAAGGAATTGGTTGTGACGTTTATGGTTCACATGATCACAAGATTCATCGTTGAATGTGTGGGAGTAATTACAGATCTACAGGTCTCGTTGTGGACTATTAATCGGAGAGGTGTCTCGATCATATCCGCATTATTAATGAACCGTAGGTGACACACTTAAGGTTCGTCGACGCTTTTGAGTGGATACGAATATCAGAGAAAAGTTTGGGAAGAAAAGGTATTATTCGAGAAACACTAGAATTGTTTCGGGTGATATTGTAATAGTGCGAGGAGGTAATTGTTAATGTTTGTTAATTAAAATAATTGACAGATATTAAAATTCAGAAGTGAAAATTGTTTTATTTATTTAGTGGGAGAAACCCCTTGGATTTTGAGTGGAGGGTCCACTCAATTGATGGGGGCATGAGTAGAGGCGAGTGGGAGCTTCACCCACATAATGAGGGGAGAGGTGGGGGCGCCACATGTGTGTGGTGCCACCCCTTAGGGGTTACCCCTCCCCTATACAAGGTGGGGTGGTAGCTCTCCTCTCCCTCTGACTCAAGTACAAGCTCAATCTCTCCCTCCTCTAGTTGCTCCCACCACTTGGTTTCCAGAATAGCGGAAGCCATTGGCAAATAGTTTTCTTCGGTGGGTCCACTACTTTTGTTGCCTCGCTGGATCGAGGGAATGGGGGTCGTCGTCAATATGTAGGTGTGACCGAGTACGGAGGCACTACTGGGTTGCAGCGCTCATCAACACAACCTTGAGATCGGCAAGTCTTCGTTTACATCACCCACGAGATCTGATATCGATAAGAACTTTCAGTCTTTGACGGAATGTTTTTCTGGATGATGAACTACTTGTTACATGCATCTTCTAGATTAGATCGTGGTACATTTGTTGTTCTTACCATAGGAATATTTTTGTTTTCTATGATGCGAACCCTTGAGTGTAATAGAGCCATATCTATGCGTAGATGTTTTGTACAAGTAGAACACATATGGATGTGGGTGTTGATGATCTTGGTATTGCCTCCTTTTGTGTATTTAGGATCTTTGTGGTATAGTGGTATGAAGCAGACCAAACTAACCTTACATTTCCTCACACATGAGACTTGTTCCGCGCTTGACGTGCAACTAGTTTTGCATAAGTGTCTTATGGATGTCTGTCTCTCCCACTATAGTTAAGATCTAATCTACAACTGGTTGCTAATAATTTGTTTATCAACGTTGTGCAATGCTATGATGCTTGTAGATATGAACGGTCCTATCTTCGAAAGCCCTAGGTTGCGTAAAACATGCAAAGATAAATTAGATTCGTCTAACTTGTTTTTACAAGGAATGTGATGTGATATGGTCAGGGTTACAAATTTGATGTATGCAACGATCTTCTTTGTAAATTATGACAAACCGGCATGAGCCTGATGGTTGTCTTATTATTTTAAAGTATGTGTGCTAGATATCCATGTAATATATTATATTAGTGGAGGACAACCAAGATTGTATCACCATGGACCTTGGCACCACGCCGGTGGAATGATGGAGATCATGCTATTACGCACAAGATGGAGATAAAGTGCAAGAAGGACCATATCAGATCACATTATCCATACATGTGATGTTAATCCTTTTTATGTATCTTATTTTTCTTAGATCTTGCTTAGATCACGATGGTAGCATTATAAGATGATCCTTCACACTTAATATCAAGATAATAAAGTGTTCTTGCTTAGAATGCATTGTTAAGAAAGTTCATCGTTTTGAAGCACCACATGATGATTAGGTGTTATAGACTCAACGTTCGCATACAACGGGTGTAAGCCATATTTACACACGCAGATACTACGGTTCTACTTGGCGAGTCTAGCATATACATACATGGCCTCAGAACACATAACCGAAAGGTAAAGCATGATTCATATGGATGGTATGATGAACATATCCATGTTCACCTTTGCGGCTCCACCATCTCATGTGATGGTCGGTTTTGGTACAGTAAAATTTGTTTGTGTAATCACCAAAATGACTAAAGGGATGTTGCTTTTGAGTGGGAGTTCACGTAGTAATTTTGAATTAACTTGAACTTAATTTATCATAAACTAAATCAAAATGTATTTGCATAGTTTGTTATAGTCATTGACATCCGTTTACTACCTTGTGCTTCGTTATAACTGAGATAATAGAACTATAAAATTTTGGATATTTACTTTACAAACTGGTATCGTGTTGTTTTGAATGCTAATCTAAAGTTTAAAAGTACTATTGCAAACTTTCAACAAACTCCATGAAATTTAATAAGTAGTATTAAATCAGAGTAACAATTCCAGTGTTCGTATCTAATTATCATGCTTGCCTCCATGATCCTTGATATTCGAAAGTTGTTTTATTATCAAGGTTATCTAGGAGCTGAAAGAATTGTTTAAGAAACCATCATGTGTGCAAGATACTGTGATATCTGAAACAATGTTTGGGTTGCAATATGATAAGAGTATAATTTATTAAGATATATGTTCTCATATTGTATGAGAATTTGTGAAGCTTGGAGATGCTAGGGATCTGTTCTCCCAAAAGGTTTTTGGGAAATAACATTGTACTCACGGTTGGCCCTTATAAGATATAGTAGCTTGATCATGAAATTTGTCATGATAGGATGAATAAAATATGTAGGTAGAATATTTACTTCACTAAAAGATTACTACAGAATGAATTTTGGAAGAACACCAAACATTTGATGATGGTGATCCACATTGAAGTGTAAGTACAAGGGTATTAGTGTTCGACTAACACGCTTTGGACTATGTGTCATGTGTATGGCGCCACTATTGATGTTAATAGATTCTTCTAAAAAGGAAATGAAATAGTGAAAGAGAATCTAGAAAATATCTGGTAGAAAAGAAAAGGACCAGAAATGTACAACTTAGGTATATAAATGATATACATTTTGTGGGTGTATTCTTTCCTTGTAAAACAATGTGGTTCTTGGGTATTGGATACCAGATTGGTTGGTGTGAAGAGTAATATACAGAATAACACAATTCATGAACTGCGGTGGCCTAAATAACTAGCAAGATAATATGGGATGATGATCACCGAAAACAAATAAAGTGCTGTTGTGTTTCTCGTTGACATCAAACCTAGCCTTCAAGATTCGTTTCAATAATTGTTATTTTTTCTAGTATTATGAGAACAATGGTTGTTCAAATAATTAATGTATTCTATAGAAGATGGATGAACTCTTACAAGTCTAGTTGGATAAATCACATCCATAACACGAATGCTAAAATGTCACATGTTGACATATCACTTATGAGTGACATTGTCGTTGAAATTATGTTGGAAAGGAAACATGAAGAAACTCCATGTTAATGGATTTTGGAGTCTTTTATTTTGATCAATTGATGCTTGTGAGACTTTCCTAGAGATAATTAAAACTTAGTTCATCGGCCAAATAAGAACGAACGACTAACTTATTGGATATTGTGCATGTTGATGTATGTAGTCCATTATGTGTAGCCGTGTGCGGTGGATCTTTCAACCTCATATACTTACTCCGAAAATTTGAGGGGATATATGTGTATATTTACTTAATGAGTAAGAAGTATGGAACATTTGAAAAATATTCAAAGACTTTCAAGATGAAGTAGAAAATCATTGCAACAAGAAAATAAAGAATATATGATTGGATCATAAAGGAAGATATTTGAGTTACAAGTTTAGCAAACACCTAAGAGTTGAGGAATCGTTCCATAGATTTGTGTTTCCCAAAATACCATAGGAGTATGGAGTGTTCAAGAGATGTAATCAAACCTTGTTTGACAAGGTAAGATCAAAGGTGCCATTTATAAAACTTCCATTATGTCTTAAGTATTAAGCTTTAGAGACTATCGCTTTTACACTAAAAAAGTGTCATCATGCACTAGTATAAACTTATTACTTAGAGACGGTTTTTGCACATAGGCCTCAGCCGGTTTCTCGTTCCGGCTCAAGCGCATAGCCTCTAAGAGCGCACCAACCTGAGACAGTTTTCCTTTCCGGCTCTAACATACATGACCTTAGCCGGTGCAAACTTGTAAACATCTCTAAGATGTACGACCTGGATATGGCTATTAGCATTGACCGCTTGCAAGAACTCCTCACTCTTAGACAACTTCTAGAAGGGACCGTATCCAAGAGTAAGGCACACATACTCGAATTCAAATCAAGACCATCTCTAGAACAAGGACGCTTCGAAGTGGTGGTTATTCATGGACGCCCCCAACAGTAATGCTAATTCAAACTCAATCATAGCAAACATGACATAATCATGATTCGGCATCCATAAAATGGATAGACGAATTAGCTCAAGTACTTAGCAGCCAGCCAAAATAAGACAATTATATTAACAATTATCCTTAACCAGATAGTTGGGTAAATCCATACATATTTAGCCATTACTTTACGGAAGTGCATACAAAGTGGAGTCTAGACATCAAACAAGCATAATTAGTACTCGCTAAAAACCAACATGCATTTATAATGGACTGCTCGGTGGATGTTGCCAAACCAAAATATGTACCTCTCCATTATCCTTTTCATGAAAGGAAAAAAGGATAATGCTATGCTGCTTTAAGTTGAAGCTTCTCACAACCTTCTCCCATCTAGTTATCAAGATTACATTTGACCCATCTCCTATCTTCATCTTAACCATCTTTAGCTTCTTGCTGTTCATTTTCCAAATATGGATATCAATAGGTTCATCAAGATGATTCTTTAGGTATTTTCCTATGAACTCGGCTCCAAATGTCTGCGTAAGTACAAAGAATTGAAGAATTAGCATTCTTATGATTACTGGAAGTAATTAAATATCACATACTCTATCTTGTTGATCACATGTTCAAGAATATATCATCCTGCCGGCTTGCACTTATTTTTCTATGACAGATGAATAGGGTAACCTGTAGACGTAGTACTTGATTTTTTGTGGAAATTCGGGTTCACACGAGTATAAGAGGAAGTCTACATGAACTTCTTTCATATACATGTCGTTTTCAAAAAGACTCTGCTTATCAAAATTAGCACCCATTGTTTTGAGGCCCTGATGCAACAACGTATAAAATTTTCAATGTAGTGGAATATTCATGTATACCGTCTAAACACATACAAAATAGATGACTGGAATTTTAATGTTCTTTGATACCTCTAAACTCAAACAACTTAGTGGACTCTTCATCTGATGACTGGAATTCAAAATTGCCATAGCTAATGCAAAAACTCTCATCGCTAGAAAGAATTATTGCATCATAACTACAAGTTCCCATCGTTTAAATAGATAAATACATTGAGCATCTTAATACAATCAAATATAAGACTGAATTAAACTGAAAACAGAGACACGTTTCTTGTTATCGTACATTAATCATATCCATATGTAAATACTTTGAGTACATATACATCTAAGCTAATAAAAATCATACACATTTCTAGAATTTGAAATTCATCGAATAAATAAGATGCAAGCAGATTTTAAGGAATCAATAAAGAATTTCACATTTTGAGATGTATACAAGAGGAAAAGAGGTAGGACATATAGAGGTCGGCTGAGGGAGGCTCTCCCAATGCCGCCATCGGGTCTCTGTAGCTCGGAAACCCTGAATCCTAAATTCGAGAAGCAAAATGGCAAATTCCATACAAAAATTCGTAAATCAAACCTCTACATTAGGTTTTTGGGGTTTATTTTTCACACATACATAGCTGGACGACGAAGGAGTCCTCGGAGGCGAGGGAGAGCAAAGGAGGGTTTCAGAATTATTCAGAACCAAAAGGCAAAGGAAGATGGTTATACATGTTTGCTAGTGCGAAATTGAGTTCTAAGACTAAATGAAGTTCATACATTAGAGAAAATATATGGCATAGTGCAAACCTTGGATCTTAACCTAAAAGGTATGATAACTCCTAGTGTCCATGCGCTTGTTGTAGAGCAATAAGGTGCAACTGTTTTGAAATCAACTAATTCAAATGTTTAATCATGACGTGAGATCATTTGGTTATATGAATTTTCCATCATCGAAACTTTTTTATGTATTCCTTGAAGAAAGATTTGAGAATTATTCAGAACCAAAAGTCAAAGGAAGATGGTTATACATGCTTGCCAGTGTGAAATTGAGTCCGGAGATTCTATGAGGTTCATACATTGAAAAAAATGAATCCTAATCTAAATGTCGGCCCATCCTAGCGACCTAATCTACCGTGCGCGCGAGTAGAGCAGGATCCGCAGCACCCAACAGCAGCCCAAGGAGAGCCACCACAACAGCCCACCCGGAGTACCCCTCTCTATTTCCCCCTTACACCCACTGACTGCCCTGGCCCATGTTGTCATCCTCTTCCTCGCGAATAGATCGTGCTCAACACGAGTTCGATGAACCCAATCAAGATCCCCGTGAAATATGTCGCTTTTGTCCATTCTTTTTGCCACCTCTCGCACGGAATCGCACCCATATATACTCCCGCATCGGGTCCGTCTCTTTTTTCGCAATATCCCAAAACCTAGCACCGGCCCCGATCTTTTTCCGATCTCACCGTCGGGGCTGCTAGTGTCAAGCACGGTATCGAGGGTACCGAGCCTCCCCGAATACTAATATTCCTCCCAAGATCTTCCTCTTGTTTGTACGCATCACCGTGACAAGTTTTCCCCAACCGCAGAGCTTCAGAGCGCTTGGGATTTCTCGCTGACACATCACCAGAGTCGGAGACGACCAGCCGCCCTTCACCGTATGTAGAGGAAACTCCGCGTAAAGTAGAGGACACCCTTGTGCCCGTCGTGCTGCGATGATCATCGTCCACATCTTCTCCATCACCAAGAGCCACCGCAGAGCCGCCGACGTTCACCACCTGAGTCACTGTAGCCGTCCGCCGCCATCTCCCAGGTCATAAGTCTGTTGAGCCTCGGAAGATCTGGTTTCTAGCCGTCGGATCGGAAGTGAATGCGCCAGATTAGAAGCATCACCAAACCGGTATCAGCCAACTCGAGCAAGCCACGTCGCCAACCGCGTGCGCACAGTCACCGCCAGGTCAGCGCCCGTCGTGTTTGCATCAGCGCGACGTTGTCGCACAGTCAGCAGCCGCATCAGCTTCAACACACAGTCGACATGGTATATTCTCAAAGAATATTCCCTTTTAATTGGAAATTGGTTAAAAATTGCAAGAAACTGTGTAATCTTGTATAATTCATATAAAAGAATCTATAGATCCAAAAATAACATATAATATATCAATGGATTCACAGTTTTGTCTAGATTATTAATATATAATTGGATCTAACTTGTATAGTAATTATTGGTCGTGATTATTTTATTGGGTTAATATACTTTTTGGAGTAATTAATTCATAAAAATAAATTACAGATCAAAAAATACAAATGGTATACCCCTGGATTCACAAAATTGAGTAGTATTTGATTCTATAATAAAATTACGAGTTTATAGTACATATAATTTTAAGTATATTAAAATGCATACTGTAATATTTTAATTCTACAAAATGATCTGTACACTATTTTGATGTGAATACTTTTGCTCCTGGCTCTAAACCAAAATATCTATCCAACAGTATTTTTTACCAAGAATTGATATACTCTTTACAACAAAGGTTGAATTAATAAGATTAAAAGCCTATTAAATTGATCTAATTCATGCAATAAATGGTTTTGATATATTAAAAGTTTTTCATGCATGTCATCTGTAAGTATTATGATCGGAGAACCTAAATACCCTACTCGAACTATTATGAACATGTCATGCATGCATTTGTTACATTTGTATTGATCTTTATGTATTATTGTCCACCTCGTTGTACCGATTCGTGTAGATTGTGAGGAGTATAACCGCTGCGACTATAAAGACTATGCTTTTGACTCCTACAACCAAGCAAAATGGTGCTACGTAAACGTTCTACTTATTTTACCTATACATTGTAGCTCTATTTTTGCAGTTGCATATGTATGAATACTATTGCTATGTTACGTCCTATTATTGTGGTAGTACTCCTTGTTAGGTGAGCCATCGTATGATAGATTTGCTTAGACTTCTCCCTATTGGGGAATTACTTTCTGAATTGTCTTTTCTTAGACTTCTCCCTATCATGAATCAAAATGCATGTCATGGTAAGAGCAGGTCGACCAGGTCACATGGGTAAAGTGTACATACCCCTACAGAGTGTAGAACTAAGTACTTAGCTGTATCCCCGGTTATGGACAAATTGAGTTGCTAAACTTAGAGGCTATGCCATGTTCTCACTCATCCCAACTTCATAATTTCTTAAACCTTGTGGGAGCGAAATTGATTTGTGTGCTGAAAAGTGAAATGGTTTAAAATGGTAGGATGAACTTATTTTGATGTTGCAAACGAGCCATGAACTCCACAAGCCAAATAAGCATGTAGTGACTAGACTTGTTATTTTGTCTCAGTTCCACTTGCCATACATTCAAAGTATTGACCACTCGGTGTTGCAGGTTGTTCTGATTATTAAGATTGGTCAATTAGGTCGCAAACATCCTCTCGACATTTGTTCGTATGTGACACAATTTGGTGATTGGAGCTTTACCTTATTTACGTTTACCGTTGCTACTTGAATATTTGAGCTAGCTTTGAGCTATGCATTATGTAATAATTGCAAATTCTAGATCATTCGATGTCATAATGATGCACTATTAAATTCTTTGGTATTCATCTATACTGTGTGTGCTAGTGAACCGATCCAGGGATTAGCATTATACACAGAAACTCAACTTTATCGGTCGAGGGTAATAACTTAAACAATATAAGAACTAAAATAGGATCAGTGGTAGCAGCATCTCAGCATCAACCTACTCGGGGGAAACAAGCTAGTCTTGACATATTCGCGAAAGAATTTGCCATGGCTACTTGCTTCACCAAAGTCTTCGACTTGTGCTTACGGTGGCCACCATGATTGACGCCCACCAAGTGCTGGATCATGCTACCAATGTCCTTATTGATGACTTTTTCACAGAATGGGCAAAACAATTTCCCCTTATATTGGAAGGAAATTTGCCTACTCTAGAACCATCTCAGTACGTAGCGGCTCTTGCTGTCCTTAGAGTCCTTGTTGTCACCCATGTCATTAGATTCTTCCTGTTGATTTTTAAGTACATAAGAACCCATACAAATGATTTAAAAATACAACTCAAGCATTGCCATTTATGAACTAGTTTATTAATGCTTTGGTAGACTTGACAGTAATATGACTTCATATATAATCATGTGTTTCCTAAACATTGTAATAATAATAAATCAAATAATATTCATAGACATATAATGACAACAATACAACTTATGATCAAACCGTGCATTTACATGCATCATATAAACCATTTGTTTCCTAGATAGTGTAATCGTATGAATCAAACAAGAGATTCAGATACATGTATAATAAGTACGGGGCTTCTTGTACATTGCCCCGAGTTCACTAACCCAACTATGAAAAATCTGACACCATCAAATAATGTGTCTCCCTAGCAATCTTTTGGGACAAATTTAAATCATTGGCCTCAGCAAGTAATTGAAATATAATTCTTATACACTATGCAATAACTCAGTACATACTATCTTGATGTGGTTAATACATGAATGCATGTGTTTCCTAAATATTGTAATAATAATATCAAGGACCAAATAATATTCATAGACATGTAACAACAACTTATGATCAAAAAATGAATATACAAGCATCATATGAATCATTTGTTTTCTGGATAGTGTAATCACATAAAAAACCAAACAAGAGATTCAGATACGTGTAATAAATTCAATGTATGATCACAATTGGTTGTCTACTAGCAGAAACAATTCAAAGATCATAGTTCCATATTAATGTAGAATAAATATGTGGCCTCGTAAGTTTTTCAAATATGGAGAAAGCGAACCAAAGTACCAATCTCACAACCTATTGTTATACGCATTTCCTCAGATTCACTAACCCATCCCTGAAAAAATCTAACACCATCAAATGTGTCTCCCTTGCACTCTTTTCAGGCAAATTTGAATCATTGGCCTCAGTAAGAAATTGAAATGTAATATATACACTATGTAATACATATATGCATGGTGTATTGATACATTGCAAATGTATCTATAATTTTTGATGTTCCATCTTGGTTTTATCTACTTTCTTATGTTTTGTCCACACTTTGGAGTACTTTTCATATGATTTCTTGGACTAACCTATTAACAAGATGCCACAGTGCCAGTTGCCTGTTTTCTGCTGTTTTTGGTTCTAGGAAGTCAGAAAATGAATATTCTCGGAATTGGACGGGACAAAAGCCAAAGTTCTTATTTTCCTGGAAGACTCACGGAGCCAGAAGGAGAGTCGGAGAGGGGCCACAGGGTGGCCACACCCCCCTTGGCGCGGGCCAGCCCAGGCCGCGCCAGGGCATGGTGTGGGCCCCCTGGCCGGCCATCGACCTTGCCTCTTTCGCCTATATATTCCTCCCGAGGCAAAAACCCTATATACTCAATTATAAATCCACGAAAAGTTCCGTAGCACCGCCGCCACCGAAGGGGAGATTTGGGGGACAGAAAGTCTCTGTTCCGGCACCCTACCGGGACAGGGAAGTGCCCCCGGAGCCATCTCCATCGATCTCCACCACCATCTCCATCACCGTTGCTGATTCCCATGATGAGGAGGGAGTAGTTCTCTCTCGAGGCCAAGGGTTCTATCGGTAGATATGTGTTCATATCTCTCTATGCATGATCTTATTGAGATCATGAGCTTGTAATCTATAGATCTACCTTGCTACTCAAGTGCTTTAATAGATCTCTGCTCTCCCCATGTGTGTGAAGTTGATAGTGTGCACACCATGGTGGCACTTAGGCTAGAGATTACAAATACTTGTTATGAGTTATATTTAGAGTTGGATGTCTCTATGAAATTGTGGTGTTTGTTGGAACCATCTAGAGCTCAAGGTGACAGTGTGGGGTTATCTAGATGGGGAATACGGACTTTGAGGTGTGCTGTTATAGCCCTACCATGGATTAGAGTGTTCAACCGGAGAGTAGTTAAGAGTAGTATCATAAAGAGAAGATATTTATATGAGAGTGTTCACTAGTGAAAGTATGATCCCTAGGCCTTGTTTCTAAGCACTGAAACGCCGTTTGCTATTAGATCTGTTACATGTTTGCTTGCTTCTATCTTTATTTCAGTTTTACTTTAGTCTTTTCCACGCCATCAAGCTATTTTCTATCACCGTTACCACTTATAATTATCTATACCACTTGTATTTCACTATCTCTTTGACGAACTAGTGCACCTATACACCTGACAAGTGTATTGGCTGTGTTGGGGACGCAAGAGACTTCTTATATCTTGATTGCAGGGTTGCTTGAGAGGGGATACCATTGACCACTTCCTCCCTGAGTTCGATAAACCTTGGGTGATCCACTTAAGGGAAAACTTGCTGCTATTCTACAAACCCCTGCACTTGGAGGCCCAACAACTGTCTACAAGAATAGAAGTGCGTAGACATCAAGCTATTTTCTAGCGCCGTTGCCGGGGAGGTAAGGTAAAAGGTACTCACATCCTCCGGTGTGAGTGCTCGAAGTTATTTCCTTTAGATTCTGCAATTTTGTCTTTTTGTTTCTTGTTTTTACTAGTTAGGCTTAATGGAAAACAACAACAAAATTAGAGAGCTTTATAGTATTTATCTTGAGTTAGGACATGAAGTGTTTAAATAGAAAATTAAAAAACCTATGGAACTTTATTTGCATGCTAGTAACAATCTTGTTAGTATGAATTCTTTGGACACCATTATTGCTAATGCTATGGAAAAGTCTAAGCTTGGGGAAGCTAGTTTTTATGAAAATGATCTTTTTAGTTCTCCAGCTTTGGAAGATAGCTATTCTATTGCTTATGATGATACTAAACCTCCAATATATGATGATTACAATGATGATTATGGTATTTTCAGTCCACCTACTATTGAGGAGAAAATTAATGATTACAATATGCCTCCTATATTTGATGATTATGGTGATGAGAATAATAATGATAGCTATTTTGTTGAGTTTGCTCCCACTATGATTAATAAGAATGACTATTCTTATAGGGAGAGTAATAATTGTTTTATGCATGTGGCTCATGATAAGAATGTTTTATGTGATAGTTATATTGTGAATTTTATTCATGATGCTACTGAAAGTTATTATGAGAGAGGGAAACATGGTTTTATGTATCTCAACAATATTAAGTTTCCCCTCTTTATGTTGAAAATTTTGAAGTTGCACTTTTTGCTTTCCTATGCTTGTTGCTTTGTGCTTTCATGACTTGTTTCTTTACAAGATTCCTATGCATAGGAAGTGGGTTAGACTTAAATGTGTTTTGAATTTGCTTCTTGATGCTCTCTTTTACTTCAATTCATTTTTCCTATGTGAGCATCTTCTCAAACTCTTATGCCTAACTTAAAGGCGTTAAAGAAAAGTACTTATTGGGAGATAACCCAAAAGTTTTAGATGAGTCTTGGAAGTTATTACTTCAGTAATAACCGCTCCTTATCCTTTTTATTTGCTTTTTGTGCCAAGAGTAACCTCTAATGAGAGAGAGGTAATGATTGGGAAAGTTGCTGTCTCGAAACAGATTTCTGTTCTTCACCGTAAAAATTCGTGTAAAATCTCTGTACGTCCGTTTGAGGCATGAATTTTTGTGCTTCTACCCCAGGTTGTTATCTAACTTTCGTAAGTTCAACACTTTTTGATTTGAGCAACATAAGGTCTTCGAAAAAAATCGTCTTTACCTGCTGGTCTGTTTTGACAGATTTCTGCCATCATTTGCATTTGCTTCTTGTTGGTTCCTTTTTGGGTTCTTTTTGGGGAATTGAGATTTTTGAGGGAAGTGCTACAGTATCTAGTGTTCTAATGGAAGTTTTATTGGTGTTGGAACTGAACCTAAAGACCTATTATCTTGAGTACACTAATGTTGCTAATAAAGATTGTGTGAAGTTTTGTATGAGGGAAAAATTCCAGGTGTATGGAAGGAATAAGTAATGAGATGAAGAATGGACTAAAGCTCAATATTGGGGATGCCACGCGTGTCACCCCAAGAAATATCCAAGAAGTACAAGCGTCAAAGCTTGGGGATGCCCAAGGCATCCCCTTCTTCATCAATAAAAATCCCAGGTTTCTTCCAAACGCTTCATTTTTATTGTTTCATGCACAGTTGTGTTGTTCTTGGAGCATCTTCTTTTTTGTTTTCATTATGGTTTTTCGTTTTCTTTGTTTTCTTAGTTTGATGAATAAATTGGTTGGACCCCCTCTTTCATACATTGGTTTTCAAATAGTTTGGTTTGGTTTGGAAAAAGAGTAGGAAAATTCATGCTTAAGTGGTGAAGAGAGCTTGTTTTTGACTGTGGCCTATGCTTTGTCATGCCATGCTTGATATTTTTTTGGCTTTATGCTTAGTATTCTTTGTTGTAGCATGACTTGTTATAAACAATTGAGATTGCTTAATGTGTCTTGGATGAATCATGCGTTGTTTTAGCATATTAAAGCATAGTATTGTGGTATTCTCCTTTGATGCTTTATTTGGGTTGACTTGGCTCATGCTCACACCATGTTATGGTTATCCCAAGTCACCATAGCCTTTATGATCCTTTAGTTTTCAACTTGTAGTATCACTTTATGCTTTTATCAATGATGTTTTGTCGCTCTGCATGATTATGGCCATTATTGTTCTCTTAGTTTGTCGCTCCCAGTCTTTTGCTAGCCACCGTAACCAAGTATGAGTTCCACTCATGCATCCAATTCCTTAAACCAAGTTATTCCAAAGAGTCCACTATACCTACCTATTAGCATTTGCTATTCCAAGTATATTCATGCTTTTATCTACTTTCCGAATTAAACTTGTTATAAGAAAACTAGTGATTAAAGCTCTCACGAACTTGATGACACGCTTTATTTTTCTTGCCCTTAATAAACTTGAACCATTGTGTCGTCTATGTTGTATATGTTTGCACTTATTTGTTGGGGATTAGCAGAACCATGCTGTCATGGGGCACGCTTTCAACATTGCACTGGTACTTTGTACCTAGTTGATATCATGCTCTTTTGTCTATGGATGTCGTCGGTGTGAAATGAAAGGGGATCTTGTAAGTCCATGGAGTTATGTATATGTGTTAGAGAAACGCCTGGGCCACTGGTCTAATCCATGCTGACATGGTGGAAACCTGCAGCGTAACCATAATGATCTATCTATGAAGCATTCTTCTTATAAAAAAAGAGTCCTATATTGAGAAAAAAGAGAAAAAAAGAGATTATGAAAAGAGGAAAGAGAGAAAAAAGCACCATATTCCCATGGTAAATAAGAAGATTGCTGAGATGCTCGTTGTCTGCTTGCCTTGTCATTTTGATATGGGGATTCTTCCGTATCATCGGGCAAGGGGTACCCTGTTGGCGGTTCTCTATGATACACATGTACTTACGATGACAAGAACTTACCGGTGACTAAACTTGAGTAGCATGAGGAGCAGCCCTCGTATTCAAGGGACATGAGATTTCTAACTTATACTTCGTCAAGCATGTACACAATAGTTTGTTCACTTTAACCTTAATCACTTCAAGATGCTTATGCTAGGGGCAATGAGATCTTAAAGCTATTAAGTACCATAATTTTTGGAAGATCTTTATGAAACTTGAATCTCTGCTTCCTTCTATGAAGGCCTTTCTTCCACTTATATATTGAGTCTCCACCTTCTACCTTTATGCACCTACTTTGAGAGCATAGTGGCCATTCTTAGTTCTATGTGCACTGTACCAAGACTAGTTGATTGATGCATAACTTGATATTGCTTGTTCTAAACTATTTGTATCTAGTCACTCTTATGAACTTTGAAGGTGTCCTATGCATTTATATTTTCTACTCTATGAGGTACAAGCTGAATACTATTATGCTATGTTTTCTTTATGTGAAACAAACAAACGTCTTGCAAAGCATCGTTATTCATGAATCTTTTGTTTGTGCCTTTTCATGTTGCATCATAGTTTCTTTGTCTTATTGCTAGAACTTTGTCTTTCATGTTATGATTGAAGTACTATGATCCCAGTTTTGAATGTTTTACAAATACTTTGATCAAGTTTATGATGGTGCATGTCACCTCAAAAATTATTCTTTCTTTTTATCACTTACCTACTCGAGGACGAGCAGGAGTTAAGCTTGGGGATGTTGATACATTGCAAATGTATCTATAATTTTTGATGTTCCATGCTTGGTTTTATCTACTTTCTTATGTTTTGTCCACACTTTGGAGTACTTTTCATATGATTTCTTGGACTAACCTATTAACAAGATGCCACATTGCCAAGTGCCTGTTTTCTGCTGTTTTTGGTTTCAGAAAAGATAGTAAGGAAATATTCTTGGAATTGGACCAGACAAAATCCCAATTCAATATTTCACCAGAAGGAACACGGAGTCCGGAGGGGAGACGAAGAGGGGAACCAGGACGACCACACCTGGTGGTGGCGCAGCCAACACTAGCCGTGCCACCAGGTGGTGTGGGCTCCCTGGCACTCCACCAACCTTGCCCCTTCGCCTATATATTTCCTCTGGGACGAAAACCCTAAGTACCCGATCAAAAATTCCACGAAAGAGTCTATAGCCGCCGCCATCTCCATCCCTAGATCGGGAGGGATCTGAAGCTCTTCTCGGCACCCTGTCGGAGGAGAGAGATCACCCTGGAGGCCTTCTTCATCACCATGCCTGCCTCCGGTCTGATGCATGAGTAGTTCATCCCTGGACTACGGGTCCATGTAGTAGCTAGATGGTTGGTTCTTCTCCTTTGTGATACCATGTTTAGATCTTGTGAGCTCCATTCATGATCAAGATCATCTATTTGTAATCATACATGTTGTGTTTGCAGGGATCCGATGGATATTGAGATGCTATTTCAAATTGATCATTGATTCTATCATGTCTTTGTTATTTGTGATCTTGCATGCTTTCCGTTGTTAGTAGCTATCTTGGCCGAGTAGATGCTAGCAACTCCAAGAGAGAGTATTTATGCTCGATAGTGGGTTCATACCTCTAGTAATCTGGGGAAGTTATAGAAATCTCTAAGGTACTAGATGTGTTGTGGCTACTAGGGAGAAAACAACAATCCTTTGTTCATAGAACAATTGTATTATTTACTTGCTTAATGCAATTATCTGTTGCTTGCAACTTAATACTGGAAGGGGTTCCGATGATAACCTGAAGGTGGATTATTAGTCATAGATGCAGTTGGATTACGGTCTATGTATAATGTTGTAATGCCCAATCAAATCTCACAGGAGTCAAGATGATTAGTATATGCATGTATGCTTTCTCGGTGTCTGTCAATTGCCCCGCTGTAATTTGTTCACCCAACATGTCTTATATCTTAAGGAGAATCACCTCTAGTGAACTATGGACCTCGGTCCATTCTTTTACCATCAATCTACAATCTATTTACTATTTTCTGTTTACTTTCTGCAAGCAATTACTATCTTCCAAACAATACGTTTAATCCTTTGTTTTCAGCAAAACCGGTGAGATTGACAACCTCACTGTAAGTTGGGGGCAAAGTTCTGTGGTTGTGTTGTGCAGGATTCCAAGTTGGAAACAACACCTTGGAGGCATTTCCTTGCTCCTACTGGTTCGATAACCTTGGTTTCATAACTGAGGGAAAACTTGCTGCTATGCTCATCATACCTTCCTCTTGGGGTTCCCCAACGAGCTCGAATATATTTTGAGTCATCACCCTGCTCTCCTCCCTATCCTGAATCCCATTGTATTCTCCTATTCTTCTTCTTCTTATACCACTAGGATTTTCATCGACAGAATCGCCAACCCACTTTGCAAGATCGCAAGGCTAGGGGATTTCTCTCAAAAAAGGCTACATGATATGCAGCAAATGGGTATGTGCAAATAAATTGATCTACTCTCTGTAGTTAAACGCTTTTAGGGTTTTCTGCCTTGTTCTTCTATCCATTTTCTCATCTTGCAATTAATGAATTTGATTAGGACCAAATTAATTATGAGAAGCCAATGTTGAGAGCCTTGATCTTGCATTTACTAAACTTTTGTAGCTTAAAATTATATTCAGATGATGATCTTGCATTGATAGAACATTTGTAGTTACAAATTTTGGTCATGCATTTTATGATGACAAACTACATACTTTCAGGACTGACAAGAAGTGTCCGGCGCTATGCCAATTCCTTGTAGAAAAAGGAATTGTTTTCTGCACTGTCAACAAAAGAACTATTTTTTAGTTTTGTTATGAGGGAATTACAATTGCTGCACACAAGTGGATCGATATTCAGAGTCTTGTCAAGATCATAGGGGGCTTGAGGAGGGATGGAATGGCTACAGTCGCAACTAGAATCATCAATGAGTCATATGGCAGAATGAAGGAAGATTTCCCTAAGGATAGGCACGATTTCTAAGAGGAGAGGTCGTTGTCTGAGATAAACCTAAAGTATGCAGCCATAGATACTTACGTGACCTACCAGCTGTATGTTCAGATCCATTTCTTTCTACATTTCCTCATGTTTTGCCTCAGTTGTAAGAGGGAAGACGAGCTTAGGGGAGCCCTTTGTATCAAATGCAATATAGCTGAGCGTGACACTGCATATGCAAAGAAAATGGCTGCATCTGATGCAGCAGATAGAGTGTTTGCTGCTGAAGTAGCAAACACAGAGGTAGCATCTTCCAGCGGCAACAACTAGGCATGTGATGCACCGCTCATTGTGCCACAGGATGCTGAAGATAGGGAAGCCAAGTCAGCTTCCAGGTGGGAAGAACTTGCATTTGGTATTGTGTGGAAGGCCAATAAGGAAAGCAATAGCTGGGATGATGGCAGTTGGTCTCCTAGGAACGATGGCAAGTGCCTCAAGTTGTTTGATGAGAAGTGAATTAAATTTTACTTCTTTGTGTTATGTTTCTGTATGTGTTTGGTAGGTTGTCAAGATGGCTAGCGCCTAAAGTGTTTTGAAGAGAAGTGAATAAACTTTTACTTCTTTGTGTTATGTTTCTGTAATGTGTCTGGTAGCTTGTCAAGATGGCAGCTTGTTAATTGGCAATTTGAAAGAGCACTTTTTTCCTCTCTCACTAACAGTTATGTTTCTTTTTTCCCAAATTGGAAGCAAATCTAGAGCAGCTTCTCTCTTTGATCATTCGTTCCTTTTGGCCCTTGTTTCGGCTCGATTTGGTAGCAAATCTAGAGCAGCAAACCACACCAGCAGAATACATACATTCAGAAAACAAAACAAATGTAGATATAGTTGTCCACAGCTAAATACGATATAGTGATAGAAAGTAGGTTGCTTAATGAGGTTCGATACATTTGTTGCTCAGCAGCCATCACACACAATATACGAAAACAAAAGAAGCTTCTTAGCGGCAGTAGCAACATACACGTTCAACCCCTCCTTGCCTGCACCTCCACCTCCTCCCTCTGGCGCTTCCTCCACTTCTTGCTGCCCAGTCCCTTGATCTTGGGGACCTTGGGCTTGATCGGAGGCATGCGACCCTCTTCGATGGCCACCCTCTAGACGGGGTTGTTGGTTTGCGGCCTAAAATTTCCTAGGCGAGTGCATCACGGTACCCAAGTTGCTCGTAATTGCCGCGTTTCGCAAAGTTGGGCTATCAACTACTGAGGGGGGCCATTTCAAGGCAAACTCATCTCACCCCTACCAAATTCAAACATTTCGTTAAACTACCCTGTGAAGTAGACGGTTGGGACCCACATGTCGGTCATCTTTCCATGACGTGAGTGCCAACGCGGCAACCTCTTAGGAAAATCGAGGAACTAAGTGGCTTGGTGCATTGACCAATTTCACAAATCCTTTCCCTCCTTTCCCCTAGCACTGGCGGCGTCGAAACCCACCCTCCAAGTAGATCGATCCCTTCAGACATTTGACTTCTAGCGCCCAGTTGCTGCGCCCATTAGCTAATCCCGAGCTCCAATGCCACATGTCATAGCTACCGTTGCGAGGCTCTAGCCTGCCTCCACTATCGACGAGCTGAGCAGATCGGAGGATGGCAGATCCTACTACCAAGGAAGAAGAAGTTCTGGCTACATGCGGGTGAGCTACCCTTCTCTTTGCTATTCGCACTAACTATAACTGCTAGCTGGCTATTGAACCTAAAATTGTTTGCCAGCCCAACACTGACAAACATATTTTGTCCATAGTTTTCTGTCAAGTGGGATCTCCGTAAACCACCCTTACCTTCTTACGGTATCCCTCTTCAGCTACGACTCTAAATCAGCAAGGGTGAAGGGCAAGTGGTATGGTCACCATTGTATCATGATGGAAGAAGCACTTGTGCAGATCTGCACTATCCCTGGTATGGTTGCTGCTCTGCATAATCATGCTGAAATAGGGCCAAAGAAGACTACAAAGTTCAACTTAATGGATGAACGAGGCATCATGGTTCCTCTAACGTGTGATAGTCAGCTAATTGGGTTGATGAAAAGGTATGCTTCGGCTTGCATGTTTGAGCTGAATTGTGACATACTGGATATGGAAGCTGCTGCAACTAGGAGTCGCCCTTCTATTCTTGGATAGGGTGGTCGCTCGAACCCAATTAGCTCCTGGTAAGCAAAAGTCTCTTGGGGTTCGCATGTTTGTGCTGAATTGTAATTTTTTTGTTTACTCTGTAGATATTAGGCAGTTATGCAACAGTCATGTTTCTTTGATAGGAAGCGCCACAATGTTAGAAACATGACTATCGGGTCAGTCATTTTTCTATCGGAAGAAAATAAAAGCGAGTGGAGAGATGATGTTGTACACAATTCTGGTCCTGATTGTCCCGGTGATGTAGAGTACGTGAAGTTAAGAAAATTGGCACCGAGGAAGAGGAAGAAGGCAGGAAATGAAGAAGCCAGTGGACGTGAAGGCTTGGCACCTAGGCGGGGGAAGACGGCTAATGGCAATGAAGATGCATAATAATGTGTTGAACTTCAACCTATATATGTAATTCGGTTAAATTTTGGAGCTCTGTGCGTGGAACTTGTCGGGCGAAACAATATACCCACGTTCTCGGAGTAAAATGTACCACGATTTAGGGTTTGGAAATGCCCGAGTCATTAGTTTAATCCGAAATTGTGATTGTGCCACTACTATCTGAAAACATGTAGCACCGGTTCCACGATTGCTGAGGGGCGGGAGATCTCCAAATTCGATGGAATGTTAGTGACACAGAAATAAATTATTTAAGCTTCTATACTCTATGAAATAGAAACTTATTTCAGGTACTGCACAATGACATGGCAACATAAATAACAATGGCAACCGATAATGCCCAGATAATGAGGAAATCGGTACCACTTTCTGGCCTAATCTTGAGCCCGTCTATCGCAGCACCTCCCTGCTCCTGCATCTGGCGAAGCTCCCAGATCTCCAGTAACAGGGTGAAAGTGCTTCCACTTTATAAATTGTGGTTATGCCATTTGCATGCGGCACAATCCACGTAGATTACGTTTAAACAAACTACCAATGTCAGAATACCACCATCATTAGACAAAAGGAAGTAATGGAGGGCTAAGACAGATTAACGGGTGACCAATTTTTTTCTCCCAGGACTCCGAGACTACTAATTCAGACTGCTATGTCAACAAGTACTACTATTACAACTTAAAAAAGTACGGAGCGCAACCTAAATAGAACTAGTTATCACACATCTCCTTGATCTTCCTAATCTTAGCCTGATGTGCATCTTCCTGCGAGAGCAAGGATCGAATCGTCTGCTCCGTACTTTTAGCATCTTCCTTGTATAGCTTCAATTGTTTCTCTGCATTTATCCTCATGCACTTGTCAATACTCGTAGTTGTAAAGTGCAGGTCTTTGGCCTAGTGAAGTTCATTCGTTGCTTGAGTCAGTTCTTGCTATGCTTTAGCCGTCAGGGCTAACGCCACGTCCCTCTCCTTCTCGACTTTGCTAACCTTGTCTTGCACCCTCCTAAGATCTCGGTTAAGCTTTATTGTGTCAACATGGTCAAATAACTTCATCTCAGCACTCTCTAGAAGTGTGCTTACAATGGATTCTTTCAACTCAACAGTAATATCTCATAGTTTGTCCAACGTTTTCTGCATCGATTTGGGCCACTCTAGATCTACCCATTTGACAACACTGCAACTTCTGCATTACAACATTGCACGATGTCCTTGACACCCTAAAAACCTCTTACCTATGTTGTCTTCCTCCGCACTGTTTACATAGCGTAGGATTGTCTTCCTCCGCACTGTCTTCCTCTGCTAAACTGTCATAGTCGGAGTCGTATCGCGTCTGGTTGTCCTAACACATCATACCTGCAAGAGTAAACAGAGTAGATCTAGCTCAGAATAGATAAATGTCCATAGATGTTAGAGATGAGATGACTCATATCGAAATCACTGTCCCAATCGTCACGGCACGTTTCCTCACCATCCCCCCTTGAACCCATGGCGAGAGGGGGGTGGGGGACTGGGGTGGCTGCGGGAGAGATGGCTGGAGGTGCCGTCGGCTTGCGGCTATGGCAGGATGGGAGAGAAGTGGGGAAAATGGCTTCGAGGGGAAGGAAGAGAAGTATGGGAAGGAAGAGAAGTAAAGGGTACGTGACATAGGCATGTGGCCCACGGAACTCGTGATACTCGCAAAAGGGGAGCACACGGTGTTGCCAATTTTTCTAGAGCAAGAGGACAGTAAGTGTGGCCAATCATGTCGTAGAACAGCCTACTCGTAGATCGCTTTTACGAAGAACCATCCCAATCGTCCAAGCGCCCCGATCGACCGGTATGTAACTATCGTCATCCAAAACAAGTGTGTTAGGGCGTGCCTTCTAGAAGACTCGGTCTAACAGCCACCATTGGGGGATAAAAGTTACGATCTAACAGCCACCACACACACACTAGATGTCATTGCTTCTAGGGTTTATGAGAAGAACACACATCCAATGACATCTAGTGGATCCATGTGGTTTATGAAAATAACACACATCCAATGAACTCTAGTGGATCCATGTGGTTTATGAGAAGAACACACATGCAATGAAATCTAGTGGATCCATGTGGTTTATGAGAAGAACACCACATGCAATGAAATATGGTGGATCCATGTGATTTATGAGAAGAACACACATGCAATGACATCTAGTGGATCCATGTGGTTTATGAGAAGAACACACATGCAATGAACTCTAGTGGATCCATGTGGTTTATGAAAAGAACAAACATGCAATGACATCTACTTGATCAATGTGGTTTATGAAAAGAACACACATGCAATGACATCTAGTGGATCCATGTGGTTTATGAAAAGAACACCACATGCTAGAGTGGCACCAGTGGATCCAAGTGGTTTTGGAAAAGAACACACATGCAATGACCTCAGTGGATCCATGTGGTTTATGAAAAGAACACCACATATTGGAGTGACACTAGTAGATCCATGTGGTTTTGGAAAAGAACACACATGCAATGACATCATTTGATCCATGTGGTTTATGAAAAGAACACACATGCAATGACATCTAGTGGATCAATGTGGTTTATGAAAAGAACACACATGCAATGACATCTACTGGATCAATGTGGTTTATGAAAAAACACACATGCAATGACATTAGTGGATCCATGTGGTTTATGAAAAGAACACACATGCAATGACATCTAGTGGATCCATGTGGTTTATGAAAACAACACCACATGCTGGAGTGGCATCATTGCATGTGTTCTTTTCCAAAACCACAATGATGCACACTGACACACACACATGCAATGACATCTAGTGGATCCATGTGGTTTTGGAAAAGAACACACATGCAATGACATCAATGGATCCATGTGGTTTATGTGAAGAACACACATGCAATGACATCTAGTGGATCCATGTGGTTTATGAAAAGAACACCACATGCTGGAGTGGCATCATTGCATGTTTTATTTTCCAAAACCACAATAATGCACACTGATACACACACACATGCAATGACATCTAGTGGATCCATGTGGTTTATGAAAAGAACACACGTGCAATGACATCTAGTGGATCCATGTGGTTTATGAAAAGAACACCACATGCTGGAGTGATACCAGTGGATCTATGAGGTTTTGGAAAAGAACACACATGCAGTGACATCTAGTGAATCAATATTGTTTATGAAAAGAACACACATGCAATGACATCTAATGGATCAATGTGGTTTATCAAAACAACACACATGCAATGATATCAGTGGATCCATGTGGTTTATGAAATGAATACACATGCAATGACATCTAGTGGATCCATGTGGTTTATGAAAAGAACACCACATGCTGGAGTCGCATCATTGCTTGTGTTCTTTTCTGAAACCATAATGATGCACACTGACACACACACATGTAGTGGAATCTAGTGGATCCATGTTGAATATGAAAAGAACACACATGCAATCACATCCAGTGGATCCATGCGGTTTTGGAAAATAACACACATGCAATGACATCTAGTGGATCAATGTGGTTTATGAAAAGAACACACATGCAATTACATCTATTGGATCAATGTGGTTTTGGAAAAGAACACACATGCAATGACATCTAGTGGATCTATGTGGTTTATGAAAAGAACACCACATGCTGGAGTGGTATCATTGCATGTGTTCTTTTCCAAAACCACAATGATGCACACTGACATACACACTTGCACACACAAACATGCAATCACATCTACTGGATCCATGTGGTTTTGGAAAAGAACACACATGCAATGACATCTAGTGGATCCATGTGGTTTATGAAAAGAACACCACATGCTGGAGTTGCATCATTACGTGTGTTCTTTTCCAAAACCACAATGATGCACACTGATACACATACATGCACACACACACACATGCAATGACATCTAGTGGATCCATGTGATGTATGAAAAGGACACCACGTGCTAGAGTGGCACCAGTGGATCTATGTGGTTTTGGGAAGTAACACACATGCAATGACATCTAGTGTATCAATGTGGTTTATGAAAAGAACACACATGCAATGACATCTACTGGATCAACGTGGTTTATGAAAAGAACACACATGTAATGAAATCAGTGGATCCATGTGGTTTATGAAAAGAACACACATCCAATGATATCTAGTGGATCCATGTGGTTTATGAAAAGAACACCACATGCTAGAGTGGCATCACTGCATGTGTTCTTTTCCAAAACCACAGTGATGCACACAGACATACACACATGCACACACACAGACACACACACATGCAATGACATCTAGTGGATCCATGTGGTTTTGGAAAAGAACACACATGTAATGAAATTACTGGATCTATCTAGTTTATGTGAAGAACACACATGCAATGAAATTAGTGGATCCATGTGGTTTATGTGAAGAACACACATCCAATGACATCTACTTGATCAATGAGGTTTATGAAAAGAACACCACGTGCTGGAGTGGCACCAGTGGATCCATGTGGTTTTGAAAAATAACACACATGCAATGACATCATTGGATCCATGTGGTTTATGAAAAGAACGCAAATGCAATGAAATCTAGTGGATCCATGTGGTTTTGGAAAAGAACACACATGCACTGACATCAGTGGATCCATGTGGTTTATGAAAAGAACACTCATGCAGTGACATCTAGTGGATCAATGTGGTTTATGAAAATAACACACATGCAATGACATCTAGTGGATCAATGTGGTTTATAAAAAGAAAACACATGCAATGACATCAGTGGATCCATGTGGTTTATGAAAAGAACACACATGCAATGACATCTAGTGGATCCATGTGGTTTATGAAAAGAACACCACATTCTATAGTGGCACCATTGCATGTGTTCTTTTCCAAAACCACAATGAGGCACACTGACACGCACACACACATGCGCACACGCACACATGAAGTGACATCTACTGGATCAATGTGGTTTATGAAAAAACACACATGCAATGACATCTAGTGGATCCATGTGGTTTATGAAAAGAACACACATGCAACGACATCTAGTGGATCCATGTGGTTTATGAAAAGAACACCACATGCTAGAGTGGCATCATTGCATGTGTTCTTTTCCAAAACCACAATGATGCACACTGACACACACACATGCAATGACATCTAGTGGATCCATGTGGTTTTGGAAAAGAACACACATGCAATGACATCAATGGATCCATGTGGTTTATGTGAAGAACACACATGCAATGACATCTAGTGGATCCATGTGGTTTATGAAAAGAACACCACATGCTGGAGTGGTATCATTGCATGTTTTATTTTCCAAAACCACAATGATGCACACTGATACACACACACATGCAATGACATCTAGTGGATCCATGTGGTTTATGAAAAGAACACACGTGCAATGACATCTAGTGGATCCATGTGGTTTATGAAAAGAACACCACATGCTGGAGTGGTACCAGTGGATCTATGTGGTTTTGGAAAAGAACACACATGCAATGACATCTAGTGAATCAATGTTGTTTATGAAAAGAACACACATGCAATGACATCTAATGGATCAATGTGGTTTATCAAAAGAACACACATGCAATGATATCAGCGGATCCATGTGGTTTATGAAAAGAATACACATGCAATGACATGAAGTGGATCCATGTGGTTTATGAAAAGAACACCACATGCTGGAGTGGCATCATTGCTTGTGTTCTTTTCTGAAACCATAATGATGCACACTGACACACACACATGTAGTGGAATCTAGTGGATCCATGTTGAATATGAAAAGAACACACATGCAGTCACATCCAGTGGATCCATGCGGTTTATGAAAAGAACACACATGCAATGACATCTAGTGGATCAATGTGGTTGATGAAAAGAACACACATGCAATTACATCTATTGGATCAATGTGGTTTTGGAAAAGAACACACATGCAATGACCTTAGTGGATCTATGTGGTTTATGAAAAGAACAAACGTGCAATGACATCTAGTGGATCCATGTGATTTATGAAAAGAACACCACATGCTGGAGTGGTATCATTGCATGTGTTCTTTTCCAAAACCACAATGATGCACACTGACATACACACTTGCACACACACACATGCAATGACATCTACTGGATCCATGTGGTTTTGGAAAAGAACACACATGCAATGACATCTAGTGGATCCATGTGGTTTATGAAAAGAACACCACATGCTGGAGTTGCATCATTACATGTGTTCTTTTCCAAAAACACAATGATGCACACTGATACACATACATGCACACACACACATGCAATGACATCTAGTGGATCCATGTGGTGTATGAAAAGGACACCACATGCTAGAGTGGCACCAGAGGATCTATGTGGTTTTGAGAAATAACACACATGCAATGACATCTAGTGTATCAATGTGGTTTATGAAAAGAACACACATGCAATGACATCTACTGGATCAATGTGGTTTATGAAAAGAACACACATGTAATGAAATCAGTGGATCCATGTGGTTTATGAAATGAACACACATCCAATGAAATCTAGTGGATCCATGTGGTTTATGAAAAGAACACCACATGCTAGAGTGGCATCACTGCATATGTTCTTTTCCAAAACCATAGTGATGCACACACACACACACACACATGCACACACATAGACACACACACATGCAATGACATCTAGTGGATCCATGTGGTTTTGGAAGAGAACACACATGTAATGAAATTAGTGGATCTATCTGGTTTATGTGAAGAACACACATGCAATGAAATTAGTGGATCCATGTGGTTTATGTGAAGAACACACATCCAATGACATCTAGTGGATCCATGTGGTTTATGATAAGAACACCACATGCTGGAGTTGCATCATTGCATGTGTTCTTTTCCAAAACCACAATGATGCAACTAGTACACACACATCGACACACACACATGCAATGACATCTAGTGGATCCATGGGGTTTGTGAAGCAATGACATCTAGTGCATCTGTGTGGTTTCTGAAAAGAAAACCACATGCTGGAGTGGCACCAGGATGTATGTGGTTTTGGAAAATAACACACATGCAATGACATCTAGTGGATCAATGTGGTTTATGAAAAGAACACACATGAAGTGGCATCAGTGGATCCATGTGGTTTATGAAAAGAACACACATGCAATGGCATCTAGTGGATCCATGTGGTTTAAGAAAAGAACACCACATACTGGAGTGACATCATTGCATCTATTCTTTTCCAAAACCACAATGATGCACACTGACACAAACACATACATGCACACACACACATGAAGTGACATCTTGTGGATCCATGTGGTATATGAAAAGAACAAACATGCAATGGCTTCCAGTGGATCCATGTGGTTTATGAAAAGAGCACCACATGCTGGAGTGGCGCTAGTGGATCCATGTGGTTTTGGAAAAGAACACACATGCAATGACATCAGTGGATCGATGTGGTTTATGAAAAGAACACACATGCAATGACATATAGTGGATCAATGTGGTTTATGAAAAGAACACACATGCAATGACATATACTCGATCAATGTGGTTTATGAAAAGAACACACAACCAATGACATCAGTGGATCCATGTGGTTTATGAAAAGAACACACATGCAATGACATCTAGTAGATCAATGTGGTTTATGAAAAGAACACACATGCAATGACATCTACTGGATCAATGTGGTTTATGAAAAGAACACACAAGCAATGACATTAGTGGATCCATGTGGTTTATGAAAAGAACACACATGCAATGATATCTAGTGGATCCATGTGGTTTATGAAAAGAACACCACATGCTGGAGTGGCATCATTGCTTATGTTCTTTTCTGAAACCATAATGATGCACACTGACACACACACACATGTAGTGGAATCTAGTGGATCCATGTTGAATATGAAAAGAACACACATGCAATCATATCCAGTGGATCCATGCGGTTTATGAAAAGAACACACATGCAATGACATCTAGTGGATCAATGTGGTTTATGAAAAGAACACACATGCAATTACATCTATTGGATCAATGTGGTTTTGGAAAAGAACACACATGCAATGACCTCAGTGGATCTATGTGGTTTATGAAAAGAACAAACGTGCAATGACATCTAGTGGATCCATGTGATTTATGAAAAGAACACCACATGCTGGAGTGGTATCATTGCATGTGTTCTTTTCCAAAACCACAATGATGCACACTGACATACACACTTGCACACACACACATGCAATGACATCTACTGGATCCATGTGGTTTTGGAAAAGAACACACATGCAATGACATCTCGTGGATCCATGTGGTTTATGAAAAGAACACCACATGCTGGAGTTGCATCATTACATGTGTTCTTTTCCAAAACCACAATGATGCACACTGATACACATACATGCACACACACACATGCAATGACATCTAGTGGATCCATGTGGTGTATGAAAAGGACACCACATGCTAGAGTGGCACCAGTGGATCTATGTGGTTTTGGGAAATAACACACATGCAATGACATCTAGTGTATCAATGTGGTTTATGAAAAGAACACACATGCAATGACATCTACTGGATCAATGTGGTTTATGAAAAGAACACACATGTAATGAAATCAGTGCATCCATGTGGTTTATGAAAAGAACACACATCCAATGACATCTAGTGGATCCATGTGGTTTATGAAAAGAACACCACATGCTAGAGTGGCATCACTGCATATGTTCTTTTCCAAAACCACAGTGATGCACACAGACACACACACACATGCACACACACACAGACACACACACACATGCAATGACATCTAGTGGATCCATGTGGTTTTGGAAAAGAACACACATGTAATGAAATTAGTGGATCTATCTGCTTTATGTGAAGAACACACATGCAATGAAATTAGTGGATCCATGTGGTTTATGTGAAGCACACATCCAATGACATCTAGTGGATCCATGTGGTTTATGATAAGAACACCACATGCTGGAGTTGCATCATTGCATGTGTTCTTTTCCAAAACCACAATGATGCAACTAGTACACACACATCCAAACACACACATGCAATGACATCTAGTGGATCCATGGGGTTTGTGAAACAATGACATCTAGTGCATCTGTGTGGTTTCTGAAAAGAACACCACATGCTGGAGTGGCACCAGGATGTATGTGGTTTTGGAAAATAACACACATGCAATAACATCTAGTGGATCAATGTGGTTTATGAAAAGAACACACATGAAGTGGCATCAGTGGATCCATGTGGTTTATGAAAAGAACACACATGCAATAACATCTAGTGGATCCATGTGGTTTATGAAAAGAACACCACATACTGGAGTGACATCATTGCATCTGTTCTTTTCCAAAACCACAATGATGCACAGTGACACAAATAGATACATGCACACACACACATGAAGTGACATCTTGTGGATCCATGTGGTATATGAAAAGAACAAACATGCAATGGCTTACAGTGGATCCATGTGGTTTATGAAAAAAGCACCACATGCTGCAGCAGCGCTAGTGGATCCATGTGGTTTTGGAAAAGAACACACATGCAATGACATCAGTGGATCGATGTAGTTTATGAAAAGAACACACATGCAATGACATCTAGTGGATCAATGTGGTTTATGAAAAGAACACACATGCAATGACATATACTCGATCAATGTGGTTTATGAAAAGAACACACAACCAATGACATCAGTGGATCCATGTGGTTTATGAAAAGAACACACATGCAATGACATCTAGTAGATCAATGTGGTTTATGAAAAGAACACACATGCAATTACATCTATTGGATCAATGTGGTTTTGGAAAAGAACACACATGCAATGACCTCAGTGGATCTATGTGGTTTATGAAAAGAACAAACGTGCAATGACATCTAGTGGATCCATGTGATTTATGAAAAGAACACCACATGCTGGAGTGGTATCATTGCATGTGTTCTTTTCCAAAACCACAATGATGCACACTGACATACACACTTGCACACACACACATGCAATGACATCTACTGGATCCATGTGGTTTTGGAAAAGAACACACATGCAATGACATCTCGTGGATCCATGTGGTTTATGAAAAGAACACCACATGCTGGAGTTGCATCATTACATGTGTTCTTTTCCAAAACCACAATGATGCACACTGATACACATACATGCACACACACACATGCAATGACATCTAGTGGATCCATGTGGTGTATGAAAAGGACACCACATGCTAGAGTGGCACCAGTGGATCTATGTGGTTTTGGGAAATAACACACATGCAATGACATCTAGTGTATCAATGTGGTTTATGAAAAGAACACACATGCAATGACATCTACTGGATCAATGTGGTTTATGAAAAGAACACACATGTAATGAAATCAGTGGATCCATGTGGTTTATGAAAAGAACACACATCCAATGACATCTAGTGGATCCATGTGGTTTATGAAAAGAACACCACATGCTAGAGTGGCATCACTGCATATGTTCTTTTCCAAAACCACAGTGATGCACACAGACACACACACACACACATGCACACACACACACAGACACACACACACATGCAATGACATCTAGTGGATCCATGTGGTTTTGGAAAAGAACACACATGTAATGAAATTAGTGGATCTATCTGCTTTATGTGAAGAACACACATGCAATGAAATTAGTGGATCCATGTGGTTTATGTGAAGCACACATCCAATGACATCTAGTGGATCCATGTGGTTTATGATAAGAACACCACATGCTGGAGTTGCATCATTGCATGTGTTCTTTTCCAAAACCACAATGATGCAACTAGTACACACACATCCAAACACACACATGCAATGACATCTAGTGGATCCATGGGGTTTGTGAAACAATGACATCTAGTGCATCTGTGTGGTTTCTGAAAAGAACACCACATGCTGGAGTGGCACCAGGATGTATGTGGTTTTGGAAAATAACACACATGCAATAACATCTAGTGGATCAATGTGGTTTATGAAAAGAACACACATGAAGTGGCATCAGTGGATCCATGTGGTTTATGAAAAGAACACACATGCAATAACATCTAGTGGATCCATGTGGTTTATGAAAAGAACACCACATACTGGAGTGACATCATTGCATCTGTTCTTTTCCAAAACCACAATGATGCACAGTGACACAAATAGATACATGCACACACACACATGAAGTGACATCTTGTGGATCCATGTGGTATATGAAAAGAACAAACATGCAATGGCTTACAGTGGATCCATGTGGTTTATGAAAAAAGCACCACATGCTGGAGCAACGCTAGTGGATCCATGTGGTTTTGGAAAAGAACACACATGCAATGACATCAGTGGATCGATGTAGTTTATGAAAAGAACACACATGCAATGACATCTAGTGGATCAATGTGGTTTATGAAAAGAACACACATGCAATGACATATACTCGATCAATGTGGTTTATGAAAAGAACACACAACCAATGACATCAGTGGATCCATGTGGTTTATGAAAAGAACACACATGCAATGACATCTAGTAGATCAATGTGGTTTATGAAAAGAACACACATGCAATGACATCTACTGGATCAATGTGGTTTATGAAAAGAACACACAAGCAATGACATTAGTGGATCCATGTGGTTTATGAAAAGAACACACATGCAATGATATCTAGTGGATCCATGTGGTTTATGAAAAGAACACCACATGCTGGAGTGGCATCATTGCTTATGTTCTTTTCTGAAACCATAATGATGCACACTGACATACACACTTGCACACACACACATGCAATGACATCTACTGGATCCATGTGGTTTTGGAAAAGAACACACATGCAATGACATCTCGTGGATCCATGTGGTTTATGAAAAGAACACCACATGCTGGAGTTGCATCATTACATGTGTTCTTTTCCAAAACCACAATGATGCACACTGATACACATACATGCACACACACACATGCAATGACATCTAGTGGATCCATGTGGTGTATGAAAAGGACACCACATGCTAGAGTGGCACCAGTGGATCTATGTGGTTTTGGGAAATAACACACATGCAATGACATCTAGTGTATCAATGTGGTTTATGAAAAGAACACACATGCAATGACATCTACTGGATCAATGTGGTTTATGAACAGAACACACATGTAATGAAATCAGTGGATCCATGTGGTTTATGAAAAGAACACACATCCAATGACATCTAGTGGATCCATGTGGTTTATGAAAAGAACACCACATGCTAGAGTGGCATCACTGCATATGTTCTTTTCCAAAACCACAGTGATGCACACAGACACACACACACACATGCACACACACACACAGACACACACACACATGCAATGACATCTAGTGGATCCATGTGGTTTTGGAAAAGAACACACATGTAATGAAATTAGTGGATCTATCTGCTTTATGTGAAGAACACACATGCAATGAAATTAGTGGATCCATGTGGTTTATGTGAAGCACACATCCAATGACATCTAGTGGATCCATGTGGTTTATGATAAGAACACCACATGCTGGAGTTGCATCATTGCATGTGTTCTTTTCCAAAACCACAATGATGCAACTAGTACACACACATCCAAACACACACATGCAATGACATCTAGTGGATCCATGGGGTTTGTGAAACAATGACATCTAGTGCATCTGTGTGGTTTCTGAAAAGAACACCACATGCTGGAGTGGCACCAGGATGTATGTGGTTTTGGAAAATAACACACATGCAATAACATCTAGTGGATCAATGTGGTTTATGAAAAGAACACACATGAAGTGGCATCAGTGGATCCATGTGGTTTATGAAAAGAACACACATGCAATAACATCTAGTGGATCCATGTGGTTTATGAAAAGAACACCACATACTGGAGTGACATCATTGCATCTGTTCTTTTCCAAAACCACAATGATGCACAGTGACACAAATAGATACATGCACACACACACATGAAGTGACATCTTGTGGATCCATGTGGTATATGAAAAGAACAAACATGCAATGGCTTACAGTGGATCCATGTGGTTTATGAAAAAAGCACCACATGCTGGAGCAGCGCTAGTGGATCCATGTGGTTTTGGAAAAGAACACACATGCAATGACATCAGTGGATCGATGTAGTTTATGAAAAGAACACACATGCAATGACATCTAGTGGATCAATGTGGTTTATGAAAAGAACACACATGCAATGACATATACTCGATCAATGTGGTTTATGAAAAGAACACACAACCAATGACATCAGTGGATCCATGTGGTTTATGAAAAGAACACACATGCAATGACATCTAGTAGATCAATGTGGTTTATGAAAAGAACACACATGCAATGACATCTACTGGATCAATGTGGTTTATGAAAAGAACACACAAGCAATGACATTAGTGGATCCATGTGGTTTATGAAAAGAACACACATGCAATGACATCTAGTGGATCCATGTGGTTTATGAAAAGAACACCACATGCTGGAGTGGCATCATTGCATGTGTTCTTTTCCAAAACCACAATGATGCACACTGACACACACACACACATGCAATGACATCTAGTGGATCCATGTGGTTTTGGAAAAGAACACACATGCAATGACATCACTCGATCCATGTGGTTTATGTGAAGAACACACATGCAATGCCATCTAGTGGATCCATGTGGTTTATGAAAAGAACACCACATGCTGGAGTGGCATCATTGCATGTTTTCTTTTCCAAAACAACAATGATGCACACTGATACACACACATGCACACACACACACACACACATGCAATGACATCTAGTGGATCCATGTGGTTCATGAAAAGAACACACGTGCAATGACATCTAGTGGATCCATGTGGTTTATGAAAAGAACACCACATGCTGGAATGGTACTAGTGGATCTATGTGGTTTTGGAAAAGAACACACATGCAATGACATCTAGTGAATCAATGTTGTTTATGAAAAGAACATGAATGCAATGACATATAATGGGTCAATGTGGTTTATCAAAAGAACACACATGCAACGATATCAGTGGATCCATGTGGTTTATGAAAAGAACACACATGCAATGACATCTAGTGGATCCATGTGGTTTATGAAAAGAACACCACACGCTGGAGTGGCATAATTGCATGTGTTCTTTTCCGAAACCACAATGATGCACACTGACACACACATGTAGTGACATCTAGTGGATCCATGTGGAATATGAAAAGAACACACATGCAATCACATCCAGTGGATCCATGCGGTTTATGAAAAGAACACACATGCAATGAAATCTAGTGGATCAATGTGGTTTATGAAAAGAACACACATGCAATTACATCTATTGGATCAATGTGGTTTTGGAAAAGAACACACATGCAATGACCTCAGTGGATCTATGTGGTTTATGAAAAGAACAAACATGCAATGACATCTAGTGGATCCATGTGATTTATGAAAAGAACACCACATGCTGGAGTGGCATCATTGCATGTGTTCTTTTCCAAAACCACAATGATGCACACTTACATACACACTTGCACACACACACACACATCCAATGACATCTACTAGATCCATGTGGTTTTGGAAAAGAACACACATGCAATGACATCTAGTGGATCCATGTGGTTTATGAAAAGAACACCACATGCTGGAGTGGCATCATTACATGTGTTCTTTTCCAAAACCACGATGATGCACACTGATACACATACATGCACACACACATGCAATGACATCTAGTGGATCCATGTGGTTTATGAAAAGTACACACATGCAATGACATCTAGTGGATCCATGTGGTGTATGAAAATAACACCACGTGCTAGAGTGGCACTAGTGGATGTATGTCGTTTTGGAAAATAACACACATGCAATGACATCTAGTGGATCAATGTGGTTTATGAAAAGAACACACATGCAATGACATCTACTGGATCAATGTGGTTTATGAAAAGAACACACATGCCATGAAATCAGTGGATCCATGTGGTTTATGAAAAGAACACACATCCAATGACATCTAGTGGAGCCATGTGGTTTATGAAAAGAACAGCACATGCTGGAGTTGCATCACTGCATGTGTTCTCTTCCAAAACCAAAGTGATGCACACAGACACACACATGCACACACACAGACACAGACACACATGCAATGACATCTAGTGGATCCATGTGGTTTTGGAAAAGAACACACATGCAATGAAATTAGTCGATCCATCTGGTTTATGTGAAGAACACACATGCAATGAAATTAGTGGATCCATGTGGTTTATGAGAAGAACACCCATGCAATGACATATAGTGGATCCATGTGGTTTATGGAAAGAACTCCACAAACTGAGTGACATAATTGCATCTTTTTTTTCCAAAACCACAATGATGCACCTGACACAAACACATAAATGCACACACACACATGAAGTGACATCTTGTGGATCCATGTAGTATATGAAAAGAACACACATGCAATGGCATCCATTAGATCCATGTGGTTTATGAAAAGAGCACTACATGCTAGAGTGGCACTAGTGGATCCATGTGGTTTTGGAAAAGAACACACATGCAATGACATCAGTGGATCCATGTGGTTTATTAAAAGAACACACATGCAATGACATCTAGTGGATCAATGTGGTTTATGAAAAGAACACACATGAAATGACATCTACTTGATCAATGTGGTTTATGAAAAGAACACACAAGCAATGACATCAGTGGATCCATGTGGTTTATGAAAAGAACACACATGCAATCACATCTAGTGGATCAATGTGGTTTATGAAAAGAACACACATGCAATGACATCTACTGGATCAATGTGTTTTATGAAAAGAACACACAAGCAACGATATCAGTGGATCCATGTGGTTTATGAAAATAACACCACATGCTAGAATGGCATCATTGCATGTGTTCTTTTCCAAAACCACAATGATGCACACTGACACACACACACACATGCAATGACATCTAGTGGATCCATGTGGTTTTGGAAAAGTACACACATGCAATGAAATCTAGTTGATCCATGTGGTTTATGTGAAGAACACACATGCAATGACATCTGACGGATCCATGTGGATTTGGAAAAGAACACACATGTAATGACATCTAGTGGATCCATGTGGTTTATGAAAAGAACACACATGCAATGACATCAGTGGACCCATTTGGTTTATGTGAACAACATACTTGCAATGAACTCTAGTGGATCCATGCGGTTTATGAAAAGAACACCACATGCTAGAGTGGCATCAGTGGATCCATGTGAGATATGTGAAGAACACACATGCAATTACATCTAGTGGATCCATGTGGTTTATGAAAAGAACACCACATGCTGGAGTAGCATCATTGCATGTGATCTTTTCCAAAACTACAATGATGCACACTGATACAGACACACATGCACACACGCACACACACATGCAATGACATCTAGTGGATCCATGTGGTATACGAAAAGAACACACATGCAATGACATCTAGTGGATCCATGTGGTTTACAAAAAGAACACCACATGCTAGAGTGGCATCATTGGATCTATGTGGTTTTGGAAAAGAACACACATGCAATGACATCAGTGGATCCATGTTGTTTATGAAAAGAACATCACATGCTGGAGTGGCACTAGTGGATCCATGTGGTTTTGGAAAATAACACACAAGCAATGATATCTAGTATATCAATGTGGTTGATGAAAAGAACAGACATGCAATGACATCAATGGATCCATGTGGTTTATGAAAAGAACACGCATGCAATGACATCTAGTGGATCCATGTGATTTATGAAAAGAACACCACATGCTGGAGTGGCATCATTACATGTGTTCTTTTCCAAAACCACAATGATGCACACTAACGCTACACATTCACACACACACACACGTGCACACACACATGAAGTGAAAACTAGTGGATCCATGTGGTATATGAAAAGAACACACATGTAATGACATCTAGTGGATCCATGTTGTTTATGAAAAGAACACCACATGCTGGAGTGGCACCAATCGATCCATCTGGTTTTGGAAAAGAACACACATGCAATGAAATTAGTGGATCCATGTGGTTTAGGAAAAGAACACCACATGCTGGAGTGGCACCACTGGATCCATGTGGTTTTGGACAAGAACATACATGCAATCACATCTACTGGATCAATGTAGTTTATGAAAGAACACACATGCAATGACATCAGTGGATCCATGTGGTTTATGAAAAGACCACACATGCAATGACATCTAGTGGATCCATGTGGTTTATGAAAAGAACACCACATGCTGGAGTGGCACTAGTGGATCCATGTGGTTTTGGAAAAGAACACACATGTAATGACATCAGTGGATCCATGTGGTTTATGAAAACAACACACATGCAATGACATATAGTGGTTCAATGTGGTTTATGAAAAGAACACACATGTAATGACATCTACTAGATCAATGTAGGTTTATGAAAAGAACACACGTGCAATGAAATTTGTGGATCTATGTGGTTTATGAAAAGAACACACATGCAATGACATCTAGTGGATCCATGTGGTTTATGAAACGAACACCACATGCTGGAGTGGCATCATTGCATGTGTTATTTTCCAAATCCACAATGATTCCATTGACACACACACATGTAGTGACATCTAGTGGATCCATGTGGAATAAGAAAAGAACACACATGCAATGACATCTACTAGATCCATGTGGTTTATGAAAAGAACACACATGCAATGACATCTAGTGGATCAATGTGGTTTATGAAAAGAACACACATGCAATTACATCTATTGGATCAATGTGGTTTATGAAAAGAACACACATGCAATGATATCAGTGGACCAATGTGGTTTATGAAAAGAACAAACGTGCAATGACATCTAGTGGATCCATGTGATTTATGAAAAGAACACCACATGCTGGAGTGGCATCATTGCATGTGTTCTTTCCCAAAACCACAATGATGCACACTAACATACGCACATGCACACACACACACATGCAGTGACATCTACTGGATCCATGTGGTTTTGGAAAAGAACACACATGCAATGACATCTAGTGGATCCATTTAGTTTATGAAAAGAACGCCACATGCTAGAGTCGCATCATTGCATGTGTTCTTTTCCAAAATGCACATCCCAAGATTTTCCGAATCTTGTAATGTGAAAAATTAAATAAACAAAATAAATCTTTGTTGAAAATCAGGGTGAAAAGAAACTTTTGTTTCTAAAAGGAAACTTAAAATCCCATATTGAACAAACTTTGGTAAAAGTTTGAATTCAACAAATCCAAATCAAGGGAAAAGCATTCATCAATGAATGTATCTGGAAATTGAACACTTGGAAAATAAATCCAAATCCCTAGACCCTAATGGAAGGAAATCATTTTCCAAAGTATCTCCAAATCTATGGATTTGATCCATACCAAATTTGATCAACAAATAATCACAAAGGATCAAGAAAGACCATAGAGATTGGTTTCACTTAGTTTGGAACCAAAGACAAAACCTTATAATTATAAAAAGATAAGGAAATTGAATTTCCAAAGCCAAAAGCCCATACCAATTGGTGAACAATTATAATCCTAAAGGGATTAAAAAGATAAACATTTGATAAAGGAAAATAAATTGTTTTGGAAATACTATTTTGGATCTTTTAATAAAAGACTTTGTTTTCAAATGAAAAGGTGAGCCAAATTAATTTTGGCCAAACTTTTGTAATAAAATATTTTGTTTTGATAAAATGAGTAAAGGTTTATTTAAATAAAATAATAAGGATTTAAATATCCAATTTTATTTAAGTAAAGGCTTTTCCCATTTTAAATGAACACCAAGTATTTTATTACTACTTTGAAATCTTTTATTAAAAGGTTTTGCTTTGATTAAAATGAGTAAAGGTTTATTTAAATAAAATAATAAGGATTTAAATATCCAAATTTTATTTAAGTAAAGGCTTTCCCATTTTAATTAAACACCAAAACTTATTTATTTATTTAAATAAGTTTCCAAGTATTCTTTTATCTTTCAAATTAAACCTTTTGGTTTGGTTTTGAAAATAATTGGATTTCAAATGGAAATTTTATTAAATAAATAAAACACTATTAATAAACTAAAGATCCATTTTATTTAATTATTAAATGGATCCTAAAATAAATAGAAATATTATTTCATTTTGAGATTTGGATTATGTTGCCAAACAGAACCAAATTCAAATGAAAAAGTTTGCTGTTGAATTGATTGAGTGTTGTTTGAAATTGCTTGAATAATTGGTTGAATTTCAAAACAGAAAAAGAATTAGAAAAGGAAAAGGTTTAGACAGAAAAAAAATAGGAAAACAGACTCAGCCCACTAAGGCCCAGTCCAGCCCAGACTTCTCCCCTCCCCCGAAGCATCTTTTCTCACCCAGATTCTTACCCGCGTAGTCAATGACAGCCAGGACCCACTTCTCCCTCCCTCACCCCACTGACCAGTAGGCCCGACAAACCCGAGCGAACCGTTTTCTTACCGCGGACTGAACCCACGCAGCCGATGACAAGTGGACCCCATTCCTACTGTTCATCGTCGTTTCCACCGCGACCAATTCTTCCTCCTCTCGTCGGCCGTTTTCTGCTTTGATTCCGCCGAATTAATTCGCGTAAATGATGCGTTAATCTCTCGTCGTGACCACAGCAACTTAACCGCCTGCTCCTCCTCCTCCCTTTCCCCCAGACCTCCCACCTCGACTCGCCCCCAGGCCGCCTCAATTCCTCCCCGAGCCGCTCTGTCTCCGACGAGCTCCCTCCTCAATTCCGGTGAACCAACGCCGCCCCTTGCCTCCTCAACCATGCTCTCGTGATCCCCACCTCCTGGCGATCATCCCCGTAGCACCAGCTCGCCCGCGATTGCCCTGTAGGCTCGCCAACGACAACGACCACCGTCGCCACCGTCTGCTTCCTCTCCGGCGAAGCCCACAGGTAGTTTTCGACCACCCCGAGCCCTCTCGTTCACGCTCACAGCTCCGCCATGATCTCCTGCGTCTAACCCAGTCCTCCGTTTGTCCTCTCGTGGTCCACAGCACCGTCTTCGACTACGAACAGAGCCGTCCGTCGCCGTCCTCTACTCCGGCGAGGAATCACGACTGAACCAGAGCGCCCCTCGCCCAACCAACACTACCCCGAGCTTCCCCACGTTCTTGCGAGCACGGTGAGCATGCCCTTTTCCTCTCTCGCTTCCTGTATCGCCGGCACCGTCATCAACCGATCACTCCGCCGCCAGCAGCCGCCGCAGCGCCGCTCGTCTATGACCAAGCACCCCACAGCCGTTAGATCTAGATCGGACGCACTGGACAGAATCACTTAACGCGAAGAGGTATGTCCTCTCGACCGCACGATCTAACTTAGATCTAACGCACCTCAGCGCTCGATCCTGGCGAAGCGGTACCGTCCAATAGAATACTGCCGCGTGTCCCCTGTTCTGTTTAAAACAGATTTGAAAAACAGAATTTCTTGCAAACTTCAAACCTTTGTATCTTTGGATCCACACGTCCAAATTTTACAAATTTGATGTCGTTGGAATCAGCAAGACAAGCCCTAACCAACCCTGCCCTTAGTTTAGCAAATAGTATTGGTTAGATTGGTTGATTATGCAGAAACATTTGATTGCTAGTTTAGCTTAGGAAAATCATTTAAAAATGATTTTTAAGGTTAAAACCTTTACAAATTGGTTTGTTGTGACCTTACTGACCCTAGGAACCAACCCATAGTTTGGAAAGTGATTTTGGAAAAGAATAGGATGGATTAATTAGTTTAGTCCATTTCTAGCTAACTATTTGTTTTGTTTATGAAAATGCTTTCATAAAGAAAACTTTAGAGGAAATGTTTTGGACCAAACCTACTAATCCAAAACACCAAGTTTTGCAATAGCAACTCATTTGGAGAAACAATATAAGGAATCTTTGATTTAAAGACCATTTCTAGTCAAATAGAAATGTGGTTTTTATCAAAAATGATTTAGAGGAAAACCTTTGGAAAATGCCTTGTTTTAAACCCACTAACCCCAAACCCCAAGTTTGTGATTGAAAACACACTTGGTGAACCCTATAGGTTAAGGCCTTAGGAAAAATATTTCTTCACCACATAAAATAACCAAATAGGTGCCTTGTTTGAAATTGGTTTTTAAGTGAAACCCTCTTTCTAATAACTTTGCCACTTTGGTAAATGACCAATTTGGATCTTACAAAGTTTAGGAATCTAGTAGAGACCCTCTTTGCAAATGACTTTGCCATTTTGGTAAATGACCAATTTGGAACTTACAAAGTTTAGAAGCCTAGTGGAGACCATCCTTACAATAGAACCAACCTTTGCGTGCTTATGCATGACTTTGCCACTTTACAAAATGACTTAGATGTACCCAAATGTCTATGACCCACTAGGAACCACTTTTTCAAACAAAGCAAAGCTTGGCATGCTTGCATGCATTTCTTTGACTTTGTTATTTTATGTGTGTTGTTTTGCTTGATTGGTAGATTGAGTTTGTGCCTTGCTTGATTTATTGTAGAGACTTGAAGAGTGTGAGTGTTGCAAGGACAAGGAGTGAACCTATACCCTCTACTAAAAAGGCAAGTGATGCTTCATATCTTATGTCCCATTATTTTCACTATGCATTAGTGTTTTTGCTAAGAAAAACTTGCATGGTTTTTATTTTGCTAGTGTAGACCTTGCTATAGGAAAACCTAGTAGAGGAATCCTTAGTAGGATTTTCCTAAGTTAAGAATCCTATTACTATCAAGCTTAGCCTAGCTAATAGAAAACATGGGTGGTATATATATGAACACTATGGAAAAATATTCTAAGTCTAAGGACTTATGATTTTGTTTAATAAAACAACTAAGTTAATGAATCACCTGGGTGGAAATGGAAGGAATGGTTTATGTTGAGTGGTTCAAAAGGCCATGGACTTGGCTTGTGTATCTCACTTGTGGATGGCCACCCAGGAAACAAAGAGATTTGAGATGTCAAATGTTGAGAAGCTTCAAGTGCAACCACTTGGCAATATGGGCTCTGCCATGATCATATAGGTTGCAAGAACTTAGCCTTATGGACAGTTGGTGGTAGTGTTTGATAGGTTGGAACGCGTCCATGATGGTCTAAGGGAAAGCTTCTGAAAGATCTTGTCTTGGGAAACCAAGTCTTGTGGGAAAAGTGCACCACCTCTGCAGAGTGTAAAACCTAAGTACTTAGCCATGTCCCTGGTAAAGGACAATTTGAGCATCAAGACATGGAAGCAATCAAAAATCTCATCACTCCAATTTCAAAATAAAATTTGTGGGAGAACAAGGGATGTGTGAAATCTTAAATCTTTGATTGGTAGATGCCTTGAGAGGATCTTCAATCATTGGTTGAGAAATTTGTTTTGCTAAGTAAATCTTCAGTCTTTGATTGGTAGATGCCTTGAGAGGATCTTCAGTCTTGATTGGTAGATGCCTTGGAAATGTTTTGCCAAACAAAACTTAGTGTTTTCGAAAATGATAGGAAAAATCTATTTTGAGCAATGCAAGCCTCAGCTCCACTTAGCCAAATGCATTTAGATGATAGACTCCACTATACTACCAAAGTATCACTTGCCAATACAATTCAAATGTATTGACCCTTGTGGCTGTACCTTGTAATGTTGCAGGTTTGATTGATTTTAGTGAAGATTGATTGATTAGGATTACAAAGTCTACAACCAACATCTGCCTGTGGCACTTTGAATATGAAGGACCCAATTCTTATAGTTATTCCGTTGCAATGTAATGTAATTAGCCAATGAGCTAAGTTTGATGTAATAAAAACTATTTTATTCCTGGTTATAAAGTTGTATTATGACCTTTGTTTCTTGATATTACATCTGAACTGTGGATGCTAGCTATTGATCCAGAGACTAGCATTGTAAACACAGGGGGCTCAATCTTATTAAAGGTTGGGGACCCTACACAAAACCACAATGATGCACACTAATACACACACATGCAATGACAACTAGTGGAACCATATGGTTTATGAAAAGAACACACATGCAATGTCATCTAGTGGATCCATGTGGTTTATGAAAAGAACACCACATGCTGGAGTGGCATCAGTGCATGTGTTCTTTTCCAAAACCATAGTGATGCACTCTAACACACACACAGACACACACACATGCAATGACATCTAGTGGATCCATGTGGTTTTGGAAAAGGACACACATGCAATGAAACTAGTGGATCCATGTGGTTTATGTGAAGAACACACATGCAATGACATCTAGTGGATCAATGTGGTTTATGAAAAGAACACAGAAGCAATGGCATCTACGAGATCAATGTAGTTTATGAAAACAACACACATGCAATGAAATCAGTGGATCCATGTGGTTTATGAAAATAACACACATCCCATGACATCTAGTGGTTCCATGTGGTTTATGAAAAGAACACCACATGCTGCAGTGGCATCACTGCATGTGTTCTTTCCCAAAACCAGAGTGATGCACTCTGACACACACACATGCACACACAGACACACACATGCAATGACATCTAGTAGATCCATGTGGTTTTGGAAAAGGACACACATGCAATGAAATTAGACGATCCATGTGGTTTATGTCAAGAACACACATGCAATGACATCTAGTGGATCCATGTGGTTTATGAAAAGAACACCACATGCTGTAGTGGCATCATTACATGTGTTCTTTTCCAAAACCACAATGATGCACACTGATACACATACATGCAAACACACACACATGCAATGACATCTAGTGGACCCAAGTCGTTTATGAAAAGAACACACATGCAATGACATCTAGTGGATCCATGTGGTTTATGAAAAGAACACCGCATGCTAGAGTGGCACCAGTGGATCCATGTGGTTTTGGAAAAGAACACACATGCAATGACCTCAGTGGATCCATGTGGTTTATGAAAACAACACCACATGTTGGAGTGACACTAGTAGATCCATGTGGTTTTGGAAAAGAACACACATGCAATGACATCATTGGATCCATGTGGTTTATGAAAAGAACACACATGCAATAACATCTAGTGGATCAATGTGGTTTATGAAAAGAACACACATGCAATGACATCTACTGGATCAATGTGGTTTATGAAAAAACACACATGCAATGACATTAGTAGATCCATGTGGTTTATGAAAAGAACACACATGCAATGACATCTAGTGGATCCATGTGGTTTATGAAAAGAACACCACATGCTGGAGTGGAATCATTGCATGTGTTCTTTTCCAAAACCACAATGATGCACACTGGTACACACACATCCACACACACACATCCAATGACATCTATGGATCCATGTGGTTTATGAAGCAATGACATCTAGTGGATCCATGTGGTTTCTGAGAAGAACAGCACATGCTGGAGTGGCACCAGTGGATCTATGTGGTTTTGGAAAATAACACACATGCAATGGCATCTACTAGATTAATGTGATTTATGAAAATAACACACATGCAATGAAATCAGTGGATCCATGTAGTTTATGAAAAGAACACACATCCAATGACAGCTAGTCGATCCATGTGGTTTATGAAAAGAACACCACATGCTGTAGTAGCATCATTGCATGTGTTCTTTTCCAAAACTACAATGATGCACACTAATACACACACACATGCACACACGCACACACACATGCAATGACATCTAATGGATCCATGATGTATATTAAAAGAATACACCTGCAATGACATCTAGTGGATCCATGTGGTTTACAAAAAGAACACCACATGCTAGAGTGGCACCAGTGGATCTATGTGGTTTTGGAAAAGAACACACATGCAATGACACTAGTGGATCCATGTAGTTTATGAAAAGAACATCACATGCTGGAGTGGCACTAGTGGATCCATGTGGTTTTGGTAAATAACAAACATGCAATGACATCTACTAGATCAATGTGGTTTATGAAAAGAACACACATGCAATGACATCAGTGGATCCATGCGGTTTATGAAAAGAACACACATGCAATGACATCTAGTGGATCCATGTGATTTATGAAAAGAACACCACATGCTGGAGTGGCATTATTACATGTGTTCTTTTCCAAAACCACAATGATGCACACTAACACTACACATTCACACACACACACGTGCACACACACATGAAGTGACATCTAGTGGATCCATGTGGTATATGAAAGGAACACACATGCAATGACATCTAGTGGATCCATGTGGTTTATGAAAAGAACACCACATGATGGAGTGGCAAAAGTGGATCCATGTGGTTTTGGAAAAGAACACACATGCAGTGAAATTAGTGGATCCATGTGGTTTATGAAAATAACACCACATGCTGGAGTGGCACTAGTGGATCCATGTGGTTTTGGAAAAGAACATACATGCAATGACATCTACTAGATCAATGTGGTTTATGAAAAGAACACACATGCAATGACATCAGTGGATCCATGTGGGTTATGAAAATACCACACATGCAATGACATCTAGTGGATCCATGTGGTTTATGAAAAGAACACCACATGCTGGAGTGGCACTAGTGGATCCATGTGGTTTTGGAAAAGAACACACATGTAATGACATCAGTGGATCCATGTGGTTTATGAAAACAACACACATGCAATGACATATAGTGGATCAATGTGGTTTATGAAAAGAACACACATGCAATGACATCTGCTGGATCAATGTGGTTTACGAAAAGAACACACGTGCAATGAAATGAGTTGATCTATGTGGTTTATGAAAAGAACACACATGCAATGACATCTAGTGGATCCATTATGTTTATGAAACGAACACCACATGCTGGAGTGGCATCATTGCATGTGTTCTTTTACAAATCCACACTAATCCCATTGACACACACACATGTAGTGACATCCAGTGGATCCATGTGGAATCAGAAAAGAACTCACATGCAATTACATCTACTAGATCCATGTGGTATATGAAAAGAACACACATGCAATGATATCTAGTGGATCAATGTGGTTTATGAAAAGAACACACATGCAATTACATCTATTGGATCAATGTGGTTGATGAAAAGAACACACATGCAATGACATCAGTGGACCAATATGGTTTATGAAAAGAAAAAACGTGCAATGACATCTAGTGGATCCATGTGATTTATGAAAAGAACACCACATACTGGAGTGGCATCATTGCATGTGTTCTTTCACAAAACCACAATGATGCACACTGACATACACACATGCACACACACACACACATGCAATGACATCTACTGGATCCATGTGGTTTTGGAAAAGAACACACATGCAATGACATCTAGTGGATCCATTTAGTTTATGAAAAGAAAACCACATGCTGGACTGGCATCATTACATGTGTTTTTTTCCAAAACCACAATGATGCACACTGATACACACAAATGCACACACACACATGTAATGACATCTAGTGGAACCATGTGGTTTATGAAAAGAACACACATGCAATGTCATCTAGTGGATCCATGTGGTTTATGAAAAGAACACCACATGCCGGAGTGGCACCAGTGGATCTATGTGGTTTTGGAAAATCACACACATGCAATGACATGTAGTGGATAAATGTGGTTTATGAAAAGAACACACAAGCAATGACATCTACTAGATCAATGTGGTTTATGAAAAGAACACACATGCAATGAAATCAGTGGATCCATGTGGTTTATTAAAAGAACACACATCCCATGACATCTAGTGGATCCATGTGGTTTATGAAAAGAACACCACATGCTGGAGTGGCATCACTACATGTGTTCTTTTCCAAAACCATAGTGATGCACTCTGACACGCACACATGCACACACACAGACACACACACATGCAATGGCATCTAGTGGATCCATGTGGTTTTGGAAAAGGACACACATGCAATGAAATTAGTGGATCCATGTGGTTTATGTGAAGAACACACATGCAATGACATCTAGGGGCTCCATGTGGTTTATGAAAAAACACCACATGCTGGAGTGGCATCATTGCATGTGTTCTATTCCAAAACCACAATGAGGCACACTAGTACACACACATCCACACACACACACATGCAATGACATCTAGTGGATCCATATGGTTTGTGAAGCCATGACATCTAGTGGATCCGTGTGGTTTCTGAAAAGAACACCACATGCTGGAGTGGCACCAAGATCTATGTGGTTTTAGAAAATTACACACATGCAATGACATCTAGTGGATCAATGTGGTTTATGAAAAGAACACACATGCTGTGACATTAGTGGATCCATGTAGTTTTTGAAAAGAACACACATGCAATGACATCTAGTGGATCCATGTGGTTTATGAAAAGAACACCACATACTGGAGTGACATCATTGCATCTGTTCCTTTCCAAAACCACAATGAGGCACACTAACACAAACACACACATGCACACACACACATGAAGTGACATCTTGTGGATCCATGTGGTATATGAAAAGAACACACATGCAATGACATCTAGTGGATCCATGTGGTTGATGAAAAGAGCACCACATGCTGGAGTGGCACTAGTGCATCCATGTTGTTTTGGAAAAGAACACACATGCAATGACATCAGTGGATCCATGTGGTTTATGAAAAGAACACACATGCAATGACATCTAGTGGATCAATGTGGTTTATGAAAAGAACTCACATGCAATGACATCTAGTCGATCAATGTGGTTTATGAAAAGAACACACAAGAAATGACATATAGTAGATCCATGTGGTCTATGAAAAAGGACACACATGCAATGGCATCAGTGGATCCACGTGCTTTATGTGAACAACATACATGCAATGAACTCTAGTGGATCCATGTGGTTTATGAAAAGAACACCACATGCTGGAGTGGCATCAACGGATTCATGTGATTTATGTGAACAACACACATGCAATGACATCTAGTGGATCCATGTGGTTATGAAAAGAACACCACATGCCGGAGTAGCATCATTGCATGTGTTCTTTTCCAAAACTACAATGATGCACACTGATACACACACACATGCACACACGCACACACACATGCAATGACATCTAGTGGATCCATGTGGTATATGAAAAGAACACATATGCAATGACATCTAGTGGATCCATGTGGTTTACAAAAAGAACACCACATGCTAGAGTGGCACCGATGGATCTATGTGGTTTTGGAAAAGAACACACATGCAATGACATCTACTGGATCAATGTGGTTTATGAAAAGAACACACAAGCAACGACATCAGTGGATCCATGTGGTTTATGAAAATAACACCACATGCTAGAGTGGCATCATTGCATGTGTTCTTTTCCAAAACCACAATGATGCACACTGACACACACACACACATGCACACACACACATGCAATGACATCTAGTGGATCCATGTGGTTTTGGAAAAGAACACACATGCAATGACATCTAGTGGATCCATGTGGTTTATGTGAAGAACACACATGCAATAACATCTAGCGGATCCATGTGGTTTTGGAAAAGATCACACATGCAATGACATCTAGTGGATCCATGTGGTTTATGAAAAAGAACACACATGCAATGACATCTAGTGGATCCACGTGGTTTATGTGAACAACATACATGCAATGAACTCTAGTGGATCCATGTGGTTTATGAAAAGAACACCACATACTGGAGTGGCATCAGTGGATCCATGTGATTTATGTGAAGAACACACATGCAATGACATCTAGTGAATCCATGTGGTTTATGAAAAGAACACCACATGGTGGAGTAGCATCATTGCATGTGTTCTTTTCCAAAACTACAATGATGCACACTGATACACACACATGCACACACACACACACACACATGCCATGACATCTAATGGATCCATGTGGTATATGAAAAGAACACACATGCAATGACATCTAGCGAATCCATATGCTTTACGAAAAGAACACCACATGATGGAGTGGCACTAGTGGATCTATGTGGTTTTCGAAAAGAACACACATACAATGACATCTAGTGGATCCATGTGGTTTATGTGAAGAACACACATGCAATGACATCTAGCGGATCCATGTTGTTTTGGAAAAGAACACACATGCAATGACATCTAGTGGATCCATGTGGTTTATGAAAAGAACACACATGCAATGACATTAGTGGATCCACGTGGTTTATGTGAAGAACATACATGCAATGAACTCTAGTGGATACATGTGGTATATGAAAAGAACACACATGTAATGATATCTAGTGGATCCATGTGGTTTATGAAAAGAACACCACATGCTAGAGTGGCACCAATGGATCCATCTGTTTTTGGAAAAGAACACACATACAATGACATCTAGTGGATCCATGTGGTTTATGAAAAGAACACCACATGCTGGAGTAGCATCATTGCATGTGTTCTTTTCCAAAACTACAATGATGCACACTAATACACACACACATGCACACATGCGCACACACATGCAATGACATCTAGTGTATCCATGATGTATATTAAAAGAATACACATGCAATGACATCTAGTGGATCCATGTGGTTTACAAAAAGACCACCACATGCTAGAGTGGCCCTAGTGTATCTATGTGGTTTTGGAAAAGAACACACATGCAATGACATCAGTGGATCCATGTAGTTTATGAAAAGAACATCACATGCTGGAGTGGCACTAGTGGATCCATGTGGTTTTGGTAAATAACACACATGCAATGACATCTACTAGATCAATGTGGTTTATGAAAAGAACACACATGCAATGACATCAGTGGATCCATGCGGTTTATGAAAAGAACACACATGCAATGACATCTAGTGGACCCATGTGATTTATGAAAAGAATACCACATGCTGGAGTGGCATCATTACATGTGTTCTTTTCCAAAACCACAATGATGCACACTAACACTACACATTCACACACACACACGTGCACACACACATGAAGTGACATCTAGTGGATCCATGTGGTATATGAAAAGAACACACATGCAATGACATCTAGTGGATCCATGTGGTTTATGAAAAGAACACCACATGCTGGAGTGGCACCAGTGGATCCATGTGGTTTTGGAAAAGAACACACATGCAATGAAATTAGTGAATCCATGTGGTTTATGAAAAGAACACATATGCAATGACATCTAGTGGATCCATGTGGTTTACAAAAAGACCACCACATGCTAGAGTGGCACTAGTGTATCTATGTGGTTTTGGAAAAGAACACACATGCAATGACATCAGTGGATCCATGTAGTTTATGAAAAGAACATCACATGCTGGAGTGGCACTAGTGGATCCATGTGGTTTTGGTAACTAACACACATGCAATGACATCTACTAGATCAATGTGGTTTATGAAAAGAACACACATGCAATGACATCAGTGGATCCATGCGGTTTATGAAAAGAACACACATGCAATGACATCTAGTGGACCCATGTGATTTATGAAAAGAATACCACATGCTGGAGTGGCATCATTACATGTGTTATTTTCCAAAACCACAATGATGCACACTAACACTACACATTCACACACACACACACGTGCACACACACACATGAAGTGACATCTAGTGGATCCATGTGGTATATGAAAAGAACACACATGCAATGACATCTAGTGGATCCATGTGGTTTATGAAAAGAACACCACATGCTGGAGTGGCACCAGTGGATCCATGTGGTTTTGGAAAAGAACACACATGCAATGAAATTAGTGAATCCATGTGGTTTATGAAAAGAACACATATGCAATGACATCTAGTGGATCCATGTGGTTTACAAAAAGAACACCACATGCTAGAGTGGCACCAATGGATCTATGTGGTTTTGGAAAAGGACACACATGCAATGACATCTACTGGATCAATGTGGTTTTTGAAAAGAACACACAAGCAACGACATCAGTGGATCCATGTGGTTTATGAAAATAACACCACATGCTAGAGTGGCATCATTGCATGTGTTCTTTTCCAAACCACAATGATGCACACTGACACACACACATGCAATGACATCTAGTGGATCCATGTGGTTTTGGAAAAGAACACACATGCAATGACATCTAGTTGATCCATGTGGTTTATGTGAAGAACATACATGCAATGACATCTAGGGATCCATGTGGTTTTGGAAAACAACACACATGCAATGACATCTAGTGGATCCATGTGGTTTATGAAAAAGAACACACATGCAATGACATCTAGTGGATCCACGTGGTTTATGTGAACAACATACATGCAATGAACTCTAGTGGATCCATGTGGTTTATGAAAAGAACAACAAATTCTGGAGTGGCATCAGTGGATCCATGTGATTTATGTGAAGAACACACATGCAATGACATCTAGTGAATCCATGTGGTTTATGAAAAGAACACCACATGCTGGAGTAGCATCATTGCATGTGTTCTTTTCCAAAACTACAATGATGCACACTAATACACACACATGCACACACGCACACACACATGCAATGACATCTAGTGGATCCATGTGGTTTATGCAAAGAACACACATGCAATGACATCAAGCGAATCCATATGGTTTACGAAAAGAACACCACATGATGGAGTGGCACCAGTGGATCTATGTGGTTTTGGAAAAGAACACACATGCAATGACATCTAGTGGATCCAAGTGGTTTATGTGAAGAACACACATGCAATGACATCTAGCGGATCCATGTTGTTTTGGAAAAGAGCACACATGCAATGACATCTAGTGGATCCATGTGGTTTATGAAAAGAACACACATGCAATGACATCAGTGGATCCACGTGGTTTATGTGAAGAACATACATGCAATGAACGCTAGTGGATCCGTGTGGTTTATGAAAAGAACACACATGCAATGAAATCAGTGGATCCATGTGGTTTATGAAAAGAACACACATCCAATGACATCTAGTGGATCCATGTGGTTTATGAAAAGAACACCACAAGCTGGAGTAGCATCATTGAATGTGTTCTTTTCCAAAACTACGATGATGCACACTAATACACACACATGCACACACGCACACACACATGCAATGACATCTAGTGGATCCATGATGTATATTAAAAGAATACACATGCAATGACATCTAGTGGATCCATGTGGTTTACAAAAAGAACAACACATGCTAGAGTGGAACCAGGGGATATATGTGGTTTTGGAAAAGAACACACATGCAATGACATCAGTGGATCCATGTAGTTTATGAAAAGAACATCACATGCTGGAGTGGCACTAGTGGATCCATGTGGTTTTGGTAAATAAAACACATGCAATGACATCTACTAGATCAATGTGGTTTATGAAAAGAACACACATGCAATGACATCAGTGGATCCATGCGGTTTATGAAAAGAACACACATGCAATGACATCTAGTGGATCTATGTGATTTATGAAAAGAACACCACATGCTGGAGTGGCATCATTACATGTGTTCTTTTCCAAAATCACAATGCTGCACACTAACACTACACATTCACACACACACACGTGCACACACACACATGAAGTGACATCTAGTGGATCCATGTGGTATATGAAAAGAACACACATGCAATGACATCTAGTGGATCCATGTAGTTTATGAAAAGAACACCACATGATGGAGTGGCACCAGTGGATCCATGTGGTTTTGGAAAAGAACACACATGCAATGAAATTAGTGGATCCATGTGGTTTATGAAAAGAACACATATGCAGTGGCATCTTGTGGATCCATGTGGTTTACAAAAAGAACACCACATGCTAGAGTGGCACCAATGGATCTATGTGGTTTTGGAAAAGAACGCACATGCAATGACATCTACTGGATCAATGTGGTTTATGAAAAGAACACACAAGCAACGACATCAGTGGATCCATGTGGTTTATAAAAATAATACCACATGCTAGAGTAGCACCATTGCATGTGTTCTTTTCCAAAACCACAATGATGCACACTGACACACACACACATGCAATGACATCTAGTGGATCCATGTGGTTTTGGAAAAGAACACACATGCAATGACATCTAGTGGATCCATGTGGTTTACGTGAAGAAGACACATGCAATGACATCTAGCGGATCCATGTGGTTTTGGAAATGAACACAAATGCAATGACATCTAGTGGATCCATGTGGTTTATGAAAAAGAACACACATGCAATGACATCTAGTGGATCCACGTGGTTTATGTGAACAACATACATGCAATGAACTCTAGTGGATCCATGTGGTTTATGAAAAGAACAAGACATGCTGGAGTGGCATCAGTGGATCCATGTGATTTATGTGAAGAACACACATGCAATGACATCTAGTGAATCCATGTGGTTTATGAAAAGAACACCACATGCTGGAGTAGCATCATTGCATGTGTTCTTTTCCAAAACTACAATGATGCACACTGATACACACACACATGCACACATGCACACACACATGCAATGACATCTAGTGGATCCATGTGGTATATGAAAAGAACACACATGCAACGACATCTAGCGAATCCATATGGTTTACGAAAAGAACACCACATGATGGAGTGGCACTAGTGGATCTATGTGGTTTTGGAAAAGAACACACATGCAACGACATCTAGTGGATCCATGTGGTTTACGTGAAGAACACACATGCAATGACATCTAGCGGATCCATGTTGTTTTGGAAAAGAACACACATGCAATTACATCTAGTGGATCCATGTGGTTTATGAAAAGAACACACATGCAATGACATCAGTGGATCCACGTAGTTTATGTGAAGAACATACATGCAATGAACTCTAGTGGATCCATGTGGTTTATGAAAAGAACACCATGATACATTGCAAATGTATCTATAATTTTGGATGTTCCATGCTTGGTTTTATCCACTTTCTTGTGGTTTGTCCACACTTTGGAGTACTTTTCATATGATTTCTTGGACAAACCTATTAACAAGAGCCACAGTGCCAGCTGCCTATTTTTTGCTGTTTTTGGTTCTAGAAAGTCAGAAAATGAATATTCTCGGAATTAGACGGGACAAAAGCCCAAGTGCCTATTTTTCGGAAGTCATCAGATGCTAGAGTACGAGATGGAGAGGGGCCAGGGGGCCACCACACCACCTGGTCGCGCGGCCCAGCCTGGCCCATGCCAGGGGGTGGTCTGGCTGCCTGCAGCACCCCCTCGCCCCCCTTCCGCCTATAAGATGCCCTCGGGACGAAAACCCTAAGGGCCTAATCAAAAATCCACGAAATAGTCTGTAGCCGCCGTCATCTCCATCCCTAGACGGGAGGGATCTGAAGCTCTTCCCGGCACCCTGCCGGAGAGGGGAATTCACCCTGGAGGCCTTCTTCATCACCATGCAAGCCTCCAGTGTGATGTGTGAGTAGTTCATCCTTGGACTACGGATCCATGTAGTAGCTAGATGGCTAGTTCTCCTCCTTTGTGCTTTCATGTCTAGATCTTGTGAGCTCCGTTCATGATCAAGATCATCTATTTGTAATTCTGCATGTTGTGTTTGCGGGGATCCGATGGATATTGAGATGCTATTTCAGATTGATTATTGATTCTATCATGTCTTTGTTATTTGTGATCTTGCATGCTTTCCGTTGTTAGTAGCTATCTTGGCCAAGTAGATGCTAGCAACTCCAAGAGTTAGTTTTTATGCTCGATAGTGGGTTCATGCCTCTGGTAATCTGGGGAAGTGACAGAAATCTCTAAGGTACTAGATGTGTTGTTGCTACTAGGGAGAAAACAACAATCCTTTGTTCATAGAACAATTGTATTGTTTACTTTACACGCAGTTCGTAAAGCAATAATCTGTTGCTTGCAACTTAATACTGGAGGGGGTTCGAATGATACCCTGAAGGTGGATTATTAGTCATAGATGCAGTTGGATGGCGGTCTATGTATAATGTTGTAATGCCCAATCAAGTCTCAAAGGAGGCAAGATGATTAGTATATGCATGTATTGGTTTCTCGATGTTTGTCAATTGCCCCGCTGTAATTTGTTCAACCAGCATGTTATCTATCTTAAGGAGAGCCACCTCTAGTGAACTATGGATCCCGATCCTTTTCTTTACATACAATCTACAATCTGTTACTGCTTTGTGTTTACTTTCTGCAAACTTTTACTTCTTTCCATTCAATACGTTTAATCCTTTGTTTTCCGCAAAACACGGTGAGATTGACAACCTCATTGCAAGTTGGGGACAAAGTTCTGTGGTTGTGTTGTGCAGGTCTCCACGTTGCTACTAGCACCGGTAGTGCGCCCTGCCAAAGCTCAGCTAGTAACACCTTTGGGGTGTTTCCTTGCTCCTACTGGTTTGATTAAACCCTGGTTGCATTACTGAGGGAAACTTGATGCTATGCTCATCATACCTTTCTCTTGGGGTTCCCAACGAGCTCTACATCAACACCGCACCAGCACTTTTCTGGCGCCATACACTGAGCCATCAAGCATTTTTCTGGCGCCGTTGCCGGAGAATCAAGGACATCTTCACAAGGGGAGTCCCTCATAACCAATCTCTTTACTTTGTTATTTTTGTTTTGCTTAGTTTCTTTTTGCTTTGTTTGCTTGTTTCTGTATCAAAAATACAAAAATTTAGTTTTACTAGTTTGCTTTCTTATTCAAAAACACACAAAAATTAACTCTCCTTTAGTTTTCACATCTTCCTTAGTTCACCATGTTGATCCCTAAATTCACCCTGAAAGACCTTTCCATTGGTAGTGGTTCTATAATTGGGAAAGATAATATTGAAGAATTCTTCAATCATGTTAGTAAGCATGAAGATACTGAGGATAGACCCCTTGCAGAACTTGCTCCAAACTATGAGATTGCTGTAGCTTCTTTAATTCACATGTTAGAAGCTAGGTTTGTTAACCTCAACCCCTTAATGCAAGTAATGTTTCTTAAGCTTAAAGAAATTGAGGATCCTGAAAAGAGGGATTTTATTCTAGAAACCTTGTTTAAGGAGTTCTATGATGTTGCCAAGGAAGATAGGAAAGTCTTTGAACGTTTAAATATGCTAGGCTCATGTGTAGATGTTGTTGGTACACGAGAAAAGATGAACAAAACCGAACCTAATGGGGAGGAACCTAAGATACCAATACCCTTTTAACTAGTAGCAATACATGATGCCATAGAAAAGAATCTTGATTGGATTGTTCCTGCAAACCCTTTTGATGAGAATAGTGAACCTAAGAGCATTGAGAGAGGATCCTATAGAACTTATTTGGATGATATACCTTGCCTTTTTGAAAATATTTCTGGTATTGATCTTAATGCTTCTTCATTTGAGAACACTTGATTCTTTTTCTTGCTTCTTATGCCTAACTTAAAGGCGTTAAAGAAAAGTACTTATTGGGAGATAACCCAAAAGTTTTAGATGAGTCTTAGAAGTTATTACCTCTGTAAAAAATTCTCCTTATCCTTTTTATTTGCTTTTTGTGCCAAGAGTAACCTCTAATGAGAGAGAAGTAATGATTGGGAAAGTTGCTGTCCTGAAACAGATTTCTGTGCTTCACCGTAAAAAATCGTGTAAAATCTCTGAACGTCTTTGTGAGGCGTGAATTTTTGTGCTTCTGCCCCAGGTTGTTATATAACTTTAGTTAGTTCAACACTTTTTGATTTGAGCAACATAAGGTCTTCGAAAAAATTCGTCTTTACCTGCTGGTCTATTTTGACAGATTTCTGCCATTTTCTGCATTTGCTTTTTGTTGGTTCCTTTTTGAGTTCTTTTGGGGAATTGAGATTTTTGAGGGAAGTGCTACAGTATCTAGAGTTCTAATGGAAGTTTATTTGGTGTTAGAACTAAACCTTAAGACTTATTTATCTTGAGTGCACTAATGTTGCTAATAAAGATTGTGTGAAGTTTTGTATGAAGGAAAAAATTTCAGGTGTATGGAAGGAATGAGTAATGAGATGAAGGATGGACGAAAGCTCAAGATTGGGGATGCCACGCGTGCCACCCCAAGAAATATCCAAGAAGTACAAGCGTCAAAGCTTGGGTATGCCCAAGGCATCCCCTTCTTCATCAATAAAAATCCCAGGTTTTTCCAAACGCTTCATTTTTATTGTTTCATGCACAGTTGTGTTGTTCTTGGAGCATCTTCTTTTTTGGTTTTGTTTTGGTTTTTCGTTTGCTTGGTTTTCTTAGTTTTCTGAATAAATTGGTTGGACCCCCTCTTTCATACATTGGTTTGCAAATAGTTTGGTTTGGTTTGGAAAAGAGTAGGAAAGTTCATGCTTATGTGGTAAAAAGAGCTCGCTTTTGACTGTGGCCTATGCTCTGTCATGCCATGCTTGATATTGTTTTGGCTTGATGCTTAGTATTCTTTGTTGTAGCATGACTTGTTATAAACAATTGAGATTGCTTAATGTGCCTTAGATGAATCATGCGTTGTTTTAGCATATTAAAGCATAGTATAGTGGTATTCTCCTTTGATGCTTTATTTGGGTTGACTTGGCACATGCTCACACCATGTTATGACTATCTCAAGTCACCATAGCCTTTATGATCCTTTAGTTTTCAACTTGTAGTATCACTTTATGCTTTGATCAATGATGTTTTGTCGCTCTGCATGATTATGGCCATTATTGCTCTCTTAGGTTGTTGCTCCCAGTCTTTTGCTGGCCTCCACAACCAAGTATGAGTTCCATTCATGCATCCAACTCCCTAAACCAAGTTATTCCAAAGAGTCCACCATACCTACCTACTAGCTTATGATATGCCAAGTATATTCATGCTTTTGTTTACCTTCCAAATTAAACTTGTTATGAGAAAACTAGTGATTAAAGCTCTCACGAACTTGATGGCACACTTTACTTTTCTTGCCCTTAATAAACTTGAACCATTGTGTCGTGTATGTTGTATATGTTTGCACTTATTTTTTGGGAATTAGCAGAACCATGCTTTCATGGGGAACGCTTTCAACATTGCACTTGGTACTTGTACCTAGTTGATATCATGCTCTTTTGTATATGGATGTCGTCGGTGTGAAATGAAAGGGGAGCTTGTAAGTCCATGTAGTTATGTATATGTGTTAGAGAAACGCCTGGGCCGCTGGTCTAATCCATGCTGACATGGTGGAAACCTGCAGCGTAACCATAATGAGCTGTCTATGAAGCATTCTTCTTATAAAAAAAGAGTCCTATATTGAGAAAAAATAGAAAAGAGAAAAAAAGCACCATATTCCCATGGTAAATAAGAAGATTGCTGAGATGCTCGTTGTCTGCTTGCCTTGTCATTTTGATATGGGGATTCTTCCGTATCATCGGGCAAGGGGTACCCCGTTGGCAGTTCTCTATGATACACATGTACTTACAATGACAAGAACTTACCGTGACTAAACTTGAGTAGCATGAGGAGCGGCCCTTGTGTGCAAGGGACATGAGATTTCTAACTTATACTTCGCCAAGCATGTACACCATAGTTTGTTCACTTTAACCTTAATCACTTCAAGATGCTTATGATAGGGGTAATGAGAGCTGAAAGCTATAAGTGCCATAATTTTTGGAAGCTCTTTATGAGACTTGAATCCCTACTTCCTTTTATAAAAAGGCCTTTCTTCCACCATTATATTGAGTCTCCACCTTCTACCTTTATGCACCTACTTTGAGAGCATAGTGGCCATTCTTAGTTCTATGTGCATTGTCCCAAGACTAGTTGATTGATGCATAACTTGATATTGCTTTTTTTAAACTATTTGTATCTAGTCACTCTTATGAAATTTGAAGGTGTCCTATGCATTTATATTTTCTACTCTATGAGGGACAAGCTGAATACTATTATGCTATGTTTTCTTTATGTGAAACAAATAAACGTCTTGCAAAGCATTGTTATTCATGAATCTTTTGTTTGTGCCTTTTCATGTTGCATCATAGTTTCTTTGTCTTATTGCTAAAACTTTGTCTTTCATGTTATGATTAAAGTACTATGATCCCAGCTTTGAATGTTTTACAAATACTTTGATCAAGTATTTGATAGTGCATGTCACCTCACAAATTATTCTTTCTTTTTATCACTTACCTACTCGAGGACGAGCAGGAGTTAAGCTTGGGGATGTTGATACATTGCAAATGTATCTATAATTTTGGATGTTCCATGCTTAGATTTATCCACTTTCTTGTGTTTTGTCCACACTTTGGAGTATTTTTCATATGATTTCTTGGAATAAATTATTAACAAGAGCCACAGTGCCAGCTGCCTATTTCCGGCTGTTTTTGGTTCCAGGAAAGTCAGAAAATGAATATTCTCGGAATTGGACGGGACAAAATCCAAAGTGCCAATTTTTCCGGAAGTCATAAGATGCCAGAGAACGAGACAGAGAGGGGCCAGGGGGCCACCACACCACCTGGTCGCGCGGCCTAGCCTGGCCCGCGCCAGGGGGTGGTGTGGCTGCCTCTGGCACCCCCTCGGCCTCCGCTTCCACCTATAAGATGCCCTCGGGACGAAGACCCTAAGGGCCCGATCAAAAATCCACGAAAGAGTCTATAGCCGCCGTCATCTCCATCCCTAGATCGGGAGGGATCTGAAGCTCTTCCCAGCACCCTTCCGGAGAGGTGAATTCACCCTGGAGGTCTTCTTCATCACCATGCAAGCCTCTGGTGTGATGTGTGAGTAGTTCATCCTTGTACTACGGATCCATGTAGTAGCTAGATGGCTAGTTCTCCTCCTTTGTGCTTTCATGTCTAGATCTTGTGAGCTCCATTCATGATCAAGATCATCTATTTGTAATTCCGCATGTTGTGTTTGCGGGGATCCGATGGATATTGAGATGCTATTTCAGATTGATTATTGATTCTATCATGTCTTTGTTATTTGTGATCTTGCATGCTTTCCGTTGTTAGTAGCTATCTTGGCCAATTAGATGCTAGCAACTCCAAGAGTTAGTATTTATGCTCGATAGTGGGTTCATGCCTCTGGTAATCTGGGGAAGTGACAGAAATCTCTAAGGTACTAGATGTGTTGTTGCTACTAGGGAGAAAACAACAATCCTTTGTTCATAGAACAATTGTATTGTTTACTTTACACGCAGTTCGTAAAGCAATAATCTGTTGCTTGCAACTTAATACTAGAGGGGGTTCGGATGATAACCTGAAGGTGGATTATTAGTCATAGATGTAGTTGGATGGCGGTCTATGTATAATGTTGTAATCCCCAATCAAGTTCCAAAGGAGTCAAGGTGATTAGTATATGCATGTATTGCTTTCTCGATGTTTGTCAATTGCCTCGCTGTAATTTGTTCACCCAGCATGTTATCTATCTTAAGGAGAGCCACCTCTAGTGAACTATGGATCTTGGTCCTTTTCTTTACATACAATCTACAATCTGTTACTGCTTTGTGTTTACTTTCTGCAAACTTTTACTTCTTTCCATTCGATACGTTTAATCCTTTGTTTTCCGCAAAACACGGTGAGATTGACAACCTCATCGCAAGTTGGGGACAAAGTTTTGTGGTTGTGTTGTGCAGGTCTCCACGTTGCTACTAGCACCGGTAGTGCGCCCTGCCAAAGCTCAGCTAGTAACACCTTTGGGGGGTTTCCTTGCTCCTACTGGTTCGATTAAACCCTTGTTTCATTACTGAGGGAAACTTGCTGCTGTGCTCATCATACCTTCCTCTTGGGGTTCCCAACAAGCTCTACATCAACACCGCACCAGCACTTTTCTGGCGCCATACACTGAGCCATCACACCACATGCTGGAGTGGCATCAGTGGATCCATGTGATTTATGTGAAGAACACACATGCAATGACATCTAGTGGATCCATGTGGTTTATGAAAAAAACACCACATGCTGGAGTAGCATCATTGCATGTGTTCTTTTCCAAAACTACAATGATGCACACTGATACACACACACATGCACACACGCACACACACACATGCAATGACATCTAGTGGATCCATGTGGTATATGAAAAGAACACACATGCAATGACATCTAGTGGATCCATGTGGTTTACAAAAAGAACACCACATGCTAGAGTGGCACCAGTGGATCTATGTGGTTTTGGAAAAGAACACACATGCAATGACATCAGTGGATCCATATGGTTTATGAAAATAACATCACATGATGGAGTGGCACTAGTGGATCCATGTAGTTTTGGAAAATAACACACATGCAATGACATCTACTAGATCAATGTGGTTTATGAAAAGAACACACATGCAATGACATCAGTGGATCCATGTGGTTTATGAAAAGAACACACATGCAATGACATCTTGTGGATCCATGTGATTTATGGAAAGAACACCACATGCTGGAGTGGCATCATTACATGTGTTCTTTTCCAAAACCACAATGATGCACACTAACACTACACATGCACACACACACGTGCACACACACACATGAAGTGACATCTAGTGGATCCATGTGGTATATGAAAAGAACACATATGCAATGACATATAGTGGATCCAAGTGGTTTATTAAAAGAACAACACATGCTGGAGTGACACCAGTGGATCCATGTGGTTTTGGAAAAGAACACACATGCAATGAAATTAGTGGATCCATGTGGTTTATAAAAAGAACACCACATGCTGGAGTGGCACTAGTGGATCCATGTGGTTTTGGAAAAGAACATGCATGCAATGACATCTACTGGATCAATGTGGTTTATGAAAAGAACCCCCATCCAATGACATCAGTGGATCCATGTGGTTTATGAAAATACCACACATGCAATGACATCTAGTGGATCCATGTGGTTTATGAAAAGAACACCACATGATGGAGTGGCACTAGTGGATCCATGTGGTTTTGGAAAAGAACACACATGTAATGACATCAGTGGATCCATGTGGTTTATGAAAACAACACACATGCAATGACATATAGTGGATCAATGTGGTTTATGAAAAGAACATACATGCAATGACATCTACTGGATCAATGTGGTCTATGAACAGAACACGCGTGCAATGAAATCAGTGGATATATGTGTTTTATGAAAAGAACACACATGCAATGACATCTAGTGGATCCATGTGGTTTATGAAACGAACACCACATGCTGGAGTGGCATCATTGCATGTGTTCTTTTCCAAACCCACAATGATCCCATTAACACACACACACATGTAGTGACATCTAGTGGATCCATGTGGAATAAGAAAAGAACACACATGCAATGACATCTACTAGATCCATGTGGTTTATGAAAACAACACACACGCAATGACATCTAGTGGATCAATGTGGTTTATGAAAAGAACACACATGCAATTACATATATTGGATCAATGTGGTTTATGAAAAGAACACTCATGCAATGACATCAGTGGACCAATGTGGTTTATGAAAAGAACAAACATTCAATGACGTCTAGTGGATCCATGTGATTTATGAAAAGAACACCACATGCTGGAGTGGCATCATTGCATGTGTTCTTTCCCAAAACCACAATGATGCACACTGGCATACACACACGCACACACACGCATGCAATGACATCTACTGGATCCATGTGGTTTTGGAAAAGAACACACATGCAATGACATCTAGTGGATCCATTTAGTTTATGAAAAGAACACCACATGCTGGAGTGGCATCATTACATGTGTTCTTTTTCAAAACCACAATGATGCACACTGATACACACACATGCACACACACACACACACATACAATGACATCTAGTGGATCCATGTGGTTTATGAAAAGAACACACATCCCATGACATCTAGTGGATCCATGTGGTTTATGAAAAGAACACCACATGCTGGAGTGGCATCACTGCATGTGTTCTTTTCCAAAACCATAGTGATGCACTCTAACACACACACAGACACACACACATGCAATGGCATCTAGTGGATCCATGTGGTTTTGGAAAAGTACACACATGCAATGAAACTAGTGGATCCATGTGGTTTATGTGAAGAACACAGATGCAATGACATCTAGTGGATCCATGTGGTTCATGAAAAGAACACCACATGTTGGAGTGGCATCATTGCATGTGTTCTTTTCCAAAACCACAATGACGCACACTAGTACACACACATCCACACACACACACATAAGAAATGACATCTTGTGGATCCATGTGGTTTATGAAGCAATGACATCTAGTGGATCCTTGTGGTTTCTGAGAAGAACACCACATGCTGGAGTGGCACCAGTGGATCTATGTGGTTTTGGAAAATAACACACATGCAATGGCTTCTATTGGATCAATGTGATTTATGAAAAGAACACACATGCAATAAAATCAGTGGATCCATGTGGTTTATGAAAAGAACACACATCCAATGACATCTAGTGGATCCATGTGGTTTATGAAAAGAACACCACATGCTGGAGTGGCACCACTGCATATGTGCTCTTTTCCAAAACCAAAGAGATGCACACACACACACACACATGCACACACACACACACATGCAATGACATGTAGTGGATCCATGTGGTTTTGGAAAAGAACACACATGCAATGAAATTAGTGGATCCATCTATTTTATGTGAAGAACACACATGCAATGAAATTAGTGGATCCATGTGGTTTATGTGAAGAACACACATACAGGGACATCTAGTGGATCCATGTGGTTTATGAAAAGAACACCACATGCTGGAGTGGCAACATTGCATGTGTTCTTTTCCAAAACCACAATGATTCACACTAGTACACACACATCCACACACACACACATGCAATGACATCTAGTAGATCCATGTGGTTTGTGAAGCAATGACATATAGTGGATCCGTGTGGTTTCTGAAAAGAACACCATATGCTGGAGTGGCACCAGGATCTATGTGGTTTTAGAAAATAACACACATGCAATGACATCTAGTGGATCAATGTGGTTTATGAAAATAACACATATGTAGTCACATCAGGGATCCATGTGGTTTACGAAAAGAACACACATGCAATGACATCTAGTGGATCCATGTGGTTTATGAAAAGAACACCACATACTGGAGTGACATCATTGCATCTGTTCTTTTCCAAAACCACAATGATGCACACTAACACAACCACACACATGAAGTGACATCTTGTGGATCCATGTGGTATATGAAAAGAACACACATGCAATGACATCTAGTGGATCCATGTGGTTTATGAAAAGAGCACCACATGCTGGAGTGGCACTAGTGGATCCATGTGGTTTTGGAAAAGAACACACATGCAATGACATCACTGGATCCATGTGGTTTATGAAAAGAACGCACATGCAATGACATCTAGTGGATCAATGTGGTTTATGAAAAGAACACACATGCAATGACATCTACTCGATCAATGTGGTTTATGAAAAGAACACACAAGCCATGACATCTAGTGGATCCATGTGGTTTATGAAAAAGGACACACATGCAATGACATCAGTGGATCCACGTGGTTTATGTGAACAACATACATGCAATGAACTCTAGTGGATCGATGTGGTTTATGAAAAGAATACAACATGCTGGAGTGGCATTAGTGGATCCATGTGATTTATGTGAAGAACACACATGCAATGACATCTAGTGGATCCATGTGGTTTATGAAAAGAACACCACATGCTGGAGTAGCATCATTGCATCTGTTCTTTTCCAAAACTACAATGATGACACTAATACACACACATGCACACACGCGCACACACATGCAATGACATCTAGTGGATCCATGTGGTATATGAAAAGAACACATATGCAATGACATCTAGTGGATCCATGTGGTTTACGAAAAGAACAGCACATGCCAGAGTGGCACCAATGGATCTACGTGGTTTTGGAAAAGAACACACATGCAATCACATATACTGGATCAATGTGGTTTATGAAAATAACACACAAGCAACGACATGAGTGGATCCATGTGGTTTATGAAAATAACACCACATGGTAGGGTGGCATCATTCCATGTGTTCTTTTCCAAAACCACAATGATGCACACTGACACACACACACATGCGCACACACATGCAATGACATCTAGTGGATCCATGTGGTTTCGAAAAAGAACACACATGCAATGACATCTAGTGGATCCATGTGGTTTATGTGAAGAACACACATGCAATGACATCTAGCGGATCCATGTGGATTTGGAAAAGAACACACATGCAATGACATCTAGTGGATCCATGTGGTTTATGAAAAAGAACACACATGCAATGACATCAGTGGATCCACGTGGTTTATGTGAACAACATACATGCAATGAACTCTAGTGGATCCATGTGGTTTATGAAAAGAACACCACATGCTGGAGTGGCATCAGTCAATCCATGTGATTTATGTGAAGAACACACATGCAATGACATCTAGTGGATCCATGTGGTTTATGAAAAGAACACCAGACGCTGGAGTAGCATCATTGCATGTGTTCTTTTCCAAAACTACAATGATGCACACTGATACACACACACATGCACACACGCACACACACACATGCAATGACATCTAGTGGATCCATATGGTATATGAAAATAACACACATGCAATAACATCTAGTGGATCCATGTGGTATATGAAAAGAACACACTTGCAATTACATCTAGTGGATCCATGTGGTTTACGAAAATCACACCGCATGATGGAGTGGCACCAGTGGATCTATGTGGTTTTGGAAAAGAACACACATGCAATGACATCTAGTGGATCCATGTGGTTTATGTGAAGAACACACATGCAATGACATCTAGCGGATCCATGTTGTTTTGGAAAAGAACACACATGCAATGACATCTAGTGGATCCATGTGGTTTATGAAAAGAACACACATGCAAGGACATCAGTGGATCGACATGGTTTATGTGAAGAACATACATGCAATGAACTCTAGTGGATCCATGTGGTTTATGAAAAGAACACCACATGCTGGAGTGGCATCAGTGGATCCATGTGATTTATGTGAAGAACACACATGCAATGACATTTAGTGGATCCATGTGGTTTATGAAAAGAACACCACATGTGGTTTATGTGTTGTTCTTTTCCAAAACTACAATGATGCACACTCATAAACACACACAAGCACACATGCACACACACATGCACACACACATGCAATGACATCTAATGGATCCATGTGGTATATGAAAAAACGCATATGCAAAGATATCTAGTGGATCCATGTGGTTTACGAAAAGAACACCACATGCTAGAGTGTCACCAATGGTTCTATGTGGTTTTGGAAAAGAACACACATGCAATGACATCAGTGGATCCATCTGGTTTATGAAAAGAACATCACATGCTGGAGTGGCACCAATGGATCCATGTGGTTTTGGAAAAGAACACGCATGCAATGACATCTACTAGATCAATGTGGTTTATGAAAAGAACAGACATGCAATGATATCGGTGGATCCATGTGGTTTATGAAAAGAACACACATGCAATGACATCTAGTGGATCCATGTGGTTTATGAAAATAACTCCACATGCTGGAGTGGTATCATTACATGTGTTCTTTTCCAAAACCACAATGATGCACACTACCACTACACATTCACGCACACACACATGCACACACACATGAAATGACATCTAGTGGATCCATGTGGTATATGAAAAGAACACACATGCAATGACATCTAGTGGATCCATGTGGTTTATGAAAAGAACACCACATGCTGGAGTGGCACCAGTGGATCCATGCTGTTTTGGAAAAGAACACACATACAATGACATTAGTGGATCCATGTGGTTTATGAAAGAACACCACATGCTGGAGTGGCACCAGTGGATCCATGTGGTTTTGGAAAAGAACATACATGCAATGACATCTACTGGATCAATTTGGTTTATGAAAAGAACACACATGCAATGACATCAGTGGATCCATGTGGTTTATGAAAACACCACACATGCAATGACATCTAGTGGATCCATGTGGTTTATGAAAAGAACACCACATACTGGAGTGGCACTAGTGGATCCATGTTGTTTTGGAAAAGAACACATATGTAATGACATCAGTGGATCCATGTGGTTTATGTAAAGAACACAGATGCAATGAAATCTAGTGGATCAATGTGGTTTATGAAAAGAACACACATGCAATAACATCTACTGGATCAATGTGGTTTATAAAAAGAACACATGTGCAATGAAATCAGTGGATCTATGTGGTTTATGAAAAGAACACACATGCAATGACATCTAGTGGATCCATGTGGTTTATGAAACGAACACCACATGCTGGAGTGGCATCATTGCATGTATTCTTTTCCAAAACCACAATCATCCCACTGACACACACACACATGCAGTGACATCTAGTGGATCCATGTGGAATAAGAAAAGAACACACATGCAATGACATCTACTGGATCCATGTGGTTTATGAAAAGAACACACATGCAATGACATCTAGTGGATCAATGTGGTTTATGAAAAGAACACACATGCAATTACATCTATTGGATCAATGTGGTTTATGAACGTAACACCACATGCTGGAGTTGCATCATTACATGTGTTCTTTTCCAAAACCACAATGATGCACACTAACACACACACATGCACACACACACATGAAGTGACATCTAGTGGATCCATGTGGTATATGAAAAGAACACACATGCAATGACATCTAGTGGATCCATGTGGTTTATGAAAAGAACACCACTGCTGGAGTGGCACCAGTGGATCCATGTGGTTTTGGAAAAGAACACACATGGAATGACATTAGTGGATCCATGTGGTTTATGAAAAGAACACCACATGTTGGAGTGGCACTAGTGGATCCATGTGGTTTTCGAAAAGAACACACATGCAATGGCATCTACTGGATCAATGTGGTTTATGAAAAGAACACACTTGCAATGACATCAGTGGATCCATGTGGTTTATGAAAAGAATACACATGCAATGACATCTAGTGGATCCATGTGGTTTATGAAAAGAACACCACATGCTGGAGTGGCATCAGTTCATCTGTTCTTTTCCAAACCACAATGATTCACCCTGAAACACACACATGCACACACACATGCATTGACATCTGGTGGATCCATGTGGTATATCAGAAGAACACACATGTAATGGCATCTAGTGGATCCATGTGGTTTATGAAAAGAAAACCACTTGCTGGAGTGGCACAAGTGGATCCATGTGGTTTTTGGAAAAGAACACAAATGCAATGACATCAGTGGATCCATTTGGTTTATGAAAAGAACACACATGCAATGACATCTAGTCGATCCATGTGGTTTATGAAAAGAATGTTGGGCCATGCAGAGATAAACAAAACTTTTTCCCTAACGCGGTACACCCAAGATCCTGCTCAGGTTATATGCCACGAGATTACCGCTAGACGCGCAGATGCGGAAGATGATGTAGCGCGTCGAAGCAGTGCCGAATGATCCCCGGACAACCCTTCTGAATCCCACGAACTCCGTCGTCAGATCCCCATGAGCTTCCCCGTCTCCAGCGCCGCACGTGCAACGCCTCTACCAGTATCCACACATACAGGAAGGAGCTTCGGACAGAGGACTGCTAGATCCTGTCTAGCCCGAAATGGAAGTAGAGAAAGTGATGGCTAGGTTAGGGATTATCCCTTATCACTCCACTTATATACACTCTCAGTTGGGATCAACGCTTGAGGCCCATCTAGGCTGTACTCCAGTCTCCACATGGATCTAATCCACATGGGCTCCTTACCCTTAAGTGTGTGACCCTGTAGGTTCACGTACACCTAGACATGACATGAGCTACTCCTCCAAGTATCCCTTCATGGCTTTGAGTCCAACTCACTCCCATGAACACTCGGTCTCAAGTCGATAGATGGTAGCAGCCTCTAGTAAGACGTGCCAACTCCCAAGTGCCGTAAAGTCAGAAGACGAACCTTCAATGTGACTTTCGTCCAAGTCCCTTTGCCTCACGATATATCTGTTAAGCTATAGGCAAGTAGTTGCCATCCCTTAAATATCTTAACTCTCTGCTCGTACCATGATTTGTGATTCACTGGACTAACTCTTAGTCCGACTCCTCAGTTAACACTTAACTGAGTAGCGCACGGCCATGCTTCCGAATCATATCACACGAGAGGGCCCAGAGAATATCTCTCCATTGCGGAGGGACAAATACCATCTTGGTAATCCACGTCACGCAGCTTGCTTCACAACCAACCTGAACTCTACCTTTATAACTGCCCATTTACAGAACAACGTTTGAACCTAAGTTGGCGATCCATAACTCGGATCATGCAATCACCTCAGGTCGAAGGATTCCATTGCTTGAGACTGCAAATGACAACATGCTCATTGCATCTCAACTGTGGGTCAATCCGACTCGCTAAACTATTTAGCCGAATCAGTGTAAGTCGAAATAGCATCACCATGCCCATGACAAGTGGAACCATGTCATCAGCCGACCTGCACATTGGTCTAAGTTGTGTGTCCAGCACAACCTCAACGACCAAGGACAATCTAATATGAACAATCATGAATACATAGTTCCACAACTGAATTACACATTCAGTGATATATATATCTGATGTTCATATAAGGTACTTTACTTTATGAATACTTTGGGAAATATCATCAACCATGATTGCCTCTAGGGCATATTCCCATCAAAGAACACACATGCAATGGCATGTACTGGATCCATGTGGTTTATGAAAAGAACACCACATGCTGGAGTGGCATCATTTCATCTGTTCTTTTCCAAACCACAATGATTCACCCTGAAACATACACATGCACACACACACATAAATTGACATCTAGTGGATCCATGTGGTATATGAAAAGAACACACATGTAATGACATCCAGTGGATCCATGTGGTTTATGAAAATAAAACCACTTGCTGGAGTGGCACCAGTGGATCCATGTGGTTTTTGGAAAAGAACACAAATGCCATGACATCAGTGGATCCATGTGGTTTATGAAAAGAACACACATGCAATGACATCTTGTGGATTAATGTGATTTATGAAAAGAACACACATGCAATGACATCTACTGGATCAATGTGGTTTATGAAAAGAACAGACATGCAATGACATTAGTGGATCCATGTTGTTTATGAAAAGAACACACATGCAATGACACCTAGTGGATCCATGTGGATTATGAAAATAACACCACATGCTGGAGTGGCATCATTTCATGTGTTCTTTTCCAAAACCACAATGATGCATACTGACACACACACATGGACACACACACACACATGCAATGACATCTAGTGGATCCATGTGGTTTATGAAAAGAACACACATGCAATGACATCTAGTGGGATCCATGTGGTTTATGTGAAGAACACACATACAATGACATCTAGTGGATCCATGTGGTTTTGGAAAAGAACACACATGCAATGACATATATTTGATGCATGTGGTTTATGAAAAGAACACACATGTAATGACATCTGTGGATCCATGTTGTTTATGTGAAGAACAAACATGCAATGAAATCTAGTGGATCTATGTGGTTTATGAAAAATAACACACATGCAATGACATCAGTGGATCCATGTGGTTTATGTGAAGAACACACATGCAATGAACTCTAGTGGATCCACGTGGTTTATGAAAAGAACACACATGCAATGAACTCTAGTGGATCTGTGTGGTTTATGAGAATAACACACATGCAATGAACTCTAGTGGATCCATGTGGTTTATGAGAATAACACACATGCAATGAACTCTAGTGGATCCATGTGGTTTATGAGAAGAACACGCATCCAATGTACTCTAGTGGATGTGTGTCCTTGTCATAAACCACATGGATCCACTAGATGTCATTGCATGTGTGTCCTTTTCATAAACCAGATGGATTCGCTGATGTCATTGCATGTGTGTTCTTTTCAAAAACCACATGGATCCAGTAGATGTCATTGCATGTGTATTTTCTTATCATAAACCACATGGATCCACTAGATGCCATTTCGTGTGTGTTCTTTTCCTAAACCAGATGGATCCACTAGAATCATTGCATGTGTGTTCATTTCATAAACCACATGGATCCACTAGATGTCATTGCATGTGTGTTATTTTTCCTAAACCACATGGATCCACTAGATGTCATTGCATGTGTATTCTTTTCATAAACCACATGGATCCACTAGATGTGATTGGGATGTGTGTATGTATCAGTGTGCGTCATTGTGGTTTTGGAAAAGAACACATGCAATGATGCCACTCCAGCATGTGTCCAACCATCTCTAGGAACCCTAGCAGAATGCTGGGATTCAACATGATGTCATTGGATGTGTGTCCTTTTCATAAACCAGATGGATCCACTAGATGCCATTGTATGTGTGTCATTTTCATAAACCACATGGAACCACTAGATGTCATTGGGATATGTGTGTCTGTATCAGTGTGCATCATTATGGTTTTGGAAAAGAACACATGCAATGATGCCAATCTAGCATGTGTCCAAACATGTCCAGGAACCCTAGCAGCATGCTGGGATTCAACTAGATGGCATTGCATGTGTGTTATTTTCATAAACCAAATGGATCCACTGATGTTATTACATGTATGTTCTTTTCATAAACCACATGGATCCACTAGATGTCATTGCATGTGTGTTATTTTCATAAACCACATGGATCCACTAGAGTCATTGCATGTGTGTTCTTTTCATAAACCACATGGATCAACTAGATTTCATTGCATGTGTATTCTTTTTCCTAAACCACATGGATCCACTAGATGTCATTGCACGTGTGTTCTTTTCATAAACTAGATGGATCCACTAGATGTCATTGGGATGTGTGTGTGTATTAGTGTGCATCATTGTGGTTTTGGAAAAGAACACATGCAATGATACCACTCCAACATGTGTCCAACCATGTCTAGGAACCCTAGCAACATGCTGGGATTCAACTGCAACATGCATTGTATCACCAGTTTGAAAGATACTGCATCAACACACCCACTTGGATATGTGTGTGTGTATCAGTATGCATCATTGTGGTTTTGGAAAAGAACACATCCAATGATGCCACACTAGCATCTGTCCAACCATGTCCAGGAACCCTAGCAGCATGTTGGGATTCAACTGCAACATGCATTGTATCACCTGTTTGAAAGATGCTGCATCACCACACCTACTTGGATGTGTGTATCAGTGTGCATCATTGTGGTTTTGGAAATGAACGCATGCAATGATGCCACTCCTGCATGTGTCTAACCATGTCCAGGAACCCTAGCAGCATGTTGGGATTCAACTGCAACATGCATTGTATCACCAGTTTGAAAGATGCTACATCACCACACCCACTTGGATGTGTGTTTATTAATGTGCATCATTGTGGTTTTGGAAAAGAACACATGCAATAATACCATTCCGACATGTGTCCAACCATGTCCAGGAACCCTAGCAGCATGATGGGATTGAACTGCAACATGCATTGTATCACCAGTTTGAAAGATGTTGCATCACCAAACCCAATTGGATGTGTGTGTGTATCAGTGTGCATCATTGTGGTTTTGGGAAAGAACACATGCAATGATGCCACTCCAGTATGTGTCCAACCATGTTCAGGAACCCTAGAAGCATGCTGGGATTCAAATGCAACATGCATTGTATTACAAGTTTGAAATATGCTGCATCACCACACCCACTTGGATGTGTGTGTATTAGTGTGCATCATTGTGGTTTTGGAAAAGAACTCATGCAATAATGCCACTCCAACATGTGTCTAACCATGTCTAGGAACCCTAGCAGCATGTTGGTTAACTAGATGCCATTGCATGTGTGTCCTTTTCATAAACCACATGGATCCACTAGATGTCATTACATGTGTGTCCTTTTCATAAACCACATGGATCCACTGATGTAATTGTATGTGTGTTCTTTTCATAAACCACATGGATCCACTAGATGTCATTGCATGTGTGTTCTTTTCATAGGCCACGTGTGAAAGGACACGGATGTTGCCTAGAGGGGGTGAATAGACGGTTTAAAACTTTTACGAGATGGGCTTAATAAAGGCGGAATAAAACTAGCGTTTACTTTGTCAAGCACAAAACCTATATATACTATGGTTCACCTATGTGCACCAACAACTTATGCTAAGCAAGACAAGCAACTATGTGATAGAAAGATATAGACTTAAAGCACGAAGGCTATCACAAAGTAAGGTGCATAAGTGAAAGCTCGGGTATAGAGATAGCCGAGGCACGTGGAGACGACGATGTTTTATCGAGTTCCTCCCAATGGAGTACGTCTCGTTTGGAGAGGTGGTGGTTTCAAACCACCAACGCCACAAAAGGCCTCCCTTGTTCTCATGTGAATCTCACCCCAATGGGATTGATCCACACTTCCACTATCGGTGCACTTGTCGATGGCAATCTAGATCCTATCACGAGATTGGGGCACTTCTCCATAACTCAATTGGAGGCTTCCAACTAACAAGCTTGGGGAAAGCTCCACAACTTAATTGGAGGCCCAAGTAATCCACAAACCTGCAATACAACCAAACCGTCTAGGGTTCCAAGAACCCAAGAGTAAAAAGCTTCTCACCTTTCACCCAATCGGATCCTCACCGAGAACTCCAAACGGTGCACCAAATGGAATGGCAAGAACACAAGAAGTGATCAAGTTCTTCTCCCCCAAATTCCACCAAAGCTACAAAAGGTTATGGGGGAATAAGAGAGGAAGAACAATGGAGGAAATCCATAAGACTCCAAGATCTAGATCCCAAGATGTTCCCCTCACTTAGAGGAGAGATTGATTGGTGGGATTGTAGATCTAGATCTCCTCTTTTAAATACCTCAAGAATATGCAAGAATCATAGGAGGGATTGAGGGATAGCAAGCTCAAGAAGGTTAGCAATGGAGGGGAAAACTTGCAAGTAAGGTTAGGGAACCATTGGGGAAGAAGGGCCCCTTAAATTGGTCCCTAGAAATCCAACCGTTAGGCCCAGGAATCGCCCGGTCCGGAGTCTCCGGACTGGGACCAGAGTCTCCGGTGTGCCCAGGCCAAACGGGGACAATCTGGATGCCATTCAGTACTCGGTCCGGAGATAGACAAGAGATTTAGTCCGGAGTCTCCGGTCTTACAAAAACTGGCAGACAGACCAATACGAAAACAACCATAACTTCTGCATCCAGGCTCCGATTTTGATGATCTTGGGCTCGTTTTAAAAAGGACAATAAGCTCTACAAGACCATACAAAAAAACATCATAGTACGGTGAGGGAAGATAGAACCAAATGACGAAAGATTTGACCTCTCTCAAAAAGATGAACCGGTAAATCCTCCAACATCGAAAACGCAATAGAGAATGCATATGAAATCCATTTTTGATGAACTTGAGCTCACTACAAGAAAAGTTTCCTTCCGCAACGACTTGCCCCAACGGTCGTCATAGAAGGCGCGTCTTCCGTGACAAAATTCTTGGCTCGACCGTGGCTGATGGAAAACTTTTTTTCCGGTTTCGTGGCCCTCTACTATGACGGAACCGCTAAAAACATGGAGGAAGCTCGGACAACGCGTGGAAGAAGCAATATTTTCGTTTCCTCGCGCGATGTTGACTCACCGAAGTCTGTTGAGGCGTTTGGGTCCCAGACATCAGTGTCTCTAGCGGACCATACTTTTCGGTCGCGCCTCTTTGATTGGAACTCGATAACGTTGCTTGGTGTGTTTGCCATTTAGTCAGGCTGTTGGGTCCCACATGTCAGCCTCTTATTAGAAAAATCGTGTGTATGATGGAACTTTATTCCTTCGCCCGCACTTGATAGTGTTGCTCGATGCATCTGCCGTTTAATCGCGCTGCTGGGTCCCACATGTCATCCTCTCATTAGAAGAGACGTGTGCATGACGGATTTTTTCCTTGGCTATTGCCTCCCTGATTTCAACTCGATAACATTGCTCGATCTCTTTGCCGTTTAGTCACGCTGCTGGGTCCCCCATGTCAGCCTCACATTACAAGAATCGTGTGTATGATGGAATTTTTTTCTTTGCTCGCGCTACCCTGTTCCGAACTTGATAGCGCTGCTCGATGCATCTACCGTTTAATCAAACTCCTGGACTCCACTTGTCATCCTCTTATTAGAAGAAACGTGTGTATGATAGAATTTTTAACCCTCGATCGCCCCTACGTGTTCCGAACTTGATAGCCTTGCTCGCTGCATCTACTGTTTAATCATGCTGCTCGGCCTCACATGTCATCACTCATTAGAAGAAACGTGTGTATGATGGATTTTTACCCTCGGTCACGCCTTCGTGTTTCGAACTTGATAGCGTTGATCGATGCATCAGCCGTTTTTCCAGGCTGCTAGGTCCCCCATGTGAGCCTCTCATTAGAAGAAACGTGTGCATGCTGGACTTTTTTCTCGCTCGTGCCTCCCTATTTCAAACTTGGCAACATCGCTCGAGGCAGAACCTGTATAAGACCATGCTACTAGATCCCACATGTCGGTCTCTCTGTAAATGAAACCTGCGCATGATGGAATTTTTTCAGCCGCGCCCGTTGTTTTGACCTTGGCAACATTGCTCGATGTGGCAGCCGTGTCTAGTCTTGCTGCTGAGGCCCCCATGTCAGCCTCTCTAGTATGTTCTATCTTGTGGGTCCCAGATGCAACCTTGTATGTTCTAGCGGGTGGGTCCCTGATGCCAGCCTCTTTGTACAAGTATTTAACTTTTTTTTCAAACCCAACCATTAAACTCGAGGGATGCTGCAGGCTGGTGGGTCTGCAATGTCAGCCTCTCCATAAAGCAATATTGCTAGAAGAAAAAATGTAAACCCAAGATAATTTTATGTCAAGCACAGAATCGAACTCGAGACTTCAAAACACATATAAACCATGTGCGTTGCCACTAGAACAAACAAATAAGATGAACATTATCATTAAAAGCTTTATAGTACCTATAACTTATATATTAGCCTTCTTAAAAAGATTTTATGTGTCCATGTTATCTCTCTTATTAAAATGAAAGGGAAGCAATCCTGCCATCTCAATTTATTAAATGCCACATGATGGAGTAGTTTCTCAAAACATGGGTAGGCGGATTTTTTGTTTTAAAGGGCAATTCCAAAAATGCCGAATTAAAGATTTTGGGATATTCTACATCTACTATACTTAATGGGCTATACTCCATGCGTTATTCTCCATGCGCTCCTTGATAAATATTTAAATGGGTTATCGCCAGCAAGTCCCCTGACCCCTACAAGGCCGAATTAAATTGTTCTGGGCTAAAGAGGGGCTGAATGGGCTAGATTTTACCTCCTCTTTAGTAAAATTTGCATTGTGCTATGGCTCGGCCGGATTTGGAACACAGACCTCACTACCAGAGGAAAAAAAAGCAACAATTCTTTTGACAGATATTCATGTAAAAATATCTAAAGAACAAGGGACACAGACCCCGTGCGCCAAAACTGGATTGGTATCCAATGACTTCACTTGGTACCCTCTCATTTATGTCGAAAACACATCCAATGGTTTTGATGACACATAGGAAAAAGCTCTAGTGCAAGCAGCCCAGCAGCAGCGATAGAACTTTTTTTACAAATTCAGTAGCATTTGAAAGATCTAGTAGTACGGAATAAGACAGAAAAAATATTGACAGTGTTGGGGGGATACCCCCGGGTAGGGTCACTCCGGGGTATAAGGGCCGAGTTAGCCGAGGTTCGGCAAGGTCAAAGCGGATGCTGGCTGAGTCACCTCAAGGCAGGCCGGATCACGGAGTAACCCAGACCAGGGGGGTCGCCTAACGTTGTCTCATTCGACTTAAGGAGTAAGTCGGAAGTGCTTGTCTACCTTATATGCAGGAACAGGTGTGGCCGGATCTACTATGATCAGGATCCTCGCTTAGCTTCTGGGAGAAGGAAGGAATCTCTCTGGTCAAAAAAGAAGGTCCGGTACGCACCGCATGAGCGAATAAAGCAAGGGCAGGACCACCGGGTCATGGACGACAAGGGTGACGACGCTCACGTCGGCTGACGCGGGCGCCGTAGAGGCTTACGTCGCTAAAGCATGTGTGACGCAGGGGAAAAGCACCCCGGTCGGGTTACCACTTTGGGAGGGGGCATATTCTTAGGAATATGCCTCCACGTATGCCCTAGGCCAGGACCGAACCTCCTCTATATAAGGAGGGTTAGGGTTCTGGTAGGGGGGTTGGTTGAGCACTAGTTGGTTTGGTGATTCCTTAGAGCTAGTTGATCTAGAGTTCTAGGGAGAAGTAGTAGGCAAGAGTAAGAGAGATCCTTCTTCCTCCTCTCGCAAATACAGCTCAAGGAGCATTTGTAATCTTGGAGATATAGCAATACAAACTTCTGTGTGGAGAATCACTCTGCTATCCCTCCCTGGATTCCCCTAGCGTGTATTAGTCCCCACCTTTAGCCTATCCATGGCATCTACCGTGACACCACCACGACAGTTGGCGCCCACCGTGGGGCTAGCGGCGCTAGCAGGGGTGAAGATCCGGACAGGAAACCTCATCGGCACCAGCGAACGCATCGTCTCAGGGCTCGTTCAGCGCTTCGGAGCGCTGGATTTCGTCAGCGACAACGCTGGCTGCTTCGGCACGCGCCCGCTTCCGCGCAACAGCCTCTTCGTCAAGCTCGACGCGCACAAGGTCTACGTTGCTGTGGACGTCTCGTGCGTTCATCCGCGTCGCGTCGTCAATGCGGGGGAACCACCCCTCACTATGGCTCACGGGGCGCGTATCGATCGCTCCCCGGATCATGCGGAGGTGATGATGACTGCGCCGGGTGCAGGCGCAAGCAAGGACCCAGCACCAGACCCGGAGGTAACACCTAAGGCACCGAGGAAAGGTAGAGGACCTCCACTAGAGAGGCCTAAGAACGTACTGAGGGAAGCTATGGATAGCTTGGCTAATCCGGTAGCGGCAGTGGTAGATCCGGCTCAGGCACAGGCCGAGCTAGAGGTAACTCGGCAAAAGATACTGGTGGGCGCAAAGAAAATAGCCATGGCTCAGCAGTCGCTGAACATGACTCTGCGTGAGTACGCAAAGGCAAACAAAGTTGATGCGGTGAAAGTGAAGGGGAGAAATCTCATAAGCGAGATGAACAGAGAAGGTGATGATGGAGCAGAAGGGTCGGAAAGCTACCTGTCTGTGGGGTTGCCGAAGTATAGTACCCCGGCGAAAAACCTCAGAGCAGCACATGCGGCTGCATCCGAGCTAGAGGGTCTGACGGGTGAGGCCCGTCAAAGACAGCAAGACAGGGTTAACGAGCTGGGTCGGATCACGAACAGGCAGAACGAGGAGCTGCTGAGAGCTAACCCGGAGAGAGCTGGGGCTTCCAAGATCGTCCATTCGGTGATGGGTAACCTAGAGAAATCCGCTGGAGCCGCATCATCGCCTCATGGCGGTCCAAGAAGAGAAGAGGTAGTAACCTCGGCCCGACGGAACAAACAGATTGTCCCGTACGACCCGACGCGTGCGGGAAAAGAAAAAGAGATGCGGAAAAATGATGATCGATGGAGTGTGAGCCGAGGTGAAGCTGGCCGAGGTAATCACGACCAAGGCAATGCCGGTCAAGGGAATGCTGCCAACGGCAATGCCGGACAGCGCAACTCCGCAGGAGCAGGACAACCGCACCAGCGGAATATACCGAGGCAAGAGCAAAGCGCCGGCCGAGGTATGCAGCAGAAAGGTGCGCAACAAGAGAAAAATGGATACAACGACGGTGATTCGGAGATGGTAAACGCAGGGTACCCCAGACCAGACTACCATGTGATAGGGTCGAGATTGGGAAGCAGGGATTTGATGCCGGATGACGCCAGATTAAAACTGGATCGCCTGTATCAGTCGGAACAGATCGAATGTCAAGGTCCTCCGGGTCCAGCGTGCTTTGGACCCTGGATCATGAAGGAACCGTCGGTACCAAACTTCCAGTTACCCAGGGGTACGAAGACATATGAGGGCAGTACCAAGCCAGAGGATTGGCTAATAAACTATGCTACAGCGGTGAAAATTGCAACGGGCAACTTGAGATGGGATGTGCGTTATGTGCCCCAGATGTTGGAAGGCCCGGCTAGAGTATGGCTGAATAACTTGCCACCCGGAAGCATCAACTGCTGGATAGATTTTGAAGAAATGTTTATCAGCAACTTCTCAAGTACATACCAGAGGCCGAATAGACCGCAGACCCTAGCAATGTGCAAGCAAAGACCCAACAAGACGGATCGTGAATTCTTGACCCGGTGGTGTACCGTGAGAAACTCGTGTGAAGGTGTCATAGAGTCGCAGGCCATAGCGTGGTTCGCGCAAGGATGCAGATACGGCAGCGAGCTATGGATGAAGCTGCAAAGGAAAATGCCAGTTACACTGGCAGAGATGATCCGGATCGCTGATTCGTATGCTCTAGGCGATCCGACTCAACCTAGGCTCGCCTCAAACGAGTCAAACGAGGAATACTATCAGAGGGATGGAGCTGGGTCATCCCGGAGGAATGATTACAGAGGAAAAAGGAGAGATGACAGGCCGGACCATCGCTACGGTTCGCAACAAGTTGCAGCTATGAATCAAGATCAACCCGGAATAGGGAGCAACCAACGCCAGAGAACTGGAGGGCAATGGACTCCAAGAAATGATGGCAAGAAGACATGGACTCCAGAGCAAAAGAAACAGTGGCAGGAAAAGAAGGACCGTCCGAGGTATACCTATGAGTCGATGCTGGACCAGCCGTGTAAGTTTCACACGCCAAATCCGAATAGCCCGACGGGTCACACGACAAGGCAATGTGAGTGGATGCGAAAGATAGAGCAAGGTGGTTCGGGGAATGCTCAGGCACCCCGGAATGATCAACCTCGGCAGGAGTCACCCCGGCAGCAATTGCTCTCCAGAGCGAACACGCAACAGCTAATGTTGCCTCCCCCTCCGCTGAGGTATGACAACAATGAGAGAAGGGATGCAGTGCATCAGGTGGAAAATCCGCAACAACCGGATCAGAGGTACCCCGGGAACGAGGGAAGGAATGAGTACACGGAACATCACTAGAGTTATTGTGTGTTCACGACTGAGGAAACAGATAGAAAGAGCTTGGAGCGCCGACATATGGAGGTCAATGTGGTCATGCCCGCAGTGATGAGGTACATGCCTTGGTCGGACCAGGAAATCACCTGGAGCATCAAAGACCATCCTAAACTTATGCCGAGTCCAGGTTCATATGCGTTAGTGTTAGATCCGACATTCATTAGACCGAACATCAATGTGAGGTTCTCCAAGGTTTTGATTGATAATGGGAGTAGCATTAACATCATGTATGCGGATACGATGCGCAAGTTGGGCATCTCGGAGAACATGCTCCAAGCTACGAGAACAACTTTCCATGGCATTGTACCAGGCATTTCTTGTGAGCCCATAGGCAAAGTCCGGGTCGACGTGTTATTCGGCACAAGGGATAACTGCCGAACTGAAAATCTGGAGTTTGAGGTGGTGAACTTGGAAAGTGCATATCATGCGTTACTCGGAAGACCAGCATTGAACAAATTCATGGCAAGCTGTCACATCAGTTATCTAAAGATGAAGTTGCCCGGGCCAAATGGAGTGATTACCATTACTAGAGATTTCCGACGTTCCATGGAGTGCGCTTCAGCCGGGTCTAACCTAGCCGAGTCACTCGTGATTGCGCAAGAAAAAAGAAAACTCCAAGAGGTGGCGGCATTAGCTCAGTCCGCGCAGCAATATATGCCAGTTACACTGGCAGAGAGCTGTGGATGAAGCTGCAAAGGAAAATGCCAGTTACACTGGCAGAGATGATCTGGATCGCTGATTCGTATGCTCTGGGCGATCCGACTCAACCTAGGCTCGCCTCAAACGAGTCAAACGAGGAATACTGTCCGAGGGATGGAGCTGGGTCATCCCGGAGGAATGATTACAGAGGAAAAAGGAGAGATGACAGGCCGGACCATCGCTACGGTTCGCAACAAGTTGCAGCTGTGAATCAAGATCAACCCGGAACAGGGAGCAACCAATGCCAGAGAACTGGAGGGCAATGGACTCCAAGAAATGATGGCAAGAAGACATGGACTCCAGAGCAAAAGAAACAGTGGCAGGAAAAGAAGGACCGTCCGAGGTATACCTATGAGTCGATGCTGGACCAGCCGTGTAAGTTTCACACGCCAAATCCGAATAGCCCGGCGGGTCACACGACAAGGCAATGTGAGTGGATGCGAAATATAGAGCAAGGAGGTTCGGGGAATGCTCAGGCACCCCGGAATGATCAACCTCGGCAGGAGTCACCCCGGCAGCAATTGCTCTTTGGAGCAAACACGCAACAGCTAATGTTGCCTCCCCCTCCGCTGAGGTATGACAACAATGAGAGAAGGGATGTAGTGCATCAGGTGGAAAATCCGCAACAACCGGATCAGAGGTACCCCGAGAACGAGGGAAGGAATGAGTACAGGGAACATCACCAGAGTTATTGTGTGTTCACGACTGAGGAAACAGATAGAAAGAGCTTGCAGCACCGACATATGGAGGTCAATGTGGTCATGCCCACAGTGACGAGGTACATGCCTTGGTCGGACCAGGAAATCACCTGGAGCATCAAAGACCATCCTAAACTTATGCTAAGTCCAGGTTCATATGCGTTAGTGTTAGATCCGACATTCATTAGACCGAACATCAATGTGAGGTTCTCCAAGGTTTTGATTGATAATGGGAGTAGCATTAACATCATGTATGCGGATACGATGCGCAAGTTGGGCATCTCGGAGAACATGCTCCAAGCTACGAGAACAACTTTCCATGGCATTGTACCAGGCATTTCTTGTGAGCCCATAGGCAAAGTCCGGGTCGACGTGTTATTCGGCACAAGGGATAACTGCCGAACTGAAAATCTGGAGTTTGAGGTGGTGAACTTGGAAAGTGCATATCATGCGTTACTCGGAAGACCAACATTGAACAAATTCATGGCAAGCTGTCACATCAGTTATCTAAAGATGAAGTTGCCCGGGCCAAATGGAGTGATTACCATTACTAGAGATTTCCGACGTTCCATGGAGTGCGCTTCAGCCAGGTCTAACCTAGCCGAGTCACTCGTGATTGCGCAAGAAAAAAGAAAAATACAAGAGGTGGCGGCATTAGCTCAGTCCACGCAGCAATATATGACGGCATTAAGTAACCCGCATGGTAGCATTTCATTTCAAGCCTCAAAGGACACCAAGAAGATTCCAGTTGATAACATGTTTCTGGAGCGCACAGTAACAATTGGTGCCGAGTTAACTGACAAATAGGAAAGCGAGCTCGTCAACTTCCTCTGTGAGAATCGGGATATTTTTGCTTGGTCTACACAGGACTTGCAAGGTGTTCCGAGGGAGTTGGCCGAGCATTCTTTGAACGTAAGACCCGGAGCAAGGCTGGTGAAGCAACCTCTCCGCTGCTTCGCCGAGGATAGGAGAAAAATCATTGGAGACGAGATAGCTCGGTTACTAGCAGCAGGATTTATCATGGAGGTACTATATCCGGATTGGCTCTCTAATCCGGTGCTGGTAGAAAAGAAGAAGGACGATCCGAACGTGGCAGTGGTTTGGCGCATGTGTATCGATTACACGAACCTGAACAAGGCGTGTCCAAAAGATCCATTTCCACTGCCGAGGATAGATCAGGTCATAGACTCAACCGCGGGATGCAAACTGTTGTCATTCATTGATGCATATTCTGGCTTCCACCAGATACCTCTGAACCCGGATGATCAAATAAAAACGGCGTTTATTACCCCGTACGAGGCTTACTGTTATCGCACTATGCCGTTCGGTTTACGTAATGCAGGTGCAACGTACCAAAGATGTATGCAAAAATGTTTGCACGACCAAATAGGTCAAAACGTACAAGTATACGTGGATGATGTGGTTATCAAGACCAAGGAAAGCACAACACTCCTTGACGACATAAGGAAAACATTCGCGAACTTGAGAAGGTTCCAGATGAAGCTTAACCCCGAAAAATGTACCTTCGGTGTCCCGGCTAGAAAATTACTCGGATTTCTCGTCTCCAGCCGAGGTATTGAAGTTAATCCAACTAAGATCCGAGCCATCAAACGAATGGAGCTGCCGAAGTGTCTCAATGATGACCAGATGTTCACTGGATGCCTGGCATCGTTGAGTCGGTTTGTATGTCAGTTGGGAGAAAAGGCACTGCCTCTCTACCAACTCATGAAAAAGTCGGATATATTCGTTTGGACGCCACAGGCCGATGAAGCCTTTGCCCACTTGAAAAAGATGTTGGCCACTGCGCCAGTGTTAGCCTCTCCACTATCAAAGGAGCCAATGTTGCTCTACGTAGCCGCAACCAACCGAGTTGTAAGTGCAGTAATCATAGTGGAACACAATGAAGAGGGTAAGTCGGTGCAGAGGCCAGTGTATTACCTAAGCGAGGTATTGTCTGCCTCAAAACAGAACTACCCACACTTTCAAAAGGTGGCATACAGCGTCTATATGGCGGCGAAGAAGTTAAAGCATTACTTTGAGGAGCACCCCATCAAAGTAATATGTGAAGCTCCCATATCCGAGATAATGGGTAACAAGGATAAGAGTGGCAGAATCGCAAAATGGGCAATTGAGCTAGCCCCTTATGCGCCCCAATATGACAGAAGAGAAGTGATCAAATCTCAGGCTGTGGCAGACTTTTTTGTGGATTGGGCCGAGGTACAAATACGAACCACCGCCACCAGATCCGAATTACTGGAGGATGCACTTTGACGGGTCGAAAACCAAAACCGGATTAGGCACCGTGGTTGTGCTTACCTCGCCAAAGAAGGATCAGCTAAAGTACGTATTGCAAATCCATTTCGCGGCATCGAACAATGTTGCTGAGTATGAGGCTCTTGTGCATGGGCTCAGAGTGGCAAAGGAGATTGACATACGTCGGATAATATGCTTTGGCGACTCGGACCTGGTGGTGCAGCAGGTGTCCGGAGTGTGGGACGCCCTGGATCCAAACATGGCACTATACAAATTTCACGTGCAGAAGATATCTGGTTACTTCGAGGGGTGTGAATTTCACCATGTACCCCGGGCGGAAAACGAGGCTGCCGACATGTTGTCGAAGCTCGGATCGACCAGACAGGCAATTCCACCGGGTGTAGCATTGGAACACCTCAGAAAACCATCTATCAGGCCGTCCCCAGGAACCGACTCGATCTATGTCCCGGAAAATACGGAATCCGGAGCTGAGCCCATGGACATTGACACGAGAGGTAGTACGCGAAACCCGGGGACTGCATCAGCAAACCCGGGGACTGCCTCGGCAAACCCGGGGACTACCTCGCTAGACCCGGGCACTGCTCAGCGTGATTCGGCTGAAGGTATGCCGGTGGATCAGATGGAGATTGATGAGGAGATGTTCCCTCCACGAGCGATACCAGCTTGGGCACTGCCTATATTCCAATTCCTGAAAGACGGAACGTTACCCGCTGAGGAGGTGTTAGCCAGGCAAACTCAGAGGAGAGCAAAAGCATACACAATCATCAATTCCGAGTTATACATACGGAGTGTAACCAATGTTCTCCAAAGATGCGTTGACCCGGAAGAAGGGCTTGACATCCTCCAAGATATACACCAAGGAGAATGCGGGCATCATGCCTCATCCCGAGCCTTGGTGGCAAAGGCGTTCTGGCATGGATTCTACTGGCCAAGTGCCTTGGAATAAGCAGAAGATCTGGTGAGAAAATGCTATGGTTGTCAGAGGTACGCCATCAAGACACATATGCCTATGTCGGAACTCAAGACCATACCAATTACGTGGCAATTTGCTGTATGGTGCTTGGATATGGTTGGCCCGTTCAAACCGGCGAGAGGAAACATGACACACATTTTGGTCATGGTGGACAAGTTTACAAAATGGATTGAAGTGAAACCTATAAGAAAATGTGATGGAGCTACGGTCGTGACATTTCTCAAAGACATCATCTTGAGAGACGGTTATCCACACAGTATTATAACTGATAATGGAACAAATTTTGTGAAAGGAGCATTTGCGCGCTTCTGCCGAGATAAGAAGATCCGACTCAATGTCGCCTCGGTAGCCCACCCCGCATCGAACGGACAAGTGGAAAGATCCAACGGATTAGTATTATCCGGGATAAAACCCCGGCTCATTGAGCCGCTGCAAAGATCAGCGGGGTGCTGGATAGAAGAACTACCAGCGGTACTGTGGAGCTTAAGAACAACTCCGAATCGATCAACAGGCTATACGCCATTCTTTCTGGTATATGGGGCAGAAGCTGTATTACCAGCCGACATAGAGCATGATTCGCCTAGGGTCACCCAATACACAGAAGCCGAAGTGCAAGAAGCCCAGCAAAATGATGTTGATCTGCTGGAAGAAATGAGAGAACTGGCACTGTCTAGATCCGCCATATATCAGCAAAATCTCCGACGCTATCATAGCCGGAAAGTGTGCCCCCGAGTCTTCCGGGAAGGCGATCTGGTGCTCCGGTTGGTACAACGTACTACTGGCATGCATAAATTATCCCCCCCATGGGAAGGGCCGTTCATTGTGAGCAAAGCATTGCACAATGATTCTTACTATCTTATAGATGCAAATCCACAGGAAAAGAACAAGGCGGACAGGTCCGGAGAGGAATCCAAGCGACCGTGGAATGTAGCACTACTTCGTACCTTCTACACTTAGCTAAGAAGTGTATGTATCTGAGTCATCTCATATGTCGGTATGTATGTCGGCAATGAGCTTATCAATGAAATAGCAGCGCCTCGAGCAGTAACTCGGGGACTGCCTTAATAATATTTGTCGTAATTTCTTATGTGGTAGCTGGAATAAGTTGTTCTACTTAACCCGGATTAGTAATGTGTGAGCACCAAAAACCCAACCCTTCGACTTGCTGCTGTCCAACAAGAATTGGCTTCATGGCAAGCAAGGGAACAAGTTTGGAATTGCGTAGCACATGAAAAATGGCTAAGGAAACGAATTTATTCGAGCTAACGTTTGTTTTTTTGGACTAACCCTGTTTTTATTTTCAAGTTATTATGCTGAATTATTCGAGCCAAGCCCCAAAAGTTTCTAAGTATTGTTAAGACAATTTTTGAAGCTCGGATTCTTAAGTCGTAAAACCGAATCAAGGTAGACACGGACCGAGCCAAAGAATTGGACGAACAAGAAAATGAAACTCGGGGACTATGCCCAAGTTAATACGGCATAAAAACGTAGTAGCAAAATATCACATATCCAGCATACAATTGCATCCGGCATACCGGGGATCTGATAAATTTTCAAGTTTTTCAGAACTAAGGAGCAGCAGGAGGAGCAGGTTCAGCGTCGTCGTTGATGTCTTCAATATCTGAAGCATCATCTTCTCTGCCCTCATTCGACCCATCTTCAACATTCTCATTTTGCTCGTCCCCAGCGGATTCCAGGAAGCTCGGCCCTTCAATCCAGTCATGAATAGGAGAATATTCGACGAGGCTGTAGGCGCAAGCCTGGCGCCGAGCTACCCACTCCGGATCATTGGTCCATCTGGATCCGGTACGCCGGCGTGTGAGGAGGCTGAGGTCGATCTTCTCGTACCATGTGAGAATATGATGAAGGATGGTGCCAGCTGTGGCACGACCAGCGGAATCTCTCCAAAGGTCAAGCTGGGTCTCAACTTCCATTAATTTCTCGACGAGAGTTGCGATGGTCTCCGGGCTACTCTCTTCGGGCCAGAACGTATTGAAGATGCACACTGCAACATCGAGGATATCCTTGCCATAATTCTTGATGGTCTCCACGTGAGAGGACAAGCTGACCGATAGGTCCTCCATGTCCAAGGGAATGTTCTCACCATCAGGAGCAATGGGGGTACCCCTCTCTCGGCGAAATTTGGCAACAGCAGCGCTGGCAATCGCAGTACCCTCTGGAAAGTGGTCTGGAAACAAGGCAAAAGAAGAAGGTAAAGAAAAGACATATGAGGTAACCCCGAGAGTTATGTCGGACAAGGGAAAGGAACTTACGAGAAATATGGCTATGGATCCGGGTTAACTCCTTGATGCAGGCATCGCGTCTTATGCAAAGTTGCTCAAGCTCAGCGTTTGCTGACCCGAGCTGGAGGTCAGATTCTCTGAGTAGGTCCTGGTCCTTGGAGATTTGGAGAGTAAGGCGCTCACGCTCTTCTGTGAAGTCCTGGCCAACCTTTTGGAGCTAAGTTTGGTGCTGGGCCTTCATCTTCTCCATCTCGGCCTTGAGCTTGGCAATCTCGTCGTCCTTAGTCCGGAGGAGAGCAAGCTCATCATTCTTCTTCTTCAGCTCGGCCTGATGCTGCCCTGCTTGTTTGAGAAAATGCAGCATCATATAAGGCACGGGCACACTATCCTCAAGCGATGCTGAAATAGTATGTTGACCCGGCAAAGCCGAGGAGTGAATGTTTGCCGAGCCAAGGAGAAGAAGAAATGGAAAACACTACAAGGTCGAACAAAAGAAGACATACCCCGGATTTCCTCCAAGTTCTTCCGCATGATCTTGTTTTCAGCCTCCACCCCAGCTGCAGAAACCAAATGAGGAGATTAGTTCGGCAGAAGAAAGCGAAGAAAAACAGAGAGGTGCTGAGGGAGAAGATTACCCCTCTTTTCATGTTCTGCACCAAGTGCAACATGTTTTGCGCGTAGGATCTTGTGGGTATCAAGCAGGCGTTGGAATTCGGCGCTCCGGCGATTGGTGGTTACCTGAAAGAAGTACAGAAGTGTAAAATTAGCTTGGTGCATATTCAAAGCGTACAAGATCCGGGCCAAGTGGAACTTAACCCGGCTCTAGGTGTGTGCATATTCGAAGTGTGCAAGATCCGGGCCAAGTGGAACTTAACCCGGCTCTAGGTGTGTGCATATTCAAAGTGTGCAAGATCCGGGCCAAGTGGAACTTAACCCAGCTCTAGGTGTGTGCATATTCGAAGTGTGCAAGATCTGGGCCAAGTGGAACTTAACCCGGCTCTAGGTGTGTGCATATTCGAAGTGTGTAAGATCCGGGCCAAGTGGAACTTAACCCGGCTCTAGGTGTGTGCATATTCGAAGTGTGCAAGATCCGGGCCAAGTGGAACTTAACCCGGCTCTAGGTGTGTGCATATTCGAAGTGTGCAAGATCCGGGCCAAGTGGAACTTAACCCGGATCTAGGTGTGTGCATATTCGAAGTGTGCAAGATCCGGGCCAAGTGGAACTTAACCCGGCTCTAGGTGTGTGCATATTTGAAGTTTACATGCAGCTATGTTAGTTTTCTAATGAGCATCCGGCCGAGTAACAAGCTACTCCACCGGAGGCTCGGGGACTAATGGTTATTATCTACAGCATGTAAAGGAGAAACGACATACCTCCATCATTCGCCCCGCGAGGTTAATTGCCTTGGCGGCAGTATTCATCTGGGCAGAAAATTCTGCAGGCCCGAACTTTTCCGGGAGATCGTCGTTGTGGACGAACTCCTCCTTGTTCCAGTTCATGACGAACTCGATAAGGCTCGGAGGGTACCGTTCGCCAGTGGGCATGTGGGGTGCCACCAAGCCCTTCGCATGAGCTTCCTTCCTCTCAATTAGGGCAAGAGCTGGGTTGGTGTGCAGAACCATCTGCTGCGCATCGGTTGGCTCGGCAGGAAGATCATTCGCTGCTGGTGATTTCTTCGGAAGCATTGACGATAGAGTTCGCTGCCCGGCCTCGATGGATGCAGATTTGGTAGTATCCGGGGCCTTCTTGCCTTTAACTTGCTCGGAAGAAGTAACTGCGGTGGACTTCCCTTTATAAGCTGCTGGAATGGTTCCTCGCCGAGGCTGAGATGACTCGGAAGAGGCAGAGAAACTTGGCACTGGAGCTGTTGTTGGTTTCCTTGGTGCCGGGGCAGGTGCTGGCTCGGTTGCTGGTACTGGAGCTGGTGCTGGTGCTGGTGTTGTGATAGACTCAGTGGTTGCTGGTTGTGGCAATGCCGAAGTGGTGGACGCCGTCGCCTCGGCCGAACCGACCCCTCCCGTTCCGAGGTCACGTTCCTCTCGATGAGGTACTACGGAACCCGGAGCAGCCGCAGAGCCCTCTGGAATAGGGCTCAGCGGGCGTGACTCGTCGTCACGAGGAGGAGAAGGGCCGGACCGAAGGGGAGAAGAGATGCTTGATCCGCTCTGAGGGACCTCTACAGGAGGCCTGAAAAAGAGAATAATGTCAGGAGTGAAATTACCGCGATGCAAGGAAAAGTGAGTTACACAATGAGAAATGACTTACGCATCCGAGGTTTCGGCCTCCTTGGGTTTCCGGGCCCTCCGTGCCGGGGCTTTGCCTGCCCGCTTGGAGGCAGTCTTGTCTCTGGCCTTCTTTTGCCTTTCTGTGGGCTGAGAAGGTTCGGAGGAAGAACTTGATGTGGCTCCGTGCTTCTTCTTCGATGCCACCAGAACCGGCTCACCCGTAGCAAGTGGAGGATCCTCGTGGATATGCCTACCGGGGTTAGATGATGCCGGAAAGGCAAAAGAAAGAGGGACAGCCTCAACGGGTTCAATCATGTCGATATCCGAGTCATCCTCGTCATCGGGCCAATCTCTAAGAGAAGAGAATTTACCGCTGGGTCGTTTGGTGGCATCGGTCATAGGGAGGAACATCTCCTGGTCCGGCTCCTCCTCATCCGGGATTTCTCGGTTCGGCGCCCACTTAAGGGTCGGGTATGTACCATCCTTGAGAGTTTGTTGAAGGAACAACTGAGAAAAAGCATGAAGAACAGGGTCAGAAATATAACAAAAACCGACACATACTTGATCCGAAATAAGTTTGCCCCGTGAAGCTTACCGTGGGAGGGAGCCTGTCACGATAGTAGTGCTTGATTCCCCACGTCCATTCGGCGGAGAAATCCTTGTGAGTGGTGAAAAGAGCCTTAACCCGGCGAAAGATCTCAGTGTTGCTCAATTCAAAGGAGGAGGTTCGGTTGGGGTCGCGTCCGAAGCTCATGTGGCACAACTTGTGGGAGCGCTTCTGGAGGGGAGAGATTCGGTTGCGCACGAACGTGTTCATAGCATCCTCATTGCGCAATCCGAGCTTCGTCAGCTCGGCGAACCTCTTGTTAACTTGGTTGGCCAGAGCTGTAGGTTTCTTGGGGACCTCCTCCCAGAAATCCGTGTCAGGTGGGCCCGGAGCGTAGGGCAGCAACCAAATCAAATCTTCGGTACCCTCGTTCCGGACGTAGAAGAAGGTCTGGGCCCATCCTTTGCAGGAGTCAAGCCCGGTGACCCGGGAAAAGACTGAAAATCTCCGGGGCGAGATGGAGGCAGCTCCGAACTGGGTGAGATGCTTATCCTCTGACTCTACGTGGATATTGGGGATGACGTTGCGACGAATACCGAAGAACCGGATCCACAGCTCCTTCGTGGGCCATAGTCCGGTGTAGCCTTCGATCGTAGAGGCAAAGGCAGAAAAGAGAGGTGATTGCGTTTGCTGGGAGATGGTGCGGCTGCAGGTGATACGTCCTAACCCAATCCCGAAAGAAATCGCTCACCGGAAGGCCAAATCCCCGTTGGAAGTGGGACAGGAATACAACAAACTCACCCGGATTGGGTGAGGGGGCCAGTTCCGAGGAGGGGAGACGAGCGGTGACGCCGGCGGGAATGCGCCTGGTCTGGTAGAGCCAGTCAAGGTCATCTTGACAGACCCATGACCCGGCCCATGCGCCGCGGTCCGCCACGCCGGCGTCCTCCTCCATCTCCTGCTCGGCGATGACGAGCTCCTCCTCCATCATCTCGTATCCGCTATCCTCGCTGGAGCTAGCGGCAGTGGGGATCTGAGGCCTAGATTGGCATGGACCCGTGGCGAAGAAGCTGCGCAGCGGTGGCTGCGGTGCGGAGGCACGGGGAGGTGCGGCGGCGGCGCTGCTGCTAGAAAGCACCGGCGGCGGCGTGGTCGCAGAGAAGACGAAGGAGAAAACGCAACGGGCAAAGGGGCGCAGAGGTGGAAAAACGCTAAGAGACACGCCCCTCCAATATTTAATCACCCCCAGTGATCGATGAGTGGGATCGTGCTGCGCTGACGAGCCACACGGTGTGGCCGTGTATCACCGGCATCAGCCAATCAGAGAAAAGCCACGCAAGGGGCCACAGAGTAGAAGCAATCCCATGACACGACGCGCAGTTGCGGTAAACGAGGAGGCAGGCATGACGTGACTCACGCACAGTGATAACTGACAATTACTGTGGCGGTTACTATGCAGGCCCTTAAAATAAGACGAGGAAATGATTAGCCTCCACGCGGGTTGGCGTATGAGAGAAGGAAACGGGGCCCGGATCAAACCATGATAACCATGGGATCCGAGCCAAAGTGGTGACCCGGCCGGCAAGTGAAAACTTGGAACGTACGAAGGGAACGTAAATCCATATAATCCGAGATAAGGAGCTAACCTGGAATTAAACGTCTGAGGCTCGGACATAAATGAACTTGATGTGGCCTTAGCGGCCAAGGCAGCTAAGACCGCACCAGCTTCGGGGACTAATGTTGGGGGATACCCCCGGGTAGGGTCACTCCAGGGTATAAGGGCCGAGTTAGCCGAGGTTCGGCAAGGTCAAGGCGGATGCTGGCCGAGTCACCTCAAGGCAGGCCGGATCACGGAGTAACCCGGACCAGGGGGGTCGCCTAACGTTGTCTCATCCGACTTAAGGAGTAAGTCAGAAGTGCTTGTCTAACTTATATGCAGGAACAGGTGTGGCCGGATCTACTATGATCCGGATCCTCGCTTAGCTTCTGGGAGAAGGAAGGAATCTCTCTGGTCAAAAAAGAAGGTCCGGTACGCACCGCATGAGCGAATAAAGCAAGGGCAGGACCACCGGGTCATGGCCGACAAGGGTGACGACGCTCACGTTGGCTGACGCGGGCGCCGCAGAGGCTTACGTCGCTAAAGCATGTGTGACGCAGGGGAAAAGCACCCCGGTCGGGTTACCACTTTGGGAGGGGGCATATTCTTAGGAATATGCCTCCACGTATGCCCTAGGCCTGGACCGAACCTCCTCTATATAAGGGGGGTTAGGGTTCTGGTAGGGGGGTTGGTTGAGCACTAGTTGGTTTGGTGATTCCTTAGAGCGAGTTGGTCTAGAGTTCTAGGGAGAAGTAGTAGGCAAGAGTAAGAGAGCTCCTTCTTCCTCCTCTCGCAAATACAGCTCAAGGAGCATTCGTAATCTTGGAGATATAGCAATACAAACTTCTGTGTGGAGAATCACTCTGCTATCCCTCCCTGGATTCCCCTAGCGTGTATTAGTCCCCACCTTTAGCCTATCCATGGCATCTGCCGTGACACCACCACGACAGACAGATTCCTAGTTCATATTCAGTAGCACTTGACCGATTCTGTAGCATTCCAAAGTGACTGTTTCAGCTATACAGACACTGAAACTCAATAGCAGTACAGAGAGAACCCATTCATGTTTCAGCTCTAAAAACCTTGTCGCACGATCAGTTTGCCCTTTTCTCCAAACGCACTCGATCATTGGAGCAAGAAAAACTAACGATCAAGTATGCTTTTGTGTGCATACCTCCTCTTCACATCAATACCAGTGTGACCCTCATATATGCATCCCAAAATGCCCAAGCCTCATCTAGATTGTGACAAGGCCAAGTTTAAAAAGGAAAGCAAGACCGTCTACTGCACTTGATCTAAACAAGTACCAGTACATCATTATTAGTTCTAGAAAATACCTTAGTAATAGTAACGATATAAGACTTGACAGATTGAGTAGCAATTTAAGATAAGCAGTATAGAATAAGTCAAAAAAAAATCTACAGATTCCTAGTTCATATTCAGCACCACTTGACAGATTTAGCAGCATTTCAAAGTGAGTGATTCAGCAGTATAGACAACGGCCAGAGGAAATGACAGATTCAGCAATGCAGATATTGAAATTCAATAGTTGTAGCAAGGCCATGACTCAAAAGGAAAGAGAGTCCATATTCAGCACTCGATCGGTCGATCTGAACAAGTACGAGTACATATGTATTACTACAAAATAGATTAGCAGTAGCAAGTTAAGACCTCCATACAAAATACTCGGCATAAAGAAATAGTATGCCAAGTGCTGGCTAGGTAGCGCTTTCTTTCCTGTCGGTTACGCTTTCCTTGTCACACCGTCGCTTGTGGGCCTGATGGCTCAATACACGGCGCCCAGAAAAGTGCTTGGTGCGTGGTGTTGATGTAGAGCTCGTTGGGAACCCCAAGAGGAAGGTATGATGAGCACAGCAGCAAGTTTCCCTCAGTTATGAAACCAAGGTTTAATCGAACCAGTAGGAGCAAGGAAACACCTCAAAGGTGTTACTAGCTGAGCTTTGGCAGGGCGCACTACCGGTGCTAGTAGCAACGTGGAGACCTGCACACCACAACCACAGAACTTTGTCCCCAACTTAGGATAAGGTTGTCAATCTCACCGTGTTTTGCGGAAAACAAAGGATTAAACGTATCGAATGGAAAGAAGTAAAAGTTTCCAGAAAGTAAACACAAAGCAGTAAAAGATTGTAGATTGTATGTAAAAGAAAAGGACCGGGATCCATAGTTCACTAGAGGTGGCTCTCCTTAGATAGATAACATGTTGGGTGAACAAATTATAGTGGGGCAATTGACAAACACTGAGAAAGCAATACATGCATATACTAATCATCTTGACTCCTCTGAGACTTGATTGGGCAATACAACATAATACATAGACCGCCATCCAACTGCATCTATGACTAATAATCCACCTTCAGGTTATCATCCAAACCCCCTCTAGTATTAAGTTGCAAGCAATAGATTATTGCTTTACGAACTGCGTGTAAGGTAAACAATACGATTGTTCTATGAACAAAGGATTGTTGTTTTCTCCCTAGTAGCAACAGCACATCTAGTACCTTAGAGATTTCTGTCACTTCCCCAGATTACCAGAGGCATGAACCCACTATCGAGCATAAATACTAACTCTTGGAGTTGCTAGCATCTACTTGGCCAAGATAGCTACTAACAATGGAAAGCATGCAAGATCTCAAATAACAAAGACATGATAGAATCAATAATCAATCTGAAATAGCATCTCAATATCCATCGGATCCCCGCAAACACAACATGTATGAATTACAAATAGATGATCTTGATCATGAACGGAGCTCACAAGATCTAAACATGAATGCACAAAGGAGGAGAAACCAACCATCTAGCTACTACATGGATCTATAGTCCAAGGATGAACTACTCACGCATCACACCGGAGGCTTGCATGGTGATGAATAAGGCCTCCAGGGTGAATTCCCCTCTCCGGCAGGGTGCCGGGAAGAGCTTCAGATCCCTCCCGATCTAGGGATGGAGATGACGGCGGCTACAGACTCTTTCTTGGATTTTTGATCGGGTGCCTAGGTTTTTCGTCCCGAGGGTAACTTATAGGCGGAAGGAGAGGCCGAGGGGGTGCTGGGGTCGGCCAGACCACCCCCTGGCGCGAGCCAGGCCTGGCCGCACGGCCAGGTGGTGTGGCCGGCCCCCAGCCCTTCTCCGTCTCGTATTCTGGCACTTGATCCGTTCCGGAAAAATAGGCACTTTGGCTTTTGTCCCGTCCAATTCCGAGAATATTCATTTTCTGACTTTTCTAGAACCAAAACAACAGAAAACAGGCAGCTGGCACTGTGGCTCTTGTTAATAGATTAGTCCAAGAAATCATAATAAAAGTACTCCAAAGTTGGAACAAAACACAAGAAAGTGGATAAAACCAAGCATGGAACATCAAAAATTATAGATACATTTGTAATGTATCAACATCCCCAAGCTTAACTCCTGCTCGTCCTCGAGTAGGTAAGTGATAAAAAGAAAGAATTTTTGAGGTGACATGCACCATCAAAAACTTGATCAAAGTATTTGCAAAACATTCAAGGCTGGGATCATAGTACTTCAATCATAACATGAAAGACAAAGTTCTAGCAATAAGCAAAGAAACTAAGATGCAACATGAAAAGGCACAAACAAAAGATTCATGAATAACAATGCTTTGCAAGACATTTGTTTGTTTCACATAAAGAAAACATAGCATAAAAGTATTCAGCTTGTCCCTCAATAGAGTAGCAAATATAAATGCATGGGACACCTTCAAAGTTCATAAGAGTGACTAGATACAATAGTTTCAAACAAGCAATAACAAGTTATGCATCAATCAACTAGTCTTGGGACAATGCACTTAGAACTAAGAATGGCCACTATGCTCTCAAAGTAGGTGCATAAAGATAGAAGGTGGAGACTCAATATAATGGTGGAAGAAAGGCCTTTTGTAAAAGGAAGTAGGGATTCAAGTCTCATAAAGAGCTTCCAAAAATTATGGTACTTGTAGCTTTCAGCTCTCATTGCCCCTATCATAAGCATCTTGAAGGTGATTAAGGTTAAAGTGACACAACTAAGAGGATATGCTTGACAAGTTATAAACCGAAATCTTATGCCCCTTACTTACGAAGACCGATCCTCATGCTACTCAACTTCAGTCACAAGTAAGCTCTTGTCATTGTAAGTATATGTGTATCATTAAGAACCGCCAACAGGGTACCCCTTTCACATGATACGGGAGCTTTCCCATAATCAAAATGACAAGGCAAGCAGACAATGAGCATCTCGGCGATCCTTTTATTTACTATTTCCATAGGTTTTTATTGAGGATGCTTCATAGAGTGCTCACTATGGTGATGCTGCAAGTTTCCACCATGATTAGGCATGGCTTAGGCTAGTGGCCCAGGCGTTTCTCTAACACACATACAAACTCCATGATCTTACAAGTTCCACATTTATTTCACACCGTCGGGATCCGTAAGCAAAAGAACATAATATCAACGGGGTACAAAGTACAAGTGCAATGTTGAAAGCGTTCCCCATGAAACATGGTTCTACTAATTTCAACTTATAAAGCGCAAGCATATACGCAACAAAGAAGGACCCAATGGTTCAAGTTTATTAGAGGCAATAAAGTAAAGTGTGCCATCAAGTTCGTGAGAGCTTTAATCACTAGTTTTCTCATAACAAGTGAAAGGTAGACAAAAGCATGAATATACTTGGAATAGCATAAGCTAGTAGGTAGGTATGGTGGACTCTTTGGAAAAACTTGGTTTAGGGAGTTGGATGCATGAGTGGAACTCATACTTTGTGGTGGAGGCTAGCAAAAGACTGGGAGCGACAAACTAAGAGAGCAATAATGGCCACAATCATGCAGAGCGACAAAACATCATTGATCAAAGCATAAAGTGATACTACAAGTTGAAAACTAAAGGATCATAAAGGCTATGGTGACTTGTGATATTCATAACATGGTGTGAGCATGTGCCAAGTCAACCCAAATAAAGCATCAAAGGAGAATACCACTATACTATGCTTTAATATGCTAAAACAATGCATGATTCATCCAAGGCACATTAAGCAATCTCAATTGTTTATAACAAGTCATGCTACAGCAAAGAATACTAAGCATAAGCCAAAACAATATCAAGCATGGCATGACAAAGCATAGCCACAGTCAAAAACGAGCTCTTTTTACCACAAAAGCATGAACTTTCCTACTCTTTTCCAAACCAAACCAAACTATTTGCAAACCAACGTGTGAAAGAGGGGGTCCAACCAACTTATTCAGAGAACTAAACAAACCAAGCAAACTAAAAACCAAAACAAAAACGAAAAAGAAGACGCTCCAAGAAAAACACAACTGTGCACGAAACAATAAAAATGAAGCGTTTGAAAGAAACCTGGGATTTTTATTGATGAAGAAGGGGATGCCTTGGGCATCCCCAAGCATTGAAGCTTGTACTTCTTGGATACTTCTTGGGGTGACACGCGTGGCATCCCCAAGCTTGAGCTTTAGTCCATCCTTCATCTCATTACTCATTCCTTCCATACACCTGAAAATTTTCCTTCATATAAAACTTCACACAATCTCATTAGCAACATTAGTGCACTTAAGATAAATAAGTCTCAAGGTTCAGTTCTAACACCAAATAAACTTCTATTAGAACACTAGCTACTGTATAAATTCCCTCAAAAATCTCAATTCCCCAAAGGAACTCAAGAAGGAACCAACAAGAAGGAAATGCAGAAAATGGCAGAAATCTGTCAAAACAGACCAGCAGGTAAAGACGAATTTTTTCGAAGACTTTATGTTGCTCAAATCAAAAAGTGTTGAACTAAATAAAGTTATATAACAACCTGGGGAAGAATCACGAAAAATTACAGCGCAATCCTACGTACAGAACTCTCTCACGAATCTTTACGGTGAAGCACACAAATCTGTTTCGGGACAGCAACTTTCCCAATCATTACTTCACTCTCATTAGAGGTTACTCTTGGCACAAAAAGCAAATAAAAAGGATAAGGAGAGGTTATTACAGAGGTAATAACTTCCAAGACTCATCTAAAACTCTTGGGTTATCTCCCAACAAGTACTTTTCTTTAACGCCTTTAAGTTAGGCATAAGAAGCAAAGAAAGAATCAAGTGTTCTCAAATGAAGAAGCATTAAGACCAAATTTTGTTTTCATAGGAGAAGCAAAAGAAATCTTTTCTCTCTTTTTAGGGAAGTGTTCTATACCTTTATTGAGTGGGAGTTGATATTTAATGGTGCTTTCTTTCATATCAATGATGGCACCAACGGTTCTAAGAAAAGGTCTTCCCAAAGTAATCGGACAAGAAGAATTGTATTCAACATCCAAAACATAGAAATCAACGGGGACATAGGAATCATTAACCATAATAAGAACATCATTAAGACTCCCCATGAGTTTCTTTTTAGCATTAGAATCAAGTGGGACATTCAAATAACAATCTTCAAGAGGAGGCAAATCAAGCATATAATAAATCCTTCTAGGCATAATAGAAACACTACTATCAAGATCACACAAAGCTTTGAAATCAAAGTCATTCACTTTCATATTAATGATGGGTTCCCAACCATCTTCTTGCTTTATAGGAATATATAAGCTTTATGTTTCATCTTTTCTTCTATAATCTTTATGAGAGCATCAGTAATGTGTTTTGTAAAGGCCATGTTCATAGCACTAGCATTAGGACTTTTAGCAAGCTTTTGCAAGAACTTAATAACTTCAGAGATGTTGCAACCATCAAGATCAAAATCATAATTATCATCGAAAGTAGTAGAACTATTACTAGCCTCAACACTAGTGGTGGTAATAGTAGAAACACTAATGTTTCTAGCAATTTCATCTTCTCTTTCCCACTTAGCATGTAATTCAGCTAATAGTCTAACATTTTCATCAATTCTTACTTGTATGGCATTAGTAGCTGCAAAGGGATTCTCATTAGTTTCAGGTTTAGCAGCCATTTTATTCAAAGTAGATTGAGCTTTAGCCAAAGATGCTATATTTCTTTCAGCACTAGAGAGTTTTTCCTCAATAGTTTTATTGAAAGCAGTTTGTTTACTAATAAACTCTTTAAGCATAACTTCAAGTTCAGAGGGAGCACTCTTATTATTGTTGTAAGAATTTCCATAAGCATTACCATTGTTGGGAGGATATGGCTTATAATTGTTGTTACCAAAATTGTTCCTATAAGCATTATTACCATAAGCATTGTTGCCAAAGTTGTTATTTCTTATGAAGTTCACATCAACTTGCTCTTCTTGAGCAACCAAAGAGGCTAAAGGAACATTATTTGGATCAATATGGGCTTTCCCATTAACAAGCATGGACATAATCATATCGATCTTATCACTCAAGGAGGAGGTTTCTTCAACAGAATTTACCTTCTTACCTTGTGGAGCTCTCTCAGTATGCCATTCAGAATAATTAACCATCATATTATCCAATAGTTTTGTTGCAGCACCCAAAGTGATGGTCATAAAGGTACCTCCAGCAGCTGAATCCAATAGGTTCCTTGAAGAATAGTTCAATCATGCATAAAAAGTTTGGATGATCATCCAAGCAGTCAGTCCATGAGTGGGACAATTCTTTACCAAAGATTTCATTCTTTCCCAATCTTGAGCAACATTCTCATTATCAAGTTGTTTAAACTTCATTATTTCACTTCTCATGGATATAATCTTAGCAGGAGGATAGTATTTTCCAATAAAAGCATCTTTGCACTTAGTCCAAGAATCAATACTATTCCTAGTTAAGGAATTCAACCACTCTTTAGCTTTTCCTCTCGAAGAGAAAGGAAACAATTTAAGCTTAATAATATCACCATCTATATCCTTATGCTTTTGCATCTCACAAAGTTCAACAAAGTTATTTAGATGGGAAGCACCATCTTCATTACCAATACCAGAAAATTGTTCTCTCATAACAAGATTGAGCAAAGCAGGTTTTATCTCAAAGAAAGTATTTTCAGCCACAGGTGGAGCAATAGGAGTGCTCATAAAATCATTGTTGTTGGTGCTAGTGAAGTCACACAACTTAGTGTTTTCAAGAGTAGTCATTTTTTTGGGGTTTCAAATAAGAAAGCAAACAAAGTAAAACTAATTTTTTTTGGATTTTTTAAGAAGAAAACAAGCAAACAAAGCAAAAAGGAAACTAAGCAAAACAAAAACAACAAAGTAAAGAGATTGGTTATGAGGGACTCCCCTTGTGAAGATGTCCTTGACTCCCCGGCAACGGCGCCAGAAAATCGGCGCGTGGTTGACGTGGGAGTTTCTTCTTCTACGAATCCCCGGCAACGGCGCCAGAAAATCGCCTGATGGCTCAATACACGGTGCCAGAAAAGTGCTTGGTGCATGGTGTTGATGTAGAGCTCGTTGGGAACCCCAAGAGGAAGGTATGATGAGCACAGCAGCAAGTTTCCCTCAGTTATGAAACCAAGGTTTAATCGAACCAGTAGGAGCAAGGAAACACCTCAAAGGTGTTACTAGCTGAGCTTTGGCAGGGCGCACTACCGGTGCTAGTAGCAACGTGGAGACCTGCATAACACAACCACCGAACTTTGTCCCCAACTTGCGATAAGGTTGTCAATCTCACCGTGTTTTGCGGAAAACAAAGGATTAAACGTATCGAATGGAAAGAAGTAACAGTTTGCAGAAAGTAAACACAAAGCAGTAAAATATTGTAGATTGTATGTAAAAGAAAAGGACCGGGATCCATAGTTCACTAGAGGTGGCTCTCCTTAGATAGATAACATGTTGGGTGAACAAATTACAGCGGGGCAATTGACAAACACCGAGAAAGCAATACATGCATATACTAATCATCTTGACTCCTCTAAGACTTGATTGGGCAATACAACATAATACATAGACCGCCATCCAACTGCATCTATGACTAATAATCCACCTTTAGGTTATCATTCGAACCCCCTCCAGTATTAAGTTGCAAGCAATAGATTATTGCTTTACGAACTGCGTGTAAGGTAAACAATACGATTGTTCTATGAACAAAGGATTGTTGTTTTCTCCCTAGTAGCAACAATACATCTAGTACCTTAGAGATTTCTGTCAGTTCCCCAGATTACCAGAGGCATGAACCCACTATCGAGCATAAATACTAACTCTTGGAGTTGCTAGAATCTACTTGGCCAAGATAGCTACTAACAACAGAAAGCATGCAAGATCTCAAATAACAAAGACATGATAGAATCAATAATCAATCTAAAATAGCATCTCAATATCCATCGGATCCCCACAAACACAACATGTATGAATTACAAATAGATGATCTTGATCATGAACGGAGCTCACAAGATCTAAACATGAAAGCACAAAGGAGGAGAAACCAGCCATCTAGCTACTACATGGTTCCGTAGTCCAAGGATGAACTACTCACGCATCACACCGGATGCTTGCATGGTGATGAAGAAGGCCTCCAGGGTGAATTCCCCTCCCTGGCAGGGTGCCGGGAAGAGCTTCAAATCCCTCCCGATCTAGGGATGGAGATGACGGCGGCTACAGACTCTTTCGTGGATTTTTGATCGGGTACCTAGGGTTTTCGTCCCGAGGGTAACTTATAGGCGGAAGGAGAGGCCGAGGGGTGCTGGGGTCGGCCAGACCACCCCCTGGCGCGGGCCAGGCCTGGCCGTGCGACCAAGTGGTGTGGCTGGCCCCCAGCCCTTCTCTATCTCGTATTCTGGCACTTGATCCCTTCCGGAAAAATAGGCACTTTGGCTTTTGTCCCGTACAATTCCAAGAATATTCATTTTCTGACTTTTCTGGAACCAAAACAACAGAAAACAGGCAGCTGGCACTGTGGCTCTTGTTAATTGGTTAGTCCAAGAAATCATAATAAAAGTACTCCAAAGTTGGAACAAAACACAAGAAAGTGGATAAAACCAAGCATGGAACATCAAAAATTATAGATACATTTGCAATGTATCAGGGCCCACTATGTCAGCAGCGTACATTGGAAATAGGTATACATTGCCACAAACTTTTTCCACCTCTCCCCATACAAATTGAATCTGGCACCAACATAAAGTAGTAATTAATTAGTACGATGTTACATATCTTAACATTGAGATCATCACAAAGAAGATTTAGATGTTTTCTCTCACTTTTGAAACTTGTCGATACAATACTCCTAATCAACAAGGAATTCCGATGAACGGTTTAGAAGCTTCCAGGTAACACCGCGGTTGTGACAGGTACGACCGTGGTTTAGAAGCTTCTAGGTAACACCGCGGTTGTGACAGGTACGACCGTGGTTTAGAAGCTTCTAGGTAACACCACGGGGGAATAATACTAGAGGGGGAGAGATCCTTCACGAGGAGATGTGAGGAAGAAGGGGAGTGACGGGGGCCTTTTATAGGAGAAGGGGTGCCCCTCCTTCATGGCTGGCGCATGGGGGAGGTGACCCTTCACCTCCTCCATTCATGTGGTGGTAACCCCTCCATATTAAAATGCCCCTTCACATTCTCTTTTAAAGTCTCCACTTTAAATGCATTAAATTTCTCCAAATTTAATGCTCTCTCATTTAATAAAACTCTTTTATTATTTTTATTCAGAATTTTGTTAATTACTTTAATTAACAAACATTCACATAAAACCCCCTGCAACATTTCAATATTACATGCAGAACCAATTTCAGCAATTTCACCCGAAACAGTTTTGGTGTCTATTGAAATAATTCCAGCGCTTTCTTAAATCTTTATCTGAAACATATTTGCTCCAAATGGTGTCGGTATCCCTTAAGTGTGTCACCCTACGGTTCGCGAATAATGCAGACATGATCGAGACCCCTCTCAGATCAATAATCAGAAGCAGGACCTGGAGATCCATACTGACTCCTACACATTCAACGATGACTTCTATGATCGTGAGAACCTTTAATGCTAGTAACTAAATCCCTTTGTCTCGCGATATATTACATGTCCGAGATTTGATCTTCGGTATCTCCATACCTAGTTTGATCTCGTTGCTGATATGCACTCTTTTCTCGTTCCCGTGATATAACATTCTAGTGATCACATCACTTGCTTGCAAGCTATCTTAATGTGATATCACCGAGAGGGCCCAGAGTATATCTATCTATCATCGGGATGGACAAATCCCACTCTTGATCCATGAGCCTCAACATAACACCTTTGTAGCACTGAACCCACCTTTATAGTTACCTTGTTACGGTGTGACGTTTGATGTTATCATGATACTCTTCCGGTGTTAGCAATTAACATGATCTCATGGTCTAAGGACTAAGATTACTTCGTATGATGTTATAGAAATATAAACATAATGACTTTGATCGTAATGCTATACATCGGATGAATGTTCATCACATCATTCCACTAATGTTGTGACCTTGTTATTAACAACATCCAGTGTCCATGATCAGGAAACCTTGATCATCTTGTTAATCAACAAGCTAGTCTATAAGAGAGGCATAACTAGGAACCCTTTTTGTTTATTAAACACACATGTATTAATGTTTCCGATCAATACAATTATAGCATGCAAAATAAACATTTATCATAAATATGGAATAAGATAATAACCACTTTATTATTGCCTCTCGGGCATATTCCCTTCACACACACCCCCTTGGAGCGGGCCAGCCCAGGCCGCGCCAGGGCATGGTGTGGGCCCCCTGGCCGGCCACCGACCTTGCCTCCTTTGCCTATATATTCCTCCCGAGGCAGAAATCCTAAATAATCAATCAGAAATCCACGAAAAGTTCCGCAGCGCCGCCGCCACCGAAGGGAAGATTTGGGGGACAGAAAGTCTCTGTTCCGGCACCCTGCCGAGACGGGGAAGTGCCCCCGGAGCCATCTCCATCGATCTCCACCACCATCTCCATCACCGTTGTTGATTCCCATGATGAGGAGGGAGTAGTTCTCTCTCGAGGCTAAGGGTTCTACCGGTAGCTATGTGTTCATCTCTCTATGCATGATCATATTGTGATCATGAGCTTTGTAATCAAGTAGATCTACCTTGCTACTCAAGTGCTTTAATAGATCTCTGCTCTCCCCATGTGTGTGAAGTCACTGACGAGTAGGACCTGCCTGTCAGTAGCCATCTGCGCCAGCGTTGTGCAGTTGGGCAGGCCCATTTAGGTTCCCACGTAGAGCCCACCCATTTAAATAGGATTTTTCCATTTTAGTTAAAACTAGATTCTATCAGTAGATTCAAAAAACAATTCAAAGAGATTCACTGAACAAAAATGCTTGATTCCAATTTTGATGGGTATGGAAATTATCTAACCACTCCCGTTGGATTCAAACCAATTGGAACTATAGATCACCTATACCAAAAATAACAAGACAGGGACTTTTGACACTTCAAACATTTTTCTAAAATAAACTATAAATGCTTTTGAGATGATTCCACCTCTCAAAAATCACATTTTCCATGCTATACCTAAATATGTAAAAGCATTTGGTTTTATAGATATTAAACTTGGACTAGTATTAAAAGAAGGCTATATAGGCTTTCCTAGTCATTTAAATCTTATTAAATAGTAATATTAAATCTTGTAATGCATGACCACCCGTTTAAATCACATTCCCAAGCTTGAGAATATATGGTGAGGACATGGTCCATATGAACCTATATTCTAGTTGGAGAATATTAAATCTTAAACAACTTCAATGAGTAGAAATTACCTTTCTCATTAAAGAGAAATAAAAATGTGCCATTATAACATGGAATGATTGAGATGATATTAGATCATACAGTATGAGCCTTGTGTGCTAAATAGGAGTAGTGAAGTGTTGTTTGGTGATTGTGTGCATTGAATGTGTTTATAGATGCTAGTACCGACCCGGGATTCTACGAACAGGAATACTTCGAGGAGGAAGAGGAAAACTTCAACGACTTCAACCAACAAGGCAAGCTATCAGTGCAAGCTAGTACCATACTTGCTATATAAGAAAGCCATCACTCATTGCAGGCTAGAACTATGCATACTATATATGCAAGCCCCTTATACCTGATGCACTAGGCATACCTGGTCGTGCAACTTTACCAATTCCCAGTTTTTACTCCAAGCTTTACTTTCCCCTTTTACTACAGTTATTACTTAGTTAATGAATTGTGACTAGTGGAAATAGGATGGATCCTATCAAGATCTTAGGATTAGTTTTGGATACTTGTACCATATTAGCACCCCCAAATAGTGAATACCCTCAACTTTAGTGGCTAGTGCTAAGCATAAAACTTGATCACTTTAGATGGGAATACTTGGTAAAAATGATTATGAAAACCTTGGAATGTTGATTCATTCTATTGAAATGTTTTGACATGTGTTGAGAAACACAATGGTTGATGATGAAAATGTTGAGGCATGAGCCTTGGCCCTTTATAAAAACTGATGGTTGGGTTCGGATGCGATACCATTCCAATTTTACCATACAACCATAATACCTGAGTTGGGTAGGGCTTGACTGGAAGTTTATATGTCTTAGTATGGGTTCCCTTGCGGAAGAGATTGAGCTGAGGCTACCTCGTGATGAATGTCCACCTATGTAGTACCCAAGATGACAGATGGTCATGGTTGGGAGGCCGAACTCATAGGGGAGGTGCCTATACTAGGGTGTGTAATTGAAAGGTTAAGATTGATTATCCGCATACTAAGTATGATGATTCAGGGTTATTCCTGATGGATGTATCGAATTTTGTGGTGAAAGTGTACAATCTCTGCAGAGTGTCAAACTATTCGAATATCTGCTTCTGTGGTTATGGACAGTTGGAGTGGCCATACTGTTCTGTTGCCAGATGTTTTCAAAAATGATTTGTGATTTGAAAGATGACTTTGACTTGAACACAACAGAGTTGTGGGCCTGAAAACTAGTTTCCCCCTTAAGTGATATAGAGAACTAAATTAGGTCTTTACTCTTGAAACCCTCATGAAGTAAATCTGGCTTTCTGCAAAACCAACCTAGAGCTTAAATTTCCTATTAGCTTTGACCTTACTTACACTGGTGTTAGTTTGCGAGTACTTAAAGAGTACTCATGGCTTTGTCCCTGGCTATTCCCATGGCCAGACTATGAGGAGGATTACCCGGAATATGGACAGCAGGAGGTCTATGACAACTAGGATCATCTCTCATCATCAGTATTGCCTGTGACCCTGAAGATGAAGCCCCGCTATGTTTACTTTCCGCTGCTTTGATTGTATTAAAGACTGGATCATGAGATCCTTTGTTTGTAAGAACCTTATTATGGTTTGTAATGGATGATGTACTGTGGTACCACTTCTGTTATGTCTCGCAAAAATGGTAATCCTGGGATTGTGATGTATAGCATAATAGGCATCTGGACTTAAAAATCCGGGTGTTGACAGGAAGCAGCTTCCCTAACTTGCCCAAATTAAAGGGACCTCCGCCCCTGATCCCAATCAAGCAAAACATGCCGAGTGGCCTCCCAAATCATCATCAGCCATAGATCAATCAATACAAAATTTGAACTTATTATTGTAGTTTACCTTAGATCTAGGCCTGGAACTAGCTTGCATGTGTAAAACTAAACTGTAGTATACAAACAGGTTAAATGCACTAGATGAGAACTATACTCAACACCAACCCAATGTTAACCAAGCGTTAATAAAAGCTTGACTGCATATCATCATCAAGATCAAGGGTTTCAGGGATTATGTACATACCGCACTGCCACCGTGATGTCTGAGGGATGCGATGGCTCTATAGATAAGTTTGTAGGGCCCGCCTCTCGCAGTCGACCTACCTAAGACGAGTAAGTTGCGGTGGTGGTGGTCGTCAATGGAGGGAAGCACAATAGTGATTAAGGAGTGTTGTGTGAGAGAGAGCTCAGGCTGGGGCTGGTGAGGGAATAAATGCGGAGAGGTCAGACGAATGTTGTGAACAAAGCAAACATTGCCACCAATACAATACTACTAATTGTCATGCCAAAATTAATATCCTAGAAAATTGGGCACGGCAGCTTAAGTGCTTGAATAGGGGAACATCAAACACATACTATGAAAGTATATTAATACATGGTGCCTAGTACATGCAATAGTGGAAATGATGTTGCAAGTACTGATACTACAATACAGTATGAAAGTACTACGTACGTAGCATTGTACATTACATGGTGGCAAGTACTAGCTACAGAAATGATGTTGCGACTGCTCATAATCAGCTTTTCTATATTTTGGTCAAACTTCACATAGTTCTAACAAGGCAGGATTGGCACAAACCACATTGGAGCCTCAAACATTTGCTCTCTATGTTCCAATCCAGTGTAGTTAAGTAATGAACCTATGGCATCCCCCCCACATTGACGTGCATGCGGCTCCAATCTGGAACTGGATGTGGGTGATGTTCGCAGCGCACGTGTGTAGCAAACACACAGTCTCCTCTGAACACTGGAAGAGCTTCGTCAACATCAGCAGCACCAGGTTCAGGGTTTGTAGGGGGCTCGAGGATGAATGGATGGTTGATTCCCACAAACATTGACATCCCTTCAAGATTATCCCTTCTGATCTAGTCTGGTGCTATAGGGTCATCCAAATTTAGGGCCCCCTAGAAAACGTGGCAACGGAGCGAGGGATAAACAGTAGTTCTCTACCCATGTATGATATAGGATCACCATGGCTGCTAGTTCATGCACCCCTGGTGTGAATCCACAAGATATCCCAGCCAAGCTCTGCCAAGTACCAGCTGTGTAATGCAATATCTTCAGCCTCGCCATCGTCACTGGCTTGGACGTTTGCTAGCTCTTCAATTACTAGATCATATATGAGACGCGGGCCTACAAGTATACATGTGTATGCATTTCAATTAGCAAAAGTATCACGAACAATGCAGTTGTAAGTAATTTATAAAATTTACTTTTAAATAACGGGACTCACTCCACTTGTTTGGTTCCTAGAAAGGAACATCTCCTCGTGGTTGTCACCGCGTATATGGCATCAATATACGTTACCGGTGCAAGATAGTCGTTTCGAACGATAATCCAGTCCCTGTCACAAGGAAAAATCTTGTGTTTGTAAAACTCATGAAACTTAAAATATAACGTTGGCCTTGATTGGCCAATACACCTTCTGTTACAGGTATCAATAATCCTGGTCATTTTTGAGTTTTCAGATTAGTATGTTTGGAGGAGAGGGGGGACACTGAAGCAAAAGTCTTGGGCCCGTTTCGATCACAGGATTGAGAACACGGGAATTTCATAGGTTTGCCGGTGAAAAACAGGCGATTATAAAATGTAGGAAAACTACCTACGTGAATGGCATGTTTCGATCCTATGCACGCGATGAGAGTTGAGGCTCAAGTAGATGTTCCAATTCCTACGGGATTTAAGCATGGGAGGGTGGTTACAGTTCAAAAGAATTATGTACCACGATTCCTTTAATCCAAATGCAATCCATAGGAAAGAATCTAAGGATTCGAATCCTACAAAAATCATGCAAAACTGATTTTTACCTGCTCGTCACGGTCTAGTGGCCATGTTTGTGGGTTAGAGTGAAGTAGGCAGGGCAAACCAAACGGGAGACCAGGATCTTTCGCAATCCCTCGACGCATGCCAACCATGCCGCGATCCAGGCGAGCGGTGCTCAGAAGATAGGCGTGACCGGTGATGTTGCTCAGTGGTCCATAGTGGAGGTTGCCAAATCCCATTATCTGGCTATAACACTCAGATATCTTATGCTTCATCGCTCTAGATGTCGTTCCGGGGAAGAGTAGTACTATGGAAGATTAGTCGTGATGGGTTGGCGGTTTCCACCTTCCTGCAAGGATGAAGAGGGGCTACGATGGTGCACGAGCGGACGGGGCGGCATAGGAACATGATGAGGGGCATGCGGTTTCTCAGCCAAAAAAATATGGGGGTGGGCGGTTCTCCTCCGGTTGTCGGATCGACTACTCTAACCCGGTATATTAGGGCAAAACTAATGCGGACGTTAACATAGATGCTTATGCAAAAAGGAATAATAACAGAAAATTAGATATATTTCTTAAATGCTCCAGCCCGCAACTCTGGCCCCTAGTTTGAGGCATTACTTTTTTTTCCTATAGGTAACTAGGGATAGCAAATCACATCATGTCGAAGAAAAAAGTTTGAAATGTCCTCAAATTTGTTTTGTGTGTGGGGATGGTGATGCCACACTAAAAAAAACACAATTTGTTTTGAATGCATATATACTACTCCTTCTGATCCATATAATGTTCTCAGATTTATCTAGATTAGAATGTATATAGTCATGTTTTAGTGCTAGATTTTTCTAATGGTTGGAAACTCCGAGTGGCAACATTGTTACCATGCCATGATTCACCCATTTACTCCCAAATATGGGAACATCACAGATGGTGGGAGTATAATTTACATTAAGGACCTAAAAATGGAGAAAATTACATAGAGGTCCTCACATTTAGCACGAAGCACCCTAAAATTAAGCAAGGGAAATAGTTGGGTCTGGCTCCTTCTCGAGAAGGCTGTTGATCTAGCCATACTCTTCATACAACTTTCTCTTCATTTGTTTCCAAAATATATGGCCAAATTTGGTGGCATGAAAATTCCTGGACATGGGATCATCATCAGCATAAAGTATGATGTAGATATGGCCATGACCTTGGTCTTTCTACTTGAAATCCAAGATTTTTCATACTCATTCACAACTAATAATCTTAAATATGTTTAAATGTTACCACTTTCTTTTAGGTTCAAATTTTACACGTATGGACGGTGGGAGTACATTTTACGTCAAGGACCTAAAAAGGTAAAATTACATCGCGATCCATACATTTAGCACGAAGCACCCTAAAATTAAGCAAGGAAAACAGTCATGTTTTGCTCCTTCTCGAGAAAAAAGTTGATCGAGCCATACTCTTCATACTACTTCCTCTTCATTTGTTTTTAAAATATGGCCAAATTTGGCGGCATGCAAATTCTTGGATATGGGATCATGAATCATCAACATAAAGTATGATGTAGATATGGCCATGACATTGGTTGTTCGTCTTGAAATCCAAGAATGTTCATACTCACCGAAAACTAATGATCTTAAATACGTTTAAATTTTACCACTTGCTTTTAGGTTCGAATTTTACACGTACAGACGGTGGGAGTACATTTTACATCAAGGACCTAAAAAGGTAAAATTTTATCGAGATCCATACATTTACCGTGAAGCACCCTAAAATTAAGCAGGGAAAATAGTCATGTTTTGCTCCTTCTTGAGAGAAAATCTGATCGAACCATACTCTTCATACTAATTCCTCTTTGTTTGTTTTCAAAATATGGCCAAATTTGGTGACATACAAATTCTTGGATATAGGATCATGAATCATCAACATAAAGTATGATGTAGATATGGCCATGACCTTTGTCGTTCATCTTGAAGTCTAAGAATGTTCATACTCATTGACTACTAATAATCTTAAAAACGTTTAAATTTTACCACTTGCTTTTAGGTTAGAATTTACACATACGGGCGGTAGGAGTACATTTTACATCAAGGACCTAAAAAAGGTAAAATTACATCGAGGTCCATACATTTAGCACGAAGCACTCTAAAATTAAGCAGGGAAAACAATAATGTTCTGCTCCTTCTCGAGAGAAAAGCTGATCGAGCCATACTCTTCATACTACTTCCTCTTTGTTTGTTTTCAAAATATGGCCAAATTTGGCGGCATACAAATTCTTGGATATGGGATCATGAATCATCAACATAAAGTATGATATAGATATGGCCATGAACTAGGTCGTTCGTCTTGAAATCCAAGAGTGTACGTACTCATTCACGACTAAGCATAAATACGTTTAAATTGTCCCACTTGCTTTTATCTTTGAATTTTGCATGGACGGTGGGAGTACATTTTCCAGCAAGGACCTTAAAAAGGGTAAAATTACATTGAGTTCCATACATTTAGCACGAAGAACCCTAAAATTAAGCAGGGAAAATACACGAGTTCAGCTCCTTCTCGAGAGAGCAGCTGGTCGAGCCATACTCTTCATACTACTTCCTCTTTGTTTGTTTTCAAATATGACCCAATGTGGTGGCATGCAAATTCTTGGTTATGGGATCATGAATCATCGACATAAAGTATGATGTAGATGTGGCCATGACCTTGGTCGTTCAACTTGAAATCCAAGATTGTTCATACTCATTCACAACTAATAATCTTAAATACGTTTAAACATTACGAGTTGCTTTTAGGTTCGAATTTTACACATACAGATGGTGGGAGTACATTTTATGTCAAGCACCTAAAAAGGTAAAATTACATCGAGGTCCATACATTTAGCACGAAGCACCCTAAAATTAAGCAGGGAAAACAGTGATGTTTTTCTCCTTCTCGAGAGAATAGATGATCAAGCCATACTCATCATACTACTTCCTCTTCATTTGTTTTCAAAATATGGACAAATTTGGTGGCATGCAAATTCTTGAATATGGGATCATGAATCATCAACAAAAAGTATGATGTAGATATGGCCATGACCTTGGTCGTTCGTCTTGAAAACCAAGAATGTTCATACTCATCGAAAACTAATAATATTAAATACTTTTGGGTTTTACCACTTGCTTTTAGGTTCGAATTTTACACGTATGGGCGGTGGGAGTACATTTTACATCAAAGACCTATAAAAAGGTAAAATTACATCGAGGTCCATACATTTAGCACGAAGCACCCTAAAATTAAGCAGGGAAAATAGTCATGTGTTGCCCCTTATCGAGAGAAAAGCTGATCGAGTCATACTCTTCATACAAATTCCTCTTTATTTCTTTTTGAAATATGACCAAATTTGGCGACATGCAAATTATTGGATATGTGGTCATGAATCATCAGTATAAAGTATGATATAGATATGGCCATGACCTTGGTCGTTCGTCTTGAAATCCAAGAATGTTCATACTCATCGACTACCAATAATCTTAAATACATTTAAATTTTACTAGTTGCTTTTAGGTTTGAATTTTACACATACGAACGGTGGGAATATGTTTTACATCAAGGACCTGAAAAACGTAAAATTACATCGAGGCCCATACATTTAGCACGAAGCACCCTAAAATTAAGTAGGGAAAGTAGTGATGTTTTTCTCCTTCTCGAGAGAAAAGCTGATCGAGCCATACTCTTCTTATTACTTCCTCTTTGTTTGTTTTCAAAATATGGCCAAATTTGGCGGCATGCAAATTCTTGGATATGGGATCATGAATCATCAACATAAAGTATTATGTAGATATGGCCATGACCTTGGCCATTCATCTTGAAATCCAAGAATGTTCATATTCATCGACTACTTATAATCTTAAATACATTTAAATTTTACCACTTGCTTTTAGGTTCGAATTTTATACATACGAACGGGGGGAGTACATTTTACATTAAGAACCTAAAAAGGTAAAATTACATCGAGGTCCATACACTTAGCACGGAGCACCATAAAATTAAGTAGGGAAAACAGTAATGCTTTGCTCCTTCTCGAGAGAAAAGCTGATCGAGCCATACTCTTGATACTACTTCCTCTTTGTTTGTTTTCGTAATATGACCAAATTTGGCATCATGCAAATTATTGGATATGTGGTCATGAATCATCAACATAAAGTATGATATAGATATGGCCATGACCTTGATCGTTCATCTTGAAATCCTATAATGTTCATACTCATCGACTACTAATAATCTTAAATACGTTTAAATTTTACCACTTGCTTTTAGGTTCGAATTTTACACATACGAACGGTGGGAGAACATTTTATATCAAGGACCCAAAAAAAGGTAAAATTACATCGAGGTCCATACATTTAGCACGAAGCACCCTAAAATTAAGCAGGGAAAACAATAATGCCTTGCTCCTTCTCGAGAGAAAAGCTGATCGAGCCATACTCTTCATATTACTTCCTCTTCGTTTGTTTTCAAAATATGGCCAAATTTGGCGGCATGCAAATTCTTTGATATGGGATCATGAATCATCAATATAAAGTATCATGTAGATATGGCCATGAAATAGGTCGTTCGTCTTGAAATCCAAGATTGTTCGTACTCATTCACGACTAAGCATAAATATGTTTCAATTGTACCACTTGCTTTTATCTTCGAATTTTACATAGACGGTGGAAGTACATTTTATAGCAAGGACCTTAAAAGGGGTAAAATTACATTGAGTTCCATACATTTAGCACGAAGCACCCTAAAATTAAGCAGGGAAAATAGTCAGGTTCGGCTCCTTCTCGAGAGCGCAGCTGGTCAAGCCATACTCTTCGTACTACTTCATCTTTGTCTGTTTTCAAAATATGGCCTAGTGTGCTGGCATGCAAATTCTTGGATATGGGATCATGAATCATCGACATAACGTATGATGTAGATGTGTCCATGACCTTGGTCGTTCGACTTGAAATCCAAGATTGTTCATACTCATTCACAACTAATAATCTTAAATACGTTTAAATGTTATCACTTGCTTTCAGGTTCAAATTTCATAGGTACGGACGGTGGGAGTATATTTTACATTTACATAAAAGACCTATAAAAAGGTAAAATTACATCGAGGTCCATATATTTAGCATGAAACACCCTAGAATGAAGCAGAGAAAATAGTCATGTGTTGCTCCTTCTCGATAGAAAATCTGATCGAGCCATACTCTTCATACTACTTCCTCTTTGTTTGTTTTCTAAATATGGCCAAATTTGGCGGCATGCAAATTCTTGGATATGGGATCATGAATCATCAACAAAAATTATGATGTAGACATGGCCATGACCTTGGTCGTTCATCTTGAAATCCTAGAATGTTCATACTCATCTCGACTACTAATAATCTAAAATAAGTTTAAATTTTACCACTTGCTTTTAGGTTTATATTTTCACATACGAATGGTGGGAGTACATTTTACATCAAGGACCTAAAAAGATAAAATTACATCGAGGTCCACACATTTAGCACGAAGCACCCTAAAATTAAGCAGGGGAAAAAGTCATGTTTTGCTCCTTCTAGAGATAAAAGTTGGTCGAGCCCTACTCTTCATACTACTTCCTATTTGTTTGTTTTTAAAATATGACCAAATTTGGTGGCATGCAAATTCTTGAATATGGGATCATGAATCATCAACAAAAAGTATGATGTAGATATGGCCATGACCTTGGTCGTTCGTCTTGAAATCCAAGAATGTTCATACTCATCGACAACTAATAATCTTAAATACTTTTAAATTTTACCACTTGCTTTTAGGTTCGAATTTTACACGTACGGGCGGTGGGAGTACATTTTACATCAAAGACCTATAAAAAGGTAAAATTACATCGAGGTCCATACATTTAGCACAAAGCACCCTAAAATTAAGCAGGGAAAATAGTCATGTGTTGCTCCTTCTCGAGAGAAAAGCTGATCGAGCCATACTCTTCATACTACTTCCTCTTCGTTTCTTTTTGAAATATGACCAAATTTTGTGTCATGCAAATTATTGGATATGTGGTCATGGCTCATCAGCATAAAGTATGATATAGATATGGCCATGACCTTGGTCGGTCGTCTTGAAATCCAAGAATGTTCATACTCATCGACTACTAACAATCTTAAATACGTTTAAATTTTACCACTTGCTTTTAGGGTCGAATTTTACACATACGAACGGTGGGAGTACATTTTACATCAAGGACATAAAAAAGGTAAAATTACGTCGAGGTCCATACATGTAGCACGAAGCACCCTACAATTAAGCAGGGAAAATAGTCCTGTTTTTCTCCTTCTCGAGAGAAAAGCAGATCGAGACATACTCTTCATACTACTTCATCTTTGTTTGTTTTCAAAATATGGCCAAATTTTGCAGCATGCAAATTCTTGGATATGGGATCATGAATCATCAACATAAAGTATGATGTAGATATGGCCATGACCTTGGTCGTTTATCTTGAAATCTAAGAATGTTCATACTCATCGACTACTTATAATCTTAAATACGGTTAAATTTTACCACTTGCTTTTAGGTTCGAATTTTACACATACGAACGGGGGGAGTATATTTTACATCAAGGACCTAAAAAAGGTAAATTATATCGAGGTCCATACATTTAGCACGAAGCACCCTAAAATTAAGTAGGGAAAACAGTAATGTTTTGCTCCTTCTCGCGAGAAAAGCTGATCGAGCCATGCTCTTGATACTACTTCCTCTTCGTTTGTTTTCGAAATATGACAAAATTTGGCGGCATGCAAATTATTGGATATGTGGTCATGAATCATCACCATAAAGTATGATATAGATGTGGCCATGATCTTGGTCGTTCGTCTTGAAATCCAAGAATGTTCATACTCATCGACTACTAATAATCTTAAATACGTTTAAATTTTATCACTTGCTTTTAGGGTCGAATTTTACACATACGAACGGTGGGAGTACATTTTACATCAAGGACATAAAAAAGGTAAAATTACATCGAGGTCCATACAATTTAGCACGAAGCACCCTACAATTAAGTAGGGAAAATAGTCATGTTTTTCTCCTTCTCGACAGAAAAGATGATCGAGTCATACTCTTCATACTAATTCCTCTTCATTTATTTTCAAAATATGGCCAAATTTGGTGGCATGCAAATTCTTGGATATGGGATCATGAATCATCAACATAAAGTATGATGCAGATATGGCCATGACCTTGGTCGTTCATCTTCAAATCCAAGAATGTTTATACTCATCGACTACTTATAATCTTAAATACGTTTAAATTTTACCACTTGCTTTTAGGTTTGAATTTTACACATACGAATGGGAGGAGTACATTTTACATCAAGGACCTAAAAAAGGTAAAATTACATCAAGGTCCATACATTTAGCACGAAGCACCCTAAAATTAAGTAGGGAAAATAGTAATGTTTTGCTCCTTCTCGAGAGAAAATCTGATCGATCCATACTCTTCATACTACTTCCTCTTTGTTTGTTTTCAAAATATGGCCAAATTTGGCGGCATATAAATTCTTGGATATGGGATCATGAATCATCAACATAAAGTATGATGTAGATATGGCCATGACCTTGGTTGTTCATCTTGAAATCCAAGATTGTTCGTACTCATTCACAACTAAGCATAAATACGTTTAAATTTTACCACTTGCTTTTATCTTCGAATTTTACACGGGCGGTGTGAGTACATTTTACAGCAAGGACCTTAAAAGAGGTAAAATTACATCAAGGTCCATACAATTAGCACGAAGCACCTAAAATTAAGCAGGGAAATAGTTCGGCTCCTCGAGAGAGTAGCTGGTCGAACCATACTCTTCATACTAATTCCTCTTCGTTTGTTTTTAAAGTATGGCCCAATTTGGCGGCATGCAAATTCTTGGATATGGGATCATGAATCATCGACATAAAGTAGGATGTAGATATGGCCATAACCTTGGTTGTTCGGCTTGAAATCCAAGATTGTTCATACTCATTGACAACTAATAATCTTAAATACGTTTAAATGTTACCACTTGCTTTTAGGTTCAAATTTTGCACGTATGGACGGTGGGAGTATATTTTATGTCAAGAACCTAAAAAGGGTCAAATTACATCGAGGTCTATACATTTAGCACGAAGCACCCTAAAACTAAGTAGAGAAAACAGTCATGTTTTGGTCCTTCTCGAGAGACAAGCTGATCGAACCATACTCTTCATACTACTTCCTCTTCATTTGTTTTCAAAACTTGGCCAAATTTGGCGGCATGCAAACTCTTGGATATGGGATCATGAATCATCAAAATAAAGTATGATGTAGATTTTTCCATGACCTTGATCGTTCGTCTTGAAATCCAAGAATGTTCATACTCATCAACAACTAATAATCTTAAATACTTTTAAATTTTACCACTTGCTTTTAGGTTCGAATTTTACACGTATAGATGGTGGGAGTAAATTTTAAATCAAAGACCTAAAAAAGGTAAAATTACATCGAGGTCCATATATTTAGCATGAAACACCCTAAAATTAAGTACAGAAAATAGTCATGTGTTGCTCCTTCTCGAGAGAAAATCTGATCGAGCCATACTCTTTATACTACTTCCTGTTTGTTTGTTTTCGAAATATGGCCAAATTTGGCAGCATGAAAATTCTTGGATATGGGATAATGAATCATCAAAAAAAGTATGATGTAGATACGGCCATGACCTTGGTCGTTCGTATTGAAATCCTAGAATGTTCATGCTCATCTCGACTACTAATAATCTTAAATATGTTTAAATTTTACCACTTGCTTTTAGGTTTGAATTTTCACATATGAACGGTGGGAGTACATTTTACATCAGGGACCTGAAAATATAAAATTACATCGAGGTCCATACATATAGCACGAAGCATCCTAAAATTAAGAAGGGGAAAAGTCATGTTTTGCTCCTTCTCGAGATAAAAGTTAATCGAGCCCTACTCTTCATACCACTTCCTCTTTGTTTGTTTTTAAAATATGGCCAAATTTGGCGGCATGCAAATTCGTGGATCTGGGATCATGAATCATCAATATAAAATATGATGTAGATATGGCCATGACCTTGGTCGTTCGTCTTGAAATCCAAGAATGTTCATACTCATCAACTACTAATAATCTTAAATACGTTTAAATTTTTCCACTTGCTTTTAGGTTCGAATTTTACACATATGAATGGTGGCAGTACATTTTACATCAAGGACGTAAAAAAGGTAAAATTACATCAAGGTTCATAAATTTAGCATGAAGCACCCTAAAATTACTATTTCTCGAGAGAAAAGTTGATCGAGCCATACTCTTCATACTACTTCCTCTTTGTTTATTTTTAAAATATGGCCAAATTTGGCGGCATGCAAATTCTTGGATACAGGATCACGAATCATCAACAGAAAGTATGATGTAGATATGGACATGACATTGGTCGTTCGTCTTGAAATCCAAGAATGTTCATACTCATCGACTACTAATAATCCTAAATACGTATAAATTTTACCACTTGCTTTTAGGTTCGAATTTTACACATACGAACAGGGGGAATACATTTTACATCAAGGACCTAAAAAAAGGTAAAATTACATCGAGGTCCATACATTTAGCATGAAGCACCATAAATTACGCAAGGAAAATAGTCATGTTTTGCTCCTTCTCGAGAGAAAAGCTGATCGAGCCATACTCTTCATACTACTTCCTCTTTCTTTGTTTTCAAAATATGGCCAAACTTTGTGGCATGCAAATTCTTGGATATGGGATCATGAATCATCAACATAAAGTATGATATAGATATGGTCATGAATTTGGTCGTTCATCTTGTAATCCAAGATTGTTCGTACTCATTCACAACTAAGCATAAATATGTTTAAATTTTACCTCTTGCTTTATCTTTGATTTTTACACGGACGATGGGAGTACATTTTACAGCAAAGGACCTTAAAAGGGGTAAAATTACATTAACGTCCATACATTTAGCATGAAGCACCTAAAATTATGCAGGGAAAACAGTTGGGTTCGGCTCCTTCTCGAGAGAGCAGCTGGTCAAGCCATACTATTCATACTACTTTCTCTTGGTTTGTTTTCAAAATATAGCCCAATTTGGTGGCATGCAATATCTTGGATATGGGATCAGGAATCGTTGACATAAAGTATGATGTAGATATGTCCATGACTATGGTCGTGTGGCTTGAAATCCAAGATTTTTCATACTTATTCACAACTAATAATCTTTTAGGTTCGAATTTTACATGTACGGATGGTGGGAATACATTTTATGTCAAGGACATAAAAAAGGTAAAAATTACAGCAAAGACCATACATTTAGCACGAAGCACCCTAAAATTAAGTAGGGAAAACAATCATGTTTTGCTCCTTGTCGAGAGAAAAGTTGATCGAGGCATACTCTTCATACTACTTCCTCTTTGTTTGTTTTCAAAATATGGCCAAATTTGACGGCATGCAAATTTTTGGATAGGGGATCATGAATCATCAACATAAAGTATAATGTAGATGTGGCCATGACCTTGGTCATTCATCTTGAAATCCAAGAACGTTCATACTCATCGACTACTAATAATCTTAAATACGCTTAAATTTTGCCACTTGATTTTAGGTTCGAATTTTATACATCCGAACGGTGGGAGTACATCTTACATCAAGGACCTAAAAAAAGGTAAACTTACATCTAGGTCCATACATTTAGCACGAAGCACACTAAAATGAAGCAGGCAAAATAGTCATGTTTTGCTCCTTCTCAAGAGAAAAGTTGATCGAGCCATACCCTTCATACTACTTCCTCTTTGTTTGTTTTCAAAATATGGCCAAATTTGGCGGCATGCAAATTATTGGATATGGGATCACGAATCATCAACATAAAGTATGATGTAGATATGGCCATGACCTTGGTCCTTCGGCTTGAAATCCAAGAATGTTCATACCCATCGATAACTAATAATCTTAAATACATTTAAAATTTTACCACTTGCTTTTAGATTCGAATTTTACACGTACGGATGGTGGGAGTACATTTTAAATCAAAGACCTATAAAAAGGTAAAATTACATCGAGATCCATACATTTAGCACGGAGCACCCTAAAATTAAGCAGGAAAAACAATCGTGTTTTGCTCCTTCTCGATTGAAAAGTTGATCGAGCCATACTCTTCATACTACTTCCTCTTCGTTTGTTTTCAAAATATGGCCAAATTTGGCGGCATGCAAATTCTTGGATATGGGATCATGAATCATCAACATAAAGTATGATGTAGATATGACCATGACCTTGGTTGTTCGTCTTGAAATCCAAGAATATTCATACTCATCGACAACTAATAATCTTAAATACTTTTAAATTCTACAAATTCCTTTTAGGTTCGAATTTTACACCTACAGACGGAGGGAGTACATTTTTCATCAAAGACCTATAAAAAGGTAAAATTACATCAAGGTCCATACATTTAGCACGAAGCACCCTAAAATTAAGCAGGGAAATCGGTCATGTGTTCTCCTTCTTGAGAGAAAAGCTGATCGAGCCATACTCTTTATACTACTTCCACTTTGTTTATTTTTGAAATATGGCCAAATTTGGTGGCATGCAAATGCTTGGATATGGGATCATGAATCATCAGCATAAAGTATGATGTAGATATGTCCATGACCTTGGTCGTTCATCATGAAATCCAAGAATGTTCATACTCATCGACTACTAATAATCTTAAATACGTTTAAATTTTACCACTTGCTTTTAGGTCTGAATTTTACAAATACAAACGGTGGGAGTATATTTTATATCATGGACCTAAAAAGGTAAAATTATATCGAGGTCCATACATTTAGCATGAAGCACCCTAAAATTAAGTAGGGAAAACAATCATGTTTTACTCCTTCTCGAGATAAAAGCTGATCGAGCCATACTCTTCAAACTACTTCCTCTTAGTATGTTTTCAAAATATGGCGAAATTTGGTGGCATGCAATTTCTTCGATATGGGATCATGAATCATCAACATAAAGTATAATGTAGATATGGCCATGACCTTGGTTGTTCGTCTTGAAATCCAAGAATGTTCATACTCATCGACTATTAATAATCTTACATACGTTTAAATTTTACCACTTGCTTTTAGGTTCGAATTTACACATACGAAGGGTGGGAGTACTTTTTACATCAAGGACCTAAAAAGGTAAAATTACATCGAGGTCCATACATTTAGCACGAAGCATCCTAGAATTAAGCATGGAAAACTGTCGTGTTTTGCTCCTTCTCGAGAGAAAAGTTGATCGAGCCATACTCTTCATACTACTTCCTCTTTGTTTGTTTTCAAAATATGGCCAAATTTGGTAGCATGCAAATTCTTGGATATGGGATCATGAATCATCAACATAAAGTATGATGTAGATATGGCCATGACCTTGGTCGTTCATCTTTAAATCCAAGATTGTTAGTACTCATTCACAACTAAGCTTAAATACATTTAAATTTTACCACTTGCTTTTATCTTTGAATTTTACACGGACGATGGGAGTACATTTTATAGCAAGGACCTAAAAATGGGTAAAATTATATCGAGGTCCATACATTTAGCACGAAGCACCATAAAATTACGCAGGGAAAACTATCGGGTTCGGCTCCTTCTCGAGAGAGCAGCTGGTCAAGCCATACTCTTCATACTACTTCCTCTTCATTTTTTTCAAAATATGGCCAAATTTGCCAACATGAAAATACTCGGATATGTGATCATCATTAGCATAAAGTATGATGTAGAAATGGCACCTTGGTCATTCATCTTGAAATCCAAGAATGTTCATACTCATTGACAACTAATAATCTTAAATATGTTTAAATTTTACCACTTTATTTTTGGTTCGAATTTTACACGGACGGTGGAAGTACATTTTACATCAAGGACCAAAAAAAGTTAAATTACATCGAGGTCCATATATTTAGCATGAAGTACCCAAAAATTAAGCAGGGGAAACAGTCATGTTTTGCTCCTTCTCGTGAGAAAAGCTAATTGAGCCATAATCTTCATACTACTACCTCTTCGTTTGTTTTCAAAATATGGCCAAATTTGGTGGCATGCAAATTGTTTGATATGGGATCACGAATCATCAACATAAAGTATGATTTAGATATGGCCATGCCATTGGTCGTTTGGCTTGAAATCCAGGAATGTTCATACTCATCGATAACTAATAATCTTAAATACGTTTAAAATTTTACCACTTGCTTTTAGGTTCGAATTTTACATGGACAGTGGGAGTACAATTGACATCAAGGACCTTAAAAGGGGGAAATTGCGTCGATATCCTTACATTTAGCATGAAGTGCCCCAAAATTAAGCAAAGAAATAAAACAGTCGGGTTCGGCTCATTCTCGAGAGAGCACCTGATCAAGCCATACTCTTCATACTGCTACTTCCTGTTTGTTTGTTTTCAAAATATATGGCCAAATGTGGTGGCATGCAAATTCTTGTATATGGGATCATCATCAGCATAAAGTATGATGTTGATATGCCCATGACCTTTATCGTTCGGCTTGAAACTCCAAGAAAGTTCATACTCATTGACAACTAATAATCTTAAATACGTTTAATTTTTACCACTTGCTTCTAGGTTCGAATTTTACATGGATGGTGGAAGTACATTTTACATCAACGACCCAAAAAAGGTAAAATTACATCGATATCCATACATTTAGCACAAAGCACCCTAAAATTAAGCAAGGTAAATAGTTGGTTGGGAAGCTTGAGAACTCATCAAACTTGGTAATCAATCGTAAGTGTATCAAGGTCCATGCTTTGTCTGAAAACTAGGGTTGTTGTTATGGTACTCTGAGCCATTTTTATTTTTACTTGCTTATAGAAAAAATCTTGTCGCTTCGAAAACTGAAAAAGTTTTATTATTCCTATAACTTGGAAACTGTGGTTGCCACCATTTTTCACATTGCCAAGATCCACACATCTACCAAATATGGGAACATTACAATACAATACAATGTGCATATGGTTGTTACCTTTGTTGTTCGTCTTGAAACCCAAGAGTGTTCATACACCATGGGCCATATATTGTGTAACTATTTTTTATAATTTATGATAACTCACGGTTATTAATTATTTTTCAGTGCACATAGTAGTACATGCAAGAGGACGCCATGAAGAAGGCTTCATTTTTAGGGTTTTCATTATTTTCGTTCATAGCTAGTGAGGATCAAATTGTCAACATGCATATTTGTAGCAAGAATTTTAATCCTATAGAACACTCGTTGGTTTTTTAAGTATTTACCGCCTGGGTACCATAAAGACTCAAAGGATGTTTGTAACTTTTTAAGAGCATTATATCATGTTTACTTGTAGTTCCAATTTTAAAATGATTTTTTATTCCTAAATTTTGGAAACTCCTAGTACTAGTAGCATTATTGTTCACCATGCCAAGATGCACTCATCTACCAAATATAGGAACATTACCATAAAGTATGTTATACATATATAAGGCCATTTAGCTTGTCTTTCGGCATGAAGCCTAAGGATATGTTCATACATGGCAGGCCATATTTTCAATTAGTTTGTTTTTTATATGTGAACTCTATTGATAATAATCATTTTTCATAGAAGGTAGTACAAGTCAGAGGTCATTGTGCAAAGTTTTTTTATTGTTTTCAAATAAAAGTAAAATTTTGCACATGCAAATTCTTAGCAAGAAGTTGAATTCAACAAATTCATTGGTTTCCGATATATTGACAGTATAGGTGTGGGTACCTTCAAAAGATACTTGTATAACTTTAGGAGCAATATACTACTTACTCGTAGTTCAAATTTTATCTAACATTGATAAATCAGCTTAAATTAGTTTAAGGATGTGAAGTTTGCTAGGAAACCTTGAGAACTCAAAAAAGTTTGTAATCGTAAGTGAAACATGTATAACCTTTGTATGGAAACATGGATTATGGCATTCCGAGGCATATTCACCATGCTTGCTCTCAGGAAAATAAATCCCGGGAAAATAATTATCTTCTTAAAGTATATGATAAATCGGGGTGTTTTTTGTGTGAGGTGTAATAAACAGACATATATCATTCGTCCGACACTTTAAAATAAAATCTTTGATGGACATTTGGTTATGTGAATGAAATGTAAAATCTTATGTACTCCCTCCGACCCAAATTAGTTGACTTGGTTTTGTCAAGATTCGGAGGTATCTAGCACTAAAACAAGTCTAGATACATTTGAATCTAGACAAATCTAAGTCAACTAATTTGGGTTGGAGGGAGTACAAACAAGTTATGTTCAAAAACAAGTTTATTACGACCAAATAAAGCCTTCACAAATTCAATGTGCGACGGACTAATATGTTGGTACCTTTGTGTAAACATTAACGTTTCATATGAAATAACTCTCTTACATCCTAGCTACATGTATCCAAAAAGTATTGTGGGTGATAAATATTGTTAGTATCCAGTTTTTAGCATCATTCAATCTTTGTGTGTGAATGGGAGCAATGACATTTGGGGATCACTTGTCAGTATTACTACCAATGAGGTTAAATCGGTCATTACAGGACTAACTGGCCAAATTTGTGCATATTAGGCCAAAAGCTGTTAAAATGTGCAAAAATGACATCCACCAAGTGTTTTGTGCAAAAGTGTGATGAAAAGATGGTGGATCGTGCAATTTCCTCTATCTAAAAAAATGTTGTATACTACCATGGAGGTTAATACAAAGTATTGTATTGTACTTACTACTAGCAAAATAGGTACCAAATGGAAGTTTGAAACCTAAAGGGTACCCACTATTTTAGTCGGTTCAAAGAAATGAACTAGTTCGTCAAAAAGTGATGATATGTGAAATGTAGTTTTTTGTAGTACGGTAGTACTAAAGCAAATAGAGGGTTACCCACTCCCATTCTTTAACTCCTCACCATTCCCTCTCTCGCTATCACATTCCCACACTCACCTCACAAATCTCAGTCGTTAACCCAGTCGTTGCTTCGATGAAACCAATGCCGAAACCTTTGTATGTGGTTGAGCTGGGGTCCTCATCAAGCTCTGCTTCGGAACTCTAGGTGACTTGTTCCATTCCACCGGTCGCAGCACCCTCTTTGAAGCGTCGTTCGCCTTTCATGTGTGTGCAGGTCGTGCCCAAGGTAAGGCATCCGTCACCCTTAGGGTTTTGGCTGGTCACGCCGAAAACCTCATCGCCCACCGAGCGGTCGTCCAAGCCTCAGGCGCCGCGTGTGTTGGGACGGAATGCCCGTGCAGCAGCGAACGCGTCCTTTTCGTCTTCAGGTTGCACTCTCATTCCCAATGTGCCAAATTTCAGAGTGTACATGGTGAAACCCCTATCGGTGGTTCCCCCTTCATCAGCGATTGTCTGTGCTTCTTTGGTTTATGTGGATGGTTCTTTGTCAGTGGCGCCATGTTCATCTGCTCAACCCATCGACCCCTATGCAAGTTCACCCCCCCCTAACTGCAACGGGGTTAGATCTAGAGGATTGGGGCTTTAACCCAAATCCGACGTGCATCTAGTCAGATTTTTGCAACGTGTACTGCGGGTCCTTTATTAAACTACTTAGTTATTTGTCATATTCTTGATAATTGTCTTTTGTGATATTCTTTATATGTCATATTCTTGATAATTATCTTTTCTGTTGTTCTGCTTAGATATGGAATATTCTTGATGATGATGATGTAAGGTTCTATTTTGGTACTTAGATGATGCATTATGTTGTTTAGGAATTTTACATGACATGTTCCGCTGTTATGGTATTTTTTTATGATGCATTGTGTCATGTCTCCTCACTGTGTTGTTTCGTCCATTTTGATTCTGTGTTCTGCTGTTTAGGATTAAATGATATGCCTTCTAGCTATTCAAATTATTTCATTGACCCATCAGTTTAGGTAATTTTGATTATGCAGAGACTGTTTATTATATTTAATTACATGACACCTTGTGATGTTTTGGTATTTTTGATGATGCACTGCATATATGTTATTTTGTCTATCCAGATAATGCATTGTGTTGTTTTATCCATTCAAATTATGCATTGTGTTGTTTAATCAATCTAATTAAATGGTATGCCTTCTAGTAGATGTTCAGATAATTTTGAGGACCCATCAGGTTAGGTCATTCTGATGATGCATTGTGCTCTGTAGGCAATTTAATTTACCTGATACCTTGTGCTGTTTAGGTAATTTTGATGGTGCAATGATGCATTGTGATCTTTAGTCAATGTATACAATGCATTGTGGTGTTTTGGTAATTCCAAAGGATTGACGCAATGGTAATTTTCATGTAGGACGGCCCAGTTGTAATCCAAAACTTAGACTACATTCTTGACTGGACTACTCCAGCTCCAGGTGGCTATGAAGATGCTCTCCCCATCATACCAAGGGAGTTGAAGCTGTCGGGCAGGAGACTAGAGGCCTTGGCAAGGGCAAGTGCTACCAGGTCGGTCGCTAGTTCTGCCAAACCAAGAAGATGCCCTAGGTTGGTTGGACACCATGCCATGGCGCATCATCCTAGGCGCTTCTACATCCAGTTAGTCCAGCATGACTTATATATGATTATCATCCCGACTTACTTCAAGCCTTACGTGAAGGGATGCCCCTACCCACAACTAGTGGTGGTCCAAGCATGCGAGGAATGCAAGTGGGTTGTCCATGCCAACCGCAACAAAGACCAGATCATTTGTCAACACCCGGATTTTTAATCCCAGATGCCTGTTATGTCATACATCGCAATCCCAGGATTACCATTTTTGCGAGACATAACAGATTGGATATCATAGTACATCATCCATTACAAACCATAAATAAGGTCTTACACAAATAAGGATCTCATGATCCAGTCTTAATACAACAAGCAGCGGAATAAATATAAAGCATAGCAGTGGGGTCCATCTTCAGGGGCACAGGCAATGCTGACGAAGGCAGATAGTCCTAGTTATCATAGCCGTCCTACTGGCCATCATCTTGGTAGTCTCCGATATGTCAATTTTGCATCACTATTCTATGTCTTAATTCACTATTATTCATTGATATATTTCATACTAAGAGGTGATACTTATGTTATTTCATCTATTTTTGCATGGTTGATGACTTTTGGAGCATGGACCGCTGCAGTCAGGATTCTGATGGAAAAGGTGCTATTTGGAGGCAAAATTTGCGAAGATCAGAAAATCCGGGAAAATATACGGAAAATCCTATTTTTCCAGAAGACTAAGGATGCCAGAAGACGGAGTGGAGATGGGCCACAGGGGTCCCACACCACCCCCTAGCGCGGGCAGCCCTAGGCCGCGCAGGAGGTGGTGTGGCCACCCTGGCCCACTCTAGCCTCTCCCCTCTGGCGTATATCAACCTCCTGAAACCCTAAGACTAGGGGAGCGACCACAGAAAGATTCCGCCGCCTCTGCGGGGCAGAAAACACCGAGAGAGAAAGATCTCTTCGGCAGACAGATTTCTGCCAGGGGAATTCCTTCCCGGAGAGGGGATATCGTCGCCATCAACACCACCATCAAGCTGGACTTCATCGGGATCATCATCATCATCACCACCATCATCACCATCAGCACCCTCATCACCATCTCCATATTGCTGTAACAATTGCGTTGAATCTTGCATTAGTTCATAGGGGAAACTTTCCCGGTGTTGATTACTCTTTGTAGTTGATGCTATTGAGTGAACCATTGAATTGTTGTTTATGTTCAGATTGTTATACATCATTATTCCATCTCTGATCATGATCCATATGATGTCTTGTGAGTAGTTCATTTTGTTCTTGAGGACATGGGAGAAGTCTTGTTGTTGTAGTGGAGTTGTGTTGAGAAAGATTCAATAGATTGTTATTTAAGTTGTGGTGTACTTCTTCTAGTGGTGTCATGTGAACATCGACTACATGACACTTCACCTATATGGGCCTAGGGGAATGCATTGTGTATTTGGCTACTAATCGTAGGGGTTGCCGGAGTGACAGAAACCTGAACCCCCGTTAGCAAACCATTGCACAAGGGACGTAAGGGTCTTAGAGTTTAAAGCTGTGGTTAGGTTTCTACCTTAATTACTTTCTTGTACTTACGGATGTTTGCAAGGGGTATAATCACAAGTATGTATTAGTCTTGGATGGGGCGGTACATTAGCACAGGTTCACCCACAACACTTAGCAAGCTAAAGAAGATTAATCAACTATATGAAGCGAAAGCACTTGACAGTCTTCCCATGTGTCCTAGAGAACGTTTGGTCATCTTAAGTAATACAACCGGCTTGTCCTTTGCTGCATAAAGGATTGGGCCACTTGCTGCATTTATTCCTACTATCTTTTATTTACTCATACTTTGTTTGCTTGCTTTATCGAAAACCCCTAAAAATCCATTTGCTAAGTATTTACAGAGAATTCCTGATCCATACCACTAGCCATCACCTTCTGCTCCTCGTTGGGTTCGACACTCTTACTTATCGAAAATACTGCGATACACCCCCTATACTTGTGGGTCATCAAGACTATTTTATGGCGCTGTTGCTGGGGAGTGAAGCGCTATTGGAGAGTGCAACTGGTAAAGGAAACTTCTACTGTTAGTGTTGTTTACTACTGTTAGTTGCTTTATTTTCGTTATGGATAATTCGTTGAGTTTCTTATTTGGTAATGCTACTACCACTACTAAGGTACTAGATAAACCACCACCTGCTGAGAATGATGTTTTCAAAATACCTACAAGAATTATTGATCGTGTTATGGATAACTACTATGTTGGGGATGGAACTGTCCATCCCGGTGATCATTTACTCTTTATACACGAATTATGCGGGTTGTTCAAGTGTGCAGGTATTACTACAGATCAAGTTAAGAAGAAGTTATTCTCATTATCACTGAAAGGAAGAGCTGAGGAATGGTATAAGCTACTGAAGAATGGTCAAGCTCTGGAATGGGAGGAAATAGTGCCTCTCTTTTATTCAAAGTTTTATCCTCCTAGTGAGATTCATAAAGATTGGAATCAAATATACAACTTTTGGCCTCTTGATGGAGAGAGTACAGCTCAAGCTTGGGGGAGATTGAAGTTACTAATGCTCAAATGTCCCATTCATGAGCTCCCCAACAATATTATTATCAATAACTTTTATGCAAGGCTCCCTCTACATGACAAGGATTTATTGGATGCTTCTTGTGCTAGATCATTCACTCGTATGGAAGAAGCTAAATGGGATCTTCTGGACCGTATTCAAGACAATGCTGAAGCTTGGGAGAATGACAAAGGTAGAAAGTCAGGTATAAATTATGATTATGAATGCATTGAATCTTTTATGGGAACTGATGACTTTCAAAATATTAAAAATGCTTATGGTCTAGACTCTCAAGCTATTGCTTCTTATTTTAAGGCTTTTGCTTCCTATATTGAAGTGCCTAAAAAGAAGTGGGATAAGTATCATGAACCTTATAAAGATATTGCTAAGAGTGTTCCTTCAAGAAATACTAAAGTTTATACTGCTAATCATGTTTTACCTGAACCTTACATTGAGAAAATGCCTTTCCCAGTTAAGGTAAAGGAACATTCTATGATAGCTAGTATGGTTAATGAAAGTACAAATAAAGCTATTGAACCTGATAAACAAATGGTTGATGAACCTATAATAGCAAGTGTGAAAGACTTTGTTACTAAATATGAAAAAGAGGGACACCCTATCCTTTGTAAGGATACCTCTAATATTGTTTCACAAAGTAGTGTTATGAGAGCTAGTATTCCCGTGTTTTCTGTTAGAATAAGTGATCATTGCTATGATGGTCCTTGTGATAGCTATATTGTTAAGTTTATGCATGATACTGAAAGCTACTATGAGAGAGGGAAAAGTGTTCTTATGTATCTCAATAATATCAAGTTTCCTCGCTTTATGATGAAAGCTTTTATGTTGCACTTCTTTTGCCCTCTTATGCAAGTTGCTTCTGGTTTTAAAAACTTGTTTGTTTAAAAAATTCCCTTGCATAGGAAGTGGGTTAGACTTAAATGTGTGTGTGTTTTTGCTTCTTAATGCTCTCTTTCACTTCAATTCATATCCCTATGAGAGCTTCTTCAAAATTATCATGCCCATCTTAAAGGCTATAAAGAAAGAGCTTTATGGGAGACAACCCAATTTGTTTTTGCTTTCAGTTTGTTTTTGTTTCTTTGAGTCTTGGAAGTTATTACTTCGGTAATAACTGCTCCTTATCCGTTTTTTTCGTTTTTGTGTCAAGATCAACCTCTAATGAGAGAGAAGTAATATTTGGGGAAGTTGCTGTCCCGAAACAGATTTTTTGTGCTTCACCGTAAAAATTCGTGAGAGATCTCTGTATGTCGTCTTGAGCTGTAATTTTTTGTGCTTCTGCCCCAGGTTGTTATTTAACTTTCGTTAGTTTTGCACTTTTTTATTTGAGCAACAGAAGAGTTTCGAAAAAATTGATCTTTACCTGCTGGTCTGTTTTGGCAGATTTTGCCACTCTTGCATCTGCTTCTTTATTCGATTTCCTTTTTGAATTCTTTTTGGGTTTTTAGAAGGAGTTGTTTCAGTAGCTTTTGTTTTTATGGTTTTCAGTTGAAGTTGGACTCAAAAGGTTTTATTACTTCACTTATACTAATGTTGCTAATGAGAATTGTGTGAAGTTTTGTGTGAAAGAAATTTCCAGGAAGTGGAGACAATGGTGTAATAAGGAAGAGAAGGGTTTTATGACTCAAGTAATAAGTGTATGAAGGTGAAGATATTGATGTTATTCAAGTGGTGACTCCGAAAAAATCTACTAGATACCAAATTCAGAGACCTGGAGAGTCTGTTTTCAAATAGGTAACGGTTCTGGTAGGAAAAATTCCGCGAAAATACTATCCAACTATATTTTTGCAGTTTTTAGTCAATAAGGAAAGCTACAAAGCGAAAAAGGGACGGAAACAGAGCCAGGGTAGCTCACACCACCCTGTGGCGCGGGCCCTCCCCTGGCCGCGCCACCAGGTGGTGAGGCCACCCCGGACTCCGCCTCCGACTCGTTTTCTCCCAGTACCTTCTTTTGATATGAAACTTCATAATATATAAACCCCCGGATCCCCCGAGGTCCGTATATTGTGTTTTCATCATGTTTTTGTTTCGATCTGTTTCTGTCAGGACATACTCTTTGAAAGCTTAGAAGCACAATGGTGTTCGCCAAGGATAAAGGGGAGGAGCCTATGGAGGAAGACCTCCAAGACCCCGGGAAGGAGAAGGAGATCAAGAGTGAAGGTGAAGAGGAGCAAGGCCAACATCCGCATACCGGCACTACCATTGCAAGCATTGGAGTGGTGGCAAATCCATCCATTGGAGGGAAGCCTCCTCATCACCGTTCAGATCCCTGGTCACTTCCTCCACGCACCAAGAATCATTTCCATACCCTTATCCATGAGCATCAATACCAGAATATGCCCAAAGGGAAATTACCCTCCAATTGGGATTTGCCTCGTTCTAGCCATACAGGAAAAGAAGACTTCAAGGAGGAAGAGTGGGGAAAGAATAGCAAGAGTTGGAATTCTCAACACGACATGATCATGAGCCGCATTGAGCAAAACTCACAGTTGATTCATAATCTCACCTTTGAGATTGAGGACTTGGGGAAGCTGATTAGAGAGCTCATCGAAAGAATACCACCACCACCTAAGGAGTAATTCGTCATCAGGTTTGGCAACCCCTTGGTTTGTTCCAAGCTTGGGGGAGTGCCACGGTATCACATCACTATCTTCTATCTTTTTACCTTTTTAGTAGAGTCATATCATGAATAGAGGAGTTATTATGTAGGATAGTTTGCATTATGGAAGTGTCCCCTCTCTCGTTAGATACGTATCCCTTGGTGTGAGTTGCTGTTATGGAATATTAATGAGAAGTTCTATCATTCACTCTTTTGCATAGCTTATATTAGTCTTCAATTCGTGGTTATATGATTGATCTTGTTGTTAGTATTGGTAGCACTCTGGGATCATTGAGTTCATTCAGTTGGTTTTGGCAAACCTGGCTCGGTCAGTAGCGACACTATTTTTGAGAGTTGAATGAAAAAGATAGAAGTACTCTAGAGAAAAATTATTTCATCATCTTTCTTTCTTGATTTGCTAATAAGTCTAGTATTCTCTAGTTAAGATCTTTTGTGCTTCCGAGGAAGATTGCATGTTTGTCTTTATCACTCATATGTTTGGTTGTTTCCTTCAACTCTTATACTTGCTACCCAGCCTTGCTAGCCAAAAACCTATACTGAGAGGGTATTCTTCTCGTGCATACACCTCCTTTAAACCAAAACCTTTGCCATTTGTGTCCACCATACCTACCTATTAGCATTATTGCTATTCCAAGTAAATTCTTGTTTTATCTACCTCCCAAATTAAACTTGTTATGTGAAAATTAGTGATTAAAGCTCTCACAAACTTGATGGCACACTTTACTTTCTTGCATTTAATAAACTTGAACCATTGGGTCCTTCTTTGTTGTGTATATGCTTGCGCTTTATGAGTTGAAGTTAGCCGAACCATGTATCATGGGGACCGCTTTCAACACTTCATTTGGTACTTTGTACCTAGTTGATATCATGTTCTTTTGCTTATGGATCCCGACGGTGTGAAATAAAAGTGGAACTTGTAAGATCATGGAGTTTATATGTGTGTTAGAGAAACGCCTGGGCCGCTAGCCTAAGCCATGCCTAATCATGGTGGAAACTTGCAGCATAACTATAGTGAGCATTCTATGAAGCATCCTCAATAAAAACCTATGAAAATAGCAAATAAAAAGATCGCTGAGATGCTCACTGTCTGCTTGCCTTGTCATTTTGATTATGGGATAGCTCCTGTGTCATGTGCAAGGGGTACCCCGTTGGCGGTTCTCAATGATACGCATGTATTTACAATGACAAGAGCTTGCTTGTGACTGAAGTTGAGTAGCATGAGGATCGGTACTCATAAGTAAGGGGCATGAGATTTCAACTTATAACTTGTCAAGCATATCCTCTTAGTTGTGTCACTTTAACCTTAATCACCTAAAGATGCCTATGATAGGGGCAATGAGAGCTGAAAGCTAGTAAGTATCATAATTTTTGGGAGCTCTTTATGAGACTTGCAATCCCTGCTTCCCTCTGCGAAGGGCCTTTCTTTTACTTTGTAGTTGAGTCAGTAAACCTACTCCCTTCTATCTCATCGAGTATTTTGAGTTGTTGTGTTTCATTCATTCATATGTTGATTTATTCATTCATGTTTCTTATGTTCCTGGTTTTGCACATTGATCTTATCCTGATGTTTACTACTTTGAAAGCTATCATTGAAAAACCAGTTATTTGTGAACTCCAGCAAGTTATGAACTATTCTTCGACTAAGAGCTAAGTTTGCCATTACTAATTATGATTCACTTTATGTATCTTTATTGTGTTTCCTTTACTCATTACAAGTTGAGTTATATAATAGTGAGTTGTCTTCTATTATGATCTATGTATTTGATGAAGATGCTTCTTGTCCGTATTCTTTTATCGACTCTTAACTCCATAAACCTGAGGCCATGTTTATTGAGCTCAGTTTCGCTTGGGGACAAGCGAAGTCCAAGCTTGGGGGGAGTTGATACGTCCATTTTGCATCACTATTCTATGTCTTAATTCACTATTATTCATTGATATATTTCATACTGAGAGGTGATACTTATGTTATGTCATCTATTTTTGCATGGTTGATGACTTTTGGAGCATGGACCGCTGCAGTCAGGATTCTGATGGAAAAGGTGTTGTTTGGAGGCAAAAATTCGCGAAGATCAGAAAATCCGGGAAAATATACGGAAAATCCTATTTTTCCAGAAGACTAAGGATGCCAGAAGACGGAGTGGAGATGGGCCACAGGGGGGCGACACCACCCCCTAGGGCCGGCAGCCCTAGGCCGTGCCAGGAGGTGGTGTGGCCACCCTGGCCCACTCCAGCCTCTCCCCTCTGGCGTATATCAACCTCCCGAAACCCCAAGACTAGGGGAGCGACCATAGAAAGATTCCGCCGCCTCTGCGGGGCGGAAAACACCGAGAGAGAAAGATCTCTCCGGCAGACAGATTTCTGCCAGGGGAATTCCTTCCCGGAGAGGGGAGATCGTCGCCATCAACACCACCATCAAGCTGGACTTCATCGGGATCATCATCATCATCACCACCATCACCATCAGCACCCTCATCACCATCTCCATATTGCTGTAACAATTGCGTTGAATCTTGCATTAGTTCATAGGGGAAACTTTCCCGGTGTTGATTACTCTTTGTAGTTGATGCTATTGAGTGAACCATTGAATTATTGTTTATGTTCAGATTGTTATACATCATTATTCCATCTCTGATCATGATCCATATGATGTCTTGTGAGTAGTTCGTTTTGTTCTTGAGGACATGGGAGAAGTCTTGTTGTTGTAGTGGAGTTGTGTTGAGAAAGATTCAATAGATTGTTATTTAAGTTGTGGTGTACTTCTTCTAGTGGTATCATGTGAAGGTCGACTACATGACACTTCACCTATATGGGCCTAGGGGAATGCATTGTGTATTTGGCTACTAATCGTAGGGGTTGCCGGAGTGACAGAAACCTGATGGGGCAGTAAGGGTCTTAGAGTTTAAAGTTGTGGTTAGGTTTCTACCTTAATTACTTTCTTGTACTTACGGATGTTTGCAAGGGGTATAATCACAAGTATGTATTAGTCTTGGATGGGGCAGTACATTTGATGGGTTCGTAGCATGGAAAGCAAAAAAATTCTACCGCAAGAACGAACAAAACCTAGATCTAATCTAGATAAAAGCCAAGATCTAATCTATTAGACATGAGCAACGAGATAGATATTGTACTAACCCTCGTAGAACCGAAAGCGTTACGAGATTAGATCTCGGGGTTGATGTAGTCGATCACTTGCCGATCTCAAGATCGTGTGGACGATCCTTCCGGCGCCGCGTTCCGGCGGCACTTCTGCAGTCGGTCACACGTGCGGAGTCGAAGAAGACCTTCCTCTCCCCGTTCCAGCGAGCAACGGAGGTAGTAGATCTTCTCCACGGAATCCCAGCAGCACGACGGTGTGGTGGTGGTGGTGGAGGAGAGAATTCTGCAGGGCTTCGCCTATGCCGGAGCAGAGCGAAGGAAGAGGAGAGAGGCGGCGGCTAGGGATTATTATGGGAGAGTTCTAGGAGGGGGCGCCCCCTCCCCTCTATTTAAAGGAGGGAGGCGCGCCATGGGAGGGGGAGTCCTAGTAGGACTCCCCTCCTTGGCCGGCGGGTTGGGAAGGGGGGAGGAGTCCTCCTCCCACGCGAATCCGTGTCTAGCCCCCACAAGGTTTCCTTGACCCTTTCTTGGTTTTCAAGCAAACTCCAAGAACTCTTCTGGAACCATCCAGAACATTCCGAAACCTTCTAGAATCTCCATACAAACACTCCGGAACATTTCCTAACTTAGAAAATGATCCCCAATATATGAATCTTATTCTCCGGACCATTCCGGATCTCCTCGTGATGTCCCGGATCCAATCCGAGACTCCGAACAACATTCGGTCTTCAACGCATATTCCATATCTACTTAAAACAACTTCGAACCTTAAGTGTGTCACCCTACGGTTCGTGAATATGCATACATGATAGAGACACCTCTCCGATCAATAACCATCAGCGGGATCTGGAGATCCATAACGGCTCCCACATACTCAACGATGACTCCGTGATCGATAGAACCATTAACATACGAAACCAATTCCCTTTGTCACACGATATTCTACTTATCCGAGGTTTGATCGTCGGTATCTCTATACCTAGTTCTTCCTCGTTACTGATAAGTACTCTTTACTCGTTCCATGTTATGTCATCCCTTGTGACCTAGTCACATGCTTGCAAGCTAACTAGATGACATTCCACCGAGAGGGCCCAGAGCATATCTATCTGTCATATGGATGGACAAATCCCAATCTTGGTTCATGCGCTTCAACACATACTTTCAGAATACCCAATGACACCTTTATAACCACCCAGTTACGAAGCGGTGTTTGATGTCATCAAAGTACCCATCCGGTGATGGTGATTAACATAACCTCATGGTCGAAGGATTAGGTTACTATGCATTTGAAAGCTTACAGCAATACGAACTTAATGATTTGATCTTATGCTATGCTTACTATGGGTGTGTGTCCATCACATCATTCTCCTAATGATATAACCTTGTTATTAATGACATCCAATGTCCATGATCAGGAAACCATGATCATCATTTAATCAACAAGCTAGTTCCACAAGAGGCTTACTAGGGACTCTTTTATGTTTACAAAACACACATGTATTAGTGTTTCCTTATAATACAATTATAGCATGGGATGTAAACATTCATCATAAACACAAAGATATAATAATAACCACTTTTATTATTGCCTCTTGGGCATATCACCAACAACATTAGCACAGGTTCACCCACACAACACTTAGTAAGCTAAAGAAGATTAATCAACTATATGAAGCGAAAGCACTTGATAGTCTTCCCATGTGTCCTCGAGAACGTTTGGTCATCTTAAGTAATACAACCGGCTTGTCCTTTGCTGCATAAAGGATTGGGCCACTTGCTGCATTTATTCCTACTATCTTTTATTTACTCATACTTTGTTTTGTTGCTTTATCGAAAACCCCTAAAAATCCATTTGCTAAGTATTTGCAGAGAATTCCTGATCCATACCACTAGCCAGCACCTTCTGCTCCTCGTTGGGTTTGACACTCTTACTTATCAAAAATACTACGATACACCCCCTATACTTGTGGGTCATCACTCTCCTTCATAGTCTGGCCATGAGAATAGCCAGGGACAAAAGCCATGAGTACTCTTTAAGTACTCGCAAACTACCACTAACAATTAGTATAGTTCTAATGTAAAGTGCTAACTCTAAGTTTAACTATAAAGTTAAGTTTGAAACCTAAGCTGAGTTCAGAAACATAGAAAGATAAAATAAAGTTCTAGAATCACTTAAGTAGGGAAGCTAGTGTCATAGTCACAACTCTGTTGTGGTCAAGTCAAGATTCCTCATTCATTTCATAAGTTATTTTGAAAACATCTGACAACGAAACAGTATGGCCATTCCAACTATCCATAACCGCGGACGCGGCTATTCGAATAGTTTGACACTCTGCATAGGTGGTACACTTTCACCACAAGATTCGATACATCTGTCAGGGATAACCCTGAATCATCATACTTGGTATGCAGATAATCAAACATAACCTTTCCTTTACACACCCTAGTATAAGCACCTCTCCTATGAGCATGGCCTCCCAACCATGACCATTTGTCATCTTGCGCACTGCATAGGTGGACAACATTGAGAGGTAGCCTCAGCTCAAACCTCTCCCACGAGGGAACTAATACTAATGCATATAAACTTCTGGCTAAGCCTTACCCAATTCAGGTATTGTGGTTGTACGGTAAATTTGGAATGGTACCGCATCCGAATCCAACCATCAGTTTTGTAAAAGGGTTAAGGCTCATGCCTCAACATTTTCATCATCATAAACCATTTGTGTTTCTCAACACATGTCAAAACATCTCAATAGAATGACTCATCATTCCAAGGTTTTCACAATTAATTTTCACCAAGTATTCCCATCTAAAGTGACTCAAGTTTTTATCTACTCTAACTACTAAGTTAAGAGTGTTCACTAAGGTGGAGTGATGGGATCAATCTCATGCCATAGAATGACATCTAAAGTTATCTAAATAGGTCAAGGTTTATACTCTTTATGCTACCTTCAAAACAAGTAAAGGACTTTGGTAAAGTAAAGGAAGTAAAGCTTGGAAAATAATACTTGGGGTAGTAATAGTCAACTGGTATAACCAAAGCATGCTTAAAGCATCTTTGCTCAAATCATCTAGCTTAAGTATAGCTTGTTAAGCATTATACTTGCAAGTTTTAACTTGCATTGTTAATGATGGCTTGCCTTGTGCAGTGCAGTGGTTGAAGTTTTCTTCCTCCTCTTGATAGAACTCCTCCTCCTTGAAAGCTTGGTCGGTACTATCGTCTATAAATACATACGGAGTACACAATCACCAAACAATACTTACGAGTCTAATTAGCACTCTAAGGCACACATTTGATGATCTATTATCATCAGAAACATCACAAGTTTTATTAACTAGCTTCCTTCTTTTTATTTAAGAAAAGTAATTTCTACTCATTGAAAAATAACTAAGATTTAATATTCACCACTTAAAATATGGGATCATGTGGACACATGTCATCACCACATATTCTAACATGTGGGAATGTGATTTAAGGGTTGGATGACATTTACTTAGGTTTAAGTTTATTATTTAATGATTTAAAGTGACTAGAAATGCCTATATAGCATTATTTTGGTACTAGTCCAAAGTCACTACATGTAAACCCTAATATTATTACATATTCAAGTAGGTATTGTTAAATGTGATTTTTGAGAGTTGGAATCAACTCAAAAGCTAACATGGTTGATTTTAGAAACATGTTTGAATGTGCAAATGCTTCTGTCTTGTTATTTTTACTAGGAGAGATCTCTAACTCTAAATGAATTAAATACAACGGGCTTGGATAGATCTTTTCAGTAGCTTTCCAACACAATTGGAATCACTCCATTTGGATTTCTAAATCTCTCACTAGGGTATAGAACTAAGTTCAAAACTAAATAGAAAAATCTAAGTTTGAATTTAATGGGTCGCGCGGGAAGGAAAACGGGCCAGCCCAGTGGCGTTCCGCGGCACAGAGAACAGCTGACAGGGGGGTCCACCGGTCAGCGCCTCTTTACACGCGAAGCGGTACGGGGCGCTATGGGCCGTTAGATTAAAAGGGAGATCTACGGCTAAGGAGTGTCGTCTCCGGCGAACAGTTCACCAGCGGGAACTGACCCTAGCGGCTCGGTGCGGGTGCTCAGGGGGCATACCAGGTCTCCAGCTACTGCGGCGATGGGGGCGATCGAACGTGCTGTCGATGGCGGACTCGGGGGGTGGTCACGGCAGCTCCTGGGGTGGACGAAATCGACGGCACCTTCTCCTCCTTGCAGCGGGCTCCTCCGGCGAACCAAGGCTCGAGCGGCTCCGGTGAGAGGTGGGAAAGGATTAGTGAGGAGAGGGGAGTGGAATGGTGTGAGTATTTGGTGCTGGGGAGGGCCCCTTTTATAGGCTCGGCGAAGCGGCAGAGGAGCATGGGCGGTGCTCGCCGGTGACAACGGCACAACGAGCTAGAGGCGTGGGTAGTGCGCTAGGACGGTGGGCGGTGCCCTGGCAAGTGTCATGGCAGTGAGTGTGCAGTGGTTTGCGGTCAGGGGTAGTAAATGGTGTTGCATGCACTAAGTCTCTGCCGACGGCGAGTTTCACGGCGGCCGGTGACTACGAGGCACGGTCGGGGGAATGGGCGTGTCCGTTAGCTTCCTAGGCCGGTGGGGATCGTGTAGGCGGGCGGCTGGAGCGAGGCGTGGTCTAGTCGAGCAGGGGACAGTGCGCGCTCTGCGGGCGGTGTCGGCATGGCTAACAGTCTCCGGGCACGGCGGTTCTTGGCCGTTCTGGTCCTTGTCCTCGGGCTGGGGCTGGTTGGGCGGTGGAGGTGGACCAAGGGCTACCTCCTGGACATGGTGGACGACGCTGGCGGCGGCTGTGGCGTGTTGTCGTCGGTGAGGTGCCCAAATGGTGCTCGACCTTAATGGCCATGACCATTTGGTCGTGGCACAGTGGGTGGCTGGGCTAGAGAGGGGTAGGGGAATGCACTAGGTGTAAGTGGTTGCAAAAATGGGAGACCAATTTGGTTCAAACACTGCTCCAAATAGTGTTTTGTGTTTTGTTTGAATTCTGTCCACCAAGTGTTTGTGAAAATGGCTGAAAGAACTCAAGTTTTGAATTTTTGGATGATTTTTGGTGGATTTTCTAGGCACATGCTTAAACCTATGTGGTTGCTTGGGTTTTGAAAATGGAGCTCATTTGAGTGGTTTTTGAAAAAGTGGGATCTTCCCATATGAACTACATTCAATTTTCAAATGCCATTTAAAATTAGTGTTTGAAAGTTTTTGGTAGATCACAGAGTGGGCCTTGGTACATCATTAGATGTACTAGCAAGGGGTGCAAATATCTACATTTATTTCTATTAAGAATTGAGTCCTAGGAAATAGCCAAAGTAGGCATGTTGATTAAAATGGCACAACTGACCATTTCTTTCTTTTATTCATTTTGATTTGTTTTTTCTTTGGGATTTGTTTGGGAATGATTTAGATTATGTTTATTTCACCTAAGAATCATTTTACAAGCAATGGATCACTTAATCATGGCAATTCAAAACAACTCCTATTTAAATGCACACACATATGAATGCTTTAATGATTTTAATTGGAAAAGTTTTTGTTAACTCTAATTTTGATAATTTGGATCTTAACAACCTTGGATTAGAGTTTTGGGATGTTACATCATCCTGGACAAAGAGTGGGCTACCTTTGCTGCTTTCCATGAGTTGAAGGAGGGTGACTGCCTTATGTTCAAGGTCACCGCAGACGGTTTCAAGATGAAAATCTACGACCGCATCACCTCCTGCCGGAAGGTGTTCGTCTGTCGTGAGCATGCACATCTTGATTAAGGGCCAATTTGGATCGAAGGATTTTCAAGGGAATTTTGGAGGAATTCGACCCATAGAATTTTTTTCATAAGGAATCCCTTTGGATGAAAGGAATCATACCTCCAAAATTCATATGGATTGCATTTCTACACCCCAATCCCATAGGAATTTCAACATCCACTTTTTTACACTCATTCACGTAGGATTGAGGAAATTTTCCTCCGTGTTTACTATGTTTCATCGAAATGACTTTACGGCTGTAGATTTCCTCTGTTTTGTACCTCCGACCCTGTTATCCTGTGTTTTGAAATTATGTGACCCAAAGAAGCTATTTCCTCTGTTTTGCAATCCATTGTTTTGTACCTGTGACCGAGTCAAATTCCTGTGTTTTTAAATCCTGTTATCCAAAGAAGCCCTAAGTTATCTTTAAGTTTGTCGTTCGATCTTTTGGAAACCGTTTGTGATGCTTATGTGTCCAGCCCTAAGTATATTCAATGTGACTACTACTACTACGAGCAAGCACAGCATGAGCCGTTCCTAGACGTGGCTAAGAAATGTACGTACTAGACTTTTTTCCGAATCTACTAGAAATTTACTAGACTGGCCAGCAAAAACCAATCCTAAAGATGGGACCCACTTAGTACAGCATAAGCCAATTGATTGCACCACTATGTATCTACACAAATTTCTCCATAAACTTTGGGTGGGTCGTAAATATTTGCAGCTAGTAGCTCGATCGCTTACTATGTGATGGACCAACGAGATTGCTCGAAGGCCGGCGACGAGACCGAGATCTTGATGTTTTGCTTCCACTATTCACTCTCCTCTCTCCTCCTACTAGTACTACCTCGCTCCACCTTCGTAGAAACCATTTTATTCCACCACTCCTCCCTTTCTTCTCTACTTCTTCATCCAGCGATGTCACAAAATATCCTGTCTCGTTGGAAGAATAGCAAGATGGTGGTGGTTAGGGCCGTGGAGAAATCCCGTCGGCAGGGTGACCTGCAGGCTCGGGCCGAGAAAGGAGACCAGCCATGGGGCGTGGGCTCGAATCTTCACGCATGTATCCGAAGAGCGGCTATCATGGGGACCAAGAGTTCGGGTAGGTTTGTACTTCCGTTGATTCCTGGGCTATCTTCTCCTACTATTGAACCGTATTAGTACATCTTCTAGTGTAGGTGGCTCGAGCGTTGAATTTTCCACCCCGAAGGTTGATAGCACGACGGATGATGTCCTCATGCCCGCTCACGCTCTCTGATGCTTACGATACCCTCATGCCCGCCCTCGGTCAAAGAAGAGATGTACTATAGTCATTATACATGTATTGGAATTTTATGTTCTTCTCTGCATGCACTCCATGCTCTCTTACTGATGATGCATTTTTCATGCAGGAAGTCAGGGCAAGAATCTAGGCTAAAGTATATGAAATTTACAGCCATAACATCAACATTCTGCAGAAAAACTTCGAGCTCAACCTAGAGTGTGATCGCCTCCGAGCCGATTTGGCTTTTCAAATGAAGCTCGCATGATCTTACGAGCGTGACTCCTCGACGCTTCACGCTGAGTGCGAAAATTTGAAGAAGGAACTCACAGAGCTCCGTAGCCAACAGCTACCATTGCGGAGATCGTCCAGGTCACGCCCCACTAAGTAGGAAGAGAGAAGTCATATCATGTTGGCCGTCGAGGTCGTGACCATTGCGAAGGTCGTCGAGGCCCTGCATCCGCGAGGCGGCCATAGTGTTGCAATCGCCAAATCTTGGAGTAGGAACTAGGAAGGGAGAGGACTTGCTGGCGTGGCCCTCTTTTTTCTTTCTTTTGGGTGCATGGATCGTTTTTTCTAATCCGTCTTCGCATAATTATATTGCACTCTTAACAATCAAATGCGATATGTGGAGCTTTTGTAATGATATACTTACCGTATAGTAGTCACTGTTTAGTGTACATATACATTTAAATTTAGTCAAATATGTGACATCCTTTTTAATTAGGTTGGATGGCATTTTCAGAAAAATTAGGACAAAGGGAGAGTATGTCTGATAAACCAAAATAATTAAATCGTCAATGAGTGATCTTTAAATTTGGTCGTACTTTCTACTTTGTCAGATGTGTAGAGATCCAGTGTCTAGTATACTTATCAACTATTATGTCCTCCCTTTATGTGGCCCCTAGTTGTTGAGTGAGTTACTGGGTGATTTTTTTGCTCTTCCTATTAAAATATTGTGGTTATGATATAGGGGAGATAATATAGGGTTGTTGCTAGAGATAAGCAAAATTTAGGGGGAAGAATCTTTTTAGGCTAGTCACGGTGCAAATAACTTCATGAGTAACTAAGGGTCCTACTGAGTAAAATTACTTATGTGGCAGTGAGTTATTCACACATACCAAGATGAAATTAGTCTATTACCTAATAAATGAACTACTCATGTATTAACATAGACTAATAACTTATGCATGTTATAGTCTATGTTTAACTTACAAGTTTTGTTCAACCTTGTCCTCTTCTCTGTTCCTTTTTCATTTTTTTTGTTGTAGTAGACATTGTGTATAGTAGTACTAGACTCACCTCAGGGAATCTTTCTTACTCAACTGCTCCACCGTTTAGACATATATACAGGAGACGTGGTGTCTAAAAAAGAAAAATGCACCGTCAGGGTCAGGGACACCTAGCTATTGTCAGGAGTACTTTGGGTCACAAGCACAGCTACCCCTATAGTATACCTAGGGACATCCAATGATTCCTTGCATAGGCATTCCCGCTAGAGCCATTACGGGGAAGATACCCGCTTTGACCCGTTGATTTCGAATTGGACGGACAAGATTGCTAGACGCTGAACTATCTCTCCCTGGATGATGTTCCTACTACTAATACATAAAATACACTTCTAAAATAACAAATGTAACTGTGTTGATGAGTTACTAGTCTGATTTCATTAGAAGTCTGGTTATGACTGCAAACTACAGTATGTGTGAGCTGTGTTGATTAGCGAGGGTCATCAGCGGACGAGGGCCTCGACCGCACAAAAAAAGGCTTGTCACTCAATAAATTGTGCTCACATCCATGCAACTGAGTAACTAAACTATGATCAACGTATATACGGAGAGAGAATACGAGTAATACAATGATCAACCCAATAGAATCCACTCATTACTACACGATGCATGCAACTCAATATCCTAATAATATCATGCACATAATCATGTAAGTACCTTTTTTGAGCTGCATGCATTCACTCCTAAACACCAAAAGTAAAAATTAGAACTCGTGGAGCGCCAAAATGATATCACGCCAGCTAGCCTGATTAATGGCCTACTACTACAATAACCTACACATCTACCCCTATACTCTACTCTAGGACACCTAGCGATTGCTTGCATAGGCATCCGCGCCATAGCTTTCAAAGGGAAGGTATCCCCTCTGGCCCATTGATTTGGGATGGACGGACAAGATTGCTAGACAGCCAAAATCACGTGGTCCCCACTCCCTCGTGCCCCTACAAAATTTCTCGCGTCCCTCTGTTTCAACCGATACCAAAATCACGTGGTCCCCACTCCCTCGCGCCCCTCCATTTCAAACACTGCAAAATTTCTCGCGCCCCTCCGTTTTAAACAATACCAAAATCATGTGGTCCCTACTCCCTCGCGCCCCTCCATTTGAAACACTACGAAATTTCTTGCGCCCAGAACCTCCCGCGGCACTTCTCTGGCTGGCTTTGCCCGCCAGAACTCGACACCATGCACTCCTCACCCAACAATATACCGGAGCTGCATCAGCTGTGGTCTCATCCAAAGCACCATTGCCACTTCACCGACGTCCATCGCACCCGACCGAGGTCACCGAGTCTGTCATTGTCCACCACACCTGATTTCCTTTTCCCACTTTCCCGTCCACGGTGCCGAATCCGTCAATGACTGCCCAAGATCTGCATCAACACCACCGGCATCCTCCCCACCCATACCATACCTGAACCATTGTGCAGTGCACCGATTCTCCCTCGTCCACCGTGCTCAAGTCAGCATTGAGCGCCCAAGATCTGCTTCCTAGACGCAAACAGCTGGCACAACCGCAGCACCCTGGGTGATGAGGATGTCACCGGCGCTGGTAGGGATGATGCTTAGAAGCCTATCCGACCATGGTAACCAAATCTCCAAAAAAAAATCTGTTTTGTCAATAGTACAGCAGGTTCAAGCCTGTCGTAGTGAACTGTATTTTTTCTAATCGTGTTGTACATCTAGTCAAAGCGCACGCATGTTCTTCGTGCTACATACTACGGAGTAACTATACATGTTGGTTTGCATTCGTTGCTCTACAAATTTTGAAGTCATGCACATGTGTCTTAGCTGCATCGTACACCAGTAATTGCCTGCTATCGTGTAGTTCTTGCAAAATATAAAATCAGTGGAAAATATTAGTGTGGATTCCCTGCTCTACAGTTACTGAATCTATCTGGTTCGTCCTAAGATAAGTTCCTATTATTATTTCCTCTTTGGCATCATTCTGTTGTCCTGTAGTACCCGTTTAGACTCTTCATACTAATTCGATTATAATTTTGTTGTTGTCATCTGGTTCTTCAAAAGTTGCAACACTAACTATTTTCTTTTTCTTTGCATAGAGCCCAGAATGGAATAATGAACATGATGGTTTGCATAGCCTCTTCTACAGGTTCACAAGCGACGCCATTATTTTCTTATCTGGTGTTGTTTCGTCCTAAGCAATGGCATAACTGTGCTCTACTATGTAGTTCACTCGTGGTTTGCATTCCTTCTCTAGAAGTTCTCTTATGATGCCATTATATTTCTATCTGGTTGATACTTAGCTATGATAGAAATTGCATGCCATTATGTAGCTCACCGTAAATTCTGAATCACCAAACGTCACTTGCATTCCAGGAAATACCACTGCTTCCATATATATTTGCTTATATGACCAGGCTAGTTTATATTTGTTGTAATTCTAAAAACGCTTTGTTTGATTGCTCATTTCATTGTAGGCACACTTGTCTAATGATTTTTTGTCTTGTTCTATAGGTTCACGTGCGACGCTACTATATCTCGCATCTGGTTCTAGTTCATCCTAAGCAATGACATAACTATCCTCTACAATATATAGTTCATTCATGGTTTGCATTCCTGCTCTACAAGTTCTCGTATGATGCGATTATAATTTCTATCTGGTTCATTCTTAGCTAGAACAGTAACTACATGTCATTGTGTGGCTCAGCGCAAATTCTGAGTCACCCAACGTCTCTTGCATTCTAGGGTATACAACTGCTTCTATATATATTTGTTGAAATGACTTGGCTGGTTTATATTTGCTGAAATTATAAGCCACACACACATATTTTTTGATTGCTCATTTCACGTTAGGCACACTTGTTTAATGCGTGTTGTCATGTCCTGTTTGTTTGATGTGTTGGTCAATAATAGAACCATTGACTGGTTGTAAACTCCAGTTCATAGCTCCTGTCATATCAGTCAAATGAGTAGTTTGTCTTGTTTGATGTATTAACTTGCTATTACTTAGTTTCAGACTGTAATTATTGCTATTGCACCAAGGAGGGGCTGCAAGATCATGTCTCAAGGTGGTTTTCCAATGTAGCTGTCACACTCAAAGGGAGATCCAGTTGATGGATTGAGAAAGCAAATTGAGGATAATTCTGTCAACTTGATTGTCAACTAAAATGCTGAACTTTCTTTCTCGAGTGTTGATATTATGTAATATTTTTAAGAAGTTTGCAACTGATGTAATATCTAGATAACTCACATAGGCCATCTAGGCATTTAGTTGACGCCCTCCATGCATGGCGGTAGGCGGTACCATACCTGCGCCAGCCAGGTCGATCAGGTAACAGTATAGGGATTTTTTATTTGCTCTTCTTGTATTGGGCCTACCATGAACAGTAAAAGTTGCTCGCTAATTATACTCCTTTTATGATATTTGTGTGGGTTTCAGAAGGGCCAAAACTGTAGGTGTCCGCGACCGTAACGGGTCTACCCTCAGGTGGCAAGTAGTAACAGTAACAGGCTAGAATAGTAACAGGTCAGACGTAGTCGCAGCACAGCACAATAATAGGCCAAAGCATTAACGAGCCAGAACTGTAACGGACCACAACAGTAATGGACCTGAACAGTAAATGACTAGTATAGTAAATGGCCAAAAAAATTACAAGACATGAACAGTAATAGGCCGAACATATTGCGAGGCCAAAACAGTTACAGGCCGCATGTGGGCCTGAAAGGTTGACGAACGGTACAGTAAAAGGCCAGAATAGTAACAGACCTTCTCAAAGATGGGTCGTTAGTAGGCGGCCTAGGATGAGCTGCGAGAACAGTGACGGGATGACAGTAGGCCTTAACAGTATTGGACCTACTTGACGCAGGCTCTTAACGGGCCACACATTATTCGGACAATGTGGGCCTCTGTAGGCCGAAATACTTATGGGCCTGAAATTCGTGGGCCAGTGTTGGCTGCATCCTTTGGGCCCATTTCAAACAGTGCGGGACAAAACATTAACGGGTCGTCTTCTTATTGGGCTCTTTTCATGGGCCGGCCCACTTAATATTTAGTAGGCCTTGGTTGGGCCTGGCTTCTGCCACGGTTTCTGTGACAGTTAACGACGGTAACTGGCCGTTAACGGCGGCTGCCACGTGGCAGTTTGCATGACGTCAGCAGTCAATGTAGCTGGCGAACAGATCTATGATGGAACAAGTTTTCGTGGCTGAAGGGTGCGATCCGCCATGGTCCAAAAAAATGTGTGGTAGATTCTTTTGTGACGGGCTTTTACCACGAAGGCTATCCATCATAGAAGACTTTTAACCATGAAAAACAGGCCTTCAACCACGAAATTCGTCCGTTGTAAAAGCCAAATTTTCTTGTAGTGGCTTGTCATGAAGATTAACACAAACTCTAAATTCTCACATGAGTAAGAACCAAATAATATAAGGTTTTACCTATCTCTAAAAGACAAACCGGTAAAACCTCCAATATCGAAAACGCAATAGTGAATGCATATGAAATCTGTTTTCGATGAACTAGAGCTTGTTATGAATATTACCAAGCTCTAGAACCTCACATGGATAAGATCCAAATAACAACCAAGAAAGATGATGCTAAGAATGCAAAGGTTTGATCTCTCTTCGAAAGATATGATCGAGTTAGTCACTCGATAGCCCCTCTTGATATTACGGTTACCTATCCTATAAACCGGTCTCTCCAACTAACACCATGAGACCGGTAAGAAGGAAACCCTATAAAGAACATACATTTGCCTTGCGCATATTCCACTTGAGCTTGATGGTGACAATCTTCTCCACCTCAAGATGGAACACCTTTCTTGATTGCGCTAGCTTGGTGAAGACTTGCAAATTGCTCCCCCATACTCCACTATGGTAGAGCTTCTCTTTTGGGCATATCAACTTCCCATATCCATGATCACCATAGGATGGCAAGCTTCAAGCAAATGATCTCTTCGAGATGGCTCATGTTGAACTTGCACATCATTTCTTCTCTCTTCATTATGTTGGTGTCTTGAAGGTACATAAGAGATACATCCAACTTTATTTTTCAAGACACACTTGCTATAGGCCCAACTCTCACTTGACCAATCTCCGGATCACTCATTGAAACCTTGGTCAACACTTGATCTTCTTTACTTTCTTCTTCTCCCAACCTTGAAGCCAACAAATGGTTCAAGCATTGCCTATGAATAAATCCCACAAGTAAAACTTAATGCAAACATAAGTCCATAAAGATTGTCATTAATTACCAAAACCACACATGGGGGCACACATGCACTTTCAACGTGGATCCACTAGATGTCATTGCATGTGTGTTCTTTTCCTAAACCACATGAATCCACTAGAGTCATTGCATGTGTGTTCTTTTCATAAACCACATGGATCCACTAGATATCATTGCATGTGCGTTCTTTTACTAAACCACATGGATCCACTAGATGTCATTGCATGTGTGTTCTTTTCATAAACCACATGGATCCACTTGAGTCATTAGATGTGCCTGTGTATCAGTGTGCATCATTGTGGTTTTGGAAAATAACGCATGCAATGATGCCACTCCAGCATGTGTCCAACCATGTCTAGGAACCCTAGCAGTATGTTGGGATTCAACTGTAACATGCATTGTATCACTAGTTTGAAAGATGCTACATCACCACACCAACTTGGATGTGTGTATCAGTGTGCATCATTGTGGTTTTGGAAAAGAACACATGAAATGATACCACTCTAGCATGTGTCCAACCATGTCCAGGAACCCTAGCAGCATGCTGGGATTCAACTACAACATGCATTGTATCACCAATTTGAAAGATGCTGCATCACCACACCCAGTTGGATGTGTGTGTATCAGTGTGCATCATTTTGGTTTTGGAAAAGAACATATGCAAATGATGCCACTCTAGCATGTGTCCAACCATGTCTAGGAACCCTAGCAGCATGTTGGGATTCAACTGCAACATGCATTGTATCACCAGTTTGAAAGATGTTGCATCACCACACCCACTTGGATGTGTGTGTATCAGTGTGCATCATTGTGGTTTTGGAAAAGAACACATGAAATGACATATAGTGTGTTTGTGTGGTGGCCATTAGATCGTAACCTTAGCCCCCAATGGTGGTCATTAGATCGAGTCTTCTAGAAGGTACGCCCCAAGACACTTGTTCTATATGACGATTGTTACAGACCGTTCGATCGGTGTGCTTGGACGATTGGGATGGTTCTTTGTAAGATAAATCCGTGAGTAGGTTGTTCTGCGACATGATTGCCCATGCTTATTGTCCGCTTGCTCTAGACAAACTGGCAACACCGCGCGCTCCCACTTGCCAGTGTCACGTGTTCCATGGGCCCACCTGCCAGTGTCACGTCCCCTTTACTTCTATTCCTCCCCATACTTCTCTTCCTTCCCCTCGAAGCCACTTTCCCCACTTCTCTTCCATCCTACCATAGCTGCAAGCCGATGGCGCCTCTAGTGATCTCTCCCGCAGCCACCCCAGTCCCCCACCCCCCTTTTGCTATGGGTTCAAGGGAGACGGTGAGGAAACGCGTCATGAAGACAGCAACGGTGATTTCGATTTGAGTCGTCTCATCTCTAACATCTGTGGCCATTTATCTATTGTGATCTATATCTACTCTGATTACTCATGCATGTATGATGTGTTAGGCCAACCAGACGTTGTAAGACTCCGACTATCACGGTTTAGCGGAGGAAGACAGTCCTCCGCTATGTGAACATGGAGATGTGCACTCTAAATTTGTAGCATTTGAAGGACGAAATTAAGGCAGAATGTTTTTAGGGTGTCAAGGACGGGGTGCAATGTTTCCACGCAGAAGTTGCGGTGTTGTCAAATGGGTGGATCGAGAGTGGCCCAAATCAATGCAGAAAACTCTAGACAAACTATGGGATATGACTGTTGAGTTGAAAGAATCTAGTCAGCTCAATTCTTGAGTGTGCTGAGATGAAGTTATTTGACCATGTTGACACGACCAAGCTTCATCCAGATCTCAGGAGGGTGCAAGACAAGGTTATCAAAGTTGAGAAGGAGAGGGACATGGCGTTGTCCCTGAAGGATAAAGCAGAGCAAGAACTAACTCAAGCAAGGAATAAACTTCACCAGGCCAAAGTCCTGCAGTTCACAACTACGGGTATTGACAAGTGCATGAGTATAAATGCAGAGAGACAATTGAATTTGTACAATGAATATGCTAAAAGGATGGCATAGACGATTCGATCCTTGCTCTCACAGAAAGATGCGCATCAGGCTAAGATTAGGAAGATCAAAGAGATGTGTGATAAGTAGTTCTATTTAGCTTGAGCTCCGTACTTTTTTAATTGTAATAGTAGTAGTTGTTGACCTAGCGGTCTGAACTAGTGGTCTCAGAGTCCTGGGAGAAAAAATTCGCCCGTTAATTTCTCTTAGCCCTCCATTGCTTCTTTTTGTCTGATAATGGTGGTATTCTGACTTTGGTGGTTTGTTTAAACGTAATCTATATGGATTCTGCCGCATGCAAATGGCACAACCATAATTCATAAAGTGGAAACACGTACACCCTGTTACTGGAGATCCGGGAGCTTTGCTAGATGAAGGGGATGCAGGAGCAGGAAGGTGGTGAGATAGACGGGCTCAAGATTAGGCTAGAAAGTGGTACTGATTTCCTCATTATCTGGGCATTATCGGTTGCCATTGATGTTTATGTTACCATGTTATTGTCCAGCAGCTGAAATAAGTTGCTGCTTCATGGAGTGTAGCAGCTTAAATAATTTAGTTCTGTGCCACTAACATTTCATCGAATTTGGAGACCTCCTGCCCCTCAGCAATCGTGGTCCCGGTGTTGCGTGTTTTTAGATAGTAGTGGCACAATCACAATTTCGAATTCAACTAGTGACTCGGCTATTTCCAAACCTCAAGTCATGATACATTTTACTCCGAGAACGTGGGTAGATTGTTTCGCCCGACAAGTTCCACGCACAGAGCTCCAGAATTTAACCGAATTACATATATAGGTTCAAGTTTAACACATTATTATGCATCTTCATTGCGAGCAGCCTTCTTCCCCTGCCTAGGTGCCAAGCCTTCACGTCCACTTGCTTCTTCATTTCCTACCTTCTTCCTCTTCCTGGGCGCCAATTTTCTTAGCTTCACGTACTCTGCATTGCCGGGACAATCAGCACCAGAATCATGTCCAGCATCATCACTCCACTCGTTTTGATTTTCTTCCGGCAGAAAAATGACTGACACGGCAGTCATGTTTCTAACCTTGCGGCGCTTCCTGCCAAAGAAACAGGACACGGCTAACTGCCTAATATCTATAGAGTAAATAAAACAAGAATTATAATTCAGCGCAAACATGCGAACCCCAAGAGACTTTTTCTTACCAGGAGCAAGGGTTCGAGTGACCACCCTGTCCAAGAATAGCAGGGTGACTCCCAGTTGCAGCAGCTTCCACATCCAGTACATCCCAATTCAGCGTAAACATGCAAGTCGAAGCATACCTTTTAATCAACCCAATTAGCTGACTATCACACATTACAGGAACCATGATGCCTCATTCATCCATGAAGCTGAACTTTGCAGTCTGCTTCAGCCCTATTTCAACATGTTTATGTAGAGCATCAACCATACCAGGGATAATGCAAATCTATGCAAGCGCTTCTTCCATCATGAGACAATGGTGTCCATACCACTTGCCCTTCACCCCTGCTGATTTAGAGTCATAGTTGAAGAGGGCTACCGTAACCAGGTAAGGGTGGTCCGCAGAGATCCCACTTGATAGAAAAGTGTGGACAAAAATTGTTTGCCAATGTTGGGATAGCAAACAATTCTAGGTTCAATAGCCAGTTAGCAGCTATAGTTAGTGCGAATAGCAAAGAGAAGAGTAGCTCACTCGCATGTAGCCAGAACTTCTTCTTCCTTGATAGTAGGATCTTCCATCCTCCATGTTGCTCAGCTTGTCAGCGGCGGAGGCGGGCTAGAGCCTCGCAACGGTGACCACGGCATGCGGCATTGGAGCTCGGGATCAGCGAATGGGCACAGCAACTTGGCGTCAGAAGTCAAATGTCTGAAGGGGTCGTTCTTCTTGGAGGTTTCATGCGAAAGGAGGGAGTGGATTTGTGAATTTTGCCAACGCACCAAGCCCCTTAGTTCCTTGATTTGCCTAAGAGGTTGTCGCGTTGGCGCTTGCATCACGAACAGATTACTGACATGTGGGTCCCGACCGTCTACTTCACGGGGCAGTTTAACAGAATGTTTGAATTTGGTAGGGGTGAGATGAGTTTGCCTCGAAATGGCCCCTCTCGGTAGTTTGCAGCCCAACTGTGCGAAACGCGACAATTACAGGCAAGTCGGGCCCCACGATGCACTCGCCCAAGAACTTTGGGCCGCAAATGAACTAGCCTGCTCATATGGTACTAGATCTATGAAGAACAAGAGAGAAATAGATCAAGCTACTTCCACAAACCCATAGCCCGGAGGTGGACTACTCCCTCTTCATCATGGTGATGAAGCTGGAGATGTTGGAGAGGGTGGAGATCTCCCCGGAGGTGGCTCCAGTGGAGTTTTCCCCTCCAATCTTCGCTGGATCTGACTCTGTTTGGTGGTGTTTTCGTCTCTGGTGGCTCTCTCTCTGTGTGTGTCTCTGAGGACGCCCCAGGGGTCCTTATATAGGGGTTTTTAGGTCAAGAGAACTCTATGGGCGAAAGAATCAAGGCGATCGGACAATCAAGGAGGGAAAGAGCATGGGTGGCGCACCAAGCTTAGGCGCGCCGCCTGGGCTCTTTTGGCCCTCCCGGTCCTCCTGGTGAGATTTCTATGCTCTAGATGCTTCTCGTGGATAAATATTGGCATTCCCAAAAGTACAAGTCCATTTGACTTTGTTTAGGTCTTGAAACATCAAAAACATTGAAAACAGGGTTTTTATGCCCTGCACGGTTATAACCAAAATAAAGAGGATCACTGGTAAATCCCCTAAATAAATATAAAATAGGGATATACCATTATCTATGATGCAAATATGTGGGAAAACATGTTAACAAACTACAAAGTTCGTGTATGCATTTTACATGCATCAGTAATATGTCATCCACATACACTACTAGGAATTCCACTAAGCTCCCACTCACTTTCTTGTAAACACAAAACTCTTGTTGATTTTGGACAAATCCAAGACTCTTAATCACTTGATCAAAATGACGGATCTAGCTCTGAGATGCTTGCTTCGGTACATAAATGGATCGCTGAAGTTTGCATACTTTCCCAGCATCCTTAGGATCAACAAAACCTTCTGGTTGCATCATATACAACTCTTCATCAATGTGTCCATTGAGGAACGCGGTTTTGACATCCATCTGCCATATTTCATAATTTAAATGCGTGGCAATTGCTAGTAGAATCCGAGCAAATTTCAGCATCGCTACGGGAGAGAAGGTCTCATCGTAGTCAAATCCTTGAATTTGTCTAAAACCCTTCGCGACATTTCGAGCCTTGTGGATGGTCACATTACCATCTGCATCCCTCTTCTTCTTAAAGATCCATTTATTTTCCATGCATTGTGGCCTTTCGGAAGATCCACCAATGTAGCATCCCAATTGTCTAACAATTGCAACGCTACTAGCCTAGTCTATATAGATGCTACCTTCATATATATAATTGTTGCATCATAATTATATCATGCTCATGTCATCATGCCGCCTTGCATTTGAGCAACATATAAAACCCTTTTTGATTTGGTTCTTATCTCATATGCATTATTAATTGTATTTGCCTCTTGATATTGTATTTGGTTATTGATATATTGTTAAATGCTCAAGTTGAGTTGGGGGCATATCTCTTATTAACTCCACCACCTTTTTCTTTCACCATCTTATAATTCCACCATCCAACTAAATATGAGCTTGGCATTTATTGGTCTTACTTCTAGCTCATGTGGGTTGGGATGGATCCAATTCTTTTCCCCATGCTCTCATCTTAGCATCATGTTGTTTTCACATCATTGATATATGAGAGCCACTTGGCCACCTTTGCATGCCTTGTGAGTGGAACCCTTTTTCCTAGCTTCCATATGGATTATCATGGAATTATGCTCATGTTGGAATATTTTTGGGACTATTAAGCATCTAGTGGCCCATACACACTAGCAAGTCCCAATTATAATCAAATGTGATCATCTCCATCTATCCCACATGGGGCATCCTTTTTCATTCTTTTTGCTTGGCTTTTATTGCAATTTTGGGAATGCATAATATTAATGCCATGTAATAATATTGTTTTCACAAGAACCCACATGGCAATAAATAATTTTGCATGGGCCATGCAAGTACCCCTTTAGCTTGTCTTTTGGTTTTTTATTAGATTTTTAGTGGATCATCTTCTTTTTCCTTACCCTCTTTTGCTCGTTTCTTTTGTGTGGTCTTGCCATACACCAAAAGTCCATGTGCTAGATCATGTGTGTCCATGATCATGTGCTTGATCATCTCACCTCCCTCTTTCTCTCATCTCACCTCTCTCTTAAGCCATACCCCTCTACCCCACTTAATCTAACACCATACCCCCTCTAAACCTAGTTCTAGCTAAACCCTAAACCACCCCATCACCCCCTCTCGGCCTCTCTCTTCTCTCTATCTAGCTGGCCCCACCAGGATCAAACCCCACCCAGCTACCTACCCCTCTCCAACCCTAATGCCAACCCTAGCCCGAGGCTACCACCACCCAACCCGAGCCTACCCTCTCCCTCTCTCTCTCTTCTCTCCCTGCCTGCCCTGCCCTAGCCCGAGCCTGCCCCTGCCCCTGGCCTCACCGTCCCCACCTGGAAGCCTCCCCCCTACCTGCCCCTGCCCTGCCTTGCCCGACCGTGCACGTGAGGAGAGGAAGGAGGGAAAAAGGTGGCCGAGCCACCTTTTCCATCTACCACCTCCCCACGGCATCTCCCTCTCCCCTCTGCCTTATCTCCTTCCCCTCGGCTCTCCTCTGCTCGTCCAGATCCGCCCCATAGCTTCCCCTCTCTCCCTCTTTCTTCACCGCCACCGTCTACCCCTCGCCGCCAAAACCTCGGTCTCCTCCGCACCCCGTCGATCCAGTCGAGCCGAGCGACCGTGAAGTGGCCTGGGAGATTGAGGAGGGTCCCTTGCATCACCCCGTCTGCGTCGTCGCCGAGGAGGAGCACCGGAGCCGAAGGACGCCGACGCGTCTTGCCGAAACCCTAACCTCGCCGTCCATCTGTGTCGTCGTCGATCGCCAGCGTCCCAAGCCGATCCTCCACCGCCGACCAACTCTCGGTGAGCACCCCAACCCCCCAGACATCCTCGTCGTCGCCGTCTCGCCCTGGCCTCGCCGGACTTTCCGTCGAACGGCCTCCGCGCGCCGCCGCTCGTTTGCTGTTTGCTCGCTCCCGCATCGTAGAAGCCCTACCTAGGCCCGTCCACCCTCCCTGACAACAACACCGGCCTACCGCAGTGGCTCCGCCTCCGCGCGCGCCGCGTCGCGCGTTCGATCCCTGCGCGTGCCCGCTCTGCCGAACACCGATCTGTCGCGCGGCGCAGAGGAGAAGAGGAACAGTACGGCTAAGCTCGTTTTGCACATACCCCCCTGTTCCTTTTTCTTCGCAACCCGCGCTCCCTCGTGGTCCACCAGACAGCCACCCAGTAGATCTTGCAGAAACCCCCCCCCCCCCCCAGCATTCCAGGTATCAACCCGCGCTCCCGTTTGGCCACCTGTCAGCCTCTGCGCTGTCCCGCCGCTGGCAGATGGGCCCGCGAGTGCTCTGACCCCACCCGTCGGCCTCTGTGGCTAGCAGCAGCCGCGGTGGCAGAAGGGTTTCTGCGCGCGTGGACACCCAGTCAGCCTGGCCCCACCTGTAAGCGTCTGTGGCTAGAGCTGAGCTAGGTAACAAAAGTATGTCTGTAATCTGTTTTAATTCAAATCTTTTTCAAATTAATTCAAATTCAAATTTTAATTCTGTTTTCAAATAACTTTTAAAATATAAATCCAAATTAAACAAATAATATATGATTTGAAATCACAAAAATGTGAGGAATTCAAATATGCCATTCAAAATATATTTTGAACACTTAAAAATTCAAGTTGCTTTAAATTACAACAAAATGTCCCTTTCCCTTAATATATTAATATCTTTTGATTTATAACTCCAAATTTAATAAATAATATGTCTAAAATGATTAGCTCGACGAGACCTTCCTGTTTATGCATTCCATGTTCTGTTTTGGAGCATGCATCATATAAATATAATGTGTACAGCAACTAATATGAGGTTAAAATGGGGCCAAAACTCCACAAAATGATTATTTCTTGTACTCCACACCCACCCCTGCCATGCTACATTATTACCATGCAAATTGTGCATCATTCATCCTGGCATGACTGTTTGCTTGTCGCATTTTATTCATGTGATTGTGCACTTTATTTATGTTGGCCCTTGTTTGTTTGGTTCTTCTTCGAATAGACGCTGAGCAGGGGATATATCAAGAGAACCAGGAGCACTACCCAGATCCATCCCTCGCTTCAACTGAGCTGCCAGGCAAGCACTACCACATGCTTGCATACATATAGTACCTATTGCCTCTATCTTATTCTTGCATCATTGAGTCGCGATTGCATTAATTTGAATCCCAAGTATTGCATAGCCTTTACTTTTAAACCCCACCGAAGCTTGTTCCTCCATCCCATGAGCCATTATTACAGGAGTTGTTTGAGCCATGCGAGTCGTAGAACAGCATGTGTAGGGTATGTGAGTGTCTGATGGATAACGAGGTACCTAAACAACTTAACCTGAGTAGTAATGGGATAACTAATGAAAGTGGCATCGATGAGCCATATTTGCTATTTGGTTTTTCAGGCTCACTTGTGTCCCGTAGGACCCCGAGTACTTGATTCATGTTCCTTGAATATTCGCGCTATCCACATCCGGGAGGCTTATGAACCGCCCTGAGCCAGAGCTTGATTCATTCTTATTTCTTGGGGCCACAAACTAGTTTGAGGTTTTATTTACTATCATGTACTTATGCCATGCTTTACTGCTTTATTTAAGATTGTGCGAGAAGCACACTGTACTGTTTAGGAAAGCGGAGTGTTTTCGCGGTGTCGACAAGCCCAGTCACATTTTCGGGTTCCCAGTCGTTCACAGCCATTGACGCAAACCTTGAGGCCGTCTCGGAGTCAGCTAACTTCGTTGCGGGTAGCTCAATGGGGTGGCCCCCTGAAATATTTCTGAATCCTGTGATCGCTTTGTCGTGACTGCCTCGTTGGGTTTTGATTTGGTTTTTCCGAGGCATATCGAGTGTGTGTTGCTATTTGTGCACCCCTACAGGGTAAAACTTTCTGAAAGCCGTGTCCGCGGTTATGGACGACTTGGAGCACAGTTTCTCGATCATAGACAAGCATAACTAAAGTACCGCTTTTAATTTGACTAGACTAGGTACCTGACTAGTAAATAGTGCAACACTCATGGAATGGATAATAAAACTGCCAACGGATGGGGGGTTGTTCGTCCGCTTCCTCGTCGGTAAGCGAGGAGGAGGATGGATCTGTTAAGATTACCGTTATAACTGTTATAACTGTTGTTATTAATTCACGGACATCCGTCTATCTATGGTTAGGCGGATGATTAGCGAGTATCTATAGAATTGCTAGGGTTTATCTTTTGCTGCAATTGCGTCACCCCAGGTTGTGTCCCCTTTAGCGGCATAAAGACTTGCTGAGTACCCCTAGGGTCTCACACGATAAATTATTGGTTCAGATGAACAGGTACACTCGCAAGATGGATACTGGGTGGAAGAGATGGATGATATGGGCAACGATCATTCGGTATAGAGATTCCGGGAACGGGGATCCGTGAGATCTGTGGGCGGGATGTGTTTATTTATGGGGAATCTTATGCCGATTTGCTTCTTATCCGTACTCGGATTTTGTCTTCCGCTTCCGCTTGATACTCTGATGTTTGATGTATGAGGAGATATCCTAAACTATTATATCTATCTAGGATATTTGGATCTTGCCGTATGGCGTTGCTATATTTCCTTTCTTTTTAGATGGAATGGCTCTGATGTACTGTTGTATGGTGGCTTGCATACATACTCATTTGTGTATGTAGTTGATCCCTTCGCCTGCCGATTACGCCGCCCGTTCTTGTCCCGATGTTTGGAAATGGTTAGGACGGCCAAAAGGTCTACCTGTGAGTGGCATTTGGGCCCCACCGTACTATTTTAACCATTTCCGCTCATCCAGGCTTGTAACTAGGAGCGTAATTCACCGAGGTAGTTACAACCAAGGTCCAAACTTTGTTTTTATACATGGATCCTATTTCGGATTTCATGGCTTCCAGCCATTTCTCGGAGTCGGCACTTTCCATAGCTTCTTTGTAGTTTGCAAGTTCCTCTTGTTCATTTAACAAGACAGTTATAACAAGACTACTATACCAATCAGGAGAGGTACGTCTTCTTGTAGACTTACAAACTGTGGGAGCTTTGATGTGATTGCTTTGATCATTATTGTTTGATTCTTCCTCCACATTGGAGGGTGGTTCTGGAACAGCTTCCGTTGCACTACTCGGTATTTGGAGACAAGGATCAACAACCTCATCAAGATCAATCTTGCTTCCACTAACTCCTCTAGCAATAAACTCTTTCTCAAGAAAGGTGTTGTTCTTCACGACAAACGCTTTGCCCTCGGCCTTGTTATAGAAGGTATACCCAATAGTTTCCTTTGGCTATCCTACAAAGATGCACTTTTCTACTTTGCCTTCGAGTTTGTCAGGCTATCGTTTCTTAACGTAATCCTCACATCCCTAAACTTTCAAGAACGACAACTTTGGCTTCTTTCCATGCCACATATCATATGGTGTTGTCTCCATGGATTTGGATGGTGCTTTGTTTAAAATAAAAGTGGCGGTTTCTAACGCATATCTCCAAAACGATACGGACAAATTAGTCAAAGACATCCTGGACTACACACTATATAATAGAGTGTGATTACGCCATTTCGACACACTGTTACGATGAGGTGTTCCAGCTAGCATAAGCTGTGGTACAATACCACAGTCCCTCAGGTGCATGCCAAACTCATAACTCAAATACTGGCCTCCTCGATTGGATCGAAGATGCTTGATTTTCTTGTTAAGTTTATTCTCTACTTCCTTTTGAAATTCCTTGAACTTTTCAAAGGTTTCAGATTTGTGCTTCCTCAAGTAGATATACCCATATCTACTCAAATCGTCAGCAAAGGTGACAAAATAACGATAACCATTGCGCGTTGAGACGCTCATTGAACCACACACATATGTATGTATGATTCCCAGTAGGTCTGCAGCCCGCTCCATCATGTCGGAGAAGGGTGTTCTAGTCATCTTTCCCATGAGGCAAGGCTCACACGTGTCAAGGGATTCAAAATCCAATGATTCTATGAGTCCATCTGAATGGAGCTTCTTCATACGCTTTACACCAATATGACCAAGACGGCAATGCCACAGATACATGGTATTATCATCCTTGTGTTTACAACGCTTAGCATCAACATTATGGACATGAGTATTGCTATCAAGATCCAGTAAGAATAAACAATTACACACAGGCACATGAACATAGAAAACATCATTCATTGAAATAGAACAACCACTTGTTCCAGATTTAAATGAATAACGATCTTGCGACAAGCAAGATCCACTCACAATATTCATACTTAATGCGGATACATAGTAGCATTTATTCAAAACTAAAATCAATCCTGACAACAGACGTAGAGGTAGAATGCCGACGACCACCATGTCGACCTTCGAGGCGTTGTCGACGTGCATCATCACCTCGTCCTTCCTTAGGCGTATCTTACTCTATAGCTCATGTTGAGAGTTACAAATGTGAGCAATAGAACCGGTATCAAATACCTAGGTGTTACTCCTAGCGCTAGTAAGGAATACATCTATAATATGTATATTGAATATACCTTTGTATTTGGTGGTTAACTTGCCGGCTTTCTTGTCCTCAAGGTACTTGGGGTAGTTACGCTTCCAGTGCCCGTCCCCTTTGTAGTAGAAGCACGTGATGCCGGGCTTAGGACCGGGCTTGACAGCCTTAGTGGTGTTGGCAATAGATTTTCCATCCTTCTTAGGCTTCTTGCCCTTGCCATTATGCCCGGCTTCTTAAAGTTGATGGTCTTATTGACCATCAGCATCGTGTGCTCCTTATTGATCTCAACCTCAGTGGTTTTGAGCATGGAAAACACCTCAGCAAGGGTCTTATTCATCCCTTGCATATTTTAGTTCATCACAAAACTCTTGTAGCTAGGGGCAGCGAGTGCAGCACCCTATCAATCGCGGGCTCTTATAGGATCTTGCAATCCAGGGCGTTCAAGTGTTTGACGTAGCCAGGCATCTTGACTACGTGGTCACTCACACTGCTATGCTCTTCCATCTTAGCAGAGAAGAAGAGATCAGAAGCATCATACCTCTCCATACGAGCCTATGGAGCAAAGACATCCTTGAGATCATCAATGATCTCGAAAGCATTCATCTTCTCAAAACGCTTTTGAAGCCCCCGTCTCCATGGCATAGAGCATTCCACTCTCGACAAGGGAGAAATCATCCGCCTTGGACTACCAGACATTCTTGTCATCCTTAGAGGTGGTTTCTATAGGCTTAGCAGGGAGCGCAGCCTCGATGACATAAGTCAACTTGTAGAGGACTAGGAGGATCCTCAGATTGTAGTACCATGCGGTGAAGTTAGTCCCATCCGTTTTCAGCTTGTCCTTCTCTAGGAATGTGCTAAGGTTGAAGGTAGGTGGGCGAGACATCTACAATGGATTTGAAAAGTATTTATACCATGTTCATAATTTGAGTTCAAGTTTTAGTTTATGCTTTTAAACTAAACTAAAAGAACTCCCACTCAAACGAGCATCCCTCAATTCGTTCGGTGATCACACGATCCTAATCCGCTACACCACCCCCGATCGTCATGGCCGGCAATGTAGTTTCAAAGGTAGAAATTATCAATGTCAATCACATCACATGTGACTCATGCTCGACCTTTCGGTCTCTTGTGTTCCGAGGCCATGCCTATACATGCTAGGCTCACCAATTCTAACTTATTTGTATTGTAGTGCAACATGGCTTACACCCACCATATGAGAACGCATAGATGTATGACACCCGATCGTCATGGCATGCCTCATAACGGAGAAATTCCTTGGTGGTGCACACACAGAGGGGAACACTATAATTGGAATTATGTGAGGGGTCATCCTATTGTGCTACCGTCGTATATCCAATACACTAGCAAATAAGATGCATACACAAATACATTTAAAGTATGGTGTTGTGACATGGTTGCGGTGCCTTGATCGCCATCGAGAGCTCCAATGGAAAGCGTTTCATACACTTACCATTACCATGTCACGACACACGCCCCTGCAAAATAAAGTTAGACGATTATACTTTATCTTTTGCAAGTTTTACGTGGCTTTAGGGCTTTCACGGTAGAACCCATTTTCCACCTACGAACGTAGAGCCACAACATGGATTCGATAATTGTCGTGTCTCTGCCCTTTTCAGGGCCCTCCGTAGTGAATGTCATATCAACTACTATCGAGAGACAGACACCCACAAAGCCACTTACACTTGTGGACCAGTCTCGTGAATCACCACGTAATATCGATTGGGGGCCGCTTCATCAACAGTGCCGCAATATAAAAAAATATGAAAGAGTAGCAACTAGAAAATCAATGCCCACATATTGCTATGTGTTCTATCCGTATGACATATCGGTACCACTTCAGGGTTCTGTCGTGGAAAACAAAAAATTCTAACTACACGAACACTATAACCAAGATCAACTCTATGCAGACATGAGTAACAAAGAAGGAGACGGTATTCATATCCTTGAAGATCGAGGTACGCCTTACACAGGTAGGTGTATGTTTATGAAGACTAGCAGATCCAAGTGCCCCAAGTGTGGCGCCTCCGAAGTTCTACACACGTTCGGTATAGGCGACGTCTCCCGGGCTCCTATCCAGCCAAGTAGCAGAAGAAGAAAGATGGCGGACCGAAGAGCACACGATGGTAGTGCGAAGGTGGAGAACTCGAGTCCCTCAAAGTCCTCTCCAATATTACGGAGAAAACCTCAAAGAAAATGAGAGAGATAAGAGAGAATGGGATGATTCCGAAGGGCAGGGGTGACCCCTATTTATAGTAGAAGGGGAGGGGAAACACCCAAGGGGCAGATGGTGTGGGACTAATGCCCACACCCGCCAGTCACCAAGGGGCGTCGCCGGCCCTAGGTGGGCCCCATGCAAGGAGCCCACTAGGGCTAGGCCAGCTGGCCCTCCTCCCTTAGGCGCTTTGCCCTCTTGGGCCTTCCCTCCGGGTGAGGCCCATTAGCAATGAGCTACCTATTAAGATAAAATAAAAATATATGTTTTAATATTAATTCAACTAATTAATATAAAACACATATATTATTATATCTTTCACTCGGGAACTCCTTTCGGGCCCCTCTGATCATCATCGGGTGTTACATAAAACTCTTCCGGTTTCTCTCTCTCATTTCTCTTGCGGTGTCGTATCAATCCCTATGCGTCCCCAACCTTAAGCGTGACACCCTTGGTTTGGAAACACTCTGAACATGATCGAGACCTCTCTCTTATCATTGATCATCAGCGGGACCTGGATTCCATGATGACCCCCGTGCATTTCACGTATCTCATCGCTTGAACCTTCAACATCGTGTCCTATTCCCTTTGCCACTTGATACCTAGTTCACCCGAGATTTGATCTTCGGTATCTCCATATCTAGTTCGATCTCGTTACCGATGAACTTGTTTACTCGTTTCCATGTCGTTGCATTTCGTGACCTAGTCACACGCTTGCAGGCTTCATTAATGCAACATCACCAAGATGGCCCACATGTATCTATCTATTACTTGGATTGGCAAATCCTGGTCTTGATATGTACTCCTCTACACGTTCCTTGGAAAACCTGAGCGACACCTTTTTTATCACCCTTTCATGGCTTGATACTTGATACCATCAAAGCTCCCTCAAGTGACGATGATTTGTATTATCTCACGGTCTAATGATCAGGCTGTAAGGCTTCCTTTGTTATCATTAATGATGCACGTTTGTAACTAGATCTCATTATGATATAACTATTGGGTGTTTGTCTATCATATCATTTAACCAATGATATGACCTCATTGTCCATTGGTATACAAGCACATGATCTCGAAACCCTAGATCATCCACTTGACCAATGAGCTTGTTTGGTAGAGGTAACTAGAGACACGGTTTGTTTACATATCACACGTGTATTAATGTTTCGTATTAACACATTTATAGCACGGCATGAAACGTATTATGAACGTACAAGAGATATATCAAATAAAACACTTTATTATTTGCCTCTAGGATATATCTCCTTCACCACCCACAGATTTTAGAGGCCCTAGGGTGACATGAAATCAAGGGCCACTTGTTTAACGTGTTAGATATTTCCTAGGGTCAAGGGGTCAATGGACCCCCTACTCGAAAAAATTAGAGATATATATAATATTTATGCTAAAATTTTAAAGATTACTCAAAGTTTATCATGATTAGCGTTCTTGGACATCTGAACAATTTCTATCAAGCTCCGTCACTTGTTCACACAAAAAAATACTTAATAATATTAGTATTTCATAAAAAAAGTATTATTGTAATACAATAGAAAATTAAATAATAGGTACATCTGATAGATCCATGATATTTGAAGTCCCGCTGAAGACATTCGAAACCACTTATTTCTATTGATCGAGTGAACTATATGCCATGATAGTTATTTTATCAATTAATACTTGTGTATATATGTCTATGCAAAAAAATGAGTAGATGAGTAAATATATTAAGCACTGAATTAATAAGAGGATGGAATAGTCTCTCAAACATATATGATGGGATGAGTAGAATCATCGGGAATCAGGGGAGAGTTGCTTGCAAAATGATATAGTTATGTGTTTGTGCCCTTAGTCTTCCCTAATAAATACTCATAACCTTGTAAAAGAATATGAGAACCGATGTTATTTTACACATTTAGAGAGGCCAACAAAATCGCGGTATTGAGAAAACATATTCGGAAATGTTAGAGTATATGTTTTTGAGAAATATAAGTAAGAGTAGAGTCATGATAGGCTATGGCTTGAAACAACTATATTTTATTTTTTAGACAAATAGTTCTTTTCGGTGGATCCACTGCTTTCGTTTCCCTGCTGGATCGAGGGAACGGGAGTCATCGTCAAGCCGCATGTGTGACTGGGTATGGAGGCATTGTCGGGTTGCAGCGCTCGTCAACATGATCTTGAGATCGACAAGTATTCGTCTATATCACCCGTGAGATCCGATCTTGATAAAAACTTTCGGTCTTCGAGGGTAAGTGTTTCTAGATGATGAACTACGCATTACATGCATCTTCTAGATTAGATATTAGCACCTTTGATGTTCTTACCGTAGGAAAAAAAAAATTCTATGCTGCCAACCTTTTAGATCTGTACTCTATCGACCTATTAGGTTTCCTTTCCTTGGAATACTTGTGGTGATAATCCTTTCTCTTAGACTTTGTTTTATAATTGCTAGAGACAACTTATGATATCTATACCATGTACTATCACTTATCTATATATATAAATATATCATGGTATTGATTGTCAAAAAAATGTGTTGCTAGAAAAATTATGTCAATGTGTTGCTTAAAAATAAAGAGATTGCTTTTTTTCCTTTTGGTATTTTTCTCTAAAAAAAATCCTAATTAGCAATACTTCTTTCCCTCCAACTTTTGTAAAAAAAAAACTTTTGTAATCCGAAACCAAAACTGAACCACAACAATTTTCCCTTGTAATTAGAGAGATTTCTTAAGTTATTATTGTTTATTTCCTGTAAGGTGTTGCGCGAGAAGGCATGGGATGAATGATTCGCACAGATCGAGTTGGAGTGGTTATGGTTAGATGACGGGAAGTGGGTGGAATGACCACGACCACTAACTCATTTTAAATTTGAACAAAAATTGTAAAAGGAATTATAAATAGAGGGGTAAACCTGCACATGTGTTGCTGCAAACATAAGAATACATATAGAATATGCAAGAATCTCCCCGGAAAGTCATTTTGGCTCCCCGAGATCCAGTGCTCCCTGCTTATTAAAAAAATTAAAAATTACACTTATATATTTCATAAAATCTTGAAACAAAATCCTAAAAGTTGCTAATGTTGTATCCCATAAGCGTGCAAAATCTCAATTCGAAGTGTTTTTTATTCCGAGCTACACAAAACTAACAAAATGTGACTTTTTTGTGAGTTGAAATCACTATACTATAGATCTATAATTTTGACATTTTTGTGTAGCTCAAAATACACATTATTTTGAATTGCAATTCTGCATGTTTATGGTATAAATCACGAGCTATATCCTGATTTGTTTTTAGAATTTTTTTGAACTCAAAAATATGATTTTTTTATTTTATTTTTTTAAGCGGGATCACTAGTGCCCATGTGCACCAAATCTCCCATGCAATCCCTTAGGATACTTTGTTTAAGTAATAAATTGTTTTCGCGGGGCTGGATTGAGAGATACTTTTGAAATTGCATTCAACATAACTAAGATGGATTCGGTGATGGTTTTAAATTGTTTAAGAAAAAATTGTAGAGAAATTTCTAAAGAATAAAATCCATTAAAATCAACCATAAATAGAAGAAGAAAGTCTACTTTTCATCCTCTTACTTTGCTGAAAGTTCACTTTTAGTCCTAAAACCTTTGTTAGGTCGAAAAACGGGCCTTGAGCTTTCTAACTCAATCACTATTGTAGTTTATTGACACAATGTCGACGAGAACCCCATGACGAGATGGAAGAGGATGTCGAACATTACAAGCAGGACATGGACATGACACCCTAAAGCGAGGAAGCTGCTTAAATCTCTTGAGGATGATGATCAAAACAGGTGTTTTCTGTCCCTTGAGATGGGGATCAAAACAGGTGTTTTCTGTCCCTTGAGATGATCTTCCCTAAGATGGGGATTTTAGATGGGGACGATGTATGTTATCCCTTGAGATGGACAACGGGATTAAGGATTTTTCCTAAGATGGGGATTTTAGAATGGGGCAGTGCTTCGCGTCCTTCGGGGATCCAAATTCCTGATCCCCGGGCTCCAGCGTTTGACACGTGTCCCATCAGGGTCCTCTTTAACAAGGAAAAAAGTGTCAAATTGCAGGAAAAAGCACAACCGCGTCCTCACACCTCCTCACACCCCGTCTCTCCACCTCTTCTCCCTCTTCAAAGCACATCTGCTCGCCGGAGAAAAAAGGCGCCGCAGTTTCCGCCGGAGGCAGGTCGCAGCACCAGAGGTCCCTTGTAGCTCTGACGACCGCCTAGGAGCAGCGCCGGAAGCCCCTTAGAGCATCTCCGCCGCCTTAGGTAGCATGTCGTCGGCCAGCACGTAGCACTATCACCAGCCTGTGGTAGCAAACCGCCACCGCCGCTTTAGCTGGTGCCGCCGCCGCATGTAGCAGGTGTCGCCGCCGCATGTAGCAGCTGTCGCCGCCGCTTGTAGCAGGCCCCATCGCTGCTTGTAGCAGGCGTTGCCGCAGGCCAGCATGTAGCGGCACAGCCGACCTATAGTAGCAAACCCCAGACGTCATTGTAGCAGGCGCCGCCGTTGTAGCAAAGCACCATTGTGGCTTTTAGCAAAAATCGCTGCCACCCGTTGTAGCATCGGAGCCGAGGAGTTCTCCCGCAGCCGCATGTAGCAGGCGCCGGCGCCTCTTGTAGCAGGCGCTGCAGGCGCTTGTAGCAGGTGTCGCCGCCGTCGCTTGTAGCAGGTGTCGCCGCCGCCGCTTGTAGCAGGCCCCGTCGCTGCTTGTAGCAGGCGCTGCCACAGGCCAGCATGTAGCGGCACCGCCGCCCATTGTAGCATCGGAGCTGAGGAGTTCTCCCGCATCCAGCGAGGCCAGCAGCGGTAGAGAGGAGGTAGATGACGCCAGCGACGCTAGAGAGGGGAGGTGCTTGGCGAAATGGTGCGCATCGGGTAATCTATGGCGCGCGTGCTGATAGAAACGGCTAGAAAAATAGGGGACGGGGGCGGTGGCGGCAGCGTGGTGGCTGGGCGGTGACGTGGAGGGAGGAGCTGGAAGCAAGCAGGATCAGGAAAGAGGCGAACGGGATAAGCACCTGCCGTGGGCTGCCGTGTTTTAAGTCAGTGTTTTAAGTCAATGGCGAGGGAGATGGAAAGAACCAGAGGAGGAGGCAAGAACAAAGGGGGCCATGGTGGGACCCACACACGGTGCTCTCTCACCACGCGGGGGGGCACGTGTCCGCTGGACCCGGGGGATCGAGTTGGAACAAAGGGGGCCGTGGTGGGACCCACACACGGTGCTCTCTGCGACGCAGAGGGCACGTGTCGGCTGGACCCGAGGGAGAGGTATCGTTTTCCTTTTAGATGGGGACGATGTATGTTAGGCATAGTTCAGTCACCAGCTTATAATTCAATTTAGAAAGTCAAGTTACAGAGCTAAAAGTGAAGTGTTAACAAACAAAAGAAAAAGATGAAAATGCACTTTCTTTGAAGACGGAGTCAGCCCCACCAGTCATGGCAGATGACAGAACCCCAGTCGGATGACTAAAAGTGGACTTTCTTCTAAAAGAAGAGCACAAAAAGGTGCAACGTAGCATACTTCTGGTACATACAATTTCCAGGTGGCATGATGGTTAAAGCAAACGCCACTAAGGGGCAGAAAAAAAAAGGGTACATACAAATACAATTTCCGAGTGGGATGGAAGCAAGCAACAACTATGGGGCCAAATAAACAGCCAACGCCCACATAATGATAAATCTCTAGAGGATGATGATCAAAACATCAGGGACACGGTTATGACAGCAGAATAATTATGTAAATGTTCTACATTATTCTCGTTAATAAAATGAATTTTGCCCTGACCTGACCACAATAATAAGTTAATTGACCTGATGCTCATACTGTACACTTGCACAGGATCTACAACTTGCAATCTAAACAATGATTCTCCATAATAACTGATGAAAAACGATGGGTGGACCAAATTAGTCCGCTATCAGCAACCATAATTTACTGCATGACCCAAGGATGATTGTGGCTTCAAATGCAATCTATTTATCTGGATGGTGATGTGCTGCAATCACTACTTGAACAGGGCAACTGCAGGCCATGTCAGCTGTCTTGACCTACCACAAAAACACACGGCCGACATCAAGGCATCAATCAGTTTTGCATCTCCCTGTTGCTCTCAGTCTGACCGTCAATTGCTGATCTGACGTCTAACAGATGCCTACAGCTTTTTTTACTGCAGCAAATCTTCACCACTATCCCCTCCAATCTCCATTGCTTTGTGCTAAGGTTTATGATGTATGTACATGTTCTCAACATCAGCTACATGAAGTAGCTTAGCGTTGTCTTTTTCCTCGACCCACCATCTCCATATTGATCGTTCCATTGAATAAGCTCATTCATATTTGTGGAATCAGAAGATACACTCGCACAAACCTACGAGGAAGCAACATGTAAAGTTAGAAGCGTACTTCATCATAATGTTCGAATATCCTCCGTCAGAGTTCAAATCCTGGCCAGGCCAGTTCTACGTCTACAGGTTACCGGTAGCACTGTTGCTACCTGTAAACATGTTTTTTGGTGGGGGGTATTTCTCATGTTTTAAACTTCAGGTGCATCCCTCCAGAAAAGGATGTCTAAGATTTGTCTAAATTCATATCTCTATTTATTGAAACAAGTCTAGGTACATGCAAATCTAGATAAATCTGCGACATCCTTTTTCGGACGGAGGGAGTACTCTATTTTATTTCTAGGTGATGCATTTTTTCAATGAACTAATTGTTATGCGATTAAACAGATCTAGTTGAAGAATCTATAGAAAAAATGTATTTGTGGTGAAGAATGATTTCACAAAGTACTCCCTCCGTCCTAAAAAGGATGTCGCAGATTTTTCTAAATTCGAATGTATCTAGACACTTTAGTATATAGATTCGTCCAAATTTAGACAAACTTCCGACATCCTTTTCAGGACTGAGGGAGTACCTGTTGTATTTTGATATTTTGACCACCAAATTTAGAAAAAATATCTACATTGATATTTTGATATGCACTGGGGCTTCTTGATGTTGTCACTTAATGGCATTACTGTTCAGAGCTATAAGTAGTACAAATTTGTATCAAGGGGTAGTGGAAAAAATGTGTGTTGTACTACTTAGCCTAATACAGCATGGCTTATTCAGGGAACTTACCTGTTCATGTGCATGTTTGAAATCACTTATTTTCAAGGCGCGGACATCATTGCTCGAACACGATTGGGGCAATGGTCTCTTTTCTGCTTCTGCCAAAGCTTTCTCCTGCAGAAATCCAATTCGCATCACTATCAAATATATATATATGGTCATGAACCATTGATTTCATTACTAATATTTGTCTTAGAATCCTAAATAGTTCAGAACAAAAAGAAAGTACGTTGACAAAACTAACCTTCTTCTCCTTTTCAAGGATCTCTCTAATAGGAAGATGGGCAGCAGTCACACAAAGATTCTGAAAAATAATCACAAAACAGGAATGTGAACATAAGAATTGTAGAATTGGAACATTTTTTGTGCGCAACTCATTTATAGTACAATACCTTTAGATCACTGCCTGAGTACCCTTCTGTCAAGTTAGCAATAGCTTCCAGCTCTAGATCATCTGCCAAATCTTCTTTGGCCAGTATGACGCTCAGAATTTTTTTTCTATTTGATGCATCAGGCAAATTCACCATCAACCTACAGAAAACATTTTCCAGAAATTGGTCACTCGATAAAATCTAAATTTATAGTATTATTATACAGTGAATCCTAATATGAAGGAAAGATCTGATAATCACCTCCTTGGAAGCCTCCTAATAACTGCTTCATCAAGGTCAAATGGCCTATTAGTCGCAGCAAGAACTAATACACGTTCTTTATCTTTTGTTCTTAGACCATCCCAGTTCACCATAAACTCATTTTTCATCTTCCGCATGGCTTCATGCTCACCAGGGTTCTCACGTCTACCCAACATGCCATCAACCTAAAAAAGAGGGGAGGAGGGATGAGCAAGAACATAAGCAAAACAATTTTGTAATTATGCACCCTTCAACGCGAGAAAATAATCAGTTACCTCGTCAACGAAAATGACGCTTGGAGAGATTTTGCTTGCTAGTGAAAACACAGCTTTCACGTACTTCTCTCCTTCACCAAACCACTACAACAGGTAATTTAGAGCCAATGATGCAAACACCCAGAATGCAGAAACTACGCCTTGGACATCAGCCAATCCTGTTAAATAGAAATACCTTCGAGGAAATGCTTGACATTGATATGTTTATGAAATTAGCACCAGCTTCTGTTGCCACAGCCTTTGCAAGCATCGTCTTCCCCGTACCAGGCGGGCCAAAAAGTAAAATTCCTTTACATGGCTAGCGCAAACAAAAACAACAAGAGTCAGTTCCTTACCGACTAACTTTAAATAAAGATTCCACTATTCGAAAACAGAACAATTAATAAAAAATGATAAATAAATAGCTGTCTTTCGCTATTCAAATTGGTATAATTGCTTGTCATGTTCAGATGCTTATTAAAATGGACAACTCCCGAAAGGTAAAAGCCATAAACTTCAGGGTATGATCAAAACTCCAAATGGATGAAGCGCTGGTCTGATAGATCAAACTTGCCTCATTTGTTAGTTTTTATTCTCCGCGGAAAGCTAGACAGGTAATAGATGTGTATTATAACAGATCTATAAAAAGCACAGAAGTTCCTAGGGGACTGTTTGGAAGAGGGGTACTTCTTAGTGAAACATCCGTTGCTAGTTCAAATTTTACTAAAATACCAAAACTTTACAAAGAAAGACCAGTCTTCCAAACAGCACCTAAATAATGCGAATCATATATACCTTCGTAAGTTGTCCTCTTGTAAACAATTCAGGCCTTTGCAAGGGTAGCATCACTAACTCCTTCAGAGTCCCCTTTACACTTTCCAATGCTCCAATGTCCTCAAAGGTAACTCCAATTTCATCAGGAGGGATGACATCAGCGAGAAGCCTCTTTTCAAATTCGTTTTCCGTAAAAATATCCTGGCATTGTTAGAAAGAAGCATAGTAAGCTTTACCCATATTAACAGTTTAATATTAAGTAATATTTTCATCCGAGCTACTGCAGTTAAAATAATAATGTAGAAGTGTAATTCTACAGGTGAGCTGGATATATTAAATAAAAAAGCTCAGAGCAGTAAAAAATTATAAAACTGAACTATATATTAAATAAAAGCATATCACCTTAAGTGACTTCCTTTTGTTGTTGCTCTTAGGGCCAGACTGGATACTCTCGAACATATCAACTCCATGCTTAAGGCTGCAACGATATAAAGGTAGAACTATTATTGATGTACAAATAAAGAAATATAGCCAACTTGGTGGAGAACAAAATATAAGATGAACCTTCCACTAGATAGGGGGAAATGCAAATCAATTGATGGGTCTGGGTTTATAGGCGTGAAGTCCTTTAGTTGATGGCTCAAAGCAAAACCAACTATTGTATCAATACCTGAAATAAATACAATGAACCGGTCAATTATAAGATTGGGCAAAATTGGAATATAGCAGGAACATGAACAGAGATGCTACTCACACTCATTTGTAAGGATACGATTGTTGACACACACTGTCTCAAGATCAGTGCATTCCAAGCCTTGTCGCGTTAGAAACTGAAAGTTAATTGCACAAGGAAATTAATAAAAGCGACAAAATTATAATTAAGAATAAGAAAATAAATTTGAGGGATTGGCAAGTCCATGAAGCAACCAAACTGGAGTAACATTATAGCAGTATCCTATCAAAACATACCCATTTGTTTAACTCTGGGTAGATGGTAAAGGAAAGTAGCATTTTCTCTAGTTAATCATAGAACTTCTGAATTTTTACATGCTTTGAAACAAATCTAGAGATGATTAATAACATAAATATGCTGCAACATTTACCCAGAGCTACAGATAAAATAAGAAATGCTTTTAGAACTGCAACTTACCGAGCGTATTTTTAAAGTGTTCTCATTTGCTTTAAGAATTTCAACATCCTGATCTAACATCTGGTTCCACCGTGAAAGCTCAACTTCATCCTGTAACACATTTTCCAGATGTTAAGATGGCAGAAGGGACTACATTAAATAAACTGCTCTTGCAGAATAACTCCAGTAACATACATGTGGTGGCTGGATCATCACTTTATTTGGGAAAATCTTCGTTAGATGTCTCATCGACTTTGACATTTCTTTATTTTTATCATGTCCCCGATCTAAGTCCTGCATTTCCTTGTGTCAGTTTGCAACAAGAATGCACCAATGTGGTGCAAAATGAAGTCTTCTGAATCATAACATGCACACCACTAGTTTTAACAATACACGTCAAATGAACAAAAGAGCAAAGTGAACATAAATCTCTATTACTAAATGCATGACTTCATACAAAATTTCGACATACCTGTTGCTAAAAACATTGGAACCACAAGTGTGGCAAAAGTATGACACATGCGCCACATTAATAATAAGTGTGGCAAGTCACAGCTGTGGCTAGGAGCTGAGAACTGAAAGTGTGGCACGGCATGGCAAATTGTTGCTGAGAACTGAAGAGCCATCAAAAAGGCCACTACAACAATCTTCATGGTTTACTTATTACTCTCGGGATCTTGTGTGAGTCTATCCTATGGCAACAAATGACAGAAGAAATAGTGATAGATTGTACTCCCTCCGTTCCAAAATATAAGATGTTTTAGCCTTTTTTCTGAAAAAAGCGTCTACATACATGTGTTGGGAGGTACCATGCGTAGGCCATGCATGCACCGGCAAGAGATCAGATCTCCAAGCATCTGCCAACTGTGCATCCTCATGAAACAACCTATGAGTCCACTTGTACTGCACGGTATTTGGGGCAAGTTTCAGCTGTTGGATTTGTGACATTATCAAACCTTATTGTAACTGTCAAAACCATGAGTCCACTTGTGTGGTACTTTTGGTAAATTTCAAACTTGGGTGTCAAATTTGTTATGTTCTGAAACCGCTATGTGAGACTGAAATTTGTGTTTATTAATTGTCAAGTGTGCAAATCAACAGAAAAAAGTTCTGGCCTGCGACTAGCAAAGGGATAGGAAAAGTTCCTGTGAGGTCGCCGCATGACATGCACTTAGGATGTAGTGATATAAAGATGGAGCGAATACCCAGAAGAGAAACATGATCTCCAACACAGTAGTGTCTAATATATATGTCATAAATATAAGCAATTTTCCTATACAGCAGTAACATTTGGTACAATGAAAAGATACCTGCAGTGCAAGGTCAAGTATTGCTTGGCTGTATGGGAACTTTGAAAGGAAAAGAGATCCAGCATTGGCCTACATGCACAAGTATCTCTGTTAGCTGCCTATAAGTGACAAGTTAACCATGCAAAAGATTAGAGGAGCATCCGTATAATACAATAGCCAAACTTCACAAATAGTACCTTTTCTTTGCGACTGTCAGGCTGGATATGAGAACCAACTATAAAAACACCTGCTGGGAAATGTTCAAGCTTGCTCTTCAGACCATAATAGGAATCATTATTCCCACATATTTTTTCTGTGTCCTTCAGAAACAGGATTATAGGACCATGCTGTATTTCTTCAGAGAGAAACTGTGGAACACGCAGTTATTAGTATAAGAAAAGCAAAATTAGCATTAATGGAGATCAAAGCTAGAATTAACACAAAGTTGAACAGACCTGAATAATCACATCAAATGGGTGCTGGGATCTATTTTCCCATCCTGGACTGTCGAGGCATAAAGAATCAACTGAAATGAAAGTAGATAATAAGTGAACTGCATTGTTGCAATAACCATAAAAAAAGCACAAGTAACATTGTTGTCATTTCTTCAGAACACATGAAGACACCAAGGACTAACCTGAACAAAATAAGCCATGATCAACTTCGCAATTGCCTCCAAGATCAATACCCCCAGGAATTTGTTCATCAAACCTAACCCCAACCTTCGATGATCTATTTTCTTCAAAAGGTAGGCATATTTCACCTTGTGAGCCAAATTCTGGAGGGCTACAGATCAAAACAAACACCATTAGAAATCTGTGAGCTTTCAGCGGACGGGATGGTAACATCTTGTTCTTGTAAATCGGTAGACAATTAAGGAAAAATAGCCACCCTCTTATTTTATTAATGGACCAAAAAATGGCCTGTCATATGATTGCAGATAGTTGTGGTGATATTGAAATAGAACCCATCTTAAAGGATGACTCGTACCTATTTCCGTCAAGGATAATGCTTGCCGGCAGTAATGAACCAATGTACCTCACTCTATCACCTGAACGGGACATCAGAATATCAATAAGGTATAGTAAAATGCATACCAGAAAATTTGAACCATGTGTGGCTGCTTGCTTGGCTAGATGGTGGACATCATACTCTGACTAATACTACTTGCTCAGACATAAATTTGCACAAGAAAAAGATGATGTCCTATCACAAAATATCAATGTTCTTACCTTTTTTGTATGACTCTGATTCCTTGGATGTTCGCCCCTGAAACAAGAATTATATGTTTTGAGTTTCTCAATTAGTTAAGACATATTTACACTATCAACAAAAATGCCGGGTACTCCTAAGGTGTAAAATCACATAAAACATTTTTCTAAAACGGACGAGATGAGAAAACCATTTATATTGATAGGACAAGATACGGAGAACAAACAGTAATCCTAAAAATAAAATGTGGATGATTACTAGAAGCTTACACCCAATAGCATTAATGAATCTACAGTGAGCAACCTAGCACCAAAATGTTTTGCAAGTGCCTTCACCAGATATTGTTGACAGATTTCAGTTCCTGTAAAAGATAGGTCACGAACATGACATAAATATATAGATCATTGTAAATTAACAAAGCTGCGATACAATACCAAGCATTCACCAAGTGCACAGTAATACCTGCTGGACCGGATAGCAATGCTCGCTGACTGAGAGAAGATATATGTTTGGTAAACTTGATGTAGTCTTTGCGTTGTAAATGCAAATATGCTGTAGACAGGAGAGCACATTTGGTATCCTCACTACAAGAACAATGAGTTATCATTATCAGGACAATGTGCTTAACTATGGGACAAGATGAAACCGAAAAACTACATATGTGGTCGCAAACAGGAGATCGTCATAAAGATTAAACCCTAGTTGATTAGGCAAATTAGTAAATAGACGTAGAAACATATAATTTCGTAGAGGGAATAGCAGCAGCCAGACAAGCATAGTATCGATCTTTCAGAATTACAATGCACACAGAACATAGATTTACCAACTACATACACCAAGGACAGACCAGTATCACATCTATCACCTAAGTCTCTTTACAATATATCACTAACAAGAGATCATAAGGATTTACCTTAGATAGTATGGACAACTATCAAATGACTCGGATATGTCATTGGCATCATATGTTGCGTTCTTTAGATCCTCCTTTGATAACTGAGACCGGGCAGACAGAGTATCTTCTTCAGGGTTAGACCGATCATCCACTGTTTTATAGTAACTACTACCAAATAGATCTGGATCCGCTGATGATCCTGCACCAATGATTTACATTAGCATCCTTTTTACCACAACAAAGCACAGACTCAGAATAAAATACATTAGTCTCACCAATAGGCATCAAGGGAGTCAGAGGAGGTCGGCTTTTACCAAAGTAAAAGGATGGTAACTTGGGTCCTTTAGATGATAAATGATCCTGAATATCTTTGATAAGTGAATGCTGCCCCTGCTGAATACTACTGCAAGTAGAGGAAAACGCTGAAGGGGCTGATTTATCCTGCGGATGTTGCTGAAATATCTATCATCACATTAAGGACATTCAACGGCAAAAAAAAATTATTTGTCAAAACACTGCTTACTACTTCATATTACGTTACATATAACTAAAGCCTAGTACAATCAATCTCGTTCATCAGTGCATCCTCAAACAGAACCAGTAATGCATCTGCTAAATGTAGCGGTAGGCAATAAAAAAGGATACGTAAGCACGCCTCACAGGTGAACTGAAGACAATTTCATCCCCTCCATTCAAGGTAACTTTAGCATTTTTGTCCAAAGCCTTGCCATTTACCCGAACAACTTTGGGCTCATGGATTTCAAGTAGAGCACCTCGCTAATGCCAAAAGTTTAACATAGAAAGAGAGGTAAATAAGAGGTAAGCCAAGTGTATAATATAGGAAGTACTAAATTTTCCAAAATACCTTAGTAGCATGCTTCAGTCTACAAACAAGTGAGCTAGTAGTCGTAGCAGATAACTCGCCCAGTTTCAAATCATAGTGTGATCCATAACCAACAGTAAAATAGGAGGAATGAATAGGAAGGGAGGGTTCCTGCAAGAAACCAAGATAAATGCAGTAAACAAAATGAGGAGCTGCAAGTATGTGATGAATTCATTAAGGATTTCATAGTGTCTCCTAATCAAAATGATTAAGTTGAAATATTTAGCCAACTGAACATGAATAGACTTGAATCCTAATTATATATATAATAACATCGCCACTAGCAAACTGAATGTGTTGAAGATTGCAGGAGTTATGTGATTCATTACACCAGGAAGTTTAGACCCGCTGCTCAAGAAGCAGCAAAAACATGTGCCAACATTAATACACCGACATTACCGGGGCAACAAAAAGAGTGGAGAATGTTGACGACTCCAGAGATATGAGCATCATGATTGACATGTCGTTTGAGAGTGAGTATCCCATAAAGCAACATTACACATCTCTAATTGACTCAACTGGAACACAAAATTTGAAGTAATAAAATATAGGACTAGTAGGAAACTAATGAGTTCGTACGTGATGCTGCTAAGCACGAGTCTTTGCCTGCCAAATACATCCTAAGAATATTTAAAAAGGAACTGAAATTCAGTAAGCCATATACTTAACTTGCTAGTGATTTATCTGCTGACAGGGGCAAAAGTCCCAATCGTGTCAGAATCAAAAGCTAGTGCAGAGTGCATCCGAAATTAAAAAAGTCTTTTCGTGATTTCATCTTATTCTCAAGAGAAGGAAAAGAGTGCATTGTATTCATCACAGAAAGAAAAGTGTGTTTGCCACAACAACGACCTATTCTGAGGGGAAGGCAAGGTTTTACAGTAGGCCTGATGAACAATTAGCGTGGTGTCGTTGGTGATGGTAGCACATAAGTGTTCCTGTTTGCAACAAAATATCTAGGGCATGGGGGAAAAAGTGAAACTCGACGAGTGTTCTCATCCAAAGCAATTCGCGAACAGAAAGAGCATGAGAAACAATTCCGCACCGTGGCATACTGGGAGATTAGTCTGCACCAGGGCTCCTGGCGCCTGGTGGCGACCGCGCCCTGGCGTTTGCTGGATGTGGCCTTGCCCGACGCCGGCAAATCCTTTGCCCTCTTTAACATTGCCGACAAATCTTTGTCAGCGGCGCCACGCTTATGGCCTGCCCCTGCGCGAGAGGCGAAAATTGATCAGAACCCAGGACGTGTTGGCGGCCATGGCACCATAAGGTGAAGAAGGTGAGCATATCCTACCGTCCGAATTGGTGACCGCCTCCCCAGACCTGAGCAAGGCCTCGAACCTGTCCATGGCGCCCGTGAGCGCCTGGAGGCCAGTGGTGTCGGGCGGTGAGACGGCCGGACCGCCGGCAACAGCCGCCTCGGCCCCATCTGCCGCTGGCGCCTCCGCAGCCGCCTTGGTGGCGCTGTCATCTTCCTCCACCGCCGCGACCTGCGAACAACGACAGGGACACCGTGGCGTCAGCGACGACAGATCAAGGCTAGCGGAAACCGGGCGCGGCGCATGCAGGGAGAGATCCATACCTTGGCGCGCTTGCCGCCTTGCCTGCGTCCGGCCGACGACTGCGCCTCGGCCGGCTCGGCCCCCGGCGCCTGTTCCGGCGAAGGCGGCGGCGAGCCCTTGTTGTCCTCGTCGTCCGCCGGGCGCTTGGCCGCGGCGGCGCTCCTCCTGGTGTCGACCATCCCCTCCTCCCCTGTCGGATCGGCGGCGACGACGACGCGAGGAGAGGCGAGAGGGAGAGAGGGGAGAGGAGACGAAAGCAAGGAACCAAAAACGTTGCGTTGTTGCGTCGCGGAGAGGAGAGGGGCAGGGGAGGAGAGAAAAGGGAAAAATCGAAGGGGGGGGTGGATGGATTAGCGGGGGCAATATAATAGACGGACGCCGCCGCGGCGACCACCAATGATACGGCAGGCAAGCCCAAGCCCAAGCGGCGCGACAGGTTAGACTGTGCTGTCGAGGGTCGGCGCGCGATTACGGGAGATATCAAGGGGGTTTTCTGGTCCGATCCTTTATAGCTGGGTGCTTGGGTGCTGGGTGCGGGAGCTGGTGGTGGACGAGTCGAGTCGGGAGGGATCAGGGGGAGGCGTTACGCTACGCCGTTAACATTGCGCGTGCGGAGTTATTGGCGGTTCGGTTCGCTAGGTTTAGGGGGTTTAACGTTAATAAAACGGGAAAGGTGCGATTCGATTTTAGGGGCTCTCGTTTCGGCAGCAAATCGGCTTGCCTGCCGACTTCTCCGTTTCGGGACGTTGACCTACGCAGGGACACTCTGGAGTGGGGGACTTGGTGGGGTCGTCTTCTTTTTTCTTCCGCGATTGCGATGCGATGTGGGGTCCTGTCTGACCTGTGTGCTAGTCACCTCAGACACGTAAAGTTTATTTATTTATTTTTACGAAAATTTCACTGATCCGATGGACCACCTAGCGGACTACAAACATTAAGCCGAAGGCGCGCCGCCGTCCTCGCCCCTCCATCACCGGAGACAGGCAAAATTTGTCGTAGTAGAATTTGTTGTAGTAGACAGACGGAAAGTCGTCGTGCTAAGGTCCCAAAGAACCAGCGCACTAAAACAGCAACCATCGCCAATAATGATATCAATAGATTGGAAGAGACTGACCTGAAATTAACACGAAAAACGACTAGATCCCAGGAGATAAGCCGGACACACGACTCCATACGCCCTCCGTCAGCGCTAGGCACATCACCGAAGCGAGGATAGAGCGGGGGGGACTTTATTCTGACTTCAAGATGTAGCCGTCGCCTCAACATCCCGAAAAAGACACGAGAAAATAACCTAAATGAAGAACAAAAACCTCCAAGGCCCTGAGGCCATCGAAGATGGGCGGACCGATGGCGTCACCAGTGGAGAGAAGGAACCCTAGATGGATTTTTTTACCGCCGCCTCGACTTCAGCTTTTCAAGTTACTGCAACTGATGATGAGACGTAAACTTTGTTAAAGAAGAATATCTATAGTACAGTATTTAATTATTCTAATCACATTAACCAGATTTGTCAAAGAAGAACTACGTTTGTGAAGGAGAGAAGAGAAGGAGAGGCGGAGACAAATCCATCTAGGGTTCATTCCCTCCGCCGGTGAAGCCACCGGTCTATCCTATCTCCGGCGGTCTTAGGGTCTTGGAGGCGTGGCGGACCACGGTCTCTCGCCGACGAGATTTCAGCGTTTTGTTTAGACTATTTTTAGTGTTTTCTTCAGGATGTTGAGGCGGCGGCTACGTCCTGATGTCAGAATAAGGTCATTCCCGCCTTATCCTCGCTCTGGTGGTGCGTCTAGCATCAGTGGAGGATGCGTGGAATCATGTGTCCAGAATTCCTTGGGATCCAGTCGTTTTTTGTATGTGTGTTTTGAGGTCAGTCTCTTTCAATCTACGTTGTTCATCTTCGACGATGGTTGTTGTTCTGGTGTACTGGTTCTTTGGGGGTTTAGCACGACGACTTCCCGTTTGTCTACTACAACAAGCTCTACTACGACAAGATTTGCCCGGCTTCGATGATGGAGGGGCGAGGACGGCGGCGCGCCTTCGGCTCGTGCATTGTAGTCGTCGGATGGTCCAATAATCTATTTGTAATTTTTATTAAACTGTTGATGATTATTAATAGAACGTAGAATTTTGAAAAAAAAAAGAACTACGTTTGTTTAGGAATTGTTAGGAGGGTGGTAGGGTTTTGCGCACACGAACTTTTTTTTCTTTGCGCACACGAACTTTGACTTTGCCACGGCGCAGTTTTTGTGTGCACCTACATTTGCTAGGTGGCACCAAATCAATTTCAAGGTCTTTTGCAACTTTCGTGGTGTATTCCACACATGCCAAATTGAACTATTGGATTTTCCTACATAATTATCTAACTTCTTAAGAATGGTGGCATCCAAGCCCTCTCACGCCATCTACGTCTCCCCGGGACGGGGCTTGCCAGCTGTGCGGGCCAGCTAAGTGGTATACATCAAGCGATTCTGACCTTTTTTTACTCTACGACAACTATATTTCATGCACACAAAAAATCAAATACGGATCCTAATACGAGTCCTTGCCGTACATGGCCAAGTCGTTGAACTGCTGGCAACGCCGGCGGCTCCTTGCAGACGGAAGGAGTCACCGAAGACGGAACACATGATGGTCCTGGTTCCACTACATGCACAACCACCACCGCAGGTGTAAACTGTGCTCCTGTCCAGGCGACGGCGGGAGGAACGGCGTCGTGGCCGTGGGCAGTGACTTCATGCCTTCGCTGGCCAAGTAGTGTTGCCGACTTGCGTTGGGGAGCATATGTGCTCTACTTCCCATCCCCATAGCTACTGGTATTTCTGATCAAATTACAATGCGAGACACGAACAAAAAAATTGAAGCTGCATATGAATTAGTGAAGAAAATCAAAGGAAGAGCAATTTAGATGCTCTGGATGGCATTGCAGAAGTCGCCGGCCACCATCATCGAAGAGTCACTTTTAGCCGGAGAGGTGCACATCGATGGCCGCGGCCATCCGGTGACCGATGACCTTCTTATCCCTTGGCGAGGAGTACGCCATTACCCTCGACGGTGCGACCGTCAGCATTACTTTCACTGGAAAGGAGTACGTCGTTGCTCTCGACATCGCGCCGACATCATCATCAAAGAAACTCTTACCAAGGATTACGGCGAGCCATGTACTCCGATGGTATTTGTGTTTTTTCTTACAGAAGAGTGGGGCCGTTGGGGGAACCCGTTTGATGCTAAAAAAGGCGTGGACGTTTTTTTTCGAAATGTGGAGTGGAGCCCCGACCTCTGCATCGAGCGATGCAGACAGCCTTTATTTATTATTAGAACCACAAAGTTTGGCAAAGGCCATTACAAAGATCATACAAACCGGAACCGCCAAAACAAAACACCGAGCAAAAACGATAATAGTATCGCCAGCTTCCCAACGAGATCTATCAAACACTGATCTACCTGTTTCGACCCTGCCCAATGGTCACTCACACTATTGCCACTCGCCAAGAGAAGCTGGAGCGCCTTGGCGCGACGGCTCGAACTCAAGCAAAAGTAGCCCTAGAACCGCACAGCATATCCACGGAGCGGCGCCCACGCGCATGCTCCGAATGTCGTCGTCTTTACTATCTTCCACCAACCATCTTCAGCGTGTAGATCGATGTGCCAACTCTTGTGTCAACACCCGGATTTTTAATCCCAGATGTCTGTTATGTCATACATCGCAATCCTAGGATTACCATTTTTACGAGACATAACAGATTGGATATCACAGTACATCATCCATTACAAACCATAAATAAGGTCTTACAATAATAAGGATCTCATGATCCAGTCTTAATACAATAAGCAGCGGAATAAATAATAAGCGTAGCGGTAGGATCCATCTTCAGAGGCACAGGCAATATTGACGATGGAAGATAGCCCTAGTTATCATAGCCGTCCTGCTGTCCTTCATCTTGGTAGTCTCCTTCATAGTCTGGCCATAGGAATAGCCAGGGACAAAAGTCATGAGTACTCTTTAAGTACTCGCAAACTACCACTAACAAGTAGTATAGTTCTAGTGTAAAAGCTAACTTTAAGTTTAACTATAAAGTTAAGTTTGAAACCAAAGCTGAGTTCTGAAACAAAGAAAGATAAAACAAAGTTCTAAATCACTTAAGTTGGGAAGCTAGTGTCATAGTTACAACCATGTTGTGGTCAAGTCATGTCACAATTCGTTTCATAAGTCATTTTGAAAACATCTGACAACATAACAGTATGGCCACTTCAACTGTCCATAACCGCGGACGCGGCTATTCGAATAGTTTGACACTCTGCAGAGGTGGTACACTTTCACCACAAGATTCGATACATCTGTCAGGGATAACCCTGAATTATCATACTTAGTATGCAGATAATCAAACATAACCTTTCCTTTACACACCCTAGTATAAGCACCTCTCCTATGAGCATGGCCTCCCAACCATGACCATTTGTCATCTTGGGCACTACATAGGTGGACAACATTGAGAGGTAGCCTCAGCTCAAACCTCTCCCGCGAGGGAACTAATACTAATGCATATAAACTTTCGGCTAAGCCTTACCCAATTTAAGTATTGTGGTTGTACGGTAAAATTGGAATGGTATCGCATCCGAATCCAACCGTCAGTTTTTGTAAAAAGGGCTAAGGCTCATGCCTCAACATTTTCATCATCATAAACCATTTGTGTTTCTCAACGCATGTCAAAACATCTCAATAGAATGACTCATCATTCCAAGGTTTTCACAATTCATTTTCACCAAGTACTCCCATCTAAGTGAATCAAGTTTTGATGTTTGTTCTAACTACTAAGTTAAGAGTGTTCACTAATGTGAAATGCTAATGTCAATCTCATGCCATAGAATGACATCTAAGGTTATCTAGATAGGTCAAGTTTTATACTCTTTATGCTACCTTCAAACAAGTAAGGTACTTTAATAAAGTAAAGAAGTAAAAGCTTGGAAATAAAACTTGGGGTAGGTAATAGTCAAAGTGGTATAACCAAAGCATGCCTAATGCATCTTGCTTAGATTATCTAGATTGCAAGGGTTAGCTTGCAAAGGTTCACTGGTATAGTGCCAGCTTGCTAACAATAGCTTGCCTTGGGTAGTGCAGTGGTTGAAGTTTTCTTCCTCCTCCTCTTGGTAGAACTCCTCCTCCTCGTAAGCTTGGTCGGTACTATCGTCTATAAATACATACGGGATACACAATCACCAAACAATACTTAATTAGTCTACTTAGCACACTAAGGCACACATTTGATGATCTAATATCATCACAAGCATCACAAGGTTTAATGAACTAGTTTCATTTATTTTATTTGAGAAAAGTAATTTCTACTCATTGAAAATAACTAAGGTTTAATATTCTCTGATTAAAATATGAGATCATGTGGACACATATCATCACCATATATTCTAATATATGGGAATGTGATTTAAATGTTAGATCACATTTAATAAGTTTAAGTTTAATATTTAATGATTTAAAGTTACTAGAAATACCTATATAGCATTATTTTGGTACTAGTCCAAAGTTACTACATGCAAACCTTAATATTATTATATATTCAGATAGGTATGGTTAAATGTGATTTTTGAGAGTTCGAATCAACTCAAAAGCTATTATGGCTGATTTTATAAAAATGTTTGAATGTGCAAAAGCTTCTATTTTGTTATTTTTACTAGGAAAGATCTCTAACTCTAAATGAATTAAATCCAACGGGCTTGGATAGATCTTTTCAAAAGCTTTCCAACAAAATTGGAATCACTCAATTTGGATTTGTAAATCTTTCTGAATTGATTTTTAAACTAAAGGACAAAATTGAGTTTAAACCTAAATAGAAAAAATTATATTTGAATTAACTGGGTCGCGCGGGAAAGGAAATAGGCCGGCCTAGTCTCACTCCGCCGCGCTGAGGACAGCTGACAGGGGAGTCCCGCATGTCAGCGACACATCAAACGCGAAGCGGTACGGGGCACTCTCAGTGCTACGATTAAAAGGTAAATCAACGGCTGAGGATCGTCGTCCCCGGCGAACAGGTCGCCGGCGAGAGCTAACCCTAGCGGCACGGTGGGGGTACGTGGGGGCTTACCAGGGCTCCAGCTAGACGTGGCGATGGGGGCGATCGAGCTGGTGGACGACGACGGTTCTAGGCGTGGTCGCGGCGGCTCCTGGGACAGTCGCAATCAATGACGCCTCTCATCCTCTGCTGCGGCAAGCTCCGGCAAAATTCCGGCGAACGACGGCCCGCCTTGCTCCGGGGATGGGGTGGAAGGATCAGTGGAGAGAGGGGAGTGAGCTGGTGTGCAGAATTAGGCTGGGGGTGGCCTCTATTGTTGGGTCCGCAGCATAGAAAACAAAAAAGATTTCTACGGTGTGAACTACACGCCAAGATCTATCTACTAGGTACAAAGCAACGGGTGGACATACATCCAACGAGAACTTACCCTCGTAGACAACGAGCTTTGTTAACGAGTAGGAAATCGTGGTTGATGTAGTCATACACTTACCAATCTCAAGATCATGATAAAGTCCAGCAGGTCCGGCTCCAGCACGTCCATCAGATCCAGCTCCAGCACCACCAAGTCTAGCACCGCAAAGCAGCGGTGCATCGTGATCGCACACACGTCCGGTACCCCCGACAACCTCCGTCCCTCGCTCTAGCAAAGCAGCGGAAGCAGCAACTCCTTTCCAGATAAAGCCACCGGGAACATGTATCTCGCTAATCCGAGACCATGGGGAAATAATACTAGAAGGGGAGAGAGATCCTTCACAAGGAGGTGTGAATGAGAAGTGAGGAGGGGGTGGCCTTTTATAGGAGGAGGGGGTGCCCCTCCTTCATGGACGACGCATGGAGGGGGTGACCCTTCACCTCCTCCATTCATGTGGTGGTAACCCCTCCACATTAAAATGCCCCTTCACATTCTCTTTTAAAGTCTCCACTTTAAATGCATTAAATTTTTCCAAATTTAATGCTCTCTCATTTAATAAAACTCTTTTATTATTTTTATTCAGAATTTTGTTAATTACTTTAATTAACAAACATTCACACAAAATCCCCTGCAACATTTCAATATTACATGCAGAACCAATTTCAACATTTTCACCCGAAACAGTTTCGGTGTCTATTGAAATAATTCCAGCGCTTTCTTAAATCTTTATCTGAAACATATTTGCTCCAAATGGTGTCGATATCCCTTAAGTGTGTCACCCTGCGGTTCGCGAATAATGCAGACATGATCGAGACCCCTCTCCGATCAATAATCAGCAGCGGGACCTGGAGATCCATACTGACTCCTACACATTCAACGATGACTTGTGTGATCGTGAGAACCTTTAACGCTAGTAACTAAATCCCTTTGTCTCGCGATATATTACATGCCCGAGATTCGATCATCGGTATCTCCATACCTAGTTTGATCTCGTTACCGACATGCACTCTTTTCTCGTTCCCGTGATATAACATTCTAGTGATCACATCACTTGCTTGCAAGCTATTTTAATGTGATATCACCGAGAGGGCCCATAGTATATCTATCCGTCATCGGGATGGACAAATCCCACTCTTGATCCATGAGCCTCAATATAACACCTTCGTAGCACTGAACCCACCTTTATAGTCACCCTGTTACGGTGTGACGTTTGATGTTATCAAGATACTCTTCCGGTGTTAGCAATTAACATGATCTCATGGTCTAAGGATAAAGATTACTTCGTATGATATTATAGCAATATAAACATAATGACTTTGATCGTAATGCTATACTTCAGATGAATGTTCATCACATCATTCCACCAATGGTGTGACCTTGTTATTAACAACATCCAATGTCCATGATCAGGAAACCTTGATCATCTTGTTAATCAACAAGCTAGCCTATAAGAGAGGCATAACTAGGAACCCTTTTTGTTTATTAAACACACATGTATTGATGTTTCCGATCAATACAATTCTAGCATATAAAATAAACATTTATCATAAACATGGAATAAGATAATAACCACTTTATTATTGCCTCTCGGGCATATTCCCTTCAGTCTCCCACTTGCACTAGAGTCAATAATCTAGTTTGAAAAACTTTGCGTATTGAACACCTATGGCTTTCTGGTGTTGCATATACGCTATTGCTAGTGGTTAACATAATCTCTGGATCTGACAGTTTCAGGTCCGTGTGTATTTGCATGTCTCTGCGTGTCTACACATCACTCATTCTCAAATGAGATGGCATTGTATAGATTTGGTCCTTTGGTGAGACCTTTAGTTTGTTCGGCTCAAAATATGGTTATATTATTGTCACACAATATATCTTCATAGTATTAGCCCACTTTGAACCACACCTAGTTTGATAACAAACTACTTAACACAAATGCCCTCCTTTGCTGCTACTATAGCAGTCATATACTTAGCCTTTTGTTGTAGTATCCGTCACAATGTCTCAACTTTGGAACTCATCCAAATCCATCATGGAACATCCTTTCCATTACATTGTGACACCCATAGTCTAAATTGAGATAAATTTAATTTGTATCTTGTGACAAAACTAGTATCAATGTAACACTTTACAATGAACTACCTTTAACTATTTGTCACTTATACATTATATATTCTTAGTTCTTCCAAAGCTCATAAGAATATCTTTACTATTGTCCAATGATCATCTTATGAATTATTCTGGTATATGCTCATAACATTTAGAGCATAGGACATTCTGGATTTATATATATCATGGTATAATCGATCAAAATCTTCATGTGATTTTACTCACCAAGTGTTGAAACACTTGAATTTTGATACAATCCTTTCCATGCAGCAATAACCTTTCTTGTTGTTTACATATTGAACCCTTTCAATATCTCATATATGTATGTCTGGAACAACCATATTAGCACCTTAATTTATCCATATAGATATTGATGCCTAATATTCCGGGTTTGCCCAAGTCTTTCATCAAAATCTTTATTTAATGAAATTCTTAACTTGTGTCAATACAAGATACATCATTTCCAATCAACAATATGTCCTCTACATAATGTATTAGAAATACGTCTCAGCGCTCCCACTTAATTTCTTGCAAATGCAAGCATATTCATCATCTCCGATGAATTTAAACTCTTTTAACAGTTTCATCATGGTGAAGATTCCAACTCCGCTATGCTTACTTCAACTATTGAAGTTTACATGCCCTTTTAGCACCCTTTGAATTAACAAAACCCTTCGGACCATGTCATGTACATGTCCTAGGTTACCGTTCTATTAGAAGAACCTTGTTTTGTTTATTCAACTACCATATACCAAATTATATGTAGTGGTTGCTACATTAATCCGTTAAGACTATATATCGCTATGAAAGATCAAATCTTGTCATAGTCAACTCCTTGAAACATTGTCGTAAACTTCTTTCCGACATGTCGACTATTTCATAGATGTTAAACATCCATGTCTTATTTCTTTATAGATCCAAACACGACCGATAGGCTTCACGCCTTTCCGGAGGGTCTTCCAAGTTCAGAAACTTGTTTTCTCGTGTATGGGTACTATCACGGATTCTATGACTTTCTAGTCATTTTATGGAGTCAGGGCCCATCATCGCTTCTTTGCATGTAGTCGGTTCATGATTGTCAAAACAATAACGACTTGCTTATACAATCTTACTATTTGATTCTTACCGACCCACACGGTTCTATAGGAACTCTAATCTCCGAGATCACACCTTTTGTAATCACGAGAGCCATGAGCATTGTGGCCGCCACCGGGACACTTTCCGGCGCTGCGCTACTTAGCACATATAGCTAAGGTTCAACAACCTTATCAAAGTTCTATTGTCCTCCCACTTAACTTTTCACGAAAAATTCCTTCTCAAGAAACTTGACGTTCCAAGTAACAAACTCTTTTGTCCTCGGTGTTATGGAGAAATTCCCAACAAATTCTTTGGGATAACCTACAAAGACGTGCTTATCCGACTTTGGTTGTAAACATTTTACTTATGCATAGCATATCAAAATTTAAGAAAAGACAATTCGGGTTTTATCCCAAACCATAACTCATATGGTGTCATTTCACTGGATCACGATGGTGCTCTTTTCAGTGTAAAAGCGGTAGTCTCTAAAGCTTCAATCCTTAAAACATAATGGCAGTTTTATAAATGACACCCTTGATCTTACCATGTCAAACATGGTTTGATTTTATCTCTCGAATATGCCATACTCCTATGGTTTATCAGGAAACACAAATCATGGAACAATTCCTCAAGTCTTAGGTGTTTTTTCTAAACATGTAACTCAAATATCTTCCTTTATGATCGAATCATAAACTCTTTAATTTCTTGTTACAATGATTTTCCACTTCATCTTGAAAGTCTTTGAACAATTTTCAAATGTTTCATACTTCTTCCTTATTAAGTAAATATACAGATATATTCACTCAAATTTTCGGAGAAAGCATATGAAGCAAAAAGATCCATCGCATATGGCTACACATAATGGACTATGCACATCAACATGCACAATTTCCAATAAGCTAGTCATCCGTTCCTCTCTGGCCTATGGACGGAGTTTCAGTTATCTCGAGGAAAGTCTCACATGCGTCAATTGATCAAAATCAAAGGCTCCAAAAATCCATCAACATAGAGTTTCTTCATGTTTTCTTTCAAATATAATTTAAACAGCGATGTCACTTCATAAGTGATCTTTCAATCATTTGTCTTGCGACATTTTAGCAATAGTGTTTATGGATGTGATTTCTCCAACTAGACTTGTAAAAGTTCATCCACCTTTATGGAATACGGTAATTATTTGAACAGCCATTGTTCTCATGATACCAGAACAAAATAACAATTATTTAAACAAATCTTGAAGGCTTGGTTTGATGACAACGAAAAACACAATAACACTTTATTTGTTTTCGATGAACATCATCACTCATTCTCTTGCTGGTTACTTAGGTCATTGTAGTTCATGAATTGCGTTGTCCTGTATGACACTTCATACCAACCAATTCGGTATCCAATACCGGTATTCAATACCTAAGAACCACATTGTTTAACAAGCAAGGAATATAGCCATAACATGTATATCTTCTATATACCTAAGTTGGACATCTCCAACCTTTTATTTTCTGCCAAATATTTTATAGATTCTCTTTCAGCAATTCCTTTTCTTTTAAAAGAATCTATCAACATCAATAGTGGTGTCATCAACATGACACATGGTACAAAGCGTATATAGTCAAATACTAATACCTTTGGGATTGCACTTTGAAGTGGATCACCATCATCAAATGTTTGGTGTTCTTTCAAAAATCCATTCTTTAGTAATCTATTAGTGTAGTAAACATTTTACTGACATCTTCTATTCATCCTTATCATGACAACTTTCATGATCAAGCTACTATAGCCTATAAGGAAGAATCGCGAGTATAATATCAGTTCCCAAAACCTTTTTGGTAGATTCGGATGCCTAGCATCTCCATCCTTCACAAATTCTCATACAATATGAGAACATGTATTTTGCTAAATTATACTCTATCATAATGCAACCAAAAACATTGTTTCAGATATCACAATATCTTTCACACATGATGGTTTCTGAAACAATTTCCAGCTCCAATATAATCTTGATATTAAAACAACTTTTTGAATATCAATAATCATGGAGGCAAACATGATACTTTAGATACTAACATTGGAATTCTTACTCTTGATTTAATACTACTTATTAAACTTCATGGAGTAAATAGAGTTTGCTGAAAGTTTGCAATAGGACTTATAAACTTTAAATTGACATTCAAAACAATACGATACCAGTTCGTAAAGTAAATATCCAGAATTCTATAGTTCTATTATCTCAAATAAAAACTAAGCATAAGGTAGAAAACGAATGCCAATGACTACAACAAACTTTGCAAATTCACTTTGATTTAATTTATGACAAATTTGGTTCGACTAATCCAAATTAGAATGAACTCCCACTCAAAAACGACATCCCTCGTGCCTTTTTGGTGATTACATGAACCAAATCCACTACACCAAGTCCGATCATCACGTGAGTTGATGTAGCTTCAAAGGCGAGCATCTATATGGGCATCATATCAACTATATGACTCATGCTTAATCTTTCGGTCCGTGTTCCGAGGCCATGTCTGTACATGCTAGGCTCGCCAAGTAAGAACCTTAGTACTCGCATGTATAAAACTGTCTTACACCCGTTTGTATGAAAGCGTAGAGTCGAGTACACCCGATCATCACGTGATGTCTCGAAATACGATCCACAAAACGGTGCATACTTAAGGAAGAACACATTTTTATCTTGATATCTAAAAGAGGGATCATCTTACAATGCTACAGAAAGCGCTAAACTAGCAGTATAAGATGCTAACATCTAATGTGTAAAGTGAGATGATATGGTCCATGCATTTGATCTCTATCACTTGCATCGTGGTATGATCTTTATCATTCCTTTGTGTGTAAGGCCAAGGTCTATGGAACTTACACGTTGAGTGTGTTGTAAGAGTATCTATCATACATCTACTTACAACAATACCATATCAATACACTAGCCCAGCAACGATCTAAACTAGACGCCTCTAATTTATCAATTGCAAGTTTTACGTGGCTTAGGGCTTTCGGAGATAGAACCGTTCTTACCTACGAACATGAACCACAACGAGGATAACTAAGTTATTAGCAACTCGTTGTAAATCAGATATTGACTATAGTAGGAGAGACAGACATCCGCCAGCCACTTATGCAAAACAAGTTGCATGTCAGTCGTGGAACCAGTCTCATGTACGATGACATGTAAGGTTGGTCCGGGCCGCTTCATCCCACTATGCCACCAATATCCAAAATACATAGAAGATGCAATAACATGATCATCATCTCCCACATATCAACATATGTGTACTACCCGTGCTAAGCACCTACGCATAGATCACGCTCTGATACCACTGTTGGGTCCGCAACATAGAAAACAAAAAAATTCCTACGGTGTGAACTACACGCCAAGATCTATCTACTAGGTACAAAGCAACGGGTGGACATACATCCAATGAGAACTTACCCTCGTAGACAACAAGCTTTGTTAAGGAGTAGGAACTCGTGGTTGATGTAGTCGTACACTTGCCGATCTCAAGATCGTGATGAAGTCCAGCAGGTCCGGCTCCAGCACGTCCATCAGATCCAGCTCCAGCACCACCAAGTCCAGCACCGCAAAGCAGCGGTGCATCCGTGATCGCACACACGTACGGTACCCCAACAACCTCCGTCCCTCGCTCCAGCAAAGCAGCGGAAGCAATAACTCCTTTTCAGATAAAGCCACCGGGAACATGTATCTCGCTAATCCGAGACCATGGGGAAATAATACTAGAGGGGGAGAGAGATCCTTCACAAGGAGGTGTGAGTGAGAAGTGAGGAGGGGTGGCCTTTTATAGGAGGAGGGGGGTGCCCCTCCTTCATGGCCGGCGCATGGAGGGGGTGACCCTTCACCTCCTGCATTCATGTGGTGGTAACCCCTCCACATTAAAATGCCCCTTCACATTCTCTTTTAAAGTCTCTACTTTAAATGCATTAAATTTCTCCAAATTTAATGCTCTCTCATTTAATAAAACTCTTTTATTATTTTTATTCAGAATTTTGTTAATTACTTTAATTAACAAACATTCACATAAAACCCCCTGCAACATTTCAATATTACATGTAGAACCAATTTCAGCATTTTCACCCGAAACAGTTTCGGTGTCTATTGAAATAATTCCAGCGCTTTCTTAAATCTTTATCTGAAACATATTTGCTCCAAATGGTGTCGATATCCCTTAAGTGTGTCACCCTATGGTTCGCGAATAATGCAGACATGATCGAGACCCCTCTCCGATCAATAATAAACAGCGAGACCTGGAGATCCATACTGACTCCTACACATTCAACGATGACTTGTGTGATCGTGAGAACCTTTAACGCTAGTAACTAAATCCCTTTGTCTCGCGATATATTACATGTCCGAGATTCAATCATCGGTATCTCCATACCTAGTTTGATCTCATTAGCGACATGCACTCTTTTCTCGTTCCCGTGATATAACATTCTAGTGATCACATCACTTGCTTGCAAGCTATTTCAATGTGATATCACCGAGAGGGCCCAGAGTATATCTATCCGTCATCGGGATGGACAAATCCCACTCTTGATCCATGAGCCTCAACATAACACCTTCGTAGCACTGAACCCACCTTTATAGTCACCCTGTTACGGTGTGACGTTTGATGTTATCAAGATACTCTTTCGGTGTTAGCAATTAACATGATCTCATGGTCTAAGGATAAAGATTACTTTATATGATATTATAGCAATATAAACATAATGACTTTGATCGTAATGCTATACTTCGGATGAATGTTCATCACATCATTCCACCAATGGTGTGACCTTGTTATTAACAACATCCAATGTCCATGATCAGGAAACCTTGATCATCTTGTTAATCAACAAGCTAGTCTATAAGAGAGGCATAACTAGGAACCCTTTTTGTTTATTAAACACACATGTATTGATGTTTCCGATCAATACAATTCTAGCATGTAAAATAAACATTTATCATAAACATGGAATAAGATAATAACCACTTTATTATTGCCTCTCGGGCATATTCCCTTCATCTATTTATAGTTCGACGAAGCGACCGAACGGGATGGGCTGGCGTCTCCGGCGAGGGCGGTACAGCGTGCTATCGTCATGGCTGGAGGTAGGGGACAGTGGCTTGCCTCCTGGCGGTGCTCTACGGCTTAAAGGCGCGGCTAGGGGCGATGGCATTTGGTCTGGCGTGGCTGGTGCTCTGCGCGGCAGAGGCAGCATTCGACGCGGCGAACGGGGGCTGCAGGTAAAGCGGCGGTCAACGGGCATGTCCGGCCGGTTCCTGGGGTCGTGGCGAAGCGGTGCGCGCGGGCTGCGATCGAGGCGCGGCGTGTGCACGCTTATCGGGCGCGACGCTCTGGCACGTGCTCGGCATGGTGCAGACGGTCTGGGCGCGGCGTTCTGCGGGTGGTCCATGGCTCCGCTTCGCTCGGGGAGGGGATAGAGGGCGGTGGTGTGGTCTAGTCTAGTTCCTAGACATGGCGAGAGAGAGAGGGGTGGTCGGCTGCGAGCTATCCATGCTCGACCGACGAGCATGTGCTCAGGTGGCGCGACACTGCTGCAAATGGCTAAGGGGTAGGTCTTTGATGGCTTGGTTGGGTCTGGGAGAGACAAGGGACTTAAATTGGGTTCAAATGGCTCGACCAAATTTGATCAAAAACAGTATAAGTTAGGCCAGTTTAACTTTGTCTGCCAGGTGTTCGACACAATGCCCGTAAGAATTTTAAATTCGAATTTTGAAAAGATTTTTGGTGTGTGATCTGATCTTATGCTTGGTAGTCTCTGGTTGCTGGAATTGTCAAGGTGAATTGGTTTGGTTGGTTTTTGCACAAGTGGGATCTTCTCATATGATTTGGATTCCATTTTCAAATGCCCTTTAAATTTAGTGTTTGAAAGTTTTTGGGGTGAAACAAAGTGGGCCTTGGTACATCACTACTTGTACTAGCAAGGGGTGCAAAGAACCACAATTGTTTATGTTAAGATTTGAGTTCTAGGAATGGCCAAAGTAGGCATGGTGATTAAAATGGCACAAATGACCATTTCCCTATTTTATTCATTTTGATTTGTTTTTCTTTGGGATTTGTTTGAGAATGACCTAGATGATGTTTAATTCACCTTAGAATCATTTTACAAACAATGGATCACTTAATCATGGCAATTCAAAAACAACTCCTAATTTAAATGCACACGCATATGAATGCTTAATCATTTTAAATGGAAAAGTTTTTGTTAACCATAAATTGGGTAGATTGGATCTTGATTAACCTTGGATTAAGTTTTGGGATGTTACAAACCTTCCCCCCTTAAACAAAATCTCGTCCCGAGATTTACGAAAGAAAACTAGGAACTAAAGAGATCTGGGAACTCTGTCCTAATGTAATCTTCTCGCTCCCTGATGACCCACAAGTATATGGGGTGTATCACAGTATTTTCGAGGGAAGTGAAACCCAATTTATTGATTCAACACAAGGGGAGCCAAAGAATATTTATAAGCCTTAACAACTGAGTTGTCAATTCAGCTGCACCTGGAAACAATCTTGCTCACAGCAGTTTATCAGTAGCAACAGTTTTGTAGTAGGAATAGTAAAGTAGCAGCAGTAGTAAAGTAAAGACAACAGTAACAATAGCAGTAAACAGTGGGATTCGAGTGCGGTAGGCATAGGGATGGATGGACGGGCGTTGCATGGACAAGACAATTTACATAGCAATCAGAACATAGGGCAATTGCCGATAAATAAGATAAAGCATCCAAGTACTCGATAATCCTAGGCATGTGTTCCATATATAGTCATACCTGCTCGCAATGAGAACTTGCACAACATCTTTTGTCCTGCCAGCCCGTTTGCAGCGGGGCCTCAAGGGAACTACTGGCAATTAAGGTGCTCCTTTTAATAGAGCACCGGAGCAAAGCATTAACACTCCATGAACACATGTGATCCTCACATCAAAGCCATTCCCTATGGTTATCCCGATTTCTGTCACTTCGGGGCCATTGGTTCCGGACAACAACGTGTGTATATAACTTGCAGATAAGACCAAAAACAATACTATCATAATGAATCAATAACATGTTCAGATCTGAAATCATGGCACTCGGGCCCTAGTGATAAGCATTAAGCACAACAAGTCACAACAAAGTCATAAAGCACTAATAAAAGATACTAGGCACCATGCCCTAACAATCTGATGCCATTACATGAACGATCTCATCCAATCCCTACCATCCCCATAGCCTACAGCGGGGGATTACTCACTCATAGATGGGGGAAACATGGATGGTCGATGGAGAAGCGATGGTGATGATGATGGCGATGATCTCCTCCAATTCCCCGTCCCGGCAGGGTGCCAGAACGGAGTTTCTGGTGCTGTTTCGTGGAATCTAGTGGTGGCGGCGGAGCGGAACTCCTTCTAGAAAAACGTCGAACCCCTCGGAGTTTTTAGGTCAGAAGGCTTCTTATAGGCGAAGAGGGAGACCGAGGGCGTGCCTCGGAGGCCCACACCACCCCCTGGCGTGGCCTGGCCTGGCCCGCGCCACCAGGTGGTGTGGCCACCCTGGCTCTTCTCCGTCTCGTATTCTGGCTCCTGGAGTCTTCGGGTGAAATAGGATTTTTGGCATATTTTCCAGGATTTTTCCTGATAGTTGATTTTCTGCACAAAAAGTAGACACCAAGACAATTCTGCTGAAAACAGTGTCAGTCCGCGTTAGTTGCATCCAAATCACACAAGTTTAGAGGAGAAACAATAGCAAAAGTGTTCGGGAAAGTAGATACGTTTTGGACGTATCAACTCCCCCAAGCTTAGCTTATTGCTTGTCCTCAAGCAATTCAGTTGAAAACTGAGTGCAATAAAAGAACTTTCACGAACACATTTGCTTCATATGATGTAAATATTCTCAGCAATGTGATCAATTACTTAGACAGTTCATAATAAAGAGTATGCAACTAAGTTTACTCAATAGGCATTGCAAGCTATGAAGAGATTCCAACTCAAAAATAATAAGTAGCATGAAGCATAAACATAAGCAACATTACAATGCTCATAAAAAGGTATGATAGAGTGGTATCTCGCTTGCCTTTGATTATGAATGTCAAGGCACCTCTGAAGTTCAAGTGATGACTAGAAGTAAAGATATCAAAGATACAAGCATCAAAGTCATAACACAAATAATCAAGTAATGGGACAAGAACAAAGAATGACAATTATGCTCTCAAGAAGGTGCTCAGTGAATGTGTGGAGACTCAACAAGAAAAGGTTTTAAATAATTTGAAAGGCTTCCAAATGCTGAAAGTATGATACTCGTTAGCTTTGAGCTCTCATTGCCCCTATCATAAGCATCTTTAAATGGTTAAGGTTAAAGTGACACAACTAAGAGGATATGCTTGACAAGTTATAAATCGAAGTCTCATGCCCCTTACTTACGAAGACCGATCCTCATGCTACTCAACTTCAATCACAAGTAAGCTCTTGTCATTGTAAGTATATACGTATCATAGAGAACCGCCAACGGGGTACCCCTTGCACATGACACGGGAGCTGTCCCATAATCAAAATAACAAGGCAAGCAGACGATGAGCATCTCAGCGATCTTTTTATTTACTATGTGCATAGATTTTTATCGAGGATGCTTCATAGAATGCTCATTACGGTTATGTTGCAAGTTTCCACCATGATTAGGCATGACTTAGGCTAGCGGCCCAGACGTTTCTCTAACATACATACAAACTCCATGATCTTACAAGTTCCACTTTTATTTCACACCGCCGGGATCCATAAGTAAAAGAACATGATATCAACGAGGTACTAAGTACCAACGAAATGTTGAAAACGTTTCCCATGAAACATGGTTCTGCTAACTTCAACTTATAAAGCGCAAGCATATACGCAACAAAGAAGGACACAATGGTTCAGGTTTATTAAGTGCAAGAAAATAAAGTGTGCCATCAAGTTCGTGAGAGCTTTACTAACTAACTTTCTCAAAACAAGCAAACATTTTATTCGGAAGAAAACAAGGCATAATGAATATGCACGGAAGTAGCAAATGATGCTAATGGGTAGGTATGGTGGAAACTTTGGAAATATTTGATTTAGGGAGTTGAAACTTGAGTAAATCATACTCAGTGTAAGTGAAGGCTAGCAATAGTAAGGGAGCGACCAACGAGAGAACAATATCTGTCATAATCATGCTTGCAACAAAACAGGACTAATCATGGCATGAAAGTGACTGAAGATCCTCAAGGCAAAATAATTCATCAAGGCTTAACTGATTATTACAGTCATGTGCATGCGTGAGCATGTGCCAAGTCAATTCAAATGAAACATTCAGAGGAGGATACCACGGTGTCATACCAAGTTATGAATAGAATAATGCAAGCAAACATTCATAAAACATGCTACAAACTATTAGCGAGTTGGGGCTAATCATAAGAAAGCAAGAACTACTAAGCATCCAAAGATAACATACACCCTACATGAATGGGCTAAGCAAGCCCACAATGATGAGTACATGTACAAAAATGAAAACAAATAGAGTTCGTTACCGGCCTCTTACCACGCCTCAAGTTGTCATTAATCCTCATTATTGCTCTTTACTTGTGTGGCTTGAATAATAATATGAAACCAAATCCCACTGAGGACTGCTGAACCCTACAACAAACTCACAAAGCCAAAGAAGAACAACAAATATTTTTGTTGTTTTCGATTTTTAAAACAAGAACCAAAAGGAAAAAAAGCAAAGCAAAATCTTTTTGGGGTTTTCGAATAGTTCAAACAAAGCAAAAGGGAAAAACAAACCAAAGCAAAGCAAAGAGAAAAAGAAGCAAACCAAAGAGAAACAATAGAAATATTTTTGGTCTTTTTGTGTTTTAGAAAGCAAAAGCAAAGAAAGAACGAAAACTAAAGAGAGAACGAAACATGAATATACAAAGTACCGACGCAACATGATAAGGGGATGAGTGCGGTGTCGGCGTACCTTCCCCCAAGCTTAGGCTTTTGGCCTAAGTGGGTCTCAATCCCAAGCCGGCCAGGATGACGTGTCACCGTGGTACGACGAGGAGGTACCCTCGTCCTGGTGCGAGCTCGAGTACATCCCCCCCGTAGTGTGCGGAGTAATCGTAGGAGGGTACATCCTCCTGGTGCTGCTCATGGAACCCCAGCAAGCGAAGCTGCTCGTCCACCTCCTCCTTGGAGCGCGACCACGGTCTCCTATGAACACTAAACAAAGAAGGTTGTGGCAAAGGGATCTCCCTCTCATCCCCGTCAGTGAAAAGCATCCTATATACTAGACTGTCCAAATCAGAAGTAGCAGTAACAAAGCGATGAGTTTTCATAGAGACAAGGTCAAGCCTCTGTGGTGCCAGTATAGCATCGTTGGGATACACAAAAAGACCTAATGCATTGACTATACGCGAGGCAATGATGCCCCCAAAGATAGGCCCTCTAGCAGCTAGGCCGCAAGCAATAAGCGAACCAAGATTGTACCAAGTATCATTGTTAAGCCCAGCAGCAAGGAATGCCAAATGATAGTTGGAGATATTACTTGTGTTCTCCCTACCCAGTACACTAGTAGCAAGATAATATGCAAAGTATCTAAGAGAGGGGAGTTGGATATTTCTTATCTTTCTGCGTTGTGCCACGCGGTCATCATCATTGGTCACCCCTCAGTAAAGCTCCAATAAATCAGCCGGTCGTCCTTGAATTTTCTTCACGGTCCCTGTCATGCGTACACCTACAATACTGCAAAATCTCTCCAAAGGCATGGTGAAGGGCAGATTATAAATTTTGAAAGAGACAGTCGACTGATAGGATGTGTTAGTAAACATGAAGCTCTTAACAAAGGTTTTAGTGAGCATAGCGTATTGCTCACTCTCATCTTGCATATATGAGGTCAAACCAACCCTCTCAATCAGTAGCAAGAAATCATCAAGAATACCTGCAGCTTGTAAGAAAGTAAAACAAGGAAAAGTGGATGGGTGAGCATCCCCATCATCCCTTTCATTACCAATACGAGTTGCAATGAGATCTTTGTTGTATGATGGCCTAAACTGAGAGGCCAATCTTGAGGGCCTCGACCTCCTAGGTGCATCACTCTCAAATATCTCTCCAAAGGTATGGTTGTTCATGTTTGGTATTTTGAAATTTAAACACCTATTAAACAAGTGATTGCAAAGTAAATATAATGAAGGATTCTACTCATAGGGACTTGTAAGAGGCCTAAACATGCATCAAAACTATATCTCTAAGCATCAAACAAGCTTACAAGCTCTCATAACCTGTCACCTACAGCAGCAAAATACTCAATATATAATCCACCAAACACAAATCTACTTGGACAAGGAGAGGAGTCACATACCAGGGAACAAATGCTCCAAATTTCAGCAAGAAAGATGGGCTGAGCAAGGAGATAAAAAAATCGAGAGCAAGCACAACAAGAATGCGATTTTGAACAATGAACTAGAGCTTACTCGGGAGAGAGAAGAAAGTGGCAGGTGAGAGAGTTAGTGGGGGGTCAGGGGTGGCCCACACCAGGGCATGGCGCCACCCTGGGCAGGCCGCGCCACCAGGTGGTGTGCCTACTTGGTGGGTCCCCCTGGTACCTCCCAGGTACTCATCTGCCCCTTTTTTCATGTAAAAATTTAATATGAATTTTCTGGAATTTTTCGAGATACTTTATTTTTGGGCAATTTTCAGGAATAGAAGAATGATTTTCAGACAAACAGTTTTTTTTTGAAATGATGCAATGACAAAACAAGGCTAGAACTACAGAAGTTCTAAGACACTCTAACACGCAAGCAACTAACAACAAAAAGAAAACTAAACGAAAACAAAAACTAAAATGGATAGAATAGAAGTACACGAAAATTATCATAGTGAAAACATTGTTTTGTTCAATGAAATCCTTTTGTTAACAAGGTTGATCAGGTCTTGCTACCAAAACAATTTCATATGAGACAAAACTATGTATTCCACTAGTGATTATGTTACCTCAACTTTGATAGCAATGGTCCCAATCATAATAGTTTCAAAATTTTCTCTTAGTATGGGACAATATATTTCTCCAACTTGAATGCCCTCAATATGTTCAATTGAATTCAAACCATAAGTCCTTTCAATCTTCTTGGGAAATAGACAGTATGTTCCTTATCATTCACATTGAAAGTCACCTTTCCTTGATTACAATTGATAACAGCTCCTGCAGTATTAAGAAAAGGTCTCCCAAGAATAATAGACATATTATCATGTTCAGGCATTTCAAGCACAACAAAATCAGTTAATATCAAGCAATTATGAGCCACTTGAACAGGTAGATCCTCACATATACCAACAGGAATAGTGGTAGATTTATCAGCCATTTGCAAAGATATATCAGTTGGTATTAATTTTTCTAGTTGAAGCCTCTTGTAGAGAGAAAAAGGCATAACACTAACTCCAGCTCCCAAATCACACAAAGCAGTTCTAACATAACTATTCTTAATAGAGCAAGGGATAGTTGGAATCCCTGGGTCTCCAAGTTTCTTAGGAACCTTACCATTGAAGGAATAATTAGCAAATAATGTAGAAATTTCTTCAGTAGGGATCTTCCTTTTATTTGAGACTATACTTTGAGTAAGGAGGCAATTTAATAGCATCGGTCAAAGGAATTTGCAAGAATAAAGGTTTCATCCACTCACAAAACTTATTATAATGTTCATCCTCCTTTGACTTGTGTTTCTTATCAGGGAATGGCATAGGTTTTTGGACCCAAGGTTCTCTCTCACTACCATGTTTCTTAGCAATAAAATCTTCTTTGGTGTATTTAGTATTCTTAGTGTGGTTTTCAGGTTCTTCCTCAACTTTCTCTTCATTAGGAGCTTCATTTTCTTCATTACCACTTTCAGTTTCAGCATCAGAGATAGATATACTATTAGGATCTATAGCAGGTTCAGAGGGTTCTACAACAGTTTTATGTTTCTTTTTCCTTTTCTTACGAGTAGAGCCACTATTTTCAGCTTGTTGAGAATCCTGCTCAATTCTTTTGGGATGCCCCTCAGGATATAGAGGATCCTGGGTAACAGCTCCACATCTAGTTCTAATTTCATAAGCATGTTTTTCTTTAGCAGCATTAACTAGCAAGTCGTTTTGTACTTTAACAAGTTGATCTATTTGAGTTTGAACCATTTGAAAGTGTTTAACAATTATTTTAACATCATTAGAGGTTCTTTCCACAATATCTTTCAGCTCAACAATAGCTCCAGTGTTTTCCATTAGATGATTTTGCACCCTTTTATTAAAATTATCTTGCTTAACAATAAAAATATCAAATTCTTCTAAGCATTGATCAGGAGGTTTAGAGTAAGGGATGTCACCTTCATCAAAGTGTTGGAGAGAGTATACCTCAATAGTGGGTGAGTAGGGAATAGGCTTACATAATTCTTCTATAGGAGGTAAATTCTTAACATCTGCAGCTTTAATTCCCTTCTCCTTAAGACATTTCTTAGCTTCCTTCATCACTTCATCATTTAATTCAATAACTCCCCTCTTCTTTGATGTTGGAATAGGCACAGGAATAGTTGGTTCAGGTACAATTACTTCAGGTACAGCTTGTTCAGGAGGAGTCCAGTCTTCATAATTCTTACTTATTTAAGCCATTAATTCCTCAGCTTCTTTAGGAGTCCTATTCCTGAAAACACAATCAGCACAACTATCTAGGTATGTCCTAGATTCCTCGGTTAGTCCATTATAAAATATATCAAGAAGCTCATTCTTAGGTAGTGGACTTCTAGCTTGTGCATGAATCAAAGCACAAAACCTTGCCCAAGATTTATGCAATACCTATTTTTCTCCCTGTTTAAAATCAAAAAGTTCCTACAAAATAGCATGTCTAGCACTAGGAGGAAAATATTTCTGCAGGAAAGTACTAATCAAGCACTCAGGGCTATCAATAGATCCAGGAGGTAAATTACTAAACCAAGTTTTAGCTTCTCCTTTCAATGAAAAGGGGAAAATCTTAGCAACAAAGTAAGTACGCATCTTAATATCATCAGAAAACAAGTCACTCATAGTAGAAAGCTCATTCATATGTGCTACCTCACTTTCATTCTTAGTCCCACAAAAAGGTTCTTTCTCAACAATAGCTATGTAAGATAGATCGAGAGAGAAATCATAATCTTTATCTATAATGTTTATGGGAGAAGCAGCAAACTTAGCAATAGGAGACAATTTGGGTCTAATAGTACGCCTCTCAAGGAGACTCTTAGCAGCACTCCTATCATGGGTGTTTTTACATTCTTTAATAATTCATCAGTCATCTCAACATAACCATCTTCAATATCATAACTTTCACTAGACTCAGGTGAACTAACAGGTGTGGTAGTGTCTTCATTAGGAGTTTCAGTATTTCCAGCTATAGTTCTAGCAATCGTAGCATCTAGGAAAAGACCTAATGAACCACTATTATCAAGAACAGTAGAAGCAACATCGTAAGCATCAGAAGTTTCAGATTCAGCAGTAGTAGCAGTGTGTGTAGCATGTGTATGTGGTGGTGTAACGATCTTACTTATAACAGATGGTGAATCAAGAGAAGCAGAGGTGTTCAGAACCGTACCTCTTCTTGTAGTGGATGGTAAAATAGGAAACTTGCCATCACGATACTTACCCATGATGGATGGATAGCAGCGAACAATAGAGAATCCAAGTGAACTTGATAAATAAAGCTATGCTCCCCGGCAATGGCGCCAGAAAATAGTCTTGATGACCCACAAGTATAGGGGGTGTATCGCAGTATTTTCGAGGGAAGTGAAATCCAATTTATTGATTCGACACAAGGGGAGCCAAAGAATATTTATAAGCCTTAACAACTGAGTTGTCAATTCAGCTGCACTTGGAAACAATCTTGCTCACAACAGTTTATCAGTAGCAACAGTTTTGTAGTAGGAATAGTAAAATAGCAGCAGTAGTAAAGTAAAGACGGCAGTAACAATAGTAGTAAACAGTGGGATTCGAGTGCGGTAGGCATAGGGATGGATGGACGGGCGTTGCATGGACAAGACAATTCACATAGCAATCAGAACATAGGGCAATTGCCGATAAATAAGATAAAGCATCCAAGTACTCGATAATCCTAGGCATGTGTTCCATATATAGTCATACCTGCTCGCAATGAGAACTTGCACAACATCTTTTGTCCTGCCAGCCCGTTTGCAGCGGGGCCTCAAGGGAACTACTGGCAATTAAGGTGCTCCTTTTAATAGAGCACCGGAGCAAAGCATTAACACTCCGTGAACACATGTGATCCTCACATCAAAGCCATTCCCTCCGGTTATCCCGATTTCTATCACTTCGGGGCCATTGGTTTCGGACAACAACGTGTGTATACAACTTGCAGATAAGACCAAAAACAATACTATCATAATGAATCAATAACATGTTGAAATCTGAAATCATGGCACTCGGGCCCTAGTGACAAGCATTAAGCACAACAAGTCGCAACAAAGTCATAAAGCACTAATTAAATATACTAGGCACCATGCCCTAACAATCTGATGCCATTACATGAACGATCTCATCCAATCCCTACCATCCCCATAGCCTACAGCGGGGGATTACTCACTCATAGATGGGGGAAACATGGATGGTCGATGGAGAAGCAATGGTGATGATGATGGCGATGATCTCCTCCAATTCCCCGTCCCGGCAGGGTGCCAGAACGGAGTTTTTGGTGCTGTTTCGTGGAATCTGGTGGTGGTGGCGGAGCGGAACTCCTTCTGGAAAAACGTCGAACCCCCCGGAGTTTTTAGGTCAGAAGGCTTCTTATAGGCGAAGAGGGAGACCGAGGGGGTGCCTGGGAGGCCCACACCACCCCTTGGCGCGGCCTGGCCTGGCCCGCGCCACCAGGTGGTGTGGCCACCCCCTGGCTCTTCTCCGTCTCGTATTCTGGCTCCTGGAGTCTTCGGGTGAAATATGATTTTTGGCATATTTTCTGGGATTTTTCCTGATAGTTGATTTTCTGCACAAAAAGTAGACACCAAGGCAATTCTGCTGAAAACATCATCAGTCCGTGTTAGTTGCATCCAAATCACACAAGTTTAGAGGAGAAACAATAGCAAAAGTGTTCAGGAAAGTAGATACGTTTTGGACGTATCACTCCCAGGTGGCTTCTTCTTTGGTATGGTTGCTCCATTGAATCTTGAGAAACTTGATACTCCTGGTCCTAGTGGTTCTGTAGGCTTCCTCCAAGATACGGATGGGCACTTCATGATACGTCAGGTCCTTGTTGATATCAACATCTCGGTGATCGATATTCTTGAAAACTTCGGTCTTCTCCGGCACTTCTAAGCATTTGCGAAGTAGCAAGATATGGAACACATCGTGGATGGCTGACATCTCCTCTGGCAGTTCTAGTTGATAAGATACTTCTCCTCGATGGTTCAGAATCTTGAAGGGTCCGATATATCCGGGGGCTAACTTTCCTTTGAGACTAAAACGTTGGGTTCCCTTCAATGGCGAAACCTTGAGATACACAAAATCTCCAACATTGAAAGTCAGGTCTCTCCTTCTCTTGTTAGCATAACTCTTCTGTCTGGATTGGGCGGTCTTGAGGTGCTCACGGACTTTGTGAACCTTCTCTTCAGCTTCTCGGAGAATGTCGGGTCCAAAGATCTGACTCTCTCCTACTTGTGACCAATTCAAAGGGGTGCGACACTTTCTTCCGTATAGGAACTCAAATGGGGCCATTTGCAAACTAGCTTGATAACTGTTATTATATGAGAATTCTGCGAAAGGCAGGCAGTCTTCCCATTTTGATCCATACTCTAACACACAAGCTCTTAACATATCTTCTAAGATCTGGTTGACTTTTTTAGTATGTCCATCAGTTTGCGGGTGATAAGCGATGCTGAAATTCAACTTGGTGCCTAATCCTTCCTAGACTTTCTGCCAAAATCTTGAGGTAAACTGGGTTCCTCGATTTGATACTATGGTCTTGGGGGTTCCATGCAGACTAACAATTCTAGCAATATATAGCTCTACTAGCTTCGAACTCTGGTAGGTTGTCTTGACAGGTATAAAGTGAGCTACCTTGGACAGTCTATCAACGATGACCCAGATTGAGTCATTTCCCCTACTAGAAGTAGGCAATCCGGTGATAAAGTCCATTCCGACGAAATCCCATTTCCATTCCGGAATCTGCAATGGTCGCAACAGTCCTGTGGGCCTCTGATGTTCCGCTTTGACTCTTTGACAGATGTCACACTTGGCGATGTAGCTTCCGATTTGTCTCTTCATCTTGTGCCACCAAAATTGCTCTTTCAAATCTTGATACATCTTCGTTCCTCCGGGGTGGATAGAATAAAGAGTATCATGAGCTTCATGCATGATAACTTGCTTCAGCTCCGAATCTGATGGCACACAGATACGTCCTTTGTACCACAGAACTCCTTCATCTTCGGTGAATCCAGGTACCTTTCCTGTACCAATATGATGTTTGATTCCGTTGATACTTTCATTTCCCTTCTGGGCTTCCTTGATTCAGCTAATCAAAGTGGGTTGAAGTTCAATGCTAGCTAAGAATCCTTTGCTAACGAGCTCAGATCTGAACTGCTCCAACTCCTCATACAAACTTGGTTGCTTCTCCTTGATCATGGTGTTTAGCCTACTCGGTAATCTGCTAAGAGCATCTGCTACCACATTGGCTTTGCCGGGGTGATAGTGAATTTCAAGGTCATAATCCTTGATTAACTCTATCCATCTCCTTTGCCTCATATTCAACTCCTTTTGAGTGAAAATATACTTCAATCTTTTGTGATCTGAGTAAATCTCACAGCGATTACCCATCAGATAATGACGCCATGTCTTCAAGGCCAAAACTATGGCTGCTAATTCAAGATCATGGGTCGGATAGTTCTGCTCATGCTGCTTCAGTTGTCGAGACAGATAAGCAATGACTTTGCCTTCTTGCATCAGTACACATCCGAGACCAATCTTGGATGCATCACAATACACATCAAACAGCTTCTTGATATCTGGCATGATTAATATTGGGGCTGAAATCAATCTCTTCTTCAGCTCTTGGAAACTGGCTTCACATTTGTCGGTCCATTCAAACTTCTTGTCCTTCTTCAACAATTGGGTCATGGGTCTGGCGATGCTAGAAAATCCTTCTACAAACTTGCGGTAGTATCCCGCTAATCCGAGAAATGCACGGACTTGAGTTTGAGTGGTTGGGGCTTCCCATTCTTCGACATCTTTGATCTTGGTGGGATCAACAGAGACTCCTCCGACAGACACAATATGTCCTAGGAATCCTACTTCTTTCAGCCAAAACTCACACTTGCTGAACTTGGCATATAACCGATGCTCTCTCAAAGTTTTTAGGATGATTCTTAGATGTTGCTCATGCTCTTCTTCGGACTTGGAGTAGATAAGGATATCATCGATAAACACAATAATAAACTTATCCAGGAAATTCATAAAGATCTTATTCATGAGATTCTGGAAATAAGCAGGGGCATTGGTTAATCCGAAAGACATGACCGTATACTCGTATAAACCATAGCGAGTAGTAAAGGCGGTCTTCGGAATATCCGTTGCATGAATCTTAAGTTGGTGATAACTAGTCCTAAGATCAATCTTTGAGAATACCTGGGCACCAGTCAATTGATCAAATAGATCCTCTATCTTTGGCAATGGGTACTTATTTTTGATGGTGACATCATTCAGCTTCCTGTAGTCGGTGCACAGACGGTTGCCTCCATCTTTCTTGTCGACGAATAACACTGGTGATCTCCATGGCGATGCGCTTGGTTGAATCAAGCCTATTGCTAACATGGCATCCAACTGCTTCTTCAATTCCACTAACTCTGAGGGGTTCATGCTATAGGGTCTCTGTGCTATGGGTCCGGTTCCGGGGATTAATTCAATAATGAACTCAATATCCCTATCCGGGGGCATACCTGGCAATTCATCTGGGAATACGTCGGGGTATTCACAGACTATTCTGACTTGGTCAATGGTGGGCAGGGCTAGACTTGATTTTGAAGGCTTCCCATGTCATCACTTGACCATGGTTCATTGTGCGGATACTGTTCCACCATGCTCTTGCATCTCCTGCCAAATAGTGGGTGGCAAAGAGAACTTTCTCGTTGTCATCAACTCTGGCTACTTCCAAATTGTTCTCCATCGTCTGCAACCAGTCATCAACATCTAATGGGTTCTCCGAAGTGCTAAAGATTGGGGGATTGGTATTTTGGAAGTTTTTCAGCTTGGATCCTTAATGATCCTAATTTCCATGGTTCTGGTTGTTGAGAGCCATCTGGGCGATCTGTTGCAGTGTTGCTAGATTAGCTTGGTGCTCTGCCCTGCTTGCTTCTCTGTCTGCTATGAGATTCTGCAGGATCTGCATCATTGGGTCTTGTGATGAGATGCTCCCTCCTTGGTTTCCACGAGTCATCTAAATATTGAGGTAGATAAAGGGGTAAGAGGGAAAGTTCTAAGGTTCATGGTTTTGATTTCAAAGCTAAAACTTTGAGTTTGACTCAGGTTTTGTGACTAACTCCTTTTCATTCATTCAAGCAAAGCACACGATACAAACACACACCACAACATCAAAGGAAAACAAATGGTTTTAAGAACCATTCTGCAAGCTACGATACAATGGGACCGATACATCTCATGCTACGACAGTGCTCTAGTGCATCTACTCATCATCGATGAAGTCGGAGTCGTCATCGTCGGTGTAGAAGTCCACGACATCCTACTCTAGAAAGTCATCATCATTGCTGAGGTAAAAATCCATATCTCCCTGGATGTCTTCACCTTCCTCTTCTTCTTCCTTTGCTGCAAGTTGAGCTTCTTTCTCCTTGATGGTCTTCTCGAGGTCAGCAACCTTTTTGCAAAGACAGGCGATGGTGCGATCCTTCTTTTCGCACTGGAGGCGAAGAGACTGATGGTCCTTGACAAGCAGTGAGAAAGTCTGGGCCTTCTAGGCAGCAATGGCACAGTTGTGGTTGGCAAACTCCCTAGCATTGTCCAATTCCTTCTGGCGATCGTACATAAGGAAGTCAAGGTTCTCCACTTGACGCTTCAGTCCCGGGTGACTTGGCATCTCCATTGGCATTCCCATGAAGTCACGCCTTGCATAGTGAGCAAAACGGGTTCCTTGGATTTGGTTGACACTGAGGGCACATAGACGTGCGAGAGCTTCATGCATTGCCCTGGCTAATCCATTAGCCAGTTGTTCTCTCTTACGGAGAACTGGATTCTCCCGGATGTTGGTGCTTCTATGCTTCCTCGAAGATCAGCGGTGACTAGCCATTGTAAATCTCCTCCTGGGGGTCCAGGAAGTTGAGATCCAAGAAACTCCGGATGTGGGCATCCCAATAACTCAGACAGTGAATCCAGATCCCTCTCAAAGATCAGTTGGCCTACGTTGCCAACTGGTAGAACTTGCTGAACTGAGTCTCCATCTATAAGAATTTAGGATGAGGAAGTTAGTGAAGTGATCAAGTGTGTCAAATTTTAGCTAGTAATGTAAGAATTGGAGGAACATGAATTTTTGAGAAAGAATGAATTCCCAAGGGTAAGAGAGGAAATAGTTTTTCATAAATACTCACTTTAGTTTTGAAATTAAGTTTTTGTTCAGACGGCCATTCTAACTAGGGTCTCCTATGGTCAAGATGGCTCTGATACCAACTTGTCAACACCCGGATTTTTAATCCCAGATGCCTGTTATGTCATACATCGCAATCCCAGGATTACCATTTTTGCGAGACATAACAGATTGGATATCACAGTACATCATCCATTAAAAACCATAAATAAGGTCTTACACAAATAAGGATCTCATGATCTAGTCTTAATATAACAAGCAGCGGAATAAATAATAAGCATAGCGGCGGGGTCCATCTTCAGAGGCACAGGCAATGCTGACGATGGAAGATAGTCCTAGTTATCATAGCCGTCCTGCTGTCCTTATCTTGGTAGTCTCCTTCATAGTCTGGCCATAGGAATAGCCAGGGACAAATGCCATGAGTACTCTTTAAGTACTCGCAAACTACCACTAACAAGTAGTATAGTTCTAGTGTAAAAGCTAACTCTAAGTTTAATTATAAAGTTCAGTTTGAAACCTAAGCTGAGTTCTGAAACAAAGAAAGATAAAACAAAGTTCTAGAATCATAGTCACAACCCTGTTGTGGTCAAGTCATGTCACAATTCATTTCATAAGTCATTTTGAAAACATCTGACAACGGAACAGTATGGCCACTCCCACTGTCCATAACCGCGGACGCGGCTATTCGAATAGTTTGACACTCTGCAGAGGTGGTACACTTCCACCACAAGATTCGATACATCTGTCAGGGATAACCCTGAATCATCATACTTAGTATGCAGATAATCAAACATAACATTTCCTTTACACACCCTAGTATAAGCACCTCTCCTATGAGCATGGCCTCCCAACCATGACCATTTGTCATCTTGGGCACTGCATAGGTGGACAACATTGAGAGGTAGCCTCAGCTCAAACCTCTCCCGCGAGGGAACTAATACTAATGCATATAAACTTCCGACTAAGCCTTTCCCAATTTAGGTATTGTGGTTGTACGGTAAAATTGGAATGGTATCGCATCCGAATCCAACCATCAGTTTTTGTAAAAAGGGCTAAGGCTCATGCCTCAACATTTTCATCATCATAAACCATTTGTGTTTCTCAACACATGTCAAAACATCTCAATAGAATGACTCATCATTCCAAGGTTTTCACAATTCATTTTCACCAAGTACTCCTATCTAAGTGAATCAAGTTTTGATGTTTGTTCTAACTACTAAGTTAAGAGTGTTCACTAATGTGGAATGCTAATGTCAATCTCATGCCATAGAATTACATCTAAGTTTATCTAGATAGGTCAAGTTTTATACTCTTTATGCTACCTTCAAACAAGTAAGGTACTTTAATAAAGTAAAGAAGTAAAAGCTTGGAAATAAAACTTGGGGTAGATAATAGTCAAAGTGGTATAACCAAAGCATGCCTAATGCATCTTGCTTAGATTATATAGATTGCAAGGGTTAGCTTGCAAGGGTTCACTGGTATAGTGCTAGCTTGCTAACAGTAGCTTGCCTTGGGTAGTGCGATGGTTGAAGTTTTCTTCCTCCTCCTCTTGGTAGAACTCCTCCTCCTCGTAAGCTTGGTCGATACTATCGTCTATAAATACATATGGGGTACACAATCACCAAACAATACTTAACTAGTCTACTTAGCACAGTAATGCACACATTTGATGATCTAATATCATCACAAGCATCACAAGGTTTAATGAACTAGTTTCATTTATTTTATTTGAGAAAAGTAATTTCTACTCATTAAAAATAACTAAGGTTTAATATTCTCCGATTAAAATATGGGATCATGTGTACACATGTCATCACCACATATTCGAACATATGGGAATGTGATTTAAATGTTGGATCACATTTTAATAAGTTTAAGTTTAATATTTAATGATTTAAAGCGACTAGAAATGCCTATATAGCATTATTTTGGTACTAGTCCAAAGTTACTGCATGCAAACCTTAATATTATTACATATTCAGATAGGTATGGTTAAATGTGATTTTTGAGAGTTGGAATCAACTCAAAAGCTATTATGGTTGATTTTATAAAATTGTTTGAATGTGCAAAAGCTTCTGTTTTGTTATTTTTACTAGGAGAGATCTCTAACTATAAATGAATTAAATCCAACGGTCTTGGATAGATCTTTTCAGAAGCTTTCCAACAAAATTGGAATCACTCAATTTGCATTTGTAAATCTTCCTGAATTGATTTTTAATCTAAGGGACATAATTGAGTTTAAATCTAAATAGAAAAATCTATATTTGAATTAACTGGGTCGCGTGGGAAAGGAAATGGGCCGGCCCAGTCTCACTCTGCGGCGCTGAGGACAGCTGACAGGGGGTCCCGCATGTCAGCGACACATCAAACGCGAAGCGGTACAGGGCACTCTCAGCGCTACGATTAAAAGGTGGATCAACGGCTGAGGATCGTCCTTCCCGGCGAACAAGTCGCCGACGAGAGCTAACCCTAGCGGCACGGTGGGGGTACATGGGGGCTTACCAGGGCTCCATCTAGACGTGGTGATGGGGGCGATCGAGCTGGTGGACGACGACGGTTCTAGGCGTGGTCGCGGCGGCTCTTGGGACAGACGCAATCAATGACGCCTCTCCTCCTCTGCTGCGGCAAGCTCCAGCAAAATTCCGGCGAACGGCGGCCCGCCTTGCTCCGGGGATGGGGTGGAAGGATCAGTGGAGAGAGGGAGTGAGCCGGTGTGCAGAATGAGGCTAGGGGTGGCCTCTATTTATAGTTCAACGAAGCGACCGAACAAGATGGGCTGGCGTCTCCGGCGAGGGCGGTACAACGTGCTATCGTCGTGGCTAGAGGTAGGGGATGGTGGCTTGCCTCCTGGCGGTGCTCTACGGCTTAAAGGCGCGGCTAGGGGCGGTGGCATTTGGTCGGGCGCGGCTGGTGCTCTGCATAGCAGAGGCGGCGTTCGACGTGGCGTATGGGGGCTATAGGTAAAGCGGCGGAGAACGGGCATGTCCGGGCGGTTCCTGGGGTCGTGGCGAAGCGGTGCGCATGGTCTGTGGTCGAGGCGCGGCGTGTGCATGCTTGTCGGGCGCGGCGCTCTGGCGCGTGCTTGGCATGGTGCAGACGGTCTAGGCGCGGCGTTCTGCGGGTGGTCCATGGCTCGGCTCTGCTCGGAAGGGAACAGAGGGCGGTGGTGTGGTCTGGTCTAGTTCCTAGACATGGCGAGAGAGAGAGAGGGGTGGTCGGCTGCGAGCTATCCATGCTCGACCGGCAAGCATGGTGCTCAGGTGGTGCGGCACTGCTGCAAATGGCTAAGGGGTAGGTCTTTGATGGCTTGGTTGGGTCTGAGGGAGACAAGGGACTTGAATTGGGTTCAAATGGCTCGACCAAATTTGATCAAAAACAGTATAAGTTAGGCCAGTTTAACTTTGTCTGCCAGGTGTTCGACACAATGCCCGCAAGAAGTTTAAATTCGAATTTTGAAAAGATTTTTGGTGTGTGATCTTATCTTATGCTTGGTAGTCTCTGGTTGCTGGAATTGTCAAGGTGAATTGGTTTGGTTGGTTTTTGCACAAGTGGGATCTTCTCATATGATTTGGATTCCATTTTCAAATGCCCTTTAAATTTAGTGTTTGAAAGTTTTTGGGGTGAAACAAAGTGGGCCTTGGTACATCACTACTTGTACTAGCAAGGGGTGCAAAGAACCACAATTGTTTCTGTTAAGATTTGAGTTCTAGGAATGGCCAAAGTAGGCATGGTGATTAAAATGGCACAAATGACCATTTCCCTATTTTATTCATTTTGATTTGTTTTTATTTGGGATTTGTTTGAGAATGATCTAGATGATGTTTAATTCACCTTAGAATCATTTTACAAACAATGGATCACTTAATCATGGAAATTCAAAACAACTCCTAATTTAAATACACACACATATGAATGCTTAATCATTTTAAATGGAAAAGTTTTTGTTAACCCTAAATTGGGTAGATTGGATCTTGATTAACCTTGGATTAAGTTTTGGGATGTTACATCTTGCCACAACAGCCACCGACACCACCGCGGTGCCAAGCAGCACCACCCCCCACGCGCTAGCCGCTCTACCTCTCCTGCCACTTCCATCCAACGCTGGTCCACAGGCGATGCTCCCAGGAGAGAATCTGATACCGACACCGCAGCACCACCATCGCCCGACCCGAAGATCTTAGGGTTCCCCCAGAGTAGCACGATTAAGGTCGACGCAAGGTGCACGACGGTGCCTTCATCAAGGTATCGACGTGGTAACACCGTCATCGCCTGCCAATGGCTCGGTTTTCACCGGCACCTAGGTCTCCCCGCCTCGCTGCTGGGACTAGAAGACGGATTGCGAGATCTGCCAATCCAGCCACAGGCCGGCCACGTTCGACGGAGAATATGTCCACCTCCACCAAACCCAGGGCCTCCACCCCGGGCGCCCTCCTGATGCAAAGTAGGCCGTAGAATACCTCCGGACGACACTGGCCAACGTCGAGGAGGCGAAGACGTCATCAATCTAGGAAACCTAGATCTCGGCACCATCCGCCGCCCTGCCACCCAGGGTCCGCTGCCGTCAGAGGACTAACCGCTGCCCACCCGCCATCATTGCTGGAGATCCGCTGGAGCGTCACCACCGAAGCCTAGATCTCAAGCGGAGGGAAACCGTCGCCGCCGTCGCCGCGCCCGCGGGCCTTTGACCGGTGACGCCTATGGCGATGACGGCGCCAGGGAGAGGAGGGGCGCGGGGAGGGCCTGGAGCGGATGAGGAGGGGCACCCCGGGGGCGGGGGCAGCGCCGCCTCGGGGGAGGGTGGGAGGGGGATGTGGCTACACGATGGGCACATGAAGAGGGTGCAGGCAAGCCCTGTCCCGCTCCCCGATGCTATCATGTGGGCCCGTGCAATTTTTCTTGCATGTGGGCTTCAGCTGGCATCATCACCATGTGACGCACAGGTGGACACATAGGGTGCATCTAGGAGTAGGATGTGTCATGTCCTTCTACCCGCGTGCCAAGGCCGACCCATTCTCTCCTTCCCCTCGCAGGATTCACTCGATTGCCGACGTCCCTCTACTCCGAAGACACCGTACCTCTCGACCCTACATCATATCGGCACTCCCTCCTCCATGTCGCGGCTGCTGCCCGTGCCCCGCTGCTCCTCTCCCGCTCTCTCCTTCCTGCTATGTAGATTGTGGGGGAGACACTGACGGAGGAAGTTATGGCGGCTCTCGATGATGGTGACGATGACCATGCATGGTGACGAGGGCAGAGTCGAGGCCCTCCATTAGTGCTTGCCACTAGCACCATCCCGATTCCTCCCTAGCAAACCCTAAACTATGACCATCGTCCTCCTCCCTCCTCCATCAGGAACGACACCAGGAAAGAGCCGTGCCCACGTCCTCCATTGTCAGGTTTTATGCTACCACCTCTCTGGATTTCACACATGCTGCATGTGTTAGACCTCTCCACCTCTCCCGTGCCCCGAAGGAGCACCAAATTTGGTGCCACTCCATGGCGTGAGGTTGAGACATCCTTCCGCTCTGGTCCTCTTGCTTTGTGCCATGGAGATTCAATGCATTGATTTCTGCAGTTTTAGGTGTACAGTACATCTGAACTAATGAACTCTAAAATCTCAGGTGATTCCCCTATCTCAATATCTCGATTTCATTCTTTGGCATTTGAAGCTTCTTGGGTTCGTAGCTATTAATTTATTTATTAATTTTGCTTGAGTCTTCTATGTGTGCCAAATGCTTTTTTTAGGTGTGCTTCGGTGTCCACCCCCTCCTCCCAAACTTAAGAAATTGAAAACACACAAAGGGTCAATACCCCTTCGGTTCGGAGAGCACGAAGAGGTATCGGCCAATCATGATCATCCTTGTATTTTCAGTTTTTCTAAGTTTGGCGGGAGGGGGAGGACACCGGAGCAAAACTCCTTTTTCTTTCTCTTTCAGCACATGCAATTCAACAACGACATGCCCACCATGTATTTGCAAAGATGATAGATCAAAAAACTGTTAGTATATAATATTAGGTAATATAGTTTTTAAACGTGGATGTCTACAATAATTTTCCTGAATATGGTATTGTTTGTATTAATATTTGAAGCATACATGTACATGCCACAGTTGTGCATGTCCATTAGCTCATCTGATCTGATGCCCACCAGCGCAAGTGGTGTTTTCTAATCTAAGAATGGTTTTGAAAGATAATGTTTGTTAAATCCTTGGATAACTCTGTTAAAAGTATTCTCTTTTTTTCTTGACTGAACTTTGAGTAATTAATTCCTACAAAATATTTTCGAGGGTAATGTAATTTAGTTTGAGCCTTGTGTAATTTGTTTTTGTAACTTTTACCATATAATTTGTTTTAGGCCTCCTCTCTTTGATCTTATTATCCACTCTGTATTTTCTACATCTCTTTTTGCTGGGTTTCATGTTTCTTTCATTCTTCCAGCCATTCCGTCAAAGTAGAAAATTTCATCATTTAATTCTTTGTTCGGTCCAGTGAGCCATTATGCAAATGGTATATCTTGAACACACATATTCTAATGGTGCCGATTATTCTACTTTACATGGCGTTGTTAACCATGATTAAACAATTGTTTTGCTCACACATAATTGTGTCCCCTTTGCCCTTTTCAAATAGTGTCATCTCTTCAAATTACAATTTATGTCAGCATGGACATGGGGGAAATTCTTAATTTTTCAGCCCAACTTGGAGTTCCACGAGGACAATGTGGCCGGCATTGGTGCAAATCGTCACCTATTACACTACTCAAGAAACTCCCATCTATTATAGCTAGGTCTTACAATCAAGCAAATATAGATGGATGTTAGTTCATAAATTTACATGTACATATATATCATGTACAAAAACTGAAATAGTTGTTGTTCCATGTTACTGACTCTGCTATGGGGCAAAAAAATTTACTATTAAGAAAATCCTAGATCAACGCCCCTTGCCCCCAGAAATTGTTCCCCTCATGATATAACTATGCACCATACTAAACCTGCCTCGCCACTCATTCTTATATGATAAACAATTATCATAGATGTTCATCTTAGGTGGACTCATTTCAGCTTTTGTACTTCCTTGCATTATTACTTACATTTTTCTCAGCTAACAAGTTAAGATATACTCACTCCGTTCCAACGAATAAGGCATATAAATTTTGTCAAACGTCAAAGTCGTCTAATTTTGACCAATGTTTGATACAAAAATATCTACATTCACGATACTAAGTCAAAATTAGTAGATTCACCATGAAACATACTTCCATAATATACGCTATTGGTGAAGGCCCTGCTGGTCAGGATTGCTAAGAGTTATGTTGGTGGCGCGGGCGCTCGTGGGTGTTTCTAACTCGGTTGCGGCTTTCGCTGAGGGCTCTTGCTACTGGATGGCATCGTGAAGGGCCGGTGCAGGTCTGTAAAGTGTTCCTTTCCTTTATTTCATTCTGATTTTAATGGCCTCTGATCTATGGTCTTCTTTTGGTGCGCTGGATTTGTGGTGCGTCAAGTGCTATTGTTGTTGCTAGCCGTTGTTAGGTGCACCTTGGCATCCTCATGTTCTGAGGAGTGGAGCAGAGATACAACTGGTCTCTACTCATGTCTACCTTGGTTCCCTTCCATGCTTCAGGACCAGTGTGGGTGCGTCCTATAAGTGCTTGGCACATTCATGCTGTAATTACGACTATGATCTAATTCAGTTATCAAATTTTGATACGGTTTGAACCAGAAGGTGTGTCCCAAGAGATATGTGAGAAATTTGGTTACAACTGACCAGTCAATGCAATGTCGATGTGTTGATCAGTCAGGAAGTGATAGTTGATATGCACGTGATTACATGCCACGCATGTCTCTCTACGCATGACATGGCTTGAGACACAAAGTGTGAACTATGATATGGTTGATGATGACGTGATATGAGAAAATTGTGATGTATTGTTGGATTTATCTATCAAGTAACACCTAGGACAAATTTAGTTATGCTAGCAAGTGTTGCTTAGGATCAATGGATCGTCCATCAGGTCTTCTCATACTTCAATTGGGCTATTGTGTGGTATCTTATAAGTGTGTTAGCTCAAATTTCTACCCCATCTTCTAACCTCTATTTTGCTTTGGATTTAGTTTTTCCTGTAAAATATCATATGTTTCCAATAGGTATGCAACATTTGAATTGCAGTTGTTATTTCTTATGATTTTAGTCATAGATTATGGATTTATTACGCATTACCGTTGCCACTAAACTATCGTATTGGTCAGGATGTTTTATTTTCCCCTACCTTACAAACTACTAATCATGCTATCAATCGGTTTAAACTTTGGGAATTTCCTGATTATTTAGCTGGACACAAAATCATATTACCTTCTATCGAATTTTAAGACACGAGTGGTTGTATCTAGCTATACAACACATTTGCATGCTGTCATGTTGAATTGATTCTTTGAATTCTCTGGTTGTGGATATAAATGTAGCCTGACCAACATGCTTTGGACATAATTTTGGTTTCTTGTGATATTTGACAAATGAATTAGTTATTTCAAGCACATTGTTCATATATTGTGTGTGGATAATGATACATTGCAAATGTATCTATAATTTTGATGTTCTATGCTTGGTTTTATCTACTTTCTTATGTTTTGTCTACACTTTGGAGTACTTTTCATATGATTTCTTGGACTAACCTATTAACAAGATCCATAGTGCCAGCTGCCTGTTTTCTGCTGTTTTTTGTTCCAGGAAGTCAGAAAATGAATATTCTCGGAATTGGACGACACAAAAGCCAAAGTCGCTATTTTACCGGAAGACATCTGGAGCCAGAATACGAGACAGAGAGGGGCTGGGGCCTGGCCACACCACCTGGCCGCGCGGCCTGGCCCGCGCCAGGGAGTGGTCTGGCTGACCCCAACACCACCTTGGCCTCTCCTTCCGCCTATATATTGCCTCTGATATGGAAACCCTAAGTACCCGATCAAAATTCCACGAAAGAGTCTGTACCGCCGTCATCTCCATCCCTAGATCGGGAGGGATCTGAAGCTCTTCCCAGCACCCTGCCGGAGAGGGGAATTCACCCTGGAGGCCTTCTTCATCATCATGCAAGCCTCCGGTGTGATGCGTGAGTAGTTCATCTCTGGACTACGGGTCTATGTAGTAGCTAGATGGCTGGTTCTCCTCCTTTGTGCTTTCATGTCTAGATCTTATGAGCTCCGTTCATGATCAAGATCATCTATTTGTAATTCTGCATGTTGTGTTTGTGGGGATCCGATGGATATTGAGATGCTATTTCAGATTGATTATTGATTCTATCATGTCTTTGTTATTTGTGATCTTGCATGCTTTCCGTTGTTAGTAGCTATCTTGGCCAAGTAGATGCTAGCAACTCCAAGAGTTAGTATTTATGCTCGATAGTGGGTTCATGCCTCTGGTAATCTGGGGAAGTGACAGAAATCTCTAAGGTACTAGATGTGTTGTTGCTACTAGGGAGAAAACAACAATCCTTTGTTCATAGAAGAATCGTATTGTTTACTTCACACACAATTCGTAAAGCAATAATCTGTTGTTGCTTGCAACTTAATACTGGAGGGGGTTCGGATGATAAGCTGAAGGTGGATTATTAGTCATAGATGCAGTTAGATGGCGGTCTATGTATAATGTTGTAATGCCCAATCAAGTCTCAAAGGAGTCAAGATGATTAGTATATGCTTGTATGCTTTCTCGATGTTTGTCAATTGCCCCGCTGTAATTTGTTCACCCAGCATGTTATCTATCTTAAGGAGAGCCACCTCTAGTGAACTATGGACCCCGGTCCTTTCTTTTACATACAATCTACAATCTGTTTACTGCTTGTGTTTACTTTCTGCAAACTATTACTTCCTTCCATTCGATATTTTTAATCCTTTGTTTTCAGCAAAACCGGTGAGATTGACAACCTCATCGCAAGTTGGGGATAGAGTTCTGTGGTTGTGTTGTGCAGGTATCCACGTTGCTACTGGCACCAGTAGTGCGCCCTGCCAACATTCAGCTAGCTACACCTTTGGGGTGTTTCCTTGCTCCTATTGGATTGATAACCTTGGTTTCGTACTGAGGGAAAGCTTACTGTTGTGCTCATCATACCTTCCTCTTGGGGTTCCCCAACGAGCTTGTTAATATACGAGTCAGCAAGTACTTTTTCTGGCGCCGTTGCCTGGGACTGAAGAAGAAGAAGCTCCCACGTCAAGCACACACCATCAAAATATTTTCTGGCGCCGTTGCCGGGGAGTCAAGGACATCTTCACAAGGGGAGTCCCTCATAACCAATCTCTTTACTTTGTTATTTTTGTTTTGCTTAGTTTACTTTTGTTTTGTTTGCTTGTTTCTTTATAAAAAACACACAAAAAATAAGTCTTGCTATAGTTGTTACCTTTTTCTTAGTTCACCATGTTGATCCCTAAATTCACCCTGAAAGACCTTTCCATTGGTAGTGGTTCTATAATTGGGAAAGATAATATTGAAGAATTCTTCAATCATGTTAGTAAGCACGAAGATACTGAGGATAGATCCCTTGCAGAACTTGCTCCAAACTATGAGATTGCTACAGCTTCTTTACTTCACATGTTAGAAGCTAGGTTTGTTAACCTCAACCCCTTAATGCAAGTAATGTCTCTTAAGCATAAAGAAATTGAGGACCCTGAAAAGAGGGATTTTATTCTAGAAACCTTGTTTAAGGAATTCTATGATGTTGCCAAGGAAGCTAGGAAAGTCTTTGAACATTTAAATATGCTAGGCTCATCTGTAGATTGTTGTTGGTACACGAGAAAAGATGAATAAAACCGAACCTAATGGGGAGGAACCTAAGATACCAATACCCTTTAAACTAGTAGCAATACATGATGCCATAGAAAAGAATCTTGATTGGATTGTTCCTGCAAACCCTTTTGATGAGAATAGTGAACCTAAGAGCATTGAGAGAGGATCCTCTAGAACTTATTTGGATGATATACCTTGCCTTGTTGAAAATATTTCTGGTATTGATCTTAATGCTTCTTCATTTGAGAACACTTGATTCTTTTTCTTGCTTCTTATGCCTAACTTAAAGGCGTTAAAGAAAAGTACTTATTGGGAGATAACCCAAAAGTTTTAGATGAGTCTTAGAAGTTATTACCTCTGTAAAAACCGCTCCTTATCCTTTTTATTTGCTTTTTGTGCCAAGAGTAACCTCTAAGGAGAGAGAAGTAATGATTGGGAAAGTTGTTGTCCCAAAACAGATTTCTATGCTTCACCGTAAAAATTTGTGTAAAATCTCTGTACGTCCTTTTGAAGGTGAATTTTTGTGCTTCTGCCCCAGGTTGTTATATAACTTTAGTTATCTCAACACTTTTCGATTTGAGCAACAGAAGGTCTTCGAAAAAATTCATCGTTACCTGCTGGTCAGTTTTGACAGATTTCTGCCATTTTCTGCATTTGCTTCTTGTTGCTTCCTTTTTGAGTTCTTTTGGGGAATTGAGCTTATTGAGGGAAGTGCTACAGTAGCTAGTGTTTTCATAGAAGTTTTATTGGTGTTAGAACTGAACCTAAAGACCTATTATCTTGAGTGCACTGATGTTGCTAATAAAGATTGTGTGAAGTTTTGTATGAAGGAAAAATTTCAGGTGGATGGAAGGAATGAGTAATGAGATGAAGGATGGACTAAAGCTCAAGCTTGGGGATGCCACGCGTGTCACCCCAAGAAATATCCAAGAAGTACAAGCGTCAAAGCTTGGGGATGCCCAAGGCATCCCCTTCTTCATCAATAAAAATCCTAGGTTTCTTCCAAACGCTTCATTTTTATTGTTTCATGCACAATTATGTTGTTCTTGGAGCGTCTTCTTTTTCATTTTCGTTTTGTTTTTTCATTTGCTTTGTTTGCTTAGTTTGCTGAATAAATTGGTTGGACCCCCTATTTCATACATTGGTTTTCAAATAGTTTGGTTTGGTTTGGAAAAGAGTAGGAAAGCTCATGCTTAAGTGGTAAAGAGAGCTTGTTTTTTACTGTGGCCTATGCTTTGTCATGCCATGCTTGATATTTTTTTGGCTTTATGCTTAGTATTTTTTGCTGTATCATGACTTGTTATAAACAATTGAGATTGCTTAACGTGCCTTGGATGAATCATGCGTTGTTTTAGCATATTAAAGCATAGTATTGTGGTATTCTCCTTTGATGCTTTATTTGGGTTAACTTGGTGCATGCTCACACCATGTTATGACTATTCAAAGTCACCATAAGCCTTTATGATCCTTTAGTTTTCAACTTGTAGTATCACTTTATGCTTTGATCAATGATGTTTTGTCGCTCTGCATGATTATGGCCATTATTGCTCTCTTAGTTTGTCGCTCCCAGTCTTTTGCTAGCCTCCACAACCAAGTATGAGTTCCACTCATGCATACAACTCCCTAAACCAAGTTATTCCAAAGAGTCCACCATACCTATCTATTAGCATATGCTATTCCAAGTATATTCATGTTTTTGTTTACCTTCCGAATTAAACTTGTTATGAGAAAACTAGTGATTAAAGCTCTCACGAACTTAATGGGACACTTTACTTTTCTTGCCCTTAATAAAACTGAACCATTGTGTCGTCTATGTTGTATATGCTTGCACTTATTTGTTGGGGATTAGCAGAACCATGCTGTCATGGGGAACGCTTTCAACATTGCACGGGTACTTTGTACCTAGTTGATATCATGCTCTTTTGTCTATGGATGTCATCGGTGTGAAATGAAAGGGGAGCTTGTAAGTCCATGGAGTTATGTATATGTGTTAGAGAAACGTCTGGGCCGCTGGTCTAATCCATGCTGACATGGTGGAAACCTGCAGCGTAACCATAATAAGTTGTCGATGAAGCATTCTTCTTATAAAAAAAGAGTTCTATATTGAGAAAAAAGAGAAAAAGAAAAAAAAGATTATGAAAAGAGGAAAGAGAGAAAAAAAGCACCATATTCCCATGGTAAATAAGAAGATTGCTGAGATGCTCGTTGTCTGCTTGCCTTGTCATTTTGATATGGGGATTCTTCCGTATCATCGGGCAAGGGGTACCCCGTTGGCGGTTATCTATGATACACATGTACTTACGATGACAAGAACTTACCGGGGACTAAACTTGAGTAGCATGAGGAGCGACCCTCGTATTCAAGGGACATGAGATTTCTAACTTATACTTCGTCAAGCATGTACACCATAGTTTGTTCACTTTAACCTTAATCACTTCAAGATGCTTATGATAGGGGCAATGAGAGCTGAAAGCTATAAGTACCATAATTTTTGGAAGATCTTTATGAAACTTGAATCTCTGCTTCGTTCTATGAAGGCCTTTCTTCCACTTATATATTGAGTCTCCACCTTCTACCTTTATGCACCTACTTTGAGAGCATAGTGGCCATTCTTAGTTCTATGTGCATTGTCCCAAGGCTAGTTGATTGATGCATAACTTGATATTGCATGTTTTAAACTATTTGTATCTAGTCACTCTTATGAACTTTGAAGGTGTTCTATGCATTTATGTTTGCTACTCTATGAGGGACAAACTGAATACTATTATGCTATGTTTTCTTTATGCGAAACAAACAAACGTCTTGCAAAGCATTGTTATTCATGAATCTTTTGTTTGTGCCTTTTCATGTTGCATCATAGTTTCTTTGTCTTATTGCTAGAACTTTGTCTTTCATGTTATGATTGAAGTACTATGATCCCAGCTTTGAATGTTTTACAAATAATTTGATCAAGTTTATGATGGTGCATGTCACCTCAAAAATTATTCTTTCTTTTTATCACTTACCTACTCGAGGACGGGCAGGAATTAAGCTTGGGGATGTTGATACATTGCAAATGTATCTATAATTTTTTATGTTCCATGCTTGGGTTTATCTACTTTCTTATGTTTTGTCAACACTTTGGAGTACTTTTCATATGATTTCTTGGACTAACCTATTAACAAGAGCCACAGTGCCAGCTGCCTGTTTTCTGCTGTTTTTGGTTCCAGGAAGTCAGAAAATGAATATTCTTGGAATTGGACGGGACAAAAGCCTAAGTCACTATTTTACCGGAAGACATATGGAGCTAGAATACGAGACGGAGAGGGGCTGGGGCCTGGCCACACCACCTAGCCGCACGGCTAGGCCTGGCCCGTGCTAGGGGGTGGTCTGGCCAACCCCAGCACCCCCTCGGCCTCTCCTTCCGCCTATATATTGCCTCTGATACGGAAACCCTAAGTACCCGATCAAAATTCTACGAAAGAGTCTGTAGCCGCCGTCATCTCCATCCCTAGATCGGGAGGGATCTGAAGCTCTTCCCGGCACCCTGCCGGAGAGGGGAATTCACCCTGGAGGCCTTCTTCATCATCATGCAAGCCTCCGGTGTGATGCGTGAGTAGTTCATCTCTGGACTACGGGTCCATGTAGTAGCTAGATGGCTGGTTCTCCTCCTTTGTGCTTTTATGTCTAGATCTTGTGAGCTCCGTTCATGATCAAGATCTTCTATTTGTAATTTTGCATGTTGTGTTTGCGAGGATCCTATGGATATTGAGATGTTATTTCAGATTGATTATTGATTCTATCATGTCTTTGCTATTTGTGATCTTGCATGCTTTCCGTTGTTAGTAGCTATCTTGGCCAAGTAGATGCTAGCAACTCCAAGAGTTAGTATTTATGCTCGATAGTGGGTTCATGCCTCTAGTAATCTGGGGAAGTGACAGAAATATCTAAGGTACTAGATGTGCTGTTGCTACTAGAGAGAAAACAACAATCCTTTATTCATAGAACAATCGTATTGTTTACTTTACATGCAATTCATAAAGCAATAATCTGTTGCTTGCAACTTAATACTAGAGGGGGTTCGGATGATAAGCTGAAGGTGGATTATTAGTCATAGATGCAGTTGGATGGCGGTCTATGTATAATGTTGTAATGCCCAATCAATTCTCAAAGGAGTCAAGATTATTAGTATATGCTTGTATGCTTTCTCGATGTTTGTCAATTGCCCCACTATAATTTGTTCACCCAACATGTTATCTATCTTAAGGAGAGCCACCTCTAGTGAACTATGGACCCTGGTCCTTTCTTTTACATACAATCTACAAACTATTTACTGCTTTGTGTTTACTTTCTACAAACTATTACTTCCTTCCATTCGATACTTTTAATCCTTTGTTTTCAGCAAAACCGGTGAGATTGACAACCTCATCGCAAGTTGGGGACAGAGTTCTGTGGTTGTGTTGTGCAGGTCTCCACGTTGCTGCTGGCACCGGTAGTGCGCCCTGCCAACGTTCAGCTAGCTACACCTTTGGGGTGTTTCCTTGCTCCTACTGGATTGATAACCTTGGTTTCGTACTGAGGGAAAACTTACTGCTGTGCTCATCATACCTTCCTCTTGGGGTTTCCCAACGAGCTCGTTAATATACAAGTCAGCAGATAACGATTTCCTAAAGAGTTTCAAACTCTCATTTTATTCAGGCTAGCCATTTGACACTCGTGTAGGATTCCAGTTATCATGATATAGCATGTTATTATTTTTCATACATTTCATATTTTTTTATTTGATACAAAATGTCACGATCTCAAAATCGAATGCTGATTTAACAACATTGAATGTCTGTGAACATATGTTACTGTAAGCGCTGAAGATCGAGGTGCTATGGTGATGTATTGTCTCAGTAGATAGTCAAGTACGCGTATGAATCTCTGATCATTTATATACTGGTTTTGGGGAGCAGAAGGTCAACCAAAATCAAGGTGTATATGTCTGTGGAATTGTTTGTTGTATCGACGAAAAGTAGTGATATGTTCTTCACAAATAAAGCTTTTATAATCTCCAAAAATTATTATAGTTTTTTGACAGGAAGTATAGTTTATTTTATAGATGTCATGCTCTTCAATTTGACTAATGTAAGTATTGCCTAGATGGAATAGACTCATCTCCCATTGGTTATACCATTTTGGTTTTATGTTGCCATTCTAATACATTCGTCTTGATTATTTAATAATCTATTACAATAATTCTTTTGTTATCCTATATTAGAATTATGCTTTGAAGAGTTTCTAACCAAGACAACAGTCTATGTTCTTAGCTTCCTGTCAGAAAATACGGTCAATCACACCACGTCTATGACAAAGTGTCAAAACGCAATGTAGGTGGCATGGCGAAGTGCGTATCCACTTAGTGTTCTCTTAATTTTAGTGTGGAGGCTTTGTTTGCTAAAACTAGATAAGTGGCAATCTTGATAATGATTTATTCCTTTTGAGCAAATGATATTGTTATCATTTGATAAATGGATATGCATTATCAACCTTATGTTATGATGAGATGATTGGGACATGGACATGAATCGATTATCATAGAACACGACAAGCCTTTAGGAAGCACCTGAAGTTGACTTGATCCACTACCACTTGCTCCTACGAACGTGCATTCACCTTACTACAAATATTTGTATGTACATACAACTCCATTTCATATAAGACGCATTGGATCAGATTAGTAATGGTTTTGTTGTGAGCATATGAAATAGTAGAATACCTAGGATGCTCGTGAATGGTAAAGATTTGAAAGCTAAACTAAAGAATTACAACTATGCAAATATGTAATATAATTGCATACTGATGTCTGATCATTATAGTGTCATACTTTCTGTATTATTCATTTGGATTTGAATCTTCAAAAGAAGTATATATTTTATTGCTTCCTTGTTTTACTTATTTACGTATATGTCAATGTGGATTTTTACTTACAAATAATGTGTGCAAAGTGTTATGTAGTGACTCCTAAATGACGTATCCACATAGCACCAATAAAATGAAAATCAACAAACTTTTGGCATATTTATTTGCATCATTCATGGCATTGATGCTTAACTCTCTATGAGTAAAGGTTCATCAACTATATCCATCACTCTGACAATCTATCTCTCAATTTTTTCTCAGTATTCACACTGGTTCTTGAAATGAAATACTTTTAGTGCCACTTTCTTATATTTACTATTATTAATAACCGCAAGTGTATGACTTTTTTGAAAGAGGTTGGTTGGTGTTTCTTCCCTAAATTATTTTTCCAAATATAAAACTAAAAATAAATCAATGGCAATGTGGAGTTTATGGACTGCACATGAGTTAACTATCTTTTATTTTCTGCTACACAATGTTGTTTGGTGGTGACAAAAGTAGATGATGCGAAATTGCATATCTGCTTAACCTTCTATGGTGACTCCTTGCGTATTTGCTTAACCCTTTCTATGGTGATTTCTTGAAGATTTGTAATCAAAACAGATGATCGCCTGCAATTCTACCGCCTCGGCCACCCTATGTCAGGACGAAGTGTAGGCGGTGCGGCAAAGCGCGCACCTTCACCTAGTTTTAGTTAACTTTGGGTATGCAACCTCTCGTCCATTGGTCGTACAAGGCCTGGATAACATAGGAATCCACCATTACCATATAATAGCGATAGTGGCGGAGGACGAAAAAATTAAGATCGGGCGAAACCTAAATCGAAAAGATAAAAATATGCAACAGGACAAAAAATTGTTGTCTAGACCAAAATGAGTTTTAGCTCCAGCTTATGAAACCTCAACCTATTGTTCAACAACGACTTTGACTGAATCTTCAATATTTCTTCCACTTCCTGAGCAGCCCTAAAATTGTTTGTATTTCTTTCCACTTCTTCCTGTTCTCTTGCTCTTGATGTACTGTGACATTCTCACTTTCATGTGTGCTTGGTTTAGAGATACTCCCGTAGCCAGCAGGGCAAAATATCTTGTTACATATGCAATTCACAATTTATAAATTCAAAAAATAAGAGATAAGTGGTGTAGCCATATGCAAAATTCTGGAAAAATATACTCCCTCCGATCCATATTATTTGTCACTATAATGGATATATCTAGACATGTTTTAGTTCTAGATACATCCAATCTAGTGACAATTAATATGAATAAGAGGGAGTACCTTTTCTCTCTTTGTTGCCCTTCCTCTTCTAGTCCATCTTCCATCTTCAATATGAGAGTTCTAGATCGGATCCAAGTGTCAAATTAAGGAGTTGCCAAGACCTTCCATTGCCTGATCGCACCGTCACGATGTTGCCCAGGCTAAGCCACCTGCTTGCGAGTGGCCGATCGACCCGAGTACCACTGGCGGACGTTCTTGCCCAGTCCTACACCAGCTCCCTTCGACCTGAAGCCATGCCATGTCACCGCCGCCAGCCACAGTTCCGAGCATGTTCCCTCTATCAGTTTCTCTTCTCACTCCCAAAGTTGCGACGGGGTAAAGCGGTTTCTCTTCTCGCTAGAATTTTTTGAGCGATCCTCTTATCTTCTCGCTAGATGCCTCGATCAGAAGCGAAGAGGAGGCGACATGCGACGTGCTTCGAGTGGAGAGAGACTATACGGCCTTGCTCGATCCCAGGTGGCGATGACTTCATATCATCAAACCCTACAACTTCCGTGAAGACGCCTATATATTTTGAGGCTCCAGCCGCCAGCCAGAGAGCCGCCATTCTCAGATTGCATCACAACACCACCAAAGGAGATCCACACCATTTTTCATCTATTGTTCATCACTTCCCCCATCCATCCATCCACTAGCCATAGCCATTGCTTTGTACTTTAGATCTCCTTGTGATTTGGTGACCATTGTAAGAATATTTGATTTCAATCTAAGTATTTGTATGATGTTTTTATCTCTGATCTATTTTTTTATGAGTGAGTAGTCCTCACGGGCTGCGGGTTTGGGAGAAACCTCGCAGCGATTATGTGCATCAAGATCATGGGAGAATTGTATTTTGTATGTAATTGTGATTTGTATCTTTTGTTTCTTCGTCTCTTGTCTCGATCTGTTGACTTGTAGGTACCCACGATCCCATAGATTGATAAAGGCTTGAGGTGAGATACTTGGCTAGCGGCAATCTCACAGGAACCTCAGTGACAGAAAGGGTAGTACGGTCTTTGCTTAGCGTCCAATTCGGGATCAACAACAACATCACCACTTAAAGCTTTGATCTACGTTTTACACTTAATAATCGTTTGTAACCCATGGCTTCAGTGTGCTCTCGGTTGGATTAAAAGTCTATTGTGATGCCCGCTGCATCATGGAGGCTCTAGAATATTAGGATGTGTTGCCCACAAGAGATTATCTCGATACAAACATTATACATGACTATGCTTATTATTATCTTTTATCCCATTTGATGTGCAGCTACATATGGATCTTCAACCCTAGCCTATCTCCATCCATTCATTCAAACCCATTATAAAGTAAACTAGATTGGTCCGGTCAACTAATGTAAAATGAACAAACAAAGTCTTGGAGACATGTCCTTTTTTATTACCTTTTAGAAGTGCTTTCTGAGGTTCGATTAAACCTAGGTCTTGTAGGGAAAAAGCTATTATACTACATCCGTGAATTTGGATCAAAGGTATCAACCCTTTTTCTGGCGCTGTTGCCGGGAAAGCAATTTCGCTATCCTAGTGAGGTCATTAGAGACCTTGTTTTTAGTTTTATTATTAATTGTAGTTTAATTCTTGTTATTAGTTTACTTTCTTGGTATCTATTTGGAAACCCAAAAAAATAGTTACTTGTTATTTGTTTTCATTACTTAAAAATTACCAAAAATATAAGAGCCATGGCTCAAAAGAGATTAGAGGAGTATGCTAGTCCCTCTGATGATTTTATTCATGCACCCATCACTCAGCCCGCAGTTGATGCGGAGACATATGAGATAAAACCTAACCTTTTAAGTTTAGTTGAACAAAACCAATTTGGGCGTTCATCCGTTGAAGATTCATGATTGCACTTAAATACTTTTACTAAAATTTGTGGCATGATGCGTATTAAGGATGTAGATCCAAATGTTGTTAAGCTAAGATTGTTTCCTTTCTCTCTTAGAGGAAAGGCTAAGGATTGGTTGCTAGCTCTACCAAATAGGACTATTAAATCTTGGGAGGTATGTAATAATTTGTTTATGACTAAATTTCCCCCCAGCTAAGACTATGTAGCTAAGATCCAGTATTACAAGCTTTAAACAAGAAGACCGTGAGCCACTAGCGCTTGTGTGGGAAAGGGAAAGAAGCCATAATGAACTGTCCTAGTCAAGGGATGGAAGAGTGGCTTATATTACATTTGTTTTATAATGGTCTTAACCCAATGTCCAAGTCTATGCTAGATACTACAACACGAGGAACGATCATGGGAAAGCAAGTGAGTGTTGCAAAGAAATTATTTGATGATAATGCAAAATAACCATGCCCAATGGCATGTGGAAAGAACCTCGAAGAGAGTAAGTTCAATTACCAAGGTAAATAATGGAGAGTTTACATCTAAGGTAGATGATTTGCTTAGCTTAGTAGAGGGTAAGGAAGATAGCCAAGTTAATGTTATCACTACCGATGTTAATAATGTCAATTTTATAGCTAGCACTCCTTTTAATACTGCATGGAAAAATAATTATGCTTCCAATGTTCAAAAATATCATGCTAATCCTGCAGGAGCTCCTTATAATAATTATTATAATACTAATGGAGCAAATCATGGCAATCTCCCGTTTGAGCAAACCTTTAGAACATTTATACAAGCTCAAACCGAGCAAAATAATATGCTTATTAAGATTACATAGAATCATGAAAGTAGTATAAGAAGATTATCTAACCAGGCCATTGCAACTAGAAATGATGTGTAGGCTCTACAGGAAAGAACAAAGACCGTGGAGGATCAGCTGGGTAAGGTAGCCGAGAGCTAAGCTCTCATACTAGCAAAGTTTGCTAGAAAACCCGACCCAAATCCGGTAGAATACCTCAAGATGACGAGGATGGTAACCAATGAAGAAAAACCTGAAGAGCTGGATTATAGCAACGCGCCAACACCAGAATATACCGTGGAAGATCTATTGAAGATGATCACCGTTAAGAATCTAGGTATAGAACAAAGTAATGATGTTATGTACCAACAATTTATACAACAAGTAGCATCTAAGGTTCATGATTTAGAGATGGAGTATAAAATACTAGCTGATAAGCTTCCAACTAAGCTAGATGATATATTTGAGCCCACTATTAAAATTAAGTTGGGATTTAATGAGATATCCGCACTTTGTGATCTTGGTGCAAGCGTCTCAACAATTTCCAAAAGCCTATTCAATAAGTTAAACTTGGGGCAATGATGACCCACAAGTATAGGGGGTGTATCGCAGTATTTTCGATAAGTAAGACTGTCGAACCCAACGGGGAGCAGAAGGTGCTGGCGAGTGGCTAGGAGCAGGAATTCTCTGTAAATACTCAGCAAACGGATTTTTAGGGTTTTTTGATAATGCAGGTAAATAAAGTACGAGTAAATAAAAGACAATAAGAATAAATGCAGCAAGTGTCCTAATCCTTTCTTTAGCAAAGGACAAGCCAACTGTATTACTTAAGATGACCAAACATTCTCAAGGACACATGGGAATATCATCAAGTGCTTTCACTTCATATAGTTGATTAATCTTCTTTAGTTTGCTAAGTGTTGTGTGGGTGAACCTATGCTAATGTACCGACCTTCTAGGACTAATACATACTTGTGATTATACCCCTTGCAAGCATCCGCAAGTACAAGAAAGTAATTAAGGTAGAAACCTAACCACAACTTTAAACTCAAGACCCTGATGTCCCTTGTGCAATGGTTTCCTAACGGGTGTTCAGGTTTCTGTCACTCCGGCAACCGCTACGATTAGTAGCCAAATACACAATGCATTCCCCTAGGCCCATATAGGTGAAGTGTCATGTAGTCGATGTTCACATGACACCACTAGAAGAAATACACCACAACTTAAACATCAAACTATTGAATCTTTATCAACACAATTCCACTACTAACAACATGACTTCTCCCATGTCCTCAAGAACAAAACGAACTACTCACAATACATCATATGGATCAAGATCAGAGATGATATAATGATATGTAACAATCTGAACATAAACGATAATTCAATGGTTCACTCAATAGCATCAACTACAAAGAGTAATCAACACCGGAGAAAGTTTCCCCTAAAAACTATGCAAGATTCAACCCAATTGTTACAGCGGTATGAGGTGATGATGATGGTTGATACGTTGCAAACGTATCTATAATTTTTGATGTTCCATGCTTGTTTTATATCTACTTTCTTATGTTTTGTCCACACTTTGGAGTATTTATATACACTTTCTTGGACTAACCTACTAACAAGATGCCACAGTGCCAGTTGCCTGTTTTCTTCTATTTTTGGTTCCAGAAAAGTCAGAAAATGAATATTCTCAGAATTGGACCAGACAAAAGCCAAAGTCGATATTTTACCGGAAGACTCACGGAGCCAGAAGATGAGACAGAGAGGGGCCACAGGGTGGCCACACCATGTGGTGGCGCAGGCTAGCCCTGGCCGCGCCACCAGGTGGTCTGGGCCCCCTGGCCGCCCACTGACCTTGCCTCTTCGCCTATAAGATGCCTCCCGATGCAAAAACCCTAAATCGTCAAGCCTCCAGCCACGAAAAGTTCCACAGCGCCGCCGCCATCGAAGAGGAGATTCGGGGGACAGAAATTCTCTGTTCCGGCACCCTGCCGGGATGGGGAAGTGCCCCCGGAGCCATCTCCATCAATCTCCACCACCATCTCCACCACCATTGCTGATTCCCATGATGAGGAGGTAGTAGTTCTCTCTCGAGGCTTAGGGTTTTTCCGGTAGCTATGTGTTCATCTCTCTCTATGCATGATCTTATTGAGATCATGAGCTTGTAATCTATAGATATACCTTGTTACTCAAGTGCTTTAATAGATCTCTGCTCTCCCCATGTGTGTGAAGTTGACAGTGTGCACACCATGGTGGCACTTAGGCTAGAGATTACAAATACTTGTTATGAGTTATATTTGGAGTTGGATGTCTTTATGAAATTGTGGTGTTTGTTGGACTCATCTAGTACTCAAGGTGACAGTGTGGGGTTATCTAGATGGGAAAGATGAACTTTGAGGTGTGCTGTTATAGCCCTACCAACGATTAGAGTGTCCAACCGATGAGTAGTTGAGCATAGTATCATAAAGAAGAATATATTTATATGAGAGTGTTCACTAGTGAAAGTATGATCCCTAGGCCTTGTTTCTAAGAACTGAAACACCATTTGCTATTAGATCTGTTACATGTTTGCTTGCTTCCATCTTTATTTTAGTTTGCCTTTAGTCTTTTCCACGCCATTAAGCTATTTTCTATCACCGTTACCACTTATAATTATATATACCACTTGTATTTCACTATCTCTTCGCTGAACTAGTGCACCTATACACTTGACAAGTGTATTGGGTGTGTTGGGGACACAAGAGACTTCTTGTATCTTGATTGCAGGGTTGCTTGAGAGGGGATACCTTTGACCACTTCCTCCCTGAGTTCGATAAACCTTGGGTGATCCACTTAAGGGAAAACTTGCTGCTGTTCTACAAACCTCTGCACTTGGAGGCCCAACAACTGTCTATAACAACAGAAGTGCGTAGACATCAAGCTATTTTCTTGCGCCGTTGCCGGGGAGGTAAGGTAAAAGGTATTCACACCGGAGGTTAAAGAAGAAGAACCTCCCACGGCAAACACTTATTTTCTGGCGCCATTGCCGGGGAGGTAAGGTAAAAGGTACTCACATCCTCCGGTGTGGGTGCTCGAAGTTATTTCCTTTAGATTCTACAATTTTGTCCTTTTGTTTCTTGTTTTCACTAGTTAGGCTTAATGGAAAACAACAAAAAAAATAGAGAGCTTTATAGTATTTATCTTGAGTTAGGACATGAAGTGTTTGAAGAGAAAATTAAAAAACCTATGGAACTTTATTTGCATGCTAATATCAATGTTGTTAGTATGAATTCTTTGGACACCATTATTGCTAATGCTATGGAAAAGTCTAAGCTTGGGGAACCTAGTTTTTATGAAAATGATCTTTTTAGTTCCACAACTTTGGAAGATAGCTATTCTATTGCTTATGATGATACCAAACCTCCAATATATGATGATTACAATGATGAATATGATATTTTCAGTCCACCTACTATTGAGGAGAAAATTAATTATGACTATAATATGCCTCCTATATTTGATGATTATGGTGATGAGAATAATAATGATAGCTATTTTGTTGAATTTGCTCCCACTATGGTTAATAAGAATCACTATGCTTATAGGGAGAGTAATAATTGTTTTATGCATGTGGCTCATGATAAGAATGTTTTATGTGATATAGTTATATGTTAATTTTATTCATGTTGCTACTGAAAGTTATTATGAGAGAGGGAAACATGGGCTTATGTATCTCAACATTATTAAGTTTCCCCTCTTTATGTTGAAATTTTTGAAGTTGCACTTATTTTGCTTTCCTATGCTTGTTGCTTTGTGCTTTCATGACTTGTTTCTTTACAAGATTCCTATGCATAGGAAGTGGGTTAGACTTAAATGTGTTTTGAATTTTCTTCTTGATGCTCTCTTTTACTTCAATTCATATTTCTTATGAGAGAATTTTCTCAAACTATCATGCCTAACTTAAAGGCATTAAAGAAAAGTACTTATTGGGAGATAACCCAAAAGTTTTAGATGAGTCTTGGAAGTTATTACTTCTGTAATAACCGCCCATTATCCTTTTTATTTGCTTTTTGTGCCAAGAATAACCTCTAATGAGAGAGAAATAATGATTGGGAAAGTTGCTGTCCTGAAACAGATTTCTGTGCTTCACCATAAAATTCTTGTAAAATCTCTATACGTACTTTTGAGGCGTGAATTTTTGTGATTCTACCCCAGGTTGTTATCTAACTTTCGTTAGTTCAACACTTTTTGATTTGAGCAACAGAAGGTCTTCGAAAAAATCCGTCTTTACCTGCTGGTCTGTTTTGACAGATTTCTGCCATTTTCTACATTTGCTTCTTGTTGGTTCCTTTTTGAGTTCTTTTGGGGAATTAAGCTTTTTGAGGGAAGTGCTACAGTAGCTAGTGTTTTAATGGAAGTTTATTGGTGTTAGAACTGAACCTTAAGACTTATTATCTTGAGTGCACTAATGTTGCTAATAAAGATTGCGTGAAGTTTTGTATGAAGGAAAAATTTCAGGTGTATGGAAGGAATGAGTAATGAGATGAAGGATGGACTAAATCTCAAGCTTGGGGATGCCACGCGTGTCACCCCAAGAAATATCCAAGAAGTAAAAGCGTCAAAGCTTGGGGATGCCCAAGGCATCCCCTTCTTCATCAATAAAAATCCCAGGTTTCTTCCAAATGCTTCATTTTTATTGTTTCATGCACATTTGTGTTGTTCTTGGAGCGTCTTTGTTTTTTGTTTTTGGTTTTTATTTGCTTGGTTTTCTTAGTTTGCTTGAATAAATTGGTTGGAACCCCTCTTTCATACATTGGTTTTCAAATAGTTTGGTTTGGATTGGAAAAGAGTAGGAAAGTTCATGCTTAAGTTGTAAAGAGAGCTTGTTTTTGACTGTGGCCTATGCTTTCTCATGCCATGCTTGATATTGTTTTGTATTTATGCTTAGTATTCTTTGCTGTAGCATGACTTTTTATAAACAATTGAGATTGCTTAATGTACCTTGGATGAATCATGCGTTGTTTTAGCATATTTAAAGCATACTATAGTGGTATTCTCCTTTGATGCTTTATTTGGGTTGACTTGGCGCATGCTCATACCATGTTATGACTATCTCAAGTCAGCATAAGCCTTTATGATCCTTTAGGTTTCAACTTGTAGTATCACTTTATGCTTTGATCAATGATGCTTTGTCACTCTGCATGATTATGGCCATTATTGCTCTCTTAGTTTGTCGCTCCCAGTCTTTTGCTAGCCTCCGCAACCAAGTATGAGTTCCACTCATGCACCCAACTCCCTAAACCAAGTTATTCCAAAGAGTCCACCATACCTACCTACTAGCTTATGCTATTCCAAGTATATTCATGTTTTTTTACCTTCCGAATTAAACTTGTTATGAGAAAACTAGTGATTAAAGCTCTCACGAACTTGATGGCACACTTTATATTTCTTGCCCTTAATAAACTTGAACCATTGTGTCATCTATGTTGTATATGCTTGCACTTATTTGTTGGGGATTAGCAGAACCATGCTTTCATGGGGAACGCTCTCAACATTGCACTTGGTACTTGTACCTAGTTGATATCATGTTCTTTCGTATATGGATGTCGTCGGTGTGAAATGAAAGGGGAGCTTGTAAGTCCATAGAGTTATGTATATGTGTTAGAGAAACGCCTGGGCCGCTGGTCTAATCCATGCTGATATGGTGGAAACCTGCAGCGTAACCATAATGAGCCGTCTATGAAGCATTCTTCTTATAAAAAAAGAGTTCTATATTGAGAAAAAAGAGAAAAAGAAAATAAAAAAAGAGATTATGAAAAGAGGAAAGAGAGAAAAAGCACCATATTCCCATGGTAAATAAGAAGATTGCTAAGATGCTCGTTGTCTGCTTGCCTTGTCATTTTGATATGGGGATTCTTCCGTATCATCGGGCAAGGGGTACCCCGTTGGCGGTTCTCTATGATACACATGTACTTACGATGACAAGAAATTACCGGTTACTAAACTTGAGTAGCATGAGGAGCGGCCCTCGTATACAAGGGACATGAGATTTCCAACTTATACTTCGTCAAGCATGTACACCATAGTTTGTTCACTTTAACCTTAATCACTTCAAGATGCTTATGATAGGGGCAATGAGAGCTGAAAGCTATTAAGTACCATAATTTTTGGAAGCTCTTTATGAGACTTGAATCCATGCTTCCTTCTATGAAGGCCTTTCTTCCACCATTATGTTGAGTCTCCACCTTCTATCTTTATGCACCTACTTTGAGAGCATAGTGGCCATTCTTAGTTCTATGTGCATTGTCACAAGACTTGTGAATTGATGCATAGCTTTGATATTGCTTGTTTTAAACTATTTGTATCTAGTCACTCTTAGGAACTTTGAAGGTGTCCTATGCATTTATATTTGCTACTCTATGAGGGACAAGTTGAATACTATTATGCTATGTTTTCTTTATGTGAAACAAACAAACGTCTTGCAAAGCATTGTTAGTCATGAATCTTTTGTTTGTGCCTTTTCATGTTGCAACATAGTTTCTTTGTCTTATTGTTAGAACTTTGTCTTTCATGTTATGATTGAAGTACTATGATCCCAGCTATCAATGTTTTACAAATACTTTGATCAAGTTTATGATGGTGCATGTCACCTCAAAAATTATTCTTTCTTTTTACCACTTACCTACTCGAGGACGAGCAAGAGTTAAGCTTGGGGATGTTGATACATTGCAAATGTATCTATAATTTTTGATGTTCCATGCTTGGTTTTATCTACTTTCTTGTGTTTTGTCCACACTTTGGAGTAATTTTCATATGATTTCTTGGACTAACCTATTAATAAGAGCCACAGTGCCAGTTGCCTGTTTTCTGCTGTTTTTGGTTCCAGGAAGTCAGAAAATGAATATTCTCGGAATTGGACGGGACAAAAGCCAAAGTTACTATTTTCCCGGAAGACTCACGGAGCCAGAAGGAGAGTCAGAGAGGGTCCACAGGGTGGACACACCACCCCTTGGCGCGGGCCAGCCCAGGCCATGCCAGGGCATGGTGTGGGACCCCTGGCTGTCCACCAACCTTGCCTCTTTCGCCTATAAGAGCCTCCCAAGGTAGAAACCCTAGATAATCAATCAGAAATCTACGAAAAGTTCCACAACGCCGCCTCCACCAAAGGGGAGATTCGGGGGACATAAAGTCTCTGTTCCGGCACCCTGCCGGGACGGGGAAGTGCCCCCGGAGCCATCTCCATCGATCTCCACCGCCATCTCCATCATTTTTGTTGATTCCCATGATGAGGAGGGAGTAGTTCTCTCTCGAGGCCAAGGGTTTTACCAGTAGCTATGTGTTCATCTCTCTCTCTATGCATGATCTTATTGAGATCATGAGCTTGTAATCTATAGATCTACCTTGCTACTCAAGTGCTTTAATAGATCTCTTCTCTCCCCATGTGTGTGAAGTTGACAGTGTGCACACCATGGTGGCACTTAGGCTAGAGATTACAAATACTTGTTATGAGTTATATTTGGAGTTGGATGTCTTTATGAAATTGTGGTGTTTGTTGGACTCATCTAGTACTCAAGGTGACAGTGTGGGGTTATCTAGATGGGAAAGATGAACTTTGAGGTGTGTTGTTATAGCCCTACCAATGATTAGAGTGTCCAACCGGAGAGTAGTTGAGCGTAGTATCATAAAGAAGAATATATTTATATGAGAGTGTTCACTAGTGAAAGTATGATCCCTAGGCCTTGTTTCTAAGCACTGAAACACCATTTGCTATTAGATCTGTTACAAGTTTGCTTGCTTCCATCTTTATTTCAGTTTGCCTTTAGTCTTTTCCACACCATCAAGCTATTTTCTATCACTGTTACCACTTATAATTATATATACCACTTGTATTTCACTATCTCTTCGCCGAACTGGTGCACCTATACACTTGACAAGTGTATTGGGTGTGTTGGGGACACAAGAGACTTCTTGTATCTTGATTGCAGGGTTGCTTGAGAGGGGATACCTTTGACCACTTCCTCCCTGAGTTCGATAAACCTTGGGTGATCCACTTAAGGGAAAACTTGCTGCTGTTCTACAAACCTCTGCACTTGGAGGCCCAACAACTGTCTACAAGAATAGAAGTGCGTAGACATCAGTACTTATTGGGAGATAATCCAAAAGTTTTAAATGAGTCTTGGAAGAGTAATAACCGCTCCTTATCCTTTTTATTTGCTTTTTGTGCCAAGAGTAACCTCTAACGAGAGAGAAGTAATGATTGGGAAAGTTGCGGTCTCGAAACAGATTTCTGCGCTTCACCATAAAAATTCGTGTAAAATATCTGTACGTCCTTTTGAGGCGTGAAGTTTTGTGCTTCTGCCCCACGTTGTTATCTAACTTTTGTTAGTTCAACATTTTTCGATTTGAGCAACAGAAGGTCTTCGAAAAAACCCGTCTTTACTTCCTGGTCTGTTATGACAGATTTCTGCCTTTATTTGCATTTGCTTCTTGTTGGTTCCTTTTTGAGTTGTTTTGGGGAATTGAGCTATTTGAGGGAAGTGCTACAGTATCTTGTGTTTTATTGGAAGTTTTATTGGTGTTGGAACTAAAACTAAAGACCTATTATCTTGAGTGCACTAATGTTGCTAATAAGGATTGTGTGAAGTTTTGTATGAAGGAAAAATTCAGGTGTATGGAAGGAATGAGTAATGAGATGAAGGATGGACTAAAGCTCAAGCTTGGGGATGCCACGTGTGTCACCCCAAGAAATATCCAAGAAATACAAGCGTCAAAGCTTGGGGATGCCCAAGGCATCCCCCTCTTCATCAATAAAAATCCCAGGTTCCTTCCAAACACTTCATTTTTATTGTTTCATGCACAGTTGTGTTGTTCTTGGAGCGTCTTCTTTTTCGTTTTCGTTTTGGTTTTTCGTTTGCTTTGTTTTCTGAATAAATTGGTTGGACCCCCTCTTTCATGCATTGGTTTTCAAATAGTTTCGTTTGGATTGGAAAAGAGTAGGAAAGTTCATGCTTAAGTGGTAAAGAGAGCTTGTTTTTGACTGTGGCCTATGCTTTGTCATTCCATGCTTGATATTGATTTGGCTTTATGCTTAGTATTCTTTGCTGTAGCATGACTTATTATAAACAATTGAGATTGCTTAATGTGCCTTTGAAGAATCATGCGTTGTTTTAGCATATTAAAGCATAGTATTGTGGTTTTCTCCTTTGATGCTTTATTTGTGTTGACTTGGCACATGCTCACACCATGTTATGACTATCCCAAGTCACCATAGCTTTTATGATCCTTTAGTTTTCAACTTGTAGTATCACTTTATGCTTTGGTCAATGATGTTTTGTTGCTCTGCATGATTATGTCCATTATTGCTCTCTTAGTTGGTCGCTTCCAGTCTTTTGCTAGCCTCCACAACCAAGTATGACATCCACTCATGCATCCAACTCCTAAAACAAAGTTATTACAAAGAGTCCACCATACCTACCTATTAGCATATGCTATTCCAAGTATATTCATGTTTTTATCTACCTTCCGAATTAAACTTGTTATGAGAAAACTAGTGATTAAAGCTCTCACGAACTTGATGGCACACTTTACTTTACTTGCCCTTAATAAACTTGAACCATTGTGTCGTCTATGTTCTATATGCTTGCACTTATTTGTTGGGGATTAGCAGAACCATGCTATCATGGGGAACGCTTTCAACATTGCACTTGTACTTTGTACCTAGTTGATATCATGCTCTTTTGTCTATGGATGTCGTCGGTGTGAAATGAAAGGGGAGCTTGTAAGTCCATGGAGTTATGTATATGTGTTAGAGAAACGCCTGGGCCGCTGGTCTAATCCATGTTGACATGGTGGAAACTTGCAGCGTAACCATAATGAGCTGTCTATGAAGCATTCTTCTTATAAAAAAAGGAGTCAGATATTGAGAAAAAAAAATAGAAAAAAGGAGATATATGAAAAGAGGAAATAGATAAAAAAGCACCATATTCCCATGGTAAATAAGAAGATTGCTAAGATGCTCGTTGTCTGCTTGCCTTGTCATTTTGATATGGGGATTCTTCCGTATCATCGGGAAAAGGGTACCTCGTTGGCGGTTCTCTATGATACACATGTACTTATGATGACAAGAACTTACCGGTGACTAAACTTGAGTAGCATGAGGAGCGACCCTCGTATTCAAGGGACATGAGATTTCCAACTTATACTTCGTCAAGCAGATACACCATAGTTTGTTCACTTTAACCTTAATCACTTCAAGATGCTTATGATAAGGGCAATGAGAGCTGAAAGCTAATAAGTACCATAATTTTTGGAAGCTCTTTATGAGACTTGAATCCCTACTTCCTTCTATGAAGGCCTTTCTTCCACTTTTATATTGAGTCTCCACCTTCTATCTTTATGCACCTACTTTGAGAGCATAGTGGCCATTCTTAGTTCTATGTGCATTGTCCCAAGACTTGTTGATTGATGCATACCTTGATATTGCTTGTTTTAAACTATTTGTATCTAGTCACTCTTATGAACTTTGAAGGTGTCCTATGCATTTATGTTTGCTACTCTATGAGGGACAAGCTGAATGCCACTATGCTATGTTTTCTTTATGTGAAACAAACAAACGTCTTGCAAAGCATTGTTATTCATTAATATTTTGTTTGTGCCTTTTCATGTTGCAACATAGTTTCTTTGTCTTATTGCTAGAACTTTGTCTTTCATGTTATGATTGAAGTACTATGATCCCAGCTTCGAATAATTTACAAATACTTTGATCAAGTTTATGATGGTCCATGTCACCTCAAAAATTATTCTTTCTTTTTATCACTTACCTACTCGAGGACGAGCAGGAGTTAAGCTTGGGGATGTTGATACGTTGCAAACGTATCTATAATTTTTGATGTTCCATGCTTGTTTTACATCTACTTTCTTATGTTTTGTCCACACTTTGGAGTATTTCTATACACTTTCTTGGACTAACCTATTAACAAGATGCCACAGTGCCAAATGCCTGTTTTCTTCTGTTTTTGGTTCCAGAAAAGTCAGAAAATGAATATTCTCGGAATTGGATGAGACAAAAGCCAAAGTCGATATTTTACCAGAAGACTCACGGAGCCAGAAGACGAGACGGAGAGGGGCCACAGGGTGGCCACACCATGTGGTGGCGCGGGCTAGCCCTAGCCGCGCCACCAAGTGGTGTGGCCCCCCTGGCCACCCACCGACCTTGCCTCTTCGCCTATAAGATGCCTCCCGATGCAAAAACCCTAAATCGTCAAGCCTCCAGCCACGAAAAGTTCCATAGTGCCGCCGCCACCGAAGGGAAGATTCAGGGGACAGAAAGTCTCTGTTCTGGCACCCTGCCGGGACGGGGAAGTGCCCCCATCTCCATCTCCATCGATCTCCACCACCATCCCCATCACCATTGCTGATTCCCATGATGAGGAGGGAGTAGTTCCCTCTCGAGGCTAAGGGTTCTACCGGTAGCTATGTGTTCATATCTCTCTCTATGCATGATCTTATTGAGATCATGAGCTTGTAATCTATAGATCTACGTATCTACTCAAGTGCTTTAATAGATCTCTGCTCTCCCCATGTGTGTGAATTTGATAGTGTGCACACCATGGTGGCACTTAGGCTAGAGATTTCAAATACTTGTTATGAGTTATATTTGGAGTTGGATGTCTTTATGAAATTGTGATGTTTGTTTGAACCATATAGTGCTCAAGGTGATAGTGTGGGGTTATCTAGATGGGAAAGGCTTACTTTGAGGTGTGCTGTTATAGCCCTACCATGGATTAGAGTGTCCAACCGGAGAGTAGTTCAGCTTAGTATCATAAAGAAGAATATATTTATATGAGAGTGTTCACTAGCGAAAGTATGATCCCTAGGCCTTGTTTCTAAGCACTGAAACACCGTTTGCTATTAGATCTATTACATGTTTGCTTGCTTCCATCTTTATTTCAGTTTGCCTTTAGTCTCCTCCACGCCATCAAGCTATTTTCTGGCACCGTTGTCTTATATCCATACCCCTTGTATTTTACTATCTCTTCGCCGAACTAGTGCACCTATACACCTGACAAGTGTATTGGGTGTGTTGGGGACACAAGAGACTTCTTGTATCTTGATTGCAGGGTTGCTTGAGACGGGATACCTTTGACCACTTCCTCCCTGAGTTCGATAAACTTTGGGTAATCCACTTAACGGAAAACTTGTTGTTGTTCTACAAACCTCTGCACTTGGAGGCCCAACAACTGTCTACAAGAGTAGAAGTGCGTAGACATCAATGGTGCTGGTGGAGATGATGATGATCCCGATGAAGTCCAGCTTGATGGTGGTGTTGATGGCGACAATCTCCCTTCTCCGGGAAGGAATTCCCCCGGCAGTATTCTGTCTACCAGAGAGATCTTTATCTCTCGGTGTTTTCCGCCCCGAAGAGGCGGTGAAATCTTTCTTTTGTCACTCCCCGAGTCTTAGGGTTTCGGGAGGATAATATATGCCAGAGGGGAGAGGCTAGAGTGGACCAGGGCAGCCACACCACCTGGTGGCGCGGCTTGGGGTGGCCCGCGCCAGGGGGTGGTGTGGGCCCCCTGTGGCCCATCTCCACTTCCCCTTCTGGCTTTCTTCGTCTTCTGGAAAAATAGGATTTTCCATGTATTTTCCTGGATTTTCTGATCTTCGCGAATTTTGCCTCCAAACAACACCTTTTCCATCAGAATCCTTATTGCAGCGGTCCATGCTCCAAAAGTCATCAACCATGCAAAAACAAATGAAATAACATAAGTATCATCTCTTAATATGAAATATATCAACGAATAACAGTAAATTATGATATAGAATAGTGATGCAAAATGGACGTATCAACTCCCCCCAAGCTTAGACTTTGCTTGTCCCCAAGCGAAACTGAACTCAATAAACATGACCTCAGGTTTATGGAGTGAAGAGTCGATAAAAGAATACGAACAAGTAGCATCACATTCATTAATACATAAGTCATAATAGAAGACAACTCACTATTATATAACTTACTTGCAATAAGTAAAGGAAACACAATAAAGATACATAAAGTAAATCACAATTGGTAATGGCAAACTTAGCTCTTGGTCGAAGAATAGTTGACAATTTGCTGGAGTTCACAAATAACTGATTTTCAATGATAGCTTTCAAAGAAGTAGACACTAAGATAAGAGCAATGTGCAAAACAAGGAACATAAGAAACATGATTGAATAAATCATCATATGAATGAATGAAACACAACAACTCAAAATACTTGCTGAGGTAGAAGGGAATAGGTTTACTGACTCAACTAAAAAGTAAATAATAGGCCCTTCGCAGAGGGAAGTAGGGATTTCAAGTTTCATAAAGTGCTTCCAAAAATTATGGTACTTTTTAGCTTTTAGCTCTCATTGCCCCTATCATAGGCATCTTTAGGTGGTTAAGGTTAAAGTGATCAAATATGAGGATATGCTTGACAAGTTGTAAGTTGAAAATCTCATGTCCCTTGAATACGAGGGCCGCTCCCCATGCTACTCAAGTTTAGTCACCGGTAAGTTCTTGTCATAGTAAATACATGTGTATCATAGAGAACCGCCAACGGGGTACCCCTTGCCCGATGATACGGAAGAATCCCCATATCAAATTGACAAGGCAAGCAGACAACAAGCATCTCAACAATCTTCTTATTTACCATGGGATTATGGTGCTTTTTTCTCTCTGTCCTCTTTTCTCATCTTTTTTTTCTTTTTCTCAATCTCTATCTCTTTTTTTATAAGAATGCTTCATAGATGCTCATTATGGTTATGGTGCAGGTTTCCACCATGACAACATGGATTAGACCGGCGGCCCATGCGTTTCTCTAACACACATACATAACTCCATGGACTTACAAGCTCCCCTTTCATTTCACACCGACGACATCCATAGACAAAGAACATGATATCAACTAGGTACAAAGTACCTGTGCAATGTTGAAAGCGTTCCCCATGACAGCATGGTTCTGCTAATTCACAACTTACAAAGCACAAGCATATACGCAACATAGATGGGCACAATGGTTCAAGTTTATTAAGTGCAAGAAAGTAAAGTGTGCCATCAAGTTTGTGAGAGCTTTAATCACTAATCTTCACATAACAAGTTTAATTTGGAAGGTAGATAAAAACATCAATTTACTTGGAATAGCAATAGTGCTAATAGGTAGGTATGGTGGACACAAATGACATAGGTTTTGGTTCAAGGATTGGATGCACGAGAAGCATTCCCTCTTAGTACAGGTTTTTGGCTAGCAAGGCTAGGTAGCAAGCATAAGAGTTGAAGGAAACAAACAAACATACAAGTGATAAAAACAAACATGCAATCTTCCTTGGAAGCACAAAAGATCTTAACTAGAGAATACTAAATTTATGAGCAAATCAAGAAAGAAAGATGTTGAAATTATATTTCTTTAGAGTACTTTTATCTTTTTCATTTAATTCTCAAAATAGTGTTGCTACTGACCGAGCCAGATTTGCCAAAACCAACTAAATTAACTCAATGATCCCAAAGTGATACCAATACTAACGACAAGATCAATATATAACCATGAATTGAAAACTAATATAAGATATGCAAAAGAGTAAATGATAAAACTTCTCAGTAATATTCCTTAACGGTAACTCACACCAAGGGATACATACATATCTAACGAGAGGGTGGACACTTCCATAATGCAAACCATCCTACATGATAACTTCTCTATTCATGATATGACTCTACTAAAAAGGTAAAAATATAGAAGATAGTGATGTGATACCGCGACACTCCCCCAAGCTTCGAACAAACCAAGGGGATGCCAAAACCTGATGACGAATTACTCCTTCGGTGGTGGTGGTATTCTCTCATCATCGTCCGGCTTCCAAGGTAAGGGCTCCCCATCAACAAAGGACATCGTTGTCTCAAGCATCCTGAAACTTGCAGCAGCACTTTGCGTTTAAACCTAACCTCGTACTCACAGTTTTGATTTTGGACGTCGTAGAGCTATGCTTGCAGTTGGTTGGTTGTTTGGTGGAGTGAGAGAATTTCATCCTTAAGCTCAGCAGTCTCCTTTTGGTGCTCGGCAATGAGTTCAGAACAAATCTTATGGATGGCATCCACTTCGCGTTTCGCCATTTTCTTGTACTTAAAGACTTCTTGCTCTAGCGCTTCTATCCTGTCCTCCAGACTTCCTTCACCTTTAGGGCCTTGAACCTCTTTTATCCGTACCTCCCCATCTTCGAGAAGCAACTCCTTGGGATGAATCTCAACTCTCGCATGTTGATGATACCCGCTGGGGAATCTTCCTTGGCTGGTCCATAGGAAGACATTGTGGCTCCAAATCTGGGACTCTACCTATCAGAAATAGATCAAAACGAAAACACAACGAGAACACGATATACGAACCTCGGGGGATCCAGGGGATTATATATTACGAAGTTTTACAACAAAAGGAAGGTACTGGGAGAAAACGGGTCGGAGACGGAGGCCGAGGTGGCCACACCACCTGCTGGCGCGACCAGGGGGGCCCACGTCAGGGGTGGTGTGAGCCACCCTGGCTCCATTTCTGTCCCTCTTTCGCTTCGTAGCTTTCCTTGCTGGATAAAAATTGCAAAAATATAACTGGATAGTATTTTCGCGGAACTTTTCTTACCAGATCTGTTACCTATTTGAAAACGGACTCTGCAGGTCTCTGAATTTGGTCTTTGATAAATTTTTCCGGAGTTACAACTTGAATAGCATCAATATCTTCATTGTAAGAATCTCCAGCAATATAGTGCTTGAGTCGCTGACCATTCACCACTTGTGTAGTGTTGTCTTTTAAAGAAGAAATTTTTATTGCTCCTGAACATTACACTTCTTCAATAACAAAAGGTCTTTCCCATTTTGAAAGTAGTTTCCCTGCAAAAAATCTGAGATGAGACCTATACAATAGAACTTTCTCACCAACATGGAATTCTCACTTAAGAATTCGCCTGTCATGCCATCTTTTAACTTTTTCCTTAAAGAGTCTAGCATTCTCATATGCTTCACTCCTCCATTCATCCAACGAACTTAAGTCAAATAATCTTTTTTCACCAGCAAGCTTACAGTCTCTATTAAGTTCTTTAATTGCCCAATAAGCTTTGTGTTCTAATTCTAAAGGCAGGTGACAAGCTTTCCCATAAACCATTTTGTAAGGGGACATTCCCATAGGATTTTTATAGGCAATCCTATATGCCCATAAAGCATCGTTCAACTTTTTAGCCCAATTTTTTCTAGATCTATTAACAGTCTTTTGCAAGATGGATTTAATTTCTCTATTTGCTAACTCTACTTGTCCACTAGTTTGGGGATGATAAGCTGAAGCGATTCTATGATTAACATCATATTTAGCAAGGGTCTTTCTAAAACCACCATGAATGAAATGAGAACCTCCGTCAGTCATAAGGTACCTAGGCACTCCAAACCTAGGAAAGATAACATCCTTAAGAATTTTGAGAGATGTCTCCCCATCAGCACTCTTCGTAGGTATGGATTCTACCCACTTAGTGACATAATCAACGGCAACAAGAATATGAGTATAACCTTTCGAGGGAGGAAAAGGACCCATAAAGTCAAATCCCCAACAGTCGAAGGGTTCAATAACTAGAGAGTAATTCATAGGCATTTCATTTCGTCTAGAAATATTACCAACACGGTGACACTCATCACAAGATAAAACAATTTTTCTCGCATCTTTAAAAAGGGTAGGCCAGTAGAAACCTGATTGTAGCACCTTTTGCACAGTTCTATCTCCCGCATGATGTCCTCCATAGGCACTTACATGACATTTCCGCAATATCTCCTATTGTTCATATTCTGGAACACATCTTCGCATAATACCATCCACTCCTTCTTTATATAAATGTGGGTCATCCCAAAAATAATGCCTCAAATCGTAAAAGAACTTCCTTCTTTGCTGAGCTGCGAAAGTTGGAGGCAAATACTTGGAGACAATAAAGTTAGCATAATCAGCATACCAAGGGCTCCCTCGCGAGCTTACCCCTACTGCAGCCAACTGTTCATTTGGGAAACTATCATTAACAGGCATGGGATCAAAAGATATGTTTTCCAATCGAGATAAATTATCAGCTACATGATTTTCAGCACCTTTCCTATCTACAATATGTAGGTCAAACTCCTGTAAGAGTAGCACCCATCTAATAAGCCTAGGCTTAGCATCTTTCTTCATCATAAGGTACTTAATAGCAGCATGATCAGTATGAATGGTAACTTTTGAGTCAACAATATAAGGTCTAAACTTATCACAAGCAAAGACAACGGCTAAGAATTCTTTTTCTGTAGTGGCATAATTCCTTTGAGCAGTGTCAAGATTCTTACTAGCATAATGGATAACATTTAACTTTTTATCTATTCGTTTCCCAAGAACAACACCTATAGCAAAATCACTAGCATCACACATTATTTCAAAGGATAAACTCCAATCAGGTGGTTGAACGATAGGAGGAGTAGTTAAAGCCTTCTTTAGAGTTTCAAAAGCTTCCTTACAATCATCATCAAAGACAAAGGGTACATCTTTTTGAAGAAGATTAGTGAGGGGTTTTGATATCTTAGAGAAATCTTTAATAAACCTTCTATAGAAACCAGCATGACCAAGGATACTACGAATACCTTTGATGTCTCTTGGACAGGGCATTTTGTCAATTGCCTCAACTTTAGCTCTATCAACTTCTATGCCTCTTTCAGAAATCTTATGTCCAAGTACAATCCCTTCATTCACCATGAAGTGGAATTTCTCCCAATTAAGAACAAGATTAGTTTCTTCACATCTCTGCAAAACTTTATCAAGGTTGTGCAGACAATTATCAAAAGAAGTTCATAGACGGAGAAGTCATCCATGAATACTTCCACAATTTCCTCACAAAAACCATGAAAGATAGCAGACATGCATCTTTGAAAAGTAGCAGGAGCATTACATAAACCAAAAGGCATACGTCTATAGGCATAGGTTCCATAAGGGCATGTAAAAGTAGTTTTTTCTTGATCTTGTTGTTTAACAGCAATTTGAGAGAAACCGGAGTATCCATCAAGAAAACAAAAATGGGTCTTTTTAGACAACCTTTCTAACATTTGATCAATAAAAGGAAGTGGGTAATGATCTTTCTTAGTAACTTTGTTAACTTTCCTGAAATCAATGCACATCCTATAACCTACTACTATTCTTTGGGGAATAAGATCGTCATTATCATTAGGAACAACGGTAATTCCCCCTTTTTAGGGACACAATGAACATGACTAACCCATTCACTATCAGCAATAGGGTAAATAATACCAGCATCAAGGAGTTTCAATACCTTGTTTCTTACCACTTCCTTCATCTTAGGATTTAAACGACGTTGGTGCTCTACCACTGGCTTTGCATCTGGTTCTATATTGATAGCATGCTGACATATAGTAGGAGAAATCCCTTTTAAATCATCTAGAGTATAACCCATAGGTCCTCGGTGTTTCTTCAATACCTCCAATAATCTTTCCTTCCCTAAAAGTTTAGAGCTAATAATAACAGGATAAATTTTATTATCATCAATGTAAGCATACTTAAGATCGTCAGGTAAAGGTTTTAGATCGAAGACCGGATCCTTTTTAGGTGGCGACGTGGTACCCAAATCTTCCACAGGCAAGTTATGCTTAAGCATCTTAGGTTGACGACGGAGAATCTCATCAATCTCATTTCTTTCTTCCATGAAAATTTCACTTTCGTGGTCTTCCATAAATTGCTGCAAAGCATTGTTAGGAGCAAGAGAAATAGAAGAAAGTTGTTCAACTCTAAAGTCCTCATTATGGGTTTCATTTTCACAAGGTTCTTTAGTAAATTTCGAAAAATTAAACTCATAAGATTCCCCATCAAATTTAGTCAAGATTTTCTCCCTTTTGCAGTCTATAATAGCTCCACATGTACTCAAGAAAGGTATACGGAAAATGATGGGATAGGTTTTACTAGCAGCTGAACCAAGTATTAGAAAATCAGCAGGATATTTAATGTTACCACAAAGAACTTCTACATCCCGCACAATACCAATTGGAGAGATGGTCTCTCTATTAGCAAGGTGAAAAACCACATCAATCTCTTCTAGTTCGCAGGGACTGATTTCATGCATAATTTCTTTGTAAATCTCATAAGGAATAGCACTTCAACTTGCAGCAATATCACATAAACCATAATAGCAATGATCACCAATTCTAACAGAAAGCACAAGGACACTAGCCTTTTTAGTTCTATTAGGATGTGAGACAATATTAGAAGCATCCTCATAGAAAACTATGTGTCCATCTTCTACACTTTTAGTAACAAGATCTTTCACAATTCCTACAACATGTTCAATGTTTATTTGTTCATCAGGTTTTACAGTTCTCTTTGCACTTTTATTGATTACACTAGTTATCATAGGATGCTCCTTTACCTTATCCGGGAAGGGTATTTTCTCGATATAAGGTTCAGGTAGAATGTGATCAATAGTGCAAAATTCAGAACTCCTAACAGGGACACATTCAATAATATCTTTATATGGTGCATGATACTTGTTCCATCCCTTTTTCGTTATTTCAATATAAGAAGCAAAAGCCTTAAAATAGTTTGTAATAACTTGAGAATCAAGACCATAAGCATTATTAATATTTTAAAAGTCATCAGTTCCCATAAAAGATTCAATGCATTCATAATCATAATTTATACCTGACTTTCTTCCTTCGTCATTCTCCCATGCTTCAACATTGTCTTGAATACGGTCCAGAAGATCCCATTCAGCTTCTTCTTCCATACAAATGAATGATCTAGCACAAGAGGCATCCAATAAATCCTTATCATGAAGAGAAAGCCTTGCATAAAAGTTATTGATAATAATATTGTTGGGGAGCTCATGAATGGGACATTTGAGCATTAGTAACTTCAATCTCCCCCAAGCTTGGGCTGTACTCTCTCGATCAAGAGGCCAAAAGTTATATATTTGATTCCGATCTTTATGAATCTCACAAAGAGGATAAAACTTTGAATAAAAGAGAGGTACTATTTCCTCCCATTCAAGAGCTTGACCATTCTTTAGTAGCTTATACCATTCCTTAGCTCTTCCTTTTAGTGATAATGAGAATAACTTCTTCTTGACTTGATCTGTAGTAATACCTGCACACTTGAACAACCCGCATAATTTGTGTATAAAGAGCAAATGATCACCGTGATGGACAGTTCCATCTCCAACATAATAGTTATCCAGAACACGATCAGTAATTCTTGTAGGTATTTTAAAGTATCATTCTCAGCAGGTGGTGGTTCATCTACTACCTTAGAAGTGGTAGTAGCATTATGAAATAAGAAACTCAACGAATTATCCATATGGAAATAAAGCAACTAACAGAAGTAAACAATACTCACAGTAGAAGTTTCCTTTACCAGTTCCACTTTCCAATAGCGCTTCACTCCCCGGCAACGGTGCCAGAAAATAGTCTTGATGACCCACAAGTATAGGGGGTGTATCGCAGTATTTTCGATAAGTAAGAGTGTCGAACCCAATGAGGAGCAGAAGGTGCTGGCGAGTGGCTAGGAGCAGGAATTCTCTGTAAATACTTAGCAAATGGATTTTAGGAGTTTTTGACAATGCAGGTAAATAAAGTATGAGTAAATAAAAGACAATAATAATAAATGCAACAAGTGGCCCAATCCTTTCTTTAGCAAAGGACAAGCCGGTTGTATTAATTAAGATGACCGAACGTTCTCGAGGACACATGTGGATATCATCAAGTGCTTTCGCTTCATATAGTTGATTAATCTTCTTTAGTTTGCTAAGTGTTGTGTGGGTGAACCTGTGCTAATGTACCGACCTTCTAGGACTAATACATACTTATGATTATACCCCTTGCAAGCATCTGCAAGTAGAAGAAAGTAATTAAGGTAGAAACCTAACCACAACTTTAAACTCTAAGACCCTGACGTCCCTTGTGCAATGGTTTCCTAACGGGGGTTCAGGTTTCTGTCACTCCGGCAAGCCCTACGATTAGTAGCCAAATACACAATGCATTCCCCTAGGCCCATATAGGTGAAGTTTCATGTAGTCGACATTCACATGACACCACTAGAAGAAATATACCACAACTTAAATATCAAACTATTGAATCTTTCTCAACACAATTCCACTACTAACAACATGACTTCTCCCATGTACTCAAGAACAAAACGAACTACTCACAAGACATCATATGGATCAAGATCAGAGATGATATAATGATATGTAACAATCTGAACATAAACGATAATTCAGTGGTTCACTCAATAGCATCAACTACAAAGAGTAATCAACACCGGGAAAGTTTCCCCTAAGAACTATGCAAGATTCAACCCAATTGTTACAGCGGTATGAGGCGATGATGATGGTGCTGGTGGAGATGATGATGGTGATGATGATGATCCCGATGAAGTCCAGCTTGATGGTGCTGTTGATGGCGACGATCTCCCCTCTTCGGGAAGGAATTCCTCAGGCAGAATTCTGTCTGTCGGAGAGATCTTTCTCTCTCGGTGTTTTCCGCCCCACAGAGGCGGCGAAATCTTTCTTTTGTCGCTCCCCGAGTCTTAGGGTTTCGGGAGGATAATATACGCCAGAGGGGAGAGGCTGGAGTGGACCAGGGCAGCCACACCACCTGGTGGTGCGGCCTGGGGTGGCCCGCGCCAAGGGGTGGTGTGGGCCGCCTGTGGCCCATCTCCACTTCCCCTTCTGGCTTTCTTCGTCTTCTAGAAAAATAGGATTTTCCATGTATTTTCCCGGATTTTCTGATCTTCGCAAATTTTGCCTCCAAACAGCACCTTTTCCATCATAATCCTGACTGCAGTAGTGCATGCTCCAAAATTCATCAACCATGTAAAAAACAGATGAAATAACATAAGTATCATCTCTTAATATGAAATATATCAATGAATAACATTAAATTATGATATAGAATAGTGATGCAAAATGGACGTATCAGGCAATTTGCTACAACTAAACTGAGACTCCATCTAGCTGATTCAATTTATAAACAAGCTATTGCGATAAAAGAAAATATAGTTGTTAAAATTAAAGGTAGTCCCGCTCTTATTGATCTTGTTATTGTGGACATGCCTGAAGATCCCATGGCACCTATAATTCTAGGTAGACCATTCCTAAGAACTATTAAAGCTTTGATTAATTTACATGAAGGGAATGTGAGAATAGGGATACCATCTAAAGATCCTTTTGTAGTCCACTTCCCTAGGAAGAATAAGGTGAAGCCTAATGATGATGATGGTGTAATTACTTTAAAAGCAAACTACTTTGGAGTGGGTGTTTGAAATCAAACTCAGGGAGGAAGTGGTCAAAGGTATCCCCTCTCAAGCAACCCTGCAATCAAGATACAAGAAGTCCCTTGTGTCCCCAACACACCCAATACACTTGTCAGGTGTATAGGTGCACTAGTTCGGCAAAGAGATAGTGAAATACAAGTGATATAGATAATTATAAGTGGTAATGGTGATTGAAAATAGTTTGATGGCGTGGAAAAGACTAAAGTAAAACTGAAATAAAGATAGAAGCAAGCAAACATGTAATAGATCTAATAGAAAACGGTGTTTCAGTGCTTAGAAACAAGGCCTAGGGATCATACTTTCACTAATGAACACTCTCATATAAACATATTCTTCTTTATGATACTACGCCGAACTACACTCAGGTTGGACACTCTAATCCATGGTAGGGCTATAACAGCACTCCTCAAAGTTTGCTTTCCACATCTAGATAACCCCACACAGTCACCTTAAGCACTAGATGGTTCAAACAAACACCACAATTTCATAAAGACATCCAACTCCAAATATAACTCATAACAACTATTTGTAATATCTAGCCTAAGTGCCACCATGGTGTGCACACTGTCAACTTCACACACACGGGGAGAGCAGAGATCTATTAAAGCACTTGAGTAGCAAGGTAGATCTATAGATTACAAGCTCATGATCACAATATGATCACGCATAGAGAGAGAGGAACACATAGCTACCGGTAGAACCCTTAGCCTCGAGAGAGAACTACTCCCTCCTCATCATGGGAATCAGCAATGGCGATGGAGATGGTGGTGGTGATCGATGGAGATGGCTCCTGGGGCACTTCCTTATCCCGGCAGGGTGCCGGAACAGAGACTTTCTGTCTCCCGAATCTCCCCTTCGGTGGCGGTAGCGCTGCAGAACTTTTCGTGGCTAGAGGCTGATCGATTTAGGGTTTTTGCATCGGGAGGCATCTTATAGGCGAAGAGGCAAGGTCGGTGGGTGGCCAGGGGCCCCACACCACCTGGTGGCGTGGCCAGGGCTAGCCTGCGCCACCACATGGTGTGGCTGCCCTGTGGCCCCTCTCCGTCTCGTCTTCTAGCTCTGTGACTCTTCTGGTAAAATATCAACTTTGGCTTTTGTCCTGTCCAATTCCGAGAATATTCATTTTCCGACTTTCTGGAACCAAAAACAGCAAAAAACAGGCAACTGGCACCGTGGCATCTTGTTAATAGGTTAATCCAAGAAAGTGTATAGAAAGTACTCCAAAGTTGGAATAAAACACAAGAAAGTAGATAAAACCAAGCATGGAACATCAAAAATTATAGATACATTTGCTATGTATCAACATCCCCAAGCTTAACTCCTGCTCGTCCTCGAGTAGGTAAGTGATAAAAAGAAAGAATACTTTTTGAGGTGACATGCACCATCATTAACTTGATCAAAGTATTTGTAAAACATTCAAATCTGGGATCATAGTACTTCAATCATAACATGAAAGACAAAGTTCTAGCAATAAAACAAAGAAACTATGTTGCAACATGAAAAGGCACAAACAAAAGATTCATGAATAACAATGCTTTGCAAGACGTTTGTTTAACATAAAGAAAACATAGTATAGCAGCATTCAGCTTGTCCCTCATTGAGTAGCAAGTATAAATGCATAGGACACCTTCAAAGTTCATAAGAGTGACTAGATACAAATAGTTTAAAACAAGCAATATCAAGGTATGCATCAATCAACAAGTCTTGGGACAATGCACATAGAACTAAGAATGGCCACTATGCTCTCAAAGTAGGTGCATAAAGGTAGAAGGTGGAGACTCAATATAATGGTGGAAGAAAGGCCTTCATAGAAGGAAGTAGGGATTCAAGTCTCATAAAGATCTTCCAAAAATTATGGTACTTAATAGCTTTCAGCTCTCATTGCCCCTATCATAAGCATCTTGAAGTGATTAAGGTTGAAGTGAACAAACTATGGTCTATATGCTTAACAAAGTATAAGTTGGAAATCTCATGTCCCTTGAATACGAGGGCCGCTCCTCATGCTACTCAAGTTTAGTTACCGGTAAGTTCTTGTCATAGTAAGTACATGTGTATCATAGAGAACCGCCAACGGGGTACCCCTTGCCTGATGATACGGAAGAATCCCCATATCAAAATGACAAGGTAAGAAGATAACGAGCATCTCAGCAATCTTCTTATTTACCATGGGAATATGGTGCTTTTTTCTCTCTTTCCTCTTTCCTCTTTTCTCATATCTCTTTTTTTCTTTTTGTCTTTTTTCTCAATATCCGACTCTTTTTTATAAGAAGAATGCTTCATAGACATCTCATTATGGTTACGCTGTAGGTTTCCACTATGACAGCATGGATTAGACCAGCGGCCCAGGCGTTTCTCTAACACATATACATAACTCCATGGACTTACAAGCTCCCCTTTCATTTCACACCGACGACATCCATAGACAAAAGAGCATGATATCAACTAGGTACAAAGTACAATCGCAATGTTGAAAGCATTCCCCATGACAGCATGGTTCTGCTAATCCCCAACAAATAAGTGCAAGCATATACAACATAGATGACACAATGGTTCAATTTTATTAAGGGCAAGAAAAGTAAAGTGTTCCATCAAGTTCGTGAGAGCTTTAATCACTAGTTTTCTCATAACAAGTTTAATTCGAAAGGTAGATAAAATATGAATATACTTGGAATAGCATATGCTAATACGTAGGTATGGTGGACTCTTTGGAATAACTTGGTTTTAGGAGTTGGATGCATGAGTGGAACTCATACTTGGTTATGGAGGCTAGTAAAAGACTGGGATCGACCAACTAAAAGAACAATAATGGCCATAATCATGCATAGCGACAAAACATCATTGATCAAAGCATAAACTGATACTACAAGTTGAAAAATAAAGGATCATAAAGGCTATGGTGACTTGGGATAGTCATAACATGGTGTGAGCATGTGCCAAGTCAACCCAAATAAAGCATCAAAGGAGAATACCACAATACTATTCTTTAATATGCTAAAACAACTCATGATCCTTCCAAGGCACATTAAGCAATCTTAATTGTTTATAACAAGTCATGCTACAACAAAGAATACTAAGCATAAAGCCAAAACAATATCAAGCATGGCATGACAAAGCATAGGCCACAGTCAAAAACAAGCCCCCATTACCACTTAGCATGAGCTTTCCTACTCTTTTCCAATCCAAACCAAACTATTTGAAAACCAATGTATGAAAGAGTGGGTCCCACCAATTTATTCAAGCAAACTAATAAAACCAAGCAAACAAGAAACAAAAAATGAAGACGCTCCAAGAACAACACAACTGTGCATGAAACAATAAAAAAGAAGTGTTTGGAAGAAACCTGGGATTTTTATTGATGAAGAAGGGGATGCCTTGGGCATCCCCAGGCTTTGACGGTTGTACTTCTTTGATATTTCTTGGGGTGACACGCGTGGCATCCCCAAGCTTGAGCTTTAGTCCATCCTTCATCTCATTACTCATTCCTTCCATACACCTGAAATTTTTCCTTCATACAAAACTTCACACAATCTTTATTAGCAACATTAGTGCAATCAAGATAATAAGTCTTTAGGTTCAGTTCCAACACCAATAAAACTTCCATTAAAACACAAGCTACCGTAGCACTTCCCTCAAAAAGCTCAATTCCCCAAAAGAACTAAAAAAGGAACCAACAAGAAGCAAATGCAGACAATGGCAGAAATCTGTCAAAACAGACCAGCATGTAAAGACAAATTTTTTCGAAGTCCTTCTGTTGCTCAAATCTAAAAATGTTTAATTAAGGAAAGTTAGATAACAACCTAGGTCAGAAGAACAAAAATTCACGCCTCAAAAAGGACGTATAGAGATTTTACACGAATTTTTACGATGAAGCACATAAATCTGTTTCAGGGCAGAAACTTTCCCAATCATTACTTCTCTCTCATTGGAGGTTACTCTTGGCACAAAAAGCAAATAAAAAGGATAAGGAGCGGTTATTACTGAGGTAATAACTTCCAAGACTCATCTAAAACTTTTGGGTTATCTCCCAATAAGTACTTTTCTTTAACGCCTTTAAGTTAGGCATGATAGTTTGAGAAGATGCTCACATAAGAAATATGAATTGAAGTAAAAGAGAGCATCAAGAAGCAAATTCAAAACACATTTAAGTATAACCCACTTCCTATGAAAAATAATCTTGTAAAGAAACAAGTCATGAAAGCACAAAGCAACAAGCATAGGAAAGCAAAACAAGTGCAACTTCAAAATTTTCAACATAAAGAGGGGAAACTTAATATTGTTGAGACACATAAAACCATATTTCCCCTCTCATAATAACTTTCAGTAGCATCATGAATAAAATTAACAATATAACAATCACATGAAACATTCTTATCATGAGCCACATGCATAAAACAAATATTACTCTCCCTATAAGAATAGTCATTCTTATTAATCATAGTGGGAGCAAATTCAACAAAATAGCTATCATTATTATTCTCATCACCATAATCATCAAATATAGGAGGCATATTGTAATCATAATTAAGTTTCTCCTCAATAGTAGGTGGACTGAAAATATCATATTCATCATTGTAGTCATCATATATTAGAGGTATAGTATCATCAAAGTAAATTTTCTCCTCCGTGCTTGGGGGACTAAAAAGATCATGCTCATCAAAACTAGCTTCCCCAAGCTTAGACTTCTCCATAGCATTAGCAATAATGGTGTTCAAAGAATTCATACTAACAACATTGCTATTAGCATGCAAATAAAGTTCCATAGGTTTTTAAATTTTCTCTTCAAACACTTCATGTCCTAACTCAAGATAAATAGCCTAACTAGTGAAAACAAGAAACAAAAAGACAAAATTGCAGAAACTAAAGGAAATAACTTCGAGCACTCACACCGGAGGATGTGAGTACCTTTTACCTTACCTCCCCGGCAACGACGCCAGAAAATAGCTTGATGTCTACGCACTTCTATTCTTGTAGACAGTTGTTGGGCCTCCAAGTGCAGAGGTTTGTAGAACAGCAGCAAGTTTTCCCTTAAGTTGATCACCCAAGGTTTATCAAACTCAGGGAGGAAGTGGTCAAAGGTATCCCCTCTCAAGCAACCCTGCAATCAAGATACAAGTAGTCTTTTGTGTCCCCAACACACTCAATACACTTGTCAGGTGTATAGGTGCACTAGTTCGGCAAAGAGATAGTGAAATACAAGTGATATAGATAATTGTAAGTGGTAATGGTGATTGAAAATAGTTTGATGGCGTGGAAAAGACTAAAGTAAAACTGAAATAAAGTAGAAGCAAGCAAACATGTAATAGATCTAATAGCAAACAGTGTTTCAGTGCTTAGAAACAAGGCCTAGGGATCATACTTTCACTAATGAACACTCTGATATAAATATATTCTTCTTTATGATACTACGCTGAACTACTCTCAGGTTGGACACTCTAATCCATGGTAGGGCTATAACATCACTCCTCAAAGTTCACTTTCCACATGTAGATAACCCCACACTGTGAGCACTAGATGGTTCAAACAAACACCACAATTTCATAAAGACATCCAACTCCAAATATAACTCATAACAAGTATTTGTAATCTCTAGCCTAAGTGCCACCATGGTGTGCACACTGTCAACTTCACACACATGGGGAGAGCAGAGATCTATTAAAGCACTTGAGTAGCAAGGTAGATCTATAGATTACAAGCTCATGATCACAATATGATCACGCATAGAGAGAGAGATGAACACATAGATACCGATAGAACCCTTAGCCTCGAGAGAGAACTACTCCCTCCTCATCATGGGAATCAACAACAGCGATGTAGATGGTGGTGGATATCGATGGAGATGGCTCCGGGGGCACTTACCTATCCCGGCAGGGTGCCGAAACAGAGACTTTCTGTCCCCCGAATCTCCCCTTTGGTGGCGGCGGCGCTGCGGAACTTTTCGTGGCTAGAGGCTGATCGATTTAGGGTTTTTGCATCGGGAGGAATCTCATAGGCGAAGAGGCAAGGTCGGTGGGTGGCCAGAGGCCCACACCACCTGGTGGCACGACCAGGGCTAGCCCACGCCACCACATGGTGTGGATGCCCTGTGGCCCCTCTCCATCTCGTCTTCTGGCTCCGTGAGTCTTCCGGTAAAATATCAACTTTGGCTTTTGTCCCGTCCAATTCCCAGAATATTCATTTTCTGACTTTCTGGAACCAAAAACAGCAGAAAACAGGCAACTGGCACTGTGGCATCTTGTTAATAAGTTAGTCCAAGAAAGTGTATAGAAAGTACTCCAAAGTTGGAACAAAACACAAGAAAGTAGATAAAACCAAGCATGGAACATCAAAAATTATAGATACGTTTGCAATGTATCAAGCATAAAAATAAAGAACGACTTTGCTTGTTTGTTGTTTCCTGAAAGAAGGCGTGGGGAGATTCAGTTCATGGTGATAGTGACTGTGCCAGGTGGATGAGTGGTAAATGTAATAATTATAACCTTATAGATATATGTGTAGGCGAGCAACCCATAATTAGCTGGAACTCCTCTTGGTAGATTTCATCCCAACTTCAATAATCCTACTAGCCTGCTACCAAAACCATGGTCAGACACTAGACGATTAAGACCCTTCAGGTTGCTTAGCGATTAATCTCCTTGGATCAGACTAATGCAATAATCACAGTGGTTACTCGTTATCCTCGAGTCAACTAGCTTTCCATTGATATCCTCGTGTCACCCGAGGGTCGCCGATCCACTAGCGTACAAGATCTTACTTGTGTAGAACAAGGTGTCATGTTGTCTGGGCCCTTGATTGGACAACAAGCATTAGGCATCCCACAGATAGTTAAGCACACATATTATAATAATTAGAATCAATCACAGACTAATGGAAAATATATGAAGGCACATCACATCTCACCAATCCCCTGCATCTCTCATGCCCAAGGAAATTACTCACACATGAGAGAAGAACAAATCATCAATATAATTGAATAAAGGGGATTCGTCTTGGTATTACCGTGGAGATCCACCATAAGAATAGAAAAATATCCAACACAATTCAAGATGGGAAGAAAAAATCTCAAACCGTAGTCTTGCAAGGTGGAGATCCCTCTTTCTCTCAAGTACAAGTAGTGGCTATGGGGTGTATTGGCTAGGAGGTCGAAGAGCGTGGAGCGCGATGAAGAACGTCTTCTCCTTCTTCTCTGGATCTCTTCTTCTCCCTTCTGGATGGTGTGGCGGCTAATGTGTTGTGTTTTCGTCCTCGGTCCCTTCATGGAAGTTGTCCCTTTTGACAAGACAGAGGCGACGGCAATTATACGGTGGGAACTATACGGCCAGAAAAATATTCCCGCCATATAGTTGCTTGTTGGATCTTCTGTTGACTCCTCTTGCGTGCTTCCAAAGTGAGACTTGCTTGTTTTCCCCAGAATATTGTGTTTCTTTAGTTAAATCCTCCTGTTGATGTTCAGAACCTAAAACACACATTAAAAACCAAGTTTACTTCACTACCGAAGTATTAGCATTAGGTAAAACCAGAAAATGATCAAATCCGGGAGAAAACCATCAAAAAAGCCATAAAAAATGTGTCAAATCTCACAACTATCAACTCCCCAAGCTTAGATGTTGCTCGCCCTCGAGTGACAAGGAAATAAAGAAGAGTATCAGAGATTCGAAACTGAAAATAGAGGAACTCACAAGTTTGAATTGGTGTCAAATTCTTTTCTTCATAATTCCTGCAATCTTAAATATAATCATACAAGTATTCACAAGATTGCACCGAGTCCACTTCCTAACCACGTATATCTTGTTAGCAAATAAATCATATGCTCAAGCAAGTGTCGACGGTTTAGCTAGGAAAGTGAGACAAATTCTTTTGGTCACTCTCTTTATAGAGAGATAAAAACCTTTTGTTCTTATTTGTTTACCCAATTAAGAGTACTTAGGTAGGCATCAAAGTATATAATTTTAGAACAACTCATCTATCTGATGTCAAAATCTCAAGACTATCAAAGCACCTCTTTTCTTTTCTTTTGTCTTTCAAAAACTTTATCTCTTTCATAGACAAATTATGCCACTATTTTTATCATGTTTAATTGGGGCAGTGTTGTGCACTTGTGACCATGCCAACAAATAATCGTTGAGCAATAATGGGCCAGAGGAGTACTACAACTTCACTTGGAACATGAAACCATGAGGAGACTAAATTTTTTACCCGTCATAGCATTTCTGCTATAGACGTTTACATAACTCAATAGCTGAAATCAAGTGGTTTCCCACATTTAGATTGTTCGTTGGCCAGCGGAGTTAATAGTTTCCAATGGAGTACGACAGAGTTGTAGTGACACGCGTAAAGCAATATCTTACGGTAATTATCAGAAAAAGTAGTGGCATAATTTCTACTACTTCAAAGCATCTATTTCATCAATCAATTTCAATCAAGGGTACTATCAAGTCTATTTGTATTAAGCTCAAATGGGATGGAGTGGTTCAAGAATTAAATTCTTCGGGCTAAACATGGACTCAAGTCATCTTTCAGATGCTTCTTCTTGTTGTAAAAATGTAGGGTGTTGGGGGGATACCCCCGGGTAGGGTCACTCCGGGGTATAAGGGCCGAGTTAGCTGAGGGTCGGCAAGGTCAAAGCGGATGCTGGCTGAGTCACCTCAAGGCAGGCCGGATCACGGAGTAACCCGGGCCAGGAGGGGACGCCTAACGTTGTCTCGTCCGACTTAAGGAGTAAGTCGGAAATGCTTGTCTAACCTATATGCAGGAACAGGTGTGGCCGGATCTACTGTGATCCGGATCCTCGCTTGGCTTCCAGGAGAAGGAAGGAATCTCTCTGGTCAAAAAAGAAGGTCCGGTGCGTACTGGATGAGCGAATAAAGCAAGGGCAGGACCACCGGATCGTGACCGATAAGGGTGACGGCGCTCACGTCGGCTGACGCGGGCGCCGCAGAGGCTACGTCGTTAAAGCAAGTATGACGCGGGGGAAAAGCACCCCTGTCAGGTTACTACTTTGGGAGGGGGCATATTCTTAGGAATATGCCTCCACGTATGCCCTAGGCCAGGACCGAACCACCACTATATAAGGGGGGTTAGGGTTCTGGTAGAGGGGTTGGGTTTTTCTGGGATACAGAGTTGGTAGAATTCTAGTGAGTTGAGCACTAGTGGATCTAGGGTTCTTGGGCTAGATAGTAGGCAAGAGTAAGAGAGTTTCTTCTTCCTCCTCTTGTCAATACAGCTCAAGGAGCACTTGTAATCTTGGAGTTAGAACATCAATACAAAGCTTCTGTGTAGAGAATCACTCTACTATCCCTCCCTGGATTCCCCTAGCACATATTAGTCCCCACCTTTAGCCTATCCATGGCATCTGCCGTGACACCACCACGACAGTTGGCACCCACCGTGGGGCTAGCGGCGCTAGCAGGGGTGAAGATCCGGACGGGAAACCTCATCGGCACCGGAGAACGCATCGTCTCCGGGCTCGTTCAGCGCTTTGAAGCGCTGGACTATGTCAGTGACAACGCTGACTGCTTCGGCACGCGCCCCCTTCCGCGCAATGGCATCTTCGTCAAGCTCGGTGCGCACAAGGTCTACGTTGTTGTGGACGTGTCTTGTGTTCATCCGCGTCGCGTCGTCGATGCAGGAGAACCACCCCTCACTGTGGCTCGCGGGGCGCGTATCGCTCGCTCCCCGGACCATGCAGAGGTGATGATGACTGCGCCAGGCGCAGGCATGAGCAAGGATCCAGCGCCAGACCCGGAGGTGACGCCTAAGGCACCAAGGAAAGCTAGGGGTCCTCCGCTAGAGAGACCTGAGAACGTGCTGAGGGAAGCTATGAATAGCTTGGCAAACCCAGTGGCAGCAGTGGTAGATCCGGCTCAGGCACAGGCCGAGCTAGAGGAAACCCGGCAAAAGATACTGGAGGGTGCAAAGAAAATCGCAGCGGCTCAGCAGTCGTTGAACATGATGCTGCGCGAGTACGCAAAGGCAAACAAGGTTGATGCAGTAAGGGTAGAAGGAAAAAATCTCATGAACGAGATGAACAGAGAAGGTGATGATGGACCAGAGGGGTCGGAAAATTATATGTCTGTGGGGTTGCCGCGATATAGTTCCCCGGCGAAGAACCTTAGAGCAGCAGATGCCGCAACGTCCGAACTAGAGGGTCTGACGGGTGAGGCCCGTCAGAGGCAGCAAGACCGGGTTAACGAGCTGGTTTGGATCGCGAACAGGCAGAATGAGGAGCTACTGAGGGGTAACCCAGAGAGAGTTGGAGCTTCTAAGATCGTCCATTCGGCGATGCGTAACCCGGAGAAAACCGCTGGAGCCGCATCGTCGCCTCATGGTGGCCCAAGGAGAGAAGAGGTAGTAACCTCGGCCAGACGGAACAAGCAGATCGTTCCGTACGACCCAACGCGTGCGGGAAAAGAAAAAGAGATGCGGAAAAACGACGATCGACGAAGTGTGATCCGAGGTGAAGCTGGCCGAGGTAATCACGACCAAGGCAATGCCGGGCAAGGGAATGCTGCCAATGGCAATGCCGGACAGCGAAACTCGGCAGGAGCAGGTCAACCGCAACAACAGAATATACCAAGGCAAGAGCAAAGTGCCGGCCGAGGTATGCAACAGAGAGGAGCGCAATGAGAGCAACACCGATACAATGACGGAGACTCGGAGATGATGAATGCAGGATACGCAAGACCGAACTATCATGTGATAGGGTCGAGATTGGGAAGCAGGGATTTGATGCCGGATGACGCCAGGTTAAAGCTGGATCGCCTGTATAGGTCGGAGCAGATCGAATGTCAAGGTCCTCCGGGTCCAGCGTGCTTTGGACCCCGGATCATGAAGGAACCGCCAGTACCCAACTTCCAATTGCCCAGGGGCACGAAGATGTATGACGGCAGTACCAAGCCGGAGGATTGGCTGATAAACTACGCGACAGTTGTGAAAATTGCAACTGGCAACTTGAGATGGGCTGTACGATACGTACCCCAGATGTTGGAAGGTCCGGCTAGGGTATGGCTGAATAATTTTCCACCTGGAAGCATCAATTGCTGGATAGACTTTGAAGAAATGTTTATCAGCAACTTCTCAAGTACATATCAGAGACCGAATAGACCGGAGACCCTGGCGATGTGCAAGCAGAGATCTAACAAAACGGATCGTGAATTCTTGACCCGGTGGTGTACCGTGAGAAACTCATGTGAGGGAGTCATAGAGTCACAGGCTATAGCATGGTTCGCACAAGGGTGCAGGTATGGCAGCGAGTTGTGGATGAAATTGCAAAGGAAAATGCCAGTCATGTTGGCAGAGATGATCCAGATTGCGGATTCATATGCTTTGGGTGATCCGACTCAACCTAGGATCGCGTCGAACGAGTCAAACGAGGAGTACTATCCGAGGGACAATGCCGGGTCATCCCGAAGGAACGATTACAGGGGAAAAAGGAGAGACGATAGACCAGATCATTGGTATAGTTCGCAACAAGTTGCAGCTGTGAATCAAGATCAACCCGGAGCAGGGAGCAACCAACGCCAGAAAACGGGAGGGCAATGGAATCCTCAAAACGATGGCAAGAAAACGTGGACTCCGGAGCAGAAGAAGCAATGGCAAGAAAAGAAAGACCATCCGAGGTATACCTATGAGTCAATGTTGGACCAGCCGTGTAAGTTTCACACGCCAAATCCGAACAGCCCGGCGGGTCACACAACGAGGCAATGTGAGTGGATCCGTAAGATAGAACAAGGTGGTTCGGGGAATGCTCAGACACCCCGGAATGATCAACCTCGGCAGGAGTTACCTCAGCAGCAATTGCTCTCCAGAGCAAACACGCAGCAACTAATGTTGCCTCCCCCTCCGCCGAGGTATGACAACAATGAGAGAAGGGATGCAGTGCATCAGGTGGAAAACCAGCAACAACCGGATCAGAGGTACCCCGGAAGCAAGGGAAGGAATGAGTACAGGGAACATCACCAGAGCTATTGTGTGTTCACAACAGAGGAAACAGATAGGAAGAGCTTGTAGCACCGACATATGGAGGTTAACGCGGTTATGCCTGCAGTGACGAGGTACATGGCTTGGTCGGACCAGGAAATCACCTGGAGCGTCAAAGATCATCCCAAGCTTATGCCAAGTCCGGGCTCGTATGCACTGGTGTTAGATCCGACGTTCATTGGACCAAACATTAATGTGAGGTTCTCCAAGGTACCGATCGACAATGGCAGTAGCATTAACATCATGTATGCGGATACGATGCGCAAGTTGGGCATCTCGGAGAACATGCTTCAGGCTACAAGAACAACTTTCCATGGCATCGTACCAGGCATCTCCTATGAGCCCATAGGCAAAGTCCGGGTCGACGTGCTATTCAGCACGAGGGATAACTGTCGAACTGAGAATCTGGAGTTTGAGGTGGTGAACCTGGAAAGCACGTATCATGCATTACTCGGGAGACCAGCACTGAGCAAGTTCATGGCAAGTTGCCACGTTAGTTATCTGAAGATGAAGTTGCCCGGGCCAAATGGAGCAATTACTATCGCTGGGGATTTCTGACGTTCTATTGAGTGCGCCTCAGCCGGGTCTAACCTAGCCGAGTCACTCGTAATTGCGCAAGAGAAAAGAAAAATCCAAGAGGTGGTGGCATTAGCTCAGTCGGCGCAGCAGTATATGCCGGCGTTAAGTAACCCGCATGGAAGCGTTTCGTTTCAAGCCGCAAAGGACACCAAGAAGATTCCAGTAGATAACATGTTTCCAGAGCGTACCGTAACAATTGGTGCCGGGTTAACTGAAAAATAGGAAAGCGAGCTCGTCAACTTCCTCCGTGAGAATCGGGACATTTTTGCTTGGTCCACACATGACTTGCAAGGTGTTCCGAGGGAGTTGGCCGAGCACTCTTTGAACGTAAGACCCGGAGCAAGGCCGGTGAAGCAACCTCTCCGAAGCTTCGCCGAGGATAGGAGAACGGTCATTGGTGATGAGATAGCTTGGTTGCTAGCAGCTGGATTTATCATGGAAGTGCTGTATCCAAATTGGCTCTCTAATCTGATGCTGGTAGAAAAGAAGAAGGATGATCCGAACGTGGCAGTGGTTTGGCGTATGTGTATTGATTACACGAACCTGAACAAGGCTTGTCCAAAAGATCCATTTCCACTGCCGAGGATAGATCAGGTTATCAACTCAACCGCGGGATGTGAACTGTTGTCATTCATTCACGCATATTCTGGTTTCCACCAGATACCTCTGAACCCGGATGATCAAATAAAAACTGCCTTTATTACCCCGTACGGGGCTTATTGCTATCGCACTATGCCGTTTGGTTTACGAAATGCAGGTGGAACGTACCAAAGATGTATGCGAAAATGCTTGCACGATCAAATAGATCAAAACATACAAGTCTACGTGGATGATGTAGTTATCAAGACCAAGGAAAGCGCAACGATCCTTGACGACATAAGGCAAACATTCGCGAACTTGAGGAGATTCCGGATGAAGCTTAATCCGGAGAAATGTACCTTCGGTGTCCCGGCTGGGAAATTACTCGGATTTCTCATCTCTAGCCGAGGTATCGAGGTTAATCCAACTAAGATCCGAGCCATTGAACGAATGGAGCTGCCAAAGTGTCTCAACGATGTCCAGAAGTTCACTGGGCGCCTGGCCTCATTGAGTCGGTTTGTATGTCGGTTGGGAGAAAAGGCACTGCCTCTCTACCAACTCATGAAAAAGTCAGATAAATTCGTTTGGACGCCGCAGGCCGATGAAGCTTTTGCCCACTTAAAAAAGATGTTGGCCACTGCACCAGTGTTAGCCTCTCCACTGTCAAAGGAGCCAATGTTGCTCTACGTAGCCGCAACCAACCGAGTTGTAAGTGCAGTGATTGTAGTGGAGCGTGATGAAGAGGGTAAGTCGGTGCAGAGGCCAGTGTATTACTTGAGCAAGGTATTGTCTGCCTCAAAACAGAACTACGCACACTTTCAAAAGGTGGCATACGGTGTCTATATGGCGGCAAAGAAGTTAAAGCACTACTTTGAGGAGCATCCCATCAAAGTGATATGCGAGGCCCCCATATCCGAGATAATGGGTAACAAAGATGCGAATGGCAGAATTGCGAAATGGGCAATTGAGCTAGCACCTTACGCACCCCAGTATGATAGAAGAGAAGCAATCAAGTCTCAGGCTGTGGCGGATTTTTTCGTAGATTGGGCCGAGGTGCAATACGAACCACCGCCACCAGATCCGAACTACTGGAGGATGCACTTTGACGGATCGAAAACCAAAAGCCGGGGTTGTGCTTACCTCTCCAAAGAAGGATCAGCTCAAGTACGTATTGCAGATCCATTTCGCGGCATCGAACAATGTCGCTGAGTACGAGGCTCTTGTGCATGGTCTCAAAGTGGCAAAGGAGATTGGCATACGTCGGATAATATGCTTTGGCGATTCGGATCTAGTAATACAGCAAGTGTCCGGAGTGTGGGACGCCCTGGATCCAAACATGGCACTATACAGATTTCATGTGTAGAAGATCTCGGGTTACTTTGAGGGATGCAAATTTCACCATGTACCTCGCGTGGAAAACGAAGCTGCCGACATGCTGTCAAAGCTCGGATCGACCCGATAGGCCATTCCACCGGGCGTAGCATTGGGGCACCTCAGAAAACCTTCTATCAGGCCATCCCCAGGAACAGACTCAATCTTTGTCCCAGAAAACACGGAATCCGGAGCTGAGCCCATGGACATTGACATGGGAGGTAGCACGCCGAACCCGGGGACTACCTCGGCAAACCCGGGGACTGCCTCAGTAAACCCGGGGACTACCTCGCCAGACCCGGGGACTGTTCAGCATGATCCGGCTGAAGTTATGCCGGTGCATCAGATGGACATTGATGAGGAGATGTTCCCTGCGCGAGCGATACCAGCTTGGGCACTGCCTATATACCAGTTCTTGAAAGATGGAACGTTACCCACTGAGGAAGTGCTAGCCAGGCAAACTCAGAGGAGAGCCAAAGCTTACACAATCATCAATTCCGAGCTGTACAAACAGAGTGTAACCAATGTCCTCCAGCGGTGTGTTGACCCAGAAGAAGGACTTAACATCCTCCGAGATATACACCAAGGAGAATGCGGGCATCATGCCTCATCCCGGGCATTAGTGGCAAAGGCGTTCCGGCATGGATTCTACTGGCCAAGTGCCTTGGAGCAAGCAGAAGATCTGGTGAGAAAATGCAATGGTTGTCAAAGATACGCCACCAAGACACATATGCCTATGTCGGAACTCAAAACCATACCAATTACATGGCCATTTGCTGTGTGGTGCTTGGATATGGTTGGCCCGTTCAAACCCGCGAGAGGAAACATGACACACATTCTGGTCATGGTGGACAAGTTTACAAAATGGATTGAAGTGAAGCCTATAAGAAAATGTGATGGAGCTACGGCCATGACATTTATCAAAGACATCATCTTGAGATACGATTATCCACACAGCATTATAACTAATAATGGAACGAATTTCGTGGAAGGAGCATTTGCGCGCTTTTGCCGACACAAGAAGATCTGACTCGACGTAGCCTCGGTAGCCCACCCCGCATCGAACGTACAAGTGGAAAGATCCAACGGATTAGTATTATCCGGGATAAAACCCCGGCTCATTGAGCCGCTGCAAAGATCAGCAGGGTGCTGGATAGAAGAACTACCAGCGGTATTGTGGAGTTTAAGAACAACCCCGAATCGATCAACAGGCTACACGCCGTTCTTTCTGGTATATGGGGCAGAAGCTGTATTACCAGCCGACATAGAGCATGATTCGCCTAGGGTCACCCAATACACAGAAGCCGAAGTGCAAGAAGCCTGGCAAAATGATGTTGATCTGCTGGAAGAAGCGAGAGAACTGGCACTGTCCAGATCCGCCATATATCAGCAAAATCTCCGATGCTATCATAGCCGGAAAGTGTGCCCCCGAGTCTTCCGGGAAGGCGATCTGGTGCTCCGGTCGGTACATCGTACCACTGTCATGCATAAATTATCCCCCCATGGGAAGGACCATTTATCGTGAGCAAAGCATTGCACAATGATTCCTACTATCTTATAGATGCGAAGCCACGGGAAAAGAACAAGGCGGACAAGTCCGGAGAGGAATCGAAGCGACCATGGAATGTAGCACTACTTCTCCCTTCTACACTTAGCTAAGAAGTGTATGTATCCGAGTCATCTCATATGTCGGTATGTATGTCGGCAATGAGCTTATCAATGAAATAGCGGAGCCTCGAGCAGTAACTCGGGGAATGCCTTAATAAACAGTTGTTGTTACTTTTTATGCGTTGGCTAGAATGACTCGTTTCGCTTAACCCGGATTAGTAATGTGTGAGCACCAGAAACCCAACCCTTTGACTTGCTGCTATCCAACAAGAATTGGCTTCATGGCAAGCAAGGGAACAAGTTTGGAATTGCGTAGCACATGAAAAACCACTAAGGAAACGAACTTATTCCAGCTAACGTTTTTTTTCGGACTAACCCCGTATTTACTTTCAAGTTATTATGTTGAATTATTTTGAGCCAAGCCTCAAGGTTTCTAAGTATTGTTAAGACGATTCTTGAGGCTCGGATTCGTAAGTCGTAAAACCGAATCAAGGTAGACACGGATCGAGCCGGAGAATTGGACGAACAAGAAAATGAAACTCGGGGACTACGCCCAAGTTAATCCGGCATACAAGCATAGTAGCAAAATATCATGTATTCAGCATACAATTGCACCCGGCATACCGGGGATCTGATAAATTTTCAAGTTTTTTCCACTAAGGAGCAGCAGGAGGAGGAAGTTCGGCGTCGTCATCACTGTCTTCAATATCTGAAGCAGCATCTTCTCCATCCTCGCCCGACCCATCTTCCATGTTCTCCATATGCTCCTCCTCGCCGGACTCCAGAAAGCTCGGCCCCTCAACCTAGTCATGGATGGGAGAATATTCGACAAGGCTGTAGGCGCAAGCCTGGCGCCGAGCTACCCACTCCGGATCATCGGACCATTTGGATCCGGTGCGCTGGCGTGTGAGGAGGCCCAGGTCGATCTTCTCGTACCATGTAAGGATATGATGGAGGAGGGTATCTGCTGCGGCACGCCCGGCGGATTCTCTCCAGAGATCAAGCTGCGTCTCGATTTCCAATAGCTTCTCAGCAAGGAGTGTGATCCTTTTCGAAGCGCTCTCGCTTGGCCAGAAAGTGTTGTAGATCCGGACCGCAACGTCGAGGAGATCTTTCCCATAGTTCTTGATGGTTTCCACCCGAGCTGACACGCTGACCAACAGGTCCTCCATGTCTAAGGGGACGCTTTCACCATCAGGAGCGACAGGAGTACCCCTCTCTCGGAGGAATTTGGCAATGGCAGCACTGGCGATGGGAGTACCCTCCGGAAAGTGATCTGAAAATAAGGAAAGGGAAGATGCTGAAGCAAAGGCATATGAGCTAACCCGGAAAACTATGTCGGATAAGGGGAAGAAACTTACGTGAGATATGCCGATGGATCCGGGTCAACTCCTTGATACAACTGTCGTGTCTCTGGCAAAGTTGTTCAAGCTCAGCGAGCGCCAACCCAAGCTGGACCTCGGATTCCTTGAGCAGGTCCTGGTCCTTGGAGATCTAGAGGGTAAAGCGCTCACGTTCTTCGGTGAAGTTCTGGCCAACTTTTTGGAGCTCAGTTTTGTGTTGGGCCTTCATCTTCTCCATCTCGGCCTTGAGTTTGGCTATTTTGTCGTCCTTGGTCCGGAGGAGGGCAAGCTCATCATTCTTCTTCTTCAGCTCGGCTTGATGCTGTCCTGCTTGTTCGAGAAAATGCAGCATCATATCAGGCACGGGCACACTATCCTCAAGCGATGCTGAAATAGTATGTTGACCCGGCAAAGCCGAGGAGTGAATGTTTGCCGAGCCAAGGAGAATATGAAATGGAAAACACAACAAGGTTGGGCGAAAGAGGACATACCTTGGATTTCCTCCAGGTTCTTCCGCATAATTTTGTTTTCAGCCTCCACCCCAGCTGCAAAAAACCGAATGAGGAAGTTAGTCTAGCGGAAACAAGTGAAACGGAGAGGTGTTGAGGGAGGAAATTACCCCTCTTTTCATGCTCCGCGCCAAGTGTAACATGTTTTGCACGCAAGATCTTGTGGGTATCAAGCAGGCGCTGAAATTCGGCGCTCCGACGATTGGTAGTTACCTGACAAAGGTACAGGAGTGTAAAATTAGTTTGTTGCATATTTGAAGTGTACAAGATCCGGGCGAAGTGGGACTTAACCCGGCTCTAGGTGTGTGCATATTTGAAGTGTACAAGATCCAGGCCAAGTGGAACTTAACCCGGCTCTAGGTGTGTGCATATTTGAAGTGTACAAGATCCGGGCCAAGTGGAACTTAACCCGGCTCTAGGTGTGTGCATATTTGAAGTGTACAAGATCCGGGCCAAGCGGAACTTAACCCGGCTCTAGGTGTGTGCATATTTGAAGTGTACAAGATCCAGGCCAAGCGGAACTTAACCCGGCTCTAGGTGTGTGCATATTTGAAGTGTACAAGATCCGGGCCAAGCGGAACTTAACCCGGCTCTAGGTGTGTGCATATTCGAAGTGTGCAAGATCCGGGCCAAGCGGAACTTAATCCGGCTCTAGGTGTGTGCATATTCGAAGTGTACAAGATCCGGGCCAAGCGGAACTTAACCCGACTCTAGGTGTGTGCATATTCGAAGTTTACATGCAGCTATGTTGATCTTCTAATGAGCATCCGGCCGAGTAACAAGTTACTCCGCCGGAGGCTCGGGGACTAATGGTTATTATCTACAGCATGTAAAGAAGAAACGACGTACCTCCATCATTCGCCCAGCGAGGTTAATGGCCTTGGCGGCGGTATTCATCTGAGCGGAAAATTCAGCGGGGCCGAACTTTTCTAGGAGATCGTCGTTGTAGACGAACTCCGCCTTATTCCAGTTCATGACGAACTCGATAAGGCTCGGAGGGTACCGTTCGTTAGTGGGCATGTGGGGTGCCACCAAGCCCTTGGCGTGAGCTTCCTTCCTCTCAATCAGGGCAAGAGCTGGGCTGGTGTGAAGAACCATCTGCTGCGAATTGGCTGGCTCGGAGGAGGATCCGTCACTGCTGGTGACTTCTTCGGAAGCATTGACGACAAGGTTTGCTACCCGGCCTCGACGGAGGTAGACTTGGCAGCATCCGGAGCCTTCTTGCCTTTAGCTTGCTGGGAGGATGTGACCACAGTGGATTTGCCTTTGGAAGCTGCTGGAGTGGTTCCTCGCCGAGCTTGGGATGACTCGGACGAGGCAGACGAACTTGGCACGGGAGCTTTGGTAGCAGGACTGGGAGCTGCTGTTGGTTTCTTCGGAGCTGGGACAGGCGCTGGTTCGATGGCTGGTGCTGGAGCTGCTGCTGGTGCTGGAGTTGCGGTAGACTTGGTGGTTGCTGGTTGCGGCAATGCCGAAGTGACGGACGCCGTTGCCTCGGCCGATCCGACCCCTCCCGATCCGAGGTCGCGTTCCTCTGGAGGAGGTACTGCGGAACCCAGAGAGGCCGCAGAGCCCTCCGGAATAGGGCTCAGCGGGCGTGACTCGTCGTCATGAGAAGGGGAAGGACTGGACCGAAGGGGAGAAGAGATGCTCGATCCGCTCCGAGGGACCTCCACAGGAGCCCTGCAAAAGAAAATGATGTCAGGAGTGAAATTACCCCGGTGCAGGAGGAAGTGTGTTGCATAGTGAAAATGACTTACGCATCCGAGGTCTCGGCCTCCTTAGGTTTCCGGGCCCTCCGTGCCGGGGCTTTGCCTACCCGCTTGGAGGCAGTCTTGTCTCGGGCCTTCTTTTGCCTTTTGGTAGGCTGAGAAGGTTCGGAAGAAGAACTTGACGCGGATCCGCGCTTCTTCTTCGACGCCACCGGAACAGGCTCGCCCGTGGCAAGTGGAGGATCCTCGTGGATATGCCCACTGGGGTTAGCTGATGCCGGGAAGGCAAAAGAAAGAGGGATAGCCTCAACGGGTTCAATCATGTCGATATCCGAGTCATCCTCATTGTCGGGCCAATCTCTAAGAGAAGAGAATTTACCGCTGGGTCGTTTGGTGGCGTCGGTCGTGGGGAGGAACATCTCCTGGTCCGGCTCCTCCTCATCCGGGATTTCTCGGTCCGGGGCCCACTTAAGGGTTGGATCTATACCGTCCTCGAGGGTTTGCTGGAGAAACAGCTGAGAAAAAAGAACAAAGAGCAGAGTCAAAAATATGATAAGAACCGACACGTAATTGATCCGAAATAAGTTTACCCCGCGAAGCTTACCGCGGGAGGAAGCCTGTCACGACAGTAATGCTCCATTCCCCACGTCCATTCGGCGGAGAAATCCTTATGGGTGGTGAAAAGAGCCTTGACCCGGCGGAAGATCTCCGTATTGCTCAACTCGAACGAGGAGGTTCGGTTGGGGTCACTACTGAAGCTCATATGGCACAACTCGTGAGTGCGCCGCTGGAGGGGAGAGATTCGGTTGTGCACGAATGTGATCATGGCATCTTCGTTGCGCAATTCGAGCTTCTTCAGCTCCGCGAACCTTTTGTGGACTTGGTTGGCCAGAGCTGTAGGTTTCTTGGCGACCTCCTCCCAGAAATCCGTGTCAGGAGGATCCGGAGCGTAGGGCAGCAACCGGATCAAGTCTTCGGTACCTTCGTTCCGGACGTAGAAGAAGGTCCGGGCCCATCCTTTGCAGGAGTCAAGCCCGGTGACCCGGGGAAAGATTGAAAATCTCCGGGGCGAGATCGAGGCAGCTCCGAACTGAGTGAGCTGCTTGTCCTCCGACTCAACGTGGATGTTGGGGACGATGTTGCGACGGAGGCTGAAGAACCGGATCCACAGCTCCTTCGTGGGCCATAGTCCGGTGTAGCCCTCGATCGAAGAGACGAAAGTGGACAGAGAGGTGATGGCGTTCGCCGGGAGATGGTGTGGTTGCAAATGATAGGTCCGGACCCAGTCCCGGAAGAAATCACTCACCGGAAGACCAAATCCCCGTTGGAAATGGGATAGGAAAACAACAAACTCACCCGGATTGGGTGAGGGGGCCAATTCCAAGGAGGGGAGACGAGCGGTGACGCCGGCGGGAATACGCCGGGTCCGGTAGAGCCAGTCGATGTCGTCCTGGCAGACCCACGAGCCGGCCCATGCGCCGCGGGCCGCCGCGCCAGCGTCCTCCTCCATCTCCTGCTCGACGACGATGAGCTCCTCCTCCGTCATCTCGAATCCGCTGTCCTCGCTGGAGCTAGCGGCGGCAGGGCTCTGTGGTCTAGATTGACGGGGACCCGTGGCTAAGCAGTTGTGCAGCGGTGGCTGTGGTGCGCAGGCACGGAGAAGGTGCAACGGCGGCGCTGCTGCAACGGGCACTGGCGGCAGCGCGGTTGCGAGGAAGAAGAAGAGGAACGGGCAAAGGGGCGCGGAGATGGAAAAGTGCTAAGGGACGCGCCCCTCCCCTATTTAACTACACCCAGTGATCGATGAGTGGGATTGTGCTGCGCCGGAAAGCCACACGGTGTGGCCGTGTATCACCGGCACTAGCCAATCAGAGAGAAGCCACACCATGGGCCACCGAGTAAATATGATCCCATGACACGACGTGCAGTTGTGGTAAACAAGGAGGCAGGCGTGACGTAACCCACACACAGTAATCACTGACAGTTACTGCGGCGGTTACTGTGCAGGCCCTTAAAATGAGGGAACGTAATGATTGACCTTTACGTGGGTTGGCGTATGAGAGAAGGAAGCAAGGCCCGGATCCGAGCCACAATGGTAACTCGGCCGGCAAGTGAAAACTTGAAATGTGCAGAGGGAAAGTAAAACCATAGGATCCGAGCCGAAGTGGTGACCCGGCCGGCAAGTGAAAACTTGGAGTGTGCGAAGGGAACGTAAATCCATATAATCCGAGACAAGAAGTTAGCCCGGAACTAAACGTCCGTGGCTCGAATATGAATGAACCTGATGTGGCCTTAGCGACCAAGGCCGCTAAGACCGCACTAGCTTCGGGGACTAATGTTGGGAGGATACCCCCGGGTAGGGTCACTCTGGGGTATAAGGGCCGAGTTAGCCGAGGGTCGGCAAGGTCAAAGCGGATGCTGGCCGAGTCACCTCAAGGCAGGCCGGATCACGGAGTAACCCGGGCCAGGAGGGGACGCCTAACGTTGTCTCGTCCGACTTAAGGAGTAAGTCGAAAATGCTTGTCTAACCTATATGCAGGAACATGTGTGGCCGGATCTACTGTGATCCGGATCCTCGCTTGGCTTCCAAGAGAAGGAAGGAATCTCTCTGGTCAAAAAAGAAGGTCCGGTGCGTACTGGATGAGCGAATAAAGCAAGGACAGGACCACCGGATCATGACCGACAAGGGTGACGGTGCTCACGTCGGCTGACGCGGGCGCTGCAGAGGCTACGTCGTTAAAGCAAGTATGACGCGGGGGAAAAGCACCCCTGTCGGGTTACTACTTTGGGAGGAGGCATATTCTTAGGAATATGCCTCCACGTATGCCCTAGGCCAGGACCGAACCACCACTATATAAGGGGGTTAGGGTTCTGGTAGAGGGGTTGGGTTTTTCTGGGATACAGAGTTGGCAGAATTCTAGTGAGTTGAGCACTAGTGGATCTAGGGTTCTTGGGCTAGATAGTAGGCAAGAGTAAGAGAGTTTCTTCTTCCTCCTCTTGTCAATACAGCTCAAGGAGCACTTGTAATCTTGGAGTTAGAACATCAATACAAAGCTTCTGTGTAGAGAATCACTCTACTATCCCTCCCTGGATTCCCCTAGCGCATATTAGTCCCCACCTTTAGCCTATCCATGGCATCTGCCGTGACACCACCACGACATAGGGAGTATTTTAAACCAAGTTATTTTCTCGTTGTTTCAAGGCTAAAAAGGAGACACTAGCAAGGTAATAGAATTTATGGGATAACAAGCTAAGTGGGGAGTGTCCTTAGTGCAAGCGAGTAAATATTTATAGGATCAATTTAAGGTTGCAGAGAGGATGATGAAAGGAACGTGATACCTCTTCTAACTTGTTTCATTCTTGTATTTGAGTCGAAACCCCTCTATGCTTTCCTATTTCCAAGTCACCTGAAATTAAACAATCTTCGAGAGAAACAAATAAAGAAACTTGCAAAATAAAATTACAACTATTTTTTTTGTATTTTTGGTTTAGACATGGAAAGCTGAAAGTAAACATGCAAATTTGAAGCAATAAAATAAATAAAAATAATAAAATAAAAATATGTATGCAAAGTTTGGAGGTTTTCAAACCTCCCCCAAGCTTAGGAAATTGCTAGGCTCAGTTGTTGCCGTCATTTGGCGGCTTGTGCGGATACTGCTGGTAGAAGTCGGGGAAGTGGGTCATGAAGTGAATGAAGTTGTGAGTCAAAGTGTTCACATCTTCATTCACATCCTGGAGAGTGTGGTCGATCTCCCCAACGTGCTAGTTGAGCTGCTGGAACTCCTGGTATGGGACGTAGTCGTACCCCTGCTGTGGTGGTTGGGCCACGGGTCCCATGCTCCTCCCTGCTGCTACTGCTGTCCCTCCCAAACAGGGTTGTGTCCCTGCTCTTCCTCCTGCTCCTCATCATCCTGCTGTCCTCCATCTTCCTCCTCCTCGGGCTGGTGCTCAGCCAAGATCACCATCACTTGGTCCTTGGTAAGGATCCAAGCGTTCTTGTACACAATTGAGAAGGCCTGCGGGCAGGGCAACTGTACCTTCTCACCCTGTACATCATCAAGATAACCAAATTGATATGCTCGGAGCCTCGGGTTAGCATGGTAGACACTAAGGAAGCCACAAGCAGTCAAATACTTGACATCCATAAGTTTGGAGCCGTCAACTGGTTCCATGACAGGTAGTACAACGTTCAATGCAAAGGCAAGGTGAGTTACAAATCCACCAATTCGAATATCACCTATGGTCTTGTTTCTTTGGTGGCGGAAATGCTGGATGAGTAGAGCTGTAGGACTGGTGCTCTATGGTGAAGTAGGGAAGCGAGCCTTGGTGATCATTGCCATGTCCGCATTGGCCATGGAGCCTGTGTCACCTCTCCCCAGTAGTGTGTTGGCGAGGAATAGAGCGTAGTAGCGAATGGTTGGGTTCTAAACAGTGGACATCTTCTATTGATAAAAATGCCTGCCACTATTAACAAAAATAACCTCCCAAGTCGTCCCACTTGTGACGCTATAGAGGTTAGTAATATTGGGCTTCCCAGTAGGGGGGAGGCTAAAAGTAGTGCAAAATTGTTCGTAACTTATGTCATAGTGCTGCCGGTTCATGTTGAAGCTGATAGTTCACATGTTACCTTTCTCCTTGTGGTCGTCGTAGAAGGAGGAAAGGAACTCGTGGGTGAGCTCGGCGTAGGTGTTGTGGCTTGCGAAGCTGATCACCCCCAGCCCCGACCTATTGCACATGAGGTCGAAGTCCTCCTTCAACCCTGCCACGAACATTGTGGTCGACCCAACGTGTGGGCAGCACCCTCCTCGCTGAGACAACGTCCATCTTGGAGTTGCGCGAAGCTTGGAACCCCGAGCTTGAGCCCTCACCCTGTTGGCGTTTGCTCAAACGAAAAAGGTTACCGATTTTGTTCATCGTGATGCACTGAAAAATTTCACCATAAAACCTTAGGCATATAGTTTCTATACGATATATGAACAATTCTACGTGGAAAAAATCAATCCTAACATGATAAATTAGTAGGAAAAAAATATAAGCTTGAGTTCATCCACTAGATCAATGTGAGAGTTTCAACCATGGAAATCTGAAAATAAAGCATGGATAGGGAGAGAAACATACCGATATGTTGATTCCCCCACTGAAACGAATGAAATCCACGAAGAATCAAAAGTTCTAGGTGGATTTTGAGAGGTTTGGAGAGAAAATATGAGAGAAATAATGAAGAGAGTAGGATGACCTAGCCACCCCCGTGCGATTAAGTGGTCGCGCCGACCTATACAGCCAGAACTATACGAGCGGGTGAAGTTGTTCCGCCTGTATAGTTGTGGCGGCACAAGAAACTAGGGTTTCTTTATTCAGAAAACAGCTATACAGACGCAACTATATGGTCGTATCAACATGATCCCACCGTATAGTTGGTCGTTAAACCGTCTGCCTCTCGAGATAAATTTCTAAAACTAGCATCGATATCTATACGATCGGAACTATACGGCCGGAATTTTTATTCCCGCCGTATAGTTGGTCGTTAAATTCCCAGTATCTTTTGAATAGAATTCTAGGAAGGCATTGATATCTATACGACCGCAGTTATACTGCCGGAATTTTTATTCCTGCCGTATAGTTGGTCGTTAAACTCTTAGTACCTTTCATAAATTTTTGTATGGAGGCATCGATATCTATACGACCGCAGCTATACGGCCGAAATTTTTATTCCCGCCGTATAGTTGGTCATTAAACTCTCTGTGTCTTCGAAGAAAATTTGGTGATGCAAAGATAACTATACGACCGGAGCTATACGGCCGGAATTTTTTTTATTCCCTCCATATAGTTGGTCGTTAAACCATCAGTAAACATCAAAAATTTTCTATTTCTTCGAGGATACCTTCTTATCCCATAACTTAGTGAAATACCTAGTTTGTAACAGAAAAAAGATAGTAAAAACTATTGACCAACATTAGCATATTAAAAGTAAAATTGTAGCTTCTGCAAATAGAAAACTCAATGTTTTATTCTTCTTATTATTCTCTACCTATTCAGTCAATGTTTCTACTACTTTTGACAACTGCATCTTTACGGGCGCGCTTTCGCAAGAATGTCTGTGAAGAAGTGGTAGGAATGCGATAAACTTCTTATTCTTTATTCTACTAAATTAACGAAAATGGGTTGACTCCCATCAAACATTTATTAAGAATGGTTGAATAACTCAACCTCTTCTCTCTTCTCAAATTCTTACCTTTGGTTGCCCCTTATCAATGGCACTTACCACGTGAACTCGTTTTGCCGGTGGAACATATCTTTCTCCTGCTTCTAGCTTCTTTGGAAAACATCGAATGATTTCAGCATCATAAACATTAAAGATTATCTTCCCTTCTGCATAATCTATTGATGCACCTGCAGTACTAAGGAAAGATCTTCCAAGTATTATACATAATATTTCATCTTCCGGCATTTCAAGAATAATAAAATCAGTGGGAATAACATGTTCATCTATCCTAAGTAAGACATCCTCAATCATACCAATAGATTGTTTAGTGGACTTGTCAGCCATCTGTAAAGTGATAGTAGTAGGAGAATACTCCCCTAATCCTAACCTTTTGTAGAGGGAGTATGGAATTACACTAACTCCTGCTCCTAGATCACACAAGGCATTGTGAATATCAGTTTTACCTATTGAGCATGAAATAGTTGGTATTCCGGGATCTCTAGACTTAGACAACAGCTTCCCATTAGCAGGATAGCTAGTTACCATGGCAACAGTTTCAGTTATTTCTTTCTTTCTACTAAGAATATCATGAAGGAATTTATCATCCGCAAACGGAATTTCTAGACAAAGGTCACTAAGTGCCTTTGTGAAAGAATTATAAATTACCTCATCCGGTGCTTTCTTTTTTCGATCGGGGTAAGGAAGCTTTTTCTCACATGACTTACTCTTGTCTTTTACCTTTTTTGGGGGGGGGGGGGTCAGGCTCTTTAGTTGCTTTCTTTTGTTGTTGCTTATTGTTTTTCTTCTTTTCTACTACAACAACTTCATCTTCCTTACTTGTTTCTTTATCTTCTCCTAGATCAACCGTCTCTGCATTAGAGTCATAGTAATCATCTTGTGCATCATTTTGGTCCCCCTTGGTCTGCTCTTGTGTCTTAGTTTCATCTTGAGGATCCACCAATGTATCATCTTCTTGGCTTGCTTCAAGCAAGGCTTTTTCCTTGCACTCTTTTTCCGCTGCATATTTCGGTGGTCCTAAGGGTCCTATAACAACTGCACCCATCCTTGTGACAACATTAGCAGAAACAAAAATATCTTCGTCTTCACGAAGAAAAAATTGATAACCATATGCTATTTGCTCACACTGGGTTTCAATCATACTAAGATACTTATGAAATAATTTTATTTGTTGGTCTATCTCATCATAATTTTCTATGAGTTCTGCCAAAATCTTTTTATGTTTTTGGAAATGCCTATGCAAGTTATTATGAGATTTTACTTGTCGATGTTTTAATTCTTGAAAAAAAATTCTAGTTTCATCTTCTTCAGTAAAAACTTGGAACAAATCTTCTTTGTTTTCCTTAGCAAGTTCAGAAGGTATACCTTTTTCTTTCATAGTTTTGCGTACCTCAGGCATAAGATCAGGAGTTATCTAAAGTATCCCTTTTTCCGGCTTAGTACCAAAATCAGGATTATATAAAGAATCATTCTTAGCCCTAGTAGACATTAATTCTAAACACTCTTTAATAGTTAAAGTATTTATTCAACCTCCTGTTGAGAAGTCAAGCAACTCTCTACATTGAGTATTGAGACCATGGTAAAAAAAATTGCAAATTGTTAGTTCAGAATAGCCATGATTAGGAATACTATTGATCATTCCGAAGAATCTTTCCGAGGCTTGTGGGTAGTTTTCTCCCACATTCTGACTAAAATTCCCTATGTTTTTTCTTAGCCCAGTTACCTTTTTAAAAGGAATAAACCTGTTTATGAATTTAGTAATGCAGTTTTTCCAACATTTAATGTAATGACGAGGGAGAGAATATAACCAGTGTAGAGCTTTACCTTTAAGAGACCATCAAAATATTTTAAGACGAGAGAAGTCTCTTGGCAAACCTTTTGGTCCAAGCGATGTTATCACATCGTTAAACTCTCTAATATGTCTTCCTGGATCTTCATATTCCCTTCCACTGAAAGTTTTTCCTGTAAAATTTTAATGATTCCACCATCAAATCGATATTCTCTAACTCCAGGATTAGGAAACTCTATTGGTTGTTTATGAAATTCAGAACTTGGAGCACTGTATTCCCTGAGAGTTTTCTCAGGTTTCATAGGAGTTGTCCTGTAAATAGACATAAGTTCCATAATATCACTCGGGTTTCAACTTCAACTTTATTTGATCTTAATAGTTTTCCAATAATTTCTTCGCGCCTTTGAGCAGGCACGTGCTCAATATAATCTGGTAGATAAGTCCTACCAAAGCGTATAGACTCTTTGTCTCCTAAGGAGAACATTTTGTAGTAGCAATACCTGAAATGTCAAGAGATAAACACTTAGCACTTAGCTCCCCGGCAACGGTTCCAGAAAATAGCTTGATGTCTGCAAGAGCATAGATCGTTTGTAGTTAGTCTCAAAGTTCAGATATCGATCCCACAGGGAGCCTGAAGGTAAGTGTTTATTGGTGAAGTCTTTATCACACCCAAAGTTGTCACAGGTCTTTGAGTGAATTGACTGTAAGTGTTGAAATAAGAATGGGGTTTTGATTAAATGCGATAGATTTAAATAAAACTAAAATATAAACTTCAGAAATATAAAGCATAAAAATAAAGAACGACTTTGCTTGTTTGTTGTTTCCTGAAGATGACGAACGAAGGCGCGGGGAGATTCATTTCATGGTGATAGTGACTGTGCCAGGTGGATGAGTGGTAAATGTAACAATTATAATCTTACAGATATATGTGTAGGCGAGCAACCCATAATTAGCCGGAACTCCTCTTGGTAGATTTCATGCCAACTTCAATAATCCTACTAGCCTGCTACCAAAACCATGGTCACACACTAGACGATTAAGACCCTTCAGGTTGCTTAGCGATTAAGCTCCTTGGATCGGACTAATGCACTAAGCACAGTGGTTACTCGTTATCGTCAAGTCAACTAGCTTTCCATTGATATCCCCGTGTCACCCGAGGGTCGCCGGTCCACTAGCGTACAAGATCTTATCTGTGTAGAACAAGGTATCATGTTGTCTGGGCCCTTAATTGGAAAACAAGCATTAGGCATCCCATAGATAGTAAAGCACACATATTATAGTAATTAGAATCAATCACAAACTAACAGAAAATATATGAAGGCACATCACATCTCACCAATCCCCTACATCTCCCACGCCCAAGGAAATTACTCACACATGAGAGAAGAACAGATCATCAATATAATTGAATAAAGGGAATTCATCTTGGTATTACCGTAGAGATCCACAATAAGAATAGAAAATATCTAACACAATTCAAGATGGGAAGAAACAATCTCAAACCCTAGTCTTGCAAGGTGGAGATCCCTCTCTATCTCAAGTACAAGTAGTGTATATGGGGTGTATTGGCTAGGAGGTCGAAGATCGTGGAGCGAGATGAAGAACGTCTTCTCCTTCTTCTCCAGATCTCTTCTTCTCCCTTCTGGATGGTGTGGCGGCTGATGTGTTGTGTTTTCGTCCTCGGTCCCTTAATGGAAGTTGTCCCTTTTGACAACAGAGGCGGCGACAACTATATGGCGGGAACTATATAGCCAGAAAAATATTCCCACCGTATAGTTGCTCGTTGGAGCTTCTGTTGACTCCTCTTGCGTGCTTCCAAAGTGAGACTTGCTTGTTTTCCCCAGAACATTGTGTTTCTCTAGTTAAATCCTCCTGTTGACATTCAGAACCTAAAACACACATTAAAAACCAAGTTTTCTTTGCTACCGAAGTATTAGCGTTAGGTAAAACCAGAAAACGATCAAATCCGGGAGAAAACCATCAATAAAAGCCATCAAAAAATGGGTCGAATCTCACAGCTATCAGTGTTCCACTTCACAAACCTAAGTGATTGCCATCGAGGTCAAGATAATTGACCTTAACTAGAAGCGCTTCATGGGAGGCAACCCATGTGAAATAAATTTCTTTCTTTTTGTATTTTTTATTGTCACTACAAGAAAAGTTTCCTTCTGCAACAAATTGGCCCGACGGTCATCGTAGAAGGCGCGTCTTCTGTGACGAAATTCTCGGCTCGGCCGTGGCTGATGGAAAACTTTTTTTTCCGGTTTCGTGGCCCTCTACTACGACGGATTTGCTAAAAACATGGAGGAAGCTCGGCCAGTGCATGGCAGAAGCAAGATTTTCGTTTCCTCGCGCGATGTTGACTCGCCGTAGTCTTTTGAGGCGTGTGGGTCCTGGACGTCAGTGTCTCTAGCAGTCCATACTTTTCGGTCATGCCTCCCTGATTTGAACTCGATAACGTAGCTCGAGGCGTCTGCCGTTTAGTCAGGCTACTAGGTCCCACATGTCAGCCTCTCATTAGAAGGATCGTGTGTATGATGGATTTTTTTCCTTCGCTCGCGCTACCCTGTTCCGAAGTTGATAGCGCTGCTCGATGCATCTACCGTCTAATCAACCTCCTAAGACCCACATGTCATCCTCTCATTAGAAGAAACGTGTGTATGATGGAATTTTTTCCTTCGCTGGCGCTACCCCGTTCCGAGTTGATAGCGCTGCTCGACGCATCTACCATTTAACCAACCTCCTGAGTTCCACATGTCATCCTCTCATTAGAAGAAACATGTGTATAATGGATTTTTTTCCTTCGCTCGCGCTACCCTATTCCAAACTTGGTAGCGTTATTCGATGCATCTACCGTTTAATCACGATGCTGGACCCCACATGTCATCCTCTCATTAGAAGAAACGTGTGTATGATGGATTTTTTACCCTATGTGCGCCTTCGTGTTTCGAACTTGATAGCGTTGCTCGCTGCATCAACCGTTTATTCAGGCTGGTGGGTCCCTTATGTCAGCCTCACATTAGAAGAATCATCGGTATGATGGTTCTTCTCTAGCGCTACCCTGTTTCGAACTAGATAACATTGCTGGATGAATCTGCCGTTTGCTCACGCTGCTGGGTCCCCCATTTCAGTCTCTCATTAAAAGAAACGTGTACATGCTGAACTTTTTTCTCACTCGCGCCTCCCTGTTTCGAACTAGCTACGTTGCTCGATGCAGCATATGTATAAGGTAGCGTTGTTGGGTCCCCCATTTCAGCCTCTTATTAAAAGAAACGTGTACATGCTGGACTTTTTTCTCGGTCGCGCCTCCCTATTTCGAACTGGCAACGTTGCTCGATGTAGCATCTATATAAGGTCGCATTGCTGGGTCCCACATATCAGCCTCTTTGTAAATGAAACGTGCGTATGATGGACCTTTTTTGGCCATGTCCGCTGTTTTGACCTTGAAACTTGTTGGGTCCCAGATGTCAACCACCTCTGTGTAGGAAACATGTCTATGCTAGGTCCCAGCTGACAGCTTCTATTTGAATGAAACGTGTGTATGTTAGACTATTTTTTCGGGTCCCAAATGTCAGCCTTAGAGTACAAAAAATGCTCAGAAAGGCCGAATTAAAAAGATTATGGGCTAACTCGGGGCGGATGCCCTATTCGTCATGGCTTATATTTTATGGGCTCACTCCTAAATTGAATGAGCTATGATCGGTGACCACAAGACCACGAAAAGGCCGAATTAAAAGGTATTGGGCTATGCTTGGGGCTGATAGGCTAATTTCATGGGCTATGCTTGGGCCTGCTGGGCCCGACATGTTAGCTTCTCTGTAAGTGGAACGTGTGTATGGTGGACTTTTTTTCGGCCGCGTTCGCTGTTTTCACCGTGGCAGTCGTGTATGGTCTTACTGCTAGGGCCCTTATGTGAGCCTCTCTGGCATGTTCTGGCTGGTGGGTCCCTGATGCAGCCTTGTATGTTATGTCTGGTGGGTCCCCGATGCGAGCCTCTCTGTAGAAGTATTTGAACTTTTTTTTCGAACCCACCCTCAAAACAAACTCTAGAGATGCTGCATGCTGGTGGGTCCGTGATGTCAGCCTCTCCGTAATGCGATATTGCTAGGAAAAAAATGTAAATCCAAGATACACACACACAAAGGCGATTCGAATAAAAGACCTTCAAATCAAATAAACGTAAACTGAGTGCCAAATACAACAACTTCTGTATTAGTCTTCTTAAAATATTTTGTGTGTCTATGTTTATCTCTTTTAAAATATAAAAGGGCAGCGCTCCTGGCATCTCGATTTATAAAATTCCACATAATGGGGTATTTTCTTAAAAACATGGGTAGGTGATACATTGCAAATGTATCTATAATTTTTGATGTTCCATGCTTGGTTTTATCCACTTTCTTGTGTTTTGTTCCAACTTTGGAGTACTTTTCATATGATTTCTTGGACTAACCTATTAACAAGAGCCACAGTGCCAGCTGCCTGTTTTCTGCTGTTTTTGGTTCCAGGAAAGTCAAAAAATGAATATTCTCGGAATTGGACGGGACAAAAGCCAAAGTGCCTATTTTTCCGGAAGGGATCAAGTATCAGAATACGAGACGGAGAAGGGCCAGAGGGCGGCCACACCACCTGGCCGCGTGGCCAGGCCTGGCCCGCGCCAGGGGGTGGTGTGGCCAGCCCAGGCACCCCCTCGGCCTATCCTTCCGCCTATATATTGCCCTCGGGACGAAAACCCTATGTACTCGATCAAAAATCCATGAAAGAGTCTGTAGCCGCCGTCATCTCCATCCCTAGATCGGGAGGGATCTGAAGCTCTTCCCGGCACCCTGCCGGAGAGGGGAATTCACCCTGGAGGCCTTCTTCATCACCATGCAAGCCTCCGGTGTGATGCGTGAGTAGTTCGTCCTTGGACTACGGATCCATGTAGTAGCTAGATGGCTGGTTCTCCTCCTTTGTGCTTTTATGTTTAGATCTTGTGAGCTCCGTTCATGATTAAGATCATCTATTTGTAATCATACATGTTGTGTTTGCGGGGATCCGATGGATATTGAGATGCTATTTCAGATTGATTATTGATTCTATCATGTCTTTGTTATTTGAGATCTTGCATGCTTTCCGTTGTTAGTAGCTATCTTGGCCAAGTAGATGCTAGCAACTCCAAGAGTTAGTATTTATGCTCGATAGTGGGTTCATGCCTCTGGTAATCCGGGGAAGTGACAGAAATCTCTAAGGTACCAGATGTGCTGTTGCTACTAGGGAGAAAACAACAATCCTTTGTTCATAGAACAATCATATTGTTTACTTTACATGTAGTTCGTAAAGCAATAATCTGTTGCTTGCAACTTAATACTGGAGGGGGTTCGGATGATAACCTGAAGGTGGATTATTAGTCATAGATGCAGTTGGATGGCGGTCTATGTATTATGTTGTAATGCCCAATCAAGTCTCAGAGGAGTCAAGATGATTAGTATATGCATGTATTGCTTTCTCGGTGTTTGTCAATTGCCCCGCCGTAATCTGTTCACCCAGCATGTTATCTATCTTAAGGAGAGTCATCTCTAGTGAACTATGGATCCCAGTCCTTGTCTTTTACATACAATCTACAATCTTTTACTGCTTTGTGTTTACTTTCTGCAAACTTTTACTTCTTTCTATTCGATACGTTTAATCCTTTGTTTTCCGCAAAACACGGTGAGATTGACAACCTCATCGCAAGTTGGGGACAAAGTTCTGTGGTTGTGTTGTGCAGGTCTCCATGTTGCTACTAGCACCGGTAGTGTGTCCTGCCAAAGCTCAGCTAGTAACACCTTTGGGGTGTTTCCTTGATCCTACTGGTTCGATTAAACCTTGGTTTCATAACTGAGGGAAACTTGCTGCTGTGCTCATCATACCTTCCTCTTGGGGTTCCCAACAAGCTCTACATCAACACCACACCAACACTTTTCTGGGCGCCGTGCATTGAGCCATCAGTAGGCAGAGTTTTTTTATTATGAGAGGTGGGGGGGCAATGCCCAAAAGGCCGAATTAAAAAGAGTTTGGCTATTGCTCTACATGGGTTATATTCCATAGGATATGCTCCATGGGCTTCATTCTCAAATTTTACTGGGTTGTGCTCAGCAGTCTGCTGACCCGTAAAAGGTCGAACTAATATGTTCTCGGCTATGCTCCATGGGCTCCTTTCTACAATTTCGCTGGGCTGTGGTCAGCAGTACCTGGCCCCTAAAAGACTGAATTAAAATGTTCTAGGCTAAAAAGGGGCCGAATGAGTTACTCCCTCCGATCCAAATTAATGTTCTCGGATTTGGCTAGATTCCTATGTATCTAGCACTATTACATGACTAGATATGTCAGAATCTAGACAAATGTAAGAACATTAATTTGGACCGGAGGGAGTACTAGATTTCTTCTCCTGGTTAATAAAAATTGCATTGTGATGTGCTCTGTCGGATTTGAAACAAAGACCTCAGCAAGGGCGGGGGGAAAGCGATAATTCTTTTTGGCAGATATTCATGTCAAAATTCAGCAGTATAGAATAAGGTAGAAAAATTATCAACAGATTCGAAGTTAATATTCGGGAGCACTTGACCAATTCAGCAGCATTTCAAAAGTGACCAATGCAGCAATACAGACAATGAAATACAATACCAGTACAATAGTATTAGTTGCACAAATGCTTTAGTAATAGCAACGATAGAACATTTGAGAGATTAAGTAGCTTTCCTGCTTAAAATTCAATAGCAGTATAGAGAGAATCAGTTCTTGTTCTAGCTAAAAAAACCTTGGCCCACGATCAGTTTGGCCTGTTCTCCTAATACACTCAATCATTGGAGCAAGCAACGTTTGCTCGTTCTCACATCGATGCAAAGCCTGGTCAAAATTATGAGTTTATGACAAGGCCAAGTTATAAAAGAAAAGCAAGACCATCTACTACACTTGATCTAAACAAGTAGCAGTACATAAGTATTAGTTTTATAAAATGCCAAGTTCCAAAAGAAAAGCAAGACCATGTACTATACCTGGTCTAAACAAGTAGCAGTACATCAGTATTAGTTCTATAAAATGCCAAGTTCCAAAAGAAAAGCAAGACAATCTGCTGCACTTGATCTAAACAAGTACACATACATCACAGTTAGTTCTACAAAATATTGTATTGTACGTACTAATAGTAACAACAGAAACATTTGATAAATTTAGTAGCATTTAAAAGATTCAGTAGTACAGAATATGACCGAAAAAATATCGACAAATTCCTAGCTCATATTCAGCTGCACTTGACAGATTTCTAGTTCATATTCAGCAGCACTTGACAGATTCAGCAGCATTTCAAACTGACCGAATTAGCAGTACATAGACAATAATTGACAGATTCAGAAATGCACACATTGAAATTCAATAGATGTAGCTAGGCCTGATTCAAAAATAAAGCGAGACTATACTCTGCACTTCATTGGTCGATCTGAACAAGCACCAGTACATAGTTATTATTGCAAAATAGATTAGCAGAGGAAGAACTCCATAGAAAATACTCAAAACTACCTTAAGCTAGGAACCACGCTCCCAAAATTATAAGTACCAGTACATACAGTAGGTATTACTACAAAATACATTAGCAGTAGTTGAACTCCATAAAAATACTCCTAAGAACATCTACTAAGAACATGTAGTAAGTCTTTCTAGCAGTTCAAATACTCCAACGAACATTAAGATGTGTTTATCTCACTCATGAATCCTGTTAATCTGAAGACAGTATTCCAGGATGAACACCGACAGTTGACGAGCGACCAGGTGCGACATCGGCACCGGCAGAAGCCACTACAGCTCTTCAAACAGGATGCCATCGGGTGACGCGGTGCTCTCCGGCATGCATAGCCTGGAATTTTTTATCCTTCTCCCCTCAATCACAGTCGACGACCAAAACTTCACCATGTACCACGGCGACAAGCACGCCGCCGACCTGACACATACGACGGATACGAAGTGTAGCGTTTGGCGCGTGTCAAATCGCACCGCGAACACAGTACCATCATCTCCGGATCCGATGATATCTACTATCCGCATGCCTGTTGCCAGCATAGGCTTAGATGAGTACCTGCTTGTTTTGCCATAGCGGAAACTATGCACCCTCATCGAGTGAGCTTCACAGAGGTGGGCGAGGTGTGCCGCCGACGAGACGGCGAAAATGCAGCCATCCTCCATGCAGTTGCAAGGGCCGTGCGTGCACGCAATCTTGTGGTTGTGGACCTGACGGTACGCGACCAATATCCCGCAACCGTCGTTGGGGCATCTGCTACCTTTTCCGCTGGTGACTCAGAGGTTCAACTCCTTGGAGCATGCGGCCAGCCGGACGGCGTTGGTAGTGTCCATACGCATAACGATCTCGTCGAACACGTCGGCACCGATGTTGCTCCATCCGTCGTACCACCGGTTGGGCCCCTAATTCACCATTGCGTCCTGATGGTTTGGGGGCGAGGCAGATCAATCTATAACTGTTGGGAGGTTTTGGAGGAGAGGGGTGGCGGCCTGGAAGGGCCGATGCTGCGGGCGAGATGGCAAGGAAAATGAGTGATGCGCATGTTGGATACGATACCAAATACTGCCGGAGATGGGGAAGACGGTATGGCTCTTTGAACGAGGAGTTTTTGCGTGTTCCTTCGTCGGTCTTCTGCTACAGGGCGCAACTGCATTGAGGAGACTTTAATTATTAGCTAGCTAGTGTAGCACGCCAATGCTGTCTAGTACTACTGTAGTACTACTACTAGCATCGAGGAAACTTTACTAGTAATTAGCTAGCTATTCTAGCACGCCAACGCTGTCTAGGGGTGTGTTTGGCTCTGGAATGTAGTAGCATGGAATGGAATGGTTCCATTCTCCAGGCACGTAACGGTTCCATCCCAGTGTTTGGTTCAGCCAATAATGAGGAACGGAATGGTTATATTTTGTTCGGTTGGATGGAATGGAATGCCTAGGATTGGGTTCATCCCACCTCATTCATACCTATGGTGAGGATACCTCCTAGATGTAACACAAACTAAGAAAAAATTCAGCAGCATATTGTTTGTATTTTAAGCAGTAAGAAGAACAAATATATTTTATCAAGCATATATCATAGATTTGATCAAGCAATCAACAAAACTTGCAATATTTGGTCCAAATTAAAGTGGACATGGCACATAGATGAGGATATATCATTGTTGTTTGCTTGCCCCGCTGTCTCCGCTTGCCCCGGAGAGAGGAAGAGGCGTGGGAGAGACGAGGGAGGGCCGCTGGGGGGAGTGGGAGCAGCGAGAGAGGAGGAAGGCGTGGATAGGGTTGTGGGATGGGTGGTCGCCCGACGGGTGAGAATAGGCCTATCTTTTTCCAAAGCGGTTTGTGTGATGGTTATTGCCTCGTTCCTCGTGACTCCACCGATTCAGTCGCATCAGTTGGCTCTGCATCTTCAAGGAATATTCGGTTTCGTAGAACTAGTTGGTTCCGTTCTATTCCGGAACCGAACACTAGAATTGCCTCTAGGTATAGAATGGTTCCGTTCCATTCCACCTAATTCTCAAACCGAACACACCCTAGTAGAATGCATGCCATATCATCACAACATAAAATTGTACTACTCCATAAAGTAGTAATAGGTAAAGCTGAGAAAATAATTATATTTTCGAGCTGCTTCCATAAAATATCAGGTGTATATTTGGTTCTTGTACTTGTGCATAGCGTTCATTGTGCTAAAGTCTAGTACAGTATCAATAGAATATCCTACTTCCTCCGTTTCAAAATATAAGATGGTTTAGCTTTTGTGAAAAAATGTATCTAGACATCTTTTACTACACACTAAAAGTAGTGTGTATGTTAGGAGTGAACCACACAAGTTTCGCACAAGTTAAAACATTTTATATTATGGAACGGAGTGAGTAGATGCTAGAATGGAAAAGAAGATTCGAGGGTTAGCAATGTTAGAATTTGCTAGTCTTGATACATCGGTTAATGTTGAAAGTTAACCGTACACTATATAGTGGTAAGATAAGATAAGATAAATCTCTAAAAAATATGGTCTCGTCATATCAGCTTATCTAGTGCATGAGGCTATATAATCGTTCAAGCCAAGGTTGTTTTCATAGAGTACGACCCTTACACAAGCATTGGGGTGATTGTTCATGTGTATGGCATGTGGTTTGTAACATCCTGTTGATGCTAAAATTTCCATAATTTCTAAAAGAACTCTAGAATCGGCGGACTAGAGTGCATTATGCTAAAGATCCAAAAAAATATAGTCAAGTTCATACGAGTAAATAAACATAGTACCGATACAAGGACATGTTTCAAAAGAGAGGAGACCAACAAGTTGAAAGCCGATGACTTCAAACAACCAAACAAAATAAATAGTTCAACATGGTCCAGAACTATTTCTCTACTTGTAGTACCAACTATTACATATGGATTGCATCATTACGTACTGTGGCAACATGTCTTGTTTCTTAGTTAAGCATGAGCCCGGTTCCAATCGACGACGTTCGTGAAGGTTGGTATGAACCAAAGCGGATGCTTCACAGTTCCTGTCCAGAAGCGAGGGTTACTAATTCCCTCAAGGACATTGATTTCAGAAGTAACACCGCAGTCTTTACCACTAAGACTGAAGCGGCATAATTCAGGTTGCGCCTCTTTGGAAAGCCATGCTGTAGTTGGTAAGATGTAGACACAGTTGCTTCTCATCAGATAACCTGAGGTAAGATCTGCACCGCCTACGTGCATGATAATCGGATAGTTCACTCCAAGGAAAAAAGAATATGATCCAAGGTCAGCAATCCTTTCCCATGGATTAGCTTGATCAACCTGACCAGTGTTCATTGAGAACACCAAGCAGCCAAACCCGAAAGTATAAGTGGAGACAGTGTGACCGCAAAGTATAACACGAGGATGAGCAGCACCAGTACGATGGCGCCAATGACAAGTAAGACAGCTGGGATCATAAGAAGCGCCAAGCGTATATATATGATGAAGTCTAGAACCATCTACAGATCTTGCTAACCACCAGAAACCAAAAAAGTAGTCGTGCTCGTCTCCAGTAGCATTAGGAAATGAATCGACCAACTCGTCCGCGGCAGCTGGTCGCGCCAAGACCAGCGCAGGACCTTGAAAAGGTAGCAGAATGCGTTAACTTATGATTCCGACAGCATGATATAGTGAATCCTACTAAAAAATTCCTTCCAATTGATCTGCATGCAAAGTAGCTCGAACATAGGAAAAACAACTACGGCCTAGAATCGTACAAAGGAAACAAAGCATTATATAATAGGGAAATTTCCTAGAGAACGGACTCATCTTCTTTTGAACAAGACAGGCATTTTTGGCTCGTTTTGTCTAAAAAGACAAAGAGAATTGACCAGTTCATTTTTAGGGGAACTTGCCGAAAACCCGTGCAAATGCAGAAAAAATAGGATAGGAAAGACACAGGATTTTACATTTGCATGTCCATTTATACTCCTGCAGGATTACAGTTGTGTTGCATTACATTGCACGAAAGAACCACTGAACGGATTCTTTTCAGGAGCTTCAAGTATATCTTGAATTCCTATCGAATGAATTAAAAGATATCCGGAAAAATCTACTGTGCATAATTCAATCCGATGAATCAAACGACTGCTATAAGAAAAATCCTATGGAAAAACTATGATTCATACAGTTCATAGAGTCTAAAATAACTACTTGTATTTTCATTTAAAGGAAACACTCCCTATGTCAATTCAGCACAATAGCTTGGGCACATGAGTAATTAAGCCAGTACACTACATATGAAGGAATAATTACCAGGATGTAGAGGATCCAAAACATGAACATTGCCATACAGAGCTGTGGCGAACGCCAGTCTGTCGTGGGTAATTCCATCATTGTAACTGTAAGGGCTCAGGGTGTGGTTAATAGGAAGTGGAAGACTATCCATCCATCATCACCGCCCTGAAGGATGGCAATTCTAACATTGAAGACTGCAACAAGCGAGAAATCTTTATATCTCCCAGCAGCTGTGGGAACTTGGCAAATAGCAATCTTCTGCATTACAGCTTGAAGATCATTATCCAACAAGAACGTGGTTGGCTGGTCGGTTGCTTGGAATGGCAATGCCGGGAGAGGAATTTTGCGATGAGTGTACACGTTGTGAAGCTCCAACTTGACTCTGAAGCTAGTCGTGGCAATCCAATCTCCAGTGGCACCTACCCACTGCCCAGAAGTATAGCATGGTACCATAGCATCGGAGGAGAACCTGTCTAGCGGCGACAACTTGCACGGGAGGCTATCAATTTTGAAGTAATGCAAGAAATCTAGCGGTCCCTTGGTTAGGGGGGAATGAAGAACACATGGGAGGCCAAATGGCATTGAAGCATCCAGAGTTGTACTAGCTTTCGCAGATTCAAGAAAAAGTTTGGACGAACCGATTAGGCTGGCGACGGTGATGACATCGCATCGGGTTATGAGTTCTTCAAAGGGGCCTTCGGTAAACACGTCGTGAAAAAGCTCAGAATCATTCTCACTGTTCTCGCTTGCTGATGCCATCGCAAGGCAGCGTCCGTATTTCATTGATTGGGGTTTCAGAAGAGAGGGGGAATCGAGGGTGGCAACTGCCTGAGTGAGACGAGGAAGAGAATCTGAAAGCGGCATATGGTGGCTGTAGCAGCACATGGTGTAGAAGGGGAAGACGCCCTGGAGGGGGCGGGGGAATAGGCAAGGGGGGAAAGCTAGATTAATCAACACGAGCATGCGCTCCTCAGCTGCATTTCGAGGAGACAGTGACCCGTCGACTCCCTACTCCCTAGTACCAGTAGACGTCTAGACATTCAGAGTAGTTAATTTGGAGGAGACTATGACCGGCCTGACTCTACTAGACGCCTAGGGTACATGTTGTACTGGACGAGCTCTGTGGTACTATTTTACTTGCATGGATGAGCTCTATTTTTCTTTTTTCACGGAACAAGATCTTTACTATGTTGTCCATAAGCAAAAAGTATTAGGGCATCCATTATGTTGTCCATAAGCAAAAAGTAGTCCTTATGGATGAGACCACATACATAGTAGAGCTTCACCTAAGCTTGTGGCTTGTCCATAAGCAATATAAAATTATTTACTCTCTCCTCTCTCTCTTGCACCTGTATAATTTTTTTAGACATATGGGTCCCAGCTTATAGATAAGTTCACTTTATCAGCCACGGCGTTGATGTTGCGAAATCTGAGCCACAACACTATTTAGCATGGGAGGCAAATTTGGCATTAGCTCCACAACATTTGTCTTGCCAAATATCTGCATAGTGGGCCCTTACACAAAATAAAACAACACATAGTAAAGGGTTTTCTCTCTCCCCATCGCACGAGAGAGAAGCAATGCACTGCCACATGGTCAGATAGAGTAGTACTTGGAATTTGGCATCGGCGCACGGAGTTGCTCCGATTCCCTAGTTTCTCAGATTTGGAACTAACCCTGCAACGTATGGAACTAGTTCCAAAAGCCAAATATCTATTTTGGAACTAGATTTGGCTATACATTGTGGGTGCCCAGGGCATCCACTATGTTGTCTACCCAGAAGCCAAAAAGTAGTCCATAAGCCTATCCATATACATAGTAGAGGTTCACTTTATTGGAATTTCCTTAAGGGTGACCTACAAGCTTATGGGTTGTCCATAAGCAATAAACAATTGTTTTACTTTCTCCTCTCTCTCTTGCATGTGTGTATTTTTAACAAACATGTGGGTCCGAGCTTAAGGTGAACTTGACCTTATACATTGTACTAGCTATTTCTATAAGTTGTGCGGGTCCCATCTTATGGCAAAAGTTCACCTTATACATAGGTGATGTTATAGCTACTTCCACAAGCTGTATGGGACCCACCTTATGGCAAAAGTTCACCTAGGGCATCCACTATGTTGTCCATAAGGGTGTCCACAAGCAAAAAGTAGTCCTTATGGATGACCACATATATATATACATAGTAGAGCTTCACCTTAAGGAAATTTTCTTAAGGGTGACCCATAAGCTTGTGGCTTGTCCAAGGGCACCCACAATGTTGCCATTGCCAAATCTGACGTAAAGGTAAATTTGGCTTTGGTATAAAATATAGCAAGAGCTCCACAATGTACTAGTTGCAAATATTTATAACGTGGGTCCCACCATCTAGCTAAAACAACACATGAAGCAAATATGGAACTACCCTCATAGTGTATTTGAGGTTTGTGCATAAATTTCATTGTGCTAAACACTATCAATAGAATCTTCTAGATCCCATAATGGAAAAGAAGATACAACCGCTAACAATGTTGGGATTTGACAATCTTGATTCAACGACCAGTGTTCAAAGTTCTCCATACACCATATAGTTGTAAGATGTAAGATAAGATAAGAAAAGCGAGGCGAGGGTAATTTATGGGCCCATGGAAGGCATCGTTGTTTACAGAAAAGCCCATGTGCTAAAGCTAAAATCTTGGGAATTTGACATGATATGCGAACAACATATGTCCATGTGCTCATCCAATGCACTTCACAATGCTCAAGTTGAATCATCACATATAAAACAATTGATGCATATGGATTGTGAAGTGTATAAGAAAAGAATCAAATTTGGTTAGATTTCAGCTAACTTGAAACTAACGATGAAATATTGAGTAAAATGCACACATGTGTAGTTTTAGTTAACTTGAGCATTTGCAAAGGACAGTGTTCAGCCAAGCTAAAACGACATCAATCTATGCAAAAATTCTACATGAACTTTCAAAAGCAATAGAAGTCATGGAAGGACACCACTTCCAGGACGGTACTGTTTTACTGTCTCAATCACAAAAAGGCATGATCAGGACAGCTAAACGTGTACGAATTTGGTCAAATACGCTCAAATTTGTTTGAAATGGACTGATTTGCACCAGGGATGCATGCTTTGGGATTGATTTTGTCCACTCTGCAAGATATGGGACTAATTTGTACCCCGGATGCGAGAAGTGGGACTAAAACTATGTTTACCACGGTCTTTGGCAAGAAACAAGTTATACAGATCCTCTAACTTATACTGTAAAAGAAAAGCTAGAGAACTCGTAGGAAACTAACTTTCCTTTTTCAAAACAATACAATATTAAGGCCTAAATGTCGTAAAATTATTTTGTACTACCTCCACCCTAGAGCTTACTAATTAAGGCTTATAATTTTGTACATGTGTCTTGTTGGGGATATACTTTCCGGGTATCCTCATAGTTCCTCACTGACCAGGGTGGCCCACTTCGGGTTAGAGCCTTGCTTCACGGGTGGCCTAGTCAGGGAGAAAGACGGAGTCCAATCCGGCTACGGGAAGGCCCAGAAGACTTACCGACTTAGGCCCATAATGTTACTTGTAGTTCAAGATGTACTCTATAACTGACTCTTAGTCGTAGCCGGATAGATCTCTCCTGTAAACCCTAGGCCGAATATCTATATAAGCCGTCCTAGGGAGAGCCTTTAGGGCACCTCAATAATCTACAATCTCAACTCGCACAGGCGAAACCCATGTAACCCATATTCCGGCTCTGCCGTATTACTCGATTGCTAGCAGGAGTAGGATCCGTCCAAAGCTGGCGGATTCAAAACTGGGTAAACTTGTGTGCTCACCGTCCCGGAATACCGTACGTCTCACACCCCTCTCTTCCGCACGCCTCGAGGACCCCCTCATGGCGTACTTGTCATCAATCCGACGGCAGTTGGCGCCCACAGTGGGGCAAGTGAGCTTCGGATCTGCGTTCTGAGCGGAATCTGCAAGAATTGGAATCGGCGAGACTATCGCTGTCGGTCGCATCCTCTATGCCAGCGACGTCCCTCTCATCGTTCTCTACGAGACTTGGATTCTGGCTAGGGAGGTCATGACTGCCTACACAATCATGTCCTTTGGCGAGATCGATGTTTACATTGGTTTCACTGAACCTGCCCAACCCACCCTAGTGGTGATGATAGAGGCAGAAGAATCTTCTGGGTCCCCTTTGTCCGCAGAGGCATCAGAGTTCCGGATCTCAGAAAACCCTAATCCCACCCAGCCCGCACCAGTTGTGGAGATAGTGGAGAAATCCGAGCCCGAGGAAGACCTAGCGGTCCAAGTCGAATCTGGAGTGGATCTCCCTGGAGGAGCCGGATCCCAGATCGACCCACCCACGGAAATCGAAATCCAGGAGGAGCATATCAGTGACACTGATTCTGGCTCTGATGATGCCGGGACAGACATACCTTTTCTAAGGTACACATTACGACGTATGATACTGCAAGGTGAAAGCGCAGATGCAATTCTCGAGACCATCAAAAGTTTCGACATGGCTGATCGCGAAAGCCGCAGGTACCTCAGGAAGCACGCGTCACACTTTGTTGGATATGTGGGATCCGGATCCGGCTCTGCCGATGCTGGAGAAAACACCGACTCGGTGCTGGAGGCAATTGGAACAAACGCCGACATACCCGCATCCTCGGATGAATCGATGACGTTAGCAGATTTCCGAAAGTTCTCCGCGGAATATGAAGGAGTACAACTCCAAAGCTGCAGAAGAAGGAGAAGCCATGGATGAAGGATCTGGGGAACACTCTCCCAAAGCGCAGGATGACATGGACATCGGAGATAATCCCGAGGTCCAGATGTCTGAAAGTACCGATCAGAGCTTGACTCCGGGAAACAGACCCAAAGCTGTCTTTGCTACCAGCGCTGCCAAGAAGGCAAAGAAGAAGAACAAGAAGAACAAGACCCCGACAAAAGACCCTCTGGCTGAGGAGGTGATTGCCGAGGAATACGAAGAAGACTCGGATGGAGCACTTATCCCAGACGAGCCGAAAAAAGAAGAATCGGTGGATTTACACGTGATCACCGAAGGTGCACGTAAACTCATCGATGCTGCATTAACCACACCTATCCCTACAGCTGCAGAACTTACTGCTGAAAAGCTGGATGAAAGGGCCCAAGCCCTAGAAGCGCGTCGTCAAAAACTCCTCGATGAAGCCAAAAACATCGAGGTAGAGAAGAAACGCATGACAACCAAGGACTACATGTCGCGATTGCATCAGAAGACACGGAAGCGTCACACAGATGACAACCAATTTCCACATGTCCGTGCCATCCTTTTCGGAGATGAGATGGGGAATCCACGGAAAGATAGCAAAGGAGATTGGGTATATCCAACCCCAGTACAGAATACCGTGGCGGCCCGAGAAATTCTATCGGCTAATCCAGGACCAGAGGAGATCCGTTTGGGTATCAAGCTACTCAATAAGGGACTGGAGCAGCGAAAGGTCGCCCTGTCCGGAAGTCAAAAACTAGTCTCAGATTCCGACCAATGTCAAACAGATCCGGCATGGGCTGACGTAAGACCCCACCGCGTTCCGGAGCAGCATTATCGCCCCGAACGACGGGAGGACAATTATTCGAGAACTGGATCGTCAGGACAGCATCGCAGGATAGCACGCGACTGGAGCAACGTCGCACCAGCGGTCGAGAAAGAGGCCATCGCTGCTCTGAATCCGAGGAATTCTCCCCGGCGAGAATCTAACGATCGAAGGGGAGAAGATAAAGAGAAACGTCAGGAGGAGGATCGTCAAAAAATGCCACCCCCTAGACATGCAAGCCGTCCGGCCGAGCCCCACCATGGTGGGAACGACGGACGAAGAAACGACGGAAACCATGCCAGAACAAGCAGGCAGGAGGCTCGTCGTAGTCAAGACCCTCCCCGAAATCGGAATAATGACGTTCCGGACGGAGGCCGGCGATCAGCCGTAAATTATCTAGCTGCCCCACCCTCTCCACCACACAGTCATCACAACGGCTCCCAAGGAGGGCAAGGAGGATGACGTGGCGGAGGAGGTGGTGGCAGAAGCCGAAGTCCGGCTCCAAGGTACCGCAGCCACAGCCGACATTAGGGACGATCTTTATCCCCGAACGACGCAAGGCACAGGATCAACTCCAACATAGAGGCTCGGCGCTATGAAAACAATGATATCTACGTGGGCCCAAAGTGCTTCGGACCACGCATTAGAGCTATAAAATTCCCAAAAGGATTTGCTGTCTCAAGACATATCCAGGCCTACGATGGCATTGCTCGGCCAGATACCTGGCTACAGGATTTCTTCCAAGCTTGCTGCATTGCCAAAGGCGAAAACAGCCTGGTCGCAACCCGATATCTCCCACTTATGTTGCGGAAGACGGCACGATCATGGCTCAATGAACTTCCGGAGAACACCATCCATAACTAGTATGACATGCAAAGTGCATTCTTTCGGAATTTCGAAGGCACATATCGGAGGCCCTGTACGGTCGTAGACCTAAGGCGTTGCACCCAGAAAGCCGGAGAAACTTGCCGGGACTACCTTAGACGATAGATCGACACCAAGAACTCCTGTGAGGGAGTAAATGATCAAACTACGATTGAAGCTTTCATTGCAGGTCTCCCAATTGGTCTACTGCGTCATCGCTTGAAGTGTGACAAGGTCACTGATTTGGGAGAGATGATAGAAACAACGAGCAAGTATGCAGATGCTGACGACGATGCAGAGGGATTGCTCAATGCCCTAGCTGTGCCTCAGTCGGCAAGATAACCAAAGCAACAAGCTCAGAAGCGCAAAAATACCTCGGAAGAAAACCCCAATGTGGAAACAGTGGTGGTTACTACAGTTTCCTGGTCTGGAGGACGAGGAGGACGTGGCGGAGGCCGCGGGCGTGGCCGTGGGACTTCAAGGGTCCAAGGTATAGGAGAACAACAACCAGGCAAAACCTACTCTTGGGCCGACATTGCCAATAACCCATGTGTGCATCACCTAGACGCCAATGGGGGCTCGTCCCACACCAATGCTGAATGTCGTTTCAATGACGACATCAAAAGAGATGACATCGCGGGCTACAAAGCTAAGCGGAAGAAGGGAAAGAAAAATCTCGAAAAGGACAAGGAGACCAAGGAAGATTCCGACATGGAGGAAGCTGATGCTTCAAATCCCAAGCCGGAAGGGAAGAAAACTTTTCCCACCAAGAAGGACACTTATGTCACTTTCCTCGGATCTCAACCAGCAAACGTCAAGAAAGCAGTTCTACACGAGCTCAATGCAACAGTTCCGACTGTCCCCCAGTATCTGGACTGGTCGGAAGTGGCAATCACATTTGACCGCGATGATCATCCGCCTAAGTTACACAGGCGAGGAGAATACGCCTTAATCGTCAATCCACTTACTGACGGTTATGGTTTCTCCAAGACCCTCATGGACGGTGGTAGCAGCATCAATATTCTCTATGTTGAAACGCTACGCCGGATGAAGATCTCGGAGACCCAGCTGAACCATAGCTCTATGATCTTTCACGGAGTTGTCCCAGAAAGACAAGATAATTCCCTAGGAGAGATTACTTTGGATGTTACCTTTGGAACTCCAAAGAACTATCAGATGGAAGCACTTTCCTTCGAAGTGGCCCCGTTCAAAAGCACATACCACGCTATATTCGGACATCCGGCTTACTGGGCTTTTATGGCTCGTCCGTGTTACATTTACAATATGATGAAAATTCCAGGTCCCAACGGTGTGATCACCATCAGGGGAGACCCGAAGAAAGAGCAAGAGTGCGAGGATGGAAATGCCGCTTTGCCGAAGCCGTGCTGCACACCCAGAAGTACCAGGAGATTAAGAAGAGCATAGATCCGTCCGAGATGCCCGCAACGAAGAAGGAGGTGACAAAGCCAAATCTGGAGTTCAAGGGATCAGAAGAGACGAAGAAAGCACCATTGACAGATGATGACCCCTCCAAGGTGACCCAGATAGGCGTAGGCCTAGGTAGCGCATAGGAAAGCGCGCTCGTCAAGTTCCTCCAAGCAAATCAAGATATCTTCGCATGGCAGCCATCTGACATGACCGGAGTACCTAGGGAACTTGCCGAGCACTCTCTAAATGTAAACCCGAACGCTAAACCCGTCAAACAGTCCTTACGACGGTTTGGCGATGAAAAGCGTAAGGCAATAGCTAAGGAACTAGCACGGATCGAGTTAGCTGGATTCATAGAAGAGGTCATCCACACTGAGTGGTCGGCTAATCCTATAATGGTCCCTAAAAAGGACACCACTGATTTAAGGATGTGTGTTGATTATACTGCCTTGAACAAGGCTTGTCCAAAAGATCCGTTCGCTCTGCCTAGAATTGATCAAGTTATCGATATTACGGCAGGCTCGGAACTCCTCTGTTTTCTCGACGCATATTCCGGTTATCACCAAATCCGGATGAAGGAATCTGACAAAGTCAAAACTTCATTCATAACCCCTTTCGGAACCTTCTGTTTTGTTACGATGCCTTTTGGGCTGAAGAACGCATGAGCTACGTACCAGCACACGATGCAGCGTTGCCTCCATGACCAACTCGGACGCAATGTACATGCATACGTGGATGATATCGCGGTAATGTCCAAAAAGAAGGAAACGCTGATTTCCGACTTGGACGAAACATTTGCCAATCTATGAAAATACAACATCATGCTTAACCCGAAGAAATGCTTCTTTGGAATACCAGCCGGAAAATTATTAGGTTTCATCGTGTCTCAGAGAGGCATAGAGGTGAACCGGGACAAAATCAAGGCTATACTCAATATTTCTAGGCCAACCCGCCTGAAGGACATACAAAGATTAACTGGTTGCGTTGCCGCGGTCAGTCGATTTGTAAGCCGGCTTGGTGAAGGAGCCGCACCACTATACAAACTCCTGAAAAAGACCAAGGATTTTGTCTGGACTGACTTAGCTGAAGCTGCACTACAAGACCTGAAGAAAGTACTCTCATCTGCCGGAACCTAAGGAACCGATGTTGCTCTATCTTGCTGCGACAAATAAGGTCGTTAGTATCGTCATGGTGGTGGAGAGACCAGAGGAAAATCAGGAACACCTGGTGCAGCTTCCGACTTACTTTGTCAGTGAGGTCCTGACAGAATCAAAACAACGGTATCCGCACTATCAAAAGTTGGCTTACGGTGTTTTTCTAGCATCTCATAAGTTACGACACTACTTTCAGGAGCATCCAATTACCGTGGTGAGCACAACTCCCATGAGAGATACAATCAACAACAGTGACACCACATGACGCGTCGCCAAGTGGGGCATAGAGCTTTCATCTTTCGACATTGAGTATAAACCTCAGACAGCAATCAAATCCCAGCTCCTTGCTGACTTTGTCGCTGATTGGACAGAGATGAAGGAGAACATGATCCTCCCTGAGTCAGAATATTGGACCCTCTTTTTTGATGGGTCTAAGGCTCGAGGGGGCTCAGGGGCTGGAGTGGTGCTCCAATCACCCCAAGGAGATAAACTTTTATACGTGTTGCAGATCCACTTCACAGCGACAAACAATATTGCCGAGTATGAAGCACTACTGCATGGAATCCGGATTGCTAAGGATATTGGCATCCGACGTTTGATGTGTTACGGAGATTCGGATCTTGTTGCTCAGCAAGTGTCGGATATTTGTAATGCAAATAAACACATGGCAGCATAAAAAGCTGTCGTGGATGATCTATCTAAATCGTTCGAAGGGTTTGAAGTTCAACACATCCCTCGAGCAGAAAATGAGGAAGCAGATGCACTATATCGGATAGGTTCTGCGTGGAAAGAGGTCCCGAATGGCGCTTTTCTCGAGAACCTCAAAGTTCCCTCAATAAAGGGAGTAGATGAGGAATATCCGACCAAATCCGACTCACCCTTGATAGTAGTTCTGGCTGTAATTCCCAGCTGGACTCAACCCTACCTCGATTATTTGGTTGATGGAAAATTACCCGAAGATGAGGTGCTGAGCCGACAGATTATCCGACGAGCAAAAGCCTATACTATTGTTAAAGGTGAGCTCCATATACGGAGTGTTTGTGGGGTTTTTCAGCGCTGTGTATCTTCGGAAGGAGTGGAAATCTTAAGAGAAATCCACGAAGGCGAGTGTGGTCACCATGCTGCAGCCAAATCTTTAGTGGAAAAAGCTTTTAGACACGGATTTTTCTGGCTTACAGCTCAGGCAGATGCCGAACGATTAGTCATTACGTGCAAACGCTGCCAAAAGTATGCCAAGCAAGCTCATGTTCCGGCTGATCAGCTGCAAACAATACCTATAACATGGCCCTTTGCGGTCTGGGGGCTTGACATGGTAGGACCTTTTAAACGAGCTCCAAGTGGATTCACTCACCTCTTAGTGATGGTGGATAAATTCACCAAATGGATTGAGGCTAAACCTGTCACTAGTTGTGATGGAGCAACAGCCAAAAGATTTGTCGAGGATGTTATAATCCGGTATGGTTATCCGCATAGCATTATCACGGACAACGGGGGTAACTTTTCTATGGGGGAATTGGCTGAATTCTGCAACGAGCAAAATATCCGGCTTGACATAGCATCAGTCGCACATCCATAGGCTAACGGACAAGTCGAAAGAGAAAATGGTTTAATTCTACAAGGCCTAAAACCGAGACTCGAAGCACCACTACGACGTGCTGCAGGGGCTTGGGCAGAGGAATTACCCTCTGTAATTTGGAGTTTACGAACAACTCCAAACAGGTCAACATGATACACACCTTTTTTCTTGGTCTATGGCGCAGAAGCAGTTCTTCCTAGTGATTTGATTCATACTTCTCCTAGAGTGGCCGCGTATATTGAAAAGGATGCCGAGATTTCTCGACAAAATGATCTCGACTTAGTCGAAGAAGTTCGCGTTGTTGCTGAAATGAGATCTACAGCCTATCAGCAGAAGTTACACAAGTATCATAGCTAGAGAGTCCGAGATAGATCTTTCAATAAAGGTGACTTGGTTCTCCAGCTTGTGCAACAAAGAAAGCACAAAAATTTCCCAGTATGGGAAGGGCCCTTTTTAGTTAGTCGAGTGTTACACAATGAATCGTACTACTTAACTGACATGAGGCCAGTCAAAGAAAGACCTGCTAGTAAGAAGAGAAAGAGAGCTGGAGGCAGTACAAATCCGGATGAGTTAGATAAACCGTGGAATATTTCTCAGCTACATCCCTTTTATACTTAGTTTATCCTTCTTTGTAAACATATATATGTACATGATTCTGTGAGAAATAAAAGTTTTGGTTGCCTCAAATTTTTCTGAGAAGTTTTCACCATCTTATTTCCGAATGATCATGTCATAGTCGAAAATCCCAGAATGCTTGAAAGTACATTATGCTCATGTTCGTTCTGGTTTAGATTTCCGATTCTAAAACTGCTACACTCGGGTATAACTCTAAAGTTTCTAGTCTTTACTTTGGTTATTTGTCTGATTGCTGGATGCGGGCATTTTCCGAGTAGTGAATTGTTGGTAGTGGAAGCCGACTTTGTTTTTGAGTTTAAACTGGTTTAGCAATTGCGCTCCGTTGCTCGGCAAAGTTTCCGGCGGAAGGTTTAGCCGGCTCACGAAAGAGACGAGGCGGAAAGCCAGATAAACGATAAGTAGAGACGAAAAAGTACAAGTGCTTATGTAAACATTTCAGGCACACACAAAAAAAATTCAAAGCCCAAAGTGCTGAATAGATCAAAAGCTTAGCACTAGCAATTTAAAGTACTGCATATTTAAAGATGCATCATGTCTTTCCGGAATAATACAAACATTTTTGATCTATGATGCAGGAGGAGATGAAGGAGCTGCCGGCTCGCTAGAGATTCCGCCTTGATATCGTTCCGAGATGTCCGCATCCGAGATGGTGCGTTCATCATCCGAAACTTCTGTTGGTTCTTCCGGAGGAGGAGGCGGAGTAGCCACGCGAGTGAAGAAGGGGATCTCGTAGTTAGTCAGGTCAGCCACGTGACACCCATATCCGGCGCAGGAGTGCATGATGGCTTGAAGGTCCTGCTCCTGGCCGTCTTCATCTACCTTGCAGTACCCTCTGGTCACTTGCCATATTTCCATGTTTCCATGGTGGCTCATGACCATGGTGAGAGCGTTCTGCGCAGCAGTCCGCGCGTAGGACATGTTCTAGTCCCGAACAAGTTGCGGCATCTCTTTTGCCTTGTCCCGCACCTGAAAATCCGACATACTTGGCATGTCCAGAATCTTGAGAGCTTCGCCGACATCCTCAAGGGACTGGCAGAAGTCATGAAGCAGGTCACCGACTTGGGTAAGCCGGTGGGTGTGGGGCTCGGAGGAGGAAGAGTCCGTCAAGTTCAGAGGACCTATACACAAAACAAGTTAAGAAAAATCCGACATTGATAAAAGTCGAAGAAAGAGACAAGTCAGATAGATGGAACGTACCAAATATGACGTCGTCAATTTTGGTCTTCTCCTCCTGGAGACTCTGGAGTTCAGCCCGTAGCGCCTGGGACATATTCTTCTCTCTGCCAAGTTCATTCTTAAGGTCCGAGATTATTTTATCTTGAGCAGCAATCTTGCGATCATGCTCTTCAGTGGCCATGGAGGAGGATTCAAGGACTTGAGCTATGCTCTTTTCATGATTGGCCTTGAGCTGGTCCAGCTCTTGGCGAAGCTCCTTGTTCTCCACCACCAGGGTCTTGAGGTTCTCGGCCTCTTCAATCATGGTGACGGATTGTTTCACCAGCGCTATAAGTCAAAAAGAACAAAAGTTCAGAAAAATTTGACATTGGAAATAACAAAGACAAGGTTCAAGTCTCAGAATGTTTACCTTCGGCCTCATCCTTGACAACTTTGAGTTCGGCATTTTTAAGCCAGAGAGCTTTGATCTCTCTCCGCTTGTCGCAGACATTGGTCAGTAATTCCTGGTTATAGGAACATACTTTCTGTAAGTCAGAATACCCAAAGTCAGAAAGCTACTTAAGACTCGGGCTAATATTTTTGTTAAATATCAACACGAGCCTTGGGGGCTACACTAGTTCGTTCTTTGGCATCCTAATGAAGCATAAACCCGGATTATATATCCTACTTCATGCTTGGGGGCTAGAGGATATGATATAACATAATGGAAAAAAGAGGAGATGGAATTCCGACTTACATATTGTTCGCGGGTGAGTTTATTCAAATCCGCGTTAACTTCAGTAGCCACCTTCTCGGCGAGAGTCAAAGGAACCACTGGGGCTGTTGGAAGCTCACCAGTCCTAATCCTCTCGTCGTGGAGGCGCACTTGAGCGAGAAGGTCGGAGAACTTGACGTCCTCTGCTTCTTGCGCTTCTTCCTCGGCGGATAAAGCTTGGCAAGCCGCTGGATTTCTTCAGCAGATTTCCGGGACAAGCCGAACTTGGCAAGACCCGGATTGCTCAGGAGGTTTTCGGTGAAGGTTTCTGCCGAGGGATCATTACCCAAAGAGGGTTCACCCTTGTCTAGATCTGACGCACCCGTGGTGACGTCAGTTTGCGATCCAAGGTTCACAGGCCCCATTGAAGGAGCCGGATCTTCTACAGCGTCCGGCGAGATAACCGGCATTGCAGAAGGTTGAGGGGCAGGAGTCGGAGGAGCCACGGCAGGGGAAGCTATGGTAAGATTCATCTGTCGCAGCGGCTTCAAAGGAATCCCTTTCCCCTTGTCCTTGACGAGCGGTTTTGCTCTGAGAATGTAGTAAAGTCGGAAAACATTACATCTCGGAAAGAAATTTGAATAAGGTACAAAGGCGGAAGTTGTGGTTGAATGTTACCTCTTCACGACAGGCACCTCCTTTGTGCCAACAGCCACTGTTGGAGCTTTACGCTTCTTGAGCGCAAGATCCGGCAATGGAACTACCTCCACCTCCTGAGAGAATTCCAGAGGATATCCTTCGAGCGGAGCAAATTCCGACTCGGGGGAGGTCATCAAGCTGAAAAGAAGAAAACACATCAGTATTGCGATATAACTCAAAGATTGGAACACATAAAAAGGTGTACTGATAGAAGCTTACCGGCACTACGGGGTTATCCGTCGTATGCATGTCCAGAGAAACCTTCGGGATTCTCCTCTCGATCCGCTCCCCGATCAGCCACTTGATCTGGCTTATGTAGCCTTGAGTGGTGTAGGCTTTGGAGCTGATGTGGAGGGAGTCTTTTGGAGACGACATGATGGAATGCATCAGTCGGGTTCCGTGATACTAGAGGGGATGGATCCGACGTGAGACCCAGCACTGGACCAAGTCGGATCCCTTCCGATCCTTGTATTTGATCAAATATTCGATCTACCGCTTAGCGAGGATCAGATCATCGGTGAGAGACGGACCAGCCTCGTCCCAAGAAGGTTGGGTCATGGCGGCTCCGTCGATGAAACCCGGCAAAGCAATGGCTTTGCCGGGAGCCGGAATATCCCTATGATAGAAAAATGTGGCTGGCCATTGTTTGACCGAGTCACTGGCTAGAATTTTGGGATACGCCCGGTCGCGTCTAAGTGAAAAACTAATACTGCCGGTGATATAAGGAACACCGGCGGTAATGGAGTTTCTCCGGACATGGAAATAATACCGGAAGAGAGTCAGGCTCGGCCTAATGCCGAGAAAGCCCTCGCACAACGAAGCATATGCGCTCATTTCTAACAGAGAGTTGGGAGGAAGATGATGGAGTTAAACTCCGTAATGATCTATCACCTCGGAGAAGAACTCCGAGGGAGGAAAGGACAGACCTCGGTCGAGATGGGTGCCGAAGTTTACCCACTCGCCGTCGCGCGGGTTGGGGAAGGTTTCTTCGAAGCCGCTCCACCAGTCACCGGCGGCAAGAAGTCCCTCCTTCTCCATGTTCCTGAGGCCCTCCTCGTTGAGAGCGTAGGGGATCCAGAGACCGCGAAAGCTCTCCTTCTCCGCCACCACTTCCGCCGCCGCTGCCACCAAGCCGGAGGAAGAAGATGAAGCCATTTCTTTGGCGAGTGATTGACCTAAAAGGGGCAGCGCTAGGAGTTCTGTGGAGGAAGAACGGGGGAGCTCTGTGTGCGCTGGGAGATTGGAGGAGAGGAAAAGGCAAGGGACTAGTGAAAGAAGAGGGAAGAAATCCTAACCCCTTATACCCACCTAACTGCGCCAAGATTCGTGCAAATGCTACAGTGTAACCGCCACGCGTCATGGAAGAAGCTAGGAAGGACCCGCGAGATGATTGCGTCGCCTCGATCTCCACGCACACATTAAAACGGCGCCTCGGTTCCGCGGTCCGCAGACCCACCAACGGTCGTGCTGACGGAATGCCTGTCAGATGACATGACTTGACCATGACTTGTGTCAGGTGGCGTTGGGAACCAAGTTCCGGCTTAGTTTGAAATCGAGCTGGAAAATCCGAGTAACTTACTGATAGGTCCGACTTATTTTTTAAGACCCGGATCGTATTTTTGTTGTGAAGTTTCAGGAACCCTTCAATATTCTGCAAGCCGAAGATCAAGCTAGACGATGTAAATCCGACTTTGGATCTTGGAGGCCTCTGGGGGCTGCTGTTGGGGATATACTTTCCGGGTATCCTTACAGTTCCTCAGTGACCAGGGTGGCCCACTTCGGGTTAGAGCCTTGCTTCACGGGCGGCCCAGTCAGGGAGAAAGACGGAGTCCAATCCGGCTATAGGAAGGCCCAGAAGACTTACCGACTTAGGCCCATAATGTTACTTGTAGTTCAAGATGTACTCTGTAACTGACTCTTAGTCGTAGCCAGATAGATATCTCCTGTAAACCCTAGGCCTTATATCTATATAAGCCGTCCTAGGGAGAGCCTTTAGGGCACCTAAATAATCTACAATCTCAACTCGCACAGGTGAAACCCTTGTAACCCATATTCCGGCTCTGCCGTATTACTGGATTGCTAGCAGGAGTAGGATCCGTCCAAAGCTGGTGGATTCAAACCTGGGTAAATTTGTGTGCTCACCGTCTCGGAATACCGTACGTCTCACACCCCTCTCTTCCACACGCCTCGAGGACCCCCTCATGTCGTATTTGTCATCAATCCGACGACATGTCTTGCCATGTGTACATGTGTGTCCTTGTGTACATGTATTTGTACGTGTCTGTGTACGCGTGTGTGGTGTGCGGCCATGTACATGTATACGTGTAGCTGTTTGCGCGTGTGTGTGACGTGTGAGTGGCCAAGTATCTGCAGGCGTGTATATATACATTTCCATATACAAGACATGTTTTAGTATGAGTATATATATGAGAGCGAGTTGCTACAAACATATAATCCCTCTGACCCATATTTGTTGGTTTAGATTCCTCTAGATACGGATATATCTAGTCAAGTTTTAGTGCTAGATACATCCGTATATATCTCGAGTATGTGCTATTGTGTTGTATGTATGATATACTCGCCCCACCCGTTAGCACACACAAAAAAACATTGCGATTGCTATATCTTATCTTATCTTATCAACTTATCGTGTACGAATAACTTTGAATATTGACCGTTGGATCAAGACTCACAAATTCGACTATTTCCAGCCATTGGATCCTCTTTTCCATTCTAGCATCTAGAAGATTCTATTGATAGTCTTCATCATAATGAATGTTATGCACAAACCTCAAAACACACCTCTCCATCATACTAGAATCTTCTCCCTCGTAGCTAATAATCGTTGACTTCTGCATGATTTCATCTTATCATACCACTCTATAGTGTACGAATAACTTTCAATGTTGACCGTTGGATCAAGATTCGTGAATCCAACATTTCTAGCCGTTGGATCTTCTTTTCCATTCTAGCATCTAGAAGATTCTATTGATATATAGTCTTTGTCATAATGAATGTTATGCACAAACCTCAAAACACACTTCTCCATTATACTAGAATCTTCTCCCTTATTTCTCTAGACCATGTTATCAAAAATTGAATGTGTTCGGTAGCTAATAATCTTTGACTTCTACGTGACATACAAAGTACAAGGACCAAATATACACCTATACTTTTTATCTTAAAACACTTCTCTATCATTCTAGAATCTTTCAGACATTTCTATAGACCATGTTACCAAAATTGGAAGTATTAGGTATAGCTAACAAACATTTACTTCTACGTTGACTTCAACATGATACAAAGTACAAGAACCAAATATACACCCATACTTTATAGATATGTCCATCAAATTTAAAATTTTTAAGCTTAACCTATTATATAATCATATCTTACCACTATATATATAGTGTACAAATAACTTTGAACTTTGACCGTTGGATCAAGACTGGCAAATCCCAACACTGCTAAATAGAATTAAGTTGGATATTCAATCCATTCTAGCATCTGGAAGATTCTCTATTGATGTTCTTTAGTGCACTGAATGTTATGCACAAACTTCAGAACACACTTCTCAGTAATTCTAGAATCATCTTCGTCATTTCTCTAGAGCATGTCGAGTACTAGATAACTAATAGTAGGTTGATTTCTACACACCTAGTACTTTATGGACATAGCTCTTAATTATAATAGGTAAAGCACAAAAATTTATAAATTTGATTATCATATATATAACCTGTAAATTACACGTGTCCTACACGTGAGACTCACATAATATATGTCTAACACATATCAACACTATATAAAATTATAATATAGGTAAAGCAGAAAAATATATAAATTTGATCAACATCTATAAATATTATAGGTGTATATTTGGTTCTGGTACTTTGTACAGTATATATATATATATATAGAGAGAGAGGTGATATTTGACCCCTAGTTACAAACCGTATAAATTTTTTATGTCACATAAATTTTCTCTTACCTCAGAAGTCGAGAATAACATAAGAAAATTTAGACATGTCGTAAAAAAATTCGTTTACATGCCGTATAAAAATACGCCATAAAATTTGTATTTTCTATGTTTTTACACTATAATGACCCATAAATCATATTTTTATGTTGATTTTTTTATGTTTCTGATGAACATAAACATAATTATTAGTATACAAAACATAAATTTCTATCAATAGAATCTTGGAAACATGGTTCAGAGAAATGAGGGAGAAGATTCTAGAATGTTGGAGAAGTGTGTTTTGAGTTTTGTGCATAGCATTCATTGTGATGAAGACTATCAATAGAATCTTCTAGATGCTAGAATGGAAAAGAAGATCCAACAGCTAGAAATGTTGGGATTCGTGAGTCTTGATCTAATGGTCAATATTCAAAGTTATTCGTACATTATATAATGGTAAGATAAGATAAGAAGTATGGGTGTATATTTGGTTCTTGTACTTTGTATCATCATGTAGAAGTTAAAGATTATTAGTTACCTAACACTTGAAATTTTTGGTAACATGGTCAAGAGAAACGAGGGAGAAAATTCTAGTATGATGGAGAAGTGTGTTTTGAGGTTTGTGCATAGCATTCATTATGCTGAAGACTATCAATAGAATCTTCTAGATGCTAGGGGCTTGTTTGATTCGTAGGATAGGAAAACATAGGAATAGGAAAAACATAGGATTACAATGTCATGCCCACTTTAATCCTATAGGAACCCATATATATATGCAAGAAAGTTTGTTGATTCCATCGAAGGAAAAAAGGATTCTAAGAAAGAGGTTTGGGCGTGGATCGATGTTAGAATTCCTATGCAATCTAGTGCAAAGGATTCCCTAGGAAAATTTCCTATAGGAATCAATAATCATACAAATTAAACAACCATTATAGAAAAAATCTTATGGGATTTAATCCTATAAATTTCCCATGTAAACCCTTTGAATCAAACATGATGGCCTAGAATGTGATCTTTCCATATAAATGACATAGTGACAGTGACCATGGAGAATCGTCATACGTCTTCCCTTCTCCTTTTTTTTGCAAAAAGGATCCTGGCATTAAAAGAAACATCGAACAGTACAAAGCACCTCAACAAAAACTAAAATTACATCAAAATCCTTGAGATGCCCTTCTTCTTCAACCTCTGTTGCCCACGCCACGAGGAGCAATGGTACCTGCAAGATTGACATGTTTTTTGCAAAGTTGTCGAGGATATTCCCGCGACGGAGGCTGGCGGCCGTGCGGGCGTTGTTCATGCCCGACGTGCCCTGGAATACACACTGCTCAAGGAGGCCGATGAAGAGGTCCAGCTCATCATGCTGGGCAAGACGCTGCGCAATAACATCTACCTCCATGTAGACGTCTGTTGGTGCGGCGGGCAAAGCCTCGGAAAGCTGCAGGTCCATCAGTGCACGGAACAGATCGTCTCCAGAGAGACCAACCAGGGAAGTGGTGAGCGCGGCAACAACCTGGGGAGGAACACTTGGACCAAAATTTGGGGCTAAAAGTCAGTTATAGATAGGCTAGATGAATGAAGTCCAAGAAGAAAACGATATCGCTGCCGGTAGCATGCATTGTGGCAAATGTACCTGTTGGGTATGCGTCACGGCGCATGGCCTGAAGGCGGGCAGTGAGGTCGTCCACCGTGCATGTGATGACGTCGAAGCTGGTGAGGAAAGAGTCCATCGTCTTCTTGAGCCAGGCTGCGAAGATGGCGTCAGAATGGGTGCGTGCCACGGCGCATGCCAGCATGACACAGAGGCGCTACAAAGAGTCGACCTGGGGGTGGGCTTCCCTGGCTTTCTCTAACAGACGGATGGCGCTCACCCACACAACCTCCATCTTTCCTTCTCTCTCTCTGGATATCGGCAGACTCCACCGCTGCTTAATCCAGGTACTTTTGTACTCTTACTTTTGGAGGTGTAGTACATATATATAGTAGTACTACGAAGTGGTACTAGTAGTAGTACTCGTACAAGAAATCAACGGTAGAAATCTACTACCACCGGTATAGTTGACCTTCAAGTATTAAGTGCCTACCTAACCAAGCCTGCATGCTTATCTTGGTAATTATGCGGCCTCTCGCATAACCAAATGCCCACTTAGGCTGGTCATAGTGTGAAGTGGAGTAAGTAGTAGTAACATGCATAGGAGTATGTTACTAGTCAGTTACTACCTCCATAGTGGAAAATAACATAGGTGTGGTATAATGCACAGTCTTATTTATTGCAATGTAGACTCATTTTGTCTTGAAATGTGTGATGTTACAGTAATATAGCTAGCTACTAGAAGCATCTCTCTCATTATTTAATTGCATGCCATATCATCTAAATGCTTAGTTGGCAATACAAGTAGGACTAGGTTACTCCCACTATGGCTAGCCTTAACATGGAGTTCCAATACTGCCTGTTCAAAAAAAATATACTCCCTCCATTTCAAAATACAAGATGTTTTAGTTTAGTAAAAAAGTGTATCTAGACCGCTTTTAGTGTATATGTTCAATCTAAATGAACATATACACCAAAAGCAGTTTACATGCACTCTTTTCACAAAAGTAAAACATCTATTTTGGAATGGAGGGAGTACTAGCTAGTACTACTATTTTGTTGGTACCAAGATGTGGCCTTGAAAATCGGTGAGAAAATCTTGGGAACGTTACTAGAGCTAGACTCTTACTGCACCGTAATTGTCTCCCCATTGGTTTATTTTTTCCCTAGCGCTCTACTGCATGCAGAGAGAAATGGTAGATGCCAGAAATTAGGGGCTACAATAACTAGGGCTCTAGAAATTACTCCCCCATCTCATTGCATTTTACTACTCCCCGTATTCTGTGCCTCGTGTCAGGAACCCATCGCAGCTTTGCTCTTGAAGTTATACTATGAAACTATTTTGAAGGTGTACACTGTGGGTCAATATCTTGAAAATCGCCGAGATTTCTGAATGACTCAATATCTTGATATATATGAATCTGCATGCTGGCAAGTCTTACACAGATTAAAAAAATGAAAGGATGTAAAGGAAAATGAATAAATGAAAAGGGTCCGCATGACATCCTCTCGTTTGCAGTACCAGCCATGAAAAAATGGTAAACATGAGATTTGAAACATTCGAAAAAGTCGTAGTCACATTAGATATGGCCTGAACACTCGAGGGTTTCTCAAGCGGAACGACCGATTAGGTCATGGCCATATCGACATCATAGTTCATGATAATATTTCCATATTTGGTAGATGGGTGTGCCTTGCCATGGTATACAATAATGCTGGGTGGTAGTTTCAAACTAGTATTAGGAAAAACATGTTCAAATTTTCGAGTTATATCTTTAGGGTCCGTGTTGTAAAAGTATAGGTCCCAGATGTATTTTGGTTTTCTTTTTGGACCACTATGTAATTTTCATGCCCACCATTGGATTTGAACGCGCACGTTCTTGGTACTTCGGGGCAGATTCCTTGTTAGAAAGAAAAAGAAAAAGTTCCCAGTGATCGGAATTATTTTGCGCACGAATATTTTGGATCTGAATGCCCTAGACCCAATTTTCAGAAAAAATGGACTATTGTGCAAAACTTGAGTAGTCCTTACTTCTACTGAACCAGGGGCACCAGAAAATTAACCCCAGAGCTGCCAAAGAAAAAAACGGAAGAAAAAACGAAGAGCAAGAAGAGATTATTAACGGGAGGCAGCGCGAGTGCAACAAAGAAGTTGAAGGCGGTGTGTTGTCAGAGTAAAGCTAGTTTGACGGGTTTCTGACACGAGATACAGGTACCTACTACTAGTAGCACAATACTACTAGTAGTACTACTATGTTTTCTCTCTCCTTCGCTGTCTCTCACCATCCATCCTCTCTCCCCCCTCCTGTGAAGCGCCCCGCACGCACCGGTCGGCTGATCTCTCCCTCGTCCCACTGCGTCGCGCCGCACATGTGTGTCTTGGTACGGCCGCGCTGTGTGTGTGACTTGTTTTTTCCTTTTTTTCTTGACAAGAGTCTCTAGTGTGTTTGCAGCTGCCTTGGTGTATACTAATAAACTGTACGTGCTTCGCATGACTATTTTATTGCGTGCACTCCAATAACTTACCTTATTAAAGCATAATAATATCCTGCATAATTTAGAACTTTGTTGCAATACTTGGTTGACTTATTAGAACTAAATATCTCTTGGGTATTTTAGAAGTACTCCCAAACATGTTTTTAGCTTATCAAGATATCGTGTATTTTTAATGGATGCAGTACTATGGATGGTTTTGCATGACTGTCGACATGCACAATTTTGGTTTTGCATTATTCACATTTGACGTCCAGGCAGACAATGTACATATACCTCTCCATGAACAACGATTGGAGTCTACACTCAATGTTACGTGTAAGTTTTGTTGTTTTTTCCCTACTTTCTAAATGTTACATTAAACTAACGTCATTTTCAATGATGCATGAAAACGACCAAAAAAGAGTTGTGACCTTTTTTTAGTATCTAAAAATATTTTCATTGTTAATAATTATTTTTTACCATTTTACAGAGCATTCCATAAAACAAAACAATGTTTTCACCATTAGGGGAAATGTTTCCATTACATGACAAAAAATAATATCTTTATCACCAAGAATATATAACACAAGAAATGAATTCCAACATAATAACCATATGCAATGACCTGATGTGTATAAACCTTAGTGACTTAATGTATGCCTTTTTTCTCTATGAAGACTGTTGGTTAATAAAAACATAATGTTTGTTAAACTCACATGTGATATGTCTATATAAATGACACAGTGACGGTAACCATGGAGAATCATCATACGTCTTCCCTTCTCATTTTTTTTGACAAAAGGATCCTGGCATTAAAAGACACATCAAACAGTACAAAGCACCTCAACAAAAACTAAAATTACATTGAAATCCTTGAGATGCCCTTCGTCTTCAACCTTAGTTTCCCGCGCCACGAGGAGCAATGGTACATGCCAGATTGACATGTTTTTTTGCAAAGATGTCGAGGATATCCCTGCGACGGAGGCTGGCGGCCGTGCGGGCGCTGTTCACGCTCGACGTGCCCTAGAATACACACTGCTCAAGGAGGCCGATGAAGAGGTCCAACTCGTCGTGCTGGGAAAGACGCTGCGCGATAACAGCTACATCCATGTAGACGTCCGCTGGTGCGGCGAGCAAAGCCTCAGAAAGCTGTAGGGCCATCAGTGCGCGGAACAGATCATCTCCAGAGAGACCAGCCAGGGAAGTGGTGAGCACGACAACAACCTGGGGAGGAACACCTGAACCAAAATTTGGGGCTAAAAGTCAGTTATAGATAGGCTAGATGAATGAAGTCCATAGAAGAAAACAATATCGTTGCCGGTAGCATGCATTGTGGCAAACGTACCTATTGGATGCGTCACGGCGCATGGCCTAAAGGCAGGTAGTGAGGTCGTCCACCGTGCATGTGATGATGCCGAAGCTGATGAGGAAAGAGTCCACCGTCTTCTTGAGCCAGGCTGCAAAGATGGCGTCAGAATGGGTGCGTGCCACGGCACGTGCCAACACGACATGGAGGCGCTGCAAAGAGTCGACCTGGGGTGGGCGTCCCTGGCTTTCTCTAACAGATGGATGGCTCTCGCCCACACAACCTTCATATTTCCTTCTCTCTCTCTCTCTGGATATCGGCAGACTCCACCGCTACTCAATCTAGGTACTTTTATACTCTTGCTTTTGGAAGTGTAGTACATATATATAGTAGTACTACAGAGTGGTACTACTAGTAGTACTCGTACAAGCAATCAATGGTAGAAAGCTACTACCGCCGGTATAGTTAACCTTCAAGTAATAAGTGCCTACCTAACCAAGCCTGCATGCTTATCTTGGTAATTGTATGGCCTCTCGCATAGCCAAATGCTCACTTAGGCTAGTCATAGTGTGAAGTGGAGTAAGTAGTAGTAACATGCATAGGAGTATGTTACTAGTCAGTTACTACCTCCATAGTAGAAAATAACATAGGTGTGGTATAATACACAGTCTCATTTATTGCAATATAGACTCATTTTGTCTTGAAATGTGTGTTGTTACGGTAACATAGCTAGTTACCACAAGCCTCTCTCTCATCATTTAATTACATGCCATATCATCTAAATGCTTAGTTGGTAATACACGTAGGATTATGTTACTCCCACTATGACTAGCCTTAACATGGAGTACTAGTACTGCCTGTTCCAAAAAACATGTACTCCCTCCATTTCAAAATACAAGATGTTTTAGTTTAGTGAAAAGAGTGTATCTAGACCGCTTTTAGTGTATATGTTCAATCTAAATGAACATATACACCAAAAGCGGTTTACATGCACTCTTTTCACAAAACTAAAACATCTATTTTGGAATGGAGGGAGTACTAGCTAGTACTACTGTTTTGTTGGTACCAAGACGTGGCCTTGAAAATCGGTGAGAAAATCTTGGGAACGTTATTAGAGCTAGCCTCTTACTGCACCGTAATTCTCTCCCCATTGGTTTATTTTTTTCCCTCGCGCTCTACCGCATGTAGAGAGAAATGGTAGATGCCAGAAATTAGGGGCTGCACTAACTAGGGCTCTAGAAATTACTCCCCCCATATCATTGCATTTTACTACTCCCCGTATTCTGTACCTCATGCCAGGAACCCATTGTAGCTTTGCTCTTGAAGTTATACTATGAAACTATTTTGAAGGTGTACATTGTGGGTCAATATCTTGAAAATCACCGAGATTTCTGAATGACTCAATATCTTGATATATATGAATTTGCATGGTGGCAACTCTTACATAGATTAAAAAACAAAAGGATGTAAAGGAAAATGAATAAACGAAAAGGGTCCGCATGACATCCTCTCGTTTGCAGTACCAGCCATGAAAAAGATGGTAAACATGAGATTTGAAACATTCAAAAAAGTCGTAGTCACATTAGATATGGCCTGAACACTCGAGGGTTTCTCGAGCGGAACGACCGATTAGGTCATGGCCATATCTACATCATAGTTCATGATAATGTTCCCATATTTGGTAGATGGGTGTGTCTTGCCATGGTATACAATAATGCTGGGGTGGTAGTTTCGAACTAGTATTAGGAAAAACATGTTCATATTTCCGAGTTGTATCTTTAGGGTCCGTGTTGTAAAAGTATAGGTCCCAGATGTATTTTGGTTTTCTTTTTGGACCACTATGTAATTTTTATGCCCACCATTGGATTTTAATGCGCACGTTCTTGGTACTTCGGGGCAGATTCTTTGTTACAAAGAAAAAGAAAAAGTTCCCAGTGACCGGAATTATTTTGCGCACAAATATTTTGGATCTGAATGCCCTAGACCCAATTTTCAGAAAAAATGGACTATTGTGCAAAACTTGAGTAGTCCGTACTTCTACTGAACGAGGGGCACCAGAAAATTAACCCCAAAGCTGCCAAAGAAAAAATAGAAGAAAAAACAAAGAGAAAGAAGAGATTATTAACAGGAGGCAGCGCGAGAGCAACGAAGGAGTTGAAGGCGGTGTGATGTCAGAGTAAAGCTAGTTTGACGGGGTTTTGACACGAGGTTTTCTCTCTCCTTCGCTGTCTCTCACCATCCATCCTCTCTCCCCCCTCCTGTGTAGCGCCCCACGCGCACCAGCCGGCTGTTCTCTCCCTCGTCCCACTGCGTCGCGCCGCACAAGTGTGCCTTGGTACGGCCGCGCTGTGTGTGTGTGGCCTATTTTTCCCCTTTTTTCTTGACAAGAGTCTCTAGCGTGTTTTGAATTGGATACATAATACCAATCCTGACCGTTGGGCTATAAGATCCAATGGTTTAGAGTAGCTGGATTCGTGTTGAACAGTACTTAGAGAAAACCATGTTCTAGGACCATCATACTTTAAGTCTTGTTAGATAAAAATGCATACATTAAGTCTATTAATAATAACTTTCTTCTTTTCCATTCTAGCATCTAGAAGATTCGGTTGATAGTCTTCATCACAATAAATTATAAAATTACTATATAAAATTGATAGTCTTCGATTGATAGTTTGACATATCATCACTATATAAAATTATAATTGGTAAAGCACAATAAATTATAAATTTTATCAACATCTATAAAGTAGGGGTGTATATTTGGTCCTTGTACTTTGCATGTCATTATGCTGAAGACTATCAGTAGAATCTTCTAGATGCTAGAATGGAAAATAAGATCCAACGGCTAGAAATGTTGGGATTCACGAGTCTTGATCCAACGGTCAATATTCAAAGTTATTCATACACTATATAGTGGTAAGAGGTAAGATAAGATATCTCTATCGCTGCTACTATAATGGAGCAGTTTTGAATTGGACCTATAGCACCAATCCTGATCGTTGGGCTGTTAGATCCAATGGTTCAGAGAAGCTGGATTCGTATTGAATAGTACCTAGAGCAAACTCCACCATGCATGTTCTAGAACCATCATGCCACCACCCCCAAAATTTCTTAGCACAGTAGGCTGTAAATAGTACAGACCTAGAACCATCATGTCACCACCCCCAAAATGCATAAATTAAGTATATTAATAATAACTATCTACACATATTGAGAATACAACCTACTGTGCTATAAAATTTTGGGGGTGGTGACATGCATGATGGTTCTAGAACATGGAGGAGTTTGCTCTAGGTACTATTCAACACGAATCTAGGTGCTTTGATCCATTGGATCTAACAGGCCAACGGTCAGGTATGGTGCTATGGATCCAATTCAAAACTGCTCTATTCTTATCTTATCTTACCACTATATAGTGTTTGAATAACTTTGAATATTGACCGTTGGATCAAGACTCACAAATCCCAACATTTCTACCGTTGGATCTTCTTTTCCATTCTAGCATCTAAAAGATTCTATTTTTTTGAACGGTCTAGAAGATTCTATTGATAGTCTTCATCATAATGAATGCTATGTACAAAAATCAAAACACACTTCTCCATCATTCTAGAATCTTCTCCCTCGTTTCTCTAGACCATGTTACCAAAAATTTCATATTTTAGATCTCCACTGCTATAATGAAGCAGTTTTGATTAGATCCATATTACCAATCCTGACCATTGGGCTGTTAGATCCAATGATTCAGAGCAGCTGGATTCATGTTGAATAGTACGTAGAGCAAACTCCACCATGTTCTATAGAACCATCATGTCATCACCCCCAAAATTTCATAGAACAGTAGGCTATATTCTCAATATGTGTATATAGTTATTATTAATAGACTAAATTTATGCATTTTTTCTCTAATGTATGAAATTTGATTTAACACACATTAAGTTGTTATTAACCAATAGTCTTGTTAGAGAAAAAATTCATACATTAAGTATATTAATAATAACTATCTACACATATTGAGAATATAGCCTACTATGCTATGAAATTTTGGGGGTGGTGACATGCTGATGGTTCTAGAACATGGTGGAGTTTGCTCTATAGGTACTATTCAACATGAATCTAGCTGCTCTGAACCATTGGATCTAATAGCCGAACGTTCTATATGAAATGTGATTTAACAAACATTAAGTTGTTACTAACCAATAGTTTTGTTAGAGTAAAAATGCATACTTTAAGTCTATTAATAATAACTATCTACACATAATGAGAATACAACCTACTGTGCTATGAAATTTTGGGGGTGGTGACATGATGGTTCTATAAAATGGTGGAGTTTGCTCTAGGTCGGTACTATTCGACACGAATCAAGCTACTATGAACCATTGGATCTAACGGCCCAACGGTCAGGATTGATGCTACAAATCCAATTCATTCAAAACTGCTCCACTATCTTATTTTATCTTACCATTATATAGTGTATGAGTAACTTTGAATATTGACCGTTGGACCGAGACTCACGAATCCAAATATTTCCAGCCATTATTGGATCTTCTTTTCCATTTTAGAATCTAGAAGATTCTATTGATAGTCTTGAACACGATGAATGCACTATGCATAAACCTCTCAAAACACACTTCTCCATCATACTAGAATCCTCTCCCTCATTTCTCTAGACCATGTTACCAAAAATTTCAAGTGTTAGGTAGCTAATAATCTTTGACTTCTACACATGATGATACAAAGTAGAAGAACCAACAATACACCCGTACTTAATAGATATTGATCAAATTTATATTTTTCCACTTTACCTATTATAGTTTTATATAGTGATGATATGTCAGATGTCTATTATCCGAGCCTCACGTGCAACTTACTACTAGTATTAGAGAGAATACAACCTACTGTGCTATGAAATTTTGGGGGTGGTGACTGATGGTTCTAGAACATGCCGGAGTTTTCTCTAGGTACTATTCAACACGAAACCAGCTGCTTTGAACCATTGGATCTAACAGCCCAATGGTCAGGATTGGTGCTATGGATCCAATTCAAAACTGCTCTATTCTTATCTTATTTTATCTTATCTTATCTTACCACTATATAGTGTACGAATAACTTTGAACATTGACCGTTGGATCAAGACTCGCGAATCCCAACATTTCTAGTCGTTGGATCTTCTTTTCCATTCTAGGATCTAGAAGATTCTATTTTTTGAACGGTCTAGAATATTCCATTGATAGTCTTCATCACAATAAATGCTATGCACAAAACTCAAAACACACTTCTCCATCATTCTAGAGTCTTCTCCCTAGCTTGTTTCTCTAGACCATGTGTTACTGAAAATTTCATGTTTTAGTAGATAGCTAATAATCGTTGACTTCTACATGATCTTACCACTATATAGTGTATGGACAACTTTGAATATTGATCGTTGGATCAAGACTAGCAAATCCAAACATTTCCAGACATTGGATCTTCTTTTCCATTCTAGCATCTAGAAGATTCTATTGATAGTCTTCATCACAATGAATGCTATGCACAAAATTCAAAACACACTTCTCCATCATTCTAGAATCTTATCCTTCGTTTCTCTAGACCATGTTGCCAAAATTTTAAAGTTTTAGATAGCTAATAATCGTTGACTTCTACATGATATGCAAAGTACAAGAACGAAATATACACCTGAGAAGATTATTCTACTCCCTCTGATCCAAATTATTGTTCTCAGATTTGTCTAGATTCGGTTGTATCTAGTCATGTTTTAGTGTTAGATACATCCGAATCTAGACAAATCTGAGAACAATAATTTGGATCGAAGGGAGTAGAATGATGGAGTAGTATTTTTTGAGGTTTGTGCATTGCATTCATTGTGCTAAAGACGTACTATCCATAATATATTCTAGTAGAGATGCTAGCTAGTAGAATGGAAAGGAAGATCCAACGACTAGCAATGTTGGGATTCATGAGTCTTGATCCAACGATCAATATATTTGAAGTTATTCGTACATTGTATAGTGGTAAGATAAGATAAGATAAACAATAGTATTTTCTAGAGATGATGCTACAATGGAACAGTAGATCCAACGGCTGGAAATGTTGGGATTCGCGAGTTTTGATATGGCCAACCGATCAATAATAAAAGTTATTCGCAAAAAATATAGTGATAAGATACGATAACAAAGACTATCAATTGTATCTACTAGATGCCAGAATGGAAAAGAAGATCCAACTGGTTGGCAATAATCGGATTCGGGAGTCTTGATCCAACGGCCAAAATTCTAAGTTATTCGTACACTATAGTGGGTAAAATAATGTACTATCCATAGTGTATCTTCTATTTAGATTCTAGCTAGAATGGACTAGTAAAAGGCACGTGCCACACACGTATATATTTTATGAAATGTGATTTAGCAAACATTAAATTGTTAACCAATAGTCTTGTTAGAGAAAAAAGGGCATACATTAAGTCTAATAGTAAAAGGTATGAGCCACACGTATATACTGTATGAAATGTGATTTAGCAAACATCAAGTTGTTATTATTAACCAATAGTCTTGTTAGAGAAACAAGTCATACATTAAGTCTACTAGTAAAAGACATGAGCTGCACATGTATATGCTGAATGAAATGTGATTTAGCAAACATTAAGTTGTTATTATTAACCAATAGTCCTGTTAGAGAAAAAGGCATACTCCCTCCGACCCATATTAGTTGACCTGAATTTGTCTAGATTCGGATGTATCTAGACATATTTTAGTACTAGATACATCCGAATCTAGATAAATCCAAGTCAACCAATATGGGTAAGAGGGAGTACATTAATTCTATTAATAATAACTATCTACACACATTGAGAATACACCCTACTATGCTATGATTATTTTGGGGGGGAGGGGGTTATATGGTGGAGTATGCTCTATGGGTACTGTTCAACACGAATCCAGATGCTCTGAACCATTGGATCTAACAGCCCAATCGTCAGGATTGGTGCTACTAATAATAACTATCTACACATATTCAAAATATAGCCTACTCTGCTATGAAATTTAGGGGGGTGTTGACATGATGGTTCTAGAACATGGTGGAGTTTGCTCTAGGTAAGTACTAGCTGTTCAACACGAATCCAGCTGCTCTGAACCATTATTGGATCTAACATCCCAACGGTCAGGATTTGTGCTATGGATCCAATTCAAAACTGCTCTATAGTAGAAGAAAAGAAGATAACACTGTATAGTGTACGATACAAATAACTTTGAACTTTGACCGTTGGATCTACACTCGTGAATCCCAACATTGCTAATTAACCGTTGGATCTTCTATCCACATTCTACTCCCTCCATCTAGAAATATAAGACATTTTAACTTTGTGAAACGAATGTATCTAGGTGTCTTTTAGTCTATAGGCCGACATCTAGATACATTCGTTTTACAAAGGTAAAATGTCTTATACTTGTGAACGAGGGAGCATCATCTAGAATATTCTATTGTTAGTCTTCAGCACAATGAACGCTATGCACAAATCTCAAAATACACTTTTCAATAATTCTAGAATCTTCTCTAGAACACGTGGAGTATTAGGTAGGAGTAGCTAGGTTGATTTCTACATGATATAGTACAAAGTAGAAGAACCAAATATACACCCGATACTTTATGCACGTGGCTCAAAATTAAAATTATTTTTTGAGCTTCATCTATCCCGTGCAAGGCACGTTCAATTTTATAGTGGATGTCCAGACCATGCTGGGGGTGACAACTGCTTACGGCCGTCTTCTGCAGCAAGTACTGTATCTGAAAGGAAATGGTTTTTTACCCGCGTGGAGACTAGGAGGCCACCTCTCACGGCCTCGACCTTCTTCCTCCTCCTCGTCGCGACTGTAGCTCTTCTCTGCCAGATTGCTTTGCCCGTTTTCATTCCTTTTTGCTATGTTATTTCACCCGCATGACCGAGAACAAGTCCCGGCACAGAAGGGCTTGTGTCGTGATGGCGAAGCTGGCAGAAGAGAAGAAGTCGGCTTGCCGTTCTTCCATTATGTTGCTACCGGTACCAGGCGATGCGACGATCAAAGGGTCCTAGTCGAATCCCTCGGTTGCAGGCGAGAGGTCTTCAACTCAAGGTTCTTCGAAGCCGTCGCAACCAGGGACAGATACCTTCAGGTAAATCTCCATTCTTGTGCAACTTTCCATGTCTTTGACCATTTCTTGATTTCTCGTTTACCTAAAAAAAGCACGTTCTTCCTCAATGGTATTTTTAGGTCAGGCGGTCTTCGAATTCCATCAGCACTCCTGCCTGCAGAATCATCTTCACAGTCGCCGATGGAGACTGATACCTTCAGGTAAATCTCCATGCTTGGTCAACTTTCCATGTCTTTGACCGTTTCTTGATTCGCTCATTTCCCTATTAGTACATTTATTCTCAATGTTGTTTTAGGTCGGGTGGACTTCGCATTCCTGCAGCACTCCTGCCTGCAGAATCATCTTCACCATCGCCGATGGAAGCCAATCGGTACAGCTGCAAAGTAAGAAATCATTCGACTTGTGATTCGGTGTCTCTCTTCCTTGATAGTTCTCTGGGTACACTTCTGAATTTAGGCTCCCTGTTCATCTTTCAGAATATTGGCTTCGAGATCGAGTTTACGGTGAAAAAGGTGATGGGCGATGGGCGAATTCTGCGTCAAGATAGCGGACAGAAGCACCCTCATCAACGAGTGCACTAGACTTTACTCCAAACTCGCTGCTGATAAGGACGGGCTTAGCCTCCTCAGGAATCTCGCCATGGAATACTTGATTGAGCATGATGAGATGAAGCGGCGGAACATCGGCATGATGGAGATGCTGGGCATAAGCTTCGAACAGATCCATGACCTCGAGGACCAGAGGGACAAACTCCTGGCCGAGTTGGCAAAGCTGAAGCGTGAAAATGTCATCGATCTCCATCAATGAGCCGACACGTGGAAGACCTTAGTTAGTACTCCATCTGTTTTCACAATATAAGCCTATTTACAGAGCTAAAACATCTTACAAAAAAGGCTTATATATTATGGAACAGAGGGACTAGTTGATGATCGGAATATTGATTGCAATATTGTGCCAGTAAATTGAAAAACCTTTATTACTAGTATGAATGTATGATCGTGTACTTGCTGGTAAAATATTTGGTTATTTGGTGAATGTGATATGCATCAGCATCACCAGCCACAATGTTGCCAGAGCCAATTTTGGGTGTGATTATCTTTCCTACTGTACTATAGCAGTAATTAGTAGTTATTATCGCTTCCGTGCAGAGCGGTAGCTATCTTTCCGTCATTGTCATGCTGCATCTCACCAACTTCACTTGCTCAAAGCATCCATTCTTCTTTACTCCAAAAAAAAAGAGCCCCATTCTTCCGCCATCTTCGGTTTTGGTCCTACTGATGGTAGTGGCACCGGTATCCCATTGATGGTGACTTTAGATCAGGACCCTAACTTTGTCTCTGTATAGCTGCAGTGTAGTATAATCATTACGCCAATGCTTACAGGGGAAGGAAGAGGTAACTGCTGGGGATCCCTCCTGAACATATGTACACTCTCCACAATTTATACATTGAAGGGAAAACCACTTTTATAGCCATTTAAAAGAGTTTCGGGTATTTTTTCAAATTAATTCGACCTTTAACTTGATGTGTGCTATTTGGTAGACAATTAGAAAACACTATTTAGTTATTTAGTAGTAGTATATAGATTCTTCCAATTTTTGAATAACTTGTGACATCTATTTTGATACGAAGGGAGTAGGATTATACGTTAGATACAGACATGGCCTTTATTCTGCATAGTGTCAACCTGGTGGAATAATTCTCTCCTGAGGAGAGAGGCCTACACATTAAAAGGTGTCTAGATATATTCGTTTCACAAAAGCTAAAACATCTTATATTTTGGAATAGAGGGAGTACATAGGATCTAATAAAGAGGGGAGAGAGGTACATATATGAGTAAAAAAATGAGAGTTGCAAGAATAAGATGATGAATGAATATTCTATCAATGGTCTCCCCGACAATTTTTCACCCTGTTACGGAAATAAGCAACAAATCCATGAAAAATGAAAAAACGTGTGTATTAGTATTTATGTGACAACGACTGTGCCCCTTGTGCCCGAGCACACACCCAGAAAATATGTGGTATTTCTTGGACCGACTCAACTGCAGCGAGTCCGTCGCAAAAAGAAAAAGTAAACTATAGAAAAACAAAACGATATCGTGAAACTAAGTCGAACTTTCTTATCTTATCTTATTACTACTATATAGTGTACGAATAACTTTGAAGGTTGACCGCTTGATGAAGACTGGCAAATCGCAACATATCTAACCTCTGGATCTTTACCATTCTAGCATCTAGAAGATTCAATGGATGGTCTTTAGCACAATGAACGCTATGCTAAAACTTCAAAACACAATTCTCCGCCATTCTAGAATCTTCTTTGTCATTTATCTAAGCATGTTACAATTTTTTTTGAGTATTATTATGTACCAAGAACCAAGTATACACCTTATAATTTATGGATATGATGTGGCTCAAAATTCTTTAATAGTCTTTTGAGCTTTAACTATTATAATTTTATAAGTCATGACATGTCTTACTTTCCATCTCATAGCTAGAGATGACATGATAGTCTTTTATTTGAGTCTCACGTTTGTTTTTTTGAAATGGGGATACCGCAACCTCTGCACTCAAAGGATGCACAATCCCTTTTATTAAAAACCAAGTACCGAGTACAGTTTACGGATCAGATAAGGTTGATACAAACACCAACCATGTGAAAAAGTTAAAGGTCTCACAAGAGAAAGCACACATCTCACATGAAAATTATAATGCAAATACTTACTTCAAGAACATAGTTTGACCGTAAATCTGGTCAATAATATATAATTATATTTAATAATTTTTAACCAATTTATTTATATTCGAAAGATGATTCCAATGGTACAATTATTGTGACATACAATTCATAAATTGGTGACCAAATTTATGGTCAAATTATTTTCTTCGAGTACGTATTTGTCTAATGAACCGGAATGGAGGTAGTATACAAAATTCCAAGGCAAATCCTTTGAATAAAACGGACCCTAGAGTAGGAGTGCTTGAAGCAGAGGCCCTGCTCGTGACTGCGCATAGCTTTTCGCAGTAGGGACTACACGGAGTCTGCACCTGGGAAAGGCTGCTGGTGCGTTCATACCTCCCATCGCATTCGATGCACTTCCTCTAGCTCGGCTCCTGGCTAGTGTAGCAATAATCATAGAGTAGAGATCGCCAATTTTTTTGGCGGGTTCATCTCGTTCTAAACTGAGATCATCAAAAGTTGAATGACATTGGCGGGTTTTTCTTTGAACTACTCGGCGCGACGCGATTCAAAAGTTTCGAACCTACCATCGGCGCCCTTGTGATACATAGAAAACACGCCGTATCCCACATCTCTCACTCGACCTCGGAGCCGGAGCATCTCCCACGAACGTGGCCTCGCACCGCCGTCCCTCCCCACCACCACTGCCTCCTCACCAGGTACCGTTGTGACCGAAGGCACCACTCCCTTGTCTAGCAAGACGGAGCGGCTTCCCCACGCCGACGACCACCACACCGGAGCGTGCACAACATCGCCGGCAAACACGGTACGGTCGCCACAAAGTCCCATCTACTTCACGGACTCCCTGGTCTCCGGCACCGGAGAGATGGGGAAAAGACGTGCCCCCCGTTCGACTGCACCAACGCGAAGTGTAAACCCGTCTCCTCCACATACGAATGTTGTTGCACACTTAATGCTAACTTTTGTTATGCACCTTATTACTATCAAAAGTACTTCGTCATTTGTTGGAGTGTACTGCATCTTGCTCATATACTCGATCGTTACTAAAGTTTGGTAGAGCCTTCATTACCATCGTTATGAAGCTCCTCTGATATTTGTGGAATATCTCCTAAAATGATTCTAGTTGGGGCGTACAGGTTTATAGATATCACAACTGGTATACGTCAACTCTAGCTGACGTCCTAAGCCGAATTAGTATGTCATGGCTCCTTGTTTAGAGTATAACTAGGCAGGCCCTGCTAGTTATGTTATAAGTATTATAGTCAAGCCTGCAGGTTAGTCGATTGTATTGGAACTTCATGTGTTTTCTTCTCACTCGGGGTTACATATGATTAGAGTACTCATAGCAGAAGTATTGTACTAGAGTTGTGATGGGGAATCATTGTTTTTCGAGCCGTCAACCTCTGCAAGAACTCCTAATAATTTCTTTTTTTTTTCACATGATTCCATGATAAATCTGAAAAGCTATTTGCTTCCAATGCAGGAAACGGAGTCAGAACAAGGTCTCGGACTCTACTTAATCTAGTTGAAAATGACAACCAGGCCAAAAAAGACAATAATGCAAAACATCAGCATAAAAAGTTTCGTCCAAATCCCGCACCAGTTGGTCCAGTTACACTAGCGGCTGCAAATAGAAAAATACACACCCCACAGCCGCCAGTAGCCCATCCGGTTACCCAGGAAGAATTGGCAGCAGAACCAATTTCAACATCAGGTTCTCATCAATGAACTGGTTATGATCTCCCAACGCCCTTTAGTACTGACAGAGACATATTACTCCCTTGCAAATGAGCTTGACACCAAATTTGTTATATGTTCAGAGACTAGTAGTTGCATGCCCTTTTATATGTAATATGTATACATTGATATTTTGATGTAAATTTTTTTAGTTGCACTATGACGAAGATTAACAAGGGGGCCGATGATGGGAAAAAATCTTGAGCAGATGCTTGAAATAACTAAATCAAGACTTCCGATCACATCTATAGCATGATTTAGAAGGCCACTGGATCCACATGAATCTGCTTATATTGCATCGATCACAGGCGTTTTTGTGAGAAATGATATTCCCATCTTGCACTCATGGAAACACCACCGAAATACCCCTGAGCATTTTGAAGGTTTACTGAAGAAGTTACATGTAAGTCCTCTGTCTCTTAGACATACTCCATTGCTCTGTCCCTTGTCTACTTAGCTTGCCGTTTGTTATATATGCTCCTCATTGTTGTCTACAGAGATTTTTCATGTTCAATGACAATAGCGAGGAAGTAAAGGTTGTTCTCAAAAGCATATTCTCCGCATGTTTGCGCTAACAGCGCCATAGGCTAAAGAAGCAACACTTCTCTGGCAAGTGTTTTAAGAATGTTACAAGAACGTCTCCTGTGGATCACATGACTGACGATCAATGGGGTGATCTTCTCCACCACTGGCTTGATCAAAAGAACGAGGTATGCTTTGAGAAGACTGAGACTAGATCGCATTGTCAATTTGTATTTATGCATGTGTTTTACAAGTCTCATATTTTAGGCCATCGCTCAAAGGAACTGTTCTAGCCATAATAAAGTATGAGTACTAAGTCGCACCGGATCCCGCAGCATAATTGGGCACCTCTACCAATTGGTAAGGACCTGTTGTTCTGTATTGTATATTTTAAATAAGTATGTAATTGATGTTGTGGAATATGTATGCATCTTATCTTTCAACCTCTGTTTCCACCATGTGATGCAATATATTTTCGCACGTCCAAATGCAGACGAAGTCTAATGGGGATCCAAAAAACAGTTGACTATGCTGGAGAAATTTGAGGGATGCTAGACGGATAGATATGGTGTCATTGTAAAGAAAGTTGTTGTAAGTCTTCTCTGCATTTTGTGATGTTGCAGTCAGTTTAAGTTATGAATTGTACAAATAGTTGGCATATCATGCACCTCACAGTGTTTACACAGGAAGCCACATTTATAGTCTTATTAGTAAATGACATAAAAAAAAGATACACGACAAAAAGATCTTTTTACTGAAGTGTATAAGATGCGTTAGCAACACTGCCAATTATAGCAGTTCATGCACATATTAAACCTGTATGCATGTTTCTCTGTAGTAACTTCACTTCTCTTACACATGTCTATCAACTGAAAACTTTTCAGGCTGAATTGAAAGAGGAGCTGGCAAATCCTGGGAAAGACTGTTTAGTAAAAACTCCAAAAGAATGTGTGATTTATTTTCCAAGGGACTACAATGCGGTGCTATAGCCAAGAATATGTTGCTGTGTAATGTTGGGTTCCCAGCGAGCTCGTCAAATTCCAAGTTCAAGTTCAAGTCCAACTCCATGGCTATTTCTTTGCATATTCAAGTTCTAGAGGAACAACTCCAAGCTGAACAATCGTTATCATCTGCCCTAAGTGTATACAATGAACGTTTGATCGCAAAGTTAGAAGAAATTTTAATTCGGCTAGAGTACTCCATAGAAAATAAGGAGAAAGTCATGAAGATGCTCTGTATTTGTGGTTGAGCACTAACAGCTGAGGTAAGTCCCTTTGTCGTGAAATGGAACCTGAAGCTGAAAGTATTTGTTAGTGCACTAGTCTGCACTTGTTATGAACTTGGGTTGTTTCCTTGTTGCGACATGTCTTTAATTTGTATGGTGGATGCACCAATATGTACTAGTGTGATACAGTACATTATGTTACAAGTGCGGTTGTCCTAGATCATTGATCATAAGGTTCAGGTTCTCAAAACAATGCCTTAGCCCTTTGTTGCACACCATATTCATACGCATCATGTGATAAATGGAAATACATTTTTGAATCAGAGCTCAACATTTTCTTTCACGTCTGAATGGACTGATGAAGTACGACCCACAAAAAAAAGACCTTATACAATTTTTCTGTTCTAGAGTAGTCACATTCAAAACCGTACTAGAGCCACAAATCCTCCCGCCATCCCCCATAATATTTTTGAATCCGAGATCATGGTATCCAATTTTCTACCCCTCCATCCACAAAAAGGCTACTAAGTAAGGTCCTGGATGATCAGTTGATGTGACCAGGCCTTGGATTCGTGAACAAAGGGAAGTACGGTCTACTAGCAGTTATTACTTGGACTGTCACCAAATTCAAATTCTGAATCGAGAGGCAAAAGCTCCCGCCTACACGAAATATTTGGGCCCCATGTTTAATCTTTCATATACTGCGAAATTCCGTTTGACCTATCGTACTAATGACCAATGGCGATTATGAAATTGCTGGGTTGGGTGGTGGGGTTCGCTCATAAATTTTGTTACTAGCACTATAGCCAAATTCAAAATCTTAATCGAGGGTAAAAACCTACAGCCCAAACAATTTCGCAGATGGATTCAACATTATTTTTTCTATGGGAATATTTTTTTATTTCTAAAAATAGGGATTAGCATTTTTTCAAATTATTACTTATACTCTAGCCAAATTCAAAATCTCAGTTGATCAGCAAAATTTACCAATGTTCTGCGCAATTATGTAATGGATGGTCAGTTGATGTGACTCTCGGCCTTCAATTCCTGACCAGATAGTGTACTAGTCTACAACTATCTTTTTCTGTTATTACTTCGCCGCTAGCCAAATTCAAAATCGTAAAATCGAGCAGCAAAATCCTAACCGACTCATATGCATTTCGCGCCCCTCCGTTTCAAACATTTTCAGGCAAAATCTCCTACCAATGGAGTACCATTTTTCCAGTATTACTTGGACTCTTGCCAAAATTTAAAATCTCAATCGAGCAGCAAAATCACACACCAACCTTGAAGCATTTCCTGCCCCACCGTTTCAAAAACTTTGAACAAAATCTCTGACCAGGGAGTACCATTTTCTATTATTATTATTTGTCCTGTAGCCATATTAAAAATCTCTATCGAGCGACAAAATGCACACCGACCTTGAGAATTTCCCGCCCCACCGTTTCAAAAACTTTGAGGCAAAATATCCCATCGTGGAGTACCAATTTTCTATTGCAGTATTATTATTTGTTCGGTAGCCAAATTCAAAATCTCAATCGGGCGACAAATTCACACACCGACCTTGAAGCATTTTCCGCCCTGCCATTTCAAAAACTTTGAGGCAAAATCTCCCACCATGGAGAATCATTTTTCTATTATTATTATTTGTCTAGTAGACAATTTCAAAATCTCGATCGAGTAGCAAAATCACAGACCGACCTTGAAGCATTTCCCGCCCCAATGTTTTAAAAACTTTGAGACAAAATCTCCCACCGGGGGATTACCATTTTTCTATTATTAGCCAAATTCAAAATCTCAATCGAGCGGCAAAACCAGAGACCAACTTTGAAGCATTTCGCGCCCCTCCGTTTCAAAAACTTTTGACGTTAAAATTCCCTTTCTACCCATTGTTTCGACGCCCTATGGCATGCTAAAGTCGGTAGCTTGGGGGCATGATCATAATTATATTTCTGTTCACCTCCATAGTCCCGATTCGCGTAGTTTTTCTAGCTGGCCCTCCCAAAATCACAGGCTTCTCTACCATGCCCTCACCTCCACAACCACCACGCACACCGCCCGATGGCAATTCCACGGCTGCCAGAGCCGCTTCATCGACACCCACCCCATCGGATCTAGTTCATCGGGTCTCTCTTCCACTCCGCCAGAGCTATGGTCTCGCTGACCATGCCTATGGCATCATCGAACGCCCACGCTCTGCTTCCCCGCCGCCGAAAGCTACCCAACCTTACCAGAGCAGCTTCACCGTTGTCCACCAGACGGGATCTAGTTCAACAAGTTCCATCTCCACTGCTCCAGACCAGCTACACGGTTGTCGCCGTTGACTGCACCGGCATCGACCGCCCAAGATCTGCTTCCACGACGCCAACAGCCACCGCAACCGCAGCACCCTCGATTACCTGGACGTCACTCGCACGGTACCGATGATACTTAGACGCCTCTCCGACCAAGGTAACCAAATCTCCAACCCGTTTTTGTTTTGTCAGCGGTATAGCAGGATCAAGCCTGTCAGAGTGAACTGCATTTTTGTAATCGTGCTAGTAGATGCAAGTCACTGGGCATACCTATTCTTCGTGCTAGTACATACAATGTCATTAGACATGTTGGTTTCCATTCGCTGCTCTATAAATTTCAAGTCATGCACATGTCTGTTATATTGTCATGCACATGTTCTTATCTTAGCTGCTCTGTACACTAGTAATTGCCTGCTATTGTGTAGTTCTTGCAAAATGTAATGTCAGTGAAAAATATTAGTGTGGATTCCCTGATCCACAATTATTAACTCTATCTGGTTATTCCTGAGCTAAGTTCGTGCTATTATTTCCTCCCTGGCATCGTTCTGCTATCCTATAGTACCCGTTCAAACTCTTCGTACTAGTTCGATTATAATTTTTTTTGTTGATATCTGGTTCTTCAAAATCTGCAACACTGACTATTTTCTTTTTCTTTGCGTAGAGCTCAAAAAGGCAACACTGAACATGTTGGTTTACATAGCCTACAGGTCCACCAGCGATGCCATTATATATTTTCTGTATCTGGTGCTGGTTCGTCCTAACCAATGGCAAATTATTCTTTACTATATAGTTCATTCGTGTTTTCCATTCCTGCTCACAAGTTCTGGTATGCTGTGGTTATAATTTCTATGTGGTTCATGCTTAGCTACGACAATAACTGCATGCCATTGTGTAGCTCACCACAAATTCCGAGTCACCCAATGTCTCTTGCATTACAGGAGATACCACTGCTTCCATATATATTTACTGAAATGACCTAGCTAGTTTATACTGAAATTCTAAGAAACACTTTGTTTGATTGCTCATTTCATTGTTGGCATACTTGTCTAATGTTTGTTTGTCTTGTTCTACAGGTTCACAAGCCACACCATTATATCTCATATCTAGTTCTAGTTGGTCCTAGGTAACGACATAACTATCCTCTACTATATAGTTAATTCATGGTTTGCATTCCTGCTCTACTTGTTCGTATTATGCAGTTATAATTCCTATCTGGTTCATTCTTAGCTATGAGTAGTTTGTCTTCTTTGCTGTATTAACTTGTTATTAGTTAGTTTTAGACTGCAATTATTGTTATCTCCACCAAAGAGGGGACTGCAAGATAACGTCTCAAGGTGGTTTTCCAATGTAGCTGTCACACTCAAAGGGAGATGCAGTTGATGGATTGAGAAAACAAATTAAGGACTCTGCTATCAACATGATTGGCAATTGAAATGCTAAATTTACTTTCCCTTTTATTCATATTATGTAATATTTTTAAGAAGTTTGCAGATGATGTGATATCTAGATAACTCGCATAGGCCATGTAGGCATTTAGTTGACGCCGTCCACGAATGGCGGTACCATAATTGCACCAGCCATGTCGATCAGGTAAATGTATAGGGTTTTGTTATTTGCCCTTCTTTTATTGCGCCTTCCATGAATAGTAAAAGATGATCGCTAATTATACTCCTTTTATGATATTTGCATGGCCTTCAGAATTACTGAAACAGTAACGGAAACTGGTAGAACAGTAACAGGACAAAACAGTAACAGACCAAAACAGTAACAGGCCAAAACAGTAACATGCCAAAATAATAACAGGCCAAAACAGTAACATGCAAAGCAGTAGCAGGCCAAAATAGTAGCAGGACAGAACAGTAACAGGCCAGGACAGTAACAGGCCAAAACAGTAGCAGGCCAAAACACCAACAGACCAGAACAGTAGCAACCCAACACAATAACTGGCCAGAACAGTAACAGACCACAAAAGCAAACAGGCCAGAACAGTAGCAGGCTTGAATAGTGGCAGTAAGCATAGTAACGGGCCTAAACAGTAAAGGGCCACAACAGTAACGGACATGAATAGTAGATGACCAAAACAGTAACGATCCAGAATAGTAAAAGGCCAGAACAGTATCGGACCTTCTCAAAAGTGGGCCGTTCGTAGGCGGCCCATGACGAGCTGTGAGAATAGTGACGGGCTGAAAGTGGGCTTTAACAGTATCGGGCCTACTTGTCCAGACTGTTAACGGGCCGCACAGTGTTCGAAAACTATGGGTTTTTGTAGGCCGAAATAGTAACATGCCTGACATTCACGGGCCGCTGCTGGCCACATCTTTAGGCCCATTTCAAATAGTGTCGGATGAAACAGTAAAGGGTCGTAATCTTATTTGGCTCTCTTGATGGGCAGGCCCACTTAATTGTGAGCAGGCCTTGGCTGGGCCTAGCTTCTACCACGGTTTCCGTGGCCGTTAACGGCGCTAACTGGTCGTTAATGGTGTTCTCCACGTGGCATTTTGCATGACGTCAGCAGTCAATACGGCTGGTGAACAGATCTATGACGGAACAAGTTTTCGTGGCTGAAGGGTGCGATCCGCCACAGTCAGGAAAAAAACCGTGGTAGATTCTTTTGTGATGGGGTTTTTACCACGATGGGCATCCGTCGTAGAAGACTTTTTAGCCACGAAAAACGGGCCTTCAACCACAAAAATCGTCCGCTATAAAAGCCAACTTTTCTTGTAGTGTGTGTTAGTTTTGTTTTTGTTTTTAATAAAGAGTGTTGAAGAAGACCTATGGAGAAAGGATAAGAAACAAGGTAATCCTCTGTATTTTATTTTATTAAGACATGGCCGAAGAAGTATTCTGGATCATTACTCAGTATTTTCGTTGTTATCAAGTCCTTTGATAAGATGTGTGCAAAGGCGCACGGAGCTACTAATCAAATTCCTAGAGTTTTGTAGTTCACAGTGTTCGTAACGACAACTGGAACGGCCGGAGTGGACCGTACCGTACGCCCGTACCACCTCAACCCAAAGGGAGATAAAAAATTGATGTTTGCCGAAGGCACCAATATCGATAACGACCACTGGTACGGCCGGACGCGCCAGTACCACGCGCCCGTACCGTACCTCCGAGCAAATATCATATTTCAAAGTAAAGTCATCATATAGTTAACGACCAGTAGTATGGGCGCGCGCGACCGTACCACGCGCCCGTACCGAGTGCACCGCCTGGGAGCAGTCGTCTCCCCCAAGGTAAGTCACCCGGAATGGGCGGGCTTCGGCCGTACCGCCCACCCGTACCACGTACGCGGCCGCCATAAGCACCCCAAGGAGGTAACCTAAAAATCCCCAAATCAATTTTTCTCTTTCTTCTTCCTCCAAACTCCAAACCACCTCCATTGGATCTTCAAATTTACTCAATCTTCCTTCGATTCTTCGCACTCATTCGATCTAAGGTATGATTCTCCTCCGCTCCTCAATTTATTTGTGCAAAAGCTTCACTCAATCATTCATCATTATCAATCTAGACATACGTCTTATTCTTGATTCAATCTTGATATTGAGTATGCTTAGTATTGTTTTTAGAGGAGTTTCTTTTGTAGTTAGTGTAGAGAATCACTTATTCTATGTTTCTATTGGATCAAGAAAAATATTAGCAATCTTTATTTACTTTATATTGTTTTATTTATCAGATGAACACACGAGGAGTCGTACACATGAGATGGCTGCGGATTCCTCCGCACTACCCGTTGATATGTTGACCCCCGAGTCACTTGGTATCGAGTTCACCGAGGAGTTCGAACTGATCCGTTTCGATTGTCTCAAGATTCAAGAGATCAAGTCCACCAAGTGGGCGTGTCCATATATCTTTAAGCAACTTGACGTTCGTGCTGATTTCGATTTACTTTGCAACAATGTTGGTTTGTACAATTTTGTCTTTTAGGATGTTGTGACGTATCGCCACTTGACGCTTGAGTTCTTCAGCACCTTGACGCACACGGTGGATCCTTATGGTTGTTCCGAGGAACAAAGGCCCAGAGTTGATCGAATCAAATTCCGCCTTATGAATTGTGAGTATACTTTGACACTCAGCCAATGGGCTCAATGCTTTGGATTTACCACCACCACCACCAATGTAGGCATAACTACTTTTGTTTTAGATCCTTCACCTTCACAATACTTTCATTTAATGAGAATTCATGGAAACATACTCAAGGGGAGCCAAATTGATCATCCTGCTATTCGATATTTATTCTATGTGATTGCTAACACACTGCATGCACGTGGTGAGTTTACTAGAATTAATGAGGAGGACATGTTGATCCTCGCAAAAGCTGCTCTTATCAATTGTAACTTAACGCCAATTTGGGCCCTCTACTTGTGTTTTACCTTAAGCATCAGGCTCTTCAATCTCGAGGACCCATATGCGGAGGAGTTGTGACCGTTCTTTCACGCGCACTTCACGTCAACCTAGGTAACATCCAACCGTTGACTGGAAGTAACTGTCTCGGTCTTTCTACTCTAAGAGCATGTGTTATGATTTCTAAAATCATGATAGATATTTCTTCGATATACCTGGAGTGGATCACTTGATCCCAGATCCTTTGCCTAATGGTTTATTCTCTATCGAGAATGGATGTTTGTGTTATGATGCACAGGTTGAAGCTAATCTACCCCAACAAGAAATACCCGTGGGAGGAGGAGAAGATGAAGAAGTAGAACAAGGAGGACCCGAACAAGATGTGCGGCCACCAAGCTACTACACCACCTATGAAGAAATTTATGCACTCGAAGGAAATATTCAAAACATGAACAACCTCGCCATCAACCTTCGAGACGCCACTGCAAGCCTCGCCACCTAGTTTCACGATTGGAGTAGCCAATGGAACGTGGGATATTATCCACCACCACCACAATGAGCAACAAAAGGGCTTGCAAAATTCTGAACTTGGGGATGTGTTCCCCTGGCAAATTTATTTGTGTAATAACGTGGTTGTACTCCAGCTCCTTGGGAGCTTTGAAACACTCGTGTTGGCTTGTTCCAACATCTTGCTTTTTTCCTTTGCTTTTTAATTTGATTTCGTTTTAGTTTATGTTATTTTCATTTGTTTTTCTTTTCTTAAACCCTTGCTTGGTCGCAAGTTCTTTTCTATTCTTTAATCCCTATCCTCAAAAATACAAAAAGATTTTTTCGTTTTTCATTTTTCTTAAACGTGGATTCATAATTTGCCTCTTTACTTTGATATCATTTTGAGAGTAATCGTGTTTGAGTTTTGAAGGAACACATCCCTATAAGGAAGAGGACCATGAAGTCACTTATGAGTTGTTTATCTTAGTTGGTTGATTTGCTAAGATGCCATTCTAGTGGGAAGTACTTTAATATGGTTAGAGTAAGCCTTTTTATTGGTATGATGATTAGTAGTTGAAGCTTTTGCTCTAGTTCTTTTAGTTAACCGAGTCTTGCCTTAGAAATAATATTGCCAAACAAGTACAATAAGAAAAAGTCTGAAATTTACGACTTGTTTGATGAATGATTGTCTTGAGAGTATACCCTTGATGATACTTAACCCCATAGATATTTGGATAGTCTTGATGGCACTCATGAAAGGAGTTGTTTGGTTGAAATAGAGTCTAGTGGTAATTGTGATGCATGCCAAAGCTAACCTTGTGGATCAAACTGCGGTACTAGCTCAAAATAGAGAAAGAAGTGAGACATCTTTGATCTATGTCTCTAATGCACACCTTTGGGATGCCAACAACTCCGCTAGCTTTTGAACGATCTATGGTATAACCCTGGATTTTGGCTATGAGTTGATGACATGAGTGGCTTCCGTGTCAATGTATGGGCAAAAGTATTGGTACTCTCAAAGGTTGTGCAAAAGTGATCCTTGACAAATGATTTTTTTATGAGGATCCACATAACGAGTCCTTGGCATGGTCTCATTCCTACTTTACGATTTTTTCTTGAAAAACAATGATTGGATTAGAAGTGTTTTTGATAGACTTGATTTATTGACGTGGGTGTAAAATAAGACACTTCATTGTTATACTACTTGGGATATGAAACTCTCTTACTCAATTATGCTTTTTAAACATCCTAGTGTTCCTTGGCAAGATGAGAGTTAATTAGAGGAATTGGATTGATTGCTACACTTCTAGTTACTTATACTTATATTAAACTTTACTTTGATTATCTTGACTTACCGAAGCTTGTATAGTATCACTACAAGAAAAGTTTCCTTTCGCAACGACTTGGCCCGACGGTCGTCGTAGAAGGCGCGTCTTCCGTGACGAAATTTTTTCCTCGGCCTTGGCCGATGGAAAACTTTTTTTCCGGTTTCGCGGCCCTCTACTACGATGGATCTGCTAAAAACATGGAGGAATCTCGGTCACCGCGTGGCAGAAGCAAGATTTTCGTTTCCTCGCGCGATGTTGACTCGCTGATGTCTTTTGATGTGTGTGGGTACCGGACATCAGTGTCTCTTGCAGACCATACTTTTCGGTCATGCCTCCCTGATTTGAACTCGATAACGTTGCTCGAGGTGTCTGTCGTTTAGTCAGGTTGCTAGGTCCCTCATGCCAACCTCTCATTAGAAGGATTGTGTGTATGGTGGAATTTTTTCCTTCGCTCGTGCTACCCTGTTCCGAAGTTGATAGCGCTGCTCAATGCATCACTGTCTAATCAACCTCCTGGTACCCACATGTCATCCTCTCATTAGAAGAAACATGTGTATAATGGAATTTATTCCCTTGGCTATTGCCTCCCTGATTTCAACTTGATAATGTTAATCGATCTATCTGCCGTCTAGTCACGCTGCTAGGTCCTCCATGTCAGCCTCACATTATCAGAATCGTGTGTATGATGGAATTTGTTTCTTCTCTCACGCTACCCTGTTCCGAACTTGATAACGCTGCTCGATGCATCTACCGTTTAATCAAACTCCTGGACCCCACATCTCATCGTCTCATTAGAAGAAACGTGTGTATGGTAGAACTTTTTCCCTAGGTCACGCCTCCGTGTTCCGAACTTGATAGCGTTGCTCGCTGCATCTACCGTTTAATCATGATGCAGGGCCCCACATGTCATCCACTCATTAGAAGAAATGTGTGTATGATGGAATTTTTGTTGTTTTTCTAGGCTGCTGGGTCCCCCATGTGAGCCTCTCATTAGAAGAAACGTGTGCATGCTGGACTTTTTTCTCGCTCGTGCCTTCCTGTTTCGAACTTGGCAACAATGCTTGAGGCAAAACCTGTATAAGGCTACGCTACTGGGTCCCACATGCTGGTCTCTCTGTAAATCAAACCTGCGTGGACTTTTTTTCGGCCGCGTCCGCTGTTTTGACCTTAGCATCATTGCTCAATGTGGCAGCCGTGTATGGTCTTGCTGTTGAGGCCCCCATGTCAGGCTCTCTGGTATGTTCTGGCTTGTGGGTCCTAGATGCAGCCTCGGATGTTCTGGCAGGTGGGTTCCTGATGCCAGCCTCTCTGTACAAGTATTTACCTTTTTTTCAAACCCGACCATTAAACTCGAGGGATGCTGAAGGCTGGTGGGTACGCGATGTCAGCCTCTCCATAAAGCAATATTGCTAGAAGAAAAAATGTAAACCCAAGATAATTTTATGTCAAGCACAGAGAATCAAACTCAAGACTTCAAAACACATATAAACCATGTGCGTTGCCACAACAACAAACAAAATAGATGAACATTCTCATTAAAAAGCTTTATAGTACCTATAACTTATATATTAGCCTTCTTAAAAAGATTTTATGTGCCCATGTTATCTCTCTTAGTAAAATAAAAGGGAAGCGATCTTGGCATCTCAATTTATTAAATGCCAGATAATGGAGAAGTTTCTTAAAAACATGGGTTGGCGGGTTTTTTGTTTTTGTTTTAAAGCGCAATTCCAAAAACGTCGAATTAAAGATTTTGGGCTATTCTACATCTACTATACTCAATGGGCTATACTCCATGCGTTATTCTTCATGGGCTCCTTGATAAATATTTAAATGGGCTGTCGTCCGCAAGTCCCTTGACCCCTACAAGGCCGAATTAAATTGTTCTGGGCTAAAGAGGGACCGAATGGGCTAGATTTTACCTCCTCTTTAGTAAAATTTGCATTATGCTGTGGCTCGGCCGGATTCGGAACACAAACCTCACTACCAGAGGGGAAAAACGATAATTCTTTTGACATATATTCGTGTAAAAATATCTAAAGAATAAGGGATACAGACCGCGTGCGCCAAAACTGGACTGGTATCCAATGACTTCACTTGGTACCCTCTCATTTCTGTCCAAAACACATCCAACAGTTCCGATGACACACATGCAAATGCTCTAGTGCAAGTAGCCCAGCAACAGTGACAGAACTTTTTTAGAAATTCAGTAGCATTTGAAAGTTACAGTAGTACAAAATAAGATAGAAAAAATATCGACAGATTCCTAGTTCATATTCAGCAGCACTTGACCGATTTTGCAGCATTCAAAAGTGACTGTTCCAGCTATACAAACACTAAAACTCAATAGCAGTACAAAGAGAACTTGTTCATGTTTCATCTCTAAAAACCTTGTGGCACGATCAGTTTGCCCATTTCTCCAAACACACTCGATCGAGCAAGCATAACTGACGATCAAGTATGCTTTTGTGTGCATACCTCCTCTTCACATTAATACCAGTGTGAACCTTATATATATGCATCCCAAAATGCCCAAGCCTCATCTAGATTGTGACAAAGCCAAGTTTAAAAAGGAAAGCAAGACCATCTACTGCACTTGATCTAAACAAGTACTAGTACATCAGTATTAGTTCTATAAAATACCTTAATAATAGTAACGACATAACACTTGACAGATTGAGTAGCATTTGAAGCTTGAGCAGTACAGAATAACACAGAAAAAATATCTACAGATTCCCAGTTCATATTCAGCACCACTTGACAAATTCAGCAGCATTTCAAACTGACTGATTCAGCAGTACAGACAATGGCCAAAATAAATGATAGATTCATCAATGCAGACATTGAAATTCAATAGTTGTAGCAAGGCCATGACTCAAAAGGAAAGAGAGTCCATATTCAGCACTCGATCGGTCGATCTGAACAAGTACCAGTACATATGTATACTACAAAATAGATTAGCAGTAGCAAGTTAACACCTCCATACAAAATACTCAGCATAACGCAACAGCGTGTTAAGTGCTGGCCGGGTAGTGTTTTCTTTCCTGTCTGTTACCCTTTCCTTGTCACACCGTTGCCTTTGGGCCCACTATGTCAGCAGCGTACATTAGAAATAGGTATACATTGCCGCAAACTTGTTCCATCTCTCCCCATACAAATTGAATCTGTCACCAACATAAAGTAGTCATTAATTAGTACAACGTTGCATATCTTAACATTGGGATCATCACAAAGACAATTTAGATGTTTTATCTCACTTTTGAAACTTGTTGATGCAATACTCCTAATCCACAGGGAATTCCGACGAACGGTTCAGAAGCTTCCAGGTAACACCGCGGCTACGACAGGTACGACCTGAGCCCTTCTAGGGCGACTTCTGCCGACAATGGCCTGCTTGTCAGCTCAGATGTTGCTACCATTTCGATCGCATGGAGCTCATGCCACAGAGACAGCAACCAAAGCTTCACCTTGTACCGCGGCGATTCGCACGCCCCTGAACTAACGAACCTGGGGGATATTACAATGTCCGTGATGTGGTCATCAATTTGGGCGACGAACACGGTGCCCTCTTTCCCGATGTCGATGATATCCGCTCTCCGTGAGCCCTCTGTGGGCACCGACTTAGACGGTTCCCAGTGTTTGTGGCTATAGGGCATTATGGGCGTAGTCAGCGAGTGGGCAACTCTGAGGTAGCGGTCGAGCTCTACCATAGGTGTTAGGTCTACCGACGAGGTGATAAACTCGCATCCAGGCTCCATGCCAGACTTGTTGGCCGTGAAAGCACCAGATTATGTGGTCGTAGACGTCGTTGTAGGGGACGAATGTCCCGCAGTGGTCATTGGCGCATCTGCTACCTTTTCCACCCGCGACTTGGCGGTACAGCTCCTTGGAGCAAGCGGCCAGCCGGGCAGTGCTGGTAGTGTCCAGACGCATAGCGATTTTATTGAAAACATCATCGCCGACCTTGCTCCAAATGTCATGCAGTGGGTTGTACATCGATTGCGACATCGGGATGGATTGGGGGAAGAGGTCAGACCAGAGTATGACTATCGGGGGACTTTTGGAGAGGGGTGGCGCGCGGCCTGCAAGATCTGATGCAGCGGGTGAGATGGCGAGGAAAATGTGTGAAGCGTGCACTAGTGATGATCCCAAATGCGGGGCCATGCGGCGTTGGCGAGTGGGGATAAAAACAGCCGAGATGGGGAAGATGGGATGGCTCTTTGAACGAGTTTTTTTGCAAGGCCTCTAGAGCTGCATCCAGGACGCCGATTAGCTTGGCTTGCACGGTGCACTGCACTAAATTAACCATCTGAAATCCTAGCGCATTTTATAGCTAGGCCGGCACGCTGTCGTGCGCTAAATTAACCATGTCACAACCTGGGCCATGATACAATGCAAATGTATCTATAATTTTTGATGTTCCATGCTTGGTTTTATCTACTTTCTTATGTTTTGTTCCAACTTTGGAGTACTTTTCATATGATTTCTTGGACTAACCTATTAACAAGATGCCACAGTGCCAGTTGCCTGTTTTCTGCTGTTTTTTGGTTCCAGGAAGTCAGAAAATGAATATTCTCGGAATTGGACGGGACAAAAGCCAAAGTTACTATTTTCCCGGAAGACTCACGGAGCCAGAAGGAGAGCCGGAGGGGGGCCACAGGGTGGCCACACCACCCCTAGGAGCGGGTCCACCTAGGCCGCGCCAGGACATGGTGTGGGCCCCCTGGCCGCCCACCGACCTTGCCCTCTGGCCTATAAGAAGCCTCGCGATGCGTAAACCCTAAATCGTCAATCGGAAATCCACGAAAAGTTTCGGCAGCGCCGCCGCCACCGAAGGGGAGATTCGGGGGACAGAAAGTCTCTGTTCCGGCACCCTGCCGGGACGGGGAAGTGCCCCCGGAGCCATCTCCATCGATCTCCACCACCATCTCCATCACCATTGTTGATTCCCATGATGAGGATGGATTAGTTCTCTCTCGAGGCTAAGGGTTCTACCGGTAGCTATGTGTTCATCTCTCTCTCTATGCATGATCTTATTGAGATCATGAGCTTGTAATCTATAGATCTACCTTGCTACTCAAGTGCTTAATAGATCTCTGCTCTCCCCATGTGTGTGAAAGTGACAGCGTGCACACCATGGTGGCACTTAGGCTAGAGATTACAAATACTTGTTATGAGTTATATTTGGAGTTGGATGTCTTTATGAAATTGTGGTGTTTGTTGGACTCATCTAGTACTCAAGGTGACAGTGTGGGGTTATCTAGATGGGAAAGGCTTACTTTGAGGTGTGCTGTTATAGCCCTACCGTTGATTAGAGTGTCCAACCGGAGAGTAGTTAAGAGTAGTATCATGAAGAGAAGATATTTATATGAGAGTGTTCACTAGTGAAAGTATGATCCCTAGGCCTTGTTTCTAAGCACTGAAACACCGTTTGCTATTAGATCTGTTACATATTTGCTTTCTTCTATCTTTATTTCAGTTTTACTTTAGTCTTTTCCACGCCATCAAGTTATTTTCTAGCACCGTTATCTTTTATCCATACCACTTGTATTTCACTATCTCTTCACTAAACTAGTGCACCTATACACCTGACAAGTGTAGTGGGTGTGTTGGGGACACAAGAGACTTCTTGTATCTTGATTGCAGGGTTGCTTGAGAGGGAATACCCTTGACCACTTCCTCCCTGAGTTTGATAAACCTTGGGTAATCCACTTAAGGGAAAACTTGCGGCTGTTCTACAAACCTCTGCAGTTGGAGGCCCAACAACTATCTACAAGAATAGAAGTGCGTAGACATCAAGCTATTTTCTGGGGCCGTTGCCGGGGAGGTAAGGTAAAAGGTATTCACACCGGAGGATTAACGAAGAAGAACCTCCCACGGCAAACGCCTATTTTTTGGCACCGTTGACAGGGAGGTAAGGTAAAAGGTACTCACATCCTCCGGTCGAAGTTATTTCCTTTAGATTCTGCAATTTTGTCTTTTGTTTCTTGTTTTCACTAGTTAGGCTTAATGGAAAACAACAACAAAATTAGAGAGCTTTATAGTATTTATCTTGAGTTAGGACATGAAGTGTTTGAAGAGAAAAATAAAAAACCTATGGAACTTTATTTGCATGCTAATAGCAATGTTGTTAGTATGAATTCTTTGGACACCATTATTGCTAATGCTATGGAAAACTCTAAGCTTGGGGAAGCTGGTTTTGATGAGCATGATATTTTTAGTCCCCCAAGCATGGAGGAGAAAATTTACTTTGATGATACCAAACCTCCAATATATGATGATTACAATGATGAATATGATATTTTCAGTCCACCTACTATTGAGGAGGAAATTAGTTATGATTACAATATGCCTCCTATATTTGATGATTATGGTGATGAAAATAATAATGATAGTTATTTTGTTGAATTTGCTACCACTACAATCAATAAGAATGACTATGTTTATGTGGGGAGTATTAATTCTTTTATGCATATGGCTCATGATAAGAATGTTTCTTGTGATTGTTATATTGTTAATTTTGTTCATTATGCTACTGAAAGTTATTATGAGAGAGGGAAACATGGTTTTATGCATCTCAGTAATATTAAGTTTCCCCTCTTTATGTTGAAAGTCTTGAAGTTGCACTTGTTTTGCTTTCCTATGCTTGTCGCTTTGTGCTTTCATGACTTGTTTCTTTATAAGATTCCTATGCATAGGAAGTGGGTTAGATTTAAATGTTCTTTGAATTTGCTTCTTGATGCTCTCTTTTACTTCAATTCATATTTCTTATGTGAGCATTTTCTCAAACTATCATGCCTAACTTAAAGGCGTTAAAGAAAAGTACTTGTTGGGAGATAACCCAAGAGTTTTAGATGAGACTTGGAAGTTATTAACTCTGTAATAACCTCTCCTTACCCTTTTTATTTTCTTTTTGTGCCAAGAGTAACCTCTAATGAGAGAGAAGTAATGATTGGGAAAGTTGTTGTCCCGAAACAGATTTTTGTGCTTCACCGTAAAAATTCGTGAGAGACCTCTGTATGTCGGATTGAGCTGTAATTGTTTTTTCTTATGCCCCAGGTTGTTATCTAACTTTAGTTAGTTCAACACTTTTTGATTTGAGCAACATAAGGTCTTCGAAAAAATTCATCTTTACCTACTGGTCTGTTTTGACAGATTTCTGCCATTTTCTGCATTTGCTTCTTGTTGATTCCTTTTTGAGTTCTTTTGGGGAATTGAACTTTTTGAGGGAAGTGCTTCAGTATCTAGTGTTATAATGGAAGTTTATTGGTGTTAGAACTGAACCTTAAGACTTATTTATCTTGAGTGCACTAATGTTGCTAATAAAGATTTTGTGAAGTTTTGTATGAAGGAAAAAATTTAGGTGTATGGAAGGAATGAGTAATGAGATGAAGGATAGACTAAAGCTCAAGCTTGGGGATTCCACGCGTGTCACCCCAAGAAATATCCAAGAAGTACAAGCGTCAAAGCTTGGGGATGCCCAAGGCATCCCCTTCTTCATCAATAAAAATCCCAGGTTTCTTCCAAACACTTCATTTTTATTGTTTCATGCATAGTTGTGTTGTTCTTGGAGCGTATTTGTTTTTGTTTTTGGTTTTCATTTTCTTAGTTTTCTTTAATAAATTGGTTGGACCCCCTCTTTCATACATTGGTTTGCAAATAGTTTGGTTTGGTTTGGAAAAGAGTAGGAAAGTTAATACTTATGTGGTAAAAAGAGCTTGTTTTTGACTGTGGCATATGCTTTGTCATGCCATGCTTGATATTGTTTTGTCTTTATGCTTAGTATTCTTTGCTGTAGCGTGACTTGTTATAATCAATTGATATTTCGTAATGTGCCTTGGATGAATCATGCGTTGTTTTAGCATATTAAAGCATACTATAGTGTTATTCTCCTTTGATGCTTTATTTGGGTTGACTTGGCACATGCTCACACCATGTTATGACTATCCAAAGTCACCATAGCCTTTATGATCCTTTAGTTTTCAACTTGTAGTATCACTTTATGCTTTGATCAATGATGTTTTATCGCTCTGCATGATTATGGCCATTATTGCTCTCTTAGTTTGTCGCTCCCAGTCTTTTGCTAGCCTCCACAACAAAGTATGAGTTCCACTCATGCATCCAATTCCTTAAACCAAGTTATTCCAAAGAGTCCACTATACCTACCTATTAGCATTTGCTATTCCAAGTATATTCATGCTTTTATGTACCTTCCGAATTAAACTTGTTATGAGAAAACTAGTGATTAAAGCTCTCACGAACTTGATGGCACACTTTATTTTTCTTGCCCTTAATAAACTTGAACCATTGTGTCGTCTATGTTGTATATGTTTGCACTTATTTGTTGGGGATTAGCAGAACCATGTTGTCATGGGGCACGCTTTCAACATTGCACTGGTACTTTGTACCTAGTTGATATCATGCTCTTTTGTCTATGGATGTCGTCGGTGTGAAATGAAAGGGGATCTTGTAAGTCCATGGAGTTATGTATATGTGTTAGAGAAACGCCTGGGCCATTGGTCTAATCCATGCTGACATGGTGGAAACCTACAGCGTAACCATAATGAGCTGTCTATGAAGCATTCTTCTTATAAAAAAAGAGTCCTATATTGAGAAAAAAAGAGATACTATGAAAAGAGGAAAGAGAGAAAAAAGCACCATATTCCCATGGTAAATAAGAAGAATGCTGAGATGCTCGTTGTCTGCTTGCCTTGTCATTTTGATATGGGGATTCTTCTGTATCATCGGGCAAGGGGTACCCCGTTGGCGGTTCTCAATGATACACATGTACTTACAATGACAAGAACTTACCGGTGACTAAACTTGAGTAGCATGAGGAGCGGCCCTCATATACAAGGGACATGAGATTTCTGACTTATACTTCGTCAAGCATGTACACCATAGTTTGTTCACTTTAACCTTAATCACTTCAAGATGCTTATGATAGGGGAAATGAGAGCTGAAAGCTATAAGTACCATAATTTTTGGAAGCTCTTTATGAGACTTGAATCCCTACATCCTTCTATGAAGGCCTTTCTTCCACCATTATATTGACTCTCCACCTTCTACCTTTATGCACCTACTTTGAGAGCATAGTGGCCATTCTTAGTTCTATGTGCATTGTCCCAAGACTAGTTGATTGATGCATAACTTGATATTGCTTGTTTTAAACTATTTGTATCTAGTCACTCTTATGAACTTTGAAGGTGTCCTATGCATTTATATTTGCTACTCTATGAGGGACAAGCTGAATGCTATCATGCTATGTTTTCTTTATGCGAAACAAACAAACGTCTTGCAAAGCATTGTTATTCATGAATCTTTTGTTTGTGCCTTTTCATGTTGCATCATAGTTTCTTTGTCTTATTGCTAGAACTTTGTCTTTCATGTTATGATTGAAGTACTATGATCCCAGCTTTGAATGTTTTGCAAATACTTAGATAAAGTATTTGATGGTGCATGTCACCTCAATTCTTTCTTTTTATCACTTACCTACTCGAGGACGAGCAAGAGTTAAGCTTGGGGATGTTGATACATTGCAAATGTATCTATAATTTTTGATGTTCCATGCTTGGTTTTATCTACTTTCTTATGTTTTGTTCCAACTTTGGAGTACTTTTCATATGATTTCTTGGACTAACCTATTAACAAGATGCCACAGTGCCAGTTGCCTGTTTTCTGCTGTTTTTGGTTCCAGGAAGTCAGAAAATGAATATTCTCGGAATTGGACGGGACAAAAGCCAAAGTTACTATTTTCCCGGAAGACTCACGGAGCCAGAAGGAGAGACGGAGGGAGGCCACAGGGTGGCCACACCACCCCTAGGCGCGGGTCCACCTAGGTCACGCCAGGGCATGGTGTGGGCCCCCTGGCCTCCCACCGACCTTGCCCTCTGGCCTATAAGAAGCCTCCCGATGCGTAAACCCTAAATCGTCAATCGGAAATCCACGAAAAGTTCTGGCAGCGCCGCCGCCACCGAAGGGGAGATTCGGGGGACAAAAAGTCTCTGTTCCGGCACCCTGCCGGGACAGGGAAGTGCCCCCAGAGCCATCTCCATCGATCTCCACCACCATCTCCATCACCATTGCTGATTCCCATGATGAGGATGGATTAGTTCTCTCTCGAGGCTAAGGGTTCTACCGGTAGCTATGTGTTCATCTCTCTCTATGCATGATCTTATTGAGATCATGAGCTTGTAATCTATAGATCTACCTTGCTACTCAAGTGCTTAATAGATCTCTGCTCTCCCCATGTGTGTGAAAGTGACAGCATGCACACCATGGTGGCACTTAGGCTAGAGATTACAAATACTTGTTATGAGTTATATTTGGAGTTGGATGTCTTTATGAAATTGTGGTGTTTGTTGGACTCATCTAGTACTCAAGGTGACAGTGTGGGGTTATCTAGATGGGAAAGGCTTACTTTGAGGTGTGTTGTTATAGCCCTACCGTTGATTAGAGTGTCCAACCGGAGAGTAGTTAAGAGTAGTATCATGAAGAGAAGATATTTGTATGAGAGTGTTCACTAGTGAAAGTATGATCCCTAGGCCTTGTTTCTAAGCACTGAAACACCGTTTGCTATTAGATCTATTACATGTTTGCTTGCTTCTATCTTTATTTCAGTTTTACTTTAGTCTTTTCCACGCCATCAAGTTATTTTCTAGCACCGTTGTATTTTATCCATACCACTTGTATTTCACTATCTCTTCGCCGAACTAGTGCACCTATACACCTGACAAGTGTATTGGGTGTGTTGGGGACACAAGAGACTTCTTGTATCTTGATTGCAGGGTTGCTTGAGAGGGAATACCCTTGACCACTTCCTCCCTGAGTTCGATAAACCTTGGGTAATCCACTTAAGGGAAAACTTGCTGCTGTTCTACAAACCTCTGCACTTGGAGGCCCAACAACTATCTACAAGAATAGAAGTGCGTAGACATCAGGCCATTACAGCTAGGCCGGCACACTGCCATGTACACCAACTAGAGTTACTGCTGCTGTCATGTTTGACCAGATGATGTTTGTTTAGTTTGCTAAAAAGGATTATACTGTGTAGGGCTGGACTATCGAGCAGCTCGACTCGTTAAGGCTAGGCTCGTTAAGGCTCATGCTCATTAAGGCTTAGATCATTAAACTCATTAAGGATAACGAGCAAAAAATAAAGCTCAACTCGGTTCATTAGATGTTAACAAGCGCTCACGAGCTACTCATTATGAAAATGTATCAGCCTCATACTGAGGCATACCAATAATTAAAAATGACAGTCGGCAGGGTTCGGTTAATGCCGCGGTCAGCAGATCCAGATCGAGAAGATGGAGATGGGGTATGTAGTGGGATATGACGAGTTGACGAGACACATGAGAATATTCTGAATCGGTCAGGAGAGTCTAGGGTAAGGTTTTTGGTCGGTCGCTCTCGCTCCTGGATTGATCAGTCTTACTCAATGGGCTAGATGTTTGCCTTAGATGGACATGTAGCAACATAAGTTGGCCTTACCTTGGTTGTTACCGAGCTTAAGAAGTAGCTCATGAACATCGTTAACTCGATCGTTTAGCTCGTTAATGATATGGAGTAAAAACTATAGCTCAGCTCAGATCGTTAAGGAAACGAGTCGATTTTGAACGAGCCAAGCAAACGAGTTCTCATTAAACTCGTCGAGTTTCGATTTTTATGTCTAGCCCTAATACTTTGGAACAAGAGGTAGTACAATACTAGCAGTAGTACACTAGATGTTTGTTTTGCAGTTTTGCTGCAAACATAGTACAATAAATACCTCCACATTGGAGCCTAGCGCGATCAAGTACCACGGTGTTCCAATAGGATGCATGATAACGGAAGGTGTTCAAGCACCTCTTTACAGAATAGTTATAATTAGAAGTGAATAGTCACTACATTAATACACCTACGATATGTAAATTGTCCATCAAATGATGGGTGATAACCTGCACATCTGATCACCTTCTCCCAGTTATCATGATCAAATACTATCACCTTAAAGGAAGTGGTGGCAAGCTTCTTGAATACCAGAAAGTATCCTACCTTCAAGTCATGTGCTTTGACAAAATCTAGCCATCCTTCGTCAACGATTACCTTGCCATCTTGCTTCTTCAGCTTGACGTCCCAGCTGCAGGCTTTGCATATCTTCAGCTTGATGGCCTCTGGATACTCACTGCCAAACATTGGCAAAAAGGAGCTGGGTATGCTTCGCACGTCTAACCCTCCCGGTATTAACAGCATCTTGCAGAACTCGTCACATGTGTTCTCCACGTGGGTGTTCCTGGCTCGCCCCTCCATCCAGACTACATAAGGATCTCTTGTCTTCTTCGATGATGAGTCTATCCAAGCTTGAGCTTCTTGCCTGAACACTGCAAAAAAAATCCCGTGGACAGATAATGTCTCTACCAGCTGTCAATAATTGTGAAATAGTATAGTATTAGCTGATAGAGTATAATACAAGATCAGTTAAGAAAGTAAAGTGGGGCAATTTTCTTATCAAAGTACACAAATTAAAGTCTTAATTCTAGCTAGCATGAATGTCGGTTATATTAGTACTACTTCCAAGGTCTAGGCATCACATTAGTGCAGTTCTTTATCGAGCAGTACATATACTGAACACCCAGGAACAGACGAACATGATGAGCTCTATCTGTTTCCAATGCTAGAGATGCATACATATACTCGAAATTTTGGAAAAAATCAGGGTAGGGAAAAAGCCGCCCCAACTTGCCCAAATTAAAGGGACCTCCACCCCTGAGACAAATCTAAAGCAAAACATACCGAGTGGCCTCCCAAATCATCATCAGTTGTGGATCAATCAATACAAAATTTGAACTTATTATTATAGTTCACCGTAGATCTAGCCCCGGAACCAGCTTGCATATGTAAAACTGAACTGTAGTATACAAACGGGTTAAATGCACTAGATGATAACTATACTCAACACCAACCCAATGTTAACCAAGCGCTAATAAAAGCTTGACCGCGTCTCATCATCAAGATCAAGGGTTTCGGGGATTATGTACATACCGCACTGCCACTGTGATGTCTGAGGGATGCGACGGCTCTATAGATGAGGTTGCAGGGCCCGCCGCCCATAGCCGACCCGCCTAAGATGAGTAAATTGCGGCGGTGGTGGTCGTCAATGGAGGGAAACACAATGTCAATTAAGGAGTGCTGTGTGGGAGAGGGCTGGGGCTGGGGCTGGTGAGGGAATAAATGTGGCAAGGTTACACGAATTCTGTGGACAAAGAAAACCTTGCCACCAATACAGTACTACTAATTGTCATGCAAAAATTAATTTCCTAGAAAATTGGGCACGACAGCTTGAGTGCTTGAATAGGGAAACATCAAACACATACTATGAAAGTATATTATTACGTACATGGTGCCTAGTACAAGCAATAGTGGAAATGATGTTGCAAGTATTGTACTACAATACAGTATGAAAGTACTTTGTACATAGTACTGTACATTACATGGTGACAAGTACTAGCTACAGAAATGATGTCGCGAGTGCTCATAATTAGCTTTTCGGTATTTTGGTCAAACTTCACATAGTTCTAACGAGGCAGGGTTGGCATGAACCACATTGGCGCCTCAAACATTTGCTCTCTATGTTCCACTCCAGTGTAGTTAAGTGATGAACCTATGGCAGCTCCCCCATTGACGTGCACGCGGCTCCAATCTGGAACTGGCTATGGGCGATGTTGGCAGCTGATACGTCCAAACCGTATCTACTTTCTCGAACACTTTTGCTATTGTTTCTCCTCTATACTTGTGTGATTTGGATGCAACTAATGCGAACTGACGGTGTTTTCAGCAGAATTGCCTTGGTGTCTACTTTTTGTGCAGAAAATCAACTATCAGGAAAAATCCTGGAAAATATGCCAAAAATCCTATTTTACCCGAAGACTCCAGGAGCCAGAATACGAGATGGAGAAGAGCCCTGGGGTGGCCACACCACCTGCTGGCGCGGGCCAGGCCAGGCCACGCCAGGCGGTGGTGTGGGCCCCCCAGGCACCCTCTCGGTCTCTCTCTTCGCCTATAAGGAGCCTTCTAACCTAAAAACTTCGGGGGGTTCGACGTTTTTCCAAAAGGAGTTCCGCTCCGCCGCTACCACCAGATTCCACGAAACAGCACCAGAAACTCCGTTCTGGCACCCTGCCGGGACGAGGAATTGGAGGAGATCATCGCCATCATCATCACCATCGCTTCTCCATCGACCATCCATGTTTCCCCCATCTATGAGTGAGTAATCCCCCGCTGTAGGCTATGGGGATGGTAGGGATTGGATGAGATCGTTCATGTAATGGCATCAGATTGTTAGGGCATAGTGCCTAGTATCTCTATTAGTGCTTTATGACTTTGTTGCAACCTTGTTGCGCTTAATGCTTGTCACTAGGGCCCGAGTGCCATGATTTCAGATCTGAACTTATTATTGATTCATCATGATAGTATTGTTTTGGGTCTTATCTACAAGTTGTTTACACACGTCGTTGTCCGGAACATATGGTCCCGAAGTGACAGAAATCGGGGTAGCTGGAAGGGAAAGGCTTTGATGTGAGGATCACGTGTGTTCACTGAGTGTTAATGCTTTGCTCTGGTGCTTTATTAAAAGGAGAACCTTAATTGCCAGTAGTTCCCTAGAGGCCCCGCTGCAAACGGGCTGGCAGGACAAAAGATGTTGTGCAAGTTCTCATTGCGAGCACGTATGACTATATATGGAACACATGCCTAGGATTGTCTAGTACTTGGATGCTTTATCTTATTTATCTGCAATTGCCCTATGTTCTAATTGCTATGTGAATTGTCTTGTCCATGCAACGCCCGTCCATCCATCCCTATGCCTACCGCACTCGAATCCCACTGTTTACTGCTTTGTTACTATTGTCTTTGCTTTACTACTGTTGCTGCTTTACTATTCCTACTACAAAACTGTTGCTACTGATAAACTGCTGTGAGCAAGATTGTTTCGAGGTGCAGCTGAATTGATAACTCAGTTGTTAAGGCTGATAAGTATTCTTTGGCTCCCCTTGTGTCGAATCAATAAATTGGGTTTCACTTCCCTCGAAAATACTGCGATACGCCCCCTATACTTGTGGGTCATCAGCAGCGCACGTGTGTAGCAAACACACAGTCTCCTCTGAACACTAGCAGAGCTTCGTCAACTTCGGAAACACGTGTTCAGAGGATGAATGGATGGTTGATTCCCACAAACACTGACCTTCCTTCAAGATTATCCCTTCTAATCCAGTCTGGTGCTACAGGGTCATCCAAATTAAGGGCCCTCTAGAAAACGTGGCAGCGGAGCGAGGGATAAGAGCGCAGTTCTCTACCCATGTATGATACAGGATTACCATGGCTGATGTTTCCTACACCCCTATTGTGAATCCACAGGATATTCTAGCCAAGCTCTACCAAGTACCAGCTGCGTAATGCAATATCTTCAGCCTCGGCATCGTCACCGGCTTGGATGTTTGCCGGCTCTTCAATTATTGGAGCCTGTATGACACGTGGGTCTGCAAGTATACATGTGTGTGCATTTTCGTTAGCAAAAGTATCACGAACAATGTAGTTGTAAGTAATTTATAAATTTTACTTTTAAATAACAGGACTCACTCCACTTGTTTGGTTCGCAGACAAGAACATCTCCTCGCGGTTCGGTCACCGCGTATATGCGATCAATAGAACCACTGATTACACACTTGGCAATAGCATCGACATACGTTGCTGGTGCAAGATAGTCGTTTCGAAGGATAATCTAGTCCCTGTCACAAGGAAAATCTATGGTAGCAATGAATTTGTCGAACACCGCCATCGCGTTGTAGTGCCATTGGTTGTCAAATCTGTATGGTTTCTTTGCTATTTGTATCTTCAGCAGCTTGATATTCGCGTGCTTGTAGAGGTAAGTGCATGGGGGGGGGGCAGGAAAACACTAGTTACCCGATGGATAAATATCAACACGATGCACACATGGCAGCTCGATACGTGCCATACTATAGATGTTTTGGAGCTACCAATGTCCTGGGTGATTTGCAATCACAATCCATTCTCCATTGGCACCAACCTAGTGACCCTTGTTTTCAAATCCTTCATCATCCCATGTTCCGGGTATGTCATCATCAACTGGTACAAATGCTTCTATTGTTGGATTTTCTAGTGGCATCAGCAACGCGCCAATGCCCTGCAACAGATTTTCTTCATATCTAGGGGCATGCAAGGTGTTTGACAAAGGGGGGAGTGCTAGCTAGCTTTGCGGAAAAACTTCTATCTGAAAGATGCAGAAACATGTTGAATAAATCATGAATGCATGCAGACAAAAACACCAAGGAATAAGGTCTTGTTTGCATTAAAGAAAAAAATGTAGGAATAGTTAAGTTTCCTATGTTGGAACTATTCAGAGGAATGGACCAGAGGAAAAAAAACGCAGGCAATTTTCCTATGATTGATTAACAAGATTAGGGGCCTCTTTCGATCAATGGTTTTTAAAAAACGTAGGAATAGGAAAAACACGGGATTGACATGGTAGGTACAGTAAATTCATATTAGGAATTAAAAACACAGGAATTTTGTAACATGTGTCTTTGGATGGTGAATAGGAAACAAACACAAGAGTTTTGCAGGAATATATTGTAAGCGCATTGGACTTCTCAAAGGAGAAAAAGACTGAGGTTGGAGCTCGTGTTTAGATTCTTATGGAATGGAGGGCATAGGAACTAAGAAGTGACTCCATAGGAATTTGATATCTTCCAAAATCCTATGGGTTAGAATCCTCCAAAACTCATACGCATGCAAATAACAAGAATGAGGTCCCAAGAGACACGATAACATCATAAATATATTCTCCTGTGAGGTTTGACTTTGATTTTACCATGTTTTAAAGTAATCCTATGTTTTTGTATTCATGTAAACCAAACAACCAACTTTTTATAGAAATCTTGTCTTTGTAAAACACATGAAACTTAAAATATAATGTCAGCCCTGATTGGCCAATACACCTTCCGTTATAGGTATCAACAATCATGCTCGTTCTTGCGTTTCAGATTAGTATGTTTGGAGGAGAGGGGGACACTGAAGCAAAAGTCTTGGGCCTCTTTCAATCACAGGATTGAGAACACATGAACTTCACAGGTTTGCCGGTGAAAATAGGCGATTATAAAACGTAGGAAAACTACCTACGTGATTGGCACGATGAGAGTTGAGCCTCAAGTAGATGTTCCAATTCCTATGGGATTTAAGCATAGGTGGGGGGTTGCAGTTCAAAAGAATTTGCGTACCACGATTCCTTTGATCCAAATTCAATCCATATGAAAGAATCTAAGGATTCGAGTCCTACAAAAATCATGCAAAACTGATTTTTACCTGCTCGACATGGTCTAGTAGCCATGTTTATGGGTTAGAGTGAAGTAGGCAGGGCAAACCAAACGGGAGACCAGGATCTTCCGCAATCCCTCAACGCATGCCAACCATGCTGTGAGCCAGGCGACCGGTGCTCAAAAGATCGGCGTGACCGGTGATGTTGCTCAGTGGTCCATAGTGGAGGTTGCCAAATCCGATTGTCTGGCTGTAGCGCTTAGATATCTTACACTTCATCGCTCCAAAAGTCATTCCGAGGAAGAGTATTGCGGAAGATTAGTCGGGATGGGTTGGCGGTTTCTACCTTTCTGCAAGGTGGAGAGGGGCTACGATGGTGCACAAGCGGTAGAGGAAAACGATGAGGGGCGCGGGGTGGTTCTCCTCCGGTTGTCGGATCGACTACTCCGACCCGGTATATTAGGGAAAAACTAACGCGGGACATTAACATAGACGCTTATGCAAAAAAGGAATAATAACAGAAAATTAGATATAGTAGTATTTCTTAAACGCTCCAGCCCGCAACGCTGGCCCCTAGTTTGAGGCGCTACTGTTTTTTTCGTGTAGGTAGCTAGGGATAGCAAATCACACCATGCCGAAGAAAAAGATTTGAAATGTCCTCAAATTTGCTTTGCGTGTGGGGATGGTGATGCCGCACTAAAGGAGAGAGCAAACACAATTTGTTTTGAATGCATATATACTACTCCCTCCGATCCATATAATGTTCTCAGATTTATCTAGATTAGAATGTATATAGTCATGTTTTCGTGCTAGATTTATCTAATGATTGGAAACTCCGAGTGGCAACATTATTACCATGACATGATTCACCCATTTACTCCCAAATATGGGAACATCACAGATGGTGGGAGTACAATTTACATCAAGGACCTAAAAATGGAGAAAATTACATAAAGGTCCTTACATTTAGCACGAAGCACCCTAAAAATAAGCAAGGGAAATAGTCGAGTCCGGCTCCTCGAGAGAGAAGAGCCATACTCTTCATACTACTTTCTCTTTGTTTGTTTTCAAAATATATGGCCAAATTTAGTGGCATGAAAATTCCTGAACATGGGATCATCATCAGCATAAAGTATGATGTAGATATGGCCATGACCTTGGTCGTTCGACTTGAAATCCAAGAATGTTCATACCCATCGGCAACTAATAAAATTAAATACGTTTAAATTTTACCACTTGCTTTTAGGTTCGAATTTTACACGTAAGGATGGAGGGATTACATTTTAAATCAAGGACCTAAAAAGGAAAAAAATTATCGAGGTCCATACATTTAGCACGAAGCACCCTAAAATTAAGCAGGGAAAACAGTTATGTTTTGCTCCTTCTCGAGAGAAAAGCTGATCGAGCCATACTCTTCATACTACTTCCTCTTTGTTTGTTTTCAAAATATGGCCAAATTTGGTGCCTTGCAAATTTTTGGATATGGGATCATGAATCATCAGCATAAAATATGATGTAGATATGGCCATGAGGCCCATGAACTTGGTTGTTCTTCTTGAAATCCAAGAATGTTCATACTTATCGACAACTAATAATCTTAAATACGTTTAAATTTTTACAGTTGCTTTTAGGTTTGAATTTTACACATACGGATGGTGGGAGTACATTTTACATCAAGTACCTAAAAAAGGTAAAATTACATCAAGGTCCATACATTTAGCACGAAGCACCCTAAAATTAAGCATGGAAAATAGTCATGTTTTTCTCCTTCTCGAGAGAAAAGCTGATTGAGCCATACTCTTCATACTACTTCCTATTCATTTGTTTTCAAAATATGGCCAAATTTGGCCGCATGCAAATTCTTGGATATGGTATCAGGAACCATCAGCATAAAGTATGATGTAGATATGTCCATGACCTTGGTCGTTCGTCTTGAAATCCAAGAATGTTCATACTCATCGACAACTGATAATCTTAAATACATTTAAATTGTACCACTTGCTTTTAGGTTCGAATTTTACACGTACGGACGGTGGGAATACATTTTACACCAATGACCTAAAAAGGTAAAATTACATCGAGGTCCATACATTTAGCACGAAGCGCCCTAAAATTAAGCAGGGAAAATAGTCATGTGTTGCTCCTTCTCGTGAGAGAAGCTGATCTAGCCATACTCTTCATACTACTTCCTATTTGTTTGTTTTCAAAATATGGCCAAATTTGGGGGCATGTAAATTCTTGGATATAGGATCACAATCATCGACATAAAGTATGATGTAGATATGGCCATGACCTTGGTCGTTCGTCTTGAAATCAAAGAATGTTCATACTCATTGACATATAATAATCTTAAATATGTTTAAATTTTACAACTTGCTTTTAGGTTCGAATTTTACACGGATAGTCGGAGTAAATTTTACATCAAGGACCTAAAAAAGGTAAAATTACATCAAGGTCCATACATTTAGCACGAAGCACCCTAAAATTAAGCAGGGAAAACCGTCATGTTTTGCTCCTTCTAGAGAGAGAAGTTGACCGAGCCATACTCTTCATACTACTTCCTCTTTGTTTGTTTTCAAAATATGGCCAAATTTGGCAGCATGCAAATTCTTTGCTATGGGATCATGAATCATCAGCATATAAAGTATTATGTTGATATGTATGACCCTTGCTGTTCGGTTTGAAATGCAAGAATTTTCATATTCATTGACAACTAATAAGCTTAATTACGTTTAAATTTTACAACTTGCTTTTATGTTCAAATTTTACATGGACAGTGGGAGTAAATTTTATAGCAAGGACCTAAAAAAAGGTAAAATTACATCGAGGTCTATACATTTAATTACCACAGAGCACCCTAAAATTAAGCAGGGAAAACAGTCGGATTCGGCTCCTTCTCGAGACAGCAGATGGTCGAGCCATACTCTTCGTACTACTTGCCTCTTCGTTTGTTTTCAAAATATGGCCAATTTGGCGGCATGCCATTCTTGGATATGGGATCGTGAATCATCGATGTAAAGTATCATGTAGATATGGCCATGACCTTGGCCGTTCAGCTTGAAATCTAAGATTGTTCATACTCATTCACAACTAACCTTAAATTCGTTTAACTTTTACCACTAACTTGTAGGTTTGACAGTAGGAGTACATTTTACATCAAGGACCTAAAAAGGGAAATTACATCGAGGTCCATTCATTTAGCATGAAGTACCATAAAATTAAGAAAATAAAACAGTCTGGTTCGGCTCCTTCTCGAGAGAGCAGCTGATCGAGCCGTACTCTTCATAGTACTTCTTCCTCTTCGTTTGTTTTCATCAAGGACCTAAAAGGGGAAATTACATCGAGGTACAAAAATTTAGCACGAAGCACGCATTAAAATTAAGCAAAGGAAAATAGTCGGGTTTGGCTCCTTCTCGAGAAAGAACCTGACCAAGAGATACTCTTCGTACTACTTCCTCTTCGTTTGTTTTCAAAATACATGGCTAAATTTTGTGTCATGCAAATTCTTCGATATGGGATCATGAATCATCAGCATAAAGTATGATGTACATATGTCCATGACCCTGGTCGTTTGGCTTGAAATCCAAGAATGTTCATACTCATTGACAACTAATAAGTTTAAATACATTTAAATTTTACCACTTGCTTTTGTGTTTGAATTTTATAGGGATAGTGGGAGTACATTTTACGGCAAGGACCTAAAAAGGGGTAAAATTACATCGAGGTCCATACATTTAGCACGAAGCACCCTAAAATTAAGCAGGGAAAATAGTCATGTTTGGCTCCTTCTCAAGAGAGAAGCTCATCGAGCCATACTCTTCATACTACTTTCTCTTTGTTAGTTTTCAAAATATATGGCCAGAGTTGCGGCATGAAAATTCGTGGACATGGGATCATCATCAGCATAAAGTATGATGTAGATATGGCCATGACCTTGGTGGTTCGGCTTGAAATCCAAGAACGTTCATACTCATCAACAACTAATAATCTTAAATACGTTTAAATGTTACCACTTGCTTTTAGGTTTGAATTTTACAAGGACGGTGCGAGTATATTTTATATCAAGGACCTAAAAAAGGGAAAATTACATCGACGTCCATACATTTATATCTAAAAACTTGTCTTGTGGTATTTAGATCCATATTCTTTGGTGTTTCTTTATGTAAAAGAACAATCTTGTCATCACTCCAAAAATTGAGAATTAAATGTTCTTTCGTGATAGTTGGAAACTAACACCAAGGACATTGTTTACTACATGAAGATGCACCCATCTATCTCTAGAAATACATTTAATTCAATAGCAATCAATTTCCCTTACTTGTGTAGATGCTAGTGTCATGCACCTAACACCAGCCTAAGTTATCACCTTCATAGTGCATAGTAACTAATAGGTACTGTCATAGAAGACTATATTAATTATCTTGTAGACTCATTTTCACTTGAAAAGTGTGATGTTATGGTAACTTAGCTAGTTACTACATCCATCTCTTTCCTCATTTAATAGCATGCCATATCATCACTCAGAAACTGAGAATTTTATTTCCTGATAGTTGGAAACTCACACTGACGACATTGTTTACTACAAGAAGATGCACCCATCTACCTCTGAAAATACATTTAATTCAAGAGCAATCTATTGCGCTTACTTGTAGCTCAAGTTTGACCTAATTTTGTTAAATTGTCAAGATGCAAAATCTTAGCAAGAAGTTGAACCTATCGTCAAAACTCTCGGTGTTTTATGATATATTAATTTTGACCCCTCGATGGGTACCTCCAAAAGATTTTTCGTAAAACTTTCAAAGCAACCTACAATTTACTTGTAGTTTCAAATTTGACCTAATTTCGATAAATCGACATAAAGTCATTAGGTCAAATGGGAAGAGTTAGCTAGGAAGTTTGAAAACTCATAAATAAAACAGGGGAATCCTTGGTACAACATGTTGGTAAACTTGGCTTCTAGCATTCAGATCCAATATTCTTCGGACATTTCTTTACCGAAAAGAACAACCTCGCTCGTCAGCACTCGGAAAATTGAGAATAATTGAATGTTCTTTCCTGATATAGTTGAAAAATCACACTGATGACACTGTTTACTACAAGAAAATGCACCCATCTACCTCTCTGAAAAGTCATATTTTTCAACAGCAATCTATCGCGCTTACTTGTAGCTCAAGTTTGACCCAATTGCTTTAAATAGTTTCATGCGATGCAAAATCTTAGCAAGAAGTCCAACCTATTGTCAAAACTCTCGGTTGTTTCTCATATATTGATTGTGACCTCCCCCCGATCAGTACAGTACCTCCAAAAGCTTTTTCGTAAAACTTTCAGAGCAACCTACAATTTAGTTATAGTTTAAGTTTGACCTAATTTCGATAAATCGGCATGTACAAGTGGGCAGAGTTAATTAGCTAGGGAGTTTGAAAACTCAAAAAACATACGAGAATCGTAAGTAAAACATGTTGGTCCACTTAATATGTCTAGAAGCTTGGCTTATGGCATTGAGATACATATTCTTCAAGCTTTCTTTACAGAAAACAACCATCTCATCATCACTCGGAAAACTGAGAATTTTATTTCCTGATAGTTGGAAACTCACACTGACGACATTATTTACTACAAGAAGATGCACCCATCTACCTAATTTCATTAACATAAAGTATTATCGAAATCAAAGAATAATTAATAATGTTCGTATTATACTTTTATAACACGTTTTTTCCAGATACACATAACATTATGCCACAAAAAATATATTATACTTCTTATTCTTTTTTTGAAATGTTATGAAAACCGTGTCAACTTTTTCGGGATGCGGATGCATAGCAAGAACATGAATTTTTCAGAAATTTTGGTGGTTTTTCGATGTACCGAATTACTGCTTAGTTTTAAAAGATTTTTGGAAAATTTTAAGAGCAATCTATCGCGCTTACGTTTAGTTAAAATTTGAGAAGGTCGGTGGGAGTACAGTTTACATTGAAGACCTCAAAAAATAGAAAATTGCATAGTGGTCCATACATTTAGCACAAAGGGCGCTAAAATGAAGCAATGAAAAACAGTCGGTTGCAGGTCCTTCTCGAGCGAGTGGCTGAGCCATACCCTTCGTACTACTCCGACTGTACTTTCGATCCAGCGTGCTACAGGTGTGCTTGGTGGCTTCCTCTTGGCATGGTGTGAAATGGAACGACAATGGAGTACTACAGAGTAGTGGTAAAGTTGGTCAAATAATAATAAAGTGCATCGAATGCGATGAGACGTACTGCTGATAGTATAAACAATCCCTTGTGCACCACTATCTTTTGAATCTTTTGAATAACCTTCCCTCCAGATGTTTGGGAAGGAAGTGAAAATTTTGAAACTGCAAAAGGTTGAACTCCGACTCTAATAATAGTATGAGTACTGTCCCTTTTGTCGCCAAGCCCCAAAATGGTTCCTTCTACGCAGCACGCCTGATACTGACACGGAGTCGGCGACAAGGCAGGTCGACACACGTGCGCAGCGCCACGTTTTGGGCGAGGGAGAGATCACCTAGCCGGGGTGTGGGGATGGTGATGAGGCACTAAAGGAGAGAGAAAACACAATTTGTGTTGCATGCATATAGTAGTATATAGTAAAGGTCCTGAAATTTACTAGTACTAGTTCCGTACTACTAGTACTATTAGGTGACTGTACCATGTACCTCGTGTTAGGAAGCCATCACAACTTTGCTCTCATATCGCACTGCCTTCAACTCCTCCTCTTTGCTGCTCTCTCGAGCTGCTTCCTCTGTGCCCAAAGTTTCTCTTCTTTCTCTTTGTTTCTTTTCTATAGAAATACATATTCTTCCTACTTGCTTTACAGCAAATACACTCCTCTCACTTGGAAAATTGATTTTTTTCCTTTCCTCATGGTTGGAAACTCCGAGTGGCAACATTGTTACCATGTCATGATTCACACCCATTTTACGCCCAAATATGGGGCCATCACGGATGGTGGGAGTACAATTTACATCAAGGACCTAAAAATGAAAAAATATATAAAGGTCCTTACATTTAGCACGAAGCCCCCTAAAATTAAGCAATGTAAATAGTCGGGTGCGGCTCCTCCTCGAGAGAGTAGCTGATCGAGCCGTACTCTTCATACTACTTTCTCTTCATTTGTTTTCGAAATATATGAACAAATTTGGCGGCATGCAAATTCTTAGATATGGGATCATGAATCATAAGCATAAAGTATTATGTAGATATGTCCATGACCCTAGTCGTTCGGCTTGAAATGCAAGAATGTTCATATTCATTAGCAACTAATAATCTTAAATACGTTTAAATTTTACCACTTGCTTTTAGGTACGAATTTTACACGTATAGACGGTGGAGGTACATTTTACATCGAGGACCTAAAAAGGTAAAATTACATTGAGGTCCATACATTTAGCACGAAGCGCCCTAAAATTAAGCAGAGAAAAGTCATGTTTTGCTCCTTCTCGAGAGAAAAGCTGATCGAGCCATACTCTTCATACTACTCCCTCTTCGTTTGTTTTCCAAATATGGCCCAATTTGGCAGCATGCAAATTCTTGGATATGGGATCATGAATCATCGATATAAAGTATGATGTAGATATATCCATGACCTTGGTCGTACGGCTTGAAATCCAAGATTGTTCATACTCATTCACAACTAAGCTTAAATATGTTTGAATTTTACCACTTGCTTTTATCTTCGAATTTTACACGGACGGTGGGAGTACATTTTACAGCAAGGACCTAAAAAGGGGTAAAACTACATCGAGGTCGATACTTTTAGCATGAATCACCCCAAAATTAAGCTGGGAAAATAGTCATGTTTGGCTCCTTCTTGAGAGAGAAGCTGATCAACCATACTCTTCATACTACTTCCTATTTGTTTGATTTCAAAATATGGCCAAATTTGGGGGCATGTAAATTCTTGGATATGGGATCACGAATCATCGGCATAAAGTATGATGTAGATATGGCCATGACCTTGGTCGTTCGTCTTGAAATCCAAGAATGTTCATACTCATAGACATATAATAATCTTAAATATGTGTAAATTTTACAACTTGCTTTTAGGTTCGAATTTTACACGGATAGTCAGAGTAAATTTTACATCAAGGACCCAAAAAAGGTAAAATTACATCAAGGTCCATAAATTTAGCACGAAGCATCCTAAAATTAAGCAAAATATGGCCAAATTTGGCGGCATGCAAATTCTTTGCTATGGGATCATGAATCATCGGCATAAAGTATGATGTGGATATGGCCATGACCTTGGTCGTTCGTCTTGAAATCCAAGAATGTTCATACTCATCGACAACTAATAATCTTAAATACGTTTAAAATAAGGTAAAATTACATCGAGGTCCATACATTTAGCACAAAGAACCCTTAAATTAAGTAGGGAAAACAGTCGGGTTCGGCTCCTCGAGAGAGAGCAGCTGTCAACACCCGGATTTTTAATCCCAGATGCCTATTATGCCATACATCGCAATCCCAGGTTTACCATTTTTGTGAGACATAACATATTGGATATCATAGTACATCATCTATTACAAACCATAATAAGGTCTTACACGAATAAAGGATCTCATGATCCAGTCTTAATACAAACAAGCAGCGGAATAATAAGCATAGCGGTGGGCTCCATCTTCAGTATCACGGGCAATGCTGACAATGGGAGATGATCCTAGTTGTTATAGCCGTCCTTCTATCCTCCTTTCGGATAGTCCTCCTCATAGTCTGGCCACGGGAATAGCCAGGGACAAAGCCATGAGTACTCTTTAAGTACTCGCAAACTATCACTAACAAGTAAGGTAGTTCTAGTGGAATGCTAAGTTCTAAGTTTATTTGTAAAGTTAAGTTTGAAACCTAAGCTGAGTTCAGAAACAAAGAAAGATAAAGTAAAGTTCTAAATCACCTAAGTGGGAGCTTAGTTTTCATAGTCACAACCCTGTTGTGGTCAAGTCAAGTCACATTCATTTCATAAGTCATTTTGAAAACATTTGATGACGGAACAGTATGGCCACTCCAACTGTCCATGACCGCGGATGCGGCTATTCTAATAGTTTGACACTCTGCAGAGGTGGTACACTTTCACCACAAAATTTGATACATCCGTCAGGGATAACCCTAAATCATCATACTTAGTATGCGGATAATCAATCATAACCTTTCCTTTACACACCCTAGTATAAGCACCTCTCCTATGAGCTTGGCCTCCCAGCCATGGCCATCTGCCATCCTGGGCACTGCATAGGTGGACAACATCAAGAGGTAGCCTCAGCTCAAACCTCTCCTGCGAGGGAACCCATAGTAATGCATATAAACTTCCGGCTAAGCCTTACCCAATTCAGGTATTGTGGTTGTACGGTAAAATTGGAATGGTATCGCATCCGAACCCAACCATTAGTTTTTTATAAAGGGCTAAGGCTCATGCCTGAACATTTTCATCATAAACCATTTGTGTTTCTCAACACATGTCAAAACATCTCAATAGAATGACTCATCATTCCAAGGTTTTCATAATCATTTTCACCAAGTATTCCCATCTAAAGTGATCAAGTTTTATGCTTAGCACTAGCTACTAAGTTAAGAGTGTTCACTAAGGTGGGATGCTAATCTCAATCTCATGCCATAGAATGACATCTAGTATAGGCCAAGTTTTATACTCTTTATGTTATCTCTACTACTTTCTAAAATCTCCCAAAGCATTACTAAAAGTAAAAGAACTTTGGTAAAGCAAAAGGTAAAACTTGTAAGTAAACTTGGAAAGGGTATAAATCAAGAGGTATAACCAAAGCATGCCTAATGCATCTTGCTTAGGTTATCTTGTATAATTCTAGCTTGCTAACAATAGCTTGCAAGTGTTAGCTTGCAAGGGGCTAACTTGCTTAGTAGTTATGGCTTCCCTTGGTTTGTGCAGTGGTTGAAATTCTCCTCATCTTCTTCGGGGTAGAACTCCTCCACCTCGTAGACTTCATCGGTACTATCGTCTATAAATAGATACGGCATACACAATCACCAAACAATACTTAACTAGTCTATTTAGCACACTAAGGCAAACACTTGATGATCTAGTATCATCATAATCATCACAAGCTTTAATGAACTAGTTTCATTTATTTTATTTGAGAAAAGTAATTTCTACTCATTGAAATTAATTAAGATTTAATATTCTCCAATGAAAATATGGGATCATGTGGACACATGTCATCACCACATATTCTAATACATGGGAATGTGATTTAAATGGTTGATCATATTCAATAAGTTTAAGTTTATTATTTAAATGATTTAAAGTGACTAGAAATGCCTATATAGCATTATTTTGGTACTAGTCCAAAGTCACTGTATGCAAACCTGAATATTATTACATATTCAGATATATATTATCAAATGTGATTTTTGAGAGTTGGAATCAACTCAAAAGCTATTATGGTTGATTTTTGAAAAATGTTTGAATGTAGAAAAGTCTCTGTTTTGTTATGTTTACTATATGTGATCTATAACTCCAATTGATTTAAATCCAACGGGCTTGGATAGATATTTGAATTATCTTTCTAACAAAATTTGAATCATTCATTTTGGTTTAGTAGAACTCTCTGAGTTGATTTTTAAACTAGTGGACAAAACCTAGTTTAAACTTAATTAGAAAAACATTCATTTGAATTTTAGGGCCAGCGCGGGAACCTAAACGGGCCAGCCCAGTGGCGCTCTGCGGCGCATAGGGCGACTGACAAGGGGTCCCGCATGTCAGCGGCACTTAAAATCCGAAACGGTATGGGGTAATCTGGGCGCTACGATTAAAACAGAGATCAACGGTCGTGGTTCATCATCGACGACGAACGGGTAGCCGGCGAGAATGAACCCTAGCGGCTCGGTGGGGGTTGATTGGGGGCTTACCAGGGCTCCAGCTAACGTGGCAATGGGGCGATCGAACTGGTGGACGACGGCGGTCTCAGGCGTGGTCGCGGTGGCTCCTGGGGTGGTCACAATCAATGGCCCCCTTCCTCCTCTGCTGCGGTGAGCTCCGACAAAATTCTGGCGACTGAGGGCTCGAGTGGCTCCGGGGAGAAGTGGGGAATAATCAGTGGCGAGAGGCGAGGTGAGTGGTGTGAAAAATGAGGCTGGGGGTGTCCTCCTTTTATAGGCTCGATGGCGAGACCGAGCGGCGTGGCCAGGCGACGGTCGCGACATGGCTATCAGCTGCTAAGGGCGTGGCTGCGAGCAGCAATCGATGCGCGGTCTCCTGGCGGTCCTCTATGGCGTAAAGGCAAGGCTAGGGGCGGTGGCAAATGGTCGGGCGCGTTCGCGCTCTTGGCGGAGGTAGTGGGTGTTCGATGCAGCGCACGGTGGCTGATGGTCGTGCGGCAGGAAATGGGCATGTCCGGGCGGTTGCTAGAGTCATGTCGGAGCGGTGAGCGCAGGTTGCGGTCGAGGGCCGGCGTGTGCTGCCTTGTCGGGCGCGGTGCACTGGCGCATGCTTGGCATGGCACAGAGGCGGCGGGCGCGGTCGTGCCTCGATGGTCCAGTGCCTGGCTGGGCTTGGGGAAAGGACGGGGGGCGGCTATGTGGTCTGGCCTACCTCCTAGACACGGCAAGAGGGAGAGGGGGCGGTCGGCTGGGAGTTGTCCATGCTCGACCAGCGGGCATGGCGCTCAGGTGGTGCGTCACTGCTGCAAATGGCTAAGGGGTAGCCCCTTGATGGCATGGTTGGCACTGGGGGAGACAATGGGAGAGGATTTAGGCCTTAGTGGCATTAGATCACTACTCTAAAACAGTAATAGTTAGGCAGTTAGTTCAGTGCTCACTAAGTGTTCGACACAATGGCCGCATGAAGTTGATTTTTGAATTTTGAAAAGATTTTTGGTGGGTGTGTTAGTCATAAGCTTGATCTTCTGTGGTTGCTTGGGATTGTCAAGGTGAACTTATTTCAGTGGTTTTTGAAAAAGTGGGATCTATGCATATGAAATGGATTCAATTTTCAAATGCCATTTAAAATTAGTGGTTAAATGTTTTTGTAAGATTTCAAAGTGGGCCTTGGTACATATTTACTTGTACTAGCAAGGGGTGAAAAGAGTTGAGAATGTTTCTGTTTGAAATTTACTTCTAGGAACACCTAAAGTGACCTAGTGGGTTAAAATGGTCAAAGTGACCATTTCATCTTTTTATTCTTATTTGATTTCTTTTTCTTTGGATTTTGTTTTTGAATGATCTAGATGATGTGGCATTCACCTTTGAATCATTTTACAACCATTAGAACAAACAAACATGGCAATTACACATAATTCTATACTAATGCACAAACACATGCATTCATAATTGTTTTTAATAATAAAAGTTTTTGTTAACCCTAAATTGGGTGATTTGGATCTTGATAACCTTGATTAAAGATTTGGAATGTTACAACCCTTCCCCCCTTAAACAAAATCTCGTCCCGAGATTTAAGAAGACTAGGAACTAAAGAGATTTGGAAATTCAGTCCTAATGTAATCTTCTCGCTCCCAAGTGGCTTCTTCTTCGGTGTGATTGCTCCATTGGATCTTGAGAAATTTGATACTCCGGGTCCTGGTGGTTCTGAAGGCTTCTTCCAAGATACGAATGGTCACTTCACGATATGTAAGATCCTTGTTGATATCAACGGCTCGGTGATCGATGTTCTTGAATACTTCGGTCTTCTCCGACACTTCCAAGCATTTGCAAAGTAACAAGATATGGAACACATTATGGATGGCTGACATCTCCTCTGGCAGTTCCAACTAATATGATACTTGTCCTCGACGATTCAGAATCTTGAAGGGTCCAATATATCTGGGGGCTAACTTTCCTTTTAGATTAAAACGTTGCGTTCCCTTCAATGGCGAAACTTTGAGATATACAGAATCTCCGACATTGAAAGTCAGGTCTTGTTGACTCGTGTATTAACAAGCTCGTTGGGGAACCCCAAGAGGAAGGTATGATGAGCACAGCAATAAGTTTTCCCTCGGTTATGAAACCAAGGTTATCAATCCAGTAGGAGCAAGGAAACACCCCAAAGGTGTAGCTAGCTGAACTTTGGCAGGGCGCACTACCGGTGCTAGTAGCAACATGGAGACCTGCACAACACAACCACAGAACTCTGTCCCCAACGTACGATGAGGTTGTAAATCTCACCGGTTTTGCTGAAAACAAAGGATTAAACGTATCGAGTGGAAGAAAATAAACACAAAGCAGTAAACAATTGATTGTAGATTGATAGTAAAATAAAGGACCGGGATCCATAGTTCACTAGAGGTGGCTCTCCTTAAGATAGATGACATGTTGGGTGAACAAATTACAGCGGGGCAATTGACAAACATCGAGAAAGCATACAAGCATATACTACTCATCTTGACTCCTTTGAGATTTGATTGGGCATTACAACATTATACATAGACCGCCATCCAACTGCATCTATGACTAATAATCCACCTTCAGGTTATCATCCGAACCCCCTCCAGTATTAAGTTGCAAGCAACGGACAATTGCATTATGAATTGCGTGTAAAGTAAACAATACGATTGTTCTATGAACAAAGGATTGTTGTTTTCTCCCTAGTAGCAATAGCACATCTAGTAACTTAGAGATTTCTGTCACTTCCCCAGATTACCAGAGGCATGAACCCACTATCGAGCATAAATACTAACTCTTGGAGTTGCTAGCATCTACTTGGCCAAGATAGCTACTAACAACGGAAAGCATGCAAGATCACAAATAACAAAGACATGATAGAATCAATAATCAATCTGATATAGCATCTCAATATCCATCGGATTCCCGCAAATGCAACATATAGGAATTACAAATAGATGATCTTGATCATGAATGGAGCTCACAAGATCTAAACATGATAGCACAAAGGAGGAGAACCAGCCATCTAGCTACTACATGGACCCGTAATCCAAAGATGAACTACTCACGCATCACACCGGAGGCTTGCATGATGATGAAGAAGGCCTCCAGGGTGAATTCCCCTCTCCGGCAGGGTGCTGAGAAGAGCTTCAGATCCCTCCCGGTCTAGGGATGGAGATGACGGCGGCTACAGACTCTTTCGTGGATTTTTGATCGGGTACTTGGGGTTTCTATATTGGAGGCAATATATAGGCGGAAGGAGAGGCCGAGGGGGTGCCTGGGGCAGCCAGACCACCCCCTAGCGCGGGCTAGGTCTGGCCGCGTGGCTAGGTGGTGTGGCCAGGCCCCAGCCCCTCTCCGTCTCATATTCTGGCTCTAGGTGTCCCTCGGTGAAAAACTGACTTTGGCTTTTGTCCCGTCCGAGAATATTCATTTTCTGACTTTCCTGGAACCAAAAACAGCAGAAAACAGGCAGCTGGCACTGTGGCTCTTGTTAATAGGTTAGTCCAAGAAATCATATGAAAAGTACTCCAAAGTGTTGACAAAACATAAGAAAGTAGATAAACCAAAGCATGGAACATAAAAAATTATAGATACATTTGCAATGTATCAACGTCCCCAAGCTTAATTCCTGCTCGTCCTCGAGTAGGTAAGTGATAAAAAGAAAGAATAATTTTTGAGGTGACATGCACCATCATAAACTTGATCAAAGTATTTGTAAAACATTCAAAGCTGGGATCATAGTACTTCAATCATAACATGAAAGACAAAGTTCTAGCAATAAGACAAAGAAACTATGATGCAACATGAAAAGGCACAAACAAAAGATTCATGAATAACAATGCTTTGCAAGACGTTTGTTTGTTTCGCATAAAGAAAACATAGCATAATAGTATTCAGTTTGTCCCCCATATAGTAGCAAACATAAATGCATATGACACCTTCAAAGTTCATAAGAGTGACTAGATACAAATAGTTTAAAACAAGCAATATCAAAGCTATGCATCAATCAACAAGTCTTGGGACAATGCACATAGAACTAAGAATGGCCACTATGCTCTCAAAGTAGGTGCATAAAGGTAGAAGGTGGAGACTCAACAAAAAAGTAAAAGAAAGGCCTTCATAGAAGGAAGTAGGGACTCAAGTCTCATAAAGAACTTCCAAAAATTATGGTACTTAATAGCATTCAGCTCTCATTGCCCTATCATAAGCAACTTGAAGTGATTAAGGTTAAAGTGAACAAACTATGGTGTATATGCTTGACGAAGTATAAGTTGGAAATCTCATGCCCCTTGAATACGAGGGCCGCTCCTCATGCTACTCAAGTTTAGTCATCGGTAAGTTCTTGTCATCGTAAGTACATGTGTAGCATGGTTCTGCTAATCCCAAACAAATAAGTGCAAGCATATACAACATATACGACACAATGGTTCATGTTTATTAAGGGCAAGAAAACTAAAGTGTGTCATCAAGTTCGTGAGAGCTTTAATCACTAGTTTTCTCATAACAAGTTTAATTCAGAAGGTAGATAAAAACATGAATATACTTGGAATAGCATATACTAATAGGTAGGCATGGTGGACTCTTTTGGTATAACTTGGTTTTAGGAGTTAGATGCATGAGTGGAACTCATACTTGGTTGTGGAGGCTAGCAAAAGACTGGGAGCGACAAACTAAGAGAGCAATAATGACCATAATCATGCAGAGTGACAAAACATCATTGATCAAAGCATAAAGTGATACTACAAGTTGAAAACTAAAGGATCATAAAGGCTATGGTGACTTGAGATAGTCATAACATGGTGTGAGCATGTGCCAAGTCAACCCAAATAAAGCATCAAAGGAGAATACCACAATACTATGCTTTAATATGCTAAAGAAACGCATGATCCTTCCAAGGCACATTAAGCAATCTCAATTGTTTATAACAAGTCATGCTACAGCAAAGAATACTAAGCATAAAGCCAAAACAATATCAAGCATGGCATGACAAAGCATAGGCCACAGTCAAAAACAAGCTCTCTTTAGCACTTAAGCATGAACTTTTCCTACTCTTTTCCAATCCAAACCAAACTATTTGAAAACCAATGTATGAAAGAGGGGGCCCAACCAATTTATTAAGAAAACTAAGCAAACAAAGCAAACGAAAAACCAAAACAAAAACGAAAAAGAAGACGCTCCAAGAACAACACAACTGTGCATGAAACAATAAAAATGAAGTGTTTGGAAGAAACCTAGGATTCTTATTGATGAAGAGGGAGATGCCTTGGGCATCCCCAAGCTTTGACGCTTGTACTTCTTGGATATTTCTTGGGGTGACACGCGTGGCATCCCCAAGATTGAGCTTTAGTCCTTCCTTCATCTCATTACTCATTCCTTCCATACACCTGTAATTTTTCCTTCATACAAAACTTCACACAATCTTTATTAGCAACATTAGTGCACTTAAGATAATAGGTCTTTAGGTTCAGTTCTAAAACCAATGAAACTTTCATTAAAACACTAGATACTGTAGCACTTCCCTCAAAAAGCTCAATTCCCCAAAAGAACTCAAAAAGGAACCAACAAGAAGCAAATGTAGAAAATGGCAGAAATCTGTCAAAACCGACCAGCAGGTAAAGACGAATTTTTTCGAAGACCTTCTGTTGCTCAAATCGAAAAGTGTTGAACTAACTAAAGTTAGATAACAACCTGAGGCAGAAGCACAAAACTTTACGCCTCAAAAGGACGTACAGATATTTTACACGATTTTTTACAGTGAAGCACAGAAATCTGTTCCGAGACACCAACTTTCCCAATCATTACTTCTCTCTCATTAGAGGTTACTCTTGGCACAAAAAGCAAATAAAAAGGATAAGGAGCATTTATTACTGAAGTAATAACTTCCAAGACTCAGCTAAAACTTTTGGGTTATCTCCCAATAAGTACTTTTCTTTAACGCCTTTAAGTTAGGCATAAGAAGCAAGAAAAAGAATCAAGTGTTCTCAAATGAAGAAGCATTAAGAGCAAAAAAAAATTTCATAGGAGAGGCAAAAGAAATATTCTCTCTCTTCTTAGGGAAGTGTTCTATACCTTTCTTGAGTGGGAGTTTATATTTTAATAGTGCTCTCTTTCATATCAATAATGGCACCAATAGTTCTAAGAAAAGGTCTTCCCAAAGTAATGGGACAAGAAGCATTGCATTCAACATCCAAAACATAGAAATCAACGGGGACATAGGCATTGTTAACCATAATAAGAACATCATTGATACTCCCCATGAGTTTCTTTTTAGCATTATCATCAAGTGGGACATTCAAATAACAATCTTCAAGTGGTGGCAAATCAAGCATATCATAAATCCTTCTAGGCATAATAGAAACACTACTATCAAGATCACATAAAGATTTAAATCAAAATCATTCACTTTCATATTAATGATGGGTTCCCAACCATCTTCTTGTTTTATAGGAATAGAAGCCATATGTTTCATCTTTTCTTCTTTAATTTTTATGAGAGCATCAGTAATGTGTTTTGTGAAGGCCATATTCATAGCACTAGCATTAGGACTTTTAGCAAGCTTTTGTAGGAACTTAATAACTTCAGAAATATTGCAACCATCAAGATCAAAATCATAGTTATCATGTAAGGTAGTAGAGATATTACTAGCCTCAACACTAGTGGTAGTGATAGTAGAAACACTAATGTTTCTAGCAATTTCATCTTCTCTTTCCCACTTAGCATGCAATTCAGCTAATAGTCTAACATTTTCATCAATTCTTACTTGTATGGCATTAGTGGCTGAAAAGGGATTATCAATAGTTTCAGGTTTAGCAGCCATTTTATTCAAAGAAGATTGAGCTTCAGCCAAAGATGGTATATTTCTTTCAGTATTAGAGAGTTTTTCCTCAATAGTTTTATTGAAAGCAGTTTGTTTACTAATAAAATCTTTAAGCATAACTTCAAGTTCAGAGGGTGCACTCCTATTATTGTTGTAGGAATTTGCATAAGCATTACCATTGTTGGGAGGATATGGCTTATAATTGTTGTTACCAAAATTATTCTTGTAGGCATTATTGCTAAAATTGTTATTTCTTATAAAGTTCACATCAACTTGCTCTTCTTGAGCAACCAAAGAGGCTAAGCGAACATTATTTGGATCAATATGGGCTTTCCCATTAACAAGCATAGACATAATAATATCAATCTTATCACTCAAGGAGGAGGTTTCCTCAACAGAATTTACATTCTTACCTTGTGGAGCTCTCTCAATATGCCATTCAGAATAGTTAACCATCATATTATCTAGAAGCTTTGTTGCGGCACCCAAAGTAATGGTCATAAAGGTACCTCGAGCAGCAGAATCCAATAGGTTCCTTGAAGAATAGTTCAATCCTGCATAAATAGTTTGGATGATCATCCAAGCAGTCAGTCCATGAGTAGGACAATTCTTTACCAAAGATTTCATTCTTTCCCATTATCAGATTGTTTAAACTTCATTATTTCACTTCTCATAGATATAATCTTAGCAGGAGGATAGTATTTTCCAATAAAAGCATCTTTGGATTTAGTCCAAGAATCAATACTATTCCTAGTTAAGGAATTCAACCATTCTTTAGATTTTCCTCTCAAAGAGAAAGGAAACAATTTAAGCTTAATAATATCTCCATCTATATCCCTATGATTTTGCATCTCACAAAGTTCAACAAAGTTATTTAGATGGGCAGCAGCATCTTCATTACCAATACCAAAAAATTGTTCTCTCATAACAAGATTGAGTAAAGCAGGTTTTATCTCAAAGAAAGTAGCTTCAGGAACAAGTGGAGCAATAGGTGTGCTCATAAAATCATTGTTGTTGGTGCTAGTGAAGTCACACAACTTAGTATTTTCAAGAGTAGTCATTTTTGTATTTTTAATACAGAAAACAAACTTGTAAAACTATTTTTTTGTGTGTTTTTGATAAAGAAACAAGCAAACAAAGCAACAAGAAACTAAGAAAACAAAAATAACAAAGAAAAGATAATTGTTATGAGGGACTCCCCTTGTGAAGATGTCCTTGACTCCCTGGCGACAGCGCCAGAAAAAGTACTTGCTGACTCGTGTATTAACGAGCTCGTTGGGGAACCCCAAGAGGAAGGTATGATGAGCACAGCAGTAAGTTTTCCCTCAGTTATGAAACCAAGGTTATCAATCCAGTAGGAGCAAGGAAACACCCCAAAGGTGTAGCTAGCTGAACTTTCGCAGGGCGCACTACCGGTGTCAGCAGCAACATGGAGACCTGCACAACACAACCATAGAACTCTGTACCCAACTTACGATGAGGTTGTCAATCTCATCGGTTTTGCTGAAAACAAAGGATTAGACGTATCGAGTGGAAGAAAGTAATAGTTTGCAGAAAGTAAACACAAAGCAGTAAATAGTTGATTGTAGATTGATAGTAAAAGAAAGGACCGGGATCCATAGTTCACTAGAGGTGGCTCTCCTTAAGATAGATGACATGTTGGGTGAACAAATTACAGCGGGGCAATTGACAAACATCGAGAAAGCATACAAGCATATACTACTCATCTTGACTCCTTTGAGATTCGATTGGGCATTACAACATTATACATAGACCGCCATCCTACTGCATCTATGAATAATAATCCACCTTCAGGTTATCATCCGAACCTCCAGTATTAAGTTGCAAGCAACGGATAATTGCATTACGAATTGCGTGTAAAGTAAACAATACGATTGTTCTATGAACAAAGGATTGTTGTTTTCTCCCTAGTAGCAACAACACATCTAGTAGCTTAGAGATTTCTGTCACTTCCCCAGATTACCAGAGGCATGAACCCACTAGCGAGCATAAATACTAACTCTTGGAGTTGCTAGCATCTACTTGGCCAAGATAGCTACTAACAACGGAAAGCATGCAAGATCACAAATAACAAAGACATGATAGAATCAATAATCAATCTGAAATAGCATCTCAATATCCATCGGATCCCCGCAAACACAACATGTAGGAATTACAAATAGATGATCTTGATCATGAATGGAGGTCACAAGATCTAAACATGATAGCACAAAGGAGGAGAACCAGCCATCTAGCTACTACATGGACCCATAGTCTAGAGATGAACTACTCACGCATCACACCGGAGGCTTGCATGATGATGAAGAAGGCCTCTCGGGTGAATTCCCCTCTCCGGCAGGGTGCCGAGAAAAGCTTCAGATCCCTCCTGATCTAGGGATGGAGATGACAGCGGCTACAGACTCTTTCGTGGATTTTTGATTGGGTACTTAGGGTTTTTGTATCGGAGGCAATATATAGCCGGAAGGAGAGGCTGAGGGGGTGCCTGGGGCGGCCAGACCACCCCCTGGAGCTGGCCAGGCCTGGCCGCGCAGCCAGGTGGTGTGGCCGGGCCCCAGCCCATCTCCGTCTCGTATTCTGGCTCCAGGTGTCCCTCGGTGAAAAAACGACTTTGGCTTTTGTCCCGTCCAATTCCGAGAATATTCATTTTTTGACTTTCCTGGAACCAAAAACAGCAGAAAACAGGCAGCTGGCATTGTGGCTCTTGTTAATAGGTTAGTCCAAGAAATCATATGAAAAGTACTCCAAAGTGTGGACAAAACATAAGAAAGTAGACAAAACCAAGCATGGAACATCAAAAATTATGGATACGTTTGCAACGTATCAGGTCTCTACGTCTCTTGTCAGCATAACTCTTTTGTCTGGATTGGGCGGTCTTGAGGTGCTCACGGACTTTGTGAAATTTCTCTTCGGCTTCTCGTAGGATGTCGGGTCCGAAAATCTAACTCTCTCCTACTTGATACCAATTCAAAGGGGTACGGGACTTCCTTCCATATAAGAACTCAAATGGGGCCATTTTGCAAACTAGCTTGATAACTGTTGTTGTATGAGAATTCTACGAAAGGCAGACAATCTTCCCATTTTGATCCATACTCTAACACACAAGCCCTCAACATATCTTCTAAGATTTGGTTGACTCTTTCAGTCTGTCCGTCGGTCTGCAGGTGATAAGCTGTGCTGAAATTCAACTTGGTTCCTAATCCTTCTTGGACTTTATACCAAAATCTTGAGGTAAACTGGGTTCCTCGATCCGACACTATAGTCTTGGGGGTTCCATGCAAACTAACAATTCTGGCAATATACGGCTATGCTAGCTTAGAACTCTGGTAGGTTGTCTTGACATGTATGAAATGGGCTACCTTGGACAATCTATCAATGATGACCTAGATTGAGTCATTTCCCCTACTAGAAGTAGATAAACCAGTGATAAAGTCCATTCCGATGGAATCCCATTTCCATTCCGGAATCTGCAATGGTTGCAGTAGTATTGTGGGTCTCTGATGTTCCACTTTGACTCTTTGACAGATATCACACTTTGCGATGTAGCTTCCGATTTCTCTCTTCATCTTATGCCACCAAAATTGCTCCTTCAAATCCTGATACATCTTTGTTCCTCCGGGTGGATAGAATAAAGAGTATCATGAGCTTCTTGCATGATAACTTGCTTCAGCTCCGAATCTGCTGGCACACAGATACGTCGTTTGTACCACAGAACTCCTTCTTCATCTTCGGTGAATCTAGGTACCTTTCCTGTACCAATACGATGTTTGATTCCGTCAATACTTGCATTTCCCTTCTGGGCTTCCTTGATCTGACTGATCAAAGTGAGTTGAAGTTCAATGCTAGCTAAAAAATCCTTTGCTATCCAGCTTAGTTCTAAACTGCTCTAACTCTTCATGCAAACTTGGCTGGTTCTCTTTGATCATGGTGTTTAACCTACACGGCAATCTGCTAAGAGCATCCGCTACCACATTGGCTTTGCCGTGGTGATAGTGAATGTCTAGGTCATAATCCTTGATTAACTCTATCCATCTCCTTTGCCTCATACTCAGCTCCTTCTGAGTGAAAATATACTTCAAGCTCTTGTGATCTGAGTAAATCTCATAGTGATTACCCATAAGATAATGACGCCATGTCTTCAAGGCTAAAACTACAACTGCTAATTCAATATCATGGGTGGGGTAGTTTTGTTCATGCTGCTTGAGTTGTCTGGACAGATATGCTATGACTTTTCCTTCTTGCATCAACACACATCCGAGACCAATCTTGGATGCATCACAATACACATCAAGCGGCTTCTTGATATCGGGCATAATCAATATTGGGGCTGAAATCAATATCTTCTTGAGATCTTAGAAACTTGCTTCACATTTGTCGGTTCATTCAAACTTCTTGTCCTTCTTCAACAATTGGGTCATGGGTCTTGCGATGCTCGAAAATCCTTCGACGAACATGCGGTAATATCCCGCTAATCCGAGAAATGCACGGACTTGGGTTTGAGTGGTTGGGGCTTCCCATTCTTCAACATCTTTGGTCTTGGCGGGATCAACAGCGACTCCTCCTGCCGACACAATATGTCCGAGGAATCCTACTTCTTTCAGCCAAAACTCACATTTGTTGAACTTGGCATACAACTGATGTTCTCTAAGGGTTTCAAGGATGATTCTCAGATGTTGCTCATGGTCTTCTTCTACTTTGGAGTAGATAAGAATATCATTGATAAACACTACGACAAACTTATCCAGAAAGTTCATAAAGATCTTATTCATGAGATTCATGAAATAAGCGGGGGCATTGGTTAATCCAAAAGACATGACCGTATACTCAGACAATCCATATCTGGTGGTAAAGGCGGTCTTTGGAATATCCATTGCACGAATCTTGAGTTGATGATAACCAGTCCTAAGATCAATCTTAGAGAACACTCTGGCACCAGATAACTGATCAAACAAATCCTCTATCTTTGGCAATGGGTACTTGTTCTTGATGGTGACATCATTCAGCTTCCTATAATCTGTGCACAAATGGTTGCCTCCGTCTTTCTTGTCGACGAACAACACGGGCGATGTGCTTGGTTGAATCAAGCCTTTCTCCAGCATAGAATCTAGTTGCTTCTTCAGCTCCACTAACTCTGATGGGTTCATGCTATAGGGTCTCTGAGCTATGGGTCCAGTTCCAGGAATTAGTTCAATAATTAACTCAATATCCCGATTTGGGGGCATACCGGGCAATTCATCTGGGATTACATCGGGGTATTCACAGGCTACTCTGACTTGGTCTATGGTGGGTAGGGATAGACTCTTGTTGCATTTGAATTGACGGGGCAAGGTTTCAGATATATGCTCAACTGATACTCTAGAGCTACTGGTCATGGTGATGGCTTTCTTGGCACAGTCGATCAATCCTTTATGCTTCGACATCCAATCCATTCCTAGTACTACTTCCAAACATTTGGTTCCAAGTACTATTAGATTGGCATAAAAATCCATCCCATGTATTCTGATAGGCATAGCCTTGCAAATTTTTCTAGCTTTGGTGGTTGAACTAGGTATTTGAACTATCATAACATGCTTCAAGTTGGTTGGGTGAATCGTACTAGTGCATGCAAATTCTTCGGTAACAAACGAGTGCGATGCTCTAGAATCAAACAACACTCTTGCTAATGCTGAGGTAACAGAAAACATACCCAGCACGACATCTGATGCTTCTTGGGCTTCTTCGGCGTTCATGTGATAGAGACAGCCTTGCGGTTGAGCGAATTCCCGGGGGCGAATCTTCTTCTGGGCTGAACACGGTGCTTCTGCTGAGCTGGGGCATTCACATTGGCAGTGGCGACAATCTTCTTGGGACACTCATTGGAGTAGTGACCCTTCACTCCACACTCAAAACAAGTAATCTGAGACTTGTCTTTGGCTGCAACAGGCACGGCATTGCTTCCAGTCCTTGGGGCAGTATTGTTGTTGTTGTTGTTGGACTTGGGCGGTGAACGGTTGAAGTTGTTGGAGTTGCCAGGGTGGTTGTTGTTGTTCCCTCCGGTCTTCACATTTCCTGCGCTACGGTTGGGGTAGCTTGGACGAGACAGGTTGGGGCGATACTTCTGGGTACTGTGGGACCTAGCTTGGTGCATCATCCGACGTTTGCAGTTGTCATTCGCTTGGTTGATCTTCCCTTCCATCTGGATGGCAGAGTCGACTAGATCTTCGAGATCATCAAAACAGATGTTGACTAGTACCGTATGCATCTCATCATGTAGTCCGTTCACGAATCTCTCCTTCTTCTTGGATTCAGTGTTGATCTCCTCAGGTGCATACCTGGTGAGGGACAAAAATCTGTCACGGTACTCTACTACAGTCATTCTGCCTTGCTTTAGTTCTCTGAATTCATCTCTCATTCTGGTGACTAAACCCTGTGGCACATGGGTGCGGCTGAACTTGACCTTGAAAGCTTCCAACATCATAAGTTGACCATGGTTCATCGTACGGGTGATGTTCCACCATGCTCTTGCATCTCCTGCCAGATAGTGGGTGGCAAACAGAACTTTTTGTTGGCATCCACTCCTGCGACTTCTAGGTTATTCTCCATGGTTTGTAACCAATCCTTAGCATCCAGCGGGTCTTCAGACTTGCTAAAGATAGGGGGATTGGTATTCTGGAAGTTTTTGAGTTTGGATCCATGATGATCTTGATTTCCATGGCCTTGATTATTGTGGGCCATCTGGGCGATCTGTTGCAGGGTGGCTAGGTTGGCTTGGCGCTCTGCTCTACAGGCTTCGTGGTTGATGACCCACAAGTATAGGGGGTGTATCGCAGTATTTTTGATAAGTAAGATTGTCAAACCCAACGAGGAGCAGAAGGTGCTGGCTAGTGGTATGGATCAGGAATTCTCTACAAATACTTAGCAAACGGATTTTTAGGGGTTTTCGATAAAGCAAGTAAACAAAGTACGAGTAAACAAAAGACAGTAAGAATAAATGCAGCAAGTGGCCCAATCCTTTATGCAGCAAAGGACAAGCCGGTTGTATTTCTATAGATGACCAAATGTTCTCGAGGACACATGGGAAGACTGTCAAGTGCTTTCGCTTCATATAGTCGATTAATCTTCTTTAGCTTGCTAAGTGTTGTGTGGGTTAACCTGTGCTAATGTACCACCCCATCCAACACTAATACATACTTGTGATTATACCCCTTGCAAACATCCGTAAGTACAAGAAAGTAATTAAGGTAGAAACCTAACCACAGCTTTAAACTCTAAGACCCTTACGTCCCTTGTGCAATGGTTTCCTAACGGGGGTTCAGGTTTTTGTCACTCCGGCAACCCCTATGATTAGTAGCCAAATACACAATGCATTCCCCTAGGCCCATATAGGTGAAGTGTCATGTAGTCGACGTTCACATGACACCACTAGAATAAGTACACCACAACTTAAATAACAATCTAGTGAATCTTTCTCAACGCAACTCCACTACTAACAACAAGACTTCTCCCGTGTCCTCAAGAACAAAATGAACTACTCACAAGACATCATATGGATCATGATCAGAGATAGAATAATTATGTATAACAATCTGAACATAAACAATAATTCAAAGGTTCACTCAATAGCATCAACTACAAAGAGTAATCAACACCGGGAAAGTTTCCCCTATGAACTATAGCAAGATTCAACGCAATTGTTACAGCAATATGGAGATGGTGATGAGGGTGTTGATGGTGATGATGGTGATGATGATGATGATCCCGATGAAGTCCAGCTTGATGGTGGTGTTAATGGCGACGATCTCCCCTCTCCGGGAAGGAATTCCCCTGGCAGAAATCTGTCTGCCGGAGAGATCTTTCTCTCTCGGTGTTTTCCGCCCCGCAGAGGCGGTGGAATCTTTCTGTGGTCGCTCCCCGAGTCTTAGGGTTTCGGGAGGTTGATATACGCCAGAGGGGAGAGGCTAGAGTGGGCCAGGGCGGCCACACCACTCCCAGGCGCGGCCTAGGCCTGCCCGCGCCATGGGGTGGTCTGGGCCCCCTGTGGCCCACCTCCACTCCATCTTCTGGCATCCTGAGTCTTCTGGAAAAATAGGATTTTCCATATATTTTCTCGGATTTTCTGATCTTCGCGATTTTTGCCTCCAAACAGCACCTTTTCCATTAGAATCCTGACTGCAGCGGTCCATGCTCCAAAAGTCATCAACCATGCAAAAATAGATGAAAAAAACATAAGTATCACCTCTCAATATGAAATATATCAATGAATAATAGTGAATTAATACATAGAATAGTGATGCAAAATGGACGTATCAACTCCCCCCAAGCTTAGACTTTGCTTGTCCCCAAGCGAAACTGAGCTCAATAAACATGACCTCAGGTTTATGGAGTGAAGAGTCGATAAAAGAATACGGACAAGAAGCATCACATTCATCAAATACATAGATCATAATAGAAGACAAATCACTATTATATAACTCAACTTGCAATGAGTAAAGGAAACACAAATAAAGATACATAGAGTGAATCATAATTGGTAATGGCAAACTTAGCTCTCGGTCGAAGAATAGTTGATAATTTGCTGGAGTTCACAAATAGCTGGTTTTTCAATGATAGCTTTCAAAGTAGTAAACATCAGGATAAGAGCAATGTGCAAAGCAAGGAACATAAGAAACATGATTGAATAAATCACCATATGAATGAATGAAACACAACAACTCAAAATACTTGTCGTGATAGAAGGGAATAGGTTTACTGACTCAACTACAAAGTAAAAGAAAAGGCCCTTCAAAGAGGGAAGCAGGGATTTCAAGTCTCATAAAGAGCTCCCAAAAATTATGATACTTACTAGCTTTCAGCTCTCATTGCCCCTATCATAGGCATCTTTAGGTGATTAAGGTTAAAGTGACACAACTAAGAGGATATGCTTGACAAGTTATAAGTTGAAATCTCATGCCCCTTACTTATGAGTACCGATCCTCATGCTACTCAACTTCAGTCACAAGCAAGCTCTTGTCATTGTAAATACATGCGTATCATTGAGAACCGCCAACGGGGTACCCCTTGCACATGACACAGGAGCTATCCCATAATCAAAATGACAAGGCAAGCAGACAGTGAGCATCTCAGCGATCTTTTTATTTGATATTTGCATAGGTTTTTATTGAGGATGCTTCATAGAATGCTCACTATAGTTATGCTGCAAGTTTCCATCATGATTAGGCATGGCTTAGGCTAGCGGCCCAGGCGTTTCTCTAACACACATATAAACTCCATGATCTTACAAGTTCCACTTTTATTTCACACTGCCGGGATCCATAAGCAAAAGAACATGATATCAACTAGGTACAAAGTACCAAATGAAGTGTTGAAAGCGGTCCCCATGATACATGGTTCTGCTAACTTCAACTCATAAAGCGCAAGCATATACGCAACAAAGAAGGACCCAATGGTTCGAATTTATTAAATGCAAGAAAGTAAAGTGTGCCTTCAAGTTCGTGAGAGCTTTAATCACTAATTTTCACATAACAAGTTTAATTTGGGAGGTATATAAAACAAGAATTTACTTGGAATAGCAATAATGCTACTAGGTAGGTATGGTGGACACAAATGGCAAAGGTTTTGGTTTAAAGGAGTGGATGCACGAGAAGAATACCCTCTCAGTACAGGTTTTTGGCTAGCAAGGCTGGGTGGCAAGTATAAGAGTTGAAGGAAACAAACAAACATACAAGTGATAAAGACAAACATGCAATCTTCCTTGGAAGCACAAAAGATCTTAACTAAAGAATACTAGACTTATGAGCAAATCAAGAAAGAAAGATGATGAAATTATTTTTCTTTAGAGTACTTCTATCTTTTTCTTTTCAACTCTCAAAAAGGTGTTGCTACTGACCGAGCCAGGTTTGCCAAAACCAACTAAATTAACTCAATGATCCCAAAGTGTTACCAATACTAACAACAAGATCAATCATATAACCATGAATTGAAAACTAATATAAGCTAAGAAAAAGAGTGAATGATAGAACTTCTCATTAATATTCCATAACGGAAACTCACACCAAGGGATACATATCTAACGAGAGAGGGGACACTTCCATAATGCAAACCATACTACATAATAACTCCTCTATTCATGATATGACTCTACTAATAAGGTAAAAAGATAGAAGATATGAATGTGATACCGTGGCACTCCCCCAAGCTTGGAACAAACCAAGGGGATGCCAAACCTGATGATGGATTACTCCTTTGGTGGTGGTGGTATCCTCTCAATGAGCTCCTTGATCAGTTTCCCAAAGTCCTCAATCTCGAAGGTGAGAGTGCGAATCAACTCCGAGTTGTGCTCAATACGGCTCATGATCATGTCGTGTTGAGAATTCTAGCTCTTGCTATTCTTTCCCCACTCTTGCTCCTTGAATTCTTCTTTTCCTGCATGGCTAGAACGAGGCAAATCCCAATTGGAGGGTAATTTCCCTTTGGGCATATTCTAGTATTGATGCTCATGGATAAGGGTATGGAAAGGATTCTTGGTGCATGGAGGAAGTGACCAGGGATCTGAACAGTGATAAGGAGGCTTCCCTCCAATGGCTGGATTTGCCACCACTCCAATGCTTGCAATGGTAGTGCCGGTATGCGGATGTTGGCCTTGCTCCTCTTCACCTTCACTCTTGATCTCCTTCTCCTTCCCGAGGTCTTGGAGGTCTTCCTCCATAGGCTCCTTCCCTTTATCCTTGGCGGACACCATTGTGTTTCTAAGCTTACAAAGAGTATGTCCTGGCAGAAACAGATCGAAACAAAAACACGATGAAAACACGATATACGAACCTCGGGGGATCCGGGGGTTATATATTATGAAGTTTCATATCAAAAGGAAGGTACTAGGAGAAAACGAGTCGGAGGCGGAGTCCTGGGTGGCCTCACCACATGGTGGCGCAGCCAGGGGTAGGCCCGCGCCATGGGGTGGTGTGGGCCACCCCGGCTCCGGTTCCGTCCCTTTTTCGCTTTGAAACTTTCCTTATTGACTAAAAACTACAAAAATATAGTTGGATTGTATTTTCGTGGAACTTTTCTTACCAGAACTGTTACCTTTTTGAACACGGCCTCTCAGGTCTCTGAATTTGGTATCAAGTATATTCTTCCAGAGTCACCATTTTAATAACATCGATATCTTCATATTCATACACTTATTACTTGAGTCATAAAACCCTTCTCTTCCTTATTACACCATTATCTCCACTTCCTGGAAATTTCTTTCACACAAAACTTCATACAGTTCTCATTAGCAACATTAGTATAAGTGAAGTGATAAAACCTTTTGAGTCTAACTTCAACTAAAAACCATAAAAACAAAAGCTACTGTAGCAACTCCTTCCGAAAACCCAAAAAGAATTCAAAAAGGAAATCGAATAAAGAAGCAAATGCAAGAGTGGCAAAATCTGTCAAAACAGACTAGCAGGTAAAGATTAATTTTTCGGAAAATCTTCTGTTGCTCAAATAAAAAAGTGCAAAACTAACGAAAGTTAATTAACAACCTGGGTCAGAAGCACAAAAAATTACAGCTCCATCCGACATACAGAGATCTCTCACGAATTTTTACGGTGAAGCACAAAAATCTGTTTCGGGACAGCAACTTCCCCAAATCTTACTTCTCTCTCATTAGAGGTTGATCTTGACACAAAAACCAAACAAAATGGATAAGGAGCGGTTATTACAGAAGTAATAACTTCCAAGACTCAAAGAAACAAAAACAAACTGAAAGCCAAAACAAATTGGGTTGTCTCCCATAAAGCTCTTTCTTTATAGCCTTTAAGATGGGCATGATAATTTTGAAGAAGCTCTCATAGGGATATGAATTGAAGTGAAAGAGAGCATTAAGAAGAAAAAACACAAACATGTTTAAGTCTAACCCACTTCCTATGCAAGGGTATTTTGTAAACAAACAAGTTATTGAAACCAAAGGCAACTTGCATAAGAAGGCAAAAGAAACGCAACATAAAAACTTTCAGCATAAAACGAGGAAACTTGATATTATTGAGATACATAAGAACACTTTTCCCTCTCTCATAATAACTTTTAGTATCATGCATAAACTTAACAATACAGCTATCACAAGGACTATCATAGCAATGATCACTTATTCTAACAGAAAACACAGGAATACTAGCTCTCATAACACTACTTTGTGAAACAATATTAGAGGTATCCTTACAAAGGATAGGGTGTCCCTCTTCCTCATACTTAGTGACAAAGTCTTCCACACTTGCTATTATAGGTTCATCAACCATTTGTTTATCAGGTTCAACAGCCTTATTCATACTTTCATTAACCATACTAGTTATCATAGAATGTTCCTTTACCTTAACTGGAAAAGGCATTTTCTCAATATAAGGTTCAGGTAAAACATGATTAGCAGTATAAACTTCAGTATTTCTTGCAGGAACACTCTTAGCAATATCTTTATAAGGTTCATGATACTTATTCCACTTCTTTTTAGGCACTTCAATGTAAGAAGCAAAAGCCTTAAAATAAGAAGCAATAGCTTGAGAGTCTAGACCATAAGCATTTTTAATATTTTGAAAAAATCATCAGTTCCCATAAAAGACTCAATGCATTCATAATCATAGTTTATACCTGACTTTCTACCTTTGTCATTCTCCCAAGCTTCAGCATTGTCTTGAATACGGTCTAGAAGGTCCCATTTAGCTTCTTCTTCCATACGAGTGAATGATCCAGCACAAGAAGCATCCAATAAATCTTTGTCATGTAGAGGGAGCCTTGCATAAAAGTTATTGATAATAATATTGTTGGGGAGCTCATGAATGGGACATTTGAGCATTAGTAACTTCAATCTCCCCCAAGCTTGAGTTGTACTCTCTCCATCAAGAGGCCAAAAGTTGTATATTTGATTCCGATCTTTATTAATCTCACTAGGAGGATAAAACTTTGAATAAAAGAGAGGCACTAATTCCTCCCATTCCAGAGCTTGACCATTCTTCAGCAGCTTATACCATACCTCAGCTCTTCCTTTCAGCGATAATGAGAATAACTTCTTCTTAACTTGATCTATAGTAATACCTGCACACTTGAACAACCCGCATAATTCGTGTATAAAGAGCAAATGATCACCGGGATGGACAGTTCCATCCCCAACATAGTAGTTATCCATAACACGATCAATAATTCTTGTAGGTATTTTGAAAACATCTTTAATATTAGCAGAAGTAAACAATGGGAGGAAACTCAGCGAATTATCCATAACGAAAATAAAGAAACTAGCAGAAGTAACAATACTCACAGTAGAAGTTTTCTTTACCAGTTCCACTCTCCAGTAGCGCTTCACTCCCCGGCAATAGCACTAGAAAATAGTCTTGATGACCCACAAGTATAGGGGGTGTATCGCAGTATTTTTGATAAGTAAGAGTGTCAAACCCAACGAGGAGCAGAAGGTGCTGGCTAGTGGTATGGATCAGGAATTCTCTACAAATACTTAGCAAACGGATTTTTAGGGGTTTTCGATAAAGCAAGTAAACAAAGTATGAGTAAACAAAAGACGGTAGGAATAAATGCAGCAAGTGGCCCAATCCTTTATGCAGCAAAGGAAAAGCCGGTTGTATTTCTATAGATGACCAAACGTTCTCGAGGACACATGGGAAGACTGTCAAGTGCTTTCGCTTCATATAGTCAATTAATCTTCTTTAGCTTGCTAAGTGTTGTGTGGGTGAACCTGTGCTAATGTACCGCCCCATCCAACACTAATACATACTTGTGATTATACCCCTTGCAAACATCCGTAAGTACAAGAAAGTAATTAAGGTAGAAACCTAACCACAGCTTTAAACTCTAAGACCCTTACGTCCCTTGTGCAATGGTTTCCTAACGGGGGTTCAGGTTTCTGTCACTCCGGCAACCCCTACGATTAGTAGCCAAATACACAATGCATTCCCCTAGGCCTATATAGGTGAAGTGTCATGTAATCGACGTTCACATGACACCACTAGAAGAAGTACACCACAACTTAAATAACAATCTATTGAATCTTTCTCAACGCAACTCCACTACTAACAACAAGACTTCTCTCATGTCCTCAAGAACAAAACGAACTACTCACAAGACATCATATGGATCATGATCAGAGATGGAATAATGATGTATAACAATCTGAACATAAACAATAATTCAAAGGTTCACTCAATAGCATCAACTACAAAGAGTAATCAACACCGGGAAAGTTTCCCCTATGAACTATAACAAGATTCAACGCAATTGTTACAGCAATATGGAGATGGTGATGAGGGTGTTGATGGTGATGATGGTGGTGATGATGATGATGATGATCCCGATGAAGTCCAGCTTGATGGTGGTGTTGATGGCGATGATCTCCCCTCTCCAGGAAGGAATTCCCCCGATAGAAATCTGTCTGTCGGAGAGATCTTTCTCTCTCGGTGTTTTCCGCCCCACAGAGGCGGCGGAATCTTTCTATGGTTGCTCCCCGAGTCTTAGGGTTTCGGGAGGTTGATATACGCCAGAGGAAAGAGGCTGGAGTGGGCCAGGGCAGCCACACCACTCCTAGGCGCGACCTAGGCCTGCCAGCGCCATGGGGTGGTGTGGGCCCCCTATGGCCCACCTCCACTCCATCTTCTGGCATCCTGAGTCTTCTAGAAAAATAGGATTTTTCGTACATTTTCCCGGATTTTCTGATCTTCGCGAATTTTGCCTCCAAACAGCACCTTTTCCATCAGAATCCTGACTTCAGCGGTCCATGCTCCAAAAGTCATCAACCATGCAAAAATAGATGAAAAAAACATAAGTATCACCTCTCAATATGAAATATATCAATGAATAATAGTGAATTAAGACATAGAATAGTGATGCAAAATGGACGTATCAGCGGTCCGAAACTAGCATCTGCAGAATCTGCAGCATCGGGTCCTGCAATGAGCTGCTCCCTCCTTGGTTTCCACGAGTCATCTGAAGATTGAGATAGATAAAGGGGTAAGAGGGAAAGTTCTAAGGTTCATGGTTTTGTTTTCAAAGCTAAAACTTTGAGTTTGAACTCAGGTTTTGCAAACTAACTTCTTCTCATTCATTCATTCAATCAAGGCACATGATACAAACACACACACACACCACAACATGAAAGGAAAACAGATGGTTTTAAGAACCATTCTGTAAGCTAAGATACAATGGGATCGATACTTCTCACTCCTACGATAGTTGCTCTAGTGCATCTACTCATCATCGATGAAGTCGGGGTCATCATCGTCGGTGTAGAAGTCCATGGCATCATCCTCCAGATAGTCATTGTCATCACTGAGGTATGAGTGAATATCCCCCTGGATGTCTTCACCTTCTTCTTCTTCTTCTTTTGCTGCAAGCTGAGCTTCTTGCTCCTGGATGGTCTTCTCGAGGTTGGCCACCTTCTTGCGAAGACGAGCGATGGTGCGATCCTTCTTCTCGCGTTGCCGGTGAAGTGATTGACGATCCTTGATGATCAGTGAGAAAGTTTGGGCCTTCTGGGCGACAATGGCAAGGTTGTGGTTGGCGTAGGCTCGAGCATTGTCCAATTCCTTCTGTTCATCATATAGTAGGAAGTCAAGGTTCTCCACCTGGCTCTTCAACTCCGGGTGACTTGGCATCTCTAGTGGCATTCCCATAGAATCACGCCTAGCATAGTGAGCAAAGCGAGTTCCCTGGATCAAGTTGACGTTCTGTCCGCAAAGACGGGCGAGAGCTTCATGCATAGCCCTGGCTAATCCATCTAGCCAGTTGTTCTCTCTCACGGTGAATTGAATCTTATCGGAAAGGGGTGCCTCCATCTTGCCTCGAAGATCAGCAACTATCAGCCATTGTAAATCTCCTCCGAGAAAGTCCTTGAGTTGAGCTCCGAAGAATTCCGGATGCGGATGCTCAAGATGCTCTGACAGTGCATCAAGATCCCTCTCGAAGATCAGTTGGCCTCTGTTGCCCAACTGGTAGAACTTGCAGTACTGAACTTCCATCTATAAGAATTTAGGGTGAGAAAGTTAGTGAGGTGATCAAGTGTGTCAAATTTTATGGAGTAATGTAAGAATTTTTGAGGAACATGAATCTTTTTGAAAGAATCTCAAGGGTAAGAAGGGAAATAGGTTTTCATAAATACTCACTTCTTTGGTTTTGAAACTAAGTTTTTGTTTAGACGTCCATTCTAACTAGGGTCTCCTATGGTCAGGATGGCTCTGATACCAACTTGTCAACACCCGGATTTTTAATCCCAGATACCTGTTATGCCATACATCACAATCCTAGGATTACCATTTTTGTGAGACATAACAGATTGGATATCATAGTACATCATCCATTACAAACCATAATAAGGTCTTACACGAATAAAGGATCTCATGATCCAGTCTTAATACAAACAAGCAGCGGAATAATAAGCATATCGGTGGGCTCCATCTTCAGTGTCACAGGCAATGCTGACGATGGGAGATGATCCTAGTTGTCATAGCCATCCTGCTGTCCTCCTTCCGGATAGTCCTCCTCATAGTATGGCCACGGGAATAGCCAGGGACAAAGCCATGAGTACTCTTTAAGTACTCGCAAACTATCACTAACAAGTAAGGTAGTTCTAGTGGAATGCTAAGTTCTAAGTTTATTTGTAAAGTTAAGTTTGAAACCTAAGCTGAGTTTAGAAACAAAGAAAGATAAAGTAAGTTCTAAATCACCTAAGTGGGAACTTAGTTTTCATAGTCACAACCCTGTTGTGGTCAAGTCAAGTCACAATTCATTTCATAAGTCATTTTGAAAACATCTGACGACGGAACAGTATGGCCACTCCAACTGTTCATGACCGCGGACACGGCTAACCTAATGGGGAGGGCACATCCCCTCCGCCTATATAAAGGGGTGCCCATGGGTGGGATTAAACACACCAATATTTGGAGAAGTCCTTTGGTTGACTTCCTCCTTCCCTCTCTCTCTCTCTAGCCCTTGTGACCATGGCCCCAAGTCTGGGTTGTGCGATCAAGGCACACCTGCAGCACGTCGTTGCGCTGCAGTGATTCCTAGCCGGATATCAACTTCCGCACTCCCAGCGGGATCAGGGAGCCGGAGGTCTCATCGTGCACCGGATGTGTACGAGGACACGAGGCGCAACACTTGGGGCGCCTAAATGTCGTGAGTCGGAGATGTTGCACGATGAAGATGAAGAAGGAGCAAGGGGTGACATGCGAGGAGCTTCGCGACCTTGAGGTCGGCTACGAGTACGACTACTTCAACCACGTTCCCCACGGAACGTTAACCACGTACGGTCTACAAGGGTATGTATTCTATACTCATTGGTCATTACTGCATTACTACATAGATAGATCCTCGGCAGTTTTGGGGTTACATCGTAGGAAAATTTTTGTTTTCTGTTGCGATCCCCTTCAGATGCCAAGTATGCAAAGGTCTGAGAGCTCTCTGAAAGATATGATCAAGTTACTCACTTGAGAGTCCCTCTTGATAGTACGACTATCTATCATATAAACTGGTCTCCCAACTAAAAACATGGGACCTAAAAAGGTAAAACCTATCAAGATGATACCTTTGCCTTGAGCATTCCACTTGAGCTTGATGTAGACGATCTCCTCCTCCTCAAGATGGAACATCTTTCTTGATTGCTCTTGCCCGTGCTTGCTTGATGAAGACTTGCGGATTTCTCCTCCATACACCATGGGGAAACCACTTCTTTGAACTTTTCTTCATCAAACCATGATCACCGAGGATGGCAAGCTTCAAGCATGTGATCTCCTAGAGATGGAGCATCTTGAGCTTGCACTTCATTTCTTCTAACTCCATTAGGATGATGTCTCGAAGATATACATGAGTAAATCCATCTTCTTCTTCTTCAAGACACCCTTGATCTTCTTTTCTTTATTCTTCATATTCTTCTCCAACATGATTCCAATAGGCCCAAATCCCTTGGACACTGCTTCTAATTCTTCTTCATTTCTTCTACCTTGAAGCTAACACATGGTCCAAGCAATGCCAATGGACAGTTTCTACAATTGTAACTCAATGCACACATTAGTCCATAGAGATTGTCATTAGTTACCAAAACCACACACGGGGGCACCCATGCCCTTTCACCCGCCAAACCGGAGTGTCCGCCGTCCCCGCACCAGAGTATCTGGCCCGACCTGAGTCTCTGACGGCTTCAACCCGGATAGTCCGTCCCAAGTGATTCCAGACACCTGAAGCCTGTCAAACCTCAGCCCATGTAACCCCCAATTCGACTAGAATTCTTGCTTTATGCCTAAAATACCATTGTTTAAGTGGTTGGACTATATATAGTCCCCCACCATATATTGTAAACCCTAGACTTGATAATGGAACTAGAAAACCCTAAGAGTGGATCCAGGTTTTGGTCTCATGTTCCTTCTATGAAAGCTATGTTATCATCACCTGTTTGGACTTTGCACATGGCATCCAAGTTGTAAAAGGCCTTCTCCTTGAGAGTTTTCTAGCTAAAGTTGTCAAGATCCTCACCAAAGTTCTTACCCTCTCCGATTGGGATTGAGAGAGATTTTTGTTTGGTACTGATCTCCACACGTGGATTGTATTGGACCGGTAGCCACTGAGTGAGTGATGAGTACAAAATTGATGCATATCTAAGTATATAAATTATTCATATTTTCACTCATTACATGTTACATCTATCTATAACTATGCCTATTGTGTATGATTATTAGCTTACATTCATTTCCACATGGGTTTTGCACAATATTAGTTTTATTAGGATTTTATTACATTTTTCTTGTCTTTGATTTGTGTGTAGGTGCTATGGAGAATCATGGATAAAAGGAACCAAGAGGATTCAATATGGAGGAGTTGCAGGCACCAGACTTACCCATTTGAGGGGAGAAAGAAGTGGATTTTTCCACCAATCGTGTTGGGTGTTGCTTGTGTTCGCTGTGTTTTCACTTTGCGTGAGTTCGATTTCATCTCTTTCCCCCTTTTCCTCGTGAATCCCTCGCCTACCCTCGAGAACCGTGAAAGATTAGGCCAACCTGTGGATTAACCCACAACACGGTGATTCTAGTTTTTTAGATCATACAAGGTGATTCTAGTTGATAGGTTGAGATGATGATGATTCGGTGATTATCAAAAGATGAGCAATAAAGCTAGAGAGATTTAATGTTCTCTTACCCCCTTTTAAATGTTCCGAATAAACGAGCTTCTATTTCTACATGTTTTGCAATGAAAGATTGCTTTACACAAAAGTAACTCCAAAGGAAGCCTTTTTGACATGAGCATGTAGCTAATAGGTTATGCAAGTCTTGCGGAGTACATCTTGTACTCAGCCTTGTTTCGTTGATATTTTTGCAACAAAGTAAGTTTTCCCCTCGAAGTTGAGTTCGATATGGACACCGGATTCCTAGGCGACAGCCTGAAATTTATGGACTGGGGCGTCACCGTTATGCTTCACGCATTTTGGGCCATTTGTTAAGGTTGTTATGTCTAATAGCATAATTTTGCTTTTGTTGATTGATGTATGTGGTCTGTGACTTCTGTTTATATTATTTTGCTTATGTGCTCTGTTAAGAGATTGTATTACTTCTTGAGTCATAGGGTTATTGCTGCGTTACTGATTCTCTCACTACAGACTCTCGAAGGCTTATGTCAGACGAAGGTCTGAGATTTGTCTAACCCTGATTTCGAAGCGTGTGAGATTTTTGTATGGAGTACGAACTATATTTAGGTATGCAATTTTCTTAATCGGGAAAATTTCTATCAAATGCAATTTATTTTCATATATTCAGGAAAAAATTCTACAGATTACCTAATGATCACTTCAAAAAAAAAATCCTTTTTAGAGTTTCCTATGTAAAACGCACCACAAATAGTAAAAATTGATATGCATCATAATATTTCTAATGATACCCTTCCAAAAATTCTTTTAAAAGGTTTCCTAGTAACCGCACCACAAAAATGGCAAATAATCAAACCAGACCGTGACCAAATAAATAATCTTCAGTTTTTGATTGACAGCGACCACGACCAAATCAGATCTGGTTGACAATACTCATTCCTCCTTTTTTTATGTTCTCATCCACCTCCGGTCCATCCATGATGGCGCCTTTCTTAATCCGTCTCTCATCCATATATCGGCCGTCAGGCTCTCCCCCAACCAATACCATACCTCTTTTACGCAATGCAGCCATCACGCTCACGAGTGACTAGTACCAGAAGGAGAGGAAGAGGAAGTAGCACCAGATGTAGCATTGATTATTATCGCGGGGACGGACACCAGAGGAAGAATCTCAGCAGCAGGTGCGCCGTACGCATCCTGCGCCTCAATCCGCACATGGTGGATAATCAGTCAGGGCCGAACGACCCGCCGTCCCTCCGCCGCGCAGCATCCTGCAGTTGCCGGAACCACACGTCACGGCCACATCCAATCCAACAGCCAACCCACACGACGGGACCCCAGTCCCCAGCATGTTGAAACAGAGACTAGTACTAATAAACTACTACCATTTGGTCCATGCTGCTGCGTATCCTCCTTCACAAGTTAATTTTTTTGGAAGAAGACCCAAAGAGCCCTCCCGACGTGCCCAAAAGACGGCCGACCCCAGCTATGGGGGACATGCTGCACCGCCGTGACGCTGCATGCACTCGTCAAGAAACAGATTCGGCCGCGTGCATCCTTTGTGGACAGATAGATGCATCGGTCCATGAAGATGAAAAAGGCCCCACCTCAAACCCAAAAAGGGAGATGAAAAAGGTACAACGATACAGCTCGTTTATACACACAAAATAAAAGGCAGAGAGGCCATAAATGCAGATAGCTGGTGTGCTACTCCCAGCAGAATTGATCCACAGCATGAAAGCCTCAAGCCATGATTAGCTTGACAACGCCTACAAGTACATAGCGGCCACGGACGTGCGAATTTAAAGAGAACTGCTTCTCGTTCCAATCATGTTTGTGCTCATAAACGTTCTGAGTCGGCTGCTTTCCTCCTCCCTGGCTTTGGGCCCATGAAACGTGTACACTACTCTGCACTAACAGTGAGTACCAAAACCTGGACTGGGAAATGGGCAGAGAAACACAACAGCTCTACCAAGAACACTTGGTAGACCTAACCCAGAGAGCACCCGCAGTAACTTGATCTCCCGAGTTCTAATCTAGCGTCTCCATCCCTGCGAGCTTTACCAACTGTCATCGCCACAGGAAAGACTATTCAATGGCAATGTTTCCAGCCCCTGCGAGCATAGAGGCCTAACCTGCACAATTCCAAACCTCCCAACAGTTACACGCGGAACATTTTAGGAATGAAATTACACAAATATAATTGCCCAGTAGCATCACGGTGGACAAACTTACTAAGTATTCAGAGTTCCTGTGTACAGCTTCACATTCCACCAGGGCCTCTGACTCCAGCAACTTTGTCCCAATCCTCTGGAGAGAGCATGTCAGACATGTACTTCTCCTGACCGCGCCAAAGGATCTGACATCACACGAGATTAAGTAAGAATTTACTGATTTGCGTATAGAAGACTATGGGCAGCCTATACATGTTAGGACTGACGGTTAACGTGTCACTCAGAAGGTCTGTAACGGTGCACTGTGCAATCTTACAATGGCTGCCTAAGCAATACTCGGACTCCACATAGGCCAAGAGCAGAATAACAACCAAGTTGGAGAATTATTGGTAAATGCAACACATGCTATAATATGAGGTCATCCTTTTTGGTGCACTCATGCATTTGTATAATACAAAATTAAGAACTATATGAAATTTTCGGTGTACTCTACCTAAAACATGCGTAAGCTTCAGGTTCGAATTCACTCTATCTTCATAAAAAATGAAAAAACTTCCTATTTAAGTACAAACAATCATTTTGTCTATTCTAATACATTTCGAATTTGAAACTTACAAGGGTAACAGAAACTCTACATGGCACATCATCGTTTTTTCCAATAGTTTTTCATGTTGATTTGGTGCCTAAACTGGAAGTGGATTGCATGAGCACATCACAAGGGTGGTTCCTTATGTTGCCTTGGATACAAATATTATAATACCTTGTCAATGACCCCAAACTCCTTGGCTTTCAAGGAGTCCATATAAAATGGCCCTCTCATCACCTTGTCAATTTTCTCTGGTGGCTGATAAAGAAGTGTTATATTCCAATTCAAAAGGACATAAATAGCGCATAGCGGTACAAGTAAACAATTGCAAGCTGTACATACATTCCCAGTGTGTCTTGCTAAAAGTTTGACCAAGGTGTTCCTGTTGTGCACGACCTACAAGAAGCAAATGAGGAAGTATAAGTTCTTGACTCAAGATGAACAATGAATCTTGGAAATTAAACAAAAGACTAGAGCCAATGATTCAACTCTTTGGATGAGCGTATACTGCCATACTAGTACTTGGTAACAACAAAGCTTGTCATCCGTCCTGGTTTACCAAATGGTTTACCTTTCTACAAACCAATGGCACAGGCAATAACTGCATCACCGCATCACCATTCTGGATTGATTATCATTACTGAGATATTCTTAGAATAGGAGATTTGATGTGGATTTTCCTTTTACCACAGTAATCAAGGTAAATGATCCACCGTTTGCTTAGTATATATGTCAGATCCAAGAGTACAAGCTAATCTTGGATGCAGAGGCCAGGGTGATCTTCCCCCATTTCGAAAAAGAAGAGTACAAGCTAATAAGAAATGGAAGTCACAGCTCATACCTCTTTCGCACGGATAACAACATCTGATGCTTGCATCATCCCATATGAAGGAATACGAGGTTGCTGAATCAAAGCTGGCGTGCAAGTATGTTTTCATTAGCAGGAATCAACCAACAGATAAACTGATCCATGGTCCCTACACTTTAGTACCTTTGGCATGAGGAAACATATATCGTTTGCCTTTCTTTCCTGCTGCAAGGACAAGGCAAGCATGACCCGCCGCAGCTCCTATACAAAGTGTGTGGACCTGTCAAACAAATAATAGATCCATCATACGAATTATATATGTAGAAAATAGTTAGTGTCTGCAATATTTACAGAATGCAATACACTAATGATCAATTCTATAAACACAAACAGCTCATCCTCATATTGTCAATGATAAACAGAGGGTTTTCCCCAGTTCAAAACATCAGGGTAACATATCAGGAGCAACCTACCCTAAAGGTGTAATCAGGCAACACACACGATTTTAATACATCAAATGTCTATAGAGGATATCTGACAGCAACGGAGAGTAGAGTCGCGGCTCCATATTTCTCCCAGAGAATCATACCTAACACACTCTATAGACTATATCATCATTTTTCTTGAAAGTATATCGTGTCAAATTAGTGCCCCATCAGTCCATCACACCTTAAGCGTTGGTTGCAACAAATGTGTTGCCAAACATCTACTAAAATAAGTGGTCAGTTTGATGTTAGGATCAATTTCTCGCTGAATATATGCATACATAATGAGAACAAGGTTGATTCATCTTTCATGTTCCAGATGGTTCAGAAAAGTGATCAAAGACAGAAAAGTGATCAAAGACTACCTATTAGCAAACTCCAGGCAACATAAGCATAGGGAAATTCTGATCCAGATTGCAATGTGGTAATATATTTGGCTATTTTTCTTTCATTAGATCATAGTTTTTCTGGAAGATCTTAGAGCACAGCTATTCATCAAAATGATTAGTAAAAATGTAAAATATGGCACCTCAGTTTTCATCCGCATCATTGCATCGTAGATAGCAAAACCTTCTGTCTCCATCCCAACCTGAGAAATTCAAGAAACTACACTAAGAACAACACGGAAAGGCTACATGAACATTACATGTTGTCACATTTAGCATGGTATAAATATCCATATTTAATAAGATACTTAATCGTGATGTCAGAGAACACAGTCAACCATGATGAACCATCAATTGAACAAGATAAGCTTTACTTACTGGTTCACCATCATCACGAGCTGTTCCTGTTGAGTTGATGTATATATATGCAGGCTCATTACTATCCATCCAATCAAGGTACATCAACTGGGCAACGATGAGCTCAGTAACTGCTGGCACCAACTACCAAAGCAAGAAGAGATGATCTCATGAGGTTATGACTTGTGACAGTCTCAAAGTAACAGTCATTCTAGCATGTTGTACAAAACAAGGGCTAAGCTTCTATGATAAAGATACCATTTTAATTACTGCAGCATATTCAAGAAAGAATTATAAAAGCATATGTATACTGTAAATAGACAATGATCTAGCATATGATTTAGTAAATTATAAGGATGGTTCCATTGCAGCTCAATGTACAAGAGAAATGAGACAACATTCACAGAGGATAAACTAATGAACACTCTTTTCCATGGTAATGTGGAAAAAGTAGAGGGTCAAAGCGGGTATATGCAGGATATGTTACCCATAAAGCCAGTTCTGATACTGGATACATGGAAGAATCTATGTTGTAAACAGCATGTATTGTACTCTGGGATCAAAAGCATCCAATTTAATAAAAAAGGGGGGTTTGGTGAAATACGCCCTCTTTAGGTGAGATCTTTATCATACTAACTCAGGAATATTTTTTGCAAAAGTATAGGTTTAATGTATACAAAATCAGAAATATGCAGGTCAAATCCTAACCTTATGCCTGATTGAGTAATACAGAAACCCATTAAAACCGGTCTAAATTGTGAATACTCGATGATGGTAAGAAGTAAGACAGCAGGCTACTGAGGACCAGAAGTTTGTTAAACTTCAAGGCACTAGTGACTGGCTTTTGCCAAAAGGAATCATGGTATCGCAGTGTTGTCTTATGTTTTGTACTATTCAAGGAGATATAACAGTGGTTTCATCACCTAATAGCTCAGTATATAACATTACTTCCTCCAATCCAAATTAATGGTCTCAACTTAGTCTAGATTCGCATGCATCTAGTCTAAATACTTAACTAGATACATACGAATCTAGATAAAGTTGAGGCCATTAATATGGACCGGAGGGAGTAAATCAAATTGTTTACAGTTTATCCAGGCTAATTAATTGACTCACACATCCATTCTTATGACTGTATTTGGAATCCCCGAATCCAAAATACAAAAGAACAACGAACAAAAGCTATCCTGCTGAACATTGGTGCAAGTACATACCGGCATGCCAATGTAAACAATTCGGCCATGTAGAAGCAACGATGGCAAATCCGGGGGCGGCCTTCTAGGCCTGTGCTGACTGTAAGAGCTGCTAGAACGTTCCACCTGCCAAATTCAGTTAAGCAAAGCTCAGTTAGCAGTACACGCGTAGGCGTGGAAGCAAGTTCACAAAATAGACCATCTCAAAAAGGAAAGTTCACAAAATAGAAAGTAAGCGCCAAATTACTAAGTAACCTGTGCGGGCGAGGACATGAGCTTGGCGTTCTGGAAGATCTCGAGGAACGGCAGGTGGTCGTCGCCGCGGTGTTCGCCACCCGCAGCGGCCTCCAGCTGCTCCGGAGAGGCAGCGGCTAGCGTGGACAGGAAAGGGTCGCCCTTCGGGTTGAACAGCGGCGACGGAGCCCCCGCCGCTGACCCGGCAACACGCGCCACAAGGGCAGAGGACGGCGCGCCGCACCTAGCGGGCCGGACCAGGGGGGTCAGGGAGAAGGGAGAGGCCGCGGGGGCAGGGGAAGGCGTGGGGAGGCGTAGGGAGAGGAAGGAGGAGGCCATGGTGCCTGGTGGCGGTGCTCGGCCGCGGCGTGCGAGCGAGCTCGGAGAGTGGAAAGCGGAGGCGTCTGTGTGGATAATTTGGTCGGGGAGTGCTGGGGCCTCCTATGTTCCGCTCGAAGCGGGTCGGAGTATATGCTCCGCCTGAAGAATCGGACAGATGGGCTGCGCTACTGCAGCCCAATAAGTAGACACTGTTTAAGTTTTTCCCTTTAGGACGGAGGGAGTATTATTTGAACAATTTTTCAAAATGAACATTTATATAATTTGAACAAGAATACAAAATAAAAAAGAAGACATAAAATAAAAACATAAAAATAGGAAAATAGTAAAAAGTGCTTGGATGATCCTACTCTAGGATTAGATTGGTGATGCATGCAAGTGCACATGTTGTATGTAGTTAGTTTCGAAGTAAGGGTATGAGATCATGAAGAGTTGTTGGCGATGGTCTTTATGTCCCTCGTTATGGATTTACCAAAGAGTACATACGAATTTTCTTTTATTCCAAGCAAGAGTATACCGAAAGTGTTTTTGAATGAGAGCAAACAATATTGAAAGAGAGTAAACAAGTTGATGTCGCAAACAGAGATCAGACAATGTAAATGTTGTGAAACTGCAATAGATCTAAAACATTCTCACAAAGTTTTGGATCCACCACTAAAATTTAGGAGAGGATGATTATGATATATATGTCTTAGTTGTACTCGTGTGCATGAGGACCGAGCTGGCAAAATCTAGAGTCATGTGCGAAACTCTAAATTAGGGCCCTATCCTACTAGAAATTTTAAACTATTTAACAACTACTTCCTCCGTTTCAAAATATAAGATGTTTTAGCTTTGTAAAAGGAGTGTATCTAGACCCCTTTTAATGTGTAGGTTTACTCCAAACTTTGATAAACCTACACACTAAAAGGGGTCTAGATACACTTCTTTCACAAAGCTAAAACATCTTATATTTTAAAATGGGTGGAGTATAACGTATATATATATATATCATAATATCTTACATTGTAATTGGATATTTTAAGTATCATACCTAGTCAATTTTCCGATGCATAATGTTTATTTGAACAACATTATTCTCTTAGGGTTCTTTGAAATGATTCTAAAAAGTGAAAATACACACAAAAGACTGAAAAATTTAAAAATCAGACCAGCCCAAGCTTGTACCGATGCCGAACTGCCGATCATGGCGAGGGTACAATCTTATTTTTTTCCAAATCCGACGAGGGTACACTCAACGATCAATGAGTAACAGGGAACAAAATCGGAAATCACATGGTAACCTTTGACCTACATCGGGCGCGAGCCCCCATCGGCGTATGTCTTGCGTGGAGGTGGAGGCGTGACTTGGCGACGAGATGTTCTCGTCCCGTAGCTTTTGGCTTTTGTAGCTAGCCATCATCAATTGATAGGATCGATCTGTCTTAGACGCTAGGAGCCACCGGGCCCTAGAGTCAATGTGACACACGTGATCGATCGTGTTTGAGCGGCCGGCCTTTCATGCGCTAGCTAGGAGCTAATCAAATTCACTCGATTTACTAGCATTTAAGGTTACCCCATGGTTATGGATATAGGCTCTTGGGTCTCCGTGATCCCCTATTGATGCATGACTTATGAGGGAAAGCATTAAATCTCACTACATGCCACCAACACTCGTCATACACTAAGGACAACCTCCTCTCTTGTCTCGTACGAAAATATTATGCAATCAACATTCATATAATATCATGAGAGAAGATTTAATAGACAACAATACAGTTAGAGGCACATGTAATCTTTATTTCAACTCATGTTATTGTTAGGGTTTCTATATCTTCCCAAAAACAAAGAAAACTACTCGCTCATGGAGATAATCAACATCATCATAATAATATAACTGGGAAAGTAAAGTATGAATGTATACATACAAATCCACACTAAGGTTTGGAATTACAACAAGATGAATAGAAGATTTCATGATGAGATGTTGATGGTGATGGTGATGGAGATGCAACGGTTGATGATGGAGATCGATGCCCAAGCCTCCAAGATCTGAGTAGCAATGGAGATGGATGTCCTTCTATGGGTTCTCCATCCAGATTTATTCTAGATGTGAGATTTTGGTGGTTTGTCGTGTCTCGGTAGGTCCAATTTTTGATTTGATTGCACGGGGTAAAAGTATTTGATGGTCTCATGGATACATGGTACAACAACACAGTATCGTCGCCCCCGACTACTCTAGTGCTCATTAAACCTTCATTGTACCTCGTTTGATTTCTTTTATCGTTCCTATCAAGTACATCAAGTGTGGTGCCTCTACCGGTATCCACACATACAAGGTGGAGTAGCAGCAGGGAGGTTCTAGGTACGCCACCCTTGGGACAAGGTGGTGGTGATGGTGCGCGTGAGGAGTGATGGATTGTCTTATGTCGCCGCCCCACCCACCTATATATAGAAAGTAGGTGAGGGGCACCCAATGTCCCGTCAATCCGCAACCCTAGCCCTAGTCAAAGTGAGTCCAACTCATTGACATGTGTCCCTATCTAGATAAGTCTAACTTGCTGACATGTGTTAGTCGAATCTCCATTCGACTAAATCCACTCTTTTGAGCGTGTGACCTAGCATTCTTGTTGTAAGCCAGACACAACTCAGTAGGTATCTGCCTAGAGTCGATAGTCAGTAGCTGTCTCTAGTAAGACGTGTCAAATCCCAGTTACATACTCAATATGTCTGATTCCCTTTTTCCTCACGATATTAGTGGTAAGCCATAGGCGAGGATCGTCATGCCACTGCCGACTTAGCTCTCTTTTCTTGCTTCTGTGACATGTGATTCCATCCGTCTAAGCTTAGCCGGATCTCCATCTGTTTAACTCAGTTGGACTAACTTGATCAACACTTGATCAAATTACACACGACCATGCTTTCTGAATCATATAACGTGAGTGGGTCTAGAGAATATCTCTTCGTGATGAAGGGTAAAATTCCATCTTTGTCGAGCCACACCAGGCAACTTACTTCTGAGTCAGACAAAGCTTCACCGTTATGGTTACCAGTTACGGAAAATGTTAGGCGGACTCAAATTCGACTAGTTGGTAAGTCATTGCATCTAGTAGGATTGTATGACGTTTACTCATGCTGACTAGATTTTTGGTCAGTCCATCTAGCGTAGCTCTTTCATGTAGCCAGTGTTAATCGGATGGCATCTGCATGCCTATGTCAGGTGAAACCTTGACATCATCCGGCTTACACATTAGTCTCGGTAGTGTGTCTGGAACTACCATAAACGACTAATAGGATAGGAATGCACAACTGACTTAACTACTAGTTTCCACAAGACAGATCCAATCCGGTTACATAGCACAATCATTTTTGCATAGGACTAACTTATAAACACAAAGTCGAAAAGTGGACCCTCTAGAGCACCATTCCTAATAAAAACATAAGGTAAAATATGAGCAAAATACACTCATTAATTGGACATGTATTTGGTCACATCGTACTGGTGTGATCAGTTTCCTCTAGCGACACTACGCGGCTACACCATGTGATAGTGGCATCCGCATATCATTTTCCTGTACTTCTAACTTGGGAGGAACATGTGCGTCCCCAGATATGAAGGTAAGAATAGATGATTTTTCGATACGAGCTGATGTGGGAGAGCCATGATGGTTTAAAACTAGTGTTATCACAGACATGACATCAACTTGGTAAGGCGACAACTATAGGCAAACACCATGACAAAATCAATGTAACATCCTAGGGTTTTAGGTCAGAAAAGGAGAGACCATAAGTGTGTGCATTGTATTCATGCATAAAAAATCCGAAGAATTTTCACGTGTTTGTTTAAAACACAAAGTGATCGAGGTTCCTGTGATATTGATGACTGAAGTTTAGGTCATCAGGTGAGTACTATGGATTTTGACATGACCTTCGTAGAATTCTTTGATTTTAGGGGAATAGTTATTCAAACATAAATTTGCATTTCAAATTAGAATTCAAATGAATTTAGAAAAATCACAAATTGAATTATGGAATATTTAAATACGTAGGAGAATTGGAATGGAAATTCTTGAATCATGTAATATGATATGACAATTGATAAATAATAATAAAGTAATGGGAATAAATAAATAAAAGAATAAAGGAATACTTTATTACATTCATACAAATATTACAATGTTCTTACACTTATTCAAATAGAAAAGTATATTACAATAATTATAACAGAAAGAAAAAAATAATAGTTATTACATCAATAATGTTACATTGTTCTTACAATTGTTAAAAGGGAAAAGTAAATTACAAGTCTCAAAGTTACAACAATAAAAAATCGAACAATCTTTATTACAAAGGCAATACTACAATGTTTTACAAATGTTTAGAAGGAAAATAATTCTTTATTATCTAAATACATATATTACATTGTTTTCTTACAATAATAAAGAAAAAGGGGAAATTGCAGTAATAAGAAAAAGAAAAGCCTAAACTAAGCTTCCTATTTATTTCTTGTATCTTCTTTTCTTTGTATTCACTACAACATGACCCACCCTACTGCAACGCACGAATGCGTATCTAAATGCTCACATAGGCGTTGCGAGCACCCGTACCAACGGACTTTGCATGCGTTGCGTTTTTTGGCGTTGCTAGGTTATAATGCAACACATATATGTGCGTTGGTAACCTATAGGTAAAGCGTTGCAAAGTGGCAACGGATGTCAAGCTACAATTGTATTCGTTGGTACATAATATATGCAGATTGAATACTTTTATTTGGAATTATTTCTTTGGAATAAGTATTAACTTCTAAATTGTGTGGGTTGATGAATTCAAAGATGGTAGTGTTTGTTTCCATGTTGAGAGAGTAGTACTTTATATATGATACGAATAACAACACACACAAATTGTTGTGTATGAATGTAATGCATGAAGAAATAATTCTGTATTTATTATTGAAATCACCATCCATACACGAGAACTATCTTATTAAGAGTACACATCTTACAATCTTGCATCAGAATATGATATTCTAAGTAATCCTATATTTATTCCTTCTAATGTTCTGCCTTGTAATGTAGCACCTGAATGTGGCAGTCCTTGCTGCTCTTTTGGGTCTGCAAAAAGAAAGTTCCAAGATTAGAAAAGATGTGGCAAAAAACAGTAGGAAATGGTATAGTAAATTCTACTACCTACTTGCTCTACTACTCACCATTCTAAAATGTCGAATACATACTATATCTCAATCAGGGGATATCTTCAGCATCCAAAGCTCCGATCTATAAGTTTATTTCCTAGATAAACTGAATAGAGAACACAATCTTAATAATAGTAAGACCCACTAGTGTGGGATTTTATGATTTATATACATATAGAGTAAAATATATTAAAAAGGGAAAATCCGTAATGTGCATCTTTTTTGATAATACCTTTAAATGTGCATCGACATGCTGCATGGAATTTCTTCGAACACCTCAGTAGCATGCCAAAGCTAAGTCATGCAAGATAGGCCGTGCTATCCCATGCATTTGAAACAGCCCATGTCGCCAACATGTCAAGTCGTTACCACACATCAAAATACAAAAAAAGTAACAATGATAAAAGATATGAAAGAATCGATTTGGTAGCAGATTAGAATCCTTTTATTAACTAGATTGACCCAATGGTGAGTCACAATAGCACTAAGCTGAACTATCAATGGGCACAATTAGAAGTTTATCGTATGTCTCAGGAGCAGCTCAGTGAACATTAATAATACAATTATAGGAACACAACCGGGAGCATTGTAGACCATCCACTAGCCCAAAACTATACAGCTTATTACGTAATGGTCTGTATTCCTGTTATTAAATTCAGCTACATAATATTTTGATAAAAAATAATAGAAAAAGTGATTCGCTTTAAAAGGTTCAAAGTTTAGAGGTTTGTAGTTAACAAACAACCTTACAACATGAATTTATCAATTAAGACCAGGTAAATCATAGGAAAGAAGCAAGTGAGAAGAGACATATCAAACTGACATGATAATTTTGTACATTCAGGTTTACCGAGGTATCCCGCAGAGAGCAGTTGAATTCATCTGAAACTTTGGAGTTCTTCCCAAGCGTCTTCCTCAAAAACCTTCTTATCTTCCTCGGCTGCATTGCATTGTTTTGATAGTTAGGCATGAATAATAGGTGTGCATGAAAAAACGCCAGCACAAACAAAACATCTTTCTGCCTGACTTGCTAGTGTCAAATAGTAATGAACCTTGCCATACCTATGTCATTCTGACCTTAACGAAGCTAGATGCAGTAAGCCAAAAAAAAGTCCCTTATTGTAACTAGGTAGTGTCGTAGACATGTAAAGGACACGTTCATATTTTATTATGTCCACAGCAAGCCATGCCGATGATCTTAGATGATTAAATTACTAACAGTAAACTGTGACTTTTGAATTAACAGTAAGATTCGTACAATGTAACATCAGAACAAGAGTAAGTTGACATATTTCTACTCCCTCCGACCGAAATTAGTGACTCTAATTTGTCAAGATACGGATATATCTAATACTAAATCATGTCCAGATACAATTGAATCTAGACAAATCTAAGTCAACTAATTTGGGTCGGAGGGAGTACCAAAAAATGTTTAATTCTTCTTTCATCTGAACCTTTAAACCTGCATGTAGAAGCAGGGCATATACCACACAAATCTTTATCTACGGTCAGGACAACCAACAAACTGCACTCACGTCACGCACACAACAAATCTACAAACCTGTGATATACCAAAAACACTACACCAGAAATGCAAAGACAGCGGGAGCCATCACATCCTTTTGTTTCTTCAACTAGCACTTCGACCACACACGTCCTCTGGTTAGGAAATGATTCGGATGAATCAAAAGGTCGGATATGAGGAGCAATGAGTAAAGTTTGGCGACAAATGAACCTCCCTGAACTGAGGGTTGCATCTATGGACGGAGGACCCACGAGTCGCAGATGCACTCCCTGTCGCGGCACATGGCTTTGTAGGCGGTGGAAGAGGCCTAGCGATATCCGGAACCCCAGTTGCCCTCCGGGCCCCTGAGCTCAGAGGCGGTGTGGTCCATGTGCGGCCTTGGGGAAGGAGACGTAGGCGAGGGCGAGTGCTGCGATTAGAGGAGGACGAGGGTGCAAGCGATGGTGATGTGGGGGACGCGGCGGCCGGAGGCAGATGGCCTACGGAGGGTGAGTCGGAGAACAAGGGATTTGAGGCGGATGGCCGGAGGCGGATAGCTTGATTTGTGGCGGCTGCTGCTAGGGTAAATAGGGATTTTAGGAGAACGTGAAGGGAGTTGGGATGGGCTGGGGAGTGGGGGACGGGCTGTAGAAAAAATTATTCATGGGGAGGTGGGTGAGGTGGATGGTAGATACACATATCTATACGTAGCAAGCTATCTGTTGTTGTAGGCCTAGTTTTGTAGTAGTGATCAGGCCCGTCCAAGGGCCCGTGCGAGCTGGGCGACCGCACTGAGCCCCCCAAAAAACTGGGGCTCCATATCCCAGCGACAGCCCACCAGGTAATAAAGGTAATTTTTGGCCGAGCTGGAGTACTCTACTAGTGCGTATCGTGGGCGTCTCCCATTGTTTTATTCCTAGGCCCAAAGTAAGCCCAAATGGTCCTATACGCCGTCTGCTCGTACTCCTATGTCGTTGATCGATCTGCTTAATAAAACCGCCTCGATCGAACTGATCGATCTCGCGTGGCGGCTGCCCATAGCTCAGATCGCGGAGACGCCTTGCCGCCGATTCGTCGACGTCGCCGTGCACGGCGAACGCCACTGCCCGCCGGCCCGGATTGCCAGGTTGCTGCTATCGGTTGCACGGCAATCGGCAGATCGCCTAGTATCGATCGGCACACCCCTGGCCTACACCGGTTTTGTCTGTTGTGCCTAGCCAATCGACTCTCTCTGCCAGTCTGCATAGCCGGTGGATCAAGGTTTGCTGGATTGTTTTTTTACTTATCTTGTCACTTTTAAATTTGATCCATGTACTGTCTACAACTTTGTATTTATTCATTAATTAGTTATTGGCTTATAAAACAGGAAGAGTCATGTCTTCTAGGAATAGAATCTATGAGTCCGGTGCTTCAAAGCGTATTATTAATAATAGAAAAAATATTAGTAGCAGCGGGCCAGTCTTGAAACGGTGATGTTGATTGATTTATTGTGAAGGCCTTGAGTTGATGATGGTAATGGTGCCCATGGTGATGATTCAATAGAGGCTCACACCCCTATTGGATGAAGCTGATGATGCTGATATTGGCCATGAAGTTGATGATCTTAATATTGGTGATGACGCTGATAGCGATGTTGAAGGTAATGATTCTAATATTGCCGATAAGATCAATGCTTGATATATTTCTATATAATAAAATAGGAAGTGTGTTTAGCTATTATTGTCACATGAATTTTTCAAATTTTAGGGCCTCGTTTTGTGTTTCGCACAGGGGCCCCAATTTTCTAGAGACGGCCCTGGTAGTGATTCTTTATTCCTGCAAAAACAAAAGAGAAAGGAAACAAAACAAAAATAAAAGAAGGTTATGTTGGTTAGTTTTGCTCTCAGATATATAGTAAGATGCACTGTGATGTTCATCATTGAGCATAGTAATCAGGGGCAAAGTAGTAATCCGTTCTTATCAAGTTAGTGGCATCAGTATAACCTCATTGGACAAGGGGCAAGTTTCACTGAAGCTAGATAAGAGGCAGATGGTAAAGCATCAGGAAAATATCCAGTCTTTACTTGATCTCATCCACATCTTAGAAGTTACAAGTCTTGTAACTTCACCATCACTAGATCCACTATAAGCAGCTCACACACAAATACATGTGTGTGTTGTCAACACAAGAAGCTTCACAGGGAGTATAAAAGGGAGAACATAGCCATAGCAGGGGTACTAGTCTCCATTTCAACTACAACACACAAGAACACATACACTGGTTTATTCCCAGATCCACAACAAAAACACCACAACCACCGTGATCTAATAGAAGAAACAAGCCAGCAAAGCAGATCAAGTAAGGCCAAGCCAGCACCAGGAGGAGTAGGGCAAGCTAGCATCAGGAGGAGTAGAACAAGCCAGTACCAGGAGGAGAAGTACAAGCAGAGTATCAGGAGTAAGATAAGAGCTAGTAGTATTTGATCAAGATCAACCACAAGAAATACAAGCACACATATTTACACTGCAACAATATGTTGAATTTAAAAAGCCATGCCTAATTGACTGTTCTTAGTAGATATGTGCATGGTTTTAGGGTAAAGGAATATCCTCAGAAATACACTCAGATGGAGTGTAATTTCTTCGTAGGATCTCAAAGAAATAGCCAGCAAATATTTGTACAGCACGTGATCTTATCAGACCTCAACATGTGTGCATCATTGGCAAAGGGGGGGTCCTAGCATCATTTTTATAGTGCAAATCATCAGGAATTGATGAATATCACTAAGAAAAAACTAGAGAGCTACACATCCAGTCATACAATGATAGATTGTTGTTGTGCACACTCTTGTGAGGCACCACAACAACAAATTATCAATCTAGAGGCTATGTGTCTAATCAAGTTGTCCAAATCATTTGCCACTAGAAAGAAAAGCCCACAATTGATCTCTAACTGAGTTCATCATATTCCCAACTTTGAAGCTAGGAATCATTTCTACTCACACTACCATATTGACAATATTGGTAACTCAAACAAGAGATGCTTGTAGAGCCTGCCCATTTAGTCTGAATCATTTACCTAGATCATTTTTTCTAGGAATCATTCTTGCACATGTTTTGTTATCTGTCAAAGTGAAAAGAACCTATCTAAGAGGAATCTAATACCATTTTAGGAATATAAGCTCAACCATTATCACTCGACATAGTCCAATAGGCCAAGACAACTATCGTAGCCCTAAAACATTATCAAACCATCCAATAAAGCATCTATCTGATTTAGAGACATATTAAGTGGGCCTAGGTAGTCATGTGATCATTAAAAACTCAAGAACACACCAATAGAACTAAATTACAACAAGGCTACATCTTTATAATTTTTCAAATAATGTGTATATCTCAAGCACATCCCATACACTTCTACTCAAATCAACCAACACAAATTCCTCTCAGTAAAGGAATTATTTAATTATCAAGGAGTACACAAAGACCACATGCAGTAATCATTAATCGATAGGGCCAACTATATATTCAAACAATTTAGCATATCAACAATCCCAGCTGTACCAACACATCAAGAACTATCCAAGGTACAGAACTCCGTACAACAAAGAGACAATGCATATCCTGATGCTTAGCAGTTATGTCCACATATAGGAACAAAGAGAGAGTAGAGAAGAGGGATTGTAACTCACTAAAGATGCTGATCATATGGAGGGCACGAGGGTTGAGCTTGCAGCACCTTCCTGTGAGCGTTGTGGTGGAGGTTGGCGACATGGCAGTATCATTGCAGCAGCACAGCACCATCAGCATCATCGACACCACACTAGGACCCCCACCACCAGAGCAACATGAGCTTGGATAGAAGGTCATGGACGATAGGGTTGAAGTCCAGTACTACCGTTCCACTGGCGTCAAGCTGAGGGAGGTGAGATCAAGGTTGGTGAAGAGCACCTAGGCCAAGTCCAAGCACTGATAAGTATCCATAATCAACGCAAGGTAGAAGTAGGATATATTCCTTGAATTGAAGTGTCATTGTCGGCAGAGGCCGAGAGGGGCATGGTCGTGTCGCCATGGGCGACAAGGCGACCGTTTGGGTCAGGGCAGCACTGGGTTGCACCAAGGAGACGGCAATGTTAGGCTGGAGGAGCACCGGCAGGTGGTGGAGCCGTGAGGTCGATGAACCCGAGCCAGAGAAGGGTTGGGGCCAAGCTCCATGGATCCCCATGAGAGAATCAGGTTGGTTGGCTAGGTCGACCAGAAGGTGGCAGAGCCATGGCGACCGCTAGTGGCGGCTGCAATGAAATGTACGGCTGAAATCGGGCAGGCAGCGGTGGTGGCCAGAGCCAGGGGGAATCATGTGTGAGTGTGTGTTCGAGAGAGAGAGAGAGTTGGGCCGAGGTAGGATTTGAACCCGGTCCTATTATGGCCGGGTTGGGTTTAATCGGTTTGTGGGCCAAGCCTAGTAAGAAAAAGAGAAAATATAAATAAATAAAAAGGAAAATGGAAAATTACCAAAATAACCCTATGAATTCTAATAGCTCTAGAGAAATATATAAAAATCCTAAAATACATATAATATATCAAAATGATCACAAAAATAATATCTACCTATGAAAAATATAACATTACTTGTTTAAGTTAAATAAAATATAACTAAATATTAAATCCACTAAAATCCTCAATGAAATATAAAAAATAAAGGAAAAGTCCTAAAAATCAATAAAAATCATTTTTGTATAAAAACAAATCTATTATTTCACAAATTGTAATTATAAAATTCCAAGTCATTTTAGGATTTTTAAACAAATAATTGTTATAATTGACTTTATAGTCCTTTTCTTTTATTAAAATAAAAGCGATATCTTTTCTCTTATCATTTATAAATCAAAATAAATCCATATTAGCTTTAATTGGATACTTCGGATTTATTGAAACATAAAATGTAGTTATCAAGGCTAAAACATGTAAAACTTAAATAAAACTATTTCTTTAAACAATAGAATTAACTCTTAAGTTTGTATGAATACTTCGAGTCCTAAAAAAATTAATGATATCATCTAATTAAGCTTTCATGAAGGAATTACATATTTTCTTTAGGATTATGATAATAAATCAAGTCTTGAACTCATCATTCATTTGCAATGAAAATGAATGATTTCACATCTTTGATTATGCTTATAAAACAACCTAGAATTTTGTAATACCATAGACATCATGTCTTAAGTCCATTTCTATTTTTATAGTTAACTTTAGTCTAATATATAATAAATTAGAAAAATAATAACTCAAAATCATTTGTACTTCATCAAAAACCGTAAGAGGTTGTTTGGTATCCATCATTTGGGTCTGGAATTTTGGAATTCATTTTGCAGTTTCATCCCTATGTTGTTTGGCTGACACGAAATTGGGCTGTCATTTCATTTGACAAATCCATCGAAATATTCCCATGTGTAAATCCAATTCCTATCTCAGACCTGTCATTTGCAAATTTCGGTGGCAACCAAACATGTGGGTGTTTTTGAAATCATAATACAAATGAAATGAATCCATGTATTCATTTCATTTCTACTAAATGAAATGAATACCTGGGTGCCAAACAACCTCTAACTTTAATCCCAGTAATCTTCAGAATTGAGTAACTTAACATAAACCATATTTTCTTAAAATGTTATTCTTTTTGCCACTTCAAAGAAACACACTATATTATTTCTTTTTGACTCTTAACAATTAAGACATGGAATTTCATAACAGTTATATCATATCAATTAACCTTAATCATATGTTATTATTATACTTTACTTCTATATCATATATGTTAGTCTTAAGTTTCTTGTAGATATATTTGTTTGTGAAGTAAACTTGAAGATACACTAAATCTTAAAGAAATCACCTAAGTTCAATTCACTTATAATATTGGGAATTCACTTCGAGAGTTTTATAGAATGCATAGCATTACTTATGCATAATCTCGTATTGCTTCTTTAAACATTAGTCCTTACTGGACCAATGATTTTGTTTTCAGATATTGGATCTTATATCGTCTTGAAGATCATGATTGCATAATCTTGTAATCACAAATGCAAGTTCACACTTGCTAATGTCCTTTGATTATTTTCTATCAAGTATTTGAAATCTATTATTGTTATCACCCGCATTTCGAAAATGATGGAAGAAAATAATATTTTTATAATTAACTTGAACTATTGGTTACTAATCCAGGGTGATCATCTAATCTATTATAACTGACAATGGAACCACCATTTCACGGGAATATATCATTTAGGATTTAATAACCAATGTCGCTAGTGATTCTTGCGCCATATAATACGCGTTAACCATGAGATATATATGGCTCTAGGGAAGTCAGCTCGATATTCTTCCTTTTCTATGTCAATGGATGACCATATCGTGACGTTGGGATTCCTTGCGAGGACCCAGTACATGGGTGGGACCCCTCAGTGCCCCGCGATCTTGGTACCTAGATTATTTGTGAGGGGCTGTCGGAGGTAGGTCTGCCACTTTGTTGGGGGCTACCAGGGACATGATCTACTCACTAGAGTCTCTAAGGGGTCTACCAGAGTTATATCTGCCTAGATGGGGGTTGACAGAGGTATTTCTGCTTGGGGAGTCGTGTTGACATGTGGGGTCACAAAGAAGGGCAATGATCGGCTTGGGTTCTTATACTAGGCCCCGTACCAAGGAAGTGTGGAGAAGCTCGCTACTTGATTGTGCAACATGGATAAGGATCTCTCATGGATAAAGCAACGCACCTCTGCAGAGTGTAAAAAGTATGACATGTTACTCCATGTTCCAGAAGGAGTCACGAATGCTACACGAAAGGAACTCCATGAAGTTCTAATCAACCTATGAAGACTGGCGGACATAACTTTTCAGAATAAAAGCAACCTTTGAAGAAATATTTATGAAAATATGCATAACATACGACCTTTGGTATGTGGTTGTAGATAGTGCATCAAACACTCCTTTTTAGTGAACTTGTTGAGTACGCTCGTACTCAACCGTACCTTAACCCTTTCTACATTCTGGAACAATCAATGGCGAACCTAGGAGATGAGCTACCTGGTGGAGATCAACAAAGTTAGCGACTCGAGCAGAAGCTTTTGGAAGTCAAGATGAGGAGTTCTATATAGATAAATCCCTAGATACTAGAACCTACTTCTGTAGAGTATTGCTTAATTTAGTAGCAAGCACAAGCCATAGGTATATAGTAGCTGTGTTCACGAATAGATTTCGAGTTGCTATTTCTGATTTTCTTTTGTATAATATTTTTCTCATTGTTACGAGGAAGTTCTCTAGACCTTTTGTTATATGTAATCTAAAGTAATATTTTGTGAAAGGGCATTTCCAGCCTTCATGTTGTTTTGGTGTTTGTTGTCAACATAAGTTAGTTTTTACTGTGTGCTAAGTATTGCAGGTTTATCCATGCAAAGGCACAAGACGGTGTTCTATTTTACAATGGAGAAGGGTTCAAATTTTAATCAAGAAAAGGTGCTTGGATGGAAGATGTAGTCTGTTGCCTCCCCTGAGTCCGGAGACTCCGGGATCCAGGCCCGGAGACTCCGGTCTAGGACCAGAGACTCTGGCCTAGTCTCCGGGCATGTCTCCGCCCCCTAGACTGCTCTTTGTCTCCCTCCCCGGAGTTGGGCTTGGAGTCATGCGCCACCCCGGAGACTCTAGGGCAAGGGCCTAGAGACTCTGGCCCAGTCTCCAGCCAAGACTCCGGGGTACCCCGATTTGCATTCAGTATACCCCCCGGAGTCCTGTGCCATCCCTAGAGACTCCGACCCTACAGACCGGAGACTCCGGGGTTAGTGAAAGGGCAATGACTCTATTTTTTTGGGGGGGGGGATCTTTATACCCCTTCTTCCCCAAGTGCAGGCTGCAACTTCTACTCTCTCTCCTCCATTGTTTCCGAGCTTCAACCTCCTAGTTCTCCCTCCCTAGCCACTCAAACTTGATGCCCCTTGGGGAATCGAGGGAGGAGACCTAGACCTAGCTTTCCACCAAAGGATTTGTGTCTCCCCACCATTTGTGTAAGTTGTTGTTGCTCTAGGGTTTGAGGAAACCCTAACTTGAAGAAGTCGCCCTCTATAGCTCATCCTCATGTGTAAGAGCTTCGAGGTCATCTTGGGAGCCTCCAATTCAGTTGTGGAGAAGTTCCCAAAGGTTTTGTACAAGGTTTTGATCGCCACCTTCAAGGCCACCGCATAGTAGATCATGTGCTTGCCGTAAGGCGGGTGCACGAGAGAATAGGGCGAGGCCTTAGTGGCGCTGGTGGTCTTAGTACCGCCCACCCCTCCAATGGAGATGTACTTCCCCTCAAAAGGAAGGAACTTTAGGAAAACATCTCCGCATCCTCTCCCGGTGATTTCTATCCTTTAATCTTTATTATTGTTGCTTGCTTGCTTGCTTGACATATATGTTCCCTCACTTAGTTGCATATCTAGAGAACTTACTTTGTGTCAAGCCTTAATTCAAAAATAAGCTAAAAGTTGAGTAGCGCCTATTCACCCCCTCTAGTCGCTTATACCGATCTTTCAATTGGTATCAGAGCAAGGTTCTCTTATTTGGCTTAATCGCCTAAGATAAGTATGAGCGACTCAAAGAGGAGTGAAACCACTCCCAAAGAATCACCCATCACTAAGAGAGAGCTTAATGAATTAATAGATACGGTTCGTCAAGAGATGAGAGCCATGTTTGAGCTATATCTTGGTAAGAAGGAAATTGTTGTTGCCAATGCCATTGATAATTAATCAAGTGGTCCCAAACCAATGGAATATCCCCTTAAGGATCCCTCCACCGGTGAAGGTAGCAACAAGGATAAAGCTAAGCCTATAGGAAACGTTCCACCACCACCTAGCTACAATGTTGCTCCTATCTCCACACCACATATAAACCATCATGGTCCACCACCTAAGCTTGATGAATCTAATTTTTCCAATTGGAAATATCCAATGCGCTCTCACTTTAAATTTCTAGTGTTTATCTTTGGAAGGTTGTGGAGTTTGGCTTCTATCCGCGTGACTCCTACAACATGACACCCACCGAGGAAATCAACAATCAACTCAATGCCATTGCCATGGGCATTCTCCAAGATGTGTTGACTCATGAGAAAATAACTCACATTTGCTCTTATGACACCGCCAAGGAAGCTTGGAGTGCTCTTCAAAGAGTCTATCTTGGCAATGAAAGCATTCAAAACTCCAAGTTTGAAGAAATGCATTATGAAGTCGATGCCTTCGTTGGAAAGGAAGATGAGACTCCCAAAGACCTCTATCGAAGGGTAACGAATCTTTCGATTAGGATTACTAACCATGGTAGTATGGATGTGGATGATAAGTGGATCAAGTGCAAGTTCATTCTAAAGAGAAATGGCCAACAATATTCGCTCAAGGGTGGACTTCTATGCCATGTCCTCCAATGAAGTGTTAAATGAGTTTGTGGCTCTTGGAATCATGAACAAGACCGCCGATGATGCTCTCGCTCGTGCTCGGAGAATGGATTCTCCAAATCTTGCTTTGAAGGCCAAGGCTCATATTTCTGAAGAAGAAGTTGATTCATTGGGGATGATAGAAGGAGATGATGAAGACATCAAGTGTGCTCTTCATGAGCAATTAGCGTTAGTCTCAAGAAGGTTTTGGAAGAACCAAGGGAAGGGTAATCCATCAAGGACTACCACAACTAGCTCAAGACCCAAGTTGAGATCATGTTACAATTGTGGAGAAACCAACCACTTCATCGCCAAGTGCCCATATGAGAAGAGAGAAGACCATCGAGGAAGGCTTATATTGAAATCCAAGTTCAAGCCCACTCCAAACAAGAACTTCGTCAAGAAAGTACAAAATAAGAACTTCAGAAACAAGAACTACCCCAACAATAAGGAGCCACAGAAATATGTGTTGGTGGCCCGTGAAGAATATGAAGAGAACAATGAGAATGATAGTGATGATGAAGATGATGGAGAGATTGTGGGCATGGTCGCCATTGCCACAATTGCCACCACTTCCGCTACTACTACCACAACCTCTTCACCAACATCCCTCTTTGACTCTCCTAATGAGAACAAGCGCGTGATGACCCACAAGTATAGGAGGGTGTATCGTAGTACTTTCGATAAATAAGAGTGTCGAACCCAACGAGGAGCAGAAGGTGTTTACAAGTGGTTTGGATCAGGAATTCTCTGTAAATACTTAGCAAATGGATTTTTAGTTTTTTTTGATAATATAGATAAATAAAGTGCGAGTAAATAAAAGACAATAATAATAATTGTAGCAAGTGGCCCAATCCTTTCTTTAGCAAAGGACAAGCCGGTTGTATTACTTAAGATGACCAAATGTTCTTGAGGACACATGGGAATATTGTCAAGTGCTTTCGCTTCATATAGTTGATTAATCTAATCTGGTTGGATAAGTGTTGTGTGGGTGAACCTATGCTAATGTACTAACCTTACTAGGACTAATACATACTTGTGATTATATCCCTTGCAAGCGTCCGCAACTAAAAGAAAGTAATTAAGATAAAAACCTAACCACAACCTTAAACTCTGAGATCCTACACTCCCTTATGCAAAGGTATCCTAACGGGGGTTTAGGTTTCTATCACTCTGACAACCCCACGATTAGTATCCAAATACACAATGCATTCCCCTAGGCCCATAAAGGTGAAGTATCATGTATTCGACGTTCACATGACACCACTAGAAGAATAGCACCACAACTTAAATATCAAACCATTAAATCTTTCTCAACACAATTCCACTATTAACAACATGACTTCTCCCATGTCCTCAAGAACTAAACGAACTACTCACGAGACATCATATGGATCAAGATCAGAGATGAAATAATGATAAGTAACAATTTGAACATGAACAATAATCCAATGGTTCCACTCAATAGCATCAACTACAACAAGTAATCATCACTAGGAAAGTTTCCCCTAAGAACTATGCAAGATTCAACCCAATTGTTACATCGGTACGGAGTGGTGGTGATGGTGCTGGTGGAGATGATGATGATTATGATCCCGATGAAGTCTAGCTTGATGACAGTGTTAATGGCGATGATCTCCCCTCTCCGGGAAGGAATTTCCCCGACAGATTTCTGCCTGCCGGAGAGCTCTTTCTCTCTCTCTGTAGTTTCCGCCCCGCAGAGCTGGTGGAATCTTTCTATGGTTGCTCCCCGAACTTTAGGTTTCCGAGGGGAATATATACGCGGAAGGGCGATGCCCGGAGGTGGGCCAGGGTGGCCACACCACCTGGTGGCGCGGCCCAGGCGGCACGCCAGGGGGTGGTGTGGACCCCCTATGGCCCATCTCCACCTCCCCTTCTGGCATTCTTCATCTTCTAGAAAAATAGGTTTTCCGTATATTTTCTGGGATTTTCTAATCTTCGCAAATATTGCATCGGGACAGTGCTTTTTCCATCAGAATCCTGACTCCAGTGGTTCATCCTCCAAAAGTCATCAATCATGCAAAAATAGATGAAATAACATAAGTATCATCTCTTAATATGAAATATATTAATGAATAACAGTAAATTATGATATAAAATAGTGATGCAAAATGGACGTATCAACTCCTCCCTGATGGGCCCGCGCCACGGGTTGGTGTGAGCTCCCCGGGCTCCGTTTCCATCCCTTTTTCGACTCATTATCTTCCATGTTAGATAAAAACTGCAAAAATATAAATTGAATTTTTTTCGTGGACCTTTTCTTACTAGAACGGCTACCTATTCGAAAACAGACTCTGAAGGTTTCTGAATTTGGTCTTTAATAATTCTTCCGGAGTCACCACTTGAATAATATCAATATCTTCATTGTAAGAATCTTAAAAAATATAATGTTTGAGTCTTTGACCATTCTTCATCTCATTACATCATTCTCTCCTAACACTTGAAAATTTCTTTCATACAAAACTTCACACAATCTTCATTAGCAACATTAGTGCATGCAAGATAATAAACCTTTGGGTTCAATTTCAACTGAAGTACATCAAAACATAAGCTACTGTAGCAACTCCTTTCAAAAGCCCAAAAGAATTCAAAAAGGAAATCGATTTAAGAGGCAAATGCAAAAATGGCAGAAATCTATCAAAACAGACTAGCATGTAAAGATCATTTTTTTGAAAATCTTCTATTGCTCAAATCAAAAAGTTGAAAACTAATGAAACTTAAATAATAACCTGGGGCATGTACACAAAATTACAGATTAGTACGATGTTCTGGGATTTTTCACAATTTTTTATAGTGAAGCACAAAAATCTATTTCGGGACAGCAACTTCCCTAAATCTTACTTCTCTCTCATTAGATGCTAATATTGACACAAAAACCAAACAAAAAGGATAAGGAGAGGTTATTACAAAAGCAATAACTTCCAAGACTCAAATAAACAAAAATAAACTAAAAGCAAAAATATAATGGGCTGTCTCCCAAAAAGCTCTTTCTTTATAGCCATTAAGATAGGCATGATAATTTCAATGATGCTCACATAAGAATATGAATTGAAGTAAAAGAGAGCATCAAGAAGAAAATATACACATATTTAAGTCTAACCCACTTCCTATGCAAGCGAATTTTGTAAGAAAATAAATTATTGAAACAAGAGGCTACTAGCATAGGAAGGCAAAACAAGTGCAATATAAAGACTTTCAGCATAAAGCAAGGAAACTTAATATTATTGAGATGCATAAAAATATTTTTCCCTCTCTCATAATAACTTTCAGCATCATGAATAAATTTAACGATATAACTATCACATGAACCATAGTAGCAATGATCACTTATTCTGACAGAAAACACAGGGACACTAGCTTTCCAGTTCTACTAGGATGTGAAACAATATTAGAAGTATCCTTACGAAGGATAATGTGTCCATCTTCTACATTTTTAGTGACAAGGGCTTTCACATTTGGTACTACAGGTTCAACATCTATTTGTTCATCAGGTTCTACAACTTTCTTTGTACTTTTGTTAACCATACTAGTTATCATAGAATGTTCCTTTACCTTAACAAGGAAAGGTATTTTCTTGATGTAAGGTTCAGATAAAATACGATCAGCAGTATAAACTTCAGTATTTCTAGCAGGAACACAATTCACAATATATTTATATGGCTCATGATACTTTTTCCATTTCTTTTTAGGAATTTCAATATAAGAGGCAAAGGCGTTAAAACAATTTGCAATACTTTGAGAATCAAGACCATAAGACACACTAATATTATGAAAGTCATCAATTCCCATAAAAGATTTAATGCATTCAAAATCATAATTTATACCTGACTTTCTTCCTTTATAATTCTCCCATGCTTCAGCATTGTCTTGAATACGATCTAGAAGATCCCATTCAGCTTCTTCTTTCATATGTGTAAATGATCCAGCACAAGAAGCATCCAATAAAATCTTATCATGAAGAGAAAGCCTTGCATAAAAGTTATTGATAATAATATTATTGGGGAGCTCATGAATAGGACATTTGGGTATTAGTAACTTCAATCTCCCCCAAGCTTGGGCGGTACTCTCTCCATCACGAGGCCAAAAGGTGTATATTTGATTCCGATCTTTATGAATCTCACTAGGAGGATAAAATTTGGAATAAAAGAGAGGTATAATTTCCTCCCATTCAAGAGATTGGCCATTCTTTAGCAGCTTATACCATTTCTTAGCTCTGCCTTTCAATGATACAGAGAATAACTTTTTCTTAACTTGATCTGTTGTAATACATGCACACTTGAATAATCCACATAATTCATGTATAAAAAGCAAATGATCACCGGGATGGATAGTTCCATCTCCAAAATAGTAGTTATCCATAACACGATCAACAATTTTTGTAGGTATTTTAAAAGGATCAATTTCAGCAGGTGGTGGTTCATCTACTACCTTAGCAGTGGTAGTAGCATTCCGAAATAAGAAACTAAGTGAATTATCCATATTGAAATAAAGTAACAAAATAGAAATGAACAATACTCACAGTAGAAGTTTCCTTTACCAGTTCCACTCTTCAATAGCGCTTCACTCCCCGGCAACGGCGCCAGAAAATAGTCTTGATGACCCACACGTATAGGGGGTGTATTATAGTACTTTTGATAAATAAGAGTGTCGAACCCAACGAGGAGCAGAAGGTGTTGACAACTGGTTTGGATCAGGAATTCTCTGTAAATACTTAGCAAACAGATTTTTAAGGTTTTTTGATAATGCAGATAAATAAAGTGCGAGTAAATAAAAGACAATAATAATAATTGCAGCAAGTTGCCCAATCCTTTCTTTAGCAAAGGACAAGCCGGTTGTATTACTTAAGATGACCAAACGTTCTCGAGGACACATGGGAATATTGTCAAGTGCTTTCGCTTCATATAGTTGATTAATATTCTCTGGTTGGATAAGTGTTGTGTGGGTGAACCTATGCTAATGTACTGACCTTACTAGGACTAATACATACTTTTGATTATATATCCCTTGCAAGCATCTGCAACTACAAGAAAGTAATTAAGATAAAAACCTAACCATAGCCTTAAACTCTGAGATCCTACACTCCCTTATGCAAAGGTTTCCTAACGGGGGTTTAGGTTTATATCACTCCGGCAACCCCACGATTAGTAGCCAAATACACAATGCATTCCCCTAGGCCCATAAAGTTGAAGTATCATGTAGTCAATGTTCACATGACACCACTAGAAGAATAGCACCACAACTTAAATATCAAACCATTAAATCTTTCTCAACACAATTCCACTACTAACAATATGACTTCTCCCATGTCCTCAAGAACTAAATGAACTACTCACGAGACATCATATGGATCAAGATCAGAGATGAAATAATGATAAGTAACAATCTGAACATGAACAATAATTCAATGGTTCCACTCAGTAGCATCAACTACAACAAGTAATCAACACCGGGAAAGTTTCCCCTAAGAACTATGCAAGATTCAACCCAATTGTTATAGCGGTACAGAGTGGTGGTGATGGTGCTGGTGGAGATGATGGTGGAGATGATGATGATGATCCCGATGAAGTCTAGCTTGATGATGATGTTGATGGCGACGATCTCCCCTCTCCGGTAAGGAATTTCCCTGGCAGATTTCTGCCTGCCGGAGAGCTCTTTCTCTCTCTGTAGTTTCCGCCCCGCAGAGGCGGCGGAATCTTTCTGTGGTCTCTTCCCGAACTTTAGGTTTCCGAGGGGAATATATACACGGAAGGGCGATGCCGGAGGTGGGCCAGGGTGGCCACACCTCCTGGTTGCACGGCCCAGGGGGCTCGTGCCAGGGGGTGGTGTGGGCCCCCTGTGGCCCATCTCCACCTCCCCTTCTGGCATTCTTCATCTTCTGGATAGGATTTTCCGTATATTTTCTAGGATTTTCTGATCTTCGCAAATATTGCATCTGGACAGTGCTTTTTCCATTAGAATCCTGACTCCGGTGGTTCATCCTCCAAAAGTCATCAATCATGCAAAAATAGATGAAATAACATAAGTATCATCTCTTAATATGAAATATATCAATGAATAACAGTAAATTATGATATAAAATAGTGATGCAAAATGGATGTATCAGCGTGTCATCAAGCCTACATGTCTAATGGCTACTACTACCTCAACCTCCTCATCGCCATCCCTCTTTGACTCTTCCAATGAGGACAAGCTTGTCACCAACTCCACATGTCTCATGGCTAAAGCCTCCATGGTAATTCGTCCACCCACTATTCCTCCTTCTATTGATGCATCTTTATATGATGATGAGATGAGTCTTAAGATTAATAAGGATATAGTGGAATCCACTAGTTGCTTGAATAACCTAGAAGGTGAAGCCAAGATGTGTGTTGAGGCTCTAATGAGTTAACTAGGTGAAGCACGTTATATCAGTGACGAGAGGGATGATTCCATCTCGGAGATTTTTGGTCATCCTCGGGAGGCCGCCATGGAGATTACCGCCTTGACCGATGCTCTTAAGGAAGAGCAAAGTAAAAGAGTTCCTCTTGAAGAGACCTATATTGCTCATCAAGAATATTTTAACTTGAATGTCTCTAAACTTGTTAAAAACGTGACCATGTTCTTGCATTAACTAATGTTCTTAAAAAGGAAAAGCCCGAGTTTGGGGTTGGTCATGATAGACTAAATGAAGATTTGAGAAACTCAAGAAGGAACATGAGGCCTTGTTGAGCAAATTCTCTACTCTTTCAAAGTCACATGAACAACTTCAAACTCAAGTAACAAAAGATGTTTCAACCTTGTTAAATAGTATTGCTTCATGTTCTACTAACCCTTATTGTGAGCATGGAGATCTTCTCAAGGAGAACAAGAAGTTGAAAGCTACAACTGAGAAAGGCCTTGTCTCATGCATTCAAGGTGATAAAATCCTAAATGAACTTTTGAGTAATCAAAGGGACAATGTGGCTAAAGAAGGACTTGGATGCAAGAAGAACAAGGGAAAAAAGAATAAGAAGATCTTTCCCACTCCCCCTTCGAAAATGATTACCTTTATGATGGAGGGGAAGTAGCAAAATAAAAGGAACCAAGTGTCCTTAAGAGTGGCGATGAACCTTCTCATAATGATTTCGTGGTAAAATATAACCCATCCTATGTTCTTATGAAATCTTATGATGGTCATGTCCATGCTAAATATGTAGGCACCTCTTATGGTGATGATTACCATTGGGCCATTTGGGTTCCTAAGATACTTGTGACTAACAAAAGAGGACCCATTCAACAATGGGTACCAAAAAGCATTGATTTCTTGTTGGTCTATGCTTTCGGTGGAAGAAAATGGGTGGTTGATAGTGGTGCCACAAGTCATATGACCGGAAGTAAAGAAATGCTTGATGAGACAAGACCTAATACTTCCAACATGTGTGTCACTTATGGAGATGGATCAACCTCTAAGGTATTGGGTTTGGGTAAGGTAGTGGTCACACCGGATATATCCATTGTGGACATTATGCTTTTCAAAACCCTTTCATACAATTTACTTTCCGTTCATCAACTCACACTTATGGGCTTTGTAGCCTACTTTACCCCTAAGGTTGTGGTTATCATGTGGAGCTAGACTCTCTCTTATAGCCTTTGTTGGGTATGCCAACAACGGTTTGTATTGAAGGGAATATGCCCAAGAAGCAATAATAATGTTGTTATTATATTATTCCAAGTATATGATAGATGTTTATTTTGAATGCTCTAATTTTATTAATTCGAAACATTAATAGATGTGTGTTTAATAAACAAAATACAAAGTTCCTAGTAGTGCGTCTCATATAAACTAGCTCGTTTATTAACAAGATGATCAATGTTTCCTGATCATGGACATTAGATGTTGTTAATAACGAGGTCATAACATTGGTGGAATGATGTGATGAACATTCATCCGAAGTATAGCAATACGATCAAAGTCATTGTGTTTAAATTGCTATAACATCATACAAAGTAATTCTAGTCCTTAGACCATGAGATCAAGTCAATCAGTAACACTGGAAGAGTAACTTGATAACATCAAACGTCACACCATAACAGGGTGACAATAAAGGTGGGTTCAGATACTCCGAAGGTGATATGTAGAGGCTCATGGATCAAGAGTGGGATTTGTCCATCCTGATTACGGATAGATATACTATGGGCCCTCTCAGTGATATCACATTGAGATAGCTTGCAAGCAAGTGATGAGATCACTAGAATGTTATATCACGGGAACAAGAAAAGAGTGATGTCGGTAATGAGATCAAACTAGTATGGGGATACCGATGATCGAATCTCGGACATGTAATATATCACAAGACAAAGGGATTTAGTTACTAATATTAAAGGTTCTCATGATCATATAAGTCATTGTTGAATGTGCAGGAGTCTGTACGGATCTCCAGGTCCCGCTACTGATTATTGATCGGAGAGGGGTCTCGATCATGTCTGCATTATTCGTGAAACATAGGGTGACACACTTAAGGGATACCGACACCCTTTGGAGCAAATATGTTTCAGACAAAAGAATTAGAAAGCGCTGGAATTATTTCAATGGACACCAGAATTGTTTCGGGTGAAATTGCTGAAATTGGTTCTGCATGTGATATTGAAATGTTGCAGGGGTTTATGTGAATGTTTGTTAATTAAAGTAATTAACAAAATACTGAATAAAATAAATAAAATAGTTCTATTAAATGAGAGTTTGCATTAAATTTGGTGGAAATTTAATGGGGATGAGTGGAATTTTGAGTGGAGGCAAATTTATGTGAGTGGGAGCTCCACCCACATGAATATGGAAGAGGTGGGGGCACCTCCATGCCCGCCGGCCATGGGAGGGGGCTGACCCCTCTCCCTATAAAAGCCCCCCACTCCCTCTTCTCTTCTCACACCTCCTCGTGAAGGATCTCTCTCCCCCTCTAGAATTATTTCCCCATGGTCTCAGATTAGCGAGATACATGTTCCCGATGGCTTTTGTCTGAAAGGAGTTGCTGCTTCCGCTGCATCATTGGAGCAAGGAGGAAGATGTTGTTTGGTGGACCAGACATGTGTACGATCATGGATGCGCTGCTGATTTGCGGTGCTGGACTTCCTCTCGATCTTGAGACCGGCAAACATACGACTACATCATCCATGAGTTCAACCTCGTAACACTTTGTCGGTCTTCAAGGGTATGTGCTCTATGGATGTATATCCACCCGTTTTTTGTATCTGGTTAGATAGATCTTGGTGCTTAGTAGTTCCCATCCCATGATTTTTTTGTTTTCTATGCTGCAAACCCAACATGTCTATGGTAGATTTCGATAAGAAACCCACACCTACCATGGCTTGCCTAATGGCTAAAGATGACATGGGATGGCTTTGCATCGCCGTCTTGCCCATGTCAACATGAGGTCTTTGCAAAGTCTTCACACGGGAGGTCACGTCCTTGGACTAAAAGATAATGTGCGCTTTATCAAACATCGTGTGTGTAGGGCATGCATTGAAAGGAAGCTCCATGAGACGGCTCACTCCCCCCCCACAACAACCATCTATTCCGATGGGATCTTGGAGCTCCTTCACATGGACCTCCTTGGTCCTCCATCCTTTGATAGCCTTGGGGGAGGGAGAAGTATTGTTTGGTTATTGTGGATGACTACTCAATATACACATGGGTATATTTCTTCAAGAAGAAGAGTGAGACTCAACAAACCGTCATCAACTTTGCTAATGAAGTGCAACATCAACATAACAAGAAGATCTTGGCCATTAGAAGTGACAACGGTACCAAGTTCAAGAACTACACCTTAGATGAGTTTCTTGGTGATGAGGGACCAAGCATCAATATTCCACTCCTTATACTCCTCAACAAAATAGTGTGGCGGAAAGGAAGAACCAGACTCTTATGGATATGGCAAGAACCATGATTGCAGAGTTCAAGTCTCCATATAACTTTTGGGCCGAAGCTATCTCTATCGCTTGTCATATTGCCAACCGGGTTTATCTTCGCAAGCACTTGGATATGACTCCATATGAAATCCTCATCGGCAAGAAGCCAAGTATCCACTATCTTTTAGTGTTTGGGTGTAAGTGCTATATTCTCAAGAAAGGTAATCGGTTATCTAAAGTTTAGCCTCGAGCTATTGAAGGTATATTTGTTGGCTATGCATCAGACTCTCATGCTTATAGGATCTATAACAAGTCCACCGGGCAAGTTATAGTTTCCTCTAATGTGAAGTTCGATGAACATCATGGCTCCCAAGTGGGGCAAATTGATTGTGGTGATATGTAGGTGATGAAATGCCTCCTCAAGCCATAAGAAGAATGTGTGTGGGATTTTTTTGCCCCATTGAGGAACCCCTTGTGGTGGAAGGAGAATGACAATGCTCTACTCAAGTGGAGCCCTTATCTACTCAAGATCTAATTCAAATCCATCAATAGACCATAAATGAAGAGATAGTTCATGATCAAGGTCAAGCTCAAGCGAATGATGGGTGTGCTTCACCCCATATGGACCAAGGTCAAGCTCATGAAGATGGACAGAGTCAAAATGTCGAGCAAGCTCAAGGAGAGGAGCATCCTCAATTTCAAGGTCAAGACGAGGATCAAAATAGTGGTGATGACCAAGTAGCTTCTCAAGAATCTATTGAGGAAGCTCATGCTCGCCGTGAAGCAAGAAGGATCGCCAATCTCATCCGAGAAGGACTTACTCTTGAAAATGTTGTTGGTGATCTTGAAAGGGGCATTACTAGTCATAACCAAGTGTGTAACTTTGTTGGCCACAATAGTTTCATTTCTTGTGCAGAGCCCCAAAAGGTGTATGAAGCTCTTGAGGACCCTGATTGGCTTGATTCTATGCATGAAGAGCTTCACAACTTCGAGCACAGCAAAGTGTGGTCATTGGTGGAGAGACCCAAGGAGTGCCATAATGTCATCGTGACGAAGTGGATCTTCAAGAACAAGCAAGATGCAAATGGGATGGTCATTCGCAACAAGGCAAGATTGGTGGATCAAGGATTCTCCCAAGTCGAGGGTATCGACTATGGTGAAACTGTTGCCCCCGTTACCCATCTTGAATCCATTCATATCTTGCTTGCATATGCATCTCATCATAACTTTAATTTACAACAAATGGATGTTAAGAGTGCATTTCTTAATGGTCCCCTTAATGAGTTGGTGTATGTCAAGAAACCTCCGGGTTTTGAGGATCCCAAGTTTCTGAACCATGTCTACAAACTTGATAGGGTACTCTATGGTCTTATACAAGCTCCACGTGCATGGTATGAGCACCTTAGAAAGTTGTTGGTAGACCGTGGTTTCGAAGTTGGGCTAATCGACCCTACTCTTTTTACTAAGAGAGTTGGAGAGACTTGTTCATATGTCAAATTTATGTTGATGATATTATCTTTGGTTCTCCTAACAAAGCTTTCAGTGATGTCTTTGCTAAGCTAATGACTGATGAGTTTGAAATGTCTATGATGGGCAAATTGCAATTCTTTCTTGGATTTTAAGTGAAGAAATTGATTGGAGGTATCTTCATTAATCAAGCCAAATACATTCAAAATATGCTCAAGAGGTTCAAGTTGACGGATTTAAATGGAGCCAAGACTCCCATGCCTCTCAAGTGTGATCCCACTCTTGATACTAAGGGTAAAGATGTGGATCAAAAGGTATATCGATCTATGATTGGTTCTTTTCTTTATCTTTGTGCATCTAGACCGGATATCATGTTGAGTGTGGGTATTTGTGCACGGTTTCAAGCCGCCCCAAAAGAAAGCCACCTTGTGGTGGTCAAGCGAATCTTTCGATATTTAGTTGATACCCCAAACTTTGGCTTATGATATCCCAAGGGCTCAGATTTGTTCTTCATGGTTTCACGGACTCGGATTGTGCGGGAGACAAAGTTGGAAGGAAGTCAACCTTCGGGGCTTGCTAATTCCTTGGTAGGTCCTTGGTGTGTTGGTCATCAAAGAAACAAAATTGTGTCTCCTAGTCTTCCGCCAAAGCTGCGTATATTGCGGCCGCTAGTTGTTGTGCAATTGATGAGGCAAACTTTAAAGGATTACGGTGTCACTTGTGACAAAGTGCCTCTTCTTTGTGATAATCAAAGTGCAATCAAGATCGCCTACAACCTGGTGCAACACACAAAAACAAAGCATATTGATATTCGCCATCACTTCATCCGGGAGCATGTGAATAATGGAGATATTGACCTCTCTTATGTTAGCACCGAGAAGAATATTACGGATTTATTGACAAGCCCCTTGATGAGAAGAGATTCTGAGAGTTAAGGCATGAGCTAAATATCATTGATTCGAGCAATGTGGCTTGAGACCTTGCACACATACCCATGCATTATTATGTTATCATATCTAGATGTAGGCATGGACATAGGGGGAGTGCGGTCCTAATTGATTGGGCTATACCTCCCCCATTATGCCCAAAGTAAGAAAATCATCCTCTTTATATTATTTTCTAATATGCGAGCTTCAATGACGAGTTTTGGTAATGGACCCAAGATATATCTTTGTGGTGCGAAGCCAAGTATACTCAAACATGGTGGCCTCAGCCACTGACCCAACTTGTTGTGGGTTTGGATCCTCTTTACATATCTATGCACCGTATTTTGGATCTTATGATTGTTTCTCTCATATTTGGTTTTTCACCTGGTTAGTTATCTCATGTTTTTGCCTGTCCTGTTTTGTTTCTAGCGATTTTTGGCTAAGGAGGTCGGAGACTCCCGGGTCTGACCCCGGAGACTCCGGTGGCCTAGAGACTCTGGCCCTAGGGCCCGAAGACTCTAGCCTGGACGGTTTCACGTCAGTAGATTAAGGGACATCGAGGTGGGGGTAACTCCCAGTTACTCCTCACTACCCCGACTCCCTCTCCTCTCCAACCCCTGTCTCCTCCTCTGCCCGTTGCCACCGGGGCCACCCTCTGCCCAGGATCCTCCACCGCCGCCAGCTAGCTCCTCCCCTCTGCCGCTGGGCCACTTCCCCACTAGAAGGGTCCACCATCCATGGAGCAAGGTGCCCTCTCCCTCTCTAAATCCCTGTCTAGGGTTTCCCCTAGTTGCTTTTTGAGGACTGGGTCACTTTTCTCCATGGATTTCGTGTTTTAGCGGAAATGCCTTACATCTAGGGAAGTTTGAGGACCTGATCCATTGTAGAGCTCAATCCCCATGTCGCCTGCCTCTCGCCATGTTTTAGGGCCGGAGACTCCGGCCAGGGTCGGAAACTCCGGGGCTAGAGGGCGGAGACTCTAGGGTTTGGTCTATGTTTTTGATCTGGTTTTCCTCCTTCTTCCACCATATGTTCCAGGACAAGCAAACTCATTCCCCGCTATGTTTTCATGCTTTCTTGCTTGTTTTTGCAGGTGGTTCCGGTAACTCTCATCCTTGTTGTACCAACTCCAAGGGTCTAAACTACGGGGGCAATCCTCGCAAGATTGCTGGTCATCACCCATATGACAGTCGTGAGGAACACGCTGAAAAGGCAAAGGGCAAAAAATCCATGTCGATTCAGAGGCAAGAGGAAGAGTGTCTTCATCGTGAGGAACTTGCCAAGAAGCGGAGGTTTGACAATATCAGCACCCTCAAGAATATGAACACCAATGATTACCGTATAATGAGGAGGCCACCGTTCTATGACATGGCCTCTAACAGTCCTGATGCTCGTTTTTGGAGGCGTGAGCAGTTTTTGATTATGAATGAGGTATATGCAAATCTGTCAGCGAAGAATCCCATGTGCCCGTAGTGTCCCCTTGATTTTGCCTTCATTAACAACAAGACATATTTCTCTGAGGCCCTTTGGATCACCGAGAAGCTTGGGCTGGATCATCTCATGATGTTTTAACAGGATTACAACATTCAGATTGTGCATTAGTTCTTTTCCACTCTTGTGTTTGGAGAAGGGAAAGAGATCTCTATGACTTGGATGACTGGCGAGATTCATTGTCAGTCCAGCATCAGTGAGTTTGCCGAGGTCTTGGAGTATCCATTCGAGGGGAGGAATGCACCAGTTGGTCTTCGCATTCATGAGACTTCTGTGCTTGAGTATAAGAAGAAGCCTCTTGCTCTTCTCTATAATAAGCATGGTGTCCTTGGTGAAGCAAGGAACCTGATGCCACCTTTTCACATTGTGATCCGCATGTTTTGTGGGAAGATCTATCCTCATGCGGGTAATCTTGACACTATTCATTCAACTTTGATTCCTCTGATGGCTCTTGCCCATTCCGTGTACATCAAGGGCCCTGATGTTCCTGCCACTCCACTCGATGTCATGTACTTCATCTTCATAGAGTTGGCCATCAACATTGCTGAGAAGAAGACCCCCACCTACTCTCCCTATGAAATGAGGCTTGTGCTATCCACCTTTGCAAATAAGAACTTGCCTTCACCGCTTCCCGGTCTTCAGGTTGTTGACCATGCTCCTCTCTAGTTACAGCATAAGGCTCCCACTACCACTATGGATCCTCGTGGCTACTCTGCTCCTGCACCGGATGATGGTATTAGAGAGGACGAGGAGGACATCCCTCCTGCTACCAGTCCTGTTTGAGCTAGGAGGAAGAATGCCAGTAATGCCCATATGCCATCTTTTTCTCGTGACTATGTTAAGGGGAAAATGAAGAAGGCCACCTTTTGGGAAAATATGTTACTTTGCATGAACATTGACATTCGCAAGGGTCAGTATGAATCATACAAGAGGGACAAGAAGATTCTCAGGAAGCTTCACCAATGGGAGGAGGATAGTGATGCTAAAGGATTAGGTTTAGCTCAGCCACAACCCTCTCGCACTCTCTCCTATGGTTCGTGGGTTCAAGGTCATGTTGATTGGCGTATGTTTGAGGATGATGCATCCTCTTCTCTCCATGGAAAGGGCCCTGTTGCTGATCATGATCAAGGTTCTGAGGAGGGCTCTGATGATGACGAGGAGGACAAGGAGGACGAGTGATCCGGTTAGGGCGTATAGTCTCGCTCTTGTCCCCTTTTGGTGTCTCGATGCCAAAGGGGAGAAGTTGCTATTAGGTGATGCGTGGGATTTGCATGGGAAGTCACAAGCTCGTTCTTCATTTGATCTTTCATTGCTTGTGACTTCTCTTATTTTCCTAGTATTATTTGTGAACCTATGTTATGTGTGTCTTTATGTATGTGAAGACTATGTGGTATCTTATCTTATGGATTCATATCTCATGTATGGTGAAGACCTCTCTTAATGGGTGCCCTTATTTAACTCTTCACCACATTAGTTGGTGCAAAGGTATGAGTATCTCTTCAAAATCTTATCTTCTTTCTATTGGGTAGGTTTGTAATATTTAGGGGGAGTGTTCTTCCTTGTTCTTGTGCACTTGTCCTCAAATACATAATCTCGAGTGTGCACACTTCTAGGGGGAGCCTCTCTTCTTCATGTATGTAACTTGTTGTTCTTGTCTTATATTGTTCTTTCTTTTGCACAAATCCTTGTGTTGTCATCAAACACCAAAAAGGGGGAGATTGAAAGGGCATTTCCAGCCTTAATGTTGTTTTGGTGTTTGTTGTCAACACAAGTTAGTTTTTACCGTGTGTTAAGTATTAGAGGTTTATCCGTGTAAAGGCACAAGACGATGTTCTATTTTACAATGGAGAAGGGTTCAAATTTTAATAAAGAAAAGGTGCTTGGATGGAAGATGTAGTTTGTTGCCTCTCCTGAGTCCGGAGACTCCAAGGTCTAGGACCGGAGACTCCAACCTGGTCTCTGGGCATGTCTCCGCCCCCCTGGGCTGCTCTCTGTCTCTCTCCCTGGAGTTGGGCCCGGAGTCGTGTGCCACCCCGAGAATCTAGGGCAGGGGCCCGGAGACTCCGACCCAGTCTCCAGCCAAGACTCCGGGGTACCTCAATTTGCATTCAGTGTACCCCCCGGAGTTCTGCGCCATCTTCGGAGAGTTTGGCCATGCCCGGAGACTCCGACCCTGGAGACCGGAGACTCTGGGGTTAGTGAAAGGGCAACGACTCTATTTGGGGGGGGGGTATTTATACCCCCTTCTTCCCCCAGTGTAGGCTGCGGCTTCTACAATCTCTCCCCCAGTGTTGCTGTGCTTGAACCTCCTAGTTCTCCCTCCCTAGCCACTCAAACTTGATGCCCCTTGGGGAATCGAGGGAGGAGACCTAGACCTAGCTTTCCCCAAAGGGATTTATGTCTCCCACCATTTGTGTAAGTTGTGGTTGCTCTAGGGTTTGAGGAAACCCTAACTTGAAGAACTCACCCTCCATAGCTCATCCTCGTGTGTAAGAGCTTCGAGGTCGTCATGGGAGCCTCCAATTTAGTTGGGGAGAAGTGCCCCAAGGTTTTGTACAAGGTTTTGGTTGCCACCTTCAAGGCTACCACATAGTGGATCATGTGCTTATCGTAAGGCGGGTGCACGGTAGAATAGGGTGAGGCCTTAGTGGTGCTGGTGGTATTAGTACCGCCCACCCCTCCAACGGAGACGTACTTCCCCTCAAAAGGAAGGAACTTCGGGAAAACATCTCTGTGTCCTCTCTTGGTGATTTCTATCCTTTACTCTTTATTATTGTTGCTTGCTTGCTTGACATATAGGTTCCCTCATTTCTTTGCATATCTAGAGAACTTACTTTGTGTCAAGCCTTAATTTGAAAAGAAGCTAAAAATGGAGTAGCGCCTATTCACCCCTCCTCTAGTCACTTATACCGATCTTTCACTTTGGACCCGTGATGTTTTTGTTGTACCACTCCGAGGGATATAATACTGGTGAATGGTGTTCATTGGTGTTATGTAAACGACTATAGTGTATTACATCATGCCGTGGTATGCTGGGTCACCTCAATCATCTTAGTTACTAGCTCCCTGTAGAGCTAGGGCACAAGCATGTTTAAGAGCGTCAACAAGGAGATTTACGGCCTTCGCGGTGAATTACAAAGGTTGCAGGAAGATCCTTTACGCATGGGTCCTACCCCTGAACTCAAGATCACCAATCAGTTGGTGGAAATTAATAAGTAATAAGAGGTGATGTGGCAACAATGATCCCTTGTCCATTAGCTGGCGAAAGGTGACATGGACACAAGATTTTTCACTTAAGAGCAAGCTAATGGTAGAGAAATCTCTAGTCTCTGTAAGCTTGATGGTACAGTGACAGAGGACCCAGGGGACATGGACGAAGCTACTAATGAATTTTATTGTCATTTGTGTAGGTCAGAAGGAACAAAAGACATGGAGGTGGTGCTCGATATTGTACCTGATCGTGTCGATGAGAGTGTTAGCAAAATACATGATTATATCATTGCATAAAGTAGACAATCGATGATGTTTGAAACATGGTTAAGCAATCAATGCCTACATAAGCGGGGCATTGTTAACTAACGCTCCTGGCCATCTACGATAAAGTACCATCGATGACAAGCCTGCCAAGATCAAGAGAAACATCAGATATAAAATGCCATAATAGCCCAGTAGTCCTTATGTTAGACATCGCACCATCCTCAAAACTATACTTGTGTCTAATTTATAACTTGTGTCTTATCTATTTTTGTTACTCTTGGTGCCTTCATATATTATTCTAGGTTAGAAGGGTGTGTTTGTTTTTTTCCAAAAATTTCCCTACCATATTTTTGGCTAGCCAAAATTAGGTTGAGCCTTTGATTACCCATAGGTTGGATAACATTGGCTAAAAAGGAACTAGATTTTGTAGTGGAGCATTGGCATGCCAAAAAATGGCAATAATCCAAACAAAATTCAACATTTTGGTCATGACCAAAATATTGGGCATATTTTGGCCATAATCCAAAAATACCCGAAGTGTTCGACTCCAATACCTAAACCTGCCATGTAATCCAAGTCAAATTTTAGCATGTACACATATCGATACAAATAGAGAGAACGGGGTATTATTGCTCCAATCAATATTCAATGATTCTGAGATGAAGGAGGCCCCTTTTCAGATGTTTCCTACCAAGGTGTCTTCCCCTGATGGCTTTTCCACATACTTTTTTCAACTCCGTTGAGATCGACATGGGGAGCAAATCACAAGTATATAGGGCGCGTTTGGTAAGTACCAACTATTTTGGGTTCCATCCTGGCTAGGCCCTGGGGGCATGTCCCCGCGAAAATAGCCTTCGGCATGTGTTGTTATTTTGTTTGGTTGGCTGCATTGCATCCTTAGGCCCAAATCTACCTCGTGATTGGTTGTCTACATACAAGCGGTAATTATTGTTTCGATGCAACAACCGTGTGTTTGGTTGTATGCAGGCAAGATTGTGATCACCTATGTGTGACACATCGACTAATGAAGTAGCAGTTCATCCATAAAAATACCACTAGTACCTAACAAATATACTCATGCCTAGCTACTACGAATGGCAATTCATCGATTCATCCTATGGAGGGATGAAATTGCAATTTATGATTATTGTCTGGTGGCGATGAAAGGAGAAATACAACCTTCTTCTTCTTGCCCGTCTTCTTCATGCTCTTCTAATTGCTCTTCTTCTTCTCACCGAGTACCATTAACTTTGTCATCCCACATTGCTTATGCCCACTCCATCCTCTTGATCTTATAGGCTTCATTGTCATTTAGCTCGATGCCATGTCCAGTTTCAACTTCATCAACATCAATTGAGTCCTCGTCTAGGAAAAATTCATCAAGACCCCAACCCAAGATCCAATTGTGAAGAATGCATCATGTAAGCACGAGCTTCACCTGAGTATCGATACTGTGGAATGGTTTCTGGTCAAGGATCTTGAATCTAGTTCCCAATGCAGCAAAAGCCCTCTCTATGGTGAATAATTCCTTGGGGGTTTTTGCGTCTGTTCCTCGGATTGAACTCATAAGATGGTACCTTGTTTTCCTGAAGGGTGGCAGAACCCTAGGCCGACATGCATATCCAGTATCTCTAACATAGAACTTGCCATCCTGGATTTTCAAACGATCGACTCTAGATAAATTGTCAACAAGAATTCTTGCATCATGCACAGATCCCTCCCAACCTGCTAGGACATAGGTGAACTTCATTTCAAAATCAACAGCAGCCAGCACATTTTGGCTGGTGTAGTACTTCCTTTCTCTGTATGCCGCTGCCTGAGCTTTCGGCACTCTTGCTATCAGGGGGATGACCCCCTGGTAGGACAAGCTAGGCTAAACTGACCGGCTTCAGGGAGGCCTGGTCGGATGGCCGCAAGACAAAGAACCACAACCGGGTGAACCGCTCCATCCAGTCAGCCCTAAAAATTCCCCGGCTGTCCCGTCTAGCCGGGTTGCCAGAAGAGCCGGTTGGGTGGCCACATCTAGCCGGCCTCCTTAGATCCGTTGGCCAAGATACGGAGGGCATGATGCTCCTTGCTGAGCGCACCCCTAACCTTACAGGCTGGCACGCCGCCCTGTCGGTGCTAGAAGACATCTGCACCAAGGCTGGAAGTTGAGGAGAGTGTGTCGGCTGACCGCTTGATGATTCCAAAATTGAAGCATTTTTACCTTTTGTTTTTGCATAAATAGAGTAGGGATCTTTGTATTTCACCGTGTTTGTACGCGCCATTTTGTTCTTGTTTCAACAGGATCCCAAATCATTGAGTCCTATATGAACATATTAGTTGGGACTGTCATATTGTGTAACTATATGATATTTCTAAGTGATAAAAGTCATTTTATGGATTTACCTTCGCATCTGGGAGAATACCAAGCGAGGAGGAGCTATCAGTACCGATAACGACCGGTGGTACGGGCGGAGTCCACGCGTCCACCCGTACCAAGTGCCATCGTGACCGCCTCGTCAAATATTTTCTCCTGGCAAAGACGAGAGGGAGATCCGATATTCACGGCCACCAAAAACCACAAAAAACAACATTTGAGAGGGATCTAAAGGAGGAACTTGACTAGGGAAAATCTTAGCTGCTTCACGGATCATTGGAGGACAACGCACCATCCCCTTCATCATCAACCGCAGCATCTCCATTATCACCATTACCCCCATCTTTTAGCTATTAGATCTTGTTGTAATTCCAGATTCAATTGTGGTTTGCATTAGATCTACCTCCGTACTTTTATCCGTTCATTTGATTATGATGATGTTGTTGATTGCTTCCATGAGTGAGTAGTTCCCTTGTTCTTGGGGAGATGGAGAAACCCTAGCACCATTATGAATTCATAATAAAGATGATCTATTCTTGTGTCCATATGACTTGCCCGTCTATGATATAATTATGATTTGTGTTTGATCTCTCTCTTTAGATGGTATGTGTAGTCAGCCGCATATCATTTGCACTCGGGACTAAAGGGAGGGAGAAATCCTTTGGACGTGTCTTGGAAGCGTACCTAGAATGGCCCCATGACAGATTGGCGCTGGCTCGTAACCTACACGGTCAAAGGAGGATTAAAGAGGGACTCCCTAAGCTAATTACGATATCCACGGTGAAACCCTTAATTGCAGTGGTCTGTATGGGTGACTGCTCTCAGGCATCATAGTGGTTATTTAGAGGTGACCTCACTCTTGGCCTAACAAAGTTGCCTCCTACAAGCCTTGTAGTGAACATCTTATTATGAAGCTCTCTCCACACATATCATGAAACAAGGAGTATGTTATCTTGATTACATATAACAATAATACTATGATACTGGTGTATCCTACATCGCTGAGAACGTTTTAGTCCTATTGAGTTCAACCACGCTTTCATACAAACTTGTTACTTGTTTTCTTTTACTTGATTTAATCACTTTTCTGCAATCAACCATAAACCTTTCAAACACCCTTTACTTGGGATCAAAGGTAGCTTATAAGTATCCTTTGGTAGAGAGTAACGAGGGGCATAAATACCTTTACCAATAGCTCTCCGTGGGTTTGATATATTTACTTAGAAACTAGCTACAATTGATTTGTGCACTTGCAGTCATCACTGCTAAAGCACCAGCCGACGAGTAAAGCACCGGCTAACGATTAAAGCGCTGGATGACACCCAAAGCAAAGGCACTGGGACACTGTAGCACCGTCCCCCTTATACTGGAGGCTTGACCGGGTCCTGGCCCACCGTTTGGGTCCATCCAGCTGGCTTGCTTTGTAAACCCGAAGCCCAAATAGAAAACCCTAGAGCCCACATTGTAACCTACCTCTCCCAACAAGTATATAAGGGAGGGTAGTGCTAGGGTTGTAGGTAAGTTCTCTAGATTCAACAAGTTCAGTAGTCCATCTTCTTCCTCTAGCTCTCCATAGCAGCTAGGGAAACAACTCAAGGAGCACTTGTACTGGGCATTCACCCCCAGATAGTAGATCCTTGCAGGAGTAGGAGTGTTACCTCGACAAGAGGGCTCCAAACCTGGGTACATCATTGTGTCTACAGTATCTCTGCCCAACCCATTGCGAGTAGCCATCGATAGCATCCTGATTGTCCCCTCTCATGCCATCCCCGATGGCACTGCCGTGTTCCACACCACAACAGTTGGTGCCCACCCGTGGGGCACAACGCTTCGGCTGGGGTCATCTTTCACACAAGACTTCCACTCGTCGCCGGTGAGCGAGTCGCCTCTGGCCTCGTCCTTACTCTTGGCTCCTTCGACTACATCATCGACAACACATCCTGCTTCAACAGGGAGACCTTCCCAAGCGACGGCTCCGTCATGCACTTCGGCGAGCACCGTGTCTATGTTGCCACCATCGCCAAGGACTTCCCTCGTGAAGTCACCACCTTCTCCGGCGCATCGCCTGGCTTCTCCACCCTGTGCATCACCAGCGGCAACATCAAGGTCATGATGGCCGGCTCAAGATAGGGTCGCCGCCCACCTCTGGAGCGCAACGTAGGAGGCAACAACACCACTTCGCGCGAACAAGACCCAAATCCGATGGTCGCCTCCATCTAGAACCTCTGTAACCCCATCATCCCCGAGGCGGACCCAGCGGTGGCCACAACGACGCTGGAGGCCACGTGCTAGAACCTCTTGGAGGAAGCCGGCAAGGTCGCCGCCCGCCAGCACAGCCTAGACGTGACCATGCGTGAGTACAACAGCGCCCACGGCTTCGCTCGCCTTCCTGGTGCCAACCGGCAAATTCCGCCCTAGGGCCGAAACCTTGGCTAAGAACTAGACCGTGCTGCTGACCTGCGTACTCCTGTGGTTCAGTCGGTTTACAGTACTCCGGCCAAGAACATGAGGGCCTCAGAAGCAGCCGCCGCTAAGCTAAGCCACCTTGAGGGCAATGAGTTACCTCGCCAGCAGGCGTGCGTTCAGCTCCTTGTCGCAACAGCCAACAAGCAGCAGGCCGAGGCATGCGCAAGCCTTGGAGGAAACAGGAAGAGCCAGCCACCTCGCCGGATGGCGGATCCGGCAGCTGGCGGCAGCAAGGCTGATGGCTCTGAAATATAGCCATTTACGTCCACATTTAAATTGGATATTATTCATATTTTTGATGAAATATCTCTCTAAACCCTGCCACTAATGCCTAATATTCAAAGGGGTATGCAATCCTTTCTTTTTATATTTTTCCTGCGAGGATAATGTCGTTTGAAGACGGGAATCACTACACTAAAGTCAAATATACAAGATTTCCAACAACCAGAAGAAACCATGAGCCGTGAAGCGGAGGCAGACGCTTTAATGACCAACTATACGACCGGAGCAAAACTCCGACCGTATAGTTCCGGTCGTATAGTTGGCGCCACCACCGTTAGGTCAAACAGAACAACTTTTGTGAAGGCACCCTTATATAAAGAAGCCTCGGGCGATGAGAAAAGAGGTCAGCCTCGCCCAAAAGTCTCTGCCTCAGATCACTAGCCGCCTCTAGATCTCAAAACCCTTCTTCATCTCCATAGGCATATTCAATCACTTGTAATAGTAGATCTCTTCTTCGATTGGCGACATTGTAAGACTATTGCTATCAATCTCATGATTTTCATTACAATGTTTACGATTGTTGATCTCATCTCTATGTGTGAGTAATTCTCCTTGGGCTAAGGGCTTCGGCCTAGCCATGTAGCGTTTGTGCATGTTATTTATCATAGATGGGATCATGTATTAGTTTGTATGACATGATGATTATTGTATCCTATCTTGCCTCAATCCAAGGACTTGTGAAGTACCCAAGACCCCGAGGGTTGAGCCAGGTATAAGGAGTATGAGTAATGACTGATCTGCAGGTTGGGAACCCTAGTGACATAAGTGGTAGTACGACTGTATGTGAGGGATTTACTTGGGATTAAAGGTGACATCACTATGCATATCATTAGTTCTCTTTCTTCTATGGATGAGACTAGTAGGTTATTGCTATAAGCAGTGGCGGAGGCAATAGAAATTATGGATGCACTGCCCACATATAATTGATCTTGCTCTAACAATTACATTCATACTTTATCTTTATCTTTTATTCCCATTAGATGTTTTGCATAGCTACAGGTGAAACCGAACGCCCTAGGCCATCTCTTTCCATCATCGATAACAACAAAAAGACGCAAACTCTTGGTCTGGTAAAAACACAAAAGGAATTCTAAAACTCCCTAAGGTCCGTTAAAGTAACTTCACTATGCATCTGCTTCCCGAGGATTCGATAACCTAGGTCTACCAGGGAAAAATAAGCTATACTACATCCGTAATCCAGATTGAAGGTATCAAAGGCATCCTCTCCAAACGGGACGAGGCAAAAGAGCCATCCACATGGCAGATCGGCTAGCCGCGGACATCATCAACCCGATGCTGCAGCCATCACCAGCAGAAACCACACCCCGGATGACGGAGCCGGACAAGGGCAACGTCATCAATTGGCCGACGGAGCCGAAAGAAGCCTCACGCTCGCCAAATCCCGCCTGACAGGGCGGTTCAGCTCATGCGAGCCGGAAACGTGCGACGCGCATGTGTGCATCGACCTCCTAATACAATCACGCGTGCTAGAGGAGGAAAGTCTAGCGTACCCAAGGTGTTTAGGATCGCGCATTTGGAACGAACCGTTTCCAAAGGGATTTCGCTCCCAAGGGACACGCCAAAGTACGATGGTTCGGTCAAGCCGGAGGACTGGCTGGTAGACTATGTCAATGTGGTGGGCATAGCTACTGGCAACCGGTGGGTGGCAGTACGTTACATCCCCCTCATGCTCCTCGACTCGGCCAGAACCTGCTTGAGCAGTCTCCCCAACAATAGCATCAACGCCTGGGTTGACTTCGAGGAAGCATTCACCACAACTTCACCGACACCTACAAGCGGCCGGGGCAGCCTCACGAGCTCTCCCTATGCATCCAAGGCAAGGATGAGTTCGACCGCTCCTACCTCACCCGGTGGACAAGCATGCACGACTCCTACGAAGGGTACACGAGCACTAGGCGATTAACTTCTTCGTGAACGGCTACATATACGGCACAATGCTCAAGCACAAGCTTAGCCAGGTCGAGCCCACCACCATGGCTTAGGCAATGGCCATCCCGGAAGAGTACGCCACGGCTGACATGGTAATGAAGAAGGCCATCATGGTGGATGACCAAGGGCAGATCATTGTGGACAACTCCACGGACCGGTGATAGCCGGATGGGCACCATAAAAACTCCAAGCGGCATGGCCACGACAACCGCCATGGCAAGAGAAAGGATGACCAGCTGGACAACCGTTACTGCTCCAAGCAAGTAGTAGCCATCTAGAAGGATCCGGCTGCAGGCGGCATCCAAAGGCAGAAGCCCAACAACCGGCCGCAGCCCAAGTACACCATCTAATCAATGCTTGATGGACCGTGCAAGTTCCATAGTGGCGGCAACAAGCCGGCTACGCATACAACTCACCAGTGCACCTGGACAAAGAGGATGACCGAGGTTTGTGGGTTACCACCACCGCCTCCACCAGCCGGTGGCCAGCAGGACAACCGCGAACGCCAGAACCGCCAGGACGAGGATGAAGGAGATTACCCTCGCCGGGCGGGAAACTACCACATCTTCACCACCGAGCCGGAGACCAAGCATAGAAAGAGGTGTCGTGAGGCGGAGGTGAATGCAATCGTTCCCCCGGTCCTTCAGTACCTAAACTGGTCTAAGCAAGAGATCATGTGGAGCAGGAAGGACCAGCCGGATGTGCTGCCGCACCCGGGAACCTACGCAATGGTCCTGGATCCAATCATCGTCTCCAAGAAGCACTCCTGCATATTATCCCGCGCCCTCGTTGATGGAGGTAGCAACATCAACCTCCTGTACCGCAGCTCACTGGACCGGCTCGGCATCAGCGCGTCCTAGCTAGACTGGTCTAGTACCTCCTTCCATAGAGCCATTCCGGGTCCTTCGCATTCGCCCATCGGCAGGATCCGGCTGGACGTCATCTTTAGCATGGAGGGCAACTTCCGCTGCGAGCCCATCTGGTTTGAGGTGGTCAACCTCTGCAGTGCATATCACACCATCCTCGGATGCCCAGTGCTAACCAAGTTCATGGCGGTACCGCACAACGCATACCTCAAGATGAAGCTCCCCGGGCCCAAGGGAGTAATCACCATCTGACGAGGGGTTAACTCATCAATGCCCATCGTTGATGGACTTAGGTTCTAGGAAGTGGGGAGCTGGAGGCATCGATCGGCTAGCAAACAAGCACACATGGGACACGAGGTTTTACTTAGGTTCAGTCCTTGTAGAGGACCCTACTCCTGCTTGTCTGCTCTTTGATTACGAGAGAGTCGAAAGTTACAAGGGTGCGCAGATGCAATCTGGCGAGGTGTATGGGGGGATGTGTGTATTGGTCCTCCTCACCGCCCCTCCTGGACTTTATATAGAGAGGATAGGTCTCAGGGTAGCAGGTCGAGTCGGTTACAGATTAGGGTTTCCCCTTTAATTTTTAATCTAGACTTTGCTATGTCCTTCAAGAAGTCGAACTCCAATGGGCCACCCGAATCCTTGCTGGGCTTCGATTGCACCATGGACTCCTTCTCGGGCTGAACCATATAGGCTAATCTCAAGTTAAGGTATACCCATGTCAGTAGCCCCCGAGTGTCCAGTCGAATTGTAGATTCAGGTGGAGACTATAAGTCTTTCGAGTGCATGGGATATAGGCTCATCTGAAGTTCTTTCGGGTGCCACAGTTTGTTCCATAGGGATTATCGATATGCGTGCCTGATTCCTCCGATGGATCAAGATCATTTAACTGCCTTAGGGAAAAACAACGATATCTACTCAAATGCGAGTCCTCGGACTCGAAATTTGGAAAAATGCTGGCATAATTCGACTCTTGCCGTGGAGGTCTTACATAGTCGAATTCCAGTGTTTTAGGTGTAGGCACTCGACACATCCATCAAGTCTTATTTCATCATGCATGTAGGCACGACTTTTATCTGGTAGAGCGCAGTAGGTGTGTTGCCAGGCCTTTTTCAGGTCTTACCTTCATGTCACAAACGTGGCATCCGAATTTTTAGTCACCGTGCAGGTGATTCGGGTGGCCCGGAGACGTAGTCTCTTTGCAGGGAAATATGAGGTGGAGTCGCTGTTTTGAATGTGGACGTAGTCGACACACTTTTAATGACTTAAGGTTTTTCATAGGGTGCGCGACCAGCGCTCCCTATGGGAGTAGCCCCCAAGTGCCTATTCGAGTCGTAGACTCGAGTGGGGACTTTGAACATTTTTTACTGCTATCATTTTTTTAGTTTTTAGCCAAATATGCTTCCAGTGCTCCCTATGGGAGTGCCCTTGAGTCCATAATCGAATCGTTGACTCGAAGAGGGGCTTCAACTGGTGAAGGCAGTTCTGTGCCTATGAAGTCTTCGGGTGCGCGGCCAATGCTCCCATTAGGAGTAGCCCCCGAGTGCTTGGTTGACTCACAGAGTCAAGCAAGGACTAAAGTAGTCGAATGGATCTCTTGCTGTATTAAATGACGTTAGTGCTGATGATTAGATGATCTCATTTGCCCGCTTAAGCGGTATTGACAGGACGTGACGAAGGTGGGGCCCCATTTTCTGACTGGGATTTGACTAGGCATACATAATCTTTGTTTTAACTACGCCTCCTTGATTCTCGTGCATAGTGGGGAAAGTGCAGCGATGGTTCACTATTTCCATCGTCACGCGTCTGCATTGATTTGTACCATGCGTCTGGGTGAGTCATTGTGAGCCGTTGGATGGCATCTGTCCTATGGTTAAGTAGGGATTCCATGCGGTAAATTTTCACAATCCATCTTCTTCCTCCTTGCGCATTCCTGCCATTGCTCCTTACTGCTGCTCCATCACCCTTGCTCCCGCTGCTACGCTGGACGGGCTTAGGACTTTTCCGAGCTACTTCCTGTGGTCCCATCGCCACCAGAAGATGGGGAAGAAGAAGGGCGCCACCGTTGCTGGCTCTTCTACCACTGCCACTGCAGCCAAGAAGAAGAAGGCCGCTACCACCAGGTCCAGCACTGCTGCTACAGCCGGGAAGAAGAAGGGCACAAGAATGCGCATCACCAATGGTTCGTGGCGGCACATCCCCATTAAGGAACATGAGCTCCAATAGCACCGCCAGGATGGTCTTCTTCCTGCCAATGAAATAGACTGCAAGATGCCTGGCCTGGAGGTAATCCCCGATCCTGCTATTGGATTTCGGGTGATGTTCCTTGATTTTGTCCTTTGGGGACTTTCTCTTCCCCTCCACAAGTTTGTGCGAGGGTTGCTCTTCTTCTATGGGCTCCAGCTGCATCAGCTGACCCCAAACTCTATTTTGCACATCACGTGCTATATCACCCTTTGCGAGTGCTAGCTCGGAATCGAGCCGCACTTCGGCGTTTTCAAAAAACTCTTCAAGCTGAAGTAGCAATCGGGTTTTGGATCTGTGGTCTACGACATTGGAGGTTGCGATATCCATGTGGACCCGAATGTCTAATACTTCTCCCTCAAGAGCTCATAGTTCGTCCATGGATGGAGGGAGAGGTGGTTTTACATCCGTGATCAGAAGGCCGATGGTGAACTTTACATACTTGCTCCTTTTGATCCAAAAGCGGAATTGAAGAGGAGAAGGTCTAGGAAAAATGTGGTGATTCCCGGCGAGGCAGAGGAAGTCGAAGTTTTGTACAAGCGTATCTATGATCTCTAGCTCATTCGAGGGAAAAAATTGACGGCCCAGACCTCATCTGCACTTGGATGCATTGTCGGGTGCAACAACTATAGGCTAGGGTGCACCCAATGTCTCTTTGGATTGGCACCGATGATGTCACTCGCATCTCCTAGGAGAATTTGTCCTCCGGCGAAGTGGACAAAAGGTCCAGGGCACTGACCAAGTTCACCCTAAAGGAGAAACTCCCTGGGGATTTAGTCGTGTTGCCCTTTCACATGAGTCACCCCCCTCCCGAGGTAACTTCATCATTTCTTATTCTATTGTGCTTCGTTTGCCCACAAGGCATTTCGCGTTTTTAACCTTGTGCTTTTGGCAGGAATGGAAGGTGAACACCGTTCTGCCTCCAAATAATTCCCTCCGAGGCTGTGGAGGAAGATGAATTAGGGTCTACTTTGCCCGTCACTGAGGAGCAGGAAGCCCCTGAGTGCAGCGAGGGAGCCACTCGCAAGCGCTCCTGAAGCGAGGAATCAGATGCTTCTTCTCCGGAGATGACGGAGAATCCTTCGATTGTGGTGGATGCCACATATCTGATTTCAGTGGTGCCTATGTGTGCTATTGCTCCTCCATCACGGAAGAAACCAAGGAAACAGAAGGGGGAGTCGGATGATTCCTTCAACCTCGACAACTTTGACGGGTGAGTCTTCTACTTTCATGTTGTCTGAAATTTTGTGTCCTGCTGCTTGTGTTGATGATGACACGGTTTATGCTTTGCTGCAGCATGACCGCCTCGTCGTCGTTTGACGATTGTCATCTCCTGGAGGAGGCGGGAGTCGTGGACTCCAAGAACAAGGGTGTGGCGGAGCCAGCACCTTCCCCAAAGATAGAGACCAACTCTGGTGCAAATTCCTCGAGTTCTCCCAACGTGGGGGAGCACCTAGTTCTTGCTCGGATGTCAACCCAGAAGGAAACTTCAGAGTCTTTGGATGGCCATGTAAGTATTTGCAAATATTTGTTACTCGAAGAGTTAGTTCTTGGAGTCAAAACGAGTCGGGATATTTGTCCTTCTTCCGCAACCCCTTCTTCAGGAGTCTATTCTCCTTGGTGAACAGATTGTCGACCTGGGCCCGCAGCACGCTCGGCTTGATATCGACAACCGCCAACTGCAAAGTATGTTTTTTCAATTTGTGTTGTGCTACTGCACATTTGTTTTGATTGGTCTTGATATATTCTCCTTTGTTTTGCAGAGGATAATAATGACTTGCTCTGTCAGGTGAATTCCCTTGAAAAGGGATTCAGCGCGGCGAAGACCAAGAGAGATGAGGCACTCGCGGCCTACGATTGCCTCAAGCAGGAGTCGAAGCAGCGCAAAGAGGAGCTGATGGCTTTTGGCGCTAACAGAGAAAAGCAGTTTGTGGAACAGCTTCTCTCTATCGCGAAAGTGCTTTCAGGTATGCTGTTGTTGTAGTTTTTGTGCCACTGAAACTTTTCTTTCTTCACTTGTTTAGCCTCTGATGGTTTTAGTGGATCTACTGTAGATGCTTCTGGGGTGAGTTTCGACCCCTAGGCTCTTGCCCGCGTGGATGCTTTCGCCGGTGCCATGGCTGTAGTCGAAGAACACAATGTCTCTATCCAGGACTTGATCAAAAACTCCAAGGGTGTTTTGGGGCGTCTTCGAGAGGAGATGGTCCCCAAGACCGAACTTATTGAGACCTGGATGGCCTGATCGATTCCTTTGCTGAAGGCATCCCTGTGGACTTCAGGAATGCACAGAAAGGGCTCGGTGCCTCCCTGGTTCTGGCGATGGCACAAGCCCATGGTGTCGACCTGAACGCCAGCAAGGTCTCCACGAATATGCCAGTGACCGCGGATGGCTAGCAGGTAGTTTTCGCTCATTTTGCCAATCGCTGTCAAAAATATGGGCCTCGGCTCATGGAGACACTTGCGAGGTACTCGGAGGGGCGGAAGTGTATGAAGGTGGCGAAGGCCACGGCATCGGGGGCCACCATAGCGAGGGCTTCAGCATCAGACGCTACCACAGTGAAGGCCACAACATCGGAGGCCTCCATGGAGTCGAAGAAGCCTGCGGGTGCTGAAGTGTAGGTGTAGCCATCCTCGTTACTTCCTTTTGTAGCTGCGTGAAGCGTTTTAGCCTTGTCTTGAGACCGCTTTTGTCAGTTCCCCTGTGAGAACTTGGATGCAATTATCGATTTATAAATTATCTTTGTTCTTGAATCATTCGACCTTGTGTGCATAATGTCTCTGATGCATACAATCCTATGCTTGGGAAGGGTCCTTCGAGTGATTCGCACGATGTGCCTTCCGCTAATGCGCCTTGTGAATCCTCCCCTAGCGAACCCATGGCACATCCACGTTCGAAGGTGGAGGAGCTGTCGCTATTGTCGCGACTACGTGACCGTGTGAAGAACTTAAGCGGGAGGCACCAATCATCCGTGGTATTACTGATGTCTAGAAGTCAAAGGCAGAGAAGGCTTTGGAGCGGGGACCCTATCTTCTTCGTGAGGTGGCCCAAATCAGTGAGCAATTGCAATATTAGTGTTGCTTCAACTTTGTGGCTGTGGTATGCCTATGTTGTTGTATTCGGGTGGCTGATGCCTTTATGTTGCTATCTTTTGCAGTTATAAATCTCATTCCGCAGGAAGGGAGGGATTGCATCAGCATTCGACTTAGCTGTTTGACTCAGGATCAGCTGGAAGCTGGCGGATTCTTTTGGACCGATCGGGATCGTGTAGTCGCGTTGGCAACGGTGCAGGATCGCGTGTCACAAGTGCTGTATTTTTTGAAGAAAGCGCAGTCGTGCCTGAAGCCAGTTGCGAAGAATGAAAAAAATTAAGGTGGGGCAAACTCTAAAGAATTAAAAAAATAGATGCAAAAAAATAAAATTATGTCCATATAATGGCAATAGCATAATCGCTTATTGCAATGACAATAGCAAAATATTTAAATTGAGTTAGAACAAACGAACGTACCGATGAAGCTATAATGTCGTCTAGAAGTTCCAGGCAATGGTAAAGCTCTACCTTCCTTTTGAAAATCTTTTTTAATTTCACCAAGATCTAGACTTTTGAATATCCCTCGCTCGATATAGCACAACATCAAATCATTAAGCCAACCATCAGACATCTTGTTGCGCAACTCGGTCTTGATGATCTTCATAGTTGAGAAGGCCCTTTCAACACTTGCCGTCGCTACAGGTAAAATAATTGCCAACTCGATAAGACGGTAGACTGTAGGAAACATTATGTGCCTATCAAGTTCAACCATCTTTTTAGCTAGGCTTACAATATCAAGACAAACTCTGAAATCTTCAATTCTCTTTATATGAATAATGAATAGCTCAAGGGTATCTTGTATATGCTCACGCTCATAATCAGAGAAATCCTCATGATAAATCTCTATAAGCCGAGCAAGCTTATTCACATTGAACCTAGAAAATGAGTTTGTTGGATCAAGACAAGAAAAGTTCTAGAGAACCTCTGAAGATGCCTCATTAAAGCGATGATCAAGCTCTGTGATAATGGAGTCTATAGCAACATAGAAGGTGTCAACACGATAAAAAAGATCAGTGGTGACAACGTATCTTCCTCCTTTTCTTGTTTTACCCCATTTTGTTACCATGGTACCCATACTTGGAATTATTATCTCATTTTCAATGCAAAATGACTTGACATCTTCCAAGAGTGACTCCCAACCATGGTTTCTCCAATTTACCAAACGTGTTCTCACATCTATAACCAAAGATATTGCCTGAAATCATACAATTAGAAGTTTAGATCAACAAAATATACATAGGGAAAGTAGAACCATTAAACTTTACCACATACCTGAATAATATTCTGATCCTTCTTTTGCAGTAAAGGAGATACATCATTTGTCATATGAAGTAGTTTTATCATCATCTTCATGATAAAGACAAAGCCAAAAGTCTCCATTCTATGAACATAACCTCCCGCCTTACTTGGATTACGAGAATCATCCTCAACAATGCCCAAAACTTCTATCACTGCATCCCACATTGATTCAATACGACATAAGGTTGTGTAGTGAAAACCCAACTTGTACAACTTAGTTACTTTACTTAGATAAATACATAAATAGATACAAACATACAGGAGGCAACGACAGTGCAGGGCAGGGGAGGGGCGTACTGGCAGAGTGTGCGAGTGGCAGCAGGCCGGCGAGGGAGTCAGAACTTGCGACGAGGAAGGATGGAGGAAGGGAGCCAGCGCCAAGTCGGGGGAGTCACGACTCGCGAATCGCGATCGAGAGGACAGACGGCGCCGCCTCTTCTCGCCAGTCGCCTCACCATCATTGGCTCGTTCGAGCAAACCGACCGAGACCACGATCGGGAGAAGTCGAACAAGCACCGTAACAGGGCAACAAACACGGATCGGGGAGGCCCAACAAGGCCCACGATGTCGGAAATCACTCATACGCGGCCCATTTCCTCAGTTCTCTTTGTTGTTTCTTCAGAACATACATATTTTGCTGAATATTGTATGTATAACAAAGAGATGCATATATATGCGATTTTTTCTAAAAAACAAGGTAGGGCAGCTGCCATACATTGCCCAAAGGGGAGCTTCGCCCCTACCTGAAGCGTATTTTCCAGGTGATGTTTCCATTGGATGCCACACCCTCGAGCCTGTTGGCTCTGATGCGGAAGTTTCAGAGCACCGATGCAGTGCACGAGTGCGTGCACCAATAGCTCGTTGCGGGTGCTAAGGTTGCATTGGCGCTTGTGCGCATGCAGCGACCTAATGTGGATCTGGATGCTGTTGCTGTAGGACCACCGCCTCCTCTGGCAGGGATGGCCTGGAATATGGTGCCTCATTATCGAGCTGTTGATCGTCCAGCAGAAGACACCATTCACTTGTTCGACGAGCGCACTAATGTTCTCCTGTCCCGTAAGTAGGATAGTTGTTTGACCTACACAGGATGTATAGGTGATGTAAAACTTGTATAATCGTTTTGACTGGGTGTTGATACCCATGATTTTATGTATAGCTGTCAGCTTAGCTGTTTCGTGAGTGAGATATTGTATGTAATGCCTTTTTGTTAGCCTAACGCTTGCGCATCTCATCGCCTTGCCAGCCTGCTAGTTGCGTAGCAACCAGGTTGGTTTTACCAAGGGTTCGATTAGCAATGTGGTCAGCTACTCAGGTTATTGTTATGTTCATGTGACGAGGTTGACAAGGTGGCGCAGCCCTCGAGTGTAGAAATAGCAATGGAAGTAAATGAAAACAAAACACAAAGTTGGAGGCACTTATCTTTATTTATTTGTAGGATATCAGGAGGTACAATGTTTGGCTAAGTAGCCTAGCTGAGTAGCCTTATTGTAAAAGTAAAAACATCTAGGGGTAGAAATGACACAGCTGCATGATGTTCCAGGGGTTGGAGTATGCGACTCGGCTCTCTACGTCCTTCAGGCGATAGGCGCCACCTGGGATTACTTCGGTAATTACATAGGGTCCCTCCCAGGGGGACTCGAGCTTGAGGTGTCCTTTATGCTTTAGTCGCAGGACAAGGTCTCCTTCGATGAAGGACCTTGCGTGCAACCATCAGCTATGGTAGTTGCGGAGGCTTGGCAGGTAGATCATGGAAAGTTCCGCCGTGATCTTGTGTGCTTCGTCGAGGAGGTCGACAGGGTCTTTGAGTGCAGTCATTGACTCGGCCTCGCTGTATGCCACGACCCTTGGGGCCTTATAGCGCACTTCTGCAGGTAGTACTGCCTCGATGCCATGTACCATGAAGAACGGGGTGTAGCCTGTGGTGCTGTTTGGAGTTGTGTGCAGGCTCCATAGTACTGATGGTAGCTCCTCAAGCCAACACCCATCTGCTCGCTCGAGTGGTCGGAGGAGTCTTTTCTTGATGTCGTTGTAGACGAGGCCGTTGGCCTTCTCGACTTGACCGTTGGTATGGGGACGTGCTACTGAAGCGTAGCTGATGTTGATTCCCAGGTTTTCATAGAAATCCTGGAACTCATTCGAGGTGAAATTCGTCCCGTTGTCGGTGATGATGTTGTGTGGCACCTCGAACCTGAAGACGATGGACTCAAAGAATTTGACGGGGGTGGCGCCTGTCTGGTTCGTCACCGACATGGCTTCGATCCACTTGGTGAACTTGTCGACTGTGACAAGGAGGGAAGTGTATCCTGCAGGTGATGACTTTTGCAGCTTGCCGACCATGTCGAGTCCCCATTGCGCGAAGGGCCAGGCCACAAGTATTGGGCTGAGTTCCACGCCAGGTGCGTGTGGTTTATCCGTGAACCTTTGGTAGGCATTGCACTTATAGACGATGTCCTTGGCATCACGCATCGCTATTGGCCAGTAGAATCTAGCTCGTAGAGCCTTGGCGACAAGGGCGCGACTCCCAGCGTGATGATCGTAGGTGCCTTCGTGTACCTCCAGGAGGATGGCTCTCCCATCACCATTGGAGATGCATCATTGAAGGACTCCTATAATGCTGCGCTTGTATAGCTCGCCGTTGATGATGGTGAAAGATTTTTAGCATCGTCCTATGTGTCGCGCGTCTGTCGGGTCATCTGGCAGCCTTTTGCTGAGCAAGTATGTGATGTACGGCTGAGTCCAGGATGGCTTGAGGAGCATGACCTCCATGGGGCCTTCGAGTTTGGGTCCCTACTCCACATTACTGGCACCTTTGAGTTCTTCAGGTGGCGCAACCCTCAAGTCCTTTGACGCGCTAGAGGGTCCTTCAGGAGCCTTTGACTTGATGGAGCGTTTGAAGATCTGTTCTAGGAATACACCAGGCAGCACCGGAGCACAGGTGGATCCTATGTTGGCGAGCGTGTCGGCCTCCTCGTTGCTTTCGCGGCCTACATGCCGTAGTTCGTAGCCGTCGAAGTCTCCTTTGAGTGCGTCATAGAGGTTGCAGTAGGCAATCATGTTGTCGCTCAGAGCATTGCACTGGTTCATGGTTTGGTCCACCACGAGCTTGGAGTCACCGTAGATGACGAGTCGCGCTGCGCCGCAGGCTTTGGCCATCCGCATCCCATGGAGCAGGGCCTCGTATTCTGCTTCGTTGTTGGAGGTGTGGAACTGCATTCGCAGAACGTATCTCATCTTGTCACCCTGTGGTGATGTCAAGATGACGCCAGCGCCAGCTCCTTCTCGACGTTTGGATCCATCGATGTGCATTGTCCATAGGCAGGACATATCTGGTGTGTTTGGGAGCTGGTTCTCCATCTAGAGAACGAGGAAGTCCGGGAGAACTTGTGACTTGATTGCTAGTCGCTTCTCGTATGTAATGTCTTGTGGAGACAATTCGATTCCCCAAAGAGCGACTCGTCCCATGGCGTCGGGGTTGTTGAGGATGTATCCTAGTGGAGCATCGTTCACCACGATAATGGGGTGCACCTGGAAGTAGTGGCATAGTCGTTGTGTTGTCATGAAGATGCCGTAAGCCAACTTTTGATGGTGCAGGTACCGCTATTTTGTTGGCGTGAGCACCTCACTGAGGTAGTAGACTAGGCGTTGCACCCCATGGACCTTGTTATCTTTGGCTCGTTCCACCACCAACACTGTACTGACAACCTGGTTGGTGGCAGAGATGTATATCAACATGGGTTCTTTCTCCCTGGGCATCACCAGCACGGGCGAGGTGGAGAGTAGGCGCTTGAGATCTTCGAATGCCTCTTGTGCTTTGTCTATTTTCTCGAACTTCTCAGCTTTGCGGAGGAGCTGGTAGAACGGTAGCGCCTTCTCGCCCATTCGACTTATGAATCGACTGAGTGTCGCGATTCGCCTAGCCAGCTGCTGGATGCCTTTGACATTCTTTGGCTTCTCCATGGCTAGTATGGACTTTATATTTTTTGGGTTGGCCTCGATTGCCCTAGAGGATATGAGGTACTTGAGCAGTTTCCCAGATGGTACACCGAAGGCGCATTTCTCCGGATTCAACTTGATCTGGTAACGTTCAAGGTTGTCGAAGGTCTCGCAGAGATTGTCGAGTAATGTGGCTTCCTCCTTGGTTTTGACGACGATGTTGTCGACATAAACTTGGATGTTCCAACCAAGGTGGCTCTTGAGGCAGTCCTGCATACACCATTGGTAGGTGGCTCCTGCATTCTTCAGCCCAAAGGGCATTGTTGTGTAGCAGAAGACAATGAAGGGCGTGATGAAGGCTATTTTCTCCTAGTCCTCTTCCTTCATTCGAATCTGATGGTATCCTGAGTAGGCATCGAGGAAGCAGAGGCGTTCGCATCCCATGGTGGAGTCGATTATCTAATCGATCCGCGGTAATGGGAAGTGATCTTTCAGGCAATGCTTGTTGAGGCAGGTGAAGTCCATGCACATCCGCAGGATATCCGTGTCCTTTTTAGGAACAAGCACGGGGTTTGCTACCCATGTGCTCTCCTTGATTTCTCGTATGAAATTGGCGTCGAGGAGTCTGTTAACTTCCGTACCAACCGCTTTTACCCTTGGTTCTGACAGTCGATGTATCGACTGCTTCACTGGTCTAGCATCAGAGTTCACATTGAGTGAGTGCTCGGAGAATTCCCTGGGAACTCCTGGCATGTCCACTAGACACCAGGCGAAGATCTCCTAGCACTCACGGAGGAATTCGACGAGTGCGAGTTCCTATGCGGAACTCAAGTTGTTGGCGATGAGGGCCGTCTGGGTCAGGTCCATTGGGTGGACCTGGACTGCCTTGGTGTGCACCGACGAGTCGAAGGACTGGTCGGGTGCGTTTGGCTTACTAGGAGGGGGAGATTGTTGTCTGTCGATTCCTTCAGCCTTGCCAGCTCCTCCTGCATTCCAAAGGATTCAGACATTCTGTTGAATTACCTGTCGCAGCTGTCTGACTTGGTGAAGCTTCCGCTGACGGTGATAAAGCCGTTTGGCCCTGGCATCTTCATCTGCAGGTAGGCGTAGTGTGGCACCACCATGAACCTCACGAACGCGACACATCCGAGGATACAATGGTACTATGAAGGCTAGTCGACCACTTCGAACTCGAGGCACTCTTGCCGGAAGTTTGCTGGAGTGCCGAAGATGACGTCCATGTTGATCTTGCCCAAGGGGTATACGCCTTTCCCTGGGACGATGCTGTGAAACATTGAGTCAGAGGCCTCTAGGCAGGAGAGGGGGATCCGCATGGCGCGCAAGGTGCTGGCAAACATGAGGTTGATGTTACTGCCACTGTCCATGAAGATGCGACTCATCTCGAAGCCACCAATTTGCGCATCGAGCACCAGGGGAGAATGGCCAGGGCGAGGTACTTGACGCGGGTGATCGCGCTTGTCGAAGGTGATGCAGTACTCGCACCCGCTGAGGTACCAGTGGTTGAAGGTGGAGAGTTGATCGCCAAATTGACTTGGCGAGTGGTTGATTTTGCACCCGATTTGATGGGCGTCCTTTTGGGATCATGCCCATATTCCCCAAAGGTCGTGGGTACTGCTCGCCTCTGTTGTTCTGGGCTAGTGCAGCCGCAGGTGGTGGTGGTGCTCCATGAGCCACAACACCCGGGGCAACTCTGTAACCCTAATTTATCGCGTCGTGATTCATCTAGGCAAGGCCTTCGTGGAGGTTGAGGAACTCGTGACAGTCCTTTAGGAGGTGGTTAGACTTCTTGCCGTCGTGTTTGTCACTGTAGAATTGGACGTTGCAAGGTCCAGATAATTTATCCTGGATCGACGTTCTAGGTGCCTCGTCGCGGGTACGGTGTTGCCATACCTGTGTGGTTTTCTCGCTGTTGCGGTAGCCACCTCTACGGTACCCGCTATTGTAGTTGTTGTCGTCACGTCTGTCGGCGTAGCCAGCCGTGACCATGTTGACTTCTTCGCGGTCTTCGTAGCCGCACATCCGACGCTTTCCTCGGCAGTCGCGTCTATGGCCGAGGTCATCGTCTGAGTGGACACGGTTGTTTTTCACCGAGTCCTCTCCATCGGCCCACCTGTTCGTGATCTCCATCAGCTGGTCGATTGTTTTGGGCTTCGAGCCGCTCAGCTCCTCCCTGAGCTCTCTGCGGCGTACGCTGCCATTGAACACGTCGATAGCGCGGTCCTCGGAGATGTCCTCTGTAGAGTTTTTAATGATGGACCACCTCTGGATGTAGGAGCACAATGATTTGTCGGGCTTTTGATAGCAGGCCTTTAGCTCTTCGATTGATGCAGGCCTTTTGTACGGTCCCTTGAAGTTTCACATGAAGATGTAGACCAGCTCCTCCCAGCTATGGATCGACCCACGAGGGAGGTTGTTGAGCCACGCGCAGGCAGCGCCTTGCAGCTGCAGCTAGAGGCACTGCATGGCCGTGCTCTTGTTTCTACCATGCAACGTAGTGGAGGAGATGTGGTCCTCTAGCCAGATCTTCGGGTCTTGGAGGCCATCAAACTTTGGGTTCTACGACGGGAGCTTGAACCCTTTCGGCATTTGTGTTTGTCATATGGCCCTGCTAAAGCAGCTGATACTTCAGAGCTCCATTCCTTCATCCTCCGAGTCCGTCGAGCAGGCACACCTTGCGTGCATCTTGTCGACTTTGCGCTGCGTGATGTCTTCACGTGCGTCGTAGTCATGATCATGTCGACGTGAGCAGCGTCTCCGCGACAAGTCATGCTCGTCATTGCTGGAGGAGAGCGAGTAATACTTGGATAGAGCCTTGCTTTTCTTCCGCTTCGGTGTAGTATCTTTGGTGACCGTAGCTTCGACCAGTTCGAGGCCAGCGATCGTAGATCGTTGCATGGCAGATCATGGATCCCTAGTTGGTGGCTGATTATTGAGCAGCTACATGGTGGGTGCTATCACCACTACCTGTGGTGTTTTAGGGAGCACGTTGCCCCATGAATCCACCATTATGAATGAGAAGTTGAGGTCCCGGGTGGCCTCGTCTTGCTCCTTGTTGTTGAGTTGGGCCAGTCGAGAGCACCTTTTGGCGGCTGCATAGTCGTTGCCCTTGGAAGAGGACCCTCCGATGGAAGAGAGCGCTGCTCGCCGAAGACTTGATTCATGCGCCAGCTTTTTATGCTCAGCGAGTTGAGTGGTCACCTGCTACTGGCGCCTGAACTCCTGCATGAGCAGCCAATGATAACCCATCAACATCTGTTGCAATTAGTTTGGTGGTAGGGGGTTGCCCTATAGGGCCTCCCTGCATCGTGCCCACTCGGTGTCGTTGAGTTCAATCAGGTGCCGCTCGTTGATGCGTTCACCCATAGGGTTAGGCGGCTGTTGATCGTCTTGGATGGGGCTGATAACAGGGGTCGATTTGTCATCCCATTGTTGGTGGGTCCGCCGTTGGCGTTGTCCCTTTGGGTGCTTCCATCGCCGGTGTTGATGATGGCACACATGTAGTGTCTAGGGAAGCTATTGCTCCCACAACTCTCAGATCTGGAGCCATAGGCTCCGTCTTCTGTCGCTAGACCGCCCAGATCGGACTTGCAACTACTGTTGCCATCCATGCTCTCGACTGATGCTGAGGCGTTGAGTTTGCTCAGGGTGCCAATCGGTGGTGAGAACCACGACGCAGGAGCAATCGCGGGGGTCTTCGGCTGATTGGTGAGGCGAAGCATGCCAAGCCTACCAACTTGGAAACATAGGCTTCCGATCGCAAGGCCGATCTCGTCTCCCATGGACTCAAAATCTGGGCGAGTCGCTGATGACCCACAAGTATAGGGGGTGTATCGCAATATTTTCGATAAGTAAGAGTGTCGAACCCAACGAGGAGCAGAAGGTGCTGGCTAGTGGTATGGATCAGGAATTCTCTGCAAATACTTAGCAAACGTTTTTTTAGGGGTTTTTGATAAAGCAAATAAATAAAGTACGAGCAAATAAAAGACAGTAGGAATAAATGCAGCAAGTGGCCCGATCCTTTATTCAACAAAGGACAAGCCGATTGTATTACTTAAGATGACCAAAGGTTCTCGAGGACACACGGGAAGACCGTCAAGTGCTTTCTCTTCATATAGTTGATTAATGTTCTTTAGCTTGCTAAGTGTTGTGTGGTTGAACCTGTGCTAATGTACCGACCTTCCTAGGACTAAAACATACTTGTGATTATACCCCTTGCAAACATCCGTAAGTACAAGAAAGTAATTAAGGTAGAAACCTAACCACAACTTTAAACTCCAAGACCCTGACGTCCCTTCTGCAATGGTTTTCTAACGGGGGTTCAGGTTTCTGTCACTCCGGCAACCCCTACGATTAGTAGCCAAATACACAATGCATTCCCCTAGGCCCATATAGGTGAAGTGTCATGTAGTCGACGTTCACATGACACCACTAGAAGAAGTACACCACAACTTAAATATCAAACTATTGAATCTTTCTCAACACAATTCCACTACTAACAACATGAATTCTCCCATGTCCTCAAGAACAAAACGAACTACTCACAAGACATCATATGGATCATGATCAGAGATGGAATAATGATGTATAACAATCTGAACATAAACAATAATTCAAGGGTTCACTCAATAGCATCAACTACAAAGAGTAATCAACACCGAGAAAGTTTCCCCTAAGAACTATGCAAGATTCAACCCAATTGTTACAGCAATATGGAGATGGTGATGAGGGTGCTGATTGTGATGATGGTGGTGGTGATGATGATGATGATCCCGATGAAGTCCAGCTTGATGGTGGTGTTGATGGCGATGATCTCCCCTCTCCGGGAAGGAATTCCCCCGACAGAATTCTTTCTGCCAGAGAGATCTTTCTCTCTCGGTGTTTTCCACCCGCAGAGGCGGCGGAATCTTTCTGTGATCGCTCCCCGAGCATTAGGGTTTCAGGAGGATTATATACGCCAGAGGGGAGAGCCAGAGGTGGGCCAGGGTGGCCACACCACCTGGTGGCGCAGCCTAGGATGGCCCGCGCCGGGGGGTGGTGTGGGCCCCCTGTGGCCCATCTCCACTCCTCCTTCTGGCTTCCTTCGTCTTCTGGAAAAATAGGATTTTCCATATATTTTCCCGGATTTTCTGATCTTCGCGAATTTTGCCTCCAAACAGCACCTTTTCCATCAGAATCCTGACTGCAGCGGTCCATGCTCCAAAAGTCATCAACCATGCAAAAACAGGTGAAATTACATAAGTATCATCTCTTAATATGAAATATATCAATGAATAACAGTGAATTATGATATAGAATAGTGATGCAAAATGGACGTATCAACTCCCCCCAAGCTTAGACTTCGCTTGTCCCCAAGCGAAAACTGAGCTCAATAAACATGACCTCAGGTTTATGGAGTGAAGATCGATAAAAGAATACGGACAAGAAGCATCACATTCATCAATACATAAATCATAATAGAAGACAACTCACTATTATATAACTTAACTTGCAATAAGTAAAGGAAACACAATAAAGATGCATAAAATAAATCATAACTGGTAATGGCAAACTCAGCTCTTGGTCGAAGAATAGTTGACAATTTGCTGGAGTTCACAAATAACTGATTTTCAATGATAGCTTTCAAAGCAGTAGACACTAAGATAAGAGCAAAGTGCAAAACAAGGAACATAAGAAACGTGATTGGATAAATCATCATATGAATAAATGGAACACAACAACTCAAAATACTTGCTGAGGTAGAAGGGAATAGGTTTACTGACTCAACTAAAAAGTAAAAGGAAGACCCTTCGCAGAGGGAAGCAGGGATTTCAAGTTTCATAAAAAGCTTACAAAAATTATGGTACTTATTAGCTTTCAGCTCTCATTGCCCCTATCATAGGCATCTTTAGGTGATTAAGGCTAAAGTGATCAAATATGAGGATATGCTTGACAAGTTGTAAATTGAGAATCTCATGTCCCTTGAATACGAGGGCCGCTCCTCATGCTACTCAAGTTTAGTCACCGGTAAGTTCTTGTCATCGTAAGCACATGTGTATCATGGAGAACCGCCAACGGGGTACCCCTTGCCCGATGATACGGAAGAATCCCCATATCAAAATGACAAGGCAAGCAGACAACAAGCATCTTAGCAATCTTCTTATTTACCATGGGAATATGGTGCTTTTTTCTCTCTTTCCTCTTTTCTCATCTTTTTTTTTATTTTCTCTTTTTCTCAATCTCTATCTCTTTTTTTATAAGAAGAATTCTTCATAGATGCTTGTTATAGTTACACTGCAGGTTTCCACCATGTCAGCATGGATTAGACCGGTGACCCAGGCGTTTCTCTAACACACATGCATAACTCCATGGACTTACAAGCTTCCCTTTCATTTCACACCGACGACATCCATAGACAAAAGAACATGATATCAACTAGGTACAAAGTACTAGTGCAATGTTGAAAGCGTTCCCCATGACAGCATAGTTCTGCTAATTCATAACTTACAAAGCGCAAGCATATACGCAACATAGATGGGCACAATGGTTCAAGTTTATTAAATGCAAGAAAGTAAAGTGTGCCATCAAGTTCGTGAGAGCTTTAATCACTAATTTTCACATAACAAGTTCAATTTGGAAGGTAGATAAAAACATGAATTTACTTGGAATAGCAATAATGCTAATAGGTAGGTATGGTGGACACAAATGGCATGGGTTTGGTTTAAGGAATGGATGCACGAGAAGAATTCCCTCTCAGTACAGGTTTTTGGTTAGCAAGGCTGGGTAGCAAGTATAAGAGTTGAAGGAAACAAACAAACATACAAGTGATAAAGACAAACATGCAATCTTCCTTGGAAGCACAAAAGATCTTAACTAGAGAATAATAAACTTATGAGTAAATCAAGAAAGAAAGATGATGAAATTATATTTCTTTAGAGTACTTTTATCTTTTCAATCAACTCTCAAAAATAGTGTTGCTACTGACCGAGCCAGGTTTGCCAAAACCAACTAAATTAACTCAATGATCCCAAAGTGATACCAATACTAACGACAAGATCAATCATATAACCACGAATTGAAAACTAATATAAGATATGCAAAAGAGTAAGTGATAGAACTTCTCCTTAATATTCCATAACGGCAACTCACACCAAGGGATACATATCTAACGAGAGAGGGACACTTCCATAATGCAAACCATCCTACATGATAACTTCTCTATTCATGATATGACTCTACTAAAAAGGTAAAAAGATAGAAGATAGTGATGTGATACCGCGGCACTCCCCCAAGCTTGGAACAAGCCAAGGGGATGCCAAACCTGATGACGAATTACTCCTTCGGTGGTGGTGGTATTCTCTTGATGAGCTCTTTGACCAGTTCCCCAAGACCCCGATCTCAAAGGTGAGATTGCGAATAAGCTGCGAGTTTTGCTCAATGCGGCTCATGATCATGTCGGGTTGCAAATTCCAGCTCTTGTGATTCTTTCTCCACTCTTCCTCCTTGAAGTCTTCTTTTCCTGCATGGCTAGAACGAGGCAAATCCCAATTGGAGGGTAATTTCTCCTTGGGCATATTCTGGTATTGATACTCATGGATAAGGGTATGGAAAGGATTCTTGGTGCATGGAGGAAGTGACCGTGGAGCTAAACAATGACGCGGAGTTTTCCCTCCAGTTGACATCCGTGCAGTCCTCCTGACCCTGCCAGATCTTGCAAACACTCCAATGCTTGCAATGGTAGTGCCGGTGTGCTTTGCCTCCTCTTCATCTTCACTCTTGATCTCCTTCTCCTTCTCGGGGTCTTGGAGATCTTCCTCCATAGGCTCCTTTCCTTTATCCTTGGTGGACACCATTGTGCTTCTAAGCTTTCAAAGATAGTTCCTGGCAGAAACAAATCGAAATGAAAACACGACAAGAACACGATATACGAACATCGAGGGATCCGGGGGATTATATATTACGAAGTTTCACAACAAAAGGAAGGTACTAGGAGAAAACAAGTCGGAGGCGGAGTCCAGAGTGGCCACACCACCTGGTGGCGCGGCCAGGGGTGGGCCCGCGCCACAGAGTGGTGTGAGCCACCCTGGCTCCGTTTCCGTCCCTCTTTCGCTTCGTAGCTTTCCTTATTGACTAAAAACTACAAAAATATAACTGGACAGATCTTTCGCGGAACTTTTCTGACCATAACTGTTACCTATTTAAAAAGGAGTCTGCAGGTCTCTGAATTTGGTCCTTGATAATTTTTTCCGGAGTTATAACTTGAAAGGCATCAACATCTTCATTGTAAGAATCCCCAGCAATATAGTGCTTAAGTCGCTGCCCATTCACTACTTGTGTAGTATTATCTTTTAAAGAAGAAATTTTTATTGCTCCTGAATGGTACACTTCTTCAATAACGAAAGGTCCTTCCCATTTTGACAGTAGTTTTCCTGCAAAAAATCTGAGACGAGACCTATACAATAGAACTTTCTCACCAACATGAAATTGTCTCTTAAGTATTCGCTTGTCATGCCATCTTTTAACTTTTTCCTTGAAGAGCCTGGCATTCTCATATGCTTCACTCCTCCATTCATCTAAAGAACTTAAGTCAAATAATATTTTTTCACCAGCAAGCTTACAATATCTATTGAGTTCTTTAACTGCCCAATAAGCTTTGTGTTCTAATTCTAAAGGTAGGTGACAAGCTTTCCCATAAACCATTTTATAAGGAGACATCCCCATAGGGTTTTTGTAGGCAGTCCTATAAGCCCATAAAGCATCATTCAACTTTTTAGCCCAGTTTTTTCTAGATCTATTAACAGTCTTTTGCAAGACGGATTTAATTTCTCTATTTGACAACTCTACTTGCCCACTAGTTTGGGGGTGATAAGCTGAAGCAATTCTATGATTAACATCATATTTAGCAACGGTCTTTCTAAAACCACCATGAATGAAATGAGAACCTCCATCAGTCATGAGATACCTAGGCACTCCAAACCTAGGAAACATAACATCCTTAAGCATTTTTAGAGAGGTCTCCCCGTCAGCACTCTTCGTAGGGATGGCTTCTACCCACTTAGTAAAATAATCAACGACAACAAGAATATGAGTATAACCTTTCGAGGGAGGAAAAGGACCCATAAAGTCAAATCCCCAACAATCAAAGGGTTCAATAACTAGAGAGTAGTTCATAGGCATTTCATTGCGTCTAGAAATATTACCAACACGCTGACACTCATCACAAGATAAAACAAATTTTCTTGCATCTTTAAAAAGGGTAGGCCAGTAGAAACCTGATTGTAGCACCTTTTGCGCAGTTCTATTTCCTGCATGATGTCCTCCATAAGCACTACCATGACATTTACGCAATATCTCCTTTTGTTCATATTCTGGAACACATCTTCGCATAATACCATCCACTCCTTCTTTATATAAATGTGGGTCATCCCAAAAATAATGCCTTAAATCATAAAAGAACTTCCTCCTTTGCTGAGCTGTGAAAGTTGGAGGCAAATACTTGGAGAGAATAAAGTTAGCATAATCAGCATACCAAGGGCTCCCTCGTGAGCTCACCCGCACTGCAGCCAACTGTTCATTTGGGAAGCTATCATTAACATGCATAGGATCAAAAGAGATGTTTTCCAATCAAGATAAATTATTAGCTACAGGATTTTCAGCACCTTTCCTATCTACAATATGTAGATCAAACTCTTGTAAGAGCAGCACCCATCTAATAAGCCTAGGCTTAGCATCCTTCTTCGTCATAAGGTACTTAATAGCAGCATGATCAGTATGAATGGTGACTTTTGAGTCCACAATATAAGGTCTAAACTTGTCACAAGCAAAAAGGATAGCTAGAAATTCTTTTTCAGTAGTAGCATAATTCCTTTGAGCAGCGTCAAGAGTCTTACTAGCATAATGAATAACATTTAACTTTTTATCAATTCGTTGCCCAAGGACAACACCTAGAGCAAAATCACTAGCATCACACATTATTTCAAAGGGTAAGCTCCAATCAGGTGGCTGAACAATAGGAGTTGTAATTAAAGCCTTCTTAAGAGTTTCAAAAGCTTCCTTACAATCATTATCAAAAACAAAGGGTACATCCTAGAAAAATCTTTAATAAACCTTCTATAAAAACCAGCATGACCAAGGATACTATGAATACCTTTGATGTCTCTTGGGCAGGGCATTTTCTCAATTGCCTCGACTTTAGCTCTATCCACTTCTATGCCTCTTTCGGAAACCTTATTCCCAAGGACAATCCCTTCATTAACCATGAAGTGGCATTTCTCCCAATTAAGAAGAAGATTAGTTTCTTCACACCTCAGCAAAACTTTATCAAGGTTGTGCAGACAATTATCAAAAGAAGTTCCATAGACAGAGAAGTCATCCATGAACACTTCCACAATTTCCTCACAAAAACCATGAAAGATAGCAGACATGCATCTTTGAAAAGTAGCAGGAGCATTACATAAACCAAAAGGCATACATCTATAAGCATAGGTTCCGTAAGGGCATGTAAAAGTAGTTTTTTCTTGATCTTGTTGTTTAACAGCAATTTGAGAGAAACCAGAATATCCATCAAGAAAACAAAAATGGGTCTTTTTAGACAACCTTTCTAACATTTGATCAATAAAAGGAAGCGGGTAATGATCTTTCTTAGTAACTTTGTTAACTTTCCTAAAATCAATGCACATCCTATAGCCCACTACTATTCTTTGGGGAATAAGCTCATCATTATCATTAGGAATAACGGTAATTCCTCCTTTTTAAGGAACAATGAACAGGACTAACCCATTCACTATCAGCAATAGGGTAAATAATACCAGCATCAAGGAGTTTCAATACCTCATTTCTTACCACTTCCTTCATCCTAGGATTTAAACGCCGTTGGTGCTCTACTACTGGCTTTGCATCTGGTTCTATATTGATAGCATGCTGACATATAGTAGGTGAAATCCCTTTTAAATCATCTAGAGTATAGCCCATAGCCCCTCAGTGTTTCTTCAAAACCTCCAATACCCTTTCTTCTTCCTTCCCTGAAAGTTTAGAGCTGATAATAATAGGATATATCTTTTTATCATCAATGTAAGCATATTTAAGATTGTTAGGGAGAGGTTTTAGATCGAAGACCGGATCCTTTTTAGGCGGCAACATGGTACCCAAGTATTCTACAGGCAAGTTATGCTTAAGCATCTTGGGTTGACGACGGAGAATCTCGTCAATATCATTCCTTTCTTCCATGAAGATCTCACTTTCATGGTCTTCCATAAATTGCTGCAAAGCATTGTTAGGAGCAAGAGAAATAGACGCAAGTTGTTCAACTCGAAAATCCTCATTATGGGTTTCATTTTCACAAGGTTGTTTAGTAAATTTCGAAAAGTCAAACTTAGTCAAGATTTTCTCCCTTTTGTAATCTATAATAGCTCCACAGGTACTCAAGAAAGGTCTACCAAAAATGATGGGATAAGTTTTACTAGCTGCTGAACCAAGTACTAGAAAATCAACAGGATATTTAATCTTACCACAAAGAACTTCCACATCCCGCACAACACCAATTGGAGAGATGGTTTCTCTATTAGCAAGGTGAATAACCACATCAATATCTTCCAACTCACAGGGACTGGTTTCATGCATAATTTACTTATAAAGCTCATAAGGAATAACACTTGAACTTGCACCAGTATCACACAAACCATAATAGCAATGATCACCAATTCTAACAGAAAGCATAGGGACACTAGACTTTTTAGTTCTATGAGGATGTGAGACAATATTAGAAGTGTCCTCACAAAAGACTATGTGCCCATCTTCTACACTTTTAGTTACAAGATCTTTAACAATTGCTACAACAGGTTCAATGCTTATTTGTTCATCAGGTTTTACAATTCTCTTTTCACTTTTAGTGATTATACTAGTTATCATAGGATGATCCTTTACCTTATCTGGGAAGGGTATCTTCTCAATGTAAGGTTCAGGCAAAACATGATCAATGGTGCAATACTCAACACTCCCAACAGGAACACAGTTAACAATATCTTTATAAGGTGCATGGTACTTGCTCCATCCCTTTGTTAGGATTTCAATATAAGAAGCAAAAGCCTTAAAACAATTTGTAATAACTTGTAAATTAAGACCATAAGCATTTTTAATATTTTGAAAGTCATCAGTCCCCATAAAAGATTCAATGCATTCATAATCATAATTTATACCTGACTTTCTACCTTTGTCATTCTCCCAAGCTTCAGCATTGTCTTGAATACGGTCCAGAAGATCCCATTTAGCTTCTTCTTCCATGCGAGTGAATGATCCAGCACAAGAGGCATCCAATAAATCCTTATCATGAAGAGAAAACCTTGCATAAAAGTTATTGATAATAATATTGTTGGGGAGCTATCTCCCCCAAGCTTAAGCTGTACTCTCTCCATCAAGAGGCCAAAAGTTGTATATTTGATTCCGATCTTTATGAATCTCACTAGGAGGATAAAACTTTGAATAAAAGAGAGGTACTATTTCCTCCCATTCAAGAGCTTGACCATTCTTCAACAGCTTATACCATTCCTCAGCTCTTCCTTTTAGCGACAATGAGAATAACTTCTTCTTAACTTGATCTGTAGTAATACCTGCACACTTGAAAAACCCGCATAATTCGTGTATAAAGAGTAAATGATCACCCGGATGGACAGTTCCATCCCCAACATAGTAGTTATCCATAACACGATCAATAATTCTTGTAGGTATTTTAAAAGTATCATTATCAGCAGGTGGTGGTTCATCTACTACCTTAGCAGTGGTAGTAGCATTATGAAACAAGAACTCAACGAATTATCCATAACGAAAATAAAGAAACTAACAGAAGTAAACAATACTCACAGTAGAAGTTTCCTTTACCAGTTCCACTCTCCAATAGCGCTTCACTCCCCGACAACGGCGCCAGAAAATAGTCTTGATGACCCACAAGTATAGGGGGTGTATCGCAGTATTTTCGATAAGTAAGAGTGTCGAACCCAACGAGGAGCAGAAGGTGCTGGCTAGTGGTATGGATCAGGAATTCTCTGCAAATACTTAGCAAACGGATTTTTAGGGGTTTTCGATAAAGCAAGTAACAAAGTACGAGTAAAAAAAGACAGTAGGAATAAATGCAGTAAGTAGCCCAATCCTTTATGCAACAAAGGATAAGCCGGTTGTATTTCTATAGATGACCAAACGTTCTCGAGGACACATGGGAAGACTGTCAAGTGCTTTCGCTTCATATAGTCGATTAATCTTCTTTAGCTTGCTAAGTGTTGTGTGGGTGAACCTGTGCTAATGTACCGCCCCATCCAAGACTAATACATACTTCTGATTATACCCCCTGCAAACATCCGTAAGTACAAGAAAGTAATTAAGGTAGAAACCTAACCACAGCTTTAAACTCTAAGACCCTAACGTCCCTTGTTCAATGGTTTCCTAACGGGGGTTCAGGTTTCTGTCACTCCGACAACACCTACGATTATTATCCAAATACACAATGCATTCCCCTAGGCCCATATAGGGGAAGTGTCATGTAGTCGATGTTCACATGACACCACTAGAAGAAGTACACCACAACTTAAATATCAAACTATTGAATCTTTCTCAACACAATTCCACTACTAACAACATGACTTCTCCCATGTCCTCAAGAACAAAACGAACTACTCACAAGACATCATATGGATCATGATCAGAGATGGAATAATGATGTATAACAATCTGAACATAAACAATAATTCAAAGGTTCACTCAATAGCATCATCTACAAAGAGTAATCAACACCGGGAAAGTTTCCCCTAAGAACTATGCAAGATTCAACCCAATTGTTATAGCAATATGGAGATGGTGATGAGGGTGCTGATGGTGATGATGGTGGTGATGATTATGATGATCCCGATGAAGTCCAGCTTGATGGTGGTGTTGATGGCGATGATCTCCCCTCTCCGGGAAGGAATTCCCCCGGCAGAATTCTGTCTGCTGGAGAGATCTTTCTGTCTCGGTGTTTTCTGCCCCGCAGAGGCGGCGGAATCTTTCTGTAGTCGCTTGATGTCTACGTACTTCTATTCTTGTAGACAGTTGTTGGGCCTCCAAGTGCAGAGGTTTGTAGAACATCAGCAAGTTTTCCCTTAAGTGGACCATCCAAGTTTTATCGAACTTAGGGAGGAAGTGGTCAAAGGTATTCCCTCCCAAGCAACCCTCAATCAAGATACAAGAAGTCTCTTGTGTCCCCAACACACCCAATACACTTGTCAGGTGTATAGGTGCACTAGTTCGGCGAAGAGATAGTGAAATACAAGTGGTATAGATAATTATAAGTGGTAATAGTGATAGAAAATAGCTTGATGGCGTGGAAAAGACTAAAGTAAAACTGAAATAAAGATGGAAGCAAGCAAACATGTAACAGATCTAATTGCAAACGGTGTATCAATGCTTAGAAACAAGGCCTAGGGATCATACTTTCACTAGTGAACACTCTCATATAAATATCTTTTCTTCATGATACTACTCTTAACTACTCTCCGGTTGGACACTCTAATCGTTGGTACGGCTATAACAACACACCTCAAAGTAAGCCTTTCCCATCTAGACAACCCCACACTGTCACCTTGAGCACTAGATGGTTCAAACAAACACCACAATTTCATAAAGACATCCAACTCCAAATATAACTCATAAAAAGTATTTGTAATCTCTAGCCTAAGTGCCACCATGGTGTGCACACTGTCAACTTCACACACATGGGGAGAGCAGAGATCTATTAAAGCACTTGAGTAGCAAGGTAGATCTATAGATTACAAGCTCATGCTCACAATATGATCATGCATAGAGAGAGATGAACACATAGCTACTGGTAGAACCCTTATCCTTGAGAGAGAACTACTCCCTCCTCATCATGGGAATCAGCAATGGTGATGGAGATGGTGATGGAGATCGATGGAGATGGCTCCGGGGACACTTCCCCGTCCCGGAAGGGTGCCAAAACAGAGACTTTCTGTCCCTCGAATCTCCCCTTGGGTGGCGGCGGTGCTGTGGAACTTTTCGTGGCTGGAGGCTTGATGATTTAGGGTTTTTGCATCGGGAGACATCTTATAGGCGAAGAGGGAAGGTCGGTAGGCGGCCAGGGGCCCACACCACCTGGTGGCGCGACCAGGGCTAGCCCGCGCCACCATATGGTGTGGCCACCCTGTGGCCCATTTCTGTCTCGTCTTCTGGCTCCATGAGTCTTCTGGTAAAATATCGACTTTGGCTTTTGTCCGGTCCAATTCCGAGAATATTGATTTTCTGACTTTCCTGGAACCAAAAACAGCAGAAAATGGGCAACTGGCACTGTGGCACTTATTAACAGGCTAGTCCAAGAAAGTGTATAGAAAGTACTCCAAAGTTGGAACAAAACACAAGAAAGTAGATAAACCAAGCATGGAACATCAAAAATTATGGATACGTTAGCAACGTATCAACATCCCCAAGCTTAACTCCTGCTCGTCCTCGAGTAGGTAAGTGATAAAAAAGAAAGAATAATTTTTTAGGTGACATGCACCATCATAAACTTGATCAAAGTATTTGTAAAACATTGATAGCTGGGATCATAGTACTTCAATCATAACATGAAAGACAAAGTTCTAACAATAAGGCAAAGCAACTATGTTACAACATGAAAAGACACAAACAAAATATTCATGAATAACAATGCTTTGCAAGACGTTTGTTTGTTTCACATAAAGAAAACATAGCATAGTGGCATTCAGCTTGTCCCTCATAGAATAGAAAACATAAATGCATAGGACACCTTCAAAGTTCATAAGAGTGACTAGATACAAATAGTTTAAAACAAGCAATATCAAAGCAATGCATCAATAAACAAGTCTTGGGACCATGCACATAGAACTAAGAATGGACACTATGCTCTCAAAGTAGGTGCATAAAGGTAGAAGGTGGAGACTCAACATAAAAGTAAAAGAAAAGCCTTCATAGAAGGAAGTAGGGATTCAAGTCTCATAAAGAGCTTCCAAAAGTTATGATACTTATTAGCTTTGAGCTCTCATTGCCCCTATCATAAGCATCTTGAAGTGATTAAGGTTAAAGTGAACAAACTATGGAGTATATGCTTTACAAAGTATAATTTGGAAATCTCATGTCCCTTGAATACGAGGGTCGCTCCTCATGCTACTCAAGTTTAGTCACCGGTAAGTTCTTGTCATCGTAAGTACATGTGTATCATAGAGAACCACCAACGGGGTACCCCTTGCCCGATGATACGGAAGAATCCCCATATCAAAATGACAAGGCAGGCAGACAACAAGCATCTCAGCAATCTTCTTATTTACCATGGGAATATGGTGCTTTTTTTCTCTCTTTCCTCTTTTCTCATATTTTTTCTTTTTCTCTTTTTTCTCAATATCTGACTCTTTTTTATAAGAAGAATGCTTCATAGACAGCTCATTATGGTTACGCTGCAGGTTTCCACCATGACAGCATGGATTAGACCAGCGGCCCATGCGTTTCTCTAACACATATACATAACTCCATGGACTTACAAGCTCCCCTTTCATTTCACACAAACGACATCCATAGACAAAAGAACATGGTATCAACTAGGTACAAAGTACAAGTGCAATGTTGAAAGCGTTCCCCATGACAGCATGGTTCTGCTAATCCCCAACATATAAGTGCAAGCATATACAACATAGACGACACAATGGTTCAAGTTTATTAAGGGCAAGAAAAGTAAAGTGTGCCATCAAGTTTGTGAGAGCTTTAATCACTAGTTTTCTCATAACAAGTTTAATTTAGAAGGTAGATAAAAACATGAATATACTTGGAATAGCATATGCTAGTAGGTAGGTATGGTGGACTCTTTGGAATAACTTGGTTTTAGGAGTTGGATGCATGAGTGGAACTCATACTTGGTTACGGAGGCTAGCAAAAGACTGGGAGCGACCAACTAAGAGAGCAATAATGGCCATAATCATGCAGAGTGACAAAACATCATTGATCAAAGCATAAAGTGATACTACAAGTTGAAAACTAAAGGATCATAAAGGCTTATGGTGACTTGGGATAGTCATAACATAGTGTGAGCATGCGCCAAGTCAACCCAAATAAAGCATCAAAGGAGAATACCACAATACTATGCTTTAATGTGCTAAAACAACGCATGATACTTCCAAGGCACATTAAGCAATCTCAATTGTTTATAACAAGTCATGCTACAGCAAAGAATACTAAGCATAAAGCCAAAACAATATCAAGCATGGCATGACAAAGCATAGGCCACAGTCAAAAACAAGCTCTCTTTACTACTTAAGCATGAACTTTCCTACTCTTTTCCAATCCAAACCAAACTATTTGAAAACCAATGTATGAAAGAGGGCGTCCAATCAATTTATTCAGCAAACTAAGAAAACCAAGCAAACGAAAAGCCAAAACGAAAACGAAAAATAAGACGCTCCAAGAACAACACAACTTTGCATGAAACAATAAAAATAAAGTGTTTGAAAGAAACCTAAGATTTTTATTGATGAAGAAGGGGATGCCTTGGGCATCCCCAAGCTTTAATGCTTGTACTTCTTGGATATTTCTTGGGGTGACACTCGTGGCATACCCAAGCTTGAGCTTTAGTCCATCCTTCATCTCATTACTCATTCGTTCCATACACCTGAAATTCTTCCTTCATACAAAACTTCACACAATGTTTATTAGCAACATTAGTGCACTCAAGATAATAAGTCTTTAGGTTCAGTTTCAACACCAATAAAACTTCCATTAAAACACAAGATACTGTAGCACTTCCCTCAAAAAGCTCAATTCCCCAAAAGAACTCAAAAAGGAACCAACAAGAAGCAAATGCAAATAATGGCAGAAATCTGTCAAAACAGACCAGCAGATAGAAACCGATTTTTTCGAAGACCTTCTGTTGCTCAAATAGAAAAGTGTTGAGCTAACGAAAGTTAGATAACAATCTGGGGCAGATGCACGAAAATTCACGCCTCAAAAGGACATACAGAGATTTTACACGAATTTTTACGGTGAAGCACAGAAATCTGTTTCGGGACAGCAACTTTCCCAATCATTACTTCTCTCTCATTAGAGGTTATTCTTGGCACAAAAAGCAAATAAAAAGGATAAGGAGCGGTTATTACAGAAGTAGTAACTTCCAAGACTCATCTAAAACTTTTGGGTTATCTCCCAATAAATACTTTTCTTTAACGCCTTTAAGTTAGGCATGATAGTTTGAGCAGATGCTCACATAAGAAATATGAATTGAAGTAAAAAAGAGCATCAAGAAGAAAATTCAATGCACATTTAAGTCTAACCCACTTCCTATGCATAGGAATCTTGTAAAGAAACAAGTCATGAAAGCACAAAGCAACTAGCATAGTAAAGCAAAACAAGTGCAACTTCAAGACTTTCAACATAAAGAGGGGAAACTTAATATTGTTGAGATACATAAAACTATGTTTCCCTCTCTCATAATAACTTTCAGTAGCATCATGGATAAAATTAACAATATAACAATCACATAAAACATTCTTATCATGAGCTACATGCATATAATAATAATTACTCTCCACATAAGCATAGTCATTCTTATTAATTATAGTGGGAGCAAATTCAACAAAATAGCTATCATTATTATTCTCATCATCATAATCATCAAATATAGGAGGCATATTGTAATCATAATTAATTTTCTCCTCAATAGTAGGTGGACTAAAAATATCATATTCATCATTGTAATCATCATATATTGGAGGTTTGGTATCATCATAAGCAATAGAATAGCTATCTTCCAAAGTTGGGGAACTAAAAAGATCATTTTCATAAAAACTAGCTTCCCCAAGCTTAGACTTTTCCATAGCATTAGCAATAATGGTGTCCAAAGAATTCATACTAACAACATTGTTATTAGCATGCAAATAAAGTTCCATAGGTTTTTTAATTTTCTCTTCAAACACTTCATGTCCTAACTCAAGATAAATACTATAAAGCTCTCTAATTTTGTTGTTGTTTTCCATTAAGCCTAACTAGTGAAAATAAAAACAAGAAACAAAAAGACAAAATTGCAGAATCTAAAGGAAATAACTTCGAGCACTCACACCGGAGGATGTGAGTACCTTTTACCTTACCTCCCCGGCAACGGCGCCAGAAAATAGCTTGAGGTCTACGCACTTCTATTCTTGTAGACAGTTGTTGGGCCTCCAAGTGCAGAGTTTGGTACAACATCAGCAAGTTTTCCCTTAAGTGGATCACCCAAGGTTTATCGAACTCAGGGAGGAAGTGGTCAAAGGTATCCCCTCTCAAGCAACCCTGCAATCAAGATACATGAAGTCTCTTGTGTCCCCAACACACCCAATACACTTGTCAGGTGTATAGGTGCACTAGTTCGGCGAAGAGATAGCGAAATACAAGTGGTATAAATAATTATAAGTGGTAATAGTGATAGAAAATAGCTTGATGGCGTGGAAAATACTAAAGTAAAACTGAAATAAATATGGAAGCAAGCAAACATGTAACAGATCTAATTGCAAATGGTGTATCAATGCTTAGAAACAAGGCCTAGGGATCATACTTTCACTAGTGAACAATCTCATATAAATATCTTCTCTTCATGATACTACTCTCTGGTTGGACACTCTAATCGTTGGTAGGGCTATAACAACACACCTCAAAGTAAGCCTTTCCCATCTAGATAACCCCACACTGTCACCTTGAGCACTAGATGGTTCAAACAAACACCACAATTTCATAAAGACATCCAACTCCAAATATAACTCATAACAAGTATTTGTAATCTCTATCCTAAGTGCCACCATGGTGTGCACACTGTCAACTTCACACACATGGGGAGAGCAGAGATCTATTAAAGAACTTGAGTAGGAAGGTAGATCTATAGATTACAAGCTCATGATCACAATATGATCATGCATAGAGAGAGATGAACACATAGCTACCAGTAGTACCCTTAGCCTCGAGAGAGAACTACTCCCTCATCATCATGGGAATCAGCAATGGTGATGGAGTTGGTGGTGGAGATGGTGGTGGAGATCGATGGAGATGGCTTCGGGGGCACTTCCCCGTCCCGACAGGGTGCCGGAACAGAGACTTTCTGTCCCCCGAATCTCCCCTTCGGTGGCGGCAGCGCTGCAGAACTTTTCATGGCTGCAGGCTTGATGATTTAGGGTTTTTGCATTGGGAGACATCTTATAGGCGAAGAGGCAAGGTCGGTGGGCGGCCAGGGCTAGCTCGCGCCACCATATGGTGTGGCCACCCTGTGGCCCATCTCCGTCTCGTCTTCTCGCTCAGTGAGTCTTCGGTAAAATATCGACTTTGGCTTTTGTCTGGTCCAATTCCGAGAATATTGATTTTCTGACTTTCCTGGAACCAAAAACAGTAGAAAACGGGCAACTGGCACTGTGGCACTTATTAATAGGTTAGTACAAGAAAGTGTATAGAAAGTACTCCAAAGTTGGAACAAAATGCAAGAAAGTAGATAAAACCAAGCATGGAACATCAAAAATTATGGATATGTTAGCAGCGTATCATCGCTCCCCGAGTATTAGGGTTTCTAGAGGATTATATACGCCAGAGGGGAGAGCCAGAGGTGGGCCAGGGTGGCCACACCACCTGGTGGCGCGGCCTAGGCTGGCCCGTGCCAGGGGGTGGTGTGGGCCCTCTGTGGCCCATCTCCACTCCTCCTTTTGGCTTCCTTCGTCTTCTGGAAAAATAGGATTTTCCGTATATTTTCCTGGATTTTCTAATCTTCACGAATTTTGCCTCCAAACAGCACCTTTTCCATCAGAATCCTGACTGCAGCGGTCCATGCTCCAAAAGTCATCAACCATGCAAAAACAGGTGAAATTACATAAGTATCATCTCTTAATATGAAATATATCAATGAATAACAGTGAATTATGATATAGAATAGTGATGCAAAATTGACGTATCAGTCGCCGGCGCATGGACAGTGAAGTCGAGGGCGCCGAAGAGGAGACGAGTCTCCGCTGTAGCGGAGTCGTAGATCGCGGTTGATGAGGCCAAGGAAGCCGCAACATCAACACTCCTGTTTCCCACAGATGGTGCTAGTTGATGAGGGGTTAACTCATCAATGCCCATCATTGATGGACTTAGGTTCGAGGAAGTAGGGAGCGCTAGAGGCATCGATCGGCTAGGAAACAAGCACATAGGTACACGAGGTTTTACCCAGGTTCAGGCCTCATAGAGGACCCTACTCCTGCTTGTCTGCTCTTTGATTACGAGGGAGTCGAATGTTATAAGGGTGCGCAGATGCAATCTGGCGAGGTGTATGCGGGGATGTATGTATTGGCCCTCCTCGTCACCCCCTCCTAGCCTTTATATAGAGAGGCTAGGTCTCAGGGTAGCAGGTCGAGTCGGTTACAGATTAGGGTTTCCCCTTTAATTTTATATCTACACTTTGTCGTGTCCTTCAAGAAGTCGAACTCCAATGGGCCACCCGAATCCTTGCTGGGCTTCGAGTGCATCGTGGACTCCTTCTCGGGCTGAACCGTATAGGCTAATCTCAAGCACCTGTAAGGTATACCCATGTCACCATCACTGGTGACTACAGGCGGTCGGTGGAATGCGCCACAGACGGCTCCAAGATAGCCAAAGCCATGATCATCGTGGAGGATAAGCGCATCATCATCCACAACATGGCGGCCCTACAGGCAGAGATGCCGACTGGCGAGCCAAAGCTAGCCGAAGAGGCGCAATTCAAGCCATCCAAGGGCGCCAAGAAGATCCTGCTCAACAAGGCCAAGCCAGACAAGTTCGTCCTGGTCAGAGAAAGCCTTGACAACAAATAGGAAAGCACGCTCGTCGACTTCCTCCATGAGAATCGAGATATCTTTGCATGGTCCCCCAAGGACATGCCTGGTGTTCCGAGGGAGCTCGCCAATCACTCTTTACATGTCAGACCGGATGCAAAGCCGGTCAAGCAATCTCTACGCTGCTTCACTACGGAGAAAAGAAGAACCATTGGTGAAGAAATCACCCGGCTGCTTGTACCCGGATTCATCATGGAGGTTTTCCACCCGGAATGGTTGGAAAACCCAGTACTGGTGCTGAAAAAGAACAAGACATGGCGCATGTGTGTTGACTACACTAGCCTCAACAAGGCATGCCCCAAAGATCCATTCGCCCTGCCAAGGATAGATCAAGTGATCGATTCCATGGTCGGCTGCGAGCTGTTGTCGTTTCTAGACGCATATTTCGGCTACCACCAGATCCGGCTGAACCATGTTGATCAAATAAATACAACATTCATCACCCTGTATGGGGCTTACTGCTACACCACCATGCCATTTGGACTGAAAAATTCAGGGGCTACGTACCAACGCTGCATGTAGAAGTGCCTGCAATCGTAGATTGGCAGAAACGCACACGCCTACGTCGATGATGTGGTGGTCAAGACAAAGGAGCAGCGTACACTCCTCGAGGACCTGAAGGAAACATTCGCCAACCTCTGCCAGTTCCAGATGAAGCTGAACCCGGAGAAGTGCGTGTTCGGTGTCCCAGTCGGCCAACTCCTCGGTTTTCTCATCTCTGAATGAGGAATCGAGGCCAACCCGGAGAAGATCGCCGCGATCGAGCGCATGCAGCCGCCACAAAATCTGTGTGACGTGCAGAAGTTCACCGGGTTCCTGGCTTCCCTCAGCCGGTTCGTCAGCCGGCTAGGCAAGAAAACGTCCCACTGTACCAGCTCATGAATAAAACTGACAAGTTCGTCTGTACGGTGTAGGCGGACGAGGCCTTCCACGACCTCAAATGCATGATATCCTCTCCACCAATACTGGTGGCCCCCGCTGCAAAAGAACCAATGCTGATGTACATTGCAGCAACCAAGCAGACCGTCAACATTGTGCTCGTGGTTGAGAGGCCAGAAGAAGGAAAGGCGTAGCCAGTCCAGCGCTCGGTTTACTACCTAAGTGAGGTAATCTCGCTATCGAAGCAGAACTACCCCCACTATCAGAAGCTGGTGCATGGTGTATACATGGCCGCCAAGAAACTAAAGCACTGCTTCCAAGATCACTCCATCTGGGTGGTGGTGTTAGCCCCAGTTTCAGAGATCATCGGCAACAGGGATGCCACCGGCTAGGTGACGAAATAGGCAATAGAGCTCGCCGCGCACTTCATCTAGTACAAGCCAAGAACGGTGATCAAGTCACACGCCCTGGCAGATTTCCTCGTTGACTGGGCAAAAACATAGTACCTGCCACCATGCCCTGACTCCATGCACTAGAAGCTACACTTAGACGGCTCCATGATGTACGGGGGACTCGGAGCCAGCGTATTCATCACCTCTCCAAAAGGAGACCGGCTAGAGTACATGTTGCAAATCCACTTCCGCGCATCCAACAACGTCACCTCAAAATGGCAAAAGAGATCGGCATCCAGCGCATCCTCTGCTTCGGTGATTCGGACCTGATGGTGCAGCAACTATCAGACGACTAGGACACCAAGGATGCAAACATGGCACTATACCACTTCTTCATGCAGCAGCTATGCGCCTGTTTTGAAGGGTGCGAGTTTCACCATGTCCCTCGAGCAAACAATGAGGCCACAGACGCACTCGCCCATGTTGGTTCAACAAGGCAAGCAATTCCACCTGTAGTCACCCTCGAGCACCTACGCAAGCCCTCCATCACGTCATCTCCGGAATCCGACTCCATCATACTGGATGTGGAGTTAGGGACTGCCGACTCCAAGCGACCGGAAGCTGCAGCTAAGGCCCCGGATACTACCACGCCATGCCTGGGGATTGCCGCATCCATCCCGGGGACAACCGGGTCTAAGTCTGCGACACTCCTAGCCAGCTTCGTTCTTCCACCTGGTAGGCCACCAGACGAAACCAGCCGATCATGTGCGAGGAAATCAAGCTCATCATGGAGAGCGTGTACACCATCCGAGAAATCCCTCCATAGGCCAAGCCATTCATGAACTTCCTGGCCAAAGGGGAGCTTCCCGGTGAAGAGGTTGAGGCAAGGAAAGTGAAGCGAAGAGCAAGTGCATACACCATCATCAACAACGAGCTGTATAAGCGTAGTGTGGGAGAAATCTACCAGCGATGCGTGAGCCAAGAAGAAGGAATTCGGCTGCTGGTGGACATTCACCAGGGTGAATGCGGTCGCCACGTATCGTCACGAGCCATAGTGGCAAAGGAATTTCGCCATGGGTTCTACTAGCCCACTTCGCTGGAATATGCCGAGCAAATGGTGAAGGCATGCAATGGGTGCCAGCGATTCAACTAGCAAAAGCATACTCCGGCTGCAGCCCTCAAGACAATCCCCATCACCTGGCCATTCGCTATCTGGGGTTTGGACATGGTAGGGCCCTTCAAAACAGCATGATCCGACATGAACACCTGCTGGTGGCGGTGGAAAAGTTCACCAAGTGGATCGAGGCAAAGCCAATCAAGAAGCTGGATGGGCCAACAGTGGTCACATTCTTCACAGACATCCTCACGCACTTCGGCTACCCCAACAACATCATGACCGACAATGGCATGAACTTTGCCAAAGGAGCCTTCACGCGCTTCTGCAGAGATAAGGGCATCGGCCTGGACCTCACCTCCGTCACACACCCCTAGTCCAATGGGCAGTGCAAGCGAGCTAACGGCCTAGTCCTAGCCGGAATCAAGCCCCGGTTGATCGAGCCACTGATGAGATCCCTCGAATGCTAGATAGAAGAGTTGTCGACTATGTTGTGGAGCCTACGCACCACGCCAAAGCGCTCTACCGACTACACACCATTCTTCCTCGTCTATGGAGCAGAGGCGGTCCTGCCAACTAACATCGAGTTCGACGCACCCCACAAGCTGTTATACAAAGAGAAACAAGCCAAAGAAGCACATGAGGACAACGTCGACCTCCTCGAAGAGGCATAGCGAGCTGGCCTTGTCCAGATCTGCCATGTACCAGCAGAACCTCCGGCGCTACCACGCTAGCCGGATCCGCAATGTCTCGTTTCGAGAGGGTGACCTAGTGCTGTGACTGGTACAAGACACCAAGGGGATGCACAAGCTATCTCCACCTTGGGAGGGGCCATTCATCATCAGTCGAGCACTGTAGAACAACTCATACTACCTCATCGACGCTCGTCAGCCGGCGAAGAACAAAATGGACCACTCTGGCAAAGAAACCGAGCGCCCATGGAATGCGAACCTGCTTCACCCGTTTTACACTTGAACAAGAAGTGTATGCATCTTACTTTTATGTATTGAACAAGTTGAGGAGCCTCGACACAATCTCGGGGACTCCGTAATCATTTGGCATTTTGTGCTACATTATCTTCTAACCCCGGATCCGGTGGTCCCTCCTGGGGACTCGCCGGCCTACCTAGACAGCCGCGCATTCCAAATGGCGAAGTCTTGTAGGCGACTCTAAGGGCTTCCTCTTTGATTCCGGCTGCATACCGCACGCCGGCTGACAGATCCGGCAAGAGCAGAAAGCTCGAAGACCCCTACACGAAAAGGCATAAGGAAAACAAAAACGTCTGGATGTTCTGGTTGTGCTCGCTTGCTCGACACTGATAACAGAAATCTGAAGTATCATGCAGTATGCTCACTAGCTACCCCTTTGATTCCGACAGCAGACCGCAACCCGGCAAGGACATAGCTTAAATGGCCAATGCTCACCGAGAAAAAGACCAAGTTGTCGTCCTAGCGCGAAACGACAAAGTTTCAAGCCTAACCAGATGAACTACAAACTATATTCCTCTTATGCATATCTAACGCAGAAACCATTACTTGTGTTTTATTTGTGCACGAGTCAAAATCCAAACCAAATACTAGGGTCGGGTGCCAATCACCCCTAGACGGTAGAAGGCAGAATGGAGCTTCGATCCAGCTGGATCCTCCAGCCGGCCTGAACCTCGGGGACTACACCCTGTGGGTGCACTCGCGTGCCCCCACGCAAAGACCTGCAAATGGAAACAACACAAACGAGCTTCGACCCAGCTAGATCCTCCAGCCGGGCTGAACCTTGGGGAATACACCCTATGGGCGCGCTAGCGCGCCCCCACACAGAAACAAGCATGCAACAAATGCAAGCCAAACAATCAGAAAGTGCAAACAAAAGAGCACAAGTCAAATATTATAAGAGAAGACGAAGCTCCCACCAGAATTTAACAAAGCACAAAGGCAAATTGTTCATAGGCACAGACAAAAGGGAAAAGTTTTCAACTGGTACAAATACTCCTGGCATTCTAGGGATCAGGCTTGTGGTTCAACTGAAGGGTCAGAGGCATCCATCGGAGCATGGCTGCTGGAGGTGACGTTGGGCGGGGCAGAGATTAGCGCAGTCGAGGCATCAATCTCTACTGGAGCCAGAAGAGGGTCGTAGGAGAACAGCTTTGTGCCAGTCGGATCGCTGAAATCCCGGTCCAGCTGGACGAAGCTCCTTGTTATGGGTCTCCTTGTGGATTTACCCTTGGAGTGGCCCGATCTTCACGGATTTGAGGCGGGGAGTGAGGGAACACGCGATGAACACAACTCTAATGAAAGGTTAAGATACAAACACATGCCAAATCACACCCGATTTGATTTGCTCCCGTTGGTTCGAACAACCAATCCAATAGAATCCTTGGCGAGAGACCTTGCGGTAGAATCACCAAAGGAGAGATCGGCAAGCGGATGATAGAATCCAAACCAAGGAGAGAGTAGCAACCAAGTAGAATCCCAAAGGGGAGAGACCAAGCACTACTAGAATCCTTGATAGGGAGAGACCAAACACTTGAGGAGGGTCTTGACAACTTGGAGAAGGGCACCGACTCCAAGGCCTTGTACAACTCATAGATCTACTATTGAGAGTGGGTTCCCATCTAGGGTTGGGCACATGCCTTAATTCATCATCATCTCTAGGGTTTCAAGGAGGGAGTGGGGGCATATATATAGGCCAGCCACGAGCTAATGGTAAGACAGGCATAAACAGGGAGTTATGGGCGTTACATGGGCCAGGCCCAACTTGAGGCGTGCAGGCCCGTGATGTTCAGGCCAGAGACTCCGGTCTTGTGGTCTGGAGACTCCGGTGTGGTCCAGAGATTCCAGTTGATCTCCGGTCCATCTCCAGAGGGGCCTTGTGATTGACCCATGCTTCGGTTCGGGGCTTGGTCCAGAGATGGGCCGGAGACTCTGGTGTGAAAGACCAGAGACTCTGGTCTAACGCCAGCAGCTTCTTGTGTCTTCTCTTCCAGGCTTCTTGCTTGGGTGTTTTGGCTCCAGGTTCATCCTTGCTACATCCTCTTGGCATCCTGGTCATAGACCTAGTCATATCATGGGCATTTGTCTCAAGTGGGATTCCATTCGCATAATAACCAACAAAAGGCAAAGCATGGAAGGAGTTCACCTTTGGAGTGATGATTAGTGTGGCATGATGTGGACCAAAGGTGGTTTCCGTATGTTGGGCTACATCACTCCCGATGTTGACACCGCAAGAGCGGATGTCAGGAACCTCGGCGCAAAGCTGGTCGTATCTGGTCCCCTGCCAGAACCCTTGGGAAAGGCTCCGAAGATCCACGTCAGGATACTAGGACTTCAATAGTGCAAGTACCATCTAGAGGTCATCGTCGCTACCGGCAGCCACGCGCGACGCCTCCCCTAGGCTCCAACGCCTGCACCACCAGAGCCAGGAGCCGCCTACTGCATCTTGTCTCCCGTAGCCAGCTGCATGGAGGCTTCTGGCGCTACATCCACGGGCTCCTCCACCTGGTAAGCAAACATGTATGAGCCTCTCTTAGCACCGGGTCTGCGCCTTCCATCAGCCGGAGGGGAGGAGTAGACATGGCACCACGCCCGACCAAGATCACCTTTGCGAGCTTCGATGCAGCAGGGGTGTGATGTAGGGTCACATGCGTAGCAGGCGGTGATGGCTCAGCCACACCCGCAGCAGCCTTAGCCGGCGCAGCCACGGAGGTCTCAACCGGACCGGCAGGCCCCTCAGCCCCAACCGGAGGAGGGGCGGGCGCGGTGGCGATGGTCGTGGAGCCAACCAATGACATCACCTCACTACATGAAGAAAACAAGGACATTCTAAGCAATGGGCAAGTCAATGGTCACACACAGAAAAAGAACAAGGGCACATACCCGGCGACGCTCGGCATGACAGCCGCGGCCCTCGGCTGGCGCGTCCTCTTCGTGCCACCACCGGCTAGGCGGTGCTGGCCGAGGCAGCCTGTTTCCCCCTCGCCCTCCCCGAGGCGGCCGAGGCAAGAGCGACATCCTATGGAATCCTGTGAACACATAAGTGTAAGGTCATTAGAAGGAACAGTGTAGTGGTTTCAACAAAATAAACAAGATAATATCCACTCACCCTGAAATATGGTATCCATTTGTGGTTGTTTCATATCTTGCTAGGTATGCGACCACTTGGGGTTTTGATCATCTCTCCCCCGAGCTCCCCAATTGCATACACCACTTGCTCGAAATAGCGAGCAATTTTCTCTATCGACCTACTAAATGTATTATGGATCAGTCTAAACCTATGTTTATGATCCACAACATGAAGAAACATTCCAACTTGTTCCTCAACAGAGGTATGGATACTATCTTCCAGCAGTCCTCGTTCCATAAACCTTTTGACGAGTTGAAAGAAAGGGGCTCTAGCAATCCGCAACATTTGGAGAGACTCTACATCGCTTGAGTTGTAAACATAGTTCAGATTTTCCATCCTCTCCTGATCTCGAAGCATCATAGGGCCGTATGTGAGCCTAGGAAAGGCAGCACGCCTAACTGTTTTCTTGTGGAGCAGCAAGATCAATGCTTGAATCATAGCTATGAGTGATGCTGCTTGATGGATCAGATCTAGCTGGTTCCCCTAAGCAAATTGATCTACGATGAGTACTAGGTATATCGACACTACATACTATCTACTAACATTGAGGCAGAAAACACAGTAAGGGCGTGGCTTACCTCCGCCATAGCAGACAATGGAGTGGAGAAGGTGTCGAAGAAGAAAGGATAAGAGTCCTTGGTTCGGATGCCTGCTTCGGTCCTATGCTGGAGAAGAACGAGTCCTGACCAAGACATCATTGATACGATGAAACCCTATATCCGCGCCATCGCCGCCGCCGCTACAAATGGAGGTTTTTTTCCTAGGCCCAAATGTAGGAAGGTCAACGAAAGGGGGAAAGCATGCCTGGGCGTGGGCATCCTGACCCAGCAAAAGCCCGACGAGCCGAGCTTTTCAGCCCCGCGGGCCGAGCCTGGGCTCTAGATCTGCAGCCCGTAGGCTGCTCGGGCCGAGCTCGGGCCTGAGGAAACACAATTTTAAGGGAAGGCCGACCCGAGGCCCAACGGCCCAGAGGAAACTGTGTAGCACGGGCTAGGCTCAAGCCGTGATTTCAGGCCTGACAACCGGGTTAGGCCAGGCTCAGGCCTAGGATTTGTGCGGGCATGCTTTCTCCGCCCCGGCCCGAGCCCGGTCCGGCCCGAAAGATGCCCAGGTATAGGGGAAGGTGATCCCTAGCTTTAACATCCCCCGCGTGTGCGGCGTTCCCGCTTTTCGCATTGCCATGGCCCGTCCCTAGAAAAACTGTTGATTCGGGCGGTCCGCGTGGCCTGCCCCGAGGTGCTTTAAAACCCGTGCGACGTACAACGCGAACCACGGACAACCATCCAATCACGCATTGATGGTATCCAACAGGCTTGTCCGGGCCTCAAACACCGTACCAAACACGCCCATTATGTTGCCTTATGGGTGCATGCAAAGTCCTGTGTCAACACCCGGATTTTAATCCCAAATGCCCGTTATGCCCTACCTCGCAATCCCAGGATTACCATTTTTGCGAGACATAACGGATTGGATATCACAGTACATCATTCATTACAAACCATACATAAGGTTTTACACAAATAAGGATCTCATGATCCAGTCTTTAATACAACAAGCAGCGGAAATAAAAGATAAGCATAGCGGTGGGGTCCATCTTCAGGGGCACAGGCAATGCTGACGAAGGCAGATAGTCCTAGTTATCATAGCCGTCCTGCTGACCATCATCTTGATAATCTCCTTCATAGTCTGGCCATGATAATAGCCAGGGACAAAAGCCATGAGTACTCTTCAAGTACTCGCAAACTACTATTAACAGGTACTATAATTCTAAGTTAAAGTGCTGAATCTAATTTAACTATCAAGTTAAGTTTGAAACCTAAGCTGAGTTCAGAAGCAAAGAAAGATAAAGTAAAGTTCTAGAATCACTTAAGTTGGGAAGCTATTATCATCAACACAACCCTGTTGTGGTCCAGTCAAAGTTCATCATTCATTTCAAGTTATTTAGAAAACATCTGACAACGAATCAGTATGGCCATTCCAACTGTCCATAACCGCGAACGCGGCTATTCGAATAGTTTGACACTCTACAGAGGTGGTACACTTTCACCACAAGATTCGATACATCTGTCAGGGATAACCCTGAATCATCATACTTAGTATGCAGATAATCAAACATAACCTTCCCTTTACACACCCTAGTACAAGCACCTCTCCTATGAGCATGGCCTCCCAAACATGACCATCAGTCATCTTGGGCACTGCATAGGTGGACAACATTGAGAGGTAGCCCCAGCTCAAACCTCTCCCGTGAGGGAACTAATACTAATGCATATAAATTTCTAGCTAAGCCTTACCCAATTCAGGTAGTGTGGTTGTACGGTAAATTTGGAATGGTATCGCATCCGAATCCAACCATCAGTTTTATAAAAGGGTTAAGGCTCATGCCTCATCATTTTCATCATCATAAACCAGTTGTGTCTCTCAACACATGTCAAAACATCTCAATAGAATGACTCATCATTCCAAGGTTTTCACAATTCATTTTCACCAAGTGCTCCCATCTAAAGTGACTCAAGTTTTTGATCTACTCTAAAATACTAAGTTAAGAGTGTTCACTAAAGGGGGAAGATGGGATCAATCTCATGCCATAGAATGACATCTAAAGGTTTCTAAGTAGGTCAAGTTCTATACTTTTTATGCTACCTTCAAAATAAGTAAGGAACTTTGCATACTAAGGGGAGTAAAACTTGTAGGTAAGACTTGGGGTACTAGTAGTTAAAAGGGGTGTGATCAAAGCATGCCTAAAGCATCATTGCTCATTCATCTAGCTTAATTCTAGCCTGCTAACAATAGCTTGCCTTGGTTGGTGCAGTGGTTGAAGTTTTCTTCTTCTTCTTCTTGGTAGAACTCCTCCTCCTCGAAAGCTTGGTCGGTACTAGCATGTATAAATACATAGGGAGTAGACAATCACCAAACAATACTTAACTAGGCTAAGCAGCATTCTGAAACACACATTTGATGATCTATTATCATCACAAACATCACAAGTTTAATTCAATAGTTTCAACCTTTTTATTTTAGAAAAGTAATTTCTACTCATTGAAAAATTAACTAACATTTAATATTCACCACTTATAACATGGGATCATGTTGACACATGTCATCACCACATATTCTAACATGTGGGAATGAGATTTAAGGGTTGGATCAATATTACTTTGGTTTAAGTTCATTATTTAATGATTTAAAGTGACGAGAAATGCCTATATAGCATTATTTTGGTACTAGTCCAAAGTCACTGCATGTAAACCTTAATATTATGACATATTTAGATAGATATGATGAAATGTGATTTTTGAGAGTTGGAATCAACTCAAAAGCTAACTTGGTTGATTTTATAAAAATGTTGCAAGTTGCAAAAGCTTTTGTTTTGTTATTTTTATTAGGAGAGATCTATAACTCTAACTGAATTTAATCCAACGGGCTTGGATAGATCATTTTAATACCTTTCAGACAAAATTGGTTTCATGCAATTTGGATTTCTAAAACTCTTTGAATTGATTTTCAAACTAGTGGACAGAAACTAGATTTAACTAAAAAGAAAAATCCAGATTTGAATCGATGGGCGAGCGCGGGAAAGGACTTGGGCCGGTCCAGTGGCGCTCCGCGGCACGGGGCTCAGCTGACAGGAGGGTCCCATGTGTCAGCGGCACTTAAAACGCGAAACGGTACGCGCGCTGTGGGTCGTAGGATTAGAAGCGAGATCAACGGCTGAGGGTCGTCGTCGACGACGAACAGGTCGCCGGCGAGCTCGAACCCTAGCGGCTCGGTGGGGGTCTACTGGGGGCGTACCAGGGCTTCAGCGGGGTCGGCGAGGCGGGAAAACGACGTGGAAGACGACGGCGAGGCGAGGCGCGGTTGCGGCGAAGCTTGGGGTGGTCGCAATCAACGGCGCCCTTCTCCTCCTGCCGCGGCTGCTCCGGCTCCAATTCCGGCGAGCTGCTGCTCCACTTGCTCCGGCTAGAGGTGGGTGAGGTTAAAAGAGGTGAGGGGAGTGGAATGGTGTGGAGAGAAGAGGCCGGGGAGGGCTCCTTTTATAGGCCCGACGGTAAGACCGAGCGGGATGGGCATGCGACTCTGGCGACAAGGCTACGGCGGGGTAGATGCATGGCTGGGGGTGGCGATCGATGGGCGGTTCCCTGGCGGTGCTCTAGGAATTGAATGCGGCCGTAGGGGCGGTGGCACGCGGTCTGGGCGAGGTGGCAATCTACGCGGCCGAAGCGGCGGTGTCCACGGCGAGCGGTGGCTGTGAGGCTTTGGGCGGCGAACGGGGATGTCTGGGGTATTCTCCAGGTCGAGGTGGAGCGGCGGGTGCGGGCTGGTGCCAAGGGATGGTCTGTGCGAGCGGGGACAGGGCGTGCTCTAGGGGCGGCGTCGGCATGCTCGACCGGCTCCGGGCGCGGCGGTTCCTGGCCGCTCTGCTCTCTGTCTCTGGCCTGGGGCTGGTTGGGCGGTGGAGGTGGACCACTGGCAAGCTGCTAGACATGAGGAGAGGGGCTGGAGAGGCTGCTGCTGCGAGTGCATTGTCGGCCGACGAGGTGGTGCTCGGCATGGCATGGTAGTGCAGCTAGGGGGTAGGGAAGAGGCTGGTTAGGCTCTGGTTAGATCAAGAGGGGACAAGGGGATTAAATGGGGATCAATTGGGGGCAAAACCCTGTAATAAACAGTGAGCTAGGATTAGAGAAGAGATTATGCATGCCAACTGTTTGATGAAATGGCCGCATGAAATAAAGTTTTGAATTTTGGTTTCAAAATTTTTGAGTGATCTCCACTAGTGATAGGTAGTCTCTGGTTGTAAGGGTTTTGAAAATGGAGCTCAAATAGATGGTTTTTGAAATAGGGGTGATCTATGCATATGCATTAGATTCAATTTTAAACTGTCATTTAAAATAGTTAACATAATGTTTTTAGCAGATCAAAAGGTGGGCCTTGGTACCTCATTATGTGTACTAGCAAGGGGTGCAAAGATCAAGAATTGTTTCTGTTAAGAATTGAGTACTAGGAATAGCCAAAGTAGGCATGAGAGTTAAATTTGCCAAAATGACCATTCCTCCTTTTTAATTCTTTTTGATTTGATTTTCTTTAGGAAAAGTTTGGGAATGATGTAGATGATGTTTAAATCACCTAAGAAACATTTTACAAGCATTGGATCAATCAATCATGGCAATTTAAACAACTCCTATTTTAAATGCATACATATATGAATGCTTTCATTCTAAATTTGGAAAAGTTTTTGTTAACCCTATTTTTGGATGATTTGATCTTGATAACCTTGGATTAAAGTTTTGGGATGTTACATCCTGTCACCATATTGCTAAGAGAAAAATCCACCGGTAGTACCTAAACCTGTCTCCTTTTTTTTGATACGGTCACTAACCTTAGGAATACGCGATTTACGATCACTAAATACGACGACTATTTCGTTACGATCACTTGGATGTTGTACAACGACGTATTTGCTGACGTGGCATTGGGTGGACTCCATATGTCAGCCGCTTAGGCACTAAACTGGTACTATTTTCGAGTAATAAAAAGTAGCAGGACCAAATTGAAAAAATGCAAGAGAAGTAGGGAGGAAGGGGACGGTTAGCTGCCGTGCTGTATCTGCCTATGCCGGCAGTGCGGGACGGCGATGGTCTCCGCTGCATAAGGAGCTAGGGAGGGAGGGGATGGGCAGAATGTCGATGGCCTCCGCCGCTGAGGGACCTAGGGATGGAGGGGATGGGCAGAACGTCGTGATGGTCTTGCCCTTCGATGGTAGACCGACGGCGGGGGAAGGAAGGCTCGACATCGGGACTCGATCTGGGTGTGGAGGATTTCCCGTGCAGGACGGCACGGGTGTCAGGTGGCGGCGCAGGGATCCGGGGTGGAAGCGGCAGGGGGATCCCGGGCGGCAGCGGCATTCACGCCGACCGGAGGCTGCGTGGTGGTCCACGGGGCAGAGGAAGGTCGTGGGGAAGGCGGGATGGGAGCCGTCAGTGGGAATCTAGGCCGGCGGAGGCCGGAACCAGGCCGGCGGCGGGAGGCCCAGCCTGCGGCGGGGAGGCCCGGCTCCAGCAGCCTCACCACGGTGGCGTGAACAAGCCGCCTCCACCTTCGTTGCATATGGGGCTGGGTGCCAAGGCCGCGCCGGGAGCAGTCGAGGTCCAGTCCCATGAGCGAGGCGTACAAGTTGGACCTCACGCCGGCGACAAGCATGGGCCCGAGCGGGGATAGCGGCCGCCCAGAGCTCACCGGAGGGGCTCTATTTGTGTGGGGGGGTTGGTGGAGACGTGGAGGGGGTAATCCCCTCTTTAGCTGCTAAACATACACTGACCTGTGGGCCCCTTTCTCTGATTGATTTTCTGATAATGGTGTTTTTGAATTCTGATAATGTTGTTTGCAAAGAGGCTGCCTGGTGGGTCTAGCGGCATGTGGCAAACAAATTTATCAAGGGGCTTTTTTGCAAAAAAAAAACATAGCGGTAGACCGGTCAAAGCCCGCCACGTCGGCAAATACATCGACGTATAACAGCCCAGTGATCATAACAAAACAACTGTCGTATTCAGTCACCGTAAATCGCGTATTTTTAAGGGTGACCGTATCGAAAAAGGGTGCCAAGTTTAAGTACCACCGGTGGATTTTACTCTATTGCTAATATCCAGTTGCCATGGAAGGATTTCATACGGCGAAGGAAACATAATTTCTTCAAACGGAACCAAATTGCGTAGCGATTTCTAAATTAATTGAATTGATCCTCCGCGATTCATGGAGGCGTTACTAAGAAACAAAATCAATTAGTGGAAAAATCTCTACATGCACTATTTACTTGGGCAGTCACAGGCAGATCCTATATGGTACGACGGGGAGCAAGGTCGGTACATTAAAGTATATGGGGGAGAGAATCAACGAGGAAAAATATTGGGTCCGTCTTGACATCGACCATGGGTCTCTGCCTCGGCAAGACTGCTTCGTCGTCGCCGTGCTGGCCGGACCTGCCGCGGGACATGGTGGGCGTCATCCTCTCCTGTCTTGCGTCCAAGGACGACCGCCTCAGCTTAGCCGCCGTCTGCCGCGAATTTCGTCTCGCCGCGCTGGAGCAACAACCGATACTGCCGCCTGCGATGCCGTGGATCAGCCTCGGCAACGATGCCTACCAGAGCATCGCCGACGGCAACGTGCGCCGCACCCGTCGGGGCGCCGTGTCCTTCGGCAGCCGGCTCATGTACGAGCAGCAAGACGGGCGGATCTACATGTGTGATGCTTCGTTGTCGGTAATCGAGATCCCCCGCCACTACCACCGGTGCTCCGACCGCTGCCACAACGGGGTCACCCATGACCCGCGCAGCACGGCGGAGGCACGGCGGACGATCGGCCCCTGCATCGCCAACGCCATGCATAAGGTCGTCGTGTGCTCGCCGGATCTTGTCGCCGCCTTAGTCGACCCTTTTACCGGAAGACCGGAACCGGAAGCCACCGCGAATAGCTTGGCGTTTTTCCGTCCGGTTGCCACCGGCCAGCTCTCATGGGCACTCTGCACCCCGGTCCATCGGTACAAGGGACATGGTTTTGTACCGTGGAAAGATTTTTGCGCTCAGTTTCAGCGATGAGCTTTATGCCCACGAGCTCCGACAGCCGTGCCTCGCCGAGCATGTCATCATGGAAACCCCCTGGCCAGAGATCTACGCAACGGAGTGCATATTCCTCGTGAAGCTGGTCGTGTCATCCGACGGTCAAAAGCTACTGATGGTCCGGTGGAACATCCCTGAGGAGGACTGCATTCACCGCACAAGTATGAATCTGCAGGTGTTTGAGGCGGATTTGGACAAGCGAGAGTGGTTGGAGGTTCAGGATCTAGATGGCCAGGTCGTCTTCCTCAGCAAGACTTGCTCTAGGGCGCTCGCCGGCTCTTCCACAAAACTCTATGACCCAAGGTTCCGAGAAGGGAACCGCGTGTTCATCTTGGGTTTCGATTGGGCATGGATGCGGACACGATACAACACATGCACGTGCGGCGATGACTGCGTCAAGTCCGTCCATGACGTTCCTAGCTACTGTGTGTATGACATGATGAGCCGGAGACTTAGCCTTGTCTCGCTAGGCAAGCGTCATGGGATGAGGAATCTAAGGAGGTCGGAATGGTTCTTCCCCTCCGAGTGAAATCTGAAGTGTAAACCCTCCTCCCTCCTCCACCTTTAGTACTCTCCGATTCATATTAATTGCCACTGGATTAGATTTATCTACACTAAAACATGTTTAGATATATCCATTTCTGCGACAAATAATATGGATCGAAGGGAGTAGTACTTTTATGTCATATGATGACCACAAGCTGCTAGATGAAATGTCCCCTTTGGTTTCAGGTTTGTTTCTTTTCCATGATTATTGTTCATAAATGGTATATTTGAGCACTATATAAATTGTGGAGCTATTTTTCATTCAATTTCAGATATTTGGTACTTTCCTTTTCAATTTACATTTTATTCTTGACTATATCGTGATAAAGTAGAAAACAATCATGATCAACGAGCATATAGAGTCTGTATGTAGAATGTGCTATCTCCACTTATACATATATTTGCCACCTTAGAGACATGATATCCCGATCTATATTTGGCGATTATAGTTTGTGAGTGTGGTTGCATTTGGCATTGTATGATGTTCCAAAAGTGCGGAGAAGAAACTATTTCAGTCATATCTATGTATTTTCAACCAGAAGTAAGAGTAGTGAAGTACTCCCTCCGTTCAGAAATATAACACGTTTTAGCTTTGTGAATCAAATGTATTTAGATGTCTTTTAACGTATAGATTCATAGAGATTCTGAGTAAACCTATACATTAAAAGACGTGTAGATACATTGATTCACAAAGCTAAAATGTCTTATATTTTTAAAAGAAGGGAGTAACTCTTTCTCACAACTTGTAGTTAGTAGCATCAGTTCGGGCCTCCAATCCTAACAATCCGCTTGAGTGCTTGTTCGGTTTGCAAGGGATTGAAGTGGATCAACATGGATTAAGAGGCTTTAAATTTCATCTAAGTTAAAATTCTCCCTAATCCCTTCCAATCCACTACAATCTACTTGTAGAGTGGATTAACCGAACATGCTCTGAGTGTGCTCTTGTCCCTGAGGATGGTCTAGACCGGGAAAATGAAGCGTCTCAGCATGCGAGGAAGTCCGTGTTCTCGTTTGAGTGACTCAATAGGCTGGCTTTCCTCAGCTCAAACTTGACATCGGATAAAAATCAAACATAGCAACGCACAGATCGTGTGTGCTAGTAAAATATCAAACGTGCCTTATTTCAGCATGGAGGGGCGACTACTGTTCATCATGCCATGGATGCTCGAGCACTGTTGGAAGCACCAACCGGAGCAAATTAATTATGCGCCGTACAGCAAGTTCTGGAGAAACGATTATCAGCGGGGTTGCGAAATCGACGTGAGCGACGTGTGTAGACAGCACGCTACAAACTCGTCGCTGCTGGTAGGTTATAATCGTGGTGTACTGGTGTGTCTAGGGCACGCGGTCGGTAATGCACGAACTAGTAGCGTGTCCAGATAACATGGGCTAACGACACTAATTTCTTCTTCGAAATTAATGAAAAACCTTGTGCTTTGCCGACATTTTTGTGTGATACAAGCTGTTTTTGAATTTAGATTTGAAATGTAAATGAAGATGAAATTTTAAAAAAAAGTTTCATTCAAATTTAGAATATTTTACATAGTTCCGAATGAAAATTAAATAAAACTAAATACACCAAATCCTAGATCTACCGCCAGTGTCGCCACCGCCGCCACGAGCTCGTCGATGGCTCCTACGACGATCATGACGGTCCCTCCTATGACACGGGTTCTGGAGCGCTCGTCGTCGGAGCGGCCCTCGCTCGCCGGAGCGCGTTCCTTGGATCCACATGAACGAGGGCCCACTCCACCACAAGAGAGCGGATGATCGCTGTTAACACCCAGATTTTTAATCCCAGATGCCCGTTATGCCATACCTCGCAATCCCAGGATTACCATTTTTGTGAGACATAACGGATTGGATATCACAGTACATCATCCATTACAAACCATACATAAGGTCTTACACAAATAAGGATCTTATGACCAGTCATAATACAACAAGCAGCGGAATAAATATAAAGCGTAGCGGTGGGGTCCATCTTCAGGGGCACAGGCAATGCTGACGAAGGCAGATAGTCCTAATTATCATAGCCGTCCTGCTGGCCATCATCTTGGTAGTCTCCTTCATAGTCTGGCCATAAGAATAGCCAGGAACAAAAGCCATGAGTACTCTTTAAGTACTCGCAAACTACCACTAACAGGTAGTATAGTTCTAAAGTAAAGTGCTAACTCTATGTTTAACTATAAAGTTAAGTTTGAAACCTAAGCTGAGTTCAGAAGCAAATAAAGATAAAATAAGGTTCTAGAATCACTTAAGTTGGGAAGCTAGTGCCATAAACACAACCCTGTTGTGGTCAAGTCAAGATTCATCATTCCTTTCATAAGTTATTTTGAAAACATCTGACAACAAAACATTATGGCCATTCCAACTGTCCATAACCGTGGACGTGGCTATTCGAATAGTTTGACACTCTGCAGAGGTGGTACACTTCCACCACAAGATTCGATACATCTGTGAGGGATAACCCTGAATTATCATACTTAGTATGCAGATAATCAAACATAACATTTCCTTTATATACACTAGTATAAGCACCTCTCCTATGAGCATGGCCTCCCAACCATGACCATCTATCATCTTGGGCACTGCATAGGTGGACAACATTGAGAGGTAGCCTCAGCTCAAACCTCTCCCGCGAGGGAACTAATACTAATGCATATAAACTTCCGGCTAAGCCTTACCCAATTCAGGTATTGTGGTTGTACGGTAAATTTGGAATAGTATCGCATTCGAATCCAACCATCAGTTTTTATAAAAGGGCTAAGGCTCATGCCTCAACATTTTTATCATCATAAACCATTTGTGTTTCTCAACACATGTCAAAACATCTCAATAAAATGACTCATCATTCCAAGGTTTTCATAATTCATTTTCACCAAGTGTTCCCATCTAAGTGACTCAAGTTTTTATCTACTCTAAACCACTAAGTTAAGAGTGTTCACTAAGGTGGAAAGATGGGATCAATCTCATGCCATAGAATGATATCTAAAGTTATTTAAAATAGGCCAAGTTTTATACTCTTTATGCTACCTTCAAAACAAGTAAGGAACTTTGTGTAAAGTAAAGGAAGTAAAGCTTGAAATTAGTACTTGAGGTAAAGAATAGTCAAAGTAGTTTAACCAAAGCATGCCTAAGGCACCTTTGCTAAACCATCTAGTTAATCCTAGCTTGCTAAGTATAATACTTGCAAGTGTTAGCTTGCATTGTTAATGGTGGCTTGCCTTGGTTGGTGCAGTGGTTGAAGTTGTCTTCCTCCTCTTGATAGAACTCCTCCTCCCCGAAGGCTTGGTCGGTACTATCATCTATAAATACATACGGAGTACACAATCATCAAACAATACTTAACTAGTCTACTTGGCACTCTAAGACACACAATTGATGACCTATTATCATCAGAAGCATCACAAGTTTTATTAACTAGTTTCCTTCTTTTTATTTTAGAAAAGTAATTTCTACTCATTGAAAAATTAACTAAGATTTAATATTCACCACTTAAAATATGGGATCATGTGGACACATGTCATCACCACATATTCTAACATGTGGGAATGTGATTTAAAGGTTGGTTCATAATTACTTTGGTTTAAGTTCATTATTTAATGATTTAAAGTGACTAGAAATGCCTATATAGCACTATTTTGGTACTAGTCCAAAGTCACTACATGTAAACCTTAATATTATCACATATTCAGATAGGTATGGTTAAATGTGATTTTTGAGAGTTGGAATCAACTCAAAAGCTATCATGGTTGATTTTATAAAAACGTTGCAAGGTGCAAATGCTTCTGTCTTGTTATTTTTACTAGGAGAGATCTCTAACTCTAATTGAATTAAAACCAATGGGCTTGGGTAGATCTTTTCAGTAGCTTTCTAACACAATTAGAATTACTCCATTTGGATTTGTAAATCTCTCTGAATTGAATTGTAAACTAAGGGACAAAACTAGGTTCAAACTAAATAGAAAAATCCTAATTTAAACTAACTGGGTTGCGCGGGAACGCTAACGGGCCGGCCCAGTGACACTACGCGGCGCGGGGCTCAGTTGACAGGAGGGGTCCACCAGTCAGCGGCTCATAACACGCGAAGCGGTACAGGGCGATGTGGGTCGTTGGATTAGAACGGGGATCAACGGCTGGGGATCATCGTCGACGACGAACTGGTCGCCGGCGAACTCTAACCCTAGCGGCTCAGTGGGGGTGCTCAGGGGACGTACCAGGGCTCCAGCGACAACGGCGAGGCGGGCAAACGGACTGGTGGTCGACGGCGAGCTCAGGGACGGTCGAGGCAGCTCCGGGGGTGGTCGCAATCAGCCGCGCCCCTCTCCTCTAGAGGCGGCCTGCTCCGGTGCAATTCCAGTGAACGGCTGCTCGCGCTGCTCCGGCTAGAGGTGGGGAATGGTCAGTGAGGTGAGGGGAGGTGAGTGGTGTGCAGAGAATGGCTGGGGGTGGCCTCTATTTATAGGTCGACAACGCGACCGAGACGGATGGCAGGCGACTCCGGCGAGGGCTACACAGCGTGCTAGCGGCGAGGCTCGAGGTAGGGGACGGTCGCTGGTCTCCTGGCGGTTCTTTATGTGATCAATGCGGGACTAGGGGCGGTGGTATGTGGTCGGGCGGAGTTGGCGCTCTGAGCGGCAGAGACGGCGGCTTCCACGGCGAGCGGTGGCTGTGAGGCGTTGGACGGCGAATGGGCGTGTCTGGCGTGTCCCTGGGGTCATGGCGGAGCGGTGGACGCGGGCTGTGGTCGAGGGGCGGTGCGTGCGCACGTGTCGGGCATGGCGCTCTGGCGCGTGCTCGGCATGGTGCAGACAAGCAGTGCGCGGCGGTTCCTCGGTGGTCCATGGTCTGGCTCGGCTCGGGGAGGGGACACAGAGTGGCGGTGAGGTACTGGCTAGCTCGTAGACATGGCGAGAGGGAGTGAGGTGGTCTGCTGGGGTGAGGGCAAGGTTGGCCGGCGAGTTGGTGCTCGACATGGTTTGGCCTTGCCACTAGGGGGTAGGAGGTGGGGTTTAAATGGCATGGTTAGATCATTTGGGGACAGAGGGAGGTTTTTGAGGAAAATTGGGTGCAAAACCCTATTGCAAATAGTGAGCTATGTTTAGAGTTTAAACCCTGCATGACAAGTGTTTGATGAAATGGCCACAAGAACTTTCTTTTTGAATTTTGAAAAGATTTTTGGTGGGTGTGCTAGTACTAAGCTTGAGACTCTATGGGTGCTTGGGTTTTGAAATTTGAGCTTGTTTGAGTGGTTTTTGAAATAGTGGGATCTTTCCATATGAAATAGATTCCATTTTCAAATATCAATTAAAATTAGTATTTGAATGTTTTTGGCAGATCACAAAGTGGGCCTTGGTACAACATTATGTACTATCAAGGGGTGCAAAGATCTACATTTGTTTCTGTTAAGTTTTGAGTACTAGGAATAGCCAAAGTAGGCATGCTGATTAAAATGGCACAAATGACCATTTGCTTCTTTTATTCATTTTGATTTGTTTTTCTTTGGGATTTGTTTGCGGATGATCTAGATGATGTTTATTTCACCTAAGAATTATTTTACAAGCAATGGATCACTTAAACATGGCAATTCAAACAACTCCTATTTTTAAATGCACACACATATGAATGTTTTGATAATTTCAATTGAAAAAGTTTTTGTTAACCCTAATTTTGATGATTTGGATCTTAATAACCTTGGATTGAAGTTTTGGGATGTTACAATCGCCTACTGAAAGTCGAGGTCCTCCTGAGCTATGTCGAGGCGGACGCAGGCGGCCGTGTCGTCGTGGTTCACGCGCACCTTGAGAAAGTGCTCCAAGTAAGCCTCATCGAGGGCTCGCTAGCGATTTACCTCCAGCAGGATGACTTCCCCAAGGATGTCCCACCCAAAGGGGTGGCCAATGGTTTGGAAGACGGGTCCTCGGTGTCATGTGACAGAGCCCCACGCTGAGACGGTTCTCCCAGGCGCCATAGGAGAGACCATCACGACCGTCGTGGGCGTTGGAACCGTGACCATCAAAAAAAGGTTCCCACATAAAATCCACTCTTGCTTCCATATAATGCGAACGTAGCAGAACTAACGGTGATTGAAGAAAAAGGGGTTCACCCATGAAGAAAAAAGAGCCAGTCCCAACAGCGTCGCCCGCCGTCGTTGCAATGTTGTACACTCATTGTAATTGCCCGTCGTCAGTAGCAATTTCGGGCACCGTCGAGAGCAACGTCTCCTACTGCTGGGACCAACTCCTGGCACCATCGAGAGCAACACTAGTCGCCGGAAACATTGTAGCAAAAGTTATGGGATATTGTAGCAAAATTATAGGCTATTGTAGCAAAACCGACCTCGACGGACTCTCTCCGGAGACGTTATAGCAAAAACTTTAAACTATTTGTAGCAAAACCATAAAATGTTTGTAGAAAAAATTACGACTTTGTAGCATTGTAGCAAAAATTTCTGGCGATATACTCTCAGATGAGACTTATGATGCAAAATCGCAGCCGATTTCACCGGAGGCCTTGTAGCAATTTTTTTTTTGAAATCACAATATATTAAGCAAGCAAACCGCCTTATTAAAAATCTTCCAGTCCCCTCAGGTACCCTGGTAAGGAAAATAGTGCGTAAGAAACTTACTGCCAAGATCAAAACAAGTTTACATCGTTCATTACAGCAGGGATAATAAAGCTAGGGGATCACCATCCCAGGAATAAGAAGAACTAGAATTATGAGAAAACCTAGCTAGGGTATGTGCCACACCATTTGCTTCTCTTGGACAATGTTGCACCACAATGTTACCAATCCGTTGTGCCATCAGATAGCAATCCGAAAGAATAGGTATGGACCCCATACCTCCACTTCACCATTAAAAGCTTGTACTATTTTCAGGCAATCAGATTCAATAATAACTGGAGTGCATCCTAGATCCTCCATCATTTGCAACCCTCTTAGAAGTGCGATTGCTTCTGATGTGGGCACGCTTAATAGGTTTTCTCCAACCCAACTTTTACCTACAACCGCACATCCTTTGTGATCTCTCAAAACCGCTGCCATAGCACCAGTGCCATTAGGGAAATAGCTAGCATCAACATTTAGCTTATAAGTTTTTGTTGTTGGTTTTTGCCATCTAATAACTTTTGGTTCAGCACCTGCATACCTCCGGCATAATTCATAGCCAGCCCTAGGATTGAGAATGTTGTCCTGGACGGTGTAGCAATTTGCTCTCCCTTACAATATTCCCTTCGTTGCCACCAGATATACCACGCCGCAACAGATATTATCTCCTTCAATCCTAGAGAGCCAAGAATCGACGGTTTCTGAAAGTCATTCCGCAATAGTTCTTCCATGACCTCCGATCCCGAGCTATCAACCAAAAGAGCTTGTTGAATAATCACATTTAGACCTAAAGCTTCCCATACCTCGGTCACACGTTCACACATGAACATTAAGTGTTTCACATCTTCTACCCCTTGTGTACACACTAGACACTGGCCCGAGACAGGAATATGTCTATTAGCGAGAACAGACATTCGCGGAACTGTAGCATCCCAATTGTCTAACAATTGCAATGCTACTAGCCTAGTCTATATATGCTACTTCAAATATATAATTGTTGCATCATCATTATATCATGCTCATGTCATCATGCCACCTTGCATTTGAGCATCATACAAAACCCTTTTTGATTTGGTTCTTCTCTCATATGCATTGTAAATTGTATTTGCCTCTTGATATTGTATTTGGTTCTTGATATATTGTTGATGCCCAAGTTGAGTTGGGGGCATATATTTTATTAACTCCACCACCTTTCTTGTCATCACCCCATAATTCCACCATCCAGCTAAATATGAGCTTTGCACTTTATTTGAGTCTACCTCTAGCTCATGTGGGTTGGGATGGATCCAATTCTTTTCCACATGCCCTCATCTTAGCATCATGATGTCTTCACATTATTGATATATGAGAGACACATGGCCACCTTTGCATGCCTTGTGAGTGGAACCCTTTTCCTAGCTTCCATATGGATTATTATGGATTTATGCTCATGTGGGAATAATTTTGGGACTAGTAAGCATCTAGTGGAATATACACACTAGCAAGTCCCAACTTTAATCAAATGTGATCATCTCCACCTATTCCACTTGGAGCTTCCTTCTAAAAATCTTTTGCTTGGCTTTTAATCCAATTTTGGGAATGCATAATAATAATGCCATGTAATAATATTGTTTTCACAAGAATCAACATGGCAATAAATATTTTGCATGGGCCATGCAAGTGCCACCTTTTCTAGCATTTGGTTTTTATTTGATTCTTGAGTGGTTCATCTCTATCCTATCCTTTCTTTTGGCTTGATCTATGTTGATCTAGCTTAAACCCTATCATCACATCCCTCTCTTTTTCTTATCTTGTTTTTTTGTTTGTTCTTGGTTGTTCTTGGCTTGACCTTGTCCATAGCAAACCCTAGCTTCAAACCACTCCATCTCATCTCTCTCTCTTACCCTCTAGCTAAGATCCCACCCTAATCATCTACCCCATCATCACCATACCCCCCCTCTAAATCCAAACCCATACCCCTAGCTCCAAACCCTAGATACCACCCTACCCCCTCTATCTCTCGGCCTCTCTCTATCTCTCACCTAGCTTGGCCCCACTTGGCCACCCTCTCACCAAAACCCTACCCGAGCCATACCCCCTCTCCTTCCTACCCTAGCTCCAACCCTAACCTCTACCCGAGGCTACCCCCTCTCCCTCTCTTGCTCCCTCTCTCTCTGCCAAGTGGACCCCAGCCCGAGCCTACCCTCCTAGACCACCATGCCCCACCTAGAAGCCTCCCCCCCACCTGCCCTGCCTCTGTCCCAGCTCGAGCACGTGAGGTGGTAGGAGGAAAAGGGGCACCGAGGCCACCTTTTCCCCATCTACCTGCTCCCCACGGCATCCTCCCTCCCTCTGCCTTATCTCCTTCCCCACGACTCTCCTCTGCTCGCCCAGATCCACCCCAGAGTCTACCCCCTCCTCCCCTCTCTCTCTACCGCCACCAGACCCCGACGCCAGCAGCCGCCGTCTACCTCTGCCCCTCATCGATCCAGCCAGCGTGGCCGTCGTGGAGGTGATCGAGGACATCCCTCTGCTTCCCCTGCATCATCCCGTACCCGCCGTCGAGGAGGAGAAGGACCAGCGCCGGAGTTCCCTGCCGAGGCCGACCCGAAACCCTAATCCGCCCGGCGTCTGCCTTGCCGTCGATCCGCTGCTCGCCGACCCGATCCATCACCGCCGACTACCTCTCGGTGAGCTGGCCAACCTCCCTGACACCTCCGTTTCCCCCGCCGTCGCCTGTGCTCGTCGGTCGTTTCTCCGAGCGCCCTTGGTGCGCCGTCGTGCGCTGCTGTCTGCTAGCTCCCGCTCTGCGTAGCAACCTACCTAGGCCACGCCCACCTCCCTGACACCAACCCCCACCTAGCCCAGTGGCTCCGCCTCCGCGCGCACGCCGCGTCGCGCGTTCGATCCCTGCGCGCGCCCGCTCTGCCGAACACCGACCTGTCGCTCGAGGCAGAGAAGATCAACAGTACGGCGCTCCCTTTTTGCGCATACCCCCCTGCCTTTTTGCGCGATCAACCCGCGGTACCGAGTGCCCCACCCGTCAGCCTCTCAGTTAGTTTTGCGGAACACCCCCTGGGCTTTTGTAAACCTTAACCCGCGCTCCAGCCCAGCCCCACCTGTCAGTCCTGCCCCTCTCACCGCTGTCACGTGGCCCCGTGGCCGCTGGCCCCATCCGTCAGTCTCAGAGGCTAGCTAAACCTGCGGTGTAAGAATCTTTTCTGCACCCTGTGTTGCTGAGTCAGCTCGGCCCCACCCGTCCGTGTCTGTGGCTAGAATTAGACTGAGTAACAAAAGTATTTTTCTGTTATCTGTTTTAATTCAAATCTTTTCAAATTAATTTAAATCCAAAATTCAAATCTGTTTTAAATAACTTTTAATTCTTAAATCCAAATAATACAAATAATATATGTTTTGAGATCAGAAAAATATGAGGAATTCAAATATGCCATCCAAAATATATTTTGAACATTTAAAATTCCAAGTTTATTTAAATTACATTAAAATGCCCTTTTTCCTTAATTAATTAATATCTTTTGTTTTATAACTCCAAATTTAACAAATAATATGTCTAAAATGATTAGCTCGACGAGACCTTTCTGTTTATGCATTCCATGGTTTGATTTGCAGCATGCATCATATAAATATATTGTATACATCAACTAATATGAGGATAAAATGGGACCAAAACCCAATAAAAATGTTTATTCTTGTATTCCATCACCTCACCATGCCATGCTACTTATTGCCATGCAAATTGTGCATCATTCATCATGGCATGATTGTTTGCTTGATGCACTTGATTCATATGCTTGTGCACTTTATTTATGTTGGTCCTTGTTTGTTTGGTTCTTCTTCGAATAGACGCTGAGCAGGGGATATATCAAGAGAACCAGGAGCACTACCCAGATCCATCCCTTGCTTCAACTGAGCTGCCAGGCAAGCACTACCACATGCTTGCATACATATAGTACATATTGCCTCTTTCTTACTCTTGCATCATTGAGTCGCGATTGCATTAAATTGAATCCCAAGTATTGCATAGCCTTTACTTTTAAACCCCACCGAAGCTTGTTCCTCCATCCCGTGAGCCATTACTACAGGAGTTGTTTGAGCCATGCGAGTCGTAGAACAGCATGTGTAGGGTATGTGAGTGTCTGGTGAATAACGAGGTACCTAAACAACTTAACCTGAGTAGTAATGGGATAACTAATGAAAGTGGCATCGGTGAGCCATATTCGCTATTTGGTTTTTCAGGCTCACTTGTGTCCCGTAAGACCCCGAGTACTTGATTCCTGTTCCAAGAATATTCGCGCTATCCACATCCGGGAGGCTTATGAACCCCCCTGAGCCAGAGCTTGATTCATTCTTATTTCTTGAGGGCCACAAACTAGTTTGAGGTTTTATTTACTATCCTGTACTTATGCCATGCTTTACTGCTTTAATTTAAATTGTGCGAGGTAATGCACACTGTACTGTTTAGGTCCGTGACCCGTTTTCGCTGTATCGACAAGCCCAGTCACACTTTCGGGTTCCCAGTCGTTTACAGCCGGCTCCACAAACCTTGAGGCCGTCTCGGAGTCAGCTAACTTCGTTGCGGGTAGCTCAATGGGGTGGCCCCCTGAAATGTTTCTGAATCCTGTGATCGCTTTGTCGTGACTGTCTCGTTGGGTTTTGATTTGGTTTTTTCGAGGCATATCGAGTGTGTGTTGCTATTTGTGCACCCCTGCAGGGTAAAACTTTCTGAAAGCCGTGTCCGCGGTTATGGACGACTTGGAGCACAGTTTTTCGATCATAGACAAGCATAACTAAAGTACCGCTTTTAATTTGACTAGACTAGGTACCTGACTAGTAAATAGTGCAATACTCACGGAATGGATAATAAAACTGCCAACGGATGGGGGGTTGTTCGTCCGCTTCCTCGTCGGTAAGCGAGGAGGAGGATGGATCTGTTAAGATTACCATTATAACTGTTGTTATTAATTCACGGACATCCGTCTATCTTTGGTTAGGCGGATGGTTAGCGAGTATCTGTAGAATTGTTAGTGTTTATCTTTTGCTGCAATTGCGTCACCCCAGGTTGTGTCCCCTTTAGAGGCATAAAGTCTTGCTGAGTACCCCTAGGGTCTCACACGATAAATTATTGGTTCAGATGAACAGGTACATTCGCAAGATGGATACTGGGTGGAAGAGACGGACGATGTGGGCAACGATCATTCGGTGTAGAGATTCCGGGAACGGGGATCCGTGAGATCTGTGGACAGGATGTGCTTATTTATGGGGTATCTTATGCCGATTTGCTTCTTATCCGTACTCGGATTTTGTCTTCCGCTTCCGCCTGATACTCTGTTGGTTGATGTATGAGGAGTTATCCTAAACTATTATATCTATCTAGGATATTTGGATCTTGCCGTATGGCGTTGCAATATTTCCTTTCTTTTTAGATGGAATGACTCTGAGAACCATTGTATGGTGGCTTGCATACATACTCATTTGTGTATGTAGTTGATCCCTTCGCCTGCCGATTACGCCGCCCGTTCTTGTCCCGATGTTTGGAAATGGTTGGGACGGCCGAAAGGTCTACCTGTGAGTGGCATTTGGGCCCCACCGTACTATTTCAACCATTTCCGCTCATCCAGGCTTGTAACTAGGAGCGTAATTCACCGAGGTAGTTACAGGAACGGTGCCATGTAGAGCCCTCCAAATATATATCTTCACTTTGCTTGGCACCTTAAGTTTCCAAAGAATTTCCCAAACAGGATTATGAGAGGAAGAGCTCAGCTTTGCTGCTCGATCCAGCTTGTGACCGTGTAGGTGATTCCATTGCACATAATATGCCGATCTCACGGAGAAGGCACCAGACTTTGTCATATGCCACGCAATAAAATCTTCAGGAGTATTTCACTCAATGGAATTCCCATGATTCTCATAGCATCAATCAGATTAAAAATTTCCTTCACCATCACTTCATCCCATTGCATTGTGTCCAAATTAATAAGTTCACTCACGTACTTCAGCAATATTTGGCCTTTTCGGGATTGGATCATTCTATCCGGGCTACCAGGAACCCATGGGTCTTCCCATATATTAATTAACTCCCTGTTGCCAATTCTCCAAATTAAATCACGCTTAAAAACATTTAAGCCTGCAACTATACTTTGCCAAGTATAAGATGAACTATTTTTCGGACCAGCTTTTAAAAGGTTGCCATCTGGATAATATTTAGATCTTAGAATTTGAGCACATAATGAATGTGGGTTTGAGATTAGTCACCAACTTTTCTTTGCTAACATAGCCAGATTAAAAGCATGTAAATCTCGGAATCCCATTCCTCCAAGCTTCTTCGGGATACACATCTTCCACCACGCCATCCAGTGCATACGATGTTTTTCTTCTGTATCTCCCCACCAGAAACTTGCCATTGCATCAATTATATCTTTTAATAATTTTTTGGGGACACTGAAAACAGACATAGCATTCACTGATATCGATTGTATAACTGCTTTCAACAATATTTCCTTACCACCCATCGAAAGGAACTTCTCCTTCCATCCTTCCAGCCTTTTGATAATCCTTTCTAGCAAATACATGAAGCTATCACTTCGGTCCACCCCAACCATTGCAGGTAAACCGAGGTATTTATCAGATAAGGCTCCTGTCATAATGTTCCATTCAGTACACAATTCTGCCCTGACATCCGGATCAACATTAGGGCTGAAGTACATGCTGCACTTGGCCTCACTAACCAACTGTCCCGAGCTTGCGCAATATTGATCAAGTACCTGTCTCAATGAGGTTGCATTAGTCATATCTGCCTTCATAAGGATTAGGGAATCATCAGCAAAGAGTAAATGAGATACTGATGGCGCATTTCTGCAGACCCTGACACCTTCCATACCATGAACCTCCTCTCTATGAGCCAGTAAACTCGACAGTCCCTCTGCACATATCAGAAACAAATAGGGAGAAAGTGGATCTCCCTGTCTAAGGCCTCTACTAGGGATAAAAGAATCAGTTTCTTGATTGTTAAACCTAATCTTGTACTTCACAGAACGAACACACATCATTAAAAGATCAATAAAACCTTGATGAAAACCAAGTCTTCTCATCATACTTTCAAGAAGATCTCATTCAACTCTGTCATAGGCCTTATGCATATCTAACTTCACAGCACAATACCCCCATTTTCCTTTATTTTTATTTTTAATCTTGTGCAAGCTTTCATATGTAATCAGAACGTTATCACTGATCAATCTTTCAGGAACAAATGCACTTTGTACATGTGAAATAACCTCATCTAGAATATGTTTCAACCGGAAAGCAAACATTTTAATTTCTAGTATAGTAGCAAAAACGCAAAGCAAATGTAGCAACAAAATTATAGTATCGGTAGCAAAACCACAAAAATAATTGTAGCAAAAAATTTAATGATACATAGAAAAATCCACATGACAATCGACATCCTCCTCGAATGTTGTCGCTGGAGACGCTACGCGTCGGGAGCGGTGGTCGTCATCAATCCTGCATCTGAGCGATTTAGGGTGTGGTGCGAGATAAATGGAAGCGGGGCAGCTCCACGAAGGGAGCGGGGCAGCGCCGACGAGGAAGCATGACGACGTAGGTGCTATAGGTAGTGGGGCGGCGTTGGAGAGATGGGCAGCAGGGCCACGATGGTGGCCGGTGAGCTCTATCTCCATGGCCGTGAGATGGGCAGCGCTCGGCGTCGGAGGGATGGGCAGCAGGACGGCGGCAGCAGGCGGCGAGATGGGCAGCACGCGGCCAGAGAGACGGGCAGCGGGGCGCGCGCTGGTCGTCCAGCTCTTCCATGACGTCGCTGTACGGGGAAAAGCCGAGAGAAGTCAAAAAGAAGATGAAGTGTGGTGGGATCGGGTGTAGCTGGGCTCCTTTTTTCGTGGCCACTGTGAGACACGCGTCGCGCCCATGAGCCGGAGGAACGCCAGCGTCCCATCGTCCGGATGATAAACAGCGTTTCCCTTCGCGAAAGGAACTGTTCATCCATCGCCGGTGACGCTTCGAGAATACTACAAGGTACAAGTCGAGAGGGAGCGTTTGTTGTCAGTTTCCAAGGACGACGTCCGGGAACCATAGAGTGCAGCTCATAAGTTGCAAGTACAGGCGGAGAAAGGGACGGAAGGCAGCGACGATTCAAGTGATTAAGGACGAAAGGATAAGCGGGACACATCCCAGCTCCCAGCCTCCCAGGGCTGACCTGATTGATCGGTCGATTTCCTATGCCAGACTAGGATTGCACGTAAGGATGGGAGTGGGTAACCTTTAGGGTACCCTCTACCCTCTTTAGTATAAATAAATGAACTAAACTTTTACAAATCATGACTTTTTGAGAAATCTAGTTCATTTATTTGTACTAGACTAAAAAAGAGGTTACCCTAAAGGTTCCAAACTGCCATCCTTAATTGCACGACATATCCATGGACACACACAACACACACCTCACCTCATCGCCGTGTTGAACCCAATGAAGGCCTAGGTAGGTAGGAACTTCAGCTGCTACACGCATTAATTGGCCAAGATTTAGGATCCCAAGGATCCCCGCCTGCAAAAACGCTACCGAGAACAAGTTTGTATGCCAATCATTGTCCCCGGCCAACATTGGCGCCGGCGGTCACCGCAGTGAACCACCGGAGTACATAGTAGTAATAGTAGTACTGTATGTAACTTCGTCTATAGCAAGTTAGGATGTTCTATTGATTATCTTGAGTTCAGAAGAAGCAATTTCTCATGTTCATCAGTCGCTGGCAGTGGAACAGTTGAACGTCTTAATTCGCGCTTCACTCCTCATGGGTCACCTCCACGCCGTGGTCGGTGAAGAACTTGGCGATGAGCTTGATCGGGATGGGCGGGAGGCGACCGGCGACAGCCCTGTTGTACTTCTCGGCCAGTTGAAGGGCGATCGGGACGGCGATCTGCGCCACCTGCGCCAACAGCGGAAGTCTGTTAAGAACCTCCAGGTGGATACAGAGAGGCACCCCACCGTTGGACCATAGTTCAGGTATATAGGTTCTTGGCCATTGGCTCCACCTTCTTCACGTAGTCGCCGGCTGCGCCGGAGGCGATGAACTCTTTGGCAGCCTCCAGCACGGCTCGTGCTGCGGCACAGGCTTGCAACAAGGCGGCCTTCATGCACGACCGAAGCTTCCGGTCCAAGTGGTGCACCATGTCATCGACCTGTCATCATTAGATTGAGGTATGCATTTGAAGAGCATGAGCAAACTTTCTTGGGTCGACCAAAGCATCTGGTGGCCAACGTTATTCATGGCAGTCACCAGAATATTATGGCGTTTGTTGAAGGAAACACAAAAGTTAACTGAGCAAACAAGACATGCATGTATGACATATCCAACACTTGTCCCAATACTATCAAGAAGGGGGTGATCTCTTAGAACTTTAATTAAGCAAAATGACAAGAACCTTATTTTAATTCCACTTTGTGCATGTTCGAATGCTGGAGTGCCGGTGACCCGTGAAGTGCGAACATTATTGATCTATATTTAGCAATTCGCCCACAGCATCGGGCACTCCGCCAGACGCTAATTGCGCCCAAATTCCGTAAATTTACCGATCTAAACAAGAACAGTTGGATTACTATACGTTCTCAGCTGTCAAATGCACACAGGCTCCGACTAAATCAACAACAACAACAACAACAACGCGATCTCTATATGGGGAAAAAAGCCACGCTGCTAGGAGATCGGATTCCGAAAAATCAGCAACGGTGGAACGCACCTTGCGGTCCAGGAAGAAAAGGAAGGCGAGTGGGGTATCTTGGAAGCGGGTGTAGACGGGCCCGACGACGCGTCCCACCACCGACTCGACGGTGTCGACCTTGGGGCGGTGGGTGCCGGCGCGGCTTTTGGCGAGACCGTAGAGCGCCACGAGGCATACCACCGCGCGTGCCGCGACGATCCGCACGAGCCCCAGACGCCTCAGCCTCGGCAGCGCCTTCTCCTTACCATCATCATCATCCTCACGCGACGGCTCCTTACCATGGTCCTCCTCACGCGACGGCTCCTTAAATCAAATAAATCAAAAGTGAGATCACACACGTACGTATGCGTGATCCCACGCTCGCGTGCGTTCCTGAAATGAGTTATGATCCTCTCACTTACGGGTAGTTTCTCCTGCGCTTGAAGATCTGCTTCCGCCGCCATGTCTCGGGATCGTCGACGACGACACGCGCGGCAGCGACGACAGGGGGGTTGGCAATGGCACCTCGGCGAGACAGAGAGGGAGGGGAAGAAGAAGAACGGGCGGTTGTGTTATAGGAAGCGAGGGTGCTGCGCAGCCGTCCGATTAGAGGCGGGTTTGTATCCGACGCGCCTCGGCGCCTGGATAATTAACGCCAGTTGCGACGGTGCGGTGCCACGAGGATGGACCAAAGTGTTATCTGGCCCTTTTTTTGGTGGGCACTGCGGTCCACGATACACTAACACTAGCTGTATTTGTTTGTCTTTGGGCTTACTTTGGCCTAGGAAAGCCTGTTAACATCAAAGAAAACTTCCTGCCTAAGGATCCGAAACAATTTGCTTTTTCTTTGTTTTCTGTCGTCTCGTTTTTTGGGGTTTCTCTGTTTTTTAATGTTTTCTTGTTTTTCATTTCCCTTTTTTTAAATTCGAGCATTTTTTAAATTCAAACATTTTTTTAATTATAATATTTATAAATCTGAATATTTTTCAAATCCGAACAAATTTTGAATCTAAATATTTTGAAAATCTATTTTTTCAAATTTGAACAAATTTTGAATATGTGTAATTTCAAATCTGAACATTTTGAAACTTTGATTTTTTTCAAAACTTTTTTAATCATAAAATAGAAAAGGAAAAGAAAACAATACTTGTTTTATTTGTGCCACGACCACATGGGGCGCCAAATAGGAGCGCTCACGTGCACCACCGAGTACAATTTCGTCTAAGCCAGTACATACTTAAAAAATATCATTTCATTGATCACGAAGGTTTCAGCACATTCTAAATAGCCATAGTCATAATTACATGATATCAACAGATGTTGCCTAAGTTGAAAACTTGCCCCACAATAACACGGTACGTGCTAACACCTCAATCCAAACATGTCAAGTATACAATAAACATATTTTCATTTACAATGGAAAATTTTAATTAATTGAGCAGGTGTGTCTGTTAAGTTTGTGGATTAACCCTATATCTTACTTTCCCATGAGCTTACGAGCATACACAAACAACAAGATTTTGAAAATTAAAAAGTATCACATGCAATATAATTGGAATAACATTGAATGCTATGCAGGTAGATATAGTGGACTATGTAGGAATTGACTTAGTTTAAAGGATTTATGGATGCATAAGCTTTGCTTGAATTTTTGTTTAGAAAGGCTAGCAAAAGAGAGAAAATTGATAGCTAAAAACTATGCAATAGTATCCATAGTAGATCTCATTTCTTATGATGCGAGATAAACTTAAAGTTAAACATACAAGATCTAAATGAGAGCTAGCACTACATATGACTCTTGAATATTATCATTGATTTAAAGATAAATCATCATAAAAAATGTAAGAACATACATAACTTCTTTTATTTAACTATTCATCACTTTCCCTGTCTTCCATGACATCCAAAATCAATCTTTAAATATGTCGAGTGTGAGAAGTCGGACACTAGGGATGTCGTGCACCCCCGTTTTGTGTGCGGGAGCGACGCGAGATCTCCCCAAGCCTCCTCGTTAGAGAAGAAGAACAAAGCTCACACATGACACGAGATTTACCCGGCGTTCAGGCCGCCACAAGGCGTAACACCCTACTCCTGCATGTCTGGATATTAGATATGGATCTTGGATGAGGTAGATGGGAAGTATGCGTTATGCGTTATCGAGGGCCAACCCTGGTCTGAATGTAGCAAGCTAGGGGGATTGTGTGCCCGAGAATGAGCGAGATCTCTATCCTAAGGACTAAAGATGGGAATCTCTGATCACCCTCTACTATGGAACCTATCCTCCCTTATGTAGGGTCAGACTTGATGAAGCCTAATTTTCACGATTGCACCACAGTCTCACTTTATAAGATCGAAAGAGAGTTTATTTGTTCAAAAATCAGCTTGGGTTAGCAGGTTTGGATCTCAAAGACAAAGATATTAGTATAACGATGAAGATTTCCTCAAACTTTATTCATTGGTGATCGAGAGATCGTACAAGTGTTTACAAGATGGATCTCGATGGGTTTTTAACAGTACCCAGCAAGAATATGAATCTAGGTTTTATGACTAAGGCTAATGGTTGTGTATTGGGCGAATATGGCATGTCCTCTTCAGGTAATGTCTTCCAGTATATATAGCCATCGACGGTGTAATAATATCACTTAGTCAAGACAGGTGAAAGTGCAAGTGTGCCCCCACATGTGATTTTGGTAATAATGATAATCTCTATGGACTAATGTGTGAATTGAGTTTCACTTATAGGTTTTGTTCACTGGCATCGCTTGGGCCATGTGTTGATTTCAAGGTTGAAAAAGAAGAAGTAATGACCAAGGGCTTTGTGCCTATTGGAATCATGTAGAAGAAGAACAATATCAAGAATGTTCTTGAAGAATGTAACACCCTAGCATTTAGGAACCAACGAAAGGTAGAAATAGGAATATGTGCATATGCATACATTCATCTGTAAGATCGGGGTAAATTTTTTGCCAAATAAAAACCTAAAGAGATTAGAGTTTCTTTCACTAATTAGAGGTAGGAATAGCTCTCTGAAGTGATTGCTATAAATTTTGACATGACCTTTAGGCTTTATTGTGTTTTGGGGGGAATATTTTGAATTCAAATTTGAATTTTAAACCATTTGAGAAATATTTTAAAATTAGAAGTTAGAAACATAAAGTATATTTCCAAAAGGATACATTAACATTGTTTGATTATATTATAGATATATTAAACAACAATATGAATTTAAGAGAATGAACTTCAAATATGAAATGAATTCTTATTTCTCTTCTTTATTCCATAATAAGATTACAAATGGAGATATTTACACCAAGACAGAATATTACAAGGAATAGAGTCCAATAAAATGAATCTTTATTAATTCATAGAAATATTGTTACAAGGTTCTTTACAAGAAGAAATAAAGGAGATTACAATAAGAATCTATACTACCTATTTATTCCAATACTACATCTTGAGCATCCAGACCTTGTTCCTGCAAAATAAGGTAAACCACTCAAAAAGAAATAAAATGTTAGTTGATTAGTTTTACTCTCAGTGGTGAACAGTGAAGTGCATTGTTCATATTACATCATACAGTAATTGAAAGGGGCAAGTTTCACTAATGTGTAGTATCTGTTCTTTTAAGCAAATAGCTCTAGTACCACATTATAAGCCAAGTGGAGAAGTGGTAAGTTTCACCAGGATAAGTAATAGTAAAAGGATGGGGGAGTTTAAACCATATTTACTTTATCTCATCCATAGCCAAAGCAAATAGTGAAGCAGCTCGGGGAGTTTAAACCATATTTACTTTATCTCATCCATAGCCAAAGCAAATAGTGAAGCAGCTCACACACCTAAATGCATGCATTGAGGTGTTAGCAGAAGAGAGCAAAGGGGCAATTTAAATCACAGCAGCGTAGAGCAAAGCAAGCTTTGTTATTCACTTTGTAGAGAGCCCAACCATAGTTTGTCACCAGCACATCCAAGAACAACACCAGATCTTGCAACCATATCACGAAATCAAGTCACTTTCCACCACAGAAAACCTAGGAGATCACCAGCAAAGATGGTGACTTGAGGAGGGGGATGTACTAGGTGGACAGCAAGACCACACATGAGCAACAACACCAGGAGGAGCAAGACAAGGACAAGAGGAAGCAAAAACAAATCCAGGGCTACCACAATCCATAAGTAAAAGGCAACATCAAGACAAGGCTACCAGGGTATATCCCAACATTTAGATCTAATCATTTTCCATCTTACACATTCATTTTCTTGCAAGCACATGATACATGGACATATTAGACAGCAGATCATAAACAACCAGATAAGGCTTGTGTTCTTGCATAGGCAGGGTCTCAGACCAGCATCACTGACACTATGATCCATTTTTAACTAGATAGATACACATCACAGCTGCTGGTACAGGGCACATTCCCAGAAGGGTAGCACCTCTCTACCTAGCAGGTTCATATATGCTTGAGTACAAGCTCAAGCATATCCTCTTCAATAAAGATAATCATCTTCCTAAATGATTTAGGAATCATAAATAGACACTTTATTTTAGGAAGGACAATAAAGATCAACACTGTCTATCACTAGGCCACACTATACAGAAACCACTAAGTTTAATCACTTTCCTACAAGCATATAGGAATCATCTCTTTATAAATTATCTTCTTATTAATCACAGAGCAGAGACTAGCACTAGTAACTTTAGATTTACACAGTAACAGGATTAAATCCCGAGGTTGAACACATCAGTGCTTCACAAGTAAGAAAATAACCAAGCATCAGTACAGAGAGTATCCCAACTCAACTCCATAGGAGTAAATCCACAACTGCAACAACTTGGGCATCCACATTAAACTAAGAATGCTTTTACAAAGAGTTTTATGACAGAGAACAGGGTAACAAAAGCATGATCAACAAAGTGTTCTTTGATAGAGAACAGAGTAACAAACATGCTCAATAGAGATTGGCACTACACTAACAGTAGATCAACATCAAAGGATTAGCATAGGCAAGATTAACCCTAGAGTTTTGTTAAATCACCACTTTAGAGGGAATGAACCCTAGGAATTTAGGGATAAACCCTAAATGGGGAAATCCATCGTAAGTGACCACATGACATGGAATAGAGGCAGGGTAGAGCATAGAGAAGAGAAGAGGGCACTTAGTCGAGGTCCTCGTAAGGTTATCGAATAGGAAGCAGAGATGAGGCCGGTGGCAAAGAGGTGGCGGCATGGGAAGCACCCCGAGGGGGGCGCTGCAACCCATGCCTACACACGGCAGTGGCGACCATGGAAGGGCGGCGCCACGAGCACCACAACGTCATCGAGGGAGCACCAGGGCATGGCAGACCTAAACCCTAGCCACGAGGTAGGGGTCAGTGCAGCCAACAGAGAGCACCAGATCGAGCGGGACAGCGTCGAGCAGTGGAATCATCCGTGTCGTCTTGCACCGCGGCAACGGACATGGTGGCCTGGGGCAGCCGGAGTAACCCGCGGTAGCGACGACATCGAGCGGCCAGAGAGGGGGTCGCGTGAGAGAGAAGAAAGAGAAGAGAGAGCGAGTGGGTGGTACCGGGCCGGGTGTGAGCAGCCTAGTACTACCTAGGGGAATTTGTCTAGCCCAAGCGGGTCGGGTCGGGCTGGGCCAACCCAGTGGGCCAGGCCCGTGTTTTAAAAGAAGGACTTATGGAAAATTCCTAATTACAAATATATCCCTGAGATAAATTAGGCTCTAGAAAAATAAATAAAAATTCTAAAAATACAAATAATATATTTATGAAATCACAAAAATATCCTCTATCTAATAAAAATACTAGATAGTAATTTTAAGCAATTAAATATAGATCTATTACTAAAATTGTATATATTCCTTCTAGAATTTTATAAAAAATATACAAAACACTTAAAATTGAATAAAATTAATTTTTAAGATTCTAAAGAGAAGTACTATTATAGAATAATACTATTTTGTATTTTTGAAAATTAAATCAAGTGTAATAAAATAAAGCTTTATTTCCTTAAAGGAATTTTAGTTAAATATTTAAAAGGTTTAAAAATTAAATAAATTCATTTTTAAACTCTTAGAATAATACTAGTTATTATAAAAAATGTTAAATATCAAAATAATATGAATTTAGTGATTCTTGAGTAATGCTTTTCTTTTATTAATTAAAAGAAACTTAAAACCTTTACAAGGTGGATAAAACATGCAAAGAAGAGAGAAAACAAATCATGGCATGACATTACTATGCATTGCATATTGTTTCTTTAAATATTGTCCTTACCGGGCAATAATGGTTTTCTATAGAAACTGGAGCTCAAGGTCAAGTGGAAGTATCCGATTTCACTACCTTGCAATCACAAGGCAAGTTCATCACTTGCTCATGTCCTTTGAAGAGTCTTTATGAAAGTATTTGAAAATTGTGTGTTATCACCTATGTTCTAAAAGAGACAGAAAATAAGTATTTTCCCAAACAAATGACATGCTATCCTAAGTGATGATAAATACTAAGAATTGCAGGGGAATCTAAGATTCCAATTGCAAAACAACTAGGATTTAATCACCCATGACATCAGTGATTCTAGCGCCGTATATTACGCGTTAACCATAAGATCTAGAATGGGACGGAGAAGTCAGCTGGATCTTCTTCCTTTTGCATGGACGAATGACCTTATCGTGAGGCTGTAGCTTCCTTGTAGGGAATCAATAGATGGGTGGGGCTCCTAGTTCCCCATGATATTGGTGTCTAGACTTTCCGTGAGGGGATGTCGTAGGTATATCTGAAGGGGTTCCATAGCAGAAAACAAAAAATTTCTATCTACTCGAACACTAATATCAGGATCTATACTATGTAGACATAAGTAACGGAGAAGTAATACAGTATTCATACCTTTGTAGAAAGAGGCACGCCTTACGCAGGAAGGCATATATTGATGAAGACGAGCAGCACCCTAAGTGTGGTGCCTCCGAAGTTCGTCACACGTCCGGTGTAGGAGACGTCAACCGGACTCCGATCCAGCCGAGCAGCGGAAGAAGTAGATGCCGGATTGCCAATCACACGACGGTAGTGCGAAGGAGGAGAACTCAACTACGAGGTCCTCCCCAATATTATGGGGAAGTCCTCCGCAGATGAGAGAGAGAATGACAGGAATGGGTGATTCCAAAGGGGGAGGGGGCCCCTTTATATAGTGGGAGAGGGGAGGGCACCACCCAGGGGCCAGGCGGTGTGGGACTAATCCCATGCCCGCCGGCCACCTTGGGGCAGCTGCCAGCCCTAGGTGGGCCCCACTTGGGCGGCCGGCCGGCCCCCACTCCCTAGGCTCCTTGCCCACTTGGGCCTCCCTTCGGGTGAGGCCCATTAGCAATATAGTGCCTTCAAAAATAAAATAAAATATATATTTAATATTAATTCTCCAATTAACATTTAAATACACATATTATATTATTACTTCACTCCGGAACACATTTCGGACCCCTTTCGATCTCCATCGGATGTTACCAAAACTATTCTGGTTTCTCTCTTTCTCTATTTCTCATACGATACATCATCTACCCTAAGCGTCCCTACCCTTAAGCGTGACATCCTTCGGTTCGGAAACACTCCGGACATGATAGAGACCACTCTCATATCAATGATCAACAGAGGGACCTAGATGGCCATGTGACCCTCGTGCGTTTCACGAATACAATCGCTCGAACCGTGAGATAGTCGTTCCCCATTCCCTTTGTCATTCGATACCTAATTCATCCGAGACTTGATCTTCGGTATCTGCATACCTTAGTTCGATCTTGTTACTGATGAACTTGTTTTTCTCGTCCTCATGTCGTTGCATTCCGTGACCTAGTCACATGCTTGCAAGCTTCATCAATGCAACGTCACCGAGATGTCCACATGTATATGTCCGTTACACAGACTAGACAAATCCTGGTCTTAATATGTACTCCTCTATGCATCCCTTCAGAAAACCTGAGTGGCACCTTTTTGATCACCCTGTTATGAGATGACTCTTGATAACCATTTAAGCTTCTTCCGGAATGGTGATTTGTATTACCTCATAGTCAAAGGATTGGGTTGCGAGGTTCTTTGTGTTTTATCATCAATGGTGAACTTTGTAACTAGATCTCATTAAGATATAACGGTCGGATGTTTGTCTATCATGTTATTCAACAAATAACATGACCTCATTGTCAGTTGGCATAAATGCCCATGGTCTTGAAACATAGACCATCCTTATGACCAATGAACTAGTTCACTAGAGGTAACTAGAGACACGGTTTGTTTACATACCACACGTGTATTAACGTTTCGTATTAACACAGTTATAGCACAGTATGAAACGTATTATGAACATACATGAGATGTATCAAATAATACACTTTATTATTTGCCTCTAGGGCATAACTCCTTCGGTCTCCCACTTGCACTAGAGTATAAACAAAACTAGTATACAATAGGCAGGAACCTAACATCAATGGAATCTCGGTGTTGTTCATGCTTGTCTAGATGGAGAGCTTTCGTCAACGGATCTCCTACATTCAGTTCCGTATCTACTTTGCAAATCTTGAATTCACCTTCGTCAACGTTCTGCCGAATGACATGAAATCTAAGCTTGATGTGCTTGGCTGTGGAATGAGTTCTTGGTTCCCTTGCATTTGCAATAGCTCCCATGTTATCACAATAGATCGTCACGGGGTCTTGCGCATTGGGAAAAACTCCCAGTTCGATGATGAAATTCCTTAGCCAAACAACTTCATTTGCTGCATCAGCTGCAACAATGTATTCAGACTCCATTGAATATTGTGGCACCACCGGCTGCTTCTTGCTCTTCTAGCTTACCGCCCCACCATTCACCAAGAAAACAAATCATGTTTGAGACTTCGAGTCATCATGATCTGAATTCTAGCTCGCATCTATGTAACCTGTTACTTTTAGAGCTTCATCATTTCCTCCATAGATTAGGAACATATCCTTTGTTCTTCTCAGGTACTTCAGGATATTTTTCACAGCTGTCCAGTGATCCGGTCCTGGATTACTCTGATATCGGCTCGTCAAACTAAGAGCCAATGCCACATCAGGTCGGGTACTAAGCATTGCATACATGATAGATCCTATGGCTGAGGCATAGGGGATGTAAGACATCTTTTCTCTATCATCATCCGTTACAGGACATTGAGTCATACTCATCATAGGTGTAAAACCCCTCTTGGTGTTTTCCATTTTGAACCTCTTCAAAATCTTATCTATGTAAGTACTCTGACTCAATGCTATTAGGTGTCTTGATCTATCTCTATAGATCTTGATTCCTAATATATATGCAGCTTCACCTAGATCCTACATGGAAAATTGGTTGCTCAAATATGCTTTCACGCTTTTCATAAGATCCACATCGTTTCCCATGAGTAATATGTCATCCACATATACTACTAAGAAAACAACCGAGCTCCCACTCGCTTTCTTGTAAACACAGAACTCTTGTTGGTTTTTGACAAATCCAAAACTCTTGATCACTTGATCAAAATGTTGGTTCCAGCTCCGAGATGCTTGCTTCAATCCATAAATGGACTGTTGAAGTTTGCATACCTTTCCAGCATCCTTAGGATTGACAAAACCTTCTGGTTGCATCATATACAACTCTTCATCAATGTGACCATTGAGGAATGCGGTCTTGACATCCATCTGCCAAATTTCATAGTCGAAATGTGCAGCATTTGCTATTAAAATCCTGACAACCTTAAGCATCACTATGGGAGAATAAGTCTCGTCGTAATCAACCCCTTGAATTTGTCGAAAACCCTTTGCGATAAGTTGAGCTTTATGAATGGTCACATTACCATTCGTATCTGTCTTTTTCTTAAAGATCCATTTATTTTCCACGGCCTTGCGGCCTTCTGGAAGATCCACCAAGGTCCAAACTTGGTTTTCATGCATGGATCCTATTTCGGATTTCATGGCTTCTAGCCATTTCTTGGAGGTAGCACTATCCATAGATTCTTTGTAGTTTGCAGGTTCTTCTTGATCATCTAATATGACAGACATCACAAGGCTACTATACCAATCTGGAGTGGCACGAACCCTTGTAGACCGACGAACCTCAGGAGTCTCGATGTCATTGTTTTGATCAGCATCAATGGGCGCTTCCTCCATGTTGGAGAGCGGTTTCAGAACAGCTTCCATTGCGCTACTCGGAATACAGAGAGAAGGGTCAACAATTTCATCTAACTCAATTTTCCTTCCACTCACTCCTTTTGCAAGAAACTCTTTCTCGAGAAAGGTGCTAGTTTTTGCGACAAACGTTTTACCTTCGGCTTGGTTGTAGAAAGTATACCCAACGGTTTCCCTTGGGTATCCCACAAAGATACATTTTTCTGATTTGGGTTCGAGTTTGTCAGGCTGCAGTTTCTTAACGTAAGCCTCACAACCCCAAACTTTCAGAAATGACAACAATGGCTTCTTGCCATGCCATATCTCATATGGGGTTGTCTCCACGGATTTGGATGGTGCTCGGTTTAAAATAAAAGCGGCGGTTTCTAACGCATATCCCCAAAAAGACACAGAGAAATCAGTTAAAGACATCATGGACCGTACGCTATCCAATAGGGTTCAGTTACGACGTTCCGACACACCATTACGCTGTGGTGTTCCGGCTGGCGTAAGCTGTGGTATAATCCCATAGTCCTTCAAGTGCATGTTAAACTCATAACTCAAATACTCGCCTCCTCAATCCAATCGAAGGTGCTTGATTTTCTTGTTAAGTTGATTCTCTAGCTCTTTCTAAAATTCCTTGAACTTCTCAAAGGTTTCAGACTTGTGCTTCATTAAGTAGATATATCCATATCTGCTCAAGTCATCAGTAAAGGTAACAAAGTAACGATAACCATTGTGTGTTGAGACACTCATTGGTCCACATACATCCGTGTGTATGATCCCAAATAGGTCTGCAGCTCTCTCTACTATTCCGGAGAATGGTGTCCTGGTCATCTTGCCCATGAGGCATGGCTCACATGTATCAAGGGATTCAAAATCCAACGATCCAAGAAGCCCTTCTGAATGAAGCTTCTTCATGCGCTTTATGCCAATATGACCAAGACGGCAATGCCATATGTACATGGAATTATCGTCACTGTGCTTACAACGTTTAGCATCAACACTATGGATGTGTGTATCACAATCAAGATCAAGTAAGAATAAACCATCACATACAGGAGCATGAACATAGAAAACATCATTCATATAAATTGAACAACCATTTGTTCCTGATTTAAATGAATAACGGTCTTGCAACAAGCAAGACCCACTCACAATATTCATACTCAGTGCGGGTACATAATAGCATTTATTCAAAATCAACAATAATCCTGACGATAGACGCAGATGCAGGGTGCCGACGGCCATCACTTCGACTCTCGAACCATTGCCGACGCGCATCGTCACCTCGTCCTTCCTTAGGCGCCTCCTACTCTGCAGATCCTGCTGAGAGTTACAAATGTGAGCAACAGATCCGGTATCAAATACCCAGGTGTTACTCCTGGCGCTCGTAAGGAATACATCAATAACATGTATATCATATATACCTTTGTCCGGAATGGCTATCTTGCCAGCTCGCTTGTCTTCAAGGTACTTGGGGCAGTTGCGTTTCCAGTGCCCATCCCCTTTGCAGTAGAAGCACGAAGTGCCAGGCTTAGGGCCAGGCTTGGCAGTCTTTGAGGTGTTGGGAACAAACTTGCCGTCCCTCTTAGACTTCTTACCCTTGCCTTTTCCCTTCTGCCCCGGTTTCTTAAAGTTGGTGGTCTTGTTGACCATCAGCACCGTGTGCTCCTTCTTGATTTCAACCTCAGCAGTTTTGAGCATGGCGAACACCTCAGCAAGGGTCTTAGTCATCCCTTGCATGTTGTAGTTCATCACAAAACCCTTATAGCTAGGGTCAGCGAGTGCAGCACCCTATCTATAGCGAGTTCCTCCGGGATTTTGCAATCCAGGGCGTTTAAGCGTTTAACGTAGCCAGACATTTTGACCATGTACTCACTAATACTGCTGTGCTCTTCCATTTTAGCAGAGAAGAAGAGCTCGGAAGCATCATACCTCTCTGCACGAGCTTGTGGAGCAAAGACAGCCTTGAGATCCTCAATGATCTCAAAAGCATTCATCTTCTCAAAACGCTTTTGAAGCTTCGGCTCCATGGCATAGAGCATTCCACTCTGGATGAGGGAGAAATCATCCGCCTTGGACTACCAGGCATTCTTTTTGTCCTCAGAGGCAGAATCTGCAGGCTTAGCCGGAAGCTCAGCCTCGATGACATAAGTCAACTTGTAGGGGACTAGGAGGATCCTAAGATTGCAGAACCATGCGGTGAAGTTGGTTCCATCAGTTTTCAGCTTGTCCTTCTCGAGGAAAGTGCTAAGGTTGAAGGTGGGTGGGAGAGACATCTACAAAGGATTTGCAAAGTGTTTAGACTATGTTCATAATAAGGAGTTCAAGTTTTAACTAAAAGAACTCCCACTTAAACGAACATCCCTCTACTCATTCAGTGATCACATGATCCCTATCCTCTGCACCTCCCCCGATTGTCATGGCCATCAGTGCGGTATCAAAGGTGGACATTCCCTAATGTCGATCACATCAACCATGTGATTCATGCTCGACCTTTCGGTCTCTTGTATTCCGAGGCCACGTTTCTCTAACGTGCTAGGCTCGCTAGTACTAACTCATGTGTATTCGCAGTGCAACATGGCTTACACCCACTATATGCGAACGTAGATATGTCTGACACCCAGGCCTTTAACCCTGGATCGCCTCATACCGAAGAACTTTCTTGGTGGTGCACACACAAGGGGAATACGATAACTGGAATACTATGAGGGATTATCTTATTATGCTACCGTCTAGTAAGTATACTAGCACAATAAGTAATACTTCTAAAGTGAAGTGTTATGACATGGTTATAGCTTTATGATCATCATCAATAGCTTCAATGAGAGTTTCACAAACTTGTCATTGCCATGTTATAATACTTGCCCCTATGCAATAATAAAGATAGACGCTTCTATATTAACTATTGCATGTTTTACGTGGCTTTAGGGCTTTCGCAGTAGAACCCCTTCCCACCTATGAACGTCGAGCCACAACATGGATTCAATGATTGCCGTTCTTCTTCCCTTTTCAGGGCCCTCCAGTGTCAATGCCATATCAACTACTGTAGAGAGACAAACACCCCCTAAGCCACTTTGATTTGTGGACCAGTCTCGTGAATCACCACGTGAGGTCGGTTGGGGGCCGCTTCATCAAATAGTGCCGCGATATGAACAATAAAACTAAAGAGGGTAGCAACTAGAGAATCAATGCCCACATATTGCTATGTGTTCTATCTATACGACATGTCTACCCATAGACCCTCTCTGATACCACTGAAGGGGTTCCGTAGCAGAAAACAAAAAAATTCTATCTACTCGAACACTAATACCAGGATCTATACTATGTAGACATAAGTAACAGAGAAGGAATACAATATTCATACCTTTTCATAAAGAGGCACGTCTTACGTAGGAAGGCATATATTGATGAAGACGAGCAGCACCCCAAGTGTGGTGCCTCCGAAGTTCGTCACACGTCCGGTGTAGGAGACGTCAACTGGACTCTGATCCAGCCGAGAAGCGGAAGAAGTAGATGCCGGATCACCGATCACACGACGGTAGTGTGAAGGAGGAGAACTCAAATATGAGGTCCTCCATAATATTACGGGGAAGTCCTCAACAGATGAGAGAGAGAGAATGAGAGGAATGGGTGATTCCAAAGGGGGAGGGGGACCCCTTTATATAGTGGGAGGGGGAGGGCACCACCCAGGGGCCAGGCAGTGTGGGACTAATCCCACACCCGCCGGCCACCTTGGGGCAGCTGCCGGCCCTAGGTGGTCCCCACTGGGGCGGCCCACCAGCCCTAGGCCGGCCGGCCCCCACTCCCTAGGCGCCTTGCCCACTTGGGCCTCCCTTCGGGTGAGGCCCATTAGCAATATAGTGCCTTCAAAAATAAAATAAAATATATATTTAATATTAATTCTCCAATTGACATTTAAATACACATATTATATTATTCCTTCACTCTGGAACACCTTCCGGACCCCTTCCGATCTCCATCGGATGTTACCAAAACTATTCCGGTTTCTCTCTTTCTCTATTTCTCATACAATACCTCATCTACCCTAAGCGTCCCTACCCTTAAGCGTGACATCCTTCGGTTCGGAAACACTCCGGACATGATAGAGACCACTCTCATATCAATGATCAACAGAGGGACCTGGATGGCCATGTGACCCCCGTGCGTTTCACGAATACAATCGCTTGAACCGTGAGATAGTCGTTCCCCATTCCCTTTGTCATTCGATACCTAATTCATCTGAGACTTGATCTTCGGTAACTGCATACCTTAGTTCGATCTCATTACTGATGAACTTGTTTTTCTCGTCCTCATGTCATTGCATTCTGTGACCTAGTCACATGCTTGCAAGCTTCATCAATGCAACGTCACCGAGATGGCCACATGTATCTGTCTGTTACACAGACTAGACAAATCCTGGTCTTGATATGTACTCCTCTACGCATCCCTTCGGAAAACCTGAGTGGCACCTTTTTGGTCATCCTGTTACGAGATGACTCTTGATAACCATCTAAGCTTCTTCTAGAATGGTGATTTGTATTACCTCACAGTCAAAGGATCGGGTTGCGAGGTTCTCTGAGTTTTATCATCAATGGTGAACTTTGTAACTAGAACTCATTAAGATATAACGGTCGGATGTTTGTCTATCATGTTATTCAACAAATAACATGACCTCATTGTCAGTTGGCATAAATGCCCATGGTCTTGAAACATAGACCATCCTTATGACCAATGAACTAGTTCACTAGAGGTAACTAGAGACAGAGTTTGTTTACATACCACACGTGTATTAACGTTTCGTATTAACACAGTTATAGCACAGTATGAAATGTATTATGAACATACAGGAGATGTATCAAATAATACACTTTATTATTTGCCTCTAGGGCATAAATCCTTCAATATCTGCCTATAAGGGGTTGTCAGGGACATGATCTGCTCACTGGAGTCTCCAAGGGGTTGCCAGGGTTATATCTGCCTATATGGGGGTTAACGGAGGTATATCTTCTTGGGGAGGTCATGTCTTCATGTGGGGTCACGGAGAGGGGCAGTGATTGGCTTGGATCATCTACTGGGCCCCACATCACGGAATTGTGGACAGGAAAGTACGCCCGGTTGTGCAACAAGGATTTGGTCTCTTATGGGTAAAGCAACGCACCTCTACAGAGTGTAAGAATTGTGACATGTTACTCCCTGTTCTGGGAAGGAGCTACGAACATGGCAGGAAAGGAACTCCATGAAGTTCTCGACAACCTGTGAAGGCTGATGGGTATAGTTTTTGATAATAAAATCAATCATTGAAGAAATGTTTACTAAAACTACACATTACCAAGGACTTATAGTCCAAGGTGGTAGTTAGAGCTTCAAACTTCCCACCTTGCATATAGTGAACTTGCTAGGTAACGCTGTTACTCACTCTTTCCTTTGAACCCCTTGCTAGACTTTGAGGGCCAGAAGGATGACTAGGTGTATGCTACGGAGGTCTAGAACGACGTCTACTATGAAGAGCCGGACCTGTCTGGTGGAATCGAAGGGGTGGACTACGGGATACACTATAGAGCTGAAGACAATGAGTCAGAGTAGATGTCAGGCCGGAGTGTAGTTACCTAGGTTGAGCCGAGCAGCACGAACCCTATAGAATAAGCTATTGAGCTCACGTCTTTATTACCGTTGTGTTTTTCGTTCTTCCGCTGAACTTATGAATTAAGTTATTTGGTTTGTAAGTTTGAATCACTTGAAGTCTCGAACTTCTGGTATTGTAATAATAATGAAGTGTGTATGTTTGTATTACGGACCCGCAATGTTTCTGTTGTACCACTCTAAGGGATATGATATTTACAGAATGGTGTTTTGTGGATGTCATGTCAACGACTATAGTATACTACACATGCAGTGGTATGCTGGTTCACCGAAGCTGGTATCAGAGCCATTGCTTTGACCTTAGGTTGGAAACCTAGTAAAGGGAACTACCTATAGGAGTCTTAGGGCAACGGTAAAGAGTTCTCTAGATTATATGATGAATATTCATTGGGGAATATTTCATTATATTTTTTAGTGCGATAATTCTTTATTATGATGCATCATTACAATTATTGGTTACTAATTATGAATGTTTTGTATACAGTTAAAATGGCACTAAAGTTTCCAAATGGAATTTGGTAAGGAAAGAAGAAACTCTCGATGATTATCATGGGACCTTAACTAAACAACTTCGAGAACTTCTGAGTGTTTTTGATTGCATAACTACTATTCCAGTTAGTACCATGACATACCATGATGGGCGAATGTTATCCAAATATCGGGTTAGTATCCAACTACTAGATAAGCTGGGTTTATATCACAATTTACCTATGAGTGAAGGTAGAAGTCACCTAGCAGCATACCATGTTGTTATTCTGGAGGCGATATCCAATGTTCGGGAGCACAAGGCACAAGAGTTAGCTGGAAGCACATATTCTGTGATTCCTCACGACTCTATAGACACGAAACCAGTTCCGGGTCATCTTACTTTAGTAAAGAAGCATCCAAAACTAGCTTCCAATTTTATGGATCAGTGTCGACTGATAGTTGGGTCTTTGTATAAGACACATCAGGTTATTGTAGAGGATCAGATTGATATGCTAGAGGATTTGACTAATCCTGAATGAAGGGAGAAGTTAGCATCTCAACTGGAGAATGAGGCAATGGGTAGGGTTAGCTCAAATTTTAAGGATATACCTATAGACCCAGCATATTTTACACTATATACTTATTCACCTATGCCATAACCCACTAGATATCTTGATGAGAGTACTAGTTATCCAGTACCACAGAATTCTTGGGGAACCGAGGACTCGGAACTACCTATTGGAAACTCCGAAGGATGGAGGTATGGATCAATGGATGGATCTACCGGGAATCCTATTCCTGTGGAAGATTCTGTTGGTGATATCGGGTAAACTAGTCGGATGGGAGTGAGGTCTTATTCTATTGATGGAAGGAATGTCCAGGTGGAGGATGTAGAGTCCGATGAGGAAGATCCTGAAGAAAGGGTGTTTGAGTCACCGGAACATTATCCTACTCCAGATAACGTGCGCTATCCAATTATAGCTGAGGACTATCGTACCCAGCAGAGTACTTGGGGGGCACTGAAAGCGGAATATTCTGTTGATTACTCAGGAGTTGGGATGCAGGAGGCGATTGAAGAAGACAATGATGCGGATGTTTCTGAAGATACCTCAGATGAGATGGAAGGTATGGACGCACTTCAGCTGGATGATGTGTCAAGTCTGGATACTTCTAATACTTTATCAATGTTTTATAAATGCCTTGATCAAGATTGTGATGTTGCATCTCACCTCAAACATAATTCTTTCTTTTTATCACTTACCTACTCGAGGACGAGCAGGAGTTAAGCTTGGGGATGTGATACATTGGAAATGTATCTATAATTTTTGATGCTCCATGCTTGTTTTATCTACTTTCTCGTGTTTTGTTCCAACTTTGGAGTACTTTTCATATGATTTCTTGGACTAACCTATTAACAAGAGCCACAGTGCCAGCTGCCTGTTTTCTACTGTTTTTGGTTCCAGGAAAGTCAGAAAATAAATATTCTCGGAATTAGACAGGACAAAAGCCAAAGTGCCTATTTTTCCAGAAGACTCCAGGAGCCAGAATACGAGACGGAGGAGGGCCAGGGGCTGGCCACCCCCCCCAGGAGTGGGCTGGGCCTGGCCGCGCCAGGGCATGGTGTGGTGGCCCCAGGCACCCCCTCGGTCTCCCTCTTCGCCTATAAGAAGCCTTCTGACCTAAAAACTTCGGGGGGTTCGACGTTTTTCCACGAAGAGTTCCGCTGCACCGCCACCACCAAAGGGGAGATTCGGGGGACAAAAAGTCTCTGTTCCGGCACCCTGCCGGGACGGGGAAGTGCCCCCGGAGCCATCTACATCGATATCCACCATCATCTTCATCGACCATCCATGTTTCCTCCATCTATGAGTGAGTAATCCCCCGCTATAGGCTATGGGGATGGTAGGGATTGGATGAGATCGTTCATGTAATGGCATCAGATTGTTAGGGCATAGTGCCTAGTATCTCTATTAGTGCTTTATGACTTTGTTGCAACCTTGTTGTGCTTAATGCTTGTCACTAGGGCCCGAGTGCCATGATTTCAGATCTGAACTTATTATTGATTCATCATGATAGTATTGTTCTTGGTCTTATCTACAAGTTGTATACACACGTCGTTGTCCGGAACCTATGGTCCCGAAGTGACAGAAATCGGGGTAGCCGGAAGGGAAAGGCTTTGATGTGAGGATCATGTGTGTTCATGGAGTGTTAATGCTTTGCTCCGGTGCTTTATTAAAAGGAGTACCTTAATTGCCAGTAGTTCCCTAGAGGCCCCGCTGCAAACGGGCTGGCAGGACAAAAGATGTTGTGCAAGTTCTCATTGCGAGCATGTATGACTATATATGGAACACATGCCTAGGATTTTCTAGTACTTGGATGCTTTATCTTATTTATCTGCAATTGCCCTATGTTCTGATTGCTATGTGAATTGTCTTGTCCATGCAACGCCCGTCCATCCATCCCTATGCCTACCGGACTCGAATCCCACTGTTTACTGCTTTTGTTACTACTATCTTAGTTTTGCTGCTACTGTTACTTTACTATTCCTACTACAAAATTGTTGCTACTGATAAACTGCTGTGAGCAAGATTGTTTCTAGGTGCAGCTGAATTGACAACTCAGTTGTTAAGGCCGATAAGTATTCTTTGGCTCCCCATGTGTCGAATCAATAAATTGGGTTTCACTTCCCTCGAAAATACTGCGATACACCCCATATACTTGTGGGTCATCAGGATGTTGATATGTTGCTAACGTATCTATAATTTTTTATGTTCCATGCTTGTTTTATACCTACTTTCTTATGTTTTGTCCACACTTTGGAGTACTTTTACACATTTTCTAGAACTAACTTATTAACAAGATGCCACAGTGCCAGTTGCCTGTTTTCTTCTGTTTTTGGTTCCAGAAAAGCCAGAAAATGAATATTCTCGGAATTGGACTGCACAAAAGCCAAATTCGATATTTTACCGGAAGACTCACGGAGCCAAAAGACGAGACGGAGAGGGGCCAGGGGCTGGCCACACCACCTGGTGGCGCGGGCCAGGCCAGGCCGCGCCAGGGGGTGGTATAGGCCCCTCCGGCCTCCACCGACCTTGCCCTTTCGCCTATAAGAAGCCTCCGATGAGAAACCCCTAAATTCGGGAGCCTCCAGCCACGAAAAGTTCCACAGCACCGCCGCCACCGAAGGGGAGATTTGGGGGACAGAATGTCTCTGTTCCGGCACCCTGCCGGGACGGGGAACTTCCCTCGGAGCCATCTCCATCGATCTCCACCGCCATCTCCATCGCCATTGCTGATTCCCATGATGATGAGGGAGTAGTTCTACCTCAAGGCTAAGGGTTCTACCGGTAGCTATGTGTTCATCTCTCTCTCTATGCATGATCATATTGTGATCATGAGCTTTGTAATCAAGTAGATCTACCTTGCTACTCAAGTGCTTTAATAGATCTCTGCTCTCCCCATGTGTGTGAAAGTGACAGCATGCATACCATGGTGGCACTTAGGCTAGAGATTACAAATACTTGTTATGAGTTATATTTGGAGTTGGATGGCTCTATGAAATTGTGGTGTTTGTTGGAACCATCTAGAGCTCAAGGTGACAGTGTGGGGTTATCTAGATGGGGAAAGCGGACTTTGAGGTGTGCTGTTATAGCCCTACCGTGGATTAAAGTGTCCAACCGGAGATTAGCTTAGAGTAGTATCATAAAGGGAAGATATTTATATGAGAGTGTTCACTAGTGAAAGTATGATCCCTAGGCCTTGTTTCTAAGCATTGAAACACCGTTTGCAACTAGATCTGTTACATGTTTGCTTGCTGCCATATTTATTTCAGTTTGCCTTTAGTCTCTTCCACGCCATCAAGCTATTTTCTGGCACCATTGTCTTATATCCATACCACTTGTATTTTACTATCTCTTCGCCGAACTAGTGCACCTATACACCTGACAAGTGTATTGGGTGTGTTGGGGACACAAGAGACTTCTTGTATGTTGATTGCAGGGTTGCTTGAGAGGGATACCTTTGACCACTTCCTCCCTGAGTTCGATAAACCTTGGGTAATCCACTTAAGGGAAACTTGTTGTTGTTCTACAAACCTCTGCACTTGGAGGCCCAACAACTATCTACAAGAATAGAAGTGTGTAGACATCAAGCTATTTTCTGGCGCCATTTCCGGGGAGGTAAGGTAAAAGCTACTCACATCCTCCGGTGTGAGTGCTCGAAGTTATTTCCTTTAGATTCTGCAATTTTGTCTTTTTGTTTCTTGTTTTCAGTAGTTAGGCTTAATGGAAAACAACAACAAAATTAGAGAGCTGTATAATATTTATCTTGAGTTAGGACATGAAATGTTTGGAGAGAAAAATTAAAAACCTATGGAACTTTATTTGCGTGCTAATAGCAATGTTATTAGTATGAATTCTTTGAACACCATTATTGCTAATGCTATGGAAAAGTCTAAGCTTGGGGAAGCTAGTTTTTATGAAAATGATCTTTTTAGTCCCCCAAGCACGGAGGAGAAAATTTACTTTGATGATACTATACCTCCAATATATGATGATTACAATGATGAGTATGATACTTTCAGTCCACCTACTATTGAGGAGAAAATTAATTATGATTACAATATGCCTCCTATATTTGATGATTATAGTGATGAGAATAATAATGATAGCCATTTTGTTGAATTTGCTCCCACTATAATTAATAAGAATGACTATGTTTATGTGGAGAGTATTAATTCTTTTATACATGTGGATCATGATAGGAATGTTTTATGTGATAGTTATATTGTTAATTTTATGCATGATGCTACTGAAAGTTATTATGAGAGAGGGAAACATGGTTTTATGCATCTCAATAATATTAAGTTTCCCCTCTTTATGTTGAAAGTCTTGAAGTTGCACTTGTTTTGCTTTTCTATGATTGTTGCTTTGTGCTTTCATGACTTGTTTCTTTACAAGATTCCTATGCATAGGAAGTGGGTTAGACTCAAATGTGTTTTATATTTGCTTCTTGATGCTCTCTTTTACTCTAAATTCATATTTCTTATGTGAGCATCATTGAAATTATCATGCCTAACTTAAAGACGTTAAAGAAAAGTACTTATTGGGAGATAACCCAAAAGTTTTAGATGAGTATTGAAAGTTATTACCTATGTAATAACTGCTCCTTATCATTTTTATTTTCTTTTTGTGACAAGAGTAACCTCTAATGAGAGAGAAGTAATGCTTGGGAAAGTTGATGTCCCGAAACAGATTTTTGTGCTTCACTGTAAAAATTCGTGTAAAATCTCTGTAAGCCGTTTTGAGGCATAATGTTTTTTGCTTCTGACCAAGGTTGTTATCTAACTTTCATTAGTTCAACACTTTTCGATTTGAGCAACAGAAGGTCTTCGAAAAAATTGGTTTTTACCTGCTGGTCTGTTTTGACAGATTTCTGCCATTATTTGCATTTGTTTCTTGTTGATTCCTTTTTGGGTTCTCTTTGGGGAATTGAGATTTTTGAGGGACGTTCTACAGTAGCTTGTGTTTTAATGGAAGTTTTACTTGTGTTGAAACTGAACCCAAAGACTTATTATCTTGAGTGCACTAATGTTGTTAATAAAGATTGTGTGAAGTTTTGTATGAAGGAAAATTTTCAGGTGTATGGAGAGAATGATGTAATGAGATGAAGAATGGACTAAAGCTCAAGATTGGGGTTGCCACGCGTGTCACTCCAAGAAATATCCAAGAAGTACAAGCATCAAAGCTTGGGGATGCCCAAGGCATCCCCTTCTTCATCAATAAAAATCTCAGGTTTCTTCCAAACACTTCATTTTTATTGTTTCATGCACAGTTGTGTTGTTCTTGGACCGTCTTTGTTTTTGTTTTTAGTTTTATTTTGTTTGGTTTGATTAAATAAGTTGGTTGGATCTCAACACACTTATTTTGGAGAGAGACACACCCCGTTATTCATTGCCTAGAACACTCTAGTTTTCATTCTTATTGTTTTGTGAGTGTTCTATTTTGCTAGCACTGGGTTTAGCCTTAGTTTCTTGTGCTTTCAGCTTAGAACTTTTTAGTTCTTCTTTTTGTATTTGTGAGACAAGCCCACTGATCTTTATTTATTACTATCTTTGTGAGTTGTTTCAAATAAGTTGGTTTGGATTGGAAAAGAGTAGGAAAGTTCATGCTTAAGTGGTATAAAAGGAGCTTGTTTTTGACTGTGACTTAGACTTTATCATGTCATGCTTGATATTGTTTTGGCTTTATGCTTAGTGATTTTTTCTGTAGCATGACATGTTATAAACAATTGAGATTGCTTAATGTGCCTTGAAAGAATCATGCGTTGTTTTAGCATATTAAAGCATAGTATTGTGGTATTCTCCTTTGATGCTTTATTTGGGGTTGACTTGGCGCATGCTCACGCCATGTTAAGACTATCCCAAGTCACCATAGCCTCTACGATCCTTTAGTTTTTGACTTGTAATATCACTTTATGCTTTAATTAATGATGTTTTGTCGCTTTGCATGATTATGGCCATTATTGCTCTCTTTGTTGGTCGCTCCCAGTCTTTTGCTAGCCTCCATAACCAAGTATGACTTCCACTCATGCATCCAACTCCAAATAAAACCAAGTTATTCCAAAGAGTCCACCATACCTGCCTATTAGCATTTGCTATTCCAAGTATATTCATGTTTTTATCTACCTTCCGAATTAAACTTGTTATGTGAAAATTAGTGATTAAAGCTCTCACGAACTTGATGGCACACTTTACTTTCTTGCACTTAATAAACTTGAACCATTATGTCCATATTTGTTGCGTATATGCTTGCGCTTTATAAGTTGAAGTTAGCAGAACCATGTATCATGGGGAACGCTTTCAACATTGCACTTATATTCCATTGATATCATGATTCTTTTGCTTATGGATCCCGGCGGTGTGAAATAAAAGGGGAACTTGTAAGATCATGGAGTTCGTATGTGTGTTAGAGAAATGCCTGGGCCGCTAGCCTAAGCTATGCCTAATCATGGTAGAAACTTGCAGCATAACCATAATTAGCACTCTATGAAGCATCCTCAATAAAAACCTATGCAAATAGCAAATAAAAAGATCGCTGAGATGCTCATTGTCTGCTTGCCTTGTCATTTTGATTATGGGATAGCTCCTGTATCATGTGCAAGGGGTACCCCGTTGGCGGTTCTCTATGATACACATGTACTTACAATGACAAGAGCTTACTTGTGACTAAAGTTGAGTAGCATGAGGTTCGGTACTTGTAAGTAAGGGGCATGAGATTTCAACTTATAACTTGTCAAGCATATCCTCTTAGTTGTGTCACTTTAACCTTAATCACCTAAAGATGCTTATGATAGGGGCAATGAGAGCTAAAAGCTAATAAGTACCATAATTTTTGGAAGCTCTTTATGACACTTGAATCCCTGCTTCCTTCTATGAAGGCCTTTCTTTTACTTTTATGTTGAGTCTCCATCTTCTATCTTTATGCACCTATTGAGAGAGCATAGTGGCCATTCTTAGTTTAATGTGCATTGTCCCAAGACTTGTTGATTGATTCATAACTTTGATATTGCTTGTTCTTAAACTATTTGTATCCAGTCACCCTTATGAACTTTGAAGGTGTCCTATGCATTTATGTTTTGCTACTCCATGAGGGACAATCAGAATGCCATTATGCTATGTTTTCTTTATGTGAAACAAACAAACGTCTTGCAAAGCATTGTTATTCATGAATCTTTTGTTTGTGCCTTTTCATGTTACAACATAGTTGCTATGTCTTATTGTTAGAACTCTATCTTTCATGTTATGTTGAAGTACTATGATCCCAGCTATCAATGTTTGCCTTTATCAAGATTGTGATGGTGCATGTCACCTCAAAAATTATTCTTTATTTTTATCACTTACCTACTCGAGGACGAGCAGGAGTTAAGCTTGGGGATGTTGATACGTTGCTAACGTATCTATAATTTTTGATGTTCCATGCTTGTTTTATATCTACTTTCTTATGTTTTGTCCAGACTTTGGAGTACTTTTACACATTTTCTGGAACTAACCTATTAACAAGATGCCACAGTGCCAGTTGCCTGTTTTCTTCTGTTTTTGGTTCTAGAAAAGCCAGAAAATGAATATTCTCGGAATTGGACCGGACAAAAGCCAAAGTCGATATTTTACCTAAAGACTCACAGAGCCAGAAGATGAGACGGGGAGGGTCCAGGGGCTAGCCACACCACCTGGTGGCGCGGGCCAGGCCAGGCCGCGCCAGGGAGTGGTGTGGGCCCCTCCGGCCTCCACCGACCTTGCCCTTTCGCCTATAAGAAGCCTCCGATGAGAAAACCCTAAATTGGGGAGCCTCCAGCCATGAAAATTTCCACAGTGCCACCGCCACCGAAGGGGAGATTTGGGGGACAGAAAGTCTCTGTTCCGACACCCTGCCGGGACGGGGAAGTGCCCTCGGAGCCATCTCCATCGATCTCCACCGCCATCTCCATCGCCGTTGCTGATTCTCGTGATGATGAGGGAGTAGTTCTTCCTCGAGGCTAAGGGTTCTACCGGTAGCTATGTGTTCATCTCTCTCTCTGTGCATGATCATATTGTGATCATGAGGTTTGTAATCAAGTAGATCTACCTTGCTACTCAAGTGCTTTAATAGATCTCTGCTCTCCCCATGTGTGTGAAAGTGACAGCGTGCACACCATGGTGGCACTTAGGATAGAGATTACAAATACTTGTTATGAGTTATATTTGGAGTTGGATGTCTCTATGAAATTGTGGTGTTTGTTGGAACCATCTAGAGCTCAAGGTGACAGTGTGGGGTTATCTAGATGGGGAAAGCGGACTTTGAGGTGTGCTGTTATAGCCCTACCGTGGATTAGAGTGTCCAACCGGAGAGTAGCTCAGAGTAGTATCATAAAGAGAAGATATTTATATGAGAGTGTTCACTAGTGAAAGTATGATTCCTAGGCCTTGTTTCTAAGCATTGAAACACCGTTTGCAACTAGATTTGTTACATGTTTGCTTGCTGCCATATTTATTTCAGTTTGCCTTTAGTCTCTTCCACGCCATCAAGCTATTTTCTAGCACCATTGTCTTATATCCATACCACTTGTATTTTACTATCTCTTCGCCGAACTAGTGCACCTATACACCTGACAAGTGTATTGGGTGTGTTGGGGACAGAAGAGACTTCTTGTATCTTGATTGCAGGGTTGCTTGAGAGGGATACCTTTGACCACTTCCTCCCTGAGTTCGATAAACCTTGGGTAATCCACTTAAGGGAAACTTGCTGTTGTTCTACAAACCTCTGCACTTGGAGGCCCAACAACTGTCTACACGAATAGAAGTGTGTAGACATCACTATCTCGTTATGCTAAGGATGAAGTGAGCACTGAGGAAAAGAGGAAGAACTGCTTCCTATGTGGTTTAAATCCATTTGTGAAGATGCAGCTGAGGCTGTCCAATAAGCAGACTTTTCAATAGTTACTAGATGCAGCTATCACATTTGAGGATGATTACAAGAATGTCCAAGAGGACCGAAGGAAGAGAGCAAAGAAAGAAACCAAGAGGATCCAAGCAAGTAAGCCTAAACCTAAGTTAGAGTTCAAACCAAGGAATCGAAACTTCAATAACAACAACAACCCTAAACAAGGTGCAAATCCAATTGGAAGAATGTTATCTATCACAATTGTGGGTTACCCGGGCATTTTCAAAGTGAATGTCGGAAACCAGTCATCATATGCTGTGGGTGTGGTCAGAAGGGGCACATGAAACCCAATTGTCCCAAGAAACCACCAGGTGGTTGGCCTACATCAGGCGATGGTCAAGCAAGAGGCGGAGGTGGACAGCCTAACAGAGGTGGAAGCTATGGCAAAAACGACAATGGCAAGAGAGGTAGACCTACTGGAAAGATGAATTGCACAACCTTGGAGTAGGTGGATAACTTGGATCGAGTGGTGATAGGTACGCTCAATATTCTCACAAATACTGGAAAAGTTCTATTTGATATGGGTGCACCTACTTCATTCATATTTGAACAATTTTGTGATAAGTTCGAGATTAGAAGGGCACCGTTAGAAAAACCTATGACCATAGTTACTGCTGGAGGGATCGTTGTAGTTAGATACATAAAATTAAACCAAGTTATCTCAATCTGTGGTCAAACCTATTATGTGGATCTTTATGTGATTCCATTAAGGGGAATAGCAGTAGTGTTGGGAATAGCAGTAGTGTTGGGAATGGATCTTTATGTGATTCCATCAAGTACTTTATGGGATAAGATGTAGATCACCAATATGTTGGTATGAACCTGGTAGTTGCAAGGAATTTACACTAGATTATATCAAGGAGAAGCAAGATATCATCAATATTTTTAGAGATCGATTGAAGATAGCTCAAAGTCGATAGAAGAGTTATGCTGATCAAAGTCAGAGATCATGGCATCTAGAAGTGGGGGATATGGTATATCTCAAAGTAAGTCCAATGAAGGGAGTTAAGAGATTCGAAGTCAAAGGAAAACTAAGTCCAAGATATATCGGACCATTCAAGATACTGTGTCAGAATAGAACAATAGCTTATGCTCTTGAGTTACCAAAAATATCGGATGAAGTTCATAATGTTTTCCATGTGTCACAATTACGAAAATGTCTTAAAGTTCCTGATGATGCAATTACACATCAAGGAATTGAGTTACAAGCATATTTGACTTATGTTGAGAAACCCTGTAAAATTCTGGAAGAGAACTGGAAAAGGTTGAGAAACAGGGCAATCAAATACTGCAAAGTACAATGGGAACATCACCCGGAGCGAGAAGCCACATGGGAGAAATAGGATGACTTAAAAGAAGCATATCCAGAACTATTCAGGTACACCTCAGCAAACTTCGGGACGAAGTTTAATTTAAGGGGGGAAGTCTGTAACACCCCAGCATTTAGGAACCAACGAAGGGTAGAAATAGGAATATGTGCATATGCATGCATTCATCTGTAACATCGGGGTAAATTTTTCGCCAAACAAAAACCTAAAGAGATCAGAGTTTCTTTCACTAACTAGAAGTAGGAATAGCTCTCTGAAGTGATTGGTATAAATTTTGACATGACCTTTAGGCATTATTGTGTTTTTTTGGGGGGGGGGGTATTTTGAATTCAAATTTGAAATTTAAACCATTTCAGAAATATTTGAAAATTAGAAGTTAGAAACATAAAGTAGATTTCCAAAAGTATGTATTAACATTGTTTGATTATATTATAGATATATTAAACAACAATATGAATTTAAGACAAGGAACTTCAAATAAGAAATGAATTCTTATTTCTCTTCTTTATTCCATAATAAGATTACAAATGGAGATATTTACACCAAGACAGAATATTACAAGGAATAGAGTCCAATGAAATGAATCTTTATTAAATCATAGAAATATTGTTACAAGGTTCTTTCCAAGAATAAATGAAGGAGATTACAATAAGAATCTATACTACCTATCTATTCCTATACTACATCTTGAGCATCCAGACCTTGTTCCTGCAAAATAAGGTAAACCACTCAAAAAGAAATAAAATGTTACTCGATTAGTTTTACTCTCAGTGGTGAATAGTGAAGTGCACTGTTCATATTACATCATAGAGTAATTAAAAGGGGCAAGTTTCACAAATGTGTAGTATCTGTTCTTTTAAGCAAATATCTCTAGTACCACATTATAAGCCAAGTGGAAAAGTGGTAAGTTTCACCAGGATAAGTAATAGTAAAAGGATGGGGGAGTTTAAACCATATTTACTTGATCTCATGCATAGCCAAAGCAAATAGTGAAGCAGCTCACACACCTAAATGGATGCATTGAGGTGTCAGCAGGAGAGAGCAAAGGGGCAGTTTAAATCATAGCAGCGTAGACCAAAGCAAGCTTTGCTATTCACTTTGTAGAGAGCCCAACCATAGTTTGTCACCAGCACATCCAAGAATAGCACCAGATCTTGCAACCATATCATGAGATCATGTCACTTTCCACCACAGAAAACCCAGGAGATCACCAGCAAAGATGGTGACTTGAGGAGGGGGATGAACTAGGTGGACAGCAAGACCACATAGGAGCAACAACACCAAGAGGAGCAAGACAAGGCCAAGAGGAAGCCAAAACAAATCCAGGGCTACCACAAGCCAGAAGTAAAAGGCAACATCAAGACAAGGCTACCAGGGTATATCCCAACATTTAGATCTAATCATTTTCCATCTTACACATTCATTTTCTTGCAAGCACATGATAAGTGGACATATTAGACAAAAGATTATAAGCAACCAAATAAGGCATGTGTTCTTGCACAGGTAGGGTCTCAGACCGGCATCACTGACACTATGATCTATTTTTAACTAGATAGATACACATCACAACTGCTGTTATAGGGCACATTTCTAGAAGGGTAGCACCTCTACACCTAGCAGGTTCATATCTGCTTGAGTACAAGCTCAAGCATATCCTCTTCAACAAAGATAATCATCTTCCTAAAGGATTAAGGAATCATAAATAGACACTTTATTTTAGGAAGGACAGTAAAGATCAACGCTGTTTATCACTGGGCCACACTATACATAAACCACTAAGTTTAATCACTTTCCTACAAGCATATAGGAATCATCTCTTTATAAATCATCTTCTTATTAACCATAGAGCAGAGACTAGCACTAGTAACTTTAGATTTACACAGTAACAAGATTAAATCCTGAGGCTGAACACATCAGTGCTTCAGAAGTAAGCAAATAACCAAGCATCAGTACAAAGAGCGTCCCAACTCAACTCCATAGGAGTAAATCCACAACTACAACAACTTGGGCATCCACATTAAACTAAGAATGCTTTTACACAGAGTTTTATGATAGAGAACAGGGTAATAAAAGCATGATAAGCAAAGTGTTCTCTAATAGAGAACATAGTAACAAACATGGTCAACAGAGATTGGCACTACACTAACAGTTGATCAACATCAAAGGATTAACATAGGCAAGATTAACCCTAGAGTTATGTTAAATCACCACTATAGGGGGAATGAACCCTAAATGGGGAAATCCATCGCAAGTGACCACATGGCATGGAATAGAGGTAGGGTAGAGCACAAAGAAGAGAATAGGGCACTTACTCAAGTTCCTTGTAAGGTTATCGAAGAGGAAGCAAAGAGGAGGCCGACGACAAAGAGGTGGCGGCATGGGGAGCACCCCGAGGGGGGGCGCTGCAACCCGCGCCTACACACGGCAGTGGTGGCCATGGAAGAGCGGCGCCACGAGCACCACAACATCATTGAGGGAGAACCAGGGCACGGTGTCAACACCTGGATTTTTAATGCCAGATGCCCATTATGCCATACCTCGCAATCCCAGGATTACCATTTTTGCGAGACATAATGGATTGGATATCACAGTACATCATCCATTACAAACCATACATAAGGTTTTACACAAATAAGGATCTCATGATCCAGTCTTTAATACAACAAGCAGCGGAAAAAAAGGTAAGCGTAGCAGTGGGGTCCATCTTCAGGGGCATAGGCAATGCTGATGAAGGCAGATAGTCCTAGTTATCATAGCCGTCCTGCTGACCATCATCTTGATAATCTCCTTCATAGTCTGGCCATGAGAATAGCCAGGGACAAAAGCCATGAGTACTCTTTAAGTACTCGCAAACTACTATTAACAGGTACTATAGTTCTAAGTTAAAGTGCTAAATCTAAATTTAACTCTAAAGTTAAGTTTGAAACCTAAGCTGAGTTCAGAAGCAAAGAAAGATAAAGTAAAGTTCTAGAATCACTTAAGTTGGGAAGCTATTATTATAAACACAACCCTGTTGTGGTCAAGTCAAAGTTCATCATTCATTTCAAGTTATTTAGAAAACACCTGACAACGAAACGGTATGGCCATTCCAACTGTCCATAACCGCGGACGCGGCTATTCGAATAGTTTGACACTCTGCAGAGGTGGTACACTTTCACCACAAGATTCGATACATCTGTCAGGGATAACCCTGAATCATCATACTTAGTATGCAGATAATCAAACATAACCTTCCCTTTACACACCCTAGTACAAGCACCTCTCCTATGAGCATGGCCTCCCAACCATGACCATCAGTCATCTTGGGCACTGCATAGGTGGACAACATTGAGAGGTAGCCTCAGCTCAAACCTCTCCCGTGAGGGAACTAATACTAATGCATATAAATTTCCAGCTAAGCCTTACCCAATTCAGGTAGTGTGGTTGTACGGTAAATTTGGAATGGTATCGCATCCGAATCCAACCATCAGTTTTATAAAAGGGTTAAGGCTCATGCCTCATCATTTTCATCATCATAAACCAGTTGTGTTTCTCAACACATGTCAAAACATCTCAATAGAATGACTCATCATTCCAAGGTTTTCACAATTCATTTTCACCAAGTGTTCCCATCTAAAGTGACTCAAGTTTTTGATCTACTCTAAAATACTAAGTTAAGAGTGTTCACTAAAGGGGAAGGATGGGATCAATCTCATGCCATAGAATGACATCTAAAGGTTTCTAAGTAGGTCAAGTTTTATACTTTTTATGCTACCTTTAGAATAAGTAATGAACCTTGCATACTAAGGGGAATAAAACTTGCAAGTAAGACTTGGGGTACTAATAGTTAAAAAGGGGTGTGATCAAAGCATGCCTAAAGCATCCTTGCTCATTCATCTAGCTTAATTCTAGCTTGCTAACAATAGCTTTCCTTGGTTGGTGCAGTGGTTGAAGTTTTCATCTTCTTCTTCTTCTTCTTCTTCTTGGTAGAACTCGTCCTCCTCGAAAGCTTGGTCGGTACTAGCGTCTATAAATACATAGGGAGTGCACAATCACCAAACAATACTTAACTAGGCTAAGTAGCATTCTAAAACACACATTTGATGATCCATTATCATCACAAACATCACAAGTTTTAATTCAATAGTTTCATCCTTTTTAGTTTAGAAAAGTAATTTCTACTCATTGAAATATTAACTAAAATTTAATATTCACCACCAAAATATGGGATCATGTGGACACATGTCCTCACCATATACTCTAACATGTGGGAATGAGATTTAAAAGTTGGATCAATATTACTTTAGTTTAAGTTTATTATTTAATGATTTAAAGTGACTAGAAATGCCTATATAGCATTATTTTGGTACTAGTCCAAAGTCACTGCATGTCAACCTTAATATTATTACAAGGTTAGATAGATATGATGAAATGTGATTTTTGAGAGTTGGAATCAACTCAAAAGCTAACTTGGTTGATTTTATAAAAATGTTGCAAGTTGCAAAAGCTTCTGTCTTCTCATTTTTATTAGGAGAGATCTATAACTCTAATTGAATTAAATCCAACGGGCTTGGATAGATCATTTTAATACCTTTCAGACAAAATTGGTTTCACACAATTTGGATTTCTAAAACTCTCTGAATTGATTTTTAAACTAGTGGACAGAAACTAGATTTAACTAAAAAGAAAAATCCAGATTTGAATCGATGGGCTAGCACGGGAAAAGGAATGGGCCGGCCCAGTGGCGCTCCACGGCGCGGGGCTCAGCTGACAGGGTGTCCCGCGTGTCAGCGGCACTTAAAACGCGAAACGGTACGCGCGCTGTGGGTCGTAGGATTAGAAGCGAGATCAACGGCTGAGGGTCATCGTCGATGACGAACAGGTCGCCGGCGAGCTCAAACCCTAGCGGCTCGGTGGGGGTCTACTGGGGGCGTACCAGGGCTCCAGCGGGGTTGGCAAGGCAGGCAAACAACATGGAAGACGACGGCGAGGCGAGGCACGGTTGCGGCGGAGCTTGGGGTGGTCGCAATCAACAACGCCCTTCTCCTCCTGCCGCGGCTGCTCCGGCTCCAATTCCGGCAAGCTGCTGCTCCACTTGCTCCGGCTAGAGGTGGGTGAGGTTCAGAGAGGTGAGGGGAGTGGAATGGTGCGGAGAGAAGAGGCCGGGGAGGGCTCCTTTTATAGGCCCGACGGTGAGACCGAGCGGGATGGGCAGGCGATGGTGGCGACATGGCTACGGAGGGGTAGAGGCATGGTTGGGGGTGGTGATCGATGGGCGGTTCCCTGACGGTGCTCTAGGAATTGAATGCGGCCATAGGGGCGGTGGCACACGGTCTGGGCGAGGTGGCGCTCTGTGCGGCCGAAGCGGCGGTGTCCACGGTGAGCGGTGGCTATGAGACTTTGGGCGGTGAACGGGGATGTCTAGGGTGTTCTCCAGGTCGTGGCGGAGCGGTGGGCACGGGCTGGTGCCAAGGGGTGGTCTATGCGAGCGGGGACAGGGCGTGCTCTGGGGGCAGCGTCGGCATGCTCGACCGGCTCCGGGCGCGGCGGTTCTTGGCCGCTCTGCTCTCTATCTCTGGCCTGGGGCTGGTTGGGCGGTGGAGGTGGACCACAGGCAAGTTGCTAGACATGAGGAGAGGGGCTGGAGAGGGCTGCTGCTACGAGTGCACTATCGGCCAGCGAGGTGGTGCTCGACATGGCATGGCAGTGCATCTAGGGGGTAGGGAGATGCTGGTTAGGCTCTAGTTCGAGGGATTAAATGGGGATCAATTGGGGGCAAAACCCTGTAGTAAACAGTGAGCTAGGATTAGAGTAGAGATTATGCATGCCACGTGTTTGATGAAATGGCCGCATGAAAGAAAGTTTTGAATTTTGGTTTCAAAATTTTTGAGTGATCTCCACTAGTGATAGGTAGTCTCTGGTTGCAAGGGTTTTGAAAGTGGAGCTCAAATAGATGGTTTTTGAAATAGGGGTGATCTATGCATATGCATTATATTCAATTTTAAACTGTCATTTAAAATAGTTAACAGAATGTTTTTAGCAGATCAAAAGGTGGGCCTTGGTACCTCATTATGTGTACTAGCAAGGGGTGCAAAGATCAAGAATTGTTTCTGTTAAGTTTTGAGTACTAGGAATAGCCAAAGTAGGCATGAGAGTTAAATTTGCCAAAATGACCATTCCTCCTTTTTAATTCTTTTTGATTTGATTTTATTTAGGAAAAGTTTGGGAATGATGTAGATGTTGTTTAAATCACCTAAGAAACATTTTACAAGCATTGGATCATTCAATCATGGCAATTCAAACAACTCCTATTTTAAATGCACACACATATGAATGCTTTCATTTTAAATTTGGAAAAGTTTTTGTTAACCCTATTTTTGGATGATTTGATCTTGATAAGCTTGGATTAAAGTTTTGGGATGTTACAAACCTTCCCCCCTTAAACAAAATCTCGTCCCGAGATTTATAAAGAAAACTAGGAACTAAAGAGATCTAGGAACTCTGTTCTAATGTAATCTTCGCGCTCCCAAGTAGCTTCCTCCTCGGTATGGTTGCTCCACTGAATCTTGAGAAACTTGATACTCCTGGTCCTGGTGGTTCTGTAGGCTTCTTCTAAGATACGGATGGGTACTTCCCGATAGGTCAGGTCATTGTTGATTTCCACAGCTCTGTGATCGATGTTCTTGAAAACTTCCGTCTTCTCAGGCACTTCCAAGCATTTGCGAAGTAACGAGATATGGAACACATTGTGGATGGATGACATCTCTTCAGGCAGTTCCAGTTGATACGATACTTCTCCTCGGCGGTTCAGAATCTTGAAAGGTCCGATATATCTGGGGGCTAACTTTCCCTTCAGACTAAAGCGTTGAGTTCCCTTCAATGGTGAAACCTTGAGATATACAAAATCTCCGACATTGAAAGTCAGGTCTCTCCTTCTCTTGTCAGCATAGCTCTTCTATCTAGATTGGGCGGTCTTGAGGTGCTCATGGACTTTGTGAACTTTCTCTTCTGCTTCTCGGAGAATGTCGGGTCCAAAGATCTGACTCCCTCCTACTTGCGACCAATTCAAAGGGGTACGACACTTTCTTCCGTATAGGAATTCAAATGGTGCCATCTGCAAACTAGCCTGATAACTGTTGTTATATGAGAATTCTGCGAAAGGCAGGCAGTCTTCCCATTTTGATCCGTATTCCAACACACAAGCTCTAAGCATATCCTCTAAGATCTGGTTGACTCTCTCAATTTGTCCATCTGTTTGCGGGTGATAAGCGGTACTGAAGTTCAACTTGGTTCCTAAACCTTCCTGAACTTTTTGCCAAAATCTTGAAGTAAACTGGGTTCCTCGATCTGAGACGATGGTCTTGGGGGTTCCATGCAGACTAACAATCCTAGCAATATACAGCTCTACTAGTTTTGCACTCTGGTAGGTAGTCTTGACAGGTATGAAGTGGGCTACCTTGGACAGTCTATCAACTATGACCCAGATTGAGTCATTTCCCCTACTAGAAGTAGGTAAACCGGTGATAAAGTCCATTCCGACGGAATCCCATTTCCATTTCGGAATCTGCAATGGTTGCAATAGTCCTGCAGGTCTCTGATGCTCTGCTTTGACTCTGACAGATGTCACATTTGGCGATGTAGCTTCCGATCTCTCTCTTCATCTTGTGCCACCAAAATTGCTCTTTCAAATCCTGATACATCTTTGTTCCTCCGGGGTGGATAGAATAAAGAGTATCATGAGCTTCCTTCATGATAATTTCCTTCAGCTCCGAATCTGGTGGCACACAGATACGTCCTTTGTACCACAGTACACCTTCTTCGTCTTCGGTGAATCCAGGTACCTTTCCTGTACCAATACGACGTTTGATTCCGTCGATACTTTCATTTCCCTTCTGGGCTTCCTTGATTTGGCTAATCAAAGTGGGTTGAAGTTCAATGCTAGCTAGGAATCCTTTGCTAACTAACTCAGTCCTGAACTGCTCCAACTCCTCATACAAACTTGGTTGCTTCTCTTTGATCATGGTGTTAAGCCTACACGGCAATCTGCTAAGAGCATCCGCTACCACATTGGCTTTGCCGGGGTGATAGTGAATGTCAAGGTCATAATCCTTGATTAACTCTATCCATCTTCTTTGCCTCATATTCAGCTCCTTCTGAGTGAAGATATACTTCAAGCTCTTATGATCTGAGTAAATCTCACAGCGATTACCCATCAAATAATGACGCCATGTCTTCAATGCTAGAACCACGGCTGCTAGCTCAAGATCATGGGTCTGATAGTTCTGCTCATGTTGCTTCAATTGTCGAGACAGATATGCGATGACTTTGCCTTCTTGCATCAATACACATCCTAGGCCAATCTTGGATGCATCACAATACACATCAAACGGCTTCTTGATGTCTGGCATGAACAAAATTGGGGCTGATATCAATCTCTTCTTCAGGTCCTGGAAGCTGGCTTCACATTTGTCTGTCCATTCAAACTTCTTGTCCTTCTTCAACAATTGGGTCATTGGTCGGGCTATGCTCGAGAATCCTTTTACGAACTTGCGGTAATATCCCGCTAATCCGAGAAATGAACGAACTTGGGTTTGATTGATTGGGGCTTCCCATCCCTCGACATCTTTGATCTTGGTGGGATCAACAGAGACTCCTCCGGCAGAAACAATATGTCCTAGGAATCCTACTTCTTTCAACCAAAACTCACACTTGCTGAACTTGCCATATAACTGATGCTCTCTCAGGGTTTCTAGGATGATTCTCAGATGTTGCTCATGCTCTTCTTTTGACTTGGAGTAGATAAGGATGTCGTCAATAAACACAACTACAAACTTATCTAGGAAATTCATAAAGATCTTATTCATGAGATTCATGAAATAAGCAGGGGCATTGGTTAATCCAAAAGACATAACCGTACACTCATATAAACCATAGCGAGTAGTAAAGGCAGTCTTCGGAATATCCGTCGCATGAATCTTAAGTTGGTGATAACCAGTCCTAAGATCAATCTTTGAGAATACCTGAGCTCCGGTTAACTGATCAAATAGATCCTCTATCTTTGGCAAGGGGTACTTGTTCTTGATGGTGACGTCATTCAACTTTCTGTAATCTGTACACAGACGATTGCCTCCATCTTTCTTGACGACAAATAACACTGGTGATCTCCATGGCGATGCGCTCGGCTGAATCAAGCCTGTTGCTAACATGGCATCCAACTGCTTCTTCAGTTCCACTAACTCTGAGGGGTTCATGGTATAGGGTCTCTAGGCTATAGGTCCGGTTCCAGGGATTAGTTCGATAATGAACTCAATATCCCTATCCGGGGGCATCCCTGGCAATTCATCTTGGAATACGTCAGGGTATTCACAGACTACTCTGACTTGGTCAATGGTGGGCAGGGCTACACTCTTGTTACACTTGAATTGACGGGGTAAGGTTTCAGAGATATGCTCTACTGTTACTCCAGAACTACTGGTCATGGTGATGGCTTTCTTAGCACAGTCTATCAGTCCTTTATGCCTTGACATCCAGTCCATACCTAGTACTACTTCCAATCCTTTGGTTCCAAGTACAATTAGGTTGGCATAAAAATCTATCCCATGTATTCTGATAGGTACAGCTTTGCAAATTTTTCTAGCTTTTGTTGTTGAACCGGGGATTTGAACTATCATGAGATGCTTCAGGTTGGTTGGGTGAATCTTACTAGTGCATACAAATTCTTCGGTGACAAATGAATGCGATGCTCCAGAATCAAACAATACTCTTGCTAAAACTGAGTTGACAGAAAACATACCCAACACTACATCTGGCGCTTCCTGGGCTTCTTCTGCGTTCATGTGGAAGAGACGACCGTTGCGGTTGTGCGGGTTCCCTAGGGCAAATCTCCTTCCTGGTTAAACACGACACTGCTGCTGAGCTGGGGCATTCACAGGGGCATTGGTGGCAGTCTTCTTGGGACACTCATTGGAGTAGTGACCCTTCACTCCACACTCGAAACAAGTGATCTAGGACTTGTCCTTGACTGCGACAGGCACAGCATTGCTGCCAGTTCTGGGTGCAGTGTTGTTGTTGTTGTTGCTGTTGGGAGGGGCACGGTTGAAATTGTTGGCATTACCGGAGTTGTGATTGTTTCCTCCGAATTTCACATTGCCTCCGCTACGGTTGGGGTAGCTTAGGCGAGAATTTGGGGGTCGGTTGTTCCTTGGTGCATATCCTGGTGAGGGGTTAGGACGGTACTTCTGGTGACTACTGGATCCAGACTGCTGCATTATACGGTGCTTGCGGTTGTCATTTGCCTGGTTAATCTTCCCTTCCATCTGAATGGCAGAGTCGACTAGCTCTTCGAGATCATCGAAACGGATGTTGACGAGGACAGTCTGCATCTCATCATGCAGTCCGTTTAAGAATCTCTCCTTCTTCTTGGCCTCCGTGTTGATCTCATCCGGTGCATATCTGGCAAGTGACAAGAATCTGTCACGGTACTCCACCACAGTCATTCTTCCTTGCTTCAATTCGTGGAATTCATCTCTCATCCTATTGACAAGACCTTACGGCACGTGGGTGCGGCTGAACTTGACCTTGAATGCTTCCCAGGTCATCACCTGGCCATGGTTCATATTGCGGATGCTATTCCACCAAGCTCTTGCATCTCCCGCCAGATAGTGGGTGGCGAAGAGAACTTTCTCATTCTCATCAACTCTGGCAACCTCTAAGTTGTTTTACATGGTCTGTAACTAGTCATCAGCATCTAATGGGTTTTCAGATTGGTTAAAGATTGGGGGATTGGTGTTCTGAATTTTTTTGAGTTTGGATCCTTAGTGATCCTGATTTCCATGTCCTTGGTTGTTGAGAGCCATTTGGGCGATCTGCTGCAATGTTGCTAAGTTGGCTTGACGCTCGGCCCTGCTTGCTTCACGGTCCGTGATGAGATTCTGCAAGATCTGCAGCATTGGGTCTTGCGACGAGCTGCTCCCTCCTTGGTTCCCCCGAGTCATCTGAAGATTGAGATAGATATAGGGGTAAGAGGGAAAGTCTAAGGTTCATGGTTTTGGGTTTTTCAAATCTAAAACTTTGAGTTAAACTCAGGTTTTTCAACTGACTTCATTTTCATTCATGCAAGAAAGCACACGATACAACACACACCACAACAATCAAAGGGGAAAACAGATGGTTTGAAGAACCATTCTGCAAGCTACGATACAATGAGATGATACATCTCATGCTACGACAGTGCTCTAGTGCATCTACTCATCGTCGATGAAGTCGGAGTCTTCATCATCAGTGTAGAAGTCCACAGCATCCTCCTCCAGAAAGTCATCATCGTTGCTGAGGTAAGAATCCATATCTCCCTAGATGTCTTCACCCTCATCTTCTTCTTCCTTGACGGCAAGCTGAGCTTCCTGCTCCTTGACGGTCTTCTCGAGGTCGGCCACCTTCTTGCGAAGACGGGCGATGGTGCGATCCTTCTTTGCACGCTGGCGACGAAGAGACTGGCGATCTTGGACGAGCAATGTGAAAGTCTGGGCCTTCTGGTCGGCAATGACACGGTTTTGGTTGGCTAACTCTCTGGCATTGTCTAGTTCCTACTGTCGGTAATGAAGCAAGAAGTCAAGGTTCTCCACTTGACGCCTCAACTCTGGGTGACTTGGCATCTCCATCGGCATTCCCATGAAGTCACGTCTTGCATAGTGGGCAAAACGGGTTCCTTGAATCTTGTTGACGCTGAGGGCACATAGACGTGCGAGAGCTTTATGCATTGTCCTATCCATCTAGCCAGTTGTTCTCTCTCACGGAGAACTAAATTCTCCCGGAAGTTAGTGCTTCAATGCTTCCTCGAAGATCTGCGGTGACTAGCCATTGTAGGTCTCCTCCTGGGGGTCCTGGAAGTTGAGCTCCAAGAAACTCCGGATGCGGGCGTCCTAGTAACTCGGACAGTGAATCCAGATCCCTCTCGAAGATCAGCTGACCTCCATTTCCCAACTGGTAAAACTTGCTGAACTGAGTCTCCATCTACAAGAATTTAGGATGAAGAAGTTAGTGAAGTGATCAAGTGTGTCAAATTTTAAGTAGTGATGTAAGAATTTTGAGGAACATGTATTTTTGAGAAAGAATGAGTTCACAAGGGTAAGAGGGGAAATAGTTTTTCATAAATACTCACTTTGGTTTTGAAGCTAAGTTTTTGGTTTGGACGTCCATTCTAACTAGGGTCTCCTATGGTCAGGATGGCTCTGATACCAACTTGTCAACACCCGGATTTTTAATCCCAGATGCCCGTTATGCCATACCTCGCAATCCCAGGATTACCATTTTTGCGAGACATAACGGATTGGATATCACAGTACATCATCCATTACAAACCATACATAAGGTTTTACACAAATAAGGATCTCATGATCCAGTCTTTAATACAACAAGCAGCGGAAATAAACGATAGCGTAGCGGTGGGGTCCATCTTCAGGGGCACAGGCAATGCTGACGACGGCAGATAGTCCTAGTTATCATAGCCGTCCTACTGACCATCATCTTGATAATCTCCTTCATAGTCTGGCCATGATAATAGCCAAGGACAAAAGCCATGAGTACTCTTTAAGTATTCGCAAATTACTACTAACAAGGATTGTAATTCTAAGTTAAAGTGCTGAATTTAAAGAATAACTATCAAGTTAAGTTTGAAACCTAAGCTAAGTTCTGAAGCAAGAAAATATAAAGTAAAGTTCTAGAATCACTTAAGTTGGGAAGCTGGCGACGAAGAGACTGGCGATCTTGGACAAGCAGTGCGAAAGTCTGGGTCTTCTGGTCGGCGATGGCACGGTTCTGGTTGGCTAACTCCCTGGCATTGTCCAGTTCCTGCTGTCTGTCATGAAGCAAGAAGTCAAGGTTCTCCACTTGATGCCTCAACTCTGGGTGACTTGGCATCTCCATCGGCATTCCCATGAAGTCACGTCTTGCATAGTGGGCAAAACGGGTTCCTTGGATCTTGTTGACGCTGAGGGCACATAGGCGTGCGAGAGCGTCATGCATTGCCCTGGCTAATCCATCTAGCCAGTTGTGCTCTCTTACAGAGAACTGAATTCTCCCGGAAGTTGGTGCTTCGATGCTTCCCCAAAGATCCGCGGTGACTAGCCACTGTAGGTCTCCTCCTGGGGGTCCTGGAAGTTGAGCTCCAAGAAACTCTGGATTTGGGCGTCCCAGTAACTCTGACAGTGAATCCAGATCCCTCTTGAAGATCAGCTGACCTCCGTTTCCCAACTGGTAGAACTTGTTGAACTGAGTCTCCATCTACAAGAATTAAAGATGAGGAAGTTAGTGAAGTGATCAAGTGTGTCAAATTTTAAGTAGTAATGTAAGAATTTTGAGGAACGTGAATTTTTGAGAAAGAATGAATTCACAAGGGTAAGAGGGGAAATAGTTTTGCAGAAATACTCACTTTGGTTTTGAAACTAAGTTTTTGTTTGAACGTCCATTCTAACTAGGGTTTCCTATGGTCAGGATGGCTCTGATACCAACTTGTCAACACCCGGATTTTTAATCCCAGATGCCCGTTATGCCATACCTCGCAATCCTAGGATTACCATTTTTGTGAGACATAACAGATTGGATATCACAGTACATCATCCATTACAAACCATACATAAGGTTTTACACAAATAAGGATCTCATGATCCAGTCTTTAATACAACAAGCAGCGGAAAAAAAAAGGTAAACGTAGCAGTGGGGTCCATCTTCAGGGGCATAGGCAATGCTGACGAAGGCAGATAGTCCTAGTTATCATAGCCGTCCTGCTGACCATCATATTGATAATCTCCTTCATAGTCTGGCCATGAGAATAGCCAGGGACAAAAGCCATGAGTACTCTTTAAGTACTCGCAAACTACTATTAACAGGTACTATAGTTCTAAGTTAAAGTGCTAAATCTAAATTTAACTCTAAAGTTAAGTTTGAAACCTAAGCTGAGTTCAAAAGCAAAGAAAGATAAAGTAAAGTTCTAGAATCACTTAAGTTGGGAAGCTATTATCATAAACACAACCCTATTATGGTCAAGTCAAAGTTCATCATTCATTTCAAGTTATTTAGAAAACACCTGACAACGAAACAGTATGGCCATTCCAACTGTCCATAACCGCGGACGCGGCTATTCGAATAGTTTGACACTCTGCAGAGGTGGTACACTTTCACCACAAGATTCGATACATCTGTCAGGGATAACCCTGAATCATCATACTTAGTATGAGATAATCAAACATAACCTTCCCTTTACACACCCTAGTACAAGCACCTCTCCTATGAGCATGGCCTCCCAACCATGACCACCAGTCATCTTGGGCACTGCATAGGTGGACAACATTGAGAGGTAGCCTCAGCTCAAACCTCTCCTGTGAGGGAACTAATACTAATGCATATAAATTTCCAGCTAAGCCTTACCCAATTCAGGTAGTGTGGTTGTACGGTAAATTTGGAATGGTATCGCATCCGAATCCAACCATCAGTTTTATAAAAGGGTTAAGGCTCATGCCTCATCATTTTCATCATCATAAACCAGTTGTGTTTCTCAACACATATCAAAACATCTCAATAGAATGACTCATCATTCCAAGGTTTTCACAATTCATTTTCACCAAGTGTTCCCATCTAAAGTGACTCAAGTTTTTGATCTACTCTAAAATACTAAGTTAAGAGTGTTCACTCAAGGGGAAGGATGGGATCAATCTCATGTCATAGAATGACATCTAAAGGTTTCTAAGTAGGTCAAGTTTTATACTTTTTATGCTACCTTCAAAATAAGTAATGAACCTTGCATACTAAGGGGAATAAAACTTGCAAGTAAGACTTGGGGTACTAATAGTTAAAAAGGAGTGTGATCAAAGCATGCCTAAAGCATCCTTGCTCATTCATCTAGCTTAATTCTAGCTTGCTAACAATAGCTTGCCTTGGTTGGTAAAGTGGTTGAAGTTTTCTTCTTCTTCTTCTTGGTAGAACTCCTCCTCCTCGAAAGCTTGGTCGGTACTAGCGTCTATAAATACATAGGGAGTGCACAATCACCAAACAATACTTAACTAGGCTAAGTAGCATTCTAAAACACACATTTGATGATCTATTATCATCACAAACATCACAAGTTTGAATTCAATAGTTTCATCCTTTTTATTTTAGAAAAGTAATTTCTACTCATTGAAATATTAACTAAAATTTAATATTCACCACCAAAATATGGGATCATGTGGACACATGTCCTCACCACATACTCTAACATGTGGGAATGAGATTTAAAAGTTGGATCAATATTACTTTAGTTTAAGTTTATTATTTAATGATTTAAAGTGACTAGAAATGCATATATAGCATTATTTTGGTACTAGTCCAAAGTCACTGCATGTCAACCTTAATATTATTACATGGTTAGATAGATATGATGAAATGTGATTTTTGAGAGTTGGAATCAACTCAAAAGCTAACTTGGTTGATTTTATAAAAATGTTGCAAGTTGCAAAAGCTTATGTCTTCTCATTTTTATTAGGAGAGATCTATAACTCTAATTGAATTAAATCCAATGGGCTTGGATAGATCATTTTAATACCTTTCAGACAAAATTGTTTTCATACAATTTGGATTTCTAAAACTCTCTGAATTGATTTTTAAACTAGTGGACAGAAACTAGATTTAACTAAAAAGAAAAATCCAGATTTGAATCGATGGGCTAGCATGGGAAAAGGAATGGGCCATCCCAGTGGCGCTCCACGGCACGGGGCTCAGCTGACAGGGGGTCCCGCGTGTCAGCGGCACTTAAAACGCGAAACGGTACACGCGCTGTGGGTCGTAGGATTAGAAGCGAGATCAACGGCTGAGGGTCGTCGTCGACGACGAACAGGTCGCCGGCGAGCTCGAACCCTAGCGGCTCGGTGGGGGTCTACTGGGGGTGTACCAGGTCTCCAGCAGGGTCGGCGAGGCAGGCAAACCACGTGGAAGACGACGGCGAGGCGAGGCGCGGTTACGGCGGAGCTTGGGGTGGTCGCAATCAATAACGCCCTTCTCCTCCTGTCGCGGCTGCTCCGGCTCGAATTCCGGCGAGCTGCTGCTCCACTTGCTCCAGCTAGAGGTGGGTGAGGTTCAGAGAGGTGAGGGGAGTGGAATGGTGTGGAGAGAAGAGGCTGGGGAGGGCTCCTTTTATAGGCCCGACGGTGGGACCGAGCGGGATGGGCAGGCGACGGTGGCGACATGGCTACGGCGGGGTAGATGCATGGTTGGGGGTGGCGATCGATGGGCGGTTCCCTGGCGGTGCTCTAGGAATTGAATGCGGCCGTAGGGGCGGTGGCACGCGGTCTGGGCAAGGTGGCGCTCTGCGCGGCCGAAGCGGCGGTGTCCACGGCGAGCGGTGGCTGTGAGGCTTTGGGCGGCGAACGGGGATGTCTGGGGTGTTCTCCAGGTCGTGGCGGAGCGGTGGGCACGGGCTGGTGCCAAGGGGTGGTCTGTGCGAGCGGGGACAGGGTGTGCTCTGGGGGCGGCGTCGGCATGCTCGACCGGCTCCGGGCGCGGCGGTTCCTGGCCGCTCTGCTCTCTGTCTCTGGCCTGGGGCTGGTTGGGCGGTGGAGGTGGACCACAGGCAAGTTGCTAGACATGAGAGGGGCTGGAGAGGGCTACTGCTGCGAGTGCACTGTCGGTCAGCGAGGTGGTGCTCGGCATGGCATCGCAGTGCAGCTAGGGGGTAGGGAGATGCTGGTTAGGCTCTGGTTAGATCAAGAGGGGACAAGGGGATTAAATGGGGATCAATTGGGGACAAAACCCTGTAGTAAACAGTGAGCTAGGATTAGAGTAGAGATTATACATGCCAAGTGTTTGATGAAATGGCCGCATGAAAGAATGTTTTGAATTTTGGTTTCAAATTTTTTGAGTGATCTCCACTAGTGATAGGTAGTCTCTGGTTGCAAGGGTTTTGAAAGTGGAGCTCAAATAGATGGTTTTTGAAATAGGGGTGATCTATGCATATGCATTAGATTCAATTTTAAACTGTCATTTTAAAATAGTTAACAAAATGTTTTTAGCAGATCAAAAGGTGGGCCTTGGTACCTCATTATGTGTACTAGCAAGGGGTGCAAAGATCAAGAATTGTTTCTGTTAAGTTTTGAGTACTAGGAATAGCCAAAGTAGGCATGAGAGTTAAATTTACCAAAATGACCATTTCTCCTTTTTAATTCTTTTTTATTTGATTTTCTTTAGGAAAAGTTTGGGAATGATGTAGATGATGTTTAAATCACCTAAGAAACATTTTACAAGCATTGGATCAATCAATCATGGCAATTCAAACAACTCCTATTTTAAATGCACACACATATGAATGCTTTCATTTTAAATTTGGAAAAGTTTTTGTTAACCCTATTTTTGGATGATTTGATCTTGATAAGCTTGGATTAAAGTTTTGGGATGTTACACAGGGTGGACCAAAACCCTAGCCGCGAGGTGGGGGTCAGTGCGGCCAGTGGAGAGCGCCAACGCCAGATTGAGCGGGAGAGCGTCTAGAAACTGCATCATCTGTGTTGTCTTGCACCGCAGCAACAGACGAGCGGCTGGAATCACCCGTGGCGGCAGCGACATTGAGTGGACAGAGAGGGGGTCGCGCGAGAGAGAAGAGAGAGTGAGTGGGTGGTACCGGGCCGGGTGTGAGCAGCCCAGTACTACCCAGGGGCATTTGTCCATCCCAAGCGGGTCGGGTCGGGCTGGGCCAGCCTAGTGGGCCAGGCCCATGTTTTAAAAGGACTTATGTAAAATACCTAATTACAAATATATCCCTGAGATAAATTAGGTCTAGAAAAATAAATAAAAATCCTAAAAATACAAATAATATATTTATGAAATCACAAAAATATCCTCTATCCAACAAAAATTACTAGATAGTAATCTTAAGCAATTAAATCTAGATCTATTATTAAAATTGTATATATTCCTTCTGGAATTTTATAAAAAATATACAAAACACTTAAAATTGAATAAAATTCATTTTTAAGATTCTAAAGAGAAGTTTATTATAGAAAATACTATTTTGTATTTTTGAAAAGTAAATCAACTGTAATAAAAATAAAGCTTTATTTCCTTAAAGGAATTTTAGTTAAATATTTAAAAGGGTTAAAAATTAAATAAATTCATTTTTAAACTCTTAGAGTAATACTAGTTATTATAAAAATGTTAAATATCAAAATAATATGAATTTAATGATTCTTGAGTAATGCTTTTCTTTTATTAATTAAAAGAAACTTAAAACCTTTACAAGGTGGATAAAACAGACAAAGAAGAGAGAAAACAAATCATGGCATGACATTACTATGCATTGCATATTGTTTCTTTAAGTATTGTTCTTACTGAGCAATAATGGTTTTCTGTAGAAACCGGAGCTCAAGGTCGAGTGGAAGTATCCGACTTCACTACCATGGAATCACAAGGCAAGTTCATCACTTGCTCATGTCCTTTGAAGAGTCTTTATGAAAGTATTTTAAAATTGTGTGTTATCACCTATATTCTAAAAGAGACAGAAAATAAGTATTTTCCCAAACAAATGAAATGTTATTATCATACTAAGTGATGATAAATACTAAGAATTGGAGGGGAATTTAAGATTCCAATTGCAAAACAACTAGGATTTAATCACCCATGACATCATTGATTCTAGCGCCGTATATTAAGCGTTAACCATTTGATCTGGAATGGGACGGAGAAGTCAGTTGGATCTTCTTCCTTTCGCATGGACGGATCACCTTATCGTGAGGTTGTAGCTTCCTTGTGAGGACTCAGCAGATGGGTGGGACTCCTAGTTCCCCATGATATTGGTGTCTAGACTTTTCGTAAGGGGCTATCGGAGGTATATCTGCGTATATGGGGGTTGTTAGGGACATGATCTGCTGACTGGAGTCTCCAAGGGGTTGCTAGGGTTATATCTGCCTATATGGGGGTTAACGGAGGTATATCTTCTTGGGGAGGTCGTGTCTTCATGTGGGGTCGCGGAGAGGGGCAGTGATTGGCTTGGATGATCTACTGGGCCCCGCATCACGGAATTGTGGATGTGAAAGTACACCCGGTTGTGCAACAAGGATTTGGTCTCTTATGTGTAAAGCAACGCACCTCTGCAGAGTGTAAGAATTGTGACATGTTACTCCATGTTCCGGGAAGGAGCTACGAACGCGGCAGGAAAGGAACTCCATGAAGTTCTGGTCAACCTGTGAAGGCTGATGGGCATAGTTTTTTATAATAAAATCAATCTTTGAAGAAATGTTTACTAAAACTGCATAGTACCAAGGACTTATAGTCCGAGGTGGTAGTTAGAGCATCAAACTTCCCACCTTTCATATAGTGAACTTGCTGGGTAACGTTGTTACTCACTCTTTCCTTTGAACCCCTTGCTAGACTTTGAGGGCCAGAAGGATGACCAGGTGTATGCTACGGAGGTCCAAAATGAAGTATACTATGAAGAGCCGGACCTGTCCGGTGGAATCGAAGGGGTGGACTACGGGATACACTATGGAGCTGAAGACAACAAGTCAGAGTAGTTGTTAGGCCAGAGTGTAGTTACCTAGGTTGAGCCGAGCAGCACGAACCCTATAGAATAAGCTGTTGATCTCACATCTTTATTACGGTTGTGTTTTTTGTTCTTCCATTGAACTTATGAAATAAGTTATTTGGTTAGTAAGTTTGAATCACTTGAAGTCTCAAACTTCCGGTATTGTAATAATAATGAAGTGTGTATGTTTGTATTATGGACCCGCAATGTTTCTGTTGTACCACTCTGAGGGATGTGATATTTACAGAATGGTGTTCTTTGGATGTCATGTCAACGACTATAGTATACTACACATGCAGTGGTATGTTGGGTCACCGCAAAGAAGAAGATGATGGAGTTCCTTATGGCTATCTTCAAGATATCATCAAGAAATGAAGTGCAAGCTCAAGATGCGCCATCTCTAGAAGATCTCATGCTTGAAGATCTCATGATGAAGACAAGTTCAAAGAAGAGGTTGTAGGGGTTCCACGTATGAAAACAATAAAATTTTACCCTACGCCCCTGAACCCCTGAAGCTACCAGGACCTATCTATTAGTAATACAGTAATGGGAGGGGCTTTTCGCGAACTTGCCCTCGAAGACCGAAAAGCGTTGTCAATGCTCAGGAGAACATGGTTGAAGTAGACGAGCCGAAGCCGACCTCAAGGTCATGATGAAGTCCTTGCGCTCCTTCTGGCTCCAACAACTTGAGTGCCTCAAGTGCGACACCTCACAGGGAGTTACACACGTCCTGTGCCTGACGATGACTCCCGCTTCCCCGATCCAGCAGCAGTTGCGGAAGTAGAGCTCCTGGGTCCGAATCCCGCAGCGCGACGGCGCTCCGCGGTGAAGATGTCTCTCGCTCGCACAGTCCAGACTTGGGACCACGGTCACGAAAGAGAGAGGGGGAGAGAGAAAATATCAATTAGAGGTCCTCCCAAAAATGGGGAGACCTTTATTGACTATTGGTGTATTTTTCTAGGCCAAATACCCCACTATATATAAGGGGAGGGGAGGTACTACCTCCCTCAAAGTCCTGGGGTGGGACTAAAGGAGAGGAAGGGGAGGGGAGGCCGCCAGCCAGCCCCTAGTGGGCCCCGCGCGGGGGGCTAGGCCCAGTCGGCTAGCCCCCTTGCCCCTTCTCCCTCTCTCCTTTCCCTAATGGGCCCTCTCCCTCCGGAAATTGGCCCATTAAGCCTTTTTGACCTTTAATTGATTTTATCTTTATTAAATAATTATGAATAAATGATTAAATCAATATTTAAAATTCATTCACATATTATTCAACCTTCGTGGCCATGGAACACCTTCCACCTCCACTCCGGACATCCTTCGGACTTACCAAAACCCTTCCGGTTTTCTCCCTTCTCTTCTTTGGTGATTCTACCGATCATATAAACACTCTCTAAGCATCATCAAGCCCTTAAGCGTGATACCCCACGGTTCGGGAACACTCCAGAAATGGTCGGGACACTCCCGCACCAATGATCGACAGAGGGACCTGGATGGCCATGTGACCCCTCTGCGTTCCATGAAGATCTTTCGTCGTTTGAACCGGGACAGTCGTGTCTTATTCCCTTTGTATCTCGATACTTGCATTGCCTGAGATCTGATCAATGACATCACCATGTCATGTTCAATCTCGTTACTGAACAATGCTACTTGACTCGTCCTGACAAGTGATATCCCCGTGATCAAATCACACGTTGCGCAACTATGGGATATAACTTCTCCGAGTGGGCCCTTGAGTATCTTCCCGTCACATGGACGGACAAATCCCGCTCTTGACATATATTGCCTCTACGGTTTCCTCCAAGTACCTGAACACACCTTTATAACCACCATTTTACTAGATGGCGTTTGATGCTATCTAAGCACTCTCGGGAGACAGTGATTGATATAGCCTCACGGTCTAAGGAATAGTCTACGAGGATCCATTTCTAATCATCGTAACTTGAACTTCGTGACATGATCAGGTCACGATGTTTAGGTTGGGTATTCGTTCATCATCTCATTCTCTAAATGAGATGACCTCATTTCCAACTGGCATAAATGCCACATGATTAGGAAACATGATCATCCGTTGACCAATGAACCAGCGACTAGAGTTTCACTGGGAACCCCTGGTTGTTTGTATATCATACGTGTATTGATGTTTCCACTCAATACAGTTGTAGCATGATATAAAACTTAATCATAAACTATATGAAATATGATAATAGTCCTCACTACTATTTGTCTCTAGGGCATATTTCCAACAGTCTCCCACTTGCACTAGAGTACAAATACACTAGCTGCATTTGTTCTCAATCATTGGCACCATATATCCGGTACCCTGAACATGTTTGCTCATGGAAGAGGTTGAGTCTTGGGTCTATACTTTACAGTCCCAAATCCTTTGCAACTTACTAATGTCACCTGGGTTGACATTAATACTTTATCATCACATGATAGCATATGCGTGTATGCATCATCGCTATGGCAGCAGAATGAGGCCTGATTCTAGGAGCCTACAGTGACGTTAGATCAACCTCGAGGGCTTTCTCATGGGCACTGTGCCCTGGGACACATCATTCTACGTTAAAAGCGAACTAGCCACGCCATAACATTATACAACACTTTAGATGGTACCCTTATCTATTATTATAAATGTATTCATCGAAACACTAGTGCATTCTGTGCAACTTTCGATGTTTTGTTCACCTCGCTTCCTACTTGACTTTAATTGGTATCTACAGGAGTTTCCAACATATTCCCTTATAACATAACTCTTTATGCTTTAAGATATGTTATCCTTTATGGATTTGGAAAATATGTCTACAATTCTCTATTAGACACTATGGACAAACTTAGCTCAACGTTCTGTGATTCGAACTTAATCACTTTCAAACGTTCCTTAATTGGATCACATATTATGTTAAGTTGTCATCATGGTTTACTAAGAAAGAACCTATGTCTCAACATAGTGGATGATGATCATCCTTTTCCTTTATTTTAACCATTGATGTTTAACTTAATAGTATTCCTAATTTGAGTTATTAAGGATCAGTTCCTTAATTAACTTCTATTCTGAAACACTTTTCAGAATCCCTTAAGGAATACTACATAATATCACAATACAGTTATTATCAACTTCTACATCTTATAAATCATTATTTATAAGTATTTGCACCTTCATTATTAACAAACTTAAGAATCACTCCTATAAGCTCCCACTCAAAATATGCTCCTACATATTTGAATATGAGACTTACATTGCTCCCACTCAAAAATATGTCAATCACATATTGTTTCAGGAAGACTTTCATAGCTCCCACTCAATTTTATGCAAATTGCATATCCTCCCACTATTTTGAACAATTTCAAAATCCTTTGATCAAATATCAAACTTGGAGATTTACTATGAGATACTAGTACTTTACTAGTTTTTAAATCCACCAAACATTTAGCACACATGAATCAAATTCATTTGAATTCATCCAATATTTGACAAATTGTGCTTTTGTCATTCACCACCTTTTCCACTATGGCTTTGCAATCATTTGGGAAAATTCCAAGTAACTCCTTTTACTTGTGAGATTCAGCAACGAATTGCTTTCTAATCTCAAGTGAATTTTGCTTCTAGGATTTCTCATAATTCTAGTTTACCATTATTTCCTTAGTAGTTCGTAGGCATGTCATATTCCAAGAATCATGACAAATGATTCACAAATGTCTCCATACTAGATATGGATTTTATTTTGAATCCTACTTCATGTAGTGAAAACACTAGTGGGGAAAACACAATGATCAAAATCATTGATTCTTTCCTTCTATGAAGAGAATCATTCAGGAACGTTGTCCGTTGCGCTTCTCAACACTCTGATGTAGGGTTTTGAATCCTCATCATGTTTTTTTCACTAATTTCCATTTGCTCCATAATTGAGAAACATCACTAAAAGTGGGTTTCCTCAAAAATGTACCCAAATCCAAGCAATACGAATCTTGCTTTCCTTTTGGTTTCAGCTATGGATTTTGTATTCAAAGTTTCCAATGAATACTCTACAAGGACTTATTCGCTATTGTTTTGGTTATATCGAATAACCCCAAAACTTTCACGAATTCAAAATGGTTCACTACATTCTAATTGAGTGCTAACTATTTCTTAACTAATGGTTTCTACATCTACACTACAACGATTTATTTGGTGCCTTCTATTCAACCCCTTTGATATCTAATATCCCATTGTGATGCTTTGTATTCTGACGTTTCAGAACACTTTGCATTTCACAATTTCTTTTATGCCATTCTTATAAAGTTGAACTTCATTACTATTGATCAAATCATAGTAATTAGATTCTCTTTCATATTTATACCCTTTGTTAATGAAACATTTTCATCAAATCAAATAGTTTCATATTCATTTTTCCTTTGGTAAACTACTTTACACATTTAAACAATCATTTAATGATAATTACCATTTTCGTTAAAACCCAATACATCGAATATGTATTTACTTTTAACAATTCTTTAAACACTTTGTATTCAAGTAATACACGGTGTTCAAGTTATTTTGCCGAACTTAGGCATGATTTATATGTGATAAGAAATCGAATAAATTTCACATATTATCACATAACTTTGAATTTAAATAATGGTTTTTCATTCATTAATAAACATATCATTAAATTGGGTATTTTAAACAAGGCATTTTAATGTTTTATAAATGTTCATGCATTATCAATTAGTTTCAAACAATAAGGATAATTCACACATAATCAAACAAGATATGAACATGAATAGAAATCATTCATAAAAGTGGAACAACTGTTTGTTATAAACTCATATGAATAACCGTCTCTCGAAGTGTGAGACACACTAAAGAAGTTCACAATCTCTTGATTACAAAAATCATCCTAAACACGAACTAAATGATAAATGTCGAGGGAGAGTGTCGTCGGCCATCATCATCATGCTCGCCATCAACACGCAACGTCACCTCCTCTCCGGCAAGCACCTCTCATGCAGAAGGACCTGTTTTCAGTAAAACAGAACAAGTATCAAATATACTTAACACTGCAATGTGTTTGCAAGATTATAACATTTATAAAACTATATATCAAATATATACCTTTGTCGTTGACGACCTGAGCGACATCTGGTTTAACCAATACATTCCTGAGATGTGTCATGAACCGGTGGAACTCCATTGTTTCCGTGTCGCCCCTCATTACGCAAGTCCTGACTTGTGCTTGGTAGCTTGGTGGCAGCGACCGGAGCACAGCGGCGTTTGCAAAAGAGCCTGTAATCCAGACGTCCATGAAGTATGCAGGCCTCATGTACACATCATGCATGCGCTCCAAGTGGTTCTCCAGTGATGAGTTCTCCTCCATCTTAATGGAGAGGAAGTCTCCCATTAGCTCATGCTCCCAAATGCGTGTCTGCTCTACGAAATGTTTCCTAAGTTGTAGCATTACTGAACGAGGGTTGACATCACCCACGAAAGGCCACAGCTCATCCACCATTCCGAAACGCATCACAACTGAAATATAGGAGGCCATCTCACGACGGAGATATCGGTCTTTCCGCTCCTCTGGGGTCTCAAGGTCAGTGGGCTGATCCAAATCCATCCCGTCGAGTATGTAGTCGACCACATCGTTCTTGCTAAGGAGAACATGGAGACTGGCAACCCAAATGGAGAAGTTCGATCCATCTAATCTGAGCTTCTCTCCTTCTAACCATTCAATTGTCAACACGAAAGGTCCCATCTACATTTATAATTGCAAAAGGAATTAAGACTAAGTTTATAATTGAATGAGTTAATAATAACTCCACTTAGAAACACCTATCCCCAAAAGGGTTCCTAGTGATAACACGACCCCTATCAGCCACATCTCCCCCGATCGTCACGGCCATCAATGTGGGTTCAAGGGTGGACGCTAAACGTCGTTCACATCATTCATGCGACTCGTGCTCGATCTTTCGACCATCCATGTTCCGAGGCCACGCTTCTCTGGCGTGCTAGGCTCGCCAACTCAACCTTAGTGTATTCACTGTGCAACATGGCTTACACCCACTGTATGTGAACATAGATATGTCTGACACCCAGGCATGTAAACCTGGATCGCCTCATACCGAAGAACTTTCTTGGTGGTGCACGCTAAGGGGGAACACAATCGTTGGTATTTTTAACAGGGATCATCTTATTAGGCTACCGTCGAGTATCCAATACTAGCACACAATAAGACATACAAACAATAACATTGAATGTAAATGCTATGTGATATGGTCCTTCACGTCGTGATCTCCATCCGCCGTCACCGGGTTCCGGCGCCAGGGTTTTGGCGCCATAGACACCAGGGTACCAGTGTCATTCCGGCGTGGTAGTTTGTCATTACCGTGACTATCTACTACTATGCAACAAAAGGTAATTACTTTACCTTTGCCACAACCATATCACAAAGCAACGCCCCCCTGCAAAACAAAGTTAGACGCCTCTACATTATCTTTGCATGTTTTATGTGGCTGAATGGGCTTTCGCACAAGAACCGTTCTTACCTGCGAACTTTTAGCACAATGCTGATCGATTAGTTGTCTCTACTACACCCCTTTCGGGGCCCTCCATTGCAAATGGTATACCAACTAATGCGAGAGAGACAGACACCCCCTAAGCCACTTTATACGGTACAAGCCATATGTCAAGTGTGGACCAGTCTCGCGAATGAACACGTAAAGTCGGTTGGGGGCCGCTTCATCAAGCATTACTACGGTATACACAGGTACACATGGGAGGGTAACAACCAAAAGATCAACGCCCACATGCTACATCTCGTGTGTTCTACTCGTACTAGCATTACTACGCATAGATCTAGCTCTAATACCACTATAGGGGTTCCGCGTATGAAAACAATAAAATTTTACCCTACACCCCTGAACCCCTGAAGCTACCAGGACCTATCTATTAGTAATACAGTAACAGGAGGGGCTTTTCGCGAACTTACCCTCAAAGACCGAAAAGCGTTGTCAATGCTCAGGAGAACGTGGTTGATGTAGACGAGCCGAAGCCGACCTCAAGGTTGTGATGAAGTCCTTGCGCTCCTTCTGGCTCCAATGACTTGAGTGCCTCAAGTGCGACACCTCACAGGGAGTTACAGACGTCCGGTGCCTGACGATGACTCCCGCTTCCCTGATCCAGCAGCAGTTGCGGAAGTAGAGCTCCCGGATCCGAATCTCGCAGCACGATGGCGCTCCGTGGTGAATATGTCTCTCGCTCGCGCAGTACAAACTTGGGACCACGGTCACGACAGAGAGAGGGGGAGAGAGAAAATATCAATTAGAGGTCCTCCCAAAAATGGGGAGACCTTTATTGATTATTGGTGTATTTTTCTAGGCCAAACACCCCACTATATATAGGGGGAGGGGAGGTACTACCTCCCTCAAAGTCCCGGGGTGGGACTAAAGGAGAGGAAGGGGAGGGGAGGCCGCCGGCCAGCCCCTAGTAGGCCCCGCACAGGGGGCTAGGCCTAGCCGGCTAGCCCCCTTGTCCCTTCTCCCTCTCTCCTTTCCCTAATGGGCCCTCTCCCTCCAGAAATTGGCCCATTAAGCCTTTTTGACCTTTAATTGATTTTCTCTTTATTAAATAATTATGAATAAATGATTAAATCAATATTTAACATTCATTCACATATTATTCAACCTCCGTGGCCATGGAACACCTTCCACCTCCACTCCGAACATCCTCTGGACTTACCGAAACCCTTCCGTTTTCTCCCTTCTCTTCTTTGGTGATTCTACCGATCCTATAAATACTCTCTAAGCATCATCAAGCCCTTAAGCGTGATACCCCACGGTTCGAGAACACTCCAGACATGGTCGGGACACTCCCGCACCAATGATCAACAGAGGGACCTGGATGGCCATGTGACCCCTGTGCGTTCCACGAAGATCTTTCGTCGTTTGAACCGGGACAGTCGTGTCTTATTCCCTTTGTCTCCCGATACTTGCATTGCCTGAGATCTGATCAATGTCATCACCATGTCGTGTTCAATCTCGTTATTGAACAATGCTACTTGACTCATTCCGACAAGTGATATCCCCATGATCAAATCACACGCTGAACAGCTATTGGATATAACTTCTCCGAGTGGGCCCTTGAGTATCTTCCCGTCACATGGACGGACAAATACCGCTCTTGACATATATTGCCTCTACGGTTTCCTCCAAGTACCTGAACACACCTTTATAACCACCATTTTACTAGATGGCGTTTGATGCTATCTAAGCACTCTCGGGAGACAGTGATTGATATAGCCTCACGGTCTAAGGAATAGTCTACGAGGATCCATTTCTAATCATCGTAACTTGAACTTCGTGACATGGTCGGGTCACGATGTTTAGGTTGGGTATTCGTTCATCATCTCATTCTCTAAATGAGATGACCTCATTTCCAACTGGCATAAATGCCACATGATCAGGAAACATGATCATCCGTTGACCAATGAACCAGCGACTAGAGTTTCACTGGGAACCCCTGGTTGTTTGTATATCACACGTGTATTGATGTTTCCACTCAATACAGTTATAGCATGATATAAAACTTAATCATAAACTATATGAAATATGATAATAGTCCTCACTACTATTTGTCTCTAGGGCATATTTCCAACAGAGGTTTCCCCATGGAGTATGGGGGAGCAATTCACAAGTCTTCATCAAGCAAAGTGTGAGCAAGAGCAATTAGGAAAGGTGTTACATCTTGAAGGAGACAAGATCATCTACATCAAGCTCAAGTGGAATGCTCAAGGAAAAGGTATGATCTTGATATGTTTTCTATTTTATCGGTCTCTTGTAGTTGTTGGGAGACCGGGTTTAGGATAGATAGCCATACTATCAAGAGGGGCTCTCGGGTGAGTAGCTTGTTCGATGTATTCGGGAGATCTCAAACCTTTGCATACATAGCATCATCTTTCTTGGTTGTTATTTGGATCTTGTCCATGTGAGGATCTAGAGCTTGTGGTTATCTTCATAACAAACTCTAGTTTATCAAAAACGAATTTCCTTTGAATATCTTATTGTGTTTTCGATATTGCGGGTTTTCTAGCTCCACACCTAGAAAAATATATCACATATATATTCATGGTATTTTATCCCTTGGTGATACCCAATATTTCGAAAATTTGGTTTAATCTCGTTTGGAGTTTGGATGCAAAAGTTATTGCAGATTTGGTTCTAAAGTTTCCATGGGCGGAAGTTCTGGCGTGCCACCGGTAGTATCGCTAGGGCATGTTTGCCGCCGGTAGCACCAGGTGATGTACCGGGCTAAATTCCACTCATCCTGATTTCAGTTTAGTAACCTATATATTTGGTGTGTGCTATTTGATAGAACTTTGGTCGGAAGTAAAGGCGGTAGTATCGTCCCCACCGAAAGTACCAATGCACCGGCAGAAATTCTGGCCAGGTTCATTTTTTGCCTTTCGCGTCGCTATGTTTTAACTGTTGGTTGGGTGCCAGCGGTACTCCCGCGCACCCACTGGTAGTACCGGCCAGGGTCACGATTTGACCCAAATGGTCAGATCTGGCAGCCCTTTAAAAGGGGCTCCTCTTCCCCTTCGTGGGGTGAGCTATTTTCTTATTTTTTTGGCTTTCTCTCTCTCCTCCATTGTTTACCTTGAAGAGCTTGTCCTTGATACATTGCAAATGTATCTATAATTTTTGATGTTCCATGCTTGGTTTTATCCACTTTCTTGTGTTTTGTTCCAACTTTGGAGTACTTTTCATATGATTTCTTGGACTAACCTATTAACAAGAGCCATAGTGCCAGCTGCCTGTTTTCTGCTGTTTTTGGTTCCAGGAAAGTCAGAAAATGAATATTCTCGAAATTGGACGGGACAAAAGCCAAAGTGCCTATTTTTCCGGAAGGTATCAAGTGCCAGAATACGAGACGGAGAGGGGCCAGGGGCCGGCCACACCACCTGGCCGCGCGACCAGGCTTGGCCTGCGCCAGGGGGTGGTTTGGCCGACCCTAGCACCCCCTCGGCCTCTCCTTCCGCCTATAAGTTGCCCTCGGGATGAAAACCCTAGGTACCCGATCAAAAATCCACGAAAGAGTCTGTAGCCACCGTCATCTCTATCCCTAGACCGGGAGGGATCTGAAGCTCTTCCCGGCACCCTGTCGGAGAGGGGAATTCACCCTGGAGGCCTTCTTCATCACCATGCAAGCCTCCGGTGTGATGCGTGAGTAGTTCATCCTTGGACTACGGATCCATGTAGTAGCTAGATGGCTGGTTTCTCCTCCTTTGTGCTTTCATGTTTAGATCTTGTGAGCTCCGTTCATGATCAAGATCATCTATTTGTAATTCATACATGTTGTGTTTGCGGGGATCTGATGGATATTGAGATGCTATTTCAGATTGATTATTGATTTTATCATGTCTTTGTTATTTGAGATCTTGCATGCTTTCCGTTGTTAGTAGCTATCTTGGCCAAGTAGATGCTAGCAACTCCAAGAGTTAGTATTTATGCTCGATAGTGGGTTCATGCCTCTGGTAATCTGGGGAAGTGACAGAAATCTCTAAGGTACTAGATGTGCTAATACTACTAGGGAGAAAACAATGATCCTTTGTTCATAGAACAATTGTATTGTTTACCTTACACGCAGTTCGTAAAGCAATAATCTGTTGCTTGCAACTTAATACTAGAGGGGGTTCGGATGATAACCTGAAGGTGGATTATTAGTCATAGATGCAGTTGGATGGCGGTCTATGTATTATGTTGTATTGCCCAATTAAGTCTCAAAGGAGTCAAGATGATTAGTATATGCATGTATTGCTTTCTCGGTGTTTGTCAATTGCCCCGCTGTAATTTGTTCACCCAGCATGTTATCTATCTAAGGAGAGCCACCTCTAGTGAACTATGGATCCCGGTCCTTGTCTTTTACGTACAATCTACAATCTGTTTCTGCTTTGTGTTTACTTTCTGCAAACTTTTACTTCCTTCCATTCGATACGTTTAATCCTTTGTTTTCTGCAAAACACGGTGAGATTGACAACCTCATCGCAAGTTGGGGACAAAGTTCTATGGTTGTGTTGTGCAGGTCTCCACGTTGCTACTAGCACCGGTAGTGCGCCCTGCCAAAGCTCAGCTAGTAACACCTTTGGGGTGTTTCCTTGCTCCTACTGGTTCGATTAAACCTTGGTTTCATAACTGAGGGAAAACTTTCTGCTGTACTCATCATACCTTCCTCTTGGGGTTCCCAACGAGCTCTACGTCGATCATCGAGTGCATCAAGATCTTTTCTGGCGCCGTTGCCGGGGAACGAAGAAGAAGAAACTCCCACGTCAACTACACGCCATCAAAGATTTTCTGGCGCCGTTACCGGGGAGTCAAGGACATCTTATCAAGGGGAGTCCCTCATAACCAATCTCTTTACTTTGTTGTTTTTGTTTTGCTTAGTTTCTTTTTTGCTTTGTTTGCTTGTTTTGTTATCAAAAACACACAAAAAATAGTTTTACTAGTTTGCTTTCTTATTTGAAAATCCAAAAAAATGACTACCCTTGAAAACACTAAGTTGTGTGACTTCACTAGCACCAACAACAATGATTTTATGAGCACTCCTATTGCTCCACCTGTGGCTGAAAATACTTTCTTTGAGGTAAAACCTGCTTTGCTCAATCTTGTTATGAGAGAACAATTTTATGGTATTGGTAATGAAGATGATGCTTCCCATCTAAACAACTTTGTTGAACTTTGTGAGATGCAAAAGCATAGGGATATAGATGGTGATATTATTAAACTGAAATTGTTTCCTTTCTCTTTGAGAGGAAAAGCTAAAGAATGGTTGAATTCCTTAACTAGGAATAGTATTGATTCTTGGACTAAGTGCAAAGATGCTTTTATTGGAAAATACTATCCTCCTGCTAAGATTATATCCATGAGAAGTGAAATAATGAAGTTTAAACAACTTGATAATGAGCATGTTGCTCAAGTTTAGGAAAGAATGAAATCTTTGGTAAAGAATTGTCCCACTCATGGACTGACTGCTTGGATGATCATCCAAACTTTTTATGCAGGATTGAACTATTCTTCAAGGAACCTATTGGATTCAGCTGCTGGAGGTACCTTTATGACCATCACTTTGGGTGCTGCAACAAAACTATTGGATAATATGATGGTTAATTATTCTGAATGGCATATTGAGAGAGCTCCACAAGGTAAGAAGGTAAATTCTGTTGAAGAAACCTCCTCCTTGAGTGATAAGATTGATATTATTATGTCTATGCTTGTTAATGGGAAAGCCCATATTGATCCAAATAATGTTCCTTTAGCCTCTTTGGTTGCTCAAGAAGAGCAAGTTGATGTGAACTTCATAAGAAATAACAACTTTGGCAACAATTCTTATGGTAATAATGCTTATAGGAACAATTTTGGTAACAACAATTATAAGCCTTATCCTCCTAATACTACTTATGGCTTTAATGGTAAATCTGAATTACCTAGTGAATGAAGAATTTTAGAAGTTGAAAGAGCCACTAAAAACTTCATGCAACTGCAATATGAGCAAAATAAACTATTTACTAAAACTATGGAGGAACAATCCACCATCTTGAAGAACATTAGCCATCAACTTGAGAGTCTAAATAGGGAAATACCTAGTTTACAATTGAAACTCTCTAATGCTAAAAGAAATATATCATCTTTGTCTGAAGCTCAATCTTCATTGATTAATAAAATGGCTGCTAAACCTGAAACTAATGAGAATCCCTTTGCAGCTACTAATGCCATACAAGTAAGAATTGATGAAAATGTTAGACTATTAGCTGAATTACATGCTAAGTGGGAAAGAGAAGATGAAATTGCTAGAAACATTAGTGTTTCTACTATCACCACCACTAGTGTTGAGGCTAGTAATAGTCCTACTACTTTAGATGATAAAGTTGATTTTGATCTTGATGGTTGCAACATCTCTGAAGTTATTAAGTTCCTACAAAAGCTTGCTAAAAGTCCTAATGCTAGTGCTATGAACATGGCTTTTACAAAACACATTACTGATGCTCTCATAAAGATTAAAGAAGAAAAGATGAAACATAAAGCTTCTATTCCTATAAAACAAGAAGATGGTTGGGAACCCATCATTAATATGAAAATGAATGACTTTGATTTCAAAGCTTTGTGTGATCTTGATAGTAGTGTTTCTATTATGCCTAGAAGGATTTATGATATGCTTGATTTGCCTCCTCTTGAAGATTGCTATTTGAATGTCCCACTTGATGCTAATGCTAAAAAGAAACTCATGGGGAGTCTTAATGATGTTCTTATTATGGTTAATGATTCCTATGTCCCTGTTGATTTCTATGTTTTGGATGTTGAATACAATGCTTCTTGTCCTATTACTTTGGGAAGACCTTTTCTTAGAACTGTTGGTGCCATCATTGATATGAAAGAAGGCACCATTAAATATCAACTCCCACTCAAGAAAGGTATAGAACACTTCCCTAAGAAGAGATAAAAGATTTCTTTTGCTTCTCCTATGAAAACAAAATTTGGTCTTAATGCTTCTTCATTTGAGAACACTTGATTCTTTCTTTGCTTCTTATGCCTAACTTAAAGGCGTTAAAGAAAAGTACTTGTTGGGAGATAACCCAAGAGTTTTAGATGAGTCTCGGAAGTTATTACCTCTGTAATAACCTCTCCTTATCCTTTTTATTTGCTTTTTGTGCCAAGAGTAACCTCTAATGAGAGTGAAGTAATGATTGGGAAAGTTGCTGTCCCGAAACAGATTTCTGTGCTTCATCATAAAAATTCCTGAGAGAGTTACGTACGTCGGATTGAGCTGTAATTTTCTGTGCTTCTGCCCCAGGTTGTTATCTAACTTTCGTTAGTTAAACACTTTTTAATTTGAGCAACAGAAGGTCTTCGAAAAAATTCGTCTTTACCTGCTGGTCTGTTTTGACAGATTTCTGCCATTTTCTGCATTTGCTTCTTGTTAGTTCCTTCTTGAGTTCTTTTGGGGAATTGAGCTTTTTGAAGGAATTGCTACAGTATCTAGTGTTCTAATGGAAGTTTATTTGGTGTTAGAACTAAACCTTGAGACTTATTTATCTTAAGTGCACTAATGTTGCTAATGAGATTGTGTGAAGTTTTGTATGAAGGAAAATTTTCAGGTGTATGGAAGGAATGGGTAATGAGATGAAGGATGGACTAAATCTCAAGCTTGGGGATGCCACGCGTGTCACCCCAAGAAATATCCAAGAAGTACAAGCGTCAAATCTTGGGGATGCCCAAGGCATCCCCTTCTTCATCAATAAAAATCTCAGGTTTCTTCCAAACGCTTCATTTTTATTGTTTCATGCACAGTTGTGTTTTTCTTGGAGCGTCTTCTTTTTCGTTTTCGTTTTGGTTTTTATTTTGCTTGGTTTGCTTAGTTTTCTGAATAAGTTGGTTGGACCCCCTCTTTCATACATTGGTTTGCAAATAGTTTGGTTTGGTTTAGAAAAGAGTAGGAAAGTTCATGCTTATGTGGTAAAAAGAGCTCGTTTTTGACTGTGGCTATGCTTTGTCATGCCATGCTTGATATTGTTTTGGCTTTATGCTTAGTATTCTTTGCTGTAGCATGACTTGTTATAAACAATTGAGATTGCTTAATGTGCCTTGGATGAATCATGCGTTGTTTTAGCATATTAAAGCATAGTATAGTGGTATTCTCCTTTGATGCTTTATTTGGGTTGACTTGGTGCATGCTCACACCATGTTATGACTTTCACAAGTCACCATAGCCTTTATGATCCTTTAGTTTTCAACTTGTAGTATCACTTTATGCTTTGATCAATGATGTTTTGTCGCTCTGCATGATTATGGCCATTATTGCTCTCTTAGTTTGTCGCTCCTAGTCTTTTGCTAGCCTCCACAACAAAGTATGAGTTCCAATCATGCATCCAACTCCCTAAACCAAGTTTTTCCAAAGATTCCACCATACCTACCTACTAGCTTATGCTATTCCAAGTATATTCATGCTTTTGTCTACCTTTCACTTGTTATGAGAAAACTAGTGATTAAAGCTCTCACGAACTTGATGGCACACTTTACTTTATTGCCTCTAATAAACTTGAACCATTGGGTCCTTCTTTGTTGCGTATATGCTTGCGCTTTATAAGTTGAAGTTAGAAGAACCATGTTTCATGGGGAACGCTTTCAACATTGCACTTGTACTTTGTACCCCGTTGATATTATGTTCTTTTGCTTACGGATCCCGACGGTGTGAAATAAAAGTGGAACTTGTAAGATCATGGAGTTTGTATGTGTGTTAGAGAAACGCCTGGGCCGCTAGCCTAAGCCATGCCTAATCATGGTGGAAACTTGCAGCATCACCATAATGAGCACTCTATGAAGCATCCTCAATAAAAACCTATGCAAATAGCAAATAAAAAGATTGCTGAGATGCTCATTGTCTGCTTGCCTTGTCATTTTGATTATGGGAAAGCTCCCGTATCATGTGCAAGGGGTACCCCATTGGCGGTTCTTAATGATACACATATACTTACAATGACAAGAGCTTACTCGTGACTGAAGTTGAGTAGCATGAGGATCGGTCTTCGTAAGTAAGGGGCATGAGATTTCGGTTTATAACTTGTCAAGCATATCCTCTTAGTTGTGTCACTTTAACCTTAATCACCTTCAAGATGCTTATGATAGGGGGAATGAGAGATGAAAGCTATAAGTACCATAATTTGTGGAAGCTCTTTATGAGACTTGAATCCCTACTTCCTTTTACAAAAGGCCCTTCTTCCACCATTATATTGAGTCTCCACCTTCTATCTTTATGCACTTACTTTGAGAGCATAGTGGCCATTCTTAGTTCTATGTGCATTGTCCCAAGACTAGTTGATTGATGCATAACTTGTTATAGCTTGTTTGAAACTATTGTATCTAGTCACTCTTATGAACTTTGAAGGTGTCCTATGCATTTATATTTGCTACTCTATTGAGGGACAAGCTGAATACTATTATGCTATGTTTTTTATGTGAAACAAACAAACGTCTTGCAAAGCATTGTTATTCATGAATCTTTTGTTTGTGCCTTTTCATGTTGCATCATAGTTTCTTTGATTATTGCTAGAACTTTGTCTTTCATGTTATGATTGAAGTACTTTGATCCCAGCTTTGATGTTTTGCAAATACTTTGATCAAGTCTTTGATGGTGCATGTCACCTCAAAAATTATTTCTTTTTATCACTTACCTACTTGAGGACGAGCAGGAGTTAAGCTTGGGGATGTTGATACATTGCAAATGTATCTATAATTTTTGATGTTCCATGCTTGGTTTTATCCACTTTCTTGTGTTTTGTTCCAACTTTGGAGTACTTTTCATATGATTTCTTAGACTAACCTATTAACAAGAGCCACAGTGTCAGCTGCCTGTTTTATGCTGTTTTTGGTTCCAGGAAAGTCAGAAAATGAATATTCTCGGAATTGGACGGGACAAAAGCCAAAGTGCCTATTTTTCCGAAAGGGATCAAGTGCCAGAATACGAGACGGAGAGGGGCCAGGGTCCGGCCACACCACCTGGCCGCGCGGCCAGGCTTGGCCCGCGCCAGGGGGTGGTCTGGCCGACCCCAGCACCCCCTCGGCCTCTCCTTCCGCCTATAAGTTGCCCTCGGGATGAAAACCCTAGGTACCCGATCAAAAATCCACAAAAGAGTCTGTAGCCGCCGTCATCTCCATCCCTAGATCGGGAGGGATCTGAAGCTCTTCCCGGTACCCTGCCGGAGAGGGGAATTCACCCTGGAGGCCTTCTTCATCACCATGCAAGCCTCCGGTGTGATGCGTGAGTAGTTCATCCTTGGACTACGGATCCATGTAGTAGCTAGATCGCTGGTTTCTCCTCCTTTGTGCTTTCATGTTTAGATCTTGTGAGCTCCGTTCATGATCAAGATCATCTATTTATAATTCATACATGTTGTGTTTGCGGGGATCCGATGGATATTGAGATGCTATTTTAGATTGATTATTGATTCTATCATGTCTTTGTTATTTGAGATCTTGCATGATTTCCGTTGTTAGTAGCTATCTTGGCCAAGTAGATGCTAGCAACTCCAAGAGTTAGTATTTATGCTCGATAGTGGGTTCATGCCTCTGGTAATCTGGGGAAGTGACAGAAATCTCTAAGGTACTAGATGTGTTGTTGCTACTAGAGAGAAAACAACGACCCTTTGTTCATAGAACAATTGTATTGTTTACCTTACACGTAGTTCGTAAAGCAATAATCTGTTGCTTGTAACTTAATGCTGGAGGGGGTTCGGATGATAACCTGAAGGTGGATTATTAGTCATAGATGCAGTTGGATGGCGGTCTATGTATTATGTTGTATTGCCCAATTAAGTCTCAAAGGAGTCAAGATGATTAGTATATGCATGTATTGCTTTCTCGGTGTTTGTCAATTGCCCCGCTGTAATTTGTTCACCCAGCATGTTATCTATCTAAGGAGAGCCACCTCTAGTGAACTATGGATCCCGGTCCTTGTCTTTTACATACAATCTACAATCTATTTCTGCTTTGTGTTTACTTTCTACAAACTTTTACTTCCTTCCATTCGATATGTTTAATCCTTTGTTTTCCGCAAAACACGGTGCGATTGACAACCTCATCGCAAGTTGGGGACAAAGTTCTGTGGTTGTGTTGTGCAGGTCTCCACGTTGCTACTAGCACCGGTAGTGCGCCCTGCCAAAGCTCAGCTAGTAACACCTTTGGGGTGTTTCCTTGCTCCTACTGGTTCGATTAAACCTTGGTTTCACAACTGAGGGAAAACTTTCTGATGTACTCATCATACCTTCCTCTTGGGGTTCCCAACGGGCTCTACGTCGATCGTCGAGTGCATCAGTCCTCTCCCTTCCCCTCCTATGATTTTTGCATCTTTTTGAGGGATTTGAGAGAGGAGATCTTGATCTACAACCCCACCAAACCAAATTCCTTCTTTGTGAAGGAATCCTTGGGATCTAGATCTTTGAGAGTTTTGTGTTCTCCTCTTGTGTTCTTCCTCTCTTATTCCCTAATAGCTTTTGTAGCTTTGGTGGAATTTGAGAGTGACAGACTTGACTCTTGCATTTGGTGCATAGGTTTGAGTTCTCCTCGGAGATTCGGTGAGTTCAGGCTCTTGGGCTTGTTTCTCTTGGGTTCTTAGAACCCTAGACGGTGTGTGAAGTTGTGGTGAGTTCTTGGGGCCTCTAATTGAGTTGTGGAGATTCCTCAAGCTTGTGGCCTGTTGTGGCATTGTTCTTGGGGGCCTCCAATTGAATTGTGGAGATTCCTCAAGCTTGTGGCCTTGTGTGGCTTTGTTCTTGGGAGCCTCCAATTAAATTGTGGATATTTCCCCAATATTGTACGGGTTCGGTGACCGCCCTCAAGTTTCCCATAGTGGATCATGAGTAGGCCTTGGTGCCGAGCTCACGGGGGAATAGGGTGAGCTTGTTGTGACATCGGTGAGTTGCGTGCCTTCACATCTTGGGGTGAGGTTTTGTGCGGTGTTGGGTGAGCATCGAGCTACCACACATCAAGGTGAGCCATTTGTGGTGTTCGGAGACCATTGCACCAACGCACCTCTCCAACAAAAACATAGCTTCTTTAGAAGTGAACTTCGGGATAAAAAGCATCATCTCCGTGTCCATCGGTTATCTCTCAACCAAGCCCTTTGCTTATGCAATTTACATTGTGATAGCCATCGTGCTTGAAGTATTACATCTTTCTATCACCTTGTTGCTTGTCTTCCTTAGCATAGGTTGTTGGTGCACTTAGTTGAACCTAGTGGTTTTAGGTTTTGTGATCTATAAATTAAACATTAGTTTTATTCTGCATTTATTAGAGCCTAAACCGTAAATATTTTAAAAGCCTTTTCACCCCCCTCTAAGTGATGTCACCTGTCATTTCAACAGGTCTTCATCTTGCCTTACATGTTAAGTTGGTCTTTGATCTCCCTTAAAATGTACATCTGGTCTCCAGGATCCTATAGAGTCACCTTACAGTCCGACAGGTCAGGTCGGTTAAGAGCTTCAGGGTATGGGCCTTCAAGTCGTGGACACTAGGGTGTTCATGGGAAGGAATATGGATAATGTCATATGTGCAATACATGACCAAATCCACTCATCACCGACAAGCCCCTAATTAGTACCTTTAATAAGATGGCCTTCCTTCATCAACAATCCCAGTCTTGTTCAACCTTCAACTAATGAGCTCGATGACTCTGGCAATCAGGATGGGGTAGGTCTAGAAAACATCGAAGACCTAAGGGAACAAATCTTCGGTTTATACCAATGGCCTGAAGAGGCAGTCCTCCAAGCGTCCTCATCTTCAGAGCAGGTCTGGTAACTTCTTTCATCTCAGATATCCTAGGGTAATAGGATTGCGACGAGATCCTAAAAATATGTTAATAATAGAGAGAAAATATGTCTCTTGCAAGGGTGTAAAATACCTTTAATGACCCGAGGAGGTCTGAAGTGAGAGACATCTCTTCGTAACGTGGAGTGCCGATGCGAGAGGTCCTAACTGATGCGATAGCATGACCAGGAGCCATGGTTGGAAGAAAAGGACCTGATGTGATCTTGTAGGATGGGCTACCGTATGTCCATTCTTAGTTACATGTTTCACAAAGGAACTAGTGGATTCTGAGGAAGCTTGTGTGCTTATTTCGGCTCCTCTTGAAAGAGCACGCGTACCCCATGTGTGGTTTAGATAATTAATGACAACCACTATGGACTAAATTTCATTTAGTTACACTTGTAGGGATTGTCCATATACAATGCTTTCAGACCATATGTTGGTTTCAAGGTAAAAAAAGAACAAAGCAAATAAGATCAAGTGATGATCAAGGTTATATTCAAGGGAATAGTAATGGCCATGTGAGGGTTGAACCTATTGGAAGCATGTCTTTAAGAAGAAGATTGACTATGCAATCATGGTTATCTCAAAGACATCATCATATTGAAGAAATAAGAATTGATTTAAGGTTGAAAGTCAAGATTCAAGATGAGCCATATAGAAGGGATTAAATGCTTGAAGCTTGTCATCCATTTGATGGTACGACAAGTGAAGATATGCCTAAGAGAGGCTTTTAAATAATGGCCCATGGGGATAAATTTATGATTCACATGAAAAACAAAGGATTATTTCCAAAAGGTTCGTGTGGGTGATTTATTTCCTATGAAATACGGTGCCAATGAATCGTTATGGAAAATTTCTAGAGGATTAACATAGAGAAGGTCTTAAGGATTTTAATCCTGCAAAATTCATAACAAAAAAATCAAGTAAAAAAGGCCCTAGTTTTACTTTAGTTAAGAGCAGAAAAATGTCACTCGAACAATGGGATAGAAGGTCGCTCATGAAATTGCGGCGTACAACGCTACCAGCTTGAGATGAAGAGCATTCGAAGTTGATGCTGTTTTCATAGAAGTGAATTATATTCTAGTTGCTACACTAAAAAGATAAACATTGTACCAAACCGGTACGTGAGGCCAGAGAGGGACGATTGGGAGGCGTCGCTTAAACCCATCTAGGGCTTCGTTGCATTTGTGGGTAATGCCATAGGTCCGCTCCGCCTTCGTGGCCTTGATGTCTTGGAGGCGTGACGGACAACGACCCCTTGCTGGTGGGAGGACTCTTGTTTAGCTTATTTTTCAATGTATTTTTCAGAATGGTGAGGCGGTAGTTACATCCTGAAGACAAAATAAGGTCCTTCTCCCTCGCTCAGGTGGTGCGTATAGCGTTGACGAAGGGCACGTGGAATCGTGTGTCTGATAGATCTCCTAGGCTCCGGTCGGTTTTCATGTCCATTGATGTGGTTTTAGATCAGTCTCTTTCAATTTATGATTGTCATCATTGGCGAAGGTTGCTCACAACGACTTCTAGTCTATCTACTATAACAAGTTCTATTACGACAAGACTTTCCTAGCTCCGGTGATGGAGGGACGAGGACGACGGCACATCTTCAGCTCGTCATAATGTGTAGTCGTCGCTAGGTGATACAAAGATCTAGATTTATATTTCTTATTACTTTGAGAGCTCCTTGTACTACTATTATTAATAGATCGATAGATTATTTTCTTAAAGAATTCTAGCTACGAATTCAGAAAAGGTATAAAACCAAATCTACATTGGGAGTCCCTATCTATTTTCAATTCCCTTCTTACTAGCTTTGCCAATACATCCACTACTAAGCTGACGCTTTCGAGCATAACGGAGAGTTCCAAGATAAAGAAACGGAATTGAGGTTGACATAGCGTAGAGCTGGAAGCTGCACTAGTGTACACAGAAGACAGAATGAAAAAGAACCGCCCCAACTTCCCTCTTGGAAGGAACCATTCCATACACAAATAGAGGAGGTGCCCGAAGGAAGATGATTTCTTTGCAAGATTTGCTATTAATCGTGCACATATAAAGACTTGTGTAATCGCTTCAATTTCTTGGGTCACGGAACAGTGCTGATACATATCGAGTCAACAGAATTCTCACTCCAATAGCATACAGTAGTAACAAAAACCACGCGTAAACACTCACATCAAGTCTCAAAGGAAGAACAAATTAACGGAGCAGAGCTGCTACAGAGGCGCACGCTGGCTAGCCGCGGCACTGGGTGATGGCGGAGCAGCCGCGCGAGTAGGGGTTGGCGTCGGCACCCGGCTGGCAGTTGTAGTAGGACGCCCCCGGCACGGAGCACGGCACCGAGTCCCTCATCAGCGCGGCATAGCTGATGTACTGCGTCTGCGTCGGGTAGTCGCCGCCGTCACCGCCCTCATCCTCTTCCTCCTCCTCCTCCTCGTCGTAGTTAAGGCGCCGCCTCAGCCTGTACTCGCCAAGGCACTCCTCCACCATGGCCCCGCAGGAGCTGGGCCCCGGACGCATCCACCCCGCCGCCGGCCCCGCGTCCGCCGCCGCCGCCGTGGCTGAGACGACGAGCGTGACTAGAAGCAGGACCAGTGTGAGCCGTGCCAATGCCATGGTAGAGGCCGGATTGAAGATGCTTTACTTGGGGATGCGTAGGTGGTCGCCGGCCGGTGGAGGTACGTACAGTAGTGAAACAGAGAACAGAGCAAAGGGGGGACGCGAGGTGGTGGGAGTCGAGTCTTGGTAGAGGGTAGAGTGGGGACTGGACTTATCTGGAACTAGATGAAGAAGGGCGCTTCGCCGCGCCGACTACATTATGAATTCATTCGGATAGACACGCTTTGCCACAGAGTTGACAACCCAATATGAATTCCTTCGGATAATAAGACAATAGCAACTCAACAAGAATTTAGTTTAATCAGCCTTTGAAGCAGACACATGTTAAACTTCAAATCAGCAGATCCTACATGATTTCTTGTTCAATTATATAAAAGGAAAATAAGAGGAAAAACACTACTGAAGCACTACGACATGAGCTAATTGATTAAATAATAACTAAAAATTTATCAGTGGCAACCGATCTATACTCTGCAGGACTGCAAAATAAAGTATATACCTTAATGTAACCTATCAGCATTGGTCCTAGCCTAATACTGGATGGAAAGTATCACACCTAAAATCAATGGACTATCAATGAGTAATTTGAAGGATATACAACATATTTTTAATATGTAGTAAATGATAGTACATCATAAAGGTAAACTGATATAAAAAATAACCAATATGTACACATGATGTAGTAATAGTTTCCAACAGGCACGACATGCATGGCCACACAACTGGAGCTAGCACAAGTGAGGCACATCAATATGCTGAGTGTCTTGTAAGAGAATCACCATGAAGAAACAACAACAGCAGATCATCCCTTTATTTTGTGCTGTCAACACTCAACTGGACATAATAAGAATATCAGGCGTATATGGCAACTATCTGCCGTGCTTGAATGTAAAAATACTCAAAAATCCTAGATCCGTCCAAAGATGCTATATCACAGCCTTGACCTGATTTTGCGGCGACATTCTTAAGGGTCTCCTGGTAAAAAAAAGATAGTATAAAACATGAGTTCATGTGATCGAACAAAGTATATACAATATTAAATGCAAGTAAGATATGCCAGGCCGGTGATTCGATGACAACAATTACCTGTATGGACAGTTGGTCTTCTGTTAGCAACACTCCATCTCTGATAGACAACAGAAAAAAGGTAAATCAAATGAATTATAACTGTAGAGTTGTGGCGACCTACACCCCAACTTTTCTTATCCAGATAATCAAACACCATTGTTAAATAAGAGTAGAACACTACACTGAGAATATTTAAAGTTTTAGGCAATGAAAAAACTGACCTCTATCTCATAGCGGAAAAGGTGAAGCTGTTAGAGCCGAAACAATAGCAATGATTGTGATTTTTTTGGAAGGAGTGTTAAATTCATATGTAAGGATCTTTTCATTGGGAGCAATATGCAAAATTATTTTTTAACATTAATTTGCACACCATCCTAGCGTAGCGCTATACCAGAACAGAACCTAGCCTACACATCACTTCAACTGTACTCTGAAACATATGAATTGTGATATTTGTTCCATTCGAAAAGGGCAATCCCACTTGTACAAAAGGCAGAACCAAGATTTGAATACCAAGTAGCATGGCATATTGATTCTTTTCAACTATAAATTGCACACCACCACATCGCTATATCCAAACAAAACCTAGCCTACACATCACTTCAGCTAGACTCAGCTGAAACATATGCATTGTGATTTTTGTTTCCTTTGAAAAGGGTAATCCCAGTTGTATAGAAAAAAAGGCAGAACAAAGATATCAACACCAAGTATCATGGCATATTCAAGCCATTGCACGCACTATTGCACTGTCTTTAGTGTCCAGTCCCCAATATGCATTCTAACTGCAAAACTGAAACTACATATGTTCAACGATGAAGAACATCAGCTACAAAGCAACAAAGTCGTGATCAATTTTCTTGTCAAAAAACTTAGATTTCAAAACAACAAATACAAAAGGACATATACTGTGGCATCAGCATTTGATGTAATATTGTCATATATATCAGCTGGCAAATAATTCCACTAACAATTTGAGAACCATAGACTATGAAATGACAGAACACAGTTTTTTTGGCTCAAAAAATATAACATAACAACCTCCAAGTGTTGTTGGAACTTCATTGTTCAGTGGTTAGGTATCATTTTAGCATTAGACCACATGCCCATACAACGTCAGATGATCATCCAACAAACCAGAAAACCTAAACTGGTGGGAAGAGAGAATTTGCCTCTTAATGTAACTATAACAAAGATGAGACTAATTATGTATGCAAATGCTATGTTGATGCAGTCTCAGCGATATGGTATATAGAGGTATGTGCCTAGCTGATGGACAAAAATATACATGTTCTATGAAGAACAAAGCTACATTGTACCTCTGCTTAAATGTGCAAGCCAGATATACTGTGAACTCAAATGGAGGTGCTGCTAAGGTAGACGGTATCTGTGGTACAGTCGGCATCAGAGAAAAAGTCACCAGTACAAAACACTTTACAACGCGTCTATAACACATGAAAACTCTTAGCAAACCAATTAGCATTTTCTTAATCTTAACACACCATCCAAAATCTCATGATCTGGAGCTAATAAAATGAAGAGATTTCCTTATGAGACATATAGAAGAACCAAGCTCAATTTTCTTGAAGATGTGCAAAAATAGTTGTATATCAAATATTTATTTGTGTCCGCAACAGAATTGAGTGTCATTTATATCATGTTTTAAGGTAAATTAGCAACTGCTGAATTTCATTTTAAGTCCACTTCAAAATTTACTCTATAACATCATGAGTTGTGCGCAAGTTGCGCTAAAGGCATAATGTTGCAAGCTGCAGATTATATCAGCAAAAGGAACTCCTTATTTCCAGCCCTATTTCACCTCTTTTCCAAAGCTATTTCGTGTTGATGGAACTATGATGGAAGGATCAGACCAACACACAAATGCAGAAATAATGAACTACAAAACACTTCTGAATACACTACAAACAACTTCTGCATATATGGGTCGACTGAATGAGGAGCAAATGGGTACGGATAAAAGTACCGCGTACCTACCATCTGACTCACATGTTATGACATTTTCCAGTTGAGAATTCAAATATATTTTAAATAGGTTGAGATACCATACATTCATATCAGGGAACAACTGGATTTTCTCAATAATACCAGATGACTACACAACATAAATCATCAACTTATTCAGAAGACTATTTCAATAAAGATATTAATGGCTGATATGAGCCAGCAACCCAGCTTGTACCAATCAACAGTACTCATGTTAGTGAACAAATGTGTGCATCAATGGGGATGAGAGAGTTGAAGGGAGGATGTCCATCTTGCCTCACATTTGGCGTTGTTGTTTTCCTGTTGGATGGTCTTCTTGTTGAGGCAAAGCAATCGGGACAACTTTTGTTGATGAAGACCACATAGACACCAAGATGTAGTTGATCTGCCTCCCATCTTGCCTACGCATAGCTAAGAGGAAGATCGCATACGGTCCCCATTAGGCCAGAAGGTCCGGCAGGTAGTCACCGCCGCTCGACCAGGAGATCGAGCTGGGTGAATGAGCCATGATCCTGTCGAGAATACTGAGATCTTCCTTCCCATCCTCCATCTCTCCCACACCAGGACGTCCGCCAGAAGAATAGGAAATAGGAGGCCCAGCCTCCTCTCCATGACCTGACGCTCACCATAGGTATTCCCGTCGTCGTGGCCACCTGGAACGGCAGTGCCGCAGCCTGGACCAGCAGAGCTGAAACTCCCAGGATGGCACTTGCCCCAGGCCGAGTCGAACTAACCCAGACCATCAACATGATAGACATGGCCTCGATCTAGCCATCCCCGCCAACCACTCCCAAGGTTCCGGCCAGCCCCATGGGAGCAAGGAAGAAGATGAGTGGAACGGGGAAAGAACTCCGGATCAAGCACCACAAATTCAGAGCCGAGAACCACACCAAAAATCCAGCGACCAGGAATCCTCCCAAATCCTCCACCTCGACCTCCATGGAGAAGAACAGACGAGGAAGAAGAAGACCTAAGCAACACAGATCAGGATTATTTCGGAAAATAAACCTAAAAACCAGAGCCGTGCCGTCGCTAAGAAACCCGCCAATACCGCCGAGGAAACCGCCGCACAGAGCCAGCACAAGAGATCCAACCCGCTTGACATTGTCAAAGCACAGCGGAGACTCGGGAAAAAAGACTCACTGTCGGTGGGAAAATAACAGAAGAAAAACAAAACAACCATAATTATGTGCGACTGACAGACGCGTCCCACCGGCGCCAGAAGAAAGGAAAAACGCCGCAAGCGGCCTCAGCGCACGCCGTGAACACCACGCTTAAGGAATTAAGGAATGGTATTCGGACATGGCATTTTGGCTCCCAGGTCTAGATGAACCTATTATGAAAAACATATTTTATATGAATTTCAAAATGTTGAAAAAATCCGAAACAAAATCCTGGGTGTACATCTGGACATGATATGTTCTCACACAAAGTTTTTGCGGCTAAAAGACATATTTTGGGGTCTGTGTAAAAAAAGACAAAAATATGTCTTGCGACAAGCTATTATAAAACACAGAAAATTGTCTTTTTATAGAAGCCACATAAAATGTCTTTTTTTCATGAAATTTCGTGTACGAACCTAGAATATCGGCATGTACACCTGGGTATTTTTTCTAAACTTTTAAACATTTTGAAGTTCATCATTTCCGTGGTGGGTGCATCTACACCTAGGAGCCAAAGTGAATTTCCGATGGTATTTATGCTTATTTATTAGACGTTGAGTAGAACTTTTTCAACCAAAGACAGGTTTTACCGTATGAGATTCCTACATGTAAACAGGAAGCTTGTAACGGATTTATCATCTAACATATGTACCAATAGATGCAGAATGCCAATACAAATCATGGAAATCCTGTGACAATGCAACAATTATGTATATAATTTAAGCTCACGAGAGATTACTCTTTGTTCACAATAATGGCAAACAAAAATTTGCTATTTAAAAGTTGTACCTCTACTCATGTAGAACTATAGATGTGATTTAGATGAGCAGCCCGCCTGCCATAGAGGAGCTTTTGAGTGCAAGCACAAACCTTTTTTTTACAGATGACCAGCACGGCAGTACCAATCTTAAGGAATAGCATCCTGAGATGCAAAAAAGTTAACAAAACAAATCACGGACTCCATATAACTACTGGAAGCGAACTATAATAAGCATGGAAAACTTTTGAAAGCAGTTTGCCTTCTAGCACCAACGAAAATTGATGAACTGATGGATGTCATAGATTGTCATCTGAATTGTTAACTGATAAATGATTCTTTCATAAAAGAAAATTAATTTACACTCTTAACTCGTATTAAAATAATAGTCTATATGATTTTTCTGTGAGTTAACTTGCACAACCGAGGAAAGTATACCTGAAGATATACTAAAGGCCTAAAAGGTTCTAGTAACTCATGATATGACTAATCTACACGGACTAAAATCCAAACCCTTTGAATAATGAAACATCTGCAGGCAAGATCAGCAATCACAATCTAATTTCTCTACTGGCTCAGATCTCACAGAAGAATTAGATGAATGTAAAAGATGCAATCTCATAAATGATAACAAATATCAGTTATACCGACAAGACACTTTTTCTTTTTATGTTGTCATGTTGGTGTAATAACTAATTAGTACATAAAAATATACTTACAATTCAATGCTCTGGCAACAAATAAGGCTTGCTAATTTTGTGCATGTTAAGTAAACATCAACGTTTGGAGAGGATTAGCGATAAACTATGAGTAGAAATGTATGATACGGTTTAGTTTTATAAAGAGAAGATGCCCCCAGCAACAGAAGACGAATAACAGGGTCGACGAAGTGAATAGCCAGGCCACCAGTACGGCATAGTTGAGTCTCCCTCCTACGCTGTATCAACCAACATACATCTTGTGAATCACTATCTCGGTATGGTCCGAAATTGGAAGATTGAAAAGGTTGTGGAGATAGGGCATTAGGGAGACTGGATACCTTTGATTCCAGCGTGGATGTATACTGAACTTCAGAACGGCAGGAGAGGTGACACTGGAAGAGGGAAGATGAGGATCAGAGATGCCATGGCAGTGAGGTCATTTGACGAAGGGGAGGCCGGAGGCGGAGGAAGCGACGGAGGCGTACGCGGGGAAGCCGTGCAGGAGGCGAGTCGGGGAAGCGGCGCCATGAGGACGCGGGGGTACTGGAGGAGATGTAGATCGACGGGGAACCAAACCGGGGATCCGCACCGCCGATGCTGACGGCTAGTTGAAGCCACGCCGGCGACCACGACCATGGCTAGGGTTTGCTGCTAGAGTACGTACTGGGGAATAGCGCAGCTGCGGCATCGGGTACCAGCGGAGAGACTCGGAGAACTCGTGCCGGTGAGGAGCAGCACCAGTAGGCGGCCGAGCCCGCCGCAACCGGCGACCCAGGCGGCGGTTTGGGAAAGAGAGATGCGGCGGGGAGAAATAAGGAAAGGGAGGGCCTTTTTTTCTCTCTTTGATGAGGGTGCCTGTGCGTCGACCAGCCAGCGAGGGGCCACAGATTAGAAGCAGAGAGAACATACGGCAAGACGCGCCTCAGAATCGCCGAGAGAGCTCGCTGTATCTCACGCTTAAGCTTTTAAATAGCCTTGCTAAATTATGTTATTGACCCTACCTGTGTAATTGTGTTTGTTGTTTCTCTCCATTTCCAGCACAAATAGTTTGATGCTCACTTGACAACTCTGCAACCGTACACCGACCAAGGCAACGATTCTAGCATCTTCAACAAATCAGCTGCACGGCAGCAGCGATTTTTTTTAGTAAAATGACTGAGATTGTGGCTGCAGGTTGACCTAGAAATCTCCCCTTTAATTAAACTAAATGCACGCGCACTGGGTTGCGAGCTTAGCTCCGAGTGAACGCCGGCGCTTGCAAACAGATCTCAAATACTACTCGAGTGGCCAGTAGCATATTCTGGTTGCAAAAAATTGATGCTTCAATCACAGACATGTCCATACAGGTTCTTCCTAGATGTCCAAGTAACCTGCTTCAGCATATGGCAATAGTCGAAAAAATAGGGGGAATTAGATCGATGGAAAGAACGTAAACAGTACCACAAACTCCAATGATACCAAGTATATGGCAGGATATAAGGGCATGTACAATGCTAGGGAAGACGTGCCTTCTCTTAGCTCTCCACGTTATTTAGAGAAGACACAATATATAACTTATACAATGCATTATCTCTTATTGCTATCTCTAGCAATTAATGAGAATTAACTATTTTTAGTAATAAATTGGTTAGCTAAGAGAAGACATATGGTACAATTGAGAAAATAGTCTTCTCTTATTTTTAAGAGATCATCCTTTAGGTAAGAAAAGACAACCTTCTCTTTCTTATTTCTCCCTCCTCCAACTAAACAAAAATCCAACATGACAAGCATAAGAGAAAATTGATGTCACCGCATTATACATGCCCTAACATACTCGAAGAAGCAAAACCTCCAATAGTCAAAGGAAGCAGTTTCCATGCCGGATCTCACTTTCGATTACCATCTCCCAAGGAAAGGTAAAAGTAAAAGCACCATGTGGTACTGAATAAATACCACACATGGGTAACATAATAATCATGACAAGTAGTACTGACGAAATTTAAGACACGTGACAGTGACAACTACAAATGAAATACTAGTACTTCCTCTGATTCCAGGTTTGTCTAGTTTGGGATGTACTACTATCTTGTACTAAAACTTGAATAGATATATCTGAATCTAGACATATGTAAGAACATTAATATAGATTGCCCGGGTAATACAAGGATATTACCGCTATTGAATTCAAGATTTCTACACGTGTGACTCATATAATAGACGTCTGACATATCATCACTATATAAAATTATAATAGGTAAAGCAAAAAATATATAAATTTGATCAACATCTATAAAGTATAGATGTATATTTGGTTCTTGTACTTTGTATATCATGTAGAAGTCAACGATTATTAGCTATCCAAAACTTGATTTTTTTTGGTAACATAACCTAGAGAAAAGAGAGACAAGATTCTAGAATGATGGGGAAGTGTGTTTTCAGTTTTGTGCATAGCATTCATTGTGATGAAGACTATCAATAAAATCTTCCAAATGCTAGAATGGAAAAGAAAATCCAACGGCTGAAAATATTAGGATTCACGAGTCTTGATCTAACGGTCAATATTCAAAGTTATTCGTAGTGTATAGTGGTAAGATTTATAGAGATGCACACGAACAAATACTATACTAGATACATGTATGGTTGCACGCCCCAAAACACTGGCACTACAGAAATACTACTACTTTAGCATGCTGGGTGCTCACCTAGACAAATGCATGACAGATTTAGAAAACAAGAAACTGATTTAAAGCATGACAGATTCAGAAAACACATTAACTCACATTATGACTCATCAATAAATATAGAAGCCTCTAAAATTAAGACAAATGCACAATTTTATGTCAAATCTTCCATGAAAATAGCATGACAACAATGGACTGCACTCGGGCGTACATAACCCTGTAACCCAAGAGAATGAAAAAAAGATACTCCCTCTGATCCAAATTAGTTGACTTAGATTTGTCTAGATTGGATTGTATCTAGACATGATTTAGTATTAGATATATCCGTATTTTGACAAATTTGAGACAACTAATTTGGGTCAGAGGGCGTAGTACTAAGAAAAGTTAGCTGCCACTAGATCTAGTCACCAAGAAACTGATTTGGGAGCCCATATCTTCAAACAACTGGATCACATTGCTTCAATTTTTTCTTGAATCAAACAATGACCTAGTTTATGTTCTGTAGATTCAAGCTTTGTCTGGATCCGGGATCCCAGATGAAAGATACCACAAATTCTTCCTAAACTGTGATTGTCCTTCCATACGATGTGAACACATTTAAAGAATGTTTGCAGCAAAATATAACAAAACCATCTCATGTATCCAACATAATGTCCTTTTGCTAGTACAACAATTTTTTTGGCGACACCATTTCCAGCCAGGAGGGCCGTGATGCCCAGTAGAAACACTCACATGATCTGTACACCTATGCAAAAAAAAATATTGCAGCATTATTTAGGTAACCATAGAGATGATTAATTACCCCATGCACAATATATGGTGATATAAAATCATAAAGTGGTGGCAATGGTTTTGCTACAGATTTTATAATTCAATTGTTTTTAGCATTTCATGTAAACGATTGTAATTTTACCCGAGCACCCAATTAGCTAACCCTAAAGTCTACCTCGTGCAGAGCTGAGCATACATCCTATTTATGAGTTACAACTCAATTCCCCTGAGTCCCTGACAGACCGAGGATAACTGCAATACTAAGCTAAAGTATCAGCATGGTTTCTTTAGTCATCATTACTACGAAAGCGTTAAATAATACCAATGGTGGGCAGCTAGTTAAATGAGTGGTACAAACCAGGGAAAATGGTATCTTCACTATTGAAACGTCTAACGATTGGATTATGCGGCCACAAGGCAAGAACAGCTATGCATTTGTTCGTCCTAAATTTTTCATGATGAAAAGCAACAGTTAGATCAGCCCCAAAAACGAAAGGAAGAGACAGTCACATGCCACATAAATAGGAAGATCTCAGAAGGCTAAAGAACATAGATAGAACAAAGTTCTTATGAGCATGAAATAAAGTTGGTAGTTATCTGATCAGGAAAGCGTGGGAATATGATGCAATTAACTAGGAGAAAATTAGTTGATTTTACTTTCACAATGCATCCAGCAGACCAGATCAAAGTGAAACAAATTACACAAATTCAGAGATATCATTTTTAGAATCATATATGTTACTTCCAATCTGAAATTGCATTTGGAAAATAGTTAAGGAGGAAAATAAAGACAAACTCAATAAACACATATTACTTTGGGCATGACCCAACATAACCCAACTCGCACATACAAACATGACTCCATCCACTATCACAGACTACACCATGCTGACACCAACACGATGTCTGTTATATGTTGATCCAAATTCTACAAAGTAAAGGCCAACTTCAGACTCCGCTCCGCATCGGCCCGTGCCCAACAGGGACGTCTGTGGGGGGTGCAGCCCCCCGCGGTACGGATCGTTGATGACCTAGATTACCACCGTTATATATACCTCTTGTAAGCCGCCGGCTGGGATAAGTTGCATCTATGAAATCCCCGGCGTTGTGTAAACACTCCCCATTATAGTGAAGTTTCGCTGGCTGGCGCCCGTGGTTTTTCCCTCTCTTTGTTGGAGAGGGTTTTCCACGTTAAATCTGTGTCCCCCTTGCTGCGATTTTATTTTCGTTCTTCGTTATTTACTTGTCGCAAAGCTAACAATGTCTACACTGACGCCAGACTCCACTATCCCCTGGTAAAACCCGCCTCCTGGCTCCGCCATCATCTGAAGCTACCATCACTTTAATGCCAAGTTTCACCGTTGATATGTTCCTAACAATATCACACCAGCCATTTTACTCTAGACCCTGCACTACCCTCTCTCGCTCTTTAGGAGTTGGGATTGGGGAATGGGGAGTTGATGATCATTATATACTCCCTCCGTTTCCAAATATAAGATGTTTTATCTTTTGTGAAACAAATGTATCTAGACATATTTTAGTGTGTAGGTTCGAAGTGAACCACACACTAATAGATGTCTAGATACATCTGTTTCACAAAAACTAAAACATCTTATATTATGAAACGGAGGGAATACGTGTTAGTGGCATCTTTTGAAAATGTAATGGTTCCAAGCAAATTTGATGTATGTGCATTTGAATTATGCAAAGTGAAAAATTTAAGGTTTTTGGACTTACTTCAAAGGAAATAGTTCCATCTACAGAATTATAATGCTGAGCTTTACCATGCATCCTTTTTGGGACTGTATGCTCACTGAAAAATTTTGGCAGACGATTGACCTTAGACGAAGTGCTCAATCTTAAAAGTCCAAGTCAGCAGCCCTTTGCAGTGGACATTATCATTATGGCTTGCTGGGGGGTCTGGGGAATTCAAAATGCTTAAGTTTCAAGAATGAAACTCCTATCAAAGGCTGGAACAGTTTGCACAAACAAGAACTTGCCATGGTTATCCATTAGGAAAAGAACAAAAACTCACACCGTCTAGCTGCATGGATAGATCTATAATTATAATATGTTGTCTTTTTTCTTTTGCATGTACTCCCTCCGACCCAAATTAGTTGACTTGGTTTTGTCTAGATTCGGATGTATCTATCACATCCGAATCTAGACAAATCTGAGTCAACTAATTTGGGTCGGAGGGAGTAAATGATTTTTTAATGATGTATACATACAGTAGGACACTCTCCACTGGTTTCATTGAAAAAAAAGGCGAAAAGAAAAGACCACATATGCAAAGTAGAACAGGTTGCATTTAATATTTATTTGCGTCTACGATTAGCATCTTGATTTCGATGGAATCGTCGTCAGCTTGTTACTTTTGCTGAATAATTTGGGGACGCTCACAAGTACCACTGACGTGAAGCTCCCGTTGTATCTAAGCGTAGTGCCTATTAATTGTCTGGTATTGCAAAGTAGAGTATTCTGTGCAATGAGATTTGCTGGTCTGCGAAAAATTTGCGGTTCAGAATGGTAGGTAAGGTTGGTCTGGCAAATGCTACAGGTCATGTTCCTGAATCTTTCCTGACTGATTGAGAGTTGCTTCGTATCAGCTTGGTAGGGGACTAGATTAGGATTATGTGCTTTCGACGTTCAGTTTAGATGTGAATTCTCTGTTGATTCACTCAGTTGCTTGCAATCAGGATTGAAAATACTCTGTGCAGTAAATGTCTGCAACTGAGAAATTGTTGCTTATTTAGTTGACTACAGTAACATTTGCTGTGGAGCATTGTGCTTATTCCTGATTTAACATATAATCTTGTAGTGCTTGTAGCAAACTTACATATATATCTTTCTAGATTTGTGATTATTGCCATTTGGATTGTTCACAGACATTTTAAGGTTGAAGCTCAACAAATATGTCGCATGAAAAATCAATAGATCAGATCCTATGATAGAAGATTGTTCTAAGTAATAATATAGAATTAAATTCTACGCTTAGTCGTACGTACTTGCAGATATGTAGATTAACACGCTTTTGTACATAGTGGAGTATATGTATATTATAGAGCACACTGAAGTTGATCGATGTCCAATGTCCTCACCACTGTTGCCAAATGTTGGAACTACCACATACTACTCCATCCGTCTTAAAATAGATGTCACAGATTTTTCTAAATTTGGATGTATCTAAGACACTATTTAGTATATAGATACATCCAAATTTAGACAAATTGGAAACATCTATTTTGAGTCTGAGGGAGTACTTTATAGCCGTGCATGAAAAATTATGAGCTTTAACAAACTTATTAATGATTTTCCTTTTTTGTAGCAATGCACGGGTATTTAGCTAGTATTATCTATATTGTGCAACAATGAAATAGCCACACCTGAGTACAGACTAGATACTGGGTAGCAAGAGTGAACACACAAGTGTCACTCGATCCTTGGATGTATGAGACGAACTCAAAAGAGTGAGGCGACACCCTGAAGAAGGGACCCCACGGAGTGCAACTCACGAAGTGCCGCAGTGCCCGGGTACGCTGCAGGCGCAATCGGGTTTCCTCATTATTAAGGAAGTGAATGACTAAATACCCCGAAGGCTTCTTAGTCATTCTTTTCCAATCTTAATGTTTTTTCTTTTATTTTATTTTCTTGTCTTGTCTTTTAGAACCCCCAAGATTGGGGGCAGGGGGTTGATGATACGATAAATAATGAACTGATGTTGTTAACTCCAGGCGTACAAGACCAAAGAGCAATCAAAAGGCTCATCATATAATCTCTAGCTCATCCACAATGTACTTGGTTGGAATGTACCTGAAAATTTTGGAATCAGCATCGATGCTTAGTCCATGTAGTGAGGTGTTGTTTGGACAAAAAGTTCCTCATCGTCTTCGTCATCATCGTCCTCGTCGGCCCCTACCCAGTTGCTTGGGTGATGCTGCGAACGAGGGTTATCACTCACAACTTCTGTAGCAAAACAAAAACCAGTTAGCTAGACATTCAGTAGCAACATAAATGCATCAGTAAATTGATTTGTATGGGTTTTTGCTCAGATAACTAACCAGGAGGCTCTTCCACGCGATCCTTTTGCGCAGGCTGCACTCTGGGGTACAAACTAGTTAAAGAAGCAAGTTTCTTGAAGTAGGAAAGCAGAAATAACTTAACAAGCAACCACCATTTATGACTCACAACAAATGAAAATCTGCATTAACCTCATATATATTAACACGATCGGCTAATTAATTGTAGGATTTAACAAATGGTTGGTATTAACTGCCATTACCAGATGTGTTTGATTACTTCATCAGCAACCATTCCCCACTGAGTCTCAACAAGAAGATTCTTTTCTGGAATCCAACATTTTGTACCAGAAAGTCATTAGCCATCAAATCGGAACACTGTATTTGTCAGCACATCTCCTTCAAATAGAAGCCTACCAGGTATGACTGTAATTTCACAACCTACCAAAAGTTGGAATTGCCTTAAAAGATATTATAGTTTGAACTAGCTGAAATGGAGTAGGTACCCAAAAATCAGAAGATGATAGGTAAGTCAGTAAGTGAAGAAAGGGTTTGGTCTGCCTAGTCCTACAACATGTAGGGCGGAAAGATTCCATGTTGTGGGATGCTGCTATAGTGGAACTATAATCCCAACTTCAGCAGATCTCAATTATACTGGCCCAATTTCATAGAGGACAGGAAAAAAGTGTTCTGTTTATGGCGTCAGATTAGCTAAGTTGACAGCAGGGAGACACACCAGATATATACAGCTGCAAGTTCGAACGTTTGTGCCACCAAATTATATCACCTGAATAAATTATTAAAAATAATAAGTGAAGCAATTTAAAAGGATACATATAGTTTGTGTTATCAGTTACTGGTAGCTTGCAGGGAGCATTGCTAATGGGCGGCATTGACGTGTTATTCAGTACGTGATCTCTTCCATTTCTTTCCTTCTGGGCACGCGCTTCGGCGTTAGCCTCAAAGCTTTTGGGAGTAACACCTGTCAAGAAAGCTTGCTTATCTTTAGCTACCTTTGGTGATACATAAACAGGATAATGCTAGGATTCAGAGATGAAAGAAGGTTTTTCAGTCACCAGTAACTTCTATTACACCAAGGCATGTGGAAGTCCATGCACCATGGACTGACATTGACCAGATAAAAGTGGACAAAATGTTTTGTACATGCGCTTTGGCCGTGTCTAGGTTAGCATCATACCACAATGGTGCATAGTTTGATATAGGAATGCATGCCTGGAGTGTAACCATATCAATGGCTAACCGGAACCCTTTGCCAAAAAGATACACACCTGAAAGCTCCGACCATACTCTCGTATGGTTCGAGAAATTTTCTGGAGCTGGTGATGGTGCACCAGCAGAAGCAGCAGCAGCTCTTGGTTCTTCTGCATGATGTGCCGAAGTTTGCGGTTGCTGAGGAACATTGCCATCATTTAGTTGTGAGACAAGCATAGTGGCTAGAACTAGAGTTGCATCGAAATCAGAACTTGATCCATCATCCAATCCAAATCTTGGGGCCAACAGGACAGGTCTGCAGTTCAGATAAAGCCTCACCGATCATGAGAGCAATCCTCAAAACTTATCAAAATTCATTCAGTAAACTGCTTACTCGCCAGCCTTCTCGTAGAATAGGAGAATATCAGCCTCACATCCTTCACAAAATGTTAACAATGCCTATATTGAAAGAAACAGAAACACATATCTGTCAAGACTTGTGCGAACAAAGGTACTAGACCAGAAGACAGAGCCATTATCTTCAATCAATTGCCAAACCCTTCTTGTAATGTTCTACGAGTAGAAAAGAAAGTGGATCTTATCGTATTCTGAGCTTGACTACAAAGTGAGGACACACAAACAATTATTTCCTGAAACCATTACTGCTCTTACATAGAACTATTATTACTTAACTTATTTAAAAGAAAATAAGTTCCAATTCATTTCCCATTTCAAAGGAGACATTCTCTTATTTCTTCTATGGTCATGTCCTAAATCTTTGTTACGAAGAGAAAAAGACTAGAACCACCTTCAATTCTTTCACCCCAAATGTGACATCTACCGGATCACCAGCATGCACATACTCCAAGAACTCCTCTGCTGGGTCGATCCACAGTTGTGTGTGCAGCCTACTGTCGTAGTCATCTGCAACCCAGAAACCACACAACAATTCACAACCCAGTCACCAGCAGAATGTAAGGTACATTTCTCCACCACGCCAGCCACATCAAAAGAATGGTACCTTTCGTTGGATCGCTGTAGCTTAGTAGCTCGACTGCCTTTCCCCCAATGTCATCATCTACACAGGGCAACCCTGCAGCAGGATCCGTGGCAATAACAGTGAGCTCCTGCAGCGAGGACTGGAAATTGGAGAGCAGGCGCGTGAGGTCACGCGGCCGTATGGCGAGGCGACTGGGGAAGCGGCTGCGATCGAGCGCCAAAGTCTGCACCTCGGACTCCGCGGTGCACGAGATCCGGTAGGTCTTCTTCAACCCTTGACAACACAGCACGCGGGAAGGCATCAGCACCGCTCAGAGTGGCACGCGAATTTGGGGAAAGAGCGCCCGCGCCAAACGGCAAAATTGGCGGGAAAACGGGGGAAAAGGCGCGCCCATGTTCAAGACGGGGAGAATTTAGAATCTCATCAATAGCAAAAACCTAGGTGGAGATAGGGATCCGTGGGGTGGGGGCTAGGGAGCATGTACCGTTGAGGCAGTGGATGGCAAACTCGAGCTTCGACGCGTCGTGATGTGGGAGCGAAGCGTTGATGCGGTCGATCGCGGCGGTCGGCGTGCGGAGCACGGATAGGACGGACTTAAGGAGGACGCTGCACTGGAGCGGCGTGGAGGGCAGCGCCGCGGCGGCATCGGTGGGGAGGTGGAAATGGTCGAAGAAGTCGCGCTTGAGAGAGACGGACGCGAACGCCGACCTCGAGCTGTTGAGCGTGTGCAGCTCCAGCTGGAAACCGAACGCAAAAGCATCAGATTAAAAAATTGTCAGAACCGCCAGCCGCGGCGGCGCAAAACGGCACCACAATCGCGCGCGCGCTGGCGAGGAACGGCGGTTGGAGGCTGCAATAAACACGGCGGACCTTGTCGGGGTAGGCCTGGAACACGAGCTCGGAGCCGATGCGTGCGAGGCAGGTGACGCACCGGCTGAATGTCCGCAGCGCGGCGCCGCTCATCGACAGCTCCATGGCCGGTGCCGGTGTCCGTGCCCTGGTCTCGTTTGGGTTCGGGGACTGGAGGCGAAAGTCTGGAGGAGACTGCACGAGGGAAAAGGGAAAGAGGGACGGTTACTAAACGATGTGGGCCTTTGCGTATTGGGCCGCGCCTCCATGAAACCTCGATACGGACTCCACGACAGGATACTAGGGTTTACGAATCCCTCCCCTCCCATCTCCTGCTATAAAAGTCCTGGCCTCTCACACCCTTGCGCCGCCGCCGCAACAGCTTCTCTCCGTCCTCCCGCAGCCTCCTTCAAGAGATCAAGGTACACCCCTCCCTGCATCCTGAGCCGACTCCTTACTGTAATCTGTCGCTTGATCTGCTATTCCACCGTCTTGCTTGCTCTTCGATTCGTTCCTATCGTCAGCTCGTGCTCGTTAATTCGTTTTCGTATTTGAGGGCCCAAGTATTAAGTTATTAAGGATTGTTCTTCAGGATCTATGGTTAGTTTAGCGTACGCAAGATGGAATTTGTAAAATATCTGGATGTAGCAACTAGACTAATGAATCTCTTGGTTAAGCAGGAAGTTTGTATACCAGATCCTGCTAGTCTCGTATTTTAATTAGCAATCGGTTCGTATTATCATTTTGTTGCCATCAGATTTGACCGTCATCTTTGCGTGGATACGTATTTCATATTCCAGTTGCTAGTTTAATGGACAGTGAGCTCTGAAGATTTCCTATCCTAGTTGATAATTGTGGAGACCTTCTAACCCGTTGTGTCTTAACTGTTTTCTTCTCCACTTGGCAGTAGCTGTTGTGGTACTTCCCCTCCAGCCGCCACCATGCAGAACGAGGAGGGTACGATGGTGGACCTCTACGTCCCCAGGAAGTGGTACGTTTGATGCTAACTCTCGCTGGAATGGTGCGTCTTGCATTTCTGGCTCTATGACAATCTCTTTCTTGTTCTTGCAGCTCGGCAACCAACAGGATCATCACGGCCAAGGACCACGCCTCTGTCCAGATCAACATTGGACATGTTGATGAGAATGGGCTGTATGATGGCCGCTTCACCACCTTCGCTCTCTCTGGATTCGTCCGTGCTCAGGTAGTCATCTTTTTTTTACTGATTCTGCCTACTGGAATACATCTAAGATGTGATGTTTCTTAGGCATCAGATTAGTTGGTGTCCCTATTTGGGTTGTTGATTTTGGGGATACAGCTTCCTGATATTGAACTTCAATTCAATGTGTGCATTTAAAATGAAAAGTTCAACATGACTGCATTTTGTTTGGTTGTATTGTGCCCCTGTATGCTTGGCCTCAACATATTGACTACCTGGTAAGCTTGGTTTAGTAGGTTGTCTTAGTTCTTGCCTTGAAGTTCACCTGAATGAAATTGTCCATCACACAGAAGCCCTGCTATATCTCTGTTTTTCTGTTGTGGCACCTAAAGCACATCTTTTGGGCTTAACTCACACATTGCATTGTTAAAATTGCTCATTCCAATTCGTCAGTTACACAGTCATGCATGCCTTCTGCATGTTTGCTATCAATACTAATGATGTTTCATTATTGCAGGGTGATGCTGATGGCTCTCTGGACAGGCTGTGGCAGAAGAGGAAGGCTGAGATCAAGCAGTGAGATCAAGCAGCTCTAGATCTCAGCTCGTAGTTTCACCAGGAACTCTTTCAGTTTAATGTCCATCTATCTCTTGAGTACAATGTCTGGTTTCAGTTGCTACTATGGAATCTAAGACTTGATGCCACTTGGCTCGTTTTCTATGGGGCATGTTTAACTTTAATTCTGTGTTGAATGATTGGTATATGCTGTTGCCGATTCTCCAAAGCTGTTACTTTCAACGTTGCTAATAACATCCATTTATTATATGCCTTTGATCTTATTTGTATGTTGCTGTGCATAGCCCTTCCCCCTTATTTGTTGCAGATACAAAGTTTGTAGCATAGGACTGCAACTGCTACCTTTTGGTTTATGCGCACCGTTTTCATATCTGCAGTTTTCCAATATGTCAGCCTACCGCACTGCAGACTGCAGTGTCTGCCTGTAGCAATCTGTGACCATACAGCTGCATATGGTTTTCATCCCCTTATTTCAGTATTCGTAGTTCTGCTCTGCCCCGTAATTGGCACTGCTAGACAATTTGTAGGATGAAACTGTTAGCCCTCTTTATTGAACACTGAACACAGTTGTGATGTTTAAATGAAATACTCCCTCTGACTCAAATTAGTTGATTCAAATTTACTAAATCATGTCTAGATACCATCAAATTTAGACAAATCTAAGTCAACTAATTTGGGTCGTTAGGAGTAGCAAAAGAAAAGCAAGGTGTTAAATGACCCAGATTCAGGTGAAGAATAAATACATAGCTGTTGCTCGAGCTGAATGTCATCAAACCCACTTGATGAGACCAAATTCAGATGAAGAAAAAATAGACATAGCTGCTGCTTGAGCAGAATATCATCAACTTGATTTAATCATTCAAAATTGCTGCACCAGCTCAATCGGCCATCTCCGGTGCAAACCACGATCCATCCCTTATGCTAGCATATACTGTACTTCTGCCATCACAGCGTCAGTGGAGCTGTCAATCCTATAGCCTCTTGCCGCTCCTCCTCTACTATCACAGATCACAACTCCAATATGGCTGGATTAAACCAAGCAATTTACATGATTGCTCCTGCGACAGACTGAACAGTCTCACCACCAAGCAATTTACATGATTGCTCCTGCGACAGACTGAACAGTCTCACCATGCGTCAGTTGTCTCCTTTCCTTTTCCTACCATATATACCATGTTGTATGCGGGTGTTAAGTTGATTTAATCATCTCCTCGGATAACACATAACCCGATTTATCTACTGCAAGCGCCTCCTGCACATGGTCATTGAGCTCTTTTTTTTTTTGTCAAATTTCCTTTGCTCGCGTACATGGAAAACCATATGCCGCAAATCTTCAAAACCTGGAGAACAAAGAGGGCACTATCCCGATACAGGAACATGTCTATTAGCTAGATATCCTGAACACGGTACAACACCATGTAGAGCCTTCCAACCGAAAATTTTAATTTTCACTTGAATGTTTGATCTCCACAGGTTCTTCCACACTTCATTTGCCCTGGAGCCTCCTACTCCATTTTCATTCACTATACTGCGACCAAACTTATGAGCCCATTCTCCATAGTATGTAGATTTCACTGAAAATATCCTTGTTTTTGAATTATGACATGCAACAAAGTCTTCTCTGTCCACATATAATGGAATTGAGAGAATTAAATGAACATCGATTAGAACGAACGGGTAAGTACCCGAGAGACAGCCCCAGGCGATCGGGAAGAGAAGAGCCAAACCCATCTAGGGTTCCGTCCCCTCACCGGTGACGCTGACGGTCCGCTCCGTCTTCGGTGGCCTTAGGGCCTTGGAGGCGTGGCGGACCACGACCTCTCGCCGGCGGGAGGGTTTATTTTTTTATTTAGTCTTTTTTCAGTGTCTTCTTCGGGATGTTGAGGCGGTGGCTGCGTCTCGAAGTCAGAATAAGGTCCTTCCCGCCCTATCCTCACTCCGGTGGTGCGTCTAGCGCCGACGGAGGGCGCGTGGAGTCATGTGTCCGGCGGATCTGTTGGGGATCCGGTCGTTTTCCGTATTCATCGGTGTGGTTTGAGGTCAGTCTCTTCCAATCTTCGATTGTCATCTTCGGCGATGGTTGCTGCTCTAGTGTGTTGGTCCTATGGAGTCTTAGCACGATGACTTCCCGTCTGTCTACTACAACAAGCTCTACTACGACAAGCTTTGCCCGGCTCCGGTGATGGAGGGGTGAGGACGGCGGCGCGCCTTCGGCTCGTGCTAGTGTCTGTATTCGTCGCTAGGTGGTCCAATGACCTACTTGTAATTTCTATTACTCGTATGGCTCTTTGTACTGCTGTTGATGATTATTAATAGATTGGTGGAATTTCGCAAAAAAAAAGAACATCGATCGGCCAAAAAAATCCCAGGTGAGATCTTCATCCCACTCTCCACTAACAAGGTTAATTAGATCATTCATACTTCTTATAATGTTTGTTCCTCTTGGCGTGTAGATCTTTAGATTATGTCCATTAGGGATCTAATAATACTCCCATATATCAATTTGAGACCCTACACTGCCATGTAAACGAGGATCCACTCTTAAGTTCAGCATTCAAGAGATTACCATTTGGAAAATATTTAGCTCTCAACATAGTCGACACAATGATTTAGTTTTATCCAATAACCTCCAAGATTGCTTAGCTAACATAGCTAAACTAAAACAACTTAATCTCTAAATCCCATCTCACCACAAGATTTCGGGATACATTATTTCACCATACCATCCAATGCAATTTTTAATGATCTTGATCATTTCCCCACCAATAACTTGCAATAGCATCCAAAATTCATTGAAGAACTTTTTTGGGAATTTGAAAAAAAAACATTACAAATACTGAATTTTTTGACAAAACTAGTTTGTTTGACAAACATAACACATATTGGACCCTTCCTGGAAACTATTTTGGAATCTGACACCTTGGGATCGGCGCCATTTATAATGGAGTTGAACGAGCTCCATTCTAAATGGAGCCAAATCCCTGGTTCGGCCCCCACAATTTTTTATAAGGAGTTCATGGTTCTAGGGCAGGGGATCGACGCCATTTAGAATGGAGCCAAACTATATGAGTCCGGCTCCATGTTAAATGGAGACGACCTTAGGAGTCAAATTTCGAAATAGTTTTGAGAAAGGTTTTTTTAACGAGGGCAAAAGCTTTGCCCCTATGGATTAATTAAGGAGAAGTTTTACACAAATATTCATGAGGAACTAAAAGTTACATTAGCCTACTCTCCTAGCATTATTTCACCCAATCTTTTTGCACCACCAATGAACCAAACTCTAGTTGCCTTCTTAATGTTTGCAAGGAGGACAAACGATGGAGCGTGCTTGTTACGGAAGACACGAGCATTTCTTTCATCCAAACCTCCCACAAGACGAGTAGAGCGAGGGACACCGTCGCTTTGCGGTTGTGAGAAGATCTGGTCGACATCTTTAGCCACTTTTGAGAGAGATATTTGACCATTGGTGGGTAACAGTGGAATAAAGACCAAGCCAATCTATAATTAATCCACAAAGACAAATGGTGAAGCAACATTTGTAAAAAAATTGTGAAGCCGACTATGTGACTTGCTTGCAAAGTGCACATAGCCCACAATTAGGACATCCTCTCTTGGTCAAACGGTTGGTCGTCCAAAGGCAATATTGGATAGCAAGCCACGAAAAAACTTGATTTTGGGAGGGGCCCAAACTTTCCAAACAATGGAATTCATCGTGGTTAGAGTTGCCCCTAGAAATTGGATCTTGTATGCTGAGGCCGCCGAGTATTGCCCATCCACCGCTAACTTCCAAACAATGCCATTGACAATGGTATCATGAAGTTGAACCTCTCTAAGTTTGACCCAAAGATTCACGAATTTGTTTGCATGGTCCATCGAGAAAGACTCATTGATCATCACTTTACCAATCCATGTGTATTTGTGCAAAGCACTTTTAAAGTTCCACTTTTCCCGCTTAGATGCGGCAAAGATGAGGGGAGCAATTTATTTTGATTTAAAACCATCAAGCCATGGGGCTTCCCCAAAATATTTTTTTGACTATTTCCCACCATGATGAAGGTGGAGGCATAAAACAAGTCCATATCTAGCTTCGAGCAAGGGTTTCCCAAGCCCATCCATTTTTTTGTTGGATCCTTCCATTCGAGTCATGCCCATCGCAAGTGAAGGGCCCTCACAAAATTGTCAATATTTAGCACTCTAAGACCACCAAGATTCTCTGGACAACAAATCTAAAGGAGATATGCCCTAGAGGCAAATAATAAAGGGTGTTTATTATCATATATCATTAGTTCATAATAGTTTTGTATAATGTTATAACTGTATCAATCGAAAACATTGATACACATGTGATATACAAACAAACAAGAGTCCCTAATAGCCTCTATTTAACTAGTTCATTGGGAACTGGTGATCAAGGTTTCCTGATCGTGATGCATTTATGCTAATTGACAATGAAGTCATATCATTGATAAATGATGTGATGGAAATTACCCACATAAGTATTGCAACACGATCAAGGCATAAATTTCACGTTGCAATAGTTAGAAATAAAGTATCCTAATCCTCAGACTGTGAGATCTTGTTTAATTACTATCACCTGAGACTTCTTTGACTACATCAACCGTCACACCGTAACAGGGTGATCATAAAGGTTTATATTGGGTATTCCAGAGGGACACGTTGAGGCGCATGTATCAAGATCAGGATTTGTTCTCCTGCGTGACAGGAAGATACACTGAACCCACTAAGTAAGATTACATCCATAAATGTTGCGCAACATGTGACTAGGTCACATGGATGAAATATCACGGAATGAGTAAAATGACACTTGTCGTAATGAGATTGAACAAGGTATATTGATACCGATGATCAGATCACAGACAAGTCAGGTATCGAAGTAATAAAGGGAATTGGACCCGACGTTTATGGTTAAAATGACAACAGATATCATGGAATGCGCATGGGTCATTATGGGCATCCCGGTCCCACTATTGATCATTGACCCGAGAAGAGTCCCGATCATGTCTGTGATGTTCCCGCACCATTGGTTAGCACACTTAAGGGCGCAATGATGTTTGGAGATTGTTTTGGTTGAACAGAATCATTGGAGTAAGAAAGAGAGAGATAACGGAATTGTTCTGAGAGAGAAACTGGAATACGGGAAGGTCCAAAGTCATTTGAATTAAAGCCCCTTCCTCCCTTGGCGCCTCCCCTCCTCAAGGTTTAGTCCCACCCTAGGACTTGGGGAAGATGGAGTCTCCATGTTTTCCTATATATAAGAGGGTCCTATAGGTAGGAAAATAAAACACCAAAATTGAGATAATTTCTAAGACATTTTTTACTTAGATATTTTTTCTCTCGCTCTCTTCTCTCTTGCAACCACGGCCCCGAGTTAGGGCTGCATGCACAAGGGAGTGTTTCGTTGCGGCACACCATTGTGTTGTAGAGATTTCTACCAGAATATCTACTTCCGCAACTCTTGGCAGGGATTGGAGAGTCAGAGCTCGTCATCATGCACTGGACGTGTGCGAAACCACGGAGGTGCTTCCATTAGTGGTACCTAGGTTATCGTGCAAGGACCTGGGTGACTTGCGAGGAGTTTCGTGACCTTGAGTTCGGCTACGAGTTCGACTACTTCATCCATATTCCCCTCGGAACATTAAGCGCTGTCGGTCTTCAATGGTATGTCACTGAAACCTTCTCCATTATAGGTTTACTCTTAGATAGATCCTAGCATTGGGTGTTGCGCTAGTCATGAAAAATTTGTGTTTTCTACTACGAACCCCTTCAGTGGTATCAGAGCTGATCTATGCGTAGTACTGCTTGTATGGTTAGAACACATGTTGATTGTGTGGGTATTAATCTTATAATTTTTACCCTCACACGTGTACTTGTTAATATCGCGGAACTGTTTGATGAAGCGGGCTAGACCAAACTTACGCTTAAGCTTACGTGAGACTGGTTCTACGCTCAACATATGACTTGTACCTTATAAGTGGCTAGCGCATGTATGTATCTCTTTTAGTAGTTGATATGGCATTTACGACAGAGGGCCCCTAAAGGGGTGTAGTAGATACAATTGTTTGATCTATGTTGTGGTTGTAAGTTCGTAGGTAGAAACGTTCTATCGTGAAAGCCTAAAAAACCACGTAAAAACTTGCAAAAGATAATGGTAGAGGCGTCTAACTTTATTTTGCAGGAGGCATTTGTGATATGGTCATGGTCGTAATTAAGGTAAAGTAGTTTACTTCATGTTACTAAGTAGTATAGTAATAGTCATCACTTCGATGGATAACCAACTAGTGGCACCGTGGACTTGGCGCTATGCCGGTGATAAGATGGAGATTGTGCCACATCGCTTGATGGAGATCATGACACATGAAGAAGGACCATATCATATCACTATTATAGCATGTGATGTTGATACCTTATACATCTTGTTGTGTGCTACATTATTTACACTGAGTTAGTATTAAATAAGATGATCCCTATTTAATACTAACCGTAATGTTCTCCCATTAGTGTGCAACTACCAAGAAAGTCCATTGTTATGAAGTAGGCCGCAATGATAGGGTGCTAGACATATCGACGTTCGCATATGGTGGGTGCAAGTCATGTATGCAGTGTGAATACACTAAGGTTTAGTTGGCAAACCTAGCATGTACATACATGGCCTCGAAACACGAGAAGATCAAAAGATCGAGCATCAGTCACATGAATGTTGTGATCGACACTATGTTGTCCACTCTTGCAACCATATCAAAGGCTGTGACAATCAAGGATGATATAGTAAATGTGGCTTGTTGTCATATATGGAACGGCAGTATCTAAGAAGGTAGGATAGAGTTGTGGGAGCAAGCACGGAAGCTAACGATGGCGTCCACATGCGGGATTGGGAACAAGCAAGCATGACACTCGATGTACCCAGATTCAGAGCCCTCTATGAGGTAAAATTCCTACTACTGCCGATCTGACTATCTGGTGAACACAAGGGCTACAATATCGCTCCTCGAGTTGTATGAACTAGCAATCTAACAGAGTCCAACTGGTATATGTGTGCATGTGTATGTGAGTGTGTGTGTGAGAGCTAGCAGGAGGCTAGCTCCTAGTGAACATGCCTCTTTCTCCCCCTGAATGAGGCTCCCTGGTGCACCTTATAAAGGGGTGCGAAGGGGACAAAGCGTGGCCCAGCTGGCCCTACAACTACTATTACATATGTCATGGTTGATGTAGTGGAACATTGTAGCGCACATGGCTGTACCGGAGCTAGCGTGGCCATAGTGCCTTCATGTCTTTGTCCATCTTCTCGCTATATTCTTGTTTTCTAGCATTTCATATGATGCTTGGAATCCAATGATGGCCAGCTATTGTTGATCGGAAGGGACCGGACGTGGCCGACTGGAGTGGTGGAGTCGGTCATGGTCAAGCTGGAGCGAGGCGGCTGGCCAGATCAATCTTGATCTAGGGCACCGATCGAACCGGAGAGAGGGCGACCAACCGGAGAGTGGCGATCAGGAGGGAGTGCCTGGCCTCGCGGACGCACACGTGAGCTAGAGCGAGGCTTCGGCTGGATGGGCCAGCCGGCCCAGCAAGATGGGTAGGAGCCGGTCGGGAGGAGGCAACGGTGCCTTGCTAGCCGAGCCACTTGGGTCGGCCTAGATGGATGGTAGGCATGAGGGGCAGGACGTAGGAGGAGGACGGATGGGCCAACCGTGTGGGAAGGAGCCGACCCATTCGGGTGAGCGACGCGCTACAGCCGGGCAAGAGCAGTAGTGGGCCCAGCCAGATGAAGGGCATGCCAGATCAGACGGGGAGCAGGCTAGTGACCAGAACATGGTCACGACCGCTCCCAAGTGTTATTCTGTTCTGGTTTTTGCTGATGATGCTCACATTTGTCTATCTTTGGGGTGCTCTCGGGGTATCTGGGGACCATCCCCCTGACACTATCCCCCAGGCGCACGCTGATTTCACCTCCGGGGAAATTCGTGTGGGCTTCTCAGAATTTGTCGTAGTAGAAGATGGTGGCGCCATGCGCGGCACCCGGATGCACACCTCAGCTGGGAGAAACATGCCTCTACTGGGGCGCGCAAGCACACTCAATGGGTGTAACCCCCTGAGTTTCGGAGTCAACTCCGTCAACTACTTCAAAACTTATCTTCATCTTGTAATTGAGTCTTCTTGGTGTAGATTGTGCAAAAAAAACATGCAAAACTAAGTTGGTTGTTAGTACATTAACATACGAAATACATGCAACCAATCGAATGGTGGTTTTATGTGGCAAAAACCTAGCTCGCGCTCCTCTAAACACTTAGTCACTTTCTTGTGCGTTCTGCTATTTATGTTGTGTCCTTGCCGGCTGGTGTGCCGGGTTGCGGTATGCAGCCGGAATTGAAGGGGTAGCTGACAATACATCGCGCACGGTACTAGAGATTTAGCAGCCGAAAATGTGCGAAACTAGGCAATTTAGCCGGATTGCCAAACAGTCATGTCCTTCATCATCTTTCCTATGTGAGTGCCTCCAGATATTGCTCTTGCTAGCCGGACAGCCGGGTTGCGGTATATAGCTGAGACAAAGAGTAGGCATTTAGCACCGCACACAATAATCAGTCGACTTATAGAACAACAGGTTGGGCCAGCCGCGAGCCCCCGGGTTAGGGGTTGCTGGAGCCGGAAAAAAGCGGTAAGCATGCTGATACCTGGCGAGGAGACCCCGTGGATCGCTTGAGGTCAGGAAAATACTTACATCTTTGTATTCATGGAGTGGAGGCAGAGGCATGTTCCTATAGGCGATGCGACCACAAAAATGGACGAAGGCGCTGCAGCCAGCCTGGCTCCAACCGGCCAGGAAACCAAACACGGGGTAGCGGGATTTGGTCCCCAGATGGTCTAGGAACCAAACAGGCCAGATCAGCGCCCCACCGTCCTAGCCCATACAGATGGGAGCTCAGTTGGCCAAGCGAGGCAACCAAACGGTGCAACAACTGGACTGGGCTCCAGCCGGCCTGGCCCAGCCAATTCAACAAACCAAGCGGCAGGAGGGAGGGAGGAGCAACTGTCTTTTGACTTTTCTTTTCTTTCTTTTTCTAACCTGCTATGTCTCTTTCCTTTTTATTTTTTCTTCACTCTCTTCTTATTTTCTCCCACCTGGCTCCTCTTCCTCCTCCTGCCGGTCAGGGAGGGGCATGGGTGTGTCCGACCAGTTGTGGCTGGGATCCTGGGACATACAGGGTACGGGGAGGCACGGCTATCCAGGGGCTTGGCGGAGAGCGGCACGGAGGCGCGCAGAGCGGAGGGTGTTGGGGGAGCTCACGAAGGTGCTGGATGTGCGGGCTACACGTAGAGGGGCGGAGTGAAGGGGAGCTTTCTCACGCACGGGAGAGGTGGCGAGGCGTTGGGCGAGGCATGTGGAGCAGTGGGGCTCGAGGGACGGATGCGCTGCAGGGGAGTCCACTGTAGAGGCGGCGACAGAGCTCGCTGCAGGGGCTCGCAAGAGCGCTTGAGCTCATGGTAGACAGGAGGGTGCACAAAGGGAGGTGCTAATCGGTAGAAGTATCACGTGCAAACGCGGGCGGAGATGCTCAGGCGCGCGAAGGCAGGGTACACGGGCGGCAGAGAGGATGTAGGGGCACATAGGCGCGCCCAAGGCAAAGGGATGGAGTCAGGATCGCGGATGCGCGGACGAGGCCAGGGCGAGCAACATGGATGGAGATGGTGTGGTCGGGCAACACGGAGGCGGCGATGAGCCCCCGTGATTCTTGACAAGGCGGAGGTGATGACGACGTGGATGTGGGAGCAAGCCCTTGAGAATCTTGATGAAGCGGAGGCGACGATGATGCATAGGCGGTGACAAGCCCCCAGGAAATTCGATGAAGTGGAGGCAACGATTACGTGGAGGTGGAGGCGATCCCCCTAGAATTTTTACCAAGCGGAGTCGATGATGATGACGAAGATGGGTCCTGTACGGAACAGAACTCCGGTTGCAGCCATCAAGCCCCACGGTGGGCGCCAACTGTCATCATATATGGAATGATAGTACATAAGAAGGTAGGACAGAGGTGTGTGAGCAAGAAGGTAGACTAACGACGATGTCCGCAGGCGGGATTGGGAACAAGCAAGCGTGACACTCGATGTACCCAAGTTTAGAGCCCTCTATGAGGTAAAACTCCCACTCCTGCCGATCTGACTATCCGGTGAACACAAGGGCTACAACATCGCTCCACAAGCTGTATGAACTAGCAATATAATAGAGTCCAACCGGTGTTTGTGTGCATGTGTATGTGAGTGTGTGCGTGAGAGAGAAAGCTAGCAGGAGGCTAGCTCCAAGTGAACGTGTCTCTCTCCCCCTGAATGAGGCTCCCTGGTGCACCTTATAAAGGGGTGCCCAGGGGACAAGGCAGGGCCAAGCTGGCCCTACTACTACTATTACATATGCCATGGTTGATGCAGTGTATAGTGCAGTGGCACATTGTAACGCACGTAGATGTATCGAAGCTAGCGTGGCCACAATGCCTTCATGTCTCTGTCCATCTTCTCATTGTATTCTTGTCATCTAGCACTTTGTACGATGCTGGGAATCCAATGCTAGGAAACTGTTGTTGATTGGAAGGGACCGGTCGTGGTTGACTGGAGTGGTGGAGTCGGTCGTGGTCGAGCTGGAGTGAGGTGCCTGGCTAGATCGATCTTGATATGGGGACCGATCGAACCGGAGTAGGGCGACCAACCAGACAGTGGCGATTGAGAGGCAGCAGCCAGCCTCGCAGACACGCACGCGAGATGGAGCGAGGCTTTGGCCTAATGGGCCAGTCGGTCCAGGAAGAGGGGCAAGACCTGGTCGAGAGGAGGCAGCGGGGCGGTGCCGGCCGAGCCAAGTGTGCTGGCCCGACCGAAGGGCAGGCATGAGGGGCAGGGTGCTGGAGAAGGTCAGATGGACCAACCGGGCGGGAAGGAGACAACCTATTCGGGTGAGTGGCATGCTACAGTCGGGCGGGAGCAGCAGTTGGCCCAGCCCGATGAAGGACAGCCCCGATCGGACGGGGAGCATGCCTGGTGACCAGAACATGGTCACAATCACTCCCAGTTGTTTTTCTGTTCCGATTTTTGCTGATGACGCTCACTTTTGTCTATGCTCGGGTTCTCTCAGGGTATTTAGGGACCATCCCCCGATAGGGGTCATGTAATCAGTAAAACCATCTAGGGGATGATAGTTTTAGTGGGAGCTCAATTGATAATTTGATTATAAATTTAAACTCATATTATGAACTTAGTATAAATATCTTTGCAATTATCCTTGTAGATCATGGCCTATCAACTATGGGACTTTCTTGGATGATGTGAAACTTAAACTAGACGGGTCAAACTTCATAGACTGGTTCGAGCGTGTCAGGGATACCCTCGACACAAATCATCTGCTCCACGTGATACAAGCACCACTAGGATATTATCCTGATGACTCAACAAGTGAGCAAGAGAATAAAGATTACCGTGATCAATGTAACACCTCCAAGGTTGTTCAATGTGCCATGCTTCATTCGATGGAGACTCAGCTGCAACTGCATTTCTTCAACACCAATACATTTGAGATGGTTGTTGAATTGAAAGCGCTCTTCACACTGAAGTTCAGGCTCATGAGGTATGAGCTATTGAACAAGTTCCTCTTGTCCAAAATGAGGGAAGATGGCAACTTGAAATGTCACATGGCTGTCATGCATGAGCTGCATGCACGCCTTGCATATGATGTGGACTACTGGATGACCGACAGCTTTGCGATACATGGGGTACTGCGTTCGCTTCCTCCAAGCTACAAAGATGTCGTCATGAACTACATCATGGGGATGAAGAGTTCACCTTTCATGAGTTCGTAACTGAGTTGAGGACTCTCGAGGTAGATCCAATCAAAGACAATTTCATGGAGGAAGAAGGTATATTTTATATACAGGTTATAAATGTTTTCTAGCAAACACTTTGCAGTTTACCAGGTATACTTATAGTTGTTCTATTTTATAAAAACATGCCCATCTGCTTAAAGATATTGCTAGAGGGACGAGGTGATAATGATGTGAAGGCAAACAAGCTAGTTGATGGCCGACGACATTCTCCCTCCCACATCTAACTTTCGGATTAGCATGGATTTGAATAAGAGTTTTTGTAATCATTATGTGTAAGCCTTGTTAGTGTGTCTCACATCTTATGAGATGGTTATTCATATTAATGAGAAACAAATAAGTTTTTTCTATTTCTATGAATGATTTATTTTATGATCACATTATGATTAAGAATGAGTTGTTCTCATATTTATCTAAATGATAGTGTTTAAAGAATTTATAGAACATTGAAAATGCTGAAAGATATTCAAACTTAGTAATGACATCATTTTGAATGACACTATTGTCTAAGTCATATTTGATCTTATGACTTGAATGAACCATGTCTCATTTATGAGATGACTAAAACTCCATGTTCTGGTAAAACATAATATGGACAAAATTGTTGAATATCATACATGATGATTATAATTCAACAAAGTAGTGGATATCATTATTTCGTAAGCTTCATGATAAACTTAAGTAAATATTTGTACTTACTAAATAAAACATGAGTCTGAAACTATTTGAATTATTTAAAGAATTCAGAATGAAGTTGAATATTAAATTAATAAGAATGTCAAAGTCTTTGAGATTGGATCAAAGTGATGGCATATTTGAGATAAAATTAGCATAAAGACTTGTGAAAAATGTCTTGACAAATTAATATGATTGGGTGAAAAATGACTTGTGAAAAATGTCTTGACAAAATGTATTGAAATATCTAAATACATCATAATTATATGTATTAAATACATATGATCTAGAAATTAACTCTTGTCGGGTTATTGTTATCATTAGGATAGTAGATCAAAAGGCAAACACTCAATTTAGAAATAGGAATCCATTTAAATATTCGTGGAAACAACATCATATATGAGTTATGGCATTGTCGAGTTTCTAGAGATTTTGATAAATTCAAAGTCGTGGCAGATAAACATATCTTTGTATCGTATTCATAGAAAACTATTAATACATCTTCCAAACTAAAACTAAAGAAGGAAAAACTTGTATTGCCTAGCATGGTGCTTCATTGAGAAAATGTTTTCTGATATAATATGTTAGTGGAAAAGGTGAAAGTTCAAACAAGGTATTTGACCTTACCTCCAAATAATGAGTGGTGCAACGAAATATGTTCCGCAAGCTGAACTCTACAATTAGAGGAGAAACTAATGATAAAGATCATGATGTTTCAGTTGGCACATTCTACTAAAGAAAGTAGGATTCAAGAATATACTCTGCCAAGTTGCATAACTATATTGTTGATTCACTTGTCATGTTATTAGAACAAGACATACATATGAACTACGAAGAAGTGTGATGGACCTAAGTACGAGAATTGACTAAAGAGTCATAAAATCCGCACTAAGTTACATTCTTTCCTTATAACTTGGTATAAGGAGAAGCTTTAGTCCGTTGGATTTACATCAGCAATTACTCCAATTTGATAATTAGTAGTAAGGTTGTTAAAACTACGTGTTCTTCAATGTCAAAATTGAAGACCAGGTTGTAATTGATACAACAAGCAGGTTTTGTAAAACCATATATTGCTAGTTCCTCGTAGTGGGATTTTTTCCAATTTGATGCATGATCAGTGAATTTTGGAAATTGCCAAAATATCAAGAAGTCCTGCATTTAGATAAATTGAGTAGGAGCTGAGTAGCTTTCATGATGATATGTAGACAACATATTATGAGTGGGAGCTAGGTGGGAATCCTGATCTCATATGTGGATAAAATTTTGAGTGGGAGTATGGCAACATTCGTAAATATATGTGACTGGCATATAATGAATGATGAAATTAGTACTAATTATTATTCTATGGATGAAGTTTGAATGAAGCATTAAACACTAAAATCTATCAAAAGAGATTGACTTGTTTAATGAATATTATTTTTGAAATGTTCTTGTTTAGATTCTGAATAGTTCATAATAAAACAAGAAAAGGAAGTGGTTCTTACTTGTGAAACTAGGAGAAACATTGAGTAAATCTCAGTATAACAACCATGGTTAAAAAGTAAGAAATGATATGATCATCATCTCTTATGCCCTAGTCATAGGTTCTTCCATATAAGCGTGTTGTATACTCGACATAATGTAACCCAATTTTTTGGTTTAAAAAAGTTCTTAGATGTAATAACATGTCCTAAAGTGATTCTTGAATCAATCACTGAACCAGGGTTGAGTTTATCCTTAGACTAAAGGAGCAAAGGTTATGCATCAATGTTGTAATTAATGCACTATCTATTAGGATCTACATAGATATAGAAGTATATGGATACTTTTGAAGTGGCTAGTACAAGTTATATTGGCTAATGAAGTTTGACTTCTGCTGAGTGTGTTTCTGAGTTTACATGACAACATTGAAAGTTCAACTGACTGATCAAACATCATTGTAAACACTAGTGACATGGGCATAGCTTATAGGTACCTAAGAATATCATACACGGTTCATCCCAAGGAGTCCACGGTGCAATCGAAGCCCATCAAAGATTTGGGTGGCCCATTGGAGTTTGACTTCTTGGAGGACACGGCAAAGTGTAGATAGAAACTTAAAGGGGAAACCCTAACTTGTAACCGATTCAACCTGCTACCCCGAGACCTAGCCTCTCTATATAAAGGTCAGGAGGGGGGGCAGCGAGGAGGACCGATACACACACCCCCACATACACCTCGCCAGATTGCATTTGCGCACCCTTGTAATTTTCAACTCCCTCATAATCAAGAGCAGACAAGCAGGAGTAGGGTCCTCTACGAGGCCTGAACCTGGGTAAAACCTCGTGTCACCTGTGTGCTTGTTTGCTAGCCGATCGATGCCTCCAGCACTCCCTACTTCCTCGAACCTAAGTCCATCAATGATGGGCATTGATGAGTTAACCCCTCGTCAATTGGCGCCGTCTGTGGGAAACGGGAGTGCTGATGTTGCGGCCTGCTTGGCCCCATCAACCGCGATCTACGATTCTGCTGCAGCGGAGACTTGCCTTCTCTTTGGCGCTCTCGACTTCACTGTCCACGCGCCGGTGAATCGCCTGGATTTTGAGTCCGTGGGTGACGGAATCGGCCTGGCAATCGGAAGCCTACATTTCCAAGTTGGTCGGCTTGGCATGCTTCGCCTCCCTGATCAACCGAGGACTACTGTGATTGCTCCTGCATCGTGGTTCCCACCGCTGATCGGCACCCCGAGCAAACTCAATGCCCCGACATCAGTCAAGAATACGGATGGCAACTGCAATTGCGAGTCTGATCTAGGCGATATGGCATCAAAAGATGGAGTCTGCGGCTCCGGATCTAAGAGATGCGGAAGAAACAGCTTCCCCAGCCATTACATGTGCACCGTCATCAACACCGGTGATGGAGGTACTTCAAGGGAAAATGCCAACAGTGGACCCACCAACAACAGGACAACAAACCAACCCCCTGTCATCAGGCCCGTCCAAGAAGACCATCAGCCGCATATCCCTATGGGTGAACACACCAATGAGCGACAGCTGATTGATCTCAACGACACCGAGTGGGAACGATGTAGGGAGGCCCTATAGGGCAACCCCCTGCCCCCAAACTCACCACAGCAGATGCTGATGGGTTATCATTGGCTGCTCATGCAGGAGTTTAGGTGCCAGCAATAGGTGAGCGCTCAACTCGAGGAGTGAAAAAGAAGGGTGCATGAATCGATCCTCCGACGAGCTGTGCTCTCTTCTATCGGAGGATCCTCTTCCAAGGGTAATGCCTATGTAGCCGCCAAAAGGCGCTCTTGACTGGCCCAACTCAACGACAAGGAGTAGGAAGAGGCCACTCCAGTCCTCAACTTCTTGTCCATGATGGTGGACTCGAGGGGCAACATGCTCCCAAAGACACCACATGTGGCAGTGATAGCAGCCACCATGTACCTGCTCAACAACCAGCCACCAGCTTAGGATCCACGATCTGCCATGCACCAATCTACGATGGCTGGCCTGGGACTAGTCGAAGCTGTGCTCACCAAGGATCCAACATCGGAGCCGAAGAAAAGCAAGGCTCTAGTCAAGTACTACTTTCTCTCCTCCAACAATGATGAGCACGACCTGTCACGGCGATGCCGCTCACGCCAACATGATCGCGACTACGACGCGCGTGATGACATCACACATCACAAAGTAGAAAAGATGCGCGCAAGGCGCACCCATTCGACAGACTCGGAGGATGAAGGAACAGAACTGTGCAGCGCTGGCTACTTCATCAGAGCTATATGGCAAACACGAATGTCGAAGGGGTTCAAACTCCCGTCAGAGAACCCAAAGTTCGACGACCTCCAAGAGTCGAAGATCTGGTTGGAGGACCACATCTCCTCCATCAAGCTACATGACAGGAACAAAAGCACAGCCATGCAGTGCCTCCAGCTGCAGCTGCAGGGCGCTTCTCGTGCATGGCTCAATAATCTCCCCCGCGGGTTGATTCGCAGCTGGGAAGAGCTAGTCTACAACTTTGTTCGCAACTTCAAGGGCACTTACAAAAGGCCTGCATCAATCGAAGAGCTAAAAGCCTACTATCAGAAGCCTGGTGAATCATTGCGCTCCTACATCCAGAGATGGCCCATCATCAAAAACTCAGCAGAGGACATCTCTGAGGATCGCGTAATCGACGTGTTTAATGGCGGCGTATGCCGCAGAGAGCTCAGGGAGAAGCTGGGCCGCACGAATCCCAAGAAAATCGACTACCTGATGGAGATCGCTGACAGGTGGGCCGATGGAGAAGACTTGGTGAAAAACAACCACGTCCACTCATACAACAACGATAATCTCGGATGCAGATGTGATCGCCGAGGAAAGCGTCGGATGTGCGGCTACGAGGACCGCAAATATGTTGACATGGTCGCAGCTGGTTACACCAACAGACGCAACGACGACAACCGCAATAGCGGATACCATAGCGGTGGCTACCGTGGCAGCGGGAAAACCACGCAGGTATGGCAACACCTACCCGTGACGAAGCTCCTAGAACATCGATCTAGGATAAACTATCTAGACCTTGCAACACTCACTTCTACATCGACAAACACGATGGCAAGAAGAAGTCTAGCCACCTCCTTAAGGAATGTCGCAAGTTCCTCAAGCTCCACGAAGGCCTCACCCAGATGAATCACGATGCGATAAATCAGCGTTACGAAGCTGCCCCAGGTGCTATCGCTCATGGAGCACTGCCACCACCACTCGGACCACCACCACCTGCGGCTGCACCAGCCCAGAACAATGGAGGAGAACAATACCCACGAGCACTGGGGAATATGGGCATGATCCCAAAAGGACGCACATCCAATCGAGTACCTCCTGATATTCTCCAAATAAATAAAGCTAAGTGCCTCCAACTTTGTATTTTGTTTTCATTTACATTACTATTTCTACACTCAGGGGCTGCGCCACCTTGTCAACTTCATCACTTGAACATAACAATGACCCGAGTAGCTGACCACAGTTCGAATCGAACCCTTGGTTAAACCAACCCGGTTGCAGCGCAACTAGCAGGCTGGCAAGGCAGTGAGATGGGCAAGCATCAGGCTAACAAAAGGCATTACATACAATATCGCACTCACGCAACAACTAAAGCAAACAACTATACAAACATGGGTATCAACACCTAGTCAAAACAATTATACAAGTTTTATAGCACCTATACATCTTGTGCAGGTCCAACAACTATACTACTGTTGTAAAAGAAGAACGTTGGTGGCGCTGATCAAACAATTCGATGATGTCTTCATCTGGCTGGTCAACTGCACGATAGTGGGGTACCATGTTCCACACCATCCCTACCAGAGGTGGTGGCGGCCCTGCAGCAATGACTCCCAAGTCTATGTCAGGTCGCTGCATGCGCACAAGTGCTAGCGTAGCCTTGGCACCTACAACCAGCTATTGATGCACACACTCGTGCACCGCATCGGCGTTATGGAGTTTCCTCATCAAGGTCAACAGGCTCGAGGGCACAACATCCAAGGGAAACATTGCCCGGAATATATGCTTCAAGCATGACTACGCCTTCTTCAAGTAGTGCAGCACCTACGGCACGCGATCTTGTAATGTCGCTAACGCGACTGCACGATCCCGGTCGACCCAGAAGTACCCTCTAGCTTCCAATTGCTCTTGGGTTAGGCAGTTCAGTCGTATACTTACACGGTCTTTTTCTTCCCGCGGGAGATGAAGACTCACAACTACAAACAACAATCAAACAACATAGGAGTGAGTCGCCATTACAAGTGATACGGAAAGGGAAACAGGTTTTAGAGAAACTAACATTGCAATTGCTCATTAAGCTGGGCCACCTCGCAGAGAAGATAGGCTTCCTGCTCCAAAGACTTTTCCGCTTTCGACTTCCAGATGTCAGCAATACCACAGACTACTGGTGCCTCTCGCTCTAAGTGTTTCACACGGTCACATAGTTGAGACAACAGTGATAGCTCTTCCACCTTCGAACGTGGCTGCACCATAGGTCCGCCAGGAGAGGATTGACCAGGCGCGTTAGCAGAAGGCATATCATGAGAATCACTCAAAGGACCCTATCCAGGCAGAAGAATAGAATGATAAGAGCCATCATTTGAAAGAAACAAAGCACAGAATAATCAAGCATCAAACTTAACAAGTTTCGATAAGGGGCACTCCCCACAAACATAATTCAGGACAAGGAATGCAAGTACCAGCACAATTACAAAAGGATAACATGATTACTCGGGGGCTTCTTCGACTCCGCGGCAGCCTCCGACCCCGTGGCCTTCGCTGCAGTGGCATATGATGCTGAAGCCTTGGCTGTAGTGGCACCCGACACCGTGGCCTTTGCCGCTTTCAGACGTTTTCACCCCTCTGAGTACCTCGCGAGTGTCTCTACGAGCCGAGGCCCATATTGGTGATAGCAAGAGGCAAAGGGAGCGAAAACTACCTGCTGGCCATCCGCGGTCATGGCATCTTTGAGGAGACCTTGCTGGCATTCAGGTCGACACCACGGGCCTGTTCCATCGCTAGACCCAGGGAGGCACCGAGCCCTTTCTGGGCATTCTTGAAGTTCGCAGGGACGCCTTTGGTGAAGGAATCAATCAGGACCTCTAGGTCTTCAATAAGTTCGGCCTTGGGGACCATCTCCTCTCGAAGATGCCCAAGAACATCTTTGGCCTTCTTGAGTGAGTCCTGGACCGAGACGCTGCGGTCTTCGACTGCGGCTATGGTGCCGGCCAGCGCATCATCACGAGCAAGAGCATGGAGGTCGAAACTCACCCTAGAAGCATATGTAGTACATCCATGTAACACCATCAAAAACCACCCAAGTGAAGAAAGAAAAACTCCAGTGGCACAAAGAATGAAACAACAACATACCTAAAAGCCCTTTTGCGATAGAGAGAAGGTATTCCGCAAATCTTTCTCTCCATTCACGGCAAGTGCCCTGAGCTCCTCTTTGTGTTGTTTCGACTCCTGCTTGAGGCGGTCAAGGGACTCAAGTGCCTTGTCCCGTTTGGTCTCCGCCATGATGATTCCCTTCTCAAGGGAATTCACCTGACGGAGCAGGTCATTATTATCCTCTGCAAAACAAGAAGAATATATCAAGATCAATCGAAATAAATGTGCAGTAGCACAACACAAACTGATGAAACTTACTTTGCAGCTGGTGGTTTTTGGTATCAAGCTGAGCATGTTGCCGATCTAGGTCGACGATCTGTTCGCCAAGGCGAATAGACTCCTGAAGAATGGGCTGAAGTAGAAGGACAGATATCATGAATCGTTCTGACTCCACGCACTAATTATTCGAGTAACAAAGGTTTTCAAATACTTACATGGACATCCAAAGACTCCGAAGTTTCTTAGTGAGTTGACGTCCGAGCAAGAACTAGGTGGTCACCCACGTTGGAAGAACTCGAGGAATTTGCACCGGAGTTGGCCGCTATCTTTGGAGAGGGCGCAGGCTCCACCACATCCTTCTTCTTGGAGTCCATGACTCCCGCCTCCTCCAAGAGATGACAATCGTCAGATGACGATGAGGCGGTCACGCTGAAGCAAATTATAAAACACGTCATCATCAACACAAGCAGCAAGACTCAAAAATTTAGGACAAACAACAAAGTCGAAGGCTTACCCGTCAAAGTTGTCGAGGTCGAAGGAGTCATCCAACTCCCCTTTCTGTTTCCTAGGCTTCTTCTGTGACGGAGGAGCAACATGGCGCACATGCACCGCTTGAATTGGATCTGTGGCGCCCACCCCAATCGAAGGATCCTCCGCCGTCTCTAGAGAGGAAGCATCCAAGTCCTTACTTCAGGAACGTTTGCGAGTGGAGCCCTCGCTGCACCCGGGGGCTTCCTGCTCCTCAGCAATAGGAAAAGTAGACCCAAATTCATTGTCCTCCACAACCTCGGAGGGAATTATCCCTTCAGGTTGCGGAGGCAGAACGATGTTCACCTTCCATTCCTACAAAAGCACAAGCTTAAAAACGAAAAATGCCCTGCGGGCAAACAAAGCATAATAGAAGAACAAATGATGAAGTTACCTCAGGAGGAGGGTGACTCGCATGAAAGGGCAGCATGACTGAATCCCGGGGAGTTTCTCCTTCAGCATGAACTTGGTCAGTCCCCTAAACCTTTTGTCCACCTCGCCTGAGGACATATTCTCCTTGGAGACACGAGTGACGTGGCGGTGACCCAGCATACCGCTGCATGATGTAGTACACTATAGTCGTTGACATAACACCAATGAAACACCGTTCCACCAGTATTATATCCCTCAGAGTGGTACAACAGAAACATCCGGGTCCAAGACATGACTTCAGATTACATACATCACATTTCTAGGAAACTTCCTCAGAACAGTGAGGAATATTATGCGGAAGAAAACCAGAAAGAACAACTCGAAGTATACCCTAGGAGTACTACTACTAAGATATATATCTTTGGTTTTTCATTGCTACTATAGCAATGTTCTACAGAAGTAGGTCCTAGTTTTCTAGGAATTTATTTATATTCTATGCTTCACCTTGACCTCCATAGCTTCTGATGTGGTCACTGACTCCATTGAACTCCACTTGGTATCTTTATCTCTTCAAAGTATACCATTGCTTGGGAACGCCATTGCTTGCTCCGAGATCTAGCAAGGGTTAAGAAGATACGGTTGAGTACGAGTGTACTCAGCAAGTTCACCATAAAAATGAGTGTTTGATGCACTAACTACAGCCGAAGGCCATAGGTCATAGGCTATGCATAACATTTCTTCAAAGGTTGCTTTTATTCTGAAAAGCTATGTCCATGAGCCTTCACAGGTTTACCAGAACTTTCATGGAGTTCCTTTCCTACCGCGTTCATAGCTCCTTCCTAGAACAGGGAGTAACATGTCACCGTTCTTACACTCTGCAGAGGTGCATTGCTTTATCCATAAGAGACCTTAGCTTTGTTGCATAACCAAGTCATGAGCTTGTCCATACTTCCTTGGTATGGGGCCCAGTCTAAGATCCAAGCTAGTACTGCCCTCTCCGTGACCCCGCATGAAGACACGATCCTCCAAGAAGGTATACCATGGTTACACTCCTTTCAGGGAGATATAACTGGTAGCCTCTCAAAGACTCTGTAAGCAGCTCTGCCCGGCAGCCACCATCAGATATGGTGAACCTCCACCAAGGCAGCTATGCATAGATAATCTAGACACCAATATCGCGGGGCACTAAGGGGTCCCACCCATGTGCTAGATTCTTCACAAGAAATCTACATCTTCATGATAAGGTCATCCGTCCATGCGAAAGGGAGAAGATACAGCTGACTTTCCCATGCCATTCCAAGTCTTATGGTTAACGCATAATATACGACGCTAGAATCACTGGCGACATTGGTTGTTAAGTCCTAGATATTATGTTCCTTTACCACTGGAACTGTATCAGTAGATTATTACCATTTGGTAAATAATCCATAATCATATTATTATGGAAATAGTGTTTTCTGACCTTTTTGAAATGCAGGTGATGACAACATTTGAGTTACAAGTATTTGATAGAAAATAACCAAAGGACATGAGCAAGTGTGAACTTGCCTTTTGTGATTGCAAGATTATGCACTCATGGTCTTCAAGACAATAGAAGATCCAAATTCTGTAAACAACATAATTGGTCCAGTAAGGATGAATGTTTAAAGAAGCAATATGTAATTATGCATAAATAATGTAATGCAATTAGACAACCGCGAATCCCAAGGATAATCATTTATGATCTAGGGTTTGGAAGCTTGTGGTGATATCTTTAGAATGTATTCAACTTTTATACCAGCTTCATACTTGTGCTTCTTGTTAAGGCTTGCGAGAGTGTGTGAATCAATATGTAAATATAACAAGTAGCATACAATACTAAAGCACTCAAATGGGGTATGGGATCTAAAAGATTTCTTAAGCAAGATTATTAATCAATTAGAGCCTTTATAGAAATGCTTAAGGATATCTTTTAATGTTTCTTAAAAGAATAACTTTTGAGGAAAAGATTACTTTATAAAGTAAAAGCATTTAATCTTAAAGCTAACTCTTTAAGGTTTTCTTATTAATTATTAGTATTAAAGAAGAGAACAATTACCACATTGGAATATCTATTCCACTAGCAAGTGGAGACTTATCTAACTTTAATATGAGAGGACACTACATGTTGTTCAATTTATAACATTTCATGAAGGTGAAATAAAAATATTATGTCTTTATGGAAGTGGTGTTCTCTTGATTTTATAAGTGAATGAACTCATTTACTTATTATAGAATTAATAATTATTTCTATAAACATGGGAATGGCATCATGTTAAATCCTTAAATACTTTGTTTAACTTTTTAACTGGATTCCCATACTTGTAAAAGAATTGATACTCAAATCTTGATGATTTTATAATTAATAAAATCTTTTTGGAGAGTAAGATTTACTTAATTTTTAAACGGTAATTTTATTAAGTACAACTTAAAATTGTTAGACCTATCTTGACTTCACTTAAATATCAATGCAACTTGTTATTACACTTTTAGATTTTAAATAAATAATGATAAAGGCAATAGTAAAGCTTTATATATTTTTAATGAAATAAAATAAAATAAAAGGGCTTAAAAAGATTTATTAAACATTTACTTTTTATTTTACTTCAAAAATGAGAGTTGATAATTTTAATGTGTAGATTTTATTTTTGTGATCATTTTGGTATAATATATGTATTTTTGTGTTTTCTAAATAATAAGATATGATTTTTATAATTTTTATCACCTTATAAACACTTAATAACTAATAATATTTACTTAAGTGACACAAAAATATATGGAACACGTTTATAAATGTGTATCTAGTTTATTCTAAGAATTTTGATATATTATACTTATTTTTATGAATTTTCAATAATAGAATGTATTTATTTAGGATTTATCCTTAATAGAATATTTGCTAATAATAATAATTATATTATTTAAGTTAGAAAATAAAATATGACAATAGGTTTATATTATAGATTTTATTTTTCTGAAGATTTTGATATATAATACATATTTTTCTGAATTATAAAACAAAAGATTTTGATTTAACAAGATTTAATCATTTTTTGGAATTATTAACCTAATTCTTTAAAAGATTTATTATGTCACGCAGACGTCACCTAGACTTTTGTCACCTAACCAGTTTCTACCTGTGGTCAATGACAAGCGGGTCTGGGGCCATGTCATATACTAGGTATTTATCTATTATAGAAAATTTTAACTAATAAATAAATAAAACTGCATTATGACATCAGCATGATGTCATGCTGACATCACCCGAGATTGATCCTTCCAGATCGTCGATTGATCTCTCGACTAGGAGCATGCGAGCAAGCGGGAGCGGGCGTGCTGGATAGAGGAACGCGAGGGGAGTTGATATGTGGGCACACCGCCAAAAATTGGTCACCAGAGTGGCTCCAGCGACGACGAACCGCGACGGCCGACGGCGGATTACGGCGACAGGGCAGACCAGGAAGCGAGAGAGAAATCAGAGAGAGGTGCAAGCACCGGTAGCTCACCATGAAGCTGAAGCGCATGTTGGCGAGGTTAGAGGAGTGATGTATCTGCGGGAATCGACGAAGACCGGTGATGTATGGTGGTGGAAATGAAATGTTGATTGGTTCGACAGAGATCTCCCCGTCTCTCGCGGCCTAGCTAGGAAGAACAAGGATGGCTGGGCGAGTTCGGTGGTGTGCTTAGGTTGGGTAGAGAAGCTCTAGAACGGTGGGGAGGAAGAGAACTAGAGCTAGGTTTCGGCTTCCCCTGCAAGAAGAAGAGAAAGGGGAGAAATAGGGCACGACGGGGTTCCTCCGATGGCGCAGGGATATTTATAGGCAACGTAAGCGATGGCACACATCGCAGCACCAACATGGCCAATCAGGTGGTCGACAGAGCTCCACCGAGCTGCTTCGCCATTGCTGCTTTCTGGCGAGAGGAAGGAGAAAATGAAAAGAAACGGTGAAGGGGTACGAGTCGGTAGCGGGCTGCTCATGGCCCAGATGGGCTGCAACCAAGCTTGTGAGGTGAATTCCTATGACTGCTCATGAGCGATAGATAGTGAGGAAGAAATGGGCCGTGGCTGTGGCTACTGGCCGTTTCCTTTTCTATTTTGATTTTTCTGTTTTTCCCTTTTCCTTTTCAATTTGAATTTCCTTAGTGATTTAAATATTCAAAATCTAGTGAGTCAACAAGTGTTCTACATGATTAATGTAGCTAGTTGGTTTGGCATTCTTTTTTAATATTTTCACTATTCATGATTAAATAACAGAATATTTTCATGAAAGGATATACAGAGGAATTAGGGTTTTAGGGGTTTGTTTCTTATAAGAAGATTTCATAAAAATGATTTTTTTCATCCCTAGATAATTATAATGGTAAGGATTTAAAATGGCTAATGATGTATACAAAACTTGTTTCATACTTAACCTCACATAAGAATTAAGGTATAACCTTATAATGGGTTGAATCTTAGGGTTCATAAAATGGTGGTTTTAATTTCATGATCCTCAAAGTTTTGGTGATTTCTCCTATTCAAATTCCTCTTAAAATTTTATTCGTAACCATCCTACTATTTTCAAAGTAGGCATGGATCAGTTCTTGAAATAGTTGTTCAATACTTCCTTAAGTGTGGTTAATGTTTTGATAGAAGTTTATTATATAATGGTGTAAAACCATTATCATTCATGTGGCACAAGTGATCTCAATGCCCAGCAACATCTACTTAGGGTTTCTAATACCACACTTACTATGGATCCTAGAGGATACAATACCCTCAATTTTATTAATGAATGTTGCTAGGGATCAAGGTTTTAAGGATTGGTCCTAGATTTATAATCCTGAATGATAACTCAACTTAGAGTGAGCTATAAAGATTACTTCTTAATATGGTCTTGATGGTATATGAGACTAAGTAGGGTTTAAGACAATAAGTTGGCAAGGCTTTCAGTAATACACTCTCTCAACTGGGATTCTAATTATCTCTTAGAAGTTTCATTTGACTAAGAGGTATGGTTCTCTAGCTGCCTAGGAATAGGGATTACTCCCATTGCTAACTTCATTCTGGGGTTTTGGACAAAGATGTAGACAGGGTTCTATTCATGGCTTGATAAGACCTTGGTTCAAGGTTTCTCAAGAATTCCTATCCTCACACTTCACTAAGCTTGGGTCATGGTTAAGGAATTCCTTTCCTAAATGTACTATGTATATAACCCTTATCTTATTCACAAGGATCATATCTTTCTGAATAAGCTGATCATCTGACTCCACCATATCCATCATCATATGATGACATGGTCATGTCACTTCTACAATATTCCTTCATTCTGCTCCTAGTATATATACAGCTTCCATTTACAAACTACCCTGAAGTAAGTCATTCATCTAGTTAGTTATAACTTCACTATTCCATTCTCCTAGCATTCTTCCTTTACCGCCTAACTTGCACTTCTTAACTACCCTTGATGAATCCATCAATGTAGTTGTTTCTAACTCCATCCATAAACTCCTTTATAACAACCTTGCCTCTACTTTCAAGGCTTCCAAGATTATAGTTCTCTCTATTTCACATGTGATATCAATCCTCTAGAATTAGTATGGTACTACTCTCCATAATACGAGTTTGTTCTTGTATTAGCTTGGTTAAACTACTATGCCTCCAACTACTCCATACAACTCATATTATATACTTCATCATAGTCTAGCTTGACTTCTCATAATCAAGCTAGATGATTCAGCTTACTAAGGTTTTGCCTAATTTGGTATACTCGCAACTCTTCTTCATCAGCTGGTCATATATTCTCAAGTGACTTGGGAGTAATGACCACCAACCTTTGATCATGCAAAACTTAGGCTTCTAATTGTCTGATCAAGGTCTATCATCAACAAGTAGTAGACTTGTACTAGTCTCTCTATAAGGCTTATCTTGTTAAGGAAACTTACTTTACGTTTATACCTACTTGGCTTAACAAGATTATCACTATATTCTCTACTACTACTAGCTTTTTCATAGCTTCATTATTACTATCTAAAATTTTAGGTTTAGATACCTCTTCTAGTTAACTCATAAGTGAGTTAACTCCTCCAACATCCAATGGAATGATCACCCCCAAGGATCTCATTCCATTGATGATGGCACCCTCTACCATATCTAGTTCCTCCTCCTTATTAATTTACTTAAGGTCTTTGGAAGGTTAATATAATAAGTTAATAAGTTCTAGGTCAGGAATTGGTGTCAACACCCAGATTTTTAATCCCAGATGCCTGTTATGTCATACATCGCAATCCCAAGATTACCATTTTTGCGAGACATAACAGATTGGATATCACAGTACATCATCCATTACAAACCATACATAAGGTCTTACACAAATAAGGATCTCATGATCCAGTCTTCATACAACAAGCAGCGGAATAAATAATAAGCGTAGCGGTGGGGTCCATCTTTAGGGGCACAGATAATGCTAACGAAGGCAGATAGTCCTAGTTATCATAGCCGTCCTGCTGGCCATCATCTTGGTAGTCTCCTTCATAGTCTGGCAATGAGAATAGCCAGGGACAAAAGCCATGAGTACTCTTTAAGTACTCGCAAACAACCACTAACAATTGGTATAGTTCTAAAGTGAAGTGCTAACTCTAAGTTTAACTATAAAGTTAAGTTTGAAACCTAAGATGAGTTCAGAAACAAAGAAAGATAAAATAAAGTTCTAGAATCACTTAAGTTGGGAAGCTAGTGTCATAATCACAACTCTGTTGTGGTCAAGTCAAGATTCATCATCCATTTCATAAGTTATTTTCAAAACATCTGACAACGAAACAGTATGGCCAATCCAACTGTCCATAACCGCGGACGCGGCTATTCGAATAGTTTGACACTCTGCAGAGGTGGTACACTTTCACCACAAGGTTCGATACATCTGTCAGGGATAACTCTGAATCATCATACTTAGTATGCAGATAATCAAACATAACCTTTCCTTTACACACGCTAGTATAAGCACCTCTCCTATGAGCATGGCCTCCCAACCATGACCATCTGTCGTCTTGGGCACTGCATAGGTGGACAACATTGAGAGGTAGCCACAGCTCAAATCTCTCCCGCGAGGGAACTAATACTAATGCATATAAACTTCCGGCTAAGCCTTACCCAATTCAGGTATTGTGGTTGTACGGTAAATTTGGAATGGTATCGCATCCGAATCCAACCATCAGTTTTGTAAAAGGGTCAAGGCTCATGCCTCAACATTTTCATCATCATAAACCATTTGTGTTTCTCAACACATGTCAAAACATCTCAATAGAATGACTCATCATTCCAAGGTTTTCATAATTCATTTTCACCAAGTGTTCCCATCTACAGTGACTCAAGTTTTGGTTTAGCTCTAAACTACTAAGTTAAGAGTGTTCACTAAGGTGGAAAGATGGGAACAATCTCATGCCATAGAATGACCTCTAAAGTTATCTAAATAGGTCAAGTTTTATACTTTTTATGCTACCTTCAAAACAAGTAAGGGACTTTGATAAAGTAAAAGGAAGTAAAGCTTGAAAATAATACTTGGGGTAAATAATAGTCAAAGTGATATAACCAAAGTATGCCTAAAGCATCTTTGCTCAAGTCATCTAGTTTAAGTCTAGCTTGTTAAGCATTGTACTTGCAAGGGTTAGCTTGCATTGTTAATGATGGCTTGCCTTGAGCAGTGTAGTGGTTGAAGTTTTCTTCCTCCTCTTGATAGAACTCCTCCTCCTCGAAAGCTTGGTCGGTACTATCGTCTATAAATACATACGGAGTACACAATCACCAAACAATACTTAACTAGTCTAATTACCACTCTAAGGCACACATTTGATGATCTATTATCATCACAAACATCACAAGTTTTATTAACTAGTTTCATTCTTTTTATTTAAGAAAAGTAATTTCTACTCATTAAAAAAAAACTAAGATTTAATATTCAGCACTTAAAATATGGGATCATGTGGACACATGTCATCACTACATATTCTAACATGTGCGAATGTGATTTAAGGGTTGGATCACAATTACTTTGGTTTAAGTTCATTATTTAATGATTTAGAGTGACTAGAAATGCCTATATAGCATTATTTTGGTACTAGTCCAAATTCACTGCATGTAAACCCTAATATTATTACATATTCCGATAGGTATGGTGAAATGTGATTTTTGAGAGTTGGAATCAACTCAAAATCTATTTTGGTTGATTTTATAAAAATGTTTGAATGTGCAAAAGCTTCTGTCTTGTTATTTTTACTAGGAGAGATCTCTAACTCTAATGGAATTAAATCCAACGGGCTTGGATAGATCTTTTCCGTAGCTTTCTAACACAATTTGAATCACTCCATTTGGATTTGTAAATCTCTCTGAATTGATTTTCAAACTAGGGGATAGAACTAAGTTCAAAACTAAATAGAAAAACCTAAGTTTGAATTAAATGGGTTGCGCGGGAAGGAAAACGGGCCGACCCAGTGGCGTTCCACGGCACAGAGTACGGCTGACAGGGGGGGGTCCACAGGTCAGCGGCTCTTTACACGCGAAGCGGTACGGGGCGATGTGGGCCGTTAGATTAGAAGGGGGATCAACGACTGGGGCTTGTCATCGATGACAGACAGGTCGCGGCGAGGTCTAACCCTAGCGGCTTGGTGGGGGTGCTCAGGGGGCATACCAGGGCTCCAGCTACGGCGGCGATGGGGGCGATCGAACGTGCTGTCAACGGCGGACTCAGGGGTGGTCACGGCAGCTCTTGGGTTGGACGAAATCGACGACGCCTTCTCCTCCTCTGCAGCGGGCTCCTCTGGCGAAATTCTGGCGAACCAGGCTCGAGCGGCTCCGGCGAGAGGTGGGAAAGGACTAGTGAGGAGAGGGGAGTGGAATGGTGTGAGTGGTTTGTGCTGGGGTGGCCTCTATTTATAGCTCGACGAGGCGACCGAAAGGGATGGGCTGGTGACTTCGGCGAGGGCTGCACAGCGTGCTAGTGGCGTGGCTTAAGGTAGGGGACGGTGGCCTGCCTCCTGGCGGTGCTCTACGGCTTCAATGCGTGGCTAGGGCGGTGGTGTTTGGTCGGGAGCGTTCCGCGCTCTGGGAGACACAGGCGGTGCTCGACGCGGCGCACGGCGACTGTGGGTCACGCGGCGGTGCACGGCCATGTCTGGTGGGTTGCTGGGGTCGAGGCGGAGCGGCACGCACGTGATTAGGTCGAGGCACGGTCTGTGGCGTGCTGGCGGCTAACGCGCTCTGGCGAGCTCGTAGAGCGACTGGGCGGCGGCGCTGGGGTGTGGTCCACGGCCTGGGGGTGATCGAGGGGTGGACAGGGAGTGGCGGTAGGGTTGGGCGGAGCTAGTGGTGGCGCTAGAGTGTCGCTGCGCGGTCCGTGGCGCTCTGTCCACGATCGGCCGGCGGCGACCACAAAGTGGCGGCGCTCCACTTCTGATCTAGGCCGGTTAGTAGCTTAGTTAGGTGCTGGTTAGAGTTAGAGGGGACAAGGGGACCAAATGGTGATGGGTTCATAGCATGGAAAACAAAAAATTTCTACCGCAAGAACGAACAAAACCCAGATCTAATCTAGATAAAAGCCAAGATCTAATCTATTAGACATGTGCAACGAGATAGATCTATACTAACCCTTGTAGATCCGAAAGCCTTGTGCGAGATTGGATCTCGTGGTTGATGTAGACGATCACTTGCCGATCTCAAGATCGAGTAGACGATCCTTCCGGCGCCGCGTTCCGGCAGCGCTTCCGCAGTCGGTCACACGTGCGAAGTCGATGCAGACCTTCCTCTCCCCGTTCCAGCGAGCTGCGGATGTAGTAGATCTCCACGGAATCCCAGCAGCACGACGACGTGGTGGTGGTGGTGGAGTAGAGAATTCTGCAGGGCTTCGCCTAAGCCTGAGTAGAGTGAAGGAGGAGGAGAGAGGCGGCTAGGGCAAGAGTGGAGGGGCAAGGGGGTGGCGCCTCCACCCCTCTATATATAGAGGGAGGGGTGCGGCCTAGGGTTCCCACCCCTAGGCCCACCTCCTAGGGCCAGCGCACAAGGGAGAGGGGGGAGGGAGTTTCCTTCCCCCCAAGTCTCCCCTTTTCCTTTCTTGGTTTTCAAGTAAAGTCCACGGAACTTTCTGGAACTTTCCAGAACATTCCGAAACCTTCTAGAACCCCCATATAAACACTCCGGAACATTTCCGAACCTAGAAAATGATCTCCATTATATGAATCTCATTGTCCGGATAATTCTGGATCTCCTCGTGATGTCCCAGATCCAATCCGAGACTCCGAACAACATTCGGCCTCCAACGCACATTCCATATCTACCTAAACAACATCGAACCTTAAGTGTGTCACCCTACGGTTCGTGAATATGCGGACATGATGGAGACACCTCTCCGATCAATAACCACCAGCGGGATCTGGATATCCATAACGGCTCCCACATACTCAACGATGACTTTGTGATTGATAGAACCATTAACATACGAAACCAATTCCCTTTGTCACGCGGTACTCTACTTATCCGAGGTTTGATCGTTGGTATCTCCATACCTAGTTCTACCTCGTTACTAATAAGTACTCTTTACTCGTTCCATGATATGTCATCCCTTGTGACCTAGTCACATGCTTGCAAGCTAACTAGATGACATTCCACCGAGAGGGCCCAGAGCATATCTATCCGTCATATGGATGGACAAATCTCAATCTTGGTCCATGCGCTTCAACACATACTTTCAGAATACCCAATGACACCTTTATAACCACCGAGTTACAAAGCGATGTTTGATTTCATCAAAGCACCCATCCGGTGATGGTGATTAACATAACCTCATGGTCAAAGGATTAGGTTACTATGCATTTGAAAGCTTGTAGCAATACGAACTTAATGACTTGATCTTATGCTACACTTACTATGGGTGTGTGTCCATCACATCATTCTCCTAATGATATAACCTTGTTATTAATGACATCCAATGTCCATGATCAGGAAACCATGATCATCAATTAATCAACAAGCTAGTTCAACAAGAGGCTTACTAGGGACTCTTTTACGTTTACAAAACACACATGTATCAGTGTTTCCTTACAATACAATTATAGCATGGGATGTAAACATTCATCATAAACACAAAGATATAATAATAACCACTTTTATTATTGCCTCTTGGGCATATCTCCAACAGTCTCCCACTTGCACTAGAGTCAATAATCTAGATTACATGGTAATATACCTAACACCCATGGCGTTCTGGTGTTGGTCATGCTTTTCTCTAGGGAGAGTTTAGTCAACGGATCTGCCACATTCAGATTAGTGTGTACTTTGCAAATCTTTATGTCACCATCTTGGACATACTCGCGAATAGCATGGAAACGTAGCTTGATGTGCTTCAGCTTGCTATGTGACCTTGGCTCCTGTGCATTAGCTATGGCACCTATGTTGTCACAGTAGATGGCCATCGGGTCCAACGCACTAGGAACCACGCCAAGTTCAGTAATGAACTCCATCCATATGGCTTCTTGTGCATCCTCCGAGCAGCTATGTATTCCGATTTAGTTGAAGATTTCGCCACAACGCTTTGCTTGGCACTCCTCCAGCTTACTACAGCACCATTCAAAATAAATACGTATCTAGACTGTGACTTCGAGTCATCTGGATCGGTGTTCCAACTAGCATCAGTGTAACTGTTTACAACAAGCTGTTCATCACCTCCATAAGAAAGAACCATATCCTTAGTCCTATTTAGGTACTTTAGGATATTCTTGACCGCTGTCCAGTGCTCCATTCCAGGATCACTTTGATATCTGCTAGTCAAACTAACAGCATGTGCTATATCCGGTCTTGTACACAACATGGCATACATGATAGAACCTATGGTCGAGGCATAGGGAATATTATTCATCTTCTCTCTATCTTCTACCGTAGCTGGACTTTGAGTCTTACTCAAGGTCTTACCTGACAACATGGGCACAGACCCTTTCTTGCTCTCTTCCATTATAAACTTCTTTAGAACTTTGTCCAAGTATGTACTTTGTGAAAGCGCTATTAGGCGTCTTGATCTATCTCTATAAATCTTGATGCCTAGAATATATGCCGCTTCGCCAAGATCCTTCATTGAAAAACTATTATTCAAATAGGCTTTGACACTATTAAGAAGTTCTATGTCATTCCCAATCAACAATATGTCATCTACATATAGTACTAGGAATGCTATAGAGTTCCCACTCACTTTCTTGTAAATACAAGCTTCTCCATAAGTTTGTATAAATCCAAAGTTTTTGATTACTTTATCAAAACATTGATTCCAACTCCGGGATGCTTGCTTCAGTCCATAAATGGAGCGCTGAAGTTTGCATACCTTGTCAGCATCACTAGGATCGACAAAACCCTTGGGTTGTAGCATATACAACTATTCCTCAATGTCACCATTAAGGAACACCTTTTTGACATCCATCTGCCAAATCTCATAATCGAAATATGTAGCAATTGCTAACAAAATCCTCACAGACTTTAGCTTCACTACTGGTGAGAATGTCTCATCGTAGTCAACTCCTTGAATTTGTCGGAACCCTTTCGCGACAAGTCGAGCTTTATAGACGGTAACATTACCATCAGCATCTGTTTTTCTCTTGAAAATCCATTTGTTCTCGACAGCCTTACGGCCATCCGTAAGTCCACCAAAGTCCACACTTGGTTTTCGTACATGGATCCCATTTCGGATTTCATGGCTTCTAGCCATTTGTCGGAATCTGGGCTCACCATAGCTTCTTCATACGTTGCAGGGTCATCAGCGTTGTCCACCAACATGACGTTCAAGGCAGGGTCATACCAATTAGGAGTGGTACGAACCCTCGTTAACCTGCGACGTTCAGCAGCAACTTCGTTCAAAGTCTCATGATCACCATCATTAGCTTCCTCTCCAATTTGTGCAGGCAGCACAAAAACATCTTCCGGTGCTGCAGTACTCTCAACTCTGAGAGAAGGTTCAATAACCTCGTCGAGTTCTACTTTCCTTCCAGTCACTTCCTTCAAGAGAAACTCCTTCTCAAGAAAGGATCCATTCTTGGCAACGAAAACTTTGCCTTCAGATCTATGATAGAAGGTATACCCAATTGTTTCTTTAGGGTATCCTATGAAGACGCATTTCTCCGCTTTGGGTTCAAGCTTATTAGGTTGTAACTTCTTTACATACGCTTCACAACCCCAAACTTTAAGTAACGACAACTTAGGTTTCTTTCCAAACCACAATTCGTACGGTGTCGTTTCAACGGATTCAGATGGTGCCCTATTTAAAGTGAATGCGGCTGTCTCTAATGCATAGCCCCAAAAGGATAGCGGTAAATCTATAAGAGACATCATAGACCGAACCATATCTAAGAGAGTTCGATTACGATGTTCGGACACACCAGTACGCTGTGGTGTTCCCGGCGGTGTCAATTGCGAAAGTATTCCACATTTCTTTAAATGCATGCTAAACTCATAACTTAGATATTCACCTCCACGGTCAGAACACAGAAACTTAATCTTCTTGTTATGATGATTTTCCACTTCACTTTGAAATTCCTTGAACTTATTGAAAGTTTCGGATTTATGTTTCATAAAGTAGACATACCCATATCTACTTAAGTCATCCGTGAAAGTGAGAACATAACGATATCCACCACGCGATGCTACACTCATTGGACCGCACACATCGGTATGTATTATTTCCAATAAGTCTGTAGCTCGCTCCATTATTCCAGAGAATGGAGTCTTAGTCATTTTTCCCATTAGGCATGCTTCGCATCTTTCAAGTGATTCAAGAAGTCCATCAGAATGGAGTTTCTTCATACGCTTCACTCCAATGTGACCAAGACGATAGTGCCACATGTATGTAGAATTATCATTCAATTTTGTTCGTTTAGCATCTATGTTGTGAACATGTGTATCACTACTATCGAGATTTAGTAAGAATAAACCATTCATCTTAGGTGCATTACCATAAAAGATATTACTCATATAAATCAAACAACCTTTATTCTCGGACTTAAAAGAGTAACCGTCTCGCAATAAACAAGATCCAGATATAATGTTCATGCTTAACGCAGGCACCAAATAACAATTATTCAAATTTAAAACTAATCCCGAAGGTAGATGTAGAGGGAGCGTGCCGACGGCGATCACATCAGCCTTGGAGCCATTTCCAACGCGCATCGTCACCTCGTCTCTCGCCAGTCTTCGCTTATTCCGCAGCTCCTGTTTCGAGTTACAAATATGAGCAACCGAACCAGTGTCAAATACCAAGGCACTACTACGATTACTAGTAAGATACACATCAATAACATGCGAATATACCTTTCTTCTTGATGTTGCCGTGCTTCAGATCCTGCAGGTACTTGGGGCAGTTACGCTTCCAGTGACCAGCACCCTTGCAGTAGAAGCATTCAGTTTCAGGCTTAGGACCAGCCTTGGGCTTCTTAGCAGGTGCGGCAGCTTTCTTGCCGTCCTTCTTGAAGTTGCCCTTGTTCTTAGGCTTGCCCTGTTTCTTGAAATTGGTGGTCTTATTGACCATCAACACTTGGTGCTCCTTCTTGATCTCCACTTCAGCAATTTTTAGCATGGACGATAGTTCAGGCAACGTCTTGTTCATGCAGTGCATATTGTAGTTCATCACAAAGTTCTTATAACTCAGTGGCGGTGATTGGAGGACACGGTGAATCCCTAACTCATTAGGAATCGTTATCCCCAACTCTCGGAGCTTGTTTGCGTGCCCAGACATGGTGAGCACGTGCTCGCTAACGAAGCTTCCCTCTTCCATCTTACAGTTAAAGAACTTTTCGGAGGCCTCATAGGTCTTCACGGCCACGTGAGTCTCAAAAATTAGCCTGAGCTCCTTAATGATCTCAAACGGGTCGTGGTGCTCAAAGCACTTCTGAAGCTCCGTTTCTAAACCATACAGGATGGCACATTGAACTGTGGAGTAGTGATTTTTCCGAGTGGTGTAAACATTCTTTACGTCATCGGTGGCATCTTCTGCAGGTGGATCACCTAGCGGTGCTTCGAGCACATAGGTCATCTGACCAGCCCTGAGGACAATCTTCAGTCCACGGAGCCAGTCCGTGAAGTTGCTTCCATTGTTCTTAAGCTTTTCTTTCTCTAGGAACACATTGAAATTGATGGAGAGGTTCACCATAATCTACAACAAATTTGCAAGTAGTTTAGACTAAGTTCACGATAAATTGAGTTCAATTTTAATTCTTAAATTAACCAGGTGAACTCCCACTCAAAACAACATCCCTCACGTTGTCATAGTGATTACACGAACCAAATCCACTACACCAAGTCCGATCTTCACGAGAGAAGATGTAGTTTCATCGGCGAACAGTCTTCATGTTCATCATATCATTTATATGACTCATGCTCTACCTTTCGGTATTCCGTGTTCCAAGACCATGTCTGTACATGCTAGGCTCGTCAAGATTAACCTTAGTTTCCGCATGTGCAAATCTGGCTTGCACCCGTTGTATGCACGCGTAGAATCTATCACATCCGATCTTAGCAACGGTGCCAACTAAGGAAGAACACTTTATTACTTGATATTTAGTGAGAGGGATCATCTTATAATGCTACCGTCGCGATCTAAGCAATACACTATGCATAAAGGATTAACATCACAGGCAATTCATAATTAGTGTGATATGATATGGCCCTTTCTTATTATGCCTTTGATCTCCATCTCCAAAGCACGGACATGATCTCCATCATCACCAGCATTGCGTCAAGGTCAGTGGCGCCGCTTCATGGTTGTCCACCATCACTAGCAACTATTACAACTACTTGGAATAAAGCTATTACAAGATGAATATACACGCATGTCTTAACAGAATTAAAGACAACCATTAGGCTCCTGCCGGTTGCCATATTACATCAAGGATCATTGCATACATCAAATATAATCACAATCACATGATGGCCATATCACATCACAAAACCCTTGCAAAAACAAGTTAGACGCCTCTAATTTTCTTTGCATGTTTTACGTGGTTTGGGGCTTTCGAATAAGAACGGATCTTACCTACGAAACTGAACCACAACGTTGATACAAGTGCTATCAAGTGCAAAGTGTAAATTGGATCTATACTATGGTGAGAGAGACAGACACCCGCAAAGCCACTTGTGCAAAGCAAGTTACACGTCAAGCGTGGAGCAAGTCTCATGTGCGATGACATGTAAGGTTAGCCCGAGCCGCTTCATCCCACCATACCGCAAGATGCAAAGTACACAAAGAAAAAGACGGCACGAGCACCAACGCCCACAAAACCATTGTGTTCTACTCGTGCAACAGATCTACGCATAGACACGACTCTGATACCACTGATGGGTTCGTAGCATGGAAAACAAAAAATTTCTACCGCAAGAACGAACAAAACCCAGATCTAATCTAGATAAAAGCCAAGATCTAATCTATTAGACATGTGCAACAAGATAGATCTGTACTAACCCTTGTAGATCCGAAAGCCTTGTGCGAGATCGGATCTCGTGGTTGTTGTAGACGATCACTTGCCGATCTCAAGATCGAGTAGACGATCCTTCCGGCTCCGTGTTCCGGCAGCGCTTCCGTAATCGGTCACACGTGCGGAGTCGACGCAGACCTTCCTCTCCCTGTTCCAGCGAGCAGCGAAGGTAGTAGATCTCTCCACGGAATCTCAGTAGCACGACGGCATGGCGGTGGTGGTGGAGTAGAGAATTCTGCAGGGCTTCGCCTAAGCCTGAGCAGAGCGAAGGAGGAGGAGAGAGGCAGCTAGGGCAAGAGTGGAGGGGCAAGGGGGTGGCGCCTCCACCCCTCTATATATAGAGGGAGGGGTGCGGCCTAGGGTTCCCACCCCTAGGCCCACCTCCTAGGGCCGACGCACAAGGGAGAAGGGGGAGGGAGTTTCCTTCCCTCCCAAGTCTCCCCTTTTCCTTTCTTGGTTTTCAAGTAAAGTCCACGGAACCTTCTGGAACTTTTTGGAACATTCTGAAACCTTCTAGAACCCCCATATAAACACTCCAGAACATTTCCGAACCTAGAAAATGATCTCCATTATATGAATCTCATTCTCCGGACAATTCCGGATCTCCTAGTGATGTCCAAGATCCAATCCGAGACTCTGAACAACATTCGGTCTCCAACGCACATTCCATATCTACCTAAACAGCATCGAACCTTAAGTGTGTCACCCTACGGTTCGTGAATATGCAGACATGATGGAGACACCTCTCCGATCAATAACCATCAGCAGGATCTGGAGATCCATAACGGCTCCCACATACTCAACGATGACTTCATGATTGATAGAACCATTAACATACGAAACCAATTCCCTTTGTCACGTGATACTCTACTTATCCGAGGTTTGATCGTTGGTATCTCCATAGCTAGTTCTACCTCGTTACTAATAAGTACTCTTTACTTGTTTCATGATATGTCATCCCTTGTGACCTAGTCACATGCTTGCAAGCTAACTAGATGACATTCCACCGAGAGGGCCCAGAGCATATCTATCTGTCATATGGATGGACAAATCCCAATCTTGGTCCATGCGCTTCAACACATACTTTCAGAATACCCAATGACACCTTTATAACCACCTAGTTACGAAGCGATGTTTGATGTCATCAAAGCACCCATCTGGTGATGGTGATTAACATAACCGCATGGTCGAAGGTTTAGGTTAATATGCATTTGAAAGCTTGTAGCAATACGAACTTAATGACTTGATCTTATGCTACACTTACTATGGGTGTGTGTCCATCACATCATTTTCCTAATGATATAACCTTGTTATTAATGACATCCAATGTCCATGATCAGGAAACCATGATCATCAATTAATCAACAAGCTAGTTCAACAAGAGGCTTACTAGGGACTCTTTTACGTTTACAAAACACACATGTATCAGTGTTTCCTTATAATACAATTATAGCATGGGATGTAAGCATTCATCATAAACACAAAGATATAATAATAACCACTTTTATTATTGCCTCTTAGGCATAAATATCTCCAACAAATGGAGCCCAATTACTCGGCAATGCAATGATCATTGAATAGTAAAAATTAGGCATAAATTTTGTGCATGCCACCTGTTCGACACAATGGCCGCATGAACTCAAGTTTGGAATTTTTGGATGAATTTTGGTGGGTTTGCTATACACATGCTTAAGCCTCTGTGGTTGCTTGGGTTTTGAAAATGGAGCTCATTTGAGTGGTTTTTGCATAAGTGTGATCTTCCCATATGAACTACATTCAATTTTCAAATGCCATTTAAAATTAGTGTTTGAAAGTTTTTGGCAGATCACAAAGTGGGCCTTGGTACACTATTACATGTACTAGCAAGGGGTGCAAAGATCCACATTTGTTTCTGTTAAGAATTGAGTTCTAGGAATAGCCAAAGTAGGCATGTTGATTAAAATGGCACAAATGACCATTTGGTCATTTTATTCATTTTGATTTTGTTTTTCTTTGGGATTTGTTTGGGAATGATCTAGATGATGTTTATTTCACCTAAGAATCATTTTACAAGCAATGGATCACTTAATCATGGCAATTCAAAACAACTCCTATTTAAATGCACACACATATGAATGCTTTAATAATTTTAGTTGAAAAAGTTTTTGTTAACCCTAATTTTGATGATTTGGATCTTAATAACCTTGGATTAAAGTTTTGGGATGTTACAATTGGTTTCTCAACATTGGTGATCAACTGACACTAGGACTTGGTTAAATAGGAATGTCATCTCTTAATATGGCAACAAAATATATGAGATGAATGATCTTGGCTTGACTTCCTTTTCTACTCTATTTGTGATAAGATTTAATGTTTAAGAACTAACATGATACCCATCGTAGGAATAACTATGGCAAGCATGTGTTTGAAGATTTAGTTAATGAGGTTTATTTACTTGGAGTTATATACTTGATTGAGTATTCAAGGTTTGTGGTAGATAATACCTTGATATCATCTTTAGAATATTAAGTATTCATCCTTGAGTTGTTGTATGGAATACCATGTAATGATATCTAGAAGATCAAGTACTCCTTATTAAGCAGTGTGTTGTGACTTAGTTTTATTACATTTGATCGACCCTTAGATCAAATTATATTACCCAAAGATAAGGTTTTAGCAAAGGTCATACTGAAACTTATCGCAATCAACTTGATGATCTACTTCAGTTCCACCAAGTTAAGAGAAGCTTCAATCACTTTGACAAATTTTATTTAAAAGTGCGAAAATTATCCAGATTTTCTATGCATGAATGCAATGCACACACCTGATCTCATCTTATTTCTAAGCTCTAATGCTGGGATGTTACAGACTCTCCCCCTTAAAATAAACTTCGTCCTTGAAGTTCGTACTCTCTTACGTTTCGGAATAAGGTGTTGACTTGTATTGATCACAACATTTCTTAATTCCATTGTGATCATAATTGGGGATAATTGTGGTATTCCGTCTCCCAATCTTTTTCCTTGAATTCTCTTCATACTTGACAATATCCACTATCGTTTCCTATATGTAGTATAACTTCTTCTACTACAATCTCTTGGGTTATGTGTTCATAGTCCTACTTAGGATTGGTTTTTGACACATTTAGTCCATTCCAATCAGGTTTTCCTATTACACTACATTGGCCTATATTGGAGTACTTTATCCCCTTTAAGGACCACTTATGAGTTGTTTCTTTAAGAACTAGTCCACTATGTTTAATCTATTATACCTCCTTCGATCTTTCATCCGTACATCCTCTTGAGAATACTCGTTATATGGTTGACTTCTTATAACCTTATAAGAATAAGGCTTAACCTCATCATGACTTAGTACTTCTTCTCCAACCTTTAGTCAGAAAGTTAGATAACAACACTTCAATGTTTATTGTTTACTCTCCCCCTTGGGGTTTCCTAATGGTCTCTACACTACATGTATAATATCTATTAACTCAATAGTAAGGATATCGGTCTCTGTCCAACTTATACTTTACCTCTAAAAGGTCTCACAAGGAAACATATGGTACACCCACCCATTTGTGATTACTAGTGTGAATTCCCTGATTTCTTAAATGCACGTACGCAACATCTTATACAACGAATAATGTCTTGACTTACCACTTGCTTTATTGCGATTGACTTGAGTCATGGTCTCATACTTCCGTTTTCCTGAAGATGTACCTTCTTCAGTTACACCCTCCTTTGAAGATAATCCAGTGGATGTTAGGTTTCGTCCTATGGATGTTCCATATTTCTCCCAATGTTCTAGACAACATGATTTCTTGTGTCCTATAATTCCACACTTGTTACACTTTCCTAGAAATGCTCTTGCATTTCTCTTCATTGGAGTAGTGTGGATGTTTGGACTAGATGGTAGCCCAATTATTGGTCCTATTCCTCCTATTAACCACCCACGAGTTAACAGTAGGTTTAGGCAATTCATCATCATGTGTCCAGGTTCTCCACATTGCTAACATAGTATCTTAGGGTTTGGGAACTCCTTAATAACGTGGCTCCTGATTCCACAATTGTGACATATCTTCTTTGTGTTGTACATCATATGTGGATCCGGACAATTCTCCATCATATGTCCTCGGACCTGACATGTTGTGGTCTGTTTTTGAACTTTCTTCCTCATTCCTTCAGGTACAACAATCTCATTACCTTCTAATATATGTGCACTATCCAATAATTCCTGGAACTCCTTTTTACACACAATCCTAAGCTGCATCCTCATAACTGCTTGTAGTCCTTTCATGAACTTCCTTTGTCGTTTTGCCTCCATGTTTAGTTCCGCACTAATGTACTTGGATAAATGATTAAACTCCCGTAAATGTTCCAGAAATAGAAGATTCTTCATTTCTAAGGTTTCATCATCCTTCCTTTTCCCATTGTTCCGATGAACAAATTATTCACGAAACTTCCTTTTGAACTCAGCCCAGGTACTAACACCTTCTCCCAATGTTGTGAACCTTGCCTTCTCCCAATACGTGACTGCGGTTCCGGTCAATAGATAAATTGCATATCGCACCTTTTCTTCATCCTTACATCCCACACTTTTAAGTTTCTGAGATGTATCCATTAACCAATTTTCTACCTCTAAAGGTTCTTCTACCATGGAAAAAATCCAAGGCTTGGTTGTAAGAACTTCACTAGTTTAACCCTTGGATGTAGTTCCTCAAGTTGCTTATCTTGCATTTTCTTTAAAGTCTCCTGATAGAATTGATTCCGCCTCTCTATCTTAGCCTTTCCTCTGTCTTCCATACCCTTCATATACTGAAGAACTCCTTTGTTGGTGATTAAATGCGGCATTTGAATTTCTCCTTCCTTTGGAATTGCCTTGCTAACCTCCTTTTGTTGTGTCAGCATCATCTCATGAGCCTTCATCTTCCCATCATCAGAGTGATAATTCGCCTCTCCCTCACGCGAACCCATTTTCCCCTCTAGACCTGTACATAAAGTAAGAACTCCATGAAACATCATGCATATGCCCATAAAAGTTCAACTTCATGCATAGACCTAGTCACACAACAAAATCCAATAAAATCCAACAAATTGCAAATATTATGGCTAGCAAACATACATTAGAAACATGTAGAAACAGTACTTCGAGTAAAACATCTCTTGTACTCAGGCTTTGATGTTATATGATGACCCACAAGTATAGGGGGTGTATCACAGTATTTTTGATAAGTAAGAGTGTTGAACCCAACAAGGAGAAGAAAGTGCTGGCTAGTGGTATGGATCAGGAATTCTCTGCAAATACTTAGCAAACGGATTTTTAGGGGTTTCTGATAAAGCAGGTAAACAAAGTATGAGTAAATAAAAGACAGTAGGAATAAATGCAGCAAGTGGCCAAATCCTTTATGCAGCAAAGGACAAGCCGGTTGTATTACTTAAGATGACCAAACGTTCTCGAGGACACATGGGAAGACTGTCAAGTGCTTTCGCTTCATATAGTTGATTAACCTTCTTTAGCTTGCTAAGTGTTGTGTGGGTGAACCTCTGCTAATGTACCGACCTTCCTAGGACTAATACATACTTGTGATTATACCCCTTGCAAACATCCGTAAGTACAAGAAAGTAATTAAGGTAGAAACCTAACCACAACTTTAAACTCTAAGACCCTTACATCCCTTGTGCAATGGTTTCCTAACGGAGGTTCAGGTTTCTGTCACTCCGGCAACCCCTACGATTAGTAGCCAAATACACAATGCATTCCCCTAGGCCCATATAGGTGAAGTGTCATGTAGTCGACGTTCACATGACACCACTAGAAGAAGTACACCACAACTTAAATATCAAACTATTGTATCTTTCTCAACGCAATTCCACTACTAACAACATGACTTCTCCCATGTCCTCAAGAACAAAACAAACTACTCACAAGACATCATATGGATCATGATCAGAGATGGAATAATGATGTATAACAATCTGAACATAAACAATAATTCAATGGTTCACTCAATAGCATCAACTACAAAGAGTAATCAACACCGGGAAAGTTTCCCCTATGAACTATGCAAGATTCAACTCAATTGTTACAGCAATATGGAGATGGTGATGATGGTGGTGGTGATGATGATGATCCCGATGAAGTCCAGCTTGATGATGGTGTTGATGGCGATGATCTTCCTTCTCCGGGAAGGAATTCCCCTGGCAGAAATCTGTCTGCCAGAGAGATCTTTCTCTCTCGGTGTTTTCCGCCCCGCAGAGGCGGCGAAATCTTTCTGTGGTCGCTCCCCGAGTCTTAGGGTTTTGGGAGGATAATATACGCTAGAGGGGAGTGCCAGGGGTGGACCAGGGCGGCCACACCACCTGGTGGCGCGGCCTAGGCTGGCTTGCGCCGGGGGTGGTGTGGGCCTCCCGTGGCCCATCTCCAGCCCTCCTTCTGGCTTCCTTCATCTTCTGGATAAATAGGATTTTCCGTATATTTTCCCGGATTTTCTGATCTTCGCGAATTTTTCCTCCAAACAACACCTTTTCCATCAGAATCCTGACTGCAGCGGCCCATGCTCCAAAAGTCATTAACCATGCAAAGACAGATGAAATAACATAAGTATCACCTCTCAATACGAAATATATTAATGAATAACAGTGAATTATGACATAGAATAGTGATGCAAAATGGACGTATCAACTCCCCCCAAGCTTAGACTTCGCTTGTCCCCAAGCGAAACTGAGCTCAATAAACATGGCCTCAGGTTTATGGAGTGAAGAGTCGATAAAAGAATACGGACAAGAAGCATCACATTCATCAATACATAGATCATAATAGAAGACAACTCACTATTATATAACTCAACTTGCAATGAGTAAAGGAAACTGTCGTTGTGTTGGGAACGGCAGTACCTAAGAAGGTTAGATAGAGGTGTGGGGACTAGCAGGGAAGCTATCGACGGCGTCCGCAGGCGGGATTGGGCACAAGCCAGTGCAGCGGGACACAGGAAGTATCCAGGTTCAGATCCCTCGTGGTGAGGTAAAACTCCTACTCCTGCATGTCTGATAGTATATGTGGGTATAATCGGGCTACAAGGGTGCTCCTTGAGCTATATCTGAAATGAACTGAGCTAGGCGTGTATCTGTGCTTGTAAGAGCATAAAGAAGAGCTAGCTAGCCGGGATTGAAGTGCTAGTGCGTGTGTGTGTGATCGAATGGAGTCCATCCCCTGAGAATGAATCCCTCCCTTGCCTTATAAAGGTGGCCAAGGGACATGGGTGGGACCCACTTGCCTAACTACACTATGCATGTGTCATCTAGTAGTACAAGGGGTCATGCATAGTGCTAGACTATTTGTTACATCATCTGATAAAGTAGTATGGGCTTGGTGTCCTCTCAGTCTTGTCGCTGTCTTCTCGATGTACGTCTGTCCTTCTTCTTATATCCTTGGTCTTGATCAATGTAGGAACAACAAGGAGTAATCGACTGAGCGGAGAGAGCCGGCCAGGACCGAACTGGCCGCCTCGATCTGGGAGTGGGGGCGCGCTGGCGATCGAGGAGCCCTGGCGGTGGCGATCGATTCGCCCCACCCTGGCGCCTGCCAGCCCAATCGGACAGGGAGGAAAGGAGGCGGCCCAGCCGGGGTGCGGCCCATGCGGGCGAGGCGGAAGGCAGGCCCAGTCGGGGAGGTGCCCAGCCGGGGCGGAGGCGGCCTAGCCGGGGCAGGCTAGGTGGAAGCGGGCCCCGCGGGGGTGGCGGCCCAGCCGGGAGGAGGACCGGGTGGCGCAGGCGGCCTACCCGGGAAGACTCTGGTCCAGCCAGATGGAGGTGTGGTGCTGAGCGGACAGGCTGGGGCGGCCCAGCCGGGGGGAGAGCTCCTGGCCCAGCCGGAAATGGCGCTGCAGGCTGGCTGGGGGCTTCCAGTCAGCCTAGGGCGCCCGAAACTACAGTTTTCTTTATGCTTTTATTTGATTTTGCCTTTTCGGGGTGCTTTTGGACCGTCTTTTGGGATACCCGGGGACAATCCCCCTGACACTAGCCCCCGAGCGCGTGCTGATTTCACCCGGAGGGGGAAATTCGCACGAGCTCCACCAAAACTTGCCGTTGTCGTTGTAGATGAAGTTCTTGAATAGCGTCCGACTGGACACCTCCGGCCCGGAAGCAACACAACTACCGCGGGGGCGCGCGAGCGCACCCGCGGGGTGTAGCCCCCGAGATTCGGAGTAGCTAACGGAGACAGGTGCTGCGAATCTTCTATTTCTTGCCCTTTTTGACACCTCGAACTTTCTATCCGGCTAAACGCCTTCAGCCGGACCGAAGAGCTTTAGTACACCGGGGGCGCGCGAGCACACCCGATGGGTGTAGCCCCTGAGATTCGAAGTAGCTGGAGAAGAAAGGTGCTTCGAATCTTCATCTACCTTTGAAATCCGACTCGATGCAGTCGTGCAAAACGAAAAACAGAAGTGAACTTGTTGTCAGTACATCAACACATAGTACACATGCTACCAACTGGATAACGATTTTATTTTTCAAAAACTAGCTCGTGCTTCTCTGAACACTTAGTCACTTTCACGTGTGCTCTGCTGTTTACGCTGTGTCCTTGCCGGCCAGCCGGGTTGCGGTTTGGAGCCGGAACCAAAGGGGAAGCTGACAGTACATTGCACACGTTACTGGGGGCTGAGCAGCCGGAAAATACCAACTAGGCACAAGGACGGAATGTCCGATCTGTCGCACCCTTCACCGTTTTTCATGTGGGATGCCTCGGGCTTTTGCTCTTGCTAGCCGGACAGCCGGGTTGCGGTCTGTAGCTGAGACGAAGAGTGGGCCTCTAACACCGTCACACACTACTCAGTCCGTTTACGGGTTTAGCAGACCGGGCCAACCGACGAGCCCCCAGGTAGGGGTTGCCGGCGCCGGAAAAATGAAAGCAGGAAGAAAAACAACATCTGCCAAGACCTCGAGGGTTGCTCGAGGTCAGAAAAACACTCACATTGTAGCTATCGGTGTAGTAGGGTCGAAGACGCGATTCCATAGGTGTTACGGCTGCTGAAACGGTCCAACTGGCGTTCCAGCCGAATAGCCTGGCTCCAGCCGGACAGGCAACCAAACGCGGCGTAGCCGGATTCGGTCCCTAGCCGGCCAGACAGCCCAAACACGCCAGGACGCGCAGAGCCAGCCTGGCCCAGCCGGTCCAACCGGCAACCAAACAGGGCGAAGTCGCGCGGAGTCGGCCCGACTCAGCCGGAACGGTCCGAACCGAGCGAGTCGGAAAGACAAACAGAGTCAGCCGGACTAACGTAGTCGGATTTGAAATTTGGTCTCATTTTTTCTTGCCTTTTCCTTTTTCTAACCGGATTACTCTAACAGGATTTCTCCTTCATTTTTTCTCTCCCTTCTTTTCCAACCGACTACAACCAGCCGGTTGACCCCTCTCTTTATTTTCTCAACTAGCCGGATTTTTCTTTCGATCATACTCTTTCTCTCTTTTCTTTTTTCTTTCCATGTTTTCTTCTGACCGACTAACAGCCAGCCGGTTGACTCCCCTCTCCTCACTTTTCTTCTTCCTCCTCATTTTTTTTAAATAATACATTTTTTTTATTTATTTTCACAAATAATACGCAAAACAGAAAATTTTCAAATCTGTCTGTCCGTCGTCCATTGGGCGGACGAAACAGCCCCGTCGTCTGTTCACGGGACGACCAACATGTCTTCTTTTCTTGCAAAGACGACCAGGTTGTCTTCTTTTGTTCAAAAGACGACCAGTTTGTCGGCTGCCAGGGGTCGGCCCGGTCGTTGGTTGAACGGACGATGGGCGCTGTCGGCTGACAGGGGTCAGCCGCGTCGTCTGTTGAACAGACGACAGCCGCTTCGTCCCTTGAACGGACGACGAGCCCCGGCTATATTAGCTCGCGTGGCCGTGCCCATCGTCCCTCGCTCTCATTTCCAGCTCGCCCGTCTGCTAGCTCTTCTTCCTCTCTCGCTTGCTCTCATTTTCTCAGCCGTTGCACCGATTTCTAGCCTAGATTTCTATCTAAACTCGCTGCTCTAACACATTAGCAAGCTAGTAGAGTCCCGATCTACTAATGGGATAGCCTGGTGTGGTGATTTGAAGCGTTTTGGTGGAGAGATCTGGTGGTGTTCTTAGCTTCTTGTTGAGCAATGGCCATGGTGGAGGCTGGTGCTGGGACTTGAGAAAGGTGCATGGTGGAGGTGCTGATCCGTTGACCTGAGGCAGCTGCACGGCAGGACTTCGCACGCTTCAAGGGTAAACCCTAATTTCTTGCTTATTGCAGTCATGTGTGTATGTTCATAGGTAGCGTTTGATGGGGTCTGTTAGATGCAAGATATTTGTAGAGTATTATGTGTCAATGTACCTGTTTTTGACTATTTTTGGTATTTTTTAGGTCGAAAATCATGTCAAATAATGTAGTGTTTAGGTTCTTGTATGGTCCTGGTTCCGTCAGAATGAACCAGCACGGAGTTGATTTGAGCGAGTTTAGATTTATGGATGAAGTGCTTCAGAATCCTGAAACAGTGCCCGTTACTCAGTTGAAGGATTGGTTATGTGTTCGTTTAGGGCTCCCTCCTACCCATACTGTCGGTGTGCATGCTTTATGGACTAAGTCAAGGCAAACCCCTAATTTTTATTTAAGGCCAATAGAAGCGCAACAGAAATGGGTCAAATTTGTGCAAGCTTGCCAGAAAAGAGAAGTTAACCCCAGTCTCTTAGTGTTACCTGTGGTGAAAGAGGCTGGGTATGATCATGACCATAGTAGTCAGACCGGTCATGCTGGAGGTAGTTATGATCATGGCCAGAGTAGTCGGACCGGTCATGCTGGAGGTAGTTATGATCATAGCCAGAGTAGTCAGGGCCAAGAGGGTGGCGGCGGATATGAATCAGGTCACAGTAGCTATGCACACACCTGGGGTGATGGTTATGTATCAGAGGACGGTGGTGAAGGATTAGGGGAAAACATATTCAGTGGCGAAGCTGATGAGGACGAGATATATGATGGTTTGTTGCAACATCAAATGGAAGCCGAAGACTCAGAAGGCAACAGTGATACGGCTGATGATTCTGGCGAGTCTGATCAAGAAGAGATCGGCCAACCTATTCCGGCATCATGGAATAATGACAACACATCAGCAATGACTGTGAACGATGGGCATGATTCGGCGTGGCATTATCACGCGAACAGCATCTCTCTGGGTGCATTATATCCTAGCAAGAGACATCTGCAGGAAGCAATTGTTGAGTGGTCAATGTCCATGCAACGGGTCATGAAAACGAAGGTGTCATCACAACAATATTTGACATTGGTTTGCGAGGAAGCTGGATGTCCTGCAAGGGTGCATGCCCATGTCCCTAGGTATGACACAAACTGGAAGGTCACCGATGTTGTGATGCACACATGCACACTTGAAAGTGTCCTTCAGGACCATCGTAACCTCACGTCAACCCTCCTGGCTAGACTGTTGTACACAGAGATAGTGGAGGGCAAAGCCATGGGGGTGAATGCTATCATTCACAAAGTTTCTGTCAGATTCCGCTACAATATTTCATACGGGAAGGCTTGGAGGACTAAGCAAAGGGCACTGGAGGCAAGGTTTGGTTCGTTTCGAGACGGGTATGACTGTGTTGTTAGGATGCTCCAGACACTGGGTTCCAGACTAGTCGCTTACAGTACGACTCGTCTTTACTCACGTGCTTGGTGGATCGATGGAGGCCCGAGACTCACACTTTCCATTTTCGATGGGGAGAGATGGCTCCTACCCTTCAGGACGTCTCGTACTTGCTGGGACTTCCGTTGGCTGGCGTGCCCATAGGCCCAGTGGATCCACCGACAAATTGGGCCCAAGAGATGGCCCTGTGATTCTTTGGCATCCGCGATGGAGCTCTGGCCTTTGGCCATGACAATCATGGGCCAAAATTTGGATGGTTGGAGCAGTATCAGGTGTGTTTCATTTATTTGTTCTATTTTGTTGGAGAAGTATCATGTACTGAAAATTGTTCTATTTGCCAATGCAGATACAGAGGTTTGGGTTCCTGGCCACTCCGATGACTGCCCCACAGATTACACGAAGCCTGGAGGCATACCTTATGTGGCTGCTCGGGAAGGTGATGTTCACTGAGAACCAGGTGTCGACCATTAGTGCGCGATACATCCATTTTGCTAGAGGGATCGCGGAGGCGACGTGCCAGGAAGAATGCACACAGTGGAGTTGGGGTTCAGCTGTCTTAGCAGCTACGTACCGAGGTATGTGCAATGCTTGCCAGTTAACCAAGGACAGTTCTGCCTTGCTAGGATGTCCATTGTTGCTGCAACTGTGGTCGTGGGAGAGGTTCCCTATCGGCCGTCCAGATGTAAGTGTCAACCAAATAGTCGGCAACCAGGAACATGAAACAATTGTCTACCAATCTGACCTGCTGTTCGACGAAGAGCAAATTGATTTGCCTACATTTGGCACTCACTGGACCCGTCGCAAGGTCAGTGTAATGTCTTAATAAATTGCACTTCTGGTACTACAATATGAAAGTTACTAACAACTATTTTGTCATGCAGTGTCGTTTCGCGGGAGAGCAAGTCGTTAGATGCTATCCATCGTTCAGCGAGCAGTTCGACACACTGAAAGAGGATGTCGTGATTTGGGAGCCGTACACCCTGCAGACACGACACGCACGATATCCTGGAGGAATATCTATTATGTGCACTAGAGATCGAGAGTACTGGCTGACTACATCCAAGATCATCTTTGATTGCCAAGTTGAGGAGATGTCTCAACAGAGGGTCATGCGACAGTTTGGTCTTTGCCAGATGGTAGATCCCCCGCGTCCGGATGTTCCCCTTCCAGATGTCGTGCACGCGTAAGTAAATATATGTACATAAGGAATGCATCTTATACTTCATCTATGTTCTTTAATGATGGTCTAACAAATTCTAATGACAGGTACTCTCGGAGAAGTAGCAAGACTGCCACTCAATGGCTCCAACGGGTGGGGATTTACGTCAACGAGTGGCAGAATGCACCAACACAAGTGTGGCACGCTGGCCCGTTTGATATGGAGCTATTCCATGGATACCTACAGAGGTACATGTCGATGACACGGCTACGTCCCATTCCACACGCACATGACGATGAGATATACCCTAGCCAGTCAACACTGGAGTCCAGACAGTCAGCGGTAAGTACTTTATTTAGAGCATAATAAACATGAGTGCCTATGTAGTGCATACCTAACTATGAGAAAAATGCAGGCCGACATGACGTGGGAGCTACAGACTGAGGTGGCTCAGTACGGACGATCGCTTTCGTCCGTTCCTCTTGTGCCCCGTCAGCAGGTTCAGTCCTTTGCCCGGCGGGTCGAGGAGAAGCTGCGGCGTATCTACGCGGCCATCACGTGCACCAGCGTCTCAGACGTCGTTCAACACCGAGAAGCACAACGCCCACCGCGTCACTCGGTGGAGGAGCGCGCCCCACGTCGATCCACACAGCAGCGCCCACCGCGTCACTCGGTGGAGGAGCGCGCCCCACGTCGATCCATGGAGCAGCCACCTTCTCCAGACCATGCTGGAGGATCGGGACGGCACGAGGAGCATATTTCTCCACCACTCCGCCACGGGCCTCGTCCACGACTCTCACAGCAGGCGCCGCCGAGAGCACCACCTCCAGACCAGGCTGGAGGCTCGGGGTGGCAGCAATCACAGTTTACTTTCGACCAGTTGCAGCAGAACCAGATTACTTTCGAACAATGGCAGTATCAGCAGCCGATCCCCTACATGGACTTTGATTATCGACCACAATCTCATCCTCAGGGTAAGCGTGTCCCTTCCTACTATTATTAGATGCAGTATGTCATTGTTCAGTACTTAATTTCTTGTACACTAGCAGGAGACTCCGTTACATGGGACAGTACTGACGACCGTCATCAGCAGACACAGCACGAGCAGGTAGACTGGTTTAGTCAGTATCAGCAAGGTACTCCACCACCTATCCCCACACAGAATACACAGGATCAAGGTGAAGGGTCAACTGCACCTCGCCGTGATGTGATTCCACCCCACAGATATGGATGGAGTACACCGAGGCCTCCGCCACCTCGTCGTCGACACTAGTGATATCTACTTATGTATCAGTCATTTACCTATCTATGTATGAGACATCGTTCTATTATTTCATGATTTTATTCGACAAACTACTCAACATAACTTGCAACATAGTTCAACATAACTTGCGGTACATAAATAAGAGTCCTATCTATCCCTAGCATGATGCCTTTCCCTTTCCCTTCGATGATGCCTCTCCCTTTCCCTTGGACGATCCCTCGCACTTGCTCTTCTTGGCCTGCGATTTCTTCTTCTCCTGCCTCTTGTCCCACTCAGCTCTTGCCTTGCTTCCAACGGGTGGCGGCATGAAGATATCATCCTCATCTTCGCTCTCTTCTATCCAGGCCCTACGTGCCACAACCTGCTCCGTCATGTCAGCTTGACTCTTCTTGGCCTGCTCTTTCTTCTTCTCCTGTCTCTTGTCCCACTCAGCTCTTGCCTTGCTTCCAACCGGTGGCGGCATGAAGATATCATCCTCATCTTCGCTTTCTTCTATCCAGGACCAAGGTGTATTAGCCACCTCCATCATGCGAGCTTCACTCTTGAAGGTGAGCTTGTCCCACCTTGCCTTGATCCTGAGAAGCTCTGCTCGTACCTGATTTGGGGTCTTCAGTTTCCACCCTCTTAGATAAAGTGACTTACAAGTGTAACGAGAGCATCATGGTTCGATACCAACATATCCCAGTCGGCTGGTTTATGGCCTATCTCAACAGTTATGGCTATGAAGAAAAGCCCAATGGACATATCTATAGGCCAGGGAGACGCGTCGGTCATAGTGGAGAGGAGTGGAGGAAAATGCGAGAGCAAAAGGAGAGAGGGAAATGAGAGAGTAAGAGGAGGAAGAGATGAACTGGGTTAAAGGATACATCCCGTTGCCCGGATTTATAGAGGCACCGAACCGAATAGGCGGGAAAAAAGGGCGGGAAGTCATGGCGGGAAAAAGAGGGCGGGAAGTCGTGGCGGGAACAAAGGGCGGGGATTACTGGCGTGAAAAATTTGCCGGGAGTAACGGCGGAAAAAAATGGCGGGGAGTACCGGCGGAAAAAATCGGCGCGAAGGATTGCCGAGCGGACGATTATTTAGCGAAGATTATGTAGCGGCGGGAGCACTGGGTAGTCGTCTTGTCAAAGGACGACACGCCCTGTCGTCTGTTCAAGGGACGACCCACTCTGTCGTCCGTTCAAGCAACGACTCACTCTGTCGTCCGTTCAACGGACGACGGACATACAGATTTGAAAATTTTCAGTTTTGCGTATTATTTGTGAAAATGAATAAAAAAAATGTATTATTTAAAAAAATAGCCGGAAACCTGCTTGCTTCTGGTTTTGTCTCGTGTTTTCACAACTCGAGAGGATAGATGGAGCTAATTTTTTTTAAATAATACATTTTTTTAATTCATTTTCACAAATAATACGCAAAACTGAAAATTTTCAAATCTGTATGTCCGTCGTCCGTTGAACGGACGAAAGAGTGAGTCGTTGCTTGAACGGACGACAGAGTGGGTCGTCCCTTGAACAGACGACAGGGCGTGTCGTCCTTTGACAAGACGACTACCCAGTGCTCCCGCCGCTACATAATCTTCGCTAAATAATCGTCCGCTCGGCAATCCTTCGCGCCGATTTTTTCCGCCGGTACTCCCCGCCATTTTTTCCCGCCGTTACTCCCGGCAAATTTTTCACGCCAGTAATCCCCGCCCTTTTTTCCCGCCACGACTTCCCGCCCTCTTTTTCCCGCCATGACTTCCCGCCCTTTTTTCCCGCCTATTCGGTTCGGTGCCTCTATAAATCCGGGCAACGGGATGTATCCTTTAACCCAGTTCATCTCTTCCTCCTCTTACTCTCTCATTTCCCTCTCTCCTTTTGCTCTCGCATTTTCCTCCACTCCTCTCCACTATGACCGACGCGTCTCCCTGGCCTGTAGATATGTCCATTGGGCTTTTCTTCATAGCCAGAACTGTTGAGATAGGCCATAAACCAGCCGACTGGGATATGTTGGTATCGAACCATGATGCTCTCGTTACACTTGGTAAGTCACTTTATCTAAGAGGGTGGAAACTGAAGACCCCAAATCAGGTACGAGCAGAGCTTCTCAGGATCAAGGCAAGGTGGGACAAGCTCACCTTCAAGAGTGAAGCTCGCATGATGGAGGTGGCTAATACACCTTGGTCCTGGATAGAAGAAAGCGAAGATGAGGATGATATCTTCATGCCGCCACCGGTTGGAAGCAAGGCAAGAGCTGAGTGGGACAAGAGACAGGAGAAGAAGAAAGAGCAGGCCAAGAAGAGTCAAGCTGACATGACGGAGCAGGTTGTGGCACGTAGGGCCTGGATAGAAGAGAGCGAAGATGAGGATGATATCTTCATGCCGCCACCCGTTGGAAGCAAGGCAAGAGCTGAGTGGGACAAGAGGCAGGAGAAGAAGAAATCGCAGGCCAAGAAGAGCAAGTGCGAGGGATCGTCCAAGGGAAAGGGCGAGGCATCATCGAAGGGAAAGGGAAAGGCATCATGCTAGGGATAGATAGGACTCTTATTTATGTACCGCAAGTTATGTTGAACTATGTTGCAAGTTATGTTGAGTAGTTTGTCGAATAAAATCATGAAATAATAGAACGATGTCTCATACATAGATAGGTAAATGACTGATACATAAGTAGATATCACTAGTGTCGACGACGAGGTGGCGGAGGCCTCGGTGTACTCCATCCATATCTGTGGGGTGGAATCACATCACGGCGAGGTGCAGTTGACCCTTCACCTTGATCCTGTGTATTCTGTGTGGGGATAGGTGGTGGAGTACCTTGCTGATACTGACTAAACCAGTCTACCTGCTCGTGCTGTGTCTGCTGATGACGGTCGTCAGTACTGTCCCATGTAACGGAGTCTCCTGCTAGTGTACAAGAAATTAAGTACTGAACAATGACATACTGCATCTAATAATAGTAGGAAGGGACACGCTTACCCTGAGGATGAGATTGTGGTCGATAATCAAAGTCCATGTAGGGGATCGGCTGCTGATACTGCCATTGTTCGAAAGTAATCTGGTTCTGCTGCAACTGGTCGAAAGTAAACTGTGATTGCTGCCACCCCGAGCCTCCAGCCTGGTCTGGAGGTGGTGCTCTCGGCGGCGCCTGCTGTGAGAGTCGTGGACGAGGCCCGTGGCGGAGTGGTGGAGAAATATGCTCCTCGTGCCGTCCCGATCCTCCAGCATGGTCTGGAGAAGGTGGCTGCTCCATGGATCGACGTGGGGCGCGCTCCTCCACCGAGTGACGCGGTGGGCGCTGCTGTGTGGATCGACGTGGGGCGCGCTCCTCCACCGAGTGACGCGGTGGGCGTTGTGCTTCTCGGTGTTGAACGACGTCTGAGACGCTGGTGCACGTGATGGCCGCGTAGATACGCCGCAGCTTCTCCTCGACCCGCCGGGCAAAGGACTGAACCTGCTGACGGGGCACAAGAGGAACGGACGAAAGCGATCGTCCGTACTGAGCCACCTCAGTCTGTAGCTCCCACGTCATGTCGGCCTGCATTTTTCTCATAGTTAGGTATGCACTACATAGGCACTCATGTTTATTATGCTCTAAATAAAGTACTTACCGCTGACTGTCTGGACTCCAGTGTTGACTGGCTAGGGTATATCTCATCGTCATGTGCGTGTGGAATGGGACGTAGCCGTGTCATCGACATGTACCTCTGTAGGTATCCATGGAATAGCTCCATATCAAACGGGCCAGCGTGCCACACTTGTGTTGGTGCATTCTGCCACTCGTTGACGTAAATCCCCACCCGTTGGAGCCATTGAGTGGCAGTCTTGCTACTTCTCCGAGAGTACCTGTCATTAGAATTTGTTAGACCATCATTAAAGAACATAGATGAAGTATAAGATGCATTCCTTATGTACATATATTTACTTACGCGTGCACGACATCTGGAAGGGGAACATCCGGACGCGGGGGATCTACCATCTGGCAAAGACCAAACTGTCGCATGACCCTCTGTTGAGACATCTCCTCAACTTGGCAATCAAAGATGATCTTGGATGTAGTCAGCCAGTACTCTCGATCTCTAGTGCACATAATAGATATTCCTCCAGGATATCGTGCGTGTCGTGTCTGCAGGGTGTACGGCTCCCAAATCACGACATCCTCTTTCAGTGTGTCGAACTGCTCGCTGAACGATGGATAGCATCTAACGACTTGCTCTCCCGCGAAACGACACTGCATGACAAAATAGTTGTTAGTAACTTTCATATTGTAGTACCAGAAGTGCAATTTATTAAGACATTACACTGACCTTGCGACGGGTCCAGTGAGTGCCAAATGTAGGCAAATCAATTTGCTCTTCGTCGAACAGCAGGTCAGATTGGTAGACAATTGTTTCATGTTCCTGGTTGCCGACTATTTGGTTGACACTTACATCTGGACGGCCGATAGGGAACCTCTCTCACGACCACAGTTGCAGCAACAATGGACATCCTAGCAAGGCAGAACTGTCCTTGGTTAACTGGCAAGCATTGCACATACCTCGGTACGTAGCTGCTAAGACAGCTGAACCCCAACTCCACTGTGTGCATTCTTCCTGGCACGTCGCCTCCGCGATCCCTCTAGCAAAATGGATGTATCGCGCACTAATGGTCGACACGTGGTTCTCAGTGAACATCACCTTCCCGAGCAGCCACATAAGGTATGCCTCCAGGCTTCGTGTAATCTGTGGGGCAGTCATCGGAGTGGCCGGGAACCCAAACCTCTGTATCTGCATTGGCAAATAGAACAATTTTCAGTACATGATACTTCTCCAACAAAATAGAACAAATAAATGAAACACACCTGATACTGCTCCAACCATCCAAATTTTGGCCCATGATTGTCATGGCCAAAGGCCAGAGCTCCATCGCGGATGCCAAAGAATCGCAGGGCCATCTCTTGGGCCCAATTTGCCGGTGGATCCACTGGGCCTATGGGCACGCCAGCCAACGGAAGTCCCAGCAAGTACGAGACGTCCTGAAGGGTAGGAGCCATCTCTCCCCATCGAAAATGGAAAGTGTGAGTCTCGGGCCTCCATCGATCCACCAAGCACGTGAGTAAAGACGAGTCGTACTGTAAGCGACTAGTCTGGAACCCAAGTTGTCGCCCTTCTATCTCCTCCATATGAGTGGCCTCAACCAAACGAACGAATGGTAAGAGCCCAGCCCACTTCAATCTACATAAGAAGAAAGCAGAACAGTTTAGTCACATTGGCCCATAAATATCCCAACAACAAGAGAAATAAATGTCACATGCCTCTGAAGCCAATCAGGATGTATGCACCAGTTCGAAATGGGAGTGCGAGTCACTAGGTGCTTCAAGGACCCCGGGTTAGCATCCAGTACCGTTGATCGGTGCTTTCTATCTATGTCAGCATTCAGCAAAGATCCCGCCATCTGCACATTAGTTCCACACATATTACAAATTTAAGACATAGTTCCACATATATTACAAATTTAAAACATAGTTCCACACATATTACAAATTTAAAACATAGTTCCACACATATTACAAATTTAAGAGATAGTTCCACACATATTACAAATTTAAGACATAGTTTCACACATATTACAAATTTAAGACATAGTTCCACACATATTACAAATTTAAGACATAGTTCCACACATATTACAAATTTAAGACATAGTTTCACACGTCTAGTTTCTTCCTCTGCCTCTTCTTCCTCGGCTGCCACGTCCACGAGGAGCAGCTCCACCAGTCCCGAAGATGTGGCAACTGGTGTCTATATGACCAAATTGATTACACAGAAAACATTGCCTAGTAGGGCCTCCGGCTTCAGATTCATCCATATCATTACGGATGCGGACACATTGTCGCCTTCCTCTTCCTGTCCTCATCAGTACAGGATCTGGGATGTAAACCCTTTCACCTGGATTTACTTTATTGAAATTTCCCCATGCCCTATATCCCATCATCTCGCCTGTCCACGTATTGACCACCGCGTCCTTAAGGAAATAAGGAGACACAAACGAGATCGCATCCATACCCATCAGCCCGCATGCAGCTAGTACATGAGAGCAAGGCAGATGCAACAGCTTGGGTTTATTGCACGTGCACTCACACGTTGGCCAGGCTTCGTTGCCTATCCTCACCTCCTGTGTCTTTACCTCATCTCCTGTTCCAATCCGGTTGGAAGGGAGGCGTACCTCGAACCTTCTTTCCTGATTACCGATGGCGATGACATGCATGGACCGAGCCTTCTCCATCTTGGCATCCATGTAATGCATGATCTTTGAACAATACCTCGTGTTTGGGTTGTTCATGATATGCATCTGAGCCATCTGGAGTCTGTCTCTGAAATACTTCAGAGTTCCCGTGAAAATACACTCCACAATTGCTGTTAATGGTAGAGCCCTACTTCCTCTCAAGACAAAGTTGTAAGTTTCAGCCAGATTTGTAGTCATGACGCCAAACCTAGCACCATGAATGTCATGCAGCAGAGACCACCTCTCTACAGGCTCGTGTTGTATCCATTCCTGAAATTTTTTAATCCTTCTGCCAGGCCTTCTCCTAGTACCGGGTTGGTCAAATCCTGGCAAGTCACAAAGGGCAATGGGTTCTTCCTCCTGTGGTGCTGCTCCTGTTGTTGCCTGTGCAGCTAACGCCGCTGCATGAGCCGCGACCGCTGCTGCTCTAGCTGCTCTCCTCTGAGTCACATGTTTTTTAGTGAAGTCATCAAGATAGCCACGACACTTGATATACTTACACTCTTGGTTCTGCTTGCAAAGCTTCTTGAATAGGTTCATAAGAGCCTTGTTCCTGAACTGTGAGAAAAAATTGGCCCCTAGATGCCGCATGCACCAACGACTCTGCATGTCCAGCCATGGAGTTACTTCATCAGGAGTGGGCTGTGTGAGCTTCTTTATCGCGCTTAGTATACCTGGATGCCTATCATGAAGCACGCATACATTCGGTGTATCTCTCACAATTGCTATCTTCAGCTGCCTGAAAAACCATACCCAACTCTCTGTGTTCTCGCTCTCCACGAAAGCAAAAGCAAGTGGAACCACTTGATTGTTTCCATCTTGGCCTATGGCAGTCAATATCTGACCCCTATACTTGCCAGTGAGAAATGTACCATCCACACAGATGACTGGTCGACAGTGAGTGAAAGCTTCTATGCATATAGCAAATGAGAAGAACACTCGATGAAGTACCCTCAAATTAGGTTCGTGTGGCAATGTAAAGTGTTGGATGTCCACGTAGGTGCCTGGATTCCTAGCCTGCAGTGTCTGGAGCATCCTAACAACACAGTCATACCCGTCTCGAAACGAACCAAACCTTGCCTCCAGTGCCCTTTGCTTAGTCCTCCAAGCCTTCCCGTATGAAATATTGTAGCGGAATCTGACAGAAACTTTGTGAATGATAGCATTCACCCCCATGGCTTTGCCCTCCACTATCTCTGTGTACAACAGTCTAGCCAGGAGGGTTGACGTGAGGTTACGATGGTCCTGAAGGACACTTTCAAGTGTGCATGTGTGCATCACAACATCGGTGACCTTCCAGTTTGTGTCATACCTAGGGACATGGGCATGCACCCTTGCAGGACATCCAGCTTCCTCGCAAACCAATGTCAAATATTGTTGTGATGACACCTTCGTTTTCATGACCCGTTGCATGGACATTGACCACTCAACAATTGCTTCCTGCAGATGTCTCTTGCTAGGATATAATGCACCCAGAGAGATGCTGTTCGCGTGATAATGCCACGCCGAATCATGCCCATCGTTCACAGTCATTGCTGATGTGTTGTCATTATTCCATGATGCCGGAATAGGTTGGCCGATCTCTTCTTGATCAGACTCGCCAGAATCATCAGCCGTATCACTGTTGCCTTCTGAGTCTTCGGCTTCCATTTGATGTTGCAACAAACCATCATATATCTCGTCCTCATCAGCTTCGCCACTGAATATGTTTTCCCCTAATCCTTCACCACCGTCCTCTGATACATAACCATCACCCCAGGTGTGTGCATAGCTACTGTGACCTGATTCATATCCGCCGCCACCCTCTTGGCCCTGACTACTCTGGCTATGATCATAACTACCTCCAGCATGACCGGTCCGACTACTCTGGCCATGATCATAACTACCTCCAGCATGACCGGTCTGACTACTATGGTCATGATCATACCCAGCCTCTTTCACCACAGGTAACACTAAGAGACTGGGGTTAACTTCTCTTTTCTGGCAAGCTAGCACAAATTTGACCCATTTCTGTTGCGCTTCTATTGGCCTTAAATAAAAATTAGGGGTTTGCCTTGACTTAGTCCATAAAGCATGCACACCGACAGTATGGGTAGGAGGGAGCCCTAAACGAACACATAACCAATCCTTCAACTGAGTAACGGGCACTGTTTCAGGATTCTGAAGCACTTCATCCATAAATCTAAACTCGCTCAAATCAACTCCGTGCTGGTTCATTCTGACGGAACCAGGACCATACAAGAACCTAAACACTACATTATTTGACATGATTTTCGACCTAAAAAATACCAAAAATAGTCAAAAACAGGTACATTGACACATAATACTCTATAAATATCTTGCATCTAACAGACCCCATCAAACGCTACCTATGAACATACACACATGACTGCAATAAGCAAGAAATTAGGGTTTACCCTTGAAGCGTGCGAAGTCCTGCCGTGCAGCTGCCTCAGGTCAACGGATCAGCACCTCCACCATGCACCTTTCTCAAGTCCCAGCACCAGCCTCCACCATGGCCATTGCTCAACAAGAAGCTAAGAACACCACCAGATCTCTCCACCAAAACGCTTCAAATCACCACACCAGGCTATCCCATTAGTAGATCGGGACTCTACTAGCTTGCTAATGTGTTAGAGCAGCGAGTTTAGATAGAAATCTAGGCTAGAAATCGGTGCAACGGCTGAGAAAATGAGAGCAAGCGAGAGAGGAAGAAGAGCTAGCAGACGGGCGAGCTGGAAATGAGAGCGAGGGACGATGGGCACGGCCACGCGAGCTAATATAGCCGGGGCTCGTCGTCCGTTCAAGGGACGAAGCGGCTGTCGTCTGTTCAACAGACGACGCGGCTGACCCCTGTCAGCCGACAGCGCCCATCGCCCGTTCAACCAACGACCGGGCCGACCCCTGGCAGCCGACAAACTGGTCGTCTTTTGAACAAAAGAAGACAACCTGGTCGTCTTTGCAAGAAAAGAAGACATGTTGGTCGTCCCGTGAACAGACGACGGGGCTGTTTCGTCCGCCCAACGGACGACGGACAGACAGATTCGAAAATTTTCTGTTTTGCGTATTATTTGTGAAAATAAATAAAAAAATGTATTATTTAAAAAAAATTAGCGCCATGCACTACCTTCCCCAGCCGGTCCTACTTCCTTGCATTTTTTCCTTTTTCTCTCTTTATTCTTTCTAACCGATTGACTTTTCCTTGCTTATCTTAGTCGGTTACGACTTCTTCCTGGGACCTTCCTTCCCCAACCAGATGGGATGCCCGCACGCGAGGAAGCGCTGCGAGCCGGACAGGACGCCCGCACGCGAGGACGTGCTGCGAGCTGGAGCAAGCGGCGGCGGTGAACGTGCAGCGGTGGGCGGATGCGGGCGTGCGGCGGTGCGGCTCGCACCGGGAGAAACTACAGGGGCACACGGCCTGGCCGCGAAGCTACAGTGGCGCCGCGGCTTGCAGGGGAGCTCGCCGGAGGAGGGAGGGCGGGCCCGTCCTAGCGCAGGCGGGAGGGACACGGCACGCACGATCGCGTAGGGGCGGCGGAGCTCACCGCGGTGGCGTCGAGGAAGAGCGCGCGAGCGCCGGCTACCGCAGCGGCGAGGCGACCGGGGTTGAAGGTGTGCGCGCGCGGGGACGGGCGAGTGGTGGCACGGTGCGGCCGCGGACGGGGACGACATGGACGCGCGAGGAGGCGCAGCCGAACGCGGCGGTCGGCGGCCGCGATCGAGGCCGACACGCGTCGACGCGGGCTCGTCGAGCTTGCTGCAGAGAGGAACCGGACGAGTTGTGCTCGCGCGGGAGGTCGACGGAGGCGCGGCGGCGGTCGCAGGCGAAGAAGACACGGCGGACGCAGCCAGGCGCGCAGCCGTTAGCGGCCACGACGGCGACGGGCGGGCGTATGCACGCGATGGGAGGCAGAGGTAGCTGCGGAGGCCCAGCCAGAGAAGACGCACGCGCTTGCCGGCGCGCGTGCATGCTGCCGCCTTGCCCGCATGCGCGTACATGAGTGACAGGAGATGCTGCTGCTTTGCTCATGCACGTGCACGTGCATGGTCTTGCTGCACCGTCCAGGTCACTTACTGCTCTGCCGTTGCTAGCTCGCGCGGACGGAGGTGGATGCGAGGAGACGGGGAGCCACATGTGCGTACGCGGCGGCGGTGCCGCAGGCACAACGACGCTCACGAGGACGACGCGGTCGGCGGCGCGGAGAGGCCGGGGCCGCAGGCACACGCGGACGAAGATGGCGCGGCGACGATGACACGTCCCCGCGAGGCTCGACGAGGCAAGGGCGAAGATGGTGCGGCGGCGACAAACCACCGGGCCTCTCGACAAGGCGGAGGTGATGACGTCGCGGAGGCGATGGCGAGCCCTCGGGCTCCTCGGCGAGACGACGGCGCGGCGGCGGCGGCGAGCCCCCGAGCCTCTCGGCGAGACGGCAACCGTGGCCACGGGCGAGCCCCCGAGAAACTTGACGAAGCAGAGTCGGTGACGACGGGGCGGAGGCGGCGAGCCCCCGGGCAACTTGAAACGGTGTCGATGCTGACGACGACGATGAAGAAAATCGGTCCCGTGCGGAACGGAACTCCGGCCAAAGCTATATTTCGCCCCACGGTGGGCGCCAACTGTCGTTGTGTTGGGAACGGCAGTACCTAAGAAGGTTAGATAGAGGTGTGGGGACTAGTAGGGAAGCTATCGACAGCGTCCGCAGGCAGGATTGGGCACAAGCCAGTGTAGCGGGACACAGGAAGTACCCAGGTTCGGAGCCCTCGTGGTGAGGTAAAACTCGTACTCCTGCATGTCTGACAGTATATGTGGGTATAATCGGGCTACAAGGGTGCTCCTTGAACTGTATCTGAAATGAACTGAGCTAGACGTGTATCTGTGCTTGTAAGAGCGATAAGAAGAGCTAGCTAGCAGGGAGTGAAGTGCTAGTGCGTGTGTGTGTGATCGAATGGAGCCCATCCCCTGAGAATGATTCCCTCCCTTGCCTTATAAAGGTGGCCAAGGGACATGGGTGGGACCCACTTGCCTAACTACACTATGCATGTGTCATCTAGTAGTACAAGGGGTCATGCATAGTGCTAGACTATTTGTTACATCATCTGATAAAGTAGTATGGGCTTGGTGTCCTCTCAGTCTTGTCGCTGTCTTCTCGATGTATGTCTGTCCTTCTTCTTATCTCCTTGGTCTTGATTGATGTAGGAACAACAAGGAGTAACCGACTGAGCGGAGAGAGCCGGCCAGGACCGAACTGGCCGCCTCGATCCGGGAGTGGGGGCGTGCTGGCGATCGAGGAGCCCTGGCGGTGGCGATCGATTCGCCCCACCCTGGCGCCTGCTAGCCTAATCGGACAGGGAGGAAAGGAGGCGGCCCAGCCGGGGTGCGGCCCATGCGGGCGAGGCGGAAGGCAGGCCCAGTCGGGGAGGTGCCCAGCCGGGGCGGAGGCGGCCTAGCCAGGGCGGGCTAGGTGGAAGCGGGCCCCACGGGGGTGGCGGCCCAGCCGGGAGGAGGACCGGGTGGCGCAGGCGGCCCACCCAGGAAGACTCTGGTCCAGCCAGATGGAGGTGTGGTGCTGAACGGACCGGCTGGGGCGGCCCAGCCAGGGGGAGAGCGCTTGGCCCAGCCGGAAATGGCGCTGCAGGCCGGCTGGGGGCTTCCAGTCAGCCCAGGGTCCCCGGAACCGCAGTTTTCTTTATTCTTTTATTTGTTTTTGCCTTTTCGGAGTGCTTTTGGACCATCTTTTGGGGTACCCAGGGACAATCCCCCTGACAGAAACACAATAAAGATACATAAAGTAAATCATAGTTGGTAATGGCAAACTTAGTTCTTGGTCGATGAATAGTTGATAATTTGCTGGAGTTCACAAATAACTAGTTTTCAATGATAGCTTTCAAAGTAGTAATCATCAAGATAAGAGCAATGTGCAAAACAAGGAACATAAGAAACATGATTGAATAAATCATCATATGAATGAATGAAACACAACAACTCAAAATACTTGCTGAGATAGAAGGGAGTAGGTTTACTGACTCAACTAAAAAGTAAAAGAAAGGCCCTTCGCAGAGGGAAGCAGGGATTGCAAGTCTCATAAATAGCTCCCAAAAATTATGATACTTACTAGCTTTCAGCTCTCATTGCCCCTATCATAGGGATCTTTTGGTGATTAAGGTTAAAGTGACACAACTAAGAGGATATGCTTGACAAGTTATAAGTTGAAATCTCATGCCCCTCACTTACGAGTACCGAACCTCATGCTACTCAACTTCAGTCACAAGTAAGCTCTTGTCATTGTAAATACATGTGTATCATTGAGAACCGCCAACGGGGTACCCCTTGCACATGACATAGGAGCTATCCCATAATCAAAATGACAAGGCAAGCAGACAGTGAGCATCTCAACGATCTTTTTTATTTGCTATTTGCATAGGTTTTTATTGAGGATGCTTCATAGAATGCTCACTATAGTTATGCTGCAAGTTTCCACCATGATTAGGCATGGCTTAGGCTAGCGGCCCAGGCGTTTCTCTAACACACATATAAACTCCATGATCTTACAAGTTCCACTTTTATTTCACACCGCCGGGATCCATAAGCAAAAGAACATGATATCAACTAGGTACAAAGTACCAGTGCAATGTTGAAAGCGTTCCCCATGATACATGGTTCTGCTAACTTCAACTCATAAAGCGCAAGCATATACGCAACAAAGAAGGACCCAATGGTTCAAGTTATTAAATGCAAGAAAAGTAAAGTGTGCCATCAAGTTTCTGAGAGCTCTAATCACTACTTTTCACATAACAAGTTTAATTTGGGTGGTAGATAAAACAAGAATTTACTTGGAATAGCAATAATGCTAATAGGTAGGTATGATGGACACAAATGGCATGGGTTTGGTTTAAGGGATTGGATGCACGAGAAGAGTTCCCTCTCAGTACAGGTTTTTGGCTAGCAAGGCTGGGTAGCAAGTATAAGAGTTGAAGGAAACAAACAAACATACAAGTGATAAAGAGAACCACATGCAATCTTCCTTGGAAGCACAAAAGATCTTAACTAGAGAATACTAGACTTATGAGAAAATCAAGAAAGATGATGAAATTATATTTCTTTAGAGTACTTTTATCTTTTCATTCAACTCTGAAAAAAAGTGTTGTTATTGACCGAGCCAGGTTTTCCAAAATCAACTAAATTAACTCAATGATCCCAGAGTGATACCAATACTAATAACAAGATCAATCATATAACCACGAATTGAAAACTAATATAAGATATGCAAAAGAGTAAATGATAGAACTTCTCATTAATAATCCATAACGGCAACTCACACCAAGGGATACATATCTAACGAGAGAGGGGACACTTCCATAATGCAAACCATCCTACATAATAACTTCTCTATTCATGATATGACTCTACTAATAAGGTAAAAAGATAGAAGATAGTGATATGATACCGTGGCACCCCCCAAGCTTGGAACAAACCAAGGGGATGCCAAACCTGATGACGAATTACTCCTTTGGTGGTGGTGGTATCCTCTTGATGAGCTCTTTGATCAGTTTCCCCAACTCCTCAAAATCGAAGGTGAGATTACGAATCAGCTTTGAGTTTTGCTCAATGTGGCTCATGATCATGCTGGGTTGAGAATTCCAGCTCTTGCTATTCTTTCCCTACTTTTCCTCCTTGAAGTCTTCTTTTCCTGCATGGCTAGAATGAGGAAAATCCCAATTGGAGGGTAATTTCCCTTTGGGCATATTCTGGTATTGATGCTCATGGATAAGGGTATGGAAAGGATTCTTGGTGCGTGGAGGAAGTGACCATGGAGCCAAGCAGTGATGAGGAGTTTTCCCCCCAGTCTGCATCCGTGCAGTCCTTCTGATCCTGGCAGGGTTTGCCACCACTCCAATGCTTGCAATGATAGTGCCGGTGTGCTTTTCCTCCTCTTCACCTTCACTCTTGATCTCCTTCTCCTTCCCGGGGTCTTGGAGGTCTTCCTCCATAGGCTCCTTCCCTTTATCCTTGGCGGACACCATTATGCTTCTAAACCTTCAAAGAGTATGTCCTGGCAGAAACAGATCGAAACAAAAACATGATGAAAACACGATATACGAACCTCGGGGGATCTAGGGGATTATATATTACGAAGTTTCACAACAAAAGGAAGTTACTGGGAGAAAACGAGTCGGAGGCGGAGTCCGGAGTGGCCACACCACCTGGTGGCGCGGCCAGGGGTGGGCCCCCACCACAGGGTGGTGTGAGCCACCCTGGCTCTGTTTCCATCCCGTTTTTGCTTCATAACTTTCCTTATTGTCTGAAAACTGCAAAAATATAGCTGGATAGTATTTTCGCGGAACTTTTCTTACCAACACTGCTACCTATTTGAAAACGGACTCTGCAGGTCTCTGAATTTGGTATCTAGTAGATTCTTCCAGAGTCACCACTTGAATAACATCAATATCTTCATATTCATACACTTATTACTTGAGTCATAAAACCTTTCTCTTCCTTAATACACCATGATCTCCACTACCTGGAAATTTCTTTCACACAAAACTACACACAGTTCTCATTAGCAACATTAGTATAAGTGAAGTGATAAAACCTTTTGACTCCACTTTCAACTGAAAACCATCAAAACATAAGCTACAGTAGCAACTCCTTCTGAAAAACCCAAAAATAATTCAAAAAGGAAATCGAATAAAGAAGCAAATGCAAGAGTGGCAAAATCTATCAAAACCGACCAGAAGGTAAATATCATTTTTTTCGAAAATCTTCTGTTGCTCAAATCAAAAAGTGAAAAACTAACGAAAGTTAAATAACAACCTGGGTCAGAAGCACAAAAAATTACAGCTCAATCCGACATACAGAGATCTCTCACGAATTTTTACGGTGCAGCACAAAAATCTGTTTCGGGACAACAACTTCTCCAAATATTACTTCTCTCTCATTAGAGGTTGATCTTGACACAAAACCAAACAAAACGGATAAGGAGCGGTTATTACCGAAGTAATAACTTCCAAGACTCAAATAAACAAAAATAAATTGAAAGCAAAAATAAACTGGGTTGTCTCCCAAAAAGCTCTTTCTTTATAGCCATTAAGATGGGCATGATAATTTTGATGATGCTCACATAAGAATATGAATTGAGGTGAAAGGGAGCATTAAGAAGCAAAAATACACACATTTAAGTCTAACCCACTTCCTATGCAAGGGAATTTTGTAAACAAACAAATTGTTGAAACCACAGGCTACTTGCATAAGAAGGCAAAAGAAGTGCAACACAAAAACTTTCAGCAGAAAACGAGGAAACTTGATATTATTGAGATACATAAGAACACTTTTCCCTCTCTCATAATAACTTTCAGTATCATGCATAAACTTAACAATATAACTATCACAAGTACCATCATAGCAATGACCACTTATCCTAACAGAAAACACATGAATACTAGCTCTCATAACACTACTTTGTGAAACAATATTAGAGGTGTCCTTACAAAGGATAGTGTGTCCCTCTTCTTCATATTTAGTAACAAAGTCTTTCACATTTGCTATTATAGGTTCATCAACCATTTGTTTATCAGGTTCAAAAGCTTTATGTGTACTTTCATTAAACATACTAGCTATCATAGAATGTTCCTTTATCTTAACTGGGAAAGGCATTTTCTCAATATAAGGTTCAGGTAAAACATGATTAGCAGTATAAACTTCAGTATTTCTTGCAGGAACACTCTTAGCCACATCTTTATAATGTTCATGATACTTATTCCACTTCTTTTTAGGCACTTCAATGTAGGAAGCAAAAGCCTTAAAATAAGAAGTAATAGCTTAAGAGTCTAGACCATAAGCATTTTTAATATTTTGAAAGTCATCAGTTCCCATAAAAGATTCAATGCATTCATAATCATAGTTTATACCTGACTTTCTACCTTTGTCATTCTTCTAGGCTTCGGCACTATCTTGAATACGGTCCAGAAGATCCCATTTAGCTTCTTCTTCCATGCGAGTGAATGATCCAGCACAAGAAGCATCCAATAAATCCTTATCATGTAGAGGGAGCCTTGCATAAAAGTTATTGATAATAATATTGTTGGGGAGCTCATGAATGGGACATTTGAGCATTAGTAACTTCAATCTCCCCCAAGCTTGAGTTGTACTCTCTCCATCAAGAGGCCAACAGTTGTATATTTGATTCCGATCTTTATGAATCTCACTAGGAGGATAAAATTTTGAATAAAAGAGAGGCACTATTTCCGCCCATTCAAGAGCTTGACCATTCTTCAGCAGCTTATACCATTCCTCAGCTCTTCCTTTCAGTGATAATGAGAATAACTTCTTCTTAACTTGATATGTAGTAATACCTGCACACTTGAACAACCTGCATAATTCATGTATAAAGAGTAAATGATCACCGGGATGGACAATTCCATCCCCAACATAGTAGTTATCCATAACACGATCAATAATTCTTGTAGGTATATTAAAAGCATCATTCTCAGCAGGTGGTGGTTCATCTACTACCTTAGCAGTGGTAGTAGCATTACCAAATAAGAAACTCAGCGAATTATCCATAACAAAAATAAAGCAACTAAGAGAACTAAACAATACTGACAATAGAAGTTTCCTTTACCAGTTCCACTCTCCAATAGCGCTTCACTCCCTGGCAATGGTGCCAGAAAATAGTCTTGATGACCCACAAGTATAGGGGGTGTATCGCAGTATTTTCGATAAGTAAGAGTGTCGAACCCAACGAGGAGCAGAAGGTGCTGGCTAGTGGTATGGATCAGGAATTCTCTGCAAATACTTAGCAAATGGATTTTTAGGGTTTTTTGATAAAGCAGGTAAACAAAGTACGAGTAAATAAAAGACAGTAGGAATAAATGCAACAAGTGGCCCAATCCTTTATGCAGCAAAGGACAAGGCGGTTGTATTACTTAAGATGATCAAATGTTCTCGATGACACATGGGAAGATTGTCAAGTGATTTCGCTTCATATAGTTGATTAATCTTCTTTAGCTTGCTAAGTGTTGTGTGGGTGAACCTGTGCTAATGTACCGACCTTCCTAGGACTAATACATACTTGTGATTATACCCCTTGCAAACATCCTAAGTACAAGAAAGTAATTAAGGTAGAAACCTAACCACGGCTTTAAACTCTAAGACCCTTACGTCCCTTGTGCAATGGTTTCCTAACGGGGGTTCAGGTTTCTGTCACTCCGGAAACCCCTACGATTAGTAGCCAAATACACAATGCATTCCCCTAGGCCCATATAGGTGAAGTGTCATGTAGTCAACGTTCACATGACACCACTAGAAGAAGTACACCACAACTTAAATATAAAACTATTGAATCTTTCTCAACACAATTCCACTACTAACAACATGACTTCTCCCATGTCCTCAAGAACAAAATGAACTACTCACAAGACATCATATGGATCATGATCAGAGATGGAATAATGATGTATAACAATCTGAACATAAACAATAATTCAATGGTTCACTCAATAGCATCAACTACAAAGAGTAATCAACACCGGGAAAGTTTCCCCTATGAACTATGCAAGATTCAACTCAATTGTTATAGCAATATGGAGATGGTGATGAGGGTGCTGATGGTGATGATGGTGCTGATGATGATGATAATGATCTCGATGAAGTCCAGCTTGATGATGGTGTTGATGGCGACGATCTCCCCTCTCTGGGAAGGAATTCCCCCGGTAGAAATCTGCCTGCCGGAGAGATCTTTCTCTCTCGGTGTTTTCCGCCCCGCAGAGGCGGCGGAATCTTTCTGTGGTTGCTCCCCGAGTCTTAGGGTTTTGGGAGGATAATATACGCCAGAGGGGAGTGGGAGGGGTGGACCAGGGCGGCCACACCACCTGGTGGCGCGGCCTAGGCTGGCCCGCACTAGGGGGTGGTGTGGGCCCCCTGTGGCCCATCTCCAGCCCCCCTTCTGGCTTCCTTCGTCTTCTGGAAAAATAGGATTTTCCGTATATTTTCCCGGATTTTCTGATCTTCGCAAATTTTGCCTCCAAACAGCACCTTTTCCATCAGAATCCTGACTGTGGCGGTCCATGCTCCAAAAGTCATCAACCATGCAAAAACTGATGAAATAACATAAGTATCACCTCTCAATACGAAATATATCAATGAATAACAGTGAATTATGACATAGAATAGTGATGCAAAATGGACGTATCATTATACACTACAATTTTTGATACCTATTAGTGTGTGGATCTCTATCGTTGTATACTATATATACAGATCATAATGTTCTTTTCCTCCTTAATTACACAACTTGCCCATTTGCAAAGGGATAACTTTAGGCAAAAATGATCCAACTCTAACAATAGTTTGGGTAATTCCCTCTATAACTTGTTGTTACATAATTATCCTTAATGTAATCCTTAACATCATCCTTACATTTCTGCTCTTGGTTTCTAATCTTATCTTCTCTAAGTACTTCTACATTATAACCATGGTAATTCTCAAGCTTTAACAAGCTTCATAATCTATATAGATTGTCTTATACTACAAGAATACTGTCTTTTGGGCCTTACCACTATGGATTTGGCATACTACACGGGGTTAAGTAAACATAACCTATTGGTTAACTCTCGATAAGGTTCTATTCTTCATGTAATAGCTTTCAAACATGTATTACTTCCCCTAAAATACATGTTGTTAAAGGGTTTGAGGTGTACTTCCTTGATATTTCCCACTATCATAAAGATATTAGTGGAGTTTTACTTCTTTACATGGCCTCTCCTTGCAAGATAACACCATGATTACTCCCTTATGGGATACTCTGGCTTGGTGATATACTACTTTGATCTAATTATGGGTATAGGATAATCTAGTAAAAAGGATATTAGCTACTTAGAGAGATACTATATCGGAAACTTCACCTAGAAATATTAGACAAGTAACTATTCCATAAACTGTGATAAGATTATTCTCAAGTGAATATCCATCACACTTACAAGAAGTTGTGGTGCAGATAAGATGGCTTCCTAAAGTCACTATCAAACCTACAGATCTCCTAAAAGGGTTTTAATCCTAAGGTCAAAGCGTTTGCTCTGATACCAGCTGCGGTGACCCAGCATACCACTGCATGATGTAGTACACTATAGTCGTTGACATAACACAAATGAAACACCGTTCCACCAGTATTATATCCCTCAGAGTGGTACAATAGAAACATCACGGGTCCAAGACATGACTTTAGATTACATACATCACATTACAAAAGATCTAGGAAACTTGCCCGAAATAGTGAGGAATATTATGCAGAAGAAAACCAGAAAGAACAACTCGAAGTCTACCCTAGGAGTACTACTACTAAGATATATATATATCTCTGGTTTGCCATTACTGCTATAGCAATGTTCTATAGAAGTAGGTCCTAGTTTTCTAGGAATTTATTTATATTCTACGCTTCAACTTGACCTCCATAGCTTCTGATGTGGTCATTGACTCCATTGAACTGCACTTAGTATCTTTAACTCTTCATAGTAGACCATTGCTTGGTAACGCCATTGCTTGCTCCCAGATCTAGTACGAGCGTACTCAGCAAGTTCACCATAAAAAGGAGTGTTTGATGCACTAAATATAGCCGAAGACCATAGGTCGTAGGCTATGCAGGTTTTCGAAAACATTTCTTCAAAGGTTGCTTTTATTCTGAAAAGCTATGTTCGTTAGCCTTCACAGGTTTACCAGAACTTTCGTGGAGTACCTTTCATGTCGCGTTCGTAGCTCCTTCCCGGAGCAGGGAGTAACATGTCATAGTTCTTACACTGCAGAGGTGCGTTGCTTTACCCATAAGAGACCTTAGATTTGTTGCACAACCAATTCATGAGCTTGTACATACTTCCTTGGTATGGGGCCCAGTCTAAGACTCAAGCCAGTACTGCCCTCTCCGTGACCCCGCATGAAGACACGATCCTCCAAGAAGGTATACCACGGTTACACTCCTTTCAGGGAGATATAACTGATAGCCTCTCGAAGACTCTATAAACAGCTCTGCCCGGTAGCCACCATCAGATATGGTGTACCTCCACCAAGGCAGCTATGCACAGATAATCTAGACACCAATATCGCGAGGCACTGAAGGGTCCCACCCATGTGCTGGATTCTCCACGAGAAATCTACATCTTAACGATAAGGTCATCCGTCCATGCAAAAGGTGGAAGATACAACTGACTTTCCCGTCCTATTCCAAGTCTTATGGTTAACGCGTAATATACAACGCTAGAATCACTGGCGACATTGGGTGTTAAGTCCTAGATATTATGTTCCTTTACCACTAGAACTGTATCAGTAGATTATTACCATTTGGTAAATAATCCATAATCATATTATTATGAAAATAGTGTTTTCTGACCTTTTTAAAATGCAGGTGATGACAACATTTGAGTTACAAGTATTTGATAGAAAATAACCAAAGGACATGAGCAAGTGTGAACTTGCCTTTTTTGATTGCAAGATTATGCACTCACGGTCTTCAAGACAATAGAAGATCCAAATTCTGTAAACAACATCATTGGTCCGGTAAGGATGAATGTTTAAAGAAGCAATATGCAATTATGCATAAATAATGTAATGCCATTAGACAAATGCGAATCCCCGGGATAATCGTTTATGATCTAGGGTTTGGAACCTTGTGGTGATATCTTTAGAATGTATTCAACTTTTACACCAGCTTCATACTTGTGCTTCTTGTTAAGGCTTGTGAGAGTGTGTGAAATAATATGTAAATATAACAAGTAGCATACAATACTAAAGCACTCAAATGGGGCATGGTATCTAAAAGATTTATTAAGCAAGATTATTAATCAATTAGAGCCTTCATAGAAATGCTTAAGGATTACTTTTAATGTTTCTTAAAAGAATTAACTTTTGATGAAAAGATTACTTTACAAAGTAAAAGCATTTAATCTTAAAGCTAACTCTTTAAGGTTTTCTTATTAATTATTAGTATAAAGAAGAAAACAATTACCACGTTGGAATAGCTATTCCACTAGCAAGTGGAGACTTATCTAACTTTAATATGAGAGGACACTACATGTTGTTCAATTTATAACATTTCATGAAGGTGAAATAAAAGTATTGTCTTTATGGAAGTGGTGTTCTCTTGATTTTATAAGTGAATGAACTCATTTACTTATTATAGAATTATATTTCTATAAACATGGGAATGGCATCATGTTAAATCCTTAAAAACTTTGTTTAACTTTTTAAGTGGATTCCCAAACTTGTAAAAGAATTGATACTCAAATCTTGATGATTTTATAAATGGTGGTTTTAGTAAGTACAACTTAAAATGGTTAGACCTATCTTGACTTCACTTAAATATTAATGGAAATTGTTATTACACTTTTAGATTTTAAATAAATAATGATAAAGGCAATAGTAAAGCTTTATATAATTCTAATGAAGTAAAATAAAATAAAAGGGATTAAACAAGATTTATTAGACCTTTACTTTTTATTTTTCTTCAAAAATGATAGTTGATAATTTTAATGTGTATATGTTTTTAGATCATTTTGGTATATTATATGTATTTTTGTGATATCTAAATAATAAGATATGATTTTTATAATTTTTATCACTTTATAAACACTTAATAAATAATAATAGTTACTTAAGTGACACAAAAATATATGGAAAAAGTTTATAAATGTGTATTTGGTTTATTTTAAGAAATTTGATATATTTTACTTATTTTTATGAATTTTTAATAATAGAATGTATTTATTTAGGATTTATCCTTAATATAATATTTCCTAATAATAATAATAATATTATTTAAGTTAGAAAATAAAATATGACGCAATAGGTTTATATTATAGAGTTTATTTTTCTGAACATTTTGATATATAATACATATTTTTATGAATTATAAAACAAAAGATATTGATTTAACAAGATTTAATCATTTTCTGGAATTATTAAGCTAATTCTTTAAAAGATTTATTATGTCACGCTGACGTCACCTAGAATTTTGTCACCTAACCACTTTCTACCCATGGTCAATGACAAGTGGGTCCGAGGCCACGTCATATACTAGGTATTTATCTATTACAGAAAATATTAACTAATAAATAAATAAAACTACATTATGACATCAGCATGATGTCATGCTGACATCACCCGAGATTGATCCTTCCAGATCATTGATCGATCTCTCATCGGGAGCATGCGAGCAAGCAGGAGCGGGCGCATTGGATAGAGGAGTGCGAGGCGAGTCGATCTGTGGGCACGCCACCAGAAATTGGTCACTGGAGTGGCTCCGGCGATGACGAACTACGGCGGCCGACGGTAGATTACGGCGGCAGGGCAGACCAGGAAGCGAGAGAGAAATCGGAGAGAGGTGCAAGCACCAGTATCTCACCATGAAGCTGAAGCGCGTGTTGGTGAGGTCGGAGGAGTGCTGTATCTATGGGAATCGATGATGACCAACGATGTTTGGCGGTGGAAATGAAGTGTTGATTGGTTCGATAGAGATCTCCTTGGCTCTCGTAGCCTAGTTAGGAAGAACAAGGACGATTGGGCGAGTTTGGTGGTGTGCTCAGGGTGGCTAGAGAATCTCTAGCATGGTGGGGAGTAAGAGAACCAGAGCTAGGGTTTCAGCTTCCCCTGCAGGAAGAAGAGGAAGGGAGAAATAGGGCACAACGGGGTTCCTCTAGTGACGCATGGCTATTTATAGGCAATGTAAGCGGTAGCGCACATCGCAGCGCCGAGATGGCCAATTAGGCGGTCGTCGGAGCTCCACCGAGCTGCTTCGCTGTTGCTACTTTTAGGCGAGACAAAGGAGAAAACGAAAAGAAACGGCGAAGGGGTACGGGCCGATAGCAGGCTGCGCATGGGCCAGATGGGCTGCAACAAAGCTTGTGAAGTGAATTCATGTGGCTACTCAGGAGTGACAAATAGTAAAGAAGAAATGGGCCGTGGCCGTGGCTGCTGGCTGTTTCCTTTTCTATTTCAATTTTTTTGTTTTTCCCTTTTCCTTTTCAATTTGATTTCCTTAGTTATTTAAATATTCAAAATCTAGTGAGTCAACAAGGGTTCTACATGATTAATGTAGTTAGTTGGGTTGACATTCTTTTTTTAATATTTTCATTATTCATGATTCAATAACAGACTATTTTCATGGAAGAATATAAAGAGGAATTAGGGTTTTAGGGATTTGTTTCTCATAATAAGTTTTCATAAAAATGATTTTTTTCATCCCTAGCTAATTATAATGGTAAGGATTTAAAATGGCTAATGATGTATACAGAACTTGTTTCATACTTAACCTCACATAAGAATTAAGGTATAACCTTATAATGGGTTGAATCTTAGGGTTCATAAAATGGTGGTTTTAATTTCACGGTCCTCAAAGTTTTGGTGATTTCTCCTATTCAAATTCCTCTTAAAATTGTATTCGTAACCATCCTACTATTTTCAAAGTAGGCATGAATCACTTCTTGAACTAGTTGTTCAATACTTCCTTAAGTGTGGTTAATGTTTTGATAGAAGTTTATTATATAATGGTGTATAACCATTATCATTCATATGGCACAAGTGATCTCAATGCCCAACAACATCTACTTAGGGTTTCTAATACCACACTTACTATCGACCGAGGAGGATACATTACCCTCAAGTTTATTAATGAATGTTGCTAGGGATCAAGGTTTTAAGGATTGGTCCTGGATTTATAATCCTGAATGATAACTCAATTTAGAGTGAGCTATAAAGATTACTTCTTAATATGGTCTTGATGGTATATGAGACTAAGTCTTCATTAGGGTTTAAGACAATAAGGTGGCAAGGCTTTCAGTGATACACTCTCTCAACTAGGATTCTAATTATCTCTTAGAAGTTTCATTTGACTAAGAGGTATGGTTCTCTGGCTGCCTAGGAATAGGAATTACTCCCACTGCTAGCTTCATTCTGGGATTTTGGACAAAGATGTAGACAAGGTTCTATTCATGGCTTTATAAGACCTTGTTTCAAGTTTTCTCAAGAATTCCTATCCTCACACTTCACTAAGCTTGGGTCATGGTTAAGGAATTCTTTCCTAAATGTACTATGTATATAACCCTTATCTTATTCACAAGGATCACATCCTTCTGAATAATCTAATCATCTGACTCCACCATATCCATCATCATATGATGACATGGTCATGTCACTTCTACAATATTCCTTCATTCTGCTCCTAGTATATATATACAACTTCCATTTACAAACTACCGTTAAGCAAGTGATTCATCTAGTTAGTTATAACTTCACTTTTCCATTCTCCTAGCATTCTTCCTTTACTGCCTAACTTGCACTTCTTAACTACCCTTGATGAATCCATCAATGTAGTTGTTTCTAACTCCGTCCATAAACTCCTTTATAACAACCTTTCCCTACTTTCAAGGCTTCCAAGATTATAGTTCTCTCTATTTCACATGTGATATCAATCCTCTAGAATAAGTATGGTACTACTCTCCATAATACAAGATTGTTCTTGTATTAGCTTGGTTAAACTACTATGCCTCCAACTACTCCATACAACTCATATTATATACTTCATCATACTCTAGCTTGACTTCTCATAATCAAGCTAGATGATTCAGCTTACTAAGGTTTTGCCTAATTTGGTATACTCGCAATTCTTCTTCATCAGTTGGTCATCTATTCTCAAGTGACTTGAGAGTAATGACCACCAACCTTTGATCATGCAAAACTTAGGCTTCTAATTGTCTGATCAAGGTCTATCATCAACAAGTAGTAGACTTGTACTAGTCTCTCTATAGGCTTATCTTGTTAAGGAAACTTACTTTAGTTTTATACCTACTTGGCTTAACAAGATTATCAATGGATTCTCTACTACTACTAGCTTTTTCATAGCTTCATAATTACTATCTAAACTTTTAGGTTTAGATACCTCTTCTAGTTAACTCATAAGTGAGTTAACTCCTCCAACATCCAATGGTTTGATCACCCCAAGGATCTCATTCCATTGATCATGGCACCCTCTACCATATATCTAGTTCCTCCTCCATATTAATTTACTTAGGTCTTAATATAAGTCAATAAGTTCTAGGTCAGGAATTGGTTTCTCAACATTGGTGATCAACTCACACTAGGACTTGGTTAAATAGGAATGTCATCTCTTAATATGGCAACAGAATATATGAGATGAATGGTCTTGGTTTGACTTCCTTTTCTACTCTATTTGTGTTAAGAGTTAATGTTGAAGAACTAACATGATACCCATGGTAGGAATAACTATGGAAAGCAAGTGTTTCAAGATTTAGTTAATGAGGTTTCTTTACTTTGAGTTATGTACTTGATTGAGTATTCAAGGTTTGTGGTAGATCATACCTTGATATCATCTTTAGAATATTAAGTATTCATCCTTGGGTTATTGTATGGAATACCATGTAATGATCTCTAGAAGATCAAGTACTCATTATTAAGCAGTGTGTTGTGACTTAGTTTTATTACATTTGATCGACCCTTAGATCAAATTGTATTACCCAAAGATAAGGTTTTAGCAAAGGTCATACTGAAACTTATCGCAATCAACTTGATGATCTACTTCAGTTCCACCAAGTTAAGAGAAGCTTCAATCACTTTGGCAAGTTTTATTTAAAACCGCGAAAATTATCCAGATTTTCTCTACATGAATGCAATGCACACACCTGATCTCAGCTTATTTCTAAGCTCTAATGCTGGGATTTTACAGACATCGTCGGTGCTAATCCAAAGATACATCGGGTGCGCCCTAGCTTGCAGCGGCTACACCCGACGTCACATCCAGGTGCGGATGAGGTCTGGCCCATCAATCTCCTTCCCACGAATAAGCTGGAGATCATACACGCGCTTGTACAAAACCTCAACTTCCTCCTATTCGCCGGGCATCACAACATTTTTCCAAGACCTTCTCCTCTTCAACTCCGTCTTCAGATAAAAGGGAGCAAGTCCGTCAAGTTCACCATCGACCTTCTGATCATGAATGTAAAACCACTTCTCCCCCCACCCCTGGACGGACTCGGATCTCTTGAGGGAGAAGTAATGGAAAGTCGTGTCCACATGGATACCACAGCCTCCAATATCGTAGATCGTAGATCCAGAACCTGACTGCTGCTTCAGCTTGAAGAGTTTTTTTGAGAATACCAAAGTGTGGCTCGATTCCGAGCCAGCACTCGTAGAGGGTGATATAGCACACAATGTGCAAAATAGAATTTGGGGTCAGCTGATGCAGCTGGAGCCCATAGAAGCAGAGTAACCCTCGCACAAACTTGTGGAGGGGGAGAGAAAGGCCCCGAAGGACAAAAGCAAGGAACATCACCCGAAATCCAATAGGGGGATCGGGGATTACCTCCAAGCCAGGCATCTTGCATTCGTCGGCAAGAAGCAGACCGTCCTAGCGATTTTGTTGGAGCTCATGAGCCATTGGTGACGCGCATTCTCGTGCCTTTCTTCTTCCCGGCTGAAGCAGTAGTACCGGACCCCGTGGTGGCGGCACTCTTCTTCTTGGCGCAGTGGCGGTGGATCCAGTGGCCGTGGCGCCCTTCTTCTTCCCTATCTTCTAATGCCGATGGGATCACATGAAGTATCTTGGGAAAGTCTTGAGCCCGTCCAGCGCAGCAGCGGGGGCAAGGGTGATGGAGCAACAACGAGTAGCAATGGAAGCAATGCGCAAGGAGGAAGACGATGAATTGTGGGAAATTTACCGCACAGGAGCCCTTACTTAACCACAGGGAAGATGCCATCCAATGGCTCCAAAGACATACCCAGATGCATGGCGCAAATCAATGTTGACGCGTGGTGATGTAAACAGTGAACTGTCACCACACTTTCCCCACTATGCGCGAGAATCAAGGGGGCGTAGTTAAAAACGAAGATTACATATGCCTGGTCAAATCCTAGTCAAAAATGGGGCCCCACCTTCATCACGTCCCGTCAATACCGCTTCAGCGGGCCATGAGATCATCTAATCGTCAGCACTGATCTCAACACCCGGATTTTTAATCCCAGATGCCCGTTATGCCATACCTCGCAATCCCAGGATTACCATTTTGGTGAGACATAACGGATTGGATACCATAGTACATCATCCATTACAAACCATACATAAGGTCTTACACAAATAAGGATCTCATGATCCAGTCTTAATACAACAATCAGCGGAAATAAAAGATAAGCGTAGCGGTGGGGTCCATCTTCAGGGGCACAGGCAATGCTGACGAAGATAGATAGTCCTAGTTATCATAGCCGTCCTGCTGGCCATCATCTTGATAGTCTTCTTCATAGTATGGCCATGATAATAGCCAGGGACAAAAGCCATGAGTACTCTTTAAGTACTCGCAAACAACCACTAACAAGTAGTAAGTGCTAAGTTAAAGTGCTAAATCTAAGTTTAACTATAAAGTTAAGTTTGAAACCTAAGCTCAATTCTGAAGCAAAGAAAGATAAAATAAAGTTCTAGAATCACTTAAGTTGGGAAGCTATTTTCATAAACACAACCCTGTTGTGGTCAAGTCAAGATTCATCATTCATTTCATAAGTGTTTTGAAAATATCTGACAACGAAAAAGTATGGCCATTCCAACCATCCACAACCGCGGACGCGGCTACTCAAATAGTTTGACACTCTGCAGAGGTGGTACACTTTCACCACAAGATTCGATACATCTGTCAGGGATAACCCTGAATCATCATACTTAGTATGCAGATAATCAAACATAACCTTTCCTTTACACACCCTAGTATAAGCACCTCTCCTATGAGCATGGCCTCCCAACCATGACATCTGTCATCTTGGGCACTGCATAGGTGGACAACATTGAGAGGTAGCCTCAGCTCAAACCTCTCCCGCGAGGGAACTAATACTAATGCATATAAATTTCCGGCTAAGCCTTACCCAATTCAGGTAGTGTGGTTGTACGGTAAATTTGGAATGGTATCGCACCCGAATCCAACCATCAGTTTTATAAAAGGGCTAAGGCTCATGCCTCAACATTTTCATCATCATAAACCACTTGTGTTTCTCAACACATGTCAAAACATCTCAGTAGAATGACTCATCATTCCAAGGTTTTCACAATTCATTTTCACCAATTGTTCCCATCTAAAGTGACTCAAGTTTTTATCTACTCTAAACTACTAAGTTAAGAGTGTTCACTAAGGTGGAAAGATGATGGGTTCAATCTCATGCCATAGAATGACATCTAAAGGTTTCTAAATAGGTCAAGTTTTATACTCTTTATGCTACCTTCAAAATAAGTAAATAACTTTGGGTAAAGTAAAGGAAGTAACGCTTGTAAATAAGACTTTGGGGTAAATACTAGTCAAAGGGGTATAACTCAAACATGCCTAAAGCATCTTTGCTAAACCATCTAGTTTAATCCTAGCTTGCTAAGCATTATACTTGCAAGTGTTAACTCGCATTGTTAATGGTGACTTGCTAGAGTAAGTTTTGCAAGGATTAGCTTGCCAATAATAGCTTGCCTTAGTTGGTGCAGTGGTTGAAGTTTTCTTCTTCTTCTTCTTCTTGGTAGAACTCCTCCTCCTCGTAGACTTGGTCGATACTATCGTCTATAAATACATACGGAGTACACAATCACCAAACAATACTTAACTAGTCTAATTAGCATTCTAAGACACACATTTTATGATCTATTATCATCACAAGCATCACAAGTTTTATTATCTAGTTTCATTCCTTTTATTTTAGAAAAGTAATTTCTACTCATTGAAAAATTAACTAAGATTTAATATTCACCACCTAAAATATGGGATCATGTGGAAACATGTCCTCACCACATATTCTAACATGTGGGAATGTAATTTAAGGGTTGGATCATAATTACTTTGGTTTAAGTTCATTATTTAATGATTTAAAGTGACTAGAAATGCCTATATAGCATTATTTTGGTACTATTCCAGTCACTGCATATAAACCTTAATATTATTACATATTTAGATAGATATGATGAAATGTGCTTTTTGAGAGTTGGAATCAACTAAAAATCTATCTTGGTTGATTTTATAAAAATGTTGCAAGGTGCAAATGTTTCTGTTTTGTTATTTTTACTAGGAGAGATCTATAACTCTAATTGAATTAAATTCAACGGTCTTGGGTAGAACTTTTCAGTAGCTTTCCAACAAAATTGGAATCACTTCATTTGGATTTGTAAATCTCTCTGAAATGATTTTCAAACTAGGGGACATAACTAAGTTTAAACTAAAAAGAAAAATCCTAATTCAAACTAACTGGGTCGCGCGGGAAACGCTAACGGGCCGGCCCAGTGTCACTCCGTAGCGCGGGGCTTAGTTGACAGGGGGGGTCCACCGGTCAGTGGCTCATAACGTGCGAAGCGGTACGGGGCAATGTGGGACGTTGGATTAGAGTGGGGATCAACGACTGGGGATCGTCATCAACGACGGACCTGTCGTCGGCGAGCTCTAACCCTAGCGGCTCAGTGGGGGTGCAGAGGGGGAGTACTAGGGCTCCAGCGACGACGGCGAGGCGGGCAAACGGACTGGTGGTCGACGGCGAGCTCAGGGACGATCGAGGCAGCTCCGGGGGTGGTCGCAATCAGCGGCGCCCTTCTCCTCTAGAGGCGGCCTGCTCCGGTGCAATTCTGGCGAACTGCTGCTCCCGTGCTCCGGCTAGAGGTGTGGGACGATTAGTGAGGTGAGGGGAGTTGAGTGGTGTGCTGCAAATGGCTGGGGGTGCCCTCCTTTTATAGGCGCGACGGCGAGACCAAGAGGGATGGGCAGGCGACGGTGGCGACATGGCTACGGGTTGCTAGTGGCATGGATGAGGGTGGCGATCAATGCGCGGTCTCTTGGCGGTGCTCTAGGACTTTAATGCGGGCTTAGGGGCGGTGGTATGCGGTCGGGCGGAGCTGGCGCTCTGAGCGGCAGAGGCAGCGGTTTCGACGGAGAGCGGTGGCTGTGAGGCGTTGGATGGCAAACGGGGGTGTCTGGCGTGCTCCCTGGGTCGTGGTGATGCGGTGGGCACGGGCTGCGGTCGAGTGGCGGCTTGGGCACGGTGCTCTGGCGCGTGCTCGGCATGGCGCGGTGGCACTGGGTGCGGGGGTTTGGCGGTGGTCCACTGCTTGGCCTGGCTCGGGGAGAGGACAGTGGGCAGCGGTGAGGTGCTGTGTAGCATCCCAATTGTCTAACAATTGCAATGCTACTAGCCTAGTCTATATATGGCTACTTCAAATATATAATTGCTGCATCATAATTATATCATGCTCATGTCATCATGCCTCCTTGCATTTGAGCATCATATAAAACCCTTTTTGTTTTGGTTCTTCTCTCTTATGCATTGTTAATTGTATTTGCCTCTTGATATTGTATTTGGTTCTTGATATATTTTTAATGCCCAAGTTGAGTTGGGGGCATATCTTTTATTAACTCCACCACCTTTCTTGTCATCACCCCATAATTCCACCATCCAACTAAATATGAGCTTTGCACTTTATTGGGTTTTACCTCTAGCTCATATGGGTTGGGATGGATCCAATTCTTTTCCACATGCTCTCATCTTAGCATCATGGTGTTTTCACATTATTGATATATGAGAGCCACATGGCCACCTTTGCATGCCTTGTGGGTGGAATCTTTTTCCTAGCTTCCATATGGGTTATTATGGATCTATGCTCATGTGGGAATATTTTTGGGACTAGTAGGCATCTAGTGGAATATACACACTAGCAAGTCCCAATTATAATCAAATGTGACCATCTCCATCTACTCCACTTGGAACTTTCTTTTAAATTCTTTTGCTTAGGCCTTACTCCACATTTTGGAATGCATAAGAATAATGCCATGTAAATAATCTTGTTTTCACAAAAATAAGCATGGTATTAATTATTATGCATGGGCCATGCAAAGCATCACCATTCCTTCTCTTTTGAGTTTTAATTTGAATCTTGAGTGGATCATCCCAATATCTCTATACCCTCTCCCTTATTCTTTCTCCAAACCCTATAACCATCTCCATCCTTACCTCACCACCTTTTCTTCTCTTCTCTCTTTTGACTATATCTTGCTTGAGCTTGTTTTGAACATGCTTGATCTTGTCAAAAGATTACCACATCACATCTCTCCTCTCTCACTAAACCTCTCTCCTAATCTATACCTAATCTAAACCCATACCCCCTATCTCTAAACCCTAAGTCCCCTCCCTCATCTCTCCTCTCTTTATCACCCTCTCTAAACCACACCCCCATCTAAACCAAACCCTAGCTACCACACCAACACTCTCTCTCGGCCTCTCTCTTCTCTCTACCTAGCTGGCCCCACTTGGCCACCTGATCACCCTGGCCCTACCTAGCTACCCCATCCCCAGCAGAAAACCCTAGCCCGAGCCTCCCACTACCCAACCCTAGCTCCAACCCGAGCTCCCTCTCTCCCTCCCTCTCTCTTTTCTCTCTCTGCCCTGCATGCCCCACACCGAACCACCCTCCTTGGCCTCACCCTGCCCCACCCGGAAGCCCCTGCCCGTGCCTGCCCTGGCCTCCCAGCTCGAGCACGTGAAGGAGGGGGAAAAAGGTGGCCGAGCCACCTTTAACCCTACCCACTCCCCCACGGCACCCCCTCTCCTCTCCCGTCCCTATCCACTCCCTCTCGGCTCTCCTCTGGCCTCTCCAGATCTGGCCGAGGTGCCCTGGCCTTCCTCCCTCCCTCTCCACCGACCCCAGCTCCCTCTCGCCGGACACCGTCGGCTCCACCTACGATCCATCGTTCCAGCCGGCGTGCCCGTCGTGGAGGTGATCGAGAAGACCGAGGCGACCCTCTGCATCACCCCCAGCCACGCCAGCGAGGAGGAGAAGCTTCGGACCTGCCGCAGCACCGCGTGGCCGACGAGAAACCCTAGCTTCAGACGCCTGCGTCCTCGCCGATCGGCTGCTCCCCAGCCCGAACCACCTACACCGACCGCCCCACGGTGAGCCCTGGGACCCCCCAGACATCCTCTCCCTCTCCGCCGCATGCTGTCCTCGCCGCGCGTTTAGCCGAACACACCGCGTGCGACGGCGGCGCTATCGTCTGCTCGCAGCTACGCCTCGCCAACGGCTTAACCAGCCGCCATCCGCCCCGCTGTCACCTCCCTACCCATATCGCAGCGGCTCCGCCCATCGCGCGTGTGGCCCGCGTCGCGGGTTCGAGCCCGCGCGCCGCGCTCTACCGCTGGCGTGCACCGACCGTCGTCAGGGTTCAGAGAAGAAGCACAGTGCGCGTCGCCGTTTTGCATAAAACCCCCCCTAACGTTTTACTCCTAACCCGCGGTCCACCAGTCCCACCTGTCAGCCGTAGTAGCACTTTGCAGATAGGCACCCCAGGTTATCACCCCTCAACCCGCGCTCCCGTTTTGGCCACCTGTCAGCCTCCGCGCTGTTCCGCCGCTGGCACCTGGGCCCGAGCCAGCTAGCCCCACCTGTCGGCCTCTAGGTCTAGCCCAGCCGCGGTGAGAAAAGCTTCTCCGCGCGCTGTGCTGCTGAGTCAGCCAGTGACCCCACCTGTCATTGTCTGTGTCTGTATCTGTCTGAGTAACAAAAGTATTTCCGCTTTTCTGTTTTAATTCAAACTTTTTCAAATTAAGTTAAATTCAAATTTCAAATCTGTTTTAAAATAACTTTTAATTCTTAAATCCAAATAATACAAATAATATATGTTTTCAAATCAGAAAAATATGAGGAATTCAAATATGCCATTCAAAATATATTTTGAACACTTTATTTTCCAAGTTGATTAAAATTACTTTAAAATGCCCTTTTTCTTAATTATTTAATAACTTTTGTTTTATAACTCCAAATTTAACAAATAATATGTCTAAAATGATTAGCTCGACGAGACCTTTTTGTTTATGCATTCCATGTTTTGATTTGAAGCATGCATCATATAAATATAATGTATACAGCAACTAATATGAGGTTAAAATGTGGTCAAAACTCAATAAAATGCTTTATTCTTGTATTTCACACCTCACCCATGCCATGCTACTTTATTGCCATGCAAATTGTGCATCATTCATCATGGCATGATTGTTTGCTTGATGCATTTAATTCATATGCTTGTGCACTTTATTTATGTTGGCCCTTGTTTGTTTGGTTCTTCTTCGATTAGACGCTGAGCAGGGGATATATCAAGATACCCAGGAGCACTACCCAGATCCTTCTCTCGCTTCAACTGAGCTGCCAGGCAAGCACTACCACATGCTTGCATACATATAGTACCTATTGCCTCTATCTTATTCTTGCATCATTGAGTCGCGATTGCATTAATTTGAATCCCAAGTATTGCATAGCCTTTACTTTTAAACCCCACCGAAGCTTGTTCCTCCATCCCATGAGCCATTACTACAGGAGTTGTTTGAGCCACGCGAGTCGTAGAACAGCATGTGTAGGGTATGTGAGTGTCTGATGGATAACGAGGTACCTAAACAACTTAACCTGAGTAGTAATGGGATAACTAATGAAAGTGGCATCGGTGAGCCATATTTGCTATTTGGTTTTTCAGGCTCACTTGTGTCCCGTAGGACCCCAAGTACTTGATTCCTGTTCCTTGAATATTCGCGCTATCCACATCCGGGAGGCTTATGAACCCCCCTGAGCCAGAGCTTGATTCATTCTTATTTCTTGGGGCCACAAACTAGTTTGAGGTTTTAATTACTATCCTGTACTTATGCCATGCTTTACTGCTTTATTTAAATTGTGCGAGGTACTGCACACTGTACTGTTTAGGGAAGCGGAGTGTTTTCGCGGTATTAACAAGCCCAGTCACATTTTCGGGTTCCCAGCCGTTTACAGCCATTGACGCAAACCTTGAGTCCGTCTCGGAGTCGGCCAACTTCGTCGCGGGTAGCTTAATGGGGTGGCCCCCTGAAATATTTCTGAATCCTGTGATCGCTTTGTCGTGACTGCCTCGTTGGGTTTTGACTTGGTTTTTCCGAGGTTGATCGAGTGTGTGTTGCTATTTGTGCACCCCTGCAGGGTAAAACTTTCTGAAAGCCGTGTCCGCGGTTATGGACGACTTGGAGCACAGTTTCTCGATCATAGACAAGTATAACTAAAGTACCGCTTTTAACTTGACTAAGTATCTGACTAGTAAATAGTGCAACACTCATGGAATGGATAATAAAACTGCCAACGGATGGGGGGTTGTCCGTCCGCTTCCTCGTCGGTAAACGAGGAGGAGGATGGATCTGTTAATATTACCGTCATAACTGTTGTTATTAATTCACGGACATCCGTCTATCTCTGGTTAGGCGGATGGTTAGCGAGTATCTATAGAATTGTTAGGGTTTATCTTTTGCTGCAATTGCGTCACCCCAGGTTGTGTCCCCTTTAGCGGCATAAAGACTTGCTGAGTACCCCTAGGGTCTCACACGATAAATTGTTTGATTCAGATGAACAGGTAAGCTCGCAAGATGGATACTGGCTGGAGGAGACGGACAATGCGGGCAACGATCATTCGGTGTAGAGATTCCGGGAACGGGGATCCGTGAGATCTGTGGGCGGGATGTGTTTATTTATGGGGCATCTTATGCCGATTTTCTTCTTATCCGTACTCGGATCTTGTTTTCCGCTTCCGCTTGATACTCTGATGTTTGATGTATGAGGAGATATCCTAAACTATTATATCTATCTAGGATATTTGGGTCTTGCCGGATGGCGTTGCTATATTTCCTTTCTTTTTAGATGGAATGACTCTGAGAACCATTGTATGGTGGCTTGCATACATACTCATTTGTGTATGTAGTTGATCCCTTCGCCTGCCGATTACGCCGCCCGTTCTTGTCCCAATGTTTGGAAATGGTTAGGACGGCCGAAAGGTCTACCTGTGAGTGGCATTTGGGCCCCACCGTACTATTTTAACCATTTCCGCTCATCCAGGCTTGTAACTAGGAGCATAATTCACCGAGGTAGTTACATGCTGGCTATCTCCTAGACACGGCAAGAGAGGGGGAGGTGGTCTGCTGGGGTGAGGGCATGGTCGGCCGGCGAGTTGATGCTCGGCTTGGCATGGCCATGCCAGTAGGGGGTAGGGGATGGGGTAGTTAGGTCATGGTTAGATCACTAAGAGACAATAGGAGCAATTGAGGGTCAAATGGGAGACAAGTTTGGCCAAAACACTATTCAAAATAGTGAATTTGGTTTTGTTTGAATTCTGCCTGCCAAGTGTTTGATAAAATGGCCGCAAGAAAATTCTTTTTGAATTTTGAAAAGATTTTTGGTGGGTGTGCTAGTACTAAGCTTGAGACTCTATGGTTGCTTGGGTTTTGAAAATTGAGCTGGTTTGAGTGGTTTTTGAAATAGTGGGATCTTCCCATATAAAATAGATTCAATTTTAAACTGTCATTTAAAATTAGTATTTGAATGTTTTTAGCAGATCACAAAGTGGGCCTTGGTACCTCATTATGTGTACTAGCAAGGGGTGTAAAGATCCACAAATGTTTCTGTTAAGTTTTGAGTACTAGGAATAGCCAAAGTAGGCATGATAGTTAATTTGGCCAAAATGACCATTCACTTCAATTATTCATTTTGAGTTGTTTTTCTTTGGGAAAATTTTGGGAATGATTTAGATGATGTTTATTTCACCTAAGAATCATTTTACAGGCAATGGATCACAGAACCATGGCAATTCAAATCAACTCCTAATTTAAATACACATACACATGAATGCTTTCATATTTTGAATTGGAAAAGTTTTGTTAACCCTAATTTTGATGATTTGGATCTTAATAAGCTTGGATTAAAGTTTTGGGATGTTATAACTGATGTCCTTTAAAACAGCAAGAGATCTCCTTGACTACTTTAGTCCTTGCTTGACTCTACGAGTCGACCAAGCACTCGAGGGCTACTCCTAATAGGAGCATCGGCCGCGCACCCAAAGACTTCATAAGCACAGAACTGGCCTCACCAGTTGAAACCCATCTTCGAATCAACGATTCGATTGTGGACTCGAGGGCTACTCCCATAGGGAGCACTGGACGCACAATCGACAAAGCTAAATGTAACGACGAGTGTCGACAAATATTCAAAGTCCCCACTCGAGTCTATGACTCGAATAGGCACTTGGGGCCTACTCCCATAGGGAGTGCTGGGCGTGCACCCTATGAAAAATCTTAGTCACTAAAAGTGTGTCAACTACGTCCACACTCAAAATGGTGACTCCGCCTCATTTTCTCCCTGCAAAGAGACTGCATCTCCTAGGCCACCCGAATCACCTCCGTGGTGACTAAAAATTCGTCCGCCTCATTTACAATGTGAAGGTAAGACCTGAAGAAGGCTTGTCATCACATCTGTTGCACTCTACCAGATATAAGCCGTGCCTACAGGCACGATGAAATAATCTTTGACAGACGCATCGAATGCCCACACCTGAAACACTGGAATTCGAACTCTGTAAGACCTCCGTGGCCAGAGTCAAATTACGCCAGCATTATTCTGAATTTGAGTCCAGGGACTTGAATTTGAGTAGATAGCGTTGTTTTGCCCTAAGGCAGTTAACTGATCCCAATCCATCGGATGAATCAGGCACGCATATCGACAATCCCTATGATATAATCTATGTAATAGAAATAACCTTCGGACGAGCTTGTATCCCACGCACTCGAAATAGTTATAGTCTCCACCGGAATCTACGATTCGGCTGGACACTCGGGGGCTACTGACGTGGGCATACCTTATAGGTACCTAAGAATAGCCTATACGATTCATCCCAAGAAGGAGTTGATAGTGCAATCGAAGCCCAGCAAAGATTCGGGTGTCCCATTGGAGTTTAACTTCTTAGAGGACACGACAAAGTGTAGATAGAAACTTAAAGGGGAAACCCTAACTTGTAACCGACACGACCTGCTACCCCGAGACCTAGCCTCTCTATATAAAGGCCAGGAGGGGGGCGGCGAGGAGGACCGATACACACACCCCCGCATACACCTCGCCAGATTGCACATGCGCACCCTTGTAATTTTCGACTCCCTCATAATCAAGAGCAGACAAGCAGGAGTAGGGTCCTCTACAAGGCCTGAGCCTAGGTAAAACCTCATGTCACCTTTGTGCTTGTTTGCTAGCCGATCGATGCCTCCAGCGCTCCCCACTTCCTTGAACCTAAGTCCATCAATGATGGGCATTGATGAGTCAACCCCTTGTCAACTAGTGACATGGGTATGACTTATCGGGTTCCTATATTAGTATACCTAACTACTGAAAGAACATGTGTGCCCCATGTGTGGTTTTGGTAATTAATGACAATCTTTATGGACTTATGTTTGCATTGAGTTTTACTTGTAGGATTTATCCATAGGCAATGCTTGAACCATATGTTGTCTTCAAGGTGGGAAGAAGAAGAAAGTGAAGAAGATCAACTTTTGATCATGGTTTCAATGAATGATCCGGAGATTGGTCAAGTACAAGTTGAGCCTATGGCAAGTGTGTCTTGAATAATAAGATGATCTCAAGTGTAGCTTGCCATCCTTATGGTGATCATGGATATGTGAATATATGCCTAAAAGAGAGGCTCTTCCATAGTGGAGTATGGGGGAGCAAATTCCAAGTCTTCACCAAGCTAGCGCAATCAAGAAAAGGTGTTCCATCTTGAGGTGTAGAAGATCATCAACATCAAGTGGAATATACACAAGGCAATTGTTTGATATTGATAGGGTTTCTTTCTTACCGGTCTCGTGGTGTTAGTTGGGGAGACCGGTTTATAGGATAGATAACCGTACTATCAAGAGGGGCTCTCGAGTGAGTAACTTGATCATATCCCTCGGTGAGAGCTCAAACCTTTGCATACTTGGAATCATCTTTCTTGGTTCTTATTTGGGTCTTACTCATGTGAGTACATAGAGCTTGTGTTAATCTCCATGACAAGCTCAAGTTCATCGAAAACGAATTTCATATGCATTCTCTATTGCGTTTTCGATGTTGGAGGTTTTATCAGTTCGTCTTTTTGGGAGAGGTCAAACCTTTCGTCATTTGGTTCTATCCTACCTTTCTGGACTATTATGTTTCTCTGAATGATCTTGTAGAGCTCATTGTCCTCTTTAAAACGATCCCAAGATCATCAAAAACGGAGTCCGGATGCAAAAGTTATGATTGTTTCAGTTTTGCTATTTCTGCCAGTTTTCAGGGGGGCGGATTATCCGGCCATGGGGGCGGATTATCTGGCCCAATTTTCGGAAAACAGCTAAGGACTTTGAGGTGTGGCTCCCTGTAACAGGGGCGGATTATCCGGGCCTCCGGGGGCGGATTATCCGGCCTAAATATCCGCCCCCTATACAGAGGGTCGCGCCACGAAGTCCTTAGCTATATTTTGGCACGGGGAACCCGGAATATCCGGGGGAGGGGCGGATTATCCGGCCCGGGATGTCCCAAACGGTCATATTTCATTGGGGAGGGGTATAAATAGACCCCTTCTTCCTCCTTAGGCTGGTTTCTTGCATTCTCTCTCTCCTCCATTGTTTTGACCTTCAAGAGCTTGCAAATACTCTCAATCCCTCCCATATTTCTTGAATCTTGTTGGGGGATTTGAAAGGGGGATCTAGATCTACATTTCCACCAATCCACATCTCCTCTATGTGAGGGGAACATATTGGGATCTAGATCTTAGGGTTTCTTTTGTGGATTTCCTCTTGTGTTCTTCCTCTCTTATTCTCCCACTAGCTTTTGTAGCTTTGGTGGAATTTGGGAAAGAAGGACTTGAGCACTTCTTGTGTCCTTGCCATTGCATTTGGTGCATCGATTTGAGTTCTCGGTGAGAATTTGATTGGGTGAAAGGTGAGAAGCTTTTTACTCTTGGTTCTTGGAACCCTAGACGGTTTAGTTGTTTTGCACGTTTGTGGATTACTTGGGGCCTCCAATTAAGTTGTGGAGCTTTCCCCGAGCTTGTTTGTTGGGAACCTCCAATTGAGTTGTGGAGAAGTGCCCCAATCTTTGTGAGAGGTTACGGATTGCCACCGACAAGTGCACCGATAGTGAAGAAGTGAACCGGGCCTCTTGTGGCGAGGCTCACAGGAGAATAGGGTGAGGCCTTTTGTGGCATGGTGGTCCTAGTACCGCCCACCCCTCCAACGAGACGTACTCCCTTTATGGGAGGAACTCGGTAATAAATCATCGTCTCCGCGTGCCTCGGTTATCTCTATTCCCGAGCTATTACTTATGCACTTTACTTTGTGATAGCCTTCGTGCTTGAAGTCTTATATCTAGCTATCACATAGTTGCTTGTATTGCTTAGCATAAGTTGTTGGTTCACATAGGTGAATCGTAGTTTATATAAGTTTTGTGCTTGACAAAGTAAACACTAGTTTTATTCCTCCTTTGTTAAGCCCATATCGTAGAAGTTTTAAACCGCCTATTCACCCCCCCCTCTAGGCGGCATCTGTATCCTTTTCAATTTGGTATCAGAGCATGGTCTCTCTTTTTGGGCTTCACCGCCTTGAGAGTAAAGATGTCGGCTAGGGGATTAGTGCATGATGACATTTTCATATTCGATGGCACATGTTATGAGATTTGGAAAATTTGTATGCTTAATCATTTTCGGGCCATGGATCCAAATTTGGAGCGAATCGTAGTTATAGTTTTTCTCCTCCAATGGATTTCCTTAATCTATCTTGTGAGGATGAGAAAAACTTATATCTCGATGCTCAAGCTTCTAATGTGGTTGTTAATGCTTTGAGCCATGTAGTTACTTCTACCTTTTTGGAGCACTCATGAGTTATGGACAAAACTTCAAGATAAATATGCTGTGTCCAATATTTTTGAGGATGATTGTGTTGCTTCCACTTCCGATCGAGATGAGTTCTCATCTTCTACCACTTCACCAACATGTGATTTTTCACAAGGTAATGATATGGTAAGTGGTGATAGAAATTGCAATATGGATAGTGTGCTTACTATTTGTAATACCTCCTCTCTATCTAGTTGAAATCATCTATCTTTGGACTTTAACACTTCTAGCACTACAAACTCCTTACATGCTTGTGTTGATAGTCCTTGCATATCATGTGTAAGTTGTGTTTCTAACAATGTAGAGGAAACTGGAGATTCTACGGGTCAAGACAACATCTTTAATGAAACCTCAAGTAATTCTTCATTATCATCATCTCACGGTTCCCATCTATGCCTTATGGCTAGGGATCAAAGGTATCTCCTACTTTGGAACCCAATACCTCTTGCGATGATGAGGATGAGTATAATGAGGAAGAAGAGATTGATGTTGATTTGTTACATGAAAAGGGTGAGATTGTTTATCATGCTCTTGTTAAGAATAATATTGCTTGCTCTAACTTTGTTGAAATCTTGGGATTTGCTATTGAGAGCAAAGAACGTATTGATAAGTTAGAAGCTCAAGTTGAGGAGCATGAGAACACAATTGACAAAATGAGTAGCCTTGAGCATGAGTATGCTAATGATATTGCAAATCTAAATGAAGCTCTTGAAGAAGCACAAGCAACCAAAGAATCTCTTGAGGAGACATTTACTCTAGAAGTGTCTAAAGTAAAGGAAACCCGTGATAAAGCTCTTGAGGTGGCAATTGATCTCAAAAGAAAATATAATGAGATTTCCAAGTTGTCTTCTACTATTGCTCATTATAATGATGCTTGTGCTACTAACTCTACTTCTTTTGAAGCATCTATTTTGAAGGAGAATGTTGAGCTAAAGGCTCAACTTTCTTTGCTAACTAGCAATTATGGGAAATTGGAAGAAAGTCATGTTATGCTATCAAGATCTCATGGGGATCTTCTAGCCTCCCATGATATGATAAAGTTAGCTCATGAGGCTATTGTGTCAAAGTTAACATCTAATGAGCCTCATGTGGACATTATCACTACATCCACTACAAATGTCGTACTACCATGTGCTAGTCCTTCTAATTCATCATCTCATATTATTGCTACACCTTGTAATGAATTACATTCCCTGCCTTGTTGCTCTAACAATGAAGCTTCTACTTCCTCTAGTATTTGTGTTTATACTAACCATGTATAGGAAATCAAATAGCTCAAGGCCCAAGTCTCATCTTTGAAGAGGGACTTGAAAAAGGGTCAGGAAGGGAGGGCCACACTCAACAAGATCTTGAGTGTGCAAAAATTCCCCAATGACAAGAGTGGGCTTGGATTCAAATCCAATATCAAGAACAAGTCCACTAACAATAATAAGTTTAAGAGAGACAAGAATAAGGGCCAAGAACATGTCAAGAATTTGGCCAAGATTGTTTGCTTCAAGTGCAAAATTGAAGGCACCATGTTAGATCTTGCCCATTGAAGAATAAGACTCTCAGTGAGAAGCAAAAAGGGAAGAGGCCTCAAGTTCAAGGTCATGGTGTACCTCAAGTTGAAGAAAGGCCACTTCACAAAAAGAATCAAGATAATACTCCCATGGTGGATAAATCAAGTGTGAAGAAATGGAAGAAAAGAACTTGCTACATATGTCGTGAGAAAGGTCACCTCTCTTCTTCATGCACTATTGGTAACTCCTCATCCAACCCTATTATTATTGATGGTGCTTATTCTCTTCGTAAGGATGAGGTTGGAAATGTGTTTGCCAAAGATGTTGGTGCCCAATGTGGTGTCAAGAAAAGAACCATTTGGGTTGCCAAGCCTATTGTGACTAACTTCTTAGGACCCAACTTGGTTGGGGACCAACAAGCTAAAACTTGATCAATAGGTGTTGGTGGAGGGCATTGGAGACTTGGCTAAATCATGAAGAATTAAGGGAACCTCATCAATTATATTGTATCAAGACAAGTGATTTATATTATCTTATCTCTATCATATATCCATTGTTCCTCTTTGCGGTAACATGTTTTCAACTCATTTACATTTAAAGTTAGTCGCCCCTTGTGCCTGTGTTGGTTTGTACCTTGCATGTATTTTTATATGTTGTGCATAACCACTTACTTATCTTGAGTTATCAAGTTTATTTGTGTATGTTGGCTTGCACACCATGTACTTGTTTTTTGTTGAGCCTTTATTGAATCTTCGTGTTATCTCATTATTGGATATTTCTTTGACTTGAAATCGTTAATGCTCCATTTGATGTAGGTAGAGATGATGATCCCATGTGGGTGCATTTTGTATTCAAATACAAAATCTTAAATAATGAACTAATCATGGGCGAGTTTTCCTATATTGTGTAGAACACTCCTATTATGCTTCTTCACAACATGTTTTTCTCCATATCGTGTTTTATGTCTTTAGAAGATAAATTTTCTTTTGGTACTTTGTGACATCATGAAAAGTGTTGAGATTTTGGTGTGGTTTTTTTAAACCTTTCTCTCTTTGGGAGTTGGCTTTATCTCATTCCTTGCTAAAATTTTTGACCTTTTAGAATGAGATAAATCCTTGAGCATTTGTGTTTTTGTCTATCGCTTTCTCTTTGTTTTTGCCTAGTTCATTTGTTGAACATGTGGTCTTTCATGAGTTGATTTGGTTATTTGATATAATTTTAACAACCTTTTATCATGTCACACTTTGTTCAAATTGTATCTCCTTTGGTTCTTGAAAGTAGTGTGCATGCATATTTACTAAATGTATATATTATGGCGTGCTTGCTTTACTTGATCTAATATATAGGAGAAACTCCACAAAATCCTAATTGGCTAATATGTGCATGAAATTCAATTTCATATCAATATGCACATATTTATGTGGAGTCTCTCCTATGTATTGTAGTTGCTCTAACTACTTTGTACCCAATAAGTTTGGGGACCATATTGTACTTGAATTTTGTTTTAGGTACATTGGAGGTGCATTGAATGCTTGTCTCTTTCATAAGGATTAAGTGATGATTCAATCATAATTAGAGACAAGCGAGGATTATCAACAAGCTCCTATCTACTTCATCACACCAATGATATCTCCGTAACAAGTATCTCTTACTCATGCATACATATATCGTCTTCCAACCTATGGTAGGTTACATTTTGGCATGATTTTTTTGTATTTGCAATTGTTGTGGTTCTTTATTTGTCCTTAAAGAACACTCTCTATTGCATATGTGAGTAAGTTGAGATGAGTGCATATAATTGGGACTATACAAAATCATGCTCATGATTCACAAATCCCAAATATGTCAATCTAGCAATTATATTGCCTATTGTTTCCTCAAAGTACTCTCATGTGCAATATTGATGAATTTGCAAAGTTGATTCTTTCTTTGTGATAATTGATTCCTCTCGCAATACATTCCAACTATCTGTACTTCCCTTAGTGATAGTTGTGATTTATTTGATATGTTTGTGGTTGAAGTTCATGAATATACAATACGATAAAATTGAGCCTTTTGGCCATGCTATCAAGCAAAGATCTTAGTGGTGTATTGTCATGACTTTGTTTTGGATATCTTGCTCTATTTTTTTAGCATCTATTTTGTGTGTACATGTTTCTTTGTAGATCAATATCTTTGTGAGATTGTCTACTTAGAAACTTATACACATGAGAGATGTTAATTCTCTATTTTTGATATCTTCTTTGTTTCATGTGTGTTGTATGGTCATACTAAGCAATATCATTCATTGAAGACTATGTTGATTATCAATGATCATCCTTGCATTAGTCTTATACTATGCTTTGTCATGCCTCTCACACATCCTTGTGGTTGATCCTGCTATTATGTTGTCTCTTACTCGTTGCTCAACCATTTGTTTATTGCAAGTTTTATGCCTTGGTATATGCTCTTTTGTACATAGTTGGGTTTTAAATAATATCGAGGGAGTGAGGATTCCATGTTTGTGCATATTGTATTCAAATGCAATTTTTTGCACAAACCTTGGGGAGCCTCCTCGTATTATATAGAACTCTCTCTTTTCAATCTTATCATAATATCTATCTTTCATTTGGTATGTTCTTTTTGTCAAGTGGTTCTTTGGATCTTTTGATTGCTTGCTTCTTCACCTTGTTAATTTTTTTGCAATCTTTTGATCCTCAATATTGTTTAACCTCCTCCTAAGTATTCGTCATTGGATACATGCATTTTATTCCACTCACACTATGAGAAATGTACACATTTTGGAGGAATTATCACTCTATTGGCCGTGTAGAGCTTTTCACCCATTTTGGCAATCGATGCTAATGGGGGAGAAGTTTTGGAGGGTTTAAGGGAAGTTGGTTTCATGCTTTGAGTTTGTTCTTATGCATTTGCGTCTCATGCTCTTGCATCTTTGTTGTTGCTTTGCATGTTGAATATATAGATATAAACCCTCTTAAAGGGATTGTCATCAATTACCAAAATGGGGAGATTGAAAGAACATGTGTGCCCCATGTGTGGTTTTCGTAATTAATGACAATCTTTATGGACTTATGTTTGCATTGAGTTTTACTTGTAGGATTTGTCCACAGGCAATGCTTGAACCATATGTTGGCTTCAAGGTTGGTGAAGAAAGTGATTCGGAGATTGGTTTCATATGCATTCTCAAGTGAAGAAGATCAAGTGTTGATCAAGGTTTCAAGGAATGATTCGGAGATTGGTCAAGTAGAAGTTGAGCCTATGGCAAGTGTGTCTTGAATAATAAGATGATCTCAAGTGTAGCTTGCCATCCTTATGGTGATCATGGATATGTGCATATATTCCTAAAAGAGAGGCTCTTCCATAGTGGAGTATGGGGGAGCAAATTCCAAGTCTTCACCAAGCTAGCACAATCAAGAAAGGTGTTCCATCTTGAGGTGTAGAAGATCATCATCATCAACATCAAGTGGAATATACACAAGGAAATTGTTTGATCTTGATAGGGTTTCTTTCTTACCGGTCTCGTGGTGTTATTTGGGTAGACTGGTTTATAGGATAGATAACCGTACTATCAAGAGGGGCTCTCGAGTGAGTAACTTGATCATATCCCTCGGTGAGAGCTCAAACCTTTGCATACTTGGCATCATCTTTCTTTGTTATTATTTGGGTCTTACTCATGTGAGTACTTAGATCTTGTTTTAATCTCTATGACAATCTCAAGTTCATCGAAAACGAATTTCATATGCATTCTCTATTGCGTTTTCGATGTTGAAGGTTTTATCGGTTCGTCTTTTTGGGAAAGGTCAAACATTTCGGCATTTGGTTCTATCCCACCTTGCTGGACTATTATGTTTCTCTCAATGATCTTGTAGAGCTCATTGTCCTCTTTAAAACAATCCCAAGATCATCAAAAACGGAGTCCGGATGCAAAAGTTATGATTGTTTCAGTTTTGCTGTTTCTGCCAGTTTTCAGGGGGGCGGATTATCCGGCCATGGGGGCGGATTATCTGGCCCAATTTTCGGAAAACAGCTAAGGACTTTGAGGCGTGGCTCCCTGTAATAGGGGCGGATTATCCGGGCCTCCGGGGGCGGATTATCCGGCCCAAATATCTGCCCCCTATACAGAGGGTCGCGCCGCAAAGTCCTTAGCCATATTTTGGCCCGGGGTACCCAAAATTTCCGGGGGAGGGGCGGATTATCCGGCCTGGGAGGTCCCAAATGGTCATATTTCATTGGGGAGGGGTATAAATAGACCCCTTCTTCCTCCTTAGGTTGGTTTCTTGCATTCTCTCTCTCCTCCATTGTTTTGACCTTCAAGAGCTTGCAAATACTCTCAATCCCTCCCATATTTCTTGAATCTTTTTGGGGGATTTGAATGGGGGATCTAGATCTACAATTCCACCAATCCATCTCTCCTCTATGTGAGGGGAACATATTGGGATCTAGATCTTAGGGTTTCTTTTGTGGATTTCCTCTTGTGTTATTCCTCTCTTATTCTCCCACTAGCTTTTGTAGCTTTGGAGGAATTTGGGAAAGAAGGACTTGAGCACTTCTTGTGTTCTTGTCATTGCATTTGGTGCATCGATTTGAGTTCTCGGTGAGAATTTGATTGGGTGAAAGGTGAGAAGCTTTTTACTCTTGGGTTCTTGGAACCCTAGACGGTTTAGTTGTTTTGCAGGTTTGTGGATTACTTGGGGCCTCCAATTGAGTTGTGGAGCTTTCCCCGAGCTTGTTCGTTGGGAGCCTCCAATTGAGTTGTGGAGAAGTGCCCCAATCTTTGTGAGAGGTTACGGATTGCCACCGACAAGTGCACCAATAGTGAAGAAGTGAACCGGGCCTCTTGCGGCGAGGTTCACTGGAGAATAGGGTGAGGCCTTTTGTGGCATGGTGGTCCTAGTACCACCCACCCCTCCAACGAGACGTACTCCCTTTATGGGAGGAACTCGGTAATAAATCATCATCTCCGCATGCCTCGGTTATCTCTATACCCGAGCTATTACTTATGCACTTTACTTTGTGATAGCCTTCGTGCTTGAAGTCTTATATCTAGCTATCACATAGTTGCTTGTATTGCTTAGCATAAGTTGTTGGTGCACATAGGTGAACCGTAGTTTATATAAGTTTTGTGCTTGACAAAGTAAATGCTAGTTTTATTCCGCCTTTGTTAAGCCCATATCGTAGAAGTTTTAAACCGCCTATTCACCCCCCTCTAGGCGGCATATGTATCCTTTTCAACTACTAGGGAAAACGCTATAGGAGACATGCTCATTTGAGGCGCATATAGACCATATGCGCCTCCTATAAAATAGGCAAGGCACACTGCTTTGTCATGCGCCTCTAGTAGCATAATAGGCGAGGCACATATTTGTAGGATGCACCTCCTATAATCCCTGTATGGACGAAATCTGGCAGCCCTAGATTATGCGAGGCACATTCTAATAATATGCGCCTCCTATATATCAGATAGGCGAGGCGCATATGGGAAGAATGCGCCTCGCATAAGTTGAGTGGGCCTAGGAGGAGATCAGTGGTCCAATATACGAGGCGCATATCATCATATGCGCCTCTTATACTTGATAATATGCGAGGTGCATGTAGCAGAGTGCGCCTCAAGTAACCCCTATGGGCTCGAGTGGTCGGGATACGTCCATTTGCATCACTATTCTATGTCTTAATTCACTATTATTCATTGATATATTTCATACTGAGAGGTGATACTTATGTTATTTCATCTATTTTTGCATGGTTGATGACTTTTGGAGCATGGACCGCCGCAGTCAAGATTCTAATGGAAAATGTGCTGTTTGGAGGCAAAATTCGCGAAGATCAGAAAATCCGGGAAAATATACGGAAAATCCAATTTTTCCAGAAGACTAAGGATGCCAGAAGACGGAGTGGAGATGGGCCACAGGGGGCCCACACCACCCCATGGCGCGGGCAGCCCTAGGCCGCGCCAAGAGGTGGTGTGGCCACCCTGGCCCACTCCAGCCTCTCCCCTCTGGTGTATATCAACCTCCCGAAACCCTAAGACTCGGAGAGTGACCACAGAAAGATTCCGCCGCCTCTACAGGGCGGAAAACACGGAGAGAGAAAGATCTCTCCGGCAGACAGATTTCTGTCGGGGGAATTCCTTCCCGGAGAGGGGGATCGTCGCCATCAACACCACCATCAAGCTGGACTTCATCGGGATCATCATCATCACCACCATCATCATCACCATCAGCACCCTCATCACCATCTCCATATTGCTGTAACAATTGGTTGAATCTTGCTATAGTTCATAGGGGAAACTTTCCCGGTGTTGATTACTCTTTGTAGTTGATGCTATTGAGTGAACCATTGAATTATTGTTTATGTTCAAATTTTTATACATCATTATTCCATCTCTGATCATGATCCATATGATGTCTTGTGATTAGTTCGTTTTGTTCTTGAGGACATGGGAGAAGTCTTGTTGTTAGTAGCGGAGTTGCGTTGAGAAGGATTCAATAGATTGCTATTTAAGTTGTGGTGTACTTCTTCTAGTGGTGTCATGTGAATGCCGACTACATGACACTTCACCTATATGGGCCTAGGGGAATTCATTGTGTATTTGGCTACTAATCGTAGGGGTTGTCGGAGTGACAGAAACCTGAACCTCCGTTAGGAAACCATTGCACAAGGGACGTAAGGGTCTTAGAGTTTAAAGCCGTGGTTAGGTTTCTACCTTAATTACTTTCTTGTACTTACGGATGTTTGCAAGGGGTATAATCACAAGTATGTATTAGTCTTGGATGGGGTGGTACATTAGCACAGGTTCACCCACACAACACTTAGCAAGCTAAAGAAGATTAATCAACTATATGAAGCGAAAGCACTTGACAGTCTTCCCATGTGTCCTCGAGAACGTTTGGTCATCTTAAGTAATACAACCGGCTTGTCCTTTGCTGCATAAAGGATTGGGCCACTTGCTGCATTTATTCCTACTGTCTTTTATTTACTCGTACTTTGTTTACTTGCTTTATCAAAAAACCCTAAAAATCCGTTAGCTAAGTATTTGGAGAGAATTCCTGATCCATACCACTAGCCAGCACCTTCTGCTCCTCGTTGGGTTCAACACTCTTACTTATCAAAAATACTGCGATACACTCCCTATACTTGTGGGTCATCAAGACTATTTTCTAGCGCTGTTGCCGGGGAGTGAAGCGCTATTGGAGAGTGGAACTGGTAAAGGATACTTCTACTGTGAGTATTGTTTACTTCTGTTAGTTGCTTTATTTTTGTTATGGATAATTCGCTGAGTTTCTTATTTGGTAATGCTACTACCACTGCTAAGGTAGTAGATAAACCACCACCTGCTGAGAATGATGTTTTCAAAATACCTAAAAGAATTATTATTCGTGTTATGGATAACTACTATGTTGGGGATGGAACTGTCCATCCCGGTGATCATTTACTCTTTATACACGAATTATGCGGGTTGTTCAAGTGTGCAGGTATTACTACAGATCAAGTTAAGAAGAAGTTATTCTCATTATCACTGAAAGGAAGAGCTGAGGACTGGTATAAGCTGCTGAAGAATGGTCAAGCTCTGGAATGGGAGGAAATAGTGCCTCTCTTTTATTCAAAGTTTCATCCTCCTAGTGAGATTCATAAAGATCGGAATCAAATATACAACTTTTGGCCTCTTGATGGAGAGAGTATAGCTCAAAATTGGGGGAGATTGAAGTTACTAATGCTCAAATGTCCCATTCATGAGCTCCCCAACAATATTATTATCAATAACTTTTATGCAAGGCTCCCTCTACATGATAAAGATTTATTGGATGCTTCTTGTGCTGGATCATTCACTCGCATGGAAGAAGAAGCTAAATGGGATCTTCTGGATCGTATTCAAGACAATGCTGAAGCTTGGGAGAATGACAAAGGTAGAAAGTCAGGTATAAATTATGATTATGAATGCATTGAATCTTTTATGGGAACTGATGACTTTCAAAATATTAAAAATGCTTATGGTCTAGACTCTCAAGCTATTACTTTTTATTTTAAGGCTTTTGCTTCCTATATTGAAGTGCCCAAAAAGAAGTGGGATAAGTATCATGAACCTTATAAAGATATTGCTAAGAGTGTTCCTTCAAGAAATACTGAAGTTTATACTGCTAATCATGTTTTACCTGAACCTTATATTGAGAAAATGCCTTTCCTAGTTAGGATTAAGGAACATTCTATGATAGCTAGTATGGTTAATGAAAGTATGAATAAAGTTGTTGAACCTGATAAACAAATGGTTGATGAACCTATAATAGCAAATGTGAAAGATTGTTACTAAATATGAAAAAGAGGGACACCCTATCCTTTGTAAGGATATCTCTAATATTGTTTCACAAAGTAGTGTTATGAGAGCTAGTATTCCCGTGTTTTCTGTTAGAATAAGTGATCATTGCTATGATGGTACTTGTGATAGATATATTGTTAAGTTTATGCATGATACTGAAAGCTACTATGAGAGAGGGAAAAGTGTTCTTATGTATCTCAATAATATCAAGTTTCCTCATTTTATGCTGAAAGTTTTTATGTTGCACCTCTTTTGCCTTCTTATGCAAGTAGCCTTTGGTTTCAACAACTTGTTTGTTTACAAAGTTCCCTTACATAGGAAGTGGGTTAGACTTAAATGTGTGTGTGTGTTTTTGCTTCTTAATGCTCCCTTTCACTTCAATTCATATTCCTGAGTGAGCATCTCCAAAATTATCATGCCCATCTTAATGGCTATAAAGTAAGAGCTTTATTGGAGACAACCCAATTTGTTTTTGCTTTCAGTTTGTTTTTGTTTCTTTGAGTCTTGGAAGTTATTACTTCGATAATAACCGCTCCTTATCCGTTTTGTTTGGTTTTTGTGTCAAGATCAACCACTAATGAGAGAGAAGTAAGATTTGGGGAAGTTGTTGTCCCGAAACAGATTTTTGTGCTTCACCGTAAAAATTCATGAGAGACCTCTGTCTGTCCGATTGAGCTGTAATGTTTTTTGCTTCTGCCCCAGGTTGTTATTTAACTTTCATTAGTTTTGCACTTTTTGATTTGAGCAACAGAAGATTTTCGAAAAAATTGATCTTTACCTACTGGTCTGTTTTGACAGATTTTGCCACTCTTGCATTTGCTTCTTTATTCGATTTCCTTTTTGAATTATTTTTGGGTTTTCGGAAGGAGTTGCTACAGTAGCTTATGTTTTGATGGTTTTTTAGTTGAAGTTGGACTCAAAAGGTTTTATCACTTCACTTATACTAATGTTGCTAATGAGAATTGTGTGAAGTTTTGTGTGAAAGAAATTTCTAGGAAGTGGAGATAATGGTGTAATAAGGAAGAGAAGGGTTTTATGACTCAAGTAATAAGTGTACAAAGATGAAGATACTGATGAATATTCAAGTGATGACTCTGGAAGAATCTACTAGATACCAAATTCAGAGACCTGCAGAGTCTGTTTTCAAATAGGCAACAGTTCTGGTTTAGAAGCACAATGGTGTCCGCCAAGGATAAAGGGAGGGAGCCTATGGAGGATGATCTCCAAGACCCCAAGCAGGGGCTGGTACCTTTAGTCACTTGCCCTGCATCAATGGAAGCCCTACGAGTCACTAAGGAGTTCTGCGATAAGTACCGAGACTTGAGGAGGAAGGTGGACATGCTTCAATGGGAGAACAATAGGCTTCGCAAGATGCTGGAAGATTTCCTCACGACAACTAAGAAAATATTACCACCACCAAAGGAGTAATTCGTCATCAGGTTTGGCATCCCCTTGGTTTGTTCCAAGCTTGGGGGAGTGCCGCGGTATCGCATCACTATCTTCTATCTTTTTACCTTTTTAGTAGAGTCATATCATGAATAGAGGAGTTATTATGTAGTATGGTTTGCATTATGGAAGTGTCCCCTCTCTCGTTAGATATGTATCCCTTGGTGTGAGTTTCCGTTATGGAATATTAATGAGAAGTTCTATCATTCACTCTTTTGCATAGCTTATATTAGTTTTCAATTCGTGGTTATATGATCGATCTTGTTGTTAGTATTGGTATCACTTTTGATCATTGAGTTAATTTAGTTGGTTTTGGCAAACCTGGATCGGTCAGTAGCAACACTATTTTTGAGAGTTGAAAGAAAAGATAGAAGTACTCTAGAGAAAAATAATTTCATCATCTTTCTTTCTTGATTTGCTCATAAGTTTAGTATTCTCTAGTTAAGATCTTTTGTTCTTCCAAGGAAGATTGCATGTTTGTCTTTATCACCTGTATGTTTGTTTGTTTCCTTCAACTCTTATACTTGCTACCCAGCCTTGCTAGCCAAAAACCTGTACTGAGAGGGTATTCTTCTCGTGCATCCACCTCCTTTAAACCAAAACCTTTTCCATTTGTGTCCACCATACCTACCTAGTAGCATTATTGTTATTCCAAGTAAATTCTTGTTTTATCTACCTCCCAAATTAAACTTCTTATGTGAAAATTAGTGATTAAAGCTCTCACGAACTTGATGGCACACTTTACTTTCTTGCATTTAATAAACTTGAACCATTGGGTCCTTCTTTGTTGCGTATATGCTTGCGCTTTATGAGTTGAAGTTAGCCGAACCATGTATCATGGGGACTGATTTCAACACTTCGTTGGTACTTGTACCTAGTTGATATCATGTTATTTTGCTTATGGATCCCGGTGGTGTGAAATAAAAGTGGAACTTGTAAGATCATGGAGTTTATATGTGTGTTAGAGAAACGCCTGGGCCGCTAGCCTAAGCCATGCCTAATCATGGTGGAAACTTGCAGCATAACTATAGTGGGCATTCTATGAAGCATCCTCAATAAAAACCTATGCAAATAGCAAATAAAAAGATCGCTGAGATAATCACTGTCTGCTTGCCTTATCATTTTGATTATGGGATAGCTCGTGTGTCATGTGCAAGGGGTACCCCGTTGGCGGTTCTCAATGATACACATGTATTTACAATGACAAGAGCTTGCTCGTGACTGAAGTTTAGTAGCATGAGTGTTGGGGGGATACCCCCGGGTAGGGTCACGCCGGAGTATAAAGGTCGAGTTAGCTGAGGTTCGGCAAGGCTAAAGCGGATGCTGGCCGGGTCACTTCAAGGCAGGCCGAATCACGGGGTAACCCGGACCAGGGGGCGTCCACCTAACTAGGTCTCAACCGACTTAAGCCATAAGTCGGAAAGGCATATTTAACTTGTATGCAGGAACGGGTGTGGCCGGATCAACTATAATCCGGGTCATATCTAGCTTCTAGGAGAAGGAAGGAATCTCGCTGGTCAAAAGAAGCCCCGGTACGCACTGCATGAGCAAAGCGGACAGGGGCAAGACCACCGAGGCGTGGCTGACAGAGGTGACGACGCCCGTGTCGGCTGACGCGGGCGCCGCAGAGGCTCACGTAGCCTCTGCTTGTGTGATGCGGGGGAAAAGCAACCCGGTCGGCTTACTAATTTTGGGAGGAGGCATATTCCCGGGAATATGCCTCCACGTATGCCCTAAGTGGAGGCCTAGCCACCCCTATATAAGGAGGGATAGGGCCTCTGTAGAAGGGGCTGGGCTATTCTGATTGGTTTTAGGTTCTAAGGGTTGATCTCTAGTTGGTCTTGTACGGGTTAACTGTGGGTGAGAGTAAGAGAGTTCCTTCTTCCTCCTCTCGCCAATACAGCTCTAGGAGCACTTGCAACCTTGGAAGTGAATCAAATACGAACCTTCTGTGTGGGGAATCACCTCACTATCCCTCCCTGGATTACCCTAGTGCTATTAGTCCCCACCTTTAGCCTATCCATGACATCTGCCGTGACACCACCACGACAGTTGGCGCCCACCGTGGGGCTAGCGGCACTAGCAGGGGTGAAGATCCGGACGGGAAAGCTCATCGGCACCGGTGAACGCATCGTCTCCGGGCTCGTTCAGCGTTTTGGAGCGCTGGACTTCGTCAGCGACAACGCTGGCTGCTTCAGCACGCGCCCACTTCCGCATAACAGCCTCTTCATCAAGCTTGGTGCGCACAAGGTCTACGTGGCTATGGACGGATTATGCGTTCATCCACGGCACATCGTCGAGGCAGGGGAGCCACCCGTTAGCATGGTTCACGGGGTGCGTATCACTCGCTCCCCGGACCGCGCTGAGGTCATGATGACTGTGTCAGGCGCAGGCACAAGCAAGGATCCGGCACCAGATCCGGAGGTAACACCTAAGGCACCGAGGAAAGGTAGAGAACCTCCACTAGAGAGGCCTGAGAATGTACTGAGAGAAGCTATGGATAGCTTGGCAAACCTGGTAGCAGCAGTGGTAGATCCGACTCAGGCACAGGCTGAGCTAGAGGAAACTAGGCAAAAAATTCTAGAAGGAGCAAAAAAGATAGCAGCGGCTCAGCAGTCGTTGAACATGACGCTGCGTGAGTACGCAAAGGCAAATAAAGTAGATGCGGTAAAAGTGAAGGGGAGAAATCTCATGAGTGAAATGAACAAAGAGGGTGACACTAGGATTGAGGAATCGGAAAACTGTTTGTCCGTGGGGCTGCCGAGGTATAGTACCCCGGCTAAGAACCTCAGAGCAGCAGATGCAGCTGCATCCGAGCTAGAGGGTCTGACGGGTGAAGCCCGCCAGAGACAGCAAGATAGGGTTAATGAGTTGGTTCGGATCGCGAATAGGCAAAATGAGGAACTGCTCAGGGCAAACCCGGAGAGAGCTGGAGCCTCCAAGATTGTTCATTCGGCGGTGGGTAACCCGGAGAAATCCGCTGGAGCCGCATCGTCTCCTCATGGCGGTCCTAGGAGAGAAGAGGTAGTAACCTCGGCTAGGAGAAACAAACAGATCGTCCCGTATGACCCAACAAGGGCAGGGAAAGGAAAGCAAGTACATAGAAATGATGATCGACGAAGTGTGAGCCGAGGTGAAGCTGGCCGAGGTAATTGCGACCAAGGCAATGCCGGTCAAGGAAACGCTGTAAATTGCAATGCCAGACATCGTAACTCGGCAGGACAATCGCAACAGCGGAATATACCAAGGCAAGAGCAAAGTGCCGGCCGGGGTATGCAACAGAGAGGTGCTCCAAGAGAGCAAGACCGGTATAATGATGGAGATTCGGAAATGGTGAACGTGGGATACCCAAGGCCGGACTATCATGTGATAGGGTCAAGATTGGGAAGCGGATATTTGATGCCTGATGATGCCAGGTTAAAACTGGATCGACTGTATAGGTCGGAAGAGATTGAGTGTCAAGGCCCTCCGGGTCCTGCGTGTTTTGGGCCCCGGATCATGAAGGAGCCTCCAGTGCCTAACTTCCAGTTACCTAGAGGTACAAAGACGTATGACGACAGTACAAAGTCGGAGGATTGGTTGATAAACTATGCTACAGCAGTGAAAATCGCTACAGGCAACTTGAGATGGGCTGTGAGATATGTACCCCAGATGTTGGAGGGGCCAGCAAGGGTGTGGTTGCACAATTTTCCACCCGGAAGTATTAACTGTTGGATAGATTTTGAGGAGATGTTCATCAGCAATTTCTCAAGTACATATCAGAGACCAAATAGGCCGCAGACCCTAGCTATGTGCAAGCAAAGACCGATGAGACGGACCGGGAGTTTTTGACCCGGTGGTGTACCGTGAGAAACTCATGTGAGGGTGTGATAGAGTCACAGGCCATAGCGTGGTTTGCGCAAGGATGCAGATATGCAAGCGAGCTGTGGCAAAAGTTGCAAAGGAAAATGCCAACTATGTTGGCAGAGATGATCCGGATCGCTGATCCGTATGCTCTGGGTGATCCGGTTGGTACAACGTACTGCTGGCATGCATAAGTTATCCCCCCATGGGAAGGGCCGTTCATTGTGAGCAAAGAATTGCACAATGATTCTTATTATCTTATCGATGCAAAGCCACAGGAAAAGAACAAGGCGGACAGGTCCGGCGAGGAATCTAAGCGTCCATGGAATGTAGCTCTACTTCGTCATTTCTACACTTAGCAGAGAAGTGTATGTATCCGAGTCTTCTCATATGTCGGTATGTATGCCGGCAATGAGCCTATCAATGAAATATTGGCACCTCGAGCAGTAACTCAGGGACTGCCTTAATAATATTTGTTGTCTTTCATTATTTATACGTCAGCTGGAGTAAGTTGTTCTACTTAACTCGGATTAGTAGTGTGTGAGCACCAAAAACCCAACTCTTCGACTTGCTGTTGTCCAACAAGAATTGGCTTCATGGCAAGCAAGAGAACAAGTTTGGAATTGCGTAGCACATGAAAAACGACTAAGGAAAAGAACTTAATCGAGCCGACGTTTGTTTTTCGGACTAACCTTGTATTTACTTTTAAATTATTATGCTGAATTATTTTGATCTAATCCTAAAGTTTCCAAGTATCGTTAAAACAATTTTTGAAGCTCGGATTTGTAAGTCGTAAAACCGAATCAAGGTAGACACGAACCGAGCCAGAAGATTGGACGAACAAGAAAATGAAACTCGGGGGCTATGCCCAAGTTGATCCGGCAAAAACTTAGTAGCAAAATATCACATGTGTACTGGATACAATTCCACCCGGCATACCGGGGATCTGATAAATTTTAAAGTGTTTTCACTCAAGGAGTAGCAGGAGGAGGAAGTTCGGCGTCATCTTCGCTGTCTTCGATATCCGAAGCATCGTCCTCTTCACCCTCGTCCGAACCATCTTCTACGTTCTCAGCATTTTCGTCACCAGCGGCTTCCAGGAAGCTCAGACCCTTAGTCTACTCATGAATGGGAGCATATTCAATGAGGCTATGGGCGCAAGCCTGGCGCCGAGCTACCCACTCCGGGTCACTGGTCCATTTGGATCCGGTGCGCAGGCGCGTCAGGAGGTCGAGGTCGATCTTCTCGTACCACGTGAGTATGTGGTGAAGAACGGTCTCAGCTGCAGCACGTCCAGTGGACTCCCTCCAAAGGTCGAGCTGTGTCTTGATTTCCATCAACTTTTCAGCAAGAACTGCGGTTCCCTCCGGAGTGTCTTCGGCATTCCAAAACGTGTTGAAGACTCGGACTGCAACGTTAAGGAGATCCTTGCCATAGTTCTTGATGATTTCCACACGGGACGATAGGCTGACCAATAGGTCCTCCATGTCATAAGGAATGTCTTGACCGTCAGGAGCCACGAGAGTACCCCTCTCTCGGCGGAAATTAGCAACAGTGGCACTCGCAATGGGAGTACCCTCTGGAAATTTGCCTGAAAACAAGACAAGAGAAGCAAGAAATGAAAAGACATGTGAAGTAACCCGGAGGAATATGCCAGATAAGGGAAAGGAACTTACGTAAAATGTGGCTGTGGATCCGGGTCAATTCCTTGGTATAGTCATCGCGTCTTTTGCGGAGTTGCACAAGTTCAGCGTTCGCCGACTCAAGCTTGACGTCGGCCTCCTGGAGAAGTTCTCGGTCCTTGGCAATTTGGATATTAAGGCGCTCGCGCTCTTCGGTATAGTCCTGGCCAGCCTTTTCAAGCTCGGATTGGTGCCGTGCTTTCATTTTCTTCATCTCGGCTTTGAGCTTGGCGATCTCATCATCCTTAGTTTAGAGGAGGGCAAGCTCATCGTCTTTCTTCTTGAGCTCGGCCTGATGCTGCCCTGCTTGTTCAAGAAAATGCAGCATCATATCAGGCACGGGCACACTATCTTCCAGCGATACTAAAATAGTTTGTTAACCTGACAAAGCCGAGGTATGAATGTTTGCCGAGCCAAGGAGAAAAGGAGATAGAAAGCAAAGCAAGGTCACGCAAAAGTAACTTACCCTTGAACTGATCTAGATTCTTCCTCATAAGCTTGTTCTCAGCCTCCACCCCAGCTGCGAAAACCGAATGACGGATTAGTTCGGCAGAAAAAGATGAAGGAAAACAGAAAAATGTGAAGAAGAGAACTTACCCCTTTTCTCGTGCTCAGCGAGATGTGCATTGTGCTTTGCGAGCAGCATTTTGTGAGTGTCCAGGAGACGCTGGAACTCAGCGCTCCGGCGGTTGGTGGTCACCTGAAAAGAGTACAGAAATTTAGCTTAAGCCTTGTGCATATTCGAAAGTGTACAAGATCCGGGCCAAGTGGAACTTAACCCGGCTCTAGGTGTGTGCATATTCGAAGTGTACAAGATCCGAGCCAAGTGGAACTTAACCCGGCTCTAGGTGTGTGCATATTCGAAGTGTACAAGATCTGAGCCAAGTGGAACTTAACCCGGCTCTAGGTGTGTGCATATTCGAAGTGTACAAGATCCGAGCCAAGTGGAACTTAACCCGGCTCTAGGTGTGTGTATATTCGAAGTGTACAAGATCCGAGCCAAGTGGAACTTAACCCGGCTCTAGGTGTGTGCATATTCGAAGTGTACAAGGTCCGAGCCAAGTGGAACTTAACCTGGCTCTAGGTGTGTGCATATTCGAAGTGTACAAGATCCGGGCCAAGTGGAACATAACCCGGTTCTAGGTGTGTGCATATTCGAAGTGTACAAGATCCGGGCCAAGTGGAACTTAACCCGGCTCTAGGTGTGTGCATATTCAAAGTGTGCAAGATCCGGGCCAAGTGGAACTTAACCCGGATCTAGGTGTGTGCATATTCGAAGTGTACAAGATCCGGGCCAAGTGGAACTTAACCCGGCTCTAGGTGTGTGCATATTTGAAGTGTACAAGATCCGGGCCAAGTGGAACATAACCCGGCTCTAGGTGTGTGCATATTCGAAGTGTACAAGATTCGGGCCAAGTGGAACTTAACCCGACTCTAGGTGTGTGCATATTCGAAGTGTGCAAGATCCGGGCCAAGTGGAACTTAACCCGGCTCTAGGTGTGTGCATATTTGAAAGTATCAAGAAGCTATGTTAGTTTTCTAAGGAGCATCCGACTGAGTAACAAGTTACTCCCCCGGAGGCTCGGGGACTAATGGTTATATCGCTAGTACATGCTAAGGAAAAGGTGAAGTAACGTACCTCCATCATCCGATCCGCGAGGTTAATCGCCTTAGTGGCTGTGTTCATCTGAGCAGAGAACTCGGCGGGACCGAACTTCTCCGGGAGATCATCGTTGTAGACGAACTCCGCCTTGTTCCAGTTGTTCATAAACTCGATCAAGGTCAGAGGATATCGCTCACCACTGAGCATGTGGGGCGCCACCAAGCCCTTCGCATGTGCTTCCCTCCTCTCAACCTGAGCAAGGGCCGGGCTGATGTGCAGAACAAGTTGCTGCGCATTAGCTGGCTTGGCAGGGGCGTCCTTCGGTGCTGGAGGCTTCTTGGCAAGCATGGACGCGAGAGTGCGCTGTCCAGACTCGACGGACGCTGCCCTGGTGGCGTCAGGGGCCTTCTTGCCTTTGGGATGCTGGGAGGAGGAAGTGGTTGCAGCAGATTTTCCCTTAGGAGCTGCCTGGGTAATTCCTCACCGAGACTGAGAAGACTCGGATGAGGCGGAGCAGCTTGGCGCTGGTGCTCTTGTTGCTGGACTTGGTGCTGCTGCTGATGTTCTTGCTGCCGGAGTTGGTGCTGGTGCTGGAGTGGTTGCTGGTGCTGGTGCTGGAGCTGGTGCTGGTGCTGAGGTAGTCTCGGTACTTGCTGGTTGCAGCAAAGCCAAAGTTGTGGATGCCGCCGCCTCGGCTGGGCCGGTCTCCCTCGCTCCAATGTTACCCCCCCTCTTGACGAGGTGGAATAGAACCCGGAACAGCCGCAGAACCCTCTAGAATAGGGCTCAGCGGGCGTGACTCATCGTCACGAGGGGGAGAAGGGCTAAGTCGGAGCGGCGAAGAGATGCTAGATCCACTCTGGGGGACCTCCACCGCAGCACTGCCGAATCAAATAATGTCAGAAGAGAAACTAAAACAATGCAAGGAAGAATAAGTTGCAGAGGGAAAAGAGGCTTACGCATCCGAGGTCAGGGGCTCCTTGGGTTTCCGAGCCCTTCGTGCTGGGGCCTTGCCTGCTGACTTGGAGGTGGTTTTGTCTCCGGACTTCTTTCGCCTTTTGGCGGGCTGAGAAGGTCTGGAGGAGGAACTTGATGCAGCTCCACGCCTCTTCTTCGGCGCTACCGGAACAGGTTCACCCGTAGCAAGGGGAGGGTCCTCGTGGATCTGCCCACCGGGGTTAGCTGATGCCGGAAAAGCATAAGAAAGGGGGAAAGCATCAACAGATTCCATCACCTTGATATCCGAGTCATCTTCATCATCGGGCCAATCTCTAATAGAAGAGAGTTTACCGGTGGGTCGCTTGGTCGCGTCGGCCATTGGGAGGAACATCTCCTGGTCCAGTTCTTCCTCGTCCGAGCTTTCCCGGTCAGGCGCACATTTGAGGGTGGGATCGGTGCCATCCTCGATAGTTTGCTGAAGGAATTGCTAAGGGAGAAAAAAGACAACTGAGTTAAAAATACAACGGCAACCGACATAAGGTTTATTTCGGAGAAAGTTGGTGGCACGAAGCTTACCACGGGAGGAAGCCTATCCCGACAATAATGCTCAATTCCCCACATCCACTCAGAGGAGAAGTCCTTGTGGGTGGTGAAGAGGGCCTTGACCCGGCGATAAATTTCTGTGTTGCTAAGCTCGAAGGACAAGGTCCGGTTGGGGTCGCGGCCCCAGCTCATGTGGCACACCTTGTGAGTGTGCTTCTAGAGAGGGGAGATCCAGTTGCGGACGAATGTGATCATGGCATCCTCGTTGCACAACCCGAGCTCCTTCAGCTCCGCGAACCTTTTGTTGACCTGGTTGGCCAATACTGTGGGCTTCTTGGGGACAACGTCCCATAACTCCGGGTTAGGTGGACCCGGAGCATAGGGAAGCAGCCGGATCAAGTCTTCAGTGCCCTCGTTCCGGACATAAAAGAAAGTCCGGGCCCATCCTTTGCAGGAGTCCAGCCCGGTGACTCGGGGGAAAACGGATAGCCTCCGGGGTGAGATGGACGCAGCTCCGAATTGAGTGAGCTGCTTGTCCTCCGGATCAAGTTGAATGTTTGGAATGACATTACAACGAAGGCCAAAAAACTGTATCCATAGCTCCTTCATAGGCCATAGTCCGGCATAGCCTTCGATCGTGGAGGCGAAAGCAGAAAGAGAAGTAATTGCGTTGGCAGGAAGGTGGTGCGGCTGGAGTTCGTAGGTGCTTAACCAATCATGGAAGAAATCGATGACCGGCAAACCGAACCCCCGCTGGAAGTGAGACAAGAACACAACATACTCACCCGGATTGGGTGAGGGGGAGAGTTCGGCGGAGGCGCGGCACCCGGTGACGCCGGCGGGAATGCGTCTGGTGCGGTAGAGCCAGTCTAGGTCGTCTTGGCAGACCCAGGACCCGGCCCACGCACCACGGTCCGTCGTGGCGGTGTTTTCCTCTATCTCTTGCTCGGCGACGGCGAGCTCCTCCTCTGTCATCTTGTGTTCGCTGCCCTCACTGGCGCTAGCGGCGGTGGGGGGCAATGGCCTAGATTGACAACGACCCGTGGCGGAGGAGGTGCGTACGGTGGCGGCGATGCAGAGGCGTGGGGAAGCAGTGCGGCGGCGGCGCTTCTACTTAGAAGCAGTGGCGGCAGCGCTGTCGCGGGGAAGATGAAGAAGAAGAAGAAGAAGAAGAAGAAGAGCTAGAGGCAGAGGGGCGCGAAAGGGGGAAAAGACCTAAGGGGTGCGTCCCTCCCCTATTTAACCACTCCCTCGAGGGGGAAGTGGGATCGTGTCATGTGGGTACGCCACACGGTGTGGCCGTGTATAGCCCGCATCGACCAATCAGCAGCAAGCCACACGGAAGGCCACAGGGTGTAGCTGATCCCATGACGTGACGCATTGATGCGGTTAACGAGGAGGCAGGCGTGACGTGACCTGCGTGTAGTGATAACTGACAATTACTGCGGCGGTTACTGTGGCTGGCTCTTAAAATGAGGCAACCTGATGATTAGCCTCCACGTGGGTTAGCGTACGAGAGAAGGAAAGAAGACCCGGATGAGACCATGATAACCCGGCCAGCAAGTGAAAACTTGGAATGTGCCAAGGGAGGGTAAAACCATGAGGTCCGAGTTAAGGTGGTAACCCGTCCAGCAAGTGAAAACTTGGAATGTGCCAAGGGAACGTAAATCCATACAACCCGAGATAAGGAGATAACTCGGAAATAACATCCAAAGCTCAATAAAATTGAACCTGATGTGGCCTTAGCAGCCAAGGCAGGTAAGACCGCACCAGCTTCGGGGACTAATGTTGGGGGGATACCCCCAGGTAGGGTCACACCGGAGTATAAAGGCCGAGTTAGCCGAGGTTCGGCAAGGCTAAAGCGGATGCTGGCCGGGTCACTTCAAGGCAGGCCGAATCACGGGGTAACCCGGACCAGGGGGCGTCCACCTAACTAGGTCTCAACCGACTTAAGTCGTAAGTCGGAAAGGCGTATTTAACTTGTATGTAGGAACGGGTGTGGCCGGATCAACTATAATCCGGGTCATATCTAGCTTCTAGGAGAAGGAAGGAATCTCGCTGGTCAAAAGAAGCCCCGGTACGCACTGCATGAGCGAAGCGGACAGGGGCAGGACCACCGAGGCGTGGCCGATAGAGGTGACGACGCCCGTGTCGGCTGACGCGGGCGCCGTAGAGGCTCACGTAGCCTCTGCTTGTGTGACGCGGGGGAAAAGCAACCCGGTCGCTTACTATTTTGGGAGGAGCCACGTATGCCCTAAGTGGAGGCCTAGCCACCCCTATATAAGGAGGGCTAGGTCCTCTGTAGAAGGGGCTGGGCTATTCTGATTGGTTTTAGGTTCTAAGGGTTGATCTCTAGTTGGTCTTGTACGGGTTAACTGTGGGTGAGAGTAAGAGAGTTCTTTCTTCCTCCTCTCGCCAATAGAGCTCTAGGAGCACTTGTAACCTTGGAAGTGAATCAAATACGAACCTTCTGTGTGGGGAATCACCTCACTATCCCTCCCTGGATTCCCCTAGTGCTATTAGTCCCCACCTTTAGCCTATCCATGGCATCTGCCGTGACACCACCACGACAATGTGGATCGGTACTCATAAGTAAGGGGCATGAGATTTCAACTTATAACTTGTCAAGCATATCCTCTTAGTTGTGTCACTTTAACCTTAATCACCTAAAGATGCCTATGATAGGGGCAATGAGAGCTGAAAGCTAGTAAGTATCATAATTTTTGGGAGCTCTTTATGAGACTTGCAATCCCTGCTTCCCTCTTTGAAGGGCCTTTCTTTTACTTTGTAGTTGAGTCAGTAAACCTACGCCCTTCTATCTTAACAAGTATTTTGAGTTGTTGTGTTTCATTCATTCATATGTTGATTTATTCACTCATGTTTCTTATGTTCCTTGCTTTGCACATTGCTCTTATCCTGATGTTTACTACTTTGAAAGCTATCATTGAAAAACCAGTCATTTGTGAACTCCAGCAAATTATCAACTATTCTTCGACCAAGAGCTAAGTTTGCCATTACCAATTATGATTCACTTTATGTATCTTTATTGTGTTTCCTTTACTCATTACAAGTTGAGTTATATAATAGTGAGTTGTCTTCTATTATGATCTATGTATTTGATGAATGTGATGCTTCTTATCTGTATTCTTTTATCGACTCTTCACTCCATAAACCTGAGGCCATGTTTATTGAGCTCAGTTTCGCTTGGGGACAAGCGAAGTCTAAGCTTGGGGGGAGTTGATACGTCCATTTTGCATCACTATTCTATGTATTAATTCACTATTATTCATTGATATATTTCATACTGAGAGGTGATACTTATGTTATTTCATCTATTTTTGCATGGTTGATGACTTTTGGAGCATGGACCGCTGCAGTCAGGATTCTGATGGAAAATGTGTTGTTTGGAGGCAAAATTCGCAAAGATCAGAAAATCCAAGAAAATATACGGAAAATCCTATTTTTCCAGAAGACTAAGGATGCCAGAAGACGGAGTGGAGATGGGCCAAAGGGGGCCCACACCACCCCATGGCGCGGGCAGCCCTAGGCCGCGCCAGGAGGTGGTGTGGCCACCTTGGCCCACTCCAGCCTCTCCCCTCTGGCATATATCAACCTCCCAAAACCCTAAGACTCGGAGAGCGACCACAGAAAGATTCCGCCGCCTCTGTGGGGCGGAAAACACCGAGAGAGAAAGATCTCTCCGGCAGACAGATTTCTGCCAGAGGAATTCCTTCCCGGAGAGGGGAGATCATCGACATCAACACGACCATCAAGATGGACTTCATCGGGATCATCATCATCATCACCATCAACACCCTCATCACCATCTCCATATTGCTGTAACAATTGGTTAAATCTTGCTATAGTTCATAGGGGAAACTTTCGCGGTGTTAATTACTCTTTGTAGTTGATGCTATTGAGTGAACCATTGAATTATTGTTTATGTTCAGGTTGTTATACATCATTATTCCATCTCTGATCATGATCCATATAATGTCTTGTGAGTAGTTCGTTTTGTTCTTGAGGACATGGGAGAAGTCTTGTTGTTAGTAGTGGAGTTGCGTTGAGAAAGATTCAATAGATTGTTATTTAAGTTGTGGTGTACTTCTTCTAGTGATGTCATGTGAACATCGACTACATGACACTTCACCTATATGGGCCTAGGGGAATGCATTGTGTATTTGGCTACTAATCGTAGGGGTTGCCGGAGTGACAGAAACTTGAACCTCCGTTAGGAAACCATTGAAGAAGGGACGTAAGGGTCTTAGAGTTTAAAGTTGTGGTTAGGTTTCTACCTTAATTACTTTCTTGTACTTACGGATGTTTGCAAGGGGTATAATCACAAGTATGTATTAGTCTTGTATGGGGTGGTACATTAGCACAGGTTCACCCACACAACACTTAGCAAGCTAAAGAAGATTAATCAACTATATGAAGCGAAAGCACTTGATAGTCTTCCCGTGTGTCCTCGAGAACGTTTGGTCATCTTAAGTAATACAACCGGCTTGTCCTTTGCTGCATAAAGGATTGGGCCACTTGCTGCATTTATTCCTACTGTCTTTTATTTAGCCGTACTTTGTTTACTTGCTTTATCAAAAACCCCTAAAAATCTGTTTGCTAAGTATTTGGAGAGAATTCCTGATCCATACCACTAGCCAGCACCTTCTGCTCCTTGTTGGGTTCGACACTCTTACTTATCGAAAATACTGCGATACACCCCCTATACTTGTGGGTCATCAGGCCGCATAGGTGAGGCGCATATGACCATATGCACCTCATATAGTTTAGAGTATAGGAGGCGCATTTGGAGAAATATGCGCCTCGCATAACCTGGCACCACATTTTTTGCACCTTTTGGCACATGCACCCCACTCACTTGTCTCACTTCTTCCTCCTCCACCAAAAGACAGATTTGGCCGCCCCCTCCTCCCCACCTCATTTCTCACATTGATTCACCATAGAAGCTTGCTCAATCTCCATTGGTTGACACTCATATGTAAGTGAAGTCTCTTGATCCTCTAGATCTACAACATGTCCCTTTACTTCTCCTCTGGCTCTCTTGTGCAAGTCATCATTGGAAGAAGCGTGAAGGCGTTGCTTGCATGTATGCGCGTTGTCAGCGACACCGACTATATGATTGTGTTGTGGTGTATGCTTCTTTTTGTGCAGGGATTTCATTTGAGATGCCAATGTTTTGTTGGAATGTCGATTCATTTCTTTTCTAGCGAATTTCTAGCACTCGCGGATGTCCTCTTTTTAGGGGAGGTCATGCCGAATTTTTCCAGCGATCCACGTCCATATATGCTCTAATTATTCTCTTGCTCTTTGTACCGCGTGCGCAGGAGACCATGGTCCGACCACTGATCCACAAATCCCTCATGGATAGGTGGATGAGATGAGTGAGGGCCGACATGGCACGTGCAAACAAGACGGAGATAAGATGTCCATATCATGACTGCAAGCTGATGTATCTGATAAGGCACGATTCCGGAATGCTGGAGTCGCACCTGCTCCGACATAGTTTCATGGATGGCTACACTCGGTGGATACGTGATGACGAAGATGATGATGAGGATGTCAATAATGGTGAAGATCAAGATGCTGGTCACGATCACGAAGATCAAGACGCCGGTGGTAGGGCAGGTGATAATCATGAAGTTCAGGGTGGCTCCAGGCATGGACATGAAGATCAAGGTGGTGTCGGGCATGGACACAAAGATGATCAAGGTGGTGCCAGGCATGAACACGAAGATCAAGGTGTCGGACATGATTCGAGCTGTCTGCGAGACCCTCATGTCCATGATCTGCTTCTCAACGAGACGAGTAACGCTAGAGCCGCCGCTAGAGAGAAAGCTAAGCTGGAGAAAATGAAGAAAGACGCGGCCACTCCATTGTTTGACGGATGCAACGACAGGGATACCCGTCTGAATGTAACGCTCAGGGCTCTGGAGATGAAGGCGAAACACAAAATGACCGACGAATGCTTTGACGACAACATTGCATTCTGGCACGATATTCTTCCCAAGAAGGGGAACACATGTCCAACTAGTATTACTTAGGCCAAGAAAGTCGCGTGCCCTCTCAATCTACCGCAGTGAAATACCACATCTGCATAAATGATTGCATCATCTACCAGGGTGAGGACGTGGAGAAGACCACGTGTCCGGTGTGCAAGACCTCTCGATACAAGAGAGGGACCAAGAAAGCTCCTAGAAAGGTGGTGTGGTACTTTCCTCTAACTCCTTGTCTGCAGCGGTATTTCATGGACCCTAAGAAAGCACAGCTCATGCGCTGGCATGCAGAAAGAAAGAGGCCAGAAGACGATGATCCAAACAAGGAGGAAATACTGAGGCACCCTTCGGATGCTTGCCAGTGGAAGGCGTTGGACCTCCAATATTACCAACATTTCGGGAAAGAGTCAAGGAACCTCAGGCTAGGCGTGAGCACCGACAGACTCAATCCATTCGGAAGACAGATCAGCACACACAGCACCTGGCCCGTGTTGGTATGGATATACACCCTCCCCCTGGTTGTGCATGAAGAAGTACGTAACCATGAGTATGCTGGTTCAAGGGCCAAAACAACCCGGTACAGACATCAATCTGTATCTCACGTTGTTGAAAGAGGAGCTAGCAATGTTATAGGAAGAAGGAGCTCGTACGTGGGATGCCTCGAGACAAGAATACTTCGACATGAGAGCGGCGGTGATCACGATGGTGCAAGAATAACCCGGTTATAGATACTTCTCAGGGCATGTGGTCCAAGGATTCTATGGGTGCGTTAGGTGCAAGGATAATACAATGTACCGCCAGCTATAGAAAGATCCCGGGTCCAGGAAAACCGTGTTCCTTGGGGTTCGGAGGTGGATTCCCAAGTATCATGCATGGAGAAAGCTAGGAGATCTGTTCGATGGGACGGTCGAGCTCCGAGGAATCCTAGACCAGAGAAGCGGCATAGAAATCTACGAGTTGTTGAATAACTGGAAGGAATGCCCTGCACCGGGAAAGACCTAGAAGAAGCCAGAGCCGCTGCTGAAGTTATGGAAGGCAAGGTCTGTTTTCTGGGACTTGCCATACTGGAAGATCCTCCGCGTGCCTCATATCCTCTATCTCATGCATATCACGAAGAACATGGGCGAGAGTCTGCTTGCCACCCTACTTAACACCTACAAGACCATAGATGGGCCGAAGGCAAGGAACAACTTGAAGCATATGGGCATCAGGGATGAACTTCAACCACCACCTAGCGATGGCGAGGAGGAGGAAGAGGAGGAGGAGGAGACAGAAACGCAGAATAGTCGTCGTCTCAAGGGCAAAAACAGGTCAAGAAGGTCGAGTTTTGCAAGAAGAATTATGCTGACCGGGGGCGCCAGGTCCCGAGGGAGGAAGATGTTATCAAGGAGCACAACTCCAGTTTCACGCGGTGGTTTAGGGAGAGGGTCATTGCTAATCCACCATAGGGTGAGTACTCGGAGGAAGATAAACTCATATTCTCCTTGTCACGGGGCGCCTCGCCACCTGATGAACTATCAGGCATACGATATCAACGGATACACATTCTACACCGAGGAAAAGGACAATAACTGTGATTACCAAAACTCAGGGGTAACGGGGATATTCTACACCGCCAACGTCCCAGAAAGATACTACTGAAGGATCGAGGAGATTTGGGAGCTCGACTGCATTACGAAGAAGGTGCCAATGTTCCGTGTCAGGTGGGCCAAGAGCGTCCAGAAAAAAGGCCGATATTTCACCACCATGATTATACCGTCAAAGACCACCAGCGCGAACGCACCCGCGAGAAATGAGCCTTGGGTTCTAGCTAGCAAAGTCGACCAATGCTGGTTGATACATTGCAAATGTATCTATAATTTTTGATGTTCCATGCTTGGCTTTATCCACTTTCTTGTGTTTTGCCCACACTTTGGAGTACTTTTCATATGATTTCTTGGACTAACCTATTAATAAGAGCCACAGTGCCAGCTGCCTGTTTTCTGCTGTTTTTGGTTCCAGGAAAGTCAGAAAATGAATATTCTCGGAATTGGATGGGACAAAAGCCAAAGTGCAAATTTTTCCGGAAGTCATCAGATGCCAGAATACAAGACGGAGAAGGGCTGGGGGCCGGCCACACCACCTGTCCGCATGGCCAGGCCTGGCCCGTGCCAGGGGGTGGTCTGGCCGACCCCAACACCCCGCCAGCCTCTCCTTCCGCCTATAAGATGCCCTCGGGACGAAAACCCTAAGTACCCGATCAAAAATCCACGAAAGAGTCTGTAGCCGCCATCATCTCCATCCATAGATCAGGAGGGATCTGAAGCTCTTCCCGGCACCCTTCCGGAGAGGGGAATTCACCCTGGAGGCCTTCTTCATCATCATGCAATCCTCCGATGTGATGCGTGAGTAGTTCATCCTTGGACTACGGATCCATGTAGTAGCTAGATGGTTGTTCTCCTCCTTTGTGTTTTCATGTCTAGATCTTGTGAGCTCCATTCATGATCAAGATCATCTATTTGTAATTCTGCATGTTGTGTTTGCGGGGATCTGATGGATATTGAGATGCTATTTCAGATTGATTATTGATTCTATCATGTCTTTGTTATTTGTGATCTTGCATGCTTTTCATTGATAGTAGCTATCTTGGCCAAGTAGATGCTAGCAACTCCAAGAGTTAGTATTTATGCTCGATAGTGGGTTCATGCCTCTGGTAATCTGGGGAAGTGACAGAAATCTCTAAGGTACTAGATGTGTTGTTGCTACTAGGGAGAAAACAACAATCCTTTGTTCATAGAACAATCGTATTGTTTACATTACATGCAATTCGTAAAGAAATAATCTGTTGCTTGCAACTTAATACTGGAGGGGGTTCGGATGATAACCTGAAGGTGGATTATTAGTCATAGATGCAGTTGGATGGCGGTCTATGTATAATGTTGTAATGCCCAATCAAGTCTCAAAGGAGTCAAGATGATTAGTATATGCATGTATTGCTTTCTCGATGTTTGTCAATTGCCCCGCTGTGATTTGTTCACCCTGCATGTTATCTATCTTAAGGAGAGCCACCTCTCGTGAACTATGGATCCCGGTCCTTTTCTTTTACATACAATCTATAAACTATTTACTGCTTTGTGTTTACTTTCTGCAAACTATTACTTCCTTTCATTCGATACGTTTATTCCTTTGTTTTCAGCAAAACACGGTGAGATTGACAACCTCATCGCAAGTTGGGGACAAAGTTCTGTGGTTGTGTTGTGCAGGTCTCCACGTTGCTAGTAGCACTGGTAGTGCACCCTGCCAAGGCTCAGCTAGCAACACCTTTGGGATGTTTCCTCGCTCTTACTGGTTCGATTAAACCTTGGTTTCATAACTGAGGGAAACTTGTTGCTGTGCTCATCATACCTTCCTCTTGGGGTTCCCAACGAGCTCTACATCAACACTGAGCGATCAAGCATTTTTCTGGAGCCGTTGCCGGGGAGTCAAGGACATCTTCACAAGGGGAGTCCCTCATAACCAATTTCTTTACTTTGTTATTTTTGTTTTGCTTAGTTTCTTTTTGCTTTGTTTGCTCGTTTCTTTATTCAAAAACACACAAAAAAATTAGTTTTACTAGTTTGCTTTCTTATTTGAAAAACACAAAAAAATTAGTTCCTTTCTTAAGTTGCCACTATGTCTAGCCTTGCTCCAATCACTATGTCGTCCGAGGAAATGATTTTCACTTTTAGACAAGGAATTGAGGAAAGCTTCAAGGAAGCTTGGTCTAGAATCGCTGATCTACATGAAAAAACTGAGCCTAAAATGACTCAAAGCTTGTTCCTTAGTAGTTTTTACCTTGGAATTGCTCTTTGCTATAGATATGCTTTAGATGCTGTTGTGGGAGGATATTTCCTCCAATGTAATGAGGATGATGCTATTAATGCTATAAAGAAATTGATCCTCACTTACAACTTGCCTAGTCAAACTGATATTTCTTTTGCAAGAATATTTGCTAGACTAAACACTCTTGAGACTAGCACTACTAGCTTAAAAGATTGCTATAATACGCTTAGGGAGCATCATAATTATGTTCCAATAAATTCTGAACCATCAAAGTGTCTCCCTACAGTAAAGATTGAGATAAACACGGAAACTTTTCAAGCCCGCTGTGATATCATGTCTGAATTTTGTCTTATGCCCAAAGATATTTATGAATCTTTGAATCTTTGGGGGCTTACTGATGGAGGAAAAGAAATATCTCTTGATAATAATGCTACCATATTACCTATTGGAATAGCTGAAGGAGTGTTTATGAAGATCCTTGGGAAAATGATTTCTACTGATTATCTTGTTATTAAATGTGCAGGAAAAGGACAAATTACACTTGGAAGGTCCCTATTAGAACTCCTTGGAGCAATAATAGATGTGGGAAAGGGGACCATGCACCCTTATTCTCCACCAAACAATCATATTCTCCCCAAGGTTAAGAATAAAAGTAAGAGAGGTAAGGGCAAGAAATTTGGTCTTAATGCTTCTTCATTTGAGAATACTTGATTCTTTTTCTTGCTTCTTATGCCTAACTTAAAGGCGTTAAAGAAAAGTACTTATTGCGAGATAACCCAAAAGTTTTAAATGAGTCTTGGAAGTTCAGTAATAACCGCTCCTTATCCTTTTTATTTGCTTTTTGTGCCAAGAGTAACCTCTAATGAGAGAGAAGTAATGATTGGGAAAGTTGATGTCCCAAAACAGATTTCTATGCTTCACCGTAAACATTCGTGTAAAATCTCTGAACGTCTTTTTGAGGCATGAATTTTCGTGCTTCTGCCCCAGGTTGTTATCTAACTTTCGTTAGTTCAACACTTTTTGATTTGAGCAACAGAAGGTCTTCAAAAAAATTCGTCTTTACCCGCTGGTCTGTTTTGACAGATTTCTGCCATTTTCTACATTTGCTTCTTGTTGGTTCCTTTTTAGTTATTTTGGGGAATTGAGCTTTTTGAGGGAAGTGCTACAGTATCTAGTGTTCTAATGGAAGTTTATTGGTGTTGGAACTGAACCTTAAGACCTATTATCTTGAGTGTACTAATGTTGCTAATAAAGATCGTGTGAAGTTTTGTATGAAGGAAAATTTTCAGGTGTATGGAAGGAATGACTAATGAGATGAAGGATGGACTAAAGATCAAGCTTGGGGATGCCACACGTGTCACCGCAAGAAATATCCAAGAGGTACAAGCGTCAAATCTTGCGGATTCCCAAGGCATCCCCTTCTTCATCAATAAAAATCCCAGGTTTCTTCCAAACACTTCATTTTTATTGTTTCATGCACAGTTGTGTTGTTCTTGGAGCGTCTTCTTTTTCGTTTTCATTTTGGTTTTTCATTTGCTTGGTTTTCTTAGTTTTCTGAATAAATTGGTTGGACCCCCTCTTTCATACATTGGTTTGCAAATAGTTTGGTTTGGTTTGGAAACAAGTAGGAAAGTTCATACTTATGTGGTAAAAAGAGCTTGTTTTTGACTGTGGCCTATGCTTTGTCATGCCATGCTTGATATTGTTTTGGCTTTATGCTTAGTATTCTTTGCTGTAGCATGACTTATCATAAACAATTGAGATTGCTTAATGTGCCTTGGATGAATCATGCGTTGTTTTAGCATATTAAAGCATAGTATAGTGGTATTCTCCTTTGATGCTTTATATGGGTTGACTTGGCACATGCTCACACCATGTTATGACTATCTCAAGTCACCATAGCCTTTATGGTCCTTTAGTTTTCAACTTGTAGTATCACTTTATGCTTTGATCAATGATGTTTTGTCGCTCTGCATGATTATGGCCATTATTGCTCTCTTAGTTTGTCGCTCCTAGTCTTTTGCTAGCCTCCACAACCAAGTATGAGTTCCACTCATGCATCCAACTCCCTAAACCAAGTTGTTACAAAGAGACCACCATACCTACCTACTAGCTTATGCTATTCCAAGTATATTCATGCTTTTGTTTACCTTCCAAATTAAACTTGTTATGAGAAAACTAGTGATTAAAGCTCTCACGAACTTGATGGCACACTTTACTTTTTTGCATCTAATAAACTTGAACCATTGGGTCCTTCTTTGTTGCGTATATGCTTGCGATTTATAAGTTGAAATTAGCAGAACCATGTATCATGGGTAACACTTTCAACATTGCACTTGTACTATGTACCCCGTTGATATCATGTTCTTTTGCTTATGGATCCCGGCGGTGTGAAATAAAAGTGAACTTGTAAGATCATGGAGTTTGTATGTGTGTTAGAGAAACGCCTGGGCCGCTAGCCTAAGCCATGCCTAATCATGGTGGAAACTTGCAGGATCATCATAATGAGCACTCTATGAAGCATCCTCAATAAAAACCTATGCAAATAGCAAATAAAAAGATCGCTGAGATGCTCATTGTCTGCTTGCCTTGTCATTTTGATTATGGGATAGCTCCTGTATCATGTGCAAGGGGTACCCCGTTGGCGGTTCTTTATGATACACATGTACTTACAATGACAAGAGCTTACTTGTGACTAAAGTTGAGTAGCATGAGGTTCGGTCTTCGTAAGTAAGGGGCATGAGATTTCGGTTTATAACTTGTTAAGCATATCCTCTTAGTTGTGTCACTTTAACCTTAATCACCTTCAAGATTCTTATGATAGGGGAAATGAGAGATGAAATCTATAAGTACCATAATTTTTGGAAGCTCTTTATGAGACTTGAATCCCTACTTCCTTTTATAAAGGCCTTTCTTCCACCATTATATTGAGTCTCCACCTTCTACCTTTATGCACCTACTTTAAGAGCATAGTGGCCATTCTTAGTTCTATGTGCATTATCCCAAGAATATTTGATTGATGCATAACTTGATATTGCTTATTTTAAACTATTTGTATCTAGTCACTCTTATGAACTTTCAAGCTGTACTATGCATTTATATTTGCTACTCTATGAGGGACAAGCTGAATACTATTATGCTATGTTTTCTTTATGTGAAACAAACAAACGTCTTGCAAAGCATTGTTATTCATGAACCTTTTGTTTGTGCCTTTTCATGTTGCATCATAGTTTGTTTGTCTTATTGCTAGAACTTTGTCTTTCATGTTATGATTGAAGTACTATGATCCCAGCTTTGAATGTTTTACAAATACTTTGATCAAGTCTTTAATGGTGCATGTCACCTCAAAAATTATTCTTTCTTTTTATCACCTACCTACTTGAGGACGAGCAGGAGTTAAGCTTGGGGATGTTGATACATTGCAAATGTATCTATAATTTTTGATGTTCCATGCTTGGTTTTATCCACTTTCTTATGTTTTGCCCACACTTTGGAGTACTTTTCATATGATTTCTTGGACTAACCTATTAACAAGAGCCACAGTGCCAGCAGCATGTTTTCTGCTATTTTTGGTTCTAGGAAATTCAGAAAATGAATATTCTAGGAATTGGACGGGAAAAAAGCCAAACTGCCTATTTTTCCGGAAGTAATTAGATGCCAGAATACGAGACGGAGAAGGGCTGGGGGGCGGCCACACCACCTGGCCACGTGGCCAGGCCTGGCCTGCGCCAGGGGGTGGTCTGGCCGACCCCAGCACCCCCTCGGCCTCTCCTTCCGCCTATAAGATTCCCTCGGGACGAAAACCCTAAGTACCCGATCAAAAATCCACGAAAGAGTCTGTAGCCGCTGTCATCTCCATCCCTAGATCAGGAGGGATCTGAAGCTCTTCTCGGCACCCTGCCGGAGAGGGGAATTCACCCTGAAGGCCTTCTTCATCATCATGCAAGCCTCCGGTGTGATGCGTGAGTAGTTCATCCTTGGACTATGGATCCATGTAGTAGCTAGATGGCTGGTTCTCCTCCTTTGTGCTTTCATGTCTAGATCTTGTGAGCTCCGTTCATGATCAAGATCATCTATTTGTAATTCTACATGTTGTGTTTGCGGGGATCCGATGGATATTGAGATGCTATTTCAGATTGATTATTGATTCTATCATGTCTTTGTTATTTGTGATCTTGCATGCTTTTCGTTGTTAGTAGCTATCTTGGCCAAGTAGATGCTAGCAACTCCAAGATTTAGTATTTATGCTCGATAGTGGGTTCATGCCTCTGGTAATCTGGGGAAGTGACAGAAATCTCTAAGGTACTAGATGTGTTGTTGCTACTAGGGAGAAAACAACAATCCTTTGTTCATTGAACAATCGTATTGTTTACATTACATGCAATTCGTAAAGAAATAATCTGTTGCTTGCAACTTAATACTGGAGGGGGTTCGGATGATAACCTGAAGGTGGATTATTAGTCATAGATGCAGTTGGATGGCGGTCTATGTATAATGTTGTAATGCCCAATCAAGTCTCAAAGGAGTCAAGATGATTAGTATATGCATGTATTGCTTTCTCGATGTTTGTCAATTGCCCCGCTGTAATTTGTTCACCTAGCATGTTATCTATCTTAAGGAGAGCCACCTCTAGTGAACTATGGATCCCGGTCCTTTACTTTTACCTACAATCTATAAACTGTTTACTGCTTTGTGTTTACTTTCTGCAAACTATTACGTTCTTCCATTCGATACGATTAATCCTTTATTTTTAGCAAAACACGGTGAGATTGACAACCTCATCGCAAGTTGGGGACAAAGTTTTGTGGTTGTGTTGTGCAGGTATCCACGTTGCTACTAGCACAGGTAGTGCACCCTGCCAAGGCTCAGCTAGCAACACCTTTGGGGTGTTTCCTTGCTCCTACGATTAAACCTTGGTTTAATAACTGAGGGAAACTTGTTGTTGTGCTCATCATACCTTCCTCTTGGGGTTCCCAACAAGCTCTACATCAACATTGAGCCATCACTAGTACATCATAGACCTGTCAAAGCCTAGCCAGGTTGTCGTCAGGAGAGGCAAAAGGAACATCATCGGAATGGACGAAGTCACCAACGAGCAAGATTATGACCAGAACGGCGACCCGAAGATGGAAGACGGATACGGTAACCAAGCACCATACACCACAACCCTACCTAAGAAAGGACTCATGTTCAAGAGAAGTAGTGAAGACGTCCCGGACCTAACCTATGCAACCGCGAAAAAGAAGGGCAAGAAGACGACCATTGTCAAGAAACGCTAGCGCGCTCCGACCATTGTCAAGAAACGCTAGCGCGCTCCAACTATTATGTATCGAAACATTCATAATTATCATTTTTTGTATGTTATAATATTGCATTGAGAATATTATGTATCGATGAGACACATTCATAATACTCACTTTTGTTATTTTGGCAATATTTGAATATTTAAAATATTTTCAATATATTTTAAAGTTCATATTGTGTTTGGACAATGTTTTTACATGAAAAATGGCCTTTAAAAAGTTTCCAAAAATATGTTGCCACCAGGATTCGAACCTGGGTGGCTAGGGTTTAGAATAGGACAAGGGACGTAACTAGTTGGCTAGTGTCTGTTTGTTGACAGATACAAGGGCATTGCGCTATTTGACTAGTATTGAAGAATAGCCGAGGCGCATTCTCGCTAGATGTTCCTCGCCTAATCTTATACAAGGCGCACTTTGCAATATGCACCTCGCATAAGCTGGTACCTAAAATGGCTGCAACCTCACCTTATTGTTTTGGTAATATTTGAATTTTTAAAATATTTGCAATATATTTTATAGTTCATATTGTGTTTGGACAATGTTTTTACATGAAAAATAGCCTTTAAAAAAGTTTCCAAAAATATGTTGCCACCAGGATTCGAACCTAGGTGGCTAGGGTTTAGAATAGGACAAGGGATGTAACCAGTGGGCTAGTATCTGTTTGTTGATAGCTACTAGCGCACTGTGCTATTTGACTAGTATTGAAGAATAGCCGAGGTGCATTCTAGCCAGATGCGCCTCGCCTAATCTTATACAAGGCGCACTTTGCAATATGCGCCTCGCATAAGCTGGTAAAATGATTGTGCGGGCCTTTTTCTCTTTCCCCTTTTCTCTCGACGAACTACAACCTAGCTAGCCCCTTCCTCTGCCTCCTATCGTTGACATCGCCCCTTCCTCTGCCGTTGTCGCCCCTTCCTGCCGCCGTCCGCGCCCACCGTCCACCGTCGTCGAGGTGACCCCCTTCCCCTCTCCCTCCCCTTCCCCTACCCCTCTTTCCTCTCCCTGACTCTCGGCAACTAGCCATAGGGAAGGAGCCTGCCGCCGCGCTGCCCCGTGGAGGAGGAGCTGTCCATGGAGGAGGAGGAGTTGTCTATCGCTACCGCCCGCCCCGCCTCACTCAGCCAGCCAGCCCCTAGATACTGCCCCCAGCCCATGCCAATTCTTTATTTCTCTATCGATTTTATGGAGTGTCACTGGTTCTTGTGGGGTAAACTGTTCCAATAGTTAGAGAATCAAGTTCTTGTCTCGATTCTTGAGAGATCGGATCTAGTTCAACTCATGTAGACGTCATGAATAAGGATTTCAAGACATTAAATTACTTCTAAGGCCTATCTTGGGTGTTTTAGACTGTGGCCTTCCATATCTCACATTCTGCTCTCTTCGGAGTCCTGCCAATTCTTTATTTGTCTATTGATTTGATGGACTGCTAGTTCCAACAGTTAGAGAATCAAGTTCTTGTCTCGATTCTTGGGAGATCAGATCTAGTTCAACCCATGTAGGCATCATGAATAAGGATTTTAGTCATCATGGTTCCCACTTGGTTTAAAATTCATACTTTCAACTTTCAGTCCTGTTGGATACTCGTGGTAGTTGCAGAACCTTCAATTTAGATCACTGCAGTAACTGGCCTAAACTATATAGTGAGTACTGACTCACTGTTTCGTCATAGGCCAGTACAGTACTTAACTGAACACTATGTGTGGACCTTGTGCTGCATGTAAGCTGTCACTGTAAAATCTTACATGTGGATGAAAATCCTTCTTCAAGCCATAGTATGTGTAGAATGCGATTAATCTAATCTTCTTTCTTAAAATGTAGATCTAGTACAACATATCGTGTCCTCTGTTTACATAACTATGATCTGAAATGTGCATGGTGGCATTATTTTGCATCCAGTGTTGGTAACATGTTATTCTAAGTCCTTTCTCCTAGTTCTATTTATAAATTCAGAGACATGCTTTTATCTCTATGAATCTGTCATACTGACAGAATTTGTTATGAATATGATTCTTGGATAATAATTGCTAGGAAAATGATTTCTTGTTAGTTGTTGTGATTCTAGTGGCTTATTCTTTATGACTGAACTATGGTTAAAGTTTGGTATCCCTTGATCTAGTGGATTTTGTTAATCTAAGCATAGTTATGGTGGTGCCTCCAATTCTTTAGAGTTTGCACACTGGTTTACAATCTATTGTGTTTGAAAATGAATTAGCCAAAGTCACAATCACACGTGGTTTTTCTATAGCAAGTCTTGTATGGCTATGCTTGTGTATGCTGGCAGCAAAATGGCTGTGTTTGTGCCTATTTAGGCTTTTTTGTGCAGTTTTTTATTTTTGAGTTGCCAATGTTTCGCTGGAATGTTGATTTATTTCCGTTCTGGCAAATTTCTGGCACTCCTAGAGATAGAAAATTAGCAAAGGTTATGCCGAAATTTTCTATGAATTTTTGTGCTTATTTGTTCCATTTATTTGTGTGTTTAGAAATGTCGGCGGAGCCAGGTCCGTCTAGCAAGAAGCCCTTTTGGGAGCAGCAGGCAGAGATGGAATCCCAAGTGGACCCGGAATTCGTTCCGCAGGACAACGAGATGGAGGCGGACGAGGATACCTCGTCGGGCGATGAGGAGATGGGGGACGCCGATGGCGACGCCACTACCACTGATGGCGGCGGTGAAGCTACTGCGGACGGTGGTAGCACATCGAAGAAGGTCCGGAAGGACCGGACCCCGATCATGGTCGACATCAAAAGGTCCAACATCACAAGCGTGAGCGCTAAAGGTGCGCCTTTAGAGCCGGAAGAGTTTGTCGTGGGTTACTCAAACCAGCTCGTGGCAATCTCTCGGGAACACCGTCACGATCAACACAGAGAACCTGAAGGCCGAAGAGAACAAGGGTTTCCTCATCCAGCTCTTTCGGAAGCTTCACGCAAGATACGCGTTCTCGGGTGATGAGGAACACAAGTACAATAATGACAATCTCAACGGGAATCCAGTGAACAAGTACGCCCTCAGGAAGATGACCAAGGCCTTGTCGAATTGGAAGGTCCGGGTGAAGAAGCTAATTTTCGAGGACAAGCTAAGTTATTCGGAGGTCGTCAAGAAGGAGCCTTTGGTCAAGGAAGAAGACTTCAAGGTTTTCAAGGCCAGATGTGAATCCGCCGTGGGCAAGGCCAAGAGTCTGTACTTCAAGGAGTTGTACGAGATGAACATTGGTACCCACCATCTCGGCTCCGGCGGTTATAGAGCTGTGATTCCCAAATGGGAGAAGGAGGACTTCGACGCTCGTGCAAAGGGGTTGACACCTCCCTTTGACGACATAAAGGAGAAGTAGGCAAAGAACTTTGTCAGGGCCCAGTTTGCCAAGCCAAAAGGGAGTTCTCATTATTCCTCGGAGCCCGCCGCCCCCTTCGCTTCGAAGGTGACGGACTTCATGAGAAAATATGTAAGTAATTTGCATGCAAGTCTATTAATTGTGTTCACAATTAATCAATGAAGTCCATTTTTCTAATCAAATTATTCCCGTTCCTTGTGCGCAGGACGAGGAGTGTAGGAGCTCCTCATCCCAGGGTTCGGCACCTGTCGCCAAGTGGGACACCACTTTTAACAGGGCGCTGAACCGGACCAAGAATGTCGAGCCCCTGGAGGCCCTATCGTCGGCTGGTCGTGTGGTCGGCTTTGGCGGCATAACATGGTCCGAGTACTATGGCACCCTGAAGCGGAAGGGCAAGAAGGCCGAAAGCGCTGAGGTAAGACACCTAAGGAAACAAGTGGAAGCCTTTTCCAATATAGTCCAAGATGCCGTGAACCAGGCTATGTCGGCTGCCGAGAAAAAGTTCCAAGAACGAGTTCATACACAAGTCCAGGAAAAGGTCAGTCATAAGTGAACGATAAGCTCAACACCATCCTTCCCGCCTACATGGAAAAGTACAACAAGTGGCAGAAGGGTGGTAAACGAGGGCCGCTATCGGTTCCCAACCTCGACAGCGCCCAATCGGACAACGTGGCGCGGCCGGAGGCGCTGGTGACTCCTCTAGCAGGGCCGGTGGTGGTGGAGACTCCTCCAGCTCTAGAGCTTAACTTGCCCACTGTGGCAAAGGCACCGGCCCGCACCACCGTGCCATCAGGCAGCCACTCCGCCACTTGCGGGCTCAAGCCTACCGGTGGCGGTGCCTCGACATTGGCCGAGTTTGACGTCCCCAAGGAAACTTACTAATTAAAGCGAGAGTTGGGAGGCTTAACCACACCGATGACTTGATCTCCGTTTTACTGACGCTCGGCCTACATGTCTTTCGCAGGGAGACACTCCTTGTGAAGGAAATATGCCCTGAGAGGCAATAATAAAGTTGTTATTATGTATTCCTTGTATATGATAGATGTTTATTTTACATGCTATAATTGTATTGATAGGAAACATCAATACATGTGTGTTTAATAAACAAAAGGGGTTCCTAGTCATGCCTCTCTTATAGACTAGCTTGTTGATTAACAAGATGATCAAGGTTTCCTGATCATGGACATTGGATGTTGTTAATAACAAGGTCACACCATTGTGGAATGATGTGATGAACATTCATCCGAAGAATAGCATTACGATCAAGTCATTGTGTTTATATTGCTATAACATCATACGAAGTAATCTTTATCCTTAGACCATGAGATCATGATAATTGCTAACACCGGAAGAGTATCTTGATAACATCAAACGTCACACCATAACAGGGTGACTATAAAGATGGGTTCAGTGCTACGAAGGTGTTATGTTGAGGCTCATGGATCAAGAGTGGAATTTGTCAATCCAGATGACGGATAGATATACTCTAGGCCCTCTCGGTGATATCACATTAGGATAGCTTGCAAGCAAGTGATGTGATCACTAGAATGTTATATCACGGGAACGAGAAAAGAGTGCATGTCGGTAACGAGATCAAACTAGGTATGGAGATACCGATGATCGAATCTCGGACATGTAATATATCGAGAGACAAAGGGATTTAGTTACAAGCGTTAAAGGTTCTCACGATCACAGGAGTCATCGTTGAATGTGTAGGAGTCAGTACGGATCTCCAGGTCCCGCTGCTGATTATTGATCGGAGAAGGGTCTCGATCATGTTTGCATTATTCGCGAACCGTAGGGTGGCACACTTAAGAGTTACCGGACACCATTTTGGAGCACATATGTTTCAGACGAAAGAATTGCAAAGCGCAGGAATTGTTTCAATAGAAACCGGAAATTGTTTCGGGTGAAATTGCAGAAAGTGGTTCTGCATGTGATATTGAAATATTGCAAGGGGCTATATGTGAATGTTTGTTAATTAAAGTAATTAACAAAATTCTGAATAAATTTAATAAAAGAGTTTTATTAAATGAGAGAGCATTAAATTTGGAGAAACTTAATGCATTTAAAGTGGAGACTTTAAAAGGGAATGTGAAGAGGCATTTTAATGTGGAGGAGTTACCACCACATGAATGGGGGAGGTGAGGGGTCACCCCCCCATGCGCCGGCCATGGAGAGAGGGGGCACTCCCCCTCCTCCTATAAAAGGCCACCCATTCCCTCCTTCATCCTTACACCTCCTTGTGAAGGATCTCTCTCCCCCTCTAGAATTATTCCCCCATGGTCTCGGATTAGCGAGATACATGTTCCCGGTGGCATTTCGTCTGGAAGGAGTTGCTGCTTCCGCTGGATCGCTGGAGCGAGGAGGTGGAGGTTGTCCGGTGACTTGAACGTGTGTGCGAGTACGGATGCGCTGCTGAGTTGCGGCGCTCGGACTTCCTCACGATCTTGAGATCGACAAGTGTACGACTACATCAACCACGAGTTCCTACTCGTTAACAAAGCTCGTTGTCTTCAAGGGTAAGTTCTCCATGGATGTATTTCCACCTGTTGCTCTGTATCTAGTAGATAGATCTTGGCGTATAGTTCTCATCGTAGGAAAATTTTTGTTTTCTATGCTATAGACCCAACACCTTTCACTCTAATGCACTGGGTGGGCGGCCAGTTGAAGAATGTTGCCAAGGGTACTATCGTTCAACCGGAGAACCGCAAAATGCACAATATCACAATGCCACCCGACATGATGAGGGTCAGATACAGTATGGTGCTTCCGGGCTATGAGCAAGTGGAACCTCCCTCTCAACCTTAAGGATGGGATTATGAGGAGACGACAGCGGTCCTCAATACCGGCTTCGGCTACTTGTACCTATGGCTGAAGAGCTAGATCCGTTTGGGGACGGAGGACTAGCTCAACATCACCCTAGAGGCAGCACAGCCAGCACGTGATGAATACTTCAAGATGGCAGACTTGGACAACATGGCAAGAATCCCTATGATGATGATAGAGAAATTGACCTGAACTTCGGCGACTAGTTCGTTAACACAAGGTTTTCTGATTAGTATGAGTCGGCACCATCAGGCACACATCAGGTTGCTGATACCCAACCAGCACCGGCGAAACCCCCTTGTCAGGTGCGTATCTTCCCAACTAGTCAGGAGACACCGCCACCCGCCCCCTTCACCGAGCCTCCGAGGCCAGTAGTTCCTTTGATCAACCCTAGCTCCCTCCATAAGGCAATCAGTGAGGTGAACATGGTGGCCGACGCTGCAAAGGGCAGGAAGCAGGGTCGCAAAAGGAATCCTAAGGGTGACCGGGGCAAGGATCCAAATCTTGTTCTCCGGGCTAAGGACGGCCCTGCAGGGCAAGCCAGGAATCAGCAGCACGTGGCAAGTGCACCGATGATGTGTAACTTGTTGCTCGAGGTCGCATGCTCTCAACTGCACAATCTTCATTATAGCTATCTCACAATTGAGGAGCGCCGCATTCGCGAGAACGATCAGTCATACCTTGTTTTCAAGGCTAAGGTGCCTTCTCATGTGCTATGCTTCGTCAGTGTACCCCCCAGGGATATCTTCTACGTGCGGCATACCGACATCTTCGACATGTTGAACGGGTTCCGGCTGCACAATACCCTGGTCCGGCTATTCTCCCTCAATATGGCCATGCAGATCACCAGAGACAAGATCATGGGCATCCAGATAGTGGATCCCTACTTCATGCATGACATTGTTCTAAAAGATGCTGAGAACATAGCGTTGGCGACCGACTACCTCTCAACCTTCCTGCAAATATACTCGGACAAGGATGTGATTCTCCTTCCCTACCATCCCATCACGGAGGATGATCGGACAGGCTGTGTTCTCATATGCTTGAATTTTATACACTCAACAACCGTGTACCTCGACTCAAACAGTGCGATCCCGAAAAACTACACCAATATCAAGAAAATTCTGGATGGTGCTCTCACCGGCTACGTCGCAGCGGGAGGCATCAAACTGGTAACGCCAAATGTGAAGTTCGGCGCGCACGTGTTCCACCACAACACCAAGTTCACCTACATCAAGCAGCCGTCTGGTAGTGGGAAGGATGCCTTCTACATCATTTACCACATGAAGGAGTTCTTCAATGACATGGAGAGCAAAACGCTGCCATCTGACCTCGTGAAGTGGGCTGAAAGGCTTGCAATAATACATGATCGCAACCTTAGGCAGCACTTCTTCGACATCCAGGAGGAGATCGCAACAATCATGCACCAGGGAGTCATGAAATCCGGTGCACCTTCTACAGTGGCTATACACCGCCCAACAGGGAGATAGACGAATTCTTAGCATAGCAGGGTGACCGCAGGACGTACATGCAGATGGCGAAAACTCAGCCGGGCTTCATCAATGACCCCCCAAAGCCGACTCCACAGCCAAAGAAGTCTTGATGATTGCATTGCCTCGGTAGCTAGCTGTTAGTTCCAAACACATGTTGTAACCTCTTATCACTATGTTAAACTTGCCTAGCAAAACCTCTAGAGTATGTTTCATCAACTATTGAACTTGATTATGAGCGACACTAGCTAGTTATTTGTGTTATGAACTATTTGAAGTGCTTGTTGCTTTTCATTCGTTATTTCCACCCTACTTCTTGTGGTTTGCTTTCTTTGTCTTTCTTCGAAATGCCGATGATTAAAACGTGTTGTGGCGTCATGTGTGTGACCATGCCGTTGCTGGATCTGGTGTGCCAAGTAGACTAGAGGTTTGTGCGTATACTCTACTTGCCGCACCAGATCCATCAGTGGCATTGTCATTTTCCGTGCCCAACCTAAGTATGAGGCAAGTAGACTTGTAACAATGTCGCCCAAGTTAATACTATTTCATCTCGTAGCCCCAAAGTCGAAAGAGGACAAATATTTTTGAGATTCATATACATAAGACAAAATATGTTCAGAGGTAAGCCAAGGAAAGGATTCTGGGTCCACGGCAATAACTCCTTTTGACACACCAAACTCTAAATGAGTCGTTGTCATGGAAGACCGAATCCTTTCCTTGCTTTACCTCTGGAGATATCATGCCAATGCTATATGAATCGTGGAAGTATTTCTCTTCTTTTGTCTTTGGCGATATGGATAGATTAGATTGCGTGAATTAAATGAAATGGTGAATTATGTAGTTTCAACTATCTCATTGTATCCCCAAAGTCAAAAGGAAGAAAGACATTACTTCACTATTCGTATAGCACTAGCGACATTGTTATATGAATCATGGAATGATTTCTTTCCTTTCATCTTTGGCAATATAATGAAATGATAAACTATTTCATCTCGTAGCCCCAAAGTCGAAAGAGGAAAAATATTTTCGATATTCATATACATAAGACATAATATGTTCAATGGTAAGCCAAGGAAAGGATTATGCATCCACAGAAACGACTCCTTTCGACACACCAAACTCGAAATGAGTTGTTGCCGTGGAGACCGAATCCTTTCCTTGCTTTACCATTGGACATAACATGCCCATTATATGAATCGTGGAAGTATTTCTCTTCTTTTGTCTTTGGCAATATGAATAGATTAGATAGTGTGAATTAAATTAAATGGTGAAGTATTTAGTTTCAAATATCTCATTGTAGCCCCAAAGTCGAAAGGAAAGACATTACTTCACTATTCGTATAGCATTAGCAACATTGTTATATGAATCGTGGAATGATTTCTTTCCTTTCGTCTTTGGCGATACAATGAAATGATAAACTATTTCATCTCGTAGCCCCAAAGTCGAAAGATGACAAATATTTTTGACATTCATATACATAAGACATAATATGTTTAGTGGCAAGCCAAGGAAAGGATTCTGGGTCCATGGAAACGACTCCTTTCGACACACCAAACTCGAAATGAGTCGTTGCCATGGAGACTGATTCCTTTCTTTGGTTTACCACTAGACATATCATGCCCATGCTATATGAATCATGGAAGTATTTCTCTTCCTTTGTCTTTGGTGATACGAATAGATTAGATAGCGTGAATTAAATGAAATGGTGAAGTATCTAGTTTCAAATATCTCATTGTAGCCTCAAAGTCGAAAGGAAAGACATTAATTCACTATTCATATAGCATTGGCGACATTGTTATATGAATTGTGGAATGATTTATTTCCTTTCATCTTTGGCGATACAATGAAATGATAAACTATTTCATCTCGTAGCCCCAAAGTCGAAAGAGGACAAATATTTTCGAGATTCATATACATAACACATAATATGTTCAGTGGCAAGCCAAGGAAAGGGTTCCGGGTCCACGGCAATGACTTCTTTAGACACACCAAACTTGAAATGAGTCGTTGCCATGGAGACCAAATCCTTTCCTTGCTTTACCACTAGACATATCATGTCCATGCTATATGAATCGTGGAAGTATTTCTCTTCTTTTGTCTTTGGCGATACGAATAGTATGAGGCACGAATCCAAGTCATTCTTGGTTTTTTGGTCTTTCTTCAAAATGCAAATGATTAGAATGTGTTTTAGCGTCATGTGTATGACTATGCCGTTATTTGATCTGGTGTGCCAAGTAGACTAGTAATTTGGGCATATACTCTAATTGTCGCACAAGATCAAACAGCGAGCATTTTTATTTCCATGCCCAACCTAAGTATGAGGCACTAATGCAAGTCATTCTTGGTTTGCTTTTTTTGTCTTTCTTCGAAATGCCGATGATTAGAACGTGATTTCTTACATCTTGTTGCACCCATATATATATGCATGATCTTATCTTGTGAACTGCTATTACTTTCCACTGACATAGATAATATCATCTATCTTTTGTACAGGAGATGGCTCGTGTACATCGGTAAGGTTCCAAGTGTGTACGAGGAGTGGGAAGACTGCCAGAAGCAAGTGAACGAATTCTCGGGCAACAACTACAAAGGCTACAAGACTAGAGAGGTGGCGAAAGAGAAGTGGAGGAGGCACGTGAGGAAGAAGTCGAGGAACTTCCTCGTGATCACCACCTTGTTGCTCTTCATGGTAGGTTATGTGCTCTACTTCATCTAGATAGAGCTCTATCGTCGGAGTTGTAATGTGATTGTGAACTTGTACTCGGAGGTGTGAACTTGTGGAACAAACACTTGGTGTTGTGTGAAAACTTGCCACTTGTTGCTAGTTGATGTATGAACTCGTATGTCACGATTGATGTGTAATGTACTTGTATTCATGCTGGTTTTATTATGCTTTGGCCAATTGCAAGTTTCTGGAAAATTCTGTGTTGTTTATACTATATTCTGGACTGTATTGTATATTTGAGTACCTATAAACTATTATTTGAAAATTGCTGTAAACGTTGAATTTTGAAAATATATCCGAGGCGCATATGTGAAGTATAGGAGGCGCATATAGGGTACTATACGAGGCACATTGTACAACATATGTGAGGCGCATAGCGCCTCCTATACTTCATCATATACGCGAGGCACATATATAAGCGCCTCATGTATATGAAGAAGTATAGGAGGCGCATAGGAGCATACCATATGCGCCTCGGATAGTGTTTGTGGTGCGCCTCGGGTAGGGTTTTCCCTAGTAGTGCCTGGTATATATTAAAGATACGACCCAAGGCCCACAGAGAAATAAAGAGTCTTGGAAAGCATATGAATCCTAGGAACTAGATGTGTTAATCAAGATAGAGATACAAACCGACATAGTCAGGTAGATGTAATCGAACTTGTAACTGATCTGTATTGGATGATGAGAACCAACCTCTCATATAAGGGCTGGGAGGAGCCAACAAAAAAACCACCGTAGCTTGGAGTAGACACAACCCGCCGTGAGTTAGATCACATCTAGCGAATCAGCGACTTTGTAATCATCTGTTCACAATAAAGCTCAGACATGATTCAACTCCCTTGTTTGTCTGACAGGAACCCAAGTCCCCATAACTATGGACATTGTCGAGGTTACCCCTCGTCAGTTGGCGCTGTCTGTGGGAACTCTGAGAATTAGAGTCATGAATTTAGTGGCTTCAACTTCACCAAGAAGCAACCCGACAATTGAGGTCGGCGAGATCCATCATGATCCCATTGATCTCGATCCCCACCCACCTACCCCTCTGCCAGAAAATTTCGATGAGGAAATAGATCTTATGATCAGAAACCTCCACTTTCGCACCGAAATAGAAGAAGTTCTTTGTCTTTAGGATCCAATCTTTTTGGGTCCATCAGCTCCAAGCATAGCACCCGAAGCAACACCAGCATCTTCTATCGGCTCCACTGAAAGGACCACCTCGCATCCGACAAGCATCAAAGAAAACAGCAGCCACGTTGCAAATCTGGGGGACTTGATAGATCTCTATGAAGGCCTCTCCTTAGGATTTGACTCTGAAACTCTATCACCCGTCATGGTGAACCCGACAAACGGCAAATCAGAGAAAAGCATAGTCTGGAATTAAAAAAGCAGATTCATACCCAGAGAAAAACCTATAGGATCTCACTCGTCCTCAGGACATTGTCTCCTCTAGCTCCTACAATCGCAGCAGCAAATCATACATGGGATGCCACCAGGTGTGTGTAATCATAGGAGCAACAGGAGTAGACGAAGGAACCTCCACACCACGGGACAAAAACAGTAACCCAATTATCCAACCTAACGATATTCTTTCAAAAAACCGAGGCAACTCCATGCATGAACGGATAAGAACCACCACCAGAAAACTACGTCATCCAAGGAGGATGTGAACCACATGATGGTGAACGCATAGTTGTTTGGCTGCCACTAGCCTCCTAGGAGAAGGCAAGAAACGCTATCTCGGGTGTAGTACACATGCTGATAGACTTCACCAGTGATGACTTAACGGCGTACCAGTCTCCTTCAAAATCAAAGGAGGCAATTGATCAAAATGCAAAGGGACTTAGAAGAGCCGATGAATAAAGCATGCGATGAGTGCAACTCAGCTCCACCCACAACTCTGGAAGCGTTGTAGGACGATCACATACAGGAAGAGGCGGTTCTCGGCTGGACAATGTACCCAAAGCCGACAGGCGCGACATAACCCGAGATCTGAACCTGTCATTCATGTCCATAGATTCAGAAGGCCATATCAGGGCCAAAACAGCACAAGTCGTGCTCGTCGTATCTCAAACATACCTTCTTACAACTCAACCGGCAGCCAACGATCCTTGGGCAGCGGCCGACGGAAGAGGGCGAGGGTGACACGGAGCTCGAGAGGAGGATATGGCGCGCGTGATAGTGACTCGAGGAAGTGTCCTCGTGTGGCAGCGGGGCTCCAATCGGGAGGAGCCGGGCGGAGGAGGCGCTCGTCCAGGTGGGAAGGTGCACGACCAGGGCGAGAGGCTGGGAGCGGTGGCGCCACAGAGGGATACTAGCGGGCGGTGGTGGAGGTTAGCGAGGAAGGTAATAGGGAGGATCGCAGGGTCGGGGTGGCATCGATAGGAAGACGGGGTGGTTGGGGAGAGATGCACAGGGTTAGCAGACTCGATTTGGTGGGCCGGGCGAGCCAGCGCGAGTGGCATGATGACGCGGGGCGTGTCACGTTGCGACGCACACCAGCCGCACACCACCTACTCCCCCTGTCGCAACCGCCACCGCATCACACACTCACACATCACCTCACGCCACACACATGCCCGACCCGACCGGACCTACCACAACACGCTAAGCCCGATAGCGTTGCCTCGCACCCCTGTGTCCCACTCAACATGCTGCGGTGACACGCACGCGTAGCAGTGCCGCCCTTGTCGCCGGGCCCTACCCGAGTTTAATACAGTAACAGTCCTTGTACTTGTGCAGTTGGATCGATTTAGTCCTCGTACTGTCAATTCACTCGATTTACTCCGAAATTATGATTACTTGCCCAATTTTGCCGATGTGGACTACACGTGGACGTGGCTCCCGCAGGAAGGAGAGCAGAAGGGCTAGAAATTTGCAAATCAGCCCCTCACACTCTTTTCCATTAAGGAGCGCCCCTAGCGTTCCAGTTCCACCATCGACGCCACTCTACTCCGTTTTGTTCGAGGGAAGGAAATAGGGAGGGTCGGGGAGGTGACGGTGGCGGCGATCGCTGGACGGGGACGACAAGCGAAGTTTCGAGGAGTAGAGACGACGTCTAGGCGACACCGGCGGTCTCGTTGATTGTGGCAGCGATGGCCCCCATCCTCCGCCATGAAGGGGAACCTCCGCCTTGTCTTGGTAAGCCTGACCACACATCATATCACCCACCGACGTTTATTTGCAAAGAAATCGAGTTTAGGATGATTTCCTCACAATAGAATCGACGTGTGCTTGCAATTTTTGTACAGTTCATGATTTATGGACAAAAAAGTTAGGGTTTTTGTACACTGGATAATCGAGGCCTTTTGAATGTTTGATTTAGGTGCAAACAACAATATTTTCACTATTATGCTGTTCCATGGGGGATTTTTTGTTGGGGATTATTAGAATCAAGGATATATTGATGGTAAAGCTGCTTAGTTTGACTACTGTGATATGGATTCGATGTCATTAGATGCGGTTAACGAGATTATTGAAGAATTGGGTTATGAAGCTGGTGCCAGGGTGAAGTTATACCGGTGTTTTCTTGGTAAGATGTTAGGTGATAGTGGAGCTCTTCGATGCATCTGGCAGGAACATGACATTGCAGCTATTGTTGACAGTGTGAAGTCTGGCAATAATTTTGTGGTCATTTACATTGACCATGATGAGACTCTGGGAGCATGATGTAGCAGCATATCCACCTACAGAACTCCCTAATGTTATCCTGAGTCCACACAAAGTTCATCAGCAGCACAAGGAGTCAAGTGGTCAAGTGTATGATGTTCCAATTGACCTTGATGCAGCTGAAGTGAGAAGTTACAGAGACACAGTGCCAATTGATGTAGATGCTGGTCCAGTGAGAAGATCAACTAGAAGGAGTGCTCTGATAGATGTTGTTGGTGACAACAGTGGTGGTGAGTCAGATATTGAAGATGAGGACTATGTGCCAGAGATTGTTGATATTGGTAATGACATATCTAGGGATTATGATGATCTCTTAGAGGAGCAGCTCATGGCAGAGGACAAGAAGAAATGCAAATCAGTGGACATTGGTTTGAAGGAGAAAGGGAAACAAATGAAGGAAGATTCTGATGAAGAGATGCAGCTACAAGAACCAAATTCAGATGATGAGGTTGTGACTTATAATTTTCATCCATTTGGTGAAGAAGACATGCTTAACCCAACATTCAAACTTGGATAGTCATTTCCAAGATTGCCATACTCAGGACAGCTTTAAAAGAGTATAGCTGCAAGCAAAGATACCAAATTAAAATGCCCAAAAATGATAAAACAAGGATTGTGGCTGTCTGTATTGGAAATGCTGCTGACAAAAGTAAAGCTCCCTGTACCTGGACAGTGAGGGCTTCATATGATTGCAGATCCAAGTGCGTGCTTGTCAAACATGTCTCATTAGAGCACACTTGCTCTAGGAAGTGGAAAGTTCCAGCATTCACTTCCACTTTCCTTGCTGAAAAATATATTGAAAGTTTTAGAGTTGATGACAAGATGACTATGGAGAACTTTGCTAGGATAGTGCAAAAAGAGTGGCTGATGACCACATCTAGAGCTCAGCTAAGCAGGGCTAAGAGAGCAGCCATGCAGAAGATACATGGGGATGAGGTAGAGCAGTACAATCTCCTATGGAACTATGCATCAGAATTGAGAAGATCCAACCCTGGCAGTTCATTCTTCTTAAATGTTGATGATAATGGAAGATTCAACAGTTGCTATTTCTCTTTTGATGCATGTAAAAGAGGATTTTTAGCTGGATGCAAACCTATAATTTGTCTAGATGGAGCTCATTTGAAAACAAAATTTGGTGGAATACTACTGATAGCTATAGGTATGGACCCAAATGACTGCATTTTCCTAGTGGCTTTTGCTGTTGTTGAAGTGGAAGACACAAACACATGGAAATGGTTCCTATCTAATCTGAAATCAGATCTTTCCATTGTGAACACATCATCTTGGACAATAATGTCTGATAAGAAAAAAGTGAGTGTGCTTCCTCTGTTCATCTTGATCTCCATAGTTGTTGTAGTAAATTTTGGACAATATTTGCTATCTCTTATTGTGTTTTCCTGACAATATTGTTATTGATCTTTGTTTTAAGGATTAATAAATGCTGTCAATTTCTTGTTTCCCGACTCAGAACATGGGTTCTGTGTCAGGCACATGTATCAAAACTTCAGAGAGAAGTTCAAAGGAGAAATTTTGAAGCAACAACTGTGGAATGTGCTAGGAGCACACAAATTGTTCAATGGCAGGAAGCAATGGAAGAGATGAGAGTGCTGAATAGTGATGCTCATGCATGGTTAGAAGAGCTAGACCCTAAAACTTGGGTTAGCGCTTTTCAGTCAGATTTGCCTAAGTGTGATATACTTCTCAATAATAATTGTGAAGTTTTCAATAAGTACATATTCTTATTATTCTTGTTTCTGTATTGCACTGTTATATTGTTAATTATATTCTAAATATTGCACTACTATTTCTTAGATACATCCTAGAGGCAAGGGAGTTGCCTGTTATTAGCACGATTGAGAAGATTAAACAACAGATTACTATCAGGAAACACAATAAGAGACAAGAGGAACTGAAATGGGAAACTGGACTATGTCCTAAGATAATGAAGAAACTGACAAAGAATGTTGATTTTTCTGCTATTTGTGAGGTTGTTCCATCCGATACAGGCATTTTTGATGTGTCATACAGAGGAAAGCACTACATGGTTGATTTGAAGAAAAAGTCTTGTGCTTGCAGAAGGTAGGATATGAGTGGAATCCCATGTGGTCATGCCATTGCATGTCTTAGACATGACAACATCCTACCAGAAGAAATGGTTCACCCCTGTTATTCAATTGCCAAATTCAGAGAAACATACAACCATATTATTTATCCTTGCAGAGATAGAAGTGAGTGGCCAAAAGTGAATGGAAGGTCAGTGTTGCCACCAAAGTATGAAAAGAAGGTTGGTAGGCCACCAAAAAATAGAAGAAAGCAACCTGAGGAGATGGAAGGCTCAAATGGTGAGAAAAATATGTCCAGGCATGGCAGAATTATGCATTGCTCTCACTATGGAGGTAGCAATCATAATAGGGGTGGTTGTTATTACTATAAGAATGGTATTGATCCAAAGTTGAAGGAAGGCACTAGAATTGGTGTTCAGCAGGCTGTGCACATTGCTATAGAAGATGATCCAGTGATCATAGAGGAGCAAAACACAGTTGAGCCTACCACAATGCCTAATGACAGTGTTATTGCAAATCTAATACATGGTCAAAACACAAGTCAGCAGTCACAACCAGTGGAATCTCAAGATCCTCTTCCAGAGTGTTAGTTTATTGCAAGCCAAGTGGATTTGAGCACACAGAGGCCAATGCCACCTTCTTAAGCACAAGTTGCAGAAGCAAGTAGACTTGCAAAGCAAAAGGCTATTGCAAACAGAAAAGGAGCTGAGCAAATGAAGAAGCTACAAGTAGCTCAAGAGAGAGCTCAAGTGGAAGAACTTAAGAAAAATGCACTTGCAGAGAAAAGAGCACAAGAGGCAGAAGTGAAGAAGAAAGCACTAGCTGAGAAGAGAGCCTGAGAGGCAGAGGTGAAGAAGATAGCACTAGTAGAGAAAAGAGCACTAGCTGATGAACAAAGAAAGGTTGCTGCAGAACAGAAGAGGCTAGCTGCTATTGAGAAGAAAGCACAAGCAGAGGAGGCTAGGAAGAAAGTATTGGCTGACAAAACAACTAAGGCAAATGAGGCTAAAAAGAAAGCAATATCACAATAGAATAAAAGGCCAGCAGCTGATTGTACCACAAGGCCTGGAAAGAAAGTTTCCATGTTTGATGAGTTTAGAGATCCTCCAAGATCTCATGACCTGCAAGATAATTAGATCAAACTTTTTGTGTGATGCTCTGTCCATGTTTAGCTAAAGAATGTGTCTTTTGGTCTGTGAACCTTGTTTAGTTAAAGTTAGTTCAAACTTTATATGTGCTGCCCTATCCTTTTGGTAACTATGCAACTTAAGATGTCATATGGTTAATGATGTTTGAGTACTTTTGGTTAAAGATGTTTGAACATTGATGATGTTTGAGTACTGATGATGTTGAACCAAACTTTATATGTTGCTCTAACATGTAAATGTGTCTTCCATATGTGAATTTCCATAGAATTTTTCCAATGAATTGCCAAAAAAATACGAATAAAAAATTTCAAATAATTCCATTCAGTTGGATACATTGCAATTTCAGATCATTCCATTCAGTTGGATACATTTCCACATATACACATTGTTACAGTTCTCACTACTTCGATTGCTCATTACTGCCATTGCTCACTACTTCCTAACTAGGCTGATGATCTGAATTACAACATCAAGGTTTAGAAGAGAACAAATCAACTTCATTATCCCTAAAATATCCTTTCCTACATCAAACAACGCCATCAACATCATACACATCTTATCTGCTTCTTCCCTACTTCTTGCAATTTCTTTTTGTTCTTGGAACTTCAAATTGGGCTGGTGCATGCTCAAATCTTCATTCAACGGAGGCAAAACCCCAATGGCCACCAAACAAATCTTCATAAACATCAGACCACTTCCAGAAATCACAATCACCAGACTACATCACCCAACAAAGAAATTCAACTCAAATTAGATCTTAACCGAAAGAAAATTGTTGGGAAAATGCAAGGCTTTTCATTCCCACTAACATTGTGATTCGGGCACTTGTAGAAATCCCTATTAAGATTCCCATGGATATCAGTCTGTGTGGTCCATTTCTTCACGGAACGGAACTTGCATCTATCGCACTTGACAATGGGAAGATCTCTAGTGGGCACGCGGTAATCCTTCCTCGTACTAGAGCTCGAACCACCGGAGTCGGTCGCCATGCCCGATCCACCAGAGCAGCTCGCCGGAGGGGACTAAGATGGAGGAGAATGGGGGAGCATCTATCCAGCGGAGTCTGGGGTGGAGGAGAATGGGGGAGCAGGGGACGAACTCACAGATGAACTAGGGATTTAGAGAAGAGAACGGGAGGGGGGTTTGCTTAATGAAGCCACACACAAGGGGCCTCTGTGCAAAATTCATGTCAACGTGGCATCCCAGTCAGCACTATTTTGTTAGCAATCCTGGTTTAGGACGAAATCGTGTCAAATTGACAATACTCGACAACAATTCTGCAAATTGACAGTACGACGACTAAACTGCACAAGTACAAGGACTGTTACTGTATTAAACTCGCCCTACCCAGTGAGCAGCACGGACAGGAGGAGCCCCGCTTCCCTCGATCCCTATCCCGTGTCATTGACCACATCGCCACCAACCCCGCCCTCCTCCTTCCTCCCCGAGATCCCCATTGCCAACCACCATCGCCTTCCTCTCTCCCCGGCCCGCTGCTGCTAGGCCACCGCCTCGAGCCCGGCCGTCCTCTGGACCCGCTGCCGCACCGCCTGCCACCCCTGCCAAGCGATGTCGGCCACATGCCTCCTCATTGCCCAACAAGCATCTCCCGCGCGATAGCGCCCTGCTTCCTCGCTGCTAGCACCTCTCCATCGACCAGCCGCCGCTGCCCTGCTCATTCCCACTGCCCACAAGCACCCCTGGCTGCCCGCACGAGTCCCTGCTTCGCCCCGAGCCCGCAGGGCATAGCCTCTGCGTGGTGCCCTGCTTTGTCGGCCTCCCTCCGCGTCGGACCGTCCTCCGCCTCTCCATTCGGCCGCCGCACAGGCGCGCCGTCGCCGCCTCGAGCTCCCCTCACTTCTCCGCCGTCGTCTCCGACCCCGCAAGCCCCTCCTCAACCTAGCGCTCGATCCCAACCGCATCTGGCTCTGTTCACTGCACTCGACACCACCACCGGCTCTCGCATGCGCCAAGGCCACCTCCCCGACGCCCCGCACCCATATGTTTCTATCTAGTAGCAAGAGTTCATCACCGAATTTGTGTGTCCCCGTCGACAACACATGCTTGAGGCCTGCTTGCTACCTGTTTCCCTGCTGGTGAGCACACTCGAGGTCCGCTGCCGTTATGTTGATACCTCGTGGCCGTGTCCGAGAACCCCTATTGTTCCTGTTCTATCTCGCTACCGGCTACCTCCCGAACAACAAGTGAATAAAGGTTTCGTGGCACACTCTGATAGGTTCGATCGATGCCACGACTAAAGATAGAGATGAAACCCACATCCCTCCAGCGTGTATCCTAAGTTCGCCGCCAATGACAGTCGAAGCCGAGAACCCCAACAAGAGCCCGAGTTCTCTTTAATGGCACACCAAGGTCTTCTTCATGGATGTGGATCCGAAGACCCCAATTCTGAAGACCAATCTCGTCGACTCCTGAGACCCCGGGTCCGAACACCCATGTGTGACCCCTTTCTTCCGAGACCCCTATTTTTTATATAGGACGATTCTACACGTTGCGCGGTCACGGGATAGTCTTAGGCAGTGCCCCTCCTGTACGAAAGCGATTTTTCCCGAAAAAGGTAACTGGTCCTGGTACCTGAAAGCGACACCTTTCCAAAAACAGACACCCGTGATCCTCTAGCTAGTTTCTTGCACAGTGCACACGCCTAGTTCCTTCCTCTCATTTTTATTGCTTCTCCGCTTGTCCCATGTGCCCTGTGAACCACCAATTTGCTCACTCCATCTACTACTAATGTATGTCACTTAGGCAGATTTATATCCTAAAATTATATCCTAGATTTAAGATACCACATCACACAAAAGAAGTCTAGAAAATACCAGCTATCAATGTAATTTACATACAGTTGGAAAACTGTAAGCTACATGCCAGAATTGATAAACTACATCCTTTAACTAGTTTGGTATTCAAATTGAGGATCTAAAAAGGGCGGCGGTGGGATAAATTGTTAGAGCTTCAGTAACACCAAAGTTACATCCCAGAATTAAAGTGACAAACATACTAGTGTTATACACCCTTTGATCTTTCTGACAATCTGGATGTAGAAAAAGGATAAAAATTACATCCAAATGAATAAATAACATAAAGAATCGGGGGGAAAATACACCTTGATTCTTCCATCATTCTAGATGTAAAAAAAGAGATGGAAAATACATGTAATATCAAACGTTACATCTAGAATTGGGGTAAAGTTACTATTTGTTATAGCCTTCCATAGTTATGGATGTAGGAATAAGAGAATGGGCATGGTTTCACCATCTCTCAGCAATCGAGCTTCAATGGTCATCATGCAAAACCACGCAACCAGAGTGAAGCCAAACCTCACCTTCCTGTAGCGCTAGGTTGTTGGAGTGGAGGAGCACCTGAGAAACGACACAAGACAGTGGCAGAACAACTCCCCCATGTGCCGCCAGCACCCAACGAAGATGTTCCAGGCTGTCCTCCCACTCGTCTAGCTCCTTCAAGATGGGATCGGAACACGAGAAACCACCCTCCTGCCTGCCCGGACGCAGCGCGTGCCTCTCATCGACGTTGATGTCAGATCAGGAGGACTTGGCCGCTCCACCACAAGATCTTCCTCCACCACATCCGCTACCCCACCACTGCCACGACCACCACCTTTTTCCTCCACATCACCGGCGTCGTGCGATTCCCGCCCCCACCCATACCACCACCACAAGATCTTCCTCCACCGCATCCGCTACCCCACCACCGCCACGCCCATCGCCTTTTTCCTCGGCATCACAGGTGCCGTGCGATTCCCGCCCCCACCCATACCACCACCACCACCATGGTCGCCGCCCGTCGCAAAGGGAGCGCACGAGACGTGCGAGTCGCCCTCACACCGCACCACCACCAATGCTTTTGCCTCTGGAAGGCTGCCACCGTTTGATTCCTCCCTCTCCAATGCCATGGCCGCCGCCCTCACGTCGGAAGCATGGGGGCCGTACGATCCGCACCACCATCGCCTATGTTTCCTCCTCTGCCGACCTCAGGATCCTCTCGATGGGGGTGGGGGTGGGGGGTGGGGGGGCTATCCATCTCCTATCAGTGTATTAAAACTTATGTCCCCTATACCTAAAGTTACATATAATAAATTCATATAAAAAATGGATGCATGTAACGAAGCTGCATCAATAAGTTGACATGCATCATACCTAGCTAAATTTAGCATTTGGATATAACACAAATGCATCTAAATGTTCAGCAATAAAAACCAAAGATTAGATGATACTCTGGGAAAAATTATAGCATAAGCTATTACAGAAAAGCAAGATGTATGTAACAAAAAGTGTACTAACGGTAGAACTAACAGTATGTACAGAGCATGCTAGAAAAGGTAGACTTTACGTCCTATGCTTTTCTCAAATGCACCATGGAGGTAACAACCATAAGTACAGTAGATGCTAGCTGAATAAAATTTACATCCTTGATACCATGTAAAAAAATACTCCCTCCGTTCAGAAATAACTGACTTAAATTTGTCTAAATTCGAATGTATCTATACACTAAAATATGTCTAGATACATTTGAATCTAGACAAAACCCAAGTTAGTTATTTCTGGACGGAGGGAGTACGTAAATGTAACAAAATTTGGAGATGTCCAACTACTTATTAGATATAACAAATACTACTTAGATCTATCAAAATAAAGAGAAGCACAATTACATAGATGTAACAATATAGTATTTAGATGTAATAAAATACAAAGATGTAGCAGAATACAAAACAACCCATGCTGGACCCTGAAATATACATGAAGCTGTGCAAAAACTACATGCTAGACCCTAAAAAAATACATACAACAGGATCAGGGAGATACTATCCTACATCATCTAATACTAAGCTATTGCTCTATAACCAGATCAACCACGTACGAGTAGGGAACAGCGAAATCAGCGGGGAAAAGTTCACGTGGGCTCTCTGTGTGAGGTCTATCGATCTTGAACGGAGCACAGAGAGAACACATAGGCTAGACAAAAATAACCAAAGAAGTCAAGAACAGCACCAAAATCTTCTACTCCCTGCAACGGATCCGATGGGGAAATAGATGCTTGAGCTCACCACTATTGACTCGACACAGGTGAAGGCACAAAGACTATGGCTGAGGTATTTACCAGCTCCATGCCCCCCGTCGATGCGCCGTTGATTTGCCGCTGAAAACGCATCACCGTAGGAGCCCGGCGCAGATTCGCCACCACCACGCCACCAGATCGAAACCCCACCAGCCCCTTCGCCGCCTCCACGCTCACAAACTGCCGGTGAAGAGAAATCGTGTTGTGGGGGGGGGGGGGGGGGGGGGGCGATATTTTCGAGAGGAGGAGGAGGAGGGGGAATGGGGAATTTTGGCTCGAGGCGGAAGCGATCGGTGTTAATCAACGTGCGGGAGTCATCCGATCAGGAACGGACGTCACAGCTTGCGAGCACCCCTTAAGACAAGACGGTGCTCAGGCATGAAATAGATTTGGGGTTTTATATAATATATGATATCTATCTTGTTGCGTATTAATTGTTCATGCTCGCATACATATTTATTTGTTTGTGGTACTTTGTCGATTCACCTCATAATTAAATATGAAAGGCATATACAGGCAAATCTAGCCTTATATTGTCTCCATTTAAATTTGTGTAGCGAACCGATGACATATTTTTTCTTGCTAAGACAATTTTTAAATTGCGGGGTACCTAAACAACATGAACCATCTAATTAACTATCGGGAGACGGGTTCCGCTTAATATTGCCTAGTCGCATCGCATCTTTGCCATATCATGTATCATGCATGCATCATGCCCGATCTTCTGACATAGTATTAAATAGTGCATCCGGTGTTTTTTTAGTGCTTTGCTTCTTCACGGATTAGGCCGATGAGTTGATGCAAGTACTGACAAGTCCTTCGGCTAATGTAACTTCGGCAATGTTTTTTAGGCGAGCAATCTCCCCCTTTCTATCTATTTTGCATTTATAGTCTTTACTTCCTCATGTTGATCTATTGCTATCCGTGTTGCGATGCTTTAGTTTCCGTGCACCATTTATATTCCTTTCAGCCTCTATATTGCCTTGGACACATCCTATTGCATGTTGTTTGATAGATAGTCGGTCTTGCGAGTTGTAGTTGCTTTCTCAGGTGCTGCTTCACATCATTGTCGTTCCATCGTTGTTGAAAGGTTGGCACATGCTTAATGTTGAAGATGATCATGACTTTAATTACAACTTGATAATTAAAATGCTGAGAATAGATATAACTAATGCAGAGGCACCGGAGGGCAATAGTTGTTATTTGGTTCTTCCACGCTCACTTGTGTCCCGTAGGACCCCGAGTACATGATACATGTTTCTTGACTATCACACTATTCACATGTGGAACCATGAATCCCCTTGATTCATAATTAATTTCGTGGGGCCACAAAGTAGTTTGGGGCTTTATTACTATCATGTACTTATGCCATGCTTTACTGCTTTATTTACGATTAGGCATGGAGCGTCTGTACTGTTTAGGATCGCGACACGATTTCGCGGTATCGACAAGCTCAGTCACACTTTTGGGTTGCTAGTCGTTTACAGGCGTTCTCACAAACCCCCCGGTCTTTTGCGGAGCCGACCAACTTCGTAGCGGGTAGCTTAGCGGGGTGGCTCCCTGAAATCAATTATGAATCTTGCGAATGCTTTGTCGTGATGCCTCGTTGGGTTTTCATTTGGTTTTTCCAAGGTTGATCGTGTGTGTGTTGCTATTTGTGCCCCCTGTAGGGTAAGTCTTTCTGAAAGTCGTGTCCGTTGTTATGGACGACTTGGAGCACAATATCTCGATCATAGACAATTATAACTAAAGTAGTGCTATAAATTTGACTTTGACATGTCTAGTAATCAAATTCACTACAACGGAATGAGTACATAAAAGTGCCAACAACTACTGGATTTGGGAGGTCTCATGCTATTTGTATGTGACTAGTAACTATTGCAACTACAATAGAACGATTAACTAAAACTGCCCACTGCTTATGATATCAGGATGACTCATGCTATCTATATCTAACTAGTAAGTGATGCAACTATAATGAAATGAATAAAATTGCCAACTGTGTGAGTTTCCTCGGTATGACTTCTTCGTTTGGTCTCGAAGGGGAATACCAAGATGGGTATGTTTGGTGTTAGTATCAGGTTGGTTCTAGAATAGGTCTCTCTTATCCCTCTCTGATAGCCGACAGTTGCATCGAGTCTCTATAGGTTGTATAGTGCATGTTGCGCTGCCGCTTCAGTCCACCATACCTATGTAGGCGAGAGCCGCCAAATTCTAGACTCGCCGTGTACTGGTCTTAGTACTGACCGCTCCCTTTTTCCTTTGCACTTTGTCGGCACCCCTTTTGTTTTACAGGTATAAGTTCGATGTCGTTAGCCGGGTTACCCTTTTGGCTTGGCCTGGGCAGGGTTATGCACGCCATTGGTTATTTTTCAGGGATCTTAGCCTCATTTGCATCTTATCCATACTCGGATGTTGTATCGTTTTCCAAATGATTTGGATCTTTGTACTGTATATCTGTATTATTGACTCATTGAGTCGTTGTTGTATATATATGTTATGTGGGTTCCATCTTGAACTACTGTATAATGGTATTACTTTGTTTTCCACACGCACACAAGTGCCTGGTGGGCATCGTTGAATCGTTTCTATGCGGGTTTGGCGGGAAACGCTAAAATCTGCATAGGGCCGATTCGAGGGTGTTATAGAGCTCCTCTTGGGACATGGGATATATGGATAGATAGACCAAGTTAGGTAGGTCACCATGGTACATGAGGTTAGGGTGGATTAGGATTGAGCTTTCCTAGGATTGATGCCAAACTTTGAATAAATTAAGGGTTCCATAGCAGATTATCAAGTAGCCTTCAAAACCATGTGGATTTTGGAGACACAAAGCTCCAATTGAGACAAGTGAAGTAGGGATGGATATAAATTCATGATTAGAGTAAAACCATGCCAATAGTTGGTCAAAATAAGATAGCATGGAGATGTGAGCTTCTGCCAAAGTAGTCTAGTTGATAAGATTTGCAGGAAAGATTATTTTATTGCCTGCAAAACCATCAAGAACAAGTGTGTTGGAGGATGATCTAGCCAAGGGAAAGAGTGGGCCTTGGTAGTCCTTAAGATGTTTTACAAGAAGGTTCAAGTGCATTTCCAAAAATGCACAAGGGTTGAGAAAGAGAGAGACTCCAAGATGTGATGTTGATAATAGTTTTCCAGACTTGGTCATTTTTGGCAAATTTAGGGTTTTTGGCTAGAACCCAAGAGTTAATGTTTTTGGTTGGTTGCAAGGTTCCAAACCATCATCAAGGGTATGATATTGAAGTTTAGATTGAGTAGAAAGGAACCATGCTTGGAGTTTGTCTTAGTTGACTTGGAAGCTTCTAGAATGAATAAATTCAAAAGGTGATCTAGTTAAGGGATTAGATAGTCACTTTAGTGACCAGAGGTTAGATCAATCTTTGGTAATTTGCTTAGGGTTTGGTATCTCTTAACTTAGTTAATTCATAGATTATGATCTCCTAGAGTATCTCATACTACTTCCTAAGCAAACAGGTGAGACAGAAGATCAAGGCAAATCATCCAACTACAGTTCAAGGTAACTCATCTTACAAGCAAAACACATCTACTACTATGGATACCTTCAAGCTTAGCTTGAGATAAGGATGGGTATTTTGAAAAGGTTGTGTTTTGAAGTAGATAAGAGTCCCTTGGTATTTATATCAAGAGTAGATTTCAATGTTTTATAAAAGGTTTTGGAAAGCCTAGGGGTATGAGTATTTTGAAGGTTCTGTCTTGAAAACATAAGGAGACTATATCTTATACATCTCCATAATTTTGTCAATAGAAGCTACTAAAATGTTTTAGGGTGGTAAGGCATCTTGGCTCAGGTTTTTGAAACGCTAGAACATTTTAGAATATGTAAAATGAGCTAAGAAAATTTTGTTAAATATCTTTTGCCAACTGAGGGTGAGGTAAGGAGTATATCATATAGTACACAGTTAGATGCATAAACACTAACCAGCAAGTAAGCAAACACTGCATCACTTAAGAAGAAAAAGTTTTTGTTCCTCCTGATTTTTGCATTCTGGATAACTAATCAGGGTTGCTAAAATTGGGATGTTACAAAGATGACACTGATGCACTCGCTGAAGCTCGAGACATCACCCTTGCAAGAGAAATCGCGTACCAGCAAAACATGTAGAACTATCATAGCCATTGGTTGCGGTCTAGGTCCTTCGATGTGAGGGACCTGGTCCTTCGCCTCAAGCAAGATGGTCATCACAAACTCGAGTCACCATGGAAAGGACCCTACATCATCACAGAAGTAATCCCTGTCGGAGCATATCGCCTCCAAGACAAAAAAGACTGGAGTCAAATACTCCAACCCATGGAACGTTGCGCAGCTGTGACGCTTCTACGCCTAGGACATTTATTTCCCGCAATTTACTTATAATAAGACCGATGGATAGGCTATTCAGCCGAACAAACTACGTCTCCAGGGAATAAGGCCAACGACTAGGCAATTACGCCAAAAATATGTACCTTCGTACTCGACAATAATAAAGCTAAGTTCTATCAATGGAGTCTCAATATAATTACTTCACTTTATGCCACACCCAGTACTCGGGGGCTCAGTCGAAGCAATTTATTTTCATGAATCACACTCGGGGGCTTTGCTACTTAGCACAAAAAATTAAAATTCTTTGGCTCCTCATACGCTTTGACCTGCGTAGCTGATCCAGACCAATGGGCATCAATTTGAAGAAAAGGCGTCACAAAGGATGCAACCATAATATCCATTGACAAAATATATTAAGGTTCATATTATATCAACATTGAAACATCCCATCAGGAGCACTAGAATGTGACTAAGCCACGCCGTCATCGTTAGCAATGATGTCATGGAAAGTAATCAAAAACTTCAGATGCCTTCAACAAAAGAATTCGAGAAAACAAACTTCAAGATCTAAATCGAATTTTTTCTCAGATAAAGACTTGAGACTATGCTTGAACGCAAGAATTCGAACATAGTCTTGGGGGCTACTCCCATCGGGGGCGCTGATCACGCACCCGATGAAAAAATATGGATGGAACCTGTAAAATGCACACTCATGCCAATACAAACAAGATCCGAGTCGAGTACCTCCTCGGATGAAGAGGCTTTGAGCCTACACCCAAATACAAATATTTGACTGTAGCCTCGGGGACTACTCCCATCGGGAGCGCTGGCCGAGCACTCGATAGAATACAAACAAAATCCTCCAACGGAGATGACACCTATGAGAATTACGCGAATGTATCCTCGGACGGTTACTCACATCGGGAGTGTGAAACAAAAATAAAACAAATAAGATGAAACTTCAGCAAATCCAACAGCCAAACAAGGCAGTCGATAAAATATAAAAAATTCTCGGATCACGTCCGCTGCAATAAAATGTCTGAATGCGTGTCTCTACATGAAGGTAAGACCCCAGGATCCGTCTTATGAGGCCTAGTAACCACACCAGAATGCGCTCTGCTAGTTATTATCCATATCCATGATACGATGAAAAATCCCGACAGACACGTTGGGTACCCATAAAATATGCGTCTGGAATTCAGTACTTGATAAGACCTTTGTGGCCTGAGCAAAATTACGCCAATATATATCAAATTCGAGTCAGGGGACTTGAGTTTAAAGTAGGTTCACGATGTTTTTTCCCAAAAGCAATTAACTGATTCTCAATCTGTCGAATGCACCTGACTTGTGTTACCAAAATCCCCATGACATGAATATCTATAAATAAAAAGTTATGCTCGAATAAATCTTCGGGTCCATACACCAAAAATGTCTTAAATACTCAATCCGAATCTAAAATTCAGATAGAATCTCGGGGGGCTACTGACATGGATATGACTTATCGGGTTCCTGTAATTAGTATACATAGTACATACTAAAGATATGGTCCAAGGCCCACAAAGAAATAAAGAGTCCCGGAAAGCATACGAAGCTCAGAAACCAGCCATGTTAATAAGGATAGAGATACAAACCGACATAGTTGGGTAGCTATAATCAAACTTGTAACAGATCCGTATTAGACTCTGAGACTCAGCCTCTCATATAAGGACTGGGAGGATCCGACCAAAATACCACCGTGGCTTAGAGTAGACACAACCCACCATAAGTTAGATCACATCTAGCAAATCAACTACTTTGTAATCATCTCTCTGCAATAAAGCTCAGACATGATTTGACTCCCTTGTTTGTTTGACAGGCTAACAAAATCACCAGCACTCTCGTTTTCATCAAACCCAAGTCCATAACCATGGACATTGTTGAGGTTACACCTCGTCAACTAGGAAACAAAGTCTCACTCTATCTCCAAACAAATACTTCGACACATTATGAAATAATAGTGTAAGTGTCAAAATTAGGAGACATTAATGATTTGCAAAGATATACAGATCTAGTAATACAGATCAAGGACATGCCATTTCTCATGAACAAGCATTAATCAATAAACACATATATGATATGGTATATGATTAGTAGCAAATGCAACTAAATTATTTGTACTCTAGTGCAAGTGGGAGACTGAACAAGATATGCCCTAGAGGAAAATAATAAAGGGTGTTTATTATCATATCTCATTAGTTTATAATAGTTTTTTATCATGTTATAACTGTATCAATCGGAAACATTGACACACATGTCATATATAAACAAACAAGAGTCCCTAGTAGCCTCTATTTAATTAGTTCATTGGACAACTGATGATCAAAGTTTCCTAATCATGGTGCATTTACGTCAATTGACAATGAAGTCATATCATTGATAAATGATATGACGGAAATTACCCACATAAGTATTGCAATACGATCAAGTCACAAAGTTCACATTGAAATAGTTAGAAATGAAGTATCCTAATCCTTAGACCGTGAGATCTTATTTAATCACTATTACCCGAGGCTTCTTTGATTGCATCAACCATCACACCGTAAAAGGGTGATCATAAATGTGTATGTTGGGTATTCTAGAGGGACACGTTGAGGCTCATGTATACAGGTCAGGATTTGCTCTCCTGCGTGACGGGAAGATACACTGGACCCACTCAGTGAGATTACATCCATAAATGTTGCATGACATGTGACTACGTCATAGGGATGGAATATCACGGAATGAGTAAAATGACACTTGTCGGTAACAAAATTGAATAAGGTATATTGATACCGATGATCAAATCACGGACAATTCAGGTATCGAACTAATAAAGGGAATTGGACTCGACGTGTATGGTTCAAATGACAATAGACATTGTGGAATATGCAGGGGTTATTATGGGGATCCCAGTCCCGATATTGATCATTGATCTGAGAAGAGTCTCGAGCATGTCTATGATGTTCCCGAACCATAGGGTAACAGACTTAAGGGCATGATGATGCTTGGAGATCATTTTGGTTGAACAGAATCATTATAGTAAGAAAGAGAGAGATACCAGAACTATTCTGAGAGAGAAACCAGAATACGGGAAGGTCCGAAGTCATTCGAAGTGAACTGAAAGGTGTTTCAGGTCAAGAGGGATTTATAATATGTATTTATATATTAATTAATATAGTTAATATTAAATAAATATTATTAAATTTAAAGGGAAACTTGCCCTAATAGGACAAATCCCCAAAGAGGAAAGGGCCCAAGAGGGCAAACCACCCGAAAGGGGCAAAGGGGTAGCTACTGTTGGGCCTTGGCCACCACGTATGGGGCCCACCCGTCTAGCCGGCAGGCCGGCCCCTCCTCCCTTGGCACCTCCCCTCCTCAAGGTTTAGTCCCATCACGGGACTTGAGGAGGATGGGGTCTCCACTTTTTCCTATATATAGGAGGGTCCTGTAGTAGGAAAAATACAACACCAAAATTGAGATATTTTCTAAGGCATTTTTTCTTAGAGATTTTCTCTCTCTCTCTCTCTATCTCTTCTCTCTTGCAAATGGGGCCCTGAGTTAGGGCTATGTGTGCAAGAGAGTGCATTGCTGCGGCATGCTATTGTGTTGCAGATATTTCTGTTAGAAGATCTACTTCTGTAACTCTTGGTAGGGATCAGAGCGCCGAAGGTCGTCTTCGTGCACCAGACGTGTGAGAAACAATGGAGGTACTGCCATTAGTGGCACCTGGATTGTCGTGCAAGGACCTGGTGGCTCACAAGGAGTTTCGTGACCTTGAGGTAGGCTACGAGTTCAACTACTTCATCCACATTCCCCTCAGAACATTAAGCGCTTTCGGGCTTTAAGGGTATGTCACTGAAACCTTCTCCGTTACAGTTTTAATCCTACATAGATCCTAGCATTGGGTGTTGCGCTAGTCATTAAAAAATTGTGTTTTCTGCTATGAAACCCTTCAAAATCGTTGCCAAATCCTTACAATGGCCTCCTGAGTCTTGTCCTTAGCGGACCATAGGAAATCCCTTTTGAGTTTATTGATGCTCTCAATTGTTCCCGATTGCATTTTGAGGGGGTCAAGTGGTATATTGATTGGGAGGTGATCACGGACTTGACTGGGGAGGTGTGGCCAGCCACGGTGATGACCTTCCCATTATATGTTGGTAACTTGTTGGCCACCTTGTATTCGAGGTGTTGAAGTCCACCCTGCGAAGGTGCCAAACAGATAGAGGTAAGCCAAGGTACTTCATGGGAAATGTAGCACACACAACTGGAAGTCCATCAAGGATCTCGAGGTTTATGTTCTCACAACGAATCGGAACCACGAAGCTCTTTTGAATGCAAAAAACCAGTCACTTCACCAAAATTATTGTAACACACCAAAATTTCGTACTCTAGTTTAGTGTTGTTTTCTTGCCTCTAAAACATTTTTATTGTTTTCCAGTTGTTTTCTTTAAACCTTTTGGTCTTCTATTTGACCTTAGTCTTTGCCTGACATGGTGTTAACACGTTAATACCCATGGTTCATGGACTTGGGTTTGATGAAGAGGGAAGTGCTGGAAGCTTCATTCGGCTAACAAGTAAGCAAATCGGGGACACAAAGTTTACCCAGGGTTGGGCCCTCGGAGGGAAACCTTACTCCTCTTGATTATTGAATGAACCGATGTTTACAGGGTGCGCAGATGCAATATGGTAGTGTATGAACTAGGATTTGCGATGTCCTTCTCGCTACCCCCTCCTGACCTTTATATAGGGAGGCCAGGTCTCCGGATAGCAAGGCAAGTCGGTTATAGATTAGTGTTTTTCCCTTTAAGATTTCTATCTATTCTTTGACATGTCCTCCAAGGAGTCGCTCCTCCATAGCCTTGGGCCAGCCCAAATCTTCATGGGCTCCATTTTCACCGTGAGCTTCTCTTGGGCGAAACCATATAGGCTCATCCTGGGTACCCGCAGGGCAATACCCATGTCATGGTCCCTCTAAGATTTCCCATGCCCCTTATACCTTATTCACCATCCACAAAATATTCCTATCAATCTTTTGCCTCCACAAAGATTTATTCATTTACCAATTCCATAAAATCCTTCCAACCACCATATCAAAGAAAATACCATTTTGTTGTCTTGGAAAATTCCACCAAGACTACCAATTGATCCTCTCACACATATGCATCACTCCCATGCAAAAATATTGCATATTCCAATACAATATTCCAAAGTTAAGCCATATTTTCTATTATGCCATTATCAATCCAAAAATTCTCCAACTACCTTCCACTCCTCAAAAATTATCATATTTTGGGAATTTGAATGATTTATTATTTACACATTTATCATGTTGGGATTCAAGCCATTTTAGCAATATTTCTCACACTTCCCTTGTAAAGTCATCTCCATGCCTATTATCACTTTACAAAGCAGCCCATAGCTACACAAACTCAATTACCAAGAAACTTGGCAGAATTGATTTCCTACCATATATAGCCGCACACCTAGAATAGTTTTGCAAGATCATGTGTGCATGTACACATTGGCATGCCCATGCCATTTGGCTACATTGTGGGCACTATTTTATTGATCCACCTAAAAATCTCCAATTGAGTTCATACTACACAGATATCCCTATCATACCAAGGCTAACCTATGGTGAATTTATTGGATTTTCTGGAATTCATCTTGAACACTGTCATTTCATCGAATACCTTGTAATTTTGAAAAACTAGATTAGCAAGTTTATTTCTTTTGCTTGAATCTTATTGCATCGTGTTGGGTTCATCCTAGTGAGCGTGTAGTTTCAACCACTGTAGCACCCCTGGCATGACCATGTCGGTCGTCGCGTGCACCATACCAGAGCGTGCATGGTTATGGTAAGGCCACCTTTCTATTCCTTTAGTCCTAGCCAGTTCCCCCTTGCCCCAAGCCAACCCGATGGAGAGCCAAGACCCTCGTACTCCCTCCATTCACAATTACCTCGTATCCTAGGTTTAGTCAAAGTCAAACTTTCTAAACTTTGACCATATAGTTAGGAAAAAATATCAATATTAACAACATAAAAAGTATTGTATTACCATTATTATAAACTATATTTTCATATTATATGCATTGGAAATCATGGATGTTGGTATTTTCTCCTATATTATTGGTTAAACTTTGTAAAACTTAACTTTGACTAAACCCATAACGTGAGGTAATTGTGAATGGAGGGAGTATATTTACCAGCCCCATCACCATGCATATCCTTATCCTGTACACCACATGTTCGACACTATGTTGTCGCAGTGCTTCCATGGCAGGATCTTTGGCTTCTTCTCCCTTAGCAACCAGGCCCTTGGTTCCAGCTTGACGTTCATATCCACCCCTCGTCCTCCCAGCAACCGGCCCCCTCCTACACCTCCTAGAACATCACATTGCTCTTGCCCATGGAGGTACATCCATAGCCATGTCCAGCACCACACCTCCCCCTCTATAAAAGCAGCCCTCGAGCCTCCTGAGAGCCTTGCACCTTCTCACTTATCCCCTGGGTCTCCCCCAGCTAGCCCCATACCAAGAGAGAGCCCCACCATGGCCAATTTGACCATGAGCTTGCGAGAGTTCACCGAATTTTTGCGATCATTAGAGAGCACCATAGCACAATTAGATAGCCAGAGAAGTTTCCCCATGCCAAGAGCTCTCTCCTAGATAAAACCCCACCCAAAATGATGCCCCGTAACCTTGGCCACCATCTTTGGCGATCGCTAGAGCTCATCGGCATTCCCCACAGCCATAGCCGCTCTCCCGCCCGTAGACCCTCTCCCTGCGTGCAGCTCATCCTCGTGGTCCTCCTCGTGCCCTCTACTGGCCGGGGGGAGCACCGGAGCCGCGGCGCTGGCCAGCCCCAGTGGCAGCAGAGCGCTCGGCTCGACCCCGCCGGTATGTCCCGCGTCGTGGGGAAGAAGGTACCAGCTGACCGCCACGTCAGCGCCAACGTGGTGGCTGCATCGGTCCCGCGTCGGCCAGCGCATGGACATCGCATGCACCGCGTGGACCGCGACACGAGTCACTGACTGGTGGACCCGACATGGCCACCACATCGCCAGCTACCCAGTTCCACCCACGGACACCGCCAGGTGGGCCCGGCATGGCCCACTAGCGCCTCCACCCGTTGCGTCAGCAGCAATAACAACCTCGCCTATAGCCTAGCGCATCCCAGCCTGGCCCAATACGGACACACGCTATCTGTTGCTCTGCGGTAGTTAGTTATTCGCCATCGTTCGTTCTCAGAGCGAATAGGTAGTAGAGTTAAACGTCGCACGCGTTGCAAACCGTAGCTCCGATTCAAGTGAAGCAAATTTCTAAATTTCATATCGGCGAGATCTATCCAGTGGGCGTGTTTGTTTAATTTTTCATGACGGTCACCGGCACAGCTTTTTCATCGCATTTGTATGTGTGTATGTGAGATCATAGGTGTTTGTCGGAGACCGTTACCATTATGCTGCGACTTCCTATGAATCATCTCGACACCCTCCTTGTAGGCAAGATGAACACTCAATACGATACATCTGGCAATACTTGTTTGTTATTGTATTCATTACTATGTGTATGCATGCTTTATGATGCCCTGTTGTATTATTACCCCTACATATGTGCATTAGAATGCTATCGATTAGTTGCGCGCCTTGCCCTTGTGTGTCTTTGTCGAACCCCCTGACTTAAAATTTGTCTTGGTATCTGATCTTTGATGACGCCCTAGTCACTCGGTCAGTATCACAACAGTGCTATATTTAAAATTGTGGTTCATATGATTGTTTGGTTCTCCCCCTATGGGTAACATAAGTATCACATTTGTCCACTCCCCATTCCCACAACACTTTGGCCGAAGGAACCGCCTTGGAATGGAGGATCTGCACAAATGGTCTTGTTATGTCACTTAGGGGTATTTGCTTTGTTTGCTTTATTATCCTTCATCGAGTATATGTGCGGAAGAATGTTGGCCGATGACCCTCGAGGTTGGGGGCATTTGCCAAAAGAGTTATTTGCTTCTTGTTTCTCCCTCCTCATGGAGCCCCAAAAACCATTTGGCCTTATTATGTGTTTTTTCCGCAAATACTTTTATCCGATGAGACTTGCTCTCTCTATGGTGGTATTTGTCGACATATTTTGGAGACTAAGATGCCCTTACTCCCTATTTCCTTGTTAAAGGCTAGACACAGGTGACACCACAGACATGTGCATGAAGGAATGCGACTCGCATCAATGACTCCAACTAACAACCATGCTAACTATTGCTTGACTAAGGTTTGTTGCTTGTCTTATATCATCTCATACCAGGTGGCATTATTTATGTGATGAATTGTTGGAATATTTATCTATTGTTTGGTATGGTTACTATTGTAAACTAGAATAAATCAAACCCACCTTCAAACACGATATAGTCAGTCTAGTGCCACTAACCTAAACCTAGAATGCTTTTATCATCGTTATCTCTGTGGAAAGACCCTAGTATGTGTAACCTGTCCAAGTCTATTTTGATGTCACCCATGTGGCAAGGTTTAGCTAGTCATCTCTAGTGCGGTCGGGGCTAAATCTTGCGAAGGTTCTGGAGGTAGGCATCTCTCAGCATGAAGGAGAGTGTGCCAGATTAACTTCCTCATAAGACTATTGTCTAAGGACAGGTCGGTGGCTAGGAAGAGTGTCTTGCTAGGATAGAGGTTTTGTGAGTGTACTTGTCGGGTGCTTGTGGATTTTCTCCCATAAGCGTAGGTAAGTACATTTTGGTGGATGATGTTAGCACCCTATCGAGAGTCGAACTAGCAGTTACCCTGTTCCTAGATGATGGAACAGTTCAGTGTCAATCACACTAGTTAAGTCCTTGTCGAGTCTATATGTAAACGTAAGAATGTTGAAAGAAACTTTTGAACAACTTTACTAAGTGAACAAAGAGATGCTACATGAATAGTTGTTGTGTTGTATGGGGTGGTAGTACGATAGTTGGATGCCTCCAAGGGCGAACCATTATCGACTATGCACTCCCATGTGAATGAGATGAGAAACAGGGATATTATTGTCGCTTGGTACCACATGGTACAAACACATCTTCATCTAGACAAGTTATTGATTTATTGCGGTACTCGACCCAACCCCTCCTAGCTTGGACTCGTTATCTGCAATATCCCATGTTTGCAATGCCATGATAATTTTATATTATCTTGTTGTCATTATAATTATTCTCTTATTGCATGCTTTGTTCGATTATTTCTATCTTGTATTCAGTTTGTGAGTACCTTCAATGTACTCACCAACTGGCTTTATATTGCGAGATTCTCAACACAATAGCTTGGAGATGTAGTGAGAGATGTTAGGAATCAGTAGCCCAGCTAGAGCCATCTGGATTGGAGCCACACCAAGACGTTGCCTCATAGTTGTCTTCCGCTGCCAGTTAAACCACTATTCGAGCCATGCTTGACATGATATATTATCTTGTCAAGATGGCCATTTGAGCCATTTGTAGCACTTATGTGCCTGTTTGTAATGATATTCATGAATGCTGTCATCTCGTGATGCGCAGACACATATCTTTGGGTGGTGCACGAGGCGATTCACTGTTGTGACAAGATGTGTCACGGCGGGGTGTCACAATTATCTAGGATGGATGATAAGTTTTCAATGTCTTCCTTGATAGGGGCCACAAAAATGTCCGCGTAATCCGCATAGAGTGATGTTCTGAACATAGTTCCTCTCCCTCGAATTTTGTGAAGAAGGTCATGGAATGTGGCAATGTCAAGAAGTTAAGTGAGCGGTACAATGGAGAGCATGGATAAAATCAGGGAGAGGGGGTCCCCTTGTCAAAGACCACAACCATGGAGCAATGGGAGGCCGACCACTTCATTTAGGAGCACATGGGAGGTGGAAGATGAGAACAAGGTGGCAATCCAATTCCAAAATCTACTTGGAAATCCCTAGAGTTGAAGAAGGTCCAGGATGTATTCCCATCTTATTGATTCGAAAGCATTGTGGATGTCTAGCTTGAACACGAGCGTCACCGTCTTGTTCTTATGCAATCTTTTCGCCAAATTCTTCACACATAGAAAATTGTCGTGGATGCTTCTCTTTCTTATGAACACACTTTGTTAATTGGAGAGGAGGTCATTCCTGAGTAGACCTAGGCAGAGGGAAAGAACCTTCGTAAGGATCCTGACTATGACATGAATTAGGATAATGGGTCTAAAGTGGGAAAAATCCTCCACCCCCTCGTTTTGGCAATAGTGCAATGTTTGCGGAGTTGAGCCAATGAATTTCTCTACGTGAAGATTGCTAAATAGGTGAATCACCTTAATTACATCATCCTTGATGGTTCTCTAACATTTCTTGAAGAAAATACCTGTGTATCCATCTGGTCCCAAGGCCTTGTCCCTCGACATTTGGTTGATGGCGTTCAAAACTTCCTGCTTGGTTAAAGGGTCATCAAGGCCCTCCATCTCCGAATTCTCAAAATCATCTCATTCCAACTGAAGTCCCGGTTTCACGCATCTCCCTTACCAATGACATTTTTTAAGTGATTGTACACAATATCTTATTTGTCTTTATGTTTGGTGATCCAATCATTGTTGTGTTTGAAGCGGTGGACATGGTTTTTGCGCCTCCAACCATTCACCCTTAGGTGAAATAATCTCATTTTAACATCTCCCTCTTTTATGTTGGTGATTCAGGTGATGTGCATTAAGTTCGTTAAAAGGGCTAGGTTTGTCAAAAAAAATACACAAATATGGATATAGACCGAGCAAACGCCTTCAATAAAACCTCATTTCTTCCCATATCCAACATTTTGTCCTTTCATCTAATAATACTTTCACATACTCATATAAATCAGACGTTGGAACCAATCTGATATGCCCGGTCCAACCATAGCTGGCAGGTCTAAATATTTGTCATTCAAAGTCCACCTGTGCATTTGGACTAACAAAAGTACTACATTTTGACTCACTAACTAATTATCCTGAACTGTTGCAGTAACGGTCCAAGATATTCTTTAAAGTTGCAGCATTACTGCTATCATCAGCTGTCATTAAGATCATTGAATCATCTACAAAAAGAAGATGAGATACCAGTATAGCACCCATACACTTGTTTTTTCTGAAAATGGGCGCTTTATTATTTAGGATGTAATGTTTACATCTGGACTCTGCATAACTAAGATATGCACACAGCCGACAAAAGTCTGGAAAACAAAAAACAATAATAGGCGACCATTACTAGCACAACGTCTAACATGATGGCTAAGAAGATGGTAGATCAATCCTCAGATCACGCTGCCATCCAAGTCGGGAAAAATATCCCTCGTCGTATCTTTCAAGCGCGTACAACCCTCCATAAATAGATCTCGAAACTCCACACTTTTTATAAATAACCAATAACGAAGAGTAGCCGTACCCCGGTAGATAACCTACAAGTTAGTAGATAGTTTATTATTAAAAATCTTGTCACTTCTACATAGGCAGAACAACCAAATTATGGCAATCACTCCCATCCTAAATAATATCTTGTACTCATCATTAATCCAATGTAGCTAGTTACCAAAAACATTGGCCACCGACCATGGTGGGGATAAACCACATGCTACCTGAATGATTTAGTGTATAGATCTAGCGAATTTACAATAGAAGAATAAATATTTAATCATCTCATCTTGATGACAAAAAACAAATTGTTTACTCCCTTGCCAATTATGCTTCACAAGATTATCCTTAGTAAGAACAACTCCTCGACGAAGATACCATGCGTCTATTTTGGTTTTCAACGGTATCTTTATCTTCCAAATCTTTTTAAACTCAACATCGACTGGAATATCAAGTTGTATTAAAGCTCTATACATAGACTCAATTGTGAATTTACCATTACCTGTTAGGTTGGATGTAAACTCATCCAGTCCTTCTGATAAATGCACCGAGAACAACCTTATAAGAAGGTTATTCCATGATTTCAATCGGGGTCCAATGAGATCTCGTCTGAATAACACATTCGGATGATTCGACTCCAACATCGTGGAAATTGTATCCCCTTTGTGTCAAATAATATCATAAAGAGCTAGATATTGTTCTCACAAGGTAGCATGACCTAGCCATTTATCCTCCCAAAAACGTATCTAAAATCCATCCTTGATATTAAAAGCACCAAAACGAAAGAAATGCTTCTTAGATGCCATAAGGCCAGCCCAAAAATGCGAATCACCAGGTTTTCATGACACTTGTAACAACGCTTTCAAGCCAACAAATTTTCTCCACAGAATGGTTTGCCAAACCTCGTCTTCTGAAAGTAGCTTAAAATCCATTTACCCAGAAGAGAAGAATTCTTAACTAGTAAGTCTTGTATACCCAGGCCCCCTTGTTCTTTTGGACGCCAAACAATATTCCATTCAGCCAGTCGATATTTTTTCTCATTATCCCCTTGCCAAAAGAATCTTGATTGGAAATAATCCAATCGATATAAGACTCCTTTCGGTATCTGAAAGAATGAAATCATATACAATACCATATTGGTAAGTACTGAGTTTATGAGAACTAGTCTTCCCCTAAGGGATAATAATTTAACTTTCCAACTACTAAGATGCTTTTGTAATCTTTCATCAACGGGTTTCCACTCAGCAATCATGAGGCATCAACAATGTATCGGAATGCCCAGATAATTGATTAGGAATTTCCCTTGTCCATAGCCGAAAACTTCAGCATATATATGGGCCTCGTTTTGGGCCTCGCCGAAACAATACAAATTGCTTTTATGGAAATTTATCTTTAATCCAGAAAGTTACTCGAATACTGATAATATTAATTTAAGATTCTTTGCTTTCTCCTAATCATGTTCCATAAATAAGATTATTTCATCAACATATTGTAGGATAGAAAGACCTCCATCTACGAGATAAGGCATTAAACCTTCAATCAGGCCATCAGCCTTTGCTCTCTCGACTAGGATTGCCAGCGGATCATGCACTATGTTGAATAGCATAGGAGATAGCGGATCCCCCTATCTTAACCCTTTCTTTGTCTGCAAGTATTTGCCAATATCATCATTGATATTAATGGAAACACTCCCTCCCGACACAACAAAATGAACTAGAGCGTGCCACTCTTCTGAAAAACCTTTCATAGAGAGTGTTTGCTGAAGGAAAGACCATTTAACTTTATCATAGGCCTTCTCAAAGTCGATCTTGAACATTACTCCATTCATTTTCTTGGAGTGTAGTTCATGGACCGTTTCATGCAGAATTACAACACCATCTAGTATGTTGCTTCTTTGCATCAAAGCCATTTGAGGGGGGCGAATGACATGGTCAATTACTGAATTCAACCCAATAGTGGTAACTTTTGTGAATATTTTAAAACTAACGTTAAGGAGGCAGATTGGACGATATTGTTGTATGCGTTCTGAATTATTTACCTTAGGCAATAAAATAATATTACCAAGATTAAGTCAGAATAAGTCCAATTGGCCAGAGGAAAGGACCCCAAACAACTCCATCAGGTTCTCCTTGATGACGTCCCAGAAATTTTGATAAAATTCCGCTGGAAATCCATCTGAACCTGGTGCTTTGTTATGTTCTATTTTAAAAACAACCTTTTTAACCTTGTCCTTCATATATGGAGCGATTAAAAAACTATTTTCCTCATCTAAAACCTGCGGTATATATGAGGAAAGGGTCTCATCCATTGAGGAACAATTCTCCTCGGAAGGCCCAAATAAACCATTATAATAATTAGTAATAAACGACTTTAGATGCTCATGACCCTCAATAGTATCTCCATCTTGTATCAGAGAGTGAATAAGTTTCTTCTTGTGTTTGCTATTGGCCACACTATGAAAATATCTTATATTCGCATCTCCCTCCAGAATGAATTTCTCTTTACCTTGTTGATACCATTTTAGTTCCTCCTCACGCAGAAATCGCGCTAAATCTGTATTTGATTGGCTTTTACGCTTAGTTTCTTGTGCAGATAATGGTCCAACTTCCGCAAGAGACTCCAAGTCATTAATAATAGATGAAAGATGTATTTTTTTTCAGGATTCCAGCATTATGTCTTGTCCAACCCCAAAGGAAGTTTTGAAGAGCCCGCAGTTTGTTGTTCCAACGTTGTATAGGCGTTTGACCACGTCTATCCCAAATGGTCTTCACCATATCATGGAACCCATCCCGATGCAACCATCCCAGTTCGAATTTGAACTTTTGTTTGTGCTTCAGTGAGGAAGTCCCAACAGAAAGAAGAATAGGGGCATGATCCAACAGAGCTTCAATACGTTCAAGAGCACAAAGCCATAGGGAACTTGTCTTCCCATTCTGTATCCATAAGTATCCTATCTAATTTCTCGTATATCGGCTCATGAAGATTATTAGTCCAAGTGAATTGTCTTCCTAATATTGTGACCTCTCTAAGATCCAAACTGTCAATGACAACATTGAATAAAAAAGGCTAATGATCGTCATATCGCCCCATGTTTTTCTTATGAGGAAATCTTAGTAAATTAAAATCTCCGCCTATTTAGATAGGGAACAGATTATCTTTCACTAAATTAACCAATTCACATAAAAAGTCAGGTTTATAAGCATTTTGGGTTGCACCATACACAACGACTAGAGATCATGTGAAGTCATCAGCTTTGTTACGAATATGGAGTTTGATATAAAAATCTTCAACCGAACTAGTTAATACCTCCATAGTATCATCTCTGACGCCAAGTAGGATACCCCCAGATCTACCACGAGGCCGATGTGAAATCCAACTAAAATCCACTCCCTTAGAAAGGCGATTGAGTAAAGTTTCCGAGAATTCATGTCTACCAGTTTCAGAAATATCTAGAAAATCAAACTTATAATCTTTTACACAGTCCGCAAAAAAAAATTAGCCAAATCCCGAAGGCCTCTACTATTAGAAAATATTTTATTCATTGAGAAACTATAGTAGATTTGGATACACGGGCTTGCATCCTACGCTTGCATTCAATGTTTGAGAATGCTGCAGGGCTGTGTTATTGCAATCAGCATCCATACGCTTGTTACATTATTCACACTGAGGATGAATGCTTTACTATCATATGATAGGCTAGTTAATTTGCAGGGGCCTCTAGTTCTCCCCAGCTGCAAATGGCTTGGGAAGAAATTGGCGAGCTATCTTGCCGTTGGCGCCCTCCGGGAAGAACCCGCCGGGCAGGTGCTCGTTGCCCGTGAGGTACATGATCCTGAGTAGCTCTGCCGGCGTCCGAGGGTAGGAGAGCGAGTCCGTGTCGGCGGAGAGCACATTGGTGCAGATCCTCCCCTCGGCGCCGAGCTCCGGCGGAACGGTGAGCCCCTCGTCCTTCACGCCGCACTTCCCGAGCTGGTTTCTCGTCACGGAGATGCGGTCGGTGAACTCCGCCACCGTGATCCCCTTGTAGGGCAGCACGGTCTCGCGCTTCCGCTCGAAGAGGAGCGCGCGGAAGACGGCGTCCTGCCCCGCCTCCACGCCTAGCAATCCCGCGAGAAGCTGCAACAAATGCATGGCTCGATGTAACTTTCATATTTTCATGTCGTTGTTGCACGCATAAGATGTCCGTGATGTGGGTGGTCAGATTTGATTATACCCGTTTTGTGGCATAGCCGTCGATGATGGGGTTTGTGCCGGTGTAGCCGTTGATGCCCAGGTAGGGGATCACGTAGGAGGCCAGAAGGAAGTTGAGGCTGTTGACGTAGGGGTCGAAAGGAGGGTTCAACTTGTACCCAAATGCTGCGTCCATGACCCTTGCAAAGTTCTTGGCACTCAGGTCTATCTTTGGCCTAGGGAACCCACCAACTGTGTCCTGGATAGCCCTGCCATGAAACAAAAGAAACTCTGACAAATCATAGTTGAAAATGACAATGTTGGAGTATATGAATTTTCAGTAGCCACTTCCAACGGTTTCATCTATCCAGGAAAGGAACAAACTCTGGCAAATGCAATTGCACGCAAACATTGTGGAGATGAGCAAAAATCGAATTATGTCAGCAGCGTTGTGCAGTAACACAACCGCGATCTTTACGAACCTCAGGTGGCCAACTTCTTGAAGGCCAAACTCCGCGGCGATCCGCCACGTCACCTCGTCAAGGTTGGCCTTCATGGCGCCCACCGGAGGCGGGCCCCCCAAGGTCAGGTTCGGCGCGATCTGGTCGAGCCCCACGCCATAAGCCGCGTGCAGGAAGAACTCTGCCTCGGTGAACTCCAGGTTCAGCGCGAACTGCATCGGGTCGATGTCGTACGGGAACACCGGGACCGGAATGTGCGGAGCCGGCTGCTGGCACTTAGGACCGCCGCAGCTGGAGGCTTCCACCGCCGCCAGTACCGCCGATATCTTCGCCGGAGGACAGGTAGGGTCGACGGCATGGGAAGACGATGCCCTGCATGAGCAGGCTACGAGGAGCAACAGCAGGAGAGGAGTGTGAGATGATGCCATTGCCATCTTGACTGAAAGTTTACGTGTGCGAGGATGCTGGTCGATCTGAACTCTGAAGGTATAACCTGTGATCTTTGCTAATTTTATAGTGAATTTTGCTCAGCATATCCAACCATCTGAAACCTGCCGTTCTCCTCTTTTCTGGAACTAGCAGGTAACCACCGTTCTTCAACTGTCATTGTTACCGACTTTATCTCCAAGATAATATCGTGTGGGAAATCTTGCTAGCTGCTAGCTGGAACTAGATTGCTTGCTGAACCCGAGAAGTAAGCCATTGAGAAGTCAAGATGTACTTGCAGACAGATCACTTTCGTCAGAAGCTTGATTTCAAATTGGACTGTCATTGGTTGTATCGTCGCAAGTTTTTCTTCAGCCTATATCTGGACCATCCATATGCAGGCCGCAGATGCTATTACTAGGCGAGACGTAAAGTTTCTTCGGATCACTTTGTCAAAATTTCTTCGCAGATGACATGCTTACACACGGCATTTAGCGTGGTTGTTGTCAGGGTGTGCAGAGAATTCAATTCTTTCCCTGTTTATAGTTTCCCATGGAGGTTGCCTTTCCTTTGTCGGAAACCTTAGGTATTTGATAGCCATGTCTCTGCAATTGTAACCACTAACCACATGCATGAACCAGCTACCTTGCTGACTGAAATGAATTGCACACGATGCAGTTATACTGACCACCTGACTTTATGTTGTGGTGAAGTTTCGATCCGCGGAGATGGTTCAACTGCGACCTTTCTCTTTCCATGAGATGTCTTGCGTGTAATTTCGTCTTACTATCGAATGGTCTTGCTAGCTACTCCCTCCGTTCAGAAATACACTTCTTTCGCAAAGCTAAAACATCTCATATTTTGAAACGGAGGGAGCACTTAGTTAGAAAAGAGTGATTAGCAAGAGAGCACACTTAATTGTCTCTATATACACGGAAGGAGCTAGGAGAGAGCAGTAAGCTAATTATCTGTCTTTGTAGGCACACAAGCATAAATAGACTGCAAAACAACTAAGAGGCTTGCTTACGGAGACAAATTCCTTGTTGATTGACAATGCACACACATTGCTTTCGTGAGGGAACGTAGCAACTTGGTTTGTGGGTTCGATGTAGTCATCTGCACTTGCAGACATACAACAACCTAGCCGGTTATCGTAATTGAGCCGGCTAAGCTTTCCTTCTCCCACAAACATCGGTCCAGCATGTTGCCTATTCTATCACTAACCATGGAGAGGTAGAGGCAACACCCGCTCTAAGATATGTTCTGATCTAGAGAACTTTGGAACGGGTCTAGGCAACTAGAAGGACCACGAGCCTTTATTGTGAGCAACATCCGAAACCAACAGCGAGAGCGAGGCTTACTTGATAGCACCGAGCACGAAACATGCCAACGCCACGAGAAAACAGTGCAAGCGCCATTAGGCCACGGTGGGACACCCAAAGGTGTCTCGCGCGTGGCAAACGTGTATAAAGCACCACTTTCCGTAGGTCACCACTTCCCGTAGGTCGGGTACCTGCTCGCGAGCACTTGAAAGCCAACCGTAACATAAGGCACACGAATGACGGTTAGGTTGTAGTTGCTGTTAGAATTGTATTCACACTAACCCGCTTGTCGTGTATCACGTATACGTGTTGTATATGTATGTAACTTGTATGTGGTTATGACTATATAAGTGGAGCACGTGCGAGGTTTTTGACCCACGCACAAAACCCTAAATCCTCTTTTCAATCTTGAGGAGACTATGGTTTTGCGTCCTTTTTTCTTCAACTAAAGACAACTTCCAAGAAATTTCATAGTGAAAGGCGAAAGTCTCATCAATCAAGGCATTCTACTTAATCTTATAAAAAAAACTAAAACTTCTTAAATATAAAGTTATCTTGATATGCTTAACTAGAAGATATCTTTAAATAAAATTTAAAAATTTATTGAATTTTCTTTTTATTTCTCTAATTCGCAAATCCATTTTTCTATATAGAATAGAATTGATTCCTATTTCTATAATGGAATTGGATTTCAGATACTTTCAATTACATAGAAAAGAATAATATATATAAAAGATATAATAAAGAGAAAATGCGACTTTATTGGCATTTTCATTCGATCATTATCGACTTTTTTTAAGATATTTTTTTATTTGTTAATAATTTTAGAATTCCTATTTCACTAAGGGGGACATAGAGTCAGAGCAAATAAAATAGCTAATTCTTATTAGAAAAAAAGAATGAATATCAAGCGTTATAGTATGATTTTGAATAATCTAAAAAAGTAATATAGTAAGGGGGAGAGAAAAACTTTGAGATATATTGATTCAGATTGAATTGGAAATACCTCAACGATACAATCAATTCAATTCTGAATTGCAATAAGCAAGTGGGGTCTCTCAAATAGAGTCGAACTGCTAGACTACGTCGAGTGATGAATTCAATAGATTAAAAAAACTAAGAGATGGATGAAATTACACAAGGAATCCTTGTCTCAAAGAAGAGGAAAATGGGGATATGGCGAAATCGGTAGACGCTACAGACTTGATTGTATTGAGCCTAGGTATGGAAACCTGCTAAGTGGTAACTTCCAAATTTAGAGAAATCCTGGAATTAAAAAAGGGCAATCCTGAGCCAAATCCGTGTTTTGAGAAAACAAGGGGGTTCTCGAACTAGAATACAAAGGAAAATGATAGGTGCAGAGACTCAATGGAAGTTGTTCTAACACTTTTACTTGAGTTAATTACGTTGTGTTGTTAGTGGAACTTCTTCTAAATTTGAAGGAAGGGCTTTATACATCTAATAAAGTGGATTAATTGGACGAGGACAAAGAGAGAGTCTCATTCTACATGTCAATACTGACAACAATGAAATTTCTAGTAAAAGGAAAATCCAACGACTTTATAAGTCGTGAGGGTTCAAGTCCCTCTATCCCCAAACCCTCTTTTATTCGCTAACTATAGTATTTATCCTCTTTTTTCCTTTTTATCAATTTAAGATTCATTAGCTTTCTCATTCTACTCTTTCCCAAAGGAGTGCGAAGAGAAATTAATGGATCTTATCCTAGAATAGATTTCTTTTTTATTCCAGTGTCGGGAAGGGATCCTGATTATTCACTCTATTTTTAAGTATTATTAAGTAAGCCATATACAATGCGTAGGACTACCTCCCATTTTTAAATTTTGAATTTAAAATACTTTATTTAATTGATTTTTTAATCCCTTTAATTGATATAGATACAAATTCTCTACTAGGATGATGCACAAGAAAAGGTCAGGATAGCTCAGTTGGTAGAGCAGAGGACTGAAAATCCTCGTGTCACCAGTTCAAATCTGGTTCCTGGCAGAGAAAAAAAATCTACCGAATAGGTATTGATATAAATGCCTTGAGATGGATTGGGATATATATTCGTTCATAATATAAATAGAGTATAGTATGATTTATTCAATCTAAGTGGATAAGTCTATAATCTAGAAGCACTTCTTTTTCTTTTTAGAAAATGGTAAAAATTTAATATATCTTTTCTTTATGGTAAAGAAGGAGGTGAGATTAGGCTCCCCTTTATTTTTTTTATTTCTTAATTTTGTATTCTGCTATTCTGATGAATCTTATCTTACTTTCCTAGTTGTGCTAAGTCATACGCGCGATACAAAGTTCAGGGTAGAGAACTTCTTTGAATCATCTTATTTTTCTGTTCATTCTGGCTGAATAAAATTAATATCTGATTTCAAAATAGGGAATCGAAATAAAACCATTTTTTTTGCTCAGTCTATCTTGACTGCTTTTGTATAATAGGAATTATTTAGAAATATGTATTCGGTTTGATCTAGGAGGAGAGCGTAAAAATATTCCTTGACTTGAATAAAATCTAGAGTTGTGTTGTATAAGTGAGCATGAATTTATTATCATTCAATGAGCAGAGCCCTCTCCTTCGCGGCCGCGATGACATCGTCTGCCCTCCAGCTCTCCACGGTCGTCGGGGCCATGGCTTCCTCCTCCAATGCAACCATCTCCACCGGGGTTATTCCCATGATCTCAGTTCACTTGGAGGCAGGCAACTTCAATATCTCGAAGGGCATCCTTCTCCCCAATCTCTCTGGCATCGGTCTCCATCTTCACCTTGATGAAACCATCGCGGCGCCCGAGAAGACCATCACGGAGGGAGAAGAGTACAAGGCCATCACTATGGTCAACCCAGAGTACGCTCGCTGGTGGTCTCAGGACCAGCGGGTCGTCAGACTCCTACTCAGCTCCATGGAGCCCAATATCGCCAATCATCTCATCGGTTGCAAAACTGCTACTGCGGTGTGGAACGGTGTCCATGACCTGTACGGGGCTCAGAGTCGCATCAATGTCTGCCACATTCGCCGTTAGCTGACGTCTACGAGGAAGGGAGATCTCTCTGCCGCCGCGTACATGCATAAGATGAAGTCCTTCGTAGATGCCATCGCCGCCACCGGAGCTCCCGCATCCGACGACGAACTCATAGACTATATCTTCATCAGGCTCGACTCTGCGTACAACTCCATCGCCGCGTCGCTCACCATCGGCAACCAGTCAATCTCCTACTCCGACTTCTACTCGCATATCCTCTCCTTCAAGGCTCTCCAAGTGCAGCAGGCGCATGCCAAGGGTTGGTCGTCCTCGGTAAACGCGACAACGCATCCTAACCCCGCCTACCAAGGCGTCGGATCCTCCTCCCGCCCCTACGGCAATGATGGCAAGCAAGGGCAGATCCACAACGGCAGGAAAGGCAGCTACGGCTGCAACGACGGTGGTTGACAAGATGGCGGCGGCTACAGTCGCAACGACAACGACTATGGCAGCAATGATGGAGGCCGCAATGGTGGCTGGAACGGCGGATACGGTCACAATGATGGAGGTCGCAATGGCGGATGGAATGATAGCCGCAATGATGGTGGTCGCAACAACAATGGACATAATGGCAGCGGGAACGGCGGCCAGCATCGTTGGAGACCATGTTTTCAGCTTTGCGGCAACTGGGCCACGAAGCTAGGGACTGCGCAACCTCTACAACCCCAACTATTAGCCTTCACAGCAGCGTGCCGACAATGCTGCTTTGACAACTTACAATAACAACCCCTGGATCATGGATTCAGGGACGAGGAATCATCTGATGAGCGAGCTAGCATGTCTTCATGCTTACAAGCGCTACGGTGGAAAGGATCAGGTGCAAGTGGCCAACGGTGCAGGTTTGTCAATTTCGCATATTGGTCATTCACTCTTAGATGGTTCATCAATTCATCTTAAAAATATTCTTCATGTGCATGATGCTCGTCTAAATCTCCTTTCTGTTTATCGTCTTGTTTGTGACAATGACGTGTTTGTTGAATTTCCCCGTCACTTTTTCTATGTAAAGGACAAAACCATGAGGAGGGTCCTTTTTCTCGGTAGGAGTCAAGGTGGTATGTATCCCATCACGTTTGTCAAAGCTTCGTCTTCGTCACATCATGAGTCGGCCGGTGCCACTTCCCAGCAATTGCATCAACGCCTTGGTCATCCATCAAATAATGTAGTTCAAAATATTGTTAGAACCAATGAGCTTTTGTGTTCTCCTTCAGACAATAATTCTTTAGTATGTGATGCTTGTCAACATGCCAAAAGGCATCAGTTACGTTACACATCATCTTCTCATATCTCTACTGTACCACTTGAATTGATTCACTCCAATGTTTTGGGGCCGACTAGTGTTTCCTCTGGGGGTACAAGTATTATGTTAGCGTTGTGGATGACTATTCTCGTTTTTTTGGGATATATCTTCTAAACACAAGTCTAATGTTGAGCAAGTATTTTATGCATTCTAGGCTCATGTTGAACATCTTTTGAATGCCAAGATCAAGGAAGTTCAATCTGATTAGGGTGGGGAATATCATCGACTTCATCACTATTTTGAGCGTACATGCATAGTTTATCGTGTCTCGTGCCCCCACACCTGTCAACAAAATAGGATTGCTGAGTGCAAACACCGTCACTTGGTCGAGACAGGTCTTGACCTTCTTGCACACTCGTAGCTTCCTCTATGTTATTGGGATGAAGCTTTCCTTACTACGTGTTTACTCATTAATTGTATGCCTACTCATGTCATCAACAACGAAACACCCCTTTATAGACTCATGCATATTCAGCCCCACTACTCCTTCCTTCGTATTTTTGGGTGTGCCTGTTGGCCTAGCCTTTCGTAAATATAACTCCCACAAATTAGAATTCTATTCTAAGATGTGTATTTTTCTGGGGTGTAGCCCTATGCATAAGGGATACAAGCGCTTGGATAGATCCACGGGGAGAATTTACATCTCACGTGAAGTTGTGTTTGATGAGTCCATGTTTTTGTTTGCCACTCCTGGTGTCTCTGTTGATGTGTCCACTCTTGAATAAGCTATTCGTTTTCCTTCTGATGAACCACCAGTTACTAGTGAGCCTATGCGAAGTTATGACATGTCCTATTTGTGTACTAATCCATCTGTGCAAGGTGATTGTGTTACTGTGCAGATGTCGGTGCCTTCTTTCGATCGCTCGTTGGAGCCTGCGATTGACGTACATGGGGAGCATGTGATTGGTGTGCATGATCTGCCACAGTCGCATGTGGCTGCCTCGGTTTCTCCTGCACCAGCCCATGGGTTGGTTTCATCCGCTCCTGACCAGCTCGTGCCGCCCACTACCGTGCCATCGGCTGCGACGCTCCCGGCTGGCCCAGCTTCCAAGCCTTAGCATAGGCTAATCACTCATCATCATGATCATACCCATCACGAGAAAGTATACACTAACAACACGTTGCATTATGATTCGCGTCGCTTCATGTTCTTTGCTACTCCAACATCACACCGAGAGGCGCTTCTCGAGCTGGCATGGCATGCAGCCATGTCGGATGAGTTTGCTGCTTTGCAGCAGACTGGCACATGGACCCTGGTTCCTCGACCACCCGACGTCAATATTGTTGGAAACAAGTGGATCTTCAAAACCAAGCACCGTCCTGATGGGTCTATCGACAAGCACAAATCACGGTTAGTAGCTCGTGGTTTTACTCGATAGCATGGGATTGACTATGGTGATACTTTTAGTCCAACCGTGAAGCCATCCACAGTTCACCTGGCATTGTCTCTCGCGGTCTCTCGCGGCTGGAGTCTTCGACAGGTTGATGTCAGCAACGCTTTCTTGCATGGGTTCCTAGCTGAGGATGTCTACATGCAACAACCGCTAGGCTTTGAAGATGTGAGGTATCCTTCTCATGTATGTAAGCTTCAGTAGTCTATTTATGGCCTAAAACAGTCTTCACGGGCTTGGTATGCACGATTGAGTCAACTTCTCCATCATCTTCGATTTGTTTCCTCCAAAGCTGATACGTCGCTCTTCATTTTCTCATGTGATGGGGTGCAGATACTCATGCTTGTCTATATGGATGATATTGTCATTGCTGGCTCTACTCAGGAGGTTGTGGATCATCTGGTTCATTATCTCTCTAACAGTTTTCCTATTAAGGACTTGGGACGACTAGAGTACTTCCTTGTATTGGAGGCATCATATAATTTAGGGGGGTGACTGATGGCCCAAAATATATCGAGCTCATTGGGGAACCCCAAGAGGAAGGTATGATGAGCACAACAACAAGTTTTCTCTCAGTACGAAACCAAGGTTATCAATCCAGTAGGAGCAAAGAAACACCCCAAAGGTGTTGCTAGCTGAACGTTGGCAGGGCGCACTACCGGTGCCAGCAGCAACATGGATACCTGCACAACACAACCACAGAACTCTGTCCCCAACTTGCGATGAGGTTGTCAATCTCACTGGTTTTGCTGAAAACAAAGAATTAAACGTATCAAATGGAAGGAAGTAATAGTTTGCAGAAAGTAAACATAAAGCAGTAAACAGTTTATAGATTGTATATAAAAGAAAGGACCAGGATCCATAGTTCACTAGAGGTAGCTCTCCTTAAGATAGATAATATGTTGGGTGAACAAATTACAGAAGGGCAATTGACAAACATCGAGAAAGCAATACATGCATATACTAATCATCTTGACTCCTTTGAGATTCGATTGGGCATTACAATATTATACATAGACCGCCATCCAACTTCATCTATGACTAATAATCCACCTTCAGGTTATCACACTACAAGAAATGTGTTGACTAGTGACCTTTTCTTAACGATCCTGAGTTTTTTGATCATAGATCTATGACCATTTCGAATCAACTGATCGTAGGCCATTTGGGAGGGTACAACCCCTAAAAAACTACGACCTTTTTTGTCAAGAAGGTCATAGTTTGCTTATACCAGTTGGCCATAACATAGGCATCGTTGGTCCATGACCTTAATTTTGGGTGATTACGACCAATTTAAATGGTCATGGGTACTATTCATGATAACTTAAGAAAGACGATGGCCACCTCACCAGGTTGATCTAGGTGTCATGTCCATGTGTCAAGTTTCGCTGACGTGTCTGCATATGTGTCATATTCATGTGTCAATTTATGCTGACATGTCATGTCCATATGGTGTTGACTACCAATTATACTCCTACCGACATGTGGGACCTGCTTGCCATGTTGGCTTTGACCTGTTGACCAGGAGGGGCAACTATGACACGAATATTAGATAAAAAAGCAGGCGCTAGGGAGGGTCGAACTCGCGACCTCGCGCGACCACACTTCCACCAAACGTGGTCTACCAACTGGCCACATCGACCTTCTTGTATATTAGGGACTACCGGGTGTATTTAACCACAAATCAGCCTTCTAAACCCACGCAGGGCTCCACCTTGTGGCTTCTTGGGCTGCTCCCTGGGCTTGTACGTCTTGGGCTGAAGGAAACAAGCGAGGCTACTCCCTGTGATCGTCTCTCGGCTCGACTGGCCCGTTTGCCTGGCGAGTTCGTTGGGCCAGCCACCTCGAGTTTTTTTTTCTGTTTTTTCAATTCTTTTGTATCTTTTTAATTATAATTCCAAATTGAGTCAAACAAAATTCAGAGAAATTGTAAAATTTTAGAGAATTTTTAGGACATTATGGAACAATTTTACTTTCCGATAAAACTACAAAATATTTTTCATATAAAACCTTAATAGGTGTAAAAAGAGATTTTGAATCATTGTTTTGACAGTAGGGGCTTGAAATTGAAATCATTTGTCTACGGGATGATCCTTGCTAAAATTGCATCGGATCTCTGAAGAAACATCATATTGTGAGTCTAAAAATGATTTTTTTTTTAAAATCTTGAGCGTTAGATCATGTACCTGTAGTTCAAATCGGACTCACTTCCTACCGATTCGGCACGAATTTGTCTTTTTCACCAGGGGTCAAAGGAAAGGTTTGACATATCCTACATGTGACATTGTATATGTAAGGTGGTCTAATATTTTCGAAAAATATAGTGGTAGCATTTTGAATTAACCATTTGACGGTTGCTACACAAAACGCCCCGCTTTTGCCACTCGGAAAATGGAAAATGCATTTTCTGTGTGACGAAAAGGAAAACTTTCTCCTGCAACATTGTTCGTCATCCCAAGATGCACATGTGTATACAATATGAGCATATTATCACAAACTATGTCGCGATTCTGGCCATAACATTGGTCGTTTGACCCAAAAGTCATAAAACCTCGAACATGATAGGTCATTTCCATGAAGGTTTTTTTGAGATGTTCGCAATATACCAAGTTTGCTATTTTTCTTTGCAAATATGTCACATAATATGACACCACGCGAAGGTTTTACATTGTCTAGACCGTTTTTGAATTTTTCATGCCCGTTTCAAACTATGGTCAAAACGGCGGGCATGAAGGTTCATAGATAGGGGATGATCCTTGCTAAAATTGCATCGTATCTCTGAAGAAACATCATATTGTGAGTCTAAAAATGATTTTTACAAAAAATCATGAGCGTTAGATCATGTACCTATAGTTCAAATCGGACTCACTTCCTACCGACTCGGCACGAATTTGTCTTTTTCGCCAGGGGTCGAAGGAAAGGTTTGACATATCCTACTTGTGACATTGTATATGTAAGGTGGTCTAATATTTTTTAAAAATATGGTGGTAGCATTTTGAATTAACCATTTGACGGTTGCTTCACAAAACGCCCCGCTTTTGCCACTCGGAAAATGGAAAATGCATTTTTTGTGTAACGAAAAAGAAAACTTCCTCCTGCAACATTGTTCGTCATCCCAAGATGCACATGTGTGTACAATATAGGCACATTATCACAAACTATGTCCCGATTCTGGCCATAACATTGGTCGTTTGACCCAAAAGTCATGAAACCTCGAACATGATAGGTCATTTCCGTGAAGGTTTTTTCGAGATATTTGCAATATGCCAAGTTTGGTATTTTTTCCTTGCAAATATGTCACATAATATGATACCACGTGAAGGTTTTACATTGTTTGGACTGTTTTTGAATTTTTCATGCCCATTTCAAACTATGGTCAAAACGGCGGGCACGAAGGTTCATAGATAGGGGATGATCCTCGCTAAAATTGCATCGGATCTCTGAAAAAACATCATATTGTGAGTCTAAAAATGATTTTTGCAAAAAATCATAAGCGTTAGATCATGTACCTGTAGTTCAAATCGGAATCACTTCCTACCGATTCAGCACGAATTTGTCTTTTTCGCCAGGGGTCGAAGGAAAGGTTTGACATATCCTACATGTGGCATTGTATATGTAAGGTGGTCTAATATTTTTGAAAAATATGGTGGTAGCATTTTGAATTAACCATTTGGCGGTTGCTTCATAAAACGCCCCGCTTTTGCCACTCGGAAAATGGAAAATGCATTTTCTGTGCGACGAAAAGGAAAACTTCCTCCTACAACATTGTTCGCCATCCCAAGATGCACATGTGTGTATAATATGGGCACATTATCACAAACTATGTCGCGATTCTGGCCATAACATTGGTCGTTTGACCCAAAAGTCATGAAATCTCGAACATGATAGGTCATTTCCATGAAGGTTTTTTCGAGATGTTCGCAACATACCAAGTTTGGTATTTTTCCTTGCAAATATGTCACATAATATGACACCACGTGAAGGTTTTACATTGTTTGGACTGTTTTTGAAATTTTCATGCCCGTTTCAAACTATGGTCAAAACGGCGGGCACGAAGGTTCATAGATAGGGGATGATCCTTGCTAAAATTGCATCGAATCTCTGAAGAAACATCATATTGTGAGTCTAAAAATGATTTTTGCAAAAAATCATGAGCGTTAGATCATGTACCTGTAGTTCAAATCGGACTCACTTCCTACCGATTCGGCACGAATTTGTCTTTTTTGCCAGGGGTCGAAGGAAAGGTTTGACATATCCTACATGTGACATTGTATATGTAAGGTGGTCTAATATTTTTGAAAAATATGGTGGTAGCATTTTGAATTAACCATTTGGCGGTTGCTTCACAAAACGCCCCGCTTTTGCCACTCGGAAAATGGAAAATGCATTTTCTGTGCGACGAAAAGGAAAACTTCCTCCTGCAACATTGTTCGCCATCCCAAGATGCACATGTGTGTACAATATGGGCACATTATCAGAAACTATGTCGTGATGCTGGCCATAACATTGGTCGTTTGACCCAAAAGTCATGAAACCTCGAACATGATAGGTCATTTCCGTGAAGGTTTTTTCGAGATGTTCGCAATATACCAAGTTTGGTATTTTTACTTGCAAATATGTCACATAATATGACACCACGCGAAGGTTTTACATTGTTTGGACCGTTTTTGAATTTTTCATGCCCGTTTTAAACTATGGTCAAAACGGCGGGCACGAAGGTTGATAGATAGGGGATGATCCTCGCTAAAATTGCATCGGATCTCTGAAGAAACATCATATTGTGAGTCTAAAAATGATTTTTTGCAAAAAATCATGAGCATTAGATCATGTACCTGTAGTTTAAATCGGATCCACTTCCTGCCGATTTGGCATGAATTTGTCTTTTTCGTCAAGGGTGGACGGAAAGGTTTGAGATACCCCGGTCTAGACATTTATCCATGTAAGGTGGTCTAGTTTTTTTCTTAAATGAGGTGGTAGAATTTTGAATTATGCCTTTGATGGTTGTTTCACAAAACTTCCCCTTTTTGCACTAATGTACAAAATAGAAACAACCAATTAGAACGAAGAGTCAGACTACCCACTGATCACCCCATAGAAATAGATCTCAGCCGTCCGCATTGGGTCCATCCAACGACCCAAAATTCATCTCCCCATTCCTCTGTCCATTTTAACATTAAATGACCCAAAAGTCCTACACTTTCCACAGCAGCCGCACTACAGCACATAAGCGACTAGGGGCAGTTTTGTGAAATCCTCCACACCCCCATCCAGATCGAGAGGGATCCCCTCCCACCCTGTAGCGCTCTCCCACAAACAGACCCCCTCCAAACCCTAATCCCCTCCTCTCCGCTTCCGATGCTACCGCCACCACCCGAAACCCTAATCCGCTCCTCCGGATCCTCGTCACCAGCTCTCCCTTCGTGACCCGTGGCGGCCATCTTGCCTCACCCTGCCTTCGTCTTCTAGACATGGTCGTCGTGTGGGCCAAGATCGTTGGGATCGTGTCCGAGATGGACAACCTCGTTGGTAGAGGTGTCCGTGAGATCCACGAGGCCGCCAGATCTGTCATTGGAGTCGTCGGATGGGTAGGGAATCCAACGCCGACGCTGCATAAGCTAAAGCAGCACCGTTCTCGCGAGCTCAGATGAAACAACAACAGTGTTCGGGAGTTTGTACCAGGAACCAAGAGAGGCGCTCGCAAGATTGGCCATGGTGAGCTTCCCCTCCCCTCCCGTCTCATCTCCGTCCACTCCACCTCTCCGCGCGGCCTCATCCTCTCCCCAAAGTTTCTGTCATCGTCACCTGTGGTTTTCGATCTGATCTGCTGCGATGCAGGAAGGCAACCATCGATGTCGCAATTAATTCTCTCATGAACATGGAGAAGAAGCGTCGTGCTCGTCCCATTGTCGGCCTCGTCCCAGATCCCTCTCTCCGAATCTTGGCGTCCAAACCAGTAGTTCTTAGCCTCGCGCTGGCCTTGGGGTCGGGGGCCTTCTAGTCCAGAACCCTTGGTCTTCCTCACCGACATTGTGGGAGCACCGTCCAGGCTTCTGCACCTACAAGAACTGCCGTGAGATCTGCAAGTACCTCGTCCAGGGTGAGTCGCTTCCCTCTTGCATCCTCCTCTGCCTGTATCGATGTATTTGCATTGCAATCTACATATGCTCGTGATGAATGCATACTTGCCTATGCGGGCACCTCTGTGATTGATTTGCATATTTTGTTCCCTCTTGCTAATCTTGAAAGATCATTGCAGTTAAAATGCCATCTCTAGTCACATGATCATTCCTGTTAAAATATTGTTGCTTAATTTGATATACATATAAGCATTCTACCAGTGTATTGTTGTTAGTATATCCTATAATTAGTACTACTCAGTAAAAAAGCAACCGTCGGTTTCCCTTGAATGCCTTGCTTTGTTAAGCTACTAATAGTCTAATTAGTAGTTTGGCTTGTGATAAGATCTGGAATGCTCAAATTGCATCCTGATATTAATGTTTTAGCATATACATTGCTTCATTTTGTTGGAAAGTTTATTTTCATTTACTGGAGAATCTACTCACTACATTTATGTTCACAATGGTGGTGTCGCTGGATGCTTCCTCATTGCGGACCTGCTGCTGCTGCTGCTACTACCCGCATCTACTGTGGCTTGCTTCTTCAACTGGGACCTCTCTCCGACAGCACTGCATATATTGGTGTATATATGGAATCCAGGAAAACGAGATGAGTAATTTTTCCATCTTTCTTTGTACTATTTCATTATCATGATAATGTCAATTAGTGCTCCATGCATCTATGCTTGAGTTTGTCTCGTTGGCTACTATGGTACCTATTCCAATCTTTACTCGTCTAGTTTCATCAAATTTGAATATGTATGACGATGGTTGAATTAAAATATTCCACAGCAGTGGCCTGATCCTTTGTGTTTAGTCTCAGACTCTAGACTAGGAAATGGTTATTTGTGATATATTAGTGAAAAATTTACCGTGTCTAAATGCTTCTAACTGCCTTCGCTAAGCTGTTTTGAGACTACTAGCCATCACAAAGGTCATCAGAGAATCTGATTAGGACATTTAGCTAAAGCGGTGCTTGCTTTCCACTGTATTTTTGTTAAGCATTCATATCGTACAATTGTTTCTTGAGCAAGTACTCCCAGCATTCATATTGTCTCCTGGTACAAAGTGTCATATGGAATATTGTAGAACTTGCATCATATTGTGTTTGACAAAGTGTCATATATATATATATATATATATATATATATATATATATATATATTGGTTCATGATCTATGCATCTCTAAGTACTGACCATGACATCGCAGGATCACCTAGGTCTAGGTGCTGATCGCGGGATCACCGACGCTGATCATGGAATCACAGGATCGCGCAGGTCTAGACGATGATCGCGGGAATATCTCAGATAATGAGCTGGACTTGAGTTTTTTATTTTTGAAGAAGTGAAAGGCTTTACGAGATAGCTCAATTATGTGTATATGTGGTGCAAACTTGATCTGATAATCAAGCGGGCAACTAGCTTCCTGTAGCTTATGTGGAATAGCCCGCATCCTGTAGATGTCCTGTAGCTGCCCTGTATCTTGAAGTTCCTGAAGTTATATTTTCGTTTTGACCACCTGATATTACTATTCATCATTGTAATCTACTATCTTTGGCTATTGTAATAAATACTGTTGAATGAATTACTGTGTGTTTATAAAGGTTTGTTGTATGAAACAAATTATTTGTAATTGCACCTGACGAGAGCTGTATATGTGTTTTATGGGATGCATTTAAAATAAAAAGAAAAGAAAACGAAATGACCAGTGGGACCAGCTCGTTCACTTGACAAGTAAGCCCAATGTTGACCTGACAAGTGGGACCAACAAATTGACCTGACAAGTGGGTCCCATCTGACTAGTAGGACCAGCTAAAAAGAAAACCAGAGGCAACGACCCAACCATATGTCCCAAATTATTGGGCCTGGCCCAGTAAGAAGACCATCATGAACTGGGCTGCATTCTTGCCACGTAGACTTGCCACGTAGGACGATCTGACGTGGACAAGACAGATTACCCATGACCAAACTTTTGGTCATGGGCTTTATGACCTTCTATTTTGGTAATGGTTGTCCATGACCAATTCAAAAAAAGGTACTTAGCTATCTATAGTGACCCTCGCTATGTGACCTACTATTTTTGGTCATAGAAAGGTCATAGATGGATTTCTATGACCTTTCTATGACCAATATTTGGGGTCACTAGTTAGCACATTCCTTGTAGTGTCATCCGAACTCCCTCCAGTATTAAGTTACAAACAACAGATTATTTCTTTACGAATTGCGTGTAATGTAAACAATACGATTGTTCTATGAACAAAGGATTGTTGTTTTCTCCCTAGTAGCAACAACACATCTAGTACCTTAGAGATTTCTGTCACTTCCCCAGATTACCAGAGGCATGAACCCACTATCGAGCATAAATACTAACTCTTGGAGTTGCTAGCATCTACTTGGCCAAGATAGCTACTAACAACGGAAAGCATGCAAAATCACAAATAACAAAGACATGATAGCATCAATAATCAATCTGAAATAGCATCTCAATATCCATCGGATCCCCGCAAACACAACATATAGAATTACAAATAGATGATCTTGATCATGAACGGAGCTCAGAAGATCTAGACATGAAAGCACAAAGGAGGAGAACCAGCCATCTAGCTACTACATGGATCCGTAGTCCAAAGATGAGCTACTCACGCATCACACCGGAGGCTTGCATGGTGATGAAGAAGGCCTCTAGGGTGAATTCCCCTCTCCGGCAGGGTGCCGGGAAGAGCTTCAGATCCCTCCCGATCTAGGGATGGAGATGACGGCGGATACAGACTCTTTCGTGGATTTTTGATCGGGTCCTTAGGGTTTTCATCCCGAGGGCATCTTATAGGCGGAAGGAGAGGCCGAGGGGGTGCCTGGGCTGGCCACACCACCCCCTGGCGCGGGCCAAGCCTGGCCGCGCGGCCAGGTGGTGTGGTGGCCCCCTGGATCCTCTCCGTCTCGTATTCTGGCATCTGATGACTTCCGGAAAAATAGGCACTTTGGCTTTTGTCCCGTCCAATTCCGAGAATATTTATTTTCTGACTTTCCTGGAACCAAAAACAACAGAAAACAGGTAGCTGGCATTGTGGTTCTTGTCAATAGGTTAGTGCAAGAAATCATATGAAAAGTACTCCAAAATGTGGACAAAACACAAGAAAGTGGATAAAACCAAGCATGGAACATAAAAAATAATAGATACATTTGCAATGTATCAACATCCCCAAGCTTAACTCCTGCTCGTCCTCGAGTAGGTAAGTGATAAAAAGAAAGAATAATTTTTGAGGTGACATGCACCATCAAAGACTTGATCAAAGTATTTGTAAAACATTCAAAGCTAGGATCATAGTACTTCAATCATAACATGAAAGACAAAGTTCTAGCAAGAAGACAAAGAAACTATGTTGCAACATGAAAAGGCACAAACAAAAGATTCATGAATAACAATGCTTTGCAAGACGTTTGTTTGTTTCACATAAAGAAAACATAGCATAATAGTATTCAGCTTGTCCCTCATAGAGTAGAAAATGTAAATGCATAGGACACCTTCAAAGTTCATAAGAGTGACTAGATACAAATAGTTTAAAACAAGCAATATCAAGGTATGCATCAATCAACTAGTCTTGGGGCAATGTACATAGAACTAAGAATGGCCACTATGCTCTCAAAGTAGGTGCATAAAGGTAGAAGGTGGAGACTCAATATAATGGTGGAAGAAAGGTCTTCATAAAAGGAAGCAGGGATTCAAGTCTCATAAAGAGCTTCCAAAAATTATGGTACTTATAGCTTCCAGCTCTTGTTGCCCCTATCATAAGCATCTTGAAGTGATTAAGGTTAAAGTGAACAAACTATGGTATACATGCTTGACGAAGTATAAGTTAGAAATCTCATGTCCCTTGTATACGAGGGCCGCTCCTCATGCTACTCAAGTTTAGTCACCAGTAAGTTCTTGTCATCGTAAGTACATGTGTATCATAGAGAACCGCCAACGGGGTACCCCTTGCTCGATGATACGGAAGAATCCCCATATCAAAATGACAAGGCAAGCAGACAACGAACATCTCAGCAATCTTCTTATTTACCATGGGAATATGGTGCTTTTTTCTCTCTTTCCTCTTTTCATAATCTTTTTTTCTTTTTCTCTTTTTTCTCAATATAGGACTCTTTTTTTATAAGAAGAATGCTTCATAGACAGCTCATTATGGTTACACTGCAGGTTTCCACCATGTCAGCATGGATTAGACCAGCGGCCCAGGCGTTTCTCTAACACATATACATAACTCCATGGACTTACAAGCTCCCCTTTCATTTCACACCGACGACATCCATATAAAAAATAGCATGATATCAACTAGGTACAAGTACCAAGTGCAACGTTGAAAGCGTTCCCCATGACAGCATGGTTCTGCTAATTCCCAACAAATAAGTGCAAGCATATACAACATAGACGACATAATGGTTCAAGTTTATTAAGGGCAAGAAAAGTAAAGTGTGCCATCAAGTTCGTGAGAGCTTTAATCACTAGTTTTCTCATAACAAGTTTAATTTGGAAGGTAAACAAAAGCATGAATATACTTGGAATAGCATAAGCTAGTAGGTAGGTATGGTGGACTCTTTGGAATAACTTGGTTTAGGGAGTTGGATGCATGAGTGGAACTCATACTTGATTACGGAGGCTAGCAAAAGACTGGGAGCGACAAACTAAGAGAACAATAATGGCCATAATCATGTAGAGCGACAAAACATCATTGATCAAAGCATAAAGTGACACTACAAGTTGAAAACTAAAGGATCATAAAGGCTATGGTGACTTGAGATAGTCATAACATTGTGTGAGCATGCGCCAAGTCAACCCAAATAAAGCATCAAAGGAGAATACCACTATACTATGCTTTAATATGCTAAAACAACGCATGATTCATCCAAGGCACATTAAGCAATCTAAATTGTTTATAACAAGCCACGCTACAGAAAAGAATACTAAGCATAAAGCCAAAACAATATCAAGCATGGCATGATAGAGCATAGGCCACAGTCAAAAACAAGCTCTTTTTACACATAAGCATGAACTTTTCTACTCTTTTCCAATCCAAACCAAACTATTTGCAAACAAATGTATGAAATAGGGGGTCCAACCAATTTATTCAGAAAACTAAGCAAACAAAGCAAACGAAAAACCAAAACGAAAACGAAAAAGAAGACGCTCCAAGAACAACACAACTGTGCATGAAATAATAAAAATGAAGCGTTTGGAAGAAACCTTGGATTTTTATTGATGAAGAAGGGGATGCCTTGGGCATCCCCAATCTTTGACGCTTGTAGTTCTTGGATATTTCTTGGGGTGACACGCATGGCATCCCCAAGCCTGAGCTTTAGTCCATCCTTCATCTCATTACTCATTCCTTCCATACACCTGATATTTTTCCTTCATACAAAACTTCACACAATCTTTATTAGCAACATTAGTGCACTCAAGATAATAGGTCTCAAGGTTCAGTTCTAACACCAATAAAATTCCATTAGAACACTAGCTACGGAAGCACTTCCCTCAAAAAGCTCAATTCCCCAAAAGAACTCAAAAAGGAACCAACAAGAAGCAAATGCAGAAAATGGTAGAAATCTGTCAAAACAGACCAGCAGGTAAAGATGAATTTTTTCAAAGACCTTCTGTTGCTCAAATCAAAAAGTGTTGAACTAAGGAAAGTTAGATAACAACCTAGGGCATAAGCACAAAAATTGACGCCTCAAAAAGACGTTCAGAGATTTTACAAGATTTTTACGGTGAAGCACAGAAATCTGTTTCGGGACAGCAACTTTCCCAATCATTACTTCTCTTCTCATTAGAGGTTACTCTTGGCACAAAAAGCAAAAAAAAGGATAAGGAGCGGTTATTACTGAAGTAATAACTTCCAAGACTCATCTAAAACTTTTGGTTTATCTCCCAATAAGTACTTTTCTTTAACGCCTTTAAGTTAGGCATAAGATGCAAGAAAGAATAAGGTGTTCTCTAATGAAGAAGCATTAAGACCAAATTTTGTTTTCATAGGAGAAGCAAAAGAAATATTCTCTCTCTTCTTAGGGAAGTGTTCTATACCTTTCTTGAGTGGGAGTTGATATTTAATGGTGCCTTCTTTCATATCAATAATGGCACCAACCGTTCTAAGAAAAGGTCTTCCCAAAGTAATAGGACAAGAAGCATTGCATTAAACATCCAAAACATAGAAATCAATAGGGACATAGGCATTGTTAACCATAATAAGAACATCATTAATACTCCCCATGATTTTCTTTTTAGCATTATCATCAAGTGGGACATTCAAATAACAATCTTCAAGTGGAGGCAAATCAAGCATATCATAAATCCTTCTAGGCATAATAGAAACACTACTATCAAGATCACATAAAGCTTTGAAATCAAAGTCATTCACTTTCATATTAATGATGGGTTCCCAACCATCTTCTTGTTTTATAGGAATAGAAGCTTTATGTTTCATCTTCTCTTCTTTAATCTTTATTAGAGCATCAGTAATGTGTTTTGTAAAGGCCATGTTCATAGCACTAGCATTAGGACTTTTAGCAAGCTTTTGTAGGAACTTAATAACTTCAGAGATATTGCAACCATCAAGAACAAAATCATACTTATCATCTAAAGTAGTAGAACTATTACTAGCCTCAACATTAGTGGTGGTGATAGTAGAAACACTAATGTTTCTAGCAATTTCATCTTCTCTTTCCCACTTAGCATGTAATTCAGCTAATAGTCTAACATTTTCATCAATTCTTACTTGTATGGCATTAGTAGCTGCAAAGGGATTATCATTAGTTTCAGGTTTGGCAGCCATTTTATTCAAAGAAGATTGAGCATCAACCAAAGATGCTATATTTCTTTCAGCATTAGAGAATTTTCCCTCAATAGTTTTATTGAAAGCAGTTTGCTTACTAATAAAGTCTTTAAGCATAACTTCAAGTTCAGAGGGAGCACTCCTATTATTGTTATAGGAACTTCCATAAGCATTACCATTGTTGGGAAGATAGGGCTTATAATTGTTATTACCAAAATTATTCCTATAAGCATTATTGCCAAAATTGTTATTTCTTATGAAGTTCACATCAACTTGCTATTCTTGAGCAACAAAAGAAGCTAAAGGAACATTATTTTGATCAATATGGGCTTTCCCATTCACAAGCATAGACATAATAATATCAATCTTATCACTCAAGGAGGAGGTTTCCTCAACAGAATTTACCTTCCTACCTTGTGGAGCTATCTCAGTATGCCATTCGGAATAATTAACCATCATATTGTCCAGAAGTTTTGTTGCAGCACCCAAAGTGATGGTCATAAAGGTACCTCTAGTAGCAGAATCCAATAGGTTCCTTCAAGAATAGTTCAATCCTGCATAAAAAGTTTGGATGATCATCCAAGGAGTCAGTCCATGAGTGGGACAATTCTTGACCAAAGATTTCATTCTTTCCCAAGCTTGAGCAACATGCTCATTATCAGATTGTTTAAACTTATTTCACTTCTCATAGATATAATCTTAGCAGGAGGATATTATTTTCCAATGAAAGTATCTTTGCACTTAGTCCAAGAATCAATACTATTCTTAGTTAAGGAATTCAACCATTCTTTAGCTTTTCCTCTCAAAGAGAAAGGAAAGAATTTCAGCTTAATAATATCACCATCTACATCCCTATGCTTTTGCATCTCACAAAGTTCAACAAAGTTATTTAGATGGGCAGCAACATCTGCATTACCAATACCAGAAAATTGTTCTCTCATAACAAGATTGAGCAAAGCAGGTTTTATCTCAAAGAAAGTATCTTCAGGCACAGGTGGAGCAATATGTGTGCTCATAAAATCCTTGTTGTTGGTGCTAGTGAAGTCACACAACTTAGTGTTTTCAAGAGTAGTCATTTTTTTTGTGTTTTCAAATAAGAAAGCAAACTAGTAAAACTATTTTTTTGTGTTTTTGATAAAGAAACAAGCAAACAAAGCAAAAGAAACTAAGCAAAACAAAAATAACAAAGTAAAGAGATTGGTTATGAGGGACTCCCCTTGTGAACATGTCCTTGACTCCCCGGCAACGGCGCCAGAACATATGCTTGATGGCCCAAAATATATCGAGATCATTGGGGAACCCCAAGAGGAAGGTATGATGAGAACAGCAGCAAGTTTTCCCTTAGTACGAAACTAAGGTTATCAATCCAGTAGGAGCAAGGAAACACCCCAAAGGTGTTGCTAGCTGTACGTTGGCTGGGCACACTACCGGTGCCAGCAGCAACGTGGAGACCTGCACAACACAACCACATAACTCTGTCCCCAACTTGCGATGAGGTTATCAATCTCACCGGTTTTGCTGAAAACAAAGGATTAAACGTATCGAATGGAAGGAAGTAATAGTTTGCAGAAAGTAAACACAAAGCAGTAAACAATTTATAGATTGTATGTAAAAGAAAGGACCGGGATCCATAGTTCACTAGAGGTGGCTCTCCTTAAGATAGATAACATGCTAGGTGAACAAATTACAGCGGGGCAATTGACAAACATCGAGAAAGCAATACATGCATATACTAATCATCTTGACTCCTTTGAGATTCGATTGGGCATTAGAACATTATACATAGACCGCCATCCAACTGCATCTATGACTAATAATCCACCTTCAGGTTATCATCCGAACCCCCTCCAGTATTAAGTTGCAAGCAGCAGATTATTGCTTTATGAATTGCGTGTAATGTAAACAATACGATTGTTCTATGAACAAAGGATTGTTGTTTTCTCCCTAGTAGCAACAACACATCTAGTACCTTAGAGATTTCTGTCACTTCCCCAGATTACCAGAGGCATGAACCCACTATCAAGCATAAATACTAACTCTTGGAGTTGCTAGCATCTACTTGGCCAAGATAGCTACTAACAACGAAAAGCATGCAAGATCACAAATAACAAAGACATGATAGAATCAATAATCAATCTGAAATAGCATCTCAATATCCATCGGATCCCCGCAAACACAAATGAAAAGTTACAAATAGATGATCTTGATCATGAGCGGAGCTCACAAGATCTAGACATGAAAGCACAAAGGAGGAGAACCAGCCATCTAGCTACTACATGGATCCGTAGTCCAAAGATGAACTACTCATGAAGAAGGCCTCCAGGGTGAATTCCCCTCTCCGGCAGGGTGCCGGGAAGAGCTTCAGATCCCTACCGATCTAGGGATGGAGATGATGGCGGCTACAGACTCTTTCGTGGATTTTTTATCGGGTCCTTAGGGTTTTCGTCCCGAGGGCATCCTATAGGCGGAAGCAGAGGCCGAGGGGGTGCCTGGGCTGGCCACACCACCCCTTGGCGCGGGCCAAGCCCGACCGCAAAAGATGGAGAGTACTAAGAGATTATGTAAAGACCAAACTGCAGAGAAATATTTTCACACTATAACCTGACAGTAAAACTATATGATGCATCCTGGATATGGTCATCACCATGTCACCCATTGAACCAAGCTCTCCGACTCATAATACTCTAACAAACACATATTTGAACGGAATACTACTTGAGACAAGCGCCTAGCTTGTGTCTAGGTCCATACCCATGATCATGATGCCAAGAGGAGATGCAAAGGATGCTTGCGGGGCCAATACCACCAAGCATGAAGTATGAAAGAGGAGGAAGAAGAAGCATGCTTTGACTGCACCGGAAAATCCGACATCCTCTACACCAAAATTTCCAGCTTTGTCACACCGGAATATCTAGCCCTGTTGTCCTGAAATCGTGAGGCTGGTGGTGAGCACCCAAAATTGGAGAACACCCAGAGACCTACCAGAACCGCTGGCCACATAGGAATCTTTGGCCTACTTACACCAGAATTTCTAGCCTGCACATCGATCCTGCGAGCTCCGAGTTGGGCCACAACTCATGTAATGCCCCAAACCTAGTTTTATGCCTAAACTACCCATGTTTTAGTGGTCGGCCTATATATATGCCCACACCTCCTCCTAGAACCCCTAGACTGAGATGATAAATTAGAGTGTGAACTTGTATGGAGATAATTCAAGTTCTTCACATAGCTACTCTTTCCCCTTCTGGGTTCTAGTATGCATGTGTCAATCTCCACTATGAAGGTTCTAGTAGTACCAATATTTCATAGTGTTCTATTGGTTTTTATTCTTTGTTGCTAGGGTTCTATTTGACTAGTGGAATGACTGGTAAGAAGGAATCGGTTTCAATTAGAGAGATTGTTGGCTTGCCTTTCGAGTTCCCGAGGTTGCTCCGTTAGAGGTTCGTTGTCAGGATCGATTTTATGAGTTTGTTTTACTATTTATCTCCACTTGTGTGTGTTTTTATCGTGTTATTTACCCTCTCCCTCGATACCCCCTCAAACCCAACTAATCTATGAGATCGGGTAATCCGATGTCACATTATTATACAAATAGAACAAACATAAACAAGAATGATTCACACAAACTTAAGTCTGAGCATTGTAGATGAAAAGCGTGTCAATTGACCAACTTATCCTTGTTTTGTACATCTTCATGAACATGTTCTACAATACTCCCTCTCTCCCAGTTTAAGATGCGCATAATTTTTAACCCGCATACCAAGGAGCCCCATGTAGCGATGTGGAGTGAAATTCTTGGACTAAAATACCCTCCCATGATTGATACACATGCAACGCTACAACAAGCTCCTTAATTAATATTCATGCATGCAATGGCCAGTGTTTTGCATGTCCCCTCGGTCTCCACCCTCCTTAATGCATGGATGTTTCTACTCAGGGGCAAACGGGTCAGCTTAGAACTAATTTGGCCTCCTCTCCACAATGCGCAGCATAATTTGAGAATTCCATAAAAAATATACGCATGGTAAACTGGGAGGGAGGGAGTACGTGTGACTAGTCTTGGAAATAGACATGTCTTTCCATGAAAGAGAACACACGTTTTCCTATGAATAATAATAATTCAACAAGTAAAATTCATCATTATCCTATTAAGATATGAGTCCATAAACATGCAAGAATTTACTTTCCTAGACTTTCAGTATATCTTTTCCAAAAAAGAGACATATCCTAGGTCTCTAAATGGAACAATGCACAAAACCATTTTGTTACTTTATAGTTGATTACAAAAGGTTGTAAAAAATATAAAATCAGACATTACACACACCCTGAACCATCGGCTAAATCTGCTGACTAACCCCGCTGCTACCATTTCGAAGCAGTTGTACTTATTGTCCAAAAACTATCGTGCTTCCATATGTTAGAATCTGTAATTTGGAATCTCTACCATAATACCATTGTCACGCTTTCCTAGAAGAACACTCTAAAGAAGAGTATTTTTTCAGCAGCCACTTCCTCCATTCGAAGCAATGTTTTTTATAATAGGCATCAAGTGCCTAGCTTTAAATTAAAAGGCCAACAATTCACAAATATAACTAGCAATACAAACTTGCGGAGGCCTACAACTTAGCCAGAAGTACTAGCAGGCAGAGAAAATGCCTAACACTACGGGGTCGGCAGCCCATAGACAAGGCGACTACGCATCACCGCTTCCTAGCGCCATCTTGAGGTACAATGACCTTAGTTCGCTTTCCACACATTTGAGACCCTCCTTGTCCTTCACCTTTCCATTTAGTTTCCACAACTGTAGAAAAATAATCATTTTGTAAAGCATGTCAATTGGGTGACTAAGCACCTTTGATTCGATCGATAGCTTGTTTCGAATAAGCCAAAGAGACCATGATTGCGCGACAAAAAGAAGTCCAAACAAGGATCCTAGGTTGCCCCAAAAACCCTAATAGAATAGCGTAGAAGTGAGCGAAGCTATGGGGATGCCAATTGTACCCGAGGATTTGGCAAAGTGCACCCCATGCAAACCTTGCCATGGAACAAGTAAGGAAAATGTACGGGGAATTTTCTCCTGCCCCACATAGCACCCAGGTACCAATGGAGGGGCCATGTTTTGAGGCAATTAGTTGGTTCAAGGGGAGGCGATCAAGAGCAAGCTGCCAAGCGAAAATCTTGTTCTTTAGAGGGATTTTTGCCGCCCAAATATCCTTGAAGTGCGCCACCAACACCCCTTGGGACAATAGGTTGTACATGGATTTAACCGAGAACACTCCCGATGGTTACGGGTGCCATATGATCTTGTCCTGTCCAGGGTGAAGGATCACATATTTGAGATCGTCAACCAACATGATCCAGGCCTCTACACCCCTTGGTCTAGAGCCCGGCAAAAGTTGAGATTGATTAGTGCGGGTAGGAAAACTTCCGGCATGGAAGCCGAAGGGTTGTCATAGATGGCGAAGAGCCCAGGGTACTGATCACTAATGGGAGCATCTCCCAGCCACTAATCAAGCCAAAATAAAGTCTAAGCTCCATCCACCACCTGGTGTTTGGCCCCTGCCTTGAAATGCTGTTTAACTTTGTGGAAGCTTTTCTAGAATTGGGATCCCCTTGGCCCGTTCCTGCAAAAATATCGTTAGCTTCCTCATATTTGGATCTAATGATGTTACCCCAGATAGAATCGTCATCTTGATACTATTTTTAGATCCGTTTTAACAGTAGCGCAATGTTCATCTTCTTGGTATTAATTAATCCTAGCCCACCCTGTTCCTTGGGGTGACAGATCGTAGGCCAGTTCACTAAATGATACTTACACTTCGGGTGCGGTGACCCAGCATACCACTACATGATGTAGTACACTATAGTCATTGACATGACACCAATGAACACCGTTCACCAGTATTACATCCCTAAGAATGGCACAACAGGAAACATCATGGGTCCACAACATGTCTTTAAATTACATATAACACATTACAGAAGATCCAAAGAACTTCCTCGATATAACGAGGATTATAATCTACAAAATATAACCATAAATAGCAACTCGAAGTTGATTCTAGATATACTACTTTATAACTATGGCCTGTGATTGCTATTATAGCAATGCTTTATAGAAGTAGGTTCTGGTTTCTAAGATTATTTATATGATACGCTTCAGCTTGACTTCTATGACTTCAGATGTAGACGTTGACCCTGTTGATCTCCATTGGATAGCTTCCATTATTCAAGTAGTTCACCTCCTATGTTCGTCATTGAGTGCTTCCGAATCTAGCAAGAAGGTACGGTTGAGTACGAGCATACTCAGCAAGTTCACTAAAGAGAGTGTTTGATGCACTAACTACAACCACAGACCCAAAGGTCGTAGGTTATGCAGGTTTTTGTAAACATTTCTTCAAAGGTTGTTTTTATTCTGAAAATCTATATTCGCCAGCCTTCATAGGTTGATTGGAACTTTCATGGATTTCCTTCCCTGCAGCATCCGCAGCTCCTTCCCGGAATAGTTAGTAACATGTCACAGTTCTTACACTCTGCAGAGGTGCACTACTTTACCCACAAAAGATCTTAAGCTTTGTTGCGCAGCCGGGAGTATGTCCCTATTCAAACTTCCTTGGTGTGAGGCCCAACCTAATATCCAAGCTAATGACGACCCTTCTCCGCGACCCCATATGCTCACCCTTTTGCTTGCTCAAGACAATGGATGCACCAGTTTACATTCCTGAAGGAAGCAATAGTCGACATATAATATTGGGGAATTGACGGTTCCTACCCTTGCACGTGCCTAGATGTAGGATCACGGCTCCGATAAAAGTTGTCTGTCAGCATACGAAAGGGAGAAGATCTAGCTGACTTCCTAGAGCCATTGTAGATCTCATGGTTAATGCGTGATATACGGCGCTAGAATCACTGGCGACATTGGTTGTTAAGTCCTAGATGATATATTCCTAGACAATGGTATTCCAAATGGCAGGCTTAATAGATTAGCTGATCACCTTGGATCAGTAACCAATAGTTTACATTATTATAAAAAATAGTGTTTACTGACCTTTTTGAAATGAAGGTGATGGCACAACAGTTTGAAAATACTTGATATAAAATAATCAAAGGACATGAGCAAGTGTGAACTTGCCTTTTTGACTGCAAGATTATGTAGTCAAGGTCTTATAGTCGGTATAACTCCAATATCTAGAAACAACATCATTGGTCCGGTAAGTACTAATGTTTAAAGAAGTAATATGCTATTATGCATAGATAATGATATGAATTTTGTATAAATCCCAAAATAAATCCCCATGTATCAATATGGATTAAATTTGGTGATTTATAAAAGATTTGAGTTACAATCAAGTTTTACATTACAAATAAATTTGTATTAAGCTCCTAAAAGTAATTGACAAGTGATGAAACTAAAGTACAACGAAAGTTGTTAGTGCATGTTGATTGGCATACACTTTTAAGGGTATTATAATTCAAGTGAGTGGTAGTTAGCAGATTGACTAATGCTTTTGTTTGAAGTGGCAAAATGAATAACTTTTGAAGAAAATACTTATTATATCAAGGTAAGTAATTTGTGGTGTTCTTAGATTATGATTAATGGCTATTTGGATTGTTTCATCGATCATTCAGTTAGTGTGCTCCTGGTTGAATAAGTAACATACCAAAGTTAACTATAAAAGATAACTTGGATTAGAATGTAGTATTTTTATATCGTGGTCGAGGTTAAGAACTTCTTCAATAAGATCGAAGACATATCTGTATAGGTATTAGGTATAACTTTATGAATCTAAGCTCAGCAAATTGATGCTAAGGAGATTATAGAGTTAAAGATAATTATGAGATACAGTGATCTCATTATAGGGGTGGTTGAACTCCTATTAATCTTTAAAGTCGATTTAGGTAAGGTTTGAGATATGAGATCATTCACCACCCATATAAGTGAATGATGCTAAAGGTTAATTTGAAGTTATTAGTTATAATTGATTTAAGACTCTAAAGGAGTATTAATAATTTACACTTAGGTTTTATTATAGACCATAATTATGGTTTTAGGTTTGGTATTCTAGACTTAATGGATTATTCAAGATTAAACTATTTTATGAGGTTAAGTTTAAATAAGAATTTCTATAAAATAGATAAATAGGAAATTTATTACTTTATAATTTGAAATCCTTTTCAAATAATACACCTTGTATATTTCTACTAAAGTAAACCAAGTAAAGATCTTAAAGCTGATTATTTATTTATTTTCAAATATTATTTTGATGTTTCGAAAATTCCTTAAAGGAATAAGTGTTTGGAAATAGCTCACTTAATTTTCTTGACTAAAATACAAACTAATATTTTTCTTATATTTAAAATTTATTTAGAATCACAAAAGTGAATTTTATTTATTTTTAGGTATTATATTTATTTTTAGAAAATTCCATGTAAGAATATATGTTTTTAATCATTCATTTTAAATTTATCAACTCAAAATATAATTTAGTATTTTTCTAGTAAAATATAATTATTCAAGTTCTTAAAGTGGTTTTTATTTATTTTTAAGAAGTGTTCTTATTTTTATAAAAATCCACAAAGTATTAAATATTCTTAGATATTAGTTTCAAGCTTTATTTTTAAATATCTAGCTAGTATTTTTTATAAAATAGTGGATTTATTTTTGTATGCCAAAATGATTTTTATTCATTTTTAGGACTTCTCCTTATTTTATTAACTTTGAATTAGTGTTTTAGTGTCCTTAATATTTATTTGTATTTCATTTAACTTAAACAAGTAAGGTTATATTTTTCTTAGGTGTAAATTATTTTTGTGGTCTTTTTGGTATATTATATATATTTTTAGGATGTTTCAATATTTTTATAGAGCTCTTTTAACTTCAGGGATATATTTGGAATTAAGTATTTATAATAGGTCTTCTTTTAAAACTTGGGCCTGGCCCACTAGGCTATCCCGACCGGACCTGGTCCACTAGGGCTAGTCAATACCACCTAGGGTTGTACTGGGCTGGCCTCACCCGGCCCAGTACCCCTACTCTCTCCTTTCTCTCTCCTCTCTCGCAACGCTCACTCCTCTCTGAGACGACCCGATGTCGCTATCGCGGCGCTCGATCCCGGCCACTCTTGGCCGCCTTGACTGCCACCGAGGTTCTAAACGATGCGAACAACGATGCCGCGCTCCCCTATGTAGCTCAATTTGCCTCTCGCGCCTCCTGCTGGATGTGTCGACATGACCCTGGCGACTAGGGTTTGGGCTCCGCTACGGTTTCGATGCTCCGTCGCCCCCCTGACGCTGCTCTGGTGCCTATGGTGCTGTCTTCTTCCCACGGCCTCCACCGTCATGGCTTGGCGCGGGTTGCAGCGCCCCTCTAGGGTGCTCCCCGTGCCGCTATGCACCTCCTCGCCGGCAACCTCTGCTTCCACTTCAATTAACTAGCGAGGACCTCGAGTAAGTTCATTTCTCTCACCCCTTTAGCTCTCTGCTTCTCTCTGTTCCAAGCTATGCGACTGCTACATTGAATTCGCCATTAGGGTCCACCCCTGTTTTTAGGGTTCATCCCCTGTGTTGATGCTTAAGTGTGACCCTAGGATTCATTCCTATGACTTATCTATACTGATGCCCTATAGATAATGTGATGTTGTTGATCACTTGACTATGCTTTTGGTAGCTATTCACTATTAGAGAACAATTCTACAATTGCTAATTAGTTTAGTGTGGATGCAAAGATTATTATCTTTGATTGGTATACTCCTATTAGAATTTTGGTTGGAATGCTTCACTACTAAAGCCATGTTGTTGGTTCCTTGTTCTGATAACTTGTTTATGAAGAACCTCTATGATTAATTGTTTTACTCAGGATTCAATCCTGATGCTGTGCAGAAACTATGATTAAGAATACTTAATCTATTCTCTATGATTATTATTGTGATCATATAGAAAGGAATGATTCCTAACTGTTTTTAGGTTAGTGATTTCCTTTGGTTTCTCAGAACTTGCATACTATGACTTAATGATAAATAGTGATAACACTTGTTGTTCTGTTTAAATGAATGGAATTAATGATTCCTAAAATCTTTAGGAAGATGATTTAACTGTGATTTTGAGAAGATGTGCTTGAGCTTGTTCTGAAGATAGTATTGATCTGTTAGATACAGAGGTGCTACCCTTTATTGGGATGTGCCCTGCATCCTCATATACTTTGATATGCTGCTATTGATACATTGCAAATGTATCTATAATTTTTGATGTTCCATGCTTGGTTTTATCTACCTTCTTGTATTTTGTCCACACTTTGGAGTGCTTTTCATATGATTTCTTGGACTAACCTATTAACAAGATGCCACAGTGCCAGTTGACTGTTTTCTGCTGTTTTTGGTTCCAGGAAAGTCAGAAAATCAATATTCTCGGAATTGGACCGGACAAAAGCCAAAGTCGATATTTTACCGGAAGACTCACGGACCTAGAAGAGGAGACGGAGAGGGGCCAGGGGCTGGCCACACCACCTGGTGGCGCGGGCCAGGCCAGGCCACACCAGGGGGTGGTGTGGGCCCCTCCGGCACCCCCTCGGTCTCCCCTCTCGCCTATAAGAGCCTCCCTAAACAGTCAATCAGAAATCCACGAAAAGTTCCGCTGCGCCGCCGCCACCGAATGGGAGATTCGGGGGACAGAAAGTCTCTGTTTCGGCACCCTGCCGGGACGGGGAAGTGTCCCCGGAGCCATCTCCATCAATCTCCACCACCATCTCCATCATCATTGCTGATTCCCATGATGATGAGGGAGTAGTTCTCTCTCGAGGCTAAGGGTTCTACCGGTAGCTATGTGTTCATCTCTCTCTCTATGCATGATCTTATTGAGATCATGAGCTTGTAATCTATAGATCTACCTTGCTACTCAAGTGCTTTAATTGATCTCTGCTCTCCCCATGTGTGTGAAAGTGACAACGTGCACACCATGGTGGCACTTAGGCTAGAGATTACAAATACTTGTTATGAATTATATTTGGAGTTGGATGTCTTTATGAAATCGTGGTGTTTGTTTGAACCATCTAGTGCTCAAGGTGACACTGTGGGGTTATCTAGATGCGGAAAGCGAACTTTGAGGTGTGCCGTTATAGCCCTACCATCGATTAGAGTGTTCAACCAGAGAGTAGTTAAGAGTAGTATCATAAAGAGAATATATTTATATGAGAGTGCTCACTAGTGAAAGTATGATCCCTAGGCCTTGTTTCTTAGCATTGAAACACCATTTGCAACTAGATTTGTTACATGTTTGCTTGCTGTCATCTTTATTTCAGTTTGCCTTAGTCTCTTCCACGCCATCAAGCTATTTTCTGGCACCATTGTCTTTTATCCATACCACTTGTATTTCACTATCTCTTCGCTGAACTAGTGCACCTATACACCTGACAAGTGTACTGAGTGTGTTGGGGACACAAGAGACTTCTTGTATCTTGATTACAGGGTTGCTTGAGAGGGGATACCTTTGACCACTTCCTCCCTGAGTTCGATAAACCTTGGGTGATCCACTTAAGGGAAAACTTGCTGCTGTTCTACAAACCTCTGCACTTGGAGGCCCAACAACTGTCTACAAGAATAGAAGTGCATAGACATCAAGCTATTTTCTGGCGCTGTTGCCGGGGAGGTAAGGTAAAAGGTATTCACACCGGAGGATTAAAGAAGAAGAACCTCCCACGGCAAACGCCTATTTTCTGGCGCCGTTGCCGAGGAGGTAAGGTAAAAGGTACTCACATCCTCCGGTGTGAGTGCTCGAAGTTATTTCCTTTAGATTCTGAAATTTTGTCTTTTTTTTCTTCTTTTCATTAGTTAGGCTTAATGGAAAACAACAACAAAATTAGAGAGCTTTATAGTATTTATCTTGAGTTAGGACATGACGTCTTTGAAGAGAAAATTAAAAAACATATGGAACTTTATTTGCATGCTAATAGCAATGTTGTTAGTATGAATTCTTTGGACACCATTATTGCTAATTCTATGGAAAAGTCTAAGCTTGGGGAAGCTGGTTTTGATGAGCATGATATTTTTAGTCCCCCGAGCACGGAGGAGAAAATTTACTTTGATGATACTATGCCTCCGATATATGATGATTACAATGATGAACATGTTATTTTCAGTCCACCTACTATTGAGGAGAAAATTAATTATGATTACAATATGCCTCCTATATTTGATGATTATGGTGATGAGGATAGTAATGATAGCTATTTTGTTGAATTTGCTCCCACTACAATTAATAAGAATGACTATGTTTATGTGGGGAGTATTAATTCTTTATGCATGTGGCTCATGATAAGAATGTTTTATGTGATATTTATATTGTTAATTTTATTCATGATGCTACTGAAAGTTATTATGAGAGAGGGAAACATGGTCTTATGTATCTCAATAATATTAAGTTTCCCCTCTTTATGTTGAAAGTATTGAAGTTGCACTTGTTTTTATTTACTATGCTTGTTGCTTTGTGCTTTCATGACTTGTTTCTTTACAAGATTCCTATGAATAGGAAGTGGTCTAGACTTAAATGTGCTTTGAATTTTCTTCTTGATGCTCTCTTTTACTTCAATTCATATTTCTTATGTGAGCATCTTCTCAAACTATCATGCCTAACTTAAAGGCATTAAAGAAAAGTACTTATTGGGAGATAACCCAAAGTTTTAGATGAGTCTTGGAAGTTATTACCTCAGTAATAACCGCTCCTTATCCTTTTTATTTGCTTTTTGTGCCAAGAGTAACCTCTAATGAGAGGGAAGTAATGATTGGGAAAGTTGCTGTCCCGAAACAGATTTCTATGCTTCACCGTAAAAATTTGTGTAAAATATCTGTACATCCTTTTGGGGCGTGAATTTTTTTGTTTGTGCCCCAGGTTGTTATCTAACTTTCGTTAGTTCAACACTTTTCTATTTGATCAACAGAAGGTCTTCGAAAAAATTCGTCTTTATCTGCTGGTTTGTTTTGATAGATTTCTGCCATTATTTGCATTTGCTTCTTGTTGGTTTCTTTTTGAGTTCTTTTGGGGAATTGAGCTTTTTGAGGAAAGTGCTACAGTAGCTTGTATTTTAATGGAAGTTTTATTGGTGTTGGAACTGAACCTAAAGACCTATTATCTTGAGTGCACTAATGTTGCTAATAAAGATTGTGTGAAGTTTTGTATGAAGGAAAAAATTCAGGTGTATGAAAGGAATGAGTAATGAGATGAAGGATGGACTAAAGCTCAAGCTTGGGGATGCCACGTGTGTCACCCCAAGAAATATCCAAGAATTACAAGCATCAAAGCTTGGGGATTCCCAAGGCATCCTCCTCTTCATCAATAAAAATCCCAGGTTTCTTCCAAATGCTTCATTTTTATTGTTTCATGCGCAGTTGTGTTGTTCTTGGAGCGTCTTCTTTTTCATTTTCATTTTGGTTTTTTGTTTGCTTTGTTTGCTTAGTTTGCTGAATAAATTGGTTGGATCCCCTCTTTCATACATTGGTTTTCAAATGGTTTGGTTTGGTTTGGAAAAGAGTAGGAAAGTTCATGCTTATGTGGTAAAAAGAGCTCGTTTTTTACTGTGGCCTATGCTTTGTCATGCCATGCTTGATATTGTTTTGGCTTTATGCTTAGTATTCTTTGCTGTAGCATGACTTGTTATAAACAATTGAGATTGCTTAATGTGCCTTAGATGAATCATGCGTTGCTTTAGCATATTAAAGCATAGTATTGTGGTATTCTCCTTTGATGCTTTATTTGGGTTGACTTGGCGCATGCTCACACCATGTTATGACTATCTCAAGTCACCATAAGCCTTTGTGATCCTTTAGTTTTCAACTTGTAGTATCACTTTATGCTTTGATCAATGCTGTTTTGTCGCTCTTCATGATTATGGCCATTATTGCTCTCTTAGTTTGTCGCTCCCAGTCTTTTGCTAGCCGCCGTAACCAAGTATGAGTTACACTCATGCATCCAACTCCCTAAACCAAGTTATTCCAAAGAGTCCACCATACCTACCTACTAGCTTATGCTATTCCAAGTATATTCATGCTTTTGTTTACCTTCCGAATTAAACTTGTTATGAGAAAACTAGTGATTAAAGCTCTCACGAACTTTATGGAACACTTTACTTTTCTTGCCCTTAATAAACTTGAACCATTGTGTCGTCTATGTTGTATATGCTTGCACTTATTTGTTGGGAATTAGCAGAACCATGCTGTCATGGGGAACGCTTTCAACATTGCACTTGGTACTTGTACCTAGTTGATATCATGCTATTTTTTATATGGATGTCGTCGGTGTGAAATGAAAGGGGAGCTTGTAAGTCCATGGAGTTATGTATATGTGTTAGAGAAACGTCTGGGCCGCTGGTCTAATCCATGCTGACATGGTGGAAACCTGCAGCGTAACCATAATGAGATGTTTATGAAGCATTCTTTTATAAAAAAAGAGTCCTATATTGAGAAAAAAGAGAAAAAGGAAAAAAGAGATTATGAAAAGAGGAAAGAGAGAAAAAAGCACCATATTCCCATGGTAAATAAGAAGATTGCTGAGATGCTCGTTGTCTGCTTGCCTTGTCATTTTGATATGGGGATTCTTCCGTATCATCGGGCAAGGGGTACCCCATTGGCGGTTCTCTATGATACACATGTACTTACGATGACAAGAACTTACCGGTAACTAAACTTGAGTAGCATGAGGAGCGGCCCTCGTATTCAAGGGACATGAGGTTTCTAACTTATACTTCGTCAAGCATGTACACCATAGTTTGTTCACTTTAACCTTAATCACTTCAAGATGCTTATGATAGGGGCAATGAGAGCTGAAAGCTATTAAGTACCATAATTTTTGGAAGCTCTTTATGAAACTTGAATCCCTGCTTCCTTCTATGAAAGCCTTTCTTCCACCATTATATTGAGTCTCCACCTTCTACCTTTATGCACCTACTTTGAGAGCATAGTGGCCATTCTTAGTTCTATGTGCATTGTCCCAAGACTAGTTGATTGATGCATAACTTGATATTGCTTGTTTTAAACTATTTGTATCTAGTCACTCTTATGAACTTTGAAGGTGTCCTATGCATTTATATTTGCTACTCTGTGAGGGACAAGATGAATGCCATTATGCTATGTTTTCTTTATGTGAAACAAACAAACGTCTTGCAAAGCATTGTTATTCATGAATCTTTTGTTTGTGCCTTTTCATGTTGCATCATAGTTGCTTTGTCTTATTGTTAGAACTTTATCTTTCATGTTATGATTGAAGTACTATGATCCCAGCTATCATTGTTTTACAAATACTTTGATCAAGTTTATGATGGTGCATGTCACCTCAAAAATTATTCTTTCTTTTTTATCACTTACCTACTCGAGGACGAGCAGGAGTTAAGCTTGGGGATGTTGATACATTGCAAATGTATCTATAATTTTTGATGTTACATGCTTGGTTTTATCTACTTTCTTGTGTTTTGTCCACACTTTGGAGTACTTTTCATATGATTTCTTGGACTAACCTATTAACAAGATGCCACAGTGCTAGTTGCCTGTTTTCTGCTATTTTTAGTTCTAGGAAAGTCAGAAAATCAATATTCTCGGAACTGGACCGGACAAAAGCCAAAGTCGATATTTTACCGGAAGACTCACGGATCCAGAAGACGAGACGGAGAGGGGCCAGGGGCTGGCCACACCACCTGGTAGCGTGGGCCAGGCCAGGCCGTGCCAGGGGGTGGTGTCGGCCGCTCTGGCGGGCTTGTTCGTCTGCGGTCCAAAGTTGGCAGGCCAGCGCATGGCGGTACCTAAGTTGCCTGAAATTACCGTGTTTTGAAAAGTTGGGCCGCCAACTACCGAGAGGGGCCATTTCGATGCAAGCTCGTCTCATCCCTACCAAATCCAAACATGCCGTGAAACTTCCCCGTGAAGTAGACGGTCGGGACCCTCATGTCAGTAATATTTCTGTGACACGAGGCTAACACGGCAACCACGTAGGCAAAACAAGATACTAAAGGAGCATCGTGCATTGACCAAATTCACAAATCCGCTCCCTCCCTCCTTTCGCATGAACCCTAGCACCAGCGACATCGAAATCCCCTCTCCAACCAGAATGATCTCTTCGGGCATTTGACTTCCGGCGCCAAGATGCTGCGCCTACTCGCTGCTATCGAGCTCTAATGCCGAATGCCGTGCCAGCCGTTGCGACAATCTAGCCCGCCTCTACCGCCGACGAGCTGAGCAGCGCGAAGGATGGCAGACCTATTTGCCGAGGAAGAAGTACTTCTGGCTAATTTCAGGTGAGCTAATCTTCTCTTTGCTATTCGCACTACCTATAACTGCTAGCTGGCTATTGGCATTACAGAGATATATCGAACATAGAATTGTTTGCTAGCATGACGCTGATAAACAATTCTTATCTTTTGTCTCCAATTTTCTGTCAACTAGGATCTCCGCTGAACCAAAATACACGGTTCTGGTGAGCATCTGCGGCTACCTCATTAAATTAGCACATGGGAAGAGCACGTGGAAACAGACTCAGAGTCTGAAGATGGAAGTAGCGCCTGTGCAGTTATGCACTGTCCCTGGTTTGGTTGCTGCTGTGCGTGAACTTGCTGAAATGAGGCTAGAACAGACTGCACGGTTCAGCATCGTTGATGAACGAGGCTTCAGGGTTCCTATAGCGTGTGACAGTCAGCTAATTGGGTTGATGAAATAGCATGTTAGGCTTCACGTGGTTACGCTGGTGTGTAACATAGTGGATGAGGAAGCTCCTACTACTGGAGTCGCCCAGCTATTATTGGACAGGGAGGTCTAACTAGAACCCCTGCTGTTGTTGAGCAAAATGTGGTTCCTCGTCCGTGACATGCTTCTGTCAGGCAACCTCCTCGTAGGAGTCCCCGTATTGCCATTGTGGAAAACTCTGCTCTGGAATCTACTGGTACTGGTCGTCCCCGTCCCCGTGCCCATGTTTCTGCGGCTGCTGCTCACCCAATCCATGCCACTGTTGAGCAAACTAAGGCATCCGGAGGCTGCCCTGCTGTTGTTGCCAAGACCGCCGCCTTGTGTGCTGCTCCTCCTCAAAACCGTCCTCAAGTTGTGCGAACCCGTGCTCTGGAATCTGCTGGTACTGGTCATCCTCGTGTTGTTGTTGATCTGGACGCTGTTGACCCAATCCCTGCCGCTGTTGAGCAAACTAAGGCTTTCGGAGGCTGCCCCACTGTTGTTGCAAAGACTAATGCCTTCTCTCCTCCTCGAACCCGTGCTCGGGTTCAGCGAGCTGCTGGTCTGAAGCCAGCTCATGGTCTGGACTCTGCTAGCACTCGAAACACTGCTGTTGTGGGAACTGCTCCTGATCGTCGAGGTGGCATGGCAGCAGCTGATCCTATTGTGGCTGCCATTAGAAGGGGCCCTGCCTGTCCACCATGTAATGTAGCTCCCGCTGCTAAGGGCCCTCGCCTTGCTCCTGGTCCTGGTACTTCCACCGAGGTTGATCCAGCTAACGATGACGTTGGTGATGGCGGTGGTGTCATTGGGGTTGGGTATGATGGTGCCGCTCCATCTCTCGAACCTCTCGGAGGTTTCTATCCTGAAGAACCTGATGATGGCAAAGTAATCGTTCGTATCAGTGTTGCGGATTATACTGCAAAATTAGATGATGGCACAGAAAAATTCTATGACGAGTTTGATGTAATCCTTGGCAGATACGACCCTGAAGTGGTAGAGTTATCTGACCTGATGGCATCGTTACGTGTGAAGGTGTTGTGGGGGTCCTCCCAGGAAGCACGTATGTTATATTATGGTTATAGGAGCAAAAAGGCTATCGAAGTGAAAGATACCAGGGATTTAGTCATACCTTTACAAGGAAACATTATAGAGGTGAAGTTTACTTCCACTTGGTAGTGCTCACGGTTGGAGAGGAATTGGAACTCGACAATAGAGATGATGGAGTTTTAGAAGGCATGCATGACCTGATCCATGGCATCACTGGGGCTGGTGCGACTGAGGGTGGCTTCAAACAGAGGAGAGTCTTACAGAGGAGCGTCATAAAGAGGAGCAGGAAGAGCATCCCCAAAAAGGGCACCCCGAAGAAGAACGTCACCAAGGAGACCACGCTAGAGAAGAGGACGCCCAAGAGTCGCACGACAAAAGGCACCACGCCGCAGAGTACACCCCTGAGATCCAGTCAAAATGCCACACCGAACGGTAGCAGCAAAAATGCTAAGAGGGATAGCACGGTGGTGAACACTCCCAGGAGTGGTAGCAAAGAGGCGAAGATGGCCAGCACGGAGGCTACCACACCCAGTGGGAGCAGAAAAAACACTAATTTGGAGCGAAACATGCCGCTGTCAGGGAATTATGCCAGCACGAAGGAGAACACGCCCAATAGTAGCAGCAAAAGGGCTAATTTGGAGCAGAACACGCCGCTGAGGTCAGACAATAATGCCAGCACGAAGGAGAAGACGCCCGATAGTAGCAGCAAAAGGGCTAATTTGGAGCGGAACACGCCGCTGGGGTCAGGCAATAATGCCAGCACGAAGGAGAACACGCCCAATAGTAGCAGCAAAAGGGCTAATTCAAAGAAGAACACGCCGCAGAGGTCAGGCAATAATGCCAGCACCCTGGAGCCAACACCCGTGAGGGAAGGCAGTAAGGAGATCACACCCAAGAGTGGCAGCAAAAGGCCTAGTTCAATGGGGAATGGAACGTGGATGTCAAGCCCTACTGATACCATCAGGAAAGATTACATCAGGAAGGAGGATGTACACAGGAAGAGCAAGAGGGTTATGTACACTCAAGATGAAATTGATTCTGACTACTGTTTGTCCACTGAAGTACCTGGGATGCGTGCAAACGTAAGACCACCCCATGTGGTTGCAGTAGAACCAACCGAGTGTCTTGGAGAAAATAGAGTTGCCGGTGAGGTGGACTGGGGCAATGTTCCTGTCCATCCGGGTGGAGATGATGGTGCAGCCCCACCCATGGGAGTCAATATGATGTGTGCAATACTAGGCATTAGAGACGATGGCGAAGATTCTGAATCAGATGAAGAAGCAGGCACTGTAGAGGATCAATAATCTGGTGATGATGAAATAGACGAGGAACTTAACGATGAGGCTGGTATTCCAGTTGATGATTTGGGTGTTGAAGTAGAAGAAATGAAACATGACGATGAGTATCCTATAATTTTGGTCGGCACCGAGTTCAGGAGCATGCATGAGTTCAGGATGTCGTTCCGGCATTTTTGTATCAAGGGGGAGTTCGAAGTTTATCGACTAAAGAACTCTGCCGAGAGTTATGAGGCCGTTTGCAAGTTAACATGGATGAATGGACGGGCCGAGGTACATTGTCCATGGAGGATCACAACAAGATCCTTACCTACGTCGACTGCAATTAGGGTATTGGGGCAATGAATGCAGCAAACCATTAGAACTCTCTCTCTCTCTCTCTTTTCACTCTATAACTACAATTGATGTGCGATATCTTTCTGGCAACTAGTCGACTCCGCTTATCTTTTAAATGAATCTGTGTTGCAGGTGAACAAAATGGGCCCTCCACACATGTGTCCGACAGGCAGCAAACTGAAATCCTCAGTGGCTGATACGGAGTGGGTGGCTATGCAATCTATGTCCATACTAAAGGATAACCCTAAGGAGACCGCGAAGAATATTCAGACTAGCCTCGGTTCTAAATACAACATTGTCCTTCCGTATTACATGGTTTGAAAAGGTAAAGAGAAAGCTCTAGGGGTCTTGCACAGGGATTGGACCAATAGCTTCAGGATGCTGTACAACTTCAAGGCGGAGGTACAAGCTAGGTGTCCGGGGAGTGTTGTGGAGATTGACACCGAATCAGAAGGTGGTAAAATATATTTCAAAAGATTTTTCATGGCGCTTAAACCTTGCATCGATGGATTCAAGGACGGGTGTAGGCCGTATCTGAGTGTAGACAGCACTGTCCTAACTGGCAAATGGAAAGGCTACCTGCCATCTGCCACAACACTTGATGGTCACAACTGGATGTTCCCAGTGGCATTCGGGCTGTTTGAAACAGAAACGGAGGAAAATTGGGTCTGGTTTATGAGGCAGCTCAGGAGATCAATAGGCCACATGGATCCATTGGCTATATCCACGGATGCATGCAAAGCACTGACGAATGCAGTGAAGGAGGTGTTCCCGCGAGCTGAAGGTAGAGAATACCATGCCCATATGATGCTCAACTTGTACTCACACTACGCAGGCAACATATTTCGTTACATGTTTCTTGCTGCTAGAGTTTACAAACCTAGTAGCAGCGATTATTTCATGAGAAAGATTTTTGCCGAAGCCCCTGAACTTCCAGAGTACTTAGCCATCCATCATTCGTAGCTATGGAAGAGGAGTCAATTCAACCCTGACATCAAAGTTGATTACATAAACAACAACCTTGCACAATGCCTGAATAAGTGGGTGAAGGACATAAAAGTGCGTCCTGTTCATATCTTGATGGACAACATACGTGGTATGATCATGAAGCTGTTAAATATAAGGAGAGAGATTGGTAGGAGACTTAGAGGACATATGCTACCGCTAGTTGTACAACAACTACACAAGAGAAGCTGATGACTTGCTCATCTTAAGGTTCTCCCGTCAACCAGCAAAAGCTGTGAGGTGGTCGGTATGTCCAAGAGTGGAAAAAGGGATGTTGTGAACATCTAGCTACGAGAATGCACCTGCTTAGAGTGGTAGCATACCGAGAAACCTTGCGACCACGCCTTGGCCTTCTTGGTGAAGAAAAGAACTCTACCACATTTGGATCAGTATTTGTCAGACTACTACTCTATGGAAAAGTTCAGAGCTGCGTACGCTGGATCCGTCGAGCCATGTACAGACCCATCTCAGTGGCCTCAAGTCCAACTGTTTTTCGAGCTTTGCCAGCCAGTTACAAAAAGGGGCAGAGGAAGACCCCAGGTGAATAGGTTTAAGAATTTTCTCGAGAAGACGGGTTCGGCTTTCTGTGCTACAAAGAAGGGCAAAAACAGATGCAAGACCTGCCATCTTATAGGCCATAGAGCAGCTGGATGTCCCCTTAATGCTCCCAAACCTAGGTATGAGATGGTACATTCACACAAAAAAAATATTTATAGTCTGTAGATATAAGGTAGTAATCCATGTACTATTTTTTTATAGGAAGCGCAAGGTAAGAAACAAGACAGCCGACTCAGTGATTTTGCTGCAGGAAGAAAACCAAAACGAGTGGAGTGATGATGCCGGACAAGATTCTAGTGTTGATTGGCCTGACTTCCCTCGGCCCGGAGATGCAGGGTATGTGAAGGTAAGAAAATTGGCACCCAGGAAGAGGAAGAAGGCAGGAGATGAAGAAGCCAGTGGACGTGAAGGAAAGAGGAAGAAAGTTGGCACCCAAGCAGAGAAAGAGGGCTAGCTGTGTAGCAGCCTAATGATGTATTGAACTTGAACCAATATATGTAGTTCAATTAAACTTTGGAGCTGTGTGCGTGGAACTTGTCAGGCGAAACAATCTGCCTCCCGTACTCGGAGTAAAATGTATCGCGACTTTAGGATTTGATACGGCCGAGCCACTAGTTGAATCCAAAACTGTGACTATGCCACTACTATCTGAACAATCGCGATAGTTGAGCGGTTAAATCCTCTCCAAAATCGATGGGTGTTAGTGGCACAGACATGATTTATTTATAGGCGCTTAATAAATCCCTGCTGTTGGCATTACACTTATGATAAGTTTCTGGGATGGAAAACAATTTCTTAAGCTGGCCGCTACACTCCATGAAGCAGCAACTTATTTCAGCTGCTGGACAACGACATGGCAACATAAACTGCAAATGCAACAGATAATGCCCAGATAATGAGGAAATTGTGTCCACTATCTGGCCTAATCTTGAGCCCGTTTGTCTCACCACCTCCCTGCCCTGCCTCCCCTGCACCTGGCGAAGCTCCCAGATCTCTCGCTCCATCGCACGAATCTCCTCTTTCTTGTCCCACACAGCATCACGCAGATCCTGAACAAGCTCTCTGTGAAAACCTGTTAGTGGCTTTTCGATCCACACAAACTTGTCACAGACAGTCCCCCTCCCTTCCTGCATAGTAGATCGAAGGAAACAAAAAAAAGAATTACATTACGCTTTCCGGATCCGGGTTACCATTGTACCTACAGTAGGAACTTACCACTCTGATGCTGTAGTTGCTGAATTTTCCTGCAGTATTTTTGTCGGTCCACGAAATCCATCTCGGCATCTTCTCACCACACAAACACAACATATCGGGTTAGTAATCGTAGGGCGCCATCCGGTACCTGATGGGGGCACCCGCCTGACGGTGTTGAGCCGACCCTGATTCCGCCCGAGACAAACTGCACGAGCTGCAAGCCATGTGCGAGGGGAGCGAGGGCAGAGGAAAGAGGAGCCTTTGGATGTCAGGGTAGTGGTGAAGCATGATTTATCCCTACTTAATAACTCGGGCAGAATCCTACCGTCCACATTCGGCTGACAGGTGGGGGACCTAGCGTGTGGACTTGTCAAAAAAAAACTCGCGCCTTTGTGGTTCAAAAACCCTGTCGCGCGCATTGGACGAAATTTTTTGGCACCTTGCCCGCGTACATATCACTGGGAGGTCTTGCTCAGGAACCAGACACGCCTGGCCCACAATCTTACTCCCTCCTAGGAACTTGTCATGGCTCGCGCCGGCAGATCCATCCGCTCCACCGCTTCCGATAGGGCTCGCCGCGGCGGATCCACCCCAAGATCCTACTGTCGCAGTATCAAATGGCCATGGTTTCTTGAGAGGAGCAACGATGCTACGTATGCGAGCTCGGCCCCTCCTACCTATAGAAGGACCGATGCGGCGTTGAGCTCGAGCAGGAGCCGCCAGGCGCGACGGCGCTCGGTCCATGCCAACCCTGTCACCTTCGTCATTGTCGATTCCGATGTGGAGGACGACGGGGATGAAGCTGTGCAGAACGCCATTGTTGCCTCCTTGGCGAAAGGCAAGCCACGGGCGGGAGTGGATGTCGCTGGGAAAGGCACGGCGGTGTCACCAATTGAGGTGGACTCCAACGACAGCGGTGTGATGTGGGTTTAGATGTTGTTTAGGATGGTTGCAATTTCGGTTGTGTTTAATGCGAGTACAATTATTGTAATGTGTTTGTCGAGCTATATTGAGAAATATGTGCAATAGCAGCGTGTGAGTGCTTCCACTTTAGAAATTGTGTCTATGCCATTTGCATGTTGCATTATCAACGTAGATTACTTGTAAACAATCCAACAAAAATCATCAGATTACAACCATCGGACGGGAGTGGCAGGATGGAAGAGAAGTTGGGACAGTGGCTTCGAGGGGAAGGAAGAGGAGGGGGCGTGACACTGGCAGGTGGGCCCTCGGAACACGTGACACTGACATGCGGGAGCGGGAGCACACGGTATTGCCGGTCTGTCCAGAGCAAGCGGACTTTGCAACGTGACAACAACAAGCTGATTGGACCAATATAATAACTCGTCGAAGTATTAAGGAGTACTGAAAACTACAACTGGGGTACATTCGCACAACACGTATGCTCTAAGCACCTAAGAAGCATCGCTTAAGTCTAACAGTAACGACATCACAAGTACTACATTTGACTGTCGGTCTTCTCGATACAAATGTAGAAATGCATCTGCCTGTTCGGTCCAGCACCGACAAGGTACTGAGATGTCATGCATAGGATCGACCTTAGGTCCACATACTCCACCTCCCGCGACGTTGGGCAGCTCGGCGCCTCGGCTAGCACGAGAATGCTATCCGATGACGGCGGCTGGGCATTCGCCCACATGCGCACCGTGTATACGGGCCAGGCGCACGAGACCGACCTGACGCATACGACACCCGACGGTGGGCCCGGCTCTGGTTCCCGGAACACCGGCGGTGATGGTCAGGACGAAAATAGAGCCATCCCCCCCTGGAAAATTAGCAGGCGGCATGCCGAGTCAGTGAACGGCACCTGCTCTTGGAGAAGTTGGGCTTGCCCGTACGATATCCTAATCACTTCGATCAAGTGCCGATCTGCAAGGTGGACAACGGCTCTGCCGGTGGGCCGGTGTAGTTGTAGCCCGGCTCCATGCAGGCGCACGTGCCGTGCGGGCACGCGAGCTCGTGGAGCGGGAGCTCACACTAGGAGTAACGGCGAAAGCATCCTGGGTAGGAGCACACGAGCGGGAACGCCGCTGCGAAGTTGCACGCGCGGATCTCCAGATTCTTGGGCTGCAACATCTGCCACATCTAAAGTTCGTCGAGAAATCGGAAAAAAGATCAGTAGTTAGATTGGCGAATAGAAGGAATGTGTAGGAGAAGTTCAAAAGCTTGTAAAATGATTTCTTACCATGAAGGTAGCAACCGGAGAATTGGCGGATGTCGTCGGCTTGCGGCTACGGCAGGATGGAAGTGAAGTGGGGAACGTGGCTTCGAGGGGAAGGAAGAGAAGTACGGAGAGGAAGAGAAGTAACGGGGACGTGACACTGGGATATGGCCCACTGAACTCGTGAGTCGTATCACTTGCAACATGCCAGTTTGTCCAGAGCAAGCGTGGCCAATCATGCCGCAGAACAGCCTACTCGAGGATTGCTCTCGCGAAGACCATCCCAATCGTCCAAGCGCCCCAATCGAACAGTATGTAACAATCGTGAAGCAGAACAACTGTGTTATGGCATGCCTTCTAGAAGACTTGGTCTAATGGTGGATCCATTGGGGGGCAGTGCTAGTTTTAGTATAAGAACAAGCATGAAATGACTCAAATGGATCCATGTGTGGTTTGTGGAAACAACACACATGCAATGACTCTAGTGGTTGATCCATGTGTGGTTTGTGGAAATAACACACATGCAATGACTGTAATGGATCCATAAGTGGTTTATGGAAAAGAACACACATGCAATGACCACTGGTTGATCAATATGTGGTTTGTGGAAAGAACACACATGCAATGACCACTTGTTGATCCATGTGTGGTTTGCGGAAAGAACACACATGCAATGACAGTGGTGGATCCATGTGTGGTTTGTGGATATAACACACATGAAATGACTCTAGTGCTAGTTTTAGTATAAGAACACACATGCAATGACTCTAGTGGGTCCACATGTGGTTTGTGGAAAGAACACACATGCAATGACCACTGGTGGATCCATGTGTTGTTGTGGAAAAGAACACACATGCAATGAGTGTAGTGGATCCATGTGTGGTTTGTGGAAAAGAACACATATGCAATGACTCTAGTGCTGGTTTGTGGTTTTAGTATAAGAACAAACATGCAATTACTCAAACGGATCCATATGTGGTTTGTGGAAAGAATACACATGCAATGACTCTGGTTGATCCATATGTGGTTTGTGGAAAGAACACACATGCAATGACCACTGGTGGATCCATGACCACTTGTTGATCCATGTGTGGTTTGTGGAAAGAACACACATGCAATGACATTGGTGGATCCATGTGTGGTTTCTGGATAGAACACACATGCAATGACTCTAGTGCTAGTTTTAGTATAAGAACACACATGCAATGACTCTAGTGGTTTATCCATGTGTGGTTTGTGGAAATAACACACATGCAATGACTCTAGTGGTTGATCCATGTGTGGTTTGTGGAAACAACAGACATGCAATGACTCTAGTGGTTGATCCATGTGTGGTTTGTGGAAATTACACACATGCAATGACTCTAATGGATCCATAAGTGGTTTATGGAAAAGAACACACATGCAATGACCACCGGTTGATCCATATGTGGTTTGTGGAAAGAACACACATGCAATGACCACTTGTTGATCCATATGTGGTTTGTGGAAAGAACACTGTCGTGGTGGTGTCACGGCAGATGCCATGGATAGGTTAAAGGTGGGGACAAGATGCACTAGAGGAATCTAGGGAGGGATAGTGTGGTGATTCCACACACAGTTGCTTTGTAGTTGATTCACTTCCACAGTTTACAAGTGCTCCTTGAGCTGTATTGGGTAGAGGAGGAAGAAGAAACTCTCTTACTCTCACCACTAGCTAGCCCTTAGGAACACACTAGTAAAACACAAGCCTCTAGAGATCAACCCTTTCTACAGAGGCCCTAGCCCTCCTTATATAGGGATGGCTAGGCCTCCAATTAGGGTATACGTGGAGGCATATTCCAGGGAATATGCCTCTTCCCAAAGTAGTAAGCCGACCGGGTCACTTTAGCCCAGCATCATCCATGCAGAGGCTACGTGAGCCTCTGCGGCGCTTGCGTCATCCGACTCTGGCATCGCCACCCTTGTCGGCCACGCCTGTACCTGCATACGAGTTAGATACATCTTACCGACATACGACATAGGTCGGCTCAGACCCAGTTAGGTGGACATCCCCTGGTCCGGTTACCGCGTGATTCGGCCTGCCTTGAGGTGACTCGGCCAGCACCTGCTTTGACCTTGCCGTACCTTGGCTAACTTGGCCTTTATACCCCGGCGTGACCCTACCCGGGGTATCCCCCCAACATTAGTCCCCGAAGCTGGTGCGGTCTTAGCTGCCTTAGCCGCTAAGGCCACAGCAGGTTCAATTTTACCGAGCCTTTCCCTCCTTTTCCGAGTTACCTCATAGTCCGGATTTCATAGGTTTACTTTCCCTTGGCACATTCTGAGTTTTCACTCGCTGGTCGGGTCACCTCATACTCATCCGGGTCATTCTTCCTTCTCTTGTACGCTTCCCCACGTGGAGGCTAATCATTACTTTGCCTCATTTTTAGGGCATGCGCTAGTAACCGCCGCAGTTATTGTCAGATATTACTGTAGCACACGTCACATCGTGCCTGCCTCCTCGTTAACTGTATCATAACGTCACGTCATGGGATCTCCTGCGCCCTGTGGCCCTTCCTGTAGCTCGTTGCTGATTGGTTGATCTGGGTCATACACGGCCACACCGTGTGGCCCGTCCGCACAGCACGTTCCCACTACCCCTCTAGGGCGTGGTTAAATAGGGGAGGGGGCGCCCCTTGGGTCTTTCCCCACTCGTGCGCCCCTCTGCCTCTTCTTCTTCCTCTTCCTCTCCAGCGACAGCCCCGCCGCCGCACTGTTTCCTCGTGCACCAGCATCGCCGCCACCTCCACGCATCTCTTACGCCACGGGTCCTCGCCAGTCCAGGCCACTGCCCCCCACCGTCACTAGCGCCAGTGAGGACAGTGACCTTGAGATGACAGAGGAGGAGCTCGCCGTCGCGGAGCAGGAAATGGAGGAGGAGGCGGGGAACACTGACCGCGGCGCTTGGGCTGGGTCCTGGGTTTGCCAAGATGATCTTGACTGGTTTACCGCACCCGGCATATGCCGGAGGGCATCATCGCACGCCTCGCCACCGCGGAGCTTGCCCCCTCACCCAATCTGGGTGAGTATGTGGTATTCCTCTCCCACTTCCAACGTGGGTTCGGTCTCCCTGTTAGAGATTTTTTCCACGACTGGCTCAACACGTATGAGCTTCAGCCGCATCATCTTTCGGCTAATGCCATCACCTCTCTCTCTGCCTTCGCTTCCACCATCGAGGGCTATGCCGGACTATGACCCACAAAGGAGCTCTGGATCCGGTTCTTTGGCCTCCGCCGGAATGTGATTCCGAATATAGAGCTTAATTTGGAGGACAAGCAGCTCACGTAGTTCGGTGCAGCTTCTATCTCGCCTCGGAAACAGTCCATTTTCCCCCGAGTCATCGGGCTTGACTCCTGCAAGGGCTGGGCCCGAACCTTCTTTTATGTTAGATATGGCACAACTAAAGATCTGATCCGGCTCCGCCCCTACGCTCTGGGTCCTCCTAATCCGGATCTGTGGGACAAGGTCCCCAAGAAGCCCACTGTCCTGGCGAACCAAGTCAATAAATGGTTCCAGGAGCTGAAGGATCTGGGATTGCGCAACGAGGACGCAATGATCACCTTCGTCCGCAACCGGATCTCCCCCCTCGAGAAACATACGCATAAACTTTGCCACATGAGCTGGGGCCGTGACCCAAACCGGACCTCCTCATTCGAGTTGAGCAACACCGAGATCTACCGCCGGGTCAAGGCCCTCTTCACTTCCCACAAGAACTTCTCTACTGAGTGTACGTGGGGGATCGAAAACTTCCGCCGAGATAGGCTTCCCCCCGCGGTAAGTCTCGTGCCCCAATCTCTTTCCGAGTTGAATCGTATGTCGGTTTTTGTTGTAGATTTGATCCCTTTACCTTTTCTTTCCCTTAGATGTTTCTTCAGCAAACTATTGAGGATGGCACCGAGCCTTCTCTCAAATGGGCGCCTGATCGAGATGCCTCGGACGAGGAGGAACCGGATTAGGAGATGTTCCTGTCGATGGCTAATGCGACCAAGCGACACACCGGTAAACTCTCTTCCATTAGAGATTGGCCTGACGATGAAGATGAATCCGACATTGAGGTGATGGAGGCATTTGACGCTATCCCCCTGTCTTATGCTTTTCCGACATCAGCTAACCCCGGTGGGCAGATCCATGAAGATCCTCCCCTTGCCATGGGTGAGCCTGTCCCGGTCGCATCGAAGAAACGGGGGGCCGCATCTGCTTCTTCCTCCGGACCTTCTAAGCCAACAAAAAGGCATAAGAAGTCCTCAGACAAGGCTACCACCAAGTCCACGACCAAGGCCATAGCCCGGAGAGCTCGCAAGCCCAAGGAGCCCTTGACCTCGGATGAGTAAGTCACTTCTCCCTTTGCTATTCACTTGTTCTTCCTTTGTTTAAGTTTCTCATCATTCATGATCTGATTCGGCAGGGCCGCGGTGGAGGTTCATCAGAGTGGATCCAGCATAGCCTCGCCGCTCCGACATAGCCCTTCTCCCCCTCGTGGCGACGATTCACGCCCGTTGAGCCCCATTCAGGAGGGTTCAGCGGCTGCTCCGGGTTCTAACCCACCTCGTCAAGAGGAGGGCAACCTCGGAACGAGGGGAAGCGGTTCTATCGAGGCTGTAGTTGCTCCTTCTTTGGCACCGCCGCAACCAGCCACCACCGAGGTTCCTTCAGCACCCCCGCCAAAACAGAAATCAACATCAGCATCATCTCCAGCACCAGCAGCAACAGCAAAAGCGCCAGCAACAGCACCAAGCCCCTCCGCCTCGTCCGAGTCTTCCAAGACTCGGCGAGAAGGCACCAGCAGTACCAAGGCAGCTCCCAAGGGAAAATCCGCTGCAGCAACTTCAACTTCTTAGCAGCAGCCCAAGGGCAAAAAGGCTCCTGACACTGCCAAGGCAACGTCAATCAAGGCTGGACAGCATACACCTGCGTCCAAGCTTTCGAAGAAGACCCCACCGACAACGGACACCTCTGCCGGGTTAGCTGATGCGCAACTCGTTTTGCACACCAGCCCTGCTGTTGCCCAGGTTGAATGGAGGGAAGCCCAAGCCAAGGGTCTGGTTGCTCCCCACATGCTCAACGGCGAACGTTATCCTCCGACCTTAATCGAGTTTGTAAACAACTAGAACAAGGCGGAGTTCGTCCACAATGATGATCTCCCTGAGAAATTCAAGCCCGCCGAGTTTGCTGCCCAAATGAATACCGCTGCTAAGGCAATTAACCTTGCAGGTCGGATGATGCAGGTACGTTATTTCGCCTTTTCCTTAACATGTAGTAGATATTAGTGATATAGCCATTAGTCCCTGAGCCTCTGGGGGAGTAACTTGTTACTCGGCCGGATGCTCCTTACAGAACTAACGTAGCTCCTTAATAACTTCGAATATGCACACACCTAGAGCCGAGTTAAGTTCCACTTGGCCTGAATCTCGTACACTTCGAATATGCACACACCTAGAGCCGGGTTAAGTTCCACTTGGCCCGGATCTTATACACTTCGAATATGCACACACCTAGAGCTGGGTTAAGTTCTACTTGGCCCGGATCTTGTACACTTCGAATATGCACACACCTAGAGCCTGGTTAAGTTCCACTTGACCTGGATTTTGTACACTTCGAATATGCACACACCTAGAGCCGGGCAGAGTTCCAGTTGGCCCGGATTTTGTACACTTCGAATATGCACACACCTAGAGCCGGGTTAAGTTCCACTTGGCCCAGATTTTGTACACTTCGAATATGCACACACCTAGAGTCGGGTTAAGTTACACTTGGCCCGGATTTTGTACACTTCGAATATGCACACACCTAGAGCCGGGTTAAGTTCCACTTGGCCCGGATTTGGTACACTTTGAATATGCACACACCTAGAGCCGGGTTAAGTTCCACTTGGCCCGGATTTCGTACACTTCGAATATGCACACCTAGAGCCGGGTTAAGTTCCACTTGGACCGGATTTTGTACACTTCGAATATGCACAAGACTAAGCTATCCTTTTGTACTCTTTTCAGGTGACCACCAATCACCGGAGCGCTGAGTTTCAGCGTCTCTTGGATACTCACAAGATGTTGTGCACAAAACATACTGCACTTCTCGCCGAACACGAGAAAAGAGGTAAGTTTTTTCCTTGGCATTTTTCCATTTCTCTTCGTCTTTTTCCGCCGAACTAATCCATCATTCGGATTTCGCAGCTGGGGTGGAGGCTGAGAATACTATCATGAGGAAAAACTTGGAGAAGATAAAGGGTAAGTCATTTTTTGCTTAACCTTCCTCCGCACTCTATTTCCTTTTCTCCTTGGCTTGGCAAATATTCATACCTCGGCTTTGCCGGGTCAACAAACTATTTCAGCCTCTCTTGAAGATAGTATGCCCGTGCCTGACATGATGCTGCATTTTCTCGAACAAGCAGGGCAGCATCAGGCCAAACTCAAGAAGAAAAATGATGAGCTCGCCCTCCTCCGAACCAAAGATGATGAAATCGCCAAGCTTAAGGCAGACATGAAGAAGCTCAAGGCGCAGCACCAGTCCGAACTGGAGAAAGCAGGCTAGGACTTTACTGAAGAGCGCGAGCGCCTCAACCTCTAGATCGCCAAGGACCAAGAACTACTAAAGGAAGCCGAATCTAAGCTTGAGTCGGCGAATGTTGAACTTGCGCAACTTCGAAAGAAGTGTGACAACTGCACCAAGGAGCTGACCCGGATCCACAACCACATTTCTGGTAAGTTCTTTTTCTTCAGCTGGTATGAATCTCTCCAGGTTAACCTTCCTCACTTATTTCACCCGTCTTGTTTTCAGACAAATTTCCGGAGGGCAATGCTATTGCAACTACTACTGTCGCCAAGTTCCGGTAGAAGAGGGGTACCCCAATTGCTCCTGGCGCTGGAGAAATTCCTTATGACATGGAGGACCTGCTGGTCATCTTGTCTTCTCGTGTCGAAATTGTAAAGAACTATGGCAAGGATATCTTGGATGTGGCCATCCGGATCTTCAATGTCTTTTGGCCTGATGAAGATACTCCGGAGGGGGCCACTACTCTTATTTCCAGGCTAATGGAGTGCGAAACCCAGCTTGACCTTTGGAGGGAATCTGCTAGACGTGCTGGAGCTGAAATTGTCCTCCACTATGTGCTCACGTGGTATGAAAAGATAAACCTGAAGCTTCTCGAGCGCATGCGCACCGGGTCAAGGTGGTCCACTGACCCGGATTGGATTGCTCGGTGCAAGGCTTGCGCCCATAGCCTCATTCAGTATGCCCCCATCCATCGATGGAATGAGGGGCCAAGTTTCCTTGGCGCCGCTGATGACGAAAATGCCGAAGATGATTCGGGTGATGATGAAGAGGACGAAGCCTCGGACATCGAGGAAGAAGAAGAAGATGATGTTGAAGACGAGGCTGGAGCTGCACCTGCTGGCTCCGAATTACCTCCTCCTGCTGCCCCTTGATTGAAAATACTTTGAAGTTTATCAGATCCCTGGTATGCCGGGTGCAATTGTATTAAGCACACAGGTTATATTTTGCTACTGAGTTTTTATGCCGGATTAACTTGGGTGTAGTCCCCGAGTTTCATTTTCTTGTTCCTCCACTTTCTTGGCTCGGCTCGTGTCTACCTTGGTTCAGTTTTATGACTTACGAGTCTGAGCTTCAAAAATTGACTTAACAATACTTGGAAACTTTAGGATTAGCTCAAAATATTTCAGCATAGAAACATAAAATAAGCATAAGGTTAGTCCGAAAAACAAACGTCGGGTCGATTAAGTTCTTTTCCTTAGTCATTGTTCATGTGCTACACAATTCCAAACTTGTTCTCTTGCTTGCCATGGAGCCAAATCTTGTTGGACAGCAGCAAGTCGAAGAGTTAGTTTTTTGGTGCTCACACACTACTAATCCGGCTTAGGTAGAAACAACTTATGACAGCCGACATAAAAATAATAAATACAGAAGACAACAAATATTATCAAGGCAGTCCCCGAGTTACTGCTCGAGGTGCCAACATTTCATTGATAAGCTCATTGCCAGCATACATACCGACATATGAGAGACTCGGATACATACACTTCTTTGCTAAGTGTAGAAAGGACGAAGTAGAGCTACATTACATGGACGCTTAGATTCCTCGCCGGACCTGTCTGCCTTGTTCTTCTCCTGTGGTTTTGCATCGATAAGATAATAAGAATCATTGTGCAATGCTTTGCTCATGATGAATGACCCTTCCCATGGGGGGATAACTTATGCATGCCAGCAGTACGTTGTACCAACCGGAGTACCAGATCACCTTCCCGGAAAACTCGGGGGTTTACTTTCCGTCTATGATAGCGTCGGAGATTTTGCTGATATATAGCGGATCTGGACAATGCCAATTCTCTCGCTTCTTCCAGCAGATCAACATCATTTTGCCGGGCTTCTTGCACTTCGGCTTCTGTGTATTGGGTGACCCTAGGCGAGTCATGCTCTATGTCGGCTGGTAATACAGCTTCTGCCCCATATACCAGAAAGAATGGCATATAGCCTGTTGATCGATTCGGAGTTGTTCTTAAACTCCACAGTACCGCTGGTAGTTCTTCTATCCAGCACCCCGCTGATCTTTGCAGTGGCTCAATGAGCCGGGGTTTTATCCCGGATAATACCAATCCATTGGATCTTTCCACTTGTCCGTTCGATGCGGGGTGAGCTACCGAGGCCACGTCTAGCCGGATCTTCTTATCCTGGCAGAATCGCGCAAATGCTCCTTCAGCAAAATTCGTGCCATTATCTGTTATGATACTGTGAGGATAACCATATCTCAAGATGATATCCTTGAGGAATGTCACGGCGGTAGCTCCGTCACATTTTCTTATTGGCTTCACCTTAATCCATTTTGTAAATTTGTCGACCATGACCAAGATGTGGGTCATGTTCCCTCTTGCTGGTTTGAATGGGCCAACCATATCCAAACACCATACGGCAAATGGCCAGGTAATTGGTATGGTCTTGAGCTCCGACATTGGCATATGTGTCTTTGTCGCATATCTTTGACAACCATTACACTTTCTTACTAGATCTTCTGCTTGTTCCAAGGCATTTGGCTAGTAAAACCCATGACGGAAAGCTTTTGCTACCAAGGCTCTGGACGAGGCATGATGCCCACATTCCCCTTGATGTATATCTTAGAGGATGTCAAGTCCTTCTTCCGGGTCAACACATCGCTGGAGGACATTAGTCACACTCCTTTTGTATAGCTCGGAATTGATGATCGTGTATGCTTTTGCTCTCCTGTGAGTTTGCCTGGAAAGCACCTCCTCAGCAGGTAAGGTTCCATCCTTCAGGAATTGAAATATGGGCAGTGCCCAAGCTGGTACATCTCGCACTAGGAACACATCCTCATCAATTTCCATCTGATCCACCGGCATAACCTCAGCCAGATCGCGCTGAGAAGTCCCCGGGTTCGCGGAGGCAGTCCCCGGGTTTCGCGAACCACTTCCCACGTCAATGTCCATGGGTACAGCTCCGGACTCTGGATCCTCCGGGACGTAGATTGAGTCAGTTTCTGGGGACGGCCTGATAGATGGTTTTCTAAGGTGTTCTAATGCTACACCCGGCGGAATTGCTTGTCGGGTTGATCCGAGCTTCGACAATACGTCGGCAACCTCATTTTCCACCCGGGGTACATGGTGAAATTCGCATCCCTCAAAGTAACCAGATATCTTCTGCACATGGAATCTGTATAATTCCATGTTTGGATCAAGAGCGTCCCACAGCCCTGAGACTTGTTGAACTACAAAATCCGAGTCGCCAAAGCATTGGATCCGACGTATCCCAATTTCTTTTGCCACTTTGAGCCCATGTACAAGTGCCTCATATTCGGCGACATTGTTTGACGCTGCGAAGTGGATCTGCATCACATACTTCAACTGGTCATTCTTTGGCGAGGTAAGTACTACTCCGACGCCTAACCCGGTTTTTGTTTTTGATCCATCAAAGTGCATCCTCCAATAATTTGGATCTGGTAATGGTGGTTCATATTCCACCTTGGCCCAGTCCACAAAAAAGTCGGCCAGAGACTGAGACTTGATTGCTTCTCTTCTGTCATATTGTGGCGCATAGGGGGCTAGCTCAATTGCCCATTTTGCAATCCTGCCACTTGCATCCTTGTTACTCATTATCTCAGATATGGGAGCTTCACATATTACTTTGATGGGGTGCTCCTCAAAATAGTGTTTTAGCTTCTTAGCTGACATGTACACACCGTATGCCACTTTCTGATAGTGCGGATAATTTTGCTTCGATGCGGATAATACCTCGCTTAGGTAATATGCTAGCCTTTGCACTGACTTACCCTCTTCATCGCGCTCTACCACAATTACTGCACTTACAACTCAGTTGGTTGCGTCTATATAGAGCAACATTGGCTCCTTTGATAGTGGAGAGGCTAACACTGGTGCAGTGGCTAACATTTTCTTTAATTGGATAAAGGCTTCATTGGCCTGCGGCATCCAAATGAACTTGTCCGGCTTTTTCATGAGTTGATAGAGAGGCAGTGCCTTTTCGCCCAACCGACATACAAACCGACTTAAGGATGCCAGGCAACTAGTGAACTTCTGGACATCGTTAAGGCACTTCGGCAGTTCCATTCGCTCTATGGCCCGGATTTTAGTTGGATTTACTTTGATACCTCGGTTGGAGATAAGAAATCCGAGTAATTTTCCAGCCGGGACACCGAAGGTGCATTTTTCCGGGTTAAGCTTCATTTGGAACGTCCTTAGGTTCGCAAATGTCTGCCTGATATCGTCAAGGAGAGTTTTGCTTTCCTTGGTCTTGATAACAACATCATCCACGTATATCTGCACATTTTGACCAATTTGGTCGTGCAAACATTTCTGCATACATCTTTGGTACGTTCCCCTGCATTATGTAAACCAAAAGGCATGGTGCGATAGCAATAAGCCCCATATGGGGTGATAAACGCAGTCTTTATTTGATCACTTGGGTTCAAGGGTATCTGGTGGAAACCAGAATATGCATCAATAAATGACAATAGTTCACACCCAGTAGTGGAATCTATGACCTGGTCTATCCTTGGCAGTGGGAACGGATCTTTGGGACACGCCTTATTCAGGTTCGTGTAATCGATACACATGCGCCAAACCACTGCCATGTTCGGATCGTCCTTCTTTTTCCCCACCAGGACCGGATTAGACAACCAATCCGAGTATAACACTTCCATGATAAATCCAGCTGCTAGCAGCCGAGCTATCTCATCTCCTATGACTTTTCTCCTATCTTCGGCGAAGCGGCGGAGAGGTTGCTTCACCGGCTTTGCTCTGGGTCTCACATTCAAAGAGTGCTCGGCCAACTCCCTCGGAACACCTTGCAAGTCCTGTGTGGACCAATCAAAAATATCCCGATTCTCACGGAGGAAATTGACGAGCTCGCTTTCCTATTTATCATTTAACCCAACACCAATTGTTATGGTGCGCTCTGGGAACAAATCATCAACAGGCACTTTCTTTGTATCCTTCGTTGCTTGAAACGAAACACTTCCATGCGGGTTACTCAGCGCCGGCATATACTGCTGTGCGGACTGAGCCAGTGCCGCCACTTCCTGTATCTTTCTTTTCTCTTACGCAATCACGAGTGACTCGGCTAGGTTAGACCCGGCTGACGCACACTTAATGGAACGTTGGAAATCTCCAGCTATGGTAATTACTCCATTTGTCCCGGGCAGCTTCATCTTCAAGTAACTGATGTGAGTACTTGCCATGAACTTGTTCAGAGCTGGCATGGCGAGTAACGCGTGATATGCAATTTCCAAATTGACAACTTCGAATTCCAAATTCTCAGTTCGGCAGTTATCTCTTGTGCCAAACAACACGTCGACCCGAACCTTGCCAATGGGCTCACAAGAAATGCCTAGCACAATGCCATGGAAAGTTGTCCTTGTAGCTTGGAGCATGTTCTCCGAGATACCTAACTTGCGCATCGTGTCCAAGTACATGATATTTATGCTGCTGCCATTGTCAATCAACACCTTTGAGAATCTCACATTGATGTTTGGCCCGATGAATGTTGGGTCCAACACTAGCGCATATGAACCAGGGCTTAGCATAAACTTGGGATGATCTTTGATGCTCCAGGTAATTTCCTGGTCTAACCAAGGCATATACCTCGTCACTACTGGCATTACCACATTTACTTCCATGTGTCGGCGCTGCAAGCTCTTTCTGTCTGTCTCTTCTGTGGTGAACACACAGTAACTCTGATGATGCTCTCTATACTCATTTCTCCCATCATTTCTGGGGTACCTCTGATCCGGTTGATGCTGATCTTCCACTTGATGCACTGCATCCCTTCTCTCATGGTTGTCATACCTCGGCGGAGGGGGAGGCAACATTAACTGTTGCGTGTTCGCTCCGGAGAGCAATTGCTGCCGGGGTAACTCCTGCCGAGGTTGATCATTCCGAGGTGCCTGAGCATTCCCTGAACCACCTTGTTCTATCTTCCGCATCCACTCACACTGCCTGGTTGTGTGACCCGCTGGGTTACTCATTATCTCAGATATGGGAGCTTCACATATTACTTTGATGGGGTGCTCCTCAAAATATTGTTTTAGCTTCTTAGCTGATATGTACACACCGTATGCCACTTTCTGATAGTGCGGATAATTTTGCTTCGATGGGGATAATACCTCTCTTAGGTAATATACTGGCCTTTGCACTGACTTACCCTCTTCTTCGCGCTCTACCACAATTACTGCACTTACAACTCGGTTAGTTGCGGCTATATAGAGCAACATTGGCTCCTTTGATAGTGGAGAGGCTAACACTGGTGTAGTGGCTAACATTTTCTTTAATTGGATAAAGGCTTCACTGGCCTGCAGCGTCCAAATGAACTTGTCCGACTTTTTCATGAGTTGATAGAGAGGCAGTGCCTTTTCTCCCAACCGACATACAAACCGACTTAAGGATGCCAGGCAACTAGTGAACTTCTGGACATCGTTAAGGCACTTCGGTAGTTCCATCGCTCTATGGCCTGGATTTTAGTTGGATTGACTTCGATACCTCGGCTGGAGACAAGAAATCCGAGTAATTTTCTAGCCGAGACACTAAAGGTGCATTTTTCCGGGTTAAGCTTCAGTCGGAACCTCCTTAGGTTCGCGAATGTCTGCCTGATATCGTCAAGGAGCGGTTTGCTTTCCTTGGTCTTGATAACAACATCATCCACGTATACCTGCAAATTTTGACCAATTTGGTCGTGCAAACATTTCTGCATACATCTTTGGTACGTTGCCCTTGCATTATGTAAACCAAAAGGCATGGTGCGATAGCAATAAGCCCCATATGGGGTGATAAATGCAGTCTTTTTTTGATCACTTGGGTTCAGAGGTATCTGGTGGAAACCAGAATATGCATCAATAAACGACAATAGTTCACACCCAGTAGTGGAATCTATGACCTAGTCTATCCTTGGCAGTGGGAACGGATCTTTGGGACACGCCTTATTCAGGTTCGTGTAATCGATACACATGCGCCAAACCACTGCCACGTTCGGATCGTCCTTCTTCTTCTCCACCAGGACTGGATTAGACAGCCAATCCGGGTATAGCACTTCCATGATAAATCCAGCTGCTAGAAGCCGAGCTATCTCATCTCCTATGAATTTTCTCCTATCTTCGGCGAAGCGGCGGAGAGGTTGCTTCACCGGCTTTGCTCCGGGTCTCACATTGAAAGAGTGCTCAGCCAACTCCCTCAGAACACCTTGCAAGTCCTGTGTGGACCAAGCAAAAATATCCTGATTCTCACGAAGGAAATTGACGAGCTCGCTTTCCTATTTGTCATTTAACCCGGCACCAATTGTTACAGTGCGCTCTAGGAACAAATCATCAACAGGCACTTTCTTCGTATCCTTTGTTGCTTGAAATGAAACACTTCCCTGCGGGTTACTCAACGCCGGCATATACTGCTGTGCGGACTGAGCCAGTGCCGCCACTTCCTGTATCTTTCTTTTCTCTTGCGTAATCACGAGTGACTCGTCTAGGTTAGACCCGGCTGACGCACACTCAATGGAACGTCGGAAATCTCCAGCTATGGTAATTACTCCATTTGGCCCGGGCATCTTCATCTTCAAGTAACTGATGTGAGTACTTGCCATGAACTTGTTCAGAGCTGGCCTGCCGAGTAACGCGTGATATGCACTTTCCAAATTGACAACTTCGAATTCCAAATTCTCAGTTTGGCAGTTATCTCTTGTGCCGAACAACACGTCGACCCGGACCTTGCCAATGGGCTCACAAGAAATGACTGGCACAATGCCATGGAAAGTTGTCCTTGTAGCTTGGAGCATGTTCTCTGAGATACCTAACTTGCGCATCGTGTCCAGTACATGATATTTATGTTGCTGCCATTGTCAATCAACACCTTTGAGAATCTCACATTGATGTTTGGCCCGATGAATGTCTTTGCCAATGTAGTTGGCATATCCCTTTGCAATCTTTGCCCCAAAATGCTTGCATATTTGCATCCCTGTGCAAACCATGCTATGGCCTGTGACTCAATCATGCCCTCACATGAATTTCGCACTGTGCACCACCGGGTTAAGAACTCTCGGTCTATCTCATTCGGTTTCTGCTTGCACATTGCTAGGGTCTGTGGCCTATTCGTCCTCTGATACGTACTTGAGAAATTACTGACGAACATTTTCTCAAAATCAATCCAATAGTTAATACTTCTGGGCGGCAAATTGTTTAGCCATTCCCTCGCTGGCCCCCCTAGCATTTGAGGTACGTATCTCGCAACCCATCTCAAGTTGCCTGTAGAAATTTTCACTGCATTAGCGTAGTTAATCAACCAATCCTCCGGCTTTGTGCTGCTGTCATACGTCTTTGTGCCTCTAGGTAATTGGAAGTTAGGTACCGGAGGCTCCTTCATGATCCGGGGCCCAAAACACGCTGGACCCGGAGGACCTTGACACTCAATTTTCTCCGACCTATACAGCCGATCCAGTTTTAACCTGGCATCGCCAGTTATCAAATTCCTGCTTCCCAATCTTGACCCTATCACGTGATAGTCCGGCCTGGGATACCCAGCGTTCACCATTTCCGAATCACCATCATTGTATCTATCTTGCTCTTGTGGAGCTGCTCTCTGTTGCATACCTTGGCCGGCACTGCGCTCTTGCCGTGGTATATTCCGCTGCTGCGGTTGCCCTGCACCTACCGAATTACGTTGTCCGGCATTGCCGTTTACAACGTTCCCTTGACTGGCATTGCCTTGGTCGCGGTTACCTCGGCCAGCTTCACCTTGGCTCACACTCCTTCGATCCTCATTTTTCTGCACTTCTCTTCCTTTCCCTGCCCTTGCCGGGTCATACGGGACTATCTGTTTGTTCCTCCTGGCCGAGGTTACTACCTCTTCTCTCCTAGGACCACCATAAGGAGATGACGCAGCTCCAGCAGATTTCTCCGGGTTACCCACTACCGAATGAATGATCTTGGAGGCCCCAGCTCTTTCCAGGTTAGCCCTGAGCAATTCCTCATTTTGCCTGTTTACGATCCGAACCAACTCATTGACCCTATCTTGCTGTCTCTGACGGGCTTCACCCGTCAAACCTTCCAACTCAGATGCAGCAGCATCTGCTGCTCTGAGGTTCTTTGCCGGGGTACTATACTTCGGCAGCCCCACGGACAAACAGTTCTCTGATTCCTCAATCCTAGTATCACCCTCTTTGTTCATTTCACTCATGAGGTTTCCCCCCTTCAGTTTTACAGCATCTACCTTATTTGCCTTCACGTAATCACGCAGTGTCATGTTCAACGACTGCTGAGTCGCGGCTATCTTTTTCGCACCCTCTAGGATTTTTTGCCTAGTCTCCTCTAGCTCGGCTTGTGCCTGAGCCAGATCTACTACTGCTGCTACTGGGTTTGCCAAGCTATCCATCGCCTGCTACAGCACATTCTCTGGACTCTCTAGAGCAGGACCTCTACTTTTCTCGGTGCCTTGGGCGTTACCTCCGGATCTGGTGCCGGATCCTTGCTTGCGCCAGCGCCTGGCGCAGTCATCATCACCTCGGCACGGTCAGGGGAGCGAGTGATACGCGCCCCACGAGCCGCGCTAAGGGGTGGCTCGCCTCCCTCAACGACATGCCGCGGATGAACGCACAACACATCGACAGCGACGTAGATCTTGTGCGCGCCAAGCTTGACGAAGAGGCCGTTGCGCGGAAGAGGACGCTTGCCGAAGCAGCCAGCGTTGTCGCTGACAAAGTCCAGCGCTCCAAAGCGCTGAACGAGCCCGGAGACGATGCGTTCGCTGGTGCCGATGAAGGTTCCTGTCTGGATTTTCACCCCTGCTAGCGCTGCTAGCCCCACAGTGGGCGCCAACTCCAACTTTCGTGGTGGTGTCATGGCAGATGCCATGGATAGGCTAAAGGTGGGGACAAGATGCACTAGAGGAATCCAGGGAGGGATAGTGTGGTGATTCCATACACAGTTGCTTTGTATTTGATTCACTTCCACAGTTTACATGTGCTCCTTACAGAGGCCCTAGCCCTCCTTATATGCACTAGAGGACAAGATGCACTAGAGGAATCCAGGGAGGAAGAAGAAACTCTCTTACTCTCACCACTAGCTAGCCCTTAGGAACACACTAGTAAAACACAAGCCTCTAGAGATCAACACTTTCTACAGAGGCCCTAGACCTCCTTATATAGGGATGGCTAGGCCTCCAATTAGGGCATACGTGGAGGCATATTCCAGGGAATATGCCTCTTCCCAAAGTAGTAAGCCGACCGGGTCAGTTTAGCCCAACGTCATCCCTGCAGAGGCTACGTGAGCCTCTGCGGTGCCTGCATCATCCGACACTGGCATCGTCACCCTTGTCAGCCATGCCTCGGTGGTCCTGGCCTCTGTTCGCTTCGCTCACGCTCTGCGTACAGTGGTCACCCTTTGACCAGCGAGATACCTTCCTTCTCTTACAAGCTTGATATAACCCGGATCGCACCTAGTTGATCCGGCCACACCTGTACCTGCATACGAGTTAGATACATCTTACTGACATACGACATAGGTCGGCTGAGACCCAGTTAGGTGGACATCCCCTGGTCCGGGTTACCGCGTGATTCAGCCTGCCTTGAGGTGACTCGGCCAGCACCTGCTTTGACCTTGCCGTACCTCGGCTAACTTGGCCTTTATACCCTGGCGTGACCCTACCCGAGGGTATCCCCCCAACAAACACACATGCACTGATAGTGGTGGATCCATGTGTGGTTTGTGGATAGAACAACCATGCAATGACTCTGGTGGGTCCACATGTGGTTTGTGGAAAGAACACACATGCAATGACCACTAGTGGATCCATGTGTTGTTTGTGGAAAAGAACACACATTCAATGAGTCTAGTGGATCCATGTGTGGTTTGTGGAAAAGAACACACATGCAATGACTCTAGTGCTGGTTTATGGTTTTAGTATAAGAACAAACATGCAATTACACAAATGGATCCATATGTGGTTTGTAGAAAGAACACACATGCAATGACTCTGGTTGATCCATATGTGGTTTGTGGAAAGAACACACATGCAATGACCACTGGTGGATCCATGTGTGGTTTGTGGAAAAGAACACACATGCAATGACCACTGGTTGATCCATGTGTGGTTTGCGGAAAGAACACACATGCAATGAAAGTGGTGGATCCATGTGTAGTTTGTGAAAAGAATACATATGCAATGACTCTAGTGTTGGTTTTAGTATAAGAACACACATGCAATGACTCTAGTGGTTGATCCATGTGTGGTTTGTGGAAACAACACACATGCAATGACTCTAGTGGTTGATCCATGCGTGGTTTGTGGAAATAACACACATGCAACGACTGTAATGGATCCATAAGTGGTTTATGGAAAAGAACACACATGCAATGACCATTGGTTGATCCATATGTGGTTTGTGGAAAGAACACACATCCAATGACCACTTGTTGATCCATGTGTGGTTTGTGGAAAGAACACACATGCAATGACAGTGGTGGATCCATGTGTGGTTTGTGGATAGAACACACATGCAATGACTCTAATGCTAGTTTTAGTATAAGAACACACATGCAATGACTCTGGTGGGTCCACATGTAGTTTGTGAAAAGAACACACATGCAATGACCACTGGTGGATCCATGTGTTGTTTATGGAAAAGAACACACATGTAATGAGTCTAGTGGATCCATGTGTGGTTTGTGGAAAAGAAGACACATGCAATGACTCTAGTGCTGGTTTGTGGTTTTAGTATAAGAACAAACATGCAATTACTCAAATGGATCCATATGTGGTTTGTGGAAAGAACACACATGCAATGACTCTGGTTGATCCATATGTGGTTTGTGGAAAGAACACACATGCAATGACCACTGGTGGATCCATGTGTGGTTTGTGGAAAAGAACACACATGCAATCACCACTAGTTGATCCATGTGTGGTTTGTGGAAAGAACACACATGCAATGACGGTGGTGGATCCAGGTGTGGTTTGTGAAAAGAACACACATGCAATGACTCTAGTGTTGGTTTTAGTATAAGAACACACATGCAATGACTCTAGTGGTTGATCCATGTGTGGTTTGTGGAAACAACACACATGCAATGACTCTAGTGGTCGATCCATGTGTGGTTTGTGGAAATAACACACATGCAATGACTCTAATGGATCCATAAGTGGTTTATGGAAAAGAACACACATGCAATGACCACTGGTTGATCCATATGTGTTTTTTTTGGAAAGAACACACATGCAATGACCACTTCTTGATCCATGTGTGGTTTGTGGACAGAACAGACATGCAATGACAGTGGTGGATCCATGTGTTGTTTGTGGATAGAACACACCTGCAATGACTCTAGTGCTACTTTTAGTATAAGACCACACATGCAATGACTCTAGTGGGTCCACTTGTATTTTGTGAAAAGAACACACATGCAATGACCACTGGTTGATCCATCGGTTATTTGTGGAAAAGAACACAAATGCAATGAGTCTAGTGGATCCATGTGTGGTTTGTGGAAAAGAACACACATGCAATGACTCTAGTGTTGGTTTGTGGTTTTAGTATAAGAACAAACATGAAATTACTCAAATGGATCCATATGTGGTTTGTGTTCACATGCAATGACTCTGCTTGATCCATATGTGGTTTGTGGAAAGAACACACATGCAATGACCATTGGTGGATCCATGTGTGGTTTGTGGAAAATAACACACATGCAATGACCACTGGTTGATCCATGTGTGGTTTGTGGAAAGAACTCACATGCAATGACAGTGGTGGATCCATGTGTGGTTTGTGAAAAGAACACAAATGCAATGACTCTAGTGTTGGTTTTAGTATAAGAACACACATGCAATGACTCTAGTGGTTGATACATGTGTGGTTTGTGGAAATAACACACATGCAATGACTCTAGTGGTTGATCCATGTGTGGTTTGTGGAAACAACACACATGCAATGACTCTATTGGTTGATCCATGTGTGGTTTGTGGAAATAACACACATGCAATGACTGTAATGGATCCATAAGTGGTTTATGGAAAAGACCACACATGCAATGACCACTGGTTGATCCATATGTGGTTTGTGGAAAGAACACACATGCAATGACCACTTGTTGATCCATGTGTGGTTTGTGGAAAGAACACACATGAAATGACCACTTGTTGATCCATGTGTGGTTTGTGGAAAGAACACACATGCAATGACAGTGGTGGATCCATGTGTGGTTTGTGGATAGAACACACATGCAATGACTCTACTGCTAGTTTTAGTATAAGAACACACATGCAATGACTCTGGTGGGTCCACATGTGGTTTGTGGACATAACACACATGCAATGACCACTAGTGGATCCTTGTGTTGTTTGTGGATCAGAACACACATGCAATGAGTCTAGTGGATCCATGTGTGGTTTGTGGAAAAGAACACACATGCAATGACTCTAGTGCTGGTTTGTGGTTTTAGTATAAGAACAAATATGCAATTACTCAAATGGATCCATATGTGGTTTGTGGAAAAAACACACATGCAATGACTCTAGTTGATCCATATGTGGTTTGTGGAAAGAACACACATGCAATGACCACTGGTGGATCCATGTTTGGTTTGTGGAAAAGAACACACATGCAATGACCACTGATTGATCCATGTGTGGTTTGTGGAAAGAACGCACATGCAATGACAGTGGTGGATCCATGTGTGGTTTGTGAAAAGAACACACATGCAATGACTCTAGTGTTGGTTTTAGTATAAGAACACACATTCAATGATATTAGTGGTTGATCAATGTGTGGTTTGTGGAAATAACACACTTGCAATGACTCTAGTGGTTGATCCATGTGTGGTTTGTGGAAACAACACACATGCAATGACTCTAGTGGTTGATCCATGTGTGGTTTGTGGAAATAACACACATGCAATGACTGTAATCGATCCATAAGTGGTTTATGGAAAAGAACACACATGCAATGACCACTGGTTGATCCATATGGTGCTTGTGGAAAGAACACACATGCAATGACCACTTGTTGATCCATGTGTGGTTTGTGGAATAAACACACATGCAATGATAGTGGTGGATCCATGTGTGGTTTGTGGATAGAACACACATGCAATGACTCTAGTGCTAGTTTTAGTATAAGAACACACATGCAATGACTCTGGTGGGTCCACATGTAGTTTGTGAAAAGAACACACATGCAATAACCACTGGTGGATCCATGTGTTGTTTATGGAAAATAACACACATGTAATGAGTCTAGTGGATCCATGTGTGGTTTGTGGAAAAGAACACACATGCAATGACTCTAGTGCTGGTTTGTGGTTTTAGTATAAGAACAAACATGCAATTACTCAAATGGATCCAATGTGGTTTGTGGAAAGAACACACATCCAATGATTCTGGTTGATCCATATGTGGTTTGTGGAAAGAACACACATGCAATGACCACTGGTGGATCCATGTGTGGTTTGTGGAAAAGAACACACATGCAATCACCACTGGTTGATCCATGTGTGGTTTGTGGAAAGAACACACATGCTATGACGGTGGTGGATCCATGTCTGGTTTGTGAAAAGAACACACATGCAATGACTCTAGTGTTGGTTTTAGTATAAGAACACACATGCAATGACCATTGGTGGATCCATGTGTGGTTTGTGGAAAAGAACACACATGCAATGACCACTGGTTGATCCATGTGTGGTTTGTGGAAAGAACACACATGCAATGACAGTGGTGGATCCATGTGTGGTTTGTGAAAAGAACACACATGCAATGACTCTAGTGTTGGTTTTAGTATAAGAACACACATGCAATGACTCTAGTGGTTGATCCATGTGTGGTTTGTGGAAACAACACACATGCAATGACTCTAGTGGTTGATCCATGTGTGGTTTGTGGAAATAACACACATGCAATGACTGTAATGGATCCATAAGTGGTTTATGGAGAAGAACACACATGTAATGACCACTAGTTGATCCATATGTGGTTTGTGGAAAGAACAAACATGCAATGACCACTTGTTGATCCATGTGTGGTTTGTGGAAAGACCATACACATGCAATGACAGTGGTGGATCCATGTGTGGTTTGCGGATAGAACACACATGCAATGACTCTAGTGCTAGTTTTAGTATAAGAACACACATGCAATGACTCTGTTGGGTCCACATGTAGTTTGTGAAAAGAACGCACATGCAATGACCACTGGTGGATCCATGTGTTGTTTGTGGAAAAGAACACACATGCAATGAGTCTAGTGGATCCATGTGTGGTTTGTGGAAAAGAACACACATGCAGTGACTCTAGTGCTAGTTTGTGGTTTTAGTATAAGAACAAACATGCAATTACTCAAATGGATCCATATGTGGTTTGTGGAAAGAACACACATGCAATGACCACTGGTGGATCCATGTGTGGTTTGTGGAAAAGAACACACATGCAATGACCACTGGTTGATCCATGTGTGGTTTGTGGAAAGAACACACATGAAATGACAGTGGTGGATCCATGTGTGGTTTGTGAAAAGAACACACATGCAATGACTTTAGTGTTGGTTTTAGTATAATAACACACATGCAATGACTCTAGTGGTTGATCCATGTGTGGTTTGTGTAAATAACACACATGCAATGACTCTAGTGGTTGATTCATGTGTAGTTTGTGGAAACAACACACATGCAATGACTCTAGTGGTTGATCCATGTGTGGTTTGTGGAAATAACACACATGCAATGACCGCAATGGATCCATAAGTGGTTTATGGAAAAGAACACACATGCAATGACCATTGGTTGATCCATATGTGGTTTGTGGAAAGAACATACATGCAATGACCACTTGTTGATCCATGTGTGGTTTGTGGAAAGAACACACATGCAATGACAGTGGTGGATCCATGTGTGGTTTGTGGATAGAACACACATACAATGACTCTAGTGCTAGTTTTAGTATAAGAACACACATGCAATGACTCTGGTGAGTCCACATGTGGTTTATGGAAAGAACACACATGCAATGACCACTGGTGGATCCATGTGTTGTTTGTGGAAAAGAACACACATGCAATGAGTCTAGTGGATCCATGTGTCGTTTGTGGAAAAGAACACACATGCAATAACTCTAGTGCTGGTTTGTGGTTTTAGTATAAGAACAAACATGCAATTACTCAAATGGATCCATATGTGGTTTGTGGAAAGAACACACATGCAATGACTCTGGTTGATCCATATGTGGTTTGTGGAAAGAACACATATGCAATGACCACTAGTGAATCCATGTGTGGTTTGTGGTAAAGAACACACATGCAATGACCACTGGTTGATCCATGTGTGGTTTGTGGAAAGAACACACATGCAATGACAGTGGTGGATCCATGTGTGGTTTGTGAAAGGAACACACATGCAATAACTCTAGTGTTGGTTTTAGTATAAGAACACACATGCAATGACTCTAGTGGTTGATCCATGTGTGGTTTGTGGAAATACCACACATGCAATGACTCTAGTGGTTGATCCATGTGTGGTTTGTGGAAACAACACACATGCAATGACTCTAGTGGTTGATCCATGTGTGGTTTGTGGAAACAACACACATGCAATGACTCTAGTGGTTGATCCATGTGTGGTTTGTGGAAATAACACACATGCAATGACTGTAGTGGATCCATAAGTGGTTTATGGAAAAGAACTCACATGCAATGACCACTGGTTGATCCATATGTGGTTTGTGGAAAGAACACACATGCAATGACCACTTGTTGATCCATGTGTGGTAGGTGGAAAGAACACACATGCAATGACAGTGGTGGATCCATGTGTGGTTTGTGGATAGAACACACATGCAATGACTCTACTGGGTCCACATGTAGTTTGTGAAAAGAAGACACATGCAATGACCACTGGTGGATCCATCAGTTGTTTGTGGAAAAGAACACACATGCAATGAGTCTAGTGGATCCATTTGCGGTTTGTGGAAAAGAACACACATGCAATGACTCTAGTGCTGGTTTGTGGTTTTATTATAAGAACAGACATGCAATTACTCAAATGGATCCATATGTGGTTTGTGGAAAGAACACACATGCAATGACTCTGGTTGATCCATATGTGGTTTGTGGAAAGAACACACATGCAATGACAACTGGTGGATCCATGTGTGGTTTGTGGAAAAGAACACACATGCAATGACTACTGGTTGATCCATGTGTGGTTTGTGGAAAGAACACAAATGCAATGACAGTGGTGGATCCATGTGTGGTTTGTGAAAAGAACACACATGCAATGACTCTAGTGTTGCTTTTAGTATAAGAACACACATGCACTGACTCTAGTGGTTTATCCATGTGTGGTTTGTGGAAATAACACACATGCAATGACTCTAGTGGTTGATCCATGTGTGGTTTGTGGAAACAACATACATGCAATGACTCTAGTGGTTGATCCATGTGTGGTTTGTGGAAATAACACACATGCAATGACTCTAGTGGTTCCATAAGTGGTTTATGGAAAAGAACACACATGCAATGATCACTGGTTGATCCATATGTGGTTTGTGGAAAGAACACACATGGAATGACCACTGGTTGATCCATATGTGGTTTGTGGAAAGAACACACATGCAATGACAGTGGTGGATCCATGTGTGGTTTGTGGATAGAACACACATGCAATGGGTCTAGTGCTAGTTTTAGTATAAGAACACAGATGCAATGACTCTAGTGGGTCCACATGTAGTTTGTGAAAAGAACACACATGCAATGACCACTGGTTGATCCATCAGTTGTTTGTGGAAAAGAACACACATGCAATGAGTCTAGTGGATCCATGTGTGGTTTGTGGAAAAGAACACACATGCAATGACATTGGTTGATCCATATGTGGTTTGTGGAAAGAACACACATGCAATGACACTGGTTGATCCCAATGTGGTTCATGACAGGAACACACATGCAATAACTCTTGTGGATACATATGTGGTTTATGGAAAGAACACACATGCAATGAACTCTAGTGGATCTATCTTGGCATAATTTGATGTATGCCACGATGCATTTCATTGTAAAAGACACCCACTTTCCATTTTTATACTACTCAGCTTTGCCCCTCCCCCCTCGCTCTCTCTCTCTTTCGTAGAAGCCCAAACATGTGCCCACTCTGTCTGCTACGTCCTGATTGGTTGTCACAGTTGTCACGCGGATCGTGTGCACCAACCGTTGATCCTATGTGATCCAACGAGGCTCGTTGCACACGTCGCGCCCTTCACAGGACAACGCGAGACAGCACGGACGTCTCCCTCAACGAGACTTCTACAAGAAGGAACCCGATGTTGTCCATGGAAAAAGTGGTCGAGTGGTCATGTCATGTTTAATCTAGTCTGCAAAGGCTACAAGTCTACTACACGGCAACTGGTCATCCACAGACCACTGGCTATACCATTTTTACTATGCAGCACGCCTGCACTCTCACTTCCGTCAGGCCCCCACCACACGAACCTTCCACGCGGCAGCCGCAGCCGGAAGAGCTGTCAACCGAGGCCCTCGAGGAGGCCTAAATGTCCCCGCAGTAAAAACCCAGCCTATCGGGTCCTCCATTCGCACTCATCCACTACTCTCTCTTCCCTATCCAGCAAAACACCACAATCTTGAACGTACTTGCACGAACCTTCTTCATGAAACCAGTGCGTGGGGGTGAGTGTCCGGGCATCACCGCCGGGGTGGTGCTTCACGCGGCAGATCTGCAGGAGCATCACGCAGCACAGGCCGAGGAGGACGTGCAGTTCAACCCCTTGGGGGACCATGTGCATGCCGGTGCTAACGACTTCGGAGGCACCGATGAGGGCGTGGAGTTCGACGAACACGCTCCGCTCGTGTACCCGGAGGTACATCTATTTCTACATGTTTCATATTTTGTGCTAGAGCTTAATCTATCTAGGCGTCATAAAAAAATCTAGTCCTAATGATTAGATGCAACGTACGAACCGGTACATGGAGATATCTAGTCTGTTCGGAATGAATCCACATTATTTATTTATTAATAAGTTACCAAGAACACAAACCACATTAATTTAGGAGCGAGCTGGGAAGACGGCCGTAATGAACTGCTGAACCTGTATAGACATGTTATTGCATCGAAAGTAACTTGGAATGGTGGAAGGAATATATATCTATTATTTTGCTCATTTCGGTTTGTATTCCATACATTACAGGTGTATTCAAGTGAGATGGACTCTGACAAGGAGACCAGGGACAACAAGAGCTGCCATGTCATGAAGAAGCTCAAGAGCGGGATAATCCCTTTCCACACTCGACTTGGGGAGCTCAGGTGCCCTTTCTGTAAGAAAGGAGTCAATCCGAGGATTGCCAGCTTGATTCTGCATGCGGTTGGCATCGGTAAAAGCCCAGCTAGTAAACACAAGTCGGCGACCAAGGCTAAGCACGCTGCTTATGGAAAGTTCCTGAGGGAGTATGTCAAGACCGGCCTAGTGTTGTCCCCTTACTTAGGAATCAGCAACTCCTAGGCAACCAACCTCGTCACTGTGCTGGCCCGGCCACTAATAATATTTAGTTCTCTTACCATATCTAGACCCTTAAACTATGGGGTTTTCTATTTTCGTACCCTTCAAAATATATTCAAGTTCATCTATTTATGTTGTTAAACTTCTAGTGGAATACTTGTTATTTTGCATGGATAGAGGGGTGCCCTCGACAGATATAAGGGTTATTCTGTCCGCTAGATCACAGAGGATCAACGGTTGGTGGGCAAAACTGAGTACAATTGAATCGCCATGGTTAGACACGAGGGAAAAAACGTGACTCACGGTACGCGTGTGCGGTGCACGGGGCGGTAGCGGACACGTGTGGCCGTGCACGGTGCATTAGCGTAGCGGTCCACGGTAGTGCAACGAAACGCCGCTTCCCTTCTCCTTTAATAGAGGCCTCCCTACTCCCACTCATCACGCACTCGCTCACTCAACCATCTCCACTGTCCCATCACCTTCTGCAAACGCCCAACAAAACCCCAACCACGCCGGCGATGGAGAAGATCGGCGTGGTGGCCATCGGCGCCTCCAAGGCAGCCGGCGAGGAGCCCCCCGTCCCTGTCCTCGCATCCGCCGTAGCCGCGCGAGGAGGCCCCCGCCGGTCTCGGACATACCCCGCTTGGCTGGGACCCCTACGAGGAGGTTGTCTACATAAGGTTGGAGAACCCCTACGACGCCAGCATCGCCGACCCATGGTCTGAGGTAACCAGGGTTTTCTCCCCTTCCCTTGTTCTTCCCTTGTTCCCATCGTTGAATGCTAGATCGTATGTTATTAGGGCTCGGCTGTTCTTATTTTTTACAGTAGCTAATCCTATTGTGTTAGATCTCGATTTTTGATGAATCCCCCTGTTCGTAGTTGGGATCAGTATTCGATTTGGTTTGAGATTTGGGGAATAATCGGGAGGTCTCATTCGGTTAATTTTATGCAAAAAATCAATCCCGATAATCAAAGTATCTCAATCATGCCCTTATTTCACTCTACTGTTTTTTTCCAACAGGAGGATAGCAGCGACCTCCGCAGCGACGAAGAGTCGTAGGACACCAAGACTCGTCATGTGCTGAGGAGGCTAAAGTCCGGTCAGTACAACAACTTCTTCGCCGACGACGTGTACAGGTGCCCCTTTTGCCCCACCAGGAGGCTCCATGGCACAGACTTCAACTCCCTCGTGAAGCATGCCGAGGACGTGAGGACCTGCGGCGAGTTCGTGAACGTCCACGGCTTCAAGGCCAAGCACCAAGCGCTCGGTCTTCACCTCCGCAACCTCTAGAAGGTGGCTATCGAGGAGGGTCGCATGCCCCCGATCAGACCCAAGGTGCCCAAGGTCAAGGGGCTGGGCAGCAAGAAGTGGAGGAGGCACCAGAGGGAGGAGGCGGATGCCCTCTTGGCAGAGGCCACGAGGGGCCACTGATCAGCTGTTGCTGCTACTGTAAAGCAGCTTCTTTTGTCTTGTATGTGTTGAAGCAGTCCGCTGCTGCTGAGTAGCCTAATTGTCGAACCTCGTTAAGTACCGTACTATATAACCTATATTAGCTGCTTTATCTACATCTGCTCTGTTTACTGAATTTATTTATGGTGCTGGTTTGTTTTGCTGCTCTAGATTTGCTACCAGATTGGGGAAAAACGATCGCAAAAGGAACAATGAATGAAGAGAGAAGCTGCTCTAGATTCCCTACCTTTTTGGGCAAAAAAACACAACTGTTAGAGAGAGAGGGGAAAAGGCGCTCTTAAAAAGGCCAAATGACAAAAAAAACTTCCACTTTAGGCGTCATGGCGCACGTAACGACCAAGCCTTTGACCAGACGGCACCCCCCTCCGAGCGCATGTGAGGGCTTCGGAATATCGGGAGGACAAAAGTGAGGACAAACGAGACACAATGTTGCTATAGCTAAATCTGACAAAAAGCTGAATTTGGCTTTACCATGCAATTTGGCTAGAGCTCCACAATGTAGCTATTCTAAATCCCTAAACTATGTGGTGTGTTGAAACCTAATGCTTTTCCACCGACACGTGTGTTGCAAAGTTGCTTGATCGTGCATGCTACACAAGTGGACTACAGAGAAACTTATAGAAGCATGGGCAAACGAGCTTCATTTTGGCAAATTCGAGACAAGCTTTGCGCAATCGGCAGGCCTGATCAGCTGGGCGGCTGCCCCGGGGTGCAGGGATGCTAGGTCCATGTCTATGCTTACACTTCTTAAACTTGTTAGGAATTAATAATAACTGTACACTTCCTTCTATCCTGTCACGTTACATCATGTCAGCACCACGCACCCGCTGCGGATCGGCAACGGGACGATGGTCTACGTGACCGGTCTCTGCCATGCCAAAGCCACGTCGCACACCCGTCCCATCGCCTACCGGGACGGACGCCGAATTTAATCGCTAGGATTGGAAACCATCGGTGCTCGCCCGGTCAAACTTGCTTCCGCATGGGTATGACCGGAATATTGGTAAACAGAATTTAAGCATTGTCTTCTGTCTCCTCGGCACATCACTGTGCAAAAATCCCCAACTCATTCTTTCCGCCGGCGCCGCCACCGCAAGAACCATCGACGCTGCCGCAGGCACCGCCTCCGCCTGGCCATACCACTGCAAAAGATCACTCCACCTCCACGCCCAGTCCTAGCCACTGCTACCGACCCTAGGCCACCGCCGTCGCATTAGCTGTTACCATGGACGCAGAGTACGGCGTGTTCGGCGACAGGAGCGACTACACCGACGAGTACACCGTCACTGCCCATGGCACCACCAAGCTGACGGTCATCCACACAAATGCGTCAGCGGAGGTGGCCAAGGTCATCGCAATGTACGAGCGGTGGCTACAGGAGCCGATGGACAGGTATGAGATCGTCGGCCTTGACCTCGAGTATACCAGAGATAGGAAGAGGACGGCGCTTTTGCAGTTGTCCATGCGCAACCACTGCCTACTATATCATGTATGTAGGGCCAAATCTGTATGCCCGGAGCTTCGCGAGTTCCTACATAGGAGGGAGATCTACTTCGCCAGCATCGACATCAAGAACGACACCCCGAAGCTAGAATGGGATCTCCTCGTTCATGTCGTCAATCACGTCGATCTCCAACGTTTGTGGAGGTACACGGATGGCGGTACGGGGAAAGCCAGCATGGCTAGACTCGCTTCCGACATCATCAACCGCGAGTACGCCGGCATGAAAATCGAGTTTCCGAAGCACCTGCACGAGCGATGGGAGTGGAGGCACCTGGATTACGATGCGATCAAGTACGCAGCTAGGGATGCGTATGTCTGCTACGAGATGCTCAATAGGATCTGGAGGGTGGGTGAGTGTGCTGTTTACCACTACTAGTTTTGCATTTCGTTCCTAGTTTTATCTCGCCTGTATTTTATCTCACATGTATTTTCTAAGCATTCTGTGTGTAAGAACCAAGATCGTATGATCCCTATGCTATTAGCTACTTAACCTGTATGAATTACATCCCCCCTTTTGTATGCTCAACATTCATTCTTACAAATTCTGTCTGTGCCATTTGCATGCGGCAGAATCCAGGACTGACATGCATAAGGTGTGATACAGTCATAAGTCATAACCAAACCCAGATTATAGAGAAGGATACATTCATAAACCAGATTATAGTTTGACAAAGGTAATACACAGTAGTTCGTAATTGCTCACATAGTGTACTTATGAAATAACATGTTTTCATAAACACAACAATCATGCACTAATAGTTTACATCCCAGCCTGTTGGAGAAGGCAACCGATCCCAGGATGCCTTTGGTCGCTTGCCCCGGTTTGTAGATTCATCTACACTCCGGCATCTGGGACAAACAACCTGCCTTGGTGGTGGTTCAATGATGCGATGCCTGGAACGAGATTTTACAATCTGGCAGTATAGCTCATGGCTAACATACCTGTCAATTGCAGCGTACTTCAGATTAGGTTCAGAAAGTGTCTTATCCTCCTAGTAATCGTGCCCTAAACGCCTCCACGAACATCTCGGCAATCTGTCCTTCATGTCAGCGTACCACGGGTCTATGAGTTTAGAGGCAAGAGCGGCCATCCCGGTCTTGCCGCCCTTCGTCCCTGGGATCCAGTAAATTTCCTGGATGTCCACTCTGCACTCCTTTGGGATTCTAATGTTGACAGTCGGGCTTTCAAGCAGTTTACTGTCATTCGTGATGTCAACACTGGTAAATGTTATGTGCTGGTTCACGAGAAAGTCATGAAACAGATCCCTAATGCTTTCTCCCTACCTGCATGAAAATGAATTCAGACAAATAATCTAGCAATAACTTTTGCAAACAGACGGTTCAGGAACAAAAAGACAGCAAAGTCTACCAGATCCCGTCATCCCCTTCTCGCAAAAAGGCTGGTATACGAGGACGTGCCCCTTCATGAGAGTTGCACCACGATGATCCTACGGTGATCACGGTTGTACTCGAGGTCGAGACCTATGAACCTGTTTTCTCCGAACTGCAGCCAACTCGTGTAATTATTCAGAGTGTTCCTCACCATCCGAGGGTCGGTGGTGTAGACGACATTGATCTTCTTCTCGCCATGTACCTCGATGTCGAAGTGCGCAGTTTCTTGCCTAACGTCGTTTCGGACATCCAGAGCGTCCATGACTACATGCAAGAGGGAAAGGATATGGAGGAAGAGGGTGATGCGATGGTGGAGGAAATGGATGAGGCTGTGGAGGAGAAAGACGATGAGGCCATGGAGGAGGAAATGAGACGGAGAAGTGAAAGATTGGAACCGCCCTTACCAATATCTGGAATGGTGCACGACCGTTCGTAGTAGGGTGAAGGTGGCAAAAAACGGCGGTTTTACACGTCGACGCTAGCACTTCCTAAAATTTGTTCTACGCCACTTGCATGCGGTGGAATCAATTCAAACGTAGGCACGTTTGCGCGTGCCGACCTTCACTCACTGATAGGCGGGCCACACATTTCCCTTTTACGATTTATTTTTTCACTTCCTCTAGACGGTTCCGGTGCCCGCTCTCAATAATTACGCCCCCCCTTATTTTCTTCCACGTGGACGAGAACCGGCGGCGGCGGCGGTTCCTTGCAAATTCACTCCCCACTCGAACAACTGCCCCCATCCCTGATTCCACCCCCTCTCGAATCCATCCGCCTCCTTATCACAACGCCTCCATTAATCTATCGGATTCTAGACTCCATTTGCCGCTATGGGTAGAGCTTGGGGTAGCAGCAGGCTGAAGCGAAAGGCATGCGACGACGACGCGGATGGCCAGGGTCACCACTACCACGAGGATTGGGGATGGTTGAACCTCAGCGCCGCGAACATGCACAGGATCACCTCAGAGCTGGACATCATCTCAGCCGGCCGCCTCGCTCGCTGCATCCTTGGCTACCGCGTAACGATGCGGAACATGGACGAACAACCGTTCGGCACGCCAGGCCTTCTTTACCCCGATAACAGCAAATGGCCAGACGACCACGATGGCCACGTAAGTTCTAGTATCTAGCTTATTCGTTCAGTCATATCGTTGATTCATATGTGCTGAACTCTCATCGGAATCCTATGTTCCTTTCGTCGAACGTGTTGTGTGCACACGGGTTTGAACAAATCGAACCATTTTAGACTATTCTGTACAGTGGAAGCTCTGCTCGTACCTGATATTCTGGTATTTTCATAGTGACACAGTCTTACTTTAGGTGATAGACGAGTTGTCAATTTTGATTTTGCAATGGAATGCCTGCTAGGTGATATTTTGTTTCCTAAAATAAAAACAAACAGATTAGACGATTTAATGATGTTATGCCCCGAGCTGTTTAATTATGATCATCGTCAGGAGTTTGTTCTGGGGGCTCTGCTACTACTCCATATATTGAGTATCTTCGTAGTGACACAGGCACAATTAGGCGATATTTGAGGAGACACTCGTATTTAGGCGATATTTTGTGTACTTTAATCCGAAGGCCCAGTTGTCAAATTGTATCTACAATGGAATCCATGCTAGTTTATTGTATCAATTGACAACAAACTCTGCAGAATATTCATGCAAAACTGATGCTGCTGGATAAGTGGTCCGAATCAGTAGTGATGAATATCAAGGAAGAAGAAGAGATGGAAATGGAAGATGACCAAAACTGGGTGGGTGGCAACGACGAGTGGCTGGTCCTTTTATCACAGGATGGCAGTACTTGGACTCTAAAAAATGGCTACAGATCGGTGAGACTTGTAGTGCCATCTTTGAAGGGTGTCGGCATTACTGCATTTAACAGCGGGTGGCCGCCGCCCATTTCCGAATTCGCTTACAGGTTCAACATGGCAGAACTTGACCTCGTGAAGGTACAACTCCCACATAGACTGCGGGAGGGGGCGTGGAAGAACTGGGAGTACGACCTCTTAGTGGTGTTCGACAAGGGAATCACATTCATTAGATGCCCAGAAGACAAGGAATGGACAGTCTTGCGCTATGACTTCCTGCGGCCGGAGAAGTATGTCGACGCCGTCTTCACCTATGGCTACTCTTCGTACAGACCGCAACGCATTTATGCGGTCACTGAACCTAGCGGCGACGTGCGTGTTTGGGAGCCGTCCATTTGGGGTGAGTCATGGTGTCATATAGCATGTAAAATCCCATTCAAAATTCTGCTTACTGACTGTTAGTAACACACAGGTACCCACGCAGCCCCGTGCATCATTCCAGCTCCAGTCATCGAAGATGTAGTAGTAGATGCTGAACTTGGGACACGACGCTGGTTCCTGGCACCTCTCGGAGATAACACGGAACAGGATGATGAACTCTTGTGGATTCATATCAGGGGAGCACTAAACAGCATTGGTGATACAATAGAACATATGGGGACACAACTTTCTTCATACCCATCGCTGCAGTGTCACATTTTCTCGAGGTCCGCATGCCCATCCGAAGACCCAGTAGAGCAAGTCTGGAGCAGAGTCAACAATCTGTGTTTCTTGGGATCAACTACCCTTTCTTTGTCGGAGCCCCTGGAGTTGTTGAACCTGTAATTGCACAGGCAGCCCTGGCCCCTGATGCTGCTGCTGCTGGTGGTGGTGGTGGTGTTGGTGGTGGTGGAGCTGACGAAGAACTAGCTGCTGCTGCTCCTGCTGAAGCTAACGAAATACTTGGTGATGCTGCTGCTGGTGAAGCTGACGAAATACTTGCTAATGCTGCTGCTGGTAAAGCTGACGAAATACCTGTTGAGGCTGCTGCCGGAGTCCAGGAAGAACATGCTGGTGTTGTTGCTGAGGTGCCAGCACTTCCAGTGTTGATAGCAGACTGTGTGTTTGTTTCACACTCACGTGCCTATCATGTTGACACTCCAGATCCGACCTAGAGCCGAATCCACGTCGGGGGGAGGGGGCCTACAATTGGCTCAGCAGTGGGGTCGTACTATTTGAAGGAGAATGAAAGACGGCCAAACACAGCATTCTGGTTCGTTTCGACGATACCACCAGCTCCAGGGAACTAGTGCTCATACTGGCAGATCCGATGAACCATTTGTCTTTATCTTTATCATTAGTTACGCTTATGTGTGTAAAGACTAAGTTGTGCTTATTTGTGTAAGACTAAGTTAGGCCTAACTGCGTAATATTCAGTGAAGCCCAGCTTTTCTTTCCACGCCCATAACAACATCATTTCAGCATAGAACATACAAATGTAATGTGCATACCAGGCATTCTTGCTCAGGATAACAACCACTTCAAGCAAATGATACATCGTGTACGCATTTGAACGCATCACTAGAATGTGCCACCTATTGATGATTGATGACATGGATCTAGCTTTTCTGCGCTTATTTGCATTGAATCACTCATTGATTTGTTCACATATTTTTTGGCAATGGCTGATGAACTCCACTCTCTTGGTAACTTGCTTCGTCAGCAAGCACCTGTTGATGCAATGCAAAGTACAGAACATGGTCATCATCGTCATTCCATTTAGGTTCTCTATGTTTCATCATCATGGAGATACTAATTTCAAATGAAAATATCGTAAACAACATATGCGTACATTGTTAGAGTATGCTACGGACATGGTACATACATGTTTTTCTACAATCACAAGAAGAAAACTTGATGCATTTTCACCTTGTTGCCGTTGTGCCGAACAAGGTGGATGTGGATTTGGGTTCGGAGAGGAAGGCGCCATGGCTGGTGCGTGTGTGACCATGGCGACCGTGAGCTCGGATTCTAGAGGAGGCCAACGGGACCGAGCATGGTCGGCATGGTGACAGATCTCACCCGGGAATGAATTCCCATCCCCGCGCCGTGCCATGGGTGCGGCCATGGTGAGCGCGAGCTCCGATTCGGGATGGGGAGGAAAGTCGGGCTGAGAAGGTTCGTCCAAGTCCTAGCTCCGCACCATGGCCGCGACCATAGATTGCAGCCCCAGAGGAAGAAGAAGACGCGTAAAGGATGCATGCGCCAACGCTGCAAGCCTACATGGCAGGAACGACGGCAACGACATAACAGAGAAAGCTGACAGGGGGGTCCCAACTTGACGTTTGTTAGCCTGATTTTTTGTATTGAAACATAAAGTTGAATTCATGCCGAAAAAGACCCTCTAAGTATTTGGCACGCCAACTTTTGGCAACACAGCTGATTGTAAGCAACTTGGGTACCGCGTTGCCTGGCCACCCCAACTTTCGGGCCGCAAAATGATATTCTCCCCTCCGGCACCCCCTCGGTCTCCCCTCTCGCCTATAAGAGCCTCTCGATGCATAAACTCTAAATAGTCAATCAGAAATCCACGAAAAGTTCCGCTGCGCCGCCGCCACCGAAGGGGAGATTCGGGGGACAACCGGCACCCTGCCAGGACGGGGAAGTGCCCCCGGAGCCATCTCCATCGATCTCCACCACCATCTCCATCATCATTGTTGATTCCCATGATGATGAGGGAGTAGTTCTCTCTCGAGGCTAAGGGTTCTACCGGTAGCTATGTGTTCATCTCTCTCTCTATGCATGATCTTATTGAGATCATGAGCTTGTAATCTATAGATCTACCTTGCTACTCAAGTGCTTTAATAGATCTCTACTCTCCCCATGTGTGTGAAAGTGACAGCGTGCACACCATGGTGGCACTTAGGCTAGAGATTACAAATACTTGTTATGAGTTATATTTGGAGTTGGATGTCTTTATGAAATTGTGGTGTTTGTTCGAACCATCTAGTGCTCAAGGTGACAGTGTGGGGTTATCTAGATGCGGAAAGCGAACTTTGAGGTGTGCTTTTATAGCCCTACCATCGATTAGAGTGTTCAACCGGAGAGTAGTTAAGAGTAGTATCATAAAGATAAGATATTTATATGAGAGTGTTCACTAGTGAAAGTATGATCCCTAGGCCTTGTTTCTTAGCATTGAAACACCGTTTGCAACTAGATTTGTTACATGTTTACTTGCTATCATCTTTATTTCAGTTTGCCTTTTGTCTCTTCCATGCCATCAAGCTATTTTCTGGCACCATTGTCTTTTATCCATACCACTTGTATTTCACTATCTCTTCACCGAACTAGTGCACCTATACACCTGACAAGTGTATTGAGTGTGTTGGGGACACAAGAGACTTCTTGTATCTTGATTGCAGGGTTACTTGAGAGGGGATACCTTTGACCACTTCCTCCCTGAGGGAAAACTTTCTGCTGTTCTACAAACCTCTGCACTTGGAGGCCCAACAACTGTCTACAAGAATAGAAGTGCGTAGACATCAGCTATCTAGCTTAGGCTAGATAAAATGGTCAGTGATGCTGGTTTGAGACCATGTTTACTAAGAACAGATGTTCTTTACTTGTTGTCCAATACCTTATGTGTTCTATGACCAGTATACCATGCTCCTACATGAAACAAATGTTGTAAAATGAATAATGGATAGATCTAGAGCTTTGAGAAATAGCCTGATGCTAGATTTGATTGTGGTAGCATGTGGCTTGATGCTGGTGTTGTTTGCTCTTCTAGTTCTAGTGGTTTCTCTTCTCCTTGAACTGATATCCTGTCTTGGTGTTGTTGCTTTAAGCTCCAACTTGACCTTGATGTCCATCTAGACCACCGCCTCCTTTAAGTCACCCTCTTGTTGGTGATCTACTTAGTTTTTCTATGTTGAAAGATGGTTTGATGTAGTAAAGATCTTGCAAGAACTAGTGGTATTTCTTATGTGTGCTTGTGAAAGAACTATGGCTGGGCTTGGGAAGTGGTGAGCAAATCTTGCTCTGCTAAGATCAAATGTGGTTTTATCCTTTCCTTGCTATCACTCATGGTCGACGTCTCACTTCATGCAGTTAGTTGTGTGAGCTGCTTCACTGTGGTCTTTTTCTTTGGATCAGATTAAGTGGAAATTGATTTATGGCCCCTTCCTTTTACTATTATCAGCTCTGGTGAAACTTGCCCCTTTTAGCTAATGATGTTGTCTTGAAGCTTTTAAATTTGAGAACAACAGATACTTTATTTGATGGAATTTGTCCCTACTTGTTCAAATTTGCTCAATGATACATTTAAAACAGTGCATTACACTGTTTATGACTGAGAGCACTTCTAACACTAACTTTCTCTGTTTACTTTGTTTTCTGTATTTGTTTACAGGTACAAGCCTGGGTGATGAAGATTAAGAAGATTTAGTATAGGGTTTAGTTTAGTATCTCTTCTTTTTAGTTTTGTAATCTTCTTCCGTTTCTTTTTGTAAAGACAATGTATTATATATGGTTTATTCAATAAAGCTTTCGTTTCCATTCATTACAATTGTTTCTGTAATGTAATAAGTTATTTATCCATTTATGTTTGAATTATTGTTTTTGAGAAAAGGAAAAAATAAGAAATAAACTTTCTTATTTTAATTCTTTGATTTATATTATACTAATCTCTGTTTCATGTATAATTTTTAATATATATATTCAAGAATTCATACTTTTTATTTATAAATATTTTTAAAACAATCAATTCTTAAATACCTCTAATTTTTGACTCTTTTCAAAAGTGAGTCAAATTTTAAATAGGAATTCAAATTATTCACCCAAAATCATAATAATTCCTAGAGATCATGTCAAAATTTATAACAATCACTATAAATAGGTAAATCCTAACTCAAGGTAGTGAAAGAAACTCTAATCTCTCTAGGGTTTTAGTTTGCAAAAAATACCCCAAATTTTCTTATGCATGAATGCGAATGCACAAACTCTCTTCTGTAGCCCTAAATGCTAGGGCATTACAGTCTCTCCCCCTTAAACTAAACTTCATCCCCGAAGCTATGGATATCACTCTTAATGGAATACGGAAACCTTTCCTTCTTAACATTCTCCTTTCAAGTTTAGCAATCCTTGTCCATCCATTGGTCTCTTTTGGTGATCTTTAGATTCCACCCTACCTCTTTAGGATTACCCATTCGAGATCTCTGACTTATCTAAACTTTATATTCCTTCATAGTGTATTGGGAAAGCTACTTGCTAAAATCATTGAACTAATTCGTAGGTATCATGATGGTATGAAGGTTTACTAATGGTAAAGTTTTAGGATTCTTAAATTCTGATGAATTCTAATTCGTCCCTTTCAATTTCCTTTTTAGGAACGAATTGAACTCATTTAGTCCATCCATTCAAAACTACCCTACTTTCCTGTAATTGAGGTATTTGATCATTATATCCCTAATTGGAACTTCTATTGGTCTCAAGCTAGGTTTTATCATTTGAGACCAGCTGCGGTCTAAATATATCTTCAATACTAAAGTTATCGTCAAACTTGGAAATCCTTAAAAATATTTAAATGCTTCTCTTAAAAAATTATACTAACTATTGGTTCTCAAAGTCTAATCTATGATTCACTCTCCCTCTTATGGTTTTCCTAATGGTCTTATGAAGAGACATATGTTATACCCACACATTTGTGGATACATGTGTGAACTCTACATCCTATAAGGTGTATGCATAAAATAATTCATACTAAAGGTACTAAGGTGACTTACCACTTGCTAGGTTATTTTGGACATCAGGGTTGATTTGTGTCATAGCCTCATACTTCATCTTCCCTTAGGATGTTGCTTCATCAATACCCTCGCTTACTGGTGATACCCCAGTTGCCATGTCATTTCCTCCTTCTGATAGCAGTATCGGGAAATTGATCCTGATATGTCCTGACTGTCCACATTCATAGCATATATTTGGGTATTATCCATTAGTTCTTATCTTCTTTCCATCTTGTGTTGTTGGTTCACAACTCGGTGGTCGATTGGGACAATGAGGTCTAATCCCGATTCCCCACACTTGTGGCAAAATATCTTTGGATTTGGGCATTCCTTAAAAACGTGGCCCCTAGTTCCACAGTTATGACATATTTTCATTGTGTTGTCCGTTATATGTGGATCCGGACAATTCTCCGTCATGTGACCTTGGACCTGACCTGTTGTGGTCTGTTTTTGAACTTTCTCCCTCTTTTCTTCGGATACAACAATCTCATCATCCACTGATATATGTGCACTATGCAATAACTCCTGAAACTCCTTTGCACGCACAATTCTGAGTTGCATCCTTACAACTGCTTGTATTCCTTTCATGAACTTCTTTTACATTTAGCCTCCTTATTTACTTCCTCAATAATATACCAGGATAAACTATTGAATTCCCATGCATGCTTCAGAACTAGGATATTCTTGTTCTCTAAAGCCTCATTATCCTTCATCTGCCCACTATTTCTATGAACAACTTCTTCACGGAATTTCTTCTTGAACTCCGCATAGGTACTAATACTTCCTCCTGGAGCTAAAAACTTTGACTTTTCCCACAACGTGGTTGCAGTTCCAGTGAATAGATATGTTGCATATCTCACTTTCTCTCCATCCCTACGTCCCACGCTTTTGAGCTTACGAGATGTGTCCATTAACCAATTCTCCCCTCCATAGGTTCTTCTATCATGGAAAAGCTCCAAGGTTTGGTTTGCAAAAATTCTACGAATTTAATCCTTGAATGGGATTCCTCAAATGGCTTATTCTGCACGTTCTTCAGTATATCCTGATAGAACTGATTCTGCCTCGTCATTTCAATCCTCCTACCTTCCTCCATGCCCTTCATGTACTGGATAAATCCTTCATTGATGGCCGAATGTGGCATTGGAATTGATCCATCCCTTGGATTTGCATTGATATCCTATGTTTGTGATGTCTCCACCATGTTATGAGCCTTCATCTCTTCTTCATCACGATGATAACTCGTGGCTCCCTCACGCGAACCCATTTTCCCCTCTAGAAATGTACATAAAGTACAAAATTAATGTAACACCATGCATATGCCCATCAAGTTCAAACACAGACCTAGTGACACGATAAATCAAGAACCAAATCCAAATAAAAAACGAGTATATACCATGTATTACACATGGTTATTACAAAATAGTACAAACAAACTATTCTCACAACTCTATCTTATCGTCTGCTATTATAGTACTAGTATCCTATGAGCTCTCATTGGTGCATGTGACATACTTTCTCTTATTATAGTTATCCTCTAAGTACTATAATACTCACTTCCAGGTATACACCCCTTTTCATAGCTCCCACTAACAATGGTTACTACTTCTTCTTACTTTTCACCTTCTTCTTACTACTTCTTGGAATTCCGTCTATGATAACGTGAAGTCTGACGACTGCCTTCTGGAACATAAGAACATCCATAGGGTGCGTACTATGAATCCGAAGTACATAGATTTAGATTAGCCATTGAAAAATGACTAGAAGATCTACAATTCACTACAGAAGTATTCTGCCTAGTTTCCAACACACTTCTAAAGTAGAACATATCTTCCATCTCAGTGTTTATGCAGCCATATTAAGCCGTGTAACCACCCTCTTCTAGAATCTCCAACTTGGTATTCCCCTAGCTTCTTGCTCAGCTAAGTATTTGACTCCTAGATCTTTACGTGATTGAGGTTCATACTAGTAATAGGCATAGGTTTCTGACTAAGGATCATCATGCTTAGTTTCTTTGAACACCTCCTTCTGAAAATACTACTTTAGGGTACCTATCTTCACTACCAACTTCATTCTAGGTTCTTTTGCCTTTATAGGATCAATGAAATCCTTAAGGACCATATCCAATTCTTGGACTAGAACTGTCTAAGTGTTATAAACTAGATCGAGTAAGGACCTACAACGATTCATATATTCGATAGCTAAAGTGAGTTCAATCTGCACAAGAGCAGTATAATCCAACTCAAGCTCCAAACTTAGAGAATCACGTCATGTAGTAGTATGAATACTACCACCAAACTCCTTGAATTTATACTCCCGGCCATGGTTATCACTTCTACTACGGCAATTTAATACACCACTGCCATACATCTCGCCTCTGCTGATGGCTTTCTCCCGTTTACACTCCACCTTATGGTTAATATAATCACAACTATTACTTAGATAACGCTTACTTGTCATAAGAATGGTAAATCTTCACAAGAAGTCGAGATCCATAATCCAGACTCCATAGAAGTTGCCTTAAAATATTCATCCATTCTCCTCCATAGTCATCTAAAATCCTATTCAACACTTGAACATTCCATCTTGGATACCAAAAAATGTTATTCCTTACTATAGTTAAGATATTATAACTGGTTCTACCAAGTTATAACTCACTATTATTACCCTAATTGTATCATAATAAAGAAATATCACACTAGAAACATGACAATGAAATTCTTAGTTGAATACTCATCTTATTTCTAGAGAACTCTTTATTGTTGCTAACACCCTTCCTACAGGTTCTACCCATTTAATAGGATTCCATCCTAAGGTCAAAACATTTGCTCTGATACCAGCTGCGGTGACCCAGCATACCACTGCATGATGTAGTACACTATAGTCATTGACATAACACCAATGAACACCGTTCACCAGTATTACATCCCTCAGAATGGCACAACAGAAATATCACGGGTCTACAACATGTCTTTCAATTACATATAACACATTATAGAAGATCCAAAGAACTTCCTCGATATAACAAGGATTATAATATACAAAAGATAAACAGAAATAGAAACTCAAAGTCGATTCTAGATATACTACTACTTTATAACTATGGCTTGTGATTGTTGTTATAGCAATGCTTTATAGAAGTAGGTTCTGGTTTCTAAGATTATTTATATGCTATGCTTTAGCTTGACTTCTATAACTTTAGATGTAGACGTTGACCCCGTTGATCTCCGTTGGATAGCTTCCATTCTTCAAGTAGTTCACCTCCTAGGTTCGCCATTGAGTGATTTCGAATCTAGCAAGGGTTAAGAAGGTATGGTTGAGTACAAGCATACTTAGCAAGTTCACTAAAGAGGAGTGTTTGGTGCACTAACTACAACCACAGACCCAAAGGTCGTAGGTTATGCAGGTTTTCATAAACATTTCTTCAAAGGTTGCTCTTATTCTGCAAAGCTATGTTTGTCAGCCTTCATAGTTTGATTAGAACTTTCGTGGAGTTCCTTTACTGCAACATTCACAGCTCCTTCCCGGAATAGGGAGTAACATGTCATAGTTCTTACACTTTGCAGAGGTGCGCTACTTTACCCACAAGAGACCTTAAGCTTTGTTGCGTAGCCAGGAGTATGCCTCGTTCAAACTTCCTTGGTTTGAGGCCCAACCTAAGATCCAAGCTAATCACTGCCCTTCTTCGTGACCCCGTATGCTCACCCTTTTGCTTGATCAGGATAACGACTGCACCGATTTACATTCCTGAAGGAAGCAATAGTCGACATCTAATATCGAGGAATTGATGGTTCCACGCTTGCACATGCCTAGATGTAGGATCGCGACTCCGATAAAAGTTGTCCTTTAGCATACGAAAGGGAGAAGATCTAGCTGACTTCCCCAGAGCCATTGTAGATCTCATGGTTAATGTGTGATATACGGCGCTAGAATTACTGGCGACATTGGTTGTTAAGTCCTAGATGATATATTCCTGGACAATGGTATTCCAAATGCCAGGCTTAATAGATTAGGTGATCACCTTGGATCAGTAACCAATAGTTTACATTATTATAAAAATAGTGTTTTCTGACCTTTTTGAAATGCAGGTGATGACACAACAGTTTGAAAATACTTGATAGAAAATAATCAAAGGACATGAGCAAGTGTGAACTTTCCTTTTTGACTGCAAGATTATGTAGTCAATGTCTTCTAGTCGGTATAAACTCCAATACTAGAAACAACATCATTGGTCTGGTAAGTACTAATGTTTAAAGGATCAATATGCTATTATGCATAGATAATGATATGCATTTTGTATAAATCCCAAAATAAATCACCATGTATCAATATGGATTGAGTTTGGTGATTTATGAAAGATTTGAGTTACAATCAAGTTTTACTTTACAAATAAATTTGTATTAAGCTCCTAAAAGTAATTGACAAGTGATGAAAGTAAAGTACAACGAAAGTTGCTAGTGCATGTTGATTGGCATACACTTTAAGGGTATTATAATTCAAGTGAGTGGTAGTTAGCAGATTGACTAATGCTTTTGTTTGAAGTGGCAAAACGAATAACTTTTGAAGAAAATATTTATTATATCAAGGTAAGTAATTTGTGGTGTTCTTAGATTATGATTGATGGCTATTTGGATCGTTTCATCGATCATTCAGTTAGTGTGCTCCAAGTTGATTAAGTAACAGACCAAATTTAACTATAAAAGATAACTTGGATTCGAATGTAGTATTTTTATATCGTGGTCGAGGTTAAGAACTTCTTCAATAAGATCGAAGACAGATCTGTATAGGTATTAGGTATAACTTTATGAATCTAAGCTCAGCAAATTGATGCTAAGGATATTATAGAGTTAAAGCTAATTATGAGATACAGTGATCTCATTATAGGGGTGGTTGAACTCCTATTAATCTTTAAAGTCGTTTTAGGTGAGGTTTGAGATATGAGATCATTCACCACCCATATAAGTGAATGATGCTAAAGGTTAATTTGAAGTTATTAGTTATAATTGATTTAAGACTCTAAAGGAGTATTAATAATTTACACTTAGGTTTTATTATAGACCATAATTATGGTTTTAGGTTTGGTATTCTAGACTTAATGGATTATTCAAGATTAAAGTATTTTATGAGGCTACAAGTTTAAATAAGAATTTCTATAAAATAGATAAATAGGAATTTGTTACTTTATAATTTGAAATCCTTTTCAAACAATACACCTTGTATATTTCTACTAAAGTAAATCAAGTAAAGATCTTAAAGATGATTGTTTATTTATTTTCAAATATTAGTTTGATGTTTGGAAAATTTCTTAAAACAATAAGTGTTTGGAAATACCTCACTTAATTTTCTTGACTAAAATACAAACTATTATTTTTCTTATACTTAGAATTTATTTAGAATCACAAAAGTGAAATTTATTTATTTTTAGGTATTATCTTCATTTTTAGAAAATTCCATGTAAGAATAGATGTTCTTAATCATTCATTTTAAATTTATCTCCTCAAAATATAATTTAGTATTTATCTACTAAAATATAATTATTCAAGTTATTAAATATGGGTTTTATTTATTTTTAAGAAGTGTTTATTTTTATAAAAAACCACAAAGGATTAAATGTTCTTAGATATTAGTTTCAAGTTTTAATTGTAAAAAATCTAGCTAGTATTTTTAGCAAATAGTGGATTTATTTTTGTATGCAAAAATGATTTTTATTCATTTTTAGGACTTCTGCTTATTTTATTAACTTTCAATTAGGGTTTTAGTGTCCTTAATATTTTTTCTATTTTATTTAACTTAAACAAGTAAGGTTATATTTTTCTTAGGTAGATATTATTTTTGTGGTCTTTTTGATATATTATATATATTTAGGATTTTTCTATATTTTCTAGAGCTCTTTTAACTTCAGGGGTATATTTGTAATTAAGTATTTATAATAGGTGTTCTTTTAAAAGTTGGGCCTGGCCCACTGGGCTGGCCCAGCCTGACCTAGCCCACTAGGGCTGGTCAAGCGGGACGGGGGTCTTGACGGGGACGGCGACTGCCTTTGATGCCTCGACCGGGGCATATACGAGGACGGGGGCCTCCTCGCCGGCGGTCTTGGAGGCGCCGATGGCCACCGCGCTGTTCTTCTCCATCGCCGGCATGGTTGGGGCTTTCTTGGGGGTTTGCAAAAGGTGATGGGACAGTGGAGACGGTTGAGTGAGCGAGTGAGTGATGAATGATAGTGAGAAGGCCTCTTTAAATGTAACATCCGAAAACTTAATCCAAGGTTAATCAAGATCAAATCTACCCAATTTAGGGTTAACAAAAACTTTTTCCATTTAAAATGATTAAGCATTCATATGTGTGTGCATTTAATTTAGGAGTTGTTTTGAATTGCCATGTTTGAGTGATCCATTGGTTGTAAAATGATTCTAAGGTGAATTAAACATCATCTAGATCATTCCCAAACAAATCCCAAAGAAAAACAAATAAAAAAGAATAAAACAAGCAAATGGTCATTTGTGCTATTTTAACCAACTAGCCTACTTTGGCTATTCCTAGAACTCAAATCTTAACAGAAACAATTATGGTTCTTTGCACCCCTTGCTAGTACAAGTAGTGATGTGCCAAGGCCCACTTTGTTTCATCCCAAAAACTTTCAAACACTAAATTTAAATGACATTTGAAAATTGAATGTAGTTCATATGTATAGATCACACTTATTCAAAAACCACTCAAATGAACTCCACTTTTAAAACCCAAGCACACCTAGAAGCTCAAGCATAAGATACATCACTCCACCAAAAATCAGCCCAAAATTTAAAACCTTTTCTCTTGCGGCCATTGTGTCGAGTAGGTGGCAGACAGAAATAAAACTGCCTAACTAACACTGCTCCGAGTTAAACCCTTGTCCCCATTTGCACCCTCTCTACTCCCCCTGTCCCCTTGAGTCCAACCAAACCCCCACCGGCCAACCCCTAAGCTGGAGCAGCAGTGGAGCGCCGCCACTTTGTGGTCACCGCCGGCCAGAAGCGGGCAACGCGCTAGGGACCGCGCCGCGCCAAACCAGCATGTCCCCTAGCTCCGCCCAACCCTACCGCCGCCCACAGTCCACCCCTCGATCAACCCCGGCCCCCGGACCACTCCCCAACGTCTCCGCCTTTTCTCTCTACGAGCTCGCTAGAGCATGCTAGAGCGCGATAGCCGCCAGCACGTAGCATACCGCCCCTCGACCCCATACCGCACATGCCACTCCACCTCGACCCTAGCACCCCGCCAGACATGGTCGTGCACCGTCGCGCGACCCACAGTCGCCATGCACGCCGTCGAGCACCGCCTCTGTCTCCCAGAGCGTGCAACGCTCCCAACCATATGCCACCTCCCCTAGCCGCGCCATTACACCGTAGAGCACCGCTAGGGAACTGCCCACCGTCCGCCTACCTCACCCGTGCCGATAGCCCCCTGTACTGCCCTCGCCGGAGACACCTGCCCACACCTCTCGGTCTCACCATCGTGCCTATATAAGGAGGCCACCCCCTGCCTCATTCTTCACACCATTCCACTCCCCTCTCTCCCCTGAACATTTCCCCTCTCTCACCGGAGCCGCTCGAGTCATAGTTCCCCGAAATTGCACCGGCGGAGCCCGCTGCAGAGGAGGAGAAGCTGCCGTCGATTCCGTCCACCGCAGCCCCTTCCGCAACCTCGCCTGAGTTCGCCGTCGCCGTCCAGTTTGATCGTGTGCCTCGCCGCACTAGATGGAGCCCTGGTACATCCCCAGTAGACCCCCACCGTCTGTTTAGGATTCGGTCTCGTCGGAGACGAGTCCGTCGTCGATGATGATTGTGAGTCGTTGATCCGCATTATAATCGTGTGGCCCAGATCGCTAGATACCGTTTCGGGTTTTAAGTCTCTCTGACAAGCGGGACCAACCTGTCAGCCACCCTCTGCGCCGCTGAGCGTCACTAGGCCGGCCCATTTCTTTTCCCGCACTGACCCAGTAATTCAAATCTAGATTTTTCTATTTAGGTTTAAACTCAATTCTGTCCCTTATTTCAAAAATCAATTCAGGAAGATTTACTGAACCAAATCGAGTGATTCCAATTTTGTTAGAAGGCAACTGAAAAGATCTATCCAAGCCCGTTAGATTTAATTCATGTAGAGTTAGAGATCTCTCCTAGTTAAAATAAGAAAACAGAAGATTTTGCACCTTCAAACATTTTTATAAAATCAACCATAATAGCTTTTGAGTTGATTGCAACTCTCAAAAATCACATTTAACCATACCTATCTGAATATGTAATAATATTAAGGTTTATATGCAGTGACTTTGAACTAGTACCAAAATAATGCTATATAGGCATTTCTAGTCACTTTAAATCATTAATTATTAAACTTGAACTTGTTCAAATGTTATCCAACCCTTAAATCACATTCCCATATGTTAGAATGTGTGGTGATGACATGTGTCCACATGATCCCATATTTTAAATGGAGAATATTAAATCTTAGTTAATTTCAATAAGTAGAAATTACTTTTCTCAAATAAAAAGAATGAAGCTAGTTCATTAAACCTTGTGATGCTTGTGATGATATTAGATCATCAAATGTGTGCCATAATGTGCTAAGTAGACTAGTTAAGCATTGTTTGGTGATTGTGTACTCCGTATGTATTTATAGACGATAGTACCAACCAAGCTTACGAGGAGGAGGAGTTCTACCAAGAGGAGGAGGAAGAAAACTTCAACCACTGCACTACCCAAGGCAAGCCTAGCACTTGCAAGTATTATACTAGCAAGCCATCATTAACAATCCAAGCTAACCCTTGCAACCTAGATAACCTAAAAAAAGACATTAGACATGCTTTGGTTATACCAATTGGACTTATACCCATTCCAAGTTTTATTTCCAAGCTTTAGCTTCTTTACTTTACCAAACTCCTTTACTTGTTTGAAGGTAGCATAAAGAGTATAAAACTTGACCTATCTAGTTAGACTTAGATGTCATTCTATGGCATGAGATTGACATTAGCATCCCACATTAGTGAACACTCTTAACCTAGTAGTTAGAACAAAACTCAAAACTTGATTCACTTTAGATGGGAATATTTGGTGAAAATGAACTGTGAAAACATTGGAATGATGAGTCATTCTATTGAGATGTTTTGACATGTGTTGAGACACACAATTGGTTTATGATGATGAAAATGTTTAGGCATGAGCCTTAGCCCTTTACAAAACTGATGGTTGGGTTCGGATGCGATACCATTCCAATTTTACCGTACAACCACAATACCTGAATTGGGTAAGGCTTAGCCAGAAGTTTATATGCATTAGTATTAGTTCCCTCGCGGGAGAGGTTTGAGCTAAGGATACCTCTCAATGTTGTCCACCTATGCAGTGCCCAAGATGACAAATGGTCATGGTTGGGAGGCCATACTCATAGGAGAGGTGCTTATACTAGGGTATGTAAAGGAAAGGTTATGTTTGATTATCTGCATACTAAGTATGATGATTCAGGGTTATCCCTGAGAGATGTATCGAATCTTGTGGTGAAAGTGTACCACCTCTGTAGAGTGTCAAACTATTCGAATATCCGCGTCCGCGGTTATGGACAGTTGGAGCGGCCATACTGTTCCGTTGTCAGATGTTTTCAAAACAACTTATGAAATGAATTGTGACATGACTTGACCATAACAGAGTTGTGACTATGATAATTAAATTCCCACTTAAGTGTTTTCAAAACTTCTTTTATCTTTCTTTGTTTCTGAACTCAGCTTAGGTTTCAAACTTAACTCTATAGTTAAACTTAGAGTTAGCATTTACACTAGAACTATACTACTTGTTAGTGGTAGTTTGCGAGTACTTAAAGAGTACTCATGGCTTTTGTCCCTGGATATTCCTATGGCCAGAGTATGAAGGAAATTACCAAGATAAATGACATCAGGACGACTATGATAACTAGGACTATCTTCCATCGGCAGCATTGCCTGTGACTCTGAAGATGGACCCCACCGCTACGTTATTTATTCCGCTACTTGATTGTACTAAGACTGGATCATGAGATCCTTATTTGTGTAAGACCTTATTTATGGTTTGTAATGGATGATGTACTGTGATATCCAATCTGTTATGTCTCGCAAAAATGGTAATCCTAGGATTGCGAGGTATGGCATAACAAGCATCTGGGAATAAAAATCCGGGTGTTGACAAGTTGGTATCAGAGCCATCCTGACCATAGGAGACCCTAGTTAGAATGGACGTCCAAGCAAAAACTTAGTTTCAAAAACCAAAGTGAGTACTTATGAAAACTATTTCCTCTCTTACCCTTGGGAATTCTTTCTCTCAAAAAATTCATGTTCCTCCAAATTCTTACATTACTACATAAAATTTTGACACACTTGATCACTTCACTAACTTTCTCATCCTTAATTCTTATAGATGGAAACTCAGTTCAGCAAGTTCTACCAGTTGGGCAACGAAGACCAACTGATCTTCGAGAGGGATCTAGATTCACTGTCGGAGTACTTGGGACGCCCGCATCCGGAATTCCTTGGAGCTCAACTTCCTGGACCCCTAGGAGGAGATTTACAATGGCTAGTCACCGCTGATCTTCGAGGCAAGATAGAAGCACCAACGTCCGGGAGGATCCAGTTCTCCGTGAGAGAGAACAACTGGCTAGATGGATTATCCAGGGCAATGCATGAAGCTCTTGCACGTCTGTGTGCCCTGAGTATCAACCAAATCCAAGGAACCCACTTTGCTCACTATGCAAGACGTGATTTCATGGGAATGCCCATGGAGATGCCAAGTCACCCGGAACTGAAGCGTCAAGTGGAGAACCTTGACTTCTTGCTGTACGACAGACAGAAGGAGTTAGACAATGCCAGAGAGGTCGCCAACAACAACCTCGCCATTGCAGCCCAGAAGGACCAGACTTTCTCACTGCTAGTTCAGGATCGTCAGTCTCTGCATCGTCAACGCGCCAAGAAGGATCGCACCATCGACCGTCTTCGCAAGAAGGTGGCCGACCTCGAGAAGACCATCAAGGAGCAAGAAGCTCAGCTTGCCGTGAAGGAAGAAGAAGAGGACGGTGAAAATATCCAAGGGGATATTGACTCCTACCTCAGCAATGATGATGACTTTCTGGAGGAAGATGTCGTGGACTTCTACACTGACGATGACGACTCCGACTTCATCGGCGATGAGTAGATACACTAGAGCACTGTCATAGCATTCGGAGTATAAGTCACATTATATCGTAGCTTACAGAATGGTTCTTAAAGCCATCTGTTTTCATTTGATGTTGTGGTGTGTGTGTGTTTGTATCGTGTGCTTGTTTGAATGAATGAAAAGAATTTAGTTGCAAAAAAATCTGAGTCAAACTCAAAGTTTTAGCTTTGAAATCAAAAACCATGAACCTTAGAACTTTCCCTCTTACCTCTTTATCTACCTCAATCTTCAGATGACTCGTGGAAACCAAAGAGGGAGCAGCTCATCGCAAGACCCAATGCTATAGATCCTGCAGAATCTCATCACAGACAGAGAGCAAGCAGGGCAGAGCGCCAAGCTAATCTAGCAACACTGCAACAGATCGCCTAGATGGCTCTCAACAACTAGAATCATGGAAATCAGGATCATCAAGGATCCAAGCTGAAAAACTTCCAGAATAAAAATCCCCCAATCTTTAGTACCTCAGAGAACCCACTGGATGCTAATGACTGGTTGTAGACAATGGAAAACAACTTAGAAGTAGCTGGAGTAGATGCCAATGAGAAGGTTCTCTTTGCCACCCACTATTTGGCAGGAGATGCAAGAGCATGGTGGAACAGTATCCGCACAATGAACCATGTTCAAGTGATGACATGGGAAGCCTTCAAAATCAAGTTCAGCCGCACCCACGTGCCACAGGGTCTAGTCACCCGAATGAGGGATGAATTCCGAGAGTTGAAGCAAGGCAGAATGACTGTAGTGGAGTACCATGACTGATTCTTGTCCCTTGCAAGGTATGCACCTGATGAGATCAACACGGAGGCCAAGAAGGAGAGATTCTTGAACGGATTGCATGATGAGATGTAGACTGTCCTCATCAACATCCGCTTCGAGGATCTCGAAGAGCTAGTAGACTCTGCCATTCAGATGGAAGGAAAGCTCAACCAGGCAAACGAAAACCACAAACGTCGTATGATACAACAATCTGGATCCAATAGTCACCAGAAGTATCGTCCCAACCCCTCAGCAGGATATGCACCGAGGAACAACCGACCCCCAATGTCTCGCCCAAGCTACCCCAACCGTGGCGGAGGAAATGTGAAGTCCGGAGGAAACACCAATCACTCTGGCAACACCAGAAATTTCAATTGTGCCCCTCCCAAGAGCAACAACAACAACAATAACAACACTGCACCCAGAACTAGAAGCAATGTTGTTCCGGTCGTAGCTAAAGACAAGTCTCAGATCACTTGTTTCGAGTGTGGAGTGAAGGGTCACTATTCAAATGAGTGCCCCAAGAAGATTGCCGCCACTGCCAATGTGAATGCCCTAGCTCAATAGCAGCGTCGTGTGCAACTAGGAAGAAGATTCGCCCCAGGGAACCCTCACAACCGCAATGGCCGTCTCTTCCACATGAACGCCGAAGAAGCCCAAGAAGCGCCAGATGTAGTGCTGGGTATGTTTTCTATCAACTCAGTTTTAGCAAGAGTATTGTTTGATTCGGGAGCATCACACTCATTTATCACCGAAGAATTTGCATGCAGTAGTAAGATTCACCCAACCAACCTGAAGCATGTCATGATAGTTCAAATCCCCGGTTCAACTACAAAAGCTAGAAAAATTTGAAAAGTTGTGCCTATCAGAATACATGGGATAGATTTTTATGCCAACCTAATAGTACTTGGAACCAAAGGTTTGGAAGTAGTACTAGGAATGGACTGGATGTCAAGGCATAAAGGACTGATAGACTATGCTAAGAAAGCCATCACAATGACCAGTAGCTCTGGAGTCTCAGTAGAGCATGTATCTAAAACCTTACCCCGTCAATTCAAGTGCAACAAGAGTCTAGCCCTGCCCACCATTGACCAAGTTAGAGTAGTCTGTGAATACCCCGACGTATTCCTAGATGAATTGCATGGTATTCCCCTAGATAGGGATATTGAGTTCATTATTGAACTAATCCCCGGAACCGGACCCATAGCCCAGAGACCCTATAGCATGAACCCCTCAGAGTTAGTGGAACTGAAGAAGCAACTGGATGCTATGTTGGCAACAGGCTTGATTCAACCAAGCGCATCGCCAGTGTTGTTCGTCGACAAGAAAGATGGAGGCAACCATCTATGCACCGATTACAGAAAGCTAAATGATGTCACCATCAAAAACAAGTACCCATTGCCAAAGATAGAGGATCTATTTGATCAGTTGACTGGAGCGAATGTATTCTCAAAGATTGATCTTAGGACTGGTTATCACCAACTTAATATTCGTGCAATGGATATTCCAAAGACCGCCTTTACTACTCGCTATGGTTTATACAAGTATACGGTCATGTCTTTCGGACTAACCAATGCCCCTGCTTATTTCCTGAATCTCATGAATAAGATCTTTATGAATTTCCTAGACAAGTTTGTCATTGTGTTTATCGATGATATCCTTATCTACTCCAAGTCATAAGAAGAGCATGAGAAACATCTGAGAATCATCCTTGAAACCCTTAGAGAGCATCAATTGTATGCCAAGTTCAGCACGTGTGAGTTTTCGCTGAAAGAAGTAGGATTCCTAGGACATATTGTGTCTGCCAGATGAGTCGCTGTTGATCCCGCCAAAATCAAAGATGTCGAAGAATGGGAATCCCCAACCACTCAAACCCAAGTCCGTGCATTTCTCGGATTAGCGAGATACTACCGCAAGTTCGTCGAAAGATGTTCAAGCATCGCCCGACCCATGACCCAATTGTTGAAGAATGACAAGAAGTTTGAATGGACCGACAAATGTGAAGCTAGTTTCCAAGAGCTGAAGAAGAGATTGATTTCAGCCCCAATATTAATCATGCCAGATATCAAGAAGTCGTTTGATGTATATTGTGATGCATCCAAGATTGGTCTCGGGTGTGTGTTGATGCAAGAAGGCAAAGTCATCGCTTATCTGTCTCGACAACTGAAGCAGCATGAGCAGAACTATCCGACCCATGATCTTGAGTTAGCAGCCATAGTTTTGGCATTGAAGGCATGGCATCATTATCTGATGGGTAATCGCTGTGAGATTTACTCGGATCACAAAAGCTTGAAGTATATTTTCACTCAGAAGGAGCTGAATATAAGGCAAAGGAGATGGATAGAGTTAATCAAGGATTATGACCTTGACATTCACTATCACCCCGGCAAAGCCAACGTGGTAGCGGATGCTCTTAGAAGATTACCGTGTAGGCTAAACACTATGATCAAGGAGAAGCAGCCAAGTTTGTATGAGGAGTTGGAACAGTTCAGGACTGAACTAGTTAGCAAAGGATTCTTAGCTAGCATTGAACTTCAACCCACTTTGATTAGCCAAATCAAGGAAGCCCAGAAGGGAAATGAAAGTATCGACGGAATCAAACGTCGTATTGGTACAGGAAAGGTACCTGGATTCACCGAAGACGAAGAAGGAGTTCTATGGTACAAAGGCAGTATCTGTGTGCCAGCAGATTCGGAGCTGAAGCAAGTTATCATGCAAGAAGCTCATGATAGTCTTTATTCTATCCACCCCGGAGGAACGAAGATGTATCAAGATTTGAAAGAGAAATTTTGGTGGCACAAGATGAACAGAGAAATCGGGAGCTACATCGCCAAGTGTGATATCTGTCAAAGAGTCAAAGCGAAACATCAGAGGCCCGCAGGACTGTTGCAACCTTTGCAGATTCCGGAATGGAAATGGGATTCCGTCGGAATGGACTTTATCACCGGTTTGCCTACTTCTAGTAGGGGAAATGACTCAATCTGGGTCATCGTTGATAGATTATCCAAGGTAGCTCACTTTATACCTTTCAAGACAACTTACCAGAGTTCGAAGCTAGCAGAGTTGTATATTGCTAGAATTGTTACTCTGCATGGAACCCCCAAGACCATAGTATCAGATCGAGGAACCCAATTCACCTTGAAATTTTGGTAGAAAGTCTAGGAAGGATTAGGAACCAAGTTGAATTTCAGCACCGCTTATCACCCGCAAACTGATGGACAGACTGAAAGAGTCAACCAGATCTTAGAAGATATGTTAAGAGCTTGTGTGTTAGACTATGGATCAAAATGGGAAGACTGCCTGCCTTTCACAGAATTCTCATATAACAACAGTTATCAAGCTAGTTTGCAAATGGCACCATTTGAGTTCCTATATGGAAGAAAGTGTCGTACCCTTTGAATTGGTCGCAGGTAGGAGAGAGTCAGATCTTTGGACCCGACATTCTCCGAGAAGCCGAAGAGAAGGTTCACAAAGTCCGTGAGCACCTCAAGACCACCCAATCCAGACAGAAAAGTTATGCTGACAAGAGAAGGAGAGACCTGACTTTCAATGTCGGAGATTTTGTATATCTCAAGGTTTCACCACGAAAGGGAACCCAACGTTTTAGCCTGAATGGGAAGTTAGCCCCTAGATATATCGGGCCTTTCAAGATTCTGAATCGCCGAGGAGAAGTCTCGTATCAACTGGAACTGCCTGAAGAGATGTCTGCCATCCACAATGTGTTCCATATCTCGTTACTTCGCAAATTCTTAGAAGTGCCGGAGAAGACCGAAGTTTTCAAGGACATCGATCACCGAGCTATTGATATCAACAAGGACCTGACATATTGTGAAGTGTCCATCCGTATCTTGGAGGAAGCTTACAGAACCACCAGGACCAGGGGTATCAAGTTTCTCAAGATTGAATGGAGCAACCATACTAACGAGGGTTTAACTCATCAATGCCCATTGTTATGGACTTGGGTTTTGGAGAAGGAGGGAGCGCTAGAGACATCTATCGGCTAACAAACAAGCACACAGGGGACTCGAAGATTTACCCAGGTTCAGGTCTCGTAGAGGTCCCTACTCCTGCTTGTCTGCACGTGGAATTATCAAGGGAATCAAAGATTACAATGGTGCGCAGATGCAATCTGGCGAGGGTGGTGGAAACTAGGGTTGTGTGTGTCCTTCTCGCTGCCCCCTCCTAGCCTTTATATAGATAGGCTAGGTCTCAGGTAGCAGGTCGAGTCGGTTACAGATTAGGGTTTTCCCCTTTCAACTTTCTATCTTTAGTTTCTTCTTGTTCTTCAAGCAATCGAAAGTTCGTAGGCCACTCGAGTCCTTCATTTGGGCCTTGGTGACACTGTGGGCCTCCATGTATTCAGGTCGTATATACTAAGCTCGAGTACCTGTAGGGTATACCCATGTCAGTAGCACCCGAGTGTCTAGTGGAATCGCATATTCGACTGGAGACTTTATGAAGTCTTTCGAGTGCATGACTGAGTACATTTTTTGACTGCTCTATCTATGTCATAGGGATTGTTGGTGTGCATGCCCGATTTTAACCGATGTATCGATATCAGTTAACTACCTTAGGGTAAAACAACGCCACCTACTCGAACTCGAGTCCCCGGACTTGAATCTGGAAAAATGCTGGTCTAATTCGACTCAAGCCACGGAGGTCTTATAGGAGTCGAATTCCAGTATATGGGTGTGCGCACTCGACGCGTCCGTCAAGGCATATTCATCTTACCTGTAGGCACGGATATATTTCTAGTAGTGCACAACAAATGCATTGATAGGCCTTATTTAGGTCTTACCTTCACGCTGTAAGCGCGGCATCCGAATTTTATCATCGCGGAGACGATTCGGGTAACCCAGGAGACGCAGTCTCTTTGTAGGGAAAAATTATGAGGCGGTGTCGCCATAAACTTCGAGTGTGGATATTATCGACACACAGTACTTAGTACAAATAATCATAGGGTGCGCGACCAGCGCTCCCTATGGGAGTAGCCCCCGAGTGCCTGGTTGAGTCGAAGACTCAGGCAGGGACTAAAGAACTTTTGCGACTGCTGTCGTCTTTTGTTTGCTTGTTTCAGTCGAATTTGCTTCTGGTGCTCCCTATGGGAGTAAACCCATGTCCACGTGGTCGAACTGTGCTTCGAGTGATTGGGTTTTGCTGTGATTGTTCATGTTCCTGTAAAAGAAAAAGAAAAAATCATAGGGTGCGCGACCAGCGCTCCCTATGGGAGTAGCCCCCGAGTGCTTGGTGGAGTCGAAGACTCGAGCAAGGGCTAAAGTAATCGAAGTCTTCTGCTGCGTAGTTCTTGATGACGCCAGTGCTGACAATCTCATGACCTCAGTTGCTCGCGTGAGCGAGTTTGACGGGACGTGACGAGCCGTGGGTCCTACTCCCTGACTCTGATTTGACTGGGCGTGCGTAATCTTTATTTTAACCGTGCCTCCTCGATTTCCATGCGTAATGGGAGTGGTGGGGGGACGGTTCATGTTTCAGCTCCTCCACGTGTCTAGCACGATGATCGCCACGCGTCCATTAGGGTTTTTTTGAGCCGGGATTGCATCTTCCAGGGGTTAAGTAGTGGTGCTGCGACGGTAAAATCCACATCTGCTTTCGCTCATCGTTTGCCTTCATCGCCATTGCCGCTGCTCTCCTGCTTTCTCTGCTCTCTTTTCCTCCGCGGCGCTGGACCAGCTCCGCACATTTCCCAGCTACTTTCTCCGGTCGCATCGCCACCGCGCAATGGGGAAGAAGAAGGGAGGTGTTGCGGCCGATTCCGCGGCTACCGCTGCTGCGGTGAAGAAGAAGGGCGGCCCCACCGCTATGGGTACCAGCACCGCCGCCGGCGGGAAGAAGAAGGGCGCGGGCACCCGCGTCATGAATGGTACGTGGCGTCCCTCCATCATCAAGTCCTCTGATCTCCGTCTTCTTTGCCAAGACGGAGTACTGTCCGCCGCAGTCGCCGACGCGCGCGTCCCCAGTGGTGAGATAATTCCTTCTCCTCCCGCTGGTTTTCGAGTGATGTTCTTGGCGTCCATCATTCGCGGCCTCTCGTTGCCCCTGCATCCCTTCTTCAGGGGCCTCCTTTGCTTTTACGGGCTCCAGCTCCATCAGCTGTCCCCAAACTCTATCCTCCACATCTCTTGCTTCATCACCCTCTACAAGTGCTGGCTCGGAATCGAGCCGCACTTTGGTCTCTTCAAGCGCCTCTTCAAGTTAAAGCGCCAATCTTCTTCTAGCTCCTTAGTCTACGATGTAGGCGGCTGCGGAATTCACGTCGATCCATCCGCCACCTATTTCGACATCAAGATGATGAAGTCCGTCCAAGGGTGGAGGGACAGGTGGTTCTACGTTCGCAACTAGAAGGCCGACGGAGACCACTTCGGACTCGCACCTTTCGATCCCGCGATGCCATGCAAGAGGAGGCGCTCCTGGAAGAATGTAGTCATGCCTGGCGAGTCCGCAGAGACAGATGTGTTGTACGAGCGCGTCTGCGACCTCGAGAGTCGCATAGGCAAAGAGGAGGGAGGTTGCGCCCTCATTCGCATGTGGTTGCGCCATCGCGTCCATCCCCTGCAGGCCAGAGTCCACCCCATGTTTCAGTGGGCTGGCGCTGACGATGTCACTCGCGTGTCTGCCGATGGCATGTCCGCGAGTGAGGTGGATAAAAGGGTTCGACTGGTGACCACATACACCGTCAAGGATCTGCTCCCTAGTGAGCCAGTTGTTCCCCCATTCGACGCTTCTAACCCTCCTCCTGAGGTACAATTGTGCTACGTAGTAGCTTAGTTTGTTGATTGCTTCTCTGCTGTTTCTTTGCTTTGTGCTGAATTTGTTGTCTGTATACAGGATTGGGCGGTGTCATCATGTATGCCCCCTCTTCCTGAGGGGGTTATCCCTCGCGAGCACCTGGAAGAGGACGAGTCAGAATCGACCGTCCTATCCGATGTGGAAGAGGAAGCCCCTGAGTCAGGTAGTCCGGATACTCGCAAGCGTTCACGCAGCAAGGATTCCGATGCGTCGTCTCCTTCGAATCCGGAAGGCGCAGGCGTTGGTGCGGAATCGCCAATCCCTGCCATTCCTGTGAGCATCGTGGCGCTGTCTTCTCGCAAGAAGATGCGACTGCCAAAGGAGTCTTCGTCAGAGTTGGGGGAACCAACCTTTGACTTTGATAAATTTGATTGGTAAGTATTTGTTTTGTCCTTTTCTGATTCTTCATTGGCTTTTGCCTTGTCCTTGATGTTGATTTTGTCTTTGCAGTCAAGAGGCGTCGTCATCTTCTAGCGACGTCCAATTTTTGAAAGAATCAGGAGTCGCAACCTCAAGGGCCAAGAAAGAGGTCGAGCGTGCTCCTTCCCCTCCATTGGCAGCCCACTCCGGGCACAACTCTTCCAGCTCTCCGCATGAAGGGGAGCATCGAATGGTTGCCCGGATGACGGCACAGCAGACAACTTTGGAGTCATTGGAGGATCATGTAAGTGTAGGATTTCTTCTTTTAATGTTGTAGTCGATGTTATCTATTGCTTCTGCTGATACCTTGTTGTGCGACAGCTCCTTGTGAAGGAAGCCGCTCACTTGGCGGAGCAAGTGCTTGCGATGGGCCTCCAGCATGCAATGCTGGAGACGCATCATCGTGTGGTCGAAAGTAAGTGTTCTTCACTTTTTCTTCTTCTCCTTTTTATATAGTCAACTAATAGTCAATCCTTTTTGTTTTGTAGCTGAACATAATGCCCTCCTGCACAATGCTGCCACCATGGAGAAAACACTCGCCGCGGCTGTGAAGGGTCGCGATGAGGCAATCGCGGCGCGTGACAAGGCACAAAGGCGTGAAGAGGATCTGTGTGCCTCCTTTGCAGCCAGGGAGAAGTTGTTCGAAGAACAGCTTTTCTCGATTGCCAAGGCCCTCTCAGGTACTTTGCTTTGGATATCATTATCTTTCTCTGCTCGACTTTTTGCCACTGGCGCTGATGTTTTGTCCATGTATGGGTTTATGTACAGATGTTGGTGATTTGAGCTTCGACCCTCAGGACCTCCATCGCGATGATGCCTTGGCGGGTGCATTTTCAGCAGTCGAGGACCGCAGCGCCGCCGGTCAGGATATGCTTTCCAAAGCCAAGGGCGTGCTTAGTCACCTTCGGGAGGAGTTGATGCCCAAGGCTGAGCTGATCGAGAACATGAACGAGCTGGTGGAGTCTCTCGCCGCGGGTGTTCCTGCAAGCTTCAAGAACTCGCACCGTGCGGCTGGCGCGTCAATGTCACTCGCCATGGTGCAGGCCCACGGAGTCGAGGTTGATCCTGCAGCGATTTCGAAGGTGATGCCCATTAGCGCGGACGGCCAGCAGGTAGTATTTGCTCCTTTCACGACTTCCTGTGGCAAATATGGGTCGCAACTGATTAACACGGTTGTGAAGTACTCTGAGGAGCTGCAGCAAGCCAAGGAGGCGGCAAAGGCTACGGCATCAAGGGCTGGCGGAAAGTCAGTGGCATCTGGCACTGCCACAGACTCGATGAAGCCCCTGAAGCCGTCGAAGTCGAAGAAGCCAATCGCTCCTCAGTAGCTTTGTAATAGTTGATTAGTTTTATCCCTTTTGTCTAGAACATGCCTTTTGGCGGGTGTATCTGCTGATACTTTTGCCAATCTTGAATGCACTCAAATCTTTTGTCTGTGTGTCGATTTGATCTTCTTATTCGCTTCTTGCTTGGCTTGTGGTAGGGCACATCAAGTGATCCTTTGAGGGAACCTCAGGACTCGCCACCCCTTGATGATACTTTGGCGCCATCACGCTCCAGGGTGGATGAGTTGTCGCTGCTTTCGTGACTGCGTGACCGCGTGAAGCAGTTGGAGCGTGAATTACCCATGCTCCGCAGTAACGCAGATGTGTGGAAGTCAAAGGCAGAGAAGGCAGCCGCCTGAGAATAGTATCTGCTTGGCGAGGTGACGCAGCTGGGTGACCAATTCAAGTGTTAGTTTGCTTGCTCTCATCTTTTCCTTGTAGTCACTCGCGATGGTGCGCTGTCCTTATGCTTCTGTTGTTGCTTCGTATAGTTGTCAGCACGCGTCATCCGCAAGATGAGAAGGATAGAATTTCCATTCGCATGCATGATCTGACCCAGGAGCAACTTCAAGAGAGTGGATACTTATGGGTAGATCATGATCGCGCGATTGCGCTGGCGACCCTGCAGGATCGTGCGTCGTGAGTGCTGCACTTTCTGAAGAAGTCGCAGTCATGCTTAAAGAACATTTATCGGACGATGTTTCCGCTGGATGTTACTCCATCAAGCCTGCTGGCCCTCCTCGCTAAGTTTCAAGACCTAGCCACGGTTCGCAAGTATGTGAGGCAACAGTTGGTGGCTGGTGCCAAGGCCGCTCTATCGCTAGTGCGACTGCATAGGCCTGACGTAGATGTTGCGGCAATTGTGGCTGGGGCACCTGCGCCACCAGCAGGTTCTGCCTGGAATATGGTGCCGCACTACAAGGCGGTGGATCGCCCAGCAGAAGAGATCGTCGAATTCTTTGAGGAACAAACCAACGTTCTCTTGTTGCAGTACTAGCTTAGTTTGTATCCTGCACATAAGTGTACCCATGTTGTAAAGTTCGTATAAATGTTGTGTATAATTGATTGTCGAATATGTATAAAGAGCTTGTTAGCGTGTAAGTGCGCTGCATTATGCGACTCCTTTTCGTTAGCCTGGCCATGCGTTTATCTCAGTCCCTTGTCAACCTGTCAGGTGCGTTGCAACTGGGTTGATGTTGTGTCAAGGGTTTCGATTGATGTGCCAGCTACTCAGGATATCGCGTTTTAGTTCGTAGAACAGATGTGTATAGGGTGACGTAACCCCCCGAGTCGATAAGTTACGGAAAAATAAAGGAAGACATAGAGTTTTGGGGCACTTAGCTTTATTTATTCGTGAGACAATACGAAGTACAATGTGTGGCTAAGTAGCCTTGGCTGAGTGCCTTATTTGCGATGCAAAAGTAAAAACGACTAAGGGTAGAAGCGTCGCAGCTGTGCGACGTTCTAGGGGTTGGAGTATGCGACTCCTGTCTCTAGATCTTGAAGGCGATAGGCACCACCTGGGATTACTTCTGTAATCACGTATGGTCCCTCCCAGGGGGACTCGAGCTTGAGATGGCCTTGCTGCTTTAGTCGCAGGACCAGGTCGCCTTTGACGAAGGATCGGGGGCGTAGCCTCCAACTGTGGTAGTTGCATAGGTTCTGCTGGTAGATCGTTGATCTTTCCGTGGCGATTTCCCTCGCCTTGTCGAGGAGGTCGACGGAGTCTTCGAGTGCGAGGGAGGACTCCTGCTCGCTGTAGGCGACCATGCGTGGCGCTTTGTACAGTACTTCGGCGGGCAGCACCGCTTCAGCCCCGTGGACCATGAAGAATGGGGTGTAGCCTGTAGCACTGTTTGGAGTTGTACGTAAGCTCCAATGTACTGATTGTAGCTCGTCAGGCCAGCAACCCGCGGCTTGTTCGAGTGGTCGGAGGAGTCGTTTCTTGATGCCGCCGCAGACGAGCCCGTTCGCCTTTTCGACTTGACCGTTGGTCTGTGGATGTGCTACCGAGGCGTAGCTGATGTTGATTCCCAGATGCTCGCAGAAATCTTGGAACTCCTTGGATGTGAAGTTTGTTCCATTGTCTGTTATGATGCTATGTGGCACTCCGAAGCGGAAGACGATGGACTCAAAGAATTTGACCGCACTGTGCCCTGATTGATTGGTCACTGGCATGGCCTCTATCCACTTGGTGAACTTGTCAACTACCACCAGGAGGTAGACGTAACCTCCGCGTGAGGACTTAGGGAGCTTGCCGACCATGTCGAGTCCCCATTGCACGAAGGACCAGGCCAATCGAATTGGCCGGAGCTCTGCGCCAGGCGCATGTGGCTTGTCCGTGAATCGCTGGTACGCGTTGCACTTCTGGACAATGTCCTTGGCGTCGCGCATGGCCATAGGCCAGTAAAACCCAGCTCGTAGAGCTTTGGCCACGAGGGCGTGACTGCCAGCGTGGTGTCCGCAGGTTCCCTCATGGATGTCGAGGAGAACAGCTCTTCCATTAGTCGTGGAGACGCATTGCTGGAGCACTCCTGTGATGCTACACTTGTATAGTTCGCCGTTGATGACAGCGAATGCCTTGGATCATCGCGCGATGTGTCGTGCATCAGTCGGATCATCCGGTGGCCTCTTGCTAAGGAGGTACATGATGTATGGTTGCGTCCAGGATTGCTCAATCATCATGACGCTCATTGGTCCCTCGAGTCCTGTGTCCATCTCCAGGCCATCGAGTGTCATTGGCTCATTGGGCGGCATAGCCCCCGAGTCCGTTGCTGCGCTTGTTTTCTTCTCTGCGGCCTTTGGCTTGATGGAGCATTCGCAGATGCGCTCGAGAAATACCCAAGGTGGTATGGGGGCACAGGTAGAGCCTATGTTGGCGAGTGTGTCCGCCTCTTCATTGCTTTCGTGGCCTACGTGTTGCAGTTCATAGCCGTCGAAGTCCCCTTCGAGTGTATCGTAGAGGTCGCGGTAGGCGATCATGTTGTCGTTGAGTGCGTCGCACTCATGCATTGTTTGGTTGACGACCAACTTGGAGTCACCGTAAATAATGAGTCTCTTGGCACCGCAGGCTTTTGCCATCCTCATCCCGTGTAGCAGGGCCTCGTATTCAGCTTCGTTGTTGGAGGCGGTGAACTGCATTCGCAGGATGTACTTCAGCTTGTCCCCTTGAGGTGATGTTAGTATGACACCTGCACCTGCTCCATCCTTTCGCTTGGACCCATCAAAGTGCATTGTCCAGAGGTAGGACATGTCTAGTTTTTCACGGAGCTAGTTCTCCATCCAATGCACGAGGAAGTTAGGGAGAACTTGCGACTTGATTGCATCGCGCTTTTTGTAAGTAATGTCTCGTGGAGACAATTCTATTCCCCAAAGCGCGACTCGTCCCGTGGCGTCGGGGTTATTGAGGATATGCCCCAATGGGGCGTCGTTGACCACCACGATTGGGTGTTCCTGGAAGTAATCACACAGTCACCGGGCGGTCATGAAGACGCCATACGCCAGCTTCTGGTAGTGCGGGCACCGCTGTTTTGTTGGCGTGAGGACCTCGCTGAGGTAGTAGACTGGGCGTTGTACCCCATGGACCTTGTTTTCCTCGGCTCGCTCGACGACAAGCACTGTGCTGACCACCTAGTTGGTGGCGGAGATATATAGCAACAGTGGTTCCCTTTCCCGCGGGGTCACTAGTACTGGCGAGGTGGATAACAAGCGCTTGAGATCTTCGAATGCTTCATGCGCTTCGTTGGTCCACTCGAACTTTTCAGTTTTGCGGAGGAGTTGGTATAAGGGCAACGCCTTTTCACCCATCCGACTAACGAATCGACTGAGGGCTACGATTTGCCCAGCTAGCTGCTGAACACCCCTTATGTTTTTCGGCTTCTCCATGGCCAGTTTGGCTTTTATTTTCTTCGGGTTTGCCTCGATTCCTCTTGCGGAGATGAGGTACCCGAGTAGTTGCCCGGATGGCACGCCAAAGGCGCATTTGTCCGGATTGAGCTTGATCCGGTAGCGGTCGAGGTTGGCAAAAGTTTCGCGCAAATCATCGATTAGGGAGGCTTCCTCCTTGGTCTTGATTACTATGTCATCAACATAGACTTGGATGTTGCGACCAAGTTGTTCCTTAAGGCAAGCCTGCATGCACCGCTGGTAGGTAGCTCCCGCGTTCTTTAGCCCGAAGGGCATTGTGTTGTAGCAGAACACACCAAAGGGCATTGTAATCGCTGTTTTCTCTTGATCTTCCTCCTTCATTCCAATCTAATTATAGCCTGAGTACGCGTCGAGGAAGCAGAGGCGTTCGCAGCCCGCAGTGGAGTCGATGATCTGGTCGATGCGCGGCAACGGGAAGTGATCCTTTGGGAAGTGCTTATTCAGAGAGGAGAAGTCCACGCACATCCGCAGGATATCCGTGTCCTTTTTTGTACCAGCACCGTGTTGGCGAGGCAAGTGCTTTCCTTGATCTCGCGTATGAATTTGGCGTCGAGGAGTCTATTGATCTCCATTCCAACTGCATGCGCCCGTGGCTCAGATAATCGCCGGATTGTTTGCTTGACTGGCCTTGTGTCTGGGTTGATGTTGAGTGCATGCTCGGTGAATTCCCTGGGAACTCCTGGCATGTCCGTAGGACACCAGACGAAAATTTCCCAGTGCTCACGGAGGAATTCGACGAGCACGAGTTCCTATGCGGGACTCAAGTTGTTGGAGATGAGGGCCGTTTTGGCGGGATCTGATGGGTGGACCTGCACTTTCTTTGTGTGCACCGATGATTCGAAGGATAAATCAGGCGAGCTTGACCGGCTTGGGGGAGGCAGACTATTGTCTGTCGACTCCTTCAGTCTCGCGAGTTCTTCCTACATGCCAAAGGACTGGGAAATTCTGTTGAATTCCCTATCGCAACTATCGGATCTCTCGAAGCTCCCGTTGACTGTGATGACGCCATTGGGACCTGGCATTTTCATTTGCAGGTAGGCTTAGTGCGGTACTGCCATGAACCTAGCGAACGCGACACGTCCGAGGATGCAGTGGTACTGTGAGGGCCAATCGACGACCTCAAAGTCGATGCGTTCGTGCCGAAAGTTCTTCGGCGTGCCAAAGATGACGTCGAGGTTGATTTTGCCCAGGGGATATACACCTTTTCCTGGGACGATGCCGTGGAATGTTGTGTCCGAGGCCTCTAGGCAAGTTAGGGGGATCCTCATTGCTCGCAAGATACTCGCGAATCTAAGGTTGATGCCGCTTCCGCCATCCATGAAGACGCAACTCATGTCGAAGCCTCTGATTTACGCCTCGAGTACGAGGGGGCAATGGCCTGGATGGGGTACTTGAGGCAGATGATCACGTTTGTCGAAGGTGATGGAGGACTCGCTTCTGCTGAGATACTCAGTGGTAGATGGTGGCGAGTGTGTGGCCAAGTTGACTTGGCAAGTGATGGCCTTCTGCACCCGATTGGAGGGGCGTCCTACATAGTACCCATGGCTTGTGGGTAGGGTTCACCTCCCTGGTGTTGGTCTGGCGCAGCTGCGTTTGGGGGCATTCCAGGTGGTGGTGGCGGAGCGCCATGTGCCACGGCGCCTAGAGCCGCTCCGTAGCCTCTCTCGACCATGTTGTGATTCATTCGAACCAATCTCTCATGTAATTTGAGGAACTCGCGGTAGTCCTTGAGGAGGTGGCTGGACTTCTTCTTTCCATCATGCTTGTCGATGTAGAAGTGCACAGTGCATGGCCCGGACAGTTTTTCTTCGATGGATGTCGCGGGTGCCTCATCACGGTTGCGGCGTTGCCACACTTGCGTGGTTTTCCTGGAGTCGCGGTATCCACCGCTGCGGTATCCGCTGTTGCGGTTATCGTCGTGTCTGTTGGCGTAGCCAGCTGTGGCCATGTTAACGTCGTCGTGGTCATCATAGATGCGCATGCGGCGTTTGCCTCGGCGATCGCGTCTGCGCTCGAGTTCCGCCTCCTCGTCGGAGTGGACGCGATTCTTCACCGAATCTTCTGCATCGGCCCACCGATTCGCGATTTCCATCAGGTGGTCGATGGTCTTGGGCTTTGAGCAGCCCAGCTCCTCCCTGAGCTCTATGGCGGACGCCGCCATTGAATGCGTCAATCGCGCGATCCTCTGAGATGTTCTCTGCGGAGTTCTTGATGATGGACCACCTTTGGATGTAGGAGCACAGCGATTCGCCCGATCTTTGCTGGCAGCATCTCAGTTCTTCGATTGATGCAGGTCGCTTGTATGTGCCCTTAAAGTTGCACACAAAGCTTAAACCAGCTCATCCCAACTACGAATGGATCCGCGTGGGAGGTTGTTGAGCCATGCTTGGGCGGCGCCCTGCAGCTGTAGCTGTAAGCATTGCATGGCCGTGCTTTGACTGCCTCTGTGGAGCCTAACGGGTCCTCCAGCCAGATCTTTGGGTCCTGCAGTCCATCAAACTTTGGGTTCTCCGACGGGAGTTTGAACCCCTTTGGCATTCGCTTCTGCCTGCTGGACCTACTGAAGCATCTGGCGCCGCAGAGCTCCACGTCTTCCTCTTCTGAGTCAGTCGACCGAGCATGTCGTGCCCTTGATTTGTCAATCTTGCGCTGCGTGATGTTATCACGCGTGTCGTAGTCGTGGTCATGTCGTCGTGAGGGGCAACGTCGAGACAGGTCGTGACTGTCATCACTGGATGAGGGCGAGGAATAACGCTTTGCTAGCGCTTTGCCTTTCTTTTGCTCCGGTGTCGGCTCCTTGTCGAGGGCGGCCTCGATTAATCCCAAGCCCGCGATCATAGATCGGTGCATGGCGGCTCGGGGATCTCCAGCTGGCGGCTGGATGTTAAGGAGGTACATGGTGGCCGATGTCACCACAGCCTGCGGCGTCTTGGGGACCACATTGCCCCGTGTATCGACTGTCATAGAGCTGAAGTCGAGGACCTTTGCAGCTTCTATGCATTCTTGCTCGGTTAGATGGGCCATCCGAGATTGTCTCTTCTTGGCAATGTACTCACTGCCCTTTGAGGAGGATCCTCCGTGGGAGGAGGGCCCAGCACGACGAAGACTCGACTAGTCTTCTGCCTTTTTGCGCGCCTCGAGTTGCGCGATTGTTTGTACTTGGCGCTTGAATTCTTCCTTCAGGAGCCAGTGGTAGCCCATCAGCAGTTCTTGCGGGGATCCGAAGGGTAGAGGAGTGCCTCGCAGGGCCTCGCGGCAGCGAGCCCATTCTTGCTCGTTGAGCCTGATCACGACGCGTTCGCCGGTTTGCTCGTTTATTATGGTTGGAGGTTCGACTGCTCCTCCATTGTTGGCGTTGGTGCGATCGCCACCGTTACCGCTGTTGGCACCGTTGCCGCCATTGCCAACAAGAGGTGGGTCGGTTCCATTGCCGCGATTGCCAGTGTTATCGCGGTTGGCGGAGGTATCGCCTGCGTTGATGACGGCGCACATGAAGTGATTGGGGAAGCTGCTACTTCCACAACTCTCAGATCCGGAGCCGTAGGCTCCATCTTCAGTGGCCAGATCGCTCAGATCGGAGTCACGACTGCTGTCGCTAACCGTGTTCTCGACTGTTGTCGGGGCGTTGAGCTCACTGAGGGTGCCGATCGATGGAGGGAACCATGATGTTGGGGCAATCGACGGCACCGTCGGCTGGTCAGGCATGCGAAGCGTGCCCATCTGACCAACTTGGAAGCGGAAGCTCCCTATTACCAGGCTGATCCTGTCACCAACGGACTCGAAAGCCGGGCGAGTGGCTGGCGTGTGGATAGTGAAGTCGAACGCGCCGAAGAGCTGGCGAATCTCCGCTATTGCGGAGTTGTAGATCGCGGTTGATGGGGCCGAAGAAGCCGCAACATCAGCACTCCCAGTTCCCACAGACGGCGCCAATTGACGAGGTTTTAACTCACCAATGCCCATTGTTATGGACTTGGGTTTTGGAGAAGGAGGGAGCGCTGGAGACATCTATCGGCTAGCAAACAAGGACATAGGGGACTCGAAGATTTACCCAGGTTCAGGCCTCATAGAGGTCCCTACTCCTGCTTTTCTGCTCGTGGAATTATCAAGGGAATCGAAGATTACAATGGTGCGCAGATGCAATCTGGCGAGGGTGGTGGAAACTAGGGTTGTGTGTGTCCTTCTCGCCGCCCCCTCCTAGCCTTTATATAGATAGTCTAGGTCTCGGGTAGCAGGTCGAGTCGGTTACATATTAGGGTTTTCCCCTTTGAACTTTCTATCTTTAGTTTCTTCTTGTTCTTCAAGCAATCGAGAGTTCGGAGGCCAATCGAGTCCTTCATTTGAGCCTTAGCGACACCGTGGGCCTCCATGTATTCAGGCCGTATATACCAAGCTTGAGTACCTGTAGGGTATACCCATGTCAGATACCGAAGAGAAAGCCACTTGGGAGCGAGAAGATTACATTAGTACTGAGTTCCCAGATCTCTTTAGTTCCTAGTTTTCTTTCGTAAATCTCGGGACGAGATTTTGTTTAAGGGGGGAAGGTTTGTAACATCCCAAAACTTAATCCAAGGTTAATCAAGATCAAATCTACCCAATTTAGGGTTAACAAAAAAATTCCATTTAAAATGATTAAGCATTCATATGTGTGTGCATTTAATTTAGGAGTTGTTTTGAATTGCCATGTTTGAGTGATCCATTGGTTGTAAAATGATTCTAAGGTGAATTAAACATCATCTAGATCATTCGCAAACAAATCCCAAAGAAAAACAAATCAAAAAGAATAAAATAAGCAAATGGTCATTTGTGCCATTTTAACCAACTAGCCTACTTTGGCTATTCCTAGAACTCAAATCTTAACAGAAACAATTATGGTTCTTTGGACCCCTTGCTAGTACAAGTAGTGATGTGCCAAGGCCCACTTTGTTTCATCCCAAAAACTTTCAAACACTAAATTTAAATGACATTTGAAAATTGAATGTAGTTCATATGTAGAGATCACACTTATTCAAAAACCACTCAAATGAACTCCACTTTTAAAACCCAAGCACACCTAGAAGCTCAAGCATAAGATACATCACTCCACCAAAAATCAGCCCAAAATTTAAAACTTTTTCTCTTGCGGCCATTGTGTCGACCAGGTGGCAGACAGAAATAAAACTGCCTAACTAACACTGCTCCTAGTTAAACCCTTATCCCCATTTGCACCCTCTCTACTCTCCCATGTCCCTCCTGAGTCCAACCAAACCCCCACCGGCCTACCCCTAAGCTGGAGCAGCAGTGGAGCGCCGCCACTTTGTGGTCACCGCCGGCCAGAAGTGGGCAACGCGCCAGGGACCGTGTCGCGCCAAACCAGCACGTCCCCTATCTCCGCCCAACCCTACCGCCACCCACGATCCACCCCTCGATCAACCCCAGCCCCTGGACTACTCCCCAGCGTCGCCGCCCTTTCTCTCTATGAGCTCGCCAGAGCGCGCCAGAGCGCGATAGTCGCCATCACGTAGAAGACCGCCCCTCGACCCCATACCGCGCACGCTGCTCCGCCTCGACCCCAGCACCCCGCCAGACACGGCCGTGCACCACCGCGCGACCCACAGTCGCCATGCACGCTGTCGAGCACCGCCTCTGTCTCCCAGAGCGTGCAATGCTCCCGACCATATGCCACCGCCCCTAGCCGCCATTACACCGTAGAGCACCGCCAGGGAACCGCCCACCATCCGCCTACCTCACCCGCGCTGATAGCTGCCTGTACCGCCCTTGCCGGAGACGCCTGCCCACACCTCTCGGTCTCACCATCGCGCCTATATAAGGAGGCCACCCCTGCCTCATTCTTCACACCATTCCACTCCCCTCTCTCCCCTGAACATTTCCTCTCTCTCGTCGGAGCCGCTCGAGCCGTAGTTCGCTGAAATTGCACCGGAGGAGACGCTGCCGTCGATTCTGTCCTCCGCAGCCCCTGCCGCGACCTTGCCTGAGTCCACCGTTGTCGTCCAGTTCGATTGCCCGCCTCACCGCACTAGCTGGAGCCCTGGTACGTCCCTAGTAGACCCCCACCGTCCGTTTAGGGTTCAGTCTCGCCGGAGACGAGTCAGTCGTCGATGATGACTGTGAGCCATTGATCCACGTTATAATCGTGTGGCCCATATCACTAGATACCGTTTCGGGTTTTAAGTCTCGCTGACAAGCAGGACCAACCTGTCAGCCGCCCTGTGCGCCGCTGAGCATCACTGGGCTGGCCCATTTCTTTTCCCGCGCTGACCCAGTAATTCAAATCTAGATTTTTCTATTTATGTTTAAACTCAATTATGTCCCTTAGTTCAAAAATCAATTCAGGAAGATTTACTAAACCAAATCGAGTGATTCCAATTTTGTTAGAAGGCTACTGAAAAGATCTATCCCAGCCCATTGGATGTAATTCATGTAGAGTTAGAGATCTCTCCTAGTTAAAAAAACAAAACAGAAGCTTTTGCACCTTCAAACATTTTTATAAAATCAACCATAATAGCTTTTGAGTTAATTCCAACTCTCAAAAATCACATTTAACCATACCTATCTGAATATGTAATAATATTAAGGTTTATATGTAGTGACTTTGAACTAGTACCAAAATAATGCTATATAGGCATTTCTAGTCACTTTAAATCATTAATTATTAAACTTGAACTTGTTAAAATGTGATCCAACCCTTAAATCACATTCCCATATGTTAGAATATGCGGTGATGACATGTGTCCACATGATCCCATATTTTAAATGGAGAATATTAAATCTTAGTTAATTTCAATAAGTAGAAATTACTTTTCTCAAATAAAAAGAATGAAGCTAGTTCATTAAACCTTGTGATGCTTGTGATGATATTAGATCATCAAATGTGTGCCATAATGTGCTAAGTAGACTAGTTAAGCATTGTTTGGTGATTGTGTACTCCGTATGTATTTATAGACGATAGTACCGACCAAGCTTACGAGGAGGAGGAGTTCTACCAAGAGGAGGAGGAAGAAAACTTCAACCACTGCACTACCCAAGGCAAGCCTAGCACTTGAAAGTATTATACTAGAAAGCCATCATTAACAATGCAAGCTAACCCTTGCAACCTAGATAACCTAAGCAAATACATTATACATGCTTTGGTTATACCAATTGGACTTATACCCATTCCAAGTTTTATTTCCAAGCTTTAACTTCTTTACTTTACCAAAGTCCTTTACTTGTTTGAAGGTAGCATAAAGAGTATAAAACTTGACCTATATAGTTAGACTTAGATGTCATTCTATGGCATGGCATTGTCATTAGCATCCCACATTAGTGAACACTCTTAACTTAGTAGTTAGAACAAAACTCAAAACTTGATTCACTTTAGATGGGAATATTTGGTGAAAATGAATTGTGAAAACCTTGGAATGATGAGTCATTCTATTGAGATGTTTTGACATGTTTTGAGACACACAATTGGTTTATGATGATGAAAATGTTGAGGCATGAGCCTTAGCCCTTTACAAAACTGATGGTTGGGTTCGGATGCGATACCATTCCAATTTTACCGTACAACCACAATACCTGAATTGGGTAAGGCTTAGCTGGAAGTTTATATGCATTAGTATTAGTTCCCTCACGGGAGAGGTTTGAGCTGAGGCTACCTCTCAATGTTGTCCACCTATGCAGTGCCCAAGATGACAAATGGTCATGGTTGGGAGGCCATACTCATAGGAGAGGTGCTTATACTAGGGTATGTAAAGGAAAGGTTATGTTTGATTATCTGCATACTAAGTATGATGATTCAGGGTTATCCCTGACAGATGTATCGAATCTTGTGGTGAAAGTGTACCACCTTTGCAGAGTGTCAAACTATTCGAATAGCCGCGTCCGCGGTTATGGATAGTTGGAGTGGCCATACTGTTCCGTTGTCAGATGTTTTCAAAACAACTTATGAAATGAATTGTGATATGACTTGACCATAACAGAGTTGTGACTATGATAATTAAGTTCCCACTTAAGTGTTTTCAAAACTTCTTTTATCTTTCTTTGTTTCTGAACTCAGCTTAGGTTTCAAACTTAACTCTATAGTTAAACGTAGAGTTAGCATTTACACTAGAACTATACTACTTGTTAGTGGTAGTTTGCGAGTACTTAAAGAGTACTCATGGCTTTTGTCCCTGGCTATTCCTATGGCCAGACTATGAAGGAAATTACCAAGATGAAGGACAACAGGACGGCTATGATAACTAGGACTATCTTCCATTGTCAGCATTGCCTGTGACTCTGAAGATGGACCCCACCGCTACGCTATTTATTCTGCTACTTGATTGTACTAAGGCTAGATCATGAGATCCTTATTTGTGTAAGACCTTATTTATGGTTTGTAATGGATGATGTACTGTGATATCCAATCTGTTATGTCTCGCAAAAATGGTAATCCTGGGATTGCGAGGTATGGCATAACAGGCATCTGGGATTAAAAATCCGGGTGTTGACAATAAAGGAGAAGGGAAGCGATGTTTTGTTGCACCACCGTACACCACATAACCGCGTATGCTACTCAACCGCGCACAGCCACACGTGTACTGTGAGTCACGTTTTTTCCCTCGTGTCTAACCGTGGTGACTTAGTTGTGCTCAGTTTTGCCCTCGATTATGACACTGGCAGTTTGGTTGTACTCAGTTTTTCCCTCTAATACTAACACTGTCGTGTGCAATATACTCAGTTTTACCCTCCGGTGGCTGGTCAACAGATAGTCAACAAATGGGTTTTAGCTAGATAATTGAGTCATTTTATGCACAAAAAATTCAAAAAGATCAAAGCATAGTGACATCTACACATGGAGTCTTATTATGTGACTTGCCACCATAAGAAATGTATATAAATCAAGTTTTAACCTAAATCACCACTTATCAAATCACCTACTATGTATGAAGGTTCATGGCTTTCAACTCAAGCCTCTTCCCAAAACATCCCTCCCCAACACATAGTTTGTCCGCATGAGGCAATAATTGTCAAACTGGTGTATATTTGAATTGCAAATAGTTTGATGTATGCCAAGATGTATTTTATTGTATAAAAGATGCCTTTCCATTTTTTAAATCTCTTTCTATTTTCTATTTGAATCCCTTTGTCATTGTGCCCTTGATTCTTAAGTTTTACTCAGTTTTGCCCTTGGTTCTTATGTTCTACTCAGTTTTCCCATCTCTTAGTCACAATCTCTCACACATGTGCTCATCTTGGCTGCTACGCTCTGATTGGTTGAGATAGTTGTCATGTGGATCGTTCCTACCAACCGTTGATCCTCTGTGATCTAGTGGACAATATAACCCCTATATCTGTCGAGGGCACCCCTCTATCCATGCAAAATAACGAGTTTGCCACTGGTACTTTAACTCCATAAACAAATGAATTTGAAGGGAATGTGTTCAAAGGGGTATAATTTGTGCATTACATTCCACTATATGAAAATAATAATCTCTCAAGATTTTCTTAGCACAATATTGTCACGTATTAATTGTGATTTCAAAGAGTTTAAATGTGTATAATTTCTGTATACGCAAGTTTATACATTACATTCCATTCTATGAAAATGGGGGAGAAAATGATAATCTCTCAAAATTTTGCTAGCACATCATTATATCGTTATTAAGTGTGATTTCACAGTGTTGAAAGGTTTAAAATTTTAGTATACGCAAGTTTATGCATTATATTTCACTCCATGGAAATGATAAATGATCAGGATTTTATTAGCACAACATTATCATGTCCTTAGTGCAATTTCAGAGAGTTCAAAGGTGTATAATTTTCATATATGCAAGTTTATGCATTACATTCCACTATATGAAAATGACAATCTATCAAGAGTTTCTTAGCACACCATTATCACGTATTAAGTGCGATTTCAAAGAGTTCGAATGTGTATAAATTTCGTATATGCAAGTTTATGCATTACATTCCACTCTATGAAAATGGGGAGAAAATGATAATCTCTCAAAATTTTGTTAGCACATCATTATCACGTATTAACTGCGATTTCAAAGTGTTCAAAGGTGTCAACACCCGGATTTTTAATCCCAAATGCCTGTTATGCCATACATAGCAATCCCATGATTACCATTTTTGCAAGACATAACAGATTGGATATCACAGTACATCATCCATTACAAACCATAATAAGGTCTTACACAAATAAAGGATCTCATGATCCAGTCTTAATACAAACAAGTAGCGGAATTATAAGCATAGCGGTGGGCTCCATCTTCAGTGTCACAGGCAATGCTGACGATGGGATATGATCCTAGTTGTCGTAGCCGTCCTACTATCCTTCTTCCGGATAGTCCTCCTCATAGTCTGGCCATAGGAATAGCTAGGGACAAAGCCATGAGTACTCTTTAAGTATTCGCAAACTATCACTAACAAGTAAGGTAGTTCTAGTAGGAATGCTAAACTCTAAGTTTATTTGTAAAGGTAAGTTTCAAACCTAAGATAGGTTCAGAAACAAAGAAAGATAAAATAAAGTTCTAAATCACCTAAGTGGGAACTTAGTTTTCATAGTCACAACCCTGTTGTGGTCAAGTCATGTCACAATTCATTTCATAAGTCATTTTGAAAACATCTGACGACGGAACAGTATGGCCAGTCCAACTGTCCATGACCGCGGACACGGCTATTCGAATAGTTTGACACTCTGTAGAGGTGGTACACTTTCACCACAAAATTCGATACATCCATCAGGGATAACCCTGAATCATCATACTTAGTATGCGGATAATCAATCATAACATTTCCTTTACACACTCTAGTATAAGCACCTCTCCTATGAGCTTGGCCTCCCAGCCATGGCCATCTGCCATCCTGGGCACCACATAGGTGGACAACATCAAGAGGTAGCCTCAGCGCAAACCTCCTCCACGAGGGAACCCATACAAATGCATATAAACTTCCGGCTAAGCCTTACCCAATTCAGGTAATGTGGTTGTATGGTAAAACTGGAATGGTATCGCATCCAAACCCAACCATCAGTTTTTATAAAGGGCTTAGGCTCATGCCTCAACATTTTCATCATCATAAACCATTTGTGTTTCTCCATGTTGCTGCTGGCACTGGTAGTGCGCCCTGCCAACGTTCAGCTAGCTACACCTTTGGGGTGTTTCCTTGGTCCTACTGGATTGATAACCTTGGTTTCGTACTGAGGGAAAACTTACTGCTATGCTCATCATACATTCCTCTTGGGGTTCCCCAACGAGCTCGTTAATACACGAGTCAGCAGGAACATGAATCTTTTTGAAAGAATCTCAAGGGTAAGAGGGGAAATAGGTTTTCACAAACACTCACTTCTTTGATTTTGGTAACTAAGTTTTTGTTCGGACATCCATTCTAACTAGGGTCTCCTATGGTCAGGATGGCTCTAATACCAACTTGTCAACACCCGGATTTTTAATCCCACATGCCTGTTATGCCATACATCGCAATCCCAGGATTACCATTTTTGCGAGACATAACAGATTGGATATCATAGTACATCATCCATCACAAACCATATAACGTCTTACAGAAATAAACGATCTCATGATCTAGTCTGAATACAAACAAGTAGCAGAATAATAATCGTAGCGGTGGGCTCCACCTTCAGTGTCACAGGCAATGCTGACGATGGGAGATGATTCTAGTTGTCATAGCCGTCCTGCTGTCCTTCTTCCGGATAGTCCTCCTCATAGTCTGGCCACGAGAATAGCCAGGGACAAAGCCATGAGTACTCTTTAAGTACTCGCAAACTATCACTAACAAGTAAGGTAGTTCTAGTAGGAATGCTAAACTCTAAGTTTATTTGTAAAGGTAAGTTTGAAACCTAAGCTGAGTTCAGAAACAAAGAAAGATAAAATAAAGTTCTAAATCGCCTAAGTGGGAACTTAGTTTTCATAGTCACAACCCTGTTGTGGTCAAGTCATGTCACAATTAATTTCATAAGTCATTTTGAAAACATCTAACGACGAAACAGTATGGCCACTCCAACTGTCCATGACCGCGGACGCGGCTATTTGAATAGTTTGACACTCTACAGAGGTGGTACACTTTCACCACAAAATTCGATACATCCATCAGGGATAACCCTGAATCATCATACTTAGTATGTGGATAATCAATCATAACGTTTCCTTCACACACTCTAGTATAAGCACCTCTCCTATGAGCTTGGCCTCCAAGCCATGGCCATCTGCCATCCTGGGCACTACATAGGTGGACAACATCAAGAGGTAGCCTCAGCTCAAACCTCCTCCATGAGGGAACCCATACTAATTCATATAAACTTCCGGCTAAGCCTTACCCAATTTAGGTAAGGTGGTTGTACGGTAAAATTGGAATGGTATCGCATCCAAACCCAACCATCAGTTTTTATAAAGGGCTTAGGCTCATGCCTCAACATTCTCAGCATCATAAACCATTTGTGTTTCTCAACACATGTCAAAACATCTCAATAGAATGACTCATCATTCCAAGGTTTTCATAAGCATTTTCACCAAGTATTCCCATCTAGAGTGATCAAGTTTTTGGTTTAGCTCTAACCACTAAGTTAAGAGTGTTCACTAAGGTGGGATGCAAATCTCAATATCATGCCATAGAATGACATCTTAGTATAGGCCAAGTTTTATACTCTTTATGCTATCTATACTACTTTCTAAAATCTCACAAAGCATTATTAAAAAGTAAAGAAAACTTTGGTAAAGCAAAATTAAAACTTGTAAGTAAACTTGGGATGGGTATAAATCAAGAGGTATAACCAAAGCATGCCTAATGCATCTTGCTTAGTTTAACTTGCATCTAGTGATGGCTTGCAAGTATTAGCTTGCCTAGTTAAGAAACTTGCAAGTGTTAGCTTGCCTTGATTGGTGTAGTGGTTGAAATTCTCCTCGTCTTCTTCGGGGTAGAACTCCTCCTCCTCGTAGACTTGGTCGGTACTATTGTCTATAAATACATACGGGATACACAATCACCAAACAATACTTAACTAGTCTATTGAGCACACTAATGCACACACTTGATGATCTACTATCATCACAATCATCACAAGATTTAATGAACTAGTTTCATTTATTTTATTTGAGAAAAGTAATTTCTACTCATTTAATATTCTCCAAATAAAATATGCGATCATGTGGACACATGCCATCACCACATATTCTAATACATGGGAATGTGATTTAAATGTTGGCTCATATTTCAATAAATTTAAGTTTATTATATAAATGATTTAAAGTGACTAGAAATGCCTATATAGCATTATTTTGGTACTAGTCCAAAGTCACTGCATGCAAACCTAAATATTATTACATATTCCGATAGGTATTGTCAAATGTGATTTTTGAGAGTTGGAATCAACTCAAAAGCTATTATGGTTGATTTTTGAAAAATGTTTGAAGGTAGAAAAGTCTATGTCTTGTTATTTTTGCTATATGTGATCTCTAACTCCAATTGATTTAAATCCAACGGCCTTGGATAGAGATTTTAATTTTCTTTCTAACAAAATTTGAATCATGCATTTTGCTTAAGTGGATCTCTCTGAAATGATTTTTAAATAAGAGGACAGAATCTAGTTTAAGTCTAAATAGAAAAACATATATTTGAATTTGTGGGCTAGTGTGGGAAACTAAACGGGCCGACCCAGTGGCCCTCTGCGGCGCAGAGGGCGACTGACAGGCTGGTCCCGCTTGTCAGCGGCACTTAAAACCTGAAATGGTACGGGGTAATCTCGGTGCTATGATTAGAACAGGGATCAACGGTTGAGGAGCGTCATCCCCGACGAACAGGTCGTTGGCCAGAGCTAACCCTAGTGGCTCGGTGGGGGTATGTGGGGGCTTACCAGGGCTCCAGCTAGACATGGCGATGGGGGCGATCGAACTGGTGGATGACGGCAGTTCCAGGCGTGGTCGCGGCGGCTCCTAGGGTGGTCGCAAATAGCGGGGCCCTTCTCCTCCAGTAGCGGCCAGCTCCGGTGGAATTCCAGCGACGGCGGGCTCAATTGGCTCCGAGGAGAAGTGGGGAAGGCTCAGTGGCGAGAGGGGAGGTGAGTGGTGTGCAGAATGAGGCTGGGGATGGCCTCCTTTTATAGGCTCGATGACGGGACAGCACGGCGTGGCCAGGGGATGGTGGCGACATGGCTACGGGCTGCTAGAGGCGTGGCTACGAGTAGCGATCGATGCATGGTCTCCTGGCGATCCGCTACGGTGTAATGGTGCTTCTAGGGGCGGTGGCAATTGGTCGGGCGTGGCTCGTACTCTGAGCGGCAGAGGCGGTGTTCGATGAGGCGTGCGGTGGCTGCGGGTCAAACAGCGGCGAGCGGGGATGTCTGGGGGCATGTTGGTGCTAAGGCGAGTGCGCACGTGCAAGCTGATGGAAATGCGGGGTCTGTGTGAGGCTGTCGGGGGCGGCACACTGCGCGGTCTATGCATGGTGCAGAGGCGGAGAGCGCGACGCTCTTGGGGTGGTCCAGGGCTTGGCAGGGCTCGGGGCAGGGACAGTGGGCGGCGGTGTGATCATGCCTACCTCCTAGGCATGTTGGAGAGTGCGGGGTGGTCTCCTGTGGCTTGGGCATGGTTGGCCGGCGGCGACCATCTTTGGGCGGCGCGGTACTGGCGCATCGGTGCAGGGGGAGTGTTGTCTGGAGCTGGGTTAGGCTAAGAGAGGATAGAGGAGAGATGAGAGGGTCAAATGGGGGACAAAGCTTTGATTAGCAACAGTATTAGTTAGGCAGATTATTCGGTGATCACAAGGTGTTCGACACAATGGCCGCATGAAATTCAAATTTGAATTTTGAAAAGATTTTTGGTGTGTGGCTTGGACTTATCCTTGGTAGTCTTTGCTTGCTTGGGATTTGTAAGTGGAGTTCATTTGAGTGGTTTTTAGAAAAAGTGGGATCTATGCATATGTAAAGGATTCAATTTTCAAATGTCATTTAAATTATCTTGATCAAAGTTTCTATAAGATTTTAAAATGGGCCTTGGTAGATCTTTACTTGTACTAGCAAGGGGTGAAAAGAGTTGAGAATGTTTCTCTTTGAAATTTACTTCTAGGAACACCTAAAGTGGCCTAGTGGATTAAAATGGCCAAAGTGACCATTTGTTCTTTTTATTCTTATTTGATTGCTTTTCCTTTGGATTTTGTTTTTGAATGATCTAGATGATGTGACATTCATCTTTGAATCATTTTACAACCATTAGAACAATCAGACATGGCATTTTCAAACAATTCTATATTAATGCTAACACACATGCATTCATAATTGTTTTTAATAATAAAAGTTTTTTGTTAACCCTAAATTGGATGATTTGGATCTTGATAACCTTGATTAAATTTTTGGGATGTTACAAAAGGTTTATAATTTTCGCATATGCAAGTTTGTGCATTACATTCCATTCTATGAAAATGATAATCTCTTAACATTTTCTTAGCACAACATTATCATGTATTAATTTCAAAAAGTTCAAAGGTGTATAATTGTTGTATATGCAAGTTTATGCATTACATTCCACTCTATGAAAATGGGGAAGAAAATGATAATCTCTCAAAATTTTGTTAGCACATCATTATCACGTATTAAGTGCCATTGCACAATGTTCAGAGGTTTATAATTTTTGTATACGCAAGTTGATGCATTATATTTCACTCCATGGAAACGATAAATGATCAGGATTTTATTAGCACAACATTATCATGTCCTAAGTGTGATTTCAAAGCGTTCAAAGGTGTATAATTTTCATATATGTATTACATTTCACTATATGAAAATGAAGCTAGACAATGGGCCGCCGTCGCCGGAGAAGAAGAATAAAGGGGAGGCAACGGCACGGGCGCGGGCGCGGGGATGGCTCGGGGTCCCATCTTGCAACACCAACCTGGGTAAGCTATGGGTCCAGCGCTCACGTGGATAAGTTATGGGTCTGACAATGACCTGGATAAGTGGAGAGAGGTGTCTACTACGAGAACCGACTGAACACGGCCCCACTTGTCAGCATGTAACGGCAAGGGTCCACTACGGGACCCGATGGAACACGGCCCTACTTGTCAGCACATAACAGCGAGGGTCCACTACGGGACCCGACTGAATGCGGCCCGACGTGTCAGCATGTAATGGCAAGACTAACAGACAACGAGTTTTTCGACCGTGTGAGAGTTTCGTACAAGGAGATGGGCAAAAGGGAGGAAAGTTAAGTGGCTGGGGAAAACTGAGTACAACTAACAAACTGAGGGTACAAAAATAGAAATCCCTTAAAAGTAATCCTTAAGCATTTCTATAAAGGCTCTAATTGATTAATAATCTTGATTAAGAAATCATTTAGATACCATGCCCCATTTGAGTGCTTTAACATTGTATGCTACTTGTTGTATTTACATATTGTTTCACACATTCTCACAAGCCTTAATAAGAAGCACAAGTGTGAAGCTGGTATAAAAGTGAAACACATTCTAAAGAAATCATCTCCAATTTTCGAACCCTAGATCAGATACGATTATTCCGGGGATTCGCGTTTATTAAATTGCATTACATTACTTATATGTAATTGCATCTTTCTTCTTTAAACATTAGTCCTTACCGGACCAATGATGCTATTTACAGAATTTGGATATTCTATTCTCTTGAAGACCGTGAGTGCATAATCTTGCAATCATAAAAGGAAAGTTCACAACTTGCTCATGTCCTTTGGTTATTTTCTATCAAATACTTGTAACTCAAATATTGTCAGCACCTGCATTTCAAAAAAGGTTAGAAAATATTATTTTCATAATAATATGATCATGGATTATTTACCAAGTGGTAATAAACTACTGATACGGTTCTAGTGGTAAAGGAACATAATATCTAGGACTTAATCAACCAATGTCTACAGTGATTCTAGTGCCGTATATTACGCGTTAACCATGAGATCTGGAATGAGATAGACAAGTCAGATCGACCTTCTTTCTTTCGCATGGACGGATGACCTTATCGTGAAGCTGTAGATTTCTCGTGGTGAATCCAGCACATGCCGCAATATTGGTGTCTAGATTATCTGTGCATAGTTGTCTTGGTGGGGGTTCACCATAGTTGATGGTGGCTGCCAGGCAGAGCTGCTTACAGAGTCTTCGAGAGGCTACCAGGACTATAACCATGGTAAACCTTCTTGGGGGATCGTGTCTTCATGCAGGGTCGTGGAGAAGGGAAGTGATCGGCTTGGATCATCTATTGGGCGCCACATCACGGATTTGTGGACGGGAAAGATCGCCCGGTTGTGCAACAAGGGTTTGGTCTCTCATGGGTAAAGCAACACACATCTTCAGAGTGTAAGAACTGTGACATGTTACTCCCTGTTCCGGGATGGAGATATGAACACGGCAGAAAAGGAACTCCACGAAAATTCTGGTAAACCTGTGAAGGCTGACGAACATAGTTTTCAGAATAAAAGCAACCTTTGAAGAAATGTTTACGAAAACATGTATTGCCTACGACCTATGGTCTGTGGCTATAGATAGTGCATCAAACACTTCTTTTTAGTGAACTTGTTGAGTACGCTCATACTCAACCTTACCTTCTTAACCCTTGCTAGGTTCTGAAGCCTCTAAAGACGACGTCAACACCAACTCATCCTCAAGAAACCATCATCCATAGGTCAAGTTCTTCAATCAAGTCAACATATACATCAACCGAAGTGTAGGGGTTCTGCGTATGAAAACAATAAAATTTTACCCTACGCCCCTGAACCCCTGAAGCTGCCAGGACCTATCTATTAGTAATACAGTAATGTGAGGGGCTTTTCGCGAACTTACCCTTGAAGACCAAAAAGCGTGGTTGATATAGACGAGCCGAAGCCAACCTCAAGGTCATGATGAAGTCCTCGCACTCCTTTGGCTCCAACGATTTGAGTGCCTAAAGTGTGACAACTCGCGGGGAGTTACACATGTTCAGTGCCTGATGATGACTCCCGCTTCTCTGATCCAGCAGCAGTTGTGGAAGTAGAGCTCCCGGATCCGAATCCCGCAGCGCGATGGCGCTCCGCGGTAAAGATGTCTCTCATTCGCGTAGTCTAGACTTGGGACCACGGTCACGAGAGAGAGAGAGAGAGAGAGAGAGAGAGAGAGAGAGAGAGAGAGAGAGAGAGAGAGAGGAGAGAGAAAATATCAATTAGAGGTCCTCCCAAAAGTGAGAAGACCTTTATTGATTATTGTTGTATTTTATTTGGCCAAATACCCCCACTATATATAGGGGGAGGGGAGGTACTACCTCCCTCAAAGTCCTAGGGTGGGACTAAAGGAGAGGAGGGGGGAGGGGTGGCACCGCCGGCCACCCCATGGGCCAAGGGGGGCTGGCCCACTAGGGCAACGGCCACCCCCTTGGCCCCTTCTTCCTCTCTCCTTTCCCTAATGGGCCCTCTCCCCTCCGGGAATTGGCCCATTAAGCCTTTGACCATTTAAATTGATTTTTATCTTTATTAAATAATTATGAATAAATGATTGATACATTGCAAATGTATCTATAATTTTTGATGTTCCATGCTTGGTTTTATCTACTTTCTTATGTTTTGTCCACACTTTGGAAGTAGTTCTCTCTCGAGGCTAAGGGTTCTACCGGTAGCTATGTGTTCATCTCTCTCTCTGTGCATGATCTTATTGAGATCATGAGCTTGTAATCTATAGATCTACCTTGCTACTCAAGTGCTTTAATAGATCTCTGCTCTCCCCATGTGTGTGAAAGTGACAGCGTGCACACCATGGTGGCACTTAGGCTAGAGATTACAAATACTTGTTATGAGTTATATTTGGAGTTGGATGCCTCTATGAAATTTTGGTGTTTGTTGGAACCATCTAGTGCTCAAGGTGACAGTGTGGGGTTTTCTAGATTGGAAAGGCTTACTTTGAGGTGTGCTGTTATAGCCCTACCATGGATTAGAGTGTCCAATCGGAGAGTAGTTCAGCATAGTATCATAAAGAAGAATATATTTATATGAGAGTGTTCACTAGTGAAAGTATGATCCCTAGGCCTTGTTTCTTAGCATTGAAATACCGTTTGCAACTAGATCTGTTACATGTTTGCTTACTGTCATCTTTATTTCAGTTTGCCTTTAGTCTCTTCCACGCCATCAAGCTATTTTCTCGCACCATTGTCTTATATCCATACCACTTGTATTTCACTATCTCTTCGCTGAACTAGTGCACCTATACACCTGACAAGTGTATTAAGTGTGTTGGGGGCACAAGAGACTTCTTGTATCTTGATTGTAGGGTTGCTTGAGAGGGGATACCTTTGACCACTTCCTCCCTGAGTTCGATAAACCTTGGGTGATCCACTTAAGGGAAAACTTGTTGCTGTTCTACAAACCTCTGCACTTGGAGGCCCAACAACTGTCTACAAGAATAGAAGTGCGTAGACATCAATGATTAAATCAATATTTAACATTCATTCACATATTATTCAACCTCCGTGGTTATGGAACACTTCCACCTCCACTCCGGACATCCTCTGGACTTACCGAAACCCTTCCGGTTTTCTCTCTACTATACTTCGGTGATTCTACCGATCCTATAAACACTCTCTAAGCATCATCAAGCCCTTAAGCGTGATACCCCACAGTTCGGGAACACTCCAGACATGGTCGGGACACTCCGGCACCAATGATCGACAGAGGGACCTGGATGGCCATGTGACCCCTGTGCGTTCCACAAAGATCTTTCATCGTTTGAACCGGGACAATCGTTTCTTATTCCCTTTGTCTCTCGATACTTGCATTGCCCGAGATCTGATCAATGACATCACCATGTCGTGTTCAATCTCGTTACCGAACAATGCTACTTGACTTGTTCCGACAAGCGATATCCCCGTGATCAAATCACACGTTGCGCAGCTATTGGATATAACTTCCCCGAGTGGGTCCTTTGAGTATCTTCCCGTCACATGGACGGACAAATCCCGCTTTTGACATATATTGCCTCTACGGTTTCCTCCGAGTACCTGAACACACCTTTATAACCATTGTATTACCAAATGGCGCTTGATGTTATCTAAGCACTCTCGGGAGACAGTGATTGATATAGCCTCGCGGTCTAAGGAATAGTCTACGAGGATCCATTTCTAATCATCGTTACTTGAACTTCGTGACATGATCGGGTCACGATGTTTAGGTTGGGTATTGGTTCATCATCTCATTCTCGGAATGATATGACTCCATTTCTAACTGGCATAAATGACACATGATCAGGAAACATGATCATCTGTTGACCAATGAACCAGGGACTAGAGTTTCACTAGGAACCCCTGGTTGTTTGTATATCACACGTGTATTGATGTTTCCACTCAATATAGTTATAGCATGGTACAAAACATCATAAACTATATGAAATATGATAATAGTCCTTACTACTATTTGTCTCTAGGGCATATTTCCAACAGTCTCCCACTTGCACTAGAGTACAAATACACTAGTTGCATTTGTTCCTTAATCATTGGCACCATATATCCGGTACCCTGAACATGCTTGCTCATGGAAGAGGTTGAGTCTTGGGTCTGTACTTTACAGTCCCAAATCCTTTGCAACTTACTAATGTCACCTTGATTAACATTAATAATTTATCATCACATGATAACATCTGTGTGTATGCATCGTCTCTATGGCAGCAGAACGAGGCCTGATTCCAGGAGCCTACAGTGACTTTAGATCAACCTCGAGGGCTTTCTCATGGGCACTGTGCCCTGGGACACATCATTCTACGTTAAAAGTGAACTAGCCCCGCCATAACATTATACAACACTTTAGATGGTACCCTTATCTATTATTATAAATGTATTCATCGAAACACTAGTGCACTCTGTGCAACTTTTGATGTTTTTGTTCACCTCGCTTCCAACTTGACATCAATCGGTATCTATGGGAGTTTCCAACATATTTCCTTATAACATAACCCTTTATGTTTTAAGATATGTCATCCTTTATGGATTTGGAAAACATGTCTACAGTTCTCTATTAGACACTGCGGACAAACTTAACTCAACGTTCCGTGATTCAAACTTAATCACTTTCAACCGTTCCTTATTGGATCATATATTATGTTAAGTTACCATCATGGTTTTCTAAGATAGAACCTATGTCTCAACATAGTGGATGATGATCATCCTTTTCTTTATTTCAACCATTGATGTTAAACTTAATGATATTCCTAACTTGAGTTATTAAGGACTAGTTCCTTAATTAACTTCTATTTCGAAACCCTTTTTCAGAATCCCTTAAGGAATACTACATAATATCATAATACACCTATTATCAACTCCTACACCTTATAAATCATTATTTATAAGTATTTGCGGTTTTATTCTTAACACACTTAATAATCACTGTATAAGCTCCCACTCAAAAATATGTCATTCACATATTGTTTTAGGAAGACTTCCATAGCTCCCACTCAATTTTATGCAAATTGCACATCCACTCACTATTTTGAATAACTTCAAAATCCTTTGATCAAATATCAAACTTGGAGTTTTACTATGAGATACTAGTACTATTACTAGTTTTAAATCCTCTAGACATTCAACACACTTGAATCAAATTCATTTGAATTTGTCCAATACTTGACAAATTGTGCTTTTGTCATTCACCCCCTTTTCCACTATGGCTTTGCAGTCATTTGGGAAAATTCAAGTAACCCCTTTTACTTGTGAGATTCAGCAACAAATTGCTTTCTAATCTCAAGTGAATTTTGCTTTTAGGATTTCTCATAATTCTAGTTTACCATTATTTCCTTAGTAGTTCGTAGGTATGTCATATTCCAATAATCATGACAAATGATTCACAAATGTCTCCATACAAGATATGGGTTACATTTTGAATCCTACTTCATGTAGTGAAAACACCAGTGGGGAAAACACAATGATCATTATCATTGATTCCTTCCTTTGTGAAGAGAATGAGTTCAGGAACGTTGTCCGTTGTGCTTCTCAACACTCTGATGCAAGGTTTTGAATCCTCATCGTGTTTTTCACTATCTTCCATTTGCTCCATAATTGAGAAATGTCACTAAAAGTGAGCTTTCTAAAGAATGCACCAAAATCCAAGCAATACCAGTTTTGCTTCTCTTTTGGTTTTAGCTATGGATTTTGTATTCAAAGTTTCCAATGAATACTCTACAAGGACTTATTCGCTATTGTTTTGGTTATATCGAATAACCCCAAAACTTTCATGACTTCAAATGGTTCACTATATATTCTAATTGAGTGTTAACTATTTCTTAACTAATGGTCTCTACATCTATACTACAACGATTTATTTGGTGCCTTCTATTCACCCACTTTGATATCTAATATCACATTGTGATGCTTTGCATTTTGACGTTTCAAAACGCTTTGCATTCCACAATTTCTTGTATGCCATTCTTATAAAGTCGAATTTCATTACTATTGATCAAATCATAGTAATTAGATTCTCTTTTATCTTTATACCCTTTATTGATGAAACACTTTGATCAAATCAAATAGTTTCATATTCATGTTTCCTTTGGTAAACTTCTTTACGCATTTAAACAATCATTTAATGATAATTACCATTTTCGTTAAAACACAATACATCGAATATGTATTTATTTTTAACAAATCATTAAACACTTTGTATTCAAGCAATACACGGTGTTCAAGTTATTTTGCCGAACTTAGGCATGATTTATATGTGACAAGAAATCGAATGACTTTCACATATTATCACATAACTTTGAATTTAAACAATGGTTTCATTCATTAATGAAATATCATTAATTGGGTATTTTTCAAGGCATTTCAATATTTTACAAATGTTCACACATTATCAATTAGTTTCAAACAACAAGGATAATTCATGTATAATCAAACAAGATATGACCACGAATAGAAATCATTCATAAAAGTAGAAACTATTTGTTACAAACTCATATGAATAACCGTCTCACAAAGTGTGAGACACACTAAAGAAGTTCACAATCTTTTGATTACAATAATCATCCTAAAACATAAACTAAACGATAAATGTCGAGGGAGAGTGTCGTTGGCCATCATCATCATGCTCGCCATCAACACGCAACGTCACCTCCTCTCTAGCAAGCACCTCTCATGCAGAAGGACCCGTTTTCAGCAAAACAGAACAAGTATCAAATATACTTAACACTGCCAATGTGTTTGCAAGATTATAACATTTATAAAATTATATATCAAATATATACCTTTATCATCGATGACCTCTCCGGTGACTGGTTCAACCTTTACGTTCCTGAAACATAATATGAACTCCTGGAAATCCAATGTTTCCGTATCACCACTCATGATGCTACTCTAGACATGTCCTTCGTAGCTGGGAGGCAACGATCGAAGCAGTACGCCTATCGCAAATGGATCATCCATCCAGTAATCCACGAAGTAAACCAGTCTCATGTGTGCATCAAGCATGCGCTCCAAGTGACCCTTCAGACATGTATGCTCCTGCATCTGTATGGAAAGGAACTCTCCAAGCAGCTCGTGCTTCCACATGCGCACATGGCCTATGAACTCTGCTCTCAGTTGATCCACCATTGAATATGGATCAAGATCATCCATGAGCAGATGGAGTTCATCCACCATCCCGTAACGCATTATTATCTAAATGTAGGTGGACATTTCTTGACGATAGTAGCGGTCTGTCAGCTCTTGTGTGGTCTCATAGTGGTCTGGCTCAGTCAAATGCATCGTGCGGCGTATGTAGTCTACCACATGATTCCTAGTAAGGAGATCATTCAGGCGTACAAGCCAACTAGGGAAGTTGGATCCATCAAGTCTAAGTTTTTCACCCTTTACCCATTCCTCAGTGACAAAGTAAGCTTCACGGTGAGCCATCTCTACATTTATAATTGCAAAAGGTATTTAGACTAAGTTTATAATTAAATGAGTTAATAATAACTCCACTCAGAAACACCTATCCCCACAAGGGTTCCTAGTGATAACACGACCCCTATCAGCCACATCTCCCCCGATCGTCACGGCCATCAATGTGGGTTCAAGGGTGGAAGCTAAACGTCAGTCACATCATTCATGCGACTCGTGCTCGATCTTTCGACCATCTGCATTCCGAGGCCATGTCTGCACATGCTAGGCTCGCCAACTCAACCTTAGTGTATTTGCTATGCAACATGGCTTACACCCACTGTATGCGAACATAGATATGTCTAACACCCATGCATGTACCATGGATCGCCTCATACCGAAGAACTTTCTTGGTGGTGCACACTAAGGGGGAACACAATTGTTGGTAATTTTAACAGCAATCATCTTATTAGGCTACCGTCGAGTATTTAATACTAGCACACAATAATATATACAAACAATAACATTGAATGTAAATGCGATGTGATATGATCCTTCACGTCATGATCTCCATCCGTCGTCACCGGATTCCGGCGCCAGGGTTCCGGCGCCGTAGACACCAGGGTACCGGTGTCATTCCGGCGTGGTAGTCCGTCACCTCCGTGACTATCTACTACTACGTAACAAAAGGTAATCACTTTACCTTTGCCACAACCATATCACAAAGCAACGCCCCCTGCAAAACAAAGTTAGACGCATCTACTTTATCTTTGCATGTTTTACGTGGCTGAATGGGATTTCGCACAAGAACCGTTCTTACCTACGAACTTTCAGCATAACGCTGATCAAGTAGTTGTCTCTACTACACCCCTTTTGGGGCCCTCCGTTGCAAATGGTATACCAACTAATGCGAGAGAGACAGACACCCCTAAGCCACTTTATACGGTACAAGTCGTATGTCAAGCGTGGACCAGTCTCGTGAATGAACGTGTAAATTCAGTTGGGGGCCGCTTCATCAAGCATTACTGTGGTATACACAAGTACACGTGGGAGGGTAACAACTAAAAGATCAACACCCACACGCTACATCTCGTGTGTTCTACCTGTACTAGCATTACTACGCATAGATCTAGCTCTGATACCACTGTAGGGGTTCCGCGTATGAAAACAATAAAATTTTACCCTACGCCCCTGAACCCATGAAGCTGCCAGGACCTATCTATTAGTAATACAGTAACGGGAGGGGATTTTCGCGAACTTACCCTTGAAAACCGAAAAGCGTTTTCAATGCTCAGGAGAGCGTGGTTGATGTAGACGAGCCGAAGCCGACCTCAAGGTCGTGATGAAGTCCTCGCGCTCCTTTGGCTCCAACGACTTGAGTGCCTCAAGTGCGACACCTCGCGGGGAGTTACACACGTCTGGTGCCTGACAATGACTCCCGATTCCCCGATCCAGCAGCAGTTGCGGAAGTAGAGCTCCCGGATCCGAATCCCGAATCCCGCAGCGCGACGGCGCTCCGCGGTGAAGATGTCTCTCGTTCGCGCAGTCCAGACTTGGGACCACAGTCACGAGAGAGAGAGGGAGAGAGAAAATATCAATTAGAGGTCCTCCCAAAAGTGAGAAGAACTTTATTGATTATTGGTGTATTTTATTTGTCCAAATACCCCCACTATATATAGGGGAGGGGAGGTACTACCTCCCTCAAAGTCCCGGGGTGGGACTAAAGGAGAGGAGGGGGGAGGGGTGGCACCGCCGGCCACCCCATGGGCCCCGTGTGGGGGGGGGCTGGCCCACTAGGGCGACGGCCACCCCCTTGGCCCCTTCTTCCTCTCTCCTTTCCCTAATGGGTCGTCTCCCCTCCGGGAATTGGCCCATTAAGCCTTTGACCATTTAAATTGATTTTTCTATTTATTAAATAATTATGAATAAATGATTAAATCAATATTTAACATTCATTCACATATTATTCAACCTTCGTGGTTATGGAACACTTCCACCTCCACTCCGGACATCCTCCGGACTTACCGAAACCCTTCCGGTTTTCTCTCTGCTATTCTTCGGTGATTCTACCGATCCTATAAACACTCTCTAAGCATCATCAAGACCTTAAGCGTGATACCCCGCGGTTCGAGAACACTCCAGACATGGTCGGGACACTCCCGTACCAATGATCGACAGAGGAACCTGGATGGCCATGTGACCCCTGTGCGTTCCACGAAGATCTTTCGTCGTTTGAACCGGGACAGTCGTGTCTTATTCCCTTTGTCTCTCAATACTTGCATTGCCCGAGATCTGATCAATGACCTCACCATGTCGTGTTCAATCTCGTTACCGAACAATGCTACTTGACTCGTTCCGACAAGCGATATCCCCGTGATCAAATCACACGCTCGCAGCTATTGGATATAACTTCTCCGAGTGGGCCCTTTGAGTATCTTCCCGTCACATGGACGGACAAATCCCGCTCTTGACATATATTGCCTCTACAGTTTCCTCCGAGTACCTGAACACACCTTTATAACCACTGTATTACCAAGTGGCGTTTGATGCTATCTAAGCACTCCCGAGAGACAGTGATTGATATAGCCTCACGGTCTAAGGAATAGTCTACGAGGATCCATTTTTAATCATCGTAACTTGAACTTTGTGACATGATCGGGTCATGATGTTTATGTTGGGTATTGGTTCATCATCTGATTCTCGGAATGAGATGACTCCATTTCCAACTGGCATAAATGCCACATGATCAGGAAACATGATCATCTATTGACCAATGAACCAGTGACTAGAGTTTCACTGGGAACCCCTGATTGTTTGTGTATCACACGTGTATTGATGTTTCCACTCAATACAGTTATAGCATGATACAAAACTTAATCATAAACTATATGAAAAATGATAATAGTCCTTACTACTATTTGTCTCTAGGGCATATTTCCAACACGAAGTGCAGACGAAGTTCTTGATTAGATAGGAGTAGATACTCTAGCCATAAAACCTACTTCTGTAGAGCATTGCATTAGTAGCAATTGCAAGGCAGATAGTTTAGATGCTAGTCTTATTGGCCAAATAGGTCTGAGTTATTATTTCTGGTTCTTGTTTGTAAGAAGTTGATTTCTTCCTCTTTAACCTAGAGTGTTCTCTGAATCTTTTGTAAAGAGTCGAGTTGTAATCTATAGTCATGTCTTGGACCTATTATGTTTCTGTTGTACCACTCTGAGAGTTGTAATACTAGTGAACGGTATTTTATTGGTGTTATGTCAATAACTATAGTGTACTACATCATGCAGTGGTATGCTGAGTCACCGCAGTTCATGAGGGCAGGGAGTTGAATGGAGAAGCGCATCGCCTGGCAAGGTTTGCTTCTACTTTGCCGGAAAGAAGATATGTGTGGTTTGTGCAACCACCTGATGGTGTAAACATCCCTGTAAATTTTGTTGATATTTGAATAAAAGGGGTGTGGAGTTCTAGAAAAAACCCTGCTTCTGTCCAGCTTCCCGGAATTCTCCGCGATAGAACGAACATGTACCGCTAGCTGCCCCTACGCGTGCATGTATTTACACAAAAATGCTACCGCCTGGCCCAGCCGCCACCGCATCCGCGTGCCGCACCGACGCCCGGGCGTTCACTTGCGAGGCCACGTACGTGCACATCCAAGTACTGTGTCCTCGTCCTTCAGTTCACATGCCCGCGTCATGTCGGTGGTGGCTTTGAGATCGATGGATCCAAAGTATGTGCGCTAATTCTATACGTGAGCTAATTATGTAGAACAAACGTCTCTCCTACACATATGGTATTATTCACTGCAGTTACTTTAATAGCTAATTATATCTAATTTTTACGGCTTAATTTTATCTAGATTCGTATTTATATAGTCAAATATGTAGACTAGATGTATTCGTATTTAGCCAAAATTGAGGCTATAAATATGGATCGAAGGGAGTAGTAATTCCTACCATACTGCTATATATTGTATTATTCACTTATTTAGATAACAGATGAATTCTAGGGCCGTTACAGACATTTCATAACTCAACACATCGAACAAGCCAAATGTCTAGAAGCCAAAAAGAATGGGAGAAACCAGATTATGTGAGATTCTCCCCACCACAACTTTTTTCCTGCAATCTGGCAAAAGCTAGCTTATCTATAATCAAAAGCTAAAAAGAAGTCGCCCGGATGCGGGCGGGTTGTGATTACTCTTCTACGAGCTGCAGAAGGCTAGGTACCGCTACCTCCACATAAGGTGCAAAAAAATGTAGAATTTTAAAATACATTAAAATTAACATGTAGTAACAAACATATGGTGATATCTCGATTGAATATTTTGGCAAACCTGCAGAAGTCCTCTAGATGACTGTATTTTGTGTGAATTGGTTCCAGCAGAGTGATTATAATTGCTAAGTCTTCTGGCTTTTGTGTAGAACCAGGCATGTGTTTAGTGGTGAGCATCAAGTAATTAATCCTAACACAATTAGAGGTACTATTGGGTGGCAATGTAATCTAACTCACTTCATATTCATATCTGAAACTTTGATGCTTCCCCGAGCAAGTTTAACAACTATTGCACACCATGGATTTCTCACTTTTATTCGTCGACGAAATGCCTAATCTTTATGAAAGTTGATGGGAGGAATGCACATAGTTTGAGTACCCACTAGAATCCATGGAGATTCTTAACGAGTTTGTGTGTGCTTTGTAATTTCTTGCTAAGAGTGCTGCCAGTGAGTAGCAACTAGAAAGTGAAGGCTAAGTGCAGTTCACCATCTGAAAGCTGGATGAAAATAAACAGTGAAGATGCTCTTGATTTGGCCAGGGGAGTTGCTGATGCGGGGATGATTGTGTGTGACCATGTTGGAAGATTTCAAGCAACAACCTCCATATGATAACATCACTGGTCTATCTACCACTGAGATCCTGGCATACAGAAATATCGATGTTGTTCGTCCAAGATGGGCTATCAGAGAGTGGTGATTGAGACCTATGTCAGTTAGTGGTTCACCTTTGGCTGGATAGCCAGGATCAGTGATCAGTGGGTGCTAGCTAATTCGTGAGTTGCAGAGCTACATGTCTTCGTGCCAGGGGTTTTGGAACTTCTCCTTGCAAGGCATTTTGTACTTAGTGTATTTTTTTCGACTTTGATGTAATCCATTTTCTGATAGACATTTTACGAACTTTTTTCGCCTATGGAATAAAAATATAGACTTAACTTCAAATGAATGTTAAATCATTAACTAAACAAGAGATATTATCAAAGTGAGCCATTGCACTTTGTTATCCATGTCCTAAATTGTGATGAAAGATCATGCTTTTTTTTGCCTGAAACATATCTAAATTGAGAAAATTGCTTATTTGACACTACTTCCCAATATGGTTTCTTATTTGATACTAAAAACTTTTTACTTCCTTATATGACCACTTGTGAAATTTTTTGCCTTATATGACACTACCGTCAGTTCCATTAAAAGATTTTGTTAATTTTTTTACAGCCGGACCTAAAGCCTCTGTTTCAATTGTTTGACTCGTTCCTGTCTAACACGCACGACGGGATTCTTCCTTCGTGCGTATTGCTTATTTTTAACCGAGCGGCGCATTTGCTAATTAATCAGCATGTGATGTATTAATCACGTTTTGTCCCGGCTTTTTTTTAACGAAGCCGGCGCCGACTAGTAGACAAGAACTCCGGTTATCGGCATGTTCAATCATCGGCAGAGATGGAGCCGCGACCTCGTTGATCTTAGTTGTAGTGGTCATCTGGTCGAAGCCTGGTCGTCGAGGGACGGCAACCTACCGTCGAGCTCGAGCAGCAGAGGTTGCCGGTAGGAGCCTGGGTCGTGCCAAGGAGGAGCAAGTGCGGCGTCCTAGGTTGTCGACGCAGTCGGCCGGCGGCGTCCTGGTCTCCGACTCGATCCGCTGTTGACCGTTCCGCCGGTGCTAGCATTTGGCCGAGCTGAACGACAAGGTACTCAACAGCAAACACGAAACAATGGCGAAAGTTAAGTCTCTATATTTGCTGTTCATGTCGAGCTCACAGAAGTAATGAACTAAGGAACAGTATAATAAATTTGGTATTGGACTTTCCTAATGGCCTAAACACGATTTCCCGTAAACTGAATCTTAACGGAAAAGTTATTAAAACTAGTTTTTCTAAAAATCAGTGGAAAACTCGTTTCCAAAATCCGGTGGCTAATCCACGCTATCCAAACAACCACTAAGGGAAACCGATTTTGTTAACTTTTCTGTTAAGAATTAACTTACACAAAATCACGTTTGGGTCAGTATATAGTCTAAAGCCCATTTAGAGTTTTGTTAATTTTCCCTTACAACAACATTTCTTATAATTTTGTTATATTATGTACCAGAGGCAAAAAGGTCTTTGTAGGTCCCTTGTTAACCCCGTTAGCTCATGTAAGACAAAAAAATTACATAAGTGGTCATATAAGGAAGTGAAAAAAATTCAGTATCAAATAAAAAATTATATTGAAAAATAGTGTCAAATAAGAAATTTTCTCATCTAAATTTTATGTATCAAAACGTTCTTTGCACATGTCACTTTAGTAGTGTCGACTAGTGAGCTGACGCCAAAAAATCTCAGCGACACGTCCGGACAGCGGAATGTCTACACGATTCCGCTACACCACGCGACCGAGAGGGAGAAACATGTGCGACGGTAATCAGCCGTCAGTTAGGGGATGGTCCCTTTTTTTTTAAGAAAAACAACAGACTCTCCTAGCTAGAGGGTGGTCCCTTGTTTGGCGTTATTCAGTTATCACTGATCTGCCCCCGAACTGCTAGACTACCAATCGAAGATCATGATGGCGGGACGATCGGCATATGTGCGTCTGACAACCATCATTGCGTCGCACTGATACTGTTCATGGCCGCTTCCCCTCCGTTCAGATGCATGTGGAAAATAAGTTTACGTGTGAGTCCTTGTGTATTATGCCAGTAGCGAGTGACTGCTGCATCTCCACTCACTAACTGGATTTTCCTGCGATAAGATCGTTTTCTTTCTCTTGCTCTGTATAATAGAAATAGAGTCGGTGGTCACGTCGCAAAGTTCACATTTTTTATTTTCCTTTTTCCGACACAGGAAACAAGCTACTATAGCAAACATCTTGCACGATTTTGGACCCTTCAAATTTATCACGGTGTGATACGCTTGTGACACGGCCTTCCTGTCTGTGTAATGCGAAGAGGGATTGGCGTGGACGATGGGTCAAGATTTTATATATGCAAAAGAAAAGGAACGACGCTGGTTACTCATGAGTACAGAATAGCCTTTTCCGAACACAGATTTGGTGCACGTGGACACCGGTGTTCCTTTCCTTTTGAAAATAATAAAAAATAATACTTTTAAGTTTAAGAAAATTTAAGAAATCTCAGGAATAATATGTACATGTTTCATATATTTGTGAGAAATTTTATCATTTTTTTATTTTAGGCATAAAACTAAATTCTTGACAGTGAATAAGACTAGAAATACATATTTTCTGTCAATAATTTGTCTTTTTTGTGTAGCCTAAAATACAACATATTTTGAAACGAATTTTCCAGCATAATTTCTGGATGTATGTATCTAGCTAATTTTGCTTTTTCAAAAAAAATTAGAGAACAAAATGTAAAAGTTTCAATTTTAAAAAAATAATAAGCACTAGTGCCCACATACCAATGACACTTTTCGCTTCCTTGGCAGGTAAATACCTATATGCTTCTCTAAATTGGTGGGCGGAGTAATAAGCTTGTTTCGATTGAACAAGTAGAAATTATTAAGTGTTAGACACCATGCGGTGAATATTAGTAGTATAGATGAACCAATTTTATTCTATTGATGATGATTTTAGAAAAATTATGGAATCTTCTAATAATGCAACGAATTACACCTTTTACTCCTCTATATGCAAAAAGGTTGGCTTAATTTTTTGACGTTCCTAAGTGGCCTTAAAAATTATGTTTTCAGCGGCTGTTTTTGGATAGATCGTGTCTTTTGATGCAAAAGTGGTTTCTTTCAATTTGGAATTGATTATTTTTTAGTTTTTTGATACTTTTTTGAGGTTAGTCACTCAACAAAATCTCTCAATATTGGAAACAAAATTTCATTGGGGGGTTTTATGACAACAAGGATTTTATATTTATGCCACTAACATCACCCCTGCAGAAAAAAGTGAGAGAAATTTTTGTGGTGAAGTTTTTTCACATAGAAGGAAGGAACATCAATCAAGGAATCATGCAAGAATTATCATGACCATAATCTTGAGAGATGCCCAAGACACCAACTAGATCTGCATAACTCTCGGTTTGCAAACCTTCTGTTTTTTTAGCACCATTCTAGTTTTGCATAAATTTAGAGCGTTTATATCTAGTTTTTAAGTTTTAAATTGCTATTTTACTTTTAAATAAAATACCACCACCTGTAGTGTGATTATGATTACTACATTGGTTGCTAGCATCAATGTTTATGGATGCAGCTAGTTTTCCGGAAGTACACCAATTTGTTGTGCCTTGAGTACTTATGATGAGTGCTGCTCAGTCATATGTTGTATATAACAGATTGTTATTAATGATGCCAAAAGTTGTTTCAAGCATATATATGCACCCTGAACATTAGGTGTTCCTATATACTCCCTTCGTTCCATAAATTAAGATGTTTTAGCTTTTGTGAAACGAATATATCTAGACACCTTTTAGTGTGTAGATTCGGAGTAAACCTACACACTAAAATATGTCTAGATACATTCAGTTCACAAAAGCTAAAACATCTTATAGTTTGGAACGGAGGGAGTACAACGTTAGTGAAATCTTCATGATTGTCTTCATGATGCGATGAACACGACAATCTTAGATTTAGGGGTAAATTACCGAAGGAGAGTCCTCGCCGCCGCTGTTTCCGTGGACGGCCTCCTCCTACGGCAATAAGGGCTGGGGGCGAAGTGTAGGTGGGTTCTGCAGGGTGGCGTGGGGGACGCCTCCGGGTCACCTATGAGTGACCCAGAGGTGGCTAGGGCTCCGATAACGAAAGACTTGGTCGAGAAAGACATAATAGGGCCAACTAACTAGCATTCTATTACGATATCACCACTTCGCCCATTCCAAAATGTGAGGTGTGCTTCACTTTGCAGAGACTTCTGATCCAGGACATTGGCCAAATGGCCATTATATACGAAAGTATGTATATTTGTTGGACATGCACAAATGGTAGTGTTATGTCTATCTCATTGGATACTTATATTTTATGTATTTATGCTAACTATATGTAGACATATTATAAGAGTCATAGCCAAAGTTATACGTGAAAGACCAGCAAAATCAAGTATGTCTTAAATTTCAGGCAAAGGGAGTACAAATGTCACATTACAGTTCATGACACTCAATAATATACATACGTATGCGAGTCAAATTAAAGATGATCATCCGCATGTAAGCCTCTAATCCGAACCCATCATAAAATTGTCTCTTTTGGAAACAAGGTATGCAGAGGAACGTTTGATGCTTAGCAAAGAAATATTACCGTCATAGAGATCTATTATCACTAAAAAAATGTCTAAAAAGCTCGCCTTGCATCTTCTTCTTTCTCTAAAAAGAACTCAGATCGTTCAGATTCTTTGCCAGGAGAGTCCCTGATTATTAGCAAAAAGAAAAAAGACTCAATTTGGGCTAAAACTTGTACAATGGGAAGGACTGACCTCAAAAGTACTAGGAAAATGCCTACTTGTGACTAATTAACTGCTCGACCCGGGGTGAACCAACTAGTATCTTATAAAGAAACTCGGCTAATGAATATGCCCAGCGCCGAAGCTTTCGACGTCCGTGCCGCGCGATCGGTCGGGATTGGTGGCCTTCAGTTCCTGCCGGATTTCCCTTGTTGCCACACTTTTTCTAATAAGGGCCCATTAAAACTATCTGGCCTTGGGTTTTTTCGGAGGGCGATGATGCTAGAACACTATGAATTCCCACCTTGGTAAATGGTGCCTCTAGATGAGTGGAGCCAGTTTGTTCATTAAAATTATCCTGCAGGTTGAAGTGTATTTGTGGTTGGTTTGAACATCATATTCTATCTTTGAAGATATTCTATAACAAAGCAGAAGACTGGTAATCATGATCACAAGTTTCCAACTTATAAGAATTCTTTAATGAAGAAATAAAATTGCACATGTACTTGAAAGAACTTTGTATCCTAATTCGTCCATGAAAGAACTTTCTATGCGTAAATCCTATAATTTTCCCATATGATCTTATATATATGTTTGGGGCATGTCTTTTGCTGGTTTAAGTTAACTCTGTAAGTGATGTTTTAAACTTATCTGCGGTTCCATTAATATCGTTAACAGCATGTACTCAACATAGGAATGTATTTTGAATAATGACGGACAAATTGGATACCTTTAAAGAAGAGATCAGTCGCTCTAGGACCTCACCTGCGTCCAAAGCCTTATCCTCTCCTCCTCCCCTCCCCCTCCCCCGCGCCCGAGCGTTGACTGGTGGCGACCGGCTAATCCCGAGCTGTCTCCGACCGCTTTGTTGGCTGGAGATGGCGGAGGGGCGGCACCGATGTAGATCCTAGGTTTAGCAGTAGGTTGTCTGAAGAGATGTCGTGTTTTGGGAGTGGGCGCCGGAGTTCGACCGGTCTTGGTGCTCCCGGTGATGGTCCTGCGGCGGCGGTGAGGTCCGGCGGTCGGAGGCGGCGGCCGCGCGGTACGTTGTTGTTTTCTCCCCAAATAAGGTCATGGCCTCCTTCCTTCTTGGCGTTCCCCCTCTCCTTCTTCCCTCTTTGCAAGCCGGCCATGGCGGCGAGGGGCAGGGGTTGGGAGGTGGACGGGGCACTGGTGGGGAGGAAGCTAGGATGGTTTTCCTGCTAGGGTGCCCGGGCGCGACACCGGCAGAGTACTATCGAGCTCCTTCGTCGAGCCCCCATGGAAGAGGATGGAGAGTTGCTTCTCGGTGGTTGGCTTCCTGAATAAGTGCCTTCACCATCTTCACTATGGCATGGTTGTCGATCTAAACCTCTTGGCCGACCATGGCGGCGAGGGAGAGGGGGGAGATCGACATCCTCGCGGCTGGATTTTGGTGGTGGTTCCGGATGCGGTTGGAAGCTGTGCACTCTACATCAATCTGAAAGCAGCGGGGCGCCGTCGCTATCTTCGGCCACAAGATTTGTCTTGCTGCGCTCGACAAGGTGGAGTTGAGCATGTTCATCCTCGGAGCGAGGATCCTCTTCGGCTCATGTGTGGTGGAATCCGGTGTCTCCGGCGTCCCAAGTGGTTCCGTCCCCAGTGGCATCTGGAGCGGTCGCATCTGGTGGCACGACGGTAGAGATCAAGGACTCGGTTGCGTCCAGCGGGCCGGCGCGATTTCTTCTGGGGTGCGATTTGTAATATCAAGGACTTGTGTGTACATAGAGGGTATTGTTCAGGTTCTTTCTGTAAAATTGTACCCACCGTCTTATCCTATATAACTAAGAAGATCATCCCCACTAACATATTTCTCTTGACATGCAGCTATGCCACATCATTAGGCCCACTCCAATAGCCACGTCACACTTGACATGCAGCTATGCCACATCATTAGGCCCACTCCAATAGCCACGTCACTTTTCAAAGATAATATTTTTTATCCTTTTCCTTTCATTCCGTAGCCACCAACCACTTTCCTTGCATCCATACAAGCAATTCTTTCAACTCGGCAAAAGGAAATTCTGCACACAGTTCTGCACCATAAATTTTCTTTGACGGATGTATAATCGTAAGAGAGTTTTGAGAATAGTAGGGAATCGCACGATCACCTCTCAGGGTCAGCGTGTATTAAATAGGAGATTTACAGTATAGGTACATGAGGGAGTTGTATACAGGTAGGTTTATACAATACCATACCGATACAAGTACAAGTAGAAACCAATACAAACTGTAGTTTATCATCACCCTCCCTCAATCTCAGCCGATCCAAGGTTGAGATTGCGCACACAAGTTCGAAATAATGGTAATGGGAGAGGCTTAGTGAATATGTCCGCTAGTTGATCATTGGAAGAAATAAATCGTATCTGAAGCAATTTCTGGAGCAACCCGTTCTCGAACAAAGTGAAAATCCACTTCAATGTGCTTGGTACGAACATGGAAAACCGGGTTGGATGATAGAAAAGTAGCTCCAATATTATGACACCAAAGAACAGGTGGACTAGTCTGAGAAACTCCAAGTTCAGCAAGAAGAGCTTGTACCCATATAAGCTCAGCAGTCGCATTGGCTAGTGCCTTATATTCAAACTTTGTACTGGAACGAGACATTGTAGCCTGTTTACGAGCACTCCATGCAATCAAGTTTCCTCCATAGAAGACGGCATAGCCCCCCTTGGATCGACGATCATCAGCACTGTCAGCCCAATCAGCATCAGAGAACTCAGACAGAAGATAGATGATCTAGTAGCAGGGCGCAGCAAGAGACCATGAGAAAGAGTAGCCTTAACATAACGCAAAATTTTCTTAACAGCGGTCCAATGGGTGCATGTGGAGGCATGTAAATATTGGCAAACCTTGTTAACCGCAAAAGCCATATTAGGACGTGTCATGGTTAGATACTGTAACCTCCCACAATACTACAATATCGAGTAGACTCAGCCGCATCAAGTGAATTACCATCTAAAGCAGAGAGCTTATCTGAGTAAACCATTGGAGTAGTAGCAGGAGTGCAATTGAGAAGACCAGCACGTTGTAGAAGTTCAGAAGCATACTTGCGTTGACTCAAAAGAAGACTCCCATGACCCAATCGATGTACCTCAATGCCAAGAAAATAGTGTAGAGGGCCAAGGTCCTTGACCGCAAAATACTCACGTAGCTGATGAACAAGACGATCCGGAGCAGAGGCCGTAGAACTAACCACAATGATGTCGTCCACATAAACAAGTAAGTATACCATGAGATCAGTACGCCGCAAGATGAAAAGCGAAGTATCAACAGTAGATGGTGTAAAGCCAAGAGCAACAAGAACGGTACTAAGGCGTGCATGCCATGCACGTGGTGCCTGCTTCAGACCGTAGAATGCCTTATCAAGTCGACATAAATAGTCTGGTTGACGAGAGTCCTCAAACCCATGAGGCTGATGCATGAAAACCTCTTCCTCGAGAACACCATGTAAGAATGCATTTTGTATGTCAAGTTGTCGAAGATGCCAACCATGAGTAAGAGCCATGGACAACAATAAGCGAATAGTAGTTGGTTTAACCATGGGACTAAATGTATCTTCATAGTTAAGACCATATCATTGTTTAAACCCTTTAGCCATCAAACGTTGCTTTGTATCTCTCAATGGAACCATCAGATTTGAGCTTGATTTTGAAAACCCACTTCGAGTCAATTACGTTCACTCCTGATACCGGAGGGCGAATTCAGTCTCCAGCTTCACGCCAGTGCGGACAGGCCATAGCATCACAATAATTACGCGGCTCAGTCCGAAGAAGATCAACAGATCGAGTAGCTGTCCATGCAACTGTACCATCGGTCCTTGTTTTAGGATGTCGAATTCCTTTCTGCAGTCTAGTCGTAACACCACGAACAACTGGCGCTGGAGAAGCAGTACCGGGACTGTGAACATGCGTCCCAGACTCCCAGTTGATGCGGTAGCTGGCGAGACTGGATCGGTCGTGGACTGGGCCGAGCCAGGAGAGCACAAATCCAGAGCTAGACCACCGGGCGAAGGAGTAGCTGGACCGCTTCGTGAGGTAGCAGGACTACTGGGCAAAGGAGTAGCTGCACCACCGTGTACGGAACCGGGCAAGACTGAGTCTGCATGGCCGTGCATATTACCGTTGGGATTAACATCACGGAGCTCAACGTGATCAACGTCCACATCACAGTATCAGGCAGAGGATCATATAGGAGCTCCAACCGAACACCACACCCCGAACCTGTACCATGGTTAGCCAAAAGAAGAGGCGTATGTGCAACATCATCAAATTGGTCAGAGTGTAAAGGATTGGCGAGGAAGGCAGTGTGGAATCCGATATCTTGCAAGAAAACAAGAAAATATTTTTATCAAAGATGACATCTCAAAAATATAGACTCGATTAGTCAGAACATGGAGACATTTATAACCCTTATAGATGGAGCTATAACCAAAAAAGACACATTTTTTAGATCTAAACTCAAGTTTGCGTTTATTATACGGACGGAGATGTGGCCAACAAGCACACCCAAACACCTTAAAAAAAGTATAATCGGGTACTTCTCCTAAGAGACGTTCAAGCGGAGTTTGCATGGAAATAACACGACTAGGAAGCCGATTAATTAGAAAACACGCAGTTGAGAAAGCATCACTGCAAAAAGATAGGGTACATAAGCATGTGCCAGAAGTATAAGACCAGTCTCTACAATATGACGGTGTTTGCGTTCAGCGATACCATTTTGTTGGTGAGTATGAGGACAAGAAACACGATAAGAAATACCAATATCGGTGAAAAAATTATTTAACTTGTGATACTCACCACCCCAATCGGTTTGAACATATAGAATTTTCTTATTACGTTCAACATGCTGCTGAAACTGAAGACATATTTGGAACACATCAGACTTATTTTTGAGAAGATAGAGCCATGTAAAACGACTATAAGCATCGATAAAACTGACATAAAATTGATGACCACTAACAGAAGTATGGACAGGATCCATACATCGGAATAAATAATCTCTAGTGGTGACGTAGTAACTCTAGTAGACAAGGAAAACGGCAATTGATAACTCTTGTCTTGTTGACAAGCATCACAAATTATATTATTTTTATTGGACACTGCTGGAAGTTCATGACGATGTAAGACATGTTGAACAATCTGCCTAGTTGGATGACCTAAGCGTGAGTGCCACGTCTCACGCGGCACCTTGACACTGCTGAAAACTTGCTTGACCGAAGAAACATCAAGATTATAGAGGCCACCTCGACATCCCCCTCTAAGAAGAACCTCTCTTGAGTCCCGATCCTTGACACACAGAAATACCAAGGGTGAAACTCAAAAAATATATTATTGTCTAAAGCAAATTTCTTAACAGAAAAGAGATTACGTGTGACAGATGGAACGTAAAGGACGTTTTTTAGGTGCAAAGGATGTGAAGAAGTGGAAATAATAGATTGACCAATATGAGTAATGCGCATACCTCCTCCGTTGGCCGTGTGAACATGGTTCGTGCCATGATACTGCTCCTTGGTAGTGAGCTTCTCTAGCTCATTGGTGAGATGATTGGTGGCTCCTGTATCAGCGTACCAAGTGGGATCGATGGAGTAGGATGATGTATAGCCTTGGGATCCATGTGCGACCGAGAAGGCAGCCACCCGTTTATCCATGTATCGTCTGTCATTGCCGGTACCCAGAAAGTTGCGTTGGAAACGCTTGAAACAACATGATGCAATGTGTCCAACTTTCTCGCATATTTGACATATGGGATGAGAGCCACTGCCAAACGGAGTAGTACCAGGAGACGGACCACGACGCCCATCATTGCGGTTATCACCGCTGGGTTTGTTGTTGAAAGGGTACTGTTGCTGCTTCCCTTGAGGACGCTGATCATTGCGCTGAAACGAGGGCTGAAAACCTGGCTGGTAGCCCTGTGTAGATGGACGATTACCACTCGACCTGGATGTGTAGTTGGCAGAGTGTATGTCTGTACTCAGCTCAGCCCGTCTCCCTTCAACACGTTGTTCGGTACTCAATAATTGGGCATAAATATCTCGAATTGGCATGGGATCAGTGGTTGCACGTGCCCCGACGAGAGCAACTATGGCATCATAATCGCTGTCGAGACCATTCATGAGGTAAGCGGTGAACTCCTCTGATCGCAGCGGTTGGCCAATGGATGTGAGGACATCGGACAGGGCCTTCACTTTGTTGAAGAAGACATGGATGCTTGTATCAAGTTTCTTCATCTTGGACAGGGCCTCCCGAAGCTGCATCGATCTGGCGGTAGACTGGGATGAGAAGCTGGCTTGCACGGTCTCCCATGCATCCTTGGAGGAGGTGACCATCATGACCATGCCGATCACACTCTCGGAAAGAGAGCAGACGATGGCGCTCAGAATTGCTTGATCCTGCTGGTGCCATGCTGAATTCTGCGGGTTGGGGATGAACGGAGGCTCAGTACCTTCTTTAGTTGCCGCCGGATTGGGCAAGTGTGCCGGAGGACAGGGAAGAGTCCCGTCAACAAAACCATACAGAAGGTTGCTTCGAAGGATTGGCACGATCTGGGTACGCCAGTAGAGGTAGTTATCCGGGTTGAGCTTGATGGTGATTTGGTTTGTAAGGCTGATCGGGGACTGCGGGATCACGGAAGCCGTCGCCGTAGTAGCTCCTGCCATCACAGACGCGCCCGAAAAGTTGGGCGACATGAGGGAGGCGACGCTGAGCGAACTGGAGGCGGTGTTAGTCATCGATGGGGAAGTAGCCATAGTCGACGACGGGAGTAGATTGGATTTAGGTTGGCTCTGATACCATATAATCGTAAGGGAGTTTTGGGAATAGTAGGGAATCGCACGATCACCTCTCAGGGGTCGGCGTGTATTAATATAGGAGATTTACAGTACAGGTACATGAGGGAGTTGTATACAGGTAGGTTTATACAATACCATACCGATACAAGTACAAGTAGAAACCAATACAAACTGTAGTTTATCATCAGGATGAGCACTCAGTATTCATATCCTCCACGTATGGCATCTCATTATTGTTGTTTTGGCAACGCCTCGCATCCCAGTGTGTAACGGAAACATCATGTACCAGTGCGCTTTAATATCCTCCGCTTGTATAAATATCATCCATCGTACGACATGAAGTGTTGCAACCGCTCCTCCTAATTTATACCAACGCCTCAATGTCCCCTTTGTAGAATAGACAGTCCGTTGCTTCCATTCCCTCATCCTCATGCGTTGGGCTCCCTGGCCGATCGATCATACCTCAATCTCAATGGCCGCCATCCGTATGACCGTATATAACAGATTCTCTACTCCGGCTTCTCGCCATCGCCGGTTTGGTCTATTGATTTCTATGTTGACACATCTGCGTTTTTTGGGTAACTACTATGTGCAGGGCATGCAGCTACCTGGCGGTATTTATTTCCATGTTGCTGATCTTTTGATGAGATGAACATGAGGTCAATAGGATGCAATGCACAATTTTCATGGTGTTCTGTCTCTTTGTGGAAGAGGTTCTTCTCTCGGTTTCTTTGGATGATCTGTTGGATGGAAAAGCAAAACGATTTGCGGCTATGAAATTACTGATTTGCGGCTATGAAATTACTGATTGCTGGTGTATCATATGAACCGTTACTGAGTTTGCAGGTGCAGTTTTCAGCATGTGAACTGTTAAGATCATACAAGCACTTCGATCAAGTTATAACTGACCCATTTTGCGGTTTGTTGAGTTATGTTTTTTGGCGGTAGGTGGGCACTTATGTTCAGTCTACTTACAACTCATTTATCTGAAATATTGGCCGGTTTGATTCTATATCAGTATCTGAGATTTGATTTTTCTAATCCTCTTGATGATTGTTGCTTTCTCGGTCTGGTATCAATAAGCAAGCTGTTGTACCGGTCTTTAGGTTCTTCGAGTAAGAGAATCTATGTTTGAAGACTCTTGAATTTTAAAATATCTAATTAATCTTTTCTTCATCAATTTCATAATCTTACTCATGTATACTTCTAAAATTTCCTGCATGCATCTTGGTGACTTGGTACAACTTTTTCCTTCTCGATAATTTCTGAAGGCTTCTGTTCAGAATAGAGTTTGTGATATGGGCTAGAAGAACTAATTACTTTACATTATTCTGCCTTTTCAGATATGGTCCAGAAACAATTAGCTGTAGCTAGAGTCACCATAATGAACTGTATTATTTTTTCCAATGCCTTTCTACAACTTTGTCCTCATACTAGAGATCAATCGAGAGGTAAGAGGAGAAAGCATTGAAACATAAGCATAGAACATATCAGTACGGTGATTTAAAGGGCGGTCTTTTTTCCTTGCATGTAGCCATTTTGTTGTGTTTTCGTCCTTTATCTCCATCTGTTCTACACTTTCGATTAAAAACAAAAGGTCAGCTCTCTGCTGTATTCTGCTTTCAATCCATTGAGTTCACATTTAAATAAATTTGTTCCTCGGTATTGCATGTTGGCTAGGACTACTAAAAATGACCGAGAAAGATAATCAGTATCAACTAGGCATTTACATATATTCATTTTCCTTTATTTCATATTCTTTACATTTGAAGGTACTGATGGTTCAATATTGATTATTAAAATATAGAGTATGCCATGCACAATATATTTGCGGCACCGCCTACAATTGTATTTTATGTCGTATATATAATTAATAAGCTCTTTTAGTGCACAATGGGTTCTCTATTTTGTTTAGTATATATGCCAATGAGTTTTCTCATTAATAAGCTATGTACTCTTAAACATGTCTGGCTGCTAACTTTATTCATACCGCCACCTTACAAAAAATGATCATCACCATTTATACTCCACATGTTTCTTATTTAAAGTACTATTGATCAACCATATTTTCCCGCAGCAACACGCGGGGAATCATCTAGTTAATGTAGTTTCCAAGGTCCCTAAGGGCCTTTACCATTCAAAAAAAATTGGATACCTTTATTTTTTATTTTTTTTGCAGGGAAAAGATTCGGATCTATTTCATGAGTTCGTACATAGACCCTAAACATAATAAAAATTACATCGAGGTCATTGGACCATCTAATGATCACTACTGCCGCTAGAGCAAGTCGTCGACACGCCGTTGTCAGCACTCCCTTACCGGAGCCAGCCTGGCGTTGTTGATGACAGTCGAGAAGTCTTTGTGCACGTGCCCCTAAGGACCAGCGCCCCAGAGCTGAAGCCGTCACTATTGAACCCTTGAATTGATCCGGAACTTGTAACACCAAACCTAAAACACATGTAGACTGTACGAGATCTAGAACACACGTAGACCGGACGAGATCCACCACTCTATGGAAGCGACCAGACGAATTCCTGCCCTCCTCAACGCCTGCAGCAGGATCGTCGTCGACGAGGTGGAAGAGGAGGGGGTATACCTTATTCTTGTCCCGCACAACACCGCATAGCCACCATAATGACGATATTAGTTGACCAAACTCTAACTTTAGGGACCCTTTTACGCCGCCTAGCGTAGGTCTGAGGTCCTCACCCCCTCCCGCCGCTTGAGCGGCAACCAGAGGAGACGGGGACCCGTCGATTCTCGGTTGTAGACGGCGAGGATGTGTAGATTGTGGCGGCTGTCGCCTCTCTTTTTCTCACGGATACCTTTATTTTGTAATTGGATAGCTTTTTAGTGCGTTTATATATGCGCGGGCGCAAACGAATGGATGTGATTATTACCGCCCCCCAAGTTTGTCTATTGACAATCTAGCAGGTCAGGATCAACAATGGCATTCAGCAGGCCTTAGATAAGTATTCGGTGAATTAGGTGAAAACTACAGGAAAGCAACCGAAGAAACAGAACTAGTAGATCGGACAAAAGTGACGGTAGCTAAGTAAGCTCGCGGCACACAGCAAGCAAGTAGTATACCGTAAAATGGGTAAGTATTGTTATATGTTGATCCAAATTCTACAAAGTAAAGGCCAACTTCTGACGGAGCGGAGCGAGGCCCGTCGCCGGAGGCTTGGGCCGATGCGGAGCGGAGTCTGAAGTGGGTTTCTGCTATGCAGGTGGAGCATGATACTGAACCTGCTACATACAATGAGTGAAACGGTACAACCCACAAGGATTGCACCTCTATGTATCACGCCAATCCCTGGATCAGTTCATTGGCAAACATAGTATCGATAGACATCAAACAATTAACAGTGCATCATTATTACAGCGGTATGATCCAGAATATTGCATTTATTACAAGCAAAGCATAACGCTCGCACAAAAGCAAGTAGCAAATAGATAATATAAATAAAGTAGCTCCAGTCTCCATTAGACGCCACAGGCGAACAAAAATGTTGAGTGGAGGGTCGCAACCAACACTACTACTCAGAGTAACCGGAAGAGTAACCTGCAACATGAAACGTAACAGCCCCGAAGGGTCAGCACTTGGAATGCACTGGCAAGTGGAACAATGAGAGAACAACAAGACTAATAACTATATGCATATCTGGCTTGTGGGGTTCAGGCTTAGTTGCAGCAGCAAAATACTTTATCCTAATCTTTATAAATCATTTGTGAAACATTTTATCTTCAACAAACAACCCAATTAAGTTTTAACCACAAGTTTTAGCAATTACAAGTTAGAATGAAGGAGAACATGTCATAGCACCCACAATTCAGCAACTCATTCGTCCATTACCGGGGACACGGCTAAGCACTTAGTTTTACACCCTGCAGGGGTTTCACACTTTACCCATATGACTTGGTCGACCCGCTTGTACCGCGACACGCATATTGAGTCGTGATAGGGAGAAGTCCAAGAAGAGACAATTCGGTAGGTAGCTCCCCAAGCCTATCCACGCACCGTACCAACCTATCACATTCACTACATCTCTGGATACGAAGAGCTCGGGTCGCCACAACCTACTAAGTCCATCCAGCCACCCATAACTCACTGGCATATGGTTGCACACGGAAGCTACCAAATCAAGACACTAATCATTTCTCAGAAACCTGGGTGGCCATCCACAAGTGAGCTACTCGGGTAAACCATAGACATGGGCCCGGCATTCACGAACCAAGCAATTACCAATCCACCCAGAGAGTTCATTAATTAAGTTGTTTTCAAACTTTCCAAACATGTTCTTTTAAAACAATCTTTGCCATGGTGTATCCCACCCTCGTCTACATAAGCATAGCTAAGCACAGCTACTCACGACGGCTCGTCTAACAAGATAGACTACGGCAATAATAGGATATAGCATAGCAGTGGATAATACTTGTAAAACAAAACAAGCTACTATGCATAAAGAAAGTAAATAGGACATTTATGAAGCTCCACTTGCCTTGGTAGTTGTCGGAGTCAAAAGCACAGTCCGGACAGTCACACGGGTTACAATCCTCACAATCTACACGAAAGCAATTCAAACAATAAACAAACCACACATAGAGATCAACAGATGCAACACAATGCATGCACGGTACTTTAACAAAGTTTTAGTAGCTTGCTCAAGTTCTCTGATCAATACTACTACTGGATGATGCATGAGAAAACATTTAATGCAAATAAAACAATTTATGCATAAAAGAGGTCTAGTTAATAGGTCTTTAGCCAAAACATTGCACCAAAGATGTAAACAGTGCAATACAAGTTTGACAAAAATACTACTGGATAGATAACTCCAATTAGAGTCTAGACCAAAAGGAATTATACCAAAAAGGTTTACAGAACTTTTTCTATGAATTAAATACTACTTTAAGCCTTTCTACAATCTCAGGAAAATACGTATAGTAAACCTGGGATATTATTGCAGAATAAAATTCTACACAATTTTGCGAATCCAACGATACCTTATTTGCAATTTTTGGCCCAGCAGATCTTTTCCTATGAATTTTTAAAGCTAAACAAAGTTTCTGTCTTTTTATAAAAACTGATAAAACCGGGGGAATATTCTGGGGAATATTCCCCGCTGACGCGTGGGACCGGCTGACGCGGCGCTGACTGGCTTTGACCGGTCAGCAGCTGATCGGCCAGTCAACGGCCGATCCTGGCCGTCGGTACGTGATCTGGCGGCTGGGAGCGCACTGCGGCGGCGGTGGCAGTCGGCGGCGGCGACGGCGGCGCTCCGGCGGCGGCGGCGGGTCGGCGAGGGGGCGGCGGGGATGCGGCCGGGGGTGGCGGTCGCAGGGGCAGGGTCGGCGCGGCCGGCGGCGACCTCCGGCGGCGGCAGCGGCTCCAACTCTGGCAACGAATTCCGGCGGCGGCGGGGCACGATATGCTAGGTTTAGTGGGGGCTTTCGTAGAGGGGTTCAGGGTCTATAAGTCCCCGGGAGAAAATTTGGCGTAGAAACCGAATTTGGTAGAGAATTGATGATTTTTACGGAGGCACAGTCCGTGTTGAGCTCGAACAGCTCAGGCTAAAGGAGCTGACAAGCGGGCCCCAGTGCCAGGAAAAAAGGAAGGAAAAAGGAAAAGCATAAAGAAAAGGAAAAAGAGAAGGGGGGCTGCACGGGGCGACGGGCCGCTATGGGCCGACTGGCTCGGCCGCGGCCGCTGGCGCCAGCTGGGCCCCGGGTGGGCCTCGGGCGGTCCGCTGGCTGGGCTGCCCGCTTTAAACTTTTTTTTTCTTTTCTTTTTTTCTTTTCCGAGCTGCCGTCTTTTCTGAATTTTCTGAAACTGAAAAACAGTCCACACTAAAACTAGTCTAACTTTTATTCTACAGCTTTGAATTGAGCGAAACAAGTTTCTACGGGTTCGTAATTGAAAACTCTATACAACCAAACATCTGAAATGACTATATAATGTCAAACAAGCAGATGCTAGGTAAAAACCATAATAGGCTTGCAAAATTGATGAACTAGCAAAAAGGAGGTGTTTTGGCAAAACATTTAAAACTGAAACTTTTTACAAAGATGCTCATGATGCAATGACATGTATGTATGCAGTGCCAAATCTAAAATTTGGGATGTGACAAGACTAACCCCCTTAAAATGAATCTCGTCCTCGAGATTCGACGTGGCTAGCAAATAGGTGCGGGCGGTCCTCTCGGAGGTCATCCTCTCGCTCCTAGGTGGCTTCCTCCTCGGTGTGATGGCTGCATTGCACCTTGCAAAACCTGATCATCTTGCTGCGTGTAGACCTCTCCGCTGTTTCCAAGATCTTGACCGGTTTCTCCTCATAGGTCAGGTCACTCTCTAGCTGAACCTCATCTAATGGCACGGTGTCCCTCAACGGTGTATTTACCATCTCCGGGTGACATCTCTTCAGCTGAGACACATGGAACACGTCATGAACAGCGGACAGAACCTCTGGCATCTCCAGCTGGTACGCAACCTATCCTTTGCGTGCCAGGATCTTGTAGGGTCCTATAAACCGAGGTGCCAACTTGCCCTTAATTCCAAACCTCTTAATTCCACGTAGTGGCGAAACTCTGAGATATGCTCGATCTCCAATCTCATACGTCACTTCCTTGCGCTTAGAATCAGCATAGCTCTTCTGTCTCGATTGTGCTACCTTCAACCTGTCCCGAACCAAATTAACCTTTTCTTCAGCATCCTTGATCAAATCTGGTCCAAACAGTTGGCGTTCACCTACACCATCCCATAGCAATGGTGTTCTGCACCTCTTACCATATAGTACATCAAATGGTGACGTCCTGATGCTGCATTGGTAGCTGTTGTTGTAGGAGAACTCAGCATAAGGTAAATTTTCATCCCAACTAGCGCCATGAGCCAAAGCACAGGCTCTCAACATATCTTCCAAAATCTGATTCACCCTCTCGGTCTGACCATCCGTCTGGGGGTGGAAAGCTGTGCTAAACTCCAACCTTGTTCCCAGCGACTCATGTAGCTGGCGCCAAAAGTGAGAAGTAAATTGGGTGCCTCTATCTGACACAATGCTCTTAGGAACTCCATGCAGGCACACAATTCTGTTCATGTAGATCTTGGCTAACTTAGCACTGGTATAAGTGGTCTTCACGGGTACAAAGTGAGCTACCTTGGTCAAATGATCTACCACTACCCAAATAGAATCATATCCTGACTTGGTCCTGGGTAACCCTGTGATGAAGTCCATTCCAACTCTATCCCATTTCCATTCAGGTACTGGTAATGGCTGTAGTAACCCCGCTGGCTTCTGGTGCTCGGCCTTCACTCTACTATAGACATCACATAGGGCAATATATTCTGCTATCTCTCGCTTCATGTTAACCCACCAAAACCTTTCCTTCAAATCCATGTACATCTTCATGTTACCTGGATGTATAGAGTACGGCGAATTATGAGCTTCCTGAAATATCAGCTTCCTAATCTCCGGATCGTTGGGCACACACAAGCGGTCCTTGTACCATAGCGTCCCTTGATCATCCTCGCGAAATCCTTCAGCCTTGCCTTTGGGTATGTTCTCTCTTATCTCTTCCAGGTAACTATCCTTCTTTTGAGCTTCTCTAATCTCATCCAGAAGCGTTGGCTTAACTTCCATTGTTGCCAAGTATCCCTCGGATACTACCTCCAACCTGAGGTCCTTGAGTTGTTCACGCAAATCCTCGGGTAACTCCCCCACTGTTAGGCCATTAGCATAAACCTTGCGACTCGGCGCATCCGCTACAACATTGGCCTTCCCTGGGTGATATTGCAAACTCATGTCGTAGTCCTTTATGAGCTCCAGCCATCTCCTCTGTCTCATATTCAGCTCCTTCTGAGTGAATATGTATTTCAGACCCTTGTGATCCGTAAACACATCACAATGCTTACCCATCAGGTAGTGCCTCCATACCTTGAGCGCGTGCACAACCGACGCTAATTCCAAATCATGCATGGGGTAATTCCTCTCGTGATGTTTGAGTTGGCGCGAGGCATAGGATACTACTCTTCCATCCTGCATTAATACACTACCTAGCCCTTGACGAGAGGCATCACAATACACTTGGAAGTCCTTCTGAATATCTGGCAAACACAGGATAGGTGCGGTCACCAGGCGTTGCTTCAGTTCCTGGAAACTAGCCTCGCACTCCTTGGTCCAATCAAACTTCTTCTCCTTCTTCAGTAGTTCAGTCATTGGCTTTGCAATCTTGGAGAAGTTCTCTATAAACCTCCTGTAATATCTAGCAAGTCCTAAGAAGCTCCTGATATCTCCCACATTCTTGGGTGACTCCCATTCTGTAACTGACACCACCTTGCTTGGATCAACTGCGACCCCTTCACCTGACACCACGTGTCCAAGAAATCCAACAGTGTTCAACCAGAACTCACACTTGCTAAACTTGGCATACAATTTGTGCTCCCTCAGCTTATCCATAATTAGTCGCAGGTGTTTCTCATGTTCAGCATCATCCTTGGAGTATATCAATATGTCATCAATAAATACCACCACGAACTTATCCAAGTACTCCATGAATACCTTGTTCATCATGGTCATAAAATATGCCGGGGCATTTGTTAGTCCAAAAGACATAACCGTATACTCATATAACCCATACCTAGTGGTGAAGGCGGTCTTTGGTACGTCTTCCTCACGGATCTTCAATTGGAAATATCCCGACCTTAAGTCAATCTTGGAAAACACCTTTGCTCCTTCCAACTGATCAAACAGGTCATTTATATTGGGCAATGGGTATTTATTCTTGATAGTCACTTCATTAAGTGAGCGGTAGTCAACCACCAATCTCTTACTACTGTCCTTCTTCTCCACGAATAGAACAGGCGCGCCCCAAGATGATGAACTGGGCTGAATAAATCCCTTGTCCAATTGCTCCCTAAGTTGCTTCTTTAACTCCTTCAGTTCCTCAACATCCATCTTATACGACCTCTTGGCTATCGGTCCTGTTCCCGGCATCAAGTCAATAAGAAACTCCACATCCCTGTCAGGTGGCATCCCTGGCAGCTCATCCGGAAACACATCGGGGTACTCCTTTACTACGGCCACATCCTCTAGGCTAACCCCCTTAAGAGAATTCAACTTGGCCACTCCAGTCCTGAAAGGCGACTTATATCTGATCCTTACTCCCTTTGGTGTGGTGAGTGAAATTGCTCGTTGAGCACAATCTATCTGACCCTGATGCTCCGACATCCAATCCATGCCCAATATGACATCTAGACCCTGGGATTCTAGTATAATCGGGTGCGCAGGAAATGCATAAGCACCAATTTCTAGTGTCAGTCCTCGACATGCTGCACTAGCTATCATCTCTCCCCCAGGGGAACTTACTCTAATAGATCCTCTAAGAGCCTCGATAGGTAGCTTATACTTATCCACAAATGCCCTTGATATGAATGTATGCGATGCACCAGTATCGAAAAGATCAAACGCGATGTGGGTATTGATTGGGAACTTACCAACCACCAGCTCTGGTTCATTCTAAATCTCCTCGACGTTCACATGGTTGATCGTCGCCTTCTGGTTTGCATTGGGCTTGCTTCCTGCTTCAATCCTCTTCTCTGGGCAGTTATCAGCATAGTGCCCCATCTTCTTGCACTTGAAGCATTCCACTTCACTGAGATCCCTCCTGCCAGAGCGGTTGTGTCCATTGTTCCTTCCAGAGTTGCTGTTGTAGCTCTTGTGGCCATTGTGGTGGTGGCCATTATGGTGGTGACCATTTCCTCCACAGTGGCGATTGTCACTCCTGTGACCCTTGTGGCGATGTCCACTACTTCCACGGTGGTTACGGTCATCTCCGCCATGCTTAGAGTATACAGAGTATCCATCATAGGAGGTACGAGCACGGTGGTGTGATCCTGAGGAGTGATGGCTGCTCTTCCTCTTACGCCTTTCCACCTGCTGCTGTTTCCCCTCCAGAATTCTAGCCTTGTCCATCAGTTCCTGAAATGTCGGACAATAAACCACAGATAGCTGAAGTGAGAGCTCATCACTGAGACCATCCAGGAACCTCTCCCTCCTCTTGGCATTAGTGTCCACATCTTCAGGGGCATAGCGAGAGAGATTGTTGAATTCCTCTATGTAATCCGCCACAGTGCGGTTGGTCTGGCGCAGGTTGCGGAACTCCTTCCTCTTCAGGCTCATGGTCCCGGCAGATACGTGGTTTGTCATGAATCCTTCCTCAAACATAGCCCAGGTAACTGTCTCCAGCGGGTGAGTAATCTGGAAAGCATCCCACCATGAGGCAGCTGATCCCTCCAGCAAGTGGGCAGCAAACCGCACCTTCTCAGCATCAGTGCAACCAACGATCACCAAGTCCTTGTTCACAGAACGAAGCCAGTCGAGAGAAATCATGGGCTCAGGTGCAGAGGAGAACTTAGCTGGCCTCAGCCTCAAGAACCTAGTGAGAGCATCCCCCTGCGGCGGATTGTTCCCGTTGTTGTTGTTGTTGTTCTGAGTTGCCATGAATTGTGTCATCACTTGGGTCAGTTGTGCTTGAGCGGCCATGAGCTGAGCCATCTCATCTGGTCGGCGGCGTGACATCTGCGGTTTAGCACAGGTAAGATTAGAGAGAAATAGCTACAGATAAGCGATAGCCCTCTACCCATGCAACAAGCTCAAGCCACAACAATCATAAGCAATCACCACATGATCAAACACACTCACAAGCATCGTTCCAAGTTTTTAATAACAGTATATAACCACAAAAATAGTTTAGAAACGCTGGTAACAGCGTTTGGTAAAGCAAAACAGCAAAATAAGCAAAACCAGAAAATCTGACAGAACAGTTATGTCCTGTTCACGAATTTTTCTGGACACCTTAAACTCATCAGGAATTTTAGCCAATTTTTGCGCAGATTCTACAGGTAATTACGCTCCAGATCCTAGAATATGAGCGCAATCCGAGTTACTAGTAAAGAATTAAAAATCGCGCGGTAAAACTGATCAGGCAGAAAACTGCAGCAGTAAAGACACGAAATTTACCAAAACTTGTCCACAAATCATTTAATAAATCTCACGAAAAATCCTGGAACTTCAAGGTACTTAAAAGAGCAATCTAAACACAATAATCTAATAGTGCAGAAGTTTACATTGATCGATGCTAAGACTAACGAATATCCCTAACGAAGACTAGTTTTGGAGGACCATCTCTAGCTATTTGATGAATAGGTTGCAGTAGGTTCTGGAGTCCATACGCCGACGCTTCGCTCCTGGTGCATGCCACGGTGGTGGTGTGTACACCTCTCCCGAGTCCTCTTCACTTGAGTCCTCGAATTCCACCTCTTCGGGGTCCTCCTCATCACTCCCTTCAGCAAAAGCGCCCGCTGCATCTCCTCCATCATCGTCATCGCTTCCTCCACCATCACTGCCTCCACCATCATCATTGTTACCTCCTTCACCATTGTTACCTCCATCTCCATTATCCGCATCATCATCATCATCATTGTTGCCATTGTTTGGTGGAGGATTCTGCTGTACTTGAAGGGCAGCAATCTGGGCAGCCATGTCCACAATGGTTTGATCACGTTCAGCCACAACTTGATTCCTCTGCTCAATAGTTTGGTTCAGCGCTGCAATCGTGGCATCCCTTCCAATGAGGGCTTGCTCCATTGTATTCACAGCAGTGTGCAGGGTTTCCATCTCATACCCTTGCAAGTGCACCGTGCCCTGAAAATAGTCCAGCTGCTCCTTTTGCTGCATCAACTTCTCTTCCCTCTCCCAAGCTTTGATCTCCATGTCTTCTAACTGCTTCACTTGAAGCGGCATGTTGTTCCGATCACCTGTGGTAATCATCACAAGCCCTTGCTCATTCCGACCTCCAAATGCAAGGAAGGGTGAACCCGCGGGTAGTCGGTGTCGGTGGAGATAGCACAGGCGTGACAGGGTCTCGTGCATGGCCGACTCCACTCCTTGCTCCCAGGTAAGGTACTTCTTGGTGAGGTTCAGGTTCTCAATACCAGGCACGGTGGGGTCTGCAAGAACAATCGCGGTGATCTCCCACACCCGATCTCCAGGCACATAGGTGTTCATCCTTCTCCCTTTAAACATCGGCATCAGCATGCCCAGTGTCTTGCAAAGCTCCGCCAGTTGTCTCGCGAAGGGCCTTGGTGATTGGAGCTCAACATACTCAACTCATGGTAGCATCTCCCATCTATCAATTGTAAAGAGGAAAGAGTGAGAATAGCAAAAGAAAAGAATTTACTAGAATGAAAGGCATAAGAGTAAAGACAGAATTTAAAATAGGCTTAAGTAAACATAAGGCTTCCTATTCCAATCCTAGGTCACGATCCTACAGTCAACACACTGCTCTGATACCATCTGAAACGGTACAACCCACAAGGATTGCACCTCTATGTATCACGCCAATCTCTGGATCGGTTCATTGGCAAACATAGTATCGATAGACATCAAAGAATTAACAGTGCATCATTATTACAGCGGTATGATCCAGAATATTGCATTTATTACAAGGTTTGCAAAGCATAACGCTCACAAAAAAGCAAGTAGCAAATAGATAACATAAATAAAGTAGCTCCAGTCTCCATTAGACGCCACAGGCGAACAAAAATGTTGAGTGGAGGGTCGCAACCAACACTACTACTCAGAGTAACCGGAAGAGTAACCTGCAACATGAAACGTAACAGCCCCGAAGGGTCAGCACTTGGAATGCACTGGCAAGTGGAACAATGAGAGAACAACAAGACTAATAACTATATGCATGGCTTGTGGGGTTCAGGCTTAGTTGCAGCAGCAAAATACTTTATCCTAATCTTTATAAATCATTTGTGAAACATTTTATCTTCAACAAACAACCCAATTAAGTTTTAACCACAAGTTTTAGCAACTACAAGTTAGAATGAAGGAGAACATGTCATAGCACCCACAATTCAGCAACTCATTCGTCCATTACCGGGGACACGGCTAAGCACTTAGTTTTACACCCTGCAGGGGTTGCACACTTTACCCATATGACTTGGTCGACCCGCTTGTACCGCGACACGCATATTGAGTCGTGATAGGGAGAAGTCCAAGAAGAGACAATTCGGTAGGTAGCTCCCCAAGCCCATCCACGCACCGTACCAACCTATCACATTCACTACATCTCTGGATACGAAGAGCTCGGGTCGCCACAACCTACTAAGTCCATCCAGCCACCCATAACTCACTGGCATATGGTTGCACACGGAAGCTACCAAATCAAGACACTAATCATTTCTCAGAAACCTGGGTGGCCATCCACAAGTGAGCTACTCGGGTAAACCATAGACATGGACCCGGCATTCACGAACCAAGCAATTACCAATCCACCCAGAGAGTTCATTAATTAAGTTGTTTTCAAACTTTCCAAACACGTTCTTTCAAAACAATCTTTGCCATGGTGTATCCCACCCTCGTCTACATAAGCATAGCTAAGCACAGCTACTCACGACGGCTCGTCTAACAAGATAGACTATGGCATAATAGGATATAGCATAGCAGTGGATAATACTTGTAAAACAAAACAAGCTACTATGCATAAAGAAAGTAAATAGGACATTTATGAAGCTCCACTTGCCTTGGTAGTTGCCGGAGTCAAAAGCACAGTCCGGACAGTCATACGGGTTACAATCCTCACAATCTACACGAAAGCAATTCAAACAATAAACAAACCACACATAGAGATCAACAGAGGCAACACAATGCATGCACGGTACTTTAACAAAGTTTTAGTAGCTTGCTCAAGTTCTCTGATCAATATATTACTGGATGATGCATGAGAAAACATTTAATGCAAAGAAAACAATTTATGCATAAAAGAGGTCTAGTTAATAGGTCTTTAGCCAAAACATTGCACCAAAGATGTAAATAGTGCAATACAAGTTTGACAAAAATACTACTGGATAGATAACTCCAATTAGAGTCTAGACCAAAAGGAATTACGCCAAAAAGGTTTACAGAACTTTTTCTGTGAATTAAATACTACTTTAAGCCTTTCTACAATCTCAGGAAAATACGTACAGTAAACCTGGGATATTATTGCAGAATAAAATTCTACACAATTTTGCGAATCCAACGATACCTTATTTGCAATTTTTGGCCCAGCAGATCTTTTCCTATGAATTTTTAAAGCTAAACAAAGTTTCTGTCTTTTTATAAAAACTGATAAAACCGGGGGAATATTCCGGGGAATATTCCCCGCTGACGCGTGGGACCGGCTGACGCGGCGCTGACTGACTTTGACCGGTCAGCAGCTGACCGGCCAGTAAACGGCCGATCCTGGCCGTCGGTACGCGATCGGGCGGCTGGGAGCGCACTGCGGCGGCGGAGCTCACCTGGCGGCGGCGGTGGCAGTTGGCGGCAGCGACGGCGGTGCTCCGACGGCGGCGGCGGGTCGGCGAGGGGGCGGCGGGGATGCGGCCGGGGGTGGCGGTCGCAGGGGCAGGGTCGGCGCGGCCGGCGGCGACGGCGGACGGAGCGGCGGCGGCGGCTCCAACTCCGGCAACGAATTCCGGCAGTGGCGGGGCACGATAGGCTAGATTTAGTGGGGGCTTTCGTAGAGGGGTTCGTGGTCTATAAGTCCCCGGGAGAAAATTTGGCGTAGAAACCGAATTCGGTAGAGAATCAACGATTTTTACGGAGGCACGGTCCGTGTTGAGCTCGAACAGCTCAGGCTAAAGGAGCTGACAAGCGGGCCCTAGTGCCAGGAAAAAAAAGGAAGGAAAAAGGAAAAGCATAAAGAAAAGGAAAAAGAGAAGGGGGGGGCTGCGCGGGGCGACGGGCCGCTGTGGGCCGGCTAGCTCGGCCACGGCCGCTGGCGCCAGCTGGGCCCCGGGTGGGCCTCGGGCGGTCCGCCGGCTGGGCTGCCCGCTTTAAACTTTTTTTTTTCTTTTCTTTTATTCTTTTCCGAGCTGCTGTCTTTTCTGAAGGTGTCTGCTTTTCTGAATTTTCTGAAACTGAAAAACAGTCCACACTAAAACTAGTCTAACTTTTATTCTACAGCTCCGAATTGAGCGAAACAAGTTTTTACGGGTTCATAATTGAAAACTCTATACAACCAAACATCTGGAATGACTATATAATGTCAAACAAGCAGATGCTAGGTAAAAAGATAATAGGCTTGCAAAATTGATGAACTAGCAAAAAGGAGGTGTTTTGGCAAAACATTTAAAACTGAAACTTTTTGCAAAGATGCTCATGATGCAATGACATGTATGTATGCAGTGCCAACTCTAAAATTTGGGATGTGACAATGAGGCTGTTGCATCCATTGACCGCGATAAGTGGGTTTCTGCTATGCAAGAAGAGATGCAATCACTTGATAAGAATGGCACATGGGAAGTTGTGCGCTTGCCTAAACAGAAGAAGGTCGTCCGCTGTAAGTGGATATATAAGAGAAAAGAAGGTTTGTCTCCTAATGAGCCTCCAAGGTTTAAGGCAAGGTAAGTAGCAAAAGGTTTTAGCCAGATTTCAGGTATTGACTATAATGATGTTTTCTCTCCGGTTGTGAAGCATAGCTCTATTCGTACTTTCTTTGGTATTGTTGCTATGCATGATCTTGAGCTTGAGCAGCTAGATGTAAAGACTGCTTTTCTGCATGGTGAACTAGAAGAGGTGATTTACATGGACCAACCTGAAGGGTGCATAGTTCCTGGAAAAGAGGATTTTGTGTGCAAATTGAAGAGGTCGCTTTATGGCTTGAAGCAATCTCCAAGATAGTGGTACAAAAGGTTTGATTCATTTATGATCTCACAAGGTTTTAAGAGGTCTCAGTTTGATAGTTGTGTTTACATAAAGTTTGTTAATGGATCACCTATTTACTTGCTGTTATATGTTGATGATATGTTAATTGCTGCCAAGAGCATGAAAGAAATCACTACTTTAAAGGCACACCTAAGTAGTAAATTTGAGATGAAAGATCTTGGTGCTGCTAAGAAAATCCTATGTATGGAAATTAAACGGGACAGAAAATCTAGGTTGTTGTTTCTTAGTCAGCAAATTTACGTTGAGAAAGTTCTTTAACGTTTTAATATGCATGATGCAAAGTCAGTTAGTACTCCTGTTGCTCCTCACTTTAAATTGTCAGCATTGCAATGTCCTAGTTCTGATAAAGATATTGAGTACATGTATCGAGTTCCTTGTTCTAGTGTTGTTGGTTCCTTGATGTATGCCATGGTTTGCTCTCGCCCTGATTTATCATATGCTAGAGTTTGGTGAGTCGTTACATGGCTAATCCTGGTAAAGAACATTGGAAAGTTGTTCAGTGGATTTTCAGGTACCTACGTGGCACATCCAACGCTTGCTTGAAGTTTGGCAAGACTGATGAGGGACTCGCAGGCTATATGGATTCAGATTTTGCTGCCGACTTGATAAGTGGAGGTCCCTCACAGGTTATGTGTTCACGGTAGGTGGATGTGCCGTGAGTTGGAAGGCAACGCTGCAACCAGTTGTTGCTCTATCTACAACCGAAGCAGAATATATGGTTGTTGCTGAAGCTTGCAAAGAGTCTGTTTGGTTGAAAGGTTTGTATGCTGAGCTTTGTCAGGATGATTCTTGCATTAACCTGTTCTATAACAGTCAAAGTGCTATTTACCTTACTAAGGATCAGATGTTCCATGAGAGAACAAGGCACATTGATATCAAGTACCATTATGTTCGTGATGTTGTTGCACAAGGTACACTGAAGGTATGCAAGATAAGCACTCATGATAATCCTGCTGATATGATGACAAAGCCTGTTCCTGTTGCTAAGTTTGAGTTATGCTCAAGCTTAGTTGGTATAACTGCTTAGCCCAAGTGGCTATTGGCGCCAAAAGTGTTTTCTTTGTTTATTCAGGGAGATGATTACTGTTGATGCTATAAGAAGGAATTTGTCTCAAGGTGGAGTTTGCTATATGTTGATCCAAATTCTACAAAGTAAAGGCCAACTTCTGACGGAGCGGAGCGAGGCCCGTCGCCGGAGGCTTGGGCCGATGCCTGTGGGGGTGCGGGGGGCGACAGCCCCCTGCGGTACGGATCGTTGATGACCTAGGTTACCACCGCTATATATACTTCTTGTAAGCCGCCGGTTGGGATAAGTTGCATCTGTGAAATCTCCGGCGTTGTGTAAATACTCTCCGATACAGTGAAGTTTCGCTGGCTGGCGCCCGTGGTTTTTCCCTTCTCTTTGTTGGAGAGGGTTTTTCACGTTAAATCTGTGTCCCCCTCACTATAATTTTATTTTCGTTCTTGATTATTTACTTGTCGCAAAGCTAACAAGAATCATAGGTCAGCTCGCCATAACCTGATACCCGTTGGGAGTTAGCACCAACTTGACCAAACTAATGACCGCACTCCCCTTCATCCTCTTTCACCTCAAGCTATATAGTAGCACAATGCCCACACGAATGATCGACACGACCGGTAGCTACAGCTTTGCTCCTTGACACTCTAGCGATCGAGTGAGCTCACCATGAACCGAGAAATCCTAATGACCAAACAACCATCGCAGAGCCAGGAACAAGGAGAACATCCACAATCGCAGAGCACCGCCGCACAAGAGCATGCCACGCCACAAGACCAACAGCATCGGCAGGGGTACACCGCGCAACAAGGCGGTGGGCCGACGTCGTCCAGGTCCAGCCACCAGCGCAAGATCACTCTGATTCCGCTCGTCTTCCTCATCTACTTCGAGGTGGCTGGCGGGCCGTACGGGTCCGAGAAGGCGGTCCGCGCGGCGGGGCCGCTTTTCACTCTGCTCGGCTTCCTCATCTTCCCCTTCGCGTGGGGCGTCCCGGAGTCGCTCGTCACCGCCGAACTCGCCTCCGCGTTCCCGGGCAACGGCGGCTTCGTTCTGTGGGCCGACCATGCCTTCGGCCCGCTCGCCGGCTCCCTCCTCGGCACGTGGAAGTACCTCAGCATCGTTATCAACATCGCCGCCTACCCGGCCCTCGTCGCCGACTACGTCGGTGGCGTGGCCCCCGCGATTGCGGAGCCCGGCAGGGCGCGTACGGGCACGGTGATCGGCATGACGCTGCTCCTTTCCTTCTTGAACTACGCTGGACTGAGCATCGTCGGGTGGGGCGCGGTGACGCTAGGCATAGTGTCGCTAGCCCCGTTCGTGCTGATGACGGCCATGTCGGTGCCCAAGTTGCGGCCGCCGCGGTGGGCGTCGCAGGTGAAGGGGAGGAAGGACTGGAGGATGTTCTTCAACACCCTCTTCTGGAACCTCAACTACTGGGACAGTGCCAGCACGATGGCCGGCGAGGTGGACCGACCGGAGCGTACGTTCCCGCGGGCGCTGGCAGTGGCGGTTGTTCTGATCGCCGTCAGCTATCTGCTGCCGCTTATGGCAGCCACCGGCGCCACGGACGCAGCGCCAGATGCGTGGGTGAACGGCTACTTGGCCGATGCCGCAGGTATACATACACGTACAAACGCTTACGTACTGATCATTATTGGACTACGTACCTTGTATCCATCAGAAGCAAAACAGTAACGTCTGCCTTGTGTATATCCAATTATCTATCCGGGTCTCCGTTGTTGTCGTCCATATATTCCTTAGTTCCCCAAGTTCACATTTCTTGGTAGTACTGATACCGTCCGGTTTAAACATCACATTTTCATAATTTAATTTTGCTCTCCATAAAAAACTAAACGAGAAGACACTAATTAACTGTGCCTCCAGCTTAAATTGTAGTCTCTTACATCGAACATTTTGTAGTACTATTTATGGTTTCAGTATTACCATGATTTTTATGTACATGGTTAAGTACCCGCAAAAAAAAGATTTTAATGTACATGGTTCCTCACAAACCACCTATACCCTCTTCTCTTCGCGCTTCAAAAAGATGTGAAATTTATAAAAAAAATCATGGATAATCACATAATATATCATATTGTACTCGCTCGGTGTGCCAAAATAAATGACATGTAAAAAGTCAATGCTTTCTAAGTTTGACCAAGTATAAAAATACAGAATCTGTAATACCAGATCAATACTAATAGATTCACCATGAGAAATATTTTCATAATATATTTATGCATTATTGTAGCTTTTATTTCCGTTTTACCTATTTGGTCACTTTTTGATATTTCCTTTGATTGCTGACTAAATTTTTATGCCATGAATTTCAAGGAGTGCTCCTATTCATTGCACGTCCCATTTAACTCATATGTCTTTCCATGTTTCTATAATTTTTAAAACATGGTCAAATGTTCACTTTAAACAAAAACATATGTTGAAGAATATGTTTTCAATATTTTATAGCTATAGTTAAAAATAATGTTTGTCCTTTTTAAGTTTGTCCATAAGTTTTATTCTTGCGCATAAGATGGATATGATCACAAACTTGTGAAAGTGTTCCGGTAAATCAGAAAATATTTTGTGCGTGGTTTTTTATACCGATGTCATAGCAAATGTTCGGAAAAATACGAGGATTTACTAGTGTGCTTTTTCTTTATTTCAGATAAAACAATTAAGAAACCACTACAAAATACTCGTGAACAATACAATAGTGTGCTGCCACTTGTAAAAAAATGAGAAGAAAGGAAAATCTAATGATATGATTTTATGGCCTGGCACCGTGCATGGCGACTCCATATGCTCACAATGAGCGGGTCACCCTCAAAAAAAGAAAAAACAATGAGCGGGGGAATGGGGAAACCACCCTGCGGCAACATCATCTGTGATAAAATCGAGTTTGTTTAAATCCAAACTATGCAGCCATGGTTACAGTAGAGTTCATTTCTCTAGAGAAAATGTCAATTTTGATGTGTCTAAACAGGCATCATCGGGGGGCGGTGGCTCAAGCACTGGACAGGGGCCGGCGCGGTGATCTCCTCCATCGGCATGTTCGAGGCCCAGATGAGTAGCGGCGCGTTCCAGCTCCTCGGCATGGCGGAGCTCGGCCTCCTCCCGGCCTTCTTCGCCCGCCGAGCCGCCCGCACCGGTACTCCGTGGGTCGCCATTGTTGCGTCGACGGCCGTCACGATCGCGGTCTCCTTCCTCGGCTTCGACGACGTCGTCGCCACAGCCAACTTCCTGTACAGACTCGGCACGCTGCTCGAGTTCGCCTCCTTCCTCTGGCTCCGCGCCAAGCACCCGGAGCTGAAGCGACCCTACCGCGTGCCGCTGCCGCTGCCCGCCCTCGTGGCCATGTGCGCCGTGCCGTCGGCGTTCCTGGTCTACGTGTGCGTCGTGGCCGGGTGGAGGGTGTTTGCCGTCGCCGCGGGGCTGACGGCGCTCGGCGTCGGTTGGCAAGGTGTCATGAGGGTGTGCAGGGTCAAGAAGTTGCTTAGGTTCAACAGCGCGGTTGCTGCCGACCATCGAGAGGCCGATGCTGGAGAGACAGTTTGAAGCCGACTTGATCCGATAAGAAAATTTCACAATCCCCAACTGGTCTAGTCTAAAAGGGGCATTTCTACGTAGTTGCACCGAAGCCCTGATGATTAATTTGACCTGGGTGAACTGGATTCAGTGGAAGCAAAACAGCTTCTTACCTCAATATTAGTGATGTCAGTGTAATTCCAATCAAAACATGTCCACTTGTTTGTGCTAACTGTTAAAATTTCAATTAAGCAGTAAATTTCCACTTGGACGTGCTTCATGAAGGGCATGCAGATTACAGAGAGGAAAAGGCTGGACAGGTTAACTGGGTTGAATAATTTGTGGAGAAGTTTGGTCACCTAATTTCTTTGGTCGGGAATCGGGCGCGACCTCTTGAGCTTGGCCTAGTCATTCAGTTTTGCAAATCCGGTTCGCTCTTTTTTTTTTCTGTAGTTTAGGTAATAAGAAATGACAACTGAAATTATAACCATTTTTAAGTAAAGACACCGTTATTTTCTGAACACACTGTCCGATTATGTCTTTACCAGGTACCATTACAATTTTGTAGCACATTTGCCAGAACACACCACGTGGCCAAAATAGGAAAGTTTTAGCACTTTTGCTCGGGTGACGATGTTATGGTCGGGTTTGAAAAAATGTGCCAAACTTTTCCTTTTTAGCCGTGCGGTGTGTTCTGGCAAATGTGACACAAAATTGTAATGATACCTGGCAAATACACAATTATACGGTGTGTTTTAGCAAACGCCAGAAAATAACGGTATCGTGTAACAAATTTTTCCTTAAGTAAATCAAGTAGTTCGGTTAATTATAACGAACGACCGTTAGGGGAACCCTAACTCCCGAGTCGCTCTCCCACGAGGGTTCAGGAACTCCTGGCGGCGGCGCCCTCCAGACCCTCCCTAGATCTCCCCCCTCTCCCATGAGGGACTGGGAACTCCTGGCAGCGGCACCCTCCAGACCCTCCCTCTTTCCCCTCCCCCCGGCCCCTCCTCACTTCCACAAGAGGGCGCCTCCAGGCAAAGCCCGGGTGGCGGGCCACCTCTGGCGGCGCGGGACACAGTGGCCGGTGGGGGCGCAACACTGGATGTGGGGCGCGGTGGCGTGGTCGCTTGACAACGGCACGGTGGCTGCATGAACCGCGCGTGCTCGTGGCAGCTGCCATCTGGCGTGGCGGCGTGCGGCTTGCTAATGGAGGTCAATAATTTGTGGAGAAGTATGGTCACCTAATTTCTTTGGTCGGGAATCAGGCGCGATCTCTTGAGCTTGGCCTAGTCCTTCGGTTTTGGAAATCCGGTTCGTTCTTTTCTTTTTCCGTAATTCAGGTAATATGAAATGACAACTGAAATTATATCGTTTTTTAGTTAATCAAGTAGTTCGGTTAATATACATTTCATTTCGGTGTTTGGTTTTTAAACTGATATGACGAAGGACTATCGCTCTCCCCCGAGCGACTAGGAGATCCTGGCGGTGGCCCCCGCCAGACCCTCCCTACATCTTCCCTTCCTCTTCGCCGCCACCTGAGGGCGCGTCTAGGCGAAGCCTCGGTGGCGGGGCCTCTCCTCCCTCTCGCGCGGTAGTGGCGGCGCGGGACACAGTGGTCGATGGGGGCGCAACACTGGACGTGGGGCATGGTGGCATGGTCGCTCGATGACGCGCGGTGGCTGCATGAACCGCACATCTCGTGGGCGGCGCAATGGCGCGCGGCTTGCTGGTGGAGGTCAGGGGCAACATTGGTGGTGGTGCAGAGGCCATAAGGAGGATTCCATGATTGTTGGGTTCTCAGCATAGAAAACAAAAAAATTCCTACGATGTGAATATCTAAGCACCAAGATCTATCTACCTAGATACAATCAACGGCTGGATATACATCCATAGAGAACATACCCTTGAAGAGCGACAATGCATTATTAACGAAACTGATTACATGGTTGATATAGTCGTACACTTGCCGATATCAAGATCGTGATGAAGTCCAGCGAGTCCAGCAGGTCCAGCACCATCACGTCCAGCAGGTCCAGCACCAGCAAGTCCAGCACCGCAAAGCAGCGGTGCATCCGTGATCGCACACACGTCTGGTACCCCGACAACCTCCGTGTCCTCGCTCCAGCGATGCAGCGGAAGAAGTAACTCTTTTCCAAATAAAGCCACCGGAAACATGTATCTCGCAAATCCAAGACCATGGAGTATAATTTCTAGAGGGGGAGAGAGATCCTTCAGAATGAGGTGTGAGATGAGAGGAGGAGCGGGAGGCCTTTTATAGGGGAGAGAGGGACAACCCCTTCCATGGACGGCGACCCAGGTGGTGCCCCTACCTCTTCCATCATTCATGTGGGTGGAGCTCCCACTCGCATAAACATGCCTACACTCAAAAGTCCACTCACCTCCATTAAATTTTCACCAAATTTAATGCAATCTCTCATTTAATAAAACTCTTTTATTTATTTTATTTAGAATTTTTTAATTACTTTAATTAACAAACATTCACATAAAAACCCTACAACATTTCAATATCACATGCAGAACCAGTTTCTGCAATTTTACCGAAACAATTCTGGTTTCCATCAAAATGATTATAGTGCTTTCTTAAATCTTTATCTGAAACATATTTGCTCCAAATGGTGTTTGTATCCCTTAAGTGTGTCACCCTACGGTTTGCAAATAATGCAGACATGATCGAGACCCCTCTCCGATCAATAATCAGCAGCGGGACCTATAAATCCATACTGACTCCCACACATTCAACGATGACTCTAGTGATCGTGTGAACCTTTAACGTTGTAAATAAATTCCTTTGTCTAACCATATACTACATGCCTGAGATTCAATCATTGGTATCTCTATACATAGTTTGATCTCGTTACTGATATGCACTTTTTCTCGTTCCCGTGATATAACATTCTAGTGATCACATTACTTGCTTGCAAGCTATCTCAATATGATATCACCGAGCGGGCTTAGAGTATATCTATCCGTCATCGAGATGGAAAAATCCCACTCTTAATCCATGAGCCTTAACATAACACTTTCAGAGTATCCAAACCCACCTTTATAGTCATCCTGTTATGGTGTGACGTTTGATGTTATCAAAGTCCTCTTTCGGTATTAGCAATTAACATGATCTCATGGTCTAAGGACTAAAGTTACTTTGTATGATGTTATAGCAATTTTAACACAATGACTTTGATCGTATTGATATACTTCAGATGAATGTTCATCACATCATTCAACCAATGTTGTGACCTCGTTATTAAATACATCTAATGTCCATGATCAGGAAACCTTGATCATCTTATTAATCAACGAGCTAGTTTATAAGAGAGGCATAACTAGGAACCCTTTATTTTTTTATTAAACACACATTATTAACATTTCCAATTAATATAATTATAGCATGCAAAATAAACATTTTATCATAAACAAGGAATAAGATAATAACCACTTTATTATTGCCTCTCGGGCATATTCTCTTCAGTCTCCACTTGCACTAGATTCAATAATCTAGTCTGTAAACTTGCGCATTCAACACCTATGTTTTTCTGGTGTTGTATACGCGTTTGCTAGTGGTTAACATATAATCTTCGGATCTGACACTTTCAGGTCCACGTGTATTTGCATGTCTTTGCGTCTCTACGCATCACTCATTCTATAATGAGATGGCATTGTATAAATTTAGTCCTTTCGTGAGACCTTTAATTCCTTTGGGTTAAAACATGTTAATAGTATTGTCGTACAATATATCTTGATAGTATTAGCCCACTGTGAACCACACCAAGTTTGATAACAAACTACTTAACCAAATTCGCTCGTTTGCTACTACTATAGCAGTCATATACTTAGTCTTTTGTTGTAGTATCCGTCACAATGTATCAACTTTGGAACTCATCCAAATCCATCGTGGAACCTCCCTTCCATTATATTGTGCCACCCATAGTTTAAATTGTGATAAATTTAATTTGTATCTTGCGACAAACTAGTATCAATGTAACACTTTATAATAAACTACTTTGACTATTTATCACTTATACATGATATATTCTTAGTTCTTCCAAAGCTCATAAGAATATCTTTACTATCACCCAATGATCATCTTATGAATCATTCTGGTGTATGCTCACAACATTTAGAGCATAGGACATATCTGGATATGTACATATCACGGTATTATTGATCAAAATATTCATGTGATTTCACTCACCAAGTGTTGATACAATTGAATCTTGATTCAATCCTGTCCATGTAGCAAGAACTTTTCTTGTCATTTCCATATTGAACCCTTTCAATATCTCATATATGTACGTCTGGCATAACCATATTAGCGGTGCAATCTATCCATATAGAAATTGATGCCTAATATTCCGTTTTGCCCAAGTATTTCATCAAAATCCAATTTTAATGAAATTCTTAACTTGTGTCAACAAAAGATACATAATTTCCTATCAACACCATGTCTTCTACATAATGTATTAGAAATATGTCTCAGCGCTCCCACTTAATTTCTTGCAAATGCAAGCATCTTCATCATCTCCAAAGAAATTAAACTCTTTTAACATTTTCATCACGGTGAAGGTTCCAACTCTGCTATGCTTTTGCACGCCCTTTTAGCATTCTTTGAATTAACAAAACCCGTTGGACCGTGTCATGTACACATCCTAGGTAACCATTCTATTAGAAGAATATTGTTTTGTTTGTTCAACTACCATATACCGAATTTTATGTAGTGGTTGCTATATTAATCTGTCAAGACTAAATATCGCTATGAAAGATCAAATCTTGTCATAGTCAACTCCTTAAACATTGTCGTAAACTCCTTTCCGACATATCGACTATTTCATAGATGTCAAACATCCATGTCTATTTCTTTATAGATCCAAATACGACCGATAGACTTCATGCATTTCTGGAGGGTCTTCCAAGTTCAGAAACTTGATTTCTCATGTATGAATACTATCATGAATTTTATGACTTCTAGTCATTTTATGGAGTCAGGGACCATCATCGCTTCTGTGCATGCAGTCAGTTCATCATTGTCGAAACAATAATGACTTGTTTATCAAATCTCGCTATTTGATTATTACCCGACTCATATGGTTCAAATATGAACTCTAATGTCCAAGATCACAACCTTCCTAATCACGGGAGCCATGAGCATTGTGGCTGCCACCGGGACATTTTCCGGCGCTGCGCTACTTAGCACATATAGCTAAGGTTCAATAATCTTATTAAAGTTCTATTGTCCTCCCACTTAACTTTTCGTGAAAAATTCCTTCTCAAGAAACTTCACGTTCCAAGCGACAAACTCTTTTGTCCTCGATGTTATGGAGGAATACCTAACAAAATTTTTGGGATAACCTACAAAGACGTACTTATCCGACTTTGGTTGTAAACATCTTATTTATGCATAGCATACCAAAATTTAAGAAAATACAACTCGGGTTTTATCCCAAACCATAACTCATATGGTGTCATTTCAACGGATTATGATGGTGCTCTTTTCAGTATAAAAGCGGTAGTCTCTAAAGCTTTAATTCTTAAAATATAATGGCAGTTTTATAAATGACACATTTGATCTTTCCATGTCAAACAAGCTTCGATTTGATCTCTCGAACATACTATACTCCTATGGTTTATCAGGAAATGCAAATCCATGGAACAATTCCTCAAATCTTAGGTGTTTTGCTAAACGTGTAACTCAAATATCTTCCTTTATGATCGAATCATAAACTCTTTATTTTCTTGTTACAATGATTTTCCACTTCATCTTGAAAGTCTTTGAACAATTTTCAAATATTACATACTTCTTCCTCATTAATTAAATATACGAATATATTCACTCAAATTTCCGTAGAAAGCATATGAAGTCGAAAGATCCACCGCACATGGCTACACATAATGGACTACATACATTAACATGCTTAATGTCCAATAATTTAGTCATTTGTTCCTCTTTTGCCTATGAAGAGAGTTTCAATTATCTTGAGGAAAGTCTCACAAGCATCAATTGATCAAAATCAAAGACTCCAAAAGTCCATCAACATGGAGTTTCTTCATGTTTTCTTTCTAATATAATTTAAACAGCGATGTCACTTCGTAAGTGATATTTCAATCATTTCTCTTGCGACATTTTAGCATTATTTTTTATGGATGTGATTTCTCCAACTATACTTGTAAAAGTTCATCCATCTTCTATGGAATATGGTAATTATTTGAACAACCATTGTTCTCATAATACCGGAACAAAATAACAATTATTTAAACAAATCTTGAAGGCAAGTTTTGATGTCAACGAGAAACACAATAACACTTTATTTGTTTTTGGTGAACATCATCACAAATTCTTTTGCTAGTTACTTAGGCCATTGCAGTTCATGAATTGGGTTGTTCTTGTATGACACTTCACACTAACTAATTCGGTATCCAATACGTAAGAACCGCATTGTTTAACAAGCAAAGAATATAATCATAACATGTATATCATCTATATACCTTAGCTGGACATTTCTAGTCTTTTCTTTTCTACCGAATATTTTATAGATTCTCTTTCATCATTTCCTTTTCCTTTTAAAAGAATCTATCAACATCAATAGTGGTGCCATACATATGACACATAGTCCAAATCATGTATAGTAAAATACTAATACCTTTGGACTTGCACTTTGAAGTAGATCACCATCATCAAATGTTTGGCGTTCTTTCAAAAATCCATTCTTTAGTAATCTTTTAGTGTAGTAAATATTTTACCTACATCTTCTATTCATCCTTATCATGGAAACTTTCATGATCAAGCTACTATAGCCTATAAGGACGAATTGTGAGTATAATGTCAGTTCCTAAAACCTTTTTGGGAGATTAGGATGTCTAGCATCTCGAACATTCGCAAATTCACATACAATATGAGAACATGTATTTTTTAAAATTATACTCTATCATATTGCGACCATAAACATTGTTCCAGATATCACAATGTCTTCCACACATGATGGTTTCTAAAACAATTCTTTTAGCTCCTAGATAACCTCGGTATTAAATCAACTTTTGTATATCAAGAATCATGGAGGAAAACATGATACTTTAGATACTAAACACTGGAATTGTTACTCTTGGTTTAATATTACTTATTAAACTTCATGGAGTAGATGGCATTTTCTAAAAGTTTGCAATAGGACTTTTAAATTTTAAATTGACACTTAAAACAATATGATACCGGTTCGTAAAGTAAATATCCATAATTCTATAGTTCTATTATCTCAATTAAAACTAAGCGCAAGATAGTAAACTTGAGTTCGACTAATCCACTTCGATTTTAGTTTATGATAAATTGAGTTCGACTAATCCAAATTACAAATGAACTCCCACACAAAACCAACATCCCTCGAGTTGTTTTGGTGATTACATGAACCAAATCCACTAAACCAAGTCCGATCATCACGTGAGTTGGTGTAGTCTCAAAGGCGAGCATCTATATGGGCATCATATCAACTATATGACCCATGCTTAACCTTTCGGTCCGTGTTCCGAGGCCATGTCTGTACATGGTAGGCTCGCCAAGTAAGAACCTTAGTACTCGCTTGTGTAAAACTGTCTTATACCCGTTGTATGAAAGTGTAGAATCAAAAACACCCGATCATCACGTGATGCCTTGAAACAATGATCCATAGAATGGTGCATACTTAAGGAAGAACACATTTTTATCTTGATATCTAAAAGAGGGATGATACATAGCTACTAAAACGCCAACCAAGCAATACAAGTTGCAAACATCATATGCATAAAGTGAAATCATATGGTTCTTTCACTTGATCACTATCATGTGCATCGTTGTATGATCTTTATCATTCCTTTGTGTGTAAGGCCAAGGTCTATGGAACTTACATGTTAGGTATGCTATAATTTCCAAGAGTATCAATTATACTTCAAATTATAACATTACCATATCATGACACTAGCCCAACAATAATCTAAACTAGACGCTTCTAATTTATCAATTGCAACTTTTACGTGGCTTAGGGCTTTCGAGGATAGAACCGGTCTTACCTACGAACATGGAACCACAACGATGATACTCAAATTATTATCAACTCATTGTAAATCAGATATTGACTATAGTAGGAGAGACAGATACCCACTAGACACTTATGCAAAACTAGTTGCATGTTAGGCGTGGAACAGGTCTCATGTGCGAGGACATGTAAAGTTAGTCCGGGCCGCTTCATCCCACTATGCCACCAATATCCAAATACATAAAAGATGCAATAACATGATCATCAACGCCAACATACTCATATGTGTTCTACCCGTGCAAAGCATCTACGCATAGACTAGGCTTTGATACCACTGCTGGGTTCTTAGCATAGAAAACAAAAAATTCCTACGATGTGAACATTTAAGCACCAAGATCTATCTACCTAGATACAATCAACATGTGGACATCCATAGAGAACATACCCTTGAAGAGCGACAAAGAATTGTTAACGAAACTGATTTCATGGTTGATGTAGTCGTGCACTTGCCGATCTCAGGATCGTGATGAAGTCTAGTGAGTCCAGTAGGTCCAGCACCAGCACGTCTGGCAGGTCTAGCACCGGAAGGTCCAGCACCACAAAGCAGCGGTGCATATGTGATCGCACACACATCCGATACCCCGACAACCTCCATGTCCTCACTCAAGCGATGCAGTGGAAGAAACAACTCCTTTCCAGATAAAGCCACCAGGAACATGTATCTCGCTAATCCGAGACCATGGGGAATAATTTATAGGGGAGAGATCCTTCACGAGGAGGTGTGAGATGAGAGGATGAGTGGGAGGCCTTTTATAGGGGAGAGGGGGCAACCCCTTCCATGGCTGGCGGCAGAGGTGGTGCCCCGACCTCTTCCATCATTCATGTGGGTGGAGCTCCCACTCACATAAACATGCCTCCACTCAAAAGTCCAATCATCTCCATTAAATTTCCACCAAATTTAATACAATCTCTCATTTAATAAAACTCTTTTATTTATTTTATTCAGAATTTTGTTAATTACTTTAATTAACAAACATTCACATAAAAACCCCTACAACATTTCAATATCACATGCAAAACCAGTTTCTGATATTTCACCCAAAACAATTCCGGCTTTCATCGAAATGATTCTAGCGCTTTCTTATATCTTTATCTAAAATATATTTGCTCCAAATGGTGTCGGTATCCCTTAAGTGTGTAACCCTACGGATCGCAAATAATGCAGACATGATCGAGACCCCTCTCCGATCAATAATCAGCAGCGGGACCTAGAGATTCGTACTGACTCCCACACATTCAACGATGACTCTAGTGATCGTGTGAACCTTTAATGTTGTAACTAAATACCTTTGTATCGCGATATATTACATGTCCAAGATTCGATCATTGGTATCTTCATACCTAGTTTGATCTCGTTATCGGCATGCACTCTTTTCTTACCCCCTGATATAACATTCTAGTGATCACATCACTTGCTTGCAAGCTATCTCAATGTGATATCACCGAGAGGGCCCAGACTATATCTATCCGTCATAGGGATGGAAAAATCCCACTCTTGATCCATGAGCCTCAACATAACACTTTCAGAGTACCGAAACCCACCTTATAGTCACCCTGTTATGGTGTGACATTTGATGTTATCAAAGTACTCTTCCAGTGTTAGCAATTAACATGATCTCATGGTCTAAGGACTAAAGTTACTTTGTATGATGTTATAGCAATTTTAACACAATGACTTTGATTGTATTGCTATACTTCAGATGAATGTTCATCACCCCATTCAACCAATGTTGTGACCTCGTTATTAACAATATCCAATGTCCATGATCAGGAAACCTTGATCATGTTGTTAATCAACGAGCTAGTTTATAAGAGAGGCATAACTAGGAACCCTTTATTTGTTTATTAAACACACATGTATTAACGTTTCCAATTTATATAATTATAAAATGCAAAATAAACATTTATCATAAACAAGGAATAAGATATTAACCACTTTATTATTTCCTCTTAGGCATATTCCCTTCAATGAGGGGGAAGGGCAGCGCGACCACTCTGGCCGCCTCGTGTTCGGGTCGGGTAAAGGCCCCGGGTGAAAGTACATTTCATGATCTCTAGAGTTTTGTGTGTTAGATAACAATACCAAGGATCATCTCATGTGTGTTGAATTGTTGTAGATAAACTAGTCATTCAGATGTAGCAAAACTGAAGTTGGGGGCAGATTATCAGCCCCTGCCAAGGGCCGGATAATCCGTCCCACCTCAATCTCAAGAGCAGGCAAGGCGCATCATGCGGTATGGGGGCGAAATATCTCTCAAATTGTCCAGCCAGGGGCGGAGTTTTTGCCCGGGCCAGATAATCCACCCCTTCAGGGGGCCGGATAATCCGCCCCCCGAGAAGTTTTGCAAAGGGCGGCCAGGTGCGTCATGCGGTATGGGGGTGGATTTTCCCCCGAAAAATCCATTTTCGGGGCGGAGTTTTGCCTCGGCCGGATAATCCGGCCCCTACTTGGGCCAAATAATCTGTCCCCCAGAATCTCCAATGGCTGTGTTTAGCAGGGGGTATTTATTCCCCATCAATCCACCTGCCAGACTTCTTGATTCATTCGAAAAATCTCAAACATGTTCTTCAAGTTCCAAGCGAGATCTCCATCCTCACCCATCCAAAGACTTCGATCTTTGGGAATTGAAGAAGGAGGCCTCAATCTTCATCAACACTAATCAAGTGCTCAACTTCCCCCCCCCCCATTTACTTGGGGGATCCTTGATCTAGTATTTCTAGCAAATATCTAGATGCTTGTTTTTATTATTTGATAATCCTTGTTCTTGTGGTAGCTTGTTGTCATCACGGGAGCCTCCAATTCAGTTGTGGATGTGTGCCCCTCTAGCATTGTAAAGGCACCGGTTCCCGCCTTGAAGGGTACCAATAGTGGAAAGGTGGATCGGGCCTTTAGTGGCGAGATCCATCGGAGAATAGGGCGAGGCCTATTGTGGAGTGGTGGTCTTAGAACCGCCCACCCCTCCAACACAGACGTACTTCCCTTAACAAGGAAGGAACTGATGTCAAACAAATCCTCGTATCTCCACATGCTCCATTACAGTTTCCTCGCTCCTTTTTACACGCTTAGTAGTTAGGTTGGCATATAGGGAAATTCTCGTAATTGCATATCTAGAGAATTTACATTTGTGTCAAGCCTAAAATTGAAAAATAACTAAAATTTAAAGTAGCACCTATTCACCCCCCCTCTAGGTGCCCATACGATCCATTTCAATTGGTATCAGAGCCTCAGCTCTTTTATTCAGGATTTATCGCCTAAGAGATTATGGGCACTTAGGGAGATGGTAGTGAGGCTATTGACAAGGTAACTATGGATGATCTCAAGATGTTGGAAACAACCTTTATGAAATCCATAGAGGCCAAAATGGAAGAGATGCATCAAATCATTGCTCATCTCTCTCCATCTACAGCCCCACCTCCATCTACCTCTGAGGCTACCACTCCTCTCTCTCTAAGGACAAAGCTAATGCTAACTCCAAGGAAGACGAGGTGGTAGGTGATAAAAACAATGGATCCTCCTCCAAAAAGTGAAGTGGTAAGGAGGACTATAGTGAGGTCTCTTACTTATATTCTCCCGAACCACCAATCCCTCACCCTCATATTAACAATAGGGGTGATCCACCCAAGCTTACTACATCTTCATTTAATCAATGGCAATTCTTAATATAATCTCATGTGTGTAGTTCATCTATTGAGCTTTGGAGGATCATTGAAGAAGGCCTCCACATTGGAGATTCCACCAATTTGATAAGAATAGAAGTTGTGGATAGCCAACTCAATGCAATAGCTTTACACAGGATTCAGCTCGGTGTGGGTCCCAAGGACATTCCCCACATAGAATATCTCATCACTGCTAAGGAAGCTTGGGATGCCCTCACCAAACTCTTCATTGGTATGATGCACTGAGTAACCAAGCTGAAGGTTTTTTATATGATGGATGGCGAGGATCATGAGGATATGTATAGAACACTCAAGTCAATAGCCACCACATTTAGAGATCATGGTGCTACCCACGTTGATGACGCTTGGATCAAGAGAAAGTATGTTAGTGCTCTTATGCCTTTTGAGCCTACTAATTTGAAGAGCCTTCAAGGTAGATATAATTACCACCAAATGACTTCCAATGAGGTCATGCAAGAAATGGCAGCTTTCAAAGTGGCCGCTAAGAATGCCGAAGACGCTCGTGCTCGAGCCATTGGAATGCAAAAGGGGGTAAATGTGGCCTTAAAGGTAAATGTTGTTGAACAAGATGATGATGAATTTGAAGCTATGGACTGTCCTGGGGATGTCAAGAGGGCACATGGTTAGTACATGGCCTTTTATGCTAGAAACTTTTGGAAGAACCCCGCCAAAGCCAAATCTAAAATTGACTGCAAGAATGGTTCTAATGGAAGAAAGGAAAATGGTCCTAAACTGAGAACATGCTTCAATTGTGGAGACCGGCTACACTTTGTGGCTGAATGTCCTTATCAAAATAGAGAACATAATGGTGGAAGGCTCATTCTCAAATAAAAGTCAAAGGAACCTCGGAAGAAGCTATTTGTGAAGAAAAATGGTCCTTACAAGAAGCAATCGAACATTGTCTTGGTAGCTCAAGAGGAGTACTCGTCCAGGAGTGAAGGTGAATAAGATGATGATAGCTCACGAGAGGTGGCTTCCATAGCCACCACATCAACACCAACTTCACTCTTTGATTCACCTAATGAAAATGTGAGCAACAAGAACGCCACGTGTCTTATGGAAAGAGGTTCTGAGGTATCATCTTCCACCACTTCCTTTCCTAAGACTACCATGAATATTGATATGTATGATTTTACTAGTCTTAAGGTTAAGGAATATATTATTTCTTTGGATTATTTCATCACTAACTTACAAGGTGATTACAAAGTGCACTTTGAAGCACTCATGAGTCAACTTGCTCAAAATGAAGAGCTCCTCGAAGAAAAGGGCAAAATTGAAAGGGAGGATGCAATAGAGATTGCATCCCTAAAGAATGCTATAGAAGAATAAGAGGCTCGAGTCTCGCTTGAGGAGAGGCTTGAGTCGATCGAGGAGACACATGATGAAGTTGTGGACAAGCTAATCAAGGAACGTGATAATGCTATTGCCAAAGTAAAGAAACTAAAAAGTGATAAGGTTGAATTTGGGGCTGCTCATGCTAGACTCTCCGAGAAATTGGAGACACTTGACATTGCCCACAAGGCTTTGGAGAGTGAATACTCCATTCTTAATGAGTCTCATGATCAGCTCCAAATTTGATTGACCAAGTATGATATTCCTAGCACTTCTACTTCAACATGTGCACATGATGAAAATGCTAAGTTGAAAGAGGAGCTTGTCAAGGCATCCACTTCCAAAGGTAAGGAAGCTCTATATGAAGTCCTTAGCAAGCAAAGGACAAACAATGGAAAAGAGGGACTTGGTTATGTTCCAAAGTCTTAGAAGAAGAACAACAACAAGAAGAAGAAAGGCAAAAATTGCTCAAGTAAAGACAAGTATTGTTGAAAAGAACATCACAAAGGACAAAACTGACAATATTGGTTTTGAAGGGTCTAATAATCCTAATTATGAGATGTTTTGTGATTATTATGGTGATGTCTATGCTACTTATGTTGGTCCTTTTGTTAAGTATATTTGTTGGTCTATTTGGGTTCCAAAGACCCTTGTCACTAAAATGAGAGGACCCATTAAAAAATGGGTACCTAAAACCAAGAAGTAATTCTCTTGTAGGGCTATGCTTCCGGTGGTTCAAAATGTGTGCTTGATAGTGGGTGCACAAGTCATATGACCAGAAGCAAGGATATCATCACGGAGATGAGGCCAAACCATGATCAAATAAACGTCTCCTATGATGATAAGTCAAAATCTGAGGTATTGGGTCTTGGCAAGGTTGTAGTCGCCCACGATATTTCTCTCGTGGACGTCATGCTTGTTGAGACCCTTGGTTACAATTTACTTTTTGTTCGTGCCCTTGGTAAGATGGGCTTTGTAGTTTTTATTGATGGTGATTTAGTGGTACTCTTGTGGAGCAAGTCTCTAAAGGTTTCTTTCATTGGGTATGTCGAAAATGACATGTATGTGGTGGACTTTTCGGGGAAAACCACAGCGGGTCCGATGTGCTTATTCAGAAAGGCCGGCGTGGGTTGGTTATGGCATCGCCGTCTAGCTCACATCAACATGAGAACTTTGCAAAGTCTTCACAAGGGTGGCCACATCCTTGGACTAAAAGACAATGTTTCTTTTGCCAAAGATCATGTTTGCAGGGCATGTGTTGAAGGAAAGATGCACGACTCTCCCCACAAGAGTAAAACTATTATCTCATCAAAGAGGATCTTGGAGCTCCTTCATGTGGATCTCTTTGGTCCTCCGTCTCATGCAAGCTTGGTGGGAAGAAGTATTGCCTTGTCATAGTTGATGAGTACTCAAGATACACATGGGTTTACTTCTTCAAGCTAAAAAGTGAGACCCAACAAACTGCCATCAACTTTGCCAACGAGGTTCAGCGTCAACACAATGTTCCAACATTGGAAATTAGAAGTGACAATGGCTCTGAGTTCAAGAACTACACTCTGAATGAATTCCTTAGCGAAGAGGGGATAAGACACCAATACTCCGCTACGTACACGCCTCCACAAAATAGTGTAGCTGAGAGGAAAAACCAGACTGTAATGAACATGTCAAGGTCTATGTTGGCTGAATTCAAATCACCATACAATTTCTAGGCTGAAGCTATCTCCACTACTTGTCACTCATCAAACCGGCTTTATCTTTGCAAGATCTTGGACAAAACACCATATGAGATACTTACCGATAACAATCCCAACATATCATATTTCCGGGTGTTCGGTTGTAAGTGTTTCTTTCTCATTAAAGGAGTTCGTTTGTCTAAATTTGAGTCTAAGGCTTTAGAAGGTATTTTTGTTGGTTACGGTGCCGAAGTACACACTTATAGATTCTACAATAAGCTCTCCAGAACTATTGTAGAATCTTGTAGTGTGGTATTCAAGGAAAATGATGGCTCCCATGTGGGGGCAAGTTGATGTTTGTGATGCAGATGTTGAAATACCCCCAAGATGCCATAAGAAGAATGGGCGTGGGATTTTTCTGCCCCATTGAGGAACCCCTTGTGGCAGATCGGGAAGGACAATGCTCTACTCAATTAGATCCCTCATCTACACAAGCTCAACAAGCTCCACATGGTGGAGAAACTACTGCACCAACACCTCAACCTGCTGGAGATCAACCATCATCTAAAGCATCTGGAAGCTCCAGGCCTAATTTTTCGGCTGACGCAGGATTATCCGATATGACCACATCGAACGCCAGGAATAAATAGGATGACCAAGTAGCAATAGAAACTCCCAGGCCAGATTTTCCAGCAGACGCCGGATTTTCCGGTCCGACTACTGATGAGTGCATATTTGCATCATGTTTTATATTGTTATTTTGCATTGTAGATGTACGATCTTAGTATTTTACGGCGCTCCCATGCATATTTTATGTCTGTTTTCACCAGGATCAGGAAGATGATGGATACAATGGACACAATTCTTGAAGCAGTTGTATTGAGGAGAAAAGGAGTCAAAAACAGCATAAATCGCTTATTTGGGAGATATTAATAATACTAGAAGAAAACCAGAAGCAATCAAGGGAGACAGACGGTTTAACGACCAACTATACGGAAGGAATAAATTTTTCGGCCGTATAGTTCCCACCGTATAGTTGGCGCCGCCACCGCCTCCTCAAATAGTTTCACCCCATGCAACTAGATCAGGGAGACGACATACAGAACACCCAGAAATCACAGAAACCTCACCTCCGGAAGGCATCTGGAGGGGGAACTCGTCCATCGGGGATCCATCTTCGCCCTGCGTAGATCCGGGAGGCTAAGGCATAGATCTTCATCATCCACCACTACATCACCACCATCTCCATCCATACCATCTACCGCTTGTCTAGATCTTGTTGTAATTTCCGTACTCGTTGTGGATTTATACAAGTACTATTCATCTATGATAGATTCCATTGTTATTGCCATGATGTTGATTGCCTCCATGTCTAAGTAGATCATTAGTTCTTGGGGAGATGGAGAAACCCTAGTATGAGATTGAAATAAGATAAAGTTTATTATGATATTCATTGCTATGACCATGTGTTAGATTGTCTTCATCTTGATGTTGAGAGAAGTCGACCTCTCAATATTTGCCTCTCATGGGGACTTGATGGAGGGAACTACTTGTTGGTAGACGGAGGTGTGTTAGCACTTACGGTTACTATAAAGTTGTTGTCACTCCTTACATATCAACTTGGGAAACCGAGGAAACTCACGAAACACTATCCATGCCATGGAATACGTCCTATGGGATTACGTCCCTTAATAGCGCAGTAATTCGATTGATGTCGATTGCTGACTGTTGTGGTTATGAGGATGATGTGAGTAGTGGTTGCTGTCTATTTGTCCAAATACGGAGTTCCTCCCACACATACATAGTTAAGAATGTTCATGATAATAATCTTTACCTTATCTCCTTATAATGCTAGTGGTGAATCCGCTACTCTCTGAGAACACCTTTTCCCTATTGCAGTTCCAATCTCTCTTACATATGCAATACTTACTTTCTCTATTCAGTCATTTTACTCTACTTATTGTTGCTCTTATACCCAAAACCCAAAAATACCTTTTTATGCAATACTCACATTTTATCTTGTCACTTAGAACTTTATTAAGCATTACTAGTGTAATAGTTATTTCAAGAATTATTAGGCTTCAGACTCCTGCTCCCTGTGGGATCGATATTGTAGCATCCCATCTATCTAACATATGTAATGCTACATGGTCTAGTAATATAATTGCTACTTCCTACATATATTGTTGCATCATAATTATATCATGCTCATGTCATCATGCCACCTTGCATTTGAGCATCATATAAAACCCTTTTTCATTTGGTTCTTATCTCATATGCACTATTAATTGTAGTTGCCTCTTGATATATTATATTTGGTTCTTGATATATGTTAAATGCCCAAGTTAAGTGGAGGGCATACCTTTTACTTCCCCTTTCATCTACTAACTTGCCTTACACCTCTCCTTTGATATCATTTTTTTTACTATATACATGTATGTGGCCTTTTGTTGTTAGTATTTTAAAACCAAGCCACATATATGTGTATGGATCCAAATCTACATGTCTCATGCAAATAAAACCCTCCGCCTTCCCTTTTACCTCAATCTTTTATTTTTGGGTGTGGTGTCCATCCTACCTTGCCTTCCATATCCTTCTATTCAATTCTAGTGCTTGCCTCTCTCAAATATTCATAGGTGCATGTGGCATACATTTTATTCAAATCTAGTGCTACATGCAATATTAGCCCCTAATCACATGTGATATCAATGCCACTAGTGACCTCTCTTTTATTCAAATTCTTTTGCACTTGTTTGATTGTTCAAATTTTTGATCAAATCTTATATCTACAACCATCTACCAAGTTTTCCTAGCTAATCTAGCTATCTAAATAAAGACTCTATCTCTAAATTTTTTTATTTAATTTTTTTGTCTCTTGGTCTCTGCCTAAATCTTTGACACTAAATCCGTCTAAAACTAGTCCCATCTAATCTAGTTTAGACTATATAAAAACTCCAATCCTCTTTTTAGTTCTACTTTTATTTTGAGAATCTGGACCACTTCATGACTTTATCAACCTAGTTTTTTTTCCTCTGCCTCACCTGGTAATCCATCGTAGCAGCAACTAACTGCAGCTCAGCAGACGCATAGCAGCCTCGCCCAACCAAAACGCCCCAGCCGAACCTTTTCGTTTCCCTGGTCCTGTTCTTCTTCAAGCCGTGCCAGGCACGTGCTCGTGCTAGTTTTTGCCTCGCTTCCTCCTGGCCACACAAAGCAGAGGCACGCCTCCCCCTCTCCTTCTTATCCTCTTGGAAGGGAAGCCTCTTGAACCCTAGCCTCCTCCCAGCGCCGCCGGTCTGTTTCCCCTCTCTGCTGCTCCCCTTTCTTCTCCACGGTATCGAGAGGAAAGACACACCCACCTCGCATCTGCTGTATCAATGCCTTGAACTCCTCCAGGCCAAGAGGAACCCAGGAACGGTACCGTGACGTATTTTCCTCGCCATCCTCACCAAGTGGAGCTTCCGGGGACGCCTGGAGATTGGAGAATTCGAAGTTTCTTCACCAAACCGAGCTCGGTCACCGTCACCAATTCATCGCCAGGACACCTCTTAAAGTTCGAATGACTGCTTCCCCAACCTACTGGTGAGCACCCGCTCCTTTTACCCTTCTCCTCCATCAGTTTTCATGCACTGTAGGCGTTGATCTGTTGGAGCCAAAAATTCTGCGCCATGGCTGTGTTGAGCCTGTTCGTTAACTCATGCAGATGGGTCACTTTGCTGTACATCCCTAACTGTCCATCAACATGACCAGTACCCTAGTGGCTTTCAACGTTCTATCCTATACGTTTGATCTAGAGTTCAAATCCCCACTCCATCGTATATATATCTTTTGATCTAGAGTTCAAATCCCTACTCCATCGTATATATATATATATATATATCTGCTGGTTTTGCTTTTCTTTTTCCTCAGAGCATGCGCATGCCTAATGGCTAGACCCTCTGGAATCGGCCAAGCATTTGTTGAGATCAAATCCCTTTGGCTCAAGTTAATTCAACTGTTTTTTTTCTTCTCTGGAGTTAGGCCTGTTCGAACTCTAAAAATCGGAGAAAGTTGCAGTGTCTGTTGTTCACCAGTTAAAAGCCCAGGAAAACCATCGAATCAGGTTCATAACGAGTCGAGCATCCATTATAACAACAACTTGATCAGTAGCCTAGTGGCAGCGTCCTCTTGCCACATCCCAATGATCCAAGGATCAAGTCCTCCCAGGCGCCCCTTTATTTTTTTTCTTCTTCTCTGAATTTTTCGGTCTTTATTTTTTTTCTTCTTCTCTGAATTTTTCGGTCGAGTGGAGAACTACAGTGAAGTGACTTTTAGAAAGTTCAGTTAAGGTCTAGGATTAAGTGCAGCAGCAAACTCTTTCTAAACCTCGGCCTAATTCAAAACTGTCATGTCTTCTAAAATAGGTTCAAATCCAAATACTTTTAAAATCAAACTTTCTAGAATTATTCAGAAAATAGTATTTTTTTTGTATTGAAATTGGATTTTCTAAATGCTCAAACATATATCTATTTGACTATGTTAACATTATAAATCTTCAAATATTAATAACTTTATTTTCGTAATTCCAAATTTGACAAATAATATGTCTAAATCGATCAGCGTGACGAGCCTGTTCTATCTATGCATTCCATGTTCTGAATTGCAGCATGCATCATATAAATATAAACTATACAGAAACTTATTTGAGTATAAAATGTGACTAAAACTCAATAAAATGCTTTATTCTTGTACTCCACACCTCACCCATGCCATGCTACATTATTGCCATGCAAATTGTGCATCATTCATCATGGCATGATTGTTTGCTTGTCGCATTTTAATCCATATGCTTGTGCACTCTATTTATGTTGGCCCTTGTTTGTTTGGTTCTTCTTCGAATAGACGCTGAGCAGGAGATGTATCAGGAAACCCAGGAGCACTATCCAGATTCGTCCCTCGCTTCAACTGAGCTGCCAGGCAAGCACTACCACATGCTTGCATACATATAGTACCTATTGTCTCTATCTTATTCTTGCATCATCGAGTCGCGATTGCATTAAATTGAATCCCAAGTACTGCATAGCCTTTACTTTTAAACCCCACCGAAGCTTGTTCCTCCATCCCATGAGCCATTACTACAGGAGTTGTTTGAGCCATGCGGGTCGTAGAACAGCATGTGTAGGGTATGTGAGAGTCTGATGGATAACGAGGTACCTAAACAACTTAACCTGAGTAGTAATGGGATAACTAATGAAAGTGGCACCGGTGAGCAATATCTGCTATTTGGTTCTTCATGCTCACTTGTGTCCCGTAGGACCCCGAGTACTTGATTCCTGTTCCTTGACTATTCGCACTATTCACATCCGGGAGGCCTTATGGACCCCCTGAGCTAGAGCTTGATTCATTCTTATTTCTTGGGGCCACAAAGTAGTTTGGGGCTTTATTACTATCATATACTTATGCCATGTTTTACTGCTTTATTTAAGATTGTGCGAGGAGCACCTGTACTGTTTAGGATTGCGGAGTGTTTTCGCGGTATCGACAAGCCCAGTCACACTTTCGGGTTCCCAGTCGTTTACAGCCATTGGCGCAAACCTTGGGTCCATCTCGGAGCCGGGCAACTTCGTTGCGGGTAGCTTAATGGGGTGGCCCCCTGAAACATTTCTGAATCCTGTGATCGCTTTGTCGTGAATGCCTCGTTGGGTTTTGATTTGGTTTTTCCGAGGTTGATCGAGTGTGTGTTGCTATTTGTGCACCCCTGCAGGGTAAATCTTTCTAAAAGCCGTGTCCGCGGTTATGGACGACTTGGAGCACAGTTTCTCGATCATAGACAAGTATAACTAAAGTACCGCTTTTAATTTGACTAAGTACCTGACTAGTAAATAGTGCAACACTCATGGAATGGATAATAAAACTGCCAACGGATGGGGGCTATTCGTCCGCTTCCTCGTTGGTAAGCGAGGAGGAGGATGGATCTGTTCATATTACTGTTACAACTGTTGCTATTAATTCACGGACATCCGTTTATCTTTGGTTAGGCGGATGGTTAGCGAGTATCTATAGAATTGTTAGGTATTATCTTTTGCTGCAATTGCGTCACCCCAGGTTGTGTCCCCCTTTAGAGGCATAAAGACTTGCTGAGTACCCCTAGGGTCTCACACGATACATTGTTTGATTCAGATAAACATGTATACTCGCAAGATGGATACTAGGTGGAGGAGACGGACGATGTTTGCAACGATCACTCGATGTAGAGATTCCGGGAACGGGGATCCGTGAGATCTGTGGGCGGGATGTGTTTATTTATGTGGCATCTTATGTCGATTTGCTTCTTATCCGTACTCGGATCTTGTCTTCCGCTTCCGCCTGATACTCTGATGTTTGATGTATGAGGAGCTATCCTAAAATATTATCTCAATCTAGGATATTTGGATCTTGCCGTATGGCGTTGCAATATTTCTATTTCTTTTTAGATGGAATGGCTCTGAGGACTGTTGTATGTGGCTTGCATACATACTCATTTGTGTATGTAGTTGATCCCTTCGCCTACCGATTACGCCACTTGTTCTTGTCCTGATGTTTTGGAAATGGTTAGGACGGCCGAAAGGTCTACCTGTGAGTGGCATTTGGCCCCACAGTACTATTTTAACCATTTTCGCTCATCCAGGCTTGTAACTAAGAGCGTAATTCACTGAGGTAGTTACAATTGGTATCAGAGCCATCCCGCCCTTCAGGGTCTCAGCCAAATGGTCATTGTCAGTCTAGCAAATATTTTTGGTAGTTATGTATACTAGGGAAAAACAAAACGTGAGAGTAGGACTGCTTCCATTTTTCTTCTTACCCACCCACCCACACTTTTCTGGTAAGGAAGTGTAACGTTTTCAATCCTCTTCTAAAATTCAAACTAGGATTCACGTGTTCTGGGTTCCGTAGTACCATAGGTTGTGTGTGTGTGTGTTTGTGTGTGAATTCCTTGTCTATCTGTTGCATCCAACATGTTATCATTATCTGCCTTTTGGTTATCAACTGTTGGTACATTCCATACCGACAGGCTTTTGCAAACCGACGCGATCTATCTGATTCATTGTATACCGACGCGATCTGTCTTACTCTTTGTTATCCGACGTTATCTTGTTTGGGGTGTTCGTTTCCGTAGTTACTAATCTTTAGGTTCATCTTAAGAAGAAGGTGTTGGGATATATGTTTTACTTATTCATGTGCGGAGTAATGATTTGAGTGCGGGATGGAGTCGCGACCATACCACTACTTTTCTCATTCGCTCTTGTATATTGAATTGGTAGAGTTACTAATCTTGATTCGTTAAGTGGTTTTGCGCTTATAGTGGTATTTTAATGCCGAAATTTGCGGAAAAATTTTCTTTGTTAGTTTGTTTACCACACTCCTTCTTTAGTCGTGTGCGATATGCTTAATATCTTCTAGGTGCTTTGAACTTTGTTGATATTTTAATATCATCTTAGTAATTTGTATCCTTTAATCTTGGTTAATTCCATTTTGGTACTATTTTGGATTATTATTATTCTCCATTATGGTACTGACTTGTGTTTTACATCAATCACAGGATGGCACCACCACGCCGTTCTGAGGAGGACATACAACCTGAACTGGGGGCTGCGTTGTCAAGCATTGCCAATGCCTTGGCCGCAATGCAGCAGAACCAGCAGCGATTTGAAGAAAGTGTCAGAAGAAATGAGTTTGTTCCGCTACCTCCACCTCCCAAGCGAGGAGACATCAAAAGCTTCCTGAAGTTCAACCCACGCCAATTTGATGTTTCTGATCAACCACTTGATGCTGATGATTGGTTGCGTGAGATGTCAAGGTTACTGGTGACTGCTGATGTTCCTGAGCAAGAATGGGTAAAATGTGCCACTCACCTTCTGAAGGGAGATGCAGCTCTTTGGTGGGAGAATTACCTCAAGGCGAACTACACTGGTTTTCAGCCTACTTGGGAACAGTTCACTGGAGCTTTCAAAGAGCAATATCTGTCAGAAATTGTCATGGAGAGGATGAAGGAAGTGTTTCTCAACCTCAAGCAGGGCAATGACAATGTCAATACCTACATCAGAAACTTCATGAACCTTTCTCGTTATGGTGGCGATGAGATCTCTGATGACAAGAAGAAGCAAAAGAGGTTCAGATAAGGGCTCAATGCATCGATTAAATATGCAATCACACATGCAAGGCCGGTGTCTTTTCTGGAACTCCAACATACAGCTCTGCAGGAAGAAGCAAGTAGGCAAGTGTTTGAGGAGTCAAAGAAACACAACTGTGATGCAGCAAGCTCTTCAGCTATGTCAACTCCTTCTAAGCGTCGTGTCTGGGTTCCTAACACCCCACCGTCGCTCCCGGCTCCACCAAAACCTCCAAGCTACGCAGCAAGGCCACCAAACTTCCTCACTGCTGCTCCCAGGGGCTACAACCACAACTACCCTGGAGCGCCTGCCGGAGTCCCTGTCTATGTTGCTCCACGTCCACCTGGTGCTTGCTACACTTGTGGAAACACTAGGCATCAACACTGGAACTGTCCATTGAACAACAAAGCTCTTCCTCCACCACCTCCAAGATCTGCGGCAAGCTCTCCTATGGTTCGTGCACCACCACCTCGGGCTCTCAACATCAACACCAAGCCCGGGTCTACTGTTGCTCGTGCCAACTGTGTCAATGCCGCTCAAGCTGAGCATGCACCTGGAGTTGTGATGGGTATGCTTTCCGTTAACTCAGTCCTTGCACGAGTTTTGTTTGATTTTGGTGCATCGCATTCTTTTGTCTCTACAAGTTTTTCTGATGTGAATGGGTTACCGATGGATCCTCTTCCTAAGCGGCTAATGGTCCTTTCTCCTGGAGCAACTATGGCAGCTTCAAAAATTAGCCATGGCAATCAAATTGAGATTGGTGGTTCTTCGTTCCAGGCTTCCTTAATTATTCTGGGCAATTCTGACATTGATGTTATCTTGGGCATGGATTGGTTGACAGCAAATGCAGCTGTGATTGATTGTGCTGAACGCTCGGTTTCTCTGAAAATTCCTGAAGGCCATATAGTCTATTCTCCAAGTCTGACTCCTGCTATTCAGCTTTTCTCTTTGGCGGCTCTGAATGATGATGCTATGGAAGCTATTCAGAGTGTTTCGGTGGTCTGTGAGTTCCCAGATGTCTTTCCTGAAGAGTTACCGGGTATGCCTCCTGACCGAGAGGTCGAGTTTGTGATTGAGCTTGAACCTGGTACCGCTCCTATCTCCAAGCGGCCTTATAAAATGGGTCCTGCTGAGTTGGCTGAACTCAAACGTCAGCTTGATGAACAAGAGAAGTTGGGTTTCATTCAGCACAGTACTTCTTCTTGGGGTAGCCCAACCATCTTTGTGAAGAAGCAAGACAAGACCAATAGACTTTGTGTTGACTATCGGGCTCTCAATGCTAAAACCATCAAGAATAAATATCCCCTTCCACGGATTAATGATCTCTTCGATCAGCTAGCTGGAGCTGTGGTTTTCTCTAAGCTTGATTTGAGAAGTGGATATCATCAAATCAAGATTCGCAAGGAAGATGTTCCTAAAACAGCTTTCACCACCCGTTATGGCCTCTATGAGTACACGGTCATGTCTTTCGGTCTCACCAACGCACCTGCCACCTTCTCGAGGCTTATGAACTCGGTTTTCATGGAGTATCTTGATAAGTTCGTTGTGGTCTATCTAGATGACATCCTAGTCTATTCTAAGTCAAAGGAAGAACATGAAGAACACCTTCGGTGTGTCCTAAACAAGCTTCATGAGAACCGCCTGTATGCAAAGTTCTCCAAATGTGAGTTTTGGCTCCCTCAAGTCACCTATCTTGGTCACGTCATCTCTGCCAAGGGCATTGCCGTCAACCCAGAAACTGTTAAAACAATTGTTGACTGGCTTCCACCTAAAAATGTCAAAGAAGTCCGGAGTTTCCTTGGTTTGGATAGTTATTGTCGTCGCTTCATGCAGAACTTCTCGAAGATTGCGAAGCCTCTTACCGATCTCCTCAAGAAAGGCAAGAAATACCTTTGGACTCCTGCATGTCAAGCAAGCTTTGAAACACTCAAAGAGAAGCTCACTTCCACACCAGTCTTGATTCCTCCAGATACATCAAAGCCTTTCCAGATATTCTGTGACGCCTCATTGCAAGGATTGGGTGCGGTCCTTATGCAAGAAAAACAAGTTGTTGCTTATGCCTCTCAACAGTTGAAGACGCATGAGATCAACTATCCTACACATGACCTTGAACTCGCAGCAGTTGTCTTTGCATTCAAAGTATGGAGGCACTACTTGCTTGGCAACCGTTGTGAAATCTTTTCTGATCACAAGAGTCTGAAGTATATCTTCACACAGCCTGATCTCAACCTTCGTCGGAGGAGGTGGATTGAAGCAATCAATGATTTCGATTTGACCATCAACTACACTCCGGGCAAAGCTAATGTCATGGCCGATGCTCTCAGCCGAAAAGCTTATGTCAACAACCTCATGGTGGAAGAACAACAGCCTCTCTTATGCGAGGAATTCCATCAGCTCAACCTTGAAATTGTGGATCAAGGGTATCTTCTGAACCTTCTGGCAACCCCTCTCTTGGAAGAAAAAGTTCGCTCCATTCAACTTGGTGATCCGTACACTAAAAAGATCATCTCTAACATTCAGCTTCCGAAGTATGAGTCCTTCCACGTCGACGACCAAGGCACTCTTTTCTTTGAACACCGGATGTTTGTTCCGAACTACCCGGGTTTGAGAGAGCAAGTTCTCAAGGAGGCGCATGATTCTGTTCTTTCTATCCACCCTGGAAGCACTAAGATGTACATGGACTTGAAAACACAATATTGGTGGCCTGGGTTGAAACGATATTGTGCCAAGTATGTCTCGGAGTGTGATGTCTGCCGTAGAGTTAAAGTTGTCCATCAGAAACCTTCCGGTCTTCTATAGCCATTGAAACCTCCGGAATGGAAATGGGAGAAAGTAGAGATGGACTTCATCACTGGTTTTCCAAGGTCGCAGAAGGGAAACAATGCAATCTTTGTTGTCATTGACAGGCTTTCTAAAGTGGCTCACTTCTTTCCCGTCAAGGAAACAATTTCTGCAATTTAGTTGGCTGAGCTCTATATCAACAGAATTGTCTCTTTGTATGGGGTTCCTCTTGAGATCAGTTCAGACCGTGGAAGCATCTTCACTTCCAAGTTCTGGGGAAGTTTCCAAAATGCTTTGGGAACAAAATTGAACTTCAGTACAGCCTACCACCCTCAGTCGCAAGGACAAGTTGAAAGGATCAATCAGATTCTAGAAGATATGCTCCGTGCTTGCGTCATCTCTTTCAGCATGAAGTGAGAAGAATGTCTTCCTTATGCTGAATTCTCTTACAACAACAGCTTCCAGAAAAGTCTAAAGATGGCACCATTTGAGGCTCTCTATGGTTGCAAATGTAGAACTCCGATTGGTTGGTCGGGCGCAGGTGAAAGAACTTTGTTTGGCCCCGACATTGTAACTCAAGCGGAGGAGAAGGTTCACATCATTCTTGAAAATCTGAAGGTTGCTCAAAGTCGCCAAAAGAGCAACTATGACAGAAAGCACACGGACATGGAGTATGTCCCTGGTGATCTCGTTTACCTTAGTGTCACTCCCATGAGAGGCACGCACCGCTTTGGTATCAAAGGAAAGTTGGCTCCTAGATACATCGGTCCATTCAAAATCCGTGGAAGAAGAGGAGAAGTTGCTTATGCTCTTGAACTTCCTGAAAAACTCAAGGTCCATGATGTGTTCCATATCTCTCAACTCAAGAAGTGCTTCAAGGATCCCGGCAGGACCGTGGACCATGAGCTTATCAATCTCCAAGAAGACCTGTCTTATCAAGAACACCCCATAAAAATCCTAGAAGTCGCAGAAAGAAGGACTCGCAACAAGTCCATCAAGTTCTGCAAGGTGCAGTGGTCGCACCATTCCGTTGATGAAGCCACTTAGGAACGCGAGGATGAGCTCCGTGCCAAATATCCTACCCTCTTCGTGTCTTCTTCTTCTTCCTAGAATCTCGGGGCGAGATTCCTGTTTAGTGGGGGAGAGTTGTAGCATCCCATCTATCTAACATATGTAATGCTACATGGTCTAGTAATATAATTGCTACTTCCTACATATATTGTTGCATCATAATTATATCATGCTCATGTCATCATGCCACCTTGCATTTGAGCATCATATAAAACCCTTTTTCATTTGGTTCTTATCTCATATGCACTATTAATTGTAGTTGCCTCTTGATATATTATATTTGGTTCTTGATATATGTTAAATTCCCAAGTTGAGTGGAGGGCATACCTTTTACTTCCCCTTCCATCTACTAACTTGCCTTACACCTCTCCTTTGATATCATTTTTTTACTATATACATGTATGTGGCCTTTTGTTGTTAGTATTTTAAAACCAAGCCACATATATGTGTATGGATCCAAATCTACATGTCTTGTGCAAATAAAACCCTCCGCCTTCCCTTTTACCTCAATCTTTTATTTTTGGGTGTGGTGTCCATCCTACCTTGCCTTCCATATCCTTCTATTCAATTCTAGTGCTTGCCTTTCTCAAATATTCATAGGTGCATGTGGCATACATTTTATTCAAATCTAGTGCTACATGCAATATTAGCCCCTAATCACATGTGATATCAATGCCACTAGTGACCTCTCTTTTATTCAAATTCTTTTGCACTTGTTTGATTGTTCAAATTTTTGATCAAATCTTATATCTACAACCATCTACCAAGTTTTCCTAGCTAATCTAGCTATCTAAATAAAGACTCCATCTCTAAAAAAAATATTTAATTTTTTTATCTCTTGGTCTCTGCCTAAATCTTTGACACTAAATCCGTCTAAAACTAGTCCCATCTAGTCTAGTTTAGACTATATAAAACTCCAATCCTCTTCTTAGTTCTACTTTTATTTTGAGAATTTGGACCACTTCATGACTTTATCAACCTAGTTTTTTTTCCTCTGCCTCACCTGGTAATCCATCGTAGCAACAACTAACTGCAGCTCAGCAGACGCACAGCAGCCTCGCCCAACCAAAACGCCCCAGCCGAACCTTTTCGTTTCCCTGGTCCTGTTCTTCTTCAAGCCGTGCTAGGCACGTGCTCGTGCTCGTTTTTGCCTCGCTTCCTCCTGGCCACACAAAGCAGAGGCACGCCTCCCCCTCTCCTTCTTATCCCCTTGGAAGGGAAGCCTCTTGAACCCTAGCCTCCTCCCAGCGCCGCCGGTCTGTTTCCCCTCTCTGCTGCTCCCCTTTCTTCTCCACGGTATCGAGAGGAAAGACACACCCACCTCGCATCTGCTGTATCAACGCCTTGAACTCCTCCAGGCCAAGAGGAACCCAGGAACGGTACCGTGACATATTTTCCTCGCCATCCTCACCAAGTGGAGCTTCCAGGGACGCCTGGAGATTGGAGAATTCGAAGTTTCTTCACCAAACCGAGCTCGGTTACCGTCACCAATTCGTCGCCAGGACACCTCTTAAAGCTTGAATGACTGCTTCCCCGACCTACTGGTGAGCACCCGCTCCTTTTACCCTGCTCCTCCATCAGTTTTCATGCAATGTAGGCGTTGATCTGTTGGAGCCAAAAATTCTGCGCCATGGCTGTGTTGAGCCTGTTCGTTAACTCATGCAGATGGGTCACTTTGCTGTACATCCCTAACTGCCCATCAACATGACCAGTACCCTAGTGGCTTTCAACGTTCTATCCTATACGTTTGTTCTAGAGTTCAAATCCCCACTCCATCGTATATATATCTTTTGATCTAGAGTTCAAATCCCCACTCCATCGTATATATATATATATATATATATATATATATATATATATATATATATATATATATATATATATATATATATCTGCTGGTTTTGCTTTTCTTTTTTCTCAGAGCATGCGCATGCCTAATGGCTAGACCCTCTGGAATCGGCCAAGCATATGTTGAGATCAAATCCCTCTGGCTCAAGTTAATTCAACTGTTTTTTCTTCTTCTCTGGAGTTAGGCCTGTTCGAACTCTAAAAATCGGAGAAAGTTGCAGTGTCTGTTGTTCACCAGTTAAAAGCCCAGGAAAACCATCGGATCAGGTTCATAATGAGTCGAGCATCCATTATAACAACAACTTGATCAATAGCCTAGTGGCAACGTCCTCTTGCCACATCCCAATGATCCAAGGATCAAGTCCTCCCAGGCGCCCCTTTATTTTTTTCTTCTTCTCTGAATTTTTCGGTCGAGTGGAGAACTACAGTGAAGTGACTTTTAGAAAGTTCAGTTAAGGTCTAGGATTAAGTGCAGCAGCAAACTCTTTCTAAACCTCGGCCTAATTCAAAATTGTCATGCCTTCTAAAGTAAGGTTCAAATCCAAATACTTTTAAAATCAAACTTTCTAGAATTATTCAGAGAATTAAAATAGTATTTTTTTTGTATTGAAATTGGATTTTCTAAATGCTCCAACATATATCTATTTGACTATGTTAACATTATAAATCTTCAAATATTAATAACTTTATTTTCGTAATTCCAAATTTGACAAGTAATATGTCTAAATCGATCAGCGCGACGAGCCCGTTCTATCTATGCATTCCATGTTCTGAATTGCAGCATGCATCATATAAATATAAACTATACAGCAACTTATTTGAGTATAAAATGTGACTAAAACTCAATAAAATGCTTTATTCTTGTACTCCACACCTCACCCATGCCATGCTACATTATTGCCATGCAAATTGTGCATCATTCATCATGGCATGATTGTTTGCTTGTCGCATTTTAATCCATATGCTTGTGCACTCTATTTATGTTGGCCCTTGTTTGTTTGGTTCTTCTTTGAATAGACGCTGAGCAGGGGATATATCAGGAAACCCAGGAGCACTACCCAGATCCGTCCCTCGCTTCAACTGAGCTGCCAGGCAAGCACTACCACATGCTTGCATACATATAGTACCTATTGTCTCTATCTTATTCTTGCATCATCGAGTCGCGATTGCATTAAATTGAATCCCAAGTACTGCATAGCCTTTACTTTTAAACCCCACCGAAGCTTGTTCCTCCATCCCATGAGCCATTACTACAGGAGTTGTTTGAGCCATGCGGGTCATAGAACAGCATGTGTAGGGTATGTGAGAGTCTGATGGATAACGAGGTACCTAAACAACTTAACCTGAGTAGTAATGGGATAACTAATGAAAGTGGCACCGGTGAGCAATATCTGCTATTTGGTTCTTCATGCTCACTTGTGTCCCGTAGGACCCCGAGTACTTGATTCCTGTTCCTTGACTATTCGCACTATCCACATCTGGGAGGCCTTATGGACCCCCCTGAGCCAGAGCTTGATTCATTCTTATTTCTTGGAGCCACAAAGTAGTTTGGGGCTTTATTACTATCATATACTTATGCCATGTTTTACTGCTTTATTTAAGATTGTGCGAGGAGCACCTGTACTGTTTAGGATTGCGGAGTGTTTTCGCGGTATCGACAAGTCTAGTCACACTTTCGGGTTCCCAGTTGTTTACAGCCATTGGCGCAAACCTTGGGTCCGTCTCGGAGCCGGCCAACTTCGTTGCGGGTAGCTTAATGGGGTGGCCCCCTGAAACATATCTGAATCCTGTGATCGCTTTGTCGTGAATGCCTCGTTGGGTTTTGATTTGGTTTTTCCGAGGTTGATCGAGTGTGTGTTGCTATTTGTGCACCCCTGCAGGGTAAATCTTTCTGAAAGCCGTGTCCGCGGTTATGGACGACTTGGAGCACAATTTCTCGATCATAGACAAGTATAACTAAAGTACCGCTTTTAATTTGACTAAGTACCTGACTAGTAAATAGTGCAACACTCATGGAATGGATAATAAAACTGCCAACGGATGGGGGCTGTTCGTCCGCTTCCTCGTTGTAAGCGAGGAGGAGGATGGATCTGTTAATATTACTGTTACAACTGTTGCTATTAATTCACGGACATCCGTCTATCTTTGGTTAGGCGGATGGTTAGCGAGTATCTATAGAATTGTTAGGTATTATCTTTTGCTGCAATTGTGTCACCCCAGGTTGTGTCCCCCTTTAGAGGCATAAAGACTTGCTGAGTACCCCTAGGGTCTCACACGATAAATTGTTTGATTCAGATGAACAAGTATACTCGCAAGATGGATACTGGGTGGAGGAGACGGACGATGTTGGCAATCCTCACTCGATGTAGAGATTCCGGGAATGGGGATCCGTGAGATCTGTGGGCAGGATGTGTTTATTTATGTGGCATCTTATGCCGATTTTCTTCTTATCCGTACTCGGATCTTGTCTTCCGCTTTCGCCTGATACTCTGATGTTTGATGTATGAGGAGCTATCGTAAAATATTATCTCAATCTAGGATATTTGGATCTTGCCGTATGGCGTTGCAATATTTCTATTTCTTTTTAGATGGAATGGCTCTGAGGACTGTTGTATGTGGCTTGCATACATACTCATTTGTGTATGTAGTTGATCCCTTCGCCTACCGATTACGCCGCTCGTTCTTGTCCCGATGTTTTGGAAATGGTTAGGACGGCCGAAAGGTCTACCTGTGAGTGGCATTTGGCCCCACCGTACTATTTTAACCATTTTCGCTCATCCAGACTTGTAACTAAGAGCGTAATTCACCGAGGTAGTTACAAATATCTTTATAAAACTAGCTACAAACGATATGTGCACTTGCAGTCATCAAGCTATTTTCTGGCGCCATTGTCGGGGAGCTAAGCATTGTAGGTCTTTTAGTTATTGCTTATTTATTTTTGTCTTGCTAAGTTTTGTTTTGAGTTATAGGTTTCCACCAACATGATGGAGTTTGAGCATATGACTAGTGCTAACCCACTCAACCACTTTGGGAAGCCCTATGATATTTATAAAAGAGACAACTCCAATGAGAAGACAAGGGGGTTTGAAATAAATCCTCTCTTACTTGGTATTCTACATAAGAAACAATTTACTGGAAATGAAGAAGATCCTGATCCATATGAGCATATTGCATGTTTAAACATTTATGTGGCACTTTTCAATTGACGGGATATACTGCTGATGAGGTAAGGGTTAAACTTTTTAGTATGACTTTGACTACTACAGGTCTATCATGGTATAGATCTCTACCCCCAGAAGCCACTACTACTTGGGATAATCTAGCTTGTGAATTTCTAGCAAAATATTATCCATTATCAAAATCTTTTGAAATCGGGCATCTTATAATAACTTGGAAGAACCGTTCTAATGAAGGACTAGTAAGAGCTTATATCAGATTTAAAGATTTACTTCGCCTATGTCCTCATCATGATTTGCCTGAATGGTATTTATTGCATATCTTTTATGGCGGTTTAATTAAACCTAATAAAATTGAACTAGACTCTTTCGTGGAAGGAGCCTTAATGAATCTTCCTATAGCTAAAGCTTGGTCTTTACTTGATAGAATTTGCGATCATGGAGTTTCATGGAATTTTGGTCTAGGAAGTGAAGGAGGCGTAGAAATAGAATATGATTGTATTCATGACTATAATAAAAAAGGCCATGTTAAAGAATTATCTAAAGAACTTTATTTGGATTCAGATCTTATGTTGCAAGTTGTTAAAGCTTTTACAGAACATATCAAAGCTCCAAAAGAGGGTTTGGTCAAGTATGATCCATCACCCGAACCTAAGAAGAAAAGAGAAGTTAAAGCAACACTGGCCTCCCTAGAGCCAACATATGAGATACCTTTCCCTAACATTGCATAGAAGCATATTATTGAATATGAATAGGTCAAAGCAGCACATGAAAAGAAGGAATAGGAAATTATACCAGAAGTTGTAGAATGTCTGGAAGAAACCAAAGCCGAAACGGTAACCAAGGAAGCAATTATGGCTATGTACGTGCATTGTAACACAGTTGAACTTGATGAAGAGACTTCCGTATTGGTTGAAGGTAAGACAAAGGTAAAAGATGTGGGTAAGCCTATTCTTCCCTGCATATTTAAAGAAACCTCGCATTATGGTTTATGTGATCTTGGCACCGAAGTTAATGTTATATCTTATGATTTCTATTTAAAAATAAAAGAGAAATAGAACTAGCTACAATTGAAAATACTGATATGACAACTATGTTAGCCAATAAAAATCTTAGAATTCCAATGGGAGTAGTTGAAGATGCAACTATCACAATTGGCAACAAAAACTTTCCTATTTATTTTGTAGTTGTTGATTTGCCAGCTGACACTCTTTGCCCAATTATATTTGGGAGAAACTTTTTGAGTGATATAGGTGCCTATGTTGATTTTAAAAAGGAGATAGTGTCTCTTAAGCTTGGGGAGCGGAAAAGGAATTCCACTTTTCCAAATTTAAAGACATGCCTCCACAAATACAAGAATAAGAGAAAGAGAAAACTATCGAGGAAATGGCAGCTCTTTTTTTAGTAATCAAGAAGAAGAAATAAATGAAGACTCAAATTATGAAGAAATAGTTATGGAGGACAAGTCCCTAGAAGAACTAGAAGATGAACTCGATTCACTTCCTATTATAGGGCCTCCAACCGATGAGGCTTTTGAAGAGCCAGAAAAGAGAGGGGATGAGGAATTACCACCCCTAGAGTTGAAGACTCTACCAGATAATCTTAAATACAGGTTTTTAGATGGTACAAATAAATTTCCTGTTATTATTAGTGTTAAACTTTCAGGTAGAAGAAGAAGAACTCATGAAAATACTCAAGGAGCATTGCAAGGCCTTTGGGTACTCAATGGATGATTTGAAGGGCATTAGTCCCATGATAACCGTCCATCGAATATTCATGGAAGAAGGTGCTAAAACAGTTGCGGAATTTAATAGAAGATTGAAGCCTGAAATGAAAGAAGTGGTAAGGAAAGAAATTGTACGCCTACTGGACGCAGGTATAATCTATCCGGTTAAAGAAAGTGAATGGATAAGTCATGTTCACTGTGTTCCTAAGAAGGGCGGTTTTACTGTTGTTCCTAATGAAAACAATGAATTGATACCTACTAGAACTGTTGTTGGGCATAGGATGTGCATAGACTTTAGGAAATTGAATAAAGAAACTAGGAAAGATTATTATCCTTTACCATTCATAGATCAAACCTTAGAAAGGTTAGCAAACCACACTCATTTTTGCTACTTGGACGGATACTCTGGTTTTTCTCAAATCGTTGTTCATCCGGATGACCAACTTAAAACAACTTTCATTAGTCCTTATGGTTTACATGATTACCGACGTATGCATTTTGGTTTATGTAATGCTCCAGCTAGTTTTCAAAGATGCATGACTGCTATTTTTGTGGATTTTATAGAACTGATAATGGAAGTATTTATGGATGACTTTTCTGTCTATGGAACTTTGTTTACTAGTTGCTTGGATGATCTTAAAAGAGTTTTGCAGCGTTGCGAAGAAACCAATCTTGTTCTAAACTGGGAAAAGTGCCATTTTATGGTCAAAGAAGGTATAGTCCTTGGACAAAAGGTATCAGGTAAGAGAATTGAAGTGGATAGAGACAACATTGATGCCATAGAGAGAATGCCACAACCTAGAGATATTAAGGGTATAAGAAGTTTCCTTGGTCATGTGGGTTTTTATAGAAGGTTCATTAGAAATTACTTTAGAATATCTAAACCTTTAACTAACCTCCTGTAAAAGGGAGTAAGATTTAATTTTGATGATAAATGTTTTATAGCCTTTGACAAACTCAAGAATGCTTTATCCCGTGCTCCTATTATTAAACCTCCTATCTGGGATATGACATTTGACTTAATATGTGAAGCTAGTGATGATGTTGTAGGAGTAACTCTGGGACAACACATTGGTCGCAGATTTAATATTATACATCATGCTAGTAGAACTATTAATGGTACTCAAAAGAATTATCCTAGGGAAGAAAAGAAACTTTTTTCTATATTTTTCTCTTGTGATAATTTTTTCACTTATTTAGTTGATGAAAAAGTAACAGTTCATACGGATCATGATGGCTTAAAAGAACTCCTTAAAAGGAAAGACCATAAACCAGGACTGATCCGTTGGATTCTTTCACTTCAAGGATTTGAGTTGCAGATTATGCAGAGACAGGAAATAAAAAGGTTGAATGCAGTGTCCATGTTTGCCTAGCAAAACACCAATCTTATTGAGAGGAACTTTGGTCCTAACGATTTTCGTTTACGAGAATTATTGAATGAACTAAGATCAATTCCTTTAAAAGAGAAGGAGTCTTTGTTGTTAGAGGAGTTTTTCATCCCTGAATAAGTTTACGCTAAGATCAAGGTAAGTGTTTTTACTCCAATAAGTGATTTATTTTCACAGATTCTACTCCTAAATTTTTTGCCTTTGTATTCCTTGTATTTTTCTGTAGTTTTTAAGGGTTTTTACCAATTATACGGGCGGAACTATATGACCGGAGAGGAAGCTCTCGCCGTATAGTTGGTCGTTAAACTCTTTGTATCTTCTTTGCAAAATTGTTTTTGATGTCTGAAACTATACGGACACAACTATATGACCGGATAAAATAATTTCGGCCGTATAGTTGGTAATTAAACTCTCAGGCACTTTTGATTTTGATGTCTGTATCTATACGGTCGCAACGATACGACCCTATCCAATATTCCGGCCGTATAGTTGGTCATTAAACTACTAGACGTTTTTTTTTGCCTTTTCATTATCTACATAAAAAAACGTTATTGTCGGTTCCGAGTCGTTACTTAACCGACCTGGACTCGAGATATTTGGAAATATCTGCCCGGAACCAACTATACAGTCGGAGCTATACTGCCGGATATTTGGTTGTTACGCGGTAGGACTCTTCCAAATCCGTGATTTCTTTTCCTGTTTTGTTAAGATTCTTTTCTTGAGCGATAATTTGGTATTTTTTTGCGAGTTTTACCGACCTCTGACCCCCCTTATATACTCATTGTCTCTCTCTAATCATAATCTTCATGAACCAATCTATCTCTTCTTCATACTCGAGAACACGCAAACCAAGGGACGGAAGTCAAGAGACAAGTTCGTATGGAGATCAGAAGCAATAACAAGCAAGGTAAGGAGATCAAGGCTATCCCTTTGGAGTTCTCGACACCGACCATGGGTGTCGGAAGAGGGATTTGAAGGCCCTCGAGCTAAAGATTGAAGAGATGGACATGGAGACGCCAGGTACACCCAAACATATTTGGTTGCTGTGATTTTATTTAGACAAACTTTATGAAGATATCAAGTAGACAACCGAACCAGGTTTTTCTATGAGTCTTAAGGCGCTGAAAACCCTTCAAGATAACAATGTGTCATATCCCAAACTATGATGCTAGTATTTTGTGTTTTTCTATCATAGAAAGAAAAATATATTATATATATGTAAAAATAAATAGCATCGGTGGTTGTTTGTGTGTTCGGGAAAGTATAAAACAAACTAAAAATCAATAAGAATAGTGTGTGCTGGCACTTGAACTCTCGACCAGCCAATTGAAAATCGTAGCCATGGCCAGGTGACCGACGTGGTGTTCTTAGTTTAGAACTAGCTTCATTTCTTTTGTGTCTTACGTACTAGAGGAAGGCAACTGGGCTGGGCTCAGGGCCCATCGGACTCGGCGTCCGTGCCCAACTGCTCCGCTTCTTAGAAGCCTTCCACGACCGCGTCCACTATTTCGATCCCCTCGTACCTCAACCCTACCCGGTTGCCCTCTAGATCTCGGGTCGCTGCTGTGGCCGGATCACAGGTTGATGTCGCCGCCTCCGTGAGGTTGCTTGGCTGCGCCTACCGCCGTGAGTCCTCCGGTCTGCCGTGGCCGGATCAGGTTGTCGTCGCCGTCATCCATAGTGCCAGCGGTACGTGCTTCTGCCCCTGGTTATGTCTTCTAATTTCTCCTTCATCGTTGTTGTAGCATATGAATTCTTGTAGTGTATACGGCGGGTTAGCTACAGGTTGTCCTGGTGTTGTTTGTTTTTCAGGCTCGTACACTCCATTACTGGAGCAACTTCTGGTTTGGCGACAAATAATTGTGCATGTCGCTAGTTACATTTTATCTATTCCCTGTTCCCTTACTCACACGAAGAACAAAACCAGATCTGGGAAAATTCCCTAGGTTTATACTATTGATGTTTCTCTGAAGCCCCTCGTTCTAGCACCAAGAATATAGCTGGGCGTTTTTCTCCCCGTACAGTATAAACCTGCTGAGTTTGGGTCTAGTACATAGGGTAGCAGATCTAGCAATATGCAGAGTCGAATTATTTCAGGTTCATGTACGTGGGTAGCTTCAGGTTATTTTTTTAGAAAGGTTCATTTTGGCTATTTGGTCTACTCAGGTTAGAATTTCATTCTTGGGTCAGACGTCTAGCTTATGGACTTCTTTTATGCCCAGATTTCTGTAGTGCGATCAGAATCTTAGAATAGGCTGATTACGATATATTTGTTTCCTTTATTCATGGCTCAGCTTGGTGCCTACGGAGAGTTGGTTTGCTTGGGCAGAACCTAGTTGTCTTAAGTATTGGTGGCCTAGAAGTCAGTCGCGAGTCAGCTATATTACAGTATTGTTTATGCTTATGTTGCCACCAGGAAATTACAATTAAGGAAAAATATGCCCCTCAGTCTGTTCGTATCCGACATTTAGTTTCTTGGTGTTCCATTTACCTTTTTGTAGTATTTAGTCCATGACCCATGTCTACACCTTGTAAGGTCAGCGATAGTCTGGTGCGTAGGGGTCACACGAAATTCAGCTTGTATGTTTTTGAAGTGATGAATCGAATGGAGTGTGATGAATGTTTCCTTAACAGGTGCTGGTACTTCTGGTCCGGAGTCTTACAGTTCACAGTTTCTGCCCCGCGGTTGAGGCAAGTTCATGATGGATAGTGAATTTTGTATATATCTCTTCACTCAGTTTTATTTAATGCATTTGATATGTCGATGATGACAATGGAAAAGATGATGATGATGGCATGTGCATATTATTCGTTTGCATACCATGATGATAGTGTGACCTACGATGGTGGGCACAATGCGACTTATATTGATGGGTTGCGACCCACTTTGGAGGCACCCTCCACGAGTTGGAGCGAGTGGATGCCGACGGGTATCCACTCGAGCAATACCAGTATTCGCGATGAGATGAGATGAGGATATAGGCATGTAGGACATAATTTTATGTTCTAATGGATGGATGTGGTTTTATGATGCCTTGGTGTTTTGATTTATGTAAAGTTACTATTTGTTCGTGAACTTGTTGAGTGTTTGTACTCACCCTTGTTGCTTTCTTGGTTTTAGGTAAACCCTGAGGACGTCATGCGTGGGGAGTTCTGGGAGTAGCACCTTCACATTTATCACCTCACGTTTCACACAATCCTCATAAATATTTTAGAACTTTGAATTTGATCGATAGGAGTCATTCTTGACATAAATGGTTTTGGAGTACGCGGAAGTGTATCATTTAGTCTTTGTTGGTTTTTCTTGCTAGACATTATTACTAGTATTGTGTTTGATTGGAATTTTTTTATAGTTGTGGTATTGGAGACTTATATCATAGTATGTGCGTCTACATTTTTTTTGAGTTTTATCCTTCTACCTTTGTGTTTTTATTATTACCTGTCGTGGATGTCCTAAAAACAAAGGAGACTCTGACGAATTTTCTCTAAAAGGAATTAGTTAGTAGTATGTGGTAACATCTCAAGTGCTTGGTTGGCTTGGGGTGTTACAGTTGGTATCAGAGAGGGCTTTAGGTCCATGGTGTCAAAAGTAATGTAATAAACAACCTTAAAATTTGACACACCGGTGCACAATAGGTTGGATTGGGATATGCATTGCATTTACGCCTATGTGTTATTATTTGTTATTGATGATAATTATGTTCTAAATATATGAATACTTGGTTGATGATTGATAATGTTGTGTATTGTTATGCCATCGAGGAGAGGTCGAGCTCGTGGTCGTGCCCGTGGTCGCAATCCTCGTGGTCGTGGAGGCTACAATAACCATTCCAGTGAATCAGATCCAGAGGTTGAACAAAGTCATCATGGGGAAGGTAGCGCAAGCCAAATCGGTAATGATGGTGGACCTAATGACCAAGGGATGAATCTGAAAAACTGGTTGGAATTGAAGGCTGGCGACTTCCATGGGACTGGGACACCAATGGATGTAGCATCCTGGCTAAGTACCATGGAGAAGTATATGGCAACTATGGAGTTACCATCACACAAGCGAGTTCTCTTTGTGGCCTTCAACCTTAAAGGCCTTGATGATGATTGGTGGTCAGGAGTACGTGCCGCTTATCATGGTGAACCCACCTGGGCTGTTTTTGTGCAATAATTCACTGACAAGTATTATCCAGAAACATTTAAGGAGGAAATGTCAGAAAAACTGAAGACCATTAAGCAAGGGAAGCTATCTATAGATGAGTATGAGGCTGAATTCAACAAGATGGTACTGTTTGTTGATCATGTGAAGCATGACGAGGCAGCAAAGGCGAGAGCTTTCTTTAGAGGACTAAATTCTAGATATAGAGAGGTGATGTGTGCGAGGCCTGCAAATGATTACTTGTCCATGGTAAAGCAGGCTAGAGGAATGGAGTTGGAAGTTCGACTCACTACAGCTGAGGAGGGTCGTACAGGAGGTTCTAGTGCCACTGGGAGCGATCAGAAGGGAGTCCACCGTGGGGGTAGTGGGTCTACTACTCAGCGACCTCCTTTCAAGAAGTTCAAGGGGAATCACCGTCCTCAATAGACAACAAAGTTCAAACAATCTGGTTCTCAGTCTTCTTTGGTGCCTCGCTCTTCTTCATTGACTCCATCCTTTTGTCCTGTCCTAGGGCAGGGCATGATATGTTTCAAGTGTGGTGAGGGACACCGTGCTTCTGAGTGCTCTTGGACTGGGGAGTGTCACCACTGTGGTCGCCCTAGTCATATGGGGCGGGTATGTCGTGAGAACCCTGCAAGCATTCTCAAATGAGAGAGGACACCTGCTGGACCTACTACCACATCATCTCGAGGATCTGTAAACATGTTATCAACTGCTCCTACTTCTACTCCACAGTTTCCTCCAGCTTGGGCACCCCCACTTGGTTATGTCTGGCAGGCTATTCCAGTTTCTTCAGCGCAGTTTCCTGCACCATCTGCTTAGCTCCAGTTACCTGCACCCCCACATCATAGTGTTGGACACCCCTCTGCACCGCCACAACCTGGGGTCTATTCCATGCTGACTAGTACTTCTTTGGGACGACCAGACGTCGTGGCAGGTACACTCCCAGTTGATTCTCATGATGCACTAATTCTATTTGCTGGATCTACTTACTCGTTTGTCTCGCTAGAGTTTGCAAATAAGGCCAATTTATCCCGACAAGAGATTGGACAGTCAGTGGTTGTTAGTTCTCCTGGTGGTCTAATTTCCTCTACCATAGTTTGTCCTGGTTGTGTGATATCTATAGATGATGAAGATTTCGCAGCTAATCTTATGGTTATTCCGCCGAAGCCCTTTGACGTTATTCTTGGCATGGATTGGCTACACCGCTACCGCGCCATGATATCATGTTTTTGGAAGACCGTCTCACTTCAGGCCCCATCTAGAGAGGAGTTGATCTTTCAGGGAACTGCTCCTCCACACTCACTATTCATTCTTGCTAGCCTATTTCCTGGGCAACAAACAATCAAGATAGGGTTACTATGGGCTCTTGCTGAGACACCGAGTACTGCACGGTTAATTGATGTTATTCCAGTGGTACGAGACTACCCAGATGTTTTCCCTGATGAGTTGCTGGGTATGCCACTAGTGCAGGATGTGGAGTTTCGTATTGATCTTAAACCTGGTACTCAACCTATTTACATGTCTCCTTACCGATTGTCACGACCATTCCAAGAAGAATTGAAGAAGCAGTTGGATGATTTATTATCCAAGGATTTGATCCGACGGAGTGTCTCACCTTGGGCGACGCCTGTAATGTTTACATCCAAGAGGGATGGTAGTTGGCGTAAGTGTGTAGATTACCGTGGTCTTAATGCGGTAACCATCAAGAACAAATATCCATTGCCTCACATTGAGGATTTGTTTGATCAGCTAAATGGAGCTAAGGTATTCTCCAAGATTGATCTTCAGTCTGGCTACAACCAGAGTCATGTGTGAGAACAAGATATTGAGAAGACTGCGTTTGCCACCAAGTATGGGCATTATGAATATAAAGTTATGTCTTTTGGATTAACCAATGCCCCTGCCATATTTATGGAGACAATGAATAGTATGCTACATAGGTTCCTTGATAACTTCGTGGTAGTGTTCATTGATGATATCCTCATATATTCCAAGACAGAAGAAGAGCACGAGCGTCATTTAAGACTAGTGCTTGAGACTCTAAGGAAGAATAAATTCTATGCAAAGATGAAGAAATGTGAGTTTTGGCTAACCGAAGTGGCTTTTCTAGGTCATGTTATTAACCAACATGGCATATTGGTTGATCCTAGTAAGGTTTCCACGATCACGGATTGGCCGAGACCATCCAATGTCAAGGAAGTGAGAAGTTTCTTAGGCTTGGCGGGTTATTATAGGGAAATTGTGAAGGATTTTTCTATCATTGCCAAGCCGATGACCAAACTAACCCAAAAGGATGTGAAATTCCAATGGACTGATGAATGTGAGAATAGCTTCTCTACTCTCAATAATAGTTTGGTGACTGCGCCTTTTCTCACTCTTCCCGAGCCAGGGAAGCGCTTCACAGTCTACTCTGATGCTTCTCTAGTTGGACTTGGGTGCGTTCTCATGCAGGATAGCAAAGTTATTGCTTATGCTTCGAGGCAATTGAAAAAGCACGAGCAGAATTATTCTACCCATGATCTAGAGCTTGCAGATGTGGTGTTCGCACTCAAGATTTGGAGGCATTATCTTTATGGAGAATCTTGTGATATTTTCACCGATCATAAAAGTCTCAAATACCTGTTCACACAGAAGGAGTTGAACCTGAGGCAAAGACGATGGCTAGAATTGATAAAGGACTACGACCTCACTATCCAGTACAATCCAGGAAGGGCAAATGTGGTTGCAGATGCTCTTAGCCACAAGTCTGTACCTCCCACTGTGGACTGTCTTGTTGGTGATTTTGAACGGATGGGCATTTCATATTGTTTTTTCGGGTGTATCACAAGAGGAAACACAACTCACCCTTCAGTCAGCCATTCCAGATAGAGTGAGAGAGGCACACCAAAGTGATCGCCTGTTATAGCAAGTGCGAGAGCGCATTCTACAAGGTAGAACCGGAGAGTTTACTATAGACGAGACCGGGGCGGTTTGGTTTCATGGTCGTTTGTGCGTGCCACAAAAATCTCAGGTGAAGGAGGACATTCTTAGGGAGGCACATCGTACCCCCTACACCGTTCATCCTGGGGAGACAAAGATGTATCAGGATCTAAAACAAACTTATTGGTGGAAAAGAATGAAAGTTGACGTGGCCAAGCATGTGTCCTCTTGTGAGGTTTGTCAGCGAGTAAAGGCTGAGCGTAAGCGGCCAGCGGGGCTGCTACAATCCTTAGAGGTTCCAGAATGGCCATGGGATGACATTGCCATGGATTTTGTGGTTGGGCTACCTCGGACGCGAAGGGGGAAAGATGCATTATGGGTGGTCGTTGATCGACTTAGCAAGGTTGCTCATTTTATTCCTATCCGCACCATTGACTCTGCAAGTGACTTGACACCGATATATGTAAGGGAGATATTAAGGTTGCATGGGGCTCCTAAAACAATTACTTTTGATAGGGATGCTAAGTTTGTATCAAAATTTTGGGAGAGCTTGCAAAGTGCCTTGGGGATGCAACTGAGACTTAGTACTGCGTTTCATCCCCAGACAGATGGTCAGTCAGAGCGTACAATCCAAACACTAGAAGATATGTTGAGATGTTGTGTCCTATCTTGGAAAGAGAGTTGGGAGGATCATTTGTCACTTCTCGAGTTTGCTTATAATAATAGTTATCAGGCTAGCATATGGATAGCCCCTTACGAGGCTCTATATGGAAGAAGGTGTAGATCTCCACTATATTGGGATGTCGTGGGCGAAAAAGCAATGCTTGGACCTTATTGGGTTCAACAAGCTACAAAAAGGGTAGACGAGATTAGACAACATATGTTGGCAGCACAGAGTAGGCAAAAGAGCCATGCTGATTCCAAGAGGTCGAATATGGAATTTTAAGTTGGGGAAGAGGTACTCCTAAGGGTATCACCCACTAAAGGTGTTATAAGATTTAACATCAAAGGAAAGCTTAGTCCACGATACATTGGACCTTTCTTGATATTGGCACGAGTGAGAAAGTTAGCTTACCGACTTGAGTTGCCTGAGTCGATGAAAGGTGTGCATAATGTGTTCCATGTCTCCATGTTGCGCAAGCATTTTCGTGATCCAGAACGACAACTTACCATGGATCCAATTACTATTGAGCAAGATTTAACCTTTGAGGTTCGCCCTATGAGGATATTGGAAGAGTCTGAGAGAGTGATGCGGAATAGGACGCTAAAATATGTGAAGGTTCTTTAGTCGCAACAAACTGAGCGTGAGGCGACTTGGGAACTTGAGTCTCGCATGCGCGAGAAGTGTCTGGAGTTATTCATGGCTGGTATGTGATGCATGATTATATTTTTCTTTTATGCTTATTTGTGCGAGTAGAAGAACGAGAAAGAATTCGGGGTTGAATTCGGATTAAGGGGGTAAGAATGTCATATCCCAAACTATGATGATAGTATTTTGTGCTTTTCCCATCATAGAAAGAAAAATATATTATATATATGTAAAATAAATAGCATCGGTGGTTGTTTGTGCGTTCGGGGGAAGTGTAAAACAAACAAAAAAAAAAAAGAATAGTATGTGCTGGCACTTGAACTCTCGACCAGCCAATTGAAAATCGTAGCCATAGCCAGGTGACCGACGTGGTGTTCTTAGTTTAGAACTAGCTTCCTTTCTTTTGTGTCTTACATACTAGAGGAAGGGAACTGGGCTGGGCTCAAGGCCTATCGGACTCGGCGTCCGTGCCCAACCGCTCGGCTTCTTAGGGTGTGTTTGGTTGGGATTTTCTAAGCAGATTCACGTCTTGGCAGCCAAAATCTGAACCAAACCGGTTTTTCAAAACGCCTAGAATCCTCAACGCAGGTGATTCTTGATGTGTAAACTGAAAGCAGGCCCATCCCCAGATTTCACTGCGTCGCGTTCACGGAAAGAGAAAAAATTACCCGGTGTGCCATCCCGTAAGTGAAAAATGCACGGTTCGTTTTCTCTTTTCTCCTGGAACCCAACTGTTTCTCTCCCGTGAGTATCTTCTCCCTTGCTCGCATCAGGCAGAGAGGAGAGCAGGTCTGCAGGTGGCTATGGTTCGGCCTCGCGCCCAACTCCGGCGGCCTCCTGCGTCGTGATGGACGAAATTCGCCACCCCCCTAGTCCAGTCCCGTTCCTTCTCCTTCCCGCCCCCATCCGCGCGAGAAGCCAGGCGGCAGCACCCTGCCTGCCGTCGCCGGCAGCACCCCTACGCCCGTCACGCCGCCCTGTCTAGAACATGTTCGCCGCCGGCTGGCTTGATAAGGACGCTCGCTTGCTCCAGTTAGAATCTCCCCTACTCCCTTCTTTACATCTTCCTCCTCACTCCCGTCCCTTGCCCCCTATTGCTTCTTTTCTTCAGATTTTTGTGAGGATTGGTCTGAACTATTATTGCTATGTGTAACGTGCGGTTGTTCTACATGATTATTCTGAATTAATTTTGTGATGACAGTAAGCATATAGAACATAGTTTTGAGGTTGCTTGCAGGGTGTTTGTGAAAATGCTTGCATGAAGAAAAATGATTGCTACATGTAAATCTGGAATTATGATGTTATATTTTGCACCCTGCTTTTTTACTCTTGTAATGAGAGAATGCGAGGGCTATATGCCCGAAGCGTCACAATTGGTTGTAGGAGGTGAACAAGGAGATTTTTTTTATCGTGAACAACATTTGTGGTAGATGGCTAATGATTTGTTTAGCACGAGAACGAGCTAGGGTAATCATGTCAATGGAGAATATCATACTGTGAACCATGTTTTATGTGTAATTCATATGGCTTTTGCAGTACTCTTATGACATCATTTTTATCGAAAGATTAAATCCACATTATTTTAGGAATATTTTATTTCCTAAAATGGTCATTTGCATGTCTATCATTGTACTCATATTGTTCTATGTTAATTAGCATGTAAATAATCTCTCGGTGTCATACTGGTGTTACATATAATTTCCTTCAAATCCGCAGTTCACAGTTGCTCCAACCAAACAACTTCCAGCTTTTTCACAGTTGTCAGCTCACAGCAGCTTTTTGACAGCTGATTCTGTACAGCTGATTTTTAGGAATCTACAGTTCAACCAAACACACCCTTAGAAGCCTTCCACGACCGCGTCCACTGTTTCGATCCCCTCGTACCTCAACCCTACCCGGTTGCCCTCTAGATCTCGGGTAGCTGCTGCGGCCGGATCACAGGTCGCTGCCGCCGCCTCCGTGAGGTTGCTTGGATGCGCCTACTGCCGTGAGTCCTCTGGTCTGCCGTGGCCGGATCAGGTTGTCGTCGCCGTCATCCATAGTGCCAGCAGTGCGTGCTTCTGCCTCTGGTTATGTCTACTAATTTCTCCTTCAGCGTTGTTGTAGCAGATGAATTCTTGTAGTGTATACGGCGGGTTAGCTACAGGTTGTCCTGGTGTTGTTTGTTTCTCGTATACTCCATTGCTGGAGCAGCTTCTGGTTTGGCGACAAATAATTGTGCATGTCGCTAGTTAAATTTTATCTATTCCCTATTCCCTTACTCACACGAAGAACAAAGCCTGATCTGGGAAAATTCCCTAGGTTTATACTATTGATGTTTCTCTAAAGCCCCTCATTCTAGCACCAAGAATATAGCTGGGCGTTTTTCTCCCCGTACAGTATAAACGTGTTGAGTTTCGGTCAGTAGTACATAGTGTAGCAGATCTAGCAATATGCAGAGTCGAATTATTTCAGGTTCATGTACGTGGGTAGCTTCAGGTTATTTTTTTAGAAAGGTTCCCCTTGTCTATTTGGTCTACTCAGGTTAGAATTTAATTCTTGGGTCAGACGTCTAGCTTATGGACTTCTTTTATGCCCAGATTTCTGTAGTGCGATCAGAATCTTGAAATAGGTTGTAGTTTTTGCTAATTACGGTATACTTGTTTCCTTTATTCCTGGCTCAACTTGGTGCCTATGGAGAGTTGGTTTGCTTGGGCAGAACCTAGTTGTCTAAAGTATTGGTGGCCTAGAAGTCAGTCGCGAGTCAGCTATATTACAGTCTTGTTTATGCTTATGTTGCCACCAGGAAATTACAATTAAGGAAAAATATGCCCCTCAGTCTGTTCGTATCCGACATTTAGTTTCTTGGTGTTCCATTTACCTTTTTGTAGTATTTAGTCCATGACCCATCTCTACACCTTGTAAGGTCAGCGATAGTTTGGTGCGTAGGGGCGACGCGATATTCAGCTTGTATGTTTTTTAAGTGATGAATCGAATGGACTGTGATGAATGTTTCCTTAACAGGTGCTGGTACTTCTGGTCCGGAGTCTTACAGTTCACAGTTTCTGCCCCGCGGTTGAGGCAAGTTCATGATGGATAGTGAATTTTGTATATATCTCTTTACTCAGTTTTATTTAATGCATTTGATATGTCGATGATGACAATGGAAAAGATGATGATGATGGCATGTGCATATTATTCGTTTGCATACCATGATGATAGTGTGACCTACGATGGTGGGCACAATGCAACTTTCATTGATGGGTTGCGACCCACTTTGGAGACACCCTCCACGAGTTGGAGCGAGTGGATGCCGACGGGCATCCACTCGAGCGATACCGGTATTCGCGCCGGTATTCGCGATGAGATGAGATGAGCATATAGGCATGTAGTTCTTAATTTTATGTTCTAATGGATGGATGTGGTTTTATGAAGCCTTGGTGTTTTGATTTATGTGAAGTTACTATTTGTTCGTAAACTTTTTGAATCTTTGTACTCACTCTTGTTGCTTTCTTGTTTTTAGGTAAACCCTGAGGACGTCATGCGTGGGGAGTTCTGGGAGTAGCACCTTCACATTTATCACCTCACGTTTCACACAATCATCATCAATATTTTAGAACTTTGAATTTGATCGATAGGAGTCATTCTTGACATAAATGGTTTTGGAAGTGTATCATTTAGTCGTTGTTGATTTTTCTTGCTAGACATTATTACCAGTATTGTGTTTGGTTGGAAGTTTTTTTATAGTTGTGGTATTGGAGACTTATATATAGTATGTGCATCTACATTTTTTTGAGTTTGATCCTTCTACCTTTGTGTTTTTATTATTGCCTGTCGTGGATATCCTAAAAACAAAGGAGACTCTGGCGCCGAATTTTTCCTAAAAGGAATTAGTTGTATGTGGTAACATCTTACGTGCTTGGTTGGCTTGGGGTGTTACACAATGAGTTCATTAAAGAACAAGTGAAAGTGCTGGAGAGGAATAATATTTTCTACAAGCTACGTGTTAAATAATTAGAAGCAGTCAATCAATCTATACGTCTTAGGCTGGCCCGTGAAGAGAAGATACCATAGGCCATGGCGCCATAGTCATCTATAATAATCACGATATCAAATAATCGCAAGGGATTATTTGATCCTGCCTGACTTGATTCTAAGCTTGAGGAGATCTTTAAGACCTTGTAATCTATCTTATAAGTTTTTATTACTATTTTCGCATTAGTTCAAATAAACTAGAAATAAGTTTGCATCATTAGAATTCCCTTCAAGAATAATCGATCTTTTTTATGAAATTCCGAGTTTATTATTATATATGGAGCAATTTTGAGTTTGTGTTTGTCTTATTTGATATATGAATGGCTTGAGTATAATTTTACTTGCACTTGATAATAGCAATAGGAGTCTTTCACACTATTGGTATTAATGGAACATACAAAGATAATTTGGTTAATACGTTGTAAGTACATGGTTTGATTTACAAAGAATTTTTTTTATCTAACTCATTGAGTTGAAAAAGAAAACCTTGATCAAAGGAAAATAAAGAGTGCTATCAAAAATAGAGTGAGAACAAGTCGAGGTAGAATATTCAAGTCATAAGAATGTTTCATATACAATTGGAATTTGATAACTGAGACCGTTAAACTTTGAATTCCTACATGAAGTGGAATGTATGGCTAGCTTCTTTGCACAACACTTAAACAAAAGTAGGAGCATATAAACAAAAGAGAAGAAAATAAAAAAGAAAAAAAGAGCGAATGTGCAAAGAGCAAATAGGCATACACCACTATATTGTAGTATGACAAGGAGACACTTTCGAGATTTTGAATCCCAAGTGAATATCTTAATCCTAAAACACTTGGGACTACCTTGCCAACTCATTCGGTTGAACCGAATACTTTTACATTATGTTGAGATTCATCTTTTGTGAACTGCTAATCACTAAGGTGTGGAAGCCTGCTAATACAATTCAGATGGTTCGAGTAAGGTACTATTCATGAACTTATTCCTATGTATCGTATATGATAAACACATGCTACAACCGCCTCATTTATTTTATCGACTCAGCTTCATAAATATGAGGATCATATCTATTAAGCTAAACTTGCTCGGGACGAGCAAGAGTCTAAGCTTGGGGAAGTCGATGTGTGTATATTTGCATCATGTTTTATATTGTTATTTTGCATTGTAGATGTAGGATCTTGGTATTTTACGGTGCTCTCGTGCACATTTTATGTCTGTTTTCACCAGGATCAGGACAAATGATGGATACAATGGACACAATTCTTGTAGCAGTTGTACATGATGAGAAAAGGAGTAAAAAACAACGTAAATCGCTTATTTGGGAGATATTAATAATACCAGAAGAAAACCCAGAGCAATCAAGGGAGACAGATGGTTTAACGACCAACTATAGGGCGGGAATAAATTTTCCAACTGTATAGTTCGCGTCGTATAGTTGGCGCCGCCACCGCCTCCTCAAATAGTTTCACCCCGTGCAACTGGATCAGGGAGACGACATACATAACACCTAGAAATCGTAGAAACCTCACCTCCGGAAGGCATCTGGAGGGGGAACTCGTCCACCGGGGATCCATCTTCGCCCTGCGCAGATCCGGGAGGCTAAGGCATCGATCTTCATCATCCACCGCTGCATCACCACCATCTCCATCCATCCCATCTACCTCTTGTCTAGATCTTGTTGTAATTTCTATACCCGTTGTGGATTTATACAAGTACTATTCATCTATGGTAGATTCTATTGTTATTTCCATGATGTTGATTGCCTCCATGTCTGAGTAGATCATTAGTTCTTGGGGAGATGGAGAAATCCTAGTATGAGATAGAAATAAGATAAAGTTTATTATGATATTCATTGCTATGACCATGTGTTAGATTGTCTTCATCTTGATGTTGAGAGAAGTCGACCTCTCAATATTTACCTATCATGGGGACTTGATGGAGGGAACTGCTTGTTAGTAGACGGAGGTGTGTTAGCACTTACATTGACTATAAAGCTGTTGGCACTCCTTACGTATCAACTTGGGAAACCAAGGAAACTCATGGAACACTATCCATGTCATGGGATACATCCTACGAGATTACGTCCCTTAATAACGCAGTAATTCGATTGATGTCGATTGCTGACTGTTGTGGTTATGAGGATGATGTGAGTAGTGGCTGCTGCCTATTTGTCCAAATACGGAGTTCCTCCCACACATACATAGTTGAGAATGTTCATGATAATAATATTTACCTTAGCTCCTGATGGCTCAAGATATGTAGAGCTTGTTGGGAACCCCAAGAGGAAGGTATGATGAGCATAGCAGCAAGTTTCCCTCAGTTATGAAACCAAGGTTATCGAACCAGTAGGGGTAAGGAAACAACCCCAAGGTGTTGCTAGCAACTTGGAATCCTGCACAACACAACCACAGAACCTTGCCCCAACTTACAGTGAGGTTGTGAATCTCACTGGTTTTGCTGAAAACAAAGGATTAAACGTATAGTGTGGACGATAGTAATTGCTTGCAGAAAGTAAATAGTAAACGGTAAATAGTAGATGGTATATCAATGGTAAAGGGAATGGACTGGGGTCCACACTTCACTAGAGGTGTTTCTCCTTAAGATAAATAGCATGTTGGGTAAACAAATTACAACGGGGCAATTGACAGATTGAGAAAGCATAACAATGCATATATTAGACATCTTGACTCCTACAAGATTTGATTGGGCATTACAACATAATACATAGACCGTAATCCAGCTACATCCATGACTAATAATCCACCTTCCGGTTATCATCCGAACCCCTTTCAATATTAAGTTGCAAGCAATAGATAATTGCATTAAGCAAAGTGTGTAAAGTAAACAATACAATTGCCCCATGGACAAAGGATTGTTGTTTTATCCCTAGTAGCAACAGCACATCTACAACCTTAGAGATTTCTGTCACTTCCCCAGATTACTAGAGGCATGAGCCAACTATCGAGCATAAATACTCCCTCTTGGAGTTGCAAGCATCTACTTAGCCAAGATAGCTACTAGCAATGAAGAGCATGCAGGATCACAAATAACATAGACATGATAGAATCAATAATCAATCTGACATAGTATCTCAATATCCATCAGATCCCCACAAACTCAACATATAGGATTACAAATAGATGATCTTGATCATGAATGGAGCTCACAAGATCTAAACATGATAGCACAAAGGAGGAGAACCAACCATCTAGATACTATATAGACCCATAGTCCAAGGGTGAACTACTCATGCATCACTCTGGAGGCTGGCATGGTGATGAAGAAGGCATCCGGGATGATCTCTCCCCTCCAGCAGGGTGCCGGGAAGAGCTTCGGATCCCCTAGAATCTAGGGATGGAGATGGCAGCGGCTGACGAGGTTTAATCTCGTCAATGCCCATTGTTATGGACTTGGGTTTTGGAGAAGATGGGGATGCTGGAGATCGTGGCACGGTTAATAGACAAGCAACCAGGGGACACGAGATTTACCCAGGTTCAGGCCCCCGGAGGGAAAAACCCTACTCCTGCTTGTCTGCTCTTTGATTACGGCGGAACCGAAGGTTACAGGGTGCGCAGATTCGATCTGGCGTGGATGCGTGTGCGAAAGTATGAGTCTAGTTTAGATCTGTAGATCTATTGTGGCGGTGGAGATCGTAGATCTATCTATTGGGGGTTATGGCGTCTGTAGGTCGTGTGTGTAGTCGTGTGTGTAGTCGTGCCCTCCTCGTTGGACCCTCCTAGCCTTTATATATGGGGAGGCTAGGTCTCGGGTGCCAATACGAGTAGGTTACAAGTTGTATTCAAACTCTAGTCTTGAGGTATCCTTGTCTTGTGCGCTTTGGAGTCCGTGTCCATATGTGCTTCGTGCAGCCGAAACGTCTTGGGCGTCCTGGACCCTGGCAGGTCGTCGAGTGGGCCTTCCGTCGGGCTGGACCAAGTATGCTAACATTGGGTACCCGTAGGGCATATCCATGTCAGTAGCCCCCAAGTGTCCATCCGAAACATAGATTCGGGTGGAGACTTATTTGTCTTGAACCTTGTATTTGGATGTCGGAGTCGAAAGTTGTGTCGAGTGCGAAGCACTTCATCCGGAAGTTCATCGGGTCAGCTGAATTTGTTCGGCTGTTGTAAAGGAATCGACATCATGGACGTAGTCAACACAATGGACTATAGGGTGCGCGACCAGCGTTCCCTATGGGAGTAGCCCCCGAGTGTCTGTTCGAGTCGTAGACTCGAGGAGAGACTTTAATTTAGCCGTTGTTTGCTTCAGGTCCGTAGGACACAATTTTTTTTTCGGATGCTTGAATCAATCCTCCCTATGGGAGTAGCCCCCGAGTGTGTGCGCGACCATCGCTCTAGTTTGGAGTAGCCCCCGAGTGTCTGGCGGAGTCGTAGACTCGGACAGAGACTCGAGTATTGTATCTTGTGGACGCAGTCGACAATCTCGCGGGCGCACCGCTGACCCGGAAGTACATCGGGTGTGTGACCAGCGCTCCTGATAGGAGTAGCCCCCCAGTGTCTAGTCGAGTCGCAGACTCGAGTGGAAACTTATGTGAGGAGAAACCATTGACCCGGAAGTGCATCGAGTCAGCGTCGCGTCTGTGTAGCATCAAGTGATGCAACCATCCGAGGAGGGTTTCGACTCGGGCCTTGAGTTTATGGCGTAGCCAGTTGTTTCGTCGACTCCTGTTGGAGGACCCGATAGAATAGCTCGACGCAGTCGACGTCCTTGTAGGCTGCATAAAATATAAAAAATTGTGAAGTACTTGTATCTTGTAAGAAATATTTGCCTATCGGCTTGTATAGCAAGATTCTGGTGCCGATCGAGTCGACACTTTTGCACTGTATGCTAGGCCTTTTCGTTAGCCTGATTACCCTTAGTCTCAGTACCTTGCCGAGGCACTCGGAGTTCAAGGATTCGACGATCAGGCAGAATCAGCTACTCGGGCTATCACGTTCGAGGTGCTCGAGTGCGTGGAGCCGATGGCACATTAGGTTACTCGAAGAGGGCGCAGCCCCCGAGTGTTTCGAGTGCGAGTTAAAAAAGGAAATCAGCTCTGAGTAGAGGGAAACTTAGCTTTATTGGTAGTTGTCGTGGACGGAGTCGACGCGGTAGCGGGTCACACGGCGGACGTAGTCGACGCGGCGGACCACGGTCATAGCAGCGACGGGTTCCTGGGGTCGATGGCGGCAGCGAATTCCGCATCCGAAGATTGTCGCGGTCGAAGACCGCACGGGGTCGCCACATCCGAAGGATGTATCGGGTCATCGCAGCCGAAAACCGCATTGGGTCGCCGATGTCGAGGGAGTCCCCGAGTCGTGGTCGCTGAAGCCGATGCCAATTGACGAGATTCCCACAGACGGCGCCAATTGACGAGGTTTAATCTCGTTTCCCACAGACGGCGCCAGTTGACGAGGTTTAATCTCGTCAATGCCCATTGTTATGGACTTGGGTTTTGGAGAAGATGGGGATGCTGGAGATCGTGGCACGGTTAACAGACAATCAACCAGGGGACACGAGATTTACCCAGGTTCAGGCCCCCTGAGGGAAAACCCTACTCCTGCTTGTCTGCTCTTTGATTACGGCGGAACCGAAGGTTACAGGGTGCGTAGATTCGATCTGGCGTGGATGCGTGTGCGAAAGTATGAGTCTAGTTTAGATCTGTAGATCTATTGTGGCGGTGGAGATCGTAGATCTATCTATTGGGGGTTATGGCGTCTGTAGGTCGTGTGTGTAGTCGTGTGTGTAGTCGTGCCCTCCTCGTTGGACCCTCCTAGCCTTTATATATGGGGAGCCTAGGTCTCGGGTGCCAATACGAGTAGGTTACAAGTTGTATTCAAACTCTAGTCTTGAGGTATCCTTGTCTTGTGCGCTTTGGAGTCCGTGTCCATATGTGCTTCGTGCAGCCGAAACGTCTTGGGCGTCCTGGACCCTGGCAGGTCGTCGAGTGGGCCTTCCGTCGGGATGGACCAAGTATGCTAACATTGGGTACCCGTAGGGCATATCCATGTCAGCGGCTACAGACTCTTTCGTGGATTTTTTGATCGGGTACCTAGGGTTTTTGCATCGGGATACTTTTATAGGCGAAGGGGCAAGGTCGGTGGGTGCCCGAGGGGCCCATACCATAGGGCGGTGCGCCTAGGGTGTGGCCGCGCCAGCCCTAGGTGTGTCCACCTCATGGCCCCACTTCGGTTGCCCTTCGGACTCCATGTTCCTTCTGGTAAAATATTGACTTTGGCTTTTGTCCTGTCCAATTCCGAGAATATTTCTGATACGTTGCTAACGTATCTATAATTTTTGATGTTCCATGCCTGGTTTTTATCTACTTTCTTATGTTTTGTCCACACTTTGGAGTACTTTTTATATACTTTCTTGGACTAACCTATTAACAAGATGCCACAATGTCAGTTGCCTGTTTTCTATTGTTTTTGGTTCTAGGAAAGTCAGAAAATGAATATTCTCGGAATTGGACGGGACAAAAGCCAAAGTCAGTATTTCACCGAGGGGGACACAGAGCCAGAATACGAGACGGAGATGGGCCATAGGGCTGCCACACCACCTGGCCTCGCGGCCAGGCCTGGCCCATGCCAGGGGTGTTGTGGCCGCCTAGGGCACCCACTCGGCCTCCCTTTCGCCTATAAGATGCCTCCGATATAGAAACCCTAAGGACCCGATCAAAATTCCACGAAAGAGTCTATAGCCGCCGTCATCTCCATCCCTAGATCAGGAGGGGTCTGAAGATCTTCCCGGCACCATGCCGGAGGGGAGAATTCACCCTGGAGGCCTTCTTCATCACCATGCAAGCCTTCGGTGTGATGCGTGAGTAGTTCATCCTTGGACTACGGGTCCATGTAGTAGCTAGATAGTTGGTTCTTCTCCTTTGTGCTACCATGTTTAGATCTTGTGAGCTCCATTCATGATCAACACCATCTATTTGTAATTCTACATGTTGTGTTTGCGGGGATCCGATGGATATTGAGATGCTATTTCAGATTGATTATTGATTCTATCATGTCTTTGTTATTTTTGATCTTGCATGCTCTCCATTGTTAGTAGATATCTTGGCCGAGTAGATGCTAGCAACTCCAAGAGGGAGTATTTATGCTCGATAGTGGGTGATACATTGCAAATGTATCTATAATTTTTCATGTTCCATGCTTGGTTTTATCTACTTTCTTGTGTTTTGTTCCAATTTTGGAGTACTTTTCATATGTTTTTTTTTGGACTAACCTATTAACAAGAGCCACAGTGCCAGTTGCCTGTTTTCTGCTGTTTTTGGTTCCAGGAAAGTCAGAAAATAATTATTCTCGGAATTGGCCGGGACAAAAGCCAAAGTTACTATTTTCCTGGAAGACTCACGGAGCCAGAAGGAGAGTCGGAGAGGGGCCATAGGGTGGCCACACCCCCCTTGGCGCGGCCAACCCTAGGCCACGCCAGGGCATGGTGTGGGCCCCTGGCTGGCCACCGACCTTGCCTCCTTCGCCTATATATTCCTCCTGAGGCAAAAACCCTAGAGAATCAATCAGAAATCCACGAAAAGTTCCGCAATGCCGCCGCCACCGAAGGGGAGATTCGGGGGACAGAAAGTCTCTGTTCCTGCACCCTGCCGGGACGAGGAACTGCCCCCGGAGCCATCTCCATCGATCTCCACCACCATCTCCATCACCATTGCTGATTCCCATGATGAGGAGGGAGTAGTTCTCTATCGAGGCTAAGGGTTCTACCGATAGCTATGTGTTCATCTCTCTCTCTATGCATGATATTATTGAGATCATGAGCTTGTAATCTATAGATCTACCTTGCTACTCAAGTGCTTTAATAGATCTATGCTCTCCCCATGTGTGTGAAAGTGACAGCATGCACACCATGGTGGCACTTAGGCTAGAGATTTCAAATACTTGTTATGAGTTATATTTGGAGTTGGATGTCTTTATGAAATTGTGGTGTTTGTTGGAACCATCTAGTGCTCAAGGTGACAGTGTGGGGTTATCTAGATGGGAAAGGCTTACTTTGAGGTGTCCAACCATAAAGAAGAATATATTTATATGAGAGTGTTCACTAGTGAAAGTATGATCCCTAGGCCTTGTTTCTAAGCATTGATACACCGTTTGCAATTAGATCGATTACATGTTTGCTTGCTTCCTTCTTTATTTCAGTTTGCCTTTAGTATTTTCCCACGTCAACCACACGCCAACAAGCTATTTTCTGGCACCGTTACCACTTATAATTATCCATACCACTTGTATTTCACTATGTCTTCGCCGAACTAGTGCACCTATACACCTGACAAGTGTATTGGGTGTGTTGGGGACACAAGAGACTTCTTGTATCTTGATTGCAGGGTTGCTTGAGAGGGGATACCTTTGACCACTTCCTCCCTGAGTTCGATAAACCTTGGGTGATCCACTTAAGGGAAAACTTGCTGCTGTTCTACAAACCTCTGCACTTGGAGGCCCAACAACTGTCTACAAGAATAGAAGTGCATAGACATCAAGCTATTTTCTGGCGCCGTTGCCGAGGAGGTAAGGTAAAAGGTACTCACATCCTCCAGTGTGAGTGCTCAAAGTTATTTCCTTTAGATTCTGCAATTTGGTCTTTTTGTTTCTTGTTTTCACTAGTTAAGCTTAATGGAAAACAACAACAAAATTAGAGAGCTTTATAGTATTTATCTTGAGTTAGGACATGAAGTGTTTGAAGAGAAAATTAAAAGACCTATGGAACTTTATTTGCATGCTAATAGCAATGTTATTAGTATGAATTCTTTGAACACCATTATTTCTAATGCTATGGAAAAGTCTAAGCTTGGGGAAGCTGGTTTTGATGAAAATGATCTTTTTAGTTTCCCAGCTTTGGAAGATAGCTATTCTATTGCTTATGATGATACCAAACCTCCAATATATGATGATTACAATGATGAATATGATATTTTCAGTCCACCTACTATTGAGGAGAAAATTAATGATTACAGTATGCCTCCTATATTTGATGATTATGGTGATGAGAATAATAATGATAGCTATTTTGTTGAATTTGCTCCCACTACAATTAATAAGAATAACTATGCTTATGTGGAGAGTAATAATGATTATATGCACGTGGCTCATGATAAGAATGTTTTATATGATAGTTATATTGTTAATTTTATTCATGATGCTACTGAAAGTTATTATGAGAGAGGGAAACATGGTTTTATGCATCTCAATAATATTAAGTTTCCCCTCAATAACATGGTTTTGCTTTCCTATGTTTGTTGCTTTGTGCTTTCATGACTTGTTTCTTTACAAGATTCCTATGCATAAGAAGTGGGTTAGACTTAAATGTTCTTTGAATTTTCTTCTTGATGCTCTCTTTTACTTCAATTCATATTTCTTATGTGAGCATCTTCTCAAACTATCATGCCTAACTTAAAGGCGTTAAAGAGAAGTACTTATTGGGAGATAACCCAAAAGTTTTAGATGAGTCTTGGAAGTTATTACTTCAGTAATAACCGCTCCTTATCCTTTTTATTTGATTTTTGTGCCAAGAGTAACCTCTAATGAGAGAGAAGTAATGATTGCGAAAGTTGCTGTCCCGAAACAAATTTTTGTGCTTCACAGTAAAAATTCGTGTAAAATCTATGTACGTCGTTTTGAGGCGTGAATTGTTTTGCTTCTGCCCCAGGTTGTTATCTAACTTTTGTTAGTTCAACACTTTTTTATTTGAGCAATAGAAGGTCTTCGAAAAAATTGGTTTTTACCTGCTGGTCTGTTTTGACAGATTTCTGCCATCATTTGCATTTGCTTCTTGTTGATTCCTTTTTGAGTTCTCTTTGGGGAATTGAGATTTTTGAGGGAAGTGATTCAGTAGCTTGTGTCTTAATAGAAGTTTTATTGGTGTTGAAACTGAACCCAAAGATTTATTATTTTGAGTGCACAAATGTTGGTAATAAAGATTGTGTGAAGTTTTGTGTGAAGGAAAAAAATTCAGGTGTATGGAGAGAATGATGTAATGAGATGAAGGATGGACTAAAGCTCAAGCTTGGGGATTCCACGTGTGTCGCCCCAAGAAATATCCAAGAAGTACAAGCGTCAAAGCTTGGGGATGCCCAATGCATCCCCTTCTTCATCAATAATAAATCCCAGGTTTCTTCCAAACACTTCATTTTTATTGTTTGATGCACAATTGTGTTGTTCTTGGAGCGTCTTTGTTTTCGTTTTTGGTTTTTCGTTTTTGGTTTTTCATTTTCTTGGTTTTCTTAGTTTGCTTGAATAAATTGGTTGGACCCCCTCTTTCATACATTAGTTTTCAAATAGTTTGGTTTGGATTGGAAAAGAGTAGGAAAGTTCATGCTTAAGTGGTAAAAAGAGCTTGTTTTTGACCGTGGCCTATGCTTTGTCATGCCATGCTTGATTTTGTTTTGGATTTATGCTTAGTGATCTTTGCTGTAGCATGACATGTTATAAACAATTGAGATTGCTTATTGTGCCTTGAAAGAATCATGCGTTGTTTTAGCATATTAAAGCATAGTATTGTGGTTTTCTCCTTTGATGCTTTATTTGGGTTGACTTGGCGCATGCTCACACCATGTTATGACTATCCCAAGTCACCATAACCTTTATGATCCTTTAGTTTTCGACTTGTAATATCACTTTATGCTTTAATTAATGATGTTTTGTCGCTCTGCATGCTTATGACCATTATTGCTCTCTTAGTTGGTCGCTCCCAGTCTTTTGCTAGCCTCCATAACCAAGTATGAGTTCCACTCATGCATCAAACTCCTAAAACCAAGTTATTCCAAAGAGTCCACCATACCTACCTACTAGCATTTGCTATTCCAAGTATATTCATGTTTTATCTACCTTTCGAATTAAACTTGTTATGAGAAAAAGGTGATTAAAGCTCTCACGAACTTGATGGCACACTTTACTTTTCTTGCCCTTAATAAACTTGAACCATTGTGTCGTCAATGTTGTATATGCTTGCACTTATATGTTGGGGATTAGCAGAACCATGCTGTCATGGGGAACGCTTTCAACATTGCACTTGTACTTTGTACCTAGTTGATATCATGCTCTTTTGTCTATGGATGTCGTCGGTCTGAAATGAAAGGGGAGCTTGTAAGTCCATGGGTTATGTATGTGTGTTAGAGAAACGCCTGGGCCGCCGGTCTAATCCATGCCTAATCATGGTGGAAACCTACAGCGTAACCATAATGAGCTATCTATGAAGCATTCTTCTTATAAAAAAAGAGTTAGATATTGAGAAAAAGAGAAAAAAAGAGATATGAGAAAAGAGGAAAGAGAGAAAAAAGCACCATTTTCCCATGGTAAATAAGAAGATTGGTGAGATACTCGTTGTCTGCTTGCCTTGTCATTTTGATATGGGGATTCTTCCGTATCATCGGGAAAGGGGTACCCCGTTGGCATTTCTCTATGATACACATGTACTTACTATGACAAGAACTTACCGGTAACTAAACTTGAGTAGCATGAGGAGCGGCCCTCGTATTCAAGGGATATGAGATTTCCAACTTATACTTTGTCAAGCATATACTCCATAGATTGTTCACTTTAACCTTAATCACTTCAAGATTCTTATGATAGGGGCAATGAGAGCTGAAAGCTAATAAGTACCATAATTTTTGGAAGCTCTTTATGAAACTTGAATCCCTACTTCCTTCTATGAAGGCCTTTCTTTTACTTTTATGTTGAGTCTCCACCTTCTATCTTTATGCACCTATTGAGAGAGCATAGTGGCCATTCTTAATTCTATGTGCATTGTCCCAAGACTTGTTGATTGATGCATAACTTTGATATTGCTTGTCCTTAAACTATTTGTATCTAGTCACCCTTATGAACTTTGAAGGTGTCCTATGTATTTGTTTGCTACTCTATGAGGGACAAGCTGAATGCCATTATGCTATGTTTTCTTTATGTGAAACAAACAAACGTCTTGCAAAGCATTGTTATTCATGAATCTTTTGTTTGTGCCTTTTCATGTTACAACATAGTTGCTATGTCTTATTGTTAGAACTTTATCTTTTCATGCTATGTTGAAGTACTATGATCCCAGCTATCAATGTTTTACAAATACTTTGATCAAGTTTATGATGGTGCATGTCACCTCAAAAATTATTCTTTCTTTTTATCACTTACCTACTCGAGGACGAGCAGGAGTTAAGCTTGGGGATGTTGATACGTTGCTAACATATCTATAATTTTTGATGTTCCATGCTTGGTTTTTATCTACTTTCTTATGTTCTGTCCACACTTTGGAGTACTTTTTATACACTTTTTGGACTAACCTATTAACAAGATGCCTGCCAGCTGCCTATTTCTGCTGTTTTTGGTTCTAGGAAAGTCAGAAAATGAATATTCTCAGAATTGGACACGACAAAAGCCAAAGTCAGTATTTCACCGAGGGGGACACAGAGCCAGAATACGAGACGGAGAGGGGCCAGAGGGCCGCCACACCACATGGCCGCGCGGCCAGGCCTGGCCCGCACCAGGGGGTGGTGTGGCCGCCTAGGGCACCCCCTCGGCCTCCCCTTTCGCCTATAAGATGCCTCCGATACAGAAACCCTAAGGGCCCGATCAAAATTCCACGAAAGAGTCTGTAGCCGCCGTCATCTCCATCCCTAGATCAGGAGGGATCTGAAGCTCTTCCCGGCACCCTATCGGAGGGGAGAATTCACCCTGGAGGCCTTCTTCATCACCATGCAAGCCTCCGGTGTGATGCGCGAGTAGTTCATCCTTGGACTATGGGTCCATGTAGTAGCTAGATGGTTGGTTCTTATCCTTTGTGGTACCATGTTTAGATCTTGTGAGCTCCGTTCATGATCAAGATCATCTATTTGTAATTCTACATGTTGTGTTTGCGGGGGTCCGATGGATATTGAGATGCTATTTCAGATTGATTATTGATTCTATCATGTCTTTGTTATTTGTGATCTTGCATGCTCTTCGTTGTTAGTAGATATCTTGGCCGAGTAGATGCTAGCAACTCCAAGAGGGAGTATTTATGCTCGATAGTGGGTTCATGCCTCTAGTAATCTAGGGAAGTGATAGAAATCTCTAAGGTAATAGATGTGCTGTTGCTACTAGGGAGAAAACAACAATCCTTTGTTCATAGAACAATCGTATTGTTTACTTTACACGCAATGCGTAATGCAATTATTTGTTGCTTGCAACTTAATACTGGAGGGGTTCAGATGATAACCTGAAGGTGGATTATTAATTATAGATGTAGTTGGATTACGGTCTATGTATAATGTTGTAATGCCCAATCAAATCTCATAGGAGTCAAGATGATTAGTATATGCATGTATGCTTTCTCGATGTTTGTCAATTGCCCCGCTGTAATTTGTTCACCCAACATGTTATCTATCTTAAGGAGAACCACCAATAGTGAACTATGGAGCCCGGTCCTTTCTTTTACCATCAATCTACAACTGTTTACTGTTTTTTGTTTACTTTCTGCAAGCTTTTACTTTCTTCCACACAATACGTTTAATCCTTTGTTTTCAGCAAAACCGGTGAGATTGACAACCTCACTGTAAGTTGGGGGCAAAGTTCTATGGTTGTGTTGTGCAGGACTCCGAGTTGGCAACAACACCTGGGAGGTGTTTCCTTGCTCCTACTACTTCGATAACCTTGGTTTAATAACTGAGGGAAAACTTGCTGCTGTGCTCATCATACCTTCCTATTGGGGTTCCCCAACGAGCTCGACGTGTTGAGCCAATAATCAATTTCCTTACTAGCTTTTCTGAAACCAAAAATAGCAGAAAACAGGCAACTGGCACTGTGGCATCTTGTTAATAGGTTAGTTCCAGAAAATGTATAAAAATACCTCAAAGTGTAAACAAAACATAAGAAAGTTGATACAAAACAAGCATGGAGCATCAAAAATTATAGATACCTTTATGACGTATCAAGCATCCCCAAGTTTAACTCCTGCTCGTTCTCGAGTAGGTAAGTGATGAAAAGATAATTTTTTAGGTGACATGCACCATCACAATCTTGATCAAGGTATTTGTAAAGCATTGATAGCTGGGATCAAAGTACTCTAAACATAAGCATGAATGATATAGTTCTAACAATAAGACATAGCAACTATGTTGTAACATGAAAAGGTACAAACAAGAGATAATGAATAACAAAGCATTGAAAGACATTTGTTTGTTTCACATATAGAAAACATAATAAGAGTGGTATTCAGCTTGTCCCTCATGGTATAGCAAAACATAAATGCATAGGACACCTTCAAAGTTCATAAGGTGACTAGATTCAAATAATTTGAGAACAAGCAATATCAAAGTTATGAATCAATCAACAAGTTTTGGGACAATGCACATTAAACTAAGAATGACCACTATGCTCTCTCAATTGGTGCATAAAGATAGAAGATGGAGACTCAACATAAAAGTAAAAAGAAAGGCCCTTCATAGAGGGAAGCATGGATTTCAAGTTTCATAAAGAGCTTCCAAAAATTATGGTACTTATTAGCTTTCAGCTCTCATTGCCCCTATCATAAGCATCTTGAGGTGATTAAGGTTAAAGTGACACAAATATGAGGATATGCTTGACAAGTATAAGTTGAAAATCTCATGCCCCTTGCTTACGAGTACCGAACCTCATGCTACTCAACTTTAGTCACACGTAAGTTCTTGTCATTGTAAGTACATGTGTATCATGGAGAACCGCCAACGGGGCACCCCTTTCCCCATGACATAGGAGCTTTCCCATATCAAAATGACAAGGCAATAGACAATGAGCATCTTAGTGATCTTTTTATTTGCTATTTGCATAGGTTTTTATTGAGGATGCTTTACAGAATGCTCACTATGGTTATGCTGCAAGTTTTCACCATGATTAGGCATGGCTTAGGCTAGCCGCCCAGGCGTTTCTCTAACACACATACAAACTCTATGAGCTTACAAGCTCCCCTTTTATTTCATACCGTCGGGATCCATAAACAAAAGAACATGATATCAACCGAATAATAAGTGCAATGTTGAATGCGTTCCCCATGGTAACATGGTTCTGCTAATTCACAACTTATAAAGTGCAAGCATATAAGCAACATAGATGGACACAATGGTTCAAGTTTATTAAGTGCAAGAAAATAAAGTGTGCCATCAAATTCGTGGGAGCTTTAATCACTATTTTTCACATAACAAGTTTAATTTGGAAGATAGATAAAAACATGAATATACTTGGAATGGTGTAACACACCATGCATAGGAATTTATAGTGGACTCTTTGGAATAACTTGGTTTTCTTGGAGGTTGGATGCATGAGTGGAGCTCATACTTGGTACAGGTGGTGGCTAGCAAAAGACTGGGAGCGACCAACTAAGAGAGCAATAATGGCCATAATCATGCAAAGCGACAAAACATTATTAATTAAAGCATAAAGTGATATTACAAGTCAAAACTAAATGATCATAGAGGCTAAGGTGACTGGTTCATAGTCTTAACATGGTGTAAGCATGTGCCAAGTCAACCCAAATAAAGCATCAAAGGAGAATACCACAATATTATGCTTTTGTATGCTAAAACAACGCATGATTCTTTCAAGGCACATTAGGCAATCTCAATTGTTTAGAACAAGTCATGCTACAACAATAATCACTAAGCATAAGGTCAAAGAAACATCAAACATGACATGATAAAGTCTAGGCCACAGTCAAAACAAGCTCCTTTTGTACCACTTATAAGCATGAAGCTTCCTACTCTTTTCCAACACCAATCAACTTATTTGAAACAACATATGAATGCGGGGGTCCAACCAATTTATTTAAGCAAACCAAACAAAATAAAACTAAAAACAAAAACAAAGACGATCCAAGAACAACACAATTGTGCATGAAACAATAAAAATGAAGTGTTTTGGAAGAAAACCTGAGATTTTTATTGATGAAGAAGGGGATGCCTTGGGCATCCCCAAGCTTTGACGCTTGTACCTCTTGAATATTTCTTGGGGTGACACGGGTGGCATCCCCAAGCTTGAGCTTTTGTCCATACTTCATCTCATCACATTATTCTTCCCTACACTTGAAAATTTCCTTCATACAAAACTTCACACAATCTTCATTAGCAACATTAGTGTATTCAAGATAATAAGTCTTTGGGTTTAGTTTCAACACAAGTAAAACATCCATTAAAACACAAGCTACTGTAGCAATCCCTTCCAAAAGCTCAAGTGATCAAAGAGAACTTAAAGAGAAAGAGATTAAGAGGAAAATGCAAATAATGGCAGAAATCTGTCAAAACAGACCAGTAGGTAAAAAGCGATTTTTTCAAAGACCTTCTGTTGCTCAAATCGAAAAGTGCTAAACTAACGGAAGTTAGATAATAACCTGGGGCATAACCTCAGAAAATTACAGCTCAATATGACGTACAGGGATTTTTCACGATTGTTTACAGTGAAGCACAAAAATCTGTTTTGGGACAACAACTTTCCCAAGTCTTACTTCTCTCTCATTAGAGGTTATTCTTGGCACAAAAACCACACAAAAAGTATAAGTAGAGGTTATTACTGAGGAAATAACTTCCAAGACTCAACAAAAGACAAACTTACTGAAAGTAAAAATATTTTGGGTTATCTCCCAATAGTGCTTTTCTTTAACACCTTTCATCTAGGCATAGGAGTAAGATTCAAGTATTTTCAAATGAAGAAGCATTAAGATCAAATTATGTTTTAATAGGAGAGGCAAAAGGTGTCTTCTATCTCTTCCTAGGGAAGTGTTCTATACCTTTCTTGAGTGGGAATTTATATTCAATGGTGCCTTCCTTCATATCAATAATGGCACCAACAGTTCTAAGAAAAGGTCTTCCCCAAATAATAGGACAAGAAGCATTGCATTCAACATCCAAAACATAGAAATCAACAGTGACATAGGTATTGTTAACCATAATAAGAACATCATTAATATTCCACATGAGTTTCTTTTTAGCATTATCATCAAGTTGGACATCTAAATAACAATCTTCCAATGGTGGCAAATCAAGCATTTCATAAATCTTTCTAGGCACCATAGAGATACTAGTACTAAGATCACATAAAGCTATGAGATCAAAATCATTCACTTTCATATTAATGATGGGTTCCCAACCATCTTTTAATTTCCTAGGAATAGAAGCTTTATGTTTCAATTTTTCTTCTTTAATTTTATGAGAGCATCTGTAATGTGTTTTGTAAAGGCCATATTCATAGCACTAGCATTAGGACTTCTAGCAAGCTTTTGTAGGAACATAATTACTTCAGAAATATTGCAACCATCAAGATCAAAATCAAAATTACCATCCAAGGTAGTAGAACTATTGTTTCCCATATTCCGAAGACTTTTAGCATTTTTATTGGAAAAGGTTCCATTGGTTTTTGGCATTGTTGCAAATGGAATGGGGACTTCATGTGGTTTGCTAGCATCAACATTGGTGGTGGTAATAGTACAAATACTACTATTTCTAGCAATTTCATCTTCTCTTTCCCACTTAGCATGCAATTCAGCTAATAGTCTAACATTTTCATCAATTCTAGCTTGTATGGCATTAGTAGCAGCAAAGGGGTTTTCCATAGTTTCAGGTTTAGCAGCCATTTTATTCATCAAAGAAGATTGTGCTTTAGACAAAGATGATATTTTTTTTAGCATTCGAAAGTTTTTCCTCAACAGTTTTATTGAAAGCAGTTTGTTTACTAATAAAATCCTTAAGCATGACTTCAAGTTCAGAGGGTGCACTTCTATTGTTGTTGTAGGAATTTCCATAAGCATTACCATTATTCGGAGGATATGACCTGTAATTATTACTACCCAAATTATTCCTATAGGCATTGTTGCTAAAATTATTATTTCTAATGAAGTTCACATCAACTTGCTCTTCTTGAGAAACCAAAGAGGCTAAGGGAACATGATTTGGATCAATATGAGCTTTTCCATTAACATGCATAGACATAATAACATCAATTTTATCACTCAAGGAGGAGGTTTCTTCAACAGAATTTACCTTCTTACCTTGTGGAGATCTCTCAGTGTGCCATTCAGAATAGTTAACCATCATATTATCAAGAAGCTTTGTTGCAGCACCCAAAGTAATGGTCATAAAGGTGCCTCCAGCAGCAGAATCCAACAGATTTCTCGAAGAATAATTCAATCCTGCATAAAAAGTTTGGATAATCATCCAAGCAGTCAGTCCATGAGTGGGGAAATTCTTTACCAAAGATTTCATTCTATCCCAATCTTGAGCAACCTGTTCATTATCAAATTGTTTAAATTTCATTATTTCACTTCTCATAGATATAATCTTAGTAGGAGGATAATATTTTCCAATGAAAGCATCTTTGCATTTAATCCAAGAATCAATACTATTTCTAGGTAGGGATAGCAACCATTCTTTAGCCTTTCCTCTCAAGGAGAAAGGAAACAATTTAAGCTTAATAATATCTCCATCTATATCCCTATGTTTTTGCATCTCACAAAGTTCAACAAAGTTATTAAGGTGGGTAGTAGCATCATCAGTACCAGCACCAGAGAATTGTTCTTTCATAACAAGATTGAGCAAAGCAGGTTTAATTTCAAAGAAAGCAGCTTCAGGAACAGGTGGAGCAATAGGTGTGCACATGAAATCATTGTTGTTTGTGCTAGTGAAGTCACACAACTTAGTGTTTTCAGGAGTAATCATTTTTTGCAAGATTAAAGCAAGCCAACAGAAATAGAAACTGAAATAGGAAAAAAATTGTGTTTTTGATAAAAAGAAGCAAACTAGTACGACTAATTTTTGTGTGTTTTTGATAAAGAAACAAGCAAACAAAGCCAAATAAACTAAGCAAAACTAAAACAAAGTAAAGAGATTGGTTGTGAGAGACTCCCCTTGCAAGAATCTTCTTTCTCCCTGAAAAGTGATTGACGAAGAGGAAGAGATTGAAGCTATCCTTAACTCCTCAACAACAGCTTCAGAAAAGTGCTTGATGGCTCAAGATATGTAGAGCTCGTTGCGAACCCCAAGAGGAAGGTATGATGAGCATGGCATCAAGTTTCCCTCAGTTATGAAACCAAGGTTATCGAACTAGTAGGAGTCAGGAAACAACCCCAAGGTGTTGCTAGCAACTAGGAATCCTGCACAACACAACCACATAACCTTGCCCCAACTTACAGTGAGGTTGTGAATCTCACTGGTTTTGCTGAAAACAAAGGATTAAACGTAGAGTGTGGAAGATAGTAATTGCTTGCAGAAAGTAAACAGTAAACGGTAAACAGTAGATGGTATATCAATGGTAAATGGAATGGACTGGGGTCCACAGTTCACTAGAGGTGTTTCTCCTTAAGATAAATAGCATGTTGGGTGAACAAATTATAGCAGGGCAATTGACAGATTGAGAAAGCATAACAATGCATATATTAGACATCTTGACTCCTACGAGATTTGATTGGGCATTACAACATAATACATAGACCGTAATCCAACTGCATCTATGACTAATAATCCACCTTCTGGTTATCATCCGAACCCCTTTCAGTATTATGTTGCAAGGAATAGATAATTGCATTAATCAAAGTGTGTAAAGTAAACAATACAATTGCCCCATGGACAAAGGATTGTTGTTTTCTCCCTAGTAGAAACAACACATCTACAACCTTAGAGATTTCTTTCACTTCCCTAGATTACTAGAGGCATGAACCTACTATTGAGCATAAATACTCCCTCTTGGAGTTGCAAGCATCTACTTGTCCAAGATAGCTACTAGCAACGAAGAGCATGCAAGATCACAAATAACATAGACATGATAGAATCAATAATCAATCTGACATAGTATCTCAATATCCATCGGATCCCCACAAACTCAACATATAGGATTACAAATAGATGATCTTGATCATGAACGGAGCTCACAAGATCTAAACATGATAGCACAAAGGAGGAGAACCAACCATCTAGCTACTGTATGGACCCATAGTCCAAGGGTGAACTACTCACGCATCATTCTGGAGGCTAGCATGGTGATGAAGAAGGCCTCCGGGATGATCTCTCCCCTCCGGCAGGGTGCCGGGAAGAGATTCGAATCCCCCGATCTAGGGGTGGAGATGGCGGTGGTTACAGACTCTTTCATGGATTTTTTGATTGGGTACCTAGGTTTTCTGCATCAGGATACTTTTATAGGCCAAGGGGCAAGGTCGATGGGTGCCCAAGGGGCCCACACCATAGGGCGGCGTGCCTAGGGGGTGGCCGCGCCAACCCTAGATGTGGCCACCTCGTGGCCCCACTTCGGCTGCCCTTCGGACTCCATGTTCCCTCTGGTAAAATATTGACTTTGGCTTTTGTCCCATCCAATTCCAAAAATATTTCCTTAGTAGATTTTCTGAAACCAAAAACAGCAGAAAACATGCAATTGGCACTGTGGCATCTTGTTAATAGGTTAGTTCTAGAAAATGTATAAAAATACCTCAAAGTGTAAACAAAACATAATAAAGTTGATACAAAACAATCATGGAGCATCAAAAATTATAGATACGTTTATGACGTATCAGCTCCTTATAATGCTAGTGGTGAATCCGCTACTCCCTGAGAACGCCTTTTTCCCTATTGCAGTTCCAATCTCTCTTACATACGCGATACTTACTTTCTGTATTCAGTTATTTTACTTGACTTATTGTTTCTCTTATACCCAAAACCCCAAAACACTTTTTACGCAATACTGGCATTTTATCTTGTCACTTAGAACTTTATTAAGCATTACTAGTGTAATATTTATTTCAAGAATTATTAGACTTCAGACTCCTGCTTCCTGTGGGATCGATATCTTTATTTTGAAACTAGCTACAAACAATCTGTGCACTTGCAGTCATCAATTACATCTCTCGCCAGAAACATCGAAGATGATCAAGAAGGAGCAAGAACTCCCAAGACGGATTATCCAACCCCTCCCTTGGCCGTATTATCTGGCCTTGAAGTTTCAGAACAGCAGCAGCCTCCTGTTATGGCTGCTGATCAAAATCAAGGGTAAGGTTCTTCGTCTCCTGTACTCTCTGAACAAGTGGTTGATCAAGGTCAAGCTAGTGGTCCTGATGATGACTCAAATGATGAAGAAATTCCTCCAAGAAACAACAAGTTGATTGAAATTCGTCACAAAGCTCGTGCTGAAAGAAACCTCGAATTAAGAGGTCATACACTAGACAAAGTTGTTGGCGATCTAAGAAGAAGGATTTCCACAAGAAGAGAGCTTGCAAGCTTTAGTGATCATCAAGCTAACATATCTATGGTGGAACCAAATAAAGTTTTTGAAGCTCTTGAAGATCCAGATTGGGTAGTTGCTATGAATGAAGAACTCAATAATTTCGAGCGCAACAAGGTCTAGAAATTAGTAGAGAAGCCAAAAGATTGCCGCAATGTTATCGACACCAAGTGGATATTCAAGAACAAGAAATATGATAATGTAATTATCGTAAGGAACAAGGCACGATTGGTAGCACAAGGTGTTTCTCAAGTAGAAGGCATTGACTTTGGCGAAACTTATGCTCTCGTGGATCGGCTTGAGTCTATCTGTATCCTTCTTGCTAATGCAGCGCATCATAACTTTAATTTATAGCAAATGGATGTTAAGAGTGCGTTTCTTAATGGTCCTCTACATGAGTTGGTATATGTAAAGCAACCCCCGGGTTTTGAGGACCCTAATTTCCCGAACCATATCTACAAAGTCGATAAGGTGCTCTATGGCCTTAAACAAGCCCCACGTGCGTGGTATGAGCATCTTAAAGAGAATTTGTTAGACCGTGGCTTCGAGGTTGGGAAAATCGATCCCACTATTATTACTAACAAGTTTAAGGGGGAGCTCTTTATATGCCAACTATATGTAGACGACATTATATTTGTCTCTACTAATCAAGCTTTTGATGATGAATTTTCAAAGCTTATGACTGACAGGTTTGAGATGTGTATGATGGGGAATTACGGTTCTTTCTCAGATTTGAGATCAAACAACTTAGAGAAGGAACCTTCATAAATCAAGCAAATACATCCAAGACATGCTCAAGAGGTTCAAGAGGATGGATCTTAATGGCATTGCCATACCAATGCAAACTAAATGCCATCTTGAACTCAATCCCAATGGCAAAGATGTAGACCAAAAGGTATACCGGTCCATGATCGGCTCTCTCCTTTACCTCTGCGCATCTAGACTCGATATTGTGTTGAGTGTAGGTGTGTGTGCATGGTATCAAGCGGCTCCTAAATAAAGTCACATAGTGGCGGTCAAGAGAATCTTTTGATATTTGGTTCATTCCCCTAATTTTGGTTTATGGTATCCCAAGGGATCCAATTTCTCTCTATGTGGTTATACGAATTTAGATTGGGCTGGTGACAAGGATGATAGGAAATCAATTTCTCGAGCTTGTCAGTTTTTGGGCAGGTCTTTGGTATGTTGGTCTTCAAAGAAACAGAATTGTATATCTCTCTCCACCGCTGAAGCTGAATATGTGTCTATTGCAAGTGCATGTACTCAATTATTATGGATGAGGCAAACTTTAAAGGAATACGGTGTCAATTGTGACAAAGTGCCTCTTTTATGTGATAATGAAAGTGCAATCAAAATTGCGTACAATCCGGTGCAACATACAAGGACAAAGCATATTGATATTTGCAATCACTTTATTCAGGATCATGTTGCTCGTGGCGATCTTGATTTATCCTTTGTGAGCACGAAGAACCAACTTGCTGATATTTTCACGAAGCCACTTGATGAAGCAAGGTTTTGTTATTTGAGGAATGAGCTAAATATCATGGATTCAAGGAGCTTGTCTTGATTACTCATGCATACCCACTTACATCTCTTCCTTTATTTGGTTTAGGTGTGGGCATGTATATAGGGGGAATGTGGTCCTAATTGATTGGGCCAACCCTCCCCCCATAATGCTAAAATCAAGAAAAATCACTTCTCTTAATATCATTATGTGATATATGAGTTCTTTGATGAGTATTGGTCATGAACCCAAGATATATCTTCATGGTGTCATAGCTTACACTCCAACATGGTGGCTTCGGCCACCACCCTCTTCCGTGAGAAGAGTTAGTTCCTTGTGGATCTTTTTGTTTTTTCTTGCATATCTCTTATTCTTATGGAAAACACACCCAATTTTGGCTTTTATTTGATTTGACTCTTGCAATCTTGGGTGTGTAGTACCATCTCAGTTTGGTTGTCTAAACCTAAGCCGTTTTCTATTCCTGAGCCATCTATTCTTGCGCACAAGTCCTTTGGATAACTTGCGAGGGTGTTGTTTGAGGTTGCTAGCCTGAATCTGTGTTTACAGAAAAATTCAGAGAAGGGCTCAAACAGAGCAGTTCTTCCACTCCGCCTCACTGCCTCTCCCCAGCCGCCGTTGGCCACCTCCGTCCTCCTCGAAGTCATTCCGACCGTCGGATTCTCTAGGCCCTCCCTGGATTTTCTTCCCAGTGCCTCCGGGTACCCTCTCCTCCGAGTTCTTCCTCCAATGAGTGAGGGTAACTCCCTCGTTCTTCTCCTTTGTATGGAAGTTGTTGTTTGTGGTGGAAACTCGGTTTAGAGGTTACCTTTTGTCTTCTATGCATGCTAGGAATCGTAGCATAACAAACATTTTGCCTGATATACTTTTGTACTATGAATCTGTGGCTATTCTGAAAAAATTCGCTAGGGCCAGATTATCCGCCCCTGGTAGGGCCGGATTCTCCGGCTTGGAAGGTTTGTCCCTAGGTCAGATTTTCACAGTTTTGTGTATCAGGTGGATTTGGCTTGTGGATTGTTTTTCTATTGTTCTTATCATTCCTCCTAGACTTGTGTGTGTGATTATCCCCGTGCTACCCATCTTATTCATTTCACAGGTGGTTCAAGTGCTCCTAAGACATAGAAGCATCGTCCCCATTCCCGTTATTTTAGACCCGGCGGTGAAGGTGGTCTTGTGGACGAGGTTGAATTAAGGAGGTGGCAAAGAGAGGCTGATAGGATGGCTGAACGTGCTAGGAAAACTAAGAGGACCACTCAAATGAAGGGCAAGAAACCCTACGTCAGCTACAAGAAGATGGATATCATTGAGTATTCCACCATTCGTCACCGTGACTTATATGCTAATGCTGATAGTGAGGACAATAAATTTTGGTCAACCTACTTCAGGAGTATTCATGATGATATTTACTCCTCTCTCAAGATACGCCCCATGCGCCCTGTAGCTATGACTGAGGCAAATTCAAAGCCAAGACTTGCTAAGGCTTTGGTTATGACTGAAAGGATGGGGCTGCACCATCTGATGACTCTGCAGTACAACTATGATACCTCTATGGTGAAGCACTTCTTCTCAACCCTTGTGATCTGTGGAGATGAGCCCCGCATAATGAAGTGGATGACATGTACCACCTTTATTCAGTCTGATTTCAACACCTTTCGTCAGGTGCTTGGTTACCCCTTCCATGGTTGTGATGTTCCCTGTGTTCATCGTATTATCACTCCTATCAAGCCTAGCAAGGACACTGCACTCTCTCCGTGCCTTTCCCCAGATGGTGTTGTTGGGATGCTCTCGGGTCTTTCTCCTTTGTATGCTAAGTTGGTTGCCCTTTACCGTGACTGCATCACTCCTAGTGGGGCAACAATGACAGTATCTGTGGCCACCTTGTTCAGCTGCTTGCTTTTTCGCATGAGGTTGCCACTTTTGAAGATGCGTCCGTGGATTACAGGCTTGATGTGATGGATTTTATTTACCTTGAGATCACTGATGCCATGATTAACCGGCTTTCCATTCCATATGCCCCGTTCATCATGATGCTCATCAAGTGTATGCTACCTCATGAGGATTTTGGTGCTAACCTTGATGGTGAACACAAGACCAAGAAGATTTACAACAAGGCAAGGAAGACCTCCCATCCCTCTTCAGCTCCAGAGGGTCTCATGCGAGATGCTCATGCTAGTGGGCCTAGGCCTCCTGTTCCTTCTATTGCTCGTGAGGTGAAGCAGCTGAATTGGTTCCAGTGGAACATCCTGTGCATGGGGGTGGATACCCACAAGGGGTAGTACGAGTCATAAAAGCAGCGCCATGAGATGGCTCACACCTAGCAGCTCATTCTTCACCATGTGTTAGGGGCGTCAGGCCATCCTCCAGCTCCTTCTTCTCCCACTCCATATGCTCAGTGGAATAGCTCCGGACTCAACTATGGAGAGCTCGAGCATCACCTATATTCGGCCCCAGCGAGGGATCCCACTCCACCTGTTGTTGATGATGAGGATGAGGAGGAGTATGATGTTGAGGACGAGGATGGGGACGAGGACAATGATGAGGAGTACAACGAGTGATCTCTTGGGGCACTAGCATCACTCTTCTTCCTTTTTGGTATTTTGATGCCAAAGGGGGAGAAGTAGTTCTATTAAGATTCTATGGATTTGCATGGGTCAGGCACAAGCATTTGCCTTTTATAGTTTTCTCTCTATTATTGCTTGTGCCCATTTATCATTGAACTTTTATTCGTGAGTTGATTTGTATGAGACTATGTTTGTGTGTGGCACTATGGTTCAGTTTTGGATTTATCACTAGAATTATCTTGTGGATTTATCTCTCAGTGATTATGGATCCATCTACTATATTGGTTGTATTGGTTATCTTTCTCACGGTGGAAGACTTCAATATTGGTTATCATAGTGACTATTCTCATATTATATTGAGGACTTCTCTCTCAGTGGTATGATGTTTTGGTCTAACTTGCCATTTGTGTGTAGATTCCATTCCAATGAAATATCCTTGTACCTACTTGTGTGCATTTGTATTCAAATTCAAATTCTTTATCATGCACACATTTAGGGGGGGGGGTCTCTTTCTTTCTTGAAATGATGCTGTTAGTAGATCTTTATTCCAAATCCTAGTATTGTCATCTAACACCAAAAAGGGGAGATTGAAAGAACATTTGATGATCTCTATAGTTTTGTGTGTTAGATAACAATACCAAGGATCATCTCATGTGTGTTGAAATGCTGCAGATAAACTAGTCATTCAGATGCAGCAAAACTGAAGTTGGGGCATCTGAATGTGTGTTCTTCAAGTTCCAAGCGAGATCTCCATCCTCACCCATCCAAAGACTTCGATCTTTGGGGAATTGAAGGAGGGGGCCTTGATCTTCATCAACACCAATCAAGCGCTCATCTTCCCCTCCGTTCACTTGGGGGATCCTTGATCTAGTATTTCTAGCAAATATCTAGATCCTTGTTTTGATTATCTGATAATCCTTTTTCTTGTGGCAGCTTGTTGTTATCATGGGAGCCTCCAATTCAGTTGTAGATGTGTGCCCCACTTGCATTGTAAAGGCACTGGTTCCCTCCTCAAAGGGTACCAATAGTGGAAAGGTGGATCAAGCCTTTAGTGGCGAGATCCATTGGAGAATAGGTGATATAGGTATGATTACTCGGATTCCTATGATTTGCTACCTAGGGCCTAGAGAAAGGCTTATGGCCCATGAAGAGTCGAGATGAAGATCCAAAGGAGCAACTGACAAAGATAATAGTTGTATTAGGAAAGAGGGACAAATCTGACATTGCGTTGGTGTTGTAATCATTTGACCTATCCGCATACAGCTTTGAGACCCGACCTATTATATATAGGACGGGAGAAGCCTAGGAAAAGCACTGAACAATCCCCAAGCCATTTGTAACAGAGCGATTCTCTCAATATTCAAGCGACTTTGACTCCATTGTTTTCCTGACATCCGACGAAATCCCCAGCGTTCTCTTTTCCGCAAAACCCTAAGTCCTTCTCTATGGACATTGCCGAGGTCACCCCTCGTCAATTGGTGTCGTTTGTGGGAAACTTGAACGCTGGAACCATAGATTCAGAGGAAAACTCTTCTTCAAGCAAAAACCCAACAAAACTAGAACCACGCCCACCCACCCCTGTGATAGTACCCGCTGGATTCAACGGCGGATTCGATCTGATCATCGGAAGCTTCCGCTCCTAAGTAGAATACCCCAAGAATCATACCCTTCGACCATGATTACATCAGAACCGTCGGTGGAACAAACTGTGCTTATGGCGGTTCCAACATCGTCTGTCGGATCCTCCATGGAGGTCTCGGCGGAAATCGAAGCACTAGAAGGAAACAAACAAGATGAAACGGATCTGGGGGACCTTAGTGGTCTTTACGACAATCTCTCCTTCAGATCAGATTCCCCACTAACTCCACCACGCGGAACAAACCCAGCGAACTCCGAACCCGAGGAAAGCAGCGAAAGCACCGACTTTGGAATAAGGATGGCAGAAATCTACCCAGAGCAGAAATTTATGGACTTCACTGATCCACCCGACAGTGTCTCCCCCAATTCGGATGACGACGCCACAAGTCCATATATTACCCAGCACCAAGTATGCGTGATCATTGGCGATGCATCGACTCAGCAAGACTCCAAATGTAATCCTATTTTTAACCCTGATGATATCCTATCAAGTGATAATGCAGGGAGCCGCAGAAACGGAAAAGAACCAACAAACAACCGCGTAACCCTAGGAGGAGGAGAACCATGCGGGGGCGAGAGGCAAACTCTCCGACTACCAGTCGAAGCATGGAAAAAATCAAGAGCAGCAATTTCGGGTGCAGTCCCCATGACAGCTGACACCACGCGTGAAGACCTACTAGCATATCAATACTTGATTCATTGTAAAAAAGAGACCTACTAAGGATGCAGAGGCAACTCGATGAAAGGAAAAGTCTTACCGACGAATCCAGCCTGTGACAGGCGCAGCTGAGCTCCACCCGAGGATCAAGAAGTGTCACAGGAGGAGTACCGCTAAGAAGAGGAACATCTCGATTGCAGAATATCCCTGAAACAGAAAGAAGAGACATAATCCGAGACCTGGACCTATTGTTCATGTCAATAGATCAAGCAGGAAATATCAAGGAAAAAACGGCTCAAGCAGCAATAAAGGATGCACAAATGTCAACACCCGGATTTTTAATTCTAGATGCCCGTTATGCCATACCTCGCAATCCCAGGATTACCATTTTTGTGAGACATAACGGATTGGATATCACAGTACATCATCCATTACAAACCATACATAAGCACTTACACAAATAAGGATCTCATGATCCAGTCTTTAATACAACAAGCAGCAGAAATAAAAGATAAGCGTAGCGGTGGGGTCCATCTTCAGGGGCATAGGCAATGCTGACGAAGGCAGATAGTCCTAGTTATCATAGCCGTCCTGCTGGCCATCATCTTGGTAGTCTCCTTCATAGTCTGGCCATGAGAATAGCCAGGGACAAAAGCCATGAGTACTTTTTAAGTACTCGCAAACTACCACTAACAAGTAAAACAGTTCTAAGTCAAAGTGCTAAATCTAATTTTTACTATAAAGTTAAGTTTGAAACCTAAGTTGAGTTTAGAAGCAAAGAAAGATAAAGTAAAGTTCTAGAATCACTTAAGTTAGGGAGCTAATGTCATAAACACAACCCTGTTGTGGTCAAGTCAAGATTCATCATTCATTTCATAAGTTGTTTTGCAAACATCTGACAACGAAATAGTATGGCCATTCCAACTGTCCATAACCACGGACGCGGCTATTCGAATAGTTTGACACTCTGTAGAGGTGGTGCACTTTCACCACAAGATTCGATACATCTGTCAGGGATAACCCTGAATCATCATACTTAGTATGCAGATAATCAAACATAACCTTCCCTTTACACACCCTAGTATAAGCACCTCTCCTATGAGCATGGCCTCCTAACCATGACCATCAGTCATCATGGGCACTACATAGGTGGACAACATTGAGAGGTAGCCTCAGCTCAAACCTCTCCCGCGAGGGAACTAATACTAATGCATATAAATTTCCAACTAAGCCTTACCCAATTCAGGTAGTGTGGTTGTACGGTAAATTTGGAATGATATCGCATCCGAACCCAACCATCAGTTTTGTAAAAGGGTTAAGGCTCATGCCTCAACATTTTCATCATCATAAACCATTTGTGTTTCTCAACACATGTCAAAACATCTCAATAGAATGACTCATCATTCCAAGGTTTTCATAATTCATTTTCACCAAGTGTTCCCATCTATAGTGACTCAAGTTTTTATCTACTCTAAACTACTAAGTTAAGAGTGTTCACTAAGGTGGAAAAGATGGGTTCAATCTCATGCCATAGAATGACATCTAAAGGTTTCTAAATAGGTCAAGTTTTATACTCTTTATGCTACCTTCAAACAAGTAAAGAACTTTGGGTGAAGTAAAGGAAGTAAAGCTTGTAAATAAGACTTGGATGAAATACTAGTCAAGGTAGTATAACTCAAGCATGCCTAAAGCATCTTTGCTAAACCATCTAGTTCAAACCTAGCTTGCTAAGCATTATACTTGCAAGGGTTAGCTCGCATTGCTAATGGTGGCTTGCCTTGGTTGGTGCAGTGGTTGAAGTTTTCTTCTTCTTCTTGGTAGAACTCCTCCTCCTCGTAGACTTGGTCGGTACTATCGTCTATAAATACATACGAAGTACACAATCACCAAACAATACTTAACTAGTCTTATTAGCACTCTAAGGCACACATTTGATGATCTATTATCATCTCAAGCATCACAAGTTTTATTAACTAGTTTCATTCTTTTTAATTTAGAAAAGTAATTTCTACTCATTGAAAAATTAACTAAGATTTAATATTCACCACTTAAAATATGGGATCATGTGGACACATGTCATCACCACATATTCTAACATGTGGGAATGAGATTTAAGGGTTGGATCATAATTACTTTGGTTTAAGTTCATTATTTAATGATTTAAAGTGACTAGAAATGCCTATATAGCATTATTTTGGTACTAGTCCAAAGTCACTGCATATAAACCTTAAGATTATTACATATTCAGATAGGTATGGTGAAATGTGATTTTTGAGAGTTGGAATCATCTCAAAAGCTATCATGGTTGAATTTTGAAAAATGTTGCAAGGTGCAAATGCTTCTGTTTTATTATTTTTACTAGGGGAGATCTATAACTCTAATTGAATTAAATCCAACGGGCTTGGATAGATCATTTCAATACCTTTCAGAAAAATTGGTTTCATGCAATTTGGAGTTGTAAATCTCTCTGAATTGATTTTCAAACTCAGAGACAAAACTAAGTTTAAACTAAATAGAAAAATCCTAATTCAAACTAACTGGGTCACGCGGGAAACTCTAACGGGCCGGCCCAGCGTCACTCCGCAGCGCGGAGCTCAGCTGACAGGGGGTCCACCGGTCAGCGGATCATAACGCGTGAAGCGGTACGGGGCAATGTGGGACGTTGGATTAGAGTGGGGATCAACGGCTGTGGCTTGTCGTCAACGACGGACCTGTCGCCGGCGAGCTTGAACCCTAGCGGGTCGGTAGGGGTGCATAGGGGGTGTACCAGGGCTCCAGTAAGGTCGGCGAGGCGGGCAAACGGTCTGGTGGTCGATGGCGAGCTCAGGGACGGTCAAGGCAGCTCCGAGTGTGGTCGCAATCAGTTGCGCCCTTCTCCTCCAGAGGCGGCCTGCTCCGGTGCAATTCCGGCGAGCTGCTGCTCCCCTTGCTCCGGCTAGTGGTGTGGGATGATCAGTGAGGTGAGGGGAATGGAGTGGTGTGCTTCAAATGGCTGGGGGTGCCCTCCTTTTATAGGCTCGACGGCGAGACTGAGAGGGATGGGCAGGCGACGGTGGTGACATGGCTACGGGCGGCTAGCGGGATGGCTGAGGGTGGCGATCGACGCGCGGTCTCCTAGCGGTGCTCTAGGAACTTAATGCTAGCTTAGGGGCGGTGGTATGCGGTCGGGGGCAGCTGGCGCTCTGAGCGGCAAAGGCGGCGGTGTCCACGGCGAGCGGTGGCTGTGGTGCGTTGGGCAACAAACGAGCATGTTCGTCGTGTTCCCTGGGTTGTGGCGGAGCGGTGGGCGCGGGCTGCGGTCGAGCGGCGGCTTGTGCACGTGTGCCGGGTGCGGCGCTTTGGCGCGTGCTCAGCATGGCGCGGTGGCACTTGGCGCGTGGATTGCTCGGTGGTCCACGGCTGGGCTTGGCTCGGGGAAGGGACAGAGGGTGGCGGTGAGGTCCTGGCTACCTCCTAGACATGGCGAGAGAGGGGGAGGTGGTCTGCTGCAGCGGGGCAAGGTTTGGCCAGCGAGCATGTCCTCAGGTTGGCATGGCATGGCTGCTAGGGGGGTAGGGGATGGGTGTTAAGGGCCTGGTTAGATCATGAGGGGACAAGGGATTAAATGGAGATCATTTGGGGGCAAAACCCTATTCAAAACAGTGAGCTAGGATTTAGAGTTTAACCCTGCCTGCCAAGTGTTTGATTAAATGGCCGCAAGAAATAAACTTTTGAATTTTGAAAAGATTTTTGGTGGGTTTGCTAGGCATAAGCTTGAGACTCTGTGGTTGCTTGGGTTTTGAAAATGGAGCTTCTTTGAGTGGTTTTTGAAATAGTGGGATCTTCCCATATGAAATAGATTCAATTTTAAACTATCATTTAAAATTAGCATTTGAATGTTTTTAGCAGATCACAAAGTGGGCCTTGGTACCTCATTATGTGTACTATCAAGGGGTGTAAAGATCCACAAATGTTTCTGTTAAGTTTTGAGTACTAGGAATAGCCAAAGTAGGCATGATAGTTAATTTGGCCAAAATGACCATTCACTTCAATTATTCATTTTGAGTTGTTTTTCTTTGGGAAAAGTTTGGGAATGATTTAGATGATGTTTATTTCACCTAAGAAACATTTTACAAGCAATGAATCACAGAACCATGGCAATTCAAATCAACTCCTAATTTAAATGCACATACGCATGAATGCTTTCATTTTTAATTTGGAAAAGTTTTTGTTAACCCTAACTTTGATGATTTGGATCTTCATAAGCTTGGATTAAACTTTTGGGATGTTACAAACCTTCCCCCCTTAAATAAAATCTCGTCCCGAGATTTACAAAGAAAACTAGGAACTAAAGAGATTTGGGAACTCTGTCCTAATGTAATCTTCTCGCTCCCAAGTGGCTTCCTCTTCGGTATGGTTGCTCCACTGAATCTTGAGAAACTTGATACTCCTGGTCCTGGTGGTTCTGTAAGCTTCTTCTAAGATACGGATGGGTACTTCTCAATAGATCAGGTCATTGTTGATCTCCACAGCTCTATGGTCGATGTTCTTGAAAACTTTAGTCTTTTTCGGCACTTCCAAGCATTTGCGAAGTAACAAGATATGGAACACATTGTGGATGGCTGACATCTCTTCAGGTAGTTCCAGTTGATACGATACTTCTCCTCGATGGTTCAGAATCTTGAAGGGTCCGATATATCTGGGGGCTAACTTTCCTTTTAGACTAAAGCGTTGAGTTCCCTTCAACGGTGAAACCTTGAGATACACAAAATCTCCGACATTGAAAGTCAGGTCTCTCCTTCTCTTGTTAGCATAACTCTTCTGTCTGGATTGGGCGGTCTTGAGGTGCTCCCGGACTTTGTGAACTTTCTCTTCTGCTTCCCGGAGAATGTCGGGTCCAAAGATCTGACTCTCTCCTACTTGCGACCAATTCAAAGGGGTACGACACTTTCTTCCATATAGGAATTCAAAGGGTGCCATCTGCAAACTAGCTTGATAACTGTTCTCATATGAGAACTCTGCGAAAGGCGGGCAGTCTTCCCATTTTGATCCGTATTCCAACACACAAGCTCTAAGCATATCCTCTAGGATCTGGTTGACTCTCTCAGTCTGTCCATCAGTTTGCGGGTGATAAGCGGTACTAAAGTTCAACTTGGTTCCTAATCCTTCTTGAACTTTCTGCCAAAATCTTGAGGTAAACTGGGTTCCTCGATCTGATACGATGGTCTTGGGGGTTCCATGCAGACTGACAATCCTAGCAATATACAGTTCTGCTAACTTTGCACTCTCGTAGGTAGTCTTGACAGGTATAAAGTGGGCTATCTTGGACAATCTATCAACTATGACCCAGATTGAGTCATTTCCTCTGCTAGAAGTAGGTAAACCGGTGATAAAGTCCATTCCGACGGAATCCCATTTCCATTCCGGAATTTGCAATGGTTGCAACAGTCCTGCAGGCCTCTGATGCTCTGCCTTCACTCTTTGACAGATGTCACACTTGGCGATGTAGCTTCCGATTTCTCTCTTCATCTTGTGCCACCAAAATTGCTCTTTCAAATCCTGATACATCTTCGTTCCTCCGGGGTGGATAGAATAAAGAGTATCATGAGCTTCCTTCATGATAACTTGCTTCAGCTCCGAATCTGCTGGCACACAGATACGTCCTTTGCACCACAGTACTCCTTCTTCGTCTTCTGTGAATCTAGGTACTTTTCCTGTACCAATACAACGTTTGATTCCGTCGATACTTTCATTCCCCTTCTGGGCTTCCTTGATTTGGCTAATCAAAGTGGGTTGAAGTTCAATGCTAGCTAAGAATCCTTTGCTAACTAATTTAGTCCTGAACTGCTCCAACTCTTCATACAAACTTGGTTGCTTCTCCTTGATCATGATATTTAGCCTACACGGCAATCTGCTAAGAGCATCCGCTACCACATTGGCTTTGCCGGGGTGATAGTGAATGTCAAGGTCATAATCCTTGATTAACTCTATCCATCTCCGTTGCCTCATATTTAGCACCTTCTGAGTGAAGATATACTTTAAGCTCTTGTGATATGAGTAAATCTCACAGCGATTACCCATCAAATAATGACGCCATGTCTTCAATGCTAGAACCACAGCTGCTAGCTCAAGATCATGGGTCGGATAGTTTTGCTCATGATGCTTCAGTTGTTGAGACAGATACACGATGACTTTGCCTTCTTGCATCAACACACATCCTAGACCAATCTTGGATGCGTCACAATACACACCAAACGGCTTCTTGATGTCTGGCATGATCAATATTGGGGCTGATATCAATCTCTTCTTCAGCTCCTAGAAACTGGCTTCACATTTGTCTGTCCATTCAAACTTCTTGTCCTTCTTTAACAATTGGGTCATGGGTCGGGCTATGCTCGAGAATCCTTCTACGAACTTGCGGTAGTATCCCGCTAATCCGAGAAATGCACGGACTTGGCTTTGAGTGGTTGGAGCTTCCCATTCTTCGACATCTTTGATCTTGGCGGGATCAACAGAGACTCCTCCGGCAGACACAATATGTTCTAGGAATCCTACTTCTTTCAGCCAAAACTCACACTTGATGAACTTGGCATACAACTGATGCTCTCTCAGGGTTTCTAGGATGATTCTCAGATGTTGCTCATGTTCTTCTTCTGACTTGGAGTAGATAAGGATGTCGTCGATAAACACAACTACAAACTTATCTAGGAAATTCATAAAGATCTTATTCATGAGATTCATGAAATAAGCAAGGGCATTGGTTAATCCAAAAGACATAACCGTATACTCGTATAAACCATAGCGAGTAGTAAAGGCGGTCTTCAGAATATCCGTTGCACGAATCTTAAGTTGGTGATAACCAGTCCTAAGATCAACCTTTGAGAATACCTAGGCTCCAGTCAACTGATCAAATAGATCCTCTATCTTTGGCAAGGGGTACTTGTTCTTGATGGTAACGTCATTCAACTTTCTGTAATCGGTGCGCAGACGGTTGCCTCCATCTTTCTTGTCGACGAATAACACTGGTGATCTCCATGGCGATGCGCTTGGTTGAATCAAGCCTTTCTCTAACATGGCATCCAACTGCTTCTTCAGTTCCACTAACTCTGAGGGGTTCATGCTATAGGGTCTCTGGGCTATGGGTCCGGTTCCGGGGATTAGTTCGATAATGAACTCAATATCCCTATCCGGGGGCATACCTGGCAATTCATCTGGGAATACGTTGGGGTATTCACAGACTACTCTGACCTGGTCTATGGTGGGCAGGGCTACACTCTTGTTGCACTTGAATTGGCGTGGTAAGGTTTCAGATATATGCTCGACTGTTATTCCAGAACTACTGGTCATGGTGATGGCTTTCTTAGCACAGTCTATTAGTCCTTTATGCCTTGACATCCAGTCCATACCTAGTACTACTTCCAATCCTTTGGTTCCAAGTACAATTAGGTTGGCATAAAAATCTATTCCATGTATTCTGATAGGCACAACTTTGCAAATTTTTCTAGCTTTGGTTGTTGAACCGGGGATTTGAACTATCATGACATGCTTCAAGTTGGTTGGGTGAATCTTACTAGTGCATGCAAATTCTTCGGTGACAAATGAATGCGATGCTCCCGAATCAAACAATACTCTTGCTAAAACTGAGTTGACAGAAAACATACCCAGCACTACATCTGGCGCTTCCTGGGCTTCTTCTGCATTCATGTGGAAGAGACGACCGTTGCGGTTGTGAGGATTCCCTGGGGCAAATCTTCTCCCTGGTTGAACACGGCGCTGCTGTTGAGCTAGGGCATTCACATTGGCATTGGCTGCAGTCTTCTTGGGACACTCATTGGAGTAGTGACCCTTCACTCCACACTCGAAACAAGTGATCTGGGACTTGTCCTTGACTGCGAAAGGTACAACATTGCTGCTAGTTCTGGGTGTAGTGTTGTTGTTGATGTTCTTGGGAGGTGCAAGGTTGAAATTGTTGGCATTGCTGGAGTTGTGATTGTTTCCTCCGGACTTCACATTGCCTCCACTACGGTTGGGGTAACTTGGGCGAGACGTTGGGGGTCGGTTGTTCCTTGGTGCATATCCTGGTGAAGGGTTGGGACGGTACTTCTGGTGACTACTGGATCTAGACTGCTGCATCATATGACGCTTGCGGTTGTCATTTTCCTGGTTAATCTGCCCTTCCATCTGAATGGCAGAGTCGACTAGCTCTTCGAGATCCTCGAAACGGATGTTGACGAGGACAGTCTGCATCTCATCATGCAGTCCGTTCAGGAATCTCTCCTTCTTCTTGGCCTCTGTGTTGATCTCATCAGGTGCATATCTGGCAAGTGACAGGAATCTATCCCGGTACTCCACCACAGTCATTCTTCCCTGCTTCAATTCACGGAATTCATCTCTCATCCTATTGACTAGACCTTGCGGCACGTGGGTGCGACTGAACTTGACTTTGAATGCTTCCCATGTGATCACTTCACCATGGTTCATATTGCGAATACTATTCCACCAAGCTCTTGCATCTCCTGCTAGGTAGTGGGTGGTGAAGAGAACTTTCTCATTTTCATCAACTCTTGCAACTTCTAAGTTGTTTTCCATTGTCTGCAACCAGTCATCCGCATCTAATGGGTTTTTAGATTGGCTGAAGATTGTTGGATTGGTGTTCTGAATTTCTTTGAGTTTGGATCCCTGTGATCCTGATTTCCATGCCCTTGGTTGTTGAGAGCCATCTGGGTGATCTGCTACAATGTTTCTAAGTTGGCTTGGCGCTCTGCCCTGCTTGCTTCACGGTCTGCGATGAGATTCTGCAAGATCTGCAGCATTGGGTCTTGTGACAAGCTGCTCCCTCCTTGGTTTCCACGAGTCATCTGAAGATTGAGATAGATATAGGGGTAAGGGGGAAATTCTAAGGTTCATGGTTTTGGTTTTCAACTCTAAAACTTCGAGTTAGACTGAGGTTTTTCAACTAACTTCATTTTCATTCATGCAAACAAGCACACGATACAACACACACCACAACAATCAAAGGAAAACAGATGGTTTGAAGAACCATTCTGCAAGCTACGATATAGTGGGACCAATACATCTCATGCTACGATAGTGCTCTAGTGCATCTACTCATCGTCGATGAAGTCAGAGTCCTCATCATCAGTGTAGAAGTCCACGGCATCCTCCTCCAAAAAGTCATCATTGTTGATGAGGTAAGAATCCATGTCTCCTTGGATGTCTTCACCCTCATCTTCTTCTTCCTTGGCGGCAAGCTGAGCTGCCTGCTCCTTGACGGTCTTCTCGAGGTCGGCCACCTTCTTGCAAAGACGGGCGATGGTGCGATCCTTCTTTGCATGCTGGCGGCGAAGAGACTGGCGATCCTGGACGAGCAGTGCGAAAGTCTGGGCCTTCTGGTTGGCAATGGCACGGTTCTAGTTGGATAACTCCCTAGCATTGTCCAGTTCCTGTTGTCTGTCGTGCAGCAAGAAGTCAAGATTCTCCACTTGACGCCTCAACTCTGGATGACTTGGCATCTCCATCGGCATTCCCATGAAGTCGCGTCTTGGATAGTGAGCAAAACGGGTTCCTTGGATTTTGTTGACGCTGAGGGCACATAGACGTGCGAGAGCTTCATGCATTGCCCTGGCTAATCCATCTAGCCAGCTGTTCTCTCTCACGGAGAACTGAATTCTCCCAGAAGTTGGTGCTTCGATGCTTCCTCTCAGATCTGCGGTGACTAGCCACTGTAGGTCTCCTCCTGGGGGTCCTGGAAGTTGAGCTCCAAGAAACTCCAGATGTGGGCGTCCTAGTAACTCCGACAGTGAATCCAGATCCCTCTCGAAGATCAGCTGACCTCCGTTTCCCAACTGGTAAAACTTGCTTAACTGAGTCTCCATCTACAAGAATTAAGGATGAGGAAATTAGTGAAGTGATCAAGTGTGTCAATTTTTAAGTAGTAATGTAAGAATTTTGAGGAACATGAATTTTTGAGAAAGAATGAGTTCACAAGGATAAGAGAGGAAATAGTTTTTCATAAATACTCACTTTTGTTTTGAAACTAAGTTTTTGTTTGGACGTCCATTCTAACTAGGGTCTCCTATGGTTAGGATGGCTTTGATACTAACTTGTCAACACCCGGATTTTTAATCCCAGATGCCCGTTATGCCATACCTCGCAATCCCAGGATTACCATTTTTGCGAGACATAACGGATTGGATATCACAGTACATCATCCATTACAAACCATACATAAGGTCTTACACAAATAAGGATCTCATGATCCAGTCTTTAATACAACAAGCAGCGGAAATAAAAGATAAGCGTAGTGGTGGGGTCCATCTTCAGGGGCATAGGCAATGCTGACGAAGGCAGATAGTCCTAGTTATCATAGCCGTCTTGCTAGCCATCATCTTGGTAGTCTCCTTCATAGTCTGGCCATGAGAATAGCCAGGGACAAAAGCCATGAGTACTCTTTAAGTACTCTTAAACTACCACAAACAAGTAAAATAGTTCTAAGTCAAAGTGCTAAATCTAATTTTTACTATAAAGTTAAGTTTGAAACCTAAGTTGAGTTCAGAAGCAAAGAAAGATAAAGTAAAGTTCTAGAATCACTTAAGTTGGGGAGCTAATGTCATAAACACAACCCTGTTGTGGTCAAGTCAAGATTCATCATTCATTTCATAAGTTGTTTTGAAAACTTCTGACAACGAAACAGTATGGCCATTCCAACTGTCCATAACCGCGGACGCGGCTATTCGAATAGTTTGACACTCTGCAGAGGTGGTACACTTTCACCACAAGATTCGTTACATCTGTCAGGGATAACCCTGAATCATCATACTTAGTATGCAGATAATCAAACATAACCTTCCCTTTACACACCCTAGTATAAGCACCTGTCCTATGAGCATGGCCTCCCAACCATGACCATCAGTCAACTTGGGCACTGCATAGGTGGACAACATTGAGAGGTAGCCTCAGCTCAAACCTCTCCCGCGAGGGAACTAATACTAATGCATATAAATTTCCAGCTAAGCCTTACCCAATTCAGGTAGTGTGGTTGTACGGTAAATTTGGAATGATATCGCATCTGAATCCAACCATTAGTTTTGTAAAAGGGTTAAGGCTCATGCCTCAACATTTTCATCATCATAAACCATTTGTGTTTCTCAACACATGTCAAAACATCTCAATAGAATGACTCATCATTCCAAGGTTTTCATAATTCATTTTCACCAAGTGTTCCCATCTATAGTGACTCAAGTTTTTATCTACTCTAAACTACTAAGTTAAGAATGTTCACTAAGGTGGAAAAGATGGGTTCAATCTCATGCCATAGAATGACATCTAAAGGTTTCTAAATAGGTCAAGTTTTATACTCTTTATGCTACCTTCAAACAACTAAAGAACTTTGGGTAAAGCAAAGGAAGTAAAGCTTGTAAATAAGACTTGGATGAAATACTAGTCAAGGTAGTATAACTCAAGCATGCCTAAAGCATCTTTGCTAAACCATCTAGTTCAAACCTAGCTTGCTAAGAATTATACTTGCAAGGGTTAGCTTGCATTACTAATGGTGGCTTGCCTTGGTTGGTGTAGTGGTTGAAGTTTTCTTCTTCTTCTTCTTCTTGGTAGAACTCCTCCTCCTCGTAGACTTGGTTGGTACTATCGTCTATAAATACATACGGAGTACACAATCACCAAACAATACTTAACTAGTCTAATTAGCACTCTAAGGCACACATTTGATGATCTATTATCATCTCAAGCACTCTAAGGCACACATTTGGTTGAAGTTTTATTAACTAGTTTCATTCTTTTTAATTTAGAAAAGTAATTTCTACTCATTAAAAAATTAACTAAGATTTAATATTCACCACTTAAAATATGGGATCATGTGGACACATGTCATCACCACATATTCTAACATGTGGGAATGAGATTTAAGGGTTGGATCATAATTACTTTGGTTTAAGTTCATTATTTAATGATTTAAAGTGACTAGAAATGCCTATATAGCATTATTTTGGTACTAGTCCAAAGTCACTGCATATAAACCTTAATATTATTACATATTCAGATAGGTATGGTGAAATGTGATTTTTGAGAGTTGGAATCATCTCAAAAGCTATCATGGTTGAATTTTGAAAAATGTTGCAAGGTGCAAATGCTTCTGTTTTATTATATTTACTAGGAGAGATCTATAACTCTAATTGAATTAAATCCAACGGGCTTGGATAGATCATTTCAATACCTTTCAGACAAAATTGGTTTCATGCAATTTAGAGTTGTAAATCTCTCTGAATTGATTTTCAGACTCAGAGACAGAACTAAGTTTAAACTAAATAGGAAAATCCTAATTCAAACTAACTGGGTCGCGCGGGAAACTCTAACGGGCCGGCCCAGCGTCACTTCGCAGCGCGGGGCTCAGCTGACAGGGGGGTCCACCGGTCAGCGATTCATAACACGCGAAGCGGTACAGGGCAATGTGGGACGTTGGATTAGAGTGGGGATCAACGGCTGTGGCTTGTCGTCGACGACGGACCTGTCGCCGGCGAGCTCGAACCCTAGCGGCTCAGTGGGGGTGCATATGAGGCATACCAGGGCTCCAGCAAGGTTGGCGAGGCGGGCAAATGGTCTGGTGGTCGACAGCGAGCTCAGGGACGGTCGAGGCAGCTCCGGGGGTGGTCGCAATCAGCGGCGCCCTTCTCCTCCAGAGGCGGCCTGCTCCGGTGCAATTCTGGTGAGCTGCTGCTCCCCTTGCTCCAGCTAGTGGTGTGGGATGATCAGTGAGGTGAGGGGAGTGGAGTGGTGTGCTTCAAATGGTTGGAGGTGCCCTCCTTTTATAGGCTCGATGGCGAGACCGAGAGGGATGGGCAGGCGACGGTGGCGACATGGCTACGAGCGGCTAGCGGCATGGCTGAGGGTGGCGATCGACGGGCGGTCTCCTGGCGGTGCTCTAGGAACTTAATGCTGGCTTAGGGGCGGTGGTATGCGGTCGGGGGCAGCTGGCGCTCTGAGCGGCAGCGGCGGCGGTGTCCATGGCGAGCGGTGGCTGTGGTGCGTTGGGCGGTGAACGGGCATGTCCGTCGTGTTCTCTAGGTCGTGGCGGAGCGGTAGGCGCGGGCTGCGGTCGAGCGGCGAATTGTGCACGCGTGCCGGGTGCGGTGCTCTGGCGCTTAGTCGGCATGGTGCGGTGGCACTTGGCGCGTGGATTGCTCGGTGGTCCACGGCTGGGCTTGGCTCGGGGAAGGGACAGAGGGTGGTGGTGAGGTCCTGGCTACTTCCTAGACATGGCGAGAGAGGGGGAGGTGGTCTGCTGCAGCGGGGCAAGGTTTGGCCGGCGAGCATGTCCTCGGGTTGGCATGGCATGGCTGCTAGGGGGTAGGGGATGGGTGTTAAGGGCGTGGTTAGATCATGAGGGGACAAGGGGATTAAATGGAGATCATTTGGGGGCAAAACCCTGTTCAAAACAGTGAGCTAGGATTTAGAGTTTAACCCTGCCTACCAAGTGTTTGATTAAATGGCCGCAAGAAATAAACTTTTGAATTTTTAAAAGATTTTTGGTGGGTTTGCTAGGCATAAGCTTGAGACTCTGTGGTTGCTTGGGTTTTGAAAATGGAGCTTGTTTGAGTGATTTTTGAAATAGTGGGACCTTCCCATATGAAATAGATTCAATTTTAAACTGTCATTTAAAATTAGCATTTGAATGTTTTTAGCAGATCACAAAGTGGGCCTTGGTACCTCATTATGTGTACTATCAAGGGGTGTAAAGATCCACAATTGTTTCTGTTAAGTTTTGAGTACTAGGAATAGCCAAAGTAGGCATGATAGTTAATTTGGCCAAAATGACCATTCACTTCAATTATTCATTTTGAGTTGTTTTTCTTTGGGAAAAGTTTGGGAATGATTTGGATGATGTTTATTTCACCTAAGAAACATTTTACAAGCAATGAATCACAGAACCATGGCAATTCAAATCAACTCCTAATTTAAATGCACATACACATGAATGCTTTCATTTTTAATTTGGAAAAGTTTTTGTTAACCCTAACTTTGATGATTTGGATCTTGATAAGCTTGGATTAAAGTTTTGGGATGTTACAACAAACATACCTGATCAGCACTCAACCTGCACCCGACGATCCTCGTGAAACTCTCCATCGCTCCGCCTTGATGAACCTCGGCATGGTGGGAGCATCTCTCCCGTAGGCAGAGCAGGGAACCATGTGGCAACCCGATAGATCCCCGCATTGTCGTAGCAGCCCTCGGCAAATAGGTCACACCCGACGATCACGATCGCCACATCGGGTCCACTTCTCGGGATTAGAGCCTCGGAATGATGCAAGAAACAATATTACATAGCAAAGGATCGATCAATCCAGGGAAGAGCATAGCAACCAAAGATATAATGACGGTGAAAGTGAGGAAGAGAAAGAACTATGCGGAGCCAGTTGCTTTACCCGACGGGTTTGCAAGACTCTACTATCAAAAGATTTCAAACTACCTCATGATCGTCAGAAATATGATGGCCTCCAAGAGCCCAAAGCCTGGTTAACAGATTATTTAGCAACAGTCAAGCTACAAGGCGGCTCCAAGGCCACCACAATGCAAAGCTTACAGCTGCACCTAACTGGTGCAGCCCGCTCCTGGCTAAAACAACTACCCGAAGATTCTATCAGCAGTTGGAACAATCTTGAGGACAAGTTTATTAGGAACTTATAGTCCACATTCAAGCGGCCCACGTATCTGGAACAATTGCAAGCCTGCAAGCAAAAGCCAGGAGAATCAATACGAGCCTTTGTCCAGTAGTGAACATTATAAAAAAATCGTCTAAATCCATATCCAATGAAAGAGCAATTGATGCTTTCAATGATGGACTTCGTCGGTAAGAATTCATTGAAGAACTAGGATGAATCAAACCAAAGACAATTTCGCAGCTGATAGACATAGCCAATCGCTGGGCCGACAAAGAAGATGCACTACACAACAAAAGAGCTTGCTCACCCGAAGAAGACAGGGACATGCGCAATAATGATAGAAGGCGACGAAACAATGATGGATACAACACGCCAAGTTATGTCGCAACCGGTTTTTCTGGAGGAGACAACCGACGAGGCGATGACTACAACAATGGGTACTGGGGTAGCAGAGACGACACCGACGAAAGCCAGCCGCAGCAACGATACCAGCCAAAAAGTAGCAACCCGCCCATGTCAGCAAGTCAAATGTTGGAAGGACCATGCAATATGCACTTCTACATCAACTCGACAGACAAGAGGCAATCCAACCATCTCTTAGAAGATTGTAGAACGTTCCTAAAAATGCAAGAACTATGCAATGCAAGAGCAACCGAAGTAGCAAACCCGAGGCTACGCCACTGCACCTGGCGCTTTTGCTATCGGTGCACCATCACCACCGGGGCATCCTCCAGCGGGACTGCTGCAAAACGCAACAAACCAAGAAGATGAAAACCTAGATCAAAGGGAGCAATGTCCATGATCCAGAAGGGACGACCCTCTAATAGAACATAGAAGCTGATCAGCAGACAAGTGAACATGGCAGAAATAGCACCACCCCCTACACCAGAGTATCTTCATTGGTCAGAACAAGAAATAACCTTCAACAGAGCTGACCATCCACTTCAGGCCCCATGACCTGGTCAATCAGCACTAATAGTGAAGGCACAAATCGGTAGGTTCTACATGGGCAAGGTTTTCTTGGATGTAGGAAGCAGCATCAACCTCATCTACGCCAAAACTTTACGGGCAATGAATTGGTCCCTAACGAATCTAGCACCAACAGATAAAACTCTCCATGGAATAGTTCCAGGCAAAGCTGAAATTCCTCTGGGCAAAGTATACCTCGACGTAGTCTTCGGGTCAAGAAGCAACTTCAGGCGCAAAAAACTAGATTTCAAAGTCATGGACTAGCCATCACAGTACCACACGATCCTGGGACAACAAGATTTCGCTCGATTCATGGCAGTATCTCACTACGCATACCTGGTACTGAAAATGCCAGCACCCAATGGGGTCATAACAGTAAAAGGAAGCTTCAGCCGGTCGGATAGCTACAATCGCGAATTCAACAAAATATCAGAATCCTTCGGGATGGAGATGCAATTTGGCCAGCTGAAAATAGCGGATGAAGCTACTACACGAAACATGTAGCGAGCAAAATCCAGAAAATCAGGAGCACCGTGCACCCGCAAAAGCTACCTATTCGGCCTCCACCTCCGGTCTGCATAGGGGGACACACTCATCAGTTTTCCCAAGCACAAGCAACCCAGAAAATCAACTACTTTTCTCTTTGGTCCGCCGTACAGACACGACGCCTCCAGTCGAAAAAATTGCGCTTACCGCAAAGAAGCATGATGGAGCACCTCAAGACAGAAGCCGAAGTTTTAGGAAAATTTGTTACTCTTATATCCCAAAAAGGCCAACGGCCAGGCAATTACGCCCATGCAATGTATCCATTTATACTCATTAATGAATAAAGAAAGTACTTCTCGGGATTAAAATTTCTAAGGCACATACAGGCAAAGAGACATCAGTTCGTCGGGTCCTCAACAAAAGAATACAATGTACAATCAAAATCCCGTATAAAGCATACGACATTTTTGACAAGTATAAATAAGATCTATACAATATTTCTTCTAAAAAGTACAAAAGCTACACACTAGAAGCAGAAACAGTCGGATAGCAAAATTCATAAAAAAACTCCACGTCTGTCTCTAGGCACCTTCGAACAATTCTAATTGAAGGTCTACGGGTGGCAGCATAATGAGGCACCATGTCGATAAGACCACCATCAGCAGGAGAAGGCAGCCCCGATGATATGATGTCCAAATCTAGTGTCGGATGATGCACATGCACCCAAGACAACACAAGCTTGGCACCTGCCACAAGTTGAAGCTTTACAAAATAATGAATCCATTCACCCTTCCGAAGTTTCACCATAAAATCAGCTAAAGTCTAAGGCTGGGGGATCCCGAGGAAACATGGCATTATAAATAATGGCCAGTGATCTGCGACAGCACTCGACAAACTGCTCCACCTCGGATACACAATCCTGAAGCAGGGCCATGACGTAAGCGCGATGATAATCAATCCAGAAGTCCATCCCAGAATTTTGAGAAGCAGACACAAGAGCTTGAAGTCGGTTGCACAGACGTTGGGTTTCTTCCCACAATCGAATTTCAACAAAGGAAAAAGAAAGGGAGAGAGAAATTGGCATCCCGCAAAAAGAGGAACAGCAGGAAGCAAAAAACTTAAGGACTTACACAACATCTTTTCACTTGCCCTGGAAATCTCATCCAGGAAGTACACCTCACGATCAAGGGCCCGACGCGTCTTCGACTGGGCAACATCCACCATTGATTGAACAACCCGAAGTTTACCTTCGAGTTTCTTCACTTGCTCAATTTTTTCAACATACAACAGCGGGTCTACTGTACGCACAATGGCAATCTCAGTTACACCCATCCTAGTCGAGGATGGGGTCACATCCGACGTCTGCGAAGGAGCAGGGGAGCAGCCGAATCATTCAAACTCTAGCAAGGCACACGAAAGATAGAAAAAAATTTAGCAAAGAAAAGAGCCACTCATATACATATATACAAAAATACTCTTCTCATCAAAAGGAGGCACTTTAGAGACAACATAAGTCAATAGTCATTACAGTGGCAACAGAAGAAATATGGGAAACTACAAACAAAGCTACGGAGCCGATTTCTTTAAAGACAAAGTTGCACTGGCAGAAGGAGCACTAGCTAATACCCCCTAGGGTTATACTAGGCGGGCCTCACCCATCCAAGTAACCCCACTCTCTCCTTCCTCTCTCCTCTCTCGTGATGCTCACTCCTCTCCAAGATGACCCGATGCCACCGCCACGCTCAATCCCGGCTGCTCCTGGCCGCCTCGACCAATGTCGAGGTGCTAACGATGCACTGCCCCCTATCCAGCTCGATTTGCCTCTCGTGCCTCCTACTGGTTGTGTCGATACCACCCTGGAGGCTATGGTTTGGGCTTCGTCGCGGTTTCCACGCTCTGGCGCCCCTTGACGCTACTCTGGTGCCTATGGTGTTGTCTTCTTCCCACGGCCGCCACCATCGCGGCTTTGCTACGGATTGTAGCGCCTTTCTAGGGTGCTCCCTGTGCCGTCGTGCACCTCCTCATCTACAACCTCTACTTCCACTTCAATTACCTAGCGAGGACCTCGAGTAAGTTCATGTCTCTCACCCCTCTAGCTCCCTGCTTCTCTCTGTTTCCCTACTATACGACTTCTACACTGACTTTCCCATTAGGGTTCATCCCCTATGGTGATGCTTAACAGTGATCCTAGGATTCATTTCATGTGACTTATCTGTACTAATGCCCTATAGACAATGTGTTGTTGTAGATCACTTGACTATGCTTTTGGTAATTGTTCACTATTAGAGAACACACTACAAGAAAAGTTTTCTTCCGCAACGAATTGGCCCAACGGTCGTCGTAGAAGGCATGTCTTCCGCGACGAAATTCTCGGCTCGACCATGGCCGATGGAAAACTTTTTTTTCCGGTTTCGCGGCCCTCTACTATGACGGATCTACTAAAAACATGGAGGAAGCTCAGCTGGCGTGTGGCAGAAGCAAGATTTTCATTTCCTCGCGTGATGTTGACTCGCCGAAGTCTTTTGAGGCGTGTTGGTCCCAAACGTCAGTGTCTCTAGCGGACCATACTTTTCGGTCGCACCTCCCTGATTTGAGCTTGATAACGTTGCTCGAGGCGTCTGCCGTTTAGTCAGGCTGCTAGGTCCCACATGTCAACCTCTCATTAGAAGGACTATGTGTATGATGGAATTTTTTTCTTCGCACGCGCTACCCTGTTCGAAGTTGATAGCGTTGCTCGATGCATCTACCGTCTAATCAACCTCCTGGGACCCACATGTCATCCTCTCATTAGAAGAAATGTGTGTATGATCAATTTTTTCCTTCGCTGGCGCTACCCTATTCTGAGTTGATAGCGCTGCTCGATGCATCTACCGTTTAACCAACCTCCTGAGCCCCACATGTCATCCTCTCATTAGACGAAACGTGTGTATGATGGATTTTTTCCTTCGCTCGCGCTACCCTGTTCCGAACTTGATAGCGTTGTTCGATGCATCTACCGTTTAATCACGATGCTGGGCCCCACATGTCATCCTCTCATTAGAAGAAACGTGTGTATGATGGTTTTTTACCCTCTGTCGCGCCTTCGTGTTCCGAACTTGATAGTGTTGCTCGCTGCATCAGCCGTTTAATGAAACTCCTGGACCCCACAAGTCATCCTCTCATTAGAAGAAACGTGTGTATGATAGAATTTTTCCCTCGGTCGTGCCTCCGTGTTCCGAACTTGATAGCGTTGCTCGCTGCATCAGTCGTGCTGGTGGGTTCCTTATGTTAGTCTCACATTAGAAGAATCGTGGGTATGATAGACTTTTTTTCTACTCTAGCGCCACCCTGTTCCTAACTAGATAGCATTGCTTGACGAATCTGCCGTTTGATCATGTAGCTGGGTCCCACATGACAGCCTCTCATTAGAAGGATCGATTGTATGATTGATTTTTTTCTCTGCTTGTGCTCCATGTTTCGAACTTGATAACGTTGCTCGCTGCATCAGCCGTTTTTTAGGCTACTGGGTCCCCCCATGCCAGCCTCTCATTAGAACAAATGTGCGCATGATGGACTTTTTTCTCGCTCACGCCTCCCTATTTCGAACTTGGCAACGTTGCTCGATACAGCACCTGTATAAGGCCACGCTGGTGGGACCCACATGTCGGTCTATCTTTAAATAAAATATGTGTATGTATGATAGACTTTTTTCGGCCACGTCTGCTGTTTTGGACTTCCAATAGATTTAAATTGTGTGTGTTGCCACTATGCCAAAGATATTTATAGAAAATATATTATTAAACATTCCTTAGTACCTTCAAGTTATGTTTTAATGTTTTTAAAAAGATGTCGTGTGTTCGTGTTTATATTTTTAAAAAGAAAAGACAGCCTCCTGGCATTTCAATTTATAAAATGCCACATATATAATGGACTAGTTTCTTAAAAATATAGCGGAGTTTTTTAAAGAGGTGGAGGCGGAGTTTTTTTAAGAGGTGGGGGACAATGCTTAAAAGGCTGAATTAAAAATATTTGGCCTATTCTACATGGTCCATCTACATGCACTATACTCCATGGGCTCCTTTCTTAAATTTCACTGGGCTGTGCTAAGCAGTCCCTTGACCCTGATAAGGCCGAATTAAAATGTTCTTGCCTATGCTCCATGGGATCCTTTCTCAAATTTCACTAGCCTGTGCTCAGCAGTTCCCTGACCCTGCGCTAAAAAAACAGTTCCCTGACCTCGAAAAGGCGTGTGTGTATGTTGGACTGTTTTTTCGGGTCGAACCTGATAGTGTTGCTGGGTCCTCCATGTTAGCCTCTCACCACACTGGACTTTTTTCTCGCTCACACCTCCCTATTTCGAACTTGGCAATGTTGCTCGATGCAGCATCTCTATAAGGCCGTGCTGCTGGGTCGCATGTGTCAGCCTCTCTATAAATGAAACATGCACATGATGGACCTTTTTCATCCCCGTCCGTTGTTTTGACATCGGTCCGTTGCTAGGTCTAAATATACATGGTACAAAGTAAAGGATCAAATATATACATATTATAATTTTATATAGTGATGATATATCATATGTCTATTATCCGGTTCTCACGTGCAGGGTATGTGGAACTTACTAGTAATATAGTAGTTTCAACAAAACAACATAAGTAGGCGGAGCTTTTTCTGGGGGGGTGGGGGGTGGGGAAGGGGATGACCATAAAGGCCGAATTAAAAAGATTATGGGATAACTGGGGGCGGATGCCCTATTCTTCATGGGCTCACTCTGAAACTGAATGCCCTATGGTCGGCGGCCACAAGACAATGAAAAGGCCGAATTGAAGGTTTTGGGCTATGATTGGGCCTGATAGGCTAATTTCATGGGCTCAGTAATTAAAACGAGGGAGAAAATTTTGGCCGATATTTTCGCGTGAAAATTGTTGACAACCAGGACACATACCCCGCATGTGCCAAAACTTTTCCACTCGTGCCTTCCAACTCGCGCCTTCACTCTAGCGGCCAACTACTGTCTCTTTGCGCCATTCTTCTGGAGACGCGCAGGCGGTCAAAACCATAAGCCGTGCACCAAAACATTCACACTCCGTCTATCAGTCGAGGCGGCCTGACACCATTACTGGTGGCGCCATTCTTTTCGAGACGCACACAGGCCGGTGGTTAGCTGGTCGATCCCCACGGTACGCTTATAATATCCTTAGTTTTCTCAATCATTGTCAACACCCGGATTTTTAATCCCAGATTCATGTTATGACATACATCGCAATCCCAGAATTACCATTTTTGCGAGACATAACAGATTGGATATCATAGTACATCATCCATTACAAACCATAATAAGGTCTTACACAAATAAAGGATCTCATGATCTAGTCTTAATACAAAAAAGCAGCGGAATAATAAGCGTAGTAGTGGGCTCCATCTTCAGGGTCACATGCAATGCTGACGATGGAAGATGATCCTAGTTGTCATAGGCGTCCTGCTGTCTATCTTCCTGATAGTCCTCCTCATAGTCTGGCCACGGGAATAGCCAGGGACGAAGACATCAATACTCTTTAAGTACTCGCAAACTATCACTAACAAGTAAGGTAGTTCTAGGAGGAAATCTTAAGCTCTAGGTTTATTTGCAAATAGCCAGGTTTATCTATATTGAGTTTAGAAGTAAAGAAAACAAATTAATGTTCTAAATCACTTAAGTGGGAACCTAGTTTTCATATTCACAACCCTGCTGTGGTCATGTCAAAATCATAGTTCACTTCACAAGTAATTTTGAAAAAATCTGATGACGGAACAGTATGGCCACTCCAACTGTCCATGACCGCGGACGCGGCTATTCGAATAGTTTGACACTCTGAGAGGTGGTACACTTTCACCACAAAATTCGATACATCCGTCAGGGATAACCCTGAATCATCATACTTAGTATGCGGATAATCAATCATAACCTTTCAATTACACACTCTAGTATAGGCACCTCCCCTATGAGCTTGCCTCCTAGCCATGGCCATCTGCCATCCTGGGCACTGCATAGGTGGACAATTCACACTCACGAGGTAGCCTCAGCTCAAACCTCTTCCGTGAGGGAACCCATACTAATGCATATAAACTTCCGGCTAAGCCCTACCTAATTCACGTATTGTGGTTGTACGGTAAAATTGGAATGGTATCGCATCCGAACCCAACCATCAGTTTTTATAAAGGGCTAAGGCTCATGCCTTAACATTTTCATCATCAAAACCATTGGTGTTTCTCAACACATGTCAAAACATTTGAATAGAATGAAGCATCATTCCAAGGTTTTCATAATCATTTTCACCAAGTATTCCCATCTAAAGTGATCAAGTTTTATGCTTAGCACTAGCCACTACGTTAAGAGTGTTCACTAATGAGGGAAGCTAATCTTCAATCTCATGCCATAGAATGACATCCGGTATAGGCCTAGTTTTATACTCTTTATGCTATCTATACTATCTTTCCAAGTACTCAGAAGGCACTAGCTAAAAGTAAAGAACTTTGGTAGAGTAAAAAGAATAAAGCTTGGAAGTAAAACTTGGGATGGGTATAAATCAAGGGTATGTAACCAAAGCATGCCTAATGCATTTTGCTTAAGTTATCAAGTGGGAAAGTGTTAACATGCATAGTTCTAGCTTGCCAATAATAGCTTGCCTTAATTGGTGCAGTGGTTGAAGTTTTCCTCCTCTTCTTCTGGGTAGAACTCCTCCTCCTCGTAGCTTGGGTCGGTACTATCGTCTATAAATAAATACGGGGTAAAAAATCACCAAACAATAATTAACTACTTCTATTTAGCAAACTAAGGTTCACACTTGATGATCTAGCATCATCAGAATCATCACATGAATTAAAGAACTAGTTTTATTTAGTTTATTTGAGAAAAGTAATTTCTACTCATTGAAATTAATTAAGATTTAATATTCTCCAATTAAAATATGGGATCATGTGGACACATGTCATCACCACATATTCTAATACATGGGGATGTGATTTAAAGGGTGGGTCATATTTTATTAAGTTTAAGATAATCATTTAATAGATTTAAAGTGACTTGAAATGCCCTAATAGCATTCTTTTGGTACTAGTCCAAAGTCACTACATGTAAACCTAAATATGTTTACATATTCAGGTATATATTGTCAAATGTGATTTTTGAGAGTTGGAATCAACTCAAAAGCTATTATGGTTGATTTCTGAAAAATATTCGAACTTGCAAAAGTCTCTGTCTTAGTATTTTTACTAAAGATTATCTCTAACTCCAAATGATTTAAATCCAACCGGCTTGGATAGATAATTTAAATATCTTTCTAAAAAAATTGAATCATGCAATTTGGTTTAGTGAAACTCTCTGAATTGATTTTTGAATCTATGGATAGAAACTAGTTTAAACTAAAATGGAAAATCAATATTTGAATTTCCTGGGCTGTGTGGGAAAGTTAAATAGGCTGGCCCAGCTGCACTGCACAGTGCAGCGGGCTACTGATAGATGGGGTCCACCAATTAGCGGGACTAACTAAATGAAACGGTATCTACGAATCTGAGCCGTGCGGTCAAATTCTAATCCAACGGCTAGGAGTCGTCATCGACGACGAACTACTCCGTCGAGGAACTAAACCTAGCGTAGCGGTGGGGGTCTGGCTAGGCTCACCTGGGCTCCAGCTAGGGTCGGCGACGGGGGCGATCGACGTGGTAGACAACAACGGTTCGAGGCACGGTCACGGCAGGTCTTGGGGTTGTCGAAATCGACGGCGCCCTTCTCCTCCAGTAGCGGCGGGCTCCGGCTAAATTCCGGCGAGAGAGAGCTCGCCTTGCTCCGGGAAGAAGTGGGGTATGATTAGTGAGGAGTGGTGAGTGCTAGGGTGTGGAGAAATGAGGCAGGGGAGGCCTCCTTTTATACTACGGCGAGGGGACCGAACGGTGAGGGCGCGAGCTCGTCGGTGACGATGCTATAGGAGGCTAGCAGCGTGGCTGAGGCTAGGGGATGGTGCTGTGTTCCTTGGCGGTTCTTATGGGAGTGATGGTGAGGCGTGGGACGATATAGTTTGGTCGGGAGCGTTCGGTGCTCCACGCGGACGCAGAGGTGTTTGTGATGGCGTGCGGCAGCTTTGGGTCGCGCGGTGGCGAACGGGGTTGTCTGCAGGGTTGGGGTGATCATGGCGAGCTAGTGCACGTGAGGTGGGGGTGAGGCGCGGTCGGTGCGAGCTGGTCGGGCACAGTGAGCTAGCGCGCTGTAGGCACGGCAAAGAGACATAGGGCGCGGCGGTTCTAGGGTGGTCCAGGGCTCTTCTGCGGTCGAGGCTTGGACAGGGGTGGCGGTGGAGTGTGGCATGTCTGGGGCGTGTCGTGGGCGAGGGCGGTGAGGCTCCTGGTGCTCTGTCCGCTGTCAGCCGGCAACGACCAAGAATGGGTGGCGCTCCACTGTGCATAACGGCCAAAGGGGGGTTGGTCTGGTGCTTGGTTAGGCTCAGGGGAGACAGCAGGGTTAAGAGGGGACAATGAGGTAGGAGATTACTGCTCCAAAACAGTTAGGTGGTAATGGTTCTATGTCTGCAAGGTGTTTGTTGTAATGGCCGAAAGAAACTTACTTTGGAATTTTTGAATGAAAGTTTTTTGAGTGATCTTAACTTAAGCTTGATAGTCTATGTTTGCTTGGAGAGGTCAAGTGGCATTGGTTTGGTAGGTTTTTGAAAAGTGTGATCTTCACATATGAACTAGATTCAATTTTTAACTGTCCATTAAATTGATTTGGAGAATGTTTTGTAAGTTTGTAAAGTGGGACTTGACACACTTTTACTTGGTCTAGCGAGGGGTGAAAAGAAGTAGAATTGTTTCTGTTAAAATTTCTCTTCTAGGATCACACAAAGTGACATAGTGGTTAACTTTTGTCAAAATGACCATTTGCTTTATTTTTCATATCTAATTTCTTTTTCTTTTGATTGTGTTCGTAATTGGCCTATATGATGTAGCATTCACCTTTAAACCATTTCACATCATTTGTAACCATCAAGCAGGGCAATTTTCAATCAATCACACATTAATGCAAACTAACATGCATTCATATCCATTTTATTAATAAATGTTTTTGTTAACCCTAAATTGGGTGATTTGAACTTGATAATCTCGATTAGGGTTTTTGGGATGTTACAAACCTTCCCTCCTTAAACAAAATCTCGTCCCGAGATTTAAGAAAAACTAGGAACTAAAGAGATCTGGAAACTCGGTCCTAATATAATCTTCTTGCTGCCAGGTAGCTTCTTCGTTATAGTTGCTCCTTTGGATCTTGAGAAACTTGATACTCTGGGTCCTGGTGGTTCTGACGGCTTCTTCCAAAATACGGATGGGCACTTCCCAATACGTCATATCCTTGTTGATATCAATGGCTCGGTGATCGATGTTCTTAAACACTTCGGCCTTCTCCAGAACTTCTAGGAATTTTGCAAAGTAACGAGATATGGAACACATCATGGATGGCTGACATCTCCTCTGGCAGTTCCAGTTGATATGATGCTTCTCCTCTGCGATTCAAAATCTTTAAGGGTCCAATATATCTGGGGGCTAACTTTCCTTTTAGTTGAAAATGTTGAATTCCCTTCAAAGGCGACACTTTGAGATACACAAAATCTCCGACATTGAAGGTCAGGTCTCTACGTCACTTGTCGGCATAACTCTTCTGCCTGGATTGGGCGTTCTTGAGGTGCTCACGGACTTTGTGAACCTTCTCTTCGACTTCTCGTAGGATGTCGGGTCCGAAAATATGACTCTCTCCTACTTGCGACCAATTCAAAGGGGTACGACACTTCCTTCCATACAGAAATTCAAATGGGGCCATTTGCAAACTGGCTTGATAACCGTTGTATGAGAATTCTATGAAAGGTAGATAATCTTCCCATTTTGATCCATACTCTATAACACAAGCTCTCAACATATCTTCTAAGATTTTGTTGACTCTTTTAGTCTGTCCATCGGTTTGCGGGTGATAAGCTATGCTGAAATTCAACTTGGTTCCTAATCCTTCTTGGACTTTCTGCCAAAATCTTGAGGTAAATTGGATTCCTCGATCCGACACTATGGTCTTGGGGGTTCCATGCAAACTAACAATCGTAGCAATGTACAACTCTGCTAGCTTCGAACTCTTGTAGGTTGTCTTGAAAGGTATAAAATGGGCTACCTTGTACAGTCTATCAACTATGACCCAAATAGAGTCATTTCCCCTACTAGAAGTAGGCAAACCGGTGATCAAGTCCATTTCGACAGAATCCCATTTCCATTCCGGAATCTGAAATGGTTGCAACAGTCCTGCGGGTCTCTGATGTTCCGCTTTGACTCTCTGACATATATCACACTTGGCTATGTAGCTTCCAATTTCTCTCTTCATCTTGTGCCACCAAAATTGCTCCTTCAAATCATGATACATCTTTGTTCCTTTGGGGTGGATAGAATAAAGAGTATCATGATCTTCCTGCATGATAACTTGCTTCAGCTCCGAATCTGCTGGCACATAGATATGTCCTTTGTACCACAAAACTCCTTCATCCTTGGTGAATCCAGGTACCTTTCATGCACCGATACGATGTTTGATTCCGTCGATACTCGCATTTCCCTTCTAGGCTTCCTTGATTTGACTGATTAACGTGGGTTGAAGTTCAATCCTAGCTAAAAATCCTTTGCTAACTAGCTCCGTTCTAAACTGCTCCAACTCTTCATGCAAACTTGGCTGGGCTTCTTTGATCATGGTGTTTAATCTACATGGCGATCTACTAAGAGCATCTACTACCATATTGGCTTTGCCGGGGTGATAGTGAATGTCAAGGTCATAATCCTTGATTAACTCTATCCATCTCCTTTGCCTCATAGTCAGCTCCTTCTGAGTGAAAATATACTTCAGGCTCTTGTGATCCGAATAAATCTCATAGTGGTTACCCATAAGGTAATGATGCCATGTCTTCAAGGCTAAAACTACAGCTACTAGTTCAAGATCATGGGTAGGGTAGTTTTTCTCATGCTGCTTCAGTTGTCGGGACATATATGCTATGACTTTGCCTTCTTGCATCAACACACATCCGAGACCAATCTTGGATGCATCACAATACACATCAAAAGGCTTCCTGATATCTGGCATAATCAAGATTGGGGCTGAAATCAATCTCTTCTTGAGATCTTAAAAACATGCTTCACATTTGTCGGTCCATTCAAACTTCTTATCTTTCTTCAAAAATTTGGTCATTGGTCTTGCGATGCTCGAAAATCCTTCAACGAACTTGCGGTAGTATCCCGCTAATCTGAGAAATGCACGGACTTGGGTTTGAGTGGTTGGGGCTTTCCATTCTTCAACATCTTTGATCTTGGTGATATCGACAACGACTCCTCCTATTGACACAATATGTCCGAGGAATCCTACTTCCTTCAACCAGAATTCACATTTGCTAAACTTGGCATAGAACTGATGCTCTCTAAGGGTTTCAAGGATGGTTCTCAGGTGTAGCTCATGGTCTTCTTCTAACTTTGAATAGATTAGAATATCATCGATAAAAACAATGGCAAACTTATCCAGGAAATTCATAAAAATCTTATTCATGAGATTCATGAAATAAGTGGGGGCATTGGTTAATCCAAAAGACATGACCTTATACTCATACAATCCATATCTGGTGGTAAAGACGGTCTTTGGAATATCCATTGCACGAATCTTGAGTTGATGATAACCAGTTCTAAGATCAATCTTAGAAAACACTCTGGCACCAGTCAACTGGTCAAACAGATCTTCTATCTTTGGCAGTGGGTACTTGTTCTTGATGGTGACATCATTCAGCTTCCGGTAATCCATGCACAAACGGTTACCTCCATCTTTCTTATCCACGAATAGAACATGTGATCTCCATGGCGATGTGCTTGGTTGAATCAGACCTTTCTCCAACATAGCATCAAGTTGCTTATTCAGCTCCACTAGTTCTGATGGGTTCATACTATAAGGTCTCTTATCTATGGGTCCAGTTCCAGGAATTAGTTCAATAATGAACTCGATATCCCGATATGGGGGCATACTGGGCAATTCATCTGGGAATACGTCGGGGTATTCACAAACTACTCTGACTTGGTCTACGGTTGGTTTGGCTAGACTCTTGTTGCATTTGAACTGACGGGGCAAGGTTTCAGATACATGCTCTACTGATACTCCAGAGCTACTGGTCATGGTTATGGCTTTCTTGGCACAGTCGATCAATCCTTTATGTTTCGACATCCAATCCATTCCTAGTACTACTTCCAAACCTTTGGTTCCAAGTATTATTAGATTGGCATAAAAATCTATCCCAGGGATTCTGATAGGTACAACCTTGCAAATTTTTCTAGATTTGGTGGTTGAACCAGGTATTTGAACTATCATAACATGCTTCAATTTTGTTGGTTGAATCTTACTAGTGCATGAAAATTCTTCTGTAACAAACGAGTGCGATGCTCCAGAATCAAACAACACTCTTGCAAATACTGAGTTAACAGAAAACATACCCATCACGACATCGGGCGCTTCCTGAGCTTCTTCAGCATTCATGTGGAACAGACGGCCATTGCGGCTGAGAGAATTCCCTGGGGAAAATCTCCTTCCAGGTTGAACACGGCGCTGCTGCTGAGCTGGGGCATTCACATTGGTGGCGCCTGCAAGCTTCTTGGGACACTCGTTGGTGTAGTGACCCTTGACTCCACATTCAAAGCAAGTAATCTGGGACTTGCCTTTGGCGGCAACAGGCACAACATTGCTTCCAGTCCTTGGGGTAGTATTGTTGTTGTTGTTGGACTTGGGCGATGCACGGTTGAAATTGTTGGAGTTGCCGGGGTTGTTGTTGTGGTTTCCTCGAGACTTCAAGTTTCCTCCGCTATGATTGGGGTAGCTTGGACGGGCCATTGGGGGTCTGTTGTTTCTTGGGGCATATCCTGCAAACGGGTTGGAGCGATACTTCTAGGTATTGTGGGACCCAGTCTGGTGCATCATCCTGTGCTTGCGGTTGTCATTGGCTTGGTTGATATTCCCTTCCATCTGGATGGCAGAGTCTACTAGCTCTTCTAGATCTCCAAAACGGATGTTGACTAACACAGTCTGCATTTCATCATGTAATCCATTCAGGAACCTTTCCTTCTTCTTGACTTCAGTGTTGATCTCATCAGGGGCATATCTAGCTAGGGACAAAAATTTGTCCTTGTATTCAACTACCGTCATCCTTCCTTGCTTTAGTTCTCTGAACTCATCTCTCATCCTGGTGACCAAACCTTGTGGCACATGGGTACGGCTGAACTTGATCTTGAATGCTTCCCAAGTCATCATCCGACCGTCATTCATGGTATGGGTGCTATTCCACCATGCTCTTGCATCTCCTGTCAGATAGTGGGTGGCAAATAGTACCTTCTCATTGGCTTCAACTCCTGATACCTCCAGATTGTTCTCCATGGTTTGCAGCCAGTCATCAACATCTAAGGGATCCTCAGATTTGTTGAAGATAGGGGGATTGGTATTTTGAAAGTTCTTAAGCTTGGATCCATGGTGATCCTGATTTCCATGGACTTGATTATTGTGGGCCATCTGAGCTATCTGTTGAAGACTGGCTAGGTTGGCATAGCGTTCGGCTCTACTAGCTTCACGGTCGGAAACTAGCATTTGCAGAATCTGCAACATCGGGTCCTGAGATGAGCTGCTTCCTTCGGGGTTTCCATGAGTCATCCGAAGATTGTGATAGATAATGAGATAAGAGGGAAATTTCTAAGGTTCATGGTTTTGTTTTTAAAAGCTTTAAACTTTGAGTTTGACTCAGGTTTTGCAAACTAACTTCTTCTTCTCATTCATTCACTCAAGCACACAATACAAACACACACCACACACAAATGGAAAACAGATGGTTTTAAGAACCATTCTGTGAAACTACGATACAGTGGGACCGATACAACTCATTCCTATGGTAGTGATAAAGTGCATCTACTCATCATCAATGAAGTTGGAATCATAATCATCGGTGTAGAAATCCATGGCATCATCCTCCAGGTAGTCGTTGTCATCACTGAGGTAAGAGTGAAGATCTCCCTGGATGTCTTCACCTTCTTCCTCCTCTTTGCTTCAAGCTGGACTTCCTATTCACGGATGGTCTTCTCGAGAGAGGCCACCTTCTTGCAAAGACGATTGATGGTGCGATCCTTCTTGTCGCTTTGACGACGAAGTGATTGGCGCTCCTTGGCAAGAATGGCGAGAATATGGTCCTTCTTGACGGCAATGGCAAGGTTGTGGTTGGCGTAGGCTCGGGCATTGTCCAATTCCTTCTACCTATCATATAGCATAAGTCAAGATTTTCCACCTGGCGCTTCAACTCTGGGTGACTTGGCATCTCCAATGGCATTCCCATAGAATCACGCCTTGCAAAGTGAGCAAAGCGAGTTCCCTGGATCAAGTTGATGTTTTGCCCACACAGACAGGAAAGAGCTTCATGCATAGCCCTGGCTAATCCATCTAGCTAGTTGTTCTCTCGATAGGTGAATTGGATCTTCTCAAAAGTAGGTGCTTCCATTCTGCCTCTGAGATCTGCAACTATCAGCCATTGTAGATCTCCTCCTACGTGATCGTTGAGTTGGGCACCGAAGAATTCCGGATGCGGGCGCTCAAGGTACTCAGATAGTGCATCTAGATCCCTCTCAAATATCAGCTGGCCTCTATTGCCCAATCGGTAGAACTTGAAATACTAGACTTCCATCTATAAGAATTTAGGATGAGTAAGTTAGTGAGGTTATCAAGTGTGTCAAATTTTTATGTAGGAATGGAAGAATTTTTGAGGAACATGATTTTTTTGAAAGAATCAAGGATAAGAGTGGGAATAGGTTTTCATAAATACTCACTTCTTTTGTTTTGAAACTAAGTTTTTGTTCGAACGTCCATTCTAACTAGGGTCTCCTATGGTCAGGATGGCTCTGATACCAACTTGTCAACACTCGGATTTTTAATCCTAGATGCCTGTTATGCCATACATCGCAATCCTAGGATTACCATTTTTGTGAGACATAACAGATTGGATATCATAGTACATCATCCATTACAAACCATAATAAGGTCTTACACAAATAAAGGATCTCATGATCCAGTCTTAATACAAACAAGCAGCGAAATAATAAGCGTAGTAGTGGGCTCCATCTTTAGGGTCACAGGCAATGCTGACGATGGGAGATGATCCTAATTGTCGTAGCCGTCCTACTATCCATCTTCCTGATAGTCCTCCTCATAGTCTGGCCACGGTAATATCCATGGACAAAGCCATGCGTACTCTTTAAGTACTTGCAAACTATCACTAACAAGTAAGGTAGTTCTAGTAGGAAATCTTAAGCTCTAGGTTTATTTGCAAAAAGGCAGGTTTATCTAAATTGAGTTTAGAAGTAAAGAAAACTAAATTAATGTTCTAAATCACTTAAGTGGGAACCTAGTTTTCATATTCACATTCCTGTTGTGGTGAAGTCAAAATCATAGTTCACTTCACAAGTCATTTTGAAAACATCTGACGATGGAACAGTATGGCCACTCCAACTATCCATGACCGCGGACGCGGCTATTCGAATAGTTTGACACTCTGTAGAGGTGGTACACTTTCACCACAAAATTCAATACATCCATCAGGGATAACCCTGAATCGTCATACTTAGTATGTGGATAATCAATCATAACCTTTCAATTACACACTCTAGTATAGACACCTCTTCTATGAGCTTGGCCTCCCAGCCATGGCCATCTCCCATCTTGGGCACTGCATAGGTGGACAATTCACACTCATGAGGTAGCCTCAGCTCAAACCTCTTCCGCGAGGGAAGCCATACTAATGCATATAAAATTTCGGCTAAGCTCTACCCAATTTAGGTATTGTGGTTGTACGGTAAAATTGGAATGGTATCGCATCCGAACCCAACCATCAGTTTTTATAAAGGGCTAAGGGTCATGCCTCAACATTTTCATCATCAAAACCATTGGTGTTTCTCAACACATGTCAAAACATTTCAATAGAATGAAGCATCATTGCAAGGTTTTCATAATCATTTTCACCAAGTATTCCCATCTAAAGTGATCAAGTTTTATGCTTAGCACTAGCCACTAAGTTAAGAGTGTTCACTAATGAGGGGAGCTAATATTCAATCTCATGCCATAGAATGACATCTAGTATAGGCCTAGTTTTATACTCTTTATGCTATCTATACTATCTTTCCAAGTACTCACAAAGCACTAGCTAAAAGTAAACAACTTTGGTAGAGTAAAAAGAATAAAGCTTGCAAGTAAAACTTGGGATGGGTATAGATCAAGGGTATATAACCAAAGCATGCCTAATGCATTTTGCTTAAGTTATCAAGTGGGTAAGTGTTAACTTGCAAAGTTCTAGATTTCCAATAATAGCTTGCCTTGATTGGTGCAGTGGTTCAAGTTTTCCTCCTCTTCTTCTGGGTAGAACTCCTCCTCCTCGTAGCTTGGGTCGGTATTATCGTCTATAAATAAATACAGGGTACACAATCACCAAAAAATACTTAACTACGTCTATTTAGCAAACTAAGGTTCACACTTGATGATATAGCATCATCATAATCATCACATGAATTAAAGAACTAGTTTTATCTAGTTTATTTGAGAAAAGTAATTTCTACTCATTGAAATTAATTAAGATTTAATATTCTCCAATTAAAATATGGGATCATGTGGACACATGTCATCGCCACATATTCTAATACATGGGAATGTGATTTAAAGGGTGGTCATATTTTATTAAGTTTAAGATTACCATTTATTAGATTTAAGGTAACTAGAAATGCCCTAATAGCATTCTTTTGGTACTAGTGCAAAGTCACTGCATGTAAACCTAAATATTTTTACATATTCAGATAGATATTGTCAAATGTGATTTTTGAGAGTTGGAATCAACTCAAAAGCTATTATGGTTGATTTTTGAAAAATGTTTGAAGTTGTAAAAGTCTCTGTCTTAGTATTTTTACTAAATATTATATCTAACTCCAAATGATTTAAATCCAACGGGATTGGATAGATAATTTAAATATCTTTCTAACAAAATTTAAATCATGCAATTTGGTTCAGTGAAAATCTCTGAATTGATTTTTGAATCTATGGAAAGAAACTAGTTTAAACTAAAATGGAAAATCAATATTTGAATTACCTGGGCTGTGCGGGAAAGTTAAACGGGCCGGCCCAACTTCACTGCACAGCGCAGTGGGCTGCTGACAGATGGGGTCCACCAGTCAACGGGACTAACTAAACGAAACGGTATCTACGAATCTGAGTCGGGCGGTCAAATTCTAATCCAACGACTAGGAGTCATCGTCGACGACGAACCACTCCGGCGAGGAACTAAACCTAGCACGGTGGTGGGGGTCTGGCTAGGCTCACCTAGGATCCATCTAGGGTCGGCGACGGGGGCGATCGACGTGGTAGACGATGGCAGTTCGAGGCGCGGTCACGACAGGTCTTGCGGTGGTCGAAATCGACGATGCCCTTCTGGCGAGAGAGCTCGCCTTGCTACGAGAAGAAGTGGGGTAGGATCAATGAGGTGTGGTGAGTGCTGGGGTGTGGAGAAATGAGGCAAGAGAGGCGTCCTTTTATACTACAGCGAGGGGATCGAACGGTGTGGGCGCGAGCTCGTCGGTGACGATGCTACAGGCGGCTAGCGGCACGGCTAAGGCTAGGGGACGGTGTTGTGTTCCTTGGCGGTTCTTATGGGAGTACTGGCGAGGCGTGGGGTGGTGTGGTTTTGTCAGGAGCATGCGGTGCGTCCCGCGGACGCAGAGGTGTTTGCGGCGGCGTGCGGCAGTTGCGGGTCGCGCGGCGGCGAACGGGGTTGTCTGTGGGGTTGGGGTGATCCTGGCGAGCTACTGCACGCGAGGCGGGGGTGAGGCGCGGTCGATGTGAGCTGGTCGAGCGCGGCAAGCTGGCACGCTCTAGGCATGGCACAGAGACATAGGGCGCGGCAGTTCTAGGGTGGTCCAGGGCTCTTCTGCGGTCAAGGCTTGAACAGGGGGTGGCGGTGGAGTGCGGCGTGTCTGGTGCGCATCGTGGGCGAGGGCGGCGAGGCTCCTGGCGCTCTGTCCTATGTCGGCCGACGACGACCAAGAATGGGTGGCGCTCCACTGTGCATAACGGCCAAAGGGGGGTTGGTCTAGTGCTTGGTTAGGCTCAGGGGAGACAGGGGGTTAAGAGGGGACAATGAGGTGGGAGATTACTGCTCCAAAACAGTGATGTTAGGCAGTAATGGTTCGTTGTCTGCAAGGTGTTTGTTGTAATGGCCGAAAGAAACTTACTTTGGAATTTTTGAATGAAAGTTTTTGAGTGATCTTAACTTAAGCTTGAGAGTCTATGTTTGCTTGGCGAGGTCAAGTGGAATTGGTTTGATAGGTTTTTGAAAAAGTGTGATCTTCACATATGAACTAGATTGAATTTTTAACTGTCCCTTAAATTGATTTGGAGAATGTTTTTGTAAGTTTGTAAAGTGGGCATTGACACACTTTTACTTGGTCTAGCAAGGTGTGAAAAGAAGTAGAATTGTTTTTGTTAAAATTTCTCTTCTAGGAACACACAAAGTGACCTAGTGGTTAACTTTTGTCAAAATGACCATTTGCTTTATTTTTTCATATCTGATTTCTTTTTCTTTTGATTTTGTTTGTAATTGGCCTAGATGATGTAACATTGACCTTTAAACCATTTCACATCATTTGTAACCATCAAGCAGGGCAATTTTCAATCAATCACACATTAATGCAAACTAACATGCATTCATATTCATTTTATTAATAAAAGTTTTGTTAACCCTAAATTGGGTGATTTGAACTTGATAATCTCGATTAAGGTTTTTGGGATGTTACAATCATCCCCTATAAGTAGTTTCGTACTCGATCTGCTCGTTTGACATTGTTCTACACTTGATCTGTTTGTTCGAATTGGTTGTCATTTTGTGCTCGGTTGATCTATTGTCTCAAATTTGTAACATAGTTCTGCACTCAATTTCTGAAATAAGCTAAAATTACGTGGCATTTATAGTTCTATATTCAATCAGGTTGCTCAGATATCTTGGCTTAATTAGATCTATAATCAACTTGTTCGGTGAAATATCTTGAAAGCTTCTGACCATCTCTATCCTCAACAGATGGACAGATATTGGATACTGAATGGGAAAAAAAGCAACACCTTCATATTGGGAAGGTGTTAATGAATTCATGAAGTTTTTTATATAGCATAATGGCGACTTGGATGTGTTTTGCCCATGCCAACAATGCCTTAATTATAAAAAGCTGAGTCAGAGCAGAGTCACAGACCATACTTTCGTTAATGGGATGCAACACACATATATTAGGTGGACTAAACATGGTGAACCATATGATCAGCCTGTTCTTGATCCTCTAGTTGATGCTGATCCACCTGAAGCTCATCAGATCGAGGATGAGGACCTTTCTGGTTTGTTAAGGGACATGTACCCCACTGCAAGCAAAAAAGGCGCTCCTTCTCTTAAAAGATCACTTTTCTTTGACCTGATAGAATATGCCAAGTGTTCATTGGACCCTGATTCTGGTATCTCAAGATTCGAACTGGTAATGAAATTACTAAAGGAGAAGTCGTTCAACAAGATTACCAACAAAGCTTTCGATTCAGTGATTAAGGTGTATAGCGAGTCAATCCCTAGGGAAGGACTGCCAAAATCCTTTTATGAGATGAAACAATACATCAAGGTACTTGGACTATCATATGAGAAGATCCATTTTTGTCCAAATAACTGTGTACTATTCTAGGAGGATTATGAAAACCTCGATGAATGCCCAGTATGTAATGAATCAAGATGGAAAAATGGTGATCAAAACAAGAAAGATCCTTCTAAGATTCTGAGATATTTTTCAATTATAGATAGATTGAAGAGGTTGTTTCAGTCAAAACAAACATCTAAGGAAACAAGATGGCACAAAGACATTCTCAAGCCAGACAATTACTTACGCAGACAGCCAACTGATGGCGATGAATGGAAGAACTTTGACAAGGCCCATCCAGGATTTGCAGCGGATCCAAGGAACCTGAGACTTAGCCTAGCTACAGATGGATTTAACCCATTTGGCAACATGAGTAACTTGTACATGATACGTCCATTTTACATCACTATTCTATATCATAATTTACTGTTATTCATTGATATATTTCATATTAAGAGATGATACTTATGTTATTTGATCTGTTTTTGCATGGTTGATGACTTTTGGAGCATGGACCGCTGCAGTCAGGATTTTGATGGAAAAGGGCTGTTTGGAAGAAAAATTCGGAAGATCAGAAAATCCGGGAAAATACATGGAAAATCCTATTTTTCCAGAAGACGAAGGTTGCCAGAAGGGGGAGTGGAGGTGGGCCACAGGGGCCCACACCACCCATGGCGCGAGCCACCCTAGGCCGTGCAACCAGGTGGTGTGGCCACCCAGACCCACTCATGGCTCTCCCCTTTGGCGTATATTATCCCCTCGAAACCCTAATACCTGGGGGGTGACCATAGAAAGATTTTGCTGCCTCTATGGGGCAAAAAAATACAGAAAGAGAAAGATCTCTCCGGCAGACAGAATTCTGCCAGGGGAATTCCTTCCCGAAGAGGGGAGATCGTCGCCATCAACACCACCATCAAGCTGGACTTCATCGGGAACATCATCATCATCACCACCATCATCTCCATCACCACCATCATCACCACTCCATACCGCTGTAACAATTGGGTTGAATCTTGCATAGTTCTTAGGGGAAACTTTCCCGGTGTTGATTACTTGTTGTAGTTGATGCTATTGAGTGGAACCATTGAATTATTGTTATGTTCAGATTGTTGCTTATCATTATATCATCTCTGATCTTGATCCATATGATGTCTTGTGAGTAGTACATTTAGTTCTTGAGGACATGGGAGAAGTCATGTTGTTAGTAGTGGAGTTGTGTTGAGAAAGATTCAATGGTTTGATATTTAAGTTGTGGTGTTATTCTTCTAGTGCTGTCATGTGGACGTCGACTACATGACACTTCACCTTTATGGGCCTAGGGGAATGCATTGTGTATTTGGCTACTAATCGTAGGGGTTGCCGGAGTGACAGAAACCTGAACCCCCATTAGGAAACCTTTGCACAAGGGACGTCAGGGTCTTAGAGTTTAAAGTTGTGGTTAGGTTTCTATCTTAATTACTTTCTTGTACTTGCAGATGCTTGCAAGGGGTATAATCACAAGTATGTATTAGTCCTAGGAAGGTCGATACATTAGCACAGGTTCACCCACACAACACTTAGCAAACTAAAGAAGATTAATCAACTATATGAAGCGAAAGCACTTGACGCTATTCCCGTGTGTCCTCTAGAACATTTGGTCATCTTAAGTAATACAATAGGCTTGTCCTTTGCTAAAGAAAGGATTGGGCCACTTGCTGCATCTACTATTATTGTCTTTTATTTACTTGTACTTTATTTATCTGCATTATCAAAAAACCCTAGAAATCCGTTTGCTAAGTATTTACAGAGAATTCCTTCTCCAAGCCACTCGTCAACACCTTCTGCTCCTCGTTGGGTTTGACACTCTTACTTATTGAAAATACTGCGATACACCCCGTATACTTGTGGGTCATCAAGACTATTTTCTGGCACCGTTGCCGGGAAGTGAAGCGCTATTGGAGAGTGGAACTGGTAAAGGAAACTTCTACTGTGAGTATTGTTTACTTCTGTTAGTTGCTTTATTTTAATATGGATAATTCGTTGAGTTTCTTATTTTGTAATGCTACTACCACTGCTAAGGTAGTAGATGAACCACCACCTGCTGAAAATGATACTTTTAAATTACCTGCAAGAATTGTTGATCATGTTATGGATAACTACTATTTTGGAGATGGAACTGTCCATCCCGGTGATCATTTGCTCTTCATACACGAATTATGCGGGTTGTTTAAGTGTGCAGGTATTACAACAGATCAAGTCAAGAATAAGTTATTCTTGTTATCACTGAAAGGAAGAGCTGAGGATTGGTATAAGCTGCTGAAGAATGGCCAATCTCTTGAATGGGAGGAAATAGTGCCTCTCTTTTATTCAAAATTTTATCCTCCTAGTGAGATTCATAAAGATCGGAATCAAATATACAACTTTTGGCCTCTTGATGGAGAGACTAAAGCTCAAGCTTGGGGGAGATTGAAGTTACTAATGCTCAAATGTCCTATTCATGAGCTTCCCAACAATATTATTATCAATAACTTTTATGCAAGGATTTCTCTTTATGTTAAGGATCTATTGGATGCTTCTTGTGCTGGATCATTTACGCGCATGGAAGAAGGAGCTAAATTGGATCTTCTAGACCGTATTCAAGACAATGCTAAAGCATGGGAGAATGATAAAGGAATAAAGTCAGGTATAAATTATGATTATGAATGCATTGAATCTTTTATGGGAACTAATGAATTTCAAAATATTAAAAATGCTTATGGTCTAGACTCTCAAGGTATTGCAAGTTATTTTAAGGCTTTTGCTTCCTATATTAAAATTCCTAAAAAGAAGTGGAATAAGTATCATGAAACTTATAAAGATATTGTTAATAGTGTTCCTCCAAGAAATACTGAAGTTTATACTACTAATCATGTTTTACCCAAACCATACATTGAGAAAATGCCTTTCCCAGTTAAGATAAAAGAACATTCTATGATAGCTAGTATGGTTAATGAAAGTACAAATAAAGCTGTTGATGAACAAGTAGCTATTGAACCTATAATAGCGATTGTGAAAGACTTTGTCACTAAATATGTAGGAGATGGACACACTTTTCTTTGTAAGGATACTTCTAATAATGTTTCACAAAATAGTGTTATGAGAGCCAATGTCCCTGTGTTTTCTATTAGAGTAAGCGATCATTACTACAACGGTTCGTGTGACAGTTATATCATTAAATTTATGCATGATACTAAAAGTTATTATGAGAGAGGGGAAAGTGTTCTAATGCATCTCAATAATAATAAGTTTCCTCGCTTTATGCTGAAAGTCTTTATGTTGCACTTGTTTTGCTTTCCTATGCTAGCAGGCCCTAGTTTCAACAACTTGTTTTCTTACAAAATTCCCTTGCATAGGAAGTGGGTTAGACTTAAACATGTGTATTTTTGCTTCTTGATTCTCTCTTTTACTTCAATTCATATTCTTATGTGAGCATCATTGAAATTATCATGCCCATCTTAATGGCTATAAAGAAAGAGCTTTTTAGGAGACAACCCAATATATTTTTGCTTTTGGTTTTTTTGTTTCTTTGAGTCTTGGAAGTTATTGTTTTGTCAATAACCTCTCCTTATCCTTTTTATTTGGTTTTTGTGTCAAGATCAACCTCTAATGAGAGAGAAGTAAGATTTGGGGAAGTTGTTGTCCCGAAACAGATTTTTGTGCTTCGCTGTAAAAATTCGTGAAAAATCTCTGAATGTCGGATTAAGCTGTAATTTTTTGTGCTTATGCCCCAGGTTATTATTTAACGTTCATTAGATTTGCACTTTTTGATTTGAGAAACAAAATATTTTCAAGAAAATTGATCTTTACCTACTGGTCTGTTTTGACAGATTTTTGCCACTCTTGCATTTGCCTCTTAAATCAATTTCCTTTTTGAATTATTTTTGGGTTTTAGGAAGGAGTTGCTATAGTAGCTTATGTTTTGATGGATTTCAGTTGAAATTGAACTTAAAAGGTTTATTACCTCGCTTGCACTAATGTTGCTAATGAGAATTGTGTGAAGTTTTGTGTGAAAGAAATTTCCAGGTTATTGGAGAAAATGGTGTAATAAGATAGTGAAGGGTTTCATGACTTCAAGAAAATTGATCTTTACCTGCTGGTCTGTTTTGACAGATTTTTGCCACTCTTGCATTTGCCTCTTAAATCGATTTCTGTTTTGAATTATTTTTGGGTTTTTGGAAGGAGTTGCTATAGTAGCTTATGTTTTGATGGATTTCAGTTGAAATTGAACTTAAAAGGTTTATTACCTCGCTTGCACTAATGTTGCTAATGAGAATTGTGTGAATTTTTGTGTGAAAGAAATTTCTAGGGTAATGGAGAAAATGGTGTAATAAGATAGTGAAAGGTTTCATGACTCAAGCAATATGAGTAGGAAGATGAAGATATTGATGTTATTCAAGCGGTGACTCTGGAAGAATCTACTAAATGCCAACTTCAGAGACCTGTAGAGTCCGTTTTTGAATAGCTAATAGTTCTAGTAAGTAAAAGTCCGCGAAAAATCTATCCATTTATATTTTTGCAGTTTTTATCCAACAAGGAAAGCAACGAAACGAAAGAGGGACGGAAATGGAGCCAGGGTGGCTCACACCACCCCCTAGCATGGGCCCCCCTGGCCATGCCAACAGGTGGTGTGGCCACCTCGGACTCCGTCTCCGACCCGTTTTCTTCCAGTACCTTCCTTTTGTTGTAAAAATTCATAATATATAATCCCCCGGATCCCGAAGTTCGTATATCGTGTTCTCGTCGTGTTTTCGTTTTGATCTGTTTCTGCCAGGAACTATTCTCAAAGTTTAAAAGAACAATGGTCTCCGCCAAGGATAAGGGAAAGGAGCCTACGGAGGAGGATCCCCAAGACCCTGGGAAGGAGGAGGAGATTGAGAGTAAAAATGAAGAGGAGGCAAAGAAAAGCCAGCATCCGCACACCGGCACCACCATTGCAAGCATTGGAGTGGTGGCAAACCCTGTCAGGATCAAAAGGACTACACAGATGTCAACTGGAGGGAAGCCTCCGCGTCACTGTTTGGCTCCACGGTCACCTTGTCCACGCACCAAGAATCCCTTCCATACCCTAATCCATGAGCATCAATTCCAGAATATGCCCAAGGATTACCCTCCAATTGGGATATGCCTCGTTCTAACCATGCAGGAAAATAAGACTTCAAGGAGGAAGAGTGGGGAAAGAATCGTACGAGATGGGAATCACAACCCAACATGATCATGAACCGCATTGAGAAAAACTCGGAGTTGATTTGTACTCTCACCTTCGAGATTGAGGACTTGAGGAAATTGATTGAAAAGCTCATCAAGAGAACACCATCACCGAAGGAGTAATTCGTCATCAGGTTTTGGCATCCCCTTGGTTTGTTCCAAGCTTGGGGGAGTGCCGCGGTATCATGTCACTATCTTCTATCTTTTTACCTTTTTAGTAGAGTCATATCATGAATAGAGAAGTTATCATGTAGGATGGTTTACATTATGGAAGTGTCCCCCCTCTCGTTAGATATCTATGTATCCCTTGGTGTGAGTTGCCGTTATGGAATATTAATGAGAAGTTATTTCATTTACCCTTTTGCATATCTTATATTAGTTTTCAATTTCTGTTATATGATTGATCTTGTTGTTAGTATTGGTATCACTTTGGGATCATTTTGTTACTTTAGTTGGTTTTGGCAAACCTGGCTCGGTTAGTAGCAACACTATTTTGAGAATTGAATGAAAAGATAAAAGTACTCTTAAAGAATATAATTTCATCATCTTTCTTCCTTGATTGGCTCATAAGCTTAGTATTCTCTAGTTAAGATCTTATGTGCTTCCAAGGAAGATTGCATGTTTGTTTTTATCACTTGTATGTTTGTTTGTTTCCTTCAACTCTTATGCTTGCTACCTAGCCTTGCTAGCCAAAAACTTGTACTGAGAGGGAATGCTTCTCGTGCATCCAATCCTTAAACCAAAACCTATGCCATTTGTGTCCACCATACCCACCTATTAGCATTATGGCTATTCCAAGTAAATTCATGTTTTTATCTACCTTCCGAATTAAACTTGTTATGTGAAAATTACTAATTAAAGCTCTCACGAACTTGATGGCACACTTTACTTTTCTTGCACTTAATAAACTTGAACCATCGTGCCCATCTATGCTGCGTATTTGCTTGCGCTTCATAAGTCGAGAGTTAGCAGAACCATGTTACCATGGGGAACGCTTTCAACATTGCACTTATTTATTTGATATCATGATTCTTTTGCTTATGGATCCGGTGTGAAATAAAAGGGGAACTTGTAAGATCATGGAGTTTGTTTGTGTCTTAGAGAAACACTTGGGCCACTAGCCTAAGCCATGCCTAATCATGGTGGAAACTTGCAGCATAACCATAATGAGCACTCTATGAAGCATCCTCAATAAAAATCTATGCAAATAGAAAATAAAAAGATCGCTGAGATGCTCATTGTCTGCTTGCCTTGTCATTTTTATTATGGGATAGCTCATGTATCATGCGCAAGGGGTACCCCGTTGGTGGTTCACTATGATTCATATGTACTTACAATGACAAGAGCTTACTCGTGACTAAAGTTGAGTAGCATGAGGTCCGGTACTCATAAGCACGGGGCATGAGATTTTCAACTTATAACTTGTCAAGCATATCCTCATATTTGTTCACTTTAACCTTAACCACCTCAATATGCTTATGATAGGGGCAATGAGAGCTGAAAACTAATAAGTATCATAATTTTTGGAAGCTCTTTATGAAACTTGAAATCCCTGCTTCCCTCTACGAAGGGCCTATCTGTTACTGAAAGGGAAATGGATGTCGCCTAGAGGGGGGTGAATAGGCGTTTAAAAAATCATTAAGGTTTAGGCTCTAATAAATGCGGAATAAAACTTAACGTTTAATTTATCAAGCCAAAACCTATATTCACTAGGTTCACTAAGTGCACCAACAACCTATGCTAAGCAAGATAAACAACAAGGAGATAGCAAGATATAATACTTTAAGCACGATGGCTATCACAATGTAAATTGCATAAGTAAAGGGCTCGGCTGAGAGATAACCGATGGACGCGGAGACGTTGATTTGTTTCCCTAAGTTCACTTCCAAAGAAGCTACGTCTCTGTTGGAGAGGTGCGGGGGCGCAATGTACTTCGAATGCCACAAGTGGCTCACCTCGAGGTGTGGTGGCTCGATGCTCACCCAACGCCACACAAGGCCTGACCCCACGATGCGAAGGCACACAACCTACCAACGCCACAAAAGGCTCACCCTATTCTCCCGTGAGCTCGCCACAAAGGCCTACTCACGTTCCACTATGGGACACTTGAGGGCGGTCACCGAACCCGTACAAGATTGGGGCAATCTCCACAACTCAATTGGAGGCTCCCAACAATGATGCCACAAAGGCTACAAAGCCACAAAAGGAAACAAGGCCACAAAAGGCTACAAGACCACAAAAGGTCAACAATCCAACCACACAACCGTCTAGGGTTCCAAGAACCCAAGAGAAACAAGCCCAAGGGCTTGAACTCGCCGAATCTCCAAGGAGAACTCATACCTATGCACCAAATGCAAGAGGCAAGTCATTCACTCTCAAAATCCACCAAAGCTACAAAAGCTATTGGGGGAATAAGGGAGGAAGAACACAAGAGGAGAACACAAAACTCTCCAAGATCTAGATCCCAAGGATTCCTTCACAAAGAAGGTATTTGGCTTGGTGGGGCTTGTAGATCTAGATCTCCTCTCTCAAATCCCTCAAAAAGATGCAAGAATCATAGGAGGGGAAAGGGGAGAGGGAAAGCTCTTCAAGGTCAACAATGGAGGAGAGAGAAAGCCAAAAACTGAGAAGAACAAGAGTTAGGGCCAAAGGGGAAAGGGGAGCTCCTTTTAAAGGGCTCCCCGATCTGCCCGTTACTCAAAGATTCGCGCACGGCCGGTAGTACTGATGGGTGGCCGGTACTACTGGTGGCACCCAGCCAACGGTCAGAAAACAGCGAGAGAAATAACAAAAACACGAGCCAGGCCGGTACTACTGCAGCTTTGCCGGAACTACTGGCGGCAAGAATGTCCTAGCGGTACTACCGCCTGAAATACCGACTGATGTACCGTCAAATAGCGCAAACTAGGCAGAGAGAGTACTAAACCAAAAAAGGGTTTACCGGAAGTTGGGCCGGAATTAACATCGGTACTACCGGCGGCAAAATGCCCTAGCGGTACTACCGGTGGCCCGCCGGAACTACCGGCTAGGCAAAAACTCCAGAACTAGAAATGCCACAACTTTTGCATCCGAACTCCAAACGAGATGAAACCAATTTTGTTGGAAAGATAGCGACATGTAGAATACAACAAGGGAGAAAATACCATGAATATATATGTGAGATACCTCCCAAGGTGTGGAGCCAGAAAAAACATCAAGATCAAAAACGCAATAAGATATGCAAGGGAAATCCGTTTTTGATGAACTAGAGCTTGTTATGAACCATAAACTCTAGATCCTCACATGGACAAGAACCAAACAACAACCAAGAAAGATGATGCTATGTATGCAAATGTTTGAGCTCTCTCCGAAAATGAGTCACCCACTCAAGAGCCCCTCTTGATAGTACGGTTATCTATCCTAAGCCCGGTCTCCCAACACTACAAGAGACCGGTAAAATAGAAACCCTATCAAGATCATACCTTTGCCTTGAGCATCCCACTTGAGCTTGATGTAGATGATCTTGTCACCTTCAAGATGGAACACATTTCTTGATTGCACTTGCTTGCACTTGCTTGATGAAGTCTTGAGACATGCTCCCCCATACTCCATGGGGAAGCCTCTTATTTGAACTTGTCTTCATCATTCCATGATTGCCGAGGATGGCAAGCTTCAAGCATGAGTTCTTCTAGAGAGGATGCATCTTGAGCTTGCACTTCATTTCTTGATGATGTCTTGAAGACAGCCATGAGGAACTCCATCTTCTTATTCTTCTTCAAGACATACTTGATCTTATTCTTTTTCATCCTTGAAACCAACACATGGTCCAAGCGATGCCAATGGACAAACCTACAAGTGAAACTCAATTTGCACATTAGTCCATAGGGATTGTCATTAATTACCAAAACCACACATGGGGGCATACATGCCCTTTCAGTTACTTTTTAGTTGAGTTAGTAAACCTATTTCCTTCTATCTCGGCAAGTATTTTGAGTTGTTGTGTTTCATTCATTCATATGATGATTTATTCATTCATGTTTTTTATGTTCCATGTTTTGCACGTTGCTCTTATCTTAGAGTTTATTACTTTGAAAGCTATCATTGAAAACCCGTTATGTGTGAACTCCTGCAAATTGTCAACTATTCTTTGACCAAGAGCTAAGTTTGCCATTACCAACTGTTATTTACTTTATGTATCTTTATTGTGTTTCCTTTACTTATTCCAAGTTAAGTTCTATAATGGTAAGTTGTCTTCTATTATGATTTGTGTATTGATGAATGCGATGCTTCTTGTACGTATTCTTTTATCGAATCTTCACTCCATAAACCCGAGGTCATGTTTATTGAGCTCAGTTTTCGCTTGGGGACAAGCGAAGTATAAGCTTGGGGGAGTTGATACGTCCATTTTGCATCACTATTTTATATCATAATTTACTGTTATTCATTGATATATTTCATATTAAGAACTGATACTTATGTTATTTCATCTGTTTTTGCATGGTTGATGACTTTTGGAGCATGGACCATTGCAGTCAGGATTCTGATGGAAAAGGGGGAGTGGAGATGGGCCATAGGGGGCCCTCACCACCCCTTGGCGCGGGCCACCCTAGGCCGCGCCACCAGGTGGTGTGGCCACCCTGGCCCACTCCTGGCTCTCCCCTTTGGTGTATATTATCCCCTCGAAACCCTAATAACTGGGGCGTGACCACAGAAAGATTCCGCCGCTTCTGCGGGGCAGAAAACTACAGAGAGAGAAAGATCTCTCCGGTAGAAAGAATTCTGCCGGGGAATTCCTTCTCGGAGAAGGGAGATCGTCGCCATCAACACCACCATCAAGCTGGACTTCATCGGGATAATCATCATCACCACCATCATCTCCATCACCACCATCATCACCACTCCATACCGCTGTAACAATTGGTTTGAATCTTGCATAGTTCTTAGGGGAAACTTTCCCGGTGTTGATTATTTGTTGTAGTTGATGCTATTGAGTGGAACCATTGAATTATTGTTATGTTCAGATTGTTGCTTATCATTATATCATCTCTGATCTTGATCCATATGATGTCTTGTGAGTAGTACGTTTAGTTCTTGAGGACATGGGAGAAGTCATGTTGTTAGTAGTGGAGTTGTGTTGAGAAAGATTCAATGGTTTGATATTTAAGTTGTAGTGTTATTCTTCTAGTGGTGTCATGTGGATGTCGACTACATGACACTTCACCTTTATGGGCCTAGGGGAATGCATTGTGTATTTGGCTACTAATCGTAGGGGTTGCCGGAGTGACAAAAACCTGAACCCCTATTAGGAAACCTTTGCACAAGGGACGTCGGGGTCTTAGAGTTTAAAGTTGTGGTTAGGTTTCTATCTTAATTACTTTCTTGTACTTGCGGATGCTTGCAAGGGGTATAATCACAAGTAGTCCTAGGAAGGTCGATACATTAGCACAGGTTCACCCACACAACACTTAGCAAACTAAAGTAGATTAATCAACTATATGAAGCGAAAGCACTTGACGATATTCCCGTGTGTCCTCGAGAACGTTTGGTCATCTTAAGTAATACAACTGGCTTGTCCTTTGGTAAAGAAAGGATTGGGCCACTTGATGCATCTATTATTGTTGTCTTTTATTTACTCGTACTTTATTTATCTGCATTATCAAAAACCCCTAAAAATCCGTTTGCTAAGTATTTACAGAGAATTCCTGCTCCAAGCCACTCGTCAACACCTTCTGCTCCTTGTTGGGTTCGACACTCTTACTTATTGAAAATACTACGATACACCCCCTATACTTATGGGTCATCAGTACAGCATGTGGCTAGTACTTGTTACAATTTACAACCTGCCTCCCTAGGCATGCACTGATTAGTCGAACTACTTGCTGGCTTTACTCATCCCAGGTCCCAAATCACCTGGGAAGGATTTTGATCTGTTCATGTAGCCTCTTATACGAGACTTGCAGGAACTATGGAAGGGTGTCATGACTCCTGATATCCTTGCCAGCAACCATGAAGATGCCAAGTTCCTGCGTGTTGTTATGTTATTCTGCACCCATGATTTTCCAGCTCTTGGCACTATGTCAGGCAGAGTGACAGCAGGTTATAACGCATGTGTTCATTGTGAGACAAAACAGGTCATAGTGAGGCTACAAAGTAAGATTGGTTTCCTTGGCCTCCGGGTCTTTCTTCCTCAAGGCCACAAATTCTGAAAAAACTTGAACAAATTGCAGTTCTATGGAAAGAGGACTGAATATGGCACTGCACCACAAAAGTTCACTACAGCTGAGTTGCATGTGCATTTATAAAAGGTTAGAAATGTTAAACCAGGAAAACAACCAGCAGACAGACGAGGTAAAAGAAAGAATACAGAAGATGCACCGACAATAGGAGCAGCATCCAAAAGGAAGAGAGCGGAAGAAGTAGCAGCAGATTCCCAAGGGAAGGAAAAGGAACCGAGAATATTTTATAAGCGCAGATCCGATCTATGGGACTTGTCGTATTGGGCTGGTAAGACACTTCGACATAATATTGATGTCATGCACTTGGAGAAAAATATATGTGACAGCATTATAGGCACATTACTCAACATTCCATCTAAGACAAAAGAGAGCTATAATGCTAGGCTTGACTGCGAAAAACTCAACGTTAACAACAACTTGAAGCTGCATCCTGAAGATACGGTTGATAAGGGCGGTGAAAAACATTACAAATTTCGAGGTGCCGATTTTACCTTGCCGATGAATAAAAGGGTACTATTTTGTGACTTCCTCCGAGGTGTGAAGTTCCCATCTGGATTTGCTTCCAACATTGCAAACTGTATCAATGTAGAGGGGAACAAGCTCCAAGGGTTAAAAACTCATGATTTCCACATCCTACTACAAAGGCTTTTAGCTCTTGGTGTTAAAGGTTTAGTGAACAAGATTTGTACAACGTGCTTGCAGAGTTGGGAAAGTTCTTTAGGGAAATCTATAGCAAAACTCTAGACAAAAGAGTTGTAGTGCATCTTCAGACGGACATAGCAGAAATCATGTGCAAGCTTGAGCTGATATATCCACCAGCCTTCTTTTATGTGATGGTGCATTTGGTTATTCATCTGACTGAAGATGCACTTTATAGAGGTCACGTACAGTACGGATGGATGTACCCTATAGAACATCGACTTTGCACTTTCAAGGGTACTGTCAGGAACAAGGCTAGAGCAGAGGCTTGCATTGCAGAGGCATACATTGCTGCTGAAGCGTTTGCATTTTGCTCAAGGTACATTCCTGATCATAAAACGAGATCCAGTATGGGTGGCAGAATTGAAGAAGTTGAAAAATCTGTTTCTAACCATAGTGTTCGCCTAGTAGGAAAGAAGGAACATAGAACATTAATGCAGCACGAATATGACCAACTTACTTGGTATGTGTTGAATAACACTGATGAGGCTAAAAACTTTGTTGTGTAAGCACTATTCATACATATCCTCACATATATGAATAACGCTTACCAGCAAGATATGTTTCAGATGTCTTACTTGAGTATCATTTTTGTAGGTATTTAAAGCAACCAAAGGAAAATATTATGCTGCACCAGTATGTGGGGGTGGGTTTCAGGAATGGTTTAGGAATCATGTAAGATGGTCAATTGAACTTTGAATTGCATACGAATTGTGCACATGAGATGACCTCTTGATTATTTTGTATAACCACAGATCACGAAGCTGCATGAAGAGAATCCGGGCGATGTTAGTGATGGTATCTATGCCCTATCACGTGGTCCGACGAAGAGGGTGCAGATAGCTTCAGCTTGCAATGACGATGGTATCCACTACAACACTTATGAGCGTGAGAAACATCTGAAGACACAAAATAGTGGCATCACGACCAGTGGAGAGCACTTGACAACCAAAATGAAGAAGTCAGATGACTATGATCATTATGGTCGCATAAAAGAGGTTATTGAGTTGAATTATAATGACAAGACTGGTGGTCGATCTGTGGTTCTATTCAAGTGTTATTGGTATGACCAAGATCCGAAAAAGAAAAGAGGCCCTAGAAATTATGGGAATTTCATATGGATCAATACTACTACTGAGTGGTACAAGGAGGAACCTTATATTTTGGTAACTCAAGCTTCCAAGGTAATTTTCTTGGATGACAGAGATAATAAGGACTGGCAATATGTGCAAAAGTTTGAGGCAAGGAGCACCTATGATGTGAATGAGTATGACGAACCAGTCACCACAGATGTTGCCCACCAAGATGATCCTAGTGGTTGTACGGTAATTGAACTGGCTGACATTGATGAAAATTTGATTGCTAGAGGCGGCTCTGCGCATGATGGACAAGTAGATTTCACTGTCGAGGTTAGTGTAGTCGACAAAAACAGGAATAAACCGGTTCTACCTGATGAATCTCAGGACATGTATGATGAATGGCAAGGGGAAGAAGATCCAACCCAGTGGGAATATGTGGATCTAGAACTCGGCGGTGTCGAAAGCGATGCTGGTGACGATGATTAGACTGTTGTTTCATATTATGCAGTGATATGATGAACAATGATTTGTATTGGTTTTCTCTTTGTAAAATGTATGAGACATGATGACAATTTCCTGTTGGATTGTAATCCTAGACTAATTGTTTTCCCTGTCTAAATTGGATTAAGTTTAATTCAACAAGTCCAAACATATATAGAACAGGTTCACTTCGCATGCAGCAGAAACATTGGTTCAGTACATTAATTAATTATCAACCACAGGACCAGTTTCATACAGAAGGGGGCATATGCACCTCGTCTCAGTAGAGATGGGCGAGCACATTGTCTCGGCAGATAGGGCAGCTGGCGTTGGTATCAAACCAAGTGAAGATGCACTTGTGGTGGTACGGATGGTTGCATCCCCGGAGACGCACCGTTGTGCGCTTCGACAGCGCCTGGATGCATATGCTGCAGTGCCCATCCTCCTGCTCAACCAGGTACCAACTATCTTGAAGCGTCGGCATGTTGACGATGAGCCGAAGATTCAGGCTGAGGGTTAGGTCGAAGTGGAACCCGTCGACCCACATACACGCCTCAAGCCAGAGCCGGTGTAGAATGTCGTACAACATGATGATGTCCCACTCCTCTGCCGTGAGTTGCAGGTTCTTCAGTAGCCATACACGGCCAAGAACCTTGCGCATAGTTCCCACGACCTTGCTCTCTCTTCGCAGCTTGCTAGGAGGCATGCTGAGATTCAACACTTCCTCTTTGCAGGGTGTGGTCGCGACATCGTCCTCCTCCAGAGGGGATGGGATGGAGCCAGGCATCCTCCTGAGCTCGTACATCCTCGAGAAGAAGATCTTCAGTGTCATTGTGTACATCGCCGTGTTAACTAACTGTAGCTCGAAGATGGAGAAGTCGGTTGTGGCTGCGGAGATGCAGCGAGCATGGAAGACATGGGGGCCAGACTCGATGGTGCACTCCTGTGAGGAGCGCTCTAGTTCCGGCGCCGTCGCCATTTGGGGATTTTTTTGGGGGGTGGGGGGACGGGAGGGGGCGGGGGCTAGTCCATGGTGTTAGCCTGGATGAGGGGGAAGATGCCAGGGGAAATGGGTGAGGGCCTGTTTGATTTGTAGGATAGGAAAATCGTAGGAATAGGAAAAATGTAGGATTGCATTGTCATGTTCACTCCAATCCTATAGGAATTCATATGCACCAAAGTGTGTTTGATTCCACCATAGTAGGAATCTAAAAAATAGGTATGGGTGAATGTTTGATTTCCTACGAAAACTAGTACTGTACAAAGGAATCCTTAGGAAAAAATCCTATGGGAATCAATCCTACAAATCAAACAATCGTCATAGGAAAATTTCCTATAGGATTTAATCCTACATTCCTAGGCAAATCCTTGGAATCAAATGGACCCTAATAGAGGACTACTCGAAAAAAAGGCAGGGCCGTGCTACCTCGTCACTCCCCAACATCATCCCTGGCTCGTCCTCTCTTCATGGTTCTATTTAGGTTCATCATAGTGCTAGTGGGAGTAATTTGGGTAGTACTACATAGTCCTACATGTATTGCCAACTAAGCATTTAGATGACATGGCATGCAATTAAATGATGATAGAGAGCCTTGGGGTAACTAGCTATGTTACCATAAGGGCGTCTCCAATGTGAAAATAAGGTCGGATATAAGACACATGTGGTCGACCTTAGTGGAATTTAAACATTGTAGCACTCGGTCTTAAGCTAAGAAACCTTGCGGTCGACCATACTAGTATGACCTGGCCATAAGAACTAGAAAATCATTGTTTCTCTCTCCTCACTAAACAGTGCGCTTGCGGTAGAATTTCAAGACAAAATGAGTCTACATTGCAATAAATGAGACTTTGCATGATACCACACCTATGTTACTTTCCACTATGGAGGTAGTAACTTATTTTATTTTATTTTGCGAAAATGGAGGTAGTAACTTAGACTAGTAACATATGCATGTTAAGTTACTCCCCACCATGACCAGCCTAAATATACTAGTAACTTGCATATGTTATTGTCTTTATAGTGGGTGATAACATGTGTGTGGTGTCATGCAAGACCTAATTAATTAGGTTCTAGGCTCATATAAATGTGTGATGTTATGGTAATACCTCCCTCTTCTTCATCATTAATTATCATGTCATGTCACCAATACATGCAAGTTACTACTCCCACGTGACGAGAGGGATGGATGTTGTCTCTGCGTTAAATAGAGGAAGGGTTGTTGAGCTGGACAGGGAAGACAAATATTTTAACATATCCTTGATTTTTTTGTGGCATCATCTGTGCAGCGTAGGCACCAGTGCCGAATGGATGAGAAGTGGTTTGGGCACCGATATTTGCATACGCTGTGGAGGGCCACCCAAGTTCTACGAATTTCCAAGCTTTTTAGCTAAAAGAGAGCAACTATGTAGATGCATAGGCTGGTGGTACTTCCCCTTGCTATCGGTAAAAGAGAGAAACTATGTGGATGCAATGATGATTCAATTTGTACATAACATAACTAGTATAGGTACAACACAACCATGGTAGAAACTAAACCATACTCTAGACAGAATCAGCACACACATAGACACCCGAATATCATACGGTTCTTTTTTGTCAAGAACCTATGTCGCCCTCTGCCCGTGCGGGCACGCCGTCTGGTGTTCGATGAACTCAAGGAAGCTACCAGCCATGTCACAACCTTTGGTGTTGCACTTGAGCTTCATTCCCGAGGACATCTGATCCATGGTAGTGGTTGGTTCAAAGACGCCTCCATATTCACACCCCGGGCACTGGCCATCGGACAATTTTCCAACACATTGTGCGCATGCAATGTGTGTTGCGGCCTTGCCAAAGCACTGCTTGTGCAAGAAAAAGAGATTTAGCCCAAAAACAAGAGTTGTATCGAACCAGTGTGGAAAACATCAGGAAGAAAGAAGTAGTAATAACCATGTACGCGGGATGACGAAAAATTTGAGAACACAGCCTGCAACTGAAGACCTGCCTCATTGCACTCATGTCAATCATAGATTCAAACCACTCGTCCGCCATAGAGCTGTCTTCTTTAACTGTGGCAGATCTGAGAGGAATTTTGAGACCGAGCGAGAGAGCAGAGGGAGGAGCGCAGATCTGAGAGGGTTGACGAGAGCGAGCGAGAGAGACTAGTACAATAGTTAAATACTAGGAGTACTAGACTCCTCATCTCACTCTAGTCAATATCGTCTATCCATCCAAATTCAACGGCCATGAACCGATACCTTCTCTTTGGCAAGAGACCTGCGCGGAGAAAACTATGGAAGCGCTGTGTTTCCTGATTAATTATCTCCCTCTGACCCGATGTACACGTCGCTTTGATGACCTAGGGCTACATGGAAGAATAAATAATGTACTCAAGTACTACTTCGGGATGGAGGTACTAGTACTACTACTACTACTCTACCTCTTTTTTGGGATGAGAGTATGAGACTAGCCCCAATAGGGGTATCAGGTGGTACGTACTATATCATGCATTAGGCCTTTCACAATGGGGTGTATCTTAGCACGTTACGATAGGAGTTATAAATACCTAATAGGCAACCTATCCAATGCATTGTATTTTAGATGTTGTATCTTAATTTAATGTTTTTTCTCTCATGCATGCATTTTATTGGGCAATCAACTCTTTTTTCCTATGATTACGTGCAAGGGGTGTATCTTAGCTACTAATTGACATGCCATGAAAGAATTTTGCCTAGTATGCCGCGCTAAGAGACTCCCCCATTGTCAAAGACCTTATTACATGCATGGAAAATGCTAATGTGTCACGACAATTAATGATGAAAGAGATTATGTTGGTATCATTAAAAAATAATTATAATTTTGAGCCACGCCCATAAAGTATAGGGTGTATAATTGGTTCTTGTACCTTGTGTCATGTAGAAATCAACCTACTATAATGATGAAAGAGATTGTGTTGGTATCACTGAAAAATAATTATAATTTTGAGCCACGTCCATAAAGTATAGGGTGTATAATTGGTTCTTGTACCTTGTGTCATGTAGAAATCAACCTACTACTACTAGCTACCTATTACTCGTTATTCTCGAGAGAAATGACAAAGAAGATTCTAGAATTATTGAGAACTGCGTTCTGAGATTTATGCATAGTGTTTACTGTGCTAAAGACTATCAATGGAATATTCTATATGCTAGCATGGATAGAAGATCCAGCGGTTTGCAATGTTGGGATTTGCTAGGCTTGATCGATTTTTCAAAGTTCAAAGTAATGCGTACACAATATAGTGTGGTAAGATTATATAATATAGGTAAAGCTCAAAAAATATGAATATGCGAGTCTCACGTGCCAGAGTACTTCTATATAGTGACTAGTAAGTTGCACGCGCCGTGCACGTGAGACTCAGATAATAGACGTATGAAATATCATGGGTACTATTCAACATGATGGTTCTAGAATATGGTGGAGTTTGCTCTAGGTACTATTCAACACGAATCCAGCTGCTCTAAACCATTGGATCTAACAGCCTAACGATAAGGATTGGTGCTATGGATCATTCATATTCAAAACTGCTCCATTATAGTGGTAGAGAGAATACAGCCTACTATGCTATGAAATTTTTGGGGGTGGTGACATGATGGTTCTAGAACATGCATGGTGGAGTTTGATCTAGGTACTATTCAACACGAATCCAGCTGCTCTGAACCATTAGATCTAATAGCCCAACGGTCAGGATTGGTGCTATGGATCCAATTCAAAACTGCTCCATTATAGTAGTAGAGATAATATGACATATTGTACGGTCAGGCATGTGCAACTTATTACTACTGTATACTAGAGTACATACTCCAAGAATTTACCAGACTCGTTGCTCGAGCTGCCGGCTGCTCGCCACCTCTGTTTCGAGAGTGTATAGTACTACTACTCCTACTATCTGATTAGACTGCGGGCAGCTAAAAGTATGGCCGCTACAAGTACGGATATGACATTTCTCTTATGAGTTAATGCCCCGGATAACCACCGACTGTGAAAAAATTCACGCGCTTCCAAGCGGTCGCTCTGCATACTCCTTGGAGCATCTAAAAAAAGTACTCCTTGGAGAAATGCTGGGTCAAAACTGAGTAGCACCGCTAGTAGTACTACTAGTACTATACTTTCTCCTTCATTCTACTCTCCGACCAAATTTCTTTCCTCCACCAAAGGCATGTTACCCTCACAAATACTTGAAGGAATCCTGGTGTATTGGCTGCGTCGTCCTTGGAGGTCTGCTTCGGCTCGAGGCCAGGCCCCAAAACAGTTCATCCGGCAGGAACATGCCGCCGTTGGATCCGCCGTTAGAGCCGCCTCTGTAGAGCGCCTGGTCGCCCGCGGTAAACGTGCGTTGGCCCTGCCGGCCGACGACGCGATTTTGGGCCCCCTCGAGGCTACCAATCCTGCATTGGCCACGTCACGGAGGCGTCAACACGGCAGGTGAACAAAAGTGGACCTCTACAACAAAGCGCCGGTCCCGGTGGGCCTCCCTTTCGACTGTGACGGAGTTGCGTCCGGGAAGGCGCTCTGGCAGGACATCAGCCATGGCCAAGTTAAGCCCGTGCAAGATAGCGGCCAATCCTTCCGCCGGGAACCTGCAGCCAGCGATAATGCGACCGAGGCAAACAACTCGGGTGCGCGCCAGGTTGCCATGGCCGTGGCCAACGCTGTCATGGGTCCCCTCGAGCCTATCGATCCTATGCTAGCCCTTGCTTACGGTCAGGATATGATTGAGTTCGAGCTCGCGCGCGAGGAACCTGCGGCAAGCGAGCATGCGACCGGGGTAGACAACTCGGGTGGGCGCCAGGTCACCGTGGCCATGGAAGACGATGCCATCCTCGGTCCCCTCGAGCCTATCGATCGTATGCTGGCCCTTGCTCACCATCAGGACATGCTTAAGTTCGAGCTCGAGCACGAGGAACCGGTGTCCGGTGAAGGTGCGGCTGGGGGAATCCACTCGGTAGGGGGGCAGTGTGCTCCTCTACTCGTTCCGAGCAATCTCGTCCCTTTGACCATGATCAACACGCAGGTGCGCGCTGTATTTCGTGTGTGAAGCAAACAATAGTAGCAAGAGTATGGCTCAGGTGCTCGGTTGAAATTGAGCCGGAGGCGACTGCCTTTCCAAGCTAATTTTTAGGGGCCTTTGTCCCAATTGTATGGACTTGGATGTAATTTTCTATTTTCTGATGTAACCTTTTAATTCCACCAAACGTGTTGATTGAAGCATGATGCACTTTTGGGTGAAATTAGCTACTCCCTCCAACCCAAATTAGTTGACTTAGATTTGTCTAGATTCATGTATCTAGACTTGTTTTAGTGATAGAGACATCCGAATCTAGATAAAACTAAGTCAACTAATTTGGGTCAGAGGGGAGTATAAAATTAAGCTTGAAAAATAAAGCATGTAATTTATCCAACAAATTCATGTAGTGCTAGTAGTAAACTAGTAAGTTTCACGTTCCCTGCACGTGAGACTTAGATAATAGACATCTGACATATCACTATATAAAATTATAATAGGTAAAGCAGAAAAAATATAAATTTGATCAACATCTATAATATATGGGTGTATATTTGGTTCTCATATTTTGTATATCATGTAGAGTGAACGATTATTAGCTAATCTAAAACTTCAAAATTTGATAACATGGTCTAGAGAAACGAGGGAGAAGATTCTAGAATGATGGAGAAGTGTTTTGAGGTTCCCATGTTTCTGGACATAGCGAACCACCCATGTTCTACTTGTGATTCCTAGGTTCGTTGAGTTTTCAAGGTTCGTAGATGCCATTACTGATGAGTATTTGCATGCCAACAAATTTGACCATGTATGGAAAACATTCAAACAAAATAAAGCATAAAACAAAAACATGAGACTTCATTATGATTGGGGTACTTTTGCTAGTAGTATTATTAATTGCCAAGAAAAATGATAAACATGAGATTCAACAACCTTAGGGAAAACGGATTCACATTATAGCCCACCATGATGTAACATTATTAATTCTTGGTTTTCAGCACGAACGACCAATAAGGTCATGGCCTTCTATATCGATGTATACCCTAGCTACACTTTTATATAGGGTTCTGACATCGGGTACATGGGTGCGTATGGGCCTAGTAAACAATGTTGCTCTTGGGAGCTTTGAACAATTAGGAAAAAACATTTTTCAGTTTTCCAACTAATTATGGGGATGTTTTGTACTAGCAGTAAAGAAAATCAGAAGAATGTGGCATTGAATGCGAGAAGCGCGCCATGTTTCCGGACATAGCGAACCATCCATGTTTTACTTGCGATTCCTAGGTTCTTTGAGTTTTCAAGGTTCATAGATAAATTAAGCCAATTAAATTACACTACTGTATCCGATTCAAATTAATATTCTCATATTTTCTAGATTCGGATATATGTATCTAGCACAGAAACATGACTAGATACATTTGAATCTAGATGAATCTATGAACATTAATATGGATCATAGGGAGTCTGTTGAAATTAGGTCAAATTGTATCGAACCACATGTGACCTGCCAATTTCTCTTTAAATTTCACAAAAATCTTTTGAAGTTGCCCACTAGATAGACAATATATCAAGAACATGGCCGAGAGTTTTCAAAGATTCAACTTCTTTCAAGACTTTGCATGCCGGCAAAGCTGACCCTGCTTTGAAAAAAGAGAGAGATATAGGCCAAAAAATAGGGGGACTCATGCATGGCATCCTTTTGCTTGTACTACCTGCCATGAAAAATAATAAACATGAGTTTTTTACAATTTTTGAAAAAAGCCGCTTCACAACAATGGCCTACCATGTATAAGTATGAATAGGTTTCAGGATGAGCGACCAAGAAAGGTCATGGACATATCCATGTTTATGGGAATTTTTTAGTAGTACTACAAGAAAGTAGATGTGCGCATCTTGGCGGTGGTAAACAGCTTTGCCAATGGGAGTTCCCAAATACTAGGAAAAGTAATAACTCCAATTTTCTAAGTGATGGAAATATTTTTCTATGTAAAGCAAAGTACTCCACTTCCGCACTAGTACTACTCGAAAAGGGAGGCGGCTCCTTCTCCAAAAAAAGGAGGCAGCGCGACAGCAGCAGGAGGAGGACTCGGAAGGCGGTGCGATGTCAGAGCAAAGCTATGATGGGTTGCTGACATGAGGTACACTCCAATAGTAGTAAATATATGGACCTACTAGTAGTAATATGCACACAAAACAAGTTGTGTTTTCTCTCTCCTTCGCTAGCTCTCATCATCCATCCCCCATCGATCTCTTCTCTACAGTCGCGGGTGCACAGTCCGGCTTGTCTCTTCCTCGTCCACAGCGTGGCGCTACGCACGTGTGACATGGTACGGCACACCGATCTACTTCTAGCAACCGTTTTTCACCTGAAATTCAAGCCATCTACTAGATTAATAATCATCTACACCAATACCAAAAGTCTCAAAAGTAATAATAATAATTACAAAAAGGTCCTCAGACCACATTGCGACAACTACAAACCCTACTGCGCTAATTGGAGTGTCTCGCTCCTTCAGGACCTACGGTACCCAGGTTCCAAAAAGAAATAAAGAATGCCACTGCCCCAGTTTTCAGACTAAGTGTACCATGCTTTCTTACAATTCTCAAGTTTTAGGATTTTTCAAGCGGGCATAGAAATATTTTTAATTTTATTCCCGTTTAAGATTCTTTATATTTGATGAGGTTGCTGCATGTAATGCTAGTTGTTCTATAGCTCAAATGTTAGGTATTGTACATGCTGGTATAAAGCCGGCAATAGATGACATGTCACTTTGTTATACCTAACACTCGGTTATACTATTGAACTAGCTCTCACGCACTTGTAGAATATTAATTTAGACCTAATTCGATAAATCGACGGAAAGTCGTCTGAGTGGGTGAAATTATCTAGAAAATTAAGCTTGAAAAATATAACATGTAATTTATCCAACCACTTTATGTACTATAGTAAATAAATGGCACATGCTATGAACTCTAAGCCATATTGATCGCACTTCCTTCCAAAAAATACTTTTACTTCTTTACCATGCCTGCTAACATGCACTGACCTAGCTATACCAAAATATGGGCACACGGTCATTATCTTGATGAAGACAGGGTATGTACATGACCTTGGTCATTTGGCTTGAAACCCAAGAAAGTTCATACATAGTAGTACATGATATAGTAGGCAAAATATCAAACTTGAATACATGTGAGCGTGATAGACTATTACTCTTGAAAATATCCAAAATTCTTTTGAAGGTACCCAGGCATCCAATATATCATGGGCCAACAATAGTTTTGAAAAATGCCATTACTGATTAGTATTTGCATGCCGAAAAATTTGACCGCGTATAGAAAACATTCAAACAAAATAAAGCGTAAAACAAAAACATGAGACTTCATTACGATTGGGGTACTTTTGCTAGTAGTATTATTAATTGCCAAGAAAAATTATAAACATGAGATTTGATAACCTTAGGGAAAACGGATTCACATTATAGCCCACCATGATGTAACATTATTAATTCTTGGTTTTCAGCATGAACGACTAATAAGGTCATGGCCTTCTATATCGATGTATACCCTAGCTACACTTTTACATAGGGTTCTAACATCGGGTAGATGGGTGCATCTTGGCCTAGTAAACAATGTTGCTCGTGGGAGTTTCGAACAATTAGGAAAAAACATTTTTCACTTTTCCAACTAATTATGGGGATGTTTTATACTAGCAGTAAAGAAAATCAGAAGAATGTGGCACTTAATGCGAGAAGCGCGCCATGTTTTCGGACATAGCGAACCATCCTTGTTTTACTTGCGATTCCTAGGTTCTTTGAGTTTTCAAGGTTCGTAGATAAGTTAACCCAATTAAATTACAGTATTGTATCCGATTCAAATTAATATTCTCAGATTTGTCTAGATTCGGATATATGTATCTAGCACAGAAACATGACTAGATACATTTAAATCTAGATGAATCTATGAACATTAATATGGATCGGAGGGAGTCTGTCGAAATTAGGTCAAATTATATCGAACCACATGTGAGCTGCCAATTGCTCTTTAAATTTCACAAAAATCTTTTGAAGTTGCCCACTAGATAGCCAATATCGAGAACACGGCCGAGAGTTTTCAAAGATTCAACTTCTTTCTAGACTTTGCATGCCAGCAAAGTTGACCTTGATTTGGAAAAAAGAGAGATAAATAGGCAACAAAAACAGGGGACTCATGCATGGCGTCCTTTTTCTTGTATTGCCTTCCATGAAAAATAATAAACATGAGTTTTCACAACTTTTGAAGAAACCCGCTTCACAAAAATGGCCTACCATGTATAAGTATGAACAGGTTTCAGGACGAGCGACCAAGCAAGGTCATGGACATATCCACATCATAGTTTATGGTAATTTGGTAGTACTACAATAAAGTAGATGTGTGCATCTTGGCATTGGTAAACAACTTTGCCAATGTGAGTTTCCAAATACTAGGAAAAGTAACAACTCTACTAAGCGATGGAAATATTTTTTCTATAAAGCAAAGTACTCCACCTCATTCTGTACTACTACTCCAAAAGGTAGGCAGCGCGAGAGCAGCGAGAGGAGTGCCCTGCACATGAGACTCAGATAATAGACGTATGAAATATCATCATTATATAAAATTATAATAGGTAAAGCACAAAAACTTATAAATTTGATCAACATACATAAAGTATGGGTGTATTTTTGGTTCTTGTACTTTGTATCATCATGTAGAAGTGAAAGATTATTAGCTACCCAAAACACTTGATTTTTTTGGTAATATGGTCTAGAGAGACGAGGGAGAAGATTCTAGTATGATGGAGAAGTGTGTTTTGAGGTTTATGCATAGCATTCATTATGTGGAAGACTATTTATACATTCTTCTAGATGCTATAATGGAAAAAAAGATCCAACGGTTGGAAATATTGGGATTCGTGATTATTGAGATCCAACGGTCGGCATTCAAAGTCATTCGTACAATCTTATCTTACCAAGTACTATATAGTGTACGAATACAAATAACTTTGAATATTGACCATTGGATCAAGCCTCGCGAATCCGAACGACATTTCCAACTGTTGGATCTTATTTTCTATTCTAGCATCTAGAAGATTCTATTGATAGTCTTCAGCATAATTAATGCTATGCACAAACCTCAAAACACACTTCTCCATCATACTAGAATCTTATCACTCGTTTCTCTAGACCAATGTTACTACCAAAAATTTCAAGTGTTAGGTAGCTAATAATCTTTGACTTCTACACATGACGATACAAAGTAGAAGAACCAAATATACACCCATACTTTATTTATGTTGATCAAATTTATATTTTTTTGCTTTACCTATTATAATTTTATATGGTGATGATATGTCAGACGTCTCTGATCTGATTGGTCTCCGACTCAAATTAATGTTCTCACATTTGTCTAGATTCGCGTATATGCATCTAGCACAGAAACATGACTAGATACATTTGAATCTAGATGAATCTATGCACATTAATATGGATTGGAGGGAGTCTTTCGAAATTATGTCAAATTATTTAAAACCACATGTGAGCTGCCAATTGCTCTTTAAATTCTACAAAAATCTTTTGAAGTTGCCCACCAGACAGCCAATATATGGAGATCACGACCGAGAGTTTTCAAAGATTCAACTTCTTTCTAGTCTTTGCATGCCGGCAAAGTTAACCCTGCTTTGAAAAGAGAGAGAGAGAGAGAGGCCAAAAAAATAGGGGGACTCATGCATGGCGTCCTTTTGCTTGTACTACCTGCCATGAAAAATAATAAACATGAGTTTTTCACAACTTTTGAAAAAAGCCGCTTCACAAAAATGGCCTACCATGTATAAGTATGAACAGGTTTCAGGACGAGCGACCAAGCAAGGTCACGGACACATCCATGTTTATGGAAATTTTGTAGTAGTACTACAAGAAAGTAGATGTGCGCATCTTGGGGTTGGTAAATAGCTTTGCCAATGGGAGTTCCCAAATACTAGGAAAAGTAACAACTCCAATTTTCTAAGCAATGAAAATATTTTTCTCTGTAAAGCAAAGTACTCCACTTCTGTACTAGTACTACTCGAAAAGGGAGGCGGCTCCTTCTCCAAAAAAAAGAAAGGAGGCAGCGTGAGAGCAGTGGGAGGAGGAGTCGGAAGGCGGTGCGATGTCAAAGCAAAGCTATGATGGGTTGCTGACACGGGGTACACTCCACTAGTAGTAAATATATGGACCTACTAGTAGTAATATGCACGCAAAACAAGTTGTGTTTTCTCTCTCCTTCCCTGGCTCTCACCATCCATCCTCCATCGATCTCTTCTCTGCAGCCGCGGGTGCATTGTCCTACTTGTCTCTTCCTCCTCCACAACAATCTACTTCTAGCAACCCTCCCCCTCCCTCCCCCCCCCCCCAAATTCAAGCCATCTACGGGATTAATAATCATCTTGTTTTTTTATGAACAAGTTGCAGGCCGAGCAACCTCGCAAGGTCGTGGACATGACCACATCATAGTTTATGGTAAATTTCCCATATTTGGTAGTACTAAAAGCAAGTAGATGTGCATAACTTGAAATTGGTAAACAATATATGAACAACTTTGAATATTCACCGTTGGATCAAGACTCGCGAATCCCAATATTTCCAGCCGTTGGATATTCTTTTCCATTATTCTAGCATCTAGAAGATTCTATTGATAGTCTTCATCACAATGAATGCTATGCACAAAACTCAAAACACACTTCTCAACATTCTAGAATCTTCTGCCTCGTTTTTCTAGACCATGTTACCAAAATTTTAAAGTTTTAGATAGCTAATAATCGTTGATGTACTTCTACATGATATACAAAGTTCAAGAAACAAATATATATATACACCCATATTTTATAGATCTTGATCAAATTTATATTTTTTCTGCTTAACCTGTTATAATCTCAGCATTATATAGTGTACAAATAACTTTGAATATTGATCGTTGGATCAAGACTCGTGAATCCCAACATTTCTAGCCGTTGGATCTTCTTTTCCATTGTAGCATCTAGAAGATTCTATTATTTTAACAGTCTAGAAGATTCTATTTTTTAACGGTCTAGAAGATTCTATTGATAGTCTTCATCACAATGAATGCTATGCACAAAACTCAAAACACACTTTCCTCATCATTCTAGAATCTTCTCCCTCGTTTGTCTAGACGATGTTACCAAAAAAAATCATGTTTTAGATAGCTAATAATCGTTAACTTCTACATGATCTTATCTTAGCACTATATAGTGTACAAACAACTTTGAATATTGACCTTTGGATCAAGACTCGTGAATCCCATCATTTCGAGCCATTGGATCTTCTTTTCCATTCAAGCATCTAGAAGATTCTATTGATAGTCTACATCACAATGATTTCTATGCACAAAACTCAAATAACACTTATCATTCTAGAATATTCTGCCCCATTTCTCTAGACCAGCATATTACCAAAATTTTAAAGTTTTATATATCTAATAATCGTTGACCTCTACATGATATCCAATAGCTAGAAATGTTGGGATTCACGAATCTTGATCCAACAGTCAACATTCAAAGTTATTCGTACACTATATAGTGGTAAGATAAGATAAGATAAGATCATGTAGAATTCAATGATTATTAGCTACGAGAGAGAAGATTCTAGTATGATGGAGAAGTGTGTTTTGAGGTTTGTGCATAACATTCATTATGCTGAAGACTATCAATAGAATCTTCTAGATGCTAGAATGGAAAAGAAGATCCAACAACTGGAAATGTTGGGATTCATGAGTCTTGATCCAACGGTTAATATTCAAAGTTATTCGTACACTATATAGTGCTAAGATATCTCTATCTCTACTACTATAATGGAGCAGTTTTGAATTGAATCCATAGCAACAATCCTAACTGTTGGGATGTTAGATCCAATAATGGTTCAGAGAACCATCGTGTTGAATAGTACCTAGAGCAAACTCCACCATGCATGTTCTAGAACCATCATGCCACCACCCCCAAAATTTCATAGCACGGTAGGCTGTATTCTCTCTACTACTGTAGTGGAGCAGTTTTGAATTGGATCCATAGCACCAATCTTGACCGTCGGGTTGTTAGATCCAATGGTTCAGAGCAATTGGTTTCGTGTTGAATATATAGTACAGACCTAGAGCAAACTCCACCATGTTCTAGAACCATCATGTCACCACCCCCAAAATGCATAAATTAAGTCTATTAATAATAACTATCTACACATATTGAGAATACAACCTACTGTTCTATGAAATTTTGGGGGTGGTGAAATGATGGTTCTAAAACATGGTGGAGTTTTCTCTAGGTACTATTTAACACGAATCTAGCTGCTTTGAACCATTGGATCTAATAGCCCAACGGTCAGGATTGGTGCTATGGATCCAATTCAAAATTGCTCAATTATAATAGTAGAGATAATTTTATATAGTGATGATATGTTAGGCATCTATTATCCGAGTCTCATGTGCAGGGCATGTGCAATTTACTAATAGTGGTAAGATATGAATAACTTTGGATGATGACCGTTGGATCAATACTCGTGAATCCCAATATTTCCAACCGTTGGATCTTCTTTTCCATTCGAGCATTTAGAAGATTCCATAGATAGTCTTTAGCAGAATGAATGCTATGCACAAACCTCAAAACACACTTCTCCATCATACTCCTAGAATCCTCTCCCTCGTTTCTCTAGACCATGTCACCAAAAATTCCACTTCTACATGATGATACAAAGTACAAGAACCAAATATACACCCATACTTTATATATGTTGATCAAATTTATATTTTTTTGTGCTTTACCTATTATAATTTTATATAATGATGATATGTCATATGTCTATTATCTGAGTCTCACGTGCATGACACGTGCAATTTTCTAGTAGCCTACAATGTATGAACATTCTTGGATTTCAGTCCGAAGGACCAATAAGGTCATGGCCATATATATCGATACCCTAGATACACTTTATGATACGGTTCTCACATCGGGTAGATGGGTGCGTCTTGGTGTAGTAAAAAATGTTGACCGTGGGATTTTCGGACAATTATGAAAGAACATTTTTCACTTTTCCAAGTGCTTACGAGGATGTTTCGTACTAGTAAAGAAAATCAGAAGAATTTGGCTCGGAATGCAACAAGCGCGCCATGTTTCCGGACATTGCGGTGCATGTTTTCCATGTGATTCCTAGGTCTATCTGCCTAAATTAGTTCAAATGAGTTGGCATATGCATATGCATATGCGCACCATTTAGCTAAGAAACCCAAGTTCACTCAGCCGTTTCGCTCACTACAGTATATGGGGCCCATTCATAGAAATAACTTTGAATGCTGACCGTTGGATCAATTATTTGATGTATCTACATGAATTTGAAATATTTATTTATTTTTTATGAGGGCCGCGGCTGGCAGCCAGCGCCACCCCAATTTTCTTTTTCATCTATCCGCCACCGTACTAGATAGTTATGAGGGCCAAGGCTGGCAGACTTTTCTTCACAAGCTGCACATGCCACCGTCCCATCGCATTCGATGCGTACTGCTTTTCGAGCCTTCCTTTTAATACTACTCGGGAGGTGAGCCAAGCGCGACTCAACACTAAATTTTCACGTGATAGTGGCAGGATCTTCTAGTTCAAAAACATTTAGAGGATTATTGGTGGGACCCTCCCTTGTAATGCATGCTAGTTGCAGTACCGCGGGATCGGTTCAAAGATAAAAGAAGGCAACTGCTAGTCGTCAATCCAAATTGGTTATCTCGCACTAGTACGAAGCCTCGCCAGCCCAATGATAACCCCCAACAATCCTCCCTAGACAATGGTTTGCCTCCATTTTGCATATATGCGCGCTGTCGTTATGCATTTTATTTTTGAGAGTAGTTCAGCCTTTGCTTGCCCTGTCTTGTCATACTAGTATTTTTTTGTAAGGCATGGAAGATGATGTACTGCCGAAACATGCCCTGTCTTGCCAAGGAATCCTAAAGAGTTTTGGACATGTGAATCTAGCCCCGCTCGGCACAACACAACTGGTACAGAAACATGGCCTGGTCGAGTACCCTAAACATGGCTATTTGTTGCATCTTGCATGTTATTTACTGATTGATTTTCTGCGTTGCAATTTGCAGAAGCAAGTGCATGATCATGTCCCTGCCAAGGAGGTTCGCATCACAGATATTCAGCGTGCCACTGATACAGCTATTTCTACAAACCAAACCGAAGTATGGTGCATGGCTGGAGCTAAGATTAGGCTTCTCCAAAAGGATTTGGACACAGCCACTCGGTGGATCAGAGAATTGAATCGAGGATGGATTTCTACTATTGAAGATGGCCTTGATGTTGTCGCTGATCTTCAGAAGTTAGTCGCTGAAAATCATGTTCCCAATTCGGCTGATGCAGATGTCAATGAGATCAACGTGACGGTTTTGGAACAGGTCAAAGCACGAGCAGAGATTCTCCATGCATATTTGCAGGCAGATGATTTTCGAAGGGTGATGAAAGAGCTGCCATGCAAATAGATTGTTATTTCGAATAATGAGGATGACTTTCGTTGTGTTGTCAGCCTGATACTTCCTTTGGCACGCTGTATGAAACTGTACTGTACCTAATTGCTTCATCTGGAGAATGTATCCCAGTCTCATTCTAGCCATTCGGAAAATGTAAATGCCTTATTTTGCACTTTCATTTAGATTTGTAGAAACATGTTTTGCGGAAAATTAACACATTACCATGAAAGGTAGTTCGTGCCCATTACCGTGAATAAATTCATGCACTATATACTTGTGTGGCCCTAAAGTCAAACTTTTAGACTGTAGTAGTAGATCGAGTACAAAAAAAATCAACGGAGCGACAAACCACAAGATGAAATCACCTCTTCCACCAAGCAGTGCGCCAGAAACACCCGCCACAATGGGCTCCTGTGTCCAAAATTCAAACGGTACTAAATTTTCATCTCGCCCTTTGGTCCAGAAATAACACGCCAAAGGCCATTCCTCAAAATGGTTTCTCTTGTAAATTCCCACGCGCCACACAATTCAAATTATCAAACATACTAGTACCACCCGTGCCCTTCAGGCCGAATCCCTCGAGATCACCTTGCACGACCACGGTCGTGATCCTTCCATACCATCTCCCCTTCACAGCCTCTCCACCGGCATGCCACCATAGCAACCGCGAAGATGTTTTACCAGCTCCCGATGCCGGCCTGCACCAGATCAGCTCCTCTGTACACGAGGTCCACGGCGCCGGAGCCGGCTCAGCAATGTCGTCGCAGCTTCGTTGGATCAACTTCCCCGACTCCACGACACCGGATCTGCTTCCTCACCCTTGTCCACGGCACCGGAGAGATGCGGAGGCAAACCCGCTCAAGGGTGAACGGCGAGGTTGTAGCTCATCATAACTCCGGCAAAGGCATGGGAAGGAAATCGCGTAATCGCGGTCACAAAGGTTACCGCCATACAATTCATATGCTCTTTACGCATTTGATGTATGAAAGTAGTTCATCGCTTGTTTCACTGCATTCTCGCACTGAGTTTTTTATCTTGTGCTCCGACATTTCTTGTCAAGGCATCGTATAAGCATATGTATGTCATTGTTCCTTCAGAGCTTTCAAGTGCTTTCTAGCACTATACTAACTTGCTCTTCTACACATACCTCGCTCTTAAATCTCATAAGATATAATTTTTGTTGATGCATGATAGGTGATTTGCGGCTGCCGATAAGGAAGAACAGAAGATTAGGGAAGATAGATTATTAAAGAATTCCAAATATGCAAGGTCGCTTGGCCCGCAGAGAGTTAGATATTTCGTAGCTACCACCACCAATCATGAAGTCCAGGATTCTGATGCAGAATTTTATCCTCAAGATCAACAAAACCCAGAGGGAGACCTGACTCAGGAAGATCGACCAGTCGAGAACCCCCTCCCTAATCCGCCTGCTTATCCACTGCCCAAGGTTCTTGCTCTGTCTTGTCATTGCGATATTTGTTTCATCTTCCATATTTCATACCTCAATTCCCACCAAATGTTGTGCAATGCCATCTACTTAGTTCATGCATCATATATGTTCAGCATATCATGCCTTACTGTTCTTATGTTCTATCCACGTCTCATTTTACATAGGACTTTGATAGATTAATGTATCACTTATGTGTGTCAGGAATCAGCTGGTTCACCTAAGACCCTTCCAGGTACCAGCACGGAGAAAAACTATGATTGGCAAGTGTCTGATTTAGCATTAGTTTCTGTTAATGAACAATATTTCGACGGAGACCTGACTCAGGAAGTTGGACCCGTCGAGGACCTCCCTGCTAGTCCGCCAGCTTGTCCACCCCCCAAGGTGCTTGCTCTATTATTTAATTGTGATATCTGTTGCATCTTCCATGTTTTGTATTTCAGTCCCACCAAATATTTTGTAATGCCCTCTGCCTAGTTCATGCATCATATATATAGAGCACATTTTGCCTTACTATTCTTCTGTTCCAAGTGCATCTCATTACATATAGAACTATAACAGATTGAAGTATTGTTTATGTGTGTTAGGAATCAGCTGGTTCATGTAAGACACGTTCAGGTACAAAACGTGAAGCGTCGACAAGCCGTCCTGCTAATGCTACCGGTGGAACACAAACACACGCCATGGAATACAATAAACGAAGATCAGGAAACTCACATACGGCTAAAAAGTGTCGTCTTGGCGGCACACCACAGGTTCCAATAGTAGTAGACGCAACAAATACCATCCCACACATTCCACAATCACCAATTGCCAATCAAGATACCCAGCAACAATTGACAGCCGAACCAGTTTTGACCTCTACTTTCCTAACACTGTTGGCACAACACCAACAAGCTAGCGATGATCACCAACCTATTGATCAGACTGTCACCAAACAAGGTATGTGTTCTAAGCATTATTGATGCATGCTTCCTTATATATATCGTGCAAGCTTGATGTAATGGTTGAATTGGCAGCTACACGAAGATTAAGGAAAGAGGGCCAATGATACGTTGCAAACGTATCTATAATTTTTGATGTTCCATGCTTGGTTTTTATCTACTTTCTTATGTTTTGTTCCAACGTGGAGTACTTTTCATAGACTTTCTTGGACTAACCTATTAACAAGAGCCACAGTGCTAGTTGCCTGTTTTCTGCTGTTTTTGGTTCCAGAAACTCAGAAAATGAATATTCTCGGAATTGGACCAGACAAAAGCCAAAGTCGTTATTTTCCCGTAAGATTCATGGAGCTAGAAGGGGAGACGAAGGGGGGCCACAGGGTGGCCAAACCACCCCTAGGAGCGAGTCCCCCCAGGTCGCGCCAGGGCATGGTGTGGGCCCCCTGGCTGCCCACCGACCTTGCCTCTCCGCCTATAAGATGCCTCCCGATGCAAAAACCCTAAATCATCAAGCCTCCAGCCACGAAAAGTTCCATAGTTCCACCGCCACCGAAGGGAGATTCGGGGGATAGAAATTCTTTGCTCCGGCACCCCGCCGAGACGAGGAAGTGCCCCTGGAGCCATCTCCATCGATCTCCACTGCCATCTCCATCACCATTGCTAATTCCCATGATGAGGAGGGAGTAGTTCTCTCTCGAGGCTAAGGGTTCTACCGGTAGCTACTCTCTATGCATGATCTTATTGAGATCATGAGCTTGTAATCTATAGATCTACCTTGCTACTCAAGTGCTTTAATAGATCTCTGCTCTCCCCATGTGTGTGAAGTTGACAGTGTGCATACCATGGTGGCACTTAGGCTAGAGATTACAAATACTTGTTATGAGTTATATTTGGAGTTGGATGTCTTTATGAAATTGTGGTGTTTGTTTGAACCATCTAGTGCTCAAGGTGATAGTGTGGGGTTTTCTAGATGGGAAAGATGAACTTTGAGGTGTGCTGTTATAGCCCTACAATGATTAGAGTGTCCAACCGGAGAGTAGTTAAGAGTAGTATCATAAAGAGAATATATTTATATGAGAGTGTTCACTAGTGAAAGTATGATCCCTAGGCCTTGTTTCTAAGCACTGAAACACCGTTTGCTATTAGATCTATTACATGTTTGCTTGCTTCTATCTTTATTTTAGTTTGACTTTAGTCTTTTTCACACCATTAAGCTATTTTCTATCACCGTTACCACTTATAATTATCTATACCACTTGTATTTCACTATCTCTTCGCCGAACTAGTGCACCTATACACCTGACAAGTGTATTGGGTGTGTTGGGGACACAAGAGACTTCTTGTATCTTGATTGTAGGGTTGCTTGAGAGGGGATAACTTTGACCACTTCCTCCCTGAGTTTGATAAACCTTGGGTGATCCACTTAAGGGAAAACTTGCTGCTGTTCTACAAACCTCTATACTTGGAGGCCCAACAACTGTCTACAAGAATAGAAGTGCGTAGACATCAAGCTATTTTCTGGCGCCGTTGCCGGGGAGGTAAGGTAAAAGGTAGTCAAATCCTCCGGTGTGAGTGCTCGAAGTTATTTCCTTTAGATTCTGCAATTTTGTCTTTTTGTTTCTTGTTTTCACTAGTTAGGCTTAATGGAAAACACCAAAAAAATTAGAGAGTTTTATAGTATTTATCTTGAGTTAGTACATGAAGTGTTTGAAGAGAAAATTAAAAAACCTATGGAACTTTATTTGCATGCTAATAGCATTGTTGTTAGTATGAATTCTTTGGACACCATTATTGCTATTGCTATGGAAAAGTCTAATCTTGGGGAAGCTGGTTTTGATGAGCATGATCTTTTTAGTCCCCCAAGCACGGAGGAGAAAATTTACTTTGATGATACTATGCCTCCAATATATGATAATTACAATGATGAATATGATATTTTCAGTCCACCTACTATTGAGGAGGAAATTAATTATGACTACAATATGCCTCCTATATTTGATGATTATGGTGATGAGAATAATAATGATAACTATTTTGTTGAATTTGCTCCCACTACAATTAATAAGAATGACTATGCTTATGTGGAGAGTAATAATTATTATATGCATGTGGCTCATGATAAGAATGTTTTATGTGATAGTTATATTGTTAATTTTATTCATGATGCTACTGAAAGTTATTATGAGAGAGAGAAACATGGTTTTATGCATCTCAATAATATTTGGTTTCCCCTCTTTATGTTGAAAGTCTTGAAGGTGCATTTGTTTTGCTTTACTATGCTTGCTGCTTTGTGCTTTCATGACTTGTTCTTTACAAGATTCCTATGCATAGGAAGTGGGTTAGACTTAAATGTTCTTTGAATTTGCTTCTTGATGCTCTCTTTTACTTCAATTCATATTTCTTATGTGAGCATATTCTCAAACTATCATGCCTAACTTAAAGGCATTAAAGAAAAGTACTTATTGGGAGATAACCCAAAAGTTTTAGATGAGTCTTGGAAGTTATTGCCTCTGTAATAACCGCTTCTTATCCTTTTTTATTTGCTTTTTGTGTCAAGAGTAACCTCTAATGAGAGAGAAGTAATGATTGAGAAAGTTGTTGTCCCGAAACAGATTTCTGTGCTTCACCGTAAAAATTCGTGTAAAATCTCTGTAAGTCCTTTTGAGGTTTGAATTCTTGCGCTTCTGCCCTAGGTTGTTATCTAACTTTCGTTAGTTCAACACTTTTCGATTTGAGCAACAGAAGGTCTTCGAAAAAATTGGTTTTTACCTGCTGGTCTGTTTTGACAGATTTCTGCCATTATTTGCATTTGCTTCTTGTTGATTCCTTTTTGAGTTCTTTTTGGGGAATTGAGATTTTTGAGGGAAGTGATACAGTAGCTTGTGTTTTAATGGAAGTTTTATTGGTGTTGGAACTGAACCTAAATACCTATTATCTTGAGTGCACTAATGTTGCTAATAAAGATTATGTGAAGTTTTGTATGAAGGAAATATTTCAGGTGTATGGAAGGAACGAGTAATGAGATGAAGGATGGACTAAAGCTCAAGCTTGAGGATTCCACGCGTGTCACCCCAAGAAATATCCAAGAAGTACAAGCGTCAAAGCTTGGGGATGCCCAAGACATCCCCTTCTTCATCAATAAAAATCCCAGGTTTCTTCCAAACGCTTCATTTTTATTGTTTCATACATAGTTGTGTTGTTCTTGGAGCGTCTTCTTTTTCGTTTTTCATTTTGGTTTTTTGTTTGCTTGGTTTTCTTAGTTTGCTGAATAAATTGGTTGGACCCCCTCTTTCATACATTGGTTTTCAAATAGTTTGGTTTGGATTGGAAAAGAGTAGGAAAGTTCATGCTTAAGTGGTAAAGAGAGCTTGTTTTTTTACTGTGGCCTATGCTTTGTCATGCCATGCTTGATATTGTTTTGGATTTATGCTTAGTATTCTTTGCTGTAGCATGACATGTTATAAACAATTGAGATTGCTTAATGTGCCTTGGAAGAATCATGCGTTGTTTTAGCATATTAAAGCATAGTATTGTGGTATTCTCCTTTGATGCTTTATTTGGGTTGACTTGGCGCATGCTCACACCATGTTATGACTATCCCAAGTCACCATAGCCTTTATGATATTTTATTTTTCAACTTGTAGTATCACTTTATGCTTTGATTAATCATGTTTTGTCGCTCTGCATGATTATGGCCATTATTGCTCTCTTAGTTGGTCGCTCCCAGTCTTTTGCTAGCCTCCACAACCAAGTATGAGTTCCACTCATGCATCCAACTCCTAAACCAAGTTATTCCAAAGAGTCCACCATACCTACCTACTAGCATATGCTATTCCAAGTATATTCATGTTTTTATCTACCTTCCGAATTAAACTTGTTATGAGAAAACTAGTGATTAAAGCTCTCACGAACTTGATGGCACACTTTACTTTTCTTGCCCTTAATAAACTTGAACCATTGTGTCGTATATGTTGTATATGCTTGCGCTTTATAAGTTGAAGTTAGCAGAACCATCTATCATGGGGAATGCTTTCAACATTGCACTTGTACTTTGTACCCCGTTGATATCATGTTCTTTTGCTTATGGATCCCGGTGGTGTGAAATAAAAGGGGAACTTGTAAGATCATGGAGTTTGTATTTGTGTTAGAGAAACACCTGGGCCGCTAGCCTAAGCCATGCCTAATCATGGTGGAAACTTGCAGCATAACCATAATGAGCACTCTATGAAGCATCCTCAATAAAAACCTATGCAAATAGCAAATAAAAAGATCGTTGAGATGCTCATTGTCTGCTTGCCTTGTCATTTTGATTATGGGATAGCTCATGTATCATGTGCAAGGGGTACCCCATTGGCGGTTCTCTATGATACATATGTACTTACAATGACAAGAGCTTACTTGTGACTAAAGTTGAGTAGCATGAGATTCGGTCTTCGTAAGTAAGGGGCATGAGATTTTGGCTTATAACTTGCCAAGCATATCCTCTTAGTTGTGTCACTTTAACCTTAATCACCTTCAAGATGCTTATGATAGGGGCAATGAGAGATGAAAGCTAATAAGTATCATAATTTTGGGAAGCTCTTTATGAAACTTGAATCCCTACTTCCTTCTATGAAGGCCTTTCTTTTACTTTTATGTTGAGTCTCCACCTTCTACCTTTATGCACCTACTTTGAGAGCATAGTGGCCATTCTTAGTTCTATGTGCATTGTCCCAAGACTTGTTGATTGATGCATAACTTTGATATTGCTTGTTTTAAACTATATGTATCTAGTCACTCTTATGAACTTTGAAGGTGTCCTATGCATTTATGTTTGCTACTCCATGAGGGACAAGCTGAATGCCACTATGCTATGTTTTCTTTATGTGAAACAAACAAACGTCTTGCAAAGCATTGTTATTCATGAATCTTTTGTTTGTGCCTTTTCATGTTGCAACATAGTTGCTTTGTCTTATTGCTAGAACTTTGTCTTTCATGTTATGATTGAAGTACTATGATCCTAGTTATCAATGTTTTACAAATACTTTGATCAAGTTTATGATGGTACATGTCACCTCAAAATTTATTCTTTCTTTTTATCACTTACCTACTCGGGAACGAGCAGGAGTTAAGCTTGGGGATGTTGATACGTTGCAAACGTATCTATAATTTTTGATGTTCCATGCTTGGTTTTATCTACTTTCTTATGTTTTGTTCCAACTTTGGAGTACTTTTCATAGACTTTCTTGGACTAACCTATTAACAAGAGCCACAGTGCCAGTTGCCTGTTTTCTGCTGTTTTTGGTTCCAGAAAGTCAGAAAATGAATATTCTCGGAATTGGACCGGACAAAAGCCAAAGTTGTTATTTTCCCGGAAGATTCACAGAGCCAGAAGGAGAGACGAAGGGGGGCCACAGGGTGGCCAAACCACCCCTAGGCGCGGGTCCCCCCAGGCCATGCCAGGGCATGGTGTGGGCCCCCTGGCTGCCCACCGACCTTGCCTCTCCGCCTATAAGATGCCTCCCGATGCAAAAACCCTAAATCATCAAGCCTCCGGCCACGAAAAGTTCCGCAGCGCCGCCGCCACTGAAGGGGAGATTCGGGGGACAGAAAGTTTCTGTTCTGGCACCCTGCCGGGACGGGGAAGTTCCCCCGGAGCCATCTCCATTGATCTCCACCGCCATCTCCATCACCATTGCTGATTCCCATGATGAGGAGGGAGTAGTTCTCTCTCGAGGCTAAGGGTTCTACTGGTAGCTATGTGTTCATCTCTCTCTCTATGCATGATCTTATTGAGATCATGAGCTTGTAATCTATAGATCTACCTTGCTACTCAAGTGCTTTAATAGATCTCTGCTCTCCCCATGTGTGTGAAGTTGATAATGTGCACACCATGGTGGCACTTAGGCTAGAGATTACAAATACTTGTTATGAGTTATATTTGGAGTTGGATGTCTTTATGAAATTGTGGTGTTTGTTTGAACCATCTAGTGATCAAGGTGACAGTGTGGGGTTTTCTAGATGGGAAAGATGAACTTTGAGGTGTGTTGTTATAGCCCTACCAATGATTAGAGTGTCCAACTGGAGAGTAGTTAAGAGTAGTATCATAAAGAGAAGATATTTATATGAGAGTGTTCACTAGTGAAAGTATGATCCCTAGGCCTTGTTTCTAAGCACTAAAACACTGTTTGCTATTAGATCTATTACATGTTTGCTTGCTTCTATCTTTAATTCAGTTTCCCTTTAGTCTTTTCCACACCATTAAGCTATTTTCTATCACCGTTACCACTTATAATTATCTATACCACTTGTATTTCCTATCTCTTCGCCGAACTAGTGCACCTATACACCTGAAAAGTGTATTGGGTGTGTTGGGGACACAAGAGACTTCTTGTATCTTGATTGCAGGGTTGCTTGAGAGGGATACCTTTGACCACTTCCTCCTTGAGTTCAATAAACCTTGGGTGATCCAGTTAAGGGAAAAATTGCTGCTGTTCTACAAACCTCTGCACTTGGAGGCCCAACAACTGTCTACAAGAATAGAAGTGCGTAGACATTAGCCAATGTTAGGAAAAAAGCTTGAAGCTAAAATTTCCGGAACGCAATCTAGAAATTGCATCAATTCTATTGTGTCTAGCATGCGAAGGCCAAAAGATCCAGAAGAATCTGCTTTTCTAGCATCCGAAATAGGCATTTTTGTCAGGAATGATATTCCCATCTTCGCATCATTCAAGCTCCGCCAACAGACCCCCGACCATTACAATTCATTACTATAGAAGTTACATGTAAGTCATGGTGCTCTGTCCCATGCATTCAAGCTTGCTCTTGGTTCTATTCTAAGTCACATAACACATCAAATGTTCCATTCTTGCTGGCAGACAAAATTCAACTTCGATTAGGATAATGAGCATGTAGAGTATGTTCTCATGGACATGTTATCCTGTTCTTTGCGCCAGCAGCGCCATAGGATAAAGAGTAAATACTTTGATGGTAAGGCAAGCAAGGATATTCAAAGAACAACTCCTATGGAACACACTATGACTGACCAATAGTGGATAGATCTTCTCGACCACTGTTTTGATCCAAAGATTATGGTATGGTTTGTGAAGACTGATACCATATCACATTCAAAATTCCTATTTGCACATTTGTATCACTAGTCTCCTTTTGTAGATGAACGCTGAGAAAAACAAGAGAAACAGTGTCGCACAACGCTTAACAAACCGAACTGGATCTCGTGCATTGGTTGGCCACCTGAGCGCAATAGTAAGAATAGTTAGTATTTAATATTCTACAGACTTTGTGCTTCTTATATTTTGATAATGTCTTCTGCCCACTTTGTAGAAAGGTGCGGTAAGTCTGCAGCAAAAATTCCAGGCATGCCAGACGAGCAAAAAAGAAGGGCTCAATCCCTCCACTGAGAGTGTTATTATAAGTCTTCTATTCGATTGATATTTTGTGATGACACACCTGCGGTGATTTATATGTATAGTTAGATCTGCAACACTGCCTGAACTTCTGCCCAATTTTCATTTTAATTTAAGTACTAGATGATTTCCAACTAGTGTGAGTTTCAGTTTTCAGCTGTACAAAGAGTTGTCTTGTGTATATCATGCACCCAGTGATGAAGAAACAGACAGATGCCATGTTGGCATAGTCCTGTTATTGCGTGCTAGTGATAAAATTCTTATCAGTATGATTAGATAGCTATACTTTTACTACAATATATATGATGCGTAATCAGCCATGTCAACTTGTAAGATTTGTTCATAGACAGGTTAAATGTGTTGTCTGCATGTTTCTCTGTATTAGCTTTTCTTCTCTCACCCATGTCTACCAACTGATAACCTTACAGATTAAATTGAATGAGGAGATGGCAAAACCTGGGAAAGATGGTCTAGAACAAACCCAAGAAGAATGTCTGGAAACATTTAAAATGGTACTAAAAGGTGAAGGTCATCGTAAAAGCATGTTCCTACGTAATGTTGGGTTGTGGCAGTGCAAGTCCAAGTCCAAGTCCAAGTCGTCGTATTTGTTTAGTCAGGAAGAAATTGTAGCACTACGGGCTGAACAGGAAGTGCATAGACGAGCAATCGATGATATGAGATAGAAAGAATTAGCATGTGATGCGGAGTTGAAGATGTTACGAGATCAGAAGAATTCTCGAGAGCCCATAGATGAAGAGACTTGTCTAAATTGAAGGTGAACCCTGACAATGAAAGGTGAGTACAATGGTCCTGTGAAATGGTTCATGCTACATAGCCCGGGTTGTGTTTGGGGCCATGTAACAAAAACGGAGGGAGTATTTGTTTCGCATCATGATTTTATCTGTTTACTGTATGCTTGATGCACAAAAATCATGTGCCCCAACCTCACTCTCTCAGCCTTGGATTCATGAACCTCACAAAGGTTTTTTCTTCTTTGGACAACCGCCAAATTCAAAATCTCAGTCCATCGACAAATCCTACCGCCTACCCCGTTTGAATCGGAGATTATGTATCCAATTTCTTTGCCAATATGGTAAGTATTTTGATGATCAGTTGATGTGAATCATCCTTAAATTCGTACCGAAGGAGTACCATTAACGAAATTAAAAAATATCTGTCGAGCGGCAAAACCTGCAGCCAACCCTGTTTGAATCGGAGTTATCCAATTTTCATTATGGATGATAAGTTAATGTCACTCTCGGCCTTCAATTCCTGAATAGGGAGTACACCTTTCATCCAAATGTTGCATGGACGCTAGCCAAATTCAAAATATCAGTCTGCAAAATTATTATGCTCATGGATGATTAGTTGATGTGACTCTAGGACTTGAATTCCTGGACAGATAGCATACGGTCTACTAGCTTTTTTCTATTATTATTTGGCCGGTAGCCAAATTCAAAATCTCAATCGAGCGGCAAAATCACACACTGACCTTGAAGCATTTCGTGCCCCACCGTTTCAAAAACTTTGTGGCAAAATCTCCCACCGGGGAGTACCATTTTTCTGTTATTATTATTTGGCCGGAAGCCAAATTCAAAATCTCTGTCGAGCGACAAAATCAAACACTGACTTTGAAGCATTTCCTGCCCCACCATTTCAAAAACTTTGAGGCCAAATCTCCCACCGGGGAGAACCACTTTTATATTAATTATTATTTGGCTGGTAGTCAAATTCAAAACCTCTGTGGAGCGGCAAAGTCAAAAACCGACTTTGAAGCATTTCCCGCCCCACCGTTTGAAAAATTTTGAGGGAAAATCTCCCACCGGGGAGTACGATTTTTCTATTATTATTATTTGGTCGGTAGACAAATTCAAAATCTCTGTCGAGCGGCAAAATCAAACACTGACTTTGAAGCATTTCCCGCCCCACTGTTTCAAAAACATTAAGGCCAAATCTCCCACCGAGGAGTACCATTTTTCTATTAATTATTATTTGGCTAGTCGCCAAATTCAAAATCTCTGTCGAGCGGCAAAATCACACACTGATCTTGAAGCATTTCCCGCCCCACCGTTTCAAAAACTTTGAGGACAAATCTCCCACCGGGGAGTACCACTTTTCTATTAATTATTATTTGGCCGGTAGCCAAATTCAAAATCTCTGTCGAGCGGCAAAATCAAACACTCATTTTGAAGCATTTCCAGCCCCACTGTTTCAAAAACTTTGAGGCCAAATCTCCCATAGAGGAGTACCATTTTTCTATTAATTATTATTTGGCCGGTAGTCAAATTCAAAATCTCTGTCGAGCAGCAAAATCACAATGACCTTGAAGCATTTCCTGCCCCACCATTTCATAAACTTTGAGGCCAAATCTCCCACCAGGGAGTACCACTTTTCTATTAATTATTATTTGGCCGGTAGCCAAATTCAAAATCTCTGTCGAGCAACAAAATCAAACACCGACTTTGAAGCATTTCCCGCCCCACTGTTTCAAAAACTTTGAGGCCAAATCTCCCACCGGGGAGTACCACTTTACTATTAATTATTAATTGGCCTGTAGACAAATTCAAAATATCTGTCGAGCAGCAAAATCAAATACCGACTTTGAAGCATTTCCCGCCCCACCATTTCAAAAACTTTGAGACAAAATCTCCCACCGGGGAGTACCACTTTTCTATTAATTATTATTTGGCCAGTAACCAAATTCAAAATCTCTGTCGAGTGACAAAATCAAAAACCGACTTTGAAGCATTTCCCGCCCCACTGTTTCAAAAACATTGAGCCGAAATCTCCCACCGGGGAGTACCACATTTCTATTATTATTATTTGGCCGATATCTAAATTCAAAATCTCTGTCGAGCGGCAAAATAACACACTGACTTTGAAGCATTTCACGCTCCTCCATTTCAAAAAAATTTGACTTTAAAATTCCCATTCTACCCATTGTTCAGACGCCCTATGGGCACGCTAAAGTCGGTAGCTTGGGGTCACGATCGAAATTATTTTTCTGTTCACCTCCATAGTCCTGATTCGCACAGTTTTTCCAGCTAGCCCTCCCAAAATCCCAGGCTTCTCTCCCACGCCCTCACCTCCACGACCACCGCGCGCACCGCCGGGCGGAAATTCCACGGCTGCCGGAGCCACTTCATCGATGCCCACCCTATCGGATCTAGTTCACCGGGTCTCTCTGCCACTCCACCAGAGTTGTGGTCTCGCTGACCGCGCCTATGGTGTCGTCGACCGCCCATGCTCTGCTTCCCTGCCGCTGAAAGCTACCCAACCGGAGCAGCTTCACCGTTGTCCACTAGACGGGATCTAGTTCAACAAGTTCCATGTCCACTACTCCAAACCAGCTACACGGTCGTCGCCGTTGACTACACCGGCATCGACCGCCCAATATCTGCCTCCCTGACGCCAACAACCACCGCAACCGTAGCACCATCGATGACCTGGACGTCACTCGCACGGTACTGACGATGCTTAGACGCCTCTCCGACCAAGGTAACCAAATCTCCAACCCGTTTTTGTTTTGTCAGCGGTATAGCAGGTTCAAGCCTGTTAGAGTGAACTGCATTTTTGTAATAGTGCTAGTACATGCAAGTCACTGAGCACGCCTGTTCTTCGTGCTAGTACATACAATGTCATTAGACATGTTGGTTTGCATTCGCTGCTCTACAAATTTCAAGTCATGCACATGTCTATTATATTGTCATGCACATGTTCTTATCTTAGCTGCTCCGTACACCAGTAATTGCCTGCTATTGTTTAGTTCTTGCAAAATGTAATATTAGTGGAAAATATTAGTGTGGATTTTCTGCTACACAGTTACTGACTCTATCTGGTTATTCATGAGCTAAGTTCCTTCTATTATTTCCTCCCTGGAATTGTTCTGCTATCCTGTAGTACCCGTTCAAACTCTTCGTACTAGTTCATCTATAATTTTGTTGTTGCCATCTGGTTCTTCAAAAGCTGCAACACTAACTATTTTCTTTTTCTTTGCGTAGAGCTCAAAAAGGCAACACTGAACATGTTGGTTTGCACAACCTACAGGTCCACCAGCGATGCCATTATATATTTTATGTATCTGGTGCTGGTTCATCCTAATCAACGGCATAATTATTTTTTACTATATAGTTCATTCGTGTTTTCCATTCCTGCTCACAAGTTCTTGTATGTTGTGGTTATAATTTCTATGTGACTCATTCTTAACTATGACAGTAACCGCATGCCATTGTGTAGCTCACCGCAAATTCCGAGTCACCCAACGACTCTTGCATACTAGGAGATACCACTGCTTCCATATATATATTTGTTGAAATGACCTGGCTAGTTTATACTAAAATTCTAAGAAACACTTTGTTTGATTGCTCATTTCATTGTTGGCATACTTGTCTAATGTTTGTTTGTCCTGTTCTATAGGTTCACAAGCCACACCATTATATCTCGTATCTGGTTCTGGTTCGTCCTAGGCAACGACATAACTATCTCTACTATATAGTTAATTCATGGTTTGCATTCCTACTCTACATGTTCGTATTATGCAGTTATAATTCCTATCTGGTTCATTCTTAGTTGTGAGTAGTTTGTCTTCTTTGCTGTATTAACTTGTTATTAGTTAGTTTCAGACTGCAATTATTGCTATAGCCACCAAAGAGGGGACTGCAAGATCATGTCTCAAGGTGGTTTCCCAATGTAGCTGTCACACTCAAAGGGAGATGCAGTTGATGGATTGAGAAAGCAAATTGAGGCCTTTGCTATCAACTTGATTGGCAACTAAAATGCTGAATTTTCTTTCCCTTTTGTTTAAATTATGTAATATTTTTAAGAAGTTTGTAGCCGATGTAATATCTAGATAACTCGCATAGGCCATGTAGGCATTTAGTTGATGCCGTCCACGAATAGTGGTACCATAACTGCGCCAGCCAGGTCGATCAGTTAATTGTATAGGGTTTTGTTATTTGCCCTTATTTTATTGCGCCTTTCATGAACAGTAAAAGATGATCGCTAATTATACTCCTTTATGATATTTGCATGGCCTTAAGAATTACCGAAACAGTAACAGCAACTGGGTAGAACAGTAACAGGCCAAAACAATAACATGCCAAAATAGTAACAAGACAAAATAGTAACAGGCCAAAGCAGTAACAGGCCAAAACAGTAACAGGCCAAACCAGTAATAGGCCAAAACAGTAACTGGCCAAAACAGTAACATGCCAAAATAGTAGTAGGCCAGAACAGTCATAGGCCAGGATAGTAACAGGCTAAAACAGTAACAAGCCAGCAGGCCAAATCACCAGAAGACCAGAACAGTAGCAACTCAGCACAGTAACAGGCCAGAACAGTAATAGACTAGAAAAGCAAGAGGCCAGAACAATAACAGGCATGAACAGCGACAATAAGCACAGTAACGGGCCATAATAGTAAAGGACCGCAACAGTAACAGACATGAATAGTAGACGGCCAGAACAGTAACGAACTAGAATCGTAAAAGGCCAGAACAGTATCGGACCTTCTCAAAAGTGGGTCATTCATAGGCGGCCCAGGACGAGTTGTGCGAACAGTGACATTCTGGCTGTGGGCCTTAACAGTATTGGGCCTACTTAATGCAGGCTTTTAACAGGCCGCACAGTACTCAAACAGTGTGGGCTTCTGTAGGCCGTAACAGTAACGGGCCTGACATTCTCGGGCCGCTGTTGGTCGCTTCTTTTGGGCCATTTCAAACAATGCAGGACGAAATAGTAACAGGCCATAATCTTATTGGGCTCCCCTTATGGGCCGGACCACTTAATTATTAGCAGGCCTTGGCTGGGCCTAGCTTCTACCACGGTTTCTGTGGCCGTTAACAGCGGTAACTGGGCGTTAACGGTGTTTGCCACGTGGCATTTTGCATGACGTCAGCAGTCAACGTGACTAGTGAACAGATCTACGATGAAACACATTTTCGTGGCTGAAGGGTGCGATCCGCCATGGTCAGGAAAAAATCGTGGTAGATTCTTTTGTGACAGGGCTTTTACCACGATGGGCATCCATTGTAGAAGACTTTTTAGCCATGAAAAACGGGCCTTCAACCACGAAAATCGTCCGTTGTAAAAGCCAACTTTTCTTGTAGTGACAATTCTGCTATTGCCTAATTAGTTTAGTGTGGATGCAAAGATTATTACCTTTGATTGGTTACTCCTATTAGAATTATGGTTGGAATGCTTCACTACTGAAGCCATGTTGCTAGTTCCTTGTTCTGATAACTTGTTTATGAAGAACCTCTGTGATTAATTGTTTTACTCAAGATTCAATCATGATGCTATGCTGAAACTATGGTTAAGAATACTTAGTCTATTCTCTGTGATTATTATTGTGATGATCTAGAAATAATGATTCCTAACTGGCTTTAGGGAAGTGATTTCATTTGGTTTTTGAGAACTTGCATAGTGTGACTTAATGATAACAGTGATAACACTTGTTGTCCTTTTTAAATGAATGGAATTAATGATTCCTAAAATATTTAGGAAGATGATTTTTTGACACATTACAGTAGGGAAAATCCCGACTGTGCCAAAATTTTAGGAATATGTTCTTGAGCTTGTTCTGAAGATAGTATTGATCTATTAGATACATAGGTGCTACCCTTTATTGGGATGTGCCCTGCATACTCATATACTTTGATATGCCGCTATCTAGCTTAGGCTAGATAAAATGGTCAGTGATGCTGGTCCGAGACCATGTTTACTAAGAACAGTTGTTATTTACTTGATGTCCAATACCTTATGTGTTCTATGACCAGTATACCATGCTCTTACATGAAAAAATTGTTGTAAAATGAATAATGGATATATCTAGAGCATTGTAAATACCCGGATGCTAGATTGAATTATGGTAGCCTATGGCTTGATGCTGGTGTTGCCTGCTCTTCTAGTTCTAGTGGTTGCTCTTCTCCTTGAATTGTTATCCTGGCTTGGTGTTGTTGCTTCAAGCTCCAACTTTCCCTTATTGTCCATCCAGACCACCCCCTCCTTTAAGTCACCCTCTTGTTGGTGATCTACAGTTTTTCTATGGTGAAAGATGGTTTGTTCTATTGGAGACCTTGCAAGAACTAATGATGTTTCGTGTGTGTGCTTCTGAAAAACTATGGCTGGGCTTGGGAAGTGGTGAGCAAAGCTTGCTTTGCTAAGATCAAATGTGTTTTTATCCTTTCCTTGCTCCCACTGCTGGTCACTAGCTCACTGCATGCAGTTAGTTGTGTGAGCTGCTTCACTATGGCCTTTTTCTTTGGATCAGATCAAGTGAAAATTGATTTACTTCCCCTTCCTCTTACTATTATCAGCTCTGATGAACCTTGCCTCATTTAGCTAATGATGTTGTCTTGAAGCTTTTAAATTTGAGAAGAACAGATACTTCATTTGATGGAATTTGTCCCTACTTGTTCAAATTTGCTCAATGATGCATTTAAAACAGTGCATTACACTGTTTATGACTGAGAGCACTTCTAACACTAACTTTTCCCTGTTTACTTTGTTTTCTGTATTTTTTTACAGGTACACGCCTGGGTAATGAAGATTAAGAAGATTTAGTATAGGGTTTAGTTTAGTATCTCTTCTTTTTACTTTTGTAATCTTCTTCCTTTTCTTTTTGTAAAGGAAATGTATTATATATGGTTTATTCAATAAAGCTTTCATTTCCATGCATTACAATTGTTTCTGTAATGTAATATGTTATTTATTCATTTATGTTTTAATTATTGTTTTTGAGTAAAGGAAAGAATAAGAAAAAAACTTTCTTATTTGAATTCTTTGATTTATATTATATTAATCTCTGTTTCATGTATAATTTTTAACATATATTCAAGAATACTTTCTATTTATAAAGATTTTTAAAACAATCAATTCTTAAATACCTCTAATTTTTAAATCTTTTCAAAAGTGATTCAAATTTTAAATAGGAATTCAAATTATTCACCCAAAATCATAATAATTCCTAGAGATCATATCAAAATTTATAACAATCACTATAAAGAGCTAAATCCTAACTCAAGGTAGTGAAAAAAACTCTAATCTCTCCAGGGTTTTAGTATGCGAAAAATTTACTCCAAATTTTGATATGCATGAATGCGAATGCACAAACTCTCTTCTGTAGCCCTAAATGATGGGGCATTACATGGGGCCCGTCCCCTCCCAAAATAAATTGGACCTGATCGAATCAACTTTTTCATGGATGCTGTCATGTAGCAATAATAAATCCATCGAAAACAATGGGAGACTATCCAGGCAGGAGTTTTTCAGGGTTAGTCTCCCACCCAAGGAGATAAATCGACTGAGCCAGGGCTCAATTCTGCCCCCAAGCTTTCTTACCAGGAACAACCATTGTTCCACACTAAGATTTAGGTCAGAGATAGGAACCAAGGTACACGAATGGGAATCCTCCATCTTACAGTTTAGGATGTTGGCAGTTCTTTGTTGTTCTTCGAGCGGTTGTTCCATAACCAATACCACACTCTTATGGTAATTGATTTTAAGCCCGAACATGTCTTCAAAGGACATGATTAGGAATTTAAGGTTAGCTAGTGCCATGTCGTCTTGTTGAATCATGATGACGTATTGTCCGCGTACTGCAGGTACGTGATCCCCATGGAATCAAGTGAGGAACCACTCCTCTAATGTGGCTTGTAGCATTTTCCGCGGAGAGAATGGCCGAGAGGGCCTTACCAATGAAGTTGAAGAGCAACTATGAGAGGGGGTCCCCTTGCCACACCCCTCGCTTGTTAGAGAAATACGGCACCACTTCACCATTGATGGAAATTGTATTCTGTCCTCCCGAGATAAGCTGGAAGATTTTGTGAACATATCCGACATCAAATCCCTTGAGCCGTAGAACCTCCAATAGAAAGTCCTAGTTGACACGATCGTATGCTTTCTCGAAGTCAAGCTTCAGTAACACCCCACCAAGTTTCTTTTTCCTAAGTTCATGGATGATTTCCATCAGTGCAAGCGAACCATCCAGGATAAATTGTCCCTTGATAAACGTAGTTTGGTTCAGGCTGATGATTCGATTGGCCACGGGATCAAGACAGGAGGCATAGGCTTTCGAGATAATTTTCAAGATCACGTTGATGAGGGCGGTGGTACGGTATTGAGTGATCGATTCCGCCCCCAGAACCTTAGGTATGAGCCAGAGAACGTCAGAATTAAGATGGGAGACATCATTACGCCCAAGGACGAACTCATTCAAAATGTGTAAGACACCCTGATTTAGCCATGAAAAGAAAAATTTGAAGAAAGGAACTGGGAAGCCATTTGGGCCTAGGGAATGTGTCAGATTTTATGTTAGTAACCACCAAATCGAGCTCCTTCTCCATGAAGGTAAGAGCCAGGGAGTTGTTTTCTTCTGCCAAGACCGGCGCCCTAGGTGGACGATGAAATGCCACATCACCGGGTAGAGGTAGAGCCTAAGAGCTTGTGGTAAAAGCTGTATATGTAGGCTTGAATGGCCTCTTTCTCCCTGATAGTGCCGTCCAAAGTGGTGAGAGAGGAGATGTTACATTTCCTTTGTCGCCCATTGGCAAGGGCATGGAAGTATCCTGTGTTAGCATAGCCTTGGAGAGCCCATCTCACTTGACCTTGTTGGCACCAGTACTCCTGCTCCTGCCAATAGATATGGAGAATCTTCTCCTCCAAGTAATAGTAGTACACCCACCTGTCTTCGTCTAAACTTTAGGAGTCCGCTTGTAGGCCCAGTTGATTGATCTGGCCATGCAACACACCCTTATTAGGTTGGGACTCTTTACCCTGGTCCGCACTCCACCCTCTGAGGAATTGACACGGGTTCATGGACACTGACTGCTACCAATCTACAGCGTCAGGGGCCCTTGACCTGCTGCCCAGCGAAGCCCATTTTGCTAAGACTAAATCTTTGAGGCCCTACATTTCAAACCATCCTGTTTTGAAGAAGAAATGGTTGGACTTCACCCTGGTTCCCTCACTTATATCAAAGATCAGCGGAGTATGCTCCGAACTTAAACTATTTTCAGCCGAAAGAGAGGACAGAGAGAAAATGGTTTTGAAGTCTGGTGATATGAAAACTCTGTCCAGAACATAGCGGGCGAGGTTCAGCTGTCTGTTCATCCAAGTGTAGCGCTCTCCCATGCACGCAATTTCACGCATGGCCTAGTTGGCAATATGTGAGTTGAAAAGGTAAATCCTATTCCAATTAAGGTTCAAGTTGTTTTTTGTCTTCTGCTACATGGATAAGGTTAAAATCTCCCCCCCCCCCCCCAATCTTACTAGAGGTTCCGTTCAGGAATTCCGCGGAACACCTGTGATCCTCGGGGCCATAAATAGCCATGATTTCCATGGTCCGATGTGATTCTATGTGGAGAACTGCCGTGTTGAGAAAGAAAAGTCCACAGTCCACATGGTCCACTTCAAACACACTATCCCTTAATCCCACCAACATTCCTTTGGAATGGCCTATGGCGAGAAGCCAACACCAATAGAACTTGTCGCCTACCTCAAGGATACGGAGCTCCGCATCTGTGAATTCCTATTTAATAGTCTCTTGTAGATAAACTACGTCAATATTATGCTTGTGGAGGTAGTCTTTAAGAAGAGTTCGCCTCCCCCTACGGTCGAACCCTGGAACATTCTAGAAGAGAATCCACATTAGGAACCCTAGCCTTGCGCCCGTTCTTGGCGGGTAATCGGTCCCTTTCCAGATGGAGCAGCCCCCTTGGATTTCCGCTTATGTTTTGATGTCGACATCGTCACGGTGGGAGTAGAGTCATCCCCTGTTGTCCCCTCACTCCCACCTGTCATTTCCGCCTCTGCTACTTTCTGCCTTTCAGCCTCTAATCCTGCTGCAACTTGCTCCTTCTCAATGCTATCACGGTCCATAGCTAGTTCATCTTGGGAGATCTCTCTAGCTTGGATAAGAGAAATAGAGGTAGAGGGGGGGCGGACGAGATCAAAAATAGAATGCAGCTATCGCATGCAACATACAAAAGGTGATCATGCGAGGCATCTTGTAGAACATCAAAGTTAGAGAGGTTGTTACCTGGTGTTTTCTTATCAGCTGTAAGGCGGATGGCCCGATCCAGTACCGGTTCCTCAGTCAAGCCCTTGCCTCGGGGACTCTTGCGTTGCTCTTCTTAGCTGGAATTGCCTTGGATCTTGGGGCCCGAGTCATAGCAGCAGCCAACGACAGCACAACTGGGCTCATGTGCAGAGCACCTCCGACGTGGACCGACGACACCTCCGTAGAGGCCACCACCTAGGTTAGCACTATGGTCTCCCTAGGTGTCGGGGGCACTACGGACCCGAGCATGGCGGTTAGCGTTGCGCTTGCTTTGCTTCTCGTTCTCCCGCATATGTTCAGTATCAGTCTCCCATGTTGGTGCGTTCTTCATTGGGATCTCCTGCGACATCTCTGCCAATCCTTCAGAGGAGGTGACAAGCGTAGTAGTGAGGAACGGGATGGCGGCGATTGGTCGTTGGGGATGGATTGGAGGAGAGTGGATATGGAAGGGAACGCATCCCCCTCCGACGTAAGGTTGTACCCATATTGGTTGAACATGGAGCTACGCAGTTCTTTAGCCATAGTAGACTGGGAGGGCCCCTCCTCCAATACCACTGAGTTGTGTCCACCACCTGAGCTAGATTTAGGAGCTAGCGTGGACTTTTCCTTGCTTCCATGGCGGCCTCGGCGGCCATCCCAACCTTCATCGTCAGTTTCCATGTCTTCCTTGTTATCATCGTTGTCATATCTTGGCTTGGGGGTGGTGGTAGTGACAGGGGAAGCAGAGGGAGCAGCACCCCCAGGTTGGCCTCAACTTCCACCCGGATCCAAAAACCTTGGGAGTTCATGAATAGCATGATGGATGGCACTAGCTAGCGGGGGATCGACATCCAAACAGCATACGAACAGGGTCAGCGACATGAATCAAAGATAGTTCGTCCACCACAATTGGTCTGCTAATCTCCCTCGTGCCATTCATCAGCCAGTCAACATGATGGAGGGGTGTAGGCACCCCATGTAGATGCACACAGACCTCGGATAAGATTTCTGAGGCCTACGGATCCACCGCAGCTTCGATGACAAGGGCCTTAAGCTTGCTGTGTGGGAGTGATGGTTCGAAAATAGCCATCTTCCACCGCATTTAAACATTGTTTTTAGTCAAGCAATTGACAAGAAACTCTCTATCCTTGTCACTAATGACTAATAATTTTAAAGATATGCAAACCATTGCTTTGATTTCTATTGTGCAGGAAATCACGCTTTTGAATGCGAAATCTAGAGTCATAATAAAGTTTTTGAGGAAGTCCACATGACCAAGTAATTTTGGAGCAAATGTCAGGCGTCTGCAACCGTAACGACCACTCGGGCAGCGCCCGCCCGTATCGTCCACCCGTACCATGTGGTGGCGGCGTCGTCTCGTCAAACCCTACAACTTTCGTGAAGATGCCTATATATTTTGAGACCTTAGCCACCACGCAGAAGGCCGTCATTCTCAGATTGCATCACAACACCAGCAAAGGAGATCCACACCATAGTTAATCCTTTCCATCTTCCATCCCCTCCATTAGCCATAGCCATTACTTTGTACTTTATATCTCCTTGTGATTTGGTGACCATTGTAAGAATATTTGATTTCAATCTAAGTATTTTGCACAATGTTTTCTATCCTTAATCTTATTGTTATGAGTGAGTAGTCCACACGTGCTGCAGGTTGGGGAGAAACCTCGCAGCGATTATATGCATCTAATATATGGGAGCATTGTGTATTGTTTCAAAGAGAGATTTATATCTTTTGTTTCTTTGTCGCTTGTCTCGATCTTTGGACTTGTAGGTACCCAAGACCCTATATATTGATAAAGGCTTGAGGTAGGATACTTGGCTAGCGGCGATCTCACAGGAACCCTAGTGACAGAAAGGGTAGTATGGTCTTCTCTTAGCGACCCATTCGGGATCACAACAACATCACCACTTAATGCTTTGATCTGTATTTTACACTTAATAATCGTTTGTATCCCGATGCTTCGTGGTACACTCGGTTGGATTAAAAGACTATTGTTATGCATGTTTCCTCTCACGGGCTCTAGTATATTAGGATGTGTTTCCCACACGAGATTATCTCTATTAAAACATTACACATGACTATGCTTATTATTGTCTTTTATCCTATATGATGTGCAGTTGTAGGTGGATCTTCAACCCTAGTCTATCTCCATCCATTGAATCAACCCACGATAAACTAAACTAGATTGGTCCGGTAAACAAAGGTAAACAAAGAAACAAAGTCTTGTAGACGTGCCCTTTTTATTTCATATTAGTGTTATTTCCCTAGGTCCAATTAAACGTAGGTCTTCTAGGGAAAAAGACTATTATACTACATCCATAATCCATATCAAAGGTATCAGGGAGGCGGAGTCCACCACCCCGAATAGCCATGCGCAAACTTTCTTTGGAGGGGAATACAATGGAGTAATTAGTCGTGCTGAGCTTTCTTACTTGCCACTCCTAGGTTTCATCTACGAGTTCTTTAAACTTTGCTTCCACTTGCTAGGCGGAGAGGTTTCCTGAGTCAATGTAAACCAGGGCAGAATTGTAAGCCGCTTTTTCCAGCTCAGATTTCGGGATGTCCAAGTAGAAGAAACCCTTCCCCGAGCCACCGAGACCCACCAAGTGGGGCTCGAGCGCGCTAGAACTCGTGGTACACATGGCAGAGGCGTGCCCCTCTTGTTTACACTTGATGCAGAAAGAGGGGCATTTGCACACAGCCTGGACATACCCCGGTTGTCTGCAGTTTTAACATAGGATGTGATTAGCCTCCTCTTCCGGCATCGCCCCCATGGGCCTGGAGAGCATCGGCTGAGCCGGCGGAGTCATCGTGTCCCGGGGCATCGGTGGGCCCCTTTCCCGATGCTTGCTCCCACCCTGACCGAACTCGCGCCCTCGCGTGTTGGTCTGATGGGGATTCATGTTGCCGCCTTGGCCTTGGTTACCCTCTTCCTAGCGACCCCCTGGTGGGCAACCAAACCCTTGCTGCTGATGGCGGTGCTCTTCCTGATCGAAGTTGAGTCAGTTGTTGAGAATGTTGCTGCAACAATGGTCCACGTCGCCGTCATAGTTCATCTCATCGTCCCACGTCCCCGAGTCGTTGTTCCAGTTCCTATTCATCGCTACCAACTTCACCACCACCTCCCCTGAGGTAGGTTCAGTGGAGTAGAAGAGAAGCTTCGCTCGACCGATGTGTTTTCTCACTTCACTCTCAAAGGCTAGCAACCCTAGGACTAGATCTAGGGTTCTGGGGGCAACCACATCCACTTGTGTAGTTGCGGTGGGGTAGGTGGGGATCAAGGCCGAGGGTCCCGTACAATCCGAGCCGTAGGGTCCCTCTCGATTGGCACATGTCGTCCATCTGTAACCTCTGGCACCAGTTCTAGACCGCGCCACAGAAATAGGCCCAAAGAAACCCCCTCCCCCATTTGGGGCACCGACACCAGCTCCGCAAACCCCGTCCCAACCACCACAGGCCCAAACCCCCGGCCCAACTCTCCATCTCCCTCCTCGCAGCTCCCACGCGTTAGGGTTTTCACCCCGAGCGGCGGCGGCACTGTCGCGGAAGCCGCATTCGCGGTTGGAGGTGCCACTGAAGACGGCGAATCCAATGGAAGCTCGAGAGATCCCACTAGGATCATCTGCATCGACAGAGAGTGCATCGGCGAGTGAAGTAGCGCGGGGCGTAGAGTGAAATCCAGATCCCCTGGAACCCTTGCTACCGGGGAAGTAACCTCCATCATCTCCGGTGAGCCGGCTGTGACCTCCGGCACCACGTAACCTAGCACCTTCGCGAGGAAGCCGTCCAGGAGCACCAGTCGCCGCACCGCCGGGATACCTCATCCTCCTCCTCTGCATCACTCAGTTCCGCAAGCGGTGAGAAGCGGCTACTGGAGACCCCTCCCTACCCCGGGGAGGGCGTCTCATGAGCCTCCCTCGGTGTTGTCCCACGGTGGTGTGGCCCCACGCCTACCGTCGGAGAGAGCGAGCCGTCGACCAGCACTTCCCACGCGCCAGACGCCCGCTCACATTGCTACGTGTTTGAGATCAGCAGCTGCACCACGATAAGGTACCCTCGGCTCGGACTACCTTTTATTCTCCTGCAAATGGAACAACGGAACATATTCGAAGCAATGTGACTTCCTAAGAATATCTTAAGTCAAGCATTGGAAATTTTGAGCAATAATACTTAAATAAATATTTAGAGTGAACACTTAAAAATTCGTATTGTATGCATGCATTTGCCTCGAGAAGTGTTTCAAAAAATATAATGATTTTATTCGTAACTATATAAATTTAACCTATAAAAGAACTGCTGTTAAAGCTATATTTTAAATACTTTGTCAATGTTCAAAACATCATTTTTTTTTGTGAAATAGAGGAAGAAAATGGCGACATGCATGTTGTTGTCGGACCAGGTAGGGTTTGAGTTGGGCTTTGGAAATACTGAAATAAAAATAGCAAGACAAAGCCAGGCCCACCTAGTCTATAACATTAACACTAGTTTTCCCTATTTATTTTAGTATAGAAACACATAACTACGCCTATTCTTTGAGTACTACTCTCTCCGTTTTAAAATATAAGATATTTTACTTTTGCGAATGGAGTGTATCTACATCTTTTACTTTTACGAATGGAGTGTATCTACATCTTTTTTAGTTTGTAGTTTCAATCTAAATCTACATGAACCTACACACTAAAATAAGTTTAGATATACTTTTTACAAAGCTAAAACATCTTATATTTTAAAACGGAGGAAGTATACAAGATTTTACGCATTTCTAGAATGTACAGCTTTTTAGACCCAGCTCCGGAAAGGAAATTACAGGTTGAACCTAGTCCAGCCATCGGACTTTCAGGATGGGCCGCCCCTGCATAGTTTAGGTGTAAGCAACACAAAAAACTACAACTAGAGGAGAGGAGAGAAACAAAAGGCAAACAAGCTTGTCTATTGCACAACACAGGCTGTTCTTCGCGAGCGAGGTTTGGTACCGTCCTCCTCCCAACACAGGCTGCACAACACAAGCTTGTCTATTGCACAACACTGCTTCACGCCGGATGCAAGAACAACATATGTAGAATGGTGGCCTCAAGTGGCCTCGGCAATATCACTGCAAGGCAGCAAGGAAATCAATGCCCTAATTTTGCTCGCAATACGGGACATCTAGTAGGAAAGGAACAACAGAGATTTTGACTGGTTGGCTTCCATGCTGACGGAGGTATGTCGCACAAGTATGGTAGAACTCAAGCAATGGAAGATTGCTAAGTTGTGTGGAAAAAAGCTACTCTCTCCGTTTCAAAATATAAGATGTTTTAGGTTTGTGAAGCAAATGTATCTAAATTTCTTTTAATATGTAGGTTCACTCGGGTTTAGAATAAATCGACACACTAAAAAAAGTCTAGATATATTTTCTTCATAAACCTAAAACATCTTATATTTTGAAACGGAGGGAGTATCTCCCAAAAACTCGAGATAGCTAGTCCTCGTTTTCTTTGTCTGCGGAGCTCCGTTGTTTGTTCACAGGCTCTCAACTCTTTTTCCATCTTATAATACTCCCTCCGTCTTAAAATAGATGTCGCATATTTATCAAAAATTGGATGAATCTAAATATTATTTAGTATATAGATTCAACCAAATTTTGACAAACTTCTGACATCCATTTTAGGACGGAGGGAGTGCAAAAAAGCACATAGCTTGTTTTTTTTGTTTTTTTAGGGAATAAACACTTTGTTATAGCAAACAAGCCGCCTCATTAAAAACCTTCCAGTCCTCTTCGGTACCCTCGTGAGCAAAAGAGTGCGTCAGACACTTGCTTCTCCGAGTTCATAGAATCATTACATCGTCTACTAGGGATACACATGATATCTGGCGTTCCTAATAGCCAAGTATGACGACCAACACTAAGCGAAGTCGAGCTTCGACCCAAACTGTGAGCTTTTGTACTCTAGAAAAAACATGTGCTAGCCCAAAAGCATTTAGGCATAGCTACAATCTGGTCCACGAGACTGTGTCAATGCTGGGCCGACACCGAATTTTCCGAGAAGCCCTGTCTAGCCCACAGGATTATTCGCCTTTTTTGTGCGATGGAGATTATTTGCCAGTTTGTGAGCACGGAAGTGTTATCTTGCTTTTTTCTTTTCACAAGTACTCTCTTTGTTCTCAATTACATGTCGCTGATTTGTCTAGATCTATCTATACACTAAAAACACGACTAAATACATATGAATCTATAGGTACCTGTGACATCTAATTCGGGACAGAGCAATTATGTAAGATAGCCGGGATGTTCGTGTACGTAAAACGTTCCCTGGTGATCCCATCTCGTAGAGTAGCAGAAGTGACCACGAAATCACTGAAGCCTCCATGCAACACGGTCAGATGAGTAGAAGGTATAATTGCTAGTAGTACATGGACATGAGGGTAGACTTTCTACGCATGAAAACTCGCTTGAAATCAGAAGACCCAGTCCTGAAAAACGGACTGCACATTATTCACACATCCACCGCGATGTTTCGTCGATCTGGATGCAGATTTTCAGAAGCGAAACGCAGCGCTAACAAGCGCACGCTGCGTGTTCCATAAACTCGATGAGATGGACGTATCGCTCTGCCACAATGGTCCTGGAAAATCTGGTCGAATTATTGGGGGAGGAGGAAATGCGACGAGAGCGATGTGGTTAATTTAAGCCCGTGTCTTCCGCTCAAGTTCACATGAATGCGTCCCAGTGTCCACTCAAGTCTTTTCTTTTCTTTTCTAGCTGACAGTGTCGGATATCTCTTCAGCATGAGAGATTATATACTCCTGTTGTGAGTCTCTAATCACCTCGCATTAGTAACTGACAGTGGCAACAAGCGCACTGCTGACTGTGTGCTGCTACTGCTGTTTCCCAGCTAGACATATAATATACTCCTGGGTTTTACAGTTGCTGCAAACTCATTTCGCATTAGGTTTGGATGGTGGCTTCAAATACTACTAGTTCTGATAATTGATGGGGAACTAAAAGCTAGTCCAGACATGCAGGAACATACATGATTCACTCACAGCAATGCAAAGTCCAGTGCAGACTGCAGAGATATAGCTAGCTAAAAGCATGCAGTACATTGTAGTACAAGAGTACCAGACACTTGTACTGCGATAGTTAGTCAAGTGGAGTATACAAAATCGATCATAGCCAAACACATGTACTACACTGCCTGTGTACTCTCGTGTACCGCAATGAATGACCGGGTGTCTCAATCTGACGATACACGCACCTGCAACAAGCAAGCGTGCTATTATCCTCCCTGATGGCAAGTGCAGGCATATATCACCTTCTCCACTAGGCTGCTGGATTCAGACACGAACTTCTAATTGGCGACCGGATCGATAGCATAAATTAGTACTCCAAAAAAGTGGTGTGATCTATTTTGAATTCGCCAATTCGGTTAAAATTATGCACCTGACAGCGATGCCAAACCCAAGTTCAGTTCTGGTCCGAGCCCCATTGGCGAGACTCTGTTAATTAACCACGCATGAATTTCTCTACCTAAAGTAGCAGCACTGGGAAAAGTTACGGATAAACAAACCGTGGTTTGTTCGTTGCCGGGCCCAAGAGTTGAGTTTGACACGTGACCGCCGCCGCCGGCTGCGACTGCGGCGGCTGCGGCGACGGTCTACGGCCGGAAAGGTCGCCGTTGTTTTGCCATCGTGGAAGGTTCGCTCTCTCTCTCTCGTGCAGCTGTGTCTGCCCTAGCCCCAACCACGGTCGCTGATGGCAACATCGCGGCACGGGGGGTAGTAGATGGATGGACGTAAGCAATGAGCCGTGCACGCAACAACGTGCCATCGCTGCAGACCACAACATCTCAGTCATGAGCGACCGGGGTTCATTAATTAAGCTCCGCATCGTGGGGCCGAGACCTTGGGAAATGTGCACGACTAGTTTGAAAACTAATTCCGTATTGCGAGATCCTTCATCAAACAAACAACATTTTCGGTGATTGATGTACTTACTAGAAGCGGGGAACAAAATCCTAGAGAAATAACTTGAGAAAAATGGCGGCATTGCTTCTGAACCAAGACTCTCATCTTAGACTGACAGACAGACAGACAGCTCGTATGAAGGAAGGAGTGAACGGGGGGGTTCAGAAACCGACCGCCCAAAACCCCGGCAAGATCTCTTTCGCAAAAGGGCCTTTTCCCGCGAATTGTTAAGGTAGGGCGAAAGCAAAGGTCGATGAATGGGGCATTCCCCGTCTTGGGAGGCCGGTGCTTCGCTATCGGTGCCTACGCGGCTCCATGTCAGATTCAGGTGTAAAGTCGCCACCTACCTACTGCTTCTTCTGGAATATGCACGCCCCATCCGTCGGATGATTCACCTCTGAAAGGATCTCCTACCAGAAATGCTACAGCCTGTATTGATTCAGCCCAAACCCTCACTCATCCTTCTCCTCTGCTTTTTCAGATCGGAAATTAGATGTTGCCTATCGCTTGATCTCACTTCACCTGGTTAGGTCGGAACAGCCAGAGGCACACAAGTTAAATGCAAACTTTGCCCGGTTTCTTCTTTCCAGAGAGCATTTTCAAAAAGTCAGATAACAATGCTAACAACAAGGACTCTGTACAAATAAATACAGGATAAGAAGAGTTGACGCAGACTGCTATGTACTACTGCCAAGGATGGAAAGTAAAATGTCACTCACGAAAATGCCAAACACTGCGGGTTTCCAGCTGCCTCCGCGAACAGTCAACAGTTTCAGAAATCTTCAGTAGAAGCTGTACAAGTAGCCGTGGAACTTCAAACATCACTGTACCACCAGCTGTACACTTGTACTACTACTATTCTCGTCGCAAAAAAGAAGAAGAGAAAAAGAGCAGCTGTACTATTCAGAAATTTCGGTGTTGTGTAGTAGTACATCGAGAGTGATACGCAGAATCGCGTAACTGGTACAGTAGTAAGTATCCGCTAGGACATCAGGTTGTCAATTCATCAAACCGCCGGACCCGGAGGAAATACACAGCTTCACTGATGCAAAACAAACCGAAACGAAATTCATTCATCCTCTCTCTCGCGAAACCGTCTTTCACCCTGCTATATTAATAGCACAACCACACGGTACAACTGAGTCCACGGCTGAGCCAAATGGCACCATCAATCCAAAAAAAAAAAATGTGGACACCTGCGGATCGACGAACAATGATAACCCACTACCGCTGCGTCCTCCAGAGTATTCTCACCACGATCCTACCACTCTGAATTGTCGCATACGAAACAACACCTAAAAAAAAAGAGCAACGATGACAACCGTTGCTGCCTGGACTAGTCCCAGGGTTTCCACGGTATGCTACGGGGAGTGGGGAATAGGTACACCGGGCGACAGTCGCAAGCGTCACCGCGTCGGTGCCAAGATGACAGGGATTTTTCCCAACCCAAAAAAACCACATCTCCAGACAATCTGAAACGCTCCATCAATCTTGCCATCCACCAACTATGTCACCACAGTCTTGAAGTCACCATTGTGATCATCTCCCCACGACAAACGCTGCGAGGCTAGCCGGATCGACAAGAAACATCCGTAGACAAGGGGGACAGAAACACCACCACACGGGAGGGAATAGCCTCCACCGCAATAGATGGTAGCCGACCGAACACAATGGAAAGAGCACACCAGGCCACTTGATCCGTAGGGCGACAACAGCACAACCACCTGGAGGTCATCCTCCACCGCCATCAGCAGGTGCCGACCGGACGCGGCAGCAGGAACACACCAGACCAAGTAGACACAGTCGGTCTCCGGTAGGGTCCGTAAAATGCCCGCTGCCATGCTGCTGCACGTAGGTCGCGCCGCTGCAGCCACCTTCATCGTCACCATAGGTCCGGCCGTGATGCAGTAGGCACGGCGTTGTTGCTGCCACCCCCGTCACGGACCACTCGCCAACCCAACCTGGCGGCGAAGGCGAGCCCGGCTTGCCCTGGCCCAGATCGGGTCCGAAGAGCCTAGATCTAGGCCTGTAGAGCACCACCGACTAGGCCCCTCCCAGTCACCGTTGCCACCAAACTGGCGACTCCACCGCGGCACAACATGTCCTCGCCAGCGTCAGGGATCCCTGCCTCCGTGCCGGACCGTCGCCTCCTGAACGCACATTCGACGCCGTGCCGCCCCGCTCGGGCGCACCACCGAGAGGGGAATCGACGAGGGACGCCGCCGCCGCTCGGGTCTAGCCTGGCGAGGCACGCCGACGACGGCGAGGAAGGGGAGGTGGGGAAGAGCTTGGAGGACGGGAGACGGCGGCGCGGCCGGTCGAGAGCGTCGAGTTTTTTCGCAAGCGGTTTTTCTGTCTAAGATCTTTTCAAATTCATTCATCCCGACCCCAAGCTTAATTATTTCCCCGACATACATTCGTGATCGAGCGATCATCCCGACCTTGCACGCATTATCTATCTATATCAATCGAGATGCGGGTGTTCTCAACGTCATGAACGATTTCGGAAAGCCAAATTACAAAGAGCTACACTGAGAACTACATGGACAATATTCTTCTCCACATGCTAGAGACAGAGCAGACATCTGTGCCGTGCGGGGCGTCCGCGACAGGGATGCCACGCCACGGCTTCTTTCTTCTTTCTTTCTAGCAGCAAGATTGCGAGGTGTCGAGGCTGGAGAACTGCAAATTGTTAATTAGTGACCGTCGCTTTAGTTAGTACGAGTAAAAAAGCTATGAACCACATTGCGAGAGAGAGGGACCAGCCGGTTAAGTATATGGCCAAAATCATTCTGCCCAATGTCGCCCCTACGTACTACCAAATTGAACTTCTCCGTCACGTCCTCCACCTCTCTCCTCGTCAGCTAGTAGACTCGAATAGTACGTTCCAAAAAACATGTGCTTTTCGATCGCGTTGGTTCAGCTGTAGCTTTTCATCCCTGTACTCGCATCGTCTCGACTTCTCTCCGGTCATATTTTGAGTGTTGTTTGTTCGGCGCACCAGGACCAAGCAGATGACTCTGGCTCTATCTATATCCAAAAAAATCATGAATCTCCTCGTGTGCAAATATATACATAAAAATCATTTTTTTAATAACAGCAGGATAACTACTATATTCATTGCATTAGAGGAAAAAAGTACAGAGACCCGGACTGCTCGGTTAATATGAGAAAAACCGGACGAAAACATTTGCATCCACAAGAGCACGACTAGGTCTAGAGAGGTGCTCAATGGCACAGAAAAGCAAACCACCGGAACAAGCAACATCATCTTACATCATCCATCGTGTGTTACGGTCCGTGGTCCGATGACTTGGATTTCATCGCAACAACACCAAGGTCACTCCAAACCTGTCAGATTGACACAACCGCCACGAGCTTCTTCGCGGACCTCAACGCCACCGGAGAGAGAAGACATATCCGAAAGAGGGGAGCGGGCATGTGCCGCTCCGGTGTCAAGAGAACAATAAACATGACTTGTCTGTCGCCACCGTATGTTTTTTTTAAGGATATGTCCTGGAAGACGTATCGTTTTTACAGAAGAAGGGCCAAGCGGCCGAGCATTACAACCCGCTGGAGCAGACGCCCCGAGCGGACCCACACTGTCAAAATGACAGCACACACGCACTAGGTGACTACTCGCGGTATCTTCACATGTCCACCAGTCCTAAACAGTCACGAAACAGACCCGCTGCCCTCCACAGCTCAGCCTTGGAGGAAATCTTACGGATAGCCTCTGCCACGGACGGAGCGACTCCCTCAAACACAATGTCGTTCCGATGGCGCCAGAGCATCCAACAGACCAGCAAAATCCCGGTCCACAGATCCCGATCCCGACCCTTGCCACCTCTCCTTTCCTGCAGTCAGGTCGTAAGTCTGGAGTCCTGCTCGAGCAGCCAATGGCTTTTGCCCCACCAGTTCAGACATGTAGCCCACACCTCCCGGGCGAGAACGCAACCCATCAGGAGGTGATCAATGGTCTCCCCACACTGGTCACAGAAGGGACAGGCAGCGGGGTGCTGCAAACCACGTCTCTAAAGTCTATCTGCGGTCCAGCATCTGTTCCTTACTGCCAGTCAAAGTGAAACTTTGCAGCTGGCAGGCGCGCGCGAGCGCCAGATCTGCAGGGCTCCCGCCATGTCAAGAGTGCTCCTGCCACCGCCGGCAAGACACCAGCACCGCAACTCCATCAACTACACGCCATTGGTGATGTCCTGCCCGCCGCTCAACCACAAACCATGTGCTCTCACCAAAGGATCTTGTTTCGAGGCAATGCTTCCATCGAAGTAGCGGCGTGGAGAACGCCGCCATCACCTGTCTCACAAACAGATCTTGGTTTTCACCGGAAAACAAGATCCGATAATGGGAAAGATGCCAGATCTCCTCGATGACGCTTTCAACAAGGCAAACATGTCGTCACCGGCACCGACGAAGTCGAGAAGGATTTTCATCCGGAGAGTCAGACACCTCGTTGGAAACAAAGTCCCCGACACACCTTAGTCACACCAGATCGTACCACACATATATCACTGGAGCACCATCAATAACGTCATTTGATTAAGAGATTGTTCTACTTGATTATATCCAGGCAAGCAAGGGAGTGAGTACCTTTTTATTCCCATGAGAGTATAGTAGGTACTACTCTTTTGCTCTAGGCAAGTAAGGTATTATCACGTGAACAACAATCTATTCGTAGTGAATGTACCTACGTATAAGAAGATCCAAACGTCATTTGCTTTCACGTAGAAATGCCGGCGCTAGAGGGAAAAAAAAAAGGAGTTTCTTGGGTATTCCGAACTAACTAGCAGCTATTTGTAGTTGTTCGATTGGACGGCCAAGGATCTCCGGGAAAAGGCGTGCACCAACTAACAGTCATGGAGGGAACCTAGCTTAGCTAGCAGTCGTTAGACGGTGCCAAACCGCTAATCCCTGCTATGATGGTGCTTTTGTAATTGTATCTAGTATAAGGGATCTCTTGCTGTAATCATGGCAACCAAAACCCAGATGCTTGCTTGGTGCATGACTCGAAAGGACGATATAGCTTTGGGGATGAAGCAAGCATGTGGTGGTTGCCATGATGCATGCCTTGGAAAAGGAAGAAAAAGAATGCAATCGCTTCCAAAGATCTTCTTTGCTATTCATTCCATTCGAGCAGCAGCTCATCCTCCCTTTTTCGAGTTCCTTGGGGAGCGGATTTGACCTGAGCCCTCCCGCCGGTGCTTTGGGGTTGGGGCCATGTATCTGCTTAGGGGCCACATTCAGCTTGCAGATGGACACGGATGTCCGTGGGTCCGTTTGGCCGTGTCCGTCCAGATAGTTTAAACGGCGTCATGGACAGTCCACATAACGTATACAGGCTTCACGGACCGTTCCGCTTAGTCCGCTCGGCCCGTCTAGTCCGTCGATAGGAGCAGCTCCTCGCAGACACAGCAGGCACGAGACTGCCGCCGCCCAGCGCCTGGCCGCCGGTCGGTTCCCCGCTCGGCGTCGCCCTCCACGTTTGGCGCGCATGCCTTCCCGTATCCGGCCGCGACACCTCAACCTCGGTGCCCTTCCCGTCGCCGCCTGCAGAGCAAGATGTAGATCGCGGTGGAGGTAGCGGCGGTGGAGGAGCAGGTCTTGAACATAAGGACAAAAAATCGACAAGCGAGGGTGGCGGCATCGACTTGAACATAGAGTGCAAGGAGCAGGTCTGATTTCCTCCTCATTAGCAAGGATGTATTCTGTCTTTCTGTTAGTGAGTACTAGTAGTTATGTGTTGGTAGCACGTATTCAGCACCATGATGTATTCAACCAGCCTTTTTTCTGCATGTTTAGTTTTTTGAGCAATGATTTGTTCAACCAATGCAAATGTCATGGTGATTTGTTCAGCTAATCAAACTGACAGAATTTGACTGGTGCTAATTAGAGCAAAGAAAAATGGTGTGGTTTATGCCCTGTTTTGGATGTCCAATTTGTTGGATCTGTCTGTCAATGGAAAGTAATACCAACCAGGCAAATAGCTGCTGGATAAAAAGTGGATGATCTCAGGTGCAGTAAATTAAACATAGGTGAAAATTCTCAGTTAGATTTTTTATGTGCAGTTGAGTAGAATAGTAAATTGATCTTATGTGAAGGATAGTTAGCAGTGATACAGGTTTTCCTATGATTTGTAACAAGTTTTCCTGTGATCTCTTTTGGCATAGAATTCAGATCATATTAAACAAATAGATAGAAAATACAAAAATGTCCATACAGAAGATAGCTTCTGAACATTATGTACCGATTGAAACGATTTCATTTGTAGGTAGAAGTACCAGATTACAATACTAGTATACTTTAGAGGGCATTTCTTAAGCTACAGTACTAGTATACTTAGAGGGCATTTATTTTTGCAATTGCAAGAAGTATGCTTTTGTTATTTATCTATCTCGTGTGATACGGTCGAGGGGTTGATATGCCTCCAGGATTGGCTAAAGGCACCTGGTAAATTTTTTGTACTATTGAATACTCCCTCTGTTTTAAAATATAAGATGTTTTAGCTTTGTGAAAGGGTGTATCTAGACTCCTTTTATGTGTAGGAGTGATCTAGATACACTCGTTTCGCAAAGCTATAACATCTTATATTTCGAATCGGAGGGAGTAGTAGATAAATATTTTAACATTGTTACTAACTTGATGATCTTGGCTAAAGGCTGCAAGAAGTATATATTTTTCCAAAATTATTGGCATCGTCTTGTGTTGTCTACTGATGCGAACTATGAGTTCTTAGCTGCCCTTACAACTTCCTGGCCTGTCTACTTATTTGTGTTGTCTACTCATCATTTATTTTTTAAGCTGATGATTGGCCAAATTATATTTTGTAGCTTGATCAAAGAAGTTGGTGACCAAAGAAGAAGAACCTGTATAGTGGTGATTAGCGCTCGATCAAAAAAGTTGGTGATTAGAGAAGTTGATGGCTAGTGTAAGCTGCATTTAGGCAAATACAGTATTATTGTGAGTTATGTATCTGAATTTCAAATTTTAAACAACTATACCAACTAATAGTTCAGCTACTTCCTGCTCGAGTAATAGTTTGTACTCCGTAATTTGATATGAGTGAAGTACACGATAACAGATATTTTGAAGAATTTTTTTTATTTCTTTATAGTATGTTCCAAGCATGTATACTGAAATATAAATTAATGTGGATCATTTTGTGTACTCTCTCTATCCCAAAATATTTGTCGTAAATTTGTCTACATTTGCATTTACAATACACGGCGGGAGGGCTCCGTTTTCATGTTTTTAGGATTCAAGTTTGGTGGGATGGCGCTCAAGTCACGGCGGCGTTTCTTTCAATAAGGCGGCGTTTCTTTCAATAAGGCCTTCCGGGCTCGACGGTGACATTGAGGAGCTTGTGGAGTGGTGTGGTTCTCGAGGACTCTTCTACTGTGGGGATCTTCGGATCGTCAAGTAGCAGATCGTCAAGTAGCTTCATTGATAGTTTATCATTCTTCTTCGTCTTCGGGACATATGTGGTCTTTTTGACCCGTTCGGCGACTTTCCGTCCGCAATCAACAATATCAGACTGATTTAGGGAGGAGCGGCAGCGGCGGCACGCCGTCGACACGTTTTGGAGGTTGAAGACGAAGGGCTTCTCAAAGATTTTGATATAATTTTTGTTTTTATTGACTTGTTTTGTACTGTTCAATGTTTCTTTCAATGCTAGAGTCCTGCTCGCAAAAGGCACACATCTAATTGCTATATATTTAGATAAATCCTAGACATTCTTTTTAGGACCAAGGAAGTATACAAGATAGTGTACATAGGCAAACAACAGTTGATCAAACTGGCTAGTAGACAGGGCAACCGCTAAATTAGCTAGTGTATACGAGTTGTCGATCAAAGAAGCAGCGTATACAAAGCTACTGTGCATCGGCAACGTCCGTATTGTCCAGCGGAAACCGCGGGCTGCTGAACGTTATTACACGGACTCCACGGACAATCAAATTAACTTGAACGGCTCGGTCAGCCCATGCAATGGACATGACGGACGCGTCCGTCTGCATCCAGAGGCCACATGGGCGGCCCTGTACGTCCCAAGGAATCTGACACGGTGACACGTAGGTAGTACTGATAGCGGCCAAGTTTTGCAGTGCTGCCCACGCCCGGTGGTCCGTGGCTCACTGGCTCCAGCCGTGAGAGAGAGTAGTAACCAGGTGAAAAATATTGGAAGATAGAAAAATGGAAAGGCAGTAAAAACTTGGAGAGACAATGGCAATCCAACATCCATCGTGGCGAGCAATTGCGCCAACCAATGTGATATCCTTTTCCTGCGCCCACTTCTTGTGCACCCAGGATTAGGCTCCACACTCAGCACTAGTGACAGCCGGAGAAACACTGTGGTTGTTGGTGGCCAAAGCAGTGATGCGTGCCCAATGTACATCAAAATCGGACGGATCCAGTGGACCAGAGCTAGGATTCGCACTTGGCCGCGTCCCGGAACCGAGATAGAGTATGGCAATGAGCTTCGCTTCGGGATGAACGAACCGGACGACGATCTTTCGGTGCCCGAACCGCTGTCTAGGCATGATCTATGTAAGTAATTATTAGTTCAGGGATTTATTTGGCGCTATTAGATGGCGAGCATATATCATAGCGATGATGGCACAATTCGATGCTCGGTGCTAGGCATGCCATGTGCCGCATCAGTTGTGAAGAAAGGGAAAGGAGTTTGCAGGTACAATTGCGAGCCATGAACTATTCTTCAGCAGTAGCACTCCCGCGTGCACAGAGAAAAAACACAACCAACCAAGCGCCGGTGAACAAGGGATTTGTATTGACTTCTTAACCCATATGCATCCTCCAAGGAGGAAACACAATTTAAACACCTAGCTAAAACAAGGCCTCTTAGTACAACGAACAACCCCCGCTGGGGTCCTGAGTTTTGTTGAATTGTATCGTAGCCACATACAGAGAGAGAGAGAGAGAGAGAGAGAGAGAGAGAGAGAGAGAGAGAGAGAGAGAGAGAGAGAGAGAGAGAGAGAGAGAGAGAGAGCGGAGTTGTTGTCTTGAAGAAAAAGAAAGAAAACCACAGCAGCAGCTTACACATGGCCAACATGCACAAGCCAGGCGGCCAAGTCGGCACGCTGGCTTTCTGAGTCATTGACACAAACAAACGAACAAACACATGCCGGGCCTGACCTGATCTGATCTACCAAAGCACATCGATCCCTCCGGTGGAGAACTACCCTACCTCCATGGCTCCGTCCAACCATGCATTGTCCTAATCCCCAGTGCCCAATTAACAACTAACCAAAGCATCAGTCTATCATATTGTATTATTATTCCATCTTGTACTGAGATAGTAGAATATACTACTAGCATCTGGTACAGTTGAAGGCCCACTACCTTCCATGCCCCTGGCTACCGATTTGTCCACCACTCTCCCATTATGCTCCTCAACCCACGGTACTGAAATCAGGCCAGCTTCTTTTTTTTTAGAAAAAAAATTCAGGTTAGCTTGGTGATAATGTTATTATGTATAAAATCCTCAATAAATAATCGCCTAATTTGGGCTGTTATGTCATTGCAACATGTGGACGACCACACCCCCTTGTTCATATTCAAAAGCTTGCAAACAAACCGGCCAGCTTGGCCCTACCCCCAAGCCCCGGCCTAAAGTTCAATTGCTGAGCTATCGCACTAAATTATTAAGATCATTATCGTGCGACCATCATCAGTGGCTAGAAAGAAAACTTGATTAGGCCTTATCAAGATTATATTATTATGGACGGGAGCCAACCAGCTAGAGTTATCTAGAGAGTAAATCTATGGAATGAGGCTTTGGTGAGGCCCCATGTATTGTCATGGCTTAGCACCTAAGAGTTGACGGTTAACACCAGCTTAGCTAGGCCTTGATTGGAAACGCAGGAATTGCCATTGGTTTCTGTTCATCGCGGGAATGGGTTGTTTCATGTTATAATTCCTGTGTTCTGAACCTGCGTTGAAGAATCAAGAGGGATATCCTCCGTGACATGACATGATTAGGGTACAGCGAAGATTCTTTAGCTGAATAGTCAGTTTTATACTATATGTTTTAGCTGAGTAGCAGGCAGGATCTCATTGAAGCTACAGGTAAAGGCGTGGTATCTCATTACAATTACATGCTCTATTTATAGAACAGTAATACTAGTAATAATAAAAGAAGAAGGAAAAAGGATTGGTCAGGGAGAGCTTTGACCTCCCAAGCGATCGAAGAGAGTAACAAGCTACTCTACCTACAACCAGAGAGGTCTCTATTACCACGAAGCCGCCTCAAGCCTCCTCAGCTACTTCCCCGCCGGCAGCCGGCAGCCGGAGCCGCACCGAGTCGATCACATGACGCTGCAGGAGTTGGGGTTCTCGTCGTCGAACAGGCGGTACGAGTCCTGGAGCGGCGGCGGAGGTGGCGGCAACGGCGCGTGCGTTCCGGGCGGGCTGTAGTAGTCCTGGTAGTAGGACTCGGGCGACGCGTGCGGGTACGGCATGTACAGGTACGACGGCGACCACTGCTGCATTGGCTGCCCCTGCTGCGAGTAGGCCTGCTGCTGCGTCATGTTCATCGAGGAGTAGGCCGGCGGTTGTTGCTGCTGCATGGAGGAGTACGCCTGCTCCGGCTGCGGCGCGTAGTAGGACACGCTCTGTCTCGGCTGCGCCATGTTGTAGCTCATCACCGGCTGCGGCGCGTAGTACGGGCTGTATTCCTGGGGCGCGTGCCGAGGCAGGGACCTGTCGACCGAAGCGGCGGCGGCGACTTCCTTGGGCTTGCTTGGCTTCTTCTCCTTCGCCTCGCTCTCCTCATTGCCGGCCTCCTTCGCGGGGGCCGCGGCGGCTTCGTTCGCCGGCTCGGCGACCTTTGCCTTCGTCTCGGAAGCCTCGCTGTCGCCGCCGTCCTTCTTTGCCTCATCGCTTGGTTTCGCATCTTCTTTCTCAGCCTTCTTCTCGGGCTCTGCTTCCTTCTCTGTTTCTTCCACCTTCTTCTCTTGTTCTGGCTTCTTCTCCGCGCTCTCGGCCTGCGGCTCCTTCACTGGATCCTCCGGCTTCTTTTCCACCGGAGCATCATCATTCTTGCCGCCGTCCTCAGCCGGAGCAGCCGGCGCCGGAGCCGGGGCCGCCGGCGCAGGCTCGGGGTCCTTTGCAGGCGCGGCGTGCAGGTTCTGCCACTGCAGGGCCTGCTTGCCTGACTTCTGCAACCTCTGGATGAGCGTTTGGGCGTCGACGGTGCCCGTCACTATCACCTTGTGCTGCTGCGCGTCCACCTTCACGTCCTGCACGCCTGAACAAACAACCCAACCAAAACGGCGACCACTCCATTAATTAAGGGCAAAATCACACGGAAATGCGAAGCACATTTGTGGGAGAAGAAGGAGAGGGCGTGCGAAGATTTAGAGAGTGGCGCTACCTTCGATGCTCTTGAGCACCTTCCGGACCTTCTTCTTGCAGCCATGGCAGTGGATGGACACCCTCAACACGAAGGTCTGGAGTTCAAAGAAGACGACGTTAGAGATGCTGTTACATTAGCGAGTGAATTTGACGGTGCCTCCTCCCTCTGACGGGAGAGGAGAGCTAGCAAGGCTGAAATGGTGTCTACCTGCACGGCCGGTTGACCCGACGCCATGAAAGGAGAGAGAGGCGCGCTGCGCTGGAGACTGGTCACGCTATCTCGCTGCTTGCCTGGAGAGCGCTGGAATCTGTGGCTCTGAGAACTCAGGGGAGGTCGCATATGCGGTGCTCTACTTATAGTGGGATGGATGCGGGGATGGAGCGATGCAGTAGCCGTCAGCACCCACCGCATCCGTCACTGACCACTCGGGCCGGTTCTTTATGCTGACTCCGCGAGTATTGTTGGCGGCGGCGGCGGTGGGTACGAGCGAGTATCCGTTCCTAGGTAACACCCATCGAGAAGGAATTCTACGACGCTACCTGGTGGCTCCGGCGCAACGGGATTGGATAATTGTTATCGAATTCAGGCTCCTATTCTTACTGGAGTATGGAGAGTGATATCCGTCCTTGTAAATCGTGAATAACCAGAAAAGCAGTGGGAAGAAACTATTGAGAAAACGTCCGAGGTGTGCTTCGGTGGCTTGTCAGGAACCTGAAACTGATTTCTCCTGCGGAGCACACTCGCGTCGTCAGTTAACTGAGGACCAAGATTGGAAGTAGCATGATGGATCTAACGGCTCAGATTGCTTGTTGCCGTTACACCCACGAGAGCATGTACAGTGGGAGGTGTTTATAGGAGAATTTATAAAAATAAACCAACCAATTTGTTAAGTATCGGTGCTTATTTCTATAGAAGAGGTGTCTAGTTAGAGCACGTACAATATTGGGTGCTTAAGAAGATGCTTAAGAAAATAAACCGGTTTAAACTTAAGCACTAGTGCTTATTTGTACAAGGAAGATGCTTAACTAGACACCTCTCCTATAGAGATAAGCACCGATGCTTAAAAAAAGTCTGATTTATTTTTTAAGCACCACTCTAAGCACTCTCCATTGTACATGCTCTTAGGCATCTACCTAATATAAAAATTAGCACCGATGCTTAAAAAAACTGGTTTATTTTTGTAAGCACTCTTCTAAACACCTTGCATTGTACATGCACTAAGTGGAAATTATATATGTAATATCAATGTTTAATGGATTGAGTGTAATTATATTGTACTTAAAACTATTATCACGGCTCTAGCGTGCTCTATATAAGTTGGAGAGTGGGTGGACAGGTGGAGCGATATGCATAAACCTTAAATAATATGTTTTTATCTTGTCTTTGTTCTTTCTTCCCGCTTAGATCTACATTCACTTATCTTGACAATTCTCCAATTATCGCTAGATTTCCCATGTTCTAGTAGCTCAGTCTCATAGGCTTTAGCCCGACTCACCACTACCGGACACCCTCGGCGTTCTTGACGTCACCCGTAAAGATATCGTGTATGCGTAAACGATGTCGTGGCCTAGGTAAACCAGATCTTCTTGTTCGTTCGTTTCAATATAACAGGTATGAGCCTACGACAGTGAACTGCATTTCTGTATTGGTGGTAAATTCCTACCTCAATACTGGCTTAATTGATATCCCACTCTCCCTTGATAGATTCGGTGTAGTCTATGTTAAATCCAGGCATTAAACTACTCCTTCTGTTTCGAGGTATAAGGCGTCCTTGTTATGCGTGTTTTTCTTTGACCAACAATTACTCTTAATATACATAAACAATTTGGTAGTACAAAACAGACATCATTAGAGTTCATTGGTATTATACAGTTCATGGCAAATGTTAATTTACTGAACATCTGAGGCTACCTACATGTTCAACAAGTTCACAAGTTATGTCATTATAATGTGCACTTGTTTTGTTTGTTGCTACAATACTAACTGCATGTAATTTTGGAGTTCATTGGTAGTTTTAAGCCATTGAACATGTAGGTTAACATTCCCTGCTCTACAAGTTCACAATTTATGCTATTATAATTTTAATCTGGTTGTTCTAAGCAAACACAGTAACTGCCTTCTCTTATGTAATTCATCGTAAATTTTATGTCATTGAACTTGTTGGTTTTGCATTCCCTCTGCAAGTTATGCCATTATTATTTGTTTCAATTAAGCTCCGACAGTAGTTGCCGCCTATTGTGTACTACTCCCTCTGTTTCAAAACATAAGATGTTTTAGCTTTGTGATAGGAGTGTATCTAGACACCATTTAGTGAGTAGGTTTACTCTAAACCTACATGAACCTACATACTAAAAGTGGTCTAGATGATGACTTATACTTTTTGAAACGGAGGGAGTACATCCATTCCGTAAAACAAGGCCTATACAACTTTAAATTCAAACAATGATGACTTTTACCAAGATTATAGAAAAATATATTAAGGGTTAATTTGTGGCATTTGCATTTATGAAAATATATGCCCCGATGTATCAAATGGAGTTGGTTTAGTATGGTAGATGTTTCTGATATGTTCTACAAACTTGGTCCAATTTTGTGTCGATTGACTTGCGAAAAATTTATACGCCTTATTTACTTTGAATTGGATGTAGTATTACATGGCATGTTTTAAGGCACTTAACATGGTTATCTGCATGCCTTGCTCTATAAATTCAAGTTTCTCAATTATAATTTCTGTAGCAGCAGTATCTACCTTCTATTATGTAGTTCTTGGCATTTTAAGTCACTTCACAGATGGGTTAGCATTCCCTGCTCTATAAGTTCATGATATATACCATTGTAACGTCTATCTTGTTCGTCCAAATGTTAGTACAGTAACGGCCTGCTCTGTAGAAGGTGACACTTTTTATGGTACTTCTCATATTTGTTTGCAATCCTATTTCACAAGTTAAATCATTATAATTTCTCTCTTGTTTATGCTAAGGAGTGACTGTAACTGCATTTTATTTTATCGCCATGGTAATCTTTATGTCATTTAAATATTTATTTATATTCCGTCATTCCCTACTCTATGTGTTCACAAGTGATTATACTATAATGTCTATCTAGTCCTTTGTAAACAGCAACAGCCACTATCTGATATTATGTCCTCTCATAGGGAACACGGAGAATCGTAGAGTGAATCGCCCCTACAATCTTGTAAGTATCTTTTGCTTTGTATTGCTGAATGCAAACCTATTTTATGTGAATGAGTGGCCTGGACCTATATGCAGAGAAGCAACAATAAAATAGATGGATCGTATATCCAAGTACTCGATACGGTGGATGTCTTCAAAAAACGAACTGACAACAGGATATCCTCCAACGGGACTGCACAAAAAGAAATAGTAAGTCTCTTATTTTTACTGAGATGTGCACAGTGTCAGATGCTTGTTTGTACGAGGTACCATATGATTCGGCTAATGATTAGAACAAGGTTGACCTTAACCCAGACTGGACAAAAACTAGACGTAAATCCCTCGATGTATAATTCAATGTGCTCACTTGATTTTGATGATGATCTGTTCTTTCTATATTTGACTTGTGTTCATCTATCTATCTATCTATCATGTGGTGGTAATTTAAGTATATCCACTTTGATGCTAATTTATAGTCTATTATTGTAGTTTTCTGCTATAATTAAGAGTTTGTGTGCACTCTGGAGGTAGTCACATTGTCTAGTGTCGGCACCACTTGAGTTGGCCAATGATTAGAACAAGATGACCTTTAACGGTACATCACAAAGACCGAACGTAAATCCCTTGATTTGTAATTCAATTTGCTCACTCAATCATGGTGGAGATCTCTTTTTGCTATATTTGACAGATGATCTTCTATCTATATATATACGTTAACTATACCATGATTAGGTGGTGGTGATTGAAGTATATCCACTTTTATGCTAATCTATATTCTATTATAATATTAGAGATCGCCACCATGATTGAGTTTTTATGCACTCTGGAGGTAGTAACATAGTCTAATGTTATATGTATGAGGCTAGTATAAATTACTTGGTCTTGGTGAGGAGTAACTTGGACTAGTAAAAAATGCATACAATACTAGTCCAAGTTACTCTACCAACACTAAAAGGTGTCTAGTTACATTCGTTTCACAAAACCCATGACATCTTATATTTTGAAACAGAGGGAGTTCTATCTAGACTACTCATAGTAAGATTGTCATAGATATTATCATCTAATATGATCCCTAGTTACTATATATATGTACTATAACCATATTAATATGATCTGGCAGTCTATCGTGCACCTGTTGTTTGATTGCTTAATTCATTACCTCAATAGCTACTCTACATGATGCACATATAGATGTAGGGGTTCCACATATGAAAACAATAAATTTTTACCCTACGCTCCTGAACCCCTGATGTTGCCAGGACCTATCTATTAGTAATACAGTAACGGGAGGGGCTTTTCATGAACTTACCCTTGAAGACCGAAAAGCGTTGTCAATGCTCAGGAGAGCGTGGTTGATGTAGACGAGCCGAAGCCAACCTCAAGGTCGTGATGAAGTACTTGCGCTCCCTTGGCTCCAACGACTTGAGTGCCTCAAGTGCGACACTTCGCGGGGAGTTACACACATCCAGTGCTGACGATGACTCCCACTTCCCCGATCCAGCAGCAGTTGCGGAAGTAGAGCTCCTGGATCCGAATCCCGCAGCACGACAGCGCTCCGTGGTGAAGATATCACTCGTTCGCGTAGTCCGAACTTGGGACCATGGTCACGAGAGAGAGAGAGAGAGAGAGAGAGAGAGAGAAAGGGTATCAATTGGAGGTCTTCCCAAAAGTGAGAAGACCTTTATTGAATATTGTGTGTCTTTATCTGGCCAAATACCCCCACTATATATAGGGTAAGGGGAGGTACTACCTCCCACAAAGTCCCGGGGTGGGACTAAAGGAGAGGAGAGGGAGAGGGATGGCACCGCCGGCCACCCCCATGGGCCCCGCGTAGGAGGGCTGGCCCACTAGGGCGCCGGCCACCCCCTCTGGCCCTTCTCCCTCTCACCTTTCCCTCATGGGCCCTCTTCCCTCCAGAATTGGCCCATTAAGCCTTTTTGACCTTTAAATTGATTTTATCTTTATTAAATAATTATGAATAAATGATTAAATCAATATTTAACATTCATTCACATATTATTCGATCTCCGTGGCTATGGAACACCTTCCACCTCCACTCTGGACATCCTCCGGACTTACGGAAACCCTTTCGGTTTTTCTCTCTGCTATTCTTTGGCGATTCTACCGATCCTATAAACACTCTCTAAGCATCATTAAACCCTTAAGCGTGATACCCTATGGTTCAAGAACACTCCATACATGGTCGGGACACTCCAGGACCATAGATCGACAGAGGGACCTAGATGGCCATGTGACCCCTATGTGTTCCACGAAGATCTTTTGTCGTTTGAACCGGGACGGGCGTGTATTATTCCCTTTATCTCTCGATACTTGCATTGCTCAATATCTGATGAATGACATCACCATGTCGTGTTGAATCTCGTTACTGAACAATGCTACTTGACTCGTTCCGACAAGTGATATCCTTGTGACCAAATCACACGATGCGCAGCTATTGGATATAACCTCTCCTGAGTGGGCCCTTAAGTATCTTTCCATCACATGGACGGACAAATCCCGCTCTTGACATATATTGCCTCTACAGTTTCCTCTGAGTACCTAAACACACCTTTATAACCACCGTATTACCAGATGGCGCTTTATGCTATCTAAGCACTCTCTAGAGACAGTGATTGATATAGCCTCACGGTGTAAGGAATAGTCTATGAGGATCCATTTCTAATCATCATAACTTGAACTTCGTGACATGATCGGGTCATCATGTTTAGGTTGGGTATTGGTTCATCATCTCATTCTCGGAATGAGTTGACTCCATTTCCAACTGGCATAAATGCCACATGATCAGGAAACTTGATCATCTATTAACCAATGAACCAGTGACTAGCGTTTTACTGGGAACCTCTAGTTGTTTGTATATCACACATGTATTGATGTTTCCACTCAATACAGTTATAGCAGGATATAAAACTTAATCATAAACTATACGGAATATGATAATAGTCCTTATTACTATTTGTCTCTAGGGCATATTTCCAACAATAGAGTCTATTGCCAATTTGATTCTTTAGTTTGCTCATCATTAAAGCAATGTAATGCTTTTCTTAACTTAAACGACCAGAGCACCGCCCTGTCAAGGCGAAGCTGCAGGTTTGAGCTCCATCAGTCCCAAACTAGGGATGGCAATTTCTGTGAGAAATACAATGTTTGATTAATAATAAATAAGGAATTTTCATCTATACATGATCAAATGATCTTGCGAGTTTAATATTAGCCACCATATGGTTCAATTGGTTATGGTTCCCGTGAATTTTTAGTTGACTTGTGATTGCATCAATGCTATATTCTGACGTGGTTCCTATACATACATTGTTTAAATACTTCATTGACCTTGCAAGGTGCACAATGTATCATTTGCTTGTTTGTCTACTGGATTTTGTTGCCTGGTTATATGTACAATGATACTGTCAGCAGTTGGAAATACAATAGTTGTAGGCATTACAAAGAAGGTTTGTGCTACTTTTTGGATGTATCCAACTATTGTTTTGGTAGCAAATGACCCATCTCTTTGTTTCTCCTCTTTTTTATTTACTGGTCCGACGATCAAAATATTTGAATGATCTGGCTACTGAAAAGAAATGGTTGATGTCTTGTTTGTCTGCAATGATTCTGGTAGTCTTTTTAAGATACTTGGTATATTGCTTGTTTTTCCAAGGTACTATCATAGTTGCCTGATGATTAAAGCAATGCCATCTGTGGTTGGAGGTCACTTTTTGGCTAGTTCATACTATAGACCATTTTTAAACACTATTCTTATATTTTAGGTTAATGCTTTGTTGTCCCGACCAGTTCTAAGCAATTGAAGGAATCTCATGCACCTCTTTTTGTTATATTTCTATAGTTCCCGTTATGCAAGTGATATGATTAGTTTATGAGGGAAAGAGTCGAGTTGCTTGATTCCCTACATTTATTACCACACTAGTTCAATTAGTCTGCATGAGACACACATGTTGATGGCTTGATATGTTATATTAGGACAATGCCAATTTTGAAATTCTTTGACAACAAACATGGTGTTTTTTCACCCGCTTTGCTACTCTAACTTAATATGTCTTAGTTTCAGCATGCAAATAACATGTAGTGTTTGTTCTAGAGTGGCTATGATACTGGCACATGTACGCATCGGACCAAGACATCGACAGTTCATGTTATTCCGGAAAGAGATGTACGAGGCACATCATTGATTGTTCCTGGCCAATGATGAATTTCAATTATTTTACATATAAGATGGCCACCAGTTAGCTGGTACGCTGTGCTAACTTGTTTTCTTTGTTTCAGGCTGCACACGAAGCTATGGGGGCATAAGGGAGGAATCCTACATTAAGTATTGAGGTCATTTCACAAAACAGCAGTGATAGTGATTTTTGCTTGCATCGGCCCACGATTTCAGTTTTTCTAGCAGAAAAATGTGTTATAGCTGCACTCCAAACAATTGATTTAATTGAACAAGAAATAGAGCAAATAGATGGAATAATTATGATTACACGTGAACAAATACGAGAACTAAAAGATCGACAAGATTTGACGGACCGTCTACTTGATAATCTCTTCTGCAGCTGTCATGATATGTCAGTTGTTACTTGTATGAGGATGTAAGCTCCGTAGTAGAAACCCTGTTCCAACACATGTCTTGTGATGTCTCTATAATGCTTCATCTTGTTTTTATTGAAAGTCTAGTCTGTAATAAATTTCAAAAAATATCTGTTGATGTAATAGGCTCATCCTAGCGCGGCCATTAGCAGGCTGAAATATTAACAGACTGTTTAAAACCAGAATTTTACCATAGTTATAGAATACGCAAATATGTTGTCTAGCAGATGGGCCAAGTAAACACTAAAAGACCGTAAGTGGCAGGCCAGAATATTAGTGGGCCTCATAAGTGTCCAAGGCCCTGAAAATGTACAGGGCTGAACAACAATAGGCGAGAACAGTAAAGGGCTCAAACTATAATGGGCCCGAATATTGATATACCCGAACAGTAAAGAGATGAAACAGTAAAAGGCCTGGACAGTAAAAAGCCCACGCAGTAGAGGGCTCGCACAGTAAAACGGACAGAAGAGTAAAAAGCCTGAACAGTAAATGGCCTAAATAGTAAAAGGCCATAAGAGCAAAAGGCCTAAATAGTGAACAGCCGGAACAGTAGAAGGCCAGAACAGTAAAAGATCCTAACACTAGCAACCCAGAAATTTAAAAGGCCATAACAGTAAATGGGTAGGATAGGGGTGGGCCCCACGGGCCATAGGAACAGTAATGGGCTGCCTGTAGGCCTTAACAGTGCCTGACCTTCTGGCACAGGCCCCTAATGGGCCGCATATTATTGTACCAAAGTGGGCCTTCTTTAGGCCTAAACTATAGCGGGCCTGAAATTGTACGGGCCCTGGATGGATTCATTAATGGTCCATGTAAAACAGTACACGGCATGAGAGTAAAGGGCCGTAATCTTATTGGGATCTCTTCGTGGGCTGGCCCACTTAACAATTAGCAGGCCTTGTCTAGGCCAGACTTCTGCCACAGTTTCTATGATCGTTAACGGCAGTAACCAGCCGTTAACAGTGGGTGCCACGTGGTATTTTGCATGACGTCAGCAGTCAACGCGGTTGGCGAACAGATCTACGACGAAACAAGTTTTCATGGCTGAAGGGTGCGATCCGCCATGGTCAGAAAAAACCATGGTAGATTCTTTTGTGACGGGGCTTTTACCACGAAGGGCATCCGTCGTATAAGACTTTTTAGCCACGAAAAACGAGCCTTCAACCACGAAAATCGTTCGTTGTAAAAGCCAACTTTTCTTGTAGTGAATTGCAAACTAAAATAAGATGTGTAAAAAATAATTGATAGAACTTCTCATTAATATTCCATAACGGCAACTCACACTAAGAGATACATAGGTAACTAACTAGAGGAGATATACTTCCACAATGCAAACCATCCTATATGATAACTTCTGTATTCATGATACGACTCTACTAAAAAGGTAAAAATATGAAAGATAATGATGTGATACCGCGACACTCCCCCAAGCTTGGAACAAACCAAGGGGATGCCAAAACCTGATGATGAATTACTCCTTCGGTGGTGGTGGTGGTGTGATCATGATCGGACTGTGAATCCTAGCCCTTGTGATTCTTTCCCTACTCTTCCTCCTTAGGCCTTGTTTACTTGTCTCATATTCGCTAGTGTATTCGCGGGGATCGCAGGGGATTATTTCAATTCCCGCAAAATCCCTGCAGTCTGTTTACCACGCCGGGTTTGGCCGGGATAATCCCGGCATATCCCACAAATCCTTCATGTTTTTGGGTAGATTGAAAACTCTCCTCTAACATAGAGTATTTGGTGGGATTGGAGAGTATTGGGTGAACACCAAATCCCCGCATATCCCCAAAACTCTAGTGGCTAAAAATACGAGAGAAGTAAACAAGGCTTTAGAGTGTTCTTTTCCTGCATGGTTAGAATGAGGCATATCCAATTGGAGGGTAATTTTTCCTTAGGCATCTTTTGGAATTGCTGCTCATGTATAAGGGTATGGAAGGGATTCTTGATGTGTGGAGGAAGTGACCATGAAGCCAAGCAAAGGCGTAGAACCTTCCCTCCAGTGGACATCCGTGCAGTCCTTTTGAGCTTTACAGGATTTGCGACCACTCCAATGCTTGCAATGGTGGTGCTGGTGTGCGTATGCTGGTCTTCCTTCACTTCCTCTTCAACTTCACCCTTGATCTCCTCCTTCTGCTTGGGGTCTTGGAGATCAACTTCCACAAGCTTCTTGCCCTTATCGTTGGTGGAGACCATCGTGCTTATAAACTTGAGAATAGTTCGTGACAAAAACAGATCAAAACAAAAACACGACGAGAACACGATATACGGACCTCGGGAGATCGGGGGATTATATATTACAAAGTTTAACAACAAAAAGAAGGTACTGGGAGAAAACGGGTCGGAGACGGGCTCCGTGGTGGCGCGTCCAGGTGGGCCCGCGCCAGGGGGTGGTGTGAGCCCCCCGGACTATGTTTTCGTCCCTTTTTCGACTCATTATCTTCCATGTTAGATAAAAACTACAAAAATATAAATTGAAAAGTTTTCGGTGGACCTTTTCTTACCAGAATTGTTACCTATTCGAAAACGGACTCTGCAGGTTTTTGAATTTGGTATTTAATAAATTCTTCCGGAGTCACCAGTTGAATAATGTTTGAGTCTTTTGACCATTCTTCATCTCATTACATTTCCTAACACTTGAAAATTTCTTTCATACAAAACTTCACAAAATCTTTATTGGCAACATTAGTGCATGCAAGATAATAAACCTTTGGGTTCAATTTCAACCGAAGTCCATCAAAACATAAGATACTGTAGAAACTCCTTTCAAAAGCCCAAAAGAATTCAAAAAGGAAATCGATTTAAGAGGCAAATGCAAAAATGGCAGAAATCCGTCAAAACAGACCAGCTGGTAAAGATCAATTTTTTCGAAAATCTTCTGTTGCTCAAATCAAAAAGTACAAAACTGCCGAAAGTTAAATAATAACCTGGGGCATGCACAAAAAAAATTACAGATCAGTACGACGTTCTGGGTGATGAGGATATATACAGGGATTATGATGATTTTGACTGCCTGAACTGGAAGGAAATATTGAGTCAAATCAATAATGACTATCAGGTGAATTCATTCCTAATTGAACCTGATGTTTTATTTAATGAGAACTTTATACTACCTAAGTCTATGCATCTTTGTATGATCAGGTTTATTGATAACACAAGCGTTGCGTGAGGAGGAGGAGAGTTGCACCAAGAAGGACAAGCGCTGATTTCCAATATCAACAAGTGCGCGAGGGAGGAGCGGGAGGCATGCGCACTAGGAGGCAATGAGGAAATCACGTATGAGCAAGAGAGAGAGATGGCGCACCAAGAATTACTTGTTTGAGGTGTTCCACGACGTTTGGACTGCGTGCCAATAAGGCTGAACCCATATATGGGTCGGTATGTATCAGTTTGAGTCAAACCGAGCCAGTTTGGCCCAAGTTATGGCTGTTTTTAGGCCCGTTTAGAGGGGAGGACGCCCCAGCCCTCATATAAACCTTCGTAGCCGTCACAAGTTAGGAGTTAGACCACGTTAAAATATTTTGGAGTTGTTTCTTTCATAGAACCTCTGCAATTACCCTGTGTTCAAATCTACCAACTATAATTGAGTGTGATCTGTTGTTTCATTGGGAATTAGTAGATTGCAGACTACCGTTCGTGGTCACGGCTGCGTGCGCAAGAGTGTGGTGTTGTGAATATCCTACAAGGTTCGAGATCTGTTGCACTGGCATCAGGGATCGAGCGGGAGAGATCATAGCTACGCACTAGTTATCTATCATCCACCATCATCATCGCCATCCGTTTACTGAGAAGATCGGACCACCCCATATCACTGGGATTTTTCACGATTTTTTATAGTGAAGCACAAGAATCTGTTTCGGGACAGCAACTTCCCCAAATCTTACTTCTCTCTCATTAGAGGCTAATTTTGACACAAAAAACCAAACAAAAAGGATAATAAGAGGTTATTACAGAAGCAATAACTTCCAAGATTCAAATAAACAAAAATAAACTGAAAGCAAAAATATAATGGGTTGTCTCCCAAAAAGCTCTTTCTTTATAGCCATTAAGATATGCATGATAATTTCAATGATGCTCACATAAGAATATGAATTAAAGTAAAAGAGAGCATCAAGAAGCAAATATACACATATTTAAGTCTAACCCACTTCCTATGCAAGGGAATTTTGTAAGAAAATAAATTATTGAAACAAGAGGCTACTAGCATAGGAAGGAAAAACAAGTGCAACATAAAGACTTTCAGCATCAAGCGAGAAAACTTAATATTATTGAGATGCATAAAAACATTTCCCCCTCTCTCATAATAACTTTCAGCATCATGAATAAATTTAACGATATAACTATCACATGAACTATAGTAGCAATGATCACTTATTCTGATAGAAAACACAGGGACACTAGCTTTCCTAGCTCTACTAGGATGTGAAACAATATTAGAAGTATGCTTACAAAGGATAATGTGTCCATATTCTACATTTTTAGTGACAAGGTCTTTCACATTTGCTACTGCAGGTTCAAGATCTATTTGTTCATCAGGTTCTACAGCTTTATTTGTACTTTTGTTAACCATACTAGCTATCATATAATGTTCCTTTACCTTAACAGAGAAAGGTATTTTCTCGATGTAAGGTTCAGGTAATATACGATCAGCAGTATAAACTTCAGTATTTTTAGTAGGAACACAATTAACAATATCTTTATGTGGCTCATGATACGTGTTCCATTTCTTTTTAGGAATTTCAATATAAGAGGCAAAGGCCTTAAAACAATTTGCAATACTTTGAGAATCAAGACCATAAGCAACACTAATATTAGGAAAGTCATTAGTTCCCATAAAATATTTAATGCATTCATAATCATAATTTACACCTGACTTTCTTCCTTTATCATTCTCTGATGCTTCAGCATTATCTTGAATACGGTCTAGATGATCGCATTTAACTTCTTATTTCATACGTGTAAATGATCTAGCACAAGAAACATCCAATAAATCTTTATCATGAAGAGAAAGCCTAGCATAAAAGTTATTGATAATAATATTATTGGGGAGCTCATGAATAGGACATTTGAGCATTAGTAACTTCAATCTCCCCCAAGCTTGGGCGGTACTCTCTCCATCACGAGACCAAAAGTTATATATTTGATTCCAATCTTTATGAATCTCACTAGGAGAATAAAATTTGGAATAAAAGAGAGGTACAATTTCCTCCCATTCAAGAGATTGGCTATTCTTTAGCAACTTATACCATTTCTCAGCTCCGCCTTTCAATGATACAGAGAATAACTTTTTCTTAACTTGATCTGTTGTAATACCTGCACACTTAAACAATCCATATAATTCATGTATAAAAAGCAAATGATCACCGGGATGGACAGTTCCATCTCCAAAATAGTTGTTATCCATAACACGATCAACAATTTTTGTAGGTATTTTAAAAGGATCAATTTCAGCAGGTGGTGGTGTAGGGGTTCCGCGCATAAAAACAATAAATTTTACTCTATGCCCCTGAACCCCTGAAGCTGCCAGGACCTATCTATTAGTAATACAGTAACAAGAGGGGCTTTTCGCAAACTTACCCTTGAAGACCGAAAAGCGTTGTCAACGCTCAGGAGAGCGTGGTTGATATAGACGAGCCGAAGCCGACCTCAAGGTCGTGATGAAGTCCTTGCGCTCCTTCTGGCTCCAACGACTTGAGTGCCTCAAGTGCGACACCTCACGGGGAGTTACACACGTCTGGTGCCTGACGATGACTCCCGCTTCCCCAATCCAGCAGCAGTTGCAGAAGTAGAGCTCCCGGATCCGAATCCCGCAGCGCGATGACGCTCCGTGGTGAAGATGTCTCTCGCTCGCGCAGTCCAGACTTGGGACCACGGTTACGAGAGAGAGGGGGAGAGAGAGAAAATATCAATTAGAGGTCCTCCCAAAAGTGGGGAGACCTTTATTGATTATTGGGTGTATTTTTCTAGGCCAAATACCCCACTTTATATAGGGGGAGGGGAGGTACTACCTCCCCTCAAGTCCCGGGGTGGGACTAAAGGAGAGGAGTGGGAGGAGGTAGCCGCCGGCCACCTAGTGGGCCCCACGCGGGGGTGGAGGGGGCTCGGCCTAGCCGGCCTCCCCCTTGCCCCTTCTCCCTCTCTCCTTTCCCCTAATGGGCCCTCTCCCTCCCAAATTGGCCCATTAAGCCTTTGACCTTTTTTAATTGATTTTCTATTTATTAAATAATTATGAATAAATGATTAAATCAATATTTAACATTCATTCACACATTATCTAATCTCCGTGGCCATGGAACACCTTCCACCTCCACTCTGGACATCCTTCGGACTTACCGAAACCCTTCCAGTTTTCTCCCTTCTCTTCTTCGGTGATTCCACCGATCCTATAAACACTCTCTAAGGATCATCAAGCCCTTAAGTGTGATACCCCACGGTTCGGAAACACTCCAGACATGGTCGGGACACTCCCGCACCAATGATCGACAGAGGGACCTGGATGTCCATGTGACCCCTGTGCGTTCCACGAAGATCTTTCGTCGTTTGAACCGGAACAGTCGTGTCTTATTCCCTTTGTAATTTGATACTTGCATTGCCCGAGATCTGATCAATGACATCACCATGTCGGGTTCAATATCGTTAATGAACAATGCTACTTAACTCGTTCCGACAAGTGATATCCCCGTGATCTAATCACACGCTGCGCAGCTATTGGATACTTCTTGATACATTGCAAATGTATCTATAATTTTTGATGCTCCATGCTTGGTTTTATCCACTTTCTTGTGTTTTGTCCACACTTTGGAGTACTTTTCCTATGATTTCTTGGACTAACCTATTAACAAGAGCTACAGTGCCAGCTGCCTGTTTTCTGCTGTTTTTGGTTCCAGGAAAGTCAGAAAATGAATATTCTCGGAATTGGACGGGACAAAAGCCAAAGTGCCTATTTTTTCAGAAGACTCAAGGAGCCAAAATATGAGACGGAGGAGGGCCACGGGCTGGCCACACCACCCCCAGGCGCGGGCTGGGCCTGGCCGCGCCAAGGCATGGTGTGGTGGCCCCAGGCACCCCCTCGGTCTCCCTCTTCGCATATAAGAAGCCTTTTGACCTAAAAACTCTGGGGGGGGTCGACGTTTTTCCAGAAGAAGTTCCGCAGTGCCGCCACCACCGAAGGGGAGATTCGGGGGACAAAAAGTCTCTGTTCCGGCACCCTGCCGGGACGGGGAAGTGCCCCCGGAGCCATCTCCATCGATCTCCACCATCATCTTCATCGACCATCCATGTTTCCTCCATCTATGAGTGAGTAATCCCCCGCTGTAGGCTATGGGGATGGTAGGGATTGGATGAGATCGTTCATGTAATGGCATCAGATTGTTAGGGCATAGTGCCTAGTATCTTTTATTAGTGCTTTATGACTTTGTTGCGACTTGTTGTGCTTAATGCTTGTCACTAGGGCCCGAGTGCCATGATTTTAGATCTGAACTTATTATTGATTCATTATGATAGTATTGTTTTTGGTCTTATCTGCAAGTTGTATACACACGTTGTTGTCCGGAACCTATGGCCCCGAAGTGACAGAAATCGGGATAACCGGAAGGGAATGGCTTTGATGTGAGGATCACATGTGTTCACGGAGTGTTAATGCTTTGCTCCGGTGCTCTATTAAAAGGAGCACCTTAATTGCCAATAGTTCCCTAGAGGCCCCACTGCAAACGGGCTGGCAGGACAAAAGATGTTGTGCAAGTTCTCATTGCGAGCACGTATGACTATATATGGAACACATGTCTAGGATTGTCTAGTACTTGGATGCTTTATCTTATTTATCTGCAATTGCCCTATGTTCTGATTACTATGTGAATTGTCTTATCCATGCAATGCCCGTCCATCCATCCCTATGCCTACTGCACTCGAATCCCACTGTTTACTGCTTTTGTTACTATTGTCTTTGCTTTACTACTGCTGCTGCTTTACTATTCCTACTACAAAACTGTTGCTACTGATAAACTGCTGTGAGCAAGATTGTTTTCCAGGTGCAGCTGAATTGACAACTCAGTTGTTAAGGCTTATAAATATTCTTTGGCTCCCCTTGTGTCGAATCAATAAATTGGGTTTTACTTCCCTCGAAAATACTGCGATACACCCCCTATACTTGTGGGTCATCAAGACTATTTTCTAGCGCCGTTGCCGGGGAGCATACCTTTATTTATCAAGTCCACTTGGATTCACTATTGTTTAAGCTAAGTTTATTTTCTCCTTGTTTGCTTGTTTCTTTACCAAAAATACAAAAAAAGTAGTTACTACTCTAGTTGTTATTTTCATTGGTCTGTTATTGTCTTGCCTTATCATGCTTGTTGTCAATGGTTGGTTTCTTTGAAACTGAAGCTTATTGACAAGGTGGGTTCACGGAAGATGAAAAGTATTATTATAAGAAACACCGCTTGTCACAAAAATGGAAACACTTATGGGGGCAAATTGATAGATTGTATACCATTGCTAGAAACGTGTGCTCTACTTATAATGTTACTTATTGCTTTGATAAATCTTGTTGCTGTAGGAGGTACAAACACCTCCCTTTTCAATGTGAGTATAATGATAATGTTACCATATCTTCCTATGTTATGGGAAATTATGATCTTTATGATGTGGAACAAATTGAGGAATTTATTGCTTGGAAGGGTGCATTTGAACTTGCTAGTTTGCTTGAAAATATTGATGATTCACCTTATAAGTATGAGGTTTATGGTATACTTAAATTTTTCTTTGAGAATTACAAGGAAGAAAACAGCTATATTCTTGACTATACTAATAGATGCTTTCCACAAATGGAAGAGACTAATGCCTTGCAGGATCCTATGGAAGAAGAAATTGCTGAACCTGAAATCTCATTAGATGAAAAAGAGGAGAGTGATGAACAAAAGGAGGAAGAATGGATTAGCTACCCATGCCTACCTTCTAATGAGAGTAACTCTTTATCCCTTACATTATTTGATTATCCCCCATGCTTATTAAAGAAGGATGAATGTTATGTTCCTGAGGATTCTTTTGAAGATGTTTATGATAAAGCTCTAGTGCTTGTAGATCATGAAGAGCATGCTTTATGTGATAGTTATATTGTTGAGTTTATTCATGAGGCTACTGAAAATTATTATGAGAGAGGAAAATATGGTTGTAGAAGTTTTCATGGTATTGAAACACCTCTCTATGTGCTGAAAGTTTTGAAGTTACGCTTGTTTTATCTTCCTATGCCTATCACTTTGTTCTTTGCGAATTTATTTGCATACATGATTCCTATGCATAGGAAGTGGGTTAGACTTAAATGTGTTTTGAATTTGCTTCTTGATGCTCTCTTTTACTTCAACTCTTATTTCTTATGAGAGCATACTCTCAAACTATTATGCCTGAAGATGATATTATGTCTATTATTCTTGGGAGACCTTTTCTTAAATACTGCAGAAGCTGTTATTAATTGTAATCAAGGGAAGGTGACCTTCAATGTCAATGACAAGGAACATACTATCTATTTCCCCAAGAAGATTGATAGACTTATGGTTTTGAATACAATTGAACATGATGAGGGCATTTAAGTTGGAGAAATATATTGTCCCCTACCAAGAGAAAAATTTGAAACTATTATGATTGGGACCATTGCTATCAAGGTTGAGGTAACATAATCATTAGTGGAATACAAAGTTTTGTATCATATGAAATTGTTTTGGTAACAATACCTGATCAACCTTGTTAACAAAAGGATTTCATTGAACAAAACAATGTTTCCACCATGATTATCTCCACTTACTTCCATTTTATCCATTTTCAGTTTTTGCTTTTGCCTAACTTAAAGGCGTTAAAGAAAAGTACTTGTTGGGAGATAACCCAAGAGTTTTAGTTGAGTCTTGTAAGTTATTACTTCAGTAATAACCGCTCCTTATCCTTTTTATTTGCTTTTTGTGCCAAGAGTAACCTCTAATGAGAGTGAAGTAATGATTGGGAAAGTTGTTGTCCCAAAACAGATTTTTGTGCTTCACCGTAAAAACTCCTGAGAGAGCTCTGTATATCGGATTAAGCTGTAATATTTTGTGCTTCTGCCCCAGGTTGTTATCTAACTTTTGTTAGTTCAACACTTTTTGATTTGAGCAACACAAGGTCTTCGAAAAAATTCGTCTTTACCTGTTGGTCTGTTTTGACAGATTTCTGCCATTTTCTGCATTTGCTTCTTGTTGGTTCCTTGTGGAGTTCTTTTGGGGAATTGAGCTTTTTGAGGGAAGTGATACAGTAGCTAGTGTTCTAAAGGAAGTTTATTTGGTGTTAGAACTAAACCTTGAGACTTATTTATCTTAAGTGCACTAATGTTGCTAATGAGATTGTGTGAAGTTTTGTATGAAGGAAAATTTTCAGGTGTATGGAAGGAATGAGTAATGAGATGAAGGATGGACTAAAGCTCAAGCTTGGGGATGCCACTCGTGTCACCCCAAGAAATATCCAAGAAGTACAAGCGTCAAAGCTTGGGGATGCCCAAGGCATCCCCTTCTTCATCAATAAAAATCCCAGGTTTCTTCCAAACACTTTATTTTTATTGTTTCATGCACAGTTGTGTTGTTCTTGGAGCGTCTTCTTTTTCGCTTTCGTTTTGGTTTTTAGTTTCCTTGGTTTGCTTAGTTTTCTGAATAAATTGGTTGTACCCCCTCTTTCATACATTGGTTTGCAATTGGTTTGGTTTGGTTTAGAAAAGAGTAGGAAAGCTCATGCTTAAGTGGTAAAGAGAGCTTGTTTTTGACTGTGGCCTATGCTTTGTCATGCCATGCTTGATATTGTTTTGGCTTTATGCTTAGTATTCTTTGCGGTAGAATGACTTGTTATAAACAATTGATATTGCTTAATGTGCCTTGGATGAATCATGCGTTGTTTTAGCATATTAAAGCATAATATAGTGGTATTCTCCTTTGATGTTTTATTTGGGTTGACTTGGCACATGCTCAAACCATGTTATGACTATCTCAAGTCACCATAAGCCTTTATGATCCTTTAGTTTTCAACTTGTAGTATCACTTTATGCTTTGATCAATGATGTTTTGTCGCTCTGCATGATTATGGTCATTATTTCTCTCTCGTTGGTCGCTCCCTTACTATTGCTAGCCTTCACTTTCACTGAGTATGTTTTACTCAAGTTTCCAACTCCCTAAACCAAATATTTCCAAAGTGTCCACCATACCTACCTATTAGCATCATTTGCTACTTCCGTGCATATTCAATATGCCTTGTTTTCTTCCGAATAAAATGTTTGCTTGTTTTGAGAAAGTTAGTTAGTAAAGCTCTCACGAACTTGATGGCACACTTTATTTCCTGCACTTAATAAACCTGAACCATTGTGAATTCTCCATGAAAGTTATATGCTTGCTAATTATAGGCTGGGGATTAGTAGAACCATTCTATCACGGGGAACGCTTTCAACACTTGTAAATATATACCCAGTTGATACCTTGCTCTTTTGTTTGCGGATGTCGTCGGTGTGAAATAAAAGGGGAGCTTGTAAGTCCATGGAGTTATGTATGTGTGTTAGAGAAACACCTGGGCCGCTGGTCTAATCCATGCTGACATGGTGGAAACCTGCAGCGTAACCATAATGAGCTGTCTATGAAGCATTCTTCTTATAAAAAAAGAGTCCTATATTGAGAAAAAAAAGAAAAAAAAGATAATATGAAAAGAGGAAACAGAGAAAAAAGCACCATATTCCCATGGTAAATAAGAAGAATGATGAGATGCTCGTTGTCTGCTTGCCTTGTCATTTTGATATGGGGATTCTTCCGTATCATCGGGCAAGGGGTACCCCGTTGGCGGTTCTCAATGATACACATGTACTTACAATGACAATAACTTACCGGTAACTAAAGTTGAGTAGCATGAGGAGCGGCCCTCGTACTCAAGGGACTTGGGATCTTCAGTTTATAGTCTATCAAGCATATAACTTAGATTGGACCTCACTTTCACCTTAACCACATTAAAGATGCTTATGACAGGGGCAATGAGAGCTCAAAGCTAATGAGTACCATACTTTCAGCATTTGGAAGCCTTTCAAACTATTCAAAACCTTTTCATTTCCTTGTTGAGTCTCCACACATTCTATGAGCACTTTCTTGAGAACATAGTGGCCATTCTTAGTTCTACGTGAATTGTCCCAAGACTTGTTGATTGATGCATACCTTGATATTGCTTGTTTTAAACTATTTGTATCTAGTCACTCTTGTAAACTTGAAGGTGTCCTATGCATTTATGTTTGCTACTCTACGTGGGACAAGCTGAATGCCACTATGCTATATTTTCTTTATGTGAAACAAACAAACGTCATGCAAAGCATTGTTATTCATGAACCTTTTGTTTGTGCCTTTTCATGTTGCATCATAGTTTCTTTGCTTATTGCTAGAACTTTGTCTTTCATGTTATGATTGAAGTACTATGATCCCAACTTTGAATGTTTTACAAATACTTTGATCAAGTCTTTGATGGTGCATGTCACCTCAAAAATTATTCTTTCTTTTTATCACTTACCTACCCGAGGACGAGCAGGAGTTAAGCTTGGGGATGTTGATACATTGCAAATGTATCTATAATTTTTGATGCTCCATGCTTGGTTTTATCCACTTTCTTGTGTTTTGTCCACACTTTGGAGTACTTTTCCTATGATTTCTTGGACTAACCTATTAACAAGAGCCACAGTGCCAGCTGCCTGTTTTCTGCTGTTTTTGGTTCCAGGAAAGTCAGAAAATGAATATTCTCGGAATTGGACGGGACAAAAGCCAAAGTGCCTATTTTTTCAGAAAACTCCAGGAGCCAGAATACGAGACGGAGGAGGGCCAGGGGCTAGCCACACCACCCCCAGGCGCGGGCTAGGCCTGGCCGCGCCAGGGCATGGTGTGGTGGCCCCAGGCACCCCCTCGGTCTCCCTCTTTGCCTATAAGAAGCCTTCTGACCTAAAAACTCTGGGGGGGTTCGACGTTTTTCTAGAAGAAGTTCCGCAGCGCCGCCACCACTGAAGTAGAGATTCGGGGGACAGAAAGTCTCCGTTCCGGCACCCTGCCAGGACGGGAGGTGCCCCCGGAGCCATCTCCATCGATCTCCACCATCATCTTCATCGACCATCCATGTTTCCTCCATCTATGAGTGAGTAATCCCCCACTGTAGGCTATGGGGGTGGTAGGGATTGGATGAGATCGTTCATGTAATGGCATCAGATTGTTAGGGCATAGTGCCTAGTATCTTTTATTAGTGCTTTATGACTTTGTTGCGACTTGTTGTGCTTAATGCTTGTCACTAGGGCCCGAGTGCCATGATTTCAGATCTGAACTTATTATTGATTCATTATGATAGTATTGTTTTTGGTCTTATCTGCAAGTTGTATACACACGTTGTTGTCCGGAACCTATGGCCCAGAAGTGATAGAAATCGGGATAACCTGAAGGGAATGGCTTTGATGTGAGGATCACATGTGTTCACGGAGTGTTAATGCTTTGCTCCGGTGCTCTATTAAAAGGAGCACCTTAATTGCCAGTAGTTCCCTAGAGGCCCCGCTGCAAACAGGCTGGCAGGACAAAAGATGTTGTGCAAGTTCTCATTGCGAGCACGTATGACTATATATGGAACACATGCCTAGGATTGTCTAGTACTTGGATGCTTTATCTTATTTATCTGCAATTGCCCTATGTTCTGATTTCTATGTGAATTGTCTTATCCATGCAACGCCCGTCCATCCATCCCTATGCCTACCGCACTCGAATCCCACTGTTTACTGCTTTTGTTACTATTGTCTTTGCTTTACTACTGCTGCTGCTTTACTATTCCTACTACAAAACTGTTGCTACTGATAAACTGCTGTGAGCAAGATTGTTTTCCAGGTGCAGCTGAATTGACAACTCAGTTGTTAAGGCTTATAAATATTCTTTGGCTCCCCTTGTGTCAAAACAATAAATTGGGTTTCACTTCCCTCAAAAATATTGCGATACACCCCCTATACTTGTGGGTCATCACTTCTCCGAGTGGGCCCTTGAGTATCTTCCCGTCACATGGACGGAGAAATCCTGCTCTTGACATATATTGCCTCTATGGTTTCCTCGGAATACCTGAACACACCTTTATAACCACCATTTTACCAGATGGCGTTTGATGCTATCTAAGCACTCTCGAGAGACAGTGATTGATATAGCCTCACGGTCTAAGGAATAGTCTACGAGGATCCATTTCTAATCATCGTAACTTGAACTTCGTGACATGATCAGGTCATGATGTTTAGGTTGGGTATTCGTTCATCATCTCATTCTTCGAATGAGATGACCTCATTTCCAATTGGCATAAATGCCACATGATCAGGAAACATGATCATCTGTTGACCAATGAACCAGTGATAGAGTTTCACTGGGAACCCCTGGTTGTTTCTATATCACACGTATATTGATGTTTCCACTCAATACAGTTATAGCATGATATAAAAATTAATCATAAACTATATGAAATATGATAATAGTCCTTACTACTATTTGTCTCTAGGGCATATTTCCAATAGTCTCCCACTTGCACTAGAGTACAAATACACTAGCCGCATTTGTTCTCAATCATTGGCACCAAGTATCCGGTACCCTGAACATGCTTGCTCATGGAAGAGGTTGAGTCTTGGGTCTGTACTTTACAGTCCCAAATCCTTTGCAACTTACTAATGTCACCTTCATTGACATTAATACTTTATCATCACATGATAGCATCTGTGTGTATGCATCATCACTATGGCAGCAGAACGAGGCCTGATTCCAGGAGCCTACAGTGACGTTAGATCAACCTCAAGGGCTTTTTCATGGGCACTGTGCCCTGGGACACATTATTCTATGTTAAAAGCGAACTAGCCCCACCATAACATTATACAACACTTTAGATGGTACCCTTATCTATTATTATAAATGTATTCATCGAAACTCCCATGCACTCTGTGCAATTTCGATGTTTTGTTCACCTCGCTTCCTATTGGACTTTAATTGGTATCTACAGGAGTTTCCAACATATTCCCTTATAACATAACCCTTTATGTTTTAAGATATGTTATCCTTTATGGATTTGGAAAATATATCCACAGTTCTCTACTAGACACTATGGACAAACTTAGCTCAAATGTTTTGTGATTCGAACTTAATCACTTTCAAACGTTCTTTATTTGGATCATATATTATGCTAAGTTATTATCATGGTTTACTAAGACAGAACCCATGTCTCAACATAGTGGATGATGATCATCCTTTTCTTTCTTTCTTTCAACCATTGGTGTTAAACTTAATGCTATTCCTATTTTGAGTTATTAAGGACTGGTTCCTTAATTAACTTCTATTCTGAAACACTTTTCAGAATCCCTTAAGGAATACTACATAATATCATAATACACCTATTATCAACTTCTACATATTATAAATCATTATTTATAAGTATTTGCACTTTCATCCTTAACATATTTAAGAATTACTCCTATAAGCTCCCACTCAAAATATGTTCCTACATATTTGAGTTTGAGACTCATATTGCTCCCACTTAAAAATATGTCAATCACATATTGTTTTAGGAAGATTTTCATAGCTCCCACTCAATTTTATGCAAATTTCATATCTCTTTTACTATTTTGAATAACTTCAAAATCCTTTGATCAAATATCAAACTTGGAGATTTACTATGAGATACCAGTACTATTACTAGTTTTGAATCCACTAGACATTTAGCACACATGAATCAAATTCATTTGAGTTCATCCAATACTTGACAAATTGTGCTTTTGTCATTCACCCCTTTTTCCTACTATGGCTTTACAGTCATTTGGGAAAATTCCAAGTAACCCCTTTACTTGTGAGATTCAGCAACGAATTGCTTTCTAATCTCAAGGGAATTTTGCTTCTAGGATTTCTCATAATTTAGTTTACCATTATTTCCTTTGTAGTTTGTAGATATGTCATATTTCAAAAATCATGACAAGTGGTTCACAAATGTCTCCATACAAGATATGGATTTACATTTTGAATCCTACTTCATATAGTGAAAACAATAGTGGAGGGGATAAACACAATGATCAAAATCATTGATTCTTTCCTTCCGTGAAGAGAATCGTTCAGGAACGTTTTCCATTGCGCTTCTCAACACTCTGATACAGGGTTTTGAATCCTCATCGTGTTTCACACTAATTCCCATTTGCTTCATAATTGAGAAACATCACCAAAAGTGAGCTTTCTCAAGAATGCACCAAAATCCAAGCAATACGAATCTTGCTTTCCTTTTGGTTTCAACTATGGATTTCGTATTCAAAGTTTCCAATGAATGCACTACAAGGACTTATTTGCTATTGTTTAGGTTATATCGAATAACCCCAAAACTTTCACGAATTCAAATGGTTCACCAATTCTAATTGAGTGCTAACTATTTCTAAACTAATGGTCTCTACATATACACTACAACGATTTATTTGGTGCCTTCTATTCAACCCCCTTTGATATCTAATATCATATTGTGATGCTTTGCATTTTTGATGTTTCAAAACACTTTGCATTCCACAATTTCTTTTATGCCATTCTTATAAGTTTGAATTTCATTACTATTGATCAAATCATAGTAATTAGATTCTCTTTTATACTTATACCCTTTTATTGATGAAACACTTTGATCAAATCAAATAGTTTCATATTCATGTTTCCTTTGGTAAACTACTTTACACATTTAAACAATCATATAATGATAATTACCATTTTTGTTAAAACACAATACATCGAATATGTATTTACTTTTAACAATTCATTAAACACTTTGTATTCAAGTAACACACGGTGTTCAAGTTATTTTGCCGAACTTAGGCATGATTTATATGTGAAAAGAAATCAAATGACTTTCACATATTATCATTATAACTTTGAATTTAAACAATGGTTTCATTCATTAATGAATATATCATTAAGTTGGGTATTTTAAACAAGGCATTTTAATGTTTTATAAATGTTCATACATTATCAATTAGTTTCAAACAACAAGGATAATTCACACATAATAAAACAAGATATGAACACGAATAGAAATCATTCATAAAAGTAGAACAACTGTTTGTTATAAACTCATATAAATAACTGTCTCACGAAGTGTGAGACAAACTAAAGAAGTTCACAATTTCTTGATTACATTAATCATCCTAAAACATAAACTAAATGACAAATGTCGAGGGAGAGTGTCGTCGGCCGTCATCATCATGCTTGCCATCAACACGCAACGTCACCTCCTCTCCAGCAAGCACCTCTATGCAGAAGGACCTGTTTTCACCAAAACAGAACAAGTATCAGATATACTTAACACTGCAATGTGTTTGCAAGATTATAACATTTATAAAACTATATATCAAATATATACCTTTGTCGTTGACGACTCCAGCGATGTTGGGTTCTTCTATCACATTTCTGAAATGTGATATGAACTCAAGGAAATCCAGTGTTTCCGTGTCGCCTCTCATAACGCAGATCCTGACTTGTGCTTGGAAGCTCGGAGAAAGCGACCGCAGCACAACTCCCATCGCAAATGAGATTGAGTACCAGTTGTCTAGGTAGTATGCCAGACTCATATACGCATCGTAGAGGCGCAATAAGTGCTCATCCAGTGAGGGGCCCTCCTCCATCTTTATGGAGAGGAAGTCCCCCATCAGCTCATACTCCCACATGCGCACTTGTTCCACAAAATGTGCTCTCAGATGTGCCATGACCATTTGGGGCTTGAGACTCCCCACCATTGGCCATAGCCCATCATCCATTCCGAGGCGCATGGTCACTGATATAAACGTGGCCATCACACGACGATGATAACACAGATCCCGCTGCTCCTGGGTCTCATGAGAATAGGGTGACTCTAAATACATCTCGTAGGTCATGTAGTCAGCTACATTGTTCTCCCCAAGGAGATCAAATAGGCGTATGACCCATGTAGAAAAGTTGGATCCATATAACTTGAGATTTTCTCCTTTTAACCAATCATCGATAGGAAAGGTAATCTCAGGAAGAACCATTTTCTACATTTATAATTGCAAAAGGAATTTAGACTAAGTTTATAATTAAATGAGTTAATAATAACTCCACTCAGAAACACCTATCCCCAAAGGGTTCCTAGTGATAACACGACCCCTATCAGCCACATCTCCCCCGATCACCACGGCCATCAATGTGGGTTCAAGGGTGGACGCTAAACGTCAGTCACATCATTCATGCGACTCGTGCTCGATCTTTCGACCATCCGCGTTCCGAGGCCATGTCTGTACATGCTAGGCTCGCCAACTCAACCTTAGTGTTTTCGCGGTGCAACATGGCTTGCACCCATTGTATGCGAACGTAGATATGTCTGACACCCGATCATCACGGCCTGCCTCATACCGAAGAACTTTCTTGGTGGTGCACACTAAGGGGGAACACAATCGTTGGTTATTTTAACATGGATCATCTTATTAGGCTACCGCCGAGTATCTAATACTAGCACACAATAAGACATACAAACAATAACATTGAATGTAAATGCTATGTGATATGGTCCTTCACATCATGATCTCCATCCACCGTCATTGGGTTCCGGCACCAGGGTTTCGGCGCCGTAGACACCAGGGTACCAGTGTCATTCCGGCGTGGTAGTTCGTCACCTCCGTGACTATCTACTACTACGTAACATAAGGTAATCACTTTTACCTTTGCCACAATCATATCACAAAGCAACACCCTCCTGCAAAACAAAGTTAGACGCCTCTACTTTATCTTTGCATGTTTTACATGGCTGAATGGGCTTTCGCACAAGAACCATTCTTACCTACGAACTTTCAACACAACGTTGATCAAGTAGTTGTCTATACTACACCCCTTTTGGGGCCCTCCATTGCAAATGGTATACCAACTAATGCGAGAGAGACAGACACCCCCCAAAGCCACTTTATACGGTACAAGGCGTATGTCAAGCGTGGACCAGTCTCGCGAATGAACGCGTAAAGTCGGTTGGGGGCCGCTTCATCAAGCATTACTACGGTATACACAAGTACACGTGGGAGGGTAACAACTAAAAGATCAATGCCCACACGCTACATCTCGTGTGTTCTACCCGTACTAGCATTACTACGCATAGATCTAGCTCTGATACCACTGTAGGGGTTCCGCGCATAAAAACAATAAATTTTACTCTACGCCCCTAAACCCCTGAAGCTGCCAGGACCTATCTATTAGTAATACAGTAATGGGAGGGGCTTTTCGCGAACTTACCCTTGAAGACCGAAAAGCGTTGTCAATGCTCAGGAGAGCGTGGTTGATGTAGACGAGCCGAAGCCGACCTCAAGGTCGTGATGAAGTCCTTGCGCTCCTTCTGGCTCGAACGACTTGAGTGCCTCAAGTGTGACACCTCGCGGGGCGTTACACACATCTGGTGCCTGACGATGACTCCCGCTTCCCTGATCCAACAGGAGTTGCGGAAGTAGAGCTCCCGGATCCAAATCTCGCAGCGCGACGGCACTCCGCGGTGAAGATGTCTCTCGCTCGCGCAGTCCAGACTTGGGACCACGGTCACGAGAGAGAGAGGGGGAGAGAGAAAATATCAATTAGAGGTTCTCCCAAAAGTGGGGAGACCTTTATTGATTATTGGGTGTATTTTTCTAGGCCAAATACCCCACTTTATATAGGGGGAGGGGAGGTACTACCTCCCCTCAAGTCCCGGTGTGGGACTAAAGGAGAGGAGGGGGAGGAGGTGGCCGCCGACCACCTAGTGGGCCCCACGCGAGGGGGCTAGGCCCAGCCGGCCTCCCCCTTGCCCCTTCTCCCTCTCTCCTTTCCCCTAATGGGCCCTCTCCCCCCGGAATTGCCCCATTAAGCCTTTGACCTTTTTTAATTGATTTTCTCTTTATTAAATAATTATGAATAAATGATTAAATCAATATTTAACATTCATTCACACATTATCTAATCTCCGTGGCCATGGAACACCTTCCACCTCCACTCCGGACATCCTCTGGACTTACCAAAACCCTTCCGGTTTTCTCCCTTCTCTTCTTTGGTGATTCCACCGATCCTAAAAACACTCTCTAAGCATCATCAAGCCCTTAAGCGTGATACCCCACGGTTCAGGAACACTCCAGACATGGTCGGGACACTCCCGCAACAATGATCGACAGAGGGACCTGGATGGCCATGTGACTCCTGTGCGTTCCACGAAGATCTTTCGTCGTTTGAACTGGGACAGTCGTGTCTTATTCCCTTTGTCATTCGATACTTGCATTGCCCGAGATATGATCAATGACATCACCATGTCGGGTTCAATCTCGTTACTAAACAATGCTACTTAACTCGTTCCGACAAGTGATATCCCCGTGATCTAATCACACGCTGCACAACTATTGGATATAACTTCTCCGAGTGGGCCCTTGAGTATCTTCCCGTCACATGGACGGAAAAATCCCGCTCTTGACATATATTGCCTCTACGGTTTCCTCCGAATACCTGAACACACCTTTATAACCACCGTTTTACCAGATGGCGTTTGATGCTATATAAGCACTCTCGGGAGACAGTGATTGATATAGCCTCACGGTTTAAGGAATAGTCTATGAGGATCCATTTCTAATCATCGTAACTTGAACTTCGTGACATGATCGGGTCACGATGTTTAGGTTGGGTATTCGTTCATCATCTCATTCTCCGAATGAGATGACCTCATTTCCAACTGGCATAAATGCCACATGATCAGGAAACATGATCATCTGTTGACCAATGAACCAGTGATAGAGTTTCACTGGGAACCCCTGGTTGTTTCTATATCACACGTGTATTGATGTTTCCACTCAATACAGTTATAGCATGATATAAAACTTAATCATAAACTATATGAAATATGATAATAGTCCTTACTACTATTTGTCTCTAGGGCATATTTCCAACAGGTGGTTCATCTACTACCTTAGCAGTGGTAGTAGCATTCTGAAATAAGAAACTAAGTGAATTATCCATATTGAAATAAAGTAACAAACAGAAATAAACAATACTCACAATAGATGTTTCCTTTACCATTTCCACTCTTTAATAGTGCTTCACTCCCCAGCAACAGCGCCAGAAAATAGTCTTGACGACCAACAAGTATAGAGGGTGTATCGTAGTACTTTTGATGAATAAGAGTGTCGAACCCAACGAGGAGCAGAAGGTTTTGACAAGTGGTTTGGATCAGAAATTCTCTGTAAATACTTAGCAAACAGATTTTTAGGTTTTTTTTGATAATGCAGATAAATAAAGTGCAAGTAAATAAAAGACAATAACAATAATTGCAGCAAGTGGCCCAATCCTTTCTTTAGCAAAGGACAAGCCGGTTGTATTACTTAAGATGACCAAACGTTCTCGAGGACACATGGGAATATTGTCAAGTGCTTTCGCTTCATATAGTTGATTAATATTCTCTGGTTGGATAAGTGTTGTGTGGGTGAACCTATGCTAATGTACTGACCTTACTAGGACTAATACATACTTGTGATTATACCCCTTGCAAGCATCCGCAATTATAATAAAATAATTAAGATAAAAACCTAACCACAATCTTAAACTCTGAGATCCTACACTCCCTTATGCAAAGGTTTCCTAACAGGGGTTATGCTTCTGTCACTCCGGCAACCCCACGATTAGTAGCCAAATATACAATGCATTCCCCTAGGCCCATAAAGGTGAAGTATCATGTAGTCGATGTTCACATGACACCACTAGAAGAATAGCACCACAACTTAAGTATCAAACCATTAAATCTTTCTCAACACAATTTCACTACTAACAACATGACTTCTCCCATGTCCTCAAGAACTAAACAAACTACTCACGAGACATCATATGGATCAAGATCAGAGATGAAATTATGTTAAGTAACAATCTGAACATGAATAATAATTGAATGGTTCCACTCAATAGCATCAACTACAATAAGTAATCAACACCGAGAAAGTTTCCCCTAAGAACTATGCAAGATTCAACCCAATTGTTACAGCAGTACGGAGTGGTGGTGATGGTGCTGGTGGAGATGATGATGATGATCCCGATGAAGTCTAGCTTGATGACGATGTTGATGGCGACGATCTCCCCTCTCCGGAAAGGAATTTCCCCGGCAGATTTCTGCCTGCCGAAGAGCTCTTTCTCTCTTTGTAGTTTTCGCCCCGCAGAGGCGATGTAATCTTTATGTGGTCCCTCCCCGAGTCTTAGGGTTTCGAGGGGAATATATACGCGGAAAGGCGATGCCGAAGGTGGGCCAGGGTAGCCACACCACCTGGTGGCGCGGCCTATGGGGGCCCACGCCAGGGGATAGTGTGGGCTCCCTGTGCCCATCTCCACCTCCCCTTCTAGCATTCTTCGTCTTCTAGAAAAATAGGATTTTCTGTATATTTTCTGGGATTTTCTGATCTTCGCAAATATTGCATCTAGATAGTGCTTTTCCCATCAGAATCCTAAATCCGGTGGTTCATCCTCCAAAAGTCATCAATCATGCGAAAATAGATGAAATAACATAAGTATCATCTCTTAATATGAAATATATCAATGAATAACAGTAAATTGTGATATAAAATAGTAATGCAAAATGGACATATCAAGGCTCTTACCAAACCTTCACCTGAGCGGTTCTTCAAGTTTGTAATTGCTCGTATCGCTCCACCTGACTTCACCTTGGGATAAAAGCGGGATATGTATTCTTCTTTTAGCTTTTCCCAAGTACTTATCAATTCAGCGGGACAAATTATAGACCAAGCAAGTGCAGTGTTGGTTAGAGATTTCCTAAACAATTTAAGTTCTAGTTCATCATCAGAATCACATTTCAGTTTAAGGGTCCAACACTTCAGTAAAATGATTTAAATGAGCATAGGGATCTTCATCAAGATCGTCTCCTGCGAATCTTTTTATTCATGTAGAATGGCAATTAAACGAGGGATGCCCTCGTACTCTTTGGTGCTTCCACTCGAGAATTCTTTCACATAGGCTCTATTAAACCTCTCGAGTTATTCAGTTGCGTCGAGCTTGTTCATATTCTCGAGTGCATCCATGGTACGGTGTTTACCTGAAACTAGCTAACAACTTCAGTAAAACAAATAGGAAATTAGCAACTAAGAACAAATAGGAAAAGCGCTTAGATCCACGACAACGACACCAGAAAATAGCTTGATGACTGCAAGAGCATAAACACAATGTAGCTAGTTTTATAAGTAAGAGTATCGAACCACAAAGAGCTATTTTGTTAGGGTATTTATGCCCCTCGTCACTATCTATCAAGGAATATTTGTAAGCTGCCTTTGATCTCAATTAATAATGTTTTGAGAGGGTTGTTTTGTGTGTAAGTAAATAATAAAATGTAAATTAACAAGGATACAAACACAATGTAAATGTCAATGAAACTATAGTAAGGCAAAGTGTTCTCGAGGATTGTAGGATCCATTTATAACACTAGTACTAATCATGATTAGGATAAAGCTATGTCGTTCTTCATTACAAGTATCGGGAGAGCTCTATAAATGAATGATCACAAAAATGCATATGTTATTTTATCCCTAATACCCACTTCGATGATCGTAAGCAAGTCACTCTGTCACAGTTAAGGGTTTCCCCATGGATACTGATATGAGTTTAGTGAATCTCTCCTTATCCCCCTTGACCATATGAATAGCATGCCAGTATGTTATGTCACTTAGCACCATACATACTACCATACACCCAATGACAATTCCCTCTTTAGTCTCAAAGGCAAATATTACATGGTCGACTTCACATAATATCTAGAGAGAAAACCAACATATAATCATGAATCAAAGTTATAGATCATCTTTATTTCATATCATAATATTGCTAGGGTTTCTCCATCTCCCTAATAATAGGGTAAACTACACTCATGGAGGCAATCAACAACATCATCATGGATATATGGAATGAATACAAGTAGATGGATGATAACAAGTGCAAATCCACAATATTAATTAGGACTAGACTCCTCTCTGAGCCTCCCGGGGCACGGCGGTAAGATAGAACATTTATTACCGTAGTTGCTAAGTAGGTTGTCTATGACAAAGTTGGAAAACATGTTGCCGTGTTATAAGAAAATTCGTTCGACGCACAATTCAATGAATAAATAACGGCTAAATAGTACGCAAATATGCTGGTGATCCACCCAGTCTATAAGCCAGTCGACTCTTCGGTAAACTAGCGAGGTGGTACTAAACAACCCATTTCATGTGTCCCTTTTTACGGAATTGCCCAGTTAGCACCAAAGGGCACATCCGATTCTAAATCCCGAGACGAAACAAAGCAGCGAGGCTGCATGAAACGCTTGACATATGACGTAATAAACATATTATATTCTCTCGATGCTCTGCGTTTCCCGTACACCAATAAGCAGCAGTTAGATTAATGATGCAAAACAGGCCAAAGTTTAATAAATAATGAAAGCAAGCACACTGATACACTAAATGATACGGAACATGTACATCTACTACTAACCCGAACATGTCAGCTGTCGCAAACGCCAGAAAAGTTTTCATCCAAGATGATAAGTCTAGTAGTATATGTATGGTTATAAGGTATAGTACTAGCAAAGATCAGTTGAGCAGAAAAAGGGAAAATGACGCTATAAAGCTAATAGCCATACATAAAAACATATGATAAACTCGCACGCAAAATAGTAAGTGACTGAACGGCGGTCACACCAAGACGATGCAAATAACCAAGACGATACGAAGATCATACGCAAGATAACGAGAGAGAAAACATAAAAAAGGACAAACACATGAAGACAATACATTTTTATCATATTGGATGAGAACACAAAGACATGTTAGACGATAAATTTGCATTTACTCTCGATAACGAATAAAAAAGTTATAACAATACATTGAAACAAAGAGAGATAAACTCATATCTAGATAAGCACACAAACATAATACATTCTTTATTATATATGGATGAGAACACAAAGACGTGTTAAACGATAAGCTTGAATTTACTCTCGACAGCGAACAAAAAAGTTATAACGGTACATTAAAGAAAAGAGAGAGAAACTCATATTTGGATGAGCAAAAAACGTGTGTTAGAAGAACAAGAAATGCGTTTCTTCTTGGTAGTGAATAGAAAGTTACATTTACAGATCGAAACAAAGAAACAAAAGACAATTACATCTACAAAGAAAAAAACTATATCTAAGGTCTATGTTCTGAATATGAGCAAAAAAAACTTTTACATATAAAGTCTACATTCTAAATATGCGTCTTCTAGAGATGGCTCTAAGATACATTTACAAAATTCCCCGACATCGTCGCAGCGAAAGCCTCGGACGTCATAAACGGTTCTTCTTCACTCTCTTCGGCACAAAAAATACATGACAAAGATAGTAAGGAAGATTCGGCCATCCACCAGGGGCATCGTCTTCTGTCTTCGAGAGGGCTTTGTCTTCTGTCTTTGTGAAGAAGTGGCGTACAAATGACACTACGACAAAGAACCAGCAAGAGGACATGCCACTCGTGCGAACCCGTAGAAGCGCGTCCAGCCTAATGCCGGAGGCGTTGCACGATCACGCGCAACTGAGGTGTGGTGTGTTGGCTATCACTATGGGGTATGTACAAAGGAACGAACGTACACTTCCACTACCCGTCATACACAGAGCACCAAGCCACCACCCAAATGCGTCGGATATGGCAAATCCTTCGTTCAGGGTGACTAGTGGTGCGTCTTCTAGCACGACGTGCAGAGAAGGTAAGCCAAACCAGCTAATGTGTTGCGAGAAACCGTGAAGATGAAGTAGTTTTTTATAAGCTAAGCACTAGTTCTAGTGCCGAGGATCCACGCACCTAGGACCCACCAAACTAACTCACCATGCGAACCCGCGTCCGGCTAGAGTATACGCTACCACTAGTGCTAGCAGCCACGTGAATCCACCAACACCTAGAGTGTACGCTGCCACCTCCGCTTCGAGAATATGTGTCCACCCATGATTTCCTATTCCACGTCCGCTGCTAGCTCACCTCTCCACGGCAACCCACGCGCGGCTAAAGTGTAGGATGCCACATCGGCTTTGTTCGGGCCCCACGGCCACAAGAAACCGCGATAGACATGGGATCAGGACGCCACATCGGCTCTCGGCGGGCCCCACGCCCGCAAGAAACCGCGGCCGGCATGGACTTACGATCACACATCGTCTCCCAGCGGGCCCCATGACCACGAGCGTTCGCAACCGGCATGGGCTCATGACACCACGTCGGCTTTCGACGAGCCCCGCCACCGGGTGGGCGCAGAAGCGTGTCGCACCGAGAACACCTCTCACAGAGAACGGTACTTCCCGCATATGCTAATGACGGGCTCATGGCGCGCGGGGTCCATCATTTGGTGACGCGAGGTACAACGTTGCGCGCGACACCTTTTCGCGGTCTAGAATCTTTCTCCCTGGCCCGTAGCGGGACTGCCTCACTGTATAGCAGGGCTCCGTTGCTGCGTTGTCGTGTGTCCTTTTGGTCTTCCATCCCACGACCAAAAAGAATCAGGACTACGTGAATAGCAGTTTGAGCCGAAATAATCTAGTACTATTATTTACTCTGATTACAATAATATGGAGGTAAATGAGATGGGGAACAGTGATGGTGATAGAGATGCATCAGTTGATGACAATGGAGATGATGCCTAGGCTTGCGATGATTCGTGCAATAACAAGGATGATGCCCTCTACAAGTTCCCCCTCCAGATCCCTCTCAAAGGTGAGATTTCTACGTGGTCTGGTGTTTCTGAATGTCTGATCTGAGATCTGTTTGCGCCAGGTGAGATTATTTGACGAGACGAAGCGGGCGCCACATGGTACGGGCACGCGGTACAGGCGTGGTCTGCCTGTACCAACACTCGATAATGGTTCAATAGCTTCCCTTTGTAATGGCTTTTCTATCAGGTGCGTGGTAAATCATAATAATGACTTTTTGTCGTGGTGGTGTCACGGCAGATGCCATGGATAGGCTAAAGGTGGGGACTAATACACGCTAGGGGAATCCAGGGAGGGATAGTGGAGTGATTCTCCACACAGAAGATTGTATTGCTTTCCTTTCAAGATTACAAGTGCTCCTAGAGCTGTATTGGCGAGAGGAGGAAGAAGGAGCTCTCTTACTCTCACCCACAGTTTACCCCTAGAACCTTAGCCAAATCGGTATAGAAGAAAACCCAACCCCCTCTACTGAAACCCTAGCCCCCCTTATATAGAGGCGGCCTGGTCTCTGCCTAGGGCATACGTGGAGGCATATGCCTCCTCTCAAAGTGGTAACCCGACCGGGGTGCTTTTCCCCAGCGTCACACATGCTTTAGCTACATGAGCCTCTGTGGCGCTCGTGTCAGCCGACACGGGCGTCGTCACCCTTGTCGGCCATGACCCAGTGGTCTTGCCCTTGCTTGCTTCGCTCATGCAGTGCGTACCGGGCCTTCTTTTTGACCAGAGAGATTCCTTCCTTCTCCCAGAAGCTAAACGGGACCCGGATCATGGTAGATCCGGCTATACCTGTTCCTGCATACAAGTTAGACAAGCACTTCCGACTTACTCCTTAAGTCGGCTGATATAATGTTAGGCGACCCCCCTGGTCCGGGTTACTCCGTGATCCGGCCTGCCTGGAGGTGACCCGGCCAGCATCCGCTTTGGCCTTGACGAACCTCGGCTAACTCAACCTTTATACCCCGGAGTGACCCTACCCGGGGTTATCCCCCCAACATTAGTCCCCGAAGCTAGTGTGGTCTTAGCCGCCTTGGCCGCTAAGGCCACATCAGGTTCATTTATGTTTGAGCCTTGGACGTTATTTCCGATTTAGCTCTTTATCTCGGATTATGTGGATTTATGTTCCCTTCGCACGTTCCAAGTTTTCACTCGTCGGTCGGGTTACCACTTTGACTTGGATCTCATGGATTTATGTTCCCTCTGCACATTCTAAGTTTTTACCTGCTGTCCGGGCTACCATGGCTCTATCCGGGCCTTGTTTCCTTCTTTCATACGCCAACCCATGTGGAGGCTAATCATTACGTTGTCTTATTTTAAGGGCCTACACAGTAACCACCGCAGTAATTGTCAGTTATCACTATGCGAGGGTCACGTCACGCTTGCCTCCTTGTTTACCGCATCAGTGCGTCACGTCATGGGATCGTCTCTGCCCTGTGGCCCTCTGTGTGGCTCCTCACTGATTGGCTGAGGCAGGTGATAAACGGCCACACCATGTGGCTCATTTGCAGGGCGCGATCCCACTCACCCTCTCAGGGGGTGGTTAGATAGCAGAGGGGCGCACCTCTTAGGATTTTTTCCTCTTCCACGCCCCTTTGCTCGTTGCTCTTCTTCTTCATCTTCCTCGCGACCGCGCTGCCGCCAGTGCTCCTAGCAGCAGCGCCGTTGCCACACTTTTCCCCGTGCCTCTGCGTCACAGCCACCGCTGCGCAACTCCCTCGCCACGGGTCCTCGCCAATCCAGGCCTCTGATCCCCACCGCCGCTAGCGCCATCGAGGGTAGCGAGTACGAGATGACGGAGGAGGAGCTCGTCATCGCCGAGCAAGAAATGGAGGAGGACGCCGATGCGGCGGACCGTGGCGCGTGGGCCGGGTCATGGGTCCGTCAAGATGACCTTGACTGCCTCTACCGGACCAGACGCATCCCTGCCGGCGTCGTCGCTCGTCTCCCCTCCGCCGAACTGGCCCCCTCACCCAATCCGGGCGAGTTCCGTGTTCTTGTCCCACTTCCAACGGGGGTTCGGCTTGCCGGTGAGCGACTTCATCCGGGATTGGATTAGCACCTACCACTTTCAGTCGCACCACCTTCCAGCCAACGCTATCACTTCTCTCTCTGCTTTTGCTTCTACGATCGAGGGCTACACCGGACTGTGGCCCACGAAGGAGCTGTGGATCCGGTTTTTTGGCCTTCGTCGTAACGTCATCCCCAACATCCAAGTTGAGTCGGAGGATAAGCAGCTCACCCAATTCGGAGTTGCGTCCATCTCACCCCGGAGGACTTCTGTTTTCCCCCGGGTCACCGGGTTTGATTCCTGCAAAGGATGGGCCCGGACCTTCTTCTATGTCCGGAACGCGGGCACTGAAGATTTGATTCGGTTGCTCCCCTATACTCCGGGTCCACCTAACCCAGAATTTTGGGAGGAGATCTCCAAGAAGCCCACGGCTCTGGCCAACCAGGTTAACAAGAGGTTCGCAGAACTAAAGAAACTCGGATTGTGCAACGAGGATGCTATGATCACGTTCATGCGCAACCGAATTTCTCCCCTCCAGAAGCGCAGCCACAAGGTGTGCCACATGAGTTTCGGCCGCGACCCCAACCGAACCTCCTCCTTCGAGCTGAGCAACACGGAGATTTTTCGCCGGGTTAAGGCTCTCTTCACCACCCACAAGGATTTCTCCGCTGAATGGACATGGGGAATTGAGCACTTTTGTCGTGACAGGCTCCCTCCCGCGGTAAGCTTCGCGGGGCAAACTTACTTCGGATTAAATATATGTCGGTTTTTGTTGTATTTTTGACTCTGTTCTTCATTCCATTTCTCAGCTATTCCTTCAACAAACCCTTGAGGACGGCACGAATCCGACCCTTAAGTGGGCGTCGGACCGAGAAACCCCGGATGAGGAGGAGCCGGACCAGGAGATGTTTCTCCCTATGACCGACGCTACAAAACGACCCAGCGGTAAATTCTCTTCTCTCAGAGACTGGCCCGATGATGAGGATAACTCGGATGTTGACGTGATTGAACCTGTTGAGGCTGTCCCTCTTTCTTTTGCCTTTTCGGCATCAGCTAACCCTGGTGGGCATATCCATGAGGATCCTCCGCTTGCTACGGATGAACCGGTTCCGGTGGCACCAAAGCAGAAATGTGGAGCTGCACCGAGTTCCTCCTTCGGACCATCTCAGCCCGCAAAAAGGCAAAAGAAGGCCGGAGACAAAGCTGCCTCCAAGCCGGCAGGCAAAGCCCGGCACGAAGGGCTCGGAAACCCAAGGAGGCCCAAACCTCGGATGCGTAAGTCATTTTTCTTTCCGTAACCCACTTTTCCTTGCATTGTTGTAATTCCTCTTCTAACATTATTCTCTTCTGCAGGGCTCCGGTGGAGGTCCCTCAAAGCGGATCTAGCATCTCTTCACCGCTCTGATCTAGCCCTTCTCCCCTTCGTGACGACGAGTCACGTCCGCTGAGCCCTATTCCAGAGGGTTCCGCGGCTACTCCGGATTCCACACTACCTCGTCAAGAGGAGTGCAACCTCGGAGCGGGAGGGATCGGTCCAGCCGAGGCGACGACGTCCACAACTTCGGCATCGCCGCAACCAGCAGCCACCGAGTCTACCTCAACACCAGCACCGCCCCCAGCACCGGCAGCAATTCCAGTACCAGCGACCGAATCAGCACCAGCACCCGTTCCGGCACCAAGAAAATCAACTACCGCACCAAGTTCTTCTGCTTCGTCCGATTCATCTCAACCTCGGCGAGGAACTACCCCAGCAGCTCCTAAGGGGAAATCCGCTGCAGTTACTTCTTCTCAGCAAGCCAAGGGAAAGAAGGCTCCGGATGCTACCAAGTCAGCATTCGTCGAGGCTGGGCAGCGAACCCTAGCGTCGATGCTTCCCAAGAAAGCTCTAGCAGCGAAGGATGCCCCTGCCGAGCCAACTGACGCGCAGCAAATGGTTCTGCATACTAGCCCAGCCCTCGCTTTGGTTGAGAGGAAAGAAGCGCATGCGAAGGGCTTGGTGGCACCCCATATGCTCGCCGGTGAGCGGTATCCTCCGAGCCTGATTGAGTTCGTCATGAACTGGAACAAGGCGGAGTTCGTCCACAACGACGATCTCCCGGAAAAGTTCGGCCCCGCAGAATTTTCCGCCCAAATGAACACAACCGCCAAGGCAATTAACCTCGCGGGGCGGATGATGGAGGTATGTCGTTTCTCCTTTACATGCTATAGATAATAACCATTAGTCCCCGAGCCTCCGGTAGAGTAACTTGTTACTCGGCCGGATGCTCATTAGAAGTAACGTAGCTCCATGTGAACTTCGAATATGCACACACCTAGAGCCGGGTTAAGTTCCACTTGGCCTGGAGCTCTGTACACTTCGAATATGCACACACCTAGAGCCGGGTTAGGTTCCATTTGGCCCGGATCTTGTACACTTCGAATATGCACACACCTAGAGACGGGTTGAGTTCCACTTGGCCCGGATCTTGTACATTTCGAATATGCACACACCTAGAGCCGGGTTAAGTTCCACTTGGCCCGGATCTTGTACACTTCGAATATGCACACACCTAGAGCCGGGTTAAGTTCCACTTGGCCCGGATCTTGTACACTTCGAATATACACACACCTAGAGCCGGGTTAAGTTCCACTTGGCCCGGATCTTGTACACTAAGCTAATTTATGCTTTTGTACATTTTTCAGGTGACCACCAATCGCCGGAGTGCTGAATTCCAACGCCTGCTGGATACCCACAAGATGCTACGCGCAAAGCACGCTGCACTTATCGCGGAACATGAAAAAAGGGGTAAGTTTCTTCCTTGGCGCTTTTCCGTTTCTCTTCATCTTCTTCTGCCGAACTAATCTCCTCATTCGATTTCTGCAGTTGGGGTAGAGGCTAAGAACAAGATCATGCGGAAGAACTTGGAGCAAATCAAGGGTATGTCCTTTTTGTCCGACCTTGTAGTGTTTTCCATTTCCTTTTCTCCTTGGCTCGGTAAACATTCATTCCTCGGCTCTGCCGAGTCAACATACTATTTCAACATCGCTTGAGGATAGTGTGCCCGTGCCTGATATGATGCTGCATTTTCTCGAACAAGCAGGGCAGCATCAAGCCGAGCTGAAGAAAAAAGATGATGAGCTCGCTCTCCTCCGGACCAAGGACAATGAGATTGCCAGGCTCAAGGCTGAGATGGAAAAGATGAAGGCCCAGCACCAAACCAAGCTCCAAAAGGTTGGCCAGAACTTCACAGAAGAGCGCGAGCGCCTTACTCTCTAGATCTCCAAGGACCAGGACCTACTCAAAGAATCCGACATCCAGCTTGGATCGGCAAACGCTGAGCTTGAGCAACTTCGCAAGAGACGCGATGACTGCATCAAGGAGTTGACCCGGATTCACAGCCACATTTCACGTAAGTTCCTTTCCCTTATCCGACATAATTCTCCGGGTTACTTCATATGTCTTTTCTTCAGCTTCTTCCTTTGCCTTGTTTCCAGGCCACTTTCCAGAGGATACTCCTATTGCGAGCGCTGTTGTTGCCAATTTCCGCCGAGAGAGGGGTACTCCCGTCGCTCTTGACGGTGAGAGCATTCCCTTAGACATGGAGGACCTATTGGTCAGCCTGTCATCTCGCGTGGAAATCATCAAGAACTACGGCAAGGATCTCCTCGACGTTTCAGTCCGAGTTTTCAACACGTTCTGGTCCGATGAGAGCGCTCCGAAGAGAATTACACTTCTTGCTGAAAAGCTGTCGGATATCGAGACCCAGCTCGACCTCTGGAGGGAGTACACTGGGCGTGCCGCAGCTGATACTATCCTTCACCACATACTCACATGGTATGAGAAGATCGACCTCATCCTCCTTACACACCGGCGCACCGGATCCAGATGGACTAATGACCCAAAGTGGGTAGCTCGGCGCCAAGCTTGTGCTACAGCCTCGTCGAATATTCTCCTATCCATGAATGGGTTGAAGGACCGAGCTTCCTGGAATCCGCTGGGGACGAGAACGCTGAGAACGCTGAAGACGGGTCGGATGAGGACGAAGAAGGTGATGCCTCAGATATTGAAGATAGCAAAGACGATGCCGAACTTCCTCCTCCTACTGCTCCTTAGGTCAAAAAACTTGAAAATTTATCAGATCCCCGGTATGCCGGGTGGAACTGTATGCTGTGTATATGTGATATTTTGCTACTAAGTTCTTATGCCGGGTTAACTTGGGCATAGTCCCCGAGTATCTTTTTCTTGTTCGTCCAATCTTTTGGCTCGGATCGTGTCTACCTTGATTCGGTTTTAAGACTTACGAATCCGAGCTTCAAAAATCGTCTTAACAATACTAAGAAACTTTCAGACTTAGCTCAAAAAAATAAAGCTACATAATAAATTGAAAATAAATACAGGGTTAGTCCGAAAAACAAATGTTAGCTCGAATAAATTCGTTTCCTTAGTCGCTTTTCATGCGCTATGCAATTCCAAACTTGTTCTCTTGCTTGCGATGAAGCCAATTCTTGTTGGACAGCAGCAAGTCGAAGAGTTGGGTTTTTGGTGCTCACACATTACTAATCCGGGTTAAGTAGAACAACTTATTCCAGCTAACGCACAAGAGACAACAACAAAAATTATTAAGGCAGTCCCCGAGTTACTGCTCGAGGCGCTACTATTTCATTGATAAGCTCATTGCCGACATACATACCGACATATAAGATGACTCAGATACATAAACTTCTTAGCTAAGTGTAGAAAGGACGAAGTAGTGCTACATTCCACGGTCGCTTAGATTCCTCTCCGGACCTGTCCGCCTTGTTCTTTTCCTATGGCTTTGCATCTATAAGATAGTAAGAATCATTGTGCAATGCTTTGCTCACAATGAATGGCCCTTCCCATGGGGGGGGATAATTTATGCATGCCAGTAGTACGTTGTACCAACCGGATCACCAGATCGCCTTCCCGAAAGACTCGGGGGCACACTTTCCGGCTATGGTAGCATCAGAGATTTTGCTGATATATGGCGGATCTGGACAGCGCCAGTTCTCTCGCTTCTTCCAGCATATCAACATCATTTTGCCGGGCTTCTTGCACTCCGGCTTCTGTGTATTGGGTGACCCTAGGCGAATCATGCTCTATGTCGGCTGGTAATACAGCTTCTGCCCCGTATACCAGAAAAAACAGCGTATAGCCTGTTGATCGATTCGGAGTTGTTCTTAAACTCCACAGTACCGCTGGTAGTTCTTCTATCCAGCACCCCGCTGATCTTTGTAGCGGCTCAATGAGCCGAGGTTTTATCCCGGATAATACTAATCTGTTGGATCTTTCCACTTGTCCATTCGATGCGGGGTGAGCTATCGAGGCTACGTCGAGTCGGATCTTCTTGTCCCGGCAGAAGCACGCAAATGCTCCTTCTTCAAAATTTGTGCCATTGTCAGTTATGATACTGTGAGGATAACCATATCTCAAGATAATGTCTTTGAGAAATGTTACGGCCGTAGCTCCATCACATTTTCTTATAGGCTTCACTTCAATCCATTTTGTAAACTTATCCACCATGACCAAAATGTGTGTCATGTTTCCCCTTGCTGGTTTGAACGGGCCAACCATATCCAAGCACCATACGGCAAATGGCCATGTAATTGGTATGGTCTTGAGTTCCGACATTGGCATATGTGTCTTAGTAGCATATCTCTGACAACCATTGCATTTTCTCACCAGATCTTCTGCTTGTTCTAAGGCACTTGGCCAGTAGAACCCATGCCGGAATGCTTTTGCCACCAAGGCTCTGGATGAAGCATGATGCCCGCATTCTCCTTGGTGTATATCTCGAAGGATGTCAAGCCCATCTTCCGGGTCAACGCATCGCTGGAGGACATTGGTTACACTCTGTTTGTACAGCTCGGAATTGATAATTGTGTATGCTTTTGCTCTCCTCTGAGTTTGCCTGGCTAACACCTCCTCAGTGGGTAACGTTCCATCTTTCAGGAATTGGAATATAGGCAGTGCCCAAGCTGGTATTGCTCGTGTAGGGAACACGTCCTCATCAATTTCCATCTGATATACTGGCATAACTTCAGCCGGATCATGCTGAGCAGTCCTCGGGTCCAGCGAGGTAGTCCCCGGGTTTGCTGAGGCAGTCCCCGAGTTTGCTGATGCCGTCCCCGGGTCTCGCGTACTACCTCCCGTGTCAATGTCCATGGGCTCAGCTCTGGATTCTGTATCTTCCGGGACATAGATCGAGTCGGTTCCTGGGGACGGACTGATAAATGGTTTTATGAGGTGTTCCAATGCTACACCCGGTGGAATTGCCTGTCGGGTTGATCCGAGCTTCGATAGCATGTCGGCAGCCTCGTTTTCCACTCGGGGTACATGGTGAAATTCACACCCCTCAAAGTAACCAGATATCTTCTGCACATGAAACCTGTACAGTGCCATGTTTGGATCCAGGGCGTCCCACACTCCGGACACTTGCTGCACCACCAAATCCGAGTCGCCAAAGCATATTATCCGACGTATGCCAATCTCTTTTGCCACTTTGAGCCCATGCACAAGAGCCTCGTACTCAGCGACATTGTTTGATGCCACGAAATAGATCTGCAATACGTATTTTAGCTGGTCCTTCTTTGGCGATGTTAGCACAACCCCGACGCCTAATCCGGTTTTGGTTTTCGACCCGTCAAAGTGCATCCTCCAGTAGTTCGGATCTGGTGGCGGTGGTTCGTATTGTACCTCGGCCCAATCTACAAAAAAGTCCGCCACAGCCTAAGACTTGATTGCTTCTCTTCTGTCGTATTGGGGCGCATAAGGAGCTAACTCAATTGCCTATTTTGCAATTCTGCCACTCGCATCCTTGTTACCCATTATCTCGGATATGGGAGCTTCACATATCACTTTGATGGGGTGCTCCTCAAAGTAATGCTTTAACTTCTTTGCCACCATATAGACACCATATGCCACCTTTTGAAAGTGCTGGTAGTTCTGTTTTGAGGCAGATAATACCTCGCTCAAGTAATACACTGGCCTCTGCAGCGACTTACCCTCTTTATTGCGCTCTACTACAATCACTGCACTTACAACTCGGTTGGTTGCGGCTATGTAGAGCAACATTGGCTCCTTTGATAGTGGAGAGGCTAACACTGGTGCAGTGGCCAACATCTTTTTTAAGTGGGCAAAGGCTTCATCGGCTTGTGGCGTCCAAACGAACTTATCTGACTTTTTCATGAGTTGGTAGAGAGGCAATGCCTTTTCTCCCAACCGACATACAAACCGACTCAGCGATGCTAGGCACCCAGTGAACTTCTGGACATCGTTAAGAAAGTTCGGCAGCTCCATTCGTCCAATGGCCCGAATCTTAGTTGGATTAACTTCGATACCTCGGCTGGAGACGAGAAATCCGAGTAATTTTCCAGCCGGGACACCGAAGGTACATTTTTCCGGGTTAAGCTTCATCCGGAACCTTCTCAAGTTCGCGAATGTCTGCCTGATGTCGTCAAGGAGCGTTTTGCTTTCCTTTGTCTTGATAACCACATCATCCACGTATACTTGTACGTTTTGACCTATTTGGTCGTGCAAACATTTTTGCATACATCTTTGGTACGTTGCACCTGCATTACGTAAACCAAACGGCATAGTGCGATAGCAATAAGCCCCGTACGGGGTGATAAATGCGGTCTTTATTTGATCATCCGGATTCAGATGTATCTGGTGAAAACCAGAATATGCATCAATGAATGACAACAGTTCACATCCCGTGGTTGAGTCTATGACCTGATCTATCCTCGGCAGTGGAAATGGATCTTTTGGACACGCCTTATTCAGGTTCGTGTAATCGATACACGTACGCCAAACCACCGCCACGTTCGGATCATCCTTCTTCTTTTCTACCAGCACCGGATTAGAGAGCCAATCCGGATACAGTACTTCCATGATAAATCCTGCTGCTAGCAATTGAGCTATCTCGTCTCCAATGACTTTTCTCCTATCCTCGGCGAAGCGGCGGAGAGGTTGCTTCACCGGCCTTGCTCCGGGTCTTACGTTCAAAGAGTGCTCGGCCAACTCCCTCGGAACACCTTGCAAATCCTGTGTGGACCAAGCAAAAATGTCCCGATTCTCACGGAGGAAGTTGACGAGCTCGCTTTCCTATTTATCAGTTAACCCGGTACCAATTGTTACGGTGCGCTCTGGGAACATGTCATCAATTGGAACCTTCTTGGTATCCTTTGCGGCTTGGAATGAAACGCTACCATGCGGGTTACTCAACGCCGGCATATACTGCTGCGCGGACTGAGCTAATGCCGCCACCTCTTGGATTTTTCTTTTCTCTTGCGCAATCACGAGTGACTTGGCTAGGCACACTCAATGGAACGTCGGAAATCTCCAGCAATGGTAATCACTCCATTTGGCCCGGGCAACTTCATCTTCAGATAACTGATGTGGCAGCTTGCCATGAACTTGTTCAATGCTGGTCTTCCGAGTAACGCGTGATACGCACTTTCCAAGTTCACCACCTCAAACTCTAGATTCTCAGTTCGGCAATTATCTCTCGTGCCGAATAGCACGTCAACCCGGACTTTGCCTATGGGCTCACAAGAAATGCCTGGTACAATACCATGGAAAGTTGTCCTTATAGCCTGGAGCATGTTCTCCGAGATACCCAACTTGCGCATTGTATCCGCATACATGATGTTAATGCTACTGCCATTGTCAATCAGTACCTTGGAGAACCTCACATTGATGTTCGGCCCAATGAATGTCGGGTCCAGCACTAGCGCATACGAACCTGGACTTGGCATAAGCTTGGGATGATCTTTGATGTTCCAGGTGATTTCCTGATCTGACCAAGGCATGTACCTCGTCACTGCTGGCATTACCGCATTGACCTCCATATGTCGGCGCTGCAAGCTCTTTCTATCTGTTTCCTTAGTTGTAAACACACAATAGCTCTGGTGATGTTCTTTGTACTCATTCCTCCCCTCGTTTCCGGGGTACCTCTGATCCGGCTGGTGCTGATTTTCCACCTGATGCACTGCATCCCTTCTCTCATTGTTGTCATACCTCGGCGGAGGGGGAGGCAACATTAGCTGTTGCGTGTTCGCTCCGGAGAGCAATTGCTGCCGGGGTAACTCCTGCCGAGGTTGATCATTTCGGGGTGCCTGAGCATTCCCCGAACCACCTTGTTCTATCTTACGCATCCATTCACATTGCCTCGTTGTGTGACCCGCTGGGTTATTCGGATTTGGCGTGTGAAACTTACACGGCTGGTCCAACATCGGCTCATAGGCATACCTCGGACGGTCTTTCTTTTCTTGCCACTGTTTCTTTTGCTCCGGCGTCCATGTTTTCTTGCCATCGTTTCTTGGAGTCCATTGCCCTCCAGTTTTCTGGCACTGGTTGCTCCCTGCTCCGGGTTGATCTTGATTCACAGCTGCAACTTGTTGCGAACCGTAGCGATGATCCGGTCTATCATCTCTTCTTTTTCCTCTGTAGTCATTCCTCCGAGATGACCCGGCTCCATCCCTCTGATAGTATTCCTCGTTTGACTCGTTTAACGCGAGCCTATGTTGAGTCGGATCACCCAAAGCATACGAATCGGCAATCCGGATCATCTCTGCCAACGTAATTGGCATTTTCCTTTGCAACTTCATCCACAGCTCGCTACCATATCTGCACCCTTGTGCAAACCACGCTATGGCCTGTGACTCTATGACACCCTCACACGAGTTTCTCACGGTACACCACCGGGTCAAGAATTCACGGTCTGTCTCATTAGGTCTTTGCTTGCACATTGCTAGGGTCTGCGGCCTATTCGGCCTCTGATATGTACTTGAGAAGTTGCTAATAAACATTTCTTCAAAATCTATCCAGCAGTTGATGCTTCCGGGTGGCAAATTGTTCAACCATACTCTGCCCGGGCCTTCTAACATCTGGGGTACGTATCGTACAACCCATCTCAAGTTGCCAGTGGCAATTTTCATAGCCATAGCATAGTTTATCAGCCAATCCTCCGTCTTGGTACTGTCGTCATACGTCTTCGTGCCCCTGGGCAGCTGGAAGTTAGGTACCAGTGGCTCCTTCATGATCCGGGGTCCAAAGCACGCTGGACCCGATGGACCTTGACATTCGATCTGTTCCGACCTATACAGGCGATCCAGTTTCAATCTGGTGTCATCCGGCATCAAATCCCTGCTTCCCAATCTTGACCCTATCACATGATAGTCCGGTCTTGGGTACCCCGCGTTCACCATCTCCGAATCACCGTCGTTGTACCGGTTTTGCTCCTGTGGCGCAGCTCTCTGTTGCATACCTTGGTCAGCGCTTTGCTCTTGCCTTGGTATATTCCGCTGCTGCGGTTGTCCTGCTCCTGCCGAGTTTCGCTGTCCGACATTGCCATTGACAACGTTCCCTTGACCGGCATTGCCTTGGTCGTGGTTACCTCGGCCAGCTTCACCTCGGCTCACACTTTGTCGATTGTCATTTTTCCGAGCTTCTTTTGCTTTTCCTGCCCGCGTTGGGTCGTACGAGATGATCTGTTTGTTCCGTCTGGCCGAGGTTACTACCTCTTCTCTCCTTGGACCACCATAAGGAGACGATGCGGCTCCAGCGGATTTCTTCGAGTTACCCATCGCCGAATGGACGATTTTGGAAGCTCCAGCTCTCTCTAGGTTAGCTCTGAGTAGCTCTTCGTTCTGTCTGTTCGCGATTCGAACTAACTCGTTAACCCTATCTTGTTGTCTTTGACGGGCCTCACCCGTCAGACCCTCTAACTCGGATGCAGCCGCATCTGCTGCTCTGAGGTTCTTCGCCGGGGTACTATACTTCGGCAACCCCACGGACAAACAGTTTTCCGATTCCTCGGCTCCATTATCACCTTCTCTGTTCATCTCGCTTATGAGATTTCTCCCTTTTACTTTTACCGTATCAACTTTGTTCGCTTTTGCATACTCGCGCAGCGTCATGTTCAACGACTGCTGAGCGCGGCTATTTTCTTTGCGCCTTCTAGTATTTTTTGCCTAGTTTCCTCTAGCTCGGCCTGTGCCTAAGCCGGATCTACCACTGCTGCTAACGGGTTTGCCAAGCTATCCATAGCTTCTCTCAGTACATTCTCAGGCCTCTCTAGTGGGGGTCCTCTACCTTTCCTCGGTGCCTTAGGTGTTACCTCTGGGTCCGGTGCTGGATCCTTGCTTGCGCCTGCACCCGGCGCAATCATCATCACTTCAGCACGGTCCGGGGAGCGAGTGATACGCGCCCCGTGAACCACGCTAAGGGGTGGTTCCCCTGCCTCGACGACGCGCCGCGGATGAACGCATGATACGTCCACAGCAACGTAGACCTTGTGCACACCCAACTTGACCTAGAGGCCGTTGCATGGAAGTGGGCGCATGCCGAAGCAGCCAGCGTTGTCGCTGACGAAGTCCAGCGCTCCAAAGCGCTGAACGAGCCTAGAGGCGATGCGTTCGCCGGTGCCGATGAGGTTTCCCGTCCGGATCTTCACCCCTGCTAGCGCCGCTATCCCCACGGTGGGCGCCAACTGTCGTGGTGGTGTCACAGCAGATGCCATGGATAGGCTAAAGGTAGGGACTAATACACGCTAGGGGAATCCAGGGAGGGATAGTGGAGTGATTCTCCACACAGAAGATTGTATTGCTTTCCTTTCAAGATTACAAGTGCTCCTAGAGCTGTATTGGCGAGAGGAGGAAGAAGGAGCTCTCTTACTCTCACCCATAGTTTACCCCTAGAATCTTAGCCAAATCGGTATAGAAGAAAACCCAACCCCCTCTACTGAAACCCTAGCCCCCTTATATAGAGGCGGCCTGGTCTCTGCTTAGGGCATACGTGGAGGCATATTTCTAAGAATATGCCTCCTCTCAAAGTGGTAACCCGACCGGGGTGCTTTTCCCCCGCGTCACACATGCTTTAGCTACGTGAGCCTCTACGGCGCCCGCATCAGCCGACACGGGCGTCGTCACCCTTGTCGTCCATGACCCGGTGGTCCTGCCCTTGCTTGCTTCGCTCATGCAGTGCGTACCGGGCCTTCTTTTTGACCAGAGAGATTCCTTCCTTCTCCCAGAAGCTAAACAGGACCCGGATCATGGTAGATCCGGCTATACCTGTTTCTGCATACAAGTTAGACAAGCACTTCCGACTTACTCCTTAAGTCGGCTGATATAATGTTAGGCGACCCCCCTGGTCCGGGTTACTCCGTGATCCGGCCTGCCTGGAGGTGACCAGGCCAGCATCCGCTTTGGCCTTGCCGAGCCTCGGCTAACTCGGCCTTTATACCCCGGAGTGACCCTACCCGGGGTTATCCCCCCAACACTTTTATTACTTTAGAAATATCGTATTTTGTCCAATATGATAGCTTAAAGTGATATATTCACCGATGCCTCAATATTTTGGGATCCTGTGGAAGCATACATAAAAGGTGCGCATGAGCGCCGTAAAATACTAAAAACATAAGGTAAATATGCTTCAAAAATACACTCATCAATTTCTAATTTCCTTTGTCTAGTTGTATATCACTTGTCCAAGATTTGATCGTCGGTATCACTATATCTAGTTCAGTATCGTTATGAGGAAGTTCTCTTTACTCGTTCCGTAATATAATATCCCTGTGGCTAAACATATTAGTCACATGTTTGCAAGCTACTTAGGAGTTATGTGACCAAGAGGGCCCAGAGATATCTCTCCGTCGTGTGGAGTGGAAAATCCCAGTCTTGATTCATGCAACCCACCAAGTATCGCTAGAGCTATCTGAAAGAAACCTTTATGAACACCCAATAACGAAGTAACGATTGATGTCCACAAAGCATTCTGCTGATACCAGGGAGTAACATAATCTCATGGTCTAAGAAAATAGTAATTAACATTCATGAAACCTATTGCAATTAAACTCAGTGACATGATCAAAAGCTATGCTTAAATCTGGGTTTGTCCATCACATTATTCTCCTAATGACATGACCTACTTATCAAATGACATCACATATTCATGGTTAGAAAACCTTAACCATCTCTTGATCAACGAATTAGTCCAATAAAGACTTACTAGGGACATAATGTTGTTTATATATCCACATATATTTAGTTTTCGGTTAATACAATTCTAGCACGAAGAATAAACACTTAACATAAACATGAAATATAACAATAACAAGTTTATTTTAGTGGCAAGGCAGGCGCCGTCGCATGGGGCCTGCGCGGGTATGGGTCGTGCCAGCAAAAAAAAATAGCACTAGGCCCCAAAAACCAGAAAAAAATCACGCGACTTAGTATAGTATCTAGTATATTGTAATGAATTAAAAATTTAATTTCTTTGTTAAAACGAGCTAAAATAACGATATGAATAGAATGGACAAACTAATTTGTTAGCACTAATTGTCGTTACCTTTTGTGCCGTTAAAAAGTGTGCCAAAGATGGAAAAATATTAAACCGCACCTTTTTTGCTATACGGCGATAAATTTGCTTTGTATTTTATAATCTATCTAGACACATCGACGCTGCAAAATAAATCGATTGATCCGATATGACACGTGGAAACAATTGTCTATGATTTTTTGGCGACGTTGTTATCTCTGGACGTTTTTATTTGCCCACTAAACGCGAGGACGGCGACTACAAATGTGCATCGACGTTTATAGCCACTAGGGTCCGCGCACGCTACCGAGGCATTGATTTTCTTAATCATATTATATATCTATCTATTTGAATCAATGATCCTGCTAAGAAATACTCAATCGATATCATTCTTCATGGCATCAAACGTTGAATCCGACACATGATATTCAAGCATTTCCTATAAACAAACCCTTCATGAATTTATTGCAAACTTTAGTTCATAAAAATTGTCATTAATTGTCAAAAGAACACATGGGAGCTCCATGCACTTCGAAAAAGTTAGATATGTGTTTTGTATGTACATGTAAAATTTGACGGACATAGCGGAAAAAAATCTTAAACTTTTAAAACATTTTTAGAGTACATCGAGTTTTCTTTGTTGGACATGGCATATGAGTTTTATTCATGAAAACAGTACACTTGATAATCAATGATTGCATCAGCGTGGGGTCGGGGTGCGAGACTCGTGGCGGAGGGTGGGCCTGGCCCATGGTCTGCCTTTTCGCACGATTATGACATGCGCAATTGCGCAAAGACGACCTTGGATGATCATGATGAGCTGTTGGACTGCACCTGGCTAACTCGCACTATATGAATTGTTTTTCTTTATTTATTTCTCCTTGATGAAAAAAAAGGTCGCGTTTCATCTTTTCGGGCCCTGCGGTTTCGATAAGGCCAAGCTCGATCTACAGCCTCTAATACTATAGAGTGGCAGTACCAGTGACTGTACTACCTCCATGAGTGCAAGCACGACGGACAGCTCTCGTTTTTTGCTCTTTTGTGGTCATCGCCATCCCATCCTTCTCCCGTGACCGCGAGAAGCTCCAAGGCGAGGCTGGACCGAGGGGGTGTTTTCATCAGAGTCACAGTTGCACAAGTTGGTCTCGACCGTGCAGAGTTAAAGAGTTATTTTCACAGCCGCAAACTTTTTATTTCCTTGGCCTTTGGAGATCGGGGAGTCAGTCTCTCCTTTCGTTTCCTTTCGTTTCTTTCTTATCGGAAGATAATAATGTGTCCATCTCCTTGGTCCCTTTCTTTGTACGTCTTGTTGGACTCATGCGTTGCGTGACGAGCAACGAGATGTAGTCAGAGGAGTACGCACTCGTCATCAGCAACTTGCACTCTACCGCCTGTCTGTTTGCGGCTTCGATGGGCACGTAGGATTCGTACCGGATATATAGCAGTATATAGCAATGGCTCTTGGTGGGTGTCTGGGTTTGTTAAATGGAGTTTTTGTTGGTGCGAGCTCGATGCTGGTGAGAACGTACGCACTACGAAAACAAGCTTTGGCTGCGAGCAAATAGCCGTGGTGGATTGGATTGGATCATTGGAGAGGCGCAGATGGAATTTAAATGTTTTTGTTGGTAGCGCGGGCGGGAGAGAGCGGCACGTCTCCCTCTCCTCGCAGAATTAGTTCCATCACATGTTGCGGCCAGCGTTCACCGAAGTGGTCCTCGAGACCCGATCAGTCGAGCGAGAGTGCGTGCATTCCCGTGGAATCAGCACGCGGACATGTACTGCTGTGGATTTTAGGCGCTCGCTGGTTATCTATCGTCGCCGGGTCGTCTCATCTTGATACTACGTGCCCCCCACCGTCGTTTGTCGGGTCAAAATATGTTACTACTCCAGTCTGGCGGCGTCGGACGGGAACGGGGAATGTTAAACGAGATGCATGTGTGTCCTTTATTAATTTCCCGCAGCAACCGCGCGCGAGGGAAGGAGGAAAAGGAAACCCACCCGCGCGCGATGCACATCATATCCGCAAGGGAGAGAAACGATCCCACACACGATACACGAAGCAGGCTTGTCCTTGATCGAGCTGCTCCGGGACGGATGGGGCAACTAGTAGTACGTACTCTGGGGCTCCACGTCCTGTCCCGCTCGTGTACTGGCCACGTGGGCTACGGTTTTGTCGCCAAGGACCACGCACCCGTACCATCACTGCACCGTCCTTTTTACATCTGGAAAATCACGGGATGCACGTAATATACTACAGTACGCTGCAAACAGACAGGCGGAGGCATAAATTCGTACTGCACCCACGTAAAGACCGCGTACCTATTTTGAAATTGAGAATTTACATGCACCATCTCTACTTTCTGTAGGCTTCTGGTCGAATTAACCTACCTCAACGGGAGAAAGCCGCCAAAACTGAAGCAGAGACGACGGCAGGATAACGTTAACAATTCCGGATGCAACAGAAGGCGGCGACTGGAGGTGCTGCGTACGTACGTATATACGTACACGTACAGCCGGCTCTTCCTTCGTCCGGTTCCTCCAGAAATTTCCGGTATTTGCCGTCGATCCAAGACTTGCCGACCTCTATCGGTTCATGCACGTACGTGCGGGAACGGGGCATGTCAACTGATTCATGTCCACGCCACATCATCCCCCCCATACCCGCACAGCGGTGTAGCATGGGCAGGCCCGTGCCACGCCTTAAAAAACATATTCCGTGATCAATGACCACCTTAATTCTTCCTGTTTTTGTTTTTGAAAACCTTAATTATTCTTCCTCTGATTGAGTCTCTCGTGTCTCTGTCGAGATCTGCTGCTTTAAACTGTTTGCTTCGTGCATGCTTTGCGACGTCTCCGCTTATTATCAAATTTTTCTTCTAACAGTAACAGTAGCCAACAGTAACAGTGGCCAAATGCGAGTGTGTTTTGCTTCGTGCAGACTCGATCTTCCTAGCTTGGGGATTCAACACGAGCGCTGGATCTGAAACCGACGACGGTCCTAATCGTGGTGTTCCTACGTCAATCATGTCCATATATATGATCCATGCACGTCTCCCAAGTTCGGAGCCATCTCTTATCAACAAGCTTCGAGCACGTACGCAACTAGAGAGCTACAGCCAGAACTAAAACGGCTCCAAATTCGGAGCCATCTGATTACCATGCATGAGTCGGCCATCTGTAAAGCACTGCCATTGTCACGTACCGCAGATCCCTGATCACTGCGGACCAAGCTTGATCAAGCGCGTACGCAACTAGAGAGGAGAGCTACTACATCCAGCACTAAGCTAGTCAGTCCTGGAGACAAACACGTGTGTGACATTGCCAAGACGACGATGCATGGTCTCGACTGTTCGCGCTTCCACGCTCGGCTAGGCGTCAGCGGCAGCAAAGTAACACGCGCCTTCCAGTGCGGTTGCTAACACAGCTACGGCCTACGGGCTAGCTAGCGAGGAAAAGAGAAGATTGCTCGCCGCAGAGATTGCGTCCTTGACGCTAGCAATAGCAAATACGTACTAGCAATCGTTGGCTAGCTGCCTGCCGCCTCTCGCAACGGCTGCTTGCCCTCGATCGATCACCAAGTCTTCCATCATCATTCCCCTACTATGTAATTCTGTTTGGACACGGGACGCCGACGGCCAGAATCTACAGTGCTCCTTTTGCTTCTCGGTGCTCTTAAAAGACATGCTACGTGAAGAGACGTTGGCAATGGCCTCTTTGATTCAGTGTCATCAGATCATAGAACCCTGTAGCTATTACGGAACTTTTAAGAACAGTACACTACTCCACACCTAGGGTGACGAAACGACACCTGATCCGCCCCGCTTCGTAGACAAAATTTATTAGTCTGGTTTAAATTTTTTTTATCAAAATTTCTCTAGTTTGACCTAAGTTTTGCTCTGGCGGGTTGCGGCTTCGCGGCCCTAGACCACACCCCAAACACAGGATCAGCACACTAGCACTACATAAAGCTAGATACTACAGTAGTACTACTGTTTGCGCACACAGTAGTAGATAACCTAGTCTTTTTAGACACTTCCCCGGTCATTGGTTGGCTAATAACCTTTCAAGTTTCAACCTGACACTGTTTGCGCACACATTTTGAACGATGGATGGAGCCGGTATTTCAGCGAGTTTGGCCAAAAGGGCGCCGGGTTGACTAGGATGATAGAAGTATATCGGGATTTGACCTTCCCATTTGTCTCTGCCGGCCGCTTTTGCGACACATGTATCTTACCGGTCTCGTCGTCAAATTAGGCGCCGTAACTGCAATGCCCTGATAAGCCTACCCTATAGCTAGGGTTTGACAAATATTGGGATCGATGGGTGAGATATCAGATCCAGTCCTGATATCTGAAGATGGCCTGTTCTGTAGCTCAGCCAGGTAAATTTACACTGTATCTGCACACCTGACTGAGCTGACGGCCTAGCTTAGCTTGCATGGCCTAGGCCTAACGAGTAGCTTATTAGACCGCTGTTTGCATCGCTCCTTTTCTTGATCCAGATGGTATATGCGTCTCATCTGAGTCACCTCATATCTCTGATCCTGTGTGATTTTCATTATCAGGGGGTGACAAAGTGCAGATGGTTATCCCAACCGCTACCCGTTCAACACTTTTTTCGTCACGCAAGTTTATTAATTATAAAGTGCCCAATGTCTCTGATTGATTGGACGCTTGTGGCATCAACTCATATAAGTAATACTACGTTCCAGTACAATGCTTCGTGTTTGGGACCTTTTTATTCTCGGTACCTGTGTGGGTATGGCAGCCATGAACCTGACAGGCTCACACAAGGCACAACGCCAAATTAGCCTGCGCCCTGTGATCATCTGTTCGACAAACAATTCGACCCAAGCGAGATTATCGGGAACACAAAGCGGAGCTGATGCAAAAGTCTGCGAACAGGCGCGCAGGAGTATCATATAGTATGATATCATCTCCATAATACGTAGTATCATTTACTAGTATCATAGTCTTAATGTATTTATTATTTTGTAAAATTTTAATGTAAAATTATGAAAAACATTTATTTAAGATTAGTTTTTTGTAGTTCTACATGCTATGATATCGTATCTACCTATGATACCAGCACGATCTATTTTATCATTAATTGCAGTGACACATAAGCAATTTGCATGCATGTAATGCATGATACCACCTATAATACCACCATTGGGGCTAGTCTTAAGCCGGTGCTGCAGCATGACTGCATGAGTAACTTCATTTTAGTAAACCTTACTAGGCACAAACGATAGCCTTTTAAGACTTCGTGTTACGTGTTATATAGTGGGCAAAAGAGCCCGTACCGGGTAGGAAGAGTCATACATGTTGTGTATGTGTACGGGTGGAGTACTACTCCATACCATATACAGTATGAGTATTACATAGTTAACAGCTCCCCCTTAATCCAAACTCTTTCGACATCTAAACTCATGAAGATTTCTGACAGGAAGAGTTTTAGTGAAGCCATCTGTAACTTGGTCTTTGTTAGACACAAACTTGATATCCAGCTTCTTATCAGCCACATGTTCACGAACAAAGTGAAAGTCAATCTCAATATGTTTTATGAAGTATGTATCCCCAAATTATCACACCAAAGACATGGTTTCTCCTTGAGTGAAACGCCAAGCTCACACAAAAGCGCCTCAACCCATATAAGTTCTGTTGTAGCATTAGCCAGTGATTTATATTGTGCCCCAGTACTTGAATGAGAGAAAGTCCTATCTTCTAGCACTCTAGGAGACCAAATTGGGTCCAAAGAAGATAGCGAATCTTTCAGTGGACCATCTATCATCAATACAACCAGCCCAATCTGCATGTGAAAAAGCACTTACAAAGTGGAAGTAGATTTTTTGAGAAGTGATTCCAAGCTTGATGGTATCTTCCACATATCTCAAAATTCTCTTAACTTCTGTCCAATGGGCTGTGGTAGGTGCATGAAGATACTGACATACTTTATTAACTGAGAAAGATAAATTAGGACGTGTCAGACTAAGATACTGTAAGGCACCAACAATACTGCGATACTGTGTACTGTCTTTAGAACCAAGTGGCTCCCCTTCTGGAAGAGAGAGAGGATCAGCAGAGGACAGTGGAGTCGGTGCAACTTTACACTGCTGCATACCAACTTTGTCAAGCAATTCAGATGCATATTTTCTTGAGTCGCTTGAAGCAAAACAGAAATGGCATGATCGGATGAGCTTGTCACTATGATTTCATCAACATATATTAAGACAAATGTAGTGATACGACTTCTGGTACAGAACAAAGATGTATCTGCCTTGGAAGGTATGAAACCGAGAGCATTGAGCTTCACACTAAGACGAGAGTACCATGCTCTAGAGGCCTGTTTGAGTACCCCCCAATGCTCCTATGTGTATCATAAATAGCTTTAGACAAGGAGCTTGGTTCACCTATGGATGTGAACAAACCTTAGCGTACGGTACCATTTGTATATTTCTTCATGTGTCATATACCTTTAGAAAGGAGAGTGCGAACACCAGGCACAACGTTTCTATAGCCACAGATGGCACATAAGATCCTCCAATAGTCCCCTCACCTGTCGCAGAAGAAGAAACAATAGAGCCGGCCGCGGAAGATTCGGGAAAGGGTGTTTCAATGGGGGAGGTCATGGCAGTCGCAGACGGGTTGTCATCACTATCGGCCGCACCGGGAGCAGTACGCGTGGCAAAGGCCCCATGTGGCGGAGGGGGAGAGCTGGCGAATGAGAGCCGCTCGTGCCCTTAGGAACATGCGACGGCATGGCGGCTACGCAACAGGAGACCAAGCGCAGAAATCCACGCCGGGATCTGTGCGCGCGGCAGGCGAGGCAACATCTTCCTCGAGGCGCGTGCCATGTGTTCTTTTCTCTAAGTTTGAACATGTTTATTGCTCATTTGCACTCATCTCTTCACCATTTTGAGCAGAATTTTCTCCACCATGCTCATTTTCAGAAGAGCTATCATCTGAGGCATCAGTCTCAACATGTTCCTAGGAAGTGTTAGTGACAATGGGAATGATAGGCAAAGACATATGATCATTACTTGGTGCATCCCCATTAGTATCATGCATGCAAGGAGTTTGTGTGGGTAATAAGAGAATTTCACGATGAAGAAGGGAACCAGCATTAGGATGAAGAGATGCAAAGGGTAACACATTTCATCAAAGACAACATCTCTAGAAATATACACACAACCACTAGAAACTTCTAGGCATTTGACACCCTTATGAAGAGGGCATAACCCAAGAAAACACATGTAGTGGATCTGAAGGCAAGCTTCCTTTTATTGTAGGGTCACAAGTTTGGCAAGCAAGCACAGCCAAAAGTTCAAAGAGACTCATAATTGGGTTTAGTGTGCATTAGGCGTTCAACATGGGTGTCAAAATTAATTACCTTGCTAGAAAGCAAGTTGATGAGAAAAGTGGCTATGAGAAAAGCTTCATCCAAATATTTGAGAGACATAGAGGCATTAGCAAGTAAAGAGAGGCCTACTTTGACAATGTGTGTTGATGGGCATGTGGACAAGAGACATGATGAGAGATGCCTATATTTTGAAAGAAACCATTGAGTTTTTCATATTCACCATCCCAAACAGTTTGCATAGTTTTGATATTAGTACCAAGATGAAGTTCAACGATTATTGAAAATTAAGAAACACTTTATAAACATCAGAACGACTCTTAAGCAAATAAATCCAAGTTCATTTGCTAAAATCATTAATAAATCTTACATAATAAGTATGTCTACCAGTAGAGCAGGTGTTAGACCCCCCATACATTAGAAAATATTTTTTCTAAGGGAACTGTAGAGACACTAATGGATACAGGGTATGGCAACTGATGGCTCTTGCCAAGTTGACAAGAGTCATAGAAATATGGATTTATTTCAGGAGAATGAGGTAACTTATTTTTCCTAATGATTTGTTAGACAACAAACAAGGAGGGGTGGCATAAACAATAGTGTCATGTAGAAGATGTCGGCTTTATTGTGAGGAAAGCGTGCTTGGAGGGCGTGGATGGCTCGGTAGATAATGGCACTAGCGGGTAGAGACCACCATGGCATGGCCCCTCAAACAATATCTTCCCCTGTTGCTAGATCATTTATCAAAAAGAAAAAGGCATGAAACTCAATGAACACATGATTATCAAGAGCAAGTTTATGATTGACAATAGATTTTTAGAAGCACTAGGAACATGTAGAATGTTATTTAGATGCAATGAACTATTTGGGGTGCGTAAAGTAGAATGACCAATATGTTGAATGTGCATACCATCAATGAAAGGATCGTATGGGCACCTAGAGGGGGGGGGTGAATATGTGGTACTTCAAATTTTACTCTTTTTCAATTTAGGGTTTTACACAAAAGGTAAATTCTCTAGATATGGAACTAAGGTGAATTTACCTTATGTCACACTAGTACAACTAACTAGGCAAGGGCAAGTAATAAGAAAATTGCGGTAAAGGATAGAGGTAACCGAAATGGAGCATGCAGAGACACAAGGATGATTTCCTACAGTTCCTTCCTTTTGAGGGGAAGTACGTCTATGTTTGGAGAGGGGGTGGTTTCAAACCATCAACGCCACAAAAGGCCTCCCTTGTTCTCCAGTGAACCTCACCCAAAGGGATCGATTCACTCTTCCACTATATTGGTAACCATCGAGGTGGAAACCGACACCTTTACAACAAGTTTGAGGCACACATCCACAACTGAATTGGAGGCTCACGAATCCAAGCAAGCTGTCACAACAATCAAAGACAAGCTTGTAAGAACCAAATCAAGGCCTAGGGTTTCTAATGAAACCCTAGAGCAAGGGGCCCTCAAGTGAATGAGGGGGAAATGAATATCTCTCTTGGTGAGGCTGTAGATCAAGGCCTCCTCCTTTGATTCTCCAAAGATCAGCGACTTTGGGTGGTTGGAGAGGGAGATCTTATTGATTTGGTGGCTCTCAAATGGGTGTTCTTCCTTTCTAAAAAACGAGAAGCTTGAGGTAGGCGATGAGGTCCCCTATTTATAGGCCCACTGCTCCAGACCGTTTTCTGCCCGTTGGGGAATTTCCACACCAGAGACTCCGGTTCAACTCCGTACCATCTCCGGACCCCCAGTCAGACTGTCCTGGACCTGGTCTTGATAGTCTCTCTAGAGACTTGGCCGAAACTCCGGACCTGAGAACACCGGAGACTCCAGAGTTTGCACACCGGAGAATCCGGTCTGTGACTACACACCAGAGATTCCGGCCAATCTCCGGCTTGTCTCCAGACCCCATCAGAATGACCCTGGACTTCAACATTGATCCACATCAGAGGTTTGGGCTGAAACTCCGGTGCACACCGGAAACTCCGGTCTCTTCACACCGGAGATTTCGGTCTGAACTTTTCATCAAGCTTTTGATTCGGCCAGGGAAATTTCCTACTGATGTGGACATTTCTCTTTTCAGTAGATCAACCTGATATAATTAGCACATGATAAAAAGTGTCCACAAGTTGTTAACGAACACCAAAACTGATTAAGACAATGAATGTCCTTTCAATATCCCCCATTTTGGTGTTCGATGACAACAAGAGGTTTAGCATGAAAATTCTTAAAATAAGAGACATAGCTATGCTCCCTCTAACGATGTGCAGCCAGATATAAATGTAGTACAAATCATATCAGGAAAATAGAATGTAAAGGCTTACATAGAATAGAGAGATTACCACTTGAGCCTTTACCTTTACCATTACACTAATAAAACAGGCATAACATGTCCATATGCAAAGGATAGGTTCACAAGAGACAAAAAAAGCAAATGTTTGAATTTTAAGATACAAGGGCATAAACACATAAGAAGCAGCCTAATGCTAATGCCCATCCCATGCAAATCAAATCTCGGATGATCCTAATAGACATCTTATCCCTCTTTGGCATGAAGACGCAGAAAAGGGAAAACACTAAGCTATCGCCCCAAAGGAATCACTCGTTGTCATCGTCATCATCGTTATCCTCATCCTCTTCCTCCTCATAGTCATCATCAGCACCTAGAACCTTGGGGCCTTTGACATGAGGGCAAGAGGAGGAAGTACCCTGAGAAGCAAAGCCAGATGTGACCTCTGAGAAGGTCTTCCAATCAACCAGGTTGTCGTTCCTTGCATTCCATGCACCAAAAGAGAGCATGTGATCTGATTCTACAGACGGTTCAGCCCCATGCTCATTAGTGTATTCTGCCTCTCCTTCCTCTTCTTCCTCCTCACCTTGAGCCTTCATCTCCTTAAGGAGCTTCTCAATTCTGTGGTTGCTCTTATAGGAGGCATGCTGTTCCTTGACAATGTACACATTCATGCAACACAGCGTATTCTCCCAAAAGGATGCCTTCTTGACCTTCTCCTAGACATACTCACGGGTGCAGGTGCCATAGGTACATTGGAGGCATTCTTCCTTCTAGAGCCCCTCGGGGGAGTGGGAGCTCGCTCAGCCTCAGAAATCTCATCATCCTCACTAGCATACGGCTGCCTAGGAGCTGGACCCATTCTCCCTCTCTTTTGGAGATCCACATAGACATGTTCTTCAAGGTTAGGAGGGAGGGCGAGAGGTGAACCATGATATTGAGTGTTGATGAGCCCTCGTCACAAGAGCTGCATATGGAAGATATTTTCTAAAAAGTATGGCATGATGCATCTCCTAAAAAATGAAATTCATGATGTCAATGGCAAATCCTTCAGCAGTAGGGCCAACACAAACCACCTTGTGAGCATGATGAAGCAAGTTGACAAGTTTACCCATGATAACATCATCATTTCCAGTACTTGGAGCAATTGTGTGATGAAAGATCCTCAACAACAGATTGTAGAGAGTTTTGAGTCCCTTGGACTCCCCGATAGTGTCTTGAATCCCATATAGAGGTACAAGCTTGCCTTTGATTTTGCCAAGAGCTGCATCATGCATGCGGTGGCCAATAGGAACAGACACGCCACTAAAGGTTCGGTGAATGACTGGCAAAATCATAGAAGGTTGTAGTGCATCGGAAGTTACCGGTCATCCATGTCATTGTCCTAGCCTCATCATGATCAAATACAACGGTGGCATAAAATTGTTGAACAAGGACAATGTTTTAGTCCTCATGGAGCTCCATAAAATGACACAGCCCAAGCTTCTCAGTGACCAAAGAGCATCTGTGAAGTAGTCATTGGCACGCATGTAGGGAAAGTCCATATACTGTTGTGGACAAACCGGGGACTTGGTGAGCTTGCGATAGATATCCTCCATGAACACTTTTTGCTCCTTCCTCCAATAGCATGGGTCATCGCTGGTTATTAGTATGTCATAGAACCTCATCTTGTGCAGCTCATGGTATTATTTCTTGGACATGTGAGCTAAGGACTGCAAGTTGTCGTACTTGGATCTCTTGGCACGAGCCTCATTCTCAATCCGCTCAGTTTCCCTTCGCATATGGGCGGCATCTCAGGCTTGCTGCCTCCAGTTAGAGGGTGGAATCACATACTGGCTAGCTGCTTCATCATATTGAGGATCCACCCTTTTGGACTTGGCATTGGTGCAAGGTGCATGATGGAACCAGAGCCACCTGTGAATATAGAGGCAGGGGAAGTATGTAGATAAGCATATATGTCCATGATTCAAAAACAAAAGCCTCGAACCTTTGTTTGATGTTCCAGAAGTCTTCGGTCTGAGTGAACAGAAACTCCGGTCTGAAGATTCGTTTGCATAGTGGAGACTGTGGGGGAGTGATTTCGAGCAGATGGAGCAAAGGAACTTAGCTATTGTGTGACGAGTGCCTGCAGACAAGAGTTTCCATTGGACAAAATTGGTACAATCTTCAAAGAATCAAAGGGGATGAACCCTAGGTTCATGGTGAGAGAAAACTGTACCAGATCCATCCATGGAGTGAATCCACTCGTGGGGAATGGCCCAAGGGTGGATAGGTGGAGGTGGCCAGCGGTACGACGGATCCCAACGGCTTTAGTGCCCTGGGGCAACGAGTTTGGAGGAGGAGGCGATGAGTGAGAGTGGAGAGGTCAGGGTGGAAGAAAGAAACTATTTGTTTCTCTCACCTTGATCTCTCTTTACCTAGTGCCCGAAACTGTCCCAGACCGGAGACTCCGGACCGGTGGACCGGAAACTCCGGACTGACCGGAGACTTCGGTGTTTTCACACCGGAAACTCCGGTCCTCTTCGACCAAAAACGCCAGGTTATGTGTATGGGGACATATATGATAGAAATCATGTTTTAGGTAAGGGAATAGGGCTTGGGATAAGATGTCATATTGTGAAGAACCAAGAATCAGTAAAATCCAGATAAAATTCAAATAACACTCCAATTCAATCAAATAGAGAACCAACTCTTCATAAAAAAGAGGGCGGTGGCCGAGGCCACCATGTAAGAGTGTGAGGCATGACACCGCAAAGAATTATCCTTGGATTCATAGCCACTACTCATCAATGAAGCTCACATATCACAAAATGATATTAAGAGAATTGATTTTCTTAATTTTGGTATTATAGGGGGGAGGGATAGCCCAATAGATTAGGACCACACTCCTCCTATTTCCATGTCTGCACCTAAACCACACAATGATCAAGTTATAGGTGAGTATGCAAGATGATCAAGTCAAACTCTTTGAATCTGCGATATTTAGTTCATTTCTCAAATAGAAAAACCTTGCTTCATGAAGAGGCTTCATGAAAATATCTGCAAGTTGGTCTTTGGTTGAAACATAAGATAACTCAATATCTCCATGGGCAACATGATCTCTAATGAAATGATGACAAATTTCAATATGCTTCATCCTTGTATGATCAACCGGGTTGTAGGTAATCTTGATAGCACTTTCATTGCCACACAAAAGAGGGACTTTGTCACAATGGACGCCATATTCCTTTAAAGTTTTCCTCATCCATAGCAATTGAGTGCATGCACTAGCGGCTGCCACATATTCAGCTTCGGCGGTGGAGAGAGATATACAATTTTGCTTCTTGGAGGACCAACACACCAAGGACCTACCAAGAAATTGGCAAGCCCTAGGGGTTGATTTCCTATCATCCTTGTCACCAGCCCAATCCAAATCCGTGTACCCACAAAGAGAGAATATTGATCCCCTAGGATACCACACACCATAGTTTGGGGGTATGAACCAAATATCGAAATATTCTTTTGACTGCCATCAAGTGGCTTTCTTTAGGAGCCGCTTGATATCTTGCACACTCTCCTACACTTAACACTATGTCGGGTCTAGATGCACAAAGGTAAAGCAAAGAACTAATCATGGACCGGTATACCCTTTGATCCACATCTTTACCATTTGGATTAAGCTCAAGATGAGTCTTGGTTTCCATGGGGGTAGGAGATCTATTTAGTTCTTTCATGTTGAACCTCTTGATCATGTATTGAGTATACTTGGCTTGATTGAAGAAGGTTCATCCTCTTACTTGCTTGATCTCAGAACCAAGGAATAACCTTACTCTCCCATCATAGACATTCTGAACCTGTCAGTCATAAGCTTTGAGAATTCATCATTAAATGCTTTGTTAGACGACCCAAAGATAATATCATCAACATATATTTGGCAAACAAAAAGCTCTCCGTTAACTTTCTTAGTAAAAAGAGTGGGATCAATTTTCCCAACTTCAAACCCACGGTCTAACAATAACTCTCTGAGGTGCTCATACCACGTGCGTGGATATTGTTTAAGCCCATAGAGCGCCTTATCAAGCTTGTAGACGTGGTTTGGAAAGTTGGGATCCTGGAACCCCGGGGGTTGCTTAACATAAACCAACTCTTGCAGTGGACCATTTAGAAAAGCACTTTGCACATCTATTCGTTGCAATTTAAAGTTATGATGTGCATCATATGCAAGAAGGATACAGATGGACTCAAGGCGAGCCACATGAGTATAAGTCTCTCCATAATCAATGCCTTCAATTTGAGAGAACCATTGAGCTACCAATCTTGCATTGTTACTCATAACAATTCCATGTTCATATTGCTTGTTCTTGAATATCCATTTAGTGCCAATAACATTGTGGCACTCCTTGTGCTTTTCTACTAACTTTCGAACTTTGTTTCTCTTGAAGTTGTTAAGCTCATTATGCATTCCTTCTAACCAATCTGAATCTTCAAGAGCTCCCTATACTTTCTTGGTATCCACCATGGATATATGAGCTTGATGCTCACCAAAATGTTTCAATTGAGCTCTAGTGGACATTCCACTCCTTAGATCACCAAGAACATTCTCAAGAGTGTGGTCTCTTCTCTCCAACATTTTGTACACTCTAGCTTTGTGACGAGTTTTGATCTCCTTGTTGTTTCTTGTGGGGATCTCTTCATCATTTTGGTCCTCTTCTTGACCTCCAGCTTGACCTTGATCATCATTGGGTTCATACTCATCATTATGAGGCATAGGTTGATCTTGGTCTTGATCAGGCATACTTCTTGAGAGACGTCAAGATGACCTTGCAGACGACTCAATGAACCTACATTGTGCAATTGACTGCGCATGACTGGACATCCAGTCAATGGAGAGGCCGGATAGTCTGGCCTGGAGCTTCCATCCCGATCAACATGGTGAGGGTTCTCAGCTTGTCTTTGGATTGTGCCATCATTGGCTTCATCAATAGGAGCTTGTTGATGATGTGAAGATGAGGGCTCCACTTGAGTAGAGCATAGTTCTTCTCAATCCGCCACAAGGGGTTCCTTAATGGGGTGGATGAATCCCGTACCCATTCTTCTTATGGCATCTTGAGGTATTTCATCATCTACATCACAAACATCCACACGCCCCGCTTGGGGCCATCATATTCTTCAAAAACCACACTACAAGATTCTATGACAATTCCGGAGAGTTTATATAAGTGTGGGAAACGATACCATAGCCAACAAAAACACCCTCTAAAGATTTGGAATCAAATTTGGACAAACAAACACCTTTTATGAGATAGAAACACTTACAACCAAACACCCAAAAGTATGAAACGTTGGGTTTGTTACCGGTAAGTATCTCATATGGAGTCTTGATCAATTTTTTGTGGAGGTAGAGACGGTTTGATGCATGGCATGCGGTAGAGATTTCCCCAGCCCAAAATTTGTATGGAGACTTAAATTCCACCAACATGGACCTTTCCATATCCATTAAGGTCCGGTTCTTCCTCTCAACTACACCATTTTGTTGAGAGGTATATGCAGCAGAATATCGATGTTTTATCCCCTTGTCACTAAGAAATCCATTCAAGGTGTAGTTCTTGAACTCAGTATCGTTGTCGCTTCTTATCAAAAAACATGAACATTGTATTGACGTTGAATCATATTGACAAAGTCGATGAAGTTTTGTTGGGTCTCACTCTTCAACTTGAAGAAATAAACCCTGTATATGTTGAGTAGTCATCAACAATCACCAAGCAATATTTCTTCCCACCAAGACTTGCATGAGATGGAGGACCAAAGATATCCACATGAAGAAGCTCCAAGATCCTTGATACGCCCATTTTGCATCACTATTCTATATCATAATTTACTGTTATTCATTTATATATTTCATTTTAAGAGATGATACTTATGTTATTTCATCTGTTTTTGCATGGTTGATGACTTTTGGAGCATGGACCACTGCAGTCAGGATTCTGATGGAAAAGGTGCTGTTTGGAGGCAAAATTCGCGAAGATCAGAAAATCCGGGAAAATATATGGAAAATCCTATTTTTCCAGAAGACGAAGGCTGCCAGAAGGAGGAGTGGAGATGGGCCATGGGGGCCCACACCACCCGCTGGCGCGGGCCAGCCTAGGCCGCGCCACCAGGTGGTGTGGCCGCCCTGGCCCACCTCCGGCTCTCCCCTCTGGCGTATATAATCCTCCCGAAACCCTAATACTCGGGGAGGGACCACAGAAAGATTCCGCCACCTTTGCGGGGCGGAAAACACCGAGAGAGAAAGATCTCTCCGGCAAACAGATTTCTGCCGGGGGAATTCCTTCCCGGAGAGGGGAGATCGTCACCATCAACACCACCATCAAGATGGACTTCATCGGGATCATCATCATCATCATCACCACCATCATCACCATCAGCACCCTTATCACCATCTCCATATTGCTGTAACAATTGGGTTGAATCTTACATAGTTCTTAGGGGAAACTTTCCCGGTGTTGATTACTCTTTGTAGTTGATGCTATTGAGTGGAACCATTGAATTATTGTTTATGTTCAGATTGTTATACATCATTATTCCATCTCTGATCATGATCCATATGATGTCTTGTGAGTAGTTCGTTTTGTTCTTGAGGACATGGGAGAAGTCATGTTGTTAGTAGTGGAGTTGTGTTGAGAAAGATTCCATAGTTTGATATTTAAATTGTGGTGTACTTCTTCTAGTGGTGTCATGTGAACGTCGACTATATGACACTTCACCTATATGGACCTAGGGGAATGCATTGTGTATTTGGATACTAATCATAGGGGTTGCCGGAGTGACAGAAACCTGAACCCCCGTTAGGAAACCATTGCACAAGGGACGTAAGGGTCTTAGAGTTTAAAGCTGTGGTTAGGTTTCTACCTTAATTAGTTTCTTGTACTTACAGATGTTTGCAAGGGGTTTAATCACAAGTATGTATTAGTCCTAGGAAGGTCGGTACATTAGCACAGGTTCACCCACACAACACTTAGCAAGCTAAATAAGATTAATCAACTATATGAAGCGAAAGCACTTGACAGTCTTCCCATGTGTCCTCGAGAACGTTTGGTTATCTTAAGTAATACAACCGACTTGTCCTTTGCTGAATAAAGGATTGGGACACTTGCTACATTTATTCCTACTGTCTTTTATTTACTCGTACTTTATTTACTTGCTTTATCAAAACCCCCTAAAAATCCGTTTGCTAAGTATTTGCAGATAATTCCCGATCCATACCACTAGCCAGCACCTTCTGCTCCTCGCTGGGTTCGACACTCTTACTTATCGAAAATACTGCGATACACCCCCTATACTTGTGGGTCATCAATCCTCTTGGACTTTACAATGTTATTGGGTTTGTGGGGAGAATCATGCATTTTCCCTTCAACACAAGCCATGCACACACGATATTTGGAAAAACAAACATTTTCTTTTAGTCCAACAATATGGCCACCCTTGTGGAGACTTTGCAAAGTTCTCATATTGACATGGGCTAGACAGCGATGCCATAGCCAACCCACATTGGTCTTTCCGAATAGGCACATCACACTTTTAGTGGTTTTCCCCAAAAATCCACCACATACAAGTCATTTTCGATGTACCCAACGAAAGCGACCTTTATTTAGAGTCTTGCCCCACAAGAGAACTACAATATCATTATCAATAAATATGGCAAAGCCCATCTTTCCAAGAGCACAGACTGAAAGTAAATTATAGCCAAGGGTCTCAACAAGCATGACTTCCACGAGAGTAGTATCGTGTGCAACCACAACCTTGCCAAGACCCATTACCTGAGATCTTGATTTATCGGCATAAGTGACGGTTATTTGATCATGATTTGGCCTTATCTCTGTCATTATCGCCTTGCTTCCGGTTATATGACTTGTGCATCCACTATCAAGCACCCACTTTGACCCGCCAGAAGAATAGTTCTACAAGATATAAAACTAGTTTTTAGGTACCCATTTTTCAATGGGTACTCTTTTGTTAGTGACAAGGGTCTTGGGAACCCTAATAGACCAAGCAATATAACCATCAGGTGGGCCAACATATTGTGCATAAACATCACCATAATAATCACGCATCAAGACATAGTGAGGGTTAACACTTCTCGCAAAGTCATCTTGTGACATAGTTTTTCCACTTGTGGTATCACCCATAATGGTCTTGTCTTTTGCTAGTACGGGCTTGGACTTCTTCTTCTTGTTGTTCTTCTTCTTGGCCTTGGACACATAGCCAAGGCCTCTTTTCTCATTATTTGACCTTTGCTTACTCAAAAGGTCATCAAGAGACCTGTTTCCTTTGGGGAAGGTGGCCTTCGCAAGCTCCCCCTTCAACCTAGAATTTTATTCAAAGATGTTTGTACTACTAGAGGGAATGAAAATACTAGGTGAAGCAACATTAGTCAATTGAGTTTGAAGTTGTTCACGAGACATTATGAGAGTCAAGAGTTCACTTTCCAAGGCCTTGTGAGCCCTGTTAAGTTTCTCAAAGTCCTCGGCAAGTTTGTCATGAACAACACCAAACTCAATCTTGTACTTTTAGCCTTTTTATACTTAGCAATGACATGATCACGTTCCCTAATGAGTTTAGCGACAATTTGATCATTTGCCTCATCGAGGCCTTCATGTTTTTCTTCAAGAGCCTCCCTAGTCTCTTGCTCTTCTTCTAGAGCATTAGTTAAAGCATCCATCTCAAGAATGTGCTCTCTCCCAAGTTTGCATCTCTCATCAAGAAGATCTTGTGTGTGTGAGAGAGTTGATTCAAGAGATTCACAAAATGCTTCTTGTGCTCCCCTTTCAAGTTAGTCATATAAACATCAAAAGCAACTAATTCCTCCTTCACCTCAAGAGTTATATCATCATTCAATTCATCATTGATCATAGAGGTGGAGAGAGGAGATGATGATACCTCCGATGCTCTTGCCATAAGGCAAGTGACGTTCTTGTTGGAGATATTCTCATTTGGAGAGTCGAAGGGTGATAAGGTGGGTCTAGAGGTGGTGGCGATGGCTTCCACACCTTTTGATGTTTCTTCTTCTTCTTCCTCCTCATCTTCATCATCGTATGAGAACTCTTCATGTTCTATCAATGCAATGTAGGTGACTTATTGTTGGTGATATTATTCTTGATGAACGGATTCTTGAAAGGGGCCTTTTACTTTCTCTTTAATATAAGAACACCACCATGATCTTATCTCTTCTGATATGGACATTTGGCAACAAAACGGTAGCGGTCACCATAGTTGAAGCAAGTTCTCAATCTTGAACCATTTTATTTTCTACCATTTGGGTTGCTTCTTCGTCGCATCTCCATCTTGGCCTTGGCGGGATCTTTCCAAAAATTCCTTGCATAGAAGGCCATGTATTCCCATGAGCAATCTTGACATCTTCTTGGTGGCTCACAACAAGGGCTTCATCACTTCCTTCATCTTCCTCATACTCCACAACCTTGGCCTTCAAGGCAATATGAACACCATTGCTCATTCCAAGGGAATGAGCACGGGCACATTTGTCATTCTTGGCAGCAACCTTGAACGCAAACATCTCTTGCATAACTTCATTGGAGGTCATGAGATGGTAGTTGTGTCTTCCTTGGAGACTCTTCAAGTCAGTGGGCTCGAAGGGCATGAGCGAAATCACATATTTCCTTTTAATCCACACATCCACATGTGAGGCACCAATATTTCTGAAGGCGGTGGCAGTGGATTTGAGTCTTCAATACATGTCTTCATGGTCCTCACCATCCTTCATATAGAAGCCTTCGGCATCATTGCTAAAGGAATCATATTGATTTCTTCTCATGCTCTCATTTCCAACAAACAGGTCAATGAGGGCATCCCAAGCTTCCTTGGTGATGAGTCCAAAATTGATGCATATCTAAGTATATAAATTATTCATATTTTCACTCATTACATGTTACATCTATCTATAACTATGCCTATTGTGTATGATTATTAGTTTTCATTCATTTCCACATGGGATTTGCACAATATTAGTTGTATTAGGATTTTATTACCTTTTTCTTGTCTTTTATTTGTGTGTAGGTGCTATGGAGAATCATGGATAAAAGGAGCGAAGATGATTCAATATGGAGGAGTTGCAGGCACCAGACTTGGCCATTTGAGGGGAGGAAAAAGTGGATTTTCCCATCAACTCCAAATTAAGATCCAGGGCCATTGTGTTGTATCTCTCATCCATACGATTCCAACGAGCCAAAGAACATCCAAATCGGAGTTCGTATGAAGAAATGGCAGCCAAAATACGAAAGCATACTACACCGATAACGACCAGTGGTATGGATGGAGCCCGCCCGGACCGTCCGCCCGTACCACATGCCTGGACGCATGGAAACAACTGTTCTGGACGCGTTTCTTCACACAATCCGTCCCCGTTTGTTCCTAGACCTTCCTTAGTTCATAAGGAACATATTGGGGGCTATTTGGAGCAGCCCTAGGCCTATATAAAGAGGCAAGGAGCCAAGGGAAAATGCTACCTATCCACATACCTCCACGGCAGAGCCCTGTCGCCTTGGAAACTCCATAGATGCCACCTCCACAAGATTTCCACCATCACCATTGCTCAAGAGGAGAAGGGACTTGGATCTTAAAGGCCTCAACACCGATCTACATCACCATCATCATCACCAACGTCTCCAACACTTATCCCCTTCGTATACTTGGCTGTAATCCAAAACCTAGTGTGGATCTTCACTTGTATTCGATTGTACTCTCATATCCCATCCATATGATTTCCATGATGTTGATTGCCTTTATATGTGAGTAGTTCCTTTGTTCTTGGGGAGATGGAGAAACCCTAGTACCATTATGAACTTGTAATAAAGATGATCTGTTCTTGTGTCCGTATGACTTGCTTATCTATGATATAATTATGATTTGTGTTTGATCTCTCTCTTTAGATGATATGTTAAGTCGACCACATATCATTTGCCTTCGGGACTAAAGGGAGGGAGAAATCCTTTGGACGTGTCTTGGAAGCATACTCGAAATGCCTCGTGACAGATTGGCACCGACTCGTAACCTACACGGTCAAAGGAGGATTAAAGAGGGACTCCCTAATCTAATTACAATATCCACGAGGAAACCCTTAATTGCGGTGGTTTGTATGGGTGACTTCTCTCAAGACAACTTATAAGTATACTTTGGTAGAGAGTAACAAGGGGCATAAAGACCTTTACCAATAGCTCTCTGTGGGTTCGATATCTTTACTTCGAAACTAGCTACAATTAGTTTGTGCACTTGTAGTCATCACTTGGCGGTGTTGAGGTGCTCAATGTGAGGGAAATATTTTGGCCCCATACCAAGTTGAATCATGTGCAAAGTGGTAGAATTGAGTTGACTATTGACCACTTCTCTTCTTGTCAAGTTGGTTGGATCCTCAATTTTGAGTCCTTCAATAATATTCCACAAATAATTGCAAGAGCTGCGCACATGATATTTCATCAAAACTTGCCATTGAGCAAACGAGTGTGCAGCTAGCATAGGTTGGTCACCTCTATTATTTATATGAGGATGAGGATAGGAAGGTCGGGAGAGTACCAACAGGGAACCGAATGGTGCTCTTCCTTCCCATTGCCCTTTCTGGTGGAAGAGTTAGTGGTAATATGTTCATCCGCCACTACTACAACCGTTCCTTTAGCCGAAGTGTTCACCTTCAGAATTGGAGGAGGTTTATCTTGAGAGGGAGGTGGTGAGGCTACCTTCTCCTTAACAAGTTGCTCAACTAGTTGACGCAACTGTTGGATTTCATTGCCCAAGGAGGAGCTCAAGCTTGTTTCAAAATTCTTGAGATCCCCCATGGTCACCGAGGCACTAGTCTCACCCCTCCATCTTCCTCTGGGTTACCCATATACTCTTAGCGGTTAAGCCCGAATAAAGAGACAAGGCTATGATTGTTGGAGATATGCCCAATAGGCAATAATAAAGTGGTTATTATTATATCTTTGTGTTTATGGTAAATGTTTACATCCCATGCTACAATTTTATTAATAGGAAACACTAATACTTCTATGTTTTGTAAACATAAAAGGGTCCCTAGTAAGCCTCTTATTGGACTAGCTTGTTGATTAATAGATGATCATGGTTTCCTGATCATGGACATTGGATGTTATTAATAACAAGATCATATCATTAGGAGAATGATGTGATGGATACACACCCATAGTAAGCATAGCATAAGATCAAGTCATTAAAGTTCGTTTTTGCTATAACCTTTCAAATACATAGTAACATAATCCTTCGACCTTGAGATCATGTTAATCACCATCACCGGATGAGTGCTTTGATGACATCAAACGCCACTTCGTAATGGGGTGGTTATAAAGGTGGCATTAGGTATTCTGAATGTATGTGTTGAAACACATAGATCAAGAATGGGATTTGTCCATCCAAGTGACGGATAGATATGCTCTGGGCCCTCTCAGTGGAATGACATCCAATTGGCTTGCAAGCATGTGACTAGGTCATAAGGGATGTCATATCATGGTATGAGTAAAGAGTACTTATCGATAATGAGGTAGAACTAGGTATGGAGATACCGATGATCAAACCTTGAATAAGTAGAGTATCACGCGACAAAGGGAATCAGTATCATATGTTAATGGTTCTTTTGATCACGAAGTCATTGTTGAATATGTGGGAGCCATTATGGATCTCCAGGTCCCGGTGTTGGTTATTGATCGGAGAGGTGTCTCGATCATGTCTGCATAGTTCATGAACTGTAGGGTGAGACACTTAAGGTTTGATGTTGTTTAAGTAGATATGGAATATGATTTGGAGACCGAATGTCATTCAGAGTCTCGGATTGGATCCAGGACATCAGGAGGAGATCCAGAATGGTCCAAAGAATAAGATTCATATAATAGAAGTCATTTTCTAGGGTTCAGAAAAGTTCCAGAGTTTTTGTTTGGAGTTTCGTCGTACTGGGCACCGAATGCATACATCTTACGTTAGAAGGTTTCAGAAGGTTTCGGAAGGTTCTAGGAAGATAAACTTGAATCCCAAGAAAATAGGAGATAAGACTTTGGGGGAAGAAAACTTCCCCCCTCCCCATGCGCCGGCCCTAAGGGGAAGTGGGCCAAGGGGGAACCCTAGGCCGCACCCCCCTCTATATAAAGAGGGGAGGGGTGGGAGCCTCCCCTTGCCCCTTCCACCCCAACCCTAGCCGCCACTCTCCTCCTCCTTCCTCCTGCTCTGGCTGAGGCGAAGCCTTGCATGATTTCTCCTCCACCACCACCACCATGATGTTGTGCTGCTGGAATTCCGAGGGGATCTCACTACTAGAGAAAGGCTTATGAATAGATTTATTATCAATGGAGTATTTGTTTGAATATGCTCCACTGCTAATTATCAGTGGCGCATTTAAAAATATGCTCCACTAATATTTTGTTTAACCAATGGCACACATCAACAATAATGCGCCACTGATAATGTGGGCCCGACACCCTGGAGGATTGTGGACCAAACTTCAATGGCGCATATATGCATATGCGCCATTGATATATGCTCATCAATGGCACATATGGCATATGCAGCATTGATATTATTCTCACCAATGGTTCATCTTGTTCTATATGCGCCATTGATAACTATGTGGGCCCCACCTAGACCCCAACACTCGGAAAGGTGGCAAAATTATCAGTGGCGCATTTAGGAGATGCGCCACTGATACTTTTTTCCCAATGGCACATGTAAGAACAATGCGCCACTGATAAGTCTTGGGGCTCACCACCTGAAAAGGTGGCAGACTTATCAGTGGCGCATATATAGAAATTGGCGCATATATAGAAATATGCCCACCACCACCATTCCATTCTTCTCCACCCACCACCCCAAACTAGATCTATAGCTCGTCCTCCTCCCGCCACCTCAATTTCTCCATTCTTTTCTCCATTCTTGGTTGTTGAACCTACCTTGCTTCATAGTTTTGTGAGGGGAAGCCTCTCCAATTGTTGTAGATCTACTAAATCAACTAGTTTTCCTCCTCCAACATCCATCTTGTTCTCGAACAACCACACTATCTCGTCGCAGACTTGGCTCGGTAACGATTCTACTAGGTGAGTTGTTGGAGGACATGCATGTGGATGTTTTGTGTGGCGGGTGGACGTCGGTGCGGTGTGTATGTGTGTGCATGCTTATGTATGTGAAGCCTTCTTATTGTGAGAGGGATGATGTTTGCATGATCTACGTGAAGCTAGCTCGTGTGGTGCATGAATGTTTGTAGGTGACGAAGAAGCAAGCATGTTGCTTGCTCTGGCATGGTGCATGGATGTTTGCCGAAATGTCGATTAATTTCCATTTCGGCAAATTTTTGCACTATCCATATGTCCCATTTTTAGGAGAGGTCATGCCGAATTTTTCCGGCGGCCATGCATGCATGCATGTGTGTGTGTGCATGATGGTGCGGTGGTTCTAAGATACTCTCTCTTTTTCTCTATACCACACAAGCAACCATGGTTATACACATAATTGAAGGTAGATCATCTAGATACAAGAAACGCGCGGTGGCCGACATGATTCTGAACAAGAGGACCTACATAAGATGTCCGTGTTGAACATGAAATCTCGGGAGCTTGGTCGACCCTGATTCCGGAGACATGGAGAATCACCTGCTCACGCGTGGTTTCATGCATGGCTATGATTCTGAAGATGACGAGGACGTCAACGATCCTGAAGACAAGGGCGGGCATGATGATCATCACAAAGGAGATGCCAGCGGCGGACATGATCATGATCATGAAGGAGATGCCAGCGGCGGACATGATGATCAACACGCAAGAGATGATGGCAATGACGGACATGATGATCATCACGAAGGAGGTGCCAGTGGAGAATACGTGGACACATAGACGACGCGGCTAACCTTGGCCTTGCAGGACCCTCATGTTCAAGAACTGCTTCTCGGGGAGACAAGCAACACCAAAGCTGCTGCCAGGGAGAAAGCTAAGCTGGCGCAGATGGAGATAGACAGGAAAACTCCATTGTATCCTGGGTGCCAGCCCGAGGATACCCGCTTGAACGTAACGCTCAAGGCTCTAGAGATGAAGGCGGAAAGCAAATGGACCAACGTAATCTTCAACAAAAACATGAGATTCTGGCAAGAACGTCTTCCCAAGGGGAACATGTGTCCAACTAGTATCGAGGAGGCCAAGAAAATCGTATGTCCTCTCGACCTACCGTACGTTAAGTACCACGTCTGCATTAATGACTGTGCACTTTATCGGGACGAGTACAAGGATAGAACCACATGGCCGGTGTGTGGCCAAGGACAATAGAAGATAGGGAACAAGAAAGTTCCTTGGAAAGTGGTATGGTAGTTTCCTATCACTGCACGTCTGCAGCGGTATTTCATGGACCCTAAGGAAGCAAAGCTCATGCAATGGAACATGGAAAGGAAGAAACTAGCCGAAGATGATCTGCATAAGGGCAAGATCCTCACACACCCTTTGGACGCTAGCCAGTGGAACACACTGGACATTGACTTTCTAGACTTTGGGGGCGATCCAAGGAACGTCAGGCTTGGTATGAGCACCGATGGACTCAATCCGTTTGGCAACCAGAGTAGCACACATAGCACCTGGCCCGTGTTTGTATGGCCGTACAACCTCCCCTCCCTAGCTTTGCACCAAGCAGAGATACGTACACATGTGTATTCTGATTCAGGGGCCGAAACAACCAGGTATCGACATGCATATGTATCTTGGGCTGCTGAAAGAAGAGTTAGCCATGTTGTGGGAGACGCCAGCCCCTATGTGGGACGCATACACATGCTATTATTTCCCTATGAGAGCCGCGTTGCTCACGACGGTGCAGGACTATCCAGGTTACACATACGTGTCTGCCCAGGTGAACCACGGACACAAAGCATGTGTCAAGTGCATGGATGAGACCCCACATCTCCAGCTACCAAGGGATCCCGGGTCATCGAAGACCGTGTTCCAACAGACTCAAAAGTGGCTTCCAAAGGATCACACGTGGAGAAAGCGTAGAGATCTGTTCGATGGCAAAGTAGAGCTCGAAAAAGCCCCACGTCCGAGGAGCGGAGAAGTAATCCAAGATATGTTGGACAACTGGGAAGAGTGCCCTTTGCCGGGAAAAAAGCGTCAGAGGACGAATCTGCTGCATGGTGTGTGGAAAGCTAGGCCTATTTTCTGGGACCTGCCGTATTGGAAATACGTCCACACGCCCCATAACCTTGATGTCATGCACATCACAAAGAACGTGTGCGAGAGTCTACTTGCCACTATCATCAACATGCCGGATAGGAACAAAGACGGGCCGAAAGCAAGGAACGACCTGATGGAACTTGGCATCAAGGAAGAACTTCATGAGACACCGCCCGATGATGATGATGAGACGGCCGAAGATACTCAAGGTCGCTGCAAAAGGGTTAAGTAGGGAATTGCAGTGTTTCCCGCTACCTGTTTCACTCTAAGTGAGCAGGAGCTTGAGCAGTTTTTCAACTACCTCCTAGGAGTCAAAGTTTCTTACGGTTACTCGGGGAACATAGGCAGATATCTGGACAAATCGAAGAAGAGGTTCAGTGGGATGAAGTCTCACGACTGTCATGTGCTGATGACGCAGATACTTCCTGTTGCGATCCGAGGGATAATGGATGAGCACGTCCGTGAGACGTTGTTTGGCCTTTGCAACTTCTTCGACGTCATCTCAAGGAAGTAGATTGGCTTGAAGCAGCTCGACACACTACAAGATGAGATCGTCGTGATACTATGCGAGATCGAGATTTACTTCCCGCCCGTCATGGTCCATCTACTCGTCCATGTTGTGGATGACATCATTCATCTCGGGCCGACATTCCTGCACAACATGATGCCATTTAAAAGGCTGAACGGTGTTATCAAAGGATTCATACGCAACAGGTCCCGTCCAGATGGAAGCATTGGCAAGGGCTTTTTGACCTACGAGTGCATCTCTTTCTGCCAGAATTATCTACGCACCGACTCGGACGATGAGGATGACCCTGTTGGTCTGCCCAAAGGGACGCACCTCGACAGTCTCTCTAGATATGGCCACTACGAGGGCTTTCGCACCATGCATGTTGGCACGAAGGGTCGACGCGCCGAATTTGACAGGGCACACCGAGTCGCGCTACAACACATCAAATTGGTCTACCCTTGGGTGGAAGAGCACAAAAGCTTAATCGAGCAGAAGTTCATTGACCTTGGCTGATCGAGGAAGAAGGGAGACATAACAAGAGAGCACAACTCTAGCTTCATGACTTGGTTCAAGAAGAAGCTTCACGACAATCCTCCCACAGACCCGCAAACACCTTCTACGGAGGATGAAAAACTCATTTTCGCCTTGTCAAATGGCCCTGAGCACAACATGAGGACATATTAGGCATACGATATCAACGGGTACATATTCTACACCGAGAAAAGGTACATGAGTAGTGAATATCAGAACTCTGGAGTAACGATGCTATCCTATGCCGACAACGAAGCCACCGTCAAGGAACGATTCTTCAAAAGAATCGAGGAGATCTGGGAGCTCGACTATGTCAGAGAGAAGGTGCCGATGTTCATGTCAGATGGGCCAAGAGCGTCCAAAAAGAGGGTTGGTATTTCACCACCATGGTTATACCCGATGCCTCCGCGAAGAACGCCTCCGCAAAAAATGAGCCATGGGTAGTCACGAGCCAAGTTGACCAATGTTTCTTCATCACCGACCCGTCAAAGCCAAGCCGTGTTGTCACGAGGAGGGGCAAGAGGAGCATCATCAGAATGGACAGACCCGCCAACAAGCAAGACTTAGAAAAGAACGGTGATCCGAAGATCGAAGAGGAATTCGACAAGTACTTCGACAAGCTGACTGCTGTAGGAAAAAGGAAGACCACTCTATCTACTAAAGGTTGTTCATTCACGAGGAGAAACCTTAACCTTCCCGGGCTAAAGTATTCAACCGCGAGGAAGAAGGGCAAGAAGATTGCAAAGAGACGCTAGCTCTAGTTAGCTCGGAATCGAGATCATGCACACATGACATGACATTTTTTGCTCAAATATTGGTGTGTATGGATATTGAAGTTCATGTGACATGATGGATGTCCTTGTTTTAAATAAATTAATAATTGTCTGTGTACTTGCAAATGTATGTCCTTGTTTTAAATAGATTTGTGAATGTTAAACTTAATTACTATTTGTTACAAAATATACTAGATATTAATGACAAGTATTTTGGAACATATTAAAAAAATTATTGTTAAACTTAATTACTTCCACAAGTATTTTGGAAAATATTAAAAAATTGAAAAAAAAATTATGAGGCAACCAGGAATTGTACCTGGATGCCCCGGCCCAGGTTTTGCCCTAGGACTCGAACCACTACGGTAAGCCAGTGATGTTGTCACATATGAGGGCATCGCCTTATTTGAATAAGTGTCTCATATCAATGGCGCATATTGGACAATATGTGCCACGAATATTTTACACTTAGCCAAAAACGATCGGCCTCTCTCCCTTTCTTCTCACTCTCACGAACCCTAGCGCATTCCCCTTTCGTCTCACGCAAAACCACCAACAAGGAGAAGGGCCGCGCGCGCCACCGATGAGGAGCAGAAGGGCAGCGCCGCACGCACCACCAACGAGGAGAAGGGCCACGTGTGCCATCGACGAGGAGGAGAAGGGCAGCACCGCATGCACCACCGACAAGGAGCGCGGTCACCGTCGCCAAGAGCTCGCCGCGGTCACCATCGCCGCCTCCCTTGATTGCTCGCCGTTAAGCCACCATCAACGAGATCCTCTCGGTGAGCCCTCTCTTTCCCCTCTCTCCCTCTGGCAGTAGCTAGGTCCCTGCCTCAGTAATGGGTTCTAGGGTTTCTAGAATCTAGTAGGTTCTAGAACATTCTTAGTCCTAGGTCCTAGGTCCTCATTGCATCGAGAAGGCTCAATTTCGTTGGGATGTTTGGTTGGGGGTTGAGGAATTTGGTGATTTTGTCCTGATGCTGGCAATGTGACATGTTCTGGTACTGTATTTTTTTTGGCATATCACCTTGTGTAATGGATTATCTACAGGTGAATATCTTGTTTTGTGATTTACTACCGAAAATTTCTGAAACGAGGTGGTCGATTGCTGTTGAAATTTTCTCTTTTCGGCTAAGTTATTTCAAAGCTCTGCTCATGCTGTAATAAGAACAACAAGTTGTTCCTCTGTTCAGTGGAGGCGAGCTGATGCTAGCATTTTCTTTTCTTAGGTTGTCAAAATATTCATGTATTACAGTGAGATGGCACTGCTACTATGTAGATTTTTTTTACAAATAGAACTTTGTTTATTAAATTACCAGTAGCACTGCAGAACATCTTTGTTTGGTGACAGCAACTTTCATTTGTTTGTTGGTGCTAGATTAATAATCTACTTTCAGAGTAGAAAAGATACCCTTGTCGGGGTTAGTTTATCATCAAGTGTTATTCTTATTCGTTACTAGTATTTGCTATCTCTGTTCTTGTGACTCTGGTGAAGAGTTTGTTATTCACCTCTCACAGGTTTACCCATTCCCCTCGCTGTCCAGCTTCTGCCTATTTGTGTCTATACTATTCTCTTAAATCAGTGCTCTCTTCTAAGGGGATAATTTGATTACTTGCTTTTTCTGGTTTCTATTTTTAGGATGTCCTTGGTGAAACAAAGAAAGGAAGTGCTAGTGTAGTTGTATCAGTAATGTAGTAGCTAGGTGTCTTATAGTGCTCAGGATAAGCCCATCCTTTAAAGTTTAGTTTGTTGGAATTTAGCCTTACTCCATCTGGACTAGTTTCAGATTTGTGCATAGCTGTTGGTATTTTTTCTCGGGGATTCACATGAGGGATTAACTATACAGGCAGTTATTACTTAAGGTATCTTCTTGTCATTAGTGTACTGTTCTTATCTCTATTCAGCAGGTGGTGCTCTTTTTCTGTGTGAATTTGACTAGTGTTAAAAGGCAGCTTTTGCAGCTGCCATGTATGTGTGTTGGTTTTTATCCTTCTTTTATAGAGATTCTCAGAATATCATAAAATAAAACTACACCTGGAGCTATTTTTTGTCCTAGAGCTTATTTTAGCTTGTCCTGGAGCTCCAGGACATACATGGCACATTACTACAAAACTACACCTGGAGCTATTTTTTTGTCCTGGAGCTTATTTTGCAGTAATTTGTCATGGAGCTTATTTTGCAGTAATGTGCCATGTATGTCCTGGTGCTTATTTTGCAGTAATTTGCTGCACTTGGAGCTATTTTTTGCTCTTTGTATATGTGATTGAATGGCTGTCTTCAATTTTGGATGAAAACTGTTGTAGCGAATTCATTTGACTTGCCCGTTTCTCCCGAAGTGTTGATTCACTTCCGTTTCGGTTGAGAAATGGGCACTCCTAGGTAAAAAAAAGCAAAGGTCATGCCAAATTTTTCGGTCGACTCTGGCTTGTACTAATTAAATTGTTGCATTTTTTCTATGAAGTGCAAACATGTCGAGCAGAAACAAAGACGCTGGGGCTGGCCCTTCTCACCCCATGAGCGTCGAAGAACAAGCAAAAAGATCCATCCTCAAGTTTTGGCGGTTTGGCGATGACTTAAGTGGGTCCGACGAGGAGGCCGAAGCTGCGGACGATGAAGTTGACGAGGAGTCCCAAGCTGCGGACCATGAAGATGACGAGGAGTCTGAATATGAGGAGGAGGCCAAAGATGGCGATGACGATGGAAGCAGTAATGGCGATGAGGAGGCCGAAGCAAGTCATGGAGGTGAACGCGTGGACGGCGATGGCGCCTCCCCGTCCGCTAGGAAGAAGAATATGGCGGAAAGGCAGGAGCGGACACTGCCAAAACTTGGCACTAACCACGAAGAGTTCACCCTTGTGAAACCGGGTGGCCAACCCGTGGAGCCTACGAAGCTTGCTGCTAGGTACGGCCTACAAATCGGGTGCATCATGCGGGAGAGCATGAGCATCAACCAGAAGAACATAAGAAGGAACAAACGGTTGCAAGAGCTCCTCATTGGGAAGCTTCACAAATGGTACAAGTTCCCAGATGAGTACGATAACCAAAAACTCTAAGGGAACAAGGTAAACAAGTTAGCCCTCACGAGGAAGAGCACCGCCTCAGCTGGAAAAGCTGAGTGAAGAGGAGGATTAACGAGGGTAAAGGTTGGGAGGAGATAAAGAAGGCCGAGCTGATGCTCAACGAAGATGAGTTCATCAAGTTCAAGGTGGACTACACTTCTTCGGAAGGTCAAGAATGGACCGAGTAGGGGAGGAGTATGCGGGAGCTGAACATAGGTAACCAACGTTGCGGTAGCGGCGGTTACCGAAGAAAAAATGCCGAATGGGCAAAGGAGGATGCCGAGTATGCCCGTCTAGGGAAAGATAACCCGTGGCACAAATTCACGGACGAGCAGGTGATGCAGTTTGTCCACGCCCACTACTATCTCCACCCCGAACTCAAGGAATTCGTTACCGACGACAATGATGTGACAAAGTTCTAGAAAAGGCTGGTAAGGAATTTATCTTGGAGTCGATCTGCGTTTCTGATTAAGTAATGAAGCCAAATTTCTAAATGGGATCACTTTCCTTCTCTTCAGAGATCAGAAGAAAAGTCTTGTGCGTCAAGTGTGAGCTCGTCCCAGGGGTCGACGGTGGACCCACGGTGAGACATGCCCTTCAACAGGGCGACAAACGTGTTCAAGGGAGGGCCAAGTCCGTGCCGCCGACTTCATTTGGCCACATGTCCGGCTATGGTACTTACGAAAAGGTTGGCGACTTCAGGAAAGAGGACCCAAAGGCGAAGAAAGAGAGGAAGGCCACGGCAGCGGCAAGTGAAAAATGTGAGGTTGAAGTCCTCCGAGAGCAGATGCAACAGATGCCGAGGCTGATCGATGAGAAAGTGCAAGAGAAGATCCACGAGATGTTTCCCAATTAGCTATGGGAGGGGATCGCTGCTTGGAATGCGGCAGGTCAACGAGGGCCACTCGTGGTGCCCAGCCTCTCCGGCAGCAACTCGATCTAGCACATGTCACCGAACATGGTGACGCCCGAGTCCACCAATGTCGAGGCGCACCCGGTCGCTCCGGTGCCCCCTCCCGCCGGTGCCAACACCAACGTGCAGACGGAGGTCACTCTGGTGACACCTCCCGCCGGTGCCAACATAGAGCCACAGGTCACACCGATGCCCCCTCTCGCCAAAACTAAGGCGCAACCGACGGTGCTTCGTAAGGCATCTCAGCGGGAGGATGATACCAGTGTCTCGACATTAGCCGAGCTCAACGCCATCTCCAAGGTAATGACGCCGTCCAACACATGCATGTTGATCACATTTCATCTCCTTTGCCTTTGATGACTAGCTAGCACCATCTCACGATGCTTGTTCTTCCGCAGGACACTCCTTGCACGCTCTTGCATTACGTGGACGGCGATCTGAAGGATGTTGGCAATGGCACAATTATTCAACCAAATAGCCACATGATGCACCACAAGTCTATGGAGGATGACGTGTTCAAGATCCAGCTGGCTCGGGTGTTTCCCAGGTGTGAAGACATGGACCCCCCAGCCAACCTCAAGGCGCCGATGATCATAAGAACCTTCAAGATTGCTGTGGCTGGGTCTTTACATGGCCAAAGACCCAAATTCAGCTTGTGAAGGAACAACAAGTAACTCAGCGGCCACATGTGACCTTGCCGCGGTGGCCACAACAACCAGTCGCTGCCACCACCTCTCGTCACCAGCAATTGTTGGCCACCGCTGCACCGCTGCCTCCACATGGCAAGGCCACCACTGCCCAAGGATGCACCCGGGGACAACATTAACGATGATGATGATGACAACCCAGATAAGTGGATCAACACTCGCGTCACCGACTCTTTGTTCATGCCAAACATGGACGAGCCCTACATCATTCGCGACGACCCAAATGATCGTACCAGAACATGCATGTGTCTGGACTTCCATGGTACCCTAGAGGAGACGCCTCTGGATGCTGGTGTCGCTGATCCTTATAAAGGCACCCGGGGAATCATTTTCAGCCCCACCACACTCCATAAGGCGGCGGATGAGCAGTTGGTGCTAATGTCGAGACGAAGAAGCCCCGCAAGAGAACCAAGAAGAATAAGCAGTCTTTGAGCCAGCCGGGTCCGAAGAGGCCCCGGGCTCAGGAAGACCCATTAACACAGCCCCCTGAGGGCACCTTGACCAGGGTTCACATAGTTGGTCAACCGATTCTGAGTGAGGAGCTGATCAAACACGCAAGTGGAGTGATGACTAACCTACAACATGGTATTCTATATCTAGAGGAGTGCCTTCTTAAAGAAGAAAATCCATCGTACCCAGTTTTCACGGTCAATGTTCCAACAGGCGTGGGTTTTGTTGATAATGCCCCCGCGGATATCTTCTTCATATCGTATGAGGACATCTTCAAGCTTTTCCATGACAAGCGGATGGACTATAACTTGGTCCGCCTATACGCGCTCCATCAGGTGATGAAGGTCAACAGAGAGAAGACCGCTGGCGTCGCGATAGTGGACCCCTACTTCATACGTGATAGCCAGTTGTTGGATCCAGTGACCCGGGCCAGCGCAAGGAACTACCTCCAAAATTTCATGGTGGACAACAAGAGTGGAAAAGAGCTTATTTTGCCTTTCTTTTCCGAGTAAGTGCACACACTCGCTCATCGCCGTAACTTGTCCTTTCTTAGTTTTCGGTTGCTCTTTTTCCAACATTGTTTCGTTTCAATTGTTTTGCATAGAGACAAATATTGTACACTGATCCTCATTCACTCGAGTTATTCGCTAGCCATCTACTAGGACTCGGGGAGTGAGAAAAATAAGAAAGACTACACCAACATAAGGAGTCTCCTAGATGATTCTCTCGAGGTATACGCCAAAAATGGAGGTGAATTCAAGAAGGGGGCAGAAAATTTCAGGGATGGCAGACACGTGTTCAAACACGTAATGAAGTTCGCCTGCGTCAAGCAACCGGATAATAGTGTCAAGGAGGCCTACTACACCCTCCATCACCTGTGGGCGATCGTACGAGATGCACACATCATTACATTGCCATATAGTCTCTAAGCATGGACTAAAGCTGAGGCAAGAATGGACGATGATGAACTTAAGGACGACTTCTTACGCATCTAGACTCAGATTGCGACCATCATGCAAGATGATGTCATCACAAGGGGGGCCTTATCCTGCAGAAGAGCGTCCAGTAAGCGCGAGATCAAAGCACGGCTCATGGCGCAGGGTGACCATAGGACATGGACAACGAAAGACGACTACAAACCGTTCCCGGCGCCATGTAAAACAAAGTCTTCATGATGTAGTGTTCCTAGCTAGCTAGTGCTCAGTCGGTTTGTGTATCTCGTGTGTGTGTGTGTCATAAACTTTAACTTGCCTTAGCTTGAAACCGTCGTTGTTGGACTTCATTCACTTATTACCATATGTATGAAACTTAATAGCTTGCCTTAGATCGAATCCTTCTTTTTTGTGGAGATGCATGTGAAACTTTTAATTCCTTCTATTGAATGATATAGTACTTATATGCCTTGTGTATAGAGATGTCGTGCTACGTGGTGTTTAGAGGGAGGGTCCCAGGAGTCTACGACGAGTGGGAGGATTATCACAAGCAAGTGAACAAGTTCAGTGGCAACATATACAAAGGGTACCCGACGAGAGAGCAGGCAGAAGCTAGGTGGAGGAACCACCTCCTTGGAGAGCAGAGAGACAGGAACCAGATGAAGACCTTGATGATCGTGCTCCCCGTCTTTCTCATCACCACCATTGCGGTTGTACTCTACTCAGTAGTTTAGTAGTTTAGGACTTGGCTAATGATGATGATCAACTTGTTGTAATGCGTAATGTATGAGAAGATGAGATCAACTTGTTCTAGACTTGTATAATATTCGAGCACTTGTCACTATGTTGGGTTCTAGTTGATGTGATGATGTATAATTCTATTTGTACTATTATCTCTGTTTCTATACTGTTGTGTACCTATATAAATACTTGTATATGTACCTGTATAAATACTTGTATATGTACCTGTATAAATACCCGAGAGCCCTGTATTCTGTATACCTGTACGAATCATCAGTGGCGCATATAACATCAGTGGCACATTTCTAAATATGATCCACTGGTAAAACATCAATGGCGCATATTGTATATGTGCCACTGTTGTCGCACTATCAATGGCACATATTTGATATGCGCCATTGATATCTAATTATAAGTGGCGCAACACTAGTGGCGCATTCCATATGCGCCATTGATAACAAAAAATATGCTCCACTGATAAGCAATTCTCCACCAGTGTATACTACCGCTGCTGCCCGCTGGAATGGAGAGAGGAAGGTATACATCGACTCCATACGTGTGACCAAGTGCAGAAGCGCTGCCGGAACGCGGCGCCGGAAGGATCGTCTATGCGATCTTGAGATCGGCAAGTGATCGACTACATCAACCACGAGATCCGATCTCGTTAACGCTTTGGATCTTCGAGGGTTAGTTCTCATCTATCTCGTTGCATCTATCTCGTAGATTAGATCATGGATTTTCCATAGATTGGATCTTGGTTTTGTTTGTTGTTGCGGTAGAATTTTTTGTTTTCCATGCTACGAACCCTATAGTGGTATCAGAGCCATGTATATGCGTAGATCTGTTGCATGAGTATAACACAATGGTTTTTGTGGGAGTTGATGCTTTTGTTGTTGTTTGCTTTGTGTGTACTTTGCATCTTGCAGGATGGTGGGATGAAGCGACCCGACCTAACCTTACATGTCATCGCACATGAGACTTGATCCATGCTCGACGTGCAACTTGCCTTGCACAAGTGGCTTTGTGGGTGTTTGTATCTCTGACCATAGTTAAGATCCAATTTACAATTTTCATCTGACAACACTTGTATCAGCGTTGTGGTTCTTGTTTGTAGGTAAGAATGGTTCTTATTCGAAAGCCCCAAGCCACATAAAATATGCAAAGAAAATTAGAGGCATCTAACTTGTTTTTGCAGGGGCATGTGGTGTGATATGGCCATGATGAGATTGTGATTATATTTGATGTATGGGATGATCTTTATTGTAATATGGCAACCGATAGGAGCCTAATGGTTGTCTTTAAATTTGTTAAGACCTGCGTGTCTATTCATCATGTAATAGCTTTATTCCAAGTAGTTGTAATAGTTGTTGTTAGTGATGGACAACCATGAAGCGGTGCCACTGACCTTGACGCCACGCTGGTGATGATGGAGATCATGTCCGTGCGTTGGATATGGAGATCAAAGGCACAAGAAGAAATGCCATATCATATCACATATTATGAATTTCATGTGATGTTAATCATTTATGCATCTTGTATTTCTTAGATCGTGACGGTATCATTATAAGATGATCCCTATCACTAAATATGAAGTAATAAAGTGTTCGTACTTAGTAGGCACCGTTGCTAAGACTCGTCGTTTCGAAGCATCTCGTGATGATCGGGTGTTATAGATTCTACATGTGCATACAACAGGTGCAAGCCAGATTTGCACATGCGGATACTAAGGTTAACCTTGACGAGCGTCGCATGTACATACATGGTCCCGGAACATTGAATACCGAAAGGTAAAGCATGAGTCATATGAATGATGTGATGAACATGTTGATTGTTCACCTTTGAAGCTACATCTTCTCTCGTGAAGACCGGACTTGGTGTAGTGGATTTGGTTCATGTAATCACTAAGGCAACATGAGGGATGTTTTTTTGAGTGGGATTTCACCTAGTTAATTAAAGAATTAAATTTGAACTCAATTTGTCATCAACTTAGTCTAAACTCTTTGCAAATATGTTGTAGATCATGGCGACCCCCTCCATCAACTTTAATGTGTTCCTAGAGAAAGAAAAGCTGAAAAAATGGAAGCAACTTCACGGACTGGTTCTGTGGCTTGAGGATTGTCCTTAGTGCTGGTCAGTTGGCCTATGTGCTCGATGCACCGCTAGGTGACCCACCTGCAGAGGATGCTCCTAATAATGTTAATTTTTCCCTCACTCGAAACAATCACTGCTCCACAGTTCAGTGTGCCATCCTATATGGTTAAGAATCGGAGCTTCAGAAGCTCTTTGAGAACCGCGACCCTTTTGATATTATCAATGAGCTCAAAACGATATTTGAAAATCATGCGGCCGTGGAAATCTTTGAGGCCTCTGAGAAGTTCTTTAACTGTAAAATGGAAGAGGGTAGCTCAGTTAGCAAGCACGTGCTCAAAATGTCTGGGCACGCGAACAAGCTCCAAGATTTGGGAATAACAATTCCTAATGCGTTGGGGACTCATCGTGTCCTCCAATCACTACCACACACCTAGTTACAAGAACTTTGTGATGAACTACAATATGCAATGCATGAACAAGACGTTGCCTGAACTCTTCTCCATGCTAAAAATGCTGAAGTGGACATTAAGAAAGAGCACCGAGTGTTGATGGTTAATAAGACCACCAATTTGAAGAAGCAGGGCAAGCCTAAAGAACAAGGGCAACTTCAAGAAGGATGACAAGAAAGCTGCCGCGCCTAAGAAGCCCAAGGCTGACCCTAAGCCTGATACTGAGTGCTTTTACTGCAAGGGTGAAGGTCACTAGAAGCGCAACTGCCCCAAGTACCTAGCAGATCTAAAGAACGACAACATCAAGAAGAAAAGTATATTTGATATACATGTTATTGATGTGTATCTTACTAGTAATCGTAGTAGTGCCTGGGTATTTGATACTAGTTCGGTTGCTCATATTTGTAACTCAAAACAGGAGCTGCGGAATAAATGAAGAATGGCGAGAGATGAGGTGACGATGCACGTTGGAAATGGCTCCAAGGTTGATGTGATCGCCGTCGGCACTCTCCCTCTTCATGTACCTTTGGGATTAGTTTTAAATTTGAATAATTGTTATTTGGTGCCTGCGTTAAGCATGAACATTATATCTGGATCTTGTTTATTGCGAGACAGTTATTCGTTTAAGTCTGAGAATAATAGTTGTTCGACTTATATGAGTAATATCCTTTATGGTCATGCACCTAAGATGAATGGTTTATTCTTATTGAATCTCGACAGTAGTGATACACATGTTCATAACAAAGGTGCTAAACGAATAAAATTGAATGATAATTCCACATACATGTGGCACCGTCATCTTTGTCACATTGGAGTGAAGCGCATGAAGAAACTCCATTCTGATGGACTTCTTAAATCACTTGAAGGATGCGAAGCATGTCTGATGGGAAAAATGACTAAGACTCCATTCTCCGGGATAATGGAGCGAGCTATGGACTTAATGGAAATAACACATACCGATGTGTGCGGTCCAATGAGTGTAGCATCACGTGGTGGATATCGTTATATTCTTGCTTTCAAGGATGACTTGAGTAGATATGGGTATATAGACTTTATGAAACATAAGTCTGAGACTTTCGAGAAGTTTAAGGAATTCCAAAGTGAAGTAGAAAATCAGCATAACAAGAAGATTAAGTTTCCGCGTTCCGACCGCGGAGGTGAATATCTGAGCTACGAGCTTGGCATGGATTTAAAGAAATGCGGAATACTTTCACAATTGATACCTCCGGGAACACAATAGCGCAATGGTGTGTCTGAATATCATAATCGAACTCTCTTAGATATGGTTCAGTCTATGATGTCTCTTACAGATTTACCGTTATCATTTTGGGGTTATGCATTCGAGACTGCCGCATTCACTTTAAATAGGGCACCATCTAAATCCGTTGAAACGACACCGTATGAACTGTGGTTTGGTAAGAAAACTAAATTGTTGTTGCTTAAAGTTTGGGGTTGCGGAGCTTATGTAAAGAAGTTACAACCTGACAAGCTTTAACCCAAAGCGGAAAAATGCGTCTTCATAGGATACCCTAAAGAAACAATTGGGTATACCTTCTATCACAGATCCGAAGGCAAAGTTTTCGTTGCCAAGAATGGATCCTTTCTTGAAAAGGAGTTTCTCTTGAAAGAAGTGACTAGAAGGAAAGTAGAACTCGACGAGGTTGTTGAACCTTCTCTCGTATTTGAGAGTAGTGCAAAACCGGAAGATGTTTCTGTGCCGCCTGCACCAATAAGAGAGGAAGCTAATGATGAAGATCATGAAACTTCGACCAAAGTTGCTCCTGAACCTCGCAGGTCGACAAGGGTTCGTACCACTCCTGATTGGTATGACCCTGTCTTGAATGTCATGTTGGTGGACAACACCAACGACCTTGCGACGTATGAGGAAGCAATGATGAGCGCAGATTCCAACAAATGGCAAGAAGCCATGAAATCCAAAATTGGATCCATGTACTAAAACCAAGTGTGGACTTTGGTGGACCTACCAGATGGCCGCAAGGCTGTCAAGAACAAATGTATCTTTAAAAAGAAAACATACGCTGGTGGTATTTTTACTGTCTATAAAGCTTGACTTGTTGCGAAAGGGTTCCAACAAATTCAAGGAGTTGACTATGATGAGACTTTCTAAATGGTAGCGAAGCTAAAGTCTGTGAGGATTTTGTTAGCGATCGCTGCATTTTTTGATTATGAAATTAGGTAGATGGATGTCAAAACGGCATTCCTTAATGGTGGCATTGATGAAGAGTTATATATGGTACAACCCAAAGGTTTTGTCGATCCTAAAGATGCTCACAAGGTATGCAAACTTCAGCACTCCATTTTAGGACTAAAGCAAGCATCCCGGAGCTAGAATCAACATTTTGAAAGGTGATCAAAAACTTTGGATTTATACAAACTTTTGGAGAAGCTTGTATTTACAAGAAAGTGAGTGGGAGCTCTGTAGCATTCCTAGTACTATATGTGGATGACATATTGTTGATTGTGAATGATATAGAACTTCTTGAAAGTGTCAAAGCCTATTTGAATAATGTTTTTTCAGTGAAGGATCTTGGCGAAGCAGCATACATTTTAGGCATCAAAATTTATAGAGATAGATCAAGATGCTTAATAGCGCTTTCACAAAGTACATACCTGGACAAGGTTCTAAAGAGGTTTAGAATGGAAGAAAGCAAGAAAGGGTTCTTGCCCATGTTGCCAGGTAAGACCTTGAGTAAGACTCAAAGTGCAGCTACGGCAGAAGAAATCCCCTTGAGTAAGACCTTGAGTAAGACCTTAAACAAAATCCCCTATGCCTCAGCCATAGGCTCTATCATGTATGCCATGCTATGTACGAGACCGGATATCGCACATGCTGTTAGTTTGACCAGCAGATATCAAAGTGATCCTGGAATGGAACACTAGACAGCGGTCAAAAATATCCTAAAGTACGAAAAAAGGACTAAGGATATGGTTCTTTCTTATGGAGGTGATGAAGAGCTTGTTGTAAATAGTTACACCGATGCTAAATGGAACACCGATCCGGATGACTCTAAGTCAGAGTATGGATACGTATTTATTTTGAATGGAGTAGAAGTGATCTGGAGGAGTGCCAAGCAAAGCGTTGTGGTAAAATCTTCAACTGAATCCGAATACATAGCTGCTTTGGAGGCTACACAAGAAGTGATATGGATGAAGGAATTCATTACTGAGCTTGGTGTGGTTCCTAGTGCGTTGGACCCGATGTCCATCTATTGTGACAACATGGGTGCCATAGCTAATGCACAGGAGCCAAGGTCACACAAGAAGATTGTCAACACCCGGATTTTTAATCCCAGATGCCCATTATGCCATACCTCGCAATCCCAGGATTACCATTTTTGCGAGACATAACGGATTGGATATCACAGTACATCATCCATTACAAACCATACATAAGGTTTTACACAAATAAGGATCTCATGATCCAGTCTTTAATACAACAAACAACGGAAATAAACTATAGCGTAGCGGTGGGGTCCATCTTCAGGGGCACAGGCAATGCTGACGAAGGCAGATAGTCCTAGTTATCATAGTCGTCCTGCTGACCATCATCTTGATAATCTCCTTCAGAGTCTGGCCATGATAATAGCCAGGGACAAAAGCCATGAGTACTCTTTAAGTACTCGCAAACTACTACTAACAAGGGTTATAATTCTAAGTTAAAGTGCTGAATTTAATGAATAACTATCAAGTTAAGTTTGAAACCTAAGCTGAGTTCTGAAGCAAGAAAAGATAAAGTAACATTCTACAATCACTTAAGTTGGGAAGATATTATCCTTAACACAACCCTGTTGTGGTCAAGTCAAAGTTCATCATTCATTTCAAGTTATTTAGAAAACATCTGACAACGAAACAGTATGGCCATTCCAACTGTCCATAACCACGGACGCGGCTATTCGAATAGTTTGACACTCTGCAGAGGTGGTACACTTTCACCACAAGATTCGATACATCTGTCAGGGATAACCCTGAATCATCATACTTAGTATGCAGATAATCAAACATAACCTTCCCTTTACACACCCTAGTATAAGCACTTCTCCTATGAGCATGGCCTCCCAACCATGACCATCAGTCATCTTGGGCACTGCATAGGTGGACATCATTGAGAGGTAGCCTCAGCTCAAACCTCTCCCGTGAGGGAACTAATACTAATGCATATAAATTTCCAGCCAAGCCTTACCCAATTCAGGTAATGTGGTTGTACGGTAAACTTGGAATGGTATCGCATCCGAATCCAACCATCAGTTTTATAAAAGGGTTAAGGCTCATGCCTCATCATTTTCATCATCATAAACCAATTGTGTTTTTCAACACATGTCAAAACATCTCAATAGAATGACTCATCATTCCAAGGTTTTCATAACTCATTTTCACCAAGTGTTCCCACCTAAAGTGACTCAAGTTTTTGAGCTATTCTAAAATACTAAGTTAAGAGTGTTCACTAAGGTTGAAAGATGGGATCAATCTCATGCCATAGAATGACATCTAAAGGTTTCTAAGTAGGTCAAGTTTTATACTCTTTATGCTACCTTCAACATTAATTATAGAACTTTGTGTAAACTAAGGGAGGTAAAACTTGTCAACAAGACTTGGGGTACCAATAGTTAAAGGGGTGTGATCAAAGCATGCTTAAGGCATCTTTACTAAACCATCTAGTTTTATTCTAGCTTGCTAACAATAGCTTACTAAAGCATGTTTGAAAGGGTTAGCTTGCCACTAATAGCGTGCCTTGGTTGGTGTAGTGGTTGAAGTTTTCTTCTTCTTCTTCTTCTTGGTAGAACTCCTCCTCCTCGAAGGCTTGGTCGGTACTATCGTCTAGAAATACATAGGGAGTGCACAATCACCAAACGATACTTAACTAGGCTAAGTAGTATTCTAAACCACACAATTGATGATCTATTATCATCCCAAACATCACAAGTTTAATTCAATAGTTTCAACCTTTTTATTTTGGAAAAGTAATTTCTACTCATTGAAAAATTAACTAAAATTTAATATTCACCACCAAAATATGGGATCATGTGGACACATGTCCTCACCACATATTCTAACATGTGGGAATGATATTTAAATGTTGGATCAATATTACTTTGGTTTAAGTTTATTATTTAATGATTTAAAGTGACTAGAAATGCCTATATAGCATTATTTTGGTACTAGTCCAAAGTCACTGCCTGTAAACCTTAATATTATTACATATTTGGATATATATGATGAAATGTGATTTTTGAGAGTTGGAATCAACTCAAAAGCTAACTTGGTTGATTTTATAAAAATGTTTCAAGTTGCAAAAGCTTCTGTCTTCTTATTTTTATTAGGATAAATGTATAACTCTAAATGAATTAACTCCAACGAGATTGGATAGAGAATTTCAATACCTTTCAGACAAAATTAGTTTCATGTAATTTGGATTTGTCAACCTCACAGAATTGAATTTTGAAACACTGGACAGAAACTATATTCTAACTAAAAAGAAAAATCCAGATTTGAATCTACGGGCTTGCACGGGAAAGGAAATGGGCCGGCCCAGTGGCGCTATGCGGCGCGAGGCTCAGCTGACAGGGGGGTCCCACTTGTCAGCGGCACTTAAAACGTGAAACGGTATGCGCGCTGTGGGCTGTGCGATTAGAGGCTAGATCTACGGCTGAGGGTCGTCGTCGACGACGAACAGGTCGTCGGCGAGCTCGAACCCTAGCGGCTCGGTGGGGGTCTACTGGGGGCATACTAGGGCTCTAGCAGGGTCGGTGATGCGGGCGAACGAAGTTGAAGACGACGGCGAGGCGAGGCGTGGTCGCGGCGGAGCTTGGGATGGCCGGAATCAACGGCACCCTTCTTCTCCAGAGGCGGCGGCTCCGGCTCCAATTCCGGCGAGCTGCTGCTCCACTTGCTCCGGCGAGAGGTGGGTGAGGTTCAGAGAGGTGAGGGGAGTGGAATGGTGTGAGTTTTTGGTGCTGGGGAGGGATCCTTTTATAGGCTCGACGGTGAGACTGGGCGGGATGGGCGGTCGACGATGGCGACATGGCTACGGTGAGCTAGCGGCATGGCTGGGGATTGCATTCGGTGGGCGGTTCCCTGGTGGTGCTCTAGGACTTCAATGCGGCCGTAGGGGCGGTGGCATGCGGTCGGGGCGAGGTGGCGCTCTACGCGGCCGAAGCGGCTGTGTCCATGGCGAGTTGTGGCTATGGGGCTTTGGGCGACGAACGGGGGTGTCTAGGGTGTTCTCCAGGTCGAGGCAGAGCGGTGGGCGCGGGCTGGTGCCAAGGGGCGGTCGGTGCGAGCGGGGACAGTGCGCGCTCTGTGGGCGGCATCGGCTTGGTTCGGTGGCACTGTGCGCGGGTTCTTCTCTGTGGTCCATGGCTGCTCTTGGCTCGGGCAAGGGACAGAGAGGGGCAGTGCGGTGCGGTGCTGGCTACCTCCTAGACATGGAGAGGAACGAGGAGGTGGTCTGCTGCAGCAGGGCAAGTTTGGCCGGCCAGGGTGGTGCTCGGCATGGCATTGCCTTGCCACTAGGGTGTAGGGGATGGGTTGCAAATGGCATGGTTTGATCAGAGGGGGACATAGAGATTAAATGGAGATCAAATGGGGGCAAAACTCTGTTCAAAACAGTGAGCTAGGATTAGAGGTGTGATTCTGCCTGCCAAGTGTTTGATGAAATGGCCGCAAGAGAAAAAGTTTCGAATTTTGAGTTCAAAATTTTTGGGTGATCTCCACTAGTGCTAGGTAGTCTCTGGTTGCAAGGGTTTTGAAAATGGTGCTCAAATAGATGGTTTTTGAAATAGGGGTGATCTATGCATATGCATTAGGTTCAATTTTAAACTGTTATTTAAAATAGTTTACAGAATGTTTTTAGTAGATCAAAAGGTGGTCCTTGGTACCTCATTATGTGTACTAGCAAGGGGTGCAAAGATCAAGAATTGTTTCTGTTAAGAATTGAGTACTAGGAATAGCCAAAGTAGGCATGAGAGTTAAATTTGTCAAAATGACCATTCCTTCATTTTAATTCTTTTTGATTTGATTTTCTTTAGGAAAAGTTTGGGAATGATGTAGATGATGTTTAAATCACCTAAGAAACATTTTACAAGCATTGGATCAATCAATCATGGCAATTCAAACAACTCCTATTTTTAAATGCACACATATATGAATGCTTTCATTTTAAATTTGGAAAAGTTTTTGTTAACCCTATTTTTGGATGATTTGATCTTGATAAGCTTGGATTGAAGTTTTGGGATGTTACAAACCTTCCCCCCTTAAACAAAATCTCGTCCCGAGATTTACAAGGAAAACTAGGAACTAAAGAGATCTGGGAACTCTGTCCTAATTTAATTCTCGCGCCCCCAAGTAGCTTCCTCCTTGGTATGGTTGCTCCACTGAATCTTGAGAAACTTGATACTCCTGGTCCTGGTGGTTCTGTAGGCTTCTTCTAGGATACGGATGGGCACTTCCCGATAGGTCAGTTCATTGTTGATTTCCACTGCTCGATGATCGATATTCCTGAAAACTTCAGTCTTCTTAGGCAGTTCCAAGCATTTGCGAAGTAACGAGATATGGAACACATTGTGGATGGCTGACATCTCTTTAGGAAATTCTAGCTGATACGATACTTCTCCTCGACGGTTCAGAATCTTGAAAGGTCCGATATATCTGGGAGCTAACTTTCCCTTCAGACTAAAGCGTTGAGTTCCCTTCAATGGTGAGACCTTGAGATATACGAAATCTCCAACATTGAAAGTCAGGTCTCTCCTTCTCTTGTCAGCATAGCTCTTCTGTCTGGATTGGGCGGTCTTGAGGTGCTCACGAACTTTGTGAACTTTCTCTTCTGCTTCTCGGAGAATGTCGGGTCCAAAGATCTGACTCTCTCCTACTTGCGACCAATTCAAAGGGGTACGGCACTTTCTTCTGTATAGGAATTCAAAGGGTGCCATCTGCAAACTAGCTTGATAACTGTTGTTATATGAGAATTCTGCGAAAGGCAGGCAGTCTTCCCATTTTGATCCGTATTCCAACACATAAGCTCTAAGCATATCCTCCAAGATCTGGTTGACTCTCTCAGTCTGTCCATCTGTTTGCGGGTGATACGCGGTGCTGAAGTTCAACTTGGTTCCTAATCCTTCCTGAACTTTCTGCCAAAATCTTGAAGTAAACTGGGTTCCTCGATCTGATACGATGGTCTTGGGGGTTCCATGCAGACTAACAATTCTAGCAATGTACAGCTCTGCTAGTTTTGCACTCTGGTAGGTTGTCTTGACTGGTATGAAGTGGGCTACCTTGGATAGTCTATCAACTATTGATCTTTTAAATCCTGATACATCTTTGTTCCTCCGGGGTGGATAGAATAAATAGTATCATGAGCTTCCTTCATGATAATTTCCTTCAGCTCTGAATCTGCTGGCACATAGATACGTCCTTTGTACCACAGTACACCTTCTTCGTCTTCGGTGAATCCAGGTACTTTGCCTGTACAAATATGACGTTTGATTCCGTCGATACTTTCATTCCCCTTCTGGGCTTCCTTGATTTGGCTAATCAAAGTGGGTTGAAGTTCAATGCTAGCTAGGAATCCTTTGCTAACTAACTCAGTCCTGAACTGCTCCAACTCCTCATACAAACTTGGTTGCTTCTCTTTGATCATGGTGTTCAGCCTACACGGCAATCTGCTAAGAGCATCCACTACCACATTGGCTTTGCCGGGGTGATAGTGAATGTCAAGGTCATAATCCTTGATTAACTCTATCCATCTTCTTTGCCTCATATTCAACTCCTTCTGGGTGAAGATATACTTCAAGCTCTTATGGTCTGAGTAAATCTCACAGCGATTACCCATCAAATAATGACGCCATGTCTTCAAGGCTAGAACCACGGCTGCTAGCTCAAGATCATGGGTCGGATAGTTCTGCTCATGCTGCTTCAGTTGTCGAGACAGATACGCGATGACTTTGCCTTCTTGCATCAATACACATCCTAGACCAATCTTGGATGCATCACAATACACATCAAACGGCTTCTTGATGTCGGGCATGATCAAAATTGGGGCTGATATCAATCTCTTCTTCAGCTCCTGGAAACTGGCTTCACACTTGTCTGTCCATTCAAACTTATTGTGCTTCTTCAACAATTGGGTCATTGGTCGGGCTATGCTCAAGAATCCTTCTACGAACTTGCGGTAATATCCCGCTAATCCGAGAAATGAACGAACTTGGGTTTGATTGGTTGGGGCTTCCCATTCTTCGACATCTTTGATCTTGGTGGGATCAACAGAGACTCCTCCGGCAGACACAATATGTCCTAGGAATCCTACTTCTTTCAGCCAAAACTCACACTTGCTGAACTTGGCATATAACTGATGCTCTCTCAGGGTTTCTAGGATGATTCTCAGATGTTTCTCATGCTCTTCTTCTGACTTGGAGTAGATAAGGATGTCGTCGATAAACACAACTACAAACTTATCTAGAAAATTCATAAAGATCTTATTCATGAGATTCATGAAATAAGCAGGGGCATTGGTTAATCCAAAAGACATAACCGTATACTCGTATAAACCATAGTGAGTAGTAAAGGCGGTCTTTGGAATATCCGTTGCACGAATCTTAAGTTGGTGATAACCAGTCCTAAGATCAATCTTTGAGAATACCTGAGCTCCAGTCAACTGATCAAATAGATCCTCTATCTTTGGCAAGGGGTACTTGTTCTTGATGGTGACATCATTCAACTTTCTGTAGTCTGTACACAGACGGTTGCCTCCATCTTTCTTGTCGACGAATAACACTGGTGATCTCCATGGCGATGCACTTGGTTGAATCAAGCCTGTTGCTAACATGGCATCCAACTGCTTCTTCAGTTCTACTAACTCTGAGGGGTTCATGGTATAGGGTCTCTGGGCTATAGGTCCGATTCCGGGGATTAGTTCGATAATGAACTCTATATCCCTATCCGGGGGCATACCTGGCAATTCATCTGGGAATACGTCGGGGTATTCACAGACTACTCTGACTTGGTCAATGGTAGGCAGTGCTACACTCTTGTTGCACTTGAATTGACGGGGTAAGGTTTCAGAGATATGCTCTACTGTTACTCCAGAACTACTGGTCATGGTGATGGCTTTCTTAGCACAGTCTGTCAGTCCTTTATGCCTTGACATCCAGTCCATACCTAGTACTACTTCCAATCCTTTGGTTCCAAGTACGATTAGGTTGGCATAAAAATCTATCCCATGTATTCTAATAGGTACAGCTTTGCAAATTTTTCTAGCTTTTGTGGTTGAACCGAGGATTTGAACTATCATGACATGCTTCAGGTTGGTTGGGAGAATCTTACTAGTGCATACAAATTCTTCGGTGACAAATGAATGCGATGCTCTAGAATCAAACAATACTCTTGCTAAAACTGAGTTGACAGAAAACATACCAAGCACTACATCTGGTGCTTCCTGGGCTTCTTCTGCGTTCATGTGGAAGAGACGACCGTTGCGGTTGTGCGGGTTTCCTGGGGCAAATCTCCTTCCTGGTTGAAAACGACGCTGCTGTTGAGCTGGGGCATTCACATTGGCAGTGGCGGCAGTCTTCTTGGGACACTCATTGTAATATTGGCCCTTAACTCCACACTCGAAACAAGTTATCTGAGACTTGTCTTTTGCTGCGACATGCACATCATTGCTACCAGTTCTAGGTGCAGTGTTGTTGTTGTTGTTGCTCTTGGGAGGGGCACGGTTGAAATTGTTGGTGTTGCCAGAGTTGTGGTTGTTTCCTCCGGACTTCACATTGCCTCCGCTACGGCTGGGGTGGCTTGGGCGAGACATTGGGGGTCAGTTGTTCCTTGGTGCATATCCTGGTGAGGGGTTGGGACGGTACTTCTGGTGACTGCTGGATCGAGATTGCTGCATCATATGACGCTTGCGGTTGTCATTTGCCTGGTTAATCTTCCCTTCCATCTGAATGGCAGAGTCGAATAGCTCTTCGAGATCCTGGAAACGGATGTTGACAAGGATAGTCTGCATCTCATCATGTAGTCCGTTTAAGAATCTCTCTTTCTTCTTGGCCTCCGTGTTGATCTCATCCGGTGCATATCTGGCAAGTGACAAGAATTTGTCACGGTACTCTACTACAGTCAATCTTCCTTGCTTCAGTTCACCGAATTCATCTCTCATCCTGTTGACAAGACCTTGCGGCACGTGGGTGCGGCTGAACTTGACCTTGAATGTTTCCCAGGTCATCACCTGGCCATGGTTCATGTTGCGGATGCTATTCCACCAAGCTCTTGCATCTCCTGCCAGATAGTGGGTGGTGAAGAGAACTTTCTCATTCTCCTCAACTCCTGCAACTTCGAGGTTGTTTTCCATGGTCTGTAACCAGTCATCAGCATCTAACGGGTTTTCAGATTGGTTGAAGATTGGGGGATTGGTGTTCTGAAATTTTTTGAGTTTAGATCCATGGTGATCCTGATTTCCATGTCCTTGGTTGTTGAGAGCCATTTGGGCGATCTGCTGCAATGTTGCTAAGTTGGCTTGACGCTCGGCCCTGCTTGCTTCACGGTCTGCGATGAGATTCTGCAAGATCTGCAGCATTGGGTCCTGCGATGAGCTGCTCCCTCCTTGGTTTCCACGAGTCATCTGAAGATTGAGATAGATATAGGGGTAAGAGGGAAATTCTAAGGTTCATGGTTTTGGGTTTTCAAAGCTAAAACTTGGAGTTAGACTCAGGTTTTTCAACTAACTTTACTTTCATTCATGCAAGCAAGCACACGATACAACACACAGCACAACAATCAAAGGGGAAAATAGATGGTTTTAAGAACCATTCTGTAAGCTACGATACAATGAGATGGTACATCTCATGCTACGACAGTGCTCTAGTGCATCTACTCATCGTCGATGAAGTCGGAGTCTTCATCCGCAGTGTAGAAGTCCACAACATCCTCTTCCAGAAAGTCATCATCGTTGCTAAGGTAAGAATCCATATCTCCCTGGATGTCTTCACCCTCATCATGTTCTTCTTTGGCTGCAAGCTGTGCTTCCTGCTCCTTGACGGTCTTCTCGAGGTCGGCCACCTTCTTGCGAAGACGGGCGATGGTGCGATCCTTCTTTGCACGCTGGCGACAAAGAGACTGGCGATCTTGGACGAGCAGTGCGAAAGTCTAGGCCTTCTGGTCGGCAATGGCACGGTTCTGGTTTGCTAACTCTCTGGCATTGTCCAGTTCCTGCTGTCGGTCATGAAGCAAGAAGTCAAGGTTCTCCACTTGACGCCTCAACTCTGGGTGACTTGGCATCTCCATCGGCATTCCCATGAAGTCACGTCTTGCATAGTGGGCAAAACGGGTTCCTTGAATCTTGTTGACGCTGAGGGCACATAGACGTGCGAGAGCTTCATGCATTGCCCTGGCTAATCCATCTAGCCAGTTGTTCTCTCTCACAGAGAACTGAATTCTCCCGGAAATTGGTGCTTCAATGCTTCCTCGAAGATCTGCGGTGACTAGCCATTGTAGGTCTCCTCCTGGGGGTCCTGGAAGTTGAGCTCCAAGAAACTCCGGATGTGGGCGTCCTAGTAACTCCGCTAGTGAATCCAGATCCCTCTCGAAGATCAGCTGACCTCCGTTTCCCAACTGGTAAAACTTGCTAAACTGAGTCTCCATCTACAAGAATTTAGGATGAGGAAATTAGTGAAGTGATCAAGTGTGTCAAATTTTAAGTAGTAATGTAAGAATTTTGAGGAACATGAATTTTTGAGAAAGAATGAGTTCACAAGGGTAAGAGGGGAAATAGTTTTTCATAAATACTCACTTTGGTTTTGAAGCTAAGTTTTTGGTTTGGACGTCCATTCTAACTAGGGTCTCCTATGGTCAGGATGGCTCTGATACCAACTTGTCAACACCCGGATTTTTAATCCCAGATGCCCGTTATGCCATACCTCGCAATCCCAGGATTACCATTTTTGCGATACATAACGGATTGGATATCGCAGTACATCATCCATTACAAACCATACATAAGGTTTTACACAAATAAGGATCTCATGATCCAGTCTTTAATACAACAAACAACGGAAATAAACTATAGCGTAACGGTGGGGTCCATCTTCAGGGGCACAGGCAATGCTGACGAAGGCAGATAGTCCTAGTTATCATAGCCGTCCTGCTGACCATCATCTTGATAATCTCCTTCAGAGTCTGGCCATGATAATAGCCAGGGACAAAAGCCATGAGTACTCTTTAAGTACTCGCAAACTACTACTAACAAGGGTTATAATTCTAAGTTAAAGTGCTGAATTTAATGAATAACTATCAAGTTAAGTTTGAAACCTAAGCTGAGTTCTGAAGCAAGAAAAGATAAAGTAACGTTCTAGAATCACTTAAGTTGGGAAGCTATTATCCTTAACACAACCCTATTGTGGTCAAGTCAAAGTTCATCATTCATTTCAAGTTATTTAGGAAACATCTGACAATGAAACAGTATGGCCATTCCAACAGTCCATAACCATGGACGCGGCTATTCGAATAGTTTGACACTCTGCAGAGGTGGTACACTTTCACCACAAGATTCGATACATCTGTCAGGGATAACCCTGAATCATCATACGTAGTATGCAGATAATCAAACATAACCTTCCCTTCACACACCCTAGTATAAGCACCTCTCCTATGAGCATGGCCTCCCAACCATGACCATCAGTCATCTTGGGCACTGCATAGGTGGACATCATTGAGAGGTAGCCTCAACTCAAACCTCTCCCGTGAGGGAACTAATACTAATGCATATAAATTTCCAGCCAAGCCTTACCCAATTCAGGTAATGTGGTTGTACGGTAAACTTGGAATGGTATCGCATCCGAATCCAACCATCAGTTTTATAAAAGGGTTAAGGCTCATGCCTCATCATTTTCATCATCATAAACCAATTGTGTTTTTCAACACATGTCAAAACATCTCAATAGAATGACTCATCATTCCAAGGTTTTCATAACTCATTTTCACCAAGTGTTCCCACCTAAAGTGACTCGAGTTTTTGAGCTATTCTAAAATACTAAGTTAAGAACTAAGGTGGAAAGATGGGATCAATCTCATGCCATAGAATGGCATCTAAAGGTTTCTAAGTAGGTCAAGTTTTATACTCTTTATGCTACCTTCAACATTAATTATAGAACTTTGTGTAAACTTGTCAATAAGACTTGGGGTACCAATAGTTAAAGGGGTGTGATCAAAGCATGCTTAAGGCATCTTTACTAAACCATCTAGTTTTATTCTAGCTTGCTAACAATAGCTTACTAAAGCATGTTTGCAAGGGTTAGCTTGCCACTAATAGCGTGCCTTGGTTGGTGCAGTGGTTGAAGTTTTCTTCTTCTTCTTCTTCTTCTTCTTGGTAGAACTCCTCCTCCTCGAAGGCTTGGTCGGTACTATCGTCTAGAAATACATAGGGAGTGCACAATCACCAAACGATACTTAACTAGGCTAAGTAGTATTCTAAACCACACAATTGATGATCTATTATCATCCCAAACATCACAAGTTTAATTCAATAGTTTCAACCTTTTTATTTTGGAAAAGTAATTTCTACTCATTGAAAAATTAACTAAAATTTAATATTCACCACCAAAATATGGGATCATGTGGACACATGTCCTCACCACATATTCTAACATGTGGGAATGAGATTTAAAGGTTGGATCAATATTACTTTGGTTTAAGTTTATTATTTAATGATTTAAAGTGACTAGAAATGCCTATATAGCATTATTTTGGTACTAGTCCAAAGTCACTGCCTGTAAACCTTAATATTATTACATATTTGGATATATATGATGAAATGTGATTTTTGAGAGTTGGAATCAACTCAAAAGCTAACTTGGTTGATTTTATAAAAATGTTTCAAGTTGCAAAAGCTTCTGTCTTCTTATTTTTATTAGGAGAAATCTATAACTCTAAATGAATTAACTCCAACGGGCTTGGATAGAGAATTTCAATACCTTTCAGACAAAATTAGTTTCATGTAATTTGGATTTGTCAAACTCACAGAATTGAATTTTGAAACACTTGACAGAAACTATATTCTAACTAAAAAGAAAAATCCAGATTTGAATCTACGGGCTTGCGCGGGAAAGGAAATGGGCTGGCCCAGTGGGGGTCCCACTTGTCAGCGGCACTCAAAACGCGAAACGGTACGCGTGCTGTGGGTCGTGCGATTAGAGGCTAGATCTACGTCTGAGGGTCATCATCGATGACGAACAGGTCGCCGGCGAGCTCGAACCCTAGCGACTCGGTGGGGGTCTACTGGGGGCGTACTAGGGCTCTAGCGGGGTCGGCGATGCGGGCGAACAAAGTGGAAGACGACGGCGAGGCAAGGCGTGGTCGCGGCGGAGCTTGGGGTGGCCGGAATCAACGACACCCTTCTTCTCCAGAGGCGGCGGCTCCGGCTCCAATTCCGGCGAGCTGCTGCTCCACTTGCTCCGGCGAGAGGTGGGTGAGGTTCAGAGAGGTGAGGGAGTGGAATGGTGTGAGTCTTTGGTGCTGGGGAGGGATCCTTTTATAGGCTCGACGGTGAGACCGAGCGGGATGGGCGGTCGATGGTGGCAACATGGCTACGGCGAGCTAGCGGCATGGCTGGGGATTGCGATCGGTGGGCGGTTCCCTGGCGGTGCTCTAGGACTTCAATGTGGCCGTAGGGGCGGTGGCATGCGGTCGGGGCGAGGTGGCGCTCTGCGCGGCCGAAGCGGCTGTGTCCACGGCGAGCTGTGGCTGTGGGGATTTGGGCGGTGAACGGGGGTGTCTGGGGTGTTCTCCAGGTCGAGGCGGAGCGGTGGGCGCGGGCTGGTGCTAAGGGGAGGTCGGTGCGAGCGGGGACAGTGCGCGCTCTGTGGGTGGCATCGGCATGGTTCGGTGGCACTGGGCGCGGGTTCTTCTTTGTGGTCCATGGCTGCTCTTGGCTCGGGCAAGGGACAGAGAGGGGCGGTGCGGTGCTGGCTACCTCCTAAACATGGAGAGGAACGAGGAGGTGGTCTGCTGCAGCGGGGCAAGTTTGGCTGGCCAGGGTGGTGCTCGGCATGGCATTGCCTTGCCACTAGGGTGTAGGGGGTGGGTTGCAAATGGCATGGTTTGATCAGAGGGGGACATAGAGATTAAATGGAGATCAAATGGGGGCAAAACTCTGTTCAAAACAGTGAGCTAGGATTAGAGGTGTGATTCTGCCTGCCAAGTGTTTGATGAAATGGCCGCAAGAGAAAAAGTTTTGAATTTTGAGTTCAAATTTTTTGGGTGATCTCAACTAGTGCTAGGTAGTCTATGGTTGCAAGGGTTTTGAAAATGGTGCTCAAATAGATGGTTTTTGAAATAGGGGTGATCTATGCATATGCATTAGGTTCAATTTTAAACTGTTATTTAAAATAGTTTACAGAATGTTTTTAGTAGATCAAAAGGTGGGCCTTGGTACCTCATTATGTGTACTAGCAAGGGGTGCAAAGATCAAGAATTGTTTCTGTTAAGAATTGAGTACTAGGAATAGCCAAAGTAGGCATGAGAGTTAAATTTGTCAAAATGACCATTCCTTCATTTTAATTCTTTTTGATTTGATTTTCTTTAGGAAAAGTTTGGGAATTATGTAGATGATGTTTAAATCACCTAAGAAACATTTTACAAGCATTGGATCAATCAATCATCGCAATTCAAACAACTCCTATTTTTAAATGCACACATATATGAATGCTTTCATTTTAAATTTGGAAAAGTTTTTGTTAACCCCATTTTTGGATGATTTGATCTTGATAAGCTTGGATTGAAGTTTTGGGATGTTACAAAGATGAAGCGCATCAAGCTACGTTTTCATGCTATTCACGAGTATGTCCAAGATGGTGACATAAAGATTTGCAAAGTACACACTGATCTGAATGTGGAAGATCTGTTGACTAAATCTCTCCCTAGAGAAAAACATGTCCAACACCAGAACGCCATGGGTGTTAGGTATATTACCATGTAATCTAGATTATTGACTCTAGTGCAAGTGGGAGACTGTTGGAGATATGACCAAGAGGCAATAATAAAGTGTATATTATTATATCTTTGTGGTTACGATAAATGTTTACATCCCATGCTATAATTTTATTAATAGGAAACACTAATACTTCTGGGTTTTGTAAACATAAAAGGGTCCCTAGTAAGCTTCTTGTTGGACTAGCTTATTGATTAATAGATGATCATGGTTTCCTGATCATGGACATTGGATGTTATTAATAATAAGATCATATCATTAGGAGAATGATGTGATGGATACACACCCATAGTAAGCATAGCATAAGATAAAGTCATTAAAGTTCGTTTTTGCTACAAGCTTTCAAATACATAGTAACATAATCCTTCGACCTTGAAATCATGTTAATCACCATTACCGTATGAGTTCTTTGATGACATCAAATGCCACTTCGTAATGGGGTGGTTATAAAGGTGGCATTAGGTATTCTAAAAGTATGTGTTGAAACACATAGATCAAGAATGGGATTTGTCCATCCAAGTGACGGATAGATATGCTCTAGGCCCTCTCGGTGGAATGACATCCAATTGGCTTACAAGCATGTGACTAGGTCACAAGGGATGTCATATCATGGTACAAGTAAAGAGTACTTATCGATAATGAGGTAGAACTAGGTATGGAGATACCAATGATCGAACCTTGGATAAGTAGAGTATCACGCGACAAAGGGAATCGGTATCATAAGTTAATGGTTCTTTCAATCATGAAGTCATCATTGAATATGTGGGATCCATTATGGATATCCAGGTCCCGCTGTTGGTTATTGATCGGAGAGGTGTCTAGATCATGTGTGCATAGTTTGTGAACCGTAGGGTGACACACTTAAGGTTCGATGTTGTTTAAGTAGATATGTAATATGAGTTGGAGACTGAATGTTGTTCGGAGTTTCAGATTGGATTCAGGACATCAGGAGGAGATCCGGAATGGTCTGAAGAATAAGATTCATATAATGGAAGTCATTTTTGGGGGTTCAGAAAAGTTCTAGAGTTTCTGTTTGGAGTTTCTAGAAGGTTTCGGAAGGTTCTAGGGAGATAAACTTGAATCCCTAGAAAATAGGAGATAAGACTTGGGAGGGGGAAGAAAACTTCCCCCTCCCCATGTGTCGGCCCTAAGGGGAAGTGGGCCAAGGGGGGAACCCTAGGCTGTAACCCCTCTATATAAAGAGGGGAGGGGTGGGCGCCTCCCCTTGCCCCTTCCACCCGAACCCTAGCCGCCACTCTCCTCCTCCTTTCTCCCGCTCTGGCTTAGGCAAAGCCCTGCAGGATTTCTCCTCCTCCACCACCACTACGCCATCGTGCTGCTGGGATTCTGAGGGGATCTACTACCTCCACTGCCTACTGGAACAGGGAGAGGAAGGTCTACATCGACTCTGTACGTGTGACCGAGTGCGGAAGCGCTGCCAGAACGTGGCACCGGAAGGATCATCTACGTGATATTGAGATCGGCAAGTGATCCACTACATCAACCACGAGATCCGATCTCGTTAATGCTTTGGATCTTCGAGGGTTAGTTCTCATCTATCTCGTTGCACCTATCTCGTAGATTAGATCATTGATTTTCCTAGATTAGATCTGGTTTTGTTCGTTGTTGCGGTAGAAATTTGTTGTTTTCCATGCTACGAACCCTACACTGATACCAATTGAAAGGATCATATGGGAACCTAGAGGCCTAGGGTTGTAAGAACCAAATCAAGGCCTAGGGTTTCCAATGAAACCCTAGAGCAAGGGTCCCTGAAGTGAATGAGGGGGAAATGAAGATCTCTCTTGGTGAAGATGTAGATCAAGGCCTCCTCCTTCGATTCTCCAAAGATCAGGGACTTTGGGTGGTTGGAGAGGGATATCTTGTTGATTTGGTGGCTCTCAAATGGGTGTTCTTCATTTCTGAAAATGAGCATCTTGAGGTAGGGGATGCGGTCCCCTATTTATAGGCCCACTATTGTAGACCGTTTTCTACCCGTTGGGAAATTTCCACACCAGAAACTCCGGTCTCGAGACCGGAGATTCCGATCTGGAAGTAGCTCACACCGGAGACTCCGGTTCAACACCGGACCATCTTCGGCCCCCCAGTCAGACTGTCCTGGACCTGGTACTGATAGTCGCTCCGGAGACTTGGACGAAACTCTGGACCTGAGAACACCAGTCTGTGACTACACACTGGAGATTCCGCCAATCTTCGGCTTGTCTCCAGACCCCTAGTCAGAATGACCCTGGGCTTCAGCATTGATCCACACCGGAGGTTTGGGCCGAAACTCCGATGCACACCGGAAACTCCGGTCTCTGCACACCAGAGATTCCGGTAGGAACTTTTCATCAGGATTTTGATTTAGCCATGGAAATTTCCTGCCGACGTGGACTTTTCTCTTTTCAGTAGATCAACCTGATATAATTAGCACACGGTAAAAAGTGTCCCCAAGTTGTTAACAAACACCAAAACTGATTTAGACAATAAATGTCCTTCCAATCACCATTGGCCGTTTGGACACGGTTACACCCATTGTACCTCTCATGTATAGAGAGCTTGTTAAACTCCCCGACAACATGACTGGTGGAGCCCTACCAGTTGGTATGAGCTCCATAGGACACGATGTTGGCAGTCTTCTCATCACGTGCATCATCATCATCATCAGAATCATCATTCTAATAGCACCACCTTTCAGTCAAAAGCTGGGTTCCCATGTATCTTGCATATTTGACAGGTGACGTCGATGAAGCAAGTAGGCGCACGACCATGCTTTCCATGCCCATCATCATGACCATGGTGGTCCTCCTAACAACACCCTTCATTGCATCGTCCGCCGTCATCGTAGTGGTAAGGGGGACGGTCATCACAATGTCCTTCATCATACCGGGGTGCATAGTATCCACGGTCACCGCGATCATAATCACTACAGCCACGGTCTTCATAGTGGTGGCCACCCTCCTGGTGGCAACGGTCAAAACACGGCGGTCATGGCAGCCGCGGGTGTCATCATGGCGGTCTGAGCGACCACGGTCATCATAGCGGCTCTCCTGGCAGCCACAATTGGCCCTAGAGATCGTCAAGAGTTGTGTCTTCAGTCAGGGCGGCTAGGGCGATCAAGGTTAGCCGAGGAGGATAAGCCGACATCATGGACCGTGGAGGCTAGTATCTTCTAGCGCATGTCATGATCACACAATTGGCCCTAGAGATCGTCAAGAGTTGTGGCTTGATTGGCTTTGACAGACACAACTAGTGAGTTGTACGTTGCATCAAGGCCATTGAGGAAGTACACGATGAACTCGTCTTCTTCCACGACTTCTCCCACCACAGCAAGCTCGAATGCTAAGTTCTTCATCTTGGCGAAGAACTGGGCAATAGTGAGGTAATTTTTCTTTTTAATGTTGAGAGAAGGATGCAGGTGGGAGATCCTATATTTGGACTATGATGAGAACATGGACGCAATCATCGCCCACATTTTTGCACATGATTTCAAACCAACGAGATGTGCTACAATCTCTGGTGACAGGGTGTTCATGAGCCACTCCAACACAGTCAGCTCGCGGGAAACCCATGCCGAGTAGGCAAGGTTTGGTGTCTTCTTATCTTTGTCATCAGGATCCAAGAACTAAGGCAGTGCTGCATCGGTGCCGTCAAGGAGGTTGAACACCTGCACACCTTGCAGCACCAGGAAGACAATGGTCTTACAAAACAGGAAGCTCGCGCATGTTAGCTTGGTTGAGGGAGGGGATCCCAGTGCAACGTTGAGAGCAGCGACATAACTTGAGGAGGACATGGTCGTTATTGTGGAGGTGGCATCCGAAAAACCAAATAAGGTCGATGGTGGCACCGTGGGTTGTTATCGTTGTAGCAGCAGATCAGTCCAAGGGATCAGATCGCGGTGGTGGCGGCTTGGTCATGTCGTGTTGTAGATGTTATAGGTTGTGGCGGAAGCGGATTAGAGAGAACTACGATGGCTAGGGCTGTATCGTGTCATTGGTTTTTAGGTTGTCTGTTTGTGATGTGGTGGCATCGGACCATAGAGGTGATCGACATCAAGGTTGTAGTGTGTGTAGAGGCAGCGGCGACAGGCCAGAGAGACCGGTGGCGGCTAGGGTTTTTAAGGTGTGATCACGACAGCTAGGGTATGGAAGTGGGAGGCTCTGATACCATACTAAACTAGGCAGAAACGATAACCCTTTGGGGCTTTGTGTTACATGTTATATAGTGGGTAGGGAGAGCCCCTTTTGGGTAGGAAGAGCCCCTAGCATGGCATACATGCGGTGTACATATACTGGTGGAGTACTACTCCATGTCGTATACGGTACGGGTATTACATAGTTTATCAAAACTTTTATTCTAGCTCATGCCATTATTCTAAAAATGGAATGGTATTTGGAGGAGCGGGGAAAAACCACCTACCCCTTCCCTCTCCCCCTATGAGTGACAGGGGCGCCTCCCACATCCTCGGCACCTAGAGCCCTTCTAGCCTCTTCCCGGCGGCCGCAGCGGCGGTTGGCTTCTCCCTTCAGTCTGGTGGCGGGGTTGGGCCCCGATTCCCCTAGGAGGTAGTGCTCCATAGGGTGGCAGTGGTCTGGCTTTGGCCGGGAGGTGGCGTCGCGGCGGCAGGATCGTGCATCTGCGGGGTAGAATAGGGCGAGCGCCGGCAAGCGGTGGTTGGCGGAGCCTGATACATCCATTTTGCATCACTATTCTATATCATAATTCACTGTTATTCCTTGATATATTTCATATTAAGAGATGATACTTATGTTATTTCATCTGTTTTTGCATGGTTGATGACTTTTGGAGCATGGACCGCTACAGTCAGGATTCTGATAGAAAAGGTGCTGTTTAGAGGCAAAATTCACGAAGATCAGAAAATCCAGGAAAATATACGGAAAATCCTATTTTTCTAGAAGACGAAGGAAGCCAGAAGGAGGAGTGGAGATGGGCCACAAGGGGCCCACACCACCCCCTGGCGCGGGCCAGCCTAGGCCACGCCACCAGGTGGTGTGGCCGCCCTGGCCCACCTCTGGATCTCCCCTCTAGCGTATATAATCCTCCCGAAACCCTAATACTCGGGGAGCGACCACAGAAAGATTCCACCGCCTCTGCAGGGCGAAAAATACCGAGAGAGAAAGATCTCTCTAGCAAACAGATTTCTGCTAGGGGAATTCCTTCCCAGAGAGGGGAGATCGTTGCCATCAACACCACCATCAAGCTGGACTTCATCGGGATCATCATCACCACCATCATCACCATCAGCACCCTCATCACCATCTCCATATTGCTGTAACAATTGCGTTGAATCTTGCATAGTTCATAGGGGAAACTTTCCCCATGTTGATTACTCTTTGTAGTTGATGCTATTGAGTGAACCATTGAATTATTGTTTATGTTCAGATTGTTATACATCATTATTCTATATCTGATCATGATCCATATGATATCTTGTGAGTAGTTCGTTTTGTTCTTGAGGACATGGGAGAAGTCTTGTTGTTAGTAGTGGAGTTGTGTTGAGAAAGATTCAATAGTTTGATATTTAAGTTGTGGTGTACTTCTTCTAGTGGTGTCATGTGAACGTCGACTACATGACACTTCACCTATATGGGCCTAGGGGAATGCACTGTGTATTTGGCTACTAATCGTAGGGGTTGCCGGAGTGACAGAAACCTGAACCCCCGTTAGGAAACCATTGCACAAGGGACGTCAGGGTCTTAAAGTTTAAAGCTGTGGTTAGGTTTCTACCTTAATTACTTTCTTGTACTTACAGATGTTTGCAAGGGGTATAATCACAAGTATGTATTAGTCCTAGGAAGGTCGGTACATTAGCATACGTTCACCCACACAACACTTAGCAAGCTAAAGAAGATTAATCAACTTTATGAAGCGAAAGCACTTGACAGTCTTCCCGTGTGTCCTCGAGAACATTTGGTCATCTTAAGTAATACAACCGGCTTGTCCTTTGCTGCATAAAGGATTGGGCCACTTGCTGCATTTATTCCTATTGTCTTTTATTTACTCGTACTCTATTTACTTGCTTTATCAAAAACCCCTAAAAATCTGTTTGCTAAGTATTTACAGAGAATTCCTGATCCATACCACTAGCTAGCACCTTCCGCTCCTCGTTGGGTTCGACACTCTTACTTATCGAAAATACTATGATACACCCCCTATACTTGTGGGTCATCAGAGCCATAGGCCCCTTTGGCCCAGATCCGAGCCCATAGGGCCCCATATGGTCAGGTGATACATCTCAAATGTATCTACTTTTCCAAGCACTTTGCTCGATGATTTGATCTAGAATCTTCCCATACTTGGATAACAGAGCACCGCCATATATACCTGAAAAACCTAGGTATCTAGAAGCACAGAGCATTTCGCGAAACAAAGCACCGCCAGAGCCATGATCTTCGTTTTGGGGGTCAGATTGGTCCTACTCTCCACCCCTGGGAGTGGGATTTCGAGGTCTTCTCCACCACTATCATCATCAACATCATCACCAATGACCATGAGTTCATCCTCCATCATCATGTGTGAGTAGTTCCCTGTGGGCATGCGAGGTGGATGGGGATTATATGAGATCCATCATGTAATTATCCATATGTATAGAGATCTTAGGTGTTTGTCTTGTAGACATTCTTGTATGAGTGTTGGTACACTTTTGCTATGTTTAATTCTTGTTGCTAGGGCCCGAGTGACTTGATTTCAGTACTGAACTTTTATTTCCTAATCACATATTTGAGTTTGGTATGTATTTGCAAAGTGTATTACCTATCATTATGTTGAACCTGCAAACCCTAAGGTGATAGTTAGGGAAAACAATGGGAATATATGATAGTTTGAGGATATTGTGTGTTCATGAAGTGTTAATGCTTTGTTCCAGTCTATTTGAAAAGGTAGATCTTAATTTCCTGTAGTACCAAGTTGGCCCCGGTGAAATGGGCAGGCAGGATAAAAGATATTATGCAAACTTACATGCATGATTATGTTTAGAACACACACCTACACACAACTAAATTAGAGATAAATGCCTTGTTAGTATGATACATTATATGATGGATATCATTCATGCAACACCCCGCTATCACCACATGCATGCGTTTTAGCCACTGAAAGTTTCACAACATTACTTCCGGTGAAAACTAGAAATTTGCTGCTTTATCTACTGTTTTGTTTTACTGCTTTGAATCAACTGCCATAAATAACCACCTTCTTTGAAAGTTTATTGATACACAGGTGTGATTGAGAGTGACGCCTTAATTGCTAAAGTATTATTGGTATTCTTGTGTTCCCCTTGAGTTGAACTATAAATTTGGGTAATACTTCCCATCGAAGATTTCAACAATCCCCTATAATTGTGGGCATCAGCAGGGGATGGGCTGGTCTGCCCTGGCCTCGACGTGTTCTGCAGGCGATGGTGGTAGCTCGCACATGGGTTAGCGACTATGGAAATCTGCCTGTCATAGCATGTTGGTAGACTTTATGGGCCTATTTTGGGCCCTACCAGACCCTATTAGGACTGGTGTACCCATGTGGGGGATTTACGGGCACATTGTGCCTAGCTGGATCTAACTAGGACTGGTGTGCCTTCTGCCACGTCCGGTCGACTACTGATACGTTGCAAACGTATCTATAATTTTTTATGTTCCATGCTTGTTTTATATCTACTTTCTTATGTTTTGTCCACACTTTGGAGTATTTTTACCCATTTTCTGGAACTAACCTATTAACAAGATGCCACAGTGTCAGTTGCCTGCTTTCTTCTGTTTTTGGTTCCAAAAAAGCTAGAAAATGAATATTCTCAAAATTGGACCGGACAAAAGCCAAAGTCGATATTTTACCGGAAGACTCACGGAGCCAGAATACGAGACGGCGAGGGGCCAGGGGCTAGCCACACCATGTGGTGGTGCGGGTCCCCCTGGCCGCGCCACCAGGTGGTGTGGGCCCCTGGTCCACCCTCTGACATCGCCCCTTCGCCTATAAGAAGTCCCCGGGGAGAAAACCCTAAATCATCCAGCCTCTAGCCACGCAAAGTTCCACATCGCCGCCACCACCGAAGGGGAGATTCAGGGGATAAAAAGTCTCTGTTCCGGCACCCTGTCGGGATGGGGAAGTGCCCCCGGAGACATCTCCATCGATCTCCACCACCATCTCCATCGCCTTTGCTGATTCCCATGATGATGAGGGAGTAGTTCTTCCTCGAGGCTAAGGGTTCTACTGGTAGCTATATGTTCATCTCTCTCTCTATGCATGATCTTATTGAGATCATGAGCTTTATAATCTATAGATCTATTCTGCTACTCAAGTGCTTTAATGAATCTCTGCTTATCCCCACGCGTGTGAAGTTGACAGTGTGCACACCGTGTGGCACTTAGGCTAGAGATTACAAATACTTGTTATGAGTTATGAGTTGGATGTCTCTATGAAATTTTGGTGTTTGTTGAAACTATCTAGCGCTCAAGGTGACAGTGTGGAGTTATCTAGATGGGGAAGGTGGAGTTTGAGGTGTGCTGTTATAGCCGTACCATGGATTAGAGTGTCCAACCGACGGAGAGTAGTTCAGAGCAGTATCATGAAGAGAAGATATTTATATGAGTGTGTTCACTAGCGAAAGTATGATCCCGTATTATTTAAAAAATATAGCAACAGTACAAGATCGACTAGCCACTAAAAGGTGAGTACTAATAATACAAACAGGATCCTTCTTGCTTCCTCGAATGCCTTGATGAATACAAGTTCGATGGTATTTATATCAACTTCCAATGAAGCAGGATATATTGAGTAATAAAGTAAAAAATAGGACCGGAGAAGATTTTCTCACTTAGCACCACATGTTGGTGCCATTTTATCACAAAACCACAACCTTAGTGTTTTTTTCACAAAACACCAATTTTTGTGGTAATGTTTTGCATAGAACACATAAACCACACTAATAACCCATTAGTAAATTTTAGCCCACTGTCAAGCAGTCCAGCATGGTCGTCTTCCTTATATCGAGCAAACATGTTGTATTCGGCGACGCGCTAGCATGGAGGATGCAGGCCATGGATTCCGACGATCCCATATTGTTCAGTGGGTAAGATTCGTGAGCAATGCTAAAAAGTCTTCAATTTCTTCTTTTGGTGAGGGATTTGAAGAGAGTTATAGTGAGAAGATGAAGAACCCTAGTTTTTGGGGCAGAACAATTTGGCTTTGATCGACGTATAAATGCAGCTCCTTTCTAAATGTCGTGGTTTTGTATTATTTCAGAGCAAACGGCAGTTGCCCGAGTACGTGCACATGCGTGCAGGTCCTGCCTTGCCACCAGCTGCAACACCTCCACCTCCACCGGCACAAGCGCCAAGTCCCATTTGCACCACCACGACAAGCTCCACCTCGGCAAGGTCCGGGATCACCTCAGTAACCTTCATCTACGCCTCGATAAGATACATCACCACCAAGGTCGAAGCTCCATTATGTCCGTGGACGAAGGCGACGGGTTCATTACATCGAGACCCGTACTTACACTTACTTCACAGCTGGTAATAAGCAAGGATTGTAGCAGGAAAACAAGATAATTAAGCGTCTAAACTTTGTATAAAATGAAAAGAGCTATGTCCTGATTGCAGAAGTTCTAGACTCTTATTTTGTATATGCTAGGAGAAAATAAAAGTAAAATAAAGTTGTCCTGATTGTCTAAATATTTTGTATGAAATGAAAAGAACCATGTCCTGATTGTCTAAATGTTTTATTCTCCGTGGTTATAATTTGCACTGATAAAATCTCCTGGACATGGAGTAATAATTTGTGTGGTTATAATCTTCTTACAGACTAATGAAATATGGGCACGCTATAGCTACCCACGCTGCCACGGTGGTTCTGACAAGTAGGCCCAACAAGTTAATTAGTTATCAAATGAGCTAATACCGTTTTCTGTGTTTTGTGCAAAATATTACCACAAAAGTTGGTGTTTTGTGAAACAAAATGTAAAGGTTGTGGTTCTGTGAAAAAATACACCAACATTTGGTGTTAAGTGATAAATCTCGGATCGGAGGGAGTAGGAAAGAGCTCACTTTATCAATTTGTTTTCACCCATCAACTCAATCATCTACGTAGGGCCCATAGATGGGGGAGGTCACGGTCGCCTTGGACGCACCATAAAATTATGACTGGGCCATCGAGTGTGGGAAGCAGAGTCAGTGTTCCGTCTAATCGCTTACCCTAGTCATCGTCATTGATATTTGAAACACGCATTAGCTTCATAAGCGACATTGATTGTATCCTCGCTTCAGTAATCTTCCACATTAATATCGGATCATCTCCTTCCTATTTATCCTCTCCACTTCCCCGCACCAATCCATCTCTAATCCCCTGCTTCTAGCAATCATCTCCGTCCTCGTCTGTCATCCATGGCCACCTTCCGGCTGCCGCCCACCGTACCGGAGCGCAAAGACCCCGACATCACCGCACTGGAGGATAATTCCCTGCGCATTTGGGCCTTCTCCCCACGGAGAACAAAGTGGCAGCTAGCATGCGCCTTCCTCGACGCTGGGTACGGTCACCGCAAGTACCGTATGTATCGCCTCCACGACAATCTGGACGGGACGTTGAAGGTTAAGTTCGTCAACTTCAGGGACGCCCGTCTCCTCTACGGCCAGGCCTTCCACTATGGCTGCAAGATGGTGGTGTTCACCGGCACCAACATTTTCACCAACTACTAGGACCGGTTCCCCAACAACAGCAACTTCATCCACAGTGTCCTCCTAGAGTTTCCAATGTCTCTGGAGGTACCACCACCATATCTGGAGGTGCCGCTGATGGCTCAGGAGGTGCCGCCGTGTTATCCGGAGGTGTCGCTGATGGCTCAGGAGGTGCCGCTGATGGCTTAGGAGGTGCCACAACATTATACAGAGGTGCCGATGAGTCAGGAGCCGGCTATGTCGCTGGAGCTGGTATTGGTGCCAATGTCACGAGCTGCCGCTGGCGGCACGGACTAGGTGCTAGGAGGCGCCAAACCTGCACTAGTTCAGCAGCGAGTCCTTTATATGTAAACTCGTGATGTTATGTTAGGGGCTGTTTGGTTAAGAGGATGTCATTTAGGGATGAGGATATCCCCAACCAGCTGGTTAGGGGTAGCCTTTTTTGTTTGGTAAAGTGGGATAAAAAGTGGTTAGGGATAGCCAGTCAAAATCTATGGGCCCAACTGTTTTTTTTCATTTTCCTATTTCACCTTGTCTTCTTCATCCGCCTCACCACTTCCCTAGTAGCAGCCACGACCGCCGGCAGCTCGCCACCCTTTTGCCCCTGTCAACCTCGTGTCAACCTGCCTACCTGTGCCCCCTCTGCCTGTCCACTCTTTCCGGCGGCCTACGCCCGCATGCGCATTCGAACACACGCTCTGCCCGACGACCTATGCTATGGCCGCCCTCGTGTCGAGCCCATAGGCAACAAAAGATGGTTATTTTATCTCGAGAGGAAGGGCGAATAAACAAGAAAACGCTTCGGAGGAGCTATCCAAAAGTCGTTGAGCTCATCCAGCTCTTTTTGTGGGATATTCTCAACCACCATTTTGAGCCAAAAGTGGTTATCCATATACCCTCCACCCTCTAAACCAAACACTGGATAACCAAAAAAAGTGGATATCACGTGTTATCCCCTGGATAGCCACTGAACCAAACAATCCATTAATGGTTGAATGGAGTTTCTTTTGGGACGTCCTTTCTTTTGGTACTATCGTCAAAAAAGTTTCTTTTGATACTACTCAATGTACCCTGTAGTACTAGTAGTACTGCCAATGACGATCTATTGAATATCCTTCCCCCTGATGTTTGTGAAGGAAGTAAAAAATTCAAAACTCGGAAAGTTTGAATTGCTACTCTATTGTACTCACTCAAATTACTTGACTCGAATTTGTCTAGATTCAGATGTATATAAACATGTTCTAGTGCTAGATGCATTCGAATCTGATAAATGCGAGTCAATTAATTTGGGCCGAAGGGAGTAGTAGTCGAGTTCGACTGCTTCTCGAGAGAGAAGCTGATCGAGCCATACGTTTCATACTACTTCCTCTTCGATTGTTTTACAAATATGACCAAATTTGTCGCCATTCAGATTCTTGGATATGGGATCATAAAGTATGATGTAGAGATATGGCCTTGACCTTGTGGTCGTTCGTCTTGAAATCCAAGAATGTTCATACTCCTTGACAAGTAAGCTTAAATTCGTTTAAATTTCACCACTTATACTTTTTGGTTAGAGTTTTACACGGATGGTGGGACTACTTTTACATCAAGGACCTAAAAAAGGGAAAATTACATTGAGGTCCATACATTTAGCACAAAGGACCCTAAAACCAAACAAGGAATTGAAAACAATCAGGTACGACTCCTCGAGAGAGCAGCTGATCGAAAAAATCTTCATACTTGCTTTTTAGAAAATAAATTCCTGTCACTTGGAAAAATGAAATTGATTATTTTTTGTTTTTAATATCTTCGATTGTTTTAAAAAGATGGCCAAATTTGTCGGCATGCAAATTCTTAGATATGGGATCATAAGCATAAAGTAGATTCTACATAAAGGACCTAAAAAGGGAAAACTACATCGAGGTCCATACAATTAGCACAAAGGACCCTAGAATTGAGAAAAGAAAACAATTGGGTTCGGCTCCTTCTTGAGAGAGTAGCTGGTCGAGCCATACTCTTCATACTACTTCCTCTTCGATTGTTTTCAAAATATGGCCAAATCTGTCGCCATGCAAATTCTCGAATATGGGATCATCAACATAAAGTATGATGTAGAGATATGGCGTTCACCTCATGGTCATTCGGCTTGAAACCGAAGATTTTTTCATACCTGTTGATAACTATGCTTAAATTCATTGAAATTTCATCACTTACTTATATGTTAGCATTTTACACGGTTGGTGGAAGTACATTCTACATCAAGGACCTAAAAAAGGGGGAAATTACACCGAGGTTCATACATTTCGCACAATGGACCATAAAATTGAGCAAAGAAAACAATCGGGTTCGGCTCCTTCTCGAGAGAGCAGCTGATCGAGCCATACTCTTCATACTACTTTCTCTTAGATTGTTTTCACAACATGGCCAAATCTATCGCCATGCAAATTGTTGGATACTCGATCATCAGAATAAAGTATGATGTAGAGATATGGTCTCGACCTTGTGGTTGTTCGGCTTGAAATCAAAGAATGTCCATATTCGTTGACAACTATAAGCTGAAATTCATTTAAATTTCACCACTTACTTTTATGTTAGAATTTGACATGGTTGAAGGGAGTACATTTTACAACAAGGACCAAAAACGGGATAAATTACATCGAGGTCCACACATTTAGCACAAAGGACCCTAAAATTAAGCAAGGAAAACAGTCGGGTTCGGCTCCTTCTCACGAGAGTAGCTGATCGAGCCATACTCTTCATACTACTTCATCTTCGATTGTTTTCAAAATATGGCCAAATTTGTCGGCATGCAAATTCTTGGATATGGGATCATGAGCATAAAGTATGATGTAGATATGGCCTTGACCTTGGTGGTTCGTCTTGAAATTGAAGAATGGTTCATACTCGTTGACAACTAAGCTTAAATTCATTTAAATTTCACCACTTACTGTTAGGTTAGAACTTTACACGGTCAATCGGAGTACATTTTACATCAAGAACCTCAAAAAAGCAAAAATTACATCGAGGTTCATACATTTAGCATAAAGGACCCTAAAAGGAAAAATTTCTAGTTTGACCCCTTCTCGAGAGATCAGTTGATCTAAGCCAAACTCTTAATACTAATTCCTCTTTGATTGTTTCCAAAACATGGCCAAATCTGTTGCCATGCACATTCTCTAACATGGGATCATGAGCATAAAGTATGATGTTGATATGGCCTGGATGACCATGGTCGTTCGGCTTGAAATCCAATAATGTTTATACTCATTGACAAGTAATCTTAAATTAATCGTATAAATTTCACCACTTACACTTTTAGACCTAAAAACGGGGTAAATTACATTGAGGTCCATACATTTAGCACAAAGGACCCTAAAATCAAGCAAGGAAAACAGTCAGGTTCGGCTCCTTCTCACGAGAGTAGCTGATCGAGCCATACTCTTCATACTACTTCCTCTTCGATCTTTTTCAAAATATGGCCAAATCTGTCACCATGCAAATTCTTTGATATGGGATCATCAGCATAAAGTATGATGTAGAGATATGGCCTTGACCTTGTGGTTGTTCGGCTTGAAATCTAAGAAAGTTCATACTCGTTGATAACTAAGCTTAAATTCATTAAAATTCACCACTTAGTTTTAGGTTAGCATTTTACACGGTCGGTTGGAGCATATTTTACATCAAGGACCTAAAAAGGAGAAAATTACATCGATGTCTATACATTTAACACAAAGGACCCTAAAAGGAAAACCTTTTGTTGCATTGCTTTGGCTCCTTCTCGAGAGATTAGCCGATCTAAGCCAAACTCTTCATACTACTTCCTCTTTGATTGTTTTCAAAATAATATGGAAAAATCTGTTGCCATGCAAATTCTCTGATATGGGTTCATCAGCATAAAGTACGATGTTGATATGGCATTGACCTTGGTTGTTTGTCTTGAAATCCAAGAATTTTCCGTACTTGTCGACAATTATGCTTAAATTCGTTTCAATTTCACTACTTACTTTTAGGTTAGAATTTTACATGGGCGATGGGAGTACATTTTACATCAAGTACCTAAAAAAGGGAAAATTACATTGAGGTCCGTACATTTAGCACAAATGACCCTAAAATTGAGCAAAGAAAATAGTCAGGTTCGGCACCTTCTCGAGAGAGCAGCTGATCGAGCCATACGTTTCATACTACCTCCTCTTCGACTGCTTTACAAATATGGCCAAATTTGTCGCCATGCAAATTCATGGATATGGGATCATCCGCATAAAGTATGATGTAGAGATATGGCGTTGACCATGTGGTCGTTCGTCTTGAAATCCAAGAAAGTTCCTACTCGTTGACAACTAAGCTTAAATTCGTTTAAATTCCACCACTTACTTTTAGGTTAGCATTTTACACGGTCGGTGGGAGCATATTTTACATCAAAGACCTAAAAAGGGAAATTTACATGGAGGTCTGATGACCCACAAGTATAGGGGGTGTATCGTAGTGTTTTCGATAAGTAAGAGGGTCGAACCCAAGGAGGAGCAGAAGGTGTTGGCGAATGTCTTGGAGCAGGAATTCTCTGTAAATACTTAGCAAACAGATTTTTAGGGGTTTTTGCTAATGTAGGTAAATAAAGTACGAGTAAATAAAAGACTATAAGAATAAATGCAGCAAGTGGCCCAATCCTTTCTTTAGCAAAGGACAAGCCGACTTAGGATGACCAAACGTTCTCGAGGACACATGGGAATATCGTCAAGTGTTTTTGCTTCATATAGTTGATTAATCTTCTTTAGTTTGCTAAGTGTTGTGTGGGTGAACCTGTGCTAATGTACCAAACTTCTTAGGACTAATACATACTTGTGATTATACAACTTGCAAGCATCCGCAAGTACAAGAAAGTAATTAAGGTAGAAACCTAACCATAGCTTTAAACTCTAAAACCCTGACGTCCCTTTTGCAAAGGTTTCCTAACGGGGGTTCAGGTTTCTATAACTCCGTTAACCCCTACAATTAGTAGCCAAATACACAATGCATTCCCCTAGGCCCATATAGGTGAAGTGTCATGTAGTCGACATTCACATGACACCACTAGAATAAATACACCACAACTTCAATATCAAACTATTGAATCTTTCTCAACACAATTCCACTACTAACAACATGACTTCTCCGATGTCCTCAAGAAAAAAACGAACTACTCACAAGACATCATATGGATCATGATCAGAGATGAAATAATGATGTGTAACAATCTGAACATAAATGATAATCCAATTGTTCACTCAATAGCATCAACTACAAGGAGTAATCAACACTGGGAAAGTTTCCCCTAAGAACTATGCAAGATTCAACCCAATTGTTATAGCGGTATGAAGTGGTGATGATGGTGCTGGTGGAGATGATGATGATCCCGATGAAGTACAGCTTGATGGTGGTGTTGATGGCGATGATCTCCCCTCTCCTGGAAGGAATTCCCCCGATAGAATTCTGTCTGCCGGAGAGATCTTTCTCTCTCGGTGTTTTCTGCCCCGTAGAGGCGGCGGAATCTTTCTATTGTCGCTACCCGAGTCTTAGGGTTTCGGGAGGATAATATACGCCAGAGGGGAGAGCCTAGAGTGGGCCAGGGCGGCCACACCACCTGCTGGCGCGACCTAGGGCTGCCCGCGCCAGGGGGTGGTGTGGGCCCCCTGTGGCCCATCTCCACTTCCCCTTCTGGCAATCTTCGTCTTCTGGGAAAATATAATTTTCCATGTATTTTCCCGGATTTTCTCATCTTCGAAAATTTTGCCTCCAAACAACACCTTTTCCATCAGAATCCTGACTGCAGCGGTCCATGCTCCAAAAGTCAACAATCATGCAAAAACAGATGAAATAACATAACTATCATCTCTTAATATGAAATATATCAATGAATAACAGTAAATTATGATACAGAATAGTGATGCAAAATGGACGTATCAACTCCCCCAAGCTTAGACTTCGCTTGTCCCCAAGCGAAAATTGAGCTCAATAAACATGACCTCAGGTTTATGGAGTGAAGAGTCGATAAAAGAATACGGACAAGAAGCATCACATTCATCAATACATAAATCATAATAGAAGACAAACCACTATTATATAACTTAACTTGCAATTAGTAAAGGAAACACAATAAAGATGTATAAAGTAAATCATAATTGGTAATGGCAAACTTAGCTCTTGGTCAAAGAATAGTTGACAATTTGCAGGAGTTCACAAATAACTGGTTTTCAATGATAACTTTCAAAGTAGTAATCACCAAGATAAGAGCAATGTGCAAATAAGGAACATAAGAAACATGATTGAATAAATCATCATATGAATGAATGAAACACAACAACTCAAAATACTTGCTGAGGTAGAAGGGAATAGGTTTACTAACTTGACTAAAAAGTAAAAGATGGGCCCTTCACAGAGGGAAGTAGGGATTTCAAGTTTCATAAAGAGCTTCCAAAAATTATGGTATTTATTAGCTTTCAGCTCTCATTGTCCCTATCATAAGCATATTTAGGTGATTAAGGTTAAAGTGACACAACTAAGAGGATATGCTTGACAGGTTATAAGTTGAAATCTCATGCCCCTTACTTACGAGTACCGAACCTCATGCTACTCAACTTCAGTCACAAGTAAGCTCTTGTCATTGTAAATACATATGTATCATAGAGAACCGCCAACGGGGTACCCCTTGCACATGATACATGAGCTATCCCATAATCAAAATGAGAAGGCAAGCAGACAATGAGCATCTCAGCAATCTTTTTATTTGCTATTTGCATAGGTTTTTATTGAGGATGCTTCATAGAGTGCTCATTATGGTTATGCTGCAAGTTTCCACCATGATTAGGCATGGCTTAGGCTAGCGGCCTAGTCGTTTCTCTAACACACATACAAACTCCATGATCTTACAAGTTCCCCTTTTATTTCACACCGCCGGGATCCATAAGCAAAAGAATCATGATATCAACAAGGTACAAAGTACCAGTGCAATGTTGAAAGCGTTCCCCATGATGCATGGTTCTGCTAACTTCAACTTATAAAGCGCAAGCATATACACATCAAAGATGGACACAATGGTTCAAGTTTATTAAGTGCAAGAAAGTAAAGTGTGCCATCAAGTTCGTGAGAGCTTTAATCACTAATTTTCACATAACAAGTTTAATTCGGAAGGTACATAAAAACATGAATTTACTTGGAATAGCAATAGTGCTAGTAGGTAGGTATGGTGGACACAAATGACATAGGTTTTGGTTTAAGGATTGGATGCACGAGAAGCATTCCCTCTCAGTATAGGTTTTTGGCTAGCAAGGCTGGGCAGCAAGCATAAGAGTTGAAGGAAACAAACAAGCATACAAGTGATAAAAAATAAACATGCAATCTTCCTTGGAAGTACAAAAGATCTTAACTAGAGAATACTAAATTTATGAGCAAATCAAGAAAGAAAGATGATGAAATTATATTTCTTTAAGAGTACTTTTATCTTTTTCATTCAATTCTCAAAAATAGTATTGCTACTAACCGAGCCAGGTTTGCCAAAACCAACTAAATTAACTCAATGATCCCAAAGTGATACCAATACTAACGACGAGATCAATCATATAACCATGAATTGAAAACTAATATAAGATATGCAAATGAGTAAATGATAGAACTTCTCATTAATAATCCATAACGGTAACTCACACCTAGGGATACATAGATATATAACAAGAGGGGGGACACTTCCATAATGCAAACCATCCTACATGATAACTTGTCTATACATGATATGACTCTACTAAAAAGGTAAAAAAATAGAAGATAGTGATGTGATACCGCGGCACTCCGCCAAGCTTGGAACAAACCAAGGGGATGCCAAAACCTGATGAAGAATTACTCCTTCGGTGGTGGTGGTACCCCACTCTTCCTCCTTGAAGTCTTCTTTTCCTGCATGGTTAGAACGAGGCATATCCCAATTGGAGGGTAGTTTCTCCTTGGGCATATTATGGAATTGATGCTCATGGATAAGTGTATGGAAGGGATTCTTGGTGCGTGGAGGAAGTGACCGTGGAGCCAAACAGTGACGTGGAGGATTCCCTCCAGTTGACATCCATGCAGTCCTTTTGATTTTGGCAGGGTTTGCCAACACTCCAATGCTTGCAATGGTAGTGCCGGTGTGCAGATGTGGGCCTTTCTTTGCCTCCTCTTCATCTTCACTCTTGATCTCCTTCTCCTGGCCAGGGTCTTAAAGATCTTCCTCCATAGGATCCTTTCCCTTATCCTTGGTGGACACCATTGTGCTTCTAAACTTTTAAGAATATTTCCTGGCAGAAACAGCTCAAAACGAAAACACGACAAGAACACGATATACGAACCTCTAGGGATCCGTGGGATTATATATTACGGATTTTTACAACAAAAGTAAGGTACTGGTAAAAAACAGGTCGGAGACGGAGTCCGAGGCGGCCACACCACCTGCTAGCACGGCCAGGAGGTGGTGTGACCCACCCTGGCTCCTTTTCCGTCCCTCTTTCGCTTCGTTGCTTTCCTTGTTGGGTAAAAACTCCAAAAATATAACTGGACAGAATTTTCGCGGAACTTTTCTTACCAGAACTGTTACCTATTCGAAAACGGACTCTGCAGGTCTCTGAATTTGGCATTTAGTAGATTCTTCCGGAGTCACTACTTGAATAACATCAATATCTTCATCTTCATACTAATATTGCTCGAGTCATGAAACCTTTCTCTTTCTTATTACACCATTTTGTCCGATAACTTGGAAATTTTCTATCACAAAAAACTTCACACAATTCTCATTAGCAACATTAGTGTAAGAGAGGTAATAAACCTTTTAGGTTAAATTTCAACTGAAATCTATCAAAACATAAGCTACTATAGCAACTCCTTCCAAAAACCCAAAAATCTGTCAAAACGGACCACCAGGTAAAGATCAATTTTTTCGAAAATCTTCTGTTGCTCAAATCAAAAAGTGCAAAACTAACGAAAGTTAAATAACAACCTGGGTCAGAAGCACAAACAATTACAGCTCAATTCGACATATAGATATCTCTCACGAATTTTTACGGTGAAGCACAAAAATCTGTTTTGGGACAACAACTTCCCCAAATCTTACTTCTCTCTCATTAGAGGTTGATATTGACATAAAAAACCAAACAAAAAGGATAAGGAGAGGTTATTACCGGAGTAATAACTTCCAAGACTCAAAGAAACAAAAACAAACTGAAAGAAAAATAAATTGGGTTGTCTCCCAAAAAGCTCTTTCTTTATAGCCATTAAGATGGGCATGACAATTTCAACGAAGCTCGCATAAGATATGAATTGAAGTAAAAGAGAGCATCAAGAAGCAAAAATATACATGTTTAAGTCTAACGCACTTCCTATGCAAGGGAATTTTGTAAACAAACAAGTTGTTCAAACAAGAGGCTATAAGCATAGGAAGGCAAAACAAGTGCAACATAAAGAGTTTAAGCATAAAATGAGGAAACTTGATATTATTGAGATGCATAAGAACAGTCTTCCCTCTCTCATAATAACTTTCAGTATCATGCATAAATTTAATGATATAGCTATCACATGAACCATTGTAGCAATGATCGCTTATCCTAATAGAAAACACAGGGACACTAGCTCTCATAACACTACTTTGTAAAACAATATTACAAGTATCCTTACAGAGGATAGCGTGTCCATCTTCTACATATTTAGTGACAAAGTCTTTCACATTTTCTATTATAGGTTCATCATTTTGTTCATCAGGTTCAAAAGCTTTACTTGTACTTTCATTAACCATACTAGCTATCATAGAATGTTCCTTTACTTTAATCGGGAAAGGTATTTTCTCAATGTAAGGTCCAGGTAAAGCATGATTAGCAGTATAAACTTCAGATTCTTGCAGGAACACTACTAACAATGTCTTTATAAGGTGCATGATACTTATTCCACTTCTTTTTAGGAACTTCAATATAGGAAGCAAAAGCCTTAAAATGAGTTGCAATAGCTTGAGAGTCTAGACCATAAGCATTTTTAATATTTTGAAAGTCATCAGTTCCCATAAAAGATTTATTGCACTCATAATCATAATTTATACTTGACTTTCTTCCTTTGTCATTCTCCCATGCTTCAGCATTGTCTTGAATACAGTCTAGAAGATCCCATTTAGCTTCTTCTTCCACGCGAGTGAATGATCTAGCACAAGAGGCATCCAATAAATCCTTATCATGAAGAGAAAGCCTTGCATAAAAGTTATTGATAATAATATTGTGAGGGAGCTCATGAATAGGACATTTGAGCATTAGTAACTTCAGTCTCCCCCAAGCTTTAGCTGTACTCTCCATCAAGAGGCCAAAAGTTGTATATTTGATTCTGATCTTTTTGAATCTCACTAGGAGGATAAAATTTTGAATAAAAGAGAGGTACTATTTCCTCCCATTCAAGAGCTTGACCATTCTTTAGCATCTTATACCATTCCTCAGCTCTTCCTTTTAGTGATAATGAGAATAACTTCTTCTTGATTGATTTGTTGTAATACCTGCACACTTAAACAACCCGCATAATTCGTGTATGAAAAGCAAATGATAACCAGGATGGACAGTTCCATCTCCAACATAATAGTTATCCATAACACGATCAATAATTCTTGTAGGTATTTTAAAAGTATCATTCTCAGGAGGTGGTCATTCATCTACTACCTTAGCAATGGTAGTTGATACGTCCATTTTGCATCACTATTCTATATAATAATTTACTGTTATTCATTGATATATTTCATATTAAGAGATGATACTTATGTTATTTGATCTGTTTTTGCATGGTTGATGACTTTTCGAGTATGGACCGCTGTAGTTACGATTCTGATGGAAAAGGTGCTGTTTGGAGGCAAAATTCGCGAAGATCAGAAAATCCGGGGAAATACATGGAAAATCCTATTTTTCCAAAAGACGAAGAAAGCCAGAAGGTGAAGTGGAGATTGGCCATAGGGGGCCCACACAACCCCCTGGCACGGGCCACCCAGGTCGCGCCACCAGAAGGTGTGGCCACCCTAGTCCACTCCAGCCTCTCCCCTCTACGTATATTATCCTCCCGAAACCCTAAGACTCGGGGAGCAACCACAGAAAGATTCCATCGCCTCTGTGGGGTGGAAAACACCAAGAGAGAAAGATCTCTCCGATAGACAGAATTCTTCCAGGGGAAATCCTTCCCGGAGAGGGGAGATCGTCGCCATCAATACCACCATCAAGCTGGACTTCATCGGGATCATCATCATAATCATCATCATCACCACCATCATCTCCACCAGCACCATCATCACCACCTCATACCGCTGTAACAATTGGGTTGAATCTTGCATAGTTCTTAGGGGAAACTTTCCCGGTGCTGATTACTCCTTGTAGTTGATGCTATTGAGTGAACATTGAATTATCGTTTATGTTCAGATTGTTACACATCATTATTTCATCTCTGATCATGACCCATATGATGTCTTGCGAGTAGTTTGTTTTGTTCTTGAGGACATGGGAGAAGTCATGTTGTTAGTAGTGGAATTGTGTTGAGAAAGATTCAATTGTTTGATATTTAAGTTATGGTGTATTTCTTCTAGTGTTGTCATGTGAATGTCGACTACATGACACTTCACCTATATGGGCCTAGGGGATGCATTGCGTATTTGGCTACTAATCATAGGGGTTTCCGGAGTGACCGAAACCTGAACCCCCGTTAGGAAACCTTTGCACAAGGGACGTCAGGGTCTTAGAGTTTAAAGATGTGGTTAGGTTTCTACCTTAATTACTTTCTTGTACTTGCGGATGCTTGCAAGGGGTATAATCACAAGTATGTATTAGTCCTAGGAAGGTCGGTGCATTAGCATAGGTTCACCCACACAACACTTAGCAAACTAAAGAAGATTAATCAACTATATGAAGCGAAAGCACTTGACGATATTCCCATGTGTCCTCGAGAACGTTTGGTCATCTTAAGTAATACAACTGGCTTGGCCTTTGCTAAAGAAAGGATTGGGCCACTTGCTGCATTTATTCTTATCGTCTTTTATTTACTCGTACTTTATTTACCTGCATTATCAAAAATCCCTAAATTCCGTTTTCTAAGTATTTACAGAGAATTCCTACTCCTAGTCACTCGCCCGCACCTTCTGCTCCTCGTTGGGTTCGACACTCTTACTTATCGAAAATACTGCGATACACCCCCTATACTTGTGGGTCATGAAGACTATTTTCTGGCGCCGTTGCCAGGAAGTGAAGCGCTATTAGAGAGTGGAACTGGTAAAGGAAACTTCTACTATGAGTATTGTTTATTTCTGTTAGTTGCTTTTTTTATTATGAATAATTCGCTGAGTTTCTTATTTTGTAATGCTACTACCACTGCTAAGGTAGTAGATGAACCACCACCTGCTGAGAATGATACTTTTAAAATACCTACAAGAATTATTGATCGTGTTATGGATAAATATTATGTTGGGGATGGAACTGTCCATCCCAGTGATCATTTGCTCTTTATAAACGAATTATGCGGGTTGTTCAAGTGTGCAGGTATTACTACAAATCAAGTCAAGAAGAAGTTATTCTCATTATCACTAAAAGGAAGAGCTGATGACTGGTATAAGCTGCTGAAGAATGGTCAAGCTCTTGAATGGGAGGAAATAGTACCTCTCTTTTATTCAAAGTTTTATCCTCCTAGTGAGATTCATAAAGATCGGAATCAAATATACAATTTTTGGCCTCTTGATGGAGAGTGTACATCTCAAGCTTGGGGGAGATTGAAGTTACTAATGCTCAACTATCCCATTCATGAGCTCCCCAACAATATTATTATCAATAACTTTTATGCAAGGCTTTCTCTTCACGATAAGGATTTATTGGATGCTTCTTGTGCTGGATCATTCACTCTCATGGAAGAAGAAGCTAAATGGGATCTTTTGGACCATATTCAAGACAATGATGAAGCATGGGAGAATGACAAAGGAAGAAAGTCAGGTATAAATTATGATTATGAATGCATTGAATATTTTATGGGAAATGATGACTTTCAAAATATTAGTAATGCTTATGGTCTTGATTCTCAAGTTATTACAAATTGTTTTAAGGCTTGTGCTTCTTATATTGAAATTCCAAAAAAGGGATGGAACAAGTATCATGCACCATATAAAGACATTGTTGACTATGTTCCTATTGGGAGTACTGAATTTTGCACTATTGATCACATCCTACCTGAACCTTATATCGAGAAAATACCCTTCCCGGATAAGGTAAAGGATCATCCTATGATAACTAGTGTAATCAATAAAAGTGCAAAGAGAACTGTAAAACCTGATGAACAAATAAATATTGAACCTGTAGTAGCAATTGTGAAAGACCTTGTCACTAAAAGTGTAGAAGATGGACACATAGTCTTTTGTGAGGATGCTTCTAACATTGTCTCACATCCTAATAGAACTAAAAAAGGCTAGTGTCCCTGTGCTTTCTGTTAGAATTGGTGATCATTGCTATTATGGTTTATGTGATATTGGTCCAAGTTCAAGTGCTATTCCTTATGAGCTTTATAAAGAAATTATGCATGAAATCAGTACCTGCGAACTAGAAGAGATTGATGTGGTTATTCATCTTGCTAATAGAGAGACCATCTCTCCAATTGGTATTGTATGGGATGTAGAAGTTCTTTGTGGTAAGATTAAATATCCTGCTGATTTTCTAGTACATGGTTCAGCTGCTAGTAAAACTTATCCCATCATTTTCGGTAGACCTTTCTTGAGTACTTGTGGAGCTATTATAGATTGCAAAATAGAGAAAATCTTGACTAAATTTGATGGGGAATCTTATGAGTTTAATTTTTTGAAATTTACTAAAGAACCTTGTGAAAATGAAACCCATAATGAGGATTTTAGAATTGAACAACTTGCTTCTATTTATCTTGCTCCTAACAATGCTTTGCAGCAATTTATGGAAGATCATGAAAGTGAAATCTTCATGGAAGAAAGAAATGAGATTGACGAGATTCTCCGTCATCAACCTAAGATGCTTAAGCATAACTTGCCTGTAGAAGACTTGGGGTACCACGTTGCCACCTAAAAAGGATCCGGTCTTCAATCTAAAACCTTTACCTGATGATCTTAAATATGCTTACATTGATGATAATAAGATATACCATGTTATTATTAGCTCTAAACTTTCAGGAAAGTAAGAAGAAAGGTTATTGGAGGTACTGAAGAAACACCGAGGGGCTATGGGCTATACTCTGGATGATTTAAAAGGGATTTCTCCTACTATATGTCAGCATGCTATCAATATAGAATCATATGCAAAGCCAGTGGTAGAGCACCAACGGCGTTTAAATCCTAAGATGAAGGAAGTGGTAAGAAATGAGGTATTGAAACTCCTTGATGCTGATATTATTTACCCTATTGCTGATAGTGAATGGGTTAGTCCTGTTCATTGTGTCCCTAAAAAAGGGGGAATTCCCATCGTCCCTAATGATAATGATGAGCTTATTCCCCAAAGAATAGTAGTAGGCTATAGAATGTGCATTGATTTCAGGAAAGTTAACAAAGTTACTAAGAAAGATCATTACCCACTTCCTTTTATTGATCAAATGTTAGAAAGGTTGTCTAAAAAGACCCATTTTTATTTTCTTGATGGATATTCTGGTTTCTCTCAAATTGTTGTTAAACAACAAGATCAAGAAAAAACTACTTTTACATGCCCTTACGGAACCTATGCTTATAGACGTATGCCTTTTGGTTTATGTAATGCTCCTGCTACTTTTCAAAGATGCATGTCTGCTATCTTTCATGGTTTTTGTGAGGAAATTGTGGAAGTGTTCATGGATGACTTCTCCGTCTATGGAACTTCTTTTGATAATTGTCTGTACAACCTCGATAAAAATTTGCAGAGATGTGAAGAAACTAATCTTGTTCTTAATTGGGAGAAATGCCACTTCATGGTGAATGAAGGGATTGTACTTGGACATAAGGTTTCTGAAAGAGGCATAGAGGTTGATAGAGCTAAAATTGAGGAAATTGAGAAAATGCCCTGTCCAAGAGACATCAAAGGTATTCGTAGTATCCTTGGTCATGCTGGTTTCTATAGAAGGTTTATTAAAGATTTCTCTAAGATATCAAAACCCCTCACTAATATTCTTAAAAAAGATGTACCCTTTGTCTTTGATGATGATTATAAGGAAGCTTTTGAAACTCTAAAAAAGGCTTTAACTACAGCTCCTATCATTCAACCACCTGATTGGAGCTTACCCTTTGAAATAATGTGTGATGCTAGTGATTTTGCTGTAGGTGCTATCCTTAGGCAATGAATTGATAAAAAGTTAAATGTTATCCATTATGCTAGTAAGACTCTTGACGCTGCTCAAAGGAATTATGCTACTACTGAAAAAGAATTCCTAGCCGTCGTCTTTGCTTGTGATAAGTTTAGACCTTATATTATAGACTCAAAAGTTACCATTCATACTGATCATGTTGCTATTAAGTACCTTATGATGAAGAAAGATGCTAAGCCTAGGCTTATTAGATGGGTGCTACTCTTACAGGAGTTTGACCTACATATTGTAGATAGGAAAGGTGCTGAAAATCCTGTAGCTGATAATTTATCTCGATTGGAAAACATCTCTTTTGATCATATGCCTGTTAATGATAGTTTCCCAAATGAATAGTTGGCTGCAGTAGGGGTAAGCTCGCGAGGGAGCCCTTGGTATGCTGATTATGCTAACTTTATTATCTCCAAGTATTTGCCTCCAACTTTCATAGCTCAGCAAAGAATAAGTTCTTTTACAATTTGAGGCATTATTTTTAGGATGACCCACATTTATATAAAGAAGGAGTGGATGGTATTATGCGAAGATGTGTTCCAGAATATGAACAAAAGGAGATATTGCGAAAATGTCATGGTAGTGCATATGGAGTACGTCATGCAGGAGATAGAACTGCACAAAAGGTGCTACAATTAGGTTTCTACTGGCCCACCCTTTTTAAAGATGCAAGAATTTTTTTTTTATCTTGTGATGACTATCAGCGTGTTGTTAATATTTCTAGACGCAATGAAAAGCCTATGAACTACTCTCTAGTTATTGAACCCTTTGATTGTTGGGGATTTGACTTTATGGGTCCTTTTCCTCCCTCAAAAGGTTATACTCATATTCTTGTTGTCGTTGATTATGTCACTAAGTGGGTAGAAGCCATACCTACGAAGAGTGTTGATGGGGAGACCTCTCTAAAAATGCTTAAGGATGTTATCTTTCCTAGGTTTGGAGTGCCTAGGTATCTTATGACTGGTGGAGGTTCTCATTTCATTCATGGTAGTTTTAGAAAGACCCTTGCTAAATATGATGTTAATCATAGAATTGCTTCATCTTATCATCCCCAAACTAGTGGAGAAGTAGAGTTATTAAATAGAGAAATTAAATCCATCTTGCAAAAGACTATTAATAGATCTAGAAAAAATTGGGCTAAAAAGTTGAACGATGCTTTATAGGCTTATAGGACTGCCTATAAAAACCCTATGGGGAAGTCTCCTTATAAAATGGTTTATGGGAAGCTTCTCACCTACCTTTAGAATTAGAACACAAAGCTTATTGGGCAGGTAAGGAACTTAATAGAGATTGTAAGCTTGCTGGTGAAAAAAGATTATTTGACTTAAGTTCGTTGGATGAATGGAGGAGTGAAGCATATGAGAATGCTAGACTCTTTAAGGAAAAAGTTAAAAGATGGCATGACAAGAAAATACTTAAGAGAGAATTCCGTGTTGGTGAGAAATTTCTATTGTATAGGTCTCGTCTTAGATTTTTTGTAGGGAAACTACTGTCAAAATCGGAAGGACCTTTTGTTATTGAACAAGTGCACCGTTCAGGAGCAATAAAAATTTCTTCTTTAAAAGATAACACTACACAAGTGGTGAATGGGCAGCGACTCAAGCACTATATTGCTGGAGATTCTTACAATGAAGATGTTGATGCTTTTCAAGTTATAACTCTAGAAAAATTTATCAAAGACCAAATTCAGAGACCTGCAGAGTCTGTTTTCGAATAGGTAACAGTTCTGGTAAGAAAAGTTCTGCAAAAATTCTGTCCAGTTATATTTTTGCAGTTTTTATCCAACAAGCAAAGCTACGAAGAGAAAGAGGGACGGAAACGGAGCCAGGGTGGCTCACACCACCCCTTGGTTGTGCCAGCAGGTGGTGCGGCCACCTCGGCCTTCGTCTCCGACCCGTTTTCTCCCAGTACCTTCCTTTTGTTGTAAAACTTCGTAATATATAATCCCCTGGATCCCCTGAGGTTCGTATATCGTGTTCTCATTGTGTTTTCATTTCGATCTGTTTCTGCCAGGAACTATTCTTGAAAGTTAGAAGCACAATGGTTTCCGCCAAGGATAAGGGAAAGGAGCCTATGGATGAAGATCTCCAAGACCCCAGGCAGGAGGAGGAGATCAAGAGTGAAGATGAAGAGGAGGCAAAGCAAAGCCAACATCCACACACCGGCACTACCATTGCAAGCATTGGAGTGTTGACAAAACCTGCCAGGATTAGAAGGACTGCACGGATGTCAACTGGAGGAAAACCTCCCTGTTACTGTTTGGCTCCATGGTCACTTCCTCCATGCACCAAGAATCCTTTCCATACCCTTATCCATGAGCATCAATACTAGAATATGACCAAGGGGAAACTACCCTTGAATTGGGATTTGCCTCGTTCTAGCCATGCAGGAAAAGAAGACTTCAAGGAGGAAGAGTGGGGAAAGAATCACAAGAGCTGGAATTCTCAACCCGACATGATCATGAGCTGCATTGATAAAAACTCACAGTTGATTCGTAATCTCACCTTCGAGACTGAGGACTCGGGGAAACTAATCAAAGAGCTCATCGAGAGAATACCACCACCACCGAAGGAGTAATTCGTCATCAGGTTTTGGCATCCCCTTGGTTTATGCCAAGCTTGGGGGAGTGCCGCGGTATCACATCACTATCTTCTATCTTTTTACCTTTTTAGTAGAGTCATATCATGAATAGAGAAGTTATCATGTATGATGGTTTGCATTATGGAAGTGTCCCCTCTCTCGTTAGATATGTATCCCTTGGTGTGAGTTGCCATTAGGGAATATTAATGAGAAGTTCTGTCATTTACTCTTTTGCATATCTTATATTAGTTTTCAATTCGTGGTTATATGATTGATCTTGTTGTTAGTATTGGTATCACTTTGGGATCATTGAGTTAATTTAGTTGGTTTTGGCAAACCTGGCTCGGTTAGTAGCAACACTATTTTTGAGAGTTGAGTGAAAAAGATAGAAGTACTCTAAAGAAATATAATTTCATAATATTTCTTTCTCGATTTGCTCTTAAGTTTAGTATTCTCTAGTTAAGATCTTTTGTGCTTCCAAGGAAGATTGCATGTTTGTTTTTATCACTTGTATGTTTGTCTGTTTCCTCCAACTCTTATGCTTGCTACCCAGCCTTGCTAGCCAAAAACACGTACTGAGAGGGAATGCTGCTCGTGCATCCAATCCTTAAACCAAAACCTATGCCATTTGTATCCACCATACCTACCTACTAGCACTATTGCTATTCCAAGTAAATTCTTGCTTTTATCTACCTTCCAAATTAAACTTGTTATGAGAAAATTAGTGATTAAAGCTCTCACGAACTTGATGGCACACTTTACTTTCTTGCAATTAATAAACTTGAGCCATTGTGTCCATCTTTGTTGCGTATATGCTTGCACTTTATAAGTTGAAGTTAGCAGAACCATGTATCATGGGGAACGCTTTCAACATTGCTCTTATATTCCGTTGATATCATCATTCTTTTGCTTATGGATCTCGGTGGTGTGAAATAAAAGGGGAACTTGTAAGATCATGGAGTTTATATGTGTGTTAGAGAAACGCCTGGGCCGCTAGCCTAAGCCATGCCTAATCACGGTGGAAACTTGCAGCATAACCATAATGAGCACTCTATGAAGCATCCTCAATAAAAACCTATGCAAATAGAAAATAAAAGGATCGCTGAGATGCTCATTGTCTGCTTGCCTCGTCATTTTGATTATGGGATAGATCATGTATCATGTGCAAGGGGTACCCCGTTGGCGGTTCTCTATGATACATATGTATTTACAATAACAAGAGCTTACTTGTGACTGAAGTTGAGTAGCATGAGGTTCGGTACTCGTAAGTGAGGGGCATGAGATTTCAACTTATAACTTGTCAAGCATATCCTCTTAGTTGTATCACTTTAACCTTAATCACCTAAAGATGCCTATGATAGGGGCAATGCGAGTTGAAAGCTAATAAGTACCATAATTTTTGGAAGCTCTTTATGAAACTTGAAATCCCTGCTTCCCTTTGTGAAGGGCCTATCTTTTACTTTTTAGTTGAGTCAGCAAAATATTCCCTTCTATCTCAGCAAGTATTTTGAGTTGTTGTGTTTCATTCATTCATATGATGATTTATTCAATCATGTCTCTTATGTTCCTTGTTTTGCACTTTGCTCTTATCTTGGTGTTTACTACTTTGAAAGCTATCATTGAAAATTAGTTATTTGTGAACTCCAGCAAATTGTTATTTACTTCGACCAAGAGCTAAGTTTGCCATTACCAATTGTTATTTACTTTATGTATCTTTATTGTGTTTCCTCTACTTATTGCAAGTTAAGTTCTATAATAGTGAGTTGTCTTCTATTATGACTTCTGTATTGATGAATGTGATGCTTCTTGTGCGTATTCTTTTATCGACTCTTCACTGCATAAACCTGAGGTCATGTTTATTGAGTTCAGTTTCACTTGGGGATAAGCGAAGTCTAAGCTTGGGGGGAGTTGATACGTCCATTTTGCATCACTATTCTATTTCATAATTTACTTTTATCATTGATATATTTCATATTAAGAGATGATACTTATGTTATTTCATCTGTTTTTTGCATGGTTGATGACCTTTGGAGCATGGACCGCTGCAATCAGGATTCTGATGAAAAGGTGCTGTTTGGAGGCAAAATTCGCGAAGATTAGAAAATACGGGAAAACACATAGAAAATCCTATTTTTCCAGAAGACGGAGAAAGCCAGAAGGGGAAGTGGAGATGGGCCACAGGGGCCCACACCACCCCCTGGCGCGGGCCACCGCAGGCCGCGCCACCAGGCGGTGTGGCCACCCTGGTCCACTCCAGCCTCTCCCCTCTAGCATATATTATCCTCCCGAAACCCTAAGACTCAGGGACCGACCACAAAAAGATTCCGCCGCCTCTGCGGGGCAAAAAACACCAAGAGAGAAAGATCTCTCCGGCAGACAGAATTCTCCCACGGGAATTCCTTCCTGGAGAGGGGAGATCATTGCCATCAACACCACCATCAAGCTGGACTTCATCAGGATCATCATCATCATCATCACCACCATCATCTCCACCAGCACCATCATCACCACCTCATACCGCTGTAACAATTGGGTTGAATCTTACATAGTTCTTAGGGGAAACTTTCCCGGTGTTGATTACTCCTTGTAGTTGATGCTATTGAGTGAACCATTGAATTATCGTTTATGTTCAGATTGTTACCCATCATTATTTCATCTCTGATCATGGTCCATATGATGTCTTGTGAGTAGTTCGTTTTGTTCTTGAGGACATGGGAGAAGTCATTTTGTTAGTAGTGGAATTGTGTTGAGAAAGATTCAATGGTTTGATATTTAAGTTGTGGTGTATTTCTTCTAGTGGTGTCATGTGAACGTTGACTACATGACACTTCACCTATATCGGCCTAGGGGAATGCATTGTGTATTTGGCTACTAATCGTAGGGGTTGCCGGAGTGACAGAAACCTGAACCCCCATTAGGAAACCTTTGCACAAGGGATGTCAGGGTCTTAGAGTTTAAAGCTGTGGTTAGGTTTCTACCTGAATTACTTTCTTGTACTTGCGGATGCTTGCAATGGGTATAATCACAAGTATGTATTAGTCGTAGGAAGGTCGGTACATTAGCACAGGTTCACCCCCACAACACTTAGCAAACTAAGGAAGATTAATCAACTATATGAAGCAAAAGCACTTGATGATATTCCCATGTGTCCTCGAGAATGTTTGGTCATCTTAAGTAATACAACCGGCTTGTTCTTTACTAAAGAAAGGATTGGGCCACTTGCTGCATTTATTCTTATCGTATTTTATTTACTCGTACTTTATTTACCTGCATTATCAAAAACCCCTAAAAATCTGTTTGCTAAGTATTTACAGAGAATTCTTGCTCCTAGTCACTCGCCAGCACCTTCTGCTCCTCGTTGGGTTCGATACTCTTACTTATCGAAAATACTATGATACACCCCCTATACTTGTGGATCATGATCAGAGATGAAATAATGATGTGTAACAATCTGAACATAAATGATAATCCAATTGTTCACGCAATAACATCTACTACAAGGAGTAATCAACACCGGGAAAGTTTCCCCTAAGAACTATGCAAGATTCAACCCAGTTGTTACAGCGGTATGAAGTGGTGATGATGGTGCTGGTGGAGATGATGGTGGTGATAATGATGATGACCCCGATGAAGTCCAGCTTGATGGTGGTGTTGATGGCGACGATCTCCCCTCTCCGGGAAGGAATTCCCCTGGAAAAATTCTGTCTGCCGGAGAGATATTTCTCTGTCGGTGTTTTTCGCCCCACAGAGGCGATGGAATCTTTCTGTGGTCGCTCCCCGAGTCTTAGGGTTTCAGGAGGATAATATACGCCAGAGGGGAGAGCCTGGAGTGGGCAAGGGCAGCCACACCTCCTGCCGGCGTGGCGTAGGACTGTCCACGCCAGGGGGTGGTGTGGGCCCCCTGTGGCCCATCTCCACCTACCCTTCTGGCAATCTTCATATTCTGGAAAAATAGAATTTTCCATGTATTTTCCCGAATTTTCCGATCTTCACGAATTTTGCCTCCAAACAGCACCTTTTCCATCAGAATCTTGATTACAGCGGTCCATGCTCCAAAAGTCACCAACCATGCAAAAACAGATGAAATAACATAAGTATTATCTCTTAATATGAAATATATCAATGAGTAACAGTAAATTATGATACAGAATAGTGATGCAAAATGGACGTATCACGGTCCATACATTTAGCCCAAAGGAACGTAAAAGGAAAACTTTCTGGTTCGGCTCCTTCTCGAGACATCGGCTGATCTGAGCCAAACTCTTCATACTACTTTCTCTTTGATTGATTTCAAAATATGGCCCAATCTGTTTTGCATGCAAATTCTCTCATATGGGGCCATCAACATAAAGTATGATGTTGATATGGCCTTGTCCTTGGTCGTTTGACTTGAAATCCAAGAATGTTCATACCCATTGAGAAGTAAGCTTAAATTCATTTAAATTTCACCACTTACACTTATTGGTTAAAATTTTACACAGATGGTGGGACTACATTTTACATCAAGGACCTAAAAAAGGGGAAATTACATCGAGGTCCATACATTTAGCACAAAGGACCCTAAAACCAAACAAGGAATTGAAAACATTCGGGTACAACTCCTCGAGAGAACAGCTGATCGAGCCATACTCTTCATACTACTTACTCTTTCCAAATTTTGGACGCATATTAGGTTTGGTAAAAGTCAATCTTTATAAAGTTTGACCAACTATATGTAAAAACATACTGACTTTTCTAATGAGAAATGCATATAATATGAAAATATAGTTCATCATGATTCTAATAACATTGAGTTGATGTCGTACATTTAGTCAAAGTTTATTAAATTTGACTCTGACCAGAAGTATGGGGCGTCCTAATTTGGGAAGGACGGAGTACTACTTGCTTCACGGGAAAAAAAGGAGCGCTCCTCACTTTCGAACCAGCTTGCTACGGGTGTGCTTGGTGCTTCCTCTTCCTAGGGTATGGAGGTGGAGTAGTGCGGAGTAGGAAAGTTGGTCAGATCATAATGGTGAGCATCCAATGCGATGGGACGTTTTTGTTTTTTTTGCTGGCCAGATCAACCAATCCCTTGTGCAGCACTTAAGTAGTACTGGTACTTGTACTAGTAGTACTGCGAATGGCGATCTTTTGAATATCCTTCCCCCGGATGTTTGTGAAGGAAGTGAAAATTACTAAACCGGGAAAGTTTGAATTGCTACTCTATTGTACTCCCTCCGTTTCAAAATATAAGATGTTTTAGCTTTGTGAAAGGAGTGTATCTAGATCCCTTTTAATGTGTGGAGTCACTCCAAATCTAGATGAACCTACACACTAAAAGACGTCTAGATACACTCCATTCACAGAGCTACAACATCTTATATTTTGAAACAGAGGGAGTACTGTAGTAGTAATACTTTTTGCCGCCAAGCACCAAAATGGTTCCCACCAACGCAGCTGACGAACACGCCAGACACAGACATGGAGCCGCCGACACAAGGCAGGTTGTCGGTCGACACGTGTGCACAGTGCCACTTTGTGGACGAGGGAGAGATCACCCGACCGGGGTGTGGGGTGGTGAGGCTGGTCATAGTGGGGAGTAACTTAGTACTAACATGCATATGTTACTAGTCTAAGTTACTACCTCCATAGTGGAAAATAATATAGGTGTGGTATCATGCAAAGCCTCATTTATTGCAATGTAGACTCATTTTTTCTTGATGAGGGAGTGAAGGAGAGAGAAAACACATTTTATTTTGCATGCATACATATCGTGGTCCTGAAATTTACTCTACTCACTGTACCCTGTACCTCGTGTCAGGAACCCATCCCAGCTTTGCTCTGACATCGCACCACCTTCAAATCCTCCTCTTCGCAGCTCTCTCATTGCCTCCTCTGTGCTCATATAGTCTCTTCTCGCTCTTTATTTTTTAACAGGAAAAAGGAAATAAATTCTTCTTACTTGCTTTTCAGAAATAAATTCCTGTCACTTGGAAAATTAAATTGATTATTTTTTGTTTTAATATCTTTGATTGTTTTCAAAAGATGGCCAAATTTGTCGGCATGCAAATTCTTGGATATGGGATCATAAGCATAAAGTACATTCTACATAAAGGACCTAAAAAAGGGAAAATTACATCGAGGTCCATACATTTAGCACAAAGGACCCTAAAATTGAGCAAAGAAAACAGTCGGGTTCGGCTCCTTCTCCAGAGAGCAACCAGTCAAGCCATACTCTCCATACTACTTCCTCTTTGATTGTTTTCAAAATATGGCCAAATATGTCGCCATGCAAATTCTTGAATATGGATCATCAATATAAAGTATAATATAGAGATTTGGCCTTGACCTCGTGGTCGTTCGGCTTGAAAATCTAAGATTTTTTCATACTTGTTGACAACTATGCTTAAATTCGTTGAAATTTCATCACTTACTTTTAGGTTAGCATTTTTCACGGTTGGTGGGAGTACATTCTACATCAAGGACCTAAAAAGGGGGAAATTACATCGAGGTCCATACATTTAGCACAAAGGACCCTAAAATTGAGCAAAGAATACAATCGGGTTCGGCTCCTTCTCAAGAGAGCAGTTGATCGAGCCATACTCTTCATAATACTTTCTCTTCGATTGTTTTCACAATATGGCCAAATCTATCGCCATGCAATTTCTTGGATACTCGATCATCAGAATAAAGTATGATGTACAGATATGGCCTCGTCCTTGTGGTCGTTCGGCCTTAAACCAAAGAATATTCATACTCGTTGATAACTATAAGCTAAAATTCGTTTAAATTCCACCACTTACTTTTAGGTAAGAATTTTACACGGTCGATGGGAGTACATTTTACAACAAGGACCTAGAAAGGGGGAACATTACATCGAGGTCCATAAATTTAGCACAGAGGACCCTAAACAGTAGGGTTCGGCTCCTTCTCGAGAGAGTAGCTGATCAAGCCACACTCTTCATACTACTTCATCTTTGATTGTTTTCAAAATATGGCCAAATTTGTCGGTATGCAAATTCTTGAATATGGGATCATCAGCATAAAGTATGATGTAGATATGGCCTTGACCTAGGTCGTTCATCTTGAAATACAAGAATGGTTCGTACTCGTTGACAAATAAGCTTAAATTCATTTAAATTTCACCACTTACTTTTAGGTTAGAACTTTACACGGTCGATCAGAGTACATTTTACATCAGGGACCTCAAAAAATCAAAAATTACATCGAGGTCCATACATTTAGCATAAAGAACCCTAAAAGGAAAAATTTCTTGTTTGGCTCCTTCTCGAGAGATCAGCTGATCTGATCCAAACTCTTGATGCTACTTCCTCTTCGATTGTTTTCAAAACATGGCCATATCTGTTGCCATGCAAATTATCTGACATGGGATCATCAGCATATAAAGTATGATGTTGATATGGCCTTGACAACCTTGGTCGTTCGGCTTGAAATCCAAGAATGTTCATACTCGTTGACAAGTAAGCTCAAAATCATCTAAATTTCACCACTTACACTTTAGACCCAAAAAGGGGGGAAATTACATCGAGGTCCACACATTTAGCACAAAGGACCATAAAATTAAGCAACAAAAACAATCGGGTTCGGCTCCTTCTCACGTTAGTAGCTGATCGAGCCAGATTCTTCATACTACTTCATCTTCGATTGTTTTCAAAATATGGCCAAATTTGTCGGCATGCAAATTCTTGGATATGGGATCATGAGCATAAAGTATGATGTAGATATGGCCTTGACCTTGGTGGTTCACCTTGAAATTGAAGAATGGTTCATACTCGTTGACAACTAAGCTTAAATTCATTTAAATTTCACCACTTACTTTTGGATTAGAACTTTACACGGTCGATCGGAGTACATTTTATATCAAGAACCTCAAAAAAGCAAAAAATTACACCGAGGTCCATACATTTAGCATAAAGGACCCTAAAAGGAATTTTTTTTGGTTCGACTCCTTCTCGAGATATCAGCTGATCTAAGACAAACTCTTAATAATACTTCCTCTTTGATTGTTTCTAAAACATGGCCAAATCTGTTGCCATGCACATACTCTAACATGGGATCATGAGCATAAAGTATGATGTTGATATGGCCTTGACGACCATGGTCGTTCGGCTTGAAATCCAATAACGTTCATACTCATTGCCAAGTACGCTTAAAATAATCATATAAATTTCACCACTTACACTTTTAGACCTAAAAGGGGGGTAAATTACATCGAGGTCCTTACATTTAGGACAAACGACCCTAAAATCAAGCAAGGAAAATAGTTGGGTTTGGCTCCTTCTCACGAGAGTAGCTGATCGAGCCATACTCTTCATACTACTTCCTCTTTGATTTTTTTCAAAATATGGCCAAATCTGTTGCCATACAAATTCTTTGATATGGGATCATCAACATAAAGTATGATGTAGAGATATGGCCTTGACCTTGTGGTCGTTCGGCTTGAAATCTCAGAAAGTTCATCCTCGTTCACAACTAAGCTTAAATTCATTAAAATTTCACCACTTACTTTTAGGTTAGCATTTTACATGGTTGGTGGGAGCATATTTTACATCAAGGACCTAAAAAAGGGGAAAATTACATCGATGTCCATACATTTAGCACAAAGGACCCTAAAAGGAAAACCTTTTGTTGCATTGGTTTGGCTCCTTCTCAAGAGATTAGCTGATCTGAACCAAACTCTTCATACTACTTCCTCTTTGATTGTTTTCAAAATAATATGGATAAATCTGTTGCCATGCAAAATCTCTGATATGGGGTCATTGATACATTGCAAATGTATCTATAATTTTTGATGCTCCATGCTTGGTTTTATCCACTTTCTTGTGTTCTGTCGACACTTTGGAGTACATTTCATATGATTTCTTGGACTAACCTATTAATAAGAGCCACAGTGCCAACTGCCTATTTTCTGCTGTTTTTGGTTCCAGGAAAGTCAGAAATGAATATTCTCAGAATTGGACGGGACAAAATCCAAAGTGCCTATTTTTCCAGAAGACTCCAGGAGCCAGAATACGAGACGGAGGAGGGCCAGGGGCTGGCCACACCCCCCATGTGCGGGCTGGGCCTGGCCGCGCCAGGGCATGGTAATGGTGGCCCTAGGAACCCCCTCGGTCTCCCTCTTCGCCTATAAGAAGCCTTCTGACCTAAAAACTTCGGGGGGTTCGACGTTTTTCCAGAAGGAGTTCCGCTCCGCTGCCACCAGATTCCACGAAACAGCACCAGAAACTCCGTTTTGGCACCCTGCTGGACGGGGAATTGGAGGAGATCATCGCCATCATCATCACCATCGCTTCTCCATTGACCATCCATGTTTCCCCCATCTATGAGTGAGTAATCCCCCGCTGTAGGCTATGGGGATGGTAGGGATTGGATGAGATCGTTCATGTAATGGCATCAGATTGTTAGGGCATGGTGCCTAGTATCTTTTATTAGTGCTTTATGACTTTGTTGCGACTTGTTGTGCTTAATGCTTGTCACTAGGGCCCGAGTGCCATGATTTCAGATCTGAACATGTTATTGATTCATTATGATAGTATTGTTTCTGGTCTTATCTACAATTTGTATAGACACTTTGTTGTCCGGAACCTATGGCCCCGAAGTGACAGAAATTGGGATAACCGGAAAGGAATGGCTTTGATGTGAGGATCACATGTCTTCATGGAGTGTTAATGCTTTGCTCCGGTGCTCTATTAAAAGGAGCACCTTAATTGCCAGTAGTTCCCTAGAGGCCCCGCTGCAAACGGGCTGGCAGGACAAAAGATGTTGTGCAAGTTCTCATTGCGAGCACGTATGACTATATATGGAACACATGCCTAGGATTGTCTAGTACTTGGATGCTTTATCTTATTTATCTGCAATTGCCCTATGTTCTGATTGCTATGTGAATTGTCTTGTCCATGCAATGCCTATCCATCCATCCCTATGCCTACCGCACTCGAATCCCATTGTTTACTGCTTTTTTTACTACTGTCTTTGCTTTACTACTGCTGTTACTTTACTATTCCTACTACAAAACTGTTGCTACTGATAAACTGCTGTGAGCAAGATTGTTTCTAGGTGCAGCTGAATTGATAACTCAGTTTTTAAGGCTTATAAATATTCTTTGGCTCCCCTTGTGTCGAATCAATAAATTGGGTTTCACTTCCCTCGAAAATACTGTGATACACCCCCTATACTTGTGGGTCATCAAGAGTATTTTCTGGCGCCGTTGCCGGGGAGCATAGCTTTATTTATCAAGTCCACTTGGATTCACTATTGTTCAAGCTAAGTTTATTTTCTCCTTGTTTGCTTGTTTCTTTAGCAAAAATACAAAAAAAATTGGTTCCTACTCTAGTTGTTATTTTCGTTGGTCTGTTATTGTCATGCTTTATCATGCTTGATGTCAATGGTTGGTTTCTTTGAAACTGAATCTTATTGGCAAGGTGGGTTCACGGAAGATCAAAAAGATTATTATAAGGAACACCGCTTGTCACAAAAAGGGAAACACCTATGGGAACAAATTGATAGATTGTATACCATTGCTAGAAATGTGTGCTCTACTTATAATGTTACTTATTGCCTTGATATATTTTGTTGCTGTAGGAGGTACAAACACCTCCCTTTTCAATGTGAGTATAATGATAATGTTACCATATCTTCCTATGTTAAGGGAAATTATGACCTTTATGATGTGGAACAAATTGAGGAATTTATTGCTTGGAAGGGTGCATTTGAACTTGCTAGTTTGCTTGAAAATATTGATGATTCACCTTACAAATATGAGGTTTATGGTATACTTAAATTTTGCTTTGATAATTACAAGGATGAAAATGGCTATATTCTTGAATATTTTAGATGATTTCCACAAATGGAAGAGACTAATGCCTTGCAGGATCCTATGGAAGAAGAAATTGATGAACCTAAAATCTCATTAGATGAAAAAGAGGAGGAGAGTGATGAACAAAAGGAGGAAGAATGGATTAGCTACCCATGCCTACCTTCTAATGAGAGTAACTCTTTATCCCTTACATTATTTGATTGTCCCCTGTGCTTACCAAAGGAGGATGAATGTTATGTTCCTGAGGATTCTTTTGAAGATGTTTATGGTAAAGCTCTAGTGCTTGTAGATCATGAAAAGCATGCTTTATGTGATAGTTATATTGTTGAGTTTCTTCATGAGGCTACTGAAAATTATTATATGAGAGGAAAATGTGGTTGTAGAAGTTTTCATGGTATTGAAACACCTCTCTATGTGCTGAAAGTTTTGAAGTTACTCTTGTTTTATCTTCCTATGCCTGTCACTTTGTTCTTTGCAAATTTATTTGCATACATGATTCCTATGCATAGGAAGTGGGTTGGACTTAAATGTGTTTTGAATTTGCTTCTTGATGCTCTCTCTTACTTCAACTCATATTTCTTATGAGAGCATCCTCTCAAACTATTATGCCTGAAGATGACAATATGTCTATTATTCTTGGGAGACCTTTTCTTAAATACTACAGGAGCTGTTATTAATTATAATCAAGGGAAGGTGACCTTCAATGTTAATGACAAGGAACATACTATCTATTTCCCCAAGAAGATTGAAATGACTCATGGTTTTGAATTCAATTGAACATGATGAGGGAATTCAAGTTGGAGAAATATATTGTCCCATACCAAGAGAAAAATTTGAAACTATTATGATTGGGACCATTGCTATAAAGGTTGAGGTAACATAATCATTTGTGGAATACAAAGTTTTGTCTCATATGAAATTGTTTTGGTAACAAGACCTGATCAACATTGTTAACAAAAGGATTTCATTGAACAAAACAATGTTTTCACCATGATTATCTCCGCTTACTTCTATTTTATCCTTTTTTTTAGTTTTTGCTTTTGCCTAACTTAAAGGCATTAAAGAAAAATACTTACTGGGAGATAACCCAAAAGTTTTAGTTGAGTCTTGGAAGTTATTGCTTCAGTAATAACCTCTCCTTATCCTTTTTATTTGCTTTTTGTGCCAAGAGTAACCTCTAATGAGAGAGAAGTAATGATTGGGAAAGTTGTTGTCCTGAAACAGATTTCTGAGCTTCACCGCAAAAATTCGTGTAAAATCTCTGAACGTCTTTTGGAGGCGTGAATTTTTTTGCTTCTGCCCAAGGTTGTTATCTAACTTTCGTTAGTTCAACACATTTTTATATGAGCAACAGAACATCTTCGAAAAAATTCGTCTTTACCTGCTGGTCTGTTTTGACAGATTTCTGCCATTATTTGCATTTGCTTCTTGTTGGTTCCTTTTTGAGTTCTTTTGGGGAATTGAGCTTTTTGAGGGAAGTGCTACAGTAGCTAGTGTTCTAATAGAAGTTTATTTGATGTTAGAACTGAACCTTAAGACTTATTTATCTTGAGTGCACTAATGTTGCTAATAAAGATTGTGTGAAGTTTTGTATGAAGAAAAAATTTCAGGTGTATGGAAGGAATGAGTAATGAGATGAAGGATGGACTAAATCTCAAGCTTGGGGATGCCACGCGTGTCACCTCAAGAAATATCCAAGAATTACAAGCGTCAAAGCTTGGGGATGCCCAAGGCACCCCCCTCTTCATCAATAAAAATCCCAGGTTTCTTCCAAACACTTCATTTTTATTGTTTCATGCATAGTTGTGTTGTTCTTGGAGCGTCTTCTTTTTCGTTTTCGTTTTTGTTTTTAGTTTGCATGGTTTGCTTAGTTTGCTGAATAAATTGGTTGGACCTCCTCTTTCATACATTGGTGTTCAAATGGCTTGGTTTGGTTTGGAAAAGAGTAGGGAAGCTCATATTTAAGTGGTAAAGGGAGCTTGTTTTTGACTGTGGCCTATGCTTTGTCATGCCATGCTTGATATTGTTTTGGCTTTATGCTTAGTATTCTTTGCTGTAGCATGACTTGTTATAAACAATTGAGATTCCTCAATATGCCTTGGATGAATCATGCGTTGTTTTAGCATATTAAAGCATAGTATAGTGGTATTCTCCTTTGATGCTTTATTTGGGTTGACTTGGCACATGCTCACACCATGTTATGACTATCCCAAGTCACCATAAGCCTTTATAATCCTTTAGTTTTCAACTTGTAGTATCACCTTATGCTTTGGTCAATGATGTTTTGTCGCTCTGCATGATTATGGCCATTATTGCTCTCTCGTTTGTCGCTCCCTTACTATTGCTAGCCTTCACTTACACTGAGTGTTTTACTCATGTTTCCAACTCCCTTAAACCAAATATTGCCAAAGTGTCCACCATACCCACCTATTAGCATCATTTGCTACTTCCGTGCATATTCAATATGCCTTGTTTTCTTCTGAATAAAATGTTTGCATGTTATGAGAAAGTTAGTTAGTAAAGATCTCACGAACTTGATGGCACACTTTATTTTCTTGCACTTAATAAACATGAACCATTGCGTCCTTCTTTGTTGTGTATATGCTTGTGCTTTATGAGTTGAAGTTAGCAGAACCATGAATCATGGGGAACGCTTTCAACATTGCACTGGTACTTAGTACCTCGTTGATATCATGTTCTTTTGCTTATGGATCCCGGCAGTGTGAAATAAAAGTGGAACTTGTAAGATCATGGAGTTTGTATGTATGTTAGAGAAACGCCTAGGTCGCTAGCCTAAGCCATGCCTAATCATGGTGGAAACTTGCAGCATAACCATAATGAGCACTCTATGAAGCATCCTCAATTAAAACCTATGCAAATAGCAAATAAAAAGATCGCTGAGATGCTCATTGTCTGCTTGCCTTGTCATTTTGATTATGGGATAGCTCCTGTGTCATGTGCAAGGGGTACCCTGTTGGCGGTTCTCTATGATACGTATATATTTACAATGCCAAGAGCTTACTCGTGACTGAAGTTGAGTAGCATGAGGATCGGTCTTCGTAAGTAAGGGGCATGAGACTTTGATTTATAACTTGTCAAGCATATCCTCTTAGTTGTGTCACTTTAACCTTAACCACTTAAAGATTCTTATGATAGGGGCAATGAGAGCTCAAAGCTAATGAGTACCATACTTTTAGCATTTGGAAGCCTTTCAAACTTTTCAAAACTTGTTCATTTCCTTGTTGAGTCTCCACACATTCTATGAGCACTTTCTTGAGAGCATACTGGCCATTATTAGTTCTATGTGCATTGTCCCAAGACTTGTTGATTAGTGCATACCTTGATATTGCTTGTTTTAAACTATTTGTATCTAGTCACTCTTGTAAACTTTGAAGGTGTCCTATGCATTTTTGTTTGCTACTCTATGAGGGACAAGCTGAATGCCACTTTGCTATGTTTTATTTATGTGAAACAAACAAATGTCTTGCAAGGCATTGTTATTCATGAATCTTTTGTTTGTGCCTTTTCATGTTGCATCATAGTCTCTTTGTCTTATTGCTTGAACTTTGTCTTTCATGTTATGATTGAAGTACTATGATCCTAGCTTTGAATGTTTTATAAATATTTTGATCAAGTCTTTGATGGTGCATGTCACCTCAAAAATTATTCTTTCTTTTTATCACTTACCTACTCGAGGACGAGCAGGAGTTAAGCTTGGGGATTTTGATACATTGCAAATGTATCTATAATTTTTGATGCTCCATGCTTGGTTTTATCCACTTTCTTGTGTTTTGTCCACACTTTGGAGTACTTTTCATATGATTTCTTGGACTAACCTATTAACAAGAGCCACAGTGCGAGCTGCCTGTTTTCTGCTATTTTTGGTTCCAGGAAAGTCAGAAAATGAATATTCTCGGAATTGGACGGGACAAAAGCCAAAGTGCCTATTTTTCCAGAAGACTCCAGGAGCCAGAATACGAGACGGAGGAGGGCCAGGGGCTGGCCACACCCCCCCAGGCGCGGGCTGGGCCTGGCCACGCCAGGGCATGGTGTGGTGGCCCCAGGCACCCCCTCGGTCTCCCTCTTCTCCTATAAGAAGCCTTCTGACCTAAAAACTTCGGGGGGTTCGACAGTTTTCCAGAAGGAGTTCCGCTCCGCCGCCACCACCAGATTCCACGAAACAGCACCAAAAACTCCGTTCTAGCGCCCTGCCGGACGAGGAATTGGAGGAGATCATCGCCATCATCACCATCGCATCTCCATCGAGCATCCATGTTTCCGCCATCAATGAGTGAGTAATCCCCCGCTGTAGGCTATGGGGATGATAGGGATTGGATGAGATCGTTCATGTAATGGCATCAGATTGTTAGGGCATGGTGCCTAGTATCTTTTATTAGTGCTTTATGACTTTGTTGCGACTTGTTGTGCTTAATGCTTGTAACTAGGGCCCGAGTGCCATGATTTCAGATCTGAACATGTTATTGATTCATTATGATAGTATTGTTTCTAGTCTTATCTACAAGTTGTATACACACTTTGTTGTCCGGAACCTATGGCCCCGAAGTGACAGAAATCGGGATAACCAGAAGGGAATGGCTTTGATGTGAGGATCACATGTGTTCACAGAGTGTTAATGCTTTGCTCCGGTGCTCTATTAAAAGGAGCACCTTAATTGCCAGTAGTTCCCTAGAGGCCCCGGTACAAACAGGCTGGCAGGACAAAAGATGTTGTGCAAGTTCTGATTGCGAGCACGTATGACTATATATGGAACACATGCCTAGGATTGTCTAGTACTTGGATGCTTTATCTTATTTATCTGCAATTGCCCTATGTTCTGATTGCTATGTGAATTGTCTTGTCCATGCCACGCCCGTCTATCCATCCCTATGCCTACCGCACTCGAATCCCATTGTTTACTGCTTTTGTTACTACTGTCTTTGCTTTACTACTGCTGTTACTTTACTATTCCTACTACAAAACTTTTGCTACTGATAAACTGCTGTGAGCAAGATTGTTTCCAGGTGCAACTGAATTGATAACTCAATTGTTAAGGCTTATAAATATTCTTTGGCTCCCCTTGTGTCGAATCAATAAATTGGGTTTCACTTCCCTCGAAAATACTGCGATACACCCCCTATAGTCGTGGGTCATCAGTCATCAGCATAAAGTACGACGTTGACATGGCATTGACCTTAGTTGTTCGTCTTGTAATCCAAGAATTTTTCATACTCGTCGACAACTATGCTTAAATGTGTTTCAATTTCACCACTTTCTTTTAGGTTATAGTTTTACACGGGCGGTGGGAGTACATTTTACATCAAGTACCTAAAAACAGGAAAATTACATTGAGGTCCATACATTTAGCACAAATGACCCTAAAATTGAGCAAAGAAAATAGTCGGGTTTGGCTCCTTCTCGAGAGAGCAGCTGATCGAGCCATACGTTTCATACTACCTTCTCTTCGACTGCTTTACAAATATGGCCAAATTTGTCGCCATGCAAATTCTTGGATATGGGATTATTAGCATAAAGTATCATGTAGAGATATGGCCTTGACCATGTGGTCATTCGGCTTGAAATCCAAGAAAGTTCCTACTCGTTGACAACTAAGGTTAAATTCGTTTAAACTTCACCACTTACTTTTAGGTTAGCATTTTACATGGTCGGAGGGAGCATATTTTACATCAAAGACCTAAAAAGGGAAATTTACATGGAGGTCCATACATTTAGCCCAAAGGACCGTAAAAGGAAAACTTACTGGTTCGGCTCCTTCTCGAGACATCAGCTGATCTAAGCCAAACTCTTCATAATACTTCCTCTTTGATTGTTTTCAAAATATGGCCCAATATGTTGGCATTTAAATTCTCTCGTTGGGCCATCAACATAAAGTATGATGTTGATATGGCCTTGTCCTTGGTCGTTCGGCTTGAAATCCAAGAATGTTCACACCTATTGAGAAGTAATCTTAAATTTGTTTAAATTTCACCACTTACACTTATTGGTTAGAATTTTACACGGATGGTGGGACTAAATTTTACATCAAGGACCTAAAAAGGGGAAATTACATCGAGGTCCATACATTTAGCACAAAGTACCCTAAAACCAAACAAGGAATTAAAAACAGTCGGGTATGACTCCTCGAGAGAGCAGCTGATCGAGCCATACTCTTCATACTGCTTCCTCTTTCCCAATTTTGGACGTATATTAGGTTTGGTAAAAGTCAATCTTTATAAAATTCAACCAACTATATGTAAAAACATACCGACTTTTCTAATGAGAAATGCATATAATATGAAAATATAGTTGATGATGATTCTAATAATATTGAGTTGATGTCGTAAATTTAGTCAAAGTTTATTAAATTTGGCTCTGACCAGTAGTAATACGCATCCTAATTTGGGAAGGAGGGAGTACTACTTTCTTCACAGAAAAAAGGAGAGCTCCTCACTTTCGAACCAGCTTGCTGCGGGTGTGCTTGGTTCTTCCTCCTCCTAGGGTATGGAGGTAGAGTAGAGTAGGAAGGCTGGTCAGATCATAATGGTGAGCATCCAGTGCGATGGGACGTTGTAACACCCCAAAAATATTAATCAAGATTATCAAGTTCTAATCACCCAAGTTTAGGGTTAACAAAAACTTTTATTCCAAAAATCTATATGAATGCATGTGTGATTTGCATTAGTGTATGATTGATTGAATTTGACATGTTCGATTGCTACAAATGATGAGAAATGGTTTAAAGATGAATACTACATCATCTAAGCCAATTACAAACAAAATCCAAAGAAAAAGAAATCAAATATGAATAAAAAGATTAAATGGTCATTTTGACAAAAGTTAGCCACTAGGCCACTTTGAGTGTTCCTAGAAGAGAATTTCTAACAGAAATATTTCCACTTTTTTTCACCCCTTGCTAAACCAAGTAAAAGTGAACCAATGCCCACTTTACAAACTCACCAAAACTATTTTCAAATCTATTTAAAGGATAGTTCAAATTTGAATCTAGTTCATATGGCAAGATCCCATTTTGCAAAAACCACTCAAATCAATTCCACTTGACTTCTCCAAGCAACCATAGACACTCAAGCATAAGATTGAAACACTCACCGAATTTCATTCAAAATTTTCAAACTAAATCTCATGAAGCCATTAAGACAAGCACCTCGCAGACACAATTTAAATCACTGCCTAACTTCACTGTTTGGCAATTGATCACTCGACCAAATGCCCTAATTCCACTCCTCCTATCTCTCCCAGCCTCTAGCCGCACTAGACATGCTCCCCCTTAGCCGTTTTGCACCAGTGCACCGGCGCCCAAAGCCACACTCGCCGGCCGACCGTGGACAGAGTGCCAGAGACCACACCGCCCTCTCCCACGATGCGCACCAGACATGCGACCGTCCAACGCCACCCCCTATCCAGCCCATAACCACAGTCAAGCCCTGGACCACCCCAGCAGCACTGTGCCCAATCTCTCTACGTCGTGCCGAGAGCACGCCAGAGCGCCGCACCCGACCGGCTTGCATAGACCGCGCCTCACTCTCTCCGTGCACGCGCACACTCGCCATGATCACATCCAGCTCCCAGACACCCCCGTTCGCTGCCGCACGACCCATAGCTCACGTGCGCCATCACGAACACCGCCGCTCCCGCGCAGAGCACCGCACGCGCCCGACTGTTCCACGCTTCCCCGTGTCGTGCCTTTAAGACCGTGATGAGCGCCAGGGAACACCGCACCTCCCCTACCCTTAGCCGTGTCGCTAGTCGCCTGTATCATCGTCACCGACGAGCCCGAGCCAATGCTGCAATGTCCCTTCGCCGGTGTATAAATAGAGCCCCCCTCCGCCTCCATTCTCCACACCAACACAATCCCCACTCCTCACTGAGCCTCCCACACCCTTCCCCGGAGCAAGGCGAGTGCTGCTTCGCTGGAATTTGGCCGGATCCCACCGCTGCAAAAGGAGAAGGGCGCCGTCGATTGGAGCCACCCTAGGAGCTTCCGCGACCACCATTCGAACTGCCGTCATCGAAAACATTGTTCGCCCCCATCGCTGACCCTAGCTAGAGCCCTGGTGAGCCTCACACGACCCCCACCTCTGCGTTAGGGTTAAAACCTCGCCGAAGCTGTTCGTCGTCGATGATGAACTGCAGCTGTTGGATCGTCTTTTAATCGTAGGGCCTAGATTCAAAGATACCGTTTCGGTTAGACTGAGGCATTGACTAGTGGGACCCTGCTGTCAACATCCCTCTATGTTGGCCCACTTAGTTTCCCGCGCAGGCCTGTGAATTCAAATAAGTATTTTCCAATTTAGTTAAAACCACATTCTGTCAGTAGATTAAAAAATCAATTCAAAGAGATTCACTAAACCAAATTGCATGATTCCAATTTTGTTATAAACGTATTTAAATTATCTATCCAAGCTCGTTGGATTCAAGTCATTTGGAATTAGAGATCACCTATACCAAAAATAATAAGACAGAGACTTTTCAACTTCAAACATTTTTCAAAAATCAACCATAAATGCTATTGAGTTGATTCCAACTCTCAAAAATCACATTTCATAGGATCTATCTGAATATGTAAAAATATTTAGGTTTATATGCAGTGACATTGGACTAGTACCAAAATAATGCTATATAGGTATTTCTAGTCACTTTAATTCTATTAAATGATAATCTTAGATTTAATAAAATATGACCAACACTTTAAATCACATTCCCATGTATTAGAATATGTGGTGATGACATGTGTCAACATGATCCCATATTTTAATTAGAGAATATTAAATCTTAATTAGTTTTCAATGAGTAGAAATTACTTTTCTAAATAAGATAATTAAGATTAAGTCTTTAATTCATGTGATGATTGTGATGATGCTAGATCATCAAGTGTGAGCCTTAGTGTGCTAAATAGAATTAGTTAAGTATTTTTTGGTGATTGTGTACCCTGTATTCATTTATAGATGATAATACCGACCCGGGATGCGAGGAGGAGGAGTACTACCAAGAAGAAGAAGAAGAAGAAGAAGGAAACTTCAACCACTACACTACTCAAGGCAAGCCTAGCACTACAAGTTAACTATGCAAGTTAACACTTGCCCACTTGATAACTTAAGCAAGATGCATTAGGCATGCTTGGTTATGCAACTTTGATTTATACCAATCCCAAGTTTTACTTGCAAGCTTTATTCTTTACTTTACCAAAGTTCTTTACTTTTAGTTAGTGCTTGTGAGTATTTGAAAAAATAGAATAGATACCATAAAGAGTATAAAACTAGGCCTAACTAGTTATATTTAGATGTCATTCCATGGCATGAGATTGGAGATTAGCACCCCTCATTAGTGAATACCCTCAACTTTAGTGGCTAGTGCTAAGCATAAAAGTTGATCACTTTAGATGGGAATACTTGGTGAAAATGATTATGAAAACCTTGGAATGATGATTCATTCTAATGAATTGTTTTGACATGTGTTATGGACACAAAAGGATTTGATGATGAAAATGTTGAGGCATGAGCCTTAGCCCTTTATAAAAACCGATGGTTAGGTTTGAATGCGATACCATTCTAATTCTTCCGTACAACCACAATACCCGAATTGGGTAGGGCTTAGCTGGAAGTTTATATGCCTTAGTATGGGTTCCCTCACGGAAGAGGTTGAGCTGAGGCTACCTCGTGAGTGTGAATGTCCACCTATGCTGTGCCCAGGATGGCAAATGGCCATGGCTAGGAGGCCAAGATCATAGGGGAGGTGCCTATACTAGAGTGTGTAATTGAAAGGTTATGATTGATTATCCGCATACTAAGTATGATAATACAGGATTATACCTGATGGATGTATCGAAAGTATACCACCTCTGTAGAGTGTCAAACTGTTCGAATATCCGCGTCCGCGGTCATGGATAGTTGGAGTGGCCATATTGTTCTGTCGTCAGATGTTTTCAAAATGACTTGTGAAATGAACTATGATTTAGACTTGACAACAACAGGGTTGTGAACATGAAAGCTAGGTTCCGACTTAAGTGATTTAGAACATTAACTTAGTTTTCTTTATTTCTAAACTCAGTTTTAGATAAAGCTGGATTTTTGCAAATAAACCTAGAGCTTAAGATTCCTACTAGACTACCTTACTTGTTAGTGATAGTTTGCGAGTACTTAAAGAGTACTCATGGCTTTGTACCTGGCTATTCCCGTGGCCATACTATGAGGAGGACTACCAGGATGATGGATAGCAGGAGGTCTACGACAACTAGGATCATCTTCCATCGTCAGCATTGCCTGTGACTCTGAAGATGGAGCCCCTACTACGTTTAATTTCCGCTGCTTGATTTGTATTAAGACTGGATCATGAGATCCTTTATTTGTAAGACCTTATTATGGTTTGTAATGGATGACGTACTGTGATATCTAATCTATTATGTCTCGCAAAAATGGTAATCCTGGGATTGCGAGGTATGGCATAATAGGCATTTGGGATTAAAAATCTGGGTGTTGACAGGCGTTTTTTTTGCTGGCCAGATGAACCAATCCCTTGTCCAGCACTTAAGTAGTACTCGTAATTGTACTAGTAGTACTACGAATGGCGATCTTTTGAATATCCTTCCCCCTGGATGTTTGTGAAGGAAGTGAAAATTTCTAAACCGGGAAAGTTTGAATTGCTACTCTATTGTACTCCCTCTGTTTCAAAATATAAGATGTTTTAGCTTTGTGAAAGGAGTCTATCTAGATCCCTTTTAATGTGTAGAGTCACTCCAAATCTAGATGAACCTACACACTAAAAGAAGTCTAGATACACTCCTTTCATAAAGCTAAAACATCTTATATTTTGAAACAGAGGGAGTACTATAGTAGTAATACTTTTTGCCACCAAGGACCAAAATGGTTCCCACCAACGCAGCTGACAAGCACACCAGACACAGATACGGAGCCGCCGACACAAGGCAGATTGTCAGTCGACGTGCATGTCCAGCGCCACTTTGTGCACGAGGGAGAGATCTACTGGCCAGGGTGTGGGGTGGTGAGGCTGGTCATAGTGGGGAGTAACTTAGTACTAACATGCATATGTTACTAGTCTAAGTTACTACCTCCATAGTGGAAAATAATATAGGTGTGGTATCATGCAAAGCCTCGCTTATTGCAATGTAGACTCATTTTGTCTTGATGAGGGAGTGAAGGAGAGAGAAAACACATTTTATTTTGCGTGCATACATATCGTGGTCCTGAAATTTACTCTACTCACTGTACCCTGTACCTCATGTCAGGAACCCATCCCAGCTTTGCTCTGACATCGCACCGCCTTCAAATCCTCCTCTTCGCAGCTCTCTCGCTGCCTCCTCTGTGCTCATATAGTCTCTCCTCGCTCTTTATTTTTTTAAAAGAAAAAATGAAATAAATTCTTCCTACTTGATTTTCAGAAAATAAATTCCTGTCACTTGGAAAAATGAAATTGATTATTTTTTGTTTTTAATATCTTTGATTGTTTTCAAAATAAATTTCTCAGCATGCAAATTCTTGGATATGGGATCATAAGCATAAAGTACATTCTACATAAAGGACCTAAAAAAGTGAAAATTACATTGAGGTCCATACATTTAGCACAAAGGACCCTAAAATTGAGCAAAGAAAACAGTCGGGTTCGGCTCCTTCTCGAGAGAGCAATTGATCGAGCCATACTCTTCATACGACTTTCTCTTCGATTGTTTTCATAATATGGTCAAATCTATAGCCATGCAATTTCTTGGATACTCGATCATCAGAATAAAGTATGATGTATAGATATGGCCTCGACCATGTGGTCGTTCGACTTGAAACCAAAGAATATTCATACTCGTTGACAACTATAAGCTGAAATTCGTTTAAATTTCACCACTTACTTTTAGGTTAGAATTTTACATGGTCGATGGGAGTAAATTTTACAACAAGGGCCTAAAAAGGGGGAAAATTACATCGAGGTCCATACATTTAGCACAAAGGACCATAATATTAAGGAAGCAAAACAGTAGGATTCGGCTCCTTCTCGAGAGAGTAGCTGATCGAGCCATACTCTTCATACTACTTCATCTTCGATTGTTTTCAAAATATGGCCAAATTTTTCGATATGAAAATTCTTGAATATGGGATCATCAGCATAAACTATGATGTAGATATGGCCTTGACCTTGGTCGTTCGTCTAGAAATACAAGAATGGTTCATACTCATTGACAACTAAGCTTAAATTCGTTTAAATTTCACCACTTACTTTTAGGTTAGAACTTTACATGGTTGATCGGAGTACATTTTACATCAGGGACCTCAAAAAAAGCAAAAATTACGTCGAGGTTCATACATTTATCATAAAGGACCCTAAAAGGAAAAAAATCTGGTTCGGCTCCTTCTCAAGAGATGACTAATCTAAGCCAAACTCTTGATACTACTTCCTCTTTGATTGTTTTCAAAACATGGCCAGATCTGTTGCCATGCAAATTCTTTGAGATGGGATCATCAGCATATAAAGTATGATGTTGATATGGCCTTGACGACCTTGGTCGTTCGGATTGAAATCCAAGAATGTTCATACTCGTTGACAAGTAAGCTTAAAATAATCATCTAAATTTCACCACTTACACTTTTATACCTAAAAAGGGGAAAATTTCATCGAGGTCCATACATTTAGCACAAAGGACCCTAAAATAAAGGAAGGAAAACAGTTGGGTTTGGCTCCTTATCGAGAGAGTATCTGATCGAGCCATACTCTTCATACTACTTCATCTTGGATTGTTTTCAAAATATGGCCAAATTTGCCGGCATGCAAATTCTTGGATATGGGATCATGACCTTAGTCATTCATCTTGAAATCCCAAAATGGTTCATACTCATTGACAACTAAGCTTAAATTCGTTTAAATTTCACCACTTACTTTTAGGTTAGATTATTTCATGGTTGGTCGGAGTATTTACACCAAGTAACTGAAAAAAAAAAATTAAATTGAGGTCCATACATTTATCATAAAGCTCCCTAAAAGGAAAAATTCTAGTTTGGCTCCTTCTCGAGAGATCAGCTGATCTGAGCCAAACTCTATATACTACTTCCTCTTTGATTGTTTTCAAAATATGGCCAAATTTGTCTCCATGCAAATTCTCTCATATGGGATCATCAACATAAAGTATGATGGTTGATGCATATGGCCTTGAACTTGGTCGTTCGGCTTGAAATCCAATAATGGTCATACTCGTTGACCAGTAAGCTAAAAATCGTTGAAATTTCACCACTTACAGTTTTAGGTTAGAATTTTACATGGGCATGGAAGTACATTTTACATCAAGGACCTAAAAAAGGGAAAATTACATCGAGGTCCATACATTTAGCATAAAGGACCCTAAATTAAGCAAGGAAAATAGCCGGGTTCGGCTCCTTCTCGAGAGAGTAGCTGATCGAGCCATACTATTCATACTACATCATCTTCGATTGTTTTCAAAATGTGTCAAAATTTGTCGCGGTGCAAATTTTTGAATATGGGATCATGACCTTGGTCGTTCATCTTGAAATCCTAGAATGGTTCATACTCGTTGACAACTAAGCTTAAATTCGTTTAAATTTCACCACTTACTTTTAGGTTAGATTTTTACACAGTTGGTCAGAGTAGATTTTACACCAGGGACCCGAAAAAAGCAATAATTACATTGAGGTCCATACATTTATCATAAAGCTTCCTAAATGGAAAATAATTCTGGTTTGGCTCCTTCTTGAGAGATCAGCTGATCTGAGCCAAACTCTACACACTACTTCCTCTTCGATTGTTTTCAAAATAGGGCAATTTGTCGCCATGCAAATTCTCTCATATGTGATCATCAACATAAATTATGATGTTGATATGGCTTTAACCTTGGTCGTTCGGCTTGAAATCCAATAATGGTCATACTCGTTGACAAGTAAGCGTAAAATCATCGAAATTTCACCACTTACACTTTTAAGTTAGAATTTTACACAGGCATGGAAGTATATTTTACATCAAGGACCTAAAAAGTGAAAATTACATAGAGGTCCATACATTTAGCACAAAGGACCCTTGAATTAAGCAAGGAAAATAGTTAGGTTCGACTCCTTCTCTAGAGAGTAGCTAATCGAGCCACACTCTTCACACTACATCTTCGATTGTTTTCAAAATATGGCCAAATTTGTCGGCATGCAAATTCTTGGATATGTGATCATATGCCAGTATGATGTAGGTATGGCTTGACCTTGGCCATTTGTCTTGAAAATCCAATAATATGGTTCATACTCGTTGACAACTAAGCTTAAATTCTTTTAAATTTCACAACTTACTTTTTGTTAAAATTTTACATGATCGATGGGAGTATATTTTACATCAAGGACCTAAAAAAGGGAAAATTACATGGAGGTCCATACATTTAGCACAAAGGACCCTACAAAGGAAAACTTTATGTTTCCTCTCCTTATCGAGAGACCAGTTGATCTGAGTCAAACTCTTCATACTACTTCCTCTTCGATTAATTTAAAAATATGGCCAAATCTGTTGCCATGCAGATTCTCTGATATGGGATCATCATCATAAAGTATGATGTTTATATGGCCTTGATCTTGGTCGTTCGACTGAAATCCAAGAATGTTCATACTCATTGACAAGTATGCTTAAAATCGTATAAATTTCACCACTTACACTTTTAGGTTAGAATTTTACATGGTGTGTGGAAGTACATTTTACATCAAGTACCCAAAAAAGGGAAAATTACATCGATGCCCATACATTTAGCACCCCCCCTAAAAATAAGCAAGGAAAACAGTCGTGTATGGATCCTTCTCGAGAGAGCAGTTGATCGAGCCATACTCTTCGTACTACTTCATCTTTGATTGTTTTCAAAATATGTCCAAATCTATCGGCATGCTAATTCTTGGACATGTCATTATCACCATAAAGTATGATCTTGATATGGCCTTGACCTTGGTCGTTCGGCTTGAAATCCAAGAATTTTCATACTCATTGACAACTAAGCTTAAATTTGTCAAATTTCACAACTTACACTTTTTGGTTAGAATTTTACACAGATGGTGGGGGTACATTTACACCAAGGACCTAAAAAAGGTAAAATTACACTGGGGTCCATGCATTTAGCATAAAGGACCATAAAATTTAGCAAAGAAAACAGTCAGGTTCAGCTCCTCGAGAGAGCAGATGATCGGGCTCTACTCTTCATACTACTTCCTCTTTGATTTACAAGAAAGATTTATTATGGAGGGAACTAGAGCAGAGGAACATGCGTCCGTTTTCATTTTATTCAACCTCGCTTATACGCTCTATCCCCACTTCTATGCCAAGCGCCACCGTTCTTCTCCTCCACAATGCCGTTTTCCGATCCTGTTCACCTCATAGTATGAGAGTGTTTGTTCTTCTCCCTGTCTTGCCTGCCACCATCGATCTTCCCTCTTTTCTAGAAAACCAAATCAAGCCACTGTCCCAACTTCCATCAGCTCCCTTGCGATGGCAGGACCGAGCAAGGACAGTGATGATTCTGAGTTGTTCCAGCATGTTTTTACCGAAGGCCCACTTGAAGAACTCGTAACCAAATGCTACGTCATCACCGTTGCGAGCCTCGTCGGTTCGTCCAAACATCTTCTTGACTCGGCAAAATATAGTGCAACTTTACATGCTTCTCAGCCGTTTGGCCTCTCCTGTGTTCTTCATTCTCACCCGACTAAGAAACCATGGGAATGCAACGAGTACTTAGAGGGCAAGGGCACGATATGCAAGCTGACGCCACTGGACAGGTTCTCCTCCAATGTTGCGTTCCCGAATTGTATGAGTAATCAGTGGGTAGGTGCCAATGGAGATTGGATCGCGACTGTTGGGTCCAAGTGCAAGTGGGAGCTTGTCAATGTGTACACTCAAAATGCGTTCCTCTCCCACAAGTCAATGAGTTTGTACCCACCAACGATCTGTTTACATTCATGCATAATGATCGCCCTATTCTCCTCCAGAAGATTGCTATTTTCCGAGCTCCCACAGTTGCGGCTGATTATTTCGATTTCTCTCTTGTCGCTATATTCAACTACTCAATTGCTACCCTTGATGGCGATGACTATGCATGGACAGTTCTTGAGATCCACCTCCAGTGCTATTTCAGATACAACGATGCACTTATCCACAAGGGTCTGGTGTTTGCAGCCACTAAGAGTGGCAGTGTTTATGTTTGGAATCATCAGTTTTTTGGTAAGTTTGATCCATTCCTATTCTAAACACTAGCTTCAGTTTTAATGGATGTAAACCAGTGTTGGATGATTTGGCCGTCATTTATTTTTGTAGGTCCTATTCTGCTCCCGTCACCACCTGTCGCGCATCTCGAGGAGGGCAACCTTAATGCCATAGATGATGACAAGCACGAACCTGGTTTATGGTTCTTAGCAATATCTGTAGATGAATCTCGCCTTCTTATTATCCATACCGTGGGCGTTACTGATGAGGAGTTTTATGGTGGTACTTATTATGGTCATGGCAATCATGTTGCTAATCATAGTGTTGATCGCTGCGGTTGCACTTGTGGCACCTATGCTACTGGGTTTGGCTGCAAGGTGTACTCAAAGGATACTGCTTACTTGTATCCACCTAAGCCATGGATAGAGATTGCTAACCTAGGAGCATATTCCCTTTTCCTTGGATTGAACTATTCGATTAATATTGCGGTGGGCGGTGTAGAGGTTGCCCCAGGATATCTGACGAGAAGCAACTGTGTCTACATACCTAAGAAGCAGTTGTTGGTTTCCTAAAATATGCTGCTTCAGTCTAAATACCTAAGAAGCAGTTGTTGGTTTCTCAACCAACGTTGCACGGAAATCTCCAGAGACTCCATTATGGTTCATCCCGAGCATCGCCAATGCCCACGATTGGAACCAAACTACCATTAGTAATTGTAATACTATGTAATAGGATAGCTCAGTTTAGATCAAGTGCAGTAGATGGTCTTGCGTTTCTTTTGTAACTTGGCCTTGTCATAAACTCATAATCTAGACAAGGCTTTGGGCATTTTGAGTTGCCTATGGAGGTCACACATAGGCATTGATGCGAGAAGAAGGCATGCACACAAAAGCAGACTTGATCATCAGTTTTGTTTCTTCCAATGACGAGTGTTCGGAGAAAAGGGCAAACTGAATCTATCACTTTGAAATGATACTGAATATGTCCATGTGACACTGAATGTGAACTGTGAATCTGTCGATATTTTTCTTTCTTATTATGTAGTGCTACATCTTTCAAATGCTACTGAACCTATCAAAAGTTTTGTTCGGTACTTGTTCAGATCGATCGGTCGAGTGCAGAATATGGTCTCTCTTTCCTTTTGAACCAGTCCTTGCTACATCTATTGAATTTCAATGTCCGCATTACTGAATCTGTCAATTCTTTTGGTCATTGTCTGTGTACTACCACAACCGGTCACTTTGAAATGTTGTGTTGACTCTATCAAGTGCTGATGAATATGAACCGGGAATCTATCCGATATTTTTACGGTCTATTCTATACTGCTGAATCTTCCAAATGCTACTAAATCTGTCAAATGTTTTGTCGTTACTATTAGTACAATATTTTTTAGAACAAATTGTGATGTACTCCCTCAGTTCCAAAATATAAGATGTTTTAGCTTTGTGAAAGAAGTGTATCTAGACCCTTTTAGTGTGTAGGTTCAATCCAAACCTAGATGAACCTATACACTAAAAGAGGGGAGTACTGGTACTTGGTTAGATGAAGTGCATCAAAATTGTTAAAACATGTTTTAGCTTTTGAAATGCTGCTGAATTGGTCAAGTGCTCCCGAATATTAACTTTGAATCTGTTGATAATTTTTCTACCTATTCTGTACTGCTGAATTTTGACATGAATATCTACCAAAAAGAATTATTACTTTCCCCCGCCCTCGCTTAGGTTTGTTTCGAATCCGGCAGATCACATCACAATGCAATTTTTATTAACTAGGAGAAGAAATCTAGTACTCCCTCCGATCCAAATTAATGTTCTCACATTTGTCTAGATTCTGACATATCTAGTCATGTTTTAGTGCTAGATACGTCCGAATCTAGCCAAATCCAAGAACATTAAGTTGGATCGGAGGGAGTAGCTCATTCAGCCCCCTTTAGCCTAGAACATTTTAATTCACTCTTTTCGGGGTCAGGTACTACTGACCACAACCCAGTGAAATTTTAGAAAGGAGCCCATGGAGCATAGCCGAGAACATATTAGTTCGGCCTTTTATGGGTCAACGGACGGCTGAGCACAACCCAGTGAAGTTTGAGAATGAAGCCCATGGAGCATAACCTACAGAATATAATCCATGTAGAGCAATAGTCAAACTCTTTTTAATTTGGCCTTTTGGGCATTGCCCTCCCACCTCTCATAATAAAAAAAACTCTGCCTACCCATGTTTTTAAGAAAATACCCCATTATGTGGCATTTTATAAATTGAGATGCCAAGAGCGCTGCCCTATTATATTTTAAAAGAGATAAACATAGACACACGAAATATTTTAAGAAGACAAATACAGAAGTTGTAGTACTAATGAAAGTTTAATGATATTTTTCTATAAATATCTTTGTTGTAGAAGAAACGCACTCAGTTTATGTTTATTTGATTTGAAGGTCTTTTGTTCGAATCGCCTTTGTGTGTGTGTGTATCTTGGGTTTACATTTTTTTCTTCTAGCAATATCGCATTACAGAGAGGCTGACATCACGGACCCACCAGCATGTAGCGTCCCTGGAGTTTGTCTTGAGGGTGGGTTCGAAAAAAAAAGTTTAAATACTTGTACAGAGAGGCTCGCATTAGGGACCCACCAGACAGAACATACAAGGCTACATCAGGGACCCACAAGCCAGAACATGCTAGAGAGGCTGACATAAGGGCCCAAGCAGTAAGACCATACATGACTACCACAGTGAAAACAGCGGACGCGGCCGGAAAAAAAGGTCCATCATACACACGTTGCACTTACAGAGAAGCTGACATGTCGGACCCAACAGGCCCAAGCATAGCCCATGAAATGAGCCTATCAACCCCAAGTATAGCCCAATACCTTCTAATTCGGCCTTTTCGTGGTCTTGTGGCCACCGACCATAGCCCATTCAATTTAGGAATGATCCCATGGAATATAAGCCATGATGAATAGGGCTTCCGCCCCGAGTAAGCCCAGAATCTTTTTAAATCCGCCTTTATGAGCATTTTTTGTACTCTACGGCTGATATCTGGGACCCCAAAAAACAGTCCAACATACACATATTTCTTTCAAATAGAGGCTGTTAGCTGGGACCCAGCATAGACAGGTTTGCTGCACAGAGGTGGTTGACATCTGGGACCCAGCAAGTTTCCAAGGCCAAAAAAAGTCCATCATCCGCACGTTTCATTTACAGAGAGGCTGATATGTGGGACCCAGCAGCGTGACCTTATACAGATGCTGTATCGAGCAATGTAGCCAGTTCGAAACAGGAAGGTGCGAGCGAGAAAAAAGTTCAGCATGTACACGTTTCTTGTAATGAGAGGCTAAAATGGGGGACCCAACAGCGTGAGCAAACGGCAGATTCGTCGAGCAACGCTATCTAGTCCGGAACATGGTAGCGCTAGAGAAGAAAAAAATTCCATCATACCCACGATGTGAGGATAACATACGGGACCCACTATCCTGAATAAACGGCTGATGCAGCGAGCAACGCTATCAAGTTCGGAACATGAAGGCGCAATAGAGGGTAAAAAATCAATCATACACACGTTTCTTCTAATGAGAGGATAACATGTGGGGCCCAGCATCGTGATTAAATGGTAGATGCATCGAACAACGCTATCAAGTTTGGAACAGGGTAGCGCGAGCGAAGGAAAATAAATCTATCATACACATGTTTCTTCTAATGAGAGGATGACATGTGGGGCTCAGGAGGTTGGTTAAATGGTAGATGCGTCGAGCAGCGCTATCAACTTGAAAATAGGGTTGCGCCAGTGAAGGAAAAAATTCCATCATACACACGTTTCTTCTAATGAGAGGATGACATGCGGGTCCCAGAAAGGTTATTAGACGGTAGATGCATCTAGCAACGCTATCAACTTCAGAACAGGGTAGCGCGAGCGAAGGAAAAAAATTCCATCATACACACGATCCTTATAATGAGAGGCTAGCATGTGGGACCTAGCAACCTGACTAAACGGCAAACGCCTTGAGCTACGTTATCGAGTTCAAATCAGGGAGGCGTGACTGAAAAGTATGGTCCGCTAGAGACACTGACATCCGGGACCCACACGCATCAAAAGACTTCGGCGAGTCAACATCACGCGAGGAAATGAAAATCTTGCTTCTGCCGCACGCTGGCCGAGCTTCCTCCATGTTTTTAGCAGATCTGTCATAGTAGAGGGCCATGAAACCGGAAAAAAAAATCTGTCGGCCACGGCCGAGCCAAGAATTTCGTCGCGGAAGACACCCCTTCTACGACAACTGTCGGGCCAAGTCGTTGCGGAAGGAAACTTTTCTTGTAGTGTGTAGGAGCACGGTGGTACTCCTCTGGAGGGCACATCGGTTGTGAGTGACCTTCCTTTTGTTGATCCACTATGTCTACATTTTGTTTGTTCTTTTCTTTCTTTGGGCATGTGTTGGCTGTTGCCTCAGTCTCTCTTTCATTTCGAGACTCTGTTGGTTGTACCGGGTGGTTGCTATATTAATATAGCGGGACGAAAGTTGTTTTGATAGTTGTTCTAGAAATGATAGTCATAAAAGGTTGATGATAGCACACGTGGACATTAGACGCCATTAGAGTGGATTTTCATGACACGTGTAAACCAAGCTCGAGCTCTCATGTGGCCAGAAAATCGCTGTATAATTGGGCTAACACCCATTGGATCCATGATTTGATCAGTCACTCTGGCTATACTTGGCATGGTCGAAATCACTTTTTCATTGTTTGGTAGAAAAAATTAGTTGTCTGGACAAACTAAGAAAATGAGTCAGCAACCCGATTCAGGTGAAAAAGAGCAGTCTGACTCCCGCCGCTTTAGAAGCACCCTCGCATCGTTCCCCAGGGCGACACCAGGGGAAACTCCCGCCACCGCTAGAGACCCCCGCGACAATATCTAATCGCCACCGCTGCCGTCGGCCCTCGCCATGGTGGCGGCGGGCCTAGCCCCCGAAGGTGGCTGGGGGCGGTTTATCGGAGGTAGAAGCCGGGGCTGCTAGGGCGGCGGCGGAGGAGGCGAAAGCGCTAAGACCTAGGTGGCGTCCCTTTGGTCGGGGTGGAGGCAGCGGTTCCCCGTGTTGGCGATCTGGTGGAGGAGGAGATGGTGTTGGGATTCCGTTTGAAAGACCTAGATCGACCCTCTGACCCTAATTATCGGCGGGATCCAGGCGTGGCCATGGACCTCCTGGTATGGTGGGCGCAAGCCGGAGCAGCAAAGGGTGGTAGTGGGTTATACCTTCTATCCGGGTTACGGATTTAGTATAGCTCTTTTTCCCTAGTAGACCTAGGTTATCGAATCCCCGGGAAGCGAATGCGTAGTGAAGTTACTTTAACGGACCTTCGGGAGTTTTAGAATTCCTTTTGTGTTTTTACCGGACCAATAGCTTGCGTCTTTTTGTTGTTGTCGATGATGGAGAGAGAGGGCCTAGGGCGTTCGGTTTCACCTGTAGCTGTGCAAAACATCTGATGGGAATAAAAGATATAAATAAAGAATGCATGTACTTGTTAGAGCAAGATAAATTATATGTGTGCAGTGCATCCATAATTACTATTGACTCTGGAACCGCTTATATCAATAACCTACTAGTCTCATCCATAGATTCATCCATAGAAGAAAGATAACTAATGATATGCATAGTGATATCACCGTTAATCCCAAGTAAATCCCTCAAATACAGCCGTACTACCCCTTCTGTCACTAGGGTTCCCAACCTGCAGATCAGTCATTACTCATACTCCTGGCTCAACTCTTGGGGTCTTGGGTACCTAACAAGTCCTTGCATTGAGGCAAGAGAGGATACAATAATCATCATGTCATACAAATGAATACATGATCCCATCTATGATAAATAACATGCACAAACGCTACATGGCTAGGCCGAAGCCCTTAGCCCAAGGAGAATTACTCACACATAGAGATGAGATCAACAATCATAAACATTGTATTGAAATCATAAGATTGATAGCAATAGTCTTACAGTGTCGCCAATTGAAGAAGAGATCTACTATTACAAGTGGTGGATGATACGTTGCTAACGTATCCAAATTTTTGATGTTTCATTCTTGGTTTTATCTACTTCCTTATGTTTTGTTCCAACTTTGGAGTACTTTTTATACACTTTCCTAGACTAACCTATTAACAAGATGCCACAGTGCCAGTTGCCTGTTTTCTGCTGTTTTTGGTTCCAGGAAAGTCAGAAAATCAATATTCTCGGAATTGGACCGGACAAAAGCCAAAGTCAATATTTTACCGGAAGACTCACGAAGCCAGAAGGAGAGACGGAGAGGGGCCATAGGGTGGCCACACCACCCTTAGGCCTGGGTCCCCCCAGGCCGTGCCAGGGCATGGTGTGGGCCCCCTGGCTACCCACCGACCTTGCCTCTCCGCCTATAAGATGCCTCCCGATGCAAAAACCCTAAATCGTCAAGCCTCCAACCACGAAAAGTTCCGTAGCACCGCTGCCACCGAAGGGGAGATTCGGGGGACAGAAAGTCTTTATTCCGGCACCCTGTCGGGAAGGGGAAGTGTCCTCGGAGCCATCTCCATCGATCTCCACCACCATCTCCATCACTGTTGCTGATTTCCATGATGAGGAGGGAGTAGTTCTTCCTCGAGGCTAAGGGTTCTACCGGTAGCTATGTGTTCATCTCTCTCTCTATGTGTGATCATGTTGTGATCATGAGCTTTGTAATCAAGTATATCTACCTTGCTACTCAAGTGCTTTAATAGATCTCTGCTCTCCCCATGTGTGTGAAGTTGACAGTGCGCACACCATGGTGGCACTTAGGCTAGAGATTTCAAATACTTGTTATGAGTTATATTTGGAGTTGGATGTCTCTATGAAATTGTGGTGTTTGTTTGAACCATCTAGTGCTCAAGGTGACAGTGTGGGGTTATCTAGATGGGAAAAGCGAACTTTGAGGTGTGCTATTATAGCCCTACCCTGGATTAGAGTGTCCAACCGGAGAGTAGTTCAACGTAGTATCATAAAGAAGAATATATTTATATGAGAGTGTTCACTAGTGAAAGTATGATCCCTAGGCCTTGTTTCTAAGCACTGAAACACCATTTGCTATTAGATCTATTACATGTTTGCTTGCTTCCATCTTTATTTCAGTTTGCCTGTAGTCTCTTCCACGCCATCAAGCTATTTTCTGGTGCTGTTACCACTTATAATTATCTATACCACTTGTATTTCACTATCTCTTCGCCGAACTAGTGCACCTATACACCTGACAAGTGTATTGGGTGTGTTGGGGACACAAGGGACTTCTTGTATCTTGATTGTAGGGTTGCTTGAGAGGGGATACCTTTGACCACTTCCTCCCTGAGTTCGATAAACCTTGGGTAATCCACTTAAGGGAAAACTTGCTGTTGTTCTACAAACCTCTGCACTTGGAGGCCCAACAACTGTCTACAAGAATAGAAGTGCGTAGACATCAGTGGAATATGGCTAGGGAGATGGAGAAGGGTTTTGAGATCTGGAGGCGGCTAGAGATCTGTGGCAGAGACTTTTGGCGAGGGTCTGGCTTGTTTTCTCATCTCCCGAGGCTTCTTTATATAGGGGTCCCTTCACGAAAGTTTTTCTGTTTGACCTAACGGTGGCAGCGCCAACTATACGACCGAAGCTATACGGCCAGAATTATGCTCCGGTCGTATAGTTGGTCATTAAAGCGTCTGCCTCTGTATGGGATCGGTGCGGAAAACAATAAATTTCCTACGATGTAACCCCAAAACTGCCTAGGATCTATCTATGTAGTAATGCGGTAACGGCGGGAGCGTAGAGAATATATACCCTTGTAGACCGTACGCGGTCCACGTTCCGCGGGGAACGTGGTTGAAGTAGTCGTACTCGAAGCTGACCTTAGGGTCGCGAAGCTCCTCGCAGGTCACCCCTTGCTCCTTCTTGATCTTCATCATCTTCATCGTGCAACAACTCCGGCTCACGACATTCTAGCGCCCCAAGTGTTGCGCCTCGTATCTTTGTACACATCCGGTGCACGATGAGACCTCCGGCTCCTCGATCCTGCTAGGAGTGCAGAAGTGATATCTGGCTAGGAATCCCTGCAGCGCAACGGCGTACTGCAGGTGTGCCTCGATCGCACAGCCCTGACTTGAGGCCATGGTCACGAGATATAGAGAGAGGGAGGGAGAAAGTCAACCAAAGGACTTCTCAAATTTTGTGTCTAATCCCATCCATGGGCACTCCTTTATATAGGTAGAGGGGGTGTGTCCTCGCCATTGAGTTAGCCATGTGGGACTAATACTAAAAGAAAAAGGCAGCAGATTTTCGGACTGCCAAATGGGCCAAAAGAACTCAGCCCAAATAGCAAACAGAAAATGCTAAATCTATACCTAATAATAAAGGACGAAGTGTTTCTTCCGGTCCAACTCTTTTTTGGACCGTTTTGCCCTCCCACAAAACTACATATTACCCACGCCACTGCTAAGTCAGAAAAAAAACAGAAATCTAATTTTTTTTCTTGCTCGTACCGTGCATGATTGCATGAAAAATAGTATAGGCCAACGACAATAACAGCCCAACGACAATAACAGCCCAGCTGGCCCAGGCCTAGACGCTGCCACCCACCCTCACAACTCACTATCTATCCTCCTCTCAAAAAAAAAACTCACTATCTATCCCCTCATTCCCTATTCACACCGCGGCCAGAACATTAGCTCCGCATGAGAGCAGCCATGGTCACGGCGGGCTTGGTTGGGCTCATGGCGAGGACGCGCAAGAGATAGAGGGGAGGAGCACCTAGAGGAGGGGGCGATGTGGCGAGGTGGGGGGAGAATCGAGCGAGGCGAGTATGGAGGAGGAGCTGGTGGCAGTCCGGCGACGAGACAGCGCCACCCACGACCGAGGCGAGGTGGGGGGAGAATCGAGCGGGGCGAGGCTCAGGAAGGAGGCGGCCGCCATGGCAGCTCCCGATGCCACAATCCGCTGCTGCTTGAGTTCCTGCCACCCACGACCGCGACCACGGAGCGGTGCCACCCGAGACTCGTGGCCAGGCTTGAATCGACGACGTGCTTGAGCGCCGCCAGCCATGGTCACGGCGGCCGCCATGGCAGCTCACAGCATGTGGATGCCTCTCCTTGCTGTCGCCGCCATCACCCCTGGTTCACCTTCTACTGCAGCGCCGGCGAGCTCCGCTGCTGCTCTGCGCGTCGGCATCCAGATAGCAACGCTGGCGAGCTGACCAAAAATGGAGAAGGTCGCTAGCCTGACGATTGAATCACCGGTGAGTATATTGACCATGTAATTGTTTGTCCATCTCAAACACGAAGGATTGTAGCATTGTCGAGTCCTCTATGGACTTGATTTGCTGGCCGTCTCAAAACAGAAAGCGTACAAGATGAAAAGACTCCTGTACGTACGATACGAACTCTGTTCGAACTCAAACTCCTGTCTCAAACCTCTATAAAAATAGCTTACGCTTCAGGTCAACATTGCGAGAGCTCGAAACTCGAAAAATCGCAGATCGATTCAGCTCCAAGATTGACATTGCTAGAGCTCGAAAAATCCCAGATCGATTCAGCTCCAAGATTGATATTGCTAGAGCTCGAAATCCTCGATCGAAATCCCACACAATTTTCGCTCCAGGTCGACTATATCTCTATATCACGAGATTAGCATCAGTAGATCTATATATATTCAGTTACTTTCAGCAGATTATCCTTGATGCTTTCCTTAATTTTTGTAATGGCTTCTTCCTTGACCCTTCTTTGCGGATCTTTCTCATATGTGTAATCTGGCAGGCCGCGGGGAGACAAACTCATCAGAATCTTTGGGTGAAGAGGTAAATTATCAAAAGCTTTTATGAGTTTTCTGCAATTCAAATAATCACGAGATTAGCATCAGTAGATCTAAATATATTTAGTTACTTTCAGCAAATTATCATTGATGCTTTCCTTAATTTTTGTAATGGCTTCTTCCTTGACCCTTCTTTGCAGATCTTTCTCATATGTAGCCTAATACCATAAACAATATTTTAGCAAGAATATTTTGTATTGATCGATTTAAGAAAAATTTAGGCCTATCAACTTTTTTATTCAAAAATTATTATTTTTTTCCCGTTGCAACGCACGGGCATTTATGCTAGTAAAAAGAAAAGGGAAAACAGCAGGGGCTGGTCGGGTGGGCCTTCGCGCGGCCCACCCCGCGCTCAGCACTCCCGCTGGCGGCAGCCTGGAAGGGGGGAAGCTCCGGGTGGGCCGGCCACCCCCGGCGGCCCACTGGCGCCCGCGACCCGGGTGGGCCGGTGCCATGTCACGCGGCCCAGCTCGCCCCCAGGCGGCGGCCTGTGCCCTGCCCCGCCCCGCCCGGGTGGGTCGCTGGCGCGGCGGCCCAGCTCAGCGCCTAGCACTCTGCCGCCCGGGGCAGCGCGAGTTATCTGCCGCCCATCTGCCTGGCGTAGCCCAGTTACCTGCCGCCCTGTGCAGCGGCGGTTATCTGCCGCCCACCGGGCTGGCTGTTTTATCCTTTTCCATTTATTTTTCTGCACTTTTATTTCTAGGCCTTTTCCCTCTGGGATTTGGCCTAATATAAAAGTTGCATTATAAATCTTAATCTAAATATTATTTATAATATATTAATTCATAATTAATATATAATAAATATATATTTAAATTCCCATTTATCCGAAAACACTTTTCGGGGCTTTTCCTTTATTCTTTCTTCGAACAACTTTGGATCTCTCCGCAGAACGATTTCGGCTTTCTCTCTTTCTCTACTGTGATTTCATCTTACGAATGATCGCTCTCATCGTACCCTTAAGTGTATCCTCTCACGGCTCGGGAATTCTCTAGACATGATCTGTATCAATGATCAACAGAGGGACCAGGGATGTCCATGTGACCCCTATGCATTCCTGATGACAATGTCGTTTTGAACCGTCTAAATGTAGCATCCTCTTCCTTTTGTTTCTCGATACAACTTGTCCGAGATCCGATCAATGGTATCCTATACCTTTGTTCAATCTCGTTCACAACAAGTTCTGTTTTCTTGTTACCGTGATATTACATCCCCGTGACCTAGTCACATGTTGCAACATTTATAGATGTAATCTCACCAAGCCGACCGTATGTATCTTTACTCGTCATGTGGGTGAACAAATCCCGGTCTTGCAGTCACATGTCATCTACCGTTCCTTTAGAATACCCAACGTACACCTTTATGGCCACCGTATCACCATATGACGGTTGATGTAGTCTAAGCAGCCTAGGGAAACAATGAGTAATATGAGCTCACGGTCTAAGGAGAAGGAGTCTAGGTATAGCTCTTGCAACAATGAATTAGATGACTTGATCGTGTTGCAATCCTTCGAGGAATGTCCAATCACATCATTCTCCAATGATATGATCTCGTTGTCAGTCGGCATAAATGCCCATGATCTTGAAACCCAGGTCATCTTCGTGACCAACGAACTAGTATGAATAGAGGCTACTAGGGACTTTGTTGTTTCATACCACACATGTATAAATGTTTATACTTGGCATAGTTATAGCACAATATGAAACTATTATAAACTAATTGAGATATGACAATAAAAACCTATTTATTATTTGCCTCCAGGGCATATCTCCTTCAGTATCCCACTTGCACTAGAGTACAAATAATCCAACTTGCATTTTACTCTTATAAACCATATACCATATGCGTTTACAGATTATGCATGCTTATGGGAAACGTCATGTCCATGATCTGTTTTACCAGATCATTATGTCTTTTGAAAATCGTTAATGTCTTTCTAATTTTGACATTCACACCATTATCATATTATGGGTCAAAGTATTTGTTTGGCTACAAAGTGAGACTTTTGTTTCTAGTGTTTATGATGACGGTGTTTTCACGTTGTCATCTAAACTTAGAAACACACTTTGCTATCCTTTGTCTATATACTATAGTCATGGCAGCAGAACGAGGCCGGATTCCAGGAGCTTACAGTGACGTTAGATCAACCTCGAGGGCTTTCTCATGGGCAATGGGCCCTAGGACACATCATTCTACGTTAAAAGCGAACTATCCCCGCCATAACATTATGCATCACATCAGATGTAGCTTTTATACTTCTATATCTATGTAGATGCTAGTGCATGAAATGCAACCATGCCACTTACATTGCTTCCTGCTACTTAAGTACAAACTCAATTCTGGTTCAGTGATCAACTCAGGAATCACTTAAAGACACGTTCTTATAGTTAAGACTTTGTCCTACCAACTAGAACTTCGGGTCACATTACGACGAGTATACAACATGGTTGTATGGAAAAACCTATGATTGGGGCATAGGAGATGCAATGCATCTCTTTCTTTCAACCATAGTTGCAATACTAACTCAATGCTTCATATAGTGAGAACTACTTTCTTACCTTGTTCCATTCTGAGCTACTTCAGAATCTTGTCTTAGGACATTCTGAACATCTTTCAGAATCAAGTCCAAGAAGCATTCGACATTTAGTGTTCATTAAACTTACCAATCTATCTCGATAGGTATTATTGTTTAATAACTTCAACTTCATCCTTATTTATCTAACTTAAACATTATTAATACCAATTACATCATTCACATATGTCGTCCACATATCCTAAAATGATTTCACGCTCCCACTCAAATATGACATTCATGTTTGAGATCCAGGGATTTCACTTAGCTCCCACTCAAAATATGTCAGCTACATATTATGAATTATCTAAGCTGATTTGCCCCCACTCAAATCCAGGTCCTCTCAATAATCTTGGACATTCCAAAATTCTTTGATCATCATCAAATCGAGAATTCAACTAACGAGATTTCAATGACCATTCATTTCTCGTACTTAGGTCCATCACGCTTCTTTGTAATTCGTAGGTATGTCTTGTTCAAAACATGACAAGTGAATCAACAATATAGTTCTACAAACGTGTAGAATATATAGTTGAATCCTACTTATTTTAGTAAAAGTATTCACTGAAACTTTATGATCATTATCATTTGTGTCTCCTCTATTTGCAGAGTTTGGATTCACGAAACAAATTCCGCTGCGCCACTCAACAATTTGGAGGCAAGGTCAAATACCTTGTTTTGATATTTTATTTTCTTCCACCTGTATCTTCATCAAGACACATCAATTTAGGACAATAGCAAGTTTTCCCCTTTGTGGAAGATGCATTCATAGCTTCCTAAGAATGCTCTACAAAGACTAGTTTATTCGCCACGATTTCGACTTATCGAAATCTCCAGAAACTCGAAATTTCCATAACACTTATGGTGTTGTTTCCACGAATCTTTTAGGTTTTCCTTTGTATTTCAAATGAGTGTTTGCTTATTTTGATCTTTAACTCTAAACGAGAACTATAACCCCGATAAGAGATAATATTATACCATATGTATCCAATACATAAGGATTATGATGTTTAGATATTTCAACACAATTTGAATTCATCCAATTATCATAATTTGTGAAAGATGTTTCACAAGTTCCTTTTATGCTAAACTTAACTTGAATACCTTAGTCATGTCGATCAAATCGAAGAGACTTGTTAAATTCAGTTAATTCAATGTCCCATTTAGTCTTGAACTCATTTGAACAATTCAAATCATTTCAAACTTCATGTTTCATTAAGTAAATACACTTATTCACTTAAGTCCACAATAAATGATTTCCACTACTTGTTGAAAATATGATACATCACTATGTATAAGATTCAACATTTATTCGCATATCACCGTTTTACCAGAATGCGGAGTTTTAGTCATTCTGCCCAAGAGGCATGGTGTTGCAAAGTCTCTAGATTATACATCTAGGACCCCGATCTTTCATAAAGAACCTGCAATAACCAAAATGACTCAAACTGTAGTGTCATTTCATTATTAACTCTGGATATCTTTTAGCATTCTAATCCTTTATAAATGTTTAAACTATTATCATTAATATAGTGATGAGAAGAACTTGTTTATAATCATAATGTGACCATAAGGTATTGTTCATAAGAATAGTACAAACTGGTTTGTAACTTGTTCATATGAATAATCGTCTTGCCAAAAGCAAGACACACAAATAGGGATTACAAATTTATATTCAAGTCCACTAATCCAAATGACAAACTTTGAGGGAAGAGGTGATGTCGGCCATCAACTGTTTTGCTTGTCGTCATCAAGTCATGCTGCCTCAAAGACAACAATTCTCAAGCAGATCATCCTGTTTTCACAAAACGAGACAAGTATCAAATACTTTGCAACCTACAATGAGTTCTGCAAGAACCACATTTATAATTTGTATATCTTACATATACCTTTTCATCCATGACCTCCATTACAATCAAGCCCTTCCAAGAGTTCTCAACTCTAATGCAAGATTGCTAAGTGTTTTTGCAAACAATCCGGAGTCATCGAATTATCTCCTAATGGTTATTGTGTCAATAAAAGAAGATCACCTTTTACGAGGATATCCCTTAGGCGTGGGTATTAATCTATGAAGTTGGACCCTTTTTGCTAAGTTCCATATTAAGCAATATATTCCCATGGTTGCAAAGGACCTCAATGGGATAGGCTAAGATCTACTAAGATATTTGCAAACAAACATCTAGACTAAGTTTATAATAAGAGATCAATTTATAATTGGTCTCCACTAAAACGGTCATCCCCTGGACGATTTTAGTGATCGCATGATCCCTATCCTCTGCACCTCCCCCGATCGTCACGGCCATCAGTGCGTTATCAAAGGTAGACATTCAATAATGCCAATCACATCATCCATGTGACTCATGCTCGATCTTTCGATCTCTTTTGTTCCGAGGCCACGCTTCTCTAGCGTGCTAGGCTCGCCAAATCTATCTTGTGTGTATTCCCTGTGCAACATGGCTTACACCCACTGTATGCGAACATAGATATGTCTGACACCCAGGCATGTAACCCTGGATCGCCTCATATCGAAGAACTTTCTTGGTGGTGCACACACAAGGGGAACACGGAACATTGGAATTAAATAGGGATTATCTTATTTGCTACCGTTGAGTATCTAAATACTAGCACACAATAAGATGTAAAAACTGGTATCAACATCATATGTATAATGTGATATGATATGGTCTTTCTTGCGCCTTGATCTCCATCGAGTGCTCTGGCATGATCTCCATCGTGCCCTTGGTTTGACGCCAAGTCCACGACGACTCCACCAGGTCGTCCATCGGAACGATGACTATTACTATGCTACTTAGCAACAAAAAAGTAAACTACTTTTACCTTTGTAACGACCAATTCCATATCATAATCACATGCCCCCCTCCAAAATAAAGTTAGATGCCTCTACTTTATCTATTGCAAGTTTTATGTGGTTGTTAGGGCTTTCGCACTAGAACCGTTTCTAAACTATGAATTTCCAACCACAACATGGATCCGACAGTTGTCTCTATTACACCCCTTTCGGGGCCCTCCATTGTAAATGTTATATCATATATCGAATGAGAGACAGACACCCGCTAGCCACTTATACGGTACAAGCCGTATGTTGAGCGTCCAACCAGTCTCACAAAACTTGTGTAACAACTAAGGGATCAATGCCCTCACAAAACTTGTGTGTATTGGCCGCACAGCACTCCTACGCATAGATCGGCTCTGATACCACTGTATGGGATCGGCGCGGAAAACAAAAAATTTCCTACGATGTAACCCCCAAACTGCCTAGGATCTATCTATGTAGTAATGCGGTAACGGCTGGAGCATAGAGAATACATACCCTTGTAAACCGTACGCGGTTAACATTCCGTGGGGAACGTGGTTTAAGTAGTCGTACTCGAAGCCGACCTCAGGGTCGCGAAGCTCCTCGCAGGTTACCCCTTGCTCCTTCTTGATCTTCATCATCTTCATCATGCAACAGCTCCTGCTCACGACATTCTAGCGCCCCAAGTGTTGCGCCTCGTGTCTTCGTACACATCCAGTGCACGATGAGACCTCCGGCTCCCCGATCCCGCCAGGAGTGCGGAAGTGATATCTGGCTAGGAATCCCTGCAACGCAACGCCGTACTGTAGGTGTGCCTCGATCGCACAGCCCAGACTTAGGGCCATGGTCACGAGGTATAGAGAGAGGGAGGGAGAAAGTCAACCAAAGGACTTCTCAAATTGTGTGTTTAATCCCATCCATGCGCTCCCCTTTATATAGGCGGAGAGGGTGTGCCCTCCCCATTGGGTTAGCCATGTGGGACTAATACTAAAAGAAAAAGGCAGCAGATTTTCGGACTGCCAAATGGGCCAAAAAACTCAGCCCAAATAGCAAACAGAAAATACTAAATAAAAAGAAAAGGGAAAACAGCAGGGGCTGGCCGGGTGGGCCTTGGCGCGGCCCACCCCGCGCCCAGCACTCCCGCTGGCGGCGTCCTGGAAGGGGGGAAGCCCCAGGTGGGCCAGCCACCCCCGCCGGCCCGCTGGCGCCCGCGACCCGGGTGGGCCGACACCATCTCACGCGGCCCAGCTCGCCCCCAGGCGGCGGCCTGTGCCCTACCCCGCCCCACCCGGGTGGGCCGGCTGGCGCGGCGGCCCAGCTCAGCGCCTAGCGCTCTGCCGCCCTGGGCGGCACGAGTTATTTGTCGCCCATCCGCCTGGTGCAACCCGGTTACCTGCCGCCCGGTGCGGTGGCGGTTATCCGCCGCCCACAGGGCTGGCTGTATTATCCTTTTCCATTTATTTTTCTGCATTTTTATTTCTAGGCCTTTTCCCTCTGGGATTTGGCCTAATATAAAAGTTGACTTTATAAATCTTAATCTAAATATTATTAATAAATATTAATTCATAATTAACATATAATAAATATATAATATATTAATTCGTAATTAACATTTATCCGAAAACACTTTTCGGGGCTTTTCCTTTATTCTTTCTTCGAACAACTTTGGATCTCTCCACGGAACGATTTTGGCTTTCTCTCTTTCTCTACTGTGATTCCATCTTACAAATGATCGCTCTGATCGTACCCTTAAGTGTATCCTCTCATGGCTCAGGAATGCTCTAGACATGATCTGTATCAATGATCAACAGAGGGACCAGGGATGTCCATGTGACCCCTATGCATTCCTGATGACAATGTCGTTTTGAACCGTCTAAATGTAGCATCCTCTTCCTTTTGTTTCTCGATACAACTTGTCCAAGATCCGATCAATGGTATCCTATACCTTTGTTCAATCTCGTTCACAACAAGTTCTGTTTTCTTTTTACCGTGATATTACATCCCCGTGACCTAGTCACATGTTGCAACATTTATAGATGTAATCTCACCAAGCAGACCGTATGTATCTTTACTCGTCATGTGGGTGAACAAATCCTGGTCTTGCAGTCACATGTCATCTACCGTTCCTTTAGAATACCCAACGTACACCTTTATGGCCACCGCATCGCCAGATGACGGTTGATGTAGTCTAAGCAGCCTAGGGAAACAATGAGTAATATGAGCTCACGGTCTAAGGAGAAGGAGTCTAGGTATAGCTGTTGCAACAATGAATTAGATGACTTGATCGTGTTGCAATCCTTCGAGGAATGTCCAATCACATCATTCTCCAATGATATGATCTCGTTGTCAGTCGGCATAAATGCCCATGATCTTGAAACCCAGGTCATCTTCGTGACCAACGAACTAGTATGAATAGAGGCTACTAGGGACTTTGTTGTTTCATACCACACCTGTACCAATGTTTCTACTTGGCACAGTTATAGCACAATATGAAACTATTATAAACTAATTGAGATATGACAATAAAAACCTATTTATTATTTGCCTCTAGGGCATATCTCTTTCAGTCTCCGCTTTACGGCTCCTAGTTTCTTCTGGTTGTTGCAAATCTCATATCTTTGACTTTAATGTAGTGATTCCCATCTTCAAATGACATTATCTATGCAGGAAAAATATAAAAGAAAGGATTGCATACCCCTCTGAATATTAGGTTTTAGTGGCAGGGTTTAGAGAGATATTTCATCAAAAATATGAATAATATCTAGTTTAAATGTGGACGTAGATGGCTATATTTCAGAGCCATCAACCTCACCAAGCTTAAACTTGATTGTTCCCGAGCAAGAAAACCAAAATCTAAAAGGAACTTAGCATTTAAACTGAAATAACAAGATGATGATCTTAATCATGATTGGTAGTCTCATGTTTCCTCCACTTCATAAATCTGAAAAACTTCAGCATAGATAGAGTAATGGCAATCATATCATACGAGTTTTATGCATCCTTAGAGTACAACAAAATTGTTGTTAACATGGATGATTCAAATGAGTAAACTTTATTCCATGTCATGTAATCAACTCATAGGCTTGCCTTTGAACAATAAAGTATAATCATGTAAATTGAGAGTGTGAGAGTTGTCATGAAAAGCATATACACTTGAGTATCTCAATTCTCCCACATCAATAAATCAAGACTTTTCAAGCACTACTTTTCTATTCATTGTCCTTCAAAAAATTTAGTTTTTAAGTAATTGAGAGCATGCCAAAGATTTTTATTAGTTTATCGAGCTGTGATGGACACTCGTGGCATCACTAAGGTTTTTGTTCCTTTTGCATAATGATTACTCATAACAGCTAGAGGAGTGATTCCATCATGATTACAGCTACCCAGGAGTGCCAAGAATCTTACCCACTATAGCATTGCTGCTATAAGTGTTTAATTAACTCATAGCCGAAATCTAGGAGTTTCCTCCATGAAGATTGTTCATAGGCCAACGGAGTTGTTGGCATCCCATGAAATTTGACATGCATAAAGCTACATCATTCTTATGATTATCAAGTAAAACATTGGCATGCTCACAAAACTGCTAAACATTAATTCGATCGTACAAATCTTTTTAAAGAGAGCTATCAAGTCAATCAATATTTTCAGTGGTGTTGAGTGTCCCTAGAAATAAACCTTCAAGACTAAGCAGTACAACACCCAAGCCTTCAATTGTGATACCTTTTCTTATTACAATTGTTTAGCATTTTTTTATGCAGGACTTGGTTAATTATGAGAGCTGGAACAAGGCATACTCAATTAAATACCCATGCAAACGAAAATCTTACTACAATACGAAGACTCACTACACCAATATAATATCTCAACATTTACTATTAACTAGCATGGGTTTCTCAAACTTCAAAAGTGGGGAGTCATAAGGCATACCTCTCATGTTTGGTTCCACTTCTCTCTTCCCTTTTTTATTTGCTTCTTGGAAACTCGAAGTCGATCACTCTCTTGCAAACATATGAAAATCTCGAGGCAGAAAGAAAAGAAAGAGGGAAAATAAGGAAAAATGGAGAAATATTTTTTGTGGTTTTTAAGAGAGGGAGTTTAAAGAATAGAAAATTGGCGGCAAATCTCGGCTAGAAAATATCAAAAGCAAATAGGAAGAAATAAAAATAAGGTGTTGGGGAAACCAACAAGAGTGCTTATAAACTCAAATAAAAACACAACCTCGAAATAAATAAAAGCAAATGAACGCCAAATAAAGATACATGAGGAAACTTCGCCAAGCTTAGGCTTTTGCAAGCCCTTCAAATCATTGTGGTGGCGGGAAAAAAGTTGTTGCTCCAGTTCATGAATTGATTTGAGTTCTTACTAGTTGATTAGCGGAGGTTCAAAGAGAAGTTATGCATCCTCTCCATAGTCCCTCCAATTTCTTGGAAATCTTGGTATGTGGTGAACTGGGTTTATGGTTTCTCCTCTTGGTCCTCATCCTCCTCCGGAATCTCCTCCTCGGGTTGGTGTTGCTCAACCTTCAAGTCATATAGCAAACATCCCTCCTCGATAGAGAAAAGACCATTAGGCATAGGAGCGGGGTAGAGATGCCCAACTCCAGCAATATGCAAGTAATAAACACCACCCTTCCCGGTGAGCATTCCACAAGCTTTCAAAGTGGAGAAACCAACACGACGCTCACCTAGCATGGGTTGCAACTCACCTAGGTCGATGCCTAGGGCAGTGGCAAGCACGGTGATGACGCCTCCACCTGTGATTGGTCCTTGGTTTTAGGAGGCTTGGTGCTCCAAGTAGCGCACAAGGATGGCGCCCAAGTTGAGTGACAAGCCACAGTTGATGTAAGCAACCTTTGCAAGGACTAGGATGTCCTCCTCGCTGAGTCTCGTGAACTCATTACATGTCTACAAGGTGTTTGCAATAACATAGAACAAATAGCGAATTGCAGGATGTTGAATATTCTTCCCCTTGCTCACTCTAGTAGTGAAACTCATTCCATTATAGTATTGTTCAGGGGTAGGTTCTAAGCCAGCAAAGGATGTGCGTAAGGCATTAACATCATTGTTTGGCAAATTAAAACATGTGCACCATTCATCTAAAGTTAAAGTATAGTTGTTGTTCATAAGTCGGAAAGAAATAGTGTCCTCTCCTTGCCATTGTTTAACGGTGCTTCGCAACGAGATTAGGAATTCAATGGTGAAGCGGCGATAAGTAGGCACATCATTGTACACAAAGTTTTGTAGGCCACCTCTATTGCAAAGTAAATTGAAGTCATCAGAAATACCGAGTTGGTTCAACATAATGGGCAAGCCCACTTGGTGGCCTTCACTTCGCGGTTCTTGATCTTGTCGAAGCGCTCACATTGGAGCTCACTCCTAAACCGTATCCCCATGCATTCTTGAGCGACAGCCCGAGAAGCGCTAGAGGTGGCACGAGCACGAGTTTGGATCCTTGTGTTCATCATCTAAAACATTGAAGAAAGACAAAAATAAAACTTTTTGATCCAACAACAGTAAGTACAACATATTCCTCGTCATAGCACACTAAAGAATCTCCTCGAAATAATAATCTAGGCAAGAAAATCAAGGCAATTGGTTCATAGTAGGTCTCACCCTAGATTGATAATGACAATAGATCGAAGATGAATTTGCGAAAAGTAATTGGAGGATCGGAGGAGAAACATAGCGTATATCACTTGTGTGCGAGGAAATCGAACGAAGTTGAGTAGAGATGAAGATCTCTTCAGGTTTTGAGAGAGTTTGGAGGTAGAAGAGAGAAAAAGGATTGAAGTTTTGGAGTTGGAGGTACCTTCCCGTGCGATTTTGTGGTTGGACGCGACTATACGGGCGCAACTATACAGCCGAAACAATGCGTTCCCACCGTATAGTTGGCCTTCTGTCAATTTTTTAGGGTTTCCTCCTGGCGGCGCAGCTATACGGGCACAACTATATGGTCGGAACAAACTGTTCCTGCCATATAGTTGGTCGTTAAATTGTCTGTCCCTGCGAAAGAAAATATACAAAGGCATAGATATCTATACGACCAGAACTATACAGCCGGAATTTTTATTCCCGCCGTATACTTGGTCGTTAAATTCTCAGTACATTGGAAAGGAATTTGTACGAAGGCACCGATATCTATATGACCGGAGCTATACGACCGATTTTTTTATTCCCGCCGTATAGTTAGTCGTTAAACTCTCAATAAATTTTAAAGAAAATTTTTTGATGGCAAAGATATCTATACGATCGGAACTATACGGCCAGAATTTTTATTCCCGCCATATAGTTAGTCGTTAAACTCTCTGTATACGTCAAAAAAATTCTGTTTCTTTGAAAACTATTTATTTTCTTGTAACTTAGTGATATACCTTGTTTATGACAGAAAATTGACAGTTAAAATTATCGACCAACAACAACATGTATATAGCTGAATTTTAAGTACTACCAAACTTCTTCTCCTCAAATGGAGTTTTCTAGCACTCTTTATTAAACATAAACTTAAACTAAAAACTTAAAACTTAACTCAAACCTTTATTTAACATGGGTTGCCTCCCATGGAGCGCTCTTTTACAGTCAATAGCTTGACCTTGACGATACTCACTTGGGCCAGATGAGTGGGACACCCACTCCAAAGTAATTGGCCTTCAAGGTGATGGCCTCCTTCTCGTCATGTTTGGCCTTCTTTTTCATGGGGAAATGGATAACAAAAGGATCCCGCGAAGGCCATTGCAGGTTCACATTCCCTTCATGGAGCTTCACATTCCCTTCATGCAGCATTCTCAAGAAAGGACGGCCTAGTACGATAGGAGCAATAGTATCTTCAGGCATGTCAACAATAATAAAGTCGATTAGAGCAGGACAACCTTTAATGTAAACTAAAGTCTTCTCCTTAATTCCTATAGCTTGTTTATAAGTGGAATCTGCAAGATGTAGTTTTAGTTTAGTGATTTTGAAAGAGCCAAGCTTTAGCTTGTTAAAAAGACTCTTTGGGATTGTTGAGACGCTTGCACCTAGATCACAAAGTGCAGCTATCTCATTAGTCCCAATCTTGATTTTAATTGTGGGCTCAAATATATCATCTAGTTTAGCAGGTAACTTTTCAGCCATTTTCTTGTATTCCTCTTCAAGCTTGCGTACCTTAATCGCAACTTGATCAACAAAGTGTTGATACATGGCTTCATCGTTACCTTCACTCATCAGAATTTTGACGTTGATCCTCTTTACGAGGTCTTTGAAGGTGTAGATTGGTGAAGGGGCATTGCTATAATCAAGCTCTTCAGGCTCCTCCCTTTGGATCCTCATCATTTTGAGTTCTTCAATAGGATTGGGCTCAGCTTTACCTGCAAATTTAGCTAGAATGAGAGTTTGACTCTTGGTTATCTTACCTAGTTGTGCCTCAATGATCCTCGTTCTTTTTTGGAGGGCCTACAAATTATTTCTCAAACTAACGGCTTGGTTAGATAATTTACCAAGCATAGCATCATGGTTCTCTGTTATTTTAACAAGAATATTGTTTTGTTCATTTTGTGAGTCTATAAAAGACTTAAGTGTTTCTTGGAGACTACAATTACTAGTTCCCATATTTTTATTAGGATTACCTGCAGGACTAGAATAGTGTTTCTGAAAATTAGGTTATAATTCTTCTTCCAAGCAGGGTTATCATCACTACAAGCTATGAAGTCTATTTCTTTAATATTTGTTTCAGGGATAGCTCTTGCCTGGGTTTTCTTACCTTTCACGGCTAGTATGAGCTCATCCAACTTAGCATTGAGTTCTTCATTTTCCTATGGTGAGATGGAGTTCACCTTCTTTGTGTTTGATCTATCCACATGCCATTGAGCATGGTTTTCTTAAATATTATCTAGCAGCTGCTTTGCTTCGGTAATATGTTTACCCATAAACGTTCCTCCAGCTACAGTATTAAGCATAGACTTAGACACAAGATTAAGAGCATTATAAAATAAATGGAGGATTAACCAATCTTACATCCCATGACTAGGACAGTTTCTAAAGCATTCTTTCATCTTCTCCCATGCAAGCGCTAGTGGCTCACGCTCTTCCTGTCTAAAGCTAGTAATATTAGATCTGAGTTGCATAGTCTTTGCAGGTGGGAAAAATTTAGTCATAAATAAAGAAGTACATCCCACCCATGAGGTAATAGTATTTCTAGGCAAAGATAGCAACCATTATTTTGCTCTTCCTCTAAGAGAGAAAGGAAATAAACGCAATTTGACCGTGTGAGGGTCAACGTCTTTTATACGCATCATATCACATATTTTAGTGAAAGTATTCAAGTGCATACCCATGTCTTCAACAGCAGAGCCTCCAAATTGATTCTGTTGAACCAAGTTTAAATAATGGGGCTTAATTTCATAGTCATCAGCAGCAATTGCTGGCTGAGTAATAGGAGTACGCAAATAATCATTGTTGGGAGTAGAAAAATCCCCAAGCTTCTTTTCAGCCATATTTCCTATGTTTTTGGATTTTCTTAAACAAATAATTATAATAGTAAAAGCAAGAATTTAAAGGCTAACTATTTTTTAGTTTATCAAATAAAGACTGAAAGAAAACTAACAAAATTAAAAACAAGAAATAAAACTAGCAAGGTTCCTAATAACCTCACCAGGGTAGCTATTGCTTCCTCGACAATGGCGCTAGAAAAAGGGTTGATACCTTCGATCCGGATTACCGATGTAGTATAGCTCTTTTTCCCTAGTAGACCTAGGTTATCGAATCCTTGGGAAGTCAATGCATAGTGAAGTTACTTTAACAGACCTTCGAGAGTTTTAGAATTCCTTTTATGTTTTTACCGGACCAATAGCTTATGCCTTTTTGTTGTTGTCTATGATAGAGAGAGAGGGCCTAGGGCGTTCGGTTTCACCAATAGCTGTGCAAAACATCTGATGGAAATAAAAGATAGAAATAAATTATGCATGTACTTGTTAGAGCAAGAAAAATTATATGTGGGTGGTGCATCCATAATTGCTATTACCTCCGCAACCGCTTATAGCAATAACCTACTAGTCTCATCCATAGAAGAAAGAGAATGTAAACACCCGGATTTTAAAGTCCAGATGCCTGTTATGCCGTACATCGCAATCCTAGGATTACCATTTTGGTGAGACATAACAGAAGTGGTACCACAGTACATCATACATTACAAACCATAATAAGGTCTTACAAATAAAGGTTCTCATGATCCAGTCTTAATACAATCAAAGCAGCGAAACGTAAACGCAGCAGGGCTTCATCTTCATGATCACAGGCAATGCTGACGATGGGAGATGATCCTAGTTTTCATAGACCTCCCGTTGTCCATCTTCTGGGTAATCCTCCTCATAGTCTGGCCATGGGAATAGATAGGGACAAAGCCATGAGTACTCTTTAAGTACTCACAAACTACCACTAGTATAAGTAAAAGTAAAACTAGTAGGAGTCATAAGGTCTAGGTTTGTTTGCAAAAAGCCAGGTTTATTTCATAAAGCTTCAAGAGTAAAGACCTAATTTAGTTCTCTACATTACTTAAGTGGGAACTTAGATATCATGTCCACAACTCTGTTGTGGTTAAGTCAAAGCCATATTTCAAGTCACAAATCATTTTGAAAACATCTGACAATGGAACAGTATGGCAACTCCAACTGTCCATAACTGTGGACGCGGCTATTCGAATAGTTTGACACTCTGCAGAGGTGGTACACTTTCACCACAAAATTCGATACATCCGTTAGGAATAATCCTGAATCATCATACTTAGTATGCGGATAATCAATCTTAACCTTTCAATTACACACCCTAGTATAGGCACCTTCGCTATGAGTTTGGCCTCCAACCATGGCCATCTGCCATCCTGGGTACTGCATAGGTGGACATTTATCACGAGGTAGCCTCAGCTTAACCTCTTATGCAATGGAACCCATGCTAAGACATATAAACTTCCAGTTAACCCTACCAAACTCAGGTATTGTGGTTGTACGGTAAAATTGGAATGGTATCGCATCCGAACCCAACCATCAGTTTTTATTAAAGTCAAGGCTCATGCCTCATCAGTTTCATCCTCAAACCATTGTGTTTCACAACATATGTCAAAACATTTCAATAGAATGAATTCTCATTCCAAGGTTTTCATAATCATTTTCACCAAGTATTCCCATCTAAAGAAATCAAGTTTTAGCTTAGCACTAGACACTAATATTGGGGGTATCGCTATGGAGGGTGCTAGCAAAGTATCAGTATCCAAGACTAGTCTTATGATCTTGATAGGATACAATCTAGTTTTCACTAATCACAATTCATTACTAAGTAAGAAACTGTAGTAAAGGGGAAAGTAAAGCTTGGAGTAAAACTGGGAATGGTATAAATAAAGTGACACAACCCAGCATGCCTAATGCATCTGTCATAAGGGCTTGCATATATAGCATGCCTAGTTCTAGCTTGCACTGATAGCTTGTCTTGTTGGTTGCAGTCGTTGAAGTTCTCTTCTTCTTCCTCGAAGTAATCCTCCTCGTTGTAGCTTAGGTTGGTACTAGCATCTATAAACACATTCAAGGTACACAATCACCAAATAACACTTCTCTACTTCTATTTAGCACATAAGGGCTCATACTAGATGATCTAGCATCATTTCTATCATCATGTGGAATATCCACATTTTATTATTCTTCTTATTTTAGAAAAGTAATTTCTACTCATTTTAAATCCTTAAGATTTAATATTCTCCAATTAAAATAGTGGATCATGTTGACACATGTGATCACCATCTATTCCAATACTTGGGAATGCGATTTAAATGGTGATCATATATTACAAGATTTAATGTTACTATTTAATAATATTAAAGTGACTAGAAATGCCTATATAGCACTCCTTTAATACTAAGCCATGTTTCATATTTGTAACACCAAATCTTTTTACATATTTATGTAGAGCATGGAAAATGTGAATTTTGAGAGGTGGAATCATCTCAAAAGCATTTATAGTTTATTTTAGAAAAATGTTTGAAGTGTCCAAAGTCTCTTTTATTATTTTTGGTATGGGTGGTATATAACTCTAAATAGTTTGAATCCAACGGGAGTGGTTAGATAATTTCAATACCTTTCCAACAAAATTGGAATCATGTAATTTGGTTCTGTGAATCTCTTTGAATTTAATTTTGAATATACTAACAAAATCTGGTTTTAACTAAAATGGAAAAATCTTATTTGAATCAACGGGCTCTGCGCGGGAAACTAATTGGGCTGGCCCAACTGCACAGCGCTGGCACAGCGGGCTGCTGACAAGCGGGTCCTACTCGTCAGTAGCTCATTCTAAACCGAAACAGTATCTAGCAATCCTAGCCCTACGATTAGAACTAGATCCTATGGTTGAGGTTTGTCGTCTCCGTCGAACTGCTCCGGCGAGACTCGAACCCTAAAACAGCGGTGGGGGTCGCTGGGGACTTACCGGGGCTCCAGCTAGGGCCGGCTATGGGGGCGAATGGTATGGTCGTCAATGGCGGTTCGATTGGCGGTCACGGCATCTCCTAGGGTGGCTCCAATCGCTGGCTTCCTTCCTTGACTACAGCGGCGGGCTCCGGTCAAATTCTGGCGGGATTGTGCTCGCCTTGCTCCGGGGAAAGGTCTGGGAGGTTTCTGAGAGAGATAGGAGTGGAATGGTGTGGAGATTGAGGGCTGGGGTGGCCTCTATTTATACACTAGGGGTAGAGGCAGTGCAACATGGTTGGGCTTCTCTGGCGACGTCGCTATAGGCCGCGTTCGTCACGGCGGAGGGCATGGGTCGGTGCAGTGGACTGTGGCGATCGTCACGCGAGTGACGTCACGGCAAGGGGCGATCTCCATCGGTCGGGCGACATTGGCACTCTAGGTCAGTACGCGGGCGTCCGTCACTTGGTAGGGTGGTCACGGGGCGCGAGGCGGCAAATGGTCATGTCTGGTAGGTCACTGGTGCTACGGCGATCGCGGGTACAGGTGAAGAGAGCGAGGCGTGGCGTGTGCGTGCGAGGCGGCTGCGGCGCTCCGTCGTGCACTCGGCATGGCCACGGCTTATATGGGCACGCGGTTTTCAGCGCCTCCACTACTCGCCTTGGGTCAAGGGGTGGACAAGGGCGACTTGCTGGACATCGTGGGCGAGGGCGGTACGGTGCGCTGCGAGTGGTTCGTGCTCGACCGGCATGGCCGGCTGAGTACGGGCGTGGCACTAGTCAATGTGGCTAGTGATGCCTCTCCATTGCACGGCCAAGTACCAGGGATGATCTAGGACAATTTAATGTGTTGATTGTACTACAAAAGCTGAGCAATTGATAGCTCCAAATAGTGTATAGTTGGTGAGTTTGTACTGTGCCTGCCAGGTGTTGGATCAAGTGGCCGCATGAATTCAACTTTCAAATTTTTGAATGAATTTTGGTGAGTGGTCTGATTGCTTGTTTGTTAGTCTGTGGTTGTTGGGAAGTGTCAAGGGGAATTGATTTGAATGGTTTTTGAAAAGTGATGATCTATACATATGAACTTGATTCAATTTTGCATTGTCCCTTAAATAGATTTTAAAAAAATTCTGCCACTTTGCAAAGTTTGCTTGTATTCACTTTTACTTGGTCTAGCAAGGGGTAAAAAGAATTGAAAAAGTTTCTGTTGGAAATCTTTTTCTAGGAACACTCAAAGTGGTCTAGTGGATAAGTTTGGCCAAAATGACCATTTGATCATATATCTTATATTTGGTTTTCTTTTCATTTGATTCTGCTTGGGAATGATCTAGATGATGTAGTATTCATCTTTAAACCAATCCTTATTATTAGTAACAATCAATCATGGCAATTGCAAGCATTCATACAATAATGCAAATCACACATGCACTTATATTAAGTTTAGTAATAAAAGTTTTTGTTAACCCTAAACTTGGGTGATTAACTCTTGATAAGCTTGATTAATATTTTTGGGATGTTATAAACCTTCCCTCCTTAAGCAGAATCTCGTCTTGAGATTCAGGAAAAACTAGGAACTAAAGAGATTTGGAAACTCAGTCCTAATATAATCTTCTTGTTCTAGGTGGCTTCTTCTTCAGTATGGTTACTCCATTGGATCTTGAGAAACTTGATACTTCTGGTCTGGGTGATTCTAAATGCTTCTTCCAATATACGGATGGGCACTTCACGATAAGTTAGATCCTTGTCGATATCTATGGCTCGGTGATCGATGTTCTTGAAAACTTCGGTCTTCTCCGAAATTTCTAAGCATTTGCGAAGTAACGAGATATGGAACACATTATGCATGGCTGACATCTCCTCAGGCAGTTCCAGTTGATAGGATACTTCTCCTCGGCGATTCAAAATCTGGAAGGGTCCAATATATCTGGGAGCTAGCTTTCCTTTTAGACGAAAACGCTGCATTCCCTTCAAGGGTGATACTTTGAGATACACAAAATCTCCGACATTGAAGATCAAGTCTCGACGTCTTTTATCTGGATAAGTCTTCTGTCTGGATAGAGCGGTCTTGAGGTGCTCACTGACTTTGTAAACCTTCTCTTTGGCTTCTCATAGAATGTCAGGTCCGAAGATCTGACTTTCTCCTACTTGCGACCAATTCAACAGGGTACGACACTTTCTTCCATATAAGAACTCAAATGGGGCCATTTGCAAACTGGCTTGATAACTATTGTCATAAGAGAATTCCATGAAAGGCAGAAAATCTTCCCATTTAGATCCATACTCTAGCACATAAGCTCTCAACATATCTTCTAAGATCTGGTTGACTCTTTCAGTTTGTCCGTCGGTTTGCGGGTGATAAGCTGTGCTGAAATTCAGTTTGGTTCCTAACCCTTCTTGGACTTTCTACCAAAATCTTGAGGTAAACTGTGTTCCTCGATCCGACACTATGGTCTTGGGGGTTCCATGCAAACTGACTATCCTAGCGATATAGAACTCCGCTAGCTTTGAACTTTGGTAGGTTGTCTTGACGTGTATGAAATGGGCTACCTTGGATAGTCTATTTGCTATGACCCAAATCGAATCATTTCCCCTACTAGATGTAGGCAAACCTGTGATAAAGTCCATTCCAACAGAATCCCATTTCCATTCCGGAATCTATAATGGTTGCAAAAGTCCTACGGGTCTCTGATGTTCCGCTTTGACTCTCTGACAGATATCACACTTGGCTATATAGCTTCCGAATTCTCTCTTCATTTTGTGCCACCAAAATTGCTCCTTCAAATCCTGATACATCTTCGTTCCTCCCGGGTGGATAGAATAAAGGGTATCATGAGCTTCTTGCATAATGACTTGTTTCAACTCCGAATCTGCTAGAACACATATACGTCCTTTGTACCACAGAACTCTGTCTTCATCTTCGGTGAATCAGGGTACCTTCCCTGTCTTGATACGATGCTTGATTCCATCGATACTTGTGTTTCCTTTCTAGGCCTATTTTATCGGACTAATCAAAGAGGGTTCGAGTTCTATGCTAGCTAAGAATCCTTCACTAACTAACTCCAATCTGAAATTCTCCATCTCCTCATGCAGACTTGGCTGGGCTTCCTTTATCATGGTATTTAATTTACATGGCAATCTGCTAAGAGCATCCGCTACCACATTGGCTTTGCCGGGGTGATAGTGAATGTCAAGTTCATAATCCTTGATTAACTCAATCCACCTCCTTTGCCTCATATTCAATTCCTTCTGGGTGAAGATATACTTCAGACTCTTGTGATCCGAATAAATCTCACAGCGGTTACCCATAAGATAATGCCACCATGTCTTCAAAGCTAAGACTACGGTTGCCAGTTCTAGGTCATGGGTCGGGTAGTTCTATTCATGTTGCTTCAGTTGTCTAGACATATAGGATATAACTTTGCCTTCTTGCATCAATACACATCTGAGACAAATCTTGGATGCGTCACAATACACATCAAAAGGCTTCTTGATATCTGCCATGATCAAAATTGGGGATGAAATCAATCTCTTCTTGAGGTCTTGAAAACTTGCTTCACATTTGTCAGTCCATTCAAACTTCTTACCTTTCTTCAACAACTAGGTCATCAGTCTTGCGATGCTCGAGAATCCTTCTATGAACTTGCGGTAGTATCCGGCTAATCCAAGAAATGCGCGGACTTCTATTTGGGTGGTTGGGTATTTCCATTCTTCAACATCTTTGATCTTGGCAGGATCAACAGCGACTCATCCTAATGACAGGATATGGCCTAGGAATCCTACTTCTTTTAACTAGAATTCACATTTGCTGAACTTGGCATACATCTGATGCTCTCTAAGGGTTTCAAGGATGGTTCTCAAATGTTGCTCATGGTCCTCTTCTGATTTGGAGTAGATTAGAATGTCGTCGCTAAACACAACGACAAACTTATCCAGAAAATTCATAAAAATCTTATTCATGAGATTCATGAAATAAGCGGGGGCATTGGTTCATCCAAAAGACATGACATTGTACTCATACAATCCATATCTGGTGGTGAAGGCAGTCTTTGGGATATCTGTTGCACGAATCTTCAGTTGGTGATAACCAGTTATAAGATCAATCTTAGAAAACACTCTGGCTCCAGTCAGTTGATCAAACAAATCTTCTATCTTCGGCAAAGGGTACTTGTTCTTGATGGTGACGTCATTCAGCTTCCGGTAATCCGTACAAAGACGGTTGGCACCATCCTTCTTATCAACAAACAAAACGGGTGATCTCCATGGCGATGCACTTGGTTGAATCAGTCCTTTTCCCAGCATATCATCAAGTTGCTTCTTCAGTTCCACTAGTTCAGATGGGTTCATACTATAGGGTCTCTGAGCTATGGGTCCAGTTCCAGGGATTAGTTCAATGATAAACTCGATATACCGGTCTGGGGGCATGCCGGGTAATTCATCTGGGAATACATCGGGTATTCATAGACTACTCTGACTTGGTCAATGGTGGTCTTGGCTAGACTCTTGTTGCACTTGAATTGATGGGGCAAAGTCTCAGATACATGCTCTACTGATACGCCGGTGCTACTGGTCATGGTTATGGCTTTCTTAGCATAATCGATTAGTCCTTGATGTTTCGACATCCAATCCATCCCTAGCACTACTTCCAAACCTTTGGTTCCAAGTACTATTAGATTGGCATAAAATTCTATCCCATGTATTCTGATAGGTACGACCTTGCAAACTTTTCTAGCTTTGGTGGTTAAACTAGGGATTTGAACTATCATAACATGCTTCAGATTTGTTGGTTGAATCATACTAGTGCATGCAAATTCTTCTGTAACAAACGAGTGTGATGCTCCAGAATCAAACATCACTCTTGCTAGAACTGAGTTAACAGAAAACATACCCAGCACGACATCTGGCGCTTCTTGGGCTTCTTCAGCATTCATGTGGAACAGACGGCCATTACGGTTGTGCGGGTTTCCTGGAGCGAATCGTTTTCCAGGATGGACATGGTATTGTTGTTGGTCAGGTGCATTCACATTGGTTATTGTGGCAAGCTTCTTGGGGCACTCGTTGCAGTAGTGACCCGTGACTCCGCAATCAAAACAAGTTATCATTGACTTGTCTTTCCCTGCGACGGGCATAGCACTGCTTCCAGTCCTTGGGGCAGTATTGTTGTTGTTGTTGTTGGACTTGGGTGGTGCACGGTTGAAATTGTTGGAGTTGTCAGGGTTATTGTGATTTCCTCTGGGCCTTGGTTTTCCTCCTCCACGGTTGGGATAGTTCGGACGGTTCATTGGGGGTCTGTTGTTTCTGGGTGCATAACTTACAGATGGGTTGGGGCGATACTTCGGGGTTTAGTGGGGTCCTGGTTGATGCATCATCATGCGCTTGCGGTTCTCACTGGCTGTGTTGATCATGCCTTCCATCTGAATTGCCGAATCCACTAAGGCTTCAAGGTCATCAAATGGAATGTTGACTAGCATTGTCTGCATCTCATCATGCAGTCCATTCAAGAATCTCTCCTTCTTCTTGGCTTAGTTGTTAATCTCATCAGGTGCATATCTGGCTAGTGACAGAAATTTGTCACGGTACTCAACCACAGTCATCCTTCCTTGCTTCAAGTCTCTGAATTCATCTCTCATCCTCTTGATTAGACCCGGGGGCACATGGGTCCTGCTGAACTTGAGTTTGAACTCATCCTAAGTCATCATCTGACCTCCGTTCATCGTATGAGTACTATTCCAACATGATCTTGCATAGCCGGACAGATAGTGGGTGGCAAACAGTACCTTCTCATTAGCATCAACTCTTGCAACTTCCAGATTGTTCTCCATGGTTTGCAGCCAATCATCAGCATCTAGAGGCTCCTCGGACTTACTAAACATGGGTGGGTTGGTATTCTGGAAACTCTTAAGTCTAGATCCATGTTGATCTTGGTTTCCATGGCCTTGATTATTGTGGGCCATATGGGCTCTCTATTGAAGAGTGGCTAAGTTGGCTTGACGTTCAGCTCTTCCAGCTTCACGGTCAGAAACTAACATTTGCAGAATTTGCAGCATTGGGTCCTGAGATGGACTACTTCCTTCGGGATTTCCGCAAGTCATCTGAAGATTGAGATAGATAGTAAGACAAGAGGGAAATTTCTAAGGTTCATGGGTTTGTTTTCAAAAGCTTTAAACTTTGAGTTTGACTTAGGTTTTGCAAACTAACAACTGAACTAAATCTTGTCAGAAAGAGGTGGCTCCATTCTTCCTCTCAGGTTGGCAACAATGATCCACTGTAGGTCCCCTCCAGCATGGTCCTTAAGCTGTGCTCCGAAGAACTCTGGGTGCGAGCTCTCAAGATACTGTGAAAGCGAATCCAGATCCCTCTCAAAGATGAGCTGTCCTCCGTTGCCCAACTGGTAAAACTTGGTGTATTTTACCTCCATCTATAAGAAACTTAGATGAGTAAGTTAGTGGAGTGATTAAGTGTGTCAGGTTTTATGTAGAATTGTAAGAGTTTTGAGGAACAAGGGATTTCTTTTGGAAAGAATCTCAAGGGTAAGAATGAGAATAGTTTTTTCGTAAATACTCACTTTCTTTGTCTTGAAACTAGATTTTTGCAGGCGGCCACTCTAACTAGGGTATCCTATGGTCAGGATGGCTCTGATACCAACTTGTCAACACCCAGATTTTTAAGTCCAGATGCCTGTTATGCCGTACATCACAATCCCAGGATTACCATTTTTGCGAGACATAACAGAAGAGTTACCATAGTACATCATCCATTACAAACCATAATAAGGTCTTACAAATAAAGGATCTCATGATCCAGTCTTAATACAATCAAAGCAATGGAAATTAAACGCAGCGGGGCTTCATCTTCATGATCACAAGCAATACTGATGATGGGAGATGATCCTAGTTGTCATAGACCTCCTGCTGTCCATCTTCCAAGTAATCCTCATCATAGTCTGGCCATGGGAATAGCCAGGGACAAAGCCATGAGTACTCTTTAAGTACTCGCAAACTACCACTATTATAAGTAAAAGTAAAACTAGTAGGAGTCGTAAGCTCTAGGTTTGTTTGCAAAAAGCCAAGTTTATTTCATAAAGATTCAAGAGTAAAGACCTAATTTAGTTCTCTACATTACTTAAGTGGGAACTTAGATCTCATGTCCACAGCTCTGTTGTGGTCAAGTCAAAGTCATCTTTCAAGTCAAAAATCATTTTGAAAACATCTGACAACGGAACAGTATGGCCACTCCAACTGTCCGTAACCGTGGACACGACTATTCGAATAGTTTGACACTCAGCAGAGGTGGTACACTTTCACCACAAAATTCTATACATCCATCAGGAATAATCCTGAATCATCATACTTAGTATGCGGATAATCAATCTTAACCTTTCAATTGCACACCCTAGTATAGGCACCTTCCCTATGAGTTTGGCCTCCCAACCATGGCCATCTGCCATCCTGGGTACTGCATAGGTGGACATTTATCACGAGGTAGCCTCAGCTCAACCTCTTCCGCAAGGGAACCCATACTAAGACATATAAACTTCCAGTCAAGCCCTTCCCAACTCAGGTATTGTGGATGTACGGTAAAATTGGAATGGTATCGCATCCGAACCCAACCATCAGTTTTTATTAAAGTCGAGGCTCATGTCTCATCAGTTTCATCCTCAAACTATTGTGTTTAACAACACATGTCAAAACATTTCAATAGATTGAATTCTCATTCCAAGGCTTTCATAATCATTTTCACAAAGTATTCCCATCTAAAGTAATCAAGTTTTAGCTTAGCACTAGCCACTAATATTGGGGGTATCACTATGGAGGGTGCTAGCAAAGTATTAGTATCCAAGACTAGTCCTATGATCTTGATAGGATCCAATCTAGTTTTCACTAATCACAATTCATTACGAAGTAAGAAACTGTAGTAAAGGGGAAAGTAAAGCTTGGAGTAAAACTGGGAATGGTATAAATAAAGTGACACAACCCAGCATGCCTAATGCATCTGGTATAAGGGCTTGTATATATAGCATGCCTAGTTCTAGCTTGCACTTATATCTTGCCTTGTTGGTTGTAGTCGTTGAAGTTCTCTTCTTCTTCCTCGAAGTACTTCTCCTTGTTGTAGCTCAGGTTGGTACTAGCATCTATAAACACATTCAAGGTACACAATCACCAAACAAGACTTCTCTACTTCTATTTAGCACACAAGGGCTCATACTAGATTATCTAGCATCATTTCTATCACCATGTGGAATATCCACATTTTATTATTCTTCTTATTTTAGAAAAGTAATTTCTACTCATTTTAAATCCTTAAGATTTAATTTTCTCCAATTAAAATAGTGGATCATGTTGACAAATGCCATCACCATCTATTCCAATACTTGGGAATGTGATTTAAAATGGTGATCATATATTACAAGATTTAATATTACTACTTAATAATATTAAAGTGACTAGAAATGCCTATATAGCACTCCTTTAATACTAAGCCATGTTTCATATTTGTAACACCAAATCTTTTTACATATTTATGTAGAGCATGCCAAATGTGATTTTTGAGAGGTAGAATCATCTCAAAAGCATTTATAGTTTATTTCAGAAAAATGTTTGAAGTGTCCAAAGTATCTGTCTTGTTATTTTTGGTATAGATGATCTATAATTCTAAATAGTTTGAATCCAATGGGAGTGGTTAGATAATTTCAATACCTTTCCAACAAAACTAGACCCATGCAATTTGGTTCAGTGAATCTCTTTGAATTTAATTTTGAATCTACTGATAGAATCTGGTTTTAACTAAAATAGAAAAATCTTATTTGAATCAACGGGCTCTGCGTGGGAAACTAATTGGGCCGGTCCAGCTGCACAGCGCTGGCACAACGGGATGCTGATACGCGGGTCCTACTCGTCAGTGGCTCATTCTAAACCGAAACGGTATCTAGCAATCCTAGCCCTATGATTAGAACTAGATCCTACGACTGAGGTTTGTCGTCTCCGTCGAACTGCTCCGGCGAGACTCGAACCCTAAAACGGCGGTGGGGGTCGCTGGGGACTTACCGGGGCTCCAGCTAGGGTCGGTGATGGGGACGAATGGGATGGTCATTGACGGCGGTTTGATTGGCGGTCACAGCAGCTCCTGGGGTGGCTCCAATCGTTGGCTTCTTTCCTCGATTGCAGCAGCAGGCTCCGGTCAAATTCCGGCGGGATGGTGCTCGCCTTGCTCCGGGGAAAGGTCTGGGAGGTTTCTGAGAGAGAGAGAGGAGTGGAATGGTGCGGAGATTGAGGGTTAGGGTGGCCTCTATTTATACACCAGGGGTAGAGGCAGTGCGACATGGTCGGGCTTCTCCGACGATGTTGCTACATGTCGCGTTTGTCACGGCGGAGGGCATGGGTCGGTGAAGTGGACTGTGGCGATTGTCACGTGAGTGACGGCACGACAAGGGGCGGTCTCCATCAGTTGGGCGACATCAGCGCTCTGGGTCAGTACACGGGCGTTCGTCACTTGGTATGTTGGTCATGAGGCGTGAGGCAGCGAACGTCATTTCTGGGAGGTCACTAGTGCTACGGCGATCGCGGGTACAGGCGGAGAGAGCGAGGCGCGGCGTGTGCGTGCGAGGCGGCTGCGGCGCTCCGTTGTGCGCTCGGCATGGACACGGCTTAAATGGGCACGCGGTTTTCAGCGTCTCCACTTCTCGCCTTGGGTCAAGGGGTGGACACGGGTGGCGGTGAGGTCACGGCGACTTGCTGGTAATCATGGGCGAGGGCGGTGCGGCGCGCTGCGAGTTGTTCTTGCTCGACCGGCATGGCCGGCTCGGTACGGGCGTGGCACTGTTCAATGTGGCCAGTGATGCCTCTCCTTTGCACGGCCAAGTACCAGGGATGATCTAGGACAATTCAATGTGTTGATTGCAGTACAAAAGCTGAGCAATTGATAGCTCCAAATAGTGTATAGTTGGTGAGTTTGTACTGTGCCTGCCAGGTGTTGGAGCCGCATGAATTCAACTTTCAAAATTTTGAATGAATTTTGGTGAGTGGTATGATTGCTTGCTTGGTAGTCTGTGGTTGCTGGGAATTTTCAAGGATAATTGATTTGAATGGTTTTTGAAAAGTGATGATCTATACATATGAACTTGATTCAATTTTGCACTGTTTCTTAAATAGATTTAAAAATTGTTTCTGCCACTTTGTAAAGTTTGCTTGTATTCACTTTTACTTGGTCTAGCAAGGGGTGAAAAGAATTAGAAAAGTTTATGTTGGAAATCTTTTAATAGGAACACTCAAAGTGGTCTAGTGGATAAGTTTGGCCAAAATGACCCTTTGATCATATAACTTATATTTGATTTTCTTTTCATTTGATTCTGCTTGGGAATGATCTAGATGATGTAGTATTCATCTTTAAACCAATCCTCGTTATTAGTAACAATCAATCATTGCAATTGCAAGAATTCATACACTAATGCAAATCACACATGCACTTATATTAAGTTTAGTAATAAAAGTTTTTGTTAACCCTAAACTTGGGTGATTAACTCTTGATAAGCTTGATTAATATTTTTGGGATGTTACAAAGAACTAATGATATGCATAGTGATTTCACCATTAATCTCAAGTAAATCCCTCACATACAGCCGTACTACCCCTTCTGTCACTAGGGTTCTCAACCTGCAGATCAGTCATTACTCATACTCCCTATACCTGGCTCAACCCTCGGGGTATTGGATACCGGACAAGTCCTTGGATTGAGGAAAGAGAGGATACAATAATCATCATGTCATACAAACTAATACATGATCCCATCTATGATAAATAACATGCACAAACGCTAAATGGCTAGGCCAAAGCTCATAGCCCAAGGAGAATTACTCACACATAGAGATGAGATCAACAATCATAAATATTATATTGAAAATCATAAGATTGATAGCAATAGTCTTACAATATCACCAATCGAAGAAGATATCTACTATTACAAGTGGTGGAATATGACTATGGAGATGGAGAAGGGTTTTGAGATCTAGAGGCGGCTAGAGATCTATGGCAGAGACTTTTGGCGAGGGTCTGGCTTGTTTTCTCATCGTCCGAGGCTTCTTTATATAGGGGTCGCTTCACGAAAGTTGTTCTGTTTAACCTAATGGTGGCAGCGCCAACTATAGAACCGGAGCTATACGGCCAGAATTTTGCTCCGGTCGTATAGTTGGTCGTTAAAGTGTCTGTCTCCACTTTATGGCTCCTGGTTTCTTCTGGTTGTTGGAAATCTCGTATCTTTGACTTTAATGTAGTGATTCCCATCTTCAAACGACATTATCTGTGCAGGAAAAATATAAAAGAAAGGATTGCATACCCCTCTCAATATTAGGCATTAGTGGTAGAGTTTAGAGGGATATTTCATCAAAAATATGAATAATATCTAGTTTAAATGTGGACGTAGATGGCTATATTTCAGAGCCATCGGCAGGGCACGCAGAGAGATGGGTTTGATCTAGACCTTGATCCGATCTGGTACTTGTCTCTGGCGTTGCCTTGCCTTCTCCTTCGCTGTTCTGATCCGTGGCATGGGGGCATGCTGGTGTGCTTGAATAATAGAGGCGGTCATAGGGTTCCTCTCGCGTGAAGACGAAGATCTGCTTGTTGCTTGCCCTCTTTGATTTGGTCGGAATGGTGAGTTCCGGAAGGCTTCGACGGGGAACTCCCATGGGCGAATAATGCCTAGAGATTGCCGGATTGGAGGGATTTGGTCGTGCACACCCATGTTTTACTCTGATTGTTTGGGTTCAGAGGCAGTGCTTCAAAGCTCAGTGGGTTGTTACCTGTTAATATCATAGGGCATGTTCTCGTCCCATGGTGTTGATGGAGAATGTCATGGAGACGAAGTTCTGAGGATGAAAATGGTGGTTCGAGTCTGGGTGGTGATGAGGAATTGGCTTGGTGACTCGTGACTTGGAGCAGTGACATGCAAGTGGGGGCGACTGCACAAGAAAGGTTCACAGTCCTATCTTTTACGGTGAAAACCCAGGGTCTAACCTTAATTGGTTGTGTCTGGCAATGGCCTTGTTGAAGGCATTGTTTTGAGAGCGTGAACTTTCTTTAGGGTGAAAACCTAAGATCTATGATCAGGCGATGACGGTGTTTGTGCATTGATCCCTTCTTGGAGGCGCCGCTTTTGGAGAATCTGAACTTTTGGTGCTGTCTTGGTGGTGGTAGTACTGTTGTTTCAATGAATGGGTCACTTAGCGGGATTTTTATTTTTGTAATTGTTCTTCCTTTTTTGGTTGTGTGCATCTGTATGGCCACTAGAGAAATGCGTTGTTGTAGAGACCGGGTGTAATTGATATCTTATGATATTAATTTATGCTTCTTCCCGAAAAAATAAATGATTCAGGTATTAAACTTACATTGCGCGCACGTCATGCTTCGCTGGGGTGGATGATCATATCCAACGATACAATCATGAAATCCCAGCACCCAAGAGCATCCCAGCGGGCGGGCCGCAAATCGAACATCGAATCGATCCAACTCGGTTCGTTTGCGGTGTGTCCAGAAGCGCGATCCAGCCCATTCTGCACGCGCCCAACGGGTCAACACATTTTCACCCCAAATTTCATTGAAATTAAACATAATGTACATATAGAAAAATGCAAAAAAAAACTTAGTAGAAACAGTAAATTTAAACTAAGTAGACCACGCCTACTCGTCATAGTCATCCTCCGCCAGGTTGATCCACACCGGACCTGGCCAAGACCATCGCGAGTGTGGCGGGGGGAGGGATTGCGCCATCTGTGGGGTGCGTACTGGGGTAGCGGAGGCAGGTACTGGGGCAGCGGCGGGTACTGGGCGGCAGCAGCCCGGGCCTATATCGCGGACGGGTGGAGGACCTGAAATGTCCCGCACTAGAGCCTCTCCTCTGCGAGCGTTGTCTCTTCCTCCGATTTGCATTGCGCGAGCGAGGGCCTCCTCCGGGTCGAGGTCGGGCGACATTATTGTCGCCGCCGTATCCTCCGGGACCGCCGGCGGCGGCTCGTCTTGCTCCTCCTGCTTCACCTCCTCCTTGTCCTCTTCTGAATCAAAGTCGAAGGAGTTGTTGTCGTCGTCGATGCCGGTGCCACCGTGGCTCAGCGTTAGCATCCACCGATGGCGCTCGATATCAGCGTCCAGACGCGGCCTTTTCAGCAGGACAACGGAACCGAAACCCTTTCGTGGTTCAGATGCCACCCGTGCGGGTGCACGTCCTACTGCTCCACCGGGGTTCCCGTGCGCCAGCGCTAGCGCATCCGCCACCGGGACGTAGAGGAGCCGGTCTCGTGGCCATGGCGGCCTTTCTTCCATGGCCACATGGTGGAGAGGACGCAGGGGAGATGGGGGCAGTAGTTGTGGTGGTGGAATTCGCGGTGGCCGCTCATGTGGCCTTTTGTAGGCCTGCCATGACCATTAAATGGCATCGGCAGCGCCGCAGTCTGGCATGTCACCGAGGGGAGCGAAAGCGGCGGCATCGTGCAACATCATCAGCGAGGAAGCAGGGCAGGCAGAAGGCTGGCGCAGCGGTTCAGCATGCCATTAATTGGCAGCGCATCTGTGGGTCACTGCCATGCGGGTCCGGGCGAACAGAAAGAGAACGCTTGCCATGTCTGCGCGGACACGCGTGAGCACAAACACGTCCCAGATTTAGCCCGCGAATGTGCTTGTATAGGGCCTAGGGACCGTTAGTGGCCACCTATTGGGAGCTCGTTTTGAGATCGCGTTGTCTGCGGATGCTGATTGAAACGTAAACAGTGTAAATACGACCCACAATTCTCTAATTTTAACCAATGGTCTGTCTGGCCAGACCTGCAAGTCCATCTGTGTTCATCCAAGCCTCCGCCTCAACCAAGCCATCGCCAACACCTCTGCCTCCTTCATACGCCAGTTCCCCCTCTTCCGGACGGTCTTGCCAGCGTCGGGAGGGGTGGGGAACCCAATCTATGGGTAGAATTTTCAATAAAAGTAGTATTTTTACAAGATTAGATTAAGAGTTTGATAGACATCTTCTTCTTGGAGTCTACTTCAATGGAGTTGGTATTGTCCGCAATAAGTTATCTTCGGCCCTTTGTTCAACAACGAGATCTTCCCGGCGTCAATGGTGGTGTTGTAAGATTAAAGTTCTATAGGTACAGTTTTTTAGATCTTGATTCGCCGGATCGATCTTGGATTTTTATCATGGTTGCCGCAAGGACAATTATCCTCACAATATTTGTCCCATCTGCTATATCCTCGATAATGGAGATTCATATTCCCAACTCCCCTGCGACGTCGAACCTGCTATTCGGTTTCTTTTTCCTAAAATACTGGTGGTGGTACTCTTGCCGATGTTGATGGATTACTCTAATGGTTGCGTGCGTGCATGTAGCCTTGGCATTGCGACTCAAACTAAAATTATGAGAGAAACCTCTTTAGTATTTATCGGTCTATGGTTTAACATATATGTCACGTTTGTTGGACTGTCTTCAGACAAATGCAAGATTATATCATGGAAGAAGGAGATTTTGAAGATCTTCAAGATTTACTCGTTTTCTTTTATTCTTTATTTTGTAGTTGTTGAAGACAGTTTATGTATCTCTACCATGTACTATTTGTTACTATGAATATATGTGGTATTGATTGTTAAAAAATTGTAATTCTTGTTTTTAGTATAAATCAAACTCTTTAAATTTGACCAACTTTTTAAACTAATCTAGCAACATACATGACATGAAATGTACGTATTATGAAAGTACATTTCAATAGGAATATATGAGTACTAGTTTTGTTTCATAACTATTGCTATGTTTTTTAAGAAAGTTGGTCAAAATTTATAAAGTTTGACTTAGAACAAATGCTAGAAGTACACTTATTTTCGGACAGAGGGAGTATGTATTTGTAACACCTCTATGATGGAAAATAATTTACAAAGAATATTGTAGGATTTAAATTCATGAAAACTTTTTACATCAAACCCATTTAGATTGAAACAAGTAAAATTTCCAAATCCTATGGATTGCTTTCATATACTCCCTCCAATCCATATTAACAGCCTCAATTTTATCTAAATACGAGTGCATCTAGTCTAAATACTTAATTAGAAACATATAAATTTAAATAAAGTTGAGACCATTAATATGGACCGGAGGGAGCACTATAATTTCACATACTTCATAGCAAGAGGTTATACCTCTTGGTAATTTTCTTTTGCGCATATGAAAATTATGAGATGCACATTATCTCTACAAAATTATGCGGTGTGTACAAACAATTTGTCGCTAATGTTTGCCTTTGAGATTTCTATATGATTTGGCATGTTATGGTAATCTATTCATGTGTTTCTGAATTCCTAACTTTTTTTCATGAACCAAAGAGGCCCGTAACATCTAGAAAGGCAACATCTGCATGTCCTTTACAAAGAAGACCCTAAAAGAGCGAAACATGGAATTCTCTCCAAAAAAAAAAAAGAAAAAAGAGCGAAACATGGAATTTATACTAGGTAACTATCTGCAACTGTACCCCCACCGTCGTAGAAACATTCGCTTCTTTGGAAGAAGATGAAGATAACAAGGCAAGTCGCTAGTTCTAGGATGTAGAGTTGTCTTTTTTCTTTAATTTGTGTTTTCTACATCTAAATTTTTGAAAAAGTATGAACATTTTCTAGATCAGAATATTTCCGGATCAGGACATTTTTCAAATTCTAAACTTTTTAAAATCTAAATATTTTTAAAATCTGAATATTTAGCAATCTAAACATTTTTAAATATTTTTAAATATAAATGTTTTTAGAATCTGAAATTATTCTTGAAATTTGAATATTTTTAAATCTATACTTCTAAATTTTCAACATTTTAAAATCTGAAAAACAAGAAAAGAAAAGAAACACAGAAAAGAGAAAAACAAAAAGACAAAAAAACGAAATAAAAATAATAAATGGGCCGGTCTAACGCATGTGTTCGCCTGAGCGGAGCCTATTAATACGCGCGTTGGGCCGTGGTGAACATACACACGGTAGAATTTATTCGGGCTTGTTAATCCAACAATCTTGTTATCCATTCGAAATAAACGATAGTGGGTTAACCGGAGCTCCTATTTCTAGCTTTAAGCGGGAGTCCCTCCATCTCAAGTAGCTTCTTGATGGGCTGCTCCAATGTGGCCTAAAAGGTTTTGTCTTTTTTTGTCTGTTTCTCAAAATCAACTTTTTTTTCAAAATTGAAACATTAAGAAATGAACATTTTTAAACCAAACTTTTTAAAAAATAAAAAGTTCCTTGGAATTGAATATTTTCATAATCTAAACAATTTTTAAAATTAAATATCTTGAAAGTTGAGTATTTATCAAAATCTGAAAACTATAAAAAGGTAAAGGACAAAAAAGAAAAGAAAGAAAAGTAAAAAAAAGAAAAAGCAGAAACAAAAACAAAAAGAAGAAAAATGCCTCCCTGTTTCTTCGGGCGGAGCCCGAGGTAGAGGCCACACAAAGCAGGAGAGAACATGATTCACCGGGTTAACTGAAACATGCTAGGCTGGAGCCCGGAGGCGTTCCTCGCTCCAACATCACCTATATCGTTCAGGCTGAGAGTGACTGCGTGATTCTGCCAGAAATGACTCGCTAGCGCCCACGCGATCGTGTGTTGCCATTTCGCTTAAGAAAAATTTCTATGGGATCGGCCCATTTAACTTGTTTCTATCACGCAAGTACAAGACGTTGGGTTTGTTCCTGTTCGGTAGTGTGGTTCCTTAGAGCATTGCCCTTTTTCCTTCGTTTTAGGATTTTAGTCGTGACTAGTTAGCGTGAACGTATTTATCATAAGCATTCTGTTATGCCATCATTCACCATTCCATTCCCCTCTCTAAACTCGGCTATGCTATCTAATCCCAATATAGTATCATCACACGATCATGCACTCTTGTTCTTCCTTTCAATCGATCAAATTCACCTCTCATCTATAATTCAACTATAACTACCGTTTTGCAGGTATTCCATAGAAACTTAAAAAATGCATTGTACAATCCATAATTCTTAGAAACCTCCCTGTTCTCTTGGTAAACTTCACCTTTCTATAACGTTGTTTCTCGTAAGACCTAAATTTGAGAACATATAGAGTTAAGAAGAAAACTCTCTGTCGCATTGGTATCTATTCGCACTTTGAATAATTAGTAGAAGCATAAAGCTGACGCTGAATGGATAATAGATATGTGGATCAATTCCAATGAGAATACCGTAGAATTTTCCACAATGGAGAGAAAGAAACCATTGCCAGTCACTGCCCTTGAATAGGTATGAGAAACCTGCAAATATTGAAATTAGTAAATAGAACGAACCACTAGAGCATGACCGTTACAATGTGAAAAATATTGTATGTGATACACGTTACACCAAACACAATGATTAAAATTTACAAGATAATAAGGCACTCAAAGTTGTGACTTTCTTGCAGTATGTCATTGATTTACCAATAAAATGTACTCCAAATTCAAGATTGTGGATGGTAAATACAACTAGAGCACATGCCAATCACCAATCTGTCACGATTTAGATATAAGAAATTGTCTTAATCTGTAGTAAGAAACTTTTGATTAAATGTAAAGGGAGAGTAATTCCAATATGGGATCAAATTCTAATATCACCCAAACCGTGTGACAAATTAAAGTGAGACCTATTATATAGTACACAAAATTACTCAAATTCTGATAAAATGTCCGGTTCTTCTAAAGTACGAAACTAAAAATGATATAGTTTCTTAATTGGTTTGAAACATCTATATCACAGGTTTTAAGCATCCATGTCAGTGCGTAAAAAAATAGATAGATCACTCTAAAAAATTCTACGAATCAATCTTACCTTTGTAGGTCAATGTCATATCTTTTCTGTAAATCATATGCTTATTACTCCATTGTCACGCAACCATAAACCATGAACCACTATGAATCCTAAGTGCAGAGTCGTGGTGTGTCGTGGAGGTGGGGAGCATAGCGTCGTCCTCCATGCGGTGGACAGAAGCCGGTGTTGGTCATGCGGCGGCGCGGAAGCCGCTAGTTGAACCAAGGCTCCATGTATTTCCATCTTTGTGTTGGCAATTGCTTCAACTGATTATTCATTTAATAGAACACGTGATTTGGAATATAAGGTTAGCAGCTATAGGCATAGAGATGAAATTTTTTGACATGTTAGGCCCCGGTGAATTGTCATCTATCTCAAACAACTAAGACCTTATTTCGTTCTGGTGGAAGGGGTGCTCAATGTATGAATGGATAGCAGCCCTCGTCCTAGCAATGAAGCCAAAGACTGCTCTGATGCTGTAGTAGTCCTTGCATCAATCGGAATGGCCTATAAAGAACATGACTGTTTCCTGAATAATATTCTAAAGATCAAAGAAGAAGCTAACCAAGTATGTATACAAAATTAGGATACTGTTCCATTGGATGGAATGATTTGCCAGGATAAGTTTGGAGCACAACCTACATCATAACGATAAACACTCAGTCATCTTGACCTTTTCCTCTAATGAACTGAATATGGCAGTTCTCCTGCCATGATTCGAAAAAAACAACAATGATAAACACAGACTTTCCTCGTTTGTACTGGAAAATTTCATCAATGTCTCTTACCCCTTGATGCTTCATCCGTACATGCATCACAGTCGTGAGTTCATTAAGACATTTCCACAAGAATTTACGAAACACCACTAGAGAAATCAACGAACTGATTGTCATGTTCAAGCATTTGCACAAACATCCAGCACATTCCCACTTGTAAGGAATAGAGGTTGATCTCGCAGAGGTCTGAGTCACTAACCTTCATAGCCAGGGACATGGGGTCCTCGAGAAATATGATTGGCATGCTTGGCAGTTGGCACATTCGGGCATTGACGGCGGCAGCTAGGTCCTAGACGTCCCATCCATGCAGCCCAGGCCATACAATCAGCTGGGGTGAGTGGATCCTGCGGGCAACGGGGAGGCAGCGCCAAGGCAGGGATGTGTAGGGGATGCCAGATGGCATGCTGTGCGATGGCGGCGGAACGGGGCGTCAGGGTTGCGGGTGAGGGGGAGCTAGCCAACAGTTTCCTTTTCTTTATGATGATCATGTGCGGTGGAAGGAGGACGCGGGGCGGGGATAAGTGTGTTCCGTCACTGTAAATTGATAAGTGCACAACTGGCAAAGGATTAGGGTAATGTTAGTTGTTAGATAGCGTTAAGTGGGTGGATCGGGAGATGCTAAATGGTCCATGCAATATCGTGTGGTACGTGATGAGTGAAAATATGACACATATTTGATCATACAAATTATTCATATTGTCACTCATCACATGCTATATCTAGCTACAAATATGCCCTTATGTATGATTACTAGTTATCGTTCATCTTTATAAGTGCTTTACACAACTAGCAGTTTTATTAGGATTTCATTACATTTTCCTTTTCTTTTACTTGTGTGTAGGTACTATGGACAAACATGGATAAAAGGAGCCAAGAAGATTCAATATGAAGAAGTTACATGCGCCAGACTTAGCCATATGAGATGTGGAAAAGTGACATTTCATCCATCATCTCATATTGATAATCCAATACCAGTGTGTTGTAGTCCTCGTCCATACGAATCCAACGAGCCAAAGAACACCTCAATCGGAGTCCGTATAAAGAAATGACAGCCAAAACACTGCAGACATCACAGGGTTTAATGATCAGTGGTACGGGCAGAGCCTGCCCGTACCGTACGGTCATACCGCCCTCTGACAGTTTGTTTCATCAAACAAAACAATATTTATGAAGTTCCAATGGGTATATTCAGCCCCGATCTCCATCGGTTCGCAAAACCGACCTCCAAAATGCCTATTTAAAGAGGGAAACCCTACCCGCCTCCATCATCATCCATCCACGCCTCAGGGGCCGAGCTCTGCTGCTCCGTCGTCTCCATAGCCACCGCACACAAGATCTCCACCACCACACCACTCAAGGGAAAGAGGAGACTTGCATCTTGAAGGGCTATGCATTGATCTTCACCATCATCTTCATCCATCGTCTTCAACATCGATCCTCTTTGTTTACTTTTTTGTAATTCAACCTCTATTGTGGATTTTCACTTGTATTCAATTTTACCTTCATATTTCATCCATACTATTGCCATCATGTTGATCCCCTTCATGTATGATTACTTTCCTTCTTCTTGGGGAGAGGTGGTGAAACCCTAGTATTATTATGCATTGAAATAAACATGATCTATAACTTTGGCCTTTGATCTATTGATTTATGATTTTGGTTTAGATCTCTCTCTTTAGATGGTATGTGTAGTCGCCTACATATCATTTTCCTTCAGGACTAAAGAGAGGTAGATATTCTTTGGACATGTATGGGAGTATGTCTAGTGCAAAGTGGTGACAGTAAACATTGGCTTATAACCTTCATGGTTAAAAGAGGAATTAGGAGAGACTCACTAAACTTATTATGATATCTAGAGGGAAACCCTTAATTGTGGGTCTGTAAGAGTAATTTCTCGCAGGCATCGCAGTGCTTATTTAGAGATGACTTCAATGGTTGACTCAAGAAAGCGACTTTCCACGAGACTTGTAGTGAACATCTTATTATTGAGCTCTCTCCACACATGTCATGATGAAACACTTAGATTATCCTAATCATACATAATTCTCTCATGCTAGTGGGGAATCCTACACTCCTTGAGAACCCCTCAATCACATTACACAACACTTCATAGAACCCTTTCTAGCTCTAGTTTACTTTTTGTTATTTATTTTGTTACTAGTTACTTTAAACCTCACTTGTTCATTGCCATTCTAGTAACTTATAGTGTAGACTATTTCCAAACACAGTTTTGGGTGCGAAAGTGGCCTTAATGAAAACGTGGTTGCAGGGTTGTGTTGTTTCCATTTCCAAAGCTTTCATGGGACGAACTTTCTAATTAATAAATAATTGTTGCTACAAGTACTGCAATTACCCTGTTGTTGATCGTGGGAACTCAGACATCAGTGGACTTAGAAAAATTCAAGTTCGCCCCTTTATAGCCCCTTTATAAGTAGTAGAGATAGAGATGAAGTTAGTTCAGAGCCAGCAATCTGTGTTTCTTGACCGTGTTCCTTTATTTTCACGTCTGCTTTTCTTTTCTTATGTTTTTCTTTTTTTCTTTTCAGTATTTTATTTATTTTTTCTCTTTTCGTTTTTCCTTAACTTTAGTTTTATGTTTTTTTCTTGTAAGTTTACTCCACATTTTCTAGCTCTATTTTCATGTTTCGCTTCTAGATGGATTTATTTCGTAAGAGTGCTTAAATTCTAGCCGCAATTGTGGTTAAGATTTTTTAGTTAGTATGTGGTTTTATTCCATGTGTAGGTATGTTTTGCTCCTTGGCCACTAAAGTTTTGTTCATCACCTAAATGTATACATGCGGCTTTTTCTTGAAGGGAATATGTCCTGAGAGATAATAATAAAGTTGTTATTATCGTATTGCATGTATGTGATAGATGTTTATTTTGCATGCTATAATTATGTTAATTGGAAACGTTAATACATCTGTGTTTAATAAACAAATACGAAGTTCTTTGTCATGCCTCTCTTATAGACTAGCTCATTGATTAACAAGATGATCAAGGTTTCCTGATCATGGACATTGGATGTTGTTAATAATGAGGTCACATCATTTGTAAAATGATATGATGAACATTCATCTGAAGTATAGCATTACGATCAAAGTCATTGTGTTTACATTGATATAGCATCTTGCAAAGTAATCTAGTCCTTAGACCATGAGATCATGTTAATTGCGAATACTAGAAGAGTGACTTGATAATATCAAACATCACACCGTAACTGGGTGACTATAAAGATGGGTTCAGATACTCCGAAGGTATTATGTTGAGGCTCATGGATAAAGAGTGGAATTTGTCCATCCCGATGATGGATAGATATACTCTAGGCCCTCTCGGTGATATCACACTAGTTAGCTTGCAAGCAAGTGATGAGATCACTAGAATGTTATATCACGGGAATGAGAAAAGAGTGCATGTCGGTAACGAGATCAAACTAGGTATGGAGATATCGATGATCAGATCTCGGACAGTAATACATCGCGAGACAAAGGGATTAGGTTACATGCGTAAAAGGTTCTTATGATCATAGAAGTCATCGTTGAATGTGTGGGAGTCAGTATGGATCTCCAGGTCCCGCTACAAATTATTGATCAGAGAAGGGTCTTGATCATGTTTGCATTATTCGTGAACCGTAGGGTGAAAAACTTAAGGTATACCAACACCATTTGGAGCAAATATGTTCCAGAAAAAAAAATTACAAAGCGCTGGAATTATTTCGATAGAAACCGGAATCGTTTCGGGTGAAATTGCAAAAACTGGTTCTGCATGTGATATTGAAATGTTGCAAGGGGTTTTATGTGAATTTTTTTAATTCAAGTAATTAAAAAAAATCTGAATAAAATAAATAAAATAGTTTTATTAAATGAGAGAGTATTAAATTTGGAGAACTTTAATGCATTTAAGTGGAGACTTAAGTGGAGAATGTGAAGGGTCATATTTATGTGGTGGGAGTTACCACCACATGAATGAGCGAGGTGAAGGGGCACCTCCATGGGGCGCCGGCCATACGAGGGGCACCCCCTCCTCCTATAAAAGGCCCCCTCTCCTCACTTCACACTCACACCTCCTCATGAAGGTTCTCTCTCCACTCTAGATTTATTCCCCCATGGTCTTGGATTAGCGAGATACATGTTTCCGGTGGCTTTTCGTCTGGAAGGAGTTGTTGCTTCCACTGCATCGCATGAGCAAGGAGACGGAGGTTGTTCGGTGGCCTGAACGTGTGTGTGAGTATGGATGTGCTGTTGATTTGCAGCGCTAGGACTTCCTCACGGTCTTGAGATCGGCAAGAGAATGACTACATCATCCAGAGTCAAATCTCGTTACACTTTGTCGGTCTTTAAGGGTATTATTTCTCTAGATGTATATCCACCTGTTGCTTCTATCTAGTAGACAGATCTTGGTGTATAGTAGTTCCCATCATAGGAAAAAAATTGTTTTCTATGCTACGAACCCCTACAGTGGTATCAGAGCCTGATCTATGCATAGATGCTTTGCACGGGTAGTACACATATGAATATGTGGGCGACGATGATCATGTTATTTCATCATATATGTACTTTGGATATTGGTGGCATAGTGGGATGAAGTGTCCCAGACTAACTTTACATGTCCTCGCACATGAGACCTCTTCCACACTTGACATGCAACTAGTTTTGCATAAGTGGCTAGCGGGTGTCTGTCTCTCCTACTATAGTAATATCTGATTTACAACGAGTTGCTCATAATTTTATTATCATCGTTGTGGTTCTATGTTCGTAGGTAAGAACGGTTCTATCTTCGAAAGCTCTAAGCCACGTAAAACTTGCAATTGATAAATTAGAAGCGTCTAGTTTAGATCGTTGCTGGGCTAGTGTCATGATATGGTAATGTTGTAAGTTGATGTATAGTTGATACTCTTACAACACACCTAACATGTAAGTTCCATAGACCTTGGCCTTACACACAAAGGAACGATAAAGATCATACCACGATGCACATGATAGTGATCAAGTGCAAGAACCATATCATTTCACTTTACACATTTGATGTTTGCATCTTATATTGTTTGTTTGGCCTTTTAGTACCATTATAATATGATCCCTCATTTAAATATCAAGATAAAAATGTGTTCTTCCTTAAGTATGCACCGTTCTATGAATCGTGTTTCGAGACATCACGTGATAATCGGGTGTACTCGACTCTACGCTTTCATACAACGGGTGTAAGACAGTTTTACACACACGAGTACTAAGGTTCTTACTTGGCGAGCCTAGCATGTATAGACATGGCCTCGGAACACAGACCTAAAGGTTAAGCATGAGTCATATAGTTGATATGATGCCCATATAGATGCTGACCTTTGAAACTACACCGACTCACGTGATGATCGGACTTGGTGTAGTGGATTTGATTCATGTAATCACCAAAAAGACACGAGGGATGTTGTTTTTGAGTGGGAGTTCATTTTAATTTGGATTAGTTGAACTCAATCTATCATAAACTTAGTCTAAATAAACTTTACAAATTATGTGTTAGATGGCACCACCTGCTTTTAATTTCAATGTGGTCATGGAGAAAGAGAAAGTTGTTGCGAATGGTAGCAACTTTACTAACTGGGCCATGAATTTGAGGATTCTCCTCTCTGCTGCACAAAAGCAATATGTGCTAGAAGCGCTACTATGCTCCCCACCAGCTCCTGATGCCCCTAACGAGGAAAAGAATGTCTATTTGACTCGTTAGGAGGACCACAACTTAGTTCATTGTTCATATTGTATGGGCTTGAGCCGGAACTTTGAAAACATTTCGAAAATAGCAATGCCTTTGATACCATGGGTGAATTGAAAATAATTTTTGATACCCATGTTGCCGTAGAGAGTTATAATGCTTCTGAAATGTTATTTAGCTACATGATGGAAGAGAACTGCTCCGTTAGTGAGTACGTACTCAAAATGTCTCAGTACGCTGATAAGCTTGTTTCCTTAGGAATAACGATTCCAATTGACTTAGGCATATATCATGTTCTCCAATCTCTGCCACCTAGCTAAAAGAGCTTCTTGATGACCTATAACATGCATGGCATGAAGAAGTCTCTCCCCGAGCTTCTATCAATGCTTAAAACTGCAGAAGTGGAGATTAGGAAAGAGCATCGAGTGTTAATGATCAATAAGACCACCAGTTTCAAGAAAGACGAGAAGGGTAAAAGAAGGGAAAGAAGGGCGGAAAATCTGTTGTTGTGCCTGAAAAGAAATCCTGAGATGGCCCTAAGTCTGATACCGAGTGCTACTATTGCAAGGAGACTTTCCATTGGAAGCGCAACTGCCCCAAGTATTTGGTGGTCAAGAAGGCCGGCAAGGCAAACAAAGGTATATGTGATATACATGTTATTGATGTGTACTTGACTAGTACTCGCAGTAGCTGATGAGTGCATATTTGCATCATATTTTATATTATTATTTTGCATTGTAGATGTAGGATCTTGGTATTTTATGGTGCTCGTGCGCACTTTTTATGTCTGTTTTCACTAGGATCATGACATATGATGGATCCAATGGACACAATTCTTGGAGTAGTTGTATTGGGGATAAACGGAGTCAAAAACAATGTAAATTGCTTATTTGGGAAATATCAATAATACCAGAAGAAAACCCGAAGCAATCAAGGCATATAGACGGTTCAACGACCAACTATACGACTGGAATACTTTTTCGGCTGTATAGTTCCGGTCGTATAGTTGGCGCCGCCTCCGCCTCTTCAAATAGTTTCACCACGTGCAACTGGATCGGGGAGACAACATACAGAACAACCAGAAATCGAGAAAACCTCACCTCCGGAAGGCATCTGGAGGGGGAACTTGCCTAAGGGATCCATCTTCGTCCTACGTAGATCTGGGAGGCCAAGGCATCGATCTCCATCTTCATCAACCACTGCACCATCACCATATCCATCCATCCCGTCTCATCCATCTAGATCTTGTTGTAATTTCTGTACTCATTGTGGATTTATACAAGTACTATTCATCTACGATTGTTTCCATTACCATTGCCATGATGTTGATTGCCTCCATGTCTGAGTAGATCTCTAGTTCTTCGGGAGATGGATAAACCTTAGTATATGATTGAGATGAGATAGAGATTATTATGTTATACATCGTGATGTGTATGTGTTAATTGTCTTCATCTTGATGTTGGAAGTTGTGCACCTCCTTAATATTTGCCTCCTACGGGGACTTGATGAAGGGGATTACTTGTTGGTAGACAGAGGGATGATAGCACTTACTATGACTATAAAGTCGTTATCATTCTTTACGTACTAACTTGGGGAATCAAGGATAACTCATTAAGCCATGTCCATGCCATGGGAGAAATCCCTTAATAGCGCAGTAATTTGATTGATATCGATTGCTGACTACTGTGGTTATGAGGATGATGTGAGCAGCGGTTGCTGCCTATTTGTCCATATATGGAGCTCCTCCCACATACATACATATCATGAGAATATTCGTTATAATAATGTTGATTGCTTAGTCCAAATTGTTAGCGGTGTATCCACCACTCCCTGAGAATTCCTTTTTCCCTATTGTAGTTCTAAGTTCTTTTACACACGCGGTTCTTACTTTCTATATTAAGTTTTACTTTACTTTAAATTGCCTTGTTCAACCAAAAACCCAAAAACAACTCTACTATTCTTGCATCTTAAATTTATTCCTTAAGTACTTCATTTAGTTTTAGTTAAAAGCATTTTAGTCTTTTGCCTACTGCTGCCTGTAGGATCGATATCTTTATTTCGAAACTAGCTACAAACGATCTGTGCACTTGCAGTCATCAAGATGATTTCTGGCACCGTTGCCAGGGAGCTTAGCGCTATAAGTCATTTTACGTTTAGCTATTTACTTCCATTGTACTAATTTTTAATGTAAGTTGCAGGATCGCAACAATGGACAACACTCAACATTTAAACCAGCTTGAGGCAGTAAGGAAAATGGGTTTGCCCATGGATTCTTTTGTTGTTTGAAATATGCCCTAGAGACAAATAATAATAATAATAATGATCATTATCATATTTCATAAAGTTTATGATTAAGTTTTATATCATGCTATAACTGTATTGAAAGGAAACGTTAATACACGTGTGATATATAAACAACCAGGGGTTCCTAGTGAAACTCTACTCACTGGTTCATTGGACAATAGATGATCAAGGTTTCCTGATCATGTGGCATTTATGCCAGTTGGAAATGGAGTCAACTCATTCCGAGAACGAGAAGATGAACCAATACCAAACCTAAACATCGTGACCTGATCATGTCACGAAGTTCAAGTTACGATGATTAGAATAAACCCTCGTAGACTATTCCTTAGACCGTGAGGCTATATCAATCACTGTCTCCCGAGAGTACTTAGATAGCATCAAACGTCACTTGGTAATACAATGATCATAAAGGTGTATTTAGGTATTCGGAGAAACCGTAGAGGCAATATATGTTAAGAGCGGGATTTGTACATCGTCATGATGGAAAGATACTCAAGGGCCCACTCAGAGAAGTTATATCCAATAGCTACGCAGCGTGTGATTTGATCACAAGGATATCACTTGTCGGAATGAGTCAAGTGGCATTGTTCAGTAACGAGATTGAACACGACATGGTGATGTCATTGATCAGATCTTGGGCAATGCAAGTATCGAGAGACAAAAGGAATAAGACGCGACTGTCCTGGTTGAAACGACAAAAGATCTTCGTGGAATGCACATGGTTCACATGGCCATCCAGGTCCCTCTGTCGATCATTGGTCCGCGAGTGCCCCGACCATGTCTGGAGTGTTTCCAAACCGTGGGGTATCATGCTTAAGGGCTTGATGATGCTTAGAGAGTGTTTATAGGATCAGTAGAATCACCAAAGAAGAGTAGAGACAAAACCGGAAGGGTTTCGGTAAGTTCGGAGGATGTCCGAAGTGGAGGTGGATGGTGTTCCATAGCCACGGAGACTGAATAATATGTGAATGAATGTTAAATATTGATTTAATCATTTATTCATAATTATTTAATAAAGAGAAAATCAATTAAATGGTCAAAAGGCTTAATGGGCCAATTCCGGAGGGAGAAGGGCCCATGAGGGAAAGGCAAGAGGAGAGAAGGGGACAAGGGGGAAGCCAGTTAGGCCCCCTCCCCCGTGCGGGGCCCACTAGGGCTGGCTAGCGGCGCCCCCCTCTCCTCCTCCGTTAGTCCCACCCCAGGACTTTGAGGGAGGTAGTACCTCCCCTCCCCCTATATATAGTGGGGGTATTTGGCCAGATAAAGACACACAATATTCAATAAAGGTTTTCTCGATTTTGGGGAGACCTCCAATTGATATTCTCTCTCTCTCCCCCGTGACCCTGGGCCCAAGTTTGAACTGCGAGAATGGGAGACATCTTCACCGCGGTGCGCCGCCGCGCTACGGGATTCGGATCTAGGAGCTCTACTTCCGCAACTACTGCTGGATCGGGGAAGTGGGAGTCATCATCAGGCACCGGATGCATGTAACTCCCTGCGAGGTGTCACACTTGAGGCACTCAAGTCGTTGGAGCCGCAGGAGCGCAAGGACTTCATCACGACCTTGAGGTCGGCTTCGGCTCGTCTACATCAACCATGCTCTCCTGAGCGTTGACAACATTTTTCGGTCTTCAAGGGTAAGTTCGGGAAAAGCTCCTCCCATTACTGCATTACTAATAGATAGGTCCTGGCAGCATCAGGGGTTCAGGGGTGTAGGGTAAAATTTCATTGTTTTCATACGCGGAACCCCTACAGTGGTATCAGAGCTAGATCTATGCGTAGTAATGCTAGTACGGGTAGAACACACGAGATGTAGCGTGTGGGCATTGATCTTTTAGTTGTTACCCTCCCACGTGTACTTGTGTATACCGTAGTAATGCTTGATGAAGCGGGCCCCAACCGACTTTACACATTTATTCACGAGACTAGTCCACGCTTGACATATGGCTTGTACCGTATAAAGTGGCTTTGGGGGTGTCTGTCTCTCTCGCATTAGTTGGTATGCCATTTGCAACGGAGGGCCCCGAAAGGGGTATAGTATAGACAACTACTTGATCAGTGTTGTGGTGAAAGTTCGTAGGTCAGAACGGTTCTTGTGCGAAATCCCATTCAGCCACATAAAACATACAAAGATAAAGTAGAGGAGTCTAACTTTGTTTTGCAGGGGGCATTGCTTTGTGATATGGTTGTGGCAAAGGTAAAGTGATTACCTTATGTTACGAAGTAGTAGTAGATAGTCACGGAGGTGACGGACTACCACGCTGGAAAGACATTGGTACCCTAGTGTCTACGGCATCAGAACCCTGGCGCCGGAATCCGGTGACGCCAGATGGACATCACGACGTGAAGGACCATATCACATCGCATTTACATTCATTATTGTTTCTATATCTTATTGTGTGCTAGTATTAGATACTTAACGGTAGCCTAAGAAGATGATCCCTGTTAAAAATTACCAATGATTGTGTTCCCGTTAGTGTGCACCACCAAGAAAGTTCTTCGGTATGAGGTAGGCCATGATGATCTAGTGTCAGACATATCTACAATCGCATACAGTGGGTGTAAGCCATGTTGCACAGCGAATACATTAAGGTTAAGTTGGCGAGCCTAGCATGTGACATACATGGCCTCAGAACACGGATGGTAGAAAGATCGAGCACGAGTCGCATGAATGATGTGACAGATGTTTAGCGTCCATCCTAGAACCCACATTGGTGGCCGTGATGATCGGGGGAGATGTGGGGAAAAGGGGTCGTGTTATCACTAGAACCCTTCAGGGGATAGGTGTTTCTGAGTGGAGTTATTATTAACTCATTTAATTATAAACTTAGTCTAAATTCCTTCTTGCAATTATAAATGTACAAAATGGTTCTCCCTGATGCTACCTTTCTTGTTGATGATTGGTTAGAAGGAGAGAAGCTCAGGCTAGACGGATCAAACTTCTCTATATGGGTTGCGCGTCTCCATGTTCTCCTTAGTGAGAATAGCGTGGTCGACTATATACTCAACAAGATGGAGTTTGAGCAGACATGTTTCTATGAGACCCCAGAACAGCGGGAGGACTGCTATTATCGTCGTGAGATATCCACCTTCATATCAGTTACAATGTGCTACGGTATGGTGGATGAGCTGTGGCCAGTCGTGGGTAATCTTGACCCTCGTGCAATAATGGTACAGCTTAGGACACATTTCGTGGAACAAGCACGCATATGGGAGCATGAGATGATGGGAGACTTCCTCTCCATTAAGATGGAGGAGAAGTCTTCACTTTACAACCACTTGGAGCGCATGCATGATGGGTACATGAGGCTGACATACTTCCTGGATAGCTGGATGACGAGCTCTTTTGCAAATGGCGTTGTGCTACGGTCGCTGCCACCAAGCTACCAAGCGCATGTCAGGACTTGCATTATGAGAGGCGATGCGGAAACACAGGATTTCCAGAAGTTCATATCACATCTCAAGAATGTGATGGTTGAACCCGTTGTCAGTGAGGTCATCAATGACAAAGGTATATATTTGATATACAATTTTATAAATGCTATAATCTTGCAAACACATTTGCAGTGTTAAGTATATTTGGTACTTGTTTTGTTTTGCTGAAAACAGGCCCTTCTGCATGAGAGGTGCTTGCTGGAGAGGAGGTGACGTTGCATGGTGATGGCCAACGACACTCTCCCTCGACATTTATCACTTAGTTTATAGTTTTTTGGATAGTTATTGTAATCGATAGATTGTGAACTTCTTTAATGTGTATCACACTTTGTGAGATGGTTATTCATATGAGTTTGTAACAAACAATTGTTCCACTTTTATGAATGATTTCTATTTGTGTTCACATCTTGTTTGATTACGTGTGAATTATCCTTGTTTTGAAACTAATTGATAATACATGAACATTTGTAAAATATTGAAATGCCTTGAAATTACCCAACTTAATGATATGGAACCATTGTTTAAATTCAAAGTTATATTGATAATATGTGAAAGACACTTGTATTCTTGTCACATATGAATCATGCCTAAGTTCGGCAAAATAACTTGAATACCGTGTATTACTTGAATACAAAGTGTTTGATGAATTGTTAAAGAGAATACATATTCGATGTATTGTAGTTTAACAAAATGGTGATTACCATTATATGATTCTTTAAATGTGTAAAGTAGTTTACCAAAGGAAACATGAATATGAAACTATTTGATATGATCAAATTATTTCATCAACAAAGGATATTAAAGATAAATGATAATCTAATTACTATGATTTGATCAATAGTAATGAAATTCAATTTTATAAGATTGGCATAAAATAAATTGTGGAATGCAATGCGTTTGAAATGTCAAAATGCAAAGCATCACAATATGATATTTGATATCAAAATGGGTGAATAGATGGCGCCAAATAAATCGTTGTAGAGTAGATGTAGAGAACATTAGTTAGAAATAGTTAGCACTCAATTAGAACATATAGTGAACCATCTGGATTCGTGAGATCGGCTCCATATCTAGTATGGATTGTCGTGGAAGTTTTGGGGTTATTCGATATAACCAAAACAATAGCAAATAAGTCCTTGTAGATTATTCATTGGAAACGTTGAATACGAAATCCATAGCTGAAACCAAAAGCAAAACTTGTATTGCTTGGATTTTTGGTGCATTCTCGAGGAAGTTCACATTCAGTGATATTTCTCGATTATGGAGCAAATGGAAGATAGTGAAAAACATGATGAGGATTCAAAACCCTGCATCAGAGTGTTGAGAAGCGCAACGGAAAGTGTTCCTGAATGATTCTCTTCATAAAGGAAAGGATCAATGATAATGATCATTGTGTTTTTCCACTGGTATTTTCACTACATGAAGTAGGATTCAAAATGTAGCCCATATCTTGTATGGATACATTTGTGAATCATTTTTCATGATTACCGGAATATGACATACCTATGAACTACTAAGGAAATAATGGTATGCTAAAGATATGAGAAATCCCAAAGCAAAATTCCCTTGAGATTAGAAAGCAATTCGTTGCTGAATCTTACAAGTAAAGGGGTTACTTGGATTTTCCCAAATGACTGCAAAGCCATAGTGGAAAAAGGGGTGAATGACAAAAGCATAATTGAGTATTGGACAAATTCAAATGAATTTGATTCAAGTGTGCTAAAAGTTTGGTGGATTTAATACTACTAAAGTACTAGTATCTCATAGTAAATCTCCAAGTTTGATATTTGATCAAAGGATTTTGAAGTTGTTCAAAATAGTGAGTGGATATGCAATTTGCATGAAATTGAGTGGGAGCTATGAAAGTCTTCCTAAAAACAATATGTGAATGACATATTTTTGAGTGGGAGCAATATAAGTCTCAAACTCAAATGTGTCAGGAACACATTTTGAGTGGGAGCAATATAAGTCTCAAATTCAAGTATGTGGGAACATAGTTTGAGTAAGTGTAGTGACTCATACCCAAATATGTTGGGAACATATTTTGAATAGGAGCTTAAAGGAGTGATTCTTAAGTGTGTATACGACACATTGAGAATAAAAGTGCAAGTACCAATAAATAATGATTTATAGGGAGTAGAAGTGGATAATAAGTATATTACGATATTATGTAGTATTCCTTAAAGGATTCTGAAAAGGGTTTCAGAATAAAAGTTAATTGAGGAACTGGTCCTTGATAACTCAAATTAGCAATAGAATTAAGTCCAACATCGATGGTTGAAAGAAAGAAAAGGATGATCATCATCCACTATGTTGAGACATAGGTTCTTTCTTAGAAAACCAAGATGATAGCTTAACATAATATATGATCCAATAAGGAACGTTTGAAAAGTGATTAAGTTCAAATGACGGAACATTGAGCTAAGTTTGTCCACAGTATCTAATAGAGAGCTATAGACATGTTTTCCAAGTCCATGAAGGATGACATATCTTAAAGCATAAAGGGTTATGTTATAAGGGAATATGTTGGAAACTCCTGTAATACCAACTAAAGTCAAGTAGGAAGCAAGGTGAACAAAAACATCGAAAGATGCATAGGGTGCACTCGTGTTTTGATAATTACATTTATAATAATAGATAAGGGTACCATCTAAGGTGTTGTATAATGTTATGGCGGGGCTAGTTCTCTCTTAACATAGAATGATGTGTCCCAGGGCACAGTGGCCATGAGAAAGCCCTCGAGGTTGATCTAAAGTCACTGTAGGCTCCTGGAATCCGGCCTCGTTCTACTGCCATAGCGATGATGCATACACAAAGATGTTATCATGTGATGATAAAGTATTAATCTCAATCAAGGTGATATTAGTAAGTTCCAAAGGATTTGGGACTGTAAAATATAGGACCAAGACTCAACATCTTCCATGAGCAAGCATGTTTAGGGTACCAAGATATATGGTGCCAATAATTTAGAACAAATGTAGCTAGTTTATTTGTACTCTAGTGCAAGTGGGAGACTGTTGGAAATATGCCCTAGAGACAAATAATAATAAGGATTATTATCATATTTCATAAAGTTTATGATTAAGTTTTATATCATGCTATAACTGTATTGAAAGGAAACGTCAGTACATGTGTGATATATAAACAACCAGGGGTTCCAAGTGAAACTCCAGTCACTGGTTCATTGGTCAATAGATGATCAAGGTTTCCTGATCATGTGGCATTTATGCTAGTTGGAAATGGAGTCAACTCATTTTAAGAATGAGATGATGAACCAATACACAACCTAAACATCATGACCCGATCATGTCACGAAGTTCAAGTTATGATGATTAGAATAGACCCTCGTAGACTATTCCTTAGACCGTGAGGCTATATCAATCACTGTATCCCGAGAGTGCTTATATAGCATCAAACGTCACTTGGTAATACAGTGATCATAAAGGTGTGTTTAGGTATTCAGAGGAACCGTAGAGGCAATATATGTCAAGAGCGGGATTTGTCCATCCGTGTGACGGAAAGATACTCAAGGTCCCACTTGGAGAAGTTATATCCAATAGCTGCGGAGCGTGTGATATGATCACAGGGATATCACTTGTCGGAATGAGTCAAGTGGCATTGTTTAGTAACAAGATTGAACACAACATGGTGATGTCATTGATCAGATATCGGGCAATGCAAGTATCGAGAGACAAAAGGAATAAGACGCGATTGTCCCGGTTCAAACGACGAAAGATCTTCGTGGAATGCATATGGGTCACATGGCCATCTAGGTCCCTGATGGCTCAATGCACAGCGCCCAGAAAAATGCTTGATGGCGGTGTTGATGTGGAGCTCATTTGGAACCCCAAGAGGAAGGTATGATGAGCACAGCAACAAGTTTCCCTCAGTTATGAAACCAAGGTTTAATCGAACCAGTAGGAGCAAGGAAACACCCCAAAGGTGTTACTAGCTGAGCTTTGGCAGGGCGCACTACCGGTGCTAGTAGCAACATGGAGACCTGCACAACACAACCACAAAACTTTGTCCCCAACTTGCGATGAGGTTGTCAATCTCACCGTGTTTTGCGGAAAACAAAGGATTAAACGTATCGAATGGAAAGAAGTAAAAGTTTACAGAAAGTAAACACAAAGAAGTAAACAATTGTAGATTGTATGTAAAGAAAAGGACCGGGATCCATAGTTCACTAGAGGTGGCTCTCCTTAGATAGATAACATGCTGGGTGAACAACCTCATCGCAACTTTGGCTTTTGTCCCGTCCAATTCCGAGAATATTCATTTTCTGACTTTCCTGGAACCAAAAACAGCAGAAAACAGACAGCTGGCACTGTGGCTCTTGTTAATAGGTTAGTCCATGAAATCATATGAAAAGTACTCCAAAGTTGGAACAAAACACAAGAAAGAGGATAAAACCAAGCACGGAACATCAAAAATTATAGATACATTTGCAATGTATCAACATCCCCAAGCTTAACTCCTGCTCGTCCTCGAGTAGGTAAGTGATAAAAAGAAAGAATAATTTTTGAGGTGACATGCACCATCATAAACTTGATCAAAGTATTTGCAAAACATTCAAAGCTGGGATCATAGTACTTCAATCATAACATGAAAGACAAAGTTCTAGCAATAAGCAAAGAAACTATGATGCAACATGAAAAGGCACAAACAAAAGATTCATGAATAACAATGCTTTGCAAGACGTTTGTTTGTTTCACATAAAGAAAACATAGCATAATAGTATTCAGCTTGTCCCTCAATAGAGTAGCAAATATAAAAGCATAGGACACCTTCAAAGTTCATAAGAGTGACTAGATACAATAGTTTAAAACAAGCAATATCAAGTTATGCATCAATCAACCAGTCTTGGGACAATGCACATAGAACTAAGAATGGCCACTATGCTCTCAAAGTAGGTGCATAAAGATAGAAGGTGGAGACTCAATATAATGGTGGAAGAAAGGCCTTTAAAAGGAAGTAGGGATTCAAGTCTCATAAAGAGCTTCCAAAAATTATGGTACTTATAGCTTTCAGCTCTCATTGCCCCTATCATAAGCATCTTTAAGGTGATTAAGGTTAAAGTGACACAACTAAGAGGATATGCTTGACAAGTTATAAACCAAAATCTCATGCCTCTTACTTAAGAAGACCGATCCTCATGCTACTCAACTTCAGTCACGAGTAAGCTCTTGTCATTGTAAGTATATGTGTATCATTAAGAACCGCCAACGGGGTACCCCTTGCACATGATACGGGAGCTTTCCCATAATCAAAATGACAAGGCAAGCAGACAATGAGCATCTCAGCGATCTTTTTATTTGCTATTTGCATAGGTTTTTATTGAGGATGCTTCATAGAGTTCTCATTATGGTGATGCTGCAAGTTTCCACCATGATTAGGCATGGCTTAGGCTAGCGGCGCAAGCGTTTCTCTAACACACATACAAACTCCATGATCTTACAAGTTCCACTTTTATTTCACACTGCCGGGATCCATAAGCAAAAGAACATGATATCAACGGGGTACAAAGTACAAGTGCAATGTTGAAAGCGTTCCCCATGAAACATGGTTCTACTAATTTCAACTTATAAAGCGCAAGCATATACACAACAAAGAAGGACCCAATGGTTCAAGTTTATTAGATGCAAAAAGTAAAGTGTGCCATCAAGTTCGTGAGAGCTTTAATCACTAGTTTTCTCATAACAAGTTTAATTTGGAAGGTAAACAAAAGCATGAATATACTTGGAATTGTTGGGTCCGCAGCAAAGAAAACAAAAAATTTCCTACGGTGTGAACTACATGCCAAGATCTATCTACTAGGTACAAAGCAACGGGTGGACATACATCCAACGAGAACTTACCCTCGTAGACAACGAGCTTTGTTAACGAGTAGGAACTCGTGGTTGATGTAGTCGTACACTTTGCGATCTCAAGATCGTGATGAAGTCCAGCAGGTCCGACTCCAACACGTCCATCAGATCCAGCTCCAGCACCACCAAGTCCAGCACTACAAAGCAGCGGTGCATCCGTGATCGCACACACGTCCGGTACCCCGACAACCTCCGTCCCTCGCTCCAGCAAAGCAGCGGAAGCAGCAACTCCTTTCCAGATAAAGCCACCTGGAACATGTATCTCGCTAATCCGAGACCATGGGGGAATAATACTAGAGGGGGAGAGAGATCCTTCACAAGGAGGTGTGAGTGAGAAGTGAGGAGGGGGTGGCCTTTTACCTCCTCCATTCATGTGGTGGTAACCCGTCCACATTAAAATGCCCCTTCACATTCTCTTTTAAAGTCTCCACTTTAAATGCATTAAATTTCTCCAAATTTAATGCTCTCTCATTTAATAAAACTCTTTTATTATTTTTATTCAGAATTTTGTTAATTACTTTAATTAACAAACATTCACATAAAACCCCCTGCAACATTTCAATATTACATGCAGAACCAATTTCAGCAATTTCACCCGAAACAGTTTTGGTGTCTATTGAAATAATTCCAGCGCTTTCTTAAATCTTTATCTGAAACATATTTTCTCCAAATGGTGTCGGTATCCCTTAAGTGTGTCACCCTACGGTTCGCGAATAATGCAGACATGATCGAGACCCCTCTCCGATCAATAATCAGTAGCGGGACCTGGAGATCCATACTGACTCCTACACATTCAACGATGACTTCTGTGATCGTGAGAACCTTTAACGCTAGTAACTAAATCCCTTTGTCCCGCGATATATTACATGTCCGAGATTCGATCATTGGTATCTCCATACCTAGTTTGATCTCGTTACCGACATGCACTCTTTTCTCGTTCCCGTGATATAACATTCTAGTGATCACATCACTTGCTTGCAAGCTATTTCAATGTGATATCACCGAGAGGGCCAGAGTATATCTATCCGTCATCGGGATGGACAAATCCCACTCTTGATCCATGAGCCTCAACATAACACCTTCGTAGCACTGAACCCACCTTTATAGTCACCCTGTTACGGTGTGACGTTTGATGTTATCAAGATACTCTTCCGGTGTTAGCAATTAACATGATCTCATGGTCTAAGGATAAAGATTACTTCGTATGATGTTATAGCAATATAAACATAATGACTTTGATCGTAATGCTATACTTCGGATGAATGTTCATCACATCATTCCACCAATGGTGTGACCTTGTTATTAACAACATCCAATGTCCATGATCAGGAAACCTTGATCATCTTGTTAATCAACAAGCTAGTCTATAAGAGAGGCATAACTAGGAACCCTTTTTGTTTATTAAACACACATGTATTGATGTTTCTGATCAATACAATTGTAGCATGTAAAATAAACATTTATCATAAACATGGAATAAGATAATAACCACTTTATTGTTGCCTCTCGGGCATATTCCCTTCAGTCTCCCACTTGCACTAGAGTCAATAATCTAGTTTGAAAAACTTTGCGTATTGAACACCTATGGATTTCTGGTGTTGCATATACGCTATTTCTAGTGGTTAACATAATCTCTAGATCTGACAGTTTCAGGTCCATGTGTATTTGCATGTCTCTGCGTCTCTACGCATCACTCATTCTCAAATGAGATGGCATTATATAGATTTGGTCCTTTGGTGAGACCTTTAGTTCGTTTGGCTCAAAATATGTTGATATTATTGTCACACAATATATCTTCATAGTATTAGCCCACTTTGAACCACACCTAGTTTGATAACAAACTACTTAACACAAATGCCCTCCTTTGCTGCTACTATAGCAGTCATATACTTAGCCTTTTGTTGTAGTATCCGTCACAATGTCTCAACTTTGGAACTCATCCAAATCCATCATGGAACATCCTTTCCATTACATTATGCCACCCATAGTCTAAATTGAGATAAATTTAATTTGTATCTTGTGACAAAACTAGTATCAATGTAACACTTTACAATGAACTACCTTTAACTATTTGTCACTTATACATTATATATTCTTTGTTCTTCCAAATCTCATAAGAATATCTTTACTATTGTCCAATGATCATCTTATGAATCATTCTGGTATATGCTCATAACATTTAGAGCATAGGACATTCTGGATATATACATATCATGGTATAATCGATCAAAATCTTCATGTGATTTTACTCACCAAGTGTTGAAACACTTGAATTTTGATACAATCCTTTCCATGCAGCAAGAACCTTTCTTGTTGTTTCCATATTGAACCCTTTCAATATATCATATATGTATGTCTGGCACAACCATATTAGCGCCTTAATCTATCCATATAGATATTGATGCCTAATATTCCGGGTTTGCCCAAGTCTTTCATCGAAATCTTATTTTAATGACATTCTTAACTTGTGTCAATACAAGATACATCATTTCCAATCAACAATATGTCCTCTACATAATGTATTAGAAATATGTCTCAGTGCTCCCACTTAATTTCTTGCAAATGCAAGCATCTTCATCATCTCCGATGAATTTAAACTCTTTTAACAGTTTCATCATGGTGAAGATTCCAACTCCGCTATGCTTACTTCAACTATTGAAGTTTACATGCCCTTTTAGCACCCTTTGAATTAACAAAACCCTTCGGACCATGTCATGTACATGTCCTAGGTTACCGTTCTATTAGAAGAACCTTGTTTTGTTTATTCAACTACCATATACCAAATTATATGTAGTAGTTGCTACATTAATCCGTCAAGACTATATATCGCTATGAAAGATCAAATCTTGTCATAGTCAACTCCTTTAACATTGTTGTAAACTTCTTTCCGACATGTCGACTATTTCATAGATGTTAAACATCCATGTCTTATTTCTTTATAGATCCAAACACGACCGATAGGCTTCACGCCTTTCCGGAGGGTCTTCCAAGTTCAGAAACTTGTTTTCTCGTGTATGGATACTATCACGGATTCTATGACTTCTAGTCATTTTATGGAGTCAGGGCCCATCATCGCTTCTTTTCATGTAATCGGTTCATCATTGTCAAAACAATAACGACTTGCTTATAAAATCTTACTGTTTGATTCTTACCGACCCACACGGTTCTATAGGAACTCTAATCTCCGAGATCACACCTTTTGTAATCACGAGATCCATGAGCATTGTGGCCGCCACCGAGACACTTTCCGGCACTGCGCTACTTAGCACATATAGCTAAGGTTCAACAACCTTATCAAAGTTCTATTGTCCTCCCACTTAACTTTTCACGAAAAATTCCTTCTTAAGAAACTTGACGTTCCAAGTAACAAACTCTTTTGTCCTCCGTGTTATGGCGAAATTCCCAACAAATTCTTTGGGATAACCTACAAAGACGTGCTTATCCGACTTTGGTTGTAAACATTTTACTTATGCATACCATACCAAAATTTAAGAAAAGACAATTCGGTTTTATCCCAAACCATAACTCATATGGTGTCATTTCAATGGATCACGATGGTGCTATTTTCAGTGTAAAAGTGGTAGTCTCTAAAGCTTCAATCCTTAAAACATAATGGCAGTTTTATAAATGACACCCTTGATCTTACCATGTCAAACATGGTTTGATTTTATCTCTCGAATATGCCATACTCCTATGGTTTATCAGGAAACACAAATCATGGAACAATTCCTCAAGTCTTAGGTGTTTTTGCTAAACATGTAACTCAAATATCTTCCTTTATGATCGAATCATAAACTCTTTATTTTCTTGTTACAATGATTTTCCACTTCATCTTGAAAGTCTTTGAACAATTTTCAAATGTTTCATACTTCTTCCTTATTAAGTAAATATACAGATATATTCACTCAAATTTTCGGAGAAAGCATATGAAGCAAAAAGATCCATCGCATATGGCTACACATAATGGACTATGCACATCAGCATGCACAATTTCCAATAAGCTAGTCATCCGTTCCTCTCTGGCCTATGGACAGAGTTTCAATTATCTCGAGGAAAGTCTCACATGCGTCAATTGATCAAAATCAAAGACTCCAAAAATCCATCAACATGGAGTTTCTACATGTTTTCTTTCAAATATAATTTAAACAGCGATGTCACTTCATAAGTGATCTTTCAATCATTTGTCTTGCGACATTTTAGCAATAGTGTTTATGGATGTGATTTCTCCAACTAGACTTGTAAAAGTTCATCCATCCGTTATGGAATACGGTAATTATTTGAACAGCCATTGGTCTCATGATACCGGAATAAAATAACAATTATTTAAACAAATCTTGAAGGCTTGGTTTGATGACAACGAAAAACACAATAACACTTTATTTTTTTTCGATGAACATCATCACTCATTCTCTTGCTGGTTACTTAGGCCATTGTAGTTCATGAATTGTGTTGTCCTGTATGACACTTCATACCAACCAATTCGGTATCCAATACCGGTATCCAATACCTAAGAACCACATTGTTTAACAAGCAAGGAATATAGCCATAACATGTATATCTTCTATATACCTAAGTTGGACATCTCCAACCTTTTATTTTCTGCCAAATATTTTATAGATTCTCTTTCAGCAATTCCTTTTCTTTTAAAAGAATCTATCAACATCAATAGCGGTGTCATCAACATGACACATGGTACAAAGCGTATATAGTCAAATACTAATACCTTTGGACTTGCACTTTGAAGTGGATCACCATCATCAAATGTTTGGTGTTCTTTCAAAAATCCATTCTTTAGTAATCTATTAGTGTAGTAAACATTTTACTTACATCTTCTATTCATCCTTATCATGACACCTTTCATGATCAAGCTACTATAGCCTATAAGGAAGAATCGTGAGTATAATATCAGTTCCCAAAACCTTTTTGGTAGATTCAGATGCCTAGCATCTCCATCCTTCACAAATTATCATACAATATGAGAATATGTATTTTGCTAAATTATACTCTATCATAATGCAACCAAAAAACATTGTTTCAGATATCACAATATCTTTCACACATGATGGTTTCTGAAACAATTTTCAGCTCCAATATAATCTTGATATTAAAACAACTTTTTGAATATCAATAATCATGGAGGCAAACATGATACTTTAGATACTAACATTGGAATTCTTACTCTTGATTTAATACTACTTATTAAACTTCATGGAGTAAATAGAGTTTGCTGAAAGTTTGCAATAGGACTTATAAACTTTAAATTGACATTCGAAACAATACGATACTAGTTCGTAAAGTAAATATCCAGAATTCTATAGTTCTATTATCTCAAATAAAAACTAAGCATAAGGTAGAAAACGAATGCCAATGACTACAACAAACTATGCAAATTCACTTTGATTTAATTTATGACAAATTTGGTTCGACTAATCAAAATTAGAAATGAACTCCCACTCAAAAACAACATCCCTCGTGCCTTTTTGGTGATTACATGAACCAAATCCACTACACCAAGTCCGATCATCACGTGAGTTGATGTAGCTTCAAAGGCGAGCATCTATATGGGCATCATATCAACTATATGACTCATGCTTAACCTTTCGGTCTGTGTTTCGAGGCCATGTCTGTACATGCTAGGCTCGCCAAGTAAGAACCTTAGTACTCGCATGTGTAAAACTGTCTTACACCCGTTTGTATGAAAGCGTAGAGTCGAGTACACCCGATCATCACGTGATGTCTCGAAATACGATCCACAAAACGGTGCATACTTAAGGAAGAACACATTTTTATCTTGATATCTAAAAGAGGGATCATCTTACAATGCCACAGAAAGCGCCAAACTAGTAGTATAAGATGCTAACATCTAATGTGTAAAGTGAGATGATATGGTCCATGCATTTGATCTCTATCACTTGCATCGTGGTATGATCTCTATCATTCCTTTGTGTGTAAGGCCAAGGTCTATGGAACTTACACGTTGAGTGTGTTGTAAGAGTATCTATCATACATCTACTTACAACAATACCATATCAATACACTAGCCCAGCAACGATCTAAACTAGACACCTCTAATTTATCAATTGCAAGTTTTATGCGGCTTAGGGATTTCGGAGATAGAACCGTTCCTACCTACGAACATGAACCACAACGAGGATAACTAAGTTATTAGCAACTCGTTGTAAATCAGATATTGACTATAGTAGGAGAGACAGACACCCGCCAGCTACTTATGCAAAACAAGTTGCATGTCAGTCGTGGAACCGGTCTCATGTACGATGACATGTAAGGTTGGTCTGGGCCGCTTCATCCCACTATGCCACCAATATCCAAAATACATAGAAGATGCAATAACATGATCATCATCGCCCACATATCAACATATGTGTACTACCCGTGCTAAGCACCTATGCATAGATCAGGCTCTGATACCATTGTTGGGTCCGCACCATAGAAAACAAAAAAATTCCTACGGTGTGAACTACACGCCAAGATCTATCTACTAGGTACAAAGCAACGGGTGGACATACATCCAACGAGAACTTACCCTCGTAGACAACGAGCTTTGTTAATGAGTAGGAACTCGTGGTTGATGTAGTCGTACACTTGCCGATCTCAAGATCGTGATGAAGACCAGCAGGTCCGGCTCCAGCACGTCCATCAGATCCAGCTCCAGCTCCAGCACCACCAAGTCCAGCACTGCAAAGCAGCGGTGCATCCGTGATCACACACACGTCCGGTACCCCGACAACCTCCGTCCCTCGCTCCAGCAAAGCAGCGGAAGAAGCAACTCCTTTCCAGATAAAGCCACCAGGAACATGTATCTCGCTAATCCGAGACCATGGGGGAATAATACTAGAGGGGGAGAGAGATCCTTCACAAGGAGGTGTGAGTGAGAAGTGAGGAGGGGGTGGACTTTTATAGGAGGAGGGGGGGTGCCCCTCCTTCATGGCCGGCACAAGGAGGGGGTGACCCTTCACCTCCTCCATTCATGTGGTGGTAACCCCTCCACATTAAAATGCCCCTTCACATTCTCTTTTAAAGTCTCCACTTTAAATGCATTAAATTTCTCCAAATTTAATGCTCTCTCATTTAATAAAACTCTTTTATTATTTTTATTCAGAATTTTGTTAATTACTTTAATTAACAAACATTCACATAAAACCCCCTGCAACATTTCAATATTACATGCAGAACCAATTTCAGCAATTTCACCCGAAACAGTTTCGGTGTCTATTGAAATAATTCCAGCGCTTTCTTAAATCTTTATCTGAAACATATTTTCTCCAAATGGTGTCGGTATCCCTTAAGTGCGTCACCCTACGGTTCGCGAATAATGCAGACATGATCGAGACCCCTCTCCGATCAATAATCAGTAGTGGGACCTGGAGATCCATACTGACTCCTACACATTCAACGATGACTTCTGTGATCGTGAGAACCTTTAACGCTAGTAACTAAATCCCTTTGTCCCGCGATATATTACATGTCCGAGATTCGATCATTGGTATCTCCATACCTAGTTTGATCTCGTTACCGACATGCACTCTTTTCTCGTTCCTGTGATATAACATTCTAGTGATCACATCACTTGCTTGCAAGCTATTTCAATGTGATATCACCGAGAGGGCCAGAGTATATCTATCCGTAATCGGGATGGACAAATCCCACTCTTGATCCATGAGCCTCAACATAACACCTTCGTAGCACTGAACCCACCTTTATAGTCACCCTGTTATGGTGTGACGTTTGATGTTATCAGGATACTCTTCCGATGTTAGCAATTAACATGATCTCATGGTCTAAGGATAAAGATTACTTCGTATGATGTTATAGCAATATAAACATAATGACTTTGATCGTAATGCTATACTTCGGATGAATGTTGGATGCATGAGTGGAACTCATACTTTGTTGTGGAGGCTAGCAAAAGACTGGGAGCGACAAACTAAGAGAGCAATAATGGCCATAATCATGCAGAGCGACAAAACATCATTGATCAAAGCATAAAGTGATACTACAAGTTGAAAAATAAAGGATCATAAAGGCTATGGTGACTTGAGATAGTCATAACATGGTGTGAGCATGCACCAAGTCAACCCAAATAAAGCATCAAAGGAGAATACCACTATACTATGCTTTAATATGCTAAAACAACGCATGATTCATCCAAGGCACATTAAGCAATCTCAATTGTTTATAACAAGTCATGCTACAACAAAGAATACTAAGCATAAAGCCAAAACAATATCAAGCATGGCATGACAAAGCATAGGCCACAGTCAAAAACGAGCTCTTTTTACCACATAAGCATGAACTTTCCTACTCTTTTCCAAACTAAGCCAAACTATTTGCAAACCAATGTATGAAAGAGGGGGTCCAACCAATTTATTCAGAAAACTAAGCAAACAAAAGCAAACGAAAAACCAAAACGAAAACGAAAAAGAAGACGCTCCAAGAACAACACAACTATGCATGAAACAATAAAAATGAAGCGTTCGCAAGAAACCTGGGATTTTTATTGATGAAGAAGGGGATGCCTTGGGCATCCCCAAGCTTTGACGCTTGTACTTCTTGGATATTTCTTGGGGTGACATGCGTGGCATCCCCAAGCTTGAGCTTTAGTCCATTCTTCATCTCATTACTCATTCCTTCCATACACCTGAAATTCTTCCTTCATACAAAACTTCACACAATCTTTATTAGCAACATTAGTGCACTTAAGATAAATAAGTCTTAAGGTTCAGTTCTAACACCAAATAAACTTCCATTAGAACACTAGATACTGTAGCACTTCCCTCAAAAAGGTCAATTCCCCAAAAGAACTCAAAAAGGAACCAACAAGAAGCAAATGCAGAAAATGGCAAAAATCTGTCAAAACAGACCAGCAGGTAAAGACGATTTTTTTCGAAGACCTTCTGTTGCTCAAATCAAACAGTGTTGAACTAATGAAAGTTAGATAACAACCTGCGGCAGAAGCATAAAGTAGTAGAACTATTATAGCCTCAACACTAGTGGTGGTAATAGTAGAAACACTAATGTTTCTAGCAATTTCATCTTCTCTTTCCCACTTAGCATGTAATTCAGCTAATAGTCTAACATTTTCATTAATTCTTACTTGTATAGCATTAGTAGCTGCAAAGGGATTCTCATTAGTTTCAAGTTTAGCAGCCATTTTATTCAAAGAAGATTGAGCTTCAGCCAAAGATGCTATATTTCTTTTAGCATTAGAGAATTTTCCTCAATAGTTTTATTGAAAGTAGTTTGTTTACTAATAAACTCTTTAAGCATAACTTCAAGTTCAGAGGGAGCACTCTTATCATTGTTGTAAGAATTTCCATAAGCATTACCATTGTTGGGAGGGACAATTCTTTACCAAAGATTTCATTCTTTCCCAAGCTTGAGCAACATGCTCATTATCAAGTTGTTTAAACTTCATTATTTTGCTTCTCATAGATATAATCTTAGCAGGAGGATAGTATTTTCCAATGAAAGCATCTTTGCATTTAGTCCAAGAATCAATACTATTCCTAGTTAAGAAATTCAACCATTCTTTAGCTTTTCCTCTCAAAGAGAAAGGAAACAATTTCAGCTTAATAATATCACCATCTATATCCCTATGCTTTTGCATCTCACAAAGTTCAACAAAGTTATTTAGAAGGGAAGCAGCATCTTTATTACCAATACCAGAAAATTGCTCTCTCATAACAAGATTGAGTAAAACAGGTTTTATCTCAAAGAAAGTATTTTCAGGCATAGGTGGAGCAATAAGCGTGCTCATAAAATCATTGTTGTTGGTGCTAGTGAAGTCACACAACTTAGTGTTTTCAAGAGTAGTCATTTTTTGGGTTTTCAAATAAGAAAGCAAACTAGTAAAACTAATTTTTTTGTGTTTTTGAATAACAAAACAAGCAAACAAAGCAAAAAGAAAACTAAGCAAAAAAACAACAAAGTAAAGAGATTGGTTATGAGGGACTCCCCTTGTGAAGATGTCCTTGACTCCCCGGCAACGGTGCCAGAAAAATCCTTGATGGCTCAATGCACGGCGCCCAGAAAAATGCTTGATGGTGGTGTTGATGTAGAGCTCATTGGGAACCCCAAGAGGAAAGTATGATGAGCACAACAACAAGTTTCCCTCAGTTATGAAACCAAGGTTTAATCGAACCAGTAGGAGCAAGGAAACACCCCAAAGGTGTTACTAGCTGAGCTTTGGCAGGGCGCACTACCGGTGCTAGTAGCAACGTGGAGACCTGCACAACACAACCACAAAACTTTGTCCCCAACTTGCGATGAGGTTGTCAATCTCACCGTGTTTTGCGGCAAACAAAGGATTAAACGTATCGAATGGAAAGAAGTAAAAGGTTGCAGAAAGTAAACACAAAGAAGTAAGCAGTTGTAGATTGTATGTAAGGAAAAGGACCGGGATCCATAGTTCACTAGAGGTGGCTCTCCTTAGATAGATAACATGCTAGGTGAACAAATTACAGCGGGGCAATTGACAAACACCAAGAAAGCAAAACATGCATATACTAATCATCTTGACTCCTTTGAGACTTGATTGGGCATTACAACATTATACATAGACCGCCATCCAACTGCATCTATGACTAATAATCCACCTTCAGGTTATCATCCGAACCCCCTCCAGTATTAAGTTGCAAGCAACAGATTACTGCTTTACGAACTGCGTGTAAAGTAAACAATACGATTGTTCTATGAACAAAGGATTGTTGTTTTATCCCTAGTAGCAACAACACATCTAGTACCTTAGAGATTTCTGTCACTTCCCCGAATTACCAGAGGCATGAACCCACTATCGAGCATAAATACTAACTCTTGGAGTTGCTAGCATCTACTTGGCCAAGATAGCTACTAACAACAGAAAGCATGCAGGATCACAAATAACAAAGACATGATAGAATCAATAATCAATCTGAAATAGCATCTCAATATCCATCGGATCCCCGCAAACACAACATGCAGAATTACAAATAGATGATCTTGATCATGAATGGAGCTCACAAGATCTAGACATGAAAGCACAAAGGAGGAGAACCAGCCATCTAGCTACTACATGGATCCGTAGTCCAAGGATGAACGACTCACGCATCACACCGGAGGCTTGCATGGTGATGAAGAAGGCCTCCAGGGTGAATTTACCTGTCCAACAGGGTGCCGGGAAGAGCTTCAGATCCCTCCCGATCTAGGGATGGAGATGACGGTGGCTATAGACTCTTTCGTTGATTTTTGATCGGGCACTTAGGGTTTTTGTCCCGAGGGCAATATATAGGCGGAAGGAGAGGCTGAGGGGGTGCCGGGAGCGGCCACACCACCCCCTGGCGTGGGCCAGGCCTGCCCACACGGCCAGGTGGTGTGGTGGCCCCTGGCCCCTCTCCGTCTTGTATTCTGGCACTTGATGACATCCGGAAAAAAATAGGCACTTTGACTTTTGTCCCGTCCAATTCCGAGAATATTCATTTTCTGACTTTCCTGGAACCAAAAATAGCAGAAAACAGGCAGCTGGCACTGTGGCTCTTGTTAATAGATTAGTCCAAGAAATCATATGAAAAGTACTCCAAAGTTGGAACAAAACACAAGAAAGTGAATAAAACCAAGCACGGAACATCAAAAATTATAGATACATTTGCAATGTATCAGTCCCTCTGTAGATCATTGGTCCGAGAGTGTCCCGACCATGTCTGGAGTGTTCCCAAACCGTGGGGTATCACGCTTAAGGGATTGATGATGCTTAGAGAGTGTTTACAGGATCGGTAGAATCACCAAAGAAGAGTAGAGAGAAAACTGGAAGGGTTTCGGTAAGTCCAGAGGATGTCCGGAGTGGAGGTGGAAGGTGTTCCACAGCCACGGAGATTGAATAATATGTGAATGAATGTTAAATATTGATTTAATCATTTATTCATAATTATTTAATGATGAGAAAATCAATTAAAAGGTCAAAAGGCTTAATGGGCCAATTCCGGAGGGAGAAGGGCCCATGAGGGAAAGGCAAGAGGAGAGAAGGGGACAACGGGGTAGGCGGCTAGGCCAAACCCCCCAGCATGGGGCCCACTAGGGCTGGCCGGCGGTGCCCACCTCTCCCCCTCGTTTAGTCCCACCCCAGGACTTTGAGGGACGTAGTACCTCCCCTCCCCCTATATATAGTGGGGGTATATGGCCAGATAAATACACACAATATTCAATAAAGGTTTCCTCACTTTTGGGGAGACCTCCAATTTATATTCTCTCTCTCTCTCCCGTGACCATGGTCCCAAGTTCGGACTGCACGAACGAGCGACATCTTCACCACGAAGCGTCATCGCGCTGCGGGATTCGGATCCAGGAGCTCTACTTCCACAACTGTTGTTGGATCGGGGAAGTGAGAGTCATCGTCAGGAACCGGATGCATGTAACTCCCCGCGAGGTGTCACACTTGAGGCACTCAAGTCGTTGGAGCCGCGGGAGCGCAAGGACTTCATCATGACCTTGAGGTCGGCTTCGGCTCGTTTACATCACTCCTAAGCGTTGACAACGCTTTTCGGTCTTCAAGGGTAACTCCACGAAAAGCTCCTCCCATTACTGCATTACTAATAGATAGGTCCTAGCAGCATTAGGGGTTCAGGGGCATAGGGTAAAATTTTATTGTTTTCACATGCGGAACCCCTACAGTTATAACTATCAATAAAAGCGTAAATCCAGATGGAATTGAGATCCACCCTTTATTATTTGTACTGCACTCTAAGAAATTTGCAGGAACTAGTGAAGAGAGTCCACATGGACACTTACAATTCTTTGAAGACATTCTCAATTCCTTTATATTCGATGACTGTAATCTTGATATGGTTAAAACCTAGTTGTTTAGAAAAACTCTCTCTAATAATGTTTGTGAATGGTATAGATCTTTTTGTGCAGAAGCACCAAGGACTTGGATGGAACAGACAACCAATTTTCTATCAAAATATTATTCAGAAAGCAAAGCTCAGAGGATGAGAGGTATTATTATTAGTTTAAAAAATAATCATGGTGAGGGTTTGTATGAAGGATATCTAAGGTACAAAAGTTACCTAGATAATTTCCCCCATTATCATTTTCCTGATTGGTTAATCACTCATACTTTTTATGGAGGGCTTAATATTGAAAATAAAATGAATCTAGACACTGCTTCTAATGGCAGCTTTCTATCTTATACCTATGATCAAGCTTGGGATCTAATAATAAGAATGAGGGAAGCAATGGAAAATCTTAAAGATATGGAAAACATTATAAATAGTTTTTCTGAATATGCTTGCGTTAACAATTTCCTTGCAGATGAAAGGACTGTTGAAATGATTAAAACCCTTGGTATTGATTCTTACTCAGTAAAGAAAATTATTGAGAATTATGCAGGACATTTGCAGGTACCGACAGAATGGGAACCACACAAACCCCTCGAAGAGAAGAAGCGTGCAAGAGCACTAATGGAAGAATTCTCCTAAGTACCTATTCAATAGATCATCAAGAAAAGGCAAAAAGAGGAAGAACAAATAAATAAGAGACCAAAGAAACCAGAAAAGAACCCCGAAGCTACCAATATAAATAATGTTATCTTAAAGGATCTTATGGAAGCACGAATAGTGGATGATGAAGTAGTTATTATCGACCGCGAAACCACAAAGTTTATCGAAGGTAAGGTACGAGGTAATGAAACTTCTAAACCTATGACTCCTATATATTGCAGAGAAACTTTCTTGTATGGAATTTGTGAGACGATTTCCACTATAAAAATTACGCCTTCATCACTTTATGAAGAACTTCACTACAATTTAAATAATCCAGATGTGGAACCGGTAGACACTACTAATAAATTGTCTAATAGGACTAATAAAAAACCAGAAGGTGTAATCAGAAATATCTATCTTTATTGGATCACTCATGTACCCCCTTGATTTTCATATTGTTGATATTCCTCGAGATTCTTTTTGTCCTATTCTTTTAGGTAGGCCTTTTGTTTCCATAACTAAAGCTTGAGTTGACAATAAGAAGGACACTATTTCACTATTGTTTGGAGAAGAGGAAATGACATTCCACTTTGCCAAACTAAAGAAGAGGCCATATGAAGTGGAAGATATCAAGGAAAAGAAAAGAATTTCTGAGCTAGCCGCAATTCATTTTAGTACTCCACAAGATGAATTAGAGAGGAGCCTAATTAATTGGGAGGAAGCATCGGATGATGAGGAGAGAGAAGACATGGATGATTACCTTGATTCAGTTCCAAAAGCACCAAATCCACATGACTATGAAGAACTGGTATGAAAAGGAGATGAAGAACCTCCACCAATTGAATTGAAACAACTTCTAGATGATATGAGGTATGAGTTTTTAGATAATGAAAATAAATGTCCTGTTATTATTAGCAAAAATTTATCAGAGAATGAAACAAATAAACTCCTTTGGCCTTGGTTAACCATCGTGAAGCCTTTGCATATACTATAAGTGATATTAAAGGAATAGATCAATCTATAGTAACACATAAGATTACCATGCTTGATGATGCTGAACCTGTAGTGGATATGCAAAGAAGACTTAATCCGAAAATGAAAAGCGGTAAGAAAAGAGGTTATACGCTTATTAGATTCTGGCATAATATATCCTATCTATGACAGTAAGTGGGTTAGCTAGCTCATTGCATACCAAGATAGGGTGGTCTTGATGCTGCTATGAGTGAGGATGGTGAGCTAGTTCTTGTAAGGCCTATTGTAGGATATCGTATGTGCATTGATTTTAGGAAGCTAAACCGAGAGACACCGAAAAATAATAAACCTATACCATTCATGGATAAAATTTTAGAAAGACTTAGTAATAATTCTTATTTCTGTTTTCTTGATGGTTATTCTAGATATTCTCAAATTGCCATACAACCAGAAGATCAAGAGAAAAAAACTTTCACTTACCCTTATGGCACATATGCTTATAGATTAATTCTGTTTGGCTTATGTAGTGCAGTAGCAACTTTTCAAGAATGTGTTTTAAAAATCTTTGATGATTTTGTTGAGAAGACTATGGAAGTTCTAACAAATGATTTTGTTGTTTGTGGAACAACCTTTGATAATTGCCTCTACAATCTAACTAAAGTCTTGTAGAGATGCCGGTAATCAAATTTGGTTTTGAATTGGGAACAATGCCGTTTCATGGAAAGAGAAGGTAAAGTTTTCGGGCATAAGGTTTTGGAGAAGGGAATAGAAATAGATAAAACTAATATAAATGCTATAGAAAATCTTCCAATACCTCAGGACATTAAAAACTTAAAAATGTTTCTGGGACATGCATGTTTTTATAAGCGTTTTATAAAATATTTTGCTAAAATAGATATGCCTCCCACCAACCTTCTTGATAAATAAACTCCATTCTACTTAGATCATGACTGCATTGCAGCTTTTGAGAACCTTAAGAATAAATTAGTTTCAGCACCTATCATGCAATCTCCAAAATGGGATGAACCTTTTGAAATCATGTGTGATGCTAGTGACTATGCCTTAGGGGTTGTGTTGGGTCAGCGAGACAGAAAGAATTTAAATGTTATTTATTATGCTAGTAGACCTCTTAATAAGATTCAGAAACATTACGCTACTATAGAAAAAGAGTTCCTATCTATAATCTTTGCTTGTGACAAATTTAGATACTACATCATTAATTCTAAGGTAATAATTCATACGGATCACCAAGCTTTGCGTCACCTCCTTGTAAAAAAGGATGCGAAGCCCAGGTTGATTAGGTGGGTTTTGTTACTACAAGAATATGATTTACAAATAGTAGATAGGAGGGGTAAAGATAATCCGGTAGCAGATCATCTCTCTAGGATGGAGGGAATAATTACTAACCCATACCTATAAATGAATCATTTCCGGGAGAATATTTAGAAAATGTTGAAGTTGTTGATCCATGGTATGCAGATTATGCTAATTATCTTGCAACAAAATTTATACCTCCTGGTATGACAAGAAATCAAAGGATGAAATTCTTTAATGATCTTAAATATTACTTTTGGGGTGATCCATATCTATATCATCATGGACCCGATGGAATGAATCGGAAGTGTGTTCCTAATCATGAAATGAATGCAATATTGAAAGCTTGTCATGACCATCCGTATGGAGAAAAACATGCAGGTAAGCAAACTGCAGCGAAGGTACTTCAATCCGGATTCTATTGGCCCACCTTGCTCAAGGACACACATAGGTATGTGGAATACTGCGATGCTTGCCAAAGAAGAGGTAATATATGTAGGAGACAAGAAATGGCAATTAATTATAGTCTCATAATAGAACCCTTTGATGTATGGGGAATAGATTACATGGGACCCTTTATTGAATCAAATGGTTATACTCATATTCTTGTTGATGTTGATTATGTTACCAAATGGGTAGAAGCTATTCCAAAAAGTCCTGCAGATGTAGCCACCTCCGTGAAGATGATCAAGGATATCATAGTCCCCAGGTTTGGAGTTCCTAGATTTTTAATCACTAACGGTAGCTCTCATTTTATGAAAGGGACTTTCAGGAAAATCCTCAGCAAATATAGAGTAACTCACCGCATTTCTTCACCATATCATCCTCAAACAAGTTGTCAAGTGGAACTCTCTAATAGAGAATTAAAGACCATACTCGAGAAGACGGTGGACAAATCAAGGAAAGATTGGTCATACAAGCTAAATGACACTCTATGGGCATATCGTACTGCATTTAAAAATCCAATGGGTATGACACCTTATAAGATGGTGTACGGTAATGCATGCCATTTACCTTTAGAATTGGAACACAGAGCTTTTTGGGAAATCAAGAACCTAAATTATGATCTTAAAGCAGTAGGAGAAAAGTGTCTATTACATATTCATGCTTTAGATGAGTTTAGAAGTGAGGCCTATGAAAATGCTAGGTTGTTTAAGGAAAAAGTGAAAAGATGGCATGATATAAAAATAGAGAATAAGACCTTTAAAAGTGGAGACAAAGTGTTGCTCTTTAATTCTCGTCTTAAGTTGTTTCCACGGAAGCTCAGATCGAAGTGGGAAGGTTCCTATATAGTTGAAGAAGCTTATTCATCAGGAGCAGTGAAACTCAAAGGAAAGACACCCTCTCTTGCATGGGTGGTGAATGGGCAATGCTTGAAGCATTATCAAGTAAAAAAAAATATAAGTGCAATCACCATAGAAGTCATCACCCCACAAGAGTTGATTGAGCAAAAATATGCAAGGGATGGCAGCTTCAAGAAAAATGGACTCTAGATGAAATAAGCTACACTATGGTCAATCTATTGACCATAAAAGAGCGCTTCATGGGAGGCAACCCATGCAAGGTAAAGGCTTGAGAAAGTTTTAAAAGTTTTTATAAGCTTGTGTTAAAAGAGGAACATATTGAAACTCTAAGCAAAGAAGAAGGAAGATTGATAATGCCAAAATTGGTCAAAAATTTAAGCTGTTATTTTTTTGTCAAAACTTGATATTTCGTTAAGTTTCAGATTAATAAAGAGTCATTGGAGAAGCAGGAAATTTTTGGTGGACACAGAAGGTTTAACGACCAACTATGCTGCAGGAATAAAAATTCCGGCCATATAGCTGCGGTCATATAGTTGTTTCAACCTCACCCCTTCCATCCACAAAAGGTACTCATAGTTTAACGACCAACTATATGGCAGGAATTAAAATTACGCCCGTATAGTTGCCGTCATATAGATATCGATGCCTTTGACAAAACTATTTCCTTAGTACCGATAGTTCAACGACCAACTATACGGCGGGAATAAAAATTCCACCCGTATAGTTGTGGTCGTATAGATATCGAACCATCTCCAAAAAAAATATTTAGAGTACAAAGAGTTTAACGACCAACTATATGGCTGGAATAAAATTCCCGCCCATATAGTTCCGGCCGTATTGTTGGTTCCACCGTAGATGTAATCTATAGTCGGTTCATAACTATACGACGGGATCTATACGGGTCGTGCCCGTATAGTTGCTCGTTACGAAAAGCGGCTAGGGTTTTTGACCTCCCTTTTAAAGTTAATCGCATCTATTCTTTTTCATTAAGTTTTCATAGAGCTGCAGCCTCCAGCCTCTAGAAATCCTCGCCATCGCTACACAAGACCCTCTAACAACATCCGTGCATCGAAGCCATGCAACCCTTACATGTCAACAAGATCTGGAAGAATAAAGAAGAGAAACCCGTGAAGAGGATCGAAGAAGTAGAATCTAAAGGATCATCATCATCCAGCTCGAAGATCAAGCCTCTCTCAAATTGGGAGGACATGTTCCTACAACGGATGGAGATGATGAGGCAAGCTAAGCGGGTAAAGAACAAAGATGAGTATCTCCCAAATCCCTATCGTCACAACATAGGATCCTATTATAAACCTCCTCTTGGTCTATCACCTCTTAAACCTAAGAAGGTGCGGCAAGATGAGATTCATGATAAGAAGTATGAGTTGGAAAAGGCTTCAAAGGCATGTGTTGAAACAATTGGAGAAGGAATTGACTCCTACTAGATGATGAGCAAAGACCACGAAAAGAGGGTCGATGGCATCGATGGTAGAGTTGGTTTCTTGATTAAAACTGTCTTTGAGTTGATAGATGAGAAGAAATTCCTCAAGAAGAAAATGTTGTAGCTTCAATACGACATGGCCGAGCTCAGCATCCGCTTTGCAAGCATAGTTAAAGATGGCAACACCAAAGAAGAGGGCACCACTCTTCCTACCCAGGAGGAGGAATTGGTACCAACAAGGAGTTATTCGATCCCGCCTGGCTTGATTCCAAGCTTGGGGAGATCTTTAAAGACCTTGTAATCTATCATACAAGTTTTATATCACTATTTTATTTTGCATTAGTTCAAACTAGAAATAAAGTTTGCATCATTAGAATTCCCTTCAGGAATAGTTGATCCCTTTTATGAAATTTCGAGTTTATTATTATATATGGAGCAATTTTGAGTTTGTGTTTGTCTTATTAGATATATGAATGGCTTGAGTATAATTTTACTTGCACTTGATGATAGCAATAGGAGTCTTCCACACCATTGATATTAGTGGAACATATAAAGATAATTTGGTCAATATATTGTAAGTACATGGCTTGATTAACAAAGAAAGAAAAAATATCTAACCGGTTGATTTGAAAAAGAAACCTTGAACAAAGGAAAATAAAGAGTACTATAACAAATAGAGTGAGAACAAGTCGAGGTAGAATCTTCAAGTCATAAGAATGCTTCATATACAATTGGAATTTGATAATTGAGATCATTAAACTTTGAATTCCTACATGAAGTGGAATGTGTGGCTAGCTTATTTGCACAACACTTCAACAAAAGTGTGAGCATATAAACAAAAGAGAGGAAAAGAAAGAAGAAAAAGAGCGAATGTGCAAAGAGCAAATAGGCATACACCACTATATTGTAGTATGACAAAGAGACACTTTTGATATTTTGAATCCCAAGTTAATATGTTAATACTAAAGCACTTGGGACTACCTCGCTAACTCATTCGGTTGAACCATATACTTTTACATTATGTTGAGATTCATGTTTTGTGAACTGTTGATCACTAAAGTGTGGAAGCCTGCTAATATTATTTGGATGGTTCGAGTAAGGTACTATTCATGAACTTATTCCTATGTATCGTATATGATAAACACATGATGCAACTGCCTCATTTATTTTATCGACTCAGCTTCATGAATATGGGGATCACATCCATTAAGCTAAACTTTCTCGGGACGAGCAAGAGTCAAAGCTTGGGGAAGTTGATGAGTGCATATTTGCATCATGTTTTATATTATTATTTTGCATTGTAGATGTAGGATCTTGGTATTTTATGGTGCTCGCGTGCACTTTTTATTCTATTTTCACCAGGATCAGGACATATGATGGATCCAATGGACACAATTCTTGGAGTAGTTGTATTAGGGAGAAAAGGAGTCAAAAACAATGTAAATCTCTTATTTGGGAAATATCAATAGTACCAGCAGAAAACCCGAAGCAATGGAGACATACAGACGGTTCAACGACCAACTATACGATAGAAATACTTTTTCCCGCCGTATAGTTCCGGTCGTATAGTTGGCGCCGCCTCCGCCTCTTCAAATAGTTTTACCCCGTGCAATTGAATCGGGGAGACGACATACAGAACAACCAGAAATCGTGAAAACCTCACCTCCGGAAGGCATCTGGAGGGGGAACTTTCCTAAGGGATCCATCTTCGCCCTACATAGATCTAGGAGGCCAAGGCATCGATCTCCATCTTCATCAACCGCTGCACCATCACCATCTCCATCCGTCTTGTCTCATCCATCTGGATCTTGTTGTAATTTCTGTACTCGTTGTGGATTTATACAAGTACTATTCATCTACGATTGTTTCCATTACCATTACCATGATGTTGATTGCCTCCATGTCTGAGTAGATCTCTAGTTCTTGGGGAGATGTAGAAACCCTAGCATATGATTGAGATGAGATAGATATTATTATGTTATACATCATGATGTGTATGTGTTAATTGTCTTCATCTTGATGTTGAGAGTTGTGCACCTCCTTAATATTTGCTTCCTACGGGGACTTGATGAAGGGGATTACTTGTTGATAGATGGAGGAATGATAGCACTTACTGTGACTATAAAGTTGTTGTCATTCTTTACGTACTAACTTGGGTAATCAAGGAGAAATCATTAAGCCATGTCCATGCCATGGGAGAAATCCCTTAATAGCGCAGTAATTCGATTGATGTCAATTGTTGACTGTTGTGGTTATGAGAATGATGTGAGTAGTGGTTGCTTCCTATTTGTCCATATATGGAGCTTGACATGGTTATACCCTATGGGTACGTAACTTCAGCATACCTAGTCCAGCCCAAGGAAGGCCCACGGTAAATATACGCCAGCCCATGAAGATTTTCGGGTGGCCCAGGCCCATGACGCCTTCGGATCCTTGGAGAACAAGACTAGAGTTTGAATACAACTTGTAACCTACTCGTATCGGTACCCGAGACCTAACCTCCCCATATATAAAGGCTAGGAGGGTCCAACGAGGAGGACAACTACTAGATTACGACATACACACCTCCATGCCAGATCGAATCTGCGCACCCCTGTAACCTTCGGTTCCGCCGTAATCAAAGAGCAGACAAGCAGGAGTAGGGTTTTCCCTCCGGGGGCCTGAACCTGGGTAAATCTCGTGTCCCCTGGTTGCTTGTCTGTTAACCGTGCCACGATCTCCAGCATCCCCATCTTCTCCAAAACCCAAGTCCATAACAATGGGCATTGACGAGATTAAACCTCGTCAATTGGTGCCGTCTGTGGGAATCGGGGCTGCTGATTGTGCGGTCGTGACGGTTCTGACCCGATCGATCTACAACTCCGCGGCGACGGAGAATCACCTCCTCTTCGGCGCTTTCGACTTCACCGCCCACTCGCCGGATACCATGAAGGATTTCGAGCCCGTAGGCGACGGACTCGAAATTCTGTTCGGGAGCTTCTGCTTCCAGGTGGGACAAACTGGCACTCTCCGCCTCCCTGAGCGGATGCCCGTGCCACCAATCAGGCCCGCTTCATGGGCTCCACACCCCGTGCCACGCACGTCATCATCAGCAGATGAGTTCTACAGCAGCAGCAGCTGCAACTCCGATATGTGCGATCCACTTTCGGATGAAGGGACCTACGGTTCCGGATCCGAAAGCTGTGGCAGCAACCAACCAATCTGCAGGCGCTATCTATGCGCCGCAATCATCCAAACCGACGAGGAAACGCCTAACCCGCCGCCCAACCCCAACCCGCAGGACGGAAACGGCGAAAACGGGGAAAACAGGGGCCACCTCATCCAACTTAGCAAAGAAGGATGGGCCGAAGCACGCCGCGCCGTCGCAAGCGAAATAGTCCTACCTCTGGACTCCCCACGTGATCTGCTGATGGCATACCACTACCTCCTCATCGAGGAGCACAAGAAGCAAGTCAAGATGCAGGAGATGCTCGACAAACGCAAGAAAGCAGCCTCTGAGTCCAGTGCGCGACGAGCTGCGCTCTCCGCCATGGGACCCGGCTCTAGCACGAACAGAAACCAGGGAAACAAGCACCACTCTCGGGTGGAAAACATGGTCAGAGCTCCTCCCACATACATACATATCATGAGAATATTTGTTATAATAATCTTGATCGCTTAGTCCAAATTGTTAGCGGTGTATCCACCACTCCCTGAGAACGCCTTTTCCCCTATTGTAGTTCTAAGTTCTTTTACACACGCGATTCTTACTTTCTGCATTAAGTTTTACTTTACTTTAAATTGCCTTGCTCAACCAAAAACCCCAAAACAACTCTACTATTCTTGCATCTTAAATTTATTCCTTAAGTACTTCATTTAGTTTTAATTAAAAGCATTTTAGTCTTTTGCCTACTGCTCCTTGTGGGATCAATATCTTTATTTTGAAACTATCTACAAACGATCTTTGCACTTGTAGTTATCAGTAACACCTAGGCATTTGATATAGGATCGGTTGCTAATATATGTAACTTGATTCAGGGGCTACAGAACAAGCGACAGCTAGCAAGGGATGAGGTCACGATGCATGTCGGCAATGGATCAAGAGTTGACGTGATCACCGTCGGAATGCTGCCTCTCCATATGCTGTCGGGATTAGTGATAAACTTAAATAATTGTTATTTGGTGCCTGCGCTGAGCATGAACATTGTATCCGGATCATGTTTATTGCAAAGTGGTTATTCATTTAAGTCTAAAAACAATGGTTGTTCGATTTATATGGATAATATCTTTTATGGTCATGCACCTGTGATGAATGGTTTATTTCTTTTGAATCTCGATAGTACTCATACGCATATTCATAATGTTGATGCTAAAAGGATTAAACTTAATGATGATATATCTGCATATATGTGGCACTATCGTCTAGGTCATATTGGCGTTAAATGCATGAAGAAACTCCATTCTGATGGACTTTTAGAATCACTTGATTTTGAATCATTTGATACATGTGATTCATGCCTTATGGGCAAGATGACTAGAACGCCGTTTTCTGGTTCAATGGAACGGGCTAAATATTTATTGGAAATCATACATACTGATGTATGTGGTCCAATGAGTGTGTCAGCGCGAGGTGGATATCGTTATTTTGTTACTTTCACGGATGATTTGAGTAGATACGGGTATATCTATTTGATAAAACACAAGTCTGAAACCTTTGAAAAGTTCAAGGAATTTCAGAATAAAGTGGAAAATCATCGTAATAGAAAGATTAAATTTCTGCGATCTGATTGTGGAGGAGAGTATCTAAGTCACGAGCTTAGCGCACACATGAAAGAGTGTGGAATAGTTTCACAACTCACGCCTGTCGGAACACCACAATGTAATGGTGTGTTGGAACATCGTAATCGCACTCTATTAGATATGGTTCGATCTATGATGTCTCTAACTGACTTGCCACTGTCATTTTGGGGTTATGCACTAGAAACTGCCGCATTCACTTTAAATAGGGCACCGTCTAAATCCGTTGAAACGACACCGTATGAATTATGGTTTGCAAAAACAAACCTTAGCTGTCATTTCTTAAAGTTTGGGGTTGCGATGTTTATGTGAAGAAACTTCAGCCTAATAAACTCAAACCCAAAGCGGAAAAATGCGTCTTCATAGGATACCCTAAATAAAAAATTGGGTATTCCTTCTATCACAGATCCAAGGGCAAGGTTTTCGTTGCCAAGAATGGATCCTTTCTAGAGAAAGAGTTTCTCTCAAAAGGCGGGTGTAGTCAGAAGGTAGAACTCGAAGAGGTTATTGAACCTTCTCTTTATGAAACGGCGAGTAGCGCAGCACCGGAAATTGTTCCAAAGTTGACTTCACCGAATGAAGAGGGAACTAATGATAATGATCATGAAACTCTGAAAGAGGACACTAGCAAACCTCGCAGGTCAAGCAGGACACATGCAGCTCCTGAACTATACAGAAATCCTGTTATGAATTTCATGGTTGATGAAATAGATGACCCTACGACATATGAAGAAGCGATGATGAGCCTGGATTCCAAAAAATGGCTAGAAGCCATGAAATCCAAGATGGAATCCATGTACTAAAACCAAGTTTGGACCTTGGTGGACTTACCTCACGACCGAAAGGCCATTGAGAATAAATGGATTTTCAAAAGAAAAATTGATGCTGATGGTAACATGACCGTCTATAAAGCTCGAATTTTCGCAAATGGGTTTCGAAAAATTCAAGGAGTTGACTATGATGAGACATTCTCTCCCGTAGCAATGTTAAAACCAGTTAGGATTATGTTAGCAATTGCTGCATATTTCGATTATGAAATATGGTAGATGGATGTCAAAACTGCGTTCATCAATGGTAATATTGAAGAAGAGTTATATATGATACAACCAAAGGTTTTTGTCGATCCTAAGAATGCTGACAAGGTTTGCAAGCTTCAGCGATCCATATATGGACTGAAGCAAGCATCCCGGAGTTGGAATCTCCGCTTTGATAAGGTGATCAAAGAGTTTGGATTTGTCCAAACTTACGGAGAGGCTTGTATTTACAAGAAAGTGAGTGGGAGAAATGTGGAATTTGTAATACTATATGTGGATGACATTGATACATTGCAAATGTATCTATAATTTTTGATGTTCCATGCTTAGTTTTATCCACTTTCTTGTGTTTTGTTCCAACTTTGGAGTACTTTTCATATGATTTCTTGGACTAATCTATTAACAAGAGCCACAGTGCCAGCTGCCTGTTTTCTGCTGTTTTTGGTTCCAGGAAAGTCAGAAAATGAAAATTCTCGGAATTGGACGGGACAAAAGCCAAAGTGCCTATTTTTCCGGAAGTCATCAGATGCCAGAATACGAGACGGAGAGGGGCCAGGGGGGCCACCACACCACCTGGCCACGCGGCCCAGCCTGGCCCACGCCAGGGGGTGGTGTGGCTGCCTCCGGCACCCCCTCGGCCTCCCCTTCCGCCTATAAGATGCCCTCGGGACGAAAACCCTAAGTGCCCAATCAAAAATCCATGAAAGAGTCTATATCCGCCATCATCTCCATCCCTAGATCGGGAGGGATCTGAAGCTCTTCCTGGTACCCTGCTGGAGAGGGGAATTCACCCTGGAGGCCTTTTTCATCACCATGCAAGCCTCCGGTGTGATGCATGAGTAGTTCATCCTTGGACTACGAATCCATGTAGTAGCTAGATGGCTGGTTCTCCTCCTTTGTGCTTTCATGTTTAGATCTTGTGAGCTCCGTTCATGATCAAGATCAACTATTTGTAATTCTGCATGTTGTGTTTGCGGGGATCCGATGGATATTGAGATGCTATTTCAGATTGATTATTGATTCTATCATGTCTTTGTGATTTGTGATCTTGCATGCTTTCTGTTGTTAGTAGCTATCTTGGCCAAGTAGATGCTAGCAACTCCAAGAGTTAGTATTTATGCTCGATAGTGGGTTCATGCCTCTGGTAATCTGGGGAAGTGACAGAAATATCTAAGGTACTAGATGTGTTGTTGCTACTAGGGAGAAAACAACAATCCTTTGTTCATGGAAAAATTGTATTGTTTAGTTTACACGCAATTCGTAAAGCAATAATCTGTTGCTTGCAACTTAATACTGGAGGGGGTTCGGATGATAACCTGAAGGTGGATTATTAGTCATAGATGCAGTTGGATGGCGGTCTATGTATAATGTTGTAATGTCCAATCGAATCTCAAAGGAGTCAAGATGATTAGTATATGCTTGTATGCTTTCTCGATGTTTTTTAATTGCCTCGCTGTAATTTGTTCACCCATCATGTTATCTATCTTAAGGAGAGCCACCTCTAGGGAACTATGGATCCCGGTCCTTTTCTTTTACATACAATCTATAAACTATTTACTGCTTTGTGTTTACTTTCTGCAAACTATTACTTCCTTCCATTCGATACGTTTAATCCTTTGTTTTCAGCAAAACATGGTGAGATTGACAACCTCATCGCAAGTTGGGGACAGAGTTCTGTGGTTGTGTTGTGCAGGTCTCCATGTTGCTACTAGCACCGGTAGTGCGCCCTGCCAAGGCTCAGCTAGCAACACCTTTGGGGTGTTTCCTTGCTCCTACTGGTTCGATTAAACCTTGGTTTCATAACTGAGGGAAACTTACTGTTGTGCTCATCATACCTTCCTCTTGGGGTTCCCAACGAGCTCTACATCAACACCACACCAGCATTTTTCTGGCGCCCTACACTGAGCCATCAAGCATTTTTCTGGCACCGTTGCCGGGGAGTCAAGGACATATTCACAAGGGGAGTCCCTCATAACCAATCTCTTTACTTTGTTATTTTTTTTTGCTTAGTTTATTTTTGTTTTGTTTGCTTGTTTCTTTATCAAAACACACAAAAAAAATTAGTTTTACTAGTTTGCTTTCTTATTCAAAAACACAAAAAAATTAAGTATCCTTTAGTTGTCACCTCTTCTTTAGCTCACCATGTTGATCCCTAAATTCACCTTGAAAGACCTTTCAATTGGTAGTGGTTCTATAATTGGGAAAGATAATATTGAAGAATTCTATAATCATGTTAGTAAGCATGAAGATACTGAGGATAGATCCCTTGCAGAACTTGCTCCAAACTATGAGATTGCTGCAACTTCTTTAATTCACATGTTAGAAGCTAGGTTTGTTAAACTCAAGCCCTTAATGCAAGTAATGTTTCTTAAGCTTAAAGAAATTGAAGACCCTCAAAAGAGGGATTTTATTCTAGAAACTTTGTTTAAGGAGTTCTATGATGTTGCCAAGGAAGCTAGGAAAGTCTTTGAACGTTTCAATATGCTAGGCTCATGTGTAGATGTTGTTGGTACACGAGAAAAGATGAACAAAACCGAACCTAATGGGGAGGAACCTAAGATACCAATACCCTTTAAACTAGTAGCAATACATGATGCCATAGAAAAGAATCTTGATTGGATTGTTCCTGCAAACCCTTTTGATAAGAATAGTGAACCTAAGAGCATTGATAGAGGATCCTCTAGAACTTATTTGGATGATATACCTTGCCTTGTTGAAAATATTTCTGGTATTGATCTTAATGCTTCTTCATTTGAGAACACTTGATTCTTTCTTTGCTTCTTATGCCTAACTTAAAGGCGTTAAAGAAAAGTACTTATTGAGACATAACCCAAAAGTTTTAGATGACTCTTATAAGTTATTAATTCAGTAATAACCTCTCCTTATCCTTTTTATTTGCTTTTTGTGCCAATAGTAACCTCTAATGAGAGAGAAGTAATGATTGGGAAAGTTGCTGTCCCGAAACAGATTTATGTGCTTCACCGTAAAAATTCGTGTAAAATCTCTGAACGTCCTTTTGAGACGTAAATTTTTGTTCTTCTGCACCAGGTTGTTATCTAACTTTAGTTAGTTCAACACTTTTTTATTTGAGCAACAGAAGGTCTTCGAAAAAATTTGTCTTTACCTGCTGGTCTGTTTTGACAGATTTCTGCCATTTTCTGCATTTGCTTCTTGTTGGTTCCTTTTTGAGTTCTTTTGGGGAATTGAGCTTTTTGAGGGAAGTGATACAGTAGCTAGTGTTCTAATGGAAGTTTATTTGGTGTTAGAACTGAACCTTAATACTTATTTATCTTGAGTGCACTAATGTTGCTAATAAAGATTGTGTGAAGTTTTGTATGAAGGAAAAATTTCAGGTGTATGGAAGGAATGAGTAATGAGATGAAGGATGGACTAAATCTCAAGCTTGGGGATGCCACGCGTGTCACCTCAAGAAATATCCAAGAATTACAAGAGTCAAAGCTTGGGGATGCCCAAGGCACCCCCCTCTTCATCAATAAAAATCCCAGGTTTCTTCCAAACACTTCATTTTTATTGTTTCATGCATAGTTGTGTTGTTCTTGGAGCGTCTTCTTTTTCGTTTTCGTTTTTGTTTTTAGTTTGCATGGTTTGCTTAGTTTGCTGAATAAATTGGTTGGACCTCCTCTTTCATACATTGGTGTTCAAATGGCTTGGTTTGGTTTGGAAAAGAGTAGGGAAGCTCATATTTAAGTGGTAAAGGGAGCTTGTTTTTGACTGTGGCCTATGCTTTGTCATGCCATGCTTGATATTGTTTTGGCTTTATGCTTAGTATTCTTTGCTGTAGCATGACTTGTTATAAACAATTGAGATTGCTTAATGTGCCTTGGATGAATCATGCGTTGTTTTAGCATATTAAAGCATAGTATAGTGGTATTCTCCTTTGATGCTTTTTTTGGGTTGACTTGGCACATTCTCACACCATGTTATGACTATCTCAAGTCACCATAAGCCTTTATTATCCTTTAGTTTTCAACTTATGGTATCACTTTATGCTTTGATCAATGATGTTTTGTCGCTCTACATGATTATGGCCATTATTGCTCTCTTAGTTTGTCGCTCCCAGTCTTTTGCTAGCCTCCACAACAAAGTATGAGTTCCACTCATGCATCCAACTCCCTAAACCAAGTTATTCCAAAGAGTCCACCATACCTACCTACTAGCTTATGCTATTCCAAGTATATTCATGCTTTTGTTTACCTTCCAAATTAAACTTGTTATGAGAAAACTAGTGATTAAAGCTCTCACGAACTTGATGGCACACTTTACTTTTCTTGCCCTTAATAAACTTGAACCATTGTGTCGTCTATGTTGTATATGCTTACACTTATTTGTTGGGAATTAGCAGAACCATGCTTTCATGGGGAACGCTTTCAACATTGCACTTGGTACTTGTACCTAGTTGATATCATGCTCTTTTGTATATGGATGTCATCGGTGTGAAATGAAAGGGGAGCTTGTAAGTCCATGGAGTTATGTATATGTGTTAGAGAAACGCCTGGGCCGCTGGTCTAATCCATGCTGACATGGTGGAAACCTGCAGCGTAACCATAATGAGCTGTCTATGAAGCATTCTTCTTATAAAAAAACAGTCCTATATTGAGAAAGAAAAGAGAAAAAAAGAGATTATGAAAATAGGAAAGAGAGAAAAAAGCACCATATTCCCATGGTAAATAAGAAGATTGCTGAGATGCTCATTGTCTGCTTGCCTTGTCATTTTGATATGGGGCTTCTTCCGTATCATCGGGCAAGGGGTACCTTGTTGGCGGTTCTCTATGATACACATGTACTTACAATGACAAGAACTTACCGGTGACTAAACTTCAGTAGCATGAGGAGCGACCCTCGTATACAAGGGACATGAGATTTCTAACTTATACTTTGTTAAGCATGTACACCATAGTTTGTTCACTTTAACCTTAATCACTTCAAGATGCTTATGATAGGGGCAATGAGAGCTGAAAGCTATAAGTACCATAATTTTTGGAAGCTCTTTATGAGACTTGAATCCCTACTTCCTTTTATAAAAAGGCCTTTCTTCCACCATTATATTGAGTCTCCACCTTCTACCTTTATGCACCTACTTTGAGAGCATAGTGGGCATTCTTAGTTCTATGTGCATTGTCCCAAGACTAGTTGATTGATGCATAACTTGATATTGCTTGTTTTAAACTATTTGTATCTAGTCACTCTTATGAACTTTGAAGGTGTCCTATGCATTTATGTTTGCTACTCTATGAGGGACAAGCTGAATACTATTATGCTATGTTTTCTTTATGTGAAACAAACAAACGTCTTGCAAAGCATTGTTATTCATGAATCTTTTGTTTGTACCTTTTCATGTTGCATCATAGTTTCTTTGTCTTATTGCTAGAACTTTGTCTTTCATGTTATGGTTGAAGTACTATGATCCCAGCTTTGAATGTTTTGCAAATACTTTGATCAAGTCTTTGACGGTGCATGTCACCTCAAAAATTATTCTTTCTTTTTATCACTTACCTACTCGAGGACGAGTAGGAGTTAAGCTTGGGGATGTTGGTACATTGCAAATGTATCTATAATTTTTGATGTTCCATGCTTAGTTTTATCCACTTTCTTGTGTTTTCTTCCAACTTTGGAGTACTTTTCATATGATTTCTTAGACTAACCTATTAACAAGAGCCATAGTGCCAGCTGCCTGTTTTATGCTGTTTTTGGTTCCAGGAAAGTCAGAAAATTAATATTCTCGGAATTGGATGGGACAAAAGCCAAAGTGCCTATTTTTCCGGAAGTCATCAGATGCCATAATACGAGACGGAGAGGGGCCAGGGGGCCACCACACCACCTGGCCGCGCGGCCCAGCCTGGCCCGCGCCAGGGGGTGGTGTGGCCGCCTCCAGCACCCCCTCGGCCTCCCCTTCCGCCTATAAGATTCCCTCGGGACGAAAACCCTAAGTGCCCGATCAAAAATCCACGAAAGAGTCTCTAGCCGCCGTCATCTCCATCCCTAGATCGGGAGGGATCTGAAGCTCTTCCCGGCACCCTGCCAGAGAGGGGAATTCACCCTGGAGGCCTTCTTCATCACCATGCAAGCCTCCGGTGTGATGCGTGAGTAGTTCATCCTTGGACTACGGATCCATGTATTAGCTAGATGGCTGGTTCTCCTCCTTTGTGCTTTCATGTTTAGATCTTGTGAGCTCCGTTCATGATCAAGATCATCTATTTGTAATTCTGCATGTTGTGATTGTGAGGATCCGATGGATATTGAGATGCTATTTCAGATTGATTATTGATTCTATCATGTCTTTGTTATTTGCGATCTTGCATGCTTTCCGTTGTTAGGAGCTATCTTGTCCAAGTAGATGCTAGCAACTCCAAGAGTTAGTATTTATGCTCGATAGTGGGTTCATGCCTCTAGTAATCTGGGGAAGTGACAGAAATCTCTAAAGTACTAGATGTGTTGTTGCTAGTAGGGAGAAAACAACAATCCTTTGTTCATAGAACAATCATATTGTTTACTTTACACGCAGTTCGTAAAGCAATAATCTGTTGCTTGCAACTTAATACTGGAGGGGGTTCGGATGATAACCTGAAGGTGGATTTCATAGATGCACTTGGATGGCGGTCTATGTATAATGTTGTAATGCCCAATCGAATCTCAAAGGAGTCAAGATGATTAGTATATGCTTGTATGCTTTCTCGATGTTTGTCAATTGCCCCGCTGTAATTTGTTCACCCAGCATGTTATCTATCTTAAGGAGAGCCACCTCTAGTGAACTATTGATCCCGGTCCTTTTCTTTTACATACAATCTATAAATTGTTTACTTCTTTGTGTTTACTTTCTGCAAACTATTACTTCCTTCCATTCAATACGTTTAATCCTTTGTTTTCAGCAAAACACGGTGAGATTGACAACCTCCTCGCAAGTTGGGGACATAGTTCTGTGGTTGTGTTGTGCAGGTCTCCACGTTGCTACTAGCACCGGTAGTGCGCCCTGCCAAGGCTCAGCTAGCAACACCTTTGGGGTGTTTCCTTGCTCCTACTGGTTCGATTAAACCTTGGTTTCATAACTGAGAGAAACTTGCTGCTGTGCTCATCATACCTTCCTCTTGGGGTTCCCAACGAGCTCTACATCAACACCTCACCAGCATTTTTCTGGCACTGTACACTGAGCCATCAGACATATTACTGATTGGAAATGATATAGATCTTTTAAACAATGTTAAAAGTTATCTATAAAGCAAATTTTCTATGAAGGACCTTGGTGAAGCATCATATATATTAGGCATAAAGATCTATAGAGATAGATCGAGACGCTTAATTGGGCTATTGCAAAGTACATACCTTGATAAGATATTAAAGAAGTTTAATATGGACGGAACTAAGAAGGGGTTCTTACCTATGTTGCAAGGCAAGACATTGAGTAAGACTCAAATTCTGGCTACGTCGGAAGAAAGAGAGATAATGGATAAGATCCCCTATGCTTCATCCATAGGCTCTATAATGTACGCTATGTTATGTACAAGACCGGATATGGCACATGCTATTAGTTTGACTAGTAGGTACCAATCTGATCCAAGTTCAGAACACTGGATAGTGGTCATGAATATCCTTAAGTACTTAAGAAGAACTAAGGAATTTTTTCTTGTATACGGAGGTGAAGAAGAGCTGGTCGCTAAGTGTTATGTCGATGCTAGCTTTGACACTAATCCGGATGACTCTAAGTCTCAATCCGGATACATATTTCACTTGAACAGAGTAGCAGTTAGTTGGAGGAGTTCCAAACAACCTGTGGTGGCTGGATCAACAATAGAGGCGGAATATGTTGCTGCTTTAGAAGCGGCACAGAAAGCGGTTTGGATGAAGGAGTTCATAACGGAACTAGGTGTCATTCCTGGTACGTTGGACCCAATGGTGATCTATTGTGACAACAATGGAGCCATAGCCAACACCAAGGAACCAAGGTCACACAAGAATTCCAAGCTATTAAGCGTCGGTTTCACTCCATCCACGAACATGTCAAGGATGGAGAGATAAAGATTTGTAAAGTACACAGGGACCTCAATGTAGCGGGTCCATTGACTAAAGTTCTCCCTAGGGCAAAACATTATCAACACCAGGCCTCCATGGGTGTTAGATTTATCACTATGTAACTAGATTATTGTCTCTAGTGCAAGTGGGAAACTGAAGGGAATATGCCCTGAGAGGCAATAATAAAGTTGTTATTATCGTATTCCATGTATATGATAGATGTTTATTTTGCATGCTATAGTTGTGTTAATTGGATGTTAAAACATGTGTGTTTAATAAAAAATACGAAGTTCCTAGTCATGCCTCTCTTATAGACTAGCTCATTGATTAACAAGATGATCAATGTTTCCTCATCATGGACATTGGATGTTGTTAATAATGAGGTCACAACATTTGTGAAATGATACGATGAACATTCATCTGAAGTATAGCATTACGATCAAAGTCATTGTGTTTATATTGCTATAGCATCTTGCGAAGTAATCTTAGTCCTTAGACCATGAGATCATGTTAATTGCTAATACTATAAGAGTGACTTGATAACATCAAACGTCACACCGTAACTGGGTGACTATAAAGATGGGTTCAGATACTCCGAAGGTATTATGTTGAGGCTCATTGTTAACACCCGGATTTTTAATCCCAGATGCCAGTTATGTCATACATCGCAATCCCAGGATTACCATTTTTGCGAGACATAACAGATTGGATATCATAGTACATCATCCATTACAAACCATAACAGATTGGATATCAAAGTAATTAAAAAAATTCTGAATAAAATAAATAAAAGAGTTTTATTAAATGAGAGAGTATTAAATTTGGAGAAATTTAATGCATTTAAGTGGAGACTTAAATGGTGAATGTGAAGGGTCATATTTATGTGGAGGGAGTTACCACCACATGAATGAGGGATGTGAAGGGGCACCCCTCATGGGGCGCCAGCCATGGGGAGGGGCACCCCCCTCCTCCTATAAAAGGCCCCCTCTCCTTACTTCTCACTTACACCTCCTCGTGAAGGATCTCTCTCCCCCTCTAGATTTATTCCCCCATGGTCTCGGATTAGCGAGATACATGTTCCCGATGGCTTTATGTTTGGAAGGAGTTGTTTCTTCTGCTGCATCGCTGGAGCAAGGAGGCAGAGGTTCTTCCGTGGTCTGAACGTGTGTGTGGGTGCTGATGCGCTGCTGATTTGCAGCGCTAGGACTTTCTCACGATCTTGAGATCGGTAAGCGAACAACTATATCATGCACGAGTCAAATCTCGTTACACTTTGTCCGTCTTCAAGGGTATTATTTCTCTGGATGTATAGCCACCTGTTGCTTGTATCTCGAGGTAAACTGGGTTCCTTGATCTAATAATATGGTCTTGGGGGTTCCATGCAAACTAATAATTCTAGCAATGTACAGCTCTCCTAGCTTGGAACTCTAGTAGGTTGTATTGACAGGTTTAAAGTGAGCTACCTTGGACAGTCTATCCACGATGACGAAGATTGAGTCATTTCCCCTAATAGAAGTAGGCAAACCGGTGATAAACTCCATTCCGATGGAATCCCATTTCCATTCTGGAATCTACAAAGGTTGCAACAGTCTTGCGGGTCTCTGATGCTCTGCTTTGACTCTTTGACAGATGTCACACTTGGCGATGTAGCTTCCAATTTCTCTCTTCATCTTGTGCCATCAAAATTGCTCTTTCAAATCTTGATACATCTTTGTTCCGCCGAGGTGGATAGAATAAAGAATATCATGAGCTTCCTGCATGATAACTTGCTTCAGCTCCGAATCTGCTGGCACACAGATACGACTTTGTACCACAGAACTCCTTCTTCGTCTTCAGTGAATCCAGGTACCTTTCCTGTACCAATACAACGTTTGATTTCGTCAATACTTTCATTTCCCTTCTGGGATTCCTTGATTTGGCTAATCAAAGTGGGTTGAAGTTCAATGCTAGCTAAAAATCCTTTGCTAACTAGCTCAGTCCTAAACTGCTCCAACTCCTCATACAAACTTGGCTGCTTCTCCTTGATCATGGTGTTTAGCCTGCAAGGCAATCTGCTAAGAGCATCCGCTACCACATTGGCTTTGTCAAGGTCATAATCCTTAATTAACTCTATCCATCTCCTTTGCCTCATATTCAGCTCCTTCTGAGTGAAAATATACTTCAAGCTCTTGTGATCTGAGTAAATCTCACAGCGATTACCCATCAGATAATGATGCCATATCTTCAATGCCAAAACTACGGCTGCTAGTTCAAGATCATGGGTCGGATAGTTCTGCTCATGTTGCTTCAGTTGTCGAGACAGATAAGCGATAACTTTGCCTTCTTGCATCAATACACATCCGAGACCAATCTTGGATGCATCACAATATACATCAAACGACTTCTTGATATCTAGCATGGTCAATATTGGGGCTGGTTTCAATCTCCTCTTCAGCTCCTGGAAACTGGCTTCACACTTGTTGGTCCATTCAAACTTCTTGTCCTTCTTCAGTAATTGGGTCATGGGTCTGGCAATGCTCGAGAATCCTTCGACGAACTTGCGGTAATATCCTGCTAATCCGAGAAATGCACGGACTTGGGTTTGAGTGGTTGGGGCTTCCCATTCTTCGACATCTTTGATCTTGGCGGGATCAATAGAGACTCCTCCGGCAGACACAATATGTCCTAGGAATCCTACTTCTTTCAGCCAAAACTCACATTTGCTGAACTTGGCATATAACCGATGCTCTCTCAAGGTTTCTAGGATGATTCTCAGATGTTGCTCATGCTCTTCTTCGGACTTGGAGTAGATAACGATATCGTCGATAAACACAACGACAAACTTATCTAGGAAATTCATAAAGATCTTATTCATGAGATTCATGAAATAAGAAGGGGCATTGGTTAATCCAAAAGACATGACTATATACTCATATAAACCATAGCGAGTAGTAAAGGCAGTCTTCGGAATATCCGTTGCATGAATCTTAAGTTGGTGATAACCAGTCCTAAGATCAATCTTTGAGAATACCTGGGCTCCAGTCAACTGATCAAATAGATCCTCTATCTTTGGCAAGGGGTACTTGTTTTTGATGGTGACGTCATTCAGTTTTCTGTAGTCGGTGCATAAACAGTTGCCTGCATCTTTCTTGTCGACGAATAACACTGGTGATCTCCATGGCGATGCGCTTGGTTGAATCAAGCCGGTTGCTAACATGGCATCCAACTGCTTCTTCAATTCCACTAACTCTGAGGGGTTCATGCTATAGGGTCTCTGGGCTATGGGTCCGATTTCGGGGATTAGTTCGATAATGAACTCAATATCCCTATCCGGGGGCATACCTAGCAATTCATCTGGGAATACGTCAGGGTATTCACAGACTACTCGGTCTTGGTCTATGGTGGGTAAGGCTAGACTCTTGTTGCACTTGAATTGACGAGGTAAGATTTCAGATATATGCTCTACTATGACTCTAGAGCTACTGGTCATGGTGATGGCTTTCTTAGCACAGTCTATCAGTCCTTTATGCCTTGACATCCAGTCCATACCTAGTACTACTTCCAATCCTTTGGTTCCGAGTACAATTAGATTGGCATAAAAATATATCCCATGTGTTCTGATAGGCACAGCTTTGCAAATTTTTCTAGCTTTTGTAGTTGAACCGGGGATTTGGACTATCATGACATGCTTCAAGTTGGTTGGGTGAATCTTACTAGTGCATGCAAATTCTTCGGTGACAAATGAATGCGATGCTCCCGAATCAAACAATACCCTTGCTAAAACTGAGTTGACAAAAAACATACCCAGCACTACGTCTGGCGCTTCTTGAGCTTCCTTTGCGTTCATGTGGAAGAGACGACCATTGCGATTGTGAGGGTTCCCCGGGGCAAATCTTCTCCCTGGTTGAACATGACGCTGCTGTTGAGCTGGGGCATTCACATTGGCAGTGGCGGCAGTCTTCTTGGGACACTCATTGTAATATTGGCCCTTAACTCCACACTCGAAACAAGTTATCTGAGACTTGTCTTTTGCTGCGACATGCACATCATTGCTGCCAGTTCTAGGTGCAGTGTTGTTGTTGCTCTTGGGAGGGGAACAGTTGAAATTGTTGGTGTTGCCAGAGTTGTGGTTGTTTCCTCCGGACTTCACATTGCCTCCGCTACGGCTGGGGTGGCTTGGGCGAGACATTGGGGGTCAGTTGTTCCTTGGTGCATATCCTGGTGAGGGGTTGGGACGGTACTTCTGGGGACTACTGGATCCAGATTGCTGCATCATATGACGCTTGCGGTTGTCGTTTGCCTGGTTAATCTTCCCTTCCATCTGAATTGCAGAGTCGACTAGCTCTTCGAGATCCTCGAAACGGATGTTGACGAGGACAGTCTGCATCTCATCATGCAGTCCGTTTAGGAATCTCACCTTCTTCTTGGCCTCCGTGTTGATCTCATCAGGGGCATATCTGGCAAGCGACAGGAATCTGCCACGGTACTCTACTACAGTCATTCTGCCTTGCTTCAACTCTCTGAATTCATCCCTCATTCTGGTGACTAAGCCCTGCGGCCCGGGGGTGCGGCTGAACTTGATTTTGAAGGCTTCCCATGTCATCACTTGACCATGGTTCATCAGGCGGGTACTGTTCCACCAGGCTCTTGCCTCTCCTGCCAAGTAGTGGGTGGCAAAGAGAACTTTCTCGTTGTCATCAACTCTGGCTACTTCTAGATTGTTCTCCATTTTCTACAACCAGTCATCTGCATCTAATGGGTTCTCTGAAGTGCTAAAGATTGGTGGATTGGTATTCTAGAAGTTCTCCATCTTGGATCCTTGATGATCCTGATTTCCATGCCCTTGGTTGTTGAGAGCCATCTAGGCGATCTGTTGCAGTGTTGCTAGATTAGCTTGGCACTCTGCCCTGCTTGCTTCTCTGTCTGCGATGAGATTCTGCAAGATCTGCAGCATTGGGTCTTGCGAAGAGATGCTCCCTCCTTGGTTTCCACGAGTCATCTAAAGATTGAGGTAGATAAAGGGGTAAGAGGGAAAGTTCTAAGGTTCAGGGTTTTGATTTCAAAGATAAAACTTTGAGTTTGACTCAGGTTTTGCAACTAACTTCGTTTCATTCATTCAAACAAAGCACACGATACAAACGCACACAGACCACAACAAGGAAAATAGATGGTTTTAAGAACCATCCTGCAAGCTACGATACAGTGGGACCGATACATCTCATGCTACGATAGTGCTCTAGTGCATCTACTCATCGTCGATGAAGTCGGAGTCCTCATCGTCAGTGTAGAAGTCCACGGCATCCTCCTCCAGAAAGTCATCATCATTGCTGAGGTAAGAATCCATGTCTCCCTGGATGTCTTCACCCTCCTCTTCTTCCTCCTTTGCTGCAAGCTGAGCTTATTGCTCCTTGACGGTCTTCTCGAGGTCGGCCACCTTCATGCGAAGACGGGCGATGGTGCGATCCTTCTTCTCGTGCTGGAGGCAAAGAGACTGACGGTCCTTGACAAGCAGTGAGAAAGTCTGGGCCTTCTGGGCGGCAATGGCACGGTTGTGGTTGGCAAACTCCCTAGCATTGTCCAATTCCTTCTGGCCATCATACAGTAGGAAGTCAAGGTTCTCCACTTGACGCTTCAGCTCTGGGTGACTGGGCATCTCCATCGGCATTCCCATGAAGTCACGTCTTGCATAGTGAGAAAAACAGGTTCCTTGGATTTGGTTGACACTAAGGGCACACAGACGTGCGAGAGCTTCATGCATTACCCTGGCTAATCCATCTAGCCAGTTGTTCTCTCTCACGGAGAACTGGATTCTCCCGGATGTTGGTGCTTCTATGCTTCCTCAGAGATCAGCGGTGACTAGCCACTGTAAATCTCCTCCTGGGGGTCCTGGAAGTTGAGCTCCAAGAAACTCTGGATGTGGGCGTCCCAATAACTCAGACAGTGAATCCAGATCCCTCTCGAAGATCAGCTGGCCTCCATTGCCCAACTGGTAGAACTTGCTGAACTGAGTCTCCATCTACAAGAATTAAGGATGAGGAAGTTAGTGAAGTGATCAAGTGTGTCAAATTTTAAGTAGTAATGTAAGGATTTGAGGAACATGAATTTTTGAGAAAGAATGAATTCCCAAGGGTAAGAGAGGAAATAGTTTTTCATAAATACTCACTTTAGGTTTTGAAATTAAGTTTTTATTCGGACGTCCATTCTAACTAGGGTCTCCTATGGTCAGGATGGCTCTGATACCAACTTGTCAACACCCAGATTTTTAATCCCAGATGCCTGTTATGTCATACATCGCAATCCCAGGATTACCATTTTTGCGAGAGATAACAGATTGGATATCACAGTACATCATCCATTACAAACCATAAATAAGGTCTTGCACAAATAAGGATCTCATGATCCAGTCTTAATACAACAAGCAGCGGAATAAGTAATAAGCGTAGCAGTGGGGTCCATCTTCAGGGGGCACAGGCAATGCTGACGAAGGCAGATAGTCCTAGTTATCATAGTCGTCCTGCTGGCCATCATCTTGGTAGTCTCCTTCATAGTCTTGCCATAGGAATAGCCAGGGACAAAAGCCTTGAGTACTCTTTAAGTACTCGCAAACTATCACTAACAAGTAGTATAGTTCCAATGTAAAGTGCTAACTCTAAGTTTATTTGTAAAGTTAAGTTTGAAACCTAAGCTAGTTCAGAAACAAAGAAAGATAAAATAAAGTTCTAGAATCACTTAAGTTGGGAAGCTAGTGTCATAGTCACGACCCTGTTGTGATCAAGTCAAGATTCATCATTCATTTCATAAGTCATATGAAAACATCTGACAACGAAACAGTATGGCCACTCCAACTGTCCATAACCACGGACGCGGCTATTCGAATAGTTTGACACTCTATAGAGGTGGTACACTTTCACCACAAGATCCAATACATCTGTCAGGGATAACCCTGAATCATCATACTTATAATGCAGATAATCAAACATAACCTTTCCTTTACACACCCTAGTATAAGCACCTCTCCTATGAGCATGGCCTCCCAACCATGACCATCTGTCATCTTGGGCACTTCATAGGTGGACAACATTGAGAGGTAGCCTCAGCTCAAACCTCTCCTGTGAGGGAACTAATATAATGCATATAAACTTCCGGCTAAGCCTTATCCAGTTTAGGTATTGTGGTTGTATGGTAAAATTGGAATGGTATCGCATCCGAATCGAACCATCAGTTTTTGTAAAAGGGCTAAGGCTCATGCCTCAACATTTTCATCATCATAAACCATTTGTGTTTCTCAACACATGTCAAAACATCTCAATAGAATGACTCATCATTCCAAGGTTTTCACAATTCGTTTTCACCAAGTGTTCCCATCTAAAGTGACTCAAGTTTTGGTTTAGCTCTAAACTACTAAGTTAAGAGTGTTCACTAAAGTGGGATGCTAATATCAATCTCATGCCATAGAATGACATCTAAAGTTATCTAAATAGGTCAAGTTTTATACTCTTTATGCTACCTTCAAAACAAGTAAAGGACTTTGGTAAAGTAAAGAAAGTAATGCTTGGAAATAAAACTTGGGGTAGGTACTAGTCAAGGGGTATAACCAAAGCATGCCTAATGCATCTTGCTTAATTTCTCTAGCTTAATTCTAACTTGGTAACAATAGCTTGCCTTGGTTGGTGCAGTGGTTGAAGTTTTCCTCTTCCTCCTCTTGATAGAACTCCTCCTCCTCGAAAGCTTGGTCGGTACTATCGTCTATAAATACAAACGGAGTACACAATCACCAAACAATGCTTAACTAGTCTACTTAGCATTCTAAGGCACACATTTGATGATCTATTATCATCACAAGCATCACAAGATTTTATTAACTAGTTTCATTCCTTTTATTTAAGAAAAGTAATTTCTACTCATTGAAAATAACTAAGATTTAATATTCACCACTTAAAATATGGGATCATGTGGAAACATGTCATCACCACATATTCTAACATGTGGGAATGTGATTTAAGGGTTGGATCACATTTTAATGGGTTTAAGTTTAGAATTTAATGATTTAAAGTGACTAGAAATGCCTATATAGCATTAATTTGGTACTAGTACAAAATCACTGCATGCAAACCTTAATATTATTACATATTCAGATAGGTGGGGTTAAATGTGATTTTTGAGAGTTGGAACCAACTCAAAAGCTATCATGGTTAATTTTAGAAAAATGTTTGAATGTGCAAAAGCTTCTGTCTTGTTATATTTACTAGGAGAGATCTCTAACTCTAAATGAATTAAATTCAACGGGCTTGGATAGATCTTTTCAGTAGCTTTCTAACACAATTTGAATCATTCCATTTGGATTTGTAAATCTCTCTGAAATGATTTTCAAACTAGGGGACAGAACTAAGTTCAAACCTAAATAGAAAATCCTAAATTTGAATTCATGGGCTAGCGCGGGAAGTAAAATGGGCTGGCCCAGTGGCGTTCCGCGGCGCAGAGAACAGCTGATAGGGGGGTCCACATGTCATTGGCTCTTTACACGCGAAGCGGTACAGGGCGATGTGGGCTGTTAGATTAAAAGGACGATCTACGGTTGTGGCTTGTCGTCGACGACGGATAGGTCGCCAGCGAGGTGGAACCCTAGCGGCTTGGTGGGGGTCTATGGCGGCTTACCGGGGCTCCAGCGAGGGTCGGCGAGGCGAGAAAATGAACAAGTCGAGGACGGCGGTTCTCCTGGTACCGGAAGCATCTTGAGAGGTGGCCTTGATCAACGGCGCCCTTCTCCTTCCTCCGCGGCAGACTCCGGCGAAATTCTGGTGCTGTGGATGGCGACTTGCTCCGGTGGGGCTCTGGGAGTGCTGTGAGAGGTAGGGGTGAGAGTGGTGTGAGGAAACGGTGCTGGGGAGGCCTCTATTTATAGGCTCGGTGAAGCGGCAGAGGAGCATGGGCGGTGCTCGCCGGTGACGACGGCACAGCGAGCTAGAGGTGTGGGTGGTGCGATAGGACGGTGGGCGGTGCCCTGGCGAGTGTCACTGAGGTGCATGTGCAGTGAATGGCGGTCGGGAGAGGTGAGTGGCACGGCGCGAATGATATCTCTGCCGACGGCGAGTTTCACGGCGGCCGACGACTACGGGGCACGGTCGGGGGAAACAGGATGTCCGTTAGCTCACTAGGACGGTGATGATCGTGTAGATGGGCGGCTGGAGCAAGGCGGGGTCTGGCTGAGCGGGGACCGGGCGCGCTCTGCGGGCGGCGTCGGCATGGTCGACAATCTCCGGGTGTGGCGGTTCCTGGCTGCTCTGGTCGCTGTCCTTGGGCTGGGGCTGGTTGGGCGGTGGAGGTGGACCACAGGCGACCTCCTGGACATGGTGGACGACGCTGGCGGCGGTTGTGGCGTGCTGTCACCGGTGGGGTGCCCAAATGGTGCTCGGCCTTAATGGCCATGACCATTTGGTCATGGCACAGTGGGTGGCCGGGCTAGATAGGGGTAGGGGAGTGCACTGGGTGGCCGTGGTTGCAAAATGGGAGACCAATTTGGTCCAAACACTGCTCTAAATAGTGTTTTTGGTTTTTGTTTGAATTCTTCCCACCAGGTGTTTGTAGAAATGGCCGCAGGAACTCAAGTTTTGAATTTTTGGATGATTTTTGGTGGAGTTGCTAGAGACATGCTTAAGCCTCTGTGGTTACTTGGGTTTCGAAAATGGAGCTCATTTGAGTGGTTTTTGAATAAGCGGGATCTTCCCATATGAACTACGTTCAATTCTCACTTGCCATTTAAAATTAGTGTTTGAAAGTTTTTGGCATATCACAAAGTGGGCCTTGGTACACTACTACATGTACTAGCAAGGGGTGCAAAGATCCACATTCGTTTCTGTTAAGTTTTGAGTTCTAGGAATAGCCAAAGTAGGCATGGTAGTTAAAATGGCACAAATGACCATTTCTTTCTTTTATTCATTTTGATTTGTTTTTCTTTGGGATTTGTTTGGGAATGATCTATATGATGTTTATTTCACCTAAGAATCATTTTACAAGCAATGGATCACTTAATCATGGCAATTCAAATCAACTCCTATTTAAATGCACCCACATATGAATGCTTTAATAATTTTAATTGGGAAAGTTTTTGTTAACCCTAAATTTTGATGATTTGGATCTTAATAACCTTGGATTAAAGTTTTGGGATGTTACACTCATGGATCAAGAGCGGAATTTGTCCATCCCGATGACGGATAGATATACTCTGGGCCCTCTTGGTGATATCACATCAGTTAGCTTGCAAGCAAGTGATGAGATCACTAGAATGTTATATCACAAGAACGAGAAAAGAGTGCATGTCCGTAACAAGATGAAACTAGGTATCGAGATACCGATGATCGAATCACGGACATGTAATATATCGCAAGACAAAGAGATTATATTACATGCGTAAAAGGTTCTTACGATCACATAAGTCATCGTTGAATGTGTGGGAGTTAGTATGGATCTCCAGGTCCCACTACTAATTATTGATCGGACAAGGGTCTCGATCATGTCTGCATTATTCACGAACCATAGGGTTACACACTTAATGAATACCAACACCATTTGGAGAAAATATGTTCGAGAGAAAAGAATTACAAAGTGCTGGAATTATTTCGATAGAAACCGGAATTGTTTCGGGTGAAATTGCAGAAACTAGTTTTGCATGTGATATTGAAATGTTGCAGAGGGGTTTTATGTGAATGTTTGTTAATTAAAGTAATTAACAAAATTCTGAATAAAATAAATAAAAGAGTTTTATTAAATGAGAGAGTATTAAATTTGGAGAAATTTAATGCATTTAAGTGGAGACTTAAATGGCGAATGTGAAGGGTCATATTTATGTGGAGGGAGTTACCACCACATGAAGGAGGGATGTGAATGGGCACTCCTCATGGGGCGCCGGCCATGGGGAGGGGCACCTCCCCTCCTCCTATAAAAGGCCCCCTATCCTCACTTCTCACTTACACCTCCTCGTGAAGGATCTCTCTCCCCCTCTAGATTTATTCCCCCATGGTCTCGGATTAGCGAGATACATATTCCAGGTGGCTTTATGTCTGGAAGGAGTTGTTTCTTCCGCTGCATCGCTGGAGCAAGGAGGCAGAGGTTGTTCCGTGGTCTGAACGTGTGTGCGCTGCTGATTTGCAGTGCTAGGACTTTCTCATGATCTTGAGATCGGTAAGCGAACAACTTCATCATGCACGAGTCAAATCTTGTTACACTTTGTCGGTCTTCAAGGGTATGATTTCTCTAGATGTATAGCCGCCTGTTGCTTGTATCTAGTAGATAGATCTTGGCGTATAGTAGTTCCCATCGTAGGAATTTTTTGTTTTTTATGCTGCGAACCCCTATAGTTCTTGAGCGCTACGGTTCTTGTCCCAAATATACTTATGATTTCATTCCAATTAGTTAATAAATGTTCATCCTAGACAACTAAAATTTTGTTTCACTTGTAGATGTGATTCGCGAGGGCTATCGTTTTTGTCCCAATTGTAGACATGCTTGTTTGATCCACTTAATCTGACATTTTGTTCCAACTATAGACATGATTTGTTCCCGGATGCTAAATTTTTGTTCCTCGTGTACTCGTGGTCCATTATCGGGTGTTACAGTTCTTGTCCCAACTTGTAGTTATAAATTTGTTCCAATTGGTCGAAATAATGTTTTCTCATGTATGTGATATCTGTTCCTAGGCCTCTAAAGTTTTGTTCCACATATATATCTGATTCATTCCTCAGGGGCTACAATTCTTGTCTAAACTATATACGTGATTATCTGTTTCACTTAGTCTGAAATTTTGTTCATACTATGTACATGATTCGTTCCTTGGACACTAATGCTTTGTTCCTCGTGTACATTTGGTTTGTTCATGAGCCCTATAGTTCTTGTCCCAACTTTATTTATGATTTTGTTCTAACTAGGGATATTATAACCGAGACAAAGAGGAGGCAGCTCAGGCAATCACCTATTTTAGCCGTCGAATTATGTCTCTGGATGTTTCATCCCGTTTGATGTGCCATTTGCTCCCATGTGGGCTGCTCTTGGGCCAGATATCTTGTGAGCGGCTACTCTGGAGGTCAAATCGAAGATCTCTCATTCGATTGCTGATAGACGGTCCCAATAGAGCCAAGGGCATCACTAAATCGGCGCCCACCCTTTGTCCCTCCGCACCCCACCCACCCCACCCTCACCGCATCCTGCACCCACCTCTCACGAAAGACACGAAACCTAGATGAGCCACCACTTCCCATCCAATTATCATCTCGTGGCCTAGAATGAAACTTAGGTGCAGTGCCGCCGCCCCTGTTGTGAGGTATACATGGTTGTGCAAGATCTCGCAACTTAGGGACCTTGATGTCTTCGGGCGACAGGGCGTGGTTCTATTGACGATCGTGGGGGCGAGCAGATCTCGAATCAGAAAGGATGTGGATGCTGGAGGAGTTTAGGTACGCCTCTTCTACATTGCAACCTCAATTCGGTCCAAATCTCATGTAGTTGTTCATTGATTTTGATTGTAGGTTGCATTTTTGGGCCTCAAGATCTCCTACGGTGGCATCCTTTCAAGGGCACTGCTTCGAGTTTCTTCAAGGTTAACACATACCGGGAACTGGAAACTAGCTGGAGGCGGATTCAGCTACTGGTCTCAGGTTATGAAGGATCACAATGGCTGCCTCCTGCTCTTTGCTACCATGGATTAGCAACACCAAGCGAGCCCCTGATGACCCACAAGTATAGGAGGTGTATCGCAGTATTTTCGATAAGTAAGAGTGTCAAACCCAACGAGGAGCAGAAGGTGTTGGCGAGTGGCTTGGAGTAGGAATTATCTGTAAATACTTAGAAAACAGATTTTTAGGGGTTTTTGATAATGCAGGTAAATAAAGTACGAGTAAATAAAAGACAATAAGAATAAATGCAGCAAGTGGCCCAATCCTTTCTTTAGCAAAGGACAAGCCGGTTGTATTACTTAAGATGACCAAACGTTCTCGAGGACACATGGGAATATCGTCAAGTGCTTTCGCTTCATATAGTTGATTAATCTTCTTTAGTTTGCTAAGTGTTGTGTGGGTGAACCTGTGCTAATGTACCAACCTTCCTAGGACTAATACATACTTGTGATTATACCCCTTGCAAGCATCCGCAAGTACAAGAACGTAATTAAGGTAGAAACCTAACCACAGCTTTAAACTCTAAGACCCTGACATCCCTTGTGCAAAGGTTTCCTAATGGGGGTTTGATGGCTCAGTGCACGGCGCCCAGAAAAGTGCTGGTGCGTGGTTGATGTAGAGCTCGTTGGGAACCCCAAGAGGAAGGTATGATGTGCACAGCAGCAAGTTTCCCTCAGTTATGAAACCAACGTTTAATCGAACCAGTAGGAGCAAGGAAACACCCCAAAGGTGTTACTAGCTGAGCTTTGGCAGGGCGCACTACCGGTGCTAGTAGCAACATGGAGACCTGCACAACACAACCACAGAATTTTGTCCCCAACTTGCGATGAGGTTGTCAATCTCACTGTGTTTTGCGGATAACAAAGGATTAAACGTATCGAATGGAAAGAAGTAATAGTTTGCAGAAAGTAAACACAAAGAAGTAAATAGTTGTAGATTGTATGTAAAGAAAAGGACTGGGATCCATAGTTCACTAGAGGTGGCTCTCCATAGATAGATAACATGCTGGGTGAACAAATTACAGTGGGGCAATTGACAAACACCGAGAAAGCAAAACATGCATATACTAATCATCTTGACTCCTTTGAGACTTGATTGGGCATTACAACATTATACATAGACCGCCATCCAACTGCATCTATGACTAATAATCCACCTTCAGGTTATCATCCAAACCCCCTCCAGTATTAAGTTGCAAGCAACAGATTATTGCTTTACGAACTGCGTGTAAAGTAAACAATACGATTGTTCTATGAACAAAGGATTGTTGTTTTCTCCCTAGTAGCAATAGCACATCTAGTACCTTAGAGATTTCTGTCACTTCCCCAGATTACCAGAGGCATGAACCCACTATCGAGCATAAATACTAACTCTTGGAGTTGCTAGCATCTACTTGGCCAAGATAGCTACTAACAACGGAAAGCATGCAAGATCACAAATAACAAAGACATGATAGAATCAATAATCAATCTGAAATAGCATCTCAATATCTATCGGATCCCCGCAAACACAACATGTAGAATTACAAATAGATGATCTTGATCATGAACGGAGCTCACAAGATCTAGACATGAAAGCACAAAGGAGGAGAACCAACCATCTAGCTACTACATGGATCCGTAGTCCAAGGATGAACTACTCACGCATCACACCGGAGGCTTGCATGGTGATGAAGAAGGCCTCCAGGGTGAATTCCCCTCTCCGGCAGAGTGCCGGGAAGAGCTTCAGATCCCTCCCGATCTAGGGATGGAGACGACGGCGGCTACAGACTCTTTCATGGATTTTTGATCGGGTACTTAGGGTTTTCGTCCCGAGGGCAATATATAGGCGGAATGGGGGGTGAGGGGGTGCCAGGGGCCACCACACCACCCCCTGGCACGGGCCAAGCCTGGCCACGTGGCTAGGTGGTGTGGCCAGCCTCTGGCCCCTCTCCGTCTCGTATTCTGGCATCTGATGACTTCCGGAAAAATAGGCACTTTGGCTTTTGTCCCGTCCAATTCTGAGAATATTCATTTTCTGACTGCCTGGAACCAAAAATAGCAGAAAACAGGCAGCTGGCACTGTGGCTATTGTTAATAGGTTAGTCCAAGAAATCATATGAAAATTACTCCAAAGTGTGGACAAAACACAAGAAAGAGGATAAAACCAAGCATGGAACATCAAAAATTATAAATACATTTGCAATGTATCAGGGTTCAGGTTTCTGTCACTCTGGCAACCCCTACGATTAGTAGCCAAATACACAATGCATTCCCCTAGGCCCATAAAGGTGAAGTGTCATGTAGTAGATGTTCACATGACACCACTAGAAGAAATACACCACAACTTAAATATCAAACCATTGAATCTTTCTCAACACAACTCCACTACTAACAACATGACTTCTCCCATGTCCTCAAGAACAAAATGAACTACTCACAAGACATCATAAGGATCAAGATCAGAGATGATATAATGATATGTAACAATCTGAACATAAATGATAATTCAATGGTTCACTCAATAGCATCAACTACAAGGTGTAATCAACACCGGGAAAGTTTCCCCTAAGAACTATGCAAGATTCAACCCAATTGTTATAGTGGTATGAAGTGGTGATGATGGTGCTGGTGGAGATGATGGTGGTGATGATGATCCCGATGAAGTCCAGCTTGATGGTGGTGTTGATGGCGATGATCTTCCCTCTCCAGGAAGGAATCCCCCCTACAGAATTCTGTTTGCCGGAGAGATCTTTCTCTCTCGGTGTTTTCTGCCCCGCAGAGGCGGCGGAATCTTTCTGTGGTCGCTCCCTCGGGTATTAGGGTTCTGTGGGGGTAATATACGCTAGAGGGGAGAGCCTAGAGTGGGCCAGGGTGGCCACACCACCTGCTGGCGCGTCCTAGGGCTGCCCGCGCTAGGGGGTGGTGTGGGCCCCCTTGGCCCATCTCCACTCCCCCTTCTGGCAATCTTCGTCTTATGGAAAAATAGAATTTTCCATGTATTTTCCTGAATTTTTTGATCTTCACGAATTTTGCCTCCAAACAGCACCTTTTCCATCGGAATCCTGACTGCAGCGGTCCATGCTCCAAAAGTCATCAACCATGCAAAAACATATGAAATAACATAAGTATCATCTCTTAATATGAAATATATCAATGAATAACAGTAAATTATGATATAGAATAGTGATGCAAAATGGACGTATCAACTCCCCCCAAGCTTAGACTTCGCTTGTCCCCAAGCGAAAATTGAGCTCAATAAACATGACCTCGGGTTTATGGAGTGAAGAGTCGATAAAAGAATACGGACAAGAAGAATCACATTCATCAATACACAAATCATAATAGAAGACAACTCACTATTATATAACTTAACTTGCAATAAGTAAAGGAAACACAATAAAGATACATAAAGTATATTATCATTGGTAATGGCAAACTTAGCTCTTAGTCGAAGAATAGTTGACAATTTGCAGGAGTTCAGAAATAACTGGTTTTCAATGATAGCTTTCAAAGTAGTAAGCACTAAGATAAGAGCAATGCGCAAAACAAGGAACATAAGAAACATGATTGAATAAATCATCATATGAATGAATGAAACACAACAACTCAAAATACTTGCTGAGATAGAAGGGAATAGGCTTATTGACTCAACTAAAAAGTAAAAGATTGGCCCTTCGTAGAGGGAAGAAGGGATTTCAAGTTTCATAAAGAGCTTCCAAAAATTATGATACTTATTAGCTTTCATCTCTCATTGCCCCTATCATAGTCATCTTTAGGTGATTAAGGTTAAAGTGATCAAATACGAGGATATGCTTGACAAGTTGTAAGTTAAAAATCTCATGTCCCTTGAATATGAGGGCCGCTCGTCATGCTACTCAAGTTTAGTTACCGGTAAGTTCTTGTCATAGTAAGTATATGTGTAACATAGAGAACCGCCAATGGGGTACCCCTTGCCCGATGATACGGAAGTATCCCCATATAAAAATGACAAGGCAAGCAGACAACGAGCATCTCAGCAATCTTCTTATTTACCATGGGAAAATGGTGCTTTTTTCTCTCTTTCCTCTTTTCTCGTCTCTTTTTTTTCTCAATCTCTATCTCTTTTTTATAAGAAGAATGCTTCATAAATTGCTCATTATGGTTACGCTGCAGCTTTCCACCATGATTAGGCATGGATTAGACCGGCGACGCAGGCGTTTCTCTAACACACATACATAACTCCATGGACTTACAAGCTCCCCTTTCATTTCACACCGACGACATCCATAGACAAAAGAGCATGATATCAACTAGGTACAATGTACAAGTGCAATGTTGAAAGCGTTCCCCATGACAACATGGTTCTGCTAATTCACAACTTACAAAGCGCAAGCATATACACAACATAGATGGGCACAATGGTTCAAGTTTATTAAGTGCAAGAAAGTACAGTGTGCCATCAAGTTCGTGAGAGCTTTAATCACTAATTTTCACATAACAAGTTTAATTCGGAAGGTAGATAAACACATGAATTTACTTGGAATACCAATAATGCTACTAGGTAGGTATGGTGGACACGAATGGCATAGGTTTTGGTTTAAAGATTGGATGCACGAGAAGCATTCCCTCTCAGTACAGGTTTTTGGCTAGCAAGGCTGGGTAGCAAGCATAAGAGTTGAAGGAAACAAACAAACATACAAGTGATAAAAACAAACATGCAAACTTCCTTGGAAGCACAAAAGATCTTAACTAGAGAATACTAAACTTATGAGAAAATCAAGGAAGAAAGATGATGAAATTATATTTCTTTAAGAGTACTTTTATCTTTTTCATTCAATTCTCAAAATAGTGTTGCTACTGACCGAGCCAGGTTTGCCAAAACCAACTAAATTTACTCAATGATCCCAAAGTGATACCAATACTAACGACAAGATCAATCATATAACCATGAATTGAAGACTAATATAAGATATGCAAAAGAGTAAATGATAGAACTTCTCATTAATATTCCATAACGGCAACTCACCCCAAGGGATACATAGATATCTAACGAGAGGGGGACACTTCCATAATGCAAACCATCCTACATGATAACTTCTCTATTCATGATATGACTCTACTAAAAAGGTAAAAAGATAGAAGATAGTGATGTGATACCGCGACACTCCCCCAAGCTTGGAACAAACCAAGGGGATACCAAAACCTGATGACAAATTACTCCTTTAGTGGTGGTGGTATTCTCTCGATGAGCTTTTTAATTAATTTCCCCAAGTCCTCAATCTCGAAGGTGAGAGTACGAATCAACTCCGAGTTTTGCTCAATGTGGCTCATGATCATGTTGGGTTGCGAATTCCCGCTCTTGCGGTTCTTTCCCCACTCTTCCTCCTTGAAGTCTTCTTTTCCTGCATGGTTAGAACGAGGTATATCCTAATTGGAGGGTAGTTTCTCCTTGGGCATATTCTGGAATTGATGCTCATGGATAAGGGTATGGAAGGGATTCTTGGTGCATGGAGGAAGTGACCGTGGAGCCAAACAGTGACGCGGAGGCTTCCCTCCAGTTGACATCCGTGTAGTCCTTTTGATCTTGGCAGGGTTTGCCAACACTCCAATGCTTGCAATGGAAGTGCTGGTGTGTGGATGTTGGCTTTTCTTTGCCTCCTCTTCATCTTTACTCTCGATCTCCTTCTCCTGCCCGGGGTCTTGGAGATCTTCCTCCATAGGCTCCTTGCCCTTATCGTTGGCAGAGACCATTGTGCTTCTAAACTTTTAAGAATAGTTCCTTGCAGAAATAGATCGAAATGAAAACACGATGAGAACGCACTATACGAACCTCGGGGGATCCGGGGGATTATATATTACGAATTTTTACAACAAAAGGAAGGTACTGGGAGAAAACGGGTCGGAGGCGGAGTCCGAGGTGGCCACACCACCTGCTGGCGTGGCCAGTGTAACATCCCAAAACTCTAATCCAAGGTTACTAAAATCCAAATCATCAAATTTGGGGTTAACAAAAACTTTTCCATTTAAAAATGATTAAGCATTCATATGTGTGTGCATATAATTTAGGAGTTGTTTTCAATTGCCATGTTTGAGTGATCCATTATTTGTAAAATGATCTAAGGTGAATTAAACATAATCCAGATCATTCCAAAAAATCCCAAAGAAAAACAAATCAAAAAGAATAAAATAAGGAAGCTACCAGACATGCTCATTTCCCCGACCGTGCCCCGTAGCCGCCGGCCACCGCAAAGTTCGCCGTCGGCAGAGACATCATGCACGCCACGCCACTCACCTCTCCCGACCGCATTTCACTACACGCGTACCACCCTGACAACCGCCAGGGAACCGCCCACCGTCCTAGCCCACCGCCCAAGCCCTTAGCCCGCTGTACCATCGTCATCGGCGAGCACCGCCCATGCTTCTCTGCCACCTCGCCGCACCTATAAAAGGAGGCCTCCCCAGCACCGTTTCCTCACACCACTCCCATCCACTCCCCCTCAGAACACTCCCAGAGCCCCACCGGAGCAAGTCGTAGCTCGTAGCGCCGGAATTTCGCCGGAGTCTGCCGCGGAAGGAGGAGAAGGGCGCCGTTGATCCAGGCCATCCCCCGAGCCGCCGCCAGTACCAGGAGAACCGCCATCGCCGTCCAGTTTGTTTGCCCGCCTCGCCGCCCTAGCTAGAGCCCTAGTACGTCCCTAGTAGACCCCCACCGGCCGTTTAGGGTTCGGTCTCGCCGGCGACGAGTCCGTCGTCGACGACGACTGTGAGCCGTTGATCTGCGTTATGATCGTATGGCCCAGATTGATAGATACCATTTCGGGTTTTAAGTCTTGCTGACAAGCGGGACCAACTTGTCAGCCGCCCACTGCGCCGTTGAGCGTCACTGGGCCATCCCATTTCCTTTCCCGCGCGACCCAGTTAGTTCAAATATAGATTTTTCTATTTAGGTTTGAACTCAGTTCTATCCCTTAGTTTAAAAATCAATTCAGGAAGATTTATTGAACCAAATTGAGTGATTCCAATTTTGTTAGAAAGCTACTGAAAAGATATATCCAAGCCCGTTGGATTTAATTCATTTAGAGTTAGATATCTCTCCTAGTCAAAATAACAAGACAGAAGCTTTTGCACATTCAAACATTTTTATAAAATCAACCATAATAGCTTTTGAGTTGATTCCAACTCTCAAAAATCACATTTAACCATACCTATCTGAATATGTAATAATATTAAGGTTTTCATACAGTGACTTTGGACTAGTACTAAAATAATGCTATATAGGCATTTCTAGTCACTTTAAATCATTAAATATTAAACTTAAACTTATTAAAAGGTGATCCAACATTTAGATCACATTCCCATATGTTAGAATATGTGGTGATGACATGTGTCCACATGATCCCATATTTTAATTGGAGAATATTAAATCTTGGTTAATTTCAATGAGTAGAAATTACTTTTCTCAAATAAAAAGAATGAAACTAGTTAATAAAACCTTGTGATGCTTGTGATGATAATAGATCATCAAATGTGTGCCTTAGAGTGCTAAGTAGACTAGTTAAGTATTGTTTGATTATTGTGTACTCCGTATGTATTTATAGACGATAGTACCGACCAAGCTTTCGAGGAGGAGGAGTTCTACCAAGAGGAGGAGAAGGAAAACTTCAACCACTGCACTACCCAAGGCAAGCCTAGCACTTCAAGTAAACTGAGCAAGCTATTGTTAGCAAGCTAGAATTAAGCTCGATAACCTAAGCAAGATGCATTAGGCATGCTTTGGTTATACCACTTTGACTATTTACCTACCCCAAGTCTTAATTCCAAGCTATACCTTTATTTACTTTACCAAAGTCCTTTACTTGTTTTGAAGGTATCATAAAGAGTATAAAACTTGACCTATCTAGTTAGACTTAAATGTCATTCCATGGCATGATATTGATCTTAGCATCCCACCTTAGTGAACACTCTTAACTTAGTAGTTTAGAGCTAAACTAAAACTTGCCTCACTTTAGATGGGAATACTTGGTGAAAATGAATTATGAAAACCTTGGAATGATGATTCATTCTATTGAGATGTTTTGACATGTGTTGAGAAACACAAATGGTTTATGATGATAAAAATGTTGAGGCATGAGCCTTAGCCCTTTTACAAAAACTGATGGTTGGATTCGGATGCGATACCATTCCAATTTTACCGTACAACCACAATACCTGAATTGGGTAAGGCTTAGCCGGAAGTTTATATGCATTAGTATTAGTTCCCTCGTGGAAGAGGTTTGAGATGAGGCTACCTCTCAATGTTGTCCACCTATGTAGTGCCCAAGATGACGGATGGTCATGGTTGGGAGGTCATGCTCATAGGAGAGGTGCTTATACTAGGGTGTGTAAAGGAAAGGTTATGTTTAATTATCTGCATACTAAGTATGATGATTCAGGGTTACCCCTGACAGATGTATCGAATCTTGTGGTTAAAGTGTACCACCTTTGCAGTGTGTCAAACTATTCTAATAGCCACGTCCGCGGTTATGGACAGTTGGAGTGGCCATACTGTTTCGTTGTCAGATATTTTCAAAATGACTTATGAAATGAATGATGAATCTTGACTTGACCACAATAGGGTTGTGACTATGACACTAGCTTCCCAACTTAAGTGATTCTAGAACTTTATTTTATCTTTGTTTCTGAACTCAGCTTAGGTTTCAAACTTAACTCTACAAATAAACCTAGAGTTAGCTTTTCCCACTAGTACTATCTTACTTGTTAGTGGTAGTTTGCGAGTACTTAAAGAGTACTCATGGATTTTGTCCCTAGCTATTCTCATGGCCAGACTATGAAGGAGATTACCAAGATGAAGGACATCAGGACGGCTATGATAACTAGGACTATCTTCCATCGTCAGCATTGCCTGTGCCTCTGAAGATGGACCCCACCGCTACGCTTATTATCTATTCTGCTGCTTGTTGTATTAAGACTGGATCATGAGATCCTTTATTCGTGTAAGACCTTATTATGGTTTGTAATGGATGATGTACTGTGATATCCAATCTGTTATGTCTCGCAAAAATGGTAATCCTGGGATTGCGATGTATGACATAATAGGCATCTGGGATTAAAAATCCGAGTGTTGACAGCCAGGGGGGCCCGCGCCAGGGGGTGGTGTGAGCCACCCTGGCTCCGTTTCCGTCCCTCTTTTGCTTCGTTGCTTTCCATGTTGGATGAAAACTCCAAAAATATAATTCGACATAATTTTCGCGAAACTTTTCTTACCAGAACTGTTACCTATTCGAAAACGAACTCTTCAGGTCTCTAAAGTTGGCATTTAGTAGATTCTTCTGGGGTCACCATTTGAATAACATCAATATATTCATCTTCATACTCATATTGCTCGATTCATGAAACCTTTCACTTTCTTTACACCATTTTCTCCGATAACCTAGAAATTTCTTTCACACAAAACTTCACACCATTCTCATTAGCAACATTAGTATAAGCAAGGTAATAAACCTTTTAGGTTCAAATTCAACTGAAATCTATCAAAACATAAACTACTGTAGCAACTCCTTCTGAAAACCCAAAAAGAATTCAAAAAGGAAATCGATTTAAGAAGCAAATGCAAGAGTGGCAAAATCTGTCAAAACAGTCTAGCAGGTAAAGATCAGTTTTTTCTAAAATCTTCTGTTGCTCAAATCAAAAAGTCCAAAACTAACGAAAGTTAAATAATAACCTGGGTCAGAAGCACAAAAAATTACAGCTCAATCCTATACAGAGATCTCTCACGAATTTTTACGGTGAAGCACAAAAATCTGTTTCGGAACAGCAACTTCCTCAAATCTTACTTCTCTCTCATTAGAGGTTGATCTTGACACAAAAACCAAACAAAATGATAAGGAGAGGTTATTGCCGAAACAAAAACTTCCAAGACTCAAAGAAACAAAAACAAACTGAAAGCAAAAATATATTGGGTTGTCTCCCAAAAAGCTCTTTCTTTATAGCCATTAAGATGGGCATGATAATTTCAATGATGCTCACATAAGAATATGAATTGAAGTGAAAGAGAGCATTAATAAGCAAAAATATATATGTTTAAGTCTAACCCACTTCCTATGCAAAGGAATTTTGTAAGCAAACAAGTTGTTGAAACCAGGGACTGCAAGCATAGGAAGGCAAATTGTAACGCCCTCGAATCGGCCCTATGCAAGTTTTAGCCCTTTCCGCCAAACCCGCATAGAAACGATTCAAGGATGCCCACCAGGCACTTTCGTGCGGGTGGAAAACAAAGTAATAACATTACACAACAGTCCTCGATGGGACCCATAGAACAGATATATATACAACAGTGACTCAACGAGTCAAGAATACAGATATAATATACAAAGATTCAAATCACCTTGAAAACGATAGAGCGTCCGACTAAGGACAAGATGCAAATGGGGCTAAGAGCCCTGAAGAATACCCAATGGCGTCCATAACCCTGCCCAGGCCAAGCCGGAAGGGTAACCCTGCTAACGACGGTGATCTCAAACCTGCTAAAACAAAAGGGGTGCCGACAAAGGGCAAAAGGAAAAGAGGAGCGTCAGTACTGAGGCCAGTACACGGCGAGGCTAGAATTCGGCGGCTCTCGCCTACATAGGTATGGTGGGCTGAAGCGGCAGTGCATCGGCACTAAACAACCTATAGAGACTCGGTACAACTGGCGGTTATCAGAGAGGGATAAGAAAGACCTATTCGGATCCAACCTGAAGCTAACACCAAACAAACCCATCCTGGTATTTCCCCCCTCGAGACCAAACGAGGAAGTTAAGCCGAGGAAACTCACACGGTTGGCAGTTTTATTTAATCTTTCCATTATAGTTGCAGCACTTACTAATCAGATATAGATAGCATGAGTCATCCTGAAGCATAAGTAGTGGGCCGTTTTAATTACCTTTCCGTTGTAGTTGGAACATTTACTAGTCAGATATAATTGTCCTGAGGAATCCCAAAACCCAGCAGTTGTTGGCACTTTTATCACATTCCATTGGAGTTGGAATACTTACTAGGCATATATAACAAACAACCCAGAACCACTAGCTGTTGGCATTTTTTAATATCCATTCCGTTATACTTGAGCTGATTACTAATCACATATTAAGTCAAATTTATAGCACTACTTTAGTTATGCTTGTCTATGATCGAGATACTGTGCTCCAAGTCGTCCATAACCGCGGACACGGCTTTCAGAAAGTTTTACCCTGCAGGGGTGCACAAATAGCAACACACACTCGATCAACCTCGGAAAAACCAACTCAAAACCCAACGAGGCATTCACGACAAAGCGATCACAGGATTCAGAAATATTTCAGGGGGCCACCCCACTAAGCTACCCGCAACGAAGTTGGCCGGCTCCGGAATGGACCCAGGGTTTGTGTGGACGGCTGTAAATGACTGGGAACCCAAAAGTGTGACTGGGCTTGTCGATACAGCGAAAACGTGTCACGATCCAAAACAGTACAGGTGCTCCACGCACAATCGTAAATAAAGCAGTAAAGCATGGCATAAGTACAGGATAGTAATAAAGCCCCAAACTAGTTTATGGCCCCAAGAAATAGAAATGAATCAAGCTCTGGCTCAGGAGGGTCCATAAGGCCTCCCAGATGTAGATAGTGCGAAAAATCAAGGAACAGGTATCAAGTACTCGGGGTCCTACGGGACACAAGTGAGCGTGGAAGAACCAAATAACATCTATTGCCCACCGATGCCTCTGCATTAGTTATATCTAGCATTTTAATAGTTGTATTTAAAGTCATGATCATCTCCACTAATAAGCATCTCCACCAAATAAACATCTGCCAGCATTCCAACAACTGTGGTACTTGACAGCACGAGATCGCACCTGAGCAAGCAACTACGACTCGCAAGGCCAGCTATCTACCAAACACAGGTAATAGGAGGTGTCCAAGGCAATATGGAGACTGCACGGGATATAACTGGGGTACGTAAACTAAAGCATCGCGACACGGATAGCAATAGATCAACATGAGGAAATAAAGACTATAAATGCAAAATAGGTAGAAGGGGGAGAGATGCTCGCCTGGAAAACACTGCCGGAGATTCATATCCGAAGAACTTGTCGATACTCGCATCAACTCATCGGCCTAATCCACGAAGAAGCAAAACACTAAAAGAAACACCGGATGCACTATTTAATACTACAGCAGAAGATCAGGCATGATGCAGGTATGATGTATGACATGGCAATGATGCGATGCAACTAGACAATATTAAGCGGAATCAAGGTCCCGACAATTAATTAAGTGGTTCATGTTGTATAGCTACCCGCGATTTAAATGTTGTTTAACAAGGCAAAACACGGTATCAGTTCGCTACACAAATTTAAATGGAGATTGGAATAAGACTAGAATAGCCCGCATATAGACTCTATATTTAATTATGAGGTGAATTGTTGTTTAATCCAAACCCACAATGTATGCAAGCATGTAAGATTTAATATGCAAACACGATTTATGTCATTTGTAAACAGGGTCCAGATTGAGATCTTACGGTTCAGATCGGAGAGCCGAAGAGATGATCTTCGCAGATATTATTGAATCGACCGAAGTACTCGAAGTAGCCGGAGGGAACGTCGGGAAGCAGAATCCGGAGACAAATCTCCTGTTGACATTTTGTCGAACATGTCAGGAACGACGCGGCCACGTCCGGAACCAAGAGCTGATTTGCTACTTGGCTGTAGAAATCTAAGATGAAGTGAACTGGATTAGTACTAGCGTTGATACTCACCAGATGGAACAAGAGAGCGTACGTGCTTTACAAATTGTTTGTCCAGAACGAGTAGAGTTGGTCCTTGGAGACACTGAAGGGGCACGCGAGTGCGGTTGTCCGCAGGTGGAGTGGAGCGTCTCGGTTGACGCAGCCTCCTAGGCGACAGCAGGCCTGGGATCGACTGGTCGGTCGGCATGCGGGCGCGCGCCTAGGAACCAGCGTGGCGCGGGAGGCTGCTTGTTGTGCGGCCGGGGACGTGCGGTGGTGTGATCTGGTGGTGCGTTGCTGCTGTTGATGGATTAGATGGGAAGCGGACGAGGTCCTCCGGGGTCAGAGATCTGGCTGCCGTTGCACACGCGTTAAGGGCCAAGGCGGCGGCCACCCGATGCCTGCAGCGATGGAACCCGAAGAGCAGATGTGGTGTGTGACTGTGTGAGATGCTCAGCTAGATAATTATCAACCTCACGTGAGGATTTGCAAGCACGGGCGGACGCACCGTCCCTATTGCCCGGCGCTTGCCCGGGCTTCACAGGTGCGCGCACGAGGCGCTGGCCACTTTCCAGCCACGAAAATCTGACTGACGATGGGCAAAATCGTTTGGCTGTACACAATGTGGGCTCTCAGACAAAGAGGCAACGGGCCACCGACTCAGTTTGCACAAGAAGCGACTCGGCTTGCTCTTAGAAAAAAGGCAACGAGTCAGCAAATTGCTAATATGTGTGTGTATATATATATAGCGCATATGAATTGTTTTAATGTGCTGCTAACTTATGAACATCCAAATGTGTAGCAATCTTTTTTTTACAAAATGTTTCACCCATCTTATAGTAATAATCATCAAAAGTAGTACTCCTTTTGACCCATATTAGTTGACCTAGAATCATCAAGTTTTAATACTAGATACATTCGTATCTAAATAAATTTGAGTCAACTAATATGAATTAGACGGAGTACAAAGAACCATAAAAATAATATTTTTATGAGTATTTCCTTGAACTATCTAGTGATGACTAGAAGTACTGGAGCAAGCAGAAGACGTGCTGCCATCCTCGCTATTCTTCACTGGAGCTAGACAAAGCATATCATAATAAAACTTGTTATAATAGACAAATCAGAGATTAATATGCTAAGTCGCAAAGTGACCAACACACCAGTGAAGCAGCCATGCCCATAATGAAAACTGTAGATCAAAAGACTGTAACCACGCCAATGAACACGAAAACTAACCAGATCTTATGAGATCCGACGGACATACAACTTCGCGCGACCTCTGCAAGCGCTAGGCACACCATCGTAGCATGAAATAAGGGTGAACGAAAGTGGGAAAGTCGGCGACGTCACTAGCGAGAGGGACAAAAACGCTCGATCATCTCTAGATATCCCCCACTCTCGTGAACATTTTAATGTGGCGTGAACTTGTAATGTATTGTACCCATGTTTATGTATTAAATTGTTGTGGAAACTATATTTTCTCTAGGTAGGGCTTATATTTGGCCGTAATTTTTTTTGCCTTACGGCCCGCCCAGGCTTCGATAAATTCCTGGGTCCGCCTCTGTTTGCAAGGACAAGCTCAAATCGATGGCCAGCTGCTGCCGGTGCACATGGCACAGAAAGGAGGAAATGACGGCGATCTTTGGAGTATTGCAGCGACAACACATGGGAAAAAAAGAGTTCACTAACGAACAGGATTTTAGACAAGAAGGAATCATAAAAGGAGAGGATTTTTAGGAAGGGGAGATGGAAATTTTGGGGCACGATCTAGATCCCAGATTTGAGGCTAGGGTTTGGGAAGAAAGAGGAAGGGGAATAGACTATTTATATAGTCCAAAATAGACTAGATGAGACTAGTTTTGGGCCAAAACTTTAGACGGGCTTTTTGCCTAGTTTTAGTTTTAGTAAAATAAGAAAACCTTTTATGGTCACGTAACAGACTGAAAATTATTGTTTTAATTTAAATAACAAAGAAAGATGACGGCTTAATATATATTAGACCGTACGGATATTTTAGAAAAACAAAATACGGTGTTTAATAAAAAAATACTTTCACGATTAGAAAAATGCAAGAAAAATATGCATGATGACATGACGATGCTCAAAGGCAATGCGGCATGATGACATGAGCACGCGGTCATGATGATGCAATGCACAAACACACCGTGATTTTCTAGTAGTGGTTTTAGCGGGATGCCACACAAATCAAGTGCAACATAAAGACTTTCAACATAAAGCGAGGAAACTTAATATTATTGAGATGCATTAAAACAGTCTTTCCTCTCTCATAATAACCTTCAGTATCATGCATAAATTTAATGATATAACTATCACAAGAACCGTTGTAGCAATGATCACTTATCCTAACAAAAAACATAGGGACACTAGCTCTCATAACACTACTTTGTGAAACAATATTAGAAGTATCCTTACAAAGGATAGTGTGTCCCTCTTCTACATATTTAGTGACAAAGTCTTTTACATTTGCTATTATAGGTTCATCATCCATTTGTTTACCAGGTTCAACAGCTTTATTTGTACTTTCATTAACCATACTAGTATCATAGAATGTTCCTTTATCTTAACTGGGAAAGGTATTTTCTCAATGTAAGGTTCAGGTGAAACATGATTAGAAGTATAAACTTCGGTATTCTTGCCGGAACACTACTAACAATGTCTTTATAAGGTGCATGATACTTATTCCACTTATTTTTAGGAACTTCAATATAGGAAGCAAAAGCCTTAAAATAAGTTGCAATAGCTTGACAGTCTAGACCATAAGCATTTTTAATATTTTGAAAATCATCAGTTCCCATAAAAGATTCAATGCATTCATAATCATAATTTTTACCTGAATTTCTTCCTTTGTCATTCTTCCATGCTTCAGCATTGTCTTGAATACGGTCTAGAAGATCCCATTTAGCTCCTTCTTCCATACGTGTAAATGATCCAGCACAAGAAGCATCCAATAGATCCTTATCATAAAGAGAAAGCCTTGCATAAAAGTTATTGAGAATAATATTGTGAGGGAGCAAATGAATAGGACATTTGAGCATTAGTAACTTCAATCTTCCCCAAGCTTGAGTTGTACTCTCTCCATCGAGAGGCCAAAATTTGTATATTTGATTCCGATCTTTATGGATCTCACTAAGAGGATAAAATTTAGAATAAAAGAGAGGCACTATTTCCTCCCATTCAAGGGCTTGACCATTCTTCAACAGCTTATACCATTCCTCAGCTCTTCCTTTCAGTGATAATGAGAATAACTTCTTCTTGACTTGATCGGTTGTAATACCTGCACACTTGAACAACCCGCATAATTCGTGTATAAAGAGCAAATGATCACCAGGATGGACAGTTCCATCTCCAACATAATAGTTATCCATAACACGATCAATAATTCTTGTAGGTATTTTAAAAGTATTATTCTCAGCAGGTGGTTGTTCACCTACTACCTTAGAAGTGGTAGTAGCATTACGAAATAAGAAACTCAGCGAATTATCCATATTGAAAATAAAGCAACTGACAGAAGTAAACAATACTCACAGTAGAAGTTTCCTTTACCAGTTCCACTCTCCAATAGCGCTTCACTCCCCGGCAACGGCGCCAGAAAATAGTCTTGATGACCCACAAGTATAGGGGTGTATCGCAGTATTTTCGATAAGTAAGAGTGTCAAACCCAACAAGGAGCAGAAGGTGTTGGCGAGTGGCTTGGAGTAGGAATTCTCTGTAAATACTTAGTAAACGGATTTTTAGGGGGTTTTGATAATGCAGGTAATTAAAGTACGAGTAAAAAAAAGATAATAAGAATAAATGCAGTAAGTGGCCCAATCCTTTCTTTAGCAAAGGACAAGCCGGTTGTATTACTTAAGATGACCAAATGTTCTCGAGGACACACGGGAATGTCATCAAGTGCTTTCGCTTCATATAGTTGATTAATCTTCTTTAGTTTGCTAATTGTTGTGTGGGTGAACCTATGCTAATGTACCGACCTTCCTAGGACTAATACATACTTGTGATTATACCCCTTGCAAGCATCCGCAAGTACAAGAAAGTAATTAAGGTAGAAACCTAACCACAACTTTAAACTCTAAGACCCTGACATCCCTTGTGCAAAGGTTTCCTAACGGGAGTTCAGATTTCTGTCACTCCGGCAACCCCTACGATTAGTAGATAAATACACAATGCATTCCCCTAGGCCCATAAAGGTGAAGTGTCATATAGTCGATGTTCACATGACACCACTAGAAGAAATACACCACAACTTAAATATCAAACCATTGAATCTTTCTCAACACAACTCCACTACTAACAACATGATTTCTCCCATGTCCTCAAGAACAAAATGAACTAGTCACAAGACATCATAAGGATCAAGATCAGAGATGATATAATGATATGTAACAATCTAAACATAAACGGTAATTCAATGGTTCACTCAATAGCATCAACTATAAGGAGTAATCAACACCAGGAAAGTTTCCCCTAAGAACTATGCAAGATTCAATCCAATTGTTACAGCGGTATGAAGTGGTGATGATGGTGCTGGTGGAGATGATGGTGGTGATGATGATGATCCCGATGAAGTCTAGCTTGATGGTGGTGTTGATGGCGATGATCTCCCCTCTTCGGGAAGGAATTCCCCCGGCAGAATTTTGTCTGCCGGAGAGATCTTTCTCTCTCGGTGTTTTCTGCCCCGCAGAGGCGACAGAATATTTTTGTGGTCGCTCCCCCAGGTATTAGGGTTCCGTGGGGGTAATATACGCTAGAGGGCAGAGCCTGGAGTGAGCCAGGGTGGCCACACCACCTGCTGGCGCGGCCTAGGGCTTCCCGTGCCAGGGGTGGTGTGGGCCCCCTGTGGCCCATCTCCACTCCCCCTTCTGGCAATCTTAGTTTTCTGGAAAAATAGAATTTTCCATGTATTTTCCCAAATTTTCTGATCTTCGCGAATTTTGCCTCCAAACAGCACCTTTTCCATCAAAATCCTGACTGCAATGGTCCATGCTCCAAAAGTCATCAACCATGCAAAAACAGATGAAATAACATAAATATCATCTCTTAATATGAAATATATCAATGAATAACAGTAAGTTATAATATAGAATAGTGATGCAAAATGGACGTATCATCCCCTTTATTCAGCAAGTGTCATAAGACCAACACATTTCCATCCAAAATTCATGGAATTCTGCAGCACAACAATTGATAAAAGATAGAGAGAGCGTCGACAAGTATGGTCGGCAATGAGAAAAAGGTTGATATCCTAACTTTCTACACCTAAAAATCAGATTTTTGATACCCCAGAAGTACACAGATTTCCTTCCTTAAAAGATAATCAAATAATCAATAATAGCAAAAATGAACGGAATGATTATTATATTGGTATAACTCTAGTTCAACCTTCTGTTTAGGACACCATGATAGCTCTTGGTCTAGAAAAGACAACAAGCTACTGACCTATAGTTTAGCACTCTCATTACCTAGTACTCTCAAGGCAAGACACCCAACTTCTTTAAAAATAACCATCATATTTTATGTAGACTTTACATACACTTATCTAATTCTCATGGTATGACTAACTTCTTTTCGTTTTATCTCTAGTACTCATATAATACTTATCTATATTGTGACACAACCCCAACTTCTTTTCTTTTTGTCTCTAGTAGCTTGATTAAGTCTTTGTTCTCGCAACCAGTAGCTGAAAGTTCTCATGGTATTACTTAACTAAAAATATGAAGACACCACTGGAACAGAGGAAAACCAAGCAATCTTCCGGGGCTTCTCAACCTCAAGTTAATTCCTGTGAAGCTCATACCAAATTTCTACCATGAGATTGGTCATACTATAAGAATCTTAATTTAATTCCAGGTGGAGCCAAAAAAATGACATCTACCAATTTTCTCGTTCATCTCTATGTAATTTAGAGAACAAAGTGTAACAATGCACCATGAGATTAGTCATACCATGAGAATCTCAAATTAATTCCCATGGAGCTGAAAAAATTACTTCCACAAAAGCTGGCAACCAATCGGACTACAAAAACTAACCCTAGCCCCGAGCATTGAGCCAACAACCAATTAGACTACAGAAACTAATCCAAAAAACATTGCCATGAGAAACCATACACTCTCTTATAATAGAAGAATAACTGCACATTTAAGAGCTTGCCTTTTATTACTAAAGAGAACAAAGAAAATGGAGACACCATAGGGATAGCCACAAGAACGATTGCCTTGCAAGAAGAACGATACTGATGACTTCTCAACTGATTGGCTTCTCATAGACCTATGTATTGGACATCTCGAAGAAAAAAGGAAAATCTCTGCACTGCCACCCAACCACATGAATCAGTTTTAAACGAATCACCTTAGAATAACTACAAATCAATAGTCATAAAATGAACTGGGGTATCACATATTTATTTTTCTCTTCATTGCAAGATTCATTCTAGATTTTAGAACTGCATATTCATATCATGTTGTACTAATGGGAAAATAAAATCATTCTCTTGCAACATAACTTATCTCACTCATATCAAAATACTTTGGTTTCTGAAATTAATTGTGAGTTCAAACCTTGGTTCTTCGTTTGTAGAGAGTGGCACAATGCAGTAAAAAATGTGATCAAGCAGTCAACAATCAATTCAGGCAGAGCTATGTCCACCTATAGGTGGGCACAAATTAATAAAAGAAAATTCTACACTATGATAATACTTTAGTAGGCTAATTTTGATTTTTGCCTTAATGGAAGCGCAGAACATCAAAAGGAGGAAATCCAAACATATATATGTGACCACACCCATAATTAGCTAGCTAAGGCAATTAATCAAATAGGAAAAATACATTAAATCAAAGCGAACATTGTAGGTTCAGTTTCAAGTGGTTAATTAGAAGCTCATTTAGAGAAGTGAAAGAAAACATAGAATTATAATGCCTAATGAGACGCAAAAAATGACTGGACACTGCTCCACCATCGAAACGAAGAAACTCTTTAAGAGGAGAAGGCCAGTCACTAAATCTAGGCAATGAAACCTTCCCTCGCAAACAACATGCAGAATAAACATGCATGCATCCCTTTCCCCTCCTATCGCTCTTCGAACGTTCCAGGTACCAGAAAGAAGCATCACACCGTTTACAGTAATAAAGAGGAACACCATAATAGGACCGATCAAGAGAAAGAGCTGCAAACAAACAACATGTTAGGAAATAATAAACAGGGGAGAGAGAAAAAGACAAACAAGGATTACCTTTTAGTAAAGCAACATTCTGATCCGAAAATGGAGGATTCCCGAGACATACTGAGAAAGGAAAAACAAGATCTCATATTAAAAACAACAGGAAGAAATAAAAAAACAAAAAAAGAAGTAGCAGGAAAAAGGACTCACATTTTATCCTCCCGCGATGATAGTCGAGTATAAACCTCCTAACAATACGATTAAGAGAAGCACTCTCACGAGAAACCAAAGGAACCGGCAAAACTACAAAAAAAATACCCATTAAGACATGACCACATAAACTAATCAAAGAAAAAGTAAGACCACATAAACTAATCAAAGAAAAAAAGTAAGCTCTTTATTTTTCCTATCCATGTCGAATTAACAGAAGGAGCCCATAAAATAATAAGTGAAGCACATAAAATAACGAACAAAGAGAAACACATCATGAGGACATGAAATAATAAACAAAGAGAAAACAACATGAACGCACGAAATAACAAACCGAGCACATGAGATAACAAGAGAAGCACATGAAATAATCAAAAAAATGAACAACGGATCACACGAAATAATAACGATATCACATGACAAATAGAACAATCAACAAAGAGAAACAAACATAAATAAATTTCATACCACGAGGCGTTGAAGAAGAAAGCGACCGAGATGGATATTCACCAGCACGAATAAACAGACTTGGACATAGAAATAAACGAATAGCGGACAAAGGATCTGCGGACCGACCAGGAAGCATACCTAAATCCAATCACAAATATTAGAAACAGGAAGAGCCAAACAATCAAGGTAAGAACACGAGCGGGAAAAAAAAGACACGTCGCCATACCAGCAGACAGAGAAGAAGATGTTGCCATACAAGAAGAAGACGGCGACACAGAAAGAGAAGCACCTGCAAACAACAACAAAAAGACGGTATAATAAAAATGTAAAACAAAATCATGGCAGAAATAAATAGAACATATAGGCCATAACAAACAAATCTAACCGTGCGAACATACAAGAGGACGCTTCCCAAGCCTAACCGCGCGACGGCGGGAACACACATCGAAAGGGGTAGAGGATGAAAGCAAACCCGTGGGAGCTAAAAAATGAAACTGGTTAAAAAAGGCTACAATTCAAAAAGGAAAAGCAAAAATGATAGACCAGACCTAAAGAAGGGCCACCACGAGGAAGCACAAGGGAAGCAGGAACAAAGGTACGACCACCACCGAGAGGAGAAGAATCAGGCACATGAATAGGCAAGCCACGGTGACAGATGCGACAACCATGGTGGCCACGAGGGGAAGCATGTGAGAGGAAGCCATAGGAGGAAGTGAAATGAGAAGACCATATATATAGGAAGATGATGAAGGGCATTGTCGGTGTGGGTTGTAAGATGCATAAAAAAAGGAGAACGATATGATGCATAAAAAACAAAAAAATATGATGACTAAGGTAAAAACAAAAGACCATGACGATAAGAACAAAATAGCATGATGCCAATGCCATATAGGAACAAAAACATGATGAATGGACACAAAATAACATAACGAAGGAACCAAAATAACATGATGAGATGGATAAAATAACATGATGAAGATGACAAAAACAAAATAACATGATGAGATGAGATGGACAAAATAACATGATGAAGGAGCGTCAAAACAAAATAGAGCTTCTAATATTCATGGAAAGAAAATAATATGATGAGCAACAGACAAAATAACATGATGATCAAACCAAAATAACATGATGAGATGGGCAAAATAACATGATGAAGGAGCATCGAAACAAAATAAGGCTTATAATATTGCATAGAAACAAAATATCATGATGACCACAAACAAAATAACATGATGACAACTTATAATAATATGTACCGGAACAAAATAGCATGATTAGCAAACCAAAATAACATGATGACATCAAGAAGAAAACAAAATGAATCTTTTAATATCACCAAATGAATGTTGCTAGAGCCACCCAAGAATGTACCAAGGGATAAAATATACATTGCAAGACCAGCAAAGTTAATCACTATGGGTACACAAGAATGCACACAGAAGAAGAGGGGGACACGTGTCACCACACAAAAAAATCCTCATGGGAGCCCAAAAATCCCAAAAAAAAGAGAAGCTTGTAGGTTTAAGATCTTTAGATATAGCCCACTCCTAGGTGATACGCTAGGCCCGAGGAAAGTTGCTGCTTCTGGTCTTTGCTTGCTTATATCTGAGTCGTTGTTTTTTGTGCTTTAATTAAGCAAATACATGTGCTTCATTCCATCTCACTTACGGATTCATTTGATTTGCAGGTGAATGTGGTTCTTTTTGCATGGCTCGTTACCTTCCCTTTTCCATATCTACGTTTGATGTTGTTCTCTGGAGCTACGAAGGATCAGTGATTGTCTCTGATGCAATTCGGTTTTTTCTAGAAAAATGGACTGCATGCTGCATCTGGAACCATATATCAATTGATAGGTCTTTTGTAAATTAGTACCAGAACAGTTCATCATGCAGATATCAAATATATATGACTATTGAAATGTGTGAATTAATTTTTTGGCACTTGAATATGTGTGTTGAAAATAGCAAGTATGTTGTTAGAAATACCTTTTGATGTGCCCATATGCTTCACCAATTGGTTTACTATAATTCCTTGCTTCCAAGGAATACACTTCAATGTCATGCCTGCACAAACAACTATGTTTGTAACAACGCCATACTTGCTAGCCTATAGCATGCAAAAACTGTGTATCTTTGTTTTTTCATGATCTATATGATTGTTAGGTTATTCTGAAATTTTCTTAGCTGCTCCAACAGTGGCACCAGGATACAACCTTCGTAGCATGAAAAGGAGTCACTACTTTCTTTACAGCCAATGGACATGGTGTTTGTGTTCTGTTCAGTATGATGCCAAGATGGTCTAGGGCCTCCCTTTACCTTCTACAAGAACTGTACTAACACTTTACTCATATGTCTGAACTAAATGTAGTACATAATATAACGCTTGTATATATGTATAGATTATATCTCACATACAATGTTCTGAGATTATATTCCTTTCAATTCCCTGTTTTTGAATCACAAACTAATTATTTCAAGCTTCTCTTTTTTTCTTTGCCCAGCGTGTATAGGGATGGATTAGGGATTAATAGTCTCTTCTTTTCTCAACTAAAGCAAGGTGTAGAAAATTATAGCTGCTTCAATTTTAAATACATAAAACTTCACAGATAAAATCTAAAATATATTTTTATCAATTCCTAACATTATATAGTCCTAATAGACGGGCGCGGCAACACGCGCCATCATGATCTAGTTAGTCAAAATAATTGTTCCTAGTGTACACCACATCTGTCCCTAGACCGATAAAGCTTTAATTCTAGTATAGATGTGATCAGTTACTCGGACGCTACAGTTCTTGTCTCAACAATGGACATGATTATTTCGTCCACTTAATCTGAATTTTTGTTCCTACTATACTTGGACGGATCTAATGTAGGTTGAGAGTGTACATATGTACACCCAAACATTTATGCAACAAAATTTATATATGGTATATAGTGGACATATTGTATCACTTTTGGTATTCCCTAGTCTTTATAAGTATCATTTTCTCAACCAAATCGAGCTAAAATCTTGATTTAGCACATAATAGGGTAATAAAGAGCCTAATTTCAGATTTTCACGTTTATATTTTGTGTTGCTTGAAATTTTTACACCCAAAATTAAATTTCTAGATTCGTCTCTGCTATTATATACATAATTTGTTCCTCGTATGCTAAAGTCTTGTTCCTCGTGTACACATGTATAAACTTTGTTCCGTTTGGTGTACACTTTTGTTCTTTTTGTATTCTACATGGTCCAAATTCGTGTTTTCGTTAAAGTGTTCCTCACACGTATTAACTTTGTTCTATTTGGTGTAAATTGTTGTTCCTTTTGTACTTCACTAGGTCCAAAATTGTGCTTCCTTAGTTGTGAAATTGTACCTCATGTGCATTAACTTTGTTCTATTTGGTGTAATTGTTTTTTCTTTCTCATACTTCCAATTTGCTTCGATGAGTGGTAATTTATTCCTCGTGGTCTAAAATTATGTTTTAGTTAGTAGTTGTGGTCTTGTTCCTCGTGTGTATAAAGTTTGTTCCTCTTGGCATATACTTTTTATTTCTCCTTATATTTGTGATTTGACCGCCAGCAGTAAAAAAATTGTTTCAATTTTTTTTCACTTGATTTGTTTCCAAAACAATTGTCTAGTTGATAGATGGTTAGTTCTTTGGACACAACCATTTTGTTCCATCTCTACAAAGTACTAATCTGCTAGGAGTCAAGATTTTGTTCCACCTGCACTAAAACTTTGTTTCATGTAGGTTAACGCTATGTTTACTTTAGCAGTCATGATTTGTTCCAACTACATTAAAACAATGTTCTGCTTAGTGTATTCTTAGTTCCATATGGTCCAAACTGTTATTCCGCTTCTAGTCATGATTTGTTCCACATGCGCTTAAATTATGTTCTAAATAGTGTGTTTTTCATTAATATTGACATTTTGTTCCACCTGCTATATTGTTCCATTTTTAGTCTACCATTTGTGTTCCCGTTGGTAGCCATTGATTAGTGCCATGGAACTCTAATATTTTTATTTCACTTATTTTTTAAAAACTTTAGCATGTACTTCTTTTTCTACCACCAATATGCACAAATGGCGACACACTTTCGGCTTGTGTTAGTGTTTGTAGTCGTTGCTAGGTGGTCCAGTGACCTATTTATATTTTTTATTGTTTTATGACTCTTTGTATTGATGTTGATGTTTATTAATAGATTGATACAATTTCGAAAAAAAAGTTAACTAAAATGTAAAAGTAATGTTCTCCACTTAAAAAAGCATCGTGCAAACTTGTCCACTTAAATAAAAGACACACTGCAGCTCCTCTACGTTTAATCCCATAGCATGCAGGCATAGCATCCATTTAAAAAAAAAAAGGTTGATCGCTAGTACTGGTACTAGCTTGTCACGTACTGTACCAAGTACTCCCTCCGTTTTATAAAATATACTTAAATGTTTGGGATTGTTTCGTTCCGGCTTTGATTACGGAACGCTTCTCATAGCCCGGTTCGAATCCTCGTTCAGTTTCTCTCTCGAGTTTTTGCCGCGAGATAAAATAGTCCAACATCGCTAGCAGACTAAAGAAATCATCAGTTTAAAACGCTCACAAATCTCAAAAAAAAAGTTTAAAACGCTCACCTGTTTCCTTTAGTTGCATGCCACTGTACGACGCGAAGAAATAGCGACCGCGTGTCGCCCGACAGCACAGCGTTGTCAGCGCACGAACGTCGAAATAAAAAATGGGCCTTGTAGTTAACCGGTCCATCCTGCCTTATTCTTGAGCGAAACAAGAGCTCGGCATGCGGCCGAATGCTAAATGCCGCTCCAAGCGGCACAACTGCCTTGCGCGGCCTGAAGCCAACCGGTCATGGGTCAGGCCCATGTGCGTCCGTTGCCTGAGTTTGGATTCTGCGTCCGCATCGATCGCTGTTTGTCTCGGTTTTTCATTTCGGTTTTTTGCTGGTTTTCTATTTTCTTTTCTTCTAGTATTTCTTTTTTCCTTTTTTGCTTATTTTTTCTATTATTCATTTCATTATTTTTCGTTTTTATGTTTCTTATTTTTATTTCTCATTTTCTTATTTGAGTTTCTATTCATATTAAAAATTGTTTATGTAATGATTATTAAAGATTGGTTCACAAATTTTTGAAAATTGTTCATCATTTTGGGAATTGGTTCATGACTTTTTGAAAAATGGTTCATGATTTTGAAATTTGGTTCATGATCTTTGAAAAATGTTTCATGATTTTTTAAAATTAGTTCATGATTTTTTGAAAAACTATTCGTGATTTTGAAAAATGGTTCGTCATCTTTGAAAAATGGTTCATGATTTTTCAAAATTAGTTCATGATTTTGAAAACTAGTTCATGATCTTTGAAAATTGATTCATGATTTTTGAAAATTGGCGTATGTTTTTTTAAAAATTGTTCATGATTTTGAAAATTAGTTCAGAATTTTTAAAAAGTGCATGATATTTTTGAAAAATGTTTATGTTTTATTAAAAAATGTTCACGGTCTTTGAAAATTGGTCATGATTTTTTTTTAAATGTTCATGACTTTTGAAAATTATTAATAATTTCTAAAATGTTAATTTTTTTTACCATGAACATAAACATATTTATAATAGGTTCATGACATTTGATTATCCTAACTATAGGTAAAACATATTCATATCGGAACACGTTGAGAACTTGAGATTGACAGCATACGTACCATACTACGTATTGGAACAGTCAAGCACCAGACACAGAGCAGCGACAAAATTATTGCAAGCGTTTTTTTTTAGATCAATTGGCAAGCGTATGTAACACGTTGAGATTGCCAGCGTGTGTACCTTCTATGGGCTGGCCCATGTAGAACAGCGCTTCAGGCGGCGCAAGTCTGACGCGCAGCGGCGCCTAGCACCTCCCGGATCACGCGAGCGCCACCGAGGAGGACCCATTCTGCCAGGTCCTGTTGGACCGTGCTGGGGCCCAACTAAGAAAGTTTTGGTCTGGCCAATAGCCAGCCTCAATGCATTTCTATTTTCGAAAGAGAAATATCCATGCCAAATGAAAGGTCACCTTCTCTATCGTTCGAACTTCTCAAACACGAGAACCTCCAACGTCAGCGATCATCCAAAACTTTGCTCGATCGGGGTCATGGACGTGGCCGGGAGAGACAGAATAGCACGCGGGGCTGGAAGAATCGTAGGAGCATGCAGCCGCAACACACATCTCGCTCGAGCCCAAATAGCCGAACCTCGGTCATCTCGTCCCGACGCCCGCATCAGCCAGCCAGCAAAGTCGGCTATTTCTCGTACGGCTGTTTGCTGATCATATAGTATGCAATGTACGGCCGTAAGGGCCTTGCCGTAATGATTCTTCTGGTTTTACGACCTTTACCGCAATAGTGCCGTCCATGAAACCACGTCTGAAAAGGATGGACAAGTAGCTCGAGCAACAGGAGCTGCAGTGAAACTGATATGCAACGCCATCGCGGCGGAGCCCGGCTCTCCTGGGGAGGCGGGGCCCGCGGCCTAGAATTTCCTGCCGCGAAGGGCTCGAGCGCCTTGTCGTATCCCAAGTCGCCGTCCCCTGTGCCACACGTTAGCGGCTCTTGGAGAAAGGCGCCTGGAGGGAGACAAGCGCTTCGCAGCCGCCGGGACGTGGGGTCCACCGGTGGCTGACGTGGCAGCGGAAACCCTCGTCCTCCGCACAGTGGCGAAGGACAAAAAAATTTGAGATCCGGCGAACTCTAAAGCGTTAAAAAAATTGATGCAAAAAATCAAAATTGGCTCGTCAAAATATCTCTTTAAATCTGCAATTGAAAACATTAAGGACATGATGGCAGTTTGCCTATTTAATTTACCTAGCTCAAATTTACAAACTCAAACTTCATCTAGTTGACCATAAAATCAAAGAATTATACCTCCCTCCTCTGCAGCTACCGATTTCTTCCCCTACCTGTCCATCTAACTTCACTTCTGTGTCTTTGACCATGAAATCAGATCCAGTCCGCGAGGCCTGATCATAGAGACAGAGACATAACAAAGTAAGAAGTAAGAACCCTAATTCCCTAAGGATAGAGGACCCATAGAGGCCTAGAGGCTAGAGCTGGAGGAATGGCAGACCAGGGGCGGGGGCGGCAGGGGGAGTCGCGACTAGGGATGGCAATGGGGCCCCGAAACCCGCTAACCCGATGGGTACCCGCCTTAAATGAAGCGGGTCCGGTAAAAAATGAGACTCGCCAAATTAAATTGGGCGGGTATGGGGGTGCTGGACCCGAACCTGCAGACCCACAGGCCCGGCATGACATAGAACTTGCCCCCAACGGTCATTATCTAGGGTGAAAATTATAGCATCACCTACCGAACCACCGGCCAAACCACCCCATTATCTAGGATTATGGAGGTCGGAGGTGGGATTATAGAGAAAAGTGCATGAAGACCGTCCAGACCAAGGGCTTTGAGATCGCCGATATTGAACATAGCTTTTCTCACTTCCTCCCTTGTATAAGGGGCCAGCAACCTCTCATTCATCTCAGCATTTACATAAGGGGACACTTTGTTGATAACCTCCTGGTTCGCTACCTGCACCTCCGCAGTAAAGAGTCTCAAAATAACTTGCCGCTAGACCCAGCATCTGGTCCTGGTCATTGATGATATCTCCAGTCTCAGTCTTCAACTGAGTGATAAAATTTCTCTTACGGCCTCACCTACCGAACCAACTCGTATATGTATTTCAGGCACAATGGTATATTCACCCATTTCAGAATTTTTGGGTCAAATTTTGGACGAAAGGAGAGAATAGAAAGAAAGTTGACCAAAACTGACCAAAAATTTAATTTTTCAAGCAATATTTGACTTTTTTAAAAAAATTCACCAAATCTAGAAGATTTTGTCAAGCAATTCTTCTTACCAGGCCTAGCCGAAATTGGCAAATTTGGCTGAATTTCGAATATTTTGGGCAAAATGGAAATCCCTAATTGTACTAGTATTTGCCATTCTGGGTCCGAAGAAAAAAAAAAGGTTGACGCCAGGCCGCAACAATTAGGCACGATGGAATGGAAACAGTATGCCAACTGTGTGCTGTAGCATGTAGCTGGTCTAGGCCACCGGCTCCACCCCACTTTGATCCATTAGTTTTTTTTCTTTTTCTTTAGTATCATTTTGATCCACTACTACTCCCTTCATTTTAAAATATACGATATTTTATCTTTATAAAATAAGTGTATCTAGATCCCTTTTAGTGTGACTAGGTAAAACATGAATCGGAGGAAGTAGATAAGTAGAGAAGAAAAATGGCCTAAACTACCCAAGCGATAAAAATGGCCACGTAACTAAATAAAAAAAAGGCCTGAGATACTAGACCATATCTCTGTAAAAGTGAACATAACAATCATCCAACCTCTTCCTAAAAATCGATCGAGTCTTTGTAGCACTCCCTGGTACCTAGGGGACTAGGGTTTCTCTTCCTCTCTGGCGATCGGCGATTTTCGACGATCCGCGGTGAGAGGCTTGATTCCCGTGACTAGTGAACATATTTTATCCTGTGTCCCTCCCTCTCTCTTCTTGCGCGCTCAGGCTGATCCAGGGGTTGGCTCTGTCTAACTACCCGGCCTTGGTGGGTGTCGGGTAGGGTTTGGGAAGCGATCTGGGCATGGCTGCTTCGAAGGGAGCTGGCGAAGCGAGTGGTGTAGGGATGGGGAAGGGATCTGAACCTTCCCTAGAGGATCTACTGCAGAGTCTAAACCTTAAGATGGAGGACATCGAGGGACTGTTTGTCGCCAAGGGCAAGGTCAGCTCCTTAAAGGAAGAGGCGAAGTGGATGGCAATCGTACGTCTGCTTTCGCCTAAACCGTTCAGTGCTACATCTTTGAAGAAGACTATGAGGTTCATGTGGGCTCCTGTGCAAGAGGTGAGATTCAGAGACCTAGAGGATAAAAGTTCCTAGTGCATGCAAGCTGCTTGGGTGATTGGCAGCGGATTACGGAACAGGGTCCGTGGATTTTCAAGGACCATGGCTTCCCGGTGGAGAAGTATGATGGGAGATGCAAGGCCACATTAGTGGAGCTGAACTAAATTGAGGCTTGGGTACAAATCCATGATGTACCCGAGCTTTTCATGAAGAAACCGATTGTGACAGAACTGGAGGGTAACGTAGGAGAGGTTATCACAGTGGACTTGAATGGGTCTAGGGACGATGGTGGCAGTTTTGTCCGTGGCGGGGTCTGGCTTGATGTGAGGAAAATTTCCGTGAGATTTGTCACTATTAAACTAGAGGGAGACATATGGTGATTAGAGTGAAATATGAGAAAGGACCCCGCTACTATGGGGTTTGCGGCCTACTTGGGCATAACAAGGAGGAGTGCGGTACGGGAGAGCACCAACTGAAAGATGTTGTGTTTGGGAAGTGGGTGCCGGCGGACACTGCATGGAATAGGAGCCAGCTGGAAGGTGATGCTGAGGCGCAAAGGCCTTTCTCTCGTGCTCCATGTCGTGACAACCAACCCGTCCATGATCTTGGTGGGCGAGGCTCTGGTGGGCGGGTTCGAGGGGGGCCAGGGCAGCGTGGTGGTCGTGTCAGGGGATGTGGTGATGCTGGCCGTGGGACGGAAACGACCCAGGTGGTTGTGGATACTCACAAACTCTCTTATACGGCCCCGTCGCTGACTGAGGTTAGCCCAGGGAAAAGTGTGCATCCCTCACCTATGCTTGCATGGAAGGATTCAAGTGTGATCGAATCAGTTGCTTGTGCAAAGCAGCAGCTTGATTTTGGGAAGGAACCTCAAGCAAAAACATATGTTCCTCCCTCGGGTACTCCGCCACCCCCGTCGTCTGCTAGGGAATAGAAGCGGCCGAAGAAGAACAGTGGGATGAAGAGGGATAAAATCAATGAAGAGGCGGGCTTCGCAGTGGAGCACCGCCAGGAACAATGAGTACCCTCCTATGGAACTATCGCAGTTTAGGCAACACTGCGACAATTCATAAGTTGCGTGACTTCACATGAGAGTTTCCCCTTTTATCATCTGTGTTGTGGAAACCCAAGTCCATAGATCACGGGTGGAGTGTCTAGGCCAATATTTGGGTTATGACAATGCATTTGCTATTAGTAGTTCTAGCCGTAGTGGCGGTATTGGAATAATGAAATAAAGTTAGAACTGTGTCTTATTCTCAGTATCACATCTATGCAGTTGTGTTTCCATCTTCGGAGTACCGTGGCGGCTGAGGTGTGTTTATGGGGAGGTTCGAGTCAGAGAGCTCCATAAGACATGGGACATGATTCGATTCATCAAATCGGTGTTTCCCTTGTCGTGGCTTTGCATAGGTGATTTTAATGAGGCACTCCTGCGGGAGTAACATGTGGGTGTTAACGCTCGTAGTAACGCTCAAATTCAAGCGTTTAGAGACATCGTTGATGTATGTGGCTTGATGGACCTTGGATATGTGGCTAGTACGAGGACCTTTGAAAAGAAGGTTACATGTGGCTCTTATTGCCGGGTTCGCTTGGACAGAGCGCTTGTGACGGTGGACTGGAGTATGCACTTTTCTGGTTTTCCAAATGCTACTGTGTATCACCACACAACTGCAGCGTCAGATCACTCCCCGATCATGTTGCACCATGACCATGCTCAGGTCAGCATGCATCGGTAGAGGGTTTTTCGATGCGAAGCCATGTCGAAATGTCATCATGTCTTTGATGAACTGATGAAAGGAGCTTGTGCTGCCGAAGAGTCTACGTCCGTGCAGGAATTATCTGGGAAGCTGAAAGGCCTCCCATCCGAGCTCTCCGCATGGGGGAGGGAGAGGTTTGGAAACATTCGGTCAGAAATTAAGAAGCTCAACAGAGAGCTTGACAGTATCCGGAGTGAGCCGTATCACCTTGAGCTGGCCCATCAGGAGTTGAAAATAGTCGAACGACTTATGAAGTTACGCCACAGGGAAGAGACGACGTGCCGCCAGCGTTTGCGGATATAATGGCTTGCGGAAGGGGACCGTAACACAAGATTTTCCCACTTACGTGCGAGTAAAAGGAAGAAGAGGAATAAAGTGGAGAGATTGGCCAGGAGTGATGGTTCTTTTACTGACGATCATCAGGAGTTGTGCTCTATGACGCGAGAGTTCTATCAGAATCTCTACACCTCAGAAGGCACATCGGGGACCGCGGAGGTTTTAGATTCTGTTGGTACGTGCGTGACGCCAGAGATGAACGTGCGACTCCTTTCCCCTTTCATCGAGGCAGAAGTGAAGACCACACTGTTTTAGATGTATCCGTTAAAGGCCTCAGGCCCCGACGAATTCCCTGCACATTTCTTCCGGAAGCATTGAGACTTGTGTGAGATTGAAGTAACCAATGATGTGTTACGTATTTTGCAAGGAGAAGACAACCCACATGGGATCAACAAGACTTTATTGTGCTAAATCTGAAGCTCGTGAGCCTAGAGTAGCTAGGACAATTCAGACCCATTAGTCTATGCAATGTGATTTACAAAATTGCATCAAAGGTGCGAGCGAACAGGTTGAAAGTTCTTTTGCCAGAAATTATATCTGTCTGCATTTGTATTAGGTAGACTGATCATAGACAACATTATAACGGCATATGAATTCTTGCACTTCATGAAGAGGAATGGGGCAAAGAAGCATCGGCACTGTGCCCTCAAGTTGGACATGCGGAAGGCATATGATCGCGTTGATTGGAGTTATCTCCGTGTCATTATGCTTTGGATGGGTTTTTATATACGTTGGGTGGATCTGATTATGAGCCTGGTTTCCTCGGTTTCATTCTCAGTTCCCCTCAATGGAACACCGTTGGAGGAATTTTGCCCGTCCAGGGGTTTGCTTCAAGGTGATCCCATGTCCCCATATTTGGTTTTACTTGTAGCAGAGGGCCTCTCAGGCCTCCTTAAAAAGAGTGGTCAGTTACCGCACTTATAGGGTTTAAAGGTGGCCCCACAGCCCCAGTTGTGAACTATCTACTGTTCGCGGATGATAGCCTGCTATTTTTAAAAGCTAATTTGGAGGGAGCTCAAGCTGTTATTGATCTGTTGGAGAAATACTGTAACGCATCAGGTCAAAGGATAAACTTGGACAAGTCCTATGTCATTTTAGCAAGGGTTGTCCGTACGTATGGTACAAGGCAATTGGTGAAGAATATCCTTCAGTTTCCAAATGAAACAAAGAAAGCAAAATATCTAGGCATGCCTTCTGACATTGGCAATTCCAGGTTGGAAGCTGACATGGATATATCCTGCAGGTACTCGAGTTTGGTATATATGGTCCAGATACGGTGAAAGCTCACGGCGTTGCCACGGCCCGATGAAGACTTCGAGTGGCCCACGGACTCTCGATTACTTGCGAGACAAGAAGAAGCTTAAAGATAGAAAGTTTAAAGAGAAAACCCTAATCTGTAACCGACTCGACCTGCTACCCGAGACCTAGCCTATCTATATAAAGGTTAGGAGGGGGCGGCGAGGAGGACACACGCAACCCTAGTTTCCACAACTCTCGCCAGATTGCATCTGCGCGCCCCTGTAATCTTCGATTCCTCCATTAATTCCAAGAGCAGACAAGCAGGAGTAGGGTACTCCACGAGGCCTGAATCTGGGTAAACCTTGCGTCCCTGTGTGCTTGTTTGATAGCCGACTGATGCCTCCAGTGCTCCCTCCTTCTCCAAAACCCAAGTCCATAACAATGGGCATTGACGAGTTAAACCCTCGTCAATTGGCGTCGTTTGTGGGAATTGGGAGTGCTGATGTTGTGGCTTCTTCGGCCCCATCAACCGTGATCTACAACTCCACAACAGCGGAGATTCGCCAGCTCTTCGGTGCGTTCGAATTCACCATCCACACGCCGGCCACTCGCCCGACTTTCGAGTCCTTGGGCGATGGAATCAGCCTGGTGATCGGGAGCTTCCGCTTCCAAGTTGGTCAGATGGGCACGCATCGCATGCCTGACCAGCCAACAGCATCCGCGATTCCTCCAGTATCGTGGTTCCCGCCACCAATCGGCACCCTCAGCGAACTCAACACCTTAGCAGCAGCTGAGAACACGGACAGCGACAGCAGTCGCGAATCCGATCTGGGTGACCTGGTGACGGAAGATGGAGTCTACGGCTGTGGATCCGAAAGTTGCGGAAGCAACAGCTTCCCCAACCACTTCATGTGCGCCATCATCAACGCCGGCGAAACTAGCGCCAACCTCGAAAACGGTGGCAATGGTTCTGATCCACCCAACAGAGGCCCCACCAACGGTGGCAATGGCGCGCCCATCAACAATGGAGGGGCAGTCGAACCACCAACCATGGTGAATGAACACACCGGCAAACACGTCGTGATAAGACTCAATGACAATGAATGGGCCCGTTGCCGAGAAGCTCTACGAGGCAATCCTCTGCCCCCCGGCATGCTGCAGGACCTGCTAATGGGCTACCATTGGCTACTAAAGGAGGAGTACAGACACCAGCTACACACGATCGCGCAAATCGAAGCGCGTAAAAAGGTGGCAGACAAGTCGAGTCTTCGACGGGCCGGGCTCTCCTCCCACGGGGGATCCTCCTCCAAAGGCACCGAGTACGTCGCCAACAAAAGGCGATCTCGAATGTCCCATCTCACCGAATAGGAACACATAGAGGCTGTGAAAGTCCTCGACTTCGGCTCTATGACAGTCGACACGCGTGGCAATGTGGTCCCAAAGACCCCGCAAGCTGCAGTGACAGCGGCCACCATGTACCTCCTCAACAACCTGCCGCCGGCTGGAGATCCCCGAGCCGCCATGCACCGATCTACGATCGCGGGCTTGGGATTAGTCGAGGCCTCCCTCGACAAAGAGCGAACACCAGAGCCGAAGAAGGGAAAAGCTCTGGCAAAACGCTACTCCTCACCTTCATCCAGTGGCGACAGTCACGATCTGTCTCGACGTCGGCACTCACGGTGGCATGATCGTGATTATGATGCGTGCGACGACCTCACGCAGCGCAAAATCGACAAATCAAGGGCACGACGTGCTTATTCGACTGACTCAGAAGATGAAGATGTGGAGCTCTGTGGTGCTAGATGTTTCAGCAGAGCTATCAGGCAGAAGCGAATGCCCAAGGGGTTCAAGCTCCCATCGGAGAACCCAAAGTTTGACGGTCTGCAGGACCCGAAAATCTGGTTGGAGGACCACATCTCCTCTGTCAGGCTCCATGGCGGGAGTCGAAGCACGGCCATGCAATGCCTGTAGCTACAGCTGCAGGGCGCCGCCCGAGCATGGCTCAACAATCTCCCGCGCAGATCCATTCGCAGTAGGGAAGAGATGGTCTACAACTTTGTGCGCAACTTCAAGGGCACTTACAAAAGGCCCGCATCAATCGAAGAACTAAGGATCTGCCAGCAAAGGTCGGGAGAATCGCTACGCTCGTACATCCAGAGGTGGTCCATCATCAAGAACTCCATATAAAACATCTTAGAGGATCGCGCAATCGACGCATTCAACGGCGGCATTCGCCACATAGAGCTTAGGGAGGAGCTGGGCTGCTCAAAGCCCAAAACAATTGACCACCTGATGGAAATCGTGAATCGGTGGACATATGGAGAAGACTTAGTGAAAAACCGTGTTCACTCCGACGACGAAGCGGAACTCGAGCGAAGACGTGATCGCCAAAGCAATTGTCAAATGCGTATCTACGATGATCGCGACAACGTCAACATGGTCGCATCTGCCTACGCCGACAAACGTGACGACAACCGCAACAGCGGCTATCGCAGCGGTGGATACCGCAACTCCGGGAAAACCATGCAGGTATAGCAACGCCGCACTCGCGAAGAGGCACCCGCAATAACAATTGAGGACAAACTGTCCGGGCCGTGCAACGTGCACTTCTACATCGACAAGCACGACGGCAAGAAAAAATCCAGCCACCTTCTCAAAGACTGCCGCGAGTTTCTCAAGCTCCACAAGGGTCTGGCTCGGATGAATCGCGACGCAGTCAACATGGGCTATGGAGTCGCCCCAGGCGCTGTGGCACACAGAGCTCGTCCACCACCGCCCAGAATACCACCACCCACGGCCGTACCGGTCCAGAATCATGGTGGCGAACCATACCCATGACCCGTGGGCAACATGGGGATGATCCAAAAGGTGCGTCCCTCAAATCGAGTGCAGAAGGCCATCACTCGCCAAGTCAACTTGGCGATCAACTCTCCACCTTCCACCACTGAGTACCTCAGTGGAAGCGATTCCTGCATCACCTTTGACAGGCGTGACCACCCGCGCCAAGTCCCTCGTCCAGGCCACTGTCCCCTCGTACTCGAGGCACAGATTGGAGGCTTCGACATGAGCCGCGTCTTCACGGACGGCGGCAGCGGCATCAACCTAATGTTCACGAGTACCTTGCGTGCAATGAGGATCCCTCTAACGTGTCTGGAAGTTTCAGACACAATGTGTCACGGCATCGTCCTAGGGAAAGGTGTATATCCCCTGGGCAAAATCAACCTCGACGTCATCTTCGGAACCCTGCAAAATTTTCGCCGAGAGCGCATCGACTTCGAGGTCGTCGACTGGCCTTCACAATATCACTGCATCCTCGGACGTGTCGTGTTCGCAAGGTTCATGGGGGTGCCACACTACGCCTACCTGCAGATGAAGATGCTAGGCCCAAACGGCGTAATCATAATCAACGGCAACTTCGAGAGGTCCGACAGTTGCGACAGGGAATTCAACAGAATCTCTCAGTCCTTCGGAATGCAGGAGGAACTCGCAAGATTAAAGGAGTCAACAGACAATAGTCTGCCTCCTCTGAGCCGGCCAAGTTCACCCGACCTATCCTTCGACTTGTCGGTGCACACGAAGAAAGTCCAGGTCCACCCAACGGACCCGACCAAGATGGCCCTCATCGCCAACAACTTGAGTTCCGCATAGGAACTCGCACTCGTCGAATTCCTCCATGAGCACTAGGAAATCTTTGCCTGGTGTCCAGCGGACATGCCACGGGTTCCCAGGGATTTCGCCGAGCATGCACTCAACGTCAACCCAGACGCAAGGCCAGTCAAGCAGACAATTCGGCGACTGTTCGAACCAAGGGAAAAGGCGGTCGGAATGGAGATCAATAGACTCCTCGACGCCAAGTTCATACACGAGATCAAGGAAAGCACTTGGCTCGCCAACACGGTGCTGGTACCAAAAAAGGACACGGATATCCTGCGGTGCGTGGATTTCACCTCCCTGAACAAGCACTACCCAAAGGATCACTTCCCGCTGCCGCGAATCAACCAAATCACCGACTCCACCGCGGGGTGTGAGCATCTATGCTTCCTTGACGCCTACTCAGGCTATAACCAGATTCAAATGAAGCATGAAGACCAAGAGAAAACAGCGTTTACAATGCCTTTTGGTGTGTTCTGCTAAAACACAATGCCCTTCGGGCTCAAAAACGCAGGAGCCACCTACCAGCGGTGCATGCAGGCTTGCCTCAAGAACCAACTTCATCGCAACATCCAAGTCTACATTGATAACATCATCATCAAAACAAAAGAGGAAGCCTCGCTAATCGATGATTTACGCGAGACCTTCGCTAACCTCGACCGTTACCAGATCAAGCTCAATCCGGACAAATGCGCCTTCGGCGTACCATCTGGGCAACTACTCGGATATCTCATCTCCGCGAGAGGGATTGAGGCAAACCCAAAGAAAATAAAAGCCATACTGGCCATGGAGAAGCCGAAAAACGTAAGAGGCGTCCAACAGCTGGCTGGGCGAATCGCGACGCTCAGTCGATTCATCAGTCGAATGGGTGAAAAGGCACTGCCCTTCTACCAACTCCTCCGCAAAACTTACAAGTTCGAGTGGACCGACGAGGCACAGGAAGCATTCGAAGACCTCAAGCGTCTACTATCTACCTCGCCAGTACTGGTGACTCCACGTGAAAAAGAACCATTGTTGCTATACATCTCCGCCACCAACCAGGTGGTCAGCACAGTGCTCCTAGTAGAACGAGCCGAAGAAAACAAAGTCCACGGGGTCCAGCGCCCTGTCTACTACCTCAGCAAGGTGCTCACACCAACGAAGCAGCGGTACCCACACTACCAGAAGCTAGCATACGGCGTCTTCATGACAACCAGACGACTGCGCCACTACTTCTAAGAGCACCCAATCGTGGTGGTCAACGACGCCCGCTTGGTCATATACCCAACAACCCTAATGCCACTGGACGAGTCGCGCTTTGGGGAATCGAGCTGTCTCCACGAGACATTACATATGAAAAGCGCGATGCGATCAAATCGCAAGTCCTCCCTGACTTCCTCATGCACTGGATGGAGAACCAGATCCCCGAAAAGTGAGATATGTCTTACCTATGGACGATGCACTTCGATGGATCCAAGCGTAAGGACGGGGCTGGCGCAGGTGTCATACTGACATCGCCCCAGGGAGACAAGCTGAAATACATTCAGTGGATGCAGTTTACTACCTCCAACAATGAAGCTGAATACGAGGCCCTATTGCACAGGATGGGGATGGCAAAAGCCTGCAGCACCAAGAGGCTCATCATCTACGGCGACTCCAAGCTGGTCGTCAACCAGACAATGCATGAGTGCGACGCGCTGAACGATAATATGATCGCCTACCGCGACCTGTACGACACACTCGAAGGGGACTTCGACGGTTGTGAGCTGCGGCGCGTAGGCCGCGAAAGCAATGAAGAGGCGGATGCACTCGCCAATATTGGCTCCACCTGCGCCCCCATACCACCTGGGGTATTTATCGAGTGTATCTGTGAACGCTCCATCAAGCCAAAGGCCGCAGTGAAGAAAACAAGCGCAACAACGAACTTGGGGGCTACGCCACCCAATGAGCCAATGGCACTCGACGACCTGGAGCTTGACACAGGACTCGAGGGACCAATGGGGGTCATGATGATCGAGCCATCTTGGACTCAACCCTACATCACATATCTTCTCAGCAAGAGGCTACCGGACGGCCCGACTAACGCGTGACATATCGCACGGCGATCCAAGGCATTCACCATCATCAACGGTGAACTATACAAGCGCAACATCACAGGAGTACTCCAACGGTGCGTCTCCAACGCGGATGGAAGGGCCGTCCTCCTTGATATCCATGAAGGGACTTGTGGGCACCATGCCGGCAGTCACGCCCTCATCGCCAAAGCTCTACGAGCTGGATTCTACTGGCTCACGGCCATGCGCGACGCCAAGGACATCGTCCCAAGATGCAATGCTTGTCAGCGATTCGCGGACAAACCGCACGCACCTGGCGCGGAACTCCGGCCAATACCATTGGCTTGGCCCTTTTCTCAATGGGGACTTGACATGGTCGGCAAGCTCCCAAAGTCCTCGCGAGGAGGCTACGTCTACCTCCTGGTCGTAGTCGACAAATTCACCAAGTGGATACAGGCCATGCCGGTGACAAACCAGTTAGGAGCCAGTGCCGTCAAGTTCTTCGAGTCCATTGTCTATCGCTTCGGGGTGCCACACAGCATCATCACGGACAATGGAACGAACTTCACCTCTAAGGAGTTCCAGGGTTTCTGCGAGAATCTAGGAATCAACGTAAGCTATGCCTCCGTAGCTCACCCACAGACCAACCTTCATGTCGAAAAGGCCAACGGCCTCGTCTGCGGTGGAATCAAGAAGCGACTCCTCCGGCCACTCGAGCAAGCCGCCGGATGTTGGCCAGACGAGCTACAGTCGTACTTTGGAGCCTGCGCACAACCCCAAACAACGCCACGGGATACACCCCGTTCTTCATGGTGCACGGTGCTGAAGCGGTACTACCCGCAGAAGTATGCTTTAAAGCCCCACGGGTGGTCGCGTACAGCGAGGAGGAGTCCACACTCGCACTCGAAGATTCCGTCGATCTCCTTGACGAGGCACGGGACATCATAGCAGAAAGATCGACGATCTACCAGCAGAACCTATGCAACTACCACAGCAGAAGGCTACACCCCAGATCCTTCGTCGAAGGAGACCTGGTCCTGCGACTGAAGCAGCAAGGGCACCTCAAGCTCGAGTCCCCTTGGAAAGGACCATACGTGATTACAGAAGTAATCCCAGGTGGCACCTATCGCCTTAAAGATTTCGAGATAGGAGTCGCATACTCCAACCCCTGGAATGTCGTTCAGCTGCGGTGCTTCTACCCCTAGTTGTTTTCCTCTTTCTTTTCATTACAAATAAGGTTATTCAGCCAGGCTACTTAGCCACACATTGTACCTCGTACTGATTCTGCGAGTAAATAAAGCTATGTGCCCTGAAACTCTGTATTTTCCTCATTTTCCTAGCAATTTTATCACTCGGGGGCTATGCCACCCTTTACACCCTCGTTCTACGAACAAGACGCAACATCCCGAGTAGCTGACACAACAACAATCGGACCCTTGATACAACACCAACCCAATTGCAAAGCACCTGACAGGTTGGCAAGGTGCTGAGATAAAATAAGTTAGGCTAACGAAAAGGAACTGCAGATTACAAATACACTCGCAAAACATATAAGCTAGCAAGCTCTTTACATATCAGTATAAATCAATTACATCTAGCATATACATACGAACTTTACAACACTAGTACACTTATGTGCAGGATACAAATCAAAACTACTACTGCAGCAGAAGAACGTTTGTCTGTTCCTCAAAGAAGTCGACAATTTCCTCTGCTGGGCGGTCCACCGCCTGGTAATGCGGAACCATGTTCCAGGTCGAACCTGCCGGTGGAGTCGGCGGCCCAGCAGCAATAGCCGCAATGTAAACATCAGGCCTATGCAGTCGCACCAACGACAGGGCAGCCGTGGCACCAGCCACTAACTGCTGTCGCACGCACTCACGAACTGCACTCAAATCCTGAAACTTAGCCAGGAGAGCCAACAAGCTCGAAGGGGCAGTGTCCAGTGGAAACATCGTCTGATAGATATTCCTCAAGCATGATTGTGCTTTCTTCAGAAAATGGATCACTCGAGAAGCACGATCCTATAGGGCCGCAAGTGCAATCGCGCGATCGTGGTCCACCCAAAAATACCCACTTGCCTGAAGTTGTTCCTGGGTCAGGTCGTTCATTCGAATGGCGATCCTGACTTTCTCATCCTATGGATGACGAGCACTGACAACTACACCAAGCAAAAAAGGCAACACATGAAGGCAAGGAACTATTGCAACTGACTACAAGAAAAGATAAGAGGGCAGGAAGCTAGCACTTGAACTGATCGCCCAACTGCGTCACTGATGACCCACAAGTATAGGGGGTGTATCGTAGTATTTTCGATAAGTAAGAGTGTCGAACCCAACGAGGAGCAGAAGGTGCTGGCTAGTGGTATGGATCAGGAATTCTCTGCAAATACTTAGCAAATGGATTTTTAGGGGTTTTCAATAAAGCAAGTAAATAAAGTACGAGTAAATAAAAGACAATAAGAATAGATGCATCAAGTGGCCCAATCCTTTATTCAGCAAAGGACACGCCGGTTGTATTACTTAAGATGACCAAACGTTCTTGAGGACACACGAGAATTCTGTCAAGTGCATTCGCTTCATATAGTTGATTAATCTTCTTTAGCTTGCTAAGTGTTGTGTGGGTGAACCTGTGCTAATGTACCGACCTTCCTAGGACTAATACATACTTCTGATTATACCCCTTGCAAACATCCGTAAGTACAAGAAAGTAATTAAGGTAGAAACCTAACCATAGCTTTAAACTCTAAGACCCTGACATCCCTTGTGCAATGGTTTCCTAACAGGGGTTCAGGTTTCTGTCACTCTGGCAACCCCTACGATTTGTAGCCAAATACACAATGCATTCCCCTAGGCCCATATAGGTGAAGTGTCATGTAGTCGACGTTCACATGACACCACTAGAAGAAGTGCACCACAACTTAAATATCAAACTATTGAATCTTTCTCAACACAATTCCACTACTAACAACATGACTTCTCCCATGTCCTCAAGAACAAAACGAACTACTCACAAGACATCATATGGATCATGAACAAAGATGGAATAATGATGTATAACAATCTGAACATAAACAATAATTCAACGGTTCACTTAATAGCATCAACTACAAAGAGTAATCAACACCGGGAAAGTTTCCCCTAAGAACTGTGCAAGATTCACCCCAATTGTTACGGCAATATGGAGATGGTGATGAGGGTGCTGATGGTGATGATGGTGGTGATGATGATGATGATCCCGATGAAGTCCATCTTGATGGTGGTGTTGATGGCGACGATCTCCCCTCTTCGGGAAGGAATTCCCCCGGCAGAAATCTGTCTGCCGGAGAGATCTTTCTCTCTCGGTGTTTTCTGCCCCGCAGAGGTGGCGGAATCTTTTTGTGTTTGCTCCCCGAGTATTAGGGTTTCGGGAGGATTATATACGCCAGAGGAGAGAGCCAGAAGTGGGCCAGGGCGACCACACCACCTGGTGGCGTGGCCTAGGCTGGCCCGCGCCAGGGGGTGGTGTGGGCCCCTTGTGGCCCATCTCCACTCCTCCTTCTGGCCTCCTTCGTCTTCTGGAAAAATAGGATTTTCCGTATATTTTCCCGGATTTTATGATATTCGCGAATTTTGCCTCCAAACTGCACCTTTTCCATCAGAATCCTGACTGCAGCGGTCCATGCTCCAAAAGTCATCAACCATGCAAAAACAGGTGAAATTACATAAGTATCATCTCTTAATATGAAATATATCAATGAATAACAGTAAATTATGATATAGAATAGTGATGCAAAATGGAGGTATCAACTCCCCCAAGCTTAGACTTCGCTTGTCCCCAAGCGAAACTGAGCTCAATAAACATGGCCTCAGGTTTATGGAGTGAAGTGTCGAGAAAAGAATACTGACAAGAAGCATCACATTCATCAATGCATAGATCATAATAGAAGACAACTCACTATTATATAACTTAACTTGTAATAGGTAAAGGAAACACAATAAAGATACATAAAGTGAATCATAATTGGTAATGGCAAACTTAGCTCTTGGTCGAAGAATAGTTGACAATTTGCTGAAGTTCACAAATAACTGATTTTCAATGATAGCTTTCAAAGTAGTAATCACCAAGATAAGAGAAATGTGCAAAACAAGGAACAGAAGTGACATGATTGAATAAATCATCATATGAATGAATGAAACACAACAACTCAAAATACTTGCTGAGATAGAGGGGAATAGGTTTACCGACTCAACTAAAAAATAAAAGAAAGGCCCTTCGCAGAGGGAAGTAGGGATTTAAAGTTTCATAAAGAGCTCCCAAAAATTATGATACTTATTAGCTTTCAGCTCTCATTGCCCCTATCATAGGCATCTTTAGGTGATTACGGTTAAAATGATCAAATATGAGGATATGCTTGACAAGTTGTAAATTGAGAATCTCATGTCCCTTGAATACGAGGGCCGCTCCTCATGCTACTCAAGTTTAGTCACCGGTAAGTTCTTGTCATAGTAAGCACATGTGTATCATGGAGAACCACCAACGGGGTACCCCTTGCCCGATGATACGGAAGAATCCCCATATCAAAATGACAAGGCAAGCAGACAACAAGCATCTCAACAATCTTCTTATTTACCATGGGAATATGGTGCTTTTTTCTCTCTTTCCTCTTTTATCATATTTTTTCTTTTCTCTTTTTCTCAATCTCTATATTTTTTTTATAAGAAGAATGCTTCATAGATGCTCGTTATGGTTATGCTGCAGGTTTCCACCATGTCAGCATGGATTAGACCAGTGGCCCAGGTGTTTCTCTAACACACATGCATAACTCCATGGACTTACAAGCTCCCCTTTCATTTCACGCCGACGACATCCATAGACAAAAGAACATGATATCAACTAGGAACAAATTACTAGTGCAATGTTGAAAGCGTTCCCCATGACGACATGGTTCTGCTAATTCAAAACTTACAAAGCGCAAGCATATACGCAACATAGATGAGCACAATAGTTCAAGTTTATTAAATGCAAGAAAGTAAAGTGTGCCATCAAGTTCTTGAGAGATTTAATCACTAATTTTCACATAACAAGTGTAATTTGGAAGGTAGATAAAAACATGAATTTACTTGGAATAGCAATAATGCTAATAGGTAGGTATGGTGGACATAAATTGCATGGGTTTGGTTTAAGGAATGGATGCACGAGAAGAATTCCCTCTCAGTACAGGTTTTTGGTTAGCAAGGCTGGGTAGCAAGTATAAGAGTTGAAGGAAACAAACAAACATACAAGTGATAAAGACAAACATGCAATCTTCCTTGGAAGCACAAAAGATCTTAACTAGAGAATACTAAACTTATGAGAAAATCAAGAAAGAAATATGATGAAATTATATTTCTTTAAGAGTACTTTTATCTTTTCATTCAACTCTCAAAAATAGTGTTGCTATTGACCGAGCCAGGTTTGCCAAAACCAACTAAATTAACTCAATGATCCCAAAGTGATACCAATACTAACGACAAGATCAATCATATAACCACGAATTGAAAACTAATATAAGATATGCAAAAGAGTAAATGATAGAACTTCTCATTAATAATCCATAACAGCAACTCACACCAAGGGATACATATCAAACGAGAGAGGGGACACTTCCAAAATGCAAAACCATCTTACATGATAACTTATCTATTCATGATATGACTCTACTAAAAAGGTAAAAAGATAGAAGATAGTAATGTGATACCGCGACACTCCCCCAAGCTTGGAACAAGCCATGGGGATGCCAAACCTGATGACGAATTACTCCTTCGGTGGTGGTGGTATTCTCTTGGTTGGTGCGAGGAAATCTTCCAGCATCTTGTGAAGCCTGTTATTCTCCTCTTGAAGCATATCCACCTTCCTCCTCAAGACACGGTACTTGTCGCAGAACTCATCAGTGACTCGTAGAGCCTCCACTACTGCAGGGCAAGAACTGAGATCTAGAGTCAGAGGTATCAACCCCTTCATGCCTGTTGTCATGTCCTTTACTTCCTCCCTGCCGTTCCGATCCATGTCTGCGTGCTCAAGATTGTGATGGAGCTCGCGGTGGCGTCACAACTCGTAATCCTTTGACCTCTGAACGACATCTGAGCAAAACAGACCGAAACAAAAACATGACGAGAACACGATATACGAACCTCGGGGATCCGGGGGATTATATATTACGAAGTTTCACAACAAAAGGAAGGTACTAGGAGAAAACGAGTCGGAGGCAGAGTCCGGAGTGGCCACACCACCTGGTGGCACGACCAGAGGTGGGCCCACGCCATAGGGTGGTGTGAGCCACCCTGGCTTCGTTTCCGTCCCTTTTTTCGCTTCATAACTATCCTTATTGGCTAAAAACTGCAAACATATAGTTGGATAGTATTTTCGTGAAATTTTTCTTACCAGAACTGTTACCTATTTGAAAACGGAGTCTACATGTCTCTGAATTTGGTCCTTGATAAATTTTTCCGGAATCACCACTTGAATAACATCAATATCTTCATCTTCATACACTTATTGTGAGTTATGAAACCTTTCACTTCCTTATTACACCATTATCTCCACTAACCTGGAAATTTCTTTCACACAAAACTTCACACAGTTCTCATTAGCAACATTAGTATAAGTGAAGTGATAAAACCTTTTGAGTTGAACTTCAACTGAAAACCATCAAAACATAAGCTACTGTATCAAATCCTTCTGAAAACCCAAAAAGAATTCAAAAAGGAAATCGATTAAAGAAGCAAATGCAAGAGTGGAAAAATCTATCAAAACAGACCAGCAGGTAAAGATCAATTTTTTAGAAAATCATCTGTTTCTCAAATCAAAAAGTGCAAAACTAACGAAAGTTAAATAACAACCTGGGGCAGAAGCAAAAAATATTACAGCTCAATCTGACAGACAGAGATCTCTCACAATTTTTTACGGTGAAGCACAAAAATCTGTTTCGGGACAGCATCTTCCCCAAATCTTACTTCTCTCTCATTAGAGGTCGATCTTGACACAAAAACCAAACAAAAAGGATAAGGAGAGGTCATTACCTAAGTAATAACTTCCAAGACTCAAAGAAATAAAAAACAAACTGAAAGCAAAAATAAACTGGGTTGTCTCCCAAAAAGCTCTTTCTTTATAGCCAGTAAGATGGGCATGATAATTTTGATGCTGCTTGCATAAGAATATGAATTGAAGTGAAAGAGAGCATTAAGAAGCAAAAATACACACATTTAATTCTAACCCACTTCCTATGCAAGGGAATTTTGTAAACAAACAAGTTGTTGAAACCAGAGGCTACTAGCATAGGAAGACAAAAGAAGTGCAACATAAAAACTTTCAACATAAAACGAGGAAACTTGATATTATTGAGATGCATAAGAACACTTTTCCCTCTCTCATAGTAACTTTCAGTATCATGCATAAACTTAACAATATAACTATCACAAGGGCCATCGTAACAATGATCACTTATCCTAATAGAAAACACTGGAATACTAGCTCTCATAACACTACTTTGTGAGACAATATTAGAGGTATCCTTACAAAGGATAGTGTGTCCCTCCTCTACATATTTAGTAACAAAGTCTTTCACATTTGCTATTATAGGTTTATCAACCATTTGTTTATCAGGTTCAACAACTTTACTTATACTTTCATCAACCATACTAGCTATCATAGAATGTTCTTTTATGTTAACTGGGAAAGGCATTTTCTCAATATAAGGTTCAGGTAAAACATGATTACCAGTATAAACTTTAGTATTTCTTGCAGGAACACTCTTAGCAACATCTTTATAAGGTTCATGATACTTATTCCACTTCTTTTTAGGCACTTCAATGTAGGAAGCAAAAGCCTTAAAATAAGAAGCAATAACTTGAGAGTCTAGACCATAAGCATTTTTAATGTTTTGAAAGTCATCAGTTCCCATAAAAGATTCAATGCATTCATAATCATAATTTATACCTAACTTTCTACCTTTGTCATTCTCCCAAGTTTCAGCATTGTCTTGAATACGGTCCAGAAGATCCCATTTAGCTTCTTCTTCCATGCGAGTGAATGATCCAACACAAGAAGCATCCAGTAAATCTTTATCATGAAGAGAAAGCCTTGCATAAAAGTTATTGATAATAATATTGTTGGGGAGCTCATGAATGGGACATTTGAGCATTAGTAACTTCAATCTCCCCCAAGCTTGAGCTGTACTCTCTCCACCAAGAGGCCAAAAGTTGTATATTTGATTCCGATCTTTAGGAATCTCACTAGGAGGATAAAACTTTGAATAAAAGAGAGGTACTATTTCCTCCCATTCAAGAGCTTGACCATTCTTCAGCATCTTATACCATTCCTCAGCTCTTCCTTTCAGTGATAATGAGAATAAATTCTTCTTAACTTGATCTGTAGTAATACCTGCACACTTGAACAACCTGCATAATTCGTGTATAAAGAGCAAATGATCACCGAGATGGACAATTCCATCCCCAACATAGTAGTTTATCCATAACACGATCAATAATTCTCGTAGGTATTTTAAAAGTATCATTCTCAGCAGGTGGTGGTTCATCTACTACCTTAGCAGTGGTAGTAGCATTACGAAACAAGAAACTCAGCGAATTATCCATAACGAAAATAAAGCAACTAACAGAAGTAAACAATACTCACAGTAGAAGTTTCCTTTACCAGTTCCACTCTCCAATAGCGCTTCACTCCCCGGCAACGACGCCATAAAATAGTCTTGATGACCCACAAGTATAGGGGGTGTATCGCAGTATTTTCGATGAGTAAGAGTGTCGAACCCAACGAGGAGCAGAAGGTGCTGGCTAGTGGTATGGATTAGGAATTCTCTGCAAATACTTAGCAAACGAATTTTTAGGGGTTTTCGATAAAGCAAGTAAATAAAGTACGAGTAAATAAAAGACAATAGTAATAGATGCAGCAAGTGGCCCAATCCTTTATTCAGCAAAGGACAAGCCGGTTGTATTACTTAGGATGACCAAACGTTATCGAGGACACACGGAAATTCTGTCAAGTGCTTTCGCTTCATATAGTTGATTAATCTTCTTTAGCTTGCTAAGTATTGTGTGGGTGAACCTGTGCTAATGTACTGACCTTCCTAGGACTAATACATACTTGTGATTATACTCCTTGCAAACATCTGTAAGTACAAGAAAGTAATTAAGGTAGAAACCTAACCACATCTTTAAACTCTAAGATCCTAACGTCCCTTATGCAATGGTTTCCTAACGGGGGTTTAGGTTTCTGTCACTCCGGTAACCCCTACGATTAGTAGCCAAATACACAATGCGTTCCCCTAGGCCCATATAGGTGAAGTGTCATGTAGTCGACATTCACATGACACCACTAGAAGAAGTACACCACAACTTAAATATCAAACTATTGAATCTTTCTCAACACAATTCCACTACTAACAACATGACTTCTCCCATGTCCTCAAGAACAAAACAAACTACTCACAAGATATCATATGGATCATGATCAGAGATGGAATAATGATGTATAACAATCTGAACATAAACAATAATTCAACGGTTCACTTAATAGCATCAACTACAAAGAGTAATCAACACCGGGAAAGTTTCCCCTAAGAACTATGCAAGATTCACCCCAATTGTTACAGCAATATGGAGATGGTGATGAGGGTGCTAATGGTGATGATGGTGGTGATGATGATGATCCCGATGAAGTCCAGCTTGATGGTGGTGTTGATGGCGATGATCTCCCCTCTCCAGGAAGGAATTCCCCCGGCAGAAATCTGTCTGCTAGAGAGATCTTTCTCTCTCGGTGTTTTCCGCCCCGCAGAGGCGGCGGAATCTTTTTGTGTTTGTTCCCCGAGTATTAGGGTTTCGGGAGGATTATATACACCTGAGGGGAGAGCCAGAGGTGGGCCAGGGCGGCCACACCACCTGGTGGCGTGGCCTAGGCTGGCCCGCGCTAGGGGGTGGTGTGGGCCCCCTGTGGCCCATCTCCACTCCTCCTTCTGGCTTCCTTCGTCTTCTGGAAAAATAGGATTTTCCGTATATTTTCCCGGATTTTCTGATCTTCGTGAATTTTGCCTCCAAACAGCACCTTTTCCATCAGAATCCTGACTGCAACGGTCCATGCTCCAAAAGTCATCAACCATGCAAAAACAGGTGAAATTACATAAGTATCATCTCTTAATATGAAATATATCAATGAATAACACTAAATTATGATATAGAATAGTGATGCAAAATGGACGTATCAGTCACCTCCTCCAACAGATATTTCTCTCGAGCGGTAGCCTTCTCCACCCTTGACTTCCACACATCTGCGTTACCGCGAAGGACGGGCAACTCACGTTCCAGCTGCTTAACTTGATCGTGCAATCACGAAAGCAAGGACAACTCATCCACCCTTGAATGCGACTGCGCCAAGATCTCATCAGCGGATGGAGGGTCCCGAGGATCACCCGAAGGACCACTCAACGTACCCTATGACAAGCCAAGCAAGAGCGAATAAGGGACCAAGCAATACATGGACAAAAAAAGCTCAAGTGTATTCAAACATGACAAAAGTATCAACAGAGACACTCGGCCAATGGCATGTTTTCAACAAAAAGAGTCGAACTATTAACTATTACAATATAACTACTAAGGAGCAGCCTGCTTCTTCGACTTGGACTTCGGCTTTGGGGGCCTCATTGAGTCCGTGGCAGTATTAGACGCCACAGACTTCCCGCCAGCCCCTGACGCCGCAGCCTTCGCCGCCTTCTTGGCTCGCTGCAGCTCCTCGGAATACTTGGCGACTGTGCTAATGAGCTGTAGCCCGTACTTGCCGCAGACAGTTGCAAAAGGAGCAAAAACTACCTATTGACCATCTGCACCGACGGGCATCGCCTTGGAGATCGCAGCAGGATCCACCTCCATGCCATGGGCTTGCACCATTGCGAGTGCCATGGAAGCGCTAACCGCACGCTTCGATTTCCTGAAGTCCACGGGAGTAACTCTAGTGAGGGACTCCACCAGGTCCTCCAAGTTCTCAATCAGCTCAGCCTTGGGCGTCAGCTCCTCGCAGATGCGACTGACCACAACCTTGGCCTTAGTCAGCGTCCCCTGAATGGAAGCGCTGTGGTCCTCGACTGCCGCGACGGCGCCTGCCAAAGCATCATCGCGATGAAGTGCCTCGGTGTCGAAGCTTAGACCGCCAGCATCTACACAGAGGAAAGCATCAGCACAATAACAAGATATCGAAGAAAGAAACAATCAAAATCCAGACGAAAGAATACCTGAAAGAGACTTGGCAATCGAGAAGAGTTGTTCTTCGAACAACTTTTCCCTCGCAGCGATGGAGGTGCGCAAATCCTCTTCGTGTTTCCATGATTCATCCAGTGCAACGACTGCCTCGTCACGACTCTTCAACGCCACGGCAAGCGTCTTTTCAAGAGAAGCCGCATCACGAAGAAGTTCGTTATGCTCGGCTGCCAAAATACAAAATGGACCATCAGTCGAATGTATAAATCTCACAAGAACAAAGAAAAAGAAGGAAATACTAACCTTCGACGACGCAATGGCGATTGTCCAGCATTGCGTGCTAATGACCCATCGCAAGTACCTGCTCCGCCAAACGAGCAGCTGCCTTCACAATGAGCTGCCTCAAGAGAAAAATAAAAGATCAGCAGATAGCATGGACCACAAATTCGACTGCAACACAAAATCACACTTACATGCTCCTCTAGAGACTCCGAAGACGATTGCTGCGCAGTCGTCCGGGCAACCATCTGGTGCTCTATAGCACCCCGCTAAAACCACTACTAGAAAATCGCTGTGTTTTTGTGCATTGCATCATCATGACCGCATGCTCATGTCATCATGCCACCTTGCATTTGAGCATCGTCATCATCTTGCATATTTTGCCTAAAACTATTTTCCAAAATCCTACCTTTGTGTTCTATTTGCCTCCCTCTTAATTTCAAATTAAACCCCGATCTTTATTGGACCTTTTATTTGTCTAAAAACTAACTACAAAAGTCTTTTAAATAAATAAATAAAACTTATATTATTTTTGGGAGGCAGCCAGCCAGGCCCAAAAGCCCAGCCGGCCACCTCCAAACCCTAGCCTAAGTCTAGTCCCACCCAAACCCTAACGTAGTCCCTGCCTAAACTACCCCCACCGCCGCATCGCACACCCCTACCTACACGCGCACTGCGTAGCCACCGCAGTGCACCGCAGCACTCTGCAACGCGCCCCTCATGTGGCCTAACCCCGACCTCGCGGTCAACGACCCACATCGCCTGGCCCCACCCTGACTCGATCGTGATCCCTACCTGCCCCGATCCCCGCGCCCTGGCCCCACCACCATGTGACCGACCCTGGCCCATCCCTTTTCCTCTCGCAGGCGCCGCCTCACCCCGTGGTTCTTCCCTAGACCCGATAACCGCCACGCGCTCCTCCCCAAATCCCGCCACCGCTTGCGCAACCCAGTGGCCGCCGCCTGGGCCTTGATCCGGCGGAGCTCCAGCCACCACCCTACTTCCTCTCTGCCGGCCGTGCGGGTCCTGCTTCTCCATCATCCGTGACCCAGTGGCTGCTCCGTCCCCGACCCTCTCCGACGACCAGGCCCCGAGCCAACCCCCACTCCGGCCGTGGTTCTCCTCGGCACGCCAGGACCTCGCCGTCCTTGCCCCAGCACGCTCCGGCCCGCCGCTCTCCTTCACCAAGTCGCCGTCCTTGCCCCAGCAACCTCCCTGGCCTTCTCGTCAGCGAGCCCCGGTCCCCAGCTTCTGCACCGTGGTCGCCGGCTTCGAGCACGACTGCTCTGCCCGGTGTTCGCCGCCGACCCTGCTCTAGCCATCTGCACCACCCTCGGCTCCTCCCGCATCCACGCGCCCCGCATCCTCGTCGCCCAGCGTCGCTGCTGCCGGAGCCACACCTCCGCCCCGTGTCGCGTCGCCATAACTTCCCTAGTGTCACACCCACCATTAGAGCCTCCCCAAGCTTGTTTCCATGGTCTTCGTCAGGTGTTTAAGCCGTGTTGGCATTTTGGTGCTGATGCCGTTGGTCTGCTGTCCACGGTATCCTCGTCCCCGAGATCGTACTTGATGTGGGTTGTGTGACCGTGTGTTAGTGATACGGTGGAGAAGTTTGTGTTGTGGTGCCATCAATGCTGCTAGACACAGAAGACCGTGTCGGCACCGAGTTCTACTTCCGTGCGTGTAGCCCTCCAAGCCCATCTCCCGTGATCTCTTGTGCGGCCGTACCCGTCAAGATCTCCATCGGCAACGAGTCTCGGACCTGAAGACCACCAAGCCCTCCGACCCGGTATCCGAAGACGCCGAGACCCCGGACGCCAAGATCTTCTCCACGGAATCGCCATGACCTCCATCATAGATACCGAAGGCCCCCAAGGATCCGAAGACCGATCCAGTCGAGCCCGAACCTCGTCGAACCCCGGCGCGCCAAGTTCTCTGACCCCAAGGACCGATCCATCGGAACGCCAAGACCTCCTTTCGAACCCGAGTTCCTCGTCACAGGCGTCAAGATCTCCTACATGGATCCGAAGACCACCGACACCCGATCCATTTAAGATTCACCATTGACGGCAAGATCGACTGCTTGGAACCCAAGTTCTCCGTCACGACATGACAAGTTCTCCATCTTATATCCGAACCTCGACGTTCCCGCTGAGACCGATCCCTGTTGACCCCTGTCGAACCCCAAACCCCCGGAACCAAGATCTTCCGAACCTAGATGTGTGACCCTAAGCCTCTATTTTTATAATATGACATATACCTGTCGCATCATTAAATCATCATGCTTGCATACATGTCATCTGGTGGGTTGGGTTAAATAGTCGATTCACCTAAATTAAATATGGAGTCCATATGCGGGCTATTCTAGCCTTATAATGGCCCCATATAAATCTGTGTAGCGAACCGATATCGTGTTTTTCCTTGTTAACACAACATTTAAACTGCGGGGTAACTAAACAACATGAATCATATAATTAATTGTCGGGACCCCGGTTCCGTTTAATATTGCCTAATTGCATCGCATCTCTGCCATGCCATACATCATACATGCATCCTGCGCGATCTTCTGCAGTAGTATTAAATAGTGTATCCGGTGTTTCTTCTAGTGTTTGCTTCTTCGCAGATTAGGCCGATGAGTTGATGCGAGTATCGACAAGTTCTTCGGGTATCTTCGGCTATGTTTTCTAGGCGAGCATTCTCCCCCTTTCTACCTATTTTGCATTTATAGTCTTTACTTCCTCCCGTTGATCTATTGCTACCCGTATTGCGATGCTTTAGTTTCCATGCACCATTTATATTCCTTGCAGCCCCTATATTGCCTTGGACACATCCTATTGCCTATTGTTTGATAAATAGTCGGCCTTGCGAGTCGTAGTTGCTTGCTCAGGTGCTGCTTCGCGTCGTTGTTGTTCCACCGTAATTGGAAGGTTGACACATGCTTAATGGTGGAGATGCTTAATGGTGGAGTTGATCATGTCTTTAATTACAACTATTAAATTGCTGTGATAACTAATGAAAGTGGCACCGGTGGGCTATTACATGCTATTTGGTTTTTCATGCCCACTTGTGTCCCGTAGGCCCCGAGTACTTGATACCTGTTCCTTGACTATTCGCACTATCCACATCCGGGAGAATCTATGAATCCCCCTTAGCCAGAACTTGATTCATTTCTTATTTCCTGGGGCCACAAACTAGTTTGGGGCTTTATTACTATCCTGTACTTATGCCATGCTTTACTGCTTTATTTAAGATTGTGCGTGGAGCACCTGTACTGTTTTGGATCGTGCCACGTTTTCGCGGTATCGACAAGCCCAGTCACACTTTCGGGTTCCCAGTCGTTTACAGCCGTCGTCACAAACCCTGGGTCCGTTCCGGAGCCGACCAACTTCGTTGCGGGTAGCTTAGTGGGGTGCCCCCCTAAAATATTTTATGAATCCTATGATTGCTTTGTCGTGAAAGCCTCGTTAGGTTTTGATTTGGTTTTTCTGAGGTTGATCGTGTGTGTTGCTATTTGTGCACCCCTGCATGGTAAATCTTTCTGAAAGCCGTGTCCACGGTTATGGACGACTTGGAGCACAATATCTCGATCATAGACAAGCATAACTAAAGTAGTGTTATAAATTTGACTTAATATGTGACTAGTAATTTAGCTTCACTACAATGGAATGGATAATAAAAATGCCAACAACTGGTGGATCTGTGGTGATCTGTGTCATACTATACCTGCCTAGTAAGTATTGCAACTCCAATGGAATGTGATAAAAGTGCCAACAACTGCTGGGTTTTGGGATTCCTCAGGACAATTATATCTGACTAGTAAATGTTCCAACTACCACGGAATGGTTAATTAAAACTGCCCACTACTTATGCTTTAGGATGACTCATGCTATCTATATCTGATTAGTAAGTGCTGCAACTATAACGGAAGGAGTAAAATTGCCAACTGTGTGAGTTCCTTGGTCCGACTTCCTCGTTTGGTCTCAAGGGGGAAATACCAGGATGGGTATGTCTGGTGTTAGCTTCAGGTTGGATTCGAATAGGTCTTTCTTACCCCTCTCTAATAGCCGACAGATGTATTGAGTCTCTATAGGTTGTTTAGTGCATGTTGCGCTGCCGCTTCAGTCCACCATACCTATGTAGGAGAGAGCCGCCGAATTCTAGCCTCGCCGTGTACTGGCCTCAGTACTGATGCTCCTCTTTTTCCTTTGCCCTTTGTCGGCACCCCTTTTGTTTTAGCAGGTTTGAGATCGACGTCGTTAGCAGGGTTACCCTTCCGACTTGGCCTGGGCAGGGTTATGGACGCTATTGGTTATTTTTTAGGGCTCTTAGCCCCATTTGCATCTTGTCCATAGTCGGACGCTCTATCGTTTTCAAGGTGATTTGTATCTTTGTATAGTATATCTGTATTCTTGACTCGTTGAGTAGTTGTTGTATATATATCTATTCTGTGGGTCCCATCGAGGACTGTTGTGTAACGGTATTACTTTGTTTTCCACCCGCACGAAAGTGCCTGGTGGGCGTCCTTGAATTGTTTCTATGCGGGTTTGGCGGAAAGGGCTAAAACTTGCATAGGGCCGACTGGAGGGTGTTACATGCTCCCTGACGTGTGGAGAACTTGATGAGTTGTGCCCGGAGTGGGCTGCCAATGGAGGAGAGGAAGATCGTTCAGCCACTTCCTTGGCCTTGGAGTCCGCGACCCCAGATTCCTTCACAAATTAGACGTAACCAGAAGACGACAATGCCTGTTGACTACGAAACAAAAGCCAGCATCAGGAAATGCAACTCCAAAAGGAACCAAGATGAGAGTTGTAGACTTACCAGTCAAATTTATCAAAGTCGAAGGTTTGCTCATCCGACTCCAACGACTCCTTCGGTAGCCGCATCTTCTTGCGAGCAGATGGCGCCATGGAGCTTACATGAACAGTGGGAATCGGCTCCTCTGCACCAATAGGTGGGCCTTCTGGAGTCGACGGAGACGAAGCATCCGAATCCTCGCTGCGAGGATGCTTGTGAGTGTCCGGACCGCTAGACTCGGGGGCTTCCTCCTCCTCTTCAAGTGGGATGGTCGATTCCGACTCATCCTCTTCATCTACTTCGCGAGGAATAACCCCCTCAGGAAGAGGGGCAAACTAGGACACACCTTCCAATCCTGCATACAGAAAACAATTCATTATATGTCAAGAAATCAGAAGCAATCGACAAATAAAGCTACTTCGTAGCACAATTTTACCTCAGGAGGAGGGTTCGAGGCGTCGAAGGGAGGCACGACTGGCTCGCCTGGGAGAACCTCCTTGGCGGTATACTTTGTCACCAGTCGCAACCTCTTGTTTACTTCACCCGCAGAAATGCCATCGGCAGCTACGAGAGTGACATCGTCCGCACCAGCCCATTGGAACATGGGGTGGACTCTGGCCTGCAGAGGCTGTATGCGACGGTGCAACCATGTGCGAATGAGGGTGGCTCCTCCCTCTTCTTTACCCATGCGAATCTCGAGGTCGCAGACGCGCTTGTACAGCACTTCCGTCTCCTCGGACTCTCTAGGCATCACTACGTTCTTCCAAGAACGCCTCCTCTTGCACGTCATCGCAGGGTCGAAGGGTGCGAGTCTGTAGTGCTCTCCGTCGGCCTTCTGGTCACGGACATAGAACCACTTGTCCCTCCACCCTTGGACGGACGCCGTGAGATTAATGTCAAAATACGTAGCGGAGGAGTCGACATGAATCCCGCAGCCGCCTACGTCGTAAACTAACGAGCCAGAAGCTGACTGATGCTTTAGCTTGAAAATCCTCTTGAAGAGACCAAAGTGTGGCTCGACTCCGAGCCAGCACTCACAAAGCGTGATGTAGCACGCAATGTGAAGAAAAGAGTTTGGGAGAGCTGGTGTAGCTGGAGCCTATAGAAGCAGAGAAGGCCCCTGACAAAGGGATGCAGGGGCAGAGACAAACCGCAGATCATGAACGCGAGGAACATCACCCAGAAACCCGATGGAGGACGGGGGGTTACCTCGTCACCAGGCACTCGTGAATCGTCTTCGGCAAGCGGAAGAAATCCATCTTGGCGCAGAAGATGGAGCTCAGAGGCCTTGATGGTGGATGCACGCCACGCGCCATTGGTGACGCGAGTGCCTGCACCCTTCTTCTTGCCGGTGCCAGCGGCGCTAGTGCCCACGGTGGCGGAGCCGCCCTTCTTCTTGGCAATGGCGGTGGCGGCAGCAGACCCAGTGGCGGCGCCCCCTTTCTTTTTCCCCATCTTGCGATGGCGGTGCGAGCGGAGGGAGTAGCTCGGGAACACACAAAGCTGGTCCAGCGCCATGAAGAGGACAAGCTCTAGGAAGCAGAGAGCAGCGGCAATGGTGATGGAAGCACATGCAGAGAAAGGGAAGATGGAAAAATTACCGCAGCTGCGCCGCTACTTAACCCCCTCGCGGATGCAATCCAACGGCCAGCAGAAACCCTATTAGACGTGTGGTGCACATCGCGGTCGACACGTGGAGAGGCCAAAACATGAACTGTCCCCCACTATCTCCATTACGCGCGGAAATCGAGGAGACGCAGTTAAAACAAAAGATTACACACGCCCGGTCAAATCAAAGTTAGAAAATGGGACCCACCGCTCGTCACGTACCATCAAAGCCGCTCACGCGGTCAACTGAGGTCATCACATCGTCAGCACTGATGTCATCAAGATGAGCACTAGAAGACTTTGACTACTTTAGTCTTTGCTGGAGTCTTCGACTCCACCAAGCACTCGGGGGCTACTCCCATAGGGAGCGCTGGTCGCGCATCCTACGATTTTCTTTTTATGCAGGAATTTGGACATTCAAAGCATACCCAACCACTCGAATCTACGATTCGACTATGGATCATGGGTTACTCCCATAGGGAGCGCCGGAAGCAAATTCGACTGAAACAAGCAAACAAAAGACAACAGTAGTCGCAAAAGCTCTTTAGTCCCTGCCTGAGTCTTCGACTCAACCAGGCACTTGTGGGCTACTCCCATAGGGAGCGCTGGTCGCGCACCCTATGATTATTTGTACGTTGTACTGTGTGTTGATAACATCCACACTCAAAGTCTATGGCGACACTGCCTCATATTTTCCCTACAAAGAGACTGCATCTCCTGGGCCATCCGAATCATCTCCGCGATGACAAAAATTCGGATGCCGCGCATGCAACGTGAAGATAAGACCTGAATAAGGCCCAACAACGCATTTGCTGCGCACTACCAGAAATATATCTGTGCCTACAGGTACGATGGACATGCCTTGACGGACGCGTCGAGTGCTCACACTCATATACTGGAATTCGACTCCTATAAGACCTCCGCGGCTTGAGTCGAATTACACCAGCACTTTTCTGAATTCGAGTTCCGGGACTCAAGTTCGAGTAGATTGCGTTGTTTTGCCCTAAGGCAGTTAACTGATACCGATACATCGATTAAATCAGGCCTGCATATCAACAATCCCTATGACATGAACAAAACACTCGAAAAAAAATACTCAGTCATGCACTCGAAAGGCTTGATAAAGTCCCCAGTCGAATCTACGATTCCACTAGACACTCGGGGGCTACTGACATTAGTATACCCTGCAGGTACTTGAGTTTGGTATATACGGTCTAGATACGGTGAAAGCCCACGGTGTTGCCATGGCCTGATGAAGACTTCGAGTGGCCCACGGACTCTCGATTACTTGCAAGACAAGAAGAAGCTTAAAGATAGAAAGTTTAAAAGGAAAACCCTAATCTGTAACCGACTCGACCTGCTACCCGAGACCTAGCCTATCTATATAAAGGCTAGGAGGGGGCAGCGAGGAGGACACACGCACAACCCTAGTTTCCACAACTCTCGCCAGATTGCATCTGCGTGCCCCTGTAATCTTTGATTCCTCCATTAATTCCAAGAACAGACAAGCAGGAGTAGGGTACTCTACGAGGCCTGAACCTGGGTAAACCTTGCGTCCCTGTGTGCTTGTTTGCTAGCCGACTGATGCCTCCAGTGCTCCCTCCTTCTCCAAAATCCAAGTCCATAACAATGGGCATTGACGAGTTAAACCCTCATCAGGAGCATTTAAATATATCAACGACCGATTCAGGAAACAGGTAGAGGGTTGGCTGGAACAATTTCTTCCTTATAGGGGTAAGGAGGTGCTTATTTAATCAGTGACACATGTTATCCCAGTGTTCTCGATGTCCTGCTTCAGTTTACCGCTTGGGTTTTGTCAGGATATTAATTCCCTCCCATGAGGGTTTTGGTGGGGCAGCAAGAATGGTGGCATGAAAATAGCCTGGGTCTCCTGGGAGATAATGTGCTCACGGATACCTTCGATCTGGATTACGGATATAGTATAGCTCTTTTTCCCTAGTAGACCTAGGTTTATCGAATCCTCGGGAAGCACAAGCATAGTGAAGTTACTTTAACGGACCTTCGGGAGTTTTAGAATTCCTTTTGTGTTTTTACCGAACCAAGAGTTTGCGTATTTTTGTTGTTGTCGATGATGGAGAGAGAGGGCCTAGGGCGTTCGGTTTCACCAGTAGCTGTGCAAAACATCTGATGGAAACAAAAGATAAAAATAAAGTATGCATGTAATTGTTAGAGCAAGATAAATTATATGTGGGTAGTGCATCCATAATTGTTATTGCCTCCGCAACCACTTATAGCAATAACCTACTAGTCTCATCCATAGAAGAAACAGAACTAATGATATGCATAGTGACGTCACCGTTGATCCCAAGTAAATCCAGCACATACATCGGTACTACCCTTTTTGTCACTGGGGTTCCCAACCTACAGATTAGTCATTACTCCCTATACCTAGCTCAATCCTTGGGGTCTTGGGTACCTGACAAGTCCTTAGACTGAGGCAAGAGAGGATACAATAATCATCATGTCATACAAACTAATACATGATCCCATCTATGATAAATAACATGCACAAAAGCTACATGGCTAGGCCGAAGCCCTTAGCCCAAGGAGAATTACTCACACATAGAGATGAGATCAAAGATCATAAACATTGTAGCAGAAATCATGAGATTGATAGCAATAGTCTTACAATGTCGCCAATCGAAGAAGAGATCTACTATTAAAAGTGGTGGAATATGGCTATGGTGGTGGAGAGATTAGATCTAAGTATATTCCTCCGGCGGATCTTCGGTGTTGTGGATGGAGATCTGGGGGGTGGCTGATGGTTTCTGGGAGCGCACTTTTCTTGTTGCCTGAGGCCTCATAATATAGGGGTCCCTTCATGGAAGTTGTTCTGTTTGACCTAGAGGTGTCGATGACAACTATACGGCCGGAACTATACGTACGGAATTTTATTTCGGTCGTATAGTTGGTCATTAAAGCATCTGCCTCCGACCCACGACTCCTAGTTTCTTCTGGTTGTTGCAAATCTCGTATCTTTGACTTTAAAGTAGTGATTCCCGTATCAAACATCATTATCTGTGCAGGAAAAAATAGAAAGAAAGGATTGCATACCCCTTTGATCATTAGGCAATAGTGGAAGGGTTTAGAGAGATATTTCATAAAAAATATGAATAATATCCAATTTAAATGTGGACATAGATGGCTATATTTCAGATCCATCAACCTCCCCAAGCTTAAACTTGATCGTCCTTGAGCTAGAAAACCAAAACCAAAACCAAAAAGGAACTCAGCATTTAAACTGAAATAACGAGATGATGATCTTACTCATGATTGATAGTCTCATGTTTCCTTCACTTTATAAATCTGAACAACTTCAGCATAGATAGATTAATGGCAAGCATATCATACGGGTTTCATGCATCCTTATAGCATAGCAAAATTATTATTAACATGGATGATTCAAATGAGTACTTTATTCCATGTCATGTAATCAACTCATAGGCTTGCCTTTGAACAATAAAGTATAATCATGTAAAATTGAGAGTGTGAGAGTTGTCATGAAAAGCATATATACTAGAGTATATCAATTCTCCCACATCAATAAATCAAGACTTTTCAAGCACTACTTTTATTCATTATCCTTCAAGAATTTCAGTTCTTAAGTAATTAAGAGCATGCCAAAGATTTATTTTAGTTTATCGGGCTGTGATGGACACTCGTGGCATTACCAAGGTTTTTGTTCCTTTTGTACAATGATTTCTCATAACAGCCAGAGGAATGATTCCATCATGAACACAGCTACTCGGGAGTGCCAAGAATCTTACCCATTATAGCATTGTTGCTGCATATGTTTAATCAACTCATAGCCGAAATCTAGGAGTTTCCTCCATGAAGATCATTCGTAGGATAGCGAAGTTGTTGGCATCCCATGAAGTTTGATATGCATAAAGCTATATCATTCTTATGATTCACAAGTCAAACTTTGGCATGCTCACAAAAACCGCTAAACATTAATTCAATCGAACAATTCCTTTTAAAGAGAGCTATCAAGTCAATCATTATATTCAGTGGTGTTGAGTGTCTCTAGAAATAAGCCTTCCAGACTAAACACTATAACACCCAAGCCTTCAATTGTGAGACTTTTTCTTATTACAATTGTTTAGCAAATTTTTAGGCAAGACTTGGTTAACTACAAGAGCTGGAACAAAACATATCCAATTAAATGCCCATGCAAAATAAATTTTACTACAATACAAAGACTCACTCCACCAATATAATATCTCAACATTTACTACTAACTAGCATGGGTTTCTCAAACTTCAAAAGTGGGGAGTCATAAGGCATACCTCTTATGTTTGGTTCCACTTCTCTCTTCCTTTTTGATTCGTTTCTTGGAAACTCAAAGTTAATCACTCTTCCTGCAAATACATGAGAACCTCGAGGTGGAAAGAAAAGAAAGAGGGAAAATAAAGATAAATGGAGAAATCTTTTTCTTGTTTTTAAGAGAGGGAATTAAAGAATAGAAAATTGGAAGCAAAGCTCGGCTAGAAAATCTCAAAAGAAAAAATAGAAATAAATAAAGGTAAAGTGTTGGGGAAACCAACATGAGTGCTTATAAACTCGAATTAAAAACATAACCTCAAAATAAATAAAAAGAAAATAAACGCCAAATAAAGATAAATGAGAAAACTTTCCCAAGCTTAGGCTTTTGCAAGCCCTTCAAATCATTGTGGTGGCAGGAAAAAGTGAGAACTCTAGTTCGCAAATTGAGTTGATAAATTACTAGTGGATTCTCGGAGGTTCAAAGAGAGGCTATGCATCCTCTCATAGTCCCTCCAAGTTCTTGGAAGTCTTGGTATGTAGCAAACCGGGTTGATGGCTGCTCCTCTTCATAAGGAACTTCTTGCTCCTCTTCTTGGTCCTCATCCTCATCCGGAATCTCCTCCTCGGGTTGGTGTTTCTCAACTTACAAGTCATTTAGAAAATGTCCTATCTCGATAGAGAACAAACCATTAGGCAAAGGAGCAGGGTAGATACGCCCAGCTCCAGCAATATGCAAGTAATAAACACCACCTCTCCTAGTGAGCATTTCACAAGCCTTCAAAGTAGAGAAATCAACACGTCACTCACCTAGCACAGGTTGCATCTCACCTAGGTCGATGCCTAGGGAATTGGCAAGCACGGTGATGACGCCTCCACCTGTGATTGGTCCTTGGCTTTGGGAGGATTGGTGCTCTAGGTAACGCACAAGGATCTCGCCCAAGTTGAGTGACAAGTTGCATTTGTTGAAAGCAGCCTTTGCGAGGGCTAAGATGTCCTCCTCATTGAGTCTCATGAACTCATTACATGCCTGCAAGGTGTTAGCAATAACATAGAACAAGTAGCGAATTGCAGGATGTTGAATATTCTCCCCCTTGCTTACTCTAGTAGTGAAACTCATTCTATTATAATATTGTTCAGGGGACTGGTCTAAGCCAGTATAGGATGTGCGCAAATCATTATCATTATTGTTTGGCAAATTAAAACATGCGCACCATTCATATAGTGTTAAAGTGTAGTTATTGTTCATGAGCCGGAAAGAAATCCGGTCCTCTCCATGCCATAATTTAACGGTGCTTTGCAAGGAGCTTAGGAATTCAATGGTTAACTGGCGATAGGTAGGAACATCATTAAACACAAAGTTTTGCAAGCCAACCCTATTGCAAAGTAAATGGAAGTCATTGGAAATACCGAGTTGGTTCAATATAATGGGGCAAGCCCACTTGGTTGCCTTCACTTCTCGGTTCTTGATCCTGTCAAAGCGGTCATATTGGAGCTCATTCCTAAACCGTATCCCCATGCGTTCTTGAGTGACAGCCCGAGAAGCGCCAGCGGTGGCACGAGCACGAGTTTGGCTCCTTGTGTTCATCATCTAAAAATAACAAGGAAAAAAACATTTTGATCCAACAATAATTGGCATAACATATTCCTCATCATAGAACACTAAAGAATCCCCTCAAAATAATAATCTAGGCAAGAGAATCATGTCAATTAGTTCATAGTAGGTCTCACCCTAGATTGATAATGAAAATAGATCAAAGATGAATTTGCAAAAAGTAATTGGAGGATCGGAGGATAAACATACTGTAGAGCACTTGTGTGTGAGGAAATCGAACGAAATTGAGTAGAGATGAAGATCTCTTGAGGTTTTGAGAGAGTTTGGAGGCAGAAGAAAGAAAAAGGATTGAAGTTTTGGGGTTGGAGGTACCTCCCATGGAGTTTTTGTGGTCGAACGCAACTATACGGGCAGAACTATACGGACGGAACATTGTGTTCCCGCCGTATAGTTGGCCCGCTGTCAAAATTTTAGGGTTTCCACCCGGCGGCGTAGCTATATGGATAAAACTATATGGTCGGAACAATTTATTCCTGCCGTATAGTTGGTAGTCAAACCGTCTGTACCTGGAAAATAATTTGTACAAAAGCATCGATATCTATACGACCGGAGCTATACGGCCAGAATTTTTATTCCCGCCATATAGTTGGTCGTTAAACCATCAGTACTTTTAAAAGAAAAATTGTCGATGGCAAAAGTATCTATACGGCCAGAATTTTTATTCCTGCCGTATAGTTGGTCATTAAGCTCTCTGTACCCATCAAAAAATTTCCATTTCTTCAAGAATTACTTCTTATACTGAAACTTAGTGAAATACCTTGTTTTTGACAGAGAGTTGACAGTTAAAATTATCGACCAACAATAGCATGTATATAACAGGATTTTTAGTACTACCGAACTTCTTCTCCTCATCTGGAGTTTTCTAGCACTCGTTATTAAACATAAACTTAAACTAAAACTTAAAACTTAACTCAAAACTTTATTTCACATGGGTTGCCTCCCATGGAGCACTCTTTTATGGTCAATATCTTGACCTTGATGTTGCCCACTTAGGCCAGATGAGTGGAACACCCACTCCAAAATAGTTGGCCTTCAAAGTGATGGACTCCTTTTCATCATGCTTGGATTTCTTCTTCCTGGGGAAATGAATAACAAAAGGATCCCGCGAAGGCAATTGAAGCTTCATGTTCCCTTCATGGAGATTAATCAAAGCCTTAATAGTTCTTAAGAAAGGACGACCTAATATAATAGGAGCAGTAGCATCTTCGGGCATGTCAACAATAACAAAATCAATAAGTGCAGGAGCCTTTAATGTATACTAAAGTATTCTCCTTAATTCCTACTACTTGTTTGTACATAGAATCTGCAAGATGTAGTTTTAACTCGGTGATTTCAAAAGAGCCAAGATTTAACTTATTAAAAAGATTCTTTGGAATTGTTGAAACGCTTGCACCTAGATCACAAAGTGCAGCTATCTCATTGGTTCCAATTTTAATCTTAATAGTAGGCTCAAATATATCATCAAGCTTAACAGGTAATTTTTCAGCAATTTTCTTATATTTTTCTTCAAGCTCACGTACCTTTATTTCTACCTGATTAACGAAGTGTTGATACATGGCTTCATCATTTCCTTCACTCACCGGAATCTTAATGTTGATCCTTTTTACAAGATCTTCAACAGTGTAACTTGGTGAGGGAGCGTTACTATAAACAAGTTCTTCAGGCTCCTCCCTTTGGATTCTCATCATTTTAAGGTCTTCAGCAGGATTGGGCTCAGCTTTACCTGCAAATTTAGCTAGAATGAGAGTTTGACTCTCGGTTATCTTACCTAGATGTGCCTCAACAATCCTCGTTCTTTCTTGGAGGGCCTGCAAATCATTCCTCAAACTTATAGCTTGGTTAGATAATTTACCAAGCATAGCATCATGGTTCTCTGTTATTTTAATAAGAATATTGCTTTTCTCATTTTGTGAGTATGTGAAAGATTTAAGTGTTTCTTGGAGACTACCATTACTTGATCCCATATTATTATTAGAGTTACATGCAGGACTAGAATAGTGTTTTTGGAAATTAGGATTATAATTCTTTTTCCAAGCAGGGTTATAATCATTACGAGATATGAAGTATACTTCTTCAATATTAGTTTCTAGGATAGCTCTTACTTGGGTTTCCTTACCTTTTACGGCTAATATGAGCTCATCCAGCTTAGCATTGAGTTCTTCATTTTCTTGTGGTGAGACGGAGTTCACCTTCTTCGTGTGTGATCTTTCCACATGCCATTGGGCATGGTCGTCTTGCATATTGTCTAGCAGCTGCTTCGCTTCGGTAATATGTTTACCCATAAATGTTCCTCTAGCTGCAGTATCAAGCATAGACTTAGACACAAGATTAAGAGCATTATAAAATAAATGGAGGATTAACCAATCTTCCATCCCATGGCTGGACAGTTTCTTAAGCATTCTTTCATCCTCTCCCATGCAAGCGCTAGTGGCTCACACTCTTCCTGTCTAAAACTAGTAATATTAGATCTTAGTTGCATAGTCTTTGCAAGTGGGAAAAATTTAGTCATAAAAAAAGAAGTACATCCCACCCATGATGTAATAGTATTTTTAGAGAAAGCTAGCAACCATTCTTTTGCTCTTCCTCTAAGAGAGAAAGGAAATAAGCGTAATTTGACCGCATCAGGGTCAACACCTTTTATGCGCATCATATCACATATTTTAATGAAAGTATTCAAGTGCATACCTGCGTCCTCAACAGCAGAGCCTCCAAATTGATTCTGTTGAACCAAACTTAAATAATGGAGCTTAATTTCATAGTCATCAGCAGCAATTGCTGGCTGAGTAACAGGAGTACGCAAATAATCATTATTGGGAGTTGTAAACTCCCCAAGCTTCTTTTCAGCCATATTTCCTATGTTTTTGGGTTTTCTTATACAGAGACTTATGATAATAATAAAAACAATAATTTAAATATTAACTAATTTTTTTGGTTTTTCAAATAAAGACTAAAAGCAAACTAACAAAATTAAAAACAAGAATTAAAACTAGCAAGGTTCCTACTAACCTCACCAGGGTAGCTATTGCTTCCCCGGCAATGGTGCCAGAAAAAGGGTTGATACCTTCGATCCGGATTACGGATGTAGTATAGATCTTTTTCCCTAGTAGACCTAGGTTTATGAATCCTTGGGAAGCAGAAGTGTAGTGAAGTTACTTTAATGGTCCTTTGGGAGTTTTAGAATTCCTTTTGTGTTTTTACCGGACCAAGAGTTTGTATCTTTTTGTTGTTGTCGATGATTGAGAGAGAGGGCCTAGGGCGTTCGGTTTCACTAGTAGCTGTGCAAAACATCTGATGGGAATAAAAGATAAAAATAGAGTATGCATGTAATTGTTAGAGCAAGATAAATTATATGTGGGCAGTGCATCCGTAATTGCTATTGCCTCCGCAACCGCTTATAGCAATAACCTACTAGTCTCATCCATAGAAGAAAGAGAACTAATGATATGCATAGTGACGTCACCGTTGATCCCAAGTAAATCCTGCACATATAGCCATACTACCCTTTCTGTCACTGGGGTTCCCAAACTGCAGATTAGTCATTACTCATACTCCCTATACCTGGCTCAATCCTCAGGGTCTTGGGTACCTGACAAGTCCTTAGATTGAGGGAAGAGAGGATAAAATAATCATCATGTCATACAAACTAATACATGATCCCATCTATGATAAATAAGATGCACAAAAGCTACATGGCTAGGCCGAAGCCCTTAGCCCAAGGAGAATTACTCACACACAGAGATGAGATCAAATATCATATAAACATTGTAGCGAAAATCATGAGATTGATAGCAATAGTCTTATAATGTCGCCAATCGAAGAATAGATCTACTATTACAAGTGGTGGATTATGGCTATGGTGGTGGAGAGATTAGATCTAAGTCTATTCCTCCGGTGGCTCTTCGATGTTGTGGATGGAGATCTGGGGGTGGCTGATGGTTTCTGGGAGCGTGCTTTTCTCGTCGCCCGAGGCCTCTTTATGTAGGGGTCCCTTCACGGAAGTTGTTATGTTTTACCTAATGGTGTCGATGGAAACTATACAACCAGAACTATACGATCCGAATTTTATTCCGGTCGTATAGTTGGTCGTTAAAGCATCTGCCTCTGACCCACGACTCCTGGTTTCTTCTGGTTGTTGCAAATCTCGTATCTTTGACTTTAATGTAGTGATTACCATCATCAAACGTCATTATTTGCGTAGGGAAAAATAGAAAGAAAGGATTGCATACCCCTTTGGTCATTAGGCATTAGTGGTAGGGTTTAGAGAGATATTTCATCAAAAATATGAATAATATCCAGTTTAAATATGGACGTAGATGGCTATATTTCAGAGCCATCACTCACCAAAGTTTGCTGGCGGACCTAGATTTCAAGATATCGAGTTGTCCAACTTGGCTATGCTTGCTAGGCAAGCGTGGCATATCCTGTAGAATCCTGATGCGTTTTGTGCAATAATTCTGAAGGTGGTAGACTTTTTGGACACAGATCTCCTTAATGCTACACTAGGGTCTTCTCCCTCTCAGGTGTGGCGAGTACTAGTGGACGGCCGCGATGTTATGTTACAAGGATTAATCAAAAGGATCGGCGATGGGGCATCAACATGTGCATGGAACTGCAATTGGATTCCTAGGGTTTCGTATTGAGACCATTGCCGTGCCAAGCCGATGATCCACATGAACTGGTGTCAGCCTTTATGGATGATATGACAGCAACTTGGTGCACTAATATGTTGGCTCAATTATTTCTGCCAATGGACTACGAAGCTATTTGGGGTATTCCTCTGAGCACGAGAAGAACTGAGGCTGTTTGGGCAGGGCACTTTGAGAAGACTGGCATTCTTATAGTACGATCAATGTACAAACTCCTTGTAAACACCAAGAGGAGTAGGTAGGGCTGACTTGACGAGTGATGGCTCCAAAAGTAGCCATCTTCCACTGTGTTTAAACATTGTTTTTAGTCAAGCAATTGACAAGAAACTCTCAATCCTTGCCACTAATGACAAATAATTGCAAAGATATGCAAAACCTTGCTTTGAATTGTGTTGTGCAGGAAATCACGCTTTTAATGTGAAATCAGGAGTCATAATGAAGGTTTTTGTAACACACCAGTTTTTAGTTAATCATAATTAGGACTTTATTTGTGCATTCATGAGCATCATCCCTTAAAATGCATGTAAAGAAAATAATGGAAACCCTAAACCCTAGTTTCCTTCTTCCTCTCAAAATAGTTTGAATTTCAAAAAAACTACAAAATAAGTGGATCCTAAATGGACTAAAAGGGCCCCACAATATTTCTCTAGTTTAACAAAAGGCTCTAGTATTTTTAAAATGTTCAAAACATAAATGAATTTGAAAATACAAAAGAAAAAATAGGAAATTGAAAAAGAGAAATACTTTAGAAAATAAAACAGAGTTCTAACCCTAACTGGGTCGAAGCCTAGCTAACCTTCCGCACCGAGCAGCAGACAGCAGCCAGCAGCAGCCCTTCCCCGAAGCTTCCCCGCGGCCCGTTCCTAGCCCAAGTCAGCCCAACTGGAGCCCATACCGGTTTGACCCGTCTATCTCCGTTGTCGTCTTTGCTACTGATGTGAAGCAGCTCGCTGGCCACGCCTCCGCCACTCGCCGATGCTATTATTCCTGTTGCGTGCCAAGATTCATGATACCGTCTCCGTCTACAAGTACCCCTCTACTGTAGAGACGAACCATAGACCTCTTTCTTCCCCAAATTCCCCTCTGGTTGGAACCCTAGCCGCCGCAGGTGCTCTGTCGACCTGGCGTTCCCGACCTTGTTGAGCCTCAATGAGACCACCGTTTGAATCCCCATCATCTCCTTGTTCTCCTCGTGCAAGTTTGCAAGCCGGGAAAGCTCTAGGTGCTCCAATTGGCATCTCTGTCCCCGATTCCGGCTGCCACTATCCCCGTCGATTCCGGCCACCCCAACCCTCGCCGTCGAGCCCTGCTTGCTTCTAGTAAGCTAGTGGTCCTTGTGGGCCTCTTTGTTGGTTCCCTCTCTTCGTCTTCCAAGCACGATGTAGCTGCAGGCTCTGTCGTCGCTTGATGACCCACAAGTATAGGGGGTGTATCGCAGTATTTTCGATAAGTAAGAGTGTCGAACCCAACGAGGAGCAGAAGGTGCTGGCTAGTGGTATGGATCAGGAATTCTCTACAAATACTTAGCAAACGGATTTTTAGGGGTTTTCGATAAAGCAAATAAACAAAGTACGAGTAAATAAAAGATAGTAGGAATAAATGCAGCAAGTGGCCCAATCCTTTATGCAGCAAAGGACAAGCTGGTTGTATTACTTAAGATGACCAAACATTCTTGAGGACACATGGGAAGACTGTCAAGTGCTTTCGCTAAGTGTTGTGTGGGTGAACCTGTGCTAATGCACCGACCTTCCTAGGACTAATACATACTTGTGATTATACCCCTTGCAAACATCCGTAAGTATAAGAAAGTAATTAAGGTAGAAACCTAACCACAACTTTAAACTCTAAGACCCTTACGTCCCTTGTGCAATGGTTTCCTAACGGGGGTTCAGGTTTCTGTCACTCTGGCAACCCCTACGATTAGTAGCCAAATACACAATGCATTCCCCTAGGCCCATATAGGTGAAGTGTCATGTAGTCGACATTCACATGACACCACTAGAAGAAGTACACCACAACTTAAATATCAAACTATTGAATCTTTCTCAACACAACTCCACTACTAACAACATGACTTCTCACATGTCCTCAAGAACAAAACGAACTACTCACAAGACATCATATGGATCATGATCAGAGATGGAATAATGATGTATAACAATCTGAACATAAACAATAATTCAATAGTTCCACTCAATAGCATCAACTACAAAGAGTAATCAACACTGGGAAAGTTTCCCCTATGAACTATGCAAGATTCAACCCAATTGTTACAGCAATATGGAGATGGTGATGAGGGTGCTGATGGTGATGATGGTGGTGATGATGATGATCCCGATGAAGTCTAGCTTGATGGTGGTGTTGATGGCGATGATCTCCCCTCTCCGGGAAGGAATTCCCCCCGGCAGAAATTTGTCTGCCGGAGAGATCTTTCTCTCTCGGTGTTTTCCGCCCTGCAGAGGCGGCAGAAACTTTATGTGGTCGCTCCCCGAGTCTTAGGGTTTTGGGAGGATAATATACGCCCGAGGGGAGTGCCAGGGGTGGACCAGGGCGGCCACACCACCTGGTGGCACGGCCTAGGCTAGCCCGCGCCAGGGGGTGGTGTGGGCCCCCTGTGGCCCATCTCCAGCCCCCCTTCTGGCTTCCTTCGTCTTCTGAAAAAATAGGATTTTCCGTATATTTTCCCGGATTTTCTGATCTTCGCGAATTTTGTCTCCAATTAGCACATTTTCCATCAAAATCCTGAATGCAGCGGTCCATGCTCCAAAAGTCATCAACCATGCAAAAATAGATGAAATAACATAAGTATCACCTCTCAATACGAAATATATCAATGAATAACAGTGAATTATGACATAGAATAGTGATGCAAAATGGACGTATCATCGCTCGCCATCAGAGAGGTCACTACGGTGACCAATCCAGGGTGGCGCCACCACCTTTTGGCCCAGCGCACCCGCGCGAGTCTAGCGCGGCCCTCGGCACCCTCCCGTGACCACCCTAGCACTGTCCCCCACCTCAACCCGTAGTAGATGGTAGCGCTGACGCTAGCATGATGTCATCCCGTGCAAATATCATGCTGACATCAACATGACACAATAATTCCCTTTGTCTTTTATTTAAGTATTTTCCGAAAATGATTTTTGGATATATATATATATATATATAACTCGGTGCGCCCTATCTGTCATGTTTTTAATCTTTTAGAAAATAATTTCTGAAATTATTAAATATATGACATGTGGGTCTAGGTTGTAAGATAATTTAAATATTCCAAAAATGTTTAATTGTTTTAAAAATGATTTAAAATGGATTAAAAAATGAGAAAAATCATAACTAATTCATTTTAAGTCAGAAAAATATGAATAATATATCAAAATGTTTAGAAAAATGAGATCTACACAATAGACTCATAACGACGCATTGCTAAGCAACTTAAATAACAAGTTTAATTAGAAGAAAAAAATAACCCATCTCATATGCATCCAGGTTTTTTCCAAATTAGGGTTTGGACCCCTCAGACCATGTTTAAAATGACCAAGCATGTACTAGGGTTCATTTCAATAGAATTTTACTTTTCATATCATCATCCTTCCTTGAGCGTTGCATTTATGCCATGTGTTGATTGTTGTTTCCCTTTCATTCTGGTGTTTGCTTCTTTTCGATAGAATACGATCTCAAGATCAAGATCAAAGACCGAGATCAACACCATCCAAGATTGATGAACAATACTTGACCAACTACAATCAAGTAAAGTACAAGGCTTCCGAAGATCTATACCTGGGTATCAATAGGCAAAGGCAAGCAAAACCCTACACATGATATAATCCTATGATTTCAAAGCATTTCATTCTTGCCATGTGCATACGATTCCAAAGTCTTTTATTGATAGATCGAGTAATCGTATCTGATGCATGTTACTTTTGTAGCCTATACTCCCTGATCCTCTTCTCCTAGCATAACTAGGGTTTGGCTTATGAGCTTCGCTAGAGCTGTTTATATCCTTTGAGCTTAGCCAAGCTTAGTTGTTACCGTTGGTCCATCCGGTTGATGAATCAGAGCTACGAATGGACCTAGTTGGATAGGATGACGTGGTACAACCAGACATGAAAGTTAAACATGCTAAGGCTTGTATGGGAGGCCACGTCGGGTTATGGTTTTTGCAGTCCCATACTTGCCACCACTAGGATCTGAGTTCTTGCCTCTTGAACCAAGACAAGCGTACAGCCACACGGAGGCCTAGAAACCCCCTCGACCAACTAACTTGCCTAGTAGATTCCAAGAGTCACATAGTTCGGGCGTTCCATTCGACATATGCATTCTGGTCATTCTTGAAGGCGGTGAAGGTGGTGCATTCGTACAGGTAGGTAAGCATGGCCAGGAACAAGAGAGGCATGACCTCCGTAATCTTGAACCCTGCGCACATCTCTAGGGACCGGCTTCGGGACTTGAACCGTTACGACGGCATCTCCTTAGGGTGTGACTCATGGTCTCGGTGAAAGCAAGGTAAAGGTCATGGTCAACCATTCTTTGCCGGCCTTCCAAGGAAGAGGGCTAATGATCTGACACTAAGAATCAGTTGGAACGTGTGAGAAAGTTGTGCACCCCTACAGGGTTATTAATCTTTTAGAAAATCCATGTCCACAGTTATTGTTATGCTTCAGGCCTCTTAGGCCATTTGTTAAGTTTGCTATACTTAATAGCATAATTTGCCTTCCGTTGTTTGGTGTTTGTGGTCAGTGACCTCTACTTGTAATAATTTGGTTCTTTGCTCAAATATGAGCTCGTTGTAATAACTTTTGTGTCGTAGGGTCACTGATGTGTTACCGATTCTTCCTCTGTATGCTTTAAATATTTAGGTTAGGCTTATATCAGACAGAGGTCTGGGATTTGTCTAGCATTAATCTCGGGGGTGACACAGGTTTTGAGGAAGTCCACACGACCAAGTAAATGTGCAGTTAATTCCAGGTGTCAGAAGTTGTAGCGACCACTAGTACGGGCAGGGCCCACCCGTATTGTCCGCCCGTACCATGTGGCGGTGGATCCGTCTCGTCAAACCCTACAACTTTCATGAAGATGCCTATATATTTGGAAGTCTCAGCTGCCGCGCAGAAGCCGCCATTCCCAGATTGCATCACAACACCACCAAAGGAGATCCACGCCATTGTTCATCCATTGTTCAACCATCCATCATCCATCCCCTCCATTAGCCATAGTCATTGCTTTGTACTTTAGATCTCCTTGTGATTCGACGACTATTGTAAGAATATTTGATTTCAATCTAAGTATTTTGCACACTGTTTTCTATCCTTGATCTTATTGTTATGAGTGATTAGTCCTCACGGGCTGCGGGTTGGGGATAAAACTCGCAGCAATTATGTGCATCTAATTCATGGGAGCATTGTGTATTGTTTGCAATAACAATTTGTATCTTTTGTTTCTTGGTCTCTTGTCTCGATATGTGGACTTGTAGGTACCCAAGATCCCATAGATTGATAAAGGCTTGAGGTGATATACTTGGCTAGCGACAATCTCATGGGAGCCCCAGTGACAGAAAGGGTAGTATGGTCTTCGTTTAGCACCCCATTTGAGACCACAACAACATCCCACAATATTTCTCTAGTTTTACAATTAATAATCGTTTCTAGTCCATTTCTTCATGGAGCACTCTGTTGGAATAAAAGACTTTTGCCATGCCCGCTACATCACGAGGGCTCTAGTATATTCGCATGTGTTGCCCACAAGATATTATCCCTATTAAAACTTTACACATGACTGTGCTTATTATTATTATCTTTTATCCCACATGATGTGCAGCTGCAGGTGGATCTTCAACCCTGGCCTATATCCATCCATTGATTCAACCCACTATAAAAGTAAACTAGATTGGTCTGGTAAACAAAGGTAAAACAAAGAAACAAAGTCTTGTAGACGTGTCCTTTTTATTTCCTTTTAGCAATTATTTCCAACATTTGATTAAACCTAGGTCTTCTAAGGAAGAAGCTATTATACAACATCCGTGAATACAGATCAAAGGTATCAACCCTTTTTCCCGCACCATTATCGGGGAAGCAATTTTTCTATACTGGTGAGGTCGCTAGAGACGTTGTTTTTAGTTTTATTATTGTTCGTAGTTTTATTCTTGTTATTATTTTACTTTCTAGTTATCTATTTGAAAACTCAAAAAAATAGTTACTTCTTATTTGTTTTCTTTACTTAAAAAATACCAAAAATATAAAGAGCCATGGCTCAAAAGAGACTTGGGGATTATGCTACTCCCATTGATGATTTTATTCGTGCACCTATCACTCAGCCCGCTATTGATGTGGAAGCATATGAAATTAAGCCTAATCTTTTAAATTTGGTTCAACAAAACCAATTTGGAGGCCCATCTTCTGAGGATTCAGGTTTGCACTTAAATACTTTTACTGAAATTTGCGACATGATGCGTAATAAGGATGTAGATCGAAATGTTGTTAAATTAAGGTTGTTTCCTTTCTCTCTTAGAGTAAAGGCTAAGGATTGGTTGCTAACTTTACCTAATGGCACTATTAAACCTTGGGAGGAATGCACTAATATGTTTATGACTAAATTTCTTTCCCAGCTAAAATTATGCAACTAAGATCTAACATTACAAGATTTAGACAAGAAGACCACGAGCCACTAGCACTTGCATGGGAAAGTGAAAGAACATTTCATGTTTCCCTATGTTTTGCGTGTTAGATAACAATACTATGGAGACTTTTCATGTGTGCTATGTGTGCAGGAAGTTTTGAGGGGGGCCGGATAATCCGCCCCTCCAAGGGTCGGATAATCTGGCCTACCTCATCTCTCAAGGAAGCCAAGGCGCGTCACTCTGTGTCCTGTCGAATTTTCTCCTGGAAAATCCGAACTGGGGCGGTTTTTCCTCCCTAGGCCGGATAATCCGGGTTTCGCAAGGGCCGGATAATCCGCCCCCCTGTTTTTGAGCAAAAGGAGCCAAGGCGCGTCGCTCGGTATCCGGTCGGATTTTCTACCGGAAAATCCGAACTGGGGCGGTTTTTCTTCCCCAGGCCGGATAATCCGGCCTATGCATAGGGCCGGATAATCCGGCCCCCAGAAGTTGATCAAGGGCAAGCTCGGCGCGACGCTCAGAGAGGGGGCGGATTTTCTGCCGGATATTCCGAGTCTGGGGCGGAGTTTCCCCAGACCGGATAATCCGTCCCTCACTTGGGCCGAATAATCCGGCCCCCAAAGTGTGCAACGGCTGGTTTTTGGAAGGGAGTATAAGTACCCCTTCTTCCCCAACATCCAGAACCCTTGATTCATTCGAATTTGACCAGACCCTGTGTAAGAGCTCTAAATCTCGATCTCCCACTTCAACCACCCTAAGGTCTTGATCTTTGGTGGAATTGAAGGAGGAGAAGTTCATCATCAACATCAAGAATCAAGCGCTCCAACTCCTCTCCATTCACTTGGAGAAATCCCTAATCTAGTATTCTCGTTAATACCTAGATTGTGTTATTGTATTTGACAACTTTGTTCTTGTGGCAGCTTGTTGTCACTTCGGGAGCCTCCAAGTTGTTGTGGAGTTGTTGCCCCGCTAGTTGTGTAAAGGCGCCGGTGCCCGCCTCGAAGGGTACCTATAGTGGAAGGTGGACCAGGCCTGTTGTGGCGAGATCCATTGGAGAACAGGGTGAGGCCTTTTGTGGCGTGGCGGTCTTAGTACCGCCCACCCCTCCAACACAGACGTACTTCCCTTAACAAGGAAGGAACTGCGGTTAAACAAATCCTGTGTCTCCACGTGCTTCACTTCGGTTCACTCGTTCCTCTTCCACTCGCTCCTTACTCGCTAGTAGATAGGTTTGCATATAGGGAAATTCCACACATTAGTTTTTCTAGAGAATTTACCTTTGTGCTAAGCCTAAAATTGAAAAAGAATTAAAAATTGGTGTAGCACCTATTCACCCCCCCTCTAGGTGCCCATACGATCCATTTCAATTGGTATCAGAGCCCCGGCTCTTAATTCGGGCTTAACCGCCTAAGAGTAGTATGGGTACCAGGGATGATGGAAATGAGGCTGTGGATAAGGTCACAATGGATGATCTCAAGTCGTTGGAAACAACCTTGTTGAAATCCTTTGAGGCCAAGATGGAGGAGATGAATCAAATGATTGCTTGCCTTACATCATCCATAGCCCCATCTCCATCCTCCTCTGAGGCTCCCTCACCATCATCTAAGAAAAAGGGTAACACCGGATCTAAGGATGATGATGTGGAAGGTGAAAAACTAAATGGTTCCACCTCCAAAAAGGGAAGTGGCAAGGAGGAATATAGTGAGGTTCGCCACGTATATTCCCCCGACCCACTTATCCCTCATCCTCATATAAACAATAGGGGTGATCCACCCAAGCTCACTGCATCTTATTTTAACCAATGGCAATTTCTAATGAAATCTCATGTTTGCAGCTCCTCTATTGAATTGTGGAGGATCATTGAAGAAGGTCTTCATGTTGGAGATCAAACCAATCTAACAAGAAGGGAAGTTGTGGATAGCCAGTTGAATGCCACTGCTCTCCACATGATACAGCTGGGTGTGGGTCCCAAGGACATACCACACATTGAACATCTCAACACGGCTAAAGAGGCATGGGATGCTCTTACAGACCTTTTTGTTGGAAATGAAAGCATGAGAAGAAACTGGTATGATGCCCTTAGTAACGAAGCTGAGGGATTCTACATGTTGGATGGTGAAAACCATGAGGACATGTATAGAAGACTCAAGGGCATCGCAACAACATTTCGGAAAAATGGGACCACTCACATTGATGATGCATGGATAAAAAGGAAGTATGTGAGTGCCTTAATGCCTTTCGAACCGACGGATTTGAAGAGCTTGCAAGGTGGACACAATTATCATCAAATGACATCCAATGAAGTCATGCAAGAAATGGCGTCATTCAAAGTGGCAGCAAAGAATGCTGAAGATGCCCGTGCTCGGGCCATTGGAATGCAAAATGGTGTCAATGTGGCTCTCAAAGCCAATGTTGTTGAGCAAGAGGATGATGAAGGAGCATTTGAGAGGATCTCCATGGACTTCCCCGATGAGGTCAAACTTGCTCATGGTGAGTACATGGCATTCTGTGCAAGGAACTTTTGGAAGGACCCTGCCAAAGCCAAGTCTGAACTTGAGCGCAAGAACGGGTCAATTGGAAGAAGAGAAAGTGGCCCAAGATTGAGAACTTGCTTCAACTGTGGAGATAGACTGCACTTTGTAGCCAAGTGTCCTTATGAAAATAGAGAATACAATGGTGGCAGGCTCATTCTCAAAGAGAAATCCAAAGTTCCTAAGAAGAAGCCATTTGCTAAGAAGAATGGTCCTTTCAAGAAGCAACCCAAGATGGTCCTTGTAGCTCAAGAGGAATACTCCTCCGCAAGTGAAGATGAAGAGGATGATGATAGTTCCCGTGAAGTGGCTGCTATAGCCACCACATCGACTCCCTCCTCTCTCTTCGACTCGCCGAACAAGAACGCCATCAAGAACAACGCCACTTGCCTAATGGCAAGAGGATCCGAGGTATCGACTTCTAACTCCTCATTTTCTAAGACTAACATAATTTTGGATATGGATGATCATGACAGTCTTGAAATGAAAGAAGAAGTTATTGCCTTGGATACCTTTTTCACTAACCTACAAGGTGAGCACAAACTCCATTTTGATACTCTTATGAGTCAACTTGCTCGAGCCGAAGATCTCCTTGAAGAAAAGGGCAGAATTGAAGAGAAGATACTTTGGAGATAGCCTCTTTGAAGAATGCCTTGGAAGAGGAAGAGGAAACTCGAGTTTCTTTGGAAGAAAGACTCGAATCCCTAGAGGAGTCACAAGAAGAAGCTGTAGCTCATCTCATTAAAGAACGTGACCATGCCCTTGCCAAGGAAAAGATTGATTTTGGGGCTGTTCATGCTAGACTTTTGGAGAAGTTTGATGATCTTGAAAGTGCTCACAAGGCATTGAAGAGTGATCATTCTACTCTAAATGAGTCTCATGACCAGCTCCAAACTCAATTGAAACGGTATAATGTACCAAGTACATCATCTTCATCCTTTGGAAAAGAAGATCTTGCAAGGAGTTCTCAACACAAAGGTAAAGGGGTTATTGATGAGATACTGAGCAGGCAAAGGACAAACAACTGTAAACAAGGTCTTGGTTACATACCCAAGATAAAGAGCAAGAAAAACAACAACAAGAAGAAGAACAAGACTGCTCAATTGAAGACTAGCAACATTACCAATGACAAGACTAATGGTAATGGTTTTGCAGGGATCAACAATCCTAACTTCGAACTATATTGTGATTCTTATGGTGATGTTTATGCTAGTTATGTAGGGCCTTATGATTGTTACATTCCTTGGTTTATTTGGGTTCCCAAGACCCTTGTTACTAACATGAGAGGACCCATTGAAAAATGGGTACCTAAAACCAAGAAGTAATTTTCTTGCAGGGCTATGCTTCTGGTGGTTCTAAATGGGTACTCGATAGCGGTTGTACGAGTCATATGACCGGAAGCAAGGAGATCATCATGGAGATGCGGCCAAACCTTGATCACATTACCGTCTCCTATGGTGACAAGTCAAAATCTGAGGTATTGGGTCTCGGCAAAGTTGTGGTGGCTCACGATATCTCTCTCGTGGACGTCATGCTTGTTGATACCCTCGGGTATAACTTACGTTCTGTTCGTGCCCTTGGTAAGATGGGATTTGCAGTTTACATTGATGTTGATTTGGTGGTACTCTTGTGGAGCAAGTCTCTAAAAGTCGCTTTTGTGGGATATGTCGAAAACGATCTGTACGTGGTAGACTTTTCGGGGAAAACCACTACAGGTCCGATGTGTCTTTTCGGAAAGGCTGATGCGGGTTGGCTATGGCATCGCCGACTAGCCCACGTCAATATGAGAACTTTGCAAAGTCTCCACAAGGGTGGCCACATTCTTGGACTAAAAGAAAATGTCTCTTTTTCCAAAGATCGTGTTTGCAGGGCATGTGTTGAAGGGAAAATGCATGATTCACCTCATCGAAGGAAAACCATTATCTCTTCAAAAAGGATCTTGGAGCTCCTTCATGTGGACCTCTTTGGACCTCCATCTCATGCAAGCCTCGGTGGGAAGAAGTATTGTCTAGTGATTGTTGATGATTACTCTAGATACACTTGGGTTTATTTCTTCAACTTGAAGAGTGAAACTCAACAAACTATCGTCGACTTCGCCAACGAGGTTCAACGTCAACACAACGTCCCCATTCTAGCTATAAGGAGTGATAACGGCTCAGAGTTCAAGAACTACACCTTAAATGAGTTCCTAAGTGAAGAGGGGATAAGACATCAATATTCCGCTGCGTACACCCCTCAACAAAATGGTGTAGTCGAGATGAAGAATCGGACTCTAATGGACATGGCAAGATCAATGTTGGCCGAATTCAAATCTCCATATAACTTCTGGGCTGAAGCAATCTCTACTGCTTGTCATTCATCCAACCGGTTATACCTCCGCAAGATTTTGGACAAGACTCCGTATGAAATACTTACCGGTAACAAGCCAAACATCTCATACTTTCGGGTATTCGGGTGTAAGTGTTTCTTTCTTATTAAAGGAGTTCGTTTATCTAAGTTTGAATCTAAGGCTCTAGAAGGTATTTTTGTTGGTTATGGTGCTGAATCCCACACTTATAGAGTCTACAATAAGCTCTTCGGAACTGTTGTAGAATCTTGTAGTGTGGTGTTCGAGGAAAATGACGGTTCCCGTGTGGAGCAAGTTGGTGTTTGTGATGCAGATGTTGAAATACCCCAAGATGCCATAAGAAGAATGGGTGTGGGATTCTTCCACCCCATTGAGGAACCCCTTGTGGTGGACCGGGAAGGACAATGCTCTACTCATATAGAGCCCTCATCTACACATACGCAACATGCTCCAACCACGGGGGCAACTTCTACACCATCTCCATCAACTGCTGAAGGTCAAGATGCTCAAGAAAGCTCCAGGCCGGATTTTCTAGTGGATACCGGATTATCCGGCCACCCCGTTCCAGCTGTCCATGCAGCTCCTGGTGATGAAGATATCAACACAAGCTCCAGGCCGGATTTTCCGGCTGACCCCGGATTATCCGGCTCCTCGCCAGGTCAAGCAAGTCCCAGGCTTCCTGATGATGCTGCTGCAAGTCCTCCCAGGCTAGATTATCCGGCCACTTCATCAGCCGGATTATCCGGCCCTGACTCTCTAGTTCTGCAGCCTCATGTTATGGCTACGGACTCACCTCAAGGGCATGCATCTCCACCACCTGCTACTGATGTTCCAGCTACTGATCAAGGCGAAGAAAATGCCTCCAATGAATACTCAAGTGATGAATCAACTCCACCAAGAGACAACAAACTTATTGAACTTCGTCGCAAGGCTCGGGCTGATCGTAACCTTGAGTTGAGGGGTCACACTCTCGACAAGGTTGTTGGTGATCTTCGACGAAGGGTGTCTACTAGAAGAGAATTGGCCAGTTTTGGTGAGCATCAAGCTCATATATCCATGGTGGAACCTAAGAAGGTCTTTGAAGCTCTTGAAGGCCCAGACTGGGTTGTTGCTATGCATGAAGAATTGAATAATTTCGAGCGCAACGAAGTCTGGAAACTAGTGGAGAAACCCAAAGAGTGCCGCAATGTTATCGGCACCAAGTGGATTTTCAAGAACAGGCAGGATGAGAATGGCATTGTTGTGAGGAACAAGGCAAGACTTGTGGCACAAGGTTACTCACAAGTTGAGGGCATCGACTTCGGCGAGACTTATGCTCATGTGGCTCGCCTTGAGTCCATCCGTATCCTACTTTCTAATGCTGCTCATAACAATTTTAAGTTGCAGCAAATGGACGTCAAGAGTGCCTTCCTTAATGGTCCTCTACATGAGTTGGTATACGTAAAGCAACCCCCGGGGTTTGAGGATCCTAACTTCCCAAACCATGTCTACAAACTCGATAAGGCACTCTATGGCCTTAAACAAGCCCCATGTGCGTGGTATGAGCACCTTAAAGAGATTTTGTTAGATCGTGGCTTTGAAGTTGGGCAAATCGACCCCACTCTTTTTACTAAGAAGGTTAAGGGGGAGCTCTTCGTATGCCAACTATATGTAGACGATGTCATTTTTGGTTCTACTAACAAAGCTTTTAACGATGAATTTTCAAAGCTGATGACTGACAAGTTTGAGATGTCTATGATGGGGGAATTACGGTTCTTTCTTGGATTCGAGATCAAGCAACTAAGAGAAGGAACCTTTATTAATCAAGCAAAGTACATCCAAGACATGCTCAAGAGATTCAAGATGACGGATCTAAATGGTGTCGCTACTCCGATGCAAACAAAGTGTCATCTCCAACTCAACCCTCATGGTAAAGATGTGGACCAAAAGGTATACCGGTCCATGATCGGCTCTCTTCTTTACCTCTGTGCATCTAGACCCGATATTGTGTTGAGTTTGGGAGTGTGTGCAAGGTATCAAGCAGCTCCTAAAGAAAGCCACTTAGTGGCGGTCAAGAGGATCTTTCGATATTTAGTTCATTCCCCCAACTTTGGTCTCTGGTATCCCAAGGGCTCCAATTCCTCTTTATGTGGTTATACTGACTCAGATTGGGCTGGTGATAAGGATGATCAGAAGTCAACTTCTGGAGCTTGTCAATTCTTGGGAAGATCTCTTGTATGTTGGTCCTCCAAAAAGCAGAATTGTATATCTCTCTCCACCGCCGAAGCTGAATATGTTGCTACGGCCAGCGCTTGTACTCAATTATTGTGGATGAGGCAAACTTTAAAGGAATACGGTGTCAATTGTGACAGAGTGCCTCTTTTATGTGATAATGAAAGTGCTATCAAAATTGCGTACAATCCAGTTCAGCACACAAGGACGAAGCATATTGAGATTCGGAATCATTTTATTCGTGACCATGTTGCTCGCGGCGATATTGATCTATCTTTTGTGAGCACGAAGAACCAACTGGCGGATATCTTTACAAAGCCACTTGATGAAGCAAGATTCTGCTATTTGAGGAATGAGCTAAATATCATTGATTCCGGGAGTTTGTCTTGATTACCCATGCACTCACTCGTACGTATCAATCCTTGTTTGGTCTAGGTGTGGGCATGGATATAGGGGGAGTGTGGTCCTAACTTATTGGGCTAACCCTCCCCCCATAATGCCAATAGCAAGTATATCATTTCTCTTAATATCATGTTGTGATATGTGAGCTTATTGATGAGTATTGGTCGTGAACCCAAGATATATCTTCGCGGTGTCACACCATACACTCCAACAAGGTGGCTTCGGCCACTGCCCTCTCCCTTGTGGAGAATTGGATATTTTTGGATGTTATTTGCTCTCTCATGTTCTTATGGGAATCACACTCAATCTTGGCTTTTATTTGATTTTGATTTTGCAATTTTGAGTGTCTAGTACCATCTCAGTTTGGCATTCTCAATCCTAAGCCTTCCCTACCCCTAAGACATCTATTCTTGCACACAAGTCCCTTGTACACCTTGTGGGGGTGTTGTTTGGGGACGCGCAGGCCTGGTTCTGTGCATAACAGAATCCCAGATTTTAGGCCGGATAATCCGACCCAAGTGTTAGCCAGATAATCCGGCCCTGGCAGATTCGATCTTAAAGGGCAGGGCTCGGGGGGAAGGGCTCATATCGAGCAACACTTCTCCCCCAGCCCTCTCCTTCTCCCCAGCCGCCGCCTGCCGCCCCTCGCCCTCCCCGGAGCCTCTTCGGCCACCGGATTTTCCGGGCCTTCCCGAATCTTCTTCTCCGTGCCTCTGGGTACCTTCTCCTCCGCGTTCTTCCTCCAATGAGTGAGGGTAACTCCCTCTCTCCCCATCTTTGGCTAGATGTGTATCTTGTTGGATGGAACGTTGTCTAGAAGGATGTGTTTTCGCATAGAACTCGTAGTCTTACAGTTCCTAGGCCCGATCTACTTTTTTGCATGCATTCTTGGTGAAATCGAAAAATTTCTGCCAGGGCCAGATTATCCGCCCCTGGCCAGGCCGGATAATCCGGCCTGACAGATTCAAGTCTGCTTCAGTTTCACTTTGGTGTATGTTTTGATTAGTTTTGACCTATGAATTTTTTTGCCTACGTGTTCCATGCTCTCTCCTGGACTTGTGTGTATGCTTATCCCCTTGCTATCACCCTTATTCTCCTCACAGGTGGTTCCGGTGTTCCCAAGACCTACAAGTGTCGTCCTCGCGCCAAGTACTTTCGGGACGACGGTCAAGGTAACCTAGTGGACAAAGTTGAATTGCAGAGAAGGAAGAACGAAGAGAGGCGCATGGCTGAACAATCCAAGAGGACTAGGAAGGGTGTGTCCAAGAGGAAGGGCAAGGAGCCCAAGATCAACTACAGGGCTCTGGATGCGGTCTCCTTCTCTGCCATACGTCACCGTGACTTGTTTGCTGAGCTGCCTCGTGATGATGAGCTGGGGGATACCCGGTTTTGGTGTGCAGAACAGAAAGGGATTTATGAAGACATCTATGCCAGGCTGAACATTAGGCCTATGCACCCTCTGGTTATTGTTGATGCTTTGGAGAAGGCGCATCTTGTGGATGCGATGTATGTGGCTGAGAGGATGGGGCTGCACCATCTCATGTCTCTCTAGTGCTCCTTTGACTCTGAGGTGGTGAAGCAATTCTTCTCCACTCTGGTGATTTGTGGTGATGAGCGTCGCACTATGAAGTGGATGACTCATGACAGGCCCATGACTGCTGATTTTCACGTGTTTGCTGAGGTTTTGGGGTACTCCTTCCACAGCAGGGATAGAGCCAGTGGCCACCGCATCATCACTCAGTTGAAGCCCAACAAGGATGCAGCTCTCTCACCGTGCACTGTGGACAATGGGATTGTCGGTACTGTGGCTGGTCTTGCTCCCATCTATGCTGCATTGGTGGGTCTCTTCCGTGACTCTATTACACCGAGTGGGGGCAACAATGATAGCATCTGTGGTCACCTTGTTCAGCTACTTCAATTTTCTCATGAGGTTGCCTCCTGCGAGGACGAGTCGGTGCAGTACAGGCTAGATGTCATGGATTTCATTTACCATGAGCTGTGTGATGCTATGTTCAACCGTCTGTCCATTCCCTATGCGCCCTACATTATGTTGCTCATCTGCCACCTGCTTCCTGCCGAGGAGTTCCACATTGACTCGACGCACAAGGCCAAGAAGATTTACAACAAGGTTCGGAAGACTGCTCACCCCTCCTCTGCTCCTGAGGGTCTCATGAGGGATGCTCGTAGGCCCCCAGTGCCTCCCGTGGCCCGCGAGATCAAGCGGCTGAACTGGCTCCAGCGTCACATCCTTTGCATGGGCGTGGACACACGCAAGGGTCAGTATGAGGCCTACAGGCAGCGCCATGAGTTGGCTCACTCCCAGCAGCTCATTCTCCACCACGTGTCTGGTGCTTCGGGTGCTCCTCCGGCTCCTACACCTCCCACTCCATATGCTTGGTGGAACTCTTCCTCCGAGCTGAACTATGGTGAGCTGGAGCGTCACTTGTTCCCCTCTGCGCCTGCTGCTGATGTTGATGATGAGGAAGGTGACACTGAGGAGCTTGAAGATGAGGATGAGGAAGAGCATGAGGACGAGGATGAGGACGAGGACTATGATGAGTGGTCCCATGGGGCGCTAGCATCGCTCTTCTCCCTTTTTGGTGTCTCGATGCCAAAGGGGGATAAGTAGTTCTATTAGGATGTCCGTGGATTTGCATGGGTCGGGCATAAGCACTTGCACTTTTTATTCATTATTTCTTGCTTATGCCCATTTAGCATTGAACTTTTATATTTGTGGTTTGTGATTTGTGGTTGAGACTTTTTGTGGTTGTCTGGATGATACCTATGGACTTCATATCATGGATTATGCTCATGGTTATATCTAGTCATATCCTATTGCTGGAGGTTTATCGTGGAAGGCGTGCGATCATAATGGTTATCCAATAATAATTGTGATTTATGTCAAGGATGCCTATTCTCTACTTCGGTGGTATGTGTTTTTGCCCGTCTGTCTATAGAATAGATTCACCTATTTGTGTGCATTTGTATTCCAATGCAAAACTCTATTATGCACACATTGAGGGGGAGTCCCTTTCATAGTTATCTCTGTGTGTCTTGTGTCTTTCTCCTGCAAATCATGGTATTGTCATCTAACACCAAAAAGGGGGAGATTGAAAGAACATTTCATGTTTACCTATGTTTTGCGTGTTAGATAACAATACTATGGAGACTTTTCATGTGTGCTAAGTGTGCAGGAAGTTTTGAGGGGGGACGGATAATCCGCCCCTCCAAGGGCCGGATAATCCGGCCTACCTCATCTCTCAAGGAAGCCAAGGCGCGTCACTCTGTGTCCTGTCGGATTTTCTCCCGGAAAATCCGAACTGGGGCGGTTTTTCCTCCCCAGGCCGGATAATCCGGGTTCCGCAAGGGCCGAATAATCCGGCCCCCCTGTTTTCGAGCAAAAGGAGCCAAGGCGCGTCGCTCGGTATCCGGTCGGATTTTCTACCGGAAAATCCGAACTGGGGCGGTTTTTCTTCCCCAGGCCGAATAATCCGGCCTTCGCATAGGGCCGGATAATCCGGCCCCCAGAAGTGGATCAAGGGAAAGCTCAGCGCAACGCTCGGAGAGGGGGCGGATTTTCTGCCGGATATTCCGAGTCTGGGGCGGAGTTTCCCCAGACCGGATAATCCGGCCCTCACTTGGGCCGGATAATCCGGCCCCCAAAGTGTGCAACGGCTGGTTTTTGGAAGGGGGTATAAGTACCCCTTCTTCCCCAACGTCCAGAACCCTTGATTCATTCGAATTTGACCAGACACTGTGCAAGAGCTCTAAATCTCGATCTCCCACTTCAACCACCCTAAGGTCTTGATCTTTGGTGGAATTGAAGGAGGAGAAGTTCATCATCAACATCAAGAATCAAGCGCTCCAACTCCTCTCCATTCACTTGGAGAAATCCGTGATCTAGTATTCTCGTTAATACCTAGATCGTGTTATTGTATTTGACAACATTGTTCTTGTGGCAGCTTGTTGTCACTTCGGGAGCCTCCAAGTTGTTGTGGAGTTGTTGCCCCGCTAGTTGTGTAAAGGCGCCGGTGCCCGCCTCGAAGGGTACCTATAGTGGAAGGTGGATCAGGCCTGTTGTGGCGAGATCCATCGGAGAACAGGGTGAGGCCTTTTGTGGCGTGGCGGTCTTAGTACCGCCCACCCCTCCAACGCAGACGTACTTCCCTTAACAAGGAAGGAACTACGGTCAAACAAATCCTGTGTCTCCGCGTGCTTCACTTCGGTTCACCCGTTCCTCTTCCACTCGCTCCTTACTCGCTAGTAGATAGGTTTGCATATAGGGAAATTCCACACATTAGTTTTTCTAGAGAATTTACCTTTGTGCTAAGCCTAAAATTGAAAAAGAATTAAAAATTGGTGTAGCACCTATTCACCCCCCCTCTAGGTGCCCATACGATCCATTTCAGAAAGGATGAAAGAACCTGTAATGATTTGTCCTAGTAATGGGATGGAAGAATGGCTTATATTACATTTATTTTATAATGGCCTTAACCCTATATCTAAGTCTATGCTAGATATTGCAGCAGGAGGAACAATCATGGGAAAGCAAGTGAGTGTTGCAAAGAAATTACTTGATGATATGCAAGATAACCATGCCCAATGGCATGTGGAGAGAACCTCGAAAAGACAAAGGACAAAAACCGTGGAGGCTCAATTGGGCAAGGTAGCGGATAGCCAAGGTCTCATACTAGCAAAATTTGCTGGGAAGCCTGAGCCAAATCCGGTAGAAGACCTCAAGATGATGAGGGTGGTAGAAAATGAAGAGAATCCCGAAGAGCTGAATTATAGCAATGCACCAACACCAGAATATATACCGTGGAATATCTAGTAAAGATGATCACCATAAAGAATCCTGGAATAGAATAAGGTAATGATGCTATGTACCAACAATTTATTCAACAAGTAGCATCTAAAGTTCGAGATTTAGAGATGGAGTATATGAGACTAGCTGATAAGCTTCCTGCTAAGCTAGATGATATATTTGGGCCCACTATTAAAATTAATGTTGGGGTCAATGAGATATCTGCACTTTGCGATCTTGGTGCAAGTGTCTCAACAATTTCCAAAAGCCTATTTGACAAGTTAAACTTGGGGCCATTTGCAACTACTGAATTAAGACTCCATCTACTAGATTCAACTTACAAATAAGCTGTCGGGATAAAGGAAAATATAGTTTTTGAAATAAAAGGTAGTCCCGCGCTTATTGATCTTGTTATTGTGGACATGCCTGAAGATCCAGTAGCACATAGAATTCTAAGTAGGCCCTTCTTAATAACTATCAAAGCACTAATCAATTTACATGAAGGGAATGTGAGAATTGGACTACCATCTAGAGATCCTTTTATAGTCCACTTTCCTAGAAAGAAGAAGGCCAAAAAGCCTAATGATGATGATGGTATAATTACTTTAAAAGCCAATTACTTTGGAGTGGGTGTTCCACTCATTAAACCTAAATTATCACCATTTGGGTCAAGCTAACTGACCTTAACTAGAAGCGCTTCATGGGAGGCAAGCCATGTGAAATAAAAGTTTTTACTCTTGTGTTAGTTAGTTTGTTTGTTTTTGTTTTATTGTGTTTATATATATATATATAAAGAGTGTTCAAAATGACCTTTGGAGAGAGGAGAATAAATAAGGTAATCCCCAATCTTTTATTTCACTAACACATGGACTAAGAAGTTTTGCTGATTTTATGAAGTCTATTTGCTGTTATTTTATCCTTTGATAAGATGTGTAAAGACACACGAAGCTAATAATCAACACTCTTTGAGCTTTTCAGCTTACTGGCCGCATAAAGACTAGTGGTATGGCCGGAAGGGACGTATCGTGCGCCCATACTAAAGGAAATATGCCCTGAGAGGTAATAATAAAGTTGTTATTATATATTCCTTATATATGATAGATGTTTATTTTACATGCTAGAATTGTATTGATCAGGAAACATCAATACATGTGTGTTTAATAAACAAAAAGGGTTCCTAGTTATACCTCTCTTATAGACTAGCTTGTTGATTAACAAGATGATCAAGGTTTCCTGATCATGGACATTGGATGTTGTTAATAACAAGGTCACACCATTGGTGGAATGATGTGATGAACATTCATTCGAAGTATAGCATTATGATCAAGTCATTATGTTTATATTTCTATAACATCATACGAAGTAATCTTTATCCTTAGACCATGAGATCATGTTAATTGCTAACATCGGAAGAGTATCTTGATAACATCAAACGTCACACCGTAACAGGGTGACTATAAAGATGGGTTCAGTACTACGAAGGTGTTATGTTGAGGCTCATGGATCAAGAGCGGAATTTGTCAATCCCGATGACGGATAGATATACTCTGGGCCCTCTCGGTGATATCACATCAAGATAGCTTGCAAGCAAGTGATGTGATCACTAGAATGTTATATCACGGGAATGAGAAAAGAGTGCATGTCGGTAACGAGATCAAACTAGGTATGGAGATACCGATGATCGAATCTCGGACATGTAATATATCGAGAGACAAAGGGATTTAGTTACAAGCGTTAAAGGTTCTCACGATCACAGAAGTCATTGTTGAATGTGCAGGAGTCAGTACGGATCTCCAGGTCCCGCTGCTGATTATTGATCGGAGAAGGGTCTCGATCATGTCTGCATTATTCGCGAACCGTAGGGTGGCACACTTAAGAGTTACCGGACCATTTTGGAGCACATATGTTTCAGACGAAAGAATTGCAAAGCGCAGGAATTGTTTCAATAGAAACCAGAAATTGTTTCAGGTGAAATTGCAGAAAGTGGTTCTGCATGTGATATTGAAATATTACAAGGGGCTATATGTGAATGTTTGTTAATTAAAGTAATTAACAAAATTATGAATAAATTTAATAAAAGAGTTTTATTAAATGAGAGAGCATTAAATTTGGAGAAATTTAATGCATGTGGAGACTTTAAAAGGGAATGTGGAGGGCTTACCACCACATGAATGGGGGAGGTGAGGGGTCACCCCCCCATGCGCCGGCCATGGAGAGAGGGGGCACCCCCCTCCTCCTATAAAAGGCCACCCATTCCCTCCTTCATCCTCACACCTCCTTGTGAAGGATCTCTCTCCCCCTCAAGAATTATTTCCCCATGGTCTCGGATTAGCGAGATACATGTTCCCGGTGGCATTTCGTCTAGAAGGAGTTGCTGCTTCCGCTGGATCGCTGGAGCGAGGAGGTGGAGGTTGTTCGGTGGCTTGAACGTGTGTGCGAGTATGGATGCGCTGCTGAGTTGTGGCGCTCGGACTTCCTCACGATCTTGAGATCGACAAGTGTACGACTACATCAACCACGAGTTCCTACTCGTTAACAAAACTCATTGTCTTCGAGGGTAAGTTCTCATTGGATGTATGTCCACCCATTGCTTTGTACCTAGTAGATAGATCTTGGCGTGTAGTTCACACCATAGGAAATTTTTTGTTTTCTATGCTGCGGACCCAACAATGGTATCAGAGCCAGGTCTATGTGTAGGTGCTTTGCACGGGTAGTACACATATGTTTATATGTGGGCGATGATGATCATGTTATTGCATCTTCTATGTATTTTGGATATTGGTGGCATAGTGGGATGAAGGGGCCCGGACCAACCTTACATGTCATCGTACATGAGACCGGTTCCACGACTGACATGCAACTTGTTTTGCATAAGTGGCTGGCGGGTGTCTGTCTCTCCTACTATAGTCAATATTTGATTTACAACGAGTTGCTAATAACTTCGTCATCCTCGTTGTGGTTCATGTTCGTAGGTGAGAACGGTTCTATCTCCGAAAGCCCTAAGCCACGTAAAACTTGCAATTGATAAATTAGAGGCGTCTAGTTTAGATCGTTGCTGGGCTAGTGTATTGATATGGTATTGTTGTAAGTAGATGTATGATAGATACTCTTACAACACACTCAACGTATAAGTTCCATAGACCTTGGCCTTACACACAAAGGAATGATAGAGATCATACCACGATGCAAGTGATAGAGATCAAATGCATGGACCATATCATCTCACTTTACACATTAGATGTTAGCATCTTATACTGCTAGTTTGGCGCTTTTGGTAGCATTATAAGATGATCCCTCATTTAGATATCAAGATAAAAATGTGTTCTTCCTTAAGTATGCACCGTTCTATGGATAGTGTTTCGAGACATCACGTAATGATCCGATGTACTCGAATCTACGATTTCATAGGAACGGGTGTAAGACAGTTTTACACACGCGAATACTAAGGTTCTTACTTGGCGAGCCTAGCATGTACAGACATGGCCTCGGAACACGGACCAAAAGGTTAAGCATGAGTCATATAGTTGATATGATGCCCATATAGATGCTCGCCTTTGAAGCTACATCAACTCACGTGATGATCGGACTTGGTGTAGTGGATTTGGTTCATGTAATCACCAAAAGGACACGAGGGATGTCGTTTTTGAGTGGGAGTTCATTAGTAATTTGGATTAGTTGAACTCAATCTATCATAAACTTAGTCTAAATAAACTTTACAAATTTTGTTGTAGATGGAACCACCTGCTTTTAATTTCAATGTGTTCATGGAGAAAGAGAAACTTGCTACGAATGGTAGCAACTTCACCAACTGGGCTATGAATTTGAGGATTCTCCTCACTGCTGCACAAAAGCAATATGTGCTAGATGTGCCGCTAGGCCCCCCACCAGCTCCCGATGCCCCTGACGAGGAAAAGAATGTCTATGTGACTCGTCATGAGGACCACAACTTAGTTCATTGCGGCATACTGTATGGGCTAGAGCCAGAACTTTGAAAGCGTTTCGAAAATGGCAATGCCTTTGATATCATGGGAGAATTGAAAATGATTTTCGATACCCATGCTGCCGTAGAGAGTTATAATGCTACAGAAAAATTCTTTAGCTACATGATGGAGGAAAACGGCTCTGTTAGTGAGCACGTACTCAAAATGTCTGGGTACGCCGATAAGCTTGTGTCCTTGGGAATAACGATTCCCATTGACTTAGGCATACATCATGTTCTCCAATATCTTCCACCTAGCTACAAGAGCTTCATGATTAACTATAATATGCAGGGCATGAAGAAGTCTCTTCTCGAGCTTCTGTCAATGCTTAAGACTGCAGAAGTGGAGATTAGGAAAGAACATCAAGTGTTGATGATCAATAGGACCACCGGTTTCAAGAAAGACAAGAAAGGCAAGCACAAGGGAAAGAAGGGTGGCAACTCTGTTGCCACGCCTGAAAAGAAACCCCGAGCTGGCCCTAAGTCTGACACCGAGTGCTACTATTGTAAGGGGACTGGCCATTGGAATCGCAACTGCCCCAAGTATTTGGCGGACAAGAAGTCCGGCAAGGCAAACAAAGGTATATGTGATATACATGTTATTGATGTGTACTTGACTAGTACTCGCAGTAGCACCTGGGTATTTGATACAGGATCGGTTGCTAATATATGTCACTTGGTTTAGGGGCTACGAAACAAGCGACAACTAGCAAGGGATGAGGTCAGGATGCGGGTCGGCAATGGATCAAAAGTTGATGTGATCGCCGTCGAGACGCCACCTCTCCATTTGCCATCGGGATTAGTTATAAACCTAAATAATTGTTATTTAGTGCCTGCATTGAGCATGAACATTGTATGTGGATCGTGTTTGATGCAAAGTGGTCATTCCTTTAAATCTGAAAACAATGGTTGTTCGATTTATAAGAATGATATCTTTTATGGTCATGCACCTATGTTGAATGGTTTATTTCTGATAGATCTCGATAGTAATATTACACACATTCATAATGTTAATGCTAAAAAGATTAAACTTGATGATGATATATCTACATATATGTGGCACTGCGTCTAGGTCATATTGGCGTTAAACGCATGAAGAAACTCCATTCTGATGGACTTTTGGAATCACTTGATTTTGAATCATTTGATACATGTGAGCCATGCCTTATGGGCAAGATGACTAGAACGCCGTTTTCCGGTTCAATGGAATGGGCGACAAATCTATTGGAAATCATACATACTGATGTGTGTGGACCAATGAGCGTGTCGGCGCGAGGTGGATATCGTTATTTTGTTACTTTCACGGATGATTTGAGTAGATACGGGTATATCTATTTGATGAAACACAAGTCTGAAACTTTTGAAAAGTTCAAGGAATTTCAGAATGAAGTGGAAAATCATCGTAATAGAAATATCAAATTTCTACGGTCTGACCGTGCGGGAGAGTATCTAAGTTACGAGTTTAGCACACACATGAAAGAGTGTGGAATAGTTTCACAACTCACGCCTGCCGGAACACCACAACGTAATGGTGTGTCCGGACGTCGTAATCGTACCTTATTGGATATGGTTTGATCTATGATGTCTTTGACTGACTTGCCACTATCATTTTGGGGTTATGCACTGGAAACAGCTGCATTCACTTTAAATCGGGCACCATCTAAATCTGTTGAAACAACACCGTATGAATTATGGTTTGGAAACAAACCTAAGCTGTCATTTCTTAAAGTTTGGGGATGCGATGTTTATGTGAAGAAACTTCAACCAGATAAACTCGAACCCAAAGAGGAAAAATGCGTCTTCATAGGATACCCTAAGGAAACAATTGGGTATACCTTCTATCACAGATCCGAGGGCAAGGTTTTTGTTGCCAAGAATGGATCCTTTCTTGAGAAGGAGTTTCTCGCGAAAGGTGTGAGTAGTCGGAAGGTAGAACTTGAAGAGGTTATTGAACCTTCTCTTCATGGAATGGCGAGTGGCGCAACACCGGAAGTTGTTTCGGAGTTGACTTCACCTGATGAAGAGAGAGATAATGATAATGATCATGAAACTCCGAAAGAGGACACTACCGAACCTCGCAGGTCAAGCAGGACACGTGCAGCTCCTGAACTGTACGACAATCCTGTTGTGAATTTCATGGTTGATGAAATGGATGACCCTGCGATGTATGAAGAAGCGATGATGAGCCCGGATTCCAACAAATGGCTGGAAGCCATGAAATCCAAGATGGAATCCATGTACGAGAACCAAGTTTGGAACTTGGTGGACTTACCTCACGATCTAAAGGCCGTTGAGAATAAATGGATTTTCAAAAGAAAAACTGATGCTGATGGTAATGTGACCATATATAAGGCTCGACTTGTCGCAAAGGGGTTTCGACAAATTCAAGGAGTTGACTACGATGAGACATTCTCTCCCGTAGCGATGCTTAAGTAGGTTAGGATTATGTTAGCAATTGCTACATATTTCGATTATGAAATATGGCATATGGATGTCAAAACTGTGTTCCTCAATGGTAATATTGAAGAATAGTTGTATATGATACAACCTAAGGGTTTTGTCGATCCTAAGGATGCTAATAAGGTATGCAAACTTCAGCGATCCATCTATGGACTGAAGCAAGCATCCCGGAGTTGGAATCTCTGCTTTGATGAGGTGATCAAAGATTTTGGATTTGTCCAAACTTATGGAGAGGCTTGTATTTACAAGAAAGTGAGTGGGAGCAATGTGGCATTTCTGATATTATATGTGGATGACATATTATTGATTGGAAATGATATAGATCTTTTAAACAGTGTTAAAAGTTATCTAAACAACAAATTTTCGATGAAAGACCTTGGTGAAGCGTCATATATATTAGGCATTAAAATCTATAGAGATAGATCAAGGCGCCTAATTGGGCTATCGCAGAGTAGATACCTTGATAAGATATTAAAGAAGTTTAATATGGACGAAAGTAAGAAGGAGTTCTTACCTATGTTGCAAGGCAAGACATTGAGTAAGACTCAAAGTCCGGCTACGGCGGCAGAAAGAGAGGTGATGGATAAGATCCCCTATGCCTCGGCCATAGGCTCTATTATGTATGCCATGCTATGTACAAGACCGGATGTGGCACATGCTATTAGTTTGACTAGTAGGTACCAATCTGATCTAGGTTCGGAACACTGGATAGCGGTAAAGAACATCCTCAAGTACTTGAGAAGAACTAAGGATATGTTTCTTATATACGGAGGTGAAGAAGAGCTAGTCGCTAAGTGTTATGTCGATGCTAGCTTTGACACCGATCCGGATGACTCTAAGTCTCAATCCGGATACGTATTTCTCTTGAACGGAGCAGCAGTTAGTTGGAGGAGTTCCAAACAACCTGTGGTGGCTGGATCAACAACAGAGGCGGAATATGTTGCTGCTTCAGAAGCGGCACAGGAGGCGGTTTGGATGAAAGAGTTCATTACGGAACTAGGTGTGGTTCCTAGTGTGTTGGATCCAATGGTGATCTATTGTGACAACAATGGAGCCATAGCCAACGCAAAGGAACCGAGGTCTCACAAGAATTCCAAGCATATTAAGCGCCGGTTTCACTCCATCCGCAAGCATGTCACGGATGGAGATATAAAGATTTTTAAAGTACACACGGACCTAAATGTAGCAGATCCATTGACTAAAGTTCTCCCTAGGGCAAAACATGATCAACACCAGAACTCCATGGGTGTTAGATTTATCACTATCTGAACTAGATTATTGTCTCTAGTGCAAGTGGGAGACTAGTTGTTTATTTTATATGATAGAATTGTATTGATCAGGAAACATCAATTCATGTGTGTTTAATAAACAAAAAGGGTTCCTAGTTATGCCTCTCTTATAGACTAGCTTGTTGATTAACAAGATGATCAAGGTTTCCTGATCATGGACATTGGATGTTGTTAATAACAAGGTCACACCATTGGTGGAATGATGTGATGAACATTCATCCGAAGTATAGCATTATGATCAAGTCATTATGTTTATATTGCTATAACATCATACGAAGTAATCTTTATCCTTAGACCATGAGATCATGTTAATTGCTAACACCAGAAGAGTATCTTGATAACATCAAACGTCACAGGTAACAGGGTGACTATAAAGATGGGTTCAGTACTATGAAGGTGTTATGTTGAGGCTCATGGATCAAGAGTGGAATTTGTCAATCCCGATGACGGATAGATATACTCTGGTCCCTCTCGGTGATATCACATTAAGATAGCTTGCAAGCAAGTGATGTGATCACTATAATGTTATATCACGGGAACGAGAAAAGAGTGCATGTCGGTAACGAGATAAAACTAGGTATGGAGATACCGATGATCGAATCTCGGACATGTAATATATCGAGAGACAAAGGGATTTAGTTACAAGCGTTAAAGGTTCTCATGATCACAGAAGTCATCATTGAATGTGTAGGAGTCAGTATGGATCTCCAGGTCCCTCTGCTGATTATTGATCGGAGAAGGGTCTCAATCATGTCTGCATTATTCACGAACCGTAGGGTGGCACACTTAAGAGTTACCGGACACCATTTTGGAGCACATATGTTTCAGACAAAAGAATTGCAAAGCGCAGGCATTGTTTTAATAGAAACCGGAAATTGTTTCGGGTGAAATTGCAGAAAGTGGTTCTGCATGTGATATTGAAATATGCAAGGGGCTATATTTGAATGTTTGTTAATTAAAGTAATTAACAAAATTCTGAATAAATTTAATAAAAGAGTTTTATTAAATGAGAGAGCATTAAATTTGGAGAAATTTAATGCATTGAAAGTGGAGACTTTAAAAGGGAATGTGAAGAGGCATTTTAATGTGGAGGGGTTACCACCACATGAATGGGGGAGGTGAGGGGTCACCCTCCCATGCGCCGGCCATGGAGAGAGGGGGCACCCCCCTCCTCCTATAAAAGGCCACCCATTCCCTCCTTCATCCTCACACCTTCTTGTGAAGGATCTCTCTCCCTCTCTAGAATTATTTCCCCATGGTCTCGGATTAGTGAGATACATGTTCCCGGTGGCATTTGTCTGGAAGGAGTTGCTGCTTCCGCTGGATCGCTGGAGCGAGGAGGTGGAGGTTGTCCGGTGGCTTGAACGTGTGTGCGAGTACGGATGCGCTGCTGAGTTGCGGCGCTCGGACTTCCTCACGATCTTGTGATCGGCAAGTGTGCGACTACATCAACTTCGAGTTCCTACTCGTTAACAAAACTCGTTGTCTTCGAGGGTAAGTTCTCGTTGGATGTATGTCCACCCGTTGCTTTGTACCTAGTAGATAGATCTTGGCGTGTAGTTCACACCGTAGGAAATTTTTTGTTTTCTATGCTACGGACCCAACACATACCACCTCGACACATCAGAAAATAGAAACTTTGATTTTTGCCGGAGGACACAGGGGTCATTACGACCACTAGTACGGTCGGACGCGCCCGTACCTATACCCTCGAGAAAAACATCAGATTTCAAGCAAAGGTAATGAACGCATAACGACCGGTAGTACGGGCGCCGGCGACCGTACCAGGCGCCCATACCGAGTGCACCGTCAAAAGGGATTCGTCACCCCCAAGGTATGTCACCCGGTACGGGCGGGCTCCGGCCGTACCGTCTGCCCGTACCATGTACGCGGCCACCATATCAGCCCTGAAGGGGTAACCGAAAAATCCACAAACAGATTTTTTTCTCTTTCTTCTTCCTCTAAACTCCAAACCACCTCCATTGGATATTAAAATTTAATCAACCTTTCTTTGTTTTCTCGCACCCAATCGATCTAAGGTATGATTCTCCTCTGATCCCCAACTTATTTATACCAAAGCATCACTCGACCTTTCATCATTGTTAATCTAGACTTAGGTCTTGTTCTTGATCTAATCTTCATATTGAGCATGCTTAGTATTATTTTAGAGGAGTTTCTTGTGTAACTAGTGTAGAGGATCACATATGCTATATTTCTATTGGACTACATTTTTAATTAGCAATCTTTATTTATTTTGTATTAGATGAACACGAGGAGCCGTACGCTTGTGATGACCGTGGAACCTTCCGTAGCACCCGTTGATACGTTGACCCCCGAGTCACTTGGTATCGAGTTCACCGAGGAGTTTCAGCTAAACCGTTTCGACCGTCTCAAGCTCCGAGAAATCAAGTCCAAGAAGTGGGTGTGTCCCTATATCCTGAACCAACTTGGCATTCATGCTGATTTTAATTTACTTTGCAACAACATTGGTTTGTATGACTTTGTATTCCGAGATGTCGCCATGTATTGCTGCTTGACGCTTGAGTTCTAAGCACCTTGACGCATACGGTATGCTCTCACTTTTGTTCCGAGGATCAAATGCCTGGAGTTGATCACATCAACTTCCGTCTTATGAATTGTGAGCACTCCTTGACACTCGACCAATGGGCTCAATGTTTTAGGTTTGCCAACAACAACACCGACATACACCGACAGACACTCGACCAATGGAGTACTTTTAATTTAATGAGAATTCGTGAAAATACACCCAAGGGGAACCAAATTGATCATCGTGCTATTCGTTATTTGTTTTATATTATTGCTAACACCTTAAAGGCACGTGGTGAGTTTAGTAGAGTCAATGAAGAGGACATAATGGTCCTCATAAAATTTGAAATTATTAATTATAACTTAACTCCAAATTTGAGCGCCCTTCTTGTGTTTTACCTTAAGCATCAGGCTATGCAATCTCGAGGACCCATATGCGGAGGAGGAGTTGTGACCATTAATGCACGTGCACTTCACATCAACCTAGGTAACATCCAACCGTTGACAGGAAGTAACCATCTCGGTTTTTCTACTCTAAGAGCATCTGGTATGATTTCTAGAACTAATGGTAGATACTTCCTTAATATACCTGGAGCGGATCACTTGATCCCAGCTCCTTTGCCTAATGGTCTATTCTCTATAAAGTATGAACATTTGCATTTTGACACATAGGTTTAGGCAGGTCTACCCCGTCAAGAAATACCCGTAGGAGGAGGAGAAGATGAAGAAGTAGAACAAGAGGGACTCGAACAAGATGTGCAACCACCAAACTACTACATCACCTATGAAGATATTTATGTGCTCGAAGGAAACATCCAAAACATGAACAACCTCTCCATCAACCTTCGAGATGCTTCTGCGAACCTCGCCACCCAGTTCCATGATTTGAGCCGCCAATGGAACCTGGAAAATTATCCACCGCCACCACAATGAGCAACAAAAGGTCTTGCAAAAGCTTGATCTTGGGGATGTGCTCCTCGGCAATTTTATTTGCATAATAATGAGGTTGTACTCTAGCTCCTTGGGAGCTTTCAAACATTCGTATTGGCTTTCTCCAACACTTTGCTTTTCTGTTTGCTTTTGTTTTTAGTTTGCTTTGGTTTTTCGTTTGTTTTTATTTTGTTAGTTCCTATCTTGGTTGCAAGTTATTTTCTGTTCTTTAATCCCTATCCTCAAAAATACAAAATGATTTTTCCGTTTTTCCTTTTTTCGTAAATGTGTATTCGCACTTTGCCTCTTTGCTTTAATATTATTATGGGACTAATCGTGCTTGAGTTTTGAAGGAACACATCCCTATATGGAAGGGGATTATGAAGTCACTTATGAGAGGTATGTCCTATGTCGCCGACTTTTGAAGTTTGAGTTGTTTATCTTAGTTGGTTGATTTGCTAAGATGCCATGCTAGTGGGAGTAATGTAATATTGTTAGAGTAAAGCTTTTTATTGGTATGATGATTAGTTGTGGAAGCTTTTTCTCTAGTTCTTTTAGCTAACCGATTCTTGCCTTGGAAATAATATTGCCAAATAAGTACAATAAGAAAAAATATGAAATTTACGACTTATTTGATGAATGATTGTCTTGAGAGCATACCCTTGAAGATACTTAACCCCATAGATGTTTTGATAGTCTTGACGGCACTCTTTAAAGGAGTTGTTTGATTGAAATGAAGTCTAGTGGTAATTGCGATGCATGCCAAAGCTAACCTTGTGGATCAAACCATGGTACTGGCATAAAAAAAGAAGAGAAGAAAAAATAGAAAAAGTTCTATGTTTCTCATGCACACCTTTGGGATGCCAATAGCTCCGCTAGCTTTTGAATGATCTATGGTATAACCCTAGATTTCGGCTATGAGTTGATGACATGAGTGGCATACATGTCAATATATGGGCAAAAGTATTAGTACTCTCAAAGGTTGTGCAAGCACTTGTAAAAGAAACATCCAATGATCCTTGAAAGAGGAAGAAAAAAAGATATATATGAAGATCCACATAACAAGTCCTTGGCATGGTCTTCTTACTACTTTATGATTTTTCTTGAAAGACAATGATTGGATTAGAAGTATTTTTTGATAGACTTGATTTATTGATGTGGGCGTAAATAAGACACTTCACTGTTATGCTACTTAGGACATGAACTCTCTTACTCAATTATGCTATTAAAACTTCCTAGTGTTCCTTGGCCAGCTGAGAGTTAACTAGAAGAATCAGATTGATTGCTACACTTCTAGTTATTTATACTTGTATTAAACTTTACTTCGATTGTCTTGACTTATCAAAGCTTGTATAGTATTCTTGTCATATCTCTAACTTTGATAAGCCTTTCAAGTGGATGAAGTGCCGAACGCATAAGACTACCAACCGTAAGTGAATTCTTATTCTCATTGTCTCAAGTTTAAATGCTGAATTCCTTATAGTTCTTTTGTTTCTTCTTGCTCAAGGGAGATCAAGGTTTGACCTTTGGGGAGGTTGATGGATCCAAAAATAGCCATCTTCCACCGCGTTTAAACATTGTTTTTAGTCAAGCAGTTGATAAGAAAGTCTCAATCCTTGCCACTAATGACTAATAATTGCAAAGATATGCAAAACCTTGCTTTGAATTGTGTTGTGCAAGAAATCACACTTTTTAATGTGAAATCAGGAGTCATAATGAAGGTTTTTGAGGAAGTCCACACGACCAAGTAATTGCGTAGTCAATTCCAGGCGTCAGAAGCCGTAACAACCACTGGTACGGGCAGGGCCCCCGTACCATGTGGCGGTGGCTCCGTCTCATCAAACCCTACAACTTTCATGAAGACGCCTATATATTTGGAGGTCTCAGTCGCCACGCAGAAGGCCGCCATTCCCAGATTGCATCACAACACCACCAAAGGAGATCCACGCCATTGTTCATCCATCCATCATCCATCCCCTCCATTAGCTATAGCCATTGCTTTGTACTTTAGATCTCCTTATGATTCGGCGACCATTCTAAGAATATTTGATTTCAATCTAAGTATTTTGCACAATATTTTCTATCTTTGATATTATTGTTATGAGTGAGTAGTCCTCACGGGTTGTGGGCTGGGGAGAAACCTTACAGCGATTATGTGCATCTAATTCATGGGAGCATTGTGTATTGTTTGAAATAGCGATTTGTATCTTTTGTTTCTTTGTCTCTTGTCTCGAGCGATTATGTGCATCTAATTCATGGGAGCATTGTGTATTGTTTAAAATAGCGATTTGTATCTTTTGTTTCTTTGTCTCTTGTCTCGATATGTGGACTTGTAGGTACCCAAGATCCCATAGATTGATAAAGGCTTGAGGTGAGATACTTGGCTAGCGGCAATATCATAGGAACCCAGTGACATAAAGGGTAGTATGGTCTTTGCTCAGCGCCCTGTTGGGGATCACAATAGCATCACCACTTAATGCTTTGATCTGTGTTTTACACTTAATAATCATTTGTAGTCCATTGCTTCGTGGTGCACTCAGTTGGATTAGAAGACTTTTGCTATGCCTGCTGCATCACGGGGGCTCTAGTATGTTAGGATGTGTTGCCCACAAGAGATTATCCCTATTAAAACTTTACACATGGTTGTGCTTGTTATTATATTTTATACCATATGATGTGCAGCTGTAGGTGGATCTTCAACCCTGGCCTATCTCCATCCATTGATTCAACCCACTATAATAGTAAACTAGATTGGTTCGGTAAACAAAGGTAAAATGAAGAAACAAAGTCTTGTAGACGTGTCCTTTTTATTTCCTTTGAGCATTGCTTTCCAAGGTTTGAGTAAATCTAGGTCTTCTAGGGAAAAAGCTAGTATACTACATAAGTGAATCTGGATCAAAGGTATCAATGAGCACGTAGCCAGTTCTGATACCGCAAAGGAGGGTAAACTTTGGCAGTAGCTCTAGAAAACTCAAGTACCAGCGAAGCTGCAAATTTTCCTTTGGTGCCTGGTGCAACAATCACTGCAAACTGGAGATGTGCACCACTGCCATATGGCTGATACGGCAACTTGCTCAGTTTGTGGTGAACCGTATTTTTGGATACACTCACTGTTAAACCGCACCTTAGCAAAATATGTGTGGGATTTATCGGATGATATGATAACTGAGCATGTCAGTCGGACAGAGAACCAATCAACAAAGCTATGGCTATTTACCATAATGGAGACCTTGTCGAGAGAAGATTTTGCTCAAGTTTTAGTTACTCTCTGGGCGATTTGGTATGCAAAACAGAAAGTGATTTTTGACAATGAGTTTCAAAGTCCACTATCGATGCAATCCTTCACTGTCAACTACTTCATAGACCTCACAATCGCGAGCCCCAAGAAACCACAGGGGAATGCGTCCTTGGCAGCTACGCATCCTAAGTGGATACCTCCTCTAGAGGGGTTTTGAAAGATCAATGTTGACGCGGTTGTGTCGCGGTCGGGTGGCAGTGGTGCTTTGGGTGTTTTTCGAGCAGCGGCTGGGTCTTTCCTTGGGGATGCAATGCTGGCGGCCAATGGTATCTCATACCCTGTTGTCCTGGAGGCGATGGTGTGCAGGGAAGTCTTGGCGTTAGTGGTAGATCTCAATATCTAGAGGTTTGTGGTGGCAACAGACTGTCTGGAGGTCATCAACAATATGGAGCATGCATATGGGGGTACATACTCAATGGTTCTCTAGGAGATCAAGGAAACTGAGCAATAATTCAACAAGTTCTTGTTCATGCATGAAAATCGCTTATCAAACTCTAAAGCACATTTGATGGATCGAGTAGTGTTGGACATCAGATTTGGCTCTTACATCCCCCTGATGGTCTTTGTATCCCCTTAAACATTATTAAATAATAAAAGGTCAGTGAATTCTCAAAAAAAACCAACGTCTTCCTCCTCAACCGCTCGAGAAAAGTTTCGGTCAGATTTCATGGCGTCGCCGCAGGAGTTTCTTTGTTCTCCTTATGTGGCAGCTAATGGGGGGCCCTTGATTTCGGGAGCCTGGGGCGGCCGCCCCTCCCGCCACTCGCCACCCCCAGGGCTGGGCCTACCTCCCCTATGTGCGCATGCGACATGTGTGTATGCGTGGAGCCGGCGAGATGCCTACCATGTTTTATCATACATGCTACGCTATCTTGCTCTCTCATTCGCTTATAAAAAAACTAAGCCGGCTCATTCATTCACAATGCCTTGGGTGTCCTATCTCTTTTCCCACCGTGATGTTGTTTGCAATAGCACGTTAGGTCGTAGTTTATACACCGGGACGACGACGACTGAGAGCAATGCATGCTTAGGCACATCGTACACACTACTTCCACTCCACACCGTTCAATGGCTTATTAGAAGTCGTGTTCTGCTCCTACCTCCAGAACCAAGCTCTCTGTAGATCTAACATCGCTCCATGGCTGAGACGTTCGTGTCATCGTGCGTTTTGGTGATGATCTGCGGAGTGAGATAGGTCGCCTCTTCGCTGAGGCTCGCGATGTTCCTTCCCGTGCTTTCGCCAAGGTCGGTGTTTCGACGAGAATATCTTCACGAGCACTACGAGAAGATATACACGAGGTTTATCCAGGGCAGGATCGATTTTCCACCTTAGTAGTGTATATAGGTGCATTTATACTTGTAGGGTTCCGTAGTAGAAAAAACTTTCTAACTACGCGAACACAATAACCAAGATCTATTCTACGTAGACATAAGTAACGGAGAGGTAAGTGGTATTCATACCCTTGAAGACCGAGATACGCCTTACGCGGGTAGGCATATGTTGATGAAGGGGAGCAACTCCAAGCGCCCCAAGTGTGGCGCCTCCGAAGTTCTACACACGTCCAGTGTAAGCGGCGTCTCTCGGGCTCCGATCCAGCCGAGCAACAGAAGAAGAAAGATGGCGGGCCGAAGAGCGCACGATAGTAGTGCGAAGCTGGATAACTCAAGTCCCTCAAGGTCCTCTCCAATATTACAGAGAAAACCTCAAATAAAATGAGAGAGAGAGAATAGGATGGTTTCCAAGAGGAGTGGGTGACCCCTATTTATAGTAGGAGGAGCGGAGCAACACCCAAGGGGCAGGCGGTGTGGGACTAATGCCCACACCCACCGACCACCAAGGGGGTGCCGCCGGCCCCAGGTGGGCCCCATGCGGGGAGCCCACTAGGGCTAGGTCGGATGGCCCTCCTCCCTTAGGCGCCTCGCCCTCTTGGGCCTCCCCTCCGGGTGAGGCCCATTAGTAATGGGCTGCCTATTAAAAACAAAATAAAAATATATGTTTTATTATTAATTCAATTAATTAATATAAAACACATATATTATTATATCTTTCACTCCGGAACTCCTTCCGGACCCCTCTGATCAACATCGGGTGTTACCCGAAACATTTCCGGTTTTTCTCTCTCATTTCTCCTGCGGCATCGAATCAATCCCTATGTGTCCCCACCCTTAAGCGTGCCACCCTTCGGTTCGGAAACACTCCGGACATGATCGAGACCCCTCTCGTACCAGTGATCATCAGTAGGACCTGGATGCCCATAATGAACCCCGTTCATTTCACGAATCTCATCGCTTGAACCTTCAATGTCGCATCCCACTCCCTTTGCCACTCGATACCTAGTTTATCCGAGATTTGATCTTCGGTATCTCCATACCTCGTTCAATCTCTTTACCGATGAACTCGTTTACTTGTTCATGTGCATTTCATTCCATGAACTAATCATATGCTTGCAAGCTTCATTAATGCAACGTCACCGAGTTGGCCACATGTATCTATTCGTTACTTGGATTGGCAAATCCTGGTCCTGATATATACTCCTCTACTTGTCCCTTCGGAAACCTGAGTGGTACCTTTTTGATCACTCTTTCACAGCTTGATACTTGATACCATCAAACCTCCCTCCGATAACAGTGATTTGTATTATCTCACATCAAAGGATTAGGTTGCGAGGTTTCTATATTATCATCAATGATGAATATTTGTAACTAGATCTCATTGTGATATTACTTTGGATGTTTGTCTATCACATCATTCAACCAATGATATGATCTCATTGTCAATTGGCACAAATGTCCATGATCTCATTGTCAACCCTAGATCATCCGTTTGACCAATGAGCTAATTTGCTAGAGGTAACTAGGGACACGTTTTATTTACATACCACACGTGTATTAACATTTCATATTAACACAGTTATAGCACGACATGAAACATATTATAAACATATAAGAGATATACCAAACAAAACACTTTATTATTTGCCTCTAGGGCATATCTCCTTCAATACTTTAGTAGTGTAGGCGTACGTATGTCCTATTTTCCTTGCGTGTACTTGTTTTGTAATGTCATTGTACGCATGGAATGGAAATGAGTATAGGTTCTACCGTGTCGGTGTTCACTGTTTGCGTCGAATGCGTGGAATGGAAATGAGAATATGTTCTGCCTTGTTGGTGTTCGTTGTTTGCGTGGAACGAAATATCATACCCACGGTGTCAGCATTTATTGTTTGTGTGTAACGAGAACCTGTTCTACCGTCTCGGTGTTTGTTGTTTGCGTGGAATGAAAAATCGTACCCGTGTCAGTGTGTGTTGTTAGATCTTTTTCGAACTTTACTTTTTATTTCCGTCCTCTGTATTTTCTTTAGACTAATATTTCTCTTACGACTGTTTCACAACTTTACTTGCAGATGTGGTAGCAATGAGGCTTTAGTGGTAGTTTTTCTGCACGATAATAAAAGGTCCAGAGTTGGGCAGTCGTCAAAGAGGGTGGGCTTCACATGTACGCGAACACTGACATGCTAGAGGACACGAGAGACTTCTGGTCCGTATTCTCGGCCTTACATGGACTGTATAGGTCTGGCATCACTAGTAGAAATAGGGCCTTTGGTCCAGCGTCCAAATTTTATTGGTCTCGGTTCGTTTCCATAATCAGGACTAATGCCAGACACCGATCCCGGTTCATGCCGCCAGGGCATTGGTCCCGGTTCATCCGTAAATATTGGTCCCGGTTGGTGGCACTAACCGGGACAAATGCCCCCGCGACGCACACGTAGCGCTCTGCGGGGCATTGGTTTCGATTCATGCCATTAACCGGGACCAATGACCTGGGTGGGGTGCGAGCTGCTGGGTTGCCACGTGTCGCGCGGGAGGGGCTTTGGTCCCGGTTCGTGGCAATAACCGAGACCAAAAACCCTCCCCTAGCTATATAAGCCCAGCCTTTTTCCCATCAAATTTTGCTGGATTGTGTGTGAGGTGTGGTTGCTAGCTTTTTTTTCTTTGATTGCACACAAGGTGTTCAACGAAATATCCGAGCCACACTTTAGTTCGTACAACACGGTATCCTCGGCTGAGGTTAGCAACATTATCTTCTTTATCAGTAACTGATACAAAAATATTGCATCTATCCATGTAGGGTGGTCATTTTACTATTCACGATGTTATTGTAATGGTTAATTATTATGACGCAGATCGATGCACGGATGCGATGGATGTATGGCGACCGACGCCATTCCGATTTTATTGCAGGCCTCCATAAATTTATCGATTTGGCTAAGGCAAACAAAGTGGATAATTTTATGTCTTGTCCCTGCGTCGACTGTTGGAACGTGGCGGAGCACTCTGCCCCAAGAATCCTTCAAAGCCATCTGCTTCGGAGAGGTTTCATGCTCGGATATTATTGTTGGGCCATGCACGGAGAAAGAGGGGTTAGGCTGAAAGAAAATGAAGAAGAGGAAGATGATGACAGCTATCCTATGTCCCCTGAAGAATACGGTGATACTGCAATGAAAGACAATGAAGAAGAGGGAGGCGGCAATGAAGAAGAACAACGGGCATCGGATGAGCCCGCTGATGATCTTGGTCGGATCATTTCTGATGCAAAGCAACAATGTGATACAGAAAGGAAGAAGCTTAAGTTGGAGGCCATGCAAAAGGATCACAAAAAGTTGTTGTACCCAAATTGCGAAGATGGCAGCACAAAGCTCGGTACCACACTTGAACTGCTGAAATGGAAGGAAGAGACTGGCTTATCTGACAAGGGATTTGAGAAGTTACTGAAAATAATGAAGCCGAAGCTTCCAAAGGATAACGAGTTGCCCGAGATAACGTACGAAGCAAAGAATACTATCTGCCCTCTAGGATTAGATGTGGAGAAAATACATGCATGCATTAATGACTGCATCCTGTACCGTGGTGAGAAGTACGAGAATATGGATAAATGTCCGGTATGCAATGCATGTCGATACAAGATCAGACAAGATGACCCTGGTGATGTTGAGGGCGATGACGAGCCCTCCAGGAAGAGGGTTCCTGCTAAGGTTGTGTGGTATGCTCCTATAATACCATGGTTGAAACGTCTGTTCAGAAATAAAGAGCATGCCAGGTTGTTGCGATGGCACAAAGAAGAGCGTAAGAAATACGGGAAACAGAGACACCCCGCCGATGGGTCGCAGTGGAGAAACATCGAAAGAAAGTACTCGAACTTTGCAGGTGACGCGAGGAACTTATGGTTTGGTCTAAGTACAGACGGCATGAATCCTTTTGGGGAGCAGAGCTGTAGTCACAGCACCTGGCCAGTGACTCTATGTATCTACAACCTTCATCCTTGGTTGTGCATAAAGCGGAAGTTCATTATGATGCCAGTGCTCATCCAAGGACCGAAGCAACCCGGCAACGACATTGATGTGTACCTAAGGCCATTAGTCGATGAACTTTTGCAGTTGTGGGCAGAACCAGGTGTAAAGGTGTGAGATGAGCACAAACAGGAGCCATTTGACCTACAAGCGTTGTTGTTCGTAACCATCAATGATTGGCCTGCTCTTAGTAACATTTCAGGACAGTCAAACAAGGGATGCAATGCATGCACGCACTGTTTAGATAACACTAAAGGTACATATTTGGATAAATGTAAGAAGGTTGTGTACCTGGGGTGTCATAAATTTTTTTCGACCAATCATCAAGTAAGAAAGAAAGGCAAGAATTTCAACAGTGAGGCAGATTACCGGAATAAGCCTAAGCTCCCTAAAGGTGCTGATGTATTTGGTATGGTGAAGGACCTAGAAGTAATCTTTGGAAAGGGTCCTGGCGGTCAATCTGTTCCGAAAGACCCCATTACCGGACACACGGCCATGTGGAAAAAGAAATCTATATTTTGGGAGCTTGAGTATTGGAAAGACCTAGAGGTTCGTTCTTCAATCGACGTGATGCACGTGACGAATAATCTTTGCGTGAACCTTCTAGGCTTTCTGGGCGTGTATGGGAAGACAAAAGATACACCAGAAGCACGGGAGGACCAGCAACGTATCAAAGACCCATACAACAAGCATACTGATAAAGGACGTGAATACTTAAGCAGCTACGCTCTTACCAAAGCAGAGAAGGAAATCTTTTTTGAAGTCCTTTACAGTATCAAGGTCCCGGCTGGCTTCTTGTCAAATATAAAGGGAATAATAAATATGGCAGAGAAAAAATTTCAGAACCTGAAGTCTCATGATTGCCACGTGATTATGATACAGTTGCTTCCGGTTACATTGAGGGGGCTTCTACTGGAAAATGTTCGATTAGCCATTATGAAGCTATGTGCATTCCTCAATGCAATATGTCAGAAGGTAATCGATCGAGAAGTCTGGAAAGGCTACAGAAGGATGTGGTCCAATGTCTTGTTAGTTTTGAGTTGGTGTTCCCCCCGTCCTTCTACAATATTATGACGCATCTCTTAGTTCACCTAGTCGAAGAGATTTACATTCTTGGTCCTGTATTTCTGCACAATATGTTCCCCTTCGAGAGGTTCATGGGAGTCTTAAAGAAATATGTTCGTAACCGTGCTAGGCCAGAAGGAAGCATCTCCAAGGGCTATGGAACAGAGGAGGTCATTGGGTTTTGTGTAGACTTTCTTCCTGACCTTAAGCCGATTGGTGTTCCCGAATCACGGTATGAGGGGAGACTGAGTGGAAAACGCACGCTGGGAAAGAAAGCAATGATATTTAGGGACGGACATTCTTTGAATCAAGCACACTACATAGTTCTCCAAAGTTCTACCTTTGTGGCTCCGTATATCGAGGAACATATGAATGTTGTATGCTCCAAGTTCCCGGGGAAGGATGACTACTGGATTAAAAAAATCACATGGAGACTTTCGGCACTTGGTTGCAATTACATCTCATGAATGACACCACTATTGGAGACAACTCTACTTGTTGGCCGCGACACCATCTGCGACTGTATTGACTTTCCAAGGGTACGAGATAAATGGGAATACATTTTACACGATTGCCCAAGATAAAAAGAGTACCAACCAAAACAGTGGTGTCCGCTTTGATGCAACATGCGAGAATGGGAAAAAGGATACATACTATGGTTACATAGAGGAGATATGGGAACTGGACTATGGACCTACTTTTAAGGTCCCATTGTTTCGGTGCAGTTGGGTCAACATGAATGGAGAAGGGGTAAAGATAGACCAGCTGTACGGAATGACAATAGTGGATCTCAAGAATCTTGGTTACAGAGACGAACCATTCGTCCTAGCCAATGATGTGGCTCAGGTTTTTTATGTGAAGGACATGTCCTCTAGACCGAAAAAAGAAAAAATAAGGACACGAATACATCAGACGATGAGCCCAGGCGTCACATAGTTCTTTCAGAGAAAAGAAATATCACGGGAGTCGAGGACAAGACAGACATGTCAGCAGATTATGATAAGTTTGATGAAATTCCGCCCTTCACCGTGAAAACTGACCCAAGCATCCCGTTAAGCAAAGAAGATGCTCCATGGTTACGGCCTAAGAAGCGATCATAGGCAAGGGATCGACATACGCGACGAAGGATTCATATCCTAAACCCTAAACCCTATGTAAATCTATGTAATGTATGGAAACTTTATGTGATGTATGGAAACTTTATGTGATGTATCGAAACTTTATGTAATGGAGTCTTTCACGGGATTGCAGGGAAATTTTTCTGAGGCGGAGCTTCCGAAGATGCCGTAGGGCGTGCGCACCAATGACATATTCGAGAAGCTCCGCCACGAGAGATTTCTCAACCCTTTCCCCAACACTGTTAGAGGAGATGGAGTCTTTCACGGGCTTGCAGGGAAATTTTTCCGAGGCGGAGCTTCCGAAGATGCCGTAGGGCGTGCACACCAACGACATCTTCGAGAAGCTCCGCCACGAGAGATTTCTCAACCCTTTCCCCAACACTGTTAGAGGAGATGGAGTCTTTCACGGGCTTGCAGGGAAATTTTTCTGAGGTGGAGCTTTCGAAGATGTCGTAGGGCGTGTGCACCAACCACATCTTCGAGAAGCTCCGCCACGGGAGATTTCCCAACCCTCCATCCATGGGGATGAAACTCTCTCTACCTATGTTGGCTTGTTGAGCTACTTGCCATGGCGTATCAATGGTCCTTTTATAGGCACGGCGCCGCTTCTACTTTGTCTTGTTCCTCCGACAGGGCGTCATACGCTACATGCTTTATCTCATCGAGCAGTGCGTCCACCCACACGTCCTTATCCCGCCGACAGCTTTAGTCTCGGTTGCACCCACCAGCCGGGACTAAAGGTTACCCACGCATCCTTATCCCACCGACAGCTTTAATCTCGGTTGCACCCACCAGCCAGGACTAAAGGTTACCCACGCGTCCTTATCCCACCGACATCTTTAGTCTCGGTTGCACCCACTAGCTGGGACTAAAGGTTACCCACGTCCTTATCCCACCAACAGCTTTAGTCTCGGTTGGCTTTTTCATGCGTCGAAAGGGAAAACTTCCTCCTGCAACATCGTAAGCCATCCCAAGATGCACATGTGTGCACAATATGGGCACATTATCACAAACTATGCCCTGATTCTAGCCATAACATTGGTGGTTTGACCTAAATGCCATGAAACCTCGAACATGATAGGTCATTTTGTGAAGGATTTTTTATGATGTTTGCAATTTTTCAAGTTTAATATTTTTCCTTGCAACTATGACACATAATATGACACCACGCAAAGGTTTCACATTGTTTGGATCATTTTTGAATTTCTTATGCCCGTTTCAAACTATATTCAAAATGGCGGGCATGAAGCTTCTTAACCCGGGGCTGAGCCTCGCTGAACATGAAGTGGATCTCTGATGAAATAGCATGTTGTGAACCGATAAATTATTTTTAAAAAAATTCACAAGCATTATATCATGTACTTGTAGTTCAAATCTTGACAACCTCCTACCGATTCGGCGGGAATTTGTCTTTTTCATGAGGGATGGACAGAAAGGTTCCAGATACACCGGTTGAGAAATTGTCCATATAAGGTGGTATAGTATTTTTGAAAAATAGTTTGGTACCAATGCCAAACTTTAATTTGGTGATTGCTTCACAGAACACCCCGATTTTGGCACCTCAAAAAATGGAAATTGGCTTTTTCGTGCGTCGAAAGGGAAAACTTCCTCCTGCAACATCGTAAGTCATCCCAAGATGCACATGTGTGCACAATATGGGCACATTATCACAAACTATGCCCTTATTCTAGCCATAACATTGGTGGTTTGACCTAAATGCCTTCAAACCTCGAACATGATAGGTCATTTTGTGAAGGATTTTTTATGATGTTTGCAATTTTTCAAGTTCAATATTTTTCCTTGCAACTGTGACACATAATATGACACCACGCGAAGGTTTCACATTGTTTGGATCATTTTTGAATTTCTTATGCCCGTTTTAAACTATATTCAAAACAGCGGGCATGAAGCTTCTTAGCCCGGGGTTGAGTCTCGCTGAACTTGCAGTGGATCTCTGATGAAATAGCATGTTGTGAACCTATAAATGATTTTTTTAAAAATTCACAAGCATTATATCATGTACTTGCAGTTCAAATCTTGAAAAGTTTTTTAAAATTCCAAATTATGCAATAAATATTTTGTTAATGCAATTTTAATTGTAAATAGTACAATTGTATAGTTCAAATAAAAATATTTGAAAACAGAAAATGGTTTTTATTAGTTATTTAAATTGAAGCACTTTTCCTGTTAAAAGTTTTTTAAAATTTCAAATTATGCAATAAATATTTTGTTAATGCAATTTTAATTGAAAATAGTAAAATTGTATAGTCCAAATAAAAATATTTGAAAATAGAAAATGGTTTTTGATTATTTATTTAAATTGAAGCACTTTTCCTGTTAAAAGTTTTTTGAAATTCCAAATTATGCAATAAATATTTTGTTAATGCAATTTTAATTGAAAATAGTAAAATTGTATAGTTCAAATAAAAAAATTTGAAAACAGAAAATGGTTTTTGATTAGTTATTTAAATTGAAGCACTTTTCGTGTTAAAAGTTTTTTGAAATTCCAAATAAATAATCATCTTAAATTGAAACATCTTATTAATTAAAGAAGAAAACAAATTTGAAAATGGCGGGAAGACCAAAAGGTTTGCCAAAATTTGAAAAACGGGTCAACGATCCCGGTTAGTCCCACCAACCGGGACCAATGATCCTGGGTGCGCGTGCTGCCATCAACATGCCTTTGGTCCCGGTTGGTACGAACAACCGGGACCGTTGATCCTTTGGTCCCGGTTGTTGGGACGAACCGGGACCAATGGTCTGGGCAGGAGCGTTGCTGCACTGACACGTGCCCAGACCATTGCTCCCGGTTGTTGGTACCAACCGGGACCAAATGTCTGTACTAGATAACTGTTCCCCTCCTTCTTCTTCCCTATTTCACTTCACTCGCAAAACTCCTAAGGAAAATCACGCGCGGAGCAAAACGACGTCGTCAGGCTGCCGAATTTTCGAGCCGTCGTCGACCGCGCTGCCCGAGCCCTCTTCGCCGCCCGAGCCCACGTCGCTCCGCCTCCGACCGTGCTGCCGCCCGAGCCCCTGCCCGTGCCGCCCCCCGCCGAAGCCCGCGCCGCCCGAGCCTTGCACCTGCCGCCGGCCGAGCCCCTGCCCGCGTCACCCCCTGCCGAAGCCCGCGCCGCCCGACCCCGCGTCGTCGATCGCTCTCCGCCCCCACACGCCGCTGGCCACCGCCGGCCGATAAGCCTCCCCCGGCCGACCCTTTATATTAATTAGGTTTTATTAGTTCGGTTTTTAGTTAGGTTTTTAATTAGGTTTTTAGTTAGGTTTTAGTTGGGTTTTTAATTAGGTTTTTAGTTAGGTTTTTAGTTAGGTTTTAGTTAGGTTTTTAATTAGGTTTTTAGTTAGGTTTTTAGTTAGGTTTTGAATTAGGTTTTAGTAATTGTAAAAATGTTTATTTATTTAAAAATAATTTTAAAAAGGATTAAAATTGGGAAAAATCATAATTAATTCATTTTAAATCTAAAAAATGTGTATAATATATCAAAATGTTCAGAAAAATAAGCTCTACCTTATAAAAATGTAAGCACTCATATTCATACAACTTTTGAATCTTAATTTACATAGAGGAACACCGACACCCCCTAAGTACCATAGGTTCGATTGTTTGTCCACCTAGGGCATTCCAAACCGATTTAGAAAATAAGTGCACAGTGTTATATCATTATCGATGCCATGTGTTGATTGTTTAACTTGCAGATACTATGGATCCAACACATCAGGAAAACATCCTCCAAGGGATGATCTGCGAAAATCAAGATATCAATATCGATGTCACGAGTGAGTTTCTGAACGATTTCGGTCAAGGAGATGAGTCTCTCAACCGAGGAGACGGCTCCGGTGAGGTAGAAGCCAAAGCCTGGGACAGAGAAGAAGCCGATAAGGAAGAAGGCGACGGCTCTGGCGGAACCTTAAATCTCGCAAACACCGGCGAGGTGTATATATGTATTTTTGTAATTAAAATGATGTTGTCTATATATACATGCATATATTAACACTCTTTCTTCTTTTAGCCCTCCGGATCAAGAACTTCTTTCGTAAGAACGAAACGAGGCCCAATAAAAAAGTTGGATGACACTGTGAGGTATAGGATCGACGTGGTCGGTGTAGATGGCGAACCGCAAGCTCCCGTCGATGTCGCGAGAAAATTTGTCAAGCAATGCAGAGTTCTTGTGAGGGACTACATCCCGATCACCGTTCAAGAATGGAATTGGCCAAGCGGCGGTGGAGTCCCGTATATCAGCGACAACGCCAAAGATAAGCTTTTTGACAAGCTCATGACTAATTTTCTCCTGCCGGTACCAGATGTGACTCCAGATGAGGAGGAGAGAGCAAGAAGGGAGCTTGTGCAAAGAGTCAAGAAGTTTGCTCTCAGCAAGATGGCCGATGCATTCAAGAACTGGAAGAAGAAACTGTACAATAACTTTGTCAAGGTAGAGAAGACTCCGAATTTCAATGAAGCCGGCTATGCTAAGTTAAGACACCAGTGGGAGGATTTTGTGAAGTACAAGACATCGGAGAAAGCTAAGGAAAGGTCTAGAATAAATACGGAGAACGCTGCTAAGAAACTGTACGGACGACATCCTGAACACGACGGACGAGCACGAGGCACACCAGGCTCCAAGCCGTGGAAGGTTCCCTTCCCCCCGGAAATGAAGAGATATCCCGATAAAAGCCATCAGAGGAGAAAGGAAAGGGAGGCAGCTGAGAAAGCGGCCGCTGCAGACCGGCTGCGTAATGTAGAAGAAGCATTAAAGCGGCACCAGGATTAACTCGACAGACTTAGCCAGCAAGGTACTAGCGGCCAATCTCAGCGGCACGTGGTAGAAGCTGCATTCGAGGGTACCAGCGCCCTATCGAATAAGAAAAGCAGCGTCGCTTCCACGCAGCTCCATGATGTTGATGATGATGCACCGACGACATCTCCTCCTAAACGCTACCCAGTGGATGATATCACGGAGACAACAACTTGTGAGCTAAAGGTGCAGGTTATGAACTTAAGGGTGACGGCGGCGGTCGGCATGACGGTACCAATTGCACCTAACCCAACTTGGCATTGCAGACCGGTTGCAAAAGGGTACGCTGTCGTCACGGTAGATGAGGTGAAGGAAGATTTTGAGGAGCTAAAGCTAGACCACCCTGCAGGGGAAGATATTGAGCCGACTCAACTAGGAGAAGCCAAAGGGGGGACTATTCTATGGCTATAGGAGCGCATCATGCTTCCAAATTATGTGCCGCCAAGGCCACCCACTTCTCAGAGCAGCAATCCACCCTTCGCCGCCACCTCACCATTCTCCAGCGCAACCGTCGCCTTCACCGCCTCACCACTTAGCGCAACCGTCTCCATCGCCGGCTCAGCCGTCTCCGCCACCGCGTCAGTCGTCTCCGTCCCCTGAGCCTCAGAGACAAAAGCGGAAGTATAATAAGGGGGGCATCACCGCCAGCAGCAGCAAGAGCACGTTCCGATCACCGAAACGTAAGCTATCGCCCCTCCAAAGAGTACCTCATCAGAATATGAAGAAGCTACCTTGCGAGAAGACAGATGAGGAAACTGATGCGGCCGCAGCTGCCCATTATGAAAAGTGGAAGATTGACATGGCTAACAAGAAAAAGCCGATAGAGGCATTTTTCCCGGTCACCGCAGAAGATAAAGCCAAAGCAGCCGCGCTTAAGATTCAGCTTCACCAACCCATAGCGCTCACATCAGACTATAATCGCTCTATTACCAAGTCGGCTGAGGCAAAAGAGCGGAGAGTCGGGAAAGAAGTTGCCCAGCTCGGACAACAGAAAAATCAATCGATCGAACCGCTCAAAGTGTACGATATCAATGAGTGGATGATCCAAGAGCGGCATGATCCGAACATTGATCCGGAGTTTGTTCGACTGTATGGAGAAAAAGCCAATTATATGGACTGTCTATTACTGAGTACATGAGCCGTATGCATGAGTTCGAGGGGTACCAAGAAACATCATACGTGTACCAGTACGGGAATCCTCTCGTCAAACCCGAGTTAGTCAAAGATCTACCAACAAAAATGCGAAGATTGCATAACTGGTACATCCAAGTCTGTGTTGATTCCAAAAACTGGATCTATGCTACATATAAACACCACCATTATGGTCATGGAGATGGCTTCCCACTGATTGAATTTTCAGAATTATTTCAGTTTTACCAACAAGACGCCCTCGACAAAAATATCATCAGTGCTTATTGTTTATAAGTATTATTAATTTCTGTAATTAAGTCTTTCTAGCTCAGCTCATTCGTTGCTTGTATAATCTTACTAATCACTATACTAATTATATATGCAGAATGAAGATTCAAGAATGCAACAAAGGACAAATCTATGATCTTGGGTTTGTTGACTGTAATTTCGTTCATGAAGTTACTGTAAAAACAAATCCCAAAGAGAGAGAGGATAACTTGTTCCAAGCGTTGAAGTATTTCAGCAACAGAAGGGAAATACTATTTCCTTACAACGCTGCGTGAGTGTTACTGTCTTGTACACATTCTGTTTTCGATTACTCGATGTTAAGCGTATAATTGACTCGTGTTATATTTTGTTAGTGTGTCAAGCTTCCACTATATTCTCTTAATCATTTATGTTGACACCGGAGTAGTAAAAGTCTTGGACTCGAAACGCCACACCATTAGAAAAGTGGGCGGACATGCAGGAATGCCTCCAGAAGGCTTGGAAATGGTTCACCGCCAAAACTAGGGGTGTTTGGAAGCCAGAGCTTACATTTCAACCATTGACTGTAAGTACTACTTGCTAGATCCACGCATCTCTTTGATTCTAGTTTCAATACCACCATTATCATGCTTGATTATTATTTTGATTGAACTCCGTTCTCGTAAAGTGCTTGAGGCAGGAAGCCGGGAATAACTTATGTGGATACTATGTCTGCGAGTTCATTCGCCAGACGACCAAAGAGAAGGGGGCAGACCGGAACATAAAAAAAATTAAAGTACGATAAACAATAATCACAACTTTATTTTATTACCATCAATTGTGTTTAGTTTCATTCATATATATTGATCTCCTTCTTTATATTAGATCGAACGGATGCGGGACGGTCTTCTATCACAAGAACGCGTGCAAGCAATTCAAGAGGAAATTGCCGGATTCTTGTTAGAACAAGTCATAGATCCGAAAGGAGAATACTATTACCCACTTCATTTGGAAGGGTGAGTGTATAAAAGAAGATGTAAATTAGATCAAATTCGTGTGAGAGTATCGTTTGTAATTATAATATGTTTCGACCAAGAAGACGGAATAGACGGTGTATATATTTGTGATCATGCATGATGTGTAATATATATATCGTGGTTTCATTATTCCTGTATATATGTAGTACCATTAAATTTATAAAAAAAATCCTGCCGCGGCAGAAAAATAGTCCGAAAATCCGGTCGCGGCACAAAACCCTGCCGCGGCACAGAGACCAGCGATCCCGGTTCCTGCCAAGAACCGGGACCAATGATCCTCCCCCGCCCGTCTCTGGCGCTGCCACGTGGAGACCCATTGGTCCCGGTTTTTTCCACGAACCGGGACCAATGATCCACCCCTCCCCCCTCGTCGCTCGCCCGCCCACGTGAAGACCCATTGGTGCGCGAACCGGGACTAGCATTAGAACCGGGACCGATGACCCTTATGAATCGGGACTAGTTTCCACCAGTGCATTATACTCACTCGATGAGGCGAGACTTATTTTCATATCTCGAATCTCGTGTACATGTCTAATGCATGGTTCTAGGCTTTTCCTATATAAGACGGTAAGGCAAGAAAGCTCCGATAGAAGTGACTATTCTGCCTCGCATGTGTGTCCGTAGCATGCTATGGGTTTGACATTGTAGGTTTGCCTTTTCCAGTCGATCAGACGAGAGACTCATTTTCGTATTTTGCATCCATGTTAAGTCCTAGTAGTGGTTAGTGTACGTGCCGTGTATATTGCCAGCTAGTCCTCTATGTCAAGTCATCTTTGTAGACGGTGCAGACCCGATAAGACACTTCTCTTCAGAGTGTAAACGATGATAACTACCAGCGACTGGCTAAAAACGCACGCACTACACGGTGATGGCTCTGCATGTTACCGTTCTCCTATAATAGAAACTCATTTCATCAGCGCCGCATTGACTCGTCGAGCCTCTCCTTCCTGATACTCTCTGACCAAATCTCTTTAGTCCATGAAAGCATGCTCCCTTCGCCGCTTCAAAGAATATTGTTAGGTTGGAGGTCGCCCCGCGGGCGGTCGGGTCGGCTCTATTGCATCGTACGCGCAGGTCTCTGCGGACCTTGAGCAATGGTCCTAAACGGGGTTGATGGAGACAGCCATGTATAGTGCCAGTCCGACCGTAGCAAACGTTTGTTGGTTGTGCCGGACGACGCAGTCTGGGGCCTCTTCCAGCCTATTGATCCTGTACTGGCCATTTCACAGAGACGCGAACACGACAGCCAAAGTGACGAGAAGGTGTGCCTCCACTTCGACTGTGCCGAAGCTTCGTTTGGTCCGCTCTGGATGGACTTCGATCGCAGTGAAGTTATGGATTTGCGAGGCAGCGGTCAACTCTGCTGCTGAGAATATGCAGCCAACGAGCATTCGGCCAGGGGAGATGACTGTGGAGAGCGCTAGCTCGGCCTGGCTGTGGTGGACGACGCCGTGTTGGGTCCTCTCGAGCCTATCGATACTTTGCTGGCTCTTGCGTATAATCAGGACATGCTCGAGTTCGAGTTCGAGAAACCTGCTGCCGGCGAAGGAGAGGCTGCAAGAATCGAGCCTATCAATTCTTTGCTGGCTCTTGCTTACAATCATAATATGTTCGAGTCTGAACTCGAGGAACCTACAGCCGGCGAAGGAGCGACTGTCGGAAGCGATCTGGTAGGAGGTCAGGACGGCCTCTTCCGTTCATCGCTTATAGTTGAGTATGTCTAGAAGTGGCTTCGGTCCAACCGCTGACAACGCACTCGTGCGCTTGGAGACGATCTCGGAACCAGTGCATCGACTGCATCGCATCCATCGGGAAGGCTATGGGAAGCGCGACGAGGAAGATCAGTTGGAAGAAAACAGCGCGACTGTTGTTAGAGTTCATTGCTTTACTGTATTTATTAAAATAAAATCGTAGTGTAGTGTTCGAGGTGTTTATCGTCTCGTTCTCAAATAATTTAAATTATTCTGAATTTCGTTTCTTTCATCAAACAACCTATATCGTGCGAACGACGGTTTTCCTGGAAAAGGTCACCAGCGTTTTTTCCACTATCCGCCACACATGGGCGCAAACTGCAGCTAATCAGATGATTTGCTTCATTTTTTCATCAACATCGTACTTTACAGCTGCGCCCCCCGAGGGACGCAAAGATAAATCTATTTTTTTTAATTTTCTCATATTGTACATAAAATGCAATGCACACACATCTATGTTCTACCCATTTCGAGTCTCTTAAACACGGGTTGTTACACGCATTGCACGCATTGCCGCTATAAAACTAGAGTTGCACGGCTCGTCGTGCTCACTGACATTTCTCGCCGTGCTAAATGATGCCGCACTGCCTACCCACTACCTACGCAATGCTAGGCCACCGTGTCCCACGACCAACAGAGCCGAACCCAAGCCCACCGCCTTAGGACGACGATGCGATGACTGCATCGATTCTGTCGACAAGGATGTGTAGCAGTGAGAGGAATACAAGGAGGCGAAGGAGGAGGAGTGGGAGGAGGGGCCGACGCCGGCTAACCCGGAGCAGGAGGCTCATCGAATCCTACGAGATGGAGCACCAACAGAGGGACACCGCTCAAGCATTGGGGGAGGTGGACGAGGCCCTCTTGGCATGCACAATGGAGATCTCGCGTGCGAGAGAGTGCCAACGGAGGAGCGGGCCCGCCAGCTCATGGAGCCCGAGCAGTAGGCCATATTGCGCTTCAACACGCGGAGCGAGGCAGATACCACCGCTCGCTAAGCTGCCTGCATTTCCTTGGTGGAACAGATCCACCGGATGCGGGAAACAACGGAGGCAACAAGGAGTGACCGGTAGCGCACAGACCAGCAGCGACAAAGCACTGTCGGATGGTCGAAGCGCGAATAGCCAGGCGGTCCCAATGGAAGGCTGGGATGGAAGTGTAGGATGGGGCGCAGACGATGCTAAGGTGAGTCCATCTCACCGGGACGATGACAACACTTCAATTTATAGTTTAGGTAAGTTTAGTTAAATTGTCGTTCAGTTTGTGAGATTTTGTCCTAATATAAATGATATTTAAATTTGTAGATTTGAATTCAAAAGTCTTTTGGGGTGTGGCTGGGGAAGGTCTCCCCTAAACGTGACAACATGCGCCGATGCTCCCCAACGAACGAATGAACGATATCCAGCATGGTTGTCACTTGTCAGATGTCGTTTGCGACTCGCGGCTGGAGATGGTCTGATTCGTAAAATATAAAAAGGATTGGTCAGTGCATAGCTCGATATAAATATGCTCTATTGCCCTTAGTTATTTTTTGACAGTGTTGTTATATATGGTGGCTTTATAACAGGGCTAAAGTTAGCATTAAGATGTTTCATACTTTTTAATCACTAAAAATGGATACTAATCCACCCTTCAATAGGAAAAACTATTTTCTTTGTAAGAAAGGAATGAAAGAGATCTGGGTTATAAATAAATTTCCTCCCTTTTTTCTTCATCTTTTATTTTCATAGATCAGACAAACGGGCCTCTAGTCCCGGCCCGTAAGGGGCTTTAGTCCCGGTCCTGGTAACCGGGACTGGAGGGGCGGGACTAAAGGCCTACCCATTAGTCCCGGCCCTCTTACCAGCCGGGACCAATAGGCATCCACGTGGCTGTCTCTGCGGGCGCTGGGTGCCCCCCATTAGTCCCGGTTTATATTATGAACCGGGACAAATGGTTCTCTGTCGCGGCAAAGAATTTAATTTGTATTCCTTTTTTTCATTTCAAAATAGTTTTCTACGCAACCACGTACCGTACATGTTCGTGCATACATAAGATAACTTCTCTTAAGATCGAACATACAAATATATACATGATAGTTACACATAGAGATCACAATTATCAGGACTAGAGCCCGTCTATTCAATTACACGGTCGGGGATCATCGGCGCCTATTCACACTAAATTCTCCGGCGTTATCTATCATCTCGTTCATCAAGAATCCTGCCAGTTCTTCAGCAATTGCTACTACGCGTTGCTGTGGTAGGAGCTGATCCCGCATTTTCTCGAACTATATAAGAAAAGGAGATCAATATGAATATCAATCATGATAACAAAATGTGACGGTAATAAAAATAATGTTATGAATGTATTGCTTACATCGACTCTATAATCATTCAACTCACTGGTAAACGTGCAAATGAACTCGCAAACGTAGAATCAACATAGATTCGTCTTTGGTGGCTGCCTCGCGCACTTTACGAGAATAGAATTCAATCAAAATAATAATCATGCATCATAATTGTATTAAAACTAGAAGTAAAGAGATGCGCCTACTACTTACCGAGACCGGCTTAAACGTCAGCTTCTCAGTAAAGTCACCCGTAACCGCACTCTTGAACTGGTTCCAAACCCTATCCGGTAAAGAAAATGAATGAGTTATTTATTACGTGATATCTCAGGAAATCAACGAAAGAGACCGCTGTAGCGTAAAAATTACCTCTGGAGCATGTCCTGCATATCACTAAATTGTTCCAGGAGTCTCTTTAATGGGTCCATGACTTCAACTCTTTCCTTATCAAGTTGAATGTCCATGAGAATCTAGTGGAAACTGTACACGTTTATATATACATCAGTAACTCATCAATTACACTTAACATCGAGTAAGCAAAAGAGAATGTGTACAATAGAGTAAGACACTCACGCGAAATTGTAAGGAAACAGTATATGGTCACAGAAATTTTGCTCCGTTAGAAACCTTAGAAGGTTTTCCTGTGTTTCCTCGGATTTTTCCTTTAGCGTCCGACAATGTATTTTATCTGGGTCAATAAACCCAACACTGAAGATTGACCTTCTTTTACATTCCATGATTTTCATTCTGTATAATAATAGAGTACAAAAGGATATAATTAGGATAACCATAGCTCCGCATTGTTGTTTAAATACAGTTTTAGCCTTTTCGGGTTCCACCAGTTCACCCCGTGGTGATACCCGCGTAATTGTATAACGCGTAGATGCGTCCAACTTTTTGGCCGGGCCTCGTTTGAAATATTTTTTGCTCGATGTGGAGGCCTAAGAGAAGAAACATTCGTCATTTTATATATATATATATACAACTCAGTTAATGCATCTACTGATCACCAGACTTCATATATATACCTCGCCGTCGGCTTCTCCACCACCGGAGCCGTCGGCTTCTCCTTGATCATTTCGGTCGACCTCCTCTCCCTCACCGGAGGGGTTCAGATAAATCGACGGAGATTCGGGTGGATCAACATGGGAGGTGTCGTTGATCATATCCTCGAGAATTTCTTCCTGTGCTAGGTCTCTCTGGATTGGATCCATAGTTTTCTACAAAATGCACATAATAACATTAGCAAAATTCTAGTGATGCCCTAACCCTAACCCTAACCCTAAGTCCGGGCGGCCCGCAAGCACCACCGAGTCATCGATCGTCGACAACCGATAGTGCCGTTGGCCTCTCACCATCATACTATATATACTCCATATATACTATACACATATATACTATACTCCATATATACTCCATATATATACAATATACTATATCTATTATATTACAATATATACACAAAAGAAAAAAACATATATACAATATACTATATATCTATAATATACTATAAAATATACTTTATCTATAATATACTATAAAAAACATATATAAAATATACTATATCTATAATATACTATAAAAAACATATAATATATATACAATATACAATATACTATATATACAATATACTATAAAAAAAGATACATGAAATTAAAAAAAAGTGGTCAGGGCCGGCGGGGACAGAGCTGGAGAGGCAGCGCGCGGTCGGGGGCGCCGCCCGGTCTCGTCGGGGCCGGGGATGGAGGAGGCGCGGCGCGCGGGAGGAGGAGAGTTACCTCCGGCGGGGCTCGCCGGGGCCAGGGACGATGGAGGAGGTGCGGCGCGCGGCGGGGGGAGGGAGGAGGCACGGCGCGCAGCGGGGCGAACGTCCGTGGCGTCTGGAGAGGCGACGGCGTGGTGGGGCGGCTGTGCAGACGGCTGGAGAGGCGGCGAGAGGCAGTCCAAATTTTGGCAGCCTGCCGGCATCGTCGTCGTCCTCGCGCGCGTATTTAAATGGATGAACCTTTAGTCCCGGTTCGTGGATCGCACCGGGACTAAAGGACCTTTAGTCCCGGGGCGAGCCACGGACCGGGACTAAAGATATGACCTTTAGTCCCGGCCTGTGGCTTGCCCCGGGACTAAAGGCTTTTCGGCACTGCCCACGGGGTGCGCGCCAAGAGCACCCTTTAGTCCCGGGACTAAATGCCCCTTTTAAAAAAAATTGACTACAACCTCTGTTTTCTGCCTTATTGCATACTATGTTATTAAATAAACTACTATATATCAATATTATTAAATCTAATAAAAGTTTACAATATTTAAGGGTTTAGGGTTTAGGTTTTAGGGTTTCGGGTTTAGGGTTAGGGGTTAGGGTTTAGGGTTTCAGGTTTAGGGTTCAGAGTTTTGGGTTTAAGGTTTAGGGTTTAGGGTTAGGGTTTCGGGTTTAGGGTTTAGAGTTTTGGGTTTAGGGGTTAGGGTTAGGGTCCCTTTTTAAAAAAAATTCACCCTGGGGCGTGCCTGTTTAAAAAAAGGTCCCTTTTTCAAATTAGGGTTTAGGGTTTAGGGTTTAGGATTTAGGGTTTAGGGTTTAGGGTTTAGGGTTTAGGGTTTAGGCTTGGTCGTTGCCATAGCACATCTAGACTCATATCTACCGCCTCTCTCCATTCTATCCCATGGCTTTCACCATACCTCTAACCCCAGGGAGGCGGAGATGGAGTCTTTCACGGGCTAGCAGGAAAATATTTTCCGAGGCGGAACTTCTAAAAATGCCATAGGGCGTGTGCACCAAGGGCATCTTCGAGAAGTTCTACCACGGGAGATTTCCCAACCCTTTCCTCCATCCATGTTGGCTTGTTGAGTTGCTTGCCATGGCGTATCGATGCTCCTTTTATAGGCACGGCGCCGCTTCTACTTTGTCTTCTTCCTCCGACAGGGCGTCGTGCGCTACATCGAGCAGTGCAGTCCACCCACGCGTCCTTATCCTACCGACAGCTTTAGTCCCGGTTTGATCCCCCACCGGGTACTAAAGGTTACCCACACGTCCTTATCCCACCGACAGTTTTGTTAGATGACACAAAAACCACCTTTAGTCCCGGTTGCACCCACCAGCCGGTACTAAAGGTTAGCCACCCCCCAGATAAGGCCCTCCCAGATAAGCCTCCCCCAGATAAGGCCCCCCATCTTTTGTCCCGGTTTGAGCCCCCACCCAGGATGAAAGTTTCCCGCGCCACTGCGTTCCCGCGCTTTCCACCGGTTCCCACCTCTGTCTTCCCGCCATTTTTTCAGTATATATATGTAAGCTTGGCCTCCATTTACATATCACATCTATACTCATCATTCTCTTCCCATGGCTTCCATCATATCTCTAACCACCCGGGAGGCGGAGGCGCTTTGCGCCTCGAACTACCCTTGCCCACCGGGCTACCGCGTCCCCACCGGCTGGATGCTGAGCGCCAGAGGCGTGCCGGTCCCTCCTGTCCCTCTAGGTGTGGAGCGCCGGATGGCCATCACGAACCACTACTACCTCGAGCTCACGCCAGAGCAGCGGAGGAATCCCAATTGGCATCCCAACTACCTACCGTGGCTCAGAACGTCTAGTTTGATTGAGCAAGATATATTACATGAAAAGGGACCTTTATGTCTCAAATAAAAGGTTTAATACATTACATAGATTTATGTCTCAAATAAAAGGTTTAATTACATAGATTTATTTCTCAAATAAAAGGTTTAATACATTATTACACATCACCAACATCTAGTGTTGTGGTTTTCTTCTGCACCGTAGCCATGGAGAATCTTCATCATTTAACAGGATGCTTGGGTCAGTTTTCACTTTGAAGGGCGGAATTTCATGAAACTTATTGTAATCTTCTGACATGTCTGTCTTGTCATCCACTCCCACGATGTTTCTTTTCCCTGAAAGAACTATGTGGTGCTTTGGCTCATCGTATTCTGTACTCTTTTGCTTATCTTTTCTTTTTCTCGGTTTGGTAGACATGTCCTTCACATAGAAAACCTGAGCCACATCGTTGGCTAGGACGAATGGTTCATCCATGTACGCAATATTGTTGAGATCCACAGTTGTCATGCCGTACTTTTCGTCTACATGTACCCCGCCTCCTGTCAGCTTAACCCATTTGCACCGAAACAAAGGGACCTTAAAAGTAGGTCCATACTCAAGTTCCCATATCTCCTCTATGTACCCATAATATTTGTCAATCTGCCCATTGTCATCTGTTGCATCAAAGCGGACACCACTGTTTTGGTTGGTGCTCTTTTTATCTTGGGAGATCGTGTAAAATGTATTCCCATTTATCTCGTACCCTTTGAAAGTACATATAGTCGAAGATGGTAACCTGGCCAACGAGTAAAACTCATCTCCAACAGTGGTGTTATTCATGAGATGTGTCTGCAACCAATTGCCAAAATACTTCTCGTGTTCCCCTTTAATCAAGGTTTCAGGCTTCCCCGGGTTTTCGGAGCGTAGAATATTCTTGTGTTTCTCGATATATGGAGCCACCACGGTGGAATTGTATAGAACTGTGTAGTGTGCTTGAGTGAAAGAATGCTCGTCCCTACATACCATTGATTTCCTTCCTAGTGTGCCTTTTCCAGTCATCCTCCCCTCATACCGAGATTCAGGAACACCAATCGGCTTAAGGTCAGGAAGAAAGTCAACACAAAACTCAATGACCTCCTCTGTTCCATAGCCCTTGGAGATGCTTCCTTCTGGCCTAGCACGGTTATGAACATATTTCTTTAAGACTCCCATGAACCTCTCGAAGGGGAACATATTGTGTAGAAACACAGGACCGAGAATTCTAATCTCTTCGACTAGGTGAACTAGGAGGTGCGTCATAATATTGAAGAAGGATGGCGGGAACAACAACTCGAAGCTGACCAGACATTGGACCACATCAATCTGTAATCCTGATAGACTTTCTCGATCGATTACCTTCTGAGAAATTGCATTGAGGAATGCACATACCTTCACAATGGCTAGTCGAACATTTTCTGGTAGAATTCCCCTCAATGCAACCAGAAGCAATTGCGTCATAAGCACATGGCAGTCATGAGACTTTAGGTTTTGAAATTTTTTCTCTTTCATATTTACTATTCCCTTTATATTCGACGAGAAGCCAGACGGGACCTTGATACTGAAAAGGACTTCAAAACAGATTTCCTTCTCTTCATTTGTAAGAGCGTAGGTGGCAAGCCCTTGAAACTGTCCTGGATGCTTGCCGTCTCGTCCTTTATGATGTTCCTGGTCCTCCCGTGCTGCCGAGGTATCTTTTGACTTCCCATACAAGCCCAGGAAGCCTAGAATATTCACGCAAAGATTCTTCGTCAGGTGCATCACGTCGATTGCAGAGCGGACCTCATGCACTTTCCAATAGGGTAGTTCCCAAAATATAGATTTCTTCTTCCACATGGGTGCGTGTCCGGTAATAGGGTCTTTCGGAACAGGTTGTCCTCTAGGACCCTTTCCAAAGATTATATCCAAATCCTTGACCATACCAAATACATCAGCACCACTACGGGGGGGCTTCGTCCGGGTTTCTGCCTTTCCATTGAAATGTTTGCCTTTCTTCTTTAAGGGATGACTGGGCGGAAGAAAACGACGATTGTACGGGTACACATTATTTCTACATTTATCTAGATATATACTTTCAGTCTCATCTAAACAGTGCGTGCATGCATTGTATCCTTTGTTCGTCTGTCCTGAAATGTTACTAAGAGCAGGCCAATTATTGATGGTTACGAACAGCAACGCTTGTAGGTCAAATTCCTGCTGTTTGTGCTCATCCCACACACGTACACCTGGTTTGGCCCACAACTGTAGAAGTTCATCAGCTAATGGCCTTAGGTACACATCAATGTCGTTGTCGGGTTGCTTCGGGCCTTGGATGAGCACTGGCATCATAATGAACTTCCGCTTCATGCACAACCAAGGAGGAAGGTTGTAGATACATAGAGTCACGGGCCAGGTACTGTGACTGCAGTTCTGCTCCCCAAAAGGATTCATGCCATCGGTACTTAGACCAAACCATAAGTTCCTTGCGTCACCAGCAAAGTCCGGGAAGTCTCTCTCGATTTTTCTTCACTGCCGACCATCAGCAGGGTGCCTCAACATCCCGTCTTTCTTACGGTATTCCATGTGCCATCGCAACAACTTGGCATGCTCTTTATTTCTGAACAAACGTTTCAACCGTGGTATTATAGGAGCCTACCACATCACCTTGGCAGGAATCCTCTTCCTGGGTTGCTCGCCCTCAACATCACCAGGGTCATCTTTTCTGATCTTATACCGTAATGCAGTGTATACCGGGCATTTATCCATATTCTCGTACTTCTCACCGCGGTAGAGGATGCAGTCATTAGGGCATGCATATATCTTCTACACGTATAATCCTAGAGGGCAGACAAGTTTCTTTGCTTCGTACGTACTGGAGGGCAATTGGTTATTTCTTGGAAGCAGCTTCTTCATTATTACCAGCAACTTTTCAAATCCCGAGTCAGTCATACCGGTCTCTGCCTTCCACTTCAACAATTCCAGTGTGCTACCCAGCTTCTTCTGGCCATTTTCACAAGTTGGATACAGCAATGTGTTGTGGTCCTGTAACATCTGCTCGAACTGCAACCTATCCTTTTCTGTGTCGCAGTCTCGCCTTGCATCACTAATGACCCGACCAAAATCATCAACGGGCTCATCTGGTTCCCGTTCTTCACCCCCTTCTTTTTCATTATCTTCAACTGCGGTATCATCATATTCAGGGAACATAGATCGGTAGTTGTCATCATCGTTCTCTTCTTCATCGCCGTCTTCCATCATAACCCCTCTTTCTCCGTGCTTGGTCCAAACATTATAGCCGGACATGAAACCGGACCAAAGCAGGTGGCTCTGAATGACTCTTGAGGAAGTGTGAGCCTGCTCATTCCGACATTCAACACATGGACAACACATAAAACCATCCCGCCGCTTGTTCGCCTCGGCCACAAGGCGAAAAGAACGCAAGCCTTCTCTGTAAGCGTCAGAGCGTCGGTCACCATACATCCATGGGTGACTCATCTACATCATACAACCATGCATATATATCAAACGCAATCACGATGCTTAAATTAGTACCGCACAGTCAAAACAAGAAAATAGTTGCTAACCTTTTAGGACACTTCAAAACAAAGAGGAGAAACCTTAAGTGTCGCTCTGGCAGCTCATATCATATTTTGTCTTGTGTGAACTCAAGTGGCATCGCTCTAATAGTCATTTCACCGAACACCTCAAGTGCATATGAAGAAAAAAAGTTAGCACAAAGTTATACCCACCTCTCACATAGGAAAAAAACAAGAGAGAGTGGAGGGCTGGGTGCATATATATAGGGCCAGGCCATTAGTCCCGGTTTGAGATACAAACCGGGACTAAAGGTTCTGCGCGCCGGCCCAGACCCATTTGTCCCGGTTTATATCTCAAACCGGGACTAATGGCTCCTTACGGACCGAGACATAGTGCCTCAGCCTCCTCGGGCCGTCTGGTTCGGACCATTAGTCCCGGCCCCCACGGCCGGGACTAATGGTCCGAACCAAAGGCCCATTTTCTACTAGTGTTATGCAAGAAAAACAAAAGAACTTAGTTTCAGGAAGTCTTAAATCTTTGGGCCGAGCTCGATTATTTGAACGAGCGTAGACATATTGTCAACGAATTTACAGTCCGTCGCATTACCCGCTCGGGCATCGATCCAGGCAGATTTTAGTCTAGGTTTTTTTCTAAAGATTCTTAATTAAGAAACTAATAGTAGTCTTTCAAAATAAACGTACTGAAACCATATTCCAAACCTAGAGGCAAATTGAGTTGGGTAGGGGTACGTATGCTTGGACAAGAACGGCAAAGACATAGGCAAGAATATATTGGCGGCGACGTGTTATGCTTTCTTTTGGAAATGAACCTACTGGTAAAGAAGTGCTACCATTCCTCGCACGGATCAGTTCGCATCAAGTTGCCCGGCAGAGGTGGGGTATATGAGAGAGGTGATGGATTCCGGAGGATGACGTGAGGAATTTGTGTGGGACATCTGGAAGTAAAGTAAGCGGTGAACTATAGAGAACAACGAACGGTGAAGGAAGATCGAAGGAGCTCTAGCTAGTTCTATGACGGCGGGGCAGCAAAGCTCTGCTCTTCTCTATAGTATATACTAGCTCTGATTAAGCTATGGTTAGTCATAACATTTAAACCTTTATCTGGACAGATTCGGCAATGCTCCTTGTGTTAGCGCAGAAAAAACCGAGAATGTTAGGTACTTGGTGAACAGAGCACAACTGAATTCATAAAGGTAGCGAGAATGTTATCGACAAAACTAGTGGCAAAACATATGCAACAAGGCCTGATCACTATATCTAGTTAATTTGCATTTACCATGTTACATTCGATCCACAAATAATTATGCAGGACATGAGGAACTAGTATCACTCTTCAAACCCACACAAAACAACACGTACACACCTAGCTAGGGAGTACGTACTACAGTGCACACAATGCATACGTTTACACACCCTAATTGCACGCCTCAAGCAAATGCAAAAGCTCTTACTTAGATAGCACATGTTACCTGCTGCAAGTTGCAACCGCACGGACACAGATAGATTCCATGCATGCTAAAATGCTAATGGAAGTAGTTTATTCTTTCTGCGAGGCAAAAATCAGATATTTCCATATTGGCTAGCATGGTAATTGATCAAGTAGCCAGAGCACCATAACTCTAGCGCACACACAAGCACCCTGCGAACATATACTGAGATCATGGAAGCGACCGACGACGGTGATGACGCATGCAGTCGGCAATTAACTGATTAGCAGGTGGGGACGTCGACGACCTTGAAGTGGTCGCGGTTCTTGAGGACGACGTCGTACATGTGGGTGGAGCGGAAGTGGGCGAAGTCTCGCGGGAGGGAGATGAGGGCGATGCCGCCGTCGCGGCGGTGGAGCTGCACGATGTCGCGGTTCTCGTAGTAGCGCTCCCACCCATGCGCGCCGAGGCGCCGCTCCAGCAGCTCGAGCGACGCCATCTTCTCCCCCGTCGGCACGTACAGCAGCGCCTTCCGCCCCGCCGCCGGCTGCTCTGCCTGCAGCTGCATCACGCCGTTCTTGAACACCCACACGCCCCCGCCACCAGAGCCCGACATGCTTGATGATATCCCGCGCGCGCGCTAAGTTGACAAGTAGTAGCTGCGCTGGGCAGTGTTTAGTTGCAGTGCTCTACTACTTCTACTTCCCACGGCGCGCAGGCTACTCTGTATGATTAAGCTGTGCTGTCGATCCACCGGGGTGGCACTTATATAGGCCCAAGGTGCCGGCAGCGGACCCACGTGAACACGCAGGCTCTCATGGAAATCGGTAATTTTAAACCACTAAACTGTACTAAGACAAACATGCGACCTTCGCCTCGCCGTATGCATTCTGATTTGATAAAAGTGTGGCCGGGTTATGAAAATACAAGTTTTTAGTCTACACCACTGTCATGAATAACACTTTTAGGTTTTAAATTTTTTGTCTTAATTGACACACCTAGATTCAACTGGTATTTATGTGTGTTACGCATTTGTTCACTTTATACTGTCATCTTCATAGAAATCCTGCGGTGTGTCGTATGCGGGTGCTCCACTATGCTGATCGCCATCCTATTTGATATTGGTTGAGTTGTCCTTAATTAGTTTTTGGAGAACAGTGCATTTTAATATATTGTAGATTTGTCACTACGGGAGAAGCTAAAAACGCCGACGGCCTAATCCTACGCCGACGGCCAAATGTCGGGGCCGTCGGCGAAGGTTCCCGGGCTCGTCAGCCCAGCAAAGGGGCCGTCGGCGTAGAAACAGCGTCGGCGTATATCAAAATCCCTGACGGCCGCCGTCGGCGTAAATATACCGTCGGCGTATGCATATTATAGCCCGACGGTTGCCGTCAGCCTTCCCTATACCGTCGGCGCAGGAGGACACGTGTTCCCAGTTAACGGCCCACCTGACGGGGCGGTCCGCGGCGTTAGGCGCGTAGCTATGCCGACGGCCAGGCGGTCGGCCTAGCGAGTCTATCCCCCTACGCCGACGGCAATGCCGTCGGCCTAAGTCTTTTTTTTTCTTTGGGTACAGTTGTTTTATTTTTTCCCACTAAAATTTTAATGTATATGTAATTTATAAATAAATTGGTGATTGTAAAATAACCACGCGAATCTTCGCATCCTGCCACACCCACATAGAATAACGACGTGCACACGCCAACAATAAATAAATTGGCTTGGAGATTACCTGCGGGCGGCTTCGAGCTGCCGAGGGGCTCCGGGTGGCGGCGGCTTCGGGCGGGCGGTGGCTTCCGGTGGCGGCTGCTTCAGACGGGCGGTGGCGGCGGCTGCTTTGGATAGGAGGAGTAGGAGGCAGCGGAGTGGAATGAAAGAAGAGGGGGTATTTAACCTAAACAATCGGGCGGTGGCGGCGGTAGCTCCGGACATGTGTTAACACTTAGCGAAATCCTGGATCTGTACGTGGAAACTCCCGCCGCGGGACAACCGAGACCTAGAATGTGGCAAAGTTGGCCCAACCATTGCTCTCCATGTATATATGTACTAAACAAACCAAAACAAATAGAAAGGTCCACCAGGCTACCCTCGTAAGGAGATAGCTATAGGGGTAGACGATCCGGGGCCCCCGGTCTAGAGTTTCGCCGGAGGAAGACCACCGGAGCATCGGAATCACATGAAAACTTGCATGTGCCCCTAGCATATGTGTGTGAGAGTGGTGCAAGGTTGGTAGGTGCCATGTGTAGACGCCAGGTGTGACCCCCTTTCCGGACATGCGTTAACACTTAGCGAAATCCTGAATCTGTACGTGGAAACTCCCGCCGCGGGACAACCGGGGCCTAGAATGTGGCAAAGTTGGCCCAACCATTGCTCTCCATGTATATATGTACTAAACAAACCAAAACAAATAGAAAGGTCCACCGGGCTACCCTCGTACGGAGATAGCTATAGGGGTAGACGATCCGGGGCCCCCGGTCTAGGGTTTCGCCGGAGGAAGACCACCGGAGCGTCGGAATCACATGAAAACTTGCATGTGCCCCTAGCATATGTGTGTGAGAGTGGTGCAAGGTTGGTAGGTGCCATGTGTAGGCGCCAGGTGTGACCCCCTTCCCGGACATGCGTTAACACTTAGCGAAATCCTGGATCTGTACGTGGAAACTCCCTCCGCAGGACAACCGGGGCCTAGAATGTGGCAAAATTGGCCCAACCATTGCTCTCCATGTATATATGTACTAAACAAACCAAAACAAATAGAAAGGTCCACCGGGCTACCCTCGTACGGAGATAGCTATAGGGGTAGACGATCCGGGGCCCCCGGTCTAGGGTTTCGCCGGAGGAAGACCACCGGAGCGTCGGAATCACATGAAAACTAGCATGTGCCCCTAGCATATGTGTGTGAGAGTGGTGCAAGGTTAGTAGGTGCCATGTGTAGGCGCCAGGTGTGACCCCCTTCCCGGACATGCGTTAACACTTAGCGAAATCCTGGATCTGTACGTGGAAACTCCCGCCGCGGGACAACCGGGGCCTAGAATGTGGCAAAGTTGGCCCAACCATTGCTCTCCATGTATATATGTACTAAACAAACCAAAACAAATAGAAAGGTCCACCGGGCTACCCTCGTACGGAGATAGCTATAGGGGTAGACGATTTGGGGCCCCCGGTCTAGGGTTTCGCCGGAGGAAGACCACCAGAGCGTCGAAATCACATGAAAACTTGCATGTGCCCCTAGCATATGTGTGTGAGAGTGGTGAAAGGTTGGTAGGTGCCATGTGTAGGCGCCAGGTGTGACCCCCTTCCCGGACATGCGTTAACATTTAGCGAAATCCTGGATCTGTACGTGGAAACTCTCGCCGCGGGACAACCGGAGCCTAGAATGTGGCAAAGTTGGCCCAACCATTTCTCTCCATGTATATAAGTACTAAACAAACCAAAACAAATATAAAGGTCCACCGGGCTACCCTCGTACAGAGATAGCTATAGGGGTAGACGATCCGGGGCCCCCGGTCTAGGGTTTCGCCGGAGGAAGACCACCGGAGCGTCGGAATCACATGAAAACTTGCATGTGCCCCTAGCATATGTGTGTGAGAGTGGTGTAAGGTTGGTAGGTTCCATGTGTAGGCGCCAGGTGTGACCCCCTTCCCGGACATGCGTTAACACTTAGCGAAATCCTGGATCTGTACGTGGAAACTCCCGCCGCGGGACAACCGGGGCCTAGAATGTGGCAAAGTTGGCCCAACCATTGTTCTCCATGTATATATGTACTAAAAAACCAAAACAAATAGAAAGGTCCACCGGGCTACCCTCGTACGGAGATAGCTATAGGGGTAGACGATCCGGGGCCCCCGGTCTAGGGTTTCGCCGGAGGAAGACCACCGGAGCGTCGGAATCACATGAAAACTTGCTTGTGCCCCTAGCATATGTGTGTGAGAGTGGTGCAAGGTTGGTAGGTGCCATGTGTAGGCGCCAGGTGTGACCCCCTTCCCGGACATCCGTTAACACTTAGCGAAATCCTGGATCTGTACGTGGAAACTCCCGCCGCGGGACAACCGGAGCCTAGAATGTGGCAAGTTGGCCCAACCATTGCTCTCCATGTATATATGTACTAAACAAACCAAAACAAATAGAAAGGTCCACCGGGCTACCCTCGTACGGAGATAGCTATAGGGGTAGACGATCCGGGGCCCCCGGTCTAGGGTTTCGCCGGAGGAAGACCACCGGAGCGTCGGAATCACATGAAAACTTGCATGTGCCCCTAGCATATGTGTGTGATAGTGGTGCAAGGTTGGTAGGTGCCAAGTGTAGGCGCCAGGTGTGACCCCCTTCCCGGACATGCGTTAACACTTAGCGAAATCCTGGATCTGTACGTGGAAACTCCCGCCGCGGGACAACCGGGGCCTAGAATGTGGCAAAGTTGGCCCAACCATTGTTCTCCATGTATATATGTACTAAAAAAACCAAAACAAATAGAAAGGTCCACCAGGCTACCCTCGTACGGAGATAGCTATAGGAGTAGACGATCCGGGGCCCCCGGTCTAGGGTTTCGCCGGAGGAAGACCACCGGAGCGTCGGAATCACATGAAAACTTGCATGTGCCCCTAGCATATGTGTGTGAGAGTGGTGCAAGGTTGATAGGTGCCATGTGTAGGCGCCAGGTGTGACCCCCTTCCCGGACATGCGTTAACACTTAGCGAAATCCTGGATCTGTACGTGGAAACTCCCGCCGCGGGACAACTGGAGCCTAGAATGTGGCAAGTTGGCCCAACCATTGCTCTCCATGTATATATGTACTAAACAAACCAAAACAAATAGAAAGGTCCACCGGGCTACCCTCGTACGGAGATAGCTATAGGGGTAGACGATCCGGGGCCCCCGGTCTAGGGTTTCGCCGGAGGAAGACCACCGGAGCGTCGGAATCACATGAAAACTTGCATGTGCCCCAAGCATATGTGTGTGAGAGTGGTGCAAGGTTGGTAGGTGCCATGTGTAGGCGCCAGGTGTGACCCCCTTCCCAGACATGCGTTAACACTTAGCGAAATCCTGGATCTGTACGTGGAAACTCCCGCCGCGGGACAACCGAGGCCTAGAATGTGGCAAAGTTGGCCCAACCATTGCTCTCCATGTATATATGTACTAAACAAACCACAACAAATAGAAAGGTCCACCGGGCTACCCTTGTACGGAGATAGCTATAGGGGTAGACGATCCGGGGCCTCCGGTCTAGGGTTTCGCCGGAGGAAGACGACCGGAGCATCGGAATCACATGAAAACTTGCATGTGCCCCTAGCATATGTGTGTGAGAGTGGTGCAAGGTTGATAGGGGCCATGTCCTGGTGTGACCACCTTCCCGGACATGCATTAACACCGTCGACGTAGGGGAAACCCTAGATCGAGTCAAAATATTAAATTATTTGAAATAGTAAATATATTAAAGTATTTGAAATAGTAAATATATTAAAGTATTTAAAATAGTAAATATGTTACTTAAATAGATTAAAAAATGGAAAAAACAAATAGAAGGTCTACGCCGACGGCCACCGTCGGCGTAGGTGTGCCCTAGGTCGAGTGAAACGAATAGGCCGAATTTACTTTGAAAAAAAATAGCAGCTGTACGCCGGCGGTGGCCGTCGGCGTAGGTGTGCCCTAGATCGAGCGAACGAACCCTATCTGAAAAAAAGAGCAATGCTACGCCGACGGTAGCCGTCGGCGTAGGCGAACCGCTTAGATCGAGTCAACGGGCTGGCCCGTGACCCACCACGCACACGCGCAGCGCCCCTCCTCGTCTCCACGAATCCCTGCCACCGCCACCACGTCTGCTCCCCGCGCGGGCGCCGCCATCTCCCCTCCTCGTCTCCACCGCCGCCACCACGTCTCCTCCCCGGCCACCACCACGTCTGCTCTCCACCCGGGCGTCGCCATCTCCCCTCCTCGTCTCCACCGCCGCCACCGCGTCTCCTCCCCGGCCGCGCCCTCTCCTCCATGCCCGGCGGCCTACCGTGCGAGCCACCAGGGCCTCGAGCTCGCCGGCGCCCTCCCCTCCCAGCTCACCGGCGCCCTCCCCTCCCACCTCGTCCACCCCGAGCTCGCCGGCGCCCCCCCCCCCTCCCACCTCGTCCACCCCGAGCTCCGGCCGCCCACGCCCTCCCCTTCCTGCTCGCGTCCAGCCTGAGGTAGGGCCTGCATTTCAATTTCGCTGCTCATATAAAACTAGTATTTAGAATTTTAGAAACCCACTTTTGAACTTTACAAAATCGTAAGAAAGAGATTTAGAATATAATGGAATGGTAGTCGTTTTGTACACCATATAACCCACTTATTATTGGATTGAGTTTTTTGAATGGGCATAAATATACATGTTGTGAATAAAGTGTTGTCTTTATATTTCTTCGTGTAGGTTTCTCGGAGCTCCCATCGTCTCGAAGCCCCCGCCGTCTCGGAGCCCCCTTCGTCTCGGAGCCCCCGCCATCTCGGAGCCCCCGCCGTCTCGGAGCCCCCGAGGGTGAGCTAAAACTCTGTCTCCTCCCGCACATTTGTTATGTTACTAGATTCCATTTCCACGTCAAGTGGCGTCACTTAGGTGTCATTTCCCGTCCGCGAGCGTTACGCGGATAAATATGCATTAGAGGTCGGCATATTATGAACCGTAACGCTTGCGGCATTTACGGGACAGTCGGCTGATGCGTAGTTGGGTATGTTTTCCATGTTCTGCTCTGGTCCGAGTCAGGATTTCGGTAGCACCTCCCCGTTGTTCTCCGGATGCACATCCTCTCGGCTTTTTGCCGAGACGTGTATCGAGAGAGCAGCGGGGAGGTGCTGCCGAAATTCTGTCTCGAAGCGGGGTAGAGCATGGAGAACGTACCCAATCTACGGGTCCGGCGGCTGCTAGGAACCTCTATGCCTATTAGAGATGTAGGTTATGCGTGTTGCCCCGTAGAGAAATAAAAAATATGATGCATTTAGTTTCATGCTACTATTTGATATGAAATGCCATGTTTATTGTTTGGCTCCCAATAAAGCAGAGGATGGCTGATAATGGGTGGATGTACAGTGGTCGTAGTAGTGTTGTTAACAAAACAGAGGAGTGGCTATGGAAGACCGATATCTTAGTGAAGGAGTTATCGCGTGGTTCTAGGGTAGGCCTACTTCCAACTTGCCCTTGCGCTCGTTGTAATAAGCGTCATCGTCAGTCCAAGGATGATATGAAAAAACACCTTTTGAAATCTGGGTATATGCCGGACTTCGTCACGACGATCGACTTTACTCAGTACGACCGTGACAGAGGTGAGGTGATGCGGCAGCGGATCAATGGCAATGATGGTGATGGGATTAGGAACTTGCTAGATGATCTCCGTGATGCAAACATGGTAGATTCGCCACCTTCAGGTGAACCAGAGGAACCACCAGAACCGGAAGAACCGCGTGAACCGGAGGAACCAGAGCCAAGCGCGAAGGCCTTCTATGATATGATGGCCTCGGCTAAGAGGCCTCTGTACGAGGGTTCAAAGATTTCTCAGCTTGATGCCATCTCGCAAGTACTAACTCTAAAGCTCCAGTACGGCAACACCCGTTCATGCTTTGAAGATCATCTGCAGACATATGGTAACATGTTTCCCGAAGGGCATTGTCTGCCTAAAACCATGTACGAAGTGAAGAAAATAGTGCAAGCGCTCAACATGGAATACGAAAAGATAGATTGTTGTCCAAAAGGCTGCCTCTTGTTTTGGAAACAGTTTGCGGGTGACAAGTACTGTAGCAAGTGTGGGGCCTCTAGGTATCATGAGGTAAAGGGAGCCGATGGTCAGATGACACAGTCAAAAGTCGCTATGAAGATTCTTTGTTATCTCCCGTTTATAAAAAGAATCCAACGACTTTACATGACCAAGGAGTCTGCCACACAACTGACATGGCACAAGACAGGGAAGAGATACGAGGACGAGCACAGACGGGTAAAGATGGGACATCCATCTGATGGTAAGGCATGGAAGAACTTTGATAGAGACCACCCCGATGAGGCAGCAGAGGCTCGGAACGTCAGAATTGCGATTGCAACCGATGGATTCAATCCATATGGTATGTCGACTGCCTCGTACAGCTGCTGGCCCGTATTTGTTATTCCGCTCAATCTCCCTCCCGGAGCCCTAATGCAAAGGAAGACCATATTCCTGTCGTTGATCATTCCAGGGCCTGAATACCCGGGGAAGAATTTGAGTGTCTACATGTAGCCGCTTGTGGAAGATCTGAACCACTCTTGGCACCACGGGATGTTGACATACGACCGTGCATCGAAGACAAACTTCTACATGAAAGTTTGGTTCCACTATTCCATGCACGACATGCCCGGGTACGCCCTATTCTGCGGATAGTGTACAACTGGTAAGTGGCCATGCCCAGTGTGTAGGCACCTACTTGAGTTCCTTTGTCTAAAGGCGGGTAAAAAGTATTCCGCATTTGACACGCATCAACCGTACCTCACAAGAGAGCATCGATTCAGACAAGACAAAAAGAACTTCATCAAGGGCAAAGTTGTGCTTGAAGAAAAAAGATACCAACGTTCGATGGTGTAGCTGTTGATGCCGAGCTACGTGCTCTCGTGCGTACTGAGTCCGGTGTCCCACAATTTGTAGGATATGGTGTAACGCACAACTGGACTCACGAGGCAGGCATAACGAAGCTCGCGTATTACAAGGACCTCGAACTTCCCCATAACGTCGATGTGATGCACACCGAAAAGAACGTTGCAGAGTCCCTCTTTTACATAGTCCTGAACATTCCTGAGAAGTCAAAGGACAATGTCAAGGCTAGAGTCGATGTTGAGGATCTATGTGATAGGAAGAGACTACATATGCAACCTCCTGAACGCAATCGTAAAAATTGGTTCAAGCCGCATGCCAACTACTGTCTTGATGGCCTCCAAAGGAAGGAGTCATTACAGTGGCTCAAATTCGTCGTGATGTTCCCTGATGGTTATTGTTCGAATATGAGCAAGGGAGTCAATCTTTCAACTGGAAAAGTCACCGGGCTCAAGAGTCACGACTATCATATATGGATTGAGCGGCTGATGCCGGTGATGGTTCGAGGGTATCTCCCTGAGCATGTCTGGAGAGTGCTTGCAGAGTTGAGCCATTTCTTCCGCACGCTCTATGCTAAGCAGACATGTCCCCTAATTATTGAGAAGCTGCATGATGTAGTGCCGGAGTTGCTATGCAAGTTAGAGAAGATCTTTCCGCCTGGCTTCTTTACTCTGATGTTACATCTCATTGTGCATCTCGCAAACGAGGCACTCTTGGGTGGGCCGGTGCAGTTTCGTTGGCAGTTTTGTATTGAGAGAGAGTTTAAGTATATTAGATACAAATGTGGAAACAAAAGTGCTATTGAAGCGAGCATAGCTGAGGCAACTATCCTCCAGGAGATAACAAACGCCACGACAACGTACTATGACGATGATGTTCCCACTATGCATAACCCGGTGTGTCGGTACAATGTCGACGAGCCCAAGCATGACCCCAAGATCCTGCTCTTCCAGTGTCCCGGTGGCAAGGCCGGTGGCGCAACCATTTATACCTTAAAAAAGGAAGAGAAGGATTGCATAATGCTCTATGTGCTTATGAACATGAAGGAAGTGGTCCGCGGTGAGAAGGAAGAGGAGGATGAAGAAAATCAAGTGCCCAGTTTCCTTAGGTAATATGGTGAACAAATTACTTTGCAAATAATAACTCGGTTTCGGTCTAATATGAATTTTCTCATTTTAGCCAATTCACGGATGAAATGTGGTCGGGAACGACAGATCCCTCTGATGCGGAGTTGGACACTCTTCTGAAAGAGGGTGCCCCCGGAAAGAAAAAATTCACGTCTTGGTTCTATGAGAAGGTAATTTTTAACCTGTCCCTCTTACCCGACAATCCGCGGCTTGTCCTTCTTACTACACGTAACTAATGCACAATTTGTACTGAACTTGTAGGGAGCTAATCCCAACGTTGAGATGTCGGATGAGTTGAGATGTGTCTCCCAGGGTTGTAATCGTCGAGTCGAGATGTATGAGAAGTATGATGTGAATGGGTATCGCTTCCATACAGAGTCTCACCAGAACCGTCAGCCTAATGCAAAAACTATAAATACCGGGGTCTTCAGAAGAGGTGCTGATGACTTTGATTACTACGGAAGGTTACAAAACGTATACGAGCTGACGTTCAATAATACACCCCTAGAACTCAAGCTCGTTGTGTTCAAGTGCCACTAGTTCGACCCACACGGTGGACAGAGAAGTACCCCTTCCATTGGGTTAGTTGAAGTATGGCCTTCAACCACTTATAGCGGATCCGATGTCTATGTTGTGGCTCAACAAGCCAAGCAAGTTTATTATTTGCCCTACCCATGTCAGAAAGAGGAACTCAAGGGCTGGGAAGTCGTGTTCCAGGTATCGCCACATGGTAAGCTACCCATGCCCTCCGACGGCGATTACAACAATATTGACCCTAGAACATATGAGGGAATTTTCTATCAAGAGCAAGAGAACTTTGGGGACTTTGAATTACAAGATCTTGAGGACCTCGAGAACGATGGTCAAACTCGTGGTGAGGTAGTCACGAATATAAAGGACATAAATATGCTCAGCAAGTTACATTCGGAAAATGGCAACGATGATGAGCCTACACCGTGCAATGAGCCTCCAACTTTCGTCTCACGTGATAGTGATGTTGATAGTGCTGATGAGAACCCAAGACATAATGATGAGAGTGATGATGAGTGGTGAGGGTCTTTTATGTCTTTATTATGTCTTTATTTCATCTTTTATGTCTTTATTAGGTCTTTATGCTTCTTAATTGGATCATGCCCTTAATTATGTCCTTAATTGCATTGCGTCTTTATTTTTCTTAATTATGTCTTTATTTTTCATCTTTATTATGTCCTTAATTGCATTGCATATTTATTTTTCATCTTTATTATGCTTAATTGTTTACCTCTTCTCAATGCAGGTGATTGACCAATATGAGCCAAGGCAAGGAATCATCGTCCTCTTTGCTTAAGGCGATGAAGCAGAAGAAGGTTACCAAAAGTGGAAGAGCACCCATTCCGAACTCGCGTTACACTGACGCCAGTGAGAGAGGAGGAGGTGCAGGACGAGGTGAGGGAGGAGGGGGGCTTCCCCCGAGGGGAGGACGAGGTGGAGGACGAGGTGGAGGACGAGGTGTACGCCTTCTGAGTGACCTACCCTCCGCTTCTGGCAACGTGGCTTCCCAGTCTGCTTACTCAGAGTCTCTTAATGAGGAGTCTCGAGACTTGGAGGGGGAGTCTCGAGACTTGGAGGGGGGTCTCGAGACCAGGAGGGGGGTTCTCGAGACCAGGAGTCGGGGCCGTCTGCGCCGCCGAAGAAGCCAAAGATTCGTGGGGAATCAGGTGTCCCTGAAGAAAAATATGAACTGCGATCCGAGGAGTAGAAACCCATCATTACGCCTAACGGCATTGAGTAAGTGGCATGTAATTTCATTTTGGTCATAACAATTTTGCATGTACTAATGTTTGATTATTGTGCAGCAATTGGACATTTCCTCCGGGTACCCGTGCGCCTAACACCTTAGTTGGAGCTCTAATTAGGAAGTTTTGGCCGGGCTTCTACACTCCCGTCCCCAACGGCGAGAGGAAGCTAGCCACGCAGTGGGCACACTATGAGGCCGCCGAATACCCGGGCTATGGGAAAGCTTCTGATGCCGTGATCACCAAGTTTTGGGTAAGGAAAACTTTTCGAGTTTTGTTCATAGTTGATGACCCCGCCATGCTAACTTTTCGAGTTTTGTTCACAATTTTTTTATGCATGATTGAAGAGATTCTATAGGGTGCTTCCAGAGGAGCAGGACAGGGCAGACAAGACTTTGCGGGGGGCTTGTACGAGGTTGACACAGCAACAGTTCTACAATCAGAAGCATACCACCACCAATTATACAGCTGCCAGAAGTTGGGCAAGAAGGCGCCGAAGCATGTGATTGTGAAGGAACAACCAACATTGTCCGAGGAAGATTACGCTGGGGTAAGTAAATTGTCAATGAGATTCTATGTTGTTGCTAAGTTGCAATTGCATTATCCGTTCTTCAAATGATTATTGATTTTTCAGGTTATGCCCGCGTGGGCCGATGGTAAGAATGATGCATGGGCGGCGTTGACGGCGAGGTGGCGCGGGGAAGACCCTGAGTTCAACGCCTTGAGCCAGCGGAACAAGGCAAACCACGGCTCCGGGGGGACACATTGTGCGGGAAACCTCAACCATGATCATTTCAAGGCCAAAATGGTATACATGCAACAACCTGCATTTATTTCCCCCCATGTTCCTACTTCCCCCATGTTCCTACTTGATACGCATAACACTTCTTTGGTGATGCAGGAGGCAAAAGCTAGGAGGCCTGTTTCCGACTATGAAGTCTGGGAAAGGATGAAGCAGAAGAGGCCCGATCTGTCCTAGCCTCAGCCCTCGCTTCTCGAGTTCTACGGCACTGCCGAGGTGGATGGTGCTAACTACCTCGAGGCGTTCAGTGGTTTTCACCCGGAGGTGGAAGACCCTAGGTATGAGGAGACCGATGTGAGAGCGTTGGTCGTGGCAGGGCGCGGTCGGGAGCACAGCCGTTTGAAGGTTCTCGATAGGGTGACCCCGCGAACTCCTGCTTTGAGCCTCACGCGTGTCAAGGCTACCCTCACCGCCGACGACCCCGCTATTCCGCCTCGTCGACGGCCTTCCCAAGCGAACGCCGATGTAAGTTTTTATTATTTCCATCCTCTTTCTGACATTTGTTTCCGAGTGGCTAAGTTGACGAGATTCATTATTTTTGAAATTGTAGCCGGCTTTGGACGCAGCCTACAAGGCCGCTCATATGGAACATGTGGTGGCGCTTGAGGCGTGGAAGCAGACCCGAGATGCCTACGAGGTGTGGGCAGAGTGTCGAGATGTTGTAAGTTTCAACCTTTTTTTGCAACAGATGACAAGTCCCGCTTTCCCTAGTTTAAACATTTAATTCTGCAACGCTTGACACCAAAACTTTCTTGCAGGCTGACGAGAAGTTTTATGCGACTGGAGAGCGGGATATGCTACCGCCACGGCCAGCTAGGCCGGAGTTGCAGCCAATCTTCCCATCGAAGGATGAATTCGCTTTGACCTTCTACTCAGGGACTCCGGTAAATTATTTGCCAACTACGTCATTACCGCGCAACTGTGTCTTGGTGGTTGCTAACTCTGGCTCAAACGTGTAGGGAGCGGGATCCTCCACCATGGTACCCTTTGGTCGAGCAGCCGCCTCACCGACTTTCTCGCGCATGATGACACCGGTTCATACCGGCCGTGGTTCTCCTGGTGCTTCCGGTGGTGCTTCGGGTGGTGGTGATTCTACTCCTGATGATGATGCTTCTCCTTCTACCGGTCGTGGCGGTGGTACACCTCCTTCTTCCGGTGCTGGTTCGACGGCGGCTGTTCCACGTCGTCGTACGCCTGACTTCACGCGGGGAGACATGGGTCTCTCTAGCTCTCCGGATTTGTAGGGAACTTTTGTATCGATACTACCTATGTGGATGATCTACCTATCATGTACCTATATGATATTTTGATGATGATGACCTTATGTTTGCCTTTATGTGTATGTGTTGAATGCTCTGCCTGGAATCTAGGTTGCGGGAGTTTTAAACGTGCAGGAAATGAAGCAAAACAGACCCAAATAAATAAAACTGGGCATACTCTATGCCGACGGCATTGCCGTCGGCGTAGAGACGACCATATGGCACCTAGTCAACCTGGGCCGACGGCATTGCCGTCGGCGTACCGTCCTGCGTGGCCCAGCAAGTCAGCCTGGGCCGACGGCATTGCCATCGGTGTAGGTCCTGCGTGGCCCAGCAAATCAACCTGGGCCGTCGGCATTACCGTCAGCGTAAGGACCACGCAGGAGCTGCAGGGACGGACACGTGGCGTGCTGGGCCGACGGTGAGGCCGTCGGCGTATAGAGGAGGGAGCTGACGGACGTTACCTGCGCCAAGTGGGCCCCGCGGAGCCTACGCCGACGGCGCGTGCACCGACGGCTCTAACTTCCCGTCGGCCTAGGTTATACGCCGGCGGGTTTTCGTACGCCGACGGGATCCGTGTATACGCCTACGAGGTGCTACGCCGATGGGTTTACGCCGACAGCCACCGTCGGCGCAGCCTACCCCAACGGTATACTGGGTGTACGCCGACGGGTTCCGGCCGTCGGCTCTAGGCTCATTTCCTGTAGTGAGATTATTTCACCTTTACACTACTCCAAGAAATATATTTACAAGCTATTGTTTCCAGCATAGACCAAGTCAAATAGGATATCAATATGAAATATGAAATATCTCTTCATACGAACATTGTAAAATTTTCGTTATACTGAATTAAAATTTTGGATACTTGCAGGCACCATTAATGAACTTAGGACACATATTATATGTATTTTACTGAATTTTCTTGGAGATGATGTCATAAAGGAGAGCTCGGTAGGATATACAATGAACAAGCAACAGCAGCATGAATGATCCAAACTTCTTTTTCCTTGAATATAATAAAAACATTCATAAAAATTTATGAAGATAAAAGGAGTAACCTGGAGAATTAACATAAACAAAACTACGATTATCATGAACTCATATATATTTACTCATGGTTCACAAATATTAGCTCTTATTAGTTCTCAAATGTACAAATGCTTGATGGTGCTAATATGACAATTCAATTCATTTACGCATCATCTCCATTGTCGATGCGATCCTCTCAGTAACAAAAAATTTAATAACCTTCCATTTGCATTGAGTCATATAGTTCTGTAAATGCATTTGAAATAAACAATAATATATTATTAAGACCAAAATTTATTTTATTAGTCTGGTAATTGGTGGGAGGATGGACGGCTATAAGATACAAAATTCCAATGTCGGCATCATAGCTATACAAATTCTATATTTTATATCTAGTTAGTATAGGTATGAAGTTGTAGCTTTTGAAGCATATTCTTTCACTTTCCGATGAAATTTTGAAACTAAAGAGACATCGAACATGACATCGCAAATATTAGTCAGAACATTGTAAGAAAATCAAGTAAACAAAAATAGAAAAGAAAGGGAAAGAAGGGATGAAGAAGTGGAAGAAGACAAAGAATTTATATGCTTCTCTAACTTTTGTCTTCCTATAAAAAAGATGGTACAAAGCAATATCTTTACGACTTCGTTGTTGCATGGTAAGTGGTAAACATATTTTGCACTAATTTCATGATATTTCTCAATTCTGGAAATTAAACTGTTTGATTGGCCCAACTAGTTTCAAGATACTATTTATTAATACTAGAAGTAATTGACATTGTCACGATAAAGAACTTTATGCTGATAAAATAAAAATAGTAGGAGATATTTTGAAGATCACATGCCTTCAGGATTATGCTAGCTACAAACTAAAATTTGGAATATGAAACATCAAACTTACTACATATAATTGATGTTGATGCTAAGTACGATTTAGCTTTACCTTAGTAACAATCATCGACTGATCAGTCAAAAAGCTAATATCAACTTAACCTTCAAGATAAATAGCAAAGCCCATTTCATAAATGATTGGAAAGGGAAACAAGATAAAACATATATATTCTGATGAGTGCATCTGAAGTAATTCAACACAAGTAGAATTAGCAACATCTAATCTGTTTATGAGACGAAACCTAGTCACTTTCAAGTTTCGCTCATACATAGTGGTGAAGTACTTTTAGTTTTAAAATGATGAAACAAAATGAATTGTTATTTCATCCGTTACAGTAAACATATGTCACACGTTCTTATATGCAAGGTAACCAATGCACAGACCATATATATTTGCCAAACTCATCTGTTACAGAAATATGCATACAATGAAGATTAAGATTATTGTGGCAAGCAAGACACCAATAACTGTTCGACGGACGCATACCTCTATGTTCGCGATGTTCCCATGGATGTACTTCATTTCCATTCCGCATAGTTGGTACCTAATCCAAAGATTTCCGACTCCTGGCCTTGTTGGGCCTCACAGGTGCATGTGTCTAGTCCGTGGGGAATAGTGGTATACATCACTCAGTGGCGGTAGCGGCATCTATATGTAAATGGTCTGCTGCAGCTATGTGGCTAAATCCCTTCCCCATCTACCGTGAGCCTGGCGCCTACTGCAGCGGCGTTGATGAGTAGAGTTGGCACAACATGGCCGGACGACGCTTGTGGCAGTGCGGTGGGGCGGCACGGGACTGCAATTGTGGCATCGTGGCACGGTGCTCGTATGATGACCCCAAGGGGAGTGAGGCATTTCCCCGAACACCTTAAGGCGACGGCATCACCATCATATCCTGCTATGCCTTAGTTGCACGTTTTGCAGTAAGGAAGGTCCGCGCTGACCCTCGTGCTCCCGCTAGTCAATGCTAGTGAAGGGAAGACAAGAGGCCACTCGAGATGGCCAGAGCCAAGCTCCACCTAGTCCTCCCTTGTCACTGTCGCATCCGGGCCTCCGGAACCGAACGACAGGCTCTGATGTGGCAGGGAAGGAAATCCGGCTTCCGCAGCCACCACTCCGCAGGATAGAGCCATTGTGTAGCTTACAGAGAGCACGTATGACCACTGTTCCTCGGGCCAGTGCGCTCAGGACAGTGTCATCCCTTGCGAGATGGAGGCTTGGGAATCAACCGGATGAGGCTGGGAACCGGTGTGGGAGGCGGCGGCTTGCACCCCATCAGCAGGAAGGCGTGGTGGCGGCTACTCTTGATTTGGTGCGGTCGCAATTCTAGGAGGGAGAACCAGAAAAAAAAGAGGGTCCGGTGACTCAGGTCAGGATGATACAGGAGGCGTTCCTTTTCCTAGGGAGTACTTGGCCGCTTCATCACATGCCAATGTAGTGGATTGGCCCCAATCACTTCAGTGAAGAGGACATGCTCGACTGTTCATGGTAAGACAAATCTAACTTACCAGCCCTAGTGGATGATCCAGATGGCTCATCATCCAAAATCCAACGGTTGAGAATGCACTTGGTGGGAGTGGCTTCACCTGGCTCGACCACCTCCACGCTTAACTTTATACTTACCAGCCCCAGTGGACGATCCAGATGGTTCATCATGTCAATCCAACGGTTGAGAATGCACTTGGTGGGAGTGGCTTCACTGGCTCGGTCACCACCACCCTTAAGTTTATAGTATATATACTCCCTCTACCCTAGAAAAGAATATGATTTATCTAAATTTGAATGAATCTACACGTGTTTTAGTGTATAGATTCATCCAAATTGGTAAAATCTAAAACATCCTTTTCAGAACGGAGGGAGTATATTATTTTCCTCTATCTGATCCAAATTAGTTGACTTAGATTTATCCAGATTCAAATGTATATTTTCAGGACGAAGGGAGTACAATATCTAGATTCGAATGTATTTTGATTGTTTTGCTAGATACATCCGAATCTAGATAAAATCAAGTCAACTAATTTGGATAGAGGAAGTAGGAAAATATGAAATCTGGATGAGGAGCTCAAGCTCATTTATAGATTTCTATGCTCCAGAAAAGAAGTCGAAAAGCAAACCAACTTGTGTGTGTGCGCGTTCATAGCAGTTGGTGCATGTACGTGTTGTGAGGGTCTATGATTATACTGTGTTTTAAAAAAAAAGTCGGAAAAGATTACTATGCTCACTCCACAGCTAGCGGGAAGAAATAATGACCTGCACTAGCTGCAGGTCGTTTGCATGGCGGTGTTGCACTATGCGTTGACAGTTATTGACGCAACCAAAGTTAGGTCCGTCCAATGATCGTACGTACAGTACGTCCGGCCAAAAGGTACACCCGATCAGCGAATTCGCACGACCACACGTGCACAGCGCCAATTGTTGCACAGTGCGCTAGCTACATGGAGGCTCACATGGAGCTAGCGCCGTGCGGCGCGACGGATCCGCCGTCGTCGCCAGGCACCGCGCGCCGAGGAGGATAACATAGTTAACACGGCCGGCCAATCCCTTGACTAACTTAATTGGTTAAAAATCTACAGTACATTGTCAGCATGCACGCGTAACTCTGCATTGACTCCACCATCGACGTTGTGACCCCCCTAGAATGCGCCGAGCTAGCTAGCTCTTCGACCGGCCACATGTACCCCATCGTAAGAGTAGGATGCACACCGTCGTACAGGTCTGACTCCATAGAAAGAAAACCAAAAAAGCTGAAATACACGACATCATATGAATACTGCAAAACATCTATGGTGAAGGAGTACCAATACGAAGATCATGCTATCATCCACGTTGGATAAAAATATTTTTCGTCCTATCCTCTAAATATGTACAGAACTTCGTAAACAAGTTGCAAAACTCCACAGTTTGTAGAGATGACCATAAACTAAGGTAGTAGTGCACCGCTAGATAACATGCATAAAAGAGAAATTTTTATTATCAAACACTTTATCATTTCTGAATACACAAAACGACTAAATAGCAGCAAGCGCTCTCATCCTAATAAAAAGCATGTTATCAATCCCATATAACCAATTGCTAAATATGTTAGCAATGCTACGCTGAGCATACAGTTTATAAGCTACTTGGACGATTAATGGTATAGAACATGCACTGGAAGAATAAATGTGTAATTGTCTTATATGGTGATAAAATATGCATTTCATACTTTCATGCAAATTCGTTTTATAAGGTTGCCTTTTGTAAAAATCACAGCTCGACATGCAAAATAGTCACTACAGGAATGAACGGCTACACCAACGGACGGACGTTACGCCGACGGCCAAACATCGGGGCCGTCGGCGTAGATCGCGGTCAGACCAACCACCCCAAGCAGCCGTCGGCGTAGAATTGCCGTCGGCGTAGGATAGCTACGCCGATGGCTGCCCTCAGCATAGCTATTTTTTCTTTTACCTTATAAATCTTTGAAAAATCATAACTAAATCATTCTAATTCAGAAAAATACAAATAATATATCAAAATTTGCATAAAAATAAGATCTATCTATCTACACTCAAATATTACATATTTGTAAATAAAAATTAAGTGAAACATAAAATATTACATATAGTTTGAAACAGGCATAAAAAATTCAAAAATGATCGAAACAATGCGAAACCTTCGCGTGATGTCATATTATATAATATAGTTGCAAGGAAAAATATAAAACTTGGTATATTAATTATTTCTCAAAAAACGTTCACAAAATGACCTATCTTATTCGAGATTTCCTAACTTACGGTTAAAATGACCAATGTTATGGCTAAAATCAAGGCATAGTTTATCATAATGTGCCTCTTATTGTGCATGCATGTGCATTATGGGATGACAAACAATATTGCATGAGGAATTTTTCCTATTCGTCGCACCAAAAAGCTATTTTCCATTTTTTGAGCGCAAAAAATAGGGGGTTTTGCGAAGCAACCACTAAATGGATAATTCAAAATGCTACTGATACGTTGCTAACGTATCCATAATTTTTGATGTTTCATTCTTGGTTTTTTTCGACTTTCTTATGTTTTGTCCACACTTTGGAGTACTTTTCATATGATTTCTTGGACTAACCTATTAACAAGTGCCAGTTGCCTGTTTTCTGCTGTTTTTGGTTTTAGGAAAGTCAGAAAATTAATATTCTCGGAATTGGACCGGACGAAAGCCAAAGTCGATATTTTACCAGAAAACTCACGGAGCCAGAAGACGAGACGGAGAGGGGCCACAGGGTGGCCACGCGCCACCAGGTGGTGTGGGCTGGCCGCCCATCGACCTTGCCTCTTCGCCTATAAGATGCCCCCCGATGCGAAAATCCTAAATCAAGCCTCCAGCCACGAAAAGTTCCGCAGCGCCACTACCACCGAAGGGGAGATTCGGGGGACAGAAAGTCTCTGTTCCGGCACCCTGCCGAGATGGTAAAGTGCCCCCGGAGCCATCTCCATTGATCTCCACCACCATCTCCATCACCATTGCTGATTCCCATGATGAGGAGGGAGTAGTTCTCTCTCGAGGCTAAGGGTTCTACTGATAGCTATGTGTTCATCTCTCTCTATGCATGATCTTATTGAGATCATGAGCTTGTAATCTATAGATCTACCTTGCTACTCAAGTGCTTTAATAGATCTCTGCTCTCCCCATGTGTGTGAAGTTGACAGTGTGCACACCATGGTGGCACTTAGGCTAGAGATTATAAATACTTGTTATGAGTTATATTTGGAGTTGGATGTCTTTATGAAATTGTGGTGTTTGTTTGAACCATCTAGTACTCAAGGTGACAGTATGGGGTTATCTAGATGTGGAAAGGCTTACTTTGAGGTGTGCTGTTATAGCCCTACCATGAATTAGAGTGTTCAACCAGAGAGTAGTTCAGCGTAGTATCATAAAAAAGAATATATTTATATGAGAGTGTTCACTAGTGAAAGTATGATCCTTAGGCCTTGTTTCTAAACATTGAAACACCATTTGCTATTAGATCTATTACATGTTTGCTTGCTTCTATCTTTATTTCAGTTTTACTTTAGTCTTTTCCACGCCATCAAGCTATTTTCTATCGCCGTTAACACTTATAATTATCTATACCACTAGTATTTCACTATCTCTTCGCCGAACTAGTGCACCTATACACCTGACAAGTGTATTGGGTGTGTTGGGGACACAAGAGACTTCTTATATCTTGATTGCAGGGTTGCTTGAGAGGGGATACCTTTAACCGCTTCCTCCATGAGTTCGATAAACCTTGGGTGATCCATTTAAGGGAAAACTTGTTGCTGTTCTACAAACCTCTGCACTTGGAGGCCCAACAACCGTCTACAAGAATAGAAGTGCGTAGACATCAAGCTATTTTCTAGCGCTGTTGCCGGGGAGGTAAGGTAAAGGGTACTCGCATCCTCCGGTGTGAGTGCTCAAAGGTATTTCCTTTAGATTCTGCAATTTTGTCTTTTTGTTTCTTGTTTTCACTAGTTAGGATTAATGGAAAACAACTAAAAAATTAGAGAGCTTTTTAGTATTTTTCCTAAGATAGAACTTGAATTGTCTGAAAAGAAAATTAAAAAACCCATGGAACTTTCTTTGCATGCTAATAGCAATGTTATTAGTATGAATCTTTTGAACACCTTTGTTACTAATGCTATGGAAACGTCTAAGCTTGGGGAAGTTGGTTTTTATGAAAATGATCTTTTTAATTCCCCAGCTTTAAAGAAGAAAATTTGCTCTGATGATACTTTATCTCCCATATGTGGTAATTCTAATGATACTTGTGATATGTTAAATCCACATACTAAAAACATCCCTTTTAAAATACCTATAAAAATTGTTGAACGTGTTATGAATAACTGCTATTTTGGAGATGGAACTGTCCATCCTGGTCATCATTTACTCTTTATACATGAATTATGCGAGTTGTTCAAGTGTGCAGGTATTTCAATGAACCAAGTTAAGAGGAAGCTATTCCCTATTTCACTTAAGGGCAAAGAAAGGGAATGATATGAGCTACTAGATGATCCTCATCATTTGGAGTGGAAGGAACTTGAATCTCTCTTTTACTCTAAATTTTATCCTCCTCATGAAATTCATAAAGATAGGAATTACATTTGTAATTTTCATCCTCATGATGGAGAAAGTATTGCCCAAGCATGGGGGAGATTTAAGTCACTAATGCTCAAATGTTCCATTCATGAGCTCCCCAGTAATATTGTTATTAATAATTTCTATGCAAGGCTTTCAGGACATTACAAGGACTATCCAGATACTTTTTTAGAGGGATCCTTCACAAGTAAGGAGGTCAAAGCTAAGTGGGATCTTCTTGAAACAATTCAAAGCAATACCGAAGATTGGGATAACAACAAAGGTAAAGAACTAGGTATAAACTATGAGTATGATTGCATTAAGTCTTTTGCTGAAACTATTGATTTTCAAGAGCTTAGTGCTAAATATGGTCTTGATCCTCAAATTCTTGTTGATTGTTATAGAACCTTTGCTTCTCATATTAATGCTCCTAAAGAAAAATGGGATATGTATCATGAGCCTTATAAAGACACTTGCATGGAAAATGAAATTGTTATTAATGATAGCAATAAACATGCTCAAACCTCTGAAAGTATTATTTCTTATAAGAATTTTAATTTTTGTGGAATACATAGACCTTGTGAGAATAATCAAATTTAAGAAGAATATTGTATCACCCACAGGAATGAAAAAACTAGAACGTGGTACAGGGCTCTAAATGATCTTGGTAAAAAAGTTTGTGCCCTCTATCCTTTTATTTGTGAACTTTGATTTGAAGTGGGACATTTCAATTTTTAATGCTCAGACCGTAATAATAGCCCTTCTAATCCAATGAGTACTGCAAGTTTGTATTGTGATGACATGATCACTCCTAATCAGCATGATGAACTTACATTATTTTTGGGGTGTGAAGAGTTATCAAGAAAAACTTGTTTGGTAGATATGAGTGCTTTTGGTATGAATAGCGTCTTAAATGGTTGTCATCTTTATTGTGTTGATAATTGCCACACAAATACTTACATACAAAATATTATAAAAGATGATATTTTACCAAAATATGACAGGACTAATATGTGTTTTGTTCTTATTAATGAAAAGGAGGAATCCTCCAAAGTTTCTTCTATTGTCTCTAACGATAAACCAGGGTATATGGAGAAGCTTACTTTCAAGCCTCTCCCTCCTAAAGAGAAGAATAAAAAGAAGAAAAAGAAGAAAAGGAGGAGTAAAAAGAGAGAGGAAACGGTATTTTTCCCTAAGCATGTTGCTCCTATTATAGTTTTTGATGAGTCTGAACTTGATGATGTTCCTATGCCTATTACCTATAGTAGTGATCATGATTAGGAAAAGCACACTACCTTTGATATTGAAAATCTCTTCAGTACCAATTCTGAAAATGATGATATTAATAATTGCTATACTATTAGTGTTATCCATGATCCTTCCAATGATGATATGTTTACAAATGAACACACTTTAGAAGATAACTATTCTATTGCTTATGATGATTGCAATGATGAATATGATATTTTCAGTCCACCTACTATTGAGGAGAAAATTAATTATGATTACAATATGCCTCCTATATTCGATGATTATGGTGATGAGAATAATAATGATACTTATTTTGTTGAATTTGCTCCCACTACAATTAATAAGAATAACTATGTTTATGTGGGGAGTATTAATTCTTTTATGCATGTGGCTCATGATAAGAATGTTTCATGTGATAGTTATATTGTTAATTTTATTCATGATGCTACTGAAAGTTATTATGAGAGAGGGAAACATGGTTTTATGCATCTCAATAATATTAAGTTTCCCCTCTTTATGTTGAATGTCTTGAAGTTGCACTTGTTTTGCTTTACTATGCTTGTTGCTTTGTGCTTTCATGACTTGTTTCTTTACAAGATTCCTATGCATAGGTAGTGGGTTAGACTTAAATGTGCTTTGAATTTGCTTCTTGATGCTCTCTTTTACTTCAATTCATATTTCTTATGTGAGCATCTTCTCAAACTATCATGCCTAACTTAAAGGCGTTAAAGAAAAGTACTTATTGGGAGATAACCCAAAAGTTTTAGTTGAGTCTTGGAAGTTATTGTTTCAGTAATAACCGCTCCTTATCCTTTTTATTTGCTTTTTGTGCCAAGAGTAACCTCTAATGAGAGAGAAGTAACGATTGGGAAAGTTGCTGTCCCGAAACAGATTTCTATGCTTCACCGTAAAACTTCGTGTAAAATCTCTGTACGTCCTTTTGAGACGTGAATTTTTGTCCTTCTACTCCAGGTTGTTATCTAACTTTCGTTCGATCAACACTTTTTGAATTGAGCAACAGAAGGTCTTTGAAAAAATTCGTCTTTACCTGCTGGTCTGTTTTGACAGATTTCTGCCATTATTTGCATTTGCTTCTTGTTGGTTCCTTTTTGAGTTCTTTTTGGGGAATTGAGATTTTGAGGGAAGTGCTACAGTAGCTTGTGTTTTAATGAAAGTTTTATTGGTGTTGAAACTGAACCCAAAGACTTATTATCTTGAGTGCACTAATGTTGCTAATAAAGATTGTGTGAAGTTTTGTATGAAGGAAAAAATTTCAGGTGTATGGAAGGAATGAGTAATGAGATGAAGGATGGACTAAATCTCAAGCTTGGGGATGCCACGCGTATCACCTCAAGAAATATCCAAGAAGTACAAGCGTCAAAGCTTGGGGATGCCCAAGGCATCCCCTTCTTCATCAATAAAAATTCTAGGTTTCTTCCAAACACTTCATTTTTATTGTTTCATGCACAGTTGTGTTGTTCTTGGAGCGTCTTCATTTTTGTTTTTGGTTTTCGTTTGCTTGGTTTTCTTAGTTTGCTGAATAAATTAGTTGGACCCCCTCTTTCATACATTGGTTTTCAAATAGTTTGGTTTGGTTTGAAAAAAGAGTAGGAAAGTTCATGCTTAAGTGGTAAAGAGAGGTTGTTTTTGACTATGCCTATGCTTTGTCATGCCATGCTTGATATTGATTTGGCTTTATGCTTAGTATTCTTTGTTGTAGCATGACTTGTTATAAACAATTGAGATTGCTTAATGTGCCTTTGAAGAATCATGCGTTGTTTTAGCATATTAAAGCATAGTATTGTGGTATTCTCCTTTGATGCTTTATTTGGGTTGACTTGGCACATGCTCACACCATGTTATGACTATCCCAAGTCACCATAGCCTTGATGATCCTTTAGTTTTCAACTTGTAGTATCACTTTATGCTTTGATCAATGATGTTTTGTCGCTCTGCATGATTATGGCCATTATTGCTCTCTTAGTTTGTCGCTCCCAGTCTTTTGCTAGCGTCCGCAACCAAGTATGAGTTCCACTCATGCATCCAACTCCTAAAACCTCGTTATTCCAAAGAGTCCACCATACCTACCTATTAGCATTTTGCTATTCCAATTATATTTATGTTTTTATCTACCTTTCGAATTAAACTTGTTATGAGAAAACTAGTGATTAAAGCTCTCACGAACTTGATGGCATAATTTACTTTTCTTGCCCTTAATAAACTTGAACCATTGTGTCATCTATGTTGTATATGCTTGCACTTATATGTTGGGGATTAGCAGAACCATGTTTTCATGGCGAACGCTTTCAACATTGCACTTGTACTGTGTACCTAGTTGATATCATGCTCTTTTGTTTATGGATGTCGTCAGTGTGAAATGAAAGGGGAGCTTGTAAGTCCATGGAATTATGTATATGTGTTAGAGAAATGCCTGGGCTGCCGGTCTAATCCATGCTGTCATGGTGGAAACCTGCAGCGTAACCATAATGAGCTGTCTATGAAGCATTCTTCTTATAAAAAAAAGAGTCAGATATTGAGAAAAAAGAGAAAAAGAAAAAAAAGATATGAGAAAGAGGAAAGAGAGAAAAAAGCACCATTTTCCCATGGTAAATAAGAAGATTGCTGATATGCTCGTTGTCTGCTTGCCTTGTCATTTTGATATGAGGATTCTTCCATATCATCGGGCAAGGGGTACCCCATTGGCGGTTCTCTATGATACACATGTACTTACGATGACAAGAACTTACCGGTTACTAAACTTGAGTAGCATGAGGAGCGACCCTCGTATTCAAGGGACATGAGATTTCCAACTTATACTTCGTCAAGCATATATACCATAGTTTGTTCACTTTAACATTAATCACTTCAAGATGCTTATGATAGGGGAAATGAGAGCCGAAAGCTAAAAAGTACCATAATTTTTGGAAGCTCTTTATGAAACTTGAATCCCTACTTCCTTATATGAAGGCCTTTCTTTTACATTTATGTTGAGTCTCCACCTTCTATCTTTATGCACCTACTTTGAGAGCATAGTGGCCATTCTTAGTTCTATGTGCATTGTCCCAAGACTTGTTGATTGATGCATACCTTGATATTACTTGTTTTAAATTATTTGTATCTAGTCACTCTTATGAACTTTGAAGGTGTCCTATGCATTTATGTTTGCTAATCTATGAGGGACAAGATGAATACCACTATGCTATATTTTCTTTATGTGAAACAAACAAACGTCTTGCAAAGCATTGTTATTCATTAATCTTTTGTTTGTGCCTTTTCATGTTGCAACATAGTTTCTTTGTCTTATTGCTAGAACTTTGTCTTTCATGTTATGATTGAAGTACTATGATCCCAGCTATCAATGTTTTACAAATACTTTGATCAATTTTATGATGGTGCATGTCACCTCAAAAATTATTCTTTATTTTTATCACTTACCTACTCGAGGACGAGCAGGAGTTAAGCTTGGGGATGTTGATACATTGCTAACGTATTCATAATTTTTGATGTTCCATGCTTGGTTTTTATCTACTTTCTTATGTTTTGTCCACACTTTGGAGTACTTTTCATATGATTTCTTGGACTAACCTATTAACAAGTGCCACATTGCCAGTTGTCTGTTTTCTGCTATTTTTTGTTCCAGGAAAGTCAGAAAATCAATATTCTTGGAATTGGACCGGACAAAAGCCAAAGTCGATATTTTATCGGAAAACTCACAGAGCCAGAAGACGAGACGGAGAGGGGCCACAGGGTGGCCACACCATATGGTGGCGCGGGCTAGCCCTGGCCGCGCCACCAGGTGGTGTGGGCCCCCTGGCTGCCCACCGACCTAGCCTCTTCGCCTATAAGATGCCTCCCGATGCGAAAACCCTAAATCGTCAAGCCTCCAACCACGAAAAGTTCCGCAGCACCGCCGCCACCGAAGGGGAGATTCGGGGGACAGAAAGTCTCTGTTCCGGCACCCTGCCAGGACAGGAAAGTGCCCCCGGAGCCATCTCCATCGATCTACACCACCATCTCCATCACCATTGCTGATTCCCATGATGAGGAGGGAGTAGTTCTCTCTCGAGGCTAAGTGTTCTACCGGTAGCTATGTGTTCATCTCTCTCTATGCATGATCTTATTGAGATCATGAGCTTATAATCTATAGATCTACCTTGCTACTCAAGTGCTTTAATAGATCTCTGCTCTCCTCATGTGTGTGAAGTTGACAGTGTGCACACCATGGTGGCAATTAGGCTAAAGATTACAAATACTTGTTATGAGTTATATTTGGAGTTGGATGTCTTTATAAAATTGTGGTGTTTGTTTGAACCATCTAGTATTCAAGGTGACAGTGTGGGGTTATCTAGATGTGGAAAGACTTACTTTGAAGTGTGTTGTTATAGCCCTACCATGGATTAGAGTATCCAACCAGAGAGTAGTTCAGCGTAGTATCATAAAGAAGAATATATTTATATGAGAGTGTTCACTAGTGAAAGTATGATCCCTAGGCCTTGTTTCTAAACATTCAAACACCGTTTGCTATTAGATCTATTACATGTTTTCTTGCTTCTATCTTTATTTTAGTTTTACTTTAGTCTTTTCCACGCTATCAAGCTATTTTCTATCACCGTTACCACTTATAATTATCTATACCACTTGTATTTGACTATCTCTTCGCCGAACTAGTGCACGTATACACCTGACAAGTGTATTGGGTTTGTTGGGGACACAAGAGACTTCTTGTATCTTGATTGCAGGGTTGCTTGAGAGGGAATACCTTTGACCACTTCCTCCCTGAGTTCGATAAATCTTGGGTGATCCACTTAAGGGAAAAGTTGCTGCTGTTCTACAAACCTCTGCACTTGGAGGCCCAACAACTGTCTACAAGAATAGAAGTGCGTAGACATTAGCTACCACCCTATTTTAAAAAAATATTAGACCACCTTACAAGGACAATGTCCCAACAAGAGGATCTCAAACCTTTCCGTCCATCCCTGATGAAAAAGACAAATTTCTGCCGAATCGGTAGGAAGTGGGTCAGATCTGAACTACATGTACATGATCTGATGGTCATGATTTTTTACAAAAATAATTTTTAGCAATATGCTATTTTATCAGAGATCTACTTCAAGTTTAGCGAGGCTCAACCCCGAGCTAAGAATCCTCATACCCGCCGTTCGACAAAGTTTGATGATAGTTTTAAATGAGCATAAAAAATTCAAAAATGATTCAAACAATGCGAAACATTTGTGTGGTGTCATATTATGTTACATAGTTGGAAGGAAAAATATCAAACTTGATACATTGATCATGTCTCAAAGAAACCTTCACAAAATGACCTATCTCATTCGAGGTTTCCTGGCTTTTGGGTCAAATGACCAATATTATGGCTAGAATCGCGACATAGTTTATGATAATATGCCTATATTGTGCATGCATGTGCATCATAGGATGGCAAACAATGTTGCAGGAGGAATTTTTCCTATTCATCACACCAAAAAGCTTTTTTCCATTTTCCGAGCACAAATAACGGGGGGTTTTATGTAGCAACCACTAAATGGATAATTCAAAATGCTACCACCCCATTTTTCAAAAATATTAGACCACTTTACATGGAGGATCTCAAACCTTTTCATCCATCTCCGATGAAAAAGACAATTTTTTGCCGAATCGATAGGAAGTGTGTCAGATATGAACTACAGGTACATGATCTGATGCTCATGATTTTTTACAAAAAGAATTTTTAGGTTCACAATATGATATTTCATTAGAGATCCACTTCATGTTTAGCGAGGCTCAGCCCAAGCTAAGAATCTTCATGCCCGCCGTTCGACAAAGTTTGATGATAGTTTGAAACGAGCATAAACAATTCAAGAACGATCCAAACAATGTGAAACCTTCGCGTAGTGTCATATTATGTGACATAGTTGGAAGGAAAGATATCAAAATTGATATATTGATTATGTCTTAAAGAAACCTTCACAAAATGACCTATCTCATTCGAGGTTTTATGTCTTTCGGGTCAAATGACCAATGTTATGGCCAGAATCAAGGCATAGTTTTTGATAATATGCTCATATTGTACATACATGTGCATCATAGGATGAAGAACAATGTTGCAGGAGAAAGTTTTCCTATTCGTTGCACCAAAAAGCTATTTTCTATTTTCCGAGCGTAAAAAATGGAGGTTTGTGAAGCAACCACCAAATGGCTAATTCAAATGCTACCACCCATTTTTCAAAAATACTAAACCACCTTACATGGACAATGCCCCAACTAGGGGATCGCAAACCTTTCCGTCTCTCATCCCTGGTGAAAAAGACAAATTCCTGTTGAATCGGTAGGAAGTGGGTCAGATATGAACTACAAGTACATGATCCGATGCTCATGATTTTTTACAAAAATCATTTTTAGGTTCACAATATGCTATTTCATCAGAGACCAATTCAAATTTAGCGAGTCCCAACCTCGAGCTAAGAATCTTTATGTTTGTCGTTTTAAATGGGCAAATGAAATTATGGCTAGAATCACGACATAATTTGTGATAAGTTGATATGGATATCATATTTGGATTCCTATCATTTTTATGATCAATTTAGACATATTATTTGTCAAATTCTGATTTACGGATTTAAAAATATTAAGTATTCCATATTAAATAGAAAATACAAAATAAATAAAACCATTATATTTTTATTTGAATTCAATAATATTTTTACTTATTCATCATTGTTTACTTAAATAATTTTTTGTAATTTCAACAAATACAAACATGTGACATGATGATATAAGAGTTAATAGGATTGATATCATAGTATTGACAACAAGTTATAAATTTTTTTGCGGGTACCGATTCTGAAGGAACTTAGAAGTTAAGCGTGTTGGGGGTGGAGTAGTGAGGATGAGTGACCGACCGGGAAGTTTGACTAAGACTGTAATTTAAGTAAAGCTTAAGTGTAATTAGTATTAAAAATATTCCAAGTAAGATATTAACGAGTCAAATAATTCAAACATTAAAAAAAATATAGAAAACAATTTGAAAAATAATTTTTTTAAGAAAAAATTATTTTTGCAACCGGCCGTTAGACTATGCGATGGACGCTATACCGAGAACAGCCGTCGGCGTAGCCTATACCGACGGCTTTTTGGTACGCCGACAACCTTTATACGCTCTGCCGAGAAAGATTTTTGTCCAGGAGCTACGCCGAGGATAGCCCTCGGCATAGCCTACGCCTTTTGGCCTCGGCGTGCCGTTCCTATAGTGAGTTACCTTTGCAAGCACCTTCATCTTTCAGATTAATTTATTATTGTCAGCTGACACATGACCAAACCTCTATAATCTAGAGAATCCTATGTACTCGACCTGCCGCCACGTGAAGCTGGACTTCGATGCATCACGAGCGCGTTTCAGCAACGGGTTCGCTGCACAGACACGCGATAGAGATGGGTCGAACATGTTCACGCTACTGTTCGATCGGGATCACATGAAGTTGGATAAGTAAAATTTAAGGAGCTACATGGTCTCTCGTCAATTGTCACAAATGGCAGAATCAGAACGACGACCGTGTTGGGCCAATCATTGACTGCCAATAATTCTACTAGTGGGGGGAAACTTCGGGAGCAATCAACAGTGAGGCGCTGCACCAAAAAAAAAAAAAAAAAAAAAAACCCTCCTCAGCTCGTCCCCGCGGACGACTGGCTGCACCACCGTCTTCCTCCCAGCGAGCGCCCTCCCCGCCCTCCTCTTCTCCTCCACCATCGGCGCGCATCACCGGGCAAGCCCCGGGCGGCGATTGCGGCTCTCGGTTTTTCCCCTCCCGTGGTTGCATCTGCGCGGGGCTGCGTGGCGGTGGGGTGCTCCCAGAAGGCATCGGTCCGGTGCTGGCGAGGGTGACACGCGACGCGGTGGCGTAGCGCTTGCTGCACGGCGACCTGCGGGCATCGGCCGACGGCGGTTGGGCCCGCTCGGCCCAGATGGGCTCAGGCGGGCCAGTGGCTCTACTGACGCTGTAGTGCCTCCCCTGGAGGCGGAGGTGGAGAGTTGGGTTCTGAAAAGCGGCGACACTGTTGTCGGCTTGTTGCTGCACCCGATCTCTTGTGCTCTCTTAGTACGATCTCTAGGCCTCGTGGTGGTGTTCACAGTGAGACGATGATGGTGGCGTCAAGACCATGGTGGCGCGTGTTGGCAGGCGGCGTGGATGGGTGGCAGACTTCAGAGCGTTCGGGGTAGTGGGTTTTTGGGGTTCGGGAGAAATTCTTGTCAGTCTCCGACACGCCATTCCTTCCCGAAGGGCGACGGGTGCACCTATTTCCCACTCACCTCCTCGTACGGGGGAAACCCTAGGACATGTCCGGGCAGCAACTCGTCTTGATCGCTCACCTTGTCGAAGGTGTTGCTTGATACGCGACGTTTCAGAGATCTAGGTGTGTGGTAGGGCTTTTCTGGAGGGCACAACGGTTGCGAGCCATCTCGTTTAGTCGATCTGTCGATGTTGGCATTGTTTTCTCTTTTATTTTTCTTTTTTTTGGCTAGTCTGTGCTGAGGCCTCAGCAGATGTATCTTTGTATCGGTAGGTGGCTATATTAATATAGCGGGGCGAAAACCTATTTCGAGGAGAAAACTTCGGTGGCCAGACCGTGTTTGTAAGTAAATTTTATTTATTTATTTCAGTTTTGTTTTTGTTTTTCGGGAGTTCCAATTCTAAATCCAAGGAGGTTCTAATAGAACAAGAGGAGAAGGTGTCCACAAAAAATGTAGACATATGTTACCGGATCTGATCATATTACGAAAACGATGTCGCGTTTTGTTAGGAAAAAGAGAATATCAAAATATATCCACACATTTCGACTTTAGAAAATGCTGGGCGTGGATTTGTCACAGACCCACTGGCCACTGTCCACTTGAGCCCTGAATCAATTGACTTTATGCTGTTGTTTAGAAAGGCATCGAAAACTTTATAGTGACATATTAAGAGGACAATAGCGACTGAAGTCAAGTGCGTAGGTTCATGCCCTTGTTGCCATCTGGAACCTTGTTCCTCGTCAGCAACCGAGTTAGCATATACTCCTACTCCTATCTTATCCCCGCTGCCCAATATGGCATACAATACGAATGACTACCTCACATCTTTTTCGAAGAATGGACCGGATTCCTCATCGATTTGCGTTATTTCGTCGAACCTTCTCCGTCTTTCCATCCAAGCGAGGCATTGGGAAAACTAGATCTTTAAATCCATATAGAACTTTTTGCCATGCATGATTACCCTATGATTCTGGTCTTTTGGAAAGAAAAGGTAGAGTTTCATGTTTTTGGCGACAAAGCTTTATACTATAATCACTAATTTAATCGATCGATCATCAGTCCAATGCGATAATGCAAGATGTGACATGGATCCAATTTCAGTTTTCGAGCTGATGTGAGTACAATTTCAAAAAGGGACAAGAGGTAACCGTGCCCCGCTAAGTTATACTCCCTCCGTTTCATAATATAAGATGTTTTAGACTTGTCAAAAAAGGGTATCTAGACCCTTTTAGTGTATAGATTCACTTTAATCCTAGATAAATCTACACACTAAAAGTGGTCTAAATACACTCCATTTACAAAGCTAAAACATCTTATATTTTGAAATAGAGGGAGTACCACTTAGTTCTGCCCTAGCGCTCGAAACAATCCTTATTTTTTCTCACCTCGCTTAATCCAGCCTCGTGAATACCTGCACAGAGTGTTTCCGTCCAGTTAAGACCCTTTGGCCATTACTGCACTGGCATTTGGGACCAAGAGAGTGTTACTATGCTGACATGTAGGACCCGGAGAGTAAAACCATTGATATGCCGTCGAGTCAAGACCCTTTAATCGTTACTGCGTTGGCATGTGGAATCTAGTGAGTAAAACCATTGATGGCACGTTGGAATGCACGCATGGTGGAACCAATTATATTACTGTATGATAAACTAGGCACATTTAGTCCCATATCGTCAGTTTAGCATTGGCTTATAAACTGAAATATGCTATCCTATGTACCTGAAAAAGTATCAGCCCTTGCAAGCGTGCCAAGGTGGAATTTCATTTTTGACATATATGGTCTAACTACTTAATTAAACTTGATTTCATCTTAATTATAAATTAACTAATTTAGTTACAGAAGAAATCATTATTTCCATCTTCTTGTTCTATTTCTTTTTTTTACGTTTCAAGCCCCTTTACATTTAATTAAACTCAGTTTCCTCTTAATTAAACACAATTTCATCAACATAAGGATGGCGTAGCTGCAAGTTTAAGCAAATACACTCGGACTAGACTAGACTTCTCAAGCAAATGTAGCTATAATTTTTCGGGGTACAAGACTGATGCTTTAAGACCTCAAACTGAACCCATACTAGTACACTAAACTAAACTCAAACTAGGAAGATGCCCTTAAGGGAGCTTGCGCCATTGCGAGTCGTCTTTCGCGGCAAGCGCACACTCGTCTGACACCCCAGCGCCTGAACACGTCGTCCATTGGTGGTGGTTTGACGCGCGCGCGTTCAACGCGTTTGATCTGGCGCTAGACCATGTCATCTCACACATCTACAGGCTCGTCGCGGTCGAACTGTAGCCACACCACGTCATCCGACAATGCTCTCTTCTTCCTTCGATGGGGGAGTTAACACCCATCATAACTGGGGCTATGTAGCCACGATAGTTCATTTGGGTGTGGGTGGTTCGTTGTCGACCTTGACCCAGACCATGCTGCCCGTCGATGAAGTCGGTGTGAAGTTGCTTGGATGGCCGCGAGGACGCGCTTAGGAAGCGTCGTCCGACCAAAACTCACGCGTACTATCGGACAAAGGCGATGGACCTAGTGGCGCCCGTGCAGCCACTGTGAATGCTTGTGCATCACCGCAGATCTAGAGGCGTCTGGCTAGACCGCGTCGTATCAGGGCCATCCGATGCGTGGAGGGAGCAGCAGGGGTAGAAGGGAGGGAGAGAGGCAACGAGCGGAGTAAGGGAGGGAGGGAGGCAAAGATGGCGGTGGGATGAAGGAGTGGAGAATTCAATCAAAATTTGTATGGAGATTTTGAGTCAAACTTTGAAAGTCATCATAAGTCATACCTTCGATGAATAACTATTTTACTACCAAAACTGAGATTTTTTTTATTTTTCCATGCATGTAGGTCACGTAAAAGGACTCTTTACGTTAGATTTGCAATTTTTTTATTTATTCCACATTTTGTTTGATTTGTAAAAAGATAGGGTCAAAATTAGGGACATGAGAATTCATAGCAAATGGTAGAATATTTCAAATTTCTTTGTGGATACTTCATAGCAACCTACTTGGGTACCTTAAAATGGTTTTCCCAAGATTATGAATGAAACTAGAGCACATCTGTAGTTCAAATTTCAAATAGTTTTCAGAAAATTGTGCAAAACTCATTTAGATGTACGAAAATAGTTAAAAAATCCAGAAAAAACTTCATCTACTTGATTTTACCACCCCACACGGTCTACTTTGAGTGAGAATTCTAATGGTGTGATTCTATTTGTGGTAGCTTCTTCGCAAAATAAGTGTTGAAAACCTAATTTTGGCACTTGGAAAATAAAAAATCAAGTTTCTATAGAACTATGTACCACGACAAGGAGGCCAGGTGCTGGCACTTATAAACTCCGAGACACATGCCTAGTCACGCTTGCGCTAGCGCGACCAAAAATCTGTCAGAGATAACTGTGTCGGAAAAAGTGAATGGGCGACACTTTTTTTTCGCTCGGCACATCGTCATCCGTCGAGGTAGTGCTACTACAACACCACAGAAGATGCACATCGGTACATTACTGAATACAGGGAACTTTAATGCCGTGTAGCCGTGCATTTTTTGTCGTGTTATACCTTTCATAATCATAGAATGTTAATTACATTAATAGTAACTTTATGTTGCTAATTCCATTACAATTCAAAAATTTCAGTTTGTTGACGTAGAAAATATTTATTACATCACATTACACTGGTTTTGAGCTCTTCTCTATTAAATTAGATCATGTCACACTGCAACCTCTTCTTATAAGATCAACATTTAGCTTTGTCGATATCGTCTAGATTTCAGAACTAGGAGGTGCTAATGTGAATTCTACAATTAAAAAAGGCCCTTGAGCCCCTTTCTATTAAGAGATCCTAGATCTAATATAACTAAAAATACTAATTAACCATATATTTCTTAAGCACCTCTCTATTCTGCACGGCATCAACATCATCACTATGATCTCTAAACCTTCTTACACACACCATGGCTAACGAACTCGTCACGAAATTGAGCTAAAAAAATATAGTTGACCATTTTGGAGAAATATGAACATGCATGTGGATCCAAAAGAATAAGAAACGTGATGTAGGGAAATTATGGAGAACAAACCTACAGATCGAAAACGACAACGAGGAGTCTGGACGCTCCTGATCGGAGTGGATTGTACGGGTCGCTCAAGATCCTGCGCGGATTGAACATGCCACTCAAGATCTGAGCGGATTGAACGGGTCGTTAAAGAACCTGCGCCTGCTGAAAGGATTCCATTGCAGAAAACAAAAATTGCCTACGATGAAACTCTCTAACGCCCAAGATCTATCTATGTAGTAATACAGTAACGATTAAAGCATATAGAATACATACCCTTATAGACCGTACGCGGTTAACGTTCCAAGGGGACATCGTTGGAGTAGTCAAACACGTAGCCGACCTCAAGGTCGCAAAGCTCTTCGCAGGTCACCCCTTGCTCCATCTTCATCATGCAGCAGCTCTGGCTCACGACATCCAAGGTGCCCCGAATGTGACCCCTCGCGGTTTCGTACACATACGGTGTACGATGACGACCTCCGGCTCCCCGATCCCGCCGGGAGTGCGGAAGTAGATCTTCGGCTGGGAATCCCTACAGCGCAACAACGTGCTGCAGATGTGCCGTCTCTTGCACGAACAATCATTTCTTGGGACCGTGCCAACGCGTGGAGACAACTATGTAGAGAGAAAGGGAGGAGTTCTCTAAAAAAAATGCTTTAGAGAACATCTCAAATTGTGTGTTTAATCTCACCCATAGGCACCTCCTTATATAGGCTAAGGAGGGGTGCCCTCCCTCTTAGGTGCCCCATGTGGGACTAAAGGTAAATGAAAAGGGGGCATGAAAATCCTAGCCGGATGTGCTGGTTTTTGCTCAGCCCAACAAGCAAAGGGGTCAAAACCCGGGTGGGCCCTGGCATGCCCCGCAGCCCAGTGGAGCAGTAGTTCTAGCAACCGACCGGGTGGGCCGGTGAGCCCCCCGCGGCCCAACGCGCCGCAGCGGCTGCCTGGCCCGGGTGGGCTGCTCACCCCCGGTGGCCCGTCAGCTGAGAGTCCACCCTGGGTGGGCTGCCATGCAACGGCCCGCGAGCGGCTGCTGGCACAAGTCGCACCGCACGACGTGGTTTACCTGACGCTCACCCTGTGGTCTTCCTGTAGTAGATATCCACCCCGTGTGGCGGCTAATATCTGCCACCCACGTGCCCCTTAGCTGTTTCCTTTTTCCTATTTCTGCAGCTATTCTCCTAGGCCAATTCTCTCCCGGGATTTGGCATAATATGAAAGTTGCTTTTATAAATCTTAATTTAAATATTATTTAGAATATATTAATTTACAATTAACATATAATGAATACATATTTAAATTCCCTTTTATCTGAAACTCCTTTTAGTCCTTTTCCTTCTTTCTTTCTCCGAACAACTTTAGATCTCTCCGCGGAACAATTCTAGCTTTCTCTTTCTCTACTGTGATTCCAACTTACAGAGTATCTCTAGCTCATCATACCCTTAAGTGTATTTCCCTACGGCTCGGGAATGGCACAGACATGATCTCCGTCAATGATCAATAGAGGGACCGGGATGCCCATAATGACCCCTGTGTATTCCACGATGATAATATCGTTTAAACCGTAAAATGTTGAGTCCAATTCCTTTGTTTCTCTGATACGACTTATCCGAGATTCGATCATTAGAATCACATACCTTGTTCAATCTTGTTACCGACATGTTCTATTTACTTGTTACCGTGATATTACATCCTCGTGACCTAGTCACATGTTGCAACATTTATGGATGTAATCTCAGCAAGCCGGCTGTATGTATCTTACCCGTCACCTCGGTGAATAAATCTCGTTCTTGACATATAATGCCTCTACATGTCTCTCCGAATACCTGAACACACTTTCAGGGCGGCCCTGAGATTTCGGGGTCCCGAGGCAAAATTAAAATTTTGGGCCACTTATTCTATTTTTTTATGCATATACGAGATGAGAAAAAATAAATATTTTAAGTATACTTCCAAATATAATATTCATATAAAAATAAAAATTACATGATACCTTAAAATTTCCTTCGAAAATTCCTAAATACAAAGTCTGTGATGATGGAATCAATATCAATCTCGTCCAATAACTTCTTATCAAGAGTACCTCAATTTGTCAGATTATAAATATCCACACTAACTGGTTCTGGTTCATCATCAACATTAGCAGATTCATCAGTATGATTAATTGATTACTCACATTGTCATCATCTGTGTTGATATGACCATTGTCCTCTATACCGACATTATCTTCTAGATCAACATTAGTCTGTTCCCCCACAAGAACTAACGCCAACTCATCTGGATTCCTTGAAGTGCGTGTGTTGCTCTTCAAAAATTTATGAAAAGATCCTCTATGTGATTCTATTAATTTCTTCTCTTGTTCTTTTTTTTCATAGCACCGGATTTGGGCACCATAATCAGTTGACCTCGCTTGCTATAAACAAGAAATCAAGAACAACCATTACTAACAAGAATTAAGAACTAAGAATTAGGGTTGGGCGGGGGAGGACCAGCAGACAGATTTGAAGATCGTCGATGGCCTTCCTGCGTGCGGCGTGCTTGGCGGTCGATCGTCGAGGGCTCGAGGCTCCCGATCGATGATCTGATCCAGGGAGGCGATCAGGTGACGGGAGTTGGGAAGTAGGGCTGGTACCTAGGAAGCGAATAAGTGATGCCTGGGAGTCGTCGAGTCGAGCGGAAGGCCTGGTCGATCGATGCGCTGATGCCTGAGAGTCGTAGAGTCAAGCGATTCCTAGGAGTCGAACGTCGAGGCAGGACCTGCATCGAGGATGCCTGCGAGTCGAGTGATCGATGACTGGGAGCGATGCGCTGATGCCAGTGGACTAGGTGAAGGAGATATGCCCTAGAGGCAAATAATAAATAGGTTTTTATTGTCATATATCAGTTACTTTATAATAGTTTCATACTGTGCTATAACTGTATTAATACGAAACATTAATACACGTGTGGTATATAAACAAACCAAGTCTCTAGTTACCTCCAGCGAACTAGTTCATTGATCATGAGGATGATCTAGGGTTTCGAGATCATGGGCATTTATGCCAATTGACAATGAGGTCACGTCATTAGTTGAATGATGTGATAGACAAACAACCCAACCAGTTGTATCTTAATGAGATCTAGTTACAAAGTTCACCATTAATGATAAACTAAGGAAACCTCGCAACCTGATCCTTAGACTGTGAGGTAATGCAAATCACCGTTCTGGAGGGAGCTTAGATGGTTATCAAGTATCACACCGTGACTGGGTGATCGAAAAGATGCCACTCAGGTTTCCCAAAGGGGCGTGTAGAGGAGTACATATCAAGACCAGGATTTGCCCATCCATGTAACGGACAGATACATTAGTGGCCATCTCGGTGACATTGCATTAACAAAGCTTGCAAGCGTGTGACTGGGTCACGAAATGCAACAACACGGAAACGAGAAAACAAGTTCATCGGTAACGAGATCGAACGAAGGTATGGAGATACCGTAGATCAAATCTCGGGTGAACTAGGTATCAAATCGCAAAGGGAATGGGAAACGACTGTTTATGGCTCAAATGGCATTATCATCGTGGAATGCACAGGGGTCATTATGGGCATCACGGTCCCGCTATTGATCATTGATGGAGATCATGTTTGTGCCATTCCCGAGCCGTGGGGAAATACACTTAAGGTTACGATGAGCTAGAGATCCTCTATAAGTTGGAATCAGCATATGAAAGAGAAAAGGAAACCGGAAAAGTTCCATGAGAGAACCAGAATCGTTCTGAGAAAGTTCTGAAGTCGTTTGGAGGAAATCGAAAGGGAACCGAAAGGTGTTTCAGATCAAATCAGATTTTTAAATATGTATTTACATGTTAATTAATGTAATTAATATTAAAATTTAATTTGAAGGGGTATTCCACTAATGGGCCAAACTTCCTAGGAAAAATGGCCCATGAGGGAAAACCAAAGGAGGGAAGGGCCAAGGCCTAGACGCCTCAAGAGGCCCACCCGACCAGCCTAGGGATGTGCACGGGGTGGGGCCCACCCCTGGCCGGCTGGCCCATGAGGCCCATGGTGCCTCCCCCCTCTCTCCCTTGTTTAGTCCCACATGGGAAACCCAAAGGGGAGGGCACACCCCCTCCCCCTATATAAAGGGGTGCCCATGGGTGGGAATAGACACACCAATATTTGGAGAAGTCCTTTGGTTTACTTTCTCCTTCGCTCTTTCTCTCTCTCCTGTCTCCATGCGTTGGCACGGTCCCAAGTAAGGACTGTCCGAGCAAGAGACACTGCACCTGCAGCATACCGTTGCACTGCAGGGATTCCAAGCCAGAGATCGACTTCCGCACTCCCGGTATGGATCGAGGAGCCGGAGCTCGTCTTCGTACACTGTATGTGTACGAAACCACAAGGGGCCTCACTTGAGGCACCTTGGATATCGTGAGCCGGAGCTGTTGCACGATGAAGAAGGAGCAAGGGGTGACCTGCGAGGAGCTTCGTGACCTTGAGGTTGGCTACGGGTTCGACTACTTCAACCACGTTCCCCTCAGAATGTTAACCGCGTACGGTCTACAAGGGTATGTATTCTATACACTCGACCGTTACCGCATTACTATATAGATAGATCTTGGCAGTATTAGGTGGTTCCAACGTAGGAATTTTTTTGTTTTCTGCTGCAGAACCCTTCAGTGGTATCAGAGCCAGGTTTATGCGTAGGAGTGTTGCACGGCTAGTACACACAAGTTTTGTGCGGTCGTTGATTCCTTAGTTGTTACTCTTTAACGTGTACTTGTTTATATTGCGGCATTGTTTGATGAAGCGGTCCGGACCGACCTTATGCGTATTCATACGCGAGACTGGTTCCACGCTCAACATACGGCTTGTTCCGTATAAGTGGCTATTGGGTGTCTGTCTCTCATTCAATAGTTGATATAGCATTTACAACGGAGGGCCCCGAAAGGGGTGTAGTAGAGACAACTGTTGGATCCATGTTGTGGTTGGAAAGTTCATAGTTTAGAAATGGTTCTATTGCGAAAGCCCTAACAACCACGTAAACTTGCAAAAGATAAAGTAGAGGCGTCTAACTTTATTTTGCAAGAGGGCTTGTGTTATGATATGGTATTGGTCGTTATGAAGGTAAATTAGTTTACTTTTATGTTACTAAGTTAATTAGTAATAGCCATCGTTCCGATGGACGACCGGGTGGTGGCGTCGTGGACTTGGCATCAAACCAAGGGGCAAGATGGAGATCATGCCAGAGCGCTCGATGGAGATCAAGGCGCAAGGAGAAGGACCATATCATATCACAAATTTACATGTGATGTTGATACCTGCTTTATATCTTATTGTATGCTAGTATTAGATACTCAACGGTAGCAAATAAGATAATCCCTATATAATTCCAATGATAGTGTTCCCCTTGTGTGTGCACCACCAAGAAAGTTTGCTGTTATGAATCCGGCCGTGACGATCGGGGGCTAGACATATCTACATTTGCATACAGTGGGTGTAAGCTATGTTGCATAGAGAATACACACAAGTTAGATTTGGCGAGCCTAGCATGTATAGACATGGCCTCGGAACACACGAGACCGAAAGGTCGAGCATGAGTCACATGGTTGATGTGATTGATATTGGGGAATGTCTACCTTTGATGTTGCACTGATGGCCGTGACGATCGGGGGAGGTGCAGAGGATTGGGATCATGTGATCACTAAAATCGTCTAGGGGATGACAATTTTAGTGGGAGCTCAACTAGTATTGAACTCATATTATGAACTTAGTCTAGATGTCTATTTGCAAATATCTTAGTAGATCATGGCCTATCCCATTGAGGTCCTTTGCGACCATGGGAATATACTTCTTGATGTGGAACTTAGCAAAAGGGTCCAACTTCATAGATTAATACCCACGCCTGAGGGATATCCTCGTAAAAGGTGATCTTCTCTTCTTGATATAATGGCCATTAGGATATAATCTGATGACTCCGCAATGTTTGTGTGTTCTCCGTAATCATCCAATAAACCATTCTCCATTCGATGGAGAGTTGGATTACAATCTTGTATTCTGCAAGATCAGGCACATTAAGTATGAGCCATTGGATGGGTTTTCATCCATGATGGATGAAAAAGGGAATATTTGGAGAAACACTTAGCAATCTTGAAGGGTTTGCAGCATAGAAAACAAAAAATTCCTACGATGGGAACTATACGCCAAGATCTATCTACTAGATACAAGCAACGGGTGGATATACATCCATGGAGAACTTACCCTCGAAGACAACAAAGTTTTGTTAATGAGTAGGAACTCGTGGATGATGTAGTCGTACGCTTGCCGATCTCAAGATCGTGTGGAAGTCCTAGCGCCGCAAACCAGCAGCGCAACCGCACTCGCAACACGTTCAGGCCACCAAACAACCTCCGCCTCCTCGCTCCAGTGATGCAACAGAAGCATCAACTCCTTCCAAATGAAATGCCACCGGGAACATGTATCTCGCTAATCTGAGACCATGGGGGAATAATTCTAGAGGGGGAGAGAGATCCTTCACAAGGAGGTGTGAGGAAAAGGGTGAGAGGGGTGGCCTTTTATAGGAGGAGGGGGGTACCCCTCCCCATGGCCGGCGCCCCATGGGGGGTGACCCTTCACCTCCCCTATTCATGTGGTGGTAACCCCCTCCACATTAAAATGCCCCTTCACATTCTCTTTTAAAGTCTCTACTTTAAATACATTAAATTTCTCCAAATTTAATGCTCTCTCATTTAATAAAACTCTTTTATTAATTTTATTCAGAATTTTGTTAAATACTTTAATTAACAAACATTCACATAAAACCCCTGCAACATTTCAATATTACATGCATAACCAATTTCAGCAATTTCACCCGAAATAGTTTCGGTGTCTATTGAAATAATTCCAGCGCTTTGCAATTCATTCGTCTGAAACATATTTGCTCCAAATGGTGTGGGTGTCCCTTAAGTGTGTCACCCTACGGTTCGTAAATAATGAAGACATGATCGAGACCCCTCTCAGATCAATAATCAGAAGCGGGACCTGGAGATCCATACTGACTCCTACACATTCTACGATGACTTCCTATGATCGTGAGAACCTTTAACGCCAGTAGCTATATCCCTTTGTCTAGCGATATATTACATGTCCGAGATTCGATCATCGGTATCTCCATACCTAGTTTGATCTCGTTACCGACATGTACTCCTTTCTCGTTCCCGTGATATAACATTCTAGTGATCTCATCACTTGCTTGCAAGCTAACCAATGTGATATCACCAAGAGGGCCTGATACGTTGCAAACGTATCCATAATTTTTGATGTTCCATCTTGGTTTTATCTACTTTCTTATGTTTTGTCCACACTTTGGAGTACTTTCTATACACTTTGTTGGACTAACCTATTAACAAGAGCCACAGTGCCAGCTGCCTGTTTTCTGCTGTTTTTGGTTCCAGGAAAGTCAGAAAATGAATATTCTCGAAATTGGAGGGGACAAAAGTCAAAGTCAGTTTTTCACCGAGGGGGACACGGAGCCAGAATACGAGACAGAGAGGGGCCAGGGGGCTGCCACACCACCTGGCCACGCGGCCAAGCCTGGCCCACGCCAGGGGGTGGTCTGGCCGCCTCAGGCACCCCCTCGGCCTCCCTTTTCGCCTATAAGATGCCTCCTCATAGTTTGCTCACTTTAACCTTAATCACTTCAAGATGCTTATGGTAGGGGCAATGAGAGCTTAAAGCTAATAAGTACCATAATTTTTGGAAGCTCTTTATGAAATTTGAATCCCTACTTCCTTCTATGAAGGCCTTTCTTTTACTTTTATGTTGAGTCTCCACCTTCTATCTTGATGCACCTATGGAGAGAGCATAGTGGCCATTCTTAGTTTTATGTGCATTGTCCCAAGACTTATTGATTGATGCATAATTTTGATATTGCTTGTTCTTAAACTATTTGTATCTAGTCACTCTTATGAACTTTGAAGGTGTCCTATGCATTTATGTTTACTACTCTATGAGGGACAAGCTGAATGCCACTATGCTATGTTTTTTTATGCGAAACAAACCAACATGTTGCAAAGCATTGTTATTCATGAATCTTTTGTTTGTGCCTTTTCATGTTGCAACAATAGTTGCTTTGTCTTATTGTTAGAACCTTGTCTTTCATGTAATGATTGAAGTACTATGATTCTAGCTATCATTGTTTTACAAATACTTTGATCAAGTTTATGATGGTGCATGTCACCTCAAAAATTATTCTTTCTTTTTATCACTTACCTACTTGAGGACGAGCAGGAGTTAAGCTTGGGGATGTTGATACGTTGCAAACGTACCCAAATTTTTTGATGTTCCATCCTTGGTTTTATCTACTTTCTTATGTTTTGTCCACACTTTGGAGTACTTTCTATACACTTACTTGGACTAACCTATTAACAAGAGCCACAGTGCCAGCTGCCTGTTTTCTGCTGTTTTTGGTTCCAGGAAAGTCAGAAAATGAATATTCTCGGAATTGGCGGGACAAAAGCCAAAGTTAGTTTTTCACCGAGGGGGACACGAAGCCAGAATACGAGACGGAGAGGGGCCAGGGGTCCACCACACCACCTGGCCACACGGCCAAGCCTGGCCCGCACCAGGGGGTGGTCTGGCCGCCTCGGGCACCCCCTCGGCCTCCCCTTTCGCCTATAAGATGCCTCTGATATAGAAACCCTGAGGACCCGATCAAAAATCCACGAAAGAGTCTGTAGCCACCGTCATCTCCATCGCTAGATCGGGAGGGGTCTGAAGCTCTTCCCGGCACCCTGCCTGAAGGGAGAATTCACCCTGGAGGCCTTCTTCATCACCATGCAAGCCTCCGGTGTGATGCGTGAGTAGTTCATCCTTGGACTACGGGTCCATGTAGTAGCTAGATGGCTGGTTCTTCTCCTTTGTGCTATCATGTTTAGATCTTGTGAGCTCCGTTCATGATCAAGATCATCTATTTGTAATCCTACATGTTGTGTTTGTGAGGATTCGATGGATATTGAGATGCTATTTCAGATTGATTATTGTTTCTATCATGTCTTTGTTATTTGTGATCTTGCATACTTTCCTTTGTTAGTAGCTATCTTGGCCAAGTAGATGCTAGCAACTCCAAGAGTTAGTATTTATGCTCGATAGTGGGTTCATGCCTCTAGTAATCTGGGGAAGTGACAGAAATCTCTAAGGTACTAGATGTGTTATTGCTACTAGGGAGAAAACAACAATCATTTGTTCATAGAACAATCGTATTGTTTACTTTACACACAATGCGTAATGCAATTATCTGTTGCTTGCAACTTAATACTGGAGGGGGTTCAGATGATAAACTGAAGGTGGATTATTAGTCATAGATGCAGTTGGATTACAGTCTATGTATAATGTTGTAATGCCCAATCAAATCTCAAAGGAGTCAAGATGAGTAGTATATGCATGATTGCTTTCTCGATGTTTGTCAATTGCCCTGCTGTAATTTGTTCACCCAACATGTCATCTATCTTAAGGAGAGCCACCACTAGTGAACTATGGACCCCGGTCCTTTTGTTTTACCATCAATCTACAACTATTTACTGCTTTCTGTTTACTTTCTGCAAACTATTACTTTCTTCCACACAATACGTTTAATCCTTTGTTTTCAGCAAAACCGGTGAGATTGTCAACCTCACTGTAAGTTGGGGGAAAAGTTCTGTTGTTGTGTTGTGCAGGTTTCCATGTTGCTGCTGGCGCCGGTAGTGCGCCCTGCCAAAGTCCAGCTAGCGACACCTTGGGGGTGTTTCCTTGCTCCTACTGGATTGATAACCTTGGTTTCATAACTGAGGGAAAAATTATTGCTGTGCTCATCATACCTTCCTCTTGGGGTTCCCCAATGAGCTTGATATTTTGGGCCATCAGGGCCCAGAGAATATCTATCCGTCATAGGGATGGACAAATCCCACTCTTGATCCATGAGCCTCTACATAACACTCTCGTAGCACTGAACCCACCTTTATAATCACCCTTTCACGGTGCGACGTTTGATGTTATCAAGATACTCTTCCAGTATTAGTGATTGACATGATCTCATGGTCTAAGGACTAGGATTGCTTTGTGAGATCTTGGTTCCTTTGTGTTGGATATGGCTCCATTGTTGTCACAATAGATCACCATTGGATCCAACGCACTAGGAACCACACCCAGTTCGGTAATGAACTCCTTCATCCAAGCTGCTTTGTGTGCTGCTTCTGAAGCAGCAATATATTCCGCCTCCGTTGTTGACCTTGTTACCACGGGTTGTTTGGAGCTCCTCCAACTAACTACTACTCCGTTCATGAGAAATACGTATCCGGATTGAGACTTAGAGTCATCCAGATCAGTTTCAAAGCTAGTGTCGACATAACAATTTGTGACCAACTCTTCTTCACCTCCGTATACAAGAAACATTTCCTTAGTCCTTCTCAAGTACTTAAGGATATTCTTGACCGCTATCCAGTGTTCCAAACCTGGATCATATTGGTACCTACTAGTCAAACTAATAACATGTGCCACATCCGGTCTTATACGTAGCATGGCGTACATTATAGAGCCTATGGCTGAAGCATAGAGGATCTTATCCATTATCTCTCTTTCTTCCGCTGTAGCCGGACTTTGAGTCTTACTTAATGTCTTGCCTTGCAACATAGGTAAGAACCCCTTCTTACTTTCGTCCATTTTAAACTTCTTTAAAATCTTATCAAGGTATGTACTCTACGATAGCCCTATTAGGCGTCTCGATCTATCTCTATAGATCTTTATGCCTAATATATATGATGCTTCACAAAGGTCCTTCATAGAAAATTTGCTCTTTAGATAACTTTTAACACTGTTTAAAAGATCTATATCATTTCCAATCAATAATATGTCATCCACATAGAATATCAGAAATGCCACATTGCTCCCACTCACTTTCTTGTAAATACAAGCCTCTCCATAAGTTTGGACAAATCCAAACTCTTTGATCACCTCATCAAAGTGGAGATTCCAACTCCGTGATGCTTGCTTCAGTCCATAGATGGATCGCTAAAGCTTGCACACCTTGTTAGCATCCTTAGGATCGACAAAACCCTTTGGTTGTATCATATACAACTCTTCTTCAATATTACCATTGAGGAATGCATTTTTGACATCCATCTGCCATATTTCATAATTGAAATATGCAGCAATTGCTAACATAATCCTAACTGATTTTAGCATCTCTACGGGAGAGAATGTCTCATCATAGTCAACTCCTTGAATTTGTCGAAACCCTTTTGCTACAAGTCGAGCTTTGTAGACGGTTACATTACCATCAACATCAGTTTTTCTTTTGAAAATCCATTTATTCTCAACGGCTTTTTGGTCGTGAGGTAAGTCCACCAAGGTCCAAACCTGGTTTTCGTACATGGATTCCATCTCGGATTTCATGGCTTCTAGCCATTTGTTGGAATCCGAGCTCATCATTGCTTCTTCATACGTCGCAGGGTCATCTATTTCATCGACCATGAAATTCACAATAGGATTCCCGTACAGTTCAGGAGCTGCACGTGTCCTGCTTGACCTGCGAGATTCGGTAGTGTCCTCTTTCAGAGTTTCATGATCATTATCATTAGTTCCTTCTTCATTTGGTGAAGTCAACTCTGGAACAACTTCCGGTGCTGCGCCCACTCGCCATTTCATGAAGAGAAGGTTCAATAACCTCTTCGAGTTCTACCTTTCGACTACTCACACCTTTCGCAAGAAACTCTTTCTCTAGAAATGATCCATTCTTGGCAACAAAAACCTTGCCCTCGGATCTGTGATATAAGGAATACCCAATTGTTTCTTTAGGGTATCCTATGAAGACACATTTTTCCGCTTTGGGTTCGAGTTTATCTGGCTGAAGTTTCTTCACATAAACATCGCATCCCCAAACTTTAAGAAATGATAGCTTAGGTTTGTTTCCAAACCATAATTCATATGGTGTCGTTTCAACGGATTTAGACGGTGCCCGATTTGAAGTGAATGTAGCGGTTTCTAGTGCATAACCCCAAAATGACAGTGGCAAGTCAGTCAGAGACATCATAGATCGAAGCATATCCAATAGAGTACGATTACGATGTTCCGACACACCATTACGTTGTGGTGTTCCTGCAGGCGTGAGTTGTGAAACTATTCCACACTCTTTCATGTGTGTGCTAAACTCGTAACTTATATACTCACCTCCACGGCCGGACCACAGAAATTTGACCTTTCTGTTAAGATGATTTTCCACTTCATGCAAGAAAATAACGATATCCACCTCGCACCGACACACTCATTGGACCGCATACATCAGTATGTATGATTTCCAATAAATCTGTCGCCTGTTCCATTGAACCGGAAAACGACGTTCTAGTCATCTTGCCCATAAGGCATGGCTCACATGTATCAAATGATTCAAAATCAAGTGATTCTAAGAGTCCATAGGAATGGAGTTTCTTCATGCGTTTAATGTTAATATGACCTAGACGGCAGTGCCACATATATGCAGATATATCATCATTAAGTTTAATCCTTTTAGCATCAACATTATGGATATGCGTATGAGTACTATCGAGATTCAACAGAAATAAGCCATTCATCACGGGTGCATGACCATAAAAGATGTTATCCATATAAATCGAACAACCTTTGTTTTATGATTTAAACGAATGACCGCTTTGCAATAAACACGATCCTGATACAATGTTCATGCTCAGCGCAGGCACCAAATAACAATTATTTAAGTTTATCACTAATCCTGATGGCATATGGAGAGGCAGCATTCCGACGGCGATCACATCAACTCTTGATCCATTGCCGACATGCATCGTGAACTCATCCCTTGCTAGCTGTCGCTTGTTCCGCAGCTCCTGTATCGAGTTACATATATTAGCAACTGATCCGGTATCAAATACCTAGGTGCTACTGCGAGTACTAGTCAAGTACATGTGAATAACATGTATATCACATATACCTTTGTTTTCCTTGCCGCCCTTCTTGTCTGCCAAATACTTGGGGTAGTTGCGCTTCTAATGGCCAGTGCCCTTACAATAGTAGCACTCGGTATCAGACTTAGGGCCAGCCCGGGATTTCTTTTCAGGTGCAGCAACAGATTTGCCGCCCTTCTTTCCCTTCTGTTTACCCTTCTTGTCTTTCTTGAAACCGGTGGTCCTATTGACCATCAACACTTGATGTTCTTTCCTAATCTCCACTTCTGCAGTCTTAAGCATTGACAAAAGCTTGGAGAGAGTCTTCTTCATGCCCTGCATGTTATAGTTCATCACAAAGATCTTGTAGCTAGGTGGAAGAGATTGGAGAACACGATGTATGCCCAAGTCAATGGGAATCGTTATTCCCAAGGACACAAGCTTATCGGTGTACCCAGACATTTTGAGTACGTTCTCACTTACGGAGTTGTTCTCTTTCATCATGCAGCTAAAGAACTTTTCTGAAGCATTATAACTCTCTACGGCAGCATGGGTATCGAAAATCATTTTCAATTCACCCATGGTATCAAAGGCATTGCCATGGTCGAAACACTTTCGAAGTTCTGGCTCTAGCCCATACAGTATGCCGCAATGAACTAAGTTGTGGTCCTCTTGACGAGTTACATAGACATTCTTTTCCTCGTCAGGGGCACCAGGAGCTGGTGGGGGGCCTAGCGGAGCTTCTAGCACATATTGATTTTGTGCAGCAGATAGGAGAATCCTCAAATTCATAGCCCAGTTGGTGAAGTTGCTACCATTCGCAGCAAGTTTCTCTTTCTCCATGAACACATTGAAATTAAAAGCAGGTGGTGCCATCTACAACAAAATTTGTAAAGTTTATTTAGACTAAGTTTATGATAGATTGCTAAACTCCCACTCAAAAACAACATCCCTCGTGTCTTTTTGGTGATTACATGAACCAAATTCACTACACCAAGTCCGATCATCATGTGAGTCGGTGTAGCTTCAAAGGCGAGCATCTATATGGGCATCATATCAACTATATGACTCATGCTTAACCTTTTGGTCCGTGTTTCGAGGCCATTTCTGTACATGCTAGGCTCGCCAAGTAAGAACCTTAGTCCTTGCGTGTGTAAAGCTGTCTTACACCCGTTGTATGAAAGCGCAGAGTCGAGTACACCCGATCATCACGTGATGTCTTGAAACACGATCCATAGAACGGTGCATACTTAAGGAAGAACACATTTTTTATCTTGATATTTAAATGAGGGATCATCTTATAATGCTACTAAAACACCAAACTAGCAATATAAGATGCAAACATCATATGTGTAAAGTGAAATGATATGGTTCTTGCATTTGATCACTATCATATGCATTGTGGTATGATCTTTATCATTCCTTTGTGTGTAAGGCCAAGGTCTATGGAACTTACACGTTAGGTGTGTTGTAAGAGTATCAACTATACATCAACTTACAACATTACCATATCATGACACAAGCCCAGCAATGATCTAAACTAGACGCCTCTAATTTATCAATTGCAAGTTTTATGTGGCTTAGGGCTTTCGAAGATAGAACCATTCTTACCTATGAACATGGAACCACAACGATGATAACCAAATTATTAGCATCTCGTTGTAAATCAGATATTGACTATAGTAGGAGAGATAGACACCCGCCAGCCACTTATGCAAAACTAGTTGCATGTCAGTCGTGGAACCGGTCTCATGTGCGATGACATGTAAGGTTGGTCCGGGCCGCTTCATCCCACTATGCCACCAATATCCAAAGTACAAATAAGAAGCAATAACATGATTATCACCGCCCACATACTCTTATGTGTTCTACCCGTGCAAAGCACCTACGCATAGATCAGGCTCTGATACCACTGAAGGGTTCGCAGCATAGAAAACAAAAAAATCCTACGATGGGAACTATACACCAAGATCTATCTACTAGATACAAGCAACGGGTGGATATACATCCATGGAGAACTTACCCTCGAAGACAACAAAGTTTTGTTAACGAGTAGGAACTCGTGGATGATGTAGTCATATGCTTGCCGATCTCAAGATCGTGTGGAAGTCCTAGCACCACAAACCAGCAGCGCATCCGCACTCGCACACACGTTCAGGCCACCGAACAACCTCCGCCTCCTCACTCCAGCGATGCAGCGGAAGCAGCGACTCCTTCCAGACGAAATGCCACCGAGAACATGTATCTCGCTAATCTGAGACCATGGGGGAATAATTCTAGAGGGGGAGAGAGATCCTTCACGAGGAGGTGTGAGAAAGAAGGGTGAGAGGGGTGGCCTTTTATAGGAGGAGGGGGGTACCCCTCCCCATGGCCAGCGCCCCATGGGGAGTGACCCCTCACCTCCCCCATTCATGTGGTGGTAACCCCCTCCACATTAAAATGCCCCTTCACATTCTCTTTTAAAGTCTCCACTTTAAATGCATTAAATTTCTCCAAATTTAATACTCTATCATTTAATAAAACTCTTTTATTAATTTTATTCAGAATTTTTTTAATTACTTGAATTAACAAATATTCACATAAATCCCCCTGCAACATTTCAATATTACATGCAGAACCAATTTCAGCAATTTCACCCGAAACAGTTTTGGTGTCTATTGAAATAATTCCAGTGCTTTGCAATTCATTCGTCTGAAATATATTTTCTCCAAATGGTGTGGGTGTCCCTTAAGTGTGTCACCCTACGATTCGTGAATAATGCAGACATGATCGAGACCCTGATGTCTACGCACTTCTATTCTTGTAGACAGTTGTTGGGCCTCCAAGTGCAGAGGTTTGTAGATTAGCAGCAAATTTTCCCTTAAGTGGATCACCCAAGGTTTATCGAACTCAGGGAGGAAGTGGTCAAAGGTATCCCCTCTCAAGCAACCCTGCAATCAAGATACAAGAAGTCTCTTGTGTCCCCAACACACCCAATACACTTGTCAGGTGTATAGGTGCACTAGTTCGGTGAAGAGATAGTGAAATACAAGTGGCATAGATAATTACAAGTGGTAGCGGTGCTAGAAAATAGCTTGCTGGCGTGTGGTTGACGTGGGAAAATACTAAAGGCAAACTGAAATAAAGAAGGAAGCAAGCAAACATGTAACAGATCTAATAGCAAACGGTGTATCAATGCTTAGAAACAAGGCCTAGGGATCATACTTTCACTAGTGAACACTCTCATATAAACATATTCTTCTTTATGATACTACTCTTAACTACTCTCTGGTTGAACACTCTAATCGATGGTAGGACTATAACAACACACCTCAAAGTAAGTCTTTCCCATCTTGAAAACCCCACACTGTCACCTTGAGCACTAGATGGTTCCAACAAACACCACAATTTCATAAAGATATCCAACTCCAAATATAACTCATAACAAGTATTTGTAATCTCTAGCCTAAGTGCCACCATGGTGTGCATGCTGTCACTTTCACACACATGGGGAGAGCAGAGATCTATTAAAGCACTTGAGTAGCAAGGTACATCTATAGATTACAAGCTCATGATCACAATATGATCATGCATAGAGAGAGATGAACACATAGCTACCGGTAGAACTCTTAGCCTCGAGAAAGAACTACTCCCTCCTCATCATGCGAATCAGCAATGGTGATGGAGATGGTGGTGGAGATCGATGGAGATGGCTCCAGGGGCACTTCCCCGTCCCGGCAGGGTGCCGGTATAGACTTCCTGTCCCCTGAATCTCCCCTTCGGTGGCGGCGGCGCTGTGGAACTTTTCGTGGATTTCTGATTGATTCTCTAGGGTTTTGGTATCGGGAGGTTCTTATAGGCAAAGGAGGCAAGGTCGATGGCCGGCCAGGGGGCCCACACCATGCCCTAACGCGACCTAGGCTGGCCCGTGCTAAGGGGGGTGTGGCCACCCTGTGGCCCCTCTCCGACTCTCCTTCTGGCTCCGTGAGTCTTCCAGGAAAATAGTAACTTTGGCTTTTGTCCCGTCCAATTCCGAGAATATTCATTTTCTGACTTCCTGAAACCAAAAACAGCAGAAAACAGGTCCAAGAAATCATATGAAAAGTACTCCAAAGTGTGGACAAAACATAAGAAAGTAGATAAAACCAAGCATGGAACATCAAAAATTATAGATACATTTGCAATGTATCAACATCCCCAAGCTTAACTCCTGCTCATCCTCGAGTAGGTAAGTGATAAAAAGAAAGAATAATTTTTAAGGTGACATGCACCATCATAAACTTGATCAAAGTACCTGTAAAACATTCAAAGCTGGGATCATAGTACTTCAATCTTAACATGAAAGTCAAAGTTCTAGCAATAAGACAAAGAAACTATGATGCAACATGAAAAAGCACAAACAAAAGATTCATGAATAACAATGCTTTGCAAGACGTTTGTTTGTTTCACATAAATCATGGTACTTATAGCTTTCAGCTCTCATTGCCCCTATCATAAGCATCTTGAAGTGATTAAGGTTAAAGTGAACAAACTATGGTGTACATGGTTGACGAAGTATAAGTTAGAAGTCTCATGTCCCTTGTATACGAGGGCCGCTCCTCATTCTACTCAAGTTTAGTCACCGGTAAGTTCTTGTCATCGTAAGTACATGTGTATCATAGAGAACCGCCAACAGGATACCCCTTGCCCGATGATACAGAAGAATCCCCATATCAAAATGACAAGGCAAGCAGACAATGAGCATCTCAGCAATCTTCTTATTTACCATGGGAATATGGTGCTTTTTTCTCTCTTTCCTCTTTTCATAATATCTTTTTTTTCTTTTTCTCTTTTTTTCTCAATATAGGACTCTTTTTTATAAGAAGAATGCTTCATAGACATCTCATTATGGTTATGCTGCAGGTTTTCACTATGTCAGCATGGATTAGACCAGCGGCCCAGGCGTTTCTCTAACACATATACATAACTCCATGGACTTACAAGCTCTCCTTTCATTTCACACCGACGACATCCATAGACAAAAGAGAATGATATCAACTAGGTACAAAGTACCTGTGCAATGTTGAAAGCGTTCCCCATGACAGCATGGTTCTGCATAATCCCAAACAAATAAGTGCAAGCATATACAACATAGACGACACAATGGTTCAAGTTTATTAAGTGCAAGAAACGTAAAGTGTGCCATCAAGTTGAGAGCTTTAATCACTAATGTTCTCATAACAAGTTTAATTTGGAAGGTAAAAAAAAACATGAATATACTTGGAATAACATAAGCTAGTAGGTAGGTATGGTGTACTCTTTGGAATAACTTGGTTTAGGGAGTTGGATGCATGAGTGGAACTCATACTTGGTTGTGGAGGCTAGCAAAAGACTGGGAGCGACAAACTAAGAGAGAAATAATGGCCATAATCATGCAGAGCAACAAAACAATCATTGATCAAAGCATAAAGTGATACTACAAGTTGAAAACTAAAGGATCATAAAGGCTTATGGTGACTTTAGATAGTCATAACATGGTGTGAGCATGCGCCAAGTCAACCCAAATAAAGCATCAAAGGAGAATACCACTATACTATGCTTTAATATGCTAAAACAACGCATGATTCATCCAAGGCACATTAAGCAATCTCAATTGTTTATAACAAGTCATGCTACAACAAAGAATACTAAGCATAAAGCCAAAACAATATCAAGCATGGCATGACAAAGCATAGGCCACAGTCAAAAACGAGCTCTCTTTACCACTTAAGCATGAACTTTCCTACTCTTTTCCAATCCAAACCAAACTATTTGAAAACCAATGTAAGAAAGAGGGGGTCCAACCAATTTATTCAGCAAACTAAGAAAACCAAGCAAACGAAAACCAAAACGAAAATGAAAAAGAAGACGCTCCAAGAACAACACAACTATGCATGAAACAAATAAAAATGAAGTGTTTGGAAGAAACCTGGGATTTTTATCGATGAAGAAGGGGATGCCTTGGGCATCCCCAAGCTTTGACGCTTGTACTTCTTGGATATTTCTTGGGGTGACACGCGTGGCATCCTCAAGCTTGAGCTTTAGTCCACCCTTCATCTCATTACTCATTCCTTCCATACACCTGAAAATTTTCCTTCATACAAAACTTCACACAATCTTTATTAGCAACATTAGTGCACTCAAGATAATAAGTATTTTGGTTCAGTTCCAACACAAATAAAAATTCCATTAAAACAAAATCTACTGTAAAACTTCCTTCAAAAAGTCCAAAAGATCAAAGAGAACTCAAAAAAGGAACCAACAAGAAGCAAATGCAAATAATGGCAGAAATATGTCAAAACAGACCAGCAGGTAAAGACGAATTTTTTCGAAGACCTTCTGTTGCTCAAATCAAAAAGCGTTGAACTAACGAAAGTTAGATAACAACCTGGGGCAGAAGCACAAAACATTACATCTCAATCCGACATACAGAACTCTCTCACGAATTTTTACGGTGAAGCTCAAAAATCTGTTTCGAGACAGCAACTTTCCCAATCATTACTTCTCTCTCATTAGAGGTTACTCTTGGCACAAAAATCAAATAAAAAGGATAAGGAGCAGTTATTACTGAGGTAATAACTTCCAAGACTCATCTAAAACTTCTAGGTTATCTCCCAATAAGTACTTTTCTTTAACGCTTTTAAGTTAGACATGATAGTTTGAGAAGATGCTCACATAGGAAATATGAATTGAAGTAAAAGAGAGCATCAAGAAGCAAATTCAAAGCACATTTAAGTCTAACCCACTTCCTATGCATAGGAATATTGTAAAGAAACAAGTCATGAAACCACAAATCAACAATCATAGGAAAGCAAAACAAGTGCAACTTCAAAACTTTCAACATAAAGAGGGGAAACTTAATATTATTGAGATGCATAAAACCATGTTTTAACTTTTAGTAGCATCATGAATAAAATCAACAATATAACTATCACATAAAACATTCTTATCATGAGCCACATGCATAAAAAATTTATTACTCTCCCTATAAGAATAGTCATTTTTATTAATCATAGTGGGAGCAAATTCAACAAAATAGCTATCATTATTATTCTCATCACCGTAATCATCAAATATAGGAGGCATATTGTAATCATTAATTTTCTCCTCAATAGTAGGTGGACTGAAAAATATCATATTCATCATTGTAATCATCATATATTAGAGGTTTGGTATCATCATAAGCAATAGAATAGCTATCTTCCAAACCTGGGGAACTAAAAAGATCATTTTCATAAAAACTAGCTTCCCCAAGCTTAGACTTTTCCATAGCATTAGCAATAATGGTATCCAAAGAATTCATACTAACAACATTGCTATTAGCATGCAAATAAAGTTCCATAGGTTTTTTAATTTTTTCTTCAAACACTTCATGTCCTAACTCAAGATAAATACTCTAAAGCTCTCTAATTTTTGGTTGTTTTCCATTAAGCCTAACTAGTGAAAACAAGAAACAAAAAGACAAAATTGCAGGATCTAAAGGAAATAACTTCAAGCACTCACACCGGAGGATGTGAGTACCTTTTACCTTACCTTCCCGGCAACGGCGCCAGAAAATAGGCGTTTGTCGTGGGAGGTTCTTCTTCTTTAATCCTCCGGTGTGAATACCTTTTACCTTACCTCCCCGGCAACGGCGCCAGAAAATAGCTTCATGTCTACGCACTTCTATTCTTTTAGATAGTTGTTGGGCCTCCAACTGCAGAGGTTTATAGAACAACAACAAGTTTTCCCTTAAGTGGATCACCCAAGGTTTATCGAACTCAGGGAGGAAATGGTCAAAGGTATCCCCTCTCAAGCAACCCTGCAATCAAGCTACAAGAAGTCTCTTATGTCCCCAACACACCCAATACACTTGTCAGGTGTATAGGTGCACTAGTTCGGCGAAGAAATAGTGAAATACAAGTGGTATAGATAATTATAAGTGGTAGCGGTGCTAGAAAATAGCTTGCTGGCGTGTGGTTGACGTGGGAAAAGACTAAAGGAAAACTAAAATAAAGAAGGAAGCAGGCAAACATGTAACAGATCTAATAGCAAACGGTGTATCAATGCTTAGAAACAAGGCCCAGGGATCATACTTTCACTAGTGAACACTCATATAAACATATTCTTCTTTATGATACTACTCTTAACTACTCTCCGGTTGAACACTCTAATCGATGGTAGGGATATAACAGGACACCTCAAAGTAAGCCTTTCCCATCTTGAAAACCCCACACTGTCACCTTGAGCACTAGATGGTTCCAACAAACACCACAATTTCATAAAGATATCCAACTCCAAAAATAACTCATAACAAGTATTTGTAATCTCTATCCTAAGTGCCACCATGGTGTGCATGCTGTCACTTTCACACACATGGGGAGAGCAGAGATCTATTAAAGCACTTGAGTAGCAAGGTAGATCTATAGATTACAAGCTCATGATCACAATATGATCATGCATAGAGAGAGATGAACACATAGCTACCGGTAGAACCCTTAGCCTCGAGAAATAACAACTCCCTCCTCATCATGCGAATCAGCAATGGTGATGGAGATGGTGGTGGAGATCGATGGAGATGGCTCCGGGGGCACTTCCCGGTCCCGGCAGGGTGCCAGAACAGAGACTTTCTGTCCCCCGAATCTCTCCTTTGGTGGCGGCGGCGCTGCGGAACTTTTCGTGGATTTCTGATTGATTCTCTAGGGTTTTGGTATTCGGAGGCTCTTATAGGCGAAAGCGGCAATGTCGATGGCTGGCCACGGGGCCCACACCATGCCCTGGCGCGGTCTGGGCTGGCCTGCGCCAAGGGGGGTGTGGCCACCCTGTGGCCCCTCTCCGACTCTCCTTCTGGCTCCGTGAGTCTTCCGGGAAAATAATAACTTTGGCTTTTGTCCCATCCTATTCCGAGAATATTCATTTTCTGACTTCCTGGAACCAAAAACAACAAAAAACAGGCAACTGGCACTGTGGCATCTTGTTAATATGTTAGTCCAAGAAATCATATGAAAAGTACTCCAAAGTGTAGACAACACATAACAAAGTAGATAAAAACCAAGCATGGAACATAAAAAATTATAGATACATTTGCAATGTATCAGACCCCTCTCAGATCAATAATCAGAAGCCGGACCTGGAGATCCATACTGACTCCTACACATTCTATGATGACTTCTATGATCGTGAGAACCTTTAACGCTAGTAACTAAATCCCTTTGTCTAGCGATATATTACATGCCCGAGATTCGATCATCGGTATCTCCATACCTAGTTTGATCTCGTTACCAACATGTACTCTTTTCTCGTTCCCGTGATATAACATTCTAGTGATCTCATCACTTTCTTGCAAGCTAACCAATGTGATATCACCGAGAGGGCCTAGAGAATATCTATCCATCATCGGGATGGACAAATCCCACTCTTGATTCATGAGCCTCTACATAACACTTTCATAGCACTGAACACACCTTTATAATCATCCTTTCATGGTGTGATGTTTGATGCTATCAAGATACTCTTCCAGTATTAGTGTTTAACATGATCTCATGGTCTAAGGACTAGGATTACTTTGTTAGATGTTATAGCAATATAAACACACTGACTTTGATCATAATGCTATACTTTGGATGAATGTTCATCACATCATTCCATTAATGTTGTGACCTCGTTATCAACAACATCCAATGTCCATGATCAGGAAACCTTGATCATCTTGTTAATCAACGAGCTAGTTTATAAGAGAGGCATAACTAGGAACGTTCCTTTTGTTTATCAAACACACATGTATTAACATTTCCAAATTTATACAATTATAGCATGCAACATAAACATCTATCATATACTTGGAATATGTATAGTAACAACTTTATTATTGCCTCTGAGGGCATATTCCCTTCAATTCTTGCATTAGAGTTATGAACTCTCAGAAGGGCTTGATTGCAATGGAGGTCATGACTTAAAAAGGGTATATGTCAGATATACAAAGTTATAAATGTAATTCTTGCAAAACTTGTTGCAGCTTAAATAAGTATTGGATAGTTGTCAAGTTTTGTGAAAACAGGATGGTCTGCTTGAGAATTGCTGGAATTGAGGCAATGTGTCTTGATGATGGCAAGAAAAATAGTTGATGGCCCACATCACCCCTTTCCTCAAAGGTTTATCATTTGGATTAGTGGACTTGAATATAATTTGTAATCCTTGTTTGTGTGTCTTGCTTTTAGCAAGACGATTGTTCATATGAATAAGTTACAAGCCAGTTGTACTGTTCTTATGAATAATATCTTTATGGTCACATTACGATTATAAATGAGTTATTCTCATCACTCTGTTAATGATAATAGTTTAAGTATTTATAAAGGATTAGAATGCTAAAAGATATCCAAGGTTTAGTAATGACATGATACTATAGTTTAAGTCATTTTGGTTACTACATGTTCTTCATTCTAAATGAAGATCGGGGTCCTAGATTCTTAATCTAGAGACTTTCCAAAACCATGCCTCATTGGGCACAATGACTAAAACTCTGCATTCTAGTAAAACGGTGACATGCGAAGAAATGTTGAATCTTATACATAGTGATGTATTATATTTTCAACAAGTAGTGGAAATCATTAGTTAATTGTGGACTTAAGTGAATAAGCGTATTTACTTAATGAAACATGAGTTTGAAACAATTTGAATTGTTCAAATGAGTTCACAACAAAGTGGGATATTGAAATTAACAAGAATACAAAGTCTCTTCGATTTGATCGACATGACTAAAGTATTTAAGTTAATTTTAGCATAAAAGTACATGTGAAAGAGGTTTCACAAATTATGATAATAGGACAATTTCAAAGTGTATTGAAATGTCTAAATATCATAATCATTATGTATTAGATACATATGGTATAATATTATCTCTTATCGGGGTTATAGTTATCGTTTAGAGTTAGAGATCGAAATGAGCGAACACTTGGTTAAAATACAAAGGAACATCTAAAGATTCATGGAAACAACACCATAAGTGTTATGGCACATTTGAGTTTCTGGAGATTTTGATAATTCGAAATCGTGGCGAATAAACAAGTCTTTGTAGCATATTCTTAGGAAACTATGAATACATCTTCCAAAAAGGGGCAAACCTGCTGTTGTCCAAAGTTGATGTGTCTTGATGATGATACAGGTTGAAGAAAGTAAAAGATCAAAACAAGGTATTTGACCTTGCCTCCGAATTGTTGAGTGGCACGGCGGAATTTGTTTTGTGAAACTGAACTCTACAAATAGAGGAGAAACTAATGATAATGATCATAAAGTTTCAGTGAATACTTTTACTAAAGAAAGTAGGATTCAACAATATATACTCTAGAAGTTCGTGGAAATATATTGTTGATTCACTTGTCATGTTTATGAATAAGACATGCCTACGAATTACAAAGAAGTGTGATGGACCTAAGTGCGTGAAATGACCAGGAGTCATAAAATCCTATATTAAGTTACATTTAAGATTGCAAAGTAATATGTTACTTGATCTTATTAAGTAACGAATTTTACTTGATATTTCTGAATGACTTCAAAGTCATAAGATGGAAATGAAACTTAATGGAGACGTAAAAGCTCGATTTGTCACAAAGTATGGATAAATTCAAGGAGTTGACTACAAATGTAGCGATGCTTGAGTCTATTGGATTTACACTAGCAATATATGGATATTGAAGTCTCGTAGCTAGAATTCTCAATTTGATGATGATCAAAGAATTTTGGAATGTCCAAGATTATCGAGAGGACCTACATTTGAGTAGGAGCTAATTAGCTTGTCCAAATCTTAGTATGTAAGAGACATATTTTGAGTGGGAGCTAAGTAGCTTGGTTGAATCATAATATGTATAAGAAATATTTTCAATGGGAGCTAAGTGAAATCTCTGGATCTCAAATATGGATGCTCTATTTGAGTGGGAGCGTGAAATCATTCTAGGATATGTGGACAACATATATGAATGATGTGATTGGTATTGACAACATTTAAGTTAGATAAATTGGGATGAAGTTGAAGTTATTAAACAATGAGATCTACCGAGATAGATTGGTGAGTTTAATAAACATTGAATGTCAAATGCTTTTTGGACTTGATTCTGAAGATGTTCAGAATATCCTAAGCAAGATTCTAAAGAAGTTCATAATGGAACAAGATAAGAAAGAAGTTCTTACTATATGAAGCATTGTCTTGGTATTACAACGATGGTTAAAAAGGAAGAAAGAGATGTGTTGCATCTCCTATGCCTCAGTCATAGGTTCTTCCATACAACCATATTGTATACTCGACGTAATGTGACCGGAAATTATGGTTGGAAGGACAAGCTCTTAACTATAAGAACATGTCTTGAAGTGATTCTTGAGTTAATCACTGAACCAGAAATAAGTTTGTACTTAAATGGTAAGAAGCAAAGTATGTGGCATAGTTGCATTTCATGCACTAGGGTCTACATAGATATATAAGTATAAAGGCTCCATCTGATGTGATGTATATTGTTATGGCAGGGCTATTTCGCTCTTAACATAGAATGATGTGTCCCAGGGCACAGTGCCCATGAAAAATCCCTCGAGGTTGATCTAAAGTCACTGTAGGCTCTTGGAAACCGGCCTTGTTCTGCTGCTATAACTGCCATATATACACAAAGGATTGCAAAGTGTGTTTCGAAGTTTAGATGACAATAGTGAAAACAATCGTCATTATAAACACTAGAAACAAAGTCTCACTTTGTCGCTAAACAAATACTTCAACCCATTATGAGATAGTGGTATGAATGTCAAAGTTAGGAAGACATTAACGATTTGCAAAGACATAATGATCTGGTAAAACAGAACATGGACAGGACGTTTTCCATAAGCATGCATAATTAATAAACGGATATGTGATATGGTTTATGATGAGTAAAATGCGAGCTAGATTATTTGTACTCTAGTGCAAGTGGGAGACTGAAGGAGATATGCCCTAGATGCAAATAATAAATAAGTTTTTATTGTCATATCTCAATTAGTTCGTAATAGTTTCATACTATGCTATAACTATATTAATACGAAACGTTAATACACGTGTGGTATGTAAACAAACCAAGTCTCTAGTTACCTCTAGCGAACTAGTTCATTGGTCATGAGGATGATCTAGGGTTTTGAGATCATGGGCATTTATGCCAATTGACAATGAGGTCACGTCATTAGTTGAATGATGTGATAGACAAACAACCCCAACCAGTTGTATCTTAATGAAATCTAGTTACAAAGTTCACCATTAATGATAAACTAAGGAAACCTTGCAACTTGATCCTTAGATTGTGAGGTAATGCAAATCACCGTTCTGGAGGGAGCTTAGATGGTTATCAAGTATCACACCGTGACTGCGTGATTGAAAAGATGCCACTCAGGTTTGCCAAAGGGGCGTGTAGAGGAGAACATATCAAGACCAGGATTTGACCATCCATGTAACGGACAGATACATTAGTGGCCATCTCAGTGACATTGCATTAACGAAGCTTGCAAGCGTGTGACTGGGTCATGGAATGCAACGACACGGAAACGAGAAAACAAGTTCATCGATAACGAGATCGAATGAAGGTATGGAGATACCATAGATAAAATATCGGGTGAACTAGGTATCAAGTGGCAAAGGGAATGGGAACCGACTGTTTACGGTTCAAACGACATTATCATCGTGGAATGCACAAGGGTCATTATGGGAATCCCGATACCGCTATTGATCATTGATGGAGATCATGTCTGTGCCATTCCCGAGCCATGGGAAAATACACTTAAGGGTACAATGAGCTAGAGATCCTCTGTAAGTTGGAATCACCATATGAAAGAGAATAGGAATCCGGAAAACTTTCGTGAGAGAACCGAAATCGTTCCGGGATAGTTCCGAAGTCGTTCGGAGGAAATCGAAAGGGAACCGAAAGGTGTTTCGGATCAAATAGGATTTTGTAACATGTATTTACATGTTAATTAATGTAAATAATATTAAATATAATATTAAAATCTAATTTGAAGGGGTATTCCACTAATGGGCCAAACTTCCTAGGGAAAAAGGGCCCATGATGGAAAACCGAAGGAGGGAAGGGCCAAGGTCCAAAGGGCCAAGGTCTAGCCGCCTCAAGGGGGCCCACCCGACCAGCCTGGGGCTGTGCCTAGGGTGGGGCCCACCCCTAGCCGGCTGGCCCATGACGCCCATGGCGCCTGCCCCTCTCTCCCTTGTTTAGTCCCTCATGGGAATCCCAAAGGGGAGGGCACACCGCCTCCCCCTATATAAAGGGGTGCCCATGGGTGGGAGTAGACACACCAATATTTGGACAAGTCCTTTGGTTGAATTTCTCCTTCCCTCTCTCTCTCCCGTCTCCATGCGTTGGCATGGTCCCAAGTAAGGACTATCCGAGCAAGAGACACCGCACCTGCAGCACGCCGTTGCGCTGCAGGGATTCCAAGTCGGAGATCTACTTCCGCACTCCTGGCAGGGATCAAGGAGCCGGAGGTCTTCATCATACACCGTATGTGTACGAAACCACGAGTGGCCTCACTTGAGGCACCTTGGATGTCGTGAGCCGGAGCTGCTGCACGATGAAGGAGAATATCATTTTGTGGTCCGAAAGTTGGGGTGTCCAGGCAACATGGTACCCAAGTTCCCTGAAATCATCCGCGATGACTACAGTTGGTGTGCCAAATACTCAGAGGGTCTTTTTAGGCACGAATTCAACTTTACGTTTTAATACAAAAAATCAGGCTAACTGCCATCAAGTTTGGCCCCTCCTGTCAGTTCTCGCCGTTATGTCACTCCCGTCGCTTAGGTGTCAATTAGGCTTGTAGCGTTGGCGCCTGCATCCATTACGCGTCTTCTTCTTCCCTAGAGCGGCAATCTGTGGGGCGTCGCAGCCATGGCACGGAGCTGGGATGTGGACGAACCTGCTCAGCCCAGCTCTCCTCCCTGTAGGCTTGCAGCGTTGGCACCTGCATCCATTACGCGTCTTCGTCCCCGAAGTGGCAATCTCTGGTCGCGGCCATGGCGTAGAGCTGGGAAGTGACGAACCTGCTCGGCCCCGCTCTCCTCCCCATCCCGAGTCGGAGCTCACCCTCACCATGGTTGCACCCATGGCACGGTCGGGGACGAGAATTGGTTCCCGGTGAGATCTATCACCTTGTCGACCATGCTCGGTTCTGTTTTCCTCCTCTAGAATCTGAGCTCACCGTCGCCATGGTTGCACCCGCACCAATTCTGCCACCTCTGCCGAGGTCTCTGTGGTAGCTCAAGTTCTGGGGCTCTCCAAGTTCTGCCATGTTGGGCCTGTAAGTGTTGTTGTATGTTAAACTAGCATATCTCTTTTGTTCAAATCTCTTGGGCTGTACCAACTTCATTGTGTTTAATTATGAAAGACAAAATATAAATGACTTCTCTGAATTTCTCGCATAGAAAAATGCACAGCTAATTTCATATTCTCGCAGGAACTGGCCCCACTTGTTGAACCGGCAGCACTACCACGATCTCCACGTAACCACGGTGAGTTCTCGAACCGAAAGTTACAGTTACCATGTTTCTTCTGCAGTCATTCCTCTTCCTTAGTCATTCCTCTGCAGTTTTTCCTGGGCGCTTCTTCTTCCTCTATTCTGGAACCGTCGGTTCATCTTCTTCTTCCTCTCGCAGGCAGTTCCTTGTAGGCATTTCCTTTCACCCATTTCCTTGCAGGCATGGACGATGGGAAACGCACAACAGAGACCCACTTGGCCCCTGCCCATGGCACCACGACTTTGACAGTGGTGTACACAAATTATGAAGCGACTGTGGAGACAACTCTCGCCAGGTTTGAGCAATTGCTTGAGAAAGAGAAGCACAAGTTTGTGGGGCTAGACTTGGAGTAAACCCGTGCAAATAAGCGAAAAATCCTCCATAAGAGATCGCTATCGTGCAAATCGCCATACATGAGGAGGTCCTCGTTTACCACTTCTGCAGGTATGTGAAATTTAAATTTGAGATCACCACTTCTGCATTCCTTGTTCCCTTACATCCCTAGAACCATCTAAGTGCAGGAGTAAACCAACTGAGATGCGTTGTCTGGCTCTGGTCGAGTTCTTGTGTAGGAAAGGGATAACTTTCACTAGCGTGGATATCACAAATGACACAATTATGCTTTCTCGTGCGTTGCTAAAAAACCCAGAGGGGCACCACATCGACATCCAAAATCTGTACAAGATCAAATCATACCCAGAGAAGGATGGCATGGGTGATCTGGCAGCGGAAATCATCGATAAATCCTATGAAAAACTGAAGAAATTGAAGCAACTCGATCACGAATACTGGGAGTGGAAGCCGATGAGCCAGGTGCGCCTCGAGTATGCAGCCAGAGACGCCTACATGGCGTACGAGTTGTACAGTAAGCTCATTACCATGAAAGATGGGATGGTTAAGGCAGGGTTTTTCGCGAGAGAGCTATGCCCTGGTTGCAAGCTAGCCCAAGAGAAGAAGCGCGAGGAGGACAGAAAGCGGTTTCAGGACGAGCAGGGATCTTGGGACGGTGGCAACATCAAGCGGCTGAAGGGGAAGCAAGTCAAGGACGACAACAAGTGGTGGTGATACATTATGTGTTTGAACTAGATTTTAGTTTCTAGTTTATTATGTGTGTGATACATTTAGTTACTTCAATACAAAATTTCGACCAATTTAACTTGTTGATGTATTTCTTGACAATTATAATATAATCGAGCACTAGAAATATTTTGTAGTGTGCATGAGCATGATCAGTAAATATAATTGAACACTAGAAACTTTAAGGCACTCCATATAAAGGAGTAGATTAATATAGAAGGTGCACCAGAGACACCACTGATATATTGTCTTACATGCCACACACAGGTAATAATTAACTAGAACAAAATAAAAGCAGGGGCTACAGCAGGAGGCCAGGACACGGAGACGCCTAGCAGGGCAGGGGTTTATCAGCAGGAGGCAGCGACAACCTAGTCGATGAGATACAGGCCAGTCCTGACATACTCCTAGAGGAATTTGCCGTAGGCTGCGTGCCGCGCCAAGGTAATCGACCTATGCCTTCTGCCTCCGCCTCTGCCAACGCCCTCCGCGTGCTGGATCATTCTGTTGAGGTCCACGTTGATTGCTCTGCCACAAAATGGGCAAAAAAATCTCCCCCTACGGTGAAAACGGATTAGCCCACACCGTAACCGCCTTAGCACGTAGCGGCTCTTGTTGTCCCTGGATACCTTGCTATCGTCCACTTCATCATCATCCTCCTGTTGATTTTTAAGATCATAACTTAGAACTCATACATATGATTGAATTGCATTACAACTCAAGAATTGACAACATGTATATGTAAGACAATATATCCGTGGATATCAAAGATAAAGCATCTCAGCAATAGTTTGATCGGTTCATATATCATTTCATCTCAACACAATGACAAATAATTGCCGCAGAGTGAATGTAGGATAAATCTAGGGGCCTCATAAGTTTCTTCAGGGATGGAGTCAGCGAACCAAGTAACAATTGCACAACCTGTAATGTTGTTGTACATCGCCCCAGGTTCACTAACTCATCCCTGAAAAAATCTGACACCAATGTGTCTGCCTCTCTTTTGGGACAAATTTGAATCATTGGCCATAATAAGAAATTGAAATGTAATCATACAAAACATTATTCAGGGATATACATAGTCAGGTACAAAAACAAGCCTAAATATTGTAATTATAAATAAAAAACCAAACAATTAATCTTCAGGTGCATGTTAAAAATACTTATGATCAAAACAATTCATATACATATGCATCATACCAATCATTAAAAGATCAGAAATAATTCAAGGATCATATATGTAGTTCCATATGAGAATAAATCTAGGGCCTCATAATTTGTTTCAGAGATGGAGTTGGCGAACCAAAGTACCAACAACACAACCTATATTGTTTGTGTGCATTGCTGCCTCAGGTTCACCAACCCATCCCTAAAACATGACACTGCAATATGTGTCTCCCCTTGAACTCTTTTGGGGCAAATTTCAATCATCGGCCTCGGTGACAAACTAAAATGTAATTCTTATACACTGAATGCATGGAATAGGTAATTCGAATAACATAATTCTATGAATGTGGAATAAAGATTAAGGCCTCATAAGTTTCTACAGGGACGGCATAAGTGAACCAAGTAACAATTGCACAGCCTATATTGTTCTTGTACATCGCCCCAGGTTCACTAACTCGTCCCTGAAAAAATCTGACACCAATGTGTCTGCCTCTCTTTTGGGGCAAATTTGAATCATTGGCCACAATAAGAAATTGAAATGTAATCGTACAAAACATTATTCAGGGATATACATAGTCAGGTATAAAAACAAGCCTAAATATTGTAATTATAAATAAAAACCAAACAATTAATCTTCAGGTACATGTTAAAAATACTTATGATCAAAACCATTCATATACATATGCATCATACCAATCATTAAAAGATCAGAAAAAATTCAAGGATCATATATGTAGTTCCATATGAGAATAAATCAAGGGCCTCATAATTTGTTTCAGAGATGGAGTTGGAGAACCAAAGTATCAACAACACAACCTATATTGTTTGTGTGCATTGCTGCCTCAGGTTCACCAACCCATCCCTAAAACACGACACCATCATACGTGTCTCCCCTTGAACTCTTTTGGGGCAAATTTCAATCATCGGTCTCGGTGAAAAACTGAAATGCAATTGTTATACACTATGAATGCATGGAGTAGATAATTCGAATATCATAGTTCTATGAATGTAGAATAAATATTGCGGCCTCATAAGTTTATTCAGGGATGGTGTGAGCAAACCAAGTAACAATTGAACATCTTATATTATTCTTGTACATGGTCCCAGGTTCGCTCACTCATCCCTGAAAAAATCTGACACCAATGTGTCTGCCTCTCTTTGGGGAAAATTTGAATCATTGGCCACAATAAGAAATTGAAATGTAATCGTACAAAACAATATTCAGGGATATACATAGTCAGGTACAAAAACAAGCCTAAATATTGTAATTATAAATAAAAAACCAAACAATTAATCTTTAGGTACATGTTAAAAATAGTTATGATCAAGACCATTCATATACATATGCATCATACCAATCATTAAAAGATCAGAAACAATTCAAGGATTATATATGTAGTTCCATATGAGAAGAAATCAAGGGCCTCATAATTTGTTTCAGAGATGGAGTTGGAGAACCAAAGTATCAACAACACAACCTATATTGTTTGTGTGCATTGCTGCCGGTTCACCAACCCATCCCTAAAACACGACACCATCATACGTGTCTCCCCTTGAACTCTTTTGGGGCAAATTTCAATCATCGGTCTCGGTGACAATCTGAAATGCAATTGTTATACACTATGAATGCATGGAGTAGATAATTCGAATATCATAGTTCTATGAATGTAGAATAAAGATTGCGGCCTCATAAGTTTATTCAGGGATGGTGTGAGCGAACCAAGTAACAATTGAACATCTTATATTATTCTTGTACATGGTCCCAGGTTCGCTCACTCATCCCTGAAAAAATCTGACACCAATGTGTCTGCCTCTCTTTGGGGAAAATTTGAATCATTGGCCACAATAAGAAATTGAAATGTAATCGTACAAAACAATATTCAGGGATATACATAGTCAGGTACAAAAACAAGCCTAAATATTGTAATTATAAATAAAAAACCAAACAATTAATCTTTAGGTACATGTTAAAAATAGTTATGATCAAGACCATTCATATACATATGCATCATACCAATCATTAAAAGATCAGAAACAATTCAAGGATTATATATGTAGTTCCATATGAGAAGAAATCAAGGGCCTCATAATTTGTTTCAGAGATGGAGTTGGAGAACCAAAGTATCAACAACACAACCTATATTGTTTGTGTGCATTGCTGCCGGTTCACCAACCCATCCCTAAAACACGACACCATCATACGTGTCTCCCCTTGAACTCTTTTGGGGCAAATTTCAATCATCGGTCTCGGTGACAAACTGAAATGCAATTGTTATACACTATGAATGCATGGAGTAGATAATTCGAATATCATAGTTCTATGAATGTTGAATAAAGATTGTGGCCTCATAAGTTTATTCAGGGATGGTGTGAGCGAACCAAGTAACAATTGAACATCTTATATTGTTCTTGTACATGGTCCCAGGTTCGCTCACTCATCCCTGAAAAAATCTGACACCAATGTGTCTGCCTCTCTTTGGGGAAAATTTGAATCATTGGCCACAATAAGAAATTGAAATGTAATCGTACAAAACAATATTCAGGGATATACATAGTCAGGTACAAAAACAAGCCTAAATATTGTAATTATAAATAAAAAACCAAACAATTAATCTTTAGGTACATGTTAAAAATAGTTATGATCAAGACCATTCATATACATATGCATCATACCAATCATTAAAAGATCAGAAACAATTCAAGGATTATATATGTAGTTCCATATGAGAAGAAATCAAGGGCCTCATAATTTGTTTCAGAGATGGAGTTGGAGAACCAAAGTATCAACATCACAACCTATATTGTTTGTGTGCATTGCTGCCGGTTCACCAACCCATCCCTAAAACACGACACCATCATACGTGTCTCCCCTTGAACTCTTTTGGGGCAAATTTCAATCATCGGTCTCGGTGACAAACTGAAATGTAATTGTTATACACTATGAATGCATGGAGTAGATAATTCGAATATCATAGTTCTATGAATGTAGAATAAAGATTGCGGCCTCATAAGTTTATTCAGGGATGGTGTGAGCGAACCAAGTAACAATTGAACATCTTATATTGTTCTTGTACATGGTCCCAGGTTCGCTCACTCATCCCTGAAAAAATCTGACACCAATGTGTCTGCCTCTCTTTGGGGAAAATTTGAATCATTGGCCACAATAAGAAATTGAAATGTAATCGTACAAAACAATATCAGGGATATACATAGTCAGGTACAAAAACAAGCCTAAATATTGTAATTATAAATAAAAAACCAAACAATTAATCTTTAGGTACATGTTAAAAATAGTTATGATCAAGACCATTCATATACATATGCATCATACCAATCATTAAAAGATCAGAAACAATTCAAGGATTATATATGTAGTTCCATATGAGAATAAATCAAGAGCCTCATAATTTGTTCCAGAGATGGAGTTGGAGAACCAAAGTACCAACAGCACAACCTATATTGCTTGTGTGCATTGCCGCCTCAGGTTCACCAACCCATCCTTAAAACACGACATCATTATACGTGTCTCCCCTTGAACTCTTTTGGGGCAAATTTCAATAATCGGCCTCGGTGACAAACTAAAATGTAATTCTTATACACTATGAATGCATGGAATGGATAATTCAAATATCATAGTTCTATGAATGTAGAATAAAGATTGCAGCCTCATAAGTTTCTACAGAGATGGCGTAAGCGAAATAAGTAACAATTGCACAACTTATATTGAACTTGTACATGGCCCTAGGTTCGCTCACTCATCCCTGAAAATTTTTGACACCAATGTGTCTGCCTCTCTTTGGGGCAAATTTGAATCATTGGCCACATTAAGAAATTGAAATGTAATCGTACAAAACAATATTCAGGGATATACAAATGCATCATACAATGCATTCATAGATCAGAAACAATACAAAGATTATATATTTAGGTTCCATATGAGAGAAAAATTAGAGCCTCATTTTTTCAGCGATGGAGTCAGAGAACCAAAATACCAACAACACAACCTATATTGTTTATGTGCATTACTGCCTCAGGTTCACTAACCATCCCTAAGAAAACTACACCATCAGATTCCCTTGCACTATTTTGGGGAAAAATTGAATCATTGGGCTCAGTAGGGAATAGAAATGTAATGTTATAGGCCTGCTGTGTATCGAAATCAACACTCAACTAGCAAACTCAACTAGATGGCAGATGAGCAGATTGGGGTTTTGTGACTAGACGGATTGGGGTTTTGTGACTAGATGGTAGAAGCATCAATCAACCGATCGAATCATATATATACTACCCTACTTAAAGAGCAAAAGAATATGTTCACGATTGAGCAAATCCTATGTATGAACAGTGAAAACTGTGGCTGCGACTAGAGAAGCTAGCAATGTACTACCTCGGACTCCTCATTAGGGACCTCCTCCTCGAACTTATCATTCTCCGCGATTGCGTCGAAGATTTCTTGAACAGCGATGGGGTCGTCGATGTAGATCACCGGAGTGCCTCCGCCTGCCGCCTGCCCCCCATCCAGATCTGCCGCTGGCACCACGACTTTGTCGGCCACCTGCTGCTCGGCGGCGACGGCTACTACCTGCTGCTCGGCGGCGACTGCTACCACCTGCTGCTCGGCAGAGACGGCTACCACCTGCTGCTTGGCGGCGATGGCTACTGGCGGGACGGATGAGCTCACACCCTCGACGGCACGGTGACGAGCGGCGTTTATGCCCGGAGAAGATGCCTCCACCTGCTTGGTGACGACTGAGCCATCTGTTGCTGCGCCTTCAACTGGCTTCACCTCCGGATCGTCTCCACGTGTACGCTTCATGGCGCACCAAGGGAAGGAGGTAGTGCAAACGAGGGAGCTTCCGCGCACGCGACAGGTGTAGATTGGGGTCTTGGGACTAGACAGACTAGGGGGGGGAATGACACGAGATCATGGTAGAAGAAGGTAGAGGGGGGTTATAAACACCAGACTGTTTGTAGTCCTCGAGTGGACACGTGTGGTGGGCGGGGGGCAGGGGCTACCACGATCTCCACCCTTTTTCGGTTCCCTTTTTTTTGAAACAGCCACGATCTCCACTTTAGAGCTGCATTGAAAACATGCTCATGGCAGACCTCGATTCCACTGCATGCAAGTGGCACGGAACTAATTTGTAGCAATGTTAGATCTACTCGAGGGGGGCCCTTGACTCATGGAATTTACTAGCGGTAGGGCCTAGTTGGAAGTGAGATTGAGAGCGCTGCGTAAAAATGGGATATGTCTGATTAAAATCAAGTGGCAATAAATTGCAGCGTCCCGTCGACAACCGTGCACTCGATGACCCTGTTTCTCTATGCATGAGTTGTAGTAGTAGTAGTAGTAGGCTTTTCAGACTTGATTAAACTTGACATGACCGCTCGACGACTTTTTCCATGGATGTCATCGTGTTCCTTCCTGTAGAAGTCTCGCGGAGGGAGACGTCCGTGCTGTCTCACGCTGTACTATGAAGGGCACGACATGTGCAACGATCATCGTTGGATCGCACATAATCAACGGTTGGTGTGCATGATCTGTGTGACAACTGTGACAACCAATCAGGGAGTAGCAGACAGGGTGAGCACATGTTTGGGCTTCTAAGAAAGATAGAGAGGGAGGGGGCCAAAACTAAGTAGTACCACATAAAACCAAGGGCAAAACTGAGTAGTATAAAAATGGAAAGTGTCTTGTACAATGAAATACATCGTGGAATAAATCAAATTATGCCAAGATAGATCCACTAGAGTTCATTGGATGTGTGTTCTTCTCATAAACCACACATGGATCCACCTGTGTGATTGCATGTCTGTTCCTCTAAACAAACCACATAAGGATCTACCAGTGTCATTGGATATGTGTTCTTCTCGTGAACCACACGTGGATCTACCGGTGTCATTGCATGTCTGTTCCTCTAAACAAACCACATAATGATCCACCAGTGTCATTGCGTGTCTGTTCTTTTCATTAACCACACCCAGTGTCATTGCATGTCTGTTCTTCTAAACAAACCACATAAGGATCCACCAGTGTCATTGCCTGTTTGTTCTTTTCATGAACCACACCTAGTGTCATTGCATGTGTGTTCTTCTAAATAAACCACATAAGTCATTGCATGTCTGTTCTTTTCATGAACCACACCCGGTGTCATTGCATGTGTGTTCCTCTAGACAGACCACATAAGGATCCACCAGTGTCATTGCATGTCTGTTCCTCTAAACAAACCACATAAGGATCCACCAGTGTCATTGGATGTGTGTTCTTCTCATGAACCACACATGGATCCACCGGTGTCATTGCATGTTTGTTCCTCTAAACAAACCACATAAGGATCCACCTATGTCATTGCATGTCTGTTCTTTTCATGAATCACACCCAGTGTCATTGCATGCATGTTCTTTTCATTAACCACAGCTAGAGTCATTGCATGTCTATTACTTCCATAAACCACACATGGATCCACCGATGTGATTGCATGTCTGTTCTTTTCATGAACCACACCTAGTGTCACTGCATGTCAGTTCTTTTCATGAACCACATAAGGATCCACCTAGTGTCATTGGATGTATGTTCTTCTCATGAACCACACGTGGATCCACTGGTGTCATTGCATGTATGTTCCTCTAAACAAACCACATAAGGATCCACCAGTGTCATTGCATGTGTGTTCTTTTCATGAACCACACCCAGTGTCATTGCATGTGTGTTCTTCTAAACAAACCACATAAGGATCCACCAGTGTCATTGCATGTCTGTTCTTTTCATGAACCACACATAAGGATCCACCAGTGTCATTGCATGTCTGTTCTTTTCATGAACCACACCCAGTGCCATTGCATGTGTGTTCTGTTCATGAACCACAGCTAGAGTCATTGCATGTCTGTTCTTTTCAGAAACCACCCCCAGTGTCATTGCATGTCTGTTCTTTTCATGAACCACACCCGGTGTCACTGCATGTCTGTTCTTTTCATGAACCACATAAGGATCTACCAGTGTCATTGGATGTGTGTTCTTCTCATGAACCACACATGGATCCACTGGTGTCATTGCATGTCTATTCCTCGAAACAAACCACATAAGGATCCACCAGTGTCATTGCATATCTGTTCTTTTCATGAACCACACATAAGGATCCACCAGTGTCATTGCATGTCTGTTCTTTTCATGAACCACACCCAGTGTCATTGCATGTGTGTTCTTTTCATGAACCACAGCTAGAGTCATTGCATGCCTGTTCTTTTCATGAACCACACCCAGTGTCATTGCATCTCTGTTATTTTCATGAACCACACCCGGTGTCACTGCATGTCTGTTCTTTTCATGAACCACATAAGGATCTACCATTGTCATTGGATGTGTGTTCTTCTCATGAACCACTTGTGGATCCACCAGTGTCATTGCATGTCTGTTCCTCTAAACAAACCACATAAGGATCCACCAGTGTCATTGCGTGTCTATTCTTTTCATGAACCACACCCAGTGTCATTGCATGTGTGTTCTTCTAAACAAACCACATAAGGATCCACTAGTGTCATTGCATGTATGTTCTTTTCATGAACCACACCCAGTGTCATTGCATGTGTGTTCTTCTAAACAAACCACATAAGTCATTGCATGTGTGTTCTTTTCATGAACCACACCCGGTGTCATTGCATGTGTGTTCCTCTAGACAGACCACATATGGATCCACCGGTGTCATTGCATGCCTGTTCCTCTAAACAAACCACATAAGGATCTACCAGTGTCATTGGATGTGTTTTCTTCTCATGAACCACACGTGGATCCACCGGTGTCATTGCATGTCTGTTCCTCTAAACAAACCACATAAGGATCCACCAGTGTCATTGCATGTGTGTTCTTTTCATGAACCACACCCAGTGTCATTACATGTGTGTTCTTCTAAACAAACCACATAAGGATCCACCAGTGTCATTGCATGTCTATTCTTTTCATGAACCACACAAAAGGACCCACCAGTGCCATTGCATGTCTGTTCTTTTCATGAACCACAGCTAGTGTCATTGCATGTGTGTTCTGTTCATGAACCACAGCTAGAGTCATTGCATGTGTGTTCTTTTCATGAACCACACCCGGTGTCACTGCATGTCTGTTCTTTTCATGAACCACATAAGGATCTACCAGTGTCATTGGATGTGTGTTCTTCTCATGACCCACACGTGGATCCACTGGTGTCATTGCATGTCTGTTCCTCTAAACAAACCACACAAGGATCCACCAGTGTCATTGCATGTCTGTTCTTTTCATGAACCACACATAAGGATCCACCAGTGTCATTGCATGTCTGTTCTTTTTATGAACCACACCCAGTGTCATTGCATGTGTGTTCTTTTCATGAACCACAGCTAGAGTCATTGCATGCCTGTTCTTTTCATGAACCACACCTAGTGTCATTGCATGTCTGTTCTTTTCATGAACCAAACCAAGTGTCACTGCATGTCTGTTCTTTTCATGAACCACATAAGGATCTAGCAGTGTCATTGGATGTGTGTTCGTCTCATGAACCACACGTGGATACACCGGTGTCATTGCGTGTCTGTTCTTTTCATGAACCACACATAAGGATCCAACAGTGTCATTGCATGTCTGTTCTTTTCATGAACCACAACTAGAGTCATTGCATGTCTATTCTTTTCATGAACCACACCCAGTGTCATTGCATGTCTATTCTTCTAAACAAACCACATAAGGATCCACCAGTGTCATTGCATGTCTGTTCTTTTCATGAACCACACATAAGGATCCACAAGTGTCGTTGCATGTCTGTTCTTATCATGAACCACACGTGGATCCACCGGTGTCATTGCATGTCTGTTCCTCTAAACAAACCACATAAGGATCCACCAGTGTCATTTCGTGTCTGTTCTTTTCATGAACCATACCCAGTGTCATTGCATGTGTGTTCTTCTAAACAAACCACATAAGGATCCACCAGTGTCATTGCATGTCTGTTCTTTTCATGAACTACATAACGATCCACCAGTGTCATTGCATGTCTGTTCTTTTCATGAACCACACCCAGTGTCATTGCATGTCTGTTCTTTTCATGAACCACACCGAGTGTCACTGCATGTTAGTTCTTTTCATGAACCACATAAAGATCTACCATTGTCATTGGATGTGTGTTCTTCTCATGAACAACACGTGGATCCACCGGTGTCATTGCATGTCTGTTCCTCTAAACAAACCACATAAGGATCCACCAGTGCCATTGCATGTGTGTTCTTTTCGTGAACCACACCCAGTGTCATTGCATGTGTGTTCTTCTAAACAAACCACATAAGGATCCACCAGTGTCATTGCATGTGTGTTCTTTTCATGAACCACACATAAGGATCCACCAGTGTCATTGCATGTCTGTTCTTTTCATGAACCACACCCAGTGTCATTGCATGTGTGTTCTATTCATGAACCACAGCTAGAGTCATTGCATGTCTGTTCTTTTCATGAACCACACCCGGTGTCACTGCATGTCTAATCTTTTCATGAACCACATAAGGATCTACCAGTGTCATTGGATGTGTGTTCTTCTCATGAACCACACGTGGATCCACCAGTGTAATTGCATGTCTATTCCTCTAAACAAACCACATAAGGATCCACCAGTGTCATTGCATGTTTGTTCTTTTCATGAACCACACATAAGGATCCACCAGTGTCATTTCATGTCTGTTCTTTTCATGAACCACACCCAGTGTCATTGCATGTGTGTTCTTTTCATGAACCACAGCTAGAGTCATTGCATGTATGTTCTTTTCATGAACCACACATAAGGATCCACCAGTGTCATTGCATGTCTGTTCTTTTCATGAACCACACATAAGGATCCACTAGTGTCATTGCATGTATGTTCTTTTCATGAACCACACCCAGTGCCATTGCATGTGTGTTCTTTTCATGAAAACCAGAGCTAGAGTCATTGCATGTCTGTTCATTTCATGAACCACACCCAGTGTCATTGCATGTCTGTTCTTTTCATGAACCACACCCGGTGTCACTGCATGTATGTTCTTTTCATGAACCACATAAGGATCTACCAGTGTCATTGGATGTGTGTTCTTCTCATGAACCACACGTGGATCCACCGGTGTCATTGCATGTCTGTTCCTCTAAAAAAACACATAAGGATCCACCAGTGTCATTGCATGTCTGTTCTTTTCATGAACCACACCCAGTGTCATTGCATGTGTGTTCTTCTAAACAAACCACATAAGGATCCACCAGTGTCATTGCATGTCTGTTCTTTTCATGAACCACAACCAGTGTCATTGCATGTGTGTTCTTCTAAACAAACCATATAAGGATCCACCAGTGTCATTGCCTGTCTTTTCTTTTCGTGAACCACAACCAGTGTCATTGCATGTGTGTTCCTCTAAACAAACCACACAAGGATCCACCAGTGTCATTGCATGTCTGTTCTTTTCATGAACCACACATAAGGATCCACCAGTGTCATTGCATGTCTGTTCTTTTTATGAACCACACCCAGTGTCATTGCATGTGTGTTCTTTTCATGAACCACAGCTAGAGTCATTGCATGCCTGTTCTTTTCATGAACCACACCTAGTGTCATTGCATGTCTGTTCTTTTCATGAACCAAACCAAGTGTCACTGCATGTCTGTTCTTTTCATGAACCACATAAGGATCTAGCAGTGTCATTGGATGTGTGTTCGTCTCATGAACCACACGTGGATACACCGGTGTCATTGCGTGTCTGTTCTTTTCATGAACCACACATAAGGATCCAACAGTGTCATTGCATGTCTGTTCTTTTCATGAACCACAACTAGAGTCATTGCATGTCTATTCTTTTCATGAACCACACCCAGTGTCATTGCATGTCTATTCTTCTAAACAAACCACATAAGGATCCACCAGTGTCATTGCATGTCTGTTCTTTTCATGAACCACACATAAGGATCCACAAGTGTCGTTGCATGTCTGTTCTTATCATGAACCACACGTGGATCCACCGGTGTCATTGCATGTCTGTTCCTCTAAACAAACCACATAAGGATCCACCAGTGTCATTTCGTGTCTGTTCTTTTCATGAACCATACCCAGTGTCATTGCATGTGTGTTCTTCTAAACAAACCACATAAGGATCCACCAGTGTCATTGCATGTCTGTTCTTTTCATGAACTACATAACGATCCACCAGTGTCATTGCATGTCTGTTCTTTTCATGAACCACACCCAGTGTCATTGCATGTCTGTTCTTTTCATGAACCACACCGAGTGTCACTGCATGTTAGTTCTTTTCATGAACCACATAAAGATCTACCATTGTCATTGGATGTGTGTTCTTCTCATGAACAACACGTGGATCCACCGGTGTCATTGCATGTCTGTTCCTCTAAACAAACCACATAAGGATCCACCAGTGCCATTGCATGTGTGTTCTTTTCGTGAACCACACCCAGTGTCATTGCATGTGTGTTCTTCTAAACAAACCACATAAGGATCCACCAGTGTCATTGCATGTGTGTTCTTTTCATGAACCACACATAAGGATCCACCAGTGTCATTGCATGTCTGTTCTTTTCATGAACCACACCCAGTGTCATTGCATGTGTGTTCTATTCATGAACCACAGCTAGAGTCATTGCATGTCTGTTCTTTTCATGAACCACACCCGGTGTCACTGCATGTCTAATCTTTTCATGAACCACATAAGGATCTACCAGTGTCATTGGATGTGTGTTCTTCTCATGAACCACACGTGGATCCACCAGTGTAATTGCATGTCTATTCCTCTAAACAAACCACATAAGGATCCACCAGTGTCATTGCATGTTTGTTCTTTTCATGAACCACACATAAGGATCCACCAGTGTCATTTCATGTCTGTTCTTTTCATGAACCACACCCAGTGTCATTGCATGTGTGTTCTTTTCATGAACCACAGCTAGAGTCATTGCATGTATGTTCTTTTCATGAACCACACATAAGGATCCACCAGTGTCATTGCATGTCTGTTCTTTTCATGAACCACACATAAGGATCCACTAGTGTCATTGCATGTATGTTCTTTTCATGAACCACACCCAGTGCCATTGCATGTGTGTTCTTTTCATGAAAACCAGAGCTAGAGTCATTGCATGTCTGTTCATTTCATGAACCACACCCAGTGTCATTGCATGTCTGTTCTTTTCATGAACCACACCCGGTGTCACTGCATGTATGTTCTTTTCATGAACCACATAAGGATCTACCAGTGTCATTGGATGTGTGTTCTTCTCATGAACCACACGTGGATCCACCGGTGTCATTGCATGTCTGTTCCTCTAAAAAAACACATAAGGATCCACCAGTGTCATTGCATGTCTGTTCTTTTCATGAACCACACCCAGTGTCATTGCATGTGTGTTCTTCTAAACAAACCACATAAGGATCCACCAGTGTCATTGCATGTCTGTTCTTTTCATGAACCACAACCAGTGTCATTGCATGTGTGTTCTTCTAAACAAACCATATAAGGATCCACCAGTGTCATTGCCTGTCTTTTCTTTTCGTGAACCACAACCAGTGTCATTGCATGTGTGTTCTTCTAAACAAACCACATAAGGATCCACCAGTGTCATTGCCTGCCTGTTCTTTTCATGAACCACACCTAGTGTCAGTGCATGTCTGTTCTTTTCATGAACCACACCCAGTGTCACTGCATGCCAGTTCTTTTCATGAACCACATAAGGATCTACCAGTGTCATTGGATGTGTGTTCTTCTCATGAACCACATGTGGATTGATGTCTACGCACTTCTATTCTTGTAGACAGTTGTTGGGCCTCCAAGTGCGGAGGTTTGTAGAACAGCAGCAAGTTTTCCCTTAAGTGGATCAGCCAAGGTTTATCGAACTCAGGGAGGAAGTGGTCAAAGGTATTTCCTCTCAAGCAATCCTGCAATCAAGATACAAGAAGTCTCTTGTGTCCCCAACACACCCAATACACTTGTCAGGTGTATAGGTGCACTAGTTTGGCGAAGAGATAGTGAAATACAAGTGGTATGGATAAATATAAGTGGTAACGGTGATAGAAGATAACTTGATGACATGGAAGAGACTAAAAGCAAACTGAAATAAAGATGGAAGCAAGCAAACATGTAACAGATCTAGTAGCAAACGGTGTTTCAATGCTAAGAAACAAGGCCTAGGGATCATACTTTCACTAGTGAACACTCTCATATAAATATCTTCTCTTTACGATACTACTCTTAACTACTCTCCAGTTGGACACTCTAATTGATGGTAGGGCTATAACAGCACACCTCAAAGTAAGCCTTTCCCATCAAGAAAACCCCACACTGTCACCTTGAGCACTAGATGAGTCCAACAAACACCACAATTTCATAAAGACATCCAACTCCAAATATAACTCATAACAAGTATTTGTAATCTCTAGCCTAAGTGCCACCATGGTGTGCACACTGTCAACTTCACACACATGGGGAGAGCAGAGATCTATTAAAGCACTTGAGTAGCAAGGTAGATCTATAGATTACAAGCTCATGATCTCAATAAGATCATGCATAGAGAGAGAGATGAACACATAGCTACCGGTAGAACCCTAAGCCTCGAGAGAGATCTACTCCCTCGTCATCATGGGAATCAGCAATGGTGATGGAGATCGATGGAGATGGCTCCGGGGGCACTTCCCCGTCCCGGCAGGGTACCGGAACAGAGACTTTCTGTCCCTCGAATCTCCCCTTCGGTGGCGGCGGCGCTGCAGAACTTTTCGTGGGTTTCTGATTGACGATTTAGGGTTTTGGCTTCGGGAGGCTTCTTATAGGACATAGGGCAAGGTCGGTGGGCGGCCAGGGGCCCACACCATGCCCTGGCGCGGCCTAGGTGGACCCGTGCCATGGGGTGGTGTGGCCACCCTGTGGCCGCTCTCCGGCTCTCCTTCTGGCTCCGTGAATCTTCCGGGAAAATATCGACTTTGTCTTTTGTCCGGTCCAATTCCGAGAATATTGATTTTCTGACTTTCCTGGAACCAAAAACAGCAGAAAACAGGCAACTGACACTATGGCTCTTGTTAATAGGTTAGTCCAAGAAATCATATGAAAAGTACTCCAAAGTGCGGACAAAACACAAGAAAGTAGATAAAACCAAGCATGGAACATCAAAAATTATAGATACATTTTCAATGTATCAACATCTCCAAGCTTAACTCCAGCACGTCCTCGAGTAGATAAGTGATAAAAAGAAAGAAGAATTTTTGAGGTGACATGCACCATCAAAGACTTGATCAAAGTATTTGTAAAACATTCAAAGCTGGGATCATAGTACTTCAATCATAAGATGAAAGACAAAGTTCTAGCAATAAGACAAAGAAACTATGTTGCAACATGAAAAGGCACAAACAAAAGGTTCATGAATAACAATGCTTTGTAAGACGTTTGTTTGTTTCACATAAAGAAAACATAGCATAATAGTATTCAGCTTGTTCCTCAATAGAGTAGCAAATATAAATGCATAGGACACCTTCAAAGTTCATAAGAGTGACTAGATACAATAGTTTAAAACAAGCAATATCAAGTTATGCATCAATCAACTAGTCTTGGGACAATGCACATAGAACTAAGAATGGCCACTATGCTCTCAAAGTAGGTGCATAAAGGTAGAAGGTGGAGACTCAATATAATGGTGGAAGAAAGGCCTTTGTAAAAGGAAGTAGGGATTCAAGTCTCATAAAGAGCTTCCAAAAATTATGGTACTTATAACTTTCAGCTCGCATTGCCCCTATCATAAGCATCTTGAAGTGATTAAGGTTAAAGTGAACAAACTATGGAGTACATGCTTGACGAAGTATAAGTTAGAAATCTCATGTCCCTTGTATACGAGGGCCGCTCCTCATGCTACTCAAGTTTAGTCACCGGTAAGTTCTTGTCATTGTAAGTACATGTGTATCATAGAGAACCGCCAACAGGATACCCCTTGCCCGATGATACAGAAGAATCCCCATATCAAAATGTCAAGGCAAGCAGACAACGAGCATCTCAGCAATCTTCTTATTTACCATGGGAATATGGTGCTTTTTTGTCTCTTTCCTCTTTTCATAATCTTTTTTTTTCTCTTTTTTTCTCAATATAGGACTCTTTTTTTATAAGAAGAATGCTTCATAGATAACTCATTATGGTTACGCTGCAGGTTTCCACCATGTCAGCATGGATTAGACCAGCGGCCCAGGCGTTTCTCTAACACATATACATAACTCCATGGACTTACAAGCTCCCCTTTCATTTCACACCGACGACATCCATAGACAAAAGAGCATGATATCAACTAGCTACAAAGTACCCGTGCAATGTTGAAAGCGTTCCCCATGACAGCACGGTTCTGCATAATCCCCAACAAATAAGTGCAAGCATATACAACATAGACGACACAATGGTTCAAGTTTATTAAGTGCAAGAAAAGTAAAGTGTGCCATCAAGTTCGTGAGAGCTTTAATCACTAATGTTCTCATAACAAGTTTAATTTGGAAGGTAAACAAAAACATGAATATACTTGGAATAACATAAGCTAGTAGGTAGGTATGGTGTACTCTTTGGAATAACTTGGTTTAGGGAGTTGGATGCATGAGTGGAACTCATACTTGGTTGTGGAGGCTAGCAAAAGACTGGGAGCGACAAACTAAGAGAGAAATATTGGCCATAATCATGCAGTGCGACAAAACATCATTGATCAAAGCATAAAGTGATACTACAAGTTGAAAACTAAAGGATCATAAAGGCTTATGGTGACTTGAGATAGTCATAACATGGTGTGAGCATGCGCCAAGTCAACCCAAATAAAGCATCAAAGGAGAATACCACTATACTATGCTTTAATATGCTAAAACAACACATGATTCATCCAAGGCACATTAAGCAATCTCAATTGTTTATAACAAGTCATACTACAACAAAGAATACTAAGCATAAAGCCAAAACAATATCAAGCATGGCATGACAGAGCATAGGCCACAGTCAAAAACGAGCTCTTTTTACCACAAAAGTATGAACTTTCCTACTCTTTTCCAAACCAAACCAAACTATTTGCAAACCAATGTATGAAAGAGGGGGTCCAACCAATTTATTCAGAAAACTAAGCAAACCAAAGCAAATGAAAAAAACCAAAACGAAAACGAAAAAGAAGACGCTCCAAGAAAAACACAACTGTGCATGAAACAATAAAAATGAAGCGTTTGGAAGAAACCTGGGATTTTTATTGATGAAGAAGGGGATGCCTTGGGCATCCCCAAGGTTTGACGCTTGTACTTCTTGGATATTTCTTGGGGTGACACGCATGGCATCCCCAAGCTTGAGATTTAGCCCATCCTCCATCTCATTACTCATTCCTTCCATACACCTGAAAATTTTCCTTCATACAAAACTTCACACAATCTTTATTAGCAACATTAGTGCACTCAAGATAATAAGTATTTTGGTTCAGTTCCAACACAAATAAAAATTCCATTAAAACAAAATCTACTGTAAAACTTCCTTCAAAAAGTCCAAAAGATCAAAGAGAACTCAAAAAAGGAACCAACAAGAAGCAAATGCAAATAATGGCAGAAATATGTCAAAACAGACCAGCAGGTAAAGACGAATTTTTTCGAAGACCTTCTGTTGCTCAAATCAAAAAGCGTTGAACTAACGAAAGTTAGATAACAACCTGGGGCAGAAGCACAAAACATTACATCTCAATCCGACATACAGAACTCTCTCACGAATTTTTACGGTGAAGTTCAAAAATCTGTTTCGAGACAGCAACTTTCCCAATCATTACTTCTCTCTCATTAGAGGTTACTCTTGGCACAAAAATCAAATAAAAAGGATAAGGAGCAGTTATTACTGAGGTAATAACTTCCAAGACTCATCTAAAACTTCTAGGTTATCTCCCAATAAGTACTTTTCTTTAACGCTTTTAAGTTAGACATGATAGTTTGAGAAGATGCTCACATAGGAAATATGAATTGAAGTAAAAGAGAGCATCAAGAAGCAAATTCAAAGCACATTTAAGTATAACCCACTTCCTATGCATAGGAATCTTGTAAAGAAACAAGTCATGAAAGCACAAAGCAACAAGCATAGGAAAGCAAAACAAGTGCAGCTTCAAAATTTTCAACATAAAGAGGGGAAACTTAATACTGTTGAGACACATAAAACCATGTTTCCCTCTCTCATAATAACTTTTAGTAGCAACATGAATAAAATAAACAATATAAATATCACAAGAAGCATTCTTATCACGATCCACATGCATAAAAGAATCAATACTCCCCACATAAACATAGTCATTCTTATTAATTGTAGTGGGAGCAAATTCAACAAAATAGCTATCATTATTATTCTCATCACCATAATCATCAAATATAGGAGGCATATTGTAATAATAATTACTTTCCTCCTCAATAGTAGGTGGACTTAAAATATCATATTCATCATTGTAATCATCATATATTGGAGGTATGGTATCATCATAAGTAATAGAATAGCTATCTTCCAAAGCTGGGGAACTAAAAAGATCATTTCCATCAAAACTAGCTTCCCCAAGCTTAGACTTTTCCATAGCATTAGCAATAATGGCTTCCAAAGAATTCATACTAACAACATTGCTATTAGCATGCAAATAAAGTTCCATAGGTTTTTTAATTTTCTCTTCAAACACTTCATGTCCTAACTCAAGATAAATATTATAAAGCTCTCTAATTTTGTTGTTGTTTTCCATTAAGCCTAACTAGTGAAAACAAGAAACAAAAAGACAAAATTGTAGAATCTAAAGGAAATAACTTCGAGCACTCACATCGGAGGATGTGAGTACCTTTTACCTTTCCTCCCGGCAACGACGCAAGAAAATAGGCGTTTGCCGTGGGAGGTTCTTCTTCTTTAATCCTCCGCTGTGAATACCTTTTACCTTACCTCCCCGGCAACGGCACCAGAAAATAGCTTGACGTCTACGCACTTCTATTATTGTAGACAGTTATTGGGCCTCCAAGTGCAGAGGTTTGTAGAACAGCAGCAAGTTTTCCCTTAAGTGGACCACCCAAGGTTTATCGAACTCAGGGAGGAAGTGGTCAAAGGTATTCCCTCTCAAGCAATCCTGCAATCAAGATACAAGAAGTCTCTTGTGTCCCCAACACACCCAATACACTTGTCAGGTGTATAGGTGCACTAGTTCGGCGAAGAGATAGTGAAATACAAGTGGTATGGATAAATATAAGTGGTAACGATGATAGAAGATAACTTGATGGCGTGGAAGAGACTAAAAGCAAACTGAAATAAAGATGGAAGCAAGCAAACATGTAACAGATCTAGTAGCAAACGGTGTTTCAATGCTAAGAAACAAGGCCTAGGGATCATACTTTCACTAGTGAACACTCGCATATAAATATCTTCTCTTTACGATACTAGTCTTAACTACTCTCCGGTTGGACACTCTAATCGATGGTAGGGCTATAACAACACACCTCAAAGTAAGCCTTTCCCATCTAGAAAACCCCACACTATCACCTTGAGCACTAGATGAGTCCAACAAACACCACAATTTCATAAAGACATCCAACTCCAAATATAACTCATAACAAGTATTTGTAATCTCTAGCCTAAGTGCCACCATGGTGTGCACACTGTCAACTTCACACACATGGGGAGAGCAGGGATCTATTAAAGCACTTGAGTAGCAAGGTAGATCTATAGATTACAAGCTCATGATCTCAATAAGATCATGCATAGAGAGAGAGATGAACACATAGCTACCGGTAGAACCCTTAGCCTCGAGAGAGATCTACTCCCTCCTCATCATGGGAATCAACAATGGTGATGGATATGGTGGTGGAGATCGATGGAGATGGCTCCAGGGGCACTTCCCCGTCCCGACAGGGTGCTGGAATAGAGACTTTCTGTCCCCCGAATCTCCCCTTCGGTGGCGGCGGCGCTGCAGAACTTTTCGTGGGTTTCTGATTGACGATTTAGGGTTTTGGCTTCGGGAGGCTTATTATAGCCCAAAGGGCAAGGTCGGTGGGCGGCCAGGGGGCCCACGCCATGCCCTGGCACGACCTAGGTGGACCCGCGCCATGGGGTGGTGTGGCCACCATGTGGCCCCTCTCCGGCTCTCCTTCTGGCTCCGTGAATCTTCTGGGAAATATCGACTTTGGCTTTTGTCCGGTCCAATTCCGAGAATATTGATTTTTTGACTTTCCTAGAACCAAAAACAGCAGAAAACATGCAACTGGCACTGTGGCTCTTGTTAATAGGTTAGTCCAAGAAATCATATGAGAAGTACTCCAAAGTGCGGACAAAACACAAGAAAGTAGTTAAAACCAAGCATGGAACATCAAAAATTATAGATACATTTGCAATGTATCATGGATCCACCGGTGTCATTGCATGGCTGTTCCTCCAAACAAACCACATAAGGATACATCAGTGTCATTGCATGTCTGTTCTTTTCATGAACCACACCCAGTGTCACTTCATGTGTGTTCTTCTAGACAAACCACATAAGGATCCACCAGTGTCATTGCATGTCTGTTCTTTTCATGAACCACATAAGGATCCACCAGTGTCATTGCATGTCTGTTCTTTTCATGAACCACATAAGGATCCACCAGTGTCATTGCATGTCTGTTCTTTTCATGAACCACACCCAGTGTCACTGCATGTCAGTTCTATTCATGAACCACATAAGGATCTACCAGTGTCATTGGATGTGTGTTCTTCTCATGAACCACACGTGGATCCACCGGTGTCATTACATGTCTGTTCCTCTAAACAAACCACATAAGGATCCACCAGTGTGATTGCATGTCTGTTCTTTTCATGAACCAGACCCAGTGTCATTGCATGTGTGTTCTTTGCATGAACCACAGCTAGAGTCATTGCATGTCTATTCTTTTCATGAACCACACCAAGTGTCATTGCATGTCTGTTCCTTTCATGAACCAAACCCAGTGTCACTGCATGTCAGTTCTTTTCATGAACCACATAAGGATCTACCAGTGTCATTGGATGTGTGTTCTTCTCATGAACCACACGTGGATACACCGGTGTCATTGCGTGTCTGTTCTTTTCATGAACCACACATAAGGATCCAATAGTGTCATTGCATGTCTGTTCTTTTCATGAACCACAACTAGAGTCATTGCATGTCTATTCTTTTCATGAACCACACCCAGTGTCATTGCATGTCTATTCTTCTAAACAAACCACATAAGGATCCACCAGTGTCATTGCATGTCTGTTCTTTTCATGAACCACACATAAGGATCCACAAGTGTCGTTGCATGTCTGTTCTTTTCATGAACCACACCTAGTGTCATTGCATGTTTGTTCTTTTCATGAACCACAGCTAGAGTCATTGCATGTCTGTTCTTTTCATGAACCACACCCAGTGTCATTGCATGTCTGTTCTTCTCATGAACCCCATAAGGATCCACCAGTGTCATTGGATGTGTGTTCTTCTCATGAACCACACGTGGATCCACCGGTGTCATTGCATGTCTATTCCTCTAAACAAACCACATAAGGATCCACTAGTGTCATTGCATGTCTGTTCTTTTCATGAACCACACCCAGTGTCATTTCATGTGTGTTCTTCTAAACAAACCACATAAGGATCCACCAGTGTCATTGCCTGTCTGTTATTTTCATGAACCACACATAAGTATCCACCAGTGTCATTGCATGTCTGTTCTTTTCATGAACCAAACCCAGTGTCATTGCATGTGTATTCTGTTCAAGAACCACAACTAGAGTCATTGCATGTATGTTCTTTTCATGAACCACAACCAGTGTCATTGCATGTCTGTTCTTTTCATGAACCACACCCGGTGTCACTGCATGTCTGTTCTTTTCATGAACCACATAAGGATCTACTAGTGTCACTGGATGTGTGTCTTCTAATGAACCACACGTGGATCCACCAGTGTCATTGCTTGTCTGTTCCTCTAAACAAACCACATAAGGATCCACCAGTGTCATTGCATGTCTGTTCTTTTCATGAACCACACATAAGGATCCACCAGTGTCGTTGCATGTCTGTTCGTTTCATGAACCACACCTAGTGTCATTACATGTGTGTTCTTTTCATGTAACATAGGTAGATTCATTGCATGTCTGTTCTTTTCATGAACCACACCTAGTCTCATTGCATGTCTGTTCTTTTCATGAACCACACCCGGTGTCACTGCATGCCTGTTCTTTTCATGAACCACATAAGGATCTACCAGTGTCATTGGATGTGTGTTCTTCTCATGAACCACACGTGGATCCACCGGTGTCATTGCATGTCTGTACCTCTAAACAAACCACATAAGGATCCACCAGTGTCATTGCATGTCTGTTCTTTTCATGAACCACACCCAGTGTCATTGAATGTGTGTTCTTCTAAACAAACCACATAAGGATCCACCAGTGTCATTGCATGTTTGTTCTTTTCATGAACCACATAAGAATCCACCAGTGTCATTGCATGTCTGTTCTTTTCATGAACCACATAAGGATCCACCAGTGTCATTGCATGTCTGTTCTTTTCATGAACCACATAAGGATCCACCAATGTCATTGCATGTCTGTTCTTTTCATGAACCACACCCAGTGTCAGTGCATGTCTGTTCTTTTCATGAACCACACCCAATGTCACTGCATGTCAGTTCTTTTCATGAACCACATAAGGATCTACCAGTGTCATTGGATGTGTGATCTTCTCATGAACCACACGTGGATCCACCTGTGTCATTGCATGTCTGTTCCTCTAAACAAACCACATAAGGATCCACCAGTGTCATTGGGTGTCTGTTCTTTTCATGAACCACACCCAGTGTCATTATATGTGTGTTCTTCTAAACAAACCACATAAGGATCTACCAGTGTCATTGTCTGTCTGTTCTTTTCATGAACCACACCTAGTGTCATTTCATTTGTGTTCTTCTAAACAAACCACATAAGGATCCACCAGTGTCATTGCATGTTTGTTCTTTTCATGAACCACATTAGGATCCACCAGTGTCATTGCATGTCTGTTCTTTTCATCAATCACAACTAGAGTCATTGCATGTCTGTTACTTCCACAAACCACATATGGATCCACCTAGTGTGATTTCATGTGTGTTCTTTTCACAAACCACACATGGATACACTAGTGTCATTGCATGGGTAGCCGTTAGACCGAGTCTTCTAGAAGGCACGCCCTAACACAGTTGTTTTGCTTGACGATTGTTACATACCATTCGATTGGGGCGCTTGGACGATTGGGATGGTCTTCGTGAGAGCGATCCGCGAGTAGGCCATTCTGCGGCATGATTGGCCACGCTTGCTCTGGACAAACTGGCAACATCGGGCGCTCCCCTGTTGCGAGTGTCACGTCTCACGAGTTCAGTGGGCCACATCCCAGTGTCACGCCCCCATTACTTCTCTTCCTCCCCGTACTTCTCTTCCTTACCCTCGAAGCCACTTTCCCCACTTCACTCCCATCCTGCCGTAGCCGCAAGCCGACGGCGCCTCCATCCCAATCCCCTCTCCGGCGGCCACCCCCCTCCCCTCTCGCCATGGGTTCAAGGGGAGACGGCAAGGAAACGCTTCGTGACGACAAGGACGGTGCTTTCGATGTGAGTCGTCTCATGTCTATTTCTATCATTTGTGGCCAGTTATCTATTTTTTGAGCTAGATCTAATCTGTTTACTCATGCGCGTATGATGTGTTAGGCCAACCAAACGATGTATGACTCCGACTATCACGGTTTATAGGATGAAGACAGTCCTCTGGTATGTAAACATGGATATGTGCCCACTAAATTTATAGCGTTCGAAGGACGAAACACAGGCAGGAGGTTTCTACGGTGTCAAGGACATCGTGCAATGATGCAAGGCGGAAGTTGCGGCGTTGTCAAATGGGTAGATCCAGAGTGGCCCAAATCGATGCAGAAAACGGTGGACAAACTATGGGAAATGACTGTCGAGTTGAAAGAATCCGTATTATGCTCACTTCTTGACAGTGTTGAGACAAAGCTATGGGAACCAGTTGACACGACCAAGCATAAGCGAGATCTCGGGTGGGTGCAAGACAAGGTTATCAAAGTCGAGAAGGAGAGGGACGCGGCATTGGCCCTGAAGGATAAAGTAGAGAAAGAACTGACTCAAGCAAGGAATGATCTCCACCAGGCCAAAGTCCTGCAGTACACAACTACGAGTATTGACAAGTGCATGAGGAAAAATGCAGAGAAACAATTGAAGTTGTGCAAGGAAGATGCTAAAAGGAAGGAGAAGACAATTCGATCCTTGCTCTCGCAGGAAGATGTGCATCGGGCCAAGATTAGGAAGATCAAGGAGATGTGTGATAACTAGTTCTATTTAGCTTAAGCTCCGTGCCTTTTTAAGTTGTAATATTTGTACTTGTTGACCTAGCGGTCTGAACTATTGGTCCCGGATTCCAGGGAGGAAAAAAATTGCTCTGACCCTGCATTACTTCTTTTGTCTGACCGTCACTTCGTCGTCCTCGTGTACAAATAGGAGGCGCCACAGCGTGTCGCTTCGTTGTCCATCCCCTCGTCCTCTCCAATCTCCACCGCGCCGCCATGGAGATGCTCGATCTGAACTTGTACGAGGCGGTGATGTTTGCGAACTTCGACATCCTTGCACCGCCAGCTGCGAAGGTGCCCCACGGATGGCGCATCAGCTCTGCGGGGGTGCCGGTGGCTCTGCTACCTAGCCGAGCCGAGATGGAGAGCGAAATCGCGGCACGCCGCCGCCAGATGCCCTCGTGGAAGAGGGCGCTGCCCCGGTACGCGGCGGCCAGCCCGTACTGGCCGGCGCTGTTCAAGAAGGAGCGGAAGGCCAAGATTGGCAACCGCATCGTTGACGGGCGCGTGGTGCACCGGGATCTCCGCAACCGAGAAGGGCGGGAGAGGTTCTGGTCCATCCCTAGACGGACCAAGTACACCGTCATCACCGCTGGTGCTAGGGGAAAGCTGGGAATGGATTTGTGAAATTGGTCAACGCATCCAATCCACTTAGCTGCTCGATTTGCCTAAGAGGTTGCCGTGTTGGCGCCCGCGTCACGGACAGATGACCGACATGAGGGTCCCGACCGTCTACTTTACAGGGCAGTTTAACTGAATGTTTGAATTTGGCAGGGGTGAGATGAGTTTGCCTCGAAATGGCCCCTCCTAGTAGTTGGCGGCCCAACTTTTCGAAACGCGGTAATTTCAGGCAACTTAGCTACCGCCATGTGCTGGCCTGCCAACTTTGGTACCGCAGACGAACAAGCCCACGATGAAGAAGGAGCAAGGGGTGACCTACGAGGAGCTTCGCGACCTTGAGGTCGGCTACGGGTTCGACTACTTCAACCACGTTCCCCTCGGAACGTTAACCGCGTATGGTCTACAAGGGTATCCATTCTGTACGCTCGGCCGTTACCGCATTACTACATAGATAGATCTTGGCAGTATTAGGCGGTTCGAACGTAGGAAATTTTTTGTTTTCTGCTACGAAACCCTTCACTAGGGGAGTCGAGCGGTTGGCCGCCAGCCCAATAAAAAAATTTCTTTTTTTACTATGTATACTAGGCCTATATTTTTTTGGGCCCTAATTTTTTTGGGCCCGGGGCGGCTGCCCCGCTAGTCCCCCTAGGACCGGCCCTGCACACCTTTATGATCACCGAGTCACCAAGTGACGTTTGATGCTATCTAAGTATTCTCGGATGACAGTGATTGATATGGTCTCATGGTCTAAGGAGAAGGAGACTGCGTTTCCAGCTATTGCAACAATGAACTTTGTGACTTGATCATGTCGCAATGTTTGGGTGATGTCCATGACATCATTCACCAATGATATGACCTTGTTGTCAATTGTCATAAATGCTCCATGACCAGGAAACCTTGATCATTGCTTGACCAACGAACTAGTATGAATAGAGGCTACTAGGGACTTTGTTTGTTTCATACCATACATGTACCAATGTTTCCACTTGATACAATTATAGGACAATATGAGACTACTACAAACTAACTAAGATATGATAATAAAAACCCATTTATTATTTGCCTCTAGGGCATATATCCTTCAGTCTCCCACTTGCACTAGAGTACAAATATTCTAGCTTGCATTTCACAATCATAAACCATATCACATATGAGTTTATTGATCATGCATGCTTATGGAAAATGTCATGTCCATGTTATGATTTACTAGATCATTATGTATTTTGCAAATCGTTAATATCTTCCTAATTTTGATATTCATACCATTATCTTATAATGGGTTGAAGTATTCGTTTGGTGATAAAGTGAGACTTTGTTTCTAGTGTTTACAATGACAGTCGCTTTCACTGTTGTCACGTAAACTTTGAAACAGACTTCGCACTCCTTTGTGTATGTATAACAGTTATGGCAATGGAGTGAGGTCGGTTTCCAGGAGCCAACAGTGACGTTGGATCAGCCAAAACGAGCTTTCTCCTAGGCACTACGTAAAGACAAACTAGTCCCACCACAACAATATACATCACGTCAGATGGATCCCTTATACTTCTATATCTATGTTGATCCTAGTGCATGAAATCCAACTATGTGCCTTACTTTTGCTTCTTGCTATTTAAGGACAAACTTAATTTTGGTTCAGTGATTAAATCAGGAATCACTTCATGACATGTTCTTGCAGTTAAGAGCTTGTTCTTCCATACCAGAACCTTGGGTCACATTACGTCAAGTATACAATATGGTTGTATGCAAGAACCTATGGCTGAGGCATAGGAGATGCAACTCATCTCTTTCTTTCTTTTAACCATGGTTGTATTACTGAGACTAAGTCAATGCTTCATACAAGTAAGAAATTCTTTCTTACCTTGTTCCATTCTGAATAACTTCAGAATCTTCTCTAGGATATTCTGAACATCTTCAGAATCAAGTCCAGGAAGCATTCGACATTCATTGTTTATTGAACTCACCGATCTATCTCGATAGATTTTATTGTTAATAACTTGTTCAACTTCATCCATATTTACTAACTTAAATGTTATCAATACCAATCACATCATTCATATATGTTGTCCACATATCTCAGAATGATTTCATGCTCCCACTCAAATATGGTATCCATATATGGATCTAGGGAATTCACTTAGCTCCCACTCAAAATATGTCAGCTACATATTATGATTCAGCCAAGCTACTTGGCTCCCACTCAAATGCAGGTCTTCTGATAATCTTGGACATTTCAAAATTCTTTGATCACCATCAAATCGAGAATTCCAGTTACAAGATTCCAGTATCCATATATTGCTGGTGTAAATCCAATAGACTCAAGCATCACTACATTTCTAGTCAACTTCTTGGATGTGTCCATACTTTGTGACAAATCAAGCTTTACGTCTTCATTAAATTTCATTTCCTTCTGATGACTTTTAAGTCATTCACAAATATCAAGTAAACTTCTTTACTTAATAAGATCAAGTAACATATTACTTTGCTATCTTAAATGTAACTTAATATATGATTTTATGACTCCTAGTCATTTCTCACACTTAGGTCGATCACGCATCTTTGTAGTTCATAGGTATGTCTTGTTCAAACAACATGACAAGTGAATCAACAATATAATTCCATGAACTTGCACAATATATATTGTTGAACCCTACTTTATTTAGTAAAAGTATTCACTAAAACTTTATGATCATTATCATTAGTTTCTCCTCTATATCCAGAGTTCGGTTTCACAGAACAAATTCTGTCGCGCCTCTCAACAATCCAAGGCAAGGTCAAATACCTCATTTCTACAAAGACTTGTTTATTCGCCACGATTTCAAATTATTGAAATCTCCAGAAACTTGAACGTGCCATAACTCTTATGGTGTTGTTTCCACAAATCTTTAGATGTTCCTTTGTGTTTCAAATGAGTGTTTGCTCATTTCGATTTCTAACTCTAAACGATAACTATAACCCCGATAAGAGATAATATTAGACCATAGGTATCTAATACAAAATGATTGTGATGTTTAGAAGTTTCAATACACTTTGAATTTGCCCTATTATCATAATTTTTGAAACCTCTTTCACATGTCCTTCTATGCCAAAATTAACTTAAACACTTTAGTCATGTCGATCAAATCGAAGAGACTTGTTAATTCAATATCCTCCTTCACTTTGAAATCTTTAGAACAATTCAAAATAGTTCCAAACTTATGTTTCATTAAGTAAATACGCTTATTCACTTAAGTACACAATTAACTAATGATTTCCACTATCTTGTTGAAAATATGATACATCACTATGTATAAAATTCAACATTTCTTTGCATATCACCATTTTACCAGAACGTGTAGTTTTAGTCATTCTGCCCAACGAGGCATGGTTTTGCCAAGTCTCTAGATTAAGTATCTAAGACCCTGATATGTTGCAAACGTATCTATAATTTTTGATGTTCCATGCTTGTTTTATATCTACTTTCTTATGTTTTGTCCATACTTTGGAGTATTTCTATATGCTTTCTTTGACTAACCTATTAACAAGATGCCACAGTGCCAGTTGCCTGTTTTCTGTTGTTTTTGGTTCCAGGAAAGTCAGAAAATCAATATTCTCGGAATTGGACCGGACAAAAGTCAAAGTCGGTATTTTACCGGAAGACTCACGAAGCCAAAAGACGAGATGGAGAGGGTCCAGGGGCTGGGCACACCACCTGGTGGCACGGGCCAGGCCAGGCCGCACCAGGGGGTGGTGTGGGCCCCTCCGGCAACCGACCTTGCCTCCTGCGCCTATATATTCCCCCCGAGGCAAAAACTCTAGGTCGCCAAGCCTCCATCCACGAAAAGTTTTGCAGCATCGCCGCCACCGAAGGGGAGATTCGGGGGACAGAAAGTCTCTGTTCCGGCACCCTGCCGGGATGGGGAAGTGCCCTCGAGCCATATCCATCGATCTCCACCAACATATCCATCACCATTGCTGATTCCCATAATGAGGAGGGAGTAGTTCTCTCTCGATGCTAAGGGTTCTATCGGTAGCTATGTGATCATCTCTCTCTCTATGCATGATCTTATTGAGATCATGAGCTTGTAATCTATAGATCTACCTTGCTACTCAAGTGCTTTAATAGATCTCTGATCTCCCCATGTGTGTGAAGTTGACAGTGTGCACACCATGGTGGCACTTAGGCTAGAGATTACAAATACTTGTTATGAGTTATATTTGGAGTTGGATGTCTTTATGAAATTGTGGTGTTTGTTGGACCCATCTAGTGCTCAAGATGATAGTGTGGGGTTATCTAGATGCAGAAAGGCTTACTTTGAGGTGTGCTGTTATAGCCCTACCATGGATTAGAGTGTCCAACCGGAGAGTAGTTAAGAGTAGTATCATGAAGAGAAAATATTTATATGAGAGTGTTCACTAGTGAAAGTATGATCCATAGGCCTTGTTTCTAAGCACTAAAACACCGTTTGCTATTAGATCTGTTACATGTTTGCTTGCTTCCTTCTTTATTTCAGTTTGTCTTTAGTCTTTTCCCATGTCAACCACACGCCATCAAGCTATTTTCTATCTCCGTTACCACTTATAATTATCTATACCACTTGTATTTCACTATCTCTTCGCTGAACTAGTGCACCTATACACCAGACAAGTGTATTGGGTGTGTTGGGGACACAAGAGACTTCTTGTATCTTGATTGCAGGGTTGCTTGAGAGGGGATACCTTTGACCACCTCCTCCCTGAGTTTGATAAACCTTGGGTGATCCACTTAAGGGAAAACTTGCTGCTGTTCTATAAACCTCTGCACTTGGAGGCCCAACAACTATCTACAAGAATAGAAGTGCGTAGACATAAAGCTATTTTCTAGCGCCGTTGCCAGGGAGGTAAGGTGAAAGGTATTCACACCAGAGGATTAAAGAAGAAGAACCTCCCACGGCAAACGCCTATTTCTGGCGCTGTTGCCGGGGAGGTAAGGTAAAAGGTACTCACATCCTTCGGTGTGAGTGCTCGAAGTTATTTCCTTTAGATTCTGTAATTTTGACTTTTTGTTTCTTGTTTTCACTTGTTAGGATTAATGGAAAACAACAAAAAATTTAGAGAGCTTTATAGTATTTATCTTGAGTTAGGACATGAATTGTTTGAAGAGAAAATTAAAAACCCGATGGAACTTTATTTGCATCCTAATAGTAATGTTGTTAGTAAGAATTCTTTGGACACCATTATTGCTAATGCTATGGAAAAGTCTAAGCTTGGGGAAGCTTGTTTTTATGAAAATGATCTTTTTAGTTCCCCAGCTTTGGAAGATAGCTATTCTATTGCTTATGATGATACTATGCCTCCAATATATGATGATTACAATGATGAGTATCATATTTTCAGTCCACCTACTATTGAGGAGAAAATTAATTATGATTACAATATGCCTCCTACATTTGATGATTATGGTGATGAAAATAATAATGATAGCTATTTTGTTGAATTTGCTCCCACTATAATCAATAAGGATGACTATGTTTATGTGGGGAGTATTAATTCTTTTATGCATATGGCTCATGATAAGAATGTTTCTTGTGATAATTATATTGTTACTTTTATTCATGATGCTACTTAAAGTTATTATGAGAGAGGGAAACATTGTTTTATGCGTCTCAACAATATTAAGTTTCCCCTCTTTATGTTGAAAATTTTGAAGTTGCACTTGTTTTGTTTTCCTATGCTTGTTGCTTTGTGCTTTCATGACTTGTTTCTTTACAAGATTCCTATGCATAGGAAGTGGGTTAGACTTAAATGTGCTTTGAATTTGCTTCTTGATGCTCTCTTTTACTTAAATTCATATTTCTTATGTGAGCATCTTGTCAAACTATCATGCCTAACTTAAAGGCGTTAAAGAAAAGTACTTATTGGGAGATAACCCAAAAGTTTAGATGAGTCTTGGAAGTTATTACTTCAGTAATAACCTCTCCTTATCCATTTTATTTTCTTTTTGTGTCAAGAGTAACCTCTAATAAGAGAGAAGTAATGATTGAGAAAGTCGCTGTCCCGAAACAGATTTCTGTGCTTTACCGTAAAAAATCGTGTAAAATATCTGTATGTCCTTTTGAGACGTGATTTTTTGTGCTTCTATCCCGGGTTGTTATCTAATTTTCGTTACTTCAACACTTTTCGATTTGAGCAACAGAAGGTCTTAGAAAAAAATCGTCTTTACCTGCTGGTCTGTTTTGATAGTTTTCTGCCATTTTCTGCATTTTCTTCTTGTTGGTTCCTTTTTGAGTTCTTTTGGGGAATTGAGCTTTTTGAGGGAGTGCTTCAGTAGCTAGTGTTCTAATGGAAGTTTATTTGGTGTTGAAACTGAACCCAAAGACTTATTATCTTGAGTGCACTAATGTTGCTAATAAAGATTGTGTGAAGTTTTGTATGAAAGAAAAAATTTCAGGTGTATGGAGAGAATAATGTAATGAGATGAAGAATGGACTAAAGCTCAAGCTTGGGGATGCCACACGTGTCACCCCAATAAATATCCAAAAAGTACAAGCGTCAAAGCTTGGGTATGCCCAAGGCATCCCCTTCTTCATCAATAAAAATTCCAGGTTTCTTCCAAACACTTCATTTTTATTGTTTCATGCACAGTTGTGTTGTTCTTGGAGCGTATTCTTTTTTATTTTTGTTTTGGTTTTTCGTTTTCTTAGTTTGCTTAGTTATCTGAATAAAAGTGTTGAACCCCCTCTTTCATACATTGGTTTTCAAATAGTTTGGTTTGGTTTGGAAAAGAGTAGGAAAGTTCATGCTTAACTGGTAAAGAGAGTTTGTTTTTGACTGTGGCCTATGCTTTGTCATGCCATGCTTGATATTGTTTTGGGTTTATGATTAGTATTATTTTCTGTAGCATGACTTGTTATAAACAATTGAGATTGCTTAATGTGCCTTTGAAGAATCATGCGTTGTTTTAGCATATTAAAGCATAAGATTGTGGTATTCTCCTTTGATGTTGTATTTGGGTTGACTTGGCACATGCTCACACCATGTTATGACTATCCCAAGTCACCATAGCCTTGATGATCCTTTAGTTTTCAACTTGTAGTATCACTTTATTCTTTGATCAATGATGTTTTGTCGCTTTAAGTGATTATGGCCATTATTGCTCTCTTAGTTGGTCGCTCCCAGTCTTTTGCTAGCCTCCGTAACCAAGTATGAGTTCCACTCATGCATCCAACTCCCTAAACCAAGTTATGCCAAAGAGTCCACCATACCTACCTATTAGCATATGCTATTCCAAGTATATTCATGCTTTTGTTTACCTTCCAAATTAAACTTGTTATGAGAAAACTAGTGATTAAAGCTCTCACGAACTTGATGGCACACTTTACTTTTCTTGCCCCTAATAAACTTGAACCATTGTGTCGTCTATGTTGTATATGCTTGCACTTATTTGTTGGGGATTAGTAGAACCATGCTGTCATGGGGAACGCTTTCAACATTGAACTTGTACATTGTACCCAGTTGATATCATGCCCTTTTGTCTATGGATGTCGTCGGTGTGAAATGAAAGGGGAGCTTGTAAGTCCATGGAGTCATGTATGTGTGTTAGAGAAACGCCTGGGCCGCCGGTCTAATCCATGCCTAATCATGGTGGAAACCTGCAGCGTAACCATAATGAGCAATCTATGAAGAATTCTTCTTATAAAAAAGAGATAGATATTGAGAAAAAGAGAAAAAGAGAAAAGGAGAAAAAAGAGATGAGAAAAGAGGAAATAGAGAAAAAAGCACCATTTTCCCATGGTAAATAAGAAGATTGCTGGGATGCTTGTTGTCTGCTTGCCTTGTCATTTTGATATGGGGATTCTTCCGTATCATCGGACAAGGGGTACCCCGTTGGTGGTTCTCTATGATACACATGTACTTACTATGACAAGAACTTACCGGTAACTAAACTTGAGTAGCACGAGGAGTGGCCCTCGTATTCAAGGGACATGAGATTTCTAACTTATACTTCATCAAGCATGTACACCATAGTTTGTTCACTTTAACCTTAATCACTTCAAGATGCTTATGATAGGGGCAATGAGAGCTGAAAGCTATAAGTACCATAATTTTTGGAAGCTCTTTATGAAACTTGAATCTCTCCTTCCTTCTATGAAGGCCTTTCTTTTACTTTTATGTTAAGTCTCCACCTTCTATCTTTATGCACCTACTTTGAGAGCATAGTGGCCATTCTTAGTTCTATGTGCATTTTCCCAAGACTTGTTGATTAATGCATAGCTTTGATATTGCTTGTTTTAAACTATTTGTATCTAGTCACTCTTATGAACTTTGAAGGTGTCCTATGCATTTATGTTTTCTACTCTATGAGGGACAAGCTGAATACCACTATGTTATGTTTTCTTTATGTGAAACAAACAAACGTCTTGCAAAGCATTGTTATTCATGAATATTTTGTTTGTGCCTTTTCATGTTGCAACATAGTTTCTTTGTCTTATTGTTAGAACTTTACCTTTCATGGTTATGATTGAAGTACTATGATCCCAGCTATCAATGTTTTACAAATACTTAGATCAAGTTTAAGATGGTGCGTGTCACCTTAAAAATTATTCTTTTTATCACTTAACTACTCGAGGACAAGCAGGAGTTAAGCTTGGGGATGTTGATACGTTGCAAATGTATCTATAATTTTTGATGTTCCATGCTTGTTTTATATCTACTTTCTTATGTTTTGTCCACACTTTGGAGTATTTCTATATGCTTTCTTGGACTAACCTATTAACAAGATGCCACAGTGCCAGTTGCCTGTTTTTCTGCTGTTTTTGGTTCCAGGAAAGTCAGAAAATCAATATTCTCGGAATTGGATCGGACAAAAGCCAAAGTCGATATTTTATCGGAAGACTCACAAAGCCAGAAGACCAGACGGTGAGTCGCCAGGGGCTGGCCACACCACCTGGTGGCGCGGGCCAGGCCAGGCTACGCTAGGGGGTGGTGTGGGCCCCTCCGGCCATCGACCTTGCCTCCTTCGCCTATATATTCCCCCCGAGGCAAAAACCCTAGGTCGTCAAGCCTCTAGCCACGAAAAGTTCCGCAGCACCGCCGCCACCAAAGGGGAGATTCGGGGGACAGAAAGTCTCTATTCCGACACCCTTCCGGGACGGGGAAGTGCCCCCAGAGCCATCTCCATCGATCTCCACCAACATCTCCATCACCATTGCTGATTCCCATGATGAGGAGGGAGTAGTTCTCTCTCGAGGCTAAGGGTTCTATCGGTAGCTATGTGTTCATCTCTCTCTCTATGCATGATCTTATTGAGATCATGAGCTTGTAATAGATCTACCTTGCTACTCAAGTGCTTTAATAGATCTCTGCTCTCCCCATGTGTGTGAAAGTGACAGCGTGCACACCATGGTGGCACTTAGGCTAGAGATTACAAATACTTCTTATGAGTTATATTTGGAGTTGGATGTCTTTATGAAATTGTGGTGTTTGTTGGACCCATCTAGTGATAGCTCAAGGTGATAGTGTGGGGTTATCTAGATGTGGAAAGGCTTACTTTGAGGTGTGCTGTTATAGCCCTACCATGGATTAGAGTGTGCAACCGGAGAGTAGTTAAGAGTAGTATCATGAAGAGAAGATATTTATATGAGAGTGTTCACTAGTGAAAGTATGATCCCTAGGCCTTGTTTCTAAGCACCGAAACACCGTTTGCTATTAGATCTATTACATGTTTGCTTGCTTCCTTCTTTATTTCAGTTTGCCTTTAGTCTTTTCCCACGTCAACCACACGCCATCGAGCTATTTTCTATCTCCGTTACCACTTATAATTATCTATACCACTTGTATTTCACTATCTCTTCGCGGAACTAGTGCACCTATAAACCTGACAAGTGTATTGGGTGTGTTGGGGACACAAGAGACTTCTTGTATCTTGATTGCAGGTTTGCTTGAGAGGGGATACCTTTGACCACTTCCTCCCTGAGTTCGATAAACCTTGGGTGATGCACTTAAGGGAAAACTCGCTGTTGTTCTACAAACCTCTGCACTTGGAGGCCCAACAACTGTCTACAAGAATAGAAGTGCGTAGACATCAGACCCTGATCTTCATTTAGAATGAAGAACATGCAATAACCAAACTGACTTAAACTGTAGTGTCGTGTCATTATTTAATTTTGGAGAACTTTTAGCATTCTAATCCTTTATAAATTCTTTAAACTATTATCATTAACATAGTGATTAGAATAACTCATTTATAATCGTAATGTGACCATAATGGTATTATCCATAAGAATAGTACAACTGGCTTGTAACTTATTCATATGAATAATTGTCTCGCCAAAAGAAAGACACACAAACAAGGATTACAAAATTATATTCAAGACTAGTAATCCAAATGATAAACCTTGAGGAAAGAGGGCGATGTCGGCCATCAACTATTTTTTCTGTCATCATCTAGCCACGTTGCCTCAATTCCAGCAATTCTCAAGCAGACCATCCCGTTTTCACAAAACGGGACAAGTATCCAATACTTTGTAAACAACAACGAGTTTTTTCAAGAATTACATTTATATCTTTGTATGTCTAACATATACCATTTTCAACCATGACCACTATTGCAATCGTTGCGCAGTCATCAGATCATCTCCTAATGGTTATTGTATCAAGAAGATAAGATCATCTAATTACGAGGATATCACTCAGGCGTGGGTATTAATCTATGAAGTGGGACCCTTTTACTAAGTTCCACATCAAGAAAGCAATTTCTCATTGTCGCAAAGGACCTCAATGGGATTGGCCACGATCTACTAAGATATTTGCAAATATACATCTAGACTAAGTTCATAATATGAGTTCAATTTATAATTAATCTCCCACTAAACTTGTCATCCCCTGGATGATCTTAGTGATCACACAATCCCAATCTACTACACCACCCCCGATCGTCATGGCTAGCAATGATGTTTCAAAGGTAGACATTCCCCGATGTCAATCACATCAACCATGTGACTCATGGTCGACCTTTCGGTCTCTTATGTTCTGAGGCCATGTCTAGACATTCTAGGCACACCAAATTAACCTTAGTGTATTTGCATTGCGCATACATGGTTTGTTACCCACACCGTATGCGAACGTAGATATGTCTAGCCCCCGATCGTCATGGTCGGCTTCATAATGACGAACTTTCTTGGTGTTTGCACACATAAGGGAGAACACTATCATTGGAATTGTTAGGGATCATCTTATCTGGTATCGTTGAGTATCTAATACTAGCATATAATAAGATGTATAACATGTGTCAACATCACATGTATATTGTGATATGATATGGTCCTTCTTCTTGCGCCTTGATCTCCATCGAGCGCTTCGGCATGATCTTCATCTTGCCCCTGGTTTGACGCCAAGTCTACGGTGCCACCAGTAGGTCGTCCATCAAAACGATGACTATTACTATATAACTTAGTAATAGAAAAGTAAACTACTTTAACTTCGTAACGACCACTACCATATCATAACACAATACCTCCTGCAAAACAAAGTTATACGCCTCTACTTTATATTTTGCAAGTTTTACATGGTTGTTAGGGCTTTCGTAATATAACCATTTCTAAACTACGAACTTTCCAACCACAACATGGATCCAATAGTTGTCTCTACTACACCCCTTTCGGGGCCCACCATTGTAAATGCCACATCAACTATCGGATGAGAGACATACACCCACTAGCCACTCATATGGGACAAGGCGTATGTCGAGCGTGGAACCAGTCTCGCGTACGAATACGCATAAGTTTAGTCTGGGCCGCTTCATCAAACAATACCGCGATATAAACAAGTATACGTTAGAGGGTAACAACTAGGGACCAATGCCCACACAATACTTCTGCGTACTGGACGTACAGCACTCCTACGCATAGATCGACTCTGATACCACTAAAAGGGTTCCATAGCAGAAAACAAAAAATGTCCTATGATGGAACTCCCTAACACCAAAGATCTATCTATGTAGTAATACAGTAACGACTGGAGTGTATATAATACATACCCTTGTGAACCGTACGCGGTTAACATTCCTAGGGGAACATGGTTGGAGTAGTCGAACTCGTAGCCGACCTCAAAGTCGCGAAGATCCTCACAGGTCACCCCTTGCTCCATCTTCATCGTGCAACTCCGGCTCATGACATCTAAGGTGCCCCAATTGTGGCCCCTCACGGTTTCATACACATATGGTGTATGATGAAGACCTCTGGCTCCCCGATCCCGCTGGGAGTGCGGAAGTAGATCTCCGGCTAGTAATCCATACAGCACAACGGCATGCTGCAGGTGCGCTGTCTCTTGCGTTAACAGTCCTTTCTTGGGACCATGTCAACGCGTGGAGACAACTATGTAGAGAGTGAGAGGGAGGAGTTGTCTAAGGAAAATGCCTTAGAGAACATCTGACATCGTGTGTTTAATCCCACCCATAGGCACCTCCTTATATAGTCTAAGGGAGAGGTGCCCTCCCTCTTAGGTTTCCCATCTGGGACTAAAGGTAAAGGAAAAGGTGGGCAGGAAAAATCCCAGCCGGTTGGGCTGTTTTGCTCAGCTCAACAAGCAAAGGGGTGATGACCCACAAGTATAGGGGGTGTATCGCAGTATTTTCGAGGGAAGTGAAACCCAATTTATTGATTCGACACAAGAGGAGCCAAAGAATATTTATAAGCCTTAACAACTGAGTTGTCAATTCAGCCGCACCTGGAAACAATCTTGCTCACAGCAGTTTATCAGTAGCAACAGTTTTGTAGTAGGAATAGTAAAGCAGCAGCAGCAGTAAAGCAAAGACAGTAGTAACAAAAGCAGTAAACAGTGGGATTCGAGTGCGGTAGGCATAGGGATGGATGGACTGGCGTTGCATCGACAAGACAATCCACATAGCAATCAGAACATAGGGCAATTGCAGATAAATAAGATAAAGCATCCAAGTACTAAACAATCCTAGGCATGTGTTCCATATATAGTCATATGTGCTCGCAATGAGAACTTGCACAACATCTTTTGTCCTGCCAGCCCGTTTGCAACGGGGCCTCTAGGGAACTACTGGCAATTAAGGTGCTCCTTTTAATAGAGCACCGGAGCAAAGCATTAACACTCCTGAACACATGTGATCCTCACATCAAAGCCATTCCCTCCCAGTTATCTCGATTTCTGTCACTTCAGGGCCATAGGTTCCGGACAACAACGTGCATATACAACTTGCAGATAAGACCAAAAATAATACTATCATAATGAATCAATAACATGTTCAGATCTAAAATCATGGCACTCGGGCCCTAGTGACAAGCATTAAGCACAACAAGTTGCAACAAAGTCATAAAACACTAATAAAAGATACTAGGCACCATGCCCTAACAATCTGATGCCATTACATGAACGATCTCATCCAATCCCTACCATCCCCATAGCCTACGGCGGTGGATTACTCACTCATAGATGGAGGAAACATGGATGGTCGATGGAGATTGTAGCATCCCATTTGTCTAACAATTGTAATGCTACTTGGTCTAGTAATATAATGGCTACTTCCTATATACAATTGTTGCATCTTAAACATATCATGCTCATGTCATCATGCCACATTGCATTTGAGCATCATATAAAACCCTCTTTCTTTGGTTCTTCTCTCATATGCATTATTAATTGTATTTGCCTCTTGATATTGTATTTGGTTGTTGATATATTGTTTAATGCCCAAGTTGAGTTGGGGGCATATCTTTTATTCACCTCCATCACCTTTTCTTTTCACCACCTTATAGTTCCACCATTCCATTTACCATGGGCCTTTATTTTTCTTTTGGTATTTAATCTAGCTCATGGGAGATAGGATGGATCAAATCCTTTAAATTCTTTTGCTTGGCCTTATTCCACTTCTTCTGGATGCAAAAGTATAATGCCATACCATTATATTGTTTTCACAAAATAAAACATGGCATTTAATATTTTGCATGGGCCATGCAACCACATCACCACCTCTAACCATTTGTTTTTCTCTTGGTTTAATTGGTTCATTTCTTTGTGGATCATCTCCATCCCTCTCTCCACCATCCCCATAGTCTCCTCTATACCGTTTTATTTTTTCTTCATGCATGGTCAAATGAGGTTTTCTTCCCTACTCCCCTTTCCTCTCTCTTTCTTTAGTTTCACCTTCACCTCACCTTAGGCTAAACCAAAGCCCTCCTTTCATCTAGGCTTGATCTTAAGCATGTGATAAAAACCTAAAATTCTAAACCAAACCCTAACACCACTCTCTCTTCTCAAAACCTATTTTCTTCTTAACTAAACCCTAACCCTTATCCTTTCGCTCTCTACCATGTTGGCCCACCTAGCCACCCTTCCTCCCTGGTCCCACCTCAGCTCACCACCAACCCCAGCCCTAAACAAAACCCTAACCGAGCCCATGCCTAAACCTAGCTCCTAACCGAGCTCTACCCTCTCTCTCTCCCTCTCTTCTCTCTCCCTGCCATGAGGGCCCCCTCCAGCCCGAGCCTCTCTCCTACCTGTCCTCTCCCCTCAGCAGACCCCACCGGCAGTCCCTCACCACCCCTGCGAGCATGTGAGGGAGGTGGCCAAAAAGGTGGCCGAGGCCACCTTTACACCATCGTCGCCCCACGGCATCTCCCAGCACCTCCCTCCTTATCTACCCCACCCGGCTCTTCCATACACCATCGGCCAACCCTCTCTGGCCTCGCGCCATTCTTTCCCTCCCCTCTACCCCATCTGCACCCCGACGGCCACCTTCTGCCTCCCCCTCTCCTCCTGAAAGCACGGTGGCGGGCGGGTGTTCACGGTATCGGGGAAGGCCGCGGAGTTCCACGTCGTCGTCCCGGCGCACGCGTACGAGGTGGAGGAGGCCCAGCTTGCTGGAGATCAACCTTGCCCTTCAAAACCCTAGCTGCGCCGGCCGTCTGCGTCCTCGCCCCTACGTCGCCCCCCTGCACGATCCGACCGTGTCGGCGACACCATGGTGAGCCCCTGCACCTCCCAGACATGGCCCCCCTCTCCTTCCTGCGCCGTAGCTCCGCCGCTTTCCGTCGAACGCTCTGCGCGCCGCCGCGTCTCGTGCGCGGGCGGGCAGCTGCAGCCCCAGATCCCTCTGGCCCTCTGTTCCTCGTCGAAGCCCGGCCAGCATAGCCAACCCCCGTAGTTGCCCCCTGCACGAAAAATGTAGCCCGATGTCCCCTCTTCGTTTTTCATTTTTGGGGCGACGCGATTCGTCCAGCGTATGCGTCGCCACCGTCGTCGGAAGATGGCCAGTTTTCGCCGCTGGCAGCACCTTGTCCGTCAGCGCGCAGCAGCAGCCGATGCCATTTTGCACATGACCCCCTGCCATTTTTCCCGCCTAAACCCGCAATCCCAGGAGCCCACCTGTCAGCCCTGGTGTATTTTTGCACGGAAGCCCCCGCGGCCTAGAGATTTTTCGCCCGCGCTGCCCTGGATCGCCCACGTGTCAGCCGTCCGCTGGCCCGCGCGCGTGCGTGGCCCCGCGTCGTGACCGGTCCACACGTCAGTCATTGCAGCTGACCTCCCCTGCGGTGTAAAAAGTTTTCACCGCGCCCGACGTCCAGTCAGCGCCTGGCCCACCTGTCTGCGCCTGTGGCTAGCTGTGGCTGTGTGCAAAAAGTCTGGCCACTTATCTATTTTAACAAAACAAATTCAAAATTGTTTAAATTCAAATTCAAATCAGATTTTAAATAACTTTTGAAATATAATTCCAAATAATACATATGATATATGTTTTTGAATCAAAAAAATGTGAGAATTTCAAATATGCCATTCAAAATATTATTTTAGCACTTTAAAATTTCGAGGTAACTAAAATTACAATAAAATGCCCTTTGTCTTAATTAATTAATAATTTTTGTTTTATAACTCCAAATTTGACAAATAATATGTCTAAATCGATCAGCGCGACGAGCCCGTTCTATCTATGCATTCCATGTTCTGTTTTGCAGCATGCATCATATAAATATAAAGTATACAGCAACTTATTTGAGTATAAAATGTGACTAAAACTAAATAAAATGCTTTATCCTTGTACTCCACACCTCACCCATGCCATGCTACCTTATTGCCATGCAAATTGTGCATCATTCATCATGGCATGATTGTTTACTTGTCGCATTTTAATTCCTATGCTTGTGTACTCTATTTATGTTGGCCTTGTTTGTTTGGTTCTTATTCGAATAGACGCTGAGCAGGGGATATATCAGGAATCCCAGGAGCACTACCCAGATCCTTCCCTCGCTTCAACTGAACGGCCAGGCAAGCACTACCACATGCTTGCATACATATAGTACCTATTGCCTCTATCTTATTCTTGCATCATTGAGTCGCGATTGCATTAAACTGAATCCCAAGTACTGCATAGCCTTTACTTTTAAACCCCACCGAAGCTTGTTCCTCCATCCCATGAGCCATTACTACAGGAGTTGTTTGAGCCATGCGGGTCGTAGAACAGCATGTGTAGGGTATGTGAGTGTCTAATGGATAATGAGGTACCTAAACAACTTAATCTGAGTAGTAATGGGATAACTAATGAAAGTGGCACCGGTGAGCAATATCTGATATTTGGTTCTTCATGCTCACTTGTGTCCCGTAGGACCCCGAGTACTTGATTCCTGTTCCTTGACTATTCGCACTATCCACATCCGGGAGGCCTTATGAACCCCCCTGAGCCAGAGCTTGATTCATTCTTATTTCTTGGGGCCACAAAGTAGTTTGGGGCTTTATTACTATCCTGTACTTATGCCATGTTTTACTGCTTTATTTAAGATTGTGCGTGGAGCACCTGTACTGTTTTGGATGCGGAGTGTTTTCGCGGTATCGACAAGCCCAGTCACACTTTCGGGTTCCCAGTCGTTTACAACCATTGACGCAAACCTTGGGTCTGTCTCGGAGTCGGCCAACTTCGTTGCGGGTAGCTTAATGGGGTGCCCCCCTGAAACATTTCTGAATCCTGTGATCGCTTTGTCGTGAATGCCTCGTTGGGTTTTGATTTGGTTTTTCCGAGGTTGATCGAGTGTGTGTTGCTATTTGTGCACCCCTGCAGGGTAAATCTTTCTGAAAGCCGTGTCCGCGGTTATGGACGACTTGGAGCACAGTTTCTCGATCATAGACAAGTATAACTAAAGTACCGCTTTTAATTTGACTAAGTACCTGACTAGTAAATAGTGCAACACTCATGGAATGGTTAATAAAACTGCCAACGGATGGGGGGGGTTGTTCGTCCGCTCCCTTGTTGGTAAGCGAGGAGGAGGATGGATCTGTTAATATTACTGTTATAACTGTTGTTCTTAATTAACGGATATCCGTCTATCTTTGGTTAGGCGGATGGTTAGCGAGTATCTATAGAATTGTTAGGTATTATCTTTTGCTGCAATTGCGTCACCCCAGGTTGTGTCCCCTTTAGAGGCATAAAGACTTGCTGAGTACCCCTAGGGTCTCACACGATAAATTGTTTGATTCAGATGAACAGGTATACTCGCAAGATGGATACTGGGTGGAGGAGACGGACGATGTTGGCAACGATCACTCGGTGTAGAGATTCTGGGAACGGGGATCCATGAGATCTGTGGGCGGGATGTGTTTATTTATGGGGCATCTTATGCCGATTTGCTTCTTATCCGTACTCGGATCTTGTTTTCCGCTTCCGCCTGATACTCTGATGTTTCATGTATGAGGAGATATCCTAAACTATTATATCTATCTAGGATGTTTGGATCTTGCCGTATGGCATTGCAATATTTCTATTTCTTTTAGATGGAATGGCTCTGAGGACTGTTGTATGTGGCTTGCATACATACTCATTTGTGTATGTAGTTGATCCCTTCGCCTGCCGATTACGTCGCTCATTCTTGTCCCGATGTTCTGGAAATGGTTAGGACGGCCGAAAGGTCTACCTGTGAGTGGCATTTGGCCCCACCGTACTATTTTAACCATTGCCGCTCATCCAGGCTTGTAACTAAGAGCGTAATTCACCGAGGTAGTTATAGAGATGATGGTGGAGATCGATGGAGATGGCTTCGGGGGCACTTCCCCGTCCCGGTACGGTGCCGGAATAGAGACTTTCTGTCCCCCGAATCTCCCCTTCGGTGGCGGCGGTGCAGCGGAACTTTTCATGGAAAAACGTCGAACCCCCAGAGTTTTTAGGTCAGAAGGCTTCTTATAGGAGAAGAGGTAGACCGAGGGGGTGCCTAGGGCCACCACACCATGCCCTGGCGCGGCCAGGCCCAGCCCGCGCCTGGGGCGTGTGGCCAGCCCCTGGCCCTCCTCCGTCTCGTATTCTGACTCCTAGAGTCTTCTGGAAAAATAGGCACTTTGGCTTTTGTCCCGTCCAATTCCGAGAATATTCATTTTCTGACTTTCCTGGAACCAAAAACAGTAGAAAACAGGCAGCTGGCATTGTGGCTCTTGTTAATAGGTTAGTCCAAGAAATCATATGAAAAGTACTCCAAAGTGTGGACAAAACAGAAGAAAGTGGATAAGACCAAGCATGGAGCATCAAAAATTGTAGATACATTTGCAATGTATCAACATCCCCAAGCTTAACTCCTGCTCGTCCTCGAGTAGGTAAGTGATAAAAAGAAAGAATTATTTTTGAGGTGACATGCACCATCAAATACTTGACCAAAGTATTTGTAAACATTCAAAGCTGGGATCATAGTACTTCAATCATAACATGAAAAACAAAGTTCTAGCAATAAGACAAAGAAACTATGATGCAACATGAAAATGCAAAAACAAAAGATTCATGAATAACAATGCTTTGCAAGACGTTTGTTTGTTTCACATAAAGAAAACATGGCATAATAGTATTCAGCTTGTCCCTCATAGAGTAGCAAATATAAATGCATAGGACACCTTCAAAATTCATAAGAGTGACTATATATAATAGTTTCAAACAAGCAATAACAAGTTATGCATCAATCAACTAGTCTTGGGACAATGCACATAGAACTAAGAATGGCCACTATGCTCTCAAGAAGGTGCTCAAAGAATGTGTGGAGACTCAAAAAGGAAATGAAAAGGTTTTGAAAAGTTTGAAAGGCTTCCAAATGCTGAAAGTATGGTACTCATTAGCTTTGAGCTCTCATTGCCCCTGTCATAAGCATCTTTAATGTGGTTAAGGTGAAAATGAGGTCCAATCTGAGTTATATGCTTGACAGACTATAAATTGAAAATCCCAAGTCCCTTGAGTATGAGGGCCGCTCCTCATGCTACTCAACTTTAGTTACCGGTAAGTTCTTGTCATCGTAAGTATGTGCGTATCATTGAGAACCGCCGACGGGGTACCCCTTGCCCGATGATACGGAAGAATCCCCATATCAAAATGACAAGGCAAGCAGACAATGAGTATCTCAGCAATCTTCTTATTTACCATGGGAAAATGGTGCTTTTTTCTCTCTTTCCTCTTTTCATAAATCTCTCTTTTTTTCTTTTTCTCAATAGCTATCTCTCTCTTTTTTTATAAGAAGAATGCTTCATAGATATCATTATGGTTATGCTGCAGGTTTCCACCATGTCAGCATGGATTAGACCAGTGGCCCAGGTGTTTCTCTAACACACATACATAACTCCATGGACTTACAAGCTCCCCTTTTATTTCACACCGACGACATCCGCAAACAAAAGAGCAAGGTATCAACTGGGTATATATTTACAAGTGTTGAAAGCGTTCCCCGTGACAGAAAGGTTCTGCTAATCCCCAGCCTATAATTAGCAAGCATATAACTTTCATGGAGAGTTCACAATGGTTCAGGTTTATTAAGTGCAAGAAATAAAGTGTGCCTTCAAGTTCGTGAGAGCTTTACTAACTAACTTTCTCATAACAAGCAAACATTTTATTCGGAAGAAAACAAGGCATAGTGAATATGCACGGAAGTAGCAAATAATGCTAATAGGTAGGTATGGTGGACACTTTGGCAATATTTGGTTTTAGGGAGTTGGAAACATGAGTAAAACATACTCAGTGAAAGTGAAGGCTAGCAATAGTAAGGGAGCGACAAACGAGAGAGCAATAATGGCCATAATCATGCAGAGCGACAAAACATCATTGATCAAAGCATAAAGTGATACTACAAGTTGAAAACTAAAGGATCATAAAGGCTATGGTGACTTGGGATAGTCATAACATGGTATGAGGATGTGCCAAGTCAACCCAAATAAAGCGTCAAAGGAGAATACCACTATACTATGCTTTAATATGCTAAAACAACGCATGATTCATCCAAGGCACATTAAGCAATATCAATTGTTTATAACAAGTCATGCCACAGCAAAGAATACTAAGCATAAAGCCAAAACAATATCAAGCATGACATGACAAAGCATAGGCCACAGTCAAAAACAAGCTCTCTTTACCACTTAAGCATGAGCTTTCCTACTCTTTTCCAATCCAAACCAAACTATTTAAAAACCAATGTACGAAAGAGGGGGTCCAACCAATTTATTCAGCAAACTAAGCAAACCATGCAAACAAAAAACCAAAACAAAAACGAAAAAGAAGACGCTCCAAGAACAACACAACTGTGCATGAAACAATAAAAATAAAGTGTTTGGGAGAAACCTGGAATTTTTATTGATGAAGAAGGGGATGCCTTGGGCGTCCCCAAGCTTTGACGCTTGTACTTATTGGATGTTTCTTGGGGTGACACACGTGGAATACCTAAGCTTGATCTTTAGTCCATCCTTCATCTCATTATTCATTCCTTCCATACACCTAAAATTTTCCTTCATACAAAACTTCACACAATCTTTATTAGCAACATTAGTGCACTCAAGATAAATAAGTCTTAAAGTTCAGTTATAACACCAAATAAACTTCCATTAGAACACTAGCTACTGTAGTACTTCCCTCAAAAATCTCAATTCCCCAAAAGAACTCAAAAAGGAACCAACAAGAAGCAAATGCAAATAATGGCAGAAATCTGTCAAAACAGACCAGTAGGTAAAGACGAATTTTTTCGAAGACCTTCTGTTGCTCAAATCAAAAAGTTTTGAATTAACGAAAGTTAGATAACAACTTGGGTCAAAAGCATAAAAAATTACAGATCAATCCGACATACAGAGCTCTCTCAGGAATATTTATGGTGAAGCACAAAAATCTGTTTCGGGACAGCAACTTTCCCAATCATTACTTCACTCTCATTAGAGGTTACTCTTGGCACAAAAAGTAAATAAAAACGATAAGGAGCGGTTATTACTGAAGTAATAACTTCCAAGACTCAACTAATACTCTTGGGTTATCTCCCAACAAGTACTTTTCTTTAACGCCTTTAAGTTAGGCAAAAGCAAAAACTAAAAATGGATAAAATGGAAGTAAGCGGAGATAATCATGGTGGAAACATTGTTTTGTTCAATGAAATCCTTTTGTTAACAAGGTTGATCAGGTCTTGTTACCAAAACAATTTCATATGATACAAAACTTTGTATTACACTAATGATTATGTTACCTCAACCTTGATAGCAATGGTCCCAATCATAATAGTTTCAAATTTTTCTCTTGGTAGGGGACAATATATTTCTCCAACTTGAATGCCCTCAACATATTCAATTGTATTCAAACCATAAGTCCTTTCAATCTTCTTGGGGAAATAGATAGTGTGTTCCTTGTTATTAACATTGAAGATCACCTTCCGTTGATTACAATTGATAACAGCTCCTGCAGTATTTAAGAAAAGGTCTCCCAAGAATAATAGACATATTATCATCTTCAAGCATAATAGTTTGAGAGGATGCTCTCATAAGAAATATGAGTTGAAGTAAAAGAGAGCATCAAGAATCAAATTCAAAACACATTTAAGTCTAACCCACTTCCTATGCATAGGAATCGTGTATGCAAATAAATTCGCAAAGAGCAAAGTGACAGGCATAGGAAGATAAATCAAGAGGAACTTCAAAACTTTCAGCACATAGAGAGGTGTTTCAATACCATTAAAACTTCTACAACCATATTTTCCTCTCTCATAATAATTTTTAGTAGCCTCATGAAGCATGCTCTTCATGATCTACAAGCACTAGAGCTTTATCATAAACATCTTCAAAAGAAACCTTGGGAACATAACATTCATCCTCCTTTAGTAAGCATGGAGGACAATCAAATAATGTAAGGGATAAAGAGTTACTCTCATTAGAAGGTAGGCATGGGTAGCTAATCCATTCTTCCTCCTTTTGTTCATCACTCTCCTCCTCTTTTTCATCTAATGAAATTTCAGGTTCATCAATTTCTTCTTCCATAGGATCCTGCAAGGCATTAGTCTCTTCCATTTGTGGAAAGCATCTATTGGTATATTCAAGAATATAGCCATTTTCATCCTTGTAATTATCAAAGCAAACTTGTATATTCAAGTATACCATAAACCTCATACTTATAAGGTGAATCATCAATATTTTCAAGCAAACTAGCAAGTTCAAATGCACCCTTCCAAGCAATAAATTCCTCAATTTGTTCCACATCATAAAGATCATAATTTCCCTTAACATAGGAAGATATGGTAACATTATCATTATACTCACATTGAAAAGGGAGGTGTTTGTACCTCCTACAGCAACAAGATTTATCAAAGCAATAAGTAAAATTATAAGTAGAGCACACGTTTCTAGCAATGGTATACAATCTATCAATTTGTCCCCATAAGTGTTTCCCTTTTTGTGACAAGCGATGTTCCTTATAATAATATATTTCATCTTCCGTGAACCCACCTTGCCAATAAGCTTCAGTTTCAAAGAAACCAACCATTGACAACAAGCATGATAAGGCAAGACAATAACAGACCAACAAAAATAACAACTAGAGTAGGAACTAATTTTTTTTGTATTTTTGATAAAGAAAGAAGCAAACAAGGAAGAAATAAACTTAGCTTGAACAATAGTGAATCCAAGTGGACTTGATAAATAAAGCTATGCTCCCCGGCAACGGCGCTAGAAAATAGTCTTGATGACCCACAAGTATAGGGGGTGTATCGCAGTATTTTCCAGGGAAGTGAAACCCAATTTATTGATTCGACACAAGGGGAGCCAAAGAATATTTATAAGCCTTAACAACTGAGTTGTCAATTCAGCCGCACCTGGAAACAATCTTGCTCACAGCAGTTTATCAGTAGCAATAGTTTTGTAGTAGGAATAGTAAAGCAGCAGCAGCAGTAAAGCAAAGACAGTAGTAACAAAAGCAGTAAACAGTGGGATTCGAGTGCGGTAGGCATAGGGATGGATGGACGGGCGTTGCATCGACAAGACAATCCACATAGCAATCAGAACATAGGGCAATTGCAGATAAATAAGATAAAGCATCCAAGTACTAGACAATCCTAGGCATGTGTTCCATATATAGTCATACGTGCTCGCAATGAGAACTTGCACAACATCTTTTGTCCTGCCAGCCCGTTTACAGCGGGGCCTCTAGGGAACTACTTGCAATTAAGGTGCTCCTTTTAATAGAGCACCAGAGCAAAGCATTAACACTCCATGAACACATGTGATCCTCACATCAAAGCCATTCCCTTCCGATTATCCCAATTTTTGTCACTTCGGGGCCATAGGTTCCGGAAAACAACATGTGTATACAACTTGTAGATAAGACCAAAAACAATACTATCATAATGAATCAATAACATGTTCAGATCTGGAATCATGGCACTCGGGCCCTAGTGACAAGCATTAAGCACAACAAGTTGCAACAAAGTCATAAAGCACTAATAAAAGATACTAGGCACCATGCCCTAAAAATCTGATGCCATTACATGAACGATCTCATCCAATCCCTACCATGCCCATAGCCTACAGCGGAGGATTACTCACTCATAGATGGAGGAAACATGGATGGTCGATGGAGATGATGGTGGAGATCGATGGAGATGGCTTCAGGGGCACTTCCCCGTCCCGGCTGGGTGCCGGAACAGAGACTTTCTGTCCCCCGAATCTCCCCTTCGGTGGCGGCGGCGTAGCGGAACTTTTCATGGAAAAACGTCGAACCCCCGGAGTTTTTAGGTCAGAAGGCTTCTTATAGGCGAAGAGGGAGACCGAGGGGGTGCCTGGGGCCACCACACCATGCCCTGGCGCGTCCAGGCCCAGCCCGTGCCTGGGGGGGTGTGGCCAGCCCCTGGCCCTCCTCCGTCTCGAATTCTGGCTCCTGGAGTCTTCTGGAAAAATAGGCACTTTGGCTTTTGTCCCGTCCAATTCCGAGAATATTCATTTTCTAACTTTCCTGGAACCAAAAACAGCAGAAAACAGGTAGCTGGTACTGTGGCTCTTGTTAATAGGTTAGTCCAAGAAATCATATGAAAAGTACTCCAAAGTGTGGACAAAACACAAGAAAGTGGATAAAACCAAGCATGGAGCATCAAAAATTATAGATACATTTGCAATGTATCAAGGGGTCAAAACACGAGTGGGCCCTGGCGTGCCCTGTGGCCCAGTGGAGCAGCAAAGACAGTAGCTGGCCGGGTGGGCCATCGAGCCCGCCGTGGTCCAGCGCGTCGGCGCAGCTGCCTGGCCCGGGTGGGCCGCTCACCCCCGGTGGCCTGTCAGCTGAGAGCCCACCCTGGGTGGGCTGCCAGGCTCCGGGCCACGAGTGGCTACTGGCACTATCCGCACCGCGAGGTGCTGTTTACCTGCCGCTCACCCTGTGGTATGCTTGTAGTAGATCCCCACCCCGTGGGGCGGCTAATATCCGCCACCCATGTGGGCCTTAGCTGTTTCCTTTTTCCTATTTTCTGCAGCTATTTTCCTAGGCCAATTCTCTCCAAGGATTTGGCCTAATATGAAAGTTTCTTTTATAAATCTTAATTTAAATATTGTTTTGAATATATTAATTCACAATTAACATATAATGAATACATATTTAAATTCCCTTTTATCTGAAGCTCCTTTCAGTTCTTTTCCTTCTTTCTTTCTCTGGACAACTTCAGATCTCTCCGCGGAACAATTCTGGCTTTCTATTTTTATACTATGATTCCAACTTATAGAGTATCTCTAGCTCATCGCACCCTTAAGTGTATTTCCCCATGGCTCGGGAATGGCATAGACATGATCTCCATCAATGATCAATAGAGGGACCGGGATGCCATTAATAACCCTTATGCATTCCACGATGATAATGTCGTTTGAACCATAAAGTGTTGAGTCCAATTCCCTTTGTTTCTCTAATACGAATTATCCGAGATTCGATCATTGGTATCACATACCTTGTTCAATCATGTTACCGACAAGTTCTATTTTACTTGTTACTGTGATATTACATCCCCGTGACCTAGTCACATGTTGCAACATTTATGGATGTAATCTCACCAAGCCGGACGTATGTCTCTTACCCATCATGTGGGTGAACAAATCCTGCTCTTGAAACATAATGCCTCTACATGCCTCTCTGTATACCTGAACACACCTTTATGATCAACGAGTCACCAAGTGATGTTTGATGCTTTCTAAGTATTATCGGATGACAGTGATTGATATGGTCTCACGGTCTAAGGAGAAGGAGACTATGTTTCCAGCTGTTGCAACAATGAACTCTGTGACTTGATCGTGTCACAATCTTTCGGTAATGTCTATCACATCATTCACCAATGATATGACCTTGTTGTCAATTGGCATAAATGCCCCATGATCAGGAAACCTTGATCATCGCTTGACCAACGAACTGGTATGAATAGAGGCTACTAGGGACTTGGTTTGTTTCATACCACACATGTACCAATGTTTCCACTTGATACAATTATAACACAATATGAAACTATTACAAACTAATGGAGATATGATAATAAAAACCCATTTATTATTTGTCTCTAGGGCATATCTCCTTCACAAGCATGGTTTGAAGAGCCTGTGCGGATTGAACGACCTCTCAAGATCCTGCGCAATTGGAGAGGAGTGTTCTAATCTAGGGTTGGCCATATGGGTGCGGCGATGGTGGGGTCTAGGTTCCCTATCTCATATATAGAGTGGTGTTTAGAGTTTGTTGTATGGGTCCTTGATGACCCACAAGTATAGGGGGTGTATCGCAGTATTTTCGATAAGTAAGAGTGTCGAACCCAACGAGGAGCAGAAGGTGCTGGCTAGTGGTATGGATCAGGAATTCTCTACAAATACTTAGCAAACGGACTTTTAGGGGTTTTTAATAAAGCAAGTAAACAAAGTACGGGTAAATAAAAGACAGTAGGAATAAATGCAGCAAGTGGCCCAATCCATTATGCAGCAGAGGACAAGCCGGTTGTATTTCTATAGATGACCAAACGTTCTCGAGGACACATGGGAAGACTGTCAAGTGCTTTCGCTTCATATAGTCGATTAATCTTCTCTAGCTTGCTAAGTGTTGTGTGGGTGAACCTGTGGTAATGTATCGCCCCATCCAAGACTAATGCATACTTGTGATTATACCCCTTGCAAACATCCATAAGTACAAGAAAGTAATTAAGGTAAAAACCTAACCACAGCTTTAAACTCTAAGACCCATACGTCCCTTGTGCAATGGTTTCCTAACGGGGGTTCAGGTTTCTGTCACTCCAGCAACCCCTACGATTAGTAGCCAAATACACAATGCATTCCCCTAGGCCCATATAGGTGAAGTGTCATGTAGTCGACGTTCACATGACACCACTAGAAGAAGTACACCACAACTTAAATAACAATCTATTGAATCTTTCTCAACGCAACTCCACTACTAACAACAAGACTTCTCCTATGACCTCAAGAACAAAACGAACTACTCACAAGACATCATATGGATCATGATCAGAGATGGAATAATGATGTATAACAATCTGAACATAAACAATAATTCAATGGTTCACTCAATAGCATCAACTACAAAGAGTAATCAACACCGGGAAAGTTTCCCCTATGAACTATGCAAGATTCAACGCAATTGTTACAGCAATATGGAGATGGTGATGAGGGTGCTGATGGTGCTGATGGTGTTGATGATGATCCCGATGAAGTTCAGCTTGATGGTGGTGTTGATGGCGATGATCTCCCCTCTCTGGGAAGGAATTCCCCCGGCAGAAATTTGTCTGCCGGAGAGATCTTTCTCTCTCGGTGTTTTCCGCCCCGCAGAGGCAGCCGAATCTTTCTGTGGTCGCTCCCCGAGTCTTAGGGTTTCATGGGGATGATATACGCCAGAGGGGAGAGGCTGGAGTGGGCCAGGGCAGCCACACCACTCCTAGGCGCGGCCTAGGCCTGCCCGCGCCATGGGGTGGTGTGGGCCCCCTGTGGCCCACCTCCACTCCATCTTCTGGCATCCTTAGTCTTCTGGAAAAATAGGATTTTGCGTATATTTTCCCGGATTTTCTGATCTTCGCGAATTTTGCCTCCAATCAACACCTTTTCCATCAGAATCCTGACTGCAGCGGTCCATGCTCCAAAAGTCATCAACCATGCAAAAATAGATGAAATAACATAAGTATCACCTATCAATACGAAATATATCAATGAATAATAGCGAATTAAGACATAGAATAGTGATGCAAAATGGACGTATCAACTCCCCCCAACCTTAGACTTCGCTTGTCCCCAAGCGAAACTGAGCTCAATAAACATGACCTCAGGTTTATGGAGTGAAGAGTCGATAAAAGAATACGGACAAGAAGCATCACAATCATCAAATACATAGATCATAATAGAAGACAACTCACTATTATATAACTCAACTTGTAGTAAGTAAAGGAAACACAATAAAGATACATAAAGTGAATCATAATTGGTAATGGCAAACTTAGCTCTTGGTCGAAGAATAGTTGATAATTTGCTGGAGTTCACAAATAGCTGGTTTTTCAATGATATCTTTCAAAGTAGTAAACATCAAGATAAGAGAAATGTGCAAAACAAGGAACATAAGAAACATGATTGAATAAATCATCATATGAATGAATGAAGCACATCAACTCAAAATACTTGTTGAGATAGAAGGGAGTAGGTTTACTGACTCAACTACAAAGTAAAAGAAAGGCCCTTCAAAGAGGGAAGCAGGGATTGCAAGTCTCATAAAGAGCTCCCAAAAAAATTATGATACTTACTAGCTTTCAGCTCTCATTGCCCCTATCATAGGCATCTTTAGGTGATTAAGGTTAAAGTGACACAACTAAGAGGATATGCTTGACAAGTTATAAGTTGAAATCTCGTGCCCCTTACTTATGAGTACCGATCCTCATGCTACTCAACTTTAGTCACGAGCAAGCTCTTGTCATTGTAAATACATGCGTATCATCGAGAACCGCCAACGGGGTACCCCTTGCACATGACACAGGAGCTATCCCATAATCAAAATGACAAGGCAAGCAAACAGTGAGCATCTCAGCGATCTTTTTATTTGCTATTTGCATAGGTTTTTATTGAGGATGCTTCATAGAATGCTCACTATAGTTATGCTGCAAGTTTCCACCATGATTAGGCATGGCTTAGGCTAGCGGCCCAGGCGTTTCTCTAACACACATATAAACTCCATGATCTTACAAGTTCCACTTTTATTTCACACCACCGGGATCCATAAGCAAAAGAACATGATATCAACTAGGTACAAGTACCAACGAAGTGTTGAAAGCGGTCCCCGTGATACATGGTTCGGCTAACTTCAACTCATAAAGCGCAAACATATACGCAACAAAGAAGGACCCAATGGTTCAAGTTTATTAAATGCAAGAAAGTAAAGTGTGCCATCAAGTTCGTGAGAGCTTTAATCACTAATTTTCCCATAACAAGTTTAATTTGGGAGGTAGACAAAACAAGAATTTACTTGTAATAGCAATAATGCTACTACGTAGGTATGGTGGACACAAATGGCAAGGGTTTGGTTTAAAGGAGGTGGATGCACGAGAAGAATACCCTCTCAGTATAGGTTTTTGGCTAGCAAGGCTGGGTAGCAAGTACAAGAGTTGAAAGAAACAAACAAACATACAAGTGATAAAGACAAACATGCAATCTTCCTTGGAAGCACAAAAGATCTTAACTAGAGAATACTAAACTTATGAGCAAATCAAGAAAGAAAGATAATGAAATTATTTTTCTTTAGAGTACTTCTATCTTTTTCTTTCAACTCTCAAAAAGGTGTTGCTACTGACCGAGCCAGGTTTGCCAAAACCAACTAAATTAACTCAATGATCCCAAAGTGATACCAATACTAATAATAAGATCAATCATATAACCACGAATTGAAAACTAATATAAGCTATGCAAAAGAGTGAATGATAGAACTTCTCATTAATATTCCATAACGGAAACTCACACCAAGGGATACATATCTAACGAGAGAGGGTACACTTCCATAATGCAAACCATACTACAAAATAACTCCTCTATTCATGATATGACTCTACTAATAAGGTAAAAAGATAGAAGATAGTGATGTGATACCGCGGCACTCCCCAAGCTTGGAACAAACCAAGGGGATGCCAAACCTGATGACGAATTACTCCTTAGGTGGTGGTGGTATCCTCTCGATGAGCTCTCTGATCAGTTTCCCCAACTCCTCAATCTCGAAAGTGAGATTACGAATAAGCTGCGAGTTTTTCTCAATGCGGCTCATGATCATGTCGGGTTGAGAATTCCAGCTCTTGCTATTCTTTCCCCACTCTTCCTCCTTGAAGTCTTCTTTTCCTGCATGGCTAGAATGAGGCAAATCCCAATTGGAGGATAATTTCTCCTTGGGCATATTCTGGTATTGATGCTCATGGATAAGGGTATGGAAAGGATTCCTGGTGCATGGAGGAAGTGACCGCGGAGCCAAACTGTGACGAGGAGCTTTCCCCCCAGTCTGCATCCGTGCAGTCCTTCTGATCTTGGTAGGTTTCACCACTCCAATGCTTGCAATGGTGGTGCCGGTGTGTGGACGTTGGCCTTGCTCCTCTTCACCTTCACTCTTAATCTCCTTCTCCTTCCCGGGGTCTTGGAGGTCTTCCTCCATGGGCTCCTTCCCTTTATCCTTGGCAGACACCATTGTGCTTCTAAGCCTTCAAAGAGTATGTCCTGGCAGAAATAGATTGAAACAAAAACACGACGAAAACACAATATACAGACCTTTGGGGGTCCGGGGGGTTATATATTACGAAGTTTCATATCAAAAGGAAGGTACTGGGAGAAAACGAGTCGGAGGCAGAGTCCTGGGTGGCCTCACCACCTGGTGGCGTGGCCAGGGGAGGGCCCACGCCATGGGGTGGTGTGGACCACCTCGGCTCCGGTTCTGTCCCTTTTTCGCTTCGAAACTTTCCTTATCGACTGAAAACTGCAAAAATATAGTTGGATTGTATTTTTGCGGAACTTTCTTACCAGAACTGTTACCTAGTTGGAAACAGACTCTGCAGGTCTCTGAATTTGGTATTTAGTGGATCCTTCCGGATTCACCACTTGAATATCATTGATATCTTCATCTTCATACACTTACTACTTGAGTCATAAAACCCTTCTTTTCCTTATTACACCATTGTCTCCACTTCCTGGAAATTTCTTTCACACAAAACTTCACGCAATTCTCATTAGCAACATTAGTATAAGTGAAGTGATAAAACCTTATTAGTCCAACTTCAACTGAAAACCATCAAAACAAAAGCTTCTGAAGCAACTCCTTCCGAAAACCCAAAAAGAATTCAAAAAGGAAATCGAATAAAGAAGCAAATGCAAGAGTGGCAAAATCTGTCAAAACAGACCAGCAGGTAAAGATCAATTTTTTAGAAAATCTTCTGTTGCTCAAATCAAAAAGTGCAAAACTAACGAAAGTTAAATAACAGCCTGGGTCAGAAGCACAAAAAATTACAGCTCAATCCGACAGAGAGAGGTCTCTCACGAATTTTTACGGTGAAGCACAAAAATCTGTTTCGGGACAGCAACTTCCCCAAATCTTACTTCTCTCTCATTAGAGGTTGATCTTGACACAAAAACCAAACAAAACGGATAAGGAGCGGTTATTACCAAAGTAATAACTTCCAAGACTCCAAGAAATAAAAACAAACTGAAAGCAAAAACAAATTGGGTTGTCTCCCATAAAGCTCTTTCTTTATAGCCATTAAGATGGGCATGATAATTTTGAAGAAGCTCTCATAGGGATATGAATTGAAGTGAAAGAGAGCATTGAGAAGCAAAAAAACACACTCATTTAAGTCTAACCCACTTCCTATGCAAGGGGATTTTGTAAACAAACAAGTTATTGAAACCAGATGCAACTCGCAATAGAAGGCAAAAGAAGCGCAACATAAAAACTTTCAGCATAAAACGAGGAAACTTAATATTATTGAGATACATAAGAACACTTCTCCCTTTCTCATAGTAGCTTTCAGTATCATGCATAAACTTAACAATATTGCTATCACAAGGACCATCATAGCAATGATCACTTATTCGAATATAAAACACGGGAATACTAGCTCTCATAACACTACTTTGTGAAATAATATTAGAGGTATCCTTAGAAAGGATAGGGTGTCCCTCTTTTTCATACTTAGTGACAAAGTCTTTCACATTTGCTATTATAGGTTCATCAACCATTTGTTTATCAGGTTCAACAGCTTTACTAGTACTTTCATTAACCATACTAGCTATCATAGAATATTCCTTTACCTTAACTGGAAAAGGCATTTTCTCAATATAAGGTTCAGGTAAAACATGATTAGCAGTATAAACTTCAGTATTTCTTGAAGGAACACTCTTAGCAATATCTTTATAAGGTTCATGATACTTATTCCACTTCTTTTTAGGCACTTCAATATAGGAAGCAAAAGCCTTAAAATAAGAAGCAATAGCTTGAGAGTCTAGACCATAAGTATTTTTAATATTTTGAAAGTCATCAGTTCCCATAAAAGATTCAATGCATTCATAATCATAATTTATACCTGACTCTCTACCTTTGTCATTCTCCCAAGCTTCATCATTGTCTTGAATACGATCTAGAAGGTCCCATTTAGCTTCTTCTTCCATGCGAGTGAATGATCCAGCACAAGAGGCATCCAATAAATCTTTATCATGTAGAGGGAGCCTTGCATAAAAGTTATTGATAATAATATTGTTGGGGAGCTCATGAATGGGACATTTGAGCATTAGTATTGAGCATTAGTAACTTCAATCTCCCCCAAGCTTGAGTTGTACTCTCTCCATCAAGAGGCCAAAAATTGTATATGTGATTCCGATCTTTATGAATCTCACTAGGAGGATAAAAATTTGAATAAAAGAGAGGCACTATTTCCTCCCATTCCAGAGCTTGACCATTCTTCAACAGGTTATACCATTCCTCAGCTCTTTCTTTCAATGATAATGAGAATAACTTCTTCTTAACTTGATCTATAGTAATACCAGCACACTTGAATAACCCGCATAATTCATGTATAAAGAGTAAATGATCACCGGGATGGATAGTTCCATCCCCAACATAGCAATTATCCATAACACGATCAATAATTCTTGTAGGTATTTTGAAAACATCATTCTCAGCAGGTGGTGGCTTATCTACTACCTTAGCAGTGGTAGTAGCATTACCAAATAAGAAACTTAGCAAATTATCCATAACGAAAATAAATCAACTAACAGAAGTAAACAATACTCACAATAGAAGTTTCCTTTACCAGTTCCACTCTCCAATATCGCTTCACTCCCCGGCAACGGCGCCAGAAAATAGTCTTGATGACCCACAAGTATAGGGGGTGTATCGCAGTATTTTTGATAAGTAAGAGTGTCGAACCCAACGAGGAGCAGAAGGTGCTGGCTAGTGGTATGGATCAGGAATTCTCTGCAAATACTTAGCAAAAGGATTTTTAGGGGTTTTCGATAAAGCAAGTAAACAAAGTACGGGTAAATAAAAGACAGTAGGAATAAATGCAGCAAGTGGCCCAATCCTTTATGCAACAAAGGACAAGCCGGTTGTATTTCTATAGATGACCAAACGTTCTCGAGGACACATGGGAAGACTGTCAAGTGCTTTCGCTTCATATAGTCGATTAATCTTCTCTAGCTTGCTAAGTGTTGTGTGGGTGAACCTGTGCTAATGTACCGCCCCATCCAAGACTAATACATACTTGTGATTATACCCCTTGCAAACATCCGTAAGTACAAGAAAGTAATTAAGGTAGAAACCTAACCACAGCTTTAAACTCTAAGACCCTTACGTCCCTTGTGCAATGGTTTCCTAACGGGGGTTCAGGTTTCTGTCACTCCGGCGACCCCTACGATTAGTAGCCAAATACACAATGCATTCCTCTAGGCCCATATAGGTGAAGTGTCATGTAGTCGACGTTCACATGACACCACTAGAAGAAGTACACCACAACTTAAATAACAATCTATTGAATCTTTCTCAACGCAACTCCACTACTAACAACAAGACTTCTCCCATGTCCTCAAGAACAAAACGAACTACTCACATGACATCATATGGATCCTGATGAGATATGGAATAATGATGTATAACAATCTGAACATAAACAGTAATTTAATGGTTCACTCAATAGCATCAACTACAAAGAGTAATCAACACCGGGAAAGTTTCCCCTATGAACTATGCAAGATTGAACGCAATTGTTACAGCAATATGGAGATGGTGATGAGGGTGCTGATGGAGATGATGGTGGTGGTGATGATGATGATGATCCCAATGTAGTCCGACTTGATGGTGGTGTTGATGGCGACGATCTCCCCTCTCCAGGAAGGAATTCCCCCGGCAGAAATCTGTCTGCCAGAGAGATCTTTCTCTCTCGGTGTTTTCCGCCCCGCAGAGGCAGCAGAATCTTTCTGTGGTTGCTCCTCGAGTCTTAGGGTTTTGTGGGGATGATATACGCCAGAGGGGAGACGCTGGAGTGGGCCAGGGCAACCACACCACTCCCAGGCACGGCCTAGGCCTGCCCGCGCCATGAGGTGGTGTGGGCCCCCTGTGGCCCACCTCCACTCCATCTTCTGGCATCCTCAGTCTTCTGAAAAAATAGGATTTTCCATATATTTTCCCGGATTTTCTGATCTTCGTGAATTTTGCCTCCAAACAGCACCTTTTCCATCAGAATCCTGACTGCAGCGGTCCATGCTCCAAAAGTCATCAACCATGCAAAAATAGATGAAATAACATAAGTATCACCTCTCAATACGAAATATATCAATTAATAATAGTGAATTAAGATATAGAATAGTGATGCAAAATGGACGTATCAGCCCTTTATGCAAGAGTGGCCCATAATGGGACTGGTCCTCTCTTGCACAAAGGATACAAGATTGATTAATTAGGCTCCAAATTAAGCAACAAGAGCCTAGCCCCTAAAATATTTAGTCACATAATTATATAATATGGTGCATGTAGATGCACAAATGGCTAGTACATCGGTCTCTAGCAGTCATAGTGGGTTCTTGTTAGTGGGCCCACGTGTTTTTATTTTTACAAAGTCACTTATAAAAAGCTAGGCTCAGCTGGGCAGCAGTGGGCCGCACCTGCCAGTGGGCTATGATTAACCATTCTCGAATGTACCACCAACAATTAACAGTGCTTGAAATGGATGATGGAATAGGGGAATGTCTTTGTTGGCCAAGCGTGGCATTAAAAACCGTTGCCTTCACCGATCACCTACCACGACTCTAATATACGCTGGTATGGAGTCTAGGACAATGTATAGGCCGCCACAACAAATTGGTGCCACAATTTGACATGGGTATGATTACTTGGGTGCTTATGTTTGGTTACCCTAGATAGATGAAGGCTCACGACCCATGAAGACCGAAGAAGAAGGCCCAGGAAGCATCCAACGGAAGTTATAGTTTTACTAGATAAGGAAAAAGAAACCGACATTGTACCTCTATTGTAATCATAGTCTGTAACCTATCCGTATACGGCCTCGGGACCCAGCCTATTATATATAGGCTGGGAGGAGCCAGCGGAGAGGTACCGGAAAAACTCCTTAGTGATCTGTAACCTCATTTTCCACTAATAATCAGATGACTTCAACTCCCTTATTTGTTTGACATCCGAAGAAATCCCCAGTGTTCTCTTTTCCTCGAAACCCTGAGTCCATAACTATGGGAATTATCGAGGTTAGTCCTCATCAATTGGTGACGTCTGTGGGAAATCTGAATGCTAGAGTCATGGATTCGGCGGACCCTTTTTCATCAAGCAACAATCTGACGGAAGTGGCACCACGCCCGCCCACCCCTGTCTCGGTTCCCGTCGATTACAACGGCGGATCCGATCTCATCATCGGAAGTTTCCACTTTCAGGTGGAGGAACCCGAAGAACCGCGCCTCTCAGATCCGATTCCGTCGGGACCGTTGGTCGAAAAATTCGCGCCTACGACGATACCTGCATCTTCTATCGGATCATCCGCAGATGTCACACTCCAGCCGGAGAAAGATGAAGAAAACTCTGAAAACATAGCAGATCTAGGGGATCTTGATGGTCTCTATGACGATCTCTCCCTAGGATCAGAATCCCAGTTAACTCCACCACATGGATCGAACCCAGCAAACACAGAACCTGATGAAAGCAGCGAAAGTATCGACTTCGGAATTAGGATGGACAAAATCTACCCAGAACAGAAAATATTAGATTTCACTGATCCCCTAGGCAGTGTCTCCCTCGGATCAAACGACGACGTCACCAACTCATACATAACTCACCACCAAGTGAAATCACTGAAATGAAGGAGATCATGGAAACGAAGGAGATCCGACAAACAACCGCATAATCCAAGGAGGAAGAGAACCACGTAGAGGCGAGTGACAAACTCTCTGGCTACCAGCCGAAGCATGGCAAAAAGCAAGGGAAGCAATTTCGGGTGCGGTCACAATGACAGCCGAGGCCACGCATGAAGTTCTAATGGCCTTCCAATATTTGCTTCATCACAAAAAGAGGGATCTACTAAGAATGCAGAGGCAACTCGACAAAAGAAAAAGGCTAGCCAACGAATCCAGCCTTCGACGGGCGCAACTAAGCTCCATCCGAGGATCAGGAAGCATAACCGGAGGAGCACCACCAAGGAGAGGAACCTCACGACTACAAAATATCCCCGAAGCTGAAAGAAACAAACTAACCCAAGATCTTGATTTATCGTTCATGTCAGTAGATCCAACAGGACACGTCAAAGCAAAAACAGCTCAAGCCGCAATTGTAGCTGTGCAAACATACTTGATCACAACTCAGCCCGCACCCGACGACCCTCGTGCAGCTCTCCACCGCTCTGCTCTCATGATCCTCAGCATGGTAGGAGCATCTCTTGCACAAGAGGAACAAGGAATTATGTAACAACCCGAGATATCTCCACATCGTCGTAGCATTCCTCGACAGGTAGGACACACCCAATGATCGCAGTCATCGCACCAAGTGCACTTCCTCAACTCTGAACTACGAAACAACGTGGGAGACTATTCGGTATCAAAGTACTATGATTTCCTACATGAGGATATTGATGTTTGTCCGGTTTTCAAATGTATTTGGAGGAGCAAGTGTATTATGAAAATAAAAATGTTTGGATGGCTCTTGCTTAGTGATCGGCTCAATACACGTGATTTGTTGAAAAGAAGAAATTGGCATGTCACTAATGATGAGCATTATGAGCTATGCACGGGAAGGGTGTATGAAGACCACCAGCACCTTTTCTTTGAGTGTATGTTTAGCCAGCGAATTTGGACGTACCTGCAGATTGAGTGGGATTCAGGTGATGACATGTTTCAGGTCGCATTTAAGGGTAAAACGAGTTTTGGTAAACATTTCTTTGCTGAGGTGGTTTTTATTGCATGCTGGCACATATGGAAGCTTCGTAATGGTAAAATTTTCAGGAATGAAAGGCCTAATTTCGCTGCTTGGCGCAGCAACTTCATTCATGATATGACTCTGCATGTGCATAGATTTTCTAGGAAAAGGGCAAATTATCTAAAGCTTTGGTTAGATAGTTTACCTTGAGAGATTTTTTGTTTTTTGTACTTGTTGGACATGTAAATATTTGTGGCTTTGAATAAAATGGAGCTGTGGGGCTTTTGCCTCACAGTAAATAGTCAAAAAAATGTGGGAGACGCCAGTACACAACGCAGGATCGATAGATCCACGGAAGAGCGCGGCGGCCAAAGATACTACGACAGTGACAATGAGGGTGATTATGAATTATATGGAGCCAGTTTCTTTACCCAATGGGTTCGCAAGACTCCAGTACCCAAAGACTTTAAACTCCATCATGACCGCTAAAAGTATGACGGCCTCCAGGAACCCGAAGCTTGGTTGGAGGATTACTTGACAACCATCAAACTACAAGGTGGCTCCATGTAACACTCCAAACCTTTAATACAAGTGATCAAGATCCAAATCATCAAATTTAGAGTTAACAAAAACTTTTCCATTTAAAAATATTAAAGCATTCATATGTGTGTGCATATAATTTAGGAGTTGTTTTGAATTGCCATGATTAAGTGATCCATTGCTTGTAAAATGATTCTTAGGTGAAATAAACATCCTCTAGATCATTCCCAAACAAATCCCAAAGAAAAACAAATCAAAATGAATAAAATAACCAAATGGTCATTTTTGCCATTTTAATCAACATACCTACTTTAGCTATTCCTAGAACTCAAAACCTAACAGAAACAAATGTGGATCTTTGCACCCCTTGCTAGTACATGTAGTGATGTACCAAGGCCCACTTTGTGATCTACCAAAAACTTGCAAACACTAATTTTAAATGGCATTTGAAAATTGAATGTAGTTCATATGAGAAGATCCCAACTATTCAAAAACAACTCAAATGACTGCCATTTTCAAAACCCAAGCACACCTAGAAGCTCAAGCATGTGATCAACCACTCCACCAAAATTCAGCCCAAAATTCAAATAAAATTTTCATGCAGCCATTGTGTCGAACATCTTGCAGACAAAATCAAACTGGCCTAACTTATACTGTTTTTGATCAATTTTTGTCAAACGATTTGGACCCTAGTAGATGCCCTTGTCTCTCCCAGACCCAACCCAGCCATCAAGAAGCTACCCCTAAGCCGCAGCAGCAGTGGAGCGCTGCCCCTTTTTGGTCACCGCCGGCCAGAAGAGGGAAATGTGCCACAGACCACGCCGCGCCGTTCCAACACCACCGCTAGCTCCGCCTAACCCTACCGCACCTCCCTGTCCACCCCTCGATCACCCATAGCCCCTGGACCACACCCCAGCACCGCCGCCCATTCTCTCTACGAGCTCGCCAGAGCGCGTTAGCCGCCAGCACGCCACAGACCGTCCCCCGACCTAATACCGTGCACGCCGCTCCGCCTCGACCCTAGGATCCCGCCAGACACGACTGTGCGCCGCCGTGCGACCCACAGTCGCCGTGCGCCGCATCGAGCACCGCCTCTGTCTCCTAGAGGCGGGACGCTCCCGACCAAACGCCACCGCCCTAGCCGCGCTTTAACGCCGTAGAGAATCGCCAGGAGGCAGGCTACCGTCCGCCTACAGCGCCCATGCCTCTAGCCTCCTGTATCAACGTCACCTACGAGCTCACCTCGTGCCGTTCGGTCCCCTCGTCGCCCTATAAAAGGAGCCCTCCCCAGCACAAACTCCTCACACCATTCCACTCCCCTCTCATCACTGATCCTTCCCCACCTCTCGCCGGAATTGCGCCGAAGGAGCCCGCTGTAGAGGAGGAGAAGCTGTCGTCGATTCCATCCACCGCAGCCCCTGCCGCGACCTTGCCTGAGTCCGCCGTCGCCGTCCAATTCGTTTGTCCGCCTCGCCGTAGTAGCTGGAGCCCTAGTATGTCCCCAGTAAACCCCCATGATGCGCTCAACTTTCAACGTAGAGCTCGTTGGGAACCCCAAGAGGAAGGTACGATGAGCACAGCAGTAAGTTTTCCCTCAGTTATGAAACCAAGGTTTAGTCGAACCAGTAGGAGCAAGGAAACACCCCAAAGGTGTTACTAGCGGAGCTTTGGCAGGGCACACTACCGGTGCTAGTAGCAACATGGAGACCTGCACAACACAACCATAGAACTTTGTCCCCAACTTGCGATAAGGTTGTCAATCTCACTGTGTTTTGTGGAAAACAAAGGATTAAATGTATCGAATGGAAAGAAGTAAAAGTTTGCAGTAACTAAACACAAAGCAGAATTTTTTTATAGATTGTATGTAAAGAAAAAGGACCGGGATCCATAGTTCACTAGAGGTGGCTCTCCTTAGATAGATAACATGCTGGGTAAACAAATTACAGCGGGGCAATTGACAAACACCGAGAAAGCAATACATGCCTATAATAATCATCTTGACTCCTTTGAGACTTGATTGGGCATTACAACATAATACATAGATCGCCATCCAACTGCATCTATGACTAATAATCCACCTTCAGGTTATCATCCGAACCCCCTCCAGTATTAAGTTGCAAGCAACAGATTAATTCTTTACGAACTGCGTGTAAAGTAAACAATACGATTGTTCTATGAACAAAGGATTGTTGTTTTCTCCCTAGTAGCAACAACACATCTAGTACCTTAGAGATTTCTGTCATTTCCCCAGATTACCAGAGGCATGAACCCACTATCGAGCATAAATACTAACTCTTGGAGTTGATAGCATCTACTTGGCCAAGATAGCTACTAACAACGGAAAGCATGCAAGATTACAAATAACAAAGACATGATAGAATCAATAATCAATATGAAATAGCATCTCAATATCCATCGGATCCCCGCAAACACAACATGTATGAATTACAAATAGATGATCTTGATCATGAATGGAGCTCACAAGATCTAAACGTGAAAGCACAAAGGAGGAGAAACCAGCCATCTAGCTACTACAAGGATCCGTAGTCCAAGGATGAACTACTCACGCATCACACCGGAGGCTTGCATGGTGATGAAGAAGGCCTCCAGGGTGAATTCCCCTCTCCGGCAGGGTGCCGGGAAGAGCTTCAGATCCCTCCCGATCTAGGGATGGAGATGACGGCAGCTACAGACTCTTTCGTGGATTTTTTATCGGGTCCTTAGGGTTTTCGTCCCGAGGGAAACTTATAGGCGGAAGGAGAGGTCGAGGGGGTGCCGGGAGCCACCACACAACCCCCTGGCGCGGGCTAGGCCTGGCCGCATGGCCAGGTGGTGTGGCCGGCCCCTGGCCCCTCTCCGTCTCGTATTCTGGCACTTGATCCCTTCCGGAAAAATAGGCAGTTTAGCTTTTGTCACGTCCAATTCCGAGAATATTCATTTTCTAACTTTCCTGGAACCAAAAACAGCAGAAAACAGGCAGCTGGCACTGTGGCTCTTGTTAATAGGTTAGTCCAAGAAATCATATGAAAAGTACTCCAAAGTTGGAACCAAACACAAGAAAGTGGATAAAACCAAGCATGGAACATCAAAAATTATAGATACATTTGCAATGTATCACCCCACCGTCCGTTTAGGGTTCGGTCTCATCGGCGACGAGTCCGTCGTCGACGATGACTGTGGACCGTTGATCTCTATTCTAATCGTAGTGCCCAGATCGTCCCATACCGTTTCGGGTTTAAGGTCTCGCTGACAAGCGGGACCAGCCTGTCAGCTGCCCTCTACACCACGGAGCGCCACTGGGCCGGCCCATTTCCTTTCTCGCGCTAGCCCAAGAATTCAAAAATAGGTTTTTCTATTTTAGTTTCAACCCACTTCTGTCCTGTAGTTCCAAAATCAATTAAGGAAGATTTACTAAACCAAATTGAGTGATTCAAATTTTGTTAGAAAGATACTAAAAAGATCTATCCAAGACCGTTGGATTTAATTCATTTAGAGTTAGAGATCTCTCCTAGTCAAAATAACAAGATAGAAGCTTTTGCACATTCAAACATTTTTATAAAATCAACCATAAAAGCTTTTGAGTTGATTCCAACTCTCAAAAACCACATTTAACCATACCTATCTGAATATATAATAATATTAAGGTTTGCATGCAGTGACTTTGGACTAGTACCAAAATAATGCTATATAGGCATTTCTAGTCACTTTAAATTATTTAATAATGAACTTAAACCAAAGTAAATATGAACCAACCCTTAAATCACATTCCCATATGTTAGAATATGTGGTGATGACATGTGTCCACATGATCCCAAATTTTAAGTGGTGAATATTAAATCTTAGTTATTTTCAATGAGTAGAAATTACTTTTCTTAAATAAAAAGAATGAAGCTAGTTAATAAAACCTTGTGATGCTTGTGATGATAATAGATCATCAAATGTGTGTCTTAGAGTGCTAAGTAGACTAGTTAAGTCTTGTTTGGTGATTGTGTACTCCGTATGTATGTATAGACGATAGTACCGACCAAGCTTTCGAGGAGGAGGAGTTCTACCAAGAGGAGGAGGAAGAAAACTTCAACCACTGCACCAACCAAGGCAAGCTAACACTTGCAAGTATAATACTTAGAAAGCTAGAATTAAGATAGATAACATAAGCAAGATGCATTAGGCATGCTTTAGTTATACCACTTTGACTATTTTTTACCGATCCCAAGTTTTATTTCCAAGCTTTACTTTCTTTATTTTACCAATGTCCTTTACTTGTTTTGAAGGTAGCATAAAAAGTATAAAACTTGACCTATCTAGATAACCTTAGATGTCATTCTATGGCATGAGATTGATCCTAGCATTCCACCTTAGTGAACACTCTTAACTTAGTAGCTTAGAGCAAGATCAAAACTTGAGTCACTTTAGATGGGAACACTTGGTGAAAATGAATTATGAAAACATTGGACTGATGAGTCATTCTATTGAGATGTTTTGACATGTGTTGAGAAACACAAATGGTTTATGATGATGAAAATGTTGCGGCATGAGCCTTAACCCTTTTACAAAACTGATGGTTGGATTCGGATGCGATACCATTCCAAATTGACCGTACAGCCACAATACCTAAATTGGGTAAGGCTTAGCCGGAAGTTTATATGCATTAGTATTAGTTCCCTCACAGGAGAGGTTTGAGCTGAGGCTACCTCTCGATGTTGTCCACCTATGAAGTGCCCAAGATGACAGATGGTCATGGTTGGGAGGCCATGCTCATAGGAGAGGTGCTTATACTAGGGTGTGTAAAGGAAAGGTTATGTTTAATTATCTACATACTAAGTAAGATGATTCAGGGTTATCCCTGACAGATGTATTGAATCTTGTGGTGAAAGTGTACCACCTTTGCAGAGTGTCAAACTATTCGAATAGCCGCATTTGCGGTTATGGACAGTTGGAGTAGCCATAATGTTTCGTTGTCAGATGTTTTCAAAATAACTTATGGAATGAATAATGAATCTTGACTTGACCACAACAGGGTTGTGACTATGACACTAGCTTCCCAACTTAAGTGATTCTAGAACTTTATTTTATCTTTCTTTGTTTCTGAACTCAGCTTAGGTTTCCGACTTCACTTTACAAATAAACATAGAGTTAGCACTTTACACTAGAACTATCTTACTTGTGGGTGGTAGTTTGCGAGTACTTAAAGAGTACTCATGGCTTTTGTCCCTGGCTGTTCTCATGGCCAGACTATGAAGGAGACTACCAAGATGATGGCCAGCAGGATGGCTATGATAACTAGGACTATCTGCCTTCATCAGCATTGCTTGTGCCCGTGAAGATGGACCCCACCGCTATGCTTATTAATTATTTCACTGCTTGTTGTATTAAGACTGGATCATGAGATACTTATTTGTGTAAGACCTTATTTATGGTTTATAATGGATGATGTATTGTGATATCCAATCTGTTATGTCTCGCAAAAATGGTAATCCTGGGATTGCGATGTATGACATAACAGGCATCTGGGATTAAAAATCCGGGTGTTGACACTCCAAGGCCACCGCAATGCAAAGCTTACAGCTGTACCTGACCGGTGCCACCCTATCCTAGCTAAGGCAGTTACCCGAAGAATCCATCGGCAGCTGGAACGATCTTGAAGACAAGTTCATCCGAAATTTCCACTCCATGTTCAAGCGACCTGCATCCTTAGAGCAACTGTGAGCATGTAAGAAGAAATCTGGAGAACCAATATGAGCCTTCATCTAGTGGTGGAACATCATAAAAAATTTGGCTGAAGCCATATCCGACAAAACAACAATTGACGCCTTCAACGACGGCCTTCACCGACGAGAGTTCATCGAAGGGATGAGGCGGGAGAAGCCCAAAACCATTTCACATATGATGGATATGGAAAATCGTTGGGCTGATGGAGAAGACGCAGTACATAACAAGTGAACACGCTCACCCAAAGAAGATAGGGACAGACGTAGCAATGATAGGAGGCGATGAAGTAATGGTGGATATGGTGGACCAAGCTATGTCTTAGTAAGGTTTTCAGGAGGGGACAACCAAAGAAATGATGATCATAATAACGGATACCGAAGAGATGATGTCAGAGGAGGTCAATCAACACAGAGATACCAGCCAAGAGCTCGGGACCCACCAATGTCCGCAATACAAATGTGGGAGGGACCCTGCAATATGCACTTCTACATCGATTCAATAGGCAAAAGGTAATCAAACCAGCTCATGAAGGATTTACGAACATTTCTAAATATGCAGGAAGTGTGCAACGCAAAGGAAACCGAAGCAGCAAGATGAGAATACGCCACTGCACCTGGAGCCCTGGCAATTGGTGCACCACCACCTCCATCAATAAAACCGATAGTAGGACAAGGACAACCCGTTACAAACAAAAACAAGGATGGAAAATACCCCAGCTCCAAAGGAGCAATGTCGATGATCCAAAAAGGGCGCTCGTCCAATAGGATCCAGAAACTGATTACATGGCAAGTCAACATGGTAGAAATGATGCCACCAGCCACACTCGAATATCTCGATTGGTCAGAACAAAAAATTACATTCATCGGAGCTGATCATCCACTTCGAGGCCCACAGCCGGGTCACTCAGCTCTAATAGTAGAGGCACAAGTTAGTGGATTTGATATGAGTAAAGTCTTCATGGATGCGGGAAGCAGTATCAACCTTATTTACGCCAAGACACTCAAGGCGATGAATTGCTATTTAGAAAATTTAGCACCAACAAAAACATCCTTCCACGACATAGTCCTAGGTAAAGCCGAAATTCCCTTAGGTAAAATATGTCTTGACGTTGTTTTTAGGTCCAAATAAAATTTCAGGCGCGAAAAGCTCGAGTTCGAAGTCATGGACTGGTTGTCACTGTATCATGCGATCCTGGGCTACCTAGCCTTTGCATGATTTATGGCAGTACCACATTACGTGTACCTAGTTATGAAAATTCCAGCCCCCAAAGGGGTCATATTAGTGAAGGGCAGTTTCACACGTTCCGACAGTTGTAATCGAGAATTCAACAAAATCTCCGAATCCTTTGGAATGGCAACCGAGTTTGAGCAACTGAAAATGTCATCAAATGCGGAACCTCTAGAAGTAGCACGTGTCAATCCTGATCAAGATTTTGACACCGCAAAAGATACAAAGGAAATCTAGATCCACTCCACCGACCCAAAGAATATGACCTTTGTGGCCTCTGATGACTGCAAGTGCACAGATCGTTTGTAGCTAGTTTCTAAATAAAGATATCGATCCCATAGGGAGCAGTAGGAGAAAGACTAAAATCCTTTTAACTAAAACTAAAACGAAGTACTTAAGAAATAACTTTAAGGTGCAAGTAAAGTAGAGTTTTTTTTGGGTTTTTGGTTGAACAAGGTGATTTAAAGTAAAGCAAAACTTAATCCAGAAAGTAAGAATCGCATGTGTAATAGAACTTTGGAACTACAATAGGGAAAAGCGTTCTCAAGGAATAGTGGATACACCACTAGCAATTTATACTAAGTAGTCGAGATTATTATAACGAATATTCTCATAATGTGTATTTATGTGGGAGGAGCTCCATATATGGACGAATAGCCAGCAACCGTTGCACACATCATCCTCATAACCACAGTAGACAGCAATCGAAATCAATTGAATTACTGCGCTATTAAGGGATTTCTCCCATGGCATGGACATGGCTTTGTGAGGTCTCCTTGATCCCCCAAGTTAGTATGTAAAGAATGACAACAACTTTATATTCACAGTAAGTGCTATCATCCCTCCTTCTACCAACAAGTAATCACCTTCATGGAGTCCCCATAAGAGGCGAATGTTAAGGAGGTGCACAACTCCCAACATCAAGATGAAGACAATTAACACGTACACAATATAATGTATAATATAATAATCTCTATCTCATCTCAGTCATATGCTAGGGTTTCTCTATCTCTCCAAGAACTATAGATCTACTCAGACATGGAGGCAATCAACATCATAGCAATGGTAATGGAAACAATCATAGATGAATAGTACTTGTATAAATCCACAACGAGTACGGGAATTACAGCAATATCTAGACAAGATGTAGATGGGATGGATGGAGATGGTGGTGATGCAGTGGTGGATGATCAAGATTGATGCCTTAGCCTCCCGGATCTGCGCAGGGCGAAGATGGATCCCTTGTGGATGAGTTCCCCCTCCATATGCCTTCTAGAGGTGAGGTTTATGCGATTTCTGGGTGTTCTGTATGTCATCTCTCTGAACCAATTGCATAGGGATAAAGTATTTGACGAGACGGAGGCGACACCAACTATACGGCCGGAGCTATACGGCTGGAAAAGTTGCTCCGGTTGTATAGTTGGTCGTTGGACTCTCTAACTCCCTTGTTTGCTTCTGGTTTTCTTCTAGTATTATTAATATTTCCCAAATAAGCGATTTACGTTGTTTTTTACTCCTTTTCTCCATAGTACAACTGCTCCAAGAATTGTATCCATTGGATCCATCATTTGTCATGATCCTGGTGAAAACAAACATAAAATGTGCGCGCGAGCGCCGTAAAATACCAAGATCCTACATCTACAATGCAAAATAATAATGTAAAACATGATGCAAATATGCACTCATGAACTTCCCCAAGCTTAGACTATTGCTCGTCCCAAGCAAGTTTTTAGCTTAATGGATGTGATCCTCATATTCATGAAGCTGCGTCGATAAAATAAATGATGCAAGTGCAGCATGTGTTTATCATGTACGATACATAGGAATAAGTTCATTGAATAGTACCTTACTCGAACCATCTGAATAGTATTAGCAGGCTTCCACACCTTAGTGATCAACAGTTCATAAAAGATGAACTTCAACATAATATAAAAGTATCCTGTTAAACCGAATGAGTTAGCGAGGTAGTCCCAAGTGTTTTAGGATTCACGCATTCACTTGGGATTCAAAATCTCAAAAGTGTATCTTTGTCATACTACAATATAGTGGTATATGCCTACTTGCTCTTTGCACACTCGCTCTTTTTCTTCTTCCTTTTCTTTTATTCTATATATATGTGCACACTTTTGTTTAAGTGATGTGTATAGGAGCTAGCCATACATTCCACTTTCATGTAGGAATTAAAAGTCTAACGATCTCAATTAGGAAATTCTAATTGTATATGAAGCATTCTTATGACTTGAAGATTCTACCTCGACTTGTTCTCATTCTATTTTGATAGCACTTTCATTTTTCTTTGTTCAAGGTTTCTTTCTCAACTTAACTGTATAGATAATTTTTATTTGTAAATCAAACTGTAGACTTACAACATATTGACCAAATTATCTTTAAGTGTTCCATTAATACCAATGGTGTGGAAGACTCCTATTGCTATCATCAAGTGCAAGTAACATTATACTCAAGTCATTCATATATCAATAAAGCAAACACAAACTCAATATTTCTCCATATATAATAATAAACTCGGAATTTCATAAAAGGGATCGACTATTCCTAAAGGGAATACTAATGATGCAAACTTTATTTGTAGTTTCAACTAATGAAAAAACGGTAATGTAAAACTTGTAAGAAAGATTACAAGGTCTTTATAGATCTCCCCAAGCTTGGAATCAAGCCAGGTGGGATCAATTAACTCCTTGTTGGTACCTATTCCTCCTCTTGGGTAGAAGGAGTGTCGCCTTCTTCTTTTACGTTGCCCTCTTTAACTATGCTTGCAAAATGAATGCTGATCTTGGCCATGTCATATTGGAGCTTCAATATTTTCCTCTTGAGGAATTTCTTCTCATCTGTCAACTCAAAAACACTTGGCCAAGAAACCAACTCTACCATTGATGTCATTGACCTTCTTCTCAAGGTCTTTGCTCATCATCTAGTAGGAGTCAATCCCTTCTCCAATTGTTTCAACGCATGCCTTAGAAGCCTTTTCTAACTCATAGATCATACCATCAATCTCATCTTGCCGCACCTTCTTAGGTTTAAGAGGTGATGGACCAAGAGGAGGTTTATAATAGGATCCTATGTTGTAATGATAAGGATTAGGGAGGTACTCATCCTTGTTCCTTCCCCGCTCAGCTTGTCTCATCATCTCCATCCTTTGCGGGAACATGTCCTCCCAATTCAGGAGATGCTTGATCTTCGGGTCGGATGATGATGACGATCCTTTGGGTTCTGCTTCTTCGATCCTCTTCACGGGATTCTCTTCTTTCTTCTTCCAGATCCTGGTGAGGTGGAAGATTTGCATGGCTTTGCTGCACGGATGTTGTTAAAGGGGCCTGTATAGGGATGAAGAAGATCTTTCGAGGCTGGAGGCTGTAGCTCTGCGAAAACTTAATGAAAAAGGTTAGATGCGATCAGCTTTAAAAGGAGGGGTCAAAAACCCTAGCCGCCTTGCGTAACGAGCAACTGTACGGGCACAGCCCGTATAGTTCCTGCTGTATAGCTGTGTACTGACTATAGATTAGATCTACGGTGGAACCTAACTATACGAGGCGTATAGTTGGTCGTTAAACTCTCTGTATCATGAATAATTTTTTTAGAGAAGGGGCGACAACAATACGACCACGACTATACGGGCGGAATTTTTAATTCTGGCCGTATAGTTGGTCATTAAACTCTCAGTACTCTAGAAATTATTTTGTCAAAGGTGTTGACAATTATACGACTGCAACTATACAGGCAGAATTTTTAATTATGGTCGTATAGTTGGTCGTTAAACTCTCACTACCTTTTTTGGATGGAAGTGTTGATGTTGCAACAACTATATGGCCGAAACTATATGGTCGGAATTTTTATTCCTGCCATATAGTTGGTCGTTAAACCTTCTGTGTCCACCAAAAATTTTCTGCTTCTCCAAGAATTCTTTATTAGACTAAAACTTAATGAAATATCGAGTTTTCACAGAGAAATATCAGATTAGATTTTCAACCAATTTTGGCATCATCAATCTTCCTTCTTCTTTGCTAGAGCATGAATTGTTTCTCATTTAACACAATACTCAAACTAGACCTTAACTGAAAATTTAAAAACTTACTCAAACCTTTATTTCACATGGGTTGCCTCCCATGAAGCGCTCTTTTATAGTCAATAGCTTGACCGCAGTACTGCTCATCCCATCTCGAGTCCATTCTTCTTGAAGTTGCCATTCCTTGTATATCTTTGCTTTATCACTTCTTCTGGGGTGCTCAATTCTATGGTGATTACACTTATATCTTCTTTTACCTGATAGTGCTTCAAGCGTTATCCATTTACCACCCATGCAAGAGAGGGTGTTTTTCCTTGGAGCTTCACTGCTCCTGATGAATAGGCTTCTTAAACTACATATGGACCTTCCCACTTTAATCTAAGTTTTCCTAGAAACAACTTAATACAAGAATTATAGAGCAACACTTTGTCTCCACTTTTAAAAGTTTTATTATCTATATTTCTATCATACCATCTTTTAACTTTTTCCTTAAACAACCTGGCATTCTCATAGGCTTCACTTATAAACTCATCTAAATCATGAATATCTAATAAACGCTTCTCCCCTGCTGCCTTGAGATCATAATTTAGATTCTTGATTTCCCAAAAAGCTTTGTGTTCCAGCTCTAAAGGTAAATGACATTCCTTAGTGTACACCATCTTATAAGGTGTCATGCCCATTGGATTTTTAAACACAGTACGGTATGCCCATAGAGTTTCATTTAACTTGTATGACCAATCCTTTCTTGATCTGTCCACCGTATTCTCGAGTATGGTCTTCAGTTCTCTATTAGAGAGTTCCACTTGACCACTTGTTTGGGGACTATATGGTGAAGCAACACGGTGAGTTACTCCATGCTTGCTGAGGATTTTCCTGAAAGTCTCTTTCATAAAATAAGAATCACCGTCAGTAATTAAAAAATCTAGGAACTTCAAACCTAGGGAATGTGACATCCTTGTTCATCTTCACTGAGGTAGTTGCATCCACGTGATTTGTTGGGATAGTTTCAACCCATTTAGTAACATAGTCAACAGCAACAAGAATATGAGTATAACCATTCGACTCTATAAATGGTCCCATGTAATCCATTCCACGTCATCAAAGGATTCAATTATGAGACTATAATTCATTGCCATTTCTTGTCTCCTACCTATATTACCTCTTCTTTGGCAAGCATCGCAGTATTCCACATACCTGTGTGCATCCTTGAGCAAGGTGGGCCAATAGAATCCGGATTAAAGTACCTTTGCAGTAGTCCTCTTACCTGCATGATGCCCTCCATATGGACCGTCATGACAAGCTTTCAATATCGCATTCATTTCATGGTTAGGAACACACTTACAAATCATTCCGTCAAGTCCATGATGATATAGATACGGATCATCCCAAAAGTAATATTTAAGATCATTAAAGAATTTCATTCTTTGATTTCTTGACATACCAGGAGGTATAAATTTTGTCGCTAGATAGTTAGCATAATCTGCATACCATGGATCAGCAATTTCTACCTTTGCTAAATATTCTCCCGGAATTTATTCATTAATAGGTATGGGGTCACTAATTATTCCCTCCATCCTAGAGAGATGATCTGCTACCGGATTATGCTTATCCTCCTATCTACTATTTGCAAATCGTATTCTTGTAGTAATAAAACCCACCTAATCAACATGGGCTTAGCATCCTTTTTTCACAAGGAGGTGACGCAAAGCCTGGTGATCCATATGAATTATTACCTTAGAATTAATTATGTAAGATCTTAATTTGTCGCAAGCAAAAATTATAGCTAGAAACTCTTTTTCTGTAGTAGCATAATGTTTCTGAATCTTATTAAGAGGTCTACTAGAGTAATAAATAACATTCAAATTCTTTCCATCTCGCTGTGCCAACACAGCCCTTAAAGCATAAACACTAGCATCACTCATGATTTCGAAAGGTTCATCCCACTTTGGATATTGGATGATAGGTGCTGAAACTAATTTATCCTTACGGTTCTCAAAAGCTACAATGCAGTCATGATCTAAATAGAATGGAGTTTCTTTATCAAGAAGATTGGTGAGGGGCATAGCTAGTTTAGCAAAATCTTTTATAAACCGCTTATAAAAACCTGCATGTCCCAGAAACATTTTCAAGTTTTTAATGTCCTGAGGTATTGGAAGATTCTCTATAGCATTTATATTAGTTTTGCCTATTTCCATTCCCTTCTCTGAATCTTTGTGCCCGAAAACTTTACCTTCTCTTTCCATGAAACGGCATTGTTCCCAATTCAAAACCAAGTTTGATTGCCCGCATCTCTGCAAAACTTTGGTCAGATTGTAGAGGCAATTATCGAAAGTTGTTCCACAAACAACAAAATCATTTGTTAGAACTTCCATAGTCTTGTCAACAAAATCATCAAAAATCTTTAGAACACATTCCTGAAAAGTTGCTGCTGCATGACATAAGCCAAATGGAATTAATCTATAAGCATATGTTCCATAAGGACAAGTGAAAGTTGTTTTCTCTTGATCTTCTGGTTGTATGGCAATTTGAGAATATCCAGAATAACCGTCAAGAAAACAAAAGTAAGAATTATTGCTAAGTCTTTCTAAAATTTTATCCATGAATGGTATAGGTTTTTTTATTTTTCTGTGTCTCGCAGTTTAGCTTCCTAAAATCAATGCACATACAATATCCTACAATTGTCCTTACAGGAACTAGCTCACCTTGTCTTGGTATGCAATGAGCTGGGCTAACCCACTTACTGTCAGAAATAGGATATATGATGCCAACATCTAGTAAGCGTATAACTTCTTTTCTTACTACTTCCTTCATTTTAGGATTTAGCCTTCTTTGTGTATCTACTACTGGTTCAGCATCATCAAGCATGGTAATCTTATGTGTTATGATAGATGGATATATTCCTTTAATATCACTCAATGTATATCCAAAAGCTTCACGATGCTTAACCAACACCGAAATGAGTTTATTTATTTCATTTTCTGATAGATTCTTGCTAATAATACCAGGACATTTATTTTCATTATCTAAAAACTCATACCTCATATTGTCTGGAAGTTTTTTCAACTCTATTGGTGCAGGCTATTCATCTCCTGTTCTTACCAGTTCTTCGTAGTCATGTGGATTTTGTGCTTCTAGAATTGAATCAAGGTAATCACCCATGTCTTCTTTCTCCTCATCATCTGGTGCTTCCTCCCAATTAATCAAGCTCCTTTCTAATTCATCTTGTGGAGTACTGAAATGAATTGCCGCTAGCTCGGCAATCGTCTTCTCTTCCTTGATATCGTCCACTTCATATGGCCTCTTCTTTAGTTTGGCGAAGTGCAATGTCATTTCCTCTTCTCTAAACTTCAGTGAAATAGTTTCCTTCTTATTATCTACTCGCGCTTTGGTAATGGAAATAAAAGGCCTGCCCAAAAGAATAGGACAAAAAAAATCTCGAGGCATATCAACAATGTGAAAATCACGGGGGTACATGAGTGAGCCAATAAAGACATAGATATTTCTGATTACTCCTTCTAGTTTTGTATTGGTTCTATTAGACAATTTAATAATAGTGTATACCGGTTCCACATCTAGATTATTTAAATTGTAGTGGAGTTCCTCATAAAGTCATGAAGGCATAATATTTATAGTGGAAATTGGTTCGCAAATTCCATATAAGAAAGTTTCTCCACAATATATAGGAGTCATTGGTTTAGAAGTTTTGTTACCTCGAACCTTACCTTTGATGAATTCTGAGGTTTCAAGGTCTAACATAACCACTTCGTCTTCCACTATTCGTGCTTCCATAAGATCCTTTATTATAACATTATTTATGTTTGTAACTGCGGAATTCCTTTCTGGCTTCTTTGATCTCTTCTTTACTTGTTCTTCCTCTCTTTGTCTTTTCTCAAAGATCCCCTGTATGGGTATCGAGGAGAACTCTTCCATTAACGCTCTTGCACGCTTCTTTTCTTCGAGAGGTTTATGGGGTTCCCATTATGTAGGTACCTGAAAATGCCCTGCATAATTCTCAATAATTTTCTTTACTGAGTAAGAATCAATACCGAGGGTTTTAATCATTGTATCTATCCTCCCATTCTCAAGGAAATCATTAATGCAAGCATATTCAGAAAAACTATTTGTAATGTTTTCCTTATCTTCAAGATTTTCCGTTGCTTCTCTCATTTTTATTATTAGGTTCCAAGCGTCATTATAGGTATAAGATAGAAAACTACCATTAGAAGCAGTGTCTAGATTCATCTATTTTCGATATTTAGCACTCCATAAAAGGTATGGGTGATTAACCAATCAGGTAAACGATGATGGGGGCAATTTTCTAGGTAGCTTTTGTACCTTAGATATCCTTCATATAAGCCCTCACTAGGATTATTTTTGAAACTGATAATAATACCTCTCATCCTGTGAGCTTTGCTTTCAGAATAATATTTTGATAGGAACTTGGTTGTCAATTCCTCCCAAGTCCTTGGTTCTTCTGCACAAAAAGATCTATACCAGTCACAAAAATTATTAGGGAGAGTTTGTCTAAACAACTGGGTTTTAACCATATCAAGATTATAGCCATTGAAAATAAAGGAACTAAGAATGTCTTCAAAGAATTGTAAATGTCCATATGGACTCTCTTCATTGGTTCCTGCAAATTTCTTAGAATGCAATAATTAAAATAACAAAGGATGGATCTCGACTCCATCTGGATTTATGCTTTTATTGACAGCTATAAAAGCGTCCATGGGCGAACCCATTTTCCTTACTGCCTCAAGCCGGTTTAAATGCTGAGTGTTGTCCATTGTTGCGGACCTGCAACTCAAGTACAAATTAGTACAATGAAAGTATATAATGAAAAGTAAAGTGACTTATGGTGCTAAGCTTCCCGGCAACGGCGCTAGAAAATAGCTTGATGACTGCAAGTGCACAAATCGTTTGTAGCTAGTTTCGAAATAAGGATATTGATCCCATAGGGAGCAATAGGCGAAAGACTAAAATGCTTTTAATTATAAATAAGACGAAGTACTTAAGAAATAACTTTAAAGTGCAAGTAAAGTATAGTTTTTTTTGGGGGTTTTGGTTGAACAGTGATTTAAAGTAAAGCAAAACTTAATGCAGAAAGTAAGAACCGCGTGTATAATAAAACTTTGGAACTACAATAGGGAAAAGGCATTCTCAGGGAATAGTGGATACACCGCTAGCACTATAGACTAAGTAGTCGAGATTATTATAACACATATTCTAATAATGTGTATGTATGTGGGAGGAGCTCCATATATGGATGAATAGCCAGCAAACGCTGCGCACATCATCCTCATAACCATAGAAGACAACAATCGACATCAATCGAATTACTTCGCTATTTAGATATTTCTCCCATGGCATGGACATGGCTTTGTGAGTTCTCCTTGATTTCCCAAGTTAGTACGTAAAGAGTGACAACAGCTTTATAGTCACAGTAAGTGCTATCATCCCTTCATCTACGAACAAGTAATCCCCTTCATCGAGTTCGCATAAGAGGTGAATGTTAAGGAGGTCCACAACTCCCAACATCAAGATGAAGACAATTAACACGTACAGAATATAATGTATAGCATAATAAGCTCTATCTCATCTCAGTCATATGTAGGGTTTCTCCATCTCCCCAAGAACTAGAGATCCTCTCAGACATGGAGGCAATCAACATCATAGCAATGGTAATGGAAACAATCATAGATGAAGAGTACTTGTATAAATCCACAACGAGTACGGGAATTACAACAAGATCTAGACAAGATGTGGATGGGACGGATGGAGATGGTGGCGATGCAGCGGTCGATGATGAAGATTGATGCCTTAGCCTCTCGGATTTGCGCAGGGTGAAGATGGATCCCTTGTGGATGAGTTCCCCCTCCAGATGGCTTCCGCAGGTGAGGTTTCTGCGATTTCTGGGTGTTCTGTATGTCGTCTTTGTGAACCAATTGCACGGGGTGAAACTATTTGATGAGACAGAGGCGGCGCCAACTATACGGCCAGAGCTATACGGCCGGAAAAGTTGCTCCGGTCGTATAGTTGGTTGTTGGACTCTCTGCCTCCCTTGTTCGCTTCTGTTTTTCTTCTGGTATTATTAATATTTCCCAAATAAGCGATTTACATTGTTTTTGACTCCTTTTCTCCATAGTACAACTGCTTCAAGAATTGTATCCACTGGATCCATCATCTGTCCTGATCCTAGTGAAAAAAGACATAAAATGTGCATGCGAGCGCCATAAAATACCAAGATCCTACATCTACAATACAAAATAATAATGTAAAACATGATGGTAATATGCACTCATCAGCCTCCAGTCTTGGTCCCACATAGGAAAGAACGCTCATCGAGTTCCTCCATGAGCACTGGGAGATTTTCACAGGGTTACCAGCTGACATGCCGGGAATTCCAAGGGAACTCGCTGAGCATGCACTAAACTTGGATCCGAAGGCAAAACCAGTAAACCAAACACTTCGCCGCTTTGCAGAACCAAAACTAAAGGCCATAGGAAAGGAGCTCAATCGCCTAACTGACGCCAAATTTATCAAAGAATTGAAGAAAGCAGAGTGGGTCACAAAACCATTATGTGTCCCAAAGGAAAATACAAAAGAACTATGTATGTGCATTGATTTCACTACATTGAACAAACACTATCCAAATGATCACTTCCCACTACCGTCAATTAATCAAATAATCGATGCGACTGTGGGGTGCGAACATCTTTCCTTTCTGGACGCATACTCAGGATACCACCAGATCCGGATGAAAGAGGAAGACCAGGATAAAACAACATTTATCACACCCTATGGTGTATTCTTCTACACAACAATTCCCTTTGGACTTAAAAATACGGGTGCAACATATCAGCGGATGACGCAAAACTGCTTGAGAAGTCAAATTGGAACAAGTGTACAAGTTTACATCGATGACGTCATAGTTACAACAAAACAAGGGTCGACCCTTATCAATTACCTACGAGAGACATTTGAGAACCTTGACAAATATTGCATCAAACTCAACCCTACGAAGTGCTCCTTTGGAGGCCCTGCGGGGCAACTCCTTGGATACCTTGTATTAGCAAGGGAAATAGAGGCCAATCCTGAAAAAATACAAGCAATCCTCACAATGAAAAAGCCAGCAAATCTTCGGGGCGTGCAACAACTGGCTGGGCGAGTTGTAGCACTCAGTCGTTTCATCACCCGTCTAGGCGAAAATGGACTACCATTCTATGCCCTTATGATAAAATCATACAATTTTGAATGGACGGACGAAGCTCAGCATGCTTTAGAAGACCTCAAGGAAACACTTTCGACATCTCCCGTTGTCGTGTTTCAATGATAAAAAGAGCCCCTACTTCTCTATATTGTCGCTACCAATCAAGTCATCATCACAGTTTTGGTCGTCAAGCGATCCAAAGAAGGAAAACCCCATGGTGTTCAAAGACCAGTATATTTTTTAAGTGAGGTCCTCTCTGCATCCAAGCAAAGACATCCGCACTATCAGAAGCTAGCATATGGAGTCTTCATGGCAGCACGAAAGTTTTTCCATTATTTGTCAAAACACCTGATCATAGTGGTCAATGAAGCAACTCTCTCCAATATTCTCAACAATCCAGAAGCTACCAGACGCGTCTCTCTATGGGGCATTGAGATATCCCCTTGAGATATCACGTACGAGAAACGCAAAGCAATTAAATCACAGGTTTTCCCTGACTTTATTACTGAATGGACTGAACTACAGTGCGTGGGCCCACCAGACCTCTCTAGTGCATAGACAATGTACTTCGATGGGTCAAAAAGAGTGGAAGGAGCGGGAGCAAGAGTTATATTAGTATCACCTCAAGGCGATAGAATGCGATAATACTTTGAATGAGCTTTGCAAATGTGTCAAATAACGAAGCCGAGTATGAAGCCTTGTTGCATGGTATGTGTATGGCTAAAGCTTGCGATGCAACTCACTTGAAAATATTCGGTGATTCCAACCTTGTGGCACAACAAGCAATGAACAAGTGCAATGCTATCAGTGACAACATGATTGCTTACCGCGATATGTATATCATCATGGAAGCTCAATTCGATGGTGAAGTTTCACACATAGGAAGGGCAAGCAATGAAGAAGCTGACAATTTGGCAAACATCGGATCTTTATGCCTTCCATTAACACCCAGAGTTTTCTATGAAGGAATAACCGAGCGCTCCATCAAAGCTAAAATGGTCTCTGAAGTTATAGTGCCAAAAGCACAGAAAAGATCAAGCTACAAAAAGACTCAGGGGCTACACCAACCAAAGAAAACATAGAAGAAGACCTTGAGGAAGAGCTAGAAGTTGATGAAGTCATGATATTGGAACCTACATGGATGCAACCACATAGCATAAATGCTGAGAGGAGAACTCCCTGAAGATGTGATACAAGCACGACGAATTACACGTCGATCCAAAGCCTTCAGGATTATCAATGGAGAAGTGTATAAAAGAAGTATTCCAGGTGTGTTACATTGGTGTGTTACACCTGAAAATGGAAAGATTATACTCAAAGACATACATGAAGGAGTATGTGGTCATGACGCCATCATCTGAGCAGTTTTGCTAAAGCGTTCAGGGCAGGATTCTACTGACTAACAGCAGTACAAGATGCAAAAGGTATCATACGAAAGTGTGAAGCATGCCAGAGATTCACAACAAAACCTGGTGCACCTGCCGCCGAATTAAACCGCATAACTCTAGCTTGGCCTTTCGCTCAATGGGGCCTTGATATGGTGGGAAAACTTCACAAATCAACACCAGGAGGACACGTCTTTCTGCTAGTAGCAGTCAACAAATTCACCAAGTGGATTGAAGCAATGCTTGTTACTAGCCAGGATGGAACTTCGGCTATAAATTTCATTGAATCAATAGTGTTCCAATTTGGGATACCAAACAACATCATCACCGACAATGGAACTAACTTCACCTCCAAATAGTTCAAGGAGTACTTCCAGGAGATGGGCATAAAAGTAAGCTATGCATCAGTGGCTCACCAGCAAACCAATGGGCAGGTGGAAAAAGCCAATGGTCTCGTAACCCCTGATATTAAGAAAAGGCTACTAGCACCACTCGACAGAGCAAAAGGAGCGTGGGTTGATGAGTTACCCTATGTTTTGTGGAGCCTGCGTACCACTCCAAATAATTTGATGCAAGAAACACATTTCTTTATGGTCCACGACGCTGAAGCTATTCTTCCAGTCAAAGTGACTCATGAGTCTCCATGAGTCACTGATTATGACGAGCAATCATCGAGGTAAGCACTCGAAGATGATGTTGATGCCCTTGATGAAGCTCGGGATGTTGCCTTACAAAGGACCATCGTATATCAACAGAACTTATGCAACTATCACAGCCGACGATTGCGTCCTAGGTCCTTCATCGTAGGGGACGTAGTTCTTCGCCTCAAGCAAGATGGTTACCATAAACTGGAGTGACCTTGGGAAGGGACTTACATCATGACATAAGTTATCCATGGTGGAGCTTATCGGCTTCAAGACAAGATGACAAGAGTCAAATACTCCAATCCATGAAACGTCGCAAAACTATGACATTTTTACGCTTAGAATTTATTTTCCTCGTAATTTAAATTGCAATATGGCCTACGGCCTGGCTTCTTAGCCACAATATTATTCAATAAGGCTAGTAACCAGGCGAGTACGCCAAACCATGTATCTTCTTCTTCAGACTTTAAATAAAAAGATAAGTTCCCCAAACTTATATTTCCCTTTACCCATAGTCGGGGGCCTTATTGTCAAAAGTTTATCCCATAAGTAAAATATTTAGAAAATTTGAGAAAATTTCTCTGGTGAAACTAACAAAGAGGTATGAGCCTATGTCCCAATGCAGGAATCCGAACATAGCCTCGGGGGCTACTCCCAGGAGCGCTGTTGCGCACCCGATAAAAAACTATATTATGTATAAGGTCAAAATTTGACCCGAAGAAACACTGTTCTAACCTATGAGTATTACATCAGTGTATCCTTAAAAGGTTACTCCCATCGGGAGTGTCTACAAAACATCATCCGAGAAAATACAAAGCTGATAAACTTCAGTAATTCCAACAATCAAACAAGGCAGTCGATAAAATCATATAAAATCTTGGATCGTGCCCGACGCGATAATACTCCGAATGTCGTGTCCATGACATGAAGGTAAGACCCCGGGATTCGTACTGTGTGGCATGGTAATCGCACAAGAATGCGCTCTGCTAGTAAAATTATCCATATCGATGATATGATGGAAAATCCCGATGGACGTGTTGGGTACCCGTTATAATAGAACCGAGATTCAGTATTCGATAAGACCTCAAACGGCTCGAACAGAATTACGCCAACAAATTTCCGAGTTCAAGCCTGGGGACTTGAATTTGATGTAGGTCTGAAGTGTTTTTGCCCAGGAGCAATTAACTGATTCCCGATCCATCGGATGCATCAGACCTGTTGTACCAAATCTCTACAACTTAAATATAAAACAAGGGATTTCAATTTTCACGCCCTTGGTTCATTAGTTGTACTCAGTTTTCCCCAACCACTTAGTTTTTACTCACTTTTGCCCAGCTCCTTGTACAAAACTATGACATGGTATGAAACTCGCCGTCCGTCAGCCGTGCCGTTACATGCTGATAATTGGGGCCACGTTCAGTCGGGTCCCATAGTGGCCCCTCGCCGTTACGTGCTGACGAGTAGGTCCACGTTCTGTCGGGTCCCGTTGTGTACCCTTGTCGTTACATGCTGACAAGTGGGACCGTGTTCAGTCGATTCATGTAGTGGACACCTCTCTCAACTTATCCATATCAGCATCGGATCCACAGCTTATCAACGTGAGTGCCGGACCCATAGCTTACCCAGGTTGGTGTTGCAAGATGGTACCCCGAGCCAGGCTCGCGCCCGTGCCCGTTCCGTTGCTTCATTTTCATATAGTGAAATGTAATGCATGTACGGAAATTATACGAAAATTATACACCTTTGAACTCTTTTAAATCGCACTTAGGATATGATAATGTTGTGCTAATAAAATCCTGATCATTTATCATTTCCATGGAGTGAAAATATAATGCATAAACTTGCGTATACAAAAATTATACACCTTTGAACTCTTTGAAATCGCACTTAATACGTGATAATATTGTGCTAAGAAAATTTTGAGACATTACCATTTCCATGGAGTGAAATATAATGCATAAACTTGCGTATACAAAAATTATACACCATTGAACTCTTTGAAATCACACTTAATACGTGATAATGTTGTGCTAATAAATTCTTGAGAGATTAACATTTCCATGGAGTGAAATATAATGCATAAACTTGCGTATAGAAAAATTATACACCTTTGAACTCTTTGAAATCGCACTTAGGTCGTGATAATGTTGTGCTAATAAAATCCTGATCATTTATCATTTCCATGGAGTGAAATATAATGCATAAACTTGCGTATACAAAAATTATACACCTTTGAACTCTTTGAAATCGCACTTAATATATAATAATATTGTGCTAAGAAAATCTTGAGAGATTATCATTTCCATGGAGTGGAATGTAATGCACAAATTATACACCTTTGAACACGTTCCCTTCAAATTATATTCAAGTTCATTTGTTTATGGAGTTAAAGTACTGGTGGCATACTCGTTATTTTGCACGGATAGAGGGGTGCCTCCCGACAGATATAGGGGTTATCTTGTCTGCTAGATCATAGAGGATCAACGGTTGGTGGGCACGATCCGTGTGACAATTGTCTCGACCAATCAGAGCGTAGCAGCGAAGATGAACACATGTGCGAGAGATGGGTACAAAAAGAGGGGGAAACTGAGTAACACTTAAGAATCAAGGGCAAAATTGAATAGAACTTAAAAACCAAGGGCAAGACTGACAAAGGGATTCAAATAGAAAATAGAAAAAGATTTCAAAAATGGAAAATGCGTCTTTTATACAATAAAATACATCTTGGCATACATCAAACTATTTGCAATTCAAATATACACCAGTTTGACAATTATTGTCTCATACAGACAAACTATGTTTTGGGAAGAGGCTTGAGTAGAAAGCCATGAACCTTCATAGATAATAGGTGATTTGAGAAATGGTGATTTAGGTTAAAACTTGGTTTATATACATTTCTTATGGTGGTAGGTCACATAATAAGACTCCCTGGATAGATGCCACTATGTTTTGCTCATTTTGAATTTGTTGTGCATAAAATGACTCAATTAGCTAGCTAAAATCTATTCGTTGACTCTCTGTTGACCAGCCACCGGAGGGTAAAACTGAGTATATTGCACACGACAGTGTTAGTATTGGAGGGAAAAACTAAGTAGAACCAAACTGTCAGTGTTACACTCGATGGCAAAACTGAGTACAACTAAGTCACCAGGGTTAGACACGAGGGAAAAAACGTGACTCACGGTACGCGTGTGTGGTGCACGGGGCGGTAGCGGACACGTGTGGCCGTGCACGGTGCAATAGCGTACGCGGTCACACGGTGCACAGTAGTGCAACAAAACGTCGCTTCCTTTCTCCTTTAATAGAGGTCTCCCCACTCTCACTCATCACTCACTCGCTCACTCAACCGTCTCCACTGTCCCATCACCTTCTGCAAACCCCCAAGAAAATCCCAACCATGCCGGCGATGGAGAAGGACAACATGGTGGCCATTGGCACCTCCAAGGCCGACGGCGAGGAGGCCCCCATCCCCGTCCATGCATCCGTTGTAGCCGTCGACGAGGAGACCCCCGCTGGTCTCAAGAAAATCCCGCTCGGCTGGGACCCCTACGAGGAGGTTGTTTACATAAGGCCGGAGAACCAATACGACACCAGCATCGCCGACCCATGGTTGGAGGAAACCAGGGTTTTCTCCCTTTCCCTTGTTCTTCCCCTGTTCCCATCGTTGGATGCTAGATCATATGATATTAGGGCTCGGTTGTTCATATTTTTACAGTAGCTAATCATCTTGTGTTAGATCTCATATTTCGATGGATCCCCCTTTTCGTATTTGAACCCCATGTTTGTAGATGGGATCAGTATTCAATTTGGTTTGAGATTTGGGGAATAATCAGGAGATCTCAATCGGTTAATTTATGCAAATAGTCAATCCCGATAATCAAAGTATCTCAATCATGTCCTTATTGCACTCTACTGTTTTTTCCAACAGGAGGATAGTAGCGACATCCGCAGCGACGACGAGTCCAAGGACACTAAGACTCGTCATGTACAACAACTTCTTCGCTAACGACGTGTACAGGTACCCCTTCTGCCCCACCAGGAGGCTCCGCGCCACGGACTTCAACTCCCTCGTGAAGCATGCCGAGTAAATGAGGACCTGCGGCGAGTCTATGAACGTCCACGGCTTCATAGCCAAGCACCAGGTGCTCGGTCTTCACCTCCGCAACCTCCAGAAGGTGGCTATCGAGGAGGGTCACATGCCCCCGATCAAGCCCAAGGTCAAGGGACTAGGCAGCAAGAAGTGGAGGAGGCATCAGAGGGAGGAGGCGGAGGCCCTCCTAGTAGAGACCATGAGGGGCCACTAATCTACTGTTGCTGCTGTAGAGCAGCTTCTTTTGTCTTGTCTGTGTTGAACTTGTCCGCTGCTGCTGCTGAGCAGCCTAATTATCAAACCTCGTTAAGTACCATACTATATAACATATATTAGCTTCTTTATCTACATCTGCTCTGTTTACTGAATTTATTTATGGTGCTAGTTAGTTTTGCTACTCTAGATTTGCTACTAGATTGAGGAAAATCGAGGGCAAAAGGAAAAATGAATGAAGAGTGAAGTTGCTCTAGATTCGCTACCTTTTTGGCAAAAAACACAATTGTTAGTCAGATAGAGAGGGAAAGGGTGATCTTAAAAAGGCCAGTCATAAAAATAACAAAAAAGAAAACGTCCAATTTAGGTCACAGGACGCACGTAACCACCAAATGCGCCCCACATGGTCCCACACCACGTCCCCCATAATCAACGAGAGATGGACGGCTGGTCCGCTGTGTATCCTGGGCCCACCTATCAGTATGTAATGGTCGAGGCGACATAATGTAATGCTCAATGCACGACCCGCCCCAACGCGGTCCCACCGGTCAGCATCTAACGGTCAAGCCTTTGACCTGACGGCCTCCCCCCGTCCGAGCGCATGTGAGGGTTTTGAAATGGAGGGAGGGCAAAAGTAAGGAAAAACTAAGCGGCTGGGGAAAACTGAGTACAAATAACGAACAAGGGGCACGAAAATACAAATCCCATAAAACAAATATAAAATCTCTCGTAAAACTTCGGATTATAAATACTAAAAATATCTTTGATACTCAACCCAAATTAACTATTTAGATGGAGTTTTGGGGGCTACTAACATTGGTACGATTACTTGGGTGCTTATGTTTGGTTACCATAGCTAGATGAAGGCTCACGGCCCATGAAGACCGACGAAGAAGGACCAGGAAGCATCTGACAGAAGTCATAGTTTTACTAGATAAGGAAAAAGAAACCAATATTGTATCTCTGTTGTAATCATAGTCTGTAACCTATGCGTATATGTCCTCGGGACCCAACCTATTATATATAGGCTGGGAGGAGCCAGCAGAGAGGTACCGAAAAAACTCCTGAGCGATCTGTAACCTCATTGTCCACCAATAATCAGACGACTTCGACTCTCTTGTTTGTCTGACATCCGACGAAATCCTCAGTGTTCTGTTTTCCTCAAAACCCTAAGTCCATAAACTCTGGGCATTGTCAAGGTTACTCCTTGTCACAATTGCTGATCCATAGTGTAACCAACTTTTGTAGGTAATTTTTGCTTGTGATGCCCCAAAAAAGTGTTGGGCACGAAGGGTATTTTGTAGTGTGTTGAAAACTCTAGTTTACAATGTTGTTTGCCATGACAAGAGGCACCTCCGTGCAAAATTTGGGTGCATTATCAGGTAGAGATCCATGGATGTGGCAATCACATGGTCATTTGTCCTGAAAGCCAAGGTAAGTCATACATGATACAAATTTTTGAGAAGGGTTTTCAGAAAAAATTGTTGTAACTCGGGTTTGGTATTTATCTTGGGTTGTGTAACACATAAAATGACTCTTTGCATTTGATTTTCATTTTTGGTTATTCCATATTTTCTTTTATTTTTAAAATATGGGGTCAATATTTGTGGTATGGTAATACACATGAAATGGTCAAAGCTTCCAACTTTTTTTGCGGATACTGCATATCCACATCAAATGGTACCATAAACTTATATTTCCAATTTCCCTCCCAAACTAGAGCATAAATATAGTTCAATTCGAAATTATTTTGGAATATTAATAGAAACTCATTTAAATTGGCAAAAGTAGTTAGAAAGTCAGAAAAATGGTCATATCTGGCAAGTGGCCATGCAACATGGTCTACTTTATGTAAAAAGTGCATTGGTACCTAATGCATGTAAAATGCATACATGAACTTTGTAGTTTATTGTCAAATATTCCTACATATTTACATCATTTAGAATGTTATATCCATGTTTTACATTGATTAATGGAGATTTACCAATGATCCCCTTTATTTGGCTTATAACTCTACAGAACTGGAAAATCTTGTTTTGCGTATTTTTAAGTTTTAGGGATCTAAACGAAGTCAAATGGACCTATGATTTTTTGAGAATTATTTTTCATGAATGCAAGGACATGGAGCACTGATACGTCCAAACCGTATCTACTTTCTAGAACACTTTTTCTATTGTTTTTCCTTTAAACTTGTGGAATTGGATGCAACTAACACGGACAGGCGCCGTTTTTAGCAGAATTACCTTGGTGTCTAGTTTTTGTACAACAAATCAATTATCAGGAAAAATCCTAGAAAATATGCCAAAAAATCCTATTTTGCCAGAAGACTCATAGAGCCAGAATACGAGACGGAGTGGGGCTAGGGCCTGGCCGCGCCAGGGGGTGGTCTGGCCGCCCCAGACACCCCCTCGGTCTCCCTCTTCGCCTATAAGTTGCCTTCTGACCTAAAAACTCAGGGGGTTCGACGTTTTTCCAGAAAGAGTTCCGCTCCGCCGCCACCAAGATTTCACGATTCGGAATAAGAAACTCCGTTTTGGCACCTTGCTGGGACGGGGAATTGGAGGAGATCATCACCATCATCATCACCATTGCTTCTCCATCGACCATCCATGTTTCCCCCATCTATGAGTGAGTAATCCCCCGTTGTAGGCCATGGGGATGGTAGGGATTGGATGAGATCGTTCAATTTAATGGCATAAGATTGTTAGGATATGGTGCCTAGTATCTACTATTAGTGCTTTTTGACTTTGTTGCAACTTGTTATGCTTAATGCTTGTCACTAGGGCCTGAGTGCCATGATTTCAGATCTGAACATGTTATTGATTCATTATGATAGTATTGTTTATGGTCTTATCTGTAAGTTGTATACACACGTTGTTGTCCGGAACTAATGGCCCCGAAATGACAGAAATCGGGATAACCGGAGGGAATGGCTTTGATGTGAGGATCACTTGTGTTCATGGAGTGGTAATGCTTTGCTCCGGTGCTCTATTAAAAGGAGCACCTTAATTGCCAGTAGTTCCCTTGAGGCCCCACTTCAAACGGGCTGGCAGGACAAAAGATGTTGTGCAAGTTCTCATTGCGAGCACGTATGACTATATATGGAACACATGTCTATGATTATTTAGTACTTGGATGCTTTATCTTATTTATCTGCAATTGCCCTATGTTCTGATTGCCATGTGGATTGTCTTGTCCATGCAACGGCAGTCCATCCATCCCTATGCCTACCGCGCTCTAATCCTACTATTTACTGCAATTGTTATTACTGTCTTTACTTTTACTACTTATGTTACTTTACTGTTCCTACTACAAAACTATTGTTATTGATAAACTGCTGTGAGCAAGATTGTTTCCAGATGCAGCCGAATTGACAACTGAGTTGTTAAGGCTTATAAATATTCTTTGGCTCCCCTTGTGTCAAATCAATAAATTGGGTTTCACTTCCCTCGAAAATACTGCGATACACCCCCTATACTTGTGGGTCATCAAGACTATTTTCTGGCACCATTGCCGGGGAACATAGCTTTATTTATCAAGTCCACTTGGAATCATTATTGTTCGTAGTTATCCATCCATCATGGGTAAGTCTCGTGATGGCAAAGTCCCTATTTTACCATCCACTACAAGAAGAGGTACGGTTCTGAACACCTCTGTTTCTCTTGATTCACCGTCTGTTATGAGTAAGCTCCTTACACCACCACATACACATGCTACACACACTGCTACTACTGCTGAATCTGAAACTTCCGACACTTATGATGTTGCTTCTACTGTGCTTGATAAGAGTGGTTCATTAGGTCCTTTCCTAGATGCTACGATTGCTAGAACTATAGCTAGAAATACTGAAACTCCTAATGAAGACACTACTACACCTGTTAGTTCACCTGAGTCTAGAGAAAGCTATGATATTGAAGATGGTTATATTGAGATAACCGATGAATTTATTAAAGAATGTCAAAACACCCATGATAGGAGTGCTGCTAAGAGTCTCCTTGAGAGGCGTACCATTAAACCTAAATTGGCTCCTAATGCTAAGCTTGCTGCTTCTCCCATAAACATTAAATATAAAGATTATGATTTCTCTCTTAATCTATCCTACATAGCTATTGTTGAGAAAGAACCTTTTTGTGGGACAGAATGAGAGTGTGGTAGCACATATGACTGAGCTTTCTACCATGAGTGGCCTGTTTTCTGATGATATTAAGATGCGCACATACTTTGTTGCTAAGATTTTCCCCTTTTCACTGAAACGAGAAGCTAAAACTTGGTTTAATAATTTACCTCCTGGATCTATTGATAGCCCTGATTGCTTGATTAGTACTTTCCTGCAGAAATATTTTCTTCCTAGTGCTAGACATGCTATTTTGCAGGAACTTTTTGATTTTAAACAGGGAGAAAAGGAGATATTGCCTGAATCATGGGCAAGGTTTTGTGCTTTGATTCATGCACAGGCTGGATGTCCATTACCTAAGAATGAGCTTCTTGATATATTTTATAATGGACTGACTAAAGAATCTAGGACATACCTGGATAGTGTGTTGATTGTGTTTTCAGGAATAGGACTCCCAAGGAAGCTGAGGAATTAATGGCTAAAATAAGCGAGAATTATGAAGACTGGACTCCTCCTGAACCAGCTATACCTGAAACAATTATACCTGAACCAGCTATACCTGCGCCTATACCAACATCTAAGAAGAGGGGAGTTATTGAACTAAATGATGAAGTGATGAAGGAAGCTAAGAAATGTCTTAAGGAGAAGGGAATTAAAGGTGCAGATGTTAAGAATTTACCTCCTATAGAAGAATTATGTAAGCCAAATCCCCATTCACCCACTATTGAGGTACACCCTCTCCAACACTTTGATGAAGGTGATATCCCTTACTCTAAACCTCCTGATCAATGCTTAGAAGAATTCGATATTTTTATTGTTAAGCAAGATAATTTTAATAAAAGGGTGCAAAATCATCTAATGGAAAACACTAGAGCTATTGTTGAGTTGAAGGATATTGCGGAAAGAACCTCTAATGATGTTCAAATGCTTGTTAAACATTTTCAAATGGTTCAAACTCAAATATATCAACTTATTAAAGTACAAAAAGACTTGCTAGTTAATGCTGCCAAAGAAAAACAAGCTTATGAAATTAGAACTAGAAGGTGGTGCTGCTACCCAGGATCCTCTATGTCCTGAGGGGTATCCCAAAAGAATTGAGCAGGATTCTCAACAAGCTGAAAATAATGGTACTACTCGTAAGAAAAGAAAAAAGAAACATAAAACTATTGTAGAACCCTCTGAACCTGCCAAAGATCCTAATAGTACATTTGTCTCTGATGCTGAAACTGAAAGTGGTAATGAAGAAAATGATGTTCCTGATAAAGAAAAAGTTGAAGAAGAACCTAAAAATCACACTAAGAATACTAAATACACTAAAAAGATTTTGTTGCTAAGAAACATGGTAGTGAAAGAGAGCATTGGGTCCAAAAACCTATGCGTTTCCCTGATAAGAAACACAAGTCAAAGGAAGATGAACACTATAATAAGTTTTGTGAGTGGATGAAACCTTTATTCTTGCAAATTCCTTTGACTGATGCTATTAAATTGCCTCCTTATTCAAAGTATATGAAGGATATTGTCTCGAATAAAAGGAAGATCCCTAATGAAGAAATTTCTACTTTGCTTGCTAATTATTCCTTTAATGGTAAGGTTCCAAAGAAACTTGGAGACCCAGGGATTCCAACTATTCCTTGCTCTATTAAGAATAGTTATGTTACAACTGCTTTGTGTGATTTGGGAGCATGAGTTAGTGTTATGCCTTTTTCTCTATATAACAGACTTCAACTGGAAAAACTAATACCAACTGATATATCTTTGCAAATGGCTGATAAATCTACCACTATTCCTGTTGGTATATGTGAGGATGTACCTGTTCAAGTGTCCAATAATTGCTTGATATAAACTGATTTTGTTGTGCTTGAAATGCCTGAAGATGATAATATGTCTATTATTCTTGGGAGACCTTTTCTTAATACTGCAGGAGCTGTTATTAATTGTAATCAAGGAAAGGTGACTTTCAATGTTAATGACAAGGAACATACTGTCTATTTCCCTAAGAGTATTGATAGGACTTATGGTTTGAATTCAATTGAACATGTTGATGGCATTCAAGTTAGAGAAATATATTGTCCCATACCAAGAGAAAATTTTGAAACTGTTATGATTGGGACCATTGCTATCAAGGTTGAGGTAACATAATCATTAGTGGAATACAAAGTTTTGTTTCATATAAAATTGTTTTGGTAACAAGACCTTATCAACCTTGTTAACAAAAGGATTTCATTGAACAAAACGATGTTTTCACCATGATTATCTCCGCTTACTTCTATTCTATCCATTTTAGTTTTTGCTATGGTTTAGTTTTCTTTTCTGTTGTTAGTTGCTTGCATGTTAGAGTGGCTTAGAACTTCTGAGGTTCTAGCTTTGTTTTGTCATTGCATCATTCCAAAAACCTTTTTCTGTCAGAAAAATCATTCATCTATACCTAAAAATTGCTCAAAAATAAAGTGTCTCGAAAAATTCTAGAAAATTCATATTAAATTTTTACGTGAAAAAAGGGGCAGAGGAGTGCCTGGAAGGTACCAGGGGGCCCACTAGGAAGGCACACCACCTGGTGGCGCGGCCAGCCCAGGGGCGCGCCTGGCCATGGTGTGGGACACCCCTGGCCCTCCACTCACTCTCTCACTTCCCACTTTCTTCTCTCTCCCGAGAAAACACCAGTTCATTGCTCGAAATCGCGTTCTTGCTGTTCTTACCCTCGATTTTTCGATCTCCTTGCTCAGCCCATCTTTGATGGTGAATTTTGGAGCATTTGTTCTCCGGTATGTGACTCCTCCGCTTGTCCAAGTAGATTTGTGTTTAGTGGTTTATATCTTGAGTATTTTGCTGCTGTAGGTGACAGGTTATGAGAGCTTGTAATCTTGTTCAATGCTTAGAGATATACTTTTGATGCATGTTTAGGCCCCTACAAGTCCCTATGAGTAGTGCCCTCCATTATATATTCACTTTGCAATCACTTGTGTACTGGATGTTTAAATTTTAGAATAGAAGATGAATAAGCATAAACTCAACCAACATGAACTGAGGGTGCCTGAGGTTATGAAGGTTCACCAAGAGGAGGAAGTTTTTCCTTCCATCTATCCATGCTACGAATTCATGAGGGCTGCAGGAATTTCCCAGTACTTCCATACTTTGGTTGCTAATGCAGGATTGGAGCACTTTTTGGAAGATGAACCTTGTCAATTTGTGAAACTAGCTATGTATGTGGTGCAGGACTTTCGATTTAGTCACTCTTTGCCTAACCCCATGGTCCACTACAAAATTTATAATTTAGCTGTCGACCTTCCTCTTGATGAATTTTGTGCATCTATTAAGGTACCTAAATGGGGATCATGTGGAAGGATTAAAGAGCATCCTGCACCACTCATGGACTTGTATGCGGAGATTTGCCAAGGGAGCAGCTTCTCAAAGGAGAGTGGGAAAATCCGTAACATTCATCTCCCATCTATTCGCTACTTTTCTTACTTTATCGCCAAGTGTGTTCTCGCTAGGAAAACTGCTAATAAAGTATCCTCGTATGATCTAGCATTCATCTCAGCTGCTTTAAAACGAGATAGAACTTATAACTTGGGTGCCTTGATAGCTTTCCGTCTTGCTGCTAACCGCGAGAATGGTGGAATTTGTGGAGGCCTCATTGCTTCTAGTTTATTAGCATTGCATGGTTTAGTGCCTCATCATCTAGACCTACAGTTTCCCATAGAAAGGTTTGATCTTAATTCCATGATACAACATAAATTTGTTTCTTCTTGGGATAATTTGAGTGAGTTGTCTTATGAAATAACCTTTCTCAAGGATGGTTGGAGAAGGAGTAAGTCAGAGCGATTTGTTCTTCTGCCTGCACCTATTTTGTTTAACCTTGATACCAGGGTAGGATGGTCACTCACTGAGGAAGAGCTTGATACGTACTTGGGAGAGCTCTCCCAACAGGAGCAGAATACTAGGAGGGAGGTCACAAATGATTCGGTCCAGCCCTCGAATGAGGGGGAGTCTTCAAAACAGCAGCCTACCCACGATTGGGGAGCCTCTTCTTCTTCCCAAGGGCCTAACTACGATCATTCTTACAATGATCCGCCTGCTTGGAACCCTTACTCGTATTTGGATTGATACCCACTTAGGCCAAAAGCCTAAGCTTGGGGGGATGTACACCAACATCGCACTCATCTCCACATCATTTTGCGTCGGTACTTTGTATATTCATGTTTTGTTTTCTTTTTAGTTTTTGTTCTTTCTTTGCTTTTGCTTTCTAAAACACAAAAAGACCAAAAATATTTATGTTGTTTCTCTTTGTTTGTTTCTTCTTCTGTTTGCCTTGGTGTGCTTTTTCTTTTTTTGCTTTGTTTGAACTATTCGAAAAACCCAAAAAGATTTTGCTTTGCTTGTTCTTCCTTTTTGGTTCTTGTTTAAAAAAATCGAAAACACCAAAAATATTTGTTGTTCTTCTTTGGTTTTGTGAGTTTGTTGCAGGGATCAGCAGTCCTCAATGGAATTTGGTTTCATGTTATTATTCAAGCCACACAAGTGAAGGGCAATAATGAGGATTAATGACAACTTGAGGTGTGGGAAGAGGCTGGTAACGAACTCTATTTGTTTTCATTTTTGTACATATACTCATCATTCTGGGCATGCTTAGTATGTTCATGTAAGGGTGTATGTTATTTATGGATGCTTAGTAGTTCTTACTTTCATATGATTAGTTCCAGCTTGCTAATAGTTTGTAGCATGTCATATGAATGTTGGCTTGCATTACTCTATTCATAACTTGGTATGACACTATGGTATCCTCCTATGAATGTTTCACTTGAATTGACTTGGCACATGCTCACGCATGCATATGACTGAAATAATCAGTTAAGCCTCGCTGAATTATTTTGCCTTGAGGGTCTTGAATCACTTTCATGCCATGATTAGTCCTATTTTGTTGTAAGCATGATTATGACAGTTATTGCTCTCTCGTTTGTCACTCCCTTGCTATTGCTAGCCTTCACTTACACTGAGTATGAGCTCTACTTGTGTTTCCAATCCCCCCAAAACCAATATTGCCAAGAGTGTCCACCATACCTACCTATTAGCATCATTTGTTGTTCCGTGCATATTCAATGTGCCTTATTTTCTTCCGAATAAAATGTTTGCTTGTTATGAGAAAGTTTGTTAGTTAGTAAAGCTCTCACGAACTTGATGGCACACTTTATTTCCTACACTTAATAAACCTGAACCATTGTGACTGTCCATGAAAGGTACATGCTTGCAAATTATAGGCTAGGGATTCACAGAACCGTGTTGTCACAGGGAACGCTTTCAACACCTATAAATATATACCCAGTTGATATCATGCTCTTTTGTTTGCGGATGTCGTCGGTGTGAAATAAAAGGGGAGCTTGTAAGTCTATGGAGTTATGTATGTGTGTTAGAGAAACGCCTGGGCCACCGGTCTAATCCATGCCTAATCATGGTGGAAACCTGCAGCGTAACCATAATAAGTATCTACGAAGCATTCTTCTTACAAAAAAAAGAGATAACTATTGAGAAAAGAAAAAAAGAGATATTAGAAAAGAGGAAAGAGAGAGAAAAGCACCATATTCCCATGGTAAATAAGAAGATTGCTGAGATGCTCATTGTCTGCTTGCCTTGTCATTTTGATATGGGGATTCTTCCGTATCATCGAGCAAGGGGTACCCTATTGGCGGTTCTCTATGATACGCACGTATTTACTATGACAAGAACTTACCGGTAACTAAAGTTGAGTAGTATGAGGAGCGGCCCTCGTATTCAAGGGACATGAGATTTCTAGTTTATAGTCTGTCAAGCATATAACTCATATTGGACCTCACTTTCACCTTAATCATATTAAAGATGCTCATGATAGGGGCAATGAGAGCTCAAAACTAATGAGTACCATACTTTCAGCATTTGGAAGCCTTTCAAACTATTCAAAACCTTTTTCATTTCCTTGTTGAGTCACCACCTATTCTATGAGCACTTTCTTGAGAGCATAGTTGTCATTCTTAGTATAATGTGATTGTCTCAATACTGGATTAATTGTGTTATGACTTTGATGCTTGTATCTTTGATATCTTTACTTCTAGTCTTCACCTGAACTTCAGAGGTGCCTTGGCATTCACAATCAAAGGCAAACGAGATACCACTCTATCATACCTTGTTATGAGCATTGTAATGTTGCTTATGTTTATGTTTCATGCTATTAATTATTTTTGAGTTGGAATCTCTTCATGGTTTGCAATGACTATTAAGTAAACTTAGTTGCATACTCTTTATTATGAATTGCCTGAGTAGTTGATCATATGCTGAGAATATGTACATCTTATGAAGCAAATGTGTTCGTGAAAGTTTCTTTTATCGCACTCAGTTTTCAACTAAATTGCTTGAGGACAAGCAATAAGCTAAGCTTGGGGGGAGTTGATACGTCCAAAACATATCTACTTTCCCGAACACTTTTGCTATTGTTTTTCCTCTAAACTTGTGTGAATTGTATGCAACTAACACGGACTGACACTGTTTTCAGCAGAATTACCTTGGTGTCTAGTTTTTATGTAGAAAATCAATTATCGGGAAAAATCCCAGAAAATGTGCCAAAAATCCTATTTCGCCAGAAGACTCATGGAGCCAGAATACGAGACGGAGTGGGGCTAGGGCCTAGCCAAACCACCTGGCCACGCAGGCTAGGCCTGGTCGCGCCAGGGGGTGGTCTGGCCGCCCCAGACACCCCCTCGGTCTCCCTCTTCGCCTATAAGTTGCCTTCTGACCTAAAAACTCAGGGGGTTCGATGTTTTTCTAGAAAGAGTTCCGCTCTGCCACCACCACTAGATTCCACGATTCGGAACCAGAAACTCCATTCTGGCACCCTGCCGGGACGGGGAATTGGAGGAGATCATCGTCATCATCATCACCATCGCTTCTCTATCGACCATCCATGTTTCCCCCATCTATGATTGAGTAATCCCCCGCTGTAGGATATGGGGATGGTAGGGATTGGATGAGATCGTTCATTGTAATGGCATCAGATTGTTAGGGCATGGTGCCTAGTATCTACTATTAGTGCTTTTTGACTTTGTTGCAACTTGTTATGCTTAATGCTTGTCACTAGGGCCCGAGTGCCATGATTTCATATCTGAACATGTTATTGATTCATTATGATAGTATTGTTTATGGTCTTACCTGGAAGTTGTATACACACGTTGTTGTCCGGAACCAATGGCCCCGAAGTGACAGAAATCGGGATAACCGGAGGGAATGGCTTTGATGTGAGGATCACATGTGTTAACAAAGTGTTAATGCTTTGCTCCGGTGCTCTATTAAAAGGAGCACCTTAATTGCTAGTAGTTCCCTTGAGGCCCCGCTGTAAACGGGCTGGCAGGACAAAAGATGTTGTGCAAGTTCTCATTGCGAGCATGTATGACTATATATGGAACACATGTCTATGATTATTTAGTAGTTGGATGCTTTATCTTATTTATCTGCAATTGCCCTATGTTCTAATTGCCATGTGGATTGTCTTGTCCATGCAACGCCCGTCCATCCATCCCTATTCTAATCCTACTGTTTACTGCAATTGTTATTACTGTCTTTACTTTTACTACTACTGTTACTTTACTATTCCTACTACAAAACTGTTGCTACTGATAAACTGTTGTGAGCAAGATTGTTTCCAGGTGCAGCTGAATTGACAACTCAGTTGTTAAGGATTATAAATATTCTTTGGCTCCCCTTGTGTCGAATCAATAAATTGGGTTTCACTTCCCTCAAAAATACTACGATACACCCCCTATACTCGTGGGTCATCAAGCACTTGAACCACCAGAGGGGAGGCGTGAGGCCCATTTGAACCCAGGTGGCGCGACCCACTCCCCTAGTCGTGCCACCTATGCTATTTTCCTCTTCGAGCATCGTTAGCCATCCATCTTCAGCTCTAACTCAAAGTCTTGACCCAAAAACTCCTATAAAAAGGTCCCTCGGGGTGTCTCTAAGGAAGTAGAGCAGAAACACTGAAAGTAGAGGTAGAACCAGCAAAGATTGGAGGGGGAATACCGTCAAAGCCGCCACTGGTTGGATATCCACCCTCTCCAACATCATCAACATCGTCTCCATGATGAAGAGGGAGTAGTCCATATCTAGACTATGGGTTTGTGGCAGTTCTCATGATATCATTGTTTTAGTAACATATGACCCATCCAACATTATTATGGTAATCTATATAATTTCCATATGATGGATCTTTGTTTTGTGAAATGTTATCTGATATTAGAATTCTATCATGTGTAATATGTATTGATAGATGCATATTAAGTATCTAGTTCTTCAGTACCTGTTTTGATCAAACTTGTATGCAAGAACATGTGTGGGGGAACATGTGTATTAAATGGAGTAACATGGTGGTTGAGATTGGGAAGTAAAACAATCTCGAGATCCACTATGGTTTTTACCTTTATTTTGTTACCTCACTAGGGATAAAGTGAATACATGTGTTATGTACATCCTGTGAAAAAAAGATATTCTTGTTTGGTCAAGGTAGCACATTTTTTATTCAAAAATGATGCCAAAGTTCCTAATGCTATACTCTGTTTATTCTTAATTCTAGATTGCATGGAGGTTTTCTTTTCTAGAGGAGTATAAGTGAGATGTGTTGCATCATCTTTATACTAGGACATGATACCCATATGAATGCTAATCAAACACATAAGGAAGTTCTAACTGATAATTTATCCAGAAGTAGTTTTTATGTTGATTCCACATTACACAGATTAGTAAAGTGAACCTATGAACCCATGTCCATTTTTTATTATAAGAAGCACCTTTTACAAATTTTTTTGCCCTTTTGTCATTAATTAAATCTGAAAACATTGGCTCAGTGGCAACTAGGGTACCATGACCCATCTTCTTCTAGGCCTTGACAACAGGTCCAGCTACAACATCGCGGCGAAGTTCCCCTCTCGAGGCCCAGCGCCTCCTAAGGAATGACCCTCACGGAGCACCCCCCCCCCATGGGAGCATGGACCTCGTGTACCCCCCGTGAGGCAGCATATCCGGAAGCATCCTTTGGGGAAGGAGCACCCATGTGAGGCCTCTCTCACAAGGAAGCGGTGTAGAGCGCGCCCATGAATTTATGCCCGGTCAAAGGGTGATGATGAAAATAACGAGGGCCATAGCTAGCACAGTAGACACGGTTTCTCTCTCTGTGCTAAAGGAGACGCATCACCTCTCCTATCATTAAAGCATGGATGACAAACTATTACCACCAAAGTGAGTCCCAAGGCTTACCTCTTTGGTGTTGAAGACCGTGGAGAATGCAACATTGCAGAGGAGGACGTCATCGATGTGACCAATGGCCCTACCATGGACAGTGGATTTATGTGCCATGGACTGAGTCCATGGTCAAAATTGATCTATGCACCTGTACCCTCTTTTTTTGCTATGTGGCAACCCTTCCTGCCAATTATTTCGAAAAGAGGACTAGAGCGGCTATAAGAGGGGCAGTTCCCTACCTTATAAGGGTCTCTCTTTTGGATCTAGAATCCACATACTCTTTTACTGTAATCTCTCGAAGCGGTGCAAGCAATCCAAACAAGCATAAGTTGGGTTTTACACCGCCCGATGGCCATTGAAAAGGTAGCCTTTCTAATCCTAAAATCTTCATCCTTCTTATTAGTAATTTTGGGTCTGAGTGTTGGATTCTCTTACTTCTAATGATTTTGATGATTGTGGTAAAACTAATCTATGGCATATGCATCTTGGACATATGAGTGAACATGGCATGATAAAATTGGTAGAGAGAGAGAGAGAGAGCTGATTGATGGTTGCAACATGAGTAAGTTTGAGTTCTGTGAGCACTGAATTCTTGGTAACCATAAAAGAGTTAAATTCAATACTACCGTTCATACCAACAAAGCAATATTGGATTATGTGCATGCTAATGTATGGGGACCATCCCGCAAGACTTCTATTAGTGGTACTAATTACATGATTACTATCATTACTCATTACTTAAGAAAATTGTGGCCTTATTTTCTGAAATATAAATCTGATGTTTTTGATGCTTTTAAGAAGTGGAAAGTTATGGTAGGAAACTATTGATAATGATGCTATTATTAAAGATAACAGGAGGAAAATATTTATGGTTATGTTGTTCAGCACTCACCTATTGTTTTACAGCAACCACGTGAGTCTATTGCTACTGATAGACGAGACATAACAAAGGTCCATGTCCTCGTTTAATTGAAGAGTGTAATCTTGTTCATTATGCTTTGAGTTGTGCTAAATAGGTAGAGCATGATTCTGAACCTGCGACAGACAATGAAGTTGTTGCATTCGTTGACCGCGAGAAGTGGATTTCTGCTATGCAAGAAGAGATGCAACCGCCTGATAAAAATGGCACATGGAATGTTGTGCGCTTCGTAAACAACAGAAGGTCATTCACTGTAAGTGGATATTCAAGATAAAGGTAGGTTTGTCTTCTAATGAGCCTTCGGGGTTTAAGGAAAGGTTAGTATCAAAAGGTTTCAATCAGATTCTAGGTACTGGTTATAATATTTTTTCTCTTCTGTTGTGAAGCATAGTTTTATTCGTGCATTATTTGGTATTGTTACTATGCATGATCTTGAGTTTGAGAAGTTAGATGTAAAGGTATGTTTTTTTGCATCGAGAACTGGAGGAGGATACGTACATGCACCAACCTGAAGGGTTCATGGTTCCTAGAAAAGAGGGCTTATGGCTTGAAGCAATCTCCAAGATAGTGGTCAAAAAGGTTTGATTCATTCATGATCTCGCATGGTTTAAATAAGTCACAATTTAATAGTTGCTTTTACATTAAGTTTGTTAATGGATCATCTTATACTTGCTGTTATATGTTGATGATATGTTAATTATTGTGAAGAGCATGAAAGAAATCACTACTTTGAAGGAACATCTAAGTAGTGAGTTTGAGATGAAAGATCTTGGTGCTGCTAAGAAAATCCTTGGTATGCAAATTAAAAGAGACAAAAAATCTAGGTTATTATTTCTTAGGTAGTAGAGTTATATTGAGAAAGTTTTTACTCGTTTTAATGCAAAGTCTGTTAGTACTCCTATTGCTACTCATTTCAAATTGTTAGCATTGCAAAGTCCTAGTTCTAATGAAGATTTTGAGTACATGTCACGAGTTCCTTATTCTAATGTTATTGGTTTCTTGATGTATGCCATGGTTTGTTATGCTATGAGTTTGGTTAGTCGATACATGACTAATCTTGGTAAAGAACATTGGAAAGTTGTTCAATGGATTTTCAGGTACCTCTGTGGCACATCCAATGCTTCCTTGAAGTTTGACAAGATCGGTAAGGAACTCGCAGGCTATATGGATTCAGATTTTTCTGCTGACTTAGATAAGAGGAGATCCCTCACATGTTATGTGTCCACGGTAGGTGGATGTGCTGTGAGTTGGAAGGCAACACTGCAAATAGTTGTTGCTCAATCTACAATCGAAGCAGAATATATGGCTATTGCTGAAACTTATAAAGAGTCTGTTTGGTTGAAAGTTTTGTATGCTGAGCGTTGTCAAAATAATTCTTGCATTCATCTATTACGTGACAATCAAAGTGTCATATACCTTACTATGGATCTCATGTTCCATGAGAGATCGAAGCACATTGATGTAAAGTACCATTATGTTCGTGACGTTTTGCACAAGATAAACTAAAGGTATGCAATATTAGTACTCATGATCATCCTGCTGATATAATGACAAAGCTTGTTCATCTTGCTAAGGTTGAGGTATGCTCAAGCTTAGTTGGTATAACTGTTTAGCCTTAGTGGTTGTTCGTGATGAAAGTGTTTTTTTTTGTTGTTCAGAAAAGATAATTATTATTGATATTACAAGAAAGAATTTGTCTCAACTTGGAGCTTGTTGAAGTTGTGATCTAAATTCATTAAGGAGGCTAACTTTTGACGAGCGCAGCGAGGCCCGTCGTCGGGTAGGCTTGGCCCGAAGCGAAAGATCTAGATTTTCACCGTTATATATACCTCCAGTAAGCAGCCGACTGGGATAAGTTGCATGTGTGAAATCCCCGGCGTTGCATAAATATTCTCCATATAGTGAAGTTTTACTGGCTGATGTCTGTGATTTTTTCCTCTTTTTATTGGAGAGATTTTTTCACGTTAAATCATGTGTCTCTGCGTGTTTTTGTTCTCGTTCTTCATTATTTGCTTGTCGTGTTTATAACACACTTTAGTATATAGATCCATGAGACAAATTACAACGTCTAATTTAGGACAGAAGTGTAGTATATCTTACAAAAAGGGAGAATTTTTCTGGTGGTACAAATCGTACTCCCTGTAACACATCGGCAGGCCTGGATTATACAAAACATTTCTATAAATTATAATCTCGAATACTCTCTCCGATTTAAATTATTGTTCTCAGATTTATTTAAATTCGATTGTATTAGTTAAGTTTTAGTGTTAGATATATCAGAATTTAGAGAAACACGAGAACAATAATTTAAACGAGAGGTAGTACGAAAAAGTAAGAAAGAAGCCAAATGCGTATAAGCTGGAATAGTACTTGTGCTGACAGCTAGGTAGTGCTATTTTCCTTTACCGTTTCTAGAAAACGGTCGCTGCAGGGTGGCAGATCGATCATGCGCGATATTATCTATTATCTATCTTCTATCTATCTATATATTTATATCTATATCTATATATCTATCTACTAATTTACACAGAGGTAGGTTCGTCATCCCTAATTTTCGTTCCGATTTTCTTATGGACGGTTTTACCCCTGACTGTATCGCAATATTACGTACTGCCACCGCCAAGTAATACATGCCCGATTAAAAAAAACACTACTTCTCCGCCTCCCTCCCGATCCCCAACCTCGTCCGCCTCCATCCCAAGCGGGAGCTTGAGAGCTCCATGGCGCAGCGCCTCTCTCCGGCCGACGAGATCCTCGGGAATACGGGCAAGTTGAGAAGCCCAAGAGACGCTAATCCCCTTCTTTCTCTTTCCAAACCCTAACCCCAAATCTGAGATCTAGATATTGCCGAAATTCCCCACCTTCAACCAAGCCCTTCCTTGTCCACTCCACCATGCGCACGCCACCGCAGAGCCCGTCGCCGCAATATCCTTGATTTCTTTGGCCACTGCACATCACCCGCCATGTTCCTTTTTTTATCCGCGCGCAAGACGACACACAATAGCTTAAATCCATTTGCAATATGAGCACCAATCCCCCATCGTGGCCTCCTTGTTTTAATCCTTGAAGCTAGCGACCTGATGATCCACGGCACCACCATCAGCTCATACCTGTCAATCTCCACACGCAATAGCAGAGCAAGATGCTGCTTGGCTGCGCGTGCCCTCCTTGATCTGTGGCCAGCTCCACACGCGCGCGCCGCCGTGGCTTGCCGTGTCCCCTGCCTGCAAACTACAGGGCCAGCATCAGACGCCCACGCCCCCAACTGGGGCTTGGTCAACGCGCCTAGCAGCCCGGCCGCTTGCCCTTCTCGTGCTTCCCAAGAGTCAGATGCTCGCTCGTTGCACTCCGTTGTTGTTCCCCATTAGTCTTAGTTTTCAATCCAGCGTCGCCACAAGTAGCCAGGCAGCGCCTCGGTCTGATCCAACTGCGCCGCAACACACCAGCTCCAGCTACTGTCTTTATTTCTTTAAAATTGATGCACTGCCGAGGCTTCTTTCCCTTGGTCTGCGTGCGCGGCAACCAACATCCATGGTCGCCGTTTGTTTATCCTCATGCCGATTAGGTGCGCTGCTTCACTATGGTTCTCGGGCCAAGTACAAGCAGTAGCCAAAAAGTCCCACACTCCTACATCTCGCTCCCATCCGTGGCTGCCGCGCAGGTGTTCGACGAAATAATCGTACCAGTTTGGCCTCTATTTTTCTTGTTTTTGTTGACTAATTCCCTACCTCTTTGTTGGGCTGTTTCATCACCAGGAAACTTTTGTCTATTTCCCTTGATAGCGGCCACTCTCACCACATCAGCAACAATCTAAAGACTGTCTTTCCACCCCTCCGATCCGAACTGTGAGACCCCGACCATACCTATATTTTTTTGTATACGTATGTGCCGTAGCAACGCACGGGCATTCAGCTAGTATTACTAATTTACATAGTCGTACGTTCGTCAACACATCAAATTTTCCGTCTGCCGTAAAAAGACGGTTTTGCCCCTGCTGATCAGAACAAATTACCCACGTTGCCACCCGTAAGTCCGTATATCGGGTCCTTTCTCGAACAGAGTTCTACCACCGACAGACCTCCCATTGCAGATCCTGCGACCACCGCCCGCCCGCCTCCATGCCGGCCTTAGAAGATGGCCCCCGCCCACACCGCCTCCCTACCGCCGATGCTGTACCAGATCTCGGCATCGCTTGCGCGCCTCCGCCGCCCGTGCCGCGTGCTGCTCAATGAGGGCATCGACCTCGCCGCCACCGTCACTTGAGAGAGGGTCGGGTGCTACGTCCTCACCGGCCGCTCCAAGTGCGATTGGAAGATCGGCACACTCTCTCCTTCCCCGTAGTAGACCCCCTCGGCACCTCCAGTTCCATGGCGTGAGGTCGAGGCTGCAGCTACGTCTGCGTCAATCCGCGTGATGCAGGCCACTGCGTCGGTGCTGCCGGATCCTGTGGATGTAGGGGAGAGACAGATTGCCACCGGGGTCCTCGCGATGCAAGGAACTGCGGGGCGCCGTCGTTCGCCAGGATGGGCGGTGGGAGAGCGGCGGGTCGAGGGGATGGAGGCGGGGGGATCGGGAGGGAGTTCGTTTGGGCTCAGAGGCGCTCTCTCGGGAGGAAGGTGGGGTTGAGTGGTTGACCGGCTCGGCCATGCGGATGGGGACTCCTCTGGGCGGCTCATGATGCAGTTCCGTAATAGCTTCCACGACACCGCTGCACTTGCGCCAAGCTCAATCATCGACTTCACTCATGCCTTCATGGATGCGAGGGAGTTCCATCTGTATGCTCCCGTGCACTCTGCTATATACAAGTCGCTGGCACTTATCAAAGATATTGCCGAGCTCGCATGCGGCGATTGAACGCCTGCTCCCCATGGCCACGGTGAGCATGAAATGCAGTAGGATGAGCAACTTCAATCTGGGGTATGGTTCTGCAGGTCGACATGCACATGCGGGAGGAGATTAGTCCCCAGTCCCATGTTTTCATGCTCAGCTTGCATGGGATATATGTTCTGAATTTTATTCAACAAGTGACTGTATGGAACCGTGATGGTCTAATTTGTATTTTTGATATTTTTACTGAATGTACATAATTTCATTGCTTGCTTTAGAGTTTCTTTATCAGCGCGCTTCAGTTTTACATTTTGATGTCAAGCGCCTGGGAGCCTATCTGGCAAGCGCCCTGTCTTTCATCGTCATCCTTGCTGGTCTTCCTTATTGTGCCAAATTGATCATCTGTATAGGTACGAAGCACTAAGCTGTCAATGATGTGATATTTAACAGTATTTTTCTTACAGATATGCCATGTCAGCAAACCAACCCATGGTTGGGTGGCTAGGAGGGTGGTTGTACCCCAGCCCACCAAAGTTCAAACCCCAGGTTTGACACTGTATGTTGCATTAAAAGCGGAATATTCTTTCAGTGGGAAGCGGTGTTCCCGTTGATAGCGAGACGCTCGTGGTGACTTCGTCAATTTCAAGACCCGATCTGCCGGCTCAGTCTTTCAGAGGTGCTCATAGGGGTAAAGGTGTGCGTGTGTGCGTTTATAGGTTAGACATTGATGCACTTTGATGCGAATTTTAAGTGATGCAATAATTTCAAGTTAAAAGTATTTTATCCAAATATGTGATTCCATTCTTCTTTTTTACATAGGTTTTCTTAATAGCTAGCTTGCAGTGAAGACGTCACTAAAGTTAAAAAATAATACCAAAGAAGAAAGATGTTATATTAGAGAAAGAATTGGTCTTACTCTATGTATGAATAGAGACCACATCCCATTTCCAAAAAGATAAATAGAGACTACATGGTTGTGTCACACCTTTTCTCAATTAGGACAACTGTTCTATTTATATGTATATAACTTAAGACAACTGTTTCAGTTTTACGTACTTGTAAATTTTTAGATATCTCCGTAGCTACGCACGGGCATTCAGCTAGCCAGGAATAACGTCAGCTAGCCAGGAATAACGTTACAATAGGGACGTGTGGTGCCTGAATTACCTCGACCGGGTCGCGCTGTCGCAAGAGGGGTGTATCACGTGGACGCACTGCGTATCCGATTGCTCCTCGTCGACCGCTGCAGTTGCGGCTGAATCCTTTTGTTCTTTCGAAATATTGGCGGCTGATTTAACCCGTCTCTTCCATCTCCAACTTCCCGTGGGAAAGGAATGATCGTCCTGCCGGGAGTGGAGGCGCGGCACAAAGACGACGACGACGGCGACGGCGACGGCGAGATGCTCGATCGGAGGCTGATGCGGTATCTCCCGGCGTACGCCGCATTGGTCCAACAGTTGTCTCGTCTGGCCGTTCGGGTGCCTGCCGGTACTCTGTACCTGCACACATGCCTGCTCCTCTCCCCTGTCAAGTGCATACCTCGTTCGCTCCTTATCTTGTTGTCTCCTGTCCATCACGCCGCCACCGCCGCCGCTATTAGCGGCAAGCTAGTCCTTGGGGCTGCCGACACTCTCTGTGCGCCGCAATTGCCATTCTCGGTGGCCACCGAGCGCCGTTATCACAACAGAGGTCTTTCTTTTCCTTTTTGTCCATGGAAGAACACAATAGCTAAGCTGTTCACGAGTCGTTGTTTTGACTCGCGGGTGCAAGTGAATCTAGTAGAATAGATTGTCAAAAAAAATCTGAAAATCAATTGCGTGAACACATGTTTGTACACAAGTTTTTGAAAAAAGAATATTTTACATGACTTGTGTAAAAAAGATACCTAACAATAATAATTTTGGAACATCTGAATTTATCTTTTTTCACGTGATAAAAATAATTTCTTTTTTTTTCCAAAAACTTATATACGAACATAGAATATCCGGATGTAGGTGGAATATCTTTTATTTGTTTTGATATTCCGGAATCTATTTTTAAACAAGAAGTTCATCGGTCCGAGGCTGTTCTGTTGAAAATATAAGCAATAATCCATATGATTTAATCCGAATAATAAACTGATAAAACATGGTCATACAGACAGTACTAAAACTAATCATGCAGATCAACAAAGTAGATAAACAGATTATATCTAAATAAGATAAATCTGTCACATCTACACCGAACGCTATAAGGAATTCTAGCAGAATCTGAAATAAGAAGTTCAATGTTACGTACGGTAGAGCAGCGGCAACAGCGGCCGTGGCGGTAGCAGCAGCATTAGCTGCAGCGGAATTTAAAAACGGCTAACTCATTAACACGTTCGTTAATTACTCGTAATTAATCTAAGATTAATTTTCCCAACTAGCAAAAGTAAAACTCGGCTCAACCCACAACCCGCGACCCGCAACCCGCGCGCACGCGCGTCGTGACGAGGCGGGCGGCGTCGGAGAAAGAATGCGCGAGAGCTGCTCTTCTTCTTACACCTTAGTGAATGGTGGAACAACGTAGTATATAAGAAGGTGTAACTCTCACTCAACTAGCAGTGTGAGCCTAAACTTTGACATCACTTGTACAGTCATATGCTGCCATGCACATATAGACCAACGAGAATTTTGAATTTGTCTAATGGGTCAATAGCCAAAAAATCACCAAATTCCAACATGTTCAGCTGTTGCAAACTTTTAGATTTGTCCGTTCGGCGTTGAAAGGCGAAAAGTCAAGCGAACCAACTGCTATTAATTTTTGGTGGATCTAAGTTCATAGTGATAATAATTAAACCAAGATAAACGGGGAAGAGACGATTCCAAACTACTATGTACTCCAGTAAATGAAGTAGCCAGCAACGAGTCCATTTATGGAATCGCCTGCTTGCGAGACGGGGATTGGCACACGGTAATGGCTTGATAGGGTCGAACGGATACAAGGAGGTTGAGCCTTTCTCGTTAGATTATTAGCTCTGTTATTCTATAAACTAGAACCTTTTTTCCGTCTTCCGTGGCACGGTCGGTAGGTAGAACGTCCGATGATATGATCGTGCTATATCTACGTGTAAGAGAAAAGAAGAAACCAAATCCAAGCGCTAAATTACATAAAGTGCTATGTAAAACTAAGACAGGAAGCGCATCAATAAGAATAGAGTCATAGAGACTATTTCTATTCTAGACTCCTCTTTGCGTTCCCCAGGATGCAGTTGTTAGACAGAATGTTAGGGTAACCCTGATGCAAATTATAACGGATATTCTCGAAGCTATTTGTGGTTGTAGCATACTAAACTATGTTACCGTGTATGTTCCCTACCACGTATAAACGAGGCTGATAAATCCTTAAATCTATGAGACTCGCGTGGGCAGAACATCATTCAGGCCAAGGCAGTTTTGCTAAACGTTGATGATTCAACACGAAAAAAATCGGAAACGAACTATTGGACATACGCTAGATATACATACAGACAATAATGTTGCATGTAGTACAAGACACCAGAGCCTGCTGGTTTTGCTCCGGAGCCAGACTTCTCGCTATATCTTTGGAAGAAGGGTCCTCATGGTTCTGGGGATGATGGTGCTGGGCCTAGTGGTGATGATGTGATGGATACCTCGGAGCCGCCCCTTGCTCCACCTGCGGGTGAGACTTTGGCTGGGCGGTCGTCTGGACAGAGTTCTTCTACACCAACCTCTTCGCGTCAGGCTCCTTTTCAGGTGTATGCGGTCACCCCTTTCAATGTCTCTCCTACTACACTGCGTGGAAAGGAGCTGCTGGATGCTCTTCCGCCTGATTCACCTCTTCGTGGAGGTTCAGCCACGGGGACCACGCCGCGGGTCACACAGACATAGCTCCAGGAGGCTTTGCATTTGGCGCGTAAGCCTATAGGGTGTCCGTCGTCCCCAGCCAGGTCTCGACCAAATATTTTGGGCAGAACTATTCCGCGTGGTGTGGTGGAGTCATTCTCAAGACCTATTCTCATGGAGGTGACCCTAGAGACTGTTTTGCATGTGACCTCTCGGGAGGAGCGGACCGTTGACTCGGGGCCTATCCAGGTTGGCTCTAGTTCAGCGGGAGGTCGTGGACTTGGGCGCCGGCGGTGGACGTGATGGGCCTGGCTGCACAGGCGGACCAGCAGGCTGGCGTCATGCTGGCCCACGCAGGACTACGGGCTGGCGTGGCGGTGGCCCAGGCGGGGTTGCAGGTCAGCGTGGTTTCAGCCCAGGCGGGGCTGAAAGCCCACGTAGACCTGCTGTCTTCGGCGTCACATCCAGGAGGAGGATCCCTGGCCTAGGCAGGGTCGGGGGTTCCTATGCAGGTCCAGGATCTGGCGGAGCCACCACGCGAGGGCGTCCAGCTCCAGCTGGGGCATCGACGAGGTGGTGACCTGGCCCAGGAGGGGTCGCGCCATTTCCATGGTAATCTGACCCAGGTGGGGTCGGGTTCAGCCATGGCTGACGCTGCTGCACCGGGTCGCAAGGGGACGATGGACGGGACCCCGACGCGATGTAGTCTTCGACATGGGGGTGATGCTTTTGGTGCGTCCGCAACGGATGAGGATTCGCTAGGCAAGGCTATGAGGAGGAAGGCGGAAAAGAATCTCGATTCTCAGGGTACTATGAGTTCTTCGAAGTCTTTCCTTTCTTTAGCTACTCCTGTTATTGTTGATAAACTTGCCAATGTTGGTTGACATGGGTATACCCTATAGGTACTCGAGTTCGGTATATACGGTCCAGATACGGGGGAAGCCCACGGCGTTGCCAAGGCCCAAATAGAGAATTCGAGTGGCCCACGGACTCTCGATTGCTTGTGAGACAAGAAGAAGCTTAAAATAGAAAGTTTAAAGGGAAACCCCTAATCTGTAACCGACTCGACCTGCTACCCGAGACCTAGCCTATCTATATAAAGGCTAGGAGAGGGTGGCGAGGAGAACACGCACAACCCTAGTTTCCACAACTCTCGCTAGATTGCATCTGCGTGCCCCTATAATCTTCGATTCCTTCGTTAATTCCAAGAGCAGACAAACAGGAGTAGGGACCTCTACGAGGCCTGAATCTGGGTAAAACTTGTGTCCCTGTGTGCTTGTTTGCTAGCCGACTGATGCCTCCAGCGCTCCCTCCTTCTCCAAAACCCAAGTCCATAACAATGGGCATTGACGAGTTAAACCCTCGTCAATTGGCGCCGTCTGTGGGAACTGGGAGTGCTGATGTCGCGGCTTCTTCCGCCCCATCAACCGCGATCTACAACTACGCAACATCGGAGATTCGCCGGCTCTTCGGCGTGTTCGACTTCACCGTCCACACGCCGGCCACTTTTCCGGCTTTCGAGTCCGTGGGCGACGGAATCAGTCTGGCGATTGGGAGCTTCCGCTTCTAGGTTGGTCAGATGGGCACACTTTGCATGCCTGACTAGCCGATGGCACCCACGATTGCTCCAGCATCGTGGTTCTCGCCACCAATCGGCACCCTCAGCGAGCTCAACACCTCGGCAATAGCTGAGAGCACGGACAACAACATCAGTCACGGATCCGATCTGGGTGACCTGGCCACTGAAGACGGAGCCTACGGCTCTAGATCTGAAAGTTGCGGGAGCAATAGCTTCCCCAACCACTTCATGTGCACAGTCATCAACGCAGGCGACACTACCGCCAATCGCGAAGATGTTGGCCGCGGACCGCCCAACGACACTGGACCACCCAACGGCAACATGCCCAACGGCGGCCCCACCAACGGTGGCAACGGCACACCCGTCAACAATGGAGCGGCAGGAGAACCTCCTACCATAATGAATGAGCACATGGGAGAGTGCGTGGTGATCAAGCTCAACGACAACGACTGGGCCCACTGTCGAGAAGCTTTGCGAGGCAATCCCCTGCCCCTCAATTCCCCGCAAAACATGCTGATGGGCTACCATTGGCTACTGAAGGAGGATTACAGACACCAGCTACATGCAATCGCACAACTTGAAGCACGTAAAAAGGCGGCGGACGAATCAAGCCTTCGGTGAGCCGGGCTCTCCTCCCACGGAGGATCATCCACCAAAGGCAATGAGTACCTGGCCAACAAGAGAAGATCTCGACTGGCCCACCTCACCGAGGAGGAGCGCATGGAAGCCGTGAAAGTCCTGGACTTTGGCTCCATGATGGTGGATACACGGGGCAACGTGCTTCCAAAGACGCCACAAGCCGCGATAACGGTGGCCACAATGTACCTCCTCAACAACCAGCCGCCAGGTGGAGATCCACAAGCTGCCATGCACCGATCTACGATCGCGGGCTTGGGGCTAGTCGAGGCAGCTCGCGACAAAGAACCTGCACCAGATCCAAAGAAAAGCAAGGCTCTGGCAAAACACTACTCCTCGCCTTCGTCCAGCTACGATAGCCATGACCTATCCCGGCGTCGCTGCTCACGGCGGCACGATCATGACTACGATGTGCGTGATGACCTCATGCAGCGCAAAATCGACAAATCAAGGGAAAGACGCGCTCGTTCGACTGACTCAGAAGAGGACGAGACTGAACTCTGCGTCGCTAGATGCTTCAACAGGGCCATCGGGAAGAAGTGAATGCCTAAGGGGTTCAAACTCCCATCGGAGAACCCAAAAATTGACGGTCTACAGGACCCGAAAATCTGGTTGGAAGACCACATCTCCTCCGTCAGACTACATGGCGGGAGTCGAAGCACGGCCATGCAATGCCTGCAGCTAAAGATGCAGGGCGCCACTCGCGCATGGCTCAACAATCTCCTGCGCGGATCCATTCCCAGCTGGGAAGAGCTGGTCTATATCTTCGTGCGCAATTTCAAGGGCACCTACAAAAGGCCCGCGTAAATCGAAGAGTTGAGAAGCTGCCAACAAAGGTCGGACAAATCGCTACGCTCGTACATCCAGAGGTGGTCCATCATCAAGAACTTCGCATAAAACATCTCGGAGGACCGCGCAATCGACGCGTTCAATGGCGGTGTTCGCCGTATAGAACTCAGGAAGGAGTTGGGCCGCTCGAAGCCCAAAACAATCGAACACCTGATGGAAATCGCGAATCGGTGGGCTGACGGAGAAGACTCGGTGTAGAACCGTACATACTCTGACGACGATGACCTTGGGTGCAGACACGATCGCTGAAGCAAACATCGAATGCGTGTCTACGACGACCGCGATGAAGTCAACATGGTCGCAGCCGGCTATGCCGACAAGCGCGACGACAACCACAGCAGCGGATACCGCAGTGGTGGATACCGGGATAGTGTAAAAACCACGCAGGTGTGGTAACACCGCACTCGCGAAGAAGCACCCATAACATCTATCGAGGACAAACTATCCGGGCCATGAAACATGCACTTCTACATTGATAAGCATGATGGCAAGGAGAAATCCAGCCACCTTCTCAAGGATTGCCGCGAGTTCCTCAAACTCCATGAAGGCCTGGCCCAAATGAATCGCGACACAGTCAACAGGGGCTATGGAGCTGCCCAGGCGCCGTGACACATGGAGCTCCTCCACCACCGCCCAGCCCACCACCACCCGCGGCCGCGCCGGTCCAGCATCACGGAGTCAAACCATACCCACGAGCCGTGGGCAACATGGGGATGATCCAAAAGGGGCGTCCCTCAAATCGAGTGCAGAAGGCCATCACTCTCCAAGTCAACCTGGCGATAAACTCTCCACCTTCCACCACTGAGTACCTCAGTGGAAGCGACTCCTACATCACCTTCGACAGGCGTGACGACCCATGCCAAGTTCCTCGTCCAGGCCACTGTCCCCTCATACTCGAGACGTAGATTGGGGGTTTCGACATGAGTCGCGTCTTCATGGATGGCGGCAGCGGCATTAACCTCATGTTCGCGAGTACCTTGTAGGCGATGATGATTCCTCTAACGTGTTTGGAAGTTTCAGACACGATGTTCCACGGCATCGTCCTAGGGAAATGCATATATCCCTTGGGAAAAATCAACCTCGACGTCATCTTTGGCACGCCGCAAAACTTTCGGCGAGAGCGCATCGACTGTTAAGTCGTCGATTGGCCTTCACAATACCACTGCATCCTTGGACGTGTCACGTTCGCGAGTTTCATGGAAGTGCCGCACTACGCCTACCTACAGATGAAGATGCGGGGTCCAAACGGCGTAATCACAATCAACGGCAACTTTGAGAGGTCCGACAGTTGCGACAGGGAATTCAACAGAATCTCCTAGTCCTTCGGCATGCAGTTGGAACTCGCAAGATTAAAGGAGTCGAAAGACAATAGTCTGCCTCCCCTGAGCAGGCCAAGTTCACCCGACCTATCCTTCGACTCATCAGTGCACACGAAGAAAGTCCAGGTCCACCCAACGGACCCGACCAAGACGACCCTCATCGCCAACAACTTGAGTTCCGCATAGGAACTCACGCTCGTCGAATTCCTCCGTGAGCACTGGGAGATCTTTGCCTGGTGTCCAGCGGACATGCCAGGTGTCCCCAGGGAATTCGCCGAGAACTCACTCAACGTAAATCCAGACGCAAGGCCAGTCAACCAGACAATTCAGCGACTGGCTGAACCAAGAGCAAAGGCAGTCGGAATGGAGATCAACAGACTCCTCGACGCCAAATTCATACGCGCCATTAAGGAAAGCACTTGGCTCACCAACATGGTACTTGTGCCTAAAAAGACACAGATATCCTGCGGATGTGTGTGGACTTTACATCCCTGAATAAGCACTGCCCAATGGATCACTTCCCGTTGCCACGAATCGACCAGATCATCGACTCCACCGCAGGATGTAAACGCCTCTGCTTCCTCGACGCCTACTCAGGCTACAATCAAATTCGAATGAAGGAGGAAGACACGGAGAAAACGGCGTGTACGACGCCCTTTGGTGTGTTCTGCTACAACACGATGCCCTTCGGGCTAAAAAACGCAGGAGCCACCTATCAGCGGTGCATGCATGCCAGCCTCAAGAATCAACTTGGTCGCAACATCCAAGTCTATGTTGATGACATCGTCATCAAAACAAAAGAGGAAGCCTCGCTAATCGACGATCTACATGAAACCTTCACCAACCTTTGGCGTACCATCTGGCCAACTACTCGGGTATCTCATCTCTGCGAGAGGAATCGAGGCAAACCCGGAGAAAATAAAAGCCATACTGGCCATGGAGAAGCCAAAGAACGTAAGAGGCGTCCAACAGCTGGCTAGGCGAATTGTGGCGCTCCGTCGATTCATTAGTCGAATCGGCGAAAAGGCACTGCCCTTCTACCAACTTCTCCACTAGACTGACAAGTTCGAGTGGATAGATGAAGCACAAGAAGAATTCGAGGACTTTAAATGTCTACTATCCACCTCGCCAGTACTGGTGATGCCTCGCGTAAAGGAGCCACTACTTCTCTACATCTCCACCACCAATCAGGTGGTTAGCACAGTGCTCGTGGTGGAACGAGCCGAGGAAAACAAGATCCACAGGGTCCAGCGCCCTGTCTACTACCTCAGCGAGGTGCTCACGCCAACAAAACAACGGTACCCACACTACTAGAAGCTGGCGTACGGCGTCTTCATGACAGCCAGGCGACTGCGCCACTACTTTGAGGAGCACCCAATCGTGGTGGTTAATGACGCCCCGCTTGGGAATATCCTCAACAACCCTGATGCCACCGGACGAGTCGCGCTTTGGGGAATCGAGCTATCTCCATGAGACATCACATATGAAAAGCGCAACGCGATCAAGTCGCAAGTCCTTCCCGATTTTCTCGTGCACTGGATGGAGAACCACCTCCCCGAAAAGCCAGATATGTCTTATCTCTAGATAATGCACTTCGATGGGTCCAAACAAAAGGACGAGGCCAACGTAGGTGTCATACTGACATCACCCCAGGGAGACAAGCTGAAATACATTCTGCGAATGCAGTTCACGGCCTCCAACAATGAAGCTGAGTACGAGGCCCTAATCCATGGGATGCGGATGGCGAAAGCCTGCGGCGCCAAGAGGCTCATCATCTACGGCGACTCCAAACTGCTGGTCAACCAAACGATGCACGAGTGTGACGCACTGAACAACAACATGATCGCCTATCGCGACCTCTACAACACACTCGAAGGGGACTTCGACGGCTGTGAACTGCGGCATGTAGGCCACAAAAGCAACGAAGAGGCAGTCACACTCGCCAACATTGGCTCCACCTGCGCCCCCATACCACCTAGGGTATTTCTCGAGCGTATGTGCGAATGCTCCATCAAGCCAAAGGCTCCAGAGAAGAAAGCAAGCGCGTCAACAGACTCGAGGGCTACACCACCCAATGAGCCAATGGAACTCGATGACCTGGTGCTCGACACAGGGCTCGAAGGACCAATGAGCGTCATGATGATCGAGCAATCCTGGACTCAACTCTACATCACATATCTTCTCAGCAACACTACAAGGATTCGGGTCTATTGCAACAACAAGATTCGTGGCAATAAGTGTCGAATTGTGGTAATAGGTACCTATTGCCACGACATGGCTTTCGTTGCCAAGCGTTGCGATAGGACGCATGGTAATAGGTTATTGCCACGAAAACCAAATGGTTGCAAGAAAGCGTGCTGTTACAACAACCATGTGACAAGTTGCCACATTTTTCGTTGTGGCAGCACACGCTTAATGCTACAATTTAGTTCATGGGGATAGCTTAATGCAACATGCATCAAAACCGTGGTGATTGCCTGTTTGTGGAGATATGCATTTGTGGCGATAGCCTATTCCAACAGCACTTGTTTCATTGCGCATGCCCTTCCGTGGCAATAGCTAATTGTTGCAATAGACACAAATCCTATAGCAACAACTCTTGTTTTTGTGGGTACACCTCTTTCGCCACCAACCCTATGTTTATGGCATTAATTTATAGCAACAACTCTCCAAACGTTGTAACAAAAAATTGTAGCAAGTGTGCCACTTATACTTCAAATAGTAGCGGGACACGATTTAGGTGCGCTACTTATAACATATACTACTAGGGCACCATCTAGGTGCGCCACTAGTAGCAAACTGGTGCAACACTAGTAATGTATATGGAACACAAAAAAATACTCGAAATTTACATAATACAACCTAAAAGGAAATAATTTAAAAACAGGAAATGAAATGAAATCATACTTTTTATTATAGTAAGAATAATACAATGTCTTTACAAGTATCTAATAAAAAGGAAATTGCAAGAAAATAAAAGAAAAGCCTAATACTACTCTTCTAGTAATCTTATCTTCTTTTTCTTCACGTTATCCTTGCAAACTGGAACAAAAATAAAAGAAAACAAAGAAACCTGATCAGATCCTAGTTGTAATAGAGATATGTTTCTATAACAGATAGAATATCAATTTCCCAAAGACCAGTAGCTAGAACGCATCAATAAGTAGAATAGAAGGTGAAATAAATCACCAGGGAGTAGCACACATAAGAACTAGATCATATCCAAGTTAGATGTAAAATCGAATTATGCTAGCCCATGATCAGATCCACCATATTGTAACCTGTCACTAGCAATGCAATGTTGTGGCTAGTAACTATAAAGCAAGCACACCACGGACACCAGGTAGACCCAAAAAAGATAACCTAACAAATATGGAAACAAGCAAGCTCACATAGATGTGTACTTCCAACAGCCAAATGTTGTATGGAAAGCTATATGTTTAAATTCCTACATTCCTATCATTTAAGCAAACATGGAAATGTGTTTCAAACCTACAGGACAACAAATGAATATTTAAACAGAAGTGCTATTGGGCCAAGTAGATTCCATCATTTCCTTGAACATAAGAAGTCAGTAATAAGTTGCCATAATATGAGTACTCTTTAATTATCATTCTGTTAGTCATCATCTAATCTTATCTCTCTAGAACCCACATTTTCTTCAAAATAATTCGAGTGAGAGTGAGTAGTAGCTACTTAATCCTTGAAAAGTACTTGTAGGCAAGAACAAAAGTCAACATCGAGCACAAAGATACTCCTACCATTTCAAACAAGCATAATATGTTCTCGACACACAAAGTAAGTTCTCGACACAACGGGGACAACGGGTTAGATGACGCTAGCCAGCCAAGAAAATATCATTTCTCGCGAAAAAGAGTTCAGCCAATGATATAAGAACCAAACACTAAAAAATTAAGCCAATGATATAAGAACCAAACACTAAAAAATTAAGCAACACGTGGAGCAGATCTGATAAGGGCATTAAGCAACCTAAAAGGCTCAAAAAATTCCTACGCTACTGCAAGAAAGCACTACCAAAGAAGCACTCACGAGAATGTTATTTCAATCACGTTTTTACATGTTCCCTGGTTAGTAAGAAGTGTAAAGGTAGTGAGAAAAATATCCAACACATGTATGAAAACCTGATCAACTTGGTTATTCTAGTGCATATCTAAGCAAAGCATAGGAACAATAGTCCAATAACCTGACTGGAGGATTTGAGGAATTACACATACCCACAGACAGTAGTACTCAATGGTTTCAGTGCTAACACAAAATACATCAGCAAGAAAGTACATATAGGTGCAAAGAAACAGAAAAATTCCAGTTAGACTGCTATAACTATACCTTCTAGTGCAATAACTATACCTCCTGGAGGACAATTTTGCATGTAATTGGAACATGAGCAACCTCACATAGTAACCTCCCTCACAAGCACTATTCTAGTTAACTAATTCCTCCAACACATACCGAGGGTGGTGGTTCAACAACCATAAAAGAGACTACAGCCAGAACTGATGAGATGTACCTGGTAAAAGAGACAACAGCCACAAAACTAAGTCAATGGCAAACTTATGAGAAATCCTCCTCTGAAAAAATTGTATAATGAACCTCAAGAGGATGCACCTGATGGAACTGTTATCAGTACCAACAAAAGTAGCAGTTTCACAGAAGTTGGTTCTGCAATGAAGGAAAATGAATGTACTATATTATTTTTCTACATGTGGCTAAGCAATCAGCACAGTACATGCAGATTCAATGCAGACCAGTTGATGATATGAGAGCATTGCTCTAGCTAATCTACAAGACTACATTCCACTCAGCAATAACTTGGAGTTTTTTTGTGGCAGGCAATAACAACGAGTTAAGTATCCACATTTTAGTTTGTCAAAATAGTTTACATGAATCACTGCTGCAGATTAAACTATACCCATGCAATGAGTTGATTGGTTGTTGTAGGAAACTATACCTCTTCATTCAGAAATTCGAAATCCTACAAAGACTTGATACATTTCTTGCCACCGAGGGATAATCGGAGTTCTTGTACCGGTGGTATTCTATGTCCTTGCACTACAATTGCTCAAAGCTTACTTAATCATAACATAAGGAAAAATTGAAATAGGAAGTTACATAAAAAGAAAGAATATGATGAGCTCAAATAGGAGGCATATATAACTAGGAAAAATTATTGGGATTACTAGATGGTAGGAAAATAGAAAATTCCAGCAAACAAGTAGTAAAAAAGTTAACCTTCAGACTGAACTAACAAATAAACTAGTAAAACGGTCTTCCTAGTAGAATTTCATTATCAATACTCTGAAATATCAAGTCTAGGAAGATTCAGATTTTGTAAGCATTCTGAAGATAAGCATGTCCATTCTTCAACATATAGGAGAAAACTCGAATGGAGATCATTCATGGTATATATTTGGAGACAGGTAGAAAAATATAACTATGAACCGTACCTTTGATAACTGATAAGAGTAGAGGATATTATAGATCTATATATTGCAATTGTAACACGTGACAAGTAAGGAAACTGAGTCTATACCTAAAAGTGGAACCCATCAGATATATATACACACATTAGCTCCCAACCATTAAAAAAGTGGTTGGCAGATAGGTATATTCCCTAGATGGTCTTGAATCGGGTGATGGATACCGAACCTTATATCTCACTCATCATCTAGATGAACTACAACTAGGAAACGAGATCACAAAAATGTCCAAATCGGTGCTGAATTATGCCCTAGAACGGTAGGAGGCGACTAGATCTGAGGATGCTAGGAAATATACCTGGAACGGCTAGGGGCGACTAGATCTGAGCCTGCTGCCACGGGGTTCCTTGCCGTCCCATCCCCTGGCCTCTCCAACTTCGTGGCTGCACCTCCCAAACCTGGTGTCACCGCCTGATTTCAGAGACGGTGGATGCAGCGGTGGGGGTGGCATGCAGATGGGGTGCGGCGGCAGTCCGGTGACTTAGGAGCGCATGCGGTGCGGACGATGCTCGAAGGCTCCAGAGTATTGTGGATGAGAGGGCAGAGGCGCCGATGGATTGTGGCGGCGCAGCAACAGGCAAGGGAGCTTGGGGCTGAGTTTTGGGAAATTTGGGGCTTTTGCGTCTACAGACCTTTATTTCAAGGAAGCGAGCAGGTGAAATCGTGGGTGCCATCAGCCCACAACAGGCACGAAAAAAAGCGGGACGCAATTTTTCACAGCGCGCCTAGGTGAAATCGTGGTGCGAGACTGTTTTTTGGAATCGGTTGGGCGTGGAGATGAATATTCGTGCGGGTCTTAGCGCAACTCCACGGGGTGGACCCAACCCGTCCGAGCGCGTTCGAACCGGGTCGACCCAACCCGTTCGTGCGGACATGTGGGGCGTGCACAGCATCGCAGCAGCACGACCCATCCGTCCCGATGCGTCCGGATCGATCCATTCGTGCACCTAATTTACGCGATCATTGCGTCGGCCTGGACAGCGTGCGCCTCCCGTGTCCTCCTGCGGGGGGCGAGGGCCCGCTTGCCAGCGACCCAACGGTTGTCTTCCACTAGCCGTCAATGGAAGGCTGCTCCAAAGGCTGGTCGCGCCACTGCTGGCGCCGCCTGACACCTGTCCTCCTGTCGCGACCCTTCAATGTCGTTGCTTCGGCCTCCACGGCGGCATCCGATACCGGCCCTTTTTAATCGGTCGCCCGCGACCATCTTCTCCAACACCACACCGCACTCGCCTCCTTCTCATCCTCCACTACATGTAGCTTGCCATGGCCGGTGGCATTGGATCGAGGGGTGGCTATCTAGTACGACCACCGGATCCCGGTCATGGACGCTGAGGACGCAGCCAGAGCAACATGCCGCCTCCCTCTTCCTCATCGTCGTTGTTGCTCGATTCTGTCGACCCCGGCATCGAGTTCGTCGTGACCATCCGACCGGGCATGGCACGGGACAGGTTGCGCCTTCCTTGCAAGTTCGCGTCGATGGTCGGCGACGCAGCGCCACCGTTCTTCATTCTGCGGGCATCCGTCGTAAATACCAACATGTCTCGCGCGCACTAGATCGAAGTGAGCAACATCGTCGTCTTCAAGTACGATGGCGAAGGATGACTCGGCGTCAGCGTCTTCAACGACACCATGTGCTGCCACTGCTACCACCCCGAATCCGACTAAGACTCCGAATCCGACGAGTAGGTTATAGTTTACTAGAATGTGTAATTGTCATGTATCGTGTTTGGAATGAAAACGCATTGTGACCGTCGCCCATTTGCGATGGCAAAAGTTCTTATTCAAATGTATACAAGCCTAGGACAACATCCTAACTATGCTTGCCTAAGGCGATGGTGGTAGCGGCGCCGGCGGGTCGGTGAGCCCCCATTCCTCGTTGAGAGAGCGGTAGATTGCCTCCTGCGCCTGCAACTCTCTTCCGCTTGGGCGAGGCGGGAATGCAGGTACGCGTCATCGGGATTGTCCTGCACTACTCCCCGGAGCTCGTTGCGCACGTCCGCGAGCGCAACACGCCACCGGTGCTCTAGCAGAGAGACACGTTTAATCACCTCAAACGAGAAAGGCTCGCTGCTGGTCCTGTTGTAGTCGTAGTGGGTGCGCCGCCGCTGGTTGAACGTTAGCCTGTATATCTGCGGCCGGACCAGAATCGGAGGCGGCAGTCCGGTGCCTCCGGCAGGTCTGGCCACCATGACGGCAACGGGCGCTCTGGGGGTGGGATTTCTGGGCGGTTGTCGGGGTTGCCAGAGCGGTGACGAGAACGGGCAGGCATGGATGTCTGTGGAGGTAGGGTTGGATGCGGCTACCTCGGCTGGGCTACCATTTTTATGGACGCGCCTAGACACGGCGAGAAATGCCCAAAAGAGGCGGGAATCAACGGGAAAGAAAGTCGGCAGGCGGCGGGGCGGCGGGAACGCACTGGAAATACACCGGCGCCAGCGTCGGTGGCGGGCCCTTTCCACGTGCGGACAGATGGGTCGCACCGCTGGGCACGGCTGTCCAGACAGGTCAGACCATGACCCAAAAGTGACCACGGCCCGACCTAGACGAACAGAAACAGAACGTTTCGGCACCCGTTTGGGTCGGGCCGGTGGAGATGCCCTTAAGGCAACGCACAAGAAAAATCGGCCTTATCTTCGTGGGGCGGTCGTAGGCTGACAGCGTAATGTATTTCACCATAGGCTCATTGCGGGAATGACAGAAAATTGGTGGGCTCATAGAAATATATAGGTTTCTGGTAGTGTCAGACCTCAGACGGGGCAGAAACGCCATGGAGAAAAACCACAGTGTGGCTGGTTCTAGCATTACAAGAAATCAATGTACTCAAGTTATACTACTGCACTATCGTTTATGGGGAACAAGCAACATCAACCAAAGATGCTTAATGATACTCAAATTATAATACTTTTTTAACGAGAAACCAAAGCTGCATTGAAATTTAACAATAAAATACAATTGAGAACCAAAACAAATCTGAATTAGTAAAGAACATGTGATCAAGAAACTACACTTCTTCCATATGTATAGATCGAACTACTCGAAGAATATAACGCATGATTTAACACCAAATCAATAAAAGTTAATATCGAATTTTTTCATGAACAGATAAGGAGATAGAAAAGGAATAAAATATGGCACGCACGAGAGGCAGACTCACGAGCTTTTGTTGGAGCGTCGCCGGAAGATTGATCTGCTTCCAGAAGCAGTCAAGATATGACTCGATCGGTACCCTGCAAGATCATCGGTCTGATTTTTTACACTATGGGCCCAGGTGGTCCACGTGAATTGACAGTATGGAATATCATTGCAATAGCTTGATCTTTATTTCAACAGTAGTGGGTTATTGTCATATCCTCTATATATTGCCACGGATGCACAACTTGTCTACTAAACAATATTTATTGCGACACGACAAAATTGAGGCGGAAAATATACACTTTTATGATAAATATGTATTCTGTTGCAATAGATAAACATTTTTTGCAACAACATTGGTACTTATCGCAATGTGATATAGTTGTGGCGATATCTATCTGAATATTACCACGAATAACTCTTTTGTTGTGACTAGTTCCTATTGCATCAAAATGATTAATTCGTGTAACGGAATTTGGTTGTTGCAATATCGGAACCATATTGCAACGAACATGTAGATTGTTGCAATACGGAGCCTCTATTGCAACAAAAAGAGTATTTATTGCGGCAAAACTCATTCATGGCAATATAAACATTCTAATACCACAAACAAGAATTCGTGGCAATATTGCATTTTATTGCAACAAAATATGGCCATAGCAATAAATATTGTTGCAATAGACCGGATTTCCTATAGTGCAAGAGGCTGCCTGAGGACCCGACTGACGCGCGACACATTGCGCGACTGATACGTCTAAAACGTATCTACTTTCCTGAACACTTTTGCTATTGTTTTTCCTCTAAACTTGTGTGAATTGGATGCACCTAACACAGACTGACGCTGTTTTCAGCAGAATTACCTTGGTGTCTAGTTTTTGTGCAGAAAATCAACTATCAGGAAAATACCAGAAAATATGCCAAGAATCCTATTTCACCAGAAGACTCACGGAGCCAGAAGATGAGACGGAGTAGGGACACGAGGGGCCCACACCACCTGGCCGCGAGGGCCAGGCCAGACCATGCCTAGGGGTGGTGTGGCCGCCTCGGCTGCCCCTCGGCCTCCCTCTTCACCTATAAGTTGCCTCTTGACATAAAAACGAAGGGGGGTTCGACGTTTTTCCAGAAAGTGTTCCGCTTCGCCGCCACCACCAGATTCCGCGATTCGGAACCAGAAACTCCATTCTGGCACCCTGTCGGGATGGGGAATTGGAGGAGATCATCACCATCGCTTCTCCATCGACCATCCATGTTTCCCCCATCTATGAGAGAGTAATCCCCTGATGTAGGCTATGGGGATGGTAGGGATTGGATGAGATCGTTCATGTAATGGCATCGGATTGTTAGGGCATGGTGCCTAGTATATACTATTTGTGTTTTTTGACTTTGTTGCAACTTGTTATGCTTAATGCTTGTCACTAGGGCCCGAGTGCCATGATTTCAGATCTGAACATGTTATTGATTCATTATGATAGTATTGTTTGTGGTCTTACCTACAAGTTGTATACACACGTCGTCTTCCAGAACCAAAGGCCCCGAAGTGACAGAAATCGGGATAACCGAAGGGAATGGCTTTGATGTGAGGATCACATGTGTTCATGGAGTGTTAATGCTTTGCTCCGGTGCTCTATTAAAAGGAGCACCTTAATTGCCAGTAGTTCCCTTGAGGCCCCACTGCAAACAGGCTGGCAAGACAAAAGATGTTGTGCAAGTTCTCATTGCAAGCACGTATGACTATATATGGAACACATGCCTATGATTATCTAGTACTTGGATGCTTTATCTTATTTATCTACAAATGCCCTATGTTCTGACTGCCATATGAATTGTCTTGTCCATGCAACGCCCGTCCATCCATCCCTATGCCTACTGCGCTTTAATCCTACTGTTTGCTGCAATTGTTACTACTGTCTTTACTTTTAGTACTGCTATTACTTTACTATTGCTACTACAAAACGATTGCTACTGATAAAATGCTGTGAGCAAGGTTATTTCCAGGTGCAGCTGAATTGACAACTCAGTCGTTAAGGCTTATAAATATTCTTTGGCTCCCCTTATGTCGAATCAATAAATTGGGTTTCACTTCCCTCAAAAATACTACGATACACCCCTATACTTGTGGGTCATCAAGATAATTTTCTAGCGCCGTTGCCGGGGAGCATAGCTTTATTTATTAAGTTCACTTGGAATCACTATTGTTCACTGCCATCCATCCATCATGGGTAAGTCTCGTGATGGCAAGGTTCCCATTTTACCATCCACTACAAGAAGAGGTACAGTTTTGAACACCTCTGTTGCTCTTGATTCACCATCTATTATGAGTAAGCTCCTTACACCACCACATACACATTCTACACACACTACTACTACTGCTGAATCTGAAACTTCTGATACTTATGATGCTGCTTCTACTGTGCTTGATAATAGTGGTTCATTAGGTCCTTTCCTAGATGCTACGATTGCTAGAACTATAGCTGGAAATACTGAAACTCCTAATGAAGACACTACTACACCTGTTAGTTCACCTGAGTCTTGAGATAGCTATGATATTGAAGACGGTTATATTGAGATGACTGATGAATTTATTAAAGAATGTCAAAACACCCATGATAGGAGTGCTATTAAGAGTCTCCTTGAGAGGCGTACTATAAAACCCAAATTGTCTCCTAATGCTAAGTTTGCTACATCTCCCATAAACATTTAAGATAAGGATTATGATTTCTCTTACATAGCTATTGTTGAGAAAGAACCTTTTTGTGGGAGTAAGAATGAAAGTGCGGTAGCACATATGACTGAGCTTTCTACCATGAGTGGCTTATTTTCTGATGATATTAAGATGCGCACCTACTTTGTCACTAAAAATTTCCCTTTTTCACTGAAAGGAGAAGCTAAAACTTGGTTTAATAATTTACCTCCTAGATCTATTGATAGCCCTGATTGCTTGATTAGTACTTTCCTACAGAAATATTTTCCTCCTAGTGCTAGACATGCTATTTTACAGGAACTTTTTGATTTTAAACAGGGAGAAAAAGAGATATTGCCTGAATCAAGGGCAAGGTTTTGTGCTTTCATTCATGCACAGGCTGGATGTCCATTACCTAAGAATGAGCTTCTTGACATATTTTATAATGGACTAACTAAAGAATCTAGGACATACCTGGATAGTTGTGCTGATTGTGTTTTTAGGAATAGGACTCCCAAGGAAGCTGAGGAATTAATGGCTAAAATAAGCAAGAATTATGAAGACTGGACTCCTCCTGAACTAGCTATACCTGAAACAATTACACCTGAACCAGCTATACATGCGCCTATACCATCATCTAAGAAGAGGGGAGTTATTGAACTGAATGATGAAGTGATGAAGGAAGCTAAGAAATGTCTTAAGGAGAAGGGAATTAAAGTTGCTGACGTCAAGAATTTACCTCCTATAGAAGAATTATGTAAGCCAATTCCCCACTCATCCACTATTGAGGTACACTCTCTCTAGCATTTTGATTAAGGTGATATCCCTTAATCTAAACCTCTATATTTTTATTGTTAAGCAAGATAATTTTAATAAAAGGGTGCAAAATCATTTAATGGAAAACTCTAGAGCTATTGTTGAGTTAAAATATATTGTGGAAAGAACCTCTAATGATGTTAAAATGCTTGTTAAACATTTTCAAATGGTTCAAACTCAAATTGACCAGCTTATTAAGGTATAAAAAGACTTGCTAGTTAATGCTGTTAAAGAAAAACATGCTTATGAAATTAGAACTAGAAGTGGTGCTGCTACCCAGGATCCTCTATATCCTTAGGGGCATCCTAAAAGAATTGAGCAGGATTCTCAACAAGCTAAAAATAATGGTACTACTTCTAAGAAAAGAAAGAAGAAACATAAAACTATTGTAGAACCTTTTGAACCTGCTAAAGATCCTAATAGTATATCTATCTCTGATGCTGAAACTGAAAATGGTAATGAAGAAAACGATGCTCCTGATAAAGAAAAGGTTCAAGAAGAACATGAAAGACACACTAAGAATACTAAATACACTAAAGAAGATTTTGTTGCTAAGAAACATGGTAGTGAAAAAGAGCCTTGGGTCCAAAAACCTATGCCTTTCCCCGATAAGAAACATAAGTCAAAGGAAGATGAACACTATAATAAGTTTTGTGAGTGGAATTCCTTTGACTGATGTTATTAAGTTGCCTCCTTATTCAAAGTATATGAAGGATATTGTCTCAAATAAAAGGAAGATCCCTAATGAAGAAATTTCTACTTTGCTTGCTAATTATTCCTTTAATGGTAAAGTTCCAAAGACCCAGGGATTCCAACTATCCCTTTCTCTATTAAAAATAGTTATGTTAGAACTGCTTTGTGTGATTTAGGAGCAGGAGTTAGTGTTATGCCTTTTTCTCTCTACAAGAGACTTCAACTGGAAAAACTAATACCAACTGATATATCTTTACAAATGGATGATAAATCTACTACTATTCCTGTTGGTATATGTGAGGATGTACCTGTTCAAGTGTCTCATAATTGCTTGATATTAACTAATTTAGTTGTGCTTGAAATGCCTAAAGATGATAATATGTCTATTATTCTTGGGAGACCCTTTCTTAATACTGCAGGAGCTGTTATTAATTGTATTTAGGGAAAGGTGACTTTCAATGTTAATGACAAGGAGCATACTGTCTATTTCCCCAAGAAGATTGATAGGACGTATGGTTTAAATTCAATTGAACATATTGAGGGCATTCAAGTTGGAGAAATATATTGTCCCATACCAAGAGAAAAATACGAAACTATTATGATTGGGACCATTGCTATCAAGGTTGAGGTAACATAATCATAAGCGGTATGCAAAGTTTTGTTCATATAAAATTGTTTTGGTAACAAGACCTGATCAACCTTGTTAACAAAGGGATTTTAATAAACAAAACAATGTTTTCACCATGATTATCCTCTCTTACTTTCATTTTATCCATTTTAGTTTTTGCTTTCACTTAGTTTACTTTTCTGTTGTTAGTTGCTTGCATTTTAGAGTGTCTTAGAACTTCGGAAGTTTTAGCTTTGTTTTGCTTTTGCATCAATCCAGAAACCTTTTTCTATCAGAAAATCATTCATCTATACCTGAAAATTGCTCAAAAATAAAGTGTCTCAAAAAATTCCAGAAAATTCATATTAAATTTTTACGTGAAAAAGGGGCAGAGAAGTGCCTGGAGAGTACTAGGGGGGCCCACCAGGCAGGCCCACCACCTGGTGGCGCGGCCAGCCCAGGGGCGCGCCTGGCCATGGTGTGGGCCACCCCTGGCCCTCCACTCACTCTCTCAGTTCCCACTGCTCTCTCTCTCCCCAGAAAACACCAGTTCATTGCTCGAAATCGCATTCTTGATGTTCTTGCCCACGATTTTCGACCTTGCTCAGCCCATCTTTGCTGCTGAAATTTGGAGCAATTGTTTTCCGGTATGTGACTCCTCCGCTTGTCCAAGTAGATTTGTGTTTAGTGATTTATATCTTGAGTATTTTGCTGCTGTAGGTGACAGGTTTTGAGACCTTGTAAGCTTGTTCAATGCTTAGAGATATTGTTTTGATGCATGTTTAGGCCTCTTACAAGTCTCTATGAGTAGATCCCTACATTATGTATTCACTTTGCAATCACTTGTTTAATGGATGTTTAAATTTCAGAATAGAAGATGAATGAGCATGAACTTAACCAACATGAACTAAGGGTGCCTGAGGTGATGAAGGTTCACCAAGAGGAGGAAGTTTTTCCTTCCATCTATCCATTCTTCAAATTCATGAGGGCTGCAGGAATTTCTCAGGACTTCCATACTTTGGTTGCTAATGTAGGATTGGAGCACTTTGTGGAGCATGAACCTTGTCAATTTGTGAAACTAACTATGTCTGTAGTGCAGGACTTTTGATTTAGTCACTCTTTGCCTAACCCCATGGTCCACTACAAAATTTACAATTTAGCTGTCGACCTTCCTCTTGATGACTTTTGTGCAGCTATTAAGGTACCTCAGTGGGGATCGTGTGGAAGGATTAAAAACCGGCCTACACCACTCATGGACTTGTATGCGGAGATTTGCCAAGGGAGCAGCTTCTCAAAGGAGAGTGGGAAAATCTGTAACATTAATCTCCCATCTATTCTCTACTTTGCTTACTTTATTGCCAAGTGTGTTCTCACTAGGAAAACTGCTAATAAGCTATCCTCTTATGATCTAGCATTCATCTCAGCTGGTTTAAAACGAGATAGTACTTACAACTTCGGTGCCTTGATAGCTTTCCGTCTTGCTGCTAACCGCGAGAAAGGTGGAATTTGTGGAGGCCTCATTGCTTCTCGTTTATTAGCATTGCATGGTTTAGTGCCTCATCATCTAGACCTATAGTTTCCCATAGAAAGGCTTGACCTTAATTCCATGATACAACATAAATTTGTTTCTTCTTGGGCTAATTTGAGCGAGTTGTCTTATGAAATAACCTTTCTCAAGGCTGGTTGGAGAAGGAGTAAGTCCAAGCGATTTGTTCTTTTGCCTGCACCAGTTTTGTTTAACCTTGATACCAGGGTAGGATGATCACTCACTGAGGAGGAGCTTGATACGTACTTGGGAGAGCTCTCCCAACAGAAGCAGGATACTAGAAGGGAGGTTACAGATGATTCGGTCCATCCCTCATATGAGGGGGAGTCTTCATATCAGCAGCCTACCTATGATTGGGGAGCTTCTTCTTCTTCTTCTTCTTCTTCTTCTTCTTCTTCCCAAGGGCCTAACCACGATCATTCTTACAATGACCCGCCTGCTTAGAACCCTTACTCGCATTTGGATTGATACCCACTTAGGCCAAAAGCCTAAGCTTGGGGGGAGGTCCACCGACATCACACTCATCTCCATATCATGTTTTATTGGTACTTTGTATATTCATGTTTCGCTCTCTTTTTAGTTTTTGTTCTTTCTTTACTTTTGCTTTCTAAAACACAAAAAGACCAAAAATATTTCTGTTGTTTCTCCTTGTTTGCTGCTTCTTCTTTTTTTTTGCCTTGGTTTGCTTTTTTTGCTTTGTTTGAACTATTTGAAAAACCCAAAAAGATTTTGCTTTGCTTGTTTTTCCTTTTTGTTCTTGTCTTTGAAAATAAAAAACACCAAAATTTTTGTTGTTCTTCTTTGGTTTTGTGAAGTTTGTTGCAGGGTTCAGCAACCCTCAGTGGAATTTGGTTTCGTGTTATTATTCAAGCCACACAAGTGAAGGGCAATAATGAGGATTAATGACAACTTGAGGTGTGGTAAGAGGTTGGTAACAAACTCTATTTGTTTTCATTTTTGTACATATACTCATCATTGTGGGCATGCTTAGTCTGTTCATGTAGGGTGTATGTTATTTATGGATGCTTAGTAGGTCATGCTTTCTTATGATTAGCTCCAGCTCGCTAATAGTTTGTAGCTTGTCATATGAATGTTTGCTTGCTTTGCTCTATTCATAACTTGGTATGACACTATGTTATCCTCCTCTGAATGTTTATCTTGAATTGACTTGGCATGTGCTCAAGCATACATATGACTGAAACAATAGTCAATTAAGCCTCGATGAATTATTTTGCCTCAGGGGTCTTGAATCACTTTCATGCCATGATTAGTCCTGTTTTGTTGCAAGCATTATTATGACAGTTACTGCTCTCTTGTTTGTCGCTCCCTTACTATTGCTAGCCTTCACCTGCACTAAGTATAAGCTTTACTCGTGTTTCCAACTCCCTAAAACCAAATATTGCCAAAAGTGTCCACCATACCTACCTATTAGCTTCATTTGCTATTCAGTGCATGCTTAGTATTCCTTGTTTTCTTCCGAATAAAATGTTTGCTTGTTATGAGAAAATTAGTTAGTAAAGCTCTCACGAACTTGATGGCACATTGTACTTTCTTGTACTTAATAATCTTGAACCATGGTGTCCATCTTTGTTGCGTATATGCTTGCGCTTTATAAGTTGAAATTAGCAGAACCATGTATCATGGGGAACGCTTTCAACATTGTGCTGGTACATTGTACCTCGTTGATATCATGATTCTTTTGCTTATGGATCCCGGCGGTGTGAAATAAAAGGGGAACTTGTAAGATCATGGAGTTTGTATATGTGTTAGAGAAACACCAGGGCCGCTAGCCTAAGCCATGCCTAATCATGGTGGAGACTTGCAGCATAACCATAATGAGCATTCTATGAAGCATCCTCAATAAAAACCAATGAAAATAGCAAATAAAAAAGATCGCTGAGATGCTCATTGTCTGCTTGCCTTGTCATTTTGATTATGGGATAGCTCATCTGTCATGTGCAAGGGGTACCCCATTGGCGGTTCTCTATGATACATATGTACTTACAATGACAAGAGCTTACTTGTGACTGAAGTTGAGTAGCATGAGGTTCGGTACTCGTAAGTAAGGGGCATGAGATTTTAACTTATAACTTGTCAAGCATATCCTATTAGTTGTGTCACTTTAACCTTAACCATTTAAAGATCCTTATGATAGGGACAATGAGAGCTCAAAGCTAATGAGTACCATACTTTTAGCATTTGGAAGCCTTTCATTTCCTTGTTGAGTCATCACCCATTCTATGAGCACTTTCTTGAGAGCATAGTTGTCATTCTTAGTATAATGTGCTTGTCTCAAAACTGGATTAATTGTGTTATGACTTTGATGCTTGTATCTTTGATATTTTTACTTCTAGTCTTCACTTGAGCTTCATAGGTGCCTCAGCATTTATGTTTGCTCTACAATCAAAGGCAAGCGAGATACCACTCTATCATACATTTTTATGAGCATTGCAATGTTGCTTATGTTTATGTTTCATGCTACTTACTATTTTTGAGTTAGAATCTCTTCATAGCTTACAATAACTATTAAGTAAACTTAGTTGCATACTCCTTATTATGAATTGGCTGAGTAGTTGATCACATGCTGAGAATATATACATCTTATGAAGCAAAGGTGTTCGTGAAAGTTTCTTTTATCGCACTCAGTTTTCAACTGAATTGCTTGAGGACAAGCAATAAGCTAAGCTTGGGGGGGAGTTAATACGTCTAAAACATATCTACTTTTCCGAACACTTTTGCTATTGTTTTTCCTCTAAACTTGTGTGAATTGGATGCAACTAACATGGACTGACGCTGTTTTCAGCAGAATTACCTTGGTGTCTAGTTTTTGTGCAGAAAATCAACTATCAGGAAAATTCCCGGAAAATATGCCAAAAATCCTATTTCACCAGAAGACTCACGGAGCCAGAAGACGAGACGGAGTAGGGACACGAGGGGCCCACACCACCTGGCCGTGCGGTCTAGGCCAGGCCGTGCCTGGGGGTGGTGTGGCTGCCCCCCTCAGCCTCCCTCTTCTCCTATAAGTTGCCTCTTGACCAAAAAACAAAGGGGGGTTCGACGTTTTTCCAGAAAGAGTTTCGCTTGGCCGCCACCACCAGATTCCGCGATTTGGAACCAGAAACTCTGTTCTGGCACCATGCTGGGACAGGGAATTGGAGGAGATCATCACCATCATCATCACCATTGCTTCTCCATCGACCATCCATGTTTCCCCCATCTATGAGTGAGTAATCCCCCCGCTGTAGGCTATGGGGATGGTAGGGATTGGATGAGATCGTTCATGTAATGGCATCGGATTGTTAGGGCATGGTGCCTAGTATCTACTATTAGTGCTTTTTGACTTTGTTGCAACTTGTTATGCTTAATGCTTGTCACTAGGGCCCGAGTGACATGATTTCAGATCTGAACATGTTATTGATTCATTATGATAGTATTGTTTATGGTCTTACCTGCAAGTTGTATACACACATCGTCGTTCGGAACCAAAGGCCCTGAAGTGACAGGAATCGGGATAACCGGAGGGAATGGCTTTGATGTGAGGATCACATGTGTTCATGGAGTGTTAATGCTTTGCTCCGGTGCTCTATTAAAAGGAGCACCTTAATTGCCAGTAGTTCCCTTGAGGCCCCACTACAAACATGCTGGCAGGACAAAATATGTTGTGCAAGTTCTCATTGCGAGCACGTATGACTATATATGGAACACATGCCTATGATTATCTAGTACTTGGATGCTTTATCTTATTTATCTACAAATGCCCTATGTTCTGACTGCCATATGAATTGTCTTGTCCATGCAACACCCGTCCATCCATCCCTATGCCTACTGCGCTTTAATCCTACTGTTTGCTGCAATTGTTACTACTGTCTTTACTTTTAGTACTGCTGTTACTTTATATTGCTACTACAAAACTATTGTTACTAATAAACTGTTGTGAGCAAGGTTGTTTCTAGGTGCAGCTGAATTGACAACTCAGTTGTTAAGGCATATAAATATTCTTCGGCTCCCCTTTTGTTGAATCAATAAATTGGGTTTCACTTCCCTCGAAAATACTACGGTACACCCCCTATACTTGTGGGTCATCAGCGACAATCCAAGGCATTCACCGTCATCAATGGCGTACTATATAAGCGCATCATCACAGGAGTACTCCAACGGTGCGTCTTCAACAGGGACAGAAGAGCCGTCCTCCTCGACATCCATGAAGGGACCTGTGGGCACCATGCTGGCAGTCGCGCCCTCGTCGCCAAAGTTCTATGAGCTGGATTCTACTGGCCCACGGGCATGCACGACGCCAAGGACCCCATCCAACGCTGCAACGCTTGCCAGCGATTCGCGGACAAACCACACGCACCTGGCGCGGAACTCCGACCAATACCATTGGCTTGGCCCTTCGCGCAATGGGGACTCGACATGGTCGGCAAGCTCCCAAAATCCTCACAAGGAGGTTACATATACCTCTTGGTCGCAGTTGACAAATTCACCAAGTGGATAGAGGCCATGCCGGTGACAAACCAATCAGGAGCCAGCACCGACAAGTTCTTCGAGTCCATTGCCTACCGCTTCGGAGTGCCGCATAGCATCATCACGGACAACGGGACGAACTTCACGTCCAAGGAGTTCCAGGAATTCTGTGAAAACCTGGGAATCAACATATGCTACGCCTCGGTGGTTCACCCACAGACCAACGGTTAAGTCGAAAAGGCCAACGGCCTCGTCTACGGTGGAATCAAGAAGCGACTCCTCTGGCCACTCGAACAAGCCGCTGGATGCTGCCAGACAAGCTACAATCCGTATGTTGGAGCTTGCGCACAACTCCAAACAGCGCCACGGGATATACCCCGTTCTTCATGGTGCACGGCGCTGAAGCGGTGCTTCCCGCAGAAGTACGTTACAAAGCCCCACGGGTGGTCGCTTACAGCGAGCAGGAGTCAACTCTTGCACTCGAAGACTCTGTCGACCTTCCTGACGAGGCACGAGAAATCGCAATGGAAAGATCAACGATCTACCAGCCAAGCCTCCACAACCACCACAGCAGAAGGCTACGCCCAAGATCCTTCGTCGAAGGAGACCTGGTCCTATGACTCAAGCAACAAGGGCATCTCAAGCTCGAGTCTCCCTAGGAGGGACCCTACGTGATTACAGAAGTAATCCCAGGTGGCGCCTATCGCCTTAAAGATTTCAAGACAGGAGTCGCATACTCCAACCCCTGGAACGTCGCAAAGCTGCGTCGTTTCTACCCCTAGTCATTTTTTACATTACAAATAAGGCTATTCAGCCAGGCTACTTAGCCACACAATGTACCTCGTACTATTCTGTGAATAAATAAAGCTAAGTGCCCCGAAACTCCATGTTTTCCCTTATTTTTCTGGCAATCTTATCACTCGGGGGCTACGCCACCCTTTACATCCTCGTTCTACGAACAAGTCGCAGTATCCCAAGTAGCTAACACAACATCAATCGAACCCTTGATAAAAAACCAACCCACTTGCAATGCACCTGATAGGTTGGCAAGGTGCTGAGATAACACAAGTCAGGCTAACGAAAAGGAACTGCAGAGTACAAATACACTCGCAAAATATATAAGCTAGCAAGCTCTTTACATATCAATAGAAATTAATTACACTCAACATATCTATACGAACTTTACAACACTTGTACAATGATGCGCAGGACACAAAGCTAAAGCTACTGCTGCAGCAGAAGAACGTTCGTTTGCTCCTCGAAGAAGTCGACGATTTCTTCTGCTGGGCAATCAACCGCCTGGTAATGTGGAACCATGTTCCAGGTCGAACCTTTCGGCGGGGTCAGCGGCCCAGAGGCAACAACTGCAACGTCGACATCTGGCCTATGCAGTTGCACCAGCGACAAAGCAGCCTTGCCATCGGCCACTAACTGCTGCTGCACACACTCGCGAACTACACTCAGATCTTGGAACTTCGCCAGAAGAGCCAACAGGCTTGAAGGGACGGCGTCTAGTGGGAACATCGTTTGATAGATATGCCTAAGGCACGACTTCGCCTTCTTCAAAAAGTGGAGTACTCAAGAAGCACGATCCTGCAGGGTCACAAGCGCGACCGCACGGTCATGGTCCACCCAAAAGTATCCACTCGCCTGAAGCTGCTCCTGGGTCAAGTCATTCATCCGAATGGCAATCCGGTCTTTCTCATCCTGCGGATGACGAGCACAAACAACTACACCAAGCAAAAACGGGCAAAGTATGAAGACAAGGCATTGCCATGACTGGCTAAAAGAAAAGATAAGAGGGCAGAAAGCTAACATTTGAACCGATCGCCCAGCTGCGTCACCTCCTCCAATAGATACTGCTCGCGAGCGGTAGCCTTCTCTGCCTTCGACTTCCATACATCCGTGCTACCACGGAGGATGGGCAACTCACGCTCTAGTTGCTTAATGCGATCGCGCAATCGCGAAAGCAAGGACAACTCATCCACCTTTGAGCACGGCTGAGCCAAGATCTCATTGGTGGGTGGAGGATCACGAGGACCTCTCGAAGGACCACTCGACATACCCTATCACGAACCAAGGAAAAGCAAATAAGAGACCAAGAATACATTGACATAAGGCATAGACGCATTCAAGCTCAGCAAAAGTTTCGACTGGGACACTTCCATAAAAGCATTGTTCCAACACAAGAGTTAAAACTACAACTATTACAAGATAGCTACTATGGAGCAGCCTGCTTCTTCGACTTCGACTTAGACTTCAGGGGCCTCGTCGAGTTCGTGGCAGTCTCTGACGCCATAGACTTTCCAGTTCCGGCCCCTGATGCCGTAGCCTTCACCGCATTCTTCGCTCGCTGCAGCTCCTCGTAGTATTTGGCGACTGTATTGATGAGCTGCAGCCCATATTTACCATAGCCAGTAGCAAAGGGAGCAAACACTACCTGTTGGCCATCTGCACCGATGGGCATCGCCTTGGAAATCGTGTCAGGATCCACCTCCACGCCATGGGCTTGCACCGTTGTGAGTGCCATGGTGGCGCCGACGGATCGCTGGGAGTTCCGGTAGTCCATGGGAATACGCCCAGCAAGAGATTCCGCTAGGTCCTCCAGGTTGTCAAGCAGTTTAGCCTTGGGATTTAGATCCCTGCGTATGCGACTAAGCACATTCTTGGCCTTCGTCAGCGTCCCTTGAATAGAAGCGCTGCGGTCTTCGACTGCAGCGATAGCACCAGCCAATGCATCGTCATGATGAAGGGCCTAGGCGTCAAAGCTCAGGCCGCCGGCATCTACATAAAGCAAAGTGTTGGTACGATACCACGATGTCAAAACAAGAAACAAAGAAAATTCAGCTAAAAAAAATACCTGAGAGGGACTTAGAAATCAAGAAAGGCTGCTCCTCGAGCAACCTCTCCCTCTCAGCATTGGAGGAACGCAAGTCCACTTCGCACTTCCGCAAGTCCTCCTCGCATTTTTGCGATTCCTCCAAAGCCACAATTGCTTCGTCGCGACTCTTCGCCGCCGTGGCAAGCGCCTTCAACATGATGCAAAAGTTCGTTATGCTCAGTTGCAAGAGAGGACGTATCATAAATCGCATCTAGACACTTCACCAAGACAAAGACAAAGGCAATACTAACCTTCAACAATGTGATGGCGATTGTCCAGCAGCGCATGCTATTGACCCATCTCCAGGACTTGCTCCGCCAGGGGAGCAAACTCCTTCATGATGAGCTGCATTAGAAGAAAACAGAGTTCGGCAACAGCACCAAGTATATATTCGACTGCCACAACAAACAAAAGAATTCTTATGTGGTCCTCCAGAGACTCCGAAGATGACTGCCGTGCAGTCGTCCAGGTAACAATCTGGTGTTCCCCAGCATGCGGGGAACTCGAAGAATTGTGCCCAGAGTAGGCCGCCAATGGAGGAGAAAAAGATCGTTCGGCCACTTCTTTGGCCTTGGAGTCTGCGACTCCAGATTCCTTCATAAATTGGACATCGCTAGAAGACGACAACGCCGCTTGACTACAGAACGCATCCAACAGAAACTTCAGGGAATGCAACTCTAAAAAGAATCTAAGACAAAGTAAAAAATTTACCGGTCAAATTTGTCAAAACCAAAGGTTTACTCCTCCGACTCCGACGACTCCTTTGGCAGTCATAGCTTCTTCCGGGCAGGAGGAGACATGGAGCAGACAGGAACGGTGGGGATTGGCTCCTCTGCACCAACAAAAGGGCCTTTTGGATTCGACGGCGACGAAGCATCTGAGTCCTCACTGCGGGAGCGCTTGCGAGTGTCCAGGTCGCTGGACGGTCGACTCCGACTCGTCCTCTTCATCCACTTCGTGAGGAATAACCCCTTTAGGAAGAAGGGGCAAATTGGGAGACACCTTCCAATCCTATATTCAGAAGATAATTTATTATACATCAAGTACTTAACGGCAATCGACAAAGAAAGCTACTTCATAGTACAATTCTACCTCAGGAGGATGGTTAGAGGCGTTGAAAGGAAGCACGACTGGTTCGCTTGGAAGATCCTCCTTGGCGGTATACTTGTCACCAACCGCAGCCTCCTATCTACTTCAACCGCAGAAATGCCATCGGTAGATACGCGAGTGGCATCGTTCGCACCAGCCTAGCGGAACATGGGGTGGACTCTGGCCTACAGAGGCTAGACACGACGGACCAACCATGTGCGAACGAGGGCAGCGCCTCCCTCTTCTTTACCTATACGACTCTCAAGGTCACAGACATGCTTGTACAGCACTTCCGTATCCTCGGACTCGCCAGACATCACTATGTTCTTCCAAGAATGCCTCCTCTTGCACGGCGTCGCGGGATTGAAGGGCGCTAGTCCGTAGTGCTCTCCGTCGGCCTTCTGGTCGCGGATGTAGAACCACTTGTCTCTCCACCCTTGGACGGACGTTGTGAGTTTGATATCAAAATAAGTGGCGGAAGAGTCGACATGGATTCCGCAGCCACCTACGTCGTAGACTACAGAACTAGACGCGACTGGCGCTTCAGCTTAAAAAGCCTCTTAAAGAGGCCAAAGTGTGGCTCGACTCCGAGCCAGCACTCGCAAAGGGTAATGAAGCAGGAGATGTGGAGAATAGAATTTGGGGACAGCTGATGCAGCTGGAGCCCGTAGAAGCAAAGGAGGCCCCTGAAGAAAGGATGCAGGGGCAGAGAAAGACCTCGGATGATGAATGCAAGGGACATCACCCGAAAAAACAGCAGGAGGGCAAGGAATTACCTCCTCGCCGGGCACTCGTGAGTCGTCTTCCACAGAGGGAAGAAATCCATCTCGACGATGAAGATGCAACTCGGTGGGCTTGATGATGGACGAATGCCAAGCACCGTTGGTGACGCAGGTTCCCGCGCGCTTCTTCTTCCCAGCGCCAGTGGCGCTGGTGCCCATAGTGGTGGAGCCGCCCTTCTTCTTGGCGGCGGTAGACCCAGCGGCGGCACCTCCCTTCTTCTTGCCCATCTTCCGATGGCAGTGAGAACAGAGGAAGTATCTTGGAAAGATGTGAAGCTGGTCCAGCGCTGCAACGAGAAAGTGTGCAGGGAAGCAGAGAAGCAGCAGGAATGGCAATGCAGGCAAGAACAACGAAGATAGATGGGGAAATTACTGCAGCTGTGCCACTACTTAACCTCCTCGTAGAAACCCTACTACATGCGTGGCACACATCGCCACCGACACATGGCGAGGCTGAAGCACGGACCGTCTCCCCACTATTCCCATTACATGCGGAAATCGAGGAGACGCAGTTAAAACAGAAGATTACGCACGCCCAGTCAAATCGAAGTCATAGAGTGGGACCCACCACTCGTCCCGTCCCGTCAAAGCCTCTCACACGGGCAACCAAGGTCATCACATCGTCAGCACTGACGTCATTTCAGCAGTAGAAGATTTCGACTACTTTAGTCCTTGCTCGAGTCTTCGACTCAACCAAGCACTCGGGGGCTACTCCCATAGGGAGTGCTGGTTGCGCACCCTACGATTTATCTTTATGCAGGTATAAGAACATTCAGGACATATTCACCACTTGAATCTACGATTCGATTGAGGATTATGGGTTACTCCTGAAGGGGATCCACAGCAGAAAACAAAAAAATTCCTACGTTGGAACCCCAAAACTGCCTAGGATCTATCTATGTAGTAATGCAGTAACGACCAATGCGTATAGAATACATACCCTTGTAGACCGTACGCGGTTAACGTTCCGCGGGTAACGTGGTTGAAGTAGTCGTACTCGTAGCTGACCTCAAGGTCGTGAAGCTCCTCGCAGGTCACCCCTTGCTCTTTCTTCATCGTGTAGCAGCTCCGGCTCACGACATTAAACGCCCCAAGTGTTGCGCCTCGTGTCTTTGTACACATCCGGTGCACGATGAGACCTCCGACTCCCCGATCCCGCCGGGAGTGCGGAAGTTGATATCTGGCTAGGAATCCCTGCAGCACAACGCCGTACTGCAGGTGTGCCTCGATCGCACAACCCAGACCTAGGGCCATGGTCACAAGGGCTAGAGAGAAAGGGAAGGAGGAAGTCAACCAAAGGACTTCTCCAAATATTGGGTGTGTTTCATCCCACCCATGGGCACCCCTTTATATAGGCGGAGGGGGTGTGCCCTCCCCATCAGGTTAGCCATGTGGGACTAATAGTCAAAGGAAAAAGGGGGAAATAAGAGCTCCCAGTCAGCTGGTCCTGGACGGCCAGCCCAACAACCAGCAGCAGCTCAGAGCTGCTAGCCGGGTGGGCCAGCGGCACCCAACGGCCCAGCAACAGCTAGCAGCGGCCAGGAGGGGCAGCAGCCAGGCGGGCCAGCCATGCTCCCCCGACCCACATACGATTCCGTGGCCCAGCTCGCCAGCGAGGCAGCGGTGGCAGCCAACGCCCGGGTGGGCCGGCTCGCCCACGGCGGCCTAGCTCACCTGCCCGGTCTGCTCCCCCGCGAGCCCCGCATGGGCCGGGGTTGAGCAGGCCCGCGGTGGTGGCTGGCAGCTGCATTCTGCCTTGTGCGGTGGCGGTTATCCGCCGCCCACGGGGCTGGCCGTTTTTGCCTTTTTCTTTTTATTTTTCTGCAGCTTTTCTTCTAGGCCTTTTCCCTCCGGGATTTGGCCTAATATAAAAGTTGCCTTTATAAATCCTAACTTAAATATTATTTAGAATATATTAATTCATAATTAACATATAATAAATATATATTTAAATTCCCATTTATCCGAAAAACACTTTTCCGGTCTTTTCCTTTATTCTTTCTCTGAACAACTTCGGATCTCTCTGCAGAACATTTCCGGCTTTCTCTCTTTCTCTACTGTGATTCCGTCTTACGAATGATCGCTCTCATTGTACCCTTAAGTGTATCCTCTCACGGCTTGGTAATGCTCTAGACATGATCTATATCAATGATCAATAGAGGGACCAGGAATATCCATGTGACCCCTATGCATTCCTGATGACAATGTCGTTTGAACCGCTAAATGTAGCATCCAATTCCTTTTGTTTCTCGAAACAACTTGTTCGAGATCCGATCACTGGTATCCCATACGTTGTTCAATCTCGTTCACAACAAGTTCTGTTTTCTTGTTACTGTGATATTACATCCCCGTGACCGAGTCACATGTTGCAACATTTATGGATGTAATCTCACCAAGCTGGCCGTATGTATCTTTACCCGTCATGTGCGTGAACAAATCCCGATCTTGCAGTCACATGTCATCTACTGTTTCTTTGGAATACCCAATGTACACCTTTATGGCCACCGTATTACCATATGACGGTTGATGCAGTCTAAGCAACCTCGGGAAACAGTGAGTAATATGAGCTCATGGTCTAAGGAAAAGGAGTCTAGGTATAGCTGTTGCAACAATGAACTATATGACTTGATCATGTTGCAATCCTTCGAGGAATGTCCAATTACATCATTCTCCAATGATATGATCCCGTTGTCAATCGGCATAAATGCCCATGATGTTGAAACCCAGATCATCCTCATGACCAATGAACTAGTATTAATAGAGGCTACTAGGGACTTGGTTGTTTCATACCACACATGTACCAATGTTTCTACTTGGCACAGTTATAGCACAATATGAAACTATTATAAACTAATTGAGACATGACAATAAAAACCTATTTATTATTTGCCTCTAGGGCATATCTCCTTCAGTCTCCCACTTGCACTTGAGTATAAATAATCCAGCTCGCATTTTACTCATATAAACCATATACCATATGCGTTTACAGATCATGCATGCTCATGGGAAACGTCATGTCCATGTTCTGTTTTACCAGATCATTATGTCTTTAGCAAATCGTTAATGTCTTCCTAATTTTGACATTCACTCCATTATCTTATAATGGGTTGAAGCATTTGTTTGGCAACAAAGTGAGACTTTGTTTCTAGTGTTTATAATGATGGTCGTTTTCACCATTGTCATCTAAACTTCGAAACACATTTTGCCATCCTTTGTGTATATACTATAGTCATGGCAGCAGAACGAGGCCGGATTCCAGGAGCTTACAGTAACTTTAGATCAACCTCGAGGGCTTTCCCATGGGCACTAGGCCATGGGACACATCATTCTACGTTAAAAGTGAACTAGCCCCGCCATAACATTATACATCACATCAGATGCAGCCTTTATACTTCTATATCTAAGTAGATCCCTAGTGCATGAAATGCAACTATGCCACTTACTTTGCTTCTTGCCATTTAAGTACAAACTTAATTCTGGTTCAGTGATTAACTCAAGAATCACTTAAGGACACATTCTTATAGTTAAGACTTTGTCCTACCAACCAGAACTTCAGGTCACTTTATGTTGAGTATACAATATGGTTATATGGAAGAACCTATGACTGAGGCATAGGAGATGCAACGCATCTCTTTCTTCCAACCATAGTTGCAATACTAACTCAATGCTTCATATAGTAAGAACTACTTTCTCACCTTGTTCCATTCTGAACTTCTTCAGAATCTTGCTTAGGACATTCTGAACATCTTTTAGAGTCAAGTCCAGGAAGCATTCGACATTCAGTGTTTATTAAACTCACTAATCTATCCTGATAAATTTTCTTGTTTAATAACTTCAACTTCATCCTAACTTAAATATTATTAACACCAATCACATCATTCACATATGTCATCCACATATCCCAGAATGATTTCACGCTCCCACTCAAATATGACATTGATGTTTGAGATCCAGGGATTTCACTTAGCTCCCACTCAAAATATGTCATTTACATATTATGAATTAGCCAAGTTGATTTGCTCCCACTCATATCTAGGTCCTCTCGATAATCTTGGGCATTCCAAAATTCTTTGATTACCATCAAATCAAGTATTCCACTAACGAGATTTCAATGACCATTCATTTCTCTCACTTAGGTCCATCACGCTTCTTTGAAATTCGTAGGTATGTCTTGTTAAAAACATGACAAGTGAATCAATAATATAATTCCACAAACATGTAGAATATATAGTTGAATCCTACTTTCTTTAGTAAACGTATTCCCTTGAAACTTTAGGATCATTATCAACAGTTTCTCCTCTATTTGTAGAGTTTGGTTTCACGAGACAAATTCCGCTGCACCACTCAAGAATTTGGAGGTAAGGTCAAATACCTTGTTTAGATCTTTTACTTTCTTCCACCTGTATCTTCATCAAGACACATCAACTTAGGACAACAGCAGGTTTGCCCCTTGTGGACGATGCATTCATATCTCTCTAAGAATGCTTTACAAAGACTTGTTTATTCGCCACGACTTCGACTTATCGAAATATCCAGAAAATCAAACTTGCCATAACACTTATGGTGTTGATTCCACGAATCTTTAGATGTTCCTTTGTATTTCAAAAGAGTGTTTGCTTATTTTGATCTCAAACTCTAAACGACAACTATAACCCCGATGAGAGATAATATATATCTAATACAAAATTACTATGATGTTTAGACATTTCAATACAGTTTGAATTCGTCCAATTATCATAATTTGTGAAACATCGTTCACAAGTCCCTTTATGCTAAACTTAACTTGAATACTTTAGTCGTGTCAATCAAATTGAAGAGACTTGTTAATTCAATATCCTCTTTGTTGTGAACTCATTTGAACAATTCAAATCGTTTCAAACTCATGTTTCATTAAGTAAATTCGCTTATTCACTTAAGTCCACAATTAATTAATGATTTCCACTATTTGTTGAAAATACGATATATCACTATGTATAAGATTCAATATTTCTTCGCATATCACCGTTTTACCAGAATGCGGAGTTTTAGTCATTCTGCCCAAGAGGCATGGTTTTGCAAAGTCTCTAGATTAAGCATCTAGGACCCCGATCTTCATAAAGAACATGTAATAACAAAAATGACTTGAACTATAGTGTCATTTCATTATTAAACTTTGGATATATTTTAGCATTCTAATCCTTTATAAATGTTTAAGCTATTATCATTAACATAGTGATGAGATTAACTTATTTATAATTGTAATGTGACCATAAGGTATTGTTCATAAGAATAGTAAAAACTGGCTTGTAACTTGTTCATATGAATAATCGTCTCGCCAAAAGCAAGACACACAAACTAGGATTATAAAATTATATTCAAGTCCACTAATCCAAATGACAAACTTTGAGGGAAGAGGTGATGTCGGCCATCAACTATTTGCTTGCCGTCATCAAGTCATGTTGCCTCAAAACCAGCAATTCACAAGCAGATCCTCCTGTTTTCACAAAACGGGACAAGTATCAAATACTTTGCAAACTGCAACGAGTTTTGCAAGAACCACATTTATAATTTGTATATATTACATATACTTTTTCATCCATGACCTCCATTTGCAATCAAGTCCTTCTTAGAGTTCTCAACTATAATGCAAGATCGCTAAGTGTTTTTCCAAACATTCTGGAGTCATCGAATAATCTCCTAATGGTTATTGTATCAAGAAGAGAAGATCACCTTTTACGAGGATATCCCTCGGGCGTGGGTACTAATCTATGAAGTTGGACCCTTTTGCTAAGTTCCAAATTAAGCAATATATTCCCACGGTCGCAAAGGACCTCAATAGGATAGGCTAAGCTCTACTAAGATATTTGCAAATAGACATCTAGACTAAGTTTATAATAAGAGATCAATTTATAATTGGTCTCCACTAAAATTGTCATCCCCTGGACGATTTTAGTGATCGCATGATCCCTATGCTCTGCACCTCCCCCGATTGTCACGGCCATCAGTGCAGTATCAAAGGTAGACATTCAATAATGTCAATCACATCATCTATGTGACTCATGCTCGATCTTCCGATCTCTTGTGTTCCGAGGCCATGCTTCTCTAACGTGCTAGGCTCGCCAAATCTAACTTGTGTGTATTCGCTGTGCAACATGGCTTACACCCACTGTATGCGAACGTAGATATGTCTGACCCCTACTCATTGTAGGGCGCCTCATAACGAAGAACTTTCTTGGTGGTGCACACACAAGGGGAACGCGGAACATTGGAATTAAATAGGGATTATCTTATTTGCTACTATTGAGTATCTAAATACTAGCACACAATAAGATGTAAAATAGGTATCAACATCACATGTAAAATGTGATATGATATGGTCCTTCATGCGCCTTGATCTCCATCGAGCGCTCCGACATGACCTCCATCTTGCCCTTGGTTTGACGCCAAGTCCACGCCGCCGCCACGAGGTCATCCATAAGAATGATGACTATTACTATACTACTTAGTAACAGAAAAGTAAACTACTTTACCTTCGCAACGACCAATGCCATATCATAAGCACATGCCCCTTGCAAAATAAAGTTAGACGCCTCTACTTTATCTATTGCAAGTTTTACGTGGTTGTTAGGGCTTTCGCAATAGAACCGTTTCTAATCTACGAACTTTCCAACCACAACATGGATCCGGTAGTTGTCTCTATTACACCCCTTTCGGGGCCCTCCGTTGTAAATGCTATATCAACTCTCGAATGAGAGACAGACACCCGCTAGCCACTTATACGGTACAAGCCGTATGTTGAGCGTGGAACCAGTCTCGCGTACGAATACACGTAAGGTCGGTTTGGGACGCTTCATCAAACAATACCACGATATGAACAAGTACACGTTAGAGGGTAACAACTAAGGGATCAATGCCCACACAATACTTGTGCGTACTGGCCGTACAACACTCCTACGCATAGATCGGCTCTGATACCAATGAAGGGGATCCGCAACAGAAAACAAAAAATTCTTACGTTGGAACCCCAAAACTGCCTAGGATCTCTCTATGTAGTAATGTAGTAACAGTCAATGCGTATAGAATACATACCCTTGTAGACCGTATGCGGTTAATGTTCTGCGGGGAACGTGGTTGAAGTAGTCGTACTCGTAGCCGACCTCAAGGTCGCGAAGCTCCTCGTAGGTCACCCCTTGCTCCTTCATCATCATGCAGCAGCTCTGACTCATGACATTTAAGCTTCCCAAGTGTTGCGCCTCGTGTCTTCGTACACATCCCGTGCACGATGAGACCTCTGGCTCCCCGATCCCGCCGGGAGTGCGGAAGTTGATATCCGGCTAGGAATCCCTGCAGCACAATGGCGTACTGCAGGTGTGCCTCGATCGCACAACCTAGACTTGGGGCCATGGTCACAAGGGCTAGAGAGAGAGGGAATGAGGAAGTCAACGAAAGGACTTCTCCAAATATTGGGTGTGTTTCATCCCACCCATGGGCACCCCTTTATATAGGCGGAGGGGGTGTGCCCTCCCCATCAGGTTATCCATGTGGGACTAATAGTCAAAGGAAAAAGGGGGAAAAAGAGCTCCCAGCCGGCTGGGCCTGGACGACCAGCCCAATAACCAGAAGCAGCTCAGAGCTGCCAGCCAGGTGGGCCGGCGGCACCCAGTAGCCCAGCAACAGCCAGCAGCGGCCAGGAGGCGCAGCAGCCAGGCGGGCCGGCCACGCCCTCCGCAGCCCACATGCGCCCGCGCGGCCTAGCTTGCCAGCGAGGCGACGGTGGCAGCCAGTGCTCGGGTGGGCCAGCTCGCCCACGGCGGCCCAGCTCGCCTGCCCGGTCTGCTCCCCCGCGAGCCCCGTATGGGCCGGGGTTGAGCAGGCCCACGGCGGCGGCCGGCATCTGCATTCCGCCCTGTGCGGTGGCGATTATCCGCCGCCCACGGGGCTGGCTGTTTTTGCCTTTTTCTTTTTCTTTTTCTGCAGCTTTTCTTCTAGGCCTTTTCTCTCCGGGATTTGGCCTAATATAAAAGTTGCCTTTATAAATCTTAACTTATATATTATTTAGAATATATTAATTCATAATTAACATATAATAAATATATATTTAAATTCCCATTTATCCGGAAAACTCTTTTCCGGTCTTTTCCTTTATTCTTTCTCCGAACAACTTCGGATCTCTCTGCGGAACATTTCTGGCTTTCTCTCTTTCTCTACCGTGATTCCGTCTTACGAATGATCGCTCTTTTCATACCCTTAAGTGTATCCTCTCATGGCTCGGGAATGCTCTAGACATGATCTGTATCAATGATCAATAGAGGGACCAGGGATATCCATGTGACCCCTATGCATTCCTGATGACAATGTCGTTAGAACCGCTAAATGTAGCATCCAATTCCTTTTGTTTCTCGATACAACTTGTCTGAGATCCGATCATTGGTATCCCATACATTGTTCAATCTCGTTCACAACAAGTTCTATTTTCTTGTTACCGTGATATTACATCCCCAGGACCGAGTCACATGTTGCAACATTTATAGATGTAATCTCACCAAGACGGCCGTATGTATCTTTACATGTCATGTGGGTGAAAAAATCCCGGTCTTGCAGTCACATGTCATCTACTGTTCCTTTGGAATACCCAACGTACACCTTTATGGCCACCGTATTACTAGATGACAGTTGATGCAGTCTAAGCAGCCTCAGGAAACAGTGAGTAATATGAGCTCATGGTCTAAGGAAAACGAGTCTAGGTATAGCTGTTGCAACAATAAACTATATGAATTGATCGTGTTGCAATCCTTCGAGGAATGTCTAATCACATCATTCTCCAATGATATGATCCCGTTGTCAATCGGCATAAATGCCCATGATCTTGAAACCCAGATCATCCTCATGACCAACGAACTAGTATTAATAGAGGCTACTAGGGACTTGGTTGTTTCATACCACACCTGTACCAATGTTTCTACTTGGCGCAATTATAGCACAATATGAAACTATTATAAACTAATTGAGATATGACAACAAAAACCTATTTATTATTTGCCTCTAGGGCATATCTTCTTCAACTCCCATAGGAAGCGCCGGAAGCAAATTCGACCGAAACAAGCAACAAAAGACGACAACACTCGCAAAAAGTTTTTGACTCAACCAGGCACTCGGGGGCTACTCCCATTGGGAGCGCTGGTCGCGCACCCTATGATTATTTGTACATCGTACTATGTGTTGATGACATCCACACCCGAATGCTATGGCGACTCCGCCTCATACTATCCCTACAAAGAAACTGTGTCTCCTAGGTCACCTAAATCATCTCCGCGATGACAAAGTTCGGATGCCGTGCTTACAGCGTGAAGATAAGACCTGAATAAGGCCTGGCAACGCATCTGCTGCGCACTACCAGACACATATCCCTGCCTGCAGGTACAATGAACATGCCTTGACGAACGCGTCGAGTGCTCACACTTATACACTGGAATTCAACTCTTGTAAGTCCTCCACGGCTTGAGTCGAATTACGCCAGCACTTTTCTGAATTCGATTCCGGGGACTCGAGTTTGAGTAGATTGCGTTGTTTTTCCCTAAGGCAGTTAACTGATACCGATACATTGGATAAATCAGGCATGTATATCAACAATCCCTATGACACAAACTGAACACTCGAAATATACTCGGTCATGCCCTCGAAAAGACTTCATAAAGTCCCCAGTCAAATCTGCGATTCCACTGGACACTCGGGGGCTACTGACATGGGTATACCCTACAGGTACTTGATACATTACAAATGTATCTATAATTTTTGATGTTCCATGCTTGGTTTGATCTACTTTCTTGTGTTTTGTTCCAACTTTAGAGTACTTTTCATATGATTTCTTCGACTAACCTATTAACAAGATGCCACAGTGCCAGTTGCTTGTTTTCTGCTGTTTTTGGTTCCAGAAAGTCAGAAAATGCATATTCTCAGAATTGGACGGGAAAAAAGCCAAAGTTCCTATTTTACCGGAAGACCCACGAAGCCAGAAGCAGAGATGGAGGAGGGCTAGGGCCTGGCCACACCATATGGTGGCGCGGGCTAGCCCTGGCCGCGCCACCAGGTGGTGTGGGCCCCCTGGCACTCCACCGACCTTGCCCCTTCGCCTATAAGAAGCCCCCGATGCAAAAACCCTAAGTAATCAATCAAAAATCCACAAAAAGTTCCGCAGCGCCACCGCCACCGAAGGGGAGATTCGGGGGACAGAAAGTCTCTGTTCCAGCACCCTGCTGGGACAGGGAAGTGCCCCCGGAGCCATCTCCATCGATCTCCACCACCATCTCCATCACCATTGCTGATTCCCATGATGAGGAGGGAGTAGTTCTCTCTCGAGGCTAAGGGTTCTACCGGTAGCTATGTGTTCATCTCTCTCTCTATGCGTGATCATATTGTGATCATGAGTTTGTAATATATAGATCTACCTTGCTACTCAAGTGCTTTAATAGATCTCTGCTCTCCCCATGTGTGTGAAAGTGACAGTGTGCACACCATGGTGGCACTTAGGCTAGAGATTAAAAATACTTGTTATGAGTTATATTTGGAGTTGGATGTCTTTATAAAATTGTGGTGTTTGTTGGAACCATCTAGAGCTCAAGGTGACAGTGTGGGGTTTTCTAGATGGGAAAGGCTTACTTTGAGGTGTGCTGTTATAGCCCTACCAACGATTAGAGTGTCCAATCGGAGAGTAGTTCAGCATAGTATCATAAAGAGAAGATATTTATATGAGAGTGTTCACTAGTGAAAGTATGATCCCTAGGCCTTGTTTCTAAGCACTAAAACACCGTTTGCTATTAGATCTGTTACATGTTTGTTTGCTTCCTTCTTTATTTCAGTTTTACTTTAGTCTTTTCCATGCCATCAATCTATTTTCTATCACCGTTACCACTTATAGTTATCCATATCACTCGTATTTCACTATCTCTTCGCCAAACTAGTGCACCTATACACCTGACAAGTGTATTCGGTGTGTTGGGGGCACAAGAGACTTCTTGTATCTTGATTGCAGGGTTGCTTGAGAGGGGATACCTTTGACCACTTCCTCCCTAAGTTCGATAAACCTTGGGTAATCCACTTAAGGGAAAAATTGCTGCTGTTCTACAAACCTCTGCACTTGGAGGCCCAACAACTGTCTACAAGAATAGAAGTGCGTAGACATCAAGCTATTTCCTGGGGCCGTTGCCGGGGAGGTAAGGTAAAAGGTATTCACACCAGAGGATTAAAGAAGAAGAACCTCCCACGGCAAACGCCTATTTTCTGGCACCGTTGGCGGGGAGGTAAGGTAAAAGGTACACACATCCTCCGGTGTGAGTGCTCGAAGTTATTTCATTTAGATTCTGTAATTTTGTCCTTTCTTGTTTTCACTAGTTAGGCTTAATGGAAAACAACAAAAAAATTAGAGAGCTTTATAGTATTTATCTTGAGTTAGGACATGAAGTGTTTGAAGAGAAAATTAAAAAACCTATGGAACTTTACTTGCATGCTAATAGCAATGTTGTTAGTATGAATTCTTTGGACATCATTATTGCTAATGCTATGGAAAAGCCTAAGCTTGGGGAAGCTGGTTTTGATGAGAATGATCTTTTTAGTTCCCCAAGCACGGAGGAGAAAATTTACTTTGATGATACTATGCCTCCAATATATGATGATTACAATGATGAGTATGATATTTTCAGTCCACCTACTATTGAGGAGAAAATTAGTGACTACAAGATGCCTCCTATATTTGATGATTATGGTGATGAGAATAATAATGATAGCTATTTTATTGAATTTGCTCCCACTACAATTAATAAGAATGACTATGCTTATGTGGAGAGTAATAATTATTATATGCATGTGGATCATGATAAAAATGTTTCGTGTGATAGTTATATTGTTAATTTTATTCATGATGCTACTGAAAGTTATTATGAGAGAGGGAAACATGGTTTTATGCATCTCAATAATATTAAGTTTCCCCTCTTTATGTTGAAAGTCTTGAAGTTGCACTTGTTTTGCTTTACTATGCTTGTTGCTTTGTGCTTTCATGACTTGTTTCTTTATAAGATTCCTATGCATAGGAAGTGGGTTAGACTTAAATGTGTTTTGAATTTGCTTCTTGATGCTCTCTTTTACTTCAATTCATATTTCTTATGTGAGCATCTTCTCAAACTATCAAGCCTAACTTAAAGGCATTAAAGAAAAGTACTTATTGGGAGATAACCCAAAAGTTTTAGATGATTCTTGGAAGTTATTACCTCTGTAATAACCACTCATTATCATTTTTATTTTCTTTTTGTGCCAAGAGTAACCTCTAATGAGAGAGAAGTAATGATTGGGAAAGTTGCTGTCCCGGAACAGATTTCTGTGTTTCGCCGTAAAAATTCGTGTAAAATATCTGAATGTCCTTTTGAGGCGTGAAGTTTTGTGCTTATGACCCATGTTGTTATCTAACTTTCGTTAGTTCAACACTTTTCGATTTGAGCAACAGAAGGTCTTCGAAAAAATTCGTCTTTACCTGCTGGTCTGTTTTGACAGATTTCTGCCATTTTCTGCATTTGCTTCTTGTTGGTTCCTTTTTGAGTTCTTTTGGGGAATTGAGCCTTTTGAGGGAAGTGCTACAGTATCTAGTGTTCTAATGGAAGTTTATTTGGTGTTATAACTGAACCTTAAGACTTATTTATCTTAAGTGCACTAATGTTGCTAATAAAGATTGTGTGAAATTTTGTATGAAGGAAAAATTTTAGGTGTATGGAAGGAATGAGTAATGAGATGAAGGATAGACTAAAGATCAAGCTTGGGAAATGCCACGCGTGTCACCCCAAGAAATATCCAAGAAGTACAAGCGTCAAAGCTTGGGGATGCCCAAGGCATCCCCTTCTTCATCAATAAAAATCTCAGGTTTCTTCCAAACACTTTATTTTTATTGTTTCATACACAGTTGTGTTATTCTTGGAGCGTCTTCTTTTTCGTTTTTTTTGGTTTTTCGTTTGCTTTGGTTTTCTTAGTTTGCTGAATAAATTGGTTGGACCGCCTCTTTCATACATTGGTTTGCAAATAGTTTGGTTTGGTTTGGAAAAGAGTAGGAAAGTCCATGCTTATGTGGTGAAAAGAGCTCGTTTTTGACTGTGGCCTATGCTTTGTCATGTCATGCTTGATATTGTTTTGGCTTTATGCTTAGTATTCTTTTCTGTAGCATGACTTGTTATAAACAATTGAGATTGTTTAATGTGCCTTGGATGAATCATGCGTTGTTTTAGCATATTAAAGCATAGTATAGTGGTATTCTCCTTTGATGCTTTATTTGGGTTGACTTGGCACATGCTCACACCATGTTATGACTGTCTCAAGTCACCATAGCCTTTATGATCCTTTAGTTTTCAACTTGTAGTATCACTTTATGCTTTGATCAATGATGTTTTGTCGCTCTGCATGATTATGGCCATTATTGCTCTCTTAGTTTGTCGCTCCCAGTCTTTTGCTAGCCTCCACAACCAAGTATGAGTTCCACTCATGCATCCAACTCCCTAAACCAAGTTATTCCAAAGAGTCCACCATACCTACATACTAGCTTATGCTATTCCAAGTATATTCATGTTTTTGTTTACCTTCCGAATTAAACTTGTTATGAGAAAACTAGTGATTAAAGCTCTCACGAACTTGATGGCATACTTTAATTTTCTTGCCCTTAATAAACTTGAACCATTGTGTCGTCTATGTTGTATATGCTTGCACTTATTTGTTGGGAATTAGTAGAACCATGCTGTCATGGGGAACGCTTTCAACATTGCACTGGTACTTTGTACCTAGTTAATATCATGCTCTTTTGTCTATGGATGTCGTCAGTGTGAAATGAAAGGGGAGCTTGTAAGTCCATGGAGTTATGTATATGTGTTAGAGAAACGCCTGGGCCGCTGGTCTAATCCATGCTGACATGGTGGAAACCTGCAGCGTGACCATAATGATCTGTCTATGAAGCATTCTTCTTATAAAAAAAGAGTCCTATACTGAGAAAAAAAAGAGAAAAAGAAAGAAAAAGAGATATTATGAAAAGAGGAAAGAGAGAAAAAGCACCATATTCCCATGGTAAATAAGAAGATTGCTGAGATGCTCGTTGTCTGCTTGCCTTGTCATTTTGATATGGGGATTCTTCCGTATCATCGGGCAAGGGGTACCCCGTTGGCGGTTCTCTATGATACACATGTACTTACGATGATAAGAACTTACCGGTGACTAAACTTGAGTAGCATGAGGAGCGGCCCTCGTATACAAGGGACATGAGATTTCTGACTTATACTTCGTCAAGTATGTACACCATAGTTTGTTCACTTATGCTTATGATAGGGGCAATGAGAGCTGAAAGCTATAAGTACCATAATTTTTCGAAGCTCTTTATGAGACTTGAATCCCTACTTCCTTTTCTAAAAAGGCCTTTCTTCCACCATTATATTGAGTCTCCGCCTTCTATCTTTATGCACCTACTTTGAGAGCATAGTGGCCATTCTTAGTTCTATGTGCATTGTCCCAAGACTAGTTGATTGATGCATACCTTGATATTGCTTGTTTTAAACTATTGTATCTAGTCACTCTTATGAAATTTGAAGGTGTCCTATGCATTTATATTTGCTACTCTATTGAGGGACAAGCTGAATACTATTATGCTATGTTTTCTTTATGTGAAACAAACAGATGTCTTGCAAAGCATTGTTATTCATGAATCTTTTGTTTGTGCCTTTTCATGTTGCATCATAGTTTCTTTGCTTATTGCTAGAACTTTGTCTTTCATGTTATGATTGAAGTACTATGATCCTAGCTTTGAATGTTTTGCAAATACTTTGATCAAGTTTATGATGGTGCATGTCACCTCAAAAATTATTCTTTCTTTTTATCACTTACCTACTCGAGGACGAGCATGAGTTAAGCTTGGGGATGTTGATACATTGCAAATGTATCTATAATTTTTGATGTTCCATGCTTGGTTTTATCTACTTTCTTGTGTTTTGTTCCAACTTTGGAGTACTTCTCATATGATTTCTTGGAAGAAACTATTAATAAGACGCCACAGTGCCAGTTGCCTGTTTTCTGCTATTTTTGGTTCCAGAAAGTCAGAAAATGAATATTCTCAGAATTGGACGGGACAAAAGCCAAAGTTCCTATTTTACTAGAAGACTCAGGGAGCCAGAAGCAGAGATGGAGGAGGGCCAAGGCCTGGCCACACCATATGGTGGCGTGGGATAGCCCTGGCCACGTCACCAGGTGGTGTGGGCCCCCTGGCACTCCACTGACCTTGCCCCTTCGCCTATAAGAAGCCCCCGATGCAAAAACCCTAAATAATCAATCAGAAATCCACGAAAAGTTCCGCAACGCCACCGCCACGGAAGGGGAGATTCGGGGGATAGAAAGTCTCTGTTCTGGCACCCTACCGGGACAAGGAAGTGCCCCCGGAGCCATCTCCATCGATCTCCACCACCATATCCATCACCATTGCTGATTCCCATGATGAGGAGGGAGTAGTTCTCTCTCGAGGCTAAGGGTTCTACCGGTAGCTATGTGTTCATCTCTCTCTCTATGCGTGATCATATTGTGATCATGAGCTTGTAATCTATAGATCTACCTTGCTATTCAAGTGCTTTAATAGATCTCTCCTCTCCCCATGTGTGTGAAAGTGACAACGTGCACACCATGGTGGCACTTAGGCTAGAGATTACAAATACTTGTTATGAGTTATATTTGGAGTTGGATGGCTTTATGAAATTGTGGTGTTTGTTGGAACCATCTAGAGCTCAAGGTGACAGTGTGGGGTTTTCTAGATGGGAAAGGCTTACTTTGAGGTGTGCTGTTATAGCCCTACCAACAATTAGAGTGTCCAACCGGAGAGTAGTTCAGCGTAGTATCATAAAGAGAAGATATTTATATGAGAGTGTTCACTAGTGAAAGTATGATCCCTAGGCCTTGTTTCTAAGCACTGAAACACCATTTGCTATTAGATTTGTTACATGTTTGTTTGCTTCCTTCTTTATTTCAGTTTTACTTTAGTCTTTTCCACGCCATCAATCTATTTTCTATCACCGTTACCACTTATAATTATCCATACCACTCGTATTTCACTATCTCTTCGCCGAACTAGTGCACCTATACACCTGACAAGTGTATTGGGTGTGTTGGGGACACAAGAGACTTCTTGTATCTTGATTGCAGGGTTGCTAGAGAGGGGATACCTTTGACCACTTCCTCCCTGAGTTCGATAAACCTTGGGTAATCCACTTAAGGGAAAACTTACTGCTGTTCTACAAACCTCTGCACTTGGAGGCCCAACAACTGTCTACAAGAATAGAAGTGCGTAGACATCAGTACTCGAGTTCGGTATATACGGTCCAGATATGGCGGAAGCCCACGGTGTTGCGAAGGCCCAAATGGAGAATTCGAGTGGCCCACGGACTCTCGATTGCTTGCGAGACAAGAAGAAGCTTAAGATAGAAAGTTTAAAGGGAAAACCCTAATCTGTAACCGACTCGACCTGCTACCCAAGACCTAGCCTATCTATATAAAGGCTAGGAGGGGCGGCGAGGAGGACACATGCAACCCTAGTTTCCACGACTCTCGCCAGATTGCATCTGTGTGCCCCTATAATCTTTGATTCCTTCGTTAATTCTAAGAGCAGACAAGCAGGAGTAGGGACCTCTACGAGGCCTGAACCTGGGTAAAACTTGCATCCCTGTGTGCTTGTTTGCTAGCCGACTGATGCCTCCAGCGCTCCGTCCTTATCCAAAACCCAAGTCCATAACAATGGGCATTGACGAGTTAAACCCTCGTCATTGGTATTAACATGGGAAGATCTGTAACTGAAGTTAATCTTTCTAGTTCTATTCTGAGACATATGGAGGTTGACCATCTAATGGTTACTCCTAAGGTTTCATTGGTTTCTGACTCTTTACCAATTGAGGAGGAGGAGGAGTTGCATGCCATAGTAGATGGTCAACTCCTTTCTCACTTAGTTGGTGAAGTGTCAGATATGGGGTTTGATGAGACGGGGCTAGACTCTTTATATGAGCTTAAAACCTCAAGTCAGAAATCAAAGAGCCAGAAGGCTCGGAAGAGGCCTCGTGTATCCAAACAATCTATTGTTTTTTAATGAATGACATGTTTTCAAATAGCAGAGATCTTCGTGACTTGGCTAAGCATTTGTTTTTTGCCGATTATGTGAGAGATTATCGTTTTGGATTTTTTGGATAATTCTGAGACGGGTAGACGAGACTACTCACAAGCTTTACTCAATCGCCTTTCTGGTGGAGTGGACTTACGTGGGTATCTCGTCCACCGCGTGGTTGTTCCGGGGGAATTCTGTTAGGCGTACGTGATGAGACCATGGAAGTCTTAGCTAGTTCGGATGGAGATTTTTTCATAAAACTTCATATCGCCAACAAGGCTGATAATTTCACATGGTCTCTAGTCGCCGTATATGGAGTTGTCAAGGAAGTGTTTAAGACTGATTTTTTGCTTGAGTTGGTAAATCTCGCAAAGGACAATCCATATCCTATTCTTATAGGTGGGGATTTTAATTTGATGAGATTCTCTCATGAGAAAAGTCGAGCCAGGTTTGATGATCATTGGCCTTTCATGTTTAACGCTGTTATTGACAGCTTGGACTTGAGGGAGGTTACAATGTTAGGAAGACAATTTACTTGGGCTAATAGTCTTCCAGAGCTGACATACAGAAAAATTGATAGGGTACTTATGGATACCGATTGGGAAGCGAAGTTTCCCATGGTAACTATAAGAGCTCTAGAACATATTGAGGCTTTGTCAGATCATGCTCCTTTACTTTTAACGGTTGCATCACCGCCACGAAATCCCAAGAATGAGTTCAAATTTGAACTGGGTTGGTTGATTCAAGACGGGTTTTATGAGATGGTTAAGGCAATTTGGATAAAACCGGTTGGTGGTCATACACCCATACAACGTTGGAATAATAAAATACGTGCATTACGTAATTTCCTTCGTGGATGGGCTAGACATACTTCTGGAATCCTGAAAAAAGAGAAAAGTTGTCTTTCTTCTATTATTGATGACTTAGAAGCTTCTGTGGAAGTTAGACTGTTATCTGCACATGAGATTGAGCTCAAGAGCCAATCGAATGCGGAGATGGCCCGACTACCACGTGAGGAGGAACTCAAATGGGACCAACGCTCCAAAGAGAAATTCATTCTGGAGGGAGATGCCAATACAATATATTTCCATGATATGCCAATGGCAAGCATAAGAAAAATGTATCTATTCTCTCAACCAGGATGAAGGTATTATTAAGAGACAAGAACAACTTAAGTCGTATATTTCTAATTATTATAAATCTTTGTTTGGGCCACCAGCAGAGAACTCTTTTAGTCTGGATGAGTCTCAAACAATAGATATACCGCAGGTTTCTATCGAGGAAAATAACTTTCTAACTGCCCCATATACGGAGGAAGAGGTAAAGAAAGCGGTTTTCCAGATGGAACATAACAAAACACCAGGTCCAAATGGTTTCCCAGCAGAATTCTACCAAAATTTTTGGGAGATCATTAAGGAGGACTTGATGGCCTTGTTTGGTTTTTTTGCATGTTGGGCAACTTGATCTTTTTAGACTAACCTTTGGAAATATAATTCTTCTACCTAAGGTTAACAATGCAGAGCGTATACAGCAGTATCGTCCTATCTGCCTTCTTAATGTTAGCTTTAAAATTTTCACAAAAGTTTCCACAATTAGACTAAATTTAGTTGCTGACCATGTTGTCCGGCCTTCTCAAACTTCTTTCATGCAAGAACGAAACATCTTAGATGGTGTGGTAATCCTACACGTAACAATTCATGAACTACACTCCAAATAACAAAATGGGGTACTGTTCAAGATTGACTTTGAGAAGGCCTATGATAAAGTTTATTGGTCTTTCCTTCAGCAAACACTTAGAATGAAAGATTTTTCTGACGAGTGGCGTGCTCTCATACAATCTTTTGTGTCTAGTGGTAGTGTTGCCATAAAAGTTAATGATGACACTATCAAGTACTTACAGACTAAGAAGGGTTTGAGGCAAGGGGATCCACTATCGCCAATACTATTTAATATAGTGGCGTGTATGTTGGCTATCCTTATTGAGAGGGTGGAAACTGAGGGCCAAATTGAAGGACTAGTCCCACATCTGGTTGATGGAGGACTTTCTATCCTCCAATATGATGATGATACAATCCTATTTATGGAACATGATTTGGAGAAAGCTAAGAACCTGAAGTTAATACTATCAGCCTTCGAGCAACTCTCTGGATTACAAATTAATTTCCATAAGATCGATTTGTATTGTTTTGGTGAGGCCAAAAACGAGGCACAACTGTATGCTGAACTTTTTGGCTATGGACAGGGGCAATTTCCAATCAACTATTTGGGTATTCTGATACACTATCGGTGACGAGGGGTAACCTCGGCAATGCACATGGTGATGTACTTGGGGTTTCGTGGAAAAGAGAACGCTGGGGATTTTGTCAGATGTCAGGAAAACAATGAAGATAAAGTCGCCTGAATATTGGAAAACACTCTATTACAAGTTGTCCTCTAGATTTTAGTGTACCCTCGCTTGGGCTTCTCCTTCCCTATATATAACAGGCCGGGTCTCAAAGATATATGCGAATAGGTTTCATACACGTGTGATTACAATACCAACAAAATGTCGGTTCGTAGTTTCTTTCCAAATACAGAAAAGTCTCTGTCGGTTGCTTCCTTGGGCTTTTATCTGGAATCTCAATGGGCCGTAGGCCTTTTACCCAATGTAGGGTAGCGAATAGTGAGCATCCGAGTAATCATACCCATGTTAGTAGCCCCCGAGACTCTACCTGAATCCGCAGTTTTCAAGTTGAGTCTCAGAGTTTTCTTTCTTCTTTCTCTCATTCTGTTTGATTTTATTTTTTTGTAGGGATTTTGGTACAACGAGTCTGATGCTTTCGACGGATCGGCAATCAGTTAATTGCTCCTGGGCAAAAACAAGGTTGACCTACATCAAACTCAAGTCCCCAGGCTTGAATCCGGAATTTGTCGCTGGTGTAATTCAGTTTGAGCCACTGAGGTCTTATGCAAAACTGAATTCCAGTTTTCTATTTTTTATCGGGTACCCAACGCATCCGTCGGGATTTTGCATCATATTGTTGATACGGATTTTTACTGGCAGAGCGCATTCTTGTGCGATTACCAGGCCACATAGGACGTATCTTGGGGTCTTACCTTCATGTTTCTGAACACGGCATTCGGATTTTTTTCCCGCGTCTAAGCATGATGCGAGATTTTTGGCTTGATTGGTAGTTGGCCTACTAGGCCACCAATCTTTCTTATCAGATTTTATTATTTTACACTGCCTCCCGATGGGAGTAACACCTTTTTTGAGGATACACTAGTGTAAAACTCAAAAAGCCGCAATTTGTCAATGTACTTCATACACAATGGAATTTCTAGCGAGTGCGCGCTAGCGCTCCCGATGGAAGTATCCCCCGAGGATATGTTCGGATGCCTGTATCTAGACATAGGCTCATAGTTGTTGTTAGCTCGATGAAAAGTATTGATCTTTTTGAAAAAAGATTAAGGTACAAATAACTTATCTCTTTATATATGAGTAAAAAATCAACGGTACATTATTCTTTTAGCGGATGGCTATTTGAGCCCTTTTCTTCTTGACATCTTGGCTGATAACCTGAACTGTTACTCTTATCACATTTGAAAATAATCTTATGCCTAAAAGCGTCATAGCTATGCTACGTTCCATGGATTTGAGTAATTTACTCCCGTCTTCTTGTCTTGTAGTCGATATGCTCCTCCAGGAATAACTTCTGTGACGATGTATGGTCCTTCCCATGGTGATTCCATCTTTTTATGGCTGCCTTGCTTGAGGCGAAGAACTAGGTCCCCTATTGCAAAGGACCTAGGCCGCAATCTTCTACTATGGTAATTGCGCAGGTTTTACTGGTACATAGTTGCTCTTTGGAGGGATTCGTCTCGAGCTTCATCAAGCGCATCTACATCATATTCAAGTGCTTCTCATGATTCTTCTTTATTATATGCAGCTACTCTTGGTGATTCATGTGATACCTCAACTGGAAGCACGACTTCCGCACCGTGGACCAAAAAGAAAGGCGTCTCCTGAGTCGAATTATTTGGAGTTGTACGTAAACTCCATAGCACGGATGGCAATTCATCCACCCATGCTCCTTTTGCTCTTTCAAGTGGTGCCAGTAGTCTCTTTTTAAGTCCAGCGGTAACTAGTCCATTGGCTTTTTCGACCCGTCCATTTGTTTGTGGGTGAGCCACCAAAGCGTAGCTTATTTTGATGCCCATCTCCTGGTAGTACTCCTTGAACTAATTGGAAGTGAAATTGGTTCCATTATCCGTGATGATGCTGTTCGGTACGCCAAACCGAAATACTATGGATTTTATAAAATTCACAGCCGATGTTCCATCTTGGGGGTGGCAGGCATTGCTTCAACCCACTTAGTAAATTTGTCAACTGCTACTAGCAAAAAGACGTGTCCTCCTGGCGATGATTTGTGAAGTTTTCCCACCATGTCGAGTCCCCACTGAGCGAAAGGCCCAGCCAAGGGTATGGGATTCAGTTCAGGAGCGGGTGCTCTAGGTTTTGTTGCGAATAGTTGACATGCTTCACATGTCTTGACAATGTCTTTTGCATCTTGCACTGCAGTGAGCCAATAAAATCCTGCCTTGAATGCTTTTGCAGCAATTGCTCGGCTACTAGCATGGTGACCACATACTCCTTCATGTATATCTTTTAGTATACTTTTTCCTTCTTCGGGTGTTACGCATCGTTGAAATACACCCGGAATACTTATTTTGTATAGTTCTCCTTTGATTATCCTGAAAGCCTTCGATCATCAGGTGATTCGCCGAGCTTCTATCACATCCTCTGGTAGCTCTCCTGTAGTCATATATGCTATATACGGCTGCATCCAGGCTGGTTCAATTAGCATGACCTCTTTGATGTCTTGCTCTTGTTCAATGGCTTCTTCTATGTTCTTGATTTCTGAAGGAGCCCCCGACTCTTTTTCTGGATGCTTCTTTTTCCATGTTTTTGGTGCTACGACTTTGGAGACTCTTTTCGCTTTGATTGATCACTCCACTATCTCCTCCCAAAAAAACTCCAGGTGGTATTGATAAACACAATGATCTGATGTTTGCTAGGTTGTCAACTTCCTCATTGCTTGCTCTTCCTATATGTGATACTTCGCACCCATCAAATCGAGCCTCCATAATTCTATACATGTAGCGATAAGCAATCATATTTTCACTGACAGCATCACATTTGTTCATTGCCTGCTGCGCCACGAGATTGGAATCTCTGAAGATTTTTAGGCGAGTTGCACCGCAAGCTTTGGCAATCCGCATGCCATGCAATAGGGCCTCGTATTCTGCCTTGTTATTGGATGTGTTTGTAAAGCTCATCCGAAGAATATAGCGCATTTTGTCGCCTTGAGGTTTATATCAGCACGACTCCTGCTCCTACTCCCTCCGTTCTTTTTTATCCATCAAAGTACATTGTCCAAGCGCTAGAAAGGTCTAGTGGACCTGCACATTGCAATTCCGTCCACTCCGTGATGAAATCCGGCAGAACTTGTGACTTAATTGCTTTGCGCTTCTCTTAAGTGATATCTCGAGGAGATAGTTCGATGCCTCGAAACATGCCCAGTTGCTTCTGGATTGTTGAGGATGCTTGAAAAAGGTGCCTCATTGACCATTATGATTGGGTGCTCCAAAAAATAGTGGCGTAGTTTTCGTGCTGTCATAAATAACCCGTATGCTAGTTTCTGGTAGTGTGGGTACCTTTGTTTGGATGGCGATAAAACTTTGCTCAGGAAATAAACTGGTCTCTTCACGCCATGGGTTTTTCCTTCTTCGGGTCGCTCGACGACTAGGACCATACTGACCACCTGATGTGTGGCAGCAATATAAAGGAGCAGAGGTTCCTTTTCTTTTGGTGACACGACGATAGAAGATGTCGAAAGTGTTCTTTTAAGATCTTCGAAGGCACGCTGAGCTTGTTCCGTCCATTCGAATTTTTCTAATTTCCTCATGAGGGCGTAGAATGGCAGTGCTTTTTCTCCTAATCTTGCGATAAAACAACTTAGAGCCGCTACTCGTCCCACCAGTTGTTGTACTCCTCGTAGATTTGTTGGCTTCTTCATTTGAGGATTGCTTGTATTTTGTCGGGATTAGCCTCGATTCCTCTAGCTGATACCAAATATCCGAGGAGTTTCCCTGTCGGGACTCCAAAGGAACATTTCTTCGGATTCAGTTTAATGCTAAACCTGTCGAGATTTCTGAATGTTTCTTCTAGGTCCTTTATCAACACAGATCCTTGGCCTGTGGTAACTATGACATCATCAATATGTACTTGCACTTTGTGCCTATTTGACTTCCCAGGCACTTCTACATCATCCGCTGATATGTTGCTCCAGCGTTCTTGAGGCCAAACGACATTGTTGTGTAGCAGAATACGCCATAAGGCGTGATGAACATTGTTTTCTCCTGATCTTCTTCCTTCATCCTAATATGGTGGTAACCTGAGTAAGCATCCAGGAAATAAAGTCATTCGCATCCCGCGGTTGCATCAATGATTTGGTCGATTCACGGCAATGGGAAGTGATCTTTTGGACAATGTTTGTTTAATGCAGTAAAGTCGATGCACATCCGAAGTTCCATAGTGTTTTTCTTCGGATCACATACTGGGTTTGCAAGCCACTCTGATTTTGTTAATTCATTGATAAAATTGGCGTCGGTTAGGTGATGGAGCTCATTTCCAATGGCATTGCGTTTTGGTTCTACGAAGCGTCGAAGAGGTTGTTTTACTGGCTTCGCCTTTGGATCTAAATTTAGTGCATGCTCAGCGAGTTCCTTAGGGATTCCCGGCATGTCAGAAGGTAGCCATGCAAAAATCTCCCAGTGCTCACGGAGGAACTCGATGAGCGCGCTTTCCTATGCGGGATCAAGGTTAGAAGCCACAAATGATGTTTTTGTCGGGTCAGCGGGGTGGATCTATACTTCTTTTGTGTCTTTTGCCGTGTCAAAAGCCTGATCAGGATTGACATGTGCTACCTCCAGAGGTTGTTCGCTTGCTGAACTTTTGAGTTGCTCAAACTCTGTTGCCATCCCGAAAGATTCAGAAATTTTATTGAACTCTCGATCATAGTTGTCCGCATGTGTGAAGCTTCCTTGTACCATGATAACTCCCTTTGGTGCTGGCATTTTCATTACTAAGCATGTGTAATGTGGCACTGCCATTAATCGTGCAAAGGTTGGTCGTCCCAGGATTGCATGTTATTGTGATGGCCGATCCATGACTTCGAATTCGAGTTTTTCTCGCCTGAAATTTATTTTGGAACCAAAAACAACATCAAGAAAAACTTTGCCTAAAGGAATTTTGGCTTTACCTAGTACTATTCTCTCGAAAGAGGTTTCTGTTGGAGCGACATTATCTAGGGGATAGCCTATTGTTCGCACCGTATTTGTGTAGATCACATTTATGCTACTCCCTGCATCCATGAAGACCTTGCTCATGTCGAATCCGCCAATTTGTGCTTCGACTATCAGGGCTAAATGACCTGGTCGTTGGACCCAGAGTGGGTGATCTTCTCTGCTGAATTTGATTTCTTGCTCTGACCAATGGAGATATTCGGGTGTAGCTGATGTTGATGTTTCCGCCATATTGATTTGTCTTGTGATGAGCTTCTAAATTATGTTGGGTGGACGCCCTTTATGAATCATAGACATTGTTCCTTTTGATCTGGGGTACTCATTGTTTTGATCGTTTGAATTTTGTGGTGGTGCAACTGGTGGTGGTGCACCGATAGCTAGTGCACCAGGCGTGGATGTGTACCCTCGGTTTGCTGCTTCGGCTGCCTTTGCGTTGCACAACTCCTGCATCTTGAAGAATGTTCGGCAGTCTTTCATCAAGTGATTGGATTGTCTTCTGCCTGCTGAGTCGACGTAAAAATGCATATTACAGGGTCCTTCTAGAATTTGTATTGCGTACATAGGTGGGTCTCGTACTCTTGGCTGATAGCATTGTGCGGACTGGCTTCCTCTGACGTCGACCCTGTTCTGATGGTATTCGCCATTATTGTCGTTGCTTCTGTTATTACCTTCACCTGAAAAACCTGCTGCGACGTAACTTGGTCCTGTGTTCCCATCATTGTTCCTTCGTCTTCTACCATTGCCGTGTTTATCCCTATCTTCTTCGGGTGACTGCGCGTGCTTATTATGTAGCGCGTCTTCTCCATCAGCCCAACGGTTTGCTATTTGTATCAACTGTGATACTGTCTTTGGTTTCACCCGACCCAACTCTTCTATGAATTCTCGGCGACGGAGGCCATCGTTGAAGGCGTCAATGGCCCTTTTGTTAGATATGGATTCAGCTGCGTTTTTGATAATATTCCATCTCTGTATGAACGCTCTTATTGACTCCCCAGATTCTTGTTTGCATGCTCGCAACTCCTCCAACGATGCTAGTATTTTGAATGTAGAATGGAAATGTCGGATGAACTTATCTTCCAGATCATTCCAGCTACCAATTGAATCTTCGGGTAGCTTCTTCAACCATGATTTTGCGGCGCCGGCGAGGTGTAGTTGTAGACTTTGCATTGCAGTAGTTGTGGAGCCGCCCTGTAATTTGATAGTGGCTAGATAGTCTGCAAACCAAACTTCGGGTTCCTGGAGTCCATCATATTTATGTCGATCGTGTGGAAGTTTGAAGTCTTTGGGTACTGAAGCTTTATGAATCCTCTGTGTAAAACAGCTAGCCCCGCATAGCCCATTGTCATCTTCATCATCTCCATCGTCTCTGGGTCCACTGCTCCTATGCTAGGTATTGTCGTTTCTTGTGCTGCTACGTGGCTCGGATCCTACAAGGTGCGCCTGGTGTGGTGATCGAGATCGCCAGGTGTGTCCTGCTTGCCGAGGACTTTTGTGACGGCGTGGGTACCTTTGTGTGAGTCCTTGTTCGGCTTCCACGAGTGAGGCTCCTACCATGCTGAGGTTCATTAGAGCGGAGCGGTGGAGGGCCACGCGTGGATCGTCGAGTGCGGGTTGAGTGGTGATTAGATATTTTTGCGCGGCCACAATAGCTGCCTGAGCTGTTGTTGTCTTGATGTTTCCCGCTTGATCGATCGACATGAATGATAAGTCGAGGTCTCGGATGATTCCACTTCTTTCTGCTTCGGGGATATTCTGTAATCAAGATGTCACCCTTCTTGGTGGTGCTGCTCCTGTCACACTCCTTGAGCCTCAGGTAGAGCTTAGCAGGGCCCGTCGTAAACTCGATTCATCGGCTAGCCTTTTTCTTTCATCGAGCTGTCTTTGCATCCAGAGTAGGTATCTCTTCTTGTGGTGGAGCAAATATTGGTATGCCAGTATATCCTCATGTGAAGCATCTGCAGTCATTGGGACTGCTCCCGAAATTGCCTCTCTTGCTTTTTGCCATGCTGACGCTGGTAGCTGAAGTCCTGGTCTCTCTTCTGTGCGTGGTTCTCTGCCTCCTCCTTGAACTATGCGATTATCTGCTTTTTCTCCTCCATTTCCCTGTTCTCCTCTGTTGTTGTGTTCCCCTTCGTTGTCATGGTTTCCTGCATGGTCATCTGATAAAATATCATCGGGGTTTATGATAGGATTACCGTTTTCGTTGCATGGCGTTGAAGTATCTCTGTTGATCATGTACACTTCGTGGTGTGTTATATGTGCCCTGATGCTGTCGCCTTTTGCCTCTACGGGTGTGTTGGTTGTACTCCAAGATCATAGTTCTCGATAAATTTTCGCCATCCTTTCTTCAAAGTCGACGTTTTCACTGCTTTTGCCGGGTTCTAAGTTTGTTGGGTTTTCTCTGTGTGGTGAGATTGATTGACCACCTTCTTTTCCTGCTTCGATCTGAGCTGTGATGTCTATGGGGGGTCCAACGAGCGATGATAGTACTATTATAGGTGTGGCCTACCCCACCGATGGTTCTGATGCGATCAGGGCCAAAGGGTGTGATTCCAGCGTGTTGTCTCCTTGGAATTGGAGGTTTCCGATGATTAGATCGGATTTGCCATTGAAATCGGCGGGTACCACTACAAGGTTGGGCGGGTGTGGATCTGCTTTCGTCGAGTTGTCACTTGGTCGAGAGCTTTCCACTGAATCCGTGTTTCCAGTGTTTAAGTTTCTCACAGACGGCGCCAATTTATGAGGTGTAACCTCGGCAATGCCCATGGTGATGGACTTGGGGTTTCGCGGAAAAGAGAACGCTAGGGATTTCGTCGGATGTCAGGAAAACAATGAAGACAAAATCGCCTGAATATTGGGAAAACACTCTATTACAAGTTGTCCTCTAGATTTTGGTGTACCCTTGCTTGGGCTTCTCCTGTCCTATATATAATAGGGCAGGTCTCAAAGCTGTATGTGGATAGGTTTCATACACGCGTGATTACAATACCAACATAATGTCGGTTCGTAGTTTCTTTCCGAATACATCAAAAGTCTCCATCGGTTTCTTCCTTGGGCTTTTATCTAGAATCTCTATGGGATGTAGGCCTTTTACCCAATGTAGGGTAGCAAATAGTGAGCATCCGAGTAATCATACCCATGTCAATCGGCGTCTCACTATTACTAAATGGAACCTCGTTGAGGAAAAACTACAAAAAACGTTTTAATAGTTGGAAAGGAAAACTGATATCCCTTGGAGGAAGACTTGTACTCATAAACTCAGTACTTACCAACATGGTACTGTATATGATCTCGTTTTTCCAATTGCCAAAAGGTGTCTTGAATAAAGTGGATTATTTCCAATCAATATTCTTTTGGCAAGGGGATAGTGAAAAGAAAAAGTATCGACTAGCCAAATGAAATGTGGTTTGCCGACCGAAAGAATACGGTGGACTTGGTATTCACGATCTACAAGTCAAAAATACCGCCCTTTTAGGTAAATGGTTGTTTAAGTTACTTACTGAAGAGGGAGTTTGACAAACTATCATCTGGAGAAAATATGTTGGATCCAAAGCTGTGTCTCAAATGGTATGGAAACCTGGTGATTCACATTTTTGGGCTGGACTAATAGCGTCTAAAAAACATTTTTTTTCCGTTTTGGTGTGTTTAATATTAAGGATGGATCTCAAATTAGATTCTAGGAAGATAAATGGCCTGGTCATACTTCTCTTCGGGAACAATACCCGGCTCTATATTCGATTGTTAGACACAAAGGGGACACCCTCTCGAAAGTAATGGAAACTACTCCTCCTAATGTATCTTTCAGAAGAAGTCTCATTGGTCCTAGACTAGTATCATGGAACAATATATTATTACAATTATCCACGATTCAACTGTCGGACGGTGTAGATGAGTTCAGATGGAAACTACATGAGAGTGGTAATTTCTCTGTGGAGTCGATGTATAGAGCCTTGATTCAGCCTAATATTCCGGTCGATGATAATAGCAAAATTTGGAAAATGAATATACCCTTGAAAACTAAGATATTTGCCTGGTATTTGCGTAAAGGGGTAATTCTTACAAAAGATAATCTTGTTAAGAGGAATTGGCATGGAAGTAAACAATGTGTGTTTTGTCATCACGACGAGACGATCAAACACTTGTTTTTTCAATGCAAATTTGTTCGTATATATGGTCAATCATCCAAGTTGCTTCTGGTTTATCTCCCCCATGATCGGTGGCCAATGTATTTAGTAACTGGTTACACGGGATTGATGATAAATACAGGATCTTGTTTAGGGTGGGAGCGTTTGTCATTATTTGGTCGCTACGGCTATGTAGAAATGACAAGATTTTTAATAATAATGTGTCTTCAACGTTGCAGGTTATTCATCGGGCTACGACTATTCTCTGGTCCCGGACTATTCTCCAGCGGTTCGAGTTCCCCAATTTGTTTGCGGAGAGGTGTAGATGATTGGAGGATACGGTGAGGGATATTTTTTCCCGACATGGATGACTGCGTGATCTGCGGATTGAGCTACCTTAGCAACTTGTCTTAGACAATCTTGAAGACATTTGTTTTTGTTTCTCTCTCTTGACTAGTTATATACTTGTGTGGTTTGATCGGTTGTGTGCATCTTAACTATGCAGAGGCCGGGTGTAAACATTATGAAAGTAATAAAGCGTCCATTTCCAAAAAAAAAGTACAATACTCCAATACAGACAATAATATTGCAGGTACATACAAGACTCTTTTACAGAAAACTCTTACAGGCACGACAGGCCATTCAGTAGTCCAGGCTAATGCAGTTAGGCCAAACATTGATAAAATGATTCAACATGGCAAACATTCGGTGATGCACAGTTAGACAAACGCTATATATACATACAAACAACAATAATGTACATACGTGTGAGATTCCTTCGTAGAAATGTCTGACGGGTACAACGTGGGCTATTATGATTGGAGTTTCTACATCACTTGTTCTGATTTTTTTCATCATATTTCAACATTGTTTGACAACGTTTGCCCGTAAGTTTAGTACGTAACAAATTCGTCCGCAAGAGTATATATACAGACGCGTATTTAAACGCACAACAATGGATACCGCAAGAAGTCTCTTGATATCAGAAGAGCGAAAAGATCGTCGATGAGCATGATAACTAGTTATACGTGTGATATGTACTCTCGAAACCATGCCGTAAAAGATCTAACATCGTAGAGATCACACGTATTTAACTCGATGTTCCTCTAGGCAGTTTTTATCTCGTGCAACAGAAGTTAGGGAAAGACCAATCATATGCTCATATGAGAAAGTGAAAAAATAAAGAAAATAAGCATCGCAAAAGATGTTTGCTGTTAAAATATCACAGAGATCTTACATCGCAAAGAATAACACACTTCACACATGCGAAAAAAAAGATATATCGACGTAAAGTAGATCACAAAAGTTGTAGATTAGAAAGACTATAATTTCTGGAAGCTAAACCTTACTTAGCTATGTCTAACAGTCTAAAAGCTAAACATTACTTAGCTATGTCTAACACACTAACGGCTAGACTCTAAACTACTGCCTGTTGTTGCCATAGAAAAGACGCTTACGAAGAAGAACAACTTCTGTTGTATAGAAGACTTCGTCATCGCCACCGGCCCTCCTGCCTTCCGTCTTCACTCCATCAACTCAGCCACTGCTCCTGCTCCCTTCCGCCTTCAATCTACCGGCACATGCAACATGATTAGTTACGGAGACGCCTTGCTGCTGACTTCCGCGTGCTGGTAAGCCGCAGGCGCCCCTGCGCGGGAAGTAGCGAGGTAGCCTCACAGAGCTGGAAAATCTTCGGATGACCGAGAATCGAAAAGATGAAAACTCAGAGAGGATGGAGTCAGAAGAAGAGGTAGATGAGGGTACCACAAGTAAGGACGAAACTAGTAAGAAGTAGGAGAAATATTAGAGTTGAACGGAGCACCGGGAGAGGCGTAGAGAGAAGACATGGTGGAGTATAGCTGAGAGCGAGGGAAAACCTCGTAAAAAAATACAGGGTTAACTTCGAAGATAGGCCATTCGCGTCTGGACATGAACGGTGCATGCGAAGGAGGTAGCGCTGCAGACAGGAGTGCGCCCTCGTGGTTTACCTGAGGAAAAAATCGTACGCCACCATGTTGTTATCATTGTTTACACAAGCGTCATTCTTTGTGCAGAAACACATGACATGGCTCGTCGGGCATAGCATATGCACCTAGAGGCGTCGCAGAAAGAGTAGGTACACCAGTGTCATTCAGGCGAGGACTGTCAAGTGTAGTTGAAGAAATCCATCCCGAGCGGAAGCGAAAGCGTTGGCAGCGAATGCTCCTTATTCACGCGAGAGCAGTAAACATATGGCGTCGCATTCTTGGCATCGCTGGGGACGGAGGCTTCATGCTACGCGATGAAAGGGTGCGCCGGCCGAGGGAATGCCTCATCCATCCTCACGCGTGTTCCTACAGGAATCACCGCAGGGCATTGCTCGCCTCATGCGGTAGGGCGAGGAGTCCCAAAGTTGACTCGCGCGCAGCCGAAGAAATCCATCCTTAGATGAAGCGAAACTGACACAAATACCTAAAAATACGCAAACAAATGTCAGTACAAACACAAAAAACAACCAAAAAAAGAAGATCAAACCTAACATAACAGAAGGGAAACAACATAAAAGAAGAGCAAAATGCTTACCTTGAAATGACAAAGAAGCAAACCAGACACGGGGATGACCAAGAGCTGACGAACTCGTAGCAAGACGCCGTCCATTATTTCCCAATGCGACCAATACAGAGAAAAAGAAAATAAGTGTTATACAAAACCATAAAATAAGATAAGCAGAATATTGAAAGAAATGCTAAGCGCGTACCTTAAATCATCGAATAAGGGAAGACGCGTCGAAGAAGGGAAGAGGACGTAGCAATGAGGAAGATGCGAACGAACTCACATCAAGACGCCTTCGATCATTACCAAAGATGACCAATACAGAAAAAAGAGAAAAAGCATAAGATAAGAGCTATAAACTAAGATAAGAAGAAGGCCTCGGCAAACCTATCGTACAACACGCAAGATGGACATGGAGAATGTTTCCTCTGCAGCGACAACATAAAGCCGCAGGTCGTACGCTCTGATGAGAATCCATGACAACACTGGCTATCCTCTCCCCAGGGTGTACGTCATTCCAGCGTCAACGACGGGTAAGCGACCTAGAAGAGACGATGCCTAGAGAAAAGAGGATATAACGACAAAACTCGCAGAACGAATAGTGAAATAGAAATATGGATGAAGGAGACATACATAAGCGAGAAAAAAGATGAAAGGTGGGTGTCCGTGCCATAGGCAAAGCCCTGCAGCACTAGCCATCTTCCAAGACATGATGATAAGAGTCACATAATGGAGAGATGAATTGTATCCAGATAGCGCGTATGAATTGAGTCCCACCGCACGATCTCGCTGCGAGAATCTACACGCATGGACGACATGGAGGCTCCAAGGTGGCTCTCCTCTGGACCCACCAACTGGATGACGAGAGTTTCTGCCGGCAGCTTACCTATCGACGGCGAGAAACTGCATCCAGGCAGGGTTGTTGATGCCACGTCAGCTTCCAACTCAGCTCTTGGTGGAGAGAATGGCGGCATGCAGAGAGATAATGCTGCCAACTTGGTCGGCATCCACGAAAACCCGCGGGCATCTATAGCCTACAGTGCCAACTTGGCTATAGACGGCCGCGAGTAACCGCGGTCATGTAGAGCCAACGACCATGATCCTCTCTAGTCTAAGTTGCCAGGTCGCCTCTCTGCTGTGTGAACCCGCATCCTCCCATGTGTTTTGACGCCACCTAGGCTACAATCTCGGCTCTCCGCTGTGATAATCCGTGGGCGGCACAGGCTCACATCGCCACGTCGGCTCCCGGTGGCCATTCCACCCAGCGGGTGCGGAGGCATGTTGCGCCTGAAATGCCTCTCACCGCGTGCGGTCCTGCCTGCGTACGCTCACGGCGGGCCCATGGCACGCGCGCGGTCCATCGTCCTACAACATGGGGTACAACGGTGAGTGCGACACTTGTACGTTGTAGGGAATCTTTTGGCCTGGCTCGTAGCGGGTCCCGCCTGATGGGATAGCAGGGCTCCACTACAACATCGTTGCGTGCCCTTTTGGGTGTCCATCCCATGGCAAAAAAGAATCAGGACGACATGGATAGTAGAATTGGCCGAAACATTCTAGTGCTATTATTTATTCAGATCTTTGTTGGAGGAAGGAGACATTAAAGAGAAGTAGGAGTATTTTTAGGAAATACGTTTGTTTTCGCACGATCAATCTTTCCTCCAAAGTACCACTGGTCAACTAATTGATGGATCACATTAGAATCACTGGAGAGTACACTCACTGGTCCACAGTAATATCAGCAATTCGCTCTTTCTCTTCGTCTCCCGAAACCTCCCCATATCCCCTTCATAGTTTCGACCAACTGACTGGATTTGGTCTCTCTCACCGTCGGCGTCCGCGATGGTGGGTGTAGAGCTGGATCTGGTTGCTAGCCTCCCCTATACAATAGTAGTGGTAGGTTTAGGTTTGGGTTGGTCCCCTTTGGTGACTGGCGTCATGTCGTTGGGGAGTTCACCGCCAGGGCTTGCAAGCGGCGGGTGGTGGTGGGTGGTAGTGTGGTTATGGGTTGTGGGATGCTCTAGCGAACAGAGCCGATGAAGGACCACGGAAGCACCTCTCCTAACCCTATGAATAAAGCTCGGTGGCTTCCTAGATCTGTAAGTTGTGGTTGCCTTGCCGCGATGTGTGGCCACCATGGTGGTGGCATCGTCGATGCTGTGGGGTTTAGGCCTAGTTCGTGATCTGAGTAGCAAGGAATCTATGTTGTAGGAGTTCTAAGGAGTTCTTCAGTAGGGTACCTGCAACAACTGGAGCTTCCATCCCCTGCCTCTTATGGCTGAAGGGCGGCCCTCCTCAACCATAATTTCTTGGATGTTCTTGAACCTCCAGGCGTGAAGACAATGCAGAGGAAATCCAACCACTCCATCCTGCCATTTCGTGGCATCCTCTCCCCAAGTGGTGCATCCCTGATGGCAGCGATGCTAGCTAGATAGTGGAGCGGAGCAGGTCGACATGATGGAGAAGGGTTCAATTGCTTTTTGTTCCTTTATTTCAGGGTCATTTCTTTAAATGCACATGACCTAGTTGAAAATTCCTTTCATTTCTGGACCTGCTTGTAAAATGTACACCCACCACTGAAATGAATGTAGTATCATGGTACTTCAGGACCTCTCCGTGATAAAAAATGGAGTGCATCGGACATTTGGAGTATTTAACTTCCTTTTCTTCCTTAGACGATCAAGATGGCATATGTTAGGTAGTATACATACTCTTGCTGGAACTTAAGGCATTTAAAATCGACCAACCTTAGAGAAACTATCCGCGAGCTCCAAAGGGCACCCCAAATGGCTATTGGCATGCGGAACAAAAAACACGCTCAACCACAGCCCCTGATACGCCGTAAACGTATCTATAATTTTTGATGTTTCATGCTTGTTTAGTATCTACTTTCTTATGTTTGTTCATACTTTGAGGTATTTTTATTGATTTTATGGAACTAACCTATTAACAAGATGCCACAGTGCCAGTTGCCTGCTTCTGTTGTTTTTGGTTTCAGAAAATCTAGTAAGGAAATATTCTCGGAATTGGACCGGACAAAAGCTCAAGTCAATATTTTACCCGAAGCAACACGGAGTCTAGAGGGAGACGAGGAGGGGCCACGAGGCGGCCACACCATAGGATGGCGCGGTGTAACATCCCAAAACTTTAATCAAGGTTAATCAAGATCCAAATCACCCAATTTAGGGTTAACAAACACTTCTTCTATTTAAAATATTTAAGCATGCATATGAGTGTTGCATTTACATAGGAGTTGTTTTGAAATGCCATGATTGTTTGTTCTAATGGTTGTAAAATGGTTCTTTGATGAATGTCACATCATCTAGATCATTTCCAAGCAAAAACCAAAGAAAAAGAAATCAAAAAGAATTAAATAAAGGAAATGGTCACTTTTGCCATTTTAATCACCTAGCCCACTTTGGGTGTTCCTAGCACTCAATTTCCAACAGAGACAATTGTGGATCTTTGCACCCCTTGCTAGTACAAGTAGTGATGTGCCAAGGCCCACTTTGTGATCTCCCATAAACATTCAAAATCTAATTTTAAATGACATTTGAAAATGGAATCTAGTTCATATGTCTAGATCACCCTATTTCAAAAACCACTCAAATGAATTCCATTTAACAAATCCTAGCAACCAAAGATGCTTAAGCATGCAATAAACCACTCCACCAAAATTCAGTTCAAAATTCCAAATTTGAATTCTTGCGGCCATTTAATCAAACACTTGGCATGCACTGATCACACTCTAGTTTAGGTTCTTTGTTTCTATAGGGTTTTGCCACCCATTTGCACCCCATTTAATCCATTTGTCCCTCTTTGATCTAACCAAGCAGCAACCAGCCCATCCCCTAGTCTCTGGCGCCAGTGCCACGTCGCCCCGAGGACATGAACACCGTCCAACCTTGCCAACGCCACAGCAGACCGCCAGCCCCTCTCCGCCACTCCAGGAAGCAAGGCACCACCTCACCACCGTCCACGGTCCACCCCATGACCACTGCCATGCCCTGGACCACCCAGACAAGCCCCACACTATCCTCTTTGTGCCGCGGCAGAGCACGCCAGAGCGCCATCACCGCCAGCACGCCACACGCCACGCCTCGACACCAGACCGCGTGCACCGCTCCGCCTTGACCCCCTCACCCTGCTAGACATGGTCATACCCCACCGCGCGACCCACACTCGCCGGGAACCGCATCGAGCACCACCTCTGTCTCCCAGAGCGCACGACACTCCCGGCCGTTAGCCAATGCCCCTAGCATCGCCATAAATCCATAGAGGAACGCCAGGAGGCAAGCCACCATCCGCCTATGCCGCCCATGGCGATAGCACCCTGTATCATCTTCACCGACCAGCTCGCCGTCGCCCCTTCGGTCCCCTCCTCAAGCCTATATAAGGAGGACTTCCCCAGCCTCAATCACCACACCATTCAACTCCCCTCTCTCCACCAGTCCTTCCTCACCTCTCGCCGGAGCAGTTCGAGCAGCCTCTCACCGGAATTGAGCCGGAGACCGCCACAACAGAGGAGGAGACGCTGCCGTTGATTTCGTCCACCTCAGCATCTGTCGCGACTTCGCCTGAGCTCGCAGTCGTCTACTCATTCATTTGCCCACCTCGCCGCACTAGCTGGAGCCCCGGTTCGTCCCCACTGCACCCCCACCGAGCCGATAGGGTTCAGTCTCGCTGGCGACGTGTTCATCGTCGACGACGACCGTCAGCCATTGATCTAGTTCTAATCATGTGGTCTGTATCGCCTCGTACCGCTTCGCGTGTAATGAGCCACTGACAGGCGGACCCCTCTGTCAGTAGTCGTCAGCGCCGCGAAGTGAATCTGGGCCGGCCCAATTAGTTTCCCGCGCGACCCAGTTAATTCAAATTAGGATTTTTGTTTTTAGAGTTAGACTTAGTTTTGTCCCTTAGTTTGAAAATCAATTCAGAGAGTTATACAAATCCAAATTGAGTGATTACAATTTTGTTGGAAAGATAATGAAAATATCTATCTAAGAAGGTTGGATTTAAATAATTTAGAGTTATAGATATCGCCTAGTAAAAATAACAGGACAGAAGCTTTTTCACATTCAAACATTTTTATAAAATCAACCATAATAGCTTTTGAGTTGATTCCAACTCTCAAAAATCACATTTAACCATACTATATGAATATATAATAAAATTAAGGTTTGCATGCAGTTACATTGGACTAGTACCAAAATAATGCTATATAGGCATTTGTAGTCACTTTAAATCATTAATTATTAAACTTAAACTTATTAAAATATGATCCAACCTTTAAATCACATTCCAATATGTTAGAATATGTGGTGATGGCATGTTTCCACATGATCCCATATTTTAATTGGAGAATATTAAATCTTAGTTAATTTCAATGAGTAGAAATTACTTTTCTCAAATAAAAAGAATGAAGCTAGTTCATTAAACCTTGTGATGTTTGTGATGATACTAGATCCTCAAATGTGTGTCTTAGTGTGCGAAGTAGACTAATTAAGTATTTTTGGTGATTGTGTATTCTGTATGTATTATAGACGATAGTACCGACCAAGTCTACGAGGAGGAGGAGTTCTACCAAGAGGAGGAGGAAGAGAATTTCAACCACTACACCAACCAAGGCAAGCTATTGATAGCAATCTAGAATTAAGCAAGATAACCTAAGCAAGATGCATTAGGCATGCTTTGGTTATACTTTTGACTTATACCTACTCCAAGTTTTATTTACAAGCTTTACTTTCTTTACTTTACCAAAGTTTTTTACTTTGTTTGAAGGTAGCATAAAGAGTATAAAACTTGACCTATCTAGTTAGACTTAGATGTCAGTCTATGGCATGAGATTGACATTAGCATCCCACATTAGTGAACACTCTTAACTTAGTTAGTTAGAGTTATACCAAAAACTTGATCACTTTAGATGGGAATACTTGGTGAAAATGACTTGCGAAAACCTTGGAATGATGAGTCATTCTATTGAGACGTTTTGACAAGTGTTGAGAAATACAAATGGTTTATGATGATGAAAATGTTGAGGCATGAGCCTTAGCCCTTTTATAAAAACTGATGGTTCGGTTTGGATGCGATACCATTCTAATATTACCGTACAACCACAATACCTGAATTGGGTAAGGCTTAGCCAGAAGTTTATATGCATTAGTATTAGTTCCCTCGCGGGAGAGATTTGAGCTGAGGCTACCTCTCAATGTTGTCCACCTATGCAGTGCCCAGGATGACAGATGGTCATGGCTGGGAGGCCATACTCATAGGAGAGGTGCTTATACTAGAGTGTGTAAAGGAAATGTTATGTTTGATTATCTGCATACTAAGTATGATGATTCAGGGTTATCCCTGATAGATGTATCAAATCTTGTGGTGAAAGTGTACCATCTCTGTAGAGTGTCAAACTATTCGAATAGCCGCGTTCGCGGTTATGGACAGTTGGAGTGGCCATACTGTTCCGTTGTCAGATGTTGTCAAAATGACTTATGAAATGAATTGTGACATGACTTGACCACAACATGGTTGTGACTATGATAACTAAGTTCCCACTTAGGTGTTTTCAAACTTTATTTTATCTTTCTTTGTTTCTGAACTCAGCTTAGGTTTGAAACTTAGCTTTGCAAATAAACTTAGAACTTAGCATTCCTATTAGAAGTATCTTACTTGTTAGTGGTAGTTTGCGAGTACTTAAAGAGTACTCATGGATTTGTCCCACGCTATTCCTATGGCCAGACTATGAGGAGGACTACCCTGAAGGAGAACAACAAGACGGCTACGACAACTAGGATCATCTCCCATCGTCAGCATTGCCTGTGACACTGAAGATGGACCCCACCACTACGCTATTTATTCCACTACTTGATTGTACTAAGACTGGATCATGAGATCCTTTATTTGTGTTAGACCTTATTATGGTTTGTAATGGATGATGTACTGTGATATCCAATCTGTTATGTCTCGCAAAAATGGTAATCCTAGGATTGCGATGTATGGCATAACAGGCATCTGGGATTAAAAATCCGGGTGTTGACAAATTGGTATCAGAGCCATCCTAACCATAGGAGACCCTAGCTAGAATGGACGTCCGAACAAAAACTTAGTTTCAAAAACCAAAGAGAGTATTTATGAAAACTATTTCCTCTCTTATCCTTGGGATTCTTTCTCTCAAAAAAATTCATGTTCCTCTAAAGTCTTACATTACTACCTAAAATTTTGACCCACTTGATCACTTCACTAACTTGCCCATCCTAAATTCTTATACATGGAAACTCAATACAGCAAGTTCTACCAGTTGGGCAACGGAGGCCAACTAATCTTCGAGAGGGATCTTGATACACTATCTGAGTACTTGGAGCATCCTCATCCGGAATTTCTTGGAGCTCAACTCCCGGGTCAACTAGGAGGAGATTTACAATGTCTAGTAACTGCTGATCTTCGAGGCAAGATAGAAGCACCAATGTCCGAGAGGATTCAGTTCTCCGTGAGAGAGAACAACTGGCTAGATGGATTATCCAGGGCAATGCATGAAGCTTTCGCTCGTCTGTGTGCCTAGAGTCTCAACCCAATCCAAGGAACCCGCTTTGTTCACTATGCAAGGCGTGATTCTATGGGAATGCCTCTAGAGATGCCAAGTCACCCAGTATTGAAGCGTCAAGTGGAGAACCTCGACTTCCTACTATACAATGACAGAAGGAATTGGACAATGCTAGAGAGTTCACCAACCACAACCTCGCCCTTGCCACCCAGAAGGCCCAGACTTTCTCGCTGCTAGTCAAGGATCGTCAATCTCTTCGCCATCAACGCGCAAAGAAGGATCGCACCATCGACCGTCTCCGCAAGAAGGTGGCCGAACTCGAGAAGACCATCAAGGAGCAAGAAGCTCAGCTTGCAGCAAAGGAAGAAGAAGAGGAAGGTGAAGATATCCAAGGGGACATTGACTCCTACCTCAGCAATGATGATGACTATCTGGAGGATGATGCCATGGACTTCTACACCGACGATGATGACTCTGACTTCATCTATGATGAGTAGATGCACTAGAGCACAATCGTAGGAGTGATGAGTATCGGTCCCATTGTATCGTAGCTTACATAATGGTTCTTAAAACCATGTTTTCCTTTTGATGTTGTGGTGTGTGTGAGTTTGTATCGTGTGCTTTCCTTGAACGAATGAAAATAAGTTAGTTGCAAAACCCGAGTCAAACTCAAAGCTTTAGCCTTGAAACCAAAACCATGAACCTTAGAACTTTCCCTCTTACCCCATTATCTATCTCAATCTTCAGATGACTCGTGGAAACCAAGGAGGGAGCGGCTCATCGCAAGACCCAATGCTGCAGATTCTGCAGACTCTCATTGCAGACCGTGAAGCTAGTAGGGCAGAGTGCCAAGCTAATCTAGCAACCCTGCAGCAGATCGCCCAGATGGCTCACAACAACCAGAACCATGGAAATCAAGATCATCATGGATCCAAACTCAGAAACATCCAAAATACCAATCCCCCAATCTTTAGCCAGTCTAAAAACCCACTGGATGCTGATGACTGGTTGCAGACAATGGAGAACAACTTAGAAGTAGCAGGAGTGGATGCCAACGAGAAATTTCTATTTGCCACCCACTTCTTGGCAGGAGATGCAAGAGCATGGTGGAACAACACCCGCACCATGAACCATGGTCAAGTGATGACATGGGAAGCCTTCAAGATCAAGTTCAGCCGCACCCACGTGCCGCAGGGTCTAGTCACCAGAATGAGGGATGAATTCATAGAGTTGAAGCAAGGAAGCATGACTGTAGTGGAGTACCGTGACAAATTCTTATCCCTCGCCAGGTATGCACCTGATGAGATTAACACGGAGGACAAGAAGAAGGATATATTCTTGAACAGACTGCATGATGAGATGCAGACGGTTCTCGTCGACATCCGTTTCGAGGATCTCGAAGAGCTAGTCGACTCTGCCATTCAGATGGAAGGGAAGATTAACCAAGCAAACGACAACTGCAAACGTCGTATGATTCATCAAGCTGGATCTAGCAGCCACCCGAAGTACCGTCCCAACCCTTCTGCAGGATATGGACCGCGGAACAATCGACCCCCAATGTCTTGCCCAATCTACCCCAACCGTAGCGGAGGAAATGTGAAGTACGGAGGAAACAACAATCACCCCGGCAACTCCAGCAATTTCAATCGTGCACCTCCCAAGCACAACAACAACAACAACACTGCACCCAGAACTGGAAGCAATGATGTGCCAGTGGCAGCAAAGGACAAGTCTGAGATTACTTGTTTCGAGTGTGGAGTGAAGGGTCACTACTCAAATGAGTGTACCAAGAAGATTGCCGCCACTGCCAATGTGAATGCCCCAGCTCAATAGCAGCATCGTGTTCAACCAGGAAGAAGATTCACCCCAGGGAACCCTCACAACCGCAACGGACGTCTCTTCCACATGAACACCGAAGAAGCCCAAGAAGCCCCAGATGTAGTGCTGGGTATGTTTTCTGTCAACTCAGTTTTAGAAGGACTGTTGTTTGATTCTGGAGCATCGCACTCATTTATCACCGAAGAATTTGCATGCACTAGTAAGATTCACCCAACCAACTTGAAGCATGTCATGATAGTTCAAATCCCAGGTTCAACTACAAAAGCTAGAAAAATTTGTAGAGTTGTGCCTATCAGAATACATGGGATATATTTTTATGCCAACCTAATAGTACTTCGAACCAAGGACTTGGAAGTAGTACTAGGAATGGATTGGATGTCAAAGCATAAAGGATTGATAGACTATGCCAAGAAAGCCATCACAATGACCAGTAGCTCTGGAATCTTAGTAGAGCATATATCTGAAACCTTGCCCCGTCAATTCAAGTGCAACAAGAGTCTAGCCCTACCCACCATAGACCATGTTAGAGTAGTCTGTGAATACCCCGACGTATTCCCAGATGAATTGCCCGGTATGCCCTCGGATAGGGATATTGAGTTTATTATTGAACTAATCCCCAGAACCGGACCCATAGCCTAGAGACCCTATAGTATGAACCCCTCAGAGTTAGTGGAAATGAAGAAGAAGCAGATGCTATATTGGCAACAGGCTTGATTCAACCAAGCGCATCGCCATGGAGATCGCCTGCTTTGTTCATCGACAAGAAAGATGGAGGCACCCGTTTGTGCACAGATTACAAGAATCTAAATGACGTCACAATCAAGAACAAGTACCCTTTGCTAAAGATAGAGGATCTGTTTGATCAGTTGACTGGAGCAAATGTGTTCTCTAAGATCGATCTTAGGACTGGTTATCATCAACTTAAGATTCGTGCAACGGATATTCTGAAGACCGCCTTTACTACTCGTTATGGATTATACGAGTATACGGTTATGTCTTTTGGATTAACCAATGCCCCTGCTTATTTCATGAACCTCATGAATAAGATCTTTATGAATTTTCTAGATAAGTTTGTCGTTGTGTTTATCGACGATATCCTTATCTACTCCAAGTCAGAAGAAGAGCATGAGCAACATCTGAGAATCATTCTTGAAACCCTTAGAGAGCATCGGTTGTTTCCCAAGTTTAGCAAATGTGAGTTTTGGCTGAAAGAAGTAGGATTCCTAGGACATATTGTGTTTGCCGGAGGAGTCGCTGTTGATCCCACCAAGATCAAAGATGTCAAAGAATGGGAAGCCCCAACCACTTAAACCCAAGTCCGTGCATTCCCCGGATTAGAGGGATATTACCGCAAGTTCGTAGAAGGATTTTCGAGCATCGCAAGACCCATGACCCAATTGTTGAAAAAGGACAAGAAGTTTGACTGGACCGACAAATGTGAAGCAAGTTTCCAAGAGCTGAAGAAGAGATTGATTTCAGCCCCAATATGGATCATGCTAGATATCAAGAAGCCGTTTGATGTGTATTTTGATGCATCCAAGATTGGTATCGGATGTGTGTTGATGCAAGAAGGCAAAGTTATCGCATATCTGTCTCGACAACTGAAGCAGCATGAGCAGAACTATCCTACTCGTGATCTTGAGTTAGCAGCCATAGTTTTGGCACTGAAGACATGGCGTCATTACCTTATGGGTAATCCCTGTGAGATTTACTCAGATCACAAGAGCTTGAAGTATATTTTCACTCAGAAGGAGCTAAATATGAGGCAAAGGAGATGGATAGAGTTAATCAAGGATTATGACCTTGACATTCACTATCACCCCGGCAAAGCCAATGTGGTAGTGGATGCTCTTAGCAGATTGCCGTGTAGATTAAACACCATGTTCAAGGAGAAGCAACCAAGTTTGTATGAGGAGTTGGAGCAGTTTAGAACTGAGATAGTTAGCAAAAGATTTTTAGCTATCATTGAACTTCAACCTAGTTTGACTAGCCAAGTCAAGGAAGCCCAGAAGGGAAATGAAAGTATCGACAGAATCAAGCGTCGTATTGGTATAGGAAAGGTACCTGGATTCACCGAAGACGAAGAACGAGTTCTGTGGTACAAAGGACGTATCTGTGTGCTAGCAGATTCGGAACTGAAGCAAGTTATCATGAAAGAGGCTCATGATACTCTTTATTCTATCCACCCTGGAGGAACGAAGATGTATCAGGATTTGAAAGAGCAATTTTGGTGGCATAAGATGAAGAGAGAAATCGAGAGCTACATCACCAAGTGTGATATCTAGCACAGAGTCAAAGCGGAACATCAGAGGCCCGCAGGACTGTTGCAACCATTGCAGATTCCGGAATGGAAATGGGATTCCATCGGAATGGACTTTATCACCGGTTTGCCTACTTCTAGTAGGGGAAATGACTCAATCTGGGTCATCGTTGATAGACTATCCAAGGTAGCTCATTTTATACCTATCAAGACAACCTACCAGAGTTCAAAGCTAGCAGAGTTGTACATTGCTAGAATCGTCAGTTTACATGGAACCCCCATGACCATAGTATCGGATCGAGGAACCTAATTTACCTCGAGATTTTGGCAGAAAGTCCAAGAAGGATTAGGAACCAAGTTGAATTTCAGCACCACATATGACCCGCTAACTGATGGACAGACTGAAAGAGTCAACCAAATCCTAGAGGATATGTTGAGAGCTTGTGTGTTAGAGTATGGATCAAATTGGGAAGATTGTCTACCTTCCGTAGAATTCTCATAAAACAACAGTTATCAGGCCAGTTTGCAAATGGTCCCATTTGAGTTCCTATATGGAAGAAAGTGTCGTACCCCTTTGAATTGGTCGCAAGTAGGAGAGAGTCAGATTTTTGGACCCGACATCCTACGAGAAGCCGACGAGAAGGTTCACAAAGTCCGTGAGCACCTCAAGACCGCCCAATCCTGACAGAAGAGTTATGCTGACAAGAGAAGGAGAGACCTGACTTTCAATGTCGGAGATTTTGTGTATCTCAAGGTTTCACCATTGAAGAGAACCCAACGTTTTAGTATGAAAGGAAAGTTAGCCCCTAGATATATCGGACCCTTCAAGATTCTGAATCGTCGAGGAGAAGTATCTTATCAACTGGAACTACCAGAGGAGATGTCAGCCAATGTGTTCCATATCTCGTTACTTCGGAAATGCCTAGAAGTGCCAGAGGAGATCGAAGTTTTCAAGAACATTGATCACCGAGCTGTTGATATCAACAAGGATCTGACGTACCGTGAAGTCCCCATCCGTATCTTGGAGTAAGCTTACAGAACCACCAGGATCCGGAGTATCAAATTTCTCAAGATTCAATGGAGCAACCATACCGAAGAAGCCACTTGGGAGTGAGAAGATTACATTAGGACTGAGTTCCCAGATCTCTTTAGTTCCTAGTTTTCTTTCTTAAATCCCGGGACGAGATTTTGTTTAAGGGGGGAAGGTTTGTAACATTCCAAAACTTTAATCAAGGTTAATCAAGATCCAAATCACCCAATTTAGGGTTAACAAACACTTTTTCTATTTAAAATATTTAAGCATGCATATGAGTGTTGCATTTAAATAGGAGTTGTTTTGAAATGCCATGATTGTTTGTTCTAATGGTTGTAAAATGGTTCTTTGATGAATGTCACATCATCTAGATCATTCCCAAGCAAAAACCAAAGAAAAAGAAATCAAAAAGAATTAAATAAAGGAAATGGTCACTTTTGCCATTTTAATCACCTAGCCCACTTTGGGTGTTCCTAGCACTCAATTTCCAACAGAGACAATTGTGGATCTTTGCACCCCTTGCTAGTACAAGTAGTGATGTGCCAAGGCCCACTTTGTGATCTCCCATAAACATTCAAACTCTAATTTTAAATGACATTTGAAAATGGAATGTAGTTCATATGTCTAGATCACCCTATTTCAAAAACCACTCAAATGAATTCCATTTAACAAATCCTAGCAACCACAGATGCTTAAGCATGTGATAAACCACTCCACCAAAATTCAGTTCAAAATTCCAAATTTGAATTCTTGCGGCCATTTAATCAAACACTTGGCATGCACTGATGACACTCTAGTTTAGGTTCACTGTTTCTACAGGGTTTTGCCACCCATTTGCACCCCATTTAATCCATTTGTCCCTCTTTGATCTAACCAAGCAGCAACTAGCCCATCCCCTAGTCTCTGGCGCCAGTGCCACGCCGCCCCGAGGACATGAACGCCTGCCAACCTTGCCAACGCCACAGCAGACCGCCAGCCCCTCTCCGCCGCTCCAGGAAGCAAGGCGCCACCTCACCACCGTCCATGGTCCACCCCACGACCACTGCCACGCCCTGGACCACCCCAGAAAAGCCCCGCACTATCCTCTCCGTGCCGCGCCAGAGCACGCCAGATTGCAATCACCACCAGCATGCCATATGCCACGCCTCGACACCAGACCGCGGGTGCCGCTCCGCCTTGACCCCCTCACCCCACTAGACATGGCCGTACCCCGCCGCGTGACCCACACTCGTCGGGAACCGCGCCAAGCACCACCTCTGTCTCCCAGAGCACACAACGCACCCGACAGTTAGCCAATGCCCCTAGCATCGCCATAAAGCCGTAGAGGACCGCCAGGAGGCAAGCCACCGTCCTCCTACACCGCCCATGCCGATAGCACCCTGTATCGTCGTCACCGACGAGCTTGCCGTCGCCCCTTCGGTCCTCTCCTCCACCCTATATTAGGAGGACTTCCCCAGCCTCAATCACCACACCATTAAACTCCCCTCTCTCCACCATTCCTTCCCCACCTCTCTCTAGAGCAGTTCGAGCAGCCTCTCACCGGAATTGAGCCGGAGACCGCCGCAGCAGAAGAGAAGACGCTGCCGTTGATTTCGTCCACCTCAGCATCTGCCATGACTTCGCCTGAGCTCGCCGTCGTCTACTCGTTCGTTTGCCCACCTCGCCGCACTAGCTAGAGCCCCGGTACGTCCCCACCGCACCCCCACCAAGCCGCTAGGGTTCAGTCTCGCCGACGACGTGTTCGTCGTCGACGATGACTGTCAGCCGTTGATCTAGTTCTAATCCTGCGGTCCGTATCGCCCCGTACCGCTTCGCGTGTAATGAGCCACTGACAGGCGGACCCCCCTGTCAGCAGTCATCAGCGCCGTTGAGTGAATCTAGGCCAGCCCAATTAGTTTCCCGCACGACCCAGTTAATTCAAATTAGGATTTTTCTTTTTAGACTTACACTTAGTTCTGTCCCTTAGTTTGAAAATCAATTCAGAGAGTTATACAAATCCAAATTGAGTCATTCCAATTTGTTGGAAAGATAATGAAAATATCTATCCAAGCCCGTTCGATTTATAGATATCTCCTAGTAAAAATAACAAGACAAAAGCTTTTTCACATTCAAACATTTTTCTAAAATCAACCATAATAGCTTTTGGGTTGATTCCAACTCTCAAAAATCACATTTAACCATACCTATCGGAATATATAATAAAATTAAGGTTTTCGTGCAGTGACTTTGGACTAGTACCAAAATAATGCTATATAGGCATTTCTAGTCACTTTAAATCATTAATTATTAAACTTAAACTTATTAAAATATGATCCAACCTTTAAATCACATTCCCATATGTTAGAATATGTGGTGATGGCATGTGTCCACATGATCCCATATTTTAATTGGAGAATATTAAATCTTAGTTAATTCCAATGAGTAGAAATTACTTTTCTCAAATAGAAAGAATGAAGCTACTTCATTAAACCTTGTGATGATACTAGATCCTCAAATGTGTGTCTTAGTGTGCAAAGTAGACTAGTTAAGTATTGTTTGGTGATTGTGTATTCCATATGTATTTATAGACGATAGTACCGACCAAGTCTACGAGGAGGAGGAGTTCTACCAAGAGGAGGAGGAAGAGAATTTCAACCACTGCACCAACCAAGGCAAGCTATTGTTAGCAAGCTAGAATTAAGCAAGATAACCTAAGCAAGATGCATTAGGCATGCTTTGGTAATACTTTTGACTTATACCTACTCCAAGTTTCATTTACAAGCTTTACTTTCTTTACTTTACCAAAGTTCTTTACTTTGTTTGAAGGTAGCATAAAGAGTATAAAACTTGACCTATCTAGTTAGACTTAGATGTCAGTCTATGGCATGAGATTGACATTAGCATCCCACATTAGTGAACACTCTTAACTTAGTTAGTTAGAGTTATACCAAAAACTTGATCACTTTAGATGGGAATACTTGGTGAAAATGACTTGTGAAAACCTTGGAATGATGAGTCATTCTATTGAGACTTTTTGACAAGTGTTGAGAAACACAAATGGTTTATGATGATGAAAATGTTGAGGAATGAGCCTTATTCCTTTTATAAAAACTGATGGTTGGGTTTGGATGCGATACCATTCTAATTTTATCGTACAACCACAATACCTGAATTGGGTAAGGCTTAGCCGGAAGTTTATATGCATTAGTATTAGTTCCCTCGCGAGAGAGGTTTAAGATGAGGCTACCTATCAATGTTGTCCACCTATGTAGTGCCCAGGATGACAGATGGTCATGGCTGGGAGACCATACTCATAGGAGAGGTGCTTATACTAGAATGTGTCAAGGAAAGGTTATGTTTGATTATCTGCATACTAAGTATGATGATTCAGGGTTATCCCTGACAGATGAATCGAATCTTGTGGTGAAAGTATACCACCTCTGTAGAGTGTTAAACTATTCGAATAGCCGCGTCCGTGGTTATGGACAGTTGGAGTGGCCATACTGTTCCGTTGTCAGATGTTTTCAAAATTACTTATGAAATGAACATGACTTGACCACAACATGGTTGTGACTACGATAACTAAGTTCCCACTTAGGTGTTTTCAAACTTTATTTTATCTTTCTTTGTTTCTGAACTCAGCTTAGGTTTCAAACTTAGCTTTGCAAATAAACTTAGAACTTAGCATTCCTGTTAGAACTATCTTACTTGTTACTGGTAGTTTGGGAGTACTTAAAGAGTACTCATGGCTTTGCCCCTGGCTATTCCTATGGCCAAACTATGAGGAGGACTAAACTAAAGGAGGACAGCAAGACGACTACGACAACTAGGATCATCTCCCATCGTCAGCATTGCCTATGACACTGAAGATGGACCCCACCGCTATGCTATTTATTCTGCTACTTGATTGTACTAAGACTGGATCATGAGATCCTTTATTTGTGTAAGACATTATTATGGTTTGTAATGGATGATGTACTGTGATATCCAATCTGTTATGTCTCGCAAAAATGGTAATCCTAGGATTGCGATGTATGTCATAACAGGCATCTGGGATTAAAAATCCGGGTGTTGACACGTGGACAGCCCTAGGCGCGCCGCCACCTGGTGTGGGCCCCTCGAGCCTCTACTGACCTTGCCCTTCCGCCTATAAAATCCTCCTAGGATGAAAACCCTAAGGACCCGATCAAAATACCACGAAAGAGTCTGTAGCCGCCGCCATCTCGGTCCCCAGATCAGGGGGATCCGAAGCTCTTCTCGGCACCCTGCCGGAGGGGAGAGATGACCCTGGAGGCCTTCTTCATCACCATGACTACATCCGGTGTGATGCGTGAGTAGTTCATCCTTGGACTACGGGTCCATGTAGTAGCTATATGGTTGGTTCTTCTCCTTTGTGCTACCATGTTTAGATCTTGTGAGCTCCGTTCATGATCAAGAGCATCTATTTGTAATCTTACATGTTGTGTTTGCGGGGATCCGATGGATATTGAGATGCTATTTCAGATTGATTATTGATTCTAGCATGTCTATGTTATTTGTGATCTTGCATGCTTTCCGTTGTTAGTAGTTATCATGGCCAAGAAGATGCTAGGAACCCCAAGAGGGAGTATTTATGCTCGATAGTGGGTTCATGCCTCTAGTAATCTGGGGAAGTGACAGGAATCTCTAAGGTACTAGATGTGATGTTGCTACTAGGGAGAAAACAACAATCATTTGTCCATGGGACAATCGTATTGTTTACTTTACACACTTTGCTTAATGCAATTATCTATTGCTTGGAACTTAATACTGGAGGGGGTTCGGATAATAACCTGAAGGTGGATTATTACGGTCTATGTATAATGTTGTAATTCTCAATCAAATCTCGTAGGAGTCAAGATGATTAGTATATGCATGGTATGCTTTCTCGAGTCTGTCAATTGCCCCGCTATAATTTGTTCACTCAACATGTTATTTATCTTAAGGAGAATCACCTCTAGTGAACTATGGACCCCGGTCCATTCTTTTACCATTGATAGACCATCTACTATTTAATGTTTACTGTTTACTTTCTTCAAGAAATTACTATCTTCCAGACAATACGTTAAATCCTTTGTTTTCAGCAAAATCGGTGAGATTGACAACCTCACTGTAAGTTGGGGCAAAGTTCTATGATTATGTTGTGTAGGATTCCAAGTTGCTAGCAACACCTTTGGGTTATTTCCTTGCTCCTACTGGTTCGATAACCTTGGTTTCATAACTAAGGGAAAACTTGCTACTACGCTCATCATACCTTCCTCTTGGGGCTACCAACGAGCTTGATATATTTTGAGCCATCAAGCCTTTTTTCTGGCGCCGTTGCCGGGGAGTCAAGGACAGCTTCACAAGCGGAGTCCCTAATAACTAATCTCTTTACTTTGTTTTTTCGTTTTTCTTAGTTTATCTCTGCTTTGTTTGCTTGTATCTTTTATCAAAAACACAAAAACAATAGTCGTACTGGTTTGCTTCTTTATATCAAAAACACAAAAAATAGTTTCCATCTCAAGTTGCTATTATGTCTAGCATTGTGATACGTCCAAAAGTATCTACTTTACCGAACACTTTTGCTATTGTTTTCCCTCTAAACTTGTGTGATTTGGGTACAACTAACACAGACTAACGCTGTTTTCAGCAGAATTACCTTGGTGTCTAGTTTTTGTGCAGAAAATCAACTATCAGGAAAAATCCTGGAAAATATGCCAAAAATCCTATTTCACCAGAAGACTCAAGGAGCCAGACGAGATGGAGTAGGGCCACGAGGGGCCCACACCACCTGGCCGCGCGGGCCAGGCCGCACCTGGGGTGGTGTGGCTGCCTTGGCTACCCCCTCGGCCTCCCTCTTCGCCTATAAGTTGCCTCTTGACCTAAAAACTAAGTGGGGGTTCGATGTTTTTCTAGAAAGAGTTCCGCTTGGCTGCCACCACGAGATTCCGCGATTCGGAACCAGAAACTCCGTTCTGGCACCCTGCCGGGACGGGGAATTGGAGGAGATCATCGCCATCATCATCACCATTGCTTCTCCATCGACCATCCATGTTTTCCCCATCTATGAGTGAGTAATTCCCCACTGTAGGCTATGGGGATGGTAGGGATTGGATGAGATCGTTCATGTAATGGCATCGGATTGTTAGGGCATGGTGCCTGGTATCTATTATTAGTGCTTTTTTACCTTGTTGCAACTTGTTATGCTTAATGCTTGTCTCTAGGGCTCGAGTGCCATGATTTCAGATCTGAACATTATATTGATTCATTATGATAGTATTGTTTATGGTCTTACCTGCAAGTTGTATACACATATTGTTGTCTGGAACCAAAGGCCCCGAAGTGACAGCAATCGAGATAACCGGAGGGAATGGCTTTGATGTGAGGATCACATGTGTTCACTAAGTGTTAATGCTTTGCTCCGGTGCTCTATTAAAAGGAGCACCTTAATTGCCAGTAGTTCTCTTGAGGCGCCGCTGCTAACGGGCTGGTAGGAGAAAAGATGTTATGCAAGTTCTCATTGCGAGCACGTATGACTATATATGGAACACATGCCTATGATTATTTAGTACTTGGATGCTTTATCTTATTCATCTGCAAATGCCCTATATCTTGATTGCCATGTGAATTGTCTTGTCCATGCAACGCCCGTCCATCCATCCCTATGCCTACCGCGCTTTAATCCTACTGTTTACTGCAATTGTTACTATTGTATTTACTTTTACTACTGCTATTACTTTACTATTGCTACTACAAAACTGTTGCTATTGATAAACTGCTGTGAGCAAGATTGTTTCCAGGTGCATCTGAATTGATAACTCAGTTGTTAAGTCTTATAAATGTTCTTTGGCTCCCCTTGTCTCAAATCAATAAATTGGGTTTCACTTCCCTCGAAAATACTGCGATACACCCCCTATACTTGTGGGTCATCAAGACTATTTTCTGGCGCCATTGCCTGGGAGCATAACTTTATTTATCAAGTTCACTTGGAATCACTATTGTTCGATGCCATCCATCCATCATGGGTAAGTCTCATGATGGCAAGGTTCCCATTTTACCATCCACCACAAGGAGAGGTACGGTTCTGAACACCTCTGTTGCTCTTGATTCACCATCTGTTATGAGTAAGCTCCTTACACCACCACATACACATGCTAGACATACTACTACTACTACTACTACTACTGAATCTAAAACTTCTGATACTTATGATGCTGCTTCTAATGTGCTTGATAAGAGTGGTTCATTAGGTCCTTTCCTAGATGCGCATATTGCTAGAACTATAGCTAGAAATACTGAAACACCTAATGAAGACACTACTACACCTGCCAGTTCACCTGAGTCTAGAGAGAGTTATGATATTGAGGACGGTTATATAGAGATGACCGATGAATTTATTAAAGAATGTCAAAACACCCATGATAGGAGTGCTATTAAGAGTCTCCTTGAGAGACGTACTATAAAACCCAAATTGTGTCCTAATGCTAAGTTTGCTACATCTCCCATAAACATTAAAGATAAGGATTATGATTTCTCTCTTGATCTATCTTACATAGATATTGTTGAGAAATAACCTTTTTGTGGGACTAAGAATGAAAGTGCGGTAGCACATATGACTGAGCTTTCTACCATGAGTGGTTTATTTTCTGATGATATTAAGATGTGCACCTACTTTGTTGCTAAATTTTCCCCTTTTTCACTGAAAGGAGAAGCTAAAACTTGGTTTAATAATTTAACTCCTGGATCTATTGATAGCCCTGATTGCTTGATTAATACTTTCCTGCAGAAATATTTTCCACCTAGTGCTAGACATGCTATTTTGTAGGAACTTTTTGATTTTAAACAGGGAGAAAAAGAGATATTGCCTGAATCATGGGCAAGGTTTTGTGCTTTGATTCATGCACAGGTTGGATGTCCATTACCTAAGAATGAGCTTCTTGATATATTTTATAATGGACTAACTGAATAATCTAGGACATACCTGGATAGTTGTGTTGATTGTGTTTTCAGGAATAGGACTCCCAGGGAAGCTAAGGAATTAATGGCTAAAATAAGCAGGAATTATGAAGACTGGACTCCTCTAGAACCAGCTATACCTTAAACTATTATACCTGAACCAGCTATACCTATGCCTATACCAACATCTAAGAAGAGGGGAGTTATTGAACTAAATGATGAAGTGATGAAGGAAGCTAAGAAATGTCTTAAGGAGAAGGGAATGAAAGTTGTTGATGTCAAGAATTTACCTCCTATAGAAGAATTATGTAAGCCAATTCCCCACTCATCTACTATTGAGGTACACTCTCTCCAACATTTTGATGAAGGTGATATCCCTGACTCTAAAGCTCCTGATTAATGCTTAGAAGAATTCGATATTTTTATTGTTAAGCAAGATAATTTTAATAAAAGGGTGTAAAATCATTTAATGGAAAATGCAAGAGCTATTATTGAGTTGAAGGATAATGTGGAAAGAACCTCTAATGATGTTAAAATGCTTGTTAAACATTTTTAAATAGTTCAAACTCAAATTGATCAGCTTATTAAAGTACAAAAAGACTTGCTAGTTAATGCTGCTAAAGAAAAACATGCTTATGAAATTAGAACTAGAAGTGGTGCTACTATCCAGGATCCTCTATATCCTGAGGGGCATCCTAAAAGAATTGAGCAGGATTCTCAACAACCTGAAAATAGTGGTACTACTCCAAACAAAAGTAAAAAGAAACATAAAATTGTTGTAGAACCCTATGAACCTGCTAAAGATCCTAATAGTATATCTGTCTCCGATGCTGAAACTGGAAGTGCTAATGAAGAAAATGATGCTCCTGATAAAGAAAAAGTTGAAGAAGAACCTGAAAGGCACACTAAGAATATTAAATACACTAAAGAAGATTTTGTTGCTAAGAAACATGGTAGTGAAAGAGAGCCTGGGGTCCAAAAACCTATGCCTTTCCCTGATAAGAAACACAAGTCAAAGGAAGATGAACACTATAATAAGTTTTGTGAGTGGATGAAACCTTTATTCTTGCAAATTCCTTTGACTGATGCTATTAAATTTCCTCCTTATTCAAAGTATATGAAGGATACCGTCTCGAATAAAAGGAAGATCCCTAATGAAGAAATTTCTACTTTGCTTGCTAATTATTCCTTTAATGGTAAAGTTCCAAAGAAACTTGGAGACCCAGGGATTGCAACTATTCCATGCTCTATTAAAAATAGTTATGTTAGAGATACTTTGTGTGATTTGGGAGCAGGAGTTAGTGTTATGCCTTTTTCTCTCTATAAGAGACTTCAACTGGAAAAACTAATACAATTGATATATCTTTGCAAATGGATGATAAATCTACTACCATTCCTGTTGGTATATGTGAGGATGTACATGTTCAAGTGGCTCATAATTGCTTGATATTAACTGATTTTGTTGTGCTTGAAATGCCTGAAGATGATAATATGTCTATTATTCTTGGGAGACCTTTTCTTAATACTGCAGGAGCTGTTATTAATTTTAATCAAGGAAAGGTGACTTTTAATGTTAATGAAAAGGAGCATACTATCTATTTCCCCAAGAAGATTGATAGGACTTATGGTTTGAATTCAATTGAACATGTTGAGGGCATTCAAGTTGGAGAAATATATTGTCACATACCAAGAGAAAAATATGAAACTATTATGATTGGGACCATTGCTATCAAAGTTGAGGTAACATAATCATTAGTGGAATACAAAGTTTTGTTTCATATAAAATTGTTTTGGTAACAAGACCTGATCAAACTTTTTAACAAAGGTATTTTAATGAACAAAACAACGTTTTCACCTTGATTATCTCCGCTTACTTTTATTTTATCCATTTTAGTTTTTCCTTTCGTTTAGTTTACTTTTCTGTTGTTAGTGGCTTGCTTGTTAGAGTGTCTTAGAACTTCTGAAGTTTTAGCTTTGATTTGTCATTGCATCATTCCAAAAACTTTTCTCTATTAGAAAATCATTCATCTATACCAGAAAATTGCTCAAAAATAAAGTGTCTCAAAAATTCCAGAAAATTCATATTAAATTTTTACATGAAAAAAGGGGCAGAGAAGTGCCTGGAGAGTACTAGGGGGACCCACCAGGCAGACACAGCACCTGGTGGCGCGGCCAGCCCAAGGGTGCGCCTGGCCATGGTGTGGGCCGCCCCTGGCCCTCCACTCACTCGCTCACTTCCCACTTCTTTCTCTCTCTCGATAAAACACCAGTTCATTGCTCGAAATAACGTTCTTGCTGTTCTTTCCAATGATTTTTCGATCTCCTTGCTCAGCCCATCTTTGCTATTGAAATTTGGAGCATTTGTTCTCCGGTATGTAACTCCTCCGCTTGTCCAAGTAGATTTGTGTTTAGTAGTTTATATTTTGAGTATTTTGCTGCTGTAGGTGACAGGTTATGAGAGCTTGTAAGCTTGTTCATTGCTTAGAGATATTGTTTTGATGCATGTTTAGGCCTCTTACAAGTCCCTATGAGTAGTGCCCTTCATTATGTATTCACTTTGCAATCACTTGTGTAATGGATGTTTAAAGTTCAGAATAGAAGATGAATGAACATCAACTCAACCAACATGAACTGAGGGTGCCTGAGGTTATGAAGGTTCACCGAGAGGAGGAAGTTTTTTCCTTTCATCTATCCATGCTTCGAATTCATGGGGGCTGCAGGAATTTCCCAAGACTTCCATACTTTATTTGCTAATGCAGGATTGGAGCACTTCGTGGAAGATGAACCTTGTCAATTTGTGAAACTAACTATGTCTGTAGTGCAGGACTTTCAATTTAGTTACTCTTTGCCTAACACATGGTTCACTACAAAATTTACAATATAGCTATCGACCTTCCTCTTGATGACTTTTATGTAGCTATTAAGGTACCGCATTGGCGATCGTATGGAATGATTAAAGAGCGACCTGGACCACTCATGGACTTGTATGTGGAGACTTGCCAAGGGAGCAGCTTCTCGAAGGAGAGCGGGAAAATTCGGTAGGATGGTCACTCACTGAGGAGGAGCTTGATATGTACTTGGGAGATATCTCCCAACAGGAGCAGGATACTAGAAGGGAGGTTACAGATGATTCGGTCCAGCCCTCGAATGAGGGGGAGTCTTCATATCAGCAGCCTACCTATGATTGGGGAGCTTCTTATTCCCAAGGGCCTAACCACGATCATTCTTACAATGACCCGCCTGCTCGGAACCCTTACCCGCGTTGGGGCTGATACCCACTTAGGCAAAAAGCCTAAGCTTGGGGGGAGGTACACTGACATCACACTCTTCTCCATATCATGTTTCATCGGTACTTTGTATATTCATGTTTCATTCTCTTTTTTAGTTTTCGTTCTTTCTTTACTTTTGCTTTCTAAAACATAAAAAGACCAACAATATTTCTGTTGTTTCTCTTTGTTTTCTTCTTCTACTTTTTTCCTTAGTTTGCTTTTTCCTTTTGGCTTTGTTTTAATTATTTGAAAAACCCAAAAATATTTTTCTTTGCTTCTTTTTCCTTTTGTTCTTGCCTTTGAAAATTAAAAACACCAAAAATATTTGTTCTTCTTCTTTGGTTTTGTGAAGTTTGTTGCAGGGTTCAGCAGTCCTCAATGGAATTTGGTTTCATGTTATTATTCAAGCCACACAAGTGAAGGGAAATAATGAAGATTAATGACAACTTCAGGTGTGGTAAGAGGCTGGTAATGAACTCTATTTGTTTTCATTTTTTTGTACATATACTCATCATTGTGGGCATGCTTAGTCTGTTCATGTAGGGTGTATGTTATTTTTGGATGCTTAGTAGTTATTGCCTTGTTATGATTAACTCTAGCTTGCTAATAGTTTGTAGCATGTCATATAAATGTTTGCTTGCATTGCTCTATTCGTAACTTGGTATGACACTGTGGTATCCTCCTATGAATGTTTCACTTGAATCGACTTGGCACATGCTAATTCATGCATATGACTGAAACAAAAATCAGTTAAGCCTCGATGAATTATTTTGCCTTAGGAGTCTTGAATCACTCTCATGCCATGATTAGTCATGTTTTGTTGCAAGCATGATTATGACAGTTATTGCTCTCTAGTTTGTCCCTCCCTTACTATTGCTAGCCTCCACTTGCACCGAGTATGAGCTCTACTCGTGTTTCCAATTCCCCAAAACCAATATTTCCAAAAGTGTCCACCATAGCTACCTATTAGCATCATTTGCTGTTCCATGCATATTCAATATGCCTTATTTTCTTCCGAATAAAATGTTTGCTTGTTATGAGAAAGTTAGTTAGTAAAGCTCTCATGAACTTGATGGCACACTTTATTTCTTGCACTTAATAAACCTGAACCATTGTGACTGTCCTGGAAAGTTATATGCCTGCAAATTATAGGCTAGGGATTAGCAGAACCGTGCTGTCATGGGGAACGCTTTCAATGCCTGTAAATATATACCCAGTTGATATCATGCTCTTTTGTTTGCTGATGTCGATGGTGTGAAATAAAAGGGGAGCTTGTAAGTCCATGGAGTTATGTATGTGTGTTAGAGAAACGCCTGGGCCACCGGTCTAATCCATGCCTAATCATGGTGGAAACCTGCAGCGTAACCATAATGAGTATCTATGAAGCATTCTTCTTATAAAAAAGAGATAGCTATTGAGAAAAAGAACAAAAAAGGAGATATGAGAAAAGAGGAAAGAGAGAATAAAGCAACATTTTCCCATGGTAAATAAGGAGATTGCTAAGATACTCGTTGTCTACTTGCCTTGTCATTTTGATATGGGGATTCTTCAGTATCATTGGGCAAGGGGTACCCCGTTGGCAGTTCTCTATGATACACACATATTTACTATGACAAGGACTTACTGGTAACTAAAGTTGAGTAGCATGAGGAGCGGCCCTCGTACTCAAGGGACATGAGATTTCCAGTTTATAGTCTGCCAAGCATATAACTCAGATTGAACCTCACTTTCACCTTAACCATTTAAAGATGCTTATGATAGGGGAAATGAGAGCTCAAAGCTAATGAGTACCATACTTTCAGCATTTGGAAGCCTTTCAAACTTTTCAAAACCTTTTTCATTTCCCTATTGAGTCACCAACCGTGCTATGAGGACTTTCTTGAGAGCATAGCTGTCATTCTTAGCGTAATGTGCTTGTCTCAAAACTTGATTAATTGTGTTATGACTTTGATGCTTGTATCTTTGATATCTTTACTTCTAGTCTTCACTTGAACTTCAGAGGTGCCTTGGCATTTATGTTTGCTCTACAATCAAAGGCAAGCGAGATACCACTCTATCATACATTTTTATGAGCATTGCAATGTTGCTTATGTTTATGTTTCATGCCACTTACTATTTTTGAGTTAGAAGCTCTTCATAGCTTGCAATGACTATTAAGTAAACTTACTTGCATACTCTTTATTATGAATTGCCTGAGTAGTTGATCATATGCTGAGAATATATACATCTTATGAAGCAAATGTGTTCGTGAAAGTTTCTTTTATCGCACTCAGTTTTCAACTGAATTGCTTGAGGATAAGCAATAAGCTAAGCTTGGGGGGGGGGGAGTTGATACGTCCAAAACGTATATACTTTCCCGAACACTTTTGCTATTGTTTTTCCTCTAAACTTGTGTGATTTGGGTACAACTAACACAGACTGACACTGTTTTCAGCAGAATTACCTTGGTGTCTAGTTTCTGTGCAGAAAATCAACTATCAGGAAAAATCCCGGAAAATATGCCAACTATCAGAAGACTCACGGAGCCAGAAGACGAGACGGAGTAGGGCCACGAGGGGCCCACACCACCTGGCCACGCGGGCTAGGCCAGGCCATGCCTGGGGGTGGTGTGGCCGCCTCGGCTGCCCCCTCGGCCTCCCTCTTCGCCTATAAGTTGCCTCTTGACCTAAAAACCAGGGGGGTTCGACGTTTTTCAGAAAGAGTTCCGTTGTGCCGCCACCACCAGATTCCGTGATTCGGAACCAAAAACTCTCTTCTGGCACCCTGTCGGGACAAGGATTTAGAGGAGATCATCGCCATCATCATCACCATCGCTTCTCCATCGACCATCCATGTTTCCCCCATCTATGAGTGAGTAATCCCCCGCTGTAGGCTATGGGGATGGTAGGGATTGGATGAGATCGTTCATGTAATGGCATCAGATTGTTAGGGCATGGTGCCTACTATCTATTATTAGTGCTTTTTGACTTTGTTGCAACTTGTTATACTTACTGCTTGTCACTAGGGCCCGAGTGCCATGATTTCAGATCTGAACATGTTATTGCTTCATTATGATAGTATTGTTTATGGTCTTACTTGCCAGTTGTATACACATATTTTTGTCCGGAACCAAAGGCCCCGAAGTGATAGCAATCGGGATAACCGGAGGGAATGGCTTTGATGTGAGGATCACATGTGTTCACGGAGTGTTAATGCTTTCCTCCAGTGCTCTATTAAAAGGAGCACCTTAATTTTCAGTAGTTCCCTTGAGGCCCCGCTGCAAACGGGCTGGCAGGACAAAAGATGTTGTGCAAGTTCTCATTGCGAGCACGTATGACTATATATGGAACACATGTCTATAATTATTTACTTGGATGCTTTATCTTATTCATCTACAAATGCCCTATATCTTGATTGCCATGTGAATTGTCTTGTCCATGCAACGCCCGTCCATCCATCCCTATGCCTACCGCTCTTTAACCCTACTGTTTACTGCAATTGTTACTACTGTCTTTACTTTTACTACTGCTATTACTTTACTATTGCTACTACAAAACTGTTGCTACTGATAAACTACTATGAGCAAGATTGGTTCCAGGTGCAGCTGAATTGAGAACTCAGTTGTTAAGGCTTATAAATATTCGTTGGCTCCCCTTGTGTCGAATCAATAAATTGGGTTTCACTTCCCTCAAAAATACTGCAATACACCCCCTTATACTTGTGGGTCATCACATTGCTCCAATCACTATGTCGCCAGAGGAAATGATTCTTATTTTCAAACAAGGAATTGAAGAGAGTTTCAAATAATCTTGGTCTAGAATCTCTGATATACATGAAAAAACTTAACCTAAAATGACTCTAAGCTTGTTTCTTAGCAGTTTCTACTTTGGACTTGCTCTTTGCTATAGATATGCTTTGGATGCTATAGTAGGAGGAGATTTCCTCCAGTGCAATGAGGATGAAGCTTTTAATGCCATAAAAAGTTGGTTGCAACATATGACTTGCCTAGCAAATCTGATTCCTGCATTACAAACATTATTGCTAGATTGAACACTCTTGAGACCAAAACAGCTAGTTTAAAAGAATGCCATAACATGCTTAGAGAGCATCATGAATATGTTCCAATGAATTCTGAATCTTCAAAATGGCTTCCTACAGTAAAAGTTGTTATAAATAACGAAACTTTTTATGCTTGTTGCGATATCATGTCTGAATTCTGTCTTATACCTAAAGATGTCTATGAATGTTTAAATCTCTGGGGACTTTTTGAAGAAGGAGAAGAAATATCTCTTACTAATAATGCCACAATATTACCCATTGGAATAGCTGAAGGAGTGTTTAGAAAGATCTTAGGGAAAGTGGTGTCTACTGATTATCTTGTTATTGAATGTGTAGGAAAAGGACAAATTACACTTGGAAGATCCCTACTAAAACTCCTTGGAGCAATAATAGATGTGGAAAAAGGCATCATGCATTTTTCTTCTCTACCAAACAATCATATGTTCCCCAAGGATAAGAGTAAAGGTAAGAAAGGTAGGGGCAAGAAATTTGGTCTTGATGCTTCTTCATTTGAGAATACTTGATTCTTGCTTCTTATGCCTAGCCCAAAGGCGTTAAATAAAAGCACTTATTGGGAGACAACCCAAATTTTAGTCAATAAATTTTTCTTTTGTTGAGTCTTGGAAGTTATTGCCTCAGTAATAACCTCTCCTTATCATTTTTGTCTGGTTTTTGTGCCAAGAATAACCTCGAATAAGAGAGAAATAATGGTTGGGAAAGTTGTTGTCCCAAAATAGATTTTTGTGCTTCACCGTAAAAACTCGTGAAAATCTCTATATGTCGGAATGAGCTATAATTTTTTGTGGTTCTTCCCCAGGTTGTTATCTAACGTTTGTTAGTTTAAAACTTTTCGATTTGAGCAACATAAGGTCTTCGGAAAAATCGGTTTTTACCTAATGGTCCGTTTTGACAGATTTCTGCCATTATTTGCATTTGCCTCTTAATCTCTTTGTCTTTGAGTTCTCTTTGATCACTTGAGCTTTTAGAAGGAATTGTTACAGTAGCTTGTGTTTTTAATGGAAGTTTTACTTGTGTTGAAACTGAACCTAAAGACTTATTATCTTAAGTACACTAATGTTGCTAATGAAGATTGTGTGAAGTTTTGTATGAAGGAAATTTTAAAGTGTAGGGAAGAACAATGTCATCAGATGAAGTATGGAAAAAAGCTCAAGCTTGGGGATGCCACCCGTGTCACCCCAAGAAATATTCAAGAAGTACAAGCGTCAAAGCTTGGGGATGCCCAAGTCATCTCCTTCTTCATCAATAAAAATCTCAGGTTTTCTTCCAAACACGTCATTTTTATTATTTCATGCACAATTGTGTTGTTCTTGGAGCGTCATCATTTTTGTTTTTAGTTTTCTTTTGCTTAGATTGCTTAAATAAATTGGTCGGACCCCCGCATTCATACATAGTTTCAAATCAGTTGATTTGGATTGGAAAAGAGTAGGAAAGTTCATGCTTATGAGTGGTACAAAAAGTAGCTTGTTTTCACTGTGGCCTAGACTTTATCATGTCATGTTTTATATTGCTTTGACTCTATGCTTAGTGATTATTGCTGTAGCATGACTTGTTACAAACAATTGCGATTGCTTAATGTGCCTTGAAAGAATCATGCATTGTTTTAGCATATAAAAGCATAATATTGTGGTATTCTCCTTTGATGCTTTATTTGGGTTGACTTGGCGCATGCTCACACCATGTTAAGACTATACCAGGTCCCCATAGCCTCTATGATCATTTAGTTTCGACTTGTAATATCACTCTATGCTTTAATTAATAATATTTTGTCGCTTTGCATGATTATGGCCATTATTGCTCTCTTAGTTGGTCGCTCCCAGTCTTTTGCTAGCCTCCACATGTACCAAGTATGAGTTCCACTCATGCATCCAACTCCAAATAAAACCAAGTTATTCCAAAGAGTCCACCATACCTACTATTAGCATTATTTCTATTCCAAGTATATTCATGTTTTTATCTACCTTACGAATTAAACTTGTTATGTGAAAATTAGTGATTAAAGCTCTCACAAACTTGATGGCACACTTCACTTTCTTGCACTTAATAAACTTGAACCATTGTGCCCATCTATGTTGCGTATATGCTTGCGCTTTGTAAGTTGTGAATTAGAAGAACCATGTTATCATGGGGAACGCTTTCAAAATTGCACTTTATTTAGTTGATATCATGTTCTTTTGCTTATGGATCCCGGCGGTGTGAAATAAAAGGGGAGCTTGTAAGCTCATGGAGTTTGTATATGTGTTAGAGAAACGCCTGGGCAGCTAGCCTAATCCATGCCTAATCATGGTGGAAACTTGCAGTATAACCATAGTGAGCAATCTGTAAAGCATCCTCAATAAAAAACCCTGTGCAAATAGGAAATAAAAAGATCGATGAGCTTATCATTTTGATATGGGAAAGCTCTTGTATCATGGGGCAAGGCGTACCCCATTGGCGGTTCTCTATGATACACATGTACTTACAATGACAAGAACTTACTCGTGACTAAAGTTTAGTAGCATGAGGTTCGGTACTCGTAAGCAAGGGGCATGAGATTTTCAACTTATAACTTGTCAGGCATATCCTCAAATTTGTTCACTTTAACCTTAATCACCTGAAGATGCTTATGATAGGGGCAATGAGAGCTGAAAGCTAATAAGTACCATAATTATTGGAAGCTCTTTATGAAACTTGAATCCCTTCTTCCTTCTATGAAGGCCTTTCTTTTACTTTTATGTTGAGTCTCCATCTTCTATCTTTATGCACCTATTGAGAGAGCATAGTGGTCATTCTGAGTTTAATTTGCATTGTCCCAAAACTTGTTGATTGATTCATAACTTTGACATTGTTGTTCTTAAACTATTTGTATCTAGTCACCCTTATGAACCTTGAAGGTGTCCTATGCATTTATGTTTTGCTAGACCATGAGGGACAAGATGAATACCATTTTCATTATGTTTTCTATATGTGAAACAAACAAATAAACGTCTTTTAAAGCATTGTTATTCATGAATCTTTTGTTTGTACCTTTTCATGTTACAACATAGTTGCTATGTTTTATTGTTAGAACTATATCTTTCATGTCTATGTTAGAATACTTTGATCCCAGCTATCAATGTTTTACAAATACCTTGATCAAGATTGTGATGGTGCATGTCACCTCAAAAATTATTCTTTTTTATCACTTACCTACCAGAGGATGAGCAGGAGATAAGCTTGGGGATGTTGATCCGTCGTAAATGTATCTATAATTTTTGATGTTCCATGCTTGTTGAGTCTCTACTTTCTTATGTTTTGTTCATACTTTGAGATATTTTTATACATTTTCTGGAATTAACCTATTAACAAGATGCCACAGTGCCAGTTGCCTATTTTCTGCTGTTTTTGGTTTCAGAAAAGCTAGTAAGGAAATATTCTCGAAATTGGACCGCACAAAAGTGCAACTTAATTTTTTACCCAAAGCAACACGGGGTCTAGAGTGGAGACAAAGAGGGGCCATGAGGTGGCCACACCATAGGGTGGCGCGGCTAGCCCTAGGCGCTCCGCCACCTGGTGTGGGCCCCTCGAGCCTCCACCGACCTTGCCCTTCCACCTATAAAAGCCTCCTGGGATGAAAACCCTAATGACCCTATCAAAATTCCACGAAAGTGTCTGTAGCCGCCGCCATCTTGATCCCCAGATCGGGGGGATTCGAAGCTCTTCCCGGCACCCTACTGGAGGGGAGAGATCACCCTGAAGGCCTTCTTCATCACCATGACTGCCTCCGGTGTGATGCGTGAGTAGTTCATCCTTGGACTACAGGTCCATGTAGTAGCTAGATGGTTGGTTCTTCTCCTTTGTGCTATCATGTTTAGATCTTGTGAGCTCCGTTCATGATCAAGATCATCTATTTGTAATCTTACATGTTGTGTCTGCGGGGATCCTATGGATATTGAGATGCTATTTCAGATTGATTATTGATTCTATCATGTCTATGTTATTTGTGATATTGCATGCTTTCAAATTGTTAGTAGTTATCTTGGACAAGTAGATGCTAGCAACTCCAAGAGGGAGTATTTATGCTCGATAGTGGGTTCATGCCTCTAGTAATCTGGCGAAGTGATAGGAATCTCTAAGGTACTAGATGTGCTGTTGCTACCAGGGAGAAAACAACAATCCTTTCTCCATGGGACAATTGTCTTGTTTACTTTACACAATTTGCTTAATGCAATTATCTGTTGCTTGCAACTTAATACTGGAGAGGCTTCGGATGATAACCTGAAGGTGGATTATTAGTCATAGATGTAGTTGGATTACGGTCTAAGTATAATGTTGTAATACCCAATCAAATCTCGTAGGAGTCAAGATGTTTAGTATATGCATGGTATGCTTTCTCGAGTCTACCAATTGCCCCGCTGTAATTTGTTCACCCAACATGTTATTTATCTTAAGGAGAATCACCACTAGTGAACTATGGACCCCGGTCCATTCTTTTACCATTGATAAACCATCTACTATTTACTGTTTACTGTTTACTTTCTGCAAGAAATTACTATCTTCCACACAATACGTTTAATCCTTTGTTTTTAGCAAAACCGGTGAGATTGACAACCTCATTGTAAGTTGGGGAAAAGTTCTGTGGTTGTGTTGTGCTGGATCCCAAGTTGCTAGCAACACCTTGGGGTTGTTTCCTTGCTCCTACTGGTTCGATAACCTTTGTTTCATAACTGAGGGAAAACTTGTTGTTGTGCTCATTATACCTTCCTCTTGGGGTTCCCAACGAGCTCGATATATTTTGAGCCATCAGCCCCCAAAGGCGTGTTGTATCTAGCAAGGCACAATAATGTGCCTAGTGCTCCTAGGCCACACCCACTCCATAAGAGGCATTGCTAGTGCACCAGTCACAAGGCGCGCACACATGGACCGGCCCTGGACGTGGCCCAGCCGATCCATATTTGATATCCCTTTTCCCCTTGTATTTCATTTCTTCCAACATGCCGCTCTCATTCTCGCCTCATGTCACCATCAAGCCGAAGGTACCAAAGGCGATGGGCTCAATATGGAGTCAAAGGGGACATTCATGAAGTCTAGCACCCTGGTAAATCCCCATATTATAATTGCATGTTGTTTTTATTTTGTGCATCATCATGACATCAACATGCATATGTTTGTCTCTAAAAATATTTTATTAAAACCTATTTTTGTATCTATATTACTTCCCACTTTATTTCAAATAAAAAATCTAATTTTGTTTGTCTAAAAACTATTTAGAAAAAAGGTTTTGTAAAATAATAATAATAATGTTTTTGTGTACAGGAAGGCAACCCAACCTTTGGGCCTAGCTACCTATAACCCCTGACCCACCTAAACCTAGCCTCCACCCAAACCCTACCTAACCCAACTACAACATGCAACACAACACCCCGCATGCCGGACACAAACACATGGACACCCATGCACCCAACACCACCACCCCGACCTGACCTGGCCACACAACCACAACACACACCTAACGCACGTAGTAGAAAACACGACGCCCACAGCCACACAACGCTCACCACCTAAACACTATCCACCAACCGGTCTCCTAGTGGTTTTTTGCCCACCCTCCTAGCTGTTGGTTCCATTTTACGATTGGGTTCTCGAGCCCCTTTCTTCCTCAATGAGCGGCCGTGACTCGCCTCGTTGGAGCCCAAGCTCTTGAGCCCATATTGCCGGTGCCTCCACCATCCTCCGCGTCACTAGCGCAGGTTGCTCTCTCCGTCACCTCCCGCCACCTCTATGGTCGGTCGTCTCTCCTTATTGTGATGTTGGTCCCACCAAGCTCCCCAGAGGCCATGCTCCTGCGAGTACCGCAACCTCCCTCTCCTAGATGCCTCTGCTTACGTGAGCACCCACACGTGGCTAGCCACAATCGGCCCTCCTTCCCTTCCATGCCGTCACCGCCTCCATCCTCTCCACTTCCCGCGACCAGGAGGTGTAACACCCCATCATTAGAGCTTAGAAATAAGCTGAGATGTGGTGTGTGCATTGCATTCATGCATAGAAAATCTGGATAATTTTCACGCTTTTAAATAAAACTTGTCAAAGTGATTAAAGCTTCTCTTAAATTGGTGGAACTGAAGTAGAACATCAAGTTGATTGTGATAAGTTTCAATATGATCTTTGTTAAAACCTTAACTTTGGGTAATATAATTTGATCTAAGGGTAGATCAAATATAATAAAACTAAGTCACAACACACTACTTAATAAGTAGTACTTGATCTTATAGAGATCATTACATGGTATTCCATACAACAACTCAAGGATGAATACTTAATCTTCTAAAGATTATATCAAGGTATTATCTACAACAAACCCTAAATACCAAGTTAAGTATATAACTTAAGTAAAGAAATATCATAACTAAAACTTGAGACACTTGCTTGCCATAGTTAATTATACCATGGGTATCATGGTAGTTCTAAAACATTAGCTCTTATCACTAATAGAGTGGAAGAGGAAGTCAAGCCAAGACCATTCATATCATGTCCATGTTGCCATATTAGTAGGTGACATTCCTACTTAACCAAGTCCTAGTGTCTATTGATCTTCAATGTTGAATGATCAATTCTTGACCTAACACTCGTTGATTCTTAGCTCTGACCTATTATATTGACCTCCCAAAGAACTTAAGTAAATTAATAAGAAGGAGGAGTTAGTTATAGTAGAGTGTGCCATCATCAATGGAATGTGATCCTTAGCGGTGATCAAACCATTTGATATTAGAGGAGTTAACTCACTCATGAGTTAACTAGAAGAAGTATTTAAACCCAAGAGTTTAGATAATAATTATGAAGCCATGAGAAAGCTAGTAGTAGTAGAGAATCCAATGATAATCTTGTTAAGACAAGAAGGTATAAACCTAAAGTAAGTTTTCTTAACAAGATAAGCCTATAGAGAGACTAGTGCAAAGTCTACTACCTAGTAATAATAGATCTTGATCAAACAAATAGAAGTCTATGCCTCGTATGATTAAAGGATGGTGGTCACTATTCTCAAGTCATTTGAGAATAGATGACTAGATGCTGAAGAAGTGAGGTGAGTATACCAAATTAGGAAAAATCCTTATAAGCTGAATCATCTAGCTTGATCCTGAGAAGTCAAGATAGAATATGATGAGGTATGTAATATGAGTTGTATGGAGTAGTTGGAGGCATAGTAATTTAACCAAGTTAATACAAGAACAAACTTGTATTATGGAAGTAGTACCATGCCTATTCTAGAGGATTATTATCACATGTGATGGATAGGGAGAACTATAATCTTGCAAGCCTTGGAAGTAGTTGCAAGAGGTATTTAAGGAAGTTAATGGATGGAGTTAGTAATAGCTGCATTGGTGGATTTATCAAGGGTAGATGAGAAATGGAATTTATATGTAGGAGCAGGGAGAATGATTATTGCTGAAGTGGCATGACCATGTCATCATATGATGATGGATATGGTGGAGCCAGATGACTAGTTCATTTAGGCAGAAGAGATCTTAGTGATCAGATGAGAGATATATAGAATATATTTAGGAAAGGAATTCCTTAACTATGAGCCAAGATTAGTGAAGTGTGAGGATAGGAACTCTTGAGAAAACTTTAACCAACAATATATCAAGCCATGACAGAACCATGTCTACCTCTTTGTCGAAAACCCTAGAATTAAGTTAGTAGTTAAACCAATTCCTATTTTTAGGCAGCCAATGGCTAGTATCTCTTAGTCAAATGCAATGTCTAAGAGATAAGTAGAATACTAGTTGAGAGTTTATGGAAGAAAGCCTTGTCCATGTTATTGTCCTAAACCCTAATAAAGAACCTAGTCTCATAGAACCATCAAGATCACATTAGTAAAATAATATCCATAGCTCACTCTAAGTTGAGATATTACCATGGACACAGAACATGATGGCAATGTCTTAGCCTTAATATTCATCCATCTCCATAATTGAATATGGGTTATTAAACCCTCTCAGAACCCATAATACCTATAATTGAATAAACATTGGCATTTATCCACCAACGATTGTTATTGATTCATCATTACCTAACCAAAATTGTTCTGTGGTAATTCAACACTCTACAAATCAAGTAGAATTGGATTTGGCAAATCACCAAATATGGAGGACCATGAAACTTAGATCACTCTATTATGAACCACAAGGATTAATACCTTATTAATGTATATATATAATTCCTTTATGAGGTTAAGTATTAATAAGATTTTGTACACATAAATATCCATCTTAAACCATCACCATTATATTCTTTTAGTGTGAAGGTCATTTTAAAAGATCTTATTATAAAGAGTAATCTCTAAAAACCTAATTCCTATTAATATTTTCTAATGAAAATAATCCTTTATATATTCATGAATAGTAAAAAAATACTAAAAAGGAATGTCAAACCAACTACTTACTCTAACTGTGTACAATCCTTGTTGATTCATTGAGTTTGAGTATTGGAATCATTAAGGAAATTCAAATTGAAATGGAAAAGAGAAAAATAGAAATAAAAACAGAATAAGCAAAGAAAAAGAGGTAGCCAGTCATTTCGGCCCATGGCCTAGGTCGTTCCTATACTATGTGTCTCTTGCCGGCCTGCCTTTCTGCACCTCGCTTGCTCCACCACAGCCCAATAGCAGCCCAACCCAAATACTTATTCGGACGTCTATCACACCTTCGTCATCGTCATGCACACATGCAGCTACGTGCCGGCGCCATTGCCGTCGATCCTCCGCCTTGCTGTGATGTGTGCTGCCGCCCCTAGAGGTGAGGATAACACCGCCCGCGTTCTCCTCTATCCGCTCATACCCATCTCACTATCTCTCGTGCTCTCTCCCATTTTTCCCCTTGAGCCGAAACCCTAGCTAGAAAGGAGCCATGGAACCCGTCGTTCCAGACCCTGCCGAGCTCCGTCATGGTGCCTGGGAGCTTCCTCTCATCATCCTGGATCGTCTGGCATAAGGAATCGAGCCCTCTCGCTTGCCATTGATGCCACCATCCTCGACTCTACGCCGTCAGTAGTCACCGTTCGTCTTCGATTGCCGCTCTCACAGAGCTCCTCCGGCCTCGTCATCGCGCCCTTCAGCTTCATGGTGAGCTACCGGTGCTCGTGCACCTTCTGGATTTCTTTCTCGCACCCTGATTTGCCCTGCCGTCATTCTCCGCCATAGGTCACCGTAAGTTGTTATCGTCGGAGTAGCTCCGGTGACCAATAACGGGCGGCGACACCGTCCTAGTGCTCGCCTAGACCTCCTCTATCCAGCACCACACTCCTCATTGCCCTGTTAGCTCCCCAGCATCTAGTCTGAGATCAACCTGGGAGGAATCAGCATTGATGATGTCACCATGACATCATGGTGATGTCATAAATGTATTTCTTTTATTTTCTTTTCAATAATCATTTTTGTAATAAATAAAACCTTAGATATGACATGGAATAAGCCCCATGATACGTTGTAAACGTATCTATAATTTTTGATGCTCCATGCTTGTTTTGTTTCAAACAATTTAGATTGCTTAATGTGCGTTGAAAGAATCATGCATTGTTTTAGCATACAAAAGCATAATATTGTGGTATTCTCCTTTGATGATTTATTTGGGTTGACTTGGCACATGCTTACACCATGTTAAGACTTGTAATATCACTTTACGCTTAAATTAATAATGTTTTGTCGCTTTGCACGATTATGGCCATTAGTGCTCTCTTAGTTGGTCGCTCCCAGTCTTTTGCTACCTCCACATGTACCAAGTATGAGTTCCACTCATGCATCCAACCCCTAAGAAACCAAGTTATTCCAAAGAGTCCACTATAAATTCCTATGCATGGTGTGTTACACCATTCCAAGTATATTCATGCTTTTATCTACCTTCCAAATTAAACTTGTTATGTGAAAATTAGTGATTAAAGCTCTCACGAACTTGATGGTACACTTTACTTTATTGCACTTAATAAACTTGAACCATTGTTCCCATCTATGTTGCGTATATGCTTGCGCTTTATAAGTTGTGAATTAGCAGAACCATGTTACCATGGGGAACACTTTCACCATTGCACATTATTTAGTTGATATCATGTTCTTTTGCTTATGGATCTCGGCGGTGTGAAAGAAAAGGGGAGCTTGTAAGCTCATGTAGTTTTTATATGTGTTAGAGAAATGCCTGGGCGTCTAGCCTAAGCCATGCCTCATCATGGTGGAAACTTGCAGTATAACCATAGTGAGCAATCTGTGAATCATCCTCAATAAAACCTATGCAAAATAGCAAATAAAAAGATCATTGAGATGCTCATTGTCTGTTGCCTTGTCATTTTGATATGGGATAGCTCTTGTATCATGGGGCAAGGGGTACCCTGTTGGCGGTTCTCTATGATACACATGTACTTACAATGGCAAGAACTTACTCGTGATTAAAGTTGAGTACCATGAGGTTCGGTACTCATAAGGAAGGGGCATGAGATTTTCAACTTATAACTTGTCAAGCATATCCTCATATTTGTTCACTTTAACCTTAACCACCTAAAGATGCTTATAATAGGGGTAATGAGAGCTGAAAGCTAATAAGTACCATAATTTTTGGAAGCTCTTCATGAAACTTGAATCCCTGCTTCCTCTATGAAGGGACTTTCTTTTACTTTTATGTTGAGTCTCCATCTTCTATCTTTCTGCACATATTAAGAGAGCATAGTGGTCATTCTTAGTTTAATGTGCATTGTACCAAAACTTGTTGATTGATTCATAACTTTGATATTGCTTGTTCTTAAATTATTTGTATCTAGTCACCCTTATGAACTTTGAAGGTGTCCTATGCATTTATGTTTTGTTATACCATGAGGGACAAGCTGAATACCATTCTTATTATGTTTTATATATGTGAAACAAACAAACGTATTTTAATGCATTGTTATTCATGAATCTTTTGTTTGTGCCTTTTTCATGTTACAACATAGTTGCTATGTCTTATTGTTAGAACTCTGTCTTTTATGTTCATGTTAGAGTACTTTGATCCCAGCCATCAATGGTTTCCAAATACCATGATCAAGATTATGATGGTGCATATCACCTCAAAAATTATTCTTTTTATCACTTACCTACTCGAGGACGAGCAGGTGTTAAGCTAGGGGATGTTGATACGTCGTAAATGTATCTATAATTTTTGATGATCCATGCTTGTTTTGTTTCAACTATCTTATGTTTTGTTCACACTTTGAGGTATTTTTATACATTTTTTGGAACTAACCTATTAACAAGATGCCACAGTGTCAGTTGCCTATTTTCTGCTATTTTTGGTTTCAGAAAAGCTAGAAAAGACATATTCTCGGAATTGAATGAAACAAAGCCTGAAGTTCCTATTTTTCCTGACATGACACGGAGTCCAAAAGGGAGACGGAGGGGATCCAGGAGGCAGGCACACCCTAGGGTGGCGCAGGTCACCCCTGGCCCACCTCTGGCATCGCCTCTTCGCCAATATATTCCCCCCGGGACAAAAACCCTAAGTACTAGATCAGAATTCCACGAAAAGTTCCACAGTGCTGCCGTCACCGAAGAGGAGATTCTGGGGACAGAAGTCTCTATTCCGTCACCCTGCCAGGATGGGGAAGTGCCCCCGGTGCCATCTCCATCGAGTCCATCGTCATCTCCATCGCCGTTGTTGATTCCCATGATGAGGAGGGAGTAGTGCTCTCTTGAGGCTAAGGGCTCTACCGTTAGCTATGTGTTCATCTCTCTCTATGCATAATCTTATTGAGATCATGAGCTTCGTAATCTATAGATCTATTCTGCTACTCAAGTGCTTTAATGAATCTTTGCTTCCCCACGTGTGTGAAGTTGACAGTGTGCACACCGTGTGGCACTTTGTCTAAGATTACATAATACTTGTCATGAGTATATTTTGAGTTGGATGTCTCTATGAGATTGTGGTGTTTGTTGGAACCATTTGGCGCTGAAGGTGATAGTGAGGGGTTATCTAGATGGTGAATGCGAACTTTAAGGTGTGCTGTTATAGCCCTACATCGTCCAACCAGAGAGTAGTCCAGGGTAGCATCATGAAGAGAATATATTTATATGAGAGTGTCCACTAGTGAAAGTATGATCCCTAGGCCTTGTTTCTAAGAATTGAAATACCGTTTACAATCAGTTCTATTACATGTTTGTTTGCTGCCACTCTTATTTCAGATTGCAATTACCACTTATAATCATCCATATTACTTGTATTTCACTATTTCTTCGCCGAACTAGTGCACCTATACACGTGACAAGTGTAATGGGTGTGTTGGGGACACAAGAGACTTCTTGTATCTTGATTGCAGGGTTGCTTGAGAGGGATATCTTTGACCACTTCCTCCCTGAGTTCGATAAACCTTGGGGGATCCACTTAAGGGAAACTTGCTTCTGTTCTACAAACCTCTGCACTTCGAGGCCCAACACTGTCTACAAGAATAGAAGCGTGCGTAGACATCACCCACCAGTCATTGACTGGTGCTAGGAATAGCCCCTGTGAGAAAATCCACCCCATCTCATGCTGACATCAGCATTACCTAATAAACACATTTAGTTATTTTATTTTTAATTTCAAAAAATTATTAAATCTTGTTAAATCAATACCTTTTGTTTTATAATTCATGAAAATATATATTATATATCAAAATGTTTAGAAAAATAAATTATATATTCTAAACCTATTATCATGTTTTATTTTCAAACTTAAATAAGATAATAATAATTATTAGTAAATAACCTATTAGGGATAAATCTTAAATAAATATATTCTATTATTTAAAATTCATAAAAATAAGTATAATATAACAAAATTCTTAGAAAAACAAAATACACATTTGTAAACTTATTTTGTACATTTTTGTGAGAATTAACTAAGTATTTATTATTTATTTAGTATTTACAAATTAGTGTATATTATTTTCCAAAGGGACTTTATCAAATATAAAATCCTCAAGAATAATATTTTGAATCATTAAAACCTTTACTATTATTTCACCAAAAGTTTATAAACATATTGAAAATCCAAAGGTAATTCATAAGTAGTTAAATAATACTATTTCCTTGTTTACAAATCATAACCACTCATTTATAAGGAGACAAATGGTTCTATTCAATCATAAAGTTAAGAAACTACTACTCAACTAAAAGTAATACTACTCTTAATTAACCTTAAAGAAACATTATGAAGTGAACCAAATTATAATACCATATATTGACCAAGATAGATAAGGGTAAACTATTAGTGTAGTCCTTATTCAAATGAAGTAATTCTTTCTTCTTTTAGAATTATAACTAGAAAGAAAGCCTAAGAGTGGTAACTTATAGTTTAAATGCTTTTGTTTAGTTAAGTATGATTTTCTTTAAAAGTTATTCTTTTAAGAAACATTAAAAGTAATCCTTAAGCATTTCTATAAAGGCTCTAATTGATTAATAATATGGCTTAAGAAATCTTTTAGATACCATGCCCCATTTGAGTGCTTTAATATTGCATGCTACTCGTTGTATTTACATATTGTTTCACACACTCTCATAAGCCTTAGTAAGAAACACAAGTATGAAAATGGTATAAAAGTACAACACATTCCAAAGAACTCATCACAAGCTTCAAACCCTAGATCAGATACAATTAGTCCGAGGATTCGCGTTTATCAAACTGCATTACATTAATTATGCATAATTGCATCTTCATTCTTTAAACATTCATCCTTACCGGACCAATGATGTTGTTTACAAAATTTGGATCTTCTATTATCTTGAAGACCATGAGTGCATAATCTTGCAATCACAAAAGGAAAGTTCACACTTGCTCATGTACTTTGATTATTTTCTATCAAATGCTTGTAACTCGAATGCTGGCATCACCTGCATGTCAAAAAGGTCAGAAAACCCTATTTTTAAAATAATATTATTATGGATTATTTACCAGATGGTAATAATCTACTAATACAGTTCCAGTGGTAAAGGAACATAATATCTAGGACTTAACAACCAATGTCGCTAGTGATTCTAGCGTCGTATATTACGCAGTAACCATGAGATTTGGAATGGAACGGAGAAGTCAGTTGTATCTTCTTCCTCTCGCATGCATCCGGATGTGCAGGTCGTGGCTGTTATCCTCGTAGCATGCATTTATTGGTAATTCGTAGAGGATATGCAGCATATGGGTGGGAACCCTCAACGTCCCATGATAGTTCTGGGATCTGACGGACTGTACTAACCATTGCCGTAATTCAAGATGTGGGCATGGCGTACACCAAGGGGACATGTGGGGTTGCGAAGGGGGCAGTGATTGGCTTGGATCATCTATTGGGCCCCACATCAAGGAATTGTGGACAGGAATAAGCTGCCCGGTTGTGCAACAAGGAGTCGGTCTCTCATGGTTAAAGTAACGCACCTCTACAGAGTGTAAGAACTATGACATGTTACTCCCTGTTCCGGGAAGGAGGTACGAACGCGGCAGGAAAGGAACTCCCTGAAAGTTCTGGTCAACCTGTGAAGACTGTCGGACATAGTTTTCAAAATAAAAGGAACCTATGAAGAAATGTTTATGAAAACCTGCATTCCCTATGACCTTTGGTCTGTGGCTGTAGAGATAGTGCATCATACACTCCTTTTTAGTGAACTTGCTGAGTACGCTCGTACTCAACCGTACCTTCTTAACCCTTGCTAGGTTCTAAGCCATTGAAGACGATGTCAACAGCAACTTATGCTCAAGAAACCATCATCGGGAGCTCAAGTCCTTGAAGGAAGTCAACAAAGTCAGCATATACCTCAACCAAAGTGAAGACGAAATTCCTGATTAGCTAGGAGTAGATTCTCTAGTCATAAAACCTACTTCTGTAGAGCATTGCACTAGCAGCATTTGCAAGCTAGATAGTTTAGATGCTAGTCTTATTAGCTAGGTAGTTTTGAGTTACTATGTTATGGGGTAACCCCGTGGGTGGCCCGATCTTCACGGATCTCGTGGTCAGATCGATGGGAAAACGAGGGCAAAGGGAGAAGGTAGCGGAGGCGGACGCACACGTCCCAAAGAACACTATGAACACACACAAAACTCACAGGATACAAGGACAATTTCTCTCGCCGGTGGTTACCGGTCTAATAGAATCCTCGCAAGGAAAGATCGGTCAACGTGCTCCCTCGATCCCACGCGGAGAGGGAAGAACACCTTGAAGAGGGGTCTTCACGTCTTGGCAAAGGGACACCAATACCAAGGCCTTGTACAACGAGGGAGGCGCGATGCAAACACAACGAGGTGGTGACGATAGTCGATCCCCTTTGGTAGAAGGGGATGAGGCAAAACTAGAGATTCCACAAAGGGTGTTGTCTTTAGTCTATCATCTATGCCTAAGGGATACATGAGGGGTGGGGGCTCTATTCATAGGCCAGCCACTTACATAGGGGTAGTTTGGGCATAATACTAGGGTTGCAACATAATAAGAGGGTACATGGGTTGTGATCCAGCTGTTGAGGCGCGCATGCCCAGTCTTGACCGGTAGTACTGATGGCTATGCACTCTATTCTTGTAGATAGTTGTTGGGCCTCCAAGTGTAGAGGTTTGTAGAACAGCAGCAAGTTTTCCCTTAAGTGGATCACCCAAGGTTTATCGAACTCAGGGAGGAAGTGGTCAAAGGTATTCCCTCTCAAGCAATCCTGCAATCAAGATACAAGAAGTCTCTTGTGTCCCCAACACACCCAATACACTTGTCAGGTGTATAGGTGCACTAGTTCGGCGAAGAGATAGTAAAATACAAGTGGTATGGATAATTATAAGTGGTAATGGTGATAGAGAATAGATTGGTGGCGTGTGGTTGACATGGGAAAAGACTAAAGGCAAACTGAAATAAAGAAGGAAGCAAGCAAACATGTAATAGATCTAATAGAAAACGGTGTTTCAATGCTAAGAAACAAGGCCTAGGGATCATACTTTCACTAGTGAACACTCTCATATAAATATATTATCCTCATGATGCTACTCTTAACTACTCTCCGGTTGAACACTCTAATCGATGGTAGGGCTATAACAACACACCTCAAAGTTCATCTTTCCCATCTAGAAACCCCACACTGTCACCTTGAGTACTAGATGGTTCCAACAAAAACCACAATTTCATAAAGATATCCAACTCCAAATATAACTCCAAATATAGCCTAAGTGCCACCATGGTGTGCACGCTGTCACTTTCACACACATGGGGAGAGCAGAGATCTATTAAAGCACTTGAGTAGCAAGGTAGATCTATAGATTACAAGCTCATGATCTTAATAAGATCATGCATAGAGAGAGATGAACACATAGCTACCGGTAGAACCCTTAGACTCGAGAGAGAACTACTCCCTCCTCATCATGGGAATCAGCAACAGTGATGGAGATCGATGGAGATGGCTCCAGGGGCACTTCCCTATCCCAGCAGGGTGCCGGAACAGAGACTTTCTGTCCCCCGAATCTCCCCTTCGGTGGCGGCAGCGCAGCGGACCTTTTCGTGGATTTCTGATTGACTACTTAGGGTTTTGGCATCGCGAGGCTTCTTATAGGCCAGAGGGCAAGGTCGGTGGGCGGCCAGGGGGCCCACACCATGCCCTGGCGCGGCCTAGGTGGACCCGCGCCTAGGGGTGGTGTGGCCACCCTGTGGCCCCCCTCCGGCTCTCCTTCTGGCTTCGTGAGTCTTCCGGAAAATAGTAACTTTGGCTTTTGTCCCGTCCAATTGCGAGAATATTCATTTTCTAACTTCCTGGAACCAAAAACAGCAGAAAACAGGCAATTGGCACTATGGCACTTGTTAATAGGTTAGTCCAAGAAATCATATGAAAAGTACTCCAAAGTGTGGACAAAACATAAGAAAGTAGATAGAACCAAGCATGGAACATCAAAAATTATAGATACATTTGCAATGTATCAACATCCCCAAGCTTAACTCCTGCTCGTCCTCGAGTAGGTAAGTGATAAAAAGAAAGAATAATTTTTGAGGTGACATGCACCATCATAAACTTGATCAAAGTATTTGTAAAACATTGATAGCTGGGATCATAGTACTTCAATCAAAAGATGAAAGACAAAGTTCTAGCAATAAGACAAAGCAACTATGTTGCAACATGAAAAGGCACAAACAAAAGATTCATGAATAACAATGCTTTGCAAGACGTTTGTTTGTTTCACATAAAGAAAACATAGCATAGTGGCATTCAGCTTGTCCCTCATAGAGTAGCAAATATAAATGCATAGGACACCTTCAAAGTTCATAAGAGTGACTAGATACAAATAGTTTAAAACAAGCAATATCAAAGTTATGCATCAATCAACATGTCTTGGGACAATGCACATAGAACTAAGAATGGCCTTTGTGCTCTCAAAGTAGGTGCATAAAGATAGAAGGTGGAGACTCAACTTAATGGTGGAAGAAAAGCCTTCATAAAAGGAAGTAGGGATTCAAGTCTCATAAAGAGCTTCCAAAAATTATGGTACTTATAGCTTTCAGCTCTCATTGCCCCTATCATAAGCATCTTGAAGTGATTAAGGTTAAAGTGAACAAACTATGGTGTACATGCTTGACGAAGTATAAGTTAGAAATATCATGTCCCTTGTATACGAGGGCCTCTCCTCATGCTACTCAAGTTCAGTCACCGGTAAGTTCTTATCATGGTAAGTACATGTGTATCATAGAGAACCGCCAACGGGGTACCCCTTGCCCGATGATACGGAAGAATCCCCATATCAAAATGACAAGGCAAGCAGACAACGAGCATCTCAGCAATCTTCTTATTTACCATGGGAATATGGTGCTTTTTTCTCTCTTTCCTCTTTTCATAATCTCTTTTTTTCTCTTTTCTCTTTTTTTAAATATAGGACTCTTTTTTATAAGAAGAATGCTTCATAGACAGCTCATTATGGTTACGCTGCAGGTTTCCACCATGTCAGCATGGATTAGACCAGCGGCCCAGGCGTTTCTCTAACACATATACATAACTCCATGGACTTACAAGATCCCCTTTCATTTCACACCGACAACATCCATATACAAAAGAGCATGATATCAACTAGGTACAAGTACCAAGTGCAATGTTGAAAGCGTTCCCCATGAAAGCATGGTTCTGCTAATTCCCAACAAATAAGTGCAAGCATATACAACATAGAAGACACAATGGTTCATGTTTATTAAGGGCAAGTAAAGTAAAGTGTGCCATCAAGTTCGTGAGAGCTTTAATCACTAGTTTTCTCATAACAAGTGGAAGGTAAACAAAAGCATGAATATACTTGGAATAGCATAAGCTAGTAGGTAGGTATGGTGGACTCTTTGGAATAACTTAGTTTAGGGAGTTGTATGCATGAGTGGAACTCATACTTGGTTGTGGAGGCTAGCAAAAGACTGGGAGCGACAAACTAAGAGAGCAATAATGGCCATAATCATGCAGAGCGACAAAACATCATTGATCAAAGCATAAAGTGATACTACAAGTTGAAAACTAAAGGATCATAAAGGCTATGGTGACTTGAGATAGTCATAACATGGTGTGAGCATGCTCCAAGTCAACCCAAATAAAGCATCAAAGGAGAATACCACTATACTATGCTTTAATATGCTAAAACAACGCATGATTCATCCAAGGAACATTAAGAAATCTCAATTGTTTATAACAAGTCATGCTACAACAAAGAATACTAAGCATAAAGCCAAAACAATATCAAGCATGACATGACAAAGCATAGGCCACAGTTAAAAACAAGCTCTCTTTACTACTTAAGCATGAACTTTCCTACTCTTTTCCAATCCAAACCAAACTATTTGAAAACCAATGTATGAAAGAGGGGGTCCAACCAATTGATTCAGCAAACTAAGCAAACTAAAAAACAAAATGAAAACGAAAAAGAAGACGCTCCAAGAACAACACAACTATGCATGAAACAATAAAAATGAAGCGTTTGGAAGAAACCTGGAATTTTTATTGATGAAGAAGGGGATGCCTTGGGCATCCCCAAGCTTTGACGCTTGTACTTCTTAGATATTTCTTGGGGTGACACACGTGGCATACCCAAGCTTGAGCTTTAGTCCATTCTTCATCTCATTACTCATTCCTTCCATACACCTGAAATTTTTCCTTCATACAAAACTTCACACAATCTTTATTACCAACATTAGTGCACTTAAGATAAATAAGTCTTAAGGTTCAGTTCGAACACCAAATAAACTTCCATTAGAACACTATCTACTGTAGCACTTCCCTCAAAAAGCTCAATTACCCAAAAGAACTCAAAAAGGAACCAACAAGAAGCAAATGCAGAAAATGGCAGAAATCTGTCAAAACAGACCAGCAGGTAAAGGCGAATTTTTTCGAAGACCTTATGTTGCTCAAATCAAAAAGTTTTGAACTAACGAAAGGTAGATAACTACCTGGGGCAGAAGCACAAAACATTACAGATCAATCCGACATACAGAGCTCTCTCACGAATGTTTACGGTGAAGCACAAAAATCTGTTTCGGGACAGCAACTTTCGCAATCATTACTTCACTCTCATTAGAGGTTACTCTTGGCATAAAAAGCAAATAAAAAGGATAAGGACCGGTTGTTACAGAGGTAATAACTTCCAAGACTCATCTAAAACTTTTGGATTATCTCCTAATAAGTACTTTTCTTTAACGCCTTTAAGTTAGGCATGATAGTTTGAGAAGATGCTCACATAAGAAATATGAATTTAATTAAAAGAGAGCATCAAGAAGCAAATTTAAAGCACATTTGAGTCTAACCCACTTCCTATGCATAGGAATATTGTAAAGAAACAAGTCATGAAAGCACAAAGCAACAAGCGTAGGAAAGCAAAACAAGTGCAACTTCAAAATTTTCAACATAAAGAGGGGAAACTTAATATTGTTGAGACACATAAAACTATATTTCCCTCTCTCATAATAACTTTTAGTAGCATCATGAATAAAAGTAACAACATAACTATCACAAGAAACATTCTTATCATGAGCCACATGCATAAAACAATTATTACTCTCCCTATAAGAATAGTCATTCTTATTAATCATAGTGGGAGCAAATTCAACAAAATAGCTATCATTATTATTTTCATCACCATAATCATAAAATATAGGAGGCATATTGTAATCATAACTAATTTTCTCCTCAATAGTTGGTGGACTAAAAATATGATACTCATCATTGTAATCATCATATATTGGAGGTTTTGTATCATCATAAGCAATAGAATAGCTATCTTCCAAAGTTGGGGGACTAAAAAGATCATTTTCATAAAAACTAGCTTCCCCAAGCTTAGACTTTTCCATAGCATTAGTAACAAAGGTGTTCAAAAGATTCATACTAATAACATTGCTATTAGCATGCAAAGAAAGTTCCATGGGTTTTTTAATTTTCTCTTCAAACACTTCATGTCCTAACTCAAGATAAATACTATAAAGCTCTCTAATTTTTTGTTGTTTTCCATTAAACCTAACTAGTGAAAACAAGAAACAAAAAGACAAAATTGCAGAATCTAAAGGAAATAACTTCGAGCACTCACACCGGAGGATGTGAGTACCTTTTACCTTACCTCCCCGGCAACAGCGCCAGAAAATAGGCGTTTGCCGTGGGAGGTTCTTCTTCTTTAATCCTCTGGTGTGAATACCTTTTACCTTACCTCCCCGGCAACGGCGCCAGAAAATAGCTTGATGTCTACGCACTCTATTTTTGTAGACAGTTGTTGGGCCTCCAAGTGCAGAGGTTTGTAGAACAGCAGCAAGTTTTCCCTTAAGTGGATCACCCAAGGTTTATTGAACTCAGGGGGGAAGTGGTCAAAGGTATTCCCTCTCAAGCAATCCAGCAATCAAGATACAAGAAGTATCTTGTGTACCCAACACACCCAATACACTTGTCAGGTGTATAGGTGCACTAGTTCGGCGAAGAGATAGTGAAATACAAGTGGTATGGATAATTATAAGTGGTAACGATGATAGAGAATAGCTTGGTGGCGTGTGGTTGACGTGGGAAAAGACTAAAGGCAAACTGAAATAAAGAAGGAAGCAAGCAAACATGTAATAGATCTAATAGCAAACGGTGTTTCAATGCTAAGAAACAAGGCCTAGGGATCATACTTTCACTATTGAACACTCTCATATAAATATATTAACCTCATGATGCTACTCTTAACTACTCTCCGGTTGAACACTCTAATCGATGGTAGGGCTATAACAGCACACCTCAAAGTTCATCTTTCCCATCTAGAAACCCCACACTGTCACCTTGAGTACTAGATGGTTCCAACAAACACCACAATTTCATAAAGACGTCCAACTCCAAATATAACTCATAACAAGTATTTGTAATCTCTAGCCTAAGTGCCACCATGGTGTGCATGCTGTCACTTTCACACACATTGTGGAGAGCAGAGATCTATTAAAGCACTTGAGTAGCATGGTAGATCTATAGATTACAAGCTCATGATCTCAATAAGATCATGCATAGAGAGAGATGAACACATAGCTACCGGTAGAACCCTTAGCCTCGAGAGAGAACTACTCCCTCCTCATCATGGGAATCAGCAATGGTGATGGAGATGGCGGTGGAGATCGATGGAGATGGCTCCGGGGGAACTTCCCCGTCCCGGCAGGGTGCCAGAACAGAGACTTTCTGTCCCCCGAATCTCCCCTTCGGTGGTGACGGTGCTGCGGAACTTTTCGTGGATTTCTAATTGATGATTTAGGGTTTACGCATCGGGAGGCTTCTTATAGGCCAGAGGGCAAGGTCGGTGGGCGGCCAGGGGGCCCACACCATGCCCTGGCGCGGCCTAGGTGGACTCGTGCCTAGGGGTGGTGTGGCCACCCTATGGCCCCCTCCGGCTCTCCTTCTGGCTCCGTGAGTCTTCCGGGAAAATAGTAACTTTGGCTTTTGTCCCGTCCAATTCCGAGAAGATTCATTTTCTGACTTCCTGGAACCAAAAACAGCAGAAAAGCACTTCCCCGTCCCGGCAAGGTGCCGGAACAGAGACTTTCTGTCCCTCGAATCTCCCCTTCGGTGGCGGCGGCGCTGTGGAACTTTTCGTGGATTTCCGATTGACTCTCTAGGGTTTATGCATCAGGAGGCTCTTATAGGCAAAAGAGGCAAGGTCGATGGCCTGCCAGGGGGCCTACACCATGCCCTAGCGTGGCCTAGGGTTGCCCGCGCCTAGGGGTGGTGTGGCCACCCTGTGGCCCCTCTCCGACTCTCCTTCTGGCTCCGTGAGTCTTCCGGGAAAATAGTAACTTTGGCTTTTGTCCCGTCCAATTCCGAGAATATTCATTTTCTGACTTCCTGGAACCAAAAACAGCAGAAAACAGGCAACTGGCACTATGGCACTTATTAATAGGTTATTCCAAGAAATCATATGAAAAGTACTCCAAAGTGTGGACAAAACATAAGAAAGTAGATAAACCCAAGCATGGAACATCAAAAATTATAGATACATTTGCAATGTATCAAGTACCGGTCCTCGGGTCCGGTAGTACCAGACCGAAGCGGTAGCGGCTTCAGGGAGCGGTAGCTCCAGGCTTCAGCTGTCATCGAGCTCCAGGTCCGGTAGCACCGGTTGGGCAACTGGTAGTACCGCTTGGGGGCGGTAGTACCGCAAGCCAATACCGGGGCGTCCAGAGGCGATGGCGTGAGCTTCAGTCATGGCCGGTAGTACCGTTGAGGCTGAGCGGTAGTACCGTGGCACGGTAAGAACGCTGTTGGGAGCGGTAGTACCACTCGCGTCTGTCTTCTTGGGTGACTTGGGGACGAGCTTGGACTTGGCGTTGTAGATGTAGTAGCGTCCGTAGGACGTGCTTCATCAGCTCCCCCCCTTAGAAAAGAGTCGTCCTCGACTCTAGACGCTTGTCTTGTAGAGGTGGTCGAGAGACATTCTTGATCCTGGGGTTTGCCATGTAGTCGTCCTCGAGAAGCTTGATGGCAACTCTTCAATGTTCCCTCACTTTCTATGTAGCCTACAAAAGAAAAGCAACACTCAAAGAGTAGCCAATTCATGAAGATTATAGCATGAGTCCTCAAGTAGAAGGAAATCACCTTATGGTGTAGAGATAGCTCGATGAAGGGCATCCATAGGTAACTCTCTAAGGTTCGTCTTGTCAACTCGTGGGTGGTAGAGGTTGACGTGTATGCATTCATACCTTAACACAACAAAGACCAAGCAACATATGTTTGTGTGTGATAGAGGAGCATGTCATTTGTGGCATGTCCATTCTTGTTCACAACACTATTAGCACAACTCAAGTATAGCAACGGAATGCATATGCAAGGTCAAAGTGCATGGAAGTTAATTGAACATCATCCAAATGTGGGAACTCGAAAACTCCATATAACGTCTTAGTGTGGCACTCAAAGAAATTGACTAAAATATTGATCAACATCTTTGATGCAAAGCTAGGAGAATTCGGCAAAAACACATGAGGAAGAATATCCAAAACAACATCATTATGTGTGTAAACCAACCATTGGGAAGAGAAATTGTTCAATATGTTGGATCCCACACACAGATCATCCAAATAAAATATCATGGGGGTATGAATAACGCAAGCGGAAGCAAAAACAACATGTTTGCAAACAAACCATATGAAATAGCAAGTGGTCCTTATGTTTGTTGCAACAACAATACGAGAGACTTGGAAACTCTCATGACAATACATGCTCGAAATGGCATTATGGTTGCACATAAAACATCAGAAAGAGAAATTGTTCAACATTTTTGTGGCAACACACAAAGCATCAATATCAAATAGCAATGAAACATGATTGTCATAAGGTGAAAGAATACCATTAACATGCTTGCAATCTAACCATATGAAAGAGCTATTTGCCAACATGAAATATGCAAAGCATGCAAAAGGTATCAGAGCTGGGTTCGATCTTGAACTCACTTGGGGGATGCTCTCTAGAGCTCTTTTTGTCAACTCGTGCTCAACCGAGGTTGACATTCTTGTGTGGGTACCTACACACATCATAGATAAAAGGAAGAACGTGTGTGCATGGTATAGAAACACATCATCCATCATGATGTATCTCTTCTTGTGCACATCACCATTAGTGTCAATCAAGTATGAAACATATGCATGGTGAGTATGCAAGTGGGGAACATGCTTATCATGGCAATCATCAAAATCTCCAATATTTGAGAAAGCTATGGGGCCCATCTCAATACTAATCATATGATAATTATTGCTGCAAGTAAAACAAGTGAAAGAGCAATTATTCAACTTATTGCAAGCAACAGGAGAAATTGTAAAACACTCATGACAAAGCATGGTTCGAGGGGTACCATTGGTAACATAATTGCAAGCAAAACATTGGAAAGAGCAATTTTTCAACAAAGTGCAAGCAATGATATAATCAACGTAACGTTTAGAGCATGGCATGTCTATGGCAACATCATCAGAATCAAATAATTTCACATGCTCAACATTATGCAAAGGCAAAGTATCACATGGAAATATCAATGAATCATATGTGATATCACAAACATCATCCATAGCATGCCAATGATCACAAGTCATCATGTCCACTAGTGGGATCATGGCATCATCAACACCCGTATTATTAACTTGTTGATACCTCTCATATGAAGTGGGTGTTGTGGTAGAATTGGCCTCCATGTGGGCGACTTCTTCATCATGTATGGGGATGGCATCATCTTCATCCACCATGTACATCTTCTTGGTTGGAGGCATCATCATCTCCAAGCTTGGCGCTTCTTTATCCATGGAACCTAGCACATCATGGGATAACACACTAGAGGTAGAGGGTAAGTCATTAGAAATCAAAGTGGTCTCACATGACCTATCAACTACCACTCTCAACTCTCTGTGTATCACTCATGCCCTCCAAGTGGAAGCACTCAATCTCACATATGGTGGAGTCACTCATCTCACTCTTGCTTTCACTCAAGTGGGCTAAGTGGCTCTCATACTCACATGGGATTGGTACCACATCATCAGTCAAGCATATGGAGGTAGGCTCGGTTCTCTCAACTCCATGCGCCTCCTTTGGTGAAGGGAAAGTCCCATGCTCACCATTCTCGACCTTGTCGTCACCATCTTTTGGTAGTGGTGGAAGTAGGCTCATATTGTTGTCAAGAGCGGTGCACGGATCGACTTCATCACATATGTGGCCTTAGCTTCCTCCATCTTGAAGTGTAGACTCTTGGCATGAAGCTTGATGGCATGGAGGAGAGCTTGCTGTTGGGTCCGCAACATAGAAAACAAAAAATTTCCTACGATGAGAACTATACGCCAAGATCTATCTACTAGATACAGAGCAACGGGTGGACATACATCCATGGAGAACTTACCCTCGAAGACAACGAGCTTTGTTAACGAGTAGGAACTCGTGGTTGATGTAGTCGTACACTTGCCGATCTCAAGATCGTGAGGAAGTCCGAGCGCCGCAACTCAGCAGCGCATTCGCACTCGCACACACGTTCAAGCCACCGGACAACCTACACCTCCTCGCTCCAGCGATCTAGCGGAAGCAGCAACTCCTTCCAGACAAAATGCCACCGGGAACATGTATCTCGCTAATCCGAGACCATGGGGGAATAATTCTAGAGGGGAGAGAGATCCTTCACAAGGAGGTGTAAGGATGAAGGAGGGAATGGGTGGCCTTTTATAGGAGGAGGGGGGGTGCCCCCTCTCTCCATGGCCGACGCATGGGGGGGTGACCCCTCACCTCCCCCATTCATGTGGTGGTAACTCCTCCACATTAAAATGCCTCTTCACATTCCCTTTTAAAGTCTCCACTTTAAATGCATTAAGTTTCTCCAAATTTAATGCTCTCTCATTTAATAAAACTTTTTATTAAATTTATTCAGAATTTTGTTAATTACTTTAATTAACAAACATTCACATATAGCCCCTTGCAATATTTCAATATCACATGCAGAACCACTTTCTGCAATTTCACCCGAAACAATTTCCTGTTTCTATTGAAACAATTCTTGCACTTTGCAATTCTTTCGTCTGAAACATATGTGCTCCAAAATGGTGTCCGGTAACTCTTAAGTGTGCCACCCTACGGTTCGCGAATAATGCAGACATGATCGAGACCCTTCTCCGATCAATAATCAGCAGTGGGACCTGGAGATCCGTACTGACTCCTACACATTCAACGATGACTCCTGTGATCGTGAGAACCTTTAACGCTTGTAACTAAATCCCTCTGTCTCTCGATATATTACATGTCCGAGATTCGACCATCGGTATCTCCATACCTAGTTTGATCTCGTTACCGACATGCACTCTTTTCTCGTTCCCGTGATACAACATTCTAGTGATCACATCACTTGCTTGCAAGCTATCCTAATGTGATATCACCGAGAGGGCCCAGAGTATATCTATCCGTCATCTGGATTGACAAATTCCACTCTTGATCCATGAGCCTCAACATAACACCTTCGTAGCACTGAACCCATCTTTATAGTCACCCTGTTACGGTGTGACGTTTGATGTTATCAAGATACTCTTCCGGTGTTAGCAATTAACATGATCTCATGGTCTAAGGATAAAGATTACTTCATATGATGTTATAGCAATATAAACACAATGACTTGATCGTAATGCTATACTTCGGATGAATGTTCATCACATCATTCCACCAATGGTGTGACCTTGTTATTAACAACATCCAATGTCTATGATCAGGAAACCTTGATCATCTTGTTAATCAACAAGCTAGTCTATAAGAGAGGCATGACTAGGAACCCTTTTTGTTTATTAAACACACATGTATTGATGTTTCCTATCAATACAATTATAGCATGTAAAATAAACATCTATCATATACAAGGAATACATAATAACAACTTTATTATTGCCTCTGAGGGCATATTTCCTTCAGTCTCCCACTTGCACTAGAGAAAATAATCTAGTTCACATAGTGATAAATCTAACACCCATGGAGTTCTGGTGTTGATCATGTTTTGCCCTAGGGAGTACTTTAGTCAATTGATCTGCTACATTCAGGTCCGTGTGCACTTTACAAATCTTTATATCTCCATCCTTGACATGCTCGCGGATGGAGTGAAACCGGCGCTTAATATGCTTGGAATTCTTGTGAGACCTTGGTTCCTTGGCATTGGCTATGGCTCCATTGTTGTCACAATAGATCACCATCGGGTCCAACGCACTGGGAACCACACCTAGTTCCGTAATGAACTCTTTCATCCAAATTGCTTCTTGCGCCGCTTCTGAAGCAGCAACATATTCTGCCTCCGTTGTTGATCCAGCCACCATAGGTTGTTTGGAGCTCCTCCAACTAACTGCTCCGTTCAAGAGAAATACGTATCCGGATTGAGACTTAGAGTCATCTGGATCAGTGTCAAAGCTAGCATCGACATAACACTTAGTGACTAGCTCTTCTTCACCTCCGTATATAAGAATCATATCCGTAGTTCTTCTCAAGTACTTAAGGATATTCTTGACCGCTATCCAGTGTTCCGAACCTGGATCAGATTGGTACCTACTAGTCAAACTAATAGCATGTGCCACATCTGGTCTTGTACATAGCATGACATACATTATAGAGCCTATGGCTGAGGCATAGGGGATCTTATCCATTATTTCTCTTTTTTCCGTCGTAGCCGGACTTTGAGTCTTACTCAATGTCTTGCCTTACAACATAGGTAAGAACCCCTTCTTACTTCCGTCCATATTAAACTTCTTTAATATCTTATCAAGGTATGTACTCTGCGATATCCCAATTAGGCGTCTTGATCTATCTCTATAGATTTTAATGCCTAATATATATGAAGCTTCACCAAGGTCCTTCATCGAAAATTTGCTGTTTAGATAACTTTTAACACTGTTTAAAAGATCTAAATCATTTCCAATCAATAATATGTCATCCACATATAATATCAGAAATGCCACATTGCTCCCACTCACTTTCTTGTAAATACAAGCCTCTCCATAAGTTTGGACAAATCCAAACTCTTTGATCACCTCATCAAAGCGGAGATTCCAACTTCGTGATGCTTGCTTCAGTTCATAGATGGATCGCTGAAGTTTGCACACCTTATTAGCATCCTTAGGATCGACAAAACCCTTAGGTCGTATCATATACATCTCTTCTTCAATATTACCATTGAGGAACGCAGTTTTGACATCCATCTGCCATATTTCATAATCGAAATATGCAACAATTGCTAACATAATCCTAACCGACTTAAGCATCACTACAGGAGAGAATGTCTCATCGTAGTCAACTCCTTGAATTTGTCGAAACCCCTTTGCGACAAGTCGAGCCTTATAGATGGTCACATTACCATCAACGTCAGTTTTTCTTTTGAAAATCCATTTATTCTCAACGGCCTTTCGGTCGCGAGGTAAGTCCACCAAGTTCCAAACTTGGTTCTCGTACATGGATTCCATCTCGGATTTCATGGCTTCTAGCCATTTGTTGGAATCCGGGCTCATCATCGCTTCTTCATATGTTGCAGGGTCATCCATTTCATCAATCATGAAATTCATAACAGGATTGCCGTATAGTTCAGGAGCTGCACGTGTCCTGCTTGACCTGCGAGGTTCGGTAGTGTCCTCTTTCGGAGTTTCATGATCAATATCATTAGCTCTCTCTTCATTAGGTGAAGTCAACTCCGAAACAACTTCTGGAGCTGCGCTACTCGCCATTTCATGAAGAGAAGGTTCAATAACCTCTTCGAGTTCTACCTTCCGACTACTCACACCTTTCGCGAGAAACTCCTTCTCAAGAAAGGATCCATTCTTGGCAATAAAGACCTTGCCCTCGGATCTGTGATAGAAGGTATACCCAATCGTTTCCTTAGGGTATCCTATGAAGATGCATTTTTCTGCTTTGGGTTCGAGTTTATCTGGTTGAAGTTTCTTCACATAAACATCGCATCCCCAATTATTTAGAAATGACAGCTTAGGTTTGTTTCCAAACCATAATTCATACGGTGTCTTTTCAACGGATTTAGATGGTGCCCTACTTAAACTGAATGTAGCGGTTTCTAGTGCATAACCCCCAAATGACAGTGGCAAGTCAGTCAGATACATCATAGATCGAACCATTTCCAATAAAGTACGATTACGACGTTCTGACACACCATTACGTTGTGGTGTTCCGGCAGGCGTGAGTTGTGAAACTATTCCACGGTCTTTCATATGTGTGCTAAACTCGTAACTAAGATACTCTCCTCCATGGTAGGACCGCAGAAATTTGATCTTTCTGTTACGATGATTTTCCACTTCATTCTGAAATTCTTTGAACTTTTCAAAAGTTTCAGACTTGTGTTTCATCAAATAGATATACCCATATCTACTCAAATCATCCGTGAAAGTAACAAAATAACGATATCCACCTCGCGCCGACACACTCGTTGGTCCACACACATTAGTATGTATGATTTCCAATAGATCTGTCGCCCATTCCATTGAACCGGAAAACGGCGTTCTAGTCATCTTGCCCATAAGGCATGGCTCACATGTATCAAAAGATTCAAAATCAAGTGATTCCAAAAGTCCATCAGAATGGAGTTTCTTCATGCGTTTAACGCCAATATGATCTAGACGGCAGTGCCACATATATGTAGATATATCATTATCAAGTTTAATCCGTTTAGCATCAACATTATGAATATGCGTAATACTACTATCGAGATCCAACAGAAATAAACCATTCAACATAGGTGCATGACCATAAAAGATATTATTCATATAAATCGAACAACCATTGTTTTTAGACTTAAATGAATAACCACTTTGCATCAAACACGATCCGGATACAATGTTCATGCTCAGTGCAGGCACCAAATAACAATTATTTAGGTTTATAACTAATCCCGATGGCATATGGAGAGGCAGCATTCCAACGGCGATCACATCAACTCTTGATCCATTGCCGACCTTCATCGAGTCCTCATCCCTTGCTAGTTTTCGCTTGTTCCTTAGCCCCTGAACCGAGTTACATATATTAGCAACCGATCCCGTATCAAATACCCAGGTGCTACTATGAGTACTAGTCAAGTAGACATCAATAACATGTATATCACATATACCTTTGTTTGCCTTGCCGGACTTCTTGTCCGCCAAATACTTGGGGCAGTTGCGCTTCCAATGGCCAGTCCCCTTGAAATAGTAGCACTCGGTGTTAGACTTAGGGCCAGCTCGGGGTTTCTTTCCAGGCGTGGCAACAGACTTGCCACCCTTCTTTCCCTTGTGCTTGCCTTTCTTGTCCTTCTTGAAACCGGTGGTCCTATTTATCATCAACACTTGATGTTCTTTCCTAATCTTCACTTCTACAGTCTTAAGCATTGACAGAAGCTCGGGAAGAGACTTCTTCATGCCCTGCATATTATAGTTCATCACGAAGCTCTTGTAGCTAGGTGGCAGAGATTGGAGAACACGATGTATGCCTAAGTCAATGGGAATAGTTATTCCCAAGGACACAAGCTTATCGGCATACCCAAACATTTTGAGTACGTGCTCACTAACGAAGATGTTTTCCTCCATCATGCAGCTAAAGAACTTCTCTGTAGCATTATAACTCTCTACGGCAGCATGGGTATCGAAAATCATTTTCAATTCTCCCATGGTATCAAAGGCATTGCCATTTTGGAAACGCTTTCGAAGTTCTGGCTCTAGCCCATACAGTATGCCGCAATGAACTAAGTTGTGGTCCTCCTGACGAGTTATATGGACGTTCTTTTCCTCGTCAGGGGCATCAGGAGCTGGTGGGGGGCCTAGCGGCGCATATAGCACATATTGCTTTTGTGCAGCAGTGAGGAGAATCCTCAAATTCATAGCCCAGTTTGTGAAGTTGCTACCATTCGCAGCAAGTTTCTCTTTCTCCATGAACACATTGAAATTAAAAGCAGGTGGTGCCATCTACAACAGAATTTGTAAAGTATATTTAGACTAAGTTTATGATAGATTGAGTTCAACTAATCCAAATTACTAATGAACTCCCACTCAAAAATGACATCCCTCATGTCCTTTTGGTGATTACATGAACCAAATCCACTACACCAAGTCCGATCATCACGTGAGTCGGTGTAGCTTCAAAGGCGAGCATCTATATGGGCATCATATCAACTATATGACTCATGCTTAACCTTTCGGTCCGTGTTCCGAGGCCATGTCTGTACATGCTAGGCTCGTCAAGTAAGAACCTTAGTGTTTGCGTGTGTAAAACTGTCTTACACCCGTTGTATGAAAGCGTAGAGTTGAAAACACCCGATCATCATGTGATGCCTCAAAACACGATCCACAAAACGGTGCATAGTTAAGGAAGAACACATTTTATCTTGATATCTAAATGAGGGATCATCTTATAATGCTACCAAACACGCCAAACTAGCAATATAAGATGCTAATGTGTGAAGTGAGGTGATATGGTCCATGCATTTGATCTCTATCATTTGCATCGTGGTATGATCTCTATCATTCCTTTGTGTGTAAGGCCAAGGTCTATGGAACTTACACGTTAAGTGAGTTGTAAGAGTATCTATCATACATCTACTTACAACAATACCATATCAAAAGACTAGCCCAGCAACGATCTAAACTAGACGCCTCTAATTTATCAATTGCAAGTTTTACGTGGCTTAGGGCTTTCGGAGATAGAACCTGTCTAACCTACGAACATGAACCACAACGAGGATAACCAAGTTATTAGCAACTCGTTGTAAATCAGATATTGACTATAGTAGGAGAGACAGACACCCGCCAGCCACTTATGCAAAACAAGTTGCATGTCAGTCGTGGAACCGGTCTCATGTACGATGACATGTAAGGTTGGTCCAGGCCGCTTCATCCCACTATGCCACCAATATCCAAAGTACATAGAAGATGCAATAACATGATCATCATCGCCCACATATAAACATATGTGTACTACCCGTGCAAAGCACCTAATCATAGATCAGGCTCTGATACCACTGTTGGGTCCGCAGCATAGAAAACACAAATTTTCCTACGACGAGAACTATACGCCAAGATCTATCTACTAGATATAGAGCAACGGGTGGACATACATCCATGGTGAACTTACCCTCGAAGACAACGAGCTTTGTTAACAAGTAGGAACTCGTGGTTGATGTAGTCGTACACTTGCCGATCTCAAGATCGTGAGGAAGTCCGAGCGCCGCAACTCATCAGCGCATCCGCACTCGCACACACGTTCAAGCCACCGGACAACCTCCACCTCCTCGCTCCAGCGATCCAGCGGAAGCAGCAACTCCTTCCAGACGAAATGCCACCGGGAACATGTATCTCGCTAATCCGAGACCATGGGGGAATAATTCTAGAGGGGGAGAGAGATCCTTCACAAGGAGGTGTAAGGATGAAGGAGAGAATGGGTGGCCTTTTATAGGAGGAGGGGGGTGCCCCCTCTCTCCATGGCCGGCGCATGGGTGGGGGTGACCCCTCACCTCGCCCATTCATGTGGTGGTAACTCCTCCACATTAAAATGCCTCTTCACATTCCCTTTTAAAGTCTCCACTTTAAATGCATTAAGTTTCTCCAAATTTAATGCTCTCTCATTTAATAAAACTCTTTTATTAAATTTATTCAGAATTTTTTTAATTAATTTAATTAACAAACATTCACATATAGCCCCTTGCAATATTTCAATATCACATGCAGAACCACTTTCTGCAATTTCACCCGAAACAATTTCCTGTTTCTATTGAAACAATTCCGGCGCTTTGCAATTCTTTTGTCTGAAACATATGTGCTCCAAAATGGTGTCCGGTAACTCTTAAGTGTGCCACCCTATGGTTCGCGAATAATGCAGACATGATCGAGACCCTTCTCCGATCAATAATCAGCAGCGGGACCTGGAGATCCGTACTGACTCCTACACATTCAACGATGACTCCTGTGATCGTGAGAACCTTTAACGCTTGTAACTAAATCCCTTTGTCTCTCGATATATTACATGTCCGAGATTCGATCATCGGTATCTCCATACGTAGTTTGATCTCGTTACCGACATGCACTCTTTTCTCGTTCCCGTGATATAACATTCTAGTGATCACATCACTTGCTTGCAAGCTATACTAATGTGATATCACCGAGAGGGCCCAGAGTATATCTATCCGTCATCTGGATTGACGAATTCCACTCTTGATGCATGAGCCTCAACATAACACCTTCATAGCACTGAACCCATCTTTATAGTCACCCTGTTACGGTGTGACGTTTGATGTTATCAAGATACTCTTCCGGTGTTAGCAATTAACATGATCTCATGGTCTAAGGATAAATATTACTTTGTATGATGTTATAGCAATATAAACACAATGACTTGATCGTAATGCTATACTTCGGATGAATGTTCATCACATCATTCCACCAATGGTGTGACCTTGTTATTAACAACATCCAATGTCCATGATCAGGAAACCTTGATCATCTTGTTAATCAACAAGCTAGTCTATAAGAGAGGCATGACTAGGAACCCTTTTTGTTTATTAAACACACATGTATTGATGTTTCCTATCAATACAATTATAGCATGTAAAATAAACATCTATCATATACAAGGAATACATAATAACAACTTTATTATTGCCTCTCAGGGCATATTTCCTTCACTTGCTCTTGGTGCCCTTTTGGTGGTGGCACGAGTAGTTGAAGGCGCCTTATGATGGTGTCGACGGAGGTCATTGGCGTGTCTTGCCAAAGGTTGATGTAGATGGCGCACTTGGTCATCCAGATGACACTCACAATGATTCTCCTTTTCCTTGGCACTCTTCTTGGTGAGGCGTTGTAATGAGTGCAAAGCATCATTAGTCTTGGCGATCATGCTCATGGTTTTGGCTAAGTTGTTGTCCATGTCGCTCTTGAAGTTGTTGAGGGAGCTTTCGAACTTGTCCATGTGATGGTGGACCTTGGCGCTCTCGAGGTGGGGGGTCCCTCTTGGTCGATGCGACTTGAGGAGCTTGTCATTGTCATTCTTGAAGTCTTCCATGCTTGGGGAGTTATTGTTGTTGTAGAACTCCATATCTCCCAAGCATGTGGAGCCATTGTCGGTGTAGTGCTCCATCATGTCATCCATGCTTGTGGAGGCATATGCACGGTGGCTCATCATGGATTCTTCATAGATATCATCCTCGGTTCTGGAGTCCCTAGACATGATTCACAAGACCAAGTGTGTATATGTAAGTGTAGGGGGGTTAGGGATGCAACACCAAACCTTACTTTACCTTGGAAGATAGTATCGTGTAAGTGGCAACACTTGAGAGCAATCAAAACCAAGCAAAGTGAAGTTCACGCGGAACACCCAAACTGACTAACCACTAAAAAACACACACACAAAGCTTATGGTGGATGGGTATGGAAGGTGGCGTGTCCAAGAACAATCCGAACTCAAGATGTTGTAATGGCAAGTAAAGAACCACGATGATCACAAAGGAAAACAAGTCAATCCACAAGATAGGAATTTGTACAAGGAAACACACACAGTGGGATAAATGGGACTTGTGTGACGGAGAAAATGAGCTAAGGACCAAATGATTACCTAGCGAAGACTATAAGCTCATGTCGCACAAGTGCAAGGAGAGACGCTAGTTCGATTGCAATAAATTGGTGGGATACAAAATATGCACAATAAGTACCACCTATTTGATGTTCATCGAGCTTGTGCTTCCTATTCTATGAGGCACTTGTTTCTTTCTTTTTTTTTCTTTTTTTTCTTTCTTTTTCACTTGCCTCTTGCTTGTGCCAACAACTATATAAGATAACTATATGAGATAGCGCGCTCACAACTTTTGCTTCGAATTCTACAAGGTATCAAATTTGCATATCCCAAGCAATCATAGGAGGAACTAGTCTCAATACGTGTTTGTTGATTGCAATGATAGTGTAGCTCACAAAGGAATGCAAGTGGGGAGAAGTGGCAGAATTTTTATACCTTCCATCGCCGATCTTCACCCTTTAATGGTGGATTCCGCCTTGCTCATGGAATTTTAATGGAGTATATAGCATGAACCATGGATATGATGATGTAGATATCTTTCTCCTCTTCAAAACAAGCTAAAGAACACCAAAATCCGAGTTTGTATGTAAAAGTTATGCTCAAAACGGTGAGAGGCTGAAATCTGGGAATTCTGCTGTTTTTTCTCTGTACCGGGCGGTAGTACCGGGTTTCTGAGCGGTAGTACCGAGGCCCGGTAGTACTGTTTAGGTACCGGGGATGTGCGGTAGTACCGGTTTTTGACCCCGGTAGTACCGGATGTCGCAGAAACACCCAGTTTTGACGTGTTTTCGTGATTTTGGGGCGATTTGGGCGGAAAATCTTCAAGAAAAACACCAAATCGGAGGGATAAATGATGGATTTAGGCCATGGGAACACAGGGAAGGTAGATCAACAAGTTTAGCAAGTAATCCATGGATCAAAACCTACTAAAATGCACTCAAATCACAGATCGGTCCAATACACGAATTGGGGCTATTTTTGGTGAAATTTTCGAATTTATGGGGAAAAGACCAAATCGAGGAGAAATCCGTGGCAACCAAAATCTATTGATACCAGATGTTATGGGGTAACCCCGTGGGTGGCCCGATCTTCAAGGATCTCGTGGTCAAATCGATGGGAAAACGAGGGCAAAGGGAGAAGGTAGTGGAAGCGGACGCACATGTCGCGAAGAACACGATGAACACACGCACAACTCACACGATACAAGGCAGATTTCTCTCGCCGGTGGTTATCGGTCTGATAGAATCCTCACAAGGAAAGATCGGTCAACGTGCTCCCTCGATCCCATGCGAAGAGGGAAGAATACCTTGGAGAGGGGTCTTGACGTCTTGGCAAAGGGACACCGATGCCAAGGCCTTGTACAATGAAGGAGGCACAATGCAAACTCCAACGAGGTGGTGATGATAGTCAATCCCCTTTTGTAGAAGGGGATGATGCAAAACTAGAGATTCCACAAAGGGTGTTGTCTTTAGTCTATCATCTATGCCTAAGGGATACATGAGGGGTGGGGGCACTATTTATAGGCCAGCCACTTACATAGGGATAGTTTGGGCATAATACTAGGGTTGCAACACAATAAGGGGGTACATGGGCTGTGGCCTAGCTGTTGAGGCGCGCAGGCCCAGTCTTGACCGGTAGTACCGGTCCTCGGGCCCGGTAGTACCGAACCGAAGCGGTAGCGGCTTCAGGGAGCGGTAGCTCCGGGCTTCAGCTATCGTCGAGCTCTAGGTCCGGTAGCACTAGTTGGGCAACCGGTAGTACCGCTTGGGGGCGGTAGTACCGCAAGCTGATACCGGGGCGTCTAGAGGCGATGGCTGTGGGCTTCAGTCATGGCCGGTAGTACCGCTGAGGCTGAGCGGTAGTACCGTGGCACGGTAGGACTGCTGTTGGGAGCGGTAGTATCGCTCATGTCTGTCTTCGTGGGTGACTTGGGACGATCTTGGACTTGGCGTTGTAGATGTAGTATCCATAGGACGGGCTATATCATACTATTTCTGATTCTTCTTTGTAAGAAGTTTCTTTCTCTCTCTTTCACCTAGAGTGTTCTCTAGATCTGTTGTAAAGAGTCGTGTTGTAATATATAGTCATGTCTTGGACCTGCTGTGTTTCTGTTGTACCATTGGGAGATTTTAATTTAATAAGACAACCTTCTGACAGAAATAAAGGTGGAGGTGATATCAATGATATGTTACTTTTTTATGAAGCCATTAGTAACCTTGAGCTGATTGAATTACCTCTGAAAGGAAAAAAGATTACTTGGAGTAATATGCAAAAGGACCCTCTTCTTCAAAGACTGATACATTGCAAATGTATCTATAATTTTTGATGTTCCATGCTTGGTTTTATCCACTTTCTTGTGTTTTATCCACACTTTGGAGTACTTTTCTTATGATTTCTTGGACTAACCTATTAACAAGAGCCACAGTGCCAGCTGCCTGTTTTCTGCTGTTTTTGGTTCCAGAAAAGTCAGAAAATGAATATTCTCAGAATTGGACGGGACAAAAGCCAAAGTGCCTATTTTTCCAGAAGTCATCACATGCCAGGCTTGGCCCGCGCCAGGGGGTGGTGTGGCCAGCCCAGGCACCCTCTCGGCCTCTCCTTCCGCCTATATATTTCCCTCGGGACGAAAACCCTAAGTACCCAATCAAAAATCCATGAAAGAGTCTGTAGCCGCCGTCATCTCCATCCCTAGATCGAGAGGGATCTGAAGCTCTTCCTGGCACCCTGTCAGAGAGGGGAATTCACCCTAGAGGCCTTCTTCATCACCATGCAAGCCTCCGATGTGATGCGTGAGTTGTTCATCCTTGGACTACGGATCCATGTAGTAGCTAGATGGCTGGTTCTCCTCCTTTGTGCTTTCATGTCTAGATCTTGTGAGCTCCGTTCATGATCAAGATCATCTATTTGTAATTCTGCATGTTGTGTTTGCGGGGATCCAATGGATATTGAGATGCTATTTCATATTGATTATTGATTCTGTCATGTCTTTGTTATTTGTGATCTTGCATGCTTTCCGTTGTTAGTAGCTATATTGGCCAAGTAGATGCTAGCAACTCCAAGAGTTAGTATTTATGTTCGATAGTGGGTTCATGCCTCTGGTAATCTGGGGAAGTGATAGAAATATTTAAGGTACTAGATGTGCTGTTGCTACTAGGGAGAAAACAACAATCCTTTGTTCATAGAACAATGTATTGTTTAGATTACATGCAATTCGTAAAGCAATAATCTGTTGCTTGCAACTTAATACTGGAGGGGGTTCGGATGATAACCTGCAGGTGGATTATTAGTCATAGATGCAGTTGGATGGCGGTCTATGTATAATGTTGTAATGCCCAATAGAGTCTCAAAGGAGTCAAGATGATTAGTATATGCTTGTATGCTTTATCGATGTTTGTCAATTGCCCCGCTGTAATTTGTTCACCCAGCATGTTATCAATCTTAAGGAGAGCCACCTCTAGTGAACTATGGATCATGGTCCTTTTCTTTACATATAATCGATAAACTGTTTACTGCTTTGTGTTTACTTTCTGCAAACTATTACTTCCTTCCATTCGATACGTTTAATCCTTTCTTTTCAGCAAAACACGGTGAGATTGACAACCTCATCGCAATTTGGGGACAGAGTTCTGTGGTTGTGTTGTGCAGGTCTCCACGTTGCAACTAGCACCGGTAGTGCGCCCTACCAAGGCTCGGCTAGCAACAACTTTGGGGTGTTTCCTTGCTCCTACTGGTTCGATTAAACCTTGGTTTCATAACTAAGGGAAACTTGCTGTTGTGCTCATCATACCTTCCTCTTGGGGTTCCGAACGAGCTCTACATCAACACCGCACCAGCATTTTTCTGGTGCCGTACACTGAGCCATCAAAGACTGGACTGGTTTTTCACCTCAAGCTCTTGGACTTCCTCTTATCCATCAACCTTTGTTTACCCTCTGGTCAAACCTACATCTGATCGTACTCCATGTATTATTAACATTGTCACCAAAACTCCTAGGGCAAGAGTTTTTAGATTTGAAAATTACTGGCTGCAGCACAGTGACTTTCTTGGAATTGTCCAGAATGCTTAGAATATTCTTGTTGACTATCATAACAGTGCAAAAAATGTAAATGCTAAGCTTAAAAATGTGATAAGAAGCTTAAAGCTTTGGGCAAAGAACCTTCCTTGCCTCAAACAATTGATTGACAATGTTAATCTGGTCATTGAACTTCTGGATAGTTTTGAAGAATTTAGATGTTTGAATATCCTTGAATGGAACTTGAGAGATATGCTGAAATCTCATGTCATTACTTTGTTGCAAAATTAAAAGTCTTATTGGAAACAAAGGGGGAAGATTAAATGGGTCAAGCTTGGAGATGGAAACACAAAGTTCTTTCACTCAAAGGCAACTATCAACTATAGACATAATTACATCTCTGCTCTCAAGAATGCTAATCAAGATGAAATCTATGATCATGAGGGTAAATCTTCTTTATTATGGAATGCTTTCAAAAATAGAATCGGCACTTCTGATAATACTACTATGCATTTTAACCTGGCTGATATTTTTGGAGATGGAATGAGCTCAAACTTAAGAGAAAATTTGGAAGCCCCTTTTCTAGACAAAGAAATTGATGATGTAGTGAAGGGTCTTCCCAATGACAAGTCCCCTGGTCCAGATGGTTTTAATAATGAGTTCATTAAATGTTGTTGGCCTATAATTGGTAAATACATAAAAAAGATGATTCATGACTTCTACGATGAGAAAATCTCTCTTGAGAGCATCAACTCCTCTTTCATTACTCTGATTCCTAAAAAGAGTTGCCCTGAGACATCATCAGATTTTAGACCCATATCTCTTCTTAATAGTGTGTTAAAGATCATCAATAAACTCTTGGCAAATAGATTGCAGAAGATTATTTTAAAACTTGTCCATAAAAATCAATATGGATTTCTTCAACAAATATCTATCCAGGATTGCCTTGGATGGGGATTTGAATATCTATTCCAATGTCACCAATCAAAAGAGGAGATACTTGTTTTAAAACTTGATTTTGAGATGGCTTTTGACAAGATTGAGCATCATGCATTACTTGACATTCTCAAGGCTAAAGGTTTTGGAGAAAATGGATAAAATGGATCCAACTGTTACTTAGTTCTGGCACCTCATCTGTTTTACTGAATGGTATTCCTGGGAAGAAATTTTACTGTAAAAGAGGAGTTAGACAAGGGGATCCATTATAACCACTTCTGTTTGTCCTTGCTGCTGATTTGCTCCAATCTATCTTGAATAAGGCAATGAATCTGATTTTAATCTCTGCACCCCTCAACTGCCTTGCATGCCCTGACTATCCTGTAATTCAGTATGCTGATGACACACTGCTGATCATGAAAGCTGATGTCAAAGACTTGATTTGCCTAAAATCTTTACCAAACACCTTCTCTGATTCAACTGGGCTGAAAGTCAATTATCAGAAATCAAGTCTGATCCCCATCAATCTGGACAGTGAAATAGTGGATCACTTGGCAAAAACACTGAATTATCTAAAAGGTACTTTTCCTTTTACTTACCTTGGTCTACCTTTAGGTCTTACCAAGCCCTCTTTAGAATATTTCATACCAATGGTTCAAAGAGTGGAAAAGAGACTAAGTGGAATTGCCAGCTTCCTCAATTATGGTGGTAAACTTGAAATGGTTAAGTCAGTTTTATCATCTTTGCCAATGTTTTACATGAGTTGCCTTGAGATACCACCAACTATCAAGAATCAATTGATCAAATATTTCAAACATTGCTTATGGAGAAAAAAAGTCTCTGAAAGTGCTGATGTTCAAGCAAAAGGTTCTGCCCTTGTGGCTTGGGACAAAATCTGTAGGCCAAAAGATCAAGGAGGATTAGGTGTTCTTGACATAACCATCCAGAATAATGCATTACTGCTAAAATTTTTGGATAAGTTTTATAATGACCATGATATTCCTTGGTTGAAACTGGTGAAAAGTTCCTATTATGTGGATGGGTCTGTCCCTAGTCATCACCTAGAAGGCTCATTCTGTTGGAGATCTCATCTCAAGCTAATTGATACCTACAAGGCCATGGCTAGAGGAAATCTGGGTAATGGTGACTCCATTTTATTCTGGACTGATCTCTGGGAGGAGCAGTGTCTTCATAACAAATTCCCTCATCAGCTATCATTTGCAAAAAATACAAACTACACTATAAAAGAAGTGGTACAAACTGAGTTCCTAGAAGACTTATTTCACTTACCCTTATCCCAACAAGCCTTCAACATTTTGAACAGATGGAAGTAATTTGTCAACAAGCTTTGGTTAAGATTCAAGAAGGCAGAAAGGACAATTGGTCTTACATTTGGGGAAATAACAAGTTCACATCTCAAAAAAGCTTACAAAGTCATGATTGGGTACCAACCTACCCCCCCACATTTCTCATGGATTTGGAATACCTCCTGTCAACCGAAGCATAAATTCTTTTTTTGGTTACTACTTCAAGACCGTTTAAACACAAGGAATCTTCTTAGAAGGAAAAATATGCAAATCCAATCATATTCATGTGCTGTTATGGAATGCTCATAAGAAGAAACTCTTTCTCATTTGTTTTGGACATGTCCCTTTGCTGAAAATTGTTGGGACTTTATTTGCCCACAAAGACATAGGGGTTTATCAGTTTTTGAGGCCATTGAAGATATTAAGGGGAAATTGCAATTACCCTTTGCTATGGAAATCATCATTCTAGCGGCTTGGGGGATTTGGATTATCAGATATAATAAGATTTTCAATAATCAAAGGCCAAATTTCAATAGTTGGAAGGCAATTTATAAGGAAGAGCTAAGATGGATTAGCTTTAGAATTAAAAGAAACCTTGCTGAAAACTTCAAAGCTTGGCTACAATCTCAGAATTAGATGTCTTTATTCTTTCTTTTTGTTAGTTAGACCTTTGTAAATATGCTTGCTCACTCATTATAAATATAAAAATTACAGTGGGCTTTTTCTCACTGTTCATCCTCAAAAAAAATGGTGTTTCATTGGTGTTATGTCAACGACTATAGTGTACTACATCATGAAGTGGTATGCTGGGTCACCGCAGCTGGTATCAGAGCATATGCTTTGACCTTAGGATTAAAACCCTTTTAGGAGATCTGTATGTTGGATAGTGACTATAGGAGCCATCTTATCTAGAGAAATGTTATGTTAGTGTAGCTCTAAATAGCTATAACACCACTAAGATATCTTAAGTAAGTTAAAATATCAAAGAAGATTACGACTGAGTTTACGATATGAGGTGGAGTAGTATTAGTGATGAAGTCTATAGTAAGAATCCCTGTGAAGTAGCGAAACCTTATCACTAGTTAATACCACTATACCCCAGAAGGTAGATGCTTAGAGCAGGTATAGATGTAATGGGAAGTAAATCATATGGGATTCACTCAAGAATTCTACGTGATGAAGTACGATTTGGTTTAGAGTCAACTATCAAAAGATAAAAAGAGGAGTTATCATGGTGAGATTAGTGATGTCTACGCACTTCTATTCTTGTAGACAGTTGTTGTGCCTCCAAGTGCAGAGGTTTGTAGAACAGCAGCAAGTTTTCCCTTAAGTGGATCACCCAAGGTTTATCGAACTCAGGGAGGAAGTGGTCAAAGGTATCCCCTCTCAAGCAACCCTGCAATCAAGATACAAGAAGTCTCTTGTGTCCCCAACACACCCAATACACTTGTCAGGTGTATAGGTGCACTAGTTCGGCGAAGAGATAGTGAAATACAAGTGGTATGGAAAATTATAAGTGGTAACGGTGATAGAAGATAGCTTGATGGCATGAAAGAGACTAAAGGCAAACTAAAATAAAGAAGGAAGCAAGCAAACATGTAACAGATCTAATAGCAAACGGTGTTTCAATGTTTAGAAACAAGGCCTAGGGATCATACTTTCACTAGTGAACACTCTCATATAAATATCTTCTCTTTATGATACTACTCTTAACTACTCTCCGGTTGAAAACTCTAATCGATGGTAGGGATATAACAGCACACCTCAAAGTCCATCTTTCCCATCTAGAAAACCCCACACTGTCACCTTGAGTACTAGATGAGTCCAACAAACACCACAATTTCATAAAGACATCCAACTCCAAATATAACTCATAACAAGTATTTGTAATCTCTAGCCTAAGTGCCACCATGGTGTGCACGCTATCACTTTCACACACATGGGGAGAGCAGAGATCTATTAAAGCACTTGAGTAGCAAGGTAGATCTATAGATTACAATCTCATGATCTTAATAAGATCATGCATAGAGAGAGAGATGAACACATAGCTACCGGTAGAACCCTTAGCCTCGAGAGAGAACTACTCCCTGCTCATCATGGGAATCAGCAACGGTGATGGAGATGGCGGTGGAGATCGATGGAGATGGCTCCGGGGGCACTTCCCCGTCCCAGCAGGGTGCCGGAACAGAGACTTTCTGTCCCTCGAATCTCCCCTTCGGTGGCGGCGGTGCTACAGAACTTTTTGTGGATTTCTAATTGATTCTTTAGGGTTTTGGTACCGGGAGGCTCTTATAGGCGAAGGAGGCAAGGTCGGTGGCCAGCCAGGGGGCCCACACCATGCCCTGGCACGACCTAGGGTTGCCCGCGCCTAGGGGTGGTGTGGCCACCCTGTGTCCCCTCTCCGACTCTCCTTCTGGCTCCGTGAGTCTTCCGGTATAATAAGAACTTTGGGTTTTGTATCGTCCAATTCCGAGAATATTTATTTTCTGACTTCCTGGAACCAAAAATAGCAGAAAACAGGCAACTGGCACTGTGGCATCTTGTTAATAGGTTAGTCCAAGAAATCATATGAAAAGTACTCCAAAGTTGGAACAAAACACAAGAAAGTAGATAAAACCAAGCATGGAACATCAAAAATTATAGATACATTTGCAATGTATCAACATCCCCAAGCTGAACTCCTGTTCGTCCTCGAGTAGGTAAGTGATAAAAAGAAAGAATAATTTTTGAGGTGACATGCACCATCAAAGACTTGATCAAAGTATTTGTAAAACATTCAAAGTTGGGATCATAATACTTCAATCATAGCATGAAAGACAAAGTTCTAGCAATAAGACAAAGAAACTATGATGTAACATGAAAAGGCACAAACAAAAGATTCATGAATAACAATGCTTTGCAAGACGTTTGTTTGTTTCACATAAAGAAAACATAGCATAGTGGCATTCAACTTGTCCCTCATAGAGTAGCAAACATAAATGCATAAGACACCTTCAAAGTTCATAAGAGTGACTAGATACAAATAGTTTAAAACAAGCAATATCAAGGTATGCATCAATCAACAAGTCTTGGGACAATGCACATAGAACTAAGAATGGCCACTATGCTCTCAAAGTAAGTGCATAAAGATAAAAGGTGGAGACTCAATATAATGGTGGAAGAAAGGCCTTCATAAAAGGAAGTGGGGATTCAAGTTTAATAAAGAGCTTCCAAAAATTATGGTACTTATAGCTTTCAACTCTCATTGCTCCTATCATAAGCATCTTGAAGTGATTAAGGTTAAAGTGAACAAACTATGGAGTATATGCTTGACGAAGTATAAGTTAGAAATCTCATGTCCCTTGTATACAATGGCCGCTCCTCATGCTACTCAAGTTTAGTCACCGGTAAGTTCTTGTCATCGTAAGTACATGTGTATCATAGAGAACCGCCAACGGGGTATCCCTTGCCCGATGATACGGAAGAATCCCCATATCAAAATGACAAGGCAAGCAGACAACGAGCATCTTAGCATTCTTCTTATTTACCATGGGAATATGGTGCTTTTTTCTCTCTTTCCTCTTTTCATAATCTCTTTTTTTCTCAATAGGACTCTTTTTTTTATAAGAAGAATGCTTCATAGACAACTCATTATGGTTACGCTGCAGGTTTCCACCATGTCAGCATGGATTAGACCAGCGGCCCAGGCGTTTATCTAACACATATACATAACTCCATGGACTTACCAGCTCCCCTTTCATTTCACACCGACGACATCCATATACAAAAGAGCATGATATCAACTAGGTACAAGTACCAAGTGCAATGTTGAAAGCGTTCCCCATGACAGCATGGTTCTGCAAATTCCCAACAAATAAGTGCAAGCATATACAACATAGACGACACAATGGTTCAAGTTTATTAAGGGTATGAAAAGTAAAGTGTGCCATCAAGTTCGTGAGAGCTTTAATCACTAGTTTTCTCATAACAAGTTTAATTTGGAAGGTAAACAAAAGCATGAATATACTTGGAATAGCATAAGATAGTAGGTAGGTATGGTGGACTCTTTGGAATAACTTGGTTTAGGGAGTTGGATGCATGAGTGGAACTCATACTTTGTTGTGGAGGCTAGCAAAAGACTAGGAGTGACAACCTAAGAGAGCAATAATGGCCATAATCATGCAGAGCGAGAAAACATCATTGATCAAAGCATAAAGTGATACTACAAGTTGAAAACTAAAGGATCATAAAGGCTATGGTGACTTGAGATAGTCATAACATGGTGTGAGCATGTGCCAAGTCAACCCAAATAAAGCATCAAAGGAGAATACCACTATACTATGCTTTAATATGCTAAAACAACGCATGATTCATCCAAGGCACATTAAGCAATCTCAATTGTTTATAACAAGTCATGCTACAGCAAAGAATACTAAGCATAAAGCCAAAAAAATATCAAGCTTGGCATGACAAAGCATAGGCCAGAGTCAAAAATAAGCTCTTTTTACCACTTAAGCATGAACTTTCCTACTCTTTTCCAAACCAAACCAAACTATTTGAAAACCAATGTATGAAAGAGGGGGTCCAACCAATTTATTCAGAAAACTAAGCAAACAAAGAAAATGAAAATCCAAAACAAAAACGAAAAATAAGACGCTCCAAGAACAACACAACTGTGCATGAAACAATAAAAATGAAGTGTTTGGAAGAAACCTGGGATTTTATTGATGAAGAGGGGAATGCCTTGGGCTAGAGACTCTTTCGTGGATTTTTGATCGGGTACTTAGGGTTTTGGTATAGGAGGGAAGATATAGGTGGAACGAGAGGCCGAGGGGGTGTTGGGGTCGGCCAGACCACCCCTAGCGCGGGCCAAGCCTGGCCGCGCGGCCAGGCCCCAGCTCTTCTCCGTCTCGTATTCTGGCTCCATACGTCTTCGGGTAAAATAGCGACTTTGGCTTTTGTCCTGTCCAATTCCGAGAATATTCATTTTCTGACTTCCTAGAACCAAAAACAGCAGAAAACAGGCAGCTGGCACTGTGGCTCTTGTCAATAGGTTAGTCCAAGAAATCATATGAAAAGTACTCCAAAGTGTGGACAAAACACAAGAAAGTAGGTAAAACCAAGCATGGAACATCAAAAATTATAGATACATTTGCAATGTATCATAAGCCTGTAGAGAGACTAGTGCAAAGTCTACTACCTAGTAATAATAGATCTTGATCAAAGAAATAGAAGCCTAAGCCTTGTATGATTAAAGGATGGTAGTCACTATTCTCAAGTCATTTGAGAATAGATGACTAGATGATGAAGAACCGAGGTTAGTATACAAAATTAGGCAAAATCCTAATAAGCTGAATCATCTAGCTTGATCCTGAGAAGTCAAGCTAGAGTATGATGAGGTATGTAATATGAGTTGTATGGAGTAGTTGGAGGAATAGTAGTTTAACCAAGTTAATACAAGAACAAACTTGTATTATGGGAGTAGTACCATACCTATTCTAGAGGATTGTTATCACATGTGATGTATAGGGAGAACTATAATCTTGCAAGCCTTGGACGTAGTTGCAAGAGGTATTTAGGGAAGTTAATGGATGGAGTTAGTAATAGATGCATTGGTGGTTTAATCAAGGGTAGCTAAGAAATGGAAGTTATATGTAGGAGCAGGGAGAATGATTATTGCTGAAGTGACATGACCATGTCATCATATGATGATGGATATGGTGTGTAACACCCTCAAATCGGCCCTATGCAAGTTTTAGCGCTTCCCGCCAAACCCGCATAGAAACGATTCAAGGACGCCCACCAGGCACTTTCGTGCTGGTGGAAAACGAAGTAATACCATTACACATCTGTCCTCGATGGGACCCATAGACAGATTTATATACATCAACGACTCCATGAGTCAAGAATACAGATATACAATACAAAGATCCAAATCACCTTGAAACGATAGAGCGTCCGACTATGGACAAGATGCAAATGGGGCTAAGAGCCCTGAAGAATAACCAATGGCGTCCATAACCCTGCCCAGGCCAAGCCGGAAGGGTAACCTTGCTAACGACATCGATCTCAAACCTGCTAAAACAAAAGGGGTGCCGACAAAGGGCAAGGGAAAAAGAGGAGCGTCAGTACTGAGGCCAGTACATGGCGAGGCTAGAATTTGGCGGCTCTCGCCTACATAGGTGTAGTGGACTGAAGCGGCAGCGCAGCGGCACTAAACAACCTATAGAGACTCGATACAACTGGCGGTTATCAGAGAGGGGTAAGAAAGACCTATTCGGATCCTACCTGATACTAACACCAAACATACCCATCCTGGTATTCCCCCCTCGAGACCAAACGAGGAAGTCAAACCGAGGAACTCACACGGTTGGCAGTTTTATTCATTCCATTATAGTTGCAGCATTTACTAGTCAGTTATATAGCCTGAGTCATCCTGAAGCATAAGTAGTGGGCAGTTTTAATCACCATTCCATTACAGTTGGAACATTTACTAGTCAGATATAATTGTCCTGAGGAATCCCAAAACCCAGCATTTTGTTGGCACTTTTATCACATTCCATTGGAGTTGTAATACTTACTAGGCAGGTATAGCATGACTCAGATCACCACAGATCCACCAGTTGTTGGCATTTTAAATATCCATTCCGTTATACTTGAGCTGATTACTAGTAACATATTAAGTCAAATTTATAGCACTACTTTAGATATGCTTGTCTATGATCGAGATACTATGCTCCAAGTCGTCCATAACCGCGGACACGGCTTTCAGAAAGTTTTACCCTGTAGGGGTGCACAAATAGCAACACACACTCGATCAACCTCGGAAAAACCAACTCAAAACCCAACGAGGCTTTCACGACAAAGCGATCACATGATTCATAAATATTTTAGGGGGCCACCCCATTAAGCTACCCGCAACAAAGTTGGCCGGCTCCGAGACGGACCCAAGGTTTGCGCCAATGGTTGTAAACGACTGGGAACCCGAAAGTGTGACTGGGCTTGTCGATACCGCGAAAACACTCCGCAATCCTAAATAGTACAGGTGCTCCACGCACAATCTTAAATAAAATAGTAAAGCATGGCATAAGTACAGGATTGTAATAAAGCCCCAAACTACTTTGTGGCCCCAAGAAATAGAAATGAATCAAGCTCTGGCTCAGGGGTGTCCATAAGGCCTCCCGGATGTGGATAGTGCGAAAAATCAAGGAACAGGTATCAAGTACTCGGGGTCCTACGGGACACAAGTGAGCGTGGAAGAACCAAATAACATCTATTGCCCACCGATGCCTCTGCATTAGTTTTATCTAGCATTTTAATAGTTGTATTTAAAGTCATGATCAACTCCACCATAAACATCTGCCAGGATTCCAACAACTGTGGTACTCGACAACAGAAGATCGCACCTGAGCAAGCAACTACGACTCGTAAGGCCAGCTATCTACCAAACAACAGGTAATAGGAGGTGTCCATGGCAATATAGAGGCTACACGAGATATAGCTAGTGCACGGAAAACTAAAGCATCGCGATAAGGATAGCAATAGATCAACAGGAGGAAATAAAGACTATAAATGCAAAATAGGTAGAAGGGGAAGAGATGCTCGCCTGGGAAACACTGCTGAAGGATCCTAGCCGGAGAACTTGTTGATACTCGCATCAACTCATCGGCCTAACCCGCGAAGAAGCAAACACTGGAAGAAACACCGGATGCAATATTTAATACTACGGCAGAAGATCCGGCATGCTTATGATATGATGCATGGCATGGCAAGATGCGGTGCAATTAGTCAATATTAAGCGGAACCGGGGTCCCGACATTTAATTACACGGTTCAAGTTATTTAGAACCCCCGCAATTTAAATGTTGTATTAACAGGGCGAAACATGGCATCGGTTCGCTACACCAATTTAAATGGAGTCCGGAATAAGACAAAGATATCCCGCATATAGACTCCATATTTAATTATGAGGTGAATCGGCGTAATGCCCCCAACCCACATGATATGCATGCGAGATGAACAATTAATATGCAATAAGTTTTATATATAGCATTTATAAAATAGGGACTCGGGAAAAAGGTTCACCATCTGGGTTCGGAAGATCTTGGGTTCCGGGGTCCGGGGGTTCGACAGGGTTCGACGGGAAACGGGATCGGGAACCAGGAAGAAGGACTTGGTTTGGCGACAAGGCGCATCGGATTCGCCCTAGGCGGTGTCGATCTTGTCGTCATGAAGATCTTGTCAGGTCCTCGTATCGGGTCGGTCTTGGCGTTCGGGATGAAGAACTTGGCGTCCGAAAATCTTCGGGTAGGAGATCGTGCCGCTCGGACTCGGAGAACTTGTCGGTTCCATATCGGTGTACTTGGCGTTTCGGGTCTTCGGTTCCCCGTCGACGATCTTGCCGCCCTTGAGGAAGATCTTGAGTTTTCTGGCTTTGATTGTCGGTGACGATCTCCGGGTTTGGGTCTTTGTGATCTCGGCGAACTTGGTGTCCGGGACGGGGACCTCCGCGGGATCGGGCTTCGGAAGGTCTTGTAGGTCTTGACCATCAATGGGAAACTCGGGTCTTTGGAATAACTTAACAGCAGGCGATTTTTGTCGGTATCGATCTTGGTATAGGACTCGGGCGTTGGGAATACATACGGTCTTCTTGGCTCAAACACGAAAGTGTGCTTGTACACTACCTCCACTACTCGGCATGCACACAGCCATCAGCGAACACGCGGCAGGCAAGGCAGGGACGCGCAGGAGGCATACAGGAGGAGCACCGGCTGCGAGGAGCAGGCCCATGGCGACAGTCGGGGGAGCTGAACGGCGGTCAGAGCACGAGGACGGCGTCACGAGGCTGCACGGACGCGCAGGAGGCATACAGGAGGAGCACCGGCTGCAATGTGGCATGATGACATGAGCATGCGGTCATGATGATGCAATGCACAAAAAACACCACAATTTTCTAGTAGTGGTTTTTGCGGGATGCCACAATTTGACACCACTAACAAAGGATCTCGCCCTCGAGATCCGCCTCATGGTACCGGGGAGAAGGTCGGTGATCTGAATCTTCTCGCTTCGTGTCGATCCTCGCAACACCACTAACAAGGGTTCCTTCTTCGTCTTGAATCGACGACAGTTTGTAAACACAAAGCAGTAAACAATTTGTAGATTGAATGTAAAAGAAAGGACCGGGGTCCATAGTTCACTAGAGGTGGCTCTCCTTAAGATAGATAACATGCTGGGTGAACAAATTACAGCGAGGCAATTGACAAACACGAGAAAGCATACAAGCATCTACTAATCATATTGACTCCTTTGAGACTTGATTGGGCATTACAACATTATACATAGACCGCCATCCAACTGTATCTATGACTAATAATCCACCTTCAGGTTATCATCAGAACCCCCTCTATCATGGGGATGATCCCCGGGTACCCCACCCGAATAAGAAACAGGACAGCCGGATCGAGTCCGGCTGACCAGATGCAGCTGCACAAGGCAAGACAGGCCAACTACCGCATGGTAGCCGGATCAGCAAGAAGCAGCCAGCTACAACGATGTAGCCGGATCCAATCAGAGAGACAGGACGACGTGTGTATTAGTGCACGGTATGCCCTGTACGACGACAAGACGGGCAACCACCCGCCCATACCGAAGACTTGGCGTGGATGACGCGGGAACAGTGGCCTGTGCTGACGACGGGCTCGCACAGCGTCCACTGTGCCTACGACAGCCATGCCGCTCATACACCGATGTGACATACCATGCCGGGTACTATGGATGACTAGTCGGCTGGGACCCGCCTGTGGGGCCCGCCAGTCGGACTAGCCAGTGAGACCCTCGCCTCTCTTCCTATATAAGGAGAGGGAGGGCCTCAGTATAAAGGGTTGGTCTCAGTTCATTTAAGGCAGTAGCTAAAGAATACAGCTCGAGGAGCACTTCGAGCTCGCGTATTCCACATAGTCAGATCAGGCAGGAGTAGGGGCTTTACCTCACCACGAGGGCCCCGAACCTGGGTACTTCTCGCGTCCCGCTACGCTCGCTCGTATCCAATCTCGCCTGCGGACGCCGTCGATAGCTTTCCTGCTAGTCCCCACACCTCTAGCTAACCTTTTTAGGTACTGCCGTTCCCAATACAACGACAGTTGGCGCCCACCATGGGGCTAATGGCTTCGATCGGAGTCACGTTCCGCACGGGACCCTGCACTTCAGCCGGTGAGCGCGTGGCCTCCGGCCTGGTGCTCACGCTCGGCAAGTTCGACTGCGTCATCGACAACGCCTCCTGCTTCGCCGGTACTTCCTTCTCGGCAAAAGGCACAGTTCTGCTATTCGGCGATCTCCCCGTCTACATCGCCACCGTCTCGGAGCGTTTCCCTAGGGAAATCATCTCTGTCGCGGGGCCGCCATGCTCAAGCGGCGGCACCTCCGCCGCACCTCGCGGCGTGGAGGTCATGATGGCCGGATCCAGCTCGCAGGCCCGCCCGCCGCGTGAGCGAGGCGTGGACGAGGTCGGAACTTCCGCTCCCTCGCAGCCTCGGAACCCGGTCGAGGATGCCATTGATCGGCTCCTGACGCCGGTTACCCTCGGGGACATCCCGGAGGAGGCGGAGGCCAACTTCACCATGGAGAGACAGATCCTCCTCCAGGAGGCCATGGAGCTGGCAGCAGCCCGCAAGCAGCTGGAGATCGCCAGGCGCGAGTATGACTGCGCGCACGGTCTCACCCCGGCTACCGCGGAGCCGAGCCGGCGCGGCCAGGTACGACGTCGGGGCGGTGAGCTAGGCGGCAGGATGGAGAAGGACAGAGAACTGAATCCCGTGCCTGCCCCTACACGGCCCACCTACAGCACGCCCATCAAGAACTTGCGCGCGGTGCGAGCCGCAGCAGAAGAACTACCCAGCTGGAGGGCGAGGAGCGAGCCCGCCAGCACGCTCGCGTCCAGGAGCTCCTCAGCGTCGCGGACGAGCAGGCCGGCGCCAACCAGCAAACGCAGGAAGACCTTAGCTACTCCATAGGAAGTAGGCTACCCGCCAACAGCAGGGGCGCACCACGTGACACGCAGCAGGCGTCCTCCCCTCAGCCGGCTAGGGCCCGCAGCAGGCGTCGCAGCTCCGGCAACAGGGGCCAGCCGCGCCAGGAGCAGACGGTCAACAGCAACCCGCCACCTCCCCCACCACCAGCCGGAGCACCCAGGCCAGCCGGTTCCCGCCTCCCGGGCCGGGTGGGTGCGCCCAACCCGGATTGTCCGGATGCCCGCGACCGCATCGAGCTGCTCGCTCAAGCACGCGTCACGAAGGAGGAAGATTCTACCGGACCAGTTTGTTTCGGACCCCGCATCCGGAACGAGCCGTTTCCGGATAAATTCTCCCTGCCCAGGGACACCCCCAAGTTCGACAGCGGCATGAAGCCGGAAGACTGGTTGACCGACTACGCCACGGCAGTCGGCATCGCCCACGGGAATAAGCGCATAGCCGTGCGATATGTCCCTCTCATGCTAACCGGGTCGGCAAGAACCTGGCTCAATAGCCTCGCGCCCAACAACATCAACGCCTGGCCTGATTTCGAGAAGGTTTTCGTCCGCAACTTCAACGGCACGTACAAGCGCCCAGGGCGCCCGCGCGACCTGGCCTTGTGTGTCCAGGTCGACCACGAGACCGACCGCGAGTACCTCACCAAGTGGACGGAGCTCCGCAACACTTGCGAGGGCATCCTGGAGAGCCAAGCCATCGATTTCTTCATCGAAGGATGCCGAGAGGGCACCATGCTTCGCCACCGGCTACTGTGTGACGAGCCAAAAACCATGGCGGAGCTCATGACGGTTGCCGACCAGTACGGCACGGCAGATGCCGCCATGAAGAAGCCCCTCCGAGTAAACGTGGAAGGCCGTCCGACTCCCACGGAGCTGGCTCGCGACCGTCCGAGCAATCCGGCGGGTGAAGCCGGATCCTCCAGACGCCACGGCAACGACAACCGGTTCCACGGGGACCGCCAGGACAGGCAACAGAAGCCTCGCTACCACGCGCGGCAGGTTAATGCCGTAGAGGGTGCACCCGACGCACCGTCTAATGACACAAGAAGGTAGAATCCCCGGCTCACCTTCCACCAGATGATTGACGGCCCGTGCAAGTGGCATAGCGGTCCCTTCAAACCGGCTACGCACACCACCCGGAACTGCAGCTGGACTCGCCAGCTAAAGGACCAGGGCAACCAGCCTCGTCTCCCGCCTCCCCCACCGGGTGGACCCCCACCACCGGCTAGGGGAGCCGGTAATGATGGTAACGGCGGCAACGGCGGCAACAACAACAACGGCTACCCCAGCCGCACGCCGCCTACCACATCTTCGAGACGGAGCAGGACGACAAGCACAACCGCAGGCGACGCTCCAACGAGGTCAACGCCATCATTTCTCTGGTCCCCCTGTACCTGAACTGGTCGGAAACCCCCATCACCTGGAGCCGGGCAGATCAACCCGAGCATCTGCCGACTCCCGGGGGCTACGCCATGGTGCTCGACCCCCTTATCGTCTCCAACGCGTGCACCTGCCGATTTTCGTGCGTCCTCATCGATGGAGGCAGCAGCCTCAACCTCCTCTACCAGTCCTCGCTGGAGAAGCTGGGCATTCGCGAAAGCGACCTGCGCCCGACTACCACAACGTTCAACGGCGTACTGCCGGGGCTAGCCTACGCTCCGCTGGGAAAAATCCAGCTGGACGTCATCTTTGGGACCGAGGAGAATTTCCGCCGCGAACCAATGTGGTTCGAGGTGGTAAATTTGACGAGCTCATACCACGCTCTCCTCGGGCGCCCCGCCCTCGCCAAGTTCATGGCTGTCCCCCACTACACATACCTCAAGACGAAGATGCCAAGACCCCACGGCGTGATCACCGTCGCCGGCTGCTTCAGGCGATCGATGGAGTGCGCCTCAGCCGGTTCCAAACAAGCAGAGGCCCTCATCATAGCCGAAGAAAAGCGCGCGATCATGCGCAGTGTGGCCATGGCCCAGCAGGACGTCCCGGCTAGCAACAAACCGGCTGGAGAAGGAGCCTTCCAACCGGCAAAGGAGACGAAGAGGATCCTGCTCGACCCCTCCGACCCGACTAAGTTCGTCACCATTGGTGTCGGCTTAGACAGCAAATAGGAAGGCGCGCTCGTCGACTTCCTCCGTGAGAATCGGGACATCTTCGCATGGTCTCCCAAAGACATGCCGGGTGTGCCGAGGGAGTTCGCCGAGCACTCACTTCATGTGCGTCCGGATGCCAAGCCGGTCAAACAACCTCTGTGCCGATTCGCAGAAGGAAAGAGAAAGATAATCGGTGACGAGATCACCTGGCTCCTCACAGCCGGGTTCATCATGGAAGTATACCACCCGGACTGGCTGGCGAACCCAGTCCTGGTGTTGAAACAGAACAAGACCTGGCGCATGTGTATCGACTACACCAGCCTGAACAAGGCGTGCCCGAAAGACCCCTTCGCCTTGCCCCGTATCGATCAGGTCATCGATTCCACAGTCGACTGTGATTTGTTGTCTTTTCTAGATTGTTATTCCGGATACAATCAGATCCGGCTAAACCTGGCTGATCAGATTAAGACATCATTTATCACCCCCTACGGGGCTTTCTGCTATGTAACCATGCCTTTCGGCCTAAAGAACGCAGGCGCCACCTATCAGCGATGTATGCAGAAATGCTTGCACTCGCAGATAGGCCGAAACGTGCACGCTTACATGGATGACATGGTCATCAAGACAAAGGAAAAGCGCACCCTCCTCGAGGATCTGCGAGAAATATTTGGTAACCTCCGCCAGTACCAGATGAAGCTGAACCCGGAAAAATGCGTCTTCGGAGTACCATCCGGCCAGCTACTCAGTTTCCTCGTATCTCAGCAAGGCATCGAGGCAAATCCGGAGAAGATCGCGGACATCGAAAGGATGCAACCGCCCAAGAACCTGCTTGGAGTCCAGAAGTTCACTGGATGCCTGGCTTCCCTCAGTTGTTTCGTCAGCCGGCTGGGGGAGAAGGCACTTCCGTTGTACCAGCTGATGAAAAAGACGGACAAGTTCTCCTGGACTTCGCAGGACGACACCGCTTTTCACGACCTCAAGCGCATGCTGTCCACAGCGCCGGTTCTAGCCACGCCGGCTAGCAAGGAGCCGATGTTGCTCTATATAGCAGCCACCAGCCGGGTCGCCAGCGTCGTCCTGGTGGTGGAGCGCCCCGAGGAAGGCAAGGCTCAGCAAGTTCAGAGACCCGTCTACTACCTCAGCGAGGTTCTCTCCCTCTCCAAGCAGAACTACCCCCACTACCAAAAGATGTGCTACGGCATGTACCTAGCATGCAAGAAGCTCAAGCACTACTTCCAGGAGCACCCGATCAAGGTCGTGTGCACTGCACCCCTTTCGGAAATCATCGGCAACAAGGATGCAACCGGCCGGGTCGCCAAATGGGCCATCGAGCTTGCCGCCTACTCCATCCAGTACGAGCCCCGGCTCACGATCAAGTCATAGGTGATGGCGGACTTCCTCGTCGACTGGGCCGAGACCCAGTATATCCCACCGGTTTCGGATTCGGACCACTGGAGGATGCACTTCGACGGGTCGAAGATGCTCGGGGGCTTGGGAGCCAACATCGTGCTCACCTCGCCCAAGGGAGACCGGCTGGAGTACGTGCTGCAGATCCACTTCAAGGCCTCCAACAACGTAGCCGAATACGAGGCACTGTCGCACGGGCTCTGGCTGGCCAAGGAACTCGGCGTCAACTGGATCCTGTGCTTCGGCGATTCGGACCTGGTGGTACAACAAGTATCCGAGGAATGGGACGCCAGAGATGCCAACATGGCCCTCTACCGGTTCCACATCTAGAAGCTCAGCTCCTCCTTTGACGGGTGCGAATTTCACCACGTCCCCCGCACCAATAACGAGGCAGCCGACGCACTCTCCAAGATAGGGTCCACCAGGCAGGCCATCCCACCAGGGGTCTCCCTGGAGCACCTGTGCAGGACATCCATCAACCCGTCGCTAGAATCAGATTCCATCATCTGGGCGGGGAGCGTCCTAGCAGCCGGGCAAGCGGAGGCGGAGCCACCAAAGAAGAAAACTCGTGCCAACTCCGGCCAGGCGGTGCCCTCCAGCTCGCAGGACCCGGGGGCTACCGGCTCGCCCAGTGGCTCAGGGGCTGCCGCCCCGGATATCCCACCCGGACGGCCCACCGACACCCGACAGCCGGAGGACAGGAGCGTCCTCGTCATCCGGGAAGTGCCATCCTGGGCACAACCCTTCATGAACTACATCGCCAACAGCGAACTCCCGGATGACGAGGTGGAGGCCAGACAAATCCGACGCCGCGCGCATACATACACCATCATAAACGGCAAGCTATACAAGCGCAGTGTATCCGGTATCTTCCAAAGATGTGTCGACGTAGACATAGGCTACCGGCTACTCAAGGACATCCACCAGGGCGAATGTGGGCACCACGCCTCGTCAAGGGCGATAGTTGCCAAGGCGTTTCGCCATGGCTTCTATTGGCCCACCGCCCTCGAGGATGCCGAGCAGCTGGTCCGCGCGTGCAATGGGTGCCAACGCTTTGGGAAGCTCAGGCACATGCCAGCCTCGGTGCTCAAGACCATACCGATCACCTGGCCCTTCGCGGTTTGGGGCCTCGACATGGTCGGGCCCTTCAAGCGAGCTCGCGCGGGAATGACCCACCTGCTGGTAGCGGTGGACAAGTTCACAAAGTGGACCGAGGCCAAGTCTATCCGGAAGATGGATGGGGCGACGGTGGTTACCTTCTTCACCGACATCATCAACCGCTTCGGCTACCCCAATAGCATCTTCACCGACAACGGCATGAACTTCGCCAAGGGGGCCTTCGCCCGGTTCTGTAGCAACAAGGGCATCCGGCTAGACCTCGCCTCCGTTGCACATCCACAGTCCAACGGGCAGGTCGAACGAGCAAACGGCTTGGTGCTAGCCGGCATCAAACCACGTCTCATCGAACCGTTGGAGCGGTCACCCGGATGCTGGATTGAAGAACTTCCGGCTGTTCTGTGGAGCCTCCGCACCACACCGAATAGGTCAACCGGCTACACACCATTCTTCCTGGTCTACGGATCGGAAGACGTCCTCTCCGCCGACATCGAATTCGACTCCCCCCGCAAGCTCCTCTATGACGAGCAGGCCAACAAGGAGGCGCGGGAGGACGGGGTAGATCTCCTGGAGGAGGCCCGCGAGCTGGCCCTGTCCAGATCCGCCCTGTACCAGCAGCGACTACGCCGCTACCATTCTAGCCGGATTCGCCCAGTCGCATTCCGCGAGGGTGACCTGGTTCTCCGTCTAGTGCAAGACACGAAGGGCATGCACAAGCTATCACCACCCTGGGAGGGCCCCTTCATCATCGGCCGAGCGTTGCCCGACGACTCTTACTACCTCATCGACGCACAGCATCCGTGCAAGAACAAGATGGACAAATCAGACGAGGAGACCGAACGTCCTTGGAACGCGGCCCTGCTACGCCCGTTTTACACCTAGTCGCCAAACAGTGTATGTATCCCGAAAACCTCATAAATGAAAATGCGTTCTCCCACGAGAATCTCGGGGGCTCCTTCTAGAAATGTGTGCGTACCTGTTCTCCGATTAAAATTTTCCGGCTCCGGCTACCCCTACCCGGGGGCTCGCTGGCTGGCTCGGCCTGTTAAACCAACAAACCGGCTGAGTAGTGTGCAATGATATCAGAGGCCCACTCTTCGTCTCAGCTACAGACTGCAACCCGGCTGTCCGGCTAGCAAGAGCAAAAGCCCGAGGCATCCCACATGAAAAACGGGGAAGAGGCATGACAGATCGGGCGTCCCGGCCCCGCAACTAGCTCAAACCAATCCAGCCGCTAAGCCGCTAGTACCGTGCGTAATGTACTGTCAGCTCCCTTCGATTCCGGCTGTAGACCGCAACCCGGCTGTCCGGCAAGGACGCAGCGAAAACAACAGGGCACACGAGAAAGCGACTAAGTGCCTAGAAAGGAGCAAGCCAGTTTTTGAAAAAATAAGCCATTTCCTGGCAATGATTTGACGGACTAACCTATTAACCTATGAAGATGTATGTGTATGCATATGTGCGTTCTTGTCCGACTACTTCGAGTCGGAATTCAGGAGAAGGAAAGAAGATTCGAAGCCCTTGCCTTCATCAAGCGCTCCGAATCTCGGGGGCTACACCCACTGGGTGCGCTCGCGCGCCCCCAGTGGAATCTTGTAGTTCCTGGCCGACTAAGGGCGTTTAGCCAGCAGTTCGGAGCCCAGGTGAGGGCAAGGGCGGGAGCAATTAAAGACAGAAAGATTCGAAGCACCTGGCTACGCCAGCTACTCCGAATCTCGGGGGCTACACCCAGTGGGTGCCCTCACGCGCCCCCACTGGAATGATGGTTCCCCCGGCTGAAGGCGTCCAGCCGACGAAAGTAGCCGACTAGGGCGAGGCCAGTCGGATAAAGTTAGAAGAACAGGGAAGAACAAGGAATATTCGAAGCACCTGGCTACGCCAGCTACTCCGAATCTCGGGGCCTACACCCAGTGGGTGCGCTGGCGCGCCCCCACTGGAGGTGTAGTTCGTCTGGCTAAAAGTGTGTAGCCGGGCTAGGTCAGCCGGGCGAAGTGAGCCGGCAAAGATATCAAAATAAAATTCAAGACACAAAAAAAAGGAAGACTCAAGAATTCAATATTAACAAGCAAAAGGGAGACGAAGCTCCCGAGAGTTACCCGGCATCAAAGATAGCTGGTACAGACAGACAAGTTTTACGATAATCTAAAATAAGACAAATACACCCGGCATCCCGGGGCAGCAGCTAAACGGCATGGCCTTTGCCGTGGGGGGGTTCCTGGCTGGCAGATGCTGGAGGCGGGGCGGAGCCGTAGTGCTTGTTCCGGCTCCGACGCTGACAGGCGGCGGCACCGAGGACTCCGCATCCGGAGTGTCAGGGGACTCCGAGTCGGTGAGCACCTCGTCCGGATCCATGTAGTCGGCGATCTTGATGGCGGACCCGCGAAGCTCCGGATGGGCTTGGCGGATGGCGGCAAGATCGGCTCCGGCGCGGAAGCCCCCGTCGATCTTCTCGATGTGAGCATCCTTGTACCAGGAAAGCATCAGCGCCAGGGCCATCTCCGCTCCACCCCGCGCCGCCAGATCCCGTAGCCGGTCCACCGTAGCCGGCACCTCTCCCACCTTCGCCGCCAGCTGCGCCATCGTCTCCGGAACCGGAGCCTTCGGCCACATAAAGGAGAAGATGTCCTGCGCCGCCTGACGAAGCTTCGCGGCCTCCTCGCCAAGAAGGATGACGAGCTCCTGAGCCGTCTGCTGCGCTCCCGGCTAGTTCTCCTGCAGCCGGTTGTAGGCGAGCAGGTCTATGCCGGGGTAAAAGGCTGTCAGAAAAGAGGAGTCAAATCCGGCTACCAGATCCGGAAAGAAAAGAAGACGGAAGAAAGAAATCACCTTTGGTAGTGTGGCCGACTTGCATCAGCTCCTCCACCAGCGCCTTCTCCTTGACCGCTAGCCGTTTTATCTCCTTCTCTTGGTCCTTGTTCTGGGCCTCGATAAGGGAGAAGGCCTCAGCCCGGCTAGCGAGCAAGGCGTCGCGCTTCTTGACGGTAGCCTCCAAGCCATCTACTCGCCCGTGCCAGTCCTTGTTCTGCAAGCGCAGCGTGGAGTTCGACCTGCTCAGCCGGTCGTTCGCTTTCTTCAAGCGATCGATCTCGCGCTGGGCGCACACGAGGACAGCTGCAACGAAGCCGACTATTCAAAAAAAAAGGAGCCAGACGGATAAGGCGGACTTACTCTGGGAGGTCCCGTTGGCTGCAGCAAGCTTCTACTCCAGCGTCCGGTTCCCACCGGCTATGGCCTCAAGCAGCCGGATCTCCTTCACCGCCAGCTCGAGCGTGGCGGCAAGATCCGACAGCGAAGCGGCGGAAGAGGCGTCGTCGTCCACGGCGTTGACGGCCAAGGACTCCTTCGCCGCGAGCACCACTGTCTGCCACTCCTCCCCGAGCGCCTCGTCGGAGTCGTCGTCGCCAACCACGACAAGCTCCTTGCCAGTAGCCCCCCGCGCGCCCTCGGAGGAACCTTCCGGCTAGGAGCGAGTCGCTTCCGGCTGGGGACCCTCCAGCTGGGAGGGGGCAGCCGGCTCGGCTTGAGGAGGATAAGGAGGCTGCGCCTCAGAGGAAGGGGAGGCGCCGGTTGGATCAGTCGGGGCGCAAGGCGGCGACTCGGCTGGCGTCCGAGCCAGGCTCGCGGCGCCGAAAGAAACCAGTGCGCTAAAGGGAAAGAGGAAAAGACAAGAGCAAAACAGGCTAAAGTCAGAAAAACAAGTACAAGGAAAAACAAACAAAAAGCACCGAGGGGGGAGGGAGAAAAACGTACCCCGGCACAACCGGGGGCGGCCCTTTCTTCCGGCCAAGACGGCTTGGCGGCAGGGCGCTAGTCCGGCCCCTCTTCGGAGCCGGCTCCTCCACCGCAGGTTGGCGGGAGCCGGAATGGTAGGAGCGGCTCCCGCCTGCTTCGTCGTCCGCCGCGGAGCGCGTCGCCGGCTCCGCGGTCGGTCCGGCATCCTCCTCCTCGTGCACCTCCGCGTGCAGGTCGGTGATCGGCTCGTCGTTCCGGCTGGGGAAGGCATCGCCGTCCCCATCCGATTCCTCGCCGGATCGCCGAGCGTGCGGCTCGGGCAAGTCCGGCGCGAACACCTCGAGAGGAGCGTCGCCCTCCTCGCGAAGGATGCAGGGGAAGATCTGGTGAATGCGAAAGGTCAGCCAGACAGAACAAGGAGATAACAGAGGGAATAAGCAAAAATTCTGGCTACAAGAACTTACCCGGGGCACGCGGTTCTCCCGGCTGTAGGGCGCCTGGCTGAACCTCCAGTTCTCTGGCAACCGCTCCTTGTTGATCGTCCACAACCACTCCTTCAAGTTGTGGTAGCGGGGATCGCGGCGCGACAGCCGGGTCGGGTCCAGCCGGCCAGAGTAGAAGCACATCTTGTGCGCCCGCTGCTGGAGCGGCATCATCAGCCGGGACATCCAGCTAAGGGTGATGTCCCGACCGGTTAGCTTGGAGGTGACAAGGGAGCGCATGCGTGCCAGCATCGCATCCGTCTCCGCCTTGTCGCCATAGATCTTCAGGTCCCAGTTTTGCCAGCTGGACTCGACGTCTTGGAAGGCCGGCAGGTTTATCCGGTCGACGCCGGTGACGTTCTTGACATAAAAATACGACTGCTGCCACAGCCGTACCGTGTCCTGGAGCAAGAACTTCGGCTAGCCGGATTGGGAGCAGGAGTATATGGAGGCGCCGCCGCAGACGACTAGCGGGCCCTTCGTGTACTGGACCTACGGCCGAACTCGGAAGAGCCGGCAGAAGTGCCCGATATCCGGCTGGATCCCGAGGTAACTCTCGCAGAACGCCATGAAGTGCGCCAGCGTTCCGACGGCGTTGCTGCCGAGGTGGTGGAGGCGTTGGTCGAAGAAGGCCAGAAAGGTCAGAAAGAAGGGGTGGAGCGGCAGCGCAAACCCGCGCGCCAGATGCGAGAGGAAGATAACGCGCTCCCCCTCTGCTGGATGCGGCGACACTTCCCCCACCTGTGCCAACCGCACCGCCACCTCCTCCGCCAGCGGGAGGACGCGTGTCGCGTGATACTTCACGATCTGATCCTCGGTGACGGAGGAGCCGCACCAGGCTCCACGGTCAGCGGCCATTTCCGGCTGGGGAGAAGGAGCGGCAACGGAGGAGTGACGGTGGCCCGTAGCGTCGACGGCGGCGAGCGGGCGGCGTAGAAGGCAGGAGCACAAGAGCAGCAGCGCGCGAGAAGGAGAGAAAGATTGCAGCGGGGGAGCGAAGGAAAAGAACTGCATCCCCCGCGGCATCCCTTTAAAGGATCGGAAGAGCAACTGTCGGCAGGGCCACGTGGCGCGCATCCGGGCGACCCACATCCCAATCGCCGCCTAGATCCCGTGTGCCGGGACGGGATGCGCAGAAGATCCTGGGACCAGAACCGAAGCGCCGGACAACAGTTCCCCGAGGTGACGTGCGACGGGACGTTACGCTGCCCGCCGCAGAGCAATGATGGCGCGTGCGCGCGTGGCCGGCGTCAACACTAACGTCATGGGTAGCGCAACCGCCAGGCTCAGCCGGATCAAAATTCGAAAAGCAAAGGGAGCGCGCGCGCATTTCGCCTAAGGGCAGAATCCACACGCGCTCGGGGGCTAGTGTCAGGGGGATGATCCCCGGGTACCCCGCCCGAATAACAAACAGGATAGCCGGATCGAGTCCGGCTGACCAGATGCAGCCGGACAAGGCAAGACAGGCCGACTACCGCATGGTAGCCGGATCAGCAAGAAGCAGCCGGCTATAACGACGTAGCCGGATCCAATCAGAGAGACAGGACGACGTGCGTATCAGTGCACGGTACGCCCTGTACGATGACAAGACGGGCAACCACCCGCCCATACCGAAGACTTGGCGTGGATGACGCGGGAACAGTGGCCTGTGCTGACGACGGGCACGCATGGCGTCCACTATGCCTACGACAGCCATGCCGCTCATACACCGATGGGACATACCATGCTGGGTACTGTGGATGACTCGTCGGCTGGGACCCGCCTGTGGGGCCCGCCAGTCGGACTAGCCAGTGAGACCCTCGCCTCTCTTCCTATATAAGGAGAGGGAGGGCCTCAGTAGAAAGGGTTGGTCTCAGTTCATTTAAGGCAGTAGCTAAAGAAGACAACTCGAGGAGCACTTGTAGCTCGAGTATTCCACATAGTCAGATCAGGCAGGAGTAGGGGCTTTACCTCACCACGAGGGCCCCGAACCTGGGTACTTCTCGCGTCCCGCTACGCTCGCTCGTATCAATCTCGCCTGCGGATGTCGTCGATAGCTTTCCTGCTAGTCCCCACACCTCTATCTAACCTTTTTAGGTACTGCCGTTCCCAATACAACGACACCCTCCAGTATTAAGTTGCAAGCAACAAATTAATGCTTTACGAATTGTGTGTAAAGTAAACAATACGATTGTTCTATGAACAAAGGATTGTTGTTTTCTCCCTAGTAGCAACAGCATATCTAGTACCTTAGAGATTTCTATCACTTCCCCAGATTACCAGAGGCATGAACCCACTATCGAGAATAAATATTAACTCTTGGAGTTGCTAGCATCTACTTGGCCAAGATAGCTACTAACAATGGAAAGCATGCAAGATCACAAATAACAAAGACATGATAGAATCAATAATCAATCTGAAATAGCATCTCAATATCCATCGGATTCCCACAAACACAACATGTATGAATTACAAATATATGATCTTGATCATGAACGGAGCTCACAAGATCTAAACATGAAAGCACAAAGGAGGAGAATCAGCCATCTAGCTACTACATGGATCCGTAGTCCAAGGATGAACTACTCACGCATCACATAGGACGCTTGCATGGTGATGAAGAAGGCCTCCAGTGTGAATTCCCCTCTCCGGCAGGGTGTCGGGAAGAGCTTCAGATCCCTCCCGATCTAGGGATGGAGATGACGGTGGCTACAGACTCTTTCGTGGATTTTTGATCGGGTACTTAGGGTTTTGGTATCGGAGGCAATATATAGGCGGAAGGAGAGGCCGAGGGGATGCTAGGGTCGGCCAGACCACCCCCTAGCGCGGGCCAGGCCTGGCCGCGTGGCCAGGTGGTGTGGCCAGGCCCCAGCCCTTCTCCGTCTCGTATTCTGGCTCCATATGTCTTTGGCTTTTGTCCCGTCCAATTCCGAGAATATTCATTTTCTGACTTCCTAGAACCAAAAACAACAGAAAACAGGCAGCTGGCACTGTGGCTCTTGTCAATAGGTTAGTCCAAGAAATCATATGAAAAGTACTCCAAAGTGTGGACAAAACACAAGAAAGTAGATAAAACCAAGCATGGAACATCAAAAATTATAGATACATTTGCAATGTATCATAAGCCTGTAGAGAGACTAGTGCAAAGTCTACTACCTAGTAATAATAGATCTTGATCAAAGAAATAGAAGCCTAAGCCTTGTATGATTAAAGGATGGTAGTCACTATTCTCAAGTCATTTGAGAATAGATGACTAGATGATGAAGAACTGAGGTGAGTATACCAAATTAGGCAAAATCCTAATAAGCTGAATCATCTAGCTTGATCCTGAGAAGTCAAGCTAGAGTATGATGAGGTATGTAATATGAGTTGTATGGAGTAGTTGGAGGCATAGTAGTTTAACCAAGTTAATACAAGAACAAACTTGTATTATGGGAGTAGTACCATACCTATTCTAGAGGATTGTTATCACATGTGATGTATAGGGAGAACTATAATCTTGCAAGCCTTGGAAGTAGTTGCAAGAGGTATTTAAGGAAGTTAATGGATGGAGTTAGTAATAGCTGCATTGGTGGTTTAATCAAGGGTAGCTAAGAAATGGAAGTTATATGTAGGAGCAGGGGAAATGATTATTGCTGAAGTGACATGACCATGTCATCATATGATGATGGATATGGTGGAGCCATATGACTAGTTCATTTATGCAGAAGAGATCTTAGTGATCAGATGAGAGATATATAGAATATATTTAGGAAAGGAATTCCTTAACTATGATCCAAGATGAGTGAAGTGTGAGGATAGGAACTCTTGAGAAACTTTTAACCAACAATATATCAAGCCATGACAGAACCATGTTTGCCTCTTTGTCCAAAACCCCAGAATTAAGTTAGTAGTTAAACCAATTCCTATTTTTAGGCAGCCAATGGATAGTATCTCTTAGTCAAATGAAATGTCTAAGAGATATGTAGTATACTAGTTGAGAGTTGATGGAAGAAAGCCTTGTCCATCTTATTGTCCTAATCCCAAAAAAAAAACCTAGTCTCATAGAACCATCAAGATCACATTAGGAAAATAATCTCCATAGCTCACTCTAAGTTGAGATATTACCATGGACACGGAACATGATGGCAATGTCTTAGCCTTAATATTCATCCATATCCATAATTGAATATGGGTTATTAAACCTCTCAAACCTATAATTGAATAAACATTGGCATTTCTCCACCAATGATTGTTATTGATTCATCATTACCTAACCAAAATTGTTCTGTGGTAATTCTAAACTCTACAAATCAAGTAGAATTGGATTTGGCAAATCACCAAATATGGAGGACCATGAAACTTATATCACTCTATTATGAACCACAAGGATTAATACCTTATTAATGTATATATATGATTCCTTTATGAGGTTAAGTATTAATAAGATTTTGTACACATAAATATCCATCTTAAACCATCACCATTATATTCTTTTAGTGGAAGTGAAGGTCATTTTAAAAGATCTTGTTATAAAGAGTAATCTCTAAAAACCTAATTCCTATTAATATTTTCTAATGAAAATATTCCTTTATATATTCATGAATAGTAAAAAAATACTAAAAAGCAATGTCAAACCAACTAGTTACTTTAACCGTGTAGAACCCTTGTTGATTCATTGAGTTTGAGTATTGGAATCATTAAGGAAATTCAAATTGAAATGGAAAAGAGAAAAACAGAAATAAAAACTGAATAAGCAAAGAAAAAGAGGGAGCCAGTCGCTCCGGCCCACGGCCCAGGTCGTTCCTATACTATCTGTCTCCCACCGGCGTGCCTTTCTGCACCTCGCTTGCTCCACCACAGCCCAATAACAGCCCAGCCCAAATACTGATTCTGACGGCTGTCACGCCTTCGTCACTGTCATGCACACAGGCAGCTGCGTGCCGGTGCTGTTGCCGTCGATCCTCCGCCACGCTGCGATGCGTGCCGCCGCCCCTAGAGGTGAGGATAAGACCGCCCTTATTCTCCTCTATCCGCTCATACCCATCTTTCTCTCTCGTGCTCTCTCCCATTTCCCCCTCGAGCCGAAACCCTAGCTAGAAAGGCGCCATGGAACCCGTCGTTCCAGAACCTGCCGAGGTCCATCGTGGTGGCTAGGGGCTTTCTCTCGTCATCCTTGATCATCTAGCAGAAGGAATCGAGCCCTCTCACTCGCCATTGATGCCTCCATCGTCGACTCTTTGCTGCCAGTCGTCATCGTTCGTCGTTGATTGCCGCTGTCATAGAGGTCCTCCGGCCTCGTCATCCCGCCCTTCAGCTTCGTGGTGAGCTACCGATACTCGTGCACCTTCTCGATTCGTTTCTCGCCCCCTGATTTGCCCTACCATCGTTCTCTGTCATCAGTTACCATAAGTTGTTGTTGCCGGAGTAGCTCTAGTAACTAATAACGGGTGGCGACACTGTCCTAGTGCTCGCCTAAACCACCTCTGTCCAGCACCACACTCTTCATTGCCCCGTTAGCTCCCCAGCATCCAGACCGAGATCAACCTAGGAGGAATCCCCATTGATGATGTCACCATGACGTCATGGTGATGTCATAAATGTATTTCTTTTATTTTCTATTCAATAATCATTTTTGTAATAAATAAAACCTTAGATATGACGTGGCATATGCCTCACCAGTCAGTGACTGGGCCTAGGAATAGCCCCGGTGAGAAAAGTCACCCCATCTCATGCTGACATCAACATTACCTAATAAACACATTTAGTTATTTTATTTTTAATTTCAGAAAATTATTAAATCTTGTTAAATCAATATATTTTGTTTTATAATTCATAAAAATATATATTATATATAAAATTGTTCAAAAAAATAAATTCTATATTCTAAACCTATTATCATGTTTTATTTTGCAACTTAAATACGATAATAATAATTATTAGTAAATAACCTATTAGGGATAAATCTTAAATAAATATATTCTATTATTTAAAATTTAGAGAAATAAGTATAATATATCAAAATTATTAGAAAAACAAAATACACATTAATAAACTTATTGTGTACATTTTTGTGATAATTAACTAAGTATTTATTTTTTATTTAGTATTTATAAAGAGATAAAACTTATAAAAATCATATCTTATTATTTAAAAATCAAAAAATATTTATAATATACCAAAATGATCACAAAGATAATACACTACTAGAAAACAGCCTATAGATAGACAAGATATTCAGTGACGCATATGTAAAACCATGCGCCACAGATATATATTAGTGACGCACTAGAAAATATGCGCCATAGAAGTTTGGCACTTCAGTGGCGCACGAAACCAATATGCGCCACAGAAGTCCATATCTCTGTGGCACATATTTTCGTGTGCGCCACTGAAGTGCCAAACTTCTGTGGCGCATATAGACGTATGCACCATAGAAGGTTGATGGGACCAAGCAGCAAAAAAGGGGGGAGAAACTTCTGTGGTGCATATATCCATATGCGCCACAAAAAGTGATGTTTCTGTGGCGCATATAGGTGTATGCGCCACAGAACAAGCATATAGGGGGGGAAAACAGATCCCACCCCTCCTGTGGATCGCCTTTTCAGTTTTGTAAAAAATAAACAAAAATGATAGAAACTTCAAAAAAATAATTCCTTCGAGTTGTAGTTAGATTTTAGGGTATAGATCTAGACAAAATTGAAAAACATGAATTTTGATATATTTTGCAAATATAGGTCATGGCACGGTAAAACGACTATAACTTTTGTATACGATGTCGGAAGAAAATCTTTAACCTATTAAAATGATCGTCTCGAAATTCCCTACTCCATTTCAATGACAAATGGTTGTTTTGGATTTTACAGAATCCCCAAATTCGAAAAGAGTAAAAAGTTATTTAGGGTAGAAGATTTTTTACTGCAAAAAAATAAAAAAGGGGGAGAAACGTCTGTGGCGCAGTTTCCCCATATGCGCCACAGAAGTCTTGGGCGGGATTCAAAATTTGAATCCCGCCAGCGCCCTTCTCCCTCCCTTTTTCCTTTTTCTCCCCTTCCCAATTCTCCTCCCCTCCACACTTCTCCCCTTCTCCTCCCCTCCACACTTCTCCCCTTCTCCTCCCTCCTCCTTCTCCACTCTCCGGCGACCTCCTCCTCCTCGTCCTCCACCACCACCAACTGCGGCGACCACCTCCTCCTCCTCCTCCTCCTCCTCCACCACCAACTCCGGCGACCACCACCTCCTTCTCCTCCTCCTCCACCACCAACTCCGGCGACCTCCTCCTCCACCACCACCAACTCCGGCGAGCTCCTCCTCCTCCTCCTTCTCCTCTTCCACCACCAACTCCACGAGCTCCTCCTCCTCCTCTTGCACCACCAACTCAGGTAACCTCCTCCTCCTCCACCACCAACTCTGGCAACCTCCTCCTAGCCCTATCCGCCGCCGCCACCGCCGCCACCACCACCACCAACTGCGGCCAGATCTAGATCTGGCCCGGTTTTTTTTTGAAATTTGAAAAAAACTTTTGTGGCGCATATTGGCCATATGCGCCACGGAAGTTTGACACCTTTTTTTTGAATTTGGGAAAACAACTTTTGTGGCACATATTGGCCATATGCGCCACTGAATTTTGAGACTTCTGTGGCGCATTTTTAAATGCGCCACTGAAGATAGTTATCAGTGGCGATGTATCAGTGGCGACTAACATATGCGCCACGGATAGTAAAAAAGGTGTGCCACTGATAAGAGTTTTCCTAGTAGTGATATCTACATGTTTAGTACTCCAATAAACTTGAATTAAACATATTAAAAATCCAAAGGTAATTCATAAGTAGTTAAAAAATATTGTTTCCTTGTTTACAAATCATAACCACTCATTTATAAGGAGACAAATGGTTCTATTCAATCATAAAGTTAAGAAACTACTACTCAACTAAAAGTAATACTACTCTTAATTAACCTTAAAGAAACATTATGAAGTGAACCAAATTATAATACCATATAATGACCAAGATAGATAAGTCTCAACAAGTAGTGTAGTCCTTATTTAAATGAAGTAATTCTTTCTTCTTTGAGAATATAACTAGAAAGAAAGCCTAAGAGTGTTAACTTATAGTTTAAATGCTTTTATTTCGTTAAGTATGATTTTCTTTAAAAGTTATTCTTTTAAGAAACATTAAAAGTAATCCTTAAGCATTTCTGTAAAGGCTCTAATTGATTAATAATCTGGCTTAAGAAATCTTTTAGATACCATGCCCCATTTGAGTGCTTTAATATTGCATGCTACTTGTTATATTTACATATTGTTTCACACACTCTCTCAGCCTTAATAAGAAGCACAAGTCTGAAATTGGTATAAAAGTACAACACATTCCAAAGAACTCATCACAAGATTCAAACACAAGATTAGATACAATTAGTCCGGGGTTTCACTTTTATCCAACTGCATTACATTACTTATGCATAATTGCATCTTGCTTCTTTCAACATTCGTCCTTACCGGACCAACGATAATGTTTATAGAATTTGGATCTTCTATTATCTGGAAGACCATGAGTGCATAATCTTGCAATCACAAAAGGCAAGTTCACACTTTCTCATGTCCTTTGATTATTTTCTATCAAATGCTTGTAACTCGAATGCTGGCATCACCTGCATGTCAAAAAGGTCAGAAAACCCTATTTTTAAAATAATATGATTATGGATTATTTACTAGATGGTAATCATCTACTAATACAGTTCCAGTGGTAAAGGTACATAATATCTAGGACTTAACAACCAATGACGCCAGTGATTCTAGCGCCGTATATTACGCGTTAACCATGATATTTGGAATGCGACGGAGAAGTCAGTTGTATCTTCTTCCTCTCGCATGCATCCCGATGTGCAGGTCGTGGCTGTTATCCTCGTAGCATGCATTAATTGGTAATTCGTAGAGGATATGTAGTATATGGGTGGGAACCCTCAACGTCCCACGATACTTCTGGCATCTGACAGTCTTTACTAACCATTGCTGTAATTCAAGATGTGGGCATGGCATACACCAAGGGGACATGCGGGGTCGCGAAGGGGGCAGTGATTGGCTTGGATCATCTACTGGGCCCCATATCAAGGAATTGTGGACGGGAATAAGCTGCCCGGTTGTGCAACAAGGAGTTGGTCTCTCATGGGTAAAGTAACGCACCTCTACGGAGCGTAAGAACTATGCCATGTTACTCCCTATTCCGGGAAGGAGCTATGAACGCGGTAGGAAAGGAACTCCATGAAAGTTCTAGTCAACCTGTGAAGACTGTCGGACATAGTTTTCAGAATAAAAGCAACCTATGAAGAAATGTTTACAAAAACCTACTTTCCCTATGTCCTTTGGTCTATGGCTGAAGAGAGATAGTGCATCATACACTCCTTTTTAGTGAACTTGCTGAGTACGCTCGTACTCAACCGTACCTTCTTAACCCTTGCTAGGTTCTAAGCGGTTGAAGACGACATCAACACCAACTTATGCTCAAGAAACCATCATCGGCAGCTCAAGTCCTTCAATAAAGTTAACAAAGTCAGCATATACCTCAACCAAAGTGAAGATGAAATTCCTGATTAGCTAGGAGTAGATTCTCTATCCATAAAACCTACTTCTGTAGAGCATTGCACTAGCAACATTTCCAAGCTAGATAGTTTAGATGCTAGTCTTATTAGCCAGGTAGTTATGAGTTACTATTTCTGATTCTTCTTTGTAAGAAGTTTATTTCTCTCTCTTTCACCTACAGTGTTCTCTGGATCTTTTGTAAAGAGTCGAGTTGTAATCTATAGTCATGTCTTGGACCTGCTATGTTTCTGTTGTACCACTCTAGGGTATGTAATACTAGTGAACGGTGTTTCATTGGTGTTATGTCAACGACTATAGTGTACTACATCACGCAGTGGTATGCTGGGTCACCGCAGCTGGTATCAGAGCATATGCTTTGACCTTAGGATTAAAACCCTTTTAGGAGATATGTAGGTTGGATAGTGACTATAGGAGCCATCTTATCTAAACCTAGACTTGTGATGGATATCCATTTGAGGATAGTCTTGTCACACTTAAGTTGGATGTTTGGTCATCTTTCTTAAGGATTAGTTATATGTCTTCTCTAGAGAAATGTTATGTTAGTGTAGCTCTAAATAGGTATAACACCACTAAGATATCTTAAGTAAGTTGAAATATCAAAGAAGATTACGGCTGAGTTTAGGATATGAGGTGGAGTAGTATTAGTGATGAAGTCTATAGTTAGAATCCCTGTGAAGTAGCAGAACCTTATCACTAGTTAATACCACTATACCCTAGAAGGTAGACGATTAGAGTAGGTATAGATGTAATGGGAAGTAAATAATATGGGATTCACTCAAGAATTCTACGTGATGAAGTACGATTTGGTTTAGAATCAACTATCAAAAGATAAAAAGAGGAGTTTTCATGGTGAGATTAGCTCTGAGACCATTCTAAGTTTTAAATTAGGACTAGTACAAAGTAAATAATCTTGTAAATAACAATAAATAAAGAACCGCGTAGGCCTATGATAGAAGGCATAGGTGACATAACATTATGATAATTGTTGGATTAAGGTAGTAACTACAATGTTGTTAGTAGTTTTGAGAGATCATGTGAGGATAGTTTACAATAGAATGGAAATTTGGTAGTCTTTAGTAGTCCCGAAAGAAAGGTAAGAAGTTAGTCAGAACCCAAGTGAGACCACTGATGGCTCAAAATATATTCGAGCTCGTTGGGAACCCCAAGAGGAAGGTATGATGAGAACAGCAGCAAGTTTTCCCTCAGTTATGAAACCAAGGTTATCGAACCAGTAGGAGAAAGGAAACAACTCCAAGGTGTTGTTTCCAACTTGGAATCCTGCACAACACAACCACATAACTTTTCCCCAACTTATAGTGAGGTTGGCAGTCTCACCGGTTTTGCTGAAACAAAGAATTAAATGTATTGTGTGGAAGATAGTAATTGCTTGCAAAAAGTAAACAGTAAACAGTAACAGTAAATAGATGGTAGATTGATGGTAAAAGAATGGACCAGGGTCCATAGATCACTAGAGGTGATTCTCCTTAAGATAGATAACATGTTGGGTGAACAAATTACAGCGGGGCAATTGACAGACACTAAGAAAGCATACATGCATATACTAATCATCTTGACTCCTATGAGATTTGATTGGGCATTACAACATTATACATAGACCGTAATCCAACTGCATCTATGACTAATAATCCACCTTCAGGTTATTGATAACTCACAAGTATAGGGGATCATGTGTAGACTTTTAGATAAGTAAGAGTGTCGAACCCAACGAGGAGCTAAAGGTAGGATAAATATTCTCTCAAGTTCTATTAACCACTGATACAACTCTACGCACATTAAATGTTTGCATTATCTAGGAAATAAAACTAGAGCAATAATACGAGTAATAGAGATAGCTTTGCATGATAATAAATAACAAGAAAGTAAAGCTAGCTGCTGCAGCAATAAAATACACTAAACTAACAGAACCATGAGTGTGGAATAGTGGTAGTAATTGTGGTGGCTTTGTCCAAGTTTAAAGAGCGAATAGATCGGGTTCATTGTCTTCGATGCAGTTTTCTATGTGGGAGTGGCTAAATATACATGTGCTTCACTACTTGGAATTATATGTACTATATGATTGGATTGTTAGCAAACATCCATAAGTACTAACAATGCATTAAGGTTTCCCCAACCATAGCCTTAACTTGAATGGTCCTCTTACTCCCATACGTGCTACGTTCCGGTTCGCGTCCTCAGGTTTCTGTCAGTCCGGCAGAACTCCACCTCCTTTTACACATACTACAAACCATATGATGTTTAATGCATGCGCGCACAAATATAATGGACACCAAAGTACTATACCATATCAACATACAACTCTAATGAACCAAAGATGTTCAACCATTCAATCTAAGTAGAAATAAATTACACAAACATGACATAGATCATAAGATTATAACTTATAGCATCAAACACCATGTTTACATAGGACGGTACAAAAGTGTGTGGGAGGATGAACCACTGCAAACTAGGAGGATTAGGTGATGGAGATGGCGATGAAGATGGTGAAGAGGGTGGCGGCGGCAGCACCAGTGGCGGCGTGGGGGACTCCTCCCCTGACGCCGGTATCATGGGGGAGCACCGCCCCTTAGCCCCCTTCCTTCATGGATTCTTGGGAGCCCTCCCCCATGGAGATGGGATCCATGGGGAGGTAAAAACGTGGCTTTGGCGGCTGCAAATTCATGGGTGGAGATGTCTTGGGCGAATTCGGTTTCCTCGCTTTATATAGCTTCTCGGATTCCCGTCACCCAATCTTGGCCTGCAGTAAATCGGGCCTAAAGGGTCCGTCCGGACTCGGAATCAGCTAACTTTTATGTCCAGAACGTTTGTCGTGAAATTTTCAACAACTTTATAGTTGAAGAGTTTTCTGTTTGATGCTGTCTTTGACCCGAAACCTGACCATCTTCAAAAAGAGTTCTGAGACAGATTTCTAAAAAATCCCAATTTGACTCCAACAAGGTTTCCACTTGTATTCTTGGTAATTTCTACACATCAAAGGGTAAAATAAGAACATTTTGCACTTTTGCAACTATTAGTAGGTTAGTCCAAATAAATTATAAACTTTATACAAAAAGGAGAGTCAAAAGCATATTATTAGCATAGAACCATCAAAAATTATAGATATGTTATGGATGTATCAACATCCCCAAGCTTAGTTCCTGCTCGTCCTCTAGTAGGTAAACGATAAAAATAATATAATTTTTGAGGTGAGATGCATACAACCCAATCTTGATCATTATTATTATAAAAGCGTTGATTGTAAACATGAACATGAAAGATAGAGTTCTAACAATAAGACATAGCAACTATGTTGTAACATGAAAATGTACAAACAAAAGATCATGAATAATAATGCATTAAAAGACGTTTATTTTTTTCACATATATAAAACATAATAAGAGTGGTATTCAGTTTGTCCCTCATAGTGTAGCAAAACATAAATGCATAGGACACCTTCAAAGTTCATAAGGGTGACTAGATACAAATAGTTTAAGAACAAGCAATATCAAAGTTATGCATCAATCAACAAGTCATGGGACAATGCACATTAAACTAAGAATGACCACTATGCTCTCTCAATAGGTGCATAAAGATAGAAGATGGAGACTCAACATAAAAGTAAAAGAAAGGCCTTCATAGAAGGAAGCATGGATTCAAGTCTCATAAAGAGATTCCAAAAATTATGGTACTTATTAGCTTTCAGCTCTCATTACCCCCTATCATAAGCATCTTGAAGTGATTAAGGTTAAAGTGAACAAACTATGGAGTATATGCATGACAAAGTATAAGTTGGAAATCTCATGTCCCTTGAATACGAGGGCCGCTCCTCATGCTACCCAAGTTTAGTTACCGGTAAGTTCTTGTCATAGTAAGTACATGTGTATCATAGAGAACCGCCAACGGGGTACCCCTTGCCCAATGATATGGAAGAATCCCCATATCAAAATGACAAGGCAAGCAGACAACGAGCATCTCAGCAATCTTCTTATTTACCATGGGAAAATGGTGCTTTTTTCTCTCTTTCCTCTTTTTTCTCATCTTTTTTTCTTTTTCTCGTTTTCTGAATCTCTATCTCTTTTTCTATAAGAAGAATGCTTCATAGATTGCTCATTATGGTTATGCTGCAGGTTTCCACCATGATTAGGTATGGATTAGACCAGTGCCCAGGCGTTTCTCTAAAAAAAATACATAACTCCATGAACTTACAAGCTCCCCTTTCATTTCACACTGACGACATCCATAGAAAAAAGAGCATGATATCAACTAGGTACAATGTACAAGTGCAATGTTGAAAGCGTTCCCCATGATAGCATGGTTCTGCTAATCCCCAACATATAAGTGCAAGCATATACAACATAGACGACACAATGGTTCAAGTTTATTAGGGGCAAGAAAAGTAAAGTGTGCCATCAAGTTTGTGAGAGCTTTAATCACTAGTTTTCTCATAACAAGTTTAATTCAGAAGGTAGATAAAAACATGAATATACTTGGAATAGCAATTACTAATAGGTAGATATGGTGGACTCTTTGAAATAACTTGGTTTTATTTGGAGATCGATGCATGAGTAGAACTCATACTTGGTTATGGAGGCTAGACTGGAAGCGACCAACTAAGAGAGCAATAATGGCCATAATCATGCAAAGCGATAAAACATCATTAATTAAAGCATAAAGTGATATTACAAGTCAAAAACTAAAGGATCATAGAGGCTATGGTGACTTGGGATAGTCTTAACATGGTGTGAGCATGCGCCAAGTCAAGCCAAATAAAGCATCAAAAGAGAATACCACAATATTATGCTTTAATATGCTAAAAAAACGGATGATTCTTTCAAGGCACATTAAGAGATCTGGATTGTTTATAACATGTCATGCTACAGAAAAAATCACTAAGCATAAAGCCAAAACAATACCAAACATGACATGACAAAGCATAGGCCACAGTCAAAACCAAGCTCCTTTTACCACTTAAGCATGAACTTTTCCTACTCTTTTTCCAATCCAAACCAATCTTATTTGAAAACTAATGTATGAATGAGGGGGTCCAACCAATTTATTCCAGCAAACCAAGCAAACGAAAACCAAAAACGAAAATGAAGACGCTCCAAGAACATCACAACTGTGCATGAAACAATAAAAATGAAGTGTTTGGAAGAACTTGAGATTTTTATTGATGAAGAAGGGGATGTCTTGGGCATCCCCAAGCTTCGACGCTTGTACTTCTTGGATATTTCTTGGGATGACACGGGGTGGCATCCCCAAGCTTGAGCTTTAGTCCATTCTTCATCTCATGACATCATTCTTTCCTTAACACCTGAAATTTTTCCTTCATACAAAACTTCACATAATCTTCATTAGCAACATTAGTGTACTCAAGATAATAAGTCTTTGGGTTCAGTTTCAACACCAATAAAAATTCCATTAAAACACAAGCTACTGTAGCACTTCCCTTAAAAAGCTCAATTCCCCAAAGAGAACCCAAAAAGGAATCAACAAGAAGCAAATGCAAATAATGGAAGAAATATGTCAAAACAGACCAGCAGAGAGAAACCAATTTTTTCGAAGACCTTCTGTTGTTCAAATCGAAACGTGTTGAACTAACGAAAGTTGGATAACAACCTGGGGCAGAAGCACAAAAAATTACAGCTCAAACCGACATACAGAGATTTTACACGAAGTTTTACAGCGAAGCACAAAAATCTGTTTCGGGACAGCAACTTTCCCAAGCATTACTTCTCTCTCATTAGAGGTTACTCTTGGCACAAAAAGCAAATAAGAAGGATAAGGAGTGTTTGCTACAGAGGTAACAACTTCCAAGACTAAAATAAAACAAATGTAACTGGTGTTTGATGCTAAGACAAATAAATAAAAAGATACAAACGCTCCAAATTTATTCAACTCTCTATGCTGCTCAAAAAACAAAAGTTTAAAGGTTTGCAAACCGAGGGATTGTTGAAGAAACTTTTGGCCATTCTTCAATTTCTCTGTTTGGTGTTCCTTATTCTCTATGAAAAAACACAACACCTTTCCCATTCTTTCCTGCGGTTTTTAACTAAAAAGCTTGCATGGGAAGATTTGTTTTGGTTTCATAGGCATGAACACAAGTGTTCAAGGTCGACACCCACTTAACAATTACTCATCTTGCCAATCACTTTACTTTTTTGAAAACGTTTTTAGGTAACAAGTACAACTAATTTTTCTTTGTAATTTGCATTCCCTATCCATACTAAGATAGATAACAACTTAAAACTGAAATTAAAAACTACTTTGAGATAAAAAAAACAAGTGCACACAAGAATATTCACCCACACGCTATTGCTCCCTGGCAACGGCACCGAAAAAGGTCTTGATAACCCACAAGTATAGGGCATCGTGTGTGGCCTTTTCGATAAGTAAGAGTGTCGAACCCAACGAGGAGCTAAAGGTAGGATAAATATTCTCTCAAGTTCTATCAACCACTGATACAACTCTACGCACACTAAGCGTTTGCATTATCTAGGAAATAAAACTAGAGCAACAATACGAGTAATAGAGATAGGTTTGCATGATAATAAATAACAAGAAAGTAAAGCTAGTTGCTGCAGCAATAAAATACACTAAACTAACAGAACCATGAGTGTGGAATAGTGGTGGTAATTGTGGTGGCTTTGTCCAAGTTTAATTAGCGAATAGATCGGGTTCATTATCTTCGATGCAGTTTTCTATGTGGGAGAGGCTAAATATACATGCGCTTCACTACTTGGAATTACATGTACTATATGATTGGATTGTTAGCAAACATCCGTAAGTACTAATAATGCATTAAGGTTTCCCCAACCATAGTCTTAAGTTTAATGGTCCTCTTACTCCCATACGTGCAACGTTCCGGTTCGTGTCCTCAGGTTTCTGTCACTCCGGCAGAACTCCCCCTTCCTTTTACACATACTAAAAACCCTATGATGTTTAATCCATGCGCGCACAAATATAATGGACACCAAAGGACTGTACCTTGTCAACATACAACTCTAATGAACCAAAGACATTCAACCATTCAATCTAAGAACAAACAAACTACACAAACATTACATAGATCATAGGATTATAACTTATACCATCAAGAACCATGTTTACATAGGATGGTACAAAGGTGTGTGGGAGGATGAACCACTGCATACTAGGAGGATTAGGGGATGGAGATGGCGATGAAGATGGTGAAGAGGGCAGCGGCGACGCCGGTGGGGGAGCGGGGGACTCCTTTCCCACCGCTGGTATCATGGGGGAGCACCGCCCCTTAGCCCCCTTCCTTCATGGCTTCTTGGGAGCCCTCCCCCATGAAGATGGGATCCATGGGGGAGGCAAAAACGTGGCTTTGGCGGCTGCAAATTAGTGGGTGGAGATGTCTTGGGCGAATTAGGTTTCCTCGCTTTATATAGCTTCTCGGATTCCCGTCATCCATCTTGGGATGCAGTAAATCGGGTCTAGATATCTCGGATTTCCTCACTAAATTTTATGTCCAGAACGTTTGTCATGAAATTTCCAACAACTTTGTAGTTGAAGAGTTTTCCGTTTGACGTCGTTTTCGACCCGAAAAGTGACCATCTTCAAAAAGAGTTCTGAGACAGATTTATGAAAAAATCCCGATTTGACTCCAATAAGGTTTCCACTTGTATTCTTGGTAATTTCTATACATCAAAGTGTAAAACAAGAACATTGCACACTTTTGCAACTATTAGTAGGTTAGTCCAAATAAATCATAAACTTTATACAAAAAGGAGAGTCAAAAGCATATTATTAGCATAAAACCATCAAAAATTATAGATACGTTATGGACGTATTAGTTATCATCAGAACCCCCTCCAGTATTAAGTTGCAAGCAACAGATAATTACATTAATCAAAGTGTAAAGTAAACAATATGATTCTCCCCATGGACAATGGATTGTTGTTTTGTTCCTAGTGGCAACAACACATCTAGTACCTTAGAGATTCCTGTCACTTCCCCAGATTACTAGAGGCATGAACCCACTATCGAGCATAAATACTCCCTCTTGGAGTTGCTAGCATCTACTTGGGCAAGATAGCTACTAACAACGGAACGCATGCAAGATCAAAAATAACATAGACATGATAGAATCAATAATCAATCTGAAATAACATATCAATATCCATCAGATCCTGCAAACACAACATGTAAGATTACAGATAGATGATCTTGTTCATGAACGGAGCTCACAAGATCTAAACATGGTAGCACAAAGGAGGAGAACCAACCAGCTAGCTACTACATGGACCCGTAGTTTAGGGATGAACTACTCACACACCACACTGGAGGAAGTCATGGTGATGAAGAAGGCCTCCAGGGTGATCTCTCCCCTCCGGCAGGGTGCCAGGAAGAGCTTCAGATCCCTCCTGATCTAGGGATGGAGATGTCAGCGGCTACAGACTCTTCCGTGGAATTTTTGATCGGGTACTTAGGGTTTTTGTCCCGGGAGGCTTTTATAGGCGGAAGGGAAAGTGAGTGGCCGGGTGGGCCAAGCCCCCCGCGTGGGGCCCACTAGGGCTGGTCGGCGGCGCCCCCCCTCTCCATCTCCTTTAGTCCCTCCCTGGGACATTGAGGGAGGTAGTACCTCCCCTCCTCCTATACATATTGGGGGTATTTGGCCAGATAAATAAACACAATATTCAATAAAGGTTTCCTCACTTTTGGGGAGACGTCCAATTGATCTTCTCTCTTCTCTGTCTCTCCGGTGACCGTGGTCCCAAGTTCGGACTAGATATCTTCACCGCGGAGCGTGTCGTGCTGCGGGATTCGGATCCAGGAGCTCTACTTTCGCAACTGCTGCTGGATCGGGGAAGCGGGAGTCATTGTCAGGCATCGGACGTGTGTAACTCCCCGTGAGGTGTCACACTTGAGGCACTCAAGTCGCTGGAGCCGTAGAAGCACAAGGACTTCATCACGACCTTGAAATCGTCTTCGACTCGTCTACATCAACCACGCTCTCCTGAGAGTTGACAACACTTTTCGGTATTCAAGGGTAAGTTTGCGAGAAGCCCCTCCCGTGACTGTATTACTAATAGATAGGTCCTGGCAACATCAAGGGTTCAGGGGCGTAGGGTAAAAATTTATTGTTTTCATGCGCAGAACCCCTATAGTGGTATCAGAGCTAGATCTATGCATATTAATGCCTGTACGGGTAGAACACACGAGATGTAGCATTTGGGCGTTAATCTTTTAGTTGTTACCCTCCCACGTGTACTTTTGTATACCGCAGTAATGCTTGATGAAGTAGCCGCCACCCGACTTTACGTGTTCATTCGTGAGACTGGTCCACGCTTGACATACGGCTTGTACCGTATGAAGTGGCTTAAGGGGGTGTATGTCTCTCTCGTATTAGTTGGTATGCCATTTGCAACGGAGGGCCCCGAAAGGGTAGTAGAGACAACTACTTGATCAACGTTGTGCTGAAAGTTCGTAGGTAAGAACGGTTCTTGTGCGAAAGCACATTCAGCCACGTAAAACATGCAAAGATAAAGTAGAGGCATCTAACTTTGTTTTGCAGAGGCGTTGCTGTAACACCCTCGAATTGGGCCTATGCAAGTTTCAGCGATTCCCGCCAAACCCGCATATAAACGATTCAAAGATGCCCACCAGGCACTTGTGTGCGGGTGGAAACGAAGTAATATCATTACGCATTAGTCCACGATGGAACCCACAGAACATATATATACAACAATGACTCCTCGAGTCAAGAATACAGATATACAATACAAAGATCCAAATCACCCTGAAAACGATACAACATCCGAGTACGGATAAGATGCAAATAGGGCTAAGAGCCCTGAAGAATAACCAATGGCGTCCATAACCCTGCCCAGCCAAGACGGAAGGGTAACCCTACTAACAACATCGATCTCAAACCTGCTAAAACAAAAAGGGTGCTGACACAGGGCAAAGGAAAAAGAGGAGCGTCAGTACTGAGGCCAGTACACAGCGAGGCTAGAATTCGGCAGCTCTCGCCTACATAGGTATGGTGGACTGAAGCGGCAGTGCGGCATGCGCTAAACAACCTATAGAGACTTGATTCAACTATCAGCTATTAGAGAGGGATAAGAAAAGCCTATTCGAGACCCACCTAACACAAACAACAATCATACCCATCCTGGTATTTCCCCCTCGAGACCAAACGAGGAAGTCAAACCAAGGAACTCACATTGTTGGCAGTTTTATTCATTCCATTATAGTTACAGCATTTACTAGTCAGATATAGATAGCATGAGTCATCCTGATAGCATAAGTAGTGGGCAGTTTTAGTTAACCATTCAGTTGTAGTTGCAATACTTACTAGTCAGATACAATTAGCATGTGACAACCCAAACCCAGCAGTTGTTGGCACTTTTATTTCATTCCATTGGAGTTGCGATACTTACTAGGCAGGTATAACATGAGACGATACACCCCAGATCCACCAGTTGTTGGCACTTTTATTATCCATTCCATTGTAGTGAAGCTGATTACTACTCACATATTAAGTCAAATTTATAGCACTACTTTAGTTATGCTTGTCTATGGTCGAGATACTGTGCTCCAAGTCGTCCATAACCGTGGACATGGCTTTCAGTAAGATTTACCCTGCAGGGGTGCACAAATAGCAACACACGCACGATCAACCTCGGAAAAACCAAATAAAAATCCAACGAGGCTTTCACGACAAAGCAATCACAGGATTCATAAATTATTTCAGGGGGCACCCCATTAAGCTACCCGCAACGAAGTTGGCCGGCTCCGAGATGGACCCAAGGCTTGCGCCAATGGCTGTAAACGACTGGGAACCCGAAAGTGTGACTGGGCTTGTCGATACCGCGAAAACACTCCGCAATTCCTAAACAGTACAGGTGCTCCACGCACAATCGTAAATAAAGCAGTAAAGCATGGCATAAGTACAGGATAGTAATAAAGCCCCAAACTAGTTTGTGGCCCCAAGAAATAAGAAATGAATCAAGCTCTGGCTAAGGGGATTCATGGTCCCACGTGGGGATAGTGCGATAGTCAAGGAACAGGTATCAAGTACTCGGGGTCCTACGGGACACAAGTGAGCGTGGAAGAACCAAATAACATCTATTACCCACCGATGCCTCTGCATTAGTTATATCTATTCCCAGCAATTAATCTAGCTGTATTTGAAGTCATGATCATCTCCACCATTAAGCATCTCCATCATTAAGCATGTGCCAACCTTTTATCAATGGTGGAACAACAACGACACAAAGCAGCACCTGAGCAAGCAACTACGACTCGCAAGGGCTACTGTATATCAATCAATAGGCAATAGGATGTGTCCAAGGCAATATAGAGGCTGCAAGGAATATAAATGGTGCACGAAAACTAAAGCATCATAACATGGATAACAATAGAGCAACAGGAGGAAGTAAAGACTAAAAATGCAAAATAGGTAGAAAGGGGGAGATTGCTCGCCTGGGAAACACTGCCGAAGGTTCATATCCGAAGAACTTGTCGATACTCGCATCCACTCAACGGCCTAATCCGTGAAGAACAAAACACTAAAAGAAACACCAGATGCACTATTTAATACTACGACAGAAGAATCAGCATGTTTATGATATGATGCATGACATGGCACAGATGCAATGCGACTAGGCAATATTAAGCGGAACTAGGGGCCCGACATTTAATTATATGGTTCTAGTTGTTTTGGTACCCCGCAATTTAAATGTTGGATTAACAAGGAAAAACATGACATTGGTTCGCTACACAAATTTCAATAGAGCCAATATAAGACTAGAATAGCCCGCATATGGCCTCCATATTTAATTATTAGATGAATCTACATAATGCCCCCAAACCCCATGATGAGATGCAAGAATGAACATTTTAATATGCAACAATTATATATAGCATTTATAAAATAGGGATAGGTACGGGTCACACATCTAGGGTCGAAGATCTTGGGGTTCCGAAGGTTTGATGGGGTTCGGGCTTGGCGGATCGGTCTTCGGACTCCGGGAACGGGGCTCCAGGATCCATGAGGAGATCTTGGCGTCCGGGGTCTCAGCGTCTTCGGACTTCGGGTCGGAGAGCTTGGTGGTCTTCGGGTCCGAAATCCGCCTCCGTGAACGGGGAATTGGCGTCCGTGAAGGAGAACACGAAGAAGGTGTCGAGGTTCGGTCTTTAGGGTCTGAGAGGTCGGGGTCTTCGAGTCCGCGGGTTCTCAACATGGTCGCTCTACGACAGGGATCCTTTGTGGTCGATTTCTTCTTATCCACGAGCGTCGGCAACATGGAGCTTCTCGAGCAGCATGTGGCGAACTTGGCTTGTGGCGAAACTCGGCGATGTTCGATCTTGGCAGCGACATGACACACACACAAAGGGGGTTCCTAAAAGAAACTTGATGCTGTCCAGGCTTCTGCCACAAAATGGCACGGAAGAGTTTAGCGACAGACAACAAAACAAACACCGCAAGCTGCAGGTTGACTCCAACGCACATACTAAAACATAGCTGGCTGCAGAGCTTGGAGGCTGCGGGACGAAGCGATGCCGGAGGTCCGTCGCGACACCCGGCCAAGGTCGCCGAGGCCTGGAGAGGGCTGATGGCAACATGTCCGACGACATGGTGCAGAGGACGCCGCTTCTCGGGTGGCACACGGAAAAAGGGAGGGTCGACAGGGTCGGGCCAAGGAGGAGCGCCCGGAGACGCGGGACGAGCGCGGAGCTTGGTGGCGGATCGAGCGGGGCGACGATGGACGAGGCGTGCAGCGACAGCATCCCTGGCGCGACCTACGGACGAGGAGGAGAGCGGGGCCTGCGCTTGCGGGGCAGCGGCGCTCTATCCGCGGAGGGAGGAGGCGGCGCCCGGGGGCGAGGTCGAGGGCGACCGGATGAGGCAGCGCTCGGGAGATGGGGCACGGCGGAGGGCTGGAAGGAGGGGCTTGGGCTGTGGCAGGAGCTCCGTGACGCGGCGCTTCTCGTCCTGGTGGCGGAGCTCGCACCGGAGGAGGCGGCGACGCAGGGTGCTGTGCGTGGTGAGCGAGCGGGACTGGGTGGAGCTGAGTGGGGCGCGGTGTGCCACTGCGTGTACCGCGCGTGAGTGCGCTACAGCGGACGGGTTGGCGGTGGCTAGGGTTTAGTCTAGGGTTCGGTTGCTGGGTTGTAGGTGGACTCCGGTTGGGCCAACGCTCCTGGCCGGTTGTCTGCCTCCCCAGTTTTATAAAATATGTTTTATTGATTATGTTATTTCAAATCGACTTTTTTAAATAATTTTTAGACAAATAAAAGATTCGAGAGAGACCGGGATTTATAGTTTCAAATAAAGAAGGGGTGTTTTAGAAATCAAAAGTGGGCTTTTAAAAAATAGTTTTAGGCGAACAAATACATACAGACATGATGATGCTCAAATGCAATGTGGCATGATGACATGAGCATGCAGTCTTGACGATGCACAAAACAAAACACCAAGCGATTTTCTAGTAGTGGGTTTACCGGGGTACTATAGTTGCTTTGTGATATGGTTATGGCAAAGGTAAAGTGATTACCTTATGTTACGTAGTAGTAGATAGTCATGGAGGTGATGGACTACCACGCCGGAAAGACACCGGTACCCTGGTGTCTACAGCGTCGAAACCCTGGCGCCAGAATCCGGTGACGACGGATGGAGATCACGACGTGAAGGACCATATCACATCACATTTGCATTCAATGTTATTGTTTGTAAATCTTATTATGTGCTAGTATTAGATACTCGACAGTAGCCTAATAAGATGATCCCTGTTAAAATTATCAATGATTGTGTTCCCCCTTAGTGTGCACCACCAAGAAAGTTCTTCGGTATGAGGCATGCCGTGACGATCGGGTGTCAGACATATCTACGTTCGCATATAGTGGGTGTAAGCCATGTTGCACAGAGAGTACACTAAGGTTGAGTTGGCGAGCCTAGCATGTGTAGACATGGCCTCGGAACACGAATGGGCGAAAGATCGACCATGAGTCGCATGAATGATGTGACCGACGCGTAGGCGTCCACCCTGGCACCCACATTGATGGTCGTGACGATCGGGGGAGATGTGGGGAAAAGGGGTCGTGTTATCACTAGGAACCCTTCAAGGGATAGGTGTTTCTAAGTGGAGTTATTATTAACTCATTTAATTATAAACTTAGTATAAATTCCTTTTGCAATTATAAATGTAGAAAATGGTTCTCCTCGAGATTACCTTTCCTATTGACAATTGGTTAAAAGGAGAAAAGCTCAAGTTAGATGGATCCAACTTTTCTGCATGGGTCATGCGCCTTCATGATCTCCTTAGCGAGAATAAAGTGGCTGACTACATGATCTACGATATGTACTTGGAGCCACCCTATTTTCATGAGACCCAGGAGCAGCGGGATCTCCGCTGCCGTCATCATGTGATGGCCACATTCATATCAGCAACGATGCGCCTTGGGATGGAAGATGGGCTATGGCCGATTGTGGGAAGTCTTAATCCCCGAACGGTTGTGGAACAAGTGCGCATATGGGAGTATGAGCTGATGGGGGATTTCCTCTCCATAAAGATGGAGGAGGGCTCCTCACTGGACGATCACTTGTTGAGCATATATGATTGATACGTTGCTAACGTATCCATAATTTTTGATGTTCCATGCTTGGTTTTATTTACTTTCTTATGTTTTGTCCACACTTTGGAGTATTTTTATACACTTTCTTGGACTAACCTATTAACAAGATGCCACAATGCCAGTTGCCTGTTTTCTGCTGTTTTTGGTTCCAGGGAAGTCAGAAAATCAATATTCACGGAATTGGACCAGACAAAAGCCAAAGTCGATATTTTACCGGAAGACTCACGGAGCCAGAAGATGAGACGGAGAGGGGCCATAGGGTGGCCACACCATGTGGTGGCGTGGGCTAGCCCTGGCCGCGCCACCAGGTGGTGTTGGCCCCCTGGCCACCCACCGACCTTGCCTCCTCGCCTATAAGATGCCTCCCGATGCAAAAACCCTAAATCGTCAAGCCTCCAGCCACGAAAAGTTCCGCAGTGCCGCCGCCACCGAAGGGGAGATTCAGGGGACAGAAAGTCTCTATTCCGGCACCCTGCCGAGACAGGGAAGTGCCCCAGGAGCCATCTCCATCGATCTCCACCACCATCTCCATCACCATTGCTGATTCCCATGATGAGGAGGGAGTAGTTCTCTCTCGAGGCTAAGGGTTCTACCGGTAGCTATGTGTTCATCTCTCTCTCTATGCATGATCTTATTGGTATCATGCGCTTGTAATCTATAGATCTACCTTGCTACTCAAGTGCTTTAATAGATCTCTGCTCTCCCCATGTGTGTGAAGTTGACAGTGTGCACACCATGGTGGCACTTAGGCTAGAGATTTCAAATACTTTTTATGAGTTATATTTGGAGTTGGATGTCTTTATGAAATTGTGGTGTTTGTTTGAACCATCTAGTGCTCAAGGTGATAGTGTGGGGTTATCTAGATGTGGAAACCGAACTTTGAGGTGTGCTTTTATAGCCCTACCATGGATTAGAGTGTCCAACCAGAGAGTAGTTCAGCGTAGTATCATAAAGAAGAATATATTTATATGAGAGTGTTCACTAGAAAAAGTATGATCCCTAGGCCTTGTTTCTAAACATTGAAACACCATTTGCAACTAGATCTGTTACATATTTCTTGCTTCTATCTTTATTTCAGTTTTACTTTAGTCTTTTCCATACCATCAAACTATTTTCTATCACCGTTACCACTTATAATTATCTATACCACTTGTATTTCACTATCTCTTCGCCGAACTAGTGCACCTATACACCTGACAAGTGTATTGGGTGTGTTGGGGACACACGAGACTTCTTGTATCTTGATTGCAGGGTTGCTTGAGAGGGGATACCTTTGACCACTTCCTCCCTGAGTTCGATAAATCTTGGGTGATCCACTTAAGGGAAAACTTGCTGCTATTCTACAAACCTCTGCACTTGGAGGCCCAACAACTGTCTACAAGAATAGAAGTGCATAGACATCAAGCTATTTTTTGGCGCTGTTGCCGGGGACTAAAGAAGAAGAAGCTCCCACATCAACCATGCGCCAGCAAGTATTTTCTGGCGCCATTGCCGGGGACGTAAGGTAAAAGGTACTCACATCCTCCAGTGTGAGTGCTCGAAGTTATTTCCTTTAGATTCTGCAATTTTGTCTTTTTGTTCTTGTTTTCACTACTTAGGCTTAATGGAAAACAACAACAAAATTAGAGAGCTTTATAGTATTTATCTTGAGTTAGGACATGAAGTGTTTGAAGATAAAATTAAAAAACCTATGGAACTTTATTTGCATGCTAATAACAATGTTGTTAGTATGAATTCTTTGGACACCATTATTGCTAATGTTATGGAAAATTCTAAGCTTGGGGAAGCTAGTTTTTATGAAAATGATCTTTTTAGTTCCCCAGCTTTGCAAGATAGTTATTCTATTGCTTGTGATGATACCAAACCTCCAATATATGATGATTATAATGATGAATATGATATTTTCAGTCCACCGACTATTGAGGAGAAAATTAATTATGATTACAATATGCCTCCTATATTTGATGATTATGGTGATGAGAATAATAATGATAGCTATTTTGTTGAATTTTCTCCCACTAAAATTAATAAGAATGACTATGCTTATAGGGAGAGTATTAATTCTTTTATGCATGTGGCTCATGATAAGAATGTTTTATGTGATAGTTATGTTGTTACATTTATTCATGATGCTACTGAAAGTTATTACGAGAGAGGGAAACATGGTTTTATGTGTCTCAACAATATTAAGTTTCCCCTCTTTATGTTGAAAGTCTTGAAGTTGCACTTGTTTTGCTTTACTATGCTTGTTGCTTTGTGCTTTCATGACTTGTTTCTTTACAAGATTCCTATGCATAGGAAGTGGGTTAGACTTAAATGTGCTTTGAATTTGCTTCTTGATGCTCTCTTTTACTTCAATTCATATTTCTTATCTGAGCATCTTCTCAAACTATCAAGCCTAACTTAAAGGCGTTAAAGAAAAGTACTTATTGGAAGATAACCCAAAAGTTTTACATCAGTATTGCAAGTTATTACTTTAGTAATAACCGCTCCTTATCCTTTTTATTTGCTTTTTGTGCCAAGAGTAACCTCTAATGAGAGACAAGTAATGATTGGGAAAGTTGCTGTCCCGAAACAGATTTTTGTGCTTCACCATAAAAATTCACGTAAAATATCTGTACGTCGTTTTGAGGCGTGAATTTTTGTGCTTCTGCCCCAGGTTGTTATCTAACTTTCGCTAGTTCAACACTTTTCAATTTGAGCAACAAAACGTCTTCGAAAAAATTGGTTTTGACCTGCTGGTCTGTTTTGACAGATTTCTGCCATTTTCTGCATTTGCTTCTTGTTGGTTCCTTTTTGAGTTCTTTTGGGGAATTGAGATTTTTGAGGGAAGTGCTACAGTAGCTAGTGTTATCATGGAAGTTTTATTTGTGTTCGAACTGAACCCAAAGACCTATTATATTGAGTGGACTAATGTTGCTAATAAAGATTGTGTGAAGTTTTGTATGAAGGAAAATTTTCAGGTGTATGGAAGGAATGAGTAATGAGATGAAGGATGGACTAAAGCTCAATCTTGGGGATGCCACGCGTGTCACCCCAAGAAATATCCAAGAAGTACGAGTATCAAAGATTGGGGATGCCCAAGGCATCCCCTCTTCATCAATAAAAATTCCAGGTTTATTCCAAACAACTCATTTTTATTATTTCATGCACAGTTGTGTTGTTCTTGGAGCGTCATCTTTTTCGTTTTCGTTTTGGTTTCCTGTTTGCTTGGTTTTATTAGTTTGCTGAATAAATTGTTTGGACCCCCTCTTTCATACATTGGTTTTCAAATAGTTTGGTTTGGATTGGAAAAGAGTAGGAAAGTTCATGCATAAGTGTTAAAGAGAGCTTGTTTTTTACTATGGCGTATCCTTTGTCCTGCAATGCTTGATATTGTTTTGGATTTAGGCTTAGTATTCTTTGTTGTAGCATGACATGTTATAAACAATTGAGATTTCTTAATGTGCCTTTGAAGAATCATGCGTTGTTTTAGCATATTAAAGCATAGTATTGTGGTATTCTCCTTTGATGCTTTATTTGGGTTGACTTGGCGCATGCTTACACCATGTTATGACTATCCCAAGTAACCATAGCCTTTATGATCCTTTAGTTTTCAACTTGTAGTATCACTTTATGCTTTGATCAATGATGTTTTGTCGCTTTACATGATTATGGCCATTATTGCTCTCTTAGTTTGTCGCTCCCAGTCTTTTGCTAGCCTCCACAACCAAGTATGAGTTCCACTCATGCGTCCAACTCCCTAAACCGAGTTATTCCAAAGATTCCACCATACCTACCTATTAGCATATGCTATTCCAAGTATATTCATGTTTTTGTTTACCTTCCAAATTAAACTTGTTATGAGAAAACTAGTGATTAAAGCTCTCACGAACTTGATGGCACACATTACTTTTCTTGCCCTTAATAAACTTGAACCATTGTGTCGTCTATGTTGTATATGCTTGAACTTATTTGTTGGAGATTAGCAGAACCATGCTGTCATGGGGAACGCTTTCAACATTGCACTTTTACTTTGGACCTAGTTGATATCATGCTCTTTTGTCTATGGATGTCGTCGGTGTGAAATGAAAGGGGAGCTTGTAAGTCCTTGGAGTTATGTATATGTGTTAGAGAAACGCCTGGGCCGCCGGTCTAATCCATGTCATCATGGTGGAAACCTGCAGCGTAACCATAATGAGTTGTCTATGAAGCATTCTTTTTATAAAAAAAGAGTCAGATATTGAGAAAAAAGAGAAAAAGAAAAAAACGAGATATGAGAAAAGAGGAAAGAGAGAAAAAAGCACCATTTTCCCATGGTAAATAAGAAGATTGCTGAGATGCTCATTGTCTGCTTGCCTTGTCATTTTGATATGGGGATTCTTCCGTATCATCGGGCAAGGGGTTCTCTATGATACACATGTACTTACTATGACAAGAACTTACCGGTAACTAAACTTGAGTAGCATGAGGAGTGGCCGTCGTATTCAAGGGACATGAGATTTCCAACTTATAGTTTGTCAAGCATATACATCATAGTTTGTTCACTTTAACCTTAATCACTTCAAGATGCTTATGATAGGTGCAATGAGAGCTGGAAGCTAATAAGTACCATAATTTTTGGAAGCTCTTTATGAAACTTGAATCCCTGCTTCCTTCTATGAAGGCCTTTCTTTTACTTTTCTATTGAGTCTCCACCTTCTATCTTTATGCACCTACTTTGAGAGCATAGTGGCCATTCTTAGTTCTATGTGCATTATCCCAAGACTTTTTGATTGATGCATAGCTTTGATATTGCTTGTTTTAAACTATTTGTATCTAGTCACTCTTATGAACTTTGAAGGTGTCCTATGCATTTATGTTTGCTACTCTATGAGGGACAAGCTGAATGCCACTATGCTATGGTTTCTTTATGTGAAACAAACAAATGTCTTGCAAAGCATTGTTATTCATGAATCTTTTGTTTATGCCTTTTCATGTTGCAACACGGTTGCTTTGCCTTATTATTAGAACTTTGTCTTTCATGTTATGATTGAAGTACTATGATGCCAGCTTTGAATGTTTTACAAATACTTTGATCAAGTTTATGATGGTGCATGTCACCTCAAAAATTATTGTTTATTTTTATCACTTACCTACTCGAGGACGAGCAGGAGTTAAGCTTGGGGATGTATGATGCATACATGAGTCTGGCATACTTCCTAGAGAACTGGTTCACAAGCTCTTTTGCAATAGGTGTTATGTTGCGGTCGCTGCCACCAAGTTACCAAGCACAAGTCAGGATTTGCATTACGAGAGGCAACGCGGAAACACATGATTTCCACGAGTTCATATCACATTTCAGAGATGTGGTGTTTGAACCCATTGTCGCTAAGGTTATCAATGACAAAGGTATATATTTGATATACAATTTTATAAATGTTATAATCTTGCAAACACATTTGTAGTGTTAAGTATATTTGATACTTGTTCTGTTTTACTGAAAATAGGTCCTAATGCATGAGAGGTGCTTGCTGGAGAGGAGGTGACGTTGCGTGTTGATGGCGAGCATGATGATGGCCAACGACACTCTCCCTCAATTTATCATTTAGTTTATGTTTTGGATAGTTATTTTAATCGATAGATCGTGAACTTCTTTAGTGTGTCTCACACTTAGTGAGACGGTTATTCATATCAGTTTGTAACAAACAGTTGTTCCACTTTTATGAATAATTTCTATTCGTGTTCATATCTTGTTCAATTACGTGCGAATTATCCTTATTTTGAAACTAATTGATAATGCATGAACATTTGTAAAATATTGAAATACCTTAAAATATCCAACTTAATGATATGTTTATTAATGAATGAAACCATTGTTTGAATTCAAAAGTTATGTTGATAATATGTGAAAGACATTCGATTTGTTGTCACATATAAATCATGCCTAAGTTTGGTAAAATAACTTGAACACCGTGTATTACTTGAATACAAAGTGTTTAATGAATTGTTAAAAGTAAATACATATTCGATGTATTGTGTTTTGACAAAATGGTAATTATCATTATGTGATTGTTTACATGTGTAAAGAAGTTTACCAAAGGAAACATGAGTATGAAACTATTTGATATGATCAAAGTGTTTCATCAACAAATGGTATAAAGATAAATAAGAATCCAATTGCTATGATTTGATCAATAGTAATGGAATTCGACTTTATGGCATAAAAGAAATTGTGGAATGCAATGCGTTTGAAATGTCAAAATGCAAAGCATCACAATGTGATATTAGATATCAAAGTGGGTGAATAGATGGCGCCAAATAAATCGTTGTAGTATAGATGTAGAGACCATTAGTTAGAAATAGTTAGCACTCAATTAGAATATATAGTGAACCATTTGAATTCATGAAAGCGGCTCCATATCTGGTATGGATCGTCGTGAAAGTTTTGGGGTTATTCGATATAACCAAAACAATAGAGAATAAGTCCTTGTAGAGTATTCATTGGAAACTTTGAATACGAAATCCATAGCTGAAACCAAAAGAAAAGCAAAATTCATATTGCTTGATTTTTGGTACATTTTCGAGAAAGTTCACATTCAGTGATATTTCTCGATTATGAAGCAAATGGAATATAGTGAAAAACACGATGAGGATTCAAAACCCTGAATCAAAGTGTTGAGAAGCGCAACAGAAAACATTCCTGAATGATACTCTTCACAAAGGAAAGAATCAATGATAATGATCATTGTGTTTTCCCCACTAGTGTTTTCACTACATGAAGTAGGATCAAAAAATGTAATCCATATCTTGTATGGAGACATTTCTGAATCATATGTCATCATTACCGGAATATGACATACCTATGAACTACTAAGGAAATAATGGTAATCTAAAGTTATGAGAAATCCCATTGCAAAACTCCCTTGAGATGAGAAAGCAATTCGTTGTTGAATCTCACAAGTAAAAGGGGTTACTTGAATTTTCCCAAATGACTGCAAAGCCATAGTGGAAAAAGGGGTGAATGACAAAAGCACAATTTGTCAAGTATTGGACGAATTCAAGTGTGCTAAATGTCTAGTGGATTTAAAACTAGTAAAAGTACTAGTATCTCATAGTAAATCTCCAAGTTTGATATTTGATCAAAGGATTTTGAACTTGTTCAAAATAGTGAGTGGATATGCAATTTGCATAAAATTGAGTGGGAGCTATGAAAGTCTTCTTAAAACAATATGTGAATGACATATTTTTGAGTAGGAGCAATATAAGTCTCAAATTCAAATATGTAGGAACATAGTTTGAGTAAGAGTAGTGACTCATACCCAAATATGTTGGGAACATATTTTGAGTGGGAGCTTATAGGAGTGATTCGTAAGTGTGTTAAGAATAAAAGCGTCAGTACCGACAAATAATGATTTATAAAGTGTAGAAGTTGATAATAAGTGTATTACGATATTATGTAATATTCCTTAAGGGATTCTAAAAAGGGTTTCGGAATAGAAGTTAATTAAGGAACTGGTCCTTAATAACACAAGTTAGGAATAGTATTAGTTTAACTTAACATAATATATCATCCTTTTCTTTCTTTCAACCGCAGTGTCTAATAGAGAACTACAGACATATTTTCCAAATCCATAAAAGATGGCATATCTTAAAACATAAAGGGTTATGTTATAAGGGAACATGTTGGAAACTCCCGTAATACCGATTAGAGTCAAGTAGGAAGCGAGGTGAACAAAAACATCAAAAGTTGCACAAGGTGCACTCGTGTTTCGATGAATACATTTATAATAATAGATAAGGGTACCATCTAAAGTGTTGTATAATGTTATGCCGGGGATAGTTCACTTTTAACGTAGAATGATGTGTCCCAGGGCACAGTGCCCATGAGAAAGCCCTCAAGGTTGATCTAAAGTCACTGTAGACTCCTAGAATTCGGCCTTGTTCTGCTGCCATAGCGACGATGCATACACACAGATGTTATCATGTGATGATAAAGTATTAATGTCAATCAAGGTGACATTAGTAAGTTGCAAAGGATTTGGGACTGTAAAGTACAAACCCAAGACTCAACCTCTTCCATGAGCAAGCATGTTTAGGGTACCGGATATATGGTGCCAACGATTAAGAACAAATGCAGGTAGTTTATTTGTACTCTAGTGCAAGTGGGAGACTGTTGGAAATATGCCCTAGAGACAAATAGTAATAAGGACTATTATCATATTTCATAAAGTTTATGATTAAGTTTTATATCATGCTATAACTGTATTGAGTGGAAACATCAATACACGTGTGATATATAAACAACTAGGGGTTCCAAGTGAAACTCTAGTCACTGGTTCATTGGTCAACAGATGATCAAGTTTCCTGATCATGTGGCATTTATGCCAGTTGGAAATGGAGTCAACTCATTCTGCGAATGAGATGATGAACCAATACCGAACCTAAACATCATGACCCGATCATGTCACGAAGTTCAAGTTATGATGATTATAAATGGATCCTCGTAGACTATTCCTTGGACCGTGAGGCTATATCAATCACTGTCTCCCGAGAGTGCTTTGATACCATCAAGTGCCACATGGTAATACAGTGGTTATAAAGGTGTGTTCCGGTACTCAGAGGAAACCGTAGAGGCAATATATGTCAAGAGCGGGATTTGTCCGTCCACGTGATGGAAAGATACTCAAGGGCCCACTCGGAGAAGTTATATCCAATAGCTGCGCAGCGTGTGATTTGATCACAGGGATATCACTTGTCGGAACGAGTCAAGTAGCATTGTTTGGTAACGAGATTGAACACGACATGGTGATGTCATTGATCAGATCTCGGGAAGTGCAAGTATCGAGAGACAAAGGGAATAAGACACGACCATCCTGGTTCAAACGATGAAAGATCTTCGTGGAACGCACAGGGGTCACACGGCCATCCAGGTCCCTCTGTTGATCATTGGTCCGGGAGTGTCCCTACCATGTCTAGAGTGTTCCCGAACCACAGGGTATCATGCTTAAGGCTTTGATGATTCTTAGAGAGTGTTTATAGGATCGGAAGAATCGTGTATTAATAGTAGAGAGAAAACCGGAAGGGTTTCGGTAAGTCCGGAGGATGTCCGGAGTGGAGGTGGAACGTGTTCCATAGCCACGGAGATTGAATAATATATGAATGAATGTTAAATATTGATTTAATTATTTATTCATAATTATTTAATAAATGATAAAATCAATTTAAAGGTTAAAAGGCTTAATGGGCCAATTCCGAAGGGAAGAGGGCCCATTAGGGAAAGGTAAGAGGGGATAATGGGCAAGGGGGTGGCCGGGTGGGCCAAGCCCCCCATGTGGGGCCCACTACGGCTGGCTGCCAGCGCCCCCCTCTGCCTCTCCTTTAGTCCCACCTAGGACTTTGAGGGAGGTAGTACCTCCCCTCCCCCTATATATAGTGGGGGTATTTGGCCAGATAAATACACACAATATTCAATAAAGGTTTCCTCACTTTTGGGGAGACCTCCAATTGATATTCTCTCTCTCTCTCTCGTGACCATGGTCCCAAGTTCGGAGTGTGCAAACGTGAGACATCTTCACAACAGAGCATCGTCGCGCTGCGGGGTTTAGATCTAGGTTCTCTACTTCCGCAACTGCTGCTGGATCGGGGAAGCGGGAGTCATCGTCAGGCACCGGACGTGTGTAACTCCCCACGAGGCGTCACACTTGAGGCACTCAAGTCGTTGGAGCCGCAGGAGCGCAAGGACTTCATCACGACCTTGAGGTTGGCTTCGGCTTGTCTACATCAACCACGCTCTCCTGAGCGTTGACAACACTTTTCGGTCTTCAAGGGTAAGTTCACGAAAATCCCCTCCCGTTACTGTATTGCTAATAGATAGGTCCCGAAAACATCAGGGGTTTAGGGGCGTAGGGTAAAAATTTATTGTTTTCATGCGTGGAACCCCTACACTAATGCCCATAGTATTAGGTGCGCCTCATGCTTCGGCTGTGGTAGTGGCTTTGTCAACAGATTTCCAACATTTTCATCTGTGTGTACCTCGCATAACTTGATATCACCTTGATCCACGAACTGGCGAATCAAGTGGTACCGCATGAGTATATGTTTGTTCTTTTGGTGTTGTCTAGGTTCCTTCTCTTGTGTAATAGCACCATTGTTGTCATAATACACGTCTAACGGATTGGATGAGCCCTGAACCACACTAAGATCCATGAGGAAATTCCTCATCCAAATGGCTTCCTTTGCTGCCTTCGAGGCAGCAATATACTCAGCCTCTGCTGTGGACGTAGACACCGTCTCTTGCTTGGAACTCTTCTAGCTCACAACCCCTCTGTTTATCAGAAACACATATCCGGATTGTGAACAAGAATCATCCGAGTCAGTGAGATAACATGCATCCATGTAACCCTTTACACTGAGTTCATCCTCACCTCCATTAACTAGGAACATATCCTTAGTCCTCAAGTACTTAAGGATATTTTTAGCCGCTGCCTAGTGGATTTCTCTAGGGTCATCCTGGTACCTGCTCACAACACTCAGAGCATAGGAAACATCCGGCCTAGTACAAATCATAGCATACATGATGGATCCGACTGCAGAAGCATACGAAATCGCACTCATCCGACTTCGTTCATCAGTTGTCAAAGGACACCGAGTCTTGCTAAGTTTTACCCCATGGGACATCGGTAAGAACCCCTTCTTAGACGATTCCATGCTGAACTTCTTCAACACTTTGTCCAAATATGTACTCTAACTCAATCCAACGATCCGCCTTGATCTATCTCTATAGATCCGGATTCCTAGTATGTAAGTCGCCTCACCCAAGTCTTTCATCGAAAAACTCTTTTCCAATGATTCCTTGGTTTCTTGCAACATCTGGACTTCATTTCCAATCAGTAATATGTCATCCACATATAAGATCAGAAAGTTTACTTTCCTCCCACTAAAGTTCGTGTATAAACAAGAATCATGATCACTCTTGATGAAGCCAAACGATTTGACTACCTCATCAAAGCAAATATTCCAACTCCGAGATGCTTGCTTCAACCCACAAATGGATTTCCGAAGCTTGCATACCTTGTCAGCATTAGCCGGATCGACAAAACCCTCGAGCTGTATCATATACACGTCTGCAGTTAAATTTCCATTAAGGAAAGCCGTCTTGACATCCATATGCCATATCTCATAGTCAAAATAGGCTGCTATAGCTAACATGATCCAAACTGACTTAAGCATCGCTACAGGTGAGAAAGTCTCATCATAGTCAACTCCTTCAACCTGTTGGAACCCCTTCGTGTCAAGCCGTGCTTTATAGACAGAAACCTTTCCATCCATATTAGTTTTCTTCTTAAAGACCCATTTGCACTCGACAAGTCTTCCACCATCTGGCAGATCAACCAAGTTCCAAACTTGATTTTCATCCATGGACTTTAACTCAGATCTCATGGCTCCAAGCCATGACTCAGAATCAGATCCCAGCATCGCTTCTGAATAAGTTGCCGGCTCATCACTGTCCAACAACAACACATCACGAACACTTCGCAATCTGGCCGATCTTCGCAGTGTTGGTGTTGTTGCCGGCTCAAGTACCACGACCGGATCAACCTCTAAAGCTTTTGCCGACTTGCTGCTGGCCGGTACCTCTCGAATTTCTTCGAGCTACACCGTGCTCCCAGTGACTCCCCGACTGAGAAACTCTTTCTCAAGGAAGACACCGTTCTGAGCGACAAACACTTTTCCCTCTTCTCAGTTGTAGAAGTAGTAACCCAAGGTTTCCCTCGGATACCCCACCAAAAATACACTTATGCGACTTGGATGTAAGTCCGACTGAAGTCGCTTGACAAAAGCTTCACAACCCCAAAGACAAACTCAACTTCTTGCTAGTCCACATCTCATGCGGTGTCTTCTCTACCGACTTTGATGGTACTCTGTTTAGTGTGAGCGCTGCAGTTTCTAGACAATAACCCAAAAATGATAAAGGCGGATATGTCCGACTCATCATTGATCGTACCATGCCCAACATGGTCTGATTCCTCCTTTCCGACACACCGTTTCGCTGCGGCGTTCCTGGAGGAGTGAGCTAGGGAACTATTCCACAACTCTTTAGATGGTCATCAAACTCATGGCTCATGTACTAGCCTCCTTAGTCTGACCGAAGAAACTTTATTTTCTTGCCGAGTTGATTCTGTACCTCATTCTGGAATTCCTTGAACTTTTCAAAGGCTTCCGACTTATGTTTCATCAAGTAGATATATCCATACCTACTCAAATCATCAGTGAAGGTAATGAAGTACTCATAACCACCTCTAGTTGTTGTGCTCATCGGGCCACATACATCACTATGTACTAGTCCCAATAAGTCGGACGCCATTTCACAACTCTTTGCAAAAGGTGTCTTGGTCATTTTGCCGAGTAGGCAGGATTCACATGTCTCGAACATCTCCAAGTCGAACAAAGTTTGGAGTCCATCAACATGGAGCTTCTTCATGCGTTTCCAACTTATATGACCAAGCCAACAATGCCAAAAGTAAGTCATATTCAGATCATTTGGTTTCAACCTTTTCACATTTATACTATAGACAGATTCACCATCAAGATTCAAAATGAATAACCTGTCCTGGACGGGTGCAAAGTCGTGAAACATATCATTCAAATATAAAGAACAACCATTATTCTTAATATTTTACTCATAGCCTTGTATCATCAAACATGAGGCAGAAATAATGTTTCAAGTAAGCACTGGAACATAATAACAATTATTTAGCTCCATTAAGAATCAAGAAGGTAAATGAAGTTGCATTGTGCCGACTTCCAATGTAGTGACTCTCGCTTTGTTGCCGACTCGAATGTCAATCTCGCCTCTCGCCACGCTCCTAGTTCTTACCAGTCCCTGCAACGAGTTGCATATGTGAATGACTGATTCGGTATCATATACCCAAGAACTATTAGGTGCATCTGCGAGATACATGTCTATAACATTGGAAACAAGTGTACCTGAGCCGGAAGTCACACCTCCACTCTTGGCTTTATCAGCCAGATACTTGCTGCAATTCCTCTTCTAGTGGCCACCCGCCTTGCAATATAAGCAAGTGGATCCGGCTGCAGGAGATGGCTTAGTCCCTGAGGAAGTGCTTTGGACCGGGTCCTCAGCCTTACCTCTCGACTTTGCCTTCTTCTTCTTTGTCCAAGAACTCTTCTTGAACTTAGCCTTATTCTGCACCATCAACACTTGACTGGCGCCTTTCTTGAGATCCGCCTTAGCCTGCTTGAGCATCCCATGTAATTTAGTGAGCTTCTTATCCATACCATGAATGTTGTAGTTCGATAGGAACTGACCATACGCACTAGGAAGAGAGTTCAAAATTATGTCCGTAGAGAACTCTTCGCTAATGGGGTAGCCCAGCCTTTCTAGAGACTGCACGTAACCAACCTTCTTGATAACATGCGGACTTAGTGGATTGCCATCCTTAAGCTTGCAACTCAACAAAGCTTCAGAGACTTGATACCTCTCAGTCTTTGCCTGAGCCTAGAACATACTTTTGAGGCTTTCGATCATATCATAGGCCTCAACATTCTCGAACTGCTGCTGCAAGTCCGGTTCCATGTGAGCAAGCATAAGACATCTAATCTCCATAGAGTCATCACAAGTCCTACTATAGGCAATGGTGGCTGCGACACTCGCATTCTCATTCGGCTCAGCTGGAAGTGGGTTGTCTAGGATATGGTCCCTCTTTTCTTGCTTGAGAAAACTTCTTAGATTACGATACCAGTTGGTGAAGTTAGTTCCATTTAGCTTATCTTTCTCTAAGATGGTTCTCAAAGAAAAACTGTATAACTGAGGAAGACTGCTAGGTGCCATTGATCCACAACATAAAAATATGCAAAAACACTTAAGACATGTATCCATAAAAGAGCAAGCATATTAAACACTTTAATATTTATGCTCCCACTAGAACCAACACCCCTTCGATGGTTACTTAGTGATTCAGGATCAAAATAAGCAAGCCGACTAGTGAGATTTAGCATCACCTCTAGCCATCAAGTGATCTAGGTAGACAACTCCTTGTCAATCGCATCTCATACGACTCCTGTTGGACGGGTAGCATCACATGCCCCGGCTCCCATCCGACTTTTCCCCGAGTCCCACAACCGTTGTGATAGACCCGTCCAGATTACCGAGTGCTTCTACTGTAAGAGTCTGTCTTGAGCCCACCTAGTCGGAAAGAATTCATAGCACCTCAATTTTATGAGCCCATTACCAAAAATTTCCTACTTGTGATGGTGCAGCACTGGCGGGGAAACCGACTAGACCTTCTTTGAGGGATTATTTTCTACCAACTATCTAACAGAGGTAAAACAGAGACATGGCAATAACACAAAATAAAGCAATTATAACGTGAAATGGTATGTCTCTCTTCATGGCGATCTCCATATCCACAAAGCCTATAATCTGACTCGTGCCAACTCTTGTCACGTGTCGCCTTACACCATGTAGCCGACTTGCACATCGACTTGCATGCCATCCGGGTTCTCCAAATAGCTACAATAGCTAGTTACATAGAGAATCCGACACACATATCATTATACAATAAGATGAAAGCACCTAGGCTCTAGTCGGCTGACCAAAACCGTGATACACAGATCATGTATGGATTACACACATCACATGCACGAAAGCCATACCATTCACAACATCATCCTGCAAAAACAAGTTATGCATTGATACGATATCTGCCAGCGTTGTGAAACTCGCAATGACATCTAAGGCGCTACAATTTTTTCGAAAACACAGATCTCATCTGTATTCTAAACATGGATTTTGTTATCGGATAAAATTTCTTTACCCAAATCCGATCTAGACTCCGATTCGACCAAACTCTTTGATCTTCGATCATCGCATCCGGATTTATGTGTCACAGTGTACCCCGAGATGGCGGAAGCCGACCGATAGGGGTATGTTGTTCCATGACCTCTGCAGTATGATCACGGAAACCGGATCATCCAATTCCTCGAGTACAGTTGATCCAATCAACCTCGTACAAAACCGATCTATCTCATAGATCGACCACCAAAACTGCAATTAGATCTAATCTAACGCCAACCGCATATCACATATGCACGATCGCGAGCCTAAAACCAGAAGCTATCGCTCTGATACGACTATTGGGCCACGCAGAGATAAACAAAACTTTTCCCTACGCGGTGATCCCAAGATCCAGCTCAGGTAGTAGGCCACGCGAATTACCACTAGACGTGCAGTTGCGGAATCGATGAAGCATGTTAGTTGATGTAGTGCAGTCCTCAAGATCTGTTCCGATCCACGATCGTCGAAGTGCTGAACGTAGATCACCTCCGCCAGTATCCACACATACGAGGAGGAGCGCCGGTGCTGGACTACTAGGGACCTGCGCCCCAACTGGGACTAGGGTTTCCAACACATGGAGTGACCTAAGCTTGTTCTCTAAGCACCTGCGCCCCAACTTATATAAGGAGTGAAAGTGGGCTCCACTCACTTGTGGCCCATACACTAAAAGGCCTATATTAGTCGCTACGAGTCCATCCCACTAACTTAGTCCATATCTTATTTGTGTCCAACCCAAATAGATTTCCGGTTTGGGTCTAACCCAAACTTACTCCTGCTCTTAAGTGTGTGACCCGCCATGCTCATGGTGACTCGGACACGATCCGAGTCTCACTCGTGATCGATCAGTCGGTAGCGGCTCCTAGCAAACCGTGCCGACTCCCAAGTACCAAAGAGTCATGACGACATACCTTTCCAATGTGACTTTCGTTTGAGTCCCTTTTTCCTCACGATATACCTTGTCGAACTATAGGCAAATAATCGTCATCCCGTAAATAGTTCAACTCAATTTCCCGATTCGAGATAAGTGATTCATCTGACTAACTCTTAGTCGGTTGCCTTGGTTAACACTTAACTGAGTCGCGCATGGCCATGCTTTCCGAATCATATCTTCTGAGAGGCCCCAGAGAATATATCTCCAGTCAGAGGGGGAAAATCCCATCTTGGTTATTCACATCATGCAGCTTGATTGTCAGTCAACCAGAACTCTGCCTTTATAACTGCCCAATGACGGAATGATAGACTATGGTTCCTGCACCAAAGTAGGGTTATTGCAGTAGTTGTAGCAGAAAATATTTAAAGAGTTTGTCCCGATGGGAGCTTGGCGAACACGACCCTCGCAGCCGTGTTGTCAATGCGACCATGTTCACACCCAAACCGTGGTTTGGAAATAGCCTATTCTATAAGTTGCTAGGATAAATGAATTTAAGGTGTTTTGTAATAACTACTACTAGGACTGGCAGAAAACTAGAACAAAAGTAAAACTGAAAAGAGGTGAATGCAATGAGATGAAATATTAAATATATGATTCATGAAGTAATGTTGTGTATACCGCTGTGCATGATAAGTGCTTATGGAATAGCTTTTAACTATAATTGTGGCGGTCCCTCATATACTGTTATCTCCCACCATTGGTAAGTGGCAACTAGACAACTAAATTGTCCACAGCCTCTTCGAACATGGTTCATCTCATCAGAGAATAGTGTATTAAGGTAACAATACCAATCAAGCTAAACCAAAGCAAAGACATTAAGTTCTATGGACAACCGTACTCCTAAGCAAGTGTGATAGTCACAAGATATCCCGTATGTCACTTCGGGGTCAAGCAATTCGCAACACTATACCTATCTATATCATGAGTGATCTTGAGGGAACTCTGGGCGGTGCATCCTAAGCTGCTATTTCCTTCGCAAATCACTTATAGCAAATAGCCTATTAGTTCTACCCATGGACTTGTCAGGCCCATGGAAGAGTAGAGACAAACGATAAGTTTTGTGATACTCCGTGAATCCCTAGTAAACTCCTCAACAATGGATTGGACGTCTCCAATCACTAGAATAATATCATGAATAGAACAATGTAAAGAGAAAGCACAAACATATTAATTAACAAGAACACACCACACTTCAATTACTCAAATCATCATAACTTTAATAAAGGGGGTTCAAGCCATGTTACAACCCATCACGAAGATCATGATGGGGAAGGATGGAGTAGCGGTGATGGAGATGGTAATGACGACATGGTGATGGTGGCGTCAGCGTGGTGATGGCGGTGTCCTCCTTCTCCTTTTCTTCTTGCTTGGATGGCTTGATGTTGTTGATGGAGATCTAGATCTTGGTGGAGCTGCAGAGGTTATGGCACGGCGGCAGGGCGCTGCCGTGGATGCGGTAGATGGGCTTGTTCGTTTGTGGCCCAAAAGTTCCTAGGTGAGTGCATTGCGGTACCCAAGTTGCCTGTAATTTCCGCGTTCTGTAAAGTTGGGCTACCAACTACTGAGAGGGGACATTTCGAGGGAAACTCATCTCACCCCTTCCAAATTCAAACATTCTGTTAAACTGCCCCGTGAAGTAGATGGTTGGGACCCATATGTCGGTCATCTGTCCATGACGCGAGCGCTGACGCGGTAACCTCTTAGGCAAATCAAGGAACTAAGTGGCTTGGATGCATTGACCAATTTCACAAATCCATTCCCTCCTTTCCCCTAGCACCTGCGATGTTGAAATCCACCCTCCAGGCAAAACAATCCCTCGGACATTGGACTTCCAGCGCCAAGTTGCTGCGCCTAGTTACTGCGCCCATTCATTGATCCCGAGCTCTAATGGCGCATGCCGTAGCCGGTGTTGCGAGGCTCTAGCTCTAGCCCGCCTCCACCACCGACGAGCTGAGCAGCTCGGAGGATGGTAGATCCTACTACCAAGGAATAAGAAGTTTTGGCTACATGCGGGTGAGCTACCCTTCTCTTTGCTATTCGCTCAAACTATAACTGCTAGCTGGCTACTGAACCTAAAATTGTTTGTTAGCCCAACACTGACAAACATATTTTGTCCATAGTTTTCTATCAAGTGGGATCTCCACGGACCACCCTTACCTGGTTACGGTAGCCCTCTTCAGGTATGACTCTAAATCAACAAGGGTGAAGGGCAAGTGGTATGAGCACCATTGTATCACGATGGAAGAAGCACCTATGCAGATCTGCACTATCCCTGGTATGGTTGCTGCTCTACGTAATCATGATGAAATATGGCCGAAGCAAACTACAAAGTTTAGCTTCATGGATGATCGAGGCATCATGGTTCCTCTAACGTGTGATAGTCAGCTAATTGGGTTGATGAAAAGGTATGCTTCGGCTTGCATGTTTGAGCTGAATTATGATGTACTGGATGTGGAAGCTGCTGCATCTAGGAGTTGCCCTTCTATTCTTGGTTAGGGTGGTCACTCGAACCCAATTAGCTCCTGGTAAACAAAAGTCTCTTAGGGTTCGCATGTTTGTGCTGAATTGTAATTTTTGTTTTATTTACTCTTTAGATATTAGGCATTTATGCAACAGTCCTGTTTCTTTGATAGGAAGCACCGCAAGGTTAGAAACATGACTATTGGGTCAGTCATTTTGTTGCCGAAAAAAATAAAAATGAGTGGAAAGATGATGCTGGACACGATTCTGGTGCTGACTGTCCCGGTGATGCAGAGTACGTAAAGCTAAGAAAATTGGCACCGAGGAAGAGGAAGAAGACAGGAAATGAAGAAGCCAGTGGACGTGAAGGCTTGACACCCAGGCGGGGGAAAAAGGCTACTGGAAATGAAGATGCATAATATGGTGTTGAACTTGAACCTATATATGTAATTCGGTTAAATTCTGGAGCTCTGTGCATGGAACTTGTCGGGCGAAACAATCTACCCACGTTCTCGGAGTAAAATGTACCGTGACTTAGGGTTTGTAAACGCTCGAGTTAGTAGTTGAATCCGAAATTGTGATTGTGCCACTACTGTCTGAAAACACGCAGAATCGGTTCCACGATTGCTGAGTGGCAGGAGGTCTCCAAATTTGATGGAATGTAAGTGGCACATAAATAAATTATTTAAGCTGCTACACTCCATAAAAGATCAACTTGTTTCAGCTGCTGCACAACAACATGACAACATAAACAGAAATGGCAACGGATAATGTCCAGATGATGAGGAAATTGGTACCACTTTCTGGCCTAATCTTGAGCCCGTCTATCTCACCGCCTCCTTGCTCCTGCATCCCCTGCATCTAGCGAAGCTCCCAGATCTCCAGTAGCAGGGTGTACGTGCTTTCACTTTATAAATTGTGGTTGTACCATTTGAATGCGGCGTAATCCATGTAGATTACATTTAAACAAACCACCAATGTCAGAGTACCACCATCATCAGACAAAATGAAGTAATGCAGGGTTAAGACAAATTAATGGGCGACCAATTTTTTTCTCCCAGGACTCTGAGACCACTGGTTCATACCGCTAGTATGTACAAGTATTACTGTTACAAGTTAAAAAAGTACGGAGCTCAAGCTAAATAGAACTAGTTATCACACATCTCCTTGATCTTCCAAATCTTAGCCTGATGCGCATCTTCCTGCGAGAGCAAGGATCGAATCGTCTGCTCCTTCCTTTTAGCATCTTCCTTGCAAAACTTCAATTGTTTCTCTACATTTATCCTCATGCACTTGTCAATACTCGTAGTTGTGAACTGCAGGACTTTGGCCTGGTGAAGTTCATTCCTTGCATGAGTAAGTTCTTGCTCTGCTTTAGCCTTCAGGCCCAACGCCACGTCCCTCTCCTTCTCGACTTTGCTAACCTTGTCTTGCACCCTCCTAAGATCTCGGTTAAGCTTGGTTGTGTCAACTTGGTCAAATAGCTTCATCTCAGCACTGTCAAGAAGTGAGCTGAGTATGGATTCTTTCAACTCAACAATCATATCCCATAGTTTGTCCAGCGTTTTCTGCATCGATTTGGGCCACTCTGGATCTACCCATTTGAAAACACTGGAACTTCTGCCTTGCATCGTTGCATGATGTCCTTGACACCATAAAAACCTCGTGCCTGTGTTTCATCCTTCAAATGCTACAAATTTAGCGGGCACATATCCATGTTTACATAGCGGAGGACTGTCTTCCTCTGCTAAACCATGATAGTCGGAGTCGTACAACGTCTGGTTGGCCGAACACATCATACGTTTATGAGTAAACAGAATAGATCTAGCTAAAAATAGATAATTGGCGTTAGATGATAGAGATGAGACGACACACATCGAAATCACCATCCCTGTCATCACGATGCGTTTCCTCACCGTCTCCCCTTGAACCCATGGCGAGAGGGGGGTGGGGGACTGGGCTAGAGGCGCCGTCGGCTTGTGGCTACGACATGATGGGAGATAAGTGGCGAAAGTGGCTTCGAGAGGAAGGAAGAGAAGTATGAGGAGGAAGAGAAGTAAAGGGGACGTGACACTGGCATATGGCCCATGGAACTCGTGACACTCGCCAAAGGGGAGCGCGCGGTGTTGCCAGTTTTTCCAGAGCAACCGGACAGTATGCGTGGCCAATCATGACACAGAACAGCCTACTCGCGGATCACTCTTATGAAGAACCATCCCAATCGTCCAAGCACCCTAAACGAACGGTATGTAGAAATCGTCATGCAGAACAACTATGTTAGGGCGTGCCTTCTAGAAGACTCGGTCTAACGGCTCTCCTAAGGTTACGATCCATGTGGTTTATGAAAAGAACACACATTTAAATGACACTGGTGGATCCATGTGGTTTATGAAAAGAACACACATGCAAATGACTCTGGTGGATCCATGTGTGGTTTGTGAAAAGAACACACATTCACTGACTCTAGTTTTGGTTCATGAAAAGAACATACATGCAATATGACGAGGGTTTAACTCATCAATGCCCATTTTTGTGGACTTGGGTTTTTGAGAAGAAGGGAGCGTTGGAGGCATCAGTTGGCTAGCAAACAAGCACACAGGAATGCAAGGTTTACCCAGGTTCAGGCCTCGTAGAGGTTCCTACTCCTGCTTGTCTGCTCTTGGAATTAATGGAGGAATCGAAGGTTACAGGGGCGTGTAGATGCAATCTGGCGAGAGTTGTAGAAACTAGGGTTGCGTGTGTCCTCCTCGCCGCCCCCTCCTGGCCTTTATATAGATAGGCTAGGTCTCGGGTAGCAGGTCGAGTCGGTTACAGATTAGGGTTTTCCCTTTAAACTTTCTATCTTTAAGCTTCTTCTTGTCTCGCAAATAATCGAGAGTCTGTGGGCCACTCGAAGTCTTCATCGGGCCATGGCAACACCGTGGGCTTCCACCATATCTGGACCGTATATACCAGACTCGAGTACCTGCAGGGTATACCCATGTCAGTAGCCCCCGAGTGTCTAGTGGAATCATAGATTCGACTGGGGAATTTATGAAGCCTTTCAAGTGCATGACTGAGTATTTTTTGAATGTTCTGTTTATGTCATAGGGATTGTTGATATGCATGCCTGATTTAACCGACGTATCGGTATCAGTTAACTACCTTGGGGCAAAACAACACAATCTACTCGAACTCGAGTCCCCGGACTTGAATTCGGAAAAGTGCTGGTGTAATTCGACTCAAGCCGCAGAGGTCTTACAGAAGTCGAATTCCATTATAAGGGTGTGAGCACACGATGCGTCCGTCAAGGCATGTTCATCGTACCTGTAGGCACGGATATATTTCTGGTAGTATGCAGCAAATGCGTTGCCAGGCCTTACTTAGGACTTATCTTCACGCTGCAAGCGCGACATCCGAATTTTTTTCATCGCGGAGATGATTCGGGCGGCCCAAGAGACGTAGTCTCTTTGTAGTGAAAAATATGAGGCGGTGTCACCATAGACTTCGAGTGTGGATGTTATCAACACACAGTACGACGTACAAATAATCATAGGGTGCACGACCATCACTCCCTATGGGAGTAGCCCCCGAGTGCTTGGTTGAGTCGAAGACTCAGGCAGGGACTAAAGAACTTTCACGACTGCTGCCATCTTTTGTTTACTTGTTTCAGTCGAATTTGTTTCCAGCGCTCCCTATGGGAGTAACCCATGATCCATAGTCGAATCATAGATTCGAGTGGTTGGGTAAGATTTGAATGTCCATATTCCTGCATAAAAAGAAAATCATAGGGTGTGCGACCAGCGCTCCCTATGGGAATATCCCCCGAGTGCTTGGTGGAGTCAAAGACTCGAGCAAGGACTAAAGTAGTCGAAGTCTTCCAGTGCTCAACTTGATGACATTAGTGCTGACAATGTGATGACCTCAGTTGCCCATGTGAGCGGCTTTGACGGGACATGACGAGCGGTGGGTCCCATTTCCTGACTTTGATTTGACCACGCGTGTGTAATCTTCCGTTTTAACTGCGCCTCCTTGATTTTCGCGCGTAATGGAGATAGTGGGGGACGGTCGTGATTTGGCCTCTCCACGTGTCGACTGTGATGTGTGCCAGCGTCCAATAGGGTTTCTGTTGGCTGTTGGATTGCATCCGCAAGGGAGTTAAGTAGCAGCACAACTGCGGTAATTTTCCCATCTGCTATTTTCTCTTCTTGTGCTTCCATCGCCATTGCCGCTGCTCTCTGCTTCCTAGAGCTATTCCTCTTTGCGGCGCTGGACCAACTCTGCGTGTTCCCGAGCTATTTCCTCCGCTCGGACCACCATCGCAAGATGGGAAAAAAAGGGAGGCGCCGCCACTGGGTCTGCTGCCGCCACCGTCATCGCCAAGAAGAAAGGTGGCTCCACCGCCGTGGGCACCAGCGCCGCCAGCATCGGCAAGAAGAAAGGTGCAGGCACTTGCGTCACCAATGGCGCATGGCGCGCATCCACCATCAAAGCCTCTGAACTCCGTCTTTTGCACCAAGATGGAGTTCTTCCGCGCGCCGAAGACGATTCACGTGTGCCTAGTGACGAGGTAACCCCTGTCCTCCATCAGGTTTCCGAGTGATGTTCCTCGTGTTCATCATTCGTGGTCTGTCTCTGCCCCTGCATCCCTTTGTCAGGGGCCTTCTTTGTTTCTATGGGCTCTAGCTGCACCAGCTGTCCCCAAACTCTCTTCTTCACATTGCGTGCTATATCACACTTTGCGAGTGCTGGCTCGGAGTCGAGCCACACTTTGGTCTCTTCAAGCGGCTTTTCAAGCTAAAGCATCAGTCAGCTTCTGGCTCGTTAGTCTACGATGTAGGCGGCTGCGGGATTCATGTCGACTCCTCTGTTACCTACTTTGACATCAAGCTCACGGTGTCCGTCCAAGGGTGGAGAGACAAGTAGTTCTACATCCACGACCAGAAGGCCGACGGAGAGCACTACGGACTCGCGCCCTTCGACCCCGCGACGCCGTGCAGGAGGAGGCGTTCTTGGAAGAACGTGATTATGCCTGGCGAGTCCGAGGAGACAGAAGTGCTGTACCAGCGTGTCTGCGACCTCGAGAGTCACATGGGTAAAGAAGAGGGAGGCGCCGCCCTCATTCGCAGATGGTTGCATCATCGCATCCAGCCTCTACAGGTCAAAGTCCACCCCATGTTCCAATGGGCTGGTGCGGACGATGTCACTCGCGTATCTGCCGATGGCATTTCCGCGGGTGAAGTAGATAAGAGGGTGCGACTGGTGACCAAGTACACCACCAAGGATGTTCTCCCCAGTGAACCAGTCGTGCCTCCCTTCGATGCCTCTAACCCTCCTCCTGAGGTATGTTTGTGCTACGAAGTAGCTTTTTTGTTGATTGCTTCTGATTTCTTGACGTATACTTAATTGTTTTCTGTATGCAGGATTGGAAGGTGTCTCCTAGTTTGCCCCCTCTTCCTGAGGGGGTTATTCCTCGCGAAGTGGATGAAGAGGACGAGTCGGAATCGACCGTCCCACTTGAAGAGGTCGAGGAAGCCCCCGAGTCCAGTGGTCTGGACACTCGCAAGCGTTCTCGCAGCAAGGATTCCGATGCTTCCTCTCCGTCGAATCCAGAAGGCCCATCCATTGGTGCAGAGGAGCCGATTCCTACTGTTCTATGGCGCCATCTGCTCACAAGAAGATGCGGCTGCCTAAGGAGTCATCGGAGTTGGAGGAGCAGTCCTTCGATCTTGATAGATTTGACTGGTAAGTCCTATATTTGGAAATTCGTTTTGGTTTCTTTTTTGAGTTGTTATCTGTCTTGAAGCTCTTGTTTGATTGTGCGTTTCAGTCAAGTGGCGACGCCGTCTTCTGATGACGTCCAATTTTTGAAGGAGTCTGAAGTCACGGACTCCAAGTACAAGAAGGTGGCCTTGCGGTGTCCTTCTCCTCCATTGGCGACTCACACCAGGCATAACTCATCGAGTTCCCTGCATGCTGGGGAGCATCAGATGGTTACCCAGATGACTGTGCAACAACCTTCTTCGGAGTCTGTGGAGGATCATCTAAGTATCTTGTAGTTGGCAGTCAAATTTATTCTTGGCGTGCTTTTACTTGAACTTGGAATGTCTCTGATGCAGCTCATCGTGAAGGAAGCTGCCCGCCTGGCGGAGCAGGTTCTTAACATGGGTCGACAGCATGCGTGACTAGACAATCGCCATGGTGTTGTCGAAAGTAAGTTTTGACTTTGTTCTTGTGTTTTGGCGAATATTATTAATTCGGTTTGGTAACACTCTCTGTTTGTTGCAGCTGAGCACAATGAATTACTTCGCCATGCTTCTGCATTGGAGAAGACATTGGCCGCGGCGACGAAGAACCGTGACGAGGCAGTCGCAGCCTTGGAGGAGTCACGGAGGCGAGAGCAGGATCTCCTTGCCTCCACTGCTGAGAGGGAGAAGATGTTCGAGGAGCAGCTTCTCTCGATTGCCAAGTCCCTCTCAGGTATGACCTTTTTCATCTGGATATGTCTTTCTCTTCTGCGCTTTGACGTATGATTGTTGAATTAATGCTTTTTGTATGCAGATGCTAGCGGCTTGAGTTTCGATGCCCAATCTCTGCACCATGCAGATGCTTTCGCTGGTGCCATCACCGAGGTCGAGGACCACAGCGTTTCCCTCCAGGAGACGCTGGGGAAGGCCAAGGATGTGCTCAGTCGCATACATGAGGACTAGAATCTGAAGGCTGGGATGATCGACAACCTCGGTGACCCGGTGGAATCTCTGGCTGGAGGAATCCCTGCGGACTTCAAAAATTCGCAGTGCTCTGTCGGCGCCACCATGGCACTCGCAATGGTGCAGGCATATGGCGTGGAGATGGATCCTACAGCTATCTCTGAGGCGATGCCTATCGACGCTAGAGGCCAGCAGGTAGTTTTAGCTCCCTATGCTGGTAAATGCAAAAATTACGGTCCCCAGCTTATCGAGACACTCGCCAAGTACTCCGAAGAGCTACGTCAGGCGAAGGCTGCAGCTTCTGGGGGTACTTCCAGCAAGTCCGTGGCGTCGGAGACAGCCATGGATGAGATGAAACCCCTGAGGCCTAAGTCCAAGTCGAAGAAACATGCTGCGCTTTAGTCTCCTTCTATAATAGCTATAGTGGCTTAGCCTTTTGCTTTTATGGAACAATGATTTTGTGGGGTTGTCCCAATCGAAACTTTTCCTTTGTCTGAATGCATGTATGCCCTTTACCAAATGTATTCTTGGTCTCTTATTTGCTTTTTACTTGATTCGTGTTAGGGTACATTGAGTGCTCCTTCGAGTGATCCTTGTGATCCTCCTTCTGCTGATGAGAACTTGGCGCAACCTCGTTCGAAGGTGGAGGAGTTGTCGTTGCTCTCGCGATTATGCGATCGTATTAAGCAACTAGAGCGTGAGTTGCCCATCCTCCGTGGTAACGCCGATGTATGAAAGTCGAAGGCAGAGAAAGCCTCTACTCACGAGAAGTACCTATTGGAGGAGGTGGCCCAGCTGAATGAGCAGTTCAAGTGTTAACCTTCTATCCTCTTATCTTTTCCTTTAGTCAGTCGCAGCGATGCCTTTCTTTCACACTTTGTTTTTGTGTGGTGCAGTTGTCAGTGCTCGCCATCCGCAGGATGAAAAAGAGCGGATCGCTGTTCAAATGAATGATTTGACCCAAGAGCAACTGCAGGCGAGTGGGTACTTCTGGGTGGATCATGACCATGCAATTATACCTGCAACCCTGCAGGATTGTGCTTCTCGAGTGCTTCATTTTCTGAAGAAAGTGCAGTCGTGCCTCAGGCACATTTACCAGATGATGTTTCCACTAGACGCTATCCCTTCAAGACTGTTGGCCCTTCTGGCGAGATTCCAGGATTTGAGTGTAGTTCGTGAGTGCGTGCGGCAGCAGTTAGTGGCTGGTGCCAAGGCTGCCCTCTTGCTGGTGCGACTGCATAGGCCTGATGTGGACATTGTGGCTGTTGCTGCTGGGCTGCCGACTCCATCGGCAGGTTTGACCTGGAACATGGTTTCGCATTACCAGCCGGTGGACCGCCCAACAGAGGAAATTGTCGACTTCTTTGAGGAACAGACAAACATTCTTCTGCTGTAGTAGTAGTTTTGATTTGTATCCTGCACATAGGTATTCCAGTGTTGTAAAGTTCGTATGTGTATGTTGTATGTAATAGATTGATATTGATATGCAAAGAGCTTGCTAGCTCATATGTTTTGCGAGTGTATTTTGTACTCTGCAGTTCCTTTTCGTTAGCCTGACTTATTTTATCTCAGCACCTTGCCAACCTGTCAGGTGCGTTGCAACTGGGTTGGTGTATCAAGGGTTCGATTGTTGTTGTGTCAGCTACTCGGGATACTGCGTATTGCTCGTAGAACGAGGGTGTAAAGGGTGGTGTAGCCCCCGAGTGATAAAATTGCTAGAAAAATGAGGAAAACATAGTGTTTCGGGGCACATAGCTTTATTCATTTGCAGAATCAGTACGAGGTACAATGTGTGGCTAAGTAGCCTGGCTGAATAGCCTTATTTGCAATGTCAGAAAAAAAGGACGACTAACGGTAGAAGCGCCACAGCTAAGCGAAGTTCCAGGGGTTGGAGTATACGACTCCTGTCTCGAAATCTTTGAGGCGATAGGCGCCACCTGGGATTACATCTGGAATCACGTATGGTCCTTCCCGTGGGGACTCGAGCTTGAGGTGCCCTTGCTGCTTCAGTCGTAGGACCAGGTCTCCTTCGACGAAGGATTTGGGGCATAGCCTTCTGCTATGGTAGTTGCGCAGGTTCTACTGGTAGATCGTCGATCTTTCTGCTGCAATGTCCTGTGCCTCATCAAGGAGATCAGCGGATTCTTCGAGTGCAAGTGTTGACTCCTCCTCGCTGTACGTGACGACCCGTGGGGCTTCAAAGCGTACTTCTGCGGGTAGCACTGCTTCGGCGCCGTGCACCATGAAGAATGGGGTATATCCGGTGGCGCTATTTGGGGTTGTGCCCAGGCTCCATCGTACGGACTGTAGCTCGTTTGGACAGCATCCGATGGCTTGCTCGAGTGGTTGGAGGAGTCACTTCTTGATTCCACCGCAGACGAGGCCGTTGGCCGTTTCGACTTAATCGTTGGTCTATGGATGAGCTACGGAGGCATAGCTTACGTTGATTCCCAGGTTTTCGCAGAAACCCTGGAAGTCCTTAGAGTTGAAGTTCGTTCTATTTTCCGTGATGATGCTGTGTGGCACTCCGAAGCGATAGACAATGGACTCGAAGAACTTGATGGCACTGGCTCCTGACTGGTTTGTCACCGGCATGGCCTCTATCCACTTGGTGAATTTGTCGACTACGACCAGGAGGTAGACATATCCTCCTCATGAGGACTTTGGGACCTTGCCGACCATGTCGAGTCCGCATTGCGCAAAGGGCCAAGCCAATGGTATTGGCCAGAGTTTCGCGCAGGTGCGTGCGGTTTGTCCGCGAATCGCTGACAAGCGTTGCATCTCTAGACAATGTACTTGGTGTCGTGCATGGCGGTTGGCCAGTAGAATCCAGCTCGTAGAGCTTTGGCGATGAGGGCGCGACTGCCGGCGTGGTTCCCGCAAGTCCCTTCATGTATGTCGAGGAGGAAGGCCCTTTTGTCCGCGTTGGAGACACACCATTGGAGTACTCCTGTGATGCTGCGCTTGTATAGTTCTCCATTGATGATGAAGAATGCCTTGGATCACCGAGCGATGTGTCACGCGTCAGTCGGGTCGTCCGGTAGCCTCTTGTTGAGAAGATATGTGATGTAGGGTTGAGTCCAAGATGGCTCGATCATCATGACCCCCATTGGTCCCTCGAGTCCTGTGTCAAGCTCCAGGTCATCAAGTGCCATTGGCTCATTGGGTGGCGTAGCCCCTGAGTCCGTTGTTGCGCTTGTTTTCTTCTCTGCGGCCTTTGGCTTGATGGAGCGTTCGCATATATGCTCGAGAAATACCCTAGGTGGTATGGGGGCACAGGTGGAGCCAATGTTGGCGAGTGCGTCCGCCTCTTCGTTGTTTTTGCGGCCTATGTGCCGCAGCTCGCAGCCATCAAAGTCCCCTTCGAGTGTGTCGTAGAGGTCGCAGTAAGCGATCATATTGTCGTTCAGTGCGTCACACTCGTGCATTGTCTGGTTGACGACCAGCTTGGAGTCACCGTAGATGATGAGCCTCTTCGCGCCGCAGGCTTTTTCCATCTGCATCCCGTGCAACAGGGCCTCGTATTCAGCTTCGTTGTTGGAGGCGGTAAACTGCATTCACAGAATGTATTTCAGCTTGTCTCCTTGGGGCGATGTCAGTATGACACCTGCGCCAGCCCCGTCCTTATGCTTTGATCCGTCAAAGTGCATCGTCTAGAGGTAAGACATATCTGGCTTTTCGGGGAGCTGGTTCTCCATCCAGTGTACGAGAAAATCAGGGAGGACTTGCGACTTGATCGTGTCGCGCTTCTTGTATGTAATGTCTCGTGGAGACAGCTCGATTCCCTAGAGCGCGACTCATTCGGTGGCATCGAGGTTGTCGAGAATATGCCCAAGTGGGGCGTTATTGACCACCACGATTGGGTGCTCCTGGAAGTAGTGGCGCAGTCGCCTGGCTGTCATGAAGACGCCGTATGCCAGCTTCTGGTAGTGCGGGTACCGTTGCTTTGTTGGCCTTTGCACCTTGCTGAGGTAGTAGACTGGGCGCTGCACCCCGTGGACTTTGTTTTCTTCGGTTCGTTCCGCCACGAGTACTGTGCTGACCACCTGGTTGGTGGCGGAGATGTATAGCAGCAATGGTTCTCTTTCGCGTGTAGTCACCAGTACTAGTGAGGTAGATAGTAGACGCTTGAGGTCTTCGAATGCCTCCTGCGCTTTGTCAGTCCACTCGAACTTGTCAGTTTTGCGGAGAAGTTGGTAGAAGGGTAGTGCCTTTTCGCCCATTCGACTGATGAATCGACTGAGCGCCGCGATTTGCCCAGCCAGCTATTGTACGCCTCTTATATTCTTCATCTTCTCCATGGCCAGTATGGCTTTGATTTTCTTTGGGTTCGCCTCAATTCACCTCGCAGAGATGAGATACCCGAGTAACTGCCCAGATGGTACGCCGAAGGCGCACTTGTCTGAATTAATCTTGATCTGGTAGTGGTCGAGGTTGGCAAAGGTTTCACGTAAATCTTCGATTAGCGAGGCTTCCTCCTTTGCTTTGATGACGATGTCATCGATGTAGACTTGGATGTTGTGACCAAGTTGAACCTTGAGGCAAGCCTCCATGCACCATTGATAGGTGGCTCCTGCGTTTTTTAGCCCAAGGGCATTGTGTTGTAGCAGAACACACCAAAAGGCGTTGTAAACGCCGCTTTCTCTTGATCCCCCTCCTTCAGTCGAATCTGATTATAGCATGAGTTGGCGACGAGGAAGCAGAGGCGCTCACATCCCGCGGTGGAGTCGATAATTTGGTCGATTCGCGGAAGGGGAAAGTGATCTTTTGGGTAGTGCTTGTTCAAGGAGGTAAAGTCCACGCACATCCGCAGGATATCCGTGTCTTTTTAGGTACCAGCACCGTGTTGGCGAGCCAAGTGCTTTCCTTGATCTCGCGTATGAATTTGGCGTCGAGGAGTCTGTTGATCTCCATTTTGACCGCCTTTGCCCTTGGTTCGGATAGTCGCGGAATTGTCTGTTTGACTGGCCTTGCGTCTGGGTTGACGTTGAGTGCGTGCTCGGTGAATTCCCTGGGAACCCCTGGCATGTCCGCTGGACACCAGGCAAATATTTCCTAGTGCTCTCGGAGGAATTCGACGAGCATGAGTTCCTATGCGGAACTCAAGTTGTTGGCAATGAGGGCCGTCTTTGTCGGGTCCGATCGGTGGACCTGGACTTTCTTTGTGTGCACCAACGAGTCGAAGGACAGGTCAGGTGAACTTGGTCGGCTTAGGGGAGGCAGACTGTTGTCTATCGACTCCTTCAATCTTGCGAGCTCCTCCTGCATGCCGAAGGACTAGGATATTCTATTGAATTCCCTGTCGCAGCTGTCGGACCTTTCAAAGCTCCCGTTGATTGTGATGATGATGTTTGGACCTGGCATTTTCATCTGCAGGTAGGCGTAGTGCGGCACTTCCATCAGCCTAGCGAACGCGATGTGTCCGAGGATGCAGTGGTACTGTAAGGGCCAGTCGACGACTTCGAAGTCGATACGTTCGCATCGAAAGTTTTTCGGTGTGCTGAAGAGGACGCCGACGTTCATTTTTCCCAGGGGATCTATGCCCTTGCCTGGGACGATGCCGTGGAATATCGTATCCGAGGCCTCTAGACATGTCAGATGGATCCTCATCGCGCGCAGGGTACTTGTGAACATGAGGTTAATGCCGCTCCCACCATCCATGAAGACGCGACTCATGTCGAAGCCTCTGATCTGCGCCTCGAGTACGAGGGGACAATGGCCTGTACGAGGGACTTGGTGCGGATGGTCGCGCTTGTCGAAGGTGATGCAGGAGTCACTTCCACTGAGGTACTCAGTGGTGGAGGGCGGAGAGTTTGCCGCCAAGTTGAGGCGAGTGATGGCCTTCTGCACCCGATTTGAGGGGCGTCCCTTTTGGATCATCATATTGCCTATGGCCCGTGGGTACAGCTCGCCTCCGTGGTGCTGGTTTGGTGCAGCCGCAGGCGGTGGTGGTCCGGGCAGTGGTGGAGGAGCTCCATGTGCCACGGTGCCTGGGGCGGTTCCGTAGCCCTTGTTGATCGCTTCGCGATTCATCCGAGCCAGGCCCTCATGGAGTTTGAGAAACTCGCGGCAGTCCTTGAGGAGGTGGCTGGGTTTTTTCTTGTCGTCGTGCTTGTCGATGTAGAAGTGCATGTTGCACGGCCTGGACAGTTTGTCCTCAATTGTTGTTGTGGGTGCCTCTTCGCGAGAGCGGTGTTGCCATACCTGTGTGGTTTTCCCGGGGTCGCGGTATCCACCGCTGCGGTAGCCGCTGTTGCGACCATATTGACATAGCCTGCTGCGACCATATTGACATCATCACGGTCATCGTAAACACGCATCGCCGCTTGCCTCGACGGTCGCGTCTACGCCCGAGGTCATCGTCATCGTTGGAGTAGGTGCGGTTTTTCACCGAATCCTCTCCATCAGCCCACTGATTCGCAATTTCCATCAGGTGGTCAATTGTTTTGGGCTTGGAGCAGCCCAGCTCTTCCCTGAGCTCTATGCGGCGAACGCCGCCGTTGAATGTGTCGATTGCACGATCCTCCGAGATATTTTCTATGGAGTTCTTGATGATGGACCACCTCTGGATGTACGAGCGTAGCAATTCGCCCGATCTTTGCTTGCAGCTTCTTAGTTCTTCGATTGATGTGGGCCTTTTGTAAGTGCCCTTTAAATTGCACACAAAGCTGTAAACCAGATCTTCCCAGCTGCGAATGGATCCGTGCGGGAGATTGCTAAGCCATGCTCGGGCGGCGCCCTACAACTGTAGCTGTAGGCATTGCATGGCCGTGCTTTGACTCCCACCGTGGAGCCTGACAGGGGAGATGCGGTCCTCCAACCAGATTTTCGGGTCCTGCAAACCGTCAAACTTCGGGTTTTCCTATGGGAGCTTCAACCCCTTTGGCATTTGCTCCTACCCGGTAGCTCTACTGAAGCATCTGGCGCCACAGAGCTCCACATCTTCGTCTTCTGAGTCAGTCGAACGGGCACGTCATGCCCTTGACTTGTCGATTTTGCGCTATGTGAGGTCATCGCGCGCATCATAGTCGTGGTCGTGCCGCCGTGAGAGGTGACATCGAGACAGATTGTGATTGTCGTTGCTGGATGAGGGTGAGGAGCAGCGTTTTGCTAGAGCCTTTCCTTTTTTCGGCTCCGGCGTCGGTACTTTGTCAAGAGCAGCCTCGATTAACCTCAAGCCCGTGATCATAGATCGGTGCATGGCAGCTCGAGGATCTCCGGCCGGCGGCTGATTATTGAGGAGGTACATGGTGGCCGCCGTTACCACAGCTTGCTGTGTCTTTAGGACCACGTTGCCCCGTGTGTCGACTATCATAGAGCTGAAGTCGAGGACTTTCGCAGCTTCTATGCACTCATGCTCGGTGAGGTGGGCCATTCGAGATCGCCTCTTGTTGGCCACGTACTCGTTGCCCTTGGAGGAGGATCCTCCGTGGGAGGAGAGCCCGGCGCATCGAAGACTTGACTCGTCCGCCGCCTTTTTACGCGCTTCGAGTTGCGCAATCGTTTGCAATTGGCCTTTGTACTCCTCCTTTAGTAGCCAATGATAGCCCATCAGCAGATCTTGCGGCGTGCCGAGGGGCAGAGGATTGCCTCACAGAGCTTCTCGGCAACGGGCCAACTCGAGATCGTTGAGTCTGATCACGATACGTTCACCAGTGTGTTCATTCACCATGGTTGGAGGTACGACTGCTCCTCCATTGTTGACGGGTGCTCCATTGCCACTTGTAGTGGGGCCACCATTGGGCGGTCCGTCGTTAGGTGTGCTGCCGTTGGGCGGATCAGGCCCGTTGCCACCGTTTTTGCGATTGGCGCTGGTTTCGTCGGTGTTGATGACGGCGCACATGAAGTGGTTGGGGAAGCTGTTGCTTCCGCAACTTTCGGATCCGAAGCCGTAGACTCCATCCTCCATCGCCAGGTCACCCAGATCGGATCCGCGACTACTGTCGCTGTCCGTGCTCTCAGCTGCTGCTGAGGTGTTCAGCTCGCTGAGGGCGCCGATTGGTGGCAGGAACCATGATGCTAGAGCAATCACGGATGCTGTTGGCTGGTCAGCCATGCGAAGCGTGCCCATCTGACCAACTTGGAAGAAGAAGCTCCCGATCGCCAGGCTGATTCCATCGCCCACGGACTCGAAAGCCGGGCGAGTGGCCGGCGTATGGACGGTGAAGTCAAACGCGCAGAAGAGCTGGTGAATCTCCGCTGTTGTGGAGTTGTAGATCGCGGTTGATGGGGCTGAAGAAGCCGAAACATCAGCACTCCCAATTCCCACAGACAGCACCAATTGACGAGGGTTTAACTCATCAACGCCCATTGTTATGGACTTTTGTTTTGGAGAAGGAGGGAGCGCTGGGGCATCAGGCAGCTAGCAAACAAGCACATAGGGACGCAAGGTTTACCCAGGTTCAGGCCTCGTAGAGGTCCCTACTCCTGCTCTTCTGCTCTTGGAATTAATGGAGGAATCAAAGGTTACAGGGGCGCGCAGATGTAATTTGGTGAGAGTTGTGGAAACTGGGTTGCGTGTGTCCTCCTCGCCGCCCCCTCCTGGCCTTTATATAGATAGGCTAGGTCTCAGGTAGTAGGTCGAGTCAGTTACAAATTAGGGTTTTCCCTTTAAACTTTCTATCTTTAAGATTCTTCTTGTCTCGCAAGTAATCGACAGTCCGTGGGCCAGTCGAAGTCTTCATCGGGCCGTGGCAACGCCGTGGGCTTCCACCATATCTGGACCATGTATACCAAACTCGATTACCTGCAGGTATACCCATGTCACAATGACACTTGTGGATCCATGTGTGGTTTGTGAAAATAACACACATGCTGATGTGGTTTATGAAAAGAACAAACATCCAATGATTCTAGCTGTGGTGGATGGTGGATGCATGTGGTTTATGGAAAGAATAGACATGCAATGACTCTAGCTGTGGTTTATGAAAAGAATAGACATGCAATGACTCTGGTGGATCCATATGTGGTTTACGAAAATAACACACATGCAATGACTCTGGTGGATCCATATGTGGTTTGTGAAAAGAACACACATGCAATGACTCTGGTCGATCCTTGTGGAGTTTGTGAAATGAACTAACATGCAATGAATCTAGTGGCTCCTTATGTGGTTTTTGAAAAGAACAGACATGAAATGACTCTAGTGGATCCTTATGTGGTTTGTGAAAAGAACAGACATTCACTGACTCTAGTTGTGGTTCATGAAAAGAACACACATGCAATGACACTGGTGGATCCATGTGTGGTTTCTGAAAAGAACACACACTTAATGACACTGGTGGATCCATATGTGGTCTATGAAAAGAACACACATGCAATGACACTGGTGGATCCATATGTGGTTTGTGAAAAGAACACACATGCAATGAATCTAGTGGATCCATATGCGGTTTGTGAGCAGAACACACATGCAATGACTCTGGTGGATCCATGTGTGGTTTCTGAAAAAAACACATTCAATGACACGGGTGGATCCCTATGTGGTTTGTGAAAAGAATAGACAAGAAATGACTTTAGCTGTGGTTAATGAAAAGAACACATGAAATGCCTCTAGTGGATCCATATGTGGTTTGTGAAAAGAACAGACATGCAATGACTCTAGTTGTGGTTAATGAAAAGAACACATGAAATGACTCTAGTGGATCCATATGTGGTTTGTGAAAAGAACAGACATGCAATTACTCTAGTTGTGGTTCATGAAAAGAATACACATGCAATGACACTAGTGGATCCATATCTGGTTTTTGAAAAGAACACACATGCAATAACACTGGTTGTGGTTCATGAAAAGAACACACATGCAATAACACTAGTGGATGCATATGTGGTTTGTGAAAATAACACACATGCAATGACACTGGTGGATCCATATGTGGTCTACGAAAAGAACACACATGCGCATGTGGTTTATGAAAAGATCAGACATTCACTGGCTCTAGTTGTGGTTCATGAAAAGAACACACATCGAATGACTCTAGCTATGGTTTGTGAAAAGAACAGACATGCAATGACTCTAGCCGTGGTTAATGAAAAGAACACACATGCAATGACTCTGGTGGATCCATATGTGGTTCATGAATAGAACACACATGCAATGACTCTAGTGGATCCATGTGTGGATTGTGAAAAGAACAGACATGCAATGACTGTGGTGGATCCATATGTGGTCTATGAAAAGAACACACATGCAATGACACATGGTAGATCCATATGTGGTCTGTGAAAAGAACACACATCCAATGACTCTAGTGGATACTTATGTGGTTTGTGAAAAGAACAGGCATGCAATGACTTTGGTGGATCCATGTGTGGATTGTGAAAGAATAGACATTCACGGACTCTAGTTGTGGTTCATGAAAAGAACACACATGCAATGACACTGGTGGATCCATATGTGGTTTGTGAAAAGAACACACATGCAATGACACTGGTGGATCCATATGTGCTCTATGAAAAGAACATACATGCTCATGTGGTTTATCAAAATAACAAACATTCACTGACTCTAGTTGTGGTTTGTGAAAAGAACAGACATCTAATGAATCTAGCTATGGTTTGTGAAAAGAACAGACATGCAATGATTTTATCCGTGGTTAATGAAAATAACACACATGCAATGACTCCGGTGGATTCATATGTGGCTCATGAAAACAACACACATGCAATGACTCTCGTTGATCCATATGTGGTTTATGAGAAGAACAGACATGCAATGACACTGGTGGATCCATATGTGGTCTATGAAAAGAACACACATGCAATGCCACTGGTGGATCCATATGTGGTTTGTGAAAAGAACACACATGCAATGACTCTGGTGGATCCATATGTGGTTTGTGATACAAATAGACATGCTCATGTTGTTTGTGAAAAGAACACAATCCAATCACTCTAGCCGTCGTTAATGAAAAGAACACATGAAAGGACTCTAGTGGATCCATATGTGGTTTGTGAAAAGAACAGACATGCAATGACTCTAGCTGTGGTTCACGAAATGAACACACATGCAATGAGATTGGTGGATCCATATGTGTTTTAGGAAAAGAACACACATTCAATGACACTAGTGGATCCATATGTGGGTTGTGAAAAGAACACACATGCTCATGTGGTTTATGAAAATAATGCAATGACAATGGTGGATCCATTGTGGTTTATGAAAAGAACACACATCCAATGACACTAGTAGATCCTTATGTGGTTTGTGAAAAGAACACACATGCAATGACACTGGTGGATCCATATAAGGTTTGTGAAAAGAACACACATCCGATGACTCTAGTGGAACCTTATGTGGTTTGTGAAAAGAACATACATCCAATGACTATAGTTGTGGTTTATGAAAAGAACAGGCATGCAATGGCTCAGGTGGATGCATGTGTGGTTTGTAAATGAACAAATATTCACTGACTCTAGTTGTGGTTCATGAAAAGAATGCACATGCAATGACTCTGGTGGAACCATAAGTGGTTTGTGAAAAGAACACACATGCAATGATACTGGTGGATCCATATGTGGTTTGTGAGAACAACACACATGCAATGACACTGTTGGATCCATATGTGCTCTACAAAAATAACACACATGCTCATGTGGTTTATGAAAAGAACACACATTCACTAACTCTAGTTATTGTTCATGAAAAGAACACAAATCCAACGACTCTAGCTATGGTTTGTGAAAATAACATACATGCAATGAGTCTAGCTATGGTTAATGAAAAGAACAGACATGCAATGAATCTGGTGGATCCATATGTGGTCTACGGAAAGAACACACATGCAATGACACTGGTGGATCCATATGTGGTTTGTGACAAGAATAGCCACGCAATGACTCTAGTGGATCCATATGTGGTTTGTGAGAAGAACATACATGCAATAACTCTAACTGTGGTTAATGAAAAGAACACACATGCAATGACACTGGTGGATCCATGTGTGGTTTGTGAAACAAACACACATTCAATGATACTGGTGGATCCATATGTGGTTTGTGAAAAGAACAGACATCCAATGACTCTAGCTGTGGTTAATGAAAAGAACACATGCAATGACTCTAGCTGTGGTTCATGAAAAGAACACACATGCAATGACACTGGTGGATCCATATGTGGTTTGTGAAAAGAACACACATTCAATGACACTGGTTGTGGTTCATGAAAAGAACACAGATGAAATGACACTAGTGGATCCATATGTGGTTTTTGAAAAGAGCACACATGTAATGACACTGGTGGATCCATATGTGGTCTATGAAAAGAAGACACATGATCATGTGGTTTATGAAAAGAATAGACATTCACTTACTCTAGTTGTGGTTCATGAAAAGAACACACATCCAATGACTCTAGCTATGGTTTGTGAAAAGAACATACATGCAATGGCTCTAGCTATGGTTAATGAAAAGAACAGACATGCAATGACTCTGGTGGATCCATATGTGGTCTACGAAAAGAACACACATGCAATGACACTGGTGGATCCATATGTGGTTTGTGACAAGAATAGCCATGCAATGACTCTAGTGGATCCATAAGTGGTTTGTGAGAAGAACAGACATGCAATAACTCTAACTGTGGTTAATGAAAAGAACACACATGCAATGACACTGGTGGATCCATGTGTGGTTTGTGAAACAAACACACACTCAATGATACTGGTGGATCCATATGTGGTTTGTGAAAAGAACAGACATCCAATGACTCTAGCTGTGGTTAATGAAAAGAACACATGAAATGACTCTAGTGGATCCATATGTGGTTTGTGAAAAGAACAGACATGCAATGACTCTAGTTATGGTTCATGATAAGAAAAGAGATGCAATGACACTAGTGGATCCATATGTGTTTTAGGAAAAGAACACACATTCAATGAAACTAGTGGATCCATATGTGGTTTGTGAGAAGAACACACATGCTCATGTGGTTTATGAAAATAACACACATGCAATGACAATGGTGGATCCATTGTGGTTTGTGAAAAGAACACACATTCAATGACACTAGTGGATCCCTATGTGGTTTGTGAAAAGATCAGACATGAAGTGACTCTAGCTGTGGTTAATGAAAAGAAACACATGAAATGACTCTAGTGGATCCATATGTGGTTTGTTAAAAGAACAGACATGCAATGACTCTAGCTGTGGTTCATGAAAAGAACACACATGCAATGACACTGGTTGTGGTTCATGAAAAGAACACAGATGAAATGACACTGGTGGATCCATGTGTGGTTTGTGAAAAGAGCACACATGTAATGACACTGGTGGATCCATATGTGGTCTATGAAAAGAAGACACATGATCATGTGGTTTATGAAAAGAATAGACATTCACTTACTCTAGTTGTGGTTCATGAAAAGAACACACTTTCAATGACTCTAGCTATGGTTTGTGAAAAGAACAGACATGTAGTGACTCTATCTCTGGTTAATGAAAGGAACACATGAAATGACTCTAGTGGATCCATATGTGGTTTCTGAAAAGAACATACATGCAATGACTGTCACTATGGTTCATGTAAAGAACACACATGCAATGACAGTGGTGGATCCATATGTGTTTCAGGAAAAGAACACACATTCAATGACTCTAGTTGTGGTCTATGAAAAGAACACACATGCAATGACACTGGTGGATCCATATGTGGTTCATGAAAAAAACACATATGCAATGACACTGGTAGATCCATATGTGGTTTGTGAAAAGAACATACATACAATGACTCTGGTGGATCTATATGTTGTTTGTGAGAAGAAAGACATGTAATGAATCTAGCTGTGGTTAATGAAAAGAACACACATGCAATGACACTGGTGGATCCATGTGGTTTATGACAATAACACACATCCAATGAACTCTAGTGATCCATGTGGTTTATGAGAATAACACACATGCAATGAACTCTAGTGGATGCATGTGGTTTATGAGAAGAACACACATCCAATGAACTCTAGTGGATCCATGTGGTTTATGACAATAACACACATCCAATGAACTCTAGTGGATCCATGTGATTGATGACAATAATACACATCCAATGAACTCTAGTGGATCCATGTGGTTTATGAGAATAACACACTTGCAATGAACTCTAGTGGATCCATGTGGTTTATGAGAAGAACACACATCCAATGAACTCTAGTGGATCCATGTGGTTTATGACAATAACACACATCCAATGAACTCTAGTGGATCCATGTGGTTTATGACAATAAAACACATCCAATGACCTCTAGTGGATGCATGTGGTTTATGAGAATAACACACATGCAATGAACTCTAGTGGATCCATGTGGTTTATGAGAAGAACACACATCCAATGAACACTACTGGATCCATCTTGGCATAATTTTATGTATGCCACGATGTATTTCATTGTACAAGACACTCAATTTCCATTTTTATACTACTCAGTTTTGCCCTTGGTTTTTTGATACTACTCAGTTTTACCCTCTCTCTCTCTCTTTCGTAGAAGACCAAACCTGTGCTCACTCTGTCTGCTACGCCCTGATTGGTTTTCACAGTTGTCACACGGTTCGTGCGCACCAACCATTGATCCTGTGTGATCCAACGAGGATCGTTGCACACGTCGTGCCCTTCACAGTACAGTGTGAGATAGCACGGATATCTCCTGCACCGAGACTTCTACAAGAAGGAACATGAACCCGTCCATTGAAAAGGTCGTCGATTGGTCATGTCATGTTTAATCGAGTCTGAAAAGCCTACAAATTCTACTACAACACATGAACAGGGCAATGGGGTCATCAAGTGCATGGTTGTCAACGGGACGCTGTAATTTGTTGGGAATATGCCCTAGAGGTAATCATGTATGATGTTATTCCCAATGTATTCATAAGGTTATGGTCCATGTATGAACTACTGATATGTATCATCGAATACGTGATTTGATTGTGGAACTATATATTCATGTTGTTCATACTAATTGTCCTTGGTCATTGAGGTTGTGCTGGACACACAACTTAGACCAATGTGAAAGTCGGCAAAGGACTAGGTTCCACTTGTCATGGGCATGGGGATGCTATTCCGACTGACACGGATTCGGCTAAAGAGTTTAGCGAGTCGGACTGACCCATATTGAGATGCAACGAACAAGTCGTCATTTGCATGTCTCAATCAATGTAATCCTTAGACATGAGGTTATTGCACAATCCGAGTTGAGGATAACCGACTTAGGTTCTGTCAAACGCTGTTCCGTCACTAGGCAGTTATAAAGGCGTGATGTGAATAACCAAGATGGGATTTTTCCCCTCTATCTGGAGAGATATTCTCTAGGCCCTCTCGGAAGATATGATTCAGAAAGCATGGCCATGCGCGTCTCGGATAAGTGTTAACCGAGGCAGCCGACTAAGAGTTAGTCGGATGAATCACTTATCTCAGATCGAGAAAGAGAGTCGGACTATTTAAGGGATGACGATCATTCGCCTATAGTCCGAGAAGGTATATCGTGAGGCAAAAGGGACTCAGACAAAAGTCGCATTGGAAGGTATGTCGTCATGACTTATTGGTACTTGGGAGTTGGCACGTTCTGCTAGGAGCCACTACCAACTGATCGATCACGAGTGAGACTCGGAATCGTGTCCGGGTTACCATGAGCCTGTCAGGTCACACACTTAAGAGCAGGAGCAGTTTGGGTTAGACCCAAATAGGAAACCTATTTGGGTCTTGTAGTGGCAAATATAGGCCTTTTAGTGAATGGGCCACAAGTGAGTGGAGCCCACCTTCACTCCCTATATAAGCTGGGGCACAGGTGCTTAGAGCACGAGGTTAGGTCACTCCATGTGTTGGAAACCCTAGCTCCAGTCCAGTCCTGTCACCGCTGTATCGGACCTAGCAGTCCATCGCCGGCGCTCCTCCTCGTACGTGTGGATACCGGCAGAGGTGCTGTACATTCAGCACTTCGACGATCGTGAAGAAAGAACGGATCGTGGATCGTGGAATCGGAACGGACGTGCTTCATCAATTCCGCAACTGCGCGTCTAGTGGTAATCCTCGTGGCCTTCTACCTGAGCTGGATCTTGGGATCACCGCGTAGGAAAACGTTTTGTTTTTCTCTGCATGGCCCAACACAATTTATTGCCACTTGATTCTAATAAGACATATCCCATTTTTAAGCAATGCTCTCAATATCACTTCCAACAGGGCCCTACCGCAAGTAACTTCCATGCGTCAAGGGGGGCCCTCGAGGAGATCTAACGTTGCTAGAAATTGGTTACGTGCCACTTGTATGCAGTGGAATCAAGGTCTGCTATGAGCGTGTTTTCAAATGTAGTTCTAAAGTGAAGATCATGGTTATTTTAAAAAAGGGAACCCAAAAAAGGTGGAGATCGTGGTAGCCCCATCCCCCCGCCCACCACACATGTCCACTCGAGGACTTCGAACGGTCTAGTGTTTATAAATCTGCTCGGCGTTCTTCTTCCATGAGCTCGTGTCATTTTCCCCAATCTATCTAGTCCCAAAACCCCAATCTGCACCTATCGCGCGCGCCGAAGCTCCTTCACTTGCACCACCTCCTTCCCTAGGTGCGCCATGAAGCGTACGGTGGTGACGATCTGGAGGTGAAGCCAGTTGAAGGCGCAACAGCAGATGGCTCGGTCTTCGCCAAGAAGGAGGAGGCGTCTTCTCCGGGCATGAATGCCGCTCGTCACCGTGCTGTCGAGGGTTCGAGCTCATCCGTCCAGCCAGTAGCTGTCGCCGTCGAGCAGTAGGTGGCCAACAACGTCGTGGTGCCAATGGCAGATCTGGATGGAGGGCAGGTAGTAGGTGAAGGCAATCTGGTGCTCTACATCAATGACCCCATCACCGTCCAAGAAATCTTTGACGCAATCACAGAGAATGACGAGTTCGAGGAGGAGGTCCCTGATGAGGAGTCTGAGGTACTACATTTCTAGCTTGTCTAGTCATAGCCACAAATTTCACTATTCATACATAGGATTTGCTCAGTCATGTATAGATTCTTTTGCTCTCTAAGTAGGGTAGTGTATATATGGTTTGAACGATCGATTGATGCATCTTCCATCTAGTCACAAAACCCCAATCCGTCTAGTCATAAAACCCCAATCTACCCATCTGCCATCTAGTAAATTTACATTTGCTTAACTCGGTGTTGCTCATATGTTTCTCCTTGTGATGTAAATTTAATCGATTAACATTTGATTTAGGGGTTTTAGCGTTTTCTTGTTGAGTGTTGATTTCGATACACAACATGCCTATAACATTACATTTCTATTCCTTACTGAGCCCAATGATTCGGTTTTCCCCAAAATAGTGCAAGGGAGACACATATGATGGTGTCATTTTCTTAGGGATGGTTAGTGAACCTGAGGCAGCAATGTACATAAACAATATAGGTTGTGCTATTGGTATTTTGGTTCTCCAACTCCATCTATGAAAAAAATAATCAGGCCCTTAATTTATTCTCATATGGAACCTATATATATAATCATTGTATTGTTTCTGATCTTTGAATGAGTCATATGATGCATATGTATATCCCTTAAAATTGTTTTGTACGATTACATTTCAATTTCTTATTGTGGCTAATGATTCAAATTTGCCCCAAAAGAGAGGCAGACACATTGGTGTCAGCTTTTTTTTGGGATGAGTTAGCGAACCTAGGGCGATGTACAAGAACAATATAGGTTGTGCAATTTTTACTTGGTTCGCTTACGCCATCTAACGAGGGTTTAACTCATCAATGCACATTGTTATGGACTTGGTTTTTGAGAAGGAGGGAGCGCTGGAGGCATCATTCGGCTAGCAAACAAGCACACAGGGACGCAAGGTTTACCCAGGTTCAGGCCTCGTAGAGGTCCCTGCTCCTGCTTGTCTACTCTTGGAATTAATGGAGGAATCGAAGATTACAAGGGCGCGCAGATGTAATCTGGCGAGAGTTGTGGAAACTAGGGTCGCGTGTGTCCTCCTCGCCGCCCCCTCCTGGCCTTTATATAGATAGGCTAGGTCTCGGGTAGCAGGTCGAGTCGGTTACAAATTAGGGTTTTCCCTTTAAACTTTCTATCTTTAAGCTTCTTCTTGTCTCGCGAGTAATCGAGAGTCCGTGGGCCACTCGAACTCTTCATCGGGCCGTGGCAATGCCATGGGCTTCCACCGTATCTGGACCATATATACTAAGCTCGAGTACCTGCAGGGTATACCCATGTCAGTAGCCCCCGAGTGTCCAGTCGAATCGTAGATTCGACTAGGGACTTTATGAAGCCTTTCGACTGCATGACTATGTATTTTTTCGAGTGTTCTGTTTATGTCATAGGGATTGTTGATATGCGTGCCTAATTTAACCGATGTATCGGAATCAGTTAACTGCCTTAGGGCAAAACAATGCAATCTACTCGAACTCGAGTCCTCGGACTTTTCGGAAAAGTGCTGGTGTAATTTGACTCAAGCCGCGGAGGTCTTACATGAGTCGAATTCCAGTATATGGATGTGAGCACTCGACGCGTCCGTCAAGGCATGTTCATCGTACCTGTAGGCACGGATATATTTCTGGTAGTGCATAGCAAATGCGTTGCCAGGCCTTAATCAGGTCTTATCTTCATGCTGCAAGCGCGGCATCCGAATTTTTGTCTTCGCGGAGATGATTCGGGCGGCCCAGGAGACGCAGTCTCTTTGTAGGGAAAAATATGAGGTGGCATCGCCATAGACTTCGAGTGTGGATGTTATCAACACATAGTATGACGTACAAATAATCATAGGGTGCGTGACCAGCGCTCCCTATGGGAGTAGCCCCCGAGTGCCTGGTTGAGTAGAAGACTCAGGCAGGGACTAAAGAACTTTCGCGACTAATGTCGTCTTTTGTTTGCTTGTTTCAGTCGAATTTGTTTCCAGCGCTCCCTATGGGAGTAACCAATGATCCATAGTCGAATCGTAGATTCGAGTGGTTGGGTAAGCTTTGAATGCCCATATTCCTGCATAAAAAGAAAATCATAGGGTGCGCGACCAGCGCTCGCTATGGGAGTAGCCCTCGAATGCTTGGTGGAGTCGAAGACTCGAGCAAGGACTAAAGTAGTCAAAGTCCTGTAGTGCTCAAGTTGATGACATTAGTGCTAACAATGTGATGTCCTCAGTTTCTCGTGTGAGCGGCTTTGACGGGACGTGACGAGCGGTGTGTCCCATTTTCTGACTTTGATTTGACCCAGCGTGCGTAATCTTCCGTTTTAACTGCGCCTCCTCGATTTCCGCACGTAATGGAGATAGTGGGGGACGGTTCGTGCTTTGGCCTCTCCACGTGTCGACCGCGATGTGCACCACACGTCCAATAGGGTTTCTGCTAGCCATTGGATTGCATCCGCAAGGGGGTTAAGTAGCAGCACAACTGTGGTAATTTTCCCATCTGCTCTTTTCTCTGCTTGTGCTTCCATCGCCATTGCCGCTGCTCTCTGCTTCCTAGATCTCTTCCTCTTTGCGACACCGGACCAACTCCGCATGTTCCTGAGCTATTTCCTCCGCTCGCACCGCCATCATATGATGGGGAAAAGAAGGGAGGCGTCGCCACTGGGTCTGCTGCCGCCACCATCATCGCCAAGAAGAAAGGTGGCTCCGCCGCCGTGGGCACTCGCGTCACCAATGGCGCGTGGCACGCATCCACCATCAGGGCCTCTGAAATCTGTCTTTTGTGCCAAGATGGAGTTCTTCCGCGTGCCGAAGACGATTCGCGTGTGCCTGGTGACGAGGTAACCACATGTCCTCCATCAGGTTTCTGGGTGATGTTCCTCGCGTTCATCATTCGTGGTCTATCTCTGCCCCTGCATCCCCTTGTCAGGGGCCTTCTTTGTTTCTATGGGCTCCAGCTACACCAGCTGTCCCCAAACTCTCTTCTTCACATTGCGTGCTATATCACACTTTGCGAGTGCTGGCTCGGAGTCGAGCCACACTTTGGTCTCTTCAAGCGGCTTTTCAAGGTGAAGCGTCAATCAACTTCTGGCTCGTTAGTTTACAACGTAGGTGGCTGCGGGATTCATGTCGACTCCTCCGTTACCTACTTCGGCATCAAGCTCACGGCGTCCGTCCAAGGGTGGAGAGACAAGTGGTTCTACATCTGCGACCAGAAGGCCGACGAAGAGCACTACGGACTCGCGCCCTTCGACCCCGCGATGCTGTGCAGGAGGAGGCGTTCTTGGAAGAACGTGGTTATGCGTGGCAAGTCCGAGGAGACAGAAGTATTGTACGAGCGTGTCTGCGACCTCGAGAGTCGCATGGGTAAAGAAGAGGGAGGCGCTGCCCTCATTCGCACATGGTTGCATCGTCGCATCCAGCCTCTGTAGGCTAGAGACCACCCCATGTTCCAATGGGCTGGTGCAGACGATGTCACTCGCGTATCTGCCGATGGCATTTCCGCGGGTGAAGTAGATAAGGGGGTGCGACTGGTGACCAAGTACACCACCAAGGATGTTCTCCCCAGTGAACCAGTCGTGCCTCCCTTCAATGCCTCTAACCCTCCTCATGAGGTATGATTGTGCTACGAAGTAGCTTTATTTGTCGATTGCTTCTGATTTCTTGACGTATACTGAATTGTTTTCTGTATGCAGGATTAGAAGGTGTCTCCCAGTTTGCCCCCTCTTCTTGAGGGGGTTATTCCTCACGAAGTGGATGAAGAGGACGAGTCAGAATCGACTGTCCCACTTGAAGAGGAGGAGGAAGCCCCCGAGTCCAGTGGTCTGGACACTCGCAAGCGTTCTCGCAATGAGGATTCATATGCTTCCTCTCCGTCGAATCTAGAAGGCCCACCCATTGGTGCAGAGGAGCTGATTCCTGCTGTTCCTGTAAGCTCTATGGCACCATCTGCTCGCAAGAAGATGCAGCTGCCAAAGGAGTTGTCAGTGTCAGAGGAGCGGTCCTTCGATCTTGATAAATTTGACAGGTAAGTCCTATATTCGCAAATTTGTTTTTGTTTCTTCTATGAGTTGTCATCTCTCTTCAAGATCTTGTTTAATTGTACGTTTCAGTCAAGTGGCGACGTCGTCTTATGATGACGTCCAGTTTTTGAAGGAGTCCGGAGTCGTGGACTCCAAGTCCAAGAAGGTGGCCTCACGATCTCCTTCTCCTCCATTGGCGGCCCACTCCAGGCATAACTCATCGAGTTCCCCGCATGCTAGGGAGCATCAGATGGTTACCCGGATGACTGTGCAACTGCCTTCTTCGGAGTCTGTGGAGGATCGTGTAAGTATCTTATAGTTGGCAGTCGAATATATTCTTGGCATGCTTTTACTTGAACTTGGAATGTCTCTGATGCAGCTCATAGTTAAGGAAGCCACCCGCCTGGTGGAGCAGGTTCTTAACATGGGTCGACAGGATGCGCGACTGGATAATCGCCATCGTGTTGTTGAAAGTAAGTTTTGACTTCGTCCTTGTCTTTTGGTGAATATTATTGATTCGCTTTGGTAACACTCTCTGTTTTTTGTAGCTGAGCACAATGAATTACTTCGCCATGCTGCTGCATTAGAGAAGACATTGGCCGCGGAGATGAAGAATCGTGACGAGGCAGTCACAGCCTTGGAGGAGTCACGGAGACGAGAGCAGGATCTCCCTCTCAGGTATGACCTTTTTCATCTGGATATGTCTTGCTCTTCTGAGCTTTGATGTATGATTGCTATATTAATGCTTTTTGTATGCAGATGCCATCCGCTTGAGTTTCGATGCCCAATATCTGTGTCGTGTGGATGCTTTGGCTGGTGCCATCGCTGTAGTCGAGGACCGTAGCATTTCCCTCCAGGAGACACTGGGGAAGGCCAAGGATGTGCTCAGTCACATCCATGAGGACTTGACTCCGAAGGCTGGGATGAACGGCGACCTGGTTGAATCCCTGGCTGGAGGAATCCCTGCGGACTTAAAAAATTCACAGCGCTCTGTCGGCGCCACCATGGCACTCGCAATGGTGCAGGCCCATGGCGTGGAGATGGATCCCGCAGCTATCTCTAAGGCGACGCATGTCGACACTGGAGGCCAGCAGGTAGTTTTTGCTCCCTATGTTGGTAAATGCAAAAATTATGGTCCCCATCTTATCGAGACACTCGCCAAGTACTCCGAAGAGCGGCGTCGGGCGAAGGCTGCGAAGGCTGCGACTTCTAGGGGTACAGACGGCAAGTCCGTGGCGTCGGAGACAGCCACGGATGCAATGAAGCCCCCGAGGCCTAAGTCCAAGTCGAAGAAACATGATGCGCCTTAGTCTCCTTCTGTAATAGCTGTAGTGGCTTAGCCTTTTGCTTTATGGAACAATGATTTTGTGGGGGTGTCCCAATCGAAACTTTTCCTTTGTTTGAATGCATGTATGCCCTTTGCCAAATGTATTCTTGGTCTCTTATTTGCTTTTTACTTGATTTGTGTTAGGGTACATCGAGTGCTCCTTCGAGTGATCCTTGTGATCCTCCTTCTGAGGATGAGAACTTGGCGCAACCTCGTTCGAAGGTGGAGGAGTTGTCGTTGCTCTCGCGACTGCGCGATCGTATTAAGCAACTGGAGCGTGAGTTGCCCATCCTCCGTGGTAGCACCGATGTATGGAAGTCGAAGGGGGAGAAAGCCTCTGCTCGCGAGAAGTACCTATTGGAGAAGGTGGCCTAGCTGAATGAGCAGTTCAAGTGTTAGCCTTCTATCCTCTTATCTTTTCCTTTAGTCAGTCACAGCGATGCCTTTCTTCCACACTTCATTTTTTGTGTGGTGGAGTTGTCAGTGCTCGCCATCCGTAGGATGAAAAAGATCGGATCGTTGTTCGAATGAATGATTTTACCAAGGAGCAACTGCAGGTGAGTGGGTACTTCGGGGTGGATCATGACCGTGCAATTACACTTGCGACCCTACAGGATCGTGCTTCTCGAGTGCTTCATTTTCTGAAGAAAGCGCAGTCGTGCCTCAGGCACATTTACCAGACGATGTTTCCACTAGACGCTGTCCCTTCAAGCCTGGTGGCCCTTCTGGCGAGATTCCAGGATTTGAGTGTAGTTTGTCAGTGCGTGCGGCAGTAGTTAGTGGCTGGTGCCAAGGCTGCCCTCTTGCTGGTGCGACTGCATAGGCCTGATGTGGACATTGCGGCTGTTGCTGCTAGGCCGCCGACTCCACCGGCAGCTTCGACCTGGAACATGGTTCCACATTACCAGGCGTGGACCACCCAGCAGAGGAAATTGTCGACTACTTTGAGGAACAAACAAACGTTCTTCTACTGCAGTAGTTGTTTTGATTTGTATCCTGCACATAGGTATACTAGTGTTGTAAAGTTCGTATGTGTATGCTGTATGTAATAGATTGATATTGATATGTAAAGAGCTTGCTAGCTCATATGTTTTGCGAGTGTATTTTGTACTCTGTAGTTCCTTTTCGTTAGCCTAACTTATTTTATCTCAGGGCCTTGCCAACCTGTCAGGTGCGTTGCAACTGGATTGGTGTATCAAGGGTTCAATTGTTGTTGTGTCAGCTACTCGGGATACTGCGTATTGTTCGTAGAACGAGGGTGTAAAGGGTGGCGTAGTCCCCGAGTGATAAAATTGCCAGAAAAATGAGGAAAACATAGAGTTTCGGGGCACTTAGCTTTATTTTTTCGCAGAATCAGTACGAGGCACAATATGTGGCTAAGTAGCCTGGCTGAATAGCCTTATTTGCAATGTAAGAAAAAAAGGGACGACTAAGGGTAGAAGCACGGCAGATGCGCGACGTTCCAGGGGTTGGAGTATGCGACTCCTGTCTCGAAATCTTTGAGGCGATAGGCCCCACCTAAGATTACTTCTGTAATCACGTACGGTCCTTCCCAAGGGGACTCGAGCTTGAGGTTCCCTTGCTGCTTCAATCGCAGGACCAAGTCTCCTTCGACGAAGGATCTGGGTGGTAGCCTTCTGCTGTGGTAGTTGTGCAGGTTCTGCTGGTAGATCGTCAATCTTTCTACTGCGATGTCCCACGCCTCGTCGAGGAGATCGACGGAGTCTTCGATTGCAAGTGTTGATTCCTGCTTGCTTTACGCGACCACCCGTGGGGCTTTAAAGCGTACTTCTGCGGGTAGCACTGCTTCAGCACCGTGCACCATGAAGAACGGGGTATATCCCTTGGCGCTGTTTAGGGTTGTGCGCAGGCTCCAAAGTACGGACTGCAGCTCGTCTGGCCAGCATCCGGCGACTTGTTCGAGTGGCCTGAGGAGTCGCTTCTTGATTCCACCGCAGACGAGGGCGTTGGCCTTTTCGACTTGGCCGTTGGTCTGTGGATGAGCTATGGAGGCATAGCTTATGTTGATTCCTAGGTTCTCGCAGAAACCCTAGAACTTCTTAGAGGTGAAGTCCGTTCCATTGTCCGTGATGATGCTGTGTGGCACTCCGAAGAGATAGACAATGGACTCGAAGAACTTGACGGCACTAGCTCCTGACTGGTTTGTCACCGGCATGGCCTCTATCCACTTGGTGAATTTGTGGACTGCGACCAGGATGTAGACATATCCTCCTCGCGAGGACTTTGGGAGCTTGCCAACCATGTCGAGTCCCCATTGTGCAAAGGGCCTAACCAATGGTATTGGCCGGTGTTCTGCGCCAGGTTTGTGCGGTTTGTCCGCGAATCGCTGACAAGTGTTCCATCTATGGACGATGTCCTTGGCATCGCGCATGGCCATTGGCCAATAGAATGCACCTCATAGAGCTTTTGCAACGAGGGCACGACTGCTGGCGTGGTGCCCGCAAGTCCCTTCATGTATGTCGAGGAGGACGGCCCTTCCATCCGCGTTGGAGACGCACCATTGGAGTACTCCTGTGATGCTGGGCTTGTATAGTTTGCCATTGATGACGGTGAATGCCTTGGATCGCCATGCGATGTGTCACGCGTCAGTTGAGAAGATATGTGACGTAGCGTTGAGTCCAAGATGGCTTGATCATCATGACCCCCATTGGTCCCTCGAGTCTTGTGTCAAGATCTAGGTCGTCGAGTGCCATTGGCTCATTGGGTGGCGTATCCCCCGAGTCCGTTGTTGCGCTTGTTTTCTTCTTTGCGGCCTTTGGCTTGATGGAGCGTTCGCAGATACGCTCGCGAAATACCCCAGGTGGTATGGGGGTGCAGGTGGAGCCAATGTTGGCGAGTGCGTCCGCCTCTTCATTGCTTTCGTGGCATACGTGCCGCAGCTCGTAGCCGTCAAAGTCCCCTTCGAGTGTGTCGTAGAGGTCGCGGTAACTGATCATATTGTCGTTCAGTGCGTCGCACTCGTGTATTGTCTGGTTGACGACCAGCTTGGAGTCGCCGTAGATGATGAGCCTCTTGGCGCCGCAGGCTTTTGCCATCCGCATCCCGTGAAATAGGGCCTCGTATTCAGCTTCGTTGTTGGAGGCGGTGAACTGCATTCGCAGAATGTATTTCATCTTGTCTCCTAGGGGCGATGTCAGTATGACACCTGCGCCAGCCCCATCCTTACGCTTTGATCCATTGAAGTGCATCGTCCAGAGGTAAGACATATCAGGCTTTTCGGGGAGCTAGTTCTCCATCCAGTGCACGACGAAATCTGGGAGGACTTGCGACTTGATCGCGACACGCTTCTCGTATGTAATGTCTCGTGGAGACAACTCGATTCCCCAGAGCACGACTCGTCCGGTGGTGTCGGGGTTGTTGAGAATATGCCCAAGTGGGGCGTCATTGACCACCATGATTGGGTGCTCCTGGAAGTAGTGGCAGAGTCGCCTGGCTGTCATGAAGATGCCATATGCTAGCTTCTGGTAGTGCGGCTACCACTACTTTGTTGGCGTGAGCACCTCGCTGATGTAGTAGACTGGGCGCTGCACTCCGAGGACTTTGTTTTCTTCGGCTCGTTCCACCACGAGTACTGTGCTGACCACCTGGTTGGTGGCGGAGATGTATAGCAACAATGGTTCACTTTCGCGTGGAGTCACTAGTACTGGTGAGGTAGATAGTAGACGCTTGAGGTCTTCGAATGCCTCCTGCGCTTTGTCGGTCCACTCGAACTTGCCAGTTTTGCGGACAAGTTGGTAGAAGGGCAGTTCCTTTTCTCCCATTCGACTGATGAATCGTTTGAGCACCGAGATTCCCCCAGCCAGCTGTTGTACGCCTCTTATATTCTTCGGCTTCTCATGGCCAGTATGGCTTTTATTTTCTTCGGGTTCGCCTCAATTCCCCTCGTGGAGATGAGATACCCAAGTAACTTCCCAAATGTTACGCCAAAGGCGCACTTGTCCGGATTGAGCTTGATCCGATAGCGGTCGAGGTTGGCGAAGGTTTCATGTAAATCATCGATTAGCGAGGCTTCCTCCTTTGTTTTGATGACGATGTCGTCGATGTAGACTTGGATGTTGTGACCAAGTTGATCCTTGAGGCAAGCATGCATGCACCGTTGATAGGTGGCTCTTGCGTTTTTGAGCCTGAGGGGCATTATGTTGTAGCGGAACACACCAAAAGGCATTATAAACGCCGTTTTCTCTTGATCCTCCTTCTTCATTCAAATCTTATTATAGCCTGAGTAGGCGTCGAGGAAGTAGAGGCGCTCACATCCCGCGGTGGAGTCGATAATTTGGTCGATTCATGGAAGCGAAAGTGATCTTTTGGGCAGTGCTTGTTCAGGGAGGTAAAGTCCACACACATCCCAGGATATCCGTGTCTTTTTTAGGTACCAGAACCCTGTTGGTGAGCCAAGTGTTTTCCTTGATCTCGCGTATGAATTTGGCGTCGAGGAGTCTGTTGATCTCCATTCCGACCGCCCTTGCTCTTGGTTCGGACAGTCGCCGAATTGTTTGTTTGACTGGCCTTGCGTCTGGGTTGACGTTGAGTGCGTGCTCGGTGAATTCCCTGGGAACCCCTGGCATGTCCACTGGACACCAGGCAAAGATTTCCCAGTGCTCTCGGAGGAATTCGACAAGCTCGAGTTCCTATGCGGAACTCAAGTTGTTGGCGATGAGGGCCGTCTTTATCGGGTCCAATGGGTGGACCTGGACTTCCTTCATGTGAACCGACGAGTCGAAGGACAGGTCGGGTGAACTTGGTCGGCTCAGGGGAGGCAGACTGTTGTCTATCGAATCCTTCAATCTTCCAAGCTCCTCCTGCATGCCGAAGGACTGGGAGGTTCTGTTGAATTCCCTAACGTAGTTGTCGGACCTTTTGAAGCTCCCGTTGATTGTGATGACGCTGTTTGGACCTGGCATTTTCATCTGCAGGTAGGCATAGTGCGGCACTGCCATGAACCTAGTGAACGTGACGCGTCCGAGGATGCAGTGGTACTATGAGGGCCAGTCGATGCGTTAAAGTCGAAAGTTTTTCGGCGTGCCGAAGATGACGTCGAGATTGATTTTGCCCAGGGGATATATGCCCTTGCCTAGGACAATGCCGTGGAATGTCGTATCCGAGACCTCTAGACATGTGAGAGGGATCCTCATCGCGCGCAGGGTACTTGGGAACATGAGGTTGATGTCGCTCCCACCATCAATGAAGACTCAACTCATGTCGAAGCCTCCGATCTGCGCCTCGAGTATGAGGGGACAATGGCCTGGACGAGGGACTTGGCGCGGATGGTCGCGCTTGTCGAAGGTGATGCAGGAGTCGCTTCCACTGAGGTACTTAGTGGTGGCGGGCGGAGAGTTTGTCGCCAAGTTGAGGCGAGTGATGGCCTTCTACACCCGATTTGAGGGGCATCCCTTTTGGATCATCATATTGCCTACGGCCCGTGGGTACGGCTCGTCTCCGTGGTGCTGGTCTGGCGCAGCCGCAGGCGGTGGTGGAGGAGCTCCATGTGCCACGGCGCCTGGGGCGGTTTCATAGCCCCTGTTAATCGCGTCACCATTCATCCGAGCTAAACCCTCATGGAGTTTGAGAAACTCGCAGCAGTCCTGGAGAAGGTGGCTGGATTTTTTCTTGCCGTCGTGCTTGTCGATGTAGAAGTGCACGTTGCATGGCCCGGACAGTATGTCCACAATTGTTGTTGCGGGAGCCTCTTCGCGAGTGCGATGTTGCCATACCTGCATGATTTTCCGGGGTCGCGGTATCCACCACTGCGGTAGCCGCTATTGCGGTTGTTGTTGCGTTTGTCGGCGTAGCCTGCTGTGACCATATTGACGTCATCACGGTCATCGTAACACACATTTGCCGCCTGCTTCGACGGTCGCGTCTGCGCCCGAGGTCATCATCATCGTCGGAGTAGGTGTGGTTTTTCACCGAATCCTCTCCATCAGGCCACCGATTTGCAATTTCCATCAGGTGGTCAATTGTTTTGGGCTTCGAGCGGCCCAGCTCTTCCCTAAGCTCTATGCGCCGAACGCCGCCGTTGAATGCGTTGATTGTGCGATCCTCCGAGATATTTTCTGCGGAGTTCTTGATGATGGACCACCTCTGGATGTACGAGCGTAGCAATTCGCCCGATCTTTGCTGGCAGCTTCTCAGTTCTTCGATCGATGCGGGCCTTTTGTATGTGCCCTTGAAATTGCGCACAAAGCTGTACACCAGCTCTTCCCAGCTGCGAATGGATCCGCGCGGGAGATTGTTAAGCCATACTCGGGCGGCGCCCTGCAGCTGTAGCTGCAGTCATTGCATCGTCATGCTTCGACTCCCACCGTGGAGCCTGACGGAGGAGATGTGGTCCTCCAACCAGATTTTTGGGTCTTGCAAACTGTCAAACTTTGGGTTTTCCGATGGGAGCTTGAACCCCTTTAGCATTCGCTCCTCCCTCATAGCTCTTCTGAAGCATCTGGCACCATAGAGTTCCACATCTTCGTCTTCTGAGTCAGTTGAACGGGCGCATCGTGCCCTTGACTTGTCGATTTTGCGCTGCGTGAGGTCATCACGTGCATTGTAGTTGTGGTCGTACCGCCGTGAGCGGCGACGTCGAGACAGATCGTGACTGTCGTCGTTGGACGAGGGTGAGGAGTAGCATTTTGCCAGAGCCTTGCCTTTTTTTGGCTCCGGCGTCGGTTCTTTGTTGAGAGCAGCCTCGATTAACCTCAAGCCCGCGATCGTAGATCGGTGAATGGTAGCTCGAGGATCTCCGGCCGGCGGCTGATTGTTGAGGAGGTACATGGTGGCCGCCGTTACCGCAGCTTGCGATGTCTTTAGGACCACGTTGCCCCGTGTGTCGACTGTCATAGAGCTGAAGTCGAGGACTTTTGCATCTTCTATGCGCTCCTGCTCGGTGAGGTGGGCCATTCGAGATCGCCTCTTGTTGGCCACGTACTCGTTGTGCTTGGAGGAGGATCCTCCGTGGGAGGAGAGCCCAGCGCGTCGAAGACTTGACTCATCCACCGCCTTTTTACGCGCTTCGAGTTGCACGATCATTTGTAACTGGCTTCTGTACTCCTCCTTTAGTAGCCAATGATAGCCCATCCACAGATCTTGCGGCGTGCCGGGGGCAGAGGATTGCCTCGCAGAGCTTCTCGACAACGGGCCCACTCGAGATCGTTGAGTCTGATCACAACACATTCACCAGTGTGTTTGTTCACCATGGTTGGAGGTTTGACTGCCCCTCCATTGTTGACGGGTGCGCCATTGCCACCGTTAGTGGGGCCACCGTTGGGCGGTCCGCCGTTAGGTGTGCTGCCGTTGGGCGGATCAGGCCCGTTGCCACCGTTTTCGCGATTGGCGCTGGTTTCGCCAGTGTTGATGAAGGCGCACATGATGTTGTTGGGGAATCTGTTGCTTCCGCAACTTTCGGATCCGAAGCCGTAGACTACATCCTCCGTCGCTAGGACACTCATATCGGATCCGCGACTACTTTCGCTGTTCGTGCTCTCAGCTGTTGCTGAGGTGTTGAGCTTGCTGAGGGCACCGATTCGTGGCGAGAACTACGATGGTGGAGCAATCGCGGATGCTGTTGGCTGGTCAGGCATGCGAAGGGTGCCCATCTGACCAACTTGGAAGCAGAAGCTCCCGATCGCCAGGCTGATTCCATCGTCCACGGACTCAAAAGCCGGGCGAGTGGCCGGCGTATGGACGGTGAAGTCGAACGCGCCGAAGAGCTGGCGAATCTCCGCTGTTGTGGAGTTGTAGATTGCGGTTGATGGGGACGAAGAAGCCGCAACATCAGCACTCCCAATTCCCATAGACGGCGCCAATTGACGAGGGTTTAACTCATCAATTCCCATTGTTATGGACATGGGTTTTGGAGAAGGAGGGAGCGCTGGAGGCATCAGTCGGCTAGCAAACAAGCACACAGGGACGCAAGGTTTACCCAGGTTCAGGCCTCGTAGAGGTCCCTACTCCTGCTTGTCTGCTCTTGGAATTAATGGAGGAATCGACGATTATAGGGGCACGCAGATGCAATCTGGCGAGAGTTGTGGGAACTAGGGTTGCGTGTGTCCTCCTCGCCGCCCCCTCCTAGCCTTTATATAGATAGGCTAGGTCTCGGGTAGCAGGTCGAATCGGTTACAGATTAGGGTTTTCCCTTTAAACTTTCTATCTTTAAGCTTCTTCTTGTCTCGCAAGTAATCGAGAGTCCGCGGGCCACTCTAAGTCTTCATCGGGCCGTGGCAACGCTGTGGGCTTCCACCATATCTGGACCGTATATACTAAGCTCGAGTACCTGCAGGGTATACCCATGTCACCATCCCTGAAGAAACTTGTGAGGCCGCAATCTTTATTCTACATTCAGAGAACTATGATATTTGAATTATGTATTCCATGCATTCATAGTGTATAAGAAATACATTTCAATTTGTCACCGAGGCCTATGATTGAAATTTGCCCCAAAAGAGTTCAAGGGGAGACACATATGATGGTGTCGTGTTTGAGGGATGGGTTGGTGAACCTGAGGCAGCAATGCACACAAACAATATAGGTTGTGATCTTGGTACTTTGGTTCGCCAACTCCATCTCTGAAAAAAATTATGAGGCCCTTGATTTATTCTCATATGGAACTACATATATGATCCTTGAATTGTTTCTGATATTTGAATGATTCGTATGATGCATATGTATATGAATGGTTTTGATCATAAGTATTTTTAACATGTACCTGAAGATTAATTGTTTGGTTTTTATTTATAATTACAATATTTAGGCTTGTTTTTGTACCTGACTATGTATATCCCTGAATATTGTTTTGTACGATTACATTTCAATTTCTTATTGTGGCCAATGATTCAAATTTGCCCCAAAATAGAGGCAGACACATTGGTGTCAGATTTTTTCAGGGATGAGTTAGCGAACCTGGGGCGATGTATAAGAATAATACAGGTTGTGCAATTGTTACTTGGTTCACTCACGCCATCCCTGAAGAAACTTATGAGGGCCTTAGATTTATTATACATACACTCTGATCCAATTAATTGTAATTTTGTTGAGATGAAATGATATATGAACTGATCAAACTGTTGTTGAGATGCTTTCTCTTTGGCATCAACTTAATATTCTCTTACATATATATGTTGTCAATTCTTGAGTTGTAATACAATTCAATCATATGTATGAGTTCTAAGTTATGTTCTTAAAAATCAATAAGAGGATGATGATGACGTGGACGATAGCAAGGAATCCAGGGACAACAAGAGCCGCTACGTGCTGAGGCGGTTATGGTGTGGGCAAATCCGTTTCTACCATAGGGGAGATTGTTTTGCCCATTCTGTGGCAGAGCAATCAACGTGGACCTCGATAGCATGATCCAGCATGCAGTGGGCATTGCTAGAGGTGGATGCAGAAGGCATAGGCCGATTACCTTGGCGCGGCACGCAGCCTTCGGCAAATTCCTCCGGGATTATGTCAGGACTGGCATGTATCCCCTTGACTAGGCTGCCCCTGCCCTGCTAGGCGTCTCCGTGTCCCGGCCTCCTGCTGCTACCCATGCTTTTATTTTGTTTTAGTTAATTATTACCTGTGTGTTGGATGTAAGACAATGTATTAATCTATTCCTTTATATGGAGTGCCTTAAAATTTATAGTGTTCAATTATATTACTGATCATGCTCATGCACACTACCAAATATTTCTAGTGTTCGATTATATTATAATTGTCAAGGAATGCTTCAACAAGTTAAATTGGACGAAATTTCGTATTGAAGTAACTAAATGATCTCACATCAGCGATGGACGTTGGCAGAAGCTGAGGCCTAAGGCATCAGCCAAAGACCTTGGTGCGGCATGCAGCCTTCGGCAAATTCATTACAGGTTCAACAACGGGTTGCCATCGCCCAGCTCCGAATACGCTAACAGGTTCAACATGACAGAACTTGAGCTACTGAGGGTATAGCTCCCACAGAGACCTCGGTAGGGGTGGTAGAATTGGCGCGGGTGCGACCATGGCGACAGCGAGCTCGGATTCTGGAGGAGGAAAACATGACCGAGCATGGTCGACGCGGTGACAGATCTCACCAGGAACCAATTCTTGTCCCCGTGCTGTGCCATGGTGAGGGCGAGCTCCGACTCGGGATGGGGAGGAGAGCGGGGCCGAGCAGGTTCTTCCACGACCTAGCTCCGCGCCATGGCCGTGACCACACATTGAGGCTCCGGGGAAGAAGACGCGTAATGGATGCAGGCGCCAACGCTGCAAGCCTACATGGAGGACAACGGGGCTGAGCAGGTTCGTCCATGTCCCAGCTTTGCGCCATGGCCGCGACCAGAGATTGCTGCTCCAAGGAAGAAGAAGACGCGTAATGGATGTAGGCGCTAACACTGCAAGCCTACATGGCAGTCACGACGGTAGCAATATAACGGTGAAAACTGATAGGGGGCCCAATTTGATGGGCGTTAGCCTGATATTTTGTATTCAAACATAAAGTTGAATTCATGCCGAAAAAGACTCTCTGAGCATTTGGCACGCAAACTATGGTCATCAAGGCTGATTACAGGCAACTTGGGTACCGCGTTGCCTAGACGCCTCAACTTTTGGGCCGCAAAATTATATTCTCGGTGGATGGGATCTAGATCTTGTATATGGTGTATTGTGGCTTCCTCCGGGTCCTCCCTCGTTTATATAGGCCTTGAGGGTGCCCTAGGGTTCCCCCAATACCGTCATATGACTTAGGGAAGGTTCTAGAGCTTCTCTGGGGAGAAATCCCATCGTTTTCGACCCGTTTTACAACTATACGGGCGCAACTATACGGCAGGAATTATTGCTCTGGTCGTATAGTTGCTCGTTAAACCGTGTGTACTGTTTAGTATTTTGGTCGCCATTTCTTCATACGAACTCCGTTTTGGGTGTTCTTGGGATCTTTGAGTTCGTATCGTCGAGGGCTACAACCCCAAACTCTTGGATATTTATTTTGAGAAGTTGGAAAAATTCACGTTTCCAACCTCTCAAATGGCTAAGTCTGGTCCTTGTAGCTCCTCCATACTATGCTCTCTTTGTTTCTTTTACCTTTGTTTCATCCATAATCATCTTCAACACCTACAAACATGTCAAAGACAAGGAAGAGGGATAAAATTATACCTAAACTACTAAATGCCCAAAGCTCATATTGAATTTAATAAAAACAAGTAATCATGCATATCGGGCATAGCAATAGTTAGATGGAGCATGATATGATAGGAAAATGACACAATTTATATTGCTAAAAAGTGTTGTATTATCACAGACATCACGAAAGAACATTTGACAGAACCTAAGTCGGTGATCCTCAACTCGGATTGTGCAATAACCTCAGGTCTAAGGATTACATTGATTGAGACATTCAAATGACGACTTGTTCGTTGCATCTCAATATGGGTCAGTGCGACTCGCTAAAATCTTTAGGCAAATCTGTGTAAGTCGGAATAGCATCGCCATGCCCATGACAAGTGGAACCAAGTCATCTATCGACTTTCACATTAGTCTAAGTTGTGTGTCCAGCACAACGTCAACAACCAAGGACAATTAGTATGAACAACATGAATATGTAGTTCCACAATCGAATCACATATTCAATGATACATATAAGTAGTTCATACATGGACAATAAGTTTATGAACACATTGGGAATAACATCATACATGATTTCCTCTAGGGCATATTCTGAACACTCATATATCCCGTTGGCGACAAACTCTCCTACGTCGTACAACTGTGCTTCAAGGATGGAGACAAGCGCTCCAACAACAGCGCCGAGTATGAGGGTTTGATCGCTGGCCTCAAGGCAGCCATCGCCCTCAGCATCAAGCGCATCATGCTCCAGGGAGATTCGCTACTCCTGGTCAACTTATCCAACAAAACCTACTATCCCAAGGACGAGCACATGGCGGCGTACCTGGAGAAAGTGCGAAGGCTGGAGAAGTATTTTCTAGGCATGGATCTGCTCCACATCCCTTGCGGAGACAACCGCGAGGCGGAAAAAATCGCTAAGCGCGTGTCTAGACAGGAGTCCTAGCAGTCAGAGGTCTTCGAGGAAAGGTTGTTCAAACCCTCGGCTACCCTCCCTGGAAAGGATACATCCCACCTAGAGGAGCTCCTGCCCCCGCCCTCGTCAGGCGCCCCCAACTGGGGACTGCCCTTGGGAAGCAGGCTTGTCCTGGCAGCCACAACCCAAGACTCGGGTTGGATCACTGAGCTCAAGATCTATCTCCAGGACGGCATCCTCCTGGACAGTGAGTACATGGTGGAAAGTCTCGTACGCCAGGCGAAGAAGTACTACATCGTGGATGGAGACCTATACTGCCGTCATCCCAACGGTGTTGCCCTCCGATGCATCTCTAATGACAAGGGACACGAGCTACTGACTGACATCCACGCTGGGAATACGGCCACCACGCCTCGGCATGTGCTCTTGTGGGGAAGGCCTTTCGCAGTAGCTTCTATTATCCCACCACGCTCAATGATGCCACGGAGCTGGTGAAAGTCGTGCGAGGCCTGCCAGTTCCACGCCAAGATAAAACACCAGCCAACACAGCATCTACAAACCATTCCGCTCTCATGGCCCTTCGTGGTCTAGGGACTGGACATCTTGGGGCCCTTCCTGTGGTGCCCGGGGGCTACTGATACCTCTATGTCGCCATCGACAAATTCACCAAGTGGGCCGAGGTAGAACTGGTCAGAACTATCCCGGCACGGTCATAGGTAAAGTTCATCCAAGGCATGGTATGCCGCTTCGGTGTACCCAACTGCATCATCGCCGACAACGGCAGCCAGTTCACCAATGGACTATTTCGGTCCTACTGCGAGGACATCGGCACCAAGTTCTACTACGCATCAGTCGCCCACCCCCTCAGTAATGGACAAGCGCAACGAGCAAGCATGGAGGTCCTAAAGGGGCTCAAGATCAAGAGTTTCTGCCACAAGCTCAAAGATTGTGGGCGAGGGTGGCAGGACACCCTCCTAGGGCTGTTGTGGTCCATCCGCACCACTGCAACCAAGCCAACAGGTGAGACCCCTTTCTTCCTCATTTATGGTGCTGAGGCTGTCATCCCTGCTAATCTCAAGCATGGCTCCCCTAGGTTATCGACTTCAATGAGACGACACAAGAGGAAGCCCGCCACAAGGTCAACGTATGGGCAGCCACGTACCAACAAGCACTATGCCGGTACCACTATCGCAACATACAAGCACGCACCTTGGAGGTGGGGGGCCTTGTCCTTCGCTGCATCCTCTCTCACGAGGGTCTCCACAAGCTCTCTCCAATGTGGGATGGCCCTTTCCGGGCAGCGCATGTCACAAGGCTAGGCGTGACATGACTGGAAACGGAGGCAGGTATCCCGATCTCCAATGCCTTGAACATCCAGCATCTTCGCAAGTTCTACCAATGAGTTTCGCACATGGCGGAAGCGGTAACAAATAACTCTCCCCTAGGATGGTGTGAAAATTCAGGAACAAAGGCTTGTTTTTTTAGTCTTTCCTGTTGACTTCCTCATTTGCATCTTTTCTTATTTTGTGGTGTTTCTCCCTTTTGCACACCGTGTGAGCAGGGGCTAGACACGGTACCTACCGCCGTTGCCACCCTCATTCAGTCCTGGGGCCTAAAGTGTTGAGCTCTGAACTTGCGGACTGGCTCTAGTAATAAATCACCTCACCCACGATTCCCGGTCCTTGATAATCCTCACGCGATGCGCAAAGGGAAAGCATACACCGTGCGGAACCTATGGTTACCTATCTAAGGGACTACACAGGGAAAGTATACGCCCTACGGTAACCTCCTCGAGGGACTTACGGGCGGAACCGAACGTACGGAGCCTATGGCTTCCTCCTTGTGGACCTACAGGACATGTACAAGCCTTGCGACCTCCCCAACAGGGGACATGCGGGGAGATCCTTGAGACTACCCCTCAATCGGCATGCGAAACCTACGGTTACCTCTCCAAGGGACTATACAGGGAAAGTATGCTCCCTACGGTCACCTCCTCGAGGTACTTATGGGGCAGAACCAAACATACAAAGCCTACGACCTCCTCCTTGAGGGACCTGTCGGAGCCCTGGCATCCAGGGTGCCATGTCTCTGTGGTGGACGGCGCCTACAGTGTAAGGCCCCCCACCTTCAAGAGGAAGGACATCCTCAAGAGGAGGGGTGCCCCTCCAAGGAATGAGCCTGAATAGTCTTCGCGAGGTTATCTACATGAGGAAGCTACCGCGGCCTCGCGTGGTGTCCCCGAGCATCGGATACCCCTGAGTGCGTCTGGGGTAGAACGGTAACTACACCGCGAGGAGTGGGGGCTACGGCCCTGACAGAAAGTACAGCCAGCACGTGACCATCGTAGCATCAGCCGCATCAGAAAATAAGACCCCATCCACCCTCCTTTGCCAGGGCAATGACATGCGATCTCGTGGCACGAGGTTCCCACAATTGCCGTTCTGGTGCAAAGGAGGGAAAAGCTGAGAGCTTCAGATAAAGCCAAACGAGGTTGATGAAGGACACATTTACAAGAGGATGGGGTGGAGCACGACGAGCTGAGATGTTCATGTAAAGTAGCCTCCTGGACCGAGATCACGAGGGGTAGAACTGTGGCGACCCTCCCCGTCTGTGGACCAGGGGAGAGGCCTGATGCCTCCCTATATAAGGATCCCTTCTCCTACCTATTAGAGGAGGGATCCTAGAGATCTAAAACCTTAGACTTTCACCCACCATTGTAACCTCGCGAGGCAAGCAAGCAGTACAACCAAGTAGGCATAGGGGCTTTAACTCCTCACGAGGGTCCCGAACCTGGGTAAAAAAACCTATGTAATATCTTTGTCGTGCACCCATTCCATCACCGTGTCCGTCGCCGGACTCCTTCGGACTCGTGAGTTCAGCCCCCTCACGAACCAAGGGATCGTTGGACCCTAGTTCCTTTGCGGGACAAATATCCAACATTTGGCATGTCAGGTAGGGGCCTGAGGCGCATTTTCAAGATCTTCGACGACCTCAACGGCATGTCGGGCGGCAACGAGACGCACGCTGAGCGGGCCCTTCGGCGTGCGGCAAGCAAGGTCCGGACGGAGCCGTCCCGAGAGCGCGCCACCTCCGAGCAGGTCCCGTGGTCGGAGGATGAGGGTGGATCCTCCTACCGCCCGTCACAGGAGCCAGACCCCTCCTCACACGGCGTCATGTCGCTCTCCCGCACCGAGTCTTCTCGCGGCCACCTCGAGCCGCTCACCTTGGAGGCAACCCAGCGCATGGTGTGTGAGCTCCTGGACCACCTGTCGGTCGAGCAGAGCCAAGAGAAGTGGCACGACCATATCACCGAGCTCCTCAATGCCGCCACCCTCTCCCCGGAGGTCCTGGGGGCTCGAACCATGGGAAGGGTGCTAGGGGCTAGGGGCTCGGTCCCGCCCCGACAGCGCGGGGGTGCAGCCAAGCCGAGCGAGGCATCGTGAAAACCCGCGAATAGCTACCAGATCATCTCCCCTCCTCTCGCCATGGCACCACCACGCGAGCACGAGGACCGCCTCGCCGAGGTAATCGCAGCCGCGGGGCTGCAGAACCGTGCATCCCTCGACAACGGTATGGCGGTCCAGGCCAAAGGCTGCCTCACCTTCACCAAGAACCTCCGCCGCATGGTCTGGCCGCATGAGTTCTTCCTAGAAACTCCGGTGCGCTACGGCGACACCACATACCCGTGTGAGTTCCACTAGCTTTACACCATGGGTGTCAAAGCAGCGAGAGGAGACGACCGTGTCATGGCAAACTTTTTTCCCCTGTGCCTGAAGGAGGCGGCCAGCACCTGGCTGATGAACCTCCCCGAGGAATCGATCGACTCATGGGCGGAGCTCAGCTCCCTCTTCATCTCCAACTTCAAGGGGACCTACGAGTTCCTGATCACCTACTACGACCTCCGCCAGATACGCCAGCAGCCTAGGGAGACCCTCTTCAAGTTCCTGCAAAAGGTTTAGTCGAGTCTGCAATAAGATTCCCAAGATCTCAGACTGCAACATCATCACTGCCTTCTCCGAGGGCGTGAAGGATGTCAAGATGAGAGAAAAATTGGGATTCAGGGAGAGAGCCTCACCACCACTGCCGAGCTCTTCTTCATGGACGAGAAGTGCGCCAAAGCCGAGGCGGGGCGGATATTCGGCCGCGCGGAGGCGGAAGTCACTCCTAAGGCCTCCAGTTCATCCAAGGGTAAAGAAAAGGAGCCCAACACAAGATTGCCACCGTCCTGGCAGCCGAGCCATACTTGCGAGGGGGCCAGCTAATGAGTGCATATTTGCATCATGTTTTACATTATTATTTTGCATTGTAGATGTATGATCTTGGTATTTTACAGCGCTCGCGCACACATTTTATGTCTGTTTTCGCTAGGATCAGGATAGATGATGGATCCAATGGATACAATTCTCGGAAAATTGTACTTAGGAGAAAAGGAGTAAAAAACAACATAAATCGCTTATTTGGGAAATATTAATAATACCAGAAGAATACCTGAAGCAAATAAAGGAGACAGATGGTTCAACGACCAACTATACAAGCGGAATAAATTTTTCGGTCGTATAGTTAGCGCCACCACCACCTCCTCAAATAGTTTCACCCCGTGCAACTAGATCAGAGAGACGACATATAGAACATCTATAAATCGCTGAAATCTCACCTCCGGAAGGCATCTGGAGGGGGAACTCATCTATCGGGGATCCATCTTCGCCATGCACAGATCCGGGAGGCTAAGGCATCGATCTTCATCATCCACCAGTAAATCTCGACCATCTCCATCCATCCCATCTACATCTTGTCTAGATCTTGTTGTAATTTCTGTACTCGTTGTGGATTTATACAAGTACTATTCATCTATGATAGATTCCATTGTTATTTTCCATGATGTTGATTGCCTCCATGTCTGAGTAGATCATTAGTTCTTGGGGAGATGGAGAAACCCTAGTATGAGATTGAAATAAGATAAAGTTTATTATGATATTCTTCATTGTGACCACGTGTTAGATTGTCTTTTTCTTGATGTTGAGAAAAGTCGACCTCTCAATATTTGCCTCTTATGGGGATTTGATGGAGGAAACTACTTGTTGGTAGACGGAGGTATGCTAGCACTTACAATGCCTATAAAGTTGTTGGCACTCCTTGCGTATCAACTTGGGAAACCGAGGAAACTCACGGAACACTATCCATGCCATGAGATACGTCCTACGGGATTACGTCCATTAATAGCGCAGTAATTCGATTGATGTTGATTGCTGTCTGTTGTGGTTATGAGGTTGATGTGAGCAGCGGTTGCTGCTTATTTGTCCAAATACGGAGTTCCTCCCACACATACATAGTTGAGAATGTTCATGATTATAGTCTTTATCTTACCTCCTTATAATGCTAGTGGTGTATTCACTACTTGAGAACGCTTTTTCCCTATTGCAGTTCCAATCTCTCTTACATACGCGATACTTATTTTGTGTATTCAGTTGTTTTACTTTACTTTATTGTTCCTCTGATACGTCCAAAACGTATCTACTTTCCCAAGCACTTTTGTTATTGTTTCTTCTCTCATTTGTATGATTTGGATACAACTAATGCGGACTAACGCTTTTTTCAGCAGAATTGCTTTGGTGTCTCGTTTTTGTGCAAGAAATCAACTTTCAGGAAAAATCCCGGAAAATATCGCAAAACCCCTATTTTACCAAAAGACTCACGGAGCCAGAAGACAAGACGGAGTGGGGCCACGAGGGGCCCACACCACCTGGCCACGCGGGCCATGCCAGGCCGCGCCACGAGGTGATGTGGCTTCCTTGGTCTCCACCTCGACCTCTCCTTTCGCCTATATAAGACCTCTAACCTAAAAACAAAGGGGGGTTCAACATTTTTCCAGATAGAGTTCCGCTGCGCCGCCACCACCAGAAACCACGATTTGGAACCAGAAAGTCCGTTCTGGCACCCTACCGGGACGGGGAATTGGAGGAGATCATTGCCACCATCATCACCAACGCTTCTCCATCAACCATCCATGATTCCCCCGTCCATGAGTGAGTAATCCCCCGTAGTAGGCTATGGGGATGGTAGGGATTGGATGAGATCGTTCATGTAATGGCATCAGATTGTTAGGGCATGGTGCCTAGTATCTATTGTAGTGCTTTTTGACTTTGTTGCAACTTGTTATGCTTAATGCTTGTCACTAGGGCCCGAGTGCCATGATTTCAGATATGAACATGTTATTGATTAATGATGATAGTATTGTTTATGATCTTACCTGCAAGTAGTATACACACATTATTGTACGGAACTTGAGGCCCCGAAGTGACATAAATCGGGATAACTGGAGGGGATAGCTATCATGTGAGGATCACGTGTGTTCATGGAGTGTTAATGCTTTGCTACGGTGCTCTATTAAAAGGAGAACCTTAATTGCCAGTAGATTCCCTTGAGGCCCCGCTGCAATGGGCTGGCAGGACAAAAGATGTTGTGCAAGTTCTTATTGCGAGCACGTATGACTATATATGGAACACATGCCTATGATTATTTAGTACTTGGATGCTTTATCTTATTTATCTGCAAATGCCCTATATCTTGATTGTTATATGAATTGTCTTGTCCATGCGACGCCTGTCCATCCATCCCTATGCCTACTGCACTTTAATCCTACTATTTACTGCAATTGTTACTACTGTCTTTACTTTTACTACTGCTATCACTTTGCTATTGCCACTACAAAACTGTTACTACTGATAAACTACTGCAAGCAAGATTGTTTCCAGGTGCAGCTGAATTGAGAACTCAGTTGTTAAGGCTTATAAATATTCTTTATCACCCCTTGTGTCGAATCAATAAATTGGGTTTTACTTGCCTCAAAGACTGTTGCGATCCCCTATACTTGTGGGTCATAAGACTATTTTCTGGCGCTGTTGCCGAGGAGCATAGCTGTATTTATCAAGTTCACGTGGAATCATTATTGTTTGCTTTTATCCATTCATCATGGGTAAAAATCGTGATGGAAAAGTTCCTATATTACCATCCACTACAAGGAGAGGTACAGTTCTGAACACCTCTGTTGCTCTTGATTCACCATCTGTGATGAGTAAGCTCCTTACACCACCACCACATACACATGCTACACATACTGCTACTTCTGCTGAATCTGAAATTGCTTCTGATACTTATGATGCTACTTCTACTGTGCTTGATGAGAGTGGTTCATTGGGTCCTTTCACTACAAGAAAAGTTTCCTTCCGCAACGAATTGGCACGTGGTAGAAGACGCGTCTTCCCCGACGGCCGTGGCCGATGGAAAAAAAAATTGTTCGATTTCGCGGCCCTCTACTACGACGGATATGCTAAAAACATGGAGGAAGCTCGGCTGGCGCGTGGCAGAAGCAAGATTTTCGTTTCCTCGCGCGATGTTGACTCGCCGAAGTCTTTTGAGGCGTGTGGGTCCCGGACATCAGTGTCTCTAGCGGACCATACTTTTTGGTCGCGCCTCCCTGATTTGAACTCGATAACGTAGCTCGAGGCGTCTGCCGTTTAGTCAGGCTGCTAGGTCCCACATGTCAGCCTGTCATTAGAAGAATCGTGTGTATGATGGAATTTTTTTCCTTCGCTCGCGCTACCCTGTTCCGAAGTTGATAGAGCTGCTCGATGCATCTACCGTCTAATCAAACTCCTGAGACCCACATGTCATCCTCTCATTAGAAGAAACGTATGTATGATGAAATTTTTTCCTTCGCTGGCACTACCCCATTCCGAGTTGATAGCGCTGCTCAACGCATTTACCGTTTAACCAACCTCCTGAGCCCCACATGTGATCCTCTCATTAGAAGAAACGTGTATATGATGGATTTTTTCCTTCGCCCGCGCTACCCTGTTCCAAACTTGATAGAATTTTTGGATGCATGTACCATTTAATCACGACGTTGGGCCCCACATGTCATCCTATCATTAGAAGAAACGTGTGTATGATGGGTTTTTTACCCTCTATCGTGCCTTCGTGTTTCGAACTTGATAGCGTTGCTCGCTGCTTCAGCCATTTATATAGGCTGGTGGGCCCGACATGTCAGCCTCACATTAGAAGTATCATGGGTACGATGGAATTTTTTCTTCTGTAGAGCTACCATGTTCCGAACTAGATAGCATTGCTCGACGAATCTGCCGTTTGCTCACGTTACTCGGTCCCCCATTTCAGCCTCTCATTAAAAGAAACGTGTACATGCTGAACTTTTTTCTTGCTCGTGCCTCCCTGTTTCGAACTGTCTACGTTGCTCGATGCAGCATATGTATAAGGTCGCGCTGCTGGGTCCCACATATTAGCCTCTCTGTAAATGAAACATGCGTATGATGGACTTTTTTGGCCATGTACACTATTTTGACCTTGGGAACTTGCTGGGTCCTAGATGTCAACCACCTCTGTGCAGGAAACGTGTCTATGCTGGGTCCCAGCTGATAGCCTCTATTTGAAAAAACGTGTGTATGTTGGACTATTTCTTCAGGTCCCAGATGTCAGCCTCAGAGTACAAAAAATGCTCATAAAGGCTGAATTAAAAAGATTCTGGGCTAAACTCGGGGCGGATGCCCTATTCGTCATGGATTATATTCCATGGGCTCACTCCTAAGTTGAATGGGCTATGGTCGGTGGCCACAAGACCACGGAAAGGCCGAATTAGAAGGTATTGTCTATGCTTGGGGCTGATAGGCTAATTTTATGGGCTATGCTTGGCCCTGCTGGGTCCGACATGTCAGCTTCTCTATAAGTGCAACGTGTGTATGATGGACTTTTTTTTGGCTGCGTCCGCTGTTTTCATCGTGGCAACCGTGTATGGTCTTACTGTTGGGGCCCTTATATCAGCCTCTCTAGCATGTTCTAGATTGTGGGTCCCCTATGCAGCCTTGTATGTTTTGTCTGGTGGGTCCCTGATGCGAGCCTCTCTGTACAAGTATTTAAACTTTTGTTTCAAACCCACCCTCAAAACAAACTCCAGGGACGCTGCAGGCTGGTGGATCCGTGATGTCAGCCTCTCCGTAATGCAATATTGCTCAGCAGTCCCCTGACCCTAAAAGGCCAAATTAATATGTTCTCGGCTATGTACCATGGGCTCCTTTCTCAAATTTCACTGGGATGTGGTCAGCTGTCCCATGACCCCAAAAAGACCGAATAAAAATGTTCTGGGCTAAAGAGGGTCCAAATGAGCTACGGAGTACTAGATTTCTTCTCCTGGTTAATAAAAATTGCATTGTGATATGCTCGGCCAGATTCAAAACAAAGACCTCAGAGAGGGAGGGGGAAAAGCGATAATTCTTTTTGGCAGCTATTCATGTCAAAATTCAGCAGTACAAAATAAGGTAGAAAAATTATCAACAGATTCGAAGTTCATATTCAGGAGCACTTGACCAATTCAGCAGCATTTCAAAAGTGACAAATTCAGCAATACAGACAATGAAATACAAATAGCAGTACAGAGAGAACCAGTTTTTATTTCAGCTCTAAAAACCTTGTCACGTGATTAGTTTGTCATTTTCACCAATAACACTCGACCATTGGAGCAAGCAAAACTGACCATCAAGTCTGTTGTGAGTACCTTAATTGTCACATCAATGCCTGTGTGACCCCCATATGCAACCCAAAATTCCCAAGTCTCATTTAGATTGTGACACGGACATGTACAAAGGCGACGAGCACTCGTCTGTTTCACATTCAGCAGCACATGACAGATTCAACAGCAATTTAAAGTGATCGATTCGACAGTGGTAGAAAATGTCCAAAAGAATTGACAGATTTAGCAATGTCGACATTGAAATTTAATGGATATACAGTAATGTGGCAAAGCAAAGTTTCAAAAGGAAAGCATGACCGTGCATTTTCTCCACTTGATCTGAATAAGTCCAAGTACATAGGTATTACTACAAAATAGATTAGAAGTAGCTGAACTTCATACAAAATACTTAGTAGAAGTGTAGAACTACAAGCTTACACTAAGCTAGGAACCACTACATGTCCCATCATACGTACTCAAAGAACCGAGAATGCTTTAGCGTGTCAAAGTGCTGGCCGGGCTGCACCCTTGATTTCCTGCTTGGGATGCGTCTCTCGTTTCATTGTGGCCTGTCGGCCTCTAGGTCAGCAGCTTTCATGTAAAATTCATACAACAAACCAGGAAGTTTGGGATCCTTAATTTTGGCAATTCCAATTATGAAGGGAATCCGCCACCAATATAAACTAGCTAATTAGTACAACATTACATACACTCACAGTAGGATCATCACAAGAGGATTAAGATGTGATATCTCACCAGTGAATCTTGTGCGACTACAGGTTCAGTTGTATGCTAGTAAAGACGCGGCTTGGACAGAAAAGACATGAGCACTTCCTGCGCAGCATTAGCCGGCGACGGCCTAATCGTTGTCTCGGGTGACCTCTTTACTACAACCTGATTAAAACTAGCGAACAAGACCAATGACCAAAACCTCACCTCGTACAGTGGCGATTCGCACGCCGCCAACCTGACTGGCCCGATGGAAAGGAGCAAGTCTGTGTTATGCCTGTCAATTTGGGCGACGAACAACTTTCCCTCCTTCCCGATGCTGATGACCTCAGCTCTGAGTGAGCCCGGTGCACGAACCAGCACAGACGGGTCCCATTTTTGGGGGTTGTATCTAGGCACTGTCATTGAGTGGGTAGATATGAGGTGCTCGACGAACACTTTCTTGACGCTGGTGAACTCGCATCCTGGCTCCATGCAGACACACCGGTGGTAGTTGCACATGATCTTGTGGTCATAGACGTCCTTGTAGGAGACCAAAGTCTAGCAGATGTCGTTGGGGCATCTACTACCTTTTCCGCCAGCGACTTGGCGGTACAGCTCCTTGGAGCATGCGGCCAGCCGGACGGTGCTGGTAGTGTCCAGACGCTTAGCTATTTTGTTGAAGACGTCGTCCCTGACATTCATCTAGACGTTGTTCAGCCGGTTGTTCCTCGAATCGAAAGCCATCACGTCCGAATGATTGGGGGCAAGGGCGGATCTATGTATGACTGTTGGGCTTATTTGGAGGAGATGGGTGGCGTCCTGGAAGGATCGATATAGCGGGTGAGATGGCGAGAAAAATGTGTGAAGTGTGTGCTAGAGAAGATCCAAATGCGGCCTCTCGGAGTTGGGAATGGCTCTTAAGGAGGGGGTTTTGCCGTGCTCCTACGGCTGTCTTCTGCCAGGCGTACTACATCGAGCATGCTGACTAGAGTTATGGAGTAGGGAGTACTACAATAGGTACTCTAGACTGGCACGATGCCATGGATTGTTCTCTCATCACATCTCAGTTATTAGAACTGAGAGATGACTTATTTACTGCTTCCATTTTATACTACTCCCTCCAATTCGTATTCTAATGGCGTCAAATTTGTCTAGATTCACATCAGTTAGACCGAGTAATTTTAAGTTGAATCACTTATGTTTTTCGGTACTTCATAGTACTTACCAAAATACCAAGATGTTGAACCTCATATGAACTTTCTAGAAAGGTACCCCTTTGCAAAGATTGGCAAGCCTGCTAAAATTGCTGAAACTTCTAGAAAGGCAACAACCCATGGCCTAAATTGCATCATGCTTGGTGAAATAACGACAGGTTCCCAGTTCATATTTAGCAGCATTTGAAAGTGACCGATTCAGCAAGACAGACTCTGAAATTCAATAATAGAACAGCGAGAATCAATTCTTGTTTCAGCACTAAAAACCTTGGTGCGGGATCAGTCACTTTTCTCCGAACACACTCGATCATCAGAGTAAGCAAAACTGACCATCAAGCCTGCTTTTCTGTGCATACTTTCTACTCACATCAATCACTGTGTGACCCACATATGCAAACCAAAATGCCCCAAGCCTCATCTAGATTGTGGCAATGCCATGTTTCAAAAGAACAGTAAGACCATCTACTTCCCTTGATCTAGAAAAGTATCAGTAAGTTAGTATTAGTTCTACAAGATACTTTATTACTATAATAAAAATGATAGAACATTTGACAGATTCACTACCATTTGAAAGTTTAAGCAGCACTGAATAAAACAGAAAAATATCAATAGATTCCAAACACATAATCAGCGACACTTGACAGATTCAACAGCATTTCAATGTGACCGATTTAGCGGTATAGATAATGACCAAAAGTATTGATAGATTTAACAATGCAGACATTGAAATCCAATAGATATAGCAAGGCCATAACTCAAAAGGAAAGAGAGAACATATTCCAATAGATATAGCAAGGCCATAACCCAAAATAAGAGCAAGACCATCTACTTGTCTTGATCTAAACAAGTACCAATACATCACTATTAGTTCTAAAAAATATTTTAGTAATAGCAACAAAAGAACGTTCGACAGATTCAATGGCACTGGAAAGATTCAGCAGTACTAAATAAGACAGCAAGATATCATCAGATTCCCAATTCATAATAAGCGGCACTTGACAGATTTAGCACCATTTCAATGTGACTGATTTAGCAGTACAAATAATGACCAAAGGAATTGACAGATTCAGCAATGCGGACATTGAAATTCGATAGATGTAGCAAGGCCATGATTGAAAAGGAAAGAGAGACCTTATTCTGCACTAAATCCGTCGATCTGAACAAGTACCAGTACATAGGTATTACTCCTACTACAAAATAGATTAGATGTAACAGAAGTCCATACAAAATACTCAGAACTACCTTAAGCTAGGAACCACATGTCCCAAAATGGTAAGAAAAATATGGTCGAGGAGTAAATGTGTTCAAGTTAGGATCATCACACAAAGATAAAGATGGGTTAATCGCTAAGAAAGAGGGATGCAGAAGTGGGACAAATGGGACATGCGGGATCCTTAATTTTAGACCCCTAGGCTAACTCTAAACTAAGTGGGAGAAGTGGGACAAGCAGGATTTAACAAATCTCACTTATCCCGCTTATCCCACTTAGTTTAGAGTTAGTTTATAAGTCTCCCACATATCCCACCTCTGTATCTATGGTAATAATCTTGTCGATATGAAGCTTGTATTCCACGGTGAACTCTGATGGTCGATTCCAACGACGAGCGACCAGATTAGACCGACAAACCAAAAAAGAGCAAGTGGCTTTAGAATTCACATAGAATACCTTCTCACACAAGCCATTTGGATGTGCAGAGCTCAACTTCACCATGAACTGCGGCAACACGCGCGCGGCGGCCTGACGCACACGATAGGTATCAAGATGACATCATCGCGCCCGTCGAGTAGCACGCAGAACACCGTGTTATCGAATGTGATTAGCCAATATCTACATTTTGCGAGCCTAGTGCCGGCACCGTATGAGAGATGTATCAGCCTTTCCTATCATAGTGTAAAATGCGCAACCTCATGGCGTGGGCTTCTCTGAGGTGGGAGTCAAGCACAAACGGAATTGCGGCGAACTCACAGCTAGGCACCACTTAGTTCCATTGGACTGCATCAGCGAGCATTGAACATGAAGACATATTTGGCTGGACAGCCCATACCAATTGGGTCTGTCACCAACATAAAGTAATTAATTAGTACGACATTACATATATTCATATTAGGATCATCACAAGAAGATTTATATGTGTTAACTCACTCTTGGTTGATATTCTTGTAATCCAGGGGGAATTCCGACAACATCTTGAGAAGCTCGCAGGTAACGCCTCGGTTTCGATAGGTACGACATGAGCCCTTTCAGCGCGACTTCAGCCAATGAAGGCCTGCTCGTCTGCTCAGATGATGCTGCCATTTCGACCGAATGGAGCTTATTCCATGATGGCAGCGACCATAACATCACCTTGTACCGCGGCGATTCGCACGCCGCCGACCTGACATACCTTACGGATAGGAAGATGTCCGTGGTGTACCCTCCAATTAGGGCGGCAAACTCCGTTCCCTCTTTCCCAATGCCGATGATCTCTGGTGGATGCACCCGGTTAGTCGGGTACTAGTACTTGTTGGAGTAGGTCACTTGGGGCAAATAGTACATCTTGTGGGAAAGTTTCAAGTGGTCAAAGAGCTTGTGCAAAGTCAATGGCTGGCGTATGAACTCGCATCCTCACTCCATGCAGGCTGCGCACGGGGCGTAGCAGCACTGGATCTTGTGCTCGTAGACGTCATTGTAGGAGACCAGTGAACAACAGCGGTCGTTGGGGAACCTACTACCTTTTTCGCTGGCGACCTGGTGGTACAGCTCCTTAGAGCATGTGGCCAGCCTAACGGCGTTGATAGTGTCTAGACGCATAGTGATTTTGTTGAAGATGTCGTCGCCGACCTTGCTCCAGCCGCAATGTCGTGGGTTGCACCTCAGATCCGCCATCCTGTCCGGACGGATTGGGGGCGAGGGTGGATCTATGTAGAGTTGTTGGTGGTTTTTGGAGGAGGGGGCTAGAGCGAGTGATGCAGCATGCAAGATGGAGAATAAAATGTGTCAAGCACGCGCCTAAGATGCGGCTAGGTGGCGTCGGCGAGTGGGGATAAACTAAACGGAGATGGGTAAGATAGGATGGCTCTTTGAAAGAGGTTTTTTCTTTTCTTCTTCTATAAGAAGCGGCTGCATCGAGGATGCCGGCTAAGCGTGAATGCGTGTAAAACGATCCCCTGTGCAATAAATTAAACATGTCACTTCCTAGCGCGGTACTTTCTTGTCAGGTTAGCTTCTATTTTCATACTAGTATTAGGGTATCACGTATGGTGGCAGAATTTGTCTATAAGCTGGGAGGTTTTAAGAAAAAGCTTTTGATGTACTACTGAATTCCTGGTTATCCTAAAAAGTATTTGGAAAATTTTAAGAGCAATCTATCTATCGTGCTTACTTGTAGTTAAAATTTTACATGGTCGGTGGGAGTACGGTTTACATCGAAGACCTCAAAAAAGAGAAAATTACAAAGAGGTCCATAAACTTAGCACAAAGGGCCCTAAAGTTAAGCAAGGAAAAGCACTCTGGTCCTTCTCGAGCGAGAATCTGAGCCATACCCTTCGTACTACTATATTTTCTACACACAAACACAAAAAACACTCCTCACACTTTCGAACCAGCATGCTGGGGGTGTGCTTGGTGCTTCCTCTTTGTAGGGTGTGAAATGGAACAACAATGCAGGTCGACGCACATGGGCAGCGCCACGTTGTAGATGAGAGATCAGCAGGCCAGCAGGGTGTGTGTGGATGGTGATGAGGCAGGAAAGGAGAGAGAAAACACAATTTGTTTTGCGTGCATATATATAGTAAAGGTCCCGAAATTTTGACAATAGGTGCAACTTCTTCCTAAGATTCTACATCTTGACAACTTAACAAAATTATATTCCGTCAAACTTGAGTTAGAAGTAACCGTGTGATAGATAGATCTTGGATTAGTTGTCTTGTCAAAGGTAGATGGGTGCATCTTCTTTTAGTAAACGATGTTCTAGGTGTGAGTTTCCAACTATCAGGAAAGAACATTCTCAAGTTTCCCATGTTTTGCAAAATTTAAAACTTCCTAGCTAACTCTACCGACTTGAATGAGACTCTATGCCCATTATCGAAATTAGGTCAAATTTAAACTACAATTAAATTATAGATTGCTTTGGAAGTTTTATGAAAAAGATTTCGGTGGTTTTGGATGTACTGAATTCCTGGTTAGAGCTTCAAAAGTTTGTTGGGACATTTTAAGAGGAATCTATTTATCGCGCATACTAGTAGTTAAAATTTGATATGGGCGGTGGGAGAAAGTATGATTTGCATCGAAGACCTAAAAAAAATTAAATAGAGGTCCATAAATTGAGCATAAAGGGCTCTAAAGTTAAGCAAGGAAAAGCAGTTTGGTCCTTATCGAGAGAGCAACTTAGCCATATACCCTTCGTACTAGTGTGTACTTGCTTCACACACACACAAAAACGCTCCTCACACTTTCGAACGAGCGTGCTGGGGTGTGCCTTGTGCTTTCTCTTTGAAGGGTGTGAAATGTAACAACAAGGCAGGTCGACGCACGTGGGCAGCACCATGTTGTGGATGATGAAGAGGTTAGCCGGTCGAGGTGTGTGTGGAAGGTGATGAGGTAGTGTGAAGGAGAGAGAAAACACAACTTGTCTTGCGTTCATACCTTATCTTATCTTATCTTATCTTATCTTACCACTATATAGTGTATGAATAACTTTGAATATTAACCGTTGGATCAAGACTCGCGGATCCCAGTGTTTCTAGCCGTTAGATCTTCTTTTCCATTATAGCTTCTAGAAGAATCTATTGATAGTCTTCGACATAATCAATGCTATGCACAAACCTCAAAACACACTTCTCCATCATACTAGAATCTTCTCCCTTGTTTCTCTAGACCATGCTATCAAAAATTTCATGTTTTAGGTAGCTAAATAATGTTGGATTTCTACATGATGATACAAAGTACAAGGACCAAATATACACCCATACTTTATAGATGTTGATCTATCGTGGTGGTGTCACGGCAGATGCCATGGATAGGCTAAAGGTGGGGACTAATATGCGCTAGGGGAATCCAGGGAGGGATAGTGGAGTGATTCTCCACACAGAAGTTTGTATTGCTATATCTCCAAGATTACAAGTGCTCCTTGAGCTGTATTGGCAAGAGGAGGAAGAAGGTGCTCTCTTACTCCTGCCTACTATCTTTCCCAAGAACCCTAGATCAACTAGTGCTATGGAACTTCCAAACCTACTCGTGCTCAACCAGGACCCTAACCCCCCTTATATAGAGGAGGTTCTGTCCTGGCCTAGGGCATACGTGGAGGCATACTCCTAAGAATATGCCCCTCCCAAAGTGGTAACCCGACCGGGGTGCTTTTTCCCCGCGTCACACATGCTTTAGCGACGTAAGCCTCTGTGGCGCCCACGTCAGCCGACGTGAGCGTCGCCACCCTTGTCGGCCATGACCCGGTGGTTCTGCTCTTGCTTTATTCGCTCATGCAGTACGTACCGGACCTTCTTTTTTGACCAGAGAGACTCCTTCCTTCTCCTAGAAGCTAAGCGAGGATCCGGATCATAGTAGATCCGACCACACCTGTTCCTGCATATAAGTAAGACAAGCACTCTCGACTTACTCCTTAAGTCGGATGAGACAATGTTAGGCGACCCCCCTGGTCCGGGTTACTCTGTGATTCGGACTGCCTTGAGGTGACCCGGTCAGCATCCGCTTTGACCTTGCCGGACCTCGGCTAACTCGGCCGTTATACCCTGGAGTGACCCTACCCGGGGGTATCCCCCCAACATTACTCCCCAAAGCTGGTGTGGTCTTAGCTGCCTCGGCCGCTAAGGCCACATCAGGTTCATTTATGTTTGAGCCTCGGACGTTTAATTCCGGGTTACCTCCTTATCTCAGATTATATGGATTTACATTCCCTTCGCACGTTCCAAGTTTTCACTTGCCGGCCGGGTCACCACTTTGGCTCGGATCCCATGGTTGTCATGGTTTGACCCGGGCCCCGTTTCCTTCTCTCATACGCCAACCCACGTGGAGGCTAATCATTACCTTGTCTTATTTTAAGGGCCTCCACAGTAACCGCCGCAATAATTGTCAGTTTCACTGTGCGTGGGTCACGTCATGCCTGCCTCCTCGTTTACCACAACAGCACGTCGTGTCATGGGAGCACATCTACTTTGTGGCCCCCTGTGTGGCTTTTCTCTGATTGGCTGATGTCGGTGATACACGGCCACACCGTGTGGCTCGTCGGCGCAGCACGATCCCACTCATCGATCACTGGGGGTGGTTAAATAGGGAGGGGCGCGTCCCTTAGCGTTTTTCCACCTCTGCGCCCCTTCGCCCGTTGCGTTTTCTCCTTCGTTTTCCCTGTGACCACGCCGCCGCCGGTGCTTTCTAGCAGCAGCAGCGCCGCCGCACCTCCCCGTGCCTCCGCACCGCAGCCACCGCTGCGTAGCTTCTCAGCCACGGGTCCACGCCAATCTAGGCCTCAAATCCCCGCCGCCGCTAGCTCTAGTGAGGACAGCGGATACGAGATGACGGAGGAGGAACTCGTCGTCGCCGAGCAGGAGATGGAGGAGGACGCCAGCGCGGCGGACCGCGGCACGTGGGCCGGTTCGTGGGTCTGTCAAGACGACATTGACTGGCTCTTCCAGACCAGGCATATTCCCGCTGGCGTCGCCGCTCGTCTCCCCTCCGCCGAACAGGCCCCCTCACCCAATCCGGGTGACTTTGTTGTATTCTTGTCCCACTTCCAACAAGGATTTGGTCTCCCGGTGAGCGATTTCTTCCGAGATTGGGTTAGGACATACCACCTGCAGCAGCACCATCTCCTAGCAAACGCCATCACCTCTCTTTCCGCCTTTGCCTCCACGATCAAGGGCTACACCGGACTATGGCCCATGAAGGAGCTGTGGATTCGGTTCTTCGGCATCCATCGCAATGTTGTCCCCAATATCCACGGTGAGTCGGAGGACAAGCAGCTCACCCAGTTCGGAGCTGCCTCCATCTCGCCCCGGAGATTTTCAATCTTTCCCCGGGTCACCGGGCTTGACTCCTGTAAAGGATGGGCCCGAACCTTCTTCTATGTCCGGAACGAGGGTACCGAAGATTTGATTCGGTTGCTGCCCTACGCTCCGGGCCTACCTGACACGGATTTCTGGGAGGAGGTCCCCAAGAAACCTACAGCTCTGGCCAACCAAGTTAACAAGAGGTTCGCGGAGCTGAAGAAGCTCAGATTGCGCAACGAGGATGCTATGATCACGTTCGTGCGCAACCGAATCTCTCCCCTCCAGAAGCGCACCCACAAGTTGTGCCACATGAGCTTCGGCCGCGACCCCAACCGAACCTCCTCCTTTGAATTGAGCAACATAGAGATCTTTCACCGGGTCAAGGCTCTTTTCACTACCCACAAGGATTTCTCCGCCGAATGGACGTGGGGAATCGAGCATTACTGCCGTGACAGGCTCCCTCCCGCGGTATGCTTCGCGGGGTAAACTTATTTCGGATCAAGTATGTGTTGGTTTTTGTCATATTTTTGACTCTGCTCTTTGTGCTTTTTCTCAGCTGTTTCTTCAGCAAACTCTCGAGGATGGCACGGATCTGACCCTTAAGTGGGCGCCGGACCGAGAGATCCCGGATGAGGAGGAGCCGGACCAGGAGATGTTCCTTCCTATGACCGATGCCACGAAACGTCCCAGCGGTAAATTATCTTCTCTTAGAGATTGGCCCGATGATGATGATGACTCGGATATCAACGTGATTAAACCCGTTGAGGCTGTCCCTCTTTCTTTTGCCTTTCCGGCATCAGCTAACCTCGATGGGCATATCCACGAGGATCCTCCACTTGCCACAGGCGAGCCAGTTCCGGTGGCGTCGAAGAAGAAGCACGGATCCGCATCAAGTTCTTCCTCCGAACCTTCTCTGCCCACAAAAAGGCAAAAGAAGGCCGGAGACAAGACTGCCTCCAAGCAGGCAGGCAAAGCCCTGGCACGTAGGGCCCGGAAACCCAAGGAGGCCGAGACCTCGGATGCGTCAGTCATTTCTCATTGTGTAACTCACTTTTCCTTGCATCGCGGTAATTTCACACCTGACTTTATTCTCTTTTTCAGGCCTCCTGTGGAGGTCCCTCAGAGCGGATCGAGCATCTCTTCTCCCCTTCGGTCCGGTCCTTCTCCTCCTCGTGACGATGAGTCACGCCCGCTGAGCCCTATTCTAGAGGGCTCTGCGGCTACTCCGGGTTCCGCAGTACCTCATCGAGAGGAACGCGACCTCGGCGCGGGAGGGGTCAGTTCGGCCGAGGCGGGACGGCGTCCACCACTTCGGCATTGCCGCAACCAGCAACCACCGAGTCTATCGCAACACCAGCACCAGCAGCAGCTCCAATACCAGCTACCGAGCCAGCTCCTGTCCTGGCACCAAGGAAACCCACAGCAGCTCCAGTGCCAAGTTCTTCTGCCTCGTCCGAGTCATCTCAGCCTCGGTGAGGAACTATTCCAGCAGCTTATAAAGGGAAGTCCACCGCAGTTACTTCTTCCGAGCAAGTTAAAGGCAATAAGGCCCCGGATACTACCAAATCTGCATCCATCGAGGCCGGGCAGTGAACTCTATCGTCAATGCTTCCGAAGAAATCACCAGCGGTGAAGGATCTTCCTGCCGAGCCAACCGATGCGCAGCAGATGGTTCTTCACACCAACCCAGCTCTTGCCCTAATTGAGAGGAAGGAAGATCATGCGAAGGGCTTGGTGGCACCCCACATGCCCACTGGCAAAAGGTACCCTCCGAGCCTTATCGAGTTCGTCATGAACTGGAACAAGGCGGAGTTCGTCTACAACGACGATCTCCTGGAAAAATTTGGCCCCGCAGAATTTTCTGCCCAAATGAATACTGCAGCCTCGTGGGACGAATGATGGAGGTATGTCGTTTCTCCTTTACATGCTGTAGATAATAACCATTAGTCCCCGAGCCTCCGGTGGAGTAGCTTGTTACTCGGCCGGATGCTCATTAGAAAATCAACGTAGCTGCATGTAAACTTCAAATATGCACACACCTAGAGCCGGGTTAAGTTCCACTTGGCCCGGATCTTACACACTTCGAATATGCACACACCTAGAGTCGGGTTAAGTTCCACTTGGCCCGGGTCTTGTACACTTCGAATATGCACACACCTAGAGCCGGGTTAAGTTCCACTTGGCCCGGATCTTACACACTTCGAATATGCACACACCTAGAGCCGGGTTAAGTTCCACTTGGCCCGGATCTTACACACTTCGAATATGCACATACCTAGAGCCGGGTTAAGTTCCACTTGGCCCGGATCTTGTACACTTCGAATATGCACACACCTAGAGCCAGGTTAAGTTCCACTTGGCCCGGATCTTGCACACTTCGAATATGCACCAAGCTAATTTTGCACTTCTGTACTTTTTTCAGGTAACTACCAATCGCCGGAGTGCCGAATTCCAACGCCTTCTTGATACCCACAAGATCTTGCGCGCAAAACATGTTGCACTTGGTGCAGAACATGAAAAGAGAGGTAATTTTCTCCCTCGGCACCTCTCCGTTTTTCTTTACTTGTTTCCACCGGACTAATCTCCTCATTCGGTTTTTGCAGCTGGGGTGGAGGCTGAGAACAAAATTATGCGGAAGAACTTGGAGGAAATCCGGGGTATGTCCTCTTTTGTCCGACCTTGTTGTGTTTTCCATTTCTTCTTCTCCTTGGCTCGGCAAACATTCACTCCTTGGCTTTGCCGGGTCAACATACTATTTCAGCATCGCTTGAGGATAGTGTGCCCGTGCCTGATATGATGCTGCATTTTCTCGAACAAGCAGGGCGGCATCAAGCTGAGCTGAAGAAGAAGAATGATGAGCTTGCCCTCCTCCGGACCAAGGATGACGAGATAGCAAGGCTCAAGGCTGAGATGGAGAAGATGAAGGCCCAACACAAAACCGAGCTACGAAAAGTTGGCCAGAACTTCACCGAAGAGCATGAGTGCCTTACTCTCCAGATCTCAAAGGGTAGGACCTACTCAGAGAATCCGACGTCCAGCTTGGGTCGGCAAACGCTGAGCTTGAGCAACTTCGCAAAAGACGCGATGCCTGCATCAAGGAGTTGACCCGGATCCATAGCCATATTTCTCGTAAGTTCCTTTCCCTTGTCAGACATAACTCTCCGGGTTACCTCATATGTCTTTTCTTTACCTTCTTCTTTTGCCTTGTTTCTAGACCACTTTCCAGAGGGTACTGCGATTGCCAGCGCTGCCGTTGCCAAGTTTCGCCGAGAGAGGGGTACTCCCATTGCTCTTGATGGTGAGAACATTCCCTTGGACATGGAGGACCTATTGGTCAGCTTGTCCTCTCGCGTGGAGACCATCAAGAATTATGGCAAGGATACCCTCGACGTTGCAATTCGCATCTTCAATACATTCTGGCCCGGAGAGAGTAGCCTGGAGACCATCGCAACTCTCGTCAAGAAATTAATGGAAGTTGAGACCCAGCTTGACCTCTGGAGAGAATCTGCCGGTCGTGCTGCAGCTGACACCATCCTTCATCATATTCTCACATGGTACGAGAAGATCGACCTCAGCCTCCTCACACGCCGGCGCACCGGATCCAGATGGACCGATGATCCGGAGTGGGTAGCTCGGTGCTAGGCCTGCGCCTACAGCCTTGTCAAATATTCTCCTATTCATGACTGGATTGAAGGGACGAGATTCCTGGAATCCGCTGGGGACGAGCAAAACGAGAATGTTGAAGATGGGTCGGATGAGGACGGGGAAGATGATGCTTCAGATATTGAAGACATTGACGACGACGCCGAACCTGCTCCTCCTGCTGCTCCTTAGTTCTAAAAAACATGAAAACTTATCAGATCCCCGGTATGCCGGGTGCAATTGTATGCTGGATATGTGATATTTTGCTACTACGTTTTTATGCCGGATTAACTTGGGCGTAGTCCCCGAGTTTCATTTTCTTGTTCGTCCAATTCTTTGGCTCGGTCCGTGTCTACCTTGATTCGGTTTTACGACTTACGAATCTGAGCTTCAAAAATTGTCTTAAAAGTACTTAGAAACTTTGAGGCTTGGCTCAAAATAATTCAGCATAATAACTTGAAAATAAATACAGGGTTAGTCCCAAGAAACAAACGTTAGCTCGAATAAATTCGTTTCCTTAGTCGTTTTTCATGTGGTACGCAATTCCAAACTTGTTCCCTTGCTTGCCATGAAGCCAATTCTTATTGGACAGCAGCAAGTCAAAGGGTTGGGTTTTTGGTGCTCACACATTACTAATCCGGGTTAAGTAGAATGACTTATTCCAGCTACCGCATAAGAAATTACGATAAATATTATTAAGGCAGTCCCCGAGTTATTGCTCAAGGCGCTGCTATTTCATTGATAAGCTCATTGCCGACATACATACCGAATATGAGATGACTCGGATACATACACTTCTTAGCTAAGTGTAGAAAGGACGAAGTAGTGCTACATTCCACGGTCGCTTGGATTCCTCTCCGGACCTGTCCGCCTTGTTCTTTTCCTGTGGCTTTGCATCTATAAGATAGTAAGAATCATTGTGAAATGCTTTGCTCACAATGAACGGCCCTTCCCATGGGGGGGACAATTTATGCATGCCAGTAGTATATTGTACCAACCGGAGCACCAGATCACCTTCGCGGAAGACTCGGGGGCACACTTTCCGGCTATGATAGCGTCGGAGATTTTGCTGATATATGGCTGATCTGGATAGCGCCAGTTCTCTCGCTTCTTCCAGCAAATCAACATCATTTTGCCGGGCTTCTTGCACTTCGGCTTCTGTGTACTGGGTGACCCTAGGAGAATCATGCTCTATGTCGGCTGGTAATACAGCTTTTGCCCCATATACCAGAACAAATGGCGTATAGCCTGTTGATCGATTCGGAGTTGTTCTTAAGCTCCATAGTACCGCTGGTTGTTCTTCTATCCAGCACCCCGCTGATCTTTGCAGCGGCTCAATGAGCCGGGGTTTTATCCCGTATAATACTAATCCTTTGGATCTTTCCACTTGTCCGTTCGATGCGTGGTGGGCTACTGAGGCGACGTCGATTCGGATCTTCTTAACTCGGCAGAAACGCGCAAATGCTCCTTCCGCAAAATTTGTTCCATTGTCAGTTATAATACTGTGTGGATAACTGTATCTCAAGATGATGTCTTTGAGAAATGTCACGGCCGTAGCTCCATCACATTTTCTTATAGGTTTCACTTCAATCCATTTCATAAACTTGTCCACCATGACCAAAATGTGTATCATGTTTCCTCTCGCCGGTTTGAACGGGCCAACCATATCCAAGCACCATACAGCAAATGGCCATGTAATTGGTATGGTCTTGAGTTCCGACATAGGCATATGTGTCTTGGTGGCGTACCTCTGACAACCATTGCATTTTCTCACCAGATCTTCCGCTTGTTCCAAGGCACTTGGCCAGTAGAATCCATGCCGGAACGCCTTTGCCACCAAGGCTTGGGATGAGGCATGATGCCCGCATTCTCCTTGGTGTATATCTCGGAGGATGTCAAGCCCTTCTTCCGGGTCAACGCATCTTTGGAGGACATTGGTTACACTCCGTTTGTACAACTCGGAATTGATGATTGTGTATGCTTTTGCTCTCCTCACAGTTTGCCTGGCTTACACCTCTTCAGTGGGTAACGTTCCGTCTTTCAGGAATTGGAATATAGGCAGTGCCCAAGCTGGTATGGCTCAGGGAGGGAATATCTCTTCATCAATTTCCATCTGATCTACCGGCATAACTTCAGCCGGCTCACGCTGAGCAGTCCCCGGGTCTAGCGAGGTAGTCCCCGGGTTTGCCGAGGCAGTCCCCGGATTTGCTGACGTAGTCCCCGGGTCTCGCGTACTACCTCCCATGTCAATGTCCATGGGTTCAGCTCCGGATTCCGTATTTTCCGGGACATAGATTGAGTCGGTTCCTAGGGACAGCCTGATAGATCGTTTTCTGAGGTGTTCCAATGCTACACCCGGTGGAATTGCCTATCTGGTCGATCCGAGCTTCGACAACATGTCGGCGGCCTCGTTTTCTGCCCGGGGTACATGGTGAAATTCACACCCCTCGAAGTAACCAGATATCTTCTGCACGTGAAATTTGTATAGTGCCATGTTTGGATCCAGGGCGTCCCACACTCCGGACACTTGCTGCACCACCAGGTCCGAGTCGCCAAAGCATATTATCTGACGTATGCCAATCTCCTTTGCCACTTTGAGCCCATGCGCCAGAGCCTCATACACAGCGACATTGTTTGATGCCGCGAAATGGATCTGCAATACGTACTTTAGCTGATCCTTCTTTGGCGAGGTAAGCACAACCCCGGCGCCTAATCCGGTTTTGGTTTTTGACCCGTCAAAGTGCATCCTCCAGTAGTTCAGATCTGGTGGCGGTGGTTCGTATTGTACCTCGGCCCAATCCACAAAAAAGTCCGCCACAGCCTGAGATTTGATCGCTTCTCTTCTGTCATATTGGGGCGCATAAGGGGCTAGCTCAATTGCCCATTTTGCGATCCTTCCACTCGCATCCTTGTTACCCATTATCTCGGATATGGGAGCCTCACATATTACTTTGATTGGGTGCCCCTCAAAGTAATGCTTTAACTTCTTCGCCGCCATATAGACACCGTATGCCACCTTTTGAAAGTGCGGGTAGTTCTGTTTTGAGGCAGACAATACCTCGCTCAGGTAATACACTGGCCTCTGCACCGACTTACCCTCTTCATTGCGTTCCACTACGATTACTGCACTTACAACTCGGTTGGTTGCGGCTACGTAGAGCAACATTGGCTCCTTTGATAGTGGAGAGGCTAACACTGGCGCAGTGGCCAACATCTTTTTCAAGTGGGCAAAGGCTTCATCGTCCTGTGGCGTCCAAACGAATTTATCTGACTTTTTCATGAGTTGGTAGAGAGTCAGTGCCTTTTCTCCCAACCGACATACAAACCGACTCAACGATGCCAGGCATCCCGTGAACTTCTGGACATCGTTAAGACACTTCGGCAGCTCCATTCGTTCGATGGCTCGGATCTTTGTTGGATTAACTTCGATACACATGCGGAGAGGTTCTCCTATGGTCTCCAATGACTTTTCTCCTATCCTCGGTGAAGCGGCGGAGAGGTTCCTTCACCGGCCTTGCTCCGGGTCTTACGTTCAAAGAGTGCTCAGCCAACTCCCTCGGAACACCTTGCAGGTCCTGTGTAGACCAAGCAAAAATATCCCGATTCTCATGGAGGAAGTTGACGAGCTCGCTTTCCTATTTGTCAGTTTACCCGGCACCAATTGTTACAGTGCGCTCCGGAAACATGTTATCAACTGGAATCTTCTTGGTGTCCTTTGTGGCTTGAAATGAAACGCTGCCATGCGGGTTACTTAATGCCGGCATATATTGCTGCCGGACTGAGCTAATGCGGCCACCTCTTGGATTTTTCTTTTCTCTTGCGCAATCACGAGTGACTCGGCTAGGTTAGACCCGGCTGAAGAACACTCCATGGAACGTCGGAAATCTCCAGCAATGGTAATCGCTCCATTTGGCCCGGGCAACTTCATCTTTAGATAACGGATGTGACAGCTTGCCAGGAATCTGTTCAATGCTGGTCTTCCGAGTAATGCATGATATGCACTTTCCAAGTTCACCACTTCAAACTCCAGATTTTCAGTTCGGCAGTTATCCCTCATTCCGAATAGCACGTCGACCCGGACTTTGCCTATGGGATCGCACGAAATGCCTGGTACAATGCCATGGAAAGTTGTTCTCGTAGCCTAGAGCATGTTCTCCGAGATGCCCAACTTGCGCATCGTATCCGCATACATGATGTTAATGTTACTGCCATTATCAATCAAAACCTTGGAGAACCTCACGTTGATGTTCGGTCCAATGAATGTCGGATCTAGCACTAGTGCGTACGAACCTGGGCTCGGCATAAGTTTAGGATGATCTTTGATGTTCCAGGTGATTTCCTGGTCTGACCAAGGCATGTACCTTGTTACCGTTGGCATAACCGCATTGACCTCCATATGTCGGCGATGCAAGCTCTTTCTATCTGTTTCCTCAGTCGTGAACACACAATAACTCTGCTGATGTTCCATGTACTCATTCCTTTCCTCGTTTCCGGGCTACCTCTGATCCGGTTGTTGCTGATTTTCCACCTGATGCACCGCATCCCTTCTCTCATTGTTGTCATACCTCGGCGGAGGGGGAGGCAACATTAGCTGCTGCGTGTTCACTCCGGAGAGCAATTGCTGTCAGGGTAACTCCTACCGAGGTTGATCATTCCGGGGTTCCTGAGCATTCCCTGAACCACCTTGCTCTATCTTACGCATCCACTCACATTGCCTCGTGGTGTGACCCGCCGGGCTATTCGGATTTAGCATGTGAAACTTACACGGCTGGTCTAGCATCGACTCATAGGTATACCTCGGACGGTCTTTCTTTTCCTGCCACTGTTTCTTCTGCCCCGGAGTCCATGTTTGCTTGCCATCATTTCTTGGAGTCCATTGCCCTCCAGTTCTCTGGCGTTGGTTGCTCCCTGATCCGGGTTGATCTTGATTCACGGCTACAACTTGTTGCGAACTGTAGCGATGATCCGGTCTATCATCTCTCCTCTTTCCTCTGTAATCATTCCTCCGGGATGACCTGGCTCCATCCCTCTGATAGTACTCCTTGTTTGACTCGCTTGACGCGAGCCTAGGTTGAGTCGGATCTCCCAAAGCATACGAATCAGCAATCCGTATCATCTCTGCCAGTGTAACTGGCATTTTCCTTTGCAGCTTCATCCACAGCTCGCTGCCATATCTGCACCCTTGCGCAAACCACGCTATGGCCTGCGACTCTATGACACCTTCACACGAGTTTCTCACGGTACACCACTGGGTCAAGAATTCACGATCCGTCTCGTTAGGTCTTTGCTTGCACATTGCCAGGGTCTGCGGTCTATTCGGCCTCTCGTATGTACTTGAGAAGTTGCTGATAAACATTTCTTCAAAATCTATCTAGCAGTTGATGCTTCCGGGTGGCAAGTTATTTAGCCATACTCTGGCCGGGCCTTCGAACATCTGGGGCACGTAACGCACATCCCATCTCAAGTTGCCAGTTGCAATTTTCACCGCCGTAGCGTAGTTTATCAGCCAATCCTCTGGCTTGGTGCTGCCGTCATACGTCTTCGTGCCTCTGGGTAACTGGAAGTTTGGTACGGGCGGTTCTTTCATGATCCGGGGTCCGAAGCACGCTGGACCCGGAGGACCTTGACATTCGATCTGTTCTGACCGATACAGCTGATCCAGTTTTAATCTGGCGTCAACCGGCATCAAATCCCTGCTTCCCAATCTCGACCCTATCACATGATAGTCCGGTATGGGGTACCATGCGTTCACAATCTCCGAATCACCGTCGTTGTACCGTTTTGCTCTCGTTGTGCACCTTTCTGCTGCATACCTCGGCCGGCGCTTTGCTCTTGCCTCGGTATATTCCGCTGCTGCGGTTGTCCTGCTCCTGTGGAGTTGTGCTGTCCGGCATTGCCGTTGGCAGCGTTCCCTCGACCGGCATTGCCTTGGTTGTGATTACCTCGGCCATCTTCACCTCGGCTCACACTCCGTCGATCATCATTCTTCCGCATCTCTTTTTCTTTTCCCGCACGCGTTGGGTCGTACGGAACGATCTGTTTGTTCCGTCTGGCCGAGGTTACTATCTCTTCTCTCCTCGGACCACCATGAGGCGATGATGCGGCTCCAGCGGATTTCTCCGGGTTACCCATCACCGAATGGACGATCTTGGAGGCCCTAGCTCTCTCCGGGTTAGCTCTCAGCAGCTCCTCGTTCTGCCTGTTCGCGATCCGAACCAGCTCGTTAAAGCTGTCTTGCTGTCTTTGACGGGCCTCACCCGTCAGACCCTTTAGCTCAGATGCAGCCGCATCTGCTGCTCTGAGGTTCTTCGCCGGGGTGCTATACCTCGGCAACCCCACAGACAGATAGTTTTCCGACCCTTCTGCTCCATCATCACCTTCTCTGTCCATCTCGCTTATGAGATTTCTTCCCTTTACTTTCACCGCATCAACTTTGTTTGCCTTTGCATACTCACGCAACGTCATGTTCAGCGACTGCTGAGCTGCGGCAATTTTCTTTGCGCCCTCCAGTATCTTTTGCCGAGTTTCCTCTAGCTCGGCCTGTGCCTAAGCCGGATCTACCACTGTTGCTACCGGGTTAGCCAAGCTATCCATAGCTTCCCTCAGTACGTTCTCAAGCCTCTCTAGGGGAGGTCCTCTACCTTTCCTCGGTGCCTTGGGTGTTACCTCTGGGTCTGGCGCTGGGTCCTTACTTGCGCCTGCATCTGGCGCAGTCATCATCACCTCCGCATGGTCCGGGGAGCGAACGATACGCACCCCGCGAGCCATAGTGAGGGGTGGTTCCCCCGCATCAACGATGCGACGCGGATGAACGCACGAAACATCCACAGCAACGTAGACCTTGTGCGTGCCGAGCTTGACGAAGAGGCCGTTGCGCGGAAGCGGGCGCGTGCCGAAGCAGCCAGCGTTGTCGGTGACGAAATCCAGCGCTCCAAAGCGTTGAACGAGCCTGGAGACGATGCGTTCGCCGGTGCCGATGAAGTTTCCCGTCCGGATCTTCACCCCTGCTAGCGCCGCTAGCCCCACGGTGGGCGCCAACTATCGTGGTGGTGTCACGGCAGATGCCATGGATAGGCTAAAGATGGGGACTAATATGTTCTAGGGGAATCCAGGGAGGGATAGTGGAGTGATTCTCCACACAGAAGTTTGTATTGCTATATCTCCCAGATTACAAGTGCTCCTTGAGCTGTATTGGCGAGAGGAGGAAGAAGGTGCTCTCTTACTCTTGCCTACTATCTTGCCCAAGAACCCTAGATCAACTAGTGCTATGGAACTGCCAAACCTACTCGTGCTCAACCAACCCCCTCTACCAGGACCCTAACCCCCCTTATATAGAGGAGGTTCGGTCCTGGCCTAGGGCATACGTGGAGGCATATTCCTAAGAATATGCCCCCTCCCAAAGTGGTAACCCGACCGGGGTGCTTTTCCCCCGCGTCACACATGCTTTAGCGACGTAAGCCTCTGCGGCGCCCGCGTCAGCCGACATGAGCGTCGCCACCCTTGTCGGCCATGACCCGGTGGTCCTGCCCTTGCTTTATTCGCTCATGCAGTACGTACCGGACCTTCTTTTTTGACCAGAGAGATTCCTTCCATCTCCCAGAAGCTAAGCGAGGATCCGGATCATAGTAGATCTGGCCACACCTGTTCCTGCATATAAGTTAGACAAGCACTCCCGACTTACTCCTTAAGTCGTATGAGACAATGTTAGGCGACCCCCCTGGTCCGGGTTACTCCGTGATTCAGACTGCCTTGAGGTGACCCGGTCAGCATCCGCTTTGTCCTTGCCGGACCTCGGCTAACTCGACCGTTATACCCTGGAGTGACCCTACCCGGGGGTATCCCCCCAACATGATCAAATTTATATTATTTTGTGCTTTACCAATTATAATTGTATATAGTGATGATGATATGTCATACGACTACTATTCGAGTCTCACGTGCAACTTACTAGTAGCTACTAATCGTTGACTTCTACATGATCTTACCACTATATAGTGTACAGACAACTTTGAATATTGACCATTGGATCAAGACTCGCGACCCAACATTTCCGGTCATTCGATCTTCTTTTCCATTCTAGCACCTTGAAGATTCTATTGATAGTCTTCATTACAAACCACTATATATTGTACGAATAACTTTGAATGTTGACCGTTGGATCAAGACTCGCGAATCCCAGCTTTTCGAGCCGTTGGATCTTCTTTTCCATCATATCAGCTAGAAGATTCTATTGATAGTCTTCGGCATAATGAATGCTCTGCACAACCTCAAAACACACTTCTCCATCATACTAGAATCTTCTCCCTTGTTTCTCTAGACCTTGTTATCAAAAAAAATCATGTGTTAGGTAGATAATAATCTTTTACTTCTACATGATGATACAAAGTACAAGGACCAAATATATACACCCATACTTTATATATGTTGATCAAATTTATATTTTTTTTGTGCTTTACCAATTTATAGATGTTGATCAAATTCCTGGTTAACTCCTTTCTAATTAAGATTTTGCATCTTGACAATTTTATGAAAAATTAGTTCAAACTTGAGCAACAAGTAAGCGCGATAGATTTTTCTTTAATTAAATGTCTCTTTGGAGGTAGATGGATGCATCTTCTTGTAGTAATCAGTACCGCTGGTGTGAGTTTCCAACTATCAGGAAAGAACAATCTCAATTTTCCGACTGATGATATTAGTGTACAAATAACTTTGAATGTTGACCGTTGGATCAAGACTCACAAATCCCAGCATTTCTTGCCGTTGGATCTTCTTTTCCGTTCTAGCATCTAGAAGATCCTATTGATAGTCTTGAACACAATGAATTCCCTATGCATAAACCTCTCCAAACACACTTCTCAATCATACTAGAATCTTCTCCCTCGTTTCTCTAGACGATGTTACCAAAAATTTCAAGTGTTAGGTAGCTAATAATCTTTGACTTCTACGCATGATGATACAAAGTACAAGGACCAAATATACACCCATACTTTATATAGTAGATGTTGATCAAATTTATATTTTTTGTGCTTTACCAATTATAATTTTTTATAGGAATGATATGTCATACGATTTACTATCTGAGCCTTATTAAGGTGTGATTTTTTACACAATGCGGGAGTAGTATATTTCTTTGCTTAGACATATGGTCACCTCTATCCACGCACTGTACATGCTGAGAGAATAAAACGTTGGCAGGGGAAGAGGGGAGTAGCAAAGAGAAGTTGAAGACAGTTCCATGTTAGAGCAAAGTTATGATGGGTTTCTGACACATGGTACTCCTGCGGCCTTACAGTCTACACTCTATTAGTAGATAATTTTAGGACCTATGCACGCAAAACAAATTGTGGGTTTTCTCTCTCCTTCCCTATGCACCATCTCTCCTCCCCTTTCCCCTCGCGCACCGGTCCGGCTGATCTCTCTCCCCTCGTCCACAGCATGGCGCTGCGCACGTGTGCCTTGGTATGGCGGCTCTGTGTCTCTGGCATGTTCGGCAGCCGCGCGTTGGTGTGGAGTAGGAACGAGGATGAGTACATAGGAAGGAAACCACTTTGGTCCTTGGCGGCACAAAAATTCAAACTTTTCTGGTTTTTGAAATTTTCACTTGCTTCCCAAATATCAGGAGGGAAGGTTATCCAAAAGATCGGCCAAACATCGGGAGGGAAGGCAATTTTGAACCAGTTTTGAACATTGATCACATTGAATAAACGAAAAACAAAAAACCAAACGTTTTACTCATGATGTCCTATCATGTCTTGTGCACCACGTGCCATGAAAATTGTAATCATGGGATTAGATAAGTTTTGGAAAAATAGCTTCACAATATTGTCCTACCATGTGTATGGACACTAGCGGGTTTATTTTAACTAGAACGACCAAGGTCATCTATAGGTAAATTGTAGGTCGCTTTGAAAGTTTTACGAAAAAGCTCTTGGAGGTACCCATCGGGGGGAAGGGTCAACTAATATATATCAGAAACCACTGAGAGTTTGGATGATAGATTCATCTTCTAAGATTTTGCATCCTAACTATTTAATGAAATTAGGTCAAACTTTGCTCACTGTTTCATGAAATTAGGTCAAACTTTGCTAACCGATTAAGTTTGAACATTGACCGTTGGATCAAGACTAGCAAATCAAAACATTGCCAACCTCTTGATCTTCTTTTCCATTCTTAGCATCTAAAAATATTGTACTGATAGTCTTTAGCACGATGAACACTAGTATGCGCAAACCTCAAAACATACAGAACTTCATTATTACTTGGTCTTGTGCCAAATGCACGGACTTGGATGGAAGTTTCATTTTTATGAGGTCCTTGATGTAACTTGTACTTCCACCGACCACTCGAGCACCTCGCTCTTATGAGACCTACCATTAGATCAACCATTTGCAGTACTTCTTATCTTTATCTAACCTCTTATCTCTTACAATACCAAATATACCACCACTACATAGTGTAGGGATTAACTTATTTTGAACATTGACCGTTGGATCTCAAGACTCGCAAATCCAAACATTGCTAACCATTGGATCTTCTTTTCCATTCTTAGCATCTATAAAGTTTCTATTGATAGTCTTTAGCATGATGAACACTAGTATGCGCAATACTCAAAACACACAGTACTTCATTACTCGGTTTCAGGGTCCTTGTGATAAATGCATGGACTTGGATGCAATTTTCATTTTTTATGAGGTCCTTGATGTAAATTATCATTCTACCCACCGTGTTAACTCTCAAGCACGTTTCTCTTACAAGACCTACCATAAGATCATCCATTTGCAGTACTTCTTGTCTTATGTTTTATCTTGTCTCATATCTCTTACAATACCATACCACTACATAGTTTAGGGATTAACTTTGAACATATTAACCGTTTGATCAAGACTACCAAATCCAAACATTGCTAACCATTGGATCTTTTTCCATTCTTAGCATTGAGAAAGATTTGATCTATTGATAGTCTTTAGCACGATGAATGCTAGTATGTGCAAACCTAAAAACACATAGTACTTCATTGCTCAGTGCCAGGGTCCTTGTGCTAAAATGCATGGACTTGGATGCAATTTTCATTTTTACGAGGTTCTTGATGTAACTTGTATTTCCACCAACCGTGTTAACTCTCAATCACCTCGCTCCTACGAGATCTACCATTAGATCGTCCATTCGCAATACTTCTTATCTTACCTTTATCTTGTCTCTTATCTCTTACATTACCATGCATACCACCACTAAATAGTGTAGGGATTAACTTATTTGAACATTGACCATTGGATCAACACTGGCAAATCCAAACATTGCTAACCGTTGGATCTTCTTTTCCATTCTAGCATCTAGGTCTGTACTCCCTCGCTCCATCCCAAAACATAAGGCACCTAAGGATTGGTCAAAAGTCAAATCTTACTAACTTTGACCAAATATTTAGAAAAAAAAATATCTACATCTACAATATTGAATGGACATATTAAGAAAATATACTTTATGGTGAATCTATTGTTATTTATTTAGTACTCTAATTTTTTTATATTTTTGTGTATAATCATGGTCAAACTTAAAAAAATGTTGACTTTTGACTAATCCTTAGGCGCCTTATATTTTGTCCTAGGGAGTACTATTCAACACGAATCTAGTTACTCTGAACCATTGGATCTAACAGCCCAACGGTCATGATTAGTGCTATGGATCCAATTCAAAACTACTCCACTATAGTAGTATAAGTAGAGAGAATGTTGTCTACTGTGCTATGAAATTTTGGGGGTGGTGACATGATGGTTCTAGAACATCATGGTGGAGTTTGCTCTAGGTACTATTCTACACGAATCCAGCTTCTTTGAACCATTGGATCCAACAACCCAATGGTCAGGATTGGTGCTATGGATCCAATTCAAAACTGCTCCACTATAGTAGTAGAGATAGAGATATCTTATCTTTTCTTATCTTATATTATGACTATATAGTGTACGAATAACTTTGAATATTGACCATTGGATCAAGACTCGTGAATCCCAACATTTCCAGCTGTTGGATCTTCTTTTCCATTCTAGCATCTAGAAGATTCTATTGATAGTCTTCAGCATAATTAATGCTATGCACAAACCTCAAACACACTTCTCCATCATACTAGAATCTTCTCCCTAGTAGCTAATAATCGTTGACTTCTACATGATCTTATCTTATCTTATCTTACCACTATATAGTGTACTGTTAACTTTGCATGTTGACCGTTGGAACAAGACTCGCGAATCCCAGCATTTCTAGCCGTTGGATCTTCTTTTCCATTCTAGCATCTAGAAGATTCTATTGATAGTCTTCGGCATAATGAATGCTAGGCACAAACCTCAAAACACACTTCTGCGTCATACTACAAGCTTCTCCCTTGTTTCTCTAGACCATGTTATAAAAAAACCATGTGTTAGGTAGCTAATAATCTTTGACTTCTACATGATGATACAAAGTACAAGGACCAAATGTACACCCATACTTTATAGATGTCGATCAAATTTATATTTTTTTGTCATTTACCAATTATAATTGTATATAGTGATGATATGTCATACTCTACTATCTGAGCCTCACGTGCAACTTACTAGTAGCTAATAAATGTTGACTTCTGCATGATCTTGCCACTATATAGTGTACAAACAACTTTGAATATTGACCGTTGGATCAAGACTCGCAAATCCCAACATTTCTAGTCACTGGATCTTCTTTTCCGTTCAAGCATCTTGAAGATTCTATTGATAGTCTTCATTACAAACCACTATATAGTGTTCGAATAACTTTGAATGTTGACCATTGGATCAAGACTCACGAATCCCAGCTTTTCGAGCCGTTGGATCTTCTTTTCCATCCTATCATCTAGAAGATTCTATTGATAGTCTTCGGCATAATGAATGCTATGCACCACCTCAAATAACACTTCTCCATCTGACGAGGGTTTAACTCGTCAATGCCCATTGTTATGGACTTGGGTTTTGGAGAAGGAGGGAGCACTGGAGACATCTATCGGCTAGCAAACAAGCACACAGGGGAAAAAGGATTTACCCAGGTTCAGGCCTCGTATAGGTCCCTACTCCTGCTTGTCTGCTCGTGGAATTATCGAAGGAGTCGAAAGTTACAATGGTGCACAGATGAAATCTGGCGAGGGTTGTGGAAACTAGGGTTGCGTGTGTCTCCTCGCCACCCCCTCCTAGCCCTTATATAGATAGGCTAGGTCTCAGGTAGCAGGTCGAGTCGGTTACAAGTTAGGGTTTTCCCTTTCAAACTTTCTATCTTTAGCTTCTTCTTGTCCTTCAAGCAATCGAGAGTCCGTAGGTTACTCGAGTCCCTCCCTCCGGGCCTTGGCGACACCGTGGGCCTGTGTGTATTTGGACCGTATATACCAAGCTCGAGTACCTATAGGGTATACCCATGTCTGTAGCCCCCGAGTGCCCAGTGGAATTGCAGATTCGATTGGGGACTTTTGAAGCCTTCGAGTGCCTAAATGAGTACATTTCGATTGCTTTTATTTGCATCATAGGGATTGTTGATATACGTGCCTGATATAACCGAAGTATCGGTATCAGTTAACCACCTTAGGGTGAAACAACGCAATCTAGTCAAATTCGAGTCCCCGGACTCGCATCCGGAAAAGTGCTGGTGTAATTCGGCTCAGGCCGCGGAGGTCTTACAGGAGTCGAATTCCAGTTATATGGGTGTGAGCACTTGACGCGTCCGTCAAGGCATGTTCATCGTGCCTGTAGACACGGATATGTTTCTGGTAGTGCATAGTTAAATGCGTTGCCAGGCCTTATTCAGGTCTTACCTTCATGCCGTAGGCGCGGCATCCAAATTTTATCATCGCGGAGACGATTCAGGTAACCCAGGAGACGCAGTCTCTTTGCAGGGAAAAATTATGAGGCGGTGTTGCCATGAGTTCGAGTGTGGATGTTTATCAACACACAGTTTTTCTTGCACAAATAATCATAGGGTGCGCGGCGAGCGCTCCGTATGGGAGTAGCCCCCGAGTGCCTGGTTGAGTCGAAGACTCAGGCAGGGACTAAAGAACTTTTGCGACTGCTTGTCGTCTTTTGCTTGCTTGTTCAGTCGATAACTCAGACAGGTACTAAAACACTTTCGCGACTGCTGTCATCTTTTGCCTGCTTGTTTCATTCGATGACTCAGGCAGGGACTAAAATATTTTTGCGACTGCTGTCGTCTTTTGCCTGCTTGTTTCCGGCGCTCCCTATGGGAGTAACACATGTCCATAATCGAACTATGTTTCGAGTGGTTGGATTTGCTTTTGTGATTGTCCATGTTCCTACAACAAGAAAAAGAAAGTCATAGGGTGCGCGACCAGCGCTCCCTATGGGAGTAGCCCCCGAGTGCTTGGTGGAGTCGAAGACTCCAGCAAGGACTAAAAATAGTCGAAGTTTTCCACTGCATAGCCTTGGTGACGTCAGTGCTGATGCTTGTATGACCTTAGTTGCCCACGTGAGCGGTTTTGACGGGATGTGATGAGCGGTGGGTCCCACTTTCTGACTTTGATTTGACTGGGCGTGCGTAATCTTATTTTTAACTGTGCCTCCTCGATTTCCGCGCGTAATGGTAGAAGTGTCGGGACGGTTCGCGCTTCCTCTTCGCCACGTGTCCTACACGATGTGTGCCACGCGTCCAATAGGGTTTTTGTCAGCCATTGGATTGCATCTCCCAGGGGTTAAGTAGCGATGTTGCGGCGGTAATTTCCCATTTGTGCTCTTTCTTCTTTGCTGCCATCACCATTGCCGTTTGCTTTTCTGCGCTCATCTTCCCCACAACGCTGGACCAGCTCCGTTCATTCCCAAGCTATTTTCTTCGTTCTCATCGCCGCCGCGCAATGGGGAAGAAGAAGGGAGGCGCTACCGCTGATTCCGCGACCACCCTCGTTGCAACAAGGAAGAAAGGTGGCTCTGCCGCTGCGGGCACCAGTGCCACCGCCGTCGGGAAGAAGAAAGTCGCGGGCACCCGCATGACCAATGGCGCATGGCGCCCCTCTATCATCAAGGCGTCGGATCTCCGTCTTCTTCGCCAAGACGGAGTGATTTCTGTAGCAGTCGCCGATTCACACGTCCCCAGCGGTGAGACCATTCCTGCTCCTCCCGCTGGTTATCGAGTGATGTTCCTTGCATTCATCATTCGCGGTCTTTCCTTGCCTATTCAACCCTTTCTTCTGGGTCTTCTTTGTTTCTATGGGCTCCAGCTCCATCAGCTGTCCCCAAATTCTCTCCTCCACATCACTTGTTTCATCACTCTCTGCGAGTGCTGGCTCGGAATCGAGCCGCACTTTGGTCTTTTCAAACACATCTTTAAATTGAAGCGTCAGTCCGCATCTGGCTCTTTAGTTTATGACGTAGGTGGTTGCGGAATCCATGTTGACCCATCCGCCACCTACTTCGATATCAAGCTCACCAAGTCCGTCTAGGGATGGAGGGACAAATGGTTCTATGTGCACGACCAGAAGGCCAAGGATGAGCATTTTGGACTCGCACCCTTCGATCCCGTGACTCCCTGCAAGAAGATGCGTTCTTGGAAGAACGTGATCATGCCTTCCGAACTCGCGGAAACAGACGTGTTATATCAGCGCGTCTGCGACCTCGAGAGTCGCATAGGCGCAGAAGAGGGAGGCTGCACCCTCGTCAGGACTTGGCTGCATCGCCACGTCCAGCCTCTCCAGGCCAGGGTCCATCCCATGTTCCAATGGGGTGGCGCTGATGATCCCACTCGCGTGTCTGCTGATGGCATGTCCACGAGTGAGGTAGATAAGAAGGTGCGACTGGTCACGAAGTATACCCTCAAGGATGTGCTTCCGAACGAGCCAGTTGTTCCTCCTTTCGATGCTTCGAATCCTCCTCCTGAGGTATGGTTGTGCTACGTAGTAGCTTATTTTCTCGATTGCGTCTTCTGTTGCTTATCTGTTTTACTTTTGTATGCAGGAGTGGGCGGTGTCGCCTTGCATGCCTCCCCTCCCTGAGGGGATTATTCCTCGTGAAGCTTTCGAAGAGGACGAGTCTGAGTCGACTGTCCCTTCCGATGTGGAAGAGGAAGCCCCCGAGTCTGAAAGTACGGATACTCGCAAGCGTTCGCGTAGCGGGGATTCCGACGTGTTGACTCCTTCAACTCTGGGAGGCGCAGCTGTTGGCGCGGAGTCGCCAATTCCCGCCGTTCCTGTGAGGGCTGTGGCACCGTCTTCTCGTAAGAAGATGCGATTGCCCAAGGAGCCGAGTCGACGGAGGCCACGTTTGATCTTGACAGATTTGACTGGTAGGTTTGCTAGCGCGTTCATTCTTCTCTTGTTTTCTTTTTTGTTAGCTTTGCCCTGGAGATTGCCCTTTCTGAGTGCATATTTTGTCTTGCAGTCAAGAGGCATCGTCATCTTCTGGCGACGTCGAAGTTCTGAAGGAATCAGGAGTCACGACCTCAAAGGCCAAGATAGAGGTCGAGCGTGCTCCTTATCCTCCGGCGGCGGCCCCCTCCGGGCACAATTCTTCGAGCTCTCCTCACGTAGGGGAGCATCGAGTAGTTGCTCGGATGACGATTCAGCAATCTTCTTCGGAGTCGCTGGAGGACCATGTAAGTATATCTTTCTTTCTTTTATCATTTGACAGTCAATGCCCTTATGTTGCCCTCTGCTGACTTCTTGTTTTGTGCGACAGCTCCTTGTAATGGAAGCCGCACAAGTGGCGGAGCAGGTGATGGCGATAGGTCGCCAGCATGCAATGCTGGAGACGTGCCACCGCATGGTTGAGAGTGAGTGTTCTATACTTATTCTTTTCGTCTTCTCTGTATTTTGGTATAATCGACTGATAGCCAAATTTTTGACTACCCTGTAGCCGAGCATAATGCTTTACTACGCGATGTCTCCACGTTGGAGAAGACGCTGGCCGCAGCTGTGAAGGGCGTGACGGGGCAATCATGGCTCATGATGAAGCCCAGAAGCGCGAAGAGGATCTGCGTGCCTCCTTTGCGGCCAGGGAGAAGTTGTTCGAAGAGCAACTATTCTCAGTCACCAAGGCCCTCTCAGGTACCTTTACTTGGTAGATAATTTATTGATGTTCTTCTCTTCCTCTGTAGTGCTGGTGGCATTAGAAGTTTGATCCGTGTGTGTATTTTGGTGTAGATGCTGGCGGCTTGAGTTTTGATCCACAAGCCCTTGGTCGCGATGACGCTCTGGCGGGCGCGGTATCTGCGGTCGAAGATCGTAGCGCCGCTGTCCAAAATACGTTGTCCAAAGCCAAGGCCACCCTGAGTCGCCTCCGGGAGGAGCTGATGCCGAAGGCGGAGCTGGTCGACAATGTGGAGGAGCTGGTGGAGTCGCTCGCTGGGGGTGTGCCTTCCACGTAGAAGGATTCCATTCGCGCAGATGGCGCGACCATGTCGCTTGCCATGGTGCAAGCCCACGGAGTCAAAGTGGATCCCTCTGCGGTGTCAAAGACGATGCTTGTTGGCGCGGATGGTCAGCAGGTAGTATTCGCTCCCTTTGCGACTGCCTGTGCCAAATATGGCCATTCCTTGATAAACACTGTTGCCAAGTATTCGGAGGAGCTCAATCGCGCAAAGAAGGCGGCGAAAACTTCGGCCTCAGGGGCCGGCGGAAAGTCAGTGGCATCTGATACTGCCACGGACTTGATGAAGCCCCCGAGGTCATCGAAGTCGAAGAAGCCAGCTGCTCCATAGTTAGTTCCTTGTAATAGCTGATGAACTTGCTCTTTTGATTGGAGAACATGCCTGTTGGCGAATGTGTTTGTAGATACTTTTATTGATCCTGAATGCACCTGTTACTTTTGACTTTTGAGTTCGTCGCCTTATTTTGCCTCTGGCTTGATTTTTGGTAGGGTACGTCAAGTGGCCCTGTGGGGGAACCCCAGACTCGCCATCTCTTGGGGATACAATGGCACCATCCTGCTCCAGGGTAGAGGAGCTTTCCTTGCTTTCGCGACTTCGTGATCGCGTTAAGCAACTGGAGCGTGAGTTGCCCTTGATCCGTGGTAGCGCGGACGTGTGGAAGTCAAAGGCTAAAAAAGCCGCCGCCCGCGAGCAATATCTGCTTGGCGAGGTGACGCAGCTGGGCGACCAGTTTAAGTGTTAGTTTGCTCATCCTCGTCTTTTCCTTTGTAGTTAATCGCAATGGTACATTGTACTCATGCTGCTGATGCTGCTTCATGTAGTTGTTAGCGCACGCTGTCCGCAGGAGGAGAGGGATAGGATTGCTATCCGCCTTCATGGTCTCACCCAAGAGAAACTTCAGGAGAGTGGATACTTCTGGGTAGATCATGATCATGCGCCTGGGTTAGCGACCCTGCAGGATCGCGCCTCGCGAGTGCTGCTCTTTCTGAAGAAGTCCCAGTCATGTTTGAAGAACATCTATTGGGCGATGTTCCCACTAGATGATACTCCATCAAGCCTGCTGGCCCTTCTGATGAAATTTCAAGATATGTCCGTGGTTCGCGAGTGCGTGAGGCAGCAGTTGGTGGCTGGTGCCAAGGCTGCCCTCTCCGTGTTGCGTTTGCACAGGCCTGACGTGGATGTCGCCGCTATTGCATCTGGGCCACCGGTGCCACCAGCAGGATCTTCCTGGAACATGGTGTCACACTATCAGGCGGTGGATCGTCCGGCCGAGGAGATCGTCGACTTCTTCGAGGAACATACTAATGTTCTTCTGTTGCAAGGGTAGCCAAATATGTATCCTGCATATAAGTGTACTGGTGTTGTAAAGCTCATATATATTTGTAGATAACTTATTGTTGAGTGTATACAAAATAGCTTTATAAGCATGGGGTGCGTTGCACTTATGTGAGTCCTTTTCGTTAGCCTGGCCATCCTTGTATTGTTCTCTTGTCAACCTGTCAGGTGCGTTGCAGCTGGGTCGAGTTTGTGTTAAGGGGTTCGATTGCTGTGCCAGCTACTCAGGATGTCGTGTTGTTGTTCGAAGAACATATGTGTATAGGGTGGCGTAGCCCCCGAGTATGAAAGTTGACAAAAGAAAGGAGAATACGGAGTTTTGGGGCACTTAGCTTTTATTAATTCGGAGAACAGTATGTAGTACAACATGCGGCTAAGTAGCCTTGGCTGAATAGCCTTATTTGCGATGCAAAAGTAAAGGAAAACGACTAAGGGTAGAAGCATCGCAGCTGTGCGACGTTCCAAGGGTTGGAGTATGCGACTCCTGTCTCTAAATCTTGAAGGCGATAGGCGCCACCTGGGATTACTTCTGTAATCACGTACGGTCCTTCCCAGGGGGACTCGAGCTTGAGATGCCCCTGCTGCTTCAGTCGTAGGACCAGGTCACCTTCCACGAAGGATCTTGGGTGAAGCCTTCTGCTATGGTAGTTGCGCAGGTTCTGCTGGTAGATCGTAGATCTTTCTGCGGTGATTTCTCTTGCTTCGTCAAGGAGGTCGACGGAGTCTTCGAGTGCGAGGGATGACTCCTTCTTGCTGTAGGCGACTACGCGTGGCGCTCTGTACCGTACCTCGGCGGGTAATACTGCTTCTGCTCCATGTACCATAAAGAATGGTGTGTAGCCGGTGGCGCTGTTTGGAGTTGTATGTAGGCTCCAGAGTACGGACTACAGTTCGTTTGGCCAGCAGCCCGCGGCTTGTTCGAGTGGCCGGAGGAGTCGCTTTTTGATGCCGCTGCAGACGAGCCCGTTTGCCTTTTCCACCTGACCGTTGGTCTGTGGGTGTGCTATTGAGGCGTAGCTGATGTTGATCCCCAGGTTCTCGCAGAAATCTTGGAATTCCTTGGATGTAAAGTTCGTTCCGTTGTCGGTGATGATGCTGTGTGGCACGCCGAAGCGATAGACGATGGACTCGAAGAACTTGACTGCGCTGTGCCCTGATTGCTTGGTCACCGGCATGGCCTCAATCCACTTGGTGAATTTGTCGACTGCGACCAAGATCTAGACGTAGCCTCCTTGCGAGGACCTTGGAAGTTTTCCAACCATGTCGAGTCCCCACTGCGCGAAGGGCCAGGCCAATGGAATAGGCCGTAGTTCTGCGCCTGGTGCGTGTGGCTTGTCCGCGAATCGCTGGCAAGCATTGCACTTTTGGACTATGTCTTTGGCGTCGCGCATGGCCGTGGGCCAGTAAAATCCAGCTCGTAGAGCGTTGGCAACGAGGGCGCGACTGCCGGCATGGTCCCCACATGTCCCTTCATGGATGTCAAGGAGTACTGCTTTTCCATCGGCTAGGGAGACGCATCGCTGTAACACGCCTGTGATGCTGCATTTATACAGTTCATCATTGATAACGGCGAATGCCTTGGAGCGTCACGCGATGTGTCGTGCGTCTGTTGGGTCATCCGGTAGGCGCTTACTGAGGAGGTACGTAATGTACGGCTGCATCCAGGATTGTTCGATCATCATGACGCTCATTGGTCCCTCGAGTCCTATGTCGAGCTCCAAATCATCGATTGTCATTGGCTCATTGGGTGGCGTAGCCCCCGAGTCCGTTGCTGCGCTTGTTTTCTTCTCTGCGGCCTTTGGCTTGATGGAGCGTTCGCATATGCGCTCGAGAAATACCCCAGGTGGTATGGGTGCGCAGGTGGAGCCTATGTTGGCGAGTGCGTCCGCCTCCTCATTGCTTTCGCGACCTATGTGTCGCAACTCGCAACCATCAAAGTCTCCTTCGAGTGTGTCGTAGAGGTCGCGGTAAGCGATCATGTTGTCGTTTAGTGCTTCGCACTCGTGCATTATTTGGTTGACGACCAACTTGGAGTCGCCATATATGATTAGCCTCTTTGCGCCGCAGGCTTTTGCCATCCTCATCCCATGTAACAGGGCCTCATATTCAACCTCGTTGTTTGAGGCTGTGAACTGCATTCGTAGGACGTATTTCAGCTTGTCCCCTTGAGGCGATGTCAGTATGACACCTGCTCCTGCTCCATCTTTTCTCTTGGACCCATCGAAGTGCATTGTCCAGAGGTAGGACATGTCTGGTTTGTCCGGGAGTTGGTTTTCCATCCAATGTACGAGGAAGTCAGGGAGAACTTGCGACTTGATTGCGCCGCGCTTTTCGTATGTGATATCTTGTGGAGACAGTTCGATTCCCCAAAGCGCGACTCGCCCTGTGGGCATCGTTGACTACCACGATTTGGTGTTCCTAGAAGTAATGGCGCAGTCGCCGGGCGGTCATAAAGACGCCGTACGCCATCTTCTGGTAGTGCGGGTACCACTGTTTTGTTGGCGTGAGGACCTCGCTGAGGTAGTATACCGGGCGTTGTACGCCATGGACCTTGTTTTCCTCGGCCCGTTCGACGACGAGCACTGTGCTAACCACTTGGTTGGTGGCGGAGATGTACAGCAGCAGTGGTTCCCTTTCTCGTGGAGTTACCAATACTGGCGAGGTGGATACACTACAAGAGGCATGATATACTGTGACGAAAATCCTAATGACGAAGGTCCGTAACGTCACGGAAGATCGTAATGTGTGACGTTTTGTCCCTAGCGTCATGGAGTTCCATACTTCCGTGACGGTCACACAACCCCTGTCACACATTAGCATAATCTGTGACAGCTGAGTAGCTTCCATGACGAGAGTGAATGGGTCATAGAAAAATTTTGGTCTGTGGCAAGCGTATTACGTCACGTCGTAGCTAGCGGGAGGACTTTCAAGGTGGAACCCACATGTCATTAACAAATAAAAAAGACATTGAATATAGCTTGACTAGCGAGAGACAGGAGCAAGTATGAAATATCGTTCATAAATCTATTTCTTAGAAGTAACGTTGGTTGTACAAAAAAGACCAGATCTCATAACTAAAATTAAAATTGCAGAAAATGGAGAGGACTTTCAAGGTGGAACCCAGCTTGACTAGCGAGAGACAGAGCATGTATGAAATATGGTTCATAAATCTATTTCTTAGAAGTAGCGCTGGTTGTAAAGAAAAAAGACCAGATCTTGTAATTAAAATTAAAATTGCAGAAAATGGAGTCGAACACAATACCTATTTAGACATAGGTGATGGCCGTTATGGATATGGCTTTTTAGGTGGTCGTTCTTGGGTGGAGTCGGAGTCACTGGCTCGTAGAGGAGTGATGATGATGACACCGGTTGGCAACCTCGACGATGGTCCTCGCTTCGGTGATGTGTGTGCGGTTTGTGTTGGTAGCCATGTTGCCTGTGTGTGCCCTGGAGGTGGTCATGTTCCATGACAGTCGACGAGGTTGTCCGTATCGGTTTTAGGCTGGTTTCCTGTTAATTAACCGGTCAATTTTCTTCTACTCCCTCCGTCCCAAAATAAGTGACTTGGGTTTGTTTAGATTCGAATGCATCTATATACTGAAACGTGTCTAGATACATCCATATTTAGACAAACCCAAGTCACTTATTTGGGACAAGGGAGTATTTTTTAAATAAAATGAGACAATATTACTCGTTTAGTTTTAAAAAAATTATGTATAAAGGAAAAATATTTTTCCCTCCACCGAAGGACCTACTCCCCCAATTTTCCCACCAAAAATTATATGTTCCCTCCGATTTTTTTCTAAACTTTGCTTTTTTCGCGCACTATACACTATATCCCCACCTGGCGGTCACTTGAGAATTTACCAGATGCTTCTAATCCTGCGGGGAGCCAGCGCCCACTCCCCTTATTTCTCCTCCTCTCCCCCATTCTCGCCGCACACCAGATCGGGGTCGCGCTCCGATCCACCCGCCCCAGCCAGGTCGAACGACCTCGTCCTACTCATCTGCGAGATCGGGGCCCGCCGACCTCACCAGCGTTCTTCTGACCGCAGACCGCTCGGGCGCCGCCGCGCGCCCCATCCCGCTCGAACGCCGCCGCCCTCCTCACCGGCGGGATCGAAGCCGTCGGCCTCACCCACGACGCCCTTCGTTCGCGCCCCTTCTCTTGTTTCATCCCACGAGTGCTGCTCCGTCCGCCTCCACGTGAACTCCGCCGCCTGCAACCGTGAGAACTCCGCCGCCTGCAACACGCGAGAACTCCAGGTTTTTTTTACAGTATCTGAACTGCAGGTACTTTGTGTATTGGTTGCTCCGTAGGAGGATATGAACTGATTCTAGGTCAGGATTGGGATTTCTGGCTATTAAAAGAAAGTTCATATGCATAAATTAATATCGTCTGTGTCTAGGATCACCAAGTTTAGACTATGGATCATGCCACTCAATCTTTTTACAAGTCGCCATGTTAGAAGATAAACATAGAATCAGTATATTTTTTATCTTTATCTTTTTCGAGCTGAAAAATTATCATCTATGTGCAATCTTCACCAAGTTTCTCTCTGAGATCAGAGATCAGAAACATCAAATATGTACATGTTTAACTTATATTTATCCTTCTTATATAGAGTAGTTAATCAAATAATTTGGTTCATATGCATTTTAATGACAGCTTCTTGTATGCATTGTTTGCTGGTTAGCTCGGTGCGATTGTGACATATGCAGCTGAAGACAAACTTAATTATTTGCCTAAATCTCAACATGACTACTATTGGGTTACTACAGTGTGTTCTTGTACAAAACGAGTAGGTTCTGTCTTGACTAAAAAAACTGCACGTATAGATGTCTTATCTCTGATTTTTAAGTAACTTGATTCAGCATTGTTATTTAAACCTACTTAGACACGAGCATTTTATGACTTTGAATAGATTCTGTAAGACGTCAACAATAGTCATCTCATGTAAAAAACAGGGACTTGCAAATGAAACAAGTTCATTTTTTAAACTGAATAAAAGAAGTTCTAGGTTGTTATTTGTCTTTGAGTATGGACCCTTCAAAGTAATTTGTCCAGCAGCAACTCATGTATGATAAGAGGTGGTAAATTAATCAAAGTCATTAGTTTTCCTTTGCATATGTTTGTGCAACTTTTATTTATGTATGCACAATATGTTAACGCATAGGTTTTCTAATGTTTCATGATATCCTTCTTTTCTAAGGTAGTACAACCATGCCAGAAACTCCGCAGTATGAGAGGAACAGGTTGGCAAGGGTTGCGAGGCTCAGATCTGAAGCGGCAACGCCACTTATGGAGATACATAAAATAGCCGGGCAATTGGTATATGGTGAGAGTGGCCATGACAAACAAAGGCGCAAAGGTGACAATGGTGGCAGTGGCTCCGAATATGAGCCAAATGATGATGAGGAGGCCGATGATGCGGATGATGTTTCTGGAGAAGAAGATGAGCAGGAGCCAACTCTACATATCTCAAAGGAAAATGTACCATATCTTTCTATCGAAACAGAGTATCTATAGATCATTTATAATTATTTTTGATAGGTTTTTAAGCATACAGAAAATATGTAGTGTTTCTCAAATCTTAAAATCACCTTTAGCTAACTAAAAGCAAGTGAGGTTGTTCTATTCTAAATGTATTGCTAGCATGCTTGTCATTTTAAATTGGCAACACATGTGGCATTAAGTGTAGAACTACTGGCATGATTACTATTTTTTTGTCTTACTACTAAATGTAGATTCAACTTGCTAAGTCAAATTTAAGTCAATGTTGATTCACTTCCTTGTTTTTGCCCAACTTGTTTGAACCAGGCAAAGCAAGCTTCTACAAAGCCACAAGGGAGAAAGCGTGCTCGGTCCAAAACTGCTGTACCTACTACCACAAGAACAACAAGAGCATCAGCATCTAGACTTAACCAGACAGACCAGACCCCACCTAATGACAATGACACATCACCTCATCAAACTTCCAATGATACTAACTCACCTGATGTCGATACAGGGGTGCAACAGTCTCAAGACATGATAGACTGCTCGCGCCAAATTGATAACGCGGTTACACTACGTGGCCAAGGTATATGTAGCATCATCTTCTAACTCTGCTTTCTAGTTTCTACTTGAAATAATGAATTTCTACTTTTTCTGCTACCTTGTGATGTAGATGCTTTAGTATGCTCAAGTGGTCCAAAAAATCTAGAAAACTCAATGAGAACTAAACGTAGACCAACCATGGGGCATGGTTTAGATGATTATGCAAAAAGAAACGGAGGGAGGAAGATGAAGATTGATTTCTCAGCTGGCAGAGTGAGGCCTCTTGACCCTATCCAAGCAGCCAAGCTTGCTTCTCAGTGTGGTATACATGTCCGCAGCAATATCATGCATGTTGCTACACATTAGAATGATTACATCAAAGAAGGCCTAGAACGCCATATTCCTAATGTTATTGGTCATATTGCGGTGAGACATTTTCCTTTGTTCTTTTCATTCCATTTTTTACATGATGTGTTGTCTATTTATTGATGTATCCAATCATTCCTTGCTTTTAGAAAAACTTTGAAATGGATCCAAAAGAGGAGGTGGCCAGAGGTGTATGCACAAAGATACTCCAGAAAGGTGTTCGACAACGTCGATATATCTTGAAGAGGGATTATTTCATGGGATGCACTATTGATGAAGCGTTATCAAATAAGCCACCCAAAGTTACTCAACCAAATTGGGAAGCTCTTGTCAACAAATGGTCAGATGAAAGAAACAAGGTTTGTATCAAAATAGGCCACCAACAATACCTATAATGAATCTGAAGTTGCATACTACTTTTGTTTTAGTTTGTCAGGTTTATTAGACACTTTTTGTTGTATTATTTTGCATGGCTATGACCTAGAGGTTTTAGGACAGAGCAAGGTAGATATGTTCTTACCGATATGTTGGACATAGTAAGGGAGGGACACAGTAAGATGATAATACTAGTGTTAGTAGCATAATTGGCAGTACCTAATGAACATGTTTTTTGTTTTAGTAAATAATCGTTGCTAGTGATAATACTAATATTCGTTTGCTTCATTTAGAAACTTTGCGCAAAGAACAAGAAGAACCGAGAAGCTGTCAAGCATCAGCAAACTACCGGCTCTAGGTCGTATCCTGCCCATTTTCACCAACTTGTAAGTATTGTACCAAACTGAATATCGTACCATGTCTAATGCAACATGTCTTCATATATTGAATACTAATTATATGAATTCCTAAATCTTGTAGAAGAAAGACAAGTACAACAATGAGGACCCTAGTCCAATTGAATTCTTCAAAGAGACCCATACCAACAAAAAGACGGGATGCATGAGCGCAACTGCACTTGATGCTTATGTGAGATTTCTTTATCCTTTTGACATGAACAAATGTTATTGCTGGCAGTAGTTTTCATTGCTGCATAAATAAATGCATGCATGCAACTACCATATCCTGTATTTACTTCTGTGCATATATATAAAGGGGTATATGTGATGAGTATTTCCCTCCAAAAATTATGTTTGAATGAGGACTTAAACTGCATACTTAATTCTGACTAATTTTATGGTATGGCTAGCAAGTTCGTACGGGTACATGTCTGGTGGTACATTATATATATGCATGAATAGTGATGTGCATGCATACTATGCTTCAGTACTAAGTCGTCAAATTGTTTTTTCACTCTCAGGACTAGATGTTCTGTTGAGTGCTGGCCTTAGTGTTGGCTGCTTATTGTGCCATTGGCTGTTATTGTGTTGCTCGCTACTTGTTGCTGTTGTTTGTTGGTTGCTTCATGAATATTCTGTTAGCGTTTGTGACTCTTATCTATGATATTTATATTATTTTGTAATTTTTATTGAACCTATCATCTTTCTCTAACTTGAGCCATGATGCATGCTTTCTTCTATAGACCGCGATGGAAAATAAAAGGACTGAAGCATAACCAGTAGATGAGCTGCTAGTGCCTGATACACAGATTGTGGCTGAAGTTCTAAAGGAGCATAGCTCGTCAAGAACCTTCCTCTCTAGCATGGGGTGCCAATCAAGATCTGGGAGGTCTAGAACATCTGCTTCTGAAGGACGTGTCCGAGAATTAGAAGAACTAGTAGAGCAGCAGAGGAGGGAGGCAATAGAGGCACGTGAGATGTACCAGCAACAGTCAATTGAGAGAGCAAAAGAGCAAGAGGCAGCACTTGAAGAGATGCAAAGGAAGCAACAGGAAGAATTGGAAGCTCTAAAGAAGAGTCAGGATGCATATGAAAAGAAGCAAAAGGAGCAGGACAACCTTCTTAGTTTCCTCTTACGGAAACATGCAACTCAAAACTAAGCACCATATTTGATGATGCGCGAAGAACATCAGTATATGAGACCTTCTACAATGTAGCCGGTGTCCAAAATGTCAAAAGGTAGCCACCTCATCACCGATGTCCAACAAAAAAATTCAGGCACCGCTCTCACAGTGTAGGGCTTCAACAGGTGAAGAATATTGGGACCCAAATAATAAACAAGTACGTGTTGCTGCTGTGTAGGAAGGAAAGAGAGAGAGGCATTTGTTGTTTAGAGTAGATGGATAGCAATATTTTATTGGTTGTAGGAATTGGGCATTGCAGCTTCTACTTGCTCCGATGCCTCAAAATTTTGGTTCAGGCACCGGCAATCTGAGCCAGAAATCAACTGGGCACCGATTGAACATTGTGGAAGACATGATAGTGCTTTTCTAGCATTCCTAGTTTGCTAGTGTTTAGTTTTGTCAACTTTACATTGCAACTTCGTTAGTTATGTATGATGATATTCAGTTGTGAGTCGCAGATATATATTGTGATTTTGATTTTGACTGCAATTGAGTATATCTGGCCATATGTATATCAAATTCGAAAATATTGATCGTCAAGAATTTAAATTAAATTTACATAAAAAGGGAATCAATATCAAAAGAAAAAATAATTCTAAAAAATAATACCTGCAAAATAGGGTAAACATCAACGATTTATTGCAAAATATGACCAAGAAAAGGTTACACGTAATAAATTTTAATTTTTAGAAAATATCAGAAAAAGGGAATTTTTCTTTGAAAAATAGGATTTTTCTAAATTAATAAAATGACATCACATATGATGTCATCAACAACCGTGACGCTATTCCATGACGTTTTCACGCTATGGGATGGTCTCGTAGGTGCTTACATCACATATGATGTCATCCATATTCAGTGACGTTCTTTTGCGCGCCGCGTCACGAGCGGGAATCTGTGACGGGGATTCCATGACGATGCCCGTGACGCTCGAAAAACGTCACACAGGGGTATTCCGTGACGTTATTTGCTATTCCATGACGTTTTGAGCTCGTCACGGTATATCGGATCTCTTGTAGTGATAGTAGGCGCTTGAGGTCCTTGAATGCTTCTTGCGCTTCATTGGTCCACTCGAATTTGTCAGCTTTGCGGAGGAGCTAATAGAAGGGCAGCGCCTTTTCTCCCATTTGACTGATAAATCGACTGAGGGCCGCGATTCGCCCGGCTAGTTGCTGAACGCCTCTTATGTTCTTTGGCTTTTCCATGGCAAGTATGGCCTTTATCTTTTTCGGGTTTGCCTCAATCCCTCTCGTGGAGATGAGATACCCGAGCAGTTTCCTAGAGGGTACGCCGAAGGCACATTTGTCCGGATTGAGCTTTATCCGGTAGCGATCGAGGTTGGCGAAGGTTTCGTGCAAGTCGTCAATTAAAGAGGCTTCTTCCTTGGTCTTGATTACTATGTCGTCGACATAGACTTGGATGTTGCGACCAAGTTGTTCCTTGAGGCAGGCATGCATGCACCGCTGGTACGTGGCTCCTGCGTTTTTTAGCCCGAAGGGCAATGTGTTGTAGCAGAACACGCCGAAGGACGTTGTAAACGCGGTCTTCTCCTAGTCTTCCTCCATTCGAATTTGGTTATAGCCTGAGTAGGCGTCGAGGAAGCAGAGGCGCTCGCATCCAGCAGTGGAGTCGATGATTTGATCGATCCGTGGTAGCGGGAGGTGATCTTTTGGGCAGTGCTTGTTTAGAGAAGTGAAGTCCACGCACATCCGCAGGATATCCGTGTCCTTTTTTGGCACCAGCACCGTATTGGCGAGCCAAGTGCTTTCCTTGATCTCGCGTATGAATCTGGCCTCGAGGAGTCTGTTGATCTCCATTCCGACTGCCTGTGCTCATGGCTCAGACAGTCGCCTGATTGTTTACTTGACTGGCCTTGCGTCGGGGTTGACGTTGAGTGCGTGCTCGGCAAATTCCCTGGGAACTCCTGGCATGTCCGCAGGACACCAGGCGAAAATTTCCCAGTGCTCACGGAGGAATTCGACGAGCGCGAGTTCCTATGCGGGACTCAAGTTGTTGGCGATGAGGGCCGTTTTAGCGGGATCTGATGGATGGACCTGCACCTTCCTTGTGTGCACAGATGAGTCGAAGGAGAGGTCAGGTGAGCTTGGCCTACTCAGGGGGCAGACTGTTGTCTGTCGTTTCCTTCAATCACGCGAGTTCCTCCTGCATGCCGAAGGACTGGGAGATTTTGTTGAATTCCCTGTCGCAACTGCCAGATCACTCGAAATTCCCGTTGATCGTGATGACGCCGTTGGGATCTGGCATTTTCATCTGCAGGTAGGCGTAGTGGGGTACTGCCATGAACCTAGCGAACGCGACACGCCCGAGGATGCAGTGGTATTGTGAGGGTCAGTCGACAACTTCAAAGTCGATGCGCTCGCGTCGGAAGTTCTTCGGCGTGCCGAATATGACGTCGAGGTTGATTTTGCCCAGGGGGTATACGGCTTTTCCTGGGACGATGCCGTGGAACATTGTGTCCGATGCCTCCAAGCAGGTTAGAGGGATCCTCATTGCTCGCAAGGTACTCGCGAATATGAGATTGATACCGCTTCCGCCATCCATGAAGACGTGACTCATGTCGAAGCCTCCAATTTGCGCCTCGAGTACGAGGGGGCAATGACCTGGGCGAAGTACTTGAGGCGGGTGGTCGCGTTTGTCGAAGGTAATGCACGACTCACTACCACTGAGGTACTCAGTGGTGGACGGTGGCGAGTGTGTGGCCAAATTGACTTGGCGAGTGATGGCCTTCTGCACCCTATTGGAGGGGCGTCCCTTTTGGATCATCATGGTACCCATGGCTCATAGGTATGGTTCGCCTCCGTGATGCTGGTCCGGTGCAGCTCCATTCGGGGGTGGCCCAGGTGGTGGTGGTGGTGGTGCGCCATGTGCCACTGCGCCTGGAGCGGTTCCGTAGCCTCTTTCGACTGCCTTGCGGTTCATCCAAACCAACCCCTCATGTAGCTTGAGGAACTCGCGGCAGTCCTTGAGGAGGTGACTGGACTTTCTCTTGTCGTCATGCTTGTCGATGTAGAAGTGTACCGTGCATGGTCTGGACAATTTGTCTTCGACGGAGGTCGCGGGTGCTTCATCGCGAGTGCGGTGTTGCCATACTTGTGTGGTTTTCCCGGAGTCGCGGTATCCGCCGCTGCGGTATCCGCTGTTGCGGTTATCGTTGCGTCTATCGGCGTAGCCGGCTGCGACCATGTTGACGTCATCGCGATTGTTGTAGACGCGCATACGACGTTTACTCCGGCGGTCGCGTCTTCGTTCAAGTTCTGCCTCCTCGTCAGAGTGAACGCGATTCTTCAACGAATCTTCTCCATCAGCCCACCGATTCACGATCTCCATCAGGTGGTCGATGGTATTGGGCTTTGAGCGGCCTAGCTCCTCCCTGAGTTCCATGCGGCGGACACCACCGTTGAATGCATCAATCGCGCGAACTTCCGAGATGTTCTCTGCGGAGTTCTTGATGATGTACCATCTTTGAATGTAAGAGCGCAGCGATTCGCCAGATTTTTGTTGGCAGCATCTCAGTTCTTCGATTGAAGCGGGGCGTTTGTACGTGCCCTTGAAGTTGCGTACGAAGCTGTAGACCAGCTCATCCCAGCTGCGAATGGATCTGCGCGGGAGGTTATTGAGCCATGCCCGGGCGGTGCTCTGCAGCTGTAGCTGCAAGCATTGCATGGCAGTACTTCGACTGCCTCCGTGCAGCCTGACTGAGGAGATGTGATCCTCCAGCCAGATCTTGGGGTCTTGTGGACCGTCAAATTTCGGGTTCTCCCATGGGAGTTTGAACCCTTTAGGCATTCGCTTTTGCCTGATGGATCTGCTGAAGCATCTGCCGCCGCAGAGCTCTCCATCTTCTTCTTCCGAATCAGTCGACCGAGCACGTCGTGCCCTTGACTTGTCGATCTTGCGCTGTGTGAGCTCGTCGCGTGCATCGTAGTCGCGATCGTGTCATCGTGAACGACGACGCCGAGAAAGGTCATGACTGTCATCACTTGACGAGGACGAGGAGTAGCGTTTTGCTAACGCTTTGCCCTTTTTTGGGTCTGGTGCTGGTACTTTGTCGAGGGCGGCCCAAGGCCCGCGATCGTATATCGGTGCATGGTCGTTCGGGGATCTCCAGTCGGTGGCTGGTTATTGAGAAGGTACATGGTGGCCGCTGTCACTGCGGCCTGTGGCATCCTGGGAACCACGTTGCCTCTTGTGTCAACTGTCATAGAGCCGAAGTCAAGGACTTTCGCGGTGTCTATGCGTTCTTGGTCGGTGAGGTGAGCCATCCACGATTGCCTCTTCCTGGCGAGATGCTCGTTGCCTCTTGAGGAGGATCCTCCATAGGAGGAGAGCCCAGTGCAACGAAGGCTTGACTCGTCCGCCGCCTTTTTACGTGCCTCGAGTTGCGCGATTGCTTGTTTCTGGCGTTTAAATTCCTCCTTTAGGAGCCAGGGGTAACCCATCAGTAGTTCCTAAGGGGACCCGAAGGGTAGAGGTGCACCTTGTAGGGCTTCACGGCAGCGTTCCCACTCTTGCTCGTTGAGCCTGATCACGACGCGCTCGCCGTTTTGCTCGTTGATTATGCTGGGGGGTTCGACTGCTCCTCCATTGCCGCCATTGGCAGCGTTGGGCGGGTCGGTGTCGTTGCTGGTGTTACAATTGTTGCCGCGGTTGGCGGAGGTGTCGCCCGCGTTGATGACGGCGCACATGAAGTTATTTGGGAAGTTGTTGCTTCCACAACTTTCAGATCCGGAACCTTAGGTTCCATCTTCAGTGGCCAGATCTCTTAGATCGGAGTCGCGACTGTTGTCGCTGATCAGGTTCCCGACCGCCGCTGGAGCATTGAGCTTGCTGAGGGTGCCGATCGATGGAGGGAACCATGATGCTGGGGCAATCGCCGGTGCTGTCGGCTGATCGGGCATGCGAAGCGTGCCCATCTGACCAACTTGGAAGCAGAAGCTCCCAATCGCCAGGCTGATTCCGTCGCCCACAGACTCGAAGGCCGGGCGAGTAGCCGGCGTGTGGATGGTGAAGTCGAAGGCGCCGAAAAGCTGGCGAATCTCTGCTGTTGCAAAGTTGTAGATCGCGTTTGATGGGGCCGAAGAAGCCGCAACATCAGCACTCCTAGCTCCCACAGACAGCGCCAATTGACGAGGGTTAAACTCTTCAATGCCCATTCTTATGGACTTGGGTTTTGGAGAAGGAGGGAGCGCTGGAGACATCTATCGGCTAGCAAACAAGCACACAGGGGACAAAGGATTTACCCAGGTTTAGGCCTCGTAGAGGTCCCTACTCCTGCTTGTCTGCTCGTGGAATTATCGAAGGAGTCGAAAGTTACAATGGTGCACAGATGAAATCTGGCGAGGGTTGTGGAAACTAGGGTTGCGTGTGTCTCCTCGCCGCCCCCTCCTAGCCCTTATAGGCTAGCTCTCAGGTAGCAGGTCGAGTCGGTTACAAGTTAGGGTTTTCCCTTTCAAACTTTCTATCTTTAGCTTCTTCTTGTCCTTCAAGCAATCGAGAGTCCGTAGGTTACTCGAGTCCCTCCCTCCGGGCCTTGGCGACACCGTGGGCCTGTATGTATTTGGACCGTATATACCAAGCTCGAGTACCTGTAGGGTATACCCATGTCACCATCATACTAGAATCTTCTCCCTTGTTTCTCTAGACCATGTTATCAAAAATTTCGTGTGTTAGGTAGTGACGAGGGATTAACTCATCAATGCCCATTGTTATGGACTTGGGTTTTGGAGAAGGAGGGAGCGCTGGAGGAATAATTCGGCTAGCAAACGAGCACACAGGGACGCAAGGTTTACCTAAGTTCAGGCCTTGTAGAGGTCCCTACTCATGCTTGTCTACTCTTGGAATTAATGGAGGAATCGAAGGTTACAGGGGCGCGCAGATGCAATCTGGCGAGTGTTGTGGAAACTAGGGTTGCGTGTGTCCTCCTCACCGCCCCCTCCTGGCCTTTATATAGATAGGCTAGGTCTCGGGTAGCAGGTTGAGTCGGTTACAGATTAGAGTTTTCCCTTAAAACTTTCTATTTTTAAGTTTCTTCTTGTCTCGCAAGTAATCGAGAGTCCGTGGGCCACTCGAAGTCTTCATCCGGCCATGGCAACGCTGTGGGCTTCCACTGTATCTGGACCATATATATCAAACTCGAGTACCTGCAGGGTATACCCATGTCAGTAGCCCCCGAGTGTCCAGCGTTATCGTAGATTCGACTAGGGACTCTATGAAGCCTTTTGAGTGCATGACTGGGTATTTTTTTCGAATGTTTTGTTTATGTCATAGGGATTGTTGATTTGCGTGCCTGATTTAATCGATGTATGGGTATCAGTTAACTGCCTTAGGGCAAAACAACGCAATCTACTCGAAGTCGAGTCCCCGGACTCGAATTTGGAAAAGTGCTGGTGTAATTCGACTCAAGTCGCGGAGGTCTTACAGAAGTCGAATTCCAGTATATGGGTGTGAGCACTCGACGCGTCCGTCAAGGAATGTTCATCGTACCTGTAGGCACGGATATATTTCTGGTAGTGCACAGCAAATGCGTTGCCAGGCCTTACTCTTGTCTTATCTTCACGCTGCAAGCATGACATCCGAATTTTTGTCATCGTGGAGATAATTCGGGCGGCCCAGGAGACGCAGTTTCTTTGTAGGGAAAAATATGAGGCGGTGTCACCATAGACTTCGAGTGTGGATGTTATCAACACACAGTACGATGTACAAATAATCATAGGGTGCGCGACCAGCGCTCCCTATGGGAGTAGCCCCCGAGTGCCTAGTTGAGTCGAAGACTCAGGCAGGGACTAAAGAACTTTCGCAACTGCTGCCGTCTTTTGTTTGCTTGTTTCAGTCGAATTTGTTTCCAGCGCTCCCTATGGGAGTAACCCATGATCCATAGTCGAATCGTAGATTTGAGTGGTTGGGTAAGCTTTGAATGTCCATATTCCTGCATAAAAATAAAATCGTAGGGTGCACGACCACCGCTCCCTATGGGAGTAGCCCCCTAGTGTTTGGTGGAGTCAAATACTCGAGCAAGGACTAAAGTAGTCGAAGTATTCTAGTGCTCAAATTGATGACATCAGTGCTGACAATGTGATGACCTCAATTACCTGCGTGAGAGGCTTTGACGGGATGTGATGAGCGGTAGGTCCCATTTTTTGACTTTGATTTAACCGGGCGTGCGTAATCTTCCGTTTTAACTGCGCCTCCTCGATTTTCATGCGTAATGGAGATAGTGGGGGACGGTTCATGCTTTGGCATCTCCACGTGTCGACCACGATGTGCGCCACGCGTCCAATAGGGTTTCTGCTGGCCGTTGGATTGCATCCGCAAGGGGGTTAAGTAGCAGCACAGCTACGGTAATTTTCCCATCTGCTCTTTTCTCTGCTTGTGCTTCCATCACCATTGCCACTGCTCTCTGCTTCCTAGAGCTCTTCCTCTTCGCGGCGCTGGACCAACTCCACGTGTTCTCGAGCTATTTCCTCTGCTCGCACCACCATCGCAATGTTGGGTCCGCGGCATAGAAAACAAAAAATTTCCTACATGAGAACTATACGCCAAGATCTATCTACTAGGTATAGAGCAACGGGTGGACATACATCCATCGAGAACTTACCCTCGAAGACAACAAGTTTTGTTAACAAGTAGGAACTCGTGGTTGATGTAGTCGTACACTTGCCGATCTCAAGATCGTGTGGAAGTCTGAGCAGGTCTTGCTCCAGCACTTCCTTCAGATCCAGCTCCAGCAAGTCCAGCACCACCAAGTCCAGCACTGCAAAGCAGTGGTGCATCCGTGATCGCACACACGTCCGGTATCCCGACAACCTCCGTCCCTCGCTCTAGCAAAGCAGCGGAAGCAGCAACTCCTTTCCAGATAAAGCCACCGGGAACATGTATCTCGCTAATCTGAGACCATGGGGGAATAATACTAGAGGGGGAGAAAGATCCTTCACGAGGAGGTGTGAGTATGAAGGTGTGAGAGGGGGGCCTTTTATAGGAGGAGGGGAGGGTGTCCCTTCACCTCCCCCATTCATGTGGTGGTAACCCCCTCCACATTAAAATGCCCCTTCACATTCTCTTTTAAAGTTTCCACTTTAAATGCATTAAATTTCTCCAAATTTAATGCTCTCTCATTTAATAAAACTCTTTTATTAATTTTATTCAGAATTTTGTTAATTACTTTAATTAAAAAACATTCACATAAAACCCCCTGCAACATTTCTATATTACATGCGAACCAATTTCAGCAATTTCACCTGAAACAGTTTCGGTGTCTATTGAAATCATTCCAGCGCTTTCTTAAATCTTTATCTGAAACATATTTGCTCCAAATGGTGTTGGTATCCCTTAAGTGTGTCACCCTACGGTTCGCGAATAATGCAGACATGATCGAGACCCCTCTCCGATCAATAATCAACAGAGGGACCTTGAGATCCATACTGACGCCCACATATTCAATGATGACTCTTGTGATCGTGTGAACCTTTAACGTCGTAACTAAATCCCTTTGTCTCGCCATATATTACATGTCCGAGATTCGATCATTGGCATCAAATACCTAGTTTGATCTCGTTACCGACATGCACTCTTTTCTCGTTCCCGTGATATAACATTCTAGTGATCACATCACTTGCTTGCAAGCTATTTCAATGTGATATCACCGAGAATGCCCAGAGTATATCTATCCGTCATCGGGATGGACAAATCCCACTCTTTATCCATGAGCCTCAACATAACACCTTCGTAGCACTGAACCCACCTTTATAGTCACCCTGTTACGGTGTGACGTTTGATGTTATCAAGATACTCTTCCAGTGTTAGCAATTAACATGATCTCATGGTCTAAGGACTAAGATTACTTCGTATGATGTTATAGCAATATAAACATAATGACTCTGACCGTAATGCTATACTTTGGATGAATGTTCATCACATCATTCCACAAATGTCGTGACCTCGTTATTAACAACATCCAATGTCCATGATCAGGAAACCTTGATCATCTTTTAATCAACGAGCTAGTTTATATGAGAGGCATTACTAGGAACTTTGTATTTTGTTTATTAAACACACATGTATTAACGTTTCCAATTAATACAATTATAGCACGCAAAATAAACATTTATCATAAACATGGAATAAGATAACACACATGGCATATTCCCTTCAGTCTCCCACTTGCACTAGAGTCAATAATCTAGTTTGTAAAGTTGTATATACAACACCTAGGTGTTGAATATACGCGTTTGCTAGTGCTTAACATAATCTCCGGATCTGACACTTTCAGGTCCATGTGTATTTGCATGTCTTTGTGTCTCTACGCATCACTCATTCTCAAATGAGATGGCATTGTATAAATTTGGTCCTTTGGTGAGACCTTTAGTTTGTTCGGGTTAAAATATGTTGATATTATTGTCATACAATATATCTTCACAGTATTAGCCCACTTTGAACCACACCTAGTTTGATAACAAACTACTAAACACAAATGCCCTCCTTTGCTGCTATTATAGCAGTTATATACTTAGCCTTTTGTTGTAGTATCTGTCACAATGTCTCAACTTTGGAACTCATCCAAATCCATCATGGAACATCCTTTCCATTACATTGTGCCACCCATAGTCTAAATTGAGATAAATTTAATTTGTATCTTGTGACAAAACTAGTAGCAATGTAACACTTTACAATGAAGTACCTTTAACTATTTGTCACTTATACATGATATATTCTTAGTTCTTCCAAAGCTCATAAGAATATCTTTACTATTGTCCAATGATCATCTTATGAATCATTCTGGTATGTGCTCATAACATTTAGAGCATAGGACATTCTGGATATATACATATCACGGTATAATCGATCAAAATCTTCATGTGATTTTACTCACCAAGTGTTGAAACACTTGTATCTTGATACAATCCTTTCCATGCAGCAAGGACCTTTCTTGTTGTTTCCATATTGAACCCTTTCAATATCTCATATATGTATGTCTGGCACAACCTTATTAGTGCCTCAATCTATCCATATAGATATTGATGCCAAATATTCCGGTTTTGCCCAAGTCTTTCATCGAAATCCTATTTTAATGAAATTCTTAAATTGTGCCAATAAAAGATACATCATTTCCAATCAACAATATGTTCTCTACATAATGTATTAGAAATATTTCTCAGCGCCCCCACTTAATTTCTTGCAAATGCAAGCATCTTCATCATCTCCGATGAATTTAAACTCTTTTAACAGTTTCATCATGATGAAGATTCCAACTCCGCTATGCTTACTTCAACTATTGAAGTTTGCATGCCCTTTTAGCACCCTTTGAATTAACAAAACCCTTCGGACCGCCTCTTGTACACATCCTAGGTAACCATTCTATTAGAAGAACATTGTTTTGTTTGTTCAACTACCATACATCAAATTATATGTAGTGGTTGCTACATTAATCCGTCAAGACTAAATATCGATATGAAAGATCAAATCGTGTCATAGTCAACTCCTTGAACATTGTCGTAAACTTCTTTCTGACATGTCGACTATTTCATAGATGTTAAACATCCATGTCTATTTCTTTATAGATCCAAACACGACCGATAGGCTTCACGCCTTTCCGGAGGGTTTTCCAAGTTTAGAAACTTGATTTCTTGTGTATGGATTCTATCACGGATTTTATGAATTCTAGTCATTTTATGGAGTCAGGGCCCATCATCGCTTCTTTGCATGCAGTCGGTTCATCATTGTCAAAACAATAACGACTTCTGTTACAAATCTTACTATTTGATTCTTACCAACCCACATGGTTCAATAGGAACTCTAATCTCCAAGATCACACCCTTTGTAATCACAGAAGCCATGAGCATTGTGGCCGCCACCGGGACACTTTCCGGCGCTGTGCTACTTAGAACATATGGCTAATGTTCAACAACCTTATTAAAGTTCTATTGTCCTCCCACTTAACTTTTCGCGTAAATTCCTTCTCAAGAAACTTGACGTTCCAAGCGACAAACTCTTTTGTCCTCGGTGTTATGGAGGAATTCCCAACAAATTCTTTGGGATAACATACAAAGACGTGCTTATCCGACTTTGGTTGTAAACATTTTACTTATGCATAGCATACCAAAATTTAAGAAAAGACAATTCGTGTTTTATCCCAAACCATAACTTATATGGTGTCATTTCAACGGATCACGATGGTGCTCTCTTCAGTGTAAAAGCGATAGTCTCTAGAGCTTCAATCCTTAAAACATAATGGCAGTTTTATAAATGACACCTTTGATCTTACCATGTCAAACATGGTTTGATTTCATCTCTCGAATATGCCATACTCCTATTGTTTATCGGGAAACACAAATCATGGAAGAATTCCTCAAATCTTAAGTGTTTTGCTAAACATGTAACTCAAATATCTTCCTTTATGATTGAATCATAAACTCTTTATTTTCTTGTTACAATGATTTTCCACTTCATCTTGAAAGTCTTTGAAATATTTTCAAATGTTTCATACTTCTTCCTTATTAAGTAAATATATAGACCGTATTTACTTAAATTTCTGGAGAAAGCATATGAAGCAAAAAGATCCATCGCATATGGCTACATATAATGGACTATATACATACATGCATAATATCCAATAAGTTAGTCATCCGTTCCTCTTTGGCCTATGAACGGAGTTTCAGTTATCTCGCGAAAAGTCTCACAAGCGTCAATTGATCGAAATCAAAGACTTGAAAAATCCATCAACATGGAGTTTCTTCATGTCTTCTTTTCAATATAATTTAAACAGCGATGTCACTTCATAAGTGATCTTTCAATCATTTGTCTTGCGACATTTTAGCAATTGTGTTTATGGATGTGATTTCTCCAACTAGACTTGTAAAAGTTCATCCATCCTTTATGGAATACGGTAATTATTTGAACAACCATTGTTCTCGTAATACCGGAACAAAATAACAATTATTAAAACAAATCTTGAAGTCTAGGTTTGACGACAACGAAAAACACAATAACACTTTATTTGTTTTCGATGAACATCATCACTTATTCTTTTGCCAGTTACTTAGGCCATTGCAGTTCATGAATTGTGTTGTTATGTACGACACTTCACACTAACCAATTCGGTACCCAATACCGATATCCAATACCTTAGAACCACATTGTTTAACAAGCAAGGAATACAGCCATAACATGTATATCTTTTCTATATACCTAAGTTGGACATCTCCAACCTTTTATTTTTCTGCCAAATATTTTATAGATTCTCTTTCAGCAATTCATTTTCCTTTTAAAAGAATGTATCAACATCAATAGTGGTGTCATTCACATGACACATAGTACAAAGCGTATATAGTCAAATACTAATACCTTTGGACTTGCACCTTGAAGTGGATCACCATCATCAAATGTTTGGTATTCTTTCAAAAATCCATTCTTTAGTAATATTTTAGTGTAGTAGAAATTTTACTTACATCTTCTATTCACCCTTATCATGACAACTTTCATGATCAAGCTACTATAGCCTATAAGGAAGAATCGCGAGTATAATGTTAGTTCCCGAAACCTTTTGGAAGATTCGGATGCCTAGCATCTCCATCCTTCACAAATTCTCATACATTATGAGAACATGTATTTTGCTAAATTATACTCTATCATAATGCAACCAAAAACATTGTCTCAGATACCACAATATCTTTCAAACATGATGGTTTCTGAAACAATTTTCATCTCCAATATAATCTTGATATTAAAACAACTTTTGAATATCAATAATCATGGAGGCAGACATGATACTTTAGATACTAACATTGGAATTCTTACTCTTCATTTAATACTACTTATTAAACTTCATGGAGTAAATAGAGTTTGCTGAAAGTTTGCAATAGGACTTATAAAATTTAAATTGACATTCAAAACAATACGATACCAGTTTGAAAAGTAAATATCCAGAATTCTATAGTTCTATTATCTCAATTAAAACTAAGCATAAGGTAGTGAACAGATGCCAATGACTACAACAAATTATGCAAATTCACTTTGATTTATTTTATGACAACTTGAGTTCTACTAATCCAAATTAGAATCAAACTCCCACTCAAAAACGACATCCCTCGTGTCCTTTTGGTGATTACATGAACCAAATCCACTACACGAAGTTCGATCATCACGTGAGTTGATGTAGCTTTAAAGGCGAGCATCTATATGGGCATCATATCAACTATATGACTCATGCTTAACCTTTCGGTCCGTGTTCCGAGGCCATGTCTATACATGCTAGGCTCGCCAAGTAAGAACCTTAGTACTCGCATGTGTAAAACTGTCTTACACCCGTTTGTATGAAAGCGTAGAGTTGAGTACACCCGATCATCACGTGATGTCTCAAAACACGATCCATAAAATGGTGCATACTTAAGGAGGAACACAGTTTTATCTTGATATCTAAATGAGGGATCATCTTACAATGCTACAAAAAGCGCCAAACTAGCAGTATAAGATGCTAAAATCTAATGTGTAAAGTGAGATGATATGGTCCATGCATTTGATCTCTATCATTTGCATCGTGGTACGATCTCTATCATTCCTTTGTGTGTAAGGCCAAGGTCTATGGAACTTACACGTTGAGTGTGTTGTAAGAGTATCTATCATACATCTACTTACAACAATACCATATCAATACACTAGCCCAGCAACGACCTAAACTAGACGCCTGTAATTTATCAATTGCAAGTTTTACGTGGCTTAGGGCTTTCGGAGATAGAACCGTTCTTACCTACGAACATGAACAACAACGAGGATAACCAAGTTATTAGAAACTCGATGTAAATCAGATATTGACTATAGTAGGAGAGATAGACACCTGCCAGCCACTTATGCAAAACAAGTTGCATGTCAGTCATGGAACCGGTCTCATGTGCGATGACATGTAAGGTTGGTCCGGGCCGCTTCATCCCATTATGCAACCAATATCCAAAATACATGAAATATGCAATAACATGATCATCATCGCCCACATATAAACATATGTGTACTACCTGTGCAAACCACCTACGCATAGATCAGGCTCTGATACCACTGTTGGGTCCGCAGCATAGAAAACAATAAGTTTCCTACGATGAGAACTATACACCAAGATCTATCTACTAGGTACAGAGCAACGGGTGGACATACGTCCATCGAGAACTTACCCTCGAAGACAACGAGTTTTGTTAACGAGTAGGAACTCGTGGTTGATGTAGTCGTACACTTGCCGATCTCAAGATCGTGTGGAAGTCCGAGCAGGTCCGGCTCCAGCACTTCCTTCATATCCAGCTCCAGCAAGTCCAGCACCACCAAGTCCAGCACCGCAAAGCAGCGGTGCATCTGTGATCGCACACACGTCCGGTACCCCGACAACCTCTGTCCCTCGCTCCAGCAAAGCAGCGGAAGCAGCAACTCCTTTCCAGATAAAGCCACCGGGAACATGTATCTCGCTAATCCGAGACCATGGGGGAATAATACTAGAGAGGGAGAGAGATCCTTCACGAGGAGGTGTGAGTATGAAGGTGTGAGAGGGGGGCCTTTTATAGGAGGAGGGGAGGGTGTCCCTTCACCTCCCCCATTCATTTGGTGGTAACCCCCTCCACGTTAAAATGCCCCTTCACATTCTCTTTTAAAGTCTCCACTTTAAATGCATTAAATTTCTCAAAATTTAATGCTCTCTCATTTAATAAAGCTCTTTTATTAATTTTATTCAGAATTTTGTTAATTACTTTAATTAACAAACATTAACATAAAACCCCCTGCAACATTTCAATATTACATGTAGAACCAATTTCAGCAATTTCACTCGAAACAGTTTCGGTGTCTATTGAAATAATTTTAGCGCTTTCTTAAATCTTTATCTGAAACATATTTGCTCCAAATGGTGTCAGTATCCCTTAAGTGTCTCACCCTATGGTTCGCGAATAATGCAGACATGATCGAGACCCCTCTCCTATCAATAATCAGTAGCCGGACCTGGAGATCCGTACTGACTCCCATATATTCAACGATGACTCTTGTGATCGTGTGAACCTTTAACGTTGTAACTAAATCCCTTTGTCTCGTGATATATTACATGTCCGAGATTCGATCATTGGCATCCAAATACCTAGTTTGATCTCATTACCGACATGCACTCTTTTCTCGTTCCCGTGATATAACATTCTAGTGATCACATCACTTGCTTGCAAACTATTTCAATGTGATATCACCGAGAGAGCCCAGAGTATATCTATCTGTCATCGGGATGGACAAATCCCACTCTTGATCCATGAGCCTCAACATAACACCTTCGTAGCACTGAACCCACCTTTATAGTCACCCTGTTACGGTGTGACGTTTGATGTTATCAAGATACTCTTCCGGTGTTAGCAATTAACAGGATCTCATGGTCTAAGGACTAAGATTACTTCGTATGATGTTATAGCAATATAAACATAATGACTCTTATCGTAATGCTATACTTCGGATGAATGTTCATCACATCATTCCACAAATGTTGTGACCTTGTTATTAACAACATCCAATGTCCATGATCAGGAAACCTTGATCATCTTGTTAATCAATGAGCTAGTTTATATGAGAGGCATTACTAGGAACTTTGTATTTTGTTTATTAAACACACATGTATTAACGTTTCCAATTAATACAATTATAGCATGCAAAATAAACATTTATCATAAACATGGAATAAGATAATAACCACTTTATTATTGCCTCTCGGGCATATTCCCTACACGCAAGATGGGGAAAAATAAGGGAGGCGCCGCCACTGGGTCTGCTGCCGCCACCGTCATAGCCAAGAAGAAAGGTGGCTCCGCTGCCGTGGGCACCAGCGCTGCCGGTGCCGGCAAGAACAAAGGTGCGGGCACTCGCGTCACCAATGGCGCCTGGCGCGCATCCACCATCAAGGCCTCTGAACTCCGTCTTTTGCGCCCAGATGGAGTTCTTAGGCGCACCGAAGACGATTCGCGTGTGCATGGTGATGAGGTAACCCCCTGTCCTCCATCAGGTTTCCGGGTGATGTTCCTCGCATTCATCATTCGTGGTCTGTCTCTGCCCCTACATCCCTTTGTTAGGGGCCTTCTTTGTTTCTATGGGCTCCAACTGCACCAGCTGTCCCCAAACTCTCTTCTTCACATTGCGTGCTATATCACGCTTTGCGAGTGCTGGCTCGGAGTCGAGCCACACTTTGGTCACTTCAAGCGGCTTTTCAAGCTAAAGCATCAGTCAACTTCTCGCTCGTTAGTCTACAAAGTAGGCGGCTGCGGGATTCATGTCGACTCCTCCATTACCTACTTCAACATCAAGCTCACGGCGTCCATACAAGGGTGGAGAGACAAGTTGTTCTACATCTGTGACCAGAAGGCCGACGGAGAGCAATACGGACTCGCGCCCTTCGACCCCGCGATGCCATGCAGGAGGAGGCGTTCTTGGAAGAACGTGGTCATGCCTGGCGAGTCCAAGGAGACAGAAGTGCTGTACAAGCGCGTCTACGACCTCGAGAGTCACATGCGTAAAGAAGAGGGAGGCGCCACCCTCATTCGCACATGGTTGCATCGTCGCATCCAGCCTCTGTAGGCGAGAGTCCACCCCATGTTCCAATGGGCTGGTGCGGACGATGTCACTCGTGTTTCTCTCGATGGCATTTCCACGAGTGAAGTAGATAAGGGGGTGCGACTGGTGACCAAGTACACCACCAAGGATGTTCTCCCCAGTGAACCAGTCGTGCCTCCCTTTGATGCCTCTAACCCTCCTCATGAGGTATGATTGTGCTACGAAGTAGCTTTATTTGTCGATTACTTTTGATTTCTTGACGTATACTGAATTGTTTTCTGTATGCAGGATTGGAAGGTGTCTCCCAGTTTGGTCCTCTTCCTGAGGGGGTTATTCCTCGCGAAGTGGATGAAGAGGACGAGTCAGAATCGACCAAGCCACTTGAAGAGGAGGAGGAAGCCCCCGAGTCCAGTGGTCCGGACACTCGCAAGCGTTCTTGCAGCAAGGATTCAGATGCTTCCTCTCTGTCGACTCCAGAAGGCCCATCCATTGGTGAAGCGGAGCCGATTCCTTCTGTTCCTGTAAGCTCTATGGCGCCATCTGCTCACAAGAAGATGCGGCTGCCGAAGGAGTCGTCGGAGTCGGAGGAGCAATCCTTCGATTTTGATAGATTTGACTAGTAAGTCCTGTATTCGCAAATTCATTTTTGTTTCTTCTTTGAGTTGTCATCTATCTTGAAGCTCTTGTTTGATTGAGTGTTTCAGTCAAGTGGCGACATCGTCTTCTGATGACATCCAGTTTTTGAAGGACTCCGGAGTCGCGGACTCCAAGTCTAAGAAGGTGGCCTCGCGGTCTCCTTCTCCTCCATTGGCGGCCCACTCCGGGAATAACTCATCGAGTTCCCCGCATGCTAGGGAGCATCAGATGGTTACCCGGATGACTGTGCAACAGCCTTCTTTGAAGTTTGTGGAGGATCATGTAAGTATCATGTAGTTGGCAGTCGAATTTATTCTCGCGTTCTTTTACTTGAACTTGGAATGTCTCTGATGCAGCTCATCATGATGGAAGCCACCCGCCTAGCAGAGCAGGTTCTTAACATGGGTCGACAGCATGTGCGACTGGACAATTGCCATCGTGTTGTCGAAAGTAAGTTTTGACTTCGTCATTGTCTTTTGGCAAATATTATTGATTCGGTTTGGTAACACTCTCTGTTTGTTGCAGCTGAGCATAATGAATTACTTCGCCATGCTGCTGGATTGGAGAAGACATTGGCCGCGGCGACGAAGAATCGTGACGAGGCAGTCGCAGCCTTGGAGGAGTCGCGGAGGCGAGAGCAGGATCTCCTTGCCTCCACTGCTGAGAGGGAGAAGATGTTCAAGGAGCAGCTTCTCTTGATTGCCAAGTCCCTCTTAGGTATGACCTGTTTCATCTGGATATATCTTGCTCTTCTGCGCTTTGACGTATGATTGTTGTATTAATGCTTTTTGTATGCAGATGCCAGCGGCTTGAGTTTTGATGCCCAATATCTGCATTGTGCAGATGCTTTGGCTGGTGCCATCGCCACAGTCGAGGACTGCAGCGTTTCCCTCTAGGAGACGTTGGGGAAGGCCAAGGATGTGCTCAGTCGCATCCGTGAGGACTTGACTCTGAAGGTTGGGATGGTCGACAACCTCGGCGACCTGGTGGAATCCCTGGCTAGAGGAATCCATGCGGACTTCAAAAATTCGTAGCGCTCCGTCGGTGCCACCATGGCACTCACAATGGTCCAGGCCCATGGCGTGGAGATGGATCCCATAGCTATCTCTGAGGCAATGCCTGTCGAAGATGGAGGCCAGCAGGTAGTTTTTGCTCCCTATGCTGGTAAATGCAAAAATTACGGTCCCCAGCTTATCAAGATACTCGCCAAGTACTCCGAAGAGCGACGTCAGGTGAAGGTTGCGAAGGCTGGGGCTTCTAGGGGTACTGACGGCAAGTCCATGGCATCGGAGACAGCCATAGATGCGATGAAGCCCCCGAGGCCTAAGTCCAAGTCGAAGAAACATGCTGCGCTTTAGTATCCTTCTGTAATAGCTGTAGTGGCTTAGCCTTTTGCTTTATGGAACAATGATTTTGTGGGGGTGTCCCAATCGAAACTTTTCCTTTGTCTAAATGCATGTATGCCCTTTGCCAAATGTATTCTTGGTCTCCTATTTGCTTTTTACTTGATTTGTGTTAGGGTACATCGAATGCTCCTTCGAGTGATCCTTGTGATCCTCCTTCTGCCGATGAGAACTTGGTGCAGCCTCGTTCGAAGGTGGAGGAGTTGTCGTTGCTCTCGCGACTTCGTGATTGTATTAAGCAACTGGAGTGTGACTTGCCCATCCTCCATGGTTGCACTGATGTATGGAAGTCGAAGGCGGAGAAAGCCTCTGCTCGCGAGAAGTACCTATTGGAGGAGGTGGCCTAGCTGAATGAGTAGTTCAAGTGTTAGCCTTCTATCCTCTTATCTTTTCCTTTAGCGAGTCGCAACGATGCCTTTCTTTCACACTTTGTTTTTGTGTGGTGCAGTTGTCAATGGTTGCCATCCGCAGGATGAAAAAGATTGGATCGCTGTTCGAATGAATGATTTGACCCAGGAGCAACTGCAGGCGAGTGGGTACTTCTGGGTGGATCATGACCGTGCAATTACACTTGCGACCCTGCAAGATCGTGCTTCTCGAGTGCTTCATTTTCTAAAGAAAGCACAGTCGTGCCTCAGGCACATTTACCAGACGATGTTTCCACTAGACGCTGTCCCTTCAAGCCTGTTGGCCCTTCTGGCAAGATTCCAGGATTTGAGTGCAGTTCATGAGTGCGTGCGGCAGAAGTTAGTGGCTGATGTGGACATTGCGGCTGTTGCTGCTGGGTCGCCAACTCCACCAGCAGGTTCGACCTAGAACATGGTTCCGCATTACCAGGCGGTGGACCGCCCAGCAGAGGAAATTGTCGACTTCTTTGAGGAACAGAAAAACATTCTTCTACTATAGTAGTAGTTTTGATTTGTATCCTGCACATAGGTATACGAGTGTTGTAAAGTTTGTATGTGTATGTTGTATGTAATAGATTGATATTGATATGTAAAGAGCTTGCTAGCTCATATGTTTTGTGAGTGTATTTTGTACTCTGCAGTTCCTTTTCGTTAGCCTGACTTATTTTATCTCAGCGCCTTGCCAACCTGTCAGGTGCATTGCAACTGGGTTAGTGTATCATGGGTTCGATTGTTGTTGTGTCAGCTACTCGGGATACTGCATATTGTTCGTAGAACGAGGGTGTAAAGGATGGCGTAGCCCCCGAGTGATAAAATTGCTAGAACAATGAGGAAAACATAGAGTTTCGGGGCACTTAGCTTTATTTATTCGCAGAATCAGTGTGAGGTGTAATGTGTGGCTAAGTAGCCTGGCTGAATAGGCTTATTTGCAATGTAAGAAAAAAAAGGATGACTAAGGGTAGAAGCGCCGCAGCTGCGCGACGTTCCAGGGGTTGGAGTATGCGACTCCTGTCTCGAAATATTTGAGGCGATAGGCGCCACCTGGGATTACTTATGTAATCATGTATGGTCCTTCCCAAGGGGACTCGAGCTTGAGGTGCCCTTGCTGCTTCAATCGTAGGACCAGGTCTCCTTCGACGAAGGATCTGGGGCGTAGCCTTCTGCTGTGGTAGTTGCGCAGGTTCTGCTAGTAGATCGTCGATCTTTCTGCTACGATGTCCCGTGCCTTGTCAAGGAGATCGACGGAGTCTTCAAGTGCAAGTGTTGACTACTGCTTGCTGTATGCGACTACCCGTGGGGCTTTAAAGCATACTTCTACGGGTAACACTGCTTCGGCGCCGTGCACCATGAAGAATGGGGTATATCATGTGGCGCTATTTGGCGTTGTGCACAGGCTCCACAATACGTACTGTAGCTCGTCTGGCCAGCATCCGGCAGCTTGTTCGAGTGGCCCGAGGAGTCGCTTCTTGATTCCACTACAGACGAGGCCGTTGGCCTTTTCGACTTGACCGTTGGTCTGTGGATGAGCTACGGAGGCATAGCTTATGTTGATTCCCAGGTTCTCGCAGAAACCCAGGAACTCCTTAGAGGTGAAGTTCGTTCCATTGTCCGTGATGATGTTGTGTGGCACTCCGAAGCGATAGACAATGGACTTGAAGAACTTGACGGCACTGGCTCCTGACTGGTTTGTCACCGACATGGCCTCTATCCACTTCGTGAATTTGTCGACTGCGACACGGAGGTAGACATATCCTCCTCACGAGGAATTTGGGAGCTTGCCGACCATGTCGAGTCCCCATTGCGCAAAGGGCAGAGCCAATGGTATTGGCCGAAGTTCCGCGCCAGGTGCGTGCTGTTTGTCCGCGAATCGCTGACAAGCGTTACATCTCTGGAAGATGTCCTTGGTGTTGCGCATGGCCGTTGGCCAGTTGAATCCATCTCGTAGAGCTTTGGCGACGAGGGCGCGACTGCCGGCGTGGTGCCCGCAAGTCCCTTCATGTATGGCGAGGAGGACGTCCCTTCCGTCCGCATTGGAGACGCACCGTTGGAGTACTCCTGTGATGTTGTGCTTGTATAGTTCACCGTTGATGACAACGAATGCCTTGGATCGCCATGCGATGTGTCGCGCGTTAGTCGGGTCGTCCGATAGCCTCTTGCTGAGAAGATATGTGATGTAGGGTTGAGTCCAAGATGGCTCGATCATCATGACCCCCATTGGTCCCTCAAGTCCTCTATCAAGCTCTAGGTCATCGAGTGTCATTGGCTCATTGGGTGGCCTAGCCCCTGAGTCCGTTGTTGCACTTGTTTTCTTCTCTACGGCCTTTGGCTTGATGGAGCGTTTACAGATACGCTCGAGAAATACCCCAGGTGGTATGGGGGCGCAGGTGGAGCCAATGTTGGCGAGTGCGTCCACCTATTCATTGCTTTCACGGCCTACATGCCGCAGCTCGCAGCCGTCGAAGTCCCCTTCGAGTGTGTCATAGAGGTCGCAGTAAGCAATCATATTGTCGTTCAGTGCGTCGCACTCGTGCATTGTCTGGTTGACAACCAGCTTGGAGTCGCCGTAGATGATGAGCCTCTTGGCGCCGCAGGCTTTTGCCATCCGCATCCTGTGCAACAAGGCCTCATATTCAGCTTCGTTGTTGGAGGCGATGAACTGCATTCGTAGAATGTATTTCAGCTTTTCTCCTTGGGGCGATGTCAATATGACACCTGCGCCAGCCCCATCGTTACGCTTTGATCCATTGAAGTGCATCGTCCAGAGGTAAGACATATCTGGATTTTCGGGGAGCTAGTTCTCCATCCAGTGCACGAGGAAATCAGGGAGGACTTGCGACTTGATCGCATCATACTTCTCGTATGTAATGTCTCGTGGAGACAACTCGATTCCCCAGAGTGCGACTTGTTCGGTGGCATCAGGGTTGTTGAGAATATGCCCAAGTGGGGCGTCATTGACCACTACGATTGGGTGCTCCTGGAAGTAGTGGCGCAGTCGCCTGGCTGTAATGAAGACGCCGTATGCCAGCTTTTGGTAGTGCGGGTACTGCTGCTTTGTTGGCGTGAGCACCTCGCTGAGGTAGTAGACTGGGCGCTGCACCCCGTGGACTTTGTTTTCTTTGGCTCGTTCCACCACGAGTACTATGCTGACCACCTGGTTGGTGGCGGAGATATATAGCAGCAATGGTTCTCTTTTGCATGGAGTCACCAGTACTGGTGAGGTAGATAGTAGACACTTGAGGTCTTCGAATGCCTCATGTGCTTGGTCGGTCCACTTGAACTTGTCAGTTTTGTGGAGAAGTTGGTAGAAGGGCAGTGCCTTTTCGCCCATTCAACTGATAAATCGACTGAGCGCCGTGATTCACCAGCCAGTTGTTGTACGCCTCTTATATTCTTCGGCTTCTCCATGGCTAGTATGGCTTTTATTTTCTTCGGGTTCACCTCAATTCCCCTCGCAGAGATGAGATACCCAAGTTACTGCCCAGATGGTACGCCGAAGGTGCACTTGTCAGGATTGAGCTTGATCCTGTAGCAGTCGAGGTTGGTGAAGGTTTCGCGTAAATCATCGATTAGCGAGGCTTCCTCCTTTGTTTTGATGACGATGTCGTCGATGTAGACTTGGATATTGCGACCAAGTTGATCCTTGAGGCAAACCTGCATGCACCGTTGATAGGTGGCTCCTGCGTTTTTTAGCCCAAAGGGAATTGTGTTGTAGCAGAACACACCAAAAGGCATTGTAAACGCCGTTTTTTCTTGATCCTCCTCCTTCATTTGAATCTTATTATAGACTGAGTAGGCGTTGAGGAAGTAGAGGCGCTCACATCCCGTGGTGGAGTCGATAATTTGGTCGATTTGTGGAAGAGGAAAGTGATCTTTTGGGCAGTGCTTGTTCAAGGAGGTAAAGTCCATGCACATCCGCAGGATATCCGTGTCTTTTTTAGGTACCAGCACCATGTTGGCGAGCCAAGTGCTTTCCTTGATCTCGCGTATGAATTTTGTGTCGAGGAGTCTGTTGATCTCCATTCCGACCGCCTTTTCCCTTGGTTCGGACAGTCGCCGAATTGTCTGTTTGACTGGCCTGACGTCTGGGTTGACGTTGAGTGCGTGGTCGGCGAATTCCCTAGGAACCCCTGGCATGTCTGCTGGACACCAGGCAAAGATTTCCCAGTGCTCTCGGAGGAATTCGACGAGCGCGAGTTCCTATGCGGAACTCAAGTTGTTGGCGATGAGGGCCGTCTTTGTCGGGTCTAATGGGTGGACCTAGACTTTCTTCGTGTGCACCGACAAGTCGAAGGACATGTCGGGTGAACTTAGTCGGCTCAGGGGAGGCAGACTGTTATCTGTCGACTCCTTCAATCTTGCGAGCTCCTCCTACATGCCGAAGGACTGGGAGATTTTGTTGAATTCCCTGTCGCAGCTGTCGGACCTTTCGAAGCTCCCGTTGATTGTGATGATGCCGTTTGGACCTGGCATTTTCATCTGCAGGTAGGCGTAGTGTGGCACTGCCATGAACCTAGCAAACGTGACGCGTCCGAGGATGTAGTGGTACTGTGAGGGCCAGTCGACGACTTTGAAGTCGATGCATTCGCATCGAAAGTATTTTGGCATGCCGAAGATGACGTCGAGGTTGATTTTGCCTAGGGGATATATGCCCTTGCTTGGGACGATGCCATGGAATGTTATATCCAAGACCTCTAGACATGTCAGGGGGATCCTCATCGCGTGCAGGGTACTTGCGAACATGAGGTCGATGTCGCTCCCGCCATCCATGAAGACGCGACTCATGTCGAAGCCTCCGATCTGCGCCTCGAGTACGAGGGGACAATGGCCTGGATGAGGGACTTGGCGTGGATGGTCGCGCTTGTCGAAGGTGATGCAGGAGTGGCTTCCACTGAGGTACTCAGTGGTGGAGGGCGGAGAGTTTGTCGCCAAGTTGACTTGCCGAGTGATGGCCTTCTGCACTAGATTTGAGGGGCGTCCCTTTTGGATCATCATATTGCCTACGGCCCGTGTGTACGCCTCGCCTCCGTGGTGCTGGTCTGGCGCAGCCACGGGCGGTGGTGGTCCGGGTGGTGGTGGAGGAGATCCATGTGCCACGACGCCTAGGGTGGTTCCGTAGCCCCTATTGATCGCATCGCGATTCATCCGAGCCAGGCCCTCATGGAGTTTGAGAAACTCGCGGCAGTCCTTGAGGAGGTGGCTGGATTTTTTCTTGCCATCGTGCCTGTCGATGTAGAAGTGCACGTTGCACGGCCCGGACAGTTTGTCCTCATTTTTTGTTGCGTGTGCCTCTTCACGAGTGCGGTGTTGCCATACCTGCGTGGTTTTCCCGGGGTCGCGGTATCCACCACTGTGGTAGCCACTGTTGTGGATGTCATCGTGTTTGTCAGGTAGCCTGCTGCGACCATATTTAACGTCATCGCGGTCCTTGTAAACACGCATTCACCGCTTGCCTCGACGGTCACGTTTGCGCCCGAAGTCATCGTCGTCGTCAGAGTAGGTGCGGTTTTTCACCGAATCCTCTCCATCCGCCCACCGATTCACAATTTCCATCAGGTGGTCAATTGTTTTGCGCTTCGAGCGGCCCAGCTCTTCCCTGAGCTCTATGCGGCGAACGCTGCTGTTGAATGCGTCGATTGCGCGATCCTCCGCGATATTTTCTGCGGAGTTTTTGATGATGGACCACCTCTGGATGTACGAGCGTAGCAATTTGCCCGATCTTCGCTGACAGCTTCTCAATTCTTCGATCGATGCGAGCCTTTTGTAAGTGCCCTTGGAATTGCACAGAAAGCTATACACCATCTCTTCCCAGCTGCAAATGGATCCGCGCCGGATATTGTTAAACCATGCTCAGGCGGCGCCCTGCAGCTGTAGCTGCAGGCATTGCATGGTCGTGCTTCGACTCTCGCCATGGAGCCTGACGGAGGAGATGTGGTCCTCCAACCAGATTTTCGGGTCCTGCAGACCGTGAAACTATGGGTTTTTCAATGGGAGCTTGAACCCCTTTGGCATTCGCTTCTGCCTAATAGCTTTGTTGAAGCATCTGGCGCCACAGAGCTCCACATCTTCGTCTTCTGAGTTGGTCGAACGGGCACATCGTGCCCTTAACTTGTTGATTTTGCACTACATGAGGTCATCACGCACATCGTAGTCGTGGTCATGCCACCGTGAGCGGCAACGTCGAGACAGATCGTGACTGTCATCGCTGGACGAGGGTGAGGAGTAGCGTTTTGCCAGAGCCTTGCCTTTTTTCGGCTCCGGTGTCAGTTCTTTGTCGAGAGCGGCCTCGATTAACCCCAAGCCCGTGATCGTAGATCGGTGCATGGCAGCTCGAGGATCTCTGGCCGGCGGCTGATTGTTGAGGAGGTACATGGTGGCCGCCGTTACCGCAGCTTGCGGTGTCTTTGGGACCACATTGCCCCGTGTGTCGACGGTCATAGAGCTGAAGTCGAGGACTTTCGCAGCTTCTATGCGCTCCTGCTCGGCGAGGTGGGCCATTCGAGATCGCCTCTTGTTGGCCACGTACTCATTGCCCTCGGAGGAGGATCCTCCGTGGGAGGAGAGCCTGACCCGTCGAAGACTTGACTCATCCGCCGCCTTTTTACGCGCTTCGAGTTGAGCGATTTTTTGTAACTGGCATATGTACTCCTCCTTTAGTAGCCAATGATAGCCCATAAGCAGATCTTGCGGCATGCCGGGGGGCAGAGGATTGCCTTGCAGAGCTTCTCGGCAACGGGCCCACTCGAGATCGTTGAGTCTGATCACGACACGTTCACCAGTGTGTTCGCTCACCATGGTTGGAGGTTCGACTGCCCCTCCATTGTTGACGGGCACGCCATTGCCACCGTTAGTGGGACCACCGTTGTGTGGTCCGCCGTTAGGTGTGCTGCCATTGCGCGGATCAGGCCCGTTACCACCGTTTTCGCGATTGGCGCTGGTTTCGCCGGCGTTGATGACGGCGCACATGAAGTGGTTGGGGAAGCTGTTGCTTCCGCAAATTTTGGATCTGGAGCCGTAGACTCCATCCTCCGTCGCTAGGTCACCCAGATCAGATCTACGACTGCTGTCGCTGTCCGTGCTCTCAGCTGCTGCTGAGGTGTTGAGCTCACTGAGGGCGCCGATTGGTGGCAGGAACCACGATGCTAGAGCAATCGTGGATGTTGTTGGCTGGTCAGGCATGCGAAGCATGCCCATCTAACCAACTTGGAAGCGGAAGCTCCCGATCGCCAGGCTGATTCTGTCGCCCACGGACTCGAAATCCGGGCGAGTGGCCGGTGTATGGACGGTGAAGTCGAACACGCCGAAGAGCTGGCGAATCACCGCTGTTGCAGAGTTGTAGATCGCGGTTGATGGGGCCGAAGAAGCCGCAACATCAGCACTCCCAATTCCCACAGACGGCGTGACGAGGGTTTAACTCATCAGTGTCCATTGTTATGCACTTGGGTTTTGGAGAAGGAGGGAGTGGAGGCATCATTCGACTAGCAAACAAGCACACAGGGACGCAAGGTTTACCCAGGATCAGGCCTCGTAGAGGTCCCTACTCCTGCTTGTCTGCTCTTGGAATTAATGGAGGAATCGAAGGTTACAGGGGCGCGCAGATGCAATTTGGCAAGAGTTGTGGAAACTAGGGTTGCGTGTGTCGTCCTCGCCGCCCCCTCCTGGCCTTTATATAGATAGGCTAGGTATCGGGTAGCAGGTCGAGTCGGTTACAGATTAGGGTTTTCCCTTTAAACTTTCTATCTTTAAGCTTCTTCTTGTCTCACAAGTAATCGAGAGTCCGTGGGCCACTCGAAGTCTTCATCGGGCCATGGCAACACCGTGGGATTCCACCGTATCTAGACCGTATATACCAAACTCGAGTACCTGCAGGGTATACCCATGTTGGGTAGCTAATAATCTTTTACTTCTACATGATGATACAAAGTACAAGGACCAAATATATACACCCATACTTTTCTAGATGTTGATCAAATTTATATTTTTTTTGTGCTTTACCAATTTATAGATGTTGATCAAATTCCTGGTTAACTCCTTTCTAATTCAGATTTTTCATCTTGACAATTTAACGAAAAATTATCTCAAACTTGAGCTACAAGTAGGCACGATATATTTTTCTTTAATTAAATGTATATTTGGAGGTAGATGGATGCATCTTCTTGTAGTAGTCAGTACCGCTGGTGTGAGTTTCCAACTATCAGGAAAGAACATTCTCAATTTTCCGAGTGATGATGAGATTAGTCTACGAATAACTTTGAATGTTGACCGTTGGATCAAGACTCGCGAATCCTAGCATTTCTAGCCGTTGGATCTTCTTTTCCATTCTAGCATCTAGAAGATTCTATTTATAGTCTTGAACACAATGAATGCACTATGCATAAACCTCTCCAAACACACTTCTCGATCATACTAGAATCTTCTCCCTCGTTTCTCTAGACCATGTTACCAAAAATTTCAAGTGTTAGGTAGCTAATAATCTTTGACTTCTACACATGATGATACAAAGTACAAGGACCAAATATACATCCATACTTTATACAGTAGATGTTGATCAAATTTATAATTTTTTGTGCTTTACCAATTATAATTTTATATAGTGATGATATGTCATACGATTTACTATCTAAGCCTTATTAAGGTGTGCTTTTTTACACAATGCGGGAGTAGTATATTTCTTTGCTTAGACATATGGTCACATCTGTCCACACGCTGTACATGCTGAGAGAATAAAACGTTGGCAGGGGAAGAGGGCAGCAGCGAAGAGAAGTTGAAGGTGGTTCCATGTCAGAGCAAAGTTATGATGGGTTTCTGACACGAGGTACTCCTACAGCCTTACAGTGTACACTCTACTAGTTGTAAATTTTAGGACCTATGCACGCAAAACAAATCGTGGGTTTTCTCTCTCCTTCCCTATGCTCCATCTCTCCTCCCCTTTCCCATCGCGCACCAATGGGGCTGATCTCTCTCCCCTCGTCCACAGTGTGGCACTGCGCACATGTGCCTTGGTACGGTGGCTCTATGTCTCTGGCGTGTTCGGCCACCGCGCATTGGTGTGGAGTAGGCACGAGGAGGGGTACATAGGAAGGAAACCACTTTGGTCCTTGGCGGCACAAAAATTCAAACTTTTCCAGTTTTCAAAATTTTCACTTGCTTCCCAAACATCAGGAGGGAAGGTTATCCAAAATATGGGCCAAACATCGGGAGGAAAGACAATTTTGAACCAGTTTGAACATTGATCACATTGAATAAACGAAAAACAAAAAACAAAAGTTTTACTCATGATGTCCTATCTTGTCTTGTGCACCACGTGCCATGAAAACTGTAATCATGGTATTATATAAGTTTTGGAAAAATAGCTTCACAATATTGTCCTACCATGTGTATGGACACTATCTGGTTTATTTCAACCCAAACGACCAAGATCATCTACAGGTAAATTGTAGGTCACTTTGAAAGTTTTACGAAAAGCTCTTGTAGGTACCCATCGGGGGGAAGGGTTAATTAATATATATCAGAAACCACCGAGTGTTTTGATGACAGGTTCATCTTCTTTCTAAGATTTTGCATCCTAACTATTTAATGAAATTAGGTCAAACTTTGCTAACCGATTAACTTTGAACATTGACCGTTGGATCAAGACTAGCAAATCAAAACATTGCCATTCGCTTGATCTTCTTTTCCATTCTTAGCATCTAGAAAGATTATACTGATAGTCTTTAGCACGATGAACACTAGTATGCACAAACCTCAAAACACACAGTACTTCATTATTACTCGGTCTTGTGCCAAATGCACGGACTTGGATGTAATTTTCATTTTTTATGAGGTCCTTGATGTAACTTGTACTTCCACCGACCACTCGAGCACCTCTCTCTTACGAGACCTACCATTAGATCGGCCATTTGCAGTACTTCTTATTTTTATCTTATCTCTTATCTCTTACAATACCATATATACCACCGCTACATAGTGTAGGGATTAAGTTATTTTGAACATTGACCGTTGGATCTCAAGACTGGCAAATCCAAAGATTGTTAACTGTTGGATCTTCTTTTCCATTCTTAGAATCTATAAAGATTCTATTGATAGTCTTTAGCATGATGAACACTAGTATGTGCAAACCTCAAAACACACAGTACTTCATTACTCGGTTTCAGGGTCCTTGTGATAAATGCATGGACTTGGATGCAATTTTCATTTTTATGAGGTCCTTGATGTAATTGTAATTCTACCCACCGTGTTAACTCTCAAGCACCTCGCTCTTACGAGACCTACCATAAGATCGGCCATTCGTAGTACTTCTCTTTTATCTTGTGTCATATCTCTTACAATACCATACCACTACATAGTGTTGGGATTAACTTTGAACAAATTAACCGTTGGATCAAGACTAGCAAATCCAAACATTGCTAACCATTGGATCTTTTTTCCATTCTTAGCATCGAGAAAGATTCAATCTATTGATAGTCTTTAGCACGATAAACACTAGTATGTGCAAACCTAAAAACTCAAACTCCATTGCTTAGTTTTCAGGGTCCCTGTGCTAATAAATGCATTGACTTGGGTGCAATTTTCATTTTTATGAGGTCCTTGATGTAACTTGTACTTCCACCGACCGTGTTAACTCTCAAGCACCTCTCTCCTACGAGACCTACCATTTGATATCCATGCGCAGTACTTCTTATATTCTCTTTATCATGTCTTATCTCTTACAATACAATAAACCACTTCATAGTGTATAGATTAAGTTTGAATATTGACCGTTGGATCAAGACTACCAAATCAAAACATTGCCAACCTCTTGATCTTCTTTTCCATTCTTAGCATCTAGAAAGATTCTACTTTAGCATGATGAATGCTACTATGCGCAAACCTAAAAACACAAACTCCATTGCTCAGTTTTTAGGGTCCCTGTGCTAATAAATGCGTGGACTTGGATGCAATTTTCATTTTTATGAGGTCCTTGATGTAACTTGTACTTCCACCGACCGTGTTAACTCTCAAGCATCTCTCTCCTACGAGACCTACCATTTGATAGCCATTCGCAGTACTTCTTATCTTCTCTTTATCGTGTCTTATCTCTTACAATCCAATAAACCACTTCATAGTGTACGAATTAACTTTGAACATTGACCGTTGGACCAAGACTATCAAATCCAAACATTTCCAACCTCTTGATCATCTTTTCCATTCTTAGCATCTAGAAAGATTCTACTTTAGAACGATAAACGCTACTATGCGTAAACCTAAAAACACAAACTCCATTACTCAGTTTTCAGGGTCCTTGTGCTAATAAATGCTTGAACTTGGATGCAATTTTCATTTTTATGAGGTCATTGATGTAACTTGTACTTCCACTGACCGTGTTAACTCTCAAGCACCTCTCTCCTATGATACCTACCATTTGGTAGGCCATTCGCAGTAATTATTATCTTCTCTTTATCGTGTCTTATCTCTTACAATAAAATAAATCACTGCATAGTGTATGGATTAACTTTGAACATTGACCGTTGGATCAAGTCTTGCAAATACAAACATTACCAAATGCTAGATCTTCTTTTCCATTGTTAGCATCTAGAAAGATTCTACTCCCTCTAACCCAAATGAGTTGACTTAGATTTGTCTAGATTCGAATGTACCTAGACTTTTTTTAGTGTTAGATACATCTGAATCTAGATAAAACTAAGTCAACCAATTTGGGTCGGAGGGAGTACTTTAGCACGATGAACGCTAGTATGCACAAACCTCAAAAAACAAACTCCATTGATCAGTTTTCAAGGTCATTGTTCTAATAAATGCGTGGATTTGGACGCAATTTTCATTTTTATGAGGTCCTTAATGCAACTTGTACTTCCACCGACTGTGTTAACTCTCAAGAACCTCTCTCCTACGAGATCTACCATTTGATAGGCCATTCGTAGTACTTCTTATCTTCTCTCTATCGTGTCTTATCTCTTACAATACAATAAACCACTTCATAGTGTACGAATTAACTTTGAACATTGATCATTGGATCAAGAGTAGCAAATCCAAACATTGCCAACTGCTGGATCTTCTTTTCCATTCTTAGCATCTAGAAAGATTCTACTGATAGTTTTTAGCACGATGAACGCTAGTATCTGTGCAAACCTCAAAACACACAATTCATTGCTCTTAGTTTCAGGGTCTTTGTGCTAATAAATGCATGGACTTGGATCCAATAATTATCATTTTCATGAGGTCCTTGATGTAACTTGTACTTCCACCGACCGTGTTAACTCTCAAGCACCTCGCTCCTACGAGACCTACCATTAGATCAGCCATTCATAATACTTCTTATCTAATCTTTATCTTCTCTTATCTCTTACAATATCATACCTTCACTATAGAGTATACAAACCATTGACCGTTTGATCAAGACTGGCAAATCCAAACATTGCTAACAACCATTGGATCTTATTTTCCATTCTTAGCATATAGAAAGATTCTACTGAAAGTCTTTAGCAGGATGAACGCTAGTATGCGCAAACCTCAAAACACACACTTCATTGCTCAGTTTCAGGGTCCTTGTGCTAAATGCATGGACTTGGATGTAACTTTTTTATTTTTTACGAGGTCCTTGATGTAACATGTACTTCCACCAACCGTGTTAACTCTCGAGCACCTCACTCCTACGAGACCTAAAGTTAGATCAGCCATTCGCAGTACTTCTTATCTTATCTTTATCTTGTCTCTTATCTCTCACAATACCATATATACCACTGCATGGTGTACGGAATAGTGAATCTTTGATCAAGATAGGAAAATCCAAACATTGCTAACCATTGGATCTTCTTTTCCATTCTTAGCATCTAGAAAGATTCTACTTTAGCATGATGAACACTAGTATGCGCAAACCTCAAAACACACACTTGATTGCTAAGTTTCAGGGTCCTTGTGCTAAATGCATGGACTTGGATGCAATTTTCATTTTTTTATGAGGTCCACTTGTACTTACTTAACAAAGAAAATCAGCGTGGTGCTCACTCCTGCATCCTTACAGTGTGCTACTCCTCCTGTATGCAAGGAAAATAAACTATATACTACTCTCTCCTTTGCTGCATCACACTCATCCTCTAGCTGATATCTCCCTCGTCCACAGTGTGGCGCTACGCACGTGTACCATGGTACTACGGAGGCTCTGTTTCTATCTTTTATTTCAGAACTTTTCGCTAACATCGAACCGCTTTCAACACCTCTTCGCTGCAGCCCTCTCGGGCTGCCTTCTCTAACCCCATAATCTCTTCTATAGTTGTTTGTAATAACCTTCGCTGTAGCCCTCTTGGGATGCCTTCTCTCAGGCTTCCTACATGTATATATTTATATATACATACCAAGTACAATATCCCGTCTCTAGTGTTGTGAGTGTTGATCCTTGTAATAACCTTCCATGTGATCTTTGGGATGAAGCAAGTGAAAAAATCGAAACCCGAAAAGTTTGATCCGCGACTACTTTTTTCCGCCGCCCGAACCCAATGCCCAAATTGGTTCCTTCATATGCACACCAACACAACGTAGCTGATGAACACACGATAGACAGACACATAGACATCGTACCAATGTTATACTTGAAAGCGGCATCCCGCAAAAGTTCCGCTTATAGTTCATTTTGAAGTACTCCTATAGAAACTTCAAAATGACCTAGAGGCAGGACTTTCGCGGGATCCCGATCGCAACCCTAACCATGGCACATGTGCTGAGCGCCACACTCCGGATGAGGGAGAGATTAACTAGTAGGTGTGCGCGGGGATGCCGAGAAGATACATACTTGATTACATTGTGTAAAATTTGACTGAATAAATAGAGTAACTAATACACTTGATTAATTTGTGTAAAATTAGTACTCACACTATTGGAGGTAGAGTAAAACTTTCCAATAATGCTAATTTTCTACCAACGTTCTTTATACTATATATTTAGAGTAAATCCTGGTCAAAGAAAAAACACCCAAAACGAGGATGCCTTATTATTCCTCGGGACGAAGGTAGAGTAATACTCCTACCTACTACTCCTACTTCGCGCTCCTACTTATGCAAACAGCACTACAATAGGACCTATAAATAAATAATGTGTCTAGTCAAACCGACGTGATGAGACTATATTGTGCTAGGAGGTGACATGGTTAATTTATTACAAGAAAAGAAAAAACCTCTTTCAAAGAGCCATCACATCTTCCCCATCTCCGTTTAGTTTATCCACACTCGCCGATGCCGTCTGGCCGCATTTGGGATCCTCTCCACTGCGTTGATCACACATTTTCCATGCCATCTTGCCCGGTGCATCTCTCCTTCCAGACCATCTCCCCTCTCCTCCAAAAAAACCCCCAAACAGTTCAATATAGATCCGCCCTCACCCCCAATCCTCGTCGACGCGATGGTGGATCATCTGTACAAAATTTGGAGAGGTTCGAGGGAGAGTCGGTGGTGCAGCGGCTTTAACAAGGTCGGCGATGATGTCGTCAACCAAATCGCTGAGCATCTCGACACTAAAAGCGCCGTCCGACTGGCCGCATGCTCCAAGGAGCTACACTGCCAAGTCGTCGGCGGAGAAGGTTACAGCTGCCCGAACTACAACTGCCTGGAAGTGGTCTCCTTCAACGAACTCTATGGCCACATGATCTCCTGCATCCACAGCCTGTTTATCTGCACGGAGCCAGGATGCAACTAGGTCGACAACAAATTAACATTGTATCTGCACCTCAAATCCCACCCACTCGATCGAGGTGCCCACATTCCTCTATAGCGTCAAACAATGGGACCCGTCTATGCCGGTGCTTGCAGGGTGCTCGCGGAGAACAAATGTCGTCGGCATCGAGAAGACGGGCATGCTGTTCATCAGCCAGATTGACGGGCACAACACGAAGATTGTCCTGTCCGTTAGCCGCGTAAGGTCCGCAACATGGGAATTAGAGGACTACAAGGTGAGGATATCATCATTGGTCGATTGTCGTGGGTTCTATCCGCTCGAGTTTGATACTGAGCCAAAGTTTGGGCAGCCGCCAGCCGAAGCAGCGCTGGAGGCGCTCAACTATTACCTGTCGCTAGCGAGGACTTATTGTCAAGCTCCTCAATTTTTATTCGGAGTTCCTCGTGGAGTTCCAATGTTGGATCGACGACGACATCAACCCATTGTGAGATATCACATCTTAATATTCTCCGGATGATCCTAATATTAATATATATGTAATTTTCTAGTCCCTCTGTTCTAATATTAATTACTTTATTTATTTTAGTGGCAGATTCCTTTCGCAATCAGAGTGGTGGAAATGTCTAGAAAGGTTCGTGAATTTTACATCTATCTTGCTAAGTGTGAACAGGCGAAAGCCTATTACGAGGATCCAGAGACAACGATAAAACGAGAGAAGCATGCCAGGCGGGAAGCAAGCGCTACCCAGCCACGACCTGGACACGCTGAATCGTTGGCATACAAATCTTGTGGTGATTCTGACCTCTCTCTTTCTCTCATGCATGTTTGGAGTATATGATGGGACATGTAATCGTTCCTAGATAGATTAAGGTTCTACTAAGATTAGTTTTATACTTCTACTGAGTATTTTGTATGGAGTTCTGCAACTGCTAATATATTTTGTAATAATTCCTATGTACTGGGTATTGTTCAGGTCGAGTGCAGAATATGGCCTGTACTGCTGAATCTTTCAAAAGCTACTGAATCTATCAAATGTGCTGATGTTGCTATTATTAAAGTATTTTGTAGAACTAATACTCTTGTACCGGTACTTGTTTTGGTCAATGGCAGTAGATTGTTTTGCTTTTCTTTTGAAACATGGCCTTCTCAATCTAGATGAGGTCTGGGCTTCTTGGGTTGCATATATGTTGGTCACACATGCATTGATGTAAGAACGAGGTATGCACACAAATGCAGACTTAATTGTCAGTCCTGCTTGCTCCAATGATGGAGTGTGTTCGGAGAAAAAGGGCAAACTTATCCCTTGCCCGTTAAAAAAACAAAAAATAGGCCCAATGTTGAGACTCCCACTGGCAACATTTCCTACTATGCCAAGATGCACCCATATACCAAATTAATATGGGAACAGTACATTAACTATGATGTCGATATGGCCATGACCTTTTTTGGTCATCAAGGTTGAAACCTAATAATATTCATACATGGTAGGAAAATATGGCGTGGCTGGTTTCCAGAAGTTGTCAATTCCCATGGTTATCAGTTTCCTGGCAGGCTGTACACATGACGTGATAGGATGCCATGCGTAAATATTTGTTTTTCTGTTTTTCTTTATTACATGCGATTGTTTCAAAACATGTTGAAAATTGTCAAGATACAAACTCTTAGCAGGAAGTTGAATTTGTCAAACTCTCGATTGTTTTTGATATATTAACTACCTGATGCGTACCACCAAAAGCTTTTTGTAGAACTTCGATAGAAATCTACCACTTTCTAGAGCTTCTAGTTCAAATATAACATGATTTTTGTTAATACAGACATAAAGTCATTTGAGTGGCCCGAGTTAGCTTGGAAGCTTTGAAAACTCATAAAACATGGGAATCGTACATAAAACATTGTCCACTCTATCTAGAAATTTGGCTTGTGGCATTCAAAACCATGTTCTCTTTACTTTTTGTGCATAGTATATTCATGGTGCTAGAGGCCAACAATAATGGGATCCTCTATATGCTAGACATGACATAATCAAATATACTGAAAGAGATCCAAGGGTCAACAATGTCGGGTTTTGCCAATCTATATCCAACTGCCGATATTTGAAGTTATTCGTACACTATATAGTGGTATGGAAATTGTGAAGCAACATAGTCATTTTTTGTTTTGAAAAGAAGTGTCAAGCACTATATAGTGGTATGGAAATTGTGTCACGTGCCTTTTACTAGTATGGATATGGATGATCAGTTGATGTGACTCTCGGCTTTGATTTCCTGGACAGATAGGTTAAGGTCTACTACCTTTTTCTATTACTAGATGGACGCTAGCCAAATTCAAAATCGGAATCGAGCGGCAAAATCACCCACCAACCTTGAACCATTTCCTGCCCCACCGATTCAAAACATTTGAGCCAGAATCTCCCACTAGATAGTACCATTTTCTATTATTATTAGCTGGATGCGGGCCAAATTCAAATCTCAATCGAGCAGCAATATCACACACCAACCTTGAAGCATTTCGCGCCCCTCTGTTTCAAAAACTTTTATCTTTAAATTTCTTGTTCTACCCATTGTTTAGACGATAGATGGGCATGCTAAAGTTAGTACCTCGGGAGCACGATCATAATTATATTGCTATTCACCTATACTATGGTCCCGATTTGCACAGTTTTCCCGTGGCCCTCCAAAAATCCCAAGCTCCTCTGTCGCCTCCACGGCCACCGCGTGCACCGGCTTGATCTCTGGTCTCGTGCGCCGCCGCAGAGCCGCTTCACCGACCCTCACCCGCCGGATCTAATTCACCGGGTCTCTCTGCCACTACACCGGAGCTGCGGTGTCATTCACCATGCCGATGGTGTCATCGACCGCCCAAGCTTTGCTTCCTCGCCGCTGATAGCATCATCGACCGCCCAAGATCTGCTTCCTCACCGCCAAAAGCTACCCAACCGTACCGGATCCGCTTCACTGGTGTCCACCTGACGTGATCTAGTTCAAGGAGTTCCATGTCCACCGCTCAGACCAGTTGCACGGCCGTCGCCGTTCACTGCACCGGATCTGCCTCAGCGATGCTCTCATCCACCGCGTTCAAGCCGACATCGACCGTCCAAGATCTGCTTCCCCGATGCCAACAACCACCGGAACCGCAGCACCCTTGGTGACCTGGACATCACTCGCACAGTATCGACGATGCTTAGACGCCTCTCCGACCAAGGTTAACCTAATCTCCTACCCGTTTTTGTTTTGTCAGTAGTATAGCAGGTTCAAGCCTGTCGTAGTGAACTGCATTTTTGTAATCGTGCTAGTATATACAATTCACTAGGCACGCCTGTTCTTCGTGCTAGTACATGCAAGGTCATTAGACATGTTGGTTTGCATTCGCTTCTCCAAAAATTTCAAGTCATGCACATGTCTGTTATTTTGTCATGCACATGTTCTTAGCTACTCCGTACAACAGTAATTGCCTGCTACCGTGTAATTCTTGTAAAATCTGCAGTCAGTGGAAAATATTGGTGTGGATTCCCTGCTCTACAGTTGCTGAATCTATCTGGTTCGTCCAGAGATCAGTTCCTGCTATTATTTCCTCCTTAGCATCGTTCTCCTATCCTATAGCAGCAGTTTAACTCTTCGTACTAATTCGATTGTAATTTTGTGTTTTCCATAATGCCATCTCTCTCCTCAAAAGCTGCGTCACTAACTATTTCCTTTTTCTTGCATAGAGCTCAAAATGGAACAATGAACATGTTGGTTTGCATAGCCTATTCTACAGGTTCACAAGTGTCAGTGGGACTGTCCCCGGGTACCCCAAAGACACTCCAAGACAGACGAAAAAGGCAAAACCAGATAAAAGAATAAAGAGAACGGCAGTTCCGGGCGCCCTGGGCCGGCTAGAAGCCCCCAGCCGGCCTGCAGTGCCATTTCCGGCTGGGCCATGCGATCCCCTCCCGGCCGGACCAGAGCCTTCCCGGGTGGGCCGCATGCGCCACCCGGTCGCCATCCCGGCTGGTCCGCCACCCCCGTGGGGCCCGCTTCCGCCTAGCCCGCCCCGGCTGGGCCTGCTTTCCGCCTTGCCCGCGTGGGCCGCGCCCCCGGCTGGGCCGCCTCCTTCACTCCCGTCCGGTTGGGCTAGATGACGCTAGGGATGAGCGAATCGATCGCCACCGCTAGGGCTCCTCGATCGCCAGCGCCCCCCAGTTCTGGATCGGGGCGGCCAGTTTCTGGCGCGTTTGGCTGCCTGGCGGCTAGGAACCGAATCTGGCTACGCCGCGTTTGGTTGCCTATCCGGCTGGAGCCAGGCTATCTGGCTGGAACGCCAGCTGGTCATTTCAGAAGCCGCAACGACTACGGAATCGCGTCTTCGACCCTACAACACCGACAGCTACAATGTGAGTGTTTTTCCGACCTCGAGCAACCCTCGAGGTCTCGCTAGATGTTGTTTTCCTTCCTGCTTTCAGTTTTCCGGCGCTGGCAACCCCTACCCGGGGGCTCGCCGGTTGGCCCGGCCTGCTAAACCCGTAAACTGACTGAGTAGTGTGCGACGGTGTCAGAGGCCCACGCTTCGTCTCAGCTACAGACCGCAACCCAGCTATCCGGCTAGCAAGAGCAAAATCCTGAGGCATCCCACATGAAAAATGGCGAAGGGTGCGACAGATCGGACATTCCTTCCTTGTGCCTAGTTGGTTTTTTCTAGCTGCTCAGCCCCCAGTACCGTGTGCAATGTACTGTTAGCTGCCCCTTTGGTTCCGGCTCCAGACCGCAACCCGGCTGGCTGGCAAGGACATAGCGAAAACAACAGAGCGCACTGGAAAGTGACTAAGTATTCAGAAAAGCACGAGCTAATTTTTGAAAATAAAACCATTATCCGGTTGATAGCACGTGTACTATATGTTGATGTATTGACAACAAATTCACTTCTGTTTGTTTATTTTGCACGACTGTACCGAGTCGGATTTCAAAGTACGGATGAAGATTCGAAGCACCTATCTCCATCAGCTACTCCGAATCTCGGGGGCTACACCCCGTGGGTGCGCTCGCGCGCCCCCGTGGTGGTTGTGTTGCTTCTGGGCTGGAGGTGTCCCTCCGGACGCTATTCATGCATTTCATCTACAACGACAATGGCAAGTTTTGTGGAGCTCGTGCGAATTTCCCCCTCCGGGTGAATCAGCGCGCGCTCGGGGGCTAGTGTCAGGGGGACTGTCCCCGGGTACCCCAAAGACGCTCCAAGACAGACGAAAAAGGCACAAACAGATAAAAGAATAAAGAAAACGGCAGTTCCGGGCGCCCTGGGCTAGCTAGAAGCCCCCAGCCGGCCTGCAGTACCATTTCCGGCTGGGCCAGGCGGTCCCCTCCCCGCTGGGCCGCCCCAGCCGGTCCGCTCAGCCCCACGCCTCCAACTGGCGTCCCCGACCGAACCAGAGCCTTCCCGGGTGGGCCGCCTGCGCCACCCGGTCGCCCACCCAGCTGGGTCGCCACCCCCGTGGGGCCCGCTTCCGCCTAGCCCGCCCCGGATGGGCGCCTTCCCAGCTGGGCATGCTTTTCGCCTCGCCCACGTGGGCCGCACCCCCGGCTGGGCCGCCTCCTTCACTCCCGTCCGGTTGGGCTGGACGACGCGAGGGATGAGCGAATCGATCGCCACCGCCAGGGCTCCTCGATCTCCAGCGCCCCTAGTTCCGGATCGAGGCGGCCAGTTTGGTCCTGGCCGGCTCCCTCCGCTCAGTCGGTTGCCCCTTGCTACTACTATCGATCAGGACCAGGATACGGTGCATTGGATCCTCCAGAAGAAGGACAGCGAGGAGCATCAGACAACGAGAAGACAAGATCACTGTTGCCATGCCTCTACTAGTCAGATGATGTAGCAAATAGTATACACTATGCATGACACATTGTACCTCAATCAGATGACACCATGTATATTACTAGTTAGGCAGCAGGTCCCACATTTGTCCCTTGGGACTCAATATAAGGCACCAGGGAGGGAACTCATTCAAAGAGGGAGACACACATCGATTGTAGCTAGCTAGCTCGCTCTCACTTTCTGCTAGCTAGCTCGCTCACTCGGGCACACATAGACGGATATAGACATAGGTTGGTCTCAGTGCATTTAAGACAGTAGCTAGAGAATACAACTCGTGGAGCACTTGTAGCTCGTATATTGCTCATAGTCAGATCGGCAGGAGTAGGAGTTTTAGCTCACCACGAGGGCTCCGAACTTGGGTACTTCGTGCGTCCAGCTACGCTTGCTTGTATCCAATCCCACCCGCGGACGCTGTCGATAGCTTCCCTGCTAGTCCCCACACCTCTATCTAACCTTCTTAGGTACTGACGTTCCCAACACAACGACAACAAGGGATGCCATTACTTCCTTATCTGGCGCTGGTTCGTCCTGAGCAACGTCATAACTGTCCTCTACTATATAGTTCACTCGTGGTTTGCATTCCTACTCTAGAATTTCTCTTATGATGCCATTATAATTTCTATCTAGTTGATTTTTATCTATGATAGGAACTACTAGCCATTGTGTAGCTCACCGCAAATTTTGAGTCACCCAACGACTCTATGCATTCCAAGAGATGCCACAGCTTCCATATATATTTGCTGAAATTCTAAGAAACACTTTGTTTGATTGCTCATTTCATTCTAGGCACACTTGTCTAATGCTTGTTTGTCCTATTCTACAGGTTCACGAGCGACGCCATTATATCTTGCATCTGGTTCTGGGTCTGGTTCGTCCTAAGTCATGACATAACTATCCTCTACAATATATAGTTCATCCGTGGTTTGCATTCCTTCTCTACAGGTTCTCGTATGATGCGGTTATAATTTCTATCTAGTTCATTCTTCGCTATGACAATAACTGCATGCCATTTTGTGGCTCAGCGCAAATTCTGAGTAACCTAATCTCTCTTGCATTTTAGGGTATAGAACTGCTTCCATATATATTTGTTCAAAATGACCTGGCTAGTTTATATCTGTTGAAATTCTAAGCCACACACACATATTTTTTGATTGCTCGTTTCACTGTAGTCACACTTGTTTAATGCGTGCTTGCTTGTCATGTTTATTTGACGTGTTGGTCAATAATTGAACCATTGACCAGTTGGTCAATACTTGATTACTCCAGTTCATTGCTCCTGTCATATCAGCCAAATGAGTAGTTTGTCTTGTTTGATATATTAACTTTTCATTACTTTGTTTCAGACTGCAATTATTGCTAGCCCCACCAAAAAGGGGGCTGCAATGTAGCTGTCACACTCAATGGAAGATGTAGGTGATCGATGGAGAAATCAAATTGAGGACTCTGCTATCAACTTGATTGTCAACTGAAATGCCGATTTTTCTTTCCCCTGAGTTGATAATATGTAATAATTTTAAGAAGTTTGCAGCTGATGTAATATCTAGATAACTCATGTAGGCCATGTAGGCATTTAGTTGACGTTGTCCACACATTGCGGTAGTCGTTACGGTAACTACGCCTGGCAGGTCGATTAGGGGATAGTACCGTGCTGTATTCGGCCGACAACGAATAGTAAAAATTGATGGATTATGATACATTGCAAATATATCTATAATTTTTGATGTTCCATGCTTGGTTTTATTCACTTTCTTGTGTTTTGTACACTTGGAGTACTTTTCATATGATTTCTTGGACTAACCTATTAACAAGAGCCCTAGTGCCAGGTGCCTGTTTTCTGCTGTTTTTGGTTCCAAGAAAGTTAGAAAATGAATATTCTCGGAATTGGACGGGACAAAAGCCAAAATGCCTATTTTTCTAGAAGACTCACGGAGCCAGAATACAAGACGGAGGAGGGCCAGGGCTGGCCACACCACCCCCAGGCGCGGGCTGGGCCTGGCTGCGCCACGGCATGGTGTGGGCCCCCCCCAGGAACCCCCTTAGTCTGCCTCTTCGCCTATAAGAAGCCTTCTGACCTAAAAACTCCGGGGGGGTCAATGTTTTTCCAGAAGGAGTTCCGCTCCGCCACCACCACCAGATTCCATGAAACAGCACCAGAAACTCCGTTCTGGCACCCTGCCGGGACGAGGAATTGGAGGAGATCATCGCCACCATCATCACCATCGCTTCTCCATCGACCATCCGTGTTTCCCCCATCTATGAGTGAGTAATCCCCCGTTGTAGGCTATGGGGATGTTAGGGATTGGATGAGATCGTTCATGTAATGGCATCAGATTGTTAGGGCATGGTGCCTAGTATCTTCTATTAGTGCGTTATAACTTTGTTGCGACTTGTTGTGCTTAATGCTTGTCACTAGGGCCCGAGTGCCATGATTTCAGATCTGAACATGTTATTGATTCATTATTATAGTATTGTTTATGGTCTTATCTACAAGTTGTATACACACATTATTGTCTGGAACCAATGGCCCCGAAGTGACAGAAATCGGGATAACCGGAGGGAATGGCTTTGATGTGAGGATCACATGTGTTCACAGAGTGTTAATGCTTTGCTTCAGTGCACTATTAAAAGGAGCACCTTAATTGCCAGTAATTCCCTTGAGGCCCCGCTGCAAACGGGCTGGCGGGACAAAAGATGTTGTGCAAGTTCTCATTGCGAGCACGTATGACTATATATGGAACACATACCTAGGATTATCTAGTACTTGGATACTTTATCTTATTTATCTGCAATTGCCCTATGTTCTGATTGCTATGTGAATTGTCTTGTCCATGCAACGCCCGTCCATCCATCCATATGCCTACCGCACTCGAATCCTACTATTTACTGCAATTGTTACTGTTGTCTTTACTTTACTACTACTGCTACTTTGCTATTCCTACTACAAAACTGTTGCTACTCATAAACTACTGTGAGCAAGATTGTTTCCAGGTGCAGCTGAATTGACAACTCAGTTGTTAAGGCTTATAAATATTCTTTGGCTCCCCTTGTGTCGAATCAATAAATTGGGTTTCACTTCCCTCGAAAATACTGCGATACAACCCCTATACTTGTGGGTCATCAAGACTATTTTCTAGCACCGTTGCTGGGGAGCATAGCTTTATTTATCAAGTCCACTTGGAATCACTATTGTTCAAGCTTAGTTTATTTCTGCCTTGTTTGCTTCTTTCTTTATCAAAAATACAAAAAAGTAGTTCCTACTCTAGTTGTTATTTTCGTTGGTCTGTTATTGTCTTGCTTTATCATGCTTGTTGTCAATGGTTGGTTTCTTTGAAACTGAATCTTATTGGCAAGGTGGGTTCACGGAAGATGAAAAATATTATTATAAGAAACACCGCTTGTCACAAAAAGGGAAACACTTATGGGAACAAATTGATAAATTGTATACCATTGCTAGAAATGTGTGCTCTACTTATAATGTTACTTATTTCTTGGATAAATCTTGTTGCTGTAGGAGGTACAAACACCTCCCTTTTCAATGTGAGTATAATGAAAATGTTACCATATCTTCTTATGTTAAAGGAAATTATGACTTTTATGATGTGGAGCAAATTGAGGAATTTATTGCTTGGAAGGGTGCTTTTGAACTTGCTAGTTTGCTTGAAAATATTGATGATTCACCTTACAAATATGAGGTTTATGGTATACTTAAATTTTGCTTTGATAATTAGAAGGTTGAAAATGGCTATATTCTTGAATATTTTAATAGATGCTTTCCACAAATGGAAGAGACTAATGCCTTGCAGGATCCTATGGAAGAAGAAATTGATGAACCTGAAATCTCGGTAGATGAAAAAGAGGAGGAGAGTGATGAACAAAAGGAGGAAGAATGGATTAGCTACCCATGCCTACCTTCTAATGAGAGTAACTCTTTATCCCTTACATTATTTTATTGTCCTCCATGCTTACTAAAGGAGGATGAATGTTATGTTCTTGAGGATTCTTTTGAAAATGTTTATAATAAAGCTCTAGTGCTTGTATATCATGAAAAGCAGGCTTTATGTGATAGTTATATTGTTGAGTTTATTCATGAGGCTACTGAAAATTATTATGAGAGAGGAAAATATGCTTGTAGAAGTTTTCATGGCATTGAAACACCTCTCTATGTGCTGAAAGTTTTGAAGTTACTCTTGTTTTATCTTCCTATTCCTGTCACTTTGTTCTTTTCGAATTTATTTGCTTACAAGATTCCTATGGATAGGAAGTGGGTTAGACTTAAATGTGTTTTGAATCTGCTTCTTGATGCTCTCTTTTACTTCAATTCATATTTCTTATGTGAGCATCCTCTCAAACTTTTATGCCTGAAGATGATATTATGTCTATTATTCTTGAGAGACCTTTTCTTAAATACTGCAGGTGCTATTATTAATTGTAATCAAGGAAAGGTGACCTTCAATGTTAATGACAAGGAACATACTGTCTATTTTCCCAAGAAGATTGAAAGGACTTATGGTTTGAATTCAATTGAACATGTTGAGGGCATTCAAGTTGGAGAAATATATTGTCCCATACCAAGAGAAAATTTTGAAACTATTATGATTGGGACCATTGCTATCAAGGTTGAGGTAACATAATCATTAGTGGGATACAAAGTTTTGTCTCATATGGAATTTTTTTGGTAACAAGACCTGATCAACCTTGTTAACAAAAGGATTTCATTGAACAAAACAATGTTTTCACCATGATTATCTCCGCTTACTTCTATTCTATCCATTTTAGTTTTTGCTTATGCCTAACTTAAAGGCGTTAAAGAAAAGTACTTATTGGGAGATAACCCAAAAGTTTTAGATGAGTCTTGGAAGTTATTACTTCAGTAATAACCGCTCCTTATCCTTTTTTTATTTGCTTTTTGTGCCAAGAGTAACCTCTAATGAGAGAGAAGTAATGATTGGGAAAGTTGCTGTCCCGAAACAGATTTCTGTGCTTCACCGTAAAAATTCGTGTAAAATCTCTGAATGTCTTTTTGAGGCGTGAATTTTTGTGCTTCTGCCCTAGGTTGTTATATAACTTTCGTTACTTCAACACTTTTTGATTTGAGCAACATAAGGTCTTCAAAAAAATTAGTCTTTACCTGCTGGTCTGTTTTGACAGATTTCTGTCATTATTTGCATTTGCTTCTTGTTGGTTCCTTTTTGAGTTCTTTTGGGGAATTGAGCTTTTTGAGGGAAGTGCTACAGTAGATAGTGTTCTAATGGAAGTTTTATTAGCGTTGGAACTGAACCTAAACACTTATTATCTTGAATGCACTAATGTTGCTAATAAAGATTGTGTGAAGTTTTGTATGCAGAAAAATTTCAGGTGTATGGAAGGAATGAGTAATGAGATGAAGGATGGACTAAAGCTCAAGCTTGGGGATGCCACACGTGTCACCCCAAGAAATATCCAAGAAGTACAAGCGTCAAAGCTTGGGGATGCCCAAGGCATCCCCTTCTTCATCAATAAAAATCCCAGGTTTCTTCCAAACGCTTCATTTTTATTGTTTCATGCGCAGTTGTGTTGTTCTTGGAGCGTCTTCTTCCTTGTTTTTGTTTTGGTTTTTAGTTTGCTTTTGTTTTCTTAGTTTGCTGAATAAATTGGTTGGACCCCCTCTTTCATACATTGGTTTGCAAATAGTTTGGTTTGGTTTGGAAAAGAGTAGGAAAGTTCATGCTTATGTGGTAAAAAGAGCTCGTTTTTGACTGTGGCCTATGCTTTGCCATGCCATGCTTGATATTGTTTTGGCTTTATGCTTAGTATTCTTTGTTGTAGCATGACTTGTTATAAACAATTGAGATTGCTTAATGAGCCTTGGATGAATCATGCGTTGTTTTAGCATATTAAAGCATAGTATAGTGGTATTCTCCTTTGATGCTTTATTTGGGTTGACTTGGCGCATGCTCACACCATGTTATGACTATCTCAAGTCACCATAAGCCTTTATGATCCTTTAGTTTTCAACTTGTAGTATCACATTCTTTGATCAATGATGTTTTGTCGCTCTGCATGATTATGGCCATTATTGCTCTCTTAGTTTGTCGCTCCTAGTCTTTTGCTAGCCTCCACAACCAAGTATGAGTTCCACTCATGCATCCAACTCCCTAAACCAAGTTATTCCAAAGATTCCACCATACCTACATACTAGCTTATGCTATTCCAAGTATATTCATGCTTTCGTTTACCTTCCAAATTAAACTTGTTATGAGAAAACTAGTGATTAAAGCTCTCACAAACATGATGGCACACTTTACTTTTCTTGCCCTTAATAAACTTGAACCATTGTGTCGTCTATGTTGTATATGCTTGCACTTATTTGTTGGGGATTAGTAGAACCATGCTGTCATGGGGAACACTTTCAACATTGCACGGGTACTTTGTACCTAGTTGATATCATGCTCTTTTGTCTATGGATGTCATCGGTGTGAAATGAAAGGGGAGCTTGTAAGTCCATGGAGTTATGTATATGTGTTAGAGAAACGCCTGGGCCGCTGGTCTAATCCATGCTGACATGGTGGAAACCTGCAGCGTAACCATAATGAGCTGTCTATGAAGCATTCTTCTTATAAAAAAAAGAGTCCTATATTGAGAAAAAAAGAGAAAAAGAAAAAAAGAGATATTACGAAAAGAGAAAAGAGAGAAAAAAAGCACCATATTCCCATGGTAAATAAGAAGAATGCTGAGATGCTCGTTGTCTGCTTGCCTTGTCATTTTGATATGGGGATTCTTCCTTATCATCGGGCAAAGGGTACCCCGTTGGCGGTTCTCTATGATACACATGTACCTACGATGACAAGAACTTACCGGTGACTAAAGTTGAGTAGCACGAGGAGCGGCCCTCGTATACAAGGGACATGAGATTTCTAACTTATACTTCGTCAAGCATGTACACCATAGTTTGTTCACTTTAACCTTAATCACTTCAAGATGCTTATGATAGGGGCAATGAGAGCTGAAAGCTATAAGTACCATAATTTTTGGAAGCTCTTTATGAGACTTGAATCCCTACTTCCTTCTATGAAGTCCTTTCTTCCACTATATATATTGAGTCTCCACCTTCTACCTTTATGCACCTACTTTGAGAGCATAGTGGCCATTCTTAGTTCTATGTGCATTGTCCCAAGACTAGTTGATTGATGTACACCTTGATATTGCTTGTTTTGAACTATTTGTATCTAGTCACTCTTATAAACTTTGAAGGTGTCCTATGCATTTATACTAGTATGCTATGTTTTCTTTATGTGAAACAAACAAACGTCTTACAAAGCATTGTTATTCATGAATCTTTTGTTTGTGCCTTTTCATGTTGCATCATAGTTTCTTTGTCTTATTGCTAGAACTTTGTCTTTCATGTTATGATTGAAGTATTATGATCCCAGCTTTGAATGTTTACAAATACTTTGGTTAAGTCTTTGATGGTGCATCTCACCTCAAAAAGTATTCTTTCTTTTTATCACTTACCTACTCGAGGACGAGCAGGAGTTAAGCTTGGGGATGTTGATACATTGCAAATGTATCTATAATTTTTGATGTTCCATGCTTCGTTTTATTCACTTTCTTGTGTTTTGTCCACACTTTGGAGTACTTTTCATATGATTTCTTGGACTAACCTATTAACAAGAGCCACAGTGCCAGCTGCCTATTTTCTGCTGTTTTTGGTTCCAGGAAAGTCAGAAAATGAATATTCTCGGAATTGGACGGGACAAAAGCCAAAGTGCCTATTTTTCCGGAAGACTCACGGAGCCAGAATATGAGACGGAGGAGGGCCAGGGGCTGGCCACACCACCCCTAGGCGCGGGCTGGGCCTGGCCGCGCTAGGGCATGGTGTGGGCCCCCTAGGCACCCCCTCGGTCTCCCTCTTCGCCTATAAGAAGCCTTCTAGCCTAAAAACTCCGGGGGGGTCGATGTTTTTCTAGAAGGAGTTCCGCTCCGCCGCCACCACCCGATTCCATGAAATAGCACCAGAAACTCCGTTCTGGCACCCTGCCAGGACGGGGAATTGGAGGAGATCATCGCCACCATCATCACCATCGCTTCTCCATCGACCATCCTTGTTTCCCCCATCTATGAGTAAGTAATCCTCCGCTGTAGGCTATGGGGATGGTAGGGATTGGATGAGATCGTTCATGTAATGGCATCAGATTGTTAGGGCATGGTGCCTAGTATCTTCTATTAGTGCTTTATGACTTTGTTGTGACTTGTTGTGCTTAATACTTGTCACTAGGGCCCGAGTGCCATGATTTCAGATCTGAACATGTTATTGATTCATTATGATAACATTGTTTATGGTCTTATCTACAACTTGTATACACACGTTGTTGTCCAGAACCAATGGCCCCGAAGTGATAGAAATCGGGATAACAGGAGGGAATGGCTTTGATGTGAGGATCACATGTGTTCATGGAGTGTTAATGCTTTGCTCTGGTGCTCTATTAAAAGGAGCACCTTAATTGCCAGTAGTTCCCTTAAGGCCCCGCTGCAAACGGGCTGGTAGGACAAAAGATGTTGTGCAAGTTCTCATTGCGAGCACGTATGACTATATATGGAACACATGCCTAGTATTATCTAGTACTTGGATGCTTTATCTTATTTATCTGCAATTGCCCTATGTTATGATTGATATGTGAATTGTCTTGTCCATGCAACGCCCGTCCATCCATCCCTATGCCCACCGCACTCGAATCCTACTGTTTACTGCAATTGTTACTGCTGTCTTTACTTTACTACTGCTGCTACTTTGCTATTCCTACTACAAAACTGTTGCTACTAATAAACTACTATGAGCAAGATTGTTTCTAGGTGCAGCTGAATTGACAACTCAGTTGTTAAGGCTTATAAATATTCTTTGGCTCCCCTTGTGTCGAATCAATAAATTGGGTTTCACTTCCCTCGAAAATACTGCGATACACCCCCTATACTTGTGGGTCATCAGATTATTATACACGTTTTATGATATTGTCATGGGCTTCAGAACTGACGAAACTGCAAAAGGCCGTAAACGTAACGGGCCAATGCGCATGTGGTAACAGGACTAACAGGCTGTAACAGAAACATGCCGTTACTGAAGCAGGCCGTAACAGTGGCAGGCCAAAACAGAAACAACTCATTATAGTAACAGGCAAGAAACTGCACAAATCGCAAAATAGTAATAGGCCAAAATAGTAGCGTGCCACAACAGTAAATGGCCAGAATAGTGACGAGCCTGAACAGTACGGGCCGAGAAATTCCTAAACGAGGGTAGTAACAGGCCGAGAAATTTACCAGGCTAGAACAGTAAAGGGCATTTTGTGGGCCTAAACAGCTAAAGGACAGAACAATAAAAGGCCAGAACAATAACAGACCATCGTAGAGAAGGGCAATCAGTAGGCGGTCAATGATGGGCTGCGATAACAGTGATGAGCTGACCGCAGGCCTTATGTTTACAGGAGTGACTTGGCACAGGCTGCTAATGGGCCGCACAGTGTTGGACCAACATGGGCCTTATGTAGGCCAAAACAGAATCAAGCCTAAAAGTTCGCGGGCCATTGCTGGCTGTATTTTTGGGCCCATTTCGAACAGTACAGGACAAAACAGTAACGGTCCATCTTCTTATTGGACTCCCCTTATGGACCAGCCCAATTAGTATTTAGCAGGCCTTAGCTGGGCCTGGCTTCTGCCACGGTTTCTATGGCCGTTAACATCGGTAACCAGTCGCTAATGGCGGCTGCCACCTGGCTTTTACCATGAAGGCCATCCGTCCCGCAAGACTCTTTGGCCACGAAAAATGGGCCTTCAACCACGGAAATCTTCTGTTGTAAGAGCCAACTTTTCTTGGAGTTTCCTAGATGCTATGATTGCTAGAACTATGGATGGAAACACTGAAACTCCTAATGAAGATACTGCTACACCTGTTAGTTCACCTAAGCCTATAGAGATCTATGATCTTGATGACGGTTATATTGAAATGACCGATGAATTTATTGAAGAATGTCAAAACACTCATGGTACAAGTGCCATTAAGAGTCTTCTTGAGAGACGTACTGTTAAACCTAAATTATCTCCTAATGCTAAGTTTGCTACATCTCCCATAGACATTAAAGATAAGGATTATGATTTCTCGCTTGATTTATCTTACATAACCATTGTTGAGAAAGAACCTTTTTGTGGAACTGAAAATGGAAGTGTTGTAGCACATATGACTGAGCTTTCTACCATGAGTGGCTTATTTTCTAATGATATTAAGATGTGCACCTACTTTGTTGCTAAAATTTTCCTTTTTTCACTGAAAGGAGAAGCTAAAACTTGGTTTAATAATTTACCTCCTGGATCTATTGATAACCCTGATTACTTGATTGATACTTTCTTTCGGAAGTATTTCCCTCCTAGTACTCGACATGCCATTTTGCAGGAACTTTTTGATTTTAAACAGAGTGAAGAGGAGAAATTGCCTGAATCATGGGCAAGGTTTTGTGCTTTAATTCACGCACATCCTGGATGTCCATTACCTAAAAATGAGCTCCTTGATATATATTATAATGGACTTACTGATGAATCTAGGACATACCTGGATAGTTTTGCTCATTGTGTTTTCAGGAAGAGATCTCTCGAAGAAGCTGAGGAATTAATGGCTAAAATAAGCAAAAAATTTGATGACTGGACACCTGACTCAACTACACCAGAGAAAATTGTTCCTAGGTCACCACCAACACCAAGGAAGAGGGGATTGATTGAACTAAATGATGAAGTGATGAAGGAAGCTAAGAAATGTCTCAAGGAGAAGGGTATTAAATCTGAAGATGTGAAGAATCTACCTCCTATAGAAGAGTTACGTAAGCCAATCTCCCACTCATGCACTATTGAGGTACACTCTCTCCAACATTTTGATAAAGGTGATATTCCTTATTCTAAACCTCTTGATCAATGCTTAGAAGAATTTGATATCTTTGTTGTTAAGTAAGATAATTTTAATAAGAGAGTGCAGAATCATTTAATGGAAAACTCTAGAGCTATTAATGAGTTGAGAGATATTATGGAAAGAACTTCCAATGATGTTAAAGTGCTTGTGAAACATTTCCAAATGGTTCAAACGCAAATTGATTAGCTTACTAAAGTACAAAAAGATTTGCTAGTTAATGCTTGTAAATAAAAACATGCTTATGAAATTAGAACTAGGAGTAGAGCTCTCACTCAGGATCCTTTATATCCTGAAAGACATCCTAAAAGAATTGAGCAGGATTCTCAACAAACTGAAAATAGAGGTACTTCTTCTAAGAGAAATAAAAAGAAACATAAAACGGTTGTAGAATCTTCTAAACCTACTAAAGATCCTAATAGTATATCTGCCTCGAATGCTGAAACTGAGAGTGGTAATGAGAAAAATGATGCTCCTGATAAAGAAGAAATTGAAGAAGAACCTGAAAGGCATACTAAGAATACTAAGTACACTAAGGAAGATTTTGTTGCTAATAAACATGGTAGTGAAAGAGAGCCCTGGTTTCAAAAACCAATGCCTTTTCCTGATAAGAAACACAAGTCAAAGGAAGACGAACATTATAATAAGTTTTATGAGTGGATGAAACCTTTATTTTTGCAAATTCCTTTGACTAATGCTATTAAATTGCCTCCTTATTCAAAGTATATGAAGGATATTTTCTCTAATAAAAGGAAGATCCCTAATGAGGAAATTTCTACTTTGCTTGCTAATTATCCCTTTAATGGTAAGGTTCCAAAGAAACTTGGAGACCCAGGGATTCCAACTTTTCCATGTTCTATTAAAAATAATTATGTTAGAACTACTTTGTGTGATTTGGGAGCAGGAGTTCGTGTTATGCCTTTTTCTCTCTACAAGAGACTTCAATTGGAGAAATTAATACCAACTGATATATGTTTGCAAATGGCTGATAAATCTACTACTATTCCTGTTGGTATATGTGAGGATGTTCCTGTTCAAGTGGCTCATAATTTCTTGATATTAATTGACTTTGTTGTGCTTGAAATGTCTGAAGATGATAATCTGTCTATTATTCTTGGGAGACCTTTTCTTAATACTGCAGGTGCTGTCGTTATTTGTAATCAAGGAAAGGTAACTTTTAATGTTAATGACAAGGAGCATACTATCTATTTCCCCAAGAAGATTCATAAGACTTATGGCCTAAATTCAATTGAAAATATTGAGGGCATCCAAGTTGGATAAATATATTGTCCCATACCACGAGAAAACTATGAAATTATTATGATTGGGACCATTACTATCAAGGTTGAGGTAACATAATCATTTAGTGGAATACAAAGTTTTGTTTCATATAAAATTGTTTTGGTAACAAGACCTGATCAACCTTGTTAACAAAGGGATTCTAATGAATAAAACAATGTTTCAACCATGATTATCCTTGCTCACTTTTATTTTATCCATTTTAATTTTTGTTTTCACTTAGTTTATTTTTCTATTGCTAGTTTCTTGCATATTATAGTGTCTTAGAACTTCTAAAGTTTTAGTTTTGTTTTGTTATTGCATCATACCAAAATTATCTTTCTTCCAGAATATCATTCATCAATACCTGATATTGCTAAAAATAAAGTTCCTCGAAAAATTCCAAAAAAATCATTTTAAATTTTTACGTCAAAAGAGGGGAAGAGAAGTACTCGGAGTGACGCAGGGGGGCCACCAGGCAGGCACACCACCTGGTGGCGCGGCCACACCAGGGGCGCGCCTGGCCATGGTGTGGGCAACTCCTGGCCCTCCACTTATTCTCCCACCTGCCACTTCTCTCTCTCTCTCCCGAGAAAATACCAGTTCATTGCTCAAACTCGTGTTCCTGCTGTTCTTGCTCGTGATTTTTGATCTCCTTGCTCAACCCATCTTTGTTGTTGAGATTTGGAGCATTTGTTCTCCGGTATGTGACTCCTCTGCTTGTCCAAGTAGATTTGTGATTAGTGGGTTATATCTTGAGTATTTTGCTACTATAGGTGATAGGTTATGTGAGCTTGCATGCTTGTTCTATGTTTAGAGAAATTTCTTGATGCGTGTTTAGCCCTCTTGCAAGTCCCTATAAGTAGTTTCTTTCATTATGTAATCACTTTGCAATCATTTTTTGTGATGGTTGTCTAAAATTTCAGAATAAGGAGAGACGGACAACCATACTTTTGGAGAAGTATTTGAGAGAGACACACCCAGGAGGGCAAGGCCTTCGAGATTAGCTTCTCAATTTAGGCCATCATATAATGAAGATCTTACTACGTCGTGCTTTGGCAATGAGGGAGATGCTCACCCATCTACCTTCCCTTGTTTTGCCTTTTTGCAAGCTACAGGGATCCTTGATGATTTCCTACTTCTTGTTCAGAGGGTTGGTCTAACCACTTACATGCAGGATGAGAGTGAGCAATATGCCGTGCTCACCAAAACTTTCGTTGAAAGTTTCAGTTTCATTAACACCCCTTATCGATCAACTGTTTTGTTCAAAATTTATAATATGCCTATTACCATGTCATTGGAAAGATTTTGCAGCATTATAGGCATATGCATGATTGGGACAGTGAAGAAGATCCATGGTCGACCCGCTGATTTGCTGGAGCTCTACCGAAGTGTGACAAATGACGATGACCGCACAACTCAGCGCGGGAAGATAAGGAACATTCAACTCCCAGCTCTTAGATATTTTGCTCATTATCTTGCCACTAGCATTCTTGGTAGGGAGAACACTAGTAATATTTCTAATTATCATTTAGCCTTTCTTGATGCCGCACTTAATAATACAACCAAGTATAATATTGGCTCTCTCGTTGCTCGTCGTCTAGCTGCTAGAGGACCCATTTATGGGGGCATCATCGTTGTGCGCATGGTTGTTGCTTTAGAACTTTCTGTTGATCCTAATGATACTGTGCTGACTCCACAAAGGCTTGATCTCTTTGCTATGAAAACACATCACTTTGTTACTGCTAACTCTAGTACAGAGAGTTTAGTTTACATGATGTTGTTTACTGACGTAGGCGAGAAGGAAATTCCCTTGCCACAGTCCACTTTGTTCAGTATTTGCAGGATGCCATGGTCACGCTCCAAGGAGGAGGTGGACGAGCAGCTTCGCTTCCTTGGTTTCCACGGGCAGCACCAGGGGGATGCGCCCTCTTACGATTACTCTGCACACTATGCTGGGGTGCCCTCGAGTTCATATCTGGACGAAGGCACTTCTTTGTCATACTACGGAGGCGCTCCTTCCTGGCCAGCTTGGGATTGATACCCACTTAGGCCAAAACCCTAAGCTTGGGGGGAGGTATGCCAACATCACACTCATCTACATATCATGTTCTGTTGGTACTTTGCATATCCATGTTTCGCTTTCTTTTTAGTTTTTGTTCTTGCTTTATTTTTGCTTTCCAAAACACAAAAGGACCAAAAATATTTTCGTTATTTCTCTTTGTTTGCTTCTTTATCTTTTAGCCTTGGTTTGCTTCATCCTTTTTAGCTTCGTTTTGATTATTTGAAAAAAACCAAAAAGATTTTGCTTTGATTGCTCTTTCGTTCGGTTCTTGTCTTTAAAAATCGAAAACCCAAAAATATTTGTTGTTCTTCTTTGGTTTTGTAAAGTTTGTTGCAAGGTTCAGCGGGCCTTAGTGACTCCTTGGAGTTTGGTTTTATCTTATTATTCAAGTCACACAAGTGAAGGGCAATGATGATTACGACAACTCGAGGTGTGGTAAGAAGCTAGCATGAACTCTATTTGTTTTCATTTTTGTACATATACTCATCATTGTGCGCATGCTTAGTCTGTTCATGTAAGGTGTATGATATTTAATGGATGCTTACTAGTTCTTACTCTCTTATTATCAGTTCCAATCCACTAATAGTTTGTAGCATATCATATAAATGTTTTCTTGCATTGTTCTATTCATAACTTGGTATGACATTGTGGTATCCTCCTGTGAATGTTTAACTTGAATTGACTTGGAACATGCCCATGCATGCATATGACTAAACAAAAGGTCAGTCATGTTTCGATGATTTATTTTGCCTCAGAATTCTTGTGTCACTTTTATGCCACTATTAATTTTGTTTTGTCGCAAGCATAATTATGACAACTACTCCTCTCTCGATTGTCGCTGCCTTTCTATTGCTAGCCTTCACTTGCGTTGAGTATATGTTTTACTTGTGTATCCATCTCCCCAAAACCAAAATTGTCAAAAAGATTCCACCATATCTACCTATTAGCATCTTTGCTATTCCTTTCATATTTATTATGCTTTGTTTTCTTCCAATAAAAATGTTTGCTTGTCATGTGAAAATTAGTTAGTAAAGCTCTCACAAACTTGATGGCACACTTTACTTTCTTGTACTTAATAAACTTGAACCATTGTGTCCATCTATGTTGCGTATATGCTTGCACTTTATAAGTTGAGAATTAGCAGAACCATGCTGTCATGGGGAACGCTTTCAACATTGCACTTATTATTCAGTTGATATCATGTTCTTTTGTTTATGGATCCCGGCGGTGTGAAATAAAAGGGGAACCTGTAATCTCATGGAGTTTGTATATGTGTTAGAGAAACTCCTAGGCGGCTAGCCTAAGCCATGCCTAATCATGGTGGAAACTTGCAACATAACCATAGTGACCATTCTGTGAAGCATCCTCAATAAAAACCTATGCAAATAGGAAATAAAAAGATCACTGAGATGCTCATTGTCTGTTGCCTTGTCATTTTGATATGGGATATCTCCTGTATCATGGGGCAAGGGGACCCCCACTACAAGAAAAGTTGTCTTTTACAACGGACGATTTTTGTGGTTGAAGGCCTTTCGTGGCTAAAAAGTCTTCTACGACGGATGCCCTTCGTGGTAAAAGCCCCATCACAGCAGAATCTACCACGGTTTTTTTCGGACCGTGGTGGATCACAACCTTCAGCCACGAAAACTTGTTCCATCGTAGATATGTTCGCCAGCCGCGTTGACTGCTGACGTCATGCAAACTGCCACGTGGCAGCCGCCGTTAGCGGCCAGTTACCGCCGTTAATGGCCATATAAACCGTGGCAGAAGCCAGGCCCAGCCAAGGCCTGCTAAATACTAACTGGGCCGACCCATTAGGGGAGCCCAATAAGAAGATGGCTCATTAATGTTTTGTCCTACACTGTTTGAAATGGGTCCAAAGTTGCAGCTAGCAGCGGCCCGCGAACTTTCAGGCCCAATTTTGTTTTGGCCTAAAGAAGGCCCATGACGGTCCAACACTCGGCAGCCCATTAGTAGCCTGCGCCAAGTCGCTCCGATACATTTAAGGTCTGTGGGCGGCCCATCACTATTTATCGCAGCACATCATGGGCGACCTACTGACGGCCCTTTCTGAGATGGCCCGTTACTGTTCAGGCCTGTTACTGTTCTGGCCTTTCACTCTTTCGGGCTTTACCTGTTCAGGCCAACAAGCGGCCCTTTACTGTTCTAGTCTGGTAAATGTGTCGGCCTGTTACTTCCCTCGCCTAGAAATTTCTTGGACCGTTACTGTTCTGGCTTGTCACTATCTGGCCTTTCACTGTTGCGTCCCTTTACTGTTGAGACCGGTTACTGTTTTGGCCTGTTACTGTTCTGGGATTTCACGGTTTCTTGCCTGTTACTGCGATGGGTTGTTTCTATTACGGCCTTCTACTATTAAGGCCTGTTACTATTATGGCATGTTGCAGTTATGACCTGTTACTCTTGCGGCCTGTTACCATTACGACCTGTTACTGTTACATCTAGTTACAACTTGTAGGTTGGCCCATTACGTTTATGGCCTTTTACAGTTTCTGCCTTTTCTGAAGCCCATGCCAATATCATTAAACGTCTATATAATCTAGCATTTTTATTGTTCATCGTCGGACGAATACACGACGGGCCAATAACAAAGCACGGTACTGTTCCCTAATCGACCTGCCTGACGTAGTTACCGTAACGACTAACGCATATGTGGACGGCGTCAACTAAATGCATGCATGGCCTATGCGAGTTATCTAGATATTACATCAACTGCAAACTTCTTAAAATTATTACATATTATCAAATCAAGGGAAAGAAAAATCAGCATTTCAGTTGACAATCAAGTTGATAGTAGAGTCCTTAATTGATCATCTACATCTTCCTTTGAGTGTGACAGCTACATTGGAGGAGACATGATCTTGCAACCGCCTCTTTGGTGGCGATAACAATAATTGCACCCTTGTTGGGGGGATACCCCCGGGTAGGGTCACTCCAGGGTATAAGGGCCGAGTTAGCCGAGGTTCGGCAAGGTCAAAGCGGATGCTGGCCGGGTCACCTCAAGACAGGCCGGATCACGGAGTAACCCGGACCAGGGGGGTCACCTAACATAGTCTCAGCCAACTTAAGGAGTAAGTCGGAAGTGCTTGTCTAACTTATATGCAGGAACAGGTGTGGCCGGATCTACTATGATCCGGGTCCCTGCTTAGCTTCTGGGAGAAGGAAGAAATCTCTCTGGTCAAAAAGAAGGTCCGGTACGCACTGCATGAGCGAAGAAAGAAAGGGCAGGACCACCGGGTCATGGCCGACAAGGGTGACGACGCCCATGTCGGCTGACGTGGGCGCTGCAGAGGCTTACGTCGCTAAAGCATGTATGACACGGGGGAAAAGCACCCCGGTCGGGTTACCACTTTGAGAGGAGGCATATTATTAGGAATATGCCTCCACGTATGCCCTAGGCAGGGACCGAGCCTCCCCTATATAAGGGGGCTAGGGTTCCAGTAGAAGGGGTTGATTGAGTTCTAGTTGATCTAGGGTTCTAGGGAAAAACAGTAGGCAAGAGTAAGAGAGCCCCTTCTTCCTCCTCTCGCCAATACAGCTCTAGGAGCACTTGTAATCTGCAAAGGAAATCAATACTAGCTTCTCTATGGAGAATCACTCCACTAACCCTCAGTGGATTCCCCTAGCGTGTATTAGTCCTCACCTTTAGCCTATCCATGGCATCTGCCGTGACACCACCACGACAACCCTGAAACTAAGTAATAACAAGTTAATACATCAAACAAGACAAACTACTCATTTGACTAATATGACAAGAGCTATGATCTGGAGTTTACAACTGGTCAATGGTTCAATTATTGACCAACACGTCAAACAAACAGGACAAGCAAGCATGCATTAAACAAGTGTCCCTACTATGAAACAAGCAATCAAAAAATGTGTGTGTGTGGCTTAGAATAATAGAAAAAAAATAAACTAGCCATGTCATTTCAACAAATATATATGGAAGCAGTTCTATACCGTAAAATGCAAGAGACGTCGGTTGACTCGAAATTTGCAGTAAGACACAAAATGGCATGCAGTTACTGTCATAGCGAAAAATGAACCAAATAGAAATTATAATCGCATCATACGAGAACTTGTAGAGCAGGGTTGCAAACCATGAATGAACTATATATTGTAGAGGATAGTTATGTCGTGTCTTAGGACGAACCAGACCTAGAACTAGATGCAAGATATAATGGCGTCGCTCGTAAACCTGTAGAGCAGGACAAACAAGCATTAGACAAGTGTGCCTAGAATGAAATGATTAATCAAAAAAAGTGTTTCTTAGAATTTCAGCAAATATAAATAAGCGAGGTCATTTCAGCAAATATATATATGCAAGTAGTGGCATCTCCTAGAATGCATAGTTGTTGGGTGACTCAGAATTTGCGGTGAGCTACACAATGACATGTAGTTACTGTCATAGCTAAGAATCAACCAGATAGAAATTATGATGGCATCATAAGAGAACGTCTAGAGCATGAATGCAAACCACGAGTGAACTACATAGTAGATGACAGTTATGCCGTTGTCAGGACGAACTAGCACCAGATAAGGAATTAATGGCATCCCTTGTGAACCTGTAGAATAGGCTATGCAAACCAACATGTTTATTGTTCCATTTTGAGCTATATGCAAGAAAAAGGAAATAGTTAGTGATGCAGATTTTGAAGAAGCAGATGGCAACAATAAAATTATAATCGAATTAGTACGAAGAGTTTAATCGGCTACTATAGGATAGCAGAACGATGCCAAGGAGGAAATAATAGCAGGAACTGATCTCATGACGAACCAGATAGATTCAGCAACTATACAGCAGGGAATCCACACTAAACTTTTCCGCTGACTTTAGATTTTGCAAGAATTACACGGCAGCAGGAAATTACGCTTGTATGGAGTAGGTAAGAACATGTGTATGAAAAAATAACAGACATGTCCATGACTTAAAATTTGTGAGTAGCGCATGCAAACCAACATGTCTAATGACCTTGTATGTACTAGTACGAAGAACAGGCATGCCCACTGACTTATATATACGAGCACGATGTCAAAAATCCAGTTCACCGCGATAGGCTTGAACCTGCTATACTGCTGACAAAACAAAAACAGGTTGCAGATTTGGTTAACCTTGGTCGGAGAGGCGTCTAAGCATTGTCGGTACTGTGCGGGTCACCAAGGGTGCTGCGGTTGTGGTGGATGTTGGCGTCGAGGAAGGAGATCTTGGCGGTAGATTCCGGCTTGAGCGGGGTGGACGAGAGCGTCGCTGAGGCAGATCCACTGCAATGAACAGCGATGGCCGAGTAGCTGGTCTAGAGCGGTGGACATGGAACTCCCTAAACTAGATCACGTCCGGTGTACACCATTGAAGCGGATCCCGTACGGTTGGGTAGCTTTTGGTGGCTGAGAAGTAGAGCATGGGCGGTCAATGAAGCCATCGGCATGGTGAACGACACCGCAGCTCCGGTGCAATAGAAGAGAGACCCGGTGAACCAAATCCGGTGGGTGAGCATCGGTGAAGCGGCTTTGCGGCGGTGCACGAGACCGCCTCTCAAGCGGGTCCGGCCGCCGTGGAATTGCCACCGGCTGGTGCACATCGTGGTCGTGGAGGTGAGGGCGTGGGAGAGAGGGGGCTGGGATTTTTGGAAGGACCAGCGGGAAAATCTGGGCGAATCTAGACTAAGGAGGTGAACAGAAACATAAATTATGATCGTGCCCCCAAGCTACCGACTTTAGCTTGCCCATAGGGCGTCAGAACAATGGGTAGAATCAGCATTTTAAAGTCAAAAGTTTTCTAAACTGAGGAGCGGGAAATGCTTTAAGATCGGTGTGTGATTTTGCCGCTTGATTGAGATATTGATTTTGGCGACCGTCCATAATGGTACTGTCTCGGTGGGATATTTTGCCTTAAAGTTTTTGAAACTGAGGGGCGGGAGATGCTTTAAAGTCAGTGTATAGTTTAGCCACTCGATTGAGATTTTGAATTTGATAAGCGCCCATCTGATAATAATACAAAAATGGTACAACCCCGGTGGGAGATTTTGCCTCAAAGTTTTTGAAACGGAGGGGCAGGAAATGCTTCAAAGTCGGTGTGCGGTTTTGTCGCTTGATTGAGATTTTGAATTTGATAAGTGCCCATCTAATAATAATAATATAAAAATGGTATTCCCTAGGTGGTAGGTTTTGGCTCAAAGATTTTGAAACGGTTAGGCGGGAAATTCTTCGAAGTCGGTGTGTGTGCTCTTGCCGCTCGGTTGAGATTTTCAATTTTGCTAGCATCCACGTACTACTAGTATTAGTAGTAAAAAAGGTGGTAGAACGTATGGCTATATGGTCAGGAATTCATGGCCGAGAGTCACATCAACTAATCATCCATATAACCACACTTGAGGTACAGTACTCCCTATGTTCGGTATTACTAGGTCGGAGTAGTACTAGTTCGGAGAATTAACTTCACCTACTTGCTTTATAGCTAGTTATTGCATGCAGTAGTAATCCTAAAATCCAGCCAATGCACATGGCCACCGCATCAAATTAAAAACATGCAAGCTAATGGATGCACTCCCGTTTTAACAATATGATCGGCCAGGAGCATTACACGACGTGGTGATTTATATTTTACGGTCAACTAGAGGAGTAATTGAGCAAAACTAGGAGCCTTAATTGGTCCTCCGACCTAGCAATTGAGGTTGTAAAATAATTAAGAGGTATATACACCTTTATTCCCACATCTTGCATTGCGAGAGCGTTTTAGTCCCACATATTGAAAAATGAGAAATACTAGTCCCTCAACTTATATCTTGAGAGCATTTTAGTCCAATTTAATGGAATTTCAATGAATTTGACTTAATTTTCCGCAAATGACGTTGATTTTTTAAAATGACCCCTCTATATTTTTTAGGTCATTTGTGTCCCTACGCGGACTGATAAGTGGGCCACCTGTTAGTAGACGTACAAATGAAATAGTTAAATCTCTAATAGGAGAATCGATTTGAACTTAACACGTTTGTACAACGACACACACACACCCACAAGCCAGTATGCCGGTAGATGCCCACGAATACTCATATGAGACGAGGAGTACTTGATGGGACGTAATTATGCCAGACGAGGAGTACTTGGGGAAGTAATTATTTATACAATAAAAAAGCGCATACGAACGCAAAAAATGCTCACGTCTATGTTGGCACGGTCCATAATATCAATTGTATAGATTTGTCGTTAATCTAGTAGCTAGCTGCAGTGTCTGGAATAAACTTCAGTTTTTTCTTATTCGCAAAAATAAAAGGAATAAAGTTGAGTTCTTATTGTACCCCAGAACACATATTTTTAAATATCCAAAATAAATAACACATTAGCCAAAGTGCTCTTCAGTTAATCACTTTTGTATGCATGTTGTAGTGGAAAGGTTGATTTCTTCAATAGCGCAGGTAATCAGTTTGATACCCTAAAATGCATTGGTAGTTTTTCTTATTTGTTTTCTTATTCAGATCCTCCTGTCAAGTCGTACCAAGGTGACAACTGGTAGGCAGAAAATAAACAAGGGTCATTTTACAAAAATTATGAGGCCACATGTCACTTCCAGAATTAGTTACGATGAATTCGGACAAAATCACAGAAATTTGATTGAATTGGACTAAAATGTTCCTGGTTACATGTTATGGGGCTAGTGTTGCTCACTTTGCAAGATGTGGGACTACAACACTCCCGCGGTGCAAGTTGTGGGACTAAAAATGTATATACCTCAATATTTAACGACCGTGCTATTGAGAGAACATGAGGTTTTTAGCTCCACGAAGCATACACCCCATCCGACTACATGGGTAGCATCCAAGGGCACAGCCAAAAAGCGAAATTGAAAAATGGAAAATGCCATGCAAAAAATGGAAAATGTCATGCGTTTGCGTGTGCCATGAGGGACCAGGGAGCACAGGTTTTCTTCTTAGATTTTGGGATAACTAAATACAATGAGTCTATGATACTACTACTACTAGTATCATCCTACACCTACACACTGGCGTGCTCCTAGGAGTCGTAAGCTAGTGTGCGCACGACCGTTGTACCATAATTAGTGCGCGTGCCTGTGCCAGTTTGATGAAACACGCTGGCGGTTGTTGTGTGCATGCCGTCGTCTCATTTCCACATGATTCGCTTGGCTTTCCCAGGCCTTTGTTTAAATGTGTGGCTCTGGAACCGCTTCCTATGCCAGTCGGTGGGACCGAGACCACACGAACGCCATCATCCATGGACGGCAAGAAGCAGGAGGACTCGCCATGGGCTGGTCTCCCTGAGGGACTCGTCCAGAAGATAGGTGACATCTTCCTTTCGACGGACGACTTCAACTACTGTGCCGCCTTTCGGGTAGTCTACAACACCTGGCGCGGCTTCACGGAGGGGCGCTTTATGCCAGCCAACTGGATTGTTCTAGAGCACCAGTTGTCGGAGGAGTATCGGGTAGAAGACGCCGCCATCACGTTGCTGAACGTGAGAACTAGTCGCCACCTTGAGAAGAAGATTAGCCGGGTTATTTGCAGGTGCTTTCTTTGTATTCATCTGTATATATGTGTTCCTTTTTTTGCATTCACATCCTATACTATCTATTTTTCAAGTTCTAATTATTCGTCCACTTGTTGCCCAGGGTTTTGCTCCATGGTTTACCTTGATTGAATTTCAGTCTGTTTACCTTGACTGAATCTCTGTTTCTCCTCCCTCTATCTCTGGAAGGTACTTTTATGTCGGTAGCACAACCAGCGGCCTCCTTGTGCTTGGATAGAGGGTGCAGCCGTACAAGACCCAGTTGTACAACCCCTTCTCGGGCGCTATCAAGCACCTGAGGGTGGAGATACCAACCAAGCAGGTGGCTTCTGTCGCTATGACGATGTTCCAGTCGTTGATGGTGTTTACATCAAACCATCAGAACACCACCATTCGGTGGTTGGATGAGAGGACGGAGGAAGGGAGTCGCCTGGTCTTTGGTGAAGGGTGGTACTCGCCGTATGACGTTGCGGAACTCTGGAGCATTTCTTACGCCGGTGATGTTTTTGTCATAGACACATACGGGTTTGTCCTCTCGACTATGTGTGATGCTGCTCATGGAGATGTCCAGCTACAGCGCTCAGCATGAACCCTGGAGATGTATCCCACTGTTGAAGGCCCTGTTCCGAGATGCCAGTTCCTAGAGAATTGTTTTTACCTCCTCGAGTCCAACGGGGAGTTGCTGTTTGTTGTGAGTGGATAGATATATGGTGGCAGGCCAGTTGTTTACCGGGTTGATACCCAGAACCATGTCCTTCAACCGGTCAGAGGCATTGGAAGTCGTGCTCTCTTCGTTGCTAACAATCGGTGCGTCCGCGTCGATAGCGCCAGGGTACCCATGGTGCAGGCCGACAACATATACTCTGCGGACCTATCTGAGATTAGATTTTACAACTTTGAGGCTCTTGCGTGGGAAGAGGAGCCAAGCGTTGTATATGGGTATGGAGTATTGTTGGCGGAGTATTGCAGAACCGTCGAGCATTCTAAGCTGCAAATGGTGCCTCCATATGACGAGGATGGTACCACCTACTACGATTACTACGACGGCTATCCATCAGATTGATGGATTGTGTGGGTCTGCTCCTGATGTATTCTCTTCAGGTCATCTCTTTATGTGTACACTTTGTTGAGTGAATGTCTATGAATTTTGCAAGTTATATGGTGCCCGTGTAATACAATGGACGTTCTCCCTATTCCGGTAGATCGTGTGTTGTACCTCTTACAATTTCACTGTTTTTGCATGTGTGTGTAGTAATTCTGATAGATGCTCAGTTTGTAACAATCCTCAAACAACTTACAACTGCAAATTACAGTACATTATTACAATCCTCAGTAACTTGAAAGTAATAAAATGAAGCATAAAAGTTGCATCAGAGACCAGACAACTAAAAAAACACCATAACTGGTGTTATAGAAAAGGTCTCTATGGAGCTTGCGTCCCGAGACATGTAACAACCGGCTTCCCATGAGAGCTATAGATGAGATTATTAAGTATGTTCTATGTTAAAGCTTGCCTGTTTTTCAATTCACATAAGTCTTTGCATGCTATGGTGATTACTGAATCTGTTTTGTTGGCTTCTTGCTCAACAATATCATGGGCACCTTGGAGGGCATCCTCAAATAATCTTTCGGCTGAAAAACGAGGATCAGTTGAAGCGGAGTGCCATGAGCAATAGGTATTGTCACTCCTGCTGTGTGAAACAAAATATAAACTTGGAGAAGCGGGTCTTTGTTCGGCATTTAGAGGGTCATTTGCAGCCTGAAACAAACACAAATCAAGTTATAACAGCACTACCATGCAATCACACCACCACGAATTTTAAATGTGTCAATGCGGTAATATATAAGGAAGGAAGCAATTAATAGTGGTGGCTAATACATCTATTTCTTCTTGAATAAGTGGACCAGCTGGCGCCATGGAGCGATGCGAGCATGTGCTGCTCTGTGAAATGACTGCTCTACTTGAAGATTGGTGAGACCAAGACAAAACAAGTTACTTAAACAAAAGACTTGGGAAACAAACTATATGTTCATTTTGAATAACAATGCGAGCAATCAACCAAAGTACCTGATGTAGATTGCTCAAACTAGAATGTGCAGAACATGAATAAAATGAGTATTAAAACTAAGCCATTATGTTGCTCATATATAAACTAGCTAGGAACTACACAACGAAATCTGCCACTGATTTAATCATAGACAAAAAAAAGAGTAACTTAGCCAATAAAAACACATCAATTGTGAGCCTCGAATATGCTAGCTAGATAATTTCGGACAAACAATGAATCAAGCAATCATACATTGAATTATTCATGAATAGCCACATAATTTCAACACATCAGTAGCCTGAGAACAAGAAACTGAACCATCAGGTGCCTCGTATTAAAATAGCCAGTTCATGTAACTATGATACACAGTAGATACAAGAGTGAGATGAACTGCACATAGTTCCTTATGATACATGTGTGGATCTTATCGCTAGTGTGGTCTTGTTCTTATTATCAGACAACTCAGATGCAATATACTCGGCCTCTCCATATCTAGGAAATTGAACTAAGCACATGGAACAAAAGCAGACCATAGTGGGGCTAAAATGTTTGACGCTAATTTTTGGCAAAAACATATGAAAACAAGAAAGACAAATGGTAAATTTAAGCAAACAAAAATGTGGCAAGGACCAAACTTTGGGTGGGGGGCCTTACGGTAGGTGTTACACGAGATTTACGGTGGCTCTTGTGGACGGGCGGAGTTTGTACTCCATTGTTGCTCCTCTGCATAAAGGTAAGGCCAACTGTAAATACAAACAGGTTCCAACATGATATACGTTGGCATGAAGTGAAACAAAAGTGATGGGGTCTTACGAGATTATAGGAGCCATTCACTCTATGATATTGTGTGCAAACTGAGGCTTCTCCTTGCATAATAACAACAAACAGTTTGAGCCATAGGTTAAGAGGGATCAAATCGATAGTACATAATGGTCAAATAGTTTGACGTGTGTAAACGTGTAGTATAGGATAACAGGACAATAGCACGATGAAAACACTATAGTTCATAAATCAGCGAGTGAGAGAGATATTATATAATCATATCTCATGTGGACAGGTATAGAAGAGAATGTAAACAAATATGTTAAGTGACTAATAATTCACAAAGAAATAGCATAGTACATAAAAGCAGTTCAATGCATGGATTTTAAGCGTAACCACAATAGGTTAATTTAGTACTCCCTCCGTTTCAAAATATAAGATGTTTTAGCTCTGTGAAAAGAGTGCATCTAGACCTCTTTTAGTGTGTAGGTTCATCTAGGTTTGGAGTGAACCTACACACTAAAATGAGTCTGGATACACATCTTTCACAAAGCAGAAGCATCTTATTATTTTGAAATAGAGGGAGTGCTAGTTAGGAAATTTAGCACGAATACAGTGCATTGCCAACAAACAAATCACGTAGGGAGATATGGTTTTACGTCGGTCGGGGCGGCGTGTAGGCCTCCTCTGCATCCTCACGGGTCACGTCGAGGTCGCTGAAGGTGCTACGGTCATAGTGGGTGTCGATGACGGGGAAGTAGATCTTGGGAGAGCGAAGATACGAGCAGAACGCTAGACCATGGTGTCCGTGGAGCAGATCCTAGGCGGTCGATGATGTCGTCAGCGTGCCGGACAAGTGGGTTCGTTGAGCAGATCAGATGTGTTGGTACGCCGGCTAATGTGCAGTGGGGATTTTCTGGCCGGTGACGTATTCCTGGAGGAGAGAGAGGGGGAGGGGGTTGGGTTTAGGTACTGCTCGCACTATACTGGGAAAATTATGAGTGAAGCCCGCCACCTACGGAATTTAATAGGGGTCGAATGGGAATTTCAAAGTATCTGAAATTTTGGGGCACGAACTATGTTGGGATGCGTGGGATCATTTTCAAAAGGTGATCAAAATTTTCATGATGCAAAGTCTTAGCTAGAAGTCGAACCACTTGTCAAAACTCTCTATGGTTTTTGATATATTAATTAACCACTCGATGGGTACCTCCAAAAGCTTTTTTGATAAAACTTTCAAAGCAACCTACAATATATTACTTGTAGTTCAAGTTTGACCTAATTTCATTAAATTCAAGAGGAATCTATCGCACTTTGTTGTAGCTCAAGTTTGACCTAATTTCATTAAACTATCAAGATGCAAAATCTCAGCAAGAAGATGAACATGTCGTCATAACTCTCTTTAGGTTTCTGATAGTATATTAATTGACCCCACCACACGCCCCCTTTGATGGGTACCTCTAAGAGCTTTTCTGTAAAACTTTCAAAGCAACCTACACAGTTTACTTATAGTAGTTCAAATTTTACCTATTATATTTTTTCCGCCTTGCCTATTATAATTTTATATAGTGATGATATGCCAGATGTCTATTATATGAGTTTCACATGTAGGGCACGTGCAATTTACTTGTACTTATAGTTTCAAATTTGACCTAATTTCGATAAATCTAATGGGCAGAGTTACCTAGGAAGTTTGAAAACTCATAAAACATGGGAATCGGTTGTACAACATGTTGGTCCAATATATATGTATGTAAACTTAGCTTGTGGCATTCAGATCCAATATTCTTCAGACTTTTCTTTAGGAAAAAGAATAACCTCGCTCGTATTCTTCACTCCGAAAATGTAGAATTGAATGTTCTTTCTTGATAGTTGGAAACTCACACCAACGACACTTTTTACTATAAGAAGATGCACCGATGATCTACCTATGAAAAGACATTTAATTCAAGAGCAATCTATGGTGTTTACTTGTAGATAGCTCAAGTTTGACCTAATTTCGTTAAATTATCAATATGCAAAGTCTTAGCAAGAAGTTGAACCTATCGTCGAAACTCTTGCTGGTTTCTGGTGTATTAATTTTGAACCCTCGATGGGTACGTCCAAAAGCTTTTTCATAAATCTATCAAAGAAAAACCTACAATTTACTTGTAGTTTCAAATTTGACCTAATTCCGAGATATCGATATAAAGTTATTCAAATGTGTGGGGTTAGCTATAGGAAGCTTCAAAACCCATAAAACATGGGAATCGCAAGTACAACATGTCGTCGATCCACTATATATATATATATCTGTCAACTTGGCTTGTGGCATCCACATCCAATATTCTTTGGACTTTTCTTTATAGAAAAGAACAACTAACCTCGTTCGTCTTCACTCGGAAAACATACAATTCAATGTTCTTTCCTGGTAGTTGGACACTCACACCCACGACACTGCTTACTACTAGAAAACGCACCCATCTACCTCTGAAATGACATTTAATTCAAGAGTTATCTATCGCACTTAATTGTAACTAAAGTTTGACCTAATTAATTTCGTTAAATTCGCATGATGCAAATCTTAGCAAGAAGTTGAACCTATCGTCAAAACTCTCATTGTTTTTAGATATATTAATTGTGACCCCTCGATGGGTACCTCCAAATTAAAAGCTTTTTCAAAAAAATTACAAAGAAAAACCTACAATTTACTTGTAATTTCAAATTTGACCAAATTTCAATAATCGACTTAAAGTCATTAAAATGGGCAGAGTTAGCTGGGAAGTTTGAAAGCTCATAAAACATGGGAATCGCAAGTACAACATGTTGTCAATCGACTATATATGTTTGTCAACTTGGCTTGTGGCATCCACATCCAATATTCTTTGGACTTATCTTTACGGAAAATAACAACTAGTAGCCTCGCTCATCTTCAGTCAGAAAATATAGAATTGAATGTTCTTTCCTGATAGTTGGAAACTCACACTGACGACATTGTTTACTACAACAAGGTGCATCGATCTACCTCTGAAAATACATTTAATTCAAGGGCAATCTATTGTGCTTACTTGTAGCTCAAGTTTGACCTAATTTCGTTATTGTCAAGATGCAAAATCTTAGCAAGAAGTTGAACATATCGTCAAAACTCTCGGTGTTTTATGATATATTAATTGTGACCCCTCAATGGGTACCTCCAAAAGATTTTTTGTTAAAATTTCAAAGCAACCCACAATTTACTTGTAGTTTTAAATTTGACCTAATTTCAATAAATCGACATGAAGTCATCCGGTCAAATGGGAAGAGTTAGCTAGGAAGTCTGAAAACTCATAAATAAAACATGGAAATCGTTGGTACAACATGTTGGTCCACTATATATGTCGGTAAACTTGGCTTCTGGAATTCAGATCCAATCACTGTTCAAAAAATCATCAGATATGTTGATTAATCGACCGATTTATCGCTTATCACTGGGTGACGGATAAGCCGATTAATCAATTTATCGCCCGATAAATTGATTTATCGCCCGATAAATCATCTGATACACCCAAAAATCGCTAATTTCAGGCTGGCCGAGAAGTTAACGATAAACGATATCCTTAACATTGGATCCAATATTATTTTTCGGACATTTCTTTCCAGAAAAGAATAACCTCGCTCGTCATCACTCAAAAAATTGAGAATAATTGAATCTTCTTTCCTAATATAGTTCGAAAATCACACCGTACCGACGGCACTGTTTAGTACAAGAAAATGCACACATCTACCTCTCTGAAAAGTCATATATTTCATCAGTAATCTATCGCGCTTACTTGTAGCTCAAGTTTGACCCAATTTCGTTAAATAGTGTCATGCGATGCAAAATCTTAGCAAGAAGTCAAACCTGTTGTCAAAACTCTCGGTTGTTTCTTATATATTGATTGTGACACCGGCCAATCGGTACGGTACCTCCAAAAGCTTTTTCGTAAAACTTTCAGAGCAACCTACAATTTAGTTATAGATCAAGTTTGACCTAATTTCGATAAATCAACATGTAGTCATTCAAGTGGGTGGAGTTAATTAGCTAGGGAGTTTGAAAACTCAAAAAACAAATGGGAATCGTAAGTAAAACACATTGGTCCACTTAATATGTCTATAAGCTTGGCTTATGGCATTGAGATCCATATTCTTCTTCGAGATTTCTTTACAGAAAAGAACCATCTCTTCATCACTCGGAAAACTGAGAATTTTATTTCTTGGTAGTTGGAAACTCACACTGACGACATTGTTTACTACAAGAAGATGCACCCATCTACCTCTAAAAAAACATTTAATTCAAGAGCAATCTATCGCGCTTACTTGTAGCTCAAGTTTAACCTAATTTCGTTAATCGACAAGAAGTCATTGAAGTGTGCAAAGTTAGCTAGGAAGCTTGAAAAATCCTAGTACTAAAAACTTGGGTATTACGTATAAGAAACTGTGGTCCAGGTTGTTTGATAATTGGGGCGGTTGCATTTTCTTTTAACCGTGGTAGGTTTCGTAGGAGCGAGGTGCTTGAGAGTTAACACGGTAGGTGGAAGTACAAGTTACATCAAGGACCTCATAAAAATGAAAATTGCACCCAAGTCCATGCATTTAGCACAAGGACCCTAAAACTGAGCAATGAAGTGTGTGTTTTGAGGTTTGCGCATAATAGTGTTCATCGTGCTAAAGACTATTAGTAGAATCTTTGTAGATAATAAGAATGGAAAAGAAGATCCAATAGTTAGCAATGTTTGGATTTGCCGGTCTTGATCTAACGATCAATGTTCGAAGTTATCCCTACACTATATAGTGGTATGGTATGGTATTGTAAGAGATAAGATAAGATAAGAAGTATTGTGAATGGTTGATCTTTCGAGTAACCTTCCCTCCCGATGTTTGGGAAGAAAGTGAAAATTTTGAAAACCGGAAAAGTTTGAATTTGTTTGCCGCCAAGGACCAAAGTGGTTTCCATCCTATGTACTCCTCGTCCCTACTCCACACCAACGCGGCTGCCAAACACGCCAGAGACACAGAGCCTCCGTACCAAGGCACACGTGTGCAGGACCATGATGTGGACGAGGGAGAGATCAGCCGGGCCGGTGCGCGAGGGGAAAGGGTAGGAGAGAGGGAGGATGGATGGTGAGAGGCAGCGAAGGAGAGAGAAAACACACAATTTCTTTTGCATGCATAGGTCCTGAAATTTACTAGTACTAGCATAGTGTAGTACACTATAAGGCCACAGGAGTACCTCGTGTCAGAAACCCATCATAACTTTGCTTTGACATGGAACCGCCTTCAACTTCTCTTCGTTGCTGCCCTCTTCCCCTGCCAACGTTTTATTCTATTAGCATGTACAACGCATGGACAGAGGTGACCATATGTATAAGCAAAGAAATATACTACTCCCGCATTGTGTAAAAAAGCACACCCTAATATGGCCTACTACCCGTTCAAAAAAAATGGCCTACTATGTGGCATCAACTAAGGTTCAGCTTATACATAATGGAAAAATTAAAGTTATCTTTAAGCCTAAGGTGCACCTTGCTGGCTCGTGGTTGATGTCGAGCTCGTTGGGGAACCCCAAGAGAAAGGTATGATGAGCACAACAGTAAGTTTCCCTCAGTTATGAAACCAAGGTTATCAAACCAGTAGGAGCAAGGAAACACCTCCAAGGTGTTGTTTCTAACTTACAATCCTACATAACACAACCATAGAAATTTCCCCAACATACAGTGTGGTTGTCAATCTCACCGGTTTTGCTGAAAACAAAGTATTAGACGTATTGTGTGGAAGAAAGTAATAGCTTGCAGAAAGTAAACGGAAAACAGTAAACAGTTGTAGGTTGATGGTAAAAGAAAGGACCGGGGTCCATAGTTCACTAGTGGTGATTCTCCTTAAGATATATGACATGTTGGGTGAACAAATTACAACGGGGCAATTGACAAACATCTAGAAAGCATACATGCATATACTAATCATCTTGACTCCTATGAGATTTGATTGGGGAATACAACATTATACATAGACCATAATCCAACTTCATCTATGACTAATAATCCACCTTCAGGTTATCAATCTGAAACCCCTCCAGTATTAAGTTGCAAGCAATAGATAATTGCATTACGCATTGCGTGTAAGTTAAACAATACGATTGTTCTGTGAACAAGGGATTGCTGTTTTCTCCCTAGTAGCAACAACACATCTAGTACCTTGGAGATTTCTGTCACTTCCCTAGATTACTAGAGGCATGAACCCACTATCGAGCATAAATACTCCCTCTTGGAGTTGCTAGCATCTACTTGGCCAAGATATATACTAACAACGGAGAGCATGCAAGATCACAAATAACAAAGACATGATAGAATCAATAATCAATTGGAAATAACATCTCAATATCCATCGGATCCCCGCAAACACAACATGTGTGATTACAAATAGATGATCTTGATCATGAACGGAGCTCACAAGATCTAAACATGATAGCACAAAGGAGAAGAACCAACCATCTAGCTACTATATGGACCCATAGTCCAAGGATGAACTACTCATGTATCACACCGGAGGCTTGCATGGTGATGAAGAAGGCCTCCAGTGTGAATTCTCCCCTCAGACAGGGTGCCGGGAAGAGCTTCAGATCCCTCCTGATCTAAGCATGGAGACGACGGTGGCTACAGACTCTTTCGTGGAAATTTTGATAGGGTACTTAGGGTTTCTGTATCGGAGGCATCTTATAGGCGAAAGGGGAGGCCGAGGGGGTGCCCTAGGTGGCCACACCACCCCCTGGTGCGGGCCAGGCCTGGCCGCTTGGCCAGGTGGTGTGGGCGGCCCCTGGCCCCTCTTCGTCTCGTATTCTGGCTTCATGTCCCCCTCGGTGAAATATTGACTTCAGCTTTTGTCCCGTCCAATCCGAGAATATTCATTTTCTGACTTTCCTGGAACCAAAACAGCAGAAAACAGGCAACTGGCACTGTGGCATCTTGTTAATAGGTTAGTCCAAGAAAGTGTATAAAAAGTACTCCAAAGTGTGGACAAAACATAAGAAAGTAGATATAAACCAAGCATGGAACATCAAAAATTATAGATACGTTAGAAACGTATCAACATCCCCAAGCTTAACTCATGCTCGTCCTCAAGTAGGTGAGTGATAAAAAGAAAGAATAATTTTTGAGGTGACATGCACCATCATAAACTTGATCAAAGTATTTGTAAAACATTGATAGCTAGGATCATAGTACTTTAACATAGCATGAAAGATATAGTTCTAACAATAAGACATAGCAACTATGTTGTAACATGAAAAGGCACAAACAAAAGATTCATGAATAATAATGCTTTGCAAGACGTTTGTTTGTTTCACATAAAGAAAACATAGCATAGTGGCATTCAGCTTGTCCCCCATAGAGTAGCAAACATAAATGCATAGGACACCTTCAACGTTCATAAGGGTGACTAGATACAAATAGTTTAAGAACAAGCAATATCAATCCTATGCATCAATCAAGAAGTCTTGGGACAATGAACATTAAACTAAGAATGACCACTATGCTCTCTCAATAGGTGCATAAAGATATAAGATGGAGACTCAACATAAAAGTAAAAGAAAGGCCTTCATAGAAGGAAGCAGGGATTCAAGTCTCATAAAGAGCTTCCAAAAATTGTGGTACTTATTAGCTTTCAGCTCTCATTGCCCCTATCATAAGAATCTTTAGGTGATTAAAGTTAAAGTGACACAACTAAGAGGATCTGCTTGGCAAGTTATAAGTTGAAATCTCATGCCCCTTACTTACGAGTACCGAACCTCGTGCTACTCAACTTCAGTCACAAGTAATCTCTTGTCATTGTAAGTACATATGTATCATAGAGAACGGCCAGCGAGGTACCCCTTGGACATGATATAGGAGCTATCCCATAATGAAAATGACAAGGATATCAGACAATGATCATCTCAACGATCTTTTTATTTGCTATTTGCATAGGTTTTTATTGAGGATGCTTCATAGAGTGATCATTATGGTTATGCTGCAAGTTTCCACCATGATTAGGCATGGCTTAGGCTAGCGGCCTAGAAGTTTCTCTAACACATTTACAAACTCCATGATCTTACAAGTTCCCCTTTTATTTCACACCGTCGGGATCCATAAGCAAAAGAATCATGATATCAACGGAATAATAAGTGCAATGTTGAAAGCGTTCCCCATGATACATGGTTCTGATAACTTCAACTTATAAAGCGCAAGCACATACGCAACAAAGATGGACGCAATGGTTCAAGATTATTAAGTGCAACAAAGTAAAGTATGCCATCAAGTTCGTGAGAGCTTTAATCACTAGTTTTCACATAACAAGTTTAATTCGGAAGGTATATAAAAAAATGAATATACATGGAATAGCAAATGCTAATCGGTAGGTATGGTGGACTCTTTGGAACAACTTGGTTTTATTTGGAGTTGGATGCATGAGTGGAACTCATACTTGGTTATGGAGGCTAGCGAAAGACTGGGAGCGACCAACTAAGAGAGAAATAATGGCCATAATCATGCAAAGTGATAAAACATCATTAATTAAAGCATAAAGTGAGATTACAATTCGAAAACTAAAGGATCATAAAGGCTATGGTGACTTGGGATAGTCATAACATGGTGTGAGCATGCGCCAAGTCAACCCAAATAAAGCATCAAAGGAGAATACCACTATACTATGCTTTAATATGCTAAAACAACGCATGATTCTTACAAGGCACATTAAGCAATCTCAATTGTTTATAACATGTCATGCTACCGCTAAAATCACTAAGCATAATGCCAAAACAATATCAAGCATTACATGACAAAGCATAGGCCACAGTCAAAAACAAGCTCCTTTTACCACTTAAGCATGAACTTTTCCTACTCTTTTCCAAACCAAACCAAACTATTTGAATACTAATGTATGAAAGAGGGGGTCCAATCAATTTATTCAAGAAAACTAAGCAAACCAAGCAAACGAAAAACGAAAAATGAAGACGCTCCAAGAACAACACAACTGTGCCTGAAACAATAAAAATGAAGTGTTTAGAAGAACCTGAGATTTTTCTTGATGAAGAAGGGGATGCCGTGGGCATCCCTAAGCTTTGACGCTTGTACTTCTTCGATATTTCTTGGGGTGACACGCGTGGAATCCCCAAGCTTGATCTTTAGTCCATTCTTCATCTCATTACATCAATCTCTTCATACACCTGAAATTTTTTCCTTCATACAAAACTTCACACAATCTTTATTAGCAACATTAGTGTACTCAAGATTAAGTCTTTGGGTTCATTTTAAACACCAATAAAACTTCCAATAAAACACAAAATACTGTAGTACTTCCCTCAAAAAGCTCAATTCCCCAAAAAGAACCCAAAAAGGAACCAACAAGAAGCAAATGCAAATAATGGCACAAATCTGTCAAAACAGACCAGCAGGTAAAAACCAATTTTTTCGAAGACCTTCTGTTGCTCAAATCGAAAAGTGTTGAACTAACGAAAGTTATATAACAACCTGGGGTAGAATCACAAAAATTCACTCCTCAAAAAGACGTACAGAGATGTTACACGAATTTTTATAGTGAAACACAAAAATCTGTTTCGGGACAGCAACTTTCCCAAGCATTACTTCTCTCTCATTAGAGGTTACTCTTGGCACAAAAAAAAGGATAAGGAGCGGTTATTACAGAGGTAATAACTTCCAAGACTCATCTAAAACTTTTGGGTTATCTCCCAATAAGTACTTTTCTTTAACGCCTTTAAGTTAGGCATAAGAAGCAAGAAAAGCATCAAGTGTTCTCAAATGAAGAAGCATTAAGATTAATACCAGAAATATCTTCAACAAGGCAAGGTATCTGATCCAAATAAGTTCTAGAGGATCCTCTCTCAATGCTCTTGGGTTTACTACTTTCATCAAACAGGTTTCAGGAACAATCCAATCAAGATTCTTTTCTATTGCTTCATGCATGCTACAAGTTCGGTTTTAGTCATCTTTTCTCGTGTACCAATAACATATACACATGAGCCTAGCATATTAAAACGATCAAAGACTTTTCTAGCTTCCTTAGCAACATCATAGAATTCTTTAAGCAAGGTTTCTAGAATAAAATCTCTCTTTTCAGGGTCCTCAATTTCTTTAAGTTTAAGAAACATTACTTGCATAAAGGGGTGAAGGTTAACAAACCTAGCTTCCAACATGTGAACTAAAGAAGATGCCGCAATTTCATAATTTGGAGCAAGTTCTGCAAGGGATCTATCCTCAATATCCTCATGCTTACTAACATGATTAAATAATTCTTCAATATTATCTTTTCCAATTATAGAGCCACTACCTATTGAAAGGTCTTTTAGGGTGAATTTAGGGATCAACATGGTGAGCTAAGAAAGAGGTAACAACTATAGAAAGACTTAATTTTTTTGTGTTTTTAATAAAGAAAGCAAACTTAGTACAACTATTTTTTTGTGTTTTTGATAAAGAAACAAGCAAACAAAGCAAAAATAAACTAAGCAAAACAAAAACAACAAAGTAAAGATATTGGTTATGAGGGACTCCCCTTGTGAATATGTCCTTGACTCCCCGGCAATGGCGCCAGAAAAATACTTGTTGCCTCGTGGTTGATATCGAGCTTGTTAGGGAACCCCAAGAGGAAGGTATGATGAGCACATCAGTAAGTTTTCCTCAGTTATGAAACCAAGGTTGTTGAACCAGTAGGAGCAAGGAAACACCTCCAATGTGTTGTTTCCAACTTGGAATCCTGCACAACACAACCATAGAACTTTGCCCCAACTTACAGTGAGGTTGTCAATCTCACCGGTTTTGCTGAAAACAAAGGATTAAGCGTATTGTGTGGAAGAAAGTAATAGCTTGCAAAAAGTGAACAGAAAATAGTAAACAGTTGTAGATTGATGGTAAAAGAAAGGACCGAGGTCCATAGTTCACTAGTGGTGATTCTCCTTAAGATAGATGACTGTTGGGTGAACAAATTACAGAGGGGCAATTGACAAACATCGAGAAAGCATACATGCATATACTAATCATCTTGACTCCTATGAGATTTGATTGGGCAATACAACATTATACATAGACCATAATCCAACTGCATCTATGACTAATAATCCACCTTCAGGTTATCAATCCGAACCCCCTCTAGTATTAAGTTGCAAGCAACAGATAATTGCATTATGCATTGCATGTAAAGTAAACAATACGATTGTTCTATGAACAAAGGATTGTTGTTTTCTCCCTAGTAGCAACAACACATCTAGTACCTTAGAGATTTCTATCACTTCCCTAGATTACTAGAGGCATGAACCCACTATCAAGCATAAATAATCCCTCTTGGAGTTGCTAGCATATACTCGGCCAAGATATCTACTAACAACGGAGAGCATGCAAGATCACAAATAACAAAGACATGATAGAATCAATAATCAATCTGAAATAGCATCTCAATATCCATCGGATCCCCGCAAACACAACATGTATGATTACAAATAGATGATCTTGATCATGAACGGAGCTTACAATAGCTAAACATGATAGCACAAAGGAGAAGAACCAACCATCTAGCTACTACATGGACCCGTAGTCCAACGATGTGAAGGAAATATGCCTTGAGAGGCAATAATAAAGTTGTTATTATGTATTCCTTGTACATGATAGATGTTTATTTTGCATGCTATAATTGTATTGAAAGGAAACATCAATACATGTGTGTTTAATAAACAAAAAGGGTTCCTAGTTATGCCTCTCTTTAAGACTAGCTCGTTGATTAACAAGATGATCAAGGTTTCCTGATCATGGACATTGGATGTTGTTAATAACGAGGTCACATCATTTGGGAAATGATGTGATGAACATTCATCCGAAGTATAGCATTACGATCAAGTCATTATGTTTATATTTCTATAACATCAAGTAATCTTTATCCTTAGACCGTGAGATCATGTTAATTGCTAACACTGGAAGAGTATCTTGATAACATCAAACGTCACACCATAACAGGGTGATTATAAAGGTGGGTTCAGTGCTACGCCGGTGTTATGTTGAGGCTCCTGGATCAAGAATGGAATTTGTCAATCCTGATGACGGATAGATATACTCTGGGCCCTCTCGGTGATATCACATTAAGATAGCTTGCAAGCAAGTGATGTGATCACTAGAATGTTATATCACAGGAATGAGAAAAGAGTGCATGTCGGTAACAAGATCAAACTAGGTATTTGGATACCGATGATCGAATCTCAGACATGTATTATATCATGAGACAAAGGGATTAAATTACTAGCATTAAAGGTTCTCACGATCACGGAAGTCATTGTTGAATGTGCAGGAGTCAGTATGGATCTCCAGGTCCTGCTTCTGATTATTGATCTGAGAGGAGTCTCAATCATCTCTGCATTATTCGCGAACCGTAGGGTGACACACTTAAGGGTTGCCGGACACCATTTAGGAGCACATATGTTTCAGACAAAATGTTTGCAAAGCGTAGTAAATGTTTCGATAGAAACAGGAATTGTTTCGATAGAAACCAGAATTGTTTCGGGTGAAATTGCAGAAAGTGGTTCTGCATGTGATATTGAAATGTTGCAAGGGTTTTATGTGAATGTTTGTTAACTAAAATAATTAAAAAAATCTGAATAAAATAAATAAAAGAGTTTTATTAATTGAGAGTTGCATTAAATTTGTTGGAAATTTAATGCATCTGAGTGGAACTTTGGGTGGAGCCTGAATTGATGTGAGTGGAGCTTCCACCACATGAATGTGGAAGAGGTGGGGCTCCCTCCTTGGCCGCCGGCCATGGTAGGGGAGGAGTCCCCCCTCTCCTATAAAAGGCCCCCCTCTCCTTTCTCACAAAGCACACCTCCTCGTGAAGGATCTCTCTCCCCCTCTAGATATTTCCCCATGGTCTTGGATTAGCGGGATACATGTTCCCGGTGGCCTTGTGTCTAGAAGGAGTTCCTATTTCTGCTGATTCGCTGGAGCGAAGAGGTGGAGGTTTTCCGGTGGCTTGAACGTGTGTGCGAGGACGGATGCGTTGCTGATTTGCGGCGCTCGGACTTCCACACGATCTTGAGATCGGCAAGCGTACGACTATATCAACCACAAGTTCCTACTCGTTGTCTTCGAGGATAAGTTCTCCATGGATGTATGTCCACCCGTTGCTCTATATCTAGTAGATAGATCTTGGCGTATAGTTCTCATCGTAGGAATTTTTTTGTTTTCTATGCTACGGACCCAACAGTGGTATCAGAGCCTGATCTATGCGTAGGTTCTTTGCACGGGTAGTACACATATGTTTATATGTGGGTGATGATGATCATGTTATTGCATCTTATATGTATTTTGGATATTGGTGGCATAGTGGGATGAAGCGGCCCAGACCAACCTTACATGTCATCATACATGAGACCGGTTCCACGACTGACATGCAACTAGTTTTGCATAAGTGGCTAGCGGGTGTCTCTCTCTCCTACTATAGTCAATATCTGATTTACAACGAGTTGCTAATAACTTGGTTATCCTCGTTGTGGTTCATGTTCGTAGGTAAGACCGATTCTATCTCCGCAAGCCCTAAGCCACGTAAAACTTGCAATTGATAAATTAGAGGCATCTAGTTTAGATTGTTGATGGGCTAGTGTCTTGATATGGTATTGTTGTAAGTATATGTGTGATAGATACTCTTACAACACACTTAACGTGTAAGTTCCATAGACCTTGGCCTTACACACAAAGGAATGATAGAGATCATACCACGATGCAAATGATAGAGATCAAATGCATGGACCATATCATCTCACTTTACACATTAGATGTTAGCATCTTATACTGCTAGTTTGGCGCTTTTGGTAGCATTGTAAGATGATCCCTCATTTTGATATCAAGATAAAATGTGTTCTTCCTTCAGTATGCACCGTTCTATGGATCGTGTTTCGAGACATCACGTGATGATCGGGTGTACTCGACTCCGCGCTTTCATACAACGGATGTAAGACAGTTTTACACACGCGGAATACTAAGGTTCTTACTTGACGAGCCTAGCATGTATAGACATGGCCTCGGAACATGGACCGAAAGGTTAAGCATGAATCATATAGTTGATATGATGCCCATATTGATGCTCACCTTTGAGGCTACACCGACTCACGTGATGATCGGACTTGGTGTAGTGGATTTGGTTCATGTAATCACCAAAAAGACACGAGGGATGTCGTTTTTGAGTGGGAGTTCATTAGTAATTTGGATTTGTTGAACTCAATCTATCATAAACTTAGTCTAAATAAACTTTACAAATTCTGTTGTAGATGGCACCACCTGCTTTTAATTTCAATGTGTTCATGGAGAAAGAGAAGCTTGCTGCGAATGGTAGCAACTTCACCAATTGGGCTATGAATTTGAGGATTATCCTCACTGCTGCAGAAAAGCAATATGTGCTAGAGGCGCCTCTAGGCCCCCCACCAGCTCCTAATGCCCCTGACGAGGAAAAGAATGTCTATATAACTCATCAGGAGGACCACAACTTAGTCCATTGCGGCATACTGTATGGGCTAGAGCCAGAACTTTGAAAGCGTTTCGAAAATGTCAATGCCTTTGATACCATGGGATAATTGAAAATGATTTTCGATACCCATGCTACCGTAGAGAGTTATAATGCTTCTGAAAATTTCTTTAGCTGCATGATGGAAGAGAACAGCTCCGTTAGTGAGCATGTACTCAAAATGTCTGGGTACGCCGATAAGCTTGTGTCCTTGGGAATAACGATTCCCGTTGACTTAGGCATACATCGTGTTCTCCAATCTCTGCCACCTAGCTACAAGAGCTTCGTGATGAACTATAATATGCAGGGCATGAAGAAGTCTCTTCCCGAGCTTCTGTCAATGCTTAAGACTGTAGAAGTGGAGATTAGGAAAGAACATCAAGTTTTGATGATCAATAAGACCACCGGTTTCAAGAAGGACAATAAAGGCAAGCAGAAGGGAAAGAAGGGCGGTAAATCTGTTGCCGCACCTGAAAAGAAACCCCGAGCTGGCCCTAAGTCTGATACCGAGTGCTACAATTGCAAGGGGAATGGCCATTGGAAGCGCAACTGCCCCAAGTATTTGGCGGACAAGAAGGCCAGCAAGGCAAACAAAGGTATATGTGATATACATGTTATTGATGTGTACTTGACTAGTACTCGTAGTAGCACCTGGGTATTTGATACGGGATCGGTTGCTAATATATGTAACTCGATTCAGGGGATGTGGAACAAGCGACAGCTAGCAAGGGATGAGGTCACGATGCGGGTCGACAATGGATCAAGAGTTGATGTGATCGCCGTCGGAACCCTACCTCTCCATATGCCATCGGGATTAGTGATAAATCTAAATAATTGTTATTTTGTGCCTGCACTAAGCATGAACATTGTATCCGGATCATGTTTGGTGCGAAGTGTTTATTCCTTTAAATCTGAAAACAATGGTTGTTCGATTTATATGGATAATATCTTTTATGATCATGCACCTGTGTTGAATGGTTTATTCCTATTGGATCTCGATAGTAGTATTATGCATATTCATTGTGTTGATGCTAAAAGGATTAAACTTGATGATGATATATCTACATATATGTGGCACTGCCATCTAGGTCATATTGGTGTTAAACGCATGAAGAAACTGCATTCTGATGGACTTTTGAAATCACTTGATTTTGAATCATTTGATACATGTGAGCCGTGCCTTCTGGGTAAGATGACTAGAACGCCGTTTTCTGGTTCAATGGAACGGGCGACAGATTTATTGGAAATCATACATACTGATGTGTGCGGACCAATGAGTGTGTCGGCGCGAGGTGGATATCGTTATTTTGTTACTTTCACGGATGATTTGAGTAGATACGGGTATATCTATTTGATGAAACACAAGTCTGAAACTTTTGAAAAGTTCAAGGAATTTCAGAATGAAGTGGAAAATCATCGTAACAGAAAGATCAAATTTCTACGGTACAACCGTGGAGGAGAGTATCTTAGTTACGAGTTTAGCACACATATGAAAAATTGTGGAATAGTTTCACAACTCACGCCTGCCGGAACACCACATTGTAATGGTGTGTCGGAACGTTGTAATCATACTATATTGGATATGGTTCGATCTATGATGTCTCTGACTGACTTGCCATTGTCATTTTAGGGTTATGCACTGGAAACCGCTATATTCACTTTAACTCGGGCACCATCTAAATCCGTTGAAACAACACCGTATGAATTATGGTTTGGATACAAACCTAAGCTGTCATTTCTTAAAGTTTGGGGATGCGCTGTTTATGTGAAGAAACTTTAGCTAGATAAACTCGAACCCAAAGCGGAAAATGTGTTTTCATAGGATACCCTAAGGAAACGATTGGGTATACCTTCTATCACAGATCCGAGGGCAAGGTTTTTGTTGCCAAGAATGGATCCTTTCTTGAGAAGGAGCTTCTCGCAAAAGGTGTGAGTAGTCGGAAGGTAGAACTCGAAGAGGTTATTGAACCTTCTCTTCATGAAATGGTGAGTAGCACAGCATCGGAAGTTGTTTCGGAGTTGACTTCACCTAATGAAGAGAGAGCTAATGATATTGATCATGAAACTCTGAAAGAGGACACTACCGAACCTCGCAGGTCAAGCAGGACACGCGCAGCTCCTAAAATGTACGGCAATCCTATTATGAATTTCATGATTGATGAAATATATGACCCTGTGACGTATGAAGAAGCGATGATGAGCTCGGATTCCAACAAATGGCTAGAAGCCATGAAATACGAGATGGAATCCATGTACGAAAACCAGGTTTGGACCTTGGTGGACATACCTCACGACCGAAAGTCCGTTGAGAATAAATGGATTTTCAAAAGAAAAACTGATGCTGGTGGTGATGTGACCATCTATAAAGCTCGACTTGTCGCAAAGGGGTTTCGACAAATTCAAGGAGTTGACTACGATGAGACATTCTCTCCCGTAGCGATGCTAAAGTCGGTTAGGATTATGTTAGCAATTGCTGCATATTTCGATTATGAAATATGGCAGATGGATGTCAAAACTGCGTTCCTCAATGGTAATATTGAAGAAGAGTTTTATATGATACAACCTAAGGGTTTTGTTGATCCTAAGGATGCTTATAAGGTATGCAAACTTCAGCGATCCATCTATGGACTGAAGCAAGCATCCTGGAGTTGGAATCCCCGCTTTGATGAGGTGATCAAAGAGTTTGGATTTGTCCAAACTTATGGAGAGGCTTGTATTGACAAGAAAGTGAGTGGGAGCAATGTGGCATTTCTAATATTATACGTGGATGACATATTATTAATTGGAAATGATATAGATCTTTTAAACAGTGTTAAAAGTTATCTAAACAGCAAATTGATGACCCACAAGTTTAGGGGGTGTATCGCAGTATTTTCGAGGGAAGTGAAACCCAATTTATTGATTCGACACAAGGGGATCCAAAGAATATTTATCAGCCTTAACAACTAAGTTGTCAATTCAGCTGCACCTAGAAAAAATCTTGCTCACAGTAGTTTATCAGTAGCAACAGTTTTGTAGTAGGAATAGTAAAGTAGCAACAGTAGTAAAGCAAAGACAATAGTAACAATAGCAGTAAACAGTGGGATTCGAGTGCGGTAGGCATAGGGATGGATGGACGGGCGTTGCATGGATAAGACAATTCACATAGCAATCAGAACATAGGGCAATTGCAGATAAATAAGATAAAGCACCCAAGTACTAGACAATCCTAGGCATGTGTTCCATATATAGTCATACGTGCTCGCAATGAGAACTTGCACAACATCTTTTGTCCTGCCAGCCCGTTTGCAGCGGTGCCTCTAGGGAACTACTAGCAATTAAGGTGCTCCTTTTAATAAAGCACCGGAGCAAAGCATTAACACTCCATGAACACACGTGATCCTCACATCAAAGCCTTTCCCTTCCGGCTACCCCGATTTCTGTCACTTCGGGACCATAGATTCCGGACAACGACGTGTGTAAACAACTTGTAGATAAGACCCAAAACAATACTATCATAATGAATCAATAATAAGTTCAGATCTAAAATCATGGCACTCGGGCCCTAGTGACAAGCATTAAGCACAACAAGGCTGCAACAAAGTCATAAAGCACTAATAGAGATACTAGGCACTATGCCCTAACAATCTGATGCCATTACATGAACGATCTCATCCAATCCCTACCATCCCTATAGCCTACAGCGGGGGATTACTCACTCATAGATGGGGAAAACATGGATGGTCGATGGAGCAGCGATGGTGATGATGATGGCGATGATCTCCTCCAATTCCCCATCCTGGCAGGGTGCTAGAACGGAGTTTCTGGTGCTGTTTCGTGGAATCTGGTGGTGGCGGTGGAGCGGAACTCCTTCTCGAAAAACGTCGAACCCCCCGAAGTTTTTAGGTCAGAAGGCTCCTTATAGGCAAAGAGAGAGGCCGAGGGGGTGCCTGGGGGGCCCACACCACCCCCTGGCGCGGCCTGGCCTGGCCCGCGCTAGTAGGTGGTGTGGCCACCCCAGGGCTCTTCTCCGTCTCGTATTCTGGCTCCTGGAGTCTTCGGGTGAAATAGGATTTTTGGCATATTTTCCGGAATTTTTCCTGATAGTTGATTTTCTGCACAAAAAGTAGACACCAAGGCAATTCTGCTGAAAACAACGTCAGTTAGCATTAGTTGCATCCAAATCACACAAGTATAGAGGAGAAACAATAGCAAAAGTGTTCGGGAAAGTAGATACGTTTTGGACGCATCAACTCCCCCCAAGCTTAGCTTATTGCTTGTCCTCAAGCAATTCACTTGAAAACTGAGTGCGATAAAAGAACTTTCACGAACACATTTGCTTCATATGATGTAAATATTCTCAGCAATGTGATCAACTACCTAAATAATTCATAATAAAGAGTATGCAACTAAGTCTACTTAATAGTCATTGCAAGCTATGAAGAGATTCCAACTCAAGAATAATAAGTAGCATGAAGCACAAACATAAGCAACATTACAATGCTCATAGAAAAGTATGATAGAGTGGTATCTCGCTTGCCTTTGATTATGAATGTCAAGGCACCTCTGAAGTTCAAGTGATGACTAGAAGTAAAGATATCAAAGATACAGGCATCAAAGTCATAACACAAGTAATCATGTAATGGAACAAACACAAAAAATGACAACTAATTCTCTCAAGAAGGTGCTCAAAGAATATGTGGAGACTCAACAAGTAGAAGAAAAAGGTTTTGAATAATTTGAAAGTCTTCCAAATGCTGAAAGTATGGTACTTGTTAGCTTTGAGCTCTCATTGCCCCTATGATAAGCATCTTTAATGTGGTTAAGGTGAAAGTGACACAACTAAGAGGATATGCTTGACAAGTTATAAATTGAAGTCTCATGCCCCTTACTTACAAAGACCGATCCTCATGCTACTCAAGTTCAGTCACAAGTAAGCTCTTGTCATTGTAAGTACATACGTATCATAGAGAACCGCTAACGGGGTACCCCTTGCATATGATACAGGAGCTATCCCATAATCAAAATGACAAGGTGAGCAGACAATGAGCAATCTCAGGGATCTTTTTATTTACTATGTGCATAGATGTTTATTGAGGATGCTTCATAGAATGCTCATTACGGTTATGCTGCAAGTTTCCACCATGATTAGGCATGGCTTAGGCTAGCGGCCCAGGCGTTTCTCTAACATACATACAAACTCCATGATCTTACAAGTTCCACTTTTATTTCACACCTCTAGGATCCGTAAGCAAAAGAACATGATATCAACTAGGTACAAAGTACCTATGAAGCGTTGAAAGCGGTCCCCATGATACATGGTTCTGCTAACTTCAACTCATAAAGCGCAAGCATATGCGCAACAAAGAAGGACGCAATGGTTCAGGTTTATTAAGTGCAGAAAATAAAGTGTGCCATAAAGTTCGTGAGAGCTTTACTAACTAACTTTCTCATAACAAGCAAACATTTTATTCGGAAGAAAACATGGCATATTGAATATGCACGGAGATAGCAAACGATGCTAATAGGTAGGTATGGTGGACACTTTGGAAATATTTGGTTTAGGGAATTGGAAACATGAGTAAGACACTCAGTGGAAGTGAAGGCTAGCAAAAGTAAGGGAGCGACAAACGAGAGAGCAATAGCTGTCATTATCATGCTTGCAACAAAACAAGACTACTCATGGTATGAAAATGATTCAAGATCCTCAAGGAAAAATAAATCGTGAAGGCTTAACTGATTATTACAGTCATGTGCGTGCGTGAGCATGTGCCAAGTCGATCAGATGAAACATTCAGAGGAGGATACCACAGTGTCATACCAATTTATGAATAACGTAATGCAAGCAAACATTTTCATGAGACATGCTACAAACTATTAGCGGGCTGGAGCTAATCACAAGAAAGCAAGAACTACTAAGCATTCAAAGATAACATACACCCTACATGAACGGACTAAGCAGGCTCACAAAGATGAGCATATGTACAAAAATGAAGACAAATAGAGTTCGTTACCAGCCTCTTACCACGTCTCAAGTTGTCATTGATCCTCATTATTGCTCTTCGCTTGTGTGGCTTGAATAATAATATGAAACCAATAATCCACTGAGAACTGCTGAACCCTGTAGCCAACTCGCAAAAACCAAAGAAGAACGACAAATATTTTTGGTTTTTTCGATTTTTAAACAAAACCAAAAGAGAAAAACAAGCAAAGCAAAATCTTTTTGGGTTTTTGAATAGTTCAAACAAAGCAAAAAGGAATAAGCAAACCAAAGCAAAAAAGAAGAAGCAAACCGAAGAGAAACAACAAAAATATTTTTGGTCTTTTTGTGTTTTAGAAAGCAAAAGCAAAGAAGAACGAAAACTAAAAAAAAGAACGAAAGCATGAATATACAAAGAACCGACGCAACATGATATGGAGATGTGTGCGGTGTCGGCGTACCTCCCCCAAGCTTAGGCTTTTGGCCTAAGTGGGTATCAATCCATGTATGAATAGGGATTCCAAGCGGGTGGATCTTGGTAAAAATGGTCGTAGCTGGGTCCATGCGAAGAAGAAGAAGCTCCCCAATCATAAGCGGGCTGCTGATATGAAGACTCTCCCTCATTCGAGGGCTGGACCGAATCATCCGTGACCTCCCTTCTAGTGTCCTGCTCTTGTTGGGAGAGCTCTCCCAAGTACGTGTCAAGCTCCTCCTCAGTGAGGGACCATCCTTCCATGTTATCAAGGTTAAACAAAACAGGTGCAGGCAAAAGAACAACACGTTCGGACTTGCTCTTTCTCCAGCCAGCTTTGAGAAAGGTTATTTCATAAGACAACTCACTCAAGCTAGCCCACGAGGAAATAAATTTATGTTATACCATGGAATTAAAATCAAGCCTCTCTATGGGAAACTGAAGGTCTAGATGATGAGGCACTAAACCATGCAATGCTAGTAAATGAGAAGCAATAAGGCCTCCACAGATTCCACCTTTCTCACGGTTAGCAGGAAGACGGAAGGCTATCAAAGCACCTAAGTTGTAAGACCTATCTCGTTTAAGAGCAGCAGAGATAAATGCTAGATCAAACGAAGATAACTTATTGGCAGTTTTCCTAGAAAGAACACACTTGGCAATAAAGTAAGCAAAGTAGCGAATGGAGGGAAGATGAATGTTATGGATTTTTCCATTCTCCTTTGAGAAGCTACTCCCTTGACAAATTTCTGCGTATAAATCCATGAGTGGTTCTGGTCTCTCCTTAATCTTCTTACATGATCCCCATTGAGGTACCTTAATGGCTGCACAAAAATCATCAAGAGAAATATTGACAGCAATATTGTAAATTTTGTAATGGACCATGGGGTTAGGCAAAGAGTGACTAAATTGGAAATCCTGCACCAAAGACATGGTTAGCTTCACAAATTGACAAGGTTCATCTTCCAAGAAATGCTCTAACCCTGCATTAGAAACCAAAGTGTAGAAATCTTGTAGAATTCCTGCAGCTCTCATGAACTCAAGGCATGGATATATGGAGGGAAAAACTTCCTCCTCCCGGTGGACCTTCATGACATCAGGCACCCAAAGATCATGTTGGTTTAGGTGGTGTTCACTCATCTTCTATTCTGAAATTTAAACACCTATTAAACAGGTGATTGCAAAGCAAATATAATGAAGGATTCTACTCACAGGGACTAGTAAGAGGCCTAAACATGCATTAAAACTATATCTCTAATCATCAAACAAGCTTACAAGCTTTAAAACCAGTCACCTACAGCAGCAAAATACTCAACATACAATCCACTAAACACAAATCTACTTGGACAAGGGGAGGAGTCACATACCAAGGAACAATTGCTCCAAATTTCAGCAAGAAAGATGGCATGAGCAAAGAGATCGAAGAAATCAAGGGCAAGCACAAAGAGAATGCGATTTCGACCTATGAACTGGAGCTTACTCGGGAGAGAGAAGAAAGTGGCAGGAGAGAGAGGTAGTGGGGTGCCAGGGGTGGCCCACACCAGGGCATGGCGCCACCCAGGTCTGGCCGCGCCACCATGTGGTGTGCCTGCCTGGTGGTCACCCTGGTACCTACCAGGTACTCCTCTGCCGCTTTTTTCACGTAAAAATTTAATATGAATTTTCTAGAATTTTTCGAGACACTTTATTTTTGGGCTTTTTTCAGAAAAGGAAGAATGATTTTTCTGACAGACAGATTTTTTCTTTTTGGAAACATGATGCAAAGACAAAACAAGGCTAGAACTACAAAAGTTCTAGCATGCAAGCAAACTAACAACACAAAGAAAACTAAACGAAAGCAAAAACTAAAATACAAAGGATATAAATAAACGGAGATAATCATAATGAAAACATTGTTTTGTTCAATGGAATCCTTTTGTTAGCAAGGTTGATCAAGTCTTGCTACCAAAACAATTGCATATGAGACAAAACTTTGTATTCCATTAATTATTATGTTACCTCAACTTTGATAGCAATGGTCCCAATCATAATAGTTTCAAATTTTTCTTTTGGTATGGGACAATATATTTCTCCAACTTGAATGCCTTCAACATGTTCAATTGAATTTAAACCATAAGTCCTTTCAATCTTCTTGGGGAAATAGACAGGATGTTCCTTGTCATTGACATTGAAGGTCACCTTTCCTTGATTACAATTAATAACAGCTCCTGCAGTATTAAGAAAAGGTCTCCCAAGAATAATAGACATATTATCATCTTCCGACATTTCAAGCACAACAAAATCAGTTAATATCAAGCAATTATGAGCCACCTGAACAGGTACATCCTCACATATACCCACAGGAATAGTGTTAGACTTATCAGCCATTTGCAAAGATATATCAGTTGGTATCAGTTTTTCAAGTTGAAGTCTCTTATAGAGAGAGAAAGGCATAACACTATCTCCAGCTCCCAAATCACACAAAGCAGTTCTAACATAACTGTTCTTAATAGAGCAAGGGATAGTTGGAATCCCTGGGTCTCAAAGTTTCTTAGGAACCTTACCATTGAAGGAATAATTAGCAAGCAAAGTAGAGATTTCTTCATTAGGGATCTTCCTTTTATTCGAGACAATGTCCTTCATATACTTTGAGTAAGGAGGCAATTTAATAGCATCAGTCAAAGGAATTTGCAAGAATAAAGGTTTCATCCACTCACAAAACTTATTATAGTGTTCATCTTCATTTGACTTGTGTTTCTTGTTAGGGAAAGGCATAGGTTTTTGGACCCAAGGTTCTCTTTCACTACCATGTTTCTTAGCAATAAAATCTTCTTTAGTGTATTTAGTATTCTTAGTGTAGTTTTCAGGTTCTTCTTCAACTTTTTCTTCACTAGGCACTTCATTTTCTTCATTACCACTTTCAGTTTCAGCATCAGAGATAGATATACTATTAGGATCTATAGCAGGTTCAAAGGGTTCTACAATAGTTTTATGTTTCTTTTTTCCTTTTCTTACGACTAGAACCACTATTTTTAGCTTGTTGAGAATCCTGCTCAATTCTTTTGGGATGCCCCTCAGGATATAGAGGATCCTGGGTAGCAGCACCACTTCTAGTTCTAATTTCATAAGCATGTTTTTCTTTGGCAGCATTAACTAGCAAGTCGTTTTGCACTTTAACGAGTTGATCTATTTGAGTTTGAACCATTTGAAAGTGTTTAACAATCATTTTAACATCATTAGAGGTTCTTTCCACAATATCTTTCAACTCAACAATAGCTCTAGTGTTTTCCATTAGATGATTTTTCACCCTTTTATTAAAGTTATCTTGCTTAACAATAAAGATATCAAATTCTTCTAAGCATTGATCAAGAGGTTTCAAGTAAGGGGTATCACCTTCATCAAAGTGTTGGAGAGAGTGTACCTCAATCGTGGATGAGTAGGGAATAGGCTTACATAATTCTTCTATAGGAGGTACATTCTTGACATCTGCAGCTTTAATTCCCTTCTCCTTAAGACATTTCTTAGCTTCCTTCATCACTTCATCATTTAATTCAATAACTCCCCTCTTCTTTGATGTTGGAATAGGCACATGAATAGATGGTTCAGGTATAATTACTTCAGGTATAGCTTGTTTAGGAGGAGTCGAATCTTCATAATTCTTGATTATTTTAGCCATTAATTCCTCAGCTTCCTTGGGAGTCCTATTCCTGAAAACACATTCAGCACAACTATCTAGGTATGTCCTAGATTCTTCGGTTAGTCCATTATAAAATATATCAAGTAGTTCATTCTTAGGTAATGGACTTCCAGCCTGTGCATGAATCAAAGCACAAAACCTTGCCCAAGATTTGGGAAATACCTCTTTTTGTCCCTGTTTAAAATCAAAAAGTTCCTGCAAAACAACATGTCTAGCACTAGGAGGAAAATATTTCTGCAGGAAAGTATTAAACAAGCACTCAGGGCTATCAATAGATCCAGGAGGTAAATTACCAAACCAGGTTTTAGCTTCTCCTTTGAGTGAAAAGGGGAAAATCTTAGCAACAAAGTAAGTACGCATTTTAATATCATCAGAAAACAAGCCACTCATGGTAGAAAGTTCATTCATATGTGCTACCACACTTTCATTCCTAGTTCCGCCAAAAGGTTCTTTCTCGATAATAGCTATGTAAGATAGATCGAGAGAGAAATCATAATCTTCATCTATAATGTTTATGGGAGAAGTAGCAAACTTAGCAGCAGGAGATAATTTGGCTCTAATAGTACGCCTCTCAAGGAGATTCTTAGCAGCGCTCTTATCATGGGTGTTCCTACATTCTTCAATAAACTCATCAGTCATCTCAACATAATCTTCTTCAGCATCATAACTCTCACTAGACTCAGGTGAGCTAACAGGTGTAGCAGTGTGTTCATTAGGAGTTTCGGTATTTCCAACTATAGTTCTAGCAATCGTAGCATCTAGGAAAGGACCTAATGAACCACTCTTATCAAGCACAATAGAAGTAGCATCATAAGCATCAGAAGTTTCAGATTTAACAGTAGTAGCATTATGTGTAGCATGTGTATGTGGTGGTGTAAGGAACTTACTCAGAACAGACAGTGAATCAAGAGCGGTAGAGGTGTTCAGAACCGTAACTCTTCTTGTAGTGGATGGTAAAACAGGAACCTTGCCATCACGAGACTTACCCATGATGGATGGAAAGCAGCGAAAAATAGAGAATCCAAGTGAACTTGATAAATAAAGCTATGCTCCCCGGCTACGGTGCCAGAAAATAGTCTTGATGACCCACAAGTATAGGGGGTGTATCGCAGTATTTTCGAGGGAAGTGAAACCCAATTTATTGATTCGACACAAGGGGAGCCAAATAATATTTATCAGCCTTAACAACTGAGTTGTCAATTCAGCAGCACCTGGAAACAATCTTGCTCATAGTAGTTTATCAGTAGCAACTTTTTTGTAGTAGGAATAGTAAAGTAGCAACAGTAGTAAAGCTAAGACAATAGTAACAAAAGCAGTAAATAGTGGGATTCGAGTGCGGTAGGTATAGGGATGGATGGATGGGCGTTGCATGGATAATACAATTCACATAGCAATCAGAACATAGGGCAATTGCAGATAAATAAGATAAAGCACCCAAGTACTAGACAATCCTAGGCATGCGTTCCATATATAGTCATACGTGCTCGCAATGAGAACTTACACAACATATTTTGTCCTGCCAGCCCGTTTGCAGCGGGGCCTCTAGGGAACTACTGGCAATTAAGGTGCTCCTTTTAATAAAGCACCGGAGCAAAGCATTAACACTCCATGAACACACGTGATCCTCACATCAAAGCCTTTCCCTTCCGGCTACCCCAATTTGTCACTTTGGGACCATAGGTTCCGGACAACGACGTGTGTAAACAACTTGTAGATAAGACCCAAAACAATACTATCATAATGAATCAATAATAAGTTCAGATCTGAAATCATGGCACTCAGGCCCTAGTGACAAGCATTAAGCACAACAAGGTTGAAACAAAGTCATAAAGCACTAATAGAGATACTAGGCATTATGCCGTAACAATCTGATGCCATTACATGAACGATCTCATCCAATCCCTACCATCCCCATAGCCTACAGCGGGGGATTACTCACTCATAGATGGGGGAATCATGGATGGTCGATTGGGAAGCGATGGTGATGATGATGGCGATGATCTCCTCCAATTCCCTGTCCCGGCAGGGTGCCAGAACGGAGTTTCTGGTGCTGTTTCATGGAATCTAGTGGTGGCGGCGGAGCGGAACTCCTTCTTGAAAAACGTCGAACCCCCTGAAGTTTTTAGGTCAGAAGGCTCCTTATAGGCAAAGAGAGAGGCCGAGGGGGTGCCTGGGGGGCCCACACCACCCCCTGGCGCGGCCTGGCCTAGCCCGTGCCAGCAGGTGGTGTGGCCACCCCAGGGCTCTTCCCCGTCTCGTATTCTGGCTCCTGGAGTCTTCGGGTGAAATAGGATTTTTGGCATATTTTCCGGGATTTTCCTGATAGTTGATTTTCTACACAAAAAGTAGACACCAAGGCAATTCTGTTGAAAACAGCGTCAGTTTGCATTAGTTGCATACAAATCACACAAGTATAGAGGAGAAACAATAGCAAAAGTGTTCGGGAAAGTAGATACGTTTTGGACGTATCACAAATTTTCGATGAAGGACCTTGGTGAAGATTCATATATATTAGGCATTAAAATCTATAGAGATAGATCAAGACGCCTAATTGGGCTATCGCAGAGTACATACCTTGATAAGATATTAAAGAAGTTTAATATGGACGGAAGTAAGAAGGGGTTCTTACCTATGTTGCAAGGCAAGACATTGAGTAAGACTCAAAGTCCGGCTACGGCGGAAGAAAGAGAGGTAATGGATAAGATCCCCTATGCCTCAGCCATAGGCTCTATAATGTACGCCATGCTATGTACAAGCCCGGATGTGGCACATGCTATTAGTTTGACTAGTAGGTACCAATATGATCCAGGTTCGGAACACTGGATAGCGGTCAAGAATATCCTTAAGTACTTGAGAAGAACTAAGGATATGTTTCTTGTATACGGAGGTGAAGAAGAGCTAGTCGCTAAGTGTTATGTCGATGCTAGCTTTGACACCGATCCGGATAACTCTAAGTCTCAATCCGGATACGTATTTCTCTTGAACGGAGCAGCAGTTAGTTGGAGGAGTTCCAAACAACCTGTGGTGGCTGGATCAACGACGGAGGCGGAATATGTTGCTGCTTCAGAAGCGGCGCAGGAAGCGGTTTGGATGAAGCGGTTCATAACGGAACTAGGTGTGGTTCCTAGTGCATTGGACCCAATGGTGATCTATTGTGACAACAATGGAGCCATAGCCAACAGCAAGGAACCAAGGTCTCACAAGAATTCCAAGCATATTAAGCGCCGGTTTCACTCCATCCGCGAGCATGTCAAGGATGGAGATATAGAGATTTGTAAAGTGCACACAGACCTGAATGTAGCAGATCCATTGACTAAAGTTCTCCCTAGGGAAAAACATGATTAACACCAGTAATCCATGGGTGTTAGATTTATCACTATGTAAACTAGATTATTGTCTTTAGTGCAAGTGGGAGACTGAAGGAAATATGCCCTGAGAGGCAATAATAAAGTTGTTATGATGTATTCCATGTATATGATAGATGTTTATTTTGCATGCTATAATTGTATTGAAAGGAAACGTCAATACATGTGTGTTTAATAAAGAAAAAGGGTTCCTAGTTATGCCTCTCTTTAAGACTAGCTCGTTGATTAACAAGATGATCAAGGTTTCCTGATCATGGACATTGGATGTTGTTAATAACGAGGTCACAGCATTTGTGAAATGATGTGATGAACATTCATCCGAAGTATAGCATTACGATCAAGTCATTATGTTTATATGGCTATAACATCATACGAAGTAATCTTTATCCTTAGACCATGAGATCATGTTAATTGCTAACACCGGAAGAGTATCTTGATAACATCAAACGTCACACCGTAACAGGGTGATTATAAAGGTGGGTTCAGTGCTACGAAGGTTATATGTTGAGGCTCATGGATCAAGAGTGGAATTTGTCAATCCCGATGACGGATATATATACTCTGGGCCCTCTCGGTGATATCACATTAAGATAGCTTGCAAGTAAGTGATGTGATCACTAGACAGTTATACCACGGGAACAAGAAAAGAGTGCATGTCGGTAACGAGATCAAACAAGGTATTTGGATACCGATGATCGAATCTCAGACATGTATTATATCATGAGACAAAGGGATTAAATTACTAGCGTTAAAGGTTCTCATGATCACAGAAGTCATCGTTGAATGTGCAGGAGTCAGTATGGATCTCCAGGTCCCGCTTCTGATTATTGATTTGAGAGGAGTCTCAATCATGTCTGCATGATTCGTGAACCATAGGGTGACACACTTAAGGGTTGCCGGACACCATTTAGGAGCACATATGTTTCAAACAAAAGGTTTCCAAAGCGCAGGAAATGTTTCGATAGAAACCGGAATTGTTTCGGGTGAAATTGCAGAAAGTGGTTCTGCATGTGATATTGAAATGTTGCAAGGGGTTTTATGTGAATGTTTGTTAATTAAAGTAATTAACAAAATTTTGAATAAAATAAATAAAAGAGTTTTATTAATTGAGAGTTGCATTAAATTTGGTGGAAATTTAATGCATGTGAGTGGAAGTTTGGGTGGAGCTTGAATTGATGTGAGTGGAGCTTCCACCACACGAATGAGGAAGAGGAGGGGGCTCCCTCCTTGGCTGCCGGCCATGGTAGGGGAGGAGTCCCCCCTCTCCTATAAAAGGCCCCCCTCTCCTCCCTCACAAAGCACACCTCCTCGTGAAGGATCTCTCTCCCCCTCTAGATATTTCCCCATGGTCTTGGATTAGCGAGATACATGTTCCCGGTGGCCTTGCGTTTGGAAGGAGTTGCTGCTTCCGCTGATTCGCTGGAGCGAGGAGGTGGAGGTTGTCCGGTGGCTTGAGCGTCTATGCGAGGACAGATGCGCTGCTGATTTGCGGCGCTCGGACTTCCACACGATCTTGAGATTGAAAAGCGTACGACTACATCAACCACGAGTTCCTACTCGTTAACAAAACTCATTGTCTTCGAGGGTAAGTTCTCCATCGATGTATGTACACCCATTGGTCTGTATCTAGTAGATAGATCTTGGCGTATAGTTCTCATCGTAGGAAATTTTTTGTTTTCTATGTTGCGGACCCAACTGGATGAACTACTCACGCATCACACCGGAGGCTTGCATGGTGATGAAGAAGGCCTCCAGGGTGAATTCTCCCCTCCGGTAGGGTGCCGGGAAGAGCTTTGGATCCCTCCCGATCTAGGGATGGAGATTATGGCGTCTACAGACTCTTTCATGGAATTTTTGATCGGGTACTTAGGGTTTATGTATCGGAGGCATCTTATAGGCGAAATGGGAGGCCGAGGGGGTGCCCTAGGCGGCCACACCACCCCCTAGCGCAGGCCAGGCCTGGCCATGCGACCAGGTGGTGTGGGCGGCCCCTGGCCCCTCTCTGTCTCGTATTCTAGCTCCGTGTCCCCCTCGGTGAAATATTGACTTCGGCTTTTGTCCCATCCAATTCCGAGAATATTCATTTTCTGACTTTACTGGAAAAAAAAACAGCAGAAAATAGGTAGCTGGCACTATGGCATCTTGTTAATAGGTTAGTCCAAGAAAGTGTATAAAAAGTACTCCAAAGTGTGGACAAAACATAAGAAAGTAGATATAAACCAAGCATGGAACATCAAAAATTATAGATATGTTAGCAACGTATCACACCTCAAGCTTGTGGGTTGCCCATAGAGGATAGAAATATCATTTCCCCACTCTCCCTATTTCATGTGATCATTTTCAAAAGGTGTTCAAAATTTTCATGATGCAAAATCTTAGCTAGAAGTCGAACCACTCCTCAAAACTCTCTATGGTTTCTAATATATATTAATTAACCGCTCGATGGGTACCTCCAAAACCTTTTTTCATAAAACTTTCAAAGCAACCTACAATTTATTACTTGTATTTCAAGTTTGATCTAATTTCATTAAATTCAAGAGCAATCTATCGCACTTAGTTGTAGCTCAAGTTTGACCTAATTTCATTAAACTGTCAAGACGCAAAATCTTAGCAAGAAGATGAACCTGTCGTTAGAACTCTCTTTGGTTTCTGATAGTATATTAACCCCCCTCCCCCGCGCGCCCCCTCCGATGGGTACCTCTAAGAGCTTTTCCTTAAAACGTTCAAAGCAACATACACAGTTTACTTGTAGTAGTTCAAATTTTACCTATTATATTTTTTCCGCTTTACCTATTATAATTTTATATAGTGATGATATGCCAGATGTCTATTATCTGAGTATCACGTGTAGTGCACGTGCAATTTACTAGTACTTGTAGTTTCAAATTTGACCTAATTTCGATAAATCGACATAAAGTCATTCTAATGGGCAGAGTTAGCTGGGAAGTTTGAAAACTCATAAAACATGGGAATCATTGGTACAACATGTTGGTCCAATATATATGTATGTAAACTTGACTTGTTGCATTTAGATCCAATATTATTCGGACTTTTCTTTAGGAAAAGAACAACCTCGCTCGTATTCTTCACTTAGAAAATGTAGAATTGAATGTTCTTTCTTGATAGTTGGAAACTCACACCAATGACACTGTTACTACAAGAAGATGCACCGATGATCTACCTATGAAAAGACATTTAATTCAATAGCAATCTATGATATTTACTTGTAGCTAGCTCAAGTTTGACCTAATTTCATTAAATTACCAATATGCAAAGTCTTAGCAAGAAGTTGAACCTATCATCGAAACTCTCGCTGGTTTCTGGTATATTAATTTTGAACCCTCGATGGGTACATCCAAAAGCTTTTTCGTAAATCTATCAAAGCAAAACCTACAATTTACTTGTAGTTTCAAATCTGACCTAATTCTGAGATATCGACATAAAGTTATTCAAATGTGCGGGGTTAGATAGGAAGATTCAAAACCCATAAAACATGAGAATCGCAAGTACAACATGTTGTCAATCCACTATATATATATATGTCTGTCAACTTGGCTTGTGGCATCCACATCCAATATTCTTTGGCCTTCTCTTTACGGAAAAGAACAACTAACCTCGTTCGTCTTCACTCAGAAAACATAGAATTCAATGTTCTTTCCTGGTTGTTGGATACTCACACCCACGACACTGCTTACTACTAGAAAATGCACCCATCTACCTCGAAAATGACATTTAATTCAAGAGCCATCTATCGCGCTTACTTGTAGCTCAAGTTTTACCTAATTAATTTCGTTAAATTGTCAAGATGCAAAATCTTATCAAGAAGTTGAACCTATCATCAAAACTCTGGTTGTTTTCAGATATATTAATTGTGACCCCTTCATGGGTACCTCCAAAAGATTTTTCTTAAAACTTTTAAAGCAACCTACAATTTACTTATAGTTTCAAATTTGACCTAATTTCAATAAATCGACATGTAGTCATTTGGTCAAATGGGCAGAGTTAGCTAGGAAGTTTGAAAACTCATAAATAAAATATGGGAATCGTTGGTACAACATGTTGGTCCACTATATATGTCTGTAAACTTGGTGTGGCATTCACATCCAATATTCTATGGACTTCTTATGAAAAAGAACAACCTCGCTCGTCTTCACTTGGAAAATGTAGAATTGAATGTTCTTTCCTGATAGTTGGAAACTCACATTGACGCCATTGTTTACTACAACAAGATGCACCGATCTACCTCTGAAAATACATTTAATGTCAAGAGCAATCTATCGCGCTTAATTAATTGTAGCTCAGGTTTGACCTAATTTCGTTAAATTGTCAAGATGCAATAATCTTAGCAAGAAGTTGAACCTATCATCAAAACTCTCAGTGTTTTATGATATATTAATTGTGACTCGTCAATGGGTATGTCCAAAAGTTTTTTTTGTAAAACTACCAAAGCAACCTATAATGTACTTGAAGTTTCAAATTTGACCTAATTTTGATGAATCGACATAAAATCATTCGGTCAAATGGACGGAGTTAGCTAGGAAGTTTGAAAACTCATAAAACATGGGAATCATTGGTACAACATGTTGGTCCAGTATATATGTTGGTAAACTTGGCTTCTGGCATTCAGATCCAATATTCTTCGGACATTTCTTTATGGAAAAGAACAACCTCGCTCGTCTTCACTCGAAAAATTGAGAATTGAATGTTCTTTCCTGATAGTTGGAAAATTACACCGACAACACTATTACTACAAGCAAATACACCCATCTACCTATGAAAAGTCATATATTTTAAGAGCAATCTATCGCGCTTACTTTATAGCTCAAGTTTGACCCAATTTCGTTAAATAGTGTCATGATGCAAAATCTTAGCAGAAAGTCAAACCAGTTGTCAAAACTCTCGGTTGTTTCTCATATATTGATTGTGACCCCCCGACGGGTACCTCCAAAAGATTTCTCGTATAACTTTCAGAGCAACCTACAAAACTTGTAGTGCATAGTTCAAATTTGGCCTAATTGTGATTAATCGACATATAAAGTCATTCAAGTGGGCAAAGCGATAAGCTATAGGAAGTTTGAGAACTCATAAAACACGGGAAATCATAAGTACAATATGTTGGTCCATTATATATGTGCGAAAACTTGGCTTGTGGCATTTAGATCCTTATTCTTCGGACTTCCTTTATAGGAGAGAATAATCTCGATATCACTTGAAAAATTGAGAATGTTCTTTCCCGATAGTTGGAAACTCACACTGACATCATTGTTTACTACAAGAAGATGCACCCATCTACACTAGAAAATACATTTAATTCAATAGAAATCTATAGCGCTTACTTGCTTGTAGCTCAAGTTTGACCTAGTTTCGTTAAATAGTCAGGATGCAAAATCTTAGCAAGAAATTGAAATTATCGTCAAAACTCTTGGTGGTTCTAACATATTGATTGTGACCCCTTGATGGGTGCCCCAAAAACTTTTTTGTAGAACTTTCAAACCAACCTACAATTTACTTCTAGTTTCAAAATTAACCTAATTTCAATAAATTGACATAAAGTCATTCAAATGGGCAGAGTTAGCTAGGAAGTCATTCAAATACCAACAAACATTTAATTCAAGAGCGATCTTTCGCTCCTACTGGTAGCACAAGTTTGATCTAATTTTGTTAAATTTTCAAGATGCAAAATCTTAGCATGAAGTTGAACGTTTCGTCAAAAATCTCAGTGGTTTATGATATATTAATTGTCCCCTGAATAGGTACCTCCGGAAGAGTTTTCATAAAGCTTTCAAAGCAACCTACAATTTACTTGTAGTTCAAATTTGACCTAAATTCGATAAATAATTGGCATAAAGTCATTCAACTTGGCGGAGTTAGCTTAGAAGTTTGAAAGCTCATTAAACATGGGTATCGTCAGTACAACATGTTAGTCCACTCTTTATGTCTGAAAACTTGTCTTGTGGTATTCAAATCCATATTCTTCGGAGTTTCTTTATGTAAAAGAACAATCTCATCATCACTCGAAAAATTGAGAATTAAATGTTCTTTCGTGATAGTTGGAAACTAATAGCGGCGACATTATTTACTAGATCACCCATCTACCTCTAAAAATACATTTAATTCAATAGCAATCAATTGCCCTTACTTGTGTACCAAATGTTTGACCTAATTTCGTTAGATCGGCAAAAAGTCACTAAAGTGTGCAAAGTTAGCTGGGAAGCTTGAAACATCCTATTTCTAAAAACTTTGGAGTTATAAGAAACCATGTTCACTTTATCTGATAATCGGGGCAGTGTAATTATTTTTTAATTGTGGTAGGTCCCATAGGAGCGAGGTGCTTTATTAGTTAACATGCGATCGGTGGAAGTACAAGTTACATCAAGGACCTCATAAAAATGAAAATTACATCCAAGTCCATGCATTTAGTACAAGATCCCTGAAACTAATCAATGAAGTGTCTTTTGAGGGTTGCGCATATGCTAGATATTGTAGAGCCAAAATTTGTTCTGAAATAATCTACATTCTAACTTTTACTACTAGTACGTATAGTAAACAAGAATCCATAAAACAAAGTGATCGTACTCTCTATTGGAGTAGTAACTTGGATTAGTTTTTCACATATCTAAGTACTACTACTAATTATAATTTCTCAAAAAAAGTACCACTAATAAATGCAGTACTAGTTTATCTTATTTGTTCTAAGATGTAGTACTACTACTATTACTAGTACTCTCTCTGTCTAGGATTATCAAGGATATTTAAATTTGATAAGACCAAAAAAGTTAATTACAGGTTAGTGTCGAAGACATGCATGCAGTCCTCGGTCTCTCCCCTGCAGCAGGCCGCAGGCTTTTCCTCTCTCTTCAGGAGTAGATCTTCTTGCCTCTCACTCACCTGGATCTTCTTGCCTCGATCTCTCCCTCTATCTGTACTGTACTGTCTGGTACAGTACAACGTGACAACTGCTTTATTACTCACATGTCAACTTTCTGTAGTCTTTTTGTTTTGACAAAGCATGTACAGCGTGTGGACACTGTCTAAGAAAAAAGTGGCCAAGTGCAGCTGCCGCCGGTGCGCCCATGCCTAGCGTATTCCTGTATAATTGTACCAGTACAGTACGAAACTCAATCAGTATACTCTTCAGTATACCCACCCCACTCGGGTTTCTGGCCGGCGGGCACTACGTCGGCGAGCCGATCTTCCCTCTGTAACCACTCCCACAAGTCCGTGTACGGCGTCGGCGGATTCGACCGTGAGCCGGCTACTATGGATGTCGTGCAGTCTGAGGCGATGATTGAGTGCCACTATGACGACTGCTTTAGCTTGGTCGCCTTTGACAAGCTCTACGAGCACAACATCACGTGCTCGCACGACCCTGTCTCCTGCATTGATTCCGCTTGTGATTTCATTGCCTCGCCGGCAGGGCTCCTTCCCCACATGAAGTAGGCCCACAGGGTCATAGTAACTAGGGCCATCTACGGCAGCGCCTTCTTTTGCCTCATCCATACTCCACCACCAATAAGCACGATGGGATTCATGTGCTTCCTCTATGGGGATGACAGTGTCGTGTTCGGCCTGACAATCAGCACGCTCGTCCCGGCCGCCGTCGTGTCTTTGGTGTGCATCAGGTAGGACAGGTGCTTGTGGCCGCGGTACACGATAAAACTGTGTGCGCCTGGCCCACCGGGGTCAACGGACTTGTCGATGGTCGAGATCCTTAATACGGTAATCAAGCTGACGAGCAGCTCGTCGCCGGCCAACTTCCTGTCCGACAAGCTCATGACGTACCTCGGGGTGCTGCCGCGGTTCCTAATGAAGGTTTGACAGTCCACCCATGTATCTTTCTGGATTTGCATCGATAGGAAAAATAATCTTAAACTACGGCAGATGATCAAGACTGTAATGGTGTATTAGCAGATAAATAGTACTACTAGTAGTACTATTTTACTACTCCAGTTTACTAGTAGTAGTCGCATGTAGGTTCTCTTTTGGTACTAGGAAGGATGCATTTTGGATGTAAACTAAGTTTGTTGCTAATGTTATTACGGAGTATTTAGGGGTTTAGTACAACTTTTATGTAATTGTTCAATTCTACGACATGGACCAGAGATAAAAACACTAACCGTTCTTAAGGTGCTTCGATTTTAGTCATCTAACTCAGTGATTATGGAATTGTATGCCCAAACTTGTCATTCGACTTGATTTAAGTCTTAAACTAAGATTGCCATCAAAATTGCGCTGGTGTGGACCACCGACATGGGTCCAACGTGCAGGATAGGATGCCCTGGAATTTTTCCTAAATATCTAGAAAATAATATGGATATCTACGACATCAACTCAATGTTATCAGAATCATCACGAATCGTGTTTTTATATTATATGCATTTGACATTATGTAAGTTAGTATGTTTGTACATATAATTGGTCAAACTTTATAAATATTGACTTCGACAAAACCTAGTATGCTTTCTAATTTGGAAATAAGGGAGCATCTAAGTACTAAAATGCATCAAAATACATGCGTATCTAGACAAAGCAAAGTCAGTAACTACTATTTTAGGATGGAGGGAGTAATTATTTATGAGTAATCTATTTTTCACAATTTTTTACTGCTATGACACGTGCCCACGACTAAAGCATGGACCAATGCATAATAATCACGCGACCATACGGTGGCGATCTACTCCGTACTGGATTACCCTACGTGCGTAGGCGCACTAGTGGCGCACACGCTCGTGACGTTCCTGAGTACGTAGTAGTAGTACTACTAGTATACACAAATAGGAGTACAAAAATAGACAGATCTTGTTGCTCATCGTACTATTTTTTTTCCTGTAAGGCAACTGATACGTTTTAAACGTATCATGTTCCATGCTTGTTTTATATCTACTTTCTTATCTTTTGTCCACACTTTGGAGTATTTTTTCACATTTTATGGAACTAACCTATTAACAAGATGACACAGTGCCAGTTGTCTGTTTTCTGCTGTTTTTGGTTTCAGAAAAGCTAGTAAGGAAATATTCTCGGAATTGGACCGGATAAAAGCCAAAGTCAATATTTCACCCGAAGCAACATAGAGTCTAGAGCGGAGCCGAAGAGGGGTACCAGGGCAGCCACACCCTACGGTGGTGCGGCCAGCCCTAGGCGCATCGGCACCTGGTGTGGGCCCCCTGATACTCCACCGACCTTTCCCCTTCGCCTATAAAAGTCTCCCAGGATGAAAACCCTAAGTACCCAATCAAAACTCCACGAAAGAGTCTATAGCCGCCGCCATCTGCATCCCTAGATCGAGATGGATCTCAAGCTATTCCCGGCACCGTGCCAGAGAGGAGAGAGCACCCTAGAGGCCTTCTTCATCACCATTGTCATGGAAATGGCCACGGCAGTCGCTGCCACTGTTAGCGATTGGTTGAATCGTGAGGAAGAGTTGGCGGCCATCTGCGGTGCGAGATGGGGGCGGATGCACATGGGTTTACCCAAGTTCGGCCCCCAAGAGGGTAGACCTACTCCTACTAGATTAGATTATTGGAGAGCGAGTTACAGGGTTGTCGAGCTCGGCATCTAAGCAGCGACTCGCTTGAGGGGGTGTATGATGGAACATGAGTCTCTAGGATACCCTAGGGAGGTTTATATATGAGCCACCTCGCTAGGGTTTACAAGCTACAACCAAACAAGATAAGGATTTGGAGGTTTTGACCTAATCCAACTGGGCTTCTGTTGCACTCCTGGGCCTCTAGTCGCTAGTCTCCATCCTCCAGGCGCACTCACAGGCCCTTCGGCCCAATCGGAACATCCTGCTGGGCATACCCCCTTCAGCATATCCCCATCAACCATGTCTGCCTCCGGTTTGATGCGTGAGTAGTTCATCCCTGGACTACGGGTCCATGTAGTAGCTAGATGGTTGGTTCTCCTCCTTTGTTCTACCATGTTTATATCTTTTGAGCTCCGTTCGTGATCAATATCATCTATTTGTAATCTTACATGTTGTGTTTGTGGGGATCCGATGGATATTGAGATGCTATTTCAGATTGATTATTGATTCTATCATGTCTATGTTATTTGTGATCTTGCATGTTTTTCGTTCTTAGTAGCTATCTTGGCCAAGTAGATGCTAGCAACTGGAGTATTTATGCTCGATAGTGGGTTCATGCCTCTAGTAATCTGGGGAAGTGACAGAAATCTCTAAGGTACTAGATGTGCTGTTTCTACTTGGGAGAAAACAACAATCCTTTGTTCATGGAGCAATCGTATTGCTTACTTTACATACTTTTCTTAATGCAATTATCTATTGCTTGCGACTTAATACTGGAGGGGGTTCCGATGATAACCTGAATGTGGATTATTAGTCATAGATGCAGTTGGGTTACGGTCTATGTATAATGTTGTAATGCCCAATCAAATCTCGTAGGAGTCAAGATGATTAGTAAATGCATGTATGCTTTCTCGGTGTCTGTCAATTGCCCCACTGTAATTAGTTCACCGAACATGTCATCTATCTTAAGGAGAATCACCTCTAGTGAACTAAGGACCCTTGTCCATTCTTTTACCATCAATCTACAATCTATTTACTATTTTCTGTTTACTTTCTGCAAGCAATTACTATCTTCCACACAATACGTTTAATGCTTTGTTTTCAGCAAAACCGGTGAGATTGACAACCTCACTGTAAGTTGGGGGTAAAGTTCTGTGGTTGTGTTGTGGAGGATTCCAAGTTGGAAACAACACCTTGGAGGTGTTTCCTTGCTCCTACTGGTTCGATAACCTTGGTTTCATAACTGAGGGAAAACTTGTTGCTATGCTCATCATAGCTTCCTCTTGGGATTCCCCAACGAGCTCGATACCTTTTGAGCCATCAAGCACTTTTTCTGGCATCGTTGCCGAGGAGTCAAGGACATATTCATAAGGGGAGTCCCTCATAACCAATCTCTTTACTTTGTTTTATTTGTTTTGCATAGTTTATTTCTGCTTTGTTTGCTTGTTTCTTTTATCAAAAACACAAAAAAATTAGTTGTACTAGTTTGCTTACTTTATCAAAAACACAAAAAAATTAGTTCTTTCTATAGTTGTTACCTCGTTCTTAACTCACCATGTTGACCCCTAAGTTCATGCTGAAAGACCTTCAATAGGTATTGGCTCTATAATTGGGAAAGATAATATTGAAGAATTTTTTAATCATGTTAGCAAGCATGAGGATATTGAGGATAGATCCCTAGCAGAACTTGCTCCAAATTATGAAATTGATGTAGCTTCTTTAGTTCACATGTTGGAAGCTAGGTTTGTTAACCTTAACCACATAATGCAAATAATGTTTCTTAATTTTAAAGATATTGAGGACACTGAAAAGTGAGATTTTATTGTGGAAACTTTGCTTAAAGAATTCTATGATGTTGTTAAGGAAGCTAGAAAACTCTTTGATAGTTTTAATATGCTAGGCTCATGTGTAGATGTTATTGGTACACGAGAAAAGATGGACAAACCACACCTAAAGATGGGGAGGAAATTAAGACTCCAATACCTTTTAAACTTGTAGGAATGCATGAAGGCTTAGAAAAGAATTTTGATTGGATTGTTCCTGAAAACCCGTTTGATGAAAATAGTGAACCCAAGAGTATTGAGAGAGGATCCTCTAGAACATATTTGGATGAGATACCTTGCCTTGTTGAAGATATTTCTGGTATTGATCTTAATTCTTCTTCATTTGAGAATACTTGATTCTTGCTTCTTATGCCTAGATCAAAGGGGTCGCTTTCGTCATTGAAGTTCAGGACGCGGCCCTGGACGTTGGAGTTCAGGCGGGTCCTGATGCGGCACTGGTGGTAGAGCGATAGCTCCCGCGCCGTTTCCCGCTCGAGGCGATATTTCTCGCGCTCGGCAAGTTCATTGCGTTGCGCCTCTGCGAGCCACACACGGGCTTCCTCCACCTCTATGGTCGTCGCAGTCGGCAGGATCGGTGTCGCGAACGGATCTGGCAGGGCAGTCATGCTGCCCGCCATGTAGATCGTGTTGAAGCGATTACATCTGGCACGGAAGTCTTCAGGCGACTCCGAGCTGGAGTCGGAGTCGAAGATCCCGAGGATGGAGGGGTCCTCGAAATCCTCCGGGTTGGAGACTCGCGTGATGGAGTCCTCTCGTGATGCGGCGGTGATAGATCCGTCGACCGAGGCAGGGGTCGCAGAGTCGGCGTCATCGTTTAGGGCCTCATCGTTGGTGGCGGCGTTGGTCTCGGCCGCGTCGCTGGCGGCCGAGTTGTACTCGGTGATGAGGCTCCTGATTGAGCGGACCTGCTCCTCCAAGAGCAGATCACGGTGTGGCAGTGATCTGCCGACGATCACCGTTGCAGCTGGGTCGACCGCGCCGGTGAAGCCGATGAAGAGGTTGATGGAGCCGACCGGCATCACCGCGCCGTGAGTGATCGGGCGTGACGCCGGGATGTAGCTGCTGGGCAGGATCTGTAAGATCCCGCCGAAGGCGATCATGTGACTGGTGGCAAGCGGTCGATCGATTGGCGAGTAGGGTCTCACCACAGAACTCAAGCCAGTACCGCTATGCCCCGCGGTAGGCGCCACTATCGTGGAAATGGCCACGGCAGTCGCTACCACTGGAAGCGATTGATTCAATCGTGAGGAAGAGTTGGTGGCCATCTGCGGTGTGAGATGGGGGCGGATGCACATGGGTTTACCCAGGTTCGGCCCCCGGAGGGTAAAGAACTACTCCTGCTAGATTAGATTATTGGAGAGCGAGTTACAGGGGTGGCGAGCTCGGCGTCTAAGCAGCGAGTCGCTTGAGGGGGTGTATGATGGAACGTGAGTCTCTAGGATACCCTAGGGAGGTTTATATATGAGGCACCTCGCTAGGGTTTACAAGCTACAACCGAACAAGATAAGGATCCAGAGTTTTTGACCTAATCTGACTGGGCTTCTGTTGCACTCCTGGGCCTCCAGTCGCCAGTCGCCGTCCTTCAGGCGCACTCACAGGCCCTTCGGCCCAATCGGAACATCCTGCTGGGCATACCCCCTTCGGCATATCCCCATCAGTAGTCCCCGAGGCCATCGTTGATGCAGGCGCAGATGTCCTGTTGGTGTTCGGAGTAGGCAAGCCCAATTTGGACACGCAGTCGAGTCAGCGATGGACTCCATCAGAACCAAGGAGAATTTCCCCAGGTTTCCATTCGCCATCCCAATGAATGTTATCGCCACGGAGTCGCCGCTTCGGCGAGTAGAAAAGACTAGCGGGTAGCGGGTGGAACGGAGGAGTTGGACCATCAATTCTGGTCAAACTATCCGTTGGAATTTCCAATGGTAACTTCGGCGCAATTACCATGAGTAACGGCTATCCCGATTTTGGCGGGTAGCGTTCCCATATAAGGGGAGTGATGATCCAATTCTGCGAATCCTTCCCGCATTCTTCGTTCTCCCACACGCATTCTTCCTATCCTCGATCTTCCTGCCTTCAACCTTCCGACTCGTACTTTCCGCACCGTGCGATTCCAGGTCCTACCCGATGGCGCCTCCCAAAGGCTCATGGGGAAAATCCAAATGCACCACAGCCCAGCTCAAGTCCTTCGAGGATGCCAGAGTCCTCCGCAAGGGGAACCGGCGGGTTCCCCCTCCCCCGAGACCGAGCCGAAGCTGAGAGCCGGCGAATTCATCTGCTTCCCCAGTCATCTTGAGAGAGGTCTGGGGTTTCCCACCTCACTTTTCTTCCGGCGCTTCTGCGGATATTACGCGATCAAGCCGTCAGATCTCGGCCCGCACAGCATCGAGCAGCTGGCGTTCTTCGTCGCCTTCTGTGAGTGCTACCTCGGTTGCAAGCCGTATTTTCCGCTGTGGTTGGAGCTCCTCCACGGCCACATCGGGCGTGAGGCGTCCGGCGGCCTGATATCGGCTGCAGGCAGCGTCACTTTCCAACTGAAGCCGAAGGCTAATTTCATCAAGATTCTCCTGCCAAAGAAAGCCGCCAGCGAGTGGAAGAAGAGCTGGTTCTACATAAAAGAATCCACTCCTTCCGGCGAGGTGGCCCTTCCCGAGTTCGTCGCCGAGAGGAGCGAGCCTCGCCGGTTGGCGCCGAAGAAGCTTCCCGAAGACCAGCGGATGGCCATCGTGGAAATGATGGACCAGATCTAGAAGCTGAAGGACCAGGGGTTGATCTCGATCAACCTCTACAACTGGTGGCTCGGGTGGCGTCTGGTTCCACTGGCGGCTCGGCCGCATTGGATGTATGAATACAGCGGGAAGCACGATCCCTCCCGAACGAGCAAGGAGTCATGGGAGGCCAAGGACTACAAGGCCGCCCTAAAAAAGATCACCGACACAGAGTTTACCAGCGTGGCGGTCGGGCTCTCCCCGTACACTCCCGTGAAGAATGAAGCCCCCACAGTAATTTTTCCTTCTCAGTCGCTGTTTCCACACCTCAACTCTCAGTCGCTGCACCTGGTGTTTACTCGTGGTGTTTTTCAGATTTTTTAGGTGTTGGAGGGCTGGCTCCCTCCGCTCGACGAAGAGGTTCCCCAGGAATTCGAAGAGGACTCCGAGGGAGACTCTTCCGACAGCGGCCGGGAGGAAGAGGAGGTTCCTCCCCCAGCGCCTGAGGCTCGCAAGACCCGTATACAGAAACAACATGAGTTCGAGGTGAGCTGCAGCCTAGAAGAACACGACGGAGGCGACGAGGTCACGTAGGAGCACACGTCTCGGCGTACTGATACGTCGTCGAAGCCCGCACGCAAGCCCAAGTCACTAGCGAAGAAGCTAGTGTCACCGTCGAAATCGGCGGTTTTGTTCGAGTCGGATGACGACTCTGATGATGAAGATTCCCCTGAAGTCTCGCGCAAAGCCCCAAAGGATGCGATCCCGACGAAGGGGTTGGATGGCGAGGACATCGAGGTAGTGGTGGAGGTTCCCCTGGCGGCGATCGCGCCGATTGTCTTGGGGGTTCCAAGCTAATAAGTGGCTAAGGCGGTGATGTCTAAGTCGCCGCTACCGTCAAGAGCGGCCGCGTCTTCGGAGCCAGAGATTCCGGCGACTGCGGCTTCATAGTCGAGGAAGCCCGCGGTGTCGTGTGCTTCAGACGTCTTCGAGAGGGGGCTCACTCGCAAGCTGGGTCCAGAATTGGACAAGCCCACGCACATCAGCACCGGGCTTCGCGTTCTTCCGGTCGCTAAGTGAGTATTGGTTCTTCACTCCGATTCGCCTCTTGTTTTGTATTGTCGCTATATTGACTGTGGGAATTTCTGGCAGGTCTGGAGCCAAGAATATTGGCCGTCCATCGGTGGCAAAGATTCCACCGGCCGCCACCACGGGAGAGGGCGATCTCCCCAAGAAGATAAAATTCGCCGGAGATGTAGCGACCACGGAAGGTGCGAAGAAGCAGAAGGGGGCTTCCGACGGCGCCACAGCCAAGGACGGCGCCATGGAGCCTGACGTTGCGGCAGTCCCTGACGAAGTGGCTGCGGCCGCGCCGGAAGCGCCGGCCCCGACAACCAGTGCCCCCGCCAGAGCGTCGGCGACATTCCCGTGCTTCATGGCTAGCGGATTTGTAGGCATGGCAGACACCCAGTCTACGCAGAGTCTGGAGATTGTGGATGCGGACATTGGGTCCCGTCGTGGGCGCACTTCCTTCACGATCCCGTCAACTGATGCCGGGGAACTTCATAGGATGCTTGGCACCGCTATTCAGGTATGTCCAATCCCCGAGTTCCTAGTCGCTGAATTTCCGCGACTGGGAACTAAACTTCTTTCTCCTCTCCAGTCCCCGAATTCCTAGTCGCTGAATTTCAGTGGCTAGGAATTGAACTTTTTCCTACTCTCTAGTCCGTGAGTTCCTGGTCGCTGAATTTCGGCGGCTGGGAACTGGTGATTGTTTTGTTAAATGCTGAGGTGTGTTGTTTGTTTGCAGGGCTTGCAAAGGGAATCGACCGATCAGCAGGCCACGAGGGAGCGCTTCGAGCGTGATCTGCGCGAAGCGCAGGAGGCGAACCATCGGCTTCAGGAAACTATTGGTGAGCATCTACTTTTTTGTCCTTTCCTCTGTCAGGAACGAACTGTTTGTGTATGGCGCGCTGATGGCTTCTCTTTCAGATGGTTTCCCAGCTGCGATTTCCAAGGCCCGTGAAGGGTATGTTCCAGTCACCGAGCTGGACGCGGCGAATGGAAGAATTGCCTCCCTGATCCATGACTTGGAGGAGGCGAAAGGGTCCTCAGTTTCTTCGGAGGAGCGAGTGAAGGCTGCCATTGCTGTGGCTGAGGAAGAACGCAAAGCTACGGATTCGATCATCGTGGGGCTGCACAACGAGCAAGCCGCCATGGAGAAGCATGTCACGGAGAGCTGCCACAAACTCCTTGGTCAGTCTCTGTCTTCGCCTGACTTGTTTGGCGATTCCCTGATTGGGGATGTCCGTAGTTTCGCTGACCTCTGAATTTGCAGCTGTGATAGGTCGAAGCGACCTGGTGGTCTAGACCTTCAATGCTTCACAGTGCGTGACTGCCGTGGTGAACACAGCCACGGCTTCAGCGTTATGTGTCCAGGCGGTTCTCCAAGGCATGTCCCCCACCGACGTTATTCCTGGGGGGCTCATGTAGGTGTGGCGCTATCTGGAGGAGGTGTTGTTGGGTCCGCAGCATAGAAAATAATTTTTTTCCTACGGTGTGAACTACACGCCAAGATCTATCTACTAGGTACAAAGCAACGGGTGGACATACATCCAACGAGAACTTACCCTCGTAGACAACGAGCTTTGTTAACAAGAAGGAACTCGTGGTTGATGTAGTCGTACACTTGCCGATCTCAAGATCGTGATGAAGTCCAGCAGGTCCGGCTCCAGCACGTCCATCAGATCCAGCTCCAGCACCACCAAGTCCAGCACCGCAAAGCAGCGGTGCATCCGTGATCGCACACACGTCCGGTACCCCGACAACCTCCGTCCCTCGCTCTATCAAAGCAGCGGAAGCAGCAACTCCTTTCCAGATAAAGCCACCGGGAACATGTATCTCGCTAATCCGAGACCATGGGGAAATAATACTAGAGGGGGAGAGAGATCCTTCATAAGGAGGTGTGAGTCAGAAGTGAGGAGGGGGTGGCCTTTTATAGGAGGAGGGGGTTGCCCGTTCTTTTTGCGCGGGCGCATGGAGGGGGTAACCCTTCACCTCCTCCATTCATGTGGTGGTAACCCCTCCACATTAAAATGCCCCTTCACATTCTCTTTTAAAGTCTCCACTTTAAATGCATTAAATTTCTCCAAATTTAATGCTCTCTCATTTAATAAAACTCTTTTATTATTTTTATTCAGAATTTTGTTAATTACTTTAATTAACAAACATTCAGATAAAACCCCCTACAACATTTCAATATTACATGCAGAACCGATTTCAACATTTTCACCCGAAACAGTTTCGGTGTCTATTGAAATAATTCCAACGCTTTCTTAAATCTTTATCTGAAACATATTTGCTCCAAATGGTGTCGGTATCCCTTAAGTGTGTCACCCTACGGTTCGCGAATAATGCAGACATGATCGAGACCCCTCTCCGATCAATAATCAGCAGCGGGACCTGGAGATCCATACTGACTCCTACACATTCAACGATGACTTATGTGATCGTGAGAACCTTTAACGCTAGTAACTAAATACCTTTGTCCCGCGATATATTACATGTCCGAGATTCGATCATCGGTATCTCCATACCTAGTTTGATCTGGTTACCGACATGCACTCTTTTCTCGTTCCCGTGATATAACATTCTAGTGATCACATCACTTGCTTGCAAGCTATCTCAATGTGATATCACCGAGAGGGCCCAGAGTATATCTATCCGTCATCGGGATTGACAAATTCCACTCTTGATCCATGAGCCTCAACATAACACCTTCGTAGCACTGAACCCATCTTTATAGTCACCCTGTTACGGTGTGACGTTTGATGTTATCAAGATACTCTTCCGGTGTTAGCAATTAACATGATCTCATGGTCTAAGGATAAAGATTACTTCGTATGATGTTATAGCAATATAAACATAATGACTTGATCGTAATGCTATACTTCGGATGAATGTTCATCACATCATTCCACCAATGGTGTGACCTTGTTATTAACAACACCCAATGTCTATGATCAGGAAACCTTGATCATCTTGTTAATCAACAAGCTAGTCTATAAGAGAGGCATAACTAGGAACCCTTTTTGTTTATTAAACACACATGTATTGACGTTTCCGATCAATACAATTATAGCATGCAAAATAAACATTTATCATAAACATGGAATAAGATAATAACCACTTTATTATTGCCTCTCGGGCATATTCCCTTCAGTCTCCCACTTGCACTAGAGTCAATAATCTAGTTTGAAAAACTTTGCGTATTGAACACCTATGGCTTTCTGGTGTTGCATATACGCTATTGCTAGTGGTTAACATAATCTCCGGATCTGACAGTTTCAGGTCCGTGTGTATTTGCATGTCTTTGCGTCTCTACGCATCACTCATTCTCAAATGAGATGGCATTGTATAAATTTGGTCCTTTGGTGAGACCATTAGTTCGTTCGGCTCAAAATATGTTGATATTATTGTCACACAATATATCTTCATAGTATTATCCCACTTTGAACCACACCTAGTTTGATAACAAACTACTTAACATAAATGCCCTCATATGCTGCTACTATAGCAGTCATATACTTAGCCTTTTGTTGTAGTATCCGTCACAATATCTCAACTTTGGAACTCATCCAAATCCACCATGGAACATCCTTTCCATTATATTGTGCCACCCATAGTTTAAATTGAGATAAATTTAATTCTTACCTTGTGACAAAACTAGTATCAATGTAACACTTTACAATGAACTACCTTTAACTATTTGTCACTTATACATTATATATTCTTAGTTCTTCCAAAGCTCATAAGTATATCTTTACTATTGTCCAATGATCATCTTATGAATCATTCTGGTATATTCTCATAACATTTAGAGCATAGGACATTCTGGATATATACATATCATGGTATAATCGATCAAAATCTTCATGTGATTTTACTCACCAAGTGTTGAAACACTTGAATTTTGATACAATCATTTCCATGCAGCAAGAACCTTTCTTGTTGTTTCCATATTGAACCCTTTCAATATCTCATATATGTATGTCTGGCACAACCATATTAGCGCCTTAATCTATCCATATAGATATTGGTGCCTAATATTCCAGGTTTGCCCAAGTCTTTCATCGAAATCTTATTTTAATGAAATTCTTAACTTGTGTCAATACAAGATACATCATTTCCAATCAACAATATGTCCTCTACATAATGTATTAGAAATATGTGTCAGCGCTCCCACTTAATTTCTTGCAAATGCAAGCATCTTCATCATCTCCGATGAATTTAAACTCTTTTAATAGTTTCATCATGGTGAAGATTCCAACTCCGCTATGCTTACTTCAACTATTGAAGTTTACATGCCCTTTTAGCACCCTTTGAATTAACAAAACCCTTCGGAACATGTCATGTACATGTCCTAGGTTACCGTTCTATTAGAAGAACCTTGTTTTGTTTATTCAACTACCATATACCAAATTATATGTAGTGGTTGCTATATTAATTCGTCAAGACTATATATCGCTATGAAAGATCAAATCTTGTCATAGTCAACTCCTTGAACATTGTCGTAAACTTCTTTCCGACATGTCGACTATTTCATAGATGTTAAACATCCATGTCTTATTTATTTATAGATCCAAACACGACCGATAGGCTTCACGCCTTTCCCGAGGGTCTTCCAAGTTCAGAAACTTGTTTTCTCGTGTATGGATACTATCACGGATTCTATGACTTCTAGTCATTTTATGGAGTCAGGGCCCATCATCGCTTCTTTGCATGTAGTCGGTTCATCATTGTCAAAACAATAACGACTTTCTTATCAAATCTAACTATTTGATTCTTACCGACCCACACGGTTCTATAGGAACTCTAATCTCCGAGATCACATTTTGTAATCACGAGAGCCATGAGCATTGTGGCTGCCACCGGGACACTTTCTGGCGCTGCGCTACTTAGCACATATAGCTAAGGTTCAACAACCTTATCAAAGTTCTATTGTCCTCCCACTTAACTTTTCACGAAAAATTCCTTCTCAAGAAACTTGACGTTCCAAGTAACAAACTCTTTGTCCTTGGTGTTATGGAGAAATTCCCAACAAATTCTTTGGGATAACCTACAAAGACGTGCTTATCCGACTTTGGTTGTAAACATTTTACTTATGCATAGCATACCAAAATTTAAGAAAGGACAATTCGGGTTTTATCCCAAACCATAACTCATATGGTGTCATTTCAATGGATCACGATGGTGCTCTTTTCAGTGTAAAAGTGGTAGTCTCTAAAGCTTCAATCTTTAAAACATAATGGCAGTTTTATAAATGACACCTTTGATCTTACCATGTCAAACATGGTTTGATTTCATCTCTCGAATATGCCATACTCCTATGGTTTATCGGGAAAACACAAATCATGGAACAATTCCTCAAATCTTAGGTGTTTTGCTAAACCTGTAACTCAAATATCTTCCTTTATGATCAAATCATAAACTCTTTTATTTTCTTGTTACAATGATTTTCCACTTCATCTTGAAAGTCTTTGAACAACTTTCAAATGTTTCATGCTTCTTCCTTATTAAGTAAATATACAGATGTATTCACTCAAATTTTTGAAGAAAGCATATGAAGCAAAAAGATCCATCGCATATGGCTACACATAATGGACTATGCACATCAGTATGCACAATTTCCAATAAGCTAGTCATCCGTTCCTCTCTGGCCTACGGACGGAGTTTCAATTATCTCAAGGAAAGTCTCACATGCGTCAATTGATCAAAATCAAAAGACTCCAAAAATGCATCAACATGGAGTTTCTTCATGTTTTATTTCCAATATAATTTAAAACAACGATGTCACTTCATAAGTGATCTTTTAATCATTTGTCTTGCGACATTTTAGCAATAATGTTTATGGATGTGATTTCTCCAACTAGACTTGTAAAAGTTCATCCATCCTTTATGGAATACGGTAATTATTTGAACAGCCATTGTTCTCATCATACCGGAACAAAATAACAATTATTTAAACAAATCTTGAAGGCTTGGTTTGATGACAATGAAAAACATAATAACACTTTATTTGTTTTCGATGAACATCATCACTCATTCTCTTGCTGGTTACTTAGGCGATTGTAGTTCATGAATTGCGTTGTCCTGTATGACACTTCATACCAACCAATTCGGTATCCAATACCAGTATCCAATACCTAAGAACCACATTGTTTAACAAGCAAGGAATATAGCCATAACATGTATATCTTCTATATACCTAAGTTGGACATCTCCAACCTTTTATTTTCTGCCAAATATTTTATAGATTCTCTTTCAGCAATTCCTTTTTCTTTTAAAAGAATCTATCAACATCAATAGTGGTGTCATCAACATGACACATGGTACAAAGCGTATATAGTAAAATACTAATACCTTTGGACTTGCACTTTGAAGTGGATCACCATCATCAAATGTTTGGTGTTCTTTCAAAAATCCATTCTTTAGTAATCTATTAGTGTAGTAAACATTTTACTTACATCTTCTATTTATCCTTATCATGACAACTTTCATGATCAAGCTACTATAGCCTATAAGGAAGAATCACGAGTATAATATTAGTTCCCAAAACCTTTTTGGTAGATTCAGATGCCTAGCATCTCCATCCTTCAGAAATTCTCATACAATATGAGAACATGTATTTTGCTAAATTATACTCTATCATAATGCAACCAAAAACATTGTTTCAGTTATCACAATATCTTTCACACATGATGGTTTCTGAAACAATTTCCAGCTCCAGTATAATCTTGATATTAAAACAACTTTTGAATATCAATAATCATGGAGGCAAACATGATACTTTAGATACTAACATTGGAATTCTTACTCTTGATTTAATACTACTTATTAAACTTCATGGAGTAAATAGAGTTTGCTGAAAGTTTGCAATAGGACTTATAAACTTTAAATTGACATTCAAAACAATACGATACCAGTTTGTAAAGTAAATATCCAGAATTCTATAGTTCTATTATCTCAATTAAAGCTAAGCATAAGGTAGTGAACAGATGCCAATGACTACAAAAAACTATGCAAATTCACTTTGATTTAATTTATGACAAATTTGGTTCGACTAATCCAAATTAGAAATGAACTCCCACTCAAAAACGACATCCCTCATGCCTTTTTGGTGATTACATGAACCAAATCCACTACACCAAGTCCGATCATCACGTGAGTCGGTGTAGCTTCAAAGGCGAGCATCAATATGGTCATCACATCAACTATATGACTCATGCTTAACCTTTCGGTCCGTGTTCCGAGGCCATGTCTGTACATGCTAGGCTCGCCAAGTAAGAACCTTAGTACTCGCATGTGTAAAATTGTCTTACACCCGTTTGTATGAAAGCGTAGATTCGAGTACACCCGATCATCACGTGATATCTCGAAACACGATCCATAAAATGGTGCATACTTAAGGAAGAACACATTTTATCTTGATATTTAAATGAGGGATCATCTTACAATGCTACAGAAAGCGCCAAACTAGCAGTATAAGATGCTAACATCTAATGTGTAAAGTGAGATGATATGGTCCATGCATTTGATCTCTATCATTTGCATCGTGGTATGATCTCTATCATTCCTTTGTGTGTAAGGCCAAGGTCTATGGAACTTACACGTTGAATGTGTTGTAAGAGTATCTGTGATACATCTACTTACAACAATACCATATCAAGACACTAGCCCAGCAACGATCTGAACTAGACGCCTCTAATTTATCAATTGCAAGTTTTACGTGGCTTAGGGCTTTTAGAGATAGAACCGTTCTTACCTACAAACATGAACCACAACGAGGATAACCAAATTATTAGCAACTCGTTGTAAATCAGATATTGACTATAGTAGGAGAGACAGACACCTGCCAGCCACTTATGCAAAACAAGTTGCATGTCAGTCGTGGAACCGGTCTCATGTACGATGACATGTAAGGTTGGTCCGGGCCGCTTCATCCCACTATGCCACCAATATCCAAAATACATGAAAGAAGCAATAACATGATCATCATCGCCCACATATAAACATATGTGCACTACCCGTGCAAAGCACCTACGCATAGATCTGGCTCTGATACCACTGTTGGGTCCGCAGCATAGAAAACAAAAAATTTCCTACGGTGTGAACTACACGCCAAGATCTATCTACTAGGTACAAAGCAACGGGTGGACATACATCCAACGAGAACTTACCCTCGTAGACAACGAGCTTTGTTAACGAGTAGGAACTCGTGGTTGATGTAGTCGTAAACTTGCCGATCTCAAGATCGGGATGAAGTCCAGCAGGTTCGGCTCCAGCACGTCCATCAGATCCAGCTCCAGCACCACCAAGTCTAGCACCGCAAAGCAGCTGTGCATCCATGATCGCACACACGTCCGGTACACCGACAACCACCGTCCCTCGCTCTAGCAAAGCAGCAGAAGCAGCAACTCCTTTACAGATAAAGCCACCGGGAACATGTATCTCGCTAATCCGAGACCATGGGGAAATAATACTAGAGGGGGAGAGAGATCCATCACAAGGAGGTGTGAGTGAGAAGTGAGGAGGTGGTGGCCTTTTACAGGAGGAGGGGGTTGCCCCTCCTTCATGGCCGGCGCATGGAGGGGGTGACCCTTCACCTCCTCCATTCATGTGGTGGTAACCCCTCCACATTAAAATGCCCCTTCACATTCTCTTTTAAAGTCTCCACTTTAAATGCATTAAATTTCTCCAAATTTAATGCTCTCTCATTTAATAAAACTCTTTTATTATTTTTATTCAGAATTTTGTTAATTACTTTAATTAACAAACATTCACATAAAACCCCCTGCAACATTTCAATATTACATGCAGAACCAATTTCAGCATTTTCACCCGAAACAGTTTTGGTGTCTATTGAAATAATTCCAGCGCTTTCTTAAATCTTTATTTGAAACATATTTGCTCCAAATGGTGTCGGTATCCCTTAAGTGTGTCACCCTACGGTTCGCGAATAATGCAGACATGATCGAGACCCCTCTCCGATCAATAATCAGCAGCGGGACCTGGAGATCCATACTGACTCCTACAAATTCAACGATGACTTCTGTGATCGTGAGAACCTTTAACGCTAGTAACTAAAGCCCTTTGTCCCGCAATATATTACATGTCCGAGATTCGATCATCGGTATCTCCATACCTAGTTTGATCTGGTTACCGACATGCACTCTTTTCTCGTTCCCATGATATAACATTCTAGTGATCACATCACTTGCTTGCAAGCTATCTCAATGTGATATCACCGAGAGGGCCCAGAGTATATCTATCCGTCATCGGGATTGACAAATTCCACTCTTGATCCGTGAGCCTCAACATAACACCTTCGTAGCACTGAACCCATCTTTATAGTCACCCTGTTACGGTGTGACGTTTGATGTTATCAAAATACTCTTCCGGTGTTAGCAATTAACATGATCTCATGGTCTAAGGATAAAGATTACTTCGTATGATGTTATAGCAATATAAACATAATGACTTGATCGTAATGCTATACTTCGGATGAATGTTCATCACATCATTCCACCAATGGTGTGACCTTGTTATTAACAACACCCAATGTCTATGATCAAGAAACCTTGATCATCTTGTTAATCAACAAGCTAGTCTATAAGAGAGGCGTAACTAGGAACCCTTTTTGTTTATTAAACACACATGTATTGACGTTTTCGATCAATACAATTATAGCATGCAAAATAAACATTTATCATAAACAGGGAATAAGATAATAACCACTTTATTATTGCCTCTCGGGCATATTCCCTTCAGGTGCCTGTCGTCGTGGAGTAGATGGCGCGCTCGGCGTTCAGGTGCGGGGCCACTACAGCGTTGAGTTTGGGTCTCGTCCACTTCCCCGACGACTTCGACCTAGATGACGTGATGAGTGGCTACCCATCGGCGACCGGCACGGTGGAGATGTCCGAGGTGCTGAAGCTGACTGCAAAGGCTGCCCCTTATGCCGATCAGGTCCTGGCTATGGGGGATCTGCTGCCATACCAGGAGACGGTGTTGGCGCCTGGCGACCCCGAGCCGGAGCATCGTGATATGAAGTCGGAGCAACCCTTCCGGTCGGCGTTGTCGAAGTCACTGACGACGTACCCGACGAACCCGTGGTAGCCTTTTGTTCGTGTCAAGGGGGGTGACGGTGCTTCTTCGTCAGGACCTGTAGAATAAACAATGTAGTTGGGCAGTTTGTGATGTATGCCAAGTGGTGACTGCTGTAATATATTTTGTAATGTATGCCAAAGGGAGTCAATCGACTCGTATTGCGACCGAGATTGTGTGGTGTATTTATTTTTGATTGAGCGAGTCCCCGAGCGCGTCCGTCCTTTAATGGGGTATAACTCGATTGTATACTTTTTGTTTTGTTTTGTTTGTGTGTTGTTTTATCTCTCGCGTCTTCTTAGTGGCGAGTCCCCAAGCGCGAGTAGGATTGATTTGTAGGCGAGTCCCAGAGCGTGGTGCTCAACCATATTGGTCGTGTTCCTGTTGTAGGTTGTAAATGCATTGTTTGTAACGCGTCTCCTCACCAGGCCCGGAGGGCCAGTCGCTTGGCGACTCTAAGGAAGCTCTCTTACTTGGTGTATTCCCGAGCCGCGTGGGGGTTCCCATTGTGCGGAGTCCCCGTGCGTGGTACTTAACCGTTCGAGTCGCTCTGTGCGAGGATGGGAGGGATAGGTCGCTATGAGAAGCGTGTACTGGTCGTCTTGGCCCGGTGGGCCAGTCGGGCTAGGCGACTCCAATGGTGGCTCCAGGTTGGCGTTTTTGTGGACGACCCAAGGCCCGAGTATTTCCGGTGCCCTTGTTCCGCACTACTTAGCCGTGCCGGTCGCTCGACCAGAGGTTGACTTCCGTGGGTAGCGTATTGCTAATATGTACGAGTGCGAGTGGCAGAAGAATATGGCGAGTAGACACAATATGTGTGATCCGAATGAATTTCATTATATATGCTAGCTTAGTACAATTTGAGGTTCTAAGTGTAGAACTTTCTGAGGAGGTTTACATTCCATGGCATCCCGACCTCGAGCTGGTCGTCACCCCATATGTCGATGAGGTAGTAGGCGTCATTGTCGAGGACTCGTCCTATGGCGAATGGCCCCTCCCATGGGAGGGAGAGTTTGTGCATGCCTTTCTTGTCTTGGACCAGTCGTAGGACCAGGTCGCCTTCCTGGAATGTGCGAGTTCGTACTCGGCGGCTATGGTAGCGGCGGAGTCCTTGCTGGTATATGGTGGTGCGAGAGCGACCTAGGTCACGTGCCTCGTCGAGTTGATCGATGCTGTCTTGGCAGGCGACCTCGTTGGTCGCTTCGACGTAGTTGGCGACTCGAGGTGAATCATGCTCCAGGTCAGTTGGCATTACGACTTCGGCGCCATACACCATGAAGAAGGGTGTGAACCCGGTGGAGCGATTGACGGAGGTGCAGATCCCCCATATGACAGAGGGGAGCTCGTCGACCCAACACCCTAGGGTGCGCTCGAGGGGCACTTGGAGTCGCGGCTTGAGCCCGTGGAGGACGCTTTGGTTGGCACGTTCTGCTTGGCCATTCAACTCCGGGTGGGCGACTGAGGCGAGGTCGAGTCGTATGCCATGTTCTTCACAAAATTCCGCCATGGCCCCCTTGGCAAAGTTGGTGCCATTGTCTATTATGATGCTGTGCGGGTAGCCGTATCGGTAGATGAGATCGCGTAAGAACTTGGTGGCCGTCTTGCCGTCGCACTTCTTTATTGGCTTGGCCTTGACCCATTTGGTGAACTTGTCGACCGTGACCAGGAGATGGGTGAAGCCAGATGGGGCCTTCTTGTACGGGCCTCCCATTTCCATGCCCCATACGGCGAATGTCCATGTGATGGGGATGGTCTTGAGTGCCGAACCAGGGAGGTGCGTCTGGTGGGCGTACTTCTGGCACCCGACGCATCGTTGGACGATGCGTGGTGATCTAGTAGAAGCCGTGCCGCATGGCCTTGGCGACTAGCGACTTGGCGCCAGCGTGATGGCCGTAGTGGCCGGCGTGAATGTCCTGGAGGATCTTGCGGCCTTCTTCTGGCTGTATGCAGCGCTGGAACAAGCCGGCCACGCTGTTTTTGTGGAGCTCGCCGTTTATGATGACGAAGGACTTGACGCCGGCCACGCTGCGTCTCGTTGCTTGGTAGGATTTTGTGCTCCAAGAAGGCGACGTATGGTGATGTCTAGTCGCTAGGTTCCACAACCATGGCGACTAAGGCCGGTTCTGGTTGCAGCGGTATCCCGACATCGATCTCTTTTGGTGGGCTGACTGACGGTTTGTGGATGATGTCGAGGAAGACGCCGACTGGTGGTGCTAGTCGGGTCGATCCGATGCGGGAAAGGGCGTCTTCCTCCTCGTTTTTGCGCCTGTCGATCCACTCGACGGAGTAGCCGTTGAAGTGTCCTCCCAACTGGTCGACAGCTTGGCGGTACACGATCATTGTTGGGGAGACGGCTTCGCACATCCAGGCAACTTGCCGGCGACTAGGTCGGAGTCGCCATAGCATCGTAGGCGGTTGACATTCATCTCCTTTGTGGCTCTCATGCCATGAAGGAGGGCCTCATATTCTGCCATGTTGTTGGTGCAGGGCTTGAAGTTGAGGTGGAGAACATAGCATAGCTTGTCTCCTTTGGGAGAGGTCAGTATGACCCCAGCCCCGGTGCCATCGGCGTTCTTGGAGCCGTCAAAATGGAGCGACCAGTAGTGGAGGTACGGGAGCTTCTCTGGCTGTTGGGCTTCTTCCCAGTCTGCAAGGAAATCAGCCAGGGCTTGTGACTTGATTGCTTTGCGGGGCTTGTATTTGATGTTGTGGATGCTGATTTTGACAGCCCACTTGGCGACTCGCCCGGTCGCCTCGCGATTGCATATGATGTCTTGCAGGGGCGCGGAGGAGACCACCATGATTGGGTGTTCCTGGAAGTAGTGTGGGAGTCACCGATGTGCTAGAAATACTGCGTACACCAGTTTTTGGTATTGCGGGTAGCGCTGTCGAGAGTTCGTCAGGACTTCGCTAATGTAGTAGACAGGGCGCTGTATGAGGCGCTCATTGCCTTCCTCCAGCCGTTCGACGACCATCACGGCGCTGATGACTCGAGTAGAGGCCACGACGTAGACAAGCATTGGCTCTTTGTCGAGTGGGGAAGCAAGTAGTGGAGCCGTGTGTATCACTTCTTTGCAAATGTATCTATAATTTTTGATGTTCCATGCTTGGTTTTATCCACTTTCTTGTGTTTTGTTCCAACTTTGGAGTACTTTTCATATGATTTCTTGGACTAACCTATTAACAAGAGCCATAGTTCCATCTGCCTGTTTTCTGTTGTTTTTTGGTTCCAGGAAAGTCAGAAAATGAATATTCTCGGAATTGGACGGGACAAAAGCCAAAGTGCCTATTTTTTCGAAAGGGATCAAGTGCCAGAATACGAGACGGAGAAGGGATAGGGAGCCACCACACCACCTGGCCGCGCGGCCAGGCCTGGTCCGCGCCAGGGGGTGGTGTGGCCGCTCCCGGCACCCCCTCGGCCTCTCCTTCCGCCTATATATTGCCCTTGGGACGAAAACCCTAGGTACCCGATCAAAAATCCACGAAAGAGTCTGTAGCCACCGTCATCTCCATCCCTAGATCGGGAGGGATCTGAAGCTCTTCCCGGCACCCTGCCGGAGAGGGGAATTCACCCTGGAGGCCTTCTTCATCACCATGCAAGCGTCCTATGTGATGCGTGAGTAGTTCATCCTTGGACTACGGATCCAGTAGCTAGATGGCTGGTTCTCCTCCTTTGTGCTTTCATGTTTAGATCTTGTGAGCTCCGTTCATGATCAAGATCATCTATTTGTAATTCATACATGTTGTGTTTGCGGGGATCCGATGGATATTGAGATGCTATTTCAGATTGATTATTGATTCTATCATGTCTTTGTTATTTGTGATCTTGCATTCTTTCCGTTGTTAGTAGCTATCTTGGCCAAGTAGATGCTAGCAACTCCAAGAGTTAGTATTTATGCTCGATAGTGGGTTCATGCCTCTGGTAATCCAGGGAAGTGACAGAAATCTCTAAGGTACTAGATGTGCTGTTGCTACTAGGGAAAAAACAACGATCATTTGTTCATAGAACAATCATATTGTTTACTTCACGCAGTTCGTAAAGCAATAATCTGTTGCTTGGAACTTAATACTGGAGGGGGTTCGGATGATAACCTGAAGGTGGATTATTAGTCATAGATGCAGTTGGATGGCGGTCTATGTATTATGTTGTAATGCCCAATCAAGTCTCAAAGGAGTCAAGATGATTAGTATATGAATGTATTGCTTTCTCGGTGTTTGTCAATTGCCCCGCTGTAATTTGTTCACCCAGCATGTTATCTATCTAAGGAGAGTCACCTCTAGTGAACTATGCATCCTAGTCCTTTTTCTTTACATACAACCTACAATCTTTTACTGCTTTGTGTTTACTTTCTGCAAACTTTAACTTCTTTCCATTTGATACATTTAATCCTTTGTTTTCTGCAAAACACAGTGAGATTGACAACCTCATCGCAAGTTGGGGACAAAGTTCTGTGGTTGTGTTGTGCAGGTCTCCATGTTGCTACTAGCACCGGCAGTGCACCCTGCCAAAGCTCAGCTAGTAACACCTTCGGGGTGTTTCCTTGCTCCTACTAGTTCGATTAAACCTTGGTTTCATAACTGAGGGAAACTTGCTGCTGTGCTCATCATACCTTCCTCTTGGGGTTCCCAATGAGCTCTACATCAACCACGAGCCATCAAGCACTTTACTGGCGCCGTTGCCGGGGAATCAAGGACATCTTCACAAGGGGAGTCCCTCATAACCAATCTCTTTACTTTGTTGTTTTTGTTTTGCTTAGTTTCTTTTTTGCTTTGTTTGCTTGTTTTGTTCTTCAAAACACAAAAAAATAGTTTTACTACTTTGCTTTCTTATTTGAAAAACACAAAAAAATTAGTTCCTATCTTAAGTTGCCTTCATGTCTAGCCTTGCTCCAATCACTATGTCACCTGAGGAAATGATTTTCACTGTTAAACAAGGAATCGAGGAAAGTTTTAAGGAAGCTTGGTCTAGAATCTCTGATCTACATGAAAAAACTGAGCCTAAAATGACTCAAAGCTTGTTCCTTAGCAGTTTTTACCTTGGGATTGCTCTTTGCTATAGATATGCTTTAGATGCTATTGTGGGAGGAGATTTCCTCCAACGTAATGAGGATGATGCTATTAATGCTATAAAGAAATTGATCCTCACTTACAACATGCCTAGCCAAACTGATATTTCTTTCCCAAAAATATTTGCTAGGTTCAACACTCTTGAGACTAGCACTACTAGCTTAAAAGATTGCTATAATATGCTTAGGGAGCATCACAATTATGTTTAATAAAGTCTGAACCATCAAAGTGGCTCCCTACAGTAAAGATTGAGATAAATACTGAAACTTTTCAAGCCCGCTGCGATATCATGTCTGAATTTTGTCTTATGCCCAAAGATATTTATGAATCTTTGAATCTTTGGGGGCTTACTGAAGGAGGAAAAGAAATCTCTTGCTAATAATGCTACCATATTACCTATTGGAATATCTGAAGGAGTGTTTACAAAGATCCTTGGGAAAATGATTTTTACTGATTATCTTGTTATTGAATGTGCAGGAAAAGGACAAATTACACTTGGAAGGTCCCTATTAGAACTCTTTGGAGCAATAATAGATGTGGGAAAGGGGACCATACACCTTTCTTATCCACCAAACAATCACATTTTCCCAAAGGTTAAGAATATAACAGAGGTAAGGGCAAGAGAGTTGGTTTTAATGCTTCTTCATTTGAGAACACTTGATTTTTTCTTTGCTTCTTATGCCAAACTTATTGGGAGATAACCCAAAAGTTTTAGATGAGTCTTGGAATTTATTACCTAAGTAATAACCTCTCCTTATCCTTTTTATTTTCTTTTTGTGTCAAGAGTAACCTCTAATGAGAGTGAAGTAATGATTAGGAAAGTTGCTTTCCCGAAACAGATTTTTGTGCTTCACCGTAAAAATTCGTGAGAGAGCTCTGTATGTTGGATTTAGCTGTAACTTTTTTGTGCCTCTTCTCCAGGTTGCTATCTAAATTTCGTTAGTTCAACACGTTTTGATTTGAGCAACAGAAGGTCTTCGAACAAATTCGTCTTTACCTGCTGGTCTGTTTTGACAGATTTCTGCCATTTTCTGCATTTGCTTCTTGTGGGTTCCTTTTTAGTTCTTTTGGGGAATTGAGCTTTTTGAAGGAAGTGCTACAGTAGCTAGTGTTCTAATGGCAGTTTATTTGGTTTTAGAACTGAACCTTAAGACTTATTTATCTTAAGTGCACTGATGTTGCTAATGAGATTGTGTGAAGTTTTGTATGAAGGGAATTTTTTAGGTGTATGGAAGGAATGAGTAATGAGATGAAGAATGGACTAAAGCTCAAGCTTGTGGATGGCACTTGTGTCACCCCAAGAAATATCGAAGAAGTACAAGCGTCAAAGCTTGGGGATGCCCAAGGCATCCCCTTCTTCATCAATAAAAATCCTAGGTTTCTTCCAAACGCTTCATTTTTATTGTTTCATGTACAGTTGTGTTGTTCTTGGAGCGTCTTCTTTTTCGTTTTCATTTTGGTTTTTAGTTTGCTTGGTTTGCTTAGTTTTCTGAATAAATTGGTTGGACCCCCTCTTTCATACATTGGTTTGCAAATGGTTTGGTTTGGTTTGGAAAAGAGTAGGAAAGTTCATGCTTATGTGGTAAAAAGAGCTCGTTTTTGACTATGGCCTATGCTTTGTCATGCCATGCTTGATATTGTTTTGGCTTTATGCTTAGTATTCTTTGCTGTAGCATGACTTGTTATAAACAATTGAGATTGCTTAATGTGCCTTGGATGAATCATGCGTTATTTTAGCATATTAAAGCATAGTATAGTGGTATTCTCCTTTGATGCTTTATTTGGGTTGACTTGGCGCATGCTCACACCATGTTATGACTGTCTCAAGTCACCATAGTCTTTATGATCCTTTAGTTTTCAACTTGTAGTATCACTTTATGCTTTCATCAATGATGTTTTATCACTCTGCATGATTATGGCCATTATTGCTCTCTTAGTTTGTCGCTCCCAGTCTTTTGCTAGCCTCCACAACCAAGTATGAGTACCACTCATGCATGCAACTCCCTAAACCAAGTTATTCCAAAGAGTCCACCATACCTACCTACTAGCTTATGCTATTCCAAGTATATTCATGCTTTTGTTTACCTTCCAAATTAAACTTGTTATGAGAAAACTAGTGATTAAAGCTCTCACGAACTTGATGGCACACTTTACTTTACTTGCCCTTAATAAACTTGAACCATTGTGTCGTCTATGTTGTATTTGCTTGCACTTATTTGTTGGGAATTAGAAGAACCATGCTTTCATGGGGAACACTTTCAACATTGCACTTAGTACTTGTACCTAGTTGATATCATGCTCTTTTGTATATGGATGTCGTCGGTGTGAAATGAAAGGGGAGCTTGTAAGTCCATGGAGTTATGTATATGTGTTAGAGAAACGCCTGGGCCGCTGGTCTAATCCATGATGACATGGTGGAAACCTGTAGCGTAACCATAATGAGCTGTCTATGAAGCATTCTTCTTATAAAAAAAGAGTCCTGTATTGAGAAAAAAGAGAAAAAAAGAGATACTATGAAAAGATGAAAGAGAGAAAAAAGCACCATATTCCCATGGTAAATAAGAAGAATGCTGAGATGCTTGTTGTCTGCTTGCCTTGTCATTTTGATATGGGGATTCTTCCGTATCATTGGGCAAGGGGTACCCCGTTGGCAGTTCTCAATGATACACATGTACTTACAATGACAAGAACTTACCAGTGACTAAACTTGAGTAGCATGAGGAGTGGCCCTCGTATACAAGGGACATGAGATTTCTTACTTATACTTCGTTAAGCATGTACACCATAGTTTGTTCACTTTAACCTTAATCACTTCAAGATGCTTATGATAGGGGCAATGAGAGCTGAAAGCTATAAGTACCATAATCTTTGGAAGCTCTTTATGAGACTTGAATCCCTACTTCATTTTACAAAAGGCCTTTCTTCCACCATTATATTGAGTCTCCACCTTCTACCTTTATGGACCTACTTTGAGAGCATAGTGGCCATTCTTAGTTCTATGTGCATTGTCCCAAGACTAGTTGATTGATGCATACTTTGATATTGCTTGTTTTAAACTATTGTATCTAGTCACTCTTATGAACTTTGAAGGTGTCCTATGCATTTATATTTGCTACTCTATTGAGGGACAAGCTGAATACTTTTATGCTATGTTTTCTTTATGTGAAACAAACAAACATCTTGCAAAGCATTGATATTCATGAATCTTTTGTTTGTACCTTTTCATGTTGCATCATAGTTCCTTTGCTTATTCCTAGAACTTTGTCTTTCATGTTATGATTGAAGTACTATGATCCCAGCTTTGAATGTTTTGCAGATACTTCGATCAAGTCTTTTATGGTGAAAGTCACCTCAAAAATTATTCTTTCTTTTTATCACTTACCTACTCGAGGACGAGCAGGAGTTAAGCTTGGGGATGTTGATACATTGCAAATGTATCTATAATTTTTGATGTTCCATGCTTGGTTTTATCCACTTTCCTGTGTTTTTTCCAACTTTGGAGTACTTTTCATATGATTTCTTGGACTAACCTATTAACAAAAGCCACAGTGCCAGCTGCCTGTTTTCTGCTGTTTTTGGTTCCAGGAAAGTCAGAAAATGAAAAGGACGGGTCAAAAGCCAAAGTGCCTATTTTTCCGGAAGGGATCAAGTGCCAGAATACAAGACGGAGAAGGGCCAGGGAGCCACCACACCACCTGGCCGCGCGGCCAGGCCTGGCCCACGGCAGGGGGTGGTGTGGCCGCTCCCGGCACCCCCTTGGCCTCTCCTTCCGCCTATATATTGCCCTCAGGACGAAAACCCTAGGTACCCGATCAAAAATCCACGAAAGAGTTTGTAGCCGCCGTCATCTCCATTCCTAGATCGGGAGGGATCTGAAGCTCTTCACAGCACCCTGCCAGAGAGGGGAATTCACCCAGGAGGCCTTCTTCATCACCATGCAAGCGTCCGGTGTGATGCGTGAGTAGTTCATCCTTGGACTACGGATCCATGTAGTAGCTAGATGGCTGGTTCTCCTCCTTTGTGCTTTCATGTTTAGATCTTGTAAGCTCCGTTCATGATCAAGATCATCTATTTGTAATTCATACATGTTATGTTCGCGGGGATCCGATGGATATTGAGATGCTATTTCAGATTGATTATTGATTCTATCATGTCTTTTTTATTTGTGATCTTGCATGCTTTCCGTTGTTAGTAGCTATCTTGGCCAAGTAGATGCTAGCAACTCCTAGAGTTAGAATTTATGCTCGATAGTGGGTTCATGCCTCTGGTAATCTGGGGAAGTGACAAAAATCTCTAAGGTACTAGATGTGCTGCTGCTACTAGGGAGAAAACAACAATCCTTTGTTCATAGAACAATCGTATTGTTTACTTTACACGCAGTTCGTAAAGCAATAATCTGTTGCTTGCAACTTAATACAGGAGGGGCTTCGGATGATAACCTGAAGGTGGATTATTAGTCATAGATGCAGTTGGATGGCGGTCTATGTATTATGTTGTAATGCCCAATCAAGTCTCAAAGGAGTCAGGATGATTAGTATATGCATGTATTGCTTTCTCGGTGTTTGTCAATTGGCCCGCTGTAATTTGTTCACCCAGCATGTTATCTATCTAAGGAGAGCCACCTCTAGTGAACTATGGATCCCGGTCCTTTTTCTTTACATACAATCTACAATCTTTTACTGCTTTGTGTTTACTTTCTACAAACATTTACTTCTTTCCATTCGATACGTTTAATCCTTTGTTTTCCGCAAAACACGGTGAGATTGACAACCTCATCGCAAGTTGGGGAAAAAGTTCTGTGGTTGTGTTGTGCAGGTCCCCACGTTGCTACTAGCACCGGTAGTGCGCCCTGCCAAAGCTCTGCTTGTAACACCTTTGGGGTGTTTCCTTGCTCCTACTGGTTCGATTAAACCTTGGTTTCATAACTGAGGGAAACTTGCTGCTGTGCTCATCATACCTTCCACTTGGGGTTCCCAACAAGCTCTACATCAACCACGAGCCATCATGTGTCGTCGGCCTCCGCGTCCCATTGGAACGTGTTGTTATTGCACATCAGGCGGTAGAGGGGCATTGCCTTCTCGCCTAGTCGAGGGATGAAGCGACTGAGGGCCGCGACTCGCCCTGCCAACTTCTGGACGTCGCGCAGGCACTCGGGTTTCCCTTGTCGATCTTGGTGGGGTTGGCTTTGATGCCTCGCTTGGAGACTACATATCCCAGGAGCTGTTCGGTGGGGACGCCGAAGGTGCATTTTATGGGGTTCAGCTTGATGTTGTACCTCCGCAGGTTTGCGAAGGTTTCGGCTAGGTCGGCGAGCAGGTCGTCCTGGCGGGAGGATTTTACCACCACGTCGTCGATGTAGACGTGAATGTTGCGGCCAATTTGGCTCGCTAGGCATTCCTGCATGCATCTTTGGTATGTCGCACCTGCGTTCTTGAGGCCGAACGTCATGGCCGTGTAGCAGAAGGCGCCGAATGGCATGATGAACGCCGTCTTCTCCTCGTCCTCGACCGCCATCTTGATCTGGCTATAACCAGAGTAAGCGTCAAGGAAGCACAGCGACTCTGATCCCACGGTCGAGTCGATGACCTGATCGATGCGCAGTAGGATGAACTCCTCCTTTGGGCAGGCGCTGTTGAGGTTGGTGTAGTCGATACACATTCTCCATGTGTTGTTCTTTTTTAGGACTAGGATTGGGTTTGCCAGCCACTTGGAGTATTTGATTGGCCGGATGAAGCCTGCAGCTAGCAGGCGCTAGACTTCTTCGGCGATTGCTCGACGACGCTCTTCATTGAAGGGTCGTAGCGACTGCTTTACTGGTCGCACTTTGGGGTCGGCGTTGAGTTTGTGCTCAGCGTTGAGTTTGTGCTCAGCGAGTTCCCTCGGGACACCTGGCATGTCAGATGGCTTCCATGCGAAGATGTCGCGGTTCTCACGGAGGAACCCGATGAGCGCGCTTTCCTATGCGGGGCTCATGTGCGCCCCGATGGTGACCGTTTGGCTAGAGTCGACTGGGACGAGCTCAACGGTGCGGGTGTCGTGGTCGCCTCGAACGTGGAGTTCATGGCGGTTGGTTTCTTTAGGATAGTGGGGTCGTCCTTGTTGATGTTGCCTGCGTATTTCGCGAGCTCCTCCGCATGGTCGATCTCCACGGCAATGACGGTGTCGACGAGCTCGGCTCCTTTGTCCTCGCATTCCACGGCCATGTCAGGGTCATCGTGGACGGTGATGATGCCGCTTGGCCCTGGGAGCTTCATCATGTTGTACGCGTAGTGGGGGGTCGCCATGAATTTGGCAAATATCTGGCGTCCCAGCATGCAGTGGTAGGGGCTGCGGAAGTTCACCAACTCGAATTCGATTCGCTCGGTGCGGTAGTTTGCCGGTGTGCCGAAGGTGACGGGTAGCGTCACTTTTCCGATCGGGTATGCCTTCCGACCGAGGACGATACCGTGGAAGGTTGTCAGGGTCGGCTTTATTGCCGACTCTGGGAGCTGTAGCCTCTTGAACGTGTCCAGGTACATGATGTTGATGGAGCTCCCGCCGTCCATCAATGTCTTGGGTAGCCAGTAGTCGGCTACTTTGGGCCTGACTACCAGGGCGACTCGCCCTGGGTACTCGATTCTGGGGGCATGGTCCTGGCGACTCCAAGTGATACTCTGCTCGGAGCAGTTGAGGAAGCGTGGGATGTCGACCTGTGTTACCGCATTGACAGCGACCACGCGGGCGAGCACCTTTCTCTCGCGCTTGGTGCCGAGTCCGGTGAAGGTGTGTAGCGAGCCGACGGCGGTGCCGAAGCTGCCGGCGTTCCTGTTGTCCCGGGGTGGGTTGTTGTTGGGGTCCTCCCTTGCTCGCCTTTCCTTCTCAATCTCTTTGAGAGAGTGGCAATCCACGGTGGTGTGGGTGGCGGGTTTTCCCTCCCTGCTATGATAGATGCAGGGCTGGTTGAGCAGGGCAACAGGGTCAAATTTCGGCCTCGCTGTGTTGTTGGAGCGGTAGTTTCCGCTATCGCGGTAATTTCCTCCGTCGTGGCGGTAGCTCTTGGGGTCACAATGGCCGTAGCCGGCGTTGGCGAAGAAGTCGAATCGCCCGTCTGTGCGGCGCTTGCCGATGATGCGTGTGTTGCTATAGCGCATGTCGCGTAGGCGCCCGCTATCATGGATGCTGGTTCGCCGTCTTCCTCCCAACTCGTCGTCAGAGTCTTGGTTGGGGTCCTCCTCTGCATAGCGCTTGGCGATCTCGAGGAGGTCGGGGATGTTGTCGAGTGTCCGGTAGACCCTCTTGATCTTGGCGACCAGGGGTTCGTACCGGCACATGTTCTTGAAGCAATGTATCGCCGTGTCTGGGTGGATGCCAGAGGCGTTGATCCACAGTTCTTGCCATCTTTGAACCCAGTGGCGAGTCGACTCGCGTTGTCCCTGGATGCATCGCTCCAGGTCTTCTATGGTGGTGGCGCGGGTGTAGGAGCCCTCGAAGTGCCTGATGAAGGCGTCCCGCATTTCTTCCCAGGAGTCGATGATGTCGGCGGGGAGGGTGTTGATCCATTGCCGAGTCGCGCCCTCCATCATCAGGGGGAGGTAGCGAGCGGCGAGCATATCGGTGTGGCCTGCGATTCCCATTGCCATGAGGTATGTGTCCAGCCATACAGCGAGATCGTACGTCGGGTCGTACTTTTCAATCTCCTTGGGACCTTAAAGTTGGCGGGGTATTTTTCCCCATGGATCATGGGTCCGAAGCATTGCAGACCGACTCATCTGAGCGAGCCTCTTGGTTCCGGGTCGCCGCGGTTGGTGAGGGTGTGCCGCAAGTCGTTGGGCTAGCGCGCCCGCCACGCCTGGTTGTTGATGATGTTCGTTCGGGCATCGATGGGATGCCCGTTGGCGGCGACCGTGTTATTCGCCGGTCGCGGCTCGTTGGTGGAAAGAGCGGGGTTGGTGGCCCGTGGCTGGTTCGCCAAGGGCTGTGGTGGAGGGCAAGTCAATACGTTGGCGATGGTGGGGTGACCGCTTGATGCCGCTCTGCTTGTTGAAGAGCGGGAATACATCCGCCCCCGCGGGTCGACTCTTGTGGCTTGTTGTTCAACGGCCCTGACGACTAGGCCTTGGCGTATTGGATCTGTAGCGCACCGTCGCCTTGGACGTCAAGGTTGGCGATCGTGGCATCGGCCACGACGACGTTGTCCATCGGGGTGGTGTAGAGTGGTAGTCCGTTGGCGTCGCGGGCTTGAGGCGAGATGATGATCCGCGGCAGGTCCGGCGGGGGCACGCGGCCGATGGGTGGTGGAGGGGCTCCGGTCGCCGGTGCACCGGGTGGTGGTCTTGCGGGATTGCTTCCGCCCGGCAGCGCGTTCTCGCAGTATTCGCGCTCGGCCACGCGTGCAGGGTCGCTTTCGTCATTGAAGTTCAGGACGCGGCCCTGGACGTTGGAGTTTAGGCGGGTCCTGATGCGGCGCTGGTGGTAGAGCGATAGCTCCCGCGCCGTTTCCCGCTCGAGGCGATATTTCTCGCGCTCAGCGAGTTCGTTGCGTTGCGCCTCTGCGAGCCACACGCGGGCTTCCTCCACCTCGGTGGCCGTCGCAGTCGGCGGGATCGGTGTGGCGAACGGATCTGGCGGGGCAGTCATGCTGCCCGCCATGTAGATCGCATTGAAGCGATTAGATCTGGCACGAAAGTCTTCAGGCGACTCCGAGCCGGAGTCGGAGTCGAAGATCCCGAGGATGGAGGGGTCCTCGAAATCCTCCGGGTTGGAGACTCGCGTGATGGAGTCCTCTCATGATGCGGCGGTGATAGATCCGTCGACCGAGGCAGGGGTCACGGAGTCGGCGTCATTGTTTAGGGCCTCGTTGTTGGTGGAGGCGTTGGTCTCGGCCGCGTCGCTGGCAGCCGAGTTGTACTCGGTGATGAGGCTCCTGATAGAGCGGACCTGCTCCTCCGAGAGCAAATCGCGGTGTGGCGGCGATCCGCCGACGATCACCGTTGCAGCTAGGTCAACTGCGCCGGTGAAGTCGACGAAGAGGTTGATGGATCCGACCGGCATCACTGCACCGTGAGTGATCGGGCATGGCGCTGGGATGTAGCTGTTGGGCCGGATCTGTAAGATCCCGCCGAAGGTGATCATGTGACCGGTGGCGAGCGGCCGATCGATTGGCGAGTAGGGTCTCGCCGCAGAACTCAGGCCCGTCCCGCTATGCCCCTCGGTGGGCGCCACTGTCGTGGAAATGGCCACGGCAGTCGCTACCACTAGAAGCGATTGGTTGAATCGTGAGGAAGAGTTGGCGGCCATCTGCGGTGCGAGATGGGGGCGGATGCACATGGGTTTACCCAGGTTCGGCCCTCCGGAGGGTAAAGACCTACTCCTGCTAGATTAGATTATTGGAGAGCGAGTTACAGGGGTGACGAGCTTGGCATCTAAGCAGCGAGTCACTTGAGGGGTGTATGATGGAACGTGAGTCTCTAGGATACCCTAGGGAGGTTTATATATGAGGCACCTCGCTAGGGTTTACAAGCTACAACCGAACAAGATAAGGATTCAGAGGTTTTGACCTAATCCGACTGGGCTTCTATTGCACTCCTGGGCCTCCAGTCGCCAGTCGCCGTCCTTCAGGCGCACTCATAGGCCCTTCGGCCCAATCGGAACATCCTGCTGGGCATACCTCCTTCGGCATATCCCCATCAACCATGCCTGGCTCCGGTGTGATGCATGAGTAGTTCATCCCTGGACTACGGGTCCATGTGGTAGCTAGATGGTTGGTTCTCCTCCTTTGTGCTACCATGTTTATATCTTGTGAGCTCCGTCCATGATCAATATCATCTATTTGTAATGTTACATGTTGTGTTTGCGGGGATCCGATGGATATTGAGATGCTATTTCATATTGATTATTGATTCTATCATCTCTATGTTATTTGTGATCTTGCATGCTTTTCGTTCTTAGTAGCTATCTTGGCCAAATAGATGCTAGCAACTCCAAGAGGGAGTATTTATGCTCGATAGTGGGTTCATGCCTCTAGTAATCTGTGGAAGTGACAGAAATCTCTAAGGTACTAGATGTGCTGTTTCTACTAGGGAGAAAATAGCAATCCTTTGTTCATGGAGCAATCGTATTGCTTACTTTACACACTTTTCTTAATGCAATTATCCATTGCTTGCAACTTAATACTGGAGGAGGTTCGGATGATAACCTGAATGTGGATTATTGGTCATAGATGCAGTTTGGTTACGGTCTATGTATAATGTTGTAATGCCCAATCAAATCTCGTAGGAGTCAAGATGATTAGTATATGCATGTATGCTTTCTCGGTGTCTGTCAATTGCCCCGCTGTAATTTGTTCACCCAACATGTCATCTATCTTAAGGAGAATCACCTCTAGTGAACTAACGATCCTGGTCCATTCTTTTACCATCAATCTACAATCTATTTACTGTTTTCTGTTTACTTTCTGCAAGCAATTACTATCTTCCACACAATATGTTTAATCCTTTGTTTTCAGCAAAACCGGTGAGATTGACAATCTCACTGTAAGTTGGGGGCAAAGTTCTGTGGTTGTGTTGTGGAGGATTCCAAGTTGGAAACAATACCTTGGAGGTGTTTCCTTGCTCCTACTGGTTCGATAACCTTGGTTTCATAACTGAGGAAAAACTTGTTGCTATGCTCATCATACCTTCCTCTTGGGGTTCCCCAACGAGCTCGATACCTTTTGAGCCATCAGCAAACTGGATATGACTACTACAGTACTATATTGGCGCTAAAAGATGAATGTGGAACTCTCTGTGTCTGTTCAAAACAAAACTCTCTATGTAATATTAGTGTACTAGTACTTCTTGTACTCCCTAGTTTTTCGGACACGCGGTAAAGTAGTCCAGTAGGTCTGTTTGGTCAAGGTGCATGCAACGAGCATTGGTTTGATAGGAGAAGTCAGGTTTTTAGATATCCAAATTTCTACTCTAGCTCGATGGCTCAAGACACGAAGCAGCTAGTACTCCTCTATCCTCCGGCTGTCGCCCAGATCAAAATGAACAAGCAAAAGATTGTGTATCTTAGAAATTGCCATGGCCATTTATTACATGCAGAGCTTTATTTTGTTTCCTTCGAGGCACCTGCAAAGACTGATATTGTACTGTACTAGTATACTACTTGTAAATAACGTGCTACGGTTGGGCCCTACAGCTAGTACTAGACATATAATTTAGTAGCTACTCTCGTCACAATGAATTTTCCAAGAGGTGGAGTTCCTTTTTTTTCTCCAAGAGGTGGAGTTCCTTTTTTTCTCCAAGGGGTGGAGTTCCTTCTTTTCCCGAAAGAGGAAACCTTTTTTTATTCCTTCTTTGATTAAAATAAAATTCAAAGGTTTTATGAAGGATCTTGTCCCTTAGGAAATAATCCTACGCTATTATTCCAATATGTAGGAATTATGTCCCGTTTGGAACGCAAGATAGGAAAAATATAGGAATAGGAAAAACACGGGAATTGAGATTCCTTCAAAGTATTCCTTTACCCTCTATTTTTAGGAAAATTTCCGTCCACTCCAACCTCATGGTATAATTGCTTTTCTTTCCCTGTGATTCAAACACATACTTGATCCAAATTCCTGTAGTTTCCTCTTCTTATGTTTTGAGAATCTTGCAAATCAAACGAGCCCTGAGAGATGGTCTTTCTTTTTTTGTTTGTCTTTGATCATTTTTTGTTTGAACATAGGGTCACAGAGCTTCCTCGGAACACGAGGAGGGTGGAAATTGCACAAACCTCCAACAATTGGATTCGAAATTGCAGGGAACTCCAGATAATCAAGATAGTCTAGTTGTAAGAAACTACTGTACTACAATTACTTTTGGGTATGAATGCTGCACATAGCACAAAATTCTCGATTAGCCCTCTGAACATTATTTCTTACATACCTGGGGCTCAACAGATGGAGCTCTTTGCAACTACGACTCTAATTGTTGGAGGTTTGTGCAACTAGCCTCAATTGGATCCCCACCCCCACTCGCCCACCTTCTGCAGTACTACTAGTAAGAGAGTACTACTATGAACCATCATCCTTTGTCTTCTCCATCGCACCCCGGTCGCTAGCTCACGCCAATGATCTTCCCTCCCTCCCCCACCTCACCCCAAAGAAAGACCCCAAAACACCATCCACGGCCTCCTTCCATGGTGAGATCGAGCAAGGTCTATAAAGATCCTGAGCAGTTTCAGAAGGTGTTCACTGAAGGCCCTATTCAAGTACTCATCAACCATTGCGACGCCACCACCGCTGCGAGCCTCGTCGGTTTGTCCAAACATATTCTTAAATCAGCAAAATAGAGCGGAACTACGCCTTCTTCTCATCCGTTTGGCTGCCCATGTGTTCTTAATTCTCACCCGACGGTGATTCCGTGGGAATCCAAAGACTGCTTCGAAGTTGCGGGCAGCCCGGTTTCATGTGGTACCTTGTCAATGTGTACACTCATTGCAAGATTGTTATTCCGCAAGTGTCGGGGTTTGAACCGAACGCAGGTTATGCACTTACATTTCAGGATGATGCTGATGAAGGTCGACGTACTAAACTGCAGAAGATAGTCATTTGCCAAGTTCTGACAGTTGCTGGGGGATACAAAGATTTCTCTCTAGTCGCCATTTTCAAATTCAAGATTGTTATCATCAACAGGAATGATAGTCATGGATGGTAAGTTTGTGTGAACAAGTTTCAGGGCCACTTCAGATACTGCGATGCTATTATCTAACACGATCGTGTGTTCGCTGTGACCGAGCACAGATGTGTTTATGCATGGAAGTCTCTAGAACTTTGTAAATTCTCCTTACCTACATATTTTACTAGATCATGTAGGCGCGTGTTGCTGTGCCTATCCATTAGGGAAATAAATTGGTAGGAATTGGTGAAAATATGTTTAGAATTAAGCTTAGTTGTATGCTCAGAAAGCTAACATACACCTGACCAAATACTTTACATCGAGGAAGCAGAGGCAAATGATTACAAGAAATAAACAAAATCTAACAAGCCTAGGAGCCATGTCTAAGGAGTGATGCAGTGTATCTCCGTTTCCTCGTCAGTTAACCAAATATGATAAGTCATCCTTCTCTCAACCAGGCTGCAATTTTTCTTTGCGGAAGATTTTTTTTTGCTTCTTGCAGGCATGTAGATGATATTTACATTGTGATTAGTTTGTATGCATGTCAAAAAGATCATGTCAAAATGTTGATATATCCAATGTGGTTATTCACCTTTTTAGGATATCTGTTGTAACTGCATTTGCAACATCCGTGGAGTGTCTACTAGAGGGAAATTGTGATTTCTACCACAAAAAATTGAATACAATTAATTTTGGAGTCAAGAACTGAGTGTTAAGAAAAAAATAACGAAATTATTATAGTTGTCTATTAAATACATGTTGTTCAGTAATTGTAGTAGATAAGCTAGTGGTGCCTGACATATGAGTATTTCATAGGTCAACCTAAATGCTGCATAACAGAGGCGAGGAAATTTTTATTAATAGTGAATATTCGTAAGTACATTGTTCACATGTGGAAGAGTGTTAATTACAGGTTGTGTGGCAGATGACCAGAACTCAAGACAATCATACATTAGGTAAATAGATATACCAATTTAGTATCTTTGGATTAACAAAACAGTACACACCTTGCTAGTCGCGTAGATGTGCTGCTTGATCCATAGACCACAACTAAGCTTGTTGAACTTGAATATTTGTCTTCATACGCACATTTTTTACACCGTAATCCTACAAAAATAGTTGCCCGTAGTGGAGTCTTTTTCATTATAAGCGGAGCGGAGAGTCCTAAGAGATTAGGGCTGATATTTCTACACGAACAACGAAACACAATGCTCTCTGTTCAGGTCCCTCTAGGTCAATATCCGACTCAAATAACTCAATTCCTCGTCTCTCATCCGTTTCCACATTGTAGCTGCTACCAGAGCTAGTACACTTGATCCATCTAGTAATATCTCACCTGATCATTACTCAGCGCGTACGATCGCTAGAGCTGGAGGGGCCATCTGCCACCAAATGAATCTAATATGATGGTGTCCAGGTTAGCCACATCATGGGGAGGGGAGGAGGGAGCTCGTACCTATGGAGTGGAGCGTAGAAGAGGAGGCAAGGACCGATTGCACAGACGCCAGCGCAGAAGGAAAGATCAGAGATGTCGCGGTTAGAAGATAAACTGGGGGTGATCTCCTAGGGACGAATATGGATGTGCCCGAATGTCATCTTCTAGCCCTCTCATCATCCATGATGTTCCTCCGCAAGCAGCAGATTGGCATCGACTTGTCCCCAGCGCCGGCCACGGCATCCACGAGCCTCCTGGTGGCAGCTAGTAGTGGTGGTAGCACCTTTGGAGGTGCACAGCGGGGAGCAGGGAATGATGGCAGCGGCCACCGCAGGCAAAGAGAGGAATGAGAAGGTGGGCTCTAGGGCTCGGGGGTAGGTGGGCGATTCTGGTCATGCACACGCGGCTATATCTAGAACGTCTGTCCCGGATCGAATGGTAATCCACCGATTTTACTTCCAGAGTAGCGTGCCCTAGGACAGTCGGCCCATGTGTGGCCCAGACTGGAGAAGAGGCAGATCAGACGGCACGAGACTAATTGAAAAGGTAATCCAACGGCAAAAAACCCTATGGCGTGAGAGAGCTCCAAGTTGTCTCGGTTATAATATCCCTAATTAGCTTTGTTCCTGAATCGATGCAAGCTATTTTTCTGAACTTTCATTGGTTAGGAATTCCATTAAAATTTTAATTTCTTTGATTAGAAGGAATTCCCTAGGAATTTTAGAGGAATGCAATCTTTAGGAGGTTTTCTTACATATAAGTAGTTTGTTTCATATGATTGAGTTCTGCTGATAGTATTTCTTCGTCTCCTAGTACATACCATGAAAAATATGGTATCTACTACATAGTAGTAAGTACTTATGTGAGACCCAGATATTATTCATGAATGAATGTAAGTTATTTTTTCTGAACTTTCTTTGGTTAGTAAGAATTTTAGCCTCTGTGATTCGTGAGAATTCTTTATGAATTTCAGAGGAATGCAATCCTTACTAAGTTTTCTCACATATAAGTAATTTTATTCATAGGATTGAGTTCTGCTGATAGTATTGCCTTGTCTCCTAGTACTGGTACATCCATGGAAAATATGGTATCTACTAGTAGTATTTACGTGAGACTCAGATACTAGACATATGACATGTCATAACTATATAGAATTATAATACTAGGTAAACTCAAAAAATTATAAATTTGATCGACACATCTATAAATTATGGGAGCATATTTAGTTCTTGTATTTTCTATCATGTAGAAGTCAATGTTTATTAGGTACTAGTACTAGTAAATTTTGTTAACATGGTCTTGAGAAATGAAGGAGAATATTCTAGAATGATGGAGAAGTGTGTTTTGAGGATTGTGCATCGCGTTCATTGTGCTAAAGACTATCAATAGAATCTTCAAGTAGATGCTAGAATGGAAAAGAAGATCCAACTGCTGGCAATGTTGGGATTCGCAAGTCCTGATCCAACAGTGAATGTTCAAAGTTATTCATACACTACATAGTGGTAAGATAAGATAAGATATTAAACCTCCTAGAAATAATCCTTGTTGGTTTTCCTCTAGTATATAAGACACCGAAATATTGTAGGATCCAACCTTGCTTTTTTCCCTATGAACTTTACATTCAAGATCCTATAGGACTATTTCCTATTTGATTTGATCCCATGAATCAAACCATGTCTCTAGGAGAATTTCCATAGCATATCCCCATTTCGAAAAGAATTAGAATTTCCATAGCATCTCCCTAGATTGGCATTTTTTACGCAATCAAACATCTTCAGTATAATCAAGATTTTTGAAAATAGTACTGTATATCAACTTCTACAATGTCATATCAATATTATTTCCATGTTACATTTCCTTTCCCTTTGAAGGTCCTATCCTTATCCTGTCGCCACGTGATGTGCTATACCTGACACGTGTGTGTGTTGAGGACGATGAGGAGAATGATCCTGGTAGGTAGTGGTTAGCAAGATCTGCCGGTGGTTCAGGACTTCTTCTGGTCTATACATATGGTGTCTCAGACAATGCAATTGATGATGATACTAGTGTTGTTCACTATGGTTGCACCCTTCGCATCTATCCTTCTGGGTTTGAGTGCATGGTGTTCTCGATGGACACAAATTGCAGCTAACCGATGGAAAAGGGTTACTGACCTTGGATCATATTCTATTTTCCTTGGCGTGAACTATCCGATTATCATGGTAGTCGGCGATGAAAATGATCTGCCAGGACCTATGACGAGAAGGAACTGTGTTTACAAATCACACCAAGAAATTGGCTATGAGTACAGGTCGCGTCCTGAAATTTGTCGCTTCAGTCTGAATGGTGACGCAGGTGTTGGTTTCCACACCAAGACTCGCTGGACATGGTCGGAGACTCCATTTTGGTTCATCCCAAGCTTCTCAAACGCCTTGGAGTGGAAAGAGTCTGTTCAAGGATAGCTCATTTGGTCTTGGCCTTCTATTGAACTCTTTCTTTTGGCTGGTTTTTAGCTGATGTATGAGTACTCAGCATTTAGTTTCGCATAGGGTCCGTCTTGTAAAAACTCCGTATGACCAAAAACCCCTTTTGTACACTTGGTAGTTTCTCCAGTATGTATATTTCACCAAGCTTGTAAAAGAACCTTATTAGGAGTACAGTTGTACTCTACTACTACTATTCCGTACATAATTTCTTCCAGAATGTTGTATAATAGTAGTACTGTTAGTATTACTCCTTGTAGGTTCGTAGTTTTGTTTCTTTTTCACTGCAGTTTGGGTCCTATAAGCCTAAGTTGGACGTGTTGGTAAGTACTTCGCACAGAAACTGCACGTGGTGGAAGGAAGACAATGTTTCCAGGTTTACCAGTAAAAACATGTTGCTCATCATGGCATCACCAGTGATTTGACAAGGAAATACTGTACGATGGTGTGCTAGTTTAGTTTTTTTCTTCTTCTAAACAAGTAATCCTTGTCTACCTAGTAGTAGTAGTAAAGGTTTACTAGTAGGAGTACCAGAGAACTTGATGAAGCTAGCTGGAGTACTACTGTCAGTAGCTGCCACAAAAGAGAGAGGGAGGGAGTTTTGCACACGCCGGTGCACGTGGCAGCGCGTTCCTTCAGAGAGAAGCTAGATTTAACTCCCTCACCGGCCTCCCCCCATACACATAGCCTCTTTTACTCAGTCCCTTCTTCCCATCCACTACCGCCCCCTAGCCTCTCGCTCCATATTGTTGCCGACCAGCTCATAGGCTCCATCCTCTACAGGTGGCGGCGAGATCGGCGCGACAACCTTCTGTAGGGCGGTGGAGCATCCGTCATCTTTGTCCCGCGGCAGCAATGGTGGTTTGTGAAATACTAGAACACTCGTCCCTATTCCCTTCATTTCATAATATAAGATGTTTTAGCTTATATGAAACGAGTGTATCTAGATTCACTCCGAACTTACATGATAGAGTTGATGATGCAGTTAAATTTTTATTATCGATTACGCAGCATTGTCATTTGTAGAGTAGTTCTTATGCCGGGTATGCATCCTTTTTTTATAGACTAGGATTCCATAGAAGCTTGTTTTCTGGGCTAGATCCCATAACTAAGAACAGTGGGGATCCGTTCGAAGTTGGTAGTTTGACAGCGCAAACTTTTGAACATTTGCATATATTTGTCAATCAACATCATGTAATCAATATTACAACTTGCTGTAGAAGGAGATAGGGGAAGGAGCGAAAAAGAGGATTCTCGATGAAATAGGTTCCAATCCTGTGACATCTGCTATCCCAAATGACAAGGTAAATCAATAGAATGACATATGTTCTTGTCGTTGCGCGTAGATGCTTTCGCTATAATCTCTGGTTATCTTGTAATCGCAGAAGCACAGAGTTGAAGAAGACTCTCAGTTTCCTGATGACGGAGTAGAAAATGGATGTCAGATTGCTACACCTAAGACGCCTCCTTGTTTACCTTCTATGGAGACTGATGTAGTTGCAACTGCAGCTGGTACTGATGACCCTGCACCTGCCATCGTCGTGCTAGATGATGGAGGTGGTGGATTGGTTTTCCATCTGCAGAGACTTGTGCGGCTGGAGCTGGCAGTGAAGAGCCTTCAGAGGACATTGTGGTGCTTGATAGTTCACCTATTATGGAGACTCATGCTACCGGTGCTGGCGATGTTGTCAGTGCTTCTGTTCCCGCTCCTGAAATTATCGTGCCACCTGAAGGAGGCGGTGATTTGGGTTTACAATATGTAGAAACTATTGCATCTGAAGGTGGTGAACTGTGATGCGGAACTTTCTTTCTTATGATTTGTATTCTTTTCTCTAGAACCTGTATTATGGAGCTACCTGACGCATTTCTTATACTTTTGCTTGTTGAACTATAGTGTGGAACTGGAACTACTCCTAGTATGCAATCACAATATTTGGATGCTTGAGTATTATCGATGATAAACCAATGCTAGCTGAGCTGCACGAGAATTGGCCTCTACCACTTGCAGGCGTGGTTCCTGGCTCATCTCCTTTTCACAAGCATGGTGAAAATGGTTCTGTTCCTTTTCTTGCAATACCATTATGCTTGTGTTATTGATCTGGCAATTTTATGCTAATGTTGTCACCCAATCCGCATTTATGTCTCTACATACAAACATATTTGTTCACATGACTAGAACAGAAAACAGTATCTTCTTTGCATCGACTAACACAAGGAGACATGCAAATATTTATTTATTTTTGAAACAAGGCAAATGATATGCCATTTTCATTGATAGAGAGGGACATGCAATTCCATTAAACTATGACAACTACTCATACAAGTTATAGAATTGTAGGGATTCCCATAGGAAATCATCACCTCCAGCATCTTGTTCTATAGAAGGCGTTATTACCAGATCCACAACCTTCTTTTCCTTGGGAAGACAATGTCAAGTGCAGGATTTCAAATCTAAACACAATCTAGTGTAGGTTCATTAGGACAACCTCCAGTTGCGTCAGTCTCCACAGAAGGTACATCAGCGCTATGGCAGACACCGTTGGAAATGCAAGCTGAAGCTGTTGTTATACTCCTATCAGGACCACAGATAAGGGCGATAAATTCAAGCTCTAAAATCTAGCGTTACAAAATAGACAAGAGGTTACCCCATCTGGACAATTCATAGACAATTCACAATGCAATTTGAGCACCTTACATGATCCTTAGATCTTAGTCCATCCGGTCTTTTTATTGGTGGAACGAAATTTGCTGGTAATTTCATTTCTGCGAAGAACCTACAAAACATAGCCAAGTTAGACATCTGAATATATCTAACTTTTCTACAGTCTTATATGTGAAAATATCTGATGTCTCACAAGTATAGGGGGTGTATCGCAGTATTTTCTAGGGAAGTGAAACCCAATTTATTGATTCGACACAAGGGGAGCCAAAGAATATTTATAAGCCTTAACAACAGAGTTGTCAATTCAGCTGCACCTAGAAACAATCTTGCTCACAGTAGTTTATTAGTAGCAACAGTTTTGTAGTAGGAATAGTGAAGTAACAACAGTAGTAAAGTAAAGACAACAATAACAATAGCAGTAAACAGTGGGATTCGAGTACGGTAGGCATAGGGATGGATGGACGGGCGTTGCATGGACAAGACAATTCACAGAGAAATCAGAACATAGGGCAATTGCAGATAAATAAGATAAAACATCCAAGTACTAGATAATCCTAGGCAGGTGTCCATATATAGTAATACGTGGTCGCAATGAGAACTTGCACAACATCTTTTGTCCTGCCAGCCCATTAGCAGCGGGGCCTCAAGGGAACTACTGGCAATTAAGGTGGTCCTTTTAATAGAGCACCAGAGCAAAGCATTAACACTCCGTGAACACATGTGATCCTCACATCAAAGCCATTCCCTCCGGTTATCCTGATTTCTGTCACTTCGGGGCCATTGGTTCTAGACAACAACGTGTGTATACAACTTGTAGGTAAGACCATAAACAATACTATCATAATGAATCAATAACATGTTCAGATCTGAAATCGTGGCACTCGGGCCCTAGTGACAAGCATTAAGCATAACAAGTCGCAACAAAGTCATAAATCACTAATAGAAGATACTAGGCACCATGCCCTAACAATCTGATGCCATTACATGAACGATCTCATCCAATCCCTACCATCCCCATAGCCTACAACAAGGGATTACTCACTCATGGATGGGGGAAACATGGATGGTCGATGGAGAAGCAATGATGATGATGGCGATGATCTCCTCCAATTCCCCGTCCCGGCAGGGTGCCAGAACAGAGTTTCTGGTGCTGTTTCATGGAATCTGGTGGTGGTGGCAGAGCGGAACTCTTTCTGGAAAAACGTCGAACCCCTAAAGTTTTTAGGTCAGAAGGCTTATTATAGGCGAAGAGGGAGACCGAGGGGGTGTCTGGGGCGGCCAGACCACCCCCTGGCGTGCCCTGGGCTAGCCCGCGCCGCCAGGCGGTGTGGCCTGGGCCCAGCCCCCTCCGTCTCGTATTCTGGCTCCGGGAGTCTTCTGGTGAAATAGGATTTTTGGAATATTTTCCGGGATTTTTCCTGATAGTTGATTTTCTGCACAAAAACTAGACACTAAGGCAATTCTGCTGAAAACAGCGTCAGTCTGTGTTAGTTGCATCCAAATCACACAAGTTTAGAGGAGAAACAATAGAAAAAGTGTTCGGTAAAGTGGATACGTTTTGGACGTATCAACTCCTCCCAAGCTTAGCTTATTGCTTGTCCTCAAGCAATTCAGTTGAAAACTGAGTGCGATAAAAGAACCTTTACAAACACATTTGCTTCATATGATGTATATATTCTCAGCATGTGATCAGCTACTTAGACAATTCATAATAAAGAGTATGCAACAAAGTTTACTTAATAGGCAATGCAAGCTATGAAGAGATTCCAACTTAAAAATAATAAGTAGCAAGAAACATAAATATAAGCAACATTACAATGCTCATAACAAGGTATGATATAGTGGTATCTCGCTTGCCTTTGATTATGAATGCCAAGGCACCTCTGAAGTTCAGGTGAAGACTAGAAGTTAAGATGTTAAAGATACAAGCATCAAAGTCATAACACAAATAATCAAGTTTTGAGGCAAGCACATTACACTAAGAATGACAACTATGCTCTCAAGAAGGTGCTCATAGAATAAGTGGAGACTCAACAAGGAAATGAAAAAGGTTTTGAATAGTTTGAAAGGCTTCCAAATGCTGAAAATATGGTACTTGTTAGCTTTGAGCTCTCATTGCCCCTATCATAAGCATCTTTAAATGGTTAAGGTTAAAGTGACACAACTAAGAGGATATGCTTGACAAGTTATAAATCGAAGTCTCATGCCCCTTACTTACGAAGACCGATCCTCATGCTACTCAACTTCAGTCACAAGTAAGCTCTTGTCATTGTAAGTATATACGTATCATAGAGAACCGCCAACGGGGTACCCCTTGCACATGATACAGGAGCTATCCCATAATCAAAATGACAAGGCAAGTAGACAATGAGCATCTCAGCGATCTTTTTATTTACTATGTGCATAGATTTTTATTGAGGATGCTTCATAGAATGCTCATTATGGTTATGCTGCAAGTTTCCACCATGATTAGGCATGGCTTAGGCTAGTGGCCTAGGCATTTCCCTAACACATATACAAACTCCATGATCTTACAAGTTCCACTTTTATTTCACACCGCCGGGATCCATAAGCAAAAGAATCATGATATCAACGAGGTACAAGGTACCCGTGGAATGTTGAAAGCGTTCCCCATCATACATGGTTCTGCTAACTTCAACTTATAAAGTGCAAGCATATACGAAACAAAGAAGGACACAGTGGTTTAGGTTTATTAAGTGCAGGAAAATAAAGTGTGCCATCAAGTTCGTGAGAGCTTTACTAACTAACTTTCCCAAAACAAACAGACATTTTATTCGAAAGAAAACAAGGCATATTGAATATGCACGGAACAACAAATGATGCTAATAGGTAGGTATGGTGGACACTTTGGCAATATTTGGTTTTAGGGAGTTGGAAACATGAGTAAAATACTCAGCAACAATGAAGGCTAGCAATAATAAGGGAGCGACAAACGAGAGATCAATAGCTGTCATAATCATGCTTGCAACAAAACAGGACTAATCATGGCACGAAAGTGATTCAAGATCCTCAAGGAAAAATAATTCATCGAGGCTTAACTGATTATTTCAGTCATATGCATGCATGAGCATGTGACAAGTCAATTCAAATGAAACATTCAGAGGAGGATACCACGGTGTCATACCAAGTTATGAATAGAGTAATGCAAGCAAACATTCATAAGACATGCTACAAACTATTAGCAAGCTGGAACTAATCATATGAAAGCAAGAACTACTAAGCATCCATAAATAACATACACCCTACACGAACATGCTAAGCATGCCCACAATGATGAGTATATGTACAAAAATGAAAACAAATAGAGTTCGTTACTATCCTCTTACCACACCTCAAGTTGTCATTAATCCTCATTATTGCCCTTCACTTGTGTGGCTTGAATAATAATATGAAACTAAATCCCACTGAGGACTGCTGAACCCTGCAACAAACTCACAAAACCAAAGAAGAAGAACAATTTTTTTTGGTGTTTTCAATTTTTAAAAACAAGAACAAAAAAGGAAGAACAAGCAAAGCAGAATCTTCTTGGGTTTTTCAAATAGTTCAAACAAAGCAAAAAGGGAAAAACAAACCAAAGAAAAAGGAAAAGAAGAAAACCAAAGAGAAACAATAGAAATATTTTTGTTCTTATAGTGTTTTAGAAAGCAAAAGCAAAGAAAGAACGAAAACTAAAAAGAGAACGAAACATGAATGTACAAAGTACCGATGCAACATGATATGGAGATGAGTGCGATGTTGGCGTACCTCCCCCCAAGCTTAGGCTTTTGGCCTAAGTGGGTGTCAATCCCAAGATGGCCCAGATAAAGTGTCACCGTGGTACGATGAGGAGGTACCCTCGTCCTGGTGCGAGCTCGAGTACGTCCCTCCGTAGTGCGTGGAGTAATCGTAGGATGGTACATCCTCCTGATGCTGCTCGTGGAAACCCAGCAAGCGAAGCTGCTCGTCCACCTCCTCCTTGGAGCGCGACCACGGTCTCCTATGAACACTAGACAAAGAAGACTGCGGCAGAGGGATCTCCCTCTCATCCCCATCAGTAAACAACATCCTATATACTAGACCGTCCAAACCAGAATCAATAGTGACAAAATGATGAGTTTTCATAGCAACAAGGTCAAGACTCTGTGGTGCCAATACAATATCATTGGGGTCCACTGAAAGCCCTAATGCATTGACCATATGTGAGGCAATTATGCCCCCATAGATATGCCCCCTAGCAGCTAGGCGGCGAGCAATAAACGAGCCAAGGTTACACCGAGTATCATTGTTGAGCGCAGCAGCATCGAAGGCTAAATGATAGTTGGAGATATTACTTGTGTTCTCCCTACCAAGCACGCTAGTAGCAAGATAATATGCAAACTATCTAAGAGGGAGTTGGATGTTTCTTATCTTTCCGCGCTGTGCCACGCGGTCATCATCATTGTTCACCCCTCGGTAAAGCTCCAGCAAATCAGCGGGTCGCCCTTGAATTTTCTTCACGGTCCCTGTCATTCTTACACCTACAACACTGCAAAATCTTTCCAATGCCATGGTAAAGGGCAGATTATAAATTTTGAAAGAGACAATTGATTGATAGGGCGTATTAGTAAATGTGAAGCTCTCAACAAAGGTTTTGGTGAGCATAGCGTATTGCTGACTCTCATCTTGCATATATGAGGTCAAACCAACCCTCTCAATCAGTAACAAGAAATCATCAAGAATCCCTACAACTTGTAAGAAAGTAAAATAAGGAAAAGTAGATGGGTGAGCATCCCATCATCCCTTTCATTACCAATACGAGTTGTAATGAGATCTTCATTGTATGATGGCCTAAACTGAGAGGCTGATCTCGAGGGCCTCGACCTCCTAGGTGCATCCCTCTCAAATATCTCTCCAAAGGTATGGTTGTTCATGCTTGGTATTCTGAAATTTAAACATCTATTAAACAAGTGATTGCAAAGTGAATATAATGAAGGGCACTACTCATAAGGACTTGTAAGAGGCCTAAACATGCATCAAAACTATATCTCTAAGCATCAAACAAGCTTACAAGCTCTCAAACCTGTCACCTACAGCAGCAAAATACTCAAGATATAATCCACTAAACACAAATCTACTTGGACAAGGGGAGGAGTCACATACCGGAGAACAAATGCTCCAAATTTCAGCAACAAAGATGGGCTGAGCAAGGAGATCGAAAAAATCGAGAGCAAGCACAGCAAGAATGCGAATTTTAGCAATGAACTGGAGCTTGCTCGAGAGAAAGAAGAAAGTGGCAGGTGAGAGAGTTAGTGTAGGGCCAGGGGTGGCCCACACCATGGCATGGCGCCACCCAGGGCAGGCCGCGCCACCAGGTGGTGAGCCTGCCTGGTGGGTCCCCCTGGTACCTCTCAGGGACTCCTCTGCCTCTTTTTTCACGTAAAAATTTAATATGAATTTTCTGGAATTTTTCGAGACACTTTATTTTTGGGCAATTTTCAGGCATAGAAGAAAGATTTTCCGACAGATAGATTTTTTTGGAAAAATGATGCAATGACAAAACAAGGCTAGAACTACAGGAGTTCTAAGACACTCTAAAATGCAAGCAACTAGCACAAGAAAGGAAAACTAAACGAAAGCAAAAACTAAAATGGATAGAATAGAAGTAAGCGGAGATAATCATGGTGAAAACATTGTTTTGTTCAATGAAATCCTTTTGTTAACAAGGTTGATCAGGTCTTGCTACCAAAACAATTTCATATGAGACAAAACTTTGTATTCCACTAATGATTATGTTACCTCAACCTTGATAGCAATGGTCCCAATCATAATAGTTTCAATTTTTTCTCTTGGTATGGGACAATATATTTCTCCAACTTGAATGCCCTCAACATGTTCAATTGAATTCAAACCATAAGTCCTTTCAATCTTCTTGGGGAAATAGACAGTATGTTCCTTGTCATTAACATTGAAGGTCACCTTTCCTTGATTACAATTAATAACAGCTCCTGCAGTATTAAGAAAAGGTCTCCCAAGAATAATAGACATATTATCATCTTCAGGCATTTCAAGCACAACAAAATAAGTTAATATCAAGAAATTATGAGCCACTTGAACAAGTACATCCTCACATATACCAATAGGAATAGTGGTAGATTTATCAGCCATTTGCAAAGATATATCAGTTGGTATCAGTTTTTCAAGTTGAAGTCTCTTATAGAGAGAGAAAGGCATAACACTAACTCTAGCTCCCAAATCACACAAAGCAGTTCTAACATAACTATTCTTAATAGAGCAAGGTTTAGTTGGAATCCCTGGGTCTCCAAGTTTATTAGGAACCTTACCATTAAAGGAATAATTAGCAAGCAAAGTAGAAATTTCTTCATTAGTGATCTTCGTTTTATTCGAGACAATATCCTTCATATACTTTGAGTAAGGAGGCAATTTAATAGCATCAGTCAAAGGAATTTGCAGCAATAAAGGTTTCATCCACTCACAAAACCAATTATAGTGTTCATCTTCCTTTGACTTGTGTTTCTTATCAGGGAAAGGCATAGGTTTTTGGACCCAAGGATCTCTTTCACTACCATGTTTCTTAGCAATAAAATCTTCTTTAGTGTATTTAGTATTCTTAGTGTGCTTTTCAGGTTCTTCTTCAACTTTTTCTTCATTAGGAACTTCATTTTCTTCATTACCACTTTCAGTTTCAGCATCAGAGACAGATATACTATTAGGATCTATAGCTGGTTTAGAGGGTTCTACAACAGTTTTATGTTTCTTTTTCCTTTTCTTACGAGTAGAGACACTATTTTCAGCTTGTTGAGAATCCTGCTCAATTCTTTTGGGATGCCACTCAGGATATAGAGGATCCTGAGTAGCAGCACCACTTCTAGTTCTAATTTCATAAGCATGTTTTTTCTTTAGCAGCATTAACTAACAAGTCTTTTAGCACTTTAATGAGTTGATCTATTTGAGTTTGAACCATGTTAAAGTGTTTAACAATCATTTTAACATCATTAGAGGTTCTTTCCACAATATCTTTCAATTCAACAATATCTCTAGTGTTTTCCATTAGATGATTTTGGACCCTTTTATTAAAATTATCTTGCTTAACAATAAAGATATCGAATTCTTCTAAGCATTGATTAGGAGGTTTAGAGTAAGGGATATCACCTTCATCAAAGTTTTGGAGAGAGTGTACCTCAATAGTGGATGAGTGGGGAATTGGCTTACATAATTCTTCTATAGGAGGTAAATTCTTGACATCTGTAGCTTTAATTCCCTTCTCCTTAAGACATTTCTTAGCTTCCTTCATCACTTCATCATTTAATTCAAAAATTCCCCTCTTCTTAGATAATGGTATAGGTACTGGAATAGTTGGTTCAGGTATGATTACTTCAGGTATAGCTGGTTCAGGAGGAGTCCAATCTTCATAGTTCTTGCTTATTTTAGTCATTAATTCCTCAGCTTTCTTGGGAGTCCTATTCCTGAAAACATAATCAGCACAACTATCTAGGTATGTCCTAGATTCTTCAGTTCGTCCATTATAAAATATATCAAGAAGCTCATTCTTTGGTAATGGACTTCCAGCCTATGCATGAATCAAAGCACAAAACCTTGCCCATGATTCAGGCAATATCTCCTTTTCTCCCTGTTTAAAATCAAAAAGTTCCTACAACATAGCATGTCTAGCACTAGGAGGAAAATATTTCTGCAGGAAAGTACTAATCAGGCAATCAGGGTTATCAATAGATCCAAGAGGTAAATTACTAAACCAAGTTTTAGCTTCTCCTTTAAGTGAAAAGGGGAAAATCTTAGCAACAAAATAAGTACGCATCTTAATATCATCAGAAAACAAGCCACTCATGATAGAAAGTTCATTCATATGTGCTACCGCACTTTCATTCTTAGTCCCACAAAAAGGTTCTTTCTCAACAATAGCTCTGTAACATAGATTGAGAGAGAAATCATAATCTTTATCTTTAATATTTATGGGATAAGCAACAAACTTAGCAATAGGAGACAATTTGGGTCTAATAGTACGCCTCTCAAGGAGACTCATAGCAGCGCTCCTATCATGGTTGTTTTTACATTCTTTAATAAATTCATCGGCCATCTCAACATACTCGTCTTCAATATCATAACTCTCACTAGACTCAAGTGAACTAACAGGTGTAGTAGTGTCTTCATTAGGAGTTTCAATATTTCTAGCTATAGTTCTAGCAATCGTAGCATCTAGGAAAGGACCTAATGAACCACTCTTATCAAGCATAGTAGAAGCAGCATCATAAGTATTAGAAGTTTCAGATTCAGCAGTAGTAGCAGTGTGTGTAGCATGTGTATGTGGTGGTGTAATGAGCTTACTCATAACAGATGGTGAATCAAGAGTAATAGAGGTGTTCAGAACCGTACCTCTTCTTGTAGTGGATGGTAAAATAGGAACCTTGCCATCACGAGACTTACCCATGATGTATGGATAACAGTGCACAACAGAGAATCCAAGTGAACTTGATAAATAAAGCTATGATCCCCAACAACGGCGCCAGAAAATAGTCTTGATTACCCACAAGTACAGGGGGTGTATCGCAGTATTTTCGAGGGAAGTGAAACCCAATTTATTGATTCGACACAAAGGGAGCCAAAGAATATTTATAAGCCTTAACAACTGAGTTGTCAATTTAGCTACACCTGGAAACAATCTTGATCATAGTAGTTTATCAGTAGCAACAATTTTGTAGTAGGAATAGTGAAGTAACAGCAGTAGTAAAGTAAAGACAACAGTAACAATAGCAGTAAACAGTGGGATTCGAGTGTGGTAGGAATAGGGATGGATGGACGGGCGTTGCATGGACAAGACAATTCACATAGCAATCAGAACATAGGGCAACTGCACATAAATAAGATAAAGCATCCAAGTACTAGATAATCCTAGGCAGGTGTTCCATATATAGTCATACATGCTCGCAATGAGAACTTGTACAACATCTTTTGTCCTGCCAGCCCATTTGCAGCGGGGCCTCAAGGGAACTACTGGCAATTAAGGTGGTCCTTTTAATAGAGCACCAGAGCAAAGCATTAACACTTCGCGAACACATGTGATCCTCACATCAAAGCCATTCCCTCCAGTTATCCCGATTTCTGTCACTTCAGGGCCATTGGTTCCAGACAACAACGTGTGTATACAACTTGCAGGTAAGACCAAACAATACTATCATAATGAATCAATAACATGTTCAGATCTGAAATCATGGCACTCGGGCCCTAGTGACAAGCATTAAGCATAACAAGTCACAACAAAGTCATAAAGCACTAATAGAAGATACTAGGCACCATGCCCTAACAATCTAATGCCATTACATGAATGATCTCATCCAATTCCTACCATCCCCATAGCCTACAGTGGGGGATTACTCACTCATAGATGGGGGAAACATGGATGGTCGATGGAGAAGTGATGGTGATGATGATGGCGTTGATCTCCTCCAATTCCCCTTCCCGGTAGGGTGCCGTAACAGAGTTTTTGGTGCTGTTTCATGGAATCTGGTGATGGCGGCGGAGCGGAACTCTTTCTAAAAAAACGTCGAACCCCTTAGAGTTTTTAGGTTAGAAGGCTTCTTATAGGCGAAGAGGGAGACCGAGAGGGTGTCTGGGGCGGCCAGACCACCCCCTGGCGCGGCCTGGGCTAGCCCGCGCGGCCAGGTGGTGTGGCCTGGGCCCAGCCCCCCTCCGTCTCGTATTCTAGCTCCGGGAGTCTTCTAGTGAAATAGGATTTTTGGCATATTTTCCGGGGGTTTTCCTGATAGTTGATTTTTTCTGCTGAAAACAGCGTCAGTCCGTGTTAGTTGCATCCAAATCACACAAGTTTAGTGGAGAAACAATAGCAAAAGTGTTCGGGAAAGTGGATACGTTTTGGACGTATCAATATCTTTGCATAACACTCACTTATCAAACTGTCTACAGATATTTTCCTGCTCCTTGGAAATGCGAAGTCGACGTTCTATAGGGTACATCCATCTATACTGTACTGTACCTCTAAGTACTTCCTTGTCAGGTACATCAACAACCAAATGCTCCATCATATCAATGAAGGATGGGGAATATATCAGGTTAAAAGCTTGCATAGGATCTCTGCCAAGTCCTTTTTAAGATGTTTTCGAACTCTTCTGTCCAGAGCTTTACTATAGATTTACCTAAAAAACGTACCTACCCAAATCTGCAAGCACCTTGTAAATCTAGATGGTCACAAGCTTTAACTATTTCTAGGAGAGGTGGAGAACAAACCAAAGCCAAGAAGAATGTCCAGTACTTGAATCTAGCAGGCAAAGCGTGGGGATCGCCCAGCTGACCGCCGGCTAGTGCATCTCGTGAAGAGCGGCATGGCTATTGGTGGTAGGCCGGCACTATTGATAGAAAGGCGTCGAGAAGTTTTTTTTAAGGCGTGGAGAAGTTTGCGGCCCGGTTCTAATCTGGTGCATCTCCCATAAGAACGGCACAAAATTTTAAGAGATAAGGGATGGTCGCTCGATTGAGGGCGGGCTTAGGAAAGTTTGGGGTCTCGGCGGAAAGTTTTGGCGCGTGCTGGGTCTTTATCCACAATTTTCACAGAAATATCTGTGAATATTTTATCGGATTTGCCAGTTCTCAAGAGTCACCTCTCTCGCCATTGGATTTACCTCGCGATTGGTGCAACGTGAGGCTTACACATTTGTTGCAATAGCTTGTAACTGGGAATTTATTGAGTTGCAACTACTAGGTTACAACTGAGTATTAGCACAATCAGTAGGGTGACGTCAGCTCCTTAACATAACAAGTTCTTAGGCGCCTGGGATCTAGGCGCTCATATTTTATACCTTTTTTCCTTTGTTGATGGCTTTGTTTCGAATCCAGCCGAGCCCCAGTACGTACCTTGGGATTTTAACTATCGAGCCCAAGAAATTAGCCCATCCGGCCTGATTATAGCCCAAGACCTTCTAACTTGGCCATGTTTTGGGTCATTCGGCCGCACAAATAACCTAGTTAGATTGGGCGAGAGACCATGAAAAATAGCCCATCCATCCCTGTTTGGCCCAATTTTCTTCAATTCGGCCTTTTTGGGCACCGTTCACTCACTCCTAAAAAAAATTCCGCCTATCCATGTTTTTAAGTACTACCTACTACATTATTTATACTTAACATTTTTTAGTTGAGCTGCTAGCAATCATGCGTAGCAGATGGACAAGCAATTTTTAAGAAAAAAATAAATAAGTTATATACGATGTTAGTATATATTTTTTACGTTTTATAAAAGGATAACAATTTTCTAGTGTAGTGGCAAGGCATGCAGTTTATCTGTAGAAATGTTTTTATACTGAGAGGATGACATGGCCGACCCACCTGCCTGCTAGTGCCCATCAACATTAGCATACAAGAGATCAAGTTTAATGAGCGCATTTAAAAAGTACTTGTACAATAGTGTCGACCATAAAAAAGAAGACCAAGATCGACATGTTTCTTGTCGAGAGAGGCTAACACGTGGGCCCAAGTAGCAAGACCATATACGCCTGTCATATGGAACAACGTTACCAAGGTCAAACCGGCGGACGTGACCAAAAAAATGTCCAACATACACACATTTCCTCTACATAGGCGGCTGACATGTGGATCCAGCAGGGATATATTATACGGGTGCTGTATCGAGCAATGTTGCCAAGTTCCAAACGGGGAGGCACGAGAGAAGAAAAAAAGTCTATCATGCACACGTTTCCTGCATAGAGGAGGCTGACATGTCGGGCCCACCAGCCTATATAAACGGCCGAAGCAGCGAGCAACGTATCAAGTTCGGAACACGAAGCTGCGACAAAGGATAAAAAATCCCTCATACACACGTTTCTTCTAATAAGAGGATGACATGTGGGGCCCAGCATCGTGATTAAATGGTAGATGCATCGAACAACTCTATCAAGTTCAGAACAGGGTAGCGCGAGCGAAGGAAAAAAATCCATCATACACACGTTTCTTCTAATGAGAGAATGACATGTGGGGCTCTGGAGGTTGGTTAAATGGTAGATGCGTCGAGCAGCATTATCAACTTTGGAATGGGGTAGCGCCAGCGAAAGAAAAATTCCGTCGTACACATGTTTCTTCTAATTAGAGGATGACATGTGGGTTCTAGAAGGTTGACTAAATGGTAGATGCATGGAGCAACGCTATCAACTTCGGAAGAGTGTAGTGAGCGAAGGAAAAAAATTCCATCATACACACGATCCTTCTAATGAGAGGCTGACATGTGGGACCTAGCAACCTGACTAAACGGTAGACGCCTCGAGCAACGTTATCGAGTTCAAATCAGAGAGGCGCGACCAAAACGTATGGTCCGCTAGAGACACTAACGTTCAGGACCCACACACCTCAGAAAACTTCCACGAGTCAACATCACGCGAGGAAACGAAAATCTTGCTTCTGCCACGCGCTGGCCGAGCTCCACGTTTTTAGCAGATCCATCATAGTAGAGGGTCTGGAAACCGGAAAAAAAAAGTTTTTCCATCACCCACGGCGGAGCCGAGAATTTCATCGTGGAAGACTCGCCTTCTACGATGACCGTCGGGCCAAGTCGTTGTGGAAGAAAACTTTTCTTGTAGTGCCCATTGGCAGTTCTCCATGATACACATGTACTTACAATGACAAGAACTTACTTGTGACTAAAGTAGAGTAGCATGAGGTCCGGTACTCGTAGGCAAGGGGCATGAGATTTTCGACTTATAACTTTTCAAACATATCCTCATATTTGTTCACTTTAACCTTAACCACCTAAAGATGCTTATGATAGGGGAAATGAGAGACAAAGCAAATAAGTACAATACTTTCAACATTTGGAAGCCTTTCAAACTTTTCAAAATCTTTTCTTTCATTTTTATGTAGAGTCACCATTTATTCTTTGAGCAGCTTCCCAAGAGCATAACTATCATTCTTAGCGTGATGTGCTTGTCCTAAAATACGGTTAATTGTGACATAACTTTGACGCATGTAATCCTTGATATTTTTACTTCTCGTCTTCACTTAAAACTTCATAGGTGCCTTGGCATTTATGTTTTGCTCCAAAAAGAAAGGCAAGCGAGATACCACTTTATCATATCTTCTTATGAGCATTACAATCCTGCAAATGCTTATGTGTCATGTTGTTTATTATTATTGGGTTGGAATATCTTCACAGCTTACATGACTACTGAGTAAACTTATTTGCATACTCTTTAGTATGAATTGCCTAAGTATTTGATCAGATGCTGAGAATATATACATCTTATGAAGCAAATGTGTCCGTGAGAGTTTCTTTTATTGCACTCAGTTTTCAACTGAATTGCTTGAGGACAAGCAATAAGCTAAGCTTGGGGGAGTTGATACGTCCAAAACGTATCTTCTTTCCCGAACACTTTTGCTATTGTTTCTTCTCTAATTTTGTGATTTGGATACAACTAATGCGGACTAACGCTATTTTCAGCAGAATTGCTTTGGTGTCTCGTTTTTGTGCAGGAAATCAAATTCCAGGAAAAATTCCGGAAAATATCGCAAAACCCCTATTTTACTAGAAGACTCACATAGCCAGAAGACGAGACGGAGTAGGGCCACAAGGGGCCCAAACCACCTGGTTTCACGGGCCAGGCCAGGCCGCGCCAGGGGGTGGTGTGTCCGCCTAGGTGTAACACCCTCGAATCAGCCCTATGCAAGTTTTAGCGATTCCCGCCAAACCCGCATAGAAACAATTCAAAGATGCCCACCAGGCACTTGCGTGCGGGTGGAAAACGAAGTAATAACATTACACAATAGTCCACGATGGAACCCATAGAAACATATATATATATACAAAAACAACTCCATGAGTCAAAAATACAGATATAAAATACAAAGATCCAAATCACCTTGAAACGATACAACATCCGAGTACGGATAAGATGCAAATGGGGCTAAGAGCTCTGAAGAATAACCAATGGCGTCCATAACCCTGCCCAGGACAAGCCGGAAGGGTAACCCTACTAACGTCGTCGAACTTAATCCTGTCAGACAAAAGGGGTGCTGACAAAGGGCAAAAGAAAAGGGGAGCATCAGTACTGAGACCAATACACGGCGAGGCTAGAATTTGGCGGCTCTCGCCTATATAGGTATGGTGGACTGAAGCGGCAGTGCAGCATGCACTAAACAACCTATAGAGACTCGATGCAACTGTCAGCTATTACAGAGAGATAAGAGAGACCTATTCAGGACCAACCTGATACTAACACCAATCATACCCATCCTGGTATTTCCCCCTCCAGACCAAACGAGGAAGTCAAACCAAGGAACTCACACAGTTGGCAGTTTTATTCATTCTATAATCTTTGCAGCACTTACTAGTCAGATACAATTAGCCAGAGATATCCCAAATCCATGAGTTGTGGGCACTTTTATTTACTCATTCCGTTGTAGTGAAACTGATTACTAGACATGTCATAGTCAAATTTATAGCACTACTTTAGTTATGCTTGTCTATGGTCGAGATACTGTGCTCCAAGTCGTCCACAACCGCGGACACGGCTTTTAGAAAGATTTACCCTGTAGGGTGCACAAATAGCAACACATGCACGATCAACCTCGGAAAAACCACATAAAAACCCAACGAGGCTTTCACGACAAAGCAATCACAGGATTCATAAATTATTTCAGAGGGCCAGCCCCAATAAGCTACCCGTTACGAAGTCAGCCGGCTCCGCGATGGACCCAGGGTGTGTGGCTATGGCTGTAAACGACTGGGAACCCGAAAGTGTGACTGGGCTTGTCGATACAGCGTAAACGTGGCACGGGTTCCTAAACAGTATAGGCGCTCCACGCGTAATCGTAAATAAAGCAGTAAAACATGGCATAAGTACAAGATAGTAATAAAACCCCAAACTAGTTTGTGGCCCCAAGAAATAAGAAATGAATCAAGCTCTGGCTAAGGGGATTCATGGTCCCATATGAAGATAGTGCGATAGTCAAGGAACAGGTATCAAGTACTCGGATCCTACGGGACACAAGTGAGCGGTTAAAAACCAAATATTAGCTATTGCCCACAGATGCATCTGCATTAGTTATATCTATTTCCAGCATTTTAATTAACAAGTTATATTGAAAGCCATGATCATCTCCACCATTAAGCATATACCAACCTTCCATCAACAGTGGAACGACAACAACGCGAAGCAGCACCTGAGAAAGCAACTACGACTCGCAAGGCTGACTATCTATCAAACAACATGCAATAGGATGTGTCCAAGGCAATATAGAGGTTGCAGGGAATATAAATGGTGCACAGAAACTAACGCATCACAACAAGGATAGCAATCGATCAACAGAAGGAAATAAATACCATAAACGCGAAATAGGTAGAAAGAGGGAGGATGCTCGCCTGGGAAACACAGCTGAAGATACATATCCGAAGGACTTGTCGATACTCGCATCCACTCAACGGCCTAATCCGTGAAGAACCAAAACACTAAAAGAAACACTGGATGCACTATTTAATACTACGACAGAAGATCGGGCATGTTCATGATATGATGCATGACATGGCAAAGGTGCGATGCAATTAGGCAATATTAAGCGGAACCGGGGTCCCGACAATTAATTATATGGTTCAAGTTGTTTAGACACCCCCACAATTTCAATGTTGTATGAACAAGGAAAAACATGGCACGGATTCGCTACTCAAATTTAAATGGAGCCATTATAAGACTAAAATAGCCCGCACATGGTCTCCATATTTAATTATGAGATGAATTGGCTAAATGCCCCCAAACAAATAAACATGTATGCGAGATGAACAGTTAAATATGCACAAGTTAAAAGTCATGTTATAAAATATAGGGGATTAGGGTCACACATAGGGTTCCGGCGATCTTGGTTTAGGGTTCGACGAGGTTCAGGTCTTCGGACTCCGGGATCGGGTCTTCAAGGAGGAGGACTTGATGTTCCCATGTAGGAGATCTTGCATCGGCATTGATTACTTCAAATGGCACCACGATGGTCTTTGGGGTAACACTGTGGTGTGTTACTTCGTAGGTCACGAATGAACCTAAGATCCTGGCGACTGTACAAACTCATGAGCTTCGCAACGACCTTGGAACAAACGGGCGCGATGGACGGTCTTGTTGATCTTCACTTCACTTCAGCCCTACAGCATCACCAGACCACCAGCACGAAACCCCACTTGGTCACTAGATCAGCACCATCCTAGCATCACAACACCAAAGGCAGCCAAAACATCAACACGGTAGTAGTAGCACCTCCACACGTTGAGGAACATGAGCAGAACCAAACGCACAGGTAAAACAGAGACATGGTGGACTTGCGCCACATACGGTCTGCCGATGATGGACGCGAGAGCAGTGGTGTCGTACAGCAGGAAGAGGCCAGCACCATGGCACGCAGGTAGAAGCTCTTGTAGAGGGGGTTCGGGGCACCGTCGGCAGCAGCGGCGAGCACAAAGGGCGGTGGCAGGCGACACAGCACAGGGAGGCCGATGCTAGCGCGGGTGCTCGGATCGAGGAAGCCCAAGGAGGCGGCGGTAATGGCGGCCCCGGTCGGATCCGCGAAGGACGGCCAGGGGAGCAGTACGGAGGGGCAGCGGGTGCGTGGAGGTCGACGACGCGGCCTGCAGAGGGACAAGGCGGGGGTTCTTCTCGGGGACGCACGAACGAGGGCGACGAGGCCGGTGGCTGGAAGCGAGCGGCCGATGGCGGCACGGTGCAGGCGGGATGACATGCTCTGGCGATGGCGGTGTCGTTGCCGGGCTCGCGCGGGACGTGGTTGTGCCGGTCGACGCGGCGCTGCTCATGGTGTAGGCCGCAGGGATTCGGGGCGGTGGCTGTAACATCCCAAAACTTTAATCCAAGCTTAACAAGATCAAATCATCCAAAAATAGGGTTAACAAAAACTTTTCCAAATTTAAAATGAAAGCATTCATATGTGTATGCATTTAAAATAGGAGTTGTTTGAATTTCCATGATTGATTGATCCAATGCATGTAAAATGTCTCTTAGGTGATTTAAACATCATCTACATCATTCCCAAACTTTTCTTAAAGAAAATCAAATAAAAAAGAATTAAAAAGAAGGAATGGTCATTTTGGCAATTTTAACTCCCATGCCTACTTTGGCTATTCCTAGTACTCAATTCTTAACAGAAACAATTCTTGATCTTTGCACCCCTTGCTAGTACACATAATGAGGTACCAAGCCCCACCTTTTGATCTGCTAAAAACATTCTGTTAACTATTTTAAATGACAGTTCAAAATTGAATCTAATGCATATGCATAGATCACCCCTAGAGCTCCATTTTCAAAACCCTTGCAACCAGAGACTACCTATCACTAGTGGAGATCACCCAAAAATTTTGAAACCAAAATTCAAAACTTTCTTTCATGCGGCCATTTCATCAAACACTTGGCATGCATATTATAACCTCTAATCCTAGCTCACTGTTTTGAACAGGGTTTTGCCCCCAATTAATCCTCTTTTATCTCCTCTGTCCCCTCCTAGTCTAACCAAACCCTTAGCACCCCTCTCCCTTGTCCCTAACCCTCTTGCCATGTCAACCCAAGGGCATGGTCCCCGGCCAAACTTTGCCCCCCCATAGCAGACCATCTCTCCCTCTCTCGCCATGTCTAGGAGGTAGCCAGGAGCTCACCGCCACCCCCTGTTCCTTGCCCGAGCCCAGAGCAGCAGTGGACCACCGAGCACAAACCGCGCCCAGTGCCACCACACCATGCCAGTGCCGCCCCCAGAGCATGCTCTGTCCCCGATCGCACAGACCACCCCTTGGCACCAGCCCGCGCCCGCCGCTCCACCTCGACCTGGAGAACACCCCAGACATCCCAGTTCACCGCCCAAAGCCTCATAGCCACCGCTCGCCGTGGACACCGCCGCCTCTGCCTCTCAGAGCGCCACCTCGCCCAGACCGCGTGCCACCGCCCCTACGGCCGCATTCAATTCCTAGAGCACTGCCAGGAGACCGCCTGTCGATCTCCACCCCCAGCCATGCCTCTACCTCGCCGGAGCCTTGTCGCCATCGTCGCCTACCCATCCCGCTCGGTCTCACCGTCGGGCCTATAAAAGGAGCCCTCCCCAGCCTCTTCTCTCCACACCATTCCACTCCCCTCACCTCTCTAAACCTCACCCACCTCTAGCCGGAGCAAGTGGAGCAGCAGCTCGCCAGAATTGGAGCCGGAGCAGCCGCGACAGCAGGAGAAGGGCGTCGTTGATTTCGACCACCCCAGGCTCCAGACAACCGCGCCTCGCCTCGCCGTCGTCTTCCACGTCGTTTGCCCGCCTCGCCGACCCTGCTGGAGCCCTGGTATGCCCCCAGTAGATCCCCACCGAGCCGCTAGGGTTCGAGCTCGCCGGCGACCTGTTCGTCGTTAACGATGACCCTCAGCCGTAGATCTCCCTTCTAATCCTACGACCCACAGCACGCGTACCGTTTCGCGTGTTAAGTGCCGCTGACAAGCGGGACCCCCTGTCAGCTGAGTCCCGTGCCACGGAGCGCCACTGGGCCGGCCCAAGTCCTTTCCCGCGCTAGCCCATAGATTCAAATCTGGAATTTTCTTTTTTAGTTAAATCTAGTTTCTGTCCACTATTTAAAAAATCAATTCAGAGAGTTTTAGAAATCCAAATTGCATGAAACCAATTTTGTCTGAAAGGTATTAAAATGATCTATCCAAGACCGTTGGATTTAACTCAATTAGAGTTATAGATCTCTCCTAGTAAAAATAACAAAACAGAAGCTTTTGCAACTTGCAACATTTTTATAAAATCAACCAAGTTAGCTTTTGAGTTGATTCCAACTCTCAAAAATCACATTTCATCAAATCTATCTAAAGATGTAATAATATTAAGGTTTACATGCAGTGACTTTGGACTAGAACCAAAATAATGCTATATAGGCATTTCTACTCACTTTAAATCATTAAATAATAAACTTAAACTAAAGTAATATTGATCCAACCTTTAAATCTCATTCCCACATGTTAGAATATGTGGTGAGGACATGTGTCCACATGATCCCATATTTTGGTGGTGAATATTAAATTTTAGTTAATATTTCAATGAGTAGAAATGACTTTTCTAAAATAAAAAGGTTGAAACTATTGACTTAAGCTTGTGATACTTGTGATGAAAATAGATCATCAATGGTGTGTTTTAGAATGTTACTTAGCCTAGTTAAGTATTGTTTGGTGATTGTCTTCTCCCTATGTATTTATAGACGCTAGTACCGACCAAGCTTTCGAGGAGGAGTTCTACCAAGAAGAAGAAGAAGAAGAAAACTTCAACCACTGCACCAACCAAGGCAAGCTATTGTGATCAAGCTAGAATTAAACTAGATGGTTTAGCAAAGATGCCTTAAGCATGCTTTGATCACACCCCTTTGACTATTAGTACCCCAAGTCTTACCTACAAGTTTTACCCCTCTTAGGTTATACAAAGTCCTTTACTTGGTTTGAAGGTAGCATAAAAAGTATAAAACTTGACCTACTTAGAAACCTTTAGATGTCATTCTATGGCAAGAGATTGATCACGTCTTTCCACCTTAGTGAACACTCTTAACCTAGTATTTTAGAGTAGATCAAAAACTTGAGTCACTTTAGATGGGAACACTTGGTGAAAATGAATTGTGAAAACCTTGGAATGATGAGTCATTCAATTGAGATGTCTTGACATGTGTTGAGAGACACAACTGGTTTATGATGATGAAAATGATGAGGCATGAGCCTTAACTTTTTTTATAAAACTGATGGTTGGATTCGGATGCGATACCATTCCAAATTTACTGTACAACCACATTACCTGAATTGGGTAAGGCTTAGCTAGAAATTTATATGCATTAGTATTAGTTCCCTCACGGGAGAGGTTTGAGATTAGGCTACCTCTCAATGTTGTCCACCTATGCAGTGCCCAAGATGACTGATGGTCATGGTTGGGAGGCCATGCTCATAGGAGAGGTGCTTGTACTAGGGTGTGTAAAGGGAAGGTTATGTTTGATTATCTGCATACTAAGTATGATGATTCAGGGTTATCCCTGACAGATGTATCGAATCTTGTGGTGAAAGTGTACCACCTCTGCAGAGTGTCAAACTATTCGAATAGTCGCGTCTACGGTTATGGACAGTTGGAATGGCCATACTGTTTCGTTGTCAGATGTTTTCTAAATAACTTCAAATGAATGATGAACCTTGATTTGACCACAACAGGGTTGTGTTGATGATAATGGCTTCCCAACTTAAGTGATTCTAGAACTTTACTTTATCTTTCTTTGCTTCTGAACTTAGCTTAGGTTTCAAACTTAATTTGATAGTTAAATTAGATTCAACACTTTAACTTAGAATTATACTCCTTGTTATTAGTAGTTTGCGAGTACTTAAAGAGTACTCATGGATTTTGTCCCTGGCTATTATCATGGCCAGACTATGAAGGAGATTATCAAGATGATGGTCAGCAGGACGGCTATGATAACTAGGACTATCTGCCTTCGTCAGCATTGCCTGTGCCCTTGAAGATGGACCCCACCGCTATGCTATCTTTTATTTCCGCTGCTTGTTGTATTAAGACTGGATCATGAGATCCTTATTTGTGTAAAACCTTATGTATGGTTTGTAACGGATGATGTACTGTGATATCCAATCCGTTATGTCTCGCAAAAATGGTAATCCTGGGATTGCGAGGTATGGCATAACGGGCATCTGGGATTAAAAATCCGGGTGTTGACAAGTTGGTATCAGAGCCATCCTGACCATAGAAGACCCTAGCTAGAATGGACGTCCAAACCAAAAACTGAGCTTCAAAACCAAAGTGAGTATTTATGAAAAACTATTTCCCCTCTTATCCTTGTGAACTCATTCTTTCTCAAAAATACATGTTCCTCAAATTTCTTACATTACTACTTAAAATTTGACACACTTGATCACTTCACTAACTTCCTCATCCTAAATTCTTGTAGATGGAGACTCAGTTCAGCAAGTTTTACTAGTTGGGAAACGAAGGTCAGCTGATCTTCGAGAGGGATCTGGATTCACTGTCGGAGTTACTGGGATGCCCACATCCGGAGTTTCTTGGAGCTCAAATTCCAGGACCCCAGGAGGAGACCTACAGTGGCTAGTCACCGCGGATCTTCGGGGAAGCATCGAAGCACCAACTTCCGGGAAATTCAGTTCTCCTTGAGAGAGAACAACTGGCTAGATGGATTAGCCAGGGCAATGCATGAAGCTCTCGCGCGTCTATGTGCCCTCAGCGTCAACAAGGTCCAAGGAACCCGTTTTGCCCACTATGCAAGACGTGACTTCATGGGAATGCCGATGGAGATGCCAAGTCATCCAGAGTTGAGGCGTCAAGTTTAGAACCTTGATTTCTTGCTTCATGATAGACAGCAGGAACTGGACAATGCCAGGGAGTTAGCCAACCAGAACCGTGCCATTGCCGACCAGAAGGCCCAGACTTTCGCACTACTTGTGCAAGATCGCCAGTCTCTTCGTCGCCAGCGTGCAAAGAGGGATCGCACCATCGCCCGTCTTTGCAAGAAGGTGGCCAACCTTGAGAAGACCGTCAAGGAGCAGGAAGCAAAGCTTGCTGCCAAGGAAGAAGAAGATGAGGGTGAAGACATCCAGGGAGATATGGATTCTTACCTCAGCAATGATGATGACTTTCTGGAGGAGGATGTTGTGGACTTCTACACTGATGATGAAGACTCTGACTTCATCGACGATGATTAGAGGCACTAGAGCACTGTCGTAGCATGAGATGTATCATCTCATTGTATCGTAGCTTGTAGAATCGTTCTTCAAACCATTTGTTTTCCCCTTTGATTGTTGTGGTGTGTGTTGTATCGGGTGCTTGATTGCATGAATGAAAATGAAGTTAGTTGAAAAACCTGAGTCTAACTCAATGTTTTAGCTTTGAAAACCCCAAAGCCATGAACCTTAGAATTTCCCTCTTACCCCTATATCTATCTCAATCTTCAGATGACTCGTGGAAACCAAGGAGGGAGCAACTCGTCGCAGGACCCAATGCTGCAGATCTTGCAGAATCTCATCGCGGACCGTGAAGCAAGCAGGGCCGAACGTCAAGCCAACTTAGCAACATTGCAGCAGAGCGCCCAAATGGCTCTCAACAACCAAGGACATGGAAATCAGGATCACCAAGGATCCAAACTCAAAAACTTTCAGAACACCAATCCCCCAATCTTTAACCAATCTGAAAACCCATTAGATGCTGATGACTGGTTATAGACCATGGAAAACAACTTAGAGGTTGCCAGAGTTGATGAGAATGAGAAAGTTCTCTTCGCCACCCACTATCTGGCGGGAGATGCAAGAGCTTGGTGGAATAGCATCCGCAATATGAACCATGGACAGGTGATGACCTGGGAAGCTTTCAAGGTCAATTTCAGCCGCACCCACGTGCCGCAAGGTCTTGTCAACAGGATGAGAGATGAATTCCGTGAATTGAAGCAAGGAAGAATGACTGTGGTAGAGTACCGTGACAGATTCTTGTCACTTGCTAGATATGCACCGGATGAGATCAACACGGAGGCCAAGAAGAAGGAGAGATTCTTAAACAGACTGCATGATGAGATGCAGACTGTCCTCGTCAACATCCGTTTTGATGATCTCAAAGAGCTAGTCGACTCTGCCATTCAGATGGAAGGGAAGATTAACCAGGCAAACGACAACCACAAGCATCGTATGGTGCAGCAGTCTGGATCCAGTAGTCACCAGAAGGACCGTCCCAACCCTTCACTAGGATATGCACCAAGGAACAACCGACCCCCAAATTCTCGCCCAAGCTACCCCAACCGTAGTGGAAGCAATGTGAAGTCCGGAGGAAACAATCACAACTCTGGCAATGCCAACAATTTCAACCGTGCCCCTCCCAAGAGCAACAACAACAACAACACTGCACCCAGAACTGGCAACAATGTTGTACCTGTCGCAGTCTAGGACAAGTCCCAGATCACTTGTTTCGAGTGTGGAGTGAAGGGTCACTACTCCAATAAGTGTCCCAAGAAGACTGCCGCCAATGCCCTTGTGAATGCCCCAGCTCAGCAGCAGCGTTGTTTTCAACCAGGAAGGATATTTGCCCCAGGGAACCCGCACAACTGCAATGGTCGTCTCTTCCACATGAACGCAAAAGAAGCCCAGGAAGCGCCAGATGTAGTGCTGGGTATGTTTTCTGTCAACTCAGTTTTAGCAAGAGTATTGTTTGATTCTAGAGCATCGCATTCATTTGTCACCGGAGAATTTGTATGCACTAGTAAGATTCGCCCAACCAACCTGAAGCATGTCATGATAGTTCAAATCCCCGGTTCAACAACAAAAGCTAGAAAAAATTGCAAAGCTGTACCTATCAGAATACATGGGATAGATTTTTATGCCAACCTAATTGTACTTGGAACCAAAGGCTTGGAAGTAGTACTAGGTATGGACTGGATGTCAAGGCATAAAGGACTGATAGACTGTGCTAGGAAAGCCATCACCATGACCAGTAGTTCTGGAGTAATAGTAGAGCATATCTCTAAAACCTTACCCCGTCAATTCAAGTGCAACAAGATTGTAGCCCTGCCCACCATTGACCAAGTCAGAGTAGTCTGTGAATACCCCGACGTATTCCCAGATGAATTGCCAGTTATGCCCCCGAATAGGGATATTGAGTTCATTATCGAACTGATCCCCGGAACCGGACCTATAGCCCAGAGACCCTATACCATGAACCCCTCAGAGTTAGTGGAACTAAAGAAGCAGTTGGATGCCATGTTAGCAACAGGCTTGATTTAGCCAAGCGCATCGCCATGGAGATCACCAGTGTTATTCGTCGACAAGAAAGATGGAGACAATCGTCTATGTACAGATTACAGAAAGTTGAATGACGTCACCATCAAGAACAAGTACCCTTTGCCAAAGATAGAGGATCTATTTGATCAGTTGACTGGAGCTCAGGTATTCTCAAAGATTGATCTTAGGACTGGTTATCAGCAACTTAAGATTCGTGCAACGGATATTCCGAAGACCGCCTTTACTACTCGCTATGGTTTATACGAGTATATGGTTATGTCTTTTGGATTAACCAATGCCCCTGCTTATTTCATGAATCTCATGAATAAGATCTTTATGAATTTTCTAGATAAGTTTGTAGTTGTGTTTATCGACGACATCCTTATCTACTCCAAGTCAGAAGAAGAGCATGAGAAACATTTGAGAATCATCCTAGAAACCCTGAGAAAGCATCAGTTATATGCCAAGTTCAGCAAGTGTGAGTTTTGGCTGAAAGAAGTAGGATTCCTAGGACATATTGTTTCTGCCGGAGGAGTCTCTATTGATCCCACCAAGATCAAAGATGTCGAAGAATGGGAAGCCCCAACCAATCAAACCCAAGTTCATGCATTTCTCGGATTAGCGGGATATTACCGCAAGTTCGTAGAAGGATTCTCGAGCATAGCCCGACCAATGACCCAATTGTTGAAGAAGGACAAGAAGTTTGAATGGACAGACAAGTGTGAAGCCAGTTTCCAAGAGTTGAAGAAGAGATTGATATCAGCCCCAATTTTGATCATGCCAGACATCAAGAAGCCGTTTGATGTGTATTGTGATGCATCCAAGATTGGCCTAGGATGTGTATTGATGCAAGAAGGCAAAGTCATCGCGTATCTGTCTCGACAACTGAAGCAGCATGAATAGAACTATCCGACCCATGAACTTGAGCTAGCTGCCGTGGTTCTAGCGTTGAAGACATGGCGTCATTATTTGATGGGTAATCGCTGTGAGATTTATTCAGATCATAAGAGCTTGAAGTATATGTTCACTCAGAAGGAGCTGAATATGAGGCAAAGAAGATGGATAGAGTTAATCAAGGATTATGACCTTGACATTCACTATCACCCCGACAAAGCCAATGTGGTAGCGGATGCTCTTAGCAGATTGCCGTGTAGGCTTAACACCATGATCAAGGAGAAGCAACCAAGTTTGTATGAGGAGTTGGAGCAGTTCAGGACTGAGTTAGTTAGCAAAGGATTCCTAGCTAGCATTGAACTTCAACCCACTTTGATTAGTCAAATCAAGGAAGCTCGGAAGGGGAATGAAAGTATCAACGGAATCAAACATCGTATTGGTACAGGAAAGGTACCTGGATTCACCGAAGACGAAGAAGGAGTACTATGGTACAAAGGACATATCTGTGTGCCAGCAGATTCGGAGCTGAAGGAAATTATCATGAAGGAAGCTCATGATACTCTTTATTCTATCCACCCCGGAGGAACAAAGATGTATCAGGATTTGAAAGAGCAATTTTGGTGGCACAAGATGAAAAGAGAGATCGGAAGCTACATCGCCAAATGTGACATCTGTCAAAGAGACAAAGCAGAGCATCAGAGACCTGCAGGACTATTGCAACCATTGCAGATTCCGGAATGGAAATGAGATTCCGTCGGAATGGACTTCATCACCGGTTTACCTACTTCTAGTAGGGGAAATGACTCAATCTGGGTCATAGTTGATCGACTGTCCAAGGTAGCCCACTTTATACCTGTCAAGACAACCTACCAGACTGCAAAACTAGCAGAGCTGTGCATTGCTAGGATTGTTAGTCTGCATGGAACCCCAATACCATCGTCTCAGATCGAGGAACCCAGTTTACCTCGAGATTTTGGCAGAAAGTTCAGGAAGGTTTAGGAACCAAGTTGAACTTCAGCACCGCTTATCACCCGCAAACAGATGGACAAACTGAGAGAGTCAATCAGATCTTAGAGGATATGCTTAGAGCTTGTGTGTTGGAATACGGATCAAAACGGGAAGACTGCCTGCCTTTCGCAGAATTCTCATATAACAACAGTTATCAGGCTAGTTTGCAGATGACACCATTTGAATTCCTATACGGAAGAAAGTGTCGTACCCCTTTGAATTGGTCGCAAGTAGGAGAGAGTCAGATCTTTGGACCCGACATTCTCCGAGAAGCAGAAGAGAAAGTTCACAAAGTCCGTGAGCACCTCAAGCCCGCCCAATCCAGACAGAAGAGTTATGCTGACAAAAAGAAGGAGAGACCTGACTTTCAATGTCGGAGATTTCGTATATCTCAAAGTTTCACCATTGAAGGGAACTCAACGCTTTAGTCTAAAGGGAAAGTTAGCTCCCAGATATATCTGACCTTTCAAGATTCTGAACCACCGAGGAGAAGTATCGTATCAACTGGAACTGCCTGAAGAGATGTCAGCCATCCACAATGTGTTCCATATCTCGTTGTTTCGCAAATGCTTGGAAGTGCCTGAAAAGACTGAAGTTTTCAAGAACATCGATCACAGAGTTGTGGAAATCAACAATGACCTGACCTATCGGGAAGTACCCATCCTTATCTTAGAAGAAGCCTACATAACCACTAGGATCAGGAGTATCAAGTTTCTCAAGATTCAGTGGAGCAACCATACCGAGGAGCAAGCCACTTGGGAGCGAAAAGATTACATTAGGACAGAGTTCCCAGATCTCTTTAGTTCCTAGTTTTCTTTGTAAATCTCGAAACGAGATTTTGTTTAAGGGGGGAAGGTTTGTAACATCCCAAAAATTTAATCCAAGCTTAACAAGATCAAATCATCCAAAAATAGGGTAACAAAAACTTTTCCAAATTTAAAATGAAAGCATTCATATGTGTATGCATTTAAAATAGGAGTTGTTTGAATTGCCATGATTGATTGATCCAATGCTTGTAAAATGTTTCTTAGGTGATTTAAACATCATCTACATCATTCCCAAACTTTTCTTAAAGAAAATCAAATAAAAAAGAATTAAAAAGAAGGAATGGTCATTTTGGCAATTTTAACTCCCATGCCTACTTTGGCTATTCCTAGTACTCAATTCTTAACAGAAAAAATTCTTGATCTTTGCACCCCTTGCTAGTACACATAATGAGGTACCAAGGCCCACCTTTTGATCTGCTAAAAACATTCTGTTAACTTTTTTAAATGGCAGTTCAAAATTGAATCTAATGCATATGCATAGATCCCCCTATTTCAAAAACCATCTAATTGAGCTCCATTTTCAAAACCCTTGCAACTAGAGACTACCTATCACTAGTGGAGATCACCCAAAAATTTTGTAACCAAAATTCAAAACTTTCTTTCAAGTGGCCATTTCATCAAACACTTGGCATGCATATTATCACCTCTAATCCTAGCTCACTGTTTTGAACAGGGTTTTGCCCCCAATTGATCCTCTTTTATCTCCTCTGTCCCCTCCTAGTCTAACCAAACCCTTAGCACCCCTCTCCCTTGTCCCTAACCCTCTTGCCATGTCAACCCGAGGGCATGGTTGCCGGCCAAACTTTGCCCCGCCACAGCAGACCATCTCCCCCTCTCTCGCCATGTCTAGGAGGTAGCCAGGAGCTCACCGCCACCCCCTGTCCCTTGCCCGAGCCCAGAGCAGCAGTGGACCACCGAGCATAAACCGCGCCCAGTGCCACCGCACCATGCCAGTGCCGCCCCAAGAGCATGCTCTGTCCCCGCTCGCACAGACCATCCCTTGGCACCAGCTCGCGCCCGCCGCTCCACCTCGACCTGGAGAACACCCTAGACATCCCCGTCCGCCGCCCAAAGCCTCACAGCCACCGCTCGCCGTGGACACCGCCGCCTCTGCCTCTCAGAGCGCCACCTTGCCCAGACCGCGTGCCACCGCCCCTATGGCCGAATTCAATTCCTAGAGTACCGCCAGGAGACCGCCTGTCGATCACCACCCCCAGCCATGCCCCTACCTCGCGGTAGCCTTGTATCCACCGTCGCCTGCCCATCTCACTCGGTCTCACCGTCGGGCCTATAAAAGGAGCCCTCCCCAGCCTCTTCTCTCCACACCATTCCACTCCCCTCACCTCTCTGAACCTCACCCACCTCTAGCTGGAGCAAGTGGAGCAGCAGCTCGCCGGAATTGAAGCCGGAGCAGCCGCGGTAGGAAGAGAAGGGCGTCGTTGATTTCGACCACCCCAAGCTCCACCGCAACCGCACCTCACCTCGCCGTCGTCTTCCACGTCGTTTGCCCACCTCGCCGACCCCGCTGGAGCCCTGGTACGCCCCCAGTAGACCCCCATCGAGCCGCTAGGGTTCGAGCTCGCCGGCGACCTGTTCGTCGTCGACGACGACCCTCAGCCGTAGATCTCCCTTCTAATCCTATGGCCCATAGCGCGCGTACCGTTTCGCGTGTTAAGTGTCGCTGACAAGCGGGACCCCCTGTCAGCTGAGCCCTGTGCCGCGGAGCGCCACTAGGCCGGCCCAACTCCTTTCCCACGCTAGCCCATAGATTCAAATCTGGATTTTTCTTTTTTACTTAAATCTAGTTTCTTTCCACTATTTAAAAAATCAATTCAAAGAGTTTTAGAAATCCAAATTGCATGAAACCAATTTTGTCTGAAAGGTATTAAAATGATCTATCCATGCCCGTTGGATTGAACTCAATTAGAGTTATAGATCTCTCCTAGTAAAAATAACAAAACAGAAGCTTTTGCAACTTGCAACATTTTTATAAAATCAACCAAGTTAGCTTTTGAGTTGATTCCAACTCTCAAAAATCACATTTCATCATATCTACCTAAATATGTAATAATATTAAGGTATACATGCAGTGACTTTGGACTAGTACCAAAATAATGCTATATAGGCATTTCTAGTCACTTTAAATCATTAAATAATAAACTTAAACTAAAGTAATATTGATCCAACCTTTAAATATCATTCACACATGTTAGAATATGTGGTGAGGACATGTGTCCACATGATCCCATATTTTGGTGGTGAATATTAAATTTTAGTTAATATTTCAATGAGTAGAAATTTCTTTTCTAAAATAAAAAGGTTGAAACTATTGACTTAAGCTTGTGATGAAAATAGATCATCAATGGTGTGTTTTAGAATGCTACTTAGCCTAGTTAAGTATTGTTTGGTGATTGTCTTCTCGCTATGTATTTATTGACGCTAGTACCGACCAAGCTTTCGAGGAGGAGGAGTTCTACCAAGAAGAAGAAGAAGAAAACTTCAACCACTGCACCAACCAAGGCAAGCTATTGTTAGCCAGCTAGAATTAAACTAGATGGTTTAGCAAAGATGCCTTAAGCATGCTTTGATCACACCCCTTTGACTATTAGTACCCCAAGTCTTACCTACAAGTTTTACCCCTCTTAGGTTATACAAAGTCCTTTACATGGTTTGAAGGTAGCATAAAACGTATAAAACTTGACCTACTGAGAAACCTTTAGATGTCATTCTATGGTATGAGATTGATCCCATCTTTCCACCTTAGTGAACACTCTTAACCTAGTATTTTAGAGTAGATCAAAAACTTGAGTCACTTTAGATGGGAACACTTGGTGAAAATGAATTGTGAAAACCTTGGAATGATGAGTCATTCTATTGAGATGTTTTGACATGTGTTGAGAGACACAACTGGTTTATGATGATGAAAATGATGAGGCATGAGCCTTAACTTTTGTTATAAAACTGATGGTTGGATTCGGATGCGATACCATTCCAAATTTACCGTACAACCACATTACCTGAATTGGGTAAGGCTTAGCTGGAAATTTATATGCATTAGTATTAGTTCCCTCACGGGAGAGGTTTGAGCTGAGGCTACCTCTCAATGTTGGCCACCTATGCAGTGCCCAAGATGACTGATGGTCATGGTTGGGAGGCCATGCTCATAGGAGAGGTGCTTGTACTAGGGTGTGTAAAGGGAAGGTTATGTTTGATTATCTGCATACTAAGTATGATGATTCATGGTTATCCCTGACAGATGTATCGAATCTTGTGGTGAAAGTGTACCACCTCTACAGTGTGTCAAACTTTTCGAATAGCCGCGTCCGCGGTTATGGACAGTTGGAATGGCCATAGTGTTTCATTGTCAGATGTTTTCTAAATAACTTGAAATGAATGATGAACCTTGATTTGACCACAACAGGGTTGTGTTGATGATAATGGCTTCCCAACTTAAGTGATTCTAGAACTTTACTTTATCATTCTTTGCTTCTGAACTCAGCTTAGGTTTCAAACTTAATTTGATAGTTAAATTAGATTCAACACTTTAACTTAGAATTATACTCCTTGTTATTAGTAGTTTGCGAGTACTTAAAGAGTACTCATGGCTTTTGTCCTTGGCTATTATCATGGCCAGACTATGAAGGAGATTATCAAGATGATGGTCAGTAGGACGGCTACGATAACAAGGACTATCTTCCTTCGTCAGCATTGCCTGTGCCCTTGAAGATGGACCCCACTGCTACGTTATCTTTTATTTCCGCTGCTTGTTGTATTAAGACTGGATCATGAGATCCTTATTTGTGTAAAACCTTATGTATGGTTTGTAATGGATGATGTACTGTGATATCCAATCCGTTATGTCTCGCAAAAATGGTAATCCTAGGATTTTGAGGTATGGCATAACGGGCATCTGGGATTGAAAATCCGGGTGTTGACAGTGGCGCGCATGAGGCGAGGAAGCTGCGCAACAAGGAGAGGGGAGGCGCTAGGGGAAGCAGAGTAGGGCGGGGGCGAGGCCTGCTCGGGATCGAGGGGAGAGGAGCGTCAGGACGAGGGTGCCACGATGCGGGCGGTAAGGAGCGAGTGGGTCAAGGAGGTGGGGCAGGTCGGGGTCGCGTGAGGGGAACACGAGGGAGTGGAGCGGTTCGTGCGGGACCATGTTGGCTTGTTCGCATGTGTGTGCTTGTGCGTACGATGTGCGTGCGCGCACTGTGTACTACACGGCTGCTGCGTGCGGTGTGTGTAGCGCGACAAGTGTGGGTGGCGGTGGCGGAGGATTAGGTGTGATGGTCTGGGTAGGCTAGGGTTTGGTTTAGGTTGGGTAGTGGTGGTCGGTTGGGCCTTTTGGGCCTGGCCGGCTGCCTCCTCTAAAAACATACTTTTGTTTATTTATTTTATTTTAAAACACGTTTGCAAATAATTTTTAGACAAACGAAAAATATCCGGAGAGGCCGGGGTTTTATAATTTGAAATAAAGGGGACGAGATTAATGTATAAAACTAAATAGGGCTTTTAGCAAAATAGTTTTAGGAAAATATGCATGTAGTCTTGATGATGCTCAAATGCAATATGACATGATGACGTGAGCATGCGATCAAGATGATGCACAAAACAAAAACACATCAATTTTCTAGTAGTGGTTTTAGCGGGTGCTACAATTCAACACCACTAACAATGGATCTTGCCCTCGAGATCTGCCTCATGGTACGGGGAGAAGGCTGATGACCTGTATCTTCTCGGTTCGTGTAGATCCTCGCAACACCACTAACAAAGATCATTGCTCTTTCTTGAATCGGCGACACCACCAACAAGGGATCGTTGCTCATGTTCGTTCAGAGAACACTCCAGAAAAACAAAGGCGAAGTTAAAGGTCTCAAAGATAAGGCCACCTCCAACTTCCGGGAAAAGAGTAAAATTGCTTGATCCCCATTCAATGTACAAAAGCGAATGATAAGAGTAGTGGTATGGTAGCTACTGCATCCCGCACTCAAAGCATTACTCTGTACATGAACAAAGAATCGTGCAACCAACTCTCAGAATCAAGACTGAAGATCTTTACAAGTGATGTTCGGAAACAAAGGATCGATGTAGGCTCTTCATCGGGTCAGTCGTATATGAGGTCGTCATGTTGGAAACACCGGAAGGTATAAAGAGAATTTTCAGTAAATTTTGGTCCACTGAAAGGTACAATAGATGAAAGATTCCTCGGATAGCATGAAGACTAGGTGCAGAACAGCGTTACAAGAGGAAGGAAGCGAAACACTGAACGTACGATAGAAAACCCAACCACGAGAATTCCTGGACTTGAAGAAAGGTAAGAGAACAGATTCAAAACTCGTAAAGGTAAGAGGAGAATAGCATAGGGGTAAGGAGTAAAATAGACCTACTCAGATCTATCCAACCGATTTTGCAAAATAGTTTGACACTCTACAATGTCCGTTAGCTAGGTTATCGTACAGACTGGACCAGTGGGGTATCGCAACTGCTGAGCTCTGATACCACTTTGTAACACCTTCGAATCAGCCCTATGCAAGTTTTAGCAATTGCCGCCAAACCCGCATAGAAAGGATTCAAAGATGCCCACCAGGCACTTGCGTGCAGGTGGAAAATGAAGTAATAACATTACACAATAGTCCACGATGGAACCCACAGAAACACATATATATATATACAACAACAACTCCATGAGTCAAAAATACAGATATACAATACAAAGATCCAAATCACCTTGAAACGATACAACATCCGAGTACGGACAAGATGCAAATGGGGCTAAGAGCCCTGAAGAATAACTAATGGCGTCCATAACCCTGCCCAGGCCAAGCCGGAAGGGTAACCCTGCTAACGCCGTCGAACTTAAACCTGTCAGACAAAAGGGGTGCCGACAAATGGCAAAGGAAAAGGGGAGCATCTGTACTGAGGTTAGTACACGGCGAGGCTAGAATTCGGCGGCTCTCGCCTACATAGGTATGGTGGACTGAAGCGGCAGCGCAACAGGCACTAAACAACCTATAGAGACTCGATGCAACTGTCAGCTATTAGAGAGGGAGAAGAGAGACCTATTCAGGACCTACCTGATACTAACACCAATCATACCCATCCTGGTATTTCCCCCTCAAGACCAAACGAGGAAGTCAAACCAAGGATCTCACACAGTTGGCAGTTTTATTCATTCCATTATACTTGCAACACTTACTAGTCAGATACAATTAGCCAGAGATATCCCAAATCCAGGAGTTGTGGGCACTTTTATTTACTCATTCCGTTGTAGTGAAACTGATTACTAGACATGTCATAGTCAAATTTATAGCACTACTTTAGTTATGCTTGTCTATGGTCGAGATACTGTGCTCCAAGTCGTCCATAACCGCGGACACGGCTTTCAGAAAGATTTACCCTGTAGGGGTGCACAAATAGCAACACACGCACAATCAACCGCAGAAAAACCAAATAAAAACCCAACGAGGCTTTCACGACAAAGCAATCACAGGATTCATAAATTATTTCAGGGGGCCACCCCCAATAAGCTACCCGTTACGAAGTCGGCCGGCTCCGCGACGGACCCAGGGTGTGTGGCGATGGCTGTAAACGACTGGGAACCCGAAAGTGTGACTGGGCTTGTCGATACAGCGTAAACGTGGCACGGGTTCCTAAACAATACAGGTGCTCCACGCGCAATCGTAAATAAAGCAGTAAAACATAGCATAAGTACATGATAGTAATAAAACCCCAAACTAGTTTGTGGCCCCAAGAAATAAGAAATGAATCAAGCTCTGGCTAAGGGGATTCATGGTCCCACATGCGGATAGTGCGATAGTCAAGGAACAGGTATCAAGTACTCGGGGCCTACGGGACACAAGTGAGAGGTTAAAAGCCAAATATTAGCTATTGCCCACCGATGCCTCTACATTAGTAATATCTATTTCCAGCATTTTGATTAACAAGTTATATTGAAAGCCATGATCATCTCCACTATTAAGCATCACCACCATTAAGAATATGCCAACCTTTCATCAATAGTGGAACGACAACGACGCGAAGCAGCACCTGAGCAAGCAACTATGACTCGCAAGGCTGACTATCCATCAAACAACAGGCAATAGGATGTGTCCAAGGCAATATAGAGGCTGCAGGGAATATAAATGGTGCACGAAAACTAAAGCATTGCAACAAGGATAGTAATAGATCAATAGGAGGAAATAAAGACCATAAACGCAGAATAATTAGAAAGGGGGAGGATGCTCGCCTAGGAAACACTGCTGAAGATACATATCTGAAGGACTTGTTGATACTCGCATCCACTCAATGGCCTAATCCGTGAAAAACCAAAACACTAAAAGAAACACCGGATGCACTATTTAATACTATGATAGAAGATCCGGCATGTTCATGATATGATTCATGACATGGCAAAGGTGCGATGCAATTAGGCAATATTAAGAGGAACCGGGGTCCCGACAATTAATTATATGGTTCAAGTTGTTTAGATACCCCACAATTTAAATGTTGTATGAATAAGGAAAAACATGGCACGGGTTTGCTACTCAAATTTAAATGGAGCCATTATAAGACTAAAATAGCCCGCACATGGTCTCCATATTTAATTATGAGATGAATCGGCTAAATGCCCCCAAACAAATAAACATGTATGCGAGATGAACAGTTAAATATGCACAAGTTAAAAGTCATGTTATAAAATATAGGGGATTAGGGTCACACATAGGGTTCCGGCGATCTTGGTTCAGGGTTCGACGAGGTTCGGGTATTAGGACTCCGGGATCGGGTCTTTAGGGAGGAGGACTTGACGTTCCCATGTAGGAGATCTTGCATCGGCATCGATTACTTTGAATGGCACCGCGATGGTCTTTGGGGTAACACTGTGGTGTGTTAATTCGCAGGTCACGAATGAGCCTAAGATCTTGGCGACTGTACAAACTCATGAGCTTCGCAACGACATTGGAAAAAACAGGCGCGGTGGAAGGTCTTGTTGATCTTCACTTCACTTCAGCCCTACGGCATCACCAGACCACCAGCACAAAACACCACTTGGTCACTAGATCAGCACCATCCTAGCATCACAACACCGAAGGCAGCCAAAACATCAACACGGTAGCAGTAACACCTCCACACGTTGAGGAACATGAGCAGAACCAAACGCACAGGTAAAACAGAGGCATGGTGGACGTGCGCCACATACGGTCTGCCGATGATGGACGAGATCAGCGGTGTCGTACAACAGGAAGAGGCCAGCACCATAGCACGCAGGTAGAAGCTCCTGTAGAGGGGGTGCGGGGCGCCGTCGATAGCAGCGGCGAGCGCAAAGGGCGGTGGCAGGCGACACAACGCAGGGAGGCCGGCGCTGGCGTGGGTGCTCGGATCGAGGAAGCCCACGGAGGCGGCGGTCATGGCGGCCTTGGTCGGATTTGTGAAGGACAGCCAGGGGAGGAGTACGGAGGGGAAGCGGGTGCGCGGAGGTCGACGACGCGGCCTGAAGAGGGACGAGGCGGTGGTTCTTCTTGGGGACATGCGGACGAGGGCGACGAGGCCGGTGGCCGGAGGCGAGCGGCCGACGGCAGCGCGGTGCAGGCGGGATGACGTGCTCTGGCAACGGCGGTGTCGTGGTCGGGCTCGCGTGGGACGTGGTGGTGCCGGTCGACGCAGCGCTGCTCGCGGTCCGGGCTATAGGGATTCGGGGTGGCGGCGCGCATGAGGCGAGGAAGCTGCGCAACAAGGAGAGGGGCGGCGCTAGGGGAATCAGAGGAGGGCGGCGGCGGGGCCTGCTGGGGATCGAGGGGAGAGGAGCGTCAGGACGAGGGTGCCACGATGCGGGCGGTGAGGAGCGAGTGGGTCGAGGAGGTGGGGCTAGGTCGGGGTCGCGTGAGGGGAACGCGAGGGAGCGGCGCGGTTCGTGCGGGAGCGTGTTGTCTTGTTTGCATGTGTGTGCTTGTGCGTGCGATGTGCGTGCGCGCGCTGTGTGCTGCACGGCTGCTGCGTGCGGTGTGTGTAGCGTGACAAGTGTGGGTGGCGGTGGCGGAGGATTAGGTGTGAGGGTCTGGGTAGGCTAGGGTTTGGTTTAGGTTGGGTAGTGGTGGTCGGTTGGGCCTTTTGGGCCTGGCCGGCTGCCTCCCCTAGAAACATACTTTTGTTTATATATTTTATTTTAAAACACGTTTGCAAATAATTTTTAGACAAAATAAAAATATCTGGAGAGGCCGGGGTTTTATAATTTGAAATAAAGGGGACGGGATTAATGTATAAAACAAAATAGGGCTTTTAGCAAAATAGTTTTAGGCAAATATGCATGCAGTCATGATGATAATCAAATGCAATATGACATGATGACATGAGCATGCGATCAATATGATGCACAAAACAAAAACACAGCGATTTTCTAGTAGTGGTTTTAGCGGGTGCTACACTCGGTCTCCGCCTTGACCTCTCCTTTCGCCTATATAAGCACTCTGACCTAAAAACGGAGGGGGGCTCGACGTTTTTCCAGATAGAGTTCTATTGCGCCGTGATTCGGAACTAGAAACCGTGATTCGGAACTAGAAACTCCATTCTGGCACCTGCTGTCTACGCACTTCTATTCTTGTAGACAGTTGTTGGGCCTCCAAGTGCAGAGGTTTGTAGAACAGCAGCAAGATTCCCTTAAGTGGATCACCCAAGGTTTATTGAACTCATGGAGGAAGTGGTCAAAGGTATCCCTCTTAAGCAACCCTGCAATCAAGATACAAGAAGTCTCTTGTGTCCCCAATACACCTAATACACTTGTCAGGTGTATAGGTGCACTAGTTCGGCAAAGAGATAGTGAAATACATGTGGTATGTATATAAGACAACCGTGCCAGAAAAGAGCTTGATGGGAGGAAAAGATTAAAGGCAAAAAGATGGAAGCAAGCAAACATGTAACAGATCTAGTTGCAAATGGTGTTTCAATGTTTAGAAACAAGGCCCAGGGATCATAGTTTCGCTAGTGAACACACTCATATAAATATCTTCTCTTCATGATACTACTTTGAACTACTCTCCGGTTGGACACTCTAATCCATGGTAGGGCTATAACAACACTCCTCAAAGTCCGCCTTCCCATCTAGATAACCCCACATTGTCACCTTGAGCGCTAGATGGTTCCAACAAACACCACAATTTCATAGAGACATCCAACTCCAAATATAACTCATAGTAAGTATTTATGTAACCTTAGCCAAAGTGCCACACGGTGTGCACACTGTCAACTTCACACACGTGGGGATAAGCAGAGATTCATTAAAGCACTTGAGTAGCAAAATAGATCTGTAGATTACAAAGCTCATGATCTCAATGAGATCACACATAGAGAGAGAGATGAACACATAGCTACCGGTAGAGCCGTTAGCCTCGAGAGAGATCTACTCCCTCATCATCATGGGAATCAACAACCACGATGGAGATGGTGGTGGAGATCGATAGATATGGCTCCGAGGTCACTTCCTCGTCCCGAAAGGGTGCCGGAATAGAGATTTTCTGTCCCCCGAATCTCCCCTTCGGTGGCGGCAGCGCTGCGGAACTTTTAGTGGCTAGAGGCTGGATGCTTTAGGGTTTCTGCATCATAGGTTTCTTATAGGCGAAAGGGCGATGTCAGAGGGTGGACTAGGGGCCCACACCACCTGGTGGCGTGGCCATGGGGGACCCGCGCCACCACATAGTGTGGCCAGCCCTTGGCCCCTATTCGTCTCGTCTTCTGGCTCCATGAGTCTTCCGGTAAAATATTAACTTTGGCTTTTGTCCGGTCCAATTCCAAGAATATTTCTTTTCCAGCAGAAAATAGGCAACTGGCACTGTGGCATCTTGTTAATAGGTTAGTTCCAGAAAATGCATAAAAGTATCTCAAAATGTAGACAAAACATAAGAAAGTAGATACTAAACAAGCATGGAACATAAAAAATTATAGATACGTGTACGTATCAACATCCCCAAGCTTAACTCCTGCTCGTCCTCGAGTAGGTCAGTGATAAAAAGAAAGAATAATTTTTGAGGTGACATGCACCATCACAATCTTGATCAAGGTATTTGTAAAAAAATTGATAGCTAGGATCATAACATGAAATATATAGTTCTAACAATAAGTCATAGCAACCATGTTATAACATGAAAAGGTACAAACAAAAGATTCATGAATAACAATGCTTTGAAAGACGTTTGTTTGTTTCACATATAGAAAACATAATGAGAATGGTATTTAACTTGTCCCTCATAGTGTAGCAAAACATAAATGCATAGGACACCTTCAAAGTTCATAAGGGTGACTAGATACAAATAGTTTAAGAATAAGCAATATCAAAGTTATGAATCAATCAACAAGTCTTGGGACAATGCACATTAAACTAAGAATGGCCACTATTCTCTCTCAATAGGTGCATAAAGATAGAAGTTGGAGACTCAACATAAAAGTAAAAGAAAGGCCCTTCATAGAAGGAATCAGGGATTCTAGTCTCATAAAGAGCTTCCAAAAATTATGGTACTTATTAGCTTTTAGCTCTCATTGCCCCTATCATAAGCATCTTGAAGTGATTAAGGGTAAAGTGAACAAACTATGGAGTATATGCTTGACAAAGTATAAGTTGGCAATATCATGTCCCTTGAATACAAGGGTCGCTCCTCATGCTATTCAAGTTTACTTACCAGTAAGTTCTTGTCATAGTAAGTACATGTATATCATAGAGAACCGCCAACGGGGTACCCCTTGCACATGATACATGAGCTATCCCATAATCAAAATGACAAGGCAAGCAGACAATGAGCATCATAGCAATCTTCTTATTTACCATGGGAAAATGGTGCTTTTTTCTCTCTGTCCTCGTTTCTCATCTTTTTTTTTCTTTTTCTCAATCTTTATCTCTTTTTTTATAAGAAGAATGCTTCATAGATTGCTCACCATGGTGATGCTGCAAGTTTCCACCATGATTAGGCATGGCTTAGGCTAGCGGCCCAGGAGTTTCTCTAACACACATACATAACTCCATGGACTTACAGGCTCCCCTTTCATTTCACACCGACGACATCCATAAACAAAAGAGCTTGATATCAAGTGGATACAATGTACAAGTGCAATGTTGAAAGCGTTCCTCATGATAGCATGGTTCTGCTAATTCCCAACATATAAGTGCAAGCATATACAACATAGATGACACAATGGTTCAAGTTTATTAGGGGCAAGAAAAGTAAAGTGTGCCATCAAGTTCGTGAGAGCTTTAATCACTAATTTTCACATAACAAGTTTAATTAGGAAGGTAGATAAAAACATGAATATACTTGGAATAGCAAATGTTAATAGGTGGGTATAGTGGACTCTTTAGAATAACTTGGTTTTATTTGGAGTTGGATGCATGAGTGGAACTCATACTTGGTAAGGAGGCTAGCAAAAGACTGAGAGCGACCAACTAAGAGAGCAATAATGGCCCTAATCATGCAAAGCGACAAAACATCGTTAATTAAAGCATAAAGTGATATTACAAGTCTAAAACTAAAGGATCATAGAGGCTATGGTGACTTGGTGTAGTCTTAACATGGTGTGAGCATGCGCCAAGTCAACCCAAATAAAGCATTAAAGGAGAATACCTCAATATTATGCCTTAATATGCTAAAACAACGCATGATTCTTTCAAGGCACATTAAGCAATCTCAGTTGTGTACAACATGTCATGCTATAGCAAAAATCACTAAGCATAAAGCTAAAACAATATCAAGCATGACAAGATAAAGTCTAAGTCACAGTCAAAGCAAGCTTCCTTTTGTACCATTATAAGAATGAAACTTCCTACTCTCTTCCAACACCAATCGACTTATTTGAAAGAACTCACAAAGATAATAATAAATAAAGATGAGTGAGCTTGTCTCACAAATACAATAAAGAAGAACTAAAAAGTTCTAAGCCGAAAGCACAAGAAAACTAAGGCTAAACATAGTGCTAGCAAAAGAGAACACTCACAAAACAATAAGAATGAAAACTAGAGTGTTCTAAACAATGAAAGCAGAGTGTGTCTCTCTCCAAAAGAAGTGCTGGGATCCAACCAACTTATTGCAGCAAAATAAGCAAAAGAAAACTAAAAACAAAAACAAGGACGCTCCAAGAATAACACAATAGTGCATGAAACAATAAAAATGAAGTGTCTAGAAAGACCTGAGATTTTTATTGATGAAGAAGGGGATGCCTTGGGCATCCCCAAGCTTTGACGCTTGTACCACTTGAATATTTCTTGGGGTGACACGGGGTGGCATACCCAAGCTTGAGATTTTGTCCATTCTTCATCTCATTACATCATTCTTTCCCTACACCTGAAAATTTCCTTCATACAAAACTTCACACAATTTTCATTAGTAACATCAGTGCATTCAAAAGATAATAAACCTTTGGGGTTTAGTTTTAAAATAGAAAAACTTTAATTAAAAACACAAATTACTGTAGCAATTCCGTCAAAAAGCTCAATTCACCAAAAAGAACCCAAAAAGAAATCGATAAAGAGGCAAATGCAAATAATGACAAAAATCTGTCAAAACAGACCGGCAGGTGAAAACCGATTTTTTCGAAGACCTTCCGTTGCTCAAATCGAAAAGTGTTGAACTAACAAAAGTTAGATAACAACCTAGAACAGAAGCAGAAAAAATTACAGCTCAAACTGACATACAGAGATTTTTCACAAATTTTTACAGCGAAGCACAAAAATCTGTTTCTGGACGGCAACTTTCCCAAGCATTACTTCTCTCTCATTAGAGGTTACTCTTGGCACAAAAACCACACAAAAATGATAAGGAGAGGTTATTACTGAAGCAATAACTTCCAATACTCAACAAAATATTCCTGACAAAATTTGGGTTATCTCCCAATAAGTGCTTTTCTTTAACGCCTTTGAGCTAGGCATGATAATTTCGATGATGCTCACATAAGAAATATGAATTGAAGTAAAAGAGAGAATCAAGAAGCAAATATAAAACACATTTAAGTCTAACCCACTTACTATGAAAAATAATCTTGTAAAGACACAAGTCATGAAAGCACAAAGCAACAGGCATAGGAAAGCAAAACAAGTGCAACTTCAAAATTTTCAACATAAAGAGGGGGAACTTAATATTGTTGAGATACATATAACCATGTTTCCCTCTATCATAATAACTTTCAGTAGCATCATGAATAAAATGAACAATATAACTATCACATAAAACATTCTTATCATGAGCCACATGCATAAAAGAATTAATAATCTCCACATAAGCATAGTCATTCTTATTAATTGTAGTGGGAGCAAATTCAACAAAATAGCTATCATTATTATTCTCATCACCATAATCATCAAATATAGGAGGCATATTGTAATCATAATTAATTTTCACCTCAATGGTAGGTGGACTGAAAATATCATATTCATCATTGCAATCATCATATATTGGAGTTATAGTATCATCATAAGCAATAGAATAGTTATCTTCCAAAGTGTGTTCATTTGTAAACATATCATCATTGGAACGAACATGGATAGTACTAGTAGTGCAGCAATTATTAACATCATCATTTTTAGAATTGGTACAGAAGAGATTTTCAATATCAAAAATAGTGTGTTTTCCCAATCATGATCACTACTATAGGTAACAGGCATAGGAACATCATCAAGTCCAGACTCATCAAAAACTATAATAGGAGCAACATGCTTAGGGGAAAATATCGTTTCCTCCCTCCTTTTACTCCTCCTTTTCTTCTTTATCTTCTTCTCTTTAGGAGGGAGAGGCTTTAAAGGAAGCTTCTCCATATACCATGGTTTATTGTTAGAGACAAAAGAAGAAACTTTGGAGGATTCCTTCTTTTCATTAATAAGATCAAAACACATATTAATCCTGTCATATTTTGGTAAAATCTCATCTTTTATATTATTTTCTATGTAACTATTTGTGTGGAAATTATCAACACAATAAATATGACAACCATGCAGGATGCTATTCATATCAAAAGCACTCATATCTACCAAAGAAGTTTTTCTTGATAATTCTTCACACCCCAAAAATAATGTAAGTTTATCATGCTGATCAGGAGTGATCATGTCATCACAATAGAAACTTGTAATACTTATTGGATTAGAAGGGCTATTATTATGGCCTGAGCATTGAAAATTGAAATGACCCCCTTCAAAGCAAAGTTCACGAATAAAAGGATGGAGGGTATAAACTTTTTTACCAAGATCATTTAGAGCCTTATACCATTTTCTAGTTTTTTCATTCCTGTGGGTGATACAATATTCTTCTTCAATTTGATTATTCTCACAAGATCTATGTATTCCACAAAAATTAACATGCTTATAAGAATTAGTACTTTCAGAGGTTTGAGCATGTTTGTTGCTATCATTAATAACAATTTCATTTTCCATGCAAGTGTCTTTAAAAGGCTCATGACACATGTCCCATTTTTCTTTAGGAGCATTCATATGAGAAGCAAAGGCTCTACAACAATCAACAAGAATTTGAGGATCAAGACCATATTTAGCACTAAGCTCTTGAAAATCAGCAGTTTCAGCGAAAGACTTAATGCAATCATACTCATAGTTTATACCTGGTTCGTTACCTTTGTCATTATCCCAATCTTCGGTATTGCTTTTAATTGTTTCAAGAAGATCCCACTTAGCTGTGACCTCCTTACTTGTGAAGGATCCCTCTAAACAAGTATCTAAGTAGTCCTTGAAATGTCCTGAAAGCCTTGCATAAAAAATATTAATAATAATATTCATGGGGAGTTCATGAATGGGACATTTGAGCATTAGTGACTTCAATCTCCCCCATGCTTGGGCAATACTTTATCCATCATGAGGATGAAAATTATAAATATAATTCCTATTTTTATGAATTTCATGAGGAGGATAAAATTTAGAGTAAAAGAGAGATTCAAGTTCCTTCCACTCCAAATGATGAGGGTCATCTACTAGCTCATACCACTCCCTTGCTTTGCCCTTAAGTGATAGAGAGAATAGCTTCCTCTTAACTTGGTTCATTCAAATACTTGCACACTTGAACAACCCGCATAATTCATGTATAAAGAGTAAATGATCACAAGGATGGACAGTTCCATCTCCGAAATAGTAGTTATTCATAACACGTTCAAAAAAATTTATAGGTATTTTAAAAGGGATGCTTTCAACATGTGGATTTAAAATATCACAAGTATCATTAGAATTACCACATATGGGAGATAAAGTACCATTAGAGCAGATTTTCTTCTTTAAAGCTACAAAACTAAAAAGATCATTTTCATAAAAACTAGCTTCCCCTAGCTTAGACTTTTCCATAGCATTAGCAATAATGGTGTGCAAAGAATTCATACTAACAACATTGCTATTAGCATCCAAATAAAGTTCCATAAGTTTTTTAATTTTCTCTTCAAACACTTCATGTCCTAACTCAAGATAAATACTATAAAGCTCTCTATTTTTTTTCTTGTTTCCCATTAAGCCTAACTAGTGAAAATAAAAACAAGAAACAAAAAGATATAATTGCATAATCTAAAGGAAATAACTTCGAGCACTCACACACCAGCAACGGTACTAGAAGATAGCTTAGTAGCCAGAAGATGTGAGTACCTTTTACCTTACCTCCCCGGCAACGGCGCCAGAAAATAGCTTGATGTCTATGCACTTCTATTCTTGTAGACAGTTGTTGGGCCTCCAAGTGCCGAGGTTTGTAGAACGGCAGCAAGTTTCCCTTAAGTGAACCACATAAGGTTTATCGAACTCAGGGAGGAAGTGGACAAATGTATCCCTCTCAAGCAACCCTGCAATCAAGGTACAAGAAGTCTCTTGTGTCCCCAACACACCCAATACACTTGTCAGGTGTATAGGTGCACTAGTTCAGCGAAGAGATAGTGAAGTACAAGTGGTTTGGATATAAGACAATGGTGCCAGAAAAGAGCTTGACGGGAGGAAAAGACTAAAGGCAAAAAGATGGAAGCAAGCAAAAATGTAACAGATCTAGTTGCAAACGGTGTTTCAATGTTTAGAAACAAGGCCTAGGGATCATACTTTCGCTAGTGAACACTCTCATATAAATATCTTCTCTTCATTATACTACTCTGAACTACTCTCTGGTTGGACACTCTAATCCATGGTAGGGCTATAACAACACTCCTCAAAGTCCGCCTTCCCCATCTAGATAACCCCACACTGTAACCTTGAGCGCTAGATGGTTCCAACAAACACCACAATTTCATAGAGACATCCAACTCCAAATATAACTCAAAACAAGTATTTATGTAAGCTTAGCCAAAGTGCCACACGGTGTGCATACAATCAAATTCACACATGTAGGAATAAGCAGAGATTCATTAAAGCACTTGAGTAGCAGAATAGATCTATAGATTACAAAGCTCATGATCTCAATAAGATCACGCATAGAGAGAGATATGAACACATAGCTACCAGTAGAGCCCTTAGCCTCGAGAGAGATCTACTCCCTCATCATCATGGTAATCAGCAACAACGATGGAGATGGTGGTGGAGATCGATAGAGATGGCTCCGAAGGCACTTCCCTGTCCCAGCAGGGTGCCGGAACAGAGATGTTCTGTCCCCCGAATCTCCCCTTCAGTGGCGGCAGCACTGCGGAACTTTTCGTGGCTGGAGGCTGGATGCTTTAGGGTTTCTGCATCGTAGGTTTCTTATAGGTGAAAGGGCGATGTCAGAGGGTGGACTAGGGGCCCACACCACCTGGTGGCGCGACAGGGGGACCCGCGCCACCACATGGTGTGGGCAGCCCCTGGCCCCTCCGTCTCGTCTTCTGGCTCTGTGAGTCTTCTGGTAAAATATCGACTTTGGCTTTTGTCCGGTCCAACTCCGATAATATTTCTTTTCCAGCTTTGCTGAAACCAAAAACAGCAGAAAACAAGCAACTGGCACTGTGGCGGTTAGTTCCAAAAAATGCATAAAAGTATCTCAAAATGTAGACACAACATAAGAAAGTAGATACTAAACAAGCATGGAACATCAAAAATTATAGATACGTTTGCAACGTATCAGCACCCTGCCGGGACGGGGAACTGGAGGAGGTCATCGCCACCATCATCACCAACGCTTATCCATCAACCATCCATGATTTCCCCATCCACGAGTGAGTAATCCTCCATAGTAGGCTATGGGGATGGTAGGGATTGGATGAGATCGTTCATGTAATGGCATCAGATTTTTAGGGCATGGTGCCTAGTATCTATTGTTAGTGCTTTTTGACTTTGTTGTAACTTGTTATGCTTAATGCTTGTAACTAGGGCCCGAGTGCCATGATTTTAGATCTGAACATGTTATTTATTCATGATGATAGTATTGTTTATGATCTTACCTACAAGTTGTATACACACATTATTGTCCGGAACCCGAGGCCCCGAAGTGACAGAAATCGGGATAACTGGAGGGCATGGCTATGATGTGAGGATCACGTGTGTTCACAGAGTGTTAATGCTTTGCTCCGGTGCTCTACTAAAAGGAGCACCTTAATTGCTAGTAGATTCCCTTGAGGCCCCGCTGCAGCGGGCTAGAAGGAGAAAAGATGTTGTGCAAGTTCTCATTGCGAGAACGTATGACTATATATGGAACACATGCCTATGATTATTTAGTACTTGGATGCTTTATCTTATTTATCTGCAAATGCCCTATATATTGATTGTTATATGAATTTTCTTGTCCATGCAATGCCCGTCCATCCATCCCTATGCCTACCGCGCTTTAATCCTATTGTTTACTACAATTGTTACTAGTGTCTTTACTTTTACTACTGCTACCACTTTGCTATTGCCACTACAAAACTGTTACTACTGATAAACTGCTACGAGCAAGATTGTTTCCAGGTGCAGCTGAATTTACAACTCAGTTGTGAAGGCTTATAAATATTATTTGGCTCCCCTTGTGTCGAATCAATAAATTGAGTTTTACTTCCCTCAAAGACTGGTGCGATCCCCAATACTTGTGGGTCATCATGCTCTTATAACTAAAACCCCAAAACACCTTTTTACACAATACTCGCATTTTATCTTGTCATTTAGAACTTTATTTAGCATTTCTATTATAATATTTATTTCAAGAGTTATTAGACTTCAAACTCCTGCTCCCTGTGGGATCGATATCTTTATTTCGAAACTAGCTACAAACGATCTGTGCACTTGCAGTCATCAAGCTATTTTCTGGCGCTGTTGCCGGGGAGCTAAGCGCTGTAGGTCTTTTAGTTTTTGCTTATTTATTTTTGTCTTTCTAAGTTTTGTTTTGAGTTATAGGTTTCCCCCAACCTGATGGAGTTTGAGCATATGACTAGTGCTAACCCACTCAACTACTTTGGGAAGCACTATGGTATTTATAAAAGAGACAGCTCCAATGAGAAGACAAGGAGGTTTGAAATAAATCCTCTACTACTCGGTATTCTACACAAGAAGCAATTTAGTGGAGATGAAGAAGATCCTGGTCCATATGAGCATATTGAATGTTTCAAAGATATATGTGGCACTTTTCAATTGACGGGATATACCGTTGATGAGGTAAGGGTTAAACTTTTTAGTCATACTCTGACTAGTACAGCTCTCTCATGGTATAAATCTCTACCCCCTGAAGCCACTACTACTTGGGATAATCTAGCATGTGAATTTCTAGCAAAATATTATCCATTGTCAAAATCTTTTGGAATCAGTCGTCTTATAATTATTTGGAGAAAGCATTCTAATGAAGGAATAGTAAGAGCATATATCAGATTTGAAGATCTACTATGTCTATGTCCTCATCATGATTTGCATGAATGGTATTTATTACATATCTTTTATGGTGGTTTAATTGAACCAAATAAAATTGAACTATACTCTTTCACAGAAGGAGCCTTTATGAATCTTCCTATAACTAAAGCTTGGGCTTTACTTAATAGAATTCACGATCATAGAGTTTCATGGAATTTTGGTCTAGGAAGTGAAGGATCCCATAAATAGAACATGATTGTATTCATGACTATAATAAAAAGGGCCATGTTAAAGAATTATCTAAAGAACTTTATTTGGATTCAGTTCTTGTGTTGCAAGTTGTTAAAGCTTTTACAGAACATATCAATGCTTCGAAAGAGGGTGTGGTCAAATATGATCCACCACCCGAACCTGAGAAGAAAAGAGAAGATAAAGCAACACTGGCCTCCCTAGAACCAATACATGAGATGCCTTTCCCTAACACTGCACAAAAGCATATTCTTGAATCTGAACAGGTCAAAGCAATACATGAGAAGAAGGAAGAAGAAATTATGCCAAAAGTCATGGAACATCTGGAAGAAACACAAAGATGAAGAGGTAACCAAGGAAGCAATTATGGCTATGTACGCACATGGTAACATAGTTGAACTTGATGAAGAGACTTCCGTATTGGGTAAGCCTATTCTTCCCTACATATTTAAAGAAACCTTGCATTATTTTTTATTTGATCTTGGCATCAAAGTTAATGTTATATCTTATGATTTCTATTTAGAAATAAAAGAAGAGATAGAACTGGCTACAATTGAAAATACTGATATGACAATCATGCTAGCCAATAAAAATATTAGAATTCCAATGGGAGTATTCGAAGATGCAATTGTCACAATTGGCAACAAAAAATTTCCTATCAATTTTGCCTGATTATATTTGGAAGAAACTTTTTGAGTGATACAGGTGCCTATGTGGATTTCAAAAAGGAGATTTTGTCCCTTAAGCTTGGGGGAGCAGAAAAGGAGTTCCACTTTTCCAAATTTAAAGATAGGCCTCCACAAGTACAAGAAGAAGAGGAAGAGAAAACTATTGAGGAAATGGTGGCTCTTTTCTTTAGTAATCAAGAAGAAGAAATAAATGAAGAACCAAATTATGAAGAAATAGTTATGTAGGACAAGTCCCTAGGAGAACTAGAAGATGAATTTGATTCACTTCCTATTATGGGACGTCAAACTGATGAAGCTTTTGAAGATCCAGCAAAGTGAGGGGACGAGGAATTAGCACCCCCAGAGTTGAAGACTCTACCATATAATCTTAAATACATGTATTTAGATGACACAAATAAATTTCTTGATATTATTAGTGCTAAACTTTTAGGAAAAGAAGAAGAAGAACTCATGAACATACTTAAGGAGGATCGCAAGGCCTTTGGGTACTCAATGGATGATTTGAAGGGCATTAGTCCCATGATAACCGTCCATCGAATATTCATGGAAGAAGGTGCTAAACCAGTTGTGGAATTTAATAGAAGATTGAAACCTGAAATGAAGGAAGTGGTCAGAAAAGAAATTGTACGCCTACTGGACGCAGGTATAATCTATCCTATTAAAGAAAGTGAATGGTAAGTCCTATTCATTGTGTCCCTAAGAAGGGCGGTTTTTGCTATTGTTCCTAATGAAAACAATGAATTTATACCTACTAGAACTATTGTTGGGCATAGGATGTGCATAGACTTCAGGAAATTAAACAAATAAACTAGGAAAGATCACTATCCTTTACCGTTCATAGACCAAACTTTAGAAAGGTTAGCAAACCACACTCATTTTTGCTACTTGGACGGATACTCTGGTTTTTCTCAAATAGTTGTTCATCCGGATGACCAACTTAAAACAACTTTCATTAGTCCTTATGGTTTACATGCATATTGAGGTATGCCTTTTGGTCTATGTAATGCTCCAGCTACTTTTCAAAGATGCATGACTGCTATTTTGCGGATTTTATAGAACTAATAATGGAAGTATTTATGGATGACTTTTCTGTCTATGGAACTTCATTTACTAGTTGCTTGGATAATCTCAAAAGAGTTTTGCAGCGTTGCAAAGAAACCGATCTTGTTCTAAACTGGGAGAAGTGCCATTTTATGGTCAAAGGAATAGTCCTTGGACACAAGGTATCAAGTAAGGGAATTGAAGTGGATAGAGCTAAGGTTGAGGCAATAGAGAGAATGCCACAACCTAGGGATATTAAAGGTATAAGAAGTTTCCTTGGTCATGAGGGTTTTTATAGAAGGTTCATTAGAAATTTCTCTAGAATATCTACACCTTTGAGTAACCTCCTGCAAAAGGGATTAAGATTTAATTTTGATGATAAATGTCTTGAAGCTTTTGATAAACTAAAAATTGCTTTATCCCGTGCTCCTATCATTAAACCACCTATCTAGGATACAACCTTTGACCTAATATGTGAAGCTAGTGTGATGCTTTAGGAGTAACTCTAGGACAACACATTGGTCACAGATTTAATATTATACATCATGCTAGTAGAACTCTAAATGGTCCTCAAAAGAATTACCCTAAGGAAGAAAGGGAACTTTTTGCTATATTTTTCGCTTGTGATAAATTTCGTTGCTATATAGTTGATGCCAAAGTAATAGTTCATACAGACTGTGATGGTTTAAAGGAACTCTGTAACACCCCCAAATCGGCCCTATGCAAGTTTTAGCGCTTCCCGCCAAACCCGCATAGAAACGATTCAAGGACACCCACCAGGCACTTTCGTGCGGGTGGAAAAAAAGTAATACCATTACACAACAGTCCTCAATGGGACCCATAGAACAGATATATATATATAACATGACTCCAAGAGTCAAGAATACAGATATACAATACAAAGATCCAAATCAGCTTGAAAACGATTCAACATCCGAGTACGAATAAGATGCAAATGGGGCTAAGAGCCCTGAAGAATAAACAATGGCATCCATAACCCTGCCCAGGCCAAGCCGGAAGGGTAACCCTACTAACAACGTCGATCTCAAACCTGCTAAAACAAAAGGGGTGCCGACAAAGGGCAAAGGAAAAACAGGAGCGTCAGTACTGAGGCCAGTACACGGCGAGGCTAGAATTCAGCGGCTCTCGCCAACATAGGTATGGTGGACTGAAGCGGCAGCGCAGCAGCACTAAACAACCTGTAGAGACTCAGAAAAACTAGCGGCTATTAGAGAGGGATAAGAAAGACCTATTCGGATCCAACCTAATACTAACACCAAACATACCCATCCTGGTATTTCCCCCTCGAGACCAAACGAGGAAGTCGGACCAAGGAACTCACACAGTTGGCAATTTTACTCATTCCGTTATAGTTGCAGCACTTACTAATCAGATATAGATAGCATGAGTCATCCTGAAGCATAAGTAGTGGGCAGTTTTAATTAACCATTCCGTGGTAGTTGGAACATTTACTAGTCAGATATAGTTGTCCTCAGGAATCCCAAAACCCAGCAGTTGTTGGCACTTCTATCACATTCCATTGGAGTTGCAATACTTACTAGGCAGATATAACAAGACACAAGGAGCCCCAGCTCCACCAGTTGTTGGCATTTTTAATATCCATTCCATTGTAGTGAAGCTGAATTACTAGTCACATATTAAGTCAAATTTATAGCACTACTTTAGTTATGCTTATCTATGATTGAGATACTGTGCTCCAAGTCGTCCATAACCGCGGACACGGATTTCAGAAAAGTTTACCCTGCAGGGGTGCACAAATAGCAACACACACACGATCAACCTCGGAAAAACCAAATCAAAACCCAATGAGGCCTTCACGACAAAGCAATCACAGGATTCATAAAATATTTCAAGGGGCCACCCCACTAAGCTACCCACAACGAAGTTGGCCGGCTCCGGAACGGACCTAGGGTTTGTGACGACGGTTGTAAACGACTGGGAACCCGAAAGTGTGACTGGGCTTGTCGATACCGCGAAAATGTGGCACGATCCAAAACAGTACAGGTGCTCCACGCACAATCTTAAATAAAGCAGTAAAGCATGGCATAAGTACAGGATAGTAATAAAGCCCCAAACTAGTTTGTGGCCCCAAGAAATAAGAAATGAATCAAGATCTAGCTAAGGGGGATTCATAGACTTTCACGTATGTGGATAGTGCGAATGTCAAGGAACAGGTATCAAGTACTCGGGGCCTACGGGACACAAGTGGACATAAAAACCAAATAGCATATAATTGCCCACCGGTGCCACTTTCATTAGTTATCCCAACAATTTAATAATTGTATTTAAAAGTGATGATCATCTCCACCATTAAGCATCTCCTCCATTTATCATGTGCCAACTTGCCGTCAACGGTGGAACGACAACAATGCGAAGCAACACATAAGCAAGCAACTACGAATCACAAGGCCGACTATCTATCAAACAACAGGCAATAGGATGTGTCCAAGGCAATATAGGGCTGCAAAGAATATAAATGGTGCAGAGAAACTAAAGCATCGCAATACGGGTAGCAATAGATCAACAGGAGGAAGTAAAGACTATAAATGCAAAATAGGTAGAAAGGGGGAGAATGCTCGCCTGGGAAAAATGATTATGATATGATGCAGATGCGGTGCAATTAGGCAATATTAAGCGGAATCGGGGTCCCGACATTTAATTAATAGATTTGAGTTATTTATCTACCCCGCAAATTAAATGTTGGATTAACAAGGTGAAACAGGGCATCGACTTGCTACACAAATTTAAATGGAGTCCGGAATAAGACTAGAATAGCTCGCATATAGACTCCATATTTAATTTGGGTGAATCGACTATTTAACCCAACCCACCAGATGACATGTATGCAAGCATGATGATTTAATGATGCGACAGGTATTTGTTATATTATAAAAATAGAGGCTTAGGGTCACACATATGGGTTCGGAAGATCATGGGTTCCGGGGGTTCGGAGTCGGGTCTCAGGGTCCGGATCTGGGGTTCGGGGTCGACGGAATCGTTCTCGACAACGGAAGGATAGCTTGGTGTTCCGGGAAGAAGGACTTGGTTTGGCATCGGGGCGCATCGGATTCGCCCTGGTCGGTGTCGATCTTGTCGTCGTGAAGATCTTGTCGGGTCCGCGTATCAGATCGGTCTTGGCGTCCGGGGCAAAGTACTTGTCGTTCCGGTGGCGATCTTGGCGTCTTCGGGTTCGGGTCTTGGCGTCTAAGAGGAAGTACTTGGTGGTTCCGAGAAGGAGGTCTTGTCGCATCCGATGGATCAGTCCTCGGGGTCAAAGAACTTGGCACGCCAGGGTTCGGTCTTCAGATCTTGGTCGGGTCGCCGGTAGATCTTGGTGTCTAGGGATTCTCCAGTTCTGGGGGTTCGATGCTCCGTGTCAAAGGCCTCGAAATTCCCAAATCGGTCGTCGTTGACGGACTTGGCACCATCTTCGCATAATCTACTGCCGTTGCAGCTTCGCATCGGATGCATGAGTACCCAAAACACCAGACAAGCAGAAGTAGCAGCGACAGATGCGCGAGCAGGTGCGCGCATACACACATGGAAGGCAACAAGGTTCCTGGATGTGTCACAGAACACAAGACATGAGATAAACCGTAGGAGGTTTTGGGGCAGTGCCTCGAGTCGGAGGTGACGAACCTGGCATGGACAAAGGAGTATTCTCCCCATCGAGGCCTTGGAGTTACAAGCGGCAAGGACAGAGAGGCACCACAACATGGCTCGAGGGGATGACGTCCGAGGAGGCTCGGCGCGTGAGAGCGCAGGGCTTGAGGTGACGGTGTCCCGAGGCCGTGCGACGCCGAGGACGTGCGTGTGTCACGCGCAAGACAGAGGGGTCGACAGGGGCAAGGTTGATGCGATGGGCGTGGTGGTGGTGGGCTCTGCAGAGAGCAGCGGTAGGAGGAGCGTCGGGTAGGGAACGGTGCCGCTTGGGGAAGGGGAGAATCCCGGCGTGGCTCCGGCGGGCGGTGGCGCGGGGCTCGGCTCCGCGGGACGGCGAGGTTCTACGGCTACCGGAGCAGCGCGGCGGAGGGCGAGGCCGGGGAGGGCTCGGGATGCGACCGGAGAGAAGCTCAGGGCAGCAGGGGACGAGCAGGTCGGGGAGGAGCTCGGTGGTCGGGCGGTCGACGGAGGGGAGGGTGTGGCCGGTCATGAGGGAGGCGGCGGCCAGTGGCTGATGGGGAGGTGGGGCGACGACGAGGCCTGGCGGAAGAGGGGAAGCGGGGAAGGGGCAGGGCGTGCCGCCAGCGGAGGAGGCGGTGGGGATGCGGGCTCGGGCGACCGCGCGAGGAGAGGGAGGCGCGGGTCATGGGGGTCGAGGAGAGGCGGGGTTGGTGGGAAGGGTGAGGGGATCGAAGCCAGGGTGTGGGGTGGTGTTGGCAGCGGGGCTGCAGGGTGGGGCTAGGTGAGGAGTGGGTGGACAGGTGTGGGCGGGAGATGGTGGTGGGGACAAGGTGGAAGGGAGAGAAGGGGTGAGGTGGCGGCCTGGGAGTGGTCGGAGTGAGGTGGCAGAAGTTTGGGCAGGTGTGGGGCCTGGTGGGGCCAGCTGCATGCGTGGTGGCGATAGAGTGGCATGGTGCATGCGGGCTGTGTGCACAACGCATGCGTGCGTTTGCGTGCTAGGCGGCGGCGGGATGAGGGAGCTTAGGGTGCGGCTGGGTGTGGGTTTGGGGTAGGATAAGGGTTAGGGTTTGTCTGGGTATTTTAGACTAGGGTTTGGAGGTGGCCGACCGGGCTTTCGGGCCTGGCGGGCTGCCTCCTAAAAACAACTTAAATATTTATTTATTTAAAACCGGGCTTTTGAAATCCATCTTTAGACGATATAAAATATCCCGGAAGACCGGTGTTTTAATTTGAAATAAAGACGGGGCGTTTAGAAAACAAAACCAGGTTTTTCGAAAATAGTTTTAGGCAAACAAAAAATGCAGGATGGCATGACGATGCTCAAATGCAATGTGGCATGATGACATGAGGATGCGGTCATGATGATGTAATGCACAAAAACACAGCGATTTTCTAGTAGTGGTTTTAGCGGGATGCCACAAACTCCTTAAGAGGAAAGACCATAAGCCAAGACTGATCCGTTGGATTGTTTCACTTCAAGAATTTGAGTTGCAGATTATGCAGATGCAAGAAATAAAGATGTTAGATGCAGTGTCCATATTTTCCCAACAAGACACAAATCTTGTTGAGAGGAACTTTATTCAACTATGCGACCGGAGCCAAAATTCTGGCTATATAGTTGGTCGTTAAACTCTCAGACACTTTTCATTTTCCTTTGCATTTTTATTCATCTAAAAAACATTATAGTTGGTTTCGAGTCGTGATTTAATCGACCTAGACTCGAGATATTTGGAAATATCTGCCCGAAATCAACTATAAGGCCAGAGCTATACGGGTCGCGCCCATATAGTTGGTCGTTATGCAGCACGACTCTTCCAAATCCGTGATTTCTTTCCCTATTTCGTTAAGATTCTTTTCTTGAGCAACAATTTTGTGTTTCTCGCGAGTTTTACCGACCTCTGACCCCCTTATATATTGCCATTGTCTTTCTCTCTAATCATAATCTTTAGGAATCAATCTAGCAATACTCTATCCTGTTCCAGGCCGTGGGAAAACCCTGGGCCTCATTGCTCCTTCCAGGGACCGCTCTCGTAGCCCGTCCATGGAGGACAATGATGATGAGGTGGGGAGGTTTAGCCCGGGGTACAAGGAGTACGTCGAGCCAAGCTACTACAACAACGATTCCAATGATCATGTGGTTGACATCTACATCCGCCGTGATGTCTATGATCCCCCGGAGATGAACTGGGCAGCGATGAAGAGTGCTCAAGAATAGAGAGAAGGTCAAAAGCCACACGGAAAAGGGCGCGTGGAGTCGGTCAAGTTCGTCACCACGGACCCTAGGCCGCACAAGCATAAGGAATTACCTAATACTGGTGCAGGTGCTAGCATGGGAGCAAAGGTGCTACTCTTGAAGAAACATTGGTGCACGTATGATGGTGAAACCTCAAGAAGAGTGGATGTACAACTTCCACTTCCCCGATCCATTAATTATGGATGAGGAAGAAGAAGTTGTCCCCAGGACCAAGGATCACGTGCGAGCACTGGAGATGTATCAGAAGCAGTAACTACTTCATGGTGTCGAAATCCGCCATCGTCTCAAGGTGATAGAGAAGAAGGATGATCTTCTCCCATTGGTGACTAAGCTCGCAGATAGAATGGACACTCTGCAATCTGATCTGCGGAGGTGCTACAACCGCATTACTGCTCTGGAGGAGACCAACAAGAAGCTACGCACCACGGTGTTACATGCCATGGCACCACAGTGATCTACAATAATCACGGTATCAAATAATTGCAAGGGATTATTTGATCCTGTCTGGCTTGATTCCAAGCTTGGGGAGATCTTTAAGACCTTGTAATCTATCTTATCAGTTTTACATTACTATTTTAGTTTTGCATTAGTTCAAACTAGCAATAAAGTTTGCATCATTAGAATTCCCTTCAGGAATAGTCGATCCCTTTTATGAAATTCTAGGTATATTATTACATATGGAGCAATATTGAGTTCGTGTTTGTTTTACTGGATATGTGAATGGCTTCGGTATAATTTTACTTGCACTTGATGATAGAAATAGGAGTCTTCCACACCATTGGTATTAATGGAACACATAAAGATAATTTGGTTAATATGTTGTAAGTCTTCGGTTTGATTTACAAATAAAAACTATCTATACAATTGAGTTGAAAAAGAAACCTTGAACAAAGGAAAATGAAAGTGCTACCAAAATAGAGTGAGAACAAGTTGACGTAGAATCTTCAAGTCATAATAATGCTTCATATACAATTGGAATTTGATAATTGAGATCGTTAAACTTTGAATTCCTACATGAAGTGGAATGTATGGCTAGCTCCTTTGCACAGAACTTAAACAAACGTGTGAGCATATATACAAAAGAGAAGAAAAGAAAGAAGAAAAAGAGCGAGTGTGCAAAGAGAAAATAGGCATATACCACTATATTATAGTATGAAAAAGAGACACTTTTGAGATTTTGAATCCCAAGTGAATATGTTGATCCTAAAACACTTGGGACTACGTCACTAACTCATTCGATTGAACTGAATACTTTTACATTATGTTGAGATTCATCTTTTATGAACTATTGATCACTAAGGTGTGGAAGCCTGCTAATACTATTCAGATGGTTCGAGTAAGGTACTATTCATGAACTTATTCCTATGTATTGCATATGATGAAAACATGTTGCAGCTGCCTCATTTATTTTATCGACTCGGCTTCATGAATATGAGGATCACATCCATTATGCTAAACTTTCTCAGGATTAGCAAGAGTCTAAGCTTGGGAAGTTGATGAGTGCATATTTGCATCATGTTTTACATTATTATTTTGCATTGTAGATGTAGGATCTTGGTATTTTACGGTGCTCGTGGGCACATTTTATGTCTGTTTTCGCTAGGATCAGGACAGATGATGGATCCAATGGATACAATTCTTCGAGCAGTTGTACTGAGGAGAAAAGGAGTCAAAAACAGCATAAATCGCTTATTTGGGAAATATTAGTAATACCAGAAGAAAACCCGAAGCGAACAAAGGAGACAGACGATTCAACGACCAACTATACGACTAGAATAAATTTTCCATCCATATAGTTCCGGTTGTATAGTTGGCCCCGCCACCGCCTCCTCAAATAGTTTCACACCGTGCAACTAGATTAGAGAGACGACATATAGAACACCCAGAAATCACCAAAACCTCACCTCCGGAATGCATCTGGAGGGGGAACTCGTCCACTGGGATCCATCTTTGCCCTGCACAGACCCGGGAGGATAAGGCATCGATCTTCATCATCCACCGCTGCATCACCACCATTTCCATCCATCCCATCTACATCTTGTTGTAATTTCCGTACTCGTTGTGGATTTATACAAGTACTATTCATCTATGATAGATTCCATTGTTATTGCCATGATGTTGATTGCCTCCATGTCTAAGTAGATCATTAGTTCTTGGGGAGATGGAGAAACCCTAGTATGAGATTGAAATAAGATAAAGTTTATTATGATATTCATCGATGTGACCATGTGTTAGATTGTCTTAATCTTAATGTTGAGAGAAGTCAACCTCTCAATATTTGCCTCTTATGGGGACTTTATGGAGGGACCTACTTGTTGGTAGAAGGAGGTGTGCTAGCACTTAAAGTGAATATAAAGTTGTTGGCACTCCTTACATATCAACTTGGGAAACCGAGGAAACTCACAGAACACTATCCATGCCATGGGATACGTCCTACGGGATTACGTCTCTTAATAGTGCAGTAATTCGATTGATGTCGATTGCTGACGGCTGTGGTTATGAGGATGATGTGAGCAGCGGTTGCTACCTATTTGTTCAAATACGGAGTTCCTCCCACACATACATAGTTGATAATGTTCATGATAATAATCTTTATATTAGATCCTTCTAATGCTAGTGGTGTATCCGCTACTCCCTGAGAACGATTTTTCCCTATTGCAGTTCCAATCTCTCTTACATATGCGATACTTACTTTCTGTATTCAGTTGTTTTGCTTTACTTTATTGTTGCTCTTATACCTAAAACCCAAAACACCTTTTTACGCAATATTTGCATTTTATCTTGTCACTTGGAACTTTATTGAGCATTTTTATTATAATATTTATTTCAAGAGTTATTAGACTTCAGAATCCTCCTCCCTGTGGGATCGATATATTTATTTCGAAACTAGATACAAACGATATGTGCACTTGTAGTCATCACCAGCGAGCGGGAGCGGGGCAACAACTCGTACTTCCACCTCCACAAGAAGCCTGGCCACCCCACCGACAACTGCTATGAGCTCAAAAAACTCTGTGACTTGCGCAACAGCCAGAGAAAAGGAAGGATGGGAGGCGAGCGAGGCAGCCAAGGCGGGCCCAACCAGGGAGGAAAACGCTAGAACAACAACTCCGGCGGGTGTGACACCCCTTAGGCAGGTCACCAAACCAACGCCGCACAACAACATCCGCACCCGTAGGAGCAAGCACATGCCGAGGACCCTGGCAGCTACCAGGTGCCGCAAGGTGCCATAGCCTGCATCATTGGTGGCTCCCAAGCCCCAACGTCCGACTGTCACTTCAAGCTTCTCACATGCGAGGTCGCGGCTGCCAGATCGGGAATCCCCTCGCCGAAGCTCGCGTGGTCCCAGTGCGACATCACCTTCGATGCCAGTGACCACCCCGTCTCCACCTAGCCCGTGGGCACGCTACCGCTTATCTACACCCCCATCATCAACAACATAGCCGTTGTGAAGACCCTCATCGATAGGGGCGTGGGCTTGAACGTGATCTGCACTGAGACCTTCGCCCAGCTACATGTGGCTTACACAAGTTGATGCCGACCATGCCATTCACCGGGGCAACAAGTTGGTCCACCACACCCATCGGGAAGGTGTGCCTCTTCGTCATGTTCGGAACATGTGACAACTACCACACTAAGCTCTTCGACTTTGAGGTGGCGCACATCAACCTTTTGTACAACATCATCCTTGGATACTCTGCGCTGGCCAAGTTCATGGCTGCCACTCACCATGCCTACAACATGCTCAAGACGCCTGGTGGTAGTGGCGCAGTCATCACGGTCCGTTGCGATGAAGTGGAAGCCTTGCGCTCCCTGGAGCATGCCTACAAGACCGCTACTGCCACCTATCTCGAGGATGTGGACACCCTGGACTACATCGGAGGCTCCACCAGGAGGAAGCAAATGATGGCCCAGAAGAAAGCTATGGCAAAAAGGGTGGCAGTTGCGATGTTCCCACCTCGCGAGAAGTCGGGCGAGACCGGTACCCGCAACCTCGTGATGGGAGCGGGCGTGCCACCACCTGTCTTCTCGAGGGCGGAGGCGCCTCCTACGGGCAACGATGGCACAAGGGCTCCAGACTTCCCCATGGATTGTACCCAGCGCGCATACAACCCCTGCCACCCCCACGGCGGCAGCTTAGTGGCCTGGAGCACCGGCGACCGAGGTTACCGGGAGATGGACAGACCTCTCCTGACGACACACCTGGATCCGTGACTTTTTGAAGGTGAAACTCGAAAAGCCCTCATTCCTTACGGTTTTTACCTCTCGCCAGACCCTGCACAAACCACTGTGGAATTTGTATTAAGCCTAGAGTACTAGTGTTTCTTCGGATCTTGTACTGAGCGCATGATTGGATGTTCGGTTTTTCCATCGAAAACGCATTTTTCCGAAATACTGCACCACTCGATTTCCCTCGCACACTCCGCACGAGCTGGGGCTAGAGATGGTACCCTTCACCAGGCCGGCTCGACTCCCTATCGGCATCAGGTCCTAAAGTGTAGAGCTCTGAACTCACGGGGTAGACCTGGCCCAAAGTTACCTCGTCACATAATCCCTGGTGCCTATAAACCTCGCACGACGCGTGTACGGGCCTCTGACGGTGGGCGCCTATTTTCCCTACGGCCCTCTCCCGGTAAGGTCAACTGGGCACCTCGTTAGGGCCTAAAGTGTCGAGCTCTAAACTCTATGGCCCATCGCACAATCATGAGTTACCTCACCCACGGTCCCTGACCTCGTTCTTATCCCCACAACGGCTCATGAGGCCCTGTCCTGCATAGCTCGAGCTTGCCAGGGCCTAAAGTGTCGAGCTCTAAACTCTACGGCCCGTCGCACGATAGTGAGTTACCTCACCCACGGTCCCTGACCTTGTCCTTATCCTCGCGACGGCTCATGAGACCATGTCCTTCGTAGCCCAAGCTCGTCAGGGCCTAAAGTGTCGATCTCTGAACTCTATGGCTCGTCGCACGACTATGAGTTACCTCACCCATAGTCCCTGACCTTGTTCTTATCCTCACGACAACTCATGAGGGCTTGTCCTCCGCAGCCCGATCTTGTCAAGGCCTAAAGCATCGAGATCTGAAATCTACGACCCGTCAGACGACCGTGGGTTACCTCATCCACGGTCCCTGACCTCATTCTTATCGTCGCGATGGCTCATGGGGCCTTGTCCTCTGTAGCTCGAGCTCGTCAGAGCCTAAAGTGTCGAGCTCTGAACTCTATGGCCTATCGCATGGCTATGAGTTACCTCACCCTCGGTTCCTGACCCTTTTTCTATCCTCGCAATCGCTAATGAGGTCATGCCCCTCGGTGCCCCGAGATTGTCAAACCTAAAGTACCGAGCTCTAAACTCCACGGCTCACCCGTCGGCCGTGAGTCACCTTACCCCCTAAACCCTCGGCATGGGGGCTGAGAGACAGAACACCTAATCCCATGGTTTCTCCTCGAGAGGCCCACAAGATGCCCCTGGAGACACCCTCTTCAGCGGTTAAGCTTGACAGGGGCCGAAAAGCGTGGGTCCTAAAACCCTATGACCCAAGACGGAGTCGGTATCTTGCTCACAGTTCACCCCCACTAGAGGCGCCCGGAAAGGGCACGCGAACCTTGCGAGGCCGTGCCCCCTCTCAAGAGGGTGAGCTCCAGAAGTTAACATGGCACCCCTCCTCGAGGGTGCGTGCAGAAGTAGCTCCTCGTGAGAACCTCCCAGACTCTCTACAGTCCACGAGCCATGGGGAGCCGTCCACTCGACGCAACGAAGGTTTCACCAACCTAATCAGGCGCGACCCACTTCGTGACAGGCCGGTCCTGCAACTAAAAGGAGTCGCACTGGCAGCATGCTCAAAGCGTTGCCTCTGGGGATCGCCTCCCCAAGCATCCTGCCCCTAGTCACACCTCACGAGGTCTCTGCCCAAGGACGTCCAGCCCTTCAACAAGCATGCTCGACACACCTAGAAGGCCATCCCTACAGAAAGAGGACTTGAAATGCCATTGCAGGCCTCAGCAAGAAGTCACTGCACCATGAACAAGCCAAGGAGAAACATACAAAATAAAGATCCGATTATAGACATAGAAAACAAGTCTTTCTTAAAAGTCCCACATGAGGAAAGAGTACTAGGTGGCATCGCACATACACCAGCAAAATGCTTGCAACTCCAAGGCCAGGGCAATGGACCCCAAATGGGCCTGATCCCAGCACCTCAAGGGAGGTGAGCGGGGTATGCCACCCGGCACAATAGGGTATTGAAACAGAGAAAGAGAAATACCCTCCCGATGAAGCAGAACCGTAGCACGGAAGCGTGCTGAATGCGTTGATCGGCGAGGAACTAGCTCTAGCCGTTGTAGAGGTACATCTCGTCGGGCGGGAGGGTCTTCACGCGCACCTGCCACCCTTGGACTCCGCGAGAGTGCCATAGCTCCACCTCCTCCGGGAGGTCCGCCATGACCCCTAAGGCGAAGCGAGTCGGGAGCCTCACCTTGAGGAACCAATCAGGGTTCCTGAAAGGATCGAATGGGGACCTAGCGGGAGGAGGGGTGAATAGGTGCTACCCCAAATTTTACTCCTTTTCAATTTAGGATTTGACATAAAAAGGTAAATTCTCTAGATTATGCAACTAAGGTGAATTTACCTATATGTCAACCTAGCACAAGTACTAAGCAAGAACTAGATAAGCAAAGTGTGGTAAAGGATAGAAATAACCAAAGTGGAGCACACGGAGACACAAGGATATGTTTCCCGTAGTTCCTTCCTTTTGACGGGAAGTATATCTACGTTTGGAGAGGTGGTGGTTTCAAACCACCAACGCCACAAGAGGCCTTCCTTGTTCTCCGATGAACCTCACCCCAAATGGTTCGATTCACCTCTTCCACTATATGGCAACCTTCGAGGTGGAAGCCGGCACCTTTACAACGAGTTTGGGGCACACATCCACAACTTAATTGGAGGCTCCCAAATACAAGAAAGTTGTCAACCAATCAAAGACAAGCTTGTAAGAACCAAATCAAAAGCTAGGGTTTTCAAATAAACACTAGAGCATGGGGGCCCTCAAGTGAATGAGGGGGAAATGAAGATCTCTCTTGGTGAAGCTGTAGATCAAGGCCTCCTCCTTCGATTCTCCAAATATCAATGACTTTGGATGGTTGGATGAAGAGATCTTGTTGATTTGGTGGCTCACATGGGCATGGTGTTCTTGAGGTGGACGACCAACTGGAGGAAGGTGATAAGGTCCTCTATTTATAGCCCTTTAGTCCACTGAACCGTTTTCTGACCGTTGGAGAAGAGTCAGACCAGAGACTCCGGCCTGCACACTGGAGACTCTGGCCTGCACACTGGAGACTCCGGTCTACACCGGAGATTCCGGCCCATCTCCAAACCAGCCTCCGGACCATCGAACAGATTGACCCAGCCCTTCTGAGAGCCAAGTGGATCGGAGACTCCAGTCAGGGGCTTGGACCGGAGACTCCGGTCCGACCTCCGGACCAGGCTCCGGACCACCTATCTGGCTGACCCAGGCAGAAAACTAGAGTCCCCTCCGGAGATTCTTGGGGAGACTCCAGACCACACTGGAGACTCTGGTCCAGCAAGACCGGAGACTCCGGTCTGGAGCTCCCAGGAATACGTAAATACTGCCGGGTAAGTTCCATATGCCAAGGGTTCTTTTCACTTTGCATTATATCAACCTATAGATAATAGCATACTACAAAATTCTCTACTTGTTGTTAATGAACACCAAAAGTGATTATGACAGTAAATGTCCTTTCAATCTCCCCCTTTTTGGTGTTCGATGACAACAAGTGATTTTGCATGGAAATAATTTGCAATGAATTATGACAGTGTATAAAAATGTTCCCCCTGACTATGTGCACTAAGATAAACATGTAAAGCATGCATGGTAGGTAGTACATAGATAAAACACATAGTTCACACACGAGTTACAATAAGGTTGGCGCACCCACAGAGTCACACACAAATAGCAAATAGTATCTCGCAAGAGCATAAGTAAAATAAGTATGAAGGTCGAGATAGCAAGTACGAATCAAATCCAAGCCCATGAAAATCCCGATGACAGTGTCTTCTCCCCTTTGGCATCGAAACACCGAAAGGGAAAATACCTAAGCTAGCACTCCAAAGAATCAGTAGTCCTCGTCATCAACATCCTCGTCCTCCTCATCCATATCCTGATCCTCATCATCATCATCATAGTCCTCATCACCATATGGAGCTGTAGGTCCTTTCCGTGAGGGTGAGAAGAGGAGGTACCTTGGTACCCATACCCAGAAGTGACATCAGAAAAGGTCTTCCAATCCACCAAGCTATCCTGTTGGGCATTCCATGCCCCAAAAGAAAGAGTGTAATCTGACTAAGTGGATGGTTGAGCCCCATGCTCATCAGTGTACTCATCCTCTCCTTCCTCATCATCTGCTGCACCATGAACCTTGATTTCCTTGAGGAGTTTCTCTATGTGATGGTTGCTCTTGTAGGAGGCATGTTGTTGCTTGTGGATGTCCACATTCAAGCAACAAAGGGTCCTCTCCCAGAAAGACGCCTTCTTGACTCTCTCATGTACATAGTCACGTGTCATGGACGGCAAGGGTGCATTGGAGGCACTCTTACTCCGAGCCCTAGTAGGAGAGGGGGACCTCTTGGTCTCAGAGATCTCCTCCTCCACATTGGCATGGGAGCATCTAGGAGGAGGCCCCATGTGTCCCTTCTACTGTAGTGATAAAAGAGTGTGCTCAGTAAGGTTGGGAGCCATGCCAAGTGGAGATCCATGGTCCTAAGTGTTGATGAGTCTCATGACAAGTGGTGCATATGGGGGAGCCTTATTGTACAGAATGGCAAGGTACATCTCCTCAAATATGTAATCCATAACATCAATAGGATCTACATCTGCCTCGGGGCTAGCCATGTAAATCCTGTGGGTATGATATAGTAAGTTGACCAAACCACATTTAATGGCATCATCATTGCCAGCACTGAGGGAGATGGTTTGGCGGAATATTGTCAACATCATATTGTAGAGAGGTTTCAGTCACTTGGACCCGCCCACAACACCCTCGCTGGGGAATGTTCGTTTGCGGTACCAAACTTGGTGGGTGAGCGCACCACGGTAACCGAGTTGCCATCAATCGTGCGGAGGGGCCATAGTAGATTCGCCAATCGTCCAGAAGGGCCAAATGGGGGTGAATACAAATCTAACGGCCAAGCGGTCGTTTGAACTAGACGAAAATCGGTTGAACTCAAATACCGCCGTTAGGTCAACTCTTCTTGGCCCGCCATGTCAGTATTCCCCGTTATCTTTTGCGGTCATGGACTAGCTTACCCCTGAGTGGACCAGATCCCTGAGTGGACGAGATCTATTTCTTTTCTCTGCTCTAGTCTTCTCTCCTACTCCCCTCCCCATAACATTTTCTTAGCTCCGGTTGCTCGTCTCAAATCGGAGCTCGCACTTGCTCTAATTTGCGTCTTCGCCATGTCCGGTCAACATCCCACGCCTCTAATCGAAGCTCATAGCCGTCACCGTTGCATCGTCCGCCATATCGGAGCTTTGCATCCCCGAACTAATATCTCACCTCTGGCTAGTCCTTCTCGCACCACGGAGCGCGTCCCGTCGGGCGATCTAGGCCGGCGACCGGCTTCAGGAAGTTGCGTGATGCCGCGCACCCCAAGCATGGTAGCCCTGGCACAGCAGTTCGACGACCACGCTCTCATGGCCACTGTGCTGGGCGTCTATCCCGCCGTGTCGCCGGCAGAGTTGCTGTCGGCTTTCAGGTCTCGTTTTGGGATCAGACGAAATGAGGTCAACATTGAGGTATGCGTGCCGCCATTCAATTTTTTTGTCCGGTTCGAGCACAGCTCAGACACCGAGCGTGTTCTGCATTCTTCCCGTTCTTTCGAGTGCTGCGGGGAGAAAATGAGCTTCATGCGTTGGCATCACGCCTGTGGGTGGGACGATCGCTTGGGGCAGCTTTGTTTCTTCTCCAAACTCGGCTTTGATGGCCTCCCATTGGATGCTTGGGAGCCGGAGGCCCTCAAGAAGGTCGTTAGTAGCCTTGGCGGCGAGCTGGTGGAAATCGTGCCACCGAGCGACAGATGGGTCATCGAGGTAAAGGCATGGCTGAAAAATCCTGACGCTGTTCCTAAGATGTACGAGGTGCAGATTCCAAGCAGGGCAGGGCGACAACTTTGCTGGAAGCACCCGGTCATCATCCACCTAGAGGAGGTTCTGGACTCGGTACATGGCATTCAGGGCCCCGAAGAGGCTGCCAGAAAGCACCCTCATCGCCTGCAGTGTTGGCCTGGAAGGATCGATGGCACAGGACCACCACCATTTCGTGACGGGGCACACAGTTTCGGTGGGGGACCGGGCTTGGACGAGCTGGTGGTTCTGATTTCCCTCGAGTGAATACAGAGCTCTAGTGAATTGCCGTGGTATGTGTGGCTAATGAATTTGTAGTATGGAGAGCGTAGCAGGAAGTTAGCATCGACTAAAAATGTGTAATAGTTTGAATCAATGTAGTACGTGTGTGTAATAGTTTGAAGTAGTATGTGTGTATAATAGTTTGAATCGATGTAGTATGTGTGGGTAATGAATTTGATGTAGTGTGTGTGTGTAATAGTTTGAATCGATGTAGTTGAACACCGTGCTTTATAATTTCTGTGAATAACCAAGGATAACCTCATGAAAAGAGGGTGGTCTGGCAATGATCAATGTCAATTCTGTGGATGCCAGGAAAATGTAGTCCATCTCCTCTTCAAGTACTCCCTCCGTTTTAAAATATAAGATGTTTTAGCCTTATGAATGGAGCGTATCTAGACATATTTTAGTGATGGTGCTTTCTAAACCTAGATGAACCTACATACTAAAAGGGGACTAGATACACTTCATTCACAAAGCTAAAACATCTTATATTTTGAAACGGAGGGAGTACAAGGTAGCTACATTTGTAACACGTTGAACTGCAGGACCATTTTGCAGGCAACACAAGACAAAGGAAAAAATGGTTTACAGCACAGACAGCAGACGCAAAATCTGTAGTCTGGGATAAAAAGATGCCAGTTAACTAGATTGAACCACGACTAGTAATTGAAGGAAATAGGTACTTGATAGTATTTGCTTGCAGCAGTAGTACTTCCATACAAAAGGATCTTATACCTGCACAAAAGTGGGCTAAACTTCCCACTAGTTTATAGAACAATTCGTCAGCATTTCATCTACAAAAGCCATTCTTTAGTCTGAACTTAACTATTCTACACTGAAGAAACTACAAATCTCCACCAGAAAAGTTGGCTGGCCAATTTCCTTGAGAGGACATAAGTTCTTTGATCATTTAACCCAAACTGATATATTGCCTTCCCGCCAAACTACAAGAAATCTTCATCGTTCATGCACGAGCGATTTCCATGCGCTAGTCCTGGTTCAGTTGGACCATCTGCGCCGCCGCAACGATTTCTTCGAAACTGAAATTCGACGTCTCCTTCTCCGGATCGTAGGTCCATGTGAACTCGAACCTGAATTCCGGGGCTAAGCTGAAGCCCACCGCCGGCTCTGGCTGTCGAACAATCTAGCATGCTGAGTGTAGACGCTTGGTCGCCGCCATGGTACAGCCTTCGATGTTGCGTAGGATGGAGCGTCTTTGCCGCAGACGGCGTGCTCCCAGCCTACGCCACTGGGGTAAGGTAGTCCGCGCCGAAGCGTGGACGCGAGAGTTCCTAGACCTTGGCGCTGCCCTGTTCGAGGGTGTGTACCCTCGGCGGCAGCATGCTCTCATGAACGATTTGATACATACCTTGTTCGCACTACCTAGAGCATGTTGTAATGCCACCGTGCGATTTCTCCACATCGCTCTCTTGGCCCTGCTTGCCGCATCTGGTGCCGACGATGGCGCAGTCGCCGCCGCGGCCGATTCAGCACATTCGGGGAAATCATTCGCCTGGCAGGGCAATGAGAGACTGGCCTTGAAGTAGAGCTTCATGGCCTGCCTTAGAGGGGCTAAATACCCCAGTTTCGGCGGCTGTCGCGGCGGCGGCTTAGGCGGGGCCATGTTACCCTAGTTGGTGCGGCGCGGAGGAGCTGCGCAAGGTGAACTGTGGTTAGTCGGAGAAGGGGAGTGAAAGACTGACAGTCGGTTTGGACTATGGGCACGCGTGAAAATAACCATTTCCCATTTCCTTAGAGGGTAATAATTCGACATTCGTTGCATTAACAGCTCAATCTTTATTTCCCTTCTCAGCATAAGAGTGCGAACGTATTAAAAAGATCGGTCGTGGCTATCCACCTCATCAGGCAATGTACCAGGACAGGTAGGAGACGGGACCGGGTTTCATTTTAGAAATGTTGACAACTGTGCCCTTATGTTTATACGATATTATTTATATGCCACCATGTACCGTCGAGTGTAGCAACACCATCAGAAACAGGGGATAACGACGTGGCGTGTTTTATTTTTTTAAAGGGCATTAGAAATAGGGGATGCCGACGTGGCATGTTTTCTGACTGGCGGGCCTGCCCCCTCCACCTTCGACGGCGCGCATCCCAGGTTCAAGGGGTGGTGCCGCCCACCAACACATTATTGTGGAATTTTCCATGTGGGACCTGAATTCCGGCGCTGAGCTGATGCCCATGTTGAACATAGAGAATTCTGAAAGAAGCTAGCAAATAATATGCATACTGCTCATCGAAATAATATAAATACAGTACAAATTTCTATTTCTAAAAATAGACCTGAAAATGCTACCAAATAACCTAGGATGAATATAGGATTCATTCTCCCCTATATATTTCGTCGTCGGCGGCTAACGCATGCTGCAACACATGTTCAGAGAACTCTCTCCATTTGTAGTGTGCTGCTAGTATCTCGTCCAGAGGGTAAGGCCTCGGTGTATGTTCCAGACTTAAGCCATGCATTACCATTGTTGGTTCCTCTTCCCAGGCTTGAACCTCATGATCGTACAGTCTGATAAAATTCCTGTAGTATATGCAACCGGGTTTGACTGTGGGGTGTAACCTGGTGTCAATGGAGATAGACCGATTGTAACCAACAAAGAGGGCACGACTTCCAATGTCACCGACAGCCTCGAGAGAGTGGTTCTCCGTGTCCACCCGGTACAACACCGGTTGCCCTTTGGCGAAATCCCCGTTCAACACAAGAAGCAGATCACCATCTGACTCCACAAGGTAAAATTTGTAAGTTCTGCATACCTGTTCAAAGACTGGGGCCGAAATTATTTTGGCCATCGTGGCAGTGCTCGCACGCTGCTCTAACTGGATGTTGGTCGACAAGATGTCTCCATTCTCAAGTAATGCATATACTTCCCCTTGGAATGCCGTCATGCAGACCAGAAGCATATCAGGAGGTGGCGAATGCAATCCTTCTCCAGATGATCCATTGATTTGCCCCGTTGGGGTGCTCTCATCGGCCCATGCAATATGATCTGGATAATTAGTACAAACGAACACCATCGTCGGGGACTTCATCACGACGACAGATTGCAGAAGATCAGATGGTATGTGTGCTTGAAACTCAGTGTTAGACTTATGAGTGATTGGGTTCATAAGACGAATCTGGTACGGCTCAACCCTCTGAGCAAGCACGATGACGCCACGAGAAACACCGACGAAGTAGAATCTTTTGGAAGAAGAGGGCATCAGTTAGCACTAAGATGTTTATAATGGAAAATACCAATAAATATCGGATGTGAATGTGAACCTGTGATGGATGTCCATTAGATTTGTCCTGAAGCAACGACCAGTGGCGAGGTTGAGGAAGGTGAAGTCGCCAACGTCTGGAAGTGTGTGATCTATCATGATCTAGTTGTTGAGATGGAATTCGGGCACATTTAAAGTGCGGCGCCAATCGGTGTAGACTTCCTGACAAGCAGCATAGGTGTCGACATACTCCTCTTTCTCCAGCAAATAGTCGGCGATCTTGCAAAGTGGGTCGGGCGGGAGATCAGCCCAGTTCCTCTTCATCCGGCTACTGGCCATGGCTTACGTGCGGGAATGTTTGATCGAGGAAGAAAGAAGAACTACCATTGCAAGGAGAAGAAGAAGAGGATAACAGACGAGGGAGACGAAGCGGAACTGCCACTTCGAGGAGACGATGAGACGGGGGAGAAGAAGCGGAACTACCAATTCAAGTTTGGATCAACGGGATTTTTTTTGGAACTAGCGCGTGAACCAGCGATGCACTGCATGCAAGTTTTGATCAAACAGACTGACATGTGGGACCTGCTAAAAATTCTGTGAAGTGCTCCCCGTGCATAGTGCGCTGACAGGTGGCATGTTTTCTGACAGGCGGGCCCGGCTCCTCCACCTACGACGGCGCGCGTCCCAGGTTCGAGGGCTGGTGCCGCCCACCAACACATTATTGTGCAATTTTCCATGCTTTGTCGCAACCAGCTCCGCTCTGCTCCTCTCCTCTGCTCCTGCCGCCGCCACTCCGCTCAGTCGTGCCCCGCTCTCGTCGTCCCCTTGGGCCGTCGTCCTCCCGCCCTCCCCTCCCTACCATCCCCTCACGTCCCCTCCCCTCCCCTCCCTGCCCTGTCTCCTTGCCACCACCCACCGCCCAGGCGCGTCTGGAAACGAAAACCGAGAGTCGGCCGTTAGGTTAGGGGCCCAACAATGCTGGTGATCCGGATCCCGCTCGGAGATGGATCCTGTGAGGTTTGAGAGCACGGATATGGGTCCTTCTCGGCTGGAGAGCACGGAATCTTCTTCAAGTCTAGAGAGCACAGAGGACAACGAAACGGGGGGGGGGGGGGGGCAGGAAGCGAGGTGCAGGGCTTTGGAGGTATGGAGCCCGGAGAAGGTGCCGTGCATCCACATTGAAAGGTGAGAACTATGATTCCTTATCTGCATACCCCAATTAGCATTTCTAGTCCCGTGGTAATGGCAAGGATATGTGTTGGTAACCGCAGGACGTCTGTACAGCTTGTCCTTGAGCATGATGCTTTGTCAAGCGAGCATGAAGGCACAGAAACGTGTGGCGGTGCGGATTATGATGAGAAAGCATATCCAGACGTGGCTGTCGACCCTGATAGGATGGAGAGTAGGGAATATTTGGTTGATTCGAACTTTGAGCCTGACTATGGGATTGATGAGGAAGAGGAATGTGAAGATGTGGAAATGGGATGTAGATACGATGACGAAGACGTGGACAGGACAGTGATACACTTTGATAGGGACAATCCTACAATTGATGAGGGGACTATCTTTGATAATTTTGAGGACTGCAGATATGCAGTTGCGACCTATGCAAGCAGAGTTGGGTTTGAATTTATCATTGAAAAGAGTGACCAAAAGAGATTTAGGGTGCACTGTAGGGAAAGTAATGTGTGTAAATGGAGATTACATGCATCTCCAATGCGGGGTGGACACCCATTTCAGGTTGCAATAGCTACATTTAGTTTCAGTCTTTCTCATATTTATTCTGCTGATAACTAGCTCTGAATTATTTGGATTCTTATCGAATGTAGATCAAAGTAAACACAAAGGGACACAACTTCCCTAATACTTCTTTAAGTGGTAAAATTAGACCGGCGACTACCAAGTGGATTGCTGCTACTGTACTTGACTGGGTGAGGCAGGATCATAACATTGGACCAGCTGAACTCAGAGCAAAGATTAGCAAAAAGTTTAACATTTTGATTCCTTATCACAGAGTCTTTGATGGGAAGGAGATGGCTCTATACTTCATTCAAGGCAAGTGGAATGACAATTTTCATATGTTGTATAGTTTCAAAGCTCAGGTAGAGAAAACATCACCTGGTAGTGTTGTTGACATCGATTACGAGGTTGTGAAAGGGAGAGAAAAGGTCTCGAGGGGGGTCAGGTATAAGCAGGCAGATAAGATATGCTTCAGGGGATGTTTTGTCTGCTGGAAGGGGTTCCTAGATGGCTGCAGGCCATACTTGGCAATAGGCGCAACTTCTTTAACAGGGAAGTTCAGGGGACATGTTGCTTCTGCTTGTGCTTTGGACGCGCATAATTGTCTTCTACCCATAGCTTATGCTGTTCTTGAGGGTGAATCAAATGAAAGCTGGACATGGTTCATGCAGAGACTACGAGAAGTAATTGGTCACCCTGAAGGCTTGGTGATACACACCGGTGTATCCGAGGGTCTTGAGAATGCTGTTGATGCTGTGTTTCCTGGGGTTGAGCATAGGGAATGCATGCGGCACCTCGCTACTAACTTCACGAAGAAGTTCAAAGGAAAGATCTTTGAAGAGGACTTGTGGCGATCAGCATACACATACATCCCAAGCATGCATGCTACTTACTTGCATAACATGTATGTAGTGCCAAAGGTGAAAAAATACCTTGAGGAACATCACACCAAGCTATGGGCCAGAAGCAAGTTTGGTGAGTTAAGCAAGGTGGATTTTGTATGCAATAATTTGGCAAAGAGTTTCAATGATAAGATTTCGGGCATGAAGACACTTGGATTTTTTATTTTGTTGGATGCAATAAGACAGTGCATAATGGTGAAGATAGATTTAAGGCAAAGAATTTGTGCAAGAAAATTTTTAGGCCATAAAATAGTTCCAAAGGTGGTTATGTTACTGAACGCAAGAACCAGGGCAATGAGAACCATAAAGATGAGGGTGGTCAGAAGTTCCAGAACATTGGATGAGGTTTATGTAGAATACAAGCGTGGAAGTGAACGGAGGTACACTATAGACATTGGAAACAAGACTTGTTCATGCAGGCAGTGGCAGATTACTGGTCCGCCATGTCACCATGCAATTTAATTCATCTTAAAGCTTAGAGGTAACAGAGCTGAAACAGAGAACTATGTCGACAACTATTTCTCCATGGACAAGTTTGCTGCAACTTATGCAGAAAACATACCACCTATGGCCGATGAAAATGATTGGGAGATTGTCGATCCAGGGTTCAACCTTCAACCACCAGTTCTTAGGAGGCCACCTGGGAGGCCTAGAAAGCTAAGGATCGAAGCCTCTACCGGTAAAGGAAATGCAGATGTTGTGGCGGATTCGGCCATATCAAGAGGTTGTGAAAAAACCCAGTTACACATGCTATTGTCCTTGTTCACACCCCGGTGGCAGAAAATGAGGCTTCTCAGCCAGAACTGGCGGAAGAGCAGCGCGAAGACGGTGATGAGCACTCAGAGGAAAACGTACGTAAGCAGCCAATTTATGAAGAAGTGGAGGTGCCGGTGAGAAAAGGGTGTGAAAAGAAACAAAAGGGTAAGCGGAACAGGGAGGAAAATGCAAATAATGGAGGTGTATTAGAATATGAAGAAGTTGCAGGGGTGATTGAGGATGTTCTTGAGGATCTTTCGGCTAACTGCAGGAGAAATAATAAATCCCTGCCAATTTCATCTTTGTACGATTCTCCGGATGAAAGGTAAGCTTAAAAATTGTTTTATTTGCCATTTTATCATTTTTTATCCTCATCAACTGATGCTTAATGCAGCGTGGGCTAGCAGACTAATAAGAGGAGCAGAAAGATGCAGGCACAGTAACGTCCTATGTTGAATTATATCATTGAAATTAAACTAGTCGTGTTGTCTTTATTTATATCTGGCGCGTGCAACGTGTCTGTGATGGGGTCATGTGCACCAGATTACCTTTTTAAAAAATATTATTACATTAATTTTTTACCTTCCTTTGGACGCGGCTACTAGTTCCCATCTCCCTTGCATTCCCAGCTCCTATGGCGCACTCCAGAATTATGGCTGTGCCATCAAGTAGCAGAGTCAGCGTATGGTCCCATCAGGTGTGAACACAATGACTTTGTTTGTTCAGAATTTGAGGACTTTTGATTAGTTTGAAAGACAGAGAAACCTAAAACATGTATCTAGACATGTTTTGGGTATAGACACATTTATTAAATATCTAAAAAAACTAAGTCAGTTATATCTGGACAGGAGTAGTACACTATTACAACACGCTCGATCCCTTCTCCTCAGGCGCACTCCAAATTACGGCTGTGCCATCAAGTGCTGGGAGCAGAGTCAGTGTATTGTCCCATCAGATATGCCAGGGAACGCGCGAACTTTATTTTCAGGATCGGACGAGTTTCGATCGACTAGTTTCAAAGACAAAGACAACTAAAACATGGCTAACATATATAGATTATGAAGATAATCGACCATGACTCAGGTGACCCAGATCCAAAGAGCGCATTAAGATACCGTACGTAGATTTAATTTATGCTTAAGTGGCCCTAATCGACTATGACGCTCCCGCAGTCTCCATCATTGACGATGTTGTCCGCGTCGCCGCCAGCCTCCTCCGTGTCGGAATCGATGCCAATGTTCCCGGCAGTGTTCCTCCTCCTCATGGATTCTTCACGGCGCCCTGCATCGATAATGGTGGAGGTCGTACGCCAAGACACTGCCCAGAAGCGCTGCCTCCCTTCGGGGTTGCGCAGATCTGGGTGGATCTCCCGCCGGTGGGTTCCGCATAGCTCAGTCAACGCAGCCCGCTCCTTCTTGAACAGTTTTCATCAGTACGCGCCCATACGCGAGTACCTCGCCATTGCCCTCTTCCGCTCCGACAGCTGGCAGCAGCGCTCCTCGATCTGCCTCGCCAACGCGTTGTCACGCAAGAGCGGCACGACAGGAAGCCCGGCGTAGCTGAGATCGAAGCCGGCCGGAAGCCTCGCTAACAACGACACGAGTATGTCGTAGTGGGCGAACATCTGATCCTCGTGCAAGCTGAGTTTGGGCCTCTCCCTCTCCATGGCGATGAAGGAACACGATCTGATTTTCGGCCCCGAGGTTAAGGGGATAAGGGCAAGGACGTAGGCCCATCATAGTTGCCATGGCCAATCAGTTCATACAACAGACTTCTCGCGGATCGCCCTCGCGAAGGACATCACTATCGTCCATGCACCCCGATCCAATGGCACCTAACAATCAGGGATCGGGTGTTCTAGAAGCCCAGAGCAGTTGCTGGTTAGTTCTGCGTCCCGATTGTTTGTGGCCAACGGCGGTAGTTGAAAATAATACACATTTCAATAACACTGGTGGATCCATGTGTGGTCTCTAAAGAGAACACACATCCAATGACTCTAGTTGTTGTTAGTAAAAAGAACACACATGCAATGACACTGGTGGATCCATGGGTGGATTATGAAATGAACACAAATGGAAGGACACTGGTGGATCCACATGTGGTATGTGAGAAGAACACACATTTCAATGACTCTAGTTGTTGTTACTAAAAAGAAAACACATGCAATGAAACTGGTGGATCCATGGGTGGTATGTGAAAAGAGCACACATGCAATGACACTGGTGGATCCATATGTGGTATGTGAAACGAACACACATGCAATGACTCTGGTTGTTGTTAGTGAAAATAACACACATGCAATGACACTGGTGGATCCATAGGTGGTATGTGAAAAGAACAGACATTTGACTCTGGCTGTTGTTACTAAAAAGAACACACATGCAATGACACTAGTGGATCCATTTGTGGTCTCTGTAGAGAACACACATTTCAATGACATTGGTGGATCCATATGTGGTATTGAAAAGAACACACATGCAATGACTCTGGTTGTTGTTAGTGAAAAGAACACACATGCAATGATACTGGTGGATCCATAAGTGCTATGTGAAAAGAACACACATGCAAAATGACTCTGGTTGTTATTACTAAAAATAACACACATGCAATGACACTGGTGAATCCATGGTGGATTGTGAAAAGAGCACACATGCATTGACACTGGTGGATCCATATGTGGTATGTGAAAAGAACACACATGCAATGACTCTGGTTGTTGTTAGTGAAAAGAACACACATGCAATGACACTGGTGGATCCATGTGTGGTCTCTGAAGAGAGCATACATTTCAATGACTCTGGTTGTTGTTAGTAAAAAGAACACACATGCAATGACACTGGTGGATCCATGTGTGGTCTCTGAAGACAACACACATGCAATGACACTGGTTGTTGTTACTAAAAAGAACACACATGCAATGACATTGGTGGATCCATCTGTGGATTGTGAAGAGAACACACATGCAATGACTCCAGTTGTTGTTAGTGAAAAGAACATACATGCAATGACACCGGTGGATCCATGTGTGGTCTTTGTAGAGAACACACATTTCAATGACACTGTTGGATCCATATGTGGTATGTGAAAAGAACACACATGCAAAATGACTCTGGTTGTTGTTACCAAAAAGAACACACATGCAATGACTCTGGTTGTTGTTAGTCAAAAGAACACACATGCAATGACACTGGTGGATCCATAGGTGCTTTGTGAAAAGAACACACATTTCAATGACTCTGGTTGTTGTTACTAAAAAGAACACACATGCAATGACACTGGTGGATCCATGGGTGGTTAGTGAAAAGAACACACATGCAATGACTCTGGTTGTTGTTAGTAAAAAGAACACACATGCAATGACTCTAGTTGTTGTTAGTGAAAAGAGCACGCATGCAATGACTCCAATTGTTGTTAGTGAAAAGAACATACATGCAATGACACCGGTGGATCCATGTGTGGTCTCTGTGGAGAACACACATTTCAATGACACTGGTGGATCCATATGTGGTATGTGAAAAGAACACACATGCAATGACTCTGGTTGTTGTTAGTGAAAAGAACACACGTGCAATGACACTGGTGGATCCATAGGTGGTATGTGAGAAGAACACACATTTGAATGACCCTGGTTGTTGTTACTAAAAACAACACACATGCAATGACACTAGTGGATCCATGTGTGGATTGTGAAGAGAACACACATGCAATGACACTGGTGGATCCATAGGTGGTATGTGAGAAGAACAGCCATGAAATGACTCTGTTTGTTGTTAGTAAAAAGAACACACATGCAATGACTCCAGTTGTTGTTATTGAAAAGAGCACACATGCAATGACTCCGGTTGTTCTTAGTGAAAAGAACATACATGCAATGACACCGGTGGATCCATGTGTGGTCTCTGTAGAGAACACACATTTCAATGACACTAGTGGATCCATACGTGGTATGTGAAAAGAACACACATGCAATGACTCTGGTTGTTGTTACTAAAAAGAACACACATGCAATGATACTGGTGGATCCATAGGTGGTATGTGAGAAGAACACACATGCGAAATGACTCTGGTTGTTGTTACTAAAAAGAACACACATGCAATGACACTGGTGGATCCATGGATGGATTGTAAAAAGAGCACACATGCAATGATACTGGTGGATCCATATGTGGTATGTGAAAAGAACACACATGCAATAACTCTGGTTGTTGTTAGTGAAAAGAATACACATGGAATGACACTGTTCGATCCATGTGTGGTCTCTGAAGAGAGCACACATTTCAATGACTCTGGTTGTTGTTAGTAAAAAGAACACACATGCAATGGCACTGGTGGATCCATGTGTGGTCTCTAAAAAGAACACACATGCATTGACTCTGGTTGTTGTTAGTGAAAAGAACACACATGCAATGAAACTGGTGGATCCATAGGTGGTATGTGAAAAGAACACACATTTCAATGACTCTTGTTGTTGTTACTAAAAAGAACAGACATGCAAAGACATTGGCGGACCCATGGGTGGATTGTGAAAAGAACACACATGCAATGACACTGGTGGATCCATAGGTGGTATGTGAAAAGAACACACATGCAAAATGACTCTGGTTGTTGTTACTAAAAAGAACACACATGCAATGACACTGGTGGTTCCATGTGTGGTTTCTGTAGAGAACACACATTTCAATGACACTAGTGGATCCATATGTGGTATGTGAAAAGAACACACATGCAATGACTCTGGTTGTTGTTACTAAAAAGAACACACATGCAATGACACTGGTGGATCCATGTGTGGATTGTGAAGAGAACACACATGCAATGACACTGGTGGATCCATAGGTGGTAGGTGAGAAGAACAGCCATGAAATGACTCTGGTTGTTGTTAGTAAAAAGAACACACATGCAATGACACTGGTGGATCTATAGGTGGTATGTGAAAAGAACACACATGCAAAATGACTCTGGTTGTTGTTACTAAATAACACGCATGCAATGACCCTGGTGGATCCATGGGTGGATTGTGAAAAGAGCACACATGCAATGACACTGGTGGATCCGTATGTGGTATGTGAAAAGAACACACATGCAATGACTCTGGTTGTTGCTAGTGAAAAGAACACACATGCAATGACACTGGTGGATCCATAGATGGTATGTGAAAAGAACACACATTTCAATGACTCTGGTTGTTGTTAGTGAAAAGAACACACATGCAATGACACTGGTGGATCCATGTGTGGTCTCTGTAGAGAACAAACATTTCAATGACACTGGTGAATCCATATGTGGTATGTGAAAAGAACACACATGCAATGACTCTGGTTGTTGTTAGTGAAAAGAACACACATGCCATGATACTGGTGGATCCATAGGTGGTATGTGAAAAGAACACACATGCAAAATTACTCTGGTTGTTGTTACTAAAAAGACACACATGCAATGACACTGGTGGATCCATGGGTACATTGTGAAAAGAGCACACATGCAATGACACTGGTGGATCCATATGTGGTATGTGAAAAGAACACACATGCAATGACACTTTGTTGTTTTTAGTGAAAAGAACACACATGCAATGACACTGGTGGATCCATGTGTGGTCTCTAAAGAGAGAACACATTTCAATGACTCTGGTTGTTGTTAGTAAAAAGAACATACATGCAATGACACTGGTGGATCCATGTGTGGTCTCTGAAGAGAACACACATGCAATGACACTGGTTGTTCTTACTAAAAAGAACACACATGCAATGACTCCGGTTGTTGTTAGTGAAGAGAACACACATGCAATGACACTGGTGGATCCATAGGTGGTATGTGAAAAGAACACACATTTCAATGACTCTGGTTGTTGTTAGTGAAAAGAGCACACATGCAATGACACTGGTGGATCCATAGGTGGTATGTGAAAAGAACACACATGCAAAATGACTCTGGTTGTTGTTACTAAAAAGAACACACATGCAATGACACTGGTGGTTCCATGTGTGGTTTCTGTAGAGAACACACATTTCAATGACACTAGTGGATCCATATGTGGTATGTGAAAAGAACACACATGCAATGACTCTGGTTGTTGTTAGTGAAAAGAACACACATGCAATGACACTGGTGGATCCATAGGTGGTATGTGAAAAGAACACACATTTCAATGACTCTGGTTGTTGTTACTAAAAAGAACACACATGCAATGACACTGGTGGATCCATGTGTGGATTGTGAAGACAACACACATGCAATGACATTGGTGGATCCGTAGGTGGTATGTGAGAAGAACAGCCATGAAATGACTCTTGTTGTTGTTAGTAAAAAGAACACACATACAATGACACTGGTGGATCCATGTGTGGATTGTGAAGAGAACACACATGCAATGACACTGGTGGATCCATAGGTGGTAGGTGAGAAGAACAGCCATGAAATGACTCTGGTTGTTGTTAGTAAAAAGAACACACATGCAATGACACTGGTGGATCCATGGGTGGATTATGAAATGAACACACATGCAATGACACTGGTGGATCCACATGTGGTATGTGAGAAGAACACACATTTCAATGACTCTGGTTGTTGTTACTAAAAAGAACACGCATGCAATGACACTGGTGGATCCATGGGTGGATTGTGAAAAGAGCACACATGCAATGACACTGGTGGATCCGTATGTGGTATGTGAAAAGAACACACATGCAATGACTCTGGTTGTTGTTAGTGAAAAGAACACACATGCAATGACACTGCTGGATCCATAGATGGTATGTGAAAAGAACACACATTTCAATGACTCTGTTTGTTGTTACTAAAAAGAACACACATGCAATGACACTGGTGGATCCATGTGTGGTCTCTGTAGAGAACAAACATTTCAATGACACTGGTGAATCCATATGTGGTATGTGAAAACAACACACATGCAATGACTCTGGTTGTTGTTAGTGAAAAGAACACACATGCCATGATACTGGTGGATCCATAGGTGGTATGTGAAAAGAACACACATGCAAAATGACTCTGGTTGTTGTTACTAAAAAGACACACATGCAATGACACTGGTGGATCCATGGGTACATTGTGAAAAGAGCACACATGCAATGACACTGGTGGATCCATATGTGGTATGTGAAAAGAACACACATGCAATGACTCTGGTTGTTTTTAGTGAAAAGAACACACATGCAATGACACTGGTGGATCCATGTGTGGTCTCTAAAGAGAGCACACATTTCAATGACTCTGGTTGTTGTTAGTAAAAAGAACATACATGCAATGACACTGGTGGATCCATGTGTGGTCTCTAAAGAGAACACACGTGCAATGATACTGGTTGTTCTTACTAAAAAGAACACACATGCAATGACACTGGTGGATCCGTGTGTGGATTGTGAAGAGAACACACATGCAATGACTCCGGTTGTTGTTAGTGAAGAGAACACACATGCAATGACACTGGTGGATCCATAGGTGGTATGTGAAAAGAACACACATTTCAATGACTCTGGTTGTTGTTACTAAAAAGAACACACATTGTAACATCCCAAAAAATCATGTTTCAAAAACTCATTCATTTCATCCTTGCATCATTCATTCATATAGGGTTTTTCTCAAAATCATTTAGAGACAGAAGTTTGAGCTATGATTTCATGTGTGCAAATTCAACTCAATTGGCCATGACCCTTTGAGATTTGAATGCTTAGGTACTTGTTTGCTTGCCTCCATTGATGGAAAAACTAGGTGAAGCTTTTAACCCAAGATTCCAAATTTAGAAATATTTTCTAAAACCTATTTCAAACTAGAGACAAAGAGACAAAGTCTCTGTTTATTTCAAAGATCCAAGCTTGACCAAGCCTTGCAAGGTAACCACATGGTTATTTGACTGTATTTGAACCCACAAGAACCCTGCAAAAATTCCCAAAGCAGTTTGAATTCAAAAGGATTTGAATTCATATCAAAATTCATACCAGAAAATGAATTTAGAAAAAGAAAAGGACTCCTCAAAAGAAAAGGGCCGCGCGGCCAGAATCTGGCCCAGCAGCAAATCGAGCCCAGCAAGCCCACCCGGGGATCTCCTTATTCTTCTCTCACGCGCAAACGCACGCGCTGAGCCGCTGACAGGCAGACCCCACCTGCACTCTGCACACCTCGCTGACAAGCGGGCCTTCTCCACGTCACCGTCGTCTCCACCCGCACGACCCGTTCATCCCCAAAATCAACGCGGGCGTTTCTGTGTTTAATTCGCGGCGTCAATTCGATTTATTGGCCCAGTAATTCTCGCTCGTGACCAGGCTATAAGAACCCCCTCTGTCCCCTCTCTCTTCTCCCTCAAACCCCGAACCCAGAGCGCCACCAGGCTGCGAGCATTACCCTCTGAAACCCTGCCGTCTCCGACGACTGCGCCGGCGAATTCCGGTGAGTCCAGAGCTCCCCTCTGCCTCTCGTTCTTGCAAACTGATTCAGTGAACCTCTGCGCTTCTTTTAACACATTTCGTTTGCTCTCGCATGGACCGTAGCTCCGGCAACATCGTCGACTTGTCGCCACCGTCGTCTGCACGAACTCCGGCGAACTCTAGTGGTAAGACCAGACCGCCCCGCGCTTTCTAGTTCACGCACACGGCTCTGTCTTGACCCTGTGAACCTAACCGCGTCGTTGTTTTGCCTTGGGGTGATCTACAGCTTCGTCCTCGACAGCAACCAGAGCCAACCGCCGCCCACAGCAACTCCGGCGAGCAATCTAGGACAGCCCCGAGCGCCCCTTGACCAACCTCGAGTACGACGAGCATCGCCGTGACCGCCTGAGCCCGGTGAGCTACTCCTAGTTCTCACTCACCCCCTGAAGCGCCGCCTCCGTTATCGACCGACAGTTCCGCCGCCGGTAGCCACCGCTCCGCCGCCAGTTCTTGGCCAGGGCAATAGCAGCCGTTAGATCTGTATCATAGCGCTAGGATAGATCCACTTAACCCCGAAGCGGTACGCGATCTGAGCCGCCAGATTTCATTTAGATCCTACGGATGTGGAGCTCGATCCAGTGCGAAACGGTACGGGCAAATAAGAACATGACGCGTGGCTAGGTTAGATCTGAAAATAGAATTTAAAACAGATTTTGATCTAGAATTCAAATGCCTATATCTTTTGAATGCCACGTTGGAATTTTGCAAACTTTATACCGTTGGATTCAGAAAAACAAGAACTTTCTGCCTATCCTTTTTGTTTAGCAAATAGTAACCATTAGCTTGGCTTAAATTACAGAAACTTGTTTGAGGCCTTTTTGAGTATAGATTTAGTTTAGTATTTTGTTTTAGGGCTAAATAAGTTGTCTTGGCTATTTTGTGACTTGTTTAGTTTCTGTATTCATGCACTTGTTTGGTTGAGTTTTCAAAAATCACCACTTAGTAGATTCATGCATGCATGCATGCATTCATAATATTTTTGTTTGTATATATTTGTGTGTAATTGTGTGCTATAACTTTGTGTGTAGATTTTGCTAGTGATTGTGATTGTGACGAGTGCTACTCTCCACACTACCAAGGCAAGTGATATCTCCATGAATATTCCATTCCTATATTTTATACATGCATTAGATATATTTTGTTAGGACTTGCATGCTACTTTTGTCAATTGATGATGGGAAATCCTATTTAGAATAGAATGCTAGAGTTGCTAGGAAAATTCCCTAAGGATAAGTTGCCATGCCATGCTTAGCCTAGCTACTAGAAAACAAGGGTGGTTTATATATATATACTATGGAAAAATCTCTAAGTCTGAGGACTTATGTTTTGTTTAATAAAACAACTAAATTAATGAATCACCTGGGTGGAATGGGACTTGCTTGGTGGTTTTTGGTTGAGTGGTTACACAAGGCCAGGGGACTGGTGAACCTTGTGTATCTCACTTGTGGATGGCCACCCAGGAAACAAAGAGATTTGAGATGTCAAATGTTGAGAAGCTTCAAGTGCAACCACTTGGCAATATGGGCTCTGCCATGATCTTAGGATGCTAGAACTTAGTCTTTTGGACAGTGGGTGGTAGAGGGAATGATAGGTTGGAACGCGTCCATTTGACTAAGGAAAGGCTACTGAAGGATCATGTCTTGGGAAACCAAGGCTTGTGGGGAAAGTGCACCACCTCTGCAGAGTGTAAAACCTAAGTACTTAGCCATGTCCCTGGTAAAGGACAATTTGAGCATCAAGACATGGAAACTTCAAGAATCTCATCACTCCAATTTCTAAATAAAACTTGTGGGTGAACAAGGGTTAAAAGGATCTTCAGTCATTGATTGGTAGATGCCCTGAGTGGATCTGGAGTCTTTGATTGATAGATGCCTTGGGTGTTTTGTGCCTTACAAAAACTTAGTATTTTCAAAAGATAAGGAAAAATCTATTTTGAGCAATGCAAGCCTAAGCTCCACCAGCAAATGCATATAGTATTATAGTCCACTTAAAATATACTAAGGTATCACTTTCCAATACTATTCCAAAGTATTGACCCTCTATGGCTGTAACTTGTAATGTTGCAGGTTATTCTGATGATGATTAGGAGTCATGAGTCTACACTCAACATGCTTGCCTGTGGCACATGAAGATGAAGACTTATGTTTATTTACATATTCCATAAACTCTTGTATTAGGCCTTTGGCCATGAGTTGTAAAAGGCTATGTTTTATCTCTGGAATGACTGTAATAAACGACCTTTGTATCTGTGTACTTCATCTTAAACTGTGGATGCTAGCATTGATCCAGGGACTAGCATTGCAATCACAGGGATCTTTTCCTTTAATAAGGAGGGATCTTACAGATGGTATCAGAGCACTGTGTTGCCTGTAGGATTATGACCCTAGGATTGGAAACCACTAAGGAAAATTTTTACTTCTTCTACACTTGTCTATTCTTCTCGTAAACTTTTCTAATCTTCTCATTCTCATCTCTATTTGTAGATGAACTCCATCAACGAAGCCGTGAAGAAAGGACCACTCATGACCATGACCTTGGAGTGTGAGACTGAGTTTCCCAAGATTCTCAAGGACCTCATGGAGACCATGGAAGTACATGGTGCAGCAGTGTACAAGGGCTTTCCAGTAATGGAGGAAGGAGTGGAGTATTGGTGGGTGCAACTTCACTTGTACAAGAACAAGGAAGACAACCACAAAGAAAAGGGCTTCTGCATGTACACCAACACTTTTATGCACACCACATTCTTTGAGTCAGCAAAAGAAGCAGCTTGGAAGACTATCAAGGAACTAAGTGCTAGAGTCAAGTGCAGGATGCTCAACCTCCAAAAAGACTTAGAGAAAGAGAAGGAACATACCCAAGAGTTGGAAGTCACCAACCAATCCTTAAGAGGAGATATTATAGACTTAGTGATAGAAGCATGTGAACAAGATAGGGTGATTGCCACTAGGAACATTGTGTTAACCACCAGATCCAGTGAGATAGGATTGTAAGCGTACTTCGTTAGTTGGACCACCACCTATCACCTTATTTTCCAAAATGATACCTTAAATAAGTTTGAACCTTGGTTGATGTAAGGAATTTTTGTATGCATGACTTGAGTGATTTGTGTGTTCCAAGAATGTGTTTGAATGTTGACTTGATTATCTTAAATTGTGTTGTTCTAACTTTTTCAATCTTATAAATAGATGCCTATTGCCATCAGCACTGTTGAGGAGTTCCAGGCTACCCGTTTTGGTCCTCGTATCGTAGAGCTTACTACTTTACTCGATCTCCCTCTTCCTATCATTAAGGTGCACCCACTCACCAAGTTTGAGAGGAAGGAACTTTGGGGCTTCAAGGTGAACCAGCCAGGACGCCAGACTGAGCCTACTACGGAGGCCATCGTCTTCAAGCTTATGCACGATGACAGGGAGAGAGGCATGGAGGTTGTCATGCAGGATCTGATAGGACGACTGTTAGGACATAACTCCCGACAGGTTAGAGGCACTCACTTCCACGCTTTCGGAAGGCGTGATGATGACGGAGAGTCCATTGACTTTGAGGACGACTCGAGGGTCACAGCAGAGCCGATACGCTTGTACCTCCAGGACTTAGAGACTCTTATTAGGCACGTGGATACCGATAGGACCAACGTCATGCTTAGTAATGACGAGCTCCAGGTGCAGCTTCGCGAGAAGGACAAGCTCTTCGCGCAGCAGGACGAGATAGTCAAGGAGATGGAGGCAAAGTTCGAGACCCAAGACCGTAAGTTCAAGAGTCAAGAGAAGCGTGTCCAGGATAGGAACAAGTGGATTCGTGATATGACCGAGGAACTGCAGTCCAAGGACTTCGAGTTAGAGCAGCAGCAGACAGTGATTGAGAGGCTTTGTTCCCAGAAAAGGGCTCTCAAGGCCAAGATCGACTCTTTGACCACTACCATCGAGGAGAACAAGACCGCAATGGAGAACGCAGGTCTTACCTTTGTCGAGGAGGAGATTGATGCCGACGAGTAGACTTGGCTACTCAGATATCTTTATTTACCGCATTTGTTATTTGTGAACTTATTATTGGACCATCCGACATGTGGATGGCTTGCCACTTGTGTGTTTGTACTTTGAGACTTTTTGTTATCTTGTAGTTGAGCTTTTATCCTAGTGTTGCTTGCTATGTGTTTGCTTGTGTGATGTATTGTGCATAAATCATGTAAGGGTATCTCATTCTTATCTCTATATGAATAAACCACAGATGCCTCCCCGTCGCGCAAACCCCAACACCAACCCCAACCCCAACATTACCCCGGAAATGCAACAAATGATGAATGCGCAGACACAGCTTATGCGAATGATGACGACGTTCATCCAGAACCAGAACAACAACAACAACCCCAACCACAACAACAACAATAACAACAACAACAACAACAACAACAACCCTCCAGGTTTTGATATGCTCACCAGATTTCTGCGTCTGAGGCCAGCTAAGTTTTCTGGAACGACTGATCCCATGGTGGCAAATGATTGGCTACGTTCTGTGAACAAAGACTTAGTGACCGTGGGATGCACAGATGCTGAAAAGGTCAGGTTCACGGCACATCTGTTGGAAGGACCAGCCGCCGCATGGTGGGACAACTTCCAGATTACCACGCCTATTGATGAGGTGACTTGGGCTATCTTTGAAGATGGATTTCGTACTACTCATATCTCACCAGGTATGATGAGCCTGAAAAAGAAGGAATTTCACAACCTGAAGCAGCACCACCACAGCGTGGCTGAATATATTGAAGAGTTCAACAATCTGGCGCGCTATGCACCGGATGAGGTTGACACTGATGCCAAATAGAAGGAAAAGTTTCTGGAAGGCTTGAATGACGAACTGAATCTGCAGCTGTCTGTGGCATATGTTCCAACTTATCAGTCGCTGTGTGACAAGGCTGTTATTGTGGAAAATAAAATGAAGCAAGTCGAGAGTAGGAAGAGGAAACACTCCGACAAGCATAGCTCGGGATCGTCTCATAAACGATCTCACTATGATGATAGTGTCAGCTCAGGATCCCACAAGCATGGGAAATTTAACAAGCACCACAACCGTCATGACAACAAGCATCATCGCAGTCATGACAATGATAAGTACAAGAACCACAAGAGTGGATATAAGAGCCACCATAGTGGAGGTGGAAGTGGAAGTGGAAGTCAGTCTAAGAGGGACATCAGTCAGGTTGAATGCTTCAAATGCAAGAAGCTGGGGCATTATGCTAATGAGTGCCCTGAGAAGAACGTTGAAGGACCTAACAAGCCCAATCCTTTTTAGAAAGGACAGGTTAACCACATCAATGTGGAGGAGGTCTATAAAGAGCCTGAGGCTGTTGCTGGTAAGTTCAGACTCAATTCCATCTTAGCATTTGTACTCTTTGACACTGGTGCATCTCATTCATTCATATCAAAAGCATTTGTCGAAAGAAATGAACTACCGGTAGAAACCATTGGGTGTCCTATAAAAGTAAGTTCTCCTGGTGGAGAAATGATAGTGAACTCAGGATGTCATGATTTAGTTATAGAGTTTGGAAAACATAAGTTTCCAGTAAACCTAATAATCCTGAATTCCCAAGGATTGGATGTGATTTTGGGAATGGATTGGATGGCTAAGTATGAGGGAGTACTAGATTGTGCCAATCGTACAGTTTCACTCACAACCCCTGAAGGTAAGAGGATAAAATTTAAGTCCAATTTTAAATCTAAAGGAAGCAAGCTAAATTCTCTTAAGGGGGTTAGCATGGACAGTGTGCCAATTGTGTGTGAGTATCCGGATGTGTTCCCAGAAGAATTACCAGGAATGCCACCAGATAGAGATGTGGAGTTTATGATAGATTTGGTACCAGGTTCTGGACCAAGGGCAAAGAGGCCTTATAAAATGTTAGTTGACGAACTTAAGGAACTCAAGAAACAACTTGGAGAACAATTGCAGAAAGGATTCATCCAGCCAAGTTCTTCATCTTGGGGAGCTCCAGTTTTGTTCGTAGAAAAGAGAGATAGAACTCAAAGATTATGCATAGATTACCGTTCTCTCAACGAGGTGACCATCAAGAACAAATATCCTTTGCCAAGAATAAATGACTTGTTTGATCAACTAGAAGTAGCATGTGTGTTCTCGAAGATTGATCTTCGGTCAGGCTATTTTCAACTCAAGATAAGAGAGCAAGACATACCTAAAACAACATTCACCACAAGGTATGGATTGTATGAGTACACTGTGATGCCTTTTGGTTTAACCAACGCTCCAACATACTTCATGAATATGATGAACAAAGTGTTCATGGAATTTCTCGACAAGTTCGTTGTCGTTTTCATAGATGACATCTTAGTCTACTCCAAGAGCAAGGAAGAGCATGAAAAACATCTACGCTTAATACTTGAGAAACTAAGGGAACATAAGCTTTATGCCAAATTCAGCAAGTGTGAGTTTTGGTTAGAGGAAGTTGGATTTCTTGGTCATGTTATGACAAAGGATGGTGTAGCAGTTGATCCTGCTAAAGTTTCAGCCGTGACAGAATGGGAATCTCCTAGGAATGTAAAAGAGGTTCGTAGTTTTCTTGGTTTAGCAGGTTACTACAGAAGATTCATTGAGAATTTTTCAAAGGTTGCTAAACCAATGACAGAATTATTAAAGAAGGATAAGAAATTTGCTTGGTCTGAAGGATGTGAACTCAGACTAAAGAAGAGACTTGTGTCAGCACCAGTTCTGTGCCTACCAGATTTGGAAAAGGATTTCCAAGTGTATTGTGATGCTTCGCATCAAGGATTAGGAGCCGTACTTATGCAAAGCGGAAAAGTTGTGGCTTATGCCTCGAGACAACTCAAAACTCATGAAGTAAATTATCCTACCCATGATTTAGAGTTAGCCGCTGTTGTCCATGCACTCAAAACATGGAGACATTACCTTTTGGGAAAACATTGTGAAGTATTCACCGATCATAAGAGTTTGAAATATATCTTCACCCAGAAGGAGATCAATATGAGACAAAGAAGATGGCTAGAACTTATCAAGGATTATGACTTGAATTTGCAATACCACCCCGGTAAAGCAAATGTAGTAGCAGATGCTCTAAGTCGTAAAGCGTTTGTAAATGGCCTTACCAAAGGTGAATTGCCAGATGACTTGTGTAAGCAATTCAAGGAACTCAGGTTGGAGATTGTGCCAGAAGGACATCTCATGTCTTTGGATGTTCAACCCACTCTATTGGATAAGATTAAAGAAGCCCAAAAGACGGATAAAGAAATCGAAGAGATTAAGGAAATGATTAGCCAAGGGAAGGCTAAAAGTTTCCATATGGACGAACAAGGTACTTTATGGCACGGGAAACGTATTTGTGTTCCACAAGATCCGGAAATGCGGAAACTGATTTTACAAGAAGCCCATAACTCTCCATATTCTATTCACCCGGGAAACACCAAAATGTACATGGATATGAAAGAAAGATTTTGGTGGAACAATCTCAAAAGGGACATCGCCGAACACATTGCTTTGTGTGATGTGTGTAGTAGAGTGAAAGCGGAACATCAGGTTTGCTTCAACCAATGCCTATTCCTGAATGGAAGTGGGAAAACATTGGTATGGATTTCATTACCGGATTACCAAGGACCAGGTCAGGGTATGATTCCATATGGGTAGTAGTGGATCGCCTAACTAAAGTAGCTCATTTTATACCCGTAAAGACAACTTATACCAGTGCCAAGTTAGCCAAAATCTACATGAGTAGAATTGTATGCCTTCACGGTGTACCTAAGAGTATTGTGTCTGATAGAGGAACTCAATTCACTTCTCACTTTTGGAGACAGCTTCATGAATCTTTAGGAACAAGGTTGGAATTCAGCACTGCTTTTCATCCTGAAACTGATGGACAAACAGAAAGGACTGATCAAATTCTTGAAGACATGATGAGGGCATGTGCCCTAGACTATGGAGCAAGTTGGGATGAAAGTCTGCCTTACGCAGAGTTTTCTTACAACAGTCACCAATCTAGTATTGGGATGGCACCATTCGAGTTTCTCTACGGAAGGAAGTGTACCACCCCATTGCTATGGAATGGTGTGGGAGAAAGAAGTTTGTTTGGACCAGATCTTATCAAAGACGCCGAAGAAAAAGTCAAATTGGTTAGGGACAGGTTGAAGATAGCACAGTCTCGACAGAAAAGCTACGCAGATGCTAAGCGTAGAGAAGTCACTTACGAAGTTGGGGATAGAGCTTATCTTAGAGTATCACCACTTCGTGGAGTGAAAAGATTTGGAGTAAAAGGAAAGTTGGCACCAAGATATGTGGGACCATTCAACATTCTAAGTCGCAAGGGAGAAGCTGCATATGAAATCGAACTGCCAGCATCTTTATTAGCAGTCCATAATGTTTTTCATGTGAGCCAGCTCAAGAAATGTCACCCAGAAATGGAAGAAACATCTTTGAAAGATACCATATCTTTGGAAGAAGTTCAACTAGAAAGTTATCTCACCTATGAAGAAAAGCCTGTCAAGATACTTGAGACCGCAGAAAGAGTCACAAGGACAAAGACCATCAAGTTTTGCAAAGTACAATGGAACCATCATTCCGAAGAAGAAGCAACATGGGAAAGAGAAGACGATCTTCGGAAAGACCACCCTCACCTATTTGCTAGCCAATCCGAATCTCGAGGGTGAGATTCATTTTAAGGGGGTTAGATTTGTAGCATCCCAAAAAATCATGTTTCAAAAACTCATTCATTTCATCCTTGCATCATTCATTCATATAGGGTTTTTCTCAAAATCATTTAGAGACAGAAGTTTGAGCTATGATTTCATGTGTGCAAATTCAACTCAATTGGCCATCACCCTTTGAGATTTGAATGCTTAGGTACTTGTTTGCTTGCCTCCATTGATGGAAAAACTAGGTGAAGCTTTTAACCCAAGATTCCAAATTTAGAAATATTTTTTAAACCTATTTCAAACTAGAGACAAAGAGACAAAGTCTCTGTTTATTTCAAAGATCCAAGCTTGACCAAGCCTTGCAAGGTAACCACATGGTTATTTGACTGTATTTGAACCCACAAGAACCCTGCAAAAATTCCCAAAGCAGTTTGAATTCAAAAGGATTTGAATTCATATCAAAATTCATACCAGAAAATGAATTTAGAAAAAGAAAAGGACTCCTCAAAAGAAAAGGGCCGCGCGGACAGAATCTGGCCCAGCAGCAAATCGAGCCCAGCAAGCCCACCCGGAGATCTCCTTATTCTTCTCTCACGCGCAAACGCACGCGCTGAGCCGCTGACAGGCAGACCCCACCTGCACTCCGCGCACCTCGCTGACAAGCGGGCCTTCTCCACGTCACCGTCGTCTCCACCCGCACGACCCGTTCATCCCCAAAATCAACGTGGGCGTTTCTGTGTTTAATTCGCGGTGTCAATTCGATTTATTGGCCTAGTAATTCTCGCTCGTGACCAGGCTATAAGAACCCCCTCTGTCCCCTCTCTCTTCTCCCTCAAACCCTGAACCCAGAGCGCCACCAGGCTGCGAGCATTACCCTCTGAAACCCCGCCGTCTCCGACGACTGCGCCGGCGAATTCAGTGAGTACAGAGCTCCCCTCTACCTCTCATTCTTGCAAACTGATTCAGTGAACCTCTGCGCTTCTTTTAACACATTTCGTTTGCTCTCGCATGGACCGTAGCTCCGGCAACATCGTCGACTAGTCGCCACCGTCGTCTGCACGAACTCCGGCGAACTCTAGTGGTAAGACCAGACCGCCCCGCGCTTTCTAGTTCACGCACACGGCTCTGTCTTGACCCTGTGAACCTAACTGCGTCGTTGTTTTGCCTTGGGGTGATCTACAGCTTCGTCCTCGACAGCAACCAGAGCCAACCGCCGCCCACAGCAACTCCGGCGAGCAATCTAGGACAGCCCCGAGCGCCCCTTGACCAACCGCGAGTACGACGAGCATCGCCGTGACCCCCTGAGCCCGGTGAGCTACTCCTCGTTCTCACTCACCCCCTAAAGCGCCGCCTCCGTTGTCGACCGACAGTTCCGCCGCCGGTAGCCACCGCTCCGCCGCCAGTTCTTGGCCAGGGCAATAGCAGCCGTTAGATCTGTATCGTAGCGCTAGGATAGATCCACTTAACCCCGAAGCGGTACGCGATCTGAGCCGCCAGATTTCATTTAGATCCTACGGCTGTGGAGCTCGATCCAGTGCGAAACGGTACGGGCAAATAAGAACATGACGCGTGGCTAGGTTAGATCTGAAAATAGAATTTAAAACAGATTTTGATCTAGAATTCAAATGCCTATATCTTTTGAATGCCATGTTGGAATTTTGCAAACTTTATACCGTTGGATTCAGAAAAACAAGACCTTTCTGCCTATCCTTTTTGTTTAGCAAATAGTAACCATTAGTTTGGCTTAAATTACAGAAACTTGTTTGAGGCCTTTTTGATTATAGATTTAGTTTAGTATTTTGTTTTAGGGCTAAATAAGTTGTCTTCAGTAGCCTTTCCTTATTCATGCACTTGTTTGGTTGAGTTTTCAAAAATCACCACTTAGTAGATTCATGCATGCATGCATGCATTCATAATATTTTTGTTTGTATATATTTGTGTGTAATTGTGTGCTATAACTTTGTGTGTAGATTTTGCTAGTGATTTTTCTAGTGATTGTGATTGTGATTTTGCTAGTGAATGATAGGTTGGAACGCGTCCATTTGACTAAGGAAAGGCTACTGAAGGATCATGTCTTGGGAAACCAAGGCTTGTGGGGAAAGTGCACCACCTCTGCAGAGTGTAAAACCTAAGTACTTAGCCATGTCCCTGGTAAAGGACAATTTGAGCATCAAGACATGGAAACTTCAAGAATCTCATCACTCCAATTTCTAAATAAAACTTGTGGGTGAACAAGGGTTAAAAGGATCTTCAGTCATTGATTGGTAGATGCCATGAGTGGATCTGGAGTCTTTGATTGATAGATGCCTTGGGTGTTTTGTGCCTTACAAAAACTTAGTATTTTCAAAAGATAAGGAAAAATCTATTTTGAGCAATGCAAGCCTAAGCTCCACCAGCCAAATGCATATAGTATTATAGTCCACTTAAAATATACTAAGGTATCACTTGCCAATACTATTCCAAAGTATTGACCCTCTATGGGTGTAACTTGTAATGTTGCAGGTTATTCTGATGATGATTAGGAGTCATGAGTCTACACTCAACATGCTTGCCTGTGGCACATGAAGATGAAGACTTATGTTTATTTACATATTCCATAAACTCTTGTATTAGGCCTTTGCCATGAGTTGTAAAAGACAATGTTTTATCTCTGGAATGACTGTAATAAACGACCTTTGTATCTGTGTACTTCATCTTAAACTGTGGATGCTAGCATTGATCCAGGGACTAGCATTGCAATCACAGGGATCTTTTCCTTTAATAAGGAGGGATCTTACACACATGCAATGACACTTGTGGATCGATGTGTGGATTGTGAAGAGAACACACATGCAATGACACTGGTGGATCCATAGGTGGTATGTGGGAAGAACAGCCATGAAATGACTCTAGTTGTTGTTAGTAAAAAGAACACACATGAAATGACACTTGTGGATCCATGTGTGGATTGTGAAGAGAACACACATGCAATGACACTGGTGGATCCATAGGTGGTATATCAGAAGAACAACCATGAAATGACTCTGGTTGTTGTTAGTAAAAAGAACACACATGCAATGACACTGGTGGATCCATGGGTGGATTATGAAATGAACACACATGCAATGACACTGGTGGATCCACGTGTGGTATGTGAGAAGAACACACATTTCAATGACTCTTGTTGTTAATGACAAGAACACACATGCAATGACACTGGTGGATTGTGAAAAGAGCACACATGCAATGACACTGGTGGATCCATATGTGGTATGTGAAAAGAACACACATGCAATGACTCTTGTTGTTGTTAGTGAAAATAACACACATGTAATGACACTGGTGGATCCACATGTGGTATGTGAGAAGAACACACATTTCAATGACTCTGGTTGTTGTTACTAAAAAGAACACACATGCAATGACACTGGTGGATCCATGGGTGGATTGTGAAAAGATCACACATGCAATGACACTGGTGGATCCATATGTGTTATGTGAAAAGAACACACATGCAATGACTCTGGTTGTTGTTAGTGAAAAGAACACACATGCAATGACACTGGCGGATCCATAGATGGTATGTGAAAAGAACACACATTTCAATGACTCTATTTGTTGTTACTAAAAAGAACACACATGCAATGACACTGGTGGATCCATGTGTGGTCTCTATAGAGAACACACATTTCAATGACACTGGTGGATCCATATGTGGTATGTGAAAAGAACACACATGCAATGACTCTGGTTGTTGTTAGTGAAAAGAACACACATGCCATGATACTGGTGGATCCATAGGTGGTATGTGAAAAGAACACACATGCAAAATGACTCTGGTTGTTGTTACTAAAAACAACACACATGCAATGACACTGGTGGATCCATGGGTGGATTGTGAAAAGATCACACATGCAATGACACTGGTGGATCCATATGTGTTATGTGAAAAGAACACACATGCAATGACTCTGGTTGTTGTTAGTGAAAAGAACACACATGCAATGACACTGGTGGATCCATAGATGGTATGTGAAAAGAACACACATTTCAATGACTCTATTTGTTGTTACTAAAAAGAACACACATGCAATGACACTGGTGGATCCTTGTGTGGTCTCTATAGAGAACACACATTTCAATGACACTGGTGGATCCATATGTGGTATGTGAAAAGAACACACATGCAATGACTCTGGTTGTTGTTAGTGAAAAGAACACACATGCCATGATACTGGTGGATCCATAGGTGGTATGTGAAAAGAACACACATGCAAAATGACTCTGGTTGTTGTTACTAAAAAGACACACATGCAATGACACTGGTGGATCCATGGGTGGATTGTGAAAAGAGCACAGATGCAATGACACTGGTGGATCCATATGTGGTATGTGAAAAGAACACACATGCAATGACTCTGGTTGTTGTTAGTGAAAAGAACACACATGCAATGACACTGGTGGATCCATGTGTGATCTCTGAAGAGAGCACACATTTCAATGACTCTGGTTGTTGTTAGTAAAAAGAACACAAATGCAATGACACTGGTGGATCCATGTGTGGTCTCTTAAGAGAACACACATGCAATGACACTGGTTGTTGTTACTAAAAAGAACACACATGCAATGACACTGGTGGATCCGTGTGTGGATTGTGAAGAGAACACACATGCAATGACTCCAGTTGTTGTTAGTGAAGAGAACACACATGCAATGACACTGGTGGATCCATAGGTGGTATGTGAAAAGAACACACATTTCAATGACTCTGGTTGTTGTTACTAAAAAGAACACACATGCAATGACACTGGTGGATCGATGTGTGGATTGTGAAGAGAACACACATGAAATGACACTGGTGGATCCATAGGTGGTATGTGAGAAGAACAGCCATGAAATGACTCTGGTTGTTGTTAGTAAAAAGAACACACATGCAATGACACTGGTGGGTCCATGTGTGGATTGTGAAGAGAACACACATGCAATGACACTGGTGGATCCATAGGTGGTATGTGAGAAGAACAACCATGAGATGACTCTGGTTGTTGTTAGCAAAAAGAACACACATGCAATGACACTGGTGGATCCATGGGTGGATTATGAAATGAACACACATGCAATGACACTCATGGATCCATCGGTGGATTATGAAATGAACACACATGCAATGACACTGGTGGATCCACTTGTGGTATGTGAGAAGAACACACATTTCAATGACTCTAGTTGTTGTTACTGGAAAGAACACACATGCAATGACACTGGTGGATTGTGGAAAGATCACACATGCAATGACACTGGTGGATCCATATGTGTTATGTGAAAAGAACACACATGCAATGACTCTGGTTGTTGTTAGTGAAAAGAACACACATGCAATGACACTGGTGGATCCATAGATGGTATGTGAAAAGAACACACATTTCAATGACTCTGTTTGTTGTTACTAAAAAGAACACACATGCAATGACACTGGTGGATCCATGTGTGGTCTCTATAGAGAACACACATTTCAATGACACTGGTGGATCCATATGTGGTATGTGAAAAGAACACAAATGCAATGACTCTGGTTGTTGTTAGTGAAAAGAACACACATGCCATGATACTGGTGGATCCATAGGTGGTATGTGAAAAGTACACGCATGCAAAATGACTCTGGTTGTTGTTACTAAAAAGAACACACATGCAATGACACTGGTGGATCCATGGGTGGATTGTGAAAAGAGCACACATGCAATGACACTGGTGGATCCATATGTGGTATGTGAAAAGAACACACATGCAATGACTCTGGTTGTTGTTAGTGAAAAGAACACACATGCAATGACATTGGTGGATCCATGTGTGGTCTCTGAAGAGAGCACACATTTCAATGACTCTGGTTGTTGTTAGTAAAAAGAACATACATGCAATGACACTGGTGGATCCATGTGTGGTCTCTGAAGAGAACACACATGCAATGACACTAGTTGTTGTTACTAAAAAGAACACACATGCAATGACACTGGTGGATCCGTGTGTGGATTGTGAAGAGAACACACATGCAATGACTCCAGTTGTTGTTAGTGAAGAGAACACACATGCAATGACACTGGTGGATCCATAGGTGGTATGTGAAAAGAACACACATTTCAATGACTCTGGTTGTTAATACTAAAAACAACACACATGCAATGACACTGGTGGATCGATGTGTCGATTGTGAAGAGAACACGCATGCAATGACACTGGTGGATCCATAGGTGGTATGTGAGAAGAACAGCCATGAAATGACTCTGGTTGTTGTTAGTAAAAAGAACACACACGCAATGACACTGGTGGGTCCATGTGTGGATTGTGAAGAGAACACACATGCAATGACACTGGTGGATCCATAGGTGGTATGTGAGAAGAACAGCCATGAAATGACTCTGGTTGTTGTTAGTAAAAAGAACACACATGCAATGACACTGGTGGATCCATGGGTGGATTATGAAATGAACACACATGCAATGACACTGGTGGATCCACTTGTGGTATGCGAGAAGAACACACATTTCAACGACTCTGGTTGTTTTTACTGAAAAGAACACACATACAATCACACTGGTGGATTGTGAAAAGATCACACATGCAATGACACTGGTGGATCCATATGTGGTATGTGAAAAGAACACACATGCATTGACTCTGGTTGTTGTTAGTGAAAATAACACACATGTAATGACAGTGGTGGATCCATAGGTGGTATGTGAAAAGATTACACATTTCAATGACTCTGGTTATTGTTACTAAAAAGAACACACATGCAATGACACTGGTGGATCCATGTGTGGTCTCTGTAGAGAAGACACATTTCAATGACATTGGTGGATATATATGTGGTATGTGAAAAGAACACACATGCAATGACTCTGGTTGTTGTTAGTGAAAAGAACACACATGCAATGATACTGGTGGATCCATAGGTGGTATGTGAAAAGAACACACTTGCAAAATGACTCTGGTTGTTGTTACTAAAAAGAACACACATGCAATGACACTGGTGGATCCGTGTGTGGATTGTGAAGAGAACACACATGCAATGACTCCAGTTGTTGTTAGTGAAGAGAACACACATGCAATGACACTGGTGGATCCATAGGTGGTATGTGAAAAGAACACACATTTCAATGACTCTGGTTGTTGTTACTAAAAAGAACACACATGCAATGACACTGGTCGATCAATGTGTGGATTGTGAAGAGAACACACATGAAATGACACTGGTGGATCCATAGGTGGTATGTGAGAAGAACAGCCATGGAATGACTCTGGTTGTTGTTAGTAAAAAGAACACACATGGAATGACACTGGTGGGTCCATGTGTGGATTGTGAAGAGAACACACATGCAATGACACTGGTGGATCCATAGGTGGTATGTGAGAAGAACAACCATGAAATGACTCTGGTTGTTGTTAGTAAAAAGAACACACATGCAATGACACTGGTGGATCCATGGGTGTATTATGAAATGAACACACATGCAATGACACTGGTGGATCCATGGGTGGATTATGAAATGAACACACATGCAATGACACTTGTGGATCCACTTGTGGTATGTGAGTACAACACACATTTCAATGACTCTAGTTGTTGTTACTAAAAAGAATACACATGCAATGACACTGGTGGATTGTGAAAAGATCACACATGCAATGACACTGGTGGATCCATATGTGTTATGTGAAAAGAACACACATGCAATGACTCTGGTTGTTGTTAGTGAAAAGAACACACATGCAATGACACTGGTGGATCCATAGATGGTATGTGAAAAGAACACACATTTCAATGACTCTAATTGTTGTTACTAAAAAGAACACACATGCAATGACACAGGTGGATCCATGTGTGGTCTCTATAGAGAACACACATTTCAATGACACTGGTGGATCCATATGTGGTATGTGAAAAGAACACAAATGCAATGACTCTGGTTGTTGTTAGTGAAAAGAACACACATGCCATGATACTGGTGGATCCATAGGTGGTATGTGAAAAGAACACACATGCAATGACTCTGGTTGTTGTTACTGAAAAGAACACACATTTCAATGACACTGGTGGATCCATAGGTGGTATGTGAAAAGAACACACATGCAAAATGACTCTGGTTATTGTTACTAAAAAGAACACACATGCAATGACACTGCTGGATCCATGGGTGGATTGTGAAAAGAGCACACATGCAATGACACTGGTGGATCCACATGTGGTATGTGAAAAGAACACACATGCAATGACTCTTGTTGTTGTTACTAAAAAGAACACACATGCAATGACACTGGTGGATCCATGGGTGGATTGTGAAAAGATCACACATGCAATGACACTGGTGGATCCATATGTGTTATGTGAAAAGAACACACATGCCATGACTCTGGTTGTTGTTAGTGAAAAGAACACACATGCAATGACACTGGTGGATCCATAGATGGTATGTGAAAAGAACACACATTTCAATGACTCTATTTGTTGTTACTAAAAAGAACACACATGCAATGACACTGGTGGATCCATGTGTGGTCTCTATAGAGAATACACATTTCAATGACACTGGTGGATCCATATGTGGTATGTGAAAAGAACACACATGCAATGACTCTGGTTGTTGTTAGTGAAAAGAACACACATGCCATGATACTGGTGGATCCATAGGTGGTATGTGAAAAGAACACACATGCAAAATGACTCTGGTTGTTGTTACTAAAAAGACACACATGCAATGACACTGGTGGATCCATGGGTGGATTGTGAAAAGAGCACACATGCAATGACACTGGTGGATCCATATGTGGTATGTGAAAAGAACACACATGCAAGGACTCTGGTTATTGTTAGTGAAAAGAACACACATGCAATGACACTAGTGGATCCATGTGTGGTCTTTGAAGAGAGCACACATTTCAATGACTCTGGTTGTTGTTAGTAAAAAGAACACAAATGCAATGACACTGGTGGATCCATGTGTGGTCTCTGAAGAGAACACACATGCAATGACACTGGTTGTTGTTACTAAAAAGAACACACATGCAATGACACTGGTGGATCCGTGTGTGGATTGTGAAGAGAACACACATGCAATGACTCCAGTTGTTGTTAGTGAAGAGAACACACATGCAATGACACTGGTGGATCCATAGGTGGTTTGTGAAAAGAACACACATTTCAATGACTCTGGTTGTTGTTACTAAAAAGAACACACATGCAATGACACTGGTGGATCGATGTGTGGATTGTGAAGAGAACACACATGAAATGACACTGGTGGATCCATAGGTGGTATGTGAGAAGAACAGCCATGAAATGACTCTGGTTGTTGTTAGTAAAAATAACACACATGCAATGACACTGGTGGGTCCATGTGTGGATTGTGAAGAGAACACACATGCAATGACACTGGTGGATCCATAGGTGGTATGTGAGAAGAACACCCATGAAATGACTCTGGTTGTTGTTAGTAAAAAGAACACACATGCAATGACACTGGTGGATCCATGGGTGGATTATGAAATTAACACACATGCAATGACACTGGTGGATCCATCGGTGGATTATGAAATGAACACACATGCAATGACACTGGTGGATCCACTTGTGGTATGTGAGAAGAACACACATTTCAATGACTCTAGTTGTTGTTACTGGAAAGAACACACATGCAATGACACTGGTGGATTGTGAAAAGATCACACATGCAATGACACTGGTGGATCCATATGTGTTATGTGAAAAGAACACACATGCAGTGACTCTGGTTGTTGTTAGTGAAAAGAACACACATGCAATGACACTGGTGGATCCATCGGTGGATTATGAAACGAACACACATGCAATGACACTGGTGGATCCACTTGTGGTATGTGAGAAGAACACACATTTCAATGACTAGTTGTTGTTACTGGAAAGAACACACATGCAATGACACTGGTGGATTGTGAAAAGATCACACATGCAATGACGCTGGTGGATCCATATGTGTTATGTGAAAAGAACACACATGCAATGACTCTGGTTGTTGTTAGTGAAAAGAACACACATGCAATGACACTGGTGAATCCATAGATGGTATGTGAAAAGAACACACATTTCAATGACTCTGTTTGTTGTTACTAAAAAGAACACACATGCAATGACACTGGTGGATCCATGTGTGGTCTCTATAGAGAAGACACATTTCAATGACATTGGTGGGTCCATATGTGGTATGTGAAAAGAACACACATGCAATGACTCTGGTTGTTGTTAGTGAAAAGAACACACATGCAATGATACTGGTGGATCCATAGGTGGTATGTGAAAAGAACACACATGCAAAATGACTCTGGTTGTTGTTACTAAAAAGAACACACATGCAATGACATTGGTGGATCCATGGGTGGTCTCTGTAGAGAACACACATTTCAATGACACTGGTGGATCCATATGTGGTATGTGAAAAGAACACATGCAATGACTCTGGTTGTAGTTAGTGAAAAGAACACACATTTCAATGACACTGGTGGATCCATAGGTGGTATGTGAAAAGAACACACATGCAAAATGACTCTGGTTGTTGTTACTAAAAAGAACACACATGCAATGACTCTAGTTGTTGTTAGTGAAAACAACACACATGCAATGACACTGGTGGATCCATAGGTGGTATGTGAAAAGAACACACATTTCAATTACTCTGGTTGTTGTTACTAAAAAGAACAGACATGCAATGACACTGGTGGATCTATGGGTGGATTGTGAAAAGAACACACATGCAATGACACTGGTGGATCCATAGGTGGTATGTGAAAACAACACACATGCAAAATGACTCTGGTTGTTGTTACTAAAAAGAACACACATGCAATGACACTGGTGGATCCATGTGTGGTCTCTATAGAGAACACACATTTCAATGACACTGGTGGATCCATATGTGGTATGTGAAAAGAACACACATATAATGACTCTGGTTTTTGTTACTGAAAAGAACACAAATGGAATGACACTGGTGGATCCATATGTGGTATGTGAAAAGAACACACATTTCAATGACTCTGGTTGTTTTTTACTAAAAAGAACACACATACAATGACACTGGTGGATCCATGTGTGGATTGTGAAGACAACACACATGCAATGACACTCGTGGATCCATAGGTGGTATGTGAGAAGAACGACCATGAAATGACTCTAGTTGTTGTTAGTAAAAAGAACACACATGCAATGACACTGGTGGATCCATGTGTGGATTGTGAAGAGAACACACATGCAATGACACTGGTGGATCCATAGGTGGTATGTGAGAAGAACAGCTATGAAATGACTCTGGTTGTTGTTAGTAAAAAGAACACACATGCAATGACACTAGTGGATCCATGGGTGGATTATGAAATGAACACACATGCAATGACACTGGTGGATCCACATGTGGTATGTGAGAAGAACACACATTTCAATGACCCTGGTTGTTGTTACTAAAAAGAACACACATGCAATGACTTTGGTGGATCCATGGGTGGATTGTGAAAAGAGCACACATGCAATGACATTGGTGGATCCGTATGTGGTATGTGAAAAGAACACACATGCAATGACTCTGGTTGTTGTTAGTGAAAAGAACACACATGCAATGACACTGGTGGATCCATAGATGGTATGTGAAAAGAACACACATTTCAATGACTCTGGTTGTTGTTACTAAAAAGAACACACATGCAATGACACTGCTGGATCCATCTGTGGTCTCTGTAGAGAACACACATTTCAATTACATTGGTGGATCCATATGTGGTATGTAAAAAGAACACACATGCAATGACTCTGGTTGTTGTTAGTGAAAAGAGCACACATGCCATGATACTGGTGGATCCATAGGTGGTATGTGAAAAGCACACACCTGCAAAATGACTCTAGTTGTTGTTACTAAAAAGAACACACATGCAATGACACTGGTGGATCCATGGGTGGATTGTGAAAAGAGCACACATGTAATGACACTAGTGGATCCATATGTGGTATGTGAAAAGAACACACATGCAATGACTCTGGTTGTTGTTAGTGAAAAGAACACACATGCAATGTCACTGGTGGATCCATGTGTGGTCTCCGAAGAGAGCACACATTTCAATGACTCTGGTTGTTGTTAGTAAAAAGAACACACATGCAATGACACTGGTGGATCCATGTGTGGTCTCTGAAGAGAACACACATGCAATGACACTGGGTGTTGTTACTAAACAGAACACACATGCAATGACACTAGTGGATCCGTGTGTGGATTGTGAAGAGAACGCACATGCAATGACTCCAGTTGTTGTTAGTAAAAAGAACACACATGCAATGACACTAGTGGATCCATGGGTGGATTATGAAATGAACACACATGCAATGACACTGGTGGATCCACATGTGGTATGTGAGAAGAACACACATTTCAATGACCCTGGTTGTTGTTACTAAAAAGAACACACATGCAATGACTTTGGTGGATCCATGGGTGGATTGTGAAAAGAGCACACATGCAATGACATTGGTGGATCCGTATGTGGTATGTGAAAAGAACACACATGCAATGACTCTGGTTGTTGTTAGTGAAAAGAACACACATGCAATGACACTGGTGGATCCATAGATGGTATGTGAAAAGAACACACATTTCAATGACTCTGGTTGTTGTTACTAAAAAGAACACACATGCAATGACACTGCTGGATCCATCTGTGGTCTCTGTAGAGAACACACATTTCAATTACATTGGTGGATCCATATGTGGTATGTAAAAAGAACACACATGCAATGACTCTGGTTGTTGTTAGTGAAAAGAGCACACATGCCATGATACTGGTGGATCCATAGGTGGTATGTGAAAAGCACACACCTGCAAAATGACTCTAGTTGTTGTTACTAAAAAGAACACACATGCAATGACACTGGTGGATCCATGGGTGGATTGTGAAAAGAGCACACATGTAATGACACTAGTGGATCCATATGTGGTATGTGAAAAGAACACACATGCAATGACTCTGGTAGTTGTTAGTGAAAAGAACACACATGCAATGTCACTGGTGGATCCATGTGTGGTCTCCGAAGAGAGCACACATTTCAATGACTCTGGTTGTTGTTAGTAAAAAGAACACACATGCAATGACACTGGTGGATCCATGTGTGGTCTCTGAAGAGAACACACATGCAATGACACTGGGTGTTGTTACTAAACAGAACACACATGCAATGACACTAGTGGATCCGTGTGTGGATTGTGAAGAGAACGCACATGCAATGACTCCAGTTGTTGTTAGTGAAGAGAACAGACATGCACTGACACTGGTGGATCCATAGGTGCCATGTGAAAAGAACACACATTTCAATGACTCTAGTTGTTGTTACTAAAAAGAACACACATGCAATGAACTGGTGGATCCATGTGTGGATTGTGAAGACAACACACATGCAATGACACTGGTGGGATCCATAGGTGGTATGTGAGAAGAACAGCCATGAAATGACTCTTGTTGTTGTTAGTAAAAAGAACACACATGCAATGACACTGGTGGATCCATGTGTGGATTGTGAAGAGAACACACATGCAATGACACTGGTGGATACATAGGTGGTATGTGAGAAGAACAGCCATGAAATGACTAAAGTTGTTGTTAGTAAAAAGAACACACATGCAATGACACTGGTGGATCCATGGGTGGATTATGAAATGAATACACATGGAATGACACTGGTGGATCCACATGTGGTATGGGAGAAGAACACACATTTCAATGACCCTAGTTGTTGTTACTAAAAGGAACACACAGGCAATGACACTGGCGGATCCATGGGTGGATTGTGAAAAGAGCACACATGCAATGATACTGGTGGATCCATATGTGGTATGTGAAAAGAACACACATGCAGTGACTCTGGTTGTTGATAGTGAAAAGAACACACATGCAATGGCACTGGTGGATCCATAGATGGTATGTGAAAAGAACACACATTTCAATGACTCTGGTTGTTGTTACTAAAAAGAACACACATGCAATAACACTGGTGGATCCATCTGTGGTCTCTATAGAGAACACACATTTGAATGACATTGGTGGATCCATATGTGGTATGTGAAAAGGACACACATGCAATGACTCTGGTTGTTGTTAGTGAAAAGAACACACATGCCATGATACTGGTGGATCCATAGGTGGTATGTGAAAAGAACACACCTGTAATGACTCTGGTTGTTGTTACTGAAAAGAACACACATTTCAATGACACTGGTGGATCCATAGGTGGTATGTGAAAAGAACACACATGCAAAATGACTCTGGTTATTGTTACTAAAAAGAACACACATGCAATGACACTGCTGGATCCATGGGTGGATTGTGAAAAGAGCACACATGCAATGACACTGGTGGATCCACATGTGGTATGTGAAAAGAACACACATGCAATGACTCTTGTTGTTGTTACTAAAAAGAACACACATGCAATGACACTGGTGGATCCATGGGTGGATTGTGAAAAGATCACACATGCAATGACACTGGTGGATCCATATGTGTTATGTGAAAAGAACACACATGCCATGACTCTGGTTGTTGTTAGTGAAAAGAACACACATGCAATGACACTGGTGGATCCATAGATGGTATGTGAAAAGAACACACATTTCAATGACTCTATTTGTTGTTACTAAAAAGAACACACATGCAATGACACTGGTGGATCCATGTGTGGTCTCTATAGAGAATACACATTTCAATGACACTGGTGGATCCATATGTGGTATGTGAAAAGAACACACATGCAATGACTCTGGTTGTTGTTAGTGAAAAGAACACACATGCCATGATACTGGTGGATCCATAGGTGGTATGTGAAAAGAACACACATGCAAAATGACTCTGGTTGTTGTTACTAAAAAGACACACATGCAATGACACTGGTGGATCCATGGGTGGATTGTGAAAAGAGCACACATGCAATGACACTGGTGGATCCATATGTGGTATGTGAAAAGAACACACATGCAAGGACTCTGGTTATTGTTAGTGAAAAGAACACACATGCAATGACACTGGTGGATCCATGTGTGGTCTTTGAAGAGAGCACACATTTCAATGACTCTGGTTGTTGTTAGTAAAAAGAACACAAATGCAATGACACTGGTGGATCCATGTGTGGTCTCTGAAGAGAACACACATGCAATGACACTGGTTGTTACTAAAAAGAACACACATGCAATGACACTGGTGGATCCGTGTGTGGATTGTGAAGAGAACACACATGCAATGACTCCAGTTGTTGTTAGTGAAGAGAACACACATGCAATGACACTGGTGGATCCATAGGTGGTTTGTGAAAAGAACACACATTTCAATGACTCTGGTTGTTGTTACTAAAAAGAACACACATGCAATGACACTGGTGGATCGATGTGTGGATTGTGAAGAGAACACACATGAAATGACACTGGTGGATCCATAGGTGGTATGTGAGAAGAACAGCCATGAAATGACTCTGGTTGTTGTTAGTAAAAAGAACACACATGCAATGACACTGGTGGGTCCATGTGTGGATTGTGAAGAGAACACACATGCAATGACACTGGTGGATCCATAGGTGGTATGTGAGAAGAACACCCATGAAATGACTCTGGTTGTTGTTAGTAAAAAGAACACACATGCAATGACACTGGTGGATCCATGGGTGGATTATGAAATTAACACACATGCAATGACACTGGTGGATCCATCGGTGGATTATGAAATGAACACACATGCAATGACACTGGTGGATCCACTTGTGGTATGTGAGAAGAACACACATTTCAGTGACTCTAGTTGTTGTTACTGGAAAGAACACACATGCAATGACACTGGTGGATTGTGAAAAGATCACACATGCAATGACACTGGTGGATCCATATGTGTTATGTGAAAAGAACACACATGCAGTGACTCTGGTTGTTGTTAGTGAAAAGAACACACATGCAATGACACTGGTGGATCCATCGGTGGATTATGAAACGAACACACATGCAATGACACTGGTGGATCCACTTGTGGTATGTGAGAAGAACACACATTTCAATGACTAGTTGTTGTTACTGGAAAGAACACACATGCAATGACACTGGTGGATTGTGAAAAGATCACACATGCAATGACGCTGGTGGATCCATATGTGTTATGTGAAAAGAACACACATGCAATGACTCTGGTTGTTGTTAGTGAAAAGAACACACATGCAATGACACTGGTGAATCCATAGATGGTATGTGAAAAGAACACACATTTCAATGACTCTGTTTGTTGTTACTAAAAAGAACACACATGCAATGACACTGGTGGATCCATGTGTGGTCTCTATAGAGAAGACACATTTCAATGACATTGGTGGGTCCATATGTGGTATGTGAAAAGAACACACATGCAATGACTCTGGTTGTTGTTAGTGAAAAGAACACACATGCAATGATACTGGTGGATCCATAGGTGGTATGTGAAAAGAACACACATGCAAAATGACTCTGGTTGTTGTTACTAAAAAGAACACACATGCAATGACATTGGTGGATCCATGGGTGGTCTCTGTAGAGAACACACATTTCAATGACACTGGTGGATCCATATGTGGTATGTGAAAAGAACACATGCAATGACTCTGGTTGTAGTTAGTGAAAAGAACACACATTTCAATGACACTGGTGGATCCATAGGTGGTATGTGAAAAGAACACACATGCAAAATGACTCTGGTTGTTGTTACTAAAAAGAACACACATGCAATGACTCTAGTTGTTGTTAGTGAAAACAACACACATGCAATGACACTGGTGGATCCATAGGTGGTATGTGAAAAGAACACACATTTCAATTACTCTGGTTGTTGTTACTAAAAAGAACAGACATGCAATGACACTGGTGGATCTATGGGTGGATTGTGAAAAGAACACACATGCAATGACACTGGTGGATCCATAGGTGGTATGTGAAAACAACACACATGCAAAATGACTCTGGTTGTTGTTACTAAAAAGAACACACATGCAATGACACTGGTGGATCCATGTGTGGTCTCTATAGAGAACACACATTTCAATGACACTGGTGGATCCATATGTGGTATGTGAAAAGAACACACATATAATGACTCTGGTTTTTGTTACTGAAAAGAACACAAATGGAATGACACTGGTGGATCCATATGTGGTATGTGAAAAGAACACACATTTCAATGAATCTGGTTGTTTTTTACTAAAAAGAACACACATACAATGACACTGGTGGATCCATGTGTGGATTGTGAAGACAACACACATGCAATGACACTCGTGGATCCATAGGTGGTATGTGAGAAGAACGACCATGAAATGACTCTAGTTGTTGTTAGTAAAAAGAACACACATGCAATGACACTGGTGGATCCATGTGTGGATTGTGAAGAGAACACACATGCAATGACACTGGTGGATCCATAGGTGGTATGTGAGAAGAACAGCTATGAAATGACTCTGGTTGTTGTTAGTAAAAAGAACACACATGCAATGACACTAGTGGATCCATGGGTGGATTATGAAATGAACACACATGCAATGACACTGGTGGATCCACATGTGGTATGTGAGAAGAACACACATTTCAATGACCCTGGTTGTTGTTACTAAAAAGAACACACATGCAATGACTTTGGTGGATCCATGGGTGGATTGTGAAAAGAGCACACATGCAATGACATTGGTGGATCCGTATGTGGTATGTGAAAAGAACACACATGCAATGACTCTGGTTGTTGTTAGTGAAAAGAACACACATGCAATGACACTGGTGGATCCATAGATGGTATGTGAAAAGAACACACATTTCAATGACTCTGGTTGTTGTTACTAAAAAGAACACACATGCAATGACACTGCTGGATCCATCTGTGGTATCTGTAGAGAACACACATTTCAATTACATTGGTGGATCCATATGTGGTATGTAAAAAGAACACACATGCAATGACTCTGGTTGTTGTTAGTGAAAAGAGCACACATGCCATGATACTGGTGGATCCATAGGTGGTATGTGAAAAGCACACACCTGCAAAATGACTCTAGTTGTTGTTACTAAAAAGAACACACATGCAATGACACTGGTGGATCCATGGGTGGATTGTGAAAAGAGCACACATGTAATGACACTAGTGGATCCATATGTGGTATGTGAAAAGAACACACATGCAATGACTCTGGTTGTTGTTAGTGAAAAGAACACACATGCAATGTCACTGGTGGATCCATGTGTGGTCTCCGAAGAGAGCACACATTTCAATGACTCTGGTTGTTGTTAGTAAAAAGAACACACATGCAATGACACTGGTGGATCCATGTGTGGTCTCTGAAGAGAACACACATGCAATGACACTGGGTGTTGTTACTAAACAGAACACACATGCAATGACACTAGTGGATCCGTGTGTGGATTGTGAAGAGAACGCACATGCAATGACTCCAGTTGTTGTTAGTGAAGAGAACAGACATGCACTGACACTGGTGGATCCATAGGTGCCATGTGAAAAGAACACACATTTCAATGACTCTAGTTGTTGTTACTAAAAAGAACACACATGCAATGAACTGGTGGATCCATGTGTGGATTGTGAAGACAACACACATGCAATGACACTGGTGGGATCCATAGGTGGTATGTGAGAAGAACAGCCATGAAATGACTCTTGTTGTTGTTAGTAAAAAGAACACACATGCAATGACACTGGTGGATCCATGTGTGGATTGTGAAGAGAACACACATGCAATGACACTGGTGGATACATAGGTGGTATGTGAGAAGAACAGCCATGAAATGACTCTAGTTGTTGTTAGTAAAAAGAACACACATGCAATGACACTGGTGGATCCATGGGTGGATTATGAAATGAATACACATGGAATGACACTGGTGGATCCACATGTGGTATGGGAGAAGAACACACATTTCAATGACCCTTGTTGTTGTTACTAAAAGCAACACACAGGCAATGACACTGGCGGATCCATGGGTGGATTGTGAAAAGAGCACACATGCAATGATACTGGTGGATCCATATGTGGTATGTGAAAAGAACACACATGCAGTGACTCTGGTTGTTGATAGTGAAAAGAACACACATGCAATGGCACTGGTGGATCCATAGATGGTATGTGAAAAGAACACACATTTCAATGACTCTGGTTGTTGTTACTAAAAAGAACACACATGCAATAACACTGGTGGATCCATCTGTGGTCTCTATAGAGAACACACATTTGAATGACATTGGTGGATCCATATGTGGTATGTGAGAAGGACACACATGCAATGACTCTGGTTGTTGTTAGTGAAAAGAACACACATGCCATGATACTGGTGGATCCATAGGTGGTATGTGAAAAGAACACACCTGTAAAATGACTTTGGTTGTTGTTACTAAAAAGAACACACATGCAATGACACTGGTGGATCCATGGGTGGATTGTGAAAAGAGCACACATGTAATGACACTGGTGGATCCATATGTGGTATGTGAAAAGAACACACATGCAATGACTCTGGTTGTTGTTATTGAAAAGAACACACATGCAATGACACTGATGGATCCATGTGTGGTCTCTAAAGAGAGCACACATTTCAATGACTCTGGTTGTTGTTAGTAAAAATAACACACTTGCAATGACACTGGTGGATCCATGTGTGGTCTCTGAAGAGAACACACATGCAATGACACTGGTGGATCCATGTGTGGTCTCTGAAGAGAACACACATGCAATGAAACTAGTTGTTGTTACTAAAAAGAACACACATGCAATGACGCTGGTGGATCCGTGTGTGGATTGTGAAGAGAACACACATGCAATGACTCCAGTTGTTGTTAGTGAAGAGAACACACATGCAATGACACTGGTGGATCCATAGGTGGTATGTGAAAAGAACACACATTTCAATGACTCTGGATGTTGTTACTAAAAAGAACACACATGCAATGACACTGGTGGATCGATGTGTGGATTGTGAAGAGAACACACATGCAATGACACTGGTGGATCCATAGGTGGTATGTGAGAAGAACAACCATGAAATGACTCTGGTTGTTGTTAGTAAAAAGAACACACATGCAATGACACTGGTGGATCCGTGCGTGGATTGTGAAGAGAACACACATGCAATTACACTAGTGGATCCATAGGTGGTATGTGAGAAGAACAACCATGAAATGACTCTGGTTGTTGTTAGTAAAAAGAACACACATGCAATGTCACTGGTGGATCCACTTGTGGTCTGTGAGAACAACACACATTTCAATGACTCTGGTTGTTGTTACTGAAAAGAACACACATGCAATGACACTGGTGGATTGCGAAAAGAGAACACATGCAATGACACTTGTGGATCCATATGTGGTATGTGAAAAGAACACACATGCAATGACTCTGGTTGTTGTTAGTGAAAATAACACACATGCAATGACACTAGTGGATCCATAGGTGGTATGTGAAAAGAACACACATTTCAATGACTCTGGTTATCGTTACTAAAAAGAACACACATGCAATGACACTGGTGGATCCATGTGTGGTCTCTATAGAGAAGACACATTTCAATGACATTGGTGGATCCATATGTGGTATGTGAAAAGAACACACATGCAATGACTTTGGTTGTTGTTAGTGAAAAGAACACACATGCAATGATACTGGTGGATCCATAGGTGGTATGTGAAAAGAACACACATGCAAAATGACTCTGGTTGTTGTTACTAAAAAGAACACACATGCAATGACACTGGTGGATCCATGGGTGGTCTCTGTAGAGAACACACATTTCAATGACACTGGTGGTTCCATATGTGGTATGTGAAAAGAACACACATGCAATGACTCTGGTTGTTGTTACTGAAAAGAACACACATTTCAATGACACTGGTGGATCCATAGGTGGTATGTGAAAAGAACACACATGCAAAATGACTCTCGTTGTTGTTACTAAAAAGAACACACATGCAATGACTCTGGTTGTTGTTAGTGAAAAGAACACACATGCAATGACACTGGTGGATCCATAGGTGGTATGTGAAAAGAACACACATTTCAATTACTCTGGTTGTAGTTACTAAAAAGAACAGACATGCAATGACACTGGTGGATCCATGGGTGGATTGTGAAAAGAACACACATGCAATGACACTGGTGGATCCATAGGTGGTATGTGAAAACAACGCACATGCAAAATGACTCTGGTTGTTGTTACTAAAAAGAACACACATGCAATGACATTGGTGGATCCATGTGTGGTCTCTGTAGAGAACGCACTTTTGAATGACACTCGTGGATCCATATGTGGTATGTGAAAAGAACACACATGCAATGACTCTGGTTGTTGTTACTGAAAAGAACACACATGGAATGACACTGGTGGATCCATATGTGGTATGTGAAAAGAACACACATTTCAATGACTCTGGTTGTTTTTTACTAAAAAGAACACATATACAATGACACTGGTGGATCCATGTGTGGATTGTAAAGACAACACACATGCAATGACAAACGTGGATCCATAGGTGGTATGTGAGAAGAACAACCATGAAATGACTCTAGTTGTTGTTAGTAAAAAGAACACACATGCAATGACACTGGTGGATCCGTGTGTGGATTGTGAAGAGAACACACATGCAATGACACTGGTGGATCCATAGGTGGTATGTGAGAAGAACAGCCATGAAATGACTCTGGTTATTGTTAGTAAAAAGAACACACATGCAATGACACTAGTGGATCCATGGGTGGATTATGAAATGAACACACATGCAATGACACTGGTGGATCCACATGTGGTATGTGAGAAGAACACACATTTCAATGACCCTGGTTGTTGTTACTAAAAAGAACACACATGCAATGACTTTGGTGGATCCATGGGTGGATTGTGAAAAGAGCACACATGCAATGACACTGGTGGATCCGTATGTGGTATGTGAAAAGAACACACATGCAATGACTCTGGTTGTTGTTAGTGAAAAGAACACACATGCAATGACACTGGTGGATCCATAGATGGTATGTGAAAAGAACACACATTTCAACGACTCTAGTTGTTGTTACTAAAAAGAACACACATGCAATGACACTGGTGGATCCATCTGTGGTCTCTGTAGAGAACACACATTTCAATGACATTGGTGGATCCATATGTGGTATGTGAAAAGAACACACATGCAATGACTCTGGTTGTTGTTAGTGAAAAGAACACACATGCCATGATACTGGTGGATCCATAGGTGGTATGTGAAAAGAACACACATTTCAATGACTCTGGTTGTTGTTACTAAAAAGAACACACATGCAATGACACTGCTGGATCGATGTGTGGATTGTGAAGAGAACACACATGAAATGACACTGGTGGATCCATAGGTGGTATGTGAGAAGAACAGCCATGGAATGACTCTGGTTGTTGTTAGTAAAAAGAACACACATGGAATGACACTGGTAGGTCCATGTGTGGATTGTGAAGAGAACACACATGCAATGACACTGGTGGATCCATAGGTGGTATGTGAGAAGAACAACCATGAAATGACTCTGGTTGTTGTTAGTAAAAAGAACACACATGCAATGACACTGGTGGATCCATGGGTGGATTATGAAATGAACACACATGCAATGACACTGGTGGATCCATGGGTGGATTATGAAATGAACACACATGCAATGACACTTGTGGATCCACTTGTGGTATGTGAGTAGAACACACATTTCAATGACTCTAGTTGTTGTTACTAAAAAGAACACACATGCAATGACACTGGTGGATTGTGAAAAGATCACACATGCAATGACACTGGTGGATCCATATGTGTTATGTGAAAAGAACACACATGCAATGACACTGGTGGATCCATAGATGGTATGTGAAAAGAACACACATTTCAATGACTCTAATTGTTGTTACTAAAAAGAACACACATGCAATGACACAGGTGGATCCATGTGTGGTCTCTATAGAGAACACACATTTCAATGACACTGGTGGATCCATATGTGGTATGTGAAAAGAACACAAATGCAATGACTCTGGTTGTTGTTAGTGAAAAGAACACACATGCCATGATACTGGTGGATCCATAGGTGGTATGTGAAAAGAACACACATGCAATGACTCTGGTTGTTGTTACTGAAAAGAACACACATTTCAATGACACTGGTGGATCCATAGGTGGTATGTGAAAAGAACACACATGCAAAATGACTCTGGTTATTGTTACTAAAAAGAACACACATGCAATGACACTGCTGGATCCATTGGTGGATTGTGAAAAGAGCACACATGCAATGACACTGGTGGATCCACATGTGGTATGTGAAAAGAACACACATGCAATGACTCTTGTTGTTGTTAGTGAAAATAACACACATGTAATGACACTGGTGGATCCACATGTGGTATGTGAGAAGAACAGACATTTCAATGACTCTGGTTGTTGTTACTAAAAAGAACACACATGCAATGACACTGGTGGATCCATGGGTGGATTGTGAAAAGATCACACATGCAATGACACTGGTGGATCCATATGTGTTATGTGAAAAGAACACACATGCAATGACTCTGGTTGTTGTTAGTGAAAAGAACACACATGCAATGACACTGGTGGATCCATAGATGGTATGTGAAAAGAACACACATTTCAATGACTCTATTTGTTGTTACTAAAAAGAACACACATGCAATGACACTGGTGGATCCATGTGTGGTCTCTATAGAGAACACACATTTCAATGACACTGGTGGATCCATATGTGGTATGTGAAAAGAACACACATGCAATGACTCTGGTTGTTGTTAGTGAAAAGAACACACATGCCATGATACTGGTGGATCCATAGGTGGTATGTGAAAAGAACACACATGCAAAATGACTATGGTTGTTGTTACTAAAAAGACACACATGCAATGACACTGGTGGATCCATGGGTGGATTGTGAAAAGAGCAGACATGCAATGACACTGGTGGATCCATATGTGGTATGTGAAAAGAACACACATGCAAGGACTCTGGTTATTGTTAGTGAAAAGAACACACATGCAATGACACTGGTGGATCCATGTGTGGTCTTTGAAGAGAGCACACATTTCAATGACTCTGGTTGTTGTTAGTAAAAAGAACACAAATGCAATGACACTGGTGGATCCATGTGTGGTCTCTGAAGAGAACACACATGCAATGACACTGGTTGTTGTTACTAAAAAGAACACACATGCAATGACACTGGTGGATCCGTGTGTGGATTGTGAAGAGAACACACATGCAATGACTCCAGTTGTTGTTAGTGAAAAGAACACACATGCCATGATACTGGTGGATCCATAGGTGGTATGTGAAAAGAACACACATTTCAATGACTCTGGTTGTTGTTACTAAAAAGAACACACATGCAATGACACTGGTGGATCGATGTGTGGATTGTGAAGAGAACACACATGAAATGACACTGGTGGATCCATAGGTGGTATGTGAGAAGAACAGCCATGGAATGACTCTGGTTGTTGTTAGTAAAAAGAACACACATGGAATGACACTGGTGGGTCCATGTGTGGATTGTGAAGAGAACACACATGCAATGACACTGGTGGATCCATAGGTGGTATGTGAGAAGAAAAACCATGAAATGACTCTGGTTGTTGTTAGTAAAAAGAACACACATGCAATGACACTGGTGGATCCATGGGTGGATTATGAAATGAACACACATGCAATGACACTGGTGGATCCATGGGTGGATTATGAAATGAACACACATGCAATGACACTGGTGGATCCACTTGTGGTATGTGAGTAGAACACACATTTCAATGACTCTAGTTGTTGTTACTAAAAAGAACACACATGCAATGACACTGGTGGATTGTGAAAAGATCACACATGCAATGACACTGGTGGATCCATATGTGTTATGTGAAAAGAACACACATGCAATGACTCTGGTTGTTGTTAGTGAAAAGAACACACATGCAATGACACTGGTGGATCCATAGATGGTATGTGAAAAGAACACACATTTCAATGACTCTAATTGTTGTTACTAAAAAGAACACACATGCAATGACACAGGTGGATCCATGTGTGGTCTCTATAGAGAACACACATTTCAATGACACTGGTGGATCCATATGTGGTATGTGAAAAGAACACAAATGCAATGACTCTGGTTGTTGTTAGTGAAAAGAACACACATGCCATGATACTGGTGGATCCATAGGTGGTATTTGAAAAGAACACACATGCAATGACTCTGGTTGTTGTTACTGAAAAGAACACACATTTCAATGACACTGGTGGATCCATAGGTGGTATGTGAAAAGAACACACATGCTAAATGACTCTGGTTATTGTTACTAAAAAGAACACACATGCAATGACACTGCTGGATCCATGGGTGGATTGTGAAAAGAGCACACATGCAATGACACTGGTGGATCCACATGTGGTATGTGAAAAGAACACACATGCAATGACTCTTGTTGTTGTTAGTGAAAATAACACACATGTAATTACACTGGTGGATCCACATGTGGTATGTGAGAAGAACAGACATTTCAATGACTCTGGTTGTTGTTACTAAAAAGAACACACATGCAATGACACTGGTGGATCCATGGGTGGATTGTGAAAAGATCACACATGCAATGACACTGGTGGATCCATATGTGTTATGTGAAAAGAACACACATGCAATGACTCTGGTTGTTGTTAGTGAAAAGAACACACATGCAATGACACTGGTGGATCCATAGATGGTATGTGAAAAGAACACACATTTCAATGACTCTATTTGTTGTTACTAAAAAGAACACACATGCAATGACACTGGTGGATCCATGTGTGGTCTCTATAGAGAACACACATTTCAATGACACTGGTGGATCCATATGTGGTATGTGAAAAGAACACACATGCAATGACTCTGGTTGTTGTTAGTGAAAAGAACACACATGCCATGATACTGGTGGATCCATAGGTGGTATGTGAAAAGAACACACATGCAAAATGACTCTGGTTGTTGTTACTAAAAAGACACACATGCAATGATACTGGTGGATCCATGGGTGGATTGTGAAAAGAGCACACATGCAATGACACTGGTGGATCCATATGTGGTATGTGAAAAGAACACACATGCAAGGACTCTGGTTATTGTTAGTGAAAAGAACACACATGCAATGACACTGGTGGATCCATGTGTGGTCTTTGAAGAGAGCACACATTTCAATGACTCTGGTTGTTGTTAGTAAAAAGAACACAAATGCAATGACACTGGTGGATCCATGTGTGGTCTCTGAAGAGAACACACATGCAATGACACTGGTTGTTGTTACTAAAAAGAACACACATGCAATGACACTGGTGGATCCGTGTGTGGATTGTGAAGAGAACACACATGCAATGACTCCAGTTGTTGTTAGTGAAGAGAACACACATGCAATGACACTGGTGGATCCATAGGTGGTATGTGAAAAGAACACACATTTCAATGACTCTGGTTGTTGTTACTAAAAAGAACACACATGCAATGACACTGGTGGATCGATGTGTGGATTGTGAAGAGAACACACATGAAATGACACTGGTGGATCCATAGGTGGTATGTGAGAAGAACAGCCATTAAATGACTCTGGTTGTTGTTAGTAAAAAGAACACACATGCAATGACACTGGTGGGTCCATGTGTGGATTGTGAAGAGAACACACATGCAATGACACTGGTGGATCCATAGGTGGTATGTGAGAAGAACAACCATGAAATGACTCTGGTTGTTGTTAGTAAAAAGAACACACATGCAATGACACTGGTGGATCCATGGGTGGATTATGAAATGAACACACATGCAATGACACTGGTGGATCCATCAGTGGATTATGAAATGAACACACATGCAATGACACTGGTGGATCCACTTGTGGTATGTGAGAAGAACACACATTTCAATGACTCTAGTTGTTGTTACTAGAAAGAACACACATGCAATGACACTGGTGGATTGTGAAAAGATCACACATGCAATGACACTGGTGGATCCATATGTGTTATGTGAAAAGAACACACATGCAGTGACTCTGGTTGTTGTTAGTGAAAAGAACACACATGCAATGACACTGGTGGATCCATCGGTGGATTATGAAATGAACACACATGCAATGACACTGGTGGATCCACTTGTGGTATGTGAGAAGAACACACATTTCAATGACTAGTTGTTGTTACTGGAAAGAACACACGTGCAATGACACTGGTGGATTGTGAAAAGATCACACATGCAATGACGCTGGTGGATCCATATGTGTTATGTGAAAAGAACACACATGCAATGACTCTGGTTGTTGTTAGTGAAAAGAACACACATGCAATGACACTGGTGGATCCATAGATGGTATGTGAAAAGAACACACATTTCAATGACTCTGTTTGTTGTTACTAAAAAGAACACACATGCAATGACACTGGTGGATCCATGTGTGGTCTCTATAGAGAAGACACATTTCAATGACATTGGTGGGTCCATATGTGGTATGTGAAAAGAACACACATGCAATGACTCTGGTTGTTGTTAGTGAAAAGAACACACATGCAATGATACTGGTGGATCCATAGGTGGTATGTGAAAAGAACACACATGCAAAATGACTCTGGTTGTTGTTACTAAAAAGAACACACATGCAATGACATTGGTGGATCCATGGGTGGTCTCTGTAGAGAACACACATTTCAATGACACTGGTGGATCCATATGTGGTATATGAAAAGAACACACATGCAATGACTCTGGTTGTAGTTAGTGAAAAGAACACACATTTCAATGACACTGGTGGATCCATAGGTGGTATGTGAAAAGAACACACATGCAAAATGACTCTGGTTGTTGTTACTAAAAAGAACACACATGCAATGACTCTAGTTGTTGTTAGTGAAAACAACACACATGCAATGACACTAGTGGATCCATAGGTGGTATGTGAAAAGAACACACATTTCAATTACTCTGGTTGTTGTTACTAAAAAGAACAGACATGCAATGACACTGGTGGATCCATGGGTGGATTGTGAAAAGAACACACATGCAATGACACTGGTGGATCCATAGGTGGTATGTGAAAACAACACACATGCAAAATGACTCTGGTTGTTGTTACTAAAAAGAACACACATGCAATGACACTGGTGGATCCATGTGAGGTCTCTATAGAGAACACACATTTCAATGACACTGGTGGATCCATATGTGGTATGTGAAAAGAACACACATATAATGACTCTGGTTTTTGTTACTGAAAAGAACACAAATGGAATGACACTGGTGGATCCATATGTGGTATGTGAAAAGAACACACATTTCAATGACTCTGGTTGTTTTTTACTAAAAAGAACACACATACAATGACACTGGTGGATCAATGTGTGGATTGTGAAGACAACACACATGCAATGACACTCGTGGATCCATAGGTGGTATGTGAGAAGAACGACCATGAAATGACTCTAGTTGTTGTTAGTAAAAAGAACACACATGCAATGACACTGGTGGATCCATGTGTGGATTGTGAAGAGAACACACATGCAATGACACTGGTGGATCCATAGGTGGTATGTGAGAAGAACAGCTATGAAATGACTCTGGTTGTTGTTAGTAAAAAGAACACACATGCAATGACACTAGTGGATCCATGGGTGGATTATGAAATGAACACACATGCAATGACACTGGTGGATCCACATGTGGTATGTGAGAAGAACACACATTTCAATGACCCTGGTTGTTGTTACTAAAAAGAACACACATGCAATGACTTTGGTGGATCCATGGGTGGATTGTGAAAAGAGCACACATGCAATGACATTGGTGGATCCGTATGTGGTATGTGAAAAGAACACACATGCAATGACTCTGGTTGTTGTTAGTGAAAAGAACACACATGCAATGACACTGGTGGATCCATAGATGGTATGTGAAAAGAACACACATTTCAATGACTCTGGTTGTTTTTACTAAAAAGAACACACATGCAATGACACTGCTGGATCCATCTGTGGTCTCTGTAGAGAACACACATTTCAATTACATTGGTGGATCCATATGTGGTATGTAAAAAGAACACACATGCAATGACTCTGGTTGTTGTTATTGAAAAGAGCACACATGCCATGATACTGGTGGATCCATAGGTGGTATGTGAAAAGAACACACCTGCAAAATGACTCTAGTTGTTGTTACTAAAAAGAACACACATGCAATGACACTGGTGGATCCATGGGTGGATTGTGAAAAGAGCACACATGTAATGACACTAGTGGATCCATATGTGGTATGTGAAAAGAACACACATGCAATGACTCTGGTTGTTGTTAGTGAAAAGAACACACATGCAATGTCACTGGTGGATCCATGTGTGGTCTCCGAAGAGAGCACACATTTCAATGACTCTGGTTGTTGTTAGTAAAAAGAACACACATGCAATGACACTGGTGGATCCATGTGTGGTCTCTGAAGAGAACACACATGCAATGACACTGGGTGTTGTTACTAAACAGAACACACATGCAATGACACTAGTGGATCCGTGTGTGGATTGTGAAGAGAACGCACATGCAATGACTCCAGTTGTTGTTAGTGAAGAGAACACACATGCACTGACACTGGTGGATCCATAGGTGCCATGTGAAAAGAACACACATTTCAATGACTCTAGTTGTTGTTACTAAAAAGAACACACATGCAATGAACTGGTGGATCCATGTGTGGATTGTGAAGACAACACACATGCAATGACACTGGTGGGATCCATAGGTGGTATGTGAGAAGAACAGCCATGAAATGACTCTTGTTGTTGTTAGTAAAAAGAACACACATGCAATGACACTGGTGGATCCATGTGTGGATTGTGAAGAGAACACACATGCAATGACACTGGTGGATACATAGGTGGTATGCGAGAAGAACAGCCATGAAATGACTCTAGTTGTTGTTAGTAAAAAGAACACACATGCAATGACACTGGTGGATCCATGGGTGGATTATGAAATGAATACACATGCAATGACACTGGTGGATCCACATGTGGTATGGGAGAAGAACACACATTTCAATGGCCCTGGTTGTTGTTACTAAAAGGAACACACAGGCAATGACACTGGCGGATCCATGGGTGGATTGTGAAAAGAGAACACATGCAATGATACTGGTGGATCCATATGTGGTATGTGAAAAGAACACACATGCAGTGACTCTGGTTGTTGATAGTGAAAAGAACACACATGCAATGGCACTGGTGGATCCATAGATGGTATGTGAAAAGAACACACATTTCAATGACTCTGGTTGTTGTTACTAAAAAGAACACACATGCAATAACACTGGTGGATCCATCTGTGGTCTCTATAGAGAACACACATTTGAATGACATTGGTGGATCCATATGTGGTATGTGAAAAGGACACACATGCAATGACTCTGGTTGTTGCTAGTGAAAAGAACACACATGCCATGATACTGGTCGATCCATAGGTGGTATGTGAAAAGAACACACCTGTAAAATGACTTTGGTTGTTGTTACTAAAAAGAACACACATGCAATGACACTGGTGGATCCATGGGTGGAATGTGAAAAGAGCACACATGTAATGACACTGGTGGATCCATATGTGGTATGTGAAAAGAACACACATGCAATGACTCTGGTTGTTGTTATTGAAAAGAACACACATGCAATGACACTGATGGATCCATGTGTGGTCTCTAAAGAGAGCACACATTTCAATGACTCTGGTTGTTGTTAGTAAAAAGAACACACTTGCAATGACACTGGTGGATCCATGTGTGGTCTCTGAAGAGAACACACATGCAATGACAGTGGTGGATCCATGTGTGGTCTCTGAAGAGAACACACATACTATGAAACTGGTTGTTGTTACTAAAAAGAACACACATGCAATGACGCTGGTGGATCCGTGTGTGGATTGTGAAGAGAAAACACATGCAATGACTCCAGTTGTTGTTAGTGAAGAGAACACACATGCAATGACACTGGTGGATCCATAGGTGGTATGTGAAAAGAACACACATTTCAATGACTCTGGATGTTGTTACTAAAAAGAACACACATGCAATGACACTGGTGGATCTATGTGTGGATTGTGAAGAGAACACACATGCAATGACACTGGTGGATCCATAGGTGGTATGTGAGAAGAACAACCATGAAATGACTCTGGTTGTTGTTAGTAAAAAGAACACACATGCAATGACACTGGTGGATCCGTGCGTGGATTGTGAAGAGAACACACATGCAATTACACTAGTGGATCCATAGGTGGTATGTGAGAAGAACAACCATGAAATGACTCTGGTTGTTGTTAGTAAAAAGAACACACATGCAATGTCACTGGTGGATCCACTTGTGGTCTGTGAGAACAACACACATTTCAATGACTCTGGTTGTTGTTACTGAAAAGAACACACATGCAATGACACTGGTGGATTGCGAAAAGAGCACACATGCAATGACACTAGTGGATCCATATGTGGTATGTGAAAAGAACACACATGCAATGACTCTGGTTGTTGTTAGTGAAAATAACACACATGCAATGACACTGGTGGATCCATAGGTGGTATGTGAAAAGAACACACATTTCAATGACTCTGGTTATCGATACTAAAAAGAACACACATGCAATGACACTGGTGGATCCATGTGTGGTCTCTATAGAGAAGACACATTTCAATGACATTGGTGGATCCATATGTGGTATGTGAAAAGAACACACATGCAATGACTTTGGTTGTTGTTAGTGAAAAGAACACACATGCAATGATACTGGTGGATCCATAGGTGGTATGTGAAAAGAACACACATGCAAAATGACTCTGGTTGTTGTTACTAAAAAGAACACACATGCAATGACACTGGTGGATCCATGGGTGGTCTCTGTAGAGAACACACATTTCAATGACACTGGTGGATCCATATGTGGTATGTGAAAAGAACACACATGCAATGACTCTGGTTGTTGTTACTGAAAAGAACACACATTTCAATGACACTGGTGGATCCATAGGTGGTATGTGAAAAGAACACACATGCAAAATGACTCTCGTTGTTGTTACTAAAAAGAACACACATGCAATGACTCTGGTTGTTGTTAGTGAAAAGAACACACATGCAATGACACTGGTGGATCCATAGGTGGTATGTGAAAAGAACACACATTTCAATTACTCTGGTTGTAGTTACTAAAAAGAACAGACATGCAATGACACTGGTGGATCCATGGGTGGATTGTGAAAAGAACACACATGCAATGACACTGGTGGATCCATAGGTGGTATGTGAAAACAACGCACATGCAAAATGACTCTGGTTGTTGTTACTAAAAAGAACACACATGCAATGACACTGGTGGATCCATGTGTGGTCTCTGTAGAGAACGCACTTTTGAATGACACTCGTGGATCCATATGTGGTATGTGAAAAGAACACACATGCAATGACTCTGGTTGTTGTTACTGAAAAGAACACACATGGAATGACACTGTGGATCCATATGTGGTATGTGAAAAGAACACACATTTCAATGACTCTGGTTGTTTTTTACTAAAAGGAACACACATACAATGACACTGGTGGATCCATGTGTGGATTGTAAAGACAACACACATGCAATGACAAACGTGGATCCATAGGTGGTATGTGAGAAGAACAACCATGAAATGACTCTAGTTGTTGTTAGTAAAAAGAACACACATGCAATGACACTGGTGGATCCGTGTGTGGATTGTGAAGAGAACACACATGCAATGACACTGGTGGATCCATAGGTGGTATGTGAGAAGAATAGCCATGAAATGACTCTGGTTATTGTTAGTAAAAAGAACACACATGCAATGACACTAGTGGATCCATGGGTGGATTATGAAATGAACACACATGCAATGACACTGGTGGATCCACATGTGGTATGTGAGAAGAACACACATTTCAATGACCCTGGTTGTAGATACTAAAAAGAACACACATGCAATGACTTTGGTGGATCCATGGGTGGATTGTGAAAAGAGCACACATGCAATGACACTGGTGGATCCGTATGTGGTATGTGAAAAGAACACACATGCAATGACTCTGGTTGTTGTTAGTGAAAAGAACACACATGCAATGACACTGGTGGATCCATAGATGGTATGTGAAAAGAACACACATTTCAACGACTCTAGTTGTTGTTACTAAAAAGAACACACATGCAATGACACTGGTGGATCCATCTGTGGTCTCTGTAGAGAACACACATTTCAATGACATTGGTGGATCCATATGTGGTATGTGAAAAGAACACACATGCAATGACTCTGGTTGTTGTTAGTGAAAAGAACACACATGCCATGATACTGGTGGATCCATAGGTGGTATGTGAAAAGAACACACCTGCAAAATGACTCTGGTTGTTGTTACTAAAAAGAACACACATGCAATGACACTGGTGGATCCATGGGTGGATTGTGAAAAGAGCACACATGTAATGACACTAGTGGATCCATATGTGGTATGTGAAAAGAACACACATGCAATGACTCTGGTTGTTGTTAGTGAAAAGAACACACATGCAATGTCACTGGTGGATCCATGTGTGGTCTCCGAAGAGAGCACACATTTCAATGACTCTGGTTGTTGTTAGTAAAAAGAACACACATGCAATGACACTGGTGGATCCATGTGTGGTCTCTGAAGAGAACACACATGCAATGACACTGGGTGTTGTTACTAAACAGAACACACATGCAATGACACTAGTGGATCCGTGTGTGGATTGTGAAGAGAACGCACATGCAATGACTCCAGTTGTTGTTAGTGAAGAGAACACACATGCACTGACACTGGTGGATCCATAGGTGCCATGTGAAAAGAACACACATTTCAATGACTCTAGTTGTTGTTACTAAAAAGAACACACATGCAATGAACTGGTGGATCCATGTGTGGATTGTGAAGACAACACACATGCAATGACACTGGTGGGATCCATAGGTGGTATGTGAGAAGAACAGCCATGAAATGACTCTTGTTGTTGTTAGTAAAAAGAACACACATGCAATGACACTGGTGGATCCATGTGTGGATTGTGAAGAGAACACACATGCAATGACACTGGTGGATACATAGGTGGTATGCGAGAAGAACAGCCATGAAATGACTCTAGTTGTTGTTAGTAAAAAGAACACACATGCAATGACACTGGTGGATCCATGGGTGGATTATGAAATGAATACACATGCAATGACACTGGTGGATCCACATGTGGTATGGGAGAAGAACACACATTTCAATGGCCCTGGTTGTTGTTACTAAAAGGAACACACAGGCAATGACACTGGCGGATCCATGGGTGGATTGTGAAAAGAGAACACATGCAATGATACTGGTGGATCCATATGTGGTATGTGAAAAGAACACACATGCAGTGACTCTGGTTGTTGATAGTGAAAAGAACACACATGCAATGGCACTGGTGGATCCATAGATGGTATGTGAAAAGAACACACATTTCAATGACTCTGGTTGTTGTTACTAAAAAGAACACACATGCAATAACACTGGTGGATCCATCTGTGGTCTCTATAGAGAACACACATTTGAATGACATTGGTGGATCCATATGTGGTATGTGAAAAGGACACACATGCAATGACTCTGGTTGTTGCTAGTGAAAAGAACACACATGCCATGATACTGGTGGATCCATAGGTGGTATGTGAAAAGAACACACCTGTAAAATGACTTTGGTTGTTGTTACTAAAAAGAACACACATGCAATGACACTGGTGGATCCATGGGTGGATTGTGAAAAGAGCACACTTGTAATGACACTGGTGGATCCATATGTGGTATGTGAAAAGAACACACATGCAATGACTCTGGTTGTTGTTATTGAAAAGAACACACATGCAATGACACTGATGGATCCATGTGTGGTCTCTAAAGAGAGCACACATTTCAATGACTCTGGTTGTTGTTAGTAAAAAGAACACACTTGCAATGACACTGGTGGATCCATGTGTGGTCTCTGAAGAGAACACACATGCAATGACAGTGGTGGATCCATGTGTGGTCTCTGAAGAGAACACACATGCAATGAAACTGGTTGTTGTTACTAAAAAGAACACACATGCAATGACGCTGGTGGATCCGTGTGTGGATTGTGAAGAGAAAACACATGCAATGACTCCAGTTGTTGTTAGTGAAGAGAACACACATGCAATGACACTGGTGGATCCATAGGTGGTATGTGAAAAGAACACACATTTCAATGACTCTGGATGTTGTTACTAAAAAGAACACACATGCAATGACACTGGTGGATCTATGTGTGGATTGTGAAGAGAACACACATGCAATGACACTGGTGGATCCATAGGTGGTATGTGAGAAGAACAACCATGAAATGACTCTGGTTGTTGTTAGTAAAAAGAACACACATGCAATGACACTGGTGGATCCGTGCGTGGATTGTGAAGAGAACACACATGCAATTACACTAGTGGATCCATAGGTGGTATGTGAGAAGAACAACCATGAAATGACTCTGGTTGTTGTTAGTAAAAAGAACACACATGCAATGTCACTGGTGGATCCACTTGTGGTCTGTGAGAACAACACACATTTCAATGACTCTGGTTGTTGTTAGTGAAAAGAACACACATGCAATGACACTGGTGGATTGCGAAAAGAGCACACATGCAATGACACTAGTGGATCCATATGTGGTATGTGAAAAGAACACACATGCAATGACTCTGGTTGTTGTTAGTGAAAATAACACACATGCAATGACACTGGTGGATCCATAGGTGGTATGTGAAAAGAACACACATTTCAATGACTCTGGTTATCGATACTAAAAAGAACACACATGCAATGACACTGGTGGATCCATGTGTGGTCTCTATAGAGAAGACACATTTCAATGACATTGGTGGATCCATATGTGGTATGTGAAAAGAACACACATGCAATGACTTTGGTTGTTGTTAGTGAAAAGAACACACATGCAATGATACTGGTGGATCCATAGGTGGTATGTGAAAAGAACACACATGCAAAATGACTCTGGTTGTTGTTACTAAAAAGAACACACATGCAATGACACTGGTGGATCCATGGGTGGTCTTTGTAGAGAACACACATTTCAATGACACTGGTGGATCCATATGTGGTATGTGAAAAGAACACACATGCAATGACTCTGGTTGTTATTACTGAAAAGAACACACATTTCAATGACACTGGTGGATCCATAGGTGGTATGTGAAAAGAACACACATGCAAAATGACTCTCGTTGTTGTTACTAAAAAGAACACACATGCAATGACTCTGGTTGTTGTTAGTGAAAAGAACACACATGCAATGACACTGGTGGATCCATAGGTGGTATGTGAAAAGAACACACATTTCAATTACTCTGGTTGTAGTTACTAAAAAGAACAGACATGCAATGACACTGGTGGATCCATGGGTGGATTGTGAAAAGAACACACATGCAATGACACTGGTGGATCCATAGGTGGTATGTGAAAACAACGCACATGCAAAATGACTCTGGTTGTTGTTACTAAAAAGAACACACATGCAATGACACTGGTTGTTGTTACTCCATGTGTGGTCTCTGTAGAGAACGCACTTTTGAATGACACTCGTGGATCCATATGTGGTATGTGAAAAGAACACACATGCAATGACTCTGGTTGTTGTTACTGAAAAGAACACACATGGAATGACACTGTGGATCCATATGTGGTATGTGAAAAGAACACACATTTCAATGACTCTGGTTGTTTTTTACTAAAAAGAACACACATACAATGACACTGGTGGATCCATGTGTGGATTGTAAAGACAACACACATGCAATGACAAACGTGGATCCATAGGTGGTATGTGAGAAGAACAACCATGAAATGACTCTAGTTGTTGTTAGTAAAAAGAACACACATGCAATGACACTGGTGGATCCGTGTGTGGATTGTGAAGAGAACACACATGCAATGACACTGGTGGATCCATAGGTGGTATGTGAGAAGAACAGCCATGAAATGACTCTGGTTATTGTTAGTAAAAAGAACACACATGCAATGACACTAGTGGATCCATGGGTGGATTATGAAATGAACACACATGCAATGACACTGGTGGATCCACATGTGGTATGTGAGAAGAACACACATTTCAATGACCCTGGTTGTTGTTACTAAAAAGAACACACATGCAATGACTTTGGTGGATCCATGGGTGGATTGTGAAAACAGCACACATGCAATGACACTGGTGGATCCGTATGTGGTATGTGAAAAGAACACACATGCAATGACTCTGGTTGTTGTTAGTGAAAAGAACACACATGCAATGACACTGGTGGATCCATAGATGGTATGTGAAAAGAACACACATTTCAACGACTCTAGTTGTTGTTACTAAAAAGAACACACATGCAATGACACTGGTGGATCCATCTGTGGTCTCTGTAGAGAACACACATTTCAATGACATTGGTGGATCCATATGTGGTATGTGAAAAGAACACACATGCAATTACTCTGGTTGTTGTTAGTGAAAAGAACACACATGCCATGATACTGGTGGATCCATAGGTGGTATGTGAAAAGAACACACCTGCAAAATGACTCTGGTTGTTGTTACTAAAAAGAACACACATGCAATGACACTAGTGGATCCATGGGTAGATTGTGAAAAGAGCACACATGTAATGACACTAGTGGATCCATATGTGGTATGTGAAAAGAACACACATGCAATGACTCTGGTTGTTGTTAGTGAAAATAACACACATGCAATGACAATGGTGGATCCATGTGTGGTCTCCAAAGAGAGCACACATTTCAATGACTCTGGTTGTTGTTAGTAAAAAGAACACACATGCATTGACACTGGTGGATCCATGTGTGGTCTCTGAAGAGAACACACATGCAATGACACTGGTTGTTGTTACTAAACAGAACACACATGCAATGACACTAGTGGATCCGTGTGTGGATTGTGAAGAGAACGCACATGGAATGACTCTAGTTATTGTTAGTGAAGAGAACACACATGCACTGACACTGGTGGATCCATAGGTGGTATGTTAAAAGAACACACATTTCAATGACTCTAGTTGTTGTTACTAAAAATAACACACATGCAATGAACTGGTGGATCCATGTGTGGATTGTGAAGACAACACACATGCAATGACACTGGTGGATCCATAGGTGGTATGTGAGAAAAACAGCCATCAAATGACTCTTGTTGTTGTTAGTAAAAAGAACACACATGCAATGACACCGGTGGATCCATGTGTGGATTGTGAAGAGAACACACATGCAATGACACTGGTGGATACATAGGTGGTATGTGAGAAGAACAGCCATGAAATGACTCTAGTTGTTGTTAGTAAAAAGAACACACATGCAATGACACTGGTGGATCCATGGGTGGATTATGAAATGAACACACATGCAATGACACTGGTGGATCCACATGTGGTATGGGAGAAGAACACACATTTCAATGACCCTGGTTGTTGTTACTAAAAGGAACACACAGGCAATGACACTGGCGGATCCATGGGTGGATTGTGAAAAGAGCACACATGCAATGATACTGGTGGATCCATATGTGGTATGTGAAAAGAACACACATGCAATGACTCTGGTTGTTGATAGTGAAAAGAACACACATGCAATGACTCTGGTTGTTGATAGTGAAAAGAACACACATGCAATGGCACTGGTGGATCCATAGATGGTATGTGAAAAGAACACACATTTCAATGACTCTGGTTGTTGTTACTAAAAAGAACACACATGCAATGACACTGGTGGATCCATCTGTGGTCTCTATAGAGAACACACATTTGAATGACATTGGTGGATCCAGATGTGGTATGTGAAAAGGACACACATGCAATGACTCTGGTTGTTGTTAGTGAAAAGAACACACATGCCATGATACTGGTGGATCCATAGGTGGTATGTGAAAAGAACACACCTGTAAAATGACTCTGGTTGTTGTTACTAAAAAGAACACACATGCAATGACACTGGTGGATCCATGGGTGGATTGTGAAAAGAGCACACATGTAATGACACTGGTGGAACCATATGTGGTATGTGAAAAGAACGCACATGCAATGACTCTGGTTGTTGTTGTTGAAAATAACACACATGCAATGACACTGATGGATCCATGTGTGGTCTCTAAAGAGAGCACACATTTCAATGACTCTGGTTGTTGTTAGTAAAAAGAACACACATGCAATGACACTGGTGGATCCATGTGTGGTCTCTGAAGAGAACACACATGCAATGACACTGGTTGTTGTTACTAAAAAGAACACACATGCAATGACACTGGTGGATCCGTGTGTGGATTGTGAAGAGAACACACATGCAATGACTCCAGTTGTTGTTAGTGAAGAGAACACACATGCAATGACACTGGTGGATCCATAGGTGGTATGTGAAAAGAACACACATTTCAATGACTCTGGATGTTGTTACTAAAAATAACACACATGCAATGACACTGGTGGATCGATGTGTGGATTGTGAAGAGAACACACATGCAATGACACTAGTGGATCCATAGGTGGTATGTGAGAAGAACAACCATGAAATGACTCTGGTTGTTGTTAGTAAAAAGAACACACATGCAATGACACTAGTGGATCCATGGGTGGATTATGAAATGAAAACACATGCAATGACACTGGTGGATCCACATGTGGTATGTGAGAAGAACACACATTTCAATGACCCTAGTTGTTGTCTACTAAAAAGAACACACATGCAATGACACTGGTGGATCCACATGTGGTATGTGAGAAGAACACACATTTCAATGACTCTCCTTGTTGTTACTAAAAAGAACACACATGCAATGACACTGGTGGATTGTGAAAAGAGCACACATGCAATGACACTGGTAGATCCATATGTGGTATGTGAAAAGAACACACATGCAATGACTCTGGTTGGTGTTAGTGAAAATAACACACATGCAATGACACTGGTGGATCCATAGGTGGTATGTGAAAAGAATACACATTTCAATGACTCTGGTTATTGTTACTAAAAAGAACACACACGCAATGACACTGGTGGATCCATGTGTGGTCTCTGTAGAGAACACACATTTCAATGACATTGGTGGATCCATATGTGGTATGTGAAAAGAACACACATGCAATGACTCTGGTTGTTGTTAATGAAAAGAACACACATGCAATGATACTGGTGGATCCATAGGTGGTATGTGAAAAGAACACACATGCAAAATGACTCTGGTTGTTGTTACTAAAAAGAACACACATGCAATGACACTGGTGGATCCATGGGTGGATTGTGAAAAGAGCACACATGCAATGACAATAGTGGATCCATATGTGGTATGTGAAAAGAACACACATGCAATGACTCTGGTTGTTGTTAGTGAAAAGAACACACATGTAATGACATTGGTGGATCCATGTGTGGTCTCTGAAGAGAGCACACATTTCAATGACTCTGGTTGTTGTTAGTAAAAAGAGCACACATGAAATGACACTGGTGGATCCATGTGTGGTCTCTGAAGAGAACACACATGCAATGACACTGGTTGTTGTTACTAAAAAGAACACACATGCAATGACACTGGTGGATCCATGTGTGGATTGTGAAGAGAACACACATGCAATGACTCCAGTTGTTGTTGGTGAAAAGAACATACATGCAATGACACCGGTGGATCCATGTGTGGTCTTTGTCGAGAACACACATTTCAATGACACCGGTGGATCCATATGTGGTATGTGAAAAGAACACACATGCAAAATGACTCTGGTTGTTGTTACTAAAAAGAACACACATGCAATGAATCAGGTTGTTTTTAGTGAAAACAACAAACATGCAATGACACTGGTGAATCCATAGGTGGTATGTGAAAAGAACACACATTTCAATGACTCTGGTTGTTGTTACTAAAAAGAACACACGTGCAATGACACTGGTGGATCCATGGATGGATTGTGAAAAGTACAACCATGAAATGAATCTGGTTGTTGTTAGTAAAAAGAACAGACATGCAATGACTCTAGTTGTTGTTAGTGAAAAGAGCACACATGAAATGATTCCAGTTGTTGTTAGTGAAAAGAACATACATGCAATGACACCGGTGGATCCATGTGTGGTCTCTATAGAGAACACACATTTCAATGACACTGGTGGATCCATATGAGGTATGTGAAAAGAACACACATGCAATGACTCTGGTTGTTGTTAGTGAAAAGAACACACATGCAATGACACTAGTGGATCGATAGGTGGTATGTGAAAAGAACACGCATGCAAAATGACTCTGGTTGTTGTTACTAAAAAGAACACACATGCAATGACACTGGTGGATCCATAGGTGGATTATGAAATGAACACACTTGCAATGACACTGGTTGATCCATAGGTGGTATGTGAGAAGAACACACATTTCAATGAATCTGGTTGTTGTTACTAAAAAGAACACACATGCAATGACACTGGTGGATCCATGTGTGGATTTTGAAGACAACACACATGCAATGACACTGGTGGATCCATAGGTGGTATGTGAGAAGAACAACCATGAAATGACTTTGGTTGTTTTTAGTAAAAATAACACACATGCAATGACTCCAGTTGTTGTTAGTGAAAAGAGCACACATGCAATAACTCCATTTGTTGTTAGTGAAAAGAACATACATGCAATGACACCGGTGGATCCAAGTGTGGTCTCTATAGAGAACACACATTTCAATGACACTAGTGGATCCATATGTGGTATGTGAAAAGAACACACATGCAATGACTCTGGTTGTTGTTAGTGAAAAGAACACACATGCAATGACACTGGTGGATCCATAAGTGGTATATGAAAAGAACACACATGCAAAATGATTCTGGTTGTCATTAATAAAAAGAACACACATGCAATGACTCTGGTTGTTGTTAGTGAAAAGAACACACATGCAATGACACTGGTGGATCCACAGGTGGTATTTGAAAAGAACACACATTTCAATGACTCCGGTTGTTGTTACTGAAAAGAACACACATGCAATGACACTGGTAGATCCATGGGTGGATTGTGAAAAGAACACACATGCAATGACACTGGTGGATCCATAAGTGGTATGTGAAAAGAACACACATGCAAAATGACTTTGGTTGTTGTTAGTAAAAAGAACACACATGCAATGACACTGGTGGATCCATGTGTGGTCTCTGTAGAGAACACACATTTCAATGACACTGGTGGATCCATATGTGGTATGTGAAAAGAACACACATGCAATGACTTTGGTTATTGTTAGTGAAAAGAACACACATGCAATGACACTGGTGGATCCATAGGTGGATGTGAAAAGAATACACATGCAAAATGACTCTAGTTGTTGTTACTAAAAAGAACACACATGCAATGACACTGGTGGATCCATAGGTGGATTATGAAATGAACACACATGCAATGACACTGGTGGATCCATAGGTGGTATGTGAGAAGAACACACATTTCAATGACTCTGGTTGTTGTTACTACAAAGAACGCACATGCAATGACACTGGTGGATCCATGTGTGGATTGTGAAGAGAACACACATACAATGACACTGGTGGATCCATAGGTGGTATGTGAGAAGAACAGCCATGAAATGACTCTGGTTGTTGTTAGGAAAAAGAACACACATGCAATGACTCCAGTTGTTGTTAGTGAAAAGAGCACACATGCAATGACTCTAGTTGTTGTTAGTGAAAAGAACATACATGCAATGACACTGGTGGATCCATGTGTGGTCTCTATAGAGAACACACATTTCAATGACACTGGTGGATCCATATGTGGTATGTGAAAAGAAAACACATGCAATGACTCTGGTTGTTGTTACTAAAAAGAACATACATGCAATGACACTGGTGGATCCATAGGTGGATTATGAAATGAACAAACATGCAATGACACTGGTGGATCCATAGGTGGTATGTGACAAGAACACACATTTCAATGACTCTTGTTGTTGTTACTAAAAAGAACACACATGCAATGACACTGGCGGATCCATGGGTGGATTGTGAAAAGAGCAGACATGCAATGACATTGGTGGATCCATGTGTGGATTGAGAAGAGAACACACGTGCAATGACACTAGTGGATCCATAGGTGGTATGTGAGAAGAACATCCATGAAATGACTCTAGTTATTGTTAGTAAAAAGAACACACATGCAATGACACTAGTGGATCCATAGGTGGTATGTGAAAAGAGCACACATTTCAATGACTCTGGTTGTTGTTAGTGAAAAGAACACACATGCAATGACACTGGTGGATCCATAGGTGGATTGTGAAAAGAGCACACATGCAATGACTCCAGTTGTTGTTAGTGAAAAGAACACACCTTGCAATGACACTGGTGGATCCATAGGTGGATTGTGAAAAGAGCACACATGCAATGACACTGGTGGATCCATATGTGGTATGTGAAAAGAACACAAATGGAATGACTCTGGTTATTGTTAGTAAAAAGAACACACATGCAATGACACTGGTGGATCTATAGGTGGATTGTGAAAAGAGAACAAATGCAATGACGTTTGAATGGTACTGGTGGATCCATAGGCGGATTGTGAAAAGAGATTTTCCCTCTCTCTGTCACAAATCTCACAAAAGCCCAAATGTGTGGAGATCCCAAACATGTGCTCACTCTGGGTGCTATGCCCTGAGCGCGGACGATGCAGCGAAGAGCCGGGGACGCATGACGGTCAGTGGACGGCTTGGACCTGCCATTGCCACGGCGAGGGGGCATCGTGCTCGAGGTAGTTGCTCCGAATGGTCGATGGCGGGTACACAGAGTGGGGTGCCGATCTGATCAAGGACGAGCAGCGGTTTCATGCATCGTGTCCACGCATGCATTTGTCGATTATCAAAAAAAGTAATATCTCGCGCACTGAACATAATTTGATCAAAACAAAAGTGGCACAGCGTATTCTAGACTCGTAAATATCACATGCGTGCCTGTCATGTGGAGTTCGACGGAGTTGGACGTGCCAATGTGATTGTGCAGTAGTTGCGCGCGTCATTGCCCCATCAACATGTGACACACGCACGCGGGATGTGCGCGCCGATTCCCGTGACGACCACCCGGCTCGCACTCCCCTTATTATATACTGGATTTTGGGCGGCGCTGAAGACCATTGAAGTGTCCATTGCAATAAAGACAAGTCCCATCGATTCCCTACCCCTGCCTCCCTGGCTTCTTTGAGAAGGTAGACCGTACACGGTGGTCTTTTATAATACTACTAGTACTACTAGACCATGGCCTGTACTCTTACTCTTCTCCCACACTAATAATCACTATCTCCTTCCTCCTGCCGCAGCCACACTCACCCTGCAAGCCATGGCTCCACTGAGGAGGGAGAGAGGCCGGTCGACGATCCTCGCAGAGAAAAGGGAGAGAAATCGCCGCGAGGCACTTCTTGCTCTACCAGCCGCTCAAGCCCACCCTCTCATCGAGGCCCAATCTCCCTCAACAATGGCGCCGAATGTTCTAGCAGGCGAGGGCTCCTCCCGGTATGGTATCCTTATTCTACTTCTTCTCCATCTCCCTCTCCATCATGATCTTAATCAGCTTCTTCTTGTTTTTCTTCTTCTTTTGGCTCTTCCTCTTCTACGTATTATAGGTCGGCCGTGGAGCTCGAATCCACCACGACGGAGGCGTTGCAGGACCTGTTCGGCCCTGTTCCATGTCTCAGCGAGGTAGCAAATCTCCACGCTGTTATTTCTCCGAGTTATGATGTGGATTTCTTAGATGTTGTTCGGACCGCATTGGTTTTTCTTCTTCTTTTGCGAGTTGTATTTGTTTTCATGAATATGACTGGATCTCTTGGTCCTTCCTTAATACCGCTGTTCATAGATTCACTATGTATTTTTGTGATTAGGATGAGTTTATCATGGTCATGAATAGATCTCCAGGTCTATTTTTAACACTGCAGCCAATAGATTCAACAGGGTTTTTTTGATCTATATTAGTATTCACCTGGGACATGGAGTGTAATTGTAGAATTCCTATTTCAATTAACATGAACGATGCAGCCATCGAAGGCCGAGTACCGTGAGAAGGTGGCCGTGATCAGTTCCAAGATTGCCAACCAACATGAGCTTGCACGCTCCCTCACCCAAGCTAATGAGAGCCTACGCAATCAATTATCTGTGCAGAAGGAGATCTCGCTAGACTTCACACGTGACATCGTTAGGCTGCAGAAAGTGCTTGACCGTAACTTGATCAGGCAAGAATAGGCCATCAAGATAATCAACGAGCTCATGGAGGAGAAGAAGAATCTCGTGGAAAGGTGCATTCTCCTACAGGACGAAGTCATCAAGGCACTCAGAGGACGCATCGAGGAAACCAAGGCTACCATCTGAGCCTACCATGACAGGAACCGTTGCATGGATGCAGTCAAGGAGATGAAGGCGGACATGAGCAGAGGGATCACCGTACTCGAGGGTGTTCGGAAAGAGAACGAGGAGCTAAGGGCATGTCTGGAGGCATATCGGAGCAATGCCCAAGTCTGATTCCCGTTAGCGGGGACACGAATACCAGTTCGTCCTCCTCTCGTTTTGTAATGTTTAGGGTTCAGGGAGCAATGCCCATGTCTGCTTCCCATTATAGGGTGCAATAAGAATCCTAGGGCAACTCGTTATCTATCTGGACATGTGTTGGTGTTCATGTTCATGAATGGACACCATGTTCTCTTTCCATATGTATCTGGACATGGGTTTCTACATTATGAGTTTGCCACTCGCCCACTACTATTTGGTGATATTGGGAAAAACCCACAGCACACTAAACTGCTGATAAATCTTATTTGTCTTCGAAATTGAAATTATGACAGTGCCACTAGTCGATTCATAAAATATTGATTAGTCCTAGATTGCTTCTTCCTTGAAATTATGACAGTGCCACTAGTCGATTCAGTTAATTATGGAAACTAACCAGCTTGTCCTGGTGAACTAAACAAACCATACTATGTATTTTTGTTGCAGGGAAAGAGGCGAAAGATCGACCAGGACCTGGCGAGCTGGCTAAATGACAAGATAGCAATCCAAAGGGAGAAGCGGAATTCCCAGAAACTGGCCTTTGACCAACTGTGCGCTGAATTCACGGTCCTTTCTGACAAGTGCCAGAAACTGAAGGAGGTAAACACCGACTGGGTGAAGCTACACAATGAAGGTCGCGCCTCGGCTAGGAAGAAGACGGAGATCATGAAAGCGATCTTGAAGGAAAATCGTATGGCTACAGACAAAATTCTCCAATCCGTGACGGAGCGCTGGAACCTACAGCTGAAGCACGACATAGTACTGAAGGAGCTGGCCAACCTTAGGGAGGAAAACAGGCAGCTACGGGACAGGCTCGCTTGAACACAACATATGTCTATTTAGTACTGAACTGCCTGGTTTATCCTCGGCAGTGGTGATTTTGTAAGCGTGAACTTAACTCTATGCATGATATGTGTGTTCGTCTGAAACTAGTTTGCTCGAGGATTGAGTTTGGCTTAGTTTGGAAAGCGCAACTGCAAGTCTTACAATTAACTAGTTTCAGGCATTGGTACAACATAAATTATTCATCTCGAATTTCCTTTATCCTCTATAGTCTGTCCTTGTTCACCCTCATGCGCCTTCTTCAGTTCCTTCAACAGATCCGCAATGTAGTACTCTAGCTTCTTCTTGTCTTCCCTGAGCTGATCCCTCTCCTTTTCTGCATTATGAATCAGCAACCTGTGACTATCCTGAAGCTTCTTTGCAGTTCCAACAACCAAGCTCCCATCGATTCCGTCAGTTAGCTTTGACTGCAAATTCTTGATTTCTTGTTCCAGCTCCTTATTTCGTACCGATAGCTTGTAATTTTTTTCAGCTGCATCACTTACATCAGTAAATCTCCCCGACCTTTCCAACTCATACATCTCCCATAACTGTGCCAAACATTTCTTAAGTGCATCTGGCCACTCAAGATCCACCCACTCTACTGCTTTACACACCGGGCCAACCTAAAAACACACACACTATAGTGTTATGAACATGCACGATACATTTTACTTCATGTCACAATTGCACATAATGTAAACAAACCTGATTTGTACAGCCCAAAAACCTTCTCCTAGTGTTACTGCCTTCGAATGCAACATATCTCCTCAGTTTTAGCCCATGGTCACATGGCACTTCTCCATCGAGATCTAGGCCCTCCCATTCGGAGTCATAGATCGTCCTTGGTACCTATAGGTAAACGCAAAGCTGAAATCGAACATGATTGCATGCACATATGGAGCTCAGATCGATAGATTTACCATTGCCTAACCCTAGCCCGAGAAAATAGAGGAACTCACATCGTGAAAGGAATACTCGATGTCGGAGAGAAGGCCGTCGCTGCTCGACTGGTCGTCCTTGCCGTTCAAGGACAGCATGGCGAATGCGACGGCGACGGCGTCAGAGAGAGAGAGAGAGAGAGAGAGAGAGAGAGAGAGAGAGAGAGAGAGAGAGAGAGAGAGAGAGAGAGAACAGCCCTTCTACCGCTGCAATGATGACTAAATTGGTATGTTACAATAGTTTAATGGATACCATGCCCTTTCCCTGGATTACTGTCTTCTGCCTGATATGGATTCTCTTCACACATTCTCATTTCAAATATTAAACCCGCACCCCCTCCATCCCAATTTCATTGCCTAACGAAAACATACCAGTATATTACATAAGAAACAAAATCATGTCAACTACAAGGTACTTATGCATCACTTCTTCAGTCATGGTTTCACAAAACATTACATTATAATCTCCCAACAAACATAACCACAACATGGTTTCACAAAACATCACATTACAATCTCTCAACAAACGTAATCACAGAAACAAGTACATTACATCAACTCAAGAAACAAAATCATGTCGACTACAAGGTACTTACACATCACTTGTCCTGTCATTGTTTTGCAAAACATTACATTACAGTCTCTCAACAAACAAAATAACAGAAACAAGTACAGTACATCATCTCAAGAAACATAATCATGTCAACTACAATGTATTTATGCATCACTAGTCCAGTCATGGTTTCACAAAACATTACATTACAATGTCCCAACAAACATAATAACTGATGTCAACTACAATGTACTTATGTCTTATTACAACAACGATGGTTTCAGTGAGTGACATGTCTGAAAATCTCAATAGCTCGCACAACATTATATCGCAATCTCTCAACAAACATAATCACAGAAGCACGCTCTAAATGCAACAGCAGTCAATATTACAAATACAGGAAGGGGAACCCCGCGGTCCATATGACAAGCCCAGGGTAACAGCTCTCATCATATCTCATCAACGTCGACCACCTCATTCTGTTCAGCCACTACAGGGGCATCTACATCCACTATAACCTGTTCAACAACATCAGAAATGGTACCAAGGAAGAACACCTTCCTGGTTCGCTTCTTTCGCCGCATAATCTGCATAAGATCTTCAGTATCCAAAAAATCTATGAATTGCTGCTTCTTATGATGCCACCACCGGATTTTTGCCATCTGCTTAGGGCCAATACTGATTTCCTTACCGACCATCTCTCTCATTTCATCAAGAGTTATGTTTTTGGAATCGATAGTGATCTCCACAGTACATGACGAAACTGGCTTATTAACTCCCTCATCAAGTTTTGCCATGTATGAATCCACCTCTATGCGTATATTGAACTTATCTAGATCAACATCTATTGGTCTGTATTCTCTAGGAGCAGAAGCTCTGGCAGCAAGATCTCTAGCATTTGCATACATATCATTAATCATCGCTTCAACTTTCACCTTACGATTAGCTGCACAACACTCCCAAACCATCTGAAGCTCATGGGAGTGCTCAATTTGCTGATAGGTATCATTCATGTTGCGCCACACTAATTTAGTCCTCTGTCTAGAACCCCAGGGAATTCTAGCGGCAAGCATATCTACCAGCTGCGAAACAGACACAACCTCTTTGCAATTCACAAGCAGATGCACATCTTGCCCGAACACAACCCTCTCTCAACCAAAATGAAGCTTTGCAGTGTACTGCCGAACATGAACTGTGAACTCATATAGGTCCCTTGTATCAAAGATGTGCCTAATTTGATTAAAAAGGGGAACATTTCAGTTCATTCGATTCTATTATGCTGTAACTAATCTACTTGCAAGATAAGGCACATATAAGAAAAAATCACCTCTCGCTCTTCTCCCGGGTTTTTTTCTTCGAGATCTGAGTGCTGCATCCGCCCACCAGAGCCGAACAATCCACCGCCGGCCTTTCTTTTCTCTTGACCCCGCTGCTCGTAGGTACCTTGGGAGCAGAATCCTTGCTAGCCTCCTTGCTAACCGGGGCTGAAGACCTCGTCGCAGCTACGCATTGAGCCCTAGACTTGGGCCCCGACGGACCCTTTTCAGTCGGCGACGTAGCTACAACCTTCGCCTTGCAAGACATGCTGGGCCTCCGCCGCCGGATTCAGTGTCGGGGGAGGGAGAAAAAGGTCCTCCACCGCCGACAGATTTAGGGTCGGGGAAGGGAAGAAAAGGGACCGCTGTAGCAAGATTCAGTGTCGAGAGTTAGGACAGTGCAGTAATGGATTTTCCCCTACGACACGTGCAGGATGGCTAAGAAGAATGACCAGCGAAGGAGGGGCACAGCAGGAACTAGTGTAACGGAATATCCTGACTTAACGGGCGCGATTTGAAAATATTGGGTTTGGCCATCATTCACTCGAAAGACCCCTCTCAGCAATTGGTGCCCCAAATTTTCGAATCATGGTGATAAAAATCAACTTGGGTACCGCGTTGCCTGTCCACCCCAACTTTTGGGCCGCAAAATGATATTCTACCCTCGCTGCCATACAACGGGGCTAGCTTGTTCTTGTTCACCCCATGTACTGCAGAGTGCATGCGTACCCCAACATGAGTGGACACGCCCTAGAAGGTCTCAAATATGGCCTCGGCAAAGTCATAGAAAGTTGGAGAGCAGCGGTGATTTCCAGTCATCCAGGTCATAGTCCAGGCTTGGTCAGTCCCAAACACCACAGTGGCCTAAAACTGCTGTACAAGGGTGATTTTGTAGTCTTCATGGAGCTCCATCAAGTTGAACAGCCCTAACTTCTCACTAATCCATGGTGCATCCGAGAAGTAGGAGCTCTTCCTCATCTGCTCAACACTCATGTTCTTCTGGGGGCACACAGGAGACCTCTTGAGCACGCTGTAAATGTCTTTCATGAAAACAGCCTGCTTCTTCCTTCAGTAGCATGGGTCCTCACTAGTGCGAGGCAAGGCATAGAAATCAGTCTTCCACAGTTCACGATACTCCTTCTTTGACATGAGGGCCAAAGATTGAAGATTGTCATACTTTGCCCTCTTGGCTGGGTTCTCTTCCTCAACCCTGTCCTGCTCCCTCCTCGTGTATGCTGCATCATGGGCCTGCTGTCTCCGGTTGGACGGGGGCACAATATACTGACCCTCGGACTCATCATAGTGAGGATCCGCTCTCTTTAACTTGGCCTTGGTGCGAGGACGACGAGAGACAGAACCTGTGAACATCAGTGAGGGTGATAGCATGGAGGTAAGTATATATGTCCCAAGGAGGCAGCACAGGACCCTTGAGCCATTGCGAGATTTGTTAGATCCATCCCACACCGAAGTCTCTGGCCTAGACCGGAGTCTCCGGTCGGGAGGCTCGGGGGAAGAACAGTGAGGCTCGAGGAGGGTTGAATCCAACAGATTGGGAAAGGCAACAAGGTTAAAGTACTAGTGTGCACGCATACAAGAGATTCCCATGGGCAAAAATAGTATCAATCCTCAAAAACAAATCAAGGGATGAACCCTAGGAGAGAAAGAAGGAGGAGAGGTACCAGATCTATCCATGGGAATGATTCCACCGTTAGGAATCACCCAATGGTGAAGGGGAGAAGGTTTGCCGGGGGCACGGCAGATCCCGGGGGCTTCTTGACCTCCGGGGAGGAGTTTTGGAGGAGGAGGCGACAGGGTAGATAGGGAAGGACAGGGTGGATGAATGAAACTGTCTATTTCAGTTCACCCCGTCCTCTGTCTATGTGGCCTGAAACCGTCTAGACCGGAGACTCCAGTCTGCATCAGAGACTCCGGCCTACACCGGAGACTCCGGTGTGAGCACACCGGAGACTCCGGCCCTCGTCGACCAAAAACTCCAGGTTTTGTGTATGGGGACATATATGAGAGAGAGTGTGTGTATAGGACAAGGAATTGGCTTGGGTTAAGATGACCAACTATGAAGAATCAAGGAAACCACAGAAATCCATTCAAATGTTCATTAACGTGCCAAATAAACACGAACTAAGAACCAACTCTTCAATGACAACAGGATGGTGGCCGAGACCACCATGTAAGAGTTTATGGCATGACACCGCGAAGAATTATCCTTGGGTTCATAGCCACTGCTCATCAATGAAGCTCACATATCACACAATGATATTTAAGAGAATTGAATTTCTTAATTTTGGCATTATGGGGAGAGTGATAGCCCAATGTATTAGGACCGCACTCTCCCTATCTCCATGCCTCCACCTACACCAATTATGAGTCAAGACATAGGTGAGTATGCAAGGTGATCAAGTCAAGCTCCTAGAATCTATGATATTTAGTTCATTCCTCAAGTAACAAAACCTTGCTTCATCAAGTGGATCCGTGAAAATGTCGGCAAGTTGGTCTTTGGTTGACACATAGGATAACTCAATATCACCTTGAGCAACATGATCTCTAATAAAGTGATGACGAATCTCAATATGCTTTTTTCTTGTATGATCTGCTGGGTTATAGGCAATCTTGATAGCACTTTCATTGTCACATAGAAGAGGCACTTTGTCACAATGGACACCGTATTCCTTTAAGGTTTTCCTCATCCATTGCAATTGAGTATAAGCACTAGCAGCTGCAACATACTCGACTTCGGCGGCGGAGAGAGAGATATACAATTTTGCTTCTTAGAAGACCAACACACCAAGGACCTCCCAAGGAATTGGCAAGCCCTGGAGGTTGATTTCTTATCATCCTTGTCACCAGACCAGTCCAAATCCGTGTATCCACAAAGAGAGAAAGTTGAGCCCCTAGGATACCAAATACTATAGTTTGGGGTATGAACCAAATATCGAAAGATTCTCTTGACCGCCATCAAATGGCTTTCTTTAGGAGCCGCTTGATATCTTGCACATACTCCTACACTCAACACAATATCGTGTCTAGATGCACAAAGGTAAAGCAAAGAACCAATCATGGTCTGGTATACCTTTTGATCCACATCTTTACCATTTGGGTTTAGTTCAAGATGAGTCTTTGTTGCCATGGGAGTGGGAGCTCCATTTAGATCCTTCATGTTGAATATTTTGAGCATATCTTGAGTATACTTGGCTTGGTTGAAGAATGTTCCTCCTCTCACTTGCTTGATCTCAAAACCAAGAAATACTCTCAATTCTCCCATCATAGACATCCTGAACCTGTCAGTCATAAGCTTTGAGAATTCATCATTAAATTTTTTTTAGATGAGCCAAAGATAATATCATCTACATATATTTGGCATACAAAAAGTTCCCCATTGACTTTCTTAGTAAAAAGAGTGGGATCGATTTTCCCAACCTCAAACCCATGATCTAACAACAACTCTTTAAGGTGCTCATCCACGTGTGTGGGGCTTGTTTGAGACAATAGAGTGCCTTATCGAGTTTGTAGACGTGGTTTGGAAAGTTGGGATCCTCAAACCCCGGGCGTTTCTTTACATATACCAACTCATGCAATGGACCATTCAGAAATGCACTTTCTACATCCATTTGTTGTAATTTAAATTTATGATGTGCCGCATAAGCAAGAAGGTTACGGATGGACTCAAGGCGAGCCACGGGTGCATAAGTCTCTCCATAATCAATGTCATCAATCTGAGAGAACCCTTGTGTAACCAATCTTTCCTTGTTCCTCACCAAATTCCATGTTCATCTTGCTTGTTCTTGAAAATCCACTTGGTGCCTATAACATTGCGGAAATCTTTTGGCTCTTCAACTAACTTCCATACTTTGTTTCTCTCAAAGTTATTGAGCTCTTTGTGCATTGCATCCAACCAATCTGAATCTTCAAGATCTTCCCATACTTTCTTTGGTTCCACCATTCAAATGTGTTCTTGGTGCTCACCAAAGTTCTTTAGTTGAGCTCGAGTGGATATCCCTCTTCTTAGATCTCCTACCACATTCTCAAGTGTGTGGTCTCTTAATTCCAATATTCTGTCCATTCTAGCTTGGCGACGAGTTTCGATCTCCTTGTTGTTTCTTCAGGGGATCACTTCATCATTTTGGTCCTCATCTTGACCATTAACTTGACCTTGATCATCTTTGGAATTATTCTCTTCTACAAGAGGCAAAGATTGGCCTTGGTCTTGATCAAGCATACTTCTAGACATGCATTGAGATTCCCTTATGGTAGTTTCTATAGATCTTCCTTGTGTGATAGCCTTAGCACCACTAGACATTCTGTCAAATGGAGACTCAAGTACCTCCTGGATAGAGGTTTCTACTTGATCAACAGGTTGAGGGTCCACAGCTTGTCTTTGGCATGGGTCATTGTCCTCCTCGATAGGATCTTGTTGATGTTGTGAAGATGAGGGCTCCACTTGAGTAGAGCATAGTTCTTCTCGATCCGCCATAAGGGGTTCCTCAACAGGGAAAATGAAACCCGCACCCATTCTTCCTATGGCATCCTGAGGCATTTCATCATGTACATCACAAACATCAATACGCCCCGCTTGGGGACCATCATATTCTTTAAACACCACACTACAAGATTCTATGACAGTTACGTAGAGCTTGTCATTGATTCTATAAGTGTGGGATTCGAGACCATAACCAACAAAAATACCCTCTAATGCTTTGGAATCAAACTTGGACAAACGAATACCCTTAATGCGATAGAAACACTTACAACGGAACACCCAGAAGTATGAAACATTGGGCTTGTTACCGCTAAGGATTTCATATGGAGTCTTGATCAATTCTTTTCGGAGGTAGAGATGGTTTGATGCATGGCATGCGGTGGAGATTGCTTCAGCCCAAAAATTGTATGGAGATTTAAACTCCGCCAACATGGTCCTTGCCATATCAATAAGAGTCCGGTTCTTCCTCTCAGCTACACCATTTTTTTGAGGGGTGTATGCAGCGGAATATTGATGTTTTATTCCCTCATCACTGAGAAATCCATTCAATGTGTAGTTCTTGAACTCGGTACCATTGTCACTTATTATTGTCAATACTGGGACATTGTGTTGACGTTCAGCCATGTTGATGAAGTCAATGAAGTTTTCTTGGGTCTCACTTTTCAGCTTGAAGAAATATACCCAAGTGTATATTGAGTAGTCATCAATAATCACCAAACAATATTTCTTCCCACCAAGGCTTGCATGAGACGGAGGACCAAAGAGGTCCACATGAAGGAGCTCCAAGATCGTCTTTTACTTGATGTAGTTCTTAGGTTTGTGGGGAAAATCATGCATTTTTCCTTCTACACATGCCCTGCAAACACAATCTTTGGCAAAGCAAACATTTTTTTTAGTCCAACAATATGACCATCCTTGTGGAGGCTTTGCAAAGTTCTCATGTTGACATGGGCTAGACGGCGATGCCATAGCCAACCTACATCGGACTTGTAGTGGTTTTCCCGGAGAAGTCCAGCACATACAAGTCATTTTCGACGTACCCAACAAAAGCGACCTTTACTAAAAAGAACACACATACAATGACACTGGTGGATCCATGTGTGGATTGTGAAGACAACACACATGCAATGACACTCGTGGATCCATAGGTGGTATGTGAGAAGAACGACCATGAAATGACTCTAGTTGTTGTTAGTAAAAAGAACACACATGCAATGACACTGGTGGATCCATGGGTGGATTATGAAATGAACACACAGGCAATGACACTGGTGGATCCATGGGTGGATTATGAAATGAACACACATGCAATGACACTGGTGGATCCACTTGTGGTATGTGAGAAGAACACACATTTCAATGACTCTGGTTGTTTTTACTGAAAAGAACACACATACAATCACACTGGTGGATTGTGAAAAGATCACACATGCAATGACACTGGCGCATCCATATGTGGTATGTGAAAAGAACACACATGCATTGACTCTGGTTGTTGTTAGTGAAAATAACACACATGTAATGACAGTGGTGGATCCATAGGTGGTATGTGAAAAGATTACACATTTCAATGACTCTGGTTATTGTTACTATAAAGAACACACATGCAAATACACTAGTGGATCCATGTGTGGTATCTGTAGAGAAGACACATTTCAATGACATTGGTGGATCCATATGTGGTATGTGAAAAGAACACACATGCAATGACTCTGGTTGTTGTTACTAAAAAGAACACACATGCAATGACACTGGTGGATCCATGGGTGGTCTCTGTAGAGAACACACATTTCAATGACACTGGTGGATCCATATGTGGTATGTGAAAAGATCACACATGCAATGACTCTGGTTGTTGTTAGTGAATAGAACACACATTTCAATGACACTGGTGGATCCATAGGTGGTATGTGAAAATAACACACATGCAAAATGACTCGGGTTGTTGTTACTAAAAAGAACACACATGCAATGACTCTGGTTGTTGTTAGTGAAAAGAACACACATGCAATGACACTGGTGGATCCATAGGTGGTATGTGAAAAGAACACACATTTCAATGACTCTGGTTGTTGCTACTAAAAAGAACAGACATGCAATGACACTAGTGGATCCATGGGTGGATTGTGAAAAGAACACACATGCAATGACATTGGTGGATCCATAAGTGGTATGTGAAAAGAACACACATTTCAATGCCTCTGGTTTTTGTTACTAAAAAGAACACACATGCAATGACACTGGTGGAACGATGTGTGGATTGTGAAGAGAACACACATGCAATGACACTGGTGGATCCATAGGTGGTATGTGAGAAGAACAGCCATGAAATGACTCTGGTTGTTGTTAGTAAAAAGAACACACATGCAATGACACTGGTGGGTCCATGTGTGGATTGTGAAGAGAACACACATGAGATGACACTGGTGGATCCATAGGTGGTATGTGAGAAGAACAACCATGAAATGACTCTGGTTGTTGTTAGTAAAAAGAACACACATGCAATGACACTGGTGGATCCACCGGTGGAATATGAAATGAACACACATGCAGTGACACTGCTGGATCCACTTGTGGTATGTGAGAAGAACACACATTTCAATGACTCTGGTTGTTGTTACTGAAAAGAACACACATGCAATGACACTGGTGGATTGCGAAAAGAGCACACATGCAATGACACTTGTGGATCCATATGTGGTATGTGAAAAGAACACACATGCAATGACTCTGGTTGTTGTTAGTGAAAATAACACACATGCAATGACACTGGTGGATCCATAGGTGGTATGTGAAAAGAACACACATTTCAATGACTGGTTATCGTTACTAAAAAGAACACACATGCAATGACACTGGTGGATCCATGTGTGGTCTCTATAGAGAAGACACATTTCAATGACATTGGTGGGTCCATATGTGGTATGTGAAAAGAACACACAAGCAATGACTCTGGTTGTTAGTGAAAAGAACACACATGCAATGATACTGGTGGATCCATAGGTGGTATGTGAAAAGAACAGACATTTCAATGATTCTGGTTATTGTTACTAAAAAGAACACACATGCAATGACACTGGTGGATCCATGTGTGGTCTCTATAGAGAAGACACATTTCAATGACATTGGTGGGTCCATATGTGGTATGTGAAAAGAACACACATGCAATGACTCTGGTTGTTGTTAGTGAAAAGAACACACATGCAATGATACTGGTGGATCCATAGGTGGTATGTGAAAAGAACACACATGCAAAATGACTCTGGTTGTTGTTACTACAAAGAACACACATGCAATGACACTGGTGGATCCATGGGTGGTCTCTATAGAGAACACACATTTCAATGACACTGGTGGATCCATATGTGGTATGTGAAAAGAACACACATGCAATGACTCTGGTTGTTGTTAGTGAAAAGAACACACATTTCAATGACACTGGTGGATCCATAGGTGGTATGTGAAAAGAACACACATGCAAAATGACTCTGTTGGTGTTACTAAAAAGAACACACATGCAATGACTTTAGTTGTTGTTAGTGAAAACAACACACATGCAATGACACTGGTGGATCCATAGGTGGTATGTGAAAAGAACACACATTTCAATTACTCTGGTTGTTGTTACTAAAAAGAACAGACATGCAATGACACTGGTGGATCCATGGGTGGATTGTGAAAAGAACACACATGCAATGACACTGGTGGATCCATAGGTGGTATGTGAAAACAACACACATGCAAAATGACTCTGGTTGTTGTTACTAAAAAGAACACACATGCAATGACACTGGTGGATCCATGTGTGGTCTCTATAGAGAACACACATTTCAATGACACTGGTGGATCCATATGTGGTATGTGAAAAGAACACACATACAATGACTCTGGTTTTTGTTACTGAAAAGAACACAAATGGAATGACACTGGTGGATCCATATGTGGTATGTGAAAAGAACACACATTTCAATGACTCTGGTTGTTTTTTACTAAAAAGAACACACATACAATGACACTGGTGGATCCATGTGTGGATTGTGAAGACAACACACATGCAATGACACTCGTGGATCCATAGGTGGTATGTGAGAAGAACGACCATGAAATGACTCTAGTTGTTGTTAGTAAAAAGAACACACATGCAATGACACTGGTGGATCCATGTGTGGATTGTGAAGAGAACACACATGCAATGACACTGGTGGATCCATAGGTGGTATGTGAGAAGAACAGCTATGAAATGACTCTGGTTGTTGTTAGTAAAAAGAACACACATGCAATGACACTAGTGGATCCATGGGTGGATTATGAAATGAACACACATGCAATGACACTGGTGGATCCACATGTGGTATGTGAGAAGAACACACATTTCAATGACCCTGGTTGTTTTTACTAAAAAGAACACACATGCAATGACTTTGGTGGATCCATGGGTGGATTGTGAAAAGAGCACACATGCAATGACATTGGTGGATCCGTATGTGGTATGTGAAAAGAACACACATGCAATGACTCTGGTTGTTGTTAGTGAAAAGAACACACATGCAATGACACTGGTGGATCCATAGATGGTATGTGAAAAGAACACACATTTCAATGACTCTGGTTGTTGTTACTAAAAAGAACACACATGCAATGACACTGCTGGATCCATCTGTGGTCTCTATAGAGAACACACATTTCAATTACATTGGTGGATCCATATGTGGTATGTAAAAAGAACACACATGCAATGACTCTGGTTGTTGTTAGTGAAAAGAGCACACATGCCATGATACTGGTGGATCCATAGGTGGTATGTGAAAAGAACACACCTGCAAAATGACTCTAGTTGTTGTTACTAAAAAGAACACACATGCAATGACACTGGTGGATCCATGGGTGGATTGTGAAAAGAGCACACATGTAATGACACTAGTGGATCCATATGTGGTATGTGAAAAGAACACACATGCAATGACTCTGGTTGTTGTTAGTGAAAAGAACACACATGCAATGTCACTGGTGGATCCATGTGTGGTCTCCGAAGAGAGCACACATTTCAATGACTCTGGTTGTTGTTAGTAAAAAGAACACACATGCAATGACACTGGTGGATCCATGTGTGGTCTCTGAAGAGAACACACATGCAATGACACTGGGTGTTGTTACTAAACAGAACACACATGCAATGACACTAGTGGATCCATGGGTGGATTATGAAATGAACACACATGCAATGACACTGGTGGATCCACATGTGGTATGTGAGAAGAACACACATTTCAATGACCCTGGTTGTTGTTACTAAAAATAACACACATGCAATGACTTTGGTGGATCCATGGGTGGATTGTGAAAAGAGCACACATGCAATGACATTGGTGGATCCGTATGTGGTATGTGAAAAGAACACACATGCAATGACTCTGGTTGTTGTTAGTGAAAAGAACACACATGCAATGACACTGGTGGATCCATAGATGGTATGTGAAAAGAACACACATTTCAATGACTCTGGTTGTTGTTACTAAAAAGAACACACATGCAATGACACTGCTGGATCCATCTGTGGTCTCTATAGAGAACACACATTTCAATTACATTGGTGGATCCATATGTGGTATGTAAAAAGAACACACATGCAATGACTCTGGTTGTTGTTAGTGAAAAGAGCACACATGCCATGATACTGGTGGATCCATAGGTGGTATGTGAAAAGAACACACCTGCAAAATGACTCTAGTTGTTGTTACTAAAAAGAACACACATGCAATGACACTGGTGGATCCATGGGTGGATTGTGAAAAGAGCACACATGTAATGACACTAGTGGATCCATATGTGGTATGTGAAAAGAACACACATGCAATGACTCTGGTTGTTGTTAGTGAAAAGAACACACATGCAATGTCGCTGGTGGATCCATCTGTGGTCTCCGAAAAGAGCACACATTTCAATGACTCTGGTTGTTGTTAGTAAAAAGAACACACATGCAATGACACTGGTGGATCCATGTGTGGTCTCTGAAGAGAACACACATGCAATGACAGGGGGTGTTGTTACTAAACAGAACACACATGCAATGACACTAGTGGATCCGTGTGTGGATTGTGAAGAGAACGCACATGCAATGACTCCAGTTGTTGTTAGTGAAGAGAACACACATGCACTAACACTGGTGGATCCATAGGTGGCATGTGAAAAGAACACACATTTCAATGACTCTAGTTGTTGTTACTAAAAAGAACACACATGCAATGAACTGGTGGATCCATGTGTGGATTGTGAAGACAACACACATGCAATGACACTGGTGGGATCCATAGGTGGTATGTGAGAAGAACAGCCATGAAATGACTCTTGTTGTTGTTAGTAAAAAGAACACACATGCAATGACACTGGTGGATCCATGTGTGGATTGTGAAGAGAACACACATGCAATGACACTTGTGGATACATAGGTGGTATGTGAGAAGAACAGCCATGAAATGACTCTAGTTGTTGTTAGTAAAAAGAACACACATGTAATGACACTGGTGGATCCATGGGTGGATTATGAAATGAATACACATGCAATGACACTAGTGGATCCACATGTGGTATGGGAGAAGAACACACATTTCAATGACCCTGGTTGTTGTTACTAAAAGGAACACACAGGCAATGACACTGGCGGATCCATGGGTGGATTGTGAAAAGAGCACACATGCAATGATACTGGTGGATCCATATGTGGTATGTGAAAAGAACACACATGCAGTGACTCGGGTTGTTGATAGTGAAAAGAACACACATGCAATGGCACTGGTGGATCCATAGATGGTATGTGAAAAGAACACACATTTCAATGACTCTGGTTGTTGTTACTAAAAAGAACACACATGCAATAACACTGGTGGATCCATCTGTGGTCTCTATAGAGAACACACATTTGAATGACATTGGTAGATCCATATGTGGTATGTGAAAAGGACACACATGCAATGACTCTGGTTGTTGTTAGTGAAAAGAACACACATGCCATGATACTGGTGGATCCATAGGTGGTATGTGAAAAGAACACACCTGTAAAATGACTTTGGTTGTTGTTACTAAAAAGAACACACATGCAATGACACTGGTGGATCCATGGGTGGATTGTGAAAAGAGCACACATGTAATGACACTGGTGGATCCATATGTGGTATGTGAAAAGAACACACATGCAATGACACTGATGGATCCATGTGTGGTCTCTAAAGAGAGCACACATTTCAATGACTCTAGTTGTTGTTAGTAAAAAGAACACACTTGCAATGACACTGGTGGATCCATGTGTGGTCTCTGAAGAGAACACACATGCAATGACACTGGTGGATCCATGTGTGGTCTCTGAAGAGAACACACATGCAATGAAACTGGTTGTTGTTACTAAAAAGAACACACATGCAATGACACTGGTGGATCCGTGTGTGGATTGTGAAGAGAACACACATGCAATGACTCCAGTTGTTGTTAGTGAAGAGAACACACATGCAATGACACTGGTGGATCCATAGGTGGTATGTGAAAAGAACACACATTTCAATGACTCTGGATGTTGTTACTAAAAAGAACACACATGCAATGACACTGGTGGATCGATGTGTGGATTGTGAAGAGAACACACATGCAATGACACTGGTGGATTCATAGGTGGTATGTGAGAAGAACAACCATGAAATGACTCTGGTTGTTGTTAGTAAAAAGAACACACATGCAATGACACTGGTGGATCCGTGCGTGGATTGTGAAGAGAACACACATGCAATTACACTAGTGGATCCATAGGTGGTAGGTGAGAAGAACAACCATGAAATGACTCTGGTTGTTGTTAGTAAAAAGAACACACATGCAATGTCACTGGTGGATCCACTTGTGGTCTGTGAGAACAACACACATTTCAATGACTCTGGTTGTTGTTACTGAAAAGAACACACATGCAATGACACTGGTGGATTGCGAAAAGAGCACACATGCAATGACACTTGTGGATCCATATGTGGTATGTGAAAAGAACACACATGCAATGACTCTGGTTGTTGTTAGTGAAAATAACACACATGCAATGACACTGGTGGATCCATAGGCGGTATGTGAAAAGAACACACATTTCAATGACTCTGGTTATCGTTACTAAAAAGAACACACATGCAATGACACTGGTGGATCCATGTGTGGTCTCTATAGAGAAGACACATTTCAATGACATTGGTGGATCCATATGTGGTATGTGAAAAGAACACACATGCAATGACTCTGGTTGTTGTTAGTGAAAAGAACACACATGCAATGATACTGGTGGATCCATAGGTGGTATGTGAAAAGAACACTCATGCAAAATGACTCTGGTTGTTGTTACTAAAAAGAACACACATGCAATGACACTGGTGGATCCATGGGTGGTCTCTGTAGAGAACACACATTTCAATGACACTGGTGGATCCATATGTGGTATGTGAAAAGAACACACATGCAATGACTCTGGTTGTTGTTACTGAAAAGAACACACATTTCAATGACACTGGTGGATCCATAGGTGGTATGTGAAAAGAACACACATGCAAAATGACTCTCGTTGTTGTTACTAAAAAGAACACACATGCAATGACTCTGGTTGTTGTTAGTGAAAAGAACACACATGCAATGACACCGGTGGATCCATAGGTGGTATGTGAAAAGAACACACATTTCAATTACTCTGGTTGTAGTTACTAAAAAGAACAGACATGCAATGACACTGGTGGATCCATGGGTGGATTGTGAAAAGAACACACATGCAATGACACTAGTGGATCCATAGGTGGTATGTGAAGACAACGCACATGCAAAATGACTCTGGTTGTTGTTACTAAAAAGAACACACATGCAATGACACTGGTGGATCCATGTGTGGTCTCTGTAGAGAACGCACTTTTGAATGACACTCGTGGATCCATATGTGGTATGTGAAAAGAACACACATGCAATGACTCTGGTTGTTGTTACTGAAAAGAACACACATGGAATGACACTGGTGGATCCATATGTGGTATGTGAAAAGAACACACATTTCAATGACTCTAGTTGTTTTTTACTAAAAAGAACACACATACAATGACACTGGTGGATCCATGTGTGGATTGTGAAGACAACACACATGCAATGACAAACGTGGATCCATAGGTGGTATGTGAGAAGAACAACCATCAAATGACTCTAGTTGTTGTTAGTAAAAAGAACACACATGCAATGACACTGGTGGATCCGTGTGTGGATTGTGAAGAGAACACACATGCAATGACACTGGTGGATCCATAGGTGGTATGTGAGAAGAACAGCCATGAAATGACTCTGGTTATTGTTAGTAAAAAGAACACACATGCAATGACACTAGTGGATCCATGGGTGGATTATGAAATGAACACACATGCAATGACACTGGTGGATCCACATGTGGTATGTGAGAAGAACACACATTTCAATGACCCTGGTTGTTGTTACTAAAAAGAACACACATGCAATGACTTTGGTGGATCCATGGATGGATTGTGAAAAGAGCACACATGTAATGACACTGGTGGATCCGTATGTGGTATGTGAAAAGAACACACATGCAATGACTCTGGTTGTTGTTAGTGACAAGAACACACATGCAATGACACTGGTGGATCCATAGATGGTATGTGAAAAGAACACACATTTCAACGACTCTAGTTGTTGTTACTAAAAAGAACACACATGCAATGACACTGGTGGATCCATCTGTGGTCTCTGTAGAGAACACACATTTCAATGACATTGGTGGATCCATATGTGGTATGTGAAAAGAACACACATGCAATGACTCTGGTTGTTGTTAGTGAAAAGAACACACATGCAATGACAATGGTGGATCCATGTGTGGTCTCCGAAGAGAGCACACATTTCAATGACTCTGGTTGTTGTTAGTAAAAAGAACACACATGCCATGATACTGGTGGATCCATAGGTGGTATGTGAAAAGAGCACACCTGCAAAATGACTCTGGTTGTTGTTACTAAAAAGAACACACATGCAATGACACTAGTGGATCCATGGGTGGATTGTGAAAAGAGCAGACATGTAATGACACTAGTGGATCCATATGTGGTATGTGAAAAGAACACACATGCAATGACTCTGGTTGTTGTTAGTGAAAAGAACACACATGCAATGACAATGGTGGATCCATGTGTGGTCTCCGAAGAGAGCACACATTTCAATGACTCTGGTTGTTGTTAGTAAAAAGAACACACCTGGAATGACACTGGTGGATCCATGTGTGGTCTATGAAGAGAACACACATGCAATGACACTGGTTATTGTTACTAAACAGAACACACATGCAATGACACTACTGGATCCGTTTGTGGATTGTGAAGAGAACGCACATGCAATGACTCCAGATGTTGTTAGTGAAGAGAACACACATGCACTGACACTGGTGGATCCATAGGTGGTATGTGAAAATAACACACATTTCAATGACTCTAGTTGTTGTTACTAAAAATAACACACATGCAATGAACTGGTGGATCCATGTGTGGATTGTCAAGACAACACACATGCAATGACACTGGTGGATCCATAGGTGGTATGTGAGAAAAACAACCATCAAATGACTCTTGTTGTTGTTAGTAAAAAGAACACACATGCAATGACACTGGTGGATCCATGTGTGGATTGTGAAGAGAACACACATGCAATGACACTGGTGGATACATAGGTGGTATGTGAGAAGAACAGCCATGAAATGACTCTAGTTGTTGTGAGTAAAAAGAACACACATGCAATGACACTGGTGGATCCATGGGTGGATTATGAAATGAACACACATGCAATGACACTGGTGGATCCACATGTGGTATGGGAGAAGAACACACATTTCAATGACCCTGGTTGTTGTTACTAAAAGGAACACACAGGCAATGACACTGGCGGATCCATGGGTGGATTGTGAAAAGAGCACACATGCAATGATACTGGTGGATCCATATGTGGTATGTGAAAAGAACACACATGCAATGACTCTGGTTGTTGATAGTGAAAAGAACACACATGCAATGACTCTGGTTGTTGATAGTGAAAAGAATACACATGCAATGGCACTGGTGGATCCATAGATGGTATGTGAAAAGAACACACATTTCAATGACTCTGGTTGTTGTTACTAAAAAGAACACACATGCAATGACACTGGTGGATCCATCTGTGGTCTCTATAGAGAACACACATTTGAATGACATTGGTGGATCCATATGTGGTATGTGAAAAGGACACACATGCAATGACTCTGGTTGTTGTTAGTGAAAAGAACACACATGCCATGATACTGGTGGATCCATAGGTGGTATGTGAAAAGAACACACCTGTAAAATGACTCTGGTTGTTGTTACTAAAAATAACACACATGCAATGACACTGGTGGATCCATGGGTGGATTGCGAAAAGAGCACACATGCAATGACACTGGTGGAACCATATGTGGTATGTGAAAAGAACGCACATGCAATGACTCCAGTTGTTGTTAGTGAAAAGAACACACATGTAATGACATTGGTGGATCCATGTGTGGTCTCTGAAGAGAGCACACATTTCAATGACTCTGGTTGTTGTTAGTAAAAAGAGCACACATGAAATGACACTGGTGGATCCATGTGTGGTCTCTGAAGAGAACACACATGCAATGACACTGGTTGTTGTTACTAAAAAGAACACACATGCAATGACACTGGTGGATCCATGTGTGGATTGTGAAGAGAACACACATGTAATGACTCCAGTTGTTGTTGGTGAAAAGAACATACATGCAATGACACCGGTGGATCCATGTGTGGTCTTTGTCGAGAACACACATTTCAATGACACCGGTGGATCCATATGTGGTATGTGAAAAGAACACACATGCAAAATGACTCTGGTTGTTGTTACTAAAAAGAACACACATGCAATGAATCAGGTTGTTTTTAGTGAAAACAACAAACATGCAATGACACTGGTGAATCCATAGGTGGTATGTGAAAAGAACACACATTTCAATGACTCTGGTTGTTGTTACTAAAAAGAACACACGTGCAATGACACTGGTGGATCCATGGATGGATTGTGAAAAGTACAACCATGAAATGAATCTGGTTGTTGTTAGTAAAAAGAACACACATGCAATGACTCTAGTTGTTGTTAGTGAAAAGAGCACACATGAAATGATTCCAGTTGTTGTTAGTGAAAAGAACATACATGCAATGACACCGGTGGATCCATGTGTGGTCTCTATAGAGAACACACATTTCAATGACACTGGTGGATCCATATGTGGTATGTGAAAAGAACACACATGCAATGACTCTGGTTGTTGTTAGTGAAAAGAACACACATGCAATGACACTAGTGGATCCATAGGTGGTATGTGAAAAGAACACACATGCAAAATGACTCTGGTTGTTGTTACTAAAAAGAACACACATGCAATGACACTCGTGGATCCATAGGTGGATTATGAAATGAACACACTTGCAATGACACTGGTGGATCCATAGGTGGTATGTGAGAAGAACACACATTTCAATGAATCTGGTTGTTGTTACTAAAAAGAACACACATGCAATGACACTGGTGGATCCATGTGTGGATTTTGAAGACAACACACATGCAATGACACTGGTGGATCCATAGGTGGTATGTGAGAAGAACAACCATGAAATGACTTTGGTTGTTTTTAGTAAAAATAACACACATGCAATGACTCCAGTTGTTGTTAGTGAAAAGAGCACACATGCAATAACTCCATTTGTTGTTAGTGAAAAGAACATACATGCAATGACACCGGTGGATCCAAGTGTGGTCTCTATAGAGAACACACATTTCAATGACACTAGTGGATCCATATGTGGTATGTGAAAAGAACACACATGCAATGACTCTGGTTGTTGTTAGTGAAAAGAACACACATGCAATGACACTGGTGGATCCATAAGTGGTATATGAAAAGAACACACATGCAAAATGACTCTGGTTGTCATTACTAAAAAGAACACACATGCAATGACTCTGGTTGTTGTTAGTGAAAAGAACACACATGCAATGACACTGGTGGATCCACAGGTGGTATGTGAAAATAACACACATTTCAATGACTCCGGTTGTTGTTACTGAAAAGAACACACATGCAATGACACTGGTAGATCCATGGGTGGATTGTGAAAAGAACACACATGCAATGACACTGGTGGATCCATAAGTGGTATGTGAAAAGAACACACATGCAAAATGACTTTGGTTGTTGTTACTAAAAAGAACACACATGCAATGACACTGGTGGATCCATGTGTGGTCTCTGTAGAGAACACACATTTCAATGACACTGGTGGATCCATATGTGGTATGTGAAAAGAACACACATGCAATGACTTTGGTTATTGTTAGTGAAAAGAACACACATGCAATGACACTGGTGGATCCATAGGTGGATGTGAAAAGAATACACATGCAAAATGACTCTAGTTGTTGTTACTAAAAAGAACACACATGCAATGACACTGGTGGATCCATAGGTGGATTATGAAATGAACACACATGCAATGACACTGGTGGATCCATAGGTGGTATGTGAGAAGAACACACATTTCAATGACTCTGGTTGTTGTTACTACAAAGAACGCACATGCAATGACACTGGTGGATCCATGTGTGGATTGTGAAGAGAACACACATACAATGACACTGGTGGATCCATAGGTGGTATGTGAGAAGAACAGCCATGAAATGACTCTGGTTGTTGTTAGTAAAAAGAACACACATGCAATGACTCCAGTTGTTGTTAGTGAAAAGAGCACACATGCAATGACTCTAGTTGTTGTTAGTGAAAAGAACATACATGCAATGACACTGGTGGATCCATGTGTGGTCTCTATAGAGAACACACATTTCAATGACACTGGTGGATCCATATGTGGTATGTGAAAATAAAACACATGCAATGACTCTGGTTGTTGTTACTAAAAAGAACATACATGCAATGACACTGGTGGATCCATAGGTGGATTATGAAATGAACAAACATGCAATGACACTGGTGGATCCATAGGTGGTATGTGACAAGAACACACATTTCAATGACTCTAGTTGTTGTTACTAAAAAGAACACACATGCAATGACACTGGCGGATCCATGGGTGGATTGTGAAAAGAGCAGACATGCAATGACATTGGTGGATCCATCTGTGGATTGAGAAGGGAACACACGTGCAATGACACTAGTGGATCCATAGGTGGTATGTGAGAAGAACATCCATGAAATGACTCTAGTTATTGTTAGTAAAAAGAACACACATGCAATGACACTAGTGGATCCATAGGTGGTATGTGAAAAGAGCACACATTTCAATGACTCTGGTTGTTGTTAGTGAAAAGAACACACATGCAATGACACTGGTGGATCCATAGGTGGATTGTGAAAAGAGCACACATGCAATGACTCCAGTTGTTGTTAGTGAAAAGAACACACCTTGCAATGACACTGGTGGATCCATAGGTGGATTGTGAAAAGAGCACACATGCAATGACACTGGTGGATCCATATGTGGTATGTGAAAAGAACACAAATGGAATGACTCTGGTTATTGTTAGTAAAAAGAACACACATGCAATGACACTGGTGGATCTATAGGTGGATTGTGAAAAGAGAACAAATGCAATGACATTTGAATGGTACTGGTGGATCCATAGGCGGATTGTGAAAAGAGATTTTCCCTCTCTCTCTGTCACAAATCTCACAAAAGCCCAAATGTGTGGAGATCCCAAACATGTGCTCACTCTGGGTGCTATGCCCTGATTAGCTGACACAGATGTCACGCGGATCGTCTCCACCAACCGTTGATCCCATGTGATCCAACGGGCATGATAACCCATCCCTTCTCCACTTTTTTTATGCATGGTCAATCCATGCCACCTCTCTATCCGTGCCACCGATACTAAACCCCCATAAACAAGTGAAAATCCATCTATCTAACTAAAATAAATAAAATAAATGATCATATTTCGAAGAAGCCATCGTCTTCGTCTTCCGGTTCGTCCTCGTCTTCGTAAACGCCATGGTCCCCGCCATCACCGTCGTCGGTGCCCTCCTCTGCAGACTCGACACCGCCCCCTTCCTCGAATAAGCGCGCTATCTCCTCGTCGGAGTCGTCCTCCTCCTCCTCTTCGTAGTCCCATGGGTCCACGTCACTCTCCTCTTCTTCTGCCTCCAACTGATCGATGAATGCCCCCTCATTGGCCGAGTCGGACTCGTCCAAATAGCTATCTCCTCTCTTCTTCCTAGTCTTCTTCTTGTTCCTATTCTTGTCCGTATTCGCTGGTGTAACACGCGCCCCCGTCCTTGCTGATACTTTGTGCTTGTTCGACGCTGCAGGTACCCCACGCTCCTCCTGCATGGCTGGACGAGCTTCGACATTGCGGTGTCCTCGAGTGCCGATGTCGATGGAGCCTGGCACGGTCAGACACGACGTGCTACCTCAGAAGGCGACTCGCGAGCGCGGACGATGCAGCGAAGAGCCGGGGACGCATGACGGTCAGTGGACGGCTTGGACCTGCCATTGCCACGGCGAGGGGGCATCGTGCTCGAGGTAGTTGCTCCGAATGGTCGATGGCGGGTACACAGAGTGGGGTGCCGATCTGATCAAGGACGAGCAGCGGTTTCGTGCGTCGTGTCCACGCATGCATTTGTCGATTATCAAAAAAAGTAATATCTCGCGCACTGAACATAATTTGATCAAAACAAAAGTGGCACAGCGTATTCTAGACTCGTAAATATCACATGCGTGCCTGTCATGTGGAGTTCGACGGAGTTGGACGTGCCGATGTGATTGTGCAGTAGTTGCGCGCGTCATTGCCCCATCAACATGTGACACACGCACGCGGGATGTGCGCGCCGATTCCCGTGACGACCACCCGGCTCGCACTCCCCTTATTATATACTGGATTTTGGGCGGCGCTGAAGACCATTGAAGTCTCCATTGCAATAAAGACAAGTCCCATCGATTCCCTACCCCTGCCTCCCTGGCTTCTTTGAGAAGGTAGACCGTACACGGTGGTCTTTTATAATACTACTAGTACTACTAGACCATGGCCTGTACTCTTACTCTTCTCCCACACTAATAATCACTATCTCCTTCCTCCTGCCGCAACCACACTCACCCTGCAAGCCATTGCTCCACTGAGGAGGGAGAGAGGCCGGTCGACGATCCTCGCAGAGAAAAGGGAGAGAAATCGCCGCGAGGCACTTCTTGCTCTACCAGCCGCTCAAGCCCACCCTCTCATCGAGGCCCAATCTCCCTCGACAATGGCGCCGAATGTTCTAGCAGGCGAGGGCTCCTCCCGGTATGGTATCCTTATTCTACTTCTTCTCCATCTCCCTCTCCATCATGATCTTAATCAGCTTCTTCTTGTTTTTCTTCTTCTTTTGGCTCTTCCTCTTCTACCTATTATAGGTCGGCCGTGGAGCTCGAATCCACCACGACGGAGGCGTTGCAGGACCTGTTCGTCCCTGTTCCATGTCTCAGCGAGGTAGCAAATCTCCACGCTGTTATTTCTCCGAGTTATGATGTGGATTTCTTAGATGTTGTTCGGCCCGCATTGGTTTTTCTTCTTATTTTGCGAGTTGTATTTGTTTTCATGAATATGACTGGATCTCTTGGTCCTTCCTTAATACCGCTGTTCATAGATTCACTATGTATTTTTGTGATTAGGATGAGTTTATCATGGTCATGAATAGATCTCCAGGTCTATTTTTAACACTGCGGCCAATAGATTCAACAGGGTTTTTTTGATCTGTATTAGTATTCACCTGGGACATGGAGTGTAATTGTAGAATTCCTATTTCAATTAACATGAACGATGCAGCCATCGAAGGCCGAGTACCGTGAGAAGGTGGCCGTGATCAGTTCCAAGATTGCCAACCAACATGAGCTTGCACGCTCCCTCACCCAAGCTAATGAGAGCCTACGCAATCAATTATCTGTGCAGAAGGAGATCTCGCTAGACTTTACACGTGACGTCGTTAGGCTGCAGAAAGTGCTTGACCGTAACTTGATCAGGCAAGAATAGGCCATCAAGATAATCAACGAGCTCACGGAGGAGAAGAAGAATCTCGTGGAAAGGTGCATTCTCCTGCAGGACGAAGTCATCAAGGCACTCAGAGGACGCATCGAGGAAACCAAGGCTACCATCTGAGCCTACCATGACAGGAACCGTTGCATGGATGCAGTCAAGGAGATGAAGGCGGACATGAGCAGAGGGATCACCGTACTCGAGGGTGTTCGGAAAGAGAACGAGGAGCTAAGGGCATGTCTGGAGGCATATCGGAGCAATGCCCAAGTCTGATTCCCGTTAGCGGGGACACGAATACCAGTTCGTCCTCCTCTCGTTTTGTAATGTTTAGGGTTCAGGGAGCAATGCCCATGCCTGCTTCCCATTATAGGGTGCAATAAGAATCCTAGGGCAACTCGTTATCTATCTGGACATGTGTTGGTGTTCATGTTCATGAATGGACACCATGTTATCTTTCCATATGTATCTGGACATGGGTTTCTACATTATGAGTTTCCACTCGCCCACTACTATTTGGTGATATTGGGAAAAACCCACAACACAATAAACTGCTGATAAATCTTATTTGTCTTCGAAATTGAAATTATGACAGTGCCACTAGTCGATTCATAAAATGTTGATTAGTCCTAGATTGCTTCTTCCTTGAAATTATGATAGTGCCACTAGTCGATTCAGTTAATTATGGAAACTAACCAGCTTGTCCTGGTGAACTAAACAAACCATACTATGTATTTTTGTTGCAGGGAAAGAGGCGAAAGATCGACCAGGACCTGGCGAGCTGGCTAAATGACAAGATAGCAATCCAAAGGGAGAAGCGGAATTCCCAGAAACTGGCCTTTGACCAACTGTGCGCTGAATTCACGGTCCTTTCTGACAAGTGCCAGAAACTGAAGGAGGTAAACACCGACTGGGTGAAGCTACACAATGAAGGTCGCGCCTCGGCTAGGAAGAAGACGGAGATCATGAAAGCGATCTTGAAGGAAAATCGTATGGCTACAGACAAAATTCTCCAATCCGTGACGGAGCGCTGGAACCTACAGCTGAAGCACGACATAGTACTGAAGGAGCTGGCCAACCTTAGGGAGGAAAACAGGCAGCTACGGGACAGGCTCGCTTGAACACAACATATGTCTATTTAGTACTGAACTGCCTGGTTTATCCTCGGCAGTGGTGATTTTGTAAGCGTGAACTTAACTCTATGCATGATATGTGTGTTCGTCTGAAACTAGTTTGCTCGAGGATTGAGTTTGGCTTAGTTTGGAAAGCGCAACTGCAAGTCTTACAATTAACTAGTTTCAGGCATTGGTACAACATAAATTATTCATCTCGAATTTCCTTTATCCTCTATAGTCTTTCCTTGTTCACCCTCACGCGCCTTCTTCAGTTCCTTCAACAGATCCGCAATGTAGTACTCTAGCTTCTTCTTGTCTTCCCTGAGCTGATCCCTCTCCTTTTCTGCATTATGAATCAGCAACCTGTGACTATCCTGAAGCTTCTTTGCAGTTCCAACAACCAAGCTCCCATCGATTCCGTCAGTTAGCTTTGACTGCAAATTCTTGATTTCTTGTTCCAGCTCCTTATTTCGTACCGATAGCTTGTAATTTTTTTCAGCTGCATCACTTACATCAGTAAATCTCCCCGACCTTTCCAACTCATACATCTCCCATAACTGTGCCAAACATTTCTTAAGTGCATCTGGCCACTCAAGATCCACCCACTCTACTGCTTTACACACCGGGCCAACCTAAAAACACACACACTATAGTGTTATGAACATGCACGATACATTTTACTTCATGTCACAATTGCACATAATGTAAACAAACCTGATTTGTACAGCCCAAAAACCTTCTCCTAGTGTTACTGCCTTCGAATGCAACATATCTCCTCAGTTTTAGCCCATGGTCACATGGCACTTCTCCATCGAGATCTAGGCCCTCCCATTCGGAGTCATAGATCGTCCTTGGTACCTATAGGTAAACGCAAAGCTGAAATCGAACATGATTGCATGCACATATGGAGCTCAGATCGAGAGATTTACCATTGCCTAACCCTAGCCCGAGAAAATAGAGGAACTCACATCGTGAAAGGAATACTCGATGTCGGAGAGAAGGCCGTCGCTGCTCGACTGGTCGTCCTTGCCGTTCAAGGACAGCATGGCGAATGCGACGGCGACGGCATCGGCGAGAGAGAGAGAGAGAGAGAGAGAGAGAGAGAGAGAGAGAGAGCAGCCCTTCTACCGCTGCAATGATGACTAAATTGGTATGTTACAATAGTTTAATGGATACCATGCCCTTTCCCTGGATTACTGTCTTCTGCCTGATATGGATTCTCTTCACACATTCTCATTTCAAATATTAAACCCGCACCCCCTCCATCCCAATTTCATTGCCTAACGAAAACATACCAGTATATTACATCATCCAAAGAAACAAAATCATGTCAACTACAAGGTACTTATGCATCACTTCTTCAGTCATGGTTTCACAAAACATTACATTATAATCTCCCAACAAACATAACCACAACATGGTTTCACAAAACATCACATTACAATCTCTCAACAAATGTAATCACATAAACAAGTATATTACATCAACTCAAGAAACAAAATCATGTCGACTACAAGGTACTTACACATCACTTGTCCTGTCATGGTTTCGCAAAACATTACATTACAGTCTCTCAACAAACAAAATAACAGAAACAAGTACAGTACATCATCTCAAGAAACATAATCATGTCAACTACAATGTATTTATGCATCACTAGTCCAGTCATGGTTTCACAAAACATTACATTACAATGTCCCAACAAACATAATAACTGATGTCAACTACAATGTACTTATGTCTTATTACAACAACGATGGTTTCAGTGAGTGACATGTCCGAAAATCTCAATAGCTCGCACAACATTATATCGCAATCTCTCAACAAACATAATCACAGAAGCACGCTCTAAATGCAACAGCAGTCAATATTACAAATACAGGCAGGGGAACCCCGCGGTCCATATGACAAGCCCAGGGTAACAGCTCTCATCATATCTCATCAACGTCGACCACCTCATTCTGTTCAGCCACTACAGGGGCATCTACATCCACTATAACCTGTTCAACAACATCAGAAATGGTACCAAGGAAGAACACCTTCCTGGTTCGCTTCTTTCGCCGCATAATCTGCATAAGATCTTCAGTATCCAAAAAATCTATGAATTGCTGCTTCTTATGATGCCACCACCGGATTTTTGCCATCTGCTTAGGGCCAATACTGATTTCCTTACCGACCATCTCTCTCATTTCATCAAGAGTTATGTTTTTGGAATCGATAGTGATCTCCACAGTACATGACGAAACTGGCTTATTAACTCCCTCATCAATTTTTGCCATGTATGAATCCACCTCTATGCGTATATTGAACTTATCTAGATCAACATCTATTGGTCTGTATTCTCTAGGAGCAGAAGCTCTGGCAGCAAGATCTCTAGCATTTGCATACATATCATCAATCATCGCTTCAACTTTCACCTTACGATTAGCTGCACAACACTCCCAAACCATCTGAAGCTCATGGGAGTGCTCAATTTGCTGATAGGTATCATTCATGTTGCGCCACACTAATTTAGTCCTCTGTCTAGAACCCCAGGGAATTCTAGCGGCAAGCATATCTACCAGCTGCGAAACAGACACAACCTCTTTGCAATTCACAAGCAGATGCACATCTTGCCCGAACACAACCCTCTCTCAACCAAAATGAAGCTTCGCAGTGTACTGCCGAACATGAACTGTGAACTCATATAGGTCCCTTGTATCAAAGATGTGCCTAATTTGATTAAAAAGGGGAACATTTCAGTTCATTCGATTCTATTATGCTGTAACTAATCTACTTGCAAGATAAGGCACATATAAGAAAAAATCACCTCTCGCTCTTCTCCCGGGTTTTTTTCTTCGAGATCTGAGTGCTGCATCCGCCCACCAGAGCCGAACAATCCACCGCTAGCCTTTCTTTTCTCTTGAACCCACTGCTCGTAGGTACCTTGGGAGCAGAATCCTTGCTAGCCTCCTCGCTGAAGACCTCGTCGCAGCTACGCGTTGAGCCCTAGACTTGGGCCCCGACGGACCCTTTTCAGTCGGCGACGTAGCTACAACCTTCGCCTTGCAAGACATGCTGGGCCGCCACCGCCGGATTCAGTGTCGGGGGAGGGAGAAAAAGGTCCTCCACCGCCGACAGATTTAGGGTCGGGGAAGGGAAGAAAAGGGACCGCTGTAGCAAGATTCAGTGTCGAGAGTTAGGACAGTGCAGTAATGGATTTTCCCCTACGACACGTGCAGGATGGCTAAGAAGAATGACCAGCGAAGGAGGGGCACAGCAGGAACTAGTGTAACGGAATATCCTGACTTAACGGGCGCGATTTGAAAATATTGGGTTTGGCCATCATTCACTCGAAAGACCCCTCTCAGCAATTGGCGCCCCAAATTTTCGAATCATGGTGATAAAAATCAACTTGGGTACCGCGTTGCCTGTCCACCCCAACTTTTGGGCCGCAAAATGATATTCTACCCTCGCTGCCATACAACGGGGCTAGCTTGTTCTTGTTCACCCCATGTACTGCAGAGTGCATGCGTACCCCAACATGAGTGGACACGCCCTAGAAGGTCTCAAATATGGCCTCGGCAAAGTCATAGAAAGTTGGAGAGCAGCGGTGATTTCCAGTCATCCAGGTCATAGTCCAGGCTTGGTCAGTCCCAAACACCACAGTGGCGTAAAACTGCTGTACAAGGGTGATTTTGTAGTCTTCATGGAGCTCCATCAAGTTGAACAGCCCTAACTTCTCACTAATCCATGGTGCATCCGAGAAGTAGGAGCTCTTCCTCATCTGCTCAACACTCATGTTCTTCTGGGGGCACACAGGAGACCTCTTGAGCACGCTGTAAATGTCTTTCATGAAAACAGCCTGCTTCTTCCTCCAGTAGCATGGGTCCTCACTAGTGCGAGGCAAGGCATAGAAATCAGTCTTCCACAGTTCATGATACTCCTTCTTTGACATGAGGGCCAAAGATTGAAGATTGTCGTACTTTGCCCTCTTGGCTGGGTTCTCTTCCTCAACCCTGTCCTGCTCCCTCCTCGTGTATGCATCATGGGCCTGCTGTCTCCGGTTGGACGGGGGCACAATATACTGACCCTCGGACTCATCATAGTGAGGATCCGCTCTCTTTAACTTGGCCTTGGTGCGAGGACGACGAGAGACAGAACCTGTGAACATCAGTGAGGGTGATAGCATGGAGGTAAGTATATATGTCCCAAGGAGGCAGCACAGGACCCTTAAGCCATTGCGAGATTTGTTAGATCCATCCCACACCGGAGTCTCTGGCCTAGACCGGAGTCTCCGGTTGGGAGGCTCGGGGGTAGAACAGTGAGGCTCGAGGAGGGTTGAATCCAACAGATCGGGAAAGGCAACAAGGTTAAAGTACTAGTGTGCACGCATACAAGAGATTCCCATGGGCAAAAATAGTATCAATCCTCAAAAACAAATCAAGGGATGAACCCTAGGAGAGAAAGAAGGAGGAGAGGTACCAGATCTATCCATGGGAATGATTCCACCGTTAGGAATCACCCAATGGTGAAGGGTAGAAGGTTTGCCGGGGGCACGGCAGATCCCGGGGGCTTCTTGACCTCCGGGGAGGAGTTTTGGAGGAGGAGGCGACAGGGTAGAGAGGGAAGGACAGGGTGGATGAATGAAACTGTCTATTTCAGTTCACCCCGTCCTCTGTCTATGTGGCCTGAAACCGTCTAGACCGGAGACTCCAGTCTGCATCAGAGACTCCGGCCTACACCGGAGACTCCGGTGTGAGCACATCGGAGACTCCGGCCCTCGTCGACCAAAAACTCCAGGTTGTGTATGGGGACATATATGAGAGAGAGTGTGTGTATAGGACAAGGAATTGGCTTGGGTTAAGATGACCAACTATGAAGAATCAAGGAAACCACAGAAATCCATTCAAATCTTCATTAACGTGCCAAATAAACACGAACTAAGAACCAACTCTTCAATGACAACAGGATGGTGGCCGAGACCACCATGTAAGAGTTTATGGCATGACACCGCGAAGAATTATCCTTGGGTTCATAGCCACTACTCATCAATGAAGCTCACATATCACACAATGATATTTAAGAGAATTGAATTTCTTAATTTTGGCATTATGGGGAGAGTGATAGCCCAATGTATTAGGACCGCACTCTCCCTATCTCCATGCCTCCACCTACACCAATTATGAGTCAAGACATAGGTGAGTATGCAAGGTGATCAAGTCAAGCTCCTAGAATCTACGATATTTAGTTCATTCCTCAAGTAACAAAACCTTGCTTCATCAAGTGGATCCGTGAAAATGTCGGCAAGTTGGTCTTTGGTTGACACATAGGATAACTCAATATCACCTTGAGCAACATGATCTCTAAGAAAGTGATGACGAATCTCAATATGCTTTTTTCTTGTATGATCTGCTGGGTTATAGGCAATCTTGATAGCACTTTCATTGTCACATAGAAGAGGCACTTTGTCACAGTGGACACCGTATTCCTTTAAGGTTTTCCTCATCCATTGCAATTGAGTATAAGCACTAGCAGCTGCAACATACTCGACTTCGGCGGCGGAGAGAGAGATATACAATTTTGCTTCTTAGAAGACCAACACACCAAGGACCTCCCAAGGAATTGGCAAGCCCTGGAGGTTGATTTCTTATCATCCTTGTCACTAGCCCAGTCCAAATCCGTGTATCCACAAAGAGAGAAAGTTGAGCCCCTAGGATACCAAATACTATAGTTTGGGGTATGAACCAAATATCGAAAGATTCTCTTGACCGCCATCAAATGGCTTTCTTTAGGAGCCGCTTGATATCTTGCACATACTCCTACACTCAACACAATATCGTGTCTAGATGCACAAAGGTAAAGCAAAGAACCAATCATGGTCTGGTATACCTTTTGATCCACATCTTTACCATTTGGGTTTAGTTCAAGATGAGTCTTTGTTGCCATGGGAGTGGGAGCTCCATTTAGATCCTTCATGTTGAATATTTTGAGCATATCTTGAGTATACTTGGCTTGGTTGAAGAATGTTCCTCCTCTCACTTGCTTGATCTCAAAACCAAGAAATACTCTCAATTCTCCCATCATAGACATCCTGAACCTGTCAGTCATAAGCTTTGAGAATTCATCATTAAATTTTTTTTAGATGAGCCAAAGATAATATCATCTACATATATTTGGCATACAAAAAGTTCCCCATTGACTTTCTTAGTAAAAAGAGTGGGATCGATTTTCCCAACCTCAAACCCATGATCTAACAACAACTCTTTAAGGTGCTCATACCACGTGTGTGGGGCTTGTTTGAGACCATAGAGTGCCTTATCGAGTTTGTAGACGTGGTTTGGAAAGTTGGGATCCTCAAACCCTGGGCGTTTCTTTACATATACCAACTCATGCAACGGACCATTCAGAAATGCACTTTCTACATCCATTTGTTGTAATTTAAATTTATGATGTGCCGCATAAGCAAGAAGGTTGCGGATGGACTCAAGGCGAGCCACGGGTGCATAAGTCTCTCCATAATCAATGTCATCAATCTGAGAGAACCCTTGTGTAACCAATCTTTCCTTGTTCCTCACCAAATTCCATGTTCATCTTGCTTGTTCTTGAAAATCCACTTGGTGCCTATAATATTGCGGAAATCTTTTGGCTCTTCAACTAACTTCCATACTTTGTTTCTCTCAAAGTTATTGAGCTCTTTGTGCATTGCATCCAACCAATCTGAATCTTCAAGATCTTCCCATACTTTCTTTGGTTCCACCATTCAAATGTGTTCTTGGTGCTCACCAAAGTTCTTTAGTTGAGCTCGAGTGGATATCCCTCTTCTTAGATCTCCTACCACATTCTCAAGTGTGTGGTCTCTTAATTCCAATATTCTGTCCATTCTAGCTTGGCGACGAGTTTCGATCTCCTTGTTGTTTCTTCAGGGGATCACTTCATCATTTTGGTCCTCATCTTGACCATTAACTTGACCTTGATCATCTTTGGAATTATTCTCTTCTACAAGAGGCAAAGATTGGCCTTGGTCTTGATCAAGCATACTTCTAGACATGCATTGAGCTTCCCTTATGGTAGTTTCTATAGATCTTCCTTGTGTGATAGCCTTAGCACCACTAGACATTCTGTCAAATGGAGACTCAAGTACCTCCTGGATAGAGGTTTCTACTTGATCAACAGGTTGAGGGTCCACAGCTTGTCTTTGGCATGGGTCATTGTCCTCCTCGATAGGATCTTGTTGATGTTGTGAAGATGAGGGCTCCACTTGAGTAGAGCATAGTTCTTCTCGATCCGCCATAAGGGGTTCCTCAACAGGGAAAATGAAACCCGCACCCATTCTTCCTATGGCATCCTGAGGCATTTCATCATGTACATCACAAACATCAATACGCCCCTCTTGGGGACCATCATATTCTTCAAACACCACACTACAAGATTCTATGACAGTTACGTAGAGCTTGTCATTGATTCTATAAGTGTGGGATTCGAGACCATAACCAACAAAAATACCCTCTAATGCTTTGGAATCAAACTTGGACAAACGAATACCCTTAATGCGATAGAAACACTTACAACGGAACACCCAGAAGTATGAAACATTGGGCTTGTTACTGCTAAGGATTTCATATGGAGTCTTGATCAATTCTTTTCGGAGGTAGAGATGGTTTGATGCATGGCATGCGGTGGAGATTGCTTCAGCCCAAAAATTGTATGGAGATTTAAACTCCGCCAACATGGTCCTTGCCATATCAATAAGAGTCCGGTTCTTCCTCTCAGCTACACCATTTTTTTGAGGGGTGTATGCAGCGGAATATTGATGTTTTATTCCCTCATCACTGAGAAATCCATTCAATGTGTAGTTCTTGAACTCGGTACCATTGTCACTTATTATTGTCAATACTGGGACATTGTGTTGACGTTCAGCCATGTTGATGAAGTCAATGAAGTTTTCTTGGGTCTCACTTTTCAGCTTGAAGAAATATACCCAAGTTTATATTGAGTAGTCATCAATAATCACCAAACAATATTTCTTCCCACCAAGGCTTGCATGAGACGGAGGACCAAAGAGGTCCACATGAAGGAGCTCCAAGATCGTCTTTTACTTGATGTAGTTCTTAGGTTTGTGGGGAAAATCATGCATTTTTCCTTCTACACATGCCCTGCAAACACAATCTTTGGCAAAGAAAACATTTTCTTTTAGTCCAACAATATGACCATCCTTGTGGAGGCTTTGCAAAGTTCTCATGTTGACATGGGCTAGACGGCGATGCCATAGCCAACCTACATCGGTCTTTCCGAATAAGCACATCGGACTTGTAGTGGTTTTCCCGGAGAAGTCCACCACATACAAGTCATTTTCGACGTACCCAACAAAAGCGACCTTTAGAGACTTGATCCACATGACGATCACAATATCATTATCAATAAATACGGCAAAACCCATCTTTCCAAGAGCACGGACTAAAAGTAAATTATAGCCAAGGGTCTCAACAAGCATGACGTCCACGAGAGTGATATCGTGTGCGACCACAACTTTGTCGAAACCCATTACCTTAGACTTTGATTTGTCGGCATATGTCACGGATATTTGATCAATATTTGGTCTCAACTCCTTGACACTTGACACGCTTCCGGTCATATGACTTGTGCATCCACTATCAAGCACCCATTTTGACCCTCCGGAAGCATAGGTCTACAAAAGATCAAACTAGTTTTTAGGTACCCATTTTTCAATGGGTCCTCTTTTGTTAGCAACAAGGGTCTTGGGAACCCAAAATGGACCAAGAAATATAACCATCAAATGTACCAACATATTGTGCATATACATCACCATAATAATCACGCATCAAAACATAGTGAGGGTTAGCACTTCCCGCAAAATCATCATGAGACATAGTTTTGCCATTCGTGGACTTACTATCCACAATAACCTTGTCCTTTTCTTATGTGGGCTTGGCCTTCTTTTTCTTGTTCTTCTTCTTCTTCCCTTTAGAGACAAAGCCAATGCCCCCTTTCTCACTACTTGAGCTTTGCTTACTCAAGAGATCATCAATAGACTTGTTTCCTTTTGGAAAGGTGGCCTTAGCTAGCTCCCCCTTCAACCTAGCATTTTCTTCAAGTATACTTGTACAACTAGAGGGAATGAAAGTACTAGGTGAAGTAATATTGGTCAATTGAGTTTGAGGCTTTTCAGGAGCAACAAGAGTTCACTCTCCAAGGCCTTGTGCGCCTTGTCAAGCATCCTAAAGTCCTCAGCAAGTTTTTCATGAAAAACATCAAACTCAATCTTGTCCTTTTTAGCCCTTTTATATTTAGCAATAGCATGGTCACATTCCTTGATGATTTTATTAGTGATGAGATCATTTGCTTCATCAATACCTTCAAGTTTAGTTTCAAGAGAGATCCGAGTTTCTTATTCTTCTTCTAGAGCATTATTTAGAGCTTCTGCCTCAATCATGTGCTCTCTACCTAATTTACATATCTCATCAAGAAGTTCTTCTGCGTGTGCAAGTTGATTTAAGAGGTCTACCACATGTTTCTTGTGTTCCGCTTGCAAGCACTACTAGGAAACAACCTATCTGTGGCGCATGAAAAGGGGACTTCTGTGGCGCATATCTTTGTCGCCACTGTTACCTCGTCACTGATAACTACTTCCTATGGCGCATATGGATATGCGCCACAGAAGTTCCAGACTTCTGTGGTGCATTCCTTCATATGCGCCACAGGAAGAACTTCTGTGGTGCATTTACGTGTATGCTCCACAGATATGCCATGCGCCACTAACTATATAATTATATGCGCCACTGATTGTGTAACATGTATTTGAAGTAAAATACTTTCCTGGTGTATTCAGGTATTTATACAGGATTTATATAGGATTTATCCAGATAGTATAAAATACATTGCACAAGTAGTAGATGCATGAAAACCGACATATATATAATACAAACACTTAGAGCCCGATCGAGATACATATATAGTGTCAAGTTCCAAATTTTTACACAAGCGCCGAATACAAAGTTCATATCATCTCACATTACAAATATGAAGTGCCCACCGCCGCCTACACTAGGATCAAATAGAATACAACTATGATAATGGTGAGAAAGAGCATTAGCCCGACCAATATCTTCATCCGGTTCTTCTTCCACAAGTGGTTCCTCCACTTGGCTATCGCCTCCTCTCTAGTCGCGTATCCTTTGTAGATGTTGCCGCTGAACTTGTTCACTTGTTTGTGGCAATCCTCCCACTCCTCGTAGACTCCTAGAACCCTACCCATGTACACCACATACCACATCGTCTCCATCTCTATAGACGACAAGGCATATTAGTAAAAATACAACGGAAATAATGAATAAAGGGTTCACATCCATATATATATATGTTCATAGAATATAAAACAAAGGATCCAGAAACCTAAAAGTTAGATCATCATAGAAGCAATAAGTTCAACGACAGCATGACCAAAAGGTAGTTTAAGTCTAACAACAATGAACATTTCGACCACGAGATAGTAAATTTATGACACACACACTAATACAGCAGGCGTCCATCAAGAATATACACACACTGGATCATGCTAGAGGCACACATCGATCATGATGAAGACTTCCTCTTCTGGCACGGCTTCTGGAATGTTAGATAGCCCTCTTTCGTCATCCACGTCCTTGTGTCACCCTGCTTACGGAGGCGTTCTTCGATCTCCCTCTTACTCAACCCTCTGGCTTGTTGTAGGGCACCGCCCCTTGTGTTGACATCTTCAATGATGATTTGCGACAACTTCATCTGAATGTGATGGAAGTCTTCTCTAAGATCAGCATCGTCGATTTTCGCCAAAGTTTCGGCCCATCCTCGGAGACTAGATGGCATCGTTAGGTTATGGCAATCCCGAACATAGCCTTTAAGATGATGGAGGACGTAGAAGACCTCCATGGCACCAACAGTCGACTGCTTGACGCAGGGGAAGTCGAGCACGTGATTGAACACGTGTTTGCCATCCTTGATACATTCCCCCCTATCTACAAAGGTGCATCCCTTCTTGGTGTAGCCCTCGAGAGCCTCATTGAGAACACCCCTTATTCTAGTGTAGTCTTTCTTCTTCGTCAAACTCCCCGAGTCGAAATACGTGGCTAGAGAATACCTCGGGGCAAGGACGATGAGCGTGCAGTATTTGTCTCTGCACAACACAATTGGAACGGAATGTTGGAAAAATATCAAAGGAAAGAAATCTATAAGAAATGCATAAGTTCCAGTGACGATGAGCATGCGTGGTATTTAATTTGTGGTAGGTCGAGAGGGCACATGATTTTCTTGGCCTCCTCGATACCTGTTGGCAATGTGTTCCCCTTAGGAAGTCGGTCGTGCCAGTATTCCATGTTCGTGTTGAAGCTCACATCGGTCCATTTGTGTTCGGCCTTCATCTCTAGAACCTTGAGCGTTACACTCAAACGTGTATCCTCGGGGCGACACCTAGGATACAATGGAGTCATCCCTTCAACCTCCATTTGGGCCAGCTTGGCTTTCTCTCTGGCTGCAGCTTTGTTGTTGCTCGTCTCCTTGAGGAGCAGTTCTTGAACATGAGGGTCCTGCAAGATCGAAGTTAGCAGCGTCTGTGTGTTCGCGTCGTCTCCTTCTTCATGATCATGCCCGTTGTCATGTCCTTCTCCATGCTAATAATGCCCGCCGGCATCTCCTTCGTCATGATGATCATGCCCGCTGGCATCTCCTTCGTCATGATGATCATGCCCGGTAGACTCTTCGTCTTCTCGCCCGCCCACGTCTTCGTGACCACCACCATGTCTTGTCGGTGCCTCATTGAGGTCGCGCATGAAACCACGCCTAAGCAGGTGACCCTCCAATTGTCCAGATTCAGGGTCGATCCAGTGCTGTAGTTTGCATGTTTGACATGGACATCTTATCATGGTCTTGTTGTTCAGAATCATGTCCTCCTTCGCGCCTTTCTTGTACCTAGCAATTCGACCGTCGCTCATCGTGAGGACCATGGTTGCCTGAGCGGTCAAAACAGAGAATATAGTTGAGAACCACACCATATGAACACACACATGCATGAATGCTAGCCGGAAAAAATTCGGCATGACCTTTCCTAAAATTAGGACATATGGGTAGTGCAAAAATTTGCTGAAATGGAAATGAATCAACATTTCGGCAAACATCGATGCAACCACACCGGCCAGGCCCGACAACGACAAGCAAACAACAAAAAACTTCCTCCCATTGCAAACATTCATGCACCACACACAAGCATCGTCTCTCCATGGATCACACACACACACCGCCCGCGCGACAAGCTTCACCTACATGTTCATGATGGCCAAGTACTCACCTAGCTATAGTAGACACAATAATAGCGAGAGGAGACCGCGCGATGAGAGAGTATGGACAGATAGATCTACAATGCAAGTTGGTGGAGAGGAAATTAGTAAACAAATAGAGAGATGTGAGAGAGAAAAGTAAGGAACTTTTAGATCTAGAAGTTGGAGCGAAGCTTCTACTTACCAATCTATGGATTAAAGTAGGTTTAGATATAATAAAATGGAGAAACTATGGGCAAGATGGGGTGTGAGGGAGGAGGAAGACGAGTTGGGAGGAGGTAGAGATGTGAAATGGGTGGTGGTGGGATAGATAGATAAGAAAGCTAGCTCATGTCACCTTTTTAACATATGGATCTGGACGCCCTCATCTGTGGCGCATATGGAGGAAATGCGCCACATATGCTAAAACTTCTGTGGTGCATTTCTACCATGTGCGCCACAGAAGTGGGTGAATAAGATTCCCTCTGTGGGGCCCACCCCCAAGTTCTGTGGCGCACGTTGACATATGCGCCACAAAAGTGAAACACTTCTGTGGCGCATATGTCAACGTGCACCACAGAACTTGGGTGAATTAGATTCCGTGGTGGGGCCCTCCTCCATGTTCTATGGCGCATATTATAGAATGCGCCACAGAACTTGGATCACCCCCCCGGCGGGTCCCACCAATCTTCTGTGGCGCATGCTCTGAAAAATGCGCCACAGAACTTCCAAACTTCTGTGGTGCATTCTTTCCAGTGCACCATTGATGTCTTGCTGTGGCGCACAGATTGGCCTATGCGCCACTGAACATCTTGTCTATCTATAGGTTGTTTCCTAGTAGTGAAGTTGTTCATAAACACATCAAAAGCAACTAATTCCTTTTTAACCTCAAGAGATAACTCATCATAAAATTCATCATTGATTAAAGAGGTGGAGTGTGAAGATGATAATACCTCCGTTCCTATTTCCATAAGGCAAGTGACGTTCTTGTTGGAGATATTCTCATTTGGAGAGTCGAAGAGTGAGAATGTAGGGGTAAAAGTGGTGGCAAGAGCCGCCACACCACTTGATGTTTCCTCTTCATCATCTTCATCATCATCATCATCGGAGGAGAATTCTTCATGTGTGATCAAGACAATTTCACCCGTCTTGTTGTTGTTTGCATTCCTTTTTATGAAGGGTTTTTTGTAAGGAGCTTTGGAGGTCTTCTTCAACACAAGTTTACCCCCATGATCTTCTCTTTTCTCATAGGGACAAGAAACATCAAAGTGATAGCGGTCTCCACAATTGAAGCAAGTTCTCAACTTGGACCCATTATCTCTTTTACCATTGAGGTTGCTTCTTCGTTGCATTTCCATCTTGGCCTTGGCGGGATCTTTCCAAAAATTTCTTGCATAGAAGGCCATGTATTCACCATGAGCAACTTTGACATCTTCGGGGTGGCTCATTGAAAGTCCCTCATCACTTCCTTCATCTTCATCATACTCCACAACCTTGGCCTTAAAGGCAAGATTGACACCACTACTCATTCCAATGGCACGAGCATGGGCGTATTTGGCATTATTGGCAGCAACCTTGAAGGCGTCCATCTCTTGCATAACTTCATTGGAGGTCATGTGATGGTAGTTGTGTCTTCCTTGCAGTCTCTTCAAGTCAGTAGGCTCGAAAGGCATGAGAGCACTCACATACTTCCTCTCGATCCAAGCATCATCAATGTATGAGGCACCAACATTCCTGAAGGTGGTGGCTGTGGATTTGAGTCTTCAATACATGTCTTCATGGTCCTCACCATCCTTCATGAAGAAACCTTCTGCCTCATTGCTTAAGGCATCATATCTATTGCTTCTCATACTCTCATTGCCAACAAACAAGTCAATGAGAGCATCCCAAGCTTCCTTGGTGGTATTGTAGTGCTCAATGTGGGGGAAATCCTTTGGCCCCACTCCAAGTTGGTTCATGTGCAAGGCCGTCGCATTGAGTTGGCTATTAACCACTTCTCTTCTAGTCAAGTTGGTTGGATCCTTAATTTTGAGTCCTTCTTCGATAATATTCCACAAATCAATGCAAGAGCTACGCACATGAGATTTCATTAAAACTTGCCATTGAGCAAAAGTATGTGCAGCTAACATAGGTGGGTCACCTCTATTATTTATATGTGGGTGAGGGATAGGAGGGTCGGGAGAGTAACATCCGGGAACCGCATGATGCTCTTCCTTCCCACCACCCTTTTTGGTGGTGGAGTCAGTTGAATTATGTTCATCCCCGCCACTTCCTCCAAAGGCTTAGCTGGAGCATTTGGCTTTGGGTTAGGTGGTGTTTCCTCTTGAGAGGGAGGAGCTGAGGTTTGCTTATCCCTAACGAGTTGCTCAACAAGTTGGCGCAACTGTTAGATTTCGTTGCCCAAGGTAGAGCTCAAGCTTGTTTCCAACTTCTTGAGATCTACCATGGTGACCGAATGGCTGGTGTCACTTTCTCCCTCATCTGGGTTGCCCATAATATCTTAGGCGGTTCGGCCCAAATAAAGAGCCGAGGCTCTGATACCAATTGAAAGGATCGTATGGGCAACTAGAGGGGGGTGAATAGGTCCTACTCCAAATTTTACTCTTTTTCAATTTAGGGTTTGACACAAAAAGGTAAATTCTCTAGATTATGCAACTAAGGTGAATTTACCTATATGTCAACCTAGCACAAGTACTAAGCAAGAACTAGATAAGTAAAGTGCAGTAAAGGATAGAAGTAACCAGAGTGGAGCACGCAGAGACACAAGGATTTGTTTCCCATAGTTCCTTCCTTTTCAGGGGAAGTACGTCTACGTTTGGAGAGGGGGTGGTTTCAAACCACCAATGCCACGAGAGGCCTCCCTTGTTCTTCGATGAACCTCACCCCAAAGGGTTCGATTCACCTCTTCCACTATATGGCAACCTTCGAGGTGGAAGCCGGCACCTTTACAACGAGTTCGGGGCACATATCCACAACTTAATTGGAGGCTCTCAAATACAAGCAAGCTGTCCAACAATCAAAGACAAGATTGTAAGAACCAAATCAAAAGCTAGGGTTTCCAAATAAACACTAGAGCATGGGGGCCCTCAAGTGAATAAGGGGGGAATGAAGATATCTCTTGGTGAAGCTGTAGATCAAGGCCTCCTCCTTCGATTCTCCAAATATCAATGACTTTGGATGGTTGGCTGAAGAGATCTTGTTGATTTGGTGGCTCAAATGGGCATGGTGTTCTTGAGGTGGATGAGCTACTGGAGGAAGGGGATAAGGTCCTCTATTTATAGCCCTTCACTCCACTGAACCGTTGGAGAATAGTCAGACCGGAGACTCCGGCCTGCACACCGGAGACTCCGGTCTACACTGGAGATTCCGGCCCATCTCCGGACCAGCCTCCAAACCATCGAACATATTGACCCAGCCCTTCTGAGAGCCAAGTGGACCGGAGACTCCGCTTTGACCTCTAGACTAGGCTCCGGACCACCTATCTGGCTAACCCAGGCAGAAAACTGGAGTCCTCTCTGGTGATTCTTGGGGAGACTCCGGACAACACCAGAGACTCCAGTCCAGCAAGACCGGAGACTCCGGTCTGGAGCTCCCAGGAATACGTAAATATTGCCGGGTAAGTTCCATATGCCAAGGGTTCTTTTCACTTTGCATTATATCAACCTGTAGACAATACCATACTTGTAAATGCTCCACTTGTTGTTAACGAATACAAAATGTGATTATGACAGTAAATGTCCTTTCAGTTCCCAAGGATGATGATAAAATCGATGATCCTTTCAGGATCAGGGTCTTCCTCAATCTTGATGACCACAGGAGCAGGGGCTTCTGCAGCAGCAGGGGTGTCCGTGCCAGATTTAACTATGGCCCCACCACCATTTCCCCTACGGCGACCCTTGCCGCTCCCTTGGGGACAGCCGCGCCCATGCTTGGGGAGGCTTCTTTAGAGGCCAAGCCTACCCCCGCAAGTGCGAGCACGGTGAGAGCCGTACCACAGCCTCCGTGCCTCCCCTGACCACTCCTGCGAGGATGCCCTCGATCGCGCTTCACCAGCGGGGGCTCCACCACCTCGGCCATCACTGCCTTACCCTTCTCCTCTGCCGAGAAACATGGGGGTGTCATGGAGAGGGGGAGGGGTTTCTCCACCAGAGAGCACAAGAGAGGAAGGAGGAAGGCATCAGAGCAGGAGTGAGACAATTCTTCGCTCACCTTTAACCGTGCCCATCGAAAAGACATATCATTGTGCCGCCTCCATGGTATTAACCGCTAGGCCCCACGCGTCGTCGCGTCGTGGGACCAACTCCTGGAGCAGGAACCGTGCACTTCAGATCTACGAATGAGCGCTTGCGGCCGGTTGAGCTTCACGGCTAGAATTTGAGCAAATCGGTTCCTTGTTTACCTAGTGACCGCAGGGGCCCGCCCACTATTTGGGCCGCTTGCCCCTTCGGGCCCCCAAGGAGACACGTGCAGGCCAAGCACCCAGGGCTACTATTGGAGCCCTGGCATCCGGGGTGCCATGTCTCCGTGATGGACGACCCCTGCAGTGTAAGGGCCCCCTCCTTCGAGGTGAAGGACATCCTCAAGAGGAGGGGTGCCCCTCCAAGGAATAAGCCCGAATGGGCTGCATGAGGTTATCTCCCTGAGGAAGCTACCACGGCCTCGCGTGGTGCCCCTGAGCCTCAGATACCCCTGAGTGTGTCAGGGGTAGAAAGGTAACTACACCACGAGGAGCGGGGGCTACAGCGCCGATAGCAAGTGCAACGAGTATGTGACCATCACAGTGTCAGCCACATCGGAAAAGAAGACCCCGTCCACCCTCCTTTCGCAGGGCAGTGACAGGCGATCTCATGGCACGAGGTTCCCACAGTTGCCATTCTGGTGCAAAGGATGGAAAAGCTGAGAGCGCCGGATAAAGCCAAGCGACGTCGACAAAGGGCAACTTTACAGGAGGGTGGGGTGGAGCACGACAAGCTGAACCGAGTCTACGCAAAGTAGCCTCCTGGACCGAGATCTTGATGGGTAGGACTATGGTGACCCTCCCCGTTTGTGGACCAAGGGGAGAGGCCCAACGCTGCCCTTTATAAGGATCCCTTATCCTACCTAGCAGAGGTGGGATCCTAGAGATCTGAAACACTAGACTTTCACCCACCAATGTAGCCTTGCAAGGCAAGCGAGCAATACAACCAAGCAGGAGTAGGGGCTTTACGTCCTCACGAGGGTCCCGAATCTGGGTAAAAAATCCCCGCTGTCAAATCTCTGTCATGCACCCGTTCCGCCGCTGAGGCTGTTGTCGGACTCCTTTGAACTCGAGTGTTCAGCCCCCTCACAAACCAAGGGATCGTTGGACCCTAGTTCCTTTGCGGGAAAAATCTCCGATAGGACCTCCGGGACAGGTACAAGCCCCGCGACCTCCCCGGCAAGGAACAAGCGAGGCGACCCTTGAGACAAACTCTCAAGCGGCATGCAGAACCTACGGTTGCCTCTACAAGGGACTGCATGGGGAAAGTACGCATCCTACATTCTCCTTGTAGGGGGACTTACGAGACGGAATCCAATGTGTAGAGCCCACGACAGCCTTCTCGAGGGTCCTACAGGAGAGACACAAGCCGAGAGATCCTCTCACCAGGGGGAAGCGAGGAGCCACGAAGGAAAACCCCTCAAGAGGCCCCCGCAAGATGCAAAGGCCCTAGTCCACCTCCACGAGGAACCTACGGGCTGGCACGCCGTCCCTTGGAGGCCAAATAAAGTGGCAATAGATAGTTAACGCCCCGATTGCAGGGAAGGTACCCTTACAAGTCTTAGAAAAGAGATGACAAAGTTCTAAAGCGCTCCACGAGTGTTACATGGACAAGAATCAGGCCACTCTAGCGGTGCCCTTGGTGCTCGCCTGGTGGAGATGTTCTTCTTCTTCTGCTACGACAGAGTTGCCCGAGACATCGGCTTCGGCCTCCCCCTCGTCGCCCACCTTCCTCGGAAACTTCTCGACCAGCAGATTGACGAGTGGGGCAACCCTCTCCTCGAGGACCAGCATAATGGCTGACTGCCGCACAACCTGGGAGAAGTCAAGGTCGGGCCACAGCTGCAAGAAGTTGGTGAAGAGAGACTTCCCCACCACGGTCATCATCGCCTCGCACTCCGGGGAAATGAAGCCGTTCAGGACCTATGTTGCCATGCTTAAGGGGCTTAGAACCATGCGTGCGAGGTCTAGGGATGCCTCGACCTCGCGGCCAGCTTGAAACTCCGGTGAAACAAAACTTTCTACCCCCATGAGTGAGTGGACTACAACATCGTGCCCAACAAGAGAGTGGAAAGACATACGATGGGCCTCCAGCCCGGGCGGCAGCAGCAAGGGACTACTTCAGGTCCTTGATTTTTCCATGGAGACCCTCGACCTCCTAAAGCAAACTCTTCCGGAACTCCTCCTCCGTCGTAAGGGCATCATGGAGCTTGGAGTTCTCCTCTCGCTCCTGGGCAAGGGACTCCTGGGCCTCCGACAGCTTGTCCTCAGTCTCCTGGGACTGAGCCTCGAGCTCTTTCCAGTGTTGGGCCACTGCTGACTCCTGGGTGGAAATATCCTTCTCGTGGGCAGATAAGACATCCCCGAGGCGGGAAGCCTCGACCTCACCATCGGCGATGATCTTTGTCACGCGCGCGGAAGCATCTCTGTCGTGGTGGTGTCACGGCAGATGCCATGGATAGGCTGAAGGTGGGGACTAATATGCGCTAGGGGAATCCAGGGAGGGATAGTAGAGTGATTCTCTACACAGAAGCTTTGTATTGATGTTCAGTTTTCAAGACTACAAGTGCTCCTCGAGCTGTCTTTTACTAGAGGAGGAAGAAGGGGCTCTCTTACTCTTGCCTACTCTCCCGTCCTAGAACTCAAGACCCACAAGTATTTTCCTTGCTATGTATTCAAAAAGACCCAACCCCCTTAGTAGAACCCCAACCCCCCCTTATATAGGGGTGGTTCGGTCCTGGCCTAGGGCATACGTGGAGGCATATGGAATATGCCTCCTCCCAAAGTAGTAACCCGACAGGGGTGCTTTTCTCCCACGTCACTCTTGCTTTAGCGACGTTGCCTCTGCGGTGCCTGCGTCAGCCGACATGAGCGTCGTCACCCTTGTCGGCCATGATCCGGTGGTCCTGCCCTTGCTTTATTCGCTCATCGAGTATGCACCGGGCCTTCTTTTTGACCAGAGATATTCCTTCCTTCTCCTAGAAGCCAAATGAGGATCCGGATCACAGTTGATCCGGCCACACCTGTTCCTGCATATAAGCTAGACAAGTGTCTCCGACTTACTCCTTGAGTCAGACGAGACAATGTTAGGCGACCCCCCTGGTCCGGGTTACTCCGTGATCCGGCCTGCCTTGAGGTGACTCGGCCAGCATCCGCTTTGACCTTGCCGACCCTCGGCAAATTCGGTCCTTATACCCCGGAGTGACCCTACCTGGGGTTATCCCCCCAACATTAGTCCCCGAAGCTGGTGCGGCCTTAGCGGCCTTGGTCGCTAAGGCCACATCAGGTTCATTCGTATCCAAGCTTCGGCCTTATATGGATTTACGTTCCCTTCGCACGCTCCAAGTTTTCACTTGTCGGCCGGGTCACCACTTTGGCTCGGATCGTTTGGTTTTACTTTCCCTCCGCACGGTTCAAGTTTTAACTTGCCGGCCGGGTTACCACCGTGGCTCGGATCCGTGCCTTGCTTCCTTCTCTCGTACGCCAACCCACGTAACGGTTAATCATTACGTTGCCTTATTTTAAGGGCCTGCGCAGTAACTGCCGCAGTAAATGTCAGTGATTACTGTGCTGGAGTTACGTCACATCTATCTCCTCGTTTACCGCAACTGCACGTCGTGTCATTGGATCACATTCACTCTGCGGCCTCCGGTGTGGCTCCTCTCTGATTGGTCGACGCTGGTGATACACGGCCACATCGTGTGGTTTTCCTGCGATGCACGATCCCACTCGTTGATGACTAGGGGCGGCTAAATAGGGGATGGGTGTGCTCCTTAGAACTTTTCCATCTCCACGCCCCCTCGCCTGTTCCTCTTCTTCTTCCTCGCAACCGTGCCACCGCTAGTGCCCGTTGCAGTAGCGCCGCCGCCGCATTTTCTTTGTTTCTCCGCACCGCAATCACCGCTGCGCCTCTGTTCAGCCATGGGTCCTCGTCAGTCTAGACCGCAGAGCTCTGCCGCCGCCAACTCCAGCGAAGACACCGGGATTGAGATGACGGAGGAAGAGCTCGCCGTTGTTGAACAGGATATGGAGGAGGACGCCGGCGCAGCGGACCGCGGCGCGTGGGCCGGCTCCTGGGTCTGCGAGGATGACATCTCTTGGCTCTACCAGACCCGACGCATCCCCGCCGGCGTCGCTGCTCGTCTCCCCTCCTCGGAGCTGGCCCCCTCACCCAATCCGGGCGAATTTGTTGTCTTCTTATCCCATTTCCAGCGAGGATTCGGGCTTCTAGTGAGTGATTTCTTCCGAGACTAGATCCGGACTTATCACTTGCAACCACATCATCTCCCGGCGAACGCCATCACCTCTCTGTCCGCTTTCATTTCTTCAATTGAGGGCTACACCGGGCTATGGCCTACGAAGGAGCTGTGGATCCAGTTCTTTGGCCTCCGTCGCAACGTGGTCCCCAATATCCACGTCGAGTCGGAGGACAAACAGCTAACTCAGTTCGGAGCTGCTTCGATCTTCCCCTGGAGGTCTTCAATCTTTCGCCGGGTCATCGGGCTTGAGTCCTGCAAAGGGTGGGCCCGGACCTTCTTCTACGTCCGGAATGAAGGAACAGAAGATTTGATCCGGTTGCTGCCCTATGCTCCGGGTCCCCCTGACACGGATTTTTGGGAGGAGGTTGCCAGGAAGCCTACAGCCCTGGCCAACCAAGTGAACAAAAGGTTTGCGGAGCTGAAGAAGCTCGGATTGCGCAACGAGGATGCCATGATCACGTTCGTGCGCAACCGAATCTCTCCCCTTCAGCGGCGCACTCACAAGTTGTGCCATATGAGCTTTAGTCGCGAACCCAACCGAACCTCCTCATTCGAGTTGAGCAATACAAAGATCTTCCGCCGGGTCAAGGCTCTTTTCACCACCCACAAGGACTTCTCCGCTGAATGGACGTGGGGAATCGAGCATTACTGCCGTGACAGGCTCCCTCCCGCGGTAAGCTTCGCGGGGTAAACTTATCTCGGATCAATTTCATGTCGGCTCTTATCACATTCTTGACTTTGCCCCTTGTGCTTTTTTCTCAGCTGTTTCTCCAGCAAACCCTCGACGATAGCCCGGATCCGACCCTTAAGTGGGCCCCGGACTGAGAAATTTCGGACGAGGAGGAGCCGGACCAGGAGATGTTCCTCCCCACACCCGATGCCACCAGACGACCCAGCGGTAAATTCTCTTCTCTTAGAGATTGGCCCGACGATGAGGATGACTCGGATATCGATGTGATTGAACCCGTTGAGGCTGTCCCTCTGTCTTTTGCTTACCCGGCATCAGCTAACCCCGGTGGGCACATCCACGAGGATCCTCCCCTTGCCACGGGCAAGCCTGCTCCAGCGGCGTCAAAGAAGAAACGCGGAACCGCGTCGAGTTCTTCTTCCGGACCTTCTCAGCCTTCCAAAAGACAAAAGAAGGCTGGAGACAAGACTACCTCCAAACGGGTAGGCAAAGCCCCGACAAGGAGGGCCCGGAAATCTTAGGAGGCAGAGACCTCGGATGTGTAAGTTCGCTCCTGACATTATTGCGCAACACACTTCTCCCTGCTTCGGGGTAATTTCACTCCTGACATTATTTTCTCTTGCAGGGCTCCTATGGAGGTCCCTCAGAGCGGATCGAGCATCTCCTCCCCTCTTCGGTCCAGTCTTTCCCCTCCCCGTGACGACGAGTCACACCCGCTGAGCCCTATTCCGGAAGGCTCTGCGGCCGCTCCGGGTTCCGTAGTACCTCCTTCAGAGGGACGCGACCTCGGATCGGGAGGGGTCGGATCGTCCGAGGCGATGGCGTCCGGCACTTCGGCATTGCTGCAACCAGCAACAATTAAGTCTACCGCAACTCCAGCCCCAGCAGCAGCTCCAGCACCAGCCACTAAACCGGCGCCTGCGCCAAGCTCATCTGCCTCGTCCGAGTCATCTCAAGCTCGGTGAGGACCCAATCTAGCGGTTTCCGGGGGCAAATCCACTACGGTCACTTCCTCCAAGCAGGCCAAAGGCAAGTTCACCTCCACCGAGGCTGGGCAGCGAACCTTGTCATCGATGCTTCCAAAGAAATCCGCAGCAGCGACGGATCCTCCTGCCGAGCCAGCTGATTCGCAGCAGATGGTTCTTCACACTAGCCCAGCTCTTGCCCTGATTGAAAGGAAAGAAGCTCACGCCAAGGGTTTGGTGGCACCTCACATGCCCACTGGCGAATGGTACCCTCCGAGCCTCATCGAGTTTGTCATGAACTGGAATAAGGCGGAGTTCGTCTACAACGACGATCTCCTGGAAAAGTTCGGCCCAGCTGAATTTTCCGCTCAGATGAATACCGCCGCCAAGGCCATTAACCTTGCTGGGCGTATGATGGAGGTACGTTGTTTCTTCTTTATATGCTGTAGATAATAACCATTAGTCCCCGAGCCTCCGGCGGAGTACCTGTTATTCGGCCGGATGCTCCTTAGAAGATCAACGTAGCTGCATGTAAACTTCAAATATGTACACACCTAGAGCCGGGTTAAGTTCCGCTTGGCCCGGATCTTGTATACTTCGAATATGCACACACCTAGAGCCGGGTTAAGTTCCGCTTGGCCCGGATCTTGTACACTTCGAATATGCACATACCTAGAGCCGGGTTAAGTTCCGCTTGGCCCGGATCTTGTACACTTCGAATATGCACACCCCTAGAGCCGGGTTAAGTTCCGCTTGGCCCGGATCTTGTACACTTCGAATATGCACATACCTAGAGCCGGGTTAAGTTCCGCTTGGCCCGGATCTTGTACACTTCGAATATGCACCGAACTAACTTTACATGCCTGTGCCTTTGTCAGGTAACTACCAACCGTCGGAGCGCCGAGTTTCAGCGCCTGCTTGATACCCATAAGACCTTGCGCGCAAAACACGTTGCACTTGGCGCGGAGCATGAAAAGAGGGGTAATTTCCTCTCTTAACACCTCATCGCTTTGTTTGTTTCTGCCGGATTAACCTCCTTATTCGGTTTTTTGTAGATGGGGTGGAGGCCGAAAACAAGATTATGCGAAAAAACTTGGAGGAAATCCGAGGTATGTCCCCTTTCGGCCAACATCGTTGTGCTCTCTATTCTTTCTTTTTCTTAGCTCGGCAAATATTCACTCCTCGGCTTTACCGGGTCAACACACCATTTCAGCATCGCTTGAGGATAGTGTGCCCATGCCTGATATGATGCTGCATTTTCTCGAACAAGCAGGACAACATCAAGCCGAGCTGAAGAAGAAGGACGATGAGCTTGCCCTCCTCCGGACCAAGGACGGCGAGATAGCCAAACTCAAGGCCGAGATGGAGAAGATGAAGGCCCAACACAAAACCGAGCTCCAGAAAGTTGTCCAGAACTTTACCGAAGAGCGTGAGCGCTTTATCCTTCAGATCTCCAAGGACCAGGATCTGCTCAAGGAATCCGAAGTCCGGCTTGGGTCGGCGCTCGCCGAGCTTGAACAACTTCGGCAGAGACGCGATAGTTGTATCCAGGAGTTGACCCAGATCCATCACCATATCTCACGTAAGTTTCTTTCTCTTGCCCGACGCAGTTTTCCGGGTTAACTCATATGCCGGTGCTTCAGCATCCTCCCTTTCCCTATTTTCAGATAACTTTCCGGAGGGTACTGCTATTGCCAGCGCTGCCGTTGCCAAATTTCGCCAAGAGAGGGGTACTCCCATTGCTCCTGATGGTGAGAGTATCCCTTTAGACCTGGAGGACCTGTTGGTTAGCGTGTCAGCCCGGGTGGAAACTATCAAGAACTATGGCAAGGATCTCCTCGACGTTGCGGTCCGGATCTTCAACGCATTCTGGCCAAGCGAGGACGCTCCGGAAAGGATCACACTTCTTGCGGACAAGCTAATGGAGATTGAGACTCAACTCGACCTCTGGAGGGAATCAGCTGGGTGGGCCGCGGCAGATACCCTTCTCCATCATATCCTTTCATGGTACGAGAAAATCGATCTGAGCCTCCTCACCCATCGGCGTACCGTATCCAAATGGACTGATGATCCGGAGTGGGTAGCTCGGCGCTAGGCTTGCGCCTACAACCTCATCGAATATTCTCCAGTCCATGATTGGGTTGAGGGGCCAAGCTTTCTGGAATCCGGCGAGGAGGAACAAATGGTGAACATGGAGGATGGGTCGGGTGATGACGAAGAAGATGCTGCTTCAGATATCGAAGACAGTGATGATGACGCCGAACTTCCTCCTCCTGCTGCTCCTTAATTCTAAAAAACTTGAAAATTTATCAGATCCCCGGTATGCCGGGTGCACTTGTATGCTGGATATGTGATATTTTGCTAGTACATTTCTATGCCGGATTAACTTGGGCGTAGTCCCCGAGTTTCATTTTCTTGTTCGTCCAATTCTCTGGCTCGGTCCGTGTCTACCTTGATTCGGTTTTACGACTTACGAACTCGAGCTTCAAAAATTGTTTTAACAATACTTAGAAACTTTTAGGCTTAGCTCAAAATAATTCAGCATAGTAACTCGAAAATAAATACAGGGTTAGTCCGAAAAACAAACGTTAGCTCGAATAAACTCGTTTCCTTAGTCTTTTTCATGTGCTACGCAATTCCAAACTTGTTCCCTTGCTTGCCATGAAGCCAATTCTTGTTGGACAGCAGCAAGTCGAAGGGTTGGGTTTTTGGTGCTCACACATTACTAATCCGGGTTAAGTAAAACGACTCATTCCAGCTACCGCATAAGAAATTACGACAAACATTATTAAGGCAGTCCCCGAGTTACTGCTCGAGGCGCCGCTATTTCATTGATAAGCTCATTGCCGACATACATACCGACATATGAGATGACTCGAATACATACACTTCTTAGCTAAGTGTAGAAGGGACGAAGTAGTGCTACATTCCACGGTCGCTTGGATTCCTCTCCGGACCTGTCCGCCTTGTTCTTTTCCTGTGGCTTTGCATCTATAAGATAGTAAGAATCATTGTGCAATGCTTTGCTCACAATGAATGGCCCTTCGCATGTGGGGATAATTTATGCATGCCAGTAGTACGTTGTACTAACCGGAGCACCAGATCGCCTTCTCGGAAGACTCGGGGGCACACTTTCCGGCTATGATAGTGTCGGAGGTTTTGCTGATATATGGCGGATCTAGACAGTGCCAGTTCTCTCGCTTCTTCCAGCAGATCAACATCATTTTGCCAGGCTTCTTGCACTTCGGCTTCTGTGTATTGGGTGACCCTAGGCGAATCATGCTCTATGTCAGCTGGTAATACAGCTTCTGCCCCATATACTAGAAAAAATGGCGTATAGCCTGTTGATCGATTCGGAGTTGTTCTTAAGCTCCACAGTACCGCTGGTAGTTCTTCTATCCAGCACCCCGCTGATCTTTGCAGCGGCTCAATGAGCCGGGGTTTTATCCCGGATAGCACTAATCCGTTGGATCTTTCCACTTGCCCGTTCAATGCGGGGTGGGCTACCGAGGCTATGTCGAGTCGGATTTTCTTATCTCGGCAGAATCGTGCAAATGCTCCTTCAGCAAAATTGGTGCCATTATCAGTTATGATACTGTGAGGATAATCGTATCTCAAGATGATGTCTTTGAGAAATGTCACAGCTGTAGCTCCATCACACTTTCTTATAGGCTTCACTTCGATCCATTTTGTAAATTTGTCCACCATGACCAGAAGGTGCGTCATGTTCCCTTTGGCTGGTTTGAACGGGCCAACCATATCCAAGCACCACACAGCAAATGGCCATGTAATTGGTATGGTTTTGAGTTCCGACATAGGCATATGTGTCTTGTTGGCATACCTTTGGTAACCATTGCATTTTCTCACCAGATCCTCCGCTTGCTCCAAGGCGCTTGGCCAGTAAAATCCATGCCGGAATGCCTTTGCCACTAAGGCCCAGGATGAGGCGTGATGCCCGCATTCTCCTTGGTGTATATCTCGGAGGATGTCAAGTCCTTCTTCCGGATCAACGCACCGCTGGAGGATATTGGTTACACTCCGCTTGTACAGCTCGGAATTGATGATTGTGTAAGCTTTGGCTCTCCGCTGAGTTTGCCTGGCTAGCACTTCCTCAGTGGGTAACGTTCGATCTTTCAAGAACTGGTATATATGCAGCGCCCAAGCTGGTACTGCTCTCGCAGGGAACATCTCCTCGTTAATTTCCATCTGATCCACCGGCATAACTTCAGCCGGATCATGACGAACAGTCCCCGGGTCTGGTGAGGTAGTCCCCGGGTTTGCCGAGGTAGTCCCCGGGTTCGGCGTACTACTTCCCACGTCAATGTTCATGGGCTCAGCTCCGGATTCCGCGTTTTCTGGGACATAGATTGAATCGGTTTCTGGGGACAGCCTGATAGATGGCTTTCTGAGGTGCTCCAATGCAACACCCGGTGGAATTTCCTGTCGGGTCGAGCCGAGCTTCGACAGCATGTCGGCAGCTTCATTTTCCACGCGAGGTACATGATGAAACTCGCATCCCTCAAAGTAACCCGAGATTTTCTGCACATGAAATCTGTATAATGCCATGTTTGGATCCAGGGCGTCCCACACTCCGGACACCTGCTGTATTACTAGATCCGAGTCGCCAAAGCAGATTATTCGACGTATGCCAATTTCCTTTGCCACTTTTAGACCATGCACGAGAGCCTCGTACTCGGCGACATTGTTTGATGCTGCAAAATGGATCTGCAACACGTACTTGAGCTGATCCTTCTTTGGCGAGGTAAGCACAACCCTGGCACCTAATCCGGCTTTGGTCTTCGATCCGTCGAAGTGCATCCTCCAGTAGTTCGGATCCGGTGGCGGTGGTTCGTATTGTACCTCGGCCCAATCCACGAAAAAGTCCGCTACAGCCTGGGACTTGATCGCTTCTCTTCTATCGTATTGGGGCGCGTATGGTGCTAGCTCAATTGCCCATTTCGCGATTCTGCCGTTCGCATCTTTGTTACCCATTATCTCGGATATGGGGGCTTCGCATATCACTTTGATGGGATGCTCTTCAAAGTAGTGCTTTAACTTCTTTGCCGCCATATAAACTCCGTATGCCACCTTTTGAAAATGCGGGTAGTTCTGTTTTGAGATAGACAGTACCTCGCTCAAGTAATACACTGGCCTCTGCACCAACTTACCCTCTTCATCTTGTTCCACTACAATCACTGCAGTTACAACTCGGTTGGTTGCGGCTATGTAGAGCAACATTGGCTCCTTCGACAGTGGAGAAGCTAACACTGGTGCAGTGGCCAACATATTTTTTAAGTGGGCAAAAGCTTCATCGGCCTGCGGCGTCCAAACGAATTTATTTGATTTTTTCATGAGTTGGTAGAGAGGCAGTGCCTTTTCCCCTAACCGACATACAAACCGACTCAACGACGCCAGGCATCCGGTGAACTTCTGGACGTCGTTGAGACACTTCGGCAGCTCCATTCGTTCGATGGCTCGGATCTTAGTTGGATTAACCTCGATACCTCGGCTAGAAACGAGAAATCCGAGTAATTTCCCAGCCGGGACGCCGAAGGTACATTTCTCTGGGTTAAGTTTCATCCGGAATCTTCTCAAGTTCGTGAATGTTTGCCTTATGTCGTCAAGGAGCGTTGCGCTTTCCTTGGTCTTGATAACCACATCGTCCACGTAAACTTGCACATTTTGACCTATTTGATCGTGCAGACATTTTTGCATACACCTTTGGTACGTTGCTCCTGCGTTTTCTAAACCAAACCGCATAGTGCAATAGCAATAAGCCCCATACGGGGTAATAAAAGCAGTTTTTATTTGATCGTCCGGGTTCAGGGGTATCTGGTGGAAACCAGAATAGGCGTCGATAAATGACAACAGTTCACATCCCGCGGTAGAGTCGATGACCTGATCTATCCTTGGCAGCGAAAATGGATCTTTCGGACATGCCTTGTTCAGGTTCGTATAATCGATACACATACGCCAAACCACTGCCACGTTCGGATCATCCTTCTTCTTTTCCACCAGTACCGGATTAGAGAGCCAATCCGGATATAGCACTTCCATGATAAATCCCGCTGCTAGCAACCGAGCTATCTCGTCACCAATGACCTTTCTCCTATCCTCGGCGAAGCGTCGGAGAGGCTGCTTCACCGGCCTTGCTCCGGGTCTTACATTCAAAGAGTGATCGGCCAACTCCCTCGGAACACCTTGCAAGTCCTGTGTGGACCAAGCAAAAATATCCCGATTCTCGCGGAGGAAGTTGACGAGCTCGCTTTCCTATTTGTCAGTTAATCCGGCTCCAATTGTCACGGTGCGCTCCGGAAACACGTTATCCACCGGTATCTTCTTGGTGTCCTTTGCGGCTTGAAATGAAACGCTTCCATGCGGGTTACTTAACGCCAGCATATACTGCTGCGCGGACCGACCTAATGCCGTCACTTCTTGGATTTTTCTTTTCTCTTGGGCAATTACGAGTGACTCGGCTAGGTTAGACCCGGCTGAAGCGCACTCAATAGAACGTCGGAAATCCCCAACGATAGTAATTGCACCATTTGGTCCGGGCAACTTCATCTTCAGATAACTAACGTGGCAACTTGCCATGAATTTGCCCAGCGCTGGTCTCCCGAGTAATGCATGATACGCGCTCTCCAGGTTTACCACTTCGAACTCCAGATTTTTGGTTCGGCAGTTATCCCTTGTACCGAACAACACGTCGAACCGGACTTTGCCTATTGGTTCGCAGGATATGCCGGGCACGATACCTTGAAAAGTTGTTCTCGTAGCCTGGAGCATGTTCTCCGAGATGCCCAACTTGCGCATCGTATCCGCATACATGATGTTAATGCTACTGCCATTGTCGATCAGTACCTTGGAGAACCTCACATTAATGTTTGGTCCAATGAATGTCGGATCCAACACTAGTGCATACGAGCCCGGACTTGGCATAAGCTTGGGGTGATCTTTGATGCTCCAGGTAATTTCCTGGTCAGACCAAGACATGTACCTCGTCACTGCAGGCATAACCGCGTTAACCTCCATATGTCGGCGCTGCAAGATCTTCCTATCTGTTTCTTCTGTGGTGAACACACAATAGCTCTGGTGATGTTCCCTGTACTCATTTCTTCCCTCGTCTCCGGAGTACCTCTGATCCGGTTGTTGCTGGGTTTCTATCTGATGCACTGCATCCCTTCTCTCACTGCTGTCATACCTCGGCGGAGGGGGAGGCAACATTAGTTGCTGCGTGTTTGCTCCGGAGAGCAATTGCTGCCGGGGTAACTCCTACCGAGGTTGATCATTCCGAGGTGCCGGAGCATTCCCCGAACCACCTTGTTCTATCTTGCGCATCCACTCACATTGTCTCGTCGTGTGACCCGCCGGGCTGCTCGGATTTGGCGTGTGAAACTTGCATGGCTGGTCCAACATTGACTCGTAGGTATACCTCGGACGATCCTTCTTTTCTTGCCATTGCTTCTTCTGCTCCGGAGTCCATGTTTTCTTGCCATCGTTTTGAGGAGTCCATTGCCCTCCTGTTTTCTGGCGTTGGTTGCTCCCTGCCCCGGGCTGGTCTTGATTCACGGCCGCAACTTGTCGTGAGCCATATCGATGATCCGGTCTATCGTCTCTCCTTTTTCCCCTGTAATCGTTCCTCCGGGATGACCCAGATCCATCCCTCGGATAGTACTCCTCATTTGACTCGTTCGACGCGATCCTAGGTTGAGTTGTATCACCCAAAGCATAAGAATCCACGATCCGGATCATCTCTGCCAATGTGACTAGCATTTTCCTTTGCAATTTCATTCACAACTCGCTACCATATCTACATCCTTGTGCGAACCATGCTATAGCCTGTGACTCTATGACTCCCTCACACGAGTTCCTCACGGTACACCACCGGGTTAAGAATTCACGGTCTGTTTCGTTAGATCTCTGCTTGCACATTGCCAGGGTCTGCGGTCTGTTCGGTCTCTGATACGTACTTGAGAAGTTGCCGATGAAGATCTCTTCAAAATCTATCCAGCAGTTGATGCTTCCGGGTGGCAAATTATTCAGCCAAACCCTAGCCGGACCTTCCAACATTTGGGGTACATATCGTACAGCCCACCTCAAGTTGCCAGTTGCAATTTTCACAGCTGTTGCGTAGTTTATTAGCCAATCCTCCGGCTTTGTACTGCCGTCATACGTCTTCGTGCCCCTGGGTAATTGGAAATTGGGTACTGGCGGTTCCTTCATGATCCGGGGTCCGAAGCACGCTGCACCCGGAGGACCTTGACATTCGATCTGTTCCGACCTATACAGGCGGTCTAGTTTTAGCCTAGCGTCATCCAACATCAAATCTCTGCTTCCCAATCTCGACCCTATCACATGATAGTCCGGTCCGGCGTATCCCGCATTCATCATCTCCGAGTCTCCATCATTGTATCGGTTTTGCTCCCGTTGTGGTCCTCTCTGTTGCATACCACGACCGGCACTTTGCTCTTGCCTTGGTGCATTCCCCTGCGGCGGTTGACCCGCTCCTGCCGAGTTTCGCTGTCCGGCGTTGCCGTTGGCAACCCTTGACCGGCATTGCCTTGATCATGGTTACCTCGGCTCACACTTTGTCGATCGTCGTTTTTCCGTATCTCTTTTTCATTTCCCGCACGCTTTGGGTCGTACGGAACGATCTGCTTGTTCTGTCTGGCCGAGATTACTACCTCTTCTCTTCTAGGGCCACCATGAGGCGATGATGCGGCTCCAACGGATTTCTCCGGGTTACCCATCATTGAATGGACGATTTTAGAAGCTCTAACTCTCTCCGGATTACTTCTCAACAGCTCCTCATTCTGCATGTTTGCGATCCGAACCAGCTCGTTAACCCGGTCTTGCTGTCTTTGGCGAGCTTCACCCGTCAGACCCTCTAGCTCGGACGCCGCGGCATCTGCTGCTCTGAGGTTCTTCGCCGGGGTACTATACTTCGGCAACCCCACAGACAGATAGTTTTCCGACCCTTCTGGTCCATCATCACCCTCTATGTTCATCTCACTTATGAGGTTTCTCCCTTTTACCCTCACTGCATCAACCTTGTTCGCTTTCGCGTACTCACGCAGCGTCATGTTCAACGACTGTTGAGCTGCTGCTATTTTCTTTGTGCCCTCCAGTATCTTTCGCCGGGTCTCCTCTAGCTCGTCTTGTGCCTGAGTCGGATCTACCACTGCTGCCACCGGGTTAGCCAAGCTATCCATAGATTCCCTCAGCACGTTCTCGGGCCTCTCTAGCGAAGGACCCCTAGCTTTCCTTGGTGCTTTGAGTGTCGCCCCCAGGTTTGGCGTTGGATCCTTGCTCACGCCCGCGCTCGGCGCGATCGTCATCACCTCTGCATGGCCCGGGGAACGGGCGATATGGGCCCCGCGAGCCACAGTGAGGGGTGGTTCCCCCGCATCTACGACGCGACGCGGATGAACGCAAGACACGTCCACGGCAACATAGACCCTGTGCGTGCCGAGCTTGACGAAGATGTCGTTGCGCGGAAGGGGGCGCGTGCCGAAGCAGCCAACGTTGTCGCTGACGTAGTCCAGCGCACCGAAGCGCTGAACGAGCCCGGAGACAATGCGTTCACCGGTGCCGATGAAATTTCCCGTCCGGATCTTTACCCCTGCTAGCGCCGCTAGCCCCACGGTGGGCGCCAACTGTCGTGGTGGTGTCACAGCAGATGCCATGGATAGGCTGAAGGTGGGGACTAATATGCGCTAGGGGAATCCAGGGAGGGATAGTAGAGTGATTCTCTACACAGAAGCTTTGTATTGATGTTCAGTTTTCAAGACTACAAGTGCTCCTCGAGCTGTCTTTTACTAGAGGAGGAAGAAGGGGCTCTCTTACTCTTGCCTACTCTCCCGTCCCAGAACTCAAGACCCACAAGTATTTTCCTTACTATGTATCCAAAAAGACCCAACCCCCTTAGTAGAACCCCAACCCCCCCTTATATAGGGGTGGTTCGGTCCTGGCCTAGGGCATACGTGGAGGCATATTCCTAAGAATATGCCTCCTCCCAAAGTAGTAACCCGACAGGGGTGCTTTTCTCCCACGTCACTCTTGCTTTAGCGACGTTGCCTCTGCGGCGCCTGCGTCAGCCGACGTGAGCGTCGTCACCCTTGTCGGCCACGATCCGGTGGTCCTTCCCTTGCTTTATTCGCTCATCGAGTATGCACCGGGCCTTATTTTTGACCAGAGATATTCCTTCCTTCTCCTAGAAGCCAACCGAGGATCCGGATCACAGTTGATCCGGCCACACCTGTTCCTGCATATAAGCTAGACAAGTGTCTCCGACTTACTCCTTGAGTCGGACGAGACAATGTTAGGCGACCCCCCTGGTCCGGGTTACTCTGTGATCCGGCCTGCCTTGAGGTGACTCGGCCAGCATCCGCTTTGACCTTGCCGACCCTCGGCTAATTCGGTCCTTATACCCCGGAGTGACCCTACCCGGGGTTATCCCCCCAACAATCTCGGAGCATGCCCTTTGTCTCGACATGGGCATGCCCCCACACGGATTCCGCCACCTTCTGAGCTCCCGCGAGCTGCTCTCATTCTAGGGTTAGCTGGCTATCCTCACGAACCGCGTCGACCAGGAACTGGTCCAGCTCGACACGTAGGTCGTCTCAAGGGACACGAGGATCTCGGGAATGACGAGGGCCACGCCCCCGGTGACCCTGGAGCGATAGCTGCCCTATCTACCCCCACGGCATCCATGACCTTGTCAACGGTTGGCGAAGCGGCTTCACAAGGGGATCCCCGGGGACACTCCTCACCCACCTTGTCCACCTCTACAACCAGGGGCCCTAGGGAGGTGGTGGCGGGGGTCGCGCATGGAGGGGAGGCGGCCACCTTTTCCTCGGGTGCAACCTGCATAGCCTGGGCCGTGCTTGACAGGTCCAGGAGGCACACCACTGGCCGGACCCTTCCGGGAGGTGGTCCATTTCAGCCGCGACTGCTTACGCGGGTGGCCTTCACTTCAAAGGTCCTTCGGGTGAGCCTAGGTCAGAAGATCCGGGAATGAAATGGGGCCAGTCAATGGTTACCTACTGTCGCCCCCGGTCGAGAATTGCACGCCCAGCGGCCCCGACTCGCACCAGGAGGAATGAAGACCCTGGTGGGATGGGACCCGCTGCTTCCCAACACGGCATCCTCCGGAGGTGGACCCTTGTCCTAGGCCCGTTTCTCTTGAGATGGCTCCTGAGGGCCAACCCCGACGGAAGGATCCCCCACACCTGCAGCCTTCCCGACAGCTGTCTCAGGAGAGGCCTCAGATGGGACCGTGGAGGGGCGAACCACGCCGAGAGGGTTCAGGTGCTCAATTGTGTGACCAGGAGGGATAATCCCCCACTCGTTGAACTGGGGAAGCGAGGTCTGGATCTCTGCTCTGCGGGGGTGGAGGTAGAGGGGTAGGACTCCCTCAGGAAGCTCGGAGGCAGCAGAGGTGTGTAGAAGCTCGTGGATAAAGCCCACCACGAAGGGGTCATCAGTGGCACCGTCCCCTAGGCCAGACGGTCTACCGTGGCAAAGTTCTGCAGCTCTTTGATGTCCTTCTGCAGTGGAGCAATCCTAAGGCGAAGGAACTCCATGGTGACTAGGTGTCCCGTAAGACCGGAGGAGTTGAGCTGCTCAGTGCGGGCGACTAAGGCATCTGATACCTTCGATCCGGATTACAGATGTAGTATAGCTTCTTTTTCCCTAGTAGACCTAAGTTATCAAATCCTCGGAAAGCAGATGCGTAGTGAAGTTACTTTACCGGACCTTCAGGAGTTTTTAGAATTCCTTTTGTGTTTTTACCAGACCAAGAGTTTCCATCTTTTTATTGTTGTCGATGATGGAGAGAGAGGGCCTAATAGGGCGTTCGGTTTCACCTATAGCTGTGCAAAACATCTAATGGGAATAAAAGATAAAGATAAAGTGTGCGTGTAATTGTTAGAGCAAGATAAATTATATGTGGGCAGTGCATCCATAATTTCTATTGCCTCTGCAACCGCTTATAGCAATAACCTACTAGTCTCATCCATAGGAGAAAGAGAACTAATGATATGAATAGTGATGTCACTGTTAATCCCAAGTAAATTCCTCACATACAGCTGTACTACCCCTTCTAGCACTGGGGTTCCCAACCTGCATATCAGTCATTACTCATACTCCTTATACCTAGCTCAACCCTCGGGGTCTTGGGTACCTGACAAGTCCTTGGATTGAGGCAAGAGAGGATACAATAATCATCATGTCATACAAACTAATACATGATCCCATCTATGATAAATAACATGCACATACGCTCTATGGCTAGGCCAAAGCCCTTAGCCCAAGGGGAATTACTCACACATAGAGATGAGATCAACAATCATAAACATTGTAATGAAAATCATGAGATTGATAACAATAGTCTTACAATGTCGCCAATCGAGGAAGAGATATACTATTACAAGTGGTGGAATATGGCTATGGAGAAGGGTTTTAAGATCTAGAGGCAGCTGGTGATCTTGGGCAGAGACTTTTAGGCGAGGCTGGTCTGTTTTCTCGTCGCCCGAGGCTTCTTTATATAGGGGTTCCTTCACAAAAGTTGTTCTGTTTGACCTAACGGTGGCGGCACCAACTATACGACTAGTACTATATGGCCGGAATTTTGCTCTGGTCATATAGTTGGTCGATAAAGCGTCTTCCTCCGCTTCACGGCTCCAGGTTTCTTCTGGTTGTTGGAAATATCGTATCTTTGACTTTAATGTAGTGATTCCCATCTTCAAACGACATTATATGCGCAGGAAAAATATAGAAAGAAAGCACTGCATACCCCTTTGAATATTAGGCATTAGTGGCAGGGTTTAGAGAGATATTTCATCAAAATTATGAATAATATCCCGTTTAAATGTGGACGTAGATGGCTATATTTCAGAGCCATCAGCATCCATCTTCTCCCCCTCCAGGTTCATAGTGGACCATCAGCTATTGACCTTCTCGGCCAGCTCGGTGGGAGGCAGAAGGCGAGGGCTATCCTCCAACACATCCATCAGGAGCCAGCACTTCCAGAAGTCATCCACGCGCTTCGTCCAACCCATTTTGGGTCCAAACGACCCCTCTTTCAGGAAGGATGCGCAACCAACTATGCGCTTGCTGGAAGTGATGCAAAGGGCATACATCTAGCGCAGCAGCGCCATGGAAGGCTTCACCCCCACGAACATCTCGCACCAGCAGGCGAAGATGGCAAGGGTGTTGACGGTATTGGGGTGTAGGTGGAGAGCGCAGATCTGGTAGTGCTCTAGAACCTACATGAAAAAGGGGGCAAACAGCAAAGCAACCCCGCGGACAGTGTGATAGAAAAACGGATGCACGGGATCGGAGAGGCCCGCCAGATCCATCAACCCAAGCCACACCTGAGTCTTCCCCCACTCATTTCGGTCGGAGGCGAGCTGCGAGCAACACCGATCAAGACCGGCGTCTGTCCGGATGGTGGATGGCAGCAGCACCTCCCCCGTCTCCTCTCCCTCCTCTTCCTCTCAAAGGGGGCTAGGCAATGGCCATTTCCCAGTTGCTGCCGGGGCTCCACGGTGGGACATCGTGCACGGAAGGTGAGGGTGGTTAGCCAAAGGAAGAAAGTACAAGGGGTAGGCAGAGAAGAATAGATCTCAGCTCGATGGGGTTGCTCCCTCCTTATAGGCCGAAGTTGGTTCCAGTCAAGCATGCGCCTTCCGAGAAGGCGCCTGGGGAACCTAGAGCGACACATGTCCCGCACAACACCAGATGTCGGAATGGCCATCCAGTCCCCTCGATGCAGGCGCAATGCTCTGCCTGAACGGTTGGGGGCTACTTTCAGATAGTTGGTACATGGGATACACTGATCCGTCTACGTCTGGCTGGCATGGTGGGTTCGATTAGACCTCGCAAAGTAAGTTTCGCTCTCCTCGCGAGGTGCGCCATGCCCGACCCTCCTGAAGGCTTCTAGAGGGTGGAACCGCGAGAAGCACATGGCTCCCCTGTGAGGGAAATGACAAGCACAATGGTGGCATTGGATGCCCCCGCCCCATGGTCCTCGAGACCTGGTCCTAGTCAATAGTGAGACTGACAGGGCTCTGACCGGTGGGGGTGCAGCTCCAGTAGGAGCAGGACAAGTCTAGGGTACTTAGGTGCAAGAGAGGCAGCGGGCAGTGCCGAGCAAGGACAAACAGCGTAAAAGAAGATCACTTTACCAGTAGATGGAGAGCCGCTCAAGCACCCAAGACCCAGTCCACCACAAAGCAGCCATGTAGACAAGGATTATGGGGGTTGGCACTATGGTGACCCTTCCCATCGGTAGACCGGGGGAAGAGGCCCTACGCTTCCCTATATAAGGGCCCTTCTCCTACCTTGGAAGGGATCGATCCTTGAGATCTAAAACCCTTGACTTTCGTCCTCCATTGTACCCTCGTGAAGCCCGCGAGCAATACAACAAAGCAGGAGTCGGGGCTTTACCTCCTCACGTGGGTCCCGAACCTGGAACCTGGTGTCACCTCTCTGTCGTGTGCTTGCTCCATCGTCGTCGCTTGATTTCTTTGGAATCGCGTGTTTAGCCCCCTCACGAACCAAGGGATCATTGTACCCTAGTTACTTCATAGGACAAATATCCGCCGTTTGGCGCACCAGGTAGGGGCTAAGACACGTTTCCTAGGACGTCTTGGGAGTTAGCACCATGGCGACAAGTCCCGCATGGAGGTCATCCCGAAGGGATCCTCGTCCTGAGGGCCAGCCGGGATCATCGCCTACATCTTGGGCGGCCGCCAGGCAACCACCTTCGGATGACACCTCAAGCATTTCACCCGGGGCTGGCAGCGGCAAGGCTTAGCGCTACTGCCTCTCCTCTCTGATGGTCTCAGCAGCAGGTCTCCTTCGGTGCCTCGTATCACCCCGGCTCTACCCGCCTGGTGGGCGTCATGCCCATGGTCTGCACCCCCACCATAGCCGGGGTAGCGGTGTCCAAGACCCTCATTGATGGAGGGGCAGGCCTGAATGTACTCTCGGAAGAGGCATTTAGGCAGCTGCAGGTGCCCGGCGCGCACCTCCTCCCCGCCTCGTCGTTCGTGGGGGCCATAGCAGGCACTACCGTGTCCCTCGGCCGGATTTAGCTTCCCGTCACCTTCGGGACGAGCGACAACTACCGCACGGAGCTCATCGACTTTGATGTCACTCAGATCTCCCTGCCTTACAACACCATCCTAGGCTACCCGACTCTGGCTAAGTTCATGGCGGTCACGCACAACGCCTACAACCTAGTAAAGATGCCGGGCGGAGCCGACACCACCATCATAGTGCGCTGCGACGAGGTCGAAGACGTGCGCTCCCTCAGGCAGGCCTACAAGGGGGCGTCACCGGCGCGACGGGAGTCCATCACTGGTCTCGACAATGGCGGTTCCTGATACATTGCAAATGTATCTATAATTTTTTATGTTCCACGCTTGGTTTTATCCAATTTCTTGTATTTTGTTCCAACTTTGGAGTACTTTTCATATGATTTCTTGGACTAACCTATTAACAAGAGCCACAGTGCCAGCTGCCTGTTTTCTGCTGTTTTTGGTTCCAGGAAACTCAGAAAATGAATATTCTCGGAATTGGACGGGACAAAAGCCAAAGTGCCTATTTTTCCGAAAGGGATCAAGTGCCAGAATACAAGACAGAGAGGGGCCAGGGGCCGGCCACACCACGTGGCCGTGCAGCTAGGCTTGGCCCGTGCCAGGGGGTGGTCTGGCCGACCCCAGCACCCCCTTGGCCTCTCCTTCCGCCTATAAGTTACCCTCGGGATGAAAACCCTAGGTACCCGATAAAAAATCCATGAAAGAGTCTGTGGCCGCCGTCATCTCCATCCCTAGATCAAGAGGGATCTGAAGCTCTTCCCGGCACCCTGCCGGAGAGGGGAATTCACCCTAGAGGCCTTCTTCATCACCATGCAAGCCTCCGGTGTGATGCATGAGTAGTTCATCCTTGGACTACGGATCCATGTAGTAGCTAGATGGTTGGTTTCTCCTCCTTTGTGCTTTCATGTTTAGATCTTGTGAGCTCCGTTCATGATCAAGATCATCTATTTGTAATTCATACATGTTGTGTTTGCGGGGATCCGATGGATATTGAGATGCTATTTCAGATTGATTATTGATTCTATCATGTCTTTGTTATTTGAGATCTTGCATGCTTTTCGTTGTTAGCAGCTATCTTGGCCAAGTAGATGCTAGCAACTCCAAGAATTAGTATTTATGCTCGATAGTGGGTTCATGCCTCTGGTAATCTGGGGAAGTGACAGAAATCTCTAAGGTACTAGATGTGTTGTTGCTACTAGGGAGAAAACAACGATCCTTTGTTCATAGAACAATTGTATTGTTTACTTTACACGCAGTTCATAAAGCAATAATCTGTTGCTTGAAACTTAATACTGGAGGGGGTTCGGATGATAACCTGAAGGTCGATTATTAGTCATAGATGCAGTTGGATGGCTGTCTATGTATTATGTTGCAATGCCCAATCAAGTCTCAAAGGAGTCAAGATGATTAGTATATGCATGTATTGCTTTCTCGGTGTTTTTCAATTGCCCCGCTGTAATTTGTTCACCCATCATGTTATCTATCTAAGGAGAGCCACCTCTAGTGAACTATGGATCCTGGTCCTTGTCTTTTATATACAATCTATAAACTATTTCTGCTTTGTGTTTACTTTCTGCAAACTATTACTTCTTTCCATTCGATACGTTTAATCCTTTGTTTTCCACAAAACACGGTGAGATTGACAACCTCATCGCAAGTTGGGGACAAAGTTTTGTGGTTGTGTTGTGCAGGTCTCCACGTTGCTACTAGCACCGGTAGTGCGCCCTGCCAAAGCTCAGTTAGTAACACCTTTGGGGTGTTTCCTTGCTCCTACTGGTTCGATTAAACCTTGGTTTCATAACTGAGGGAAAACTTACTGCTGTGCTCATCATACCTTCCTCTTGGGGTTCCCAACGAGCTCTACGTTGAAAGTCAAGTGCATCAAGATCTTTTCTAGCGCCGTTGCCGGGGAGTCAAGGACATCTTCACAAGGGGAGTCCCTCATAACCAATTTCTTTACTTTGTTGTTTTTGTTTTGCTTAGTTTCTTTTTTTCTTTGCTTGCTTGTTTTGTTCTTCAAAAACACAAAAAAATTAGTTTTACTTGTTTGCTTTCTTATTTGAAAACACACAAAAATTAAGTCTCCCTTAGTTGTCACCTCTCCCTTAGCTCACCATGTTGATCCCTACATTCACCCTGAAAGACCATCCAATTGGTAGTGGTTCTATAATTGGGAAAGATAACATTGAAGAATTCTTTAATCATGTTAGTAAGCATGAAGATACTGAGGATAGATCCCTTGTAGAACTTTCTCCAAACTATGAGATTGCTGCAGCTTCTTTAATTCACATGTTAGAAACTAGGTTTGTTAACCTCAACCCCTTAATGCAAGTAATGTTTCTTAAGCTCAAAGAAATTGAGGACCCTGAAAAGAGGGATTTTATTCTAGAAACTTTGTTTAAGGAGTTCTATGATGTTGCCAAATAAGCTAGAAAAGTCTTTGAACATTTCAATATGCTAGGCTCATGTGTAGATGTTGTTGGTACACGAGAAAAGATGAACAAAACCGAACCTAATGGGGAGGAACCTAAGATACTAATACCGTTCAAACTAGTAGCAATACATGATGCCATAGAAAATAATCTTGATTGGATTGTTCCTGCAAATCCTTTTGATGAGAATAGTGAACCTAAGAGCATTGAGAGAGGATCTTCTAGAACTTATTTGGATGATATACCTTGCCTTGTTGAAAATATTTCTGGTATGGGTCTTAATGCTTCTTCATTTGAGAACACTTGATTCTTTCTTTGCTTCTTATGCCTAACTTAAAGGCGTTAAAGAAAAGTACTTGTTGGGAGATAACCCAAGAGTATTAGATGAGTCTTGGAAGTTATTACCTCTGTAATAACCTCTCCTTATCCTTTTAATTTGATTTTTGTGCCAAGAGTAACCTCTAATGAGAGTGAAGTAATGATTGGGAAAGTTGTTGTCCCGAAACAGATTTTTGTGCTTCACCGTAAAAATTCCTGAGAGAGTTTTGTACGTCAGATTGAGCTGTAATTTGTTTTGCTTCTGCCCAGGTTGTTATCTAACTTTTGTTAGTTCAACACTTTTTGATTTGAGCAACAGAAGGTCTTCAAAAAAATTCGTCTTTACCTGCTGGTCTGTTTTGACAGATTTCTACCATTTTCTGCATTTGCTTCTTGTTAGTTCCTTCTTGAGTTCCTTTGGGGAATTGAGCTTTTTGAGGGAAGTGCTACAGTATCTAGTGTTCTAATGGAAGTTTATTTGGTGTTAGGGCTAAACCTTGAGACTTATTTAGCTTAAGTGCACTAATGTTGCTAATGAGATTGTGTGAAGGAAAATTTTCAGGTGTATGGAAGGAATGAGTAATGAGATGAAGGATGGACTAAAGCTCAAGATTGGGGATGCCACGCGTGTCACCCCAAGAAATATCCAAGAAGTGCAAGCATCAAAGCTTGGGGATGCCTTTTCATCAATAAAAATCCCAGGTTTCGTCCAAACGCTTCATTTTTATTGTTTCATGCACAGTTGTGTTTTTTTTGGAGCGTCTTCTTTTTTGTTTTTTTTTTGGTTTTTAGTTTGCTTGGTTTGCTTAGTTTTCTGAATAATTTGGCTGGACCCCCTCTTTCATACATTGGTTTGCAAATAGTTTGGTTTGGTTTGGAAAATAGTAGGAAAGCTCATGCTTATGTGGTAAAAAGAGCTTGTTTTTTACTGTGGCCTATGCTTTTTCATGCCATGCTTGATATTGTTTTGGCTTTATGCTTAGTATTCTTTGTTGTAGCATGACTTGTTATAAACAATTGAGATTGCGTAATGTGCCTTGGATGAATCATGCGTTGTTTTAGCATATTAAAGCATAGTATAGTGGTATTCTCCTTTGATGCTTTATTTGGGTTAACTTGGCACATGCTTACACCATGTTATGACTATCTCAAGTCACCATAGCCTTTATGATCCTTTAGTTTTCAACTTGTAGTATCACTTTATGCTTTGATCAATGATTTTTTGTCGCTCTACATGATTATGGCCATTATTGCTCTCTTAGTTTGTCGCTCCCAGTCTTTTGCTAGCCTCCACAACAAAGTATGAGTTCCACTCATGCATCCAACTCCCTAAACCAAGTTATTCCAAAGAGTCCACCATACCTACCTGCTAGCTTATGCTATTCCAAGTACATTCATGCTTTTGTTTACCTTCCACTTGTTATGAGAAAACTAGTGATTAAAGCTCTCACGAACTTGATGGCACACTTTACTTTATTGCCTCTAATAAACTTGAACCATTGGGTCCTTCTTTGTGGCATATATGCTTGCACTTTATAAGTTGAAATTAGCAGAACCATGTTTCACAGGGAACGCTTTCAACATTGCACTTGTACTTTGTACCTCGTTGATATCATGTTCTTTTGCTTACGGATCCCGGCGGTGTGAAATAAAAGTGGAACTTGTAAGATCATGGAGTTTGTATGTGTGTTAGAGAAACACCTGGGCCGCTAGCCTAAGCCATGCGTAATCATGGTGGAAACTTGTAGCATCCCCATAATGAGCACTCTATGAAGCATCCTCAATAAAAACCTATGCAAATAGCAAATAAAAAGATCGCTAAGATGCTCATTGTCTGCTTGCCTTGTTATTTTGATTATGGGAAAGCTCACGTATCATGTGCAAGGGGTATCCCGTTGGCAGTTCTTAATGATATACATATACTTACAATGACAAGAGCTTACTCGTGACTGGAGTTGAGTAGCATGAGGATCGGTCTTCGTAAGTAAGGGGCATGAGATTTCGGTTTATAACATGTCAAGCATATCCTCTTAGTTGTGTCACTTTAACCTTAATCACCTTAAAGATGCTTATGATAGGGGCAATGAGAGTTGAAAGCTATAAGTACCATAATTTTTGCAAGCTCTTTATGAGACTTGAATCCCTAATTCCTTTTACAAAAGGCTTTTCTTCCACCATTATATTGAGTCTCCATCTTCTATCTTTATGCACCTACTTTGAGAGCATATTGGCCATTCTTAGTTCTATGTGCATTGTCCCAAGACTAGTTGATTGATGCATAACTTGATATTGCTTGTTTTAAACTATTGTATATAGTCACTCTTATGAACTTTGAAGGTGTCCTATGCATTTATATTTGCTACTCTATTGAGAGACAAGCTAAATACTAGTATGTTATGTTTTCTTTATGTGAAACAAACAAACGTCTTGCAAAGCATTGTTATTCATGAATCTTTTGTTTGTGCCTTTTCATGTTGCATCATAGTCTCTTTTCTTATTGCTAGAACTTTGCCTTTCATGTTATGATTGAAGTACTTTGATCCCAGCTTTGATGTTTTGCAAATACTTTGATCAAGTCTTTGATGGTGCATGTCACCTCAAAAATTATTATTTTTATCACTTACCTACTCGAGGACGAGTAGGAGTTAAGCTTGGGGATGTTGATACATTGCAAATGTATCTATAATTTTTGATGTTCCATGCTTGGTTTTATCCACTTTCTTCTGTTTTGTTCCAACTTTGGAGTACTTTTCATATGATTTCTTGGACTAACCTATTAACAAGAGCCACAGTGCCAGCTGCCTGTTTTCTGTTGTTTTTGGTTCTAGGAAAGTCAAAAAATGAATATTGTCGGAATTGGACGGGACAAAAGCCAAAGTGCCTATTTTTCCGGAAGGGATCAAGTGCCAGAATACAAGACGAAGAGGGGCCAGGGGCCGGCCACACCACCTGGCCACGCGGCTAGGCTTGGCCAGCGCCAGGGGGTGGTCTGGCCGACCCCAGCACCCCCTCGGCCTCTCCTTCTGCCTATAAGTTGCCCTCGGGACGAAAACCCTAGGTACCCGATCATAAATCCACAAAAGAGTCTGTAGCCGCCGTCATCTCCATCCCTAGATCGGGAGGGATCTGAAGCTCTTCCCGGCACCCTGCCAGAGAGGGGAATTCACCCTAGAGGCCTTCTTCATCACCATGCAAGCCTCCGGTGTGATGCGTGAGTAGTTCATCCTTGGACTACGGATCCATGTAGTAGCTAGATGGCTGGTTTCTCCTCCTTTGTGCTTTCATGTTTAGATCTTGTGAGCTCCGTTCATGATCAAGATCATCTATTTGTAATTCATACATGTTGTGTTTGTGGGGATCCGATGGATATTGAGATGCTATTTCAGATTAATTATTGATTCTATCATGTCTTTGTTATTTGAGATCTTGCATGCTTTCCGTTGTTAGTAGCTATATTGGCCAAGTAGATGCTAGCAACTCCAAGAGTTAGTATTTATGCTCGATAGTGGGTTCATGCCTCTGGTAATCTGGGAAGTGACAGAAATCTCTAAGGTACTAGATGTGTTGTTTCTACTAGGGAGAAAACAACAATCCTTTGTTCATAGAACAATTGTATTGTTTACTTTACACGCAGTTCGTAAAGCAATAATCTGTTGCTTGCACCTTAATACTGGAGGGGGTTCAAATGATAACCTGGAGGTGGATTATTAGTCATAGATGCAGTTGGATGGTGGTCTATATATTATGTTGTAATGCCCAATCAAGTCTCAAAGGAGTCAAGATGATTAGTATATGCATGTATTGCTTTCTCGGTGTTTGTGAATTGCCCCGCTGTAATTTGTTCACCTAGCATGTTATCTATCTAAGGAGAGCCACCTCTAGTGAACTATGGATCCCGGTCCTTGTCTTTTATATACAATCTATAAACTGTTTCTGCTTTGTGTTTACTTTCTGCAAACTATTACTTATTTCCTTTGTTTTCCGCAAAACAAGGTGAGATTGACAACCTCATCGCAAGTTGGGGACAAAGTTCTGTGGTTGTGTTGTGCAGGTCTCCACGTTGCTACTAGCACCGGTAGTGCGCCCTGCCAAAGCTCAGCTAGTAACACCTTTGGGGTGTTTCCTTGCTCCTACTGGTTCGATTAAACCTTGGTTTCATAACTGAGGGAAAACTTACTGCTATGCTCATCATACCTTCCTCTTGGGGTTCCCAACAAGCTCTACGTTGAAAGTCGAGTGCATCAGTTCCCCACAGGTGGATCCATAGGTGGTATATCAGAAGAACAACCATGAAATGACTCTAGTTGTTGTTAGTAAAAAGAACACACATGCAATGACACTGGTGGATCCATGGGTGGATTATGAAATGAACACACATGCAATGACACTGGTGGATCTACATGTGGTATGTGAGAAGAACACACATTTCAATGACTCTGGTTGTTAATGACAAGAACACACATGCAATGACACTGGTGGATTGTGAAAAGAGCACACATGCAATGACACTGGTGGATCCATATGTGGTATGTGAAAAGAACACACATGCAATGACTCTGGTTGTTGTTAGTGAAAATAACACACATGTAATGACACTGGTGGATCCACATGTGGTATGTGAGAAGAACACACATTTCAATGACTCTGGTTCTTGTTACTAAAAAGAACACACATGCAATGACACTGGTGGATCCATGGGTGGATTGTGAAAAGATCACACATGCAATGACACTGGTGGATCCATATGTGTTATGTGAAAAGAACACACATGCAATGACTCTGGTTGTTGTTAGTGAAAAGAACACACGTGCAATGACACTGGTGGATCCATAGATGGTATGTGAAAAGAACACACATTTCAATGACTCTATTTGTTGTTACTAAAAAGAACACACATGCAATGACACTGGTGGATCCATGTGTGGTCTCTATAGAGAACACACATTTCAATGACACTGGTGGATCCATATGTGGTATGTGAAAAGAACACGCATGCAATGACTCTGGTTGTTGTTAGTGAAAAGAACACACATGCCATGATACTGGTGGATCCATAGGTGGTATGTGAAAAGAACACACATGCAAAATGACTCTGGTTGTCGTTACTAAAAAGAACACACATGCAATGACTCTGGTGGATCCATGGGTGGATTGTGAAAAGAGCACACATGCAATGACACTGGTGGATCCATACGTGGTATGTGAAAAGAACACACATGCAATGACTCTGGTTGTTGTTAGTGAAAAGAACACACATGCAATGACACTGGTGGATCCATGTGTGGTCTCTGAAGAGAGCACACATTTCAATGACTCTGGTTGTTGTTAGTAAAAAGAACACACATGCAATGACACTGGTGGATCCATGTGTGGTCTCTGAAGAGAACACACATGCAATGACACTGGTTGTTGTTACTAAAAAGAACACACATGCAATGACACTGGTGGATCCGTGTGTGGATTGTGAACGGAACACACATGCAATGACTCCAGTTGTTGTTAGTGAAGAGAACACATATGCAATGACACTGGTGGATCCATAGGTGGTATGTGAAAAGAACACACATTTCAATGACTCTGGTTGTTGTTACTAAAAAGAACACACATGCAATGACACTAGTGGATCGATGTGTGGATTGTGAAGAGAACACACATGCAATGACACTGGTGGATCCATAGGTGGTATGTGAGAAGAACAGCCATGAAATGACTCTTGTTGTTGTTAGTAAAAAGAACACACATGCAATGACACTGGTGGATCCATGTGTGGATTGTGAAGAGAACACACATGCAATGACACTAGTGGATCCATAGGTGGTATATCAGAAGAACAACCATGAAATGACTCTGGTTGTTGTTAGTAAAAAGAACACACATGCAATGACACTGGTGCATCCACATGTGGTATGTGAGAAGAACACACATTTCAATGACTCTGGTTGTTAATGACAAGAACACACATGCAATGACACTGGTGGATTGTGAAAAGAGCACACATGCAATGACACTGGTGGATCCATATGTGGTATGTGAAAAGAACACACATGCAATGATTCTGGTTGTTGTTCGTGAAAATAACACACATGTAATGACACTGGTGGATCCACATGTGGTATGTGAGAAGAACACACATTTCAATGACTCTGGTTGTTGTTACTAAAAAGAACACACATGCAATGACACTGGTGGATCCATGGGTGGATTGTGAAAAGAGCACACATGCAATGACACTGGTGGATCCATATGTGTTATGTGAAAAGAACACACATGCAATGACTCTGGTTGTTGTTAGTGAAAAGAACACACATGCAATGACACTGGTGGATCCATAGATGGTATGTGAAAAGAACACACATTTCAATGACTCTATTTGTAGTTACTAAAAAGAACACACATGCAATGATACTGGTGGATCCATGTGTGGTCTCTATAGAGAACACACATTTCAATGACACTGGTGGATCCATATGTGGTATGTGAAAAGAACACACATGCAATGACTCTGGTTGTTGTTAGTGAAAAGAACACACATGCCATGGTACTGGTGGATCCATAGGTGGTATGTGAAAAGAACACACATGCAAAATGACTCTGGTTGTTGTTACTAAAAAGAACACACATGCAATGACACTGGTGGATCCATGTGTGGTCTCTATAGAGAACACACATTTCAATGACACTGGTGGATCCTTGTGTGGATTGTGAAGAGAACACATATGCAATGACACTGGTGGATCCATAGGTGGTATGTGAGAAGAACAACCATGAAATGACTCTGGTTGTTGTTAGTAAAAAGAACACACATGCAATGCCACTGGTGGATCCATGGGTGGATTATGAAATGAACACACATGCAATTGACACTGGTGGATCCATGGGTGGATTATGAAATGAACACACATGCAATGACACTGGTGGATCCACTTGTGGTATGTGAGAAGAACACACATTTAAATGACTCTGGTTGCTGTTACTGAAAAGATCACACATGCAATCACACTGGTGGATTGTGAAAAGATCACACATGCAATGACACTGGTGGATCCATATGTGGTATGTGAAAAGAACACACATGCAATGACTCTGGTTGTTGTTAGTGAAAATAACACACATGTAATGACACTGGTGGATCCATAGGTGGTATGTGAAAAGATTACACATTTCAATGACTCTCGTTATTGTTACTAAAAAGAATACACATGCAATGACACTGGTGGATCCATGTATGGTCTCTATAGAGAAGACACATTTCAATGACATTGGTGGATCCATATGTGGTATGTGAAAAGAACACACATGCAATGACTCTGGTTGTTGTTAGTGAAAAGAACACACATGCAATGATACTGGTGGATCCATAGGTGGTATGTGAAAAGAACACACTTGCAAAATGACTCTGGTTGTTGTTACTAAAAAGAACACACATGCAATGACACTGGTGGATCCATGGGTGGTCTCTGTAGAGAACACACATTTCAATGACACTGGGGGATCCATATGTGGTATGTGAAAAGATCACACATGCAATGACTCTGGTTGTTGTTAGTGAAAAGAACACACATTTCAATGACACTGGTGGATCTATAGGGGGTATGTGAAAAGAACACACATGCAAAATGACTCTGGTTGTTGTTACTAAAACGAACACACATGCAATGACTCTGGTTGTTGTTAGTGAAAAGAACACACATGCAATGACACTGGTGGATCCATAGGTGGTATGTGAAAAGAACACACATTTCAATGACTCTGGTTGTTGTTACTAAAAAGAATAGACATGCAATGACACTAGTGGATCCATGGGTGGATTGTGAAAAGAACACACATGCAATGACACTGGTGGATCCATAGGTGGTATGTGAAAAGAACACACATTTCAATGACTCTGGTTGTTGTTAATAAAAAGAACACACATGCAATGACACTGGTGGATCGATGTGTGGATTGTGAAGAGAACACACATGCAATGACACTGGTGGATCCATAGGTGGTATGTGAGAAGAATAGCCATGAAATGACTCTGGTTGTTGTTAGTAAAAAGAACACACATGCAATGACACTGGTGGGTCCAAGTGTGGATTGTGAAGAGAACACACATGCAATCACACTGGTGGATCCATAGGTGGTATGTGAGAAGAACAACCATGAAATGACTGTGGTTGTTGTTAGTAAAAAGAACACACATGCAATGACACTGGTGGATCCACAGGTGGATTATGAAATGAACACACATGCAATGACACTGGTGGATCCACTTGTGGTATGTGAGAAAAACACACATTTAAATGACTCTGGTTGTTGTTACTGAAAAGAACACACATGCAATGACACTGGTGGATTGTGAAAAGAGAACACATGCAATGACACTTGTGGATCCATATGTGGTATGTGAAAAGAACACACATGCAATGACTCTGGTCGTTGTTAGTGAAAATAACACACATGCAATGACACTGGTGGATCCATAGGTGGTATGTGAAAAGAACACACATTTCAATGACTCTGGTTATCGTTACTAAAAAGAACACACATGCAATGACACTGGTGGATCCATGTGTGGTCTCTATAGAGAAGACACATTTCAATGACATTGGTGGATCCATATGTGGTATGTGAAAAGAACACACATGCAATGACTCTGGTTGTTGTTAGTGAAAAGAACACACATGCAATGATACTGGTGGATCCATAGGTGGTATGTGAAAAGAACACACATGCAAAATGACTCTGGTAGTTGTTACTAAAAAGAACACACATGCAATGACACTGGTGGATCCATGGGTTGTCTCTGTAGAGAACACACATTTCAATGACACTGGTGGATCCATATGTGGTATGTGAAAAGAACACACATGCAATGACTCTGGTTGTTGTTAGTGAAAAGAACACACATTTCAATGACACTGGTGGATCCATAGGTGGTATGTGAAAAGAACACACATGCAAAATGACTCTCGTTGTTGTTACTAAAAAGAACACACATTAAATGACTCTGGTTGTTGTTAGTGAAAAGAACACTCATGCAATGACACTGGTGGATCCATAGGTGGTATGTGAAAAGAACACACATTTCAATTACTCTGGTTGTTGTTACTAAAAAGAACAGACATGCAATGACACTGGTGGATCCATGGGTGGATTGTGAAAAGAAAACAAATGCAATGACACTGCTGGATCCATAGGTGGTATGTGAAAACAACACACATGCAAAATGACTCTGGTTGTTGTTACTAAAAAGAACACACATGCAATGACACTGGTGGATCCATAGGTGGTATGTGAAAAGAACACACATTTCAATGACTCTGGTTATCGTTACTAAAAATAACACACATGCAATGACACTGGTGGATCCATGTGTGGTCTCTATAGAGAAGACACATTTCAATGACATTGGTGGATCCATATGTGGTATGTGAAAAGAACACACATGCAATGACTCTGGTTGTTGTTAGTGAAAAGAACACACATGCAATGATACTGGTGGATCCATAGGTGGCATGTGAAAAGAACACACATGCAAAATGGCTCTGGTTGTTGTTACTAAAAAGAACACACATGCAATGACACTAGTGGATCCATGGGTGGTCTCTGTAGAGAACACACATTTCAATGACACTGGTGGATCCATATGTGGTATGTGAAAATAACACACATGCAATGACTCTGGTTGTTGTTAGTGAAAAGAACACAGATTTCAATGACACTGGTGGATCCATAGGTGGTATGTGAAAAGAACACATATGCAAAATGACTCTCATTGTTGTTACTAAAAAGAACACACATGCAATGACTCTGGTTGTTGTTAGTGAAAAGAACACACATGCAATGACACTGGTGGATCCATAGGTGGTATGTGAAAAGAACACACATTTCAATTACTCTGGTTGTTGTTAGTAAAAAAGAACAGACATGCAATGACACTGGTGGATCCATCGGTGGATTGTGAAAAGAACACAAATGCAATGACACTGGTGGATCCATAGGTGGTATGTGAAAACAACACGCATGCAAAATGACTTTGGTTGTTGTTACTAAAAAGAACCCACATGCAATGACACTGGTGGATCCATGTGTGGTCTCTGTAGAGAACACACATTTCAATGACACTGGTGTATCCATATCTGGTATGTGAAAAGAACACACATGAAATGACTCTGGTTGTTGTTACTGAAAAGAACACACATGGAATGACACTGGTGGATCCATATGTGGTATGTGAAAAGAACACACATTTCAATGACTCTGGTTGTTTTTTACTAAAAAGAACACACATACAATGAGACTGGTGGATCCATGTGTGGATTGTGAAGACAACACACATGCAATGACACTCGTGGATCCATAGGTGGTATGTGAGAAGAACAACCATGAAATGACTCTAGTTGTTGTTAGTAAAAAGAACACACATGCAATGACACTGGTGGATCCATGTGTGGATTGTGAAGAGAACACACATGCACTGACACTGGTGGATCCATAGGTGGTATGTGAGGAGAACAGCCATGAAATGACTCTGGTTGTTGTTAGTAAAAAGAACACACATGCAATGACACTAGTGGAACCACATGTGGTATGTGAGAAGAACACACATTTCAATGACCCTGGTTGGTGTTACTAAACAGAACACACATGCAATGACTTTGGTGGATCCATGGGTGGATTGTGAAAAGAGCACACATGCAATGACACTGGTGGATCCGTATGTGGTATGTGAAAAGAACACACATGCAATGACTCTGGTTGTTGTTAGTGAAAAGAACACACATGCAATGACACTGGTGGATCCATAGATGGTATGTGAAAAGAACACACATTTCAATGACTCTAGTTGTTGTTACTAAAAATAACACACATGCAATGACACTGCTGGATCCATCTGTGGTCTCTGTAGAGAACACACATATCAATGACATTGGTGGATCCATATGTGGTATGTGAAAAGAACACACATGCAATGACTCTGGTTGTTGTTAGTGAAAAGAACACACATGTAATGACATTGGTGGATCCATGTGTGGTCTCTGAAGAGAGCACAAATTTCAATGACTCTGGTTGTTGTTAGTAAAAAGAGCACACATGAAATGACACTGGTGGATCCATGTGTGTTCTCTGAAGAGAACACACATGCAATGACACTGGTTGTTGTTACTAAAAAGAACACACATGCAATGACACTGGTGGATCCATGTGTGGATTGTGAAGAGAACACACATGCAATGATTCCAGTTGTTGTTAGTGAAAAGAACATACATGCAGTGACACCGGTGGATCCATGTGTGGTCTTTTTTAGAGAACACACATTTCGATGACACTGGTGGATCCATATGTGGTATGTGAAAAGAACACACATGCAAAATGACTCTGGTTGTTGTTACTAAAAAGAACACACATGCAATGACTTAGGTTGTTTTTAGTGAAAACAACACACATGCAATGACATTGGTGGATCCATAGGTGGTATGTGAAAAGAACACACATTTCAATGACTCTGGTTGTTGTTACTAAAAAGAACACGCGTGCAATGACACTGGTGGATCCATGGGTGGATTGTGAAAAATACAACCATGAAATGACTCTTGTTGTTGTTAGTAAAAAGAACACACATGCAATAACTCCAGTTGTTGTTACTGAAAAGAGCACACATGAAATGATTCCAGTTGTTGTTAGTGAAAAGAACATACATGCAATGACACCGGTGGATCCATGTGTGGTCTCTATAGAGAACACACATTTCAATGACACTGGTGGATCCATATGTGTATATGAAAAGAACACACATGCAATGACTCTGGTTGTTGTTAGTGAAAAGAACACACATGCAATGACACTGGTGGATCCATAGGTGGTATGTGAAAAGAACACACATGAAAAATGACTCTCGTTGTTGTTACTAAAAAGAACACACATGCAATGACACTGGTGGATCCATAGGTGGATTATGAAATGAACACACTTGCAATGACACTGGTGGATCCATAGGTGGTATGTGAGAAGAACACACATTTCAATGACTCTGGTTGTTGTTACTAAAAAGAACACACATGCAATGACACTGGTGGATCCATGTGTGGATTGTGAAGAGAACACACATGCAATGACACTGGTGGATCCATAGGTCGTATGTGAGAAGAAAATCCATGAAATGACTCTGGTTGTTTTTAGTAAAAATAACACACATGCAATGACTCCAGTTGTTGTTAGTGAAAAGAGCACATGTGCAATAACTCCATTTGTTGTTAGTGAAAAGAACATACATGCAATGACACCGGTGGATCCAAGTGTGGTCTCTATAGAGAACACACATTTCAATGACACTAGTGGATCCATATGTGGTATGTGAAAAGAACACACATGCAATGACTCTGGTTGTTGTTAGTGAAAAGAACACACATGCATTGACACTGGTGGATCCATAGGTGGTATGTGAAAAGAACACAATGCAAAATGACTCTGGTTGTCGTTACTAAAAAGAACACACATGCAATGACTCTGGTTGTTGTTAGTGAAAAGAACACAAATGCAATGACACTGGTGGATCCACAGGTGGTATGTGAAAAGAACACACATTTCAATGACTCCGGTTGTTGTTACTGAAAAGAACACACATGCAATGACACTGGTAGATCCATGGGTGGATTGTGAAAAGAACACACATGCAATGACACTGGTGGATCCATAAGTGGTATGTGAAAAGAACACACATGCAAAATGACTCTTGTTGTTGTTACTAAAAAGAACACACATGCAATGACACTAGTGGATCCATGTGTGGTCTCTGTAGAGAACACACATTTCAATGACACTGGTGGATCCATATGTGGTATGTGAAAAGAACACACATGCAATGACTTTGGTTATTGTTAGTGAAAAGAACACACATGCAATGACACTGGGGGATCCATAGGTGGATGTGAAAAGAACACACATGCAAAATGACTCTGGTTGTTGTTACTAAAAAGAACACACATGCAATGACACTGGTGGATCCATAGGTGGATTATGAAATGAACACACATGCAATGACACTGGTGGATCCATAGGTGGTATGTGAGAAGAACACACATTTCAATGACTCTGGTTGTTGTTACTACAAAGAACACAGATGCAATGACACTGGTGGATCCATGTGTGGATTGTGAAGAGAACACACATACAATGACACTGGTGGATCCATAGGTGGTATGTGAGAAGAAAAGCCATGAAATGACTCTGGTTGTTGTTAGTAAAAAGAACACACATGCAATGACTCCAGTTGTTGTTAGTGAAAAGAGCACACATGCAATGACTCTAGTTGTTGTTAGTGAAAAGAACATACATGCAATGACACCGGTGGATCCATGTGTGGTCTCTATAGAGAACACACATTTCAATGACACTGGTGGATCCATATGTGGTATGTGAAAAGAACACACATGCAATGACTCTGGTTGTTGTTACTAAAAAGAACATACATGCAATGACACTGGTGGATCCATAGGTGCATTATGAAATGAACACACATGCAATGACACTGGTGGATCCATAGGTGGTATGTGAGAAGAACACACATTTCAATGAATCTAGTTGTTGTTACTAAAAAGAACACACATGCAATGACACGGGCGGATCCATGGGTGGATTGTGAAAAGAGCAGACATGCAATGACATTGGTGGATCCATGTGTGGATTGAGAAGAGAACACACGTGCAATGACACTAGTGGATCCATAGGTGGTATGTGAGAAGAACATCCATGAAATGACTCTAGTTATTGTTAGTAAAAAGAACACACATGCAATGACACTAGTGGATCCATAGGTGGTATGTGAGAAGAGCACACATTTCAATGACTCTGGTTGTTGTTAGTGAAAAGAACACACATGCAATGACACTGGTGGATCCATAGGTGGATTGTGAAAAGAGAAGACATGCAATGACTCTAGTTGTTGTTAGTGAAAAGAACACACCTGCAATGACACTGGTGGATCCATAGGTGGGTTGTGGAAAGAGCACACATGCAATGACACTGGTGGATCCATATGTGGTATGTGAAAAGAACACACATGGAATGACTCTGGTTGTTGTTAGTAAAAAGAACACACATGCAATGACACTGGTGGATCTATAGGTGGATTGTGAAAAGAGAACAAATGCAATGACATTTGAATGGTACTGGTGGATCCATAGGCGGATTGTGAAAAGAGATTTTCCCTCTCTCTCTCTGTCACAAATCTCACAAAAGCCCAAATGTGTGGAGATCCCAAACATGTGCTCACTCTGGGTGCTATGCCCTAATTGGCTGACACAGATGTCACGCGGATCGTCTCCACCAACCGTTGATCCCATGTGATCCAACGGGCATGATAACCCCTCCCTTCTCCACTTTTTTTATGCATGGTTAATCCATGCCACCTCTCAATCCGTGCCACCGATACTAAACCCCCATAAACAAGTGAAAATCCATCTATATAACTAAAGTAAATAAAATAAATGATCATATTTTGAAGAAGCCATCGTCTTCGTCTTCCGGTTCGTCCTCGTCTTCGTCAGCGCCATGGTCCCCGCCATCGCCGTCGTCGGTGCCCTCCTCTACAAACTCGACACCGCCCCCTTCCTCGAATAAGCGCGCTATCTCCTCGTCGGAGTTCTCCTCCTCCTCCTCCTCTTCATAGTCCCATGGGTCCACGTCACTCTCCTCCGCTTCTGCCTCCAACTGATCGATGAATGCCCCCTCGTTGGCCGAGTCGGACTCGTCCAAATAGCTATCTCCTCTCTTCTTCCTAGTCTTCTTCTTGTTCCTCTTCTTGTCCGTATTCGCCGGTGTAACACGCGCCCCCGTCCTTGCTGATACTTTGTGCTTGTTCGACGCTGCAGGTACCCCACGCTCCTCCTGCATGGCTGGTACGAGCTTCGACATTGCGGTGTCCTCGAGTGCCGATGTCGATGGAGCCTGGCGCGGTCGGACACGGCGTGCTACCTCAGCAGGCGACTCGCGAGCGCGGACGATGCAGCGAAGAGCCGGGGATGCAGGACGGTCAGTGGACGGCTTGGACCTGCCATTGCCACGGCGAGGGGGCATCGTGCTCGAGGTAGTTGCTCCGAATGGTCGATGGCGGGTACACAGAGTGGGGTGCCGATCTGATCAAGGACGAGCAGCGGTTTCGTGCGTCGTGTCCACGCATGCATTTGTCGATTATCAAAAAAAGTAATATCTCGTGCACTGAACATAATTTGATCAAAACAAAAGTGGCACAGCGTATTCTAGACTCGTAAATATCACGTGCGTGCCTGTCATGTGGAGTTCGACGGAGTTGGACGTGCCGATGTGATTGTGCAGCAGTTGCGCGCGTCATTGCCCCATCAACATGTGACACACGCACGCGGGATGTGCGCGCCGATTCCCGTGATGACCACCCGGCTCGCACTCCCCTTATTATATACTGGATTTTGGGCGGCGCTGAAGACCATTGAAGTGTCCATTGCAAAAAAGACAAGTCCCATCGATTCCCTACCCCTGCCTCCCTGGCTTCTTTGAGAAGGTAGACCGTACACGGTGGTCTTTTATAATACTACTAGTACTACTGGACCATGGCCTGTACTCTTACTCTTCTCCCACACTAATAATCACTATATCCTTCCTCCTGCCGCAGCTGCACTCACCCTGCAAGCCATGGCTCAACTAAGGAGGGAGAGAGGCCGGTCGACGATCCTCGCAGAGAAAAGGGAGAGAAATCGCCGCGAGGCACTTCTTGCTCTACCAGCCGCTCAAGCCTACCCTCTCATCGAGGCCCAATCTCCCTCGACAATGGCGCCGAATGTTCTAGCAGGCGAGGGCTCCTCCCGGTATGGTATCCTTATTCTACTTCTTCTCCATCTCCCTCTCCATAATGATCTTAATCAACTTCTTCTTGTTTTTATTCTTCTTCTGGCTCTTCCTCTTCTACGTATTATAGGTCGGCCGTGGAGATCGAATCCACCACGACGGAGGCGTTGCAGGACCTGTTCGGCCCTGTTCCATGTCTCAGCGAGGTAGCAAATCTCCACGCTGTTATTTCTCCGAGTTATGATGTGGATTTCTTAGATGTTGTCTGCCCCGCATTGGTTTTTCTTCTTATTTTGCGAGTTGTATTTGTTTTCATGAATATGACTGGATCTCTTGGTCCTTCCTTAATACCGCTGTTCATAGATTCACTATGTATTTTTGTGATTAGGATGAGTTTATCATGGTCATGAATAGATCTCCAGGTCCATTTTTTAACACTGCGGCCAATAGATTCAACGGGTTTTTTTTTGATCTGTATTAGTATTCACCTGGGACCTGGAGTGTAATTGTAGAATTCCTATTTCAATTAACATGAATGATGCAGCCATCAAAGGCCGAGTACCGTGAGAAGGTGGCCGCGATCAGTTCCAAGATTGCCAACCAACATGAGCTTGCACGCTCCCTCACCCAAGCTAATGAGAGCCTACGCAATCAATTATCTGTGCAGAAGGAGATCTCGCTAGACTTTGCACGTGACGTCGTTAGGCTGCAGAAAGTGCTTGACCGTAACTTGATCAGGCAAGAATAGGCCATCAAGATAATCAACGAGCTCACGGAGGAGAAGAAGAATCTCGTGGAAAGGTGCATTCTCCTGCAGGACGAAGTCATCAAGGCACTCAGAGGACGCATCAAGGAAACCAAGGCTACCATCCGAGCCTACCATGATAGGAACCGTTGCATGGATGCAGTCAAGGAGATGAAGGCGGACATGAGCAGAGGGATCACCGTACTCGAGGGTGTTCGGAAAGAGAACGAGGAGCTAAGGGCATGTCTGGAGGCATATCGGAGCAATGCCCAAGTCTAATTCCCGTTAGCGGGGACACGAATACCAGTTCGTCCTCCTCTCGTTTTGTAATGTTTAGGGTTCAGGGAGCAATGCCCATGTCTGCTTCCCATTATAGGGTGCAATAAGAATCCTAGGGCAACTCCTTATCTATCTGGACATGTGTTGGTGTTCATGTTCATGAATGGACACCATGTTCTCTTTCCATATGTATCTGGACATGGGTTTCTACATTATGAGTTTGCCACTTGCCCACTACTATTTGGTGATATTAGGAAAAACCCACAGCACACTAAACTGCTGATAAATCTTATTTGTCTTTGAAATTGAAATTATGACAGTGCCACTAGTCGATTCATAAAATGTTGATTAGTCCTAGATTGCTTCTTCCTTGAAATTATGACAGTGCCACTAGTCGATTCAGTTAATTATGGAAACTAACCAGCTTGTCCGGGTGAACTGAACAAACCATACTATGTATTTTTGTTGCAGGGAAAGAGGCGAAAGATCCACCAGGACCTGGCGACCTGGCTAAATGACAAGATAGCAATCCAAAGGGAGAAGCGGAATTCCCAGAAACTGGCCTTTGACCAACTGTGCGCTGAATTCGCGGTCCTTTCTGACAAGTGCCAGAAACTGAAGGAGTTAAACACCGACTGGGTGAAGCTACACAATGAAGGTCGCGCCTCGGCTAGGAAGAAGACGGAGATCATGAAAGGGATCTTGAAGGAAAATCGTATGGCTACAGACAAAATTCTCCAATCCGTGACGGAGCGCTGGAACCTATAGCTGAAGCACGACATAGTACTGAAGGAGCTGGCCAATCTTAGGGAGGAAAACAGGCAGCTACGGGACAGGCTCGCTTGAACACAACATATGTCTATTTAGTACTGAACTGCCCGGTTTATCCTCTGCAGTGGTGATTTTGTAAGCGTGAATTTAACTCTATGCATGATATGTGTGTTCGTCTGAAATTAGTTTGCTCGAGGATTGAGTTTGGCTTAGTTTGGAAAGCGCAACTGCAAGTCTTACAATTAACTAGTTTCAGGCATTGGTACAACATAAATTATTCATCTCAAATTTCCTTTATGCTCTATAGTCTGTCCTTGTTCACCCTCGCGCGCCTTCTTCAGTTCCTTCAACAGATCCGCAATGTAGTACTCTAGCTTCTTCTTGTATTCCCTGAGCTGATCCCTCTCCTTTTCTGCATTATGAATCAGCAACCTATGACTATCCTGAAGCTTCTTTGCAGTTCCAACAACCAAGCTCCCATCGATTCCGTCAGTTAGCTTTGACTGCAAATTCTCGATTTCTTGTTCCAGCTCCTTATTTCGTACCGACAGCTTGTAATTTTTTTCAGCTGCATCACTTACATCAGTAAATCTCCCCGACCTTTCCAACTCATACATCTCCCATAACTGTGCCAAACATTTCTTAAGTGCATCTGGCCACTCAAGATCCACCCACTCTACTACTTTACACACCGGGCCAACTTAAAAACACACACACTATAGTGTTATGAACATGCACGATACATTTTACTTCATGTCACAATTGCACATAATGTAAACAAACCTGATTTGTACAGCCCAAAAACCTTCTCCCAGTGTTACTGCCTTCGAATGCAACATATCTCCTCAGTTTTATCCCATGGTCACATGGCACTTCTCCATCGAGATCTAGGCCCTCCCATTCGGAGTCGTAGATCGTCCTTGGTACCTATAGGTAAACGCAAAGCTGAAATCGAACATGATTGCATGCACATATGGAGCTTAGATCGAGAGATTTACCATTTCCTAACCCTAGCCCGAGAAAACAGAGGAACTCACATCGTGAAAGGAATACTCGATGTCGGAGAGAAGGCCGTCGCTGCTCAACTGGTCGTCCTTGCCGTTCAAGGACAGCATGGCGAATGCGACGGCGACGGTGTCGGCGAGAGAGAGAGAGAGAGAGAGAGAGAGAGAGAGAGAGAGAGAGAGAGAGAGAGAGAGAGAGAGAGAGAGAGAGAGAGAGAGAGAGAGAGAGAGAGAGAGAGAGAGAGAGAGAGAGAGAGAGAGAGAGAGAGCATCCCTTCTACCGCTGCAATGATGACTAAATTGGTATGTTACAATAGTTTAATGGATACCATGCCCTTTCCCTGGATTACTGTCTTCTGCCTGATATGGATTCTCTTCACACATTCTCATTTCAAATATTAAACCCGCACTCCCTCCATCCCAATTTCATTGCCTAACGAAAACATACCAATATATTACATCATCCAAAGAAACAAAATCATGTCAACTACAAGGTACTTATGCATCACTTCTTCAGTCATGGTTTCACAAAACATTACATTATAATCTCCCAACAAACATAACCACAACATGGTTTCACAAAACATCACATTACAATCTCTCAACAAACGTAATCACAGAAACAAGTATATTACATCAACTCAAGAAACAAAATCATGTCGACTACAAGGTACTTACACATCACTTGTCCTGTCATGGTTTCGCAAAACATTACATTACAGTCTCTCAACAAACAAAATAACAGAAACAAGTATAGTACATCATCTCAAGAAACATAATCATGTCAACTACAATGTATTTATGCATCACTAGTCCAGTCATGGTTTCAGAAAACATTACATTACAATGTCCCAACAAACATAATAACTGATGTCAACCACAATGTACTTATGTCTTATTACAACAACGATGGTTTCAGTGAGTGACATGTCCGAAAATCTCAATAGCTCGCACAACATTATATCGCAATCTCTCAACAAACATAATCACAGAAGCACGCTCTAAATGCAACAGCAGTCAATATTACAAATACAGGCAGGGGAACCCCGCGGTCCATATGACAAGCCCAGGGCAACAGCTCTCATCATATCTCATCAACGTCGACCACCTCATTCTGTTCAGCCACTACAGGGGCATCTACATCCACTATAGCCTGTTCAACAACATCAGAAATGGTACCAAGGAAGAACACCTTCCTGGTTCGCTTCTTTCGCCGCATAATCTGCATAAGATCTTCAGTATCCAAAAAATCTATGAATTGCTGCTTCTTATGATGCCACCACCGGATTTTTTCCATCTGCTTAGGGCCAATACTGATTTCCTTACCGACCATCTCTCTCATTTCATCAAGAGTTATGTTTTTGGAATCGATAGTGACCTCCACAGTACATGACGAAACTGGCTTATTAACTCCCTCATCAAGTTTTGCCATGTATGAATCCACCTCTATGCGTATACTGAACTTATCTAGATCAACATCTATTGGTCTGTATTCTCTAGGAGCAGAAGCTCTGGCAGCAAGATCTCTAGCATTTGCATACATATCATTAATCATCGCTTCAACTTTCACCTTACGATTAGCTGCACAACACTCCCAAACCATCTGAAGCTCATGGGAGTGCTCAATTTGCTGATAGGTATCATTCATGTTGCGCCACACTAATTTAGTCCTCTGTCTAGAACCCCAGGGAATTCTAGCGGCAAGCATATCTACCAGCTGCGAAACAGACACAACCTCTTTGCAATTCACAAGCAGATGCACATCTTGCCCGAACACAACCCTCTCTCAACCAAAATGAAGCTTTGCAGTGTACTGCCGAACATGAACTGTGAACTCATATAGGTCCCTTGTATCAAAGATGTGCCTAATTTGATTAAAAAGGGGAACATTTCAGTTCATTCGATTCTATTATGTTGTAACTAATCTACTTGCAAGATAAGGCACATATAAGAAAAATTCACCTCTCGCTCTTCTCCCGGGTTTTTTTCTTCGAGATCCGAGTGCTGCATCCGCCCACCAGAGCCAAACAATCCACCGCCAGCCTTTCTTTTCTCTTGAACCCGCTGCTCGTAGGTACCTTGGGAGTAGAATCCTTGCTATCCTCCTCGCTAACCAGGGCTGAAGACCTCGTCGCAGCTACGCGTTGAGCCCTAGACTTGGGCCCCGATGGACCCTTTTCAGTCGGCGATGTAGCTACAACCTTCGCCTTGCAAGACATGCTGGGCCGCCGCCGCCGGATTCAGTGTCGGGGGAGGGAGAAAAAGGTCCTCCAACATCGGCAGATTTAGGGCCGGGGAAGGAAAGAAAAGGGACCGCTGTAGCAAGATTCAGTGTCGAGAGTTAGCAAACTGCAGTAATGGATTTTCCCCTACGACACGTGCAGGGTGGCTAAGAAGAATGACCAGCTAAGGAGGGGCACGGCAGGAACTAGTGTAACGGAATATCCTGACTTAACGGGCGCGATTTGAAAATATTGGGTTTGGCCATCATTCACTCGAAAGACCCCTCTCAGCAATTGGCGCCCCAAATTTTCGAATCGTGGTGATAAAAATCAACTTGGGTACCGCGTTACCTGTCCACCCCAACTTTTGGGCCGCAAAATGATATTCTACCCTCGCTGCCATACAACGGGGCTAGCTTGTTCTTGTTCACCCAAAGTACTGCAGAGTGCATGCTTACCCCAACATGAGTGGACATGCCCTAGAAGGTCTCAAATATGTCCTCGTCAAAGTCGTAGAAAGTTGGAGAGCAGCGGTGATTTCCAGTCATCCAGGTCATAGTCCAGGCTTGGTCAGTCCCAAACACCACAGTGGCGTAAAACTGCTGTACAAGGGTGATTTTGTAGTCTTCATGGAGCTCCATCAAGTTGAACAGCCCTAACTTCTCACTAATCCACGGTGCATCCGAGAAGTAGGAGCTCTTCCTCATCTGCTCAACACTCATGTTCTTCTGGGGGCACACAGGAGACCTCTTGAGCACGCTGTAAATGTCTTTCATGAAAACAGCCTGCTCCTTCCTCCAGTAGCATATAAATCAGTCTTCCACAGTTCACGATACTCCTTCTTTGACATGAGGGCCAAAGATTGAAGATTGTCGTACTTTGCCCTCTTGGCTGGGTTCTCTTCCTCACCCCTGTCCTGCTCCCTCCTCGTGTATGCTGCATCATGGGCCTGCTGTCTCCGGTTGGACGGGGGCACAATATACTGACCCTCGGACTCATCATAGTGAGGATCCGCTCTCTTTAACTTGGCCTTGGTGCGAGGACGACAAGAGACAGAACCTTTGAACATCAGTGAGGGTGATAGCATGGAGGTAAGTATATATGTCCCAAGGAGGCCGCACAGGACCCTTGAGCCATTGCGAGATTTGTTAGATCCATCCCACACCGGAGTCTCTGGCCTAGACCGGAGTCTCCGGTTGGGAGGCTCGGGGGAAGAACAGTGAGGCTCCAGGAGGGTTGAATCCAACAGATCAGGAAAGGCAACAAGGTTAAAGTACTAGTGTGCACGCATACAAGAGATTCCCATGGGCAAAAATAGTATCAATCCTCAAAAACAAATCAAGGGATGAACCCTAGGAGAGAAAGAAGGAGGAGAGGTACCAGATCTATCCATGGGAATGATTCCACCGTTAGGAATCACCCAATGGTGAAGGGGAGAAGGTTTGCCGGGGGCACGGCAGATCCCGGGGGCTTCTTGACCTCCGGGGAGGAGTTTTGGAGGAGGCGACGGGGTAGAGAGGGAAGGATGGGGTGGATGAATGAAACTGTCTGTTTCAGTTCACCCCGTCCTCTGTCTATGTGGCTTGAAACCGTCTAGACCGGAGACTCTAGTCTGCATCAAAGACTCCGGCCTACACCGGAGACTCCGGTGTGAGCACACCGGAGACTCCGGCCCTCCTCGACCAAAAACTCTAGGTTTTGTGTATGGGGACATATATGAGAGAGAGAGTGTGTATAGGACAAGGAATTGGCTTGGGTTAAGATGACCAACTGTGAAGAATCAAGAAAACCACAGAAATCCATTCAAATGTTCATTAACGCGCCAAATAAACACGAACTAAGAACCAACTCTTCAATGAGAACAGGATCGTGGCCAAGACCACCATGTAAGAGTTTATGGCATGACACCGCGAAGAATTATCCATGGGTTCATAGCCACTACTCATCAATGAAGCTCACATATCACACAATGATATTTAAGAGAATTGAATTTCTTAATTTTGGCATTATGGGGAGAGTGATAGCCCAATGTATTAGGACCGCACTCTCCCTATCTCCATGCCTCCACCTACACCAATTATGAGTCAAGACATAGGTGAGTATGCAAGGTGATCAAGTCAAGCTCTTAGAATCTATGATATTTAGTTCATTCCTCAAGTAACAAAACCTTGCTTCATCAAGTGGATCCGTGAAAATGTCGGCAAGTTGGTCTTTTGTTGACACATAGGATAACTCAATATCACCTGGAGCAACATGATCTCTAATAAAGTGATGACGAATCTCAATATGCTTTTTTCTTGTATGATCTACTGGGTTATAGGCAATCTTGATAGCACTTTCATTGTCACATAGAAGAGGCACTTTGTCACAATGGACACCGTATTCCTTTAAGGTTTGCCTCATCCATTGCAATTGAGTATAAGCACTAGCAGCTGCAACATACTCGACTTCGGCGGCGGAGAGAGAGATATACAATTTTGCTTCTTAGAAGACCAACACACCAAGGACCTCCCAAGGAATTGGCAAGCCCTGGAGGTTGATTTCTTATCACCCTTGTCACCAGCCCAGTCCGAATCCGTGTATCCACAAAGAGAGAAAGTTGAGCCCCTAGGATACCAAATACCATAGTTTGGGGTATGAACCAAATATCGAAAGATTCTCTTGACCGCCATCAAATGGCTTTCTTTAGGAGCCGCTTGATATCTTGCACATACTCCTACACTCAACACAATATCGGGTCTAGATGCACAAAGGTAAAGCAAAGAACCAATCATGGTCCGGTATACCTTTTGATCCACATCTTTACCATTTGGGTTTAGTTCAAGATGAGTCTTTGTTGCCATGGGAGTGGGAGCTCCATTTAGATCCTTCATGTTGAATATTTTGAGCATATCTTGAGTATACTTGGCTTGGTTGAAGAATGTTCCTCCTCTCACTTGCTTGATCTCAAAACCAAGAAATACTCTCAATTCTCCCATCATAGACATCATGACCTGTCAGTCATAAGCTTTGAGAATTCATCATTAAATTTTTTTTAGATGAGCCAAAGATAATATCATCTACATATATTTGGCATACAAAAAGTTCCCCATTGACTTTCTTAGTAAAAAGAGTGGGATCGATTTTCCCAACCTCAAACCCATGATCTAACAACAGCTCTTTAAGGTGCTCATACCACGTGTGTGGGGCTTGTTTGAGACCATAGAGTGCCTTATTGAGTTTGTAGACGTGGTTTGGAAAGTTGGGATCCTCAAACCCCGGGCGTTTCTTTACATATACCAACTCATGCAATGGACCATTCAGAAATGCACTTTCTACATCCATTTGTTATAATTTAAATTTATGATGTGCCGCATAAGCAAGAAGGTTACGGATGGACTCAAGGCGAGCCACGGGTGCATAAGTCTCTCCATAATCAATGTCATCAATCTGAGAGAACCCTTGTGTAACCAATCTTTCCTTGTTCCTCACCAAATTCCATGTTCATCTTGCTTGTTCTTGAAAATCCACTTGGTGCCTATAACATTGCGGAAATCTTTTGGCTCTTCAACTAACTTCCATACTTTGTTTCTCTCAAAGTTATTGAGATCTCTGTGCATTGCATCCAACCAATCTGAATCTTCAAGATCTTCCCATACTTTCTTTGGTTCCACCATTCAAATGTGTTCTTGGTGCTCACCAAAGTTCTTTAGTTGAGCTCGAGTGGATATCCCTCTTCTTAGATCTCCTACCACATTCTCAAGTGTGTGGTCTCTTAATTCCAATATTCTGTCCATTCTAGCTTGGCGACGAGTTTCGATCTCCTTGTTGTTTCTTCGGGGGATCACTTCATCATTTTGGTCCTCATCTTGACCATTAAATTGACCTTGATCATCTTTGGAATTATTCTCTTCTACATGAGGCAAAGATTGGCCTTGGTCTTGATCAAGCATACTTCTAGGCATGCATTGAGCTTCCCTTATGGTAGTTTCTATAGATCTTCCTTGTGTGATAGCCTTAGCACCACTAGACATTCTGTCAAATGGAGACTCAAGTACCTCCTGGATAGAGGTTTCTACTTGATCAACAGGTTGAGGGTCCACAACTTGTCTTTGGCATGGGTCATTGTCCTCCTCGATAGGAGCTTGTTGATGTTGTGAAGATGAGGGCTCCACTTGAGTAGAGCATAGTTCTTCTCGATCCGCCATAAGGGGTTCCTCAACAGGGCGAATGAAACCCGCACCCATTCTTCCTATGGCATCCTGAGGCATTTCATCATGTACATCACAAACATCAATACGCCCCGCTTGGGGACCATCATATTCTTCAAACACCACACTACAAGATTCTATTACAGTTCCGTAGAGCTTGTCATTGATTCTATAAGTGTGGGATTCGAGACCATAACCAACAAAAATACCCTCTAATGCTTTGGAATCAAACTTGGACAAACGAATACCCTTAATGTGATAGAAACACTTTCAACTGAACACCCAGAAGTATGAAACGTTGGGCTTGTTACCGCTAAGGATTTCATATGGAGTCTTGATCAATTCTTTTCGGAGGTAGAGATGGTTTAATGCATGGAATGCGGTGGAGATTGCTTCAGCCAAAAAATTGTATGGAGATTTAAACTCCGCCAACATGGTCCTTGCCATATCAATAAGAGTCCGGTTCTTCCTCTCAGCTACACCATTTTTTTGAGGGGTGTATGCAGCGGAATATTGATGTTTTATTCCCTCATCACTGAGAAATCCATTCAATGTGTAGTTCTTGAACTCGGTACCATTGTCACTTATTATTGTCAATACTAGGACATTGTGTTGACGTTCAGCCATGTTGATGAAGTCAATGAAGTTTTCTTGGGTCTCACTTTTCAGCTTGAAGAAATATACCCAAGTGTATATTGAGTAGTCATCAATAATCACCAAACAATATTTCTTCCCACCAAGGCTTGCATGGGACGGAGGACCAAAGAGGTCCACATGAAGGAGCTCCAAGATCGTCTTTTACTTGATGTAGTTCTTAGGTTTGTGGGGAAAATCATGCATTTTTTCTTCTACACATGCCCTGCAAACACAATCTTTGGCAAAGCAAACATTTTCTTTTAGTCCAACAATATGACCATCCTTGTGGAGGCTTTGCAAAGTTCTCATGTTGACATGGGCTAGACGGCGATGCCATAGCCAACCTACATCGGTCTTTCCGAATAAGCACATCGGACTTGTAGTGGTTTTCCTGGAGAAGTCCACCACATACAAGTCATTTTCGACGTACCCAACAAAAGCGACCTTTAGAGACTTGATCCACATGAGGATCACAATATCATTATCAATAAAGACGGCAAAACCCATCTTTCCAAGAGCACGGACTAAAAGTAAATTATAGCCAAGGGTCTCAACAAGCATGACGTCCACGAGAGTGATATCGTGTGCGACCACTACTTTGTCGAAACCCATTACCTTAGACTTTGATTTGTCGGCATATGTCACGGATATTTGATCAATATTTGGTCTCAAATCCTTGACACTTGACGCGCTTCCGGTCATATGACTTGTGCATCCACTATCAAGCACCCATTTTGACCCTCCGGAAGCATAGGTCTACAAAAGATCAAACTAGTTTTTAGGTACCCATTTTTCAATGGGTCCTCTTTTGTTAGCAACAAGGGTCTTGGGAACCCAAAATGGACCAAGAAATATAACCATCAAATATACCAACATATTGTGCATATACATCACCATAATAATCACGCATCAAAACATAGTGAGGGTTAGCACTTCCCGCAAAATCATCTTGAGACATAGTTTTGCCATTCGTGGACTTACTATCCACAATGACCTTGTCCTTTTCTTATGTGGGCTTGGCCTTCTTTTTCTTGTTCTTCTTATTCTTCCCTTTAGAGACAAAGCCAATGCCCCCTTTCTCACTACTTGAGCTTTGCTTACTCAAGAGATCATCAATAGACTTGTTTCCTTTTGGAAAGGTGGCCTTAGCTAGCTCCCCCTTCAACCTAGCATTTTATTCAAGTATACTTGTACAACTAGAGGGAATGAAAGTACTAGGTGAAGTAATATTGGTCAATTGAGTTTGAGGCTTTTCACGAGCAACAAGAGTTCACTCTCCAAGGCCTTGTGCGCCTTGTCAAGCATCCTAAAGTCCTCAGCAAGTTTTTCATGAAAAACATCAAACTCAATCTTGTACTTTTTAGCCCTTTTATATTTAGCAATAGCATGATCACATTCCTTGATGATTTTATTAATGATGAGATCATTTGCTTCATCAATACCTTCAAGTTTAGTTTCAAGAGAGATCCGAGTTTCTTATTCTTCTTCTAGAGCATTATTTAGAGCTTCTGCCTCAATCATGTGCTCTCTACCTAATTTACATATCTCATCAAGAAGTTCTTGTGCGTGTGCAAGTTGATTTAAGAGGTCTACCACATGTTTCTTGTGTTCCGCTTGCAAGCACTACTAGGAAACAACCTATCTGTGGCGCATGAAAAGGGGACTTCTGTGGCGCATATCTTTATTGCCACTGTTACCTCGCCACTGATAACTACTTCCTGTGGCGCATATGGATATGCGCCACAGAAGTTCCAGACTTCTGTGGCGCATTCCTTCATATGCGCCACAGGAAGAACTTCTGTGGTGCATTTACGTGTATGCTCCACAGATATGCCATGCGCCACTAACTATATAATTATATGCGCCACTGATTGTGTAACATGTATTCGAAGTAAAATACTTTCCTGGTGTATAATCAGGTATTTATACAGGATTTATATAGGATTTATCCAGATGAGTATAAAATACATTGCACAAGTAGTAGATGCATGAAAACCGACATATATATAATACAAACACTTAGAGCCCGATCGAGATACATATATAGTGTCAAGTGCCAAATTTTTACACAAGCGCCGAATACAAAGTTCATATCATCTCACATTACAAATATGAAGTGCCCACTGCCGCCTACACTAGGATCAAATAGAATACAACTGTGATAATGGTGAGCAAGAGCATTAGCCCGACCAATATCTTCATCCGGTTCTTCTTCCACAAGTGGTTCCTCCACTTGGCTATCGCCTCCTCTCTAGTCGTGTATCCTTTGTAGATGTTGTCGCTGAACTTGTTCACTTGTTTGTGGCAATCCTCCCACTCCTCGTAGACTCCTAGAACCCTACCCATGTACACCACATACCACCTCGTCGCCATCTCTATAGACGACAAGGCATATTAGTAAAAATACCGCGGAAAGAATGAATAAAGGGTTCACATCCATATTTATATATGTTCATAGAATATAAAACAAAGGATCCATAAACCTAAAAGTTAGATCATCATAGAAGCAATAAGTTCAACGATAGCATGACCACAAGGTAGTTTAAGTCTAACAACAATGACCATTTCGACCACGAGATAGTAAAGTTTATGACACACACACTAATACAGCAGGCGTCCATCAAGAATATACACACACTGGATCATGCTAGAGGCACACATCGATCATGATGAAGACTTCCTCTTCTGGCACGGCTTCTGGAACGTTAGATAACCCTCTTTCATCATCCACGTCCTTGTGTCACCCTGCTTACGGAGGCGTTCTTCGATCTCCCTCTTACTCAACCCTCTGGCTTGTTGTAGGGCACCGCCCCTTGTGTTGACATCTTCAATGATGATTTGCGACAACTTCATCTGAATGATGATTTGCGACATCTTATCATGGTCTTGTTGTTCAGAATCATGTCCTCCTTCGCGCCTTTCTTGTACCTAGCAATTCGACCGTCGCTCATCGTGAGGACCATGGTTGCCTGAGCGGCCAAAACAGAGAATATAGGTGAGAACGACACCATATGAACACACAGATGCATGAATGCTAGCCGGAAAAAATTCGGCATGACCTTTCCTAAAATTAGGACATATGGGTAGTGCAAAAATTTGCCGAAATGGAAATGAATCAACATTTTGGAAAACATCGATGCAACCACACCGGCCAGGCCCGACAACAACAAGCAAACAACAAAAAACTTCCTCCCATTGCAAACATTCATGCACCACACACAAGCATCGTCTCGCCATGGATCGCACACACACACCGCCCGCGCAACAAGCTTCACCTACATGTTCATGATGGCCAAGTACTCACCTAGCTATAGTAGACACAATAATAGCGAGACGAGACCGCGCGATGAGAGAGTATGGACAAATAGATCTACAATGGAAGTTGGTGGAGAGGAAATTAGTAAACAAATAGAGAGATGTGAGAGAGAAAAGTAAGAAACTTTTAGATCTAGAAGTTGGAGCGAAGCTTCTACTTACCAATCTATGGATTAAAGTAGGTTTAGATATAAGAAAATGGAGAAACTATGGGCAAGATGGGGTGTGAGGGAGGAGGAAGACGAGTTGGGAGGAGGTAGAGATGTGAAATGGGTGGTGGTGGGATAGATAGATAAGAAAGCTAGCTCATGTCACCTTTTTAACATATGGATCTGGATGCCCTCATTTGTGGCGCATATGGAGGAAATGCGCCACAGATGCTGAAACTTCTGTGGTGCATTTCTACCATGTGCGCCATAGAAGTGGGTGAATAAGATTCCCTCTGTGGGGCCCACCCCCAAGTTCTGTGGTGCACGTTGACATATGCGCCACAGAAGTGAAACACTTCTGTGGCGCATATGTCAACGTGCACCACAGAACTTGGGTGAATTAGATTCCGTGGTGGGGCCCTCCTCCATGTTCTATGGCGCATATTATAGAATGCGCCACAGAACTTGGATCATCCCCCCCGCCGGCGGGTCCCACCAATCTTCTGTGGCGCATGCTCTGAAAAATGCGCCACAGAACTTCCAAACTTCTGTGGTGCATTCTTTCCAGTGCGCCACTGATGTCTTCCTGTGGCGCACAGATTGGCCTATGCGCCACTGAACATCTTGTCTATCTATAGGTTGTTTCCTAGTAGTGAAGTTGTTCATAAACACATCAAAAGCAACTAATTCCTTTTTAACCTCAAGAGGTAACTCATCATAAAATTCATCATTGATTAAAGAGGTGGAGTGTGAAGATGATAATACCTCCGTTCCTATTTCCATAAGGCAAGTGACGTTCTTGTTGGAGATATTCTCATTTGGAGAGTCGAAGAGTGAGAATGTAGGGGTAGAAGTGGTGGCAAGAGCCGCCACACCACTTGATGTTTCCTCTTCATCATCATCATCATCATCGGAGGAGAATTCTTCATGTGTGATCAAGACAATTTCACCCGTCTTGTTGTTGTTTGCATTCCTTTTTATGAAGGGTTTTTTGTAAGGAGCTTCGGAGGTCTTCTTCAACACAAGTTTACCCCCATGATCTTCTCTTTTCTCATAGGGACAAGCAACATCAAAGTGATAGCGGTCTCCATAATTGAGGCAAGTTCTCAACTTGGACCCATTATCTCTTTTCCCATTGAGGTTGCTTCTTTGTTGCATTTCCATCTTGGCCTTGGCGGGATCTTTCCAAAAATTTCTTGCATAGAAGGCCATGTATTCACCATGAGCAACTTTGACATCTTCGGGGTGGCTCATTGAAAGTCCCTCATCACTTCCTTCATCTTCATCATACTCCAGAACCTTGGCCTTCAAGGCAAGATTGACACCACTACTCATTCCAATGGCACGAGCACGGGCGTCTTTGGCATTATTGGCAGCAACCTTGAAGGCGTCCATCTCTTGCATAACTTCATTGGAGGTCATGTGATGGTAGTTGTGTCTTCCTTGCATTCTCTTCAAGTCAGTAGGCTCGAAAGGCATGAGAGCACTCACATACTTCCTCTCGATCCAAGCACCATCAATGTGTGAGGCACCAACATTCCTGAAGGTGGTGGCTATGGATTTGAGTCTTCAATACATGTCTTCATGGTCCTCACCATCCTTCATGAAGAAACCTTCTGCCTCATTGCTTAAGGCATCATATCTATTGCTTCTCATACTCTCATTGCTAACAAACAAGTCAATGAGAGCATCCCAAGCTTCCTTGGCGGTATTGTAGTGCTCAATGTGGGGGAAATCCTTTGGCCCCACTCCAAGTTGGATCATGTGCAAGGCCGTCGCATTGAGTTGGCTATTGACCACTTCTCTTCTAGTCAAGTTGGTTGGATCCTTAATTTTGAGTCCTTCTTCAATAATATTCCACAAATCAATGCAACAGCTACGCACATGAGATTTCATTAAAACTTGCCATTGAGCAAAAGTATGTGCAGCTAACATAGGTGGGTCACCTATATTATTTATATGTGGGTGAGGGATAGGAGGGTCGGGAGAGTAACATCCGGGAACCGCATGATTCTCTTCCTTCCCACCACCCTTTTTGGTGGTGGAGTCAGTTGAATTATGTTCATCCCCGCCACTTCCTCCAAAGGCTTAGCTGGAGCATTTGGCTTTGGGTTAGGTGGTGTTTCCTCTTGAGAGGGAGGAGCTGAGGTTTGCTTATCCCTAACGAGTTGCTCAACAAGTTGGCGCAACTGTTATATTTCGTTGCCCAAGGTAGAGCTCAAGCTTGTTTCCAACTTCTTGAGATCTACCATGGTGAACGAATGGCTAGCGTCACTTTCTCCCTCATCTGGGTTGCCCATAATATCTTAGGCGGTTCGGTCCAAATAAAGAGCCGAGGCTCTGATACCAATTGAAAGGATCGTATGGGCAACTAGAGGGGGGTGAATAGGTGCTACTCCAAATTTTACTCCTTTTCAATTTAGGGTTTGACACAAAAAGGTAAATTCTCTAGATTATGCAACTAAGGTTAATTTACCTATATGTCAACCTAGCACAAGTACTAAGCAAGAACTAGATAAGTAAAGTGCGGTAAAGGATAGAAGTAACCAGTTTGGAGCACGCAGAGACACAAGGATTTGTTTCCCATAGTTCCTTCCTTTTCAGGGGAAGTACGTCTACGTTTGGAGAGGGGGTGGTTTCAAACCACCAATGCCACGAGAGGCCTCCCTTGTTCTCCGATGAACCTCACCCCAAAGGGTTCGATTCACCTCTTCCACTATATGGCAACCTTCGAGGTGGAAGCCGGCACCTTTACAACGAGTTCGGGGCACATATCCACACCTTAATTGGAGGCTCTCAAATACAAGCAAGCTGTCCAACAATCGAAGACAAGATTGTAAGAACCAAATCAAAAGCTAGGGTTTCCAAATAAAAACTAGAGCATGGGGGCCCTCAAGTGAATGAGGGGGGAATGAAGATATCTCTTGGTGAAGCTGTAGATCAAGGCCTCCTCCTTCGATTCTCCAAATATCAATGACTTTGGATGGTTGGCTGAAGAGATCTTGTTGATTTGGTGGCTCAAATGGGCATGGTGTTCTTGAGGTGGATGAGCTACTGGAGGAAGGGGATAAGGTCCTCTATTTATAGCCCTTCACTCCACTGAACCATTGGAGAACAGTCAGACCGGAGACTCCGGGCTGCACACCGGAGACTCCGGTCTACACCGGAGATTCCGGCCCATCTCCGGACCAGCCTCTGAACCATCGAACATATTGACCCAGCCCTTCTGAGAGCCAAGTGGACCGGAGACTCCGCTTTGACCTCTGGACTAGGTTCCGGACCACCTATCTGGCTGACCCAGGCAGAAAACTGGAGTCCTCTCAGGTGATTCTTGGGGAGACTCCGAACAACACCGGAGACTCCAGTCCAGCAAGACCAGAGACTCCGGTCTGGAGCTCCCAGGAATATGTAAATATTGCCGGGTAAGTTCCATATGCCAAGGGTTCTTTTCAGTTTGCATTATATCAACCTGTAGACAATACCATACTTGTAAATGCTCCACTTGTTGTTAACGAATACAAAACGTGATTATGATAGTAAATGTCCTTTCAGTTCCCAAGGATGATGATAAAATCGATGATCCTTTCAGGATCAGGGTCTTCCTCAATCTTGATGACCACAGGAGCAGGGGCTTCTGCAGCAGCAGGGGTGTCCGGGCCAGATTTAACTATGGCCCCACCACCATTTCCCCTACGGCGACCCTTGCCGCTCCCTTGGGGACGGCCGCGCCCATGCTTGGGGAGGCTTCTTTAGAGGCCAAGCCCGCCCCCGCAGGTGCGAGCATGGTGAGAGCCGTACCACAACCTCCCTGCCTCCCCTGACCACTCCTGCGAGGATGCCCTCGATCGCGCTTCACCAACGGGGGCTCCACCACCTCGTCCATCACCGCCTTACCCTTCTCCTCTGCCGAGAAACATGGGGGTGTCATGGAGAGGGGGAGGGGTTTCTCCACCAGAGAGCACAAGAGAGGAAGGAGGAAGGCATCCGAGCAGGAGTGAGACGATTCTTCGCTCACCTTTAACCGTGCCCATCGAAAAGACATATCATTGTGCCGCCTCCATGGTATTAACCGCTGGGCCCCACACATCGTCGCGTCGTGGGAACAACTCCTGGAGCAGGAACCGTGCACTTCAGATCTACGAATGAGCGCTCGCGGCCGGTTGAGCTTCACGGCTAGAATTGGAGCAAATCGGTTCCTTGTTTACCTAGTGACCGCAGGGGCCCGCCCACTATTTGGGCCGCTTGCCCCTTCGGGCCCCCAAGGCGACACGTGCAGGCCAAGCACCCGGGGCTACTATTGGAGCCCTGGCATCCGGGGTGCCATGTCTCCGTGATGGACGACCCCTGCAGTGTAAGGGCCCCCTCCTTCGAGGGGAAGGACATCCTCAAGAGGAGGGGTGCCCCTCCAAGGAATAAGCCCGAATGGGCTGCACGAGGTTATCTCCCTGAGGAAGCTACCACGGCCTCGCGTGGTGCCCCTAAGCCTCAGATACCCCTGAGTGTGTCAGGGGTAGAAAGGTAACTACACCACGAGGAGCGGGGGCTACAGCGCCGATAGCAAGTGCAAAGAGTATGTGACCATCACAGTGTCAGCCACATCGGAAAAGAAGACCCCGTCCACCCTCCTTTCGCAGGGCAGTGACAGGCAATCTCATGGCACGAGGTTCCCACAGTTGCCATTCTGGTGCAAAGGATGGAAAAGCTGAGAGCGCCGGATAAAGCCAAGCAACGTCGACAAAGGGCAACTTTACAGGAGGGTGGGGTGGAGCACGAAAAGCTGAACCGAGTCTACGTAAAGTAGCCTCCTGGACCGGGATCTTGATGGGTAGCACTATGGTGACCCTCCCCGTTTGTGGACCAAGGGGAGAGGCCCAATGCTGCCCTTTATAAGGAGCCCTTATCCTACCTAGCAGAGGTGGGATCCCAGAGATCTGAAACACTAGACTTTCACCCAACATTGTAGCCTTGCAAGGCAAGCGAGCAATACAACCCAGCAGGAGTAGGGGCTTTACGTCCTCACGAGGGTCCCGAACCTGGGTAAAAAATCCCCGCTGTCAAATCTCTATCATGCACCCGTTCCGCCGCTGAGGCTGTTGTCGGACTCCTTTGAACTCGAGTGTTCAGCCCCCTCACGAACCAAGGGATCGTTGGACCCTAGTTCCTTTGCGGGAAAAATCTCCGATAGGACCTCCGGGACAGGTACAAGCCCCGCGACCTCCCCGGCAAGGAACAAGCGGGGCGAACCTTGAGACAAACTCTCAAGTAGCATGCAGAACCTACGGTTGCCTCTACAAGGGACTGCATGGGGAAAGTACGCATCCTACATTCTCCTTGTAGGGGGACTTACGGGACGGAATCCAATGTGTAGAGCCCACGACAGCCTTCTCGAGGGTCCTACAGGAGAGACACAAGCCGAGAGATCCTCTCACTAGGGGGAAGCGAGGAGCCACGAAGGAAAAGCCCTCAAGAGGCCCCCGCAAGATGCAAAGGCCCTAGTCCACCTCCACGAGGAACCTACGGGCTGGCACGCCGTCCCTTGGAGGCCAAAAAAGTGGCAATAGATAGTTAAGGCCCCGATTGCGGGGAAGGTACCCTTACAAGTCTTAGAAAAGAGACGACAAAGTTCTAAAGCACTCCACGAGTGTTACATGGACAAGAATCGGGCCACTCTAGCGGTGCCCTTGGTGCTCGCCTGGTGGAGATGTTCTGCTTCTTCTGCCACGACAGAGTTGCCCGAGCCATCGGCTTCGGCCTCCCCCTCGTCGCCCACCTTCCTCGGAAACTTCTCGACCAGCAGATTGACGAGTGGGGCAACCCTCTCCTCGAGGACCAGCACAATGGCTAACTGCCGCACAACCTGGGAGAAGTCAAGGTCGGGCCACAGCTGCAAGAAGTTGGTGAAGAGGGACTTCCCCACCACGATCATCATCGCCTCGCACTCCAGGGAAATGAAGCCGTTCAGGACCTATGTTGCCATGCTTAAGGGGCTTAGAACCATGCGTGCCAGGTCTAGGGATGCCTCGACCTCGCGGCCAGCTTGAAACTCCAGCGCAACAAAACTTTCTACCCCCATGAGTGAGTGGACTACAACATCGTGCCCAACAAGAGAGTGGAAAGACATACGATGGGCCTCCAGCCCGGGCGGCAGCAGCAAGGGACTACTTCAGGTCCTTGATTTTTCCATGGAGACCCTCGACCTCCTAAAGCAAACCCTTCCGGAGCTCCTCCTCCGCCGTAAGGGCATCACAGAGCTTGGAGTTCTCCTCTCGCTCCTGGGAAAGGGACTCCTGGGCCTCCGACAGCTTGTCCTTAGTCTCCAAGGACTGAGCCTTGAGCTCTTTCCAGTGTTGGGCCACTGCTGACTCCTGGGCAGAAATATCCTTCTCGTGGGCAGATAAGACATCCCCGAGGCGGGAAGCCTCGACCTCACCATCGGCGATGATCTTTGTCACGCGCGCGGAAGCGTCTCGGAGCATGCCCTTTGTCTCGACACGGGCGTGCCCCCACACGGATTCCGCCACCTTCTGAGCTCCCACGAGCTGCTCTCATTCCAGGGTTAGCTGGCTATCCTCACGAACCGCGTCGACCAGGAACTGGTCCAGCTCGACACGTAGGTCGTCTCAAGGGACACGAGGATCTCGGGAATGATGAGGGCCACGCCCCCGGTGACCCTGGAGCGATAGCTGCCCTAACTACCCCCACGACATCCATGACCTTGTCCACGGTTGGCGAAGAGGCTTCACAAGGGGATCCCCGGGGACACTCCTCACCCACCTTATCCACCTCTACAACCAGGGGCCCTAGGGAGGTGGTGGCGGGGGTCGCGCATGGAGGGGAGGCGGCCACCTTTTCCTCGGGTGCAACCTGCATAGCCTGGGCCACGCTTGACAGGTCCAGGAGTCACACCACTGGCCGGACCCTTCCGGGAGGTGGTCCATTTCAGCCGCGGCTGCTTACGCGGGTGGCCTTCACTTCAAAGGTCCTTCGGGTGAGCCGAGCTCAGAAGATCCGGGAATGAAATGGGGCCAGTCGATGGTTACCTACTGTCTCCCCCGGTCGAGAATTGCACGCCCCAGCGGCCCCGGCTCGCACCAGGAGGAATGAAGACCCTGGTGGGACGGGACCCGCTGCTTCCCAACACAGCCTCCTCCGGAGGTGGACCCTTGTCCTAGGCCCGTTTCTCTTGAGATGGCTCCTGAGGGCCAATCCCGACAGAAGGATCCCCCACACCTGCAGCCTTCCCGACGGCTGTCTCGAGAGAGGCCTCAGATGGGACCGTGGAGGGGCGAACCACGCCGAGAGGGTTCAGGTGCTCACTTGTGTGACCATGAGGGATAATCCCCCACTCGTTGAACTGGGGAAGCGAGGTCTGGATCTCTGCTCTGCGGGGGTGGAGGTAGAGGGGTAGGACTCCCTCAGGAAGCTCGGAGGCAGCAGAGGTGTGTAGAAGCTCGTGGATAAAGCCCACCACGAAGGGGTCATCGGTGACACCGTCCCCTAGGCCAGACGGTCTACCGTGGCAAAGTTCTGCAGCTCTTTGATGTGCTTCTGCAGTGGAGCAATCCTGAGGCGAAGGAACTCCATGGTGACTAGGGGTCCCGTAAGACCGGAGGAGTTGAGCTGCTTAGTGCGGGCGACTAAGGCATCTGATACCTTCGATCCGGATTACAGATGTAGTATAGCTTATTTTTCCCTAGTAGACCTAAGTTATCGAATCCTCGGAAAGCAGATGCGTAGTGAAGTTACTTTACCGGACCTTCAGGAGTTTTTAGAATTACTTTGTGTTTTTACCAGACCAAGAGTTTGCGTCTTTTTGTTGTTGTCGATGATGGAGAGAGAGGGCCTAATAGGGCGTTCGGTTTCACCTATAGTTGTGCAAAACATCTAATGGGAATAAAAGATAAAGATAAAGTGTGCGTGTAATTGTTAGAGCAAGATAAATTATATGTGGGCAGTGCATCCATAATTTCTATTGCCTCTGCAACCGCTTATAGCAATAACCTACTAGTCTCATCCATAGGAGAAAGAGAACTAATGATATGAATAGTGATGTCACCGTTAATCCCAATTAAATTCCTCACATACAGCTGTACTACCCCTTCAAGCACTGGGGTTCCCAACCTGCATATCAGTCATTACTCATACTCCCTATACCTAGCTCAACCCTCGGGGTCTTGGGTACCTGACAAGTCCTTGGATTGAGGCAAGAGAGGATACAATAATCATCATGTCATACAAACTAATACATGATCCCATCTATGATAAATAACATGCACATACGCTCTATGGCTAGGCCAAAGCCCTTAGCCCAAGGGGAATTACTCACACATAGAGATGAGATCAACAATCATAAACATTGTAATGAAAATCATGAGATTGATAACAATAGTCTTACAATGTCGCCAATCGAAGAAGAGATATACTATTACAAGTGGTGGAATATGGCTATGGAGAAGGGTTTTAAGATCTAGAGGCGGCTGGTGATCTGGGGCAGAGACTTTTAGGCGAGGCTGGTCTCTTTTCTCGTCGCCCGAGGCTTCTTTATATAGGGGTTCCTTCACAAAAGTTGTTCTATTTGACCTAACGGTGGCGGCACCAACTATACGACTAGTACTATATGGCCGGAATTTTGCTCTGGTCGTATAGTTGGTCGATAAAGCGTCTTCCTCCGCTTCACGGCTCCAGGTTTCTTCTGGTTGTTGGAAATATCGTATCTTTGACTTTAATGTAGTGATTCCCATCTTCAAACGACATTATATGCGCAGGAAAAATATAGAAAGAAATCACTGCATACCCCTTTGAATATTAGGCATTAGTGGCAGGGTTTAGAGAGATATTTCATCAAAATTATGAATAATATCCTGTTTAAATGTGGACGTAGATGGCTATATTTGAGAGCCATCAGCATCCACCTTCTCCCCCTCCAGGTTCATAGTGGACCATCAGCTATTGACCTTCTCGGCCAGCTCGGTGGGAGGCAGAAGGCGAGGGCTATCCTCCAACACATCCATCAGGAGCAGCACTTCCAGAAGTCATCCACGCGCTTCGTCCAATCCATTTTGGGTCCAAACGACCCCTCTTTCATGAAGGATGCGCAACCAACTATGCGCTTCCTGGAAGTGATGCAAAGGGCATACATCTAGCGCAGCAGCGCCACGGAAGGCTTCACCCCCTCGAACATCTCGCACCAGCATGCGAAGATGGCAAGGGTGTTGACGGTATTGGGTGTAGGTGGAGAGTGCAGATCTGGTAGTGCTCCAGAACCTACATGAAAAAGGGGGCAAACAGCAAAGCAACCCCGCGGACAGTGTGATAGAAAAACGGATGCACGGGATCGGAGAGGCCCGCCAGATCCATCAACCCAAGCCACACCTGAGTCTTCCCCCACTCGTTTCGGTCAGAGGCGAGCTGCGAGCAACACCGATCAAGACCGGCGTCTGTCCGGATGGTGGATGGCAGTAGCACCTCCCCCGTCTCCTCTCCCTCCTCTTCCTCTCAAAGGGGGCTAGGCGATGGCCATTTCCGAGTTGCTGTCGGGGCTCTACGGTGGGACATCGTGCACGGAAGGTGAGGGTGGTTAGCCAAAGGAAGCAAGTACAAGGGGTAGGCAGAGAAGAATAGATCTCAGCTCGATGGGGCTGCTCCCTCCTTATAGGCCGAAGTTGGTTCCAGTCAAGCATGCGCCTTCCGAGAAGGCGCCTGGGGAACCTAGAGCGACACATGTCCCGCACAACACCAGATGTCGGAATGGCCATCCAGTCCCCTCGATGCAGGCGCAATGCTCTGCCTGAACGGTCGGGGGCTACTGTCAGATAGTTGGTACATGGGATACACTGATCCGTCTACGTCTGGCTGGCACGGTGGGTTCAATTAGACCTCGCAAAGGAAGTGTCGCTCTCCTCGCGAGGTGCGCCATGCCCGACCCTCCTGAAGGCTTCCAGAGGGTGGAACCACGAGAAGCACATGGCTCCCCTGTGAGGGAAATGACAAGCACAATGGTGGCATTGGATGCCCCCGCCCCATGGTCCTCGAGACCTGGTCCTGGTCAATAGTGAGACTGACAGGGCTCTGACCGGTGGGGGTGCAGCTCCAGTAGGAGCATGACAAGTCTAGGGTACTTTGGTGCAAGAGAGGCAGCGGGTAGTGCCGCTCAAGCACCCAAGACCCATTCCACCAAAAAGCAGCCATGTAGACAAGGATTATGGGGGTTGGCACTAGGGTGACCCTTCCCATCGGTAAACCAGGGAAGAGGCCCTACGCTTCCCTATATAAGGGGCCCTTCTCCTACCTTGGAAGGGATCGATCCTTGAGATCTAAAACCCTTGACTTTCGTCCTCCATTGTACCCTCGTGAAGCCCGCGAGCAATACACAAAGTAGGAGTTGGGGCTTTACCTCCTCACGTGGGTCCCGAACCTGGAACCTGGTGTCACCTCTCTGTCGTGTGCTTGCTCCATCATCGTCGCTTGATTTCTTTGGAATCGCGTGTTCAGCCCGCTCACGAACCAAGGGATCGTTGTACCCTAGTTACTTCGTAGGACAAATATCCGACATTTGGCGCACCAGGTAGGGGCTAAGACACGTTTCCCAGGACGTCTTGGGAGTTAGCACCATGGCGACAAGTCCCGCATGGAGGTCATCCCGAAGGGATCCTCGTCCAAAGGGCCAGCCGGGATCATTGCCTACATCTTGGGCGGCCGCCAGACTCCCGCCTTCGGATGACACCTCAAGCATTTCACCCGGGGCTGGCAGCGGCAAGGTTTAGCGCTACTGCCTCTCCTCTTTGATGGTCTCAGCAGCAGGTCTCCTTCGGTGCCTCGTATCACCCCGGCTCTACCCGCCTGGTGGGTGTCGTGCCCATGGTCTACACCCCCACCATAGCCGGGGTCGCGGTGTCCAAGACCCTCATTGATGGAGGGGCAGGCCTGAATGTACTCTCGGAAGAGGCATTTAGGCAGCTGCAGGTGCCCGGCGCGCACCTCCTCCCCGCCTCGTCGTTCGTGGGGGCCATAGCGGGCACTACCGTGTCCCTCGGCCGGATTTAGCTTCCCGTAACCTTCAGGACGAGCGACAAATACCGCACGGAGCTCATCGACTTCGATGTCACTCGGATCTCCCTGCCTTACAACACCATCCTAGGCTACCCAACTCTGGCTAAGTTCATGGTGGTCACGCACAACGCCTACAACCTAGTCAAGATGCCGGGCGGAGCCGACACCACCATCATAGTGCGCTGCGACGAGGTCGAAGACGTGCGCTCCCTTAGGCAGGCCTACAAGGGGGTGTCACCGGCGTGACGGGAGTCCATCACTGGTCTCCACAATGGCGGTTCCTGATACATTGCAAATGTATCTATAATTTTTTATGTTCAATGCTTGGTTTTATCCAATTTCTTGTGTTTTGTTCTAACTTTGGAGTACTTTTCATATGATTTCTTGGACTAACCTATTAACAAGAGCCATAGTGCCAGCTGCCTGTTTTCTGCTGTTTTTGGTTCCAGGAAACTCAGAAAATGAATATTCTAGGAATTAGACGGGACAAAAGCCAAAGTGCCTATTTTTCCGGAAGGGGTCAAGTGCCAGAATACGAGACAGAGAGGGGCCAGGGGCCGCGCCAGGGGGTGGTCTGGCCGACCCCAGCACCCCCTTGGCCTCTCCTTCCGCCTATAAGTTGCCCTCGGGAAGAAAACCCTAGGTACCCGATCAAAAATCCATGAAAGAGTCTGTGGCCGCCGTCATCTCCATCCCTAGATCGAGAGGGATCTGAAGCTCTTCCCGGCACCCTGCCGGGGAGGGGAATTCACCCTAGAGGCCTTCTTCATCACCATGCAAGCCTCCGGTGTGATGCATGAGTAGTTCATCCTTGGACTACGGATCCATGTAGTAGCTAGATGGTTGGTTTCTCCTCCTTTGTGCTTTCATGTTTAGATATTGTGAGCTCCGTTCATGATCAAGATCATCTATTTATAATTCATACATGTTGTGTTTGCGGGGATCCGATGGATATTGAGATTCTATTTCAGATTGATTATTGATTCTATCATGTCTTTGTTATTTGAGATCTTGCATGTTTTCCGTTGTTAGTAGCTATCTTGGCCAAATAAATGCTAGCAACTCCAATAGTTAGTATTTATGCTCGATAGTGGGTTCATGCCTCTGGTAATCTGGGGAAGTGACAGAAATCTCTAAGGTACTAGATGTGTTGTTGCTACTAGGGAGAAAACAACGATCCTTTGTTCATAGAACAATTGTATTGTTTACTTTACACGCAGTTCGTAAAGCAATAATCTGTTGCTTGCAACTTAATACTGGAGGGGGTTCGGATGATAACCTGAAGGTGGATTATTAGTCATAGATGCAGTTGGATGGCAGTCTATGTATTATATTATAATGCCCAATCAAGTCTCAAAGGAGTCAAGATGATTAGTATATGCATGTATTGCTTTCTCGGTGTTTGTCAATTGCCCCGCTGTAATTTGTTCACCCAGCATGTTATCTATCTAAGGAGAGCCACCTCTAATGAACTATGGATCCCGGTCCTTGTCTTTTATATACAATCTATAAACTATTTCTACTTTGTGTTTACTTTCTGCAAACTATTACTTCTTTCCATTCGATACGTTTAATCCTTTGTTTTCCGCAAAACATGGTGAGATTGACAACCTCATCGCAAGTTAGGGACAAAGTTTTGTGGTTGTGTTGTGCAGGTCTCCACGTTGCTACTAGCACCGGTAGTGCGCCCTGCCAAAGCTCAGCTAGTAACACCTTTGGGGTGTTTCCTTGCTCCTACTAGTTCGATTAAATCTTGGTTTCATACCTGAGGGAAAACTTGCTGCTGTGCTCATCATACCTTCGTCTTGGGGTTCCCAACGAGCTCTACGTTGAAAGTCGAGTGCATCAAGATCTTTTCTAGCGTCGTTGCCGGGGAGTCAAGGACATCTTCACAAGGGGAGTCCCTCATAACCAATTTCTTTACTTTGTTGTTTTTGTTTTTCTTAGTTTCTTTTTTTCTTTGCTTGCTTGTTTTGTTCTTCAAAAACACAAAAAAATTAGTTTTACTTGTTTGCTTTCTTATTTGAAAACACAAAAAAATTAAGTCTCCCTTAGTTGTCACCTCTCCCTTAGCTCACCATGTTGATCCCTAACTTCACCCTGAAAGACCATCCAATTGGTAGTGGTTCTATAATTGGGAAAGATAACATTGAAGAATTCTTTAATCATGTTAGTAAGCATAAAGATACTGAGGATAGATCCCTTGTAGAACTTTCTCCAAACTATGAGATTGCTGTAGCTTCTCTAATTCACATGTTAGAAACTAGGTTTGTTAACCTCAACCCCTTAATGCAAGTAATGTTTCTTAAGCTCAAAGAAATTGAGGACCCTGAAAAGAGGGATTTTATTCTAGAAACTTTGTTTAAGGAGTTCTATGATGTTGCCAAAGAAGCTAGAAAAGTATTGGAACGTTTCAATATGCTAGGCTCATGTGTAGATGTTGTTGGTACACGAGAAAAGATGAACAAAACCAAACCTAATGGGGAGGAACCTAAGATACCAATACCCTTCAAACTAGTAGCAATACATGATGCCATAGAAAAGAATCTTGATTGGATTGTTCCTGCAAATCCTTTTGATGAGAATAGTGAACCTAAGAGCATTGAGAGAGGATCTTCTAGAACTTATTTGGATGATATACCTTGCCTTGTTGAAAATATTTCTGGTATGGGTCTTAATGCTTCTTCATTTGAGAACACTTGATTCTTTCTTTGCTTCTTATGCCTAACTTAAATGCGTTAAAGAAAAGTACTTGTTGGGAGATAACCCAAGAGTATTAGATGAGTCTTGGAAGTTATTACCTCTATAATAACCTCTCCTTACCCTTTTTATTTTCTTTTTGTGCCAAGAGTAACCTCTAATGAGAGTGAAGTAATGATTGGGAAAGTTGATGTCCCGAAACAGATTTTTTTGCTTCACCGTAAAAATTCCTGAGAGATTTCTGTATGTCGGATTGAGCTGTAATTTGTTTTGCTTCTGCCCAGGTTGTTATCTAACTTTTGTTAGTTCAACACTTTTTGATTTGAGCAACAGAAGGTCTTCGAAAAAATCCGTCTTTACCTGCTGGTCTATTTTGACAGATTTCTGCCATTTTCTGCATTTGCTTCTTGTTAGTTCCTTCTTGAGTTCCTTTGGGGAATTGAGCTTTTTGAGGGAAGTGCTACATTATCTAGTGTTCTAATGGAAGTTTATTTGGTGTTAGGACTGAACCTTGAGACTTATTTATCTTAAGTGCACTAATGTTGCTAATGAGATTGTGTGAAGTTTTGTATGAAGGAAAATTTTCAGGTGTATGGAAGGAATGAGTAATGAGATGAAGGATGGACTAAAGCTCAAGATTGGGGATGCCACGCGTGTCACCCCAAGAAATATCCAAGAAGTTCAAGCATCAAAGCTTGGGGATGCCCAAGGCATCCCCTTCATCAATAAAAATCCTAGGTTTCGTCCAAACATTTCATTTTTATTGTTTCATGCACAGTTGTGTTTTTTTGGAGCGTCTTCTTTTTTGTTTTTTTTTTTGGTTTTTAGTTTGCTTGGTTTGCTTAGTTTTCTGAATAAGTTGGCTGGACCCCCTCTTTCATACATTGGTTTGCAAATAGTTTGGTTTGGTTTGGAAAAGAGTAGGAAAGCTCATGCTTATGTGGTAAAAAGAGCTTGTTTTTTACTGTGGCCTATGCTTTGTCATGCCATGCTTGATATTGTTTTGGCTTTATGCTTAGTATTCTTTGTTGTAGCATGACTTGTTATAAACAATTGAGATTGCGTAATGTGCCTTGGATGAATCATGCGTTGTTTTAGCATATTAAAGCATAGTATAGTGGTATTCTCCTTTGATGCTTTATTTGGGTTGACTTGGCACATGCTTACACCATGTTATGACTATCTCAAGTCACCATAGCCTTTATGATCCTTTAGTTTTCAACTTGTAGTATCACTTTATGCTTTGATCAATGATGTTTTGTCGCTCTACATGATTATGGCCATTATTGCTCTCTTAGTTTGTCGCTCCCAGTCTTTTGCTAGCCTCCACAACAAAGTATGAGTTCCACTCATGCATCCAACTCCCTAAACCAAGTTATTCCAAAGAGTCCACCATACCTACCTACTAGATTATGCTATTCCAAGTACATTCATGCTTTTGTTTACCTTCCACTTGTTATGAGAAAACTAGTGATTAAAGCTCTCATGAACTTGATGGCACACTTTACTTTATTGCCTCTAATAAACTTGAACCATTGGGTCCTTCTTTGTTGCATATATGCTTGCGCTTTATAAGTTGAAATTAGCAGAACCATGTTTCATGGGGAACGCTTTCAACATTGCACTTGTACTTTGTACCTCGTTGATATCATGTTCTTTTGCTTACGGATCCCAGCGGTTTGAAATAAAAGTGGAACTTGTAAGATCATGGAGTTTGTATGTGTGTTAGAGAAACACCTGGGCCGCTAGCCTAAGCCATGCGTAATCATGGTGGAAACTTGTAGCATCCCCATAATGAGCACTCTATGAAGCATCCTCAATAAAAACCTATGCAAATAGCAAATAAAAAGATCGCTAAGATGCTCATTGTCTGCTTGCCTTGTTATTTTGATTATGGGAAAGCTCACATATCATGTGCAAGGGGTATCCCGTTGGTAGTTCTTAATGATACACATATACTTACAATGACAAGAGCTTACTCGTGACTGAAGTTGAGTAGCTGAGGATCGGTCTTCGTAAGTAAGGGGCATGATATTTTGGTTTATAACTTGTCAAGCATATCCTCTTAGTTGTGTCACTTTAACCTTAATCACCTTAAAGATGCTTATGATAGGGGCAATGAGAGCTGAAAGCTATAAGTACCATAATTTTTGGAAGCTCTTTATGAGACTTGAATTCCTACTTCCTTTTACAAAAGGCTTTTCTTCCACCATTATATTGAGTCTCCATCTTCTATCTTTATGCACCTACTTTGAGAGCATAGTGGCCATTCTTAGTTCTATGTGCATTGTCCCAAGACTAGTTGATTGATGCATAACTTGATATTGCTTGTTTTAAACTATTGTATCTAGTCACTCTTATGAACGTTGAAGGTGTCCTATGAATTTATATTTGCTACTCTATTGAGGGACAAGCTAAATACTAGTATGTTATGTTTTCTTTATGTGAAACAAACAAACGTCTTGCAAAGCATTGTTATTCATGAATCTTTTGTTTGTGCCTTTTCATGTTGCATCATAGTCTCTTTTCTTATTGCTAGAAATTTGCCTTTCATGTTATGATTGAAGTACTTTGATCCCAGCTTTGATGTTTTGCAAATACTTTGATCAAGTCTTTGATGGTGCATGTCACCTCAAAAATTATTATTTTTATCACTTACCTACTCGAGGATGAGTAGGAGTTAAGCTTGGGGATGTTGATACATTGCAAATGTATCTATAATTTTTGATGTTCCATGCTTGGTTTTATCCACTTTCTTCTGTTTTGTTCCAACTTTGGAGTACTTTTCATATGATTTCTTGGACTAACCTATTAACAAGAGCCACAGTGCCAGCTGCCTGTTTTCTGTTGTTTTTGGTTCCAGGAAAGTCAGAAAATGAATATTCTCGGAATTGGACGGGACAAAAGCCAAAGTGCCTATTTTTCCGGAAGGGATCAAGTGCCAGAATACAAGACGAAGAGGGGCCAGGGGCCGGCCACACCACCTGGACGCGCGGCAAGGCTTGGCCCGCGCCAGGGGGTGGTCTGGCTGACCCCAGCACCCCCTCGGCCTCTCCTTCCACCTATAAGTTGCCCTCGGGACGAAAACCCTAGGTACCCGATCAAAAATCCACAAAAGAGTCTGTAGCCGCCGTCATCTCCATCCCTAGATTGGGAGGGATCTGAAGCTCTTCCCGGCACCCTGCCGGAGAGGGGAATTCACCCTGGAGGCCTTCTTCATCACCATGCAAGCCTCCGGTGTGATGCGTGAGTAGTTCATCCTTGGACTACGGATCCATGTAGTAGCTAGATGGCTGGTTTCTCCTCCTTTGTGCTTTCATGTTTAGATCTTGTGAGCTTCGTTCATGATCAAGATGCTAGCAACTCCAAGAGTTAGTATTTATGCTCGAGTGGTTTCATGCCTCTGGTAATCTAGGGAAGTGACAGAAATCTCTAAGGTACTAGATGTGTTGTTGCTACTAGGGAGAAAACAACAATCCTTTGTTCATAGAACAATTGTATTGTTTACTTTACACGCAATTCGTAAAGCAATAATCTGTTGCTTGCACCTTAATACTGGAGGGGGTTCAGATGATAACCTGGAGGTGGATTATTAGTCATAGATGCAGTTGGATGGTGGTCTATGTATTATGTTGTAATGCCCAATCAAGTCTCAAAGGAGTCAAGATGATTAGTATATGCATGTATTGCTTTCTCGGTGTTTGTCAATTGCCCCGCTGTAATTTGTTCACCTAGCATGTTATCTATCTAAGGAGAGCCACCTGTAGTGAACTATGGATCCCGGTCCTTGTCTTTTATATACAATCTATAAACTGTTTCTGCTTTGTGTTTACCTTCTGCAAACTATTACTTCTTTCCATTCGATACGTTTAATCCTTTGTTTTCCACAAAACAAGGTGAGATTGACAACCTCATCGCAAGTTGGGGACAAAGTTTTGTGGTTGTGTTGTGCAGGTCTCCACGTTGCTACTAGCACCGCTAGTGCGCCCTATCAAAGCTCAGCTAGTAACACCTTTGGGGTGTTTCCTTGATCCTACTGGTTCGATTAAACCTTCGTTTCATAACTGAGGGAAAACTTGCTGCTATGCTCATCATACCTTCCTCTTGGGGTTCCCAACAAGCTCTACGTTGAAAGTCGAGTGCATCAGTTCCCCACAGGTTCTCCCGTCCCTAGGGGAAGGAGGTGCTAAGCCGCTGGTGTAGCATCCCAATTGTCTAACAATGGTAATGCTACGTGGTTTAATAATATAATGGCTACTTTCTACATATAATTGTTGCATCATAATTATATCATGCTCATGTCATCATGCCACCTTGCATTTGAGCATCATATAAAACCTTTCCATTTGGTTCTTCTCTCATATGCATTATAAATTGTATTTGCCTCTCGATATATTGTAGTTGGTTCTTGATATATTGTTTAATGCCCAAGTTGAGTTGGGGGCATATCTTTTATTCCAATTCCACCACCTCTCTTGGTCACCACCTTATAATTCCACCACCTCAGTAATCCATGAGCCTGTACATCTTTTTCTTTTGATATTTCATTCTAGCTCATGTGGGTTGGGGTGGATCAAATCCTTTAAATCCTTTTGCTTGGCTTTTTATACACTTCTTGGAAATGCATAAGAATAATCCCATAATATTATTAATGTTTTCAAAAAATAAATCATGGCATTATTATTTTGCATGGGCCATGCAAGATGTACCACCACCTTTTATTCCTTTTTTTTCCTTTCTTTGTTGTTGGTGGATATTTCTTTGTGGACCATCTCCATCCATCCCATCACCCCATATTCTCATCCATATCTTTTTCTTCTAATTAAATCTCTTATGCATGATCATATGAGGCTTATTCTTTTCTTTCTCTCTTTTTCTCTCCTAGCCTAGTTCTTCTAAACCCTAAAATCTCCATCTCACCTCTCTCTTCCTCTCTCTACCATGAGGACGATCTGACCCCTCTCTCTCCCTGGCCCACACCCCAGCTACCTACCCCAACCTTAGACAAAACCCTAACCGAGCTACCCCTTCTAATATAGACAAGTGCACCCGAGCCCCTCCCCTCTTCCTCTCTTTATCCCTGCCTTGCTGGCCCAGCTGCTGCGCCTCCCCCCTCACCCTGGTCCACCTGCAGCCTCCCCTACCGTGCCCTACCTTCCCTAGCCCGACCTGCACATGCTCGAGGAGGAAAGAGAGAAGGGGTCGAGGCTATCTCTGCCCGTGGCCACATGCTACCCCTCTCTCCCCCTTGCATTCTCCTCATCCCCCACGCCTCCTGGCAGCTCCCAGATCCGCTTCAAAGCCGGCCTCGCCTTCTCCTCCTTCCTCGCTGACGCCAGCTCCCGCCGCCAGTCGCCGCCGTCTACCTTTGTCCCTCTTCGTTCCAGCCGGCGTGCACGTCATGGAGGTGGCCTGGGAGACCGAGAAGGCCGCCCTGCATCGCCTAGTACACGCCTGCGAGGAGGAGACGACCCCAGTACGCGCTACCTCCAGCGCGCACACTGAAACCCTAGATCGCCGGAGCGTCTGCTTCCTCGCCGTTCCGACGAATCCCAAGCCGATCCACCGCCATCAACCTCCCCTAGGTGAGTACCTCGTCCTAACGGACATCTCCTTTGTCGCTGCCGCGGTCTGTGCTCGCCGGAGTTTTTGCCGAACGCCCTCCGTGCACGGCAGCCGTTGTTGTCTGCGAGTCGATGCGCCTCGCAGAGGCTTAGCTAGGCCTCGCCCGCTCCTCTGTCACCATCCTGTAGCCATCCGCACTGGCTACCATCCCCCACGCCAGAGCCCGCGACGTGAGTTCGATCCCTGCGCGCGCGCTCTGCCCGTCGAACACCGATTCCTCGTCAGTAAACGCTGAGAAGAAGTACAGTACCGTGGGCCTGTGGTAGTTTTACAAAAGCCCCCTTTTTTGTTTTTCTCTCTTAACCCATGGTACCTCGTGGCCCGCTAGTCAGCCGCCCGGACAATCTTGCAGGAAACCCCCCAGCTCTCCAGCCCCTCAACCCGCAGTCCCCCGGATCCGCGACGTGTCGCCCACCGGCTGGCTGCGCGCGCCGTGGACCCGCGAGACCGCCGGTCCCACCTGTCAGCCTCATGGTCTAGCTCAGGCCGCGGTGAGAAAGGTTTCTCTGTGTCATTTTTCCGCCAGGTCAGCACGGGCCCACTTGTCACTGTCTGTGGCTAGATCTGGGCTGAGTGACAAAAGTATTTTTTTGGCTGTCTGTTTTAAATAAACCTTTTCCAAAATTGTTTTGAATTCAAATTCAAATCAGATTTAAATAACTTTTCAAATTTAAAACCAAATAATACCAATGATATATGTTTTGGAATCAGAAAGATGTGAGGATTTCAAATCTGCCATTCAAAATATTATTTGAGCACTTTAAATTTTCGAGATGATTAAAATTACAATAAAATGCCCTTTTCTTAATTAATTAATAACTTTTGTTTTATAACTCCAATTTGGACAAATAATATGTCTAAACCGATCAGCGCGGCGAGACCGTTCTATCTATGCATTCCATGTTCTGAATTGAAGCATGCATCATCTCATTATTAAAAATCTGAACTGTTTATGGCAATAAAACTTGACTAACTAAATCAAGAAATGCTTTATTCTTGTACCCCACACCTCACTCTTGCCATGCTACTTTAATGCCATGTAAATTGCGCATTATTCATCATGGCATACTTGTTTACTTGTCGCATCTTAATTCATATGCTTGTGCACTTTATTTATGTTGGCCCTTGTTTGTTTGGTTCTTCTTCGAATAGACGCCCAGCAGGAGAATTATCAGGGATCACAGGAGTTCTACCCAGATCCACCTCTCGCTTCAACTGAGCTGCCAGGCAAGCACTACCACATGCTTGCATACATATAGTACCTATTGCCTCTATCTTATTCTTGCATCATTGAGTCGCGATTGCATTAAATTGAATCCCAAGTATTGCATAGCCTTTATTTTAAACCCCACCGAAGCTTGTTCCTCCATCCCATGAGCCATTACTATAGGAGTTGTTTGAGCCATGCGGGTCGTAGAACAGCATGTGTAGGGTATGTGAGTGTTTGATGGTTAACGAGGTACCTAAACAACTTAACCTGAGTAGTAATGGGATAACTAATGAAAGTGGCACCGGTGAGCAATATCTGCTATTTGGTTCTTCATGCTCACTTGTGTCCCGTAGGACCCCGAGTACTTGATTACTGTTCCTTGACTATTCGCACTATCCACATCCGGGAGGCCTTATGGACCCCCCTGAGCCAGAGCTTGATTCATTCTTATTTCTTGGGGCCACAAAGTAGTTTGGGGCTTTATTACTATCCTGTACTTATGCCATGCTTTACTGTTTTATTTAAGATTGTGCGAGGAGCACCTGTACTGTTTTGGATGTGGAGTGTTTTCGCGGTATCGACAAGCCCAGTCACACTTTCGGGTTCCCAGTCGTTTACAGCCATTGACGCAAACCTTGGGTCCGTCTCGGAGCCGGCCAACTTCGTTGCGGGTAGCTTAATGGGGTGGCCCCCTGAAACACTTCTGAATCCTGTGATCGCTTTGTCGTGAATGCCTCGTTGGGTTTTGATTTGGTTTTTCCGAGGTTGATCGAGTGTGTGTTGCTATTTGTGCACCCCTGCAGGGTAAATCTTTCTGAAAGTCGTGTCCACGGTTATGGACGACTTGGAGCACAGTTTCTCGATCATAGACAAGCATAACTAAAGTACCGCTTTTAATTTGACTAAGTACCTGACTAGTAAATATTGCAACACTCATGGAATGGTTAATGAAACGGCCAACGGATGGGGGGTTGTTCGTCCGCTTCCTCGTTGGTAAGTGAGGAGGAGGATGGATCTGTTAATATTACTGTTACAACTATTGTTCTTAATTAACAGACATCCGTCTATCTTTGGTTAGGAGGATGGTTAGCGAGTATCTATAGAATTGTTAGGGATTATCTTTTGCTGCAAGTGCGTCACCCCAGGTTGTGTCCCCTTTAGAAGCATAAAGACTTGCTGAGTACCCCTAGGGTCTCACACGATAAATTGTTTGTTTCAGATGAACAAGTATACTCGCAAGATGGATACTGGGTGGAGGAGATGGACGATGTTCGCAACGATCACTCGGTGTAGAGATTCCGGGAACGGGGATCCGTGAGATCTGTGGGCGGGATGTGTTTATTTATGGGGCATCTTATGCCGATTTTCTTCTTATCCGTACTCGGATCTTGTCTTCCGCTTCCGCTTGATACTCTGATGTTTGATGTATGAGGAGATATCCTGAACTATTATATCTATCTAGGATATTTGGATCTTGCCATATGGCGTTGCAATATTTCTATTTCTTTTAGATGGAATGGCTCTGAGGACTGTTGTATGTGGCTTGCATACATACTCATTTGTGTATGTAGTTGATCCCTTCGCCTGCCGATTACGCCGCTCATTCTCGTCCCGATGTTTGGAAATGGTTAGGACGGCCGAAAGGCCTACCTGTGAGTGGCATTTGGCCCCACCGTACTATTTTAACCATTTCCGCTCATCCAGGCTTGTAACTAAGAGCGTAATTCACCGAGGTAGTTACAATTGGTATCAGAGCCATCCCGCCCTTCAGGGTCTCAGCCAAATGGTCGTTGTCAGTCTAGTAAATATTTTGGTAGCTATGTATACTAGGGAAAAACAAAAACGCGAGAGTAGGACTGCTTCCACTTTTCTTCTTACCCACCCACCCACCCTTTTTCTGGTAAGGAAGTGTAACGTTTTCAATCCTCTTCTGAAAATTCAAACTAGGATTCACGTGTTCTGGGTTCCGTAGTACCATAGGTTGTGTGTGTGTGTGAATTCCTTGTCTATCTGTTGCATCCAACATGTTATCAATACCTGTCTTTTGGTTATCAACTGTTGGTACATTCCATACAGATAGGCTTTTGCAAACCGACGCGATCTATCTGATTCGTTGTATACCGACGCGATCTGTCTTACTCTTTGTTATCCGACGTTATCTTGTTTGGGGTGTTCGTTTCCGTAGCTACTAATCTTTAGGTTCATCTTAAGAAGAAGGTGTTGGGATATGTGTTTTACTTATTCATGTGCGGAGTAATGATTTGAGTGCGGGATGGAGTCGCGACCATACCACTACTTATCTCATTCGCTCTTGTATATTGAATTGGTAGAGTTACTAATCTTGATTCGTTAAGTGGTTTTGCGCATATAGTGGTATTTTAATGCCGGAATTTGCGGAAATTTTTTCTTTGTTAGTTTCTGTACCACACTCCTTGTTCAGTCGTGTGCGATATGTTTAATATCTTCTAGGTGCTTTGAACTTTGTTGATATTTTAATATCATCTTAGTACTTTGTATCCTTTAATCTTGGTTAATTCCATTTTGGTACTATTTTGTATTATTATTATTTTCCATTATGGTACTAACTTGTGTTTTATATCAATCACAGGATGGCACCACCACGCCGTTCTGAGGAGGACATACAACCTGAACTGGGGGCTGCATTGTCAAGCATCGCCAATGCCTTGGCCGCAATGCAGCAGAACCAGCAGCGATTTGAAGAAAGTGTCAGGAGGAATGAGTTTGTTCCTCTACCTCCACCTCCCAAGCGAGGAGACATCAAAAGCTTCCTAAAGTTCAACCCACGCCAATTTGATGTTTCTGATCAACCACTTGATGCTGATGATTGGTTGCGTGAGATGTCAAGGTTACTGGGGACTGCTGATGTTCCTGAGCAAGAATGGGTAAAGTGTGCCACGCACCTTCTGAAGGGAGATGCAGCTCTGTGGTGGGATAATTACCTCAAGGCAAACTACATTGGTTTTCAGCCTACTTGGGAACAGTTCACTGGAGCTTTCAAAGAGAAATATCTGTCAGAAATTGTCATGGAGAGGATGAAGGAAGTGTTTCTCAAATTCAAGCAGGGCAATGACAATGTCAATACCTACATCAGAAACTTCATGAACCTTTCTCGTTATGGTGGCGATGAGATCTCTGATGACAAGAAGAAGCAAAAGAGGTTCATACAAGGGCTCAATGCATCGATTAAATATGCAATCACACATGCAAGGCCGGCGTCTTTTCTGGAACTCCAACATACAGCTCTGCAGGAAGAAGCAAGTAGGCAAGTGTTTGAGGAGTCAAAGAAACACAACCGTGATGCAGCAAGCTCTTCAGCTATGTCAACTCCTTCTAAGCGTCGTGTCTAGGTTCCTAACACCCCACCCTCGCTCCCGGCTCCACCAAGACCTTCAAGCTACGTAGCAAGGCCACCAAACTTCCTCACTGCTGCTTCCAGGGGCTACAACCACAACTACCCTGGAGCGCCTGGCGGAGTCCCTGGCTATGTTGCTCCACGTCCACCTGGTGCTTGTTACACTTGTGGAAACACTGGGCATCAACAATGGAACTGTCCAATGAACAATAAAGCTCTTCCTCCACCACCTCCAAGATCTGTGGCAAGCTCTCCTATGGTTCGTGCACCACCACCTCGGGCTCTCAACATCAACACTAAGCCCGGGTCTACTGTTGCTCGTGCCCACTGTGTCAACGCTGCTCAAGCTGAGCATGCACTTGGAGTTGTGATGGGTATGCTTTCTGTTAACTCAGTCCCTGCACGAGTTTTGTTTGATTCTGGTGCATCGCATTCTTTTGTTTCTCAGAAATTTGCAAATGAGAATGAGTTAGCTATGGATCCTCTCCTTAAGCGGTCAATGGTCCTTTCTCCTGGAGCAACAATGGCAGCTTCAAAAATCATCCATGACAATCAAATTGAGATTGGTGGTTCTTCGTTCCCGGCTTCCTTGATAATTCTGGGCAATTCTGACATTGATGTTATCTTGGGCATGGATTGGTTGACAGCAAATGCAGCTGTGATTGATTGTGCTGAACGCTCGGTTTCTCTGAAAATTGCTGAAGGCCATATAGTCTATTCTCCAAGTCTGACTCCTGCTATTCAGCTTTTCTCTTTGGCGGCTCTGAATGATGATGCTATGGAAGCTATTCAGAGTGTTCCGGTGGTCTGTGAGTTCCCAGATGTCTTTCCTGAAGAGTTGCTAGGTATGCCTCCGGATCATGAGGTTGAGTTTGTGATTGAGCTTGAACCTGGTACCGCTCCTATTTCTAAGCGGCCTTATAAAATGGGTCCTGCTGAGTTGGCTGAACTCAAACGTCAGCTTGATGAACAAGAGAAGTTGGGTTTCATTCAGCACAGTACTTCTTCTTGGGGTAGCCCAACCATCTTTGTGAAGAAGCGAGACAAGACTGATAGACTTTATGTTGACTATCGGGCTCTCAATGCTAAAACCATCAAGAATAAATATCCCCTTCCGCGGATTAATGATCTCTTCGATCAGCTAGCTGGAGCTGTGGTATTCTCTAAGCTTGACTTGAGAAGTGGATATCATCAAATCAAGATTCGCAAGGAAGATGTTCCTAAAACAGCTTTCACCACCCGCTATGGCCTGTATGAGTACACGGTCATGTCTTTCGGTCTCACCAACGCACCTGCCACCTTCTCGAGGCTTATGAACTCGGTTTTCATGGATTTTCTTGATAAGTTCATTGTGGTCTATTTGGATGACATCCTAGTCTATTCTAAGTCAAAGGAAGAACATGAAGAACACCTTCGGTGTGTCCTAAACAAACTTCGTGAGCACCGCTTGTATGCAAAGTTCTCCAAATGTGAGTTTTGGCTCCCTCAAGTCACCTATCTTGGTCACGTCATCTCTGCCAAGGGCATTGCCGTCAACCCATAAACTGTTAAAACAATTGTTGACTGGCTTCCTCCTGTAAATGTCAAAGAAGTCCGGAGTTTCCTTGGTTTGTCTAGTTGTTGCCGTCGCTTCGTGCAGAACTTCTAGAAGATTGCGAAGCCTCTTACCAATCTCCTCAAGAAAGGCAAGAAATACCTTTGGACTCCTGCATGTCAAGCAAGCTTTGAAACACTCAAAGAGAAGCTCACTTCCACACCAGTCTTGATTCCTCCGGATACATCAAAGCCTTTCCAGATATTCTGTGATGCCTCATTGCAAGGATTGGGTGCGGTCCTTATGCAAGAAAAACAAGTTGTTGCTTATGCCTCTCGACAGTTGAAGATGCATGAGATCAACTATCCTACACATGACCTCGAACTCGCAGCAGTTGTCTTTGCTTTGAAAGTATGGAGGCATTACTTGCTTGGCAACCGTTGTGAAATCTTTTCTGATCACAAGAGTCCGAAGTATATCTTCACACAGCCTGATCTCAACCTTCGTCAGAGGAGGTGGATTGAAACAATCAATGATTTCGATTTGACCATCAACTACACTCCAGGCAAAGCAAATGTCATGGCCAATGCTCTCAGCCACAAAGCTTATGTCAGCAACCTCATGGTGGAAGAATAACAGCCTCTCTTGTGCGAGGAATTCCGTCAGCTCAACCTTGAAATTGTGGAACAAGGGTATCTTCTAAACCTTCTGGCAACCCCTCTCTTGGAAGAAAAGGTTCGCTCCATTCAACTTGGTGATCCGTACACCAAAAAGATCATCTCCAACTTTCAGCTCCCGAAGTATGAGTCCTTCCACGTTGACGACCAAGGCACTCTTTTCTTTGAACACCCGATGTTTGTTCCGAACTACCCGGGTTTGAGAGAGCAAGTTCTCAAGGAGGCGCATGATTCTGTTCTTTCTATCCACCCTGGCAGCACAAAGATGTACATGGACTTGAAAACACAATATTGGTGGCCTGGATTGAAAAGATATTGTGCCAAGTATGTCTCAGAGTGTGATGTCTGCCGCAGAGTTAAAGCAGTCCATCAGAAACCTTCCGGTCTTCTACAGCCATTGAAACCCCCGGAATGGAAATGGGAGAAAGTAGAGATGGACTTCATCACTGGTTTTCCAAGGTCGCAGAAGGGCAACAATGCAATATTTGTTGTCATTGACAGGCTTTCTAAAGTGGCTCACTTCTTTCCCGTCAAGGAAACAATTTCTGCAATTCAGTTGGCTGAGCTCTATATCAACAGAATTGTCTCTCTGTATGGAGTTCCTCTTGAGATCAGTTCAGACCGTGGAAGCATCTTCACTTCCAAGTTCTGGGGAAGTTTCCAAAATGCTTTGGGAACAAAACTAAACTTCAGCACATCTTACCACCCTCAGTCGCAAGGACAAGTTGAAAGGATCAATCAGATTCTGGAAGATATGCTCCGTGCTTGCGTCATCTCTTTCGGCATGAAGTGGGAAGAATGTCTTCCTTATGCTGAATTCTCTTACAACAACAGCTTCCAGAAAAGTCTAAAGATGGCACCATTTGAGGCTCTCTATGGTCGCAAATGCAGAACTCCGATTGGTTGGTCGGGCGCAGGTGAAAGAATATTGTTTGGCCCTGACATTGTAACTCAAGCGGAGGAGAAAGTTCACATCATTCTTGAAAACCTGAAGATTGCTCAAAGTCGCCAGAAGAGCAATTATGATAGAAATCACACGGACATGGATTATGTCCCTGGTGATCTCGTTTACCTTCGTGTCACCCCCATGAGAGGCACGCACCGCTTTGGTATAAAAGGAAAGCTGGCTCCTAGATACATCGGTCCATTCAAAATTCGTGGAAGAAGAGGAGAAGTTGCTTATGCTCTTGAGCTTCCTGAAAAACTCAAGGTCCATGATGTTTTCCGCATCTCTCAACTCAAGAAGTGCTTCAAGGATCCCGACAGGACCGTGGACCATGAGCTTATCAATCTCCAAGAAGACCTGTCTTATCAAGAACACCCCACAAAAATCCTTGAGGTCGCACAAAGAAGGACTCGCAACAAGTCCATCAAATTCTGCAAGGTGCAGTGGTCACACCATTCTGTTGATGAAGCCACTTGGGAACATGAAGATGAGCTCCGTGCCAAGTATCCTACCCTCTTTGAGTCTTCTTCTTCTTCCTAGAATCTCGGGGCGAGATTCCTGTTTACTGGGGGAGAGTTGTAGCATCCCAATTGTCTAACAATGGTAATGCTACATGGTTTAATAATATAATGGCTACTTTCTACATATAATTGTTGCATCATAATTATATCATGCTCATGTCATCATGCCACCTTGCATTTGAGCATCATATAAAACCTTTCCATTTGGTTCTTCTCTCATATGCATTATAAATTGTATTTGCCTCTCGATATATTGTAGTTGGTTCTTGATATATTGTTTAATGCCCAAGTTGAGTTGGGGGCATATATTTTATTCCAATTCCACCACCTCTCTTGGTCACCACCTTATAATTCCACCACCTTCGTAATCCATGAGCTTGTACATCTTTTTCTTTTGATATTTCATTCTAGCTCATGTGGGTTGGGGTGGATCAAATCCTTTAAATCCTTTTGCTTGGGTTTTTATACACTTCTTGGAAATGCATAAGAATAATGCCATAATATTATTAATGTTTTCGCAAAATAAATCATGGCATTATTATTTTGCATGGGCCATGCAATATGTACCACCACCTTTTATTCCTTTGTTTTCCTTTCTTTGTTGTTGGTGGATATTTCTTTGTGGACCATCTCCATCCATCCCATCACCCCATATTCTCATCCATATCTTTTTCTTCTAATTAAATCTCTTATGCATGATCATATGAGGCTTATTCTTTTCTTTCTCTCTTTTTCTCTCCTAGCCTAGTTATTCTAAACCCTAATCTCCATCTCACCTCTCTCTTCCTCTCTCTACCATGAGGACGATCTGACCCCTCTCTCTCCCTGGCCCACACCGCAGCTACCTACCCCAACCTTAGACAAAACCCTAACCGAGCTACCCCTTCTAATCTAGACAAGTGCACCCGAGCCCCTCCCCTCTTCCTCTCTTTATCCCTGCCTTGCTGGCCCAGCTGCTGCGCCTCCCCCCTCACCCTGGTCCACCTGCAGCCTCCCCTACCGTGCCCTACCTGCCCTAGCCCGACCTGCACGTTCTCGAGGAGGAAAGAGAGAAGGGGCCGAGGCTATCTCTGCCCGTGGCCACACGCTACCCCTCTCTACCCCTCGCGTTCTCCTCATCCCCCACGCCTCCTGGCAGCTCCCAGATCCGCTTCAAAGCCGGCCTCGCCTTCTCCTCCTTCCTCGCCGACACCAGCTCCCGCCGCTAGTCGCCGCCGTCTACCTCTGTCCCTCTTCGTTCCAGCTGGCGTGCACGTCGTGGAGGTGGCCTGGGAGACCGAGAAGGCCGCCCTGCATCGCCCAGTACACGCCTCCAAGGAGGAGACGACCCCAGTACGCGCTACCACCGGCGCGCACACTGAAACCCTAGATCACCAGAGCGTCTGCTTCCTCGCCGTTCCGACGAATCCGAAGCCGATCCACCGCCATCAACCTCCCCTAGGTGAGTACCTCGTCCTAACGGACATCTCCTTTGTCGCTGCCGTGGTCTGTGCTCACCGGAGTTTTCGCCGAACGCCCTCCGTGCACGGCAGCCGTTGTTGTCTGCGAGTCGATGCGCCTCGCAGAGGCTTAGCTAGGCCTCGCCCGCTCCTCTGTCACCATCCTGTAGCCATCCGCACTGGCTACCATCCCCCGCGCCAGAGCCCACGACGCGAGTTCGATCCCTGCGCGCGCGCTCTGCCCGTCGAACACCGATTCCTCGTCAGTAAACGCTGAGAAGAAGTACAGTACCGCGGGCCTGTGGTAGATTTACAAAAGCCCCCTTTTTGTTTTTCGCTCTTAACCCGCGGTACCTCGTGGCCCGCTAGTCAGCCGCCCGGACAATCTTGCAGGAAACCCCCCAGCTCTCCACCTGTCAGCCTCATGGTCTAGCTCAGGCCGCGGTGAGAAAGGTTTCTCTGCGTCGTTTTTCCGCCAGGTCAGCACGGGCCCACTTTTCACTGTCTGTGGCTAGATCTGGGCTGAGTGACAAAAGTATTTTTCTGGCTGTCTGTTTTAAATAAACCTTTTCCAAAATTGTTTTGAATTCAAATTCAAATCAGATTTAAATAACTTTTCAAATCTAAAACCAAATAATACCAATGATATATGTTTTGGAATTAGAAAGATGTGAGGATTTCAAATCTGCCATTCAAAATATTATTTGAGCACTTTAAATTTTCGAGATGATTAAAATTACAATAAAATGCCCTTTTCTTAATTAATTAATAACTTTTGTTTTATAACTCCAATTTGGACAAATAATATGTCTAAATCGATCAGCGCGGCGAGACCGTTCTATCTATGCATTCCATGTTCTGAATTGAAGCATGCATCATGTCATTATTAAAAATCTAAACTGTTTATGGTAATAAAACTTGACTAAATAAATCAAGAAATGCTTTATTCTTGTACCCCACACCTCACCCTTGCCATGCTACTTTAATGCCATGTAAATTGCGCATAATTCATCATGGCATACTTGTTTTCTTGTCGCATTTTAATTCATATGCTTGTGCACTTTATTTATGTTGGCCCTTGTTTGTTTGGTTCTTCTTCAAATAGACGCCCAGCAGGAGAATTATCAGGGAGCACAGGAGTTCTACCCAGATCCACCTCTCGCTTCAACTGAGCTGCCAGGCAAGCACTACCACATGCTTGCATACATATAGTACCTATTGCCTCTATCTTATTCTTGCATCATTGAGTCGAGATTGCATTAAATTGAATCCGAAGTATTGCATAGCCTTTATTTAAACCCCACCGAAGCTTGTTCCTCCATCCCATGAGCCATTACTACAGGAGTTGTTTGAGCCATGCGGGTCGTAGAATAGCATGTGTAGGGTATGTGAGTGTCTAATGGATAACGAGGTACCTAAACAACTTAACCTGAGTAGTAATGGGATAACTAATGAAAGTGGCACCGGTGAGCAATATCTGCTATTTGGTTCTTCATGCTCACTTGTGTCCCGTAGGACCCCGAGTACTTGATTCCTGTTCCTTGACTATTCGCACTATCCACATCCGCGAGGCCTTATGGACCCCCCTGAGCCAGAGCTTGATTCATTCTTATTTCTTGGGGCCACAAAGTAGTTTGGGGCTTTATTACTATCCTGTACTTATGCCATGCTTTACTGTGTTATTTAAGATTGTGCGAGGAGCACCTGTACTGTTTTGGATGCGGAGTGTTTTCGCGGTATCGACAAGCCTAGTCACACTTTCGGGTTCCCAGTCGTTTACAGCCATTGACGCAAACCTTGGGTTCGTCTCGGAGCCGGCCAACTTCGTTGCGGGTAGCTTAATGGGGTGGCCCCCTGAAACATTTCTGAATCCTGTGATCGCTTTGTTGTGAATGCCTCGTTGGGTTTTGATTTGGTTTTTCGAGGTTGATCGAGTGTGTGTTGCTATTTGTGCACCCCTGCAGGGTAAATCTTTTTGAAAGCCGTGCCCGCGGTTATGGACGACTTGGAGCATATTTTCTCGATCATAGACAAGCATAACTAAAGTACCGCTTTTAATTTGACTAAGTACCTGACTAGTAAATAGTGCAACACTCATGGAATGGTTAATGAAACTGCCAACGGATGGGGGGGTTGTTCGTCCGCTTCCTCGTTGGTAAGCGAGAAGGAGGATGGATCTGTTAATATTACTATTACAACTGTTGTCCTTAATTAACGGACATCCGTCTATCTTTGGTTAGGCGGATGGTTAGCGGGTATCTATAGAATTGTTAGGGATTATCTTTTGCTGCAAGTGCGTCACCCCAGGTTGTGTCCCCTTTAGAAGCATAAAGACTTGCTGAGTACCCCTAGGGTCTCACACGATAAATTGTTTGATTCAGATGAACAGGTATACTCGCAAGATGGATACTGGGTGGAGGAGACGGACGATGTTGGCAACGATCACTCGGTGTAGAGATTCCGGGAACGGGGATCCGTGAGATCTGTGGGCGGGATGTGTTTATTTATGGGGCATCTTATGCCGATTTGCTTCTTATCCGTACTCGGATCTTGTCTTCCGCTTCCGCTTGATACTCTGATGTTTGATGTATGAGGAGATATCCTAAACTATTATATATATCTAGGATATTTGGATCTTGCCATATGGCGTTGCAATATTTCTATTTCTTTTAGATGGAATGGCTCTGAGGACTGTTGTATGTGGCTTGCATACATACTCATTTGTGTATGTAGTTGATCCCTTCGCCCGCCGATTACGCTGCTCGTTCTCGTCCCGATGTTTGGAAATGGTTAGGACGGCCGAAAGGCCTACCTGTGAGTGGCATTTAGCCCCACCGTACTATTTTAACCATTTCCGCTCATCCAGGCTTGTAACTAAGAGCGTAATTCACCAAGGTAGTTACAGCTGGCGTCTCCCAAGGAGGACACTGTGTGCACCGCCGGGGTCGCTAGCAAGAATAAGCGGGTGTTCTCCTAGGAGAGGGCCAAGACGAAGAAGGCCCACCTTGACCCAACGGTATCAGGGGCTACGATCACCATCGACGCTGGCCTCTCAACCGAGAGGGAGGAGGCCCTTGTCACGTTCCTCCGGTCCAACGCGTACATGTTCGCCTAGACCCCGTCAGACATGACGGGGGTGCCTCGAGAGGTGATCGAGCATCATCTGGCGGTATGCCCTACGACATGCCCATTAAAGCAGAAGCCGCGGAAGTAGTCGGTGGAGAAGCAACAGTTCATCGTTGCCGAGATGGAGAAGCTAGTCATGGCACAGCTCATCAAGGAGGTCCTGGACACTAACTGGCATGTGAACCCCGTGGTGGTTCCCAAGGCCACCGGGGGCGGGAGGCTTTGCGTCGACTTCACCGACCTTAATAAAGCGTGCCCCATGGATCCCTTCCCGCTCCCATAGATAGACCAGATCATCGACTCCAAGGCAGGCTGCGACCTGCTGTGCTTCATGGATGCCTTCTCAGGGTACCATCGTATTAAGATGGCCAAGGAAGACAAGGAGAAGACTGCCTTCATCGGCGGCGAAGCTTGGCTTCGAGTGTGACCTTCCTGTGGAAGTGGCAAAGATGTATGTGTGCATAGACCGGAGTGGGGAAGAGGAGATCTAGGTGGAGGCGTGAGAGAGCTGCGTGGTGCTATAGCAGAGAGTAGCGGAGGCAAGCGGCGGCCGTGATGGCGTGGCGAGTAAGATGAGGAAACGGGGGAAAGTGAAACAAGGGTTTCCCCCGCTCCCCTATTTAATGGCCTAGGGAGATGGTGGCTTGTGGATTGATTGTGTACACGATCTCCATAACTGGCGTGATTATTGTGGTAGCCATTTCACAAATCGTGGCACACGAAGGGTAACTGCCCATTGCGGTTTAACTGATCCCGCTGTAATCCAGGGGACGTTCAGGCGGATTTGATGGCCCGTGGGACCCACAAGGCATGCCAATAGTGACACATGTCACATCATTATATAGAAATCGAGGCGACCCATAGCAAGTGTGTTACACGTGTGGTTAAAAAATGAATTTGAAAAACCTAAAATGACATTGCAACTCACTGCAATGCTGACATAAAAAAGGAGAGATGGCTCCAAGCCAAGGTAATTGGTGACGCTAACTGAATCGTGTTGGTAATGCCAAAATTTTGGTAGCTTAGGTGCCGAGATTCATCAAGAATCAGATGTTGATATTAAAGTTCAGCCGACATATAATATATCGGCTGGTGAGATAAGTTTCTGATTATTAAAGGAACCTATCGTGGCCCTTCAGCTGGCACTACAGGACCACGACAGCTTTGGGGACTAATGTCTAGGGGATGACCCCTAGTTGGGTCAAGACATGGTATAAAGTTCTATCAAGAGGTTGACCAGACTAAGGTTGACCGACATAGGCCGACATACCCAGACCGACATATAAAAGATATGTCAGCATAATCTAGCTGCTTCATTTATGCAGGAGCGGCCAGGCCGAAGTACATCCGTTGGCACTAGAGAGTCGACATAGAGGACTAGTGTGTGACCAATGGTCACATGCTGTTCCCCAAGTAAATGATTAAGTCCCATCCTAGCAATCACAGAGAAGATCATTTTTGTCATACAATCACATCTCTAAAGTGTACAAAGAATAGTCTTTATCATACCGCTAACTGCGCGACTATAGTGGCCATTTGCAGCGATAATGGTCAGGTACAGTGAAGCATTGTCCTATCAAGGACAATCCAGAGGCGACATGGCGACAAGAGGGAGCTCCTAGTGGGCCCTGGTGAATACTTTGGCACCGTAGATGGGGGATTTTCCCCTGACTGTTGTGCACAACTGTTGTAACCTAGACAACATATATAAGGTGACCTATGACCCCTAGGGCAAGAGATCAACCTCTGTGTCGTGGTGGTGTCACATCAGATTCCATGGATAGGCTAAATATGGGGCCAAATTGTGCTAGCGGTATCCAGGGAGGGATAGTGTGGTGATTCCACACATGATGGTTTGTATTCTCAAGATCAGTGGAGGTTTATAGATGTTCCTTGAGCTGTATTGGGAGAGGATGAAGATGAAGTTCTTCACTGCTCTCACCTCTCTAGGGTTCTTCCCTTAGTAAAATGATCGACCCCCTCCTTATTGGTCATGGCTCACCTTATAAAGGGGTGGCCAGGTTACAGTTAGGGCATACGTCGAGAGCATATTCTTGGAAGCCAAACCAGCCGCCAAGGCCAACAAAGCTGCCGAGGTGACCAAGTTTAAAAAGGCTACCGAGGTGACCAATCCTGCACCCAAAGGATCAACGGCCGAGTCTGGGCAGTGCACCATTGCATCCACGATGCAACAGGCCGGCACCGTCTCTGGCCCTACTCCGGACAAGCAAATCACGCTGCATTCTAGTCTACCACTGCCAAGATTGCATGCCAAGCCGCACACGATTAAGGGTTACTCCTGACTCAGACTCTCAGTGGTGGAAGCCTCGGCTCACTCGCTGAGTTCACTGAGAACTGGAATAACGCTAAATACATTGATGTCATCTCCGGGCGGAGATCAATGCAAAGATGAACACTACTAGCAACGCCATTTCTTATGCTGGCAAAATGATGGAGGTAAACCTTTCAGCCATCTCTTGACATATGCACAAGTACTTGTAGATATATCCTGCAGTCCCCGAGCCTCTAAGGGAGTAACATGTTACTCGGCTGGATGCTCCTAGCAATAACTTGCGCTATTTTTCCTTATCTCGCTCCCAATTCTGAAGTATTTTAACTTAGTCAAAAAACTAGCCAATATTTCATTTGGCCAATTACTTGTGTTCGAATTTAGTTTTACTCGGTTTAATTCTTATGTAGATTTAAATATTCAATCACGTAGAGCCGGGTTAAGTTCCACTTAACTCGGATCTGAATAATTTCAAATATTCACTCACCTAGGGCCAGGTTAAGTTCCGCTTGGCCCAGGTCTTGAGTAACTTCAAGTATTCACTCACCTAGAGCCAGGTTAAGTTCCACTTTGCCCGGGTCTTGAGTAAGTTCAAATATTCACTCACCTAGAGCTAGGTTAAGTTCCACTTGGCTCGGGTCTTGAGTAACTTCAAATATTCACTCACCTAGAGACGGGTTAAGTTCCACTTGGCCCGGGTCTTGAGTAACTTCAAACATTCACTCACCTAGAGCTGGGTTAAGTTCCACTTGGCCTAGGTCTTGAGTAAATTCAAATATTCACTCACCTAGAGCCGGCTTAAGTTCCACTTGGCCGGTCTTGAGTAACTTCAAATATTCACTCACCTAGAGCCGGGTTAAGTTCCACTTCTCCTGGGTCTTGAGTAACTGTAATTTTCCTTATTGCTCATGAACTAACACTTTCCTTTTCAGATCACCACCAATCGTCGCACCGCCGAGTTTTAGCGGCTTATAGACACACGCAAGGAGCTTTCTTCAAAGCATAAGGCCTTGCTGCCTGAGCTGACGAAGAAAGGCAAAATTTTCTCTTTGATATTTCAATTTTACTTCCCTTCATCTTGGCTTGCCAAATTAACTTGTGACTCGGATTTTGTAGCCAATATGGAGGCCCAAAATGAGGCGCTGGGGTAGGAGGTGGCCGAGCTGAAAGGTATTCTTTCTTTTGCGTCTTATCCTTTTATCCTTTCTCATTCTGGCTCGATAGGTAATTATACCTCGGCTCTAACAGGTCAAAAAATTATTGTAGTGTCTCTTCAAGATAGCGTGCCCCTTCCTGACATGATGCTCCATTTTCTCGAACAAGCAGGACAACATCAGATCCTGCTGAAAGAGAAAGACAAGGAGATACTCCAGCTTCGTGCCGAGAATGAGAAACTCCAACAACTTCAAAAGACTGAATTGGACAAGATGGATCAGGAGTTCTCCGAGGTGAAAAGATGGCTCACTGGGCAACTCGACAAGAGCGAAGCACTTCTTCAAGAAGCTGAGGCCAAGGTTGAGTCGCTGAGCACCGCGCTTGAGGATTTCCGGAAGAACCAGATAGCTTGGCTGGCCCAACTGACCCGGATCCATGGCCTCATACCTCGTATGTTTCTGTTCCTAGTTTGTTTCTTATTGCCAAGGTTTCTCTTATTTTTGCACCTTCTGAGTTGCTTTTTATTTTTCCTTTCAGAGGATTTTCCTCAGTCCAAAGCACATGTCGATGTTGCCATCCGCAAAATCTTGGCGAAGAGAGCTAAAGGTGGCCCTATCTCTAAACAAGTCACAATTGACGAATCCTTGGTTGGTCTTGCAGCCTGCCTCGGTCCCATGAAGGTCTTTGGGGTGGGGCTCCTCGGCGCTGCCATCGACACTTTTCATACTCTGTGGCCAGGTGAAACTGATCCCATGGAAGTTGCCGTGTTGATCTAGAGACTCTGGGATAACAGCATGCAACTCAATTTATGGTGAGAATCTACTACGCGTGCTGGAGCTGACATGTCCTTATCCTTTGTGCTATCATGGTACGAAGGCATTGACCTGAATGTGCTTGGTTGCCAGCGCACCGGATCCAGATGGACCAATGACCCGACCTGCATCGCCCAGCATCAAGCTCACGCCTATGATCTTATCCAATATGCTCATTATCATTAATGGAACGAGGGGTCGAGTTTCCTCGAGGCCATTGATGATTAGTACGTTGAAGAAGGTGTGGATGATGAACAGGAAGATCCGGATGATGTCGAGGCAAACCCGGATGATGATGCCGAAGCCGAAGCTGCCAATGTCAAAGACAACATGCCTCCTCCTGCTACGGTTGACCCGGCAACTGCTGCTCCTTGAAGCAATAAACATTAAAATTCATTAAATCCCCGGTTTGACAGGCGCATATGTTTTAAATAATGTGTTATTTTGCTATAACTTATGTTTTGATGCCGGATTAAGTTGGGCGATGTCCCTGGGTTTCATTTTCTTATTCTCCCAATTTTGTGCGGCTCGCGTCTACCATTATTCAACGTTTGACTTACGAGTCTGAGGTCCAAAAAATTGATCTAACAATACTTGAAACTTTTAGGATTAGCTCAAAATAATTCAGCATAACAAAACTAAATTAAGTAAAGGGGTTAGTCCGAAAAACAAACGTCATCTCGATTACGTTCCTTTCTTTAGTCGTTTTTCATGTGCCCTGCAATTCCAAACTTGTTCTTTTGCTTGCCATGAAGCCAATTCTTTTTAGACAGTAGCAAGTCGAAGAGTTAGCTTTTTGTGCCGACACACTACTAATTCGACTAAGGTATAAGTAATTTAAGCTAGTCGATGTATAAAATAAATATAGAAAATGAAAATTACTACTATGTCAGTCCTCGAGTTTTTTCCCGGGGTAATGAGGTTTCATTGATAAGCTCGTTACCGACATACAGGCCGACATATGAGAGTTCAAGATACATACACTTTTAGCTAAGTGTAAAACGGACAAAGTAGTGCTATGTTCCATGACCTTTTTGATTCTTCTCCTGCCCTATTCGCCTTGTTCTTCTCCTGTGGTTGTGCGTCAATGAGGTAATACACATCATTGCGCAGTGCTTTGCTTACAATGAATGGTCCTTCCCATGGGAGGGATAACTTATGCATGTCGGTAGTGCGCTACACTAGCCGAAGTACTAGATCTCCTTCCTGGAAGACTCGGGGGTTCACTTTCCGGCTATGATAGCGTCAGAGATTTTGCTGATATATGGTGGATCTAGATAGTGCCAATTCTCTCGCTTCTTCCAGCTAATCAACATCGTTTTGCCGGGCTTCTTGCACTTTAGCTTATGTGTATTGGGTGACCCTAGGCGAGTCATGCTCTATGTTGGCTGGTAGTACAGCTTCGGCCCTATTACCAGAAAAATGGCGTATAGCCTGTTGATTGATTCAGAGTTATTCTTAATCTCCATAGTACCACTAGGAGTTCATCAATCCAACACCCTGCTGATCTTTGCAGCAGCTCAATGAGCCGGGGTTTTATCCCAAACAGTACTAGTCCGCTAGATCTTTCCACTTGCCCGTTCGACACGGGGTGGACCACTGATGCGACATTTAGACGAATTCTTTTGTCTTGGAAAAAACGGGCAAACGCTCCTTCAGCAAAATTTGTGCCATTATCTATTATGATACTGTGTGCATCCCGTATCTCAAGATAATGTCCTTGAGAAATGTCACGGCAGTAGCTCCATCACACATTCTTATTGGTTTTACTTCAATCCACTTTGTAAACTTGTCCACCATGACTAAGATGTGGGTCATGTTTCCCTTGTCGGCTTAAATAGTCCAACCATATCCAAGCACCACACAACAAATGGCCAAGTGATAGGTATAGTTTTGAGTTCAGACATTGACATATGTGTTTTGCTAGCGTACGTCTAACACACATTGCATTTATTCACAAGTTCCTCAGCTTGCTGCAAGGCACTTGGCTAGTAAAACCCATGCCAAAAAGCTTTTGCCACTAGGGCCCTATACGAGGCATGATGCCCACATTCCCCCTGATGAATATCTTGGTGGTTGTCCAGCCCTTCTGCCGGATCAACACAACGTTGCAGGACACATGTGACACTTCTCTTATATAGCTCGGCGTTGATTATGGTATATGCCCTTGCTCTTCTTTGTACTTTCCTGGAGAGTACCTCATCACTTGGCAAAGTTCCATCTTTCAAGAACTCAAATATTGGCTATGCCCATGTTTGTATAGGCTGGGCCAGGAAAAGTACTTGGCTATCTCCATTAGATCAACCAACATAACCTCTGTCGGATCAAGATGAACCGTCCTAGGGTTCTGCAAGGCAGTCCCCGGGTTTTCCGAGGTAGTCCCTGGGTTTGTTGAGGTATTCCCCCAGTCAATGTCCATTGGGGCAGCTTCTGATCCGGGGTTTTCTAGGATATAAATTGACTCAGACTCTAGTGAAGGGGTGATAGATGGTTTTCTCAGATGCTCCAAAGCAACTCTAGGTGGGATAACATGCCGAGATGTACCTAGTTTAGACAACACATCGGCAACATCATTCTTAGCTCGGGGTACATGATTGAATTCATATTCCTCAAAGTACCCACATATATTTTGGACATGAAATATATAAAGGGCCATGTTTGCGTCTAACGCGTCCCAATGACCTGACACTTGCTGCATCACTAGACTCGAATCACCGAAGCACTGTATCCAACGTATCCCAATTAATTTGCCACTTTTAGTCCATGCACGGGCTCTTCATACTCGGCCACATTGTTTGATGCTCGAAAATGGATCTGAAGCACATAGCTCCATTGGTCTTTATTGGGCGATGTAAGGACTACCCCTGCTCCTAGCCTATCCTTCAATTTTGATCCATCAAAGTGCATTCTCCAGTAGTTTGAGTCCGACAAGGGTGGTTCATATTGCATTTCCTCCCAATCCACGAAAAATTCAGCCACAGCCTGAGACTTGATCGTGTCCTTTCTATCATATTATGGAGTGTATGGGGCTAACTCAATTACCCATTTTGCGATTCTGCCACTTGCATCTTTGTTACTCATTATCTTGGATATATGTGCTTCAAATATCACCTTAATGGGGTGTTCTTCAAAATAGTGCTTGAGCTTCTTGTTCGCCATATAGACGCCATATGCCATCTTCTGATAACGGGGATAGTTCTACTTTGAAGTGGGCAATACCTCACTTAGGTAATATACTGGCCTATGCATCGACTTACCTTCCTCGTCACGCTCCACCACTACCATGGTACTTATGACTCAGTTGGTCGCTGCTACGTAGAGCAACATCAGCTCTTTCGATAGTGGTGATGCTAATAAAGGTGAAGCGGCTAACATATATTTTAGTTCATGAAACGCGCTATCTGCTTTGCGGTGTCCATGTGAATTTATCTGATTTCTTCATTAGCAGATAGAGAGGCAATGCCTTTTCTCCCAGCCGACATACAAATCGACTTAATGATGCCAGGCAACCAGTGAACTTTTGAACATGATTAAGGCACTTCGGCGGCTCCATTCGCTCAATAGCTCGAATTTTAGTTGGGTTAGCCTCGATACCTCGCCTGGACACGAGGAAACCGAGTAATTTTCCAGCCGAGATACCGAAGGTGCATTTTTCCGGGTTAAGCTTCATCCGGAACCTCCTTAGGTTTACAAACATTTTCCCGATATCATCTAGGAGTGTTTTACTTTCCTTAGTTTTTAGCACCACATCATCTACATAAACTAGGACATTTTTTCCAATTTGATCATGCAATCATTTTTGCATGCATATTTGATACATTGCCCCTGCATTACGTAAGACAAATGGCATGGTACGATAGCAATAAGCCCCATACGGGGTAATGAAAGCAGTTTTTATTTGATCATCCGGGTTCAGGGTTATCTGGTGGAAACTAGAATATGCATGTACAAATGACAATTTCTCACACCCAGCGGTCGAGTCAATGACCTGATCTATCCTCGGCAGTGGAAATGGATCTTTTAGACACGCCTTATTCAGGTTCATGTAATCTATACACATACGCCACACCAGTGCTATGTTCTGTTCATCTTTCTTATTTTCCACCAGCACCGGATTAGACAGCCAATCCGGGTAAAGTACTTCCATGATAAACCCGGCTACAAGGAGCTGAGCTATCTCATCACCATTGACTTCTCTCCTATCTTCGGCTAAGAGGCGGAGAGGTTGCTTCACCGGCTTTGTGCCGGGTATGATGTGCAAAGAGTGCTCGGCCATCTCCCTCGGCACACCTTGTAGATCCTGTGTGGACCAAGCAAAGATATCCCGATTCTCACGGAGGAAGCTGACGAGCTCGCTTTCTTATTTGTCGCCAAGGCCCGCACCAATATTTATGGCCCGCTCTAGGAACTGATCATTGATTGGCACCTTCTTGGTATCTTTTGTCGGCTGAAATGACACACTTCCATGTGGGTTACTTAGAGCCGGCATATTCAGCTGCATGGACTTAGCCAGGGGTGCGACCTCTTGGATCCTTCTCTTCTCTTGGGTGATCACCAATGACTCGGCCAAGTTTGACCCGGCTGAGGCACACTCCATGGAGCGCCTAAAGTCCTCGGCTATGGTAACGACCCCATTTGGTCCTAGCATCTTCATTTTTAAGTAACTGATATGGTCACTTGCCATAAACTGTGAAAGAGCTGGCCTGCCGAGTAATGCATGATAGGTCCTGTCCAAATCCACTACCTCGAACTCCAAGTTCTCTGTCCGACAATTATCTCTTGTGCCGAACAAGACGTCAATCTAAACCTTTCCAATGGGCTGACAAGACAAACCCGGCACAATGCCATGGAAAGTTGTCTTCGTTTCTTGTAGCATGTTCTCTGACACTCCCAACTTGTGCATGGTGTCTTTATACAGTTTATTAATGCAGCTACCATTGTCAATCAACACCTTGGAAAACTTCATGTTGATGTTTGGCCCGATGAAGGTTGGGTCAAGCACCAGCGCATATGATCCAGGACTCGGCATGAGCCTGGGGTGATACTTGATACTCCATGTAATTTCCAGACCAATGCATGTACCTCGGCACTGCCGGCATAATTGCATTGACTTCCATGTGTCACCGTCGTATGCTCTGCCTATCGGTTTCTTCTGTGGTAAACGCACAATAAGCTTGATGATGTTCTCTATACTCATTTCTCCCATCATTGTCGGGGTTCCTTTGGTTTGGCTGGTTCTAGTTCTCCACCTGATGCACTACATCCCTTTTCTGTCGTGACTCTCATACCTCAGCGGGGGAGGTGGTAACATTAGTTGTTGTGCATTTTCTCCAGAGGGCTGCTACTTCTGAGGTGCATCGTGTTGAGGTGCCTCTACATTCCCCATGCTATTTTGCTCTATCTTCCCCATCCACTCACACTGCCGTGTTGTGTGGTTCGCGGGGTTACTTGGGTTTGGCGTTTGAAACTTGCATGGTTGATCCAGCATAGCCTCATACGTGTACCTCGGCCTATCTTTCCTTTCTTTCCATTGTTTCTTATGTTCACTGGTCCAAGGCTTCCTTCCATCATTTTCTATGCCCACTATTGGCCTCCACTCTTCCATCCCTGGCTATTCCTAGCTCCGGGTCGATCTGGCTCGACTGCTGCAACTTGGTGCGAACCATAACTGTAATTTGGCCTTTCATCTCTCCTCTTACCTCGAAAATCATTTCGCCAGGATGACCCAACTCTGTCACGAGGGTAATATTCCTCATTTGACTCGCTTGCCATAAGCCAAGCATGAGTTGGATCACCCGATGCATATGAGTCGGCAATTCTGATTGTTTTGGACAACGTAGTTGGCATATCTCTTTGCAGCCTTTGCCACAGCACACTTGCATATCTGCACCCTTGTGCAAACCAAGCAATAGCTTGTGACTAGATGACCCCTTTGCATGAGTTGTGTAGGTTGCACCACCGAGTCAAAAACTCTCTGTCTGTCTCATTCGACCTCTTCTTACACATTGCCAACTGTTGTGGCCTGTTCGGCCTCTTGTATGTGCTTGTGAAATTACTGATAAACATATCCTCGAAATCTATCCAACAGTTGATGCTTCCTGTCGACAGATTATTAAGCCAGATTCTCGCTGGTCCTTCCAGCATCTGTGGTACGTACCGCACTGCCCATCTCAAATTTCCCGTGGCAATATTTACTACGCTGGCATAATCAATCAACCAATACTCTGGCTTGGTACTTCCGTCATATGTCTTTGTCCCTCTGGCCAACTAGAAGTTCGGCACAAGAGGTTCTCTCATAATCCGAGGTCAAAAGCATGCAAGACCCGGAGGACCTTGTCCTTCCATTATCTCCAACCTATAAATACAAGCCAGTTTCAGCCTTGCATCATCTGGCTGTAGGTTCCTGTTTCCCAGCCTCGACCCAATAACATGATGATCCGGCCTGGGAAACCCGGCATTGGCCATTGCCGAATAACCATCATCGTATTTGTTTTGACTCGGATGCACATTTTACTGTTTCAAATCTGGTCCAGCACTTTGCTCTTGCTGGGGTATGTACTGTTGTTTATGCTACCGAGATGGAGTTACGCTGTCCGGCATGCCATACCCAGCATTTCTCTGCCCTGCATTGCCTTGGCCGTGGTTACCTCATCCACCTTCACCTCGGTTAACACTATGGCGATCCTCATCGCACTGTACCGCTTTTCCTTTCCTTCCTTTGCCGGGTCATATGGGAACATCTGTTTATTTTTTCTCCCCAAGGTCACTACCTATTCTCTCCTTGGTCCTACATGTGCAGATGATGCTGCCCCAGTGGATTTTGCCGGAGCACCCCCGATTGAATGAACGACTTTGGAGTCTCCTATCCACGCCGGTTTGCCTTGAGGAACTCCTCATTTTGTTTGTTAGCAATTTTTACTAACTCAATGACTCTTCCCTGCTGCCTTTGTCGGGCTTCACCGGTCAGAAACTCTAACTCGGACGCTGCTGCATCTGCCACCCTAAGGTTCTTTGCTGGGGTGCTATACCTTGGCAGACCCACTGACATGGGGTTACCTGATTCGCCTGGCCTAGGCACATATTCTTTGTTTATCTCACTCATGAGGTTTCTACCCCTAATCTTCACACAGTCCATACGGGTGGGACTAATCCTGTTTGCCTTTGCATATTCGCGCAATGTGATGTTCAATGACTGCTTAAGTGCTGCTACTCTCTTTGCCTCTGTTAACATTTTTAGCCGGATCTCCTCCAGCTCGGTCTGCGCCTGAGCCGGATCTACTATAGGAGGTATGTGGGTGGTTAGGCTCTCTATTGCCCGCTGTAACACGTTATGTGGACTCTCTAGTGGAAGACCCCTAGTCCTAGGTACCTTTGGGGTTGCTTCTGGGTCTTCTGCCGGGTCTTTGCTTGCTCCTACATCAGGCGCAGTCATCATTACCTCAACGTAGCTGGTAGGACGAGCGATACACGGACCGCGAGCTGCGCTAAGGGGAGTCTCTCCTCCCTTAATGACGTGCAGTGAGTGAAGACAGGACTTGTCGACACCGACGTAGACCTTGTGGGCGTCGAAGCTGATGAAGAGCCTGTTGCGCGGAGGGGGCGGTTGCCGAAGCTGCGCACGTTGTCGTTGACGTACTCCAGCCCTCCAAAGCGCTGAACGATCCCGGAGACGATACGCTCCCCGGTGACGATGATGTTTCACGTCCGTACCTTGACTCCATCTAGCACCGTTGCTGGCCCCACTGTGGACGTCAACTGTCATGGTGGTGTCATGGAAAATGCCATGGATAGGCTAGATGGGGCCAAAGTATGCTAGAGGTATCTAGGGAGGGATAGTGTGATGATTCTACACACGCTTATTTGTATTCTCAAGATCAATGGAGGTTTATTGATGCTCCTTGAGCTGTATTGGGGAGAGGATGAAGATGAAGTTCTTCACTGCTCTCACCTCTCTCTAGGGTTCTTCCCTTAGTAAAATGACCAACCCCCTCCTTAGATGTCCTGGCTCACCTTATAAAGGGATGTCTAGGTTACAGTTAGGGCAAACGTGGAGAGCATATTCTTGGAATATGCTCCTCCCAAAATAGCAAAGCGGTGCGGTCCTTTTTCCTAGCGTAAGCCTCCTAGTGGCTATGGCGTAAGCCTGTGTGATGACACGCCATAAGCCTCTACAGTGCCATGTGACCCGACCAACAACGGTCGGTCGACATCACCTTTGTCGGCTCGTACCCCAAGTCCTTGAGAATATCATTTTGCGGCTCGAAAGTTGGGGTGGCCAGGCAACGCGGTACACGAGTTCCGTGATATCATCCGCGATGACTATAGTTGGCGTGCCAAATACTCAGAGGGTCCTTTTTGGCACGAATTCAACTTTACGTTTCAATACAAAAAATCAGGCTAACGGCCGTCAAGTTGGGTCCCTCCTGTCAGCTTTCGCCGTTATGTCGGTGCCATCGTCGCTGCCATGTAGGCTCGCAGCATTGGCGCATGCATCCTTTACGCGTTTGCTTCTTCCTCCGGGGCATCAATCTGTAGTCGTGGCCATGGCGTGGAGCTAGGACTTGGACAAACCTATTCGGCCCGTTCTCCTCCTCATCCCAAATCGAAGCTCGCCCTCACCATGACCGCACCATTAGCACGGCGCAGGGACGGGAATTCATTCCCGGGTGAGATCTGTACCCATGCGGACCATGCTCGGTCCTATTGGTCTCCTCTAGAATCCGAGCTCGCCGTCGCCGTGGTCACACATGCACCAGCCACGGCGCCTTCCTCTCCGAACCCCAAAGCCACATCCACCCAGTTCGGCACAATGCCAACAAGGTGAAAATGCATCAAGTTTTCTTCTTGTGATTGTAGAAAAACATGTATGTACCGTGGCCGTAGCATATTGTAACAATGTACACATATATTGTTTACTAGATTTTCATTTGAAATTAGTAGCTCCGTGATGATGAAACATAGAGAACCTAAATGGAATGATGATGACGACCATGTTCTGTACTTTGCATTGCATCAACAAGTGCTCACTGACGAAGCAAGTTACCAAGAGAGTGGAGTTCATCGGCCATTGCCAAAAAATATGTGAAAAAATCAATGAGCGATTCAATGCAAATAAGCGCAGAAAAGCTAGATCCATGTCATCAATCATCAATAGGTGGCACATTCTAGTGATGCGTTCAAATGCGTACACGATGTATCATTTGCTTGAAGTGGTTGTTATCCTGAGCAAAAATGCGTGGTATGCACATTACATTTGTATGTTCTATGGTGCAATTCTGTTGTTATGGGCGTGGAAAGAAAAGCTGGGCTTCACTGAATATTACGCAGTTAGGCCTAACTTAGTCTTACACAAATAAGCACATCTTAGTCTAAGGAAGTGAAAAAATAAATCGTAAAAGGGAAATGTGCGGCCCGCCTGTCAGTGAGTGAAGGTCGGCACGCGTAAACGTGCCTACGTTTGAACTGATTCCACCGCATGCAAGTGGCGCAGAACAAATTTTAGGAAGTGCTAGCGTCAACGTGTAAAACCGCCGTTTTTCGCCACCTTCACCCTACTACGAATGGTCGTGCACCATTCCAGATATTGGTAAGGGTGGTTCCAATCTTTCACTTCTCCGTCTCATTTCCTCCTCCATGACCTCATCGTCTTTCTCCTCCACAGCCTCATCCATTTCCTCCAGCACCGCATCACCCTCTTCCTCCGTATCCTTTCCCTCTTGCCTGTAGTCATGGACGCTCCGGACCTCTGAAACAACGGCAGACAAGAAACTACGCACTTCGACATCGAAGTACATGGCGGGAAGAAGATCGATGTCATCTACACCACCGACCCTCGGACGGTGAGGAACACTCCGAATAATTTCACGAGTTGGCTGCAGTTCGAAGAAAACAGGTTCGTAGGTCTCGACCTCGAGTACAGCCGCGATTGCCATAGGATTTCCGTGGTGCAACTCTCCATGAAGGGGCACGTCCTCGTATACCTGCCTTTTTGCGAGAAGGGGGCTGACGGGATCTGGTAGACTTTGCTGTCTTTTTGTTCCTGAACCGTCTGTTTGCAGAAGTTATTGCTATATTATTTGTCTGAATTCATTTTCATGCAGGTGGGGCGAAAGCATTAGGGATCTGTTTCATGACTTTCTCGTGAACCAGCACATAACATTTACCAGTGTTGACATCACGAATGACAGTAAACTGCTTGAAAGTCCGACTATCAACATTAGAATCCCAAAGGAGTGCAGAGTGGACATCCAGGAAATTTACTGGATCCCAGGGACAAAGGGCAGCAAGACCGGGATGGCCGCTCTTGCCTCTGAACTCATAGACCCGTGGTATGCTGACATGAAGGACATATTGCCGAGATGTTCGTGGAGGCGTTTAGGGCACGATTACTGGGAGGATAAGCCACTTTCTGAACCTAATCTGAAGTACGCTGCAATTGACGGGTATGTTAGCCACGAGCTGTACCGTCAGATTGTAAAATCTCGTTCCAGGCATCGCATCATTGAACCACCACCAAGGCAGGTTGTTTGTCCTAGATGCCGGATCATAGATGAATCTACAAACCTAGGCAAGCGACCGAAGGCATCCTGGGATCGGTTGTCTTCTCCAACAGGCTGGGATGTAGACTATTAGTGCATGATTGTTGTGTTTATGAAAACATGTTATTTCATAAGTACACTATGTGAGCAGTTACGAACTGCGGTGTATTACCTTTGTCAAACTATAATCTGGTTTATGACTGTATCCTCCTCTATAATCTGGGTTTGGTTATGACTTATGACTGTATCACACCTTATGCATGTCAGTCCCAGATTCTGTCGCATGCAAATGGCGCAGACAGAATTTGTAAGAATGAATGTTGAGCATATAAAAGGGGGAATGTAATTCATACATGTTAAGTGGCTAATAGCACAGGGATCATACGAGCTTGGTTCTTACACACAGAATGCTTAGAAAATACATGCGATATAAAATACAGGCGAGATAAAACTAGGAATAAAATGCGAAACTAGTAGTGGTAAACAGCACACTCACCCACCCGCCAGATCCTGTTGAGCATCTCGTAGCAGACATACGCGTCCCTAGCTGCGTACTTGATCGCATCGTAATCCAGGTGCCTCCACTCCCATCGCTTGTGCAGGTGCTTCGGGAACTCGATTTTCATGTCGGCGTACTCGCGGTCGATGATGTCGGAAGCGAGTCTAGCCATGCCGGCTTTCCCCGTACCGCCATCCGGGTACCTCCACAAACGTTGGAGATCAACGTGATTGACGACATGAACGAGGAGATCATGTTCTAGCTTCGGAGTGTCGTTCTTGATGTCAACGCTGGCGAAGTAGATCTCCCTCCTGTGTAGGAACTCGCGAAGCTCCGGGCATACAAATTTGGCCCTACATACGTGATATACTAGGCAGTGGTTGCACATGGACAGCTGCAAAAGCGCCATCCTCTTCCTATCTCTGGTATACTCGAGGTCAAGGCCGACGATCTTGTACCTGTCCATCGGATCTTGTAGCCACCGCTCGTACATTGCGATGACCTTGGCCACCTCCGCTGACGCATTTGTGTGGACGACCGTCAGCTTGGTGGTGCCATGGGCGGTGACGGTGTACTCGTCAGTGTAGTCGCTCCCGTTGCCGAACACACCGTACTCTGTGTCCATGGCAGCAGCTAATGCGGCGGCGGTGGCCTAGTTTCGGTAGCGGTGGCTGGGACTGGGCGTGGAGGTGGAGTGATCTGTTGCGGTGGTATGGCTAGGCAGAGGCGGTGCCTGCGGTAGCATCGATGGTTCTTGCGGTGGCGGCGCAGGCGGAAGGAATGAGTTGGGGATTTCTGCACAGTGATGTGCTGAGGAGATAGAAGGCGATGCTTAAATTCTATTTAGCAATATTCCGGTCATACCCATGCGGAAGCAAGTTTGACCGGGTGAGCACCGATGGTTTCCAATCCTAGCGATTAAATTCGGCGTCTGTCCCGGTAGGCGATGGGACGGGTGTGCGACGTGGCTTTGGCGTGGCAGAGATCGGTCACGTAGACCACCATCTCGTTGCCGATCCGCAGCGGGTGCGCGGTGCTGACATGACATAACGTGACAGGACAGAAGGAAGTGTACAAGTTTAAGAAGTGTAAGCATAGACATGGACCTAGCATCCCTGCACCCCGAGGCAGCCGATCAGGCCTGAGCTTGTCCCGAATTTGCCAAAATGAAGCTCGTTTGCCCATGTTTCTATAAGTTTCTCTGTAGGCCACTTGTGTAAGCATGCACGATCAAGCAACTTTGCAACACACGTGTCGGTGGAAAAGCATTAGGTTTCAATGCACCACATAGTTTAGGGATTTAGAATAGCTACATTGTGGAGCTCTAGCCAAATTGCATGGTAAAACCAAATTCAGCTTTTTGTCAGATTTAGCTATAGCAACATTGTGTCCAGTTTGTCCTCACTTTTGCCCTCCCGATATTCCGAAGCCCTCACTTGCGCTCGGAGGGGGGTGCCGTCTGGTCAAAGGCTTGCCGTTATGTGCGCCATGACGCCTAAAGTGGCCTTTTTAAAGAGCGCCTTTTCCCCTCTCTCTCTAATAGTTGTGTTTTTTTGCCCAAAAAAGTAGGGAATCTAGAGCAGCTTCTCTCTCCATTCATTGTTCCTTTTGCGATCGTTTTACCCCAATCTGGTAGCAAATCTAGAGCAGCAAAACAAACCAGCACTATAAATAAATTCAGTAAATAGAGCAGATGTAGATAAAGCAGCTAATATAGGTTATATAGTACGGTACTTAACGAGGTTCGACAATTAGGCTGCTCGGCAGCAGCAGTAGCGGACTGCTTCAACACAGACAAGACAAAAGCAGCTGCTTTACAGCAGCAACAGCAGCTGATCAGTGGCCCCTCGTGGCCTCTGCCAGGAGGGCATCCGCCTCCTCCCTCTGGCGCCTCCTCCACTTCTTGTTGCCCAGCCCCTTGACCTTGGGCACCTTGGGTCTGATCGGGGGCATGCGACCCTCCTCGATAGCCACCTTCTGGAGGTTGCGGAGGTGAAGACCGAACACCTGGTGCTTGGCCCTGAAGCCGTGGAAGTTCACGGACTCGCCGCAGGTCCTCACGTCCTCGGCATGCTTCATGAGGGCGTTAAAGTCCGTGTCGCGGAGCCTCCTGGTGGGGCAGAAGGGGCATCTGTACACGTCGCCAGCGAAGAAGTTGTTGTACTGACCGGACTTCAGCCTCCTCAGCACATGACGAGTCTTGGTGTCCTGCGACTCGTCGTCGCTGCGGAGGTCGCTGCTATCCTCTTGTTAGAAAAAACAGAAGAGTGAAATAAGGACATGATTGAGATACTTTGATTATCGGGATTGATTTTTTGCATAAATTAACCGAATGAGATCTCCTGATTATTCCCCAAATCTCAAACCAAATCGAATACCGATCCCAACTACGAACAGGGGGATTCATCGAAAATCGAGATCTAACACAATAGGATTAGCTACTATAAAAAATACGAACAACCAAGCCCTAATAACATACGATCTAGCATCCAACGATGGGAATAGGGGAAGAACAAGGGAAGGGGAGAAAACCCGGGTTACCTCAGACCACGGGTCGACGATGCTGGTGTCGTAGGGGTTCTCCGGCCTTATATAGACAACCTCCTCGTAGGGGTCCCAGCTGAGCGGGATCTGTCCGAGACCGGCGGGGCCCTCCTCGCTGGAGGCTATGGCGGATGCAGGGACGGGGACGGGGGGATCCTCGCCAGCTGCCTTGGAGGTGCCGATGGCCACCGCACCGATCTTCTCCATCGCCGGCATGGTTGGGGTTTTGTTGGGCGTTTGCAGAAGGTGATGGGACAGTGGAAACGGTTGAGTGAACGAGTGCGTGATGAGTGGGAGTGGGAGTGGGGAGGCCTCTATTAAAGGAGAAGGGAAGCGGCATTTCGTTGCACTACCGTGCACCGCGTAGGCTAATGCACCGTGCACGGCCACACGTGTCCGCTACCGCCCCGTGCACCGCACACGCGTACCGTGAGTCACGTTTTTTCCCTCGTGTCTAACCATGGTGATTCAGTTGTACTCAGTTTTTCCCACCAACCGTTGATCCTCTGTGATCTAGCAGACAGGATAACCCTTATATCTATCGGGGGCACCCCTCTATCCATGCAAAATAACGAGTATGCCACCGGAACTTTAACAATATAAACAGATGAACTTGAATATATTTTGAAGGGTACAGAAATAGAAATCCACATAGTTTAAGGGTCTAGATACGGTAAGAGAACTAAATATTATTAGTGGTCGGGCCAACACAGTGAAGGGGTTGGTCGGCTAGGAGTTGCTGATTCCTAAGTCAGGGGACACCAGGCCGTTCTTGACATACTCCCTCAGGAACTTGCCATAAGCAGCGTGCTTAGCCTTGGTCGCCGACTTGTGTTTACTAGCCAGGCTTTTACCGATGCCAACGCATGCGGAATCAAGCTGGCAATCCTCGGGTTAACTCCTTTCTTACAGAAAGGGCACCTTAGCTCCCCAAGTCAAGTGCGGAAAGGGATTATCCTGCTCTTGAGCTTCTTCATGACATGGCGGCTCTTATTGTCCCTGATCTCCTTGTCAGAGTCCATCTCACTTGAATACACCTGTAATGTATGGAATACAAACCGAAATGAGCAAAATAATAAATATATATTCCTTCCACCATTCCAAGTTACTTTCGATGCAATAACATGTCTACACAGGTTCAGCAGTTCATTACGGCCGTCTCCCCAGCTCGCTCCTAAATTAATGTGGTTTTCTTGGTAAGTTATTAATAAATAAATAATGTGGATTCATTCAGAACAGACTAGATCTCTCCATGTACCGGTTCGTACGTTGCATCTAATCATTAGGACTAGATTTTTTTATGATGCCCTGGATAGATTAAGCTCGAGCAGAAAATATGAAACATGTAGAAATAGATGTACCTCCGGGTACACGAGCGGAGCGTGTTCGTCGAACTCCATGCCCTCATCAGAGCCTCCGAAGTCTTTAGCACCGGCGTGCACATGGTCCCCCAAGGGGTTGAACTGCACGTCCTCCTCAGCCTGTGCTGCGTGATGCTCCTCCAGATCTGCCGCGTGAAGCACCACACCGGCGGCGATGCCCGGACACTCACCCCCACGCACTGGTTTCATGGAGAAGGTTCGTGCAAGTACGTTCAAGTTTGTGGTGTTTTGCTGGATAGGGAAGAGAGAGTAGTGGATGAGTGCGAATGGAGGACCCGATAGGTTGGGTTTTTAATGCGGGGACGTTTAGGCCTCCTCGAGGGCCCCGGTTGACAGCTCTTTCGGATGCGGCTGCCGCGTGGAAGGTTCGTGTGGTGGGGGCCTGACGGAAGTGAGAGTGCAGGCGCGCTACATAGTAAAAATGGTATAGCCGGTGGTCCGTGGATGACCAGTTGCCGTGTAGTAGACTTGTAGCCTTTACAGACTAGATTAAACATGACATGACCACTCGACCACTTTTTCCATGGACGGCATCGTGTTCCTTCTTGTAGAAGTCTCGTTGAGGGAGACGTTCGTGCTGTCTCGCGATGTCCTGTGAAGGGCACGACGTGTGCAACGAGCCTCGTTGGATCACACAGGATCAACGGTTGGTGCGCATGATCCGCGTGACAGCTGTGACAACCAATCAGGGCGTAGCAGAAAGAGTGGGCACAGGTTTGGGATTCTACGAGAGAGAGAGAGGATGTTTGTTCTTATACTAAAACCACAAACAAACATGGATCAACAACTAGAGTCATTGCATGTGTGTTCTTATACTAAAACCAACATGGATCCACCAGTGGTCATTGCATGTGTGTTCTTTCCACAAACCACACATGGATCAACCACTAGAGTCATTGCATGTGTGTTATTTCCACAAACCACACATGGATCAACCACTAGAGTCATTGCATGTGTGTTCTTATACTAAAACCACAAACCAGTACTAGAGTCATTGCATGTGTGTTCTTATACTAAAACCACAAACCCGTATTAGAGTCATTGCATGTGTGTTCTCTTCCACAAACCACACATGGATCCACTAGTGGTCATTGCATGTGTGTTCTTTCCACAAACCACATATGGATCAACCAGAGTCATTGCATGTGTGTTCTTTCCACAAACCACACATGGATCAACCACTCGAGTCATTGCATGTTTGTTCTTATACTAAAACCACAAACCAGCACTAGAGTCATTGCAAGTGTGTTCTTTTCCACAAACCACACATGGATCCACCAGTGGTCATTACATGTGTGTTCTTTCCACAGACCACATATGGATCAACCAGAGTCATGGCATGTGTCTTCTTTCCACAAACCACACATAGATCAACCACTAGAGTCATTGCATGTTTGTTCTTATACTAAAACCACAAACCAACACTAGAGTCATTGCATGTGTGTTCTTTTCCACAAACCACACATGGATCCACTAGACTCATTGCATGTGTGTTCTTTTCCGCAAACAACTTATGGATCAACCAGTGGTCATTTCATGTGTGTTCTTTCCACAAACCACATGTGCACCCATTACAGTCATTGCATGTGTTTTATTTTGACAAACCACACATGGATCAACCACTAGAGTCGTTGCATATGTGTTATTTACACAAACCACACATGGATCAACCACTAGAGTCATTGCATGTGTGTTCTTATACTAAAACCACAAACCAGCACTAGAGTCATTACATGTGTGTTCTTTTCCACAAACCACACATGGATCAACCACTAGAGTAATTGCATGTGTGTTCTTATACTAAAACCACAAACCAGTACTAGAGTCATTGCATGTTTGTTCTTATACTAAAACCACAAACCAGCACTAGAGTCATTGCATGTGTGTTCTTTTCCACAAACCACGCATGGATCCACCAGTGGTCATTGCATCCACTAGTGGTCATTGCATGTGTGTTCTTTCCACAAACCACATATGGATCAACCAGAGTCATTGCATGTGTGTTCTTTCCACAAACCACACATGGATCAACCACTCGAGTCATTGCATGTTTGTTCTTATACTAAAACCACAAACCAACACTAGAGTCATTGCATGTGTGTTATTTCCACAAACAAACATGGATCAACCACTAGAGTCATTGCATGTGTGTTCGTTTCCACAAACCACGCATGGATCCACCAGTGGTCATTGCATGTGTGTTCTTTCCACAAACCACACATGGATCAACCACTAGAGTCATTGCATGTGTGTTCTTTCCACAAACCACACATGGATCAACCACTAGAGTCATTGCATGTTTATTCTTATACTAAAACCACAAACCAGCACTAGAGTCATTGCATGTGTGTTCTTCTCCACAAACCACACATGGATCCACCAGTGGTCATTGCATGTGTGTTCTTTCCACAAACCACATATGGATCAACCAGAGTCATTGCATGTGTGTTCTTTCCACAAACCACACATGGATCAACCACTAGAGTCATTGCATGTCTGTTCTTATACTAAAACCACAAACCAACACTAGACTCATTGCATGTGTGTTCTCTTACACAAACAACTTATGGATCAACCAGTGGTCATTGCCTGTGTGTTCTTTAAACAAACCACATGTGGACCCATTACAGTCATTGCATGTGTGTTATTTCCACAAACCACACATGGATCAACCACTAGAGTCATTGCATGTGTGTTATTTCCACAAACCACACATGGATCAACCACTAGAGTCATTGCATGTGTGTTCTTATACTAAAACCACAAACCAGTACTAGAGTCATTGCATGTGTGTTCTTATACTAAAACCACAAACCAGTATTAGAGTCATTGCATGTGTGTTCTCTTCCACAAACCACACATGGATCCACTAATGGTCATTGCATGTGTGTTCTTTCCACAAACCACATATGGATCAACCAGAGTCATTGCATGTGTGTTCTTTCCACAAACCACACATGGATCAACCACTCGAGTCATTGCATGTTTGTTCTTATACTAAAACCACAAACCAGCACTAGAGTCATTGCAAGTGTGTTCTTTTCCACAAACCACACATGGATCCACCAGTGGTCATTGCATGTGTGTTCTTTCCACATAGCACATATGGATCAACCAGAGTCATTGCATGTGTCTTCTTTCCACAAACCACACATGGATCAACCACTAGAGTCATTGCATGTTTGTTCTTATACTAAAACCACAAACCAGCACTAGAGTCATTGCATGTGTGTTCTTTTCCACAAACCACACATGGATCCACTAGACTCATTGCATGTGTGTTCTTTTCTGCAAACAACTTATGGATCAACCAGTGGTCATTTCATGTGTGTTATTTCCACAAACCACATGTGGACCCATTACAGTCACTGCATGTGTGTTATTTTGACAAACCACACATGGATCAACCACTAGAGTCGTTGCATATGTGTTATTTACACAAACCACACATGGATCAACCACTACAGTCATTGCATGTGTGTTCTTATACTAAAACCAACACTAGAGTCATTGCATGTGTGTTATTTCCACAAACAAACATGGATCAACCACTAGAGTCATTGCATGTGTGTTCTTTTCCACAAACCACACATGGATCCACTAGACTCATTGCATGTGTGTTCTTTTCCGCAAACAACTTATGGATCAACCTGTGGTCATTTCATGTGTGTTCTTTCCACAAACCACATGTGGACCCATTACAGTCATTGCATGTGTGTTATTTTGACAAACCACACATGGATCAACCACTAGAGTCGTTGCATATGTGTTATTTACACAAACCACACATGGATCAACCACTAGAGTCATTGCATGTGTGTTCTTATACTAAAACCAACACTAGAGTCATTGCATGTGTGTTATTTCCACAAACAAACATGGATCAACCACTAGAGTCATTGCATGTGTGTTCTTTTCCACAAACCACGCACGGATCCACCAGTGGTCATTGCATGTGTGTTCTTTCCACAAACCACACATGGATCAACCACTAGAGTCATTGCATGTGTGTTCTTTCCACAAACCACACATGGATCAACCACTAGAGTCATTGCATGTTTATTCTTATACTAAAACCACAAACCAGCACTAGAGTCATTGCATGTGTGTTCTTCTCCACAAACCACACGTGGATCCACCAGTGGTCATTGCATGTGTGTTCTTTCCACAAACCACATATGGATCAACCAGAGTCATTGCATGTGTGTTCTTTCCACAAACCACACATGGATCAAACACTAGAGTCATTGCATGTCTGTTCTTATACTAAAACCACAAACCAACACTAGACTCATTGCATGTGTGTTCTCTTACACAAACAACTTATGGATCAACCAGTGGTCATTGCCTGTGTGTTCTTTAAACAAACCACATGTGGACCCATTACAGTCATTGCATGTGTGTTATTTCCACAAACCACACATGGATCAACCACTAGAGTCATTGCATGTGTGTTATTTCCACAAACCACACATGGATCAACCACTAGAGTCATTGCATGTGTGTTCTTATACTAAAACCACAAACCAGTACTAGAGTCATTGCATGTGTGTTCTTATACTAAAACCACAAACCAGTATTAGAGTCATTGCATGTGTGTTCTCTTCCACAAACCACACATGGATCCACTAGTGGTCATTGCATGTGTGTTCTTTCCACAAACCACATATGGATCAACCAGAGTCATTGCATGTGTGTTCTTTCCACAAACCACACATGGATCAACCACTCGAGTCATTGCATGTTTGTTCTTATACTAAAACCACAAACCAGCACTAGAGTCATTGCAAGTGTGTTCTTTTCCACAAACCACACATGGATCCACCGGTGGTCATTGCATGTGTGTTCTTTCCACATACCACATATGGATCAACCAGAGTCATTGCATGTGTCTTCTTTCCACCAACCACACATGGATCAACCACTAGAGTCATTGCATGTTTGTTCTTATACTAAAACCACAAACCAGCACTAGAGTCATTGCATGTGTGTTCTTTTCCACAAACCACACATGGATCCACTAGACTCATTGCATGTGTCTTCTTTTCCGCAAACAACTTATGGATCAACCAGTGGTCATTTCATGTGTGTTCTTTCCACAAACCACATGTGGACCCATTACAGTCATTGCATGTGTGTTATTTTGACAAACCACACATGGATCAACCACTAGAGTCGTTGCATATGTGTTATTTACACAAACCACACATGGATCAACCACTAGAGTCATTGCATGTGTGTTCTTATACTAAAACCAACACTAGAGTCATTGCATGTGTGTTATTTCCACAAACAAACATGGATCAACCACTAGAGTCATTGCATGTGTGTTCTTTTCCACAAACCACGCATGGATCCACCAGTGGTCATTGCATGTGTGTTCTTTCCACAAACCACACATGGATCAACCACTAGAGTCATTGCATGTGTGTTCTTTCCACAAACCACACATGGATCAACCACTAGAGTCATTGCATGTTTATTCTTATACTAAAACCACAAACCAGCACTAGAGTCATTGCATGTGTGTTCTTCTCCACAAACCACACATGGATCCACCAGTGGTCATTGCATGTGTGTTCTTTCCACAAAACACATATGGATCAACCAGAGTCATTGCATGTGTGTTCTTTCCACAAACCACACATGGATCAAACACTAGAGTCATTGCATGTCTGTTCTTATACTAAAACCACAAACCAACACTAGACTCATTGCATGTGTGTTCTCTTACACAAACAACTTATGGATCAACCAGTGGTCATTTCCTGTGTGTTCTTTAAACAAACCACATGTGGACCCATTACAGTCATTGCATGTGTGTTATTTCCACAAACCACACATGGATCAACCACTAGAGTCATTGCATGTGTGTTATTTCCACAAACCACACATGGATCAACCACTAGAGTCATTGCATGTGTGTTCTTATACTAAAACCACAAACCAGTACTAGAGTCATTGCATGTGTGTTCTTATACTAAAACCACAAACCAGTATTAGAGTCATTGCATGTGTGTTCTCTTCCACAAACCACACATGGATCCACTAGTGGTCATTGCATGTGTGTTCTTTCCACAAACCACATATGGATCAACCAGAGTCATTGCATGTGTGTTCTTTCCACAAACCACACATGGATCAACCACTCGAGTCATTGCATGTTTGTTCTTATACTAAAACCACAAACCAGCACTAGAGTCATTGCAAGTGTGTTCTTTTCCACAAACCGCACATGGATCCACCGGTGGTCATTGCATGTGTGTTCTTTCCACATTCCACATATGGATCAACCAGAGTCATTGCATGTGTCTTCTTTCCACCAACCACACATGGATCAACCACTAGAGTCATTGCATGTTTGTTCTTATACTAAAACCACAAACCAGCACTAGAGTCATTGCATGTGTGTTCTTTTCCACAAACCACACATGGATCCACTAGACTCATTGCATGTGTGTTCTTTTCCGCAAACAACTTATGGATCAACCAGTGGTCATTTCATGTGTGTTCTTTCCACAAACCACATGTGGACCCATTACAGTCATTGCATGTGTGTTATTTTGACAAACCACACATGGATCAACCACTAGAGTCGTTGCATATGTGTTATTTACACAAACCACACATGGATCAACCACTAGAGTCATTGCATGTGTGTTCTTATACTAAAACCAACACTAGAGTCATTGCATGTGTGTTATTTCCACAAACAAACATGGATCAACCACTAGAGTCATTGCATGTGTGTTCTTTTCCACAAACCACGCATGGATCCACCAGTGGTCATTGCATGTGTGTTCTTTCCACAAACCACACATAGATCAACCACTAGAGTCATTGCATGTGTGTTCTTTCCACAAACCACACATGGATCAACCACTAGAGTCATTGCATGTTTATTCTTATACTAAAACCACAAACCAGTACTAGAGTCATTGCATGTGTGTTCTTCTCCACAAACCACACATGGATCCACCAGTGGTCATTGCATGTGTGTTCTTTCCACAAACCACATATGGATCAACCAGAGTCATTGCATGTGTGTTCTTTCCAAATACCACACATGGATCAACCACTAGAGTCATTGCATGTCTGTTCTTATACTAAAACCACAAACCAACACTAGACTCATTGCATGTGTGTTCTCTTACACAAACAACTTATGGATCAACCAGTGGTCATTGCCTGTGTGTTCTTTAAACAAACCACATGTGGACCCATTACAGTCATTGCATGTGTGTTATTTCCACAAACCACACATGGATCAACCACTAGAGTCATTGCATGTGTGTTATTTCCACAAACCACACATGGATCAACCACTAGAGTCATTGCATGTGTGTTCTTATACTAAAACCACAAACCAGTACTAGAGTCATTGCATGTGTGTTCTTATACTAAAACCACAAACCAGTATTAGAGTCATTGCATGTGTGTTCTCTTCCACAAACCACACATGGATCCACTAGTGGTCATTGCATGTGTGTTCTTTCCACAAACCACATATGGATCAACCAGAGTCATTGCATGTGTGTTCTTTCCACAAACCACACATGGATCAACCACTCGAGTCTTTGCATGTTTGTTCTTATACTAAAACCACAAACCAGCACTAGAGTCATTGCAAGTGTGTTCTTTTCCACAAACCACACATGGATCCACCAGTGGTCATTGCATGTGTGTTCTTTCCACATACCACATATGGATCAACCAGAGTCATTGCATGTGTCTTCTTTCCACAAACCACACATGGATCAACCACTAGAGTCATTGCATGTTTGTTCTTATACTAAAACCACAAACCAGCACTAGAGTCATTGCATGTGTGTTCTTTTCCACAAACCACACATGGATCCACTAGACTCATTGCATGTGTGTTCTTTTCCGCAAACAACTTATGGATCAACCAGTGGTCATTTCATGTGTGTTCTTTCCACAAACCACATGTGGACCCATTACAGTCATTGCATGTGTGTTATTTTGACAAACCACACATGGATCAACCACTAGAGTCGTTGCATATGTGTTATTTACACAAACCACACATGGATCAACCAGTAGAGTCATTGCATGTGTGTTCTTATACGAAAACCAACACTAGAGTCATTGCATGTGTGTTATTTCCATAAACAAACATGGATCAACCACTATAGTCATTGCATGTGTGTTCTTTTCCACAAACCACGCATGGATCCACCAGTGGTCGTTGCATGTGTGTTCTTTCCACAAACCACACATGGATCAACCACTAGAGTCATTGCATGTGTGTTCTTTCCACAAACCACACATGGATCAACCACTAGAGTCATTGCATGTTTATTCTTATACTAAAACCACAAACCAGCACTAGAGTCATTGCATGTGTGTTCTTCTCCACAAACCACACATGGATCCACCAGTGGTCATTGCATGTGTGTTCTTTCCACAAACCACATATGGATCAACCAGAGTCATTGCATGTGTGTTCTTTCCACAAACCACACATGGATCAACCACTAGAGTCATTGCATGTCTGTTCTTATACTAAAACCACAAACCAACACTAGACTCATTGCATGTGTGTTCTCTTACACAAACAACTTATGGATCAACCAGTGGTCATTGCCTGTGTGTTCTTTAAACAAACCACATGTGGACCCATTACAGTCATTGCATGTGTGTTATTTCCACAAACCACACATGGATCAACCACTAGAGTCGTTGCATATGTGTTATTTCCACAAACCAAACATGGATCAACCATTAGAGTCATTGCATGTGTGTTCTTATACTAAAACCAACACTAGAGTCATTGCCTTTGTGTTCTTTTCACAAACCACACATGGATCAACCACTAGAGTCATTGCATGTGTGTTATTTCCACAAATAAACATGGATCAACCACTAGAGTCATTGCATGTGTGTTATTATCCAAAAACCACACATGGATCCAGCAGTGGTCATTGCATCTGTGTTCATTCCACAAACCACACATGGATCAACCACTAGAGTCATTGCATGTGTGTTATTTCCACGAACCACACATGGATCAACCAGAGTCATTGCACGTGTGTTCTTTTCACAAACCAGACATGGATCAACCACTAGAGTCATTGCATGTGTGTTATTTCCACAACCAAACATGGATCAACCACTAGAGTCATTGCATGTGTGGTCTTTTCCACAAACCACACATGGATCCACCAGTGGTCATTGCATGTGTGTTCTTTCCACAGATGTTGGGGAGGTAACCCTGGATAGGGTAAAGACGGGGAAAGATGAAAGGGTGTTCCCCGTCTAGTTTCCGAGTTACACTCTGAGTCGGCCGAATCCTGTAGAGGTCGGCCGAGATAGGAAAGGACAGGACCCTTATAGTGAGGGCAAGGCATTACCCGGCCGAGATACAGCGTAAGTCGGCCGGGTTAGCCCAAGTAATCTTGATGCAGGTGAAGGACAAGCCAAAGTTACGCGAGGCAGGGCCGAATGATACGAAGCTTGCAGGAGAAGGAGAAGCCTAAAGTCAAACTCTAGTAGCAGGCTAGGGAGAATCTGAGCGAAGCCAAGCACTAGGGACAAAGGTGCAGAGCGACAGAGAGACAGAAGGAGGTCACGGAGGTGACAGTCCTGAAGCCTGAGGCACACAGGAGGGCCCCTCTAGAACTTTGCCGTCATTAGGGGAGCGACAGGGAAAGGGGGGCGCCGAACTACTATATTGGGACAAGCATATTCCTCGAATATGCTTGCCACATTAGCCCTAAAGGAACCCAAGGCTCTCCTTTATAAGGGCAGGCTTGGACCCTGAGGAGGGGATCGACTCATTCTTGGTACCGTTAGGCTGGTAAAGTTCTCTTTTTCTCCTTGTATACAGCTCAAGGAGCACTTGTAACTCAAGAAAGGAGAAATACATATCTTTGCGTTAGCTTTCTGTGTGTAGAATCCACTACATCTTCCCTCCCCAGATCCCACTAGCATCCATTGGCCCCTAACTTTAGCCTACCCATGGCATCTGCCGTGCCACCACCACGACAGTTGGCGCCCACCGTGGGGCCAGCAGCGGTTCTAGCTGGAGTTATGATCTGGACGGGAAACTTCATCAAGACCGGCGAGCGCTTTGTCTCTGGCTTGGTCCAGAGATTTGGTCTCTGTGATTATGTCAGCGACAATGCAGGGAGCTTCAGGGGGAAAGCTCTCCCGCGTAATGGTGTCTTCATCAACCTGGGCGGGCACCAGGTTTACGTCAGTGTCGACATCTCCGGCGTTTATCCTCACCAAGTTGTTGTTGCAGGAGATCCACCTCTTAACGCTGCAGGCCGTCCGTCCGGAGCGCATCCTGTAGGTAGCATCGAGGTAATGGTCGTGGCCGGGGTGCAAACTGGAGTAGAAGCTGCCGGATCAGGCAGAGAACCCGCCACCGGTGTACAGGGCGCACACAGGCAGACAGCACCAATATCCTCCGAGGTAATCCCACCAGCAACCAACCTGACCGAGGTGCAGAACATCACCCCAAAAGCACCAAGAGTAAGAGGGCCACCTCTGGAAAGGCCAGAGAATATTCTTCAGGCGACTATAGAAAGCTTGACTACACCTGTAGCGCCGATACTTAATCCGGCAAATGCTCAGGCAGAGTTAGAGGAAACCAGGCAAAAGGTGCTGATAGAGGCCAAAAAGGTGTCGGCCTTGCGGGAGTCCTTAAACAGGACCCTGCGAGAATATGCCAAAGCGAATAAGCTTGACGTCGCGCCCGAACGGGTGGACGAACTAAGATTGAGAGGGAATAACCTCATGGATGACATCAATAAAGAGCATGAAGCTCATAAAGCAGAATCAGAGGATTTAGGCTTGCCGAGGTACAGTACCCCGGCAAGAAACCTAAGAGCGGCAAATGCCGCAGCATTAGAGTTAGAGGGGTTGACCGGTGAGGCCTGGCAGAAACAACAAGAAAGAGTAAACGAGATGGTGCGCATCACGAACCAGCAAAACAAGGAAATGCTCAGAGCAAACCCGGCGAGGCTGGGGGCCTCGCGAATGGTTCATTCGGCAGGAGCAGCACCAGCCTTGTCTGTGGCAGCAGCATCTTCACCCGGAAATAATGCTCGAAGAGACAAAGCAGTAACCTCGGGAAAGAGGAACAAGCAGATTGTCCCATACGATCCGGCAATGGCCGGAAAGGCAAATGAAAACAGAGGCAATGCAAGCCGAGGTAACAGTGGGGAGAGGAACCACGGCCGTGTGGAGAAAGACGGCGGAAGCCGAGGCAACGGAGACCTCGGCAGAAGAGAGCCCGCGAGAGGCAATCATGAGAACAATACCTCGGTCGAAGTAAGGAGAGACTGCCACTCAACCCGCAACCGAGGCATGAACCCCGGCAGGAAAGAGAAACAAGGCCAGCTCGCCACAATCAAATTAATGAGAGATACAATGATGGTTATTCCGAAATGGAATATGCAATCCATGGCGGAAACAACCATTATGGAATACAGGACAGAGTTCTGTACAGAGATTTGCCATCAAATGATGCAAGAGTGAAGCTGGACCGGCTATACAGGTCCGAGTTGTTGGAAGAACAGGGTCCACCAGGGCCAGCATGCTTCGGACCACGGATCATGGGCGAACCTCCTCTGCCGAACTTTCAGCTGGCAAGGGGCGCGAAAACATACAATGGAAGTACCAAACCACAAGACTGGTTAATTGACTATGCCACTGCTGTAAAAATAGTGGGTGGGAACCTACGATGGGCAGTACGGTATGTACCACAAATGCTGGAAGGACCAGCTAGAGTGTGGCTGAATAATCTACCAGCCGGCAGTATCAACTGTTGGCTGGATTTTGAGGAAATGTTTGTCAGCAACTTTACCAGTACATACAAGAGGCCAAACCGGCCACAACAGTTAGCCATGTGCAAGCAGAGGCCGAATGAAACAGATAGAGAATTTTTAACTCGGTGGTGCAACCTGAGAAACTCATGTGAAGGAGTCATAGAATCGCAAGCAATAGCGTGGTTCGCGCAAGGATGCCGTTATGGCAGCGTATTATGGCAACGTTTGCAGAGAGATATGCCGACCACACTGGCAGAAACTATCAGAATAGCGGACTCCTACGCATTAGGAGACCCAACGCAACCAGAATTAATGTCGGCAGATCATCGCGAGCAACAGGACCATATGCAAGAGATTTGGCCGGGTCATCCAGGCGCGGTGATTTCAGAGGAAGAAGAAGAGAGGAAAGGCCGGATTATAGATATAATTCGGCCCAAGTGGCAGCGGTAGCACAGGACCCATCGGGTCATGGAGCAACTCAACGGCAGAAGAATGGTCCTCAACAGTGGACACCAAGAAATGAAGGAAAAAGGCAGTGGACCCCAGAACAAAAGAAACAGTGGCAGGAGAGGCCGAAGTACACGTTCGAATCCATGTTAGATCAGCCGTGCAAATTTCACACGTCAAACCCATCTAGGCCAGCCAACCATACCACCCGCCAATGTGCATGGATGAAAAATGCAATGGGGAACCCCGCAGGGGTTCAGGCACCCCATCAAGTACATCAGCAGCATCAGCCACAGTTGACTGGAGCAAATGCACAGCAACTGATGTTACCGCCTCCTCCCCCGAGGTACGATAACTCGGATCGGAGAGACGCGGTACATCAAGTGATGAACCAAGTCCAGGATGGAAGAACAAATCCGGCGACTACCGGACGCAATGATTATAGAGAACATCATCAGTCTTATTGCGTGTTCACAATGGAACAGCAAGACAAACAGAGTGTGCAACGCCGGCATATGGAAGTAAATGCAGTTATGCCGGCGATACCGAGATATGTGCCTTGGTCTGATCAGGAAGTAACTTGGAGCATAAAGGATCATCCCAAGATAATGTCGAATCCTGGTTCATATGCACTCGTGTTGGATCCGACATTTGTTGGACCAAGCATCAATGTTAAATTCTCAAAGGTACTCATTGACAATGGAAGTAGTATCAACATCATGTACAAAGATACCATGCATAAACTTGGAATATCGCAGAACATGTTGCAGTCCACGAGGACCACTTTCCATGGGATAGTGCCAGGGCTTTCATGTGAACCCATTGGTAAGGTCCGAGTTGATGTGTTATTCGGCACAAGAGATAACTGCAGAGCAGAAAACTTAGAATTTGAGGTGGTGGATCTAGAGAGTTGTTATCACGCTTTACTCGGACGGCCAGCGCTGGCCAAATTCATGGGCAGCTGTCATGTAAGTTATCTGAAAATGAAGCTACCTGAACCACAAGGAGTGATAACAGTTGCAGGGGATTACAAGAAGTCAATGGAGTGTGCTTCAGCCGGGTCAAATTTGGCTGAGTCATTGGTTATAGCAAGAGAAAAAAGAAGGATTCAGGAGGTAGCAGCCCTCGCTCAGTCGGCGCAGCTGAACATGCCGGCACTAGCCAACCCGCATGGCAGTGTCTCTTTTCAGCCGACTAAAGAAACGAAGAAGTTTCAGATAGATGAGCAATACCCGGAGCGTACGGTTACTATTGGTGCAGACCTGGACGCTAAATAGGAAAGCGAGCTCATCAACTTCCTCCGTGAGAATCGGGACATATTTGCATGGTCAACTCAGGATCTACAAGGTGTTCCGAGGGAGTTGGCTGAGCACTCTTTGAATGTAAGGCCAGGAGCAAGGCTGGTGAAGCAACCTCTCCGCCGCTTCGCCGAAGACAGGAGAAAAATAATAGGGGATGAAATAGCTAGGCTCCTCGCAGCCGGGTTCATCATGGAGGTGCTGTACCCGGATTGGTTGTCGAATCCGGTGCTGGTAGAAAAGAAGAAAGATGATCCCAATGTAGCCGTTGTATGGCGAATGTGTATCGATTACACGAACCTGAACAAGGCGTGTCCAAAAGATCCTTTTCCATTGCCTAGAATAGACCAAGTCATTGATTCGACTGCTGGTTGTGAGTTATTATCATTTGTAGACGCGTACTCTGGTTTCCACCAGATACCGTTAAATCCGGCCGATCAAATAAAGACTGCATTTATTACCCCGTACGGGGCTTATTGCTATCGCACAATGCCATTCGGCCTGCGGAATGCAGGAGCAACATATCAGAGATGCATGCAAAAATGTCTACACGAGCAAATAGGAAAAAATGTACAAGTATATGTAGATGACGTAGTCATTAAAACCAAGGAAAGCAAAACGTTACTGGAGGATATACGGCAAACCTTCACGAACTTGAGAAGGTTCCGAATGAAGCTTAATCCGGACAAGTGCACGTTTGGCGTGCCGGCAGGAAAATTACTCGGTTTTCTTGTATCCAGCCGAGGTATAGAGGCCAACCCAACAAAGATTAAGGCAGTAGAAAAAATGGAATTCCCAAGATGCTTAAATGATGTGCAAAAATTCACGGGTTGTCTAGCCTCGCTCAGCCGATTTGTATGTCGGCTGGGAGAGAAGGCGCTACCATTATATCAGCTGATGAAGAAATCAGATAAATTCGTTTGGACTCCACAAGCGGACAGCGCGTTTCATGAGTTGAAAAAAATGTTGGTCACAGCACCTATTTTGGCTTCTCCATTATCAAAAGAGCCTATGTTACTCTATATAGCGGCTACCAATAGAGTAGTAAGTGTTGTAGTCGTAGTAGAACGACTTGAAGATAATAAGTTGGTACAGAGGCCGGTATATTATTTAAGTGAGGTGTTGTCCACTTCAAAACAGAATTACCCACATTATCAGAAGATGGCTTATGGGGTGTACATGTCGGCAAAAAAGCTTAAACATTACTTCGAAGAGCATCCCATCAGAGTAATCTGTGAAGCGCCCATATCCGACATATTGAGCAACAAAGATGCAAGTGGCCGAATAGCTAAATGGGCAATCGAATTGTCACCATACGCTCCACAATTTGACAGGAGAGATGCAATCAAATCTCAAGCAGTCACCGACTTGTTTGTGGATTGGGCCGAAGTGCAATACGAGCCACCATTACCAGATCCAAATTATTGGACGATGCATTTCGATGGTTCCAAACTAAGAAATGGTTTGGGGGCGGGAATAGTGTTAACCTCGCCCAAAAGAGATCAGCTAAAATATGTGCTACAAATACATTTTGCCGCATCCAACAACATAGCCGAATATGAAGCACTGGTTCATGGATTGAAAGTAGCAAAAGAGATTGGCATACGCCGAATCTTATGCTATGGGGACTCGGACCTAGTAGTACAGCAAGTCTCAGGAAATTGGGATGCATTAGATGCTAATATGGCTTTATACAGATTTCATGTGCAAAAGATCAGTGGATACTTTGAAGGATGTGAATTTAGCCACATACCTCGGGCAGAAAATGATGCCGCAGATACGTTGTCAAAGCTCGGATCAACCCGGCAGTCAATTCCACCGGGTATTGCCCTGGAACACCTCAGAAAACCATCAATAATCCCTTCACCAGAATTCGAATCTATCTTTATCCCGGCTAGTTCGGCAGCAGACAATGTGCCGATGGAGGTAGACCAGCAATGTAACTCGGAATCCCCCAAGAGGAGGACATCAGAAGTAAGCACAATTATGGAGAAGGCCAAGGTAGATACGTCGGCAGAAAACATGGAAATAGACAGTGAGACCACACCAGAAAAAGTCACACCGCTATGGGCGCAACCCATATTCTCTTACCTTAAAGACGCGGTATTACCAAGCAATGAAGTATTAGCAAGACAAACTGTAAGGAGAGCGAAAGCTTATATGATCATAAAGAATGAGCTATATAAAAGAAGTGTCACAAGCGTATTGCAAAAATGTGTGAGTTCGGCAGAAGGCCGGGAGATCCTCCTAGATATACATCAAGGAGAGTGTGGACATCATGCCTCATCTCGTGCATTGGTAGCCAAAGCATTCAGGCATGGATTTTATTGGCCGACGGCGTTGAAAGAAGCCAAAGAGTTGGTGGAAAAATGCAATGGTTGCCAGGGATACGCAACCAAAATACATATGCCATCGGCCGAGTTAAAAACAATACCCATCACTTGGCCATTTGCTGTGTGGGGCTTAGATATGGTGGGACCATTTAAGCCGGCCCGAGGGGGAATGACCCACATATTGGTTATGGTGGACAAGTTCACAAAATGGATTGAAGTGAAACCAATAAAAAAGTGCGATGGGCCCACAGCAGTAAAATTTCTCAAAGATATTATTTTAAGATATGGGTACCCACACAGTATTATCACAGATAATGGCACAAATTTTGCAGAAGGAGCCTTTGCCAGATTCTGTAGAGAAAAATACATAAGGTTAGATATTACCTCTGTGGCTCACCCAGCGTCTAATGGGCAAGTGGAAAGGTCTAATGGACTAGTATTGTCAGGAATAAAACCACGACTTGTTGAACCACTGCAAAGGTCGGCAGGATGTTGGATTGAGGAACTCCCAGCCGTGTTATGGAGCCTCAGAACTACTCCAAATAGGTCAACAGGATACACACCATTCTTTCTAGTGTACGGGGCAGAGGCCGTGCTTCCAGCCGACATAATACATGACTCGCCAAGAGTTACTCAGTATACAACCTCGGAAGTAAACGAAATAGCTCGGCAAGATACTATAGACCTGCTAGAAGAAGCCAGAGAACTGGCACTATCACGATCAGCTATTTATCAGCAGAACCTGCGGCGATATCACAGCAAAAAGGTGAATCCAAGGGTATTCAAAGAAGGAGATTTAGTCCTCAGACTGGTGCAACGCACGGCCGGCATGCACAAGCTGTCACCTCCATGGGAGGGACCATTCATCGTGAGCAAGGCATTACATAACTATGCCTATTATTTAATCGATGCTTAATCCCCCGGAAGGGACAAGGCAGACAAAGCTGGCGAAGAAACGAAGCGGCCATGGAACGTAGCCCTGCTTCGTCCATTTTACTCATAGCATAGTATTTCAAGGTCAAGGACCAATGATGTATTAAACCTCGGCATCCAGAGCAGTGACTCGGGGACTGCCATATGTTATTTCAATTTCATGTTATGTATTAAACCTCGGCATCCAGAGCAGTGACTCGGGGACTGCCATATGTTATTTCAATTTCATGTTATGTATTAAACCTCGGCATCCAGAGCAGTGACTCGGGGACTGCCATATGTTATTTCATTTTCATGTTATGTATTAAACCTCGGCATCCAGAGCAGTGACTCGGGGACTGCCATATGTTATTTCAATTTCATGTTATGTATTAAACCTCGGCATCCAGAGCAGTGACTCGGGGACTGCTATAGATATTTGAAGTTTCAGTTTATGTACTAAACCTCGGCAGTCAAAGCAGCAACTAGAAAACTACCATATACCGCCCCAGAGCTATGTTGAGCACCAAACCTTGACGCCCTGGGCAGCGCCTCGGCGGTGGTCTTATATTGTTACTGAGATTTAGTTTACACACTAGACTTCAGCAGAACAGGCAATCACTCGGGGACTGCCATGTATTGTTCCAAAGTGGCAGTCAATCTTTGATACGGAAAGGATATCACATTTCGGCACTCAGGATAAGAACAGATCAACCCCGTATGATGTTCGAAGCTCACACACAGATTCCTCGACTAAAACACGAGAAAACAAAGACAAAGATACATCCTAACACCAAAATATGCAGGATACCAAAGCAAGAATTCGGATGGGAACCCACTTAAGCAAAGTTATAATAACTGCAAACTTATATGTCGCAGCAATGTACGGCAAAAGGAGATTCAGGTCATACAGGAAATTAACAAGTATTCCACGGACATCGTACGCCCGGCATACCAGGGATAGGAAATGACTTAAACGTTTTTCACTGGAGAGGCGGCAACCTGGTTAGGGACTGGAGACTCCGAGGTAGGAGGAACTTCGGCCGATGTTACCTCGCCCTCCGCAGACCTAGGTGCAACCTCGGCCGAAGCCTGAGGCTGCTGAGGAGCATCAATTTGCGCAGTGGAATGCCCGGTACCCTTGGAGGAGGATCGCGCGTCGCCGTTGTCATTCGAGCTCGAACTGGAGTAACCAGAAGTGGCCGAGTCATCTTCGTCTCCCCCTTGCTCAGCTGAATCATCTGATGCATCCTCGACTACGACCTCCTCGTTCGGGTTTGAAAGGAAACTCGGCCCTTCATTCCAGGTGTGCACGTCGGCATACTCGACGAGTTGAAAGGCGCGAGCTTGCCGAAGAGCAACAAAGGTGGGATCCTCAACCCAACGAGAACCGGTGCGAAAATTCCTCAAGATATCAAGAGAAATGTCTTCGTACCATGACATGATAACGGTGAGGGCCATATCAGCACCAGCTCGCCCAGCAGATTCCCTCCAAAGACTTAGTTGTTTTTCAGAGGCATTCAATCTAGTCACCAGCAATTCGATCTCGCTGATGTTAGGAGTCCCAGAAGTATTCGGCCAGAGAGCACGGTGAGCTCGAATAGCTGCCAATACCAAGTCCCTGCCCATGATTTTCATCGGACCAAGGGCAGCGCCAACAGAAACCAAGAAATCTTCTATTGAATATTCAAAATTCATGTCAACAGGGAGTCCTCGGCGCGCACGAGCAGCAAGGACCGCTTTAGAACTCACGGGCTTAGCTTCAAGAAAATGACCTGCGCAATTCAGGAGGCGCCAGAAGGCAGCAGAAGGAAGAAAGATAATCCAGCTATGTTAAGATGCTTACGATGAATGTAACTCATCATCAGCTGGAGGTACTTCGCCCAGTCAATCTTGTTCTTCTCAAAGCGAGCAATTTCCTCGCTCATTCCTCGAGTTTTCAGCTCGGCAGCCTCAAAGAGCTCTTTATTCTTTTGCAATTCCAAAGCCAGCTGGTTCTTCTCCTCGGAGAACTCCTGATCGACCTTTTCTAGCTCGGATTTCTGAGAAAGCTTAAGGGCCTCCACCTCGGCGCTTAGGCGAGCTATCTCGTCATCTTTTTCTTTTAGCTGCGCCGAATGAGTGGCGCCTTGTTCTAAAAAATGCAGCATTACATCAGGCATGGGCGTACAATCTTGGTGAGATGATGCAAAGGTTCGTATCTCGGCTTTACCAAAGCCAAACAAAGTAAAAGAAACTTAGTGCACGTCTTAGAAAGGGAAAAGTACGAGGTAGATGGAAAACTAACCTTCCAAGCTCTTGACTTTCTTCTCAAGACGAATATTGAGATTATTGATGTTACCTGTTAACCCACAAAGTAAGCCGGCATCCCATAGACAAAACAATGGCAATATTAGAGATGACAAGGAAAATGATCGGCATACCTGCTTTTTTCACCACAGGAATAACTTTTTCATATTTTTCTTCCAACTTCTTGTGCGAGAAAAGCAGTCTTTGAAATTCAGCAGTTCGCCGGTCATGTGCAACCTGAGCAATAGAACAAACAATGAACGGATATTCAAAGCCAAAACAGATCCGAGTTAAGCAAAAACTTAACTCAGATCTAGGTGGCTGGATATTCAAAGCCAAAACAAATCCGAGCTAAGCGAAAACTTAACCCGGATCTAGGTGGCTGGATATTCGAAGCTAAAGCAGATCCGAGTTAAGCGAAAACTTAACTCAGATCTAGGTGGCTGGATATTCAAGGCCAAAACAGATCCGAGCTAAGCGAAAACTTAACTCGGATCTAGGTGGCTGGATATTCGAAGCTAAAGCAGATCCGAGTTAAGCGAAAACTTAACTCAGATCTAGGTGGCTGGATATTCAAGGCCAAAACAGATCCGAGCTAAGCGAAAACTTAACCCGGATCTAGGTGGCTGGATATTCGAAGCTAAAGCAGATCCGAGTTAAGCGAAAACTTAACTCAGATCTAGGTGGCTGGATATTCAAGGCCAAAACAGATCCGAGCTAAGCGAAAATTTAACCCGGATCTAGGTGGCTGGAAATTCGAAGCTAAAGCAGATCCGAGTTAAGCGAGAACTTAACCCAGATCTAGGTGGCTGGATATTCAAAGCCGAAACAGATACGAGTTAAGCAAAAACTTAACCCAGATCTAGGTGGCTAGATATTCAAAGCTAAACCATATCCGAGTTAAGCGAAAACTCAACCCAGATCTAGGTGGCTGGATATTCAAAGCCAAACCAGATCCGAGTTAAGCGAAAACTTAACTCAGATCTAGGTGGCTGGAGATTCGAAGCCAAAACAGATCCGAGTTAAGCGAAAACTTAACTCAGATCTAGGTGGCTGGATAGTCGAAGCCAAAACAGATCCGAGTTAAGCAAAAACTTAACCCAGATCTAGGTGGCTGGATATTCAAAGCCAAAAGTAGATTCGAGTCAGGCGAAAGCTTAACCCAGACCTATGTGGCTAGACATTCAAAGAACAGCTAGATAAAATTTAAGCAAAAGTTTAAGATAGATTTACTCGGATATAGGCTCGAACCCTAAATTAAGTAGAGCTAAGCACAATAAAAACTTCCAAGCGAATAACAAGTTACTCATTTGCAAGTTTCGGGGACTAATGTATATATAATAGCATATGGAGAATCAGTCTAAACCCCGAGAAGTAGCAATTACCTCGTTCATCTTGTTGCTATCCAGAATGATCTTGGCAGCTTGATCCAAACGGCTGCTGATGTCGGAAAGTTGAAACGGCTGACTGTTTCGATTGCCCTCAAGCTGATCAGCAGCATTCCAGTTATGAGCATACTCCACCAGCGAGCCGAGGTTGTTCCCACTAGCCGTCCGGGTTAAGACTTTACCTCGGACATGTTGTGCAACCACTGCAGCCGCAGGGCTGGTATGAAGAGCAAGCTGGGTGCTGGCAGCCGAGGTAACAGAGGCTTTGGTAGGTGCAGTTCCTTTGCGCAGCACGTCGGCGATACTCGGCTGAGAAGAGCCGGCAAGACCTTTTTGGGAAGTGGAAGTTTTAGTGGCAATAGTTTTTCTTACTGTGGAGGCACCAGCAGAAGCTGATACCTCGGCAATGGGAACGGCGCCCTTAGAAGCAGGAGGGATCACAGGCGCTGAGGGCGCCGGGGTATTAACGACCACGGCTGCGGCTGGGGTTACAGTAGGAGCTACCGAGGTAGAAAGAGGCTCGGTGGATATGCTCGGATTCAGTGGAGGGGCAACGGGTTCAGTAGAAATCTCGGAGACACGAATATCAGGCGCATCGTGACGAGGGGGTGACATATGTGGAGCTGGAGGAGACGTAGCACGAGCAGGACTAGGAATCCTAGTATCTTCAACGGGCGGAGGAGACGGCTGCCGAATCGGGCGGCTAGTCATGCTAGGACCGCCAGGCTTAACGGAAAGCGGAGCACTGCGAAAATAAGAAAGAAAAAAGGGTGTCAGGATGGAAAACAGAAACAGGGAAACAAGAAATACGAGCAAAACGAACTTACCCTGCGACCCCAGGCATGGTCTTGCGCCTGGGAGGGTTCGGAGCAGACTTCTTCATTCGCTTCTTGGGGGCCGCCTCTGAAGCACTAGCAGGAGCCCCGCGTTTCCCCGAGGTAACTGGGGGCCGGGATGCAATAGGCTCGGCGTCGTGAACCTGACCGGCCGGATTAGCTGGGAAAGTAGAAGCCGGAAATGCATAAGAAATAGGCATTGCGGCAACTACCTCAAGAGCTTGGACCTCGTCCGAATCACCTTCCTCCTCATGGACCGAAGTTTTGCCACGAGCGCGAGCCGTAGCAGGATCCGACTTAGGGACGAATTCTTCAGAGTCCGGCTCCCCAACGTCCGGGGTATTCCGATCCGCAGTCCACGGAAGCGACAAAACCTCGGCGTCCTCGTCCTTTTGCTCTGCGAACCTCTGTGAGGCGAAAAAGAAGGAAGGTTAGGGAAAAGTCTATGAAAACAATAGAAAATCAAAGCATTGAGGGTTAAACTTACTGCAGGAGGAGGACGCTCGCGGGTAAACGGTTTCAATCCCCAGGTCCAATCTTCAGGCATCTCCGTCTTAAATATAGCTCGGACGGGCTTGAAGACAAGGTAGTTGTCCAGTTCGACGGTAGAGACTCGGTTGGGGTCAAGTGGACCACTCATGTAGCAAAGTTTGTGCATCCTTTTCTGGAATGGGCAGATTCGGCTGCTGATGAAGGTAGCCATCAGGTCCTCGCCGCGTAATCCGGCCCGGATCAGTTCTTTGAGCCGAGTCTCGAAAAGCTCGGCCAAGACGTGGCTCCTCCTCGGATTGTATGTCCAATTCACCTTGGAAGGCGGACCAATGGAGAAGGCAGGGAGCCGAATCTTGTCTTCTGTTCCTTTGTTCTTGACGTAAAAGAAGGATTTGTGCCACTTCTTGCATGACTCTAACCCGGTGACGCGAGGAAATACAGACTTCCTCCGAGGTGTAATGGACGTCGCCCCGCATTGAGTAAGCTGTTTCTCGGAAGGGTGCAGAGACTTGTCAGGGACTACATTAGAACGGATCTGGAAGAACTTCGCCCAGACGTGCATGGACGGCCATAGGCCGAAGTATCCCTCCGAGGCGGAGATGAATGCAGAAAGAGAAGCGCTGGCGTTCGCAGGAAGATGATGCGGCTGAAGGCCGAAATAGTCGAGAAACTCTCTTGCGAAATCGCTAAGAGGGAGACCTAAGCCGCGCGAGAAATGCGACATAAAAACTACGTACTCCCTCACTAATTTCCGGAGATAACTCATTGCCGGGTAAACGACAAGAGACCTCGGCGGGAATCCTCCGGGTTCGGATGAGCCATTCGATCTCCTGCCGGGTAACTGAGGAGCCCTGCCACGAGCCCCGCTCAGGCCTAGAAGCAGCATCATCGTCCTCTACCAGGGCACCGCTAAAGGAACTAGACATGATTTCACCGGAGAGATCGCCGGAGGAACAACTCGCGGCGGAGGAAAACTTAGAGCTACGAGGCCCCGTCGCAATTCTACGCAAAAACGGCAGCGGAACGACGACTGAACCACAGCGCACGAACAAAGAGGAAACGAAGAGATCTAGAGGAAAGCCTAGGCGGCAAGACCGAAAAGAGCTCACCGGCGACGACGCCGGAACAAATAAGCGGCGACCAGTTGAGCGCGCGGCGGCGGACCCACGAACGAGCACAGAAGCGCGAGGAAGAAGAAGGGTGCGGGCGAGCGAGAAGTGGAAAAAGAAACTCCCAGGCGCCACGCCCCTCTTTATAACCTAGCCGCAGGCAAGGTAGTGGGATCGTGGGTGTGGCAGTTGGTGGCGCGGATCGTGTGCGCAGCACGACCACACGTCGCTGGGCGGAACCGCACCGAAGGCCACACGATTGACCAAGGAGCTCACGATCCCCAAGGAGAACGGCGCACGAGGCGTCGCAGCAACGGCGCGACAGTAACAGTAGCTTGTCAGTAAACGCTGTAGAGGAACAAAAAACTAGAGAAACAATGATGAGAATGACACGCGGGACGAGGCGTACACTACTAAATACGGTGTTATCACCACGACAATATAACTCGGAAACAATACATAACGAGCGTCGTGAAACTGATACAACCCGGCCGAGGTTATCGGCGGGACCGTACCAGCTTCGGGGACTAATGTTGGGGAGGTAACCCCGGATAGGGTAAAGACGGGGAAAGATGAAAGGGTGTTCCCCGTCTAGTTTCCGAGTTACACTATGAGTCGGCCGAATCCTGTAGAGGTCGGCCGAGATAGGAAAGGACAGGACCCTTGTAGTGAGGGCAAGGCATTACCCAGCCGAGATACAGCGTAAGTCGGCTGGGTTAGCCCAAGTAATCTTGATGCAGGTGAAGGACAAGCCGAAGTTACGCGAGGCAGGGCCGAATGATACGAAGCTTGCAGGAGAAGGAGAAGCCTAAAGTCAAACTCTAGTAGCAGGCTAGGTAGAATCTGAGCGAAGCCAAGCACTAGGGACAAAGGTGCAGAGCGACAGAGAGACAGAAGGAGGTCACGGAGGTGACAGTCCTGAAGCCCGGGTCACACAGGAGGGCCCCTCTGGAACTTTGTCGTCATTAGGGGAGCGACAGGGAAAGGGGGGCGCCGAACTACTATATTGGGACAAGCATATTCCTCGAATATGCTTGCCACATCAGCCCTAAAGGAACCCAAGGCTCTCCTTTATAAGGGCAGGCTTGGACCCTGAGGAGGGGATCGACTCATTCTTGGTACCGTTAGGCTGGTAATGTTCTCTTTTTCTCCTTGTATACAGCTCAAGGAGCACTTGTAACTCAAGAAAGGAGAAATACAGATCTTTGCGTTAGCTTTCTGTGTGTAGAATCCACTACATCTTCCCTCCCCAGATCCCACTAGCATCCATTGGCCCCTAACTTTAGCCTACCCATGGCATCTGCCGTGCCACCACCACGACAACAGACCACACATGGATCAACCACTAGAGTCATTACATGTGTGTTCTTTCCACAAACCACACATGGATCCACCAGTGGTCATTGCATGTGTGTTATTTCCACAAACCACACATGGATCAACCACCGGAGTCATTGCATGTGTGTTATTATACTAACACCACAAACCAGTATTAGAGTCATTGCATGTGTGTTCTTACACTAAAACCAACATGGATCCACCAGTGGTCATTGCATGTGTGTTCTTTCCACAAACCACATATGGATCAACCACTAGCGTCATTGCATGTGTGTTCTTTCCACAAACCACACATGGATCAACCACTAGAGTCATTGCATGTTTGTTCTTATACTAAAACCACAAACCAGCACTATTGTCATTGCATATGTGTTCTTTTCCACAAACCACACATGGATCCACCAGTGGTCATTGCATGTGTGTTCTTTGCACAAACCACATATGGATCAACCAGAGTAATTGCATGTGTGTTATTTCCACAAACCACACATGTGGACCCACTAGAGTCATTGCATGTGTGTTCTTTCCACAAACCACACATGGATCAACCACTAGAGTCATTGCATGTGTGTTATTTCCACAAACCACACATGGATCAACCACTAGAGTCATTGCATCTGTGTTCTTATACTAAAACCACAAACCAGTACTAGAGTCATTGCATGTTTGTTCTTATACTAAAACCACAAACCAGCACTAGAGTCATTACATGTTTGTTCTTTTCCACAAACCACACATGGATCCACCAGTGGTCATTGCATGTGTGTTCTTTCCACAAACCACATATGGATCAACCAGAGTCATTGCATGTGTGTTCTTTCCACAAACCACACATGGATCTACCACTAGAGTCATTGCAAGTTTGTTCTTATACTAAAACCACAAACTAGCACTAGAGTCATTGCATGTGTGTTCTTTTCCACAAACCACAAATGGATCTACCAGTGGTCATTGCATGTGTGTTCTTTCCACATACCACATATGGATCAACCTGAGTCATTGCATGTGTGTTCTTTCCACAAACCACACATGGATCAACCACTAGAGTCATTGCATATTTGTTCTTATACTAAAACCACAAACCAGCACTAGAGTCATTGCATGTGTGTTCTTTTCCACAAACCACAGATGGATCCACTAGACTCATTGCATGTGTGTTCTTTTCCACAAACAACTTATGGATCAACCAGTGGTCATTGCTTGTGTGTTCTTTCCACAAACCACATGTGGACCCATTACAGTCATTGCATCTGTGTTATTTCCACAAACGCATGGATCAACCACTAGAGTCATTGCATATGTGTTATTTCCACAAACCACACATGGATTAACCACTAGAGTCATTGCATGTGTGTTCTTATACTAAAACCAACACTAGACTCATTGCATGTGTGTTCTTTTCACAAACCACACGTGGATCAACCACTAGAGTCATTGCATGTGTGTTATTTCCACAAACAAACATGGATCAACCACAAGAGTCATTGCATGTGTGTTCTTTTCCACAAACCGCACATGGATCCACCAGTGGTCATTGCATGTGTGTTCTTTCCACAAACCACATATGGATCAACCAGAGTCATTGCATGTGTGTTCTTTCCACAAACCACACATGGATCAACCACTAGAGTCATTGCAAGTTTGTTCTTATACTAAAACCACAAACCAGCACTAGAGTCATTGCATGTGTGTTCTTTTCCACAAACCACAAATGGATCTACTAGTGGTCATTGCATGTGTGTTCTTTCCACATACCACATATGGATCAACCTGAGTCATTACATGTGTGTTCTTTCCACAAACCACACATGGATCAACCACTAGAGTCATTGCATGTTTGTTCTTATACTAAAACCACAAACCAGCACTAGAGTCATTGCATGTGTGTTCTTTTCCACAAACCACACATGGATCCACTAGACTCATTGCATGTGTGTTCTTTTCCACAAACAACTTATGGATCAACCAGTGGTCATTGCTTGTGTGTTCTTTCCACAAACCACATGTGGACCCATTACGGTCATTGCATGTGTGTTATTTCCACAAACGCATGGATCAACCACTAGAGTCATTGAATTTGTGTTATTTCCACAAACCACACATGGATTAACCACTAGAGTCATTGCATGTGTGTTCTTATACTAAAACCAACACTAGACTCATTGCATGTGTGTTCTTTTCACAAACCACACGTGGATCAACCACTAGAGTCATTGCATGTGTGTTATTTCCACAAACAAACATGGATCAACCACGAGAGTCATTGCATGTGTGTTTTTTTCCACAAACCGCACATGGATCCACCAGTGGTCATTGCATGTGTTTTCTTTCCACAAACCACACATGGATCAACAACTAGAGTCATTGCATGTGTGTTCTCTCCACAAACCACACATGGATCAACCAGAGTCATTGCATGTGTGTTCTTTTCACAAACCACTAGAGTCATTGCATGTGTGTTATTTCCACAAACAAACATGGATCAACCACCAGAGTCATTGCATGTGTGTTCTTTTCCACAAACCACACATGGATCCACCAGTGGTCATTGCATGTGTGTTATTTCCACAAACCACACATGGATAAACCACTAGAGTCATTGCATGTGTGTTCTTTCCACAAACCATACATGGATCCACCAGTGGTCATTGCATGTGTGTTATTTCCACAAACCACACATGGATCAACCACTAGAGTCATTGCATGTGTGTTCTTATACTAAAACCACAAACCAGTACTAGATTTCTTGCATGTGTGTTCTTACACTAAAACCAACATGGATCCACCAGTGGTCATTGCATGTGTGTTCTTTCCACAAACCACATATGGATCAACCACTAGAGTCATTGCATGTGTGTTCTTTCCACAAACCACACATGGATACACCACTAGAGTCATTGCATGTTTGTTCTTATACTAAAACAACAAACCAACACTAGAGTCATTGCATTTGTGTTCTTTTCCACAAACCACACATGGATCCACCAGTGGTCATTGCATGTGTGTTCTTTCCACAAACCACACATGGATCAACCAGAGTCATTGCATGTGTGTTCTTTCCACAAACCACACATGGATCAACCACTAGAGTCATTGCATGTTTGTTCTTATACTAAGACCACAAACCAGCACTAGAGTCATTGCATGTGTGTTCTTTTCCACAAACCACACACGGATCCACCAGTGGTCATTGCATGTGTGTTCTTTCCACATACCACATATGGATCAACCAGAGTCATTGCATGTGTGTTCTTTCCACAAACCACACATGGATCAACCACTAGAGTCATTGCATGTGTGCTATTTCCACAAACCACACATGGATCAAGCACCAGAGTCATTGCATGTGTGTTCTTTCCACAAACCACACATGGATCAACCACTAGAGTCTTTGCATGTTTGTTCTTATACTAAAACCACAAACCAGCACTAGAGTCATTACATGTGTGTTCTTTTCCACAAACCACACATGAATCCACTAGACTCATTGCATGTGTGTTCTTTTCCACAAACAACTTATGGATCAACAAGTGGTCATTGCTTGTGTGTTCTTTCCACAAACCACATGTGGACCCATTACAGTCATTGCATGTGTGTTATTTCCACAAACCACACATGGATCAACCACTAGAGTCAATTCATATGTGTTATTTCCACAAACCACACATGGATCAACCACTAGAGTCATTGCATGTGTGTTCTTATACTAAAACCAACACTAGAGTCATTGCATGTGTGTTCTTTTCCCAAACCACACGTGGATCAACCACTAGAGTCATTGCATGTGTGTTATTTCCACAAACAAACATGGATCAACCACTAGAGTCATTGCATGTGTGTTATTTTCCACAAACCACACATGGATCCACCAGTGGTCATTGCATGTGTGTTCTCTCCACAAACCACACATGGATCAACCACTAGAGTCATTGCATGTGTGTTCTTTCCACAAACCACACATGGATCAACCAGAGTCATTGCATGTGTGTTCTTTTCAGAAACCACTAGAGTCATTGCATGTGTGTTATTTCCACAAACAAAAATGGATCAACCACTAGAGTCATTGCATGTGTGTTCTTATACTAAAACCAACACTAGACTCATTGCATGTGTGTTCTTTTCACAAACCACACGTGGATCAACCACTAGAGTCATTGCATGTGTGTTATTTCCACAAACAAACATGGATCAACCACTAGAGTTATTGCATGTGTGTTCTTTTCCACAAACCGCACATGGATCCACCAGTGGTCATTGCATGTATGTTCTTTCCACAAACCACACATGGATCAACAACTAGAGTCATTGCATGTGTGTTCTTTCCACAAACCACACATGGATCAACCAGAGTCATCACATGTGTGTTCTTTTCACAAACCACTAGAGTCATTGCATGTGTGTTATTTCCACAAACAAACATGGATCAACCACTAGAGTCATTGCATGTGTGTTCTTTTCCACAAACCACACATGGATCCACCAGTGGTCATTGCATGTGTGTTCTTTCCACAAACCACACATGGATAAACCACTAGAGTCATTGCATGTGTGTTCTTTCCACAAACCACACATGGATCCACTAGTGGTCATTGCATGTGTGTTATTTCCACAAACCACACATGGATCAACCACTAGAGTCATTGCATGTGTGTTCTTATACTAAAACCACAAACCAGTACTAGAGTCATTGCATGTTTGTTCTTATACTAAAACCACAAACCAGCACTAGAGTCATTGCATGTTTGTTCTTTTCCACAAACCACACATGGATCCACCAGTGGTCATTGCATATGTGTTCTTTCCACAAACCACATATGAATCAACCAGAGTCATTGCATGTGTGTTCTTTCCACAAACAACACATGGATCAACCACTAGAGTCATTGCAAGTTTGTTCTTATACTAAAACCACAAACCAGCACTAGAGTCATTGCATGTGTGTTCTTTTCCACAAACCACAAATGGATCTACCAGTGGTCATTGTATGTGTGTTCTTTCCACATACCACATATGGATCAACCTAAGTCATTGCATGTGTGTTCTTTCCACAAACCACACTTGAATCAACCACTAGAGTCATTGCATATTTGTTCTTATACTAAAACCACAAACCAGCACTAGAGTCATTGCATGTGTGTTCTTTTCCACAAACCACACATGGATCCACTAGACTCATTGCATGTGTGTTCTTTTCCACAAACAACTTATGGATCAAACAGTGGTCATTGATTGTGTGTTCTTTCGACAAACCACATGTGGACCCATTACAGTCATTGCATGTGTGTTATTTCCACAAACGCATGGATCAACCACTAGAGTCATTGCATATGTGTTATTTCCACAAACCACACATGGATCAACCACTAGAGTCATTGCATGTGTGTTCTTATACTAAAACCAACACTAGACTCATTGCATGTGTGTTCTTTTCACAAACCACACGTGGATCAACCACTAGAGTCATTGCATGTGTGTTATTTCCACAAACAAACATGGATCAACCACTAGAGTCATTGCATGTGTGTTCTTTTCCACAAACCGCACATGGATCCACCAGTGGTCATTGCATGTGTGTTCTTTCCACAAACCACACATGGATCAACAACTAGAGTCATTGCATGTGTGTTCTTTCCACAAACTACACATGGATCAACCAGAGTCATTGCATGTGTGTTCTTTTCCACAAACCACAAATGGATCTACTAGTGGTCATTGCATGTGTGTTCTTTCCACATACCACATATGGATCAACCTGAGTCATTGCATGTGTGTTCTTTCCACAAACCACACATGGATCAACCACTAGAGTCATTGCATATTTGTTCTTATACTAAAACCATAAACCAGCACAAGAGTCATTGCATGTGTGTTCTTTTCCACAAACCACACATGGATCCACTAGACTCATTGCATGTGTGTTCTTTTCCACAAACAACTTATGGATCAACCAGTGGTCATTGCTTGTGTGTTCTTTACACAAACCAGATGTGGACCCATTACAGTCATTGCATGTGTGTTATTTCCACAAACGCATGGATCAACCACTAGAGTCATTGCATATGTGTTATTTCCACAAACCACACATGGATTAACCACTAGAGTCATTGCATGTGTGTTCTTATACTAAAACCAACACTAGACTCATTGCATGTGTGTTCTTTTCACAAACCACACGTGGATCAACCACTAGAGTCATTGCATGTTTGTTATTTCCACAAACAAACATGGATCAACCACTAGAGTCATTGCATGTGTGTTCTTTTCCACAAACCGCACATGGATCCACCAGTGGTCATTGCATGTGTGTTCTTTCCACAAACCACATATGGATCAACCAGAGTCATTGCATGTGTGTTCTTTCCACAAACCACACATGGATCAACCACTAGAGTCATTGCAAGTTTGTTCTTATACTAAAACCACAAACCAGCACTAGAGTCATTGCATGTGTGTTCTTTTCCACAAACCACAAGTGGATCTACCAGTGGTCATTGCATGTGTGTTCTTTCCACATACCACATATGGATCAACCTGAGTCATTGCATGTGTGTTCTTTCCACAAACCACACATGGATCAACCACTAGAGTCATTGTATGTTTGTTCTTATACTAAAACCACAAACCAGCACTAGAGTCATTGCATGTGTGTTCTTTTCCACAAACCACACATGGATCCACTAGACTCATTGCATGTGTGTTCTTTTCCACAAACAACTTATGGATCAACCAGTGGTCATTGCTTGTGTGTTCTTTCCACAAACCACATGTGGACCCATTACGGTCATTGCATATGTGTTATTTCCACAAACGCATGGATCAACCACTAGAGTTATTGCATGTGTGTTCTTTTCCACAAACCGCACATGGATCCACCAGTGGTCATTGCATGTATGTTCTTTCCACAAACCACACATGGATCAACAACTAGAGTCATTGCATGTGTGTTCTTTCCACAAACCACACATGGATCAACCAGAGTCATCACATGTGTGTTCTTTTCACAAACCACTAGAGTCATTGCATGTGTGTTATTTCCACAAACAAACATGGATCAACCACTAGAGTCATTGCATGTGTGTTCTTTTCCACAAACCACACATGGATCCACCAGTGGTCATTGCATGTGTGTTCTTTCCACAAACCACACATGGATAAACCACTAGAGTCATTGCATGTGTGTTCTTTCCACAAACCACACATGGATCCACTAGTGGTCATTGCATGTGTGTTATTTCCACAAACCACACATGGATCAACCACTAGAGTCATTGCATGTGTGTTCTTATACTAAAACCACAAACCAGTACTAGAGTCATTGCATGTTTGTTCTTATACTAAAACCACAAACCAGCACTAGAGTCATTGCATGTTTGTTCTTTTCCACAAACCACACATGGATCCACTAGTGGTCATTGCATGTGTGTTCTTTCCACAAACCACATATGAATCAACCAGAGTCATTGCATGTGTGTTCTTTCCACAAACAACACATGGATCAACCACTAGAGTCATTGCAAGTTTGTTCTTATACTAAAACCACAAACCAGCACTAGAGTCATTGCATGTGTGTTCTTTTCCACAAACCACAAATGGATCTACCAGTGGTCATTGTATGTGTGTTCTTTCCACATACCACATATGGATCAACCTAAGTCATTGCATGTGTGTTCTTTCCACAAACCACACATGAATCAACCACTAGAGTCATTGCATATTTGTTCTTATACTAAAACCACAAACCAGCACTAGAGTCATTGCATGTGTGTTCTTTTCCACAAACCACACATGGATCCACTAGACTCATTGCATGTGTGTTCTTTTCCACAAACAACTTATGGATCAAACAGTGGTCATTGATTGTGTGTTCTTTCGACAAACCACATGTGGACCCATTACAGTCATTGCATGTGTGTTATTTCCACAAACGCATGTATCAACCACTGGAGTCATTGCATATGTGTTATTTCCACAAACCACACATGGATTAACCACTAGAGTCATTGCATGTGTGTTCTTATACTAAAACCAACACTAGACTCATTGCATGTGTGTTCTTTTCACAAACCACACGTGGATCAACCACTAGAGTCATTGCATGTGTGTTATTTCCACAAACAAACATGGATCAACCACTAGAGTCATTGCATGTGTGTTCTTTTCCACAAACCGCACATGGATCCACCAGTGGTCATTGCATGTGTGTTCTTTCCACAAACCACACATGGAACAACAACTAGAGTCATTGCATGTGTGTTCTTTCCACAAACTACACATGGATCAACCAGAGTCATTGCATGTGTGTTCTTTTCCACAAACCACAAATGGATCTACTAGTGGTCATTGCATGTGTGTTCTTTCCACATACCACATATGGATCAACCTGAGTCATTGCATGTTTGTTCTTTCCACAAACCACACATGGATCAACCACTAGAGTCATTGCATATTTGTTCTTATACTAAAACCATAAACCAGCACAAGAGTCATTGCATGTGTGTTCTTTTCCACAAACCACACATGGATCCACTAGACTCATTGCATGTGTGTTCTTTTCCACAAACAACTTATGGATCAACCAGTGGTCATTGCTTGTGTGTTCTTTACACAAACCAGATGTGGACCCATTACAGTCATTGCATGTGTGTTATTTCCACAAACGCATGGATCAACCACTAGAGTCATTGCATATGTGTTATTTCCACAAACCACACATGGATTAACCACTAGAGTCATTGCATGTGTGTTCTTATACTAAAACCAACACTAGACTCATTGCATGTGTGTTCTTTTCACAAACCACACGTGGATCAACCACTAGAGTCATTGCATGTTTGTTATTTCCACAAACAAACATGGATCAACCACTAGAGTCATTGCATGTGTGTTCTTTTCCACAAACCGCACATGGATCCACCAGTGGTCATTGCATGTGTGTTCTTTCCACAAACCACATATGGATCAACCAGAGTCATTGCATGTGTGTTCTTTCCACAAACCACACATGGATCAACCACTAGAGTCATTGCAAGTTTGTTCTTATACTAAAACCACAAACCAGCACTAGAGTCATTGCATGTGTGTTCTTTTCCACAAACCACAAGTGGATCTACCAGTGGTCATTGCATGTGTGTTCTTTCCACATACCACATATGGATCAACCTGAGTCATTGCATGTGTGTTCTTTCCACAAACCACACATGGATCAACCACTAGAGTCATTGTATGTTTGTTCTTATACTAAAACCACAAACCAGCACTAGAGTCATTGCATGTGTGTTCTTTTCCACAAACCACACATGGATCCACTAGACTCATTGCATGTGTGTTCTTTTCCACAAACAACTTATGGATCAACCAGTGGTCATTGCTTGTGTGTTCTTTCCACAAACCACATGTGGACCCATTACGGTCATTGCATATGTGTTATTTCCACAAACGCATGGATCAACCACTAGAGTCATTGCATATGTGTTATTTCCACAAACCACACATGGATTAACAACTAGAGTCATTGCATGTGTGTTCTTATACTAAAACCAACACTAGACTCATTGCATGTGTGTTCTTTTCACAAACCACACGTGGATCAACCACTAGAGTCATTGCATGTGTGTTATTTCCACAAACAAACATGGATCAACCACTAGAGTCATTGCATGTGTGTTTTTTTCCACAAACCGCACATGGATCCACCAGTGGTCATTGCATGTGTTTTCTTTCCACAAACCACACATGGATCAACAACTAGAGTCATTGCATGTGTGTTCTTTCCACAAACCACACATGAATCAACCAGAGTCATTGCATGTGTGTTCTTTTCACAAACCACTAGAGTCATTGCATGTGTGTTATTTCCACAAACAAACATGGATCAACCACCAGAGTCATTGCATGTGAGTTCTTTTCCACAAACCACACATGGATCCACCAGTGGTCATTGCATGTGTGTTATTTCCACAAACCACACATGGATAAACCACTAGAGTCATTGCATGTGTGTTCTTTCCACAAACCATACATGGATCCACCAGTGGTCATTGCATGTGTGTTATTTCCACAAACCACACATCGATCAACCACTAGAGTCATTGCATGTGTGTTCTTATACTAAAACCACAAACCAGTACTAGAGTTCTTGCATGTGTGTTCTTACACTAAAACCAACATGGATCCACCAGTGGTCATTGCATGTGTGTTCTTTCCACAAACCACATATGGATCAACCACTAGAGTCATTGCATGTGTGTTCTTTCCACAAACCACACATGGATCAACCACTAGAGTCAATTCATATGTGTTATTTCCACAAACCACACATGGATCAACCACTAGAGTCATTGCATGTGTGTTCTTATACTAAAACCAACACTAGAGTCATTGCATGTGTGTTCTTTCCACAAACCACACATGGATCAAGCAGTGTCATTGCATGTGTGTTCTTTTCCACAAACCACAAATGGATTTACTAGTGGTCATTGCATGTGTGTTCTTTCCACATACCACATATGGATCAACCTGAGTCATTGCATGTGTGTTCTTTCCACAAACCACACATGGATCAACCACTAGAGTCATTGCATATTTGTTCTTATACTAAAACCATAAACCAGCACAAGAGTCATTGCATGTGTGTTCTTTTCCACAAACCACACATGGATCCACTAGACTCATTGCATGTGTGTTCTTTTCCACAAACAACTTATGGATCAACCAGTGGTCATTGCTTGTGTGTTCTTTACACAAACCAGATGTGGACCCATTACAGTCATTGCATGTGTGTTATTTCCACAAACGCATGGATCAACCACTAGAGTCATTGCATATGTGTTATTTCCACAAACCACACATGGATTAACCACTAGAGTCATTGCATGTGTGTTCTTATACTAAAACCAACACTAGACTCATTGCATGTGTGTTCTTTTCACAAACCACACGTGGATCAACCACTAGAGTCATTGCATGTTTGTTATTTCCACAAACAAACATGGATCAACCACTAGAGTCATTGCATGTGTGTTCTTTTCCACAAACCGCACATGGATCCACCAGTGGTCATTGCATGTGTGTTCTTTCCACAAACCACATATGGATCAACCAGAGTCATTGCATGTGTGTTCTTTCCACAAACCACACATGGATCAACCACTAGAGTCATTGCAAGTTTGTTCTTATACTAAAACCACAAACCAGCACTAGAGTCATTGCATGTGTGTTCTTTTCCACAAACCACAAGTGGATCTACCAGTGGTCATTGCATGTGTGTTCTTTCCACATACCACATATGGATCAACCTGAGTCATTGCATGTGTGTTCTTTCCACAAACCACACATGGATCAACCACTAGAGTCATTGTATGTTTGTTCTTATACTAAAACCACAAACCAGCACTAGAGTCATTGCATGTGTGTTCTTTTCCACAAACCACACATGGATCCACTAGACTCATTGCATGTGTGTTCTTTTCCACAAACAACTTATGGATCAACCAGTGGTCATTGCTTGTGTGTTCTTTCCACAAACCACATGTGGACCCATTACGGTCATTGCATATGTGTTATTTCCACAAACGCATGGATCAACCACTAGAGTCATTGCATATGTGTTATTTCCACAAACCACACATGGATTAACCACTAGAGTCATTGCATGTGTGTTCTTATACTAAAACCAACACTAGACTCATTGCATGTGTGTTCTTTTCACAAACCACACGTGGATCAACCACTAGAGTCATTGCATGTGTGTTATTTCCACAAACAAACATGGATCAACCACTAGAGTCATTGCATGTGTGTTTTTTTCCACAAACCGCACATGGATCCACCAGTGGTCATTGCATGTGTTTTCTTTCCACAAACCACACATGGATCAACAACTAGAGTCATTGCATGTGTGTTCTTTCCACAAACCACACATGAATCAACCAGAGTCATTGCATGTGTGTTCTTTTCACAAACCACTAGAGTCATTGCATGTGTGTTATTTCCACAAACAAACATGGATCAACCACCAGAGTCATTGCATGTGAGTTCTTTTCCACAAACCACACATGGATCCACCAGTGGTCATTGCATGTGTGTTATTTCCACAAACCACACATGGATAAACCACTAGAGTCATTGCATGTGTGTTCTTTCCACAAACCATACATGGATCCACCAGTGGTCATTGCATGTGTGTTATTTCCACAAACCACACATGGATCAACCACTAGAGTCATTGCATGTGTGTTCTTATACTAAAACCACAAACCAGTACTAGAGTTCTTGCATGTGTGTTCTTACACTAAAACCAACATGGATCCACCAGTGGTCATTGCATGTGTGTTCTTTCCACAAACCACATATGGATCAACCACTAGAGTCATTGCATGTGTGTTCTTTCCACAAACCACACATGGATCAACCACTAGAGTCAATTCATATGTGTTATTTCCACAAACCACACATGGATCAACCACTAGAGTCATTGCATGTGTGTTCTTATACTAAAACCAACACTAGAGTCATTGCATGTGTGTTCTTTTCCCAAACCACACGTGGATCAACCACTAGAGTCATTTCATGTGTGTTATTTCCACAAACAAACATGGATCAACCACTAGAGTCATTGCATGTGTGTTCTTTTCCACAAACCACACATGGATCCACCAGTGGTCATTGCATGTGTGTTCTCTCCACAAACCACACATGGATCAACCACTAGAGTCATTGCATGTGTGTTCTTTCCACAAACCACACATGGATCAACCAGAGTCATTGCATGTGTGTTCTTTTCACAAACCACTAGAGTCATTGCATGTGTGTTATTTCCACAAACAAACATGGATCAACCACTAGAGTCATTGCATGTGTGTTCTTATACTAAAACCAACACTAGACTCATTGCATGTGTGTTCTTTTCACAAACCACACGTGGATCAACCACTAGAGTCATTGCATGTGTGTTATTTCCACAAACAAACATGGATCAACCACTAGAGTCATTGCATGTGTGTTCTTTTCCACAAACCGCACATGGATCCACCAGTGGTCATTGCATGTATGTTCTTTCCACAAACCACACATGGATCAACAACTAGAGTCATTGCATGTGTGTTCTTTCCACAAACCACACATGGATCAACCAGAGTCATCACATGTGTGTTCTTTTCACAAACCACTAGAGTCATTGCATGTGTGTTATTTCCACAAACAAACATGGATCAACCACTAGAGTCATTGCATGTGTGTTCTTTTCCACAAACCACACATGGATCCACTAGTGGTCATTGCATGTGTGTTCTTTCCACAAACCACACATGGATAAACCACTAGAGTCATTGCATGTGTGTTCTTTCCACAAACCACACATGGATCCACTAGTGGTCATTGCATGTGTGTTATTTCCACAAACCACACATGGATCAACCACTAGAGTCATTGCATGTGTGTTCTTATACTAAAACCACAAACCAGTACTAGAGTCATTGCATGTTTGTTCTTATACTAAAACCACAAACCAGCACTAGAGTCATTGCATGTTTGTTCTTTTCCACAAACCACACATGGATCCACCAGTGGTCATTGCATGTGTGTTCTTTCCACAAACCACATATGAATCAACCAGAGTCATTGCATGTGTGTTCTTTCCACAAACCACACATGGATCAACCACTAGAGTCATTGCAAGTTTGTTCTTATACTAAAACCACAAACCAGCACTAGAGTCATTGCATGTGTGTTCTTTTCCACAAACCACAAATGGATCTACCAGTGGTCATTGTATGTGTGTTCTTTCCACATACCACATATGGATCAACCTAAGTAATTGCATGTGTGTTCTTTCCACAAACCACACATGAATCAACCACTAGAGTCATTGCATATTTGTTCTTATACTAAAACCACAAACCAGCACTAGAGTCATTGCATGTGTGTTCTTTTCCACAAACCACACATGGATCCACTAGACTCATTGCATGTGTGTTCTTTTCCACAAACAACTTATGGATCAACCAGTGGTCATTGCTTGTGTGTTCTTTCCACAAACCACATGTGGACCCATTACGGTCATTGCATATGTGTTATTTCCACAAACGCATGGATCAACCACTAGAGTCATTGCATATGTGTTATTTCCACAAACCACACATGGATTAACCACTAGAGTCATTGCATGTGTGTTCTTATACTAAAACCAACACTAGACTCATTGCATGTGTGTTCTTTTCACAAACCACACGTGGATCAACCACTAGAGTCATTGCATGTGTGTTATTTCCACAAACAAACATGGATCAACCACTAGAGTCATTGCATGTGTGTTTTTTTCCACAAACCGCACATGGATCCACCAGTGGTCATTGCATGTGTTTTCTTTCCACAAACCACACATGGATCAACAACTAGAGTCATTGCATGTGTGTTCTTTCCACAAACCACACATGAATCAACCAGAGTCATTGCATGTGTGTTCTTTTCACAAACCACTAGAGTCATTGCATGTGTGTTATTTCCACAAACAAACATGGATCAACCACCAGAGTCATTGCATGTGAGTTCTTTTCCACAAACCACACATGGATCCACCAGTGGTCATTGCATGTGTGTTATTTCCACAAACCACACATGGATAAACCACTAGAGTCATTGCATGTGTGTTCTTTCCACAAACCATACATGGATCCACCAGTGGTCATTGCATGTGTGTTATTTCCACAAACCACACATGGATCAACCACTAGAGTCATTGCATGTGTGTTCTTATACTAAAACCACAAACCAGTACTAGAGTTCTTGCATGTGTGTTCTTACACTAAAACCAACATGGATCCACCAGTGGTCATTGCATGTGTGTTCTTTCCACAAACCACATATGGATCAACCACTAGAGTCATTGCATGTGTGTTCTTTCCACAAACCACACATGGATCAACCACTAGAGTCAATTCATATGTGTTATTTCCACAAACCACACATGGATCAACCACTAGAGTCATTGCATGTGTGTTCTTATACTAAAACCAACACTAGAGTCATTGCATGTGTGTTCTTTTCCCAAACCACACGTGGATCAACCACTAGAGTCATTTCATGTGTGTTATTTCCACAAACAAACATGGATCAACCACTAGAGTCATTTCATGTGTGTTCTTTTCCACAAACCACACATGGATCCACCAGTGGTCATTGCATGTGTGTTCTCTCCACAAACCACACATGGATCAACCAATAGAGTCATTGCATGTGTGTTCTTTCCACAAACCACACATGGATCAACCAGAGTCATTGCATGTGTGTTCTTTTCACAAACCACTAGAGTCATTGCATGTGTGTTATTTCCACAAACAAACATGGATCAACCACTAGAGTCATTGCATGTGTGTTCTTATACTAAAACCAACACTAGACTCATTGCATGTGTGTTCTTTTCACAAACCACACGTGGATCAACCACTAGAGTCATTGCATGTGTGTTATTTCCACAAACAAACATGGATCAACCACTAGAGTCATTGCATGTGTGTTCTTTTCCACAAACCGCACATGGATCCACCAGTGGTCATTGCATGTATGTTCTTTCCACAAACCACACATGGATCAACAACTAGAGTCATTGCATGTGTGTTCTTTCCACAAACCACACATGGATCAACCAGAGTCATCACATGTGTGTTCTTTTCACAAACCACTAGAGTCATTGCATGTGTGTTATTTCCACAAACAAACATGGATCAACCACTAGAGTCATTGCATGTGTGTTCTTTTCCACAAACCACACATGGATCCACCAGTGGTCATTGCATGTGTGTTCTTTCCACAAACCACACATGGATAAACCACTAGAGTCATTGCATGTGTGTTCTTTCCACAAACCACACATGGATCCACTAGTGGTCATTGCATGTGTGTTATTTCCACAAACCACACATGGATCAACCACTAGAGTCATTGCATGTGTGTTCTTATACTAAAACCACAAACCAGTACTAGAGTCATTGCATGTTTGTTCTTATACTAAAACCACAAACCAGCACTAGAGTCATTGCATGTTTGTTCTTTTCCACAAACCACACATGGATCCACCAGTGGTCATTGCATGTGTGTTCTTTCCACAAACCACATATGAATCAACCAGAGTCATTGCATGTGTGTTCTTTCCACAAACCACACATGGATCAACCACTAGAGTCATTGCAAGTTTGTTCTTATACTAAAACCACAAACCAGCACTAGAGTCATTGCATGTGTGTTCTTTTCCACAAACCACAAATGGATCTACCAGTGGTCATTGTATGTGTGTTCTTTCCACATACCACATATGGATCAACCTAAGTAATTGCATGTGTGTTCTTTCCACAAACCACACATGAATCAACCACTAGAGTCATTGCATATTTGTTCTTATACTAAAACCACAAACCAGCACTAGAGTCATTGCATGTGTGTTCTTTTCCACAAACCACACATGGATCCACTAGACTCATTGCATGTGTGTTCTTTTCCACAAACAACTTATGGATCAACCAGTGGTCATTGATTGTGTGTTCTTTCGACAAACCACATGTGGACCCATTACAGTCATTGCATGTGTGTTATTTCCACAAACGCATGGATCAACCACTAGAGTCATTGCATATGTGTTATTTCCACAAACCACACATGGATTAACCACTAGAGTCATTGCATGTGTGTTCTTATACTAAAACCAACACTAGACTCATTGCATGTGTGTTCTTTTCACAAACCACACATGGATCAACCACTAGAGTCATTGCATGTTTGTTCTTATACTAAAACCACAAACCAGCACTAGAGTCATTACATGTTTGTTCTTTTCCACAAACCACACATGGATCCACCAGTGGTCATTGCATGTGTGTTCTTTCCACAAACCACATATGGATCAACCAGAGTCATTGCATGTGTGTTCTTTCCACAAACCACACATGGATCTACCACTAGAGTCATTGCAAGTTTGTTCTTATACTAAAACCACAAACTAGCACTAGAGTCATTGCATGTGTGTTCTTTTCCACAAACCACAAATGGATCTACCAGTGGTCATTGCATGTGTGTTCTTTCCACATACCACATATGGATCAACCTGAGTCATTGCATGTGTGTTCTTTCCACAAACCACACATGGATCAACCACTAGAGTCATTGCATATTTGTTCTTATACTAAAACCACAAACCAGCACTAGAGTCATTGCATGTGTGTTCTTTTCCACAAACCATAGATGGATCCACTAGACTCATTGCATGTGTGTTCTTTTCCACAAACAACTTATGGATCAACCAGTGGTCATTGCTTGTGTGTTCTTTCCACAAACCACATGTGGACCCATTACAGTCATTGCATCTGTGTTATTTCCACAAACGCATGGATCAACCACTAGAGTCATTGCATATGTGTTATTTCCACAAACCACACATGGATTAACCACTAGAGTCATTGCATGTGTGTTCTTATACTAAAACCAACACTAGACTCATTGCATGTGTGTTCTTTTCACAAACCACACGTGGATCAACCACTAGAGTCATTGCATGTGTGTTATTTCCACAAACAAACATGGATCAACCACAAGAGTCATTGCATGTGTGTTCTTTTCCACAAACCGCACATGGATCCACCAGTGGTCATTGCATGTGTGTTCTTTCCACAAACCACATATGGATCAACCAGAGTCATTGCATGTGTGTTCTTTCCACAAACCACACATGGATCAACCACTAGAGTCATTGCAAGTTTGTTCTTATACTAAAACCACAAACCAGCACTAGAGTCATTGCATGTGTGTTCTTTTCCACAAACCACAAATGGATCTACTAGTGGTCATTGCATGTGTGTTCTTTCCACATACCACATATGGATCAACCTGAGTCATTACATGTGTGTTCTTTCCACAAACCACACATGGATCAACCACTAGAGTCATTGCATGTTTGTTCTTATACTAAAACCACAAACCAGCACTAGAGTCATTGCATGTGTGTTCTTTTCCACAAACCACACATGGATCCACTAGACTCATTGCATGTGTGTTCTTTTCCACAAACAACTTATGGATCAACCAGTGGTCATTGCTTGTGTGTTCTTTCCACAAACCACATGTGGACCCATTACGGTCATTGCATGTGTGTTATTTCCACAAACGCATGGATCAACCACTAGAGTCATTGAATTTGTGTTATTTCCACAAACCACACATGGATTAACCACTAGAGTCATTGCATGTGTGTTCTTATACTAAAACCAACACTAGACTCATTGCATGTGTGTTCTTTTCACAAACCACACGTGGATCAACCACTAGAGTCATTGCATGTGTGTTATTTCCACAAACAAACATGGATCAACCACGAGAGTCATTGCATGTGTGTTTTTTTCCACAAACCGCACATGGATCCACCAGTGGTCATTGCATGTGTTTTCTTTCCACAAACCACACATGGATCAACAACTAGAGTCATTGCATGTGTGTTCTCTCCACAAACCACACATGGATCAACCAGAGTCATTGCATGTGTGTTCTTTTCACAAACCACTAGAGTCATTGCATGTGTGTTATTTCCACAAACAAACATGGATCAACCACCAGAGTCATTGCATGTGTGTTCTTTTCCACAAACCACACATGGATCCACCAGTGGTCATTGCATGTGTGTTATTTCCACAAACCACACATGGATAAACCACTAGAGTCATTGCATGTGTGTTCTTTCCACAAACCATACATGGATCCACCAGTGGTCATTGCATGTGTGTTATTTCCACAAACCACACATGGATCAACCACTAGAGTCATTGCATGTGTGTTCTTATACTAAAACCACAAACCAGTACTAGATTTCTTGCATGTGTGTTCTTACACTAAAACCAACATGGATCCACCAGTGGTCATTGCATGTGTGTTCTTTCCACAAACCACATATGGATCAACCACTAGAGTCATTGCATGTGTGTTCTTTCCACAAACCACACATGGATACACCACTAGAGTCATTGCATGTTTGTTCTTATACTAAAACAACAAACCAACACTAGAGTCATTGCATTTGTGTTCTTTTCCACAAACCACACATGGATCCACCAGTGGTCATTGCATGTGTGTTCTTTCCACAAACCACACATGGATCAACCAGAGTCATTGCATGTGTGTTCTTTCCACAAACCACACATGGATCAACCACTAGAGTCATTGCATGTTTGTTCTTATACTAAGACCACAAACCAGCACTAGAGTCATTGCATGTGTGTTCTTTTCCACAAACCACACACGGATCCACCAGTGGTCATTGCATGTGTGTTCTTTCCACATACCACATATGGATCAACCAGAGTCATTGCATGTGTGTTCTTTCCACAAACCACACATGGATCAACCACTAGAGTCATTGCATGTGTGCTATTTCCACAAACCACACATGGATCAACCACCAGAGTCATTGCATGTGTGTTCTTTCCACAAACCACACATGGATCAACCACTAGAGTCTTTGCATGTTTGTTCTTATACTAAAACCACAAACCAGCACTAGAGTCATTACATGTGTGTTCTTTTCCACAAACCACACATGAATCCACTAGACTCATTGCATGTGTGTTCTTTTCCACAAACAACTTATGGATCAACAAGTGGTCATTGCTTGTGTGTTCTTTCCACAAACCACATGTGGACCCATTACAGTCATTGCATGTGTGTTATTTCCACAAACCACACATGGATCAACCACTAGAGTCAATTCATATGTGTTATTTCCACAAACCACACATGGATCAACCACTAGAGTCATTGCATGTGTGTTCTTATACTAAAACCAACACTAGAGTCATTGCATGTGTGTTCTTTTCCCAAACCACACGTGGATCAACCACTAGAGTCATTGCATGTGTGTTATTTCCACAAACAAACATGGATCAACCACTAGAGTCATTGCATGTGTGTTCTTTTCCACAAACCACACATGGATCCACCAGTGGTCATTGCATGTGTGTTCTCTCCACAAACCACACATGGATCAACCACTAGAGTCATTGCATGTGTGTTCTTTCCACAAACCACACATGGATCAACCAGAGTCATTGCATGTGTGTTCTTTTCAGAAACCACTAGAGTCATTGCATGTGTGTTATTTCCACAAACAAAAATGGATCAACCACTAGAGTCATTGCATGTGTGTTCTTATACTAAAACCAACACTAGACTCATTGCATGTGTGTTCTTTTCACAAACCACACGTGGATCAACCACTAGAGTCATTGCATGTGTGTTATTTCCACAAACAAACATGGATCAACCACTAGAGTTATTGCATGTGTGTTCTTTTCCACAAACCGCACATGGATCCACCAGTGGTCATTGCATGTATGTTCTTTCCACAAACCACACATGGATCAACAACTAGAGTCATTGCATGTGTGTTCTTTCCACAAACCACACATGGATCAACCAGAGTCATCACATGTGTGTTCTTTTCACAAACCACTAGAGTCATTGCATGTGTGTTATTTCCACAAACAAACATGGATCAACCACTAGAGTCATTGCATGTGTGTTCTTTTCCACAAACCACACATGGATCCACCAGTGGTCATTGCATGTGTGTTCTTTCCACAAACCACACATGGATAAACCACTAGAGTCATTGCATGTGTGTTCTTTCCACAAACCACACATGGATCCACTAGTGGTCATTGCATGTGTGTTATTTCCACAAACCACACATGGATCAACCACTAGAGTCATTGCATGTGTGTTCTTATACTAAAACCACAAACCAGTACTAGAGTCATTGCATGTTTGTTCTTATACTAAAACCACAAACCAGCACTAGAGTCATTGCATGTTTGTTCTTTTCCACAAACCACACATGGATCCACCAGTGGTCATTGCATATGTGTTCTTTCCACAAACCACATATGAATCAACCAGAGTCATTGCATGTGTGTTCTTTCCACAAACAACACATGGATCAACCACTAGAGTCATTGCAAGTTTGTTCTTATACTAAAACCACAAACCAGCACTAGAGTCATTGCATGTGTGTTCTTTTCCACAAACCACAAATGGATCTACCAGTGGTCATTGTATGTGTGTTCTTTCCACATACCACATATGGATCAACCTAAGTCATTGCATGTGTGTTCTTTCCACAAACCACACTTGAATCAACCACTAGAGTCATTGCATATTTGTTCTTATACTAAAACCACAAACCAGCACTAGAGTCATTGCATGTGTGTTCTTTTCCACAAACCACACATGGATCCACTAGACTCATTGCATGTGTGTTCTTTTCCACAAACAACTTATGGATCAAACAGTGGTCATTGATTGTGTGTTCTTTCGACAAACCACATGTGGACCCATTACAGTCATTGCATGTGTGTTATTTCCACAAACGCATGGATCAACCACTAGAGTCATTGCATATGTGTTATTTCCACAAACCACACATGGATCAACCACTAGAGTCATTGCATGTGTGTTCTTATACTAAAACCAACACTAGACTCATTGCATGTGTGTTCTTTTCACAAACCACACGTGGATCAACCACTAGAGTCATTGCATGTGTGTTATTTCCACAAACAAACATGGATCAACCACTAGAGTCATTGCATGTGTGTTCTTTTCCACAAACCGCACATGGATCCACCAGTGGTCATTGCATGTGTGTTCTTTCCACAAACCACACATGGATCAACAACTAGAGTCATTGCATGTGTGTTCTTTCCACAAACTACACATGGATCAACCAGAGTCATTGCATGTGTGTTCTTTTCCACAAACCACAAATGGATCTACTAGTGGTCATTGCATGTGTGTTCTTTCCACATACCACATATGGATCAACCTGAGTCATTGCATGTGTGTTCTTTCCACAAACCACACATGGATCAACCACTAGAGTCATTGCATATTTGTTCTTATACTAAAACCATAAACCAGCACAAGAGTCATTGCATGTGTGTTCTTTTCCACAAACCACACATGGATCCACTAGACTCATTGCATGTGTGTTCTTTTCCACAAACAACTTATGGATCAACCAGTGGTCATTGCTTGTGTGTTCTTTACACAAACCAGATGTGGACCCATTACAGTCATTGCATGTGTGTTATTTCCACAAACGCATGGATCAACCACTAGAGTCATTGCATATGTGTTATTTCCACAAACCACACATGGATTAACCACTAGAGTCATTGCATGTGTGTTCTTATACTAAAACCAACACTAGACTCATTGCATGTGTGTTCTTTTCACAAACCACACGTGGATCAACCACTAGAGTCATTGCATGTTTGTTATTTCCACAAACAAACATGGATCAACCACTAGAGTCATTGCATGTGTGTTCTTTTCCACAAACCGCACATGGATCCACCAGTGGTCATTGCATGTGTGTTCTTTCCACAAACCACATATGGATCAACCAGAGTCATTGCATGTGTGTTCTTTCCACAAACCACACATGGATCAACCACTAGAGTCATTGCAAGTTTGTTCTTATACTAAAACCACAAACCAGCACTAGAGTCATTGCATGTGTGTTCTTTTCCACAAACCACAAGTGGATCTACCAGTGGTCATTGCATGTGTGTTCTTTCCACATACCACATATGGATCAACCTGAGTCATTGCATGTGTGTTCTTTCCACAAACCACACATGGATCAACCACTAGAGTCATTGTATGTTTGTTCTTATACTAAAACCACAAACCAGCACTAGAGTCATTGCATGTGTGTTCTTTTCCACAAACCACACATGGATCCACTAGACTCATTGCATGTGTGTTCTTTTCCACAAACAACTTATGGATCAACCAGTGGTCATTGCTTGTGTGTTCTTTCCACAAACCACATGTGGACCCATTACGGTCATTGCATATGTGTTATTTCCACAAACGCATGGATCAACCACTAGAGTTATTGCATGTGTGTTCTTTTCCACAAACCGCACATGGATCCACCAGTGGTCATTGCATGTATGTTCTTTCCACAAACCACACATGGATCAACAACTAGAGTCATTGCATGTGTGTTCTTTCCACAAACCACACATGGATCAACCAGAGTCATCACATGTGTGTTCTTTTCACAAACCACTAGAGTCATTGCATGTGTGTTATTTCCACAAACAAACATGGATCAACCACTAGAGTCATTGCATGTGTGTTCTTTTCCACAAACCACACATGGATCCACCAGTGGTCATTGCATGTGTGTTCTTTCCACAAACCACACATGGATAAACCACTAGAGTCATTGCATGTGTGTTCTTTCCACAAACCACACATGGATCCACTAGTGGTCATTGCATGTGTGTTATTTCCACAAACCACACATGGATCAACCACTAGAGTCATTGCATGTGTGTTCTTATACTAAAACCACAAACCAGTACTAGAGTCATTGCATGTTTGTTCTTATACTAAAACCACAAACCAGCACTAGAGTCATTGCATGTTTGTTCTTTTCCACAAACCACACATGGATCCACTAGTGGTCATTGCATGTGTGTTCTTTCCACAAACCACATATGAATCAACCAGAGTCATTGCATGTGTGTTCTTTCCACAAACAACACATGGATCAACCACTAGAGTCATTGCAAGTTTGTTCTTATACTAAAACCACAAACCAGCACTAGAGTCATTGCATGTGTGTTCTTTTCCACAAACCACAAATGGATCTACCAGTGGTCATTGTATGTGTGTTCTTTCCACATACCACATATGGATCAACCTAAGTCATTGCATGTGTGTTCTTTCCACAAACCACACATGAATCAACCACTAGAGTCATTGCATATTTGTTCTTATACTAAAACCACAAACCAGCACTAGAGTCATTGCATGTGTGTTCTTTTCCACAAACCACACATGGATCCACTAGACTCATTGCATGTGTGTTCTTTTCCACAAACAACTTATGGATCAAACAGTGGTCATTGATTGTGTGTTCTTTCGACAAACCACATGTGGACCCATTACAGTCATTGCATGTGTGTTATTTCCACAAACGCATGTATCAACCACTAGAGTCATTGCATATGTGTTATTTCCACAAACCACACATGGATTAACCACTAGAGTCATTGCATGTGTGTTCTTATACTAAAACCAACACTAGACTCATTGCATGTGTGTTCTTTTCACAAACCACACGTGGATCAACCACTAGAGTCATTGCATGTGTGTTATTTCCACAAACAAACATGGATCAACCACTAGAGTCATTGCATGTGTGTTCTTTTCCACAAACCGCACATGGATCCACCAGTGGTCATTGCATGTGTGTTCTTTCCACAAACCACACATGGAACAACAACTAGAGTCATTGCATGTGTGTTCTTTCCACAAACTACACATGGATCAACCAGAGTCATTGCATGTGTGTTCTTTTCCACAAACCACAAATGGATCTACTAGTGGTCATTGCATGTGTGTTCTTTCCACATACCACATATGGATCAACCTGAGTCATTGCATGTTTGTTCTTTCCACAAACCACACATGGATCAACCACTAGAGTCATTGCATATTTGTTCTTATACTAAAACCATAAACCAGCACAAGAGTCATTGCATGTGTGTTCTTTTCCACAAACCACACATGGATCCACTAGACTCATTGCATGTGTGTTCTTTTCCACAAACAACTTATGGATCAACCAGTGGTCATTGCTTGTGTGTTCTTTACACAAACCAGATGTGGACCCATTACAGTCATTGCATGTGTGTTATTTCCACAAACGCATGGATCAACCACTAGAGTCATTGCATATGTGTTATTTCCACAAACCACACATGGATTAACCACTAGAGTCATTGCATGTGTGTTCTTATACTAAAACCAACACTAGACTCATTGCATGTGTGTTCTTTTCACAAACCACACGTGGATCAACCACTAGAGTCATTGCATGTTTGTTATTTCCACAAACAAACATGGATCAACCACTAGAGTCATTGCATGTGTGTTCTTTTCCACAAACCGCACATGGATCCACCAGTGGTCATTGCATGTGTGTTCTTTCCACAAACCACATATGGATCAACCAGAGTCATTGCATGTGTGTTCTTTCCACAAACCACACATGGATCAACCACTAGAGTCATTGCAAGTTTGTTCTTATACTAAAACCACAAACCAGCACTAGAGTCATTGCATGTGTGTTCTTTTCCACAAACCACAAGTGGATCTACCAGTGGTCATTGCATGTGTGTTCTTTCCACATACCACATATGGATCAACCTGAGTCATTGCATGTGTGTTCTTTCCACAAACCACACATGGATCAACCACTAGAGTCATTGTATGTTTGTTCTTATACTAAAACCACAAACCAGCACTAGAGTCATTGCATGTGTGTTCTTTTCCACAAACCACACATGGATCCACTAGACTCATTGCATGTGTGTTCTTTTCCACAAACAACTTATGGATCAACCAGTGGTCATTGCTTGTGTGTTCTTTCCACAAACCACATGTGGACCCATTACGGTCATTGCATATGTGTTATTTCCACAAACGCATGGATCAACCACTAGAGTCATTGCATATGTGTTATTTCCACAAACCACACATGGATTAACAACTAGAGTCATTGCATGTGTGTTCTTATACTAAAACCAACACTAGACTCATTGCATGTGTGTTCTTTTCACAAACCACACGTGGATCAACCACTAGAGTCATTGCATGTGTGTTATTTCCACAAACAAACATGGATCAACCACTAGAGTCATTGCATGTGTGTTTTTTTCCACAAACCGCACATGGATCCACCAGTGGTCATTGCATGTGTTTTCTTTCCACAAACCACACATGGATCAACAACTAGAGTCATTGCATGTGTGTTCTTTCCACAAACCACACATGAATCAACCAGAGTTATTGCATGTGTGTTCTTTTCACAAACCACTAGAGTCATTGCATGTGTGTTATTTCCACAAACAAACATGGATCAACCACCAGAGTCATTGCATGTGAGTTCTTTTCCACAAACCACACATGGATCCACCAGTGGTCATTGCATGTGTGTTATTTCCACAAACCACACATGGATAAACCACTAGAGTCATTGCATGTGTGTTCTTTCCACAAACCATACATGGATCCACCAGTGGTCATTGCATGTGTGTTATTTCCACAAACCACACATCGATCAACCACTAGAGTCATTGCATGTGTGTTCTTATACTAAAACCACAAACCAGTACTAGAGTTCTTGCATGTGTGTTCTTACACTAAAACCAACATGGATCCACCAGTGGTCATTGCATGTGTGTTCTTTCCACAAACCACATATGGATCAACCACTAGAGTCATTGCATGTGTGTTCTTTCCACAAACCACACATGGATCAACCACTAGAGTCAATTCATATGTGTTATTTCCACAAACCACACATGGATCAACCACTAGAGTCATTGCATGTGTGTTCTTATACTAAAACCAACACTAGAGTCATTGCATGTGTGTTCTTTCCACAAACCACACATGGATCAAGCAGTGTCATTGCATGTGTGTTCTTTTCCACAAACCACAAATGGATTTACTAGTGGTCATTGCATGTGTGTTCTTTCCACATACCACATATGGATCAACCTGAGTCATTGCATGTGTGTTCTTTCCACAAACCACACATGGATCAACCACTAGAGTCATTGCATATTTGTTCTTATACTAAAACCATAAACCAGCACAAGAGTCATTGCATGTGTGTTCTTTTCCACAAACCACACATGGATCCACTAGACTCATTGCATGTGTGTTCTTTTCCACAAACAACTTATGGATCAACCAGTGGTCATTGCTTGTGTGTTCTTTACACAAACCAGATGTGGACCCATTACAGTCATTGCATGTGTGTTATTTCCACAAACGCATGGATCAACCACTAGAGTCATTGCATATGTGTTATTTCCACAAACCACACATGGATTAACCACTAGAGTCATTGCATGTGTGTTCTTATACTAAAACCAACACTAGACTCATTGCATGTGTGTTCTTTTCACAAACCACACGTGGATCAACCACTAGAGTCATTGCATGTTTGTTATTTCCACAAACAAACATGGATCAACCACTAGAGTCATTGCATGTGTGTTCTTTTCCACAAACCGCACATGGATCCACCAGTGGTCATTGCATGTGTGTTCTTTCCACAAACCACATATGGATCAACCAGAGTCATTGCATGTGTGTTCTTTCCACAAACCACACATGGATCAACCACTAGAGTCATTGCAAGTTTGTTCTTATACTAAAACCACAAACCAGCACTAGAGTCATTGCATGTGTGTTCTTTTCCACAAACCACAAGTGGATCTACCAGTGGTCATTGCATGTGTGTTCTTTCCACATACCACATATGGATCAACCTGAGTCATTGCATGTGTGTTCTTTCCACAAACCACACATGGATCAACCACTAGAGTCATTGTATGTTTGTTCTTATACTAAAACCACAAACCAGCACTAGAGTCATTGCATGTGTGTTCTTTTCCACAAACCACACATGGATCCACTAGACTCATTGCATGTGTGTTCTTTTCCACAAACAACTTATGGATCAACCAGTGGTCATTGCTTGTGTGTTCTTTCCACAAACCACATGTGGACCCATTACGGTCATTGCATATGTGTTATTTCCACAAACGCATGGATCAACCACTAGAGTCATTGCATATGTGTTATTTCCACAAACCACACATGGATTAACCACTAGAGTCATTGCATGTGTGTTCTTATACTAAAACCAACACTAGACTCATTGCATGTGTGTTCTTTTCACAAACCACACGTGGATCAACCACTAGAGTCATTGCATGTGTGTTATTTCCACAAACAAACATGGATCAACCACTAGAGTCATTGCATGTGTGTTTTTTTCCACAAACCGCACATGGATCCACCAGTGGTCATTGCATGTGTTTTCTTTCCACAAACCACACATGGATCAACAACTAGAGTCATTGCATGTGTGTTCTTTCCACAAACCACACATGAATCAACCAGAGTCATTGCATGTGTGTTCTTTTCACAAACCACTAGAGTCATTGCATGTGTGTTATTTCCACAAACAAACATGGATCAACCACCAGAGTCATTGCATGTGAGTTCTTTTCCACAAACCACACATGGATCCACCAGTGGTCATTGCATGTGTGTTATTTCCACAAACCACACATGGATAAACCACTAGAGTCATTGCATGTGTGTTCTTTCCACAAACCATACATGGATCCACCAGTGGTCATTGCATGTGTGTTATTTCCACAAACCACACATGGATCAACCACTAGAGTCATTGCATGTGTGTTCTTATACTAAAACCACAAACCAGTACTAGAGTTCTTGCATGTGTGTTCTTACACTAAAACCAACATGGATCCACCAGTGGTCATTGCATGTGTGTTCTTTCCACAAACCACATATGGATCAACCACTAGAGTCATTGCATGTGTGTTCTTTCCACAAACCACACATGGATCAACCACTAGAGTCAATTCATATGTGTTATTTCCACAAACCACACATGGATCAACCACTAGAGTCATTGCATGTGTGTTCTTATACTAAAACCAACACTAGAGTCATTGCATGTGTGTTCTTTTCCCAAACCACACGTGGATCAACCACTAGAGTCATTTCATGTGTGTTATTTCCACAAACAAACATGGATCAACCACTAGAGTCATTGCATGTGTGTTCTTTTCCACAAACCACACATGGATCCACCAGTGGTCATTGCATGTGTGTTCTCTCCACAAACCACACATGGATCAACCACTAGAGTCATTGCATGTGTGTTCTTTCCACAAACCACACATGGATCAACCAGAGTCATTGCATGTGTGTTCTTTTCACAAACCACTAGAGTCATTGCATGTGTGTTATTTCCACAAACAAACATGGATCAACCACTAGAGTCATTGCATGTGTGTTCTTATACTAAAACCAACACTAGACTCATTGCATGTGTGTTCTTTTCACAAACCACACGTGGATCAACCACTAGAGTCATTGCATGTGTGTTATTTCCACAAACAAACATGGATCAACCACTAGAGTCATTGCATGTGTGTTCTTTTCCACAAACCGCACATGGATCCACCAGTGGTCATTGCATGTATGTTCTTTCCACAAACCACACATGGATCAACAACTAGAGTCATTGCATGTGTGTTCTTTCCACAAACCACACATGGATCAACCAGAGTCATCACATGTGTGTTCTTTTCACAAACCACTAGAGTCATTGCATGTGTGTTATTTCCACAAACAAACATGGATCAACCACTAGAGTCATTGCATGTGTGTTCTTTTCCACAAACCACACATGGATCCACTAGTGGTCATTGCATGTGTGTTCTTTCCACAAACCACACATGGATAAACCACTAGAGTCATTGCATGTGTGTTCTTTCCACAAACCACACATGGATCCACTAGTGGTCATTGCATGTGTGTTATTTCCACAAACCACACATGGATCAACCACTAGAGTCATTGCATGTGTGTTCTTATACTAAAACCACAAACCAGTACTAGAGTCATTGCATGTTTGTTCTTATACTAAAACCACAAACCAGCACTAGAGTCATTGCATGTTTGTTCTTTTCCACAAACCACACATGGATCCACCAGTGGTCATTGCATGTGTGTTCTTTCCACAAACCACATATGAATCAACCAGAGTCATTGCATGTGTGTTATTTCCACAAACCACACATGGATCAACCACTAGAGTCATTGCAAGTTTGTTCTTATACTAAAACCACAAACCAGCACTAGAGTCATTGCATGTGTGTTCTTTTCCACAAACCACAAATGGATCTACCAGTGGTCATTGTATGTGTGTTCTTTCCACATACCACATATGGATCAACCTAAGTAATTGCATGTGTGTTCTTTCCACAAACCACACATGAATCAACCACTAGAGTCATTGCATATTTGTTCTTATACTAAAACCACAAACCAGCACTAGAGTCATTGCATGTGTGTTCTTTTCCACAAACCACACATGGATCCACTAGACTCATTGCATGTGTGTTCTTTTCCACAAACAACTTATGGATCAACCAGTGGTCATTGCTTGTGTGTTCTTTCCACAAACCACATGTGGACCCATTACGGTCATTGCATATGTGTTATTTCCACAAACGCATGGATCAACCACTAGAGTCATTGCATATGTGTTATTTCCACAAACCACACATGGATTAACCACTAGAGTCATTGCATGTGTGTTCTTATACTAAAACCAACACTAGACTCATTGCATGTGTGTTCTTTTCACAAACCACACGTGGATCAACCACTAGAGTCATTGCATGTGTGTTATTTCCACAAACAAACATGGATCAACCACTAGAGTCATTGCATGTGTATTTTTTTCCACAAACCGCACATGGATCCACCAGTGGTCATTGCATGTGTTTTCTTTCCACAAACCACACATGGATCAACAACTAGAGTCATTGCATGTGTGTTCTTTCCACAAACCACACATGAATCAACCAGAGTCATTGCATGTGTGTTCTTTTCACAAACCACTAGAGTCATTGCATGTGTGTTATTTCCACAAACAAACATGGATCAACCACCAGAGTCATTGCATGTGAGTTCTTTTCCACAAACCACACATGGATCCACCAGTGGTCATTGCATGTGTGTTATTTCCACAAACCACACATGGATAAACCACTAGAGTCATTGCATGTGTGTTCTTTCCACAAACCATACATGGATCCACCAGTGGTCATTGCATGTGTGTTATTTCCACAAACCACACATGGATCAACCACTAGAGTCATTGCATGTGTGTTCTTATACTAAAACCACAAACCAGTACTAGAGTTCTTGCATGTGTGTTCTTACACTAAAACCAACATGGATCCACCAGTGGTCATTGCATGTGTGTTCTTTCCACAAACCACATATGGATCAACCACTAGAGTCATTGCATGTGTGTTCTTTCCACAAACCACACATGGATCAACCACTAGAGTCAATTCATATGTGTTATTTCCACAAACCACACATGGATCAACCACTAGAGTCATTGCATGTGTGTTCTTATACTAAAACCAACACTAGAGTCATTGCATGTGTGTTCTTTTCCCAAACCACACGTGGATCAACCACTAGAGTCATTTCATGTGTGTTATTTCCACAAACAAACATGGATCAACCACTAGAGTCATTTCATGTGTGTTCTTTTCCACAAACCACACATGGATCCACCAGTGGTCATTGCATGTGTGTTCTCTCCACAAACCACACATGGATCAACCAATAGAGTCATTGCATGTGTGTTCTTTCCACAAACCACACATGGATCAACCAGAGTCATTGCATGTGTGTTCTTTTCACAAACCACTAGAGTCATTGCATGTGTGTTATTTCCACAAACAAACATGGATCAACCACTAGAGTCATTGCATGTGTGTTCTTATACTAAAACCAACACTAGACTCATTGCATGTGTGTTCTTTTCACAAACCACACGTGGATCAACCACTAGAGTCATTGCATGTGTGTTATTTCCACAAACAAACATGGATCAACCACTAGAGTCATTGCATGTGTGTTCTTTTCCACAAACCGCACATGGATCCACCAGTGGTCATTGCATGTATGTTCTTTCCACAAACCACACATGGATCAACAACTAGAGTCATTGCATGTGTGTTCTTTCCACAAACCACACATGGATCAACCAGAGTCATCACATGTGTGTTCTTTTCACAAACCACTAGAGTCATTGCATGTGTGTTATTTCCACAAACAAACATGGATCAACCACTAGAGTCATTGCATGTGTGTTCTTTTCCACAAACCACACATGGATCCACCAGTGGTCATTGCATGTGTGTTCTTTCCACAAACCACACATGGATAAACCACTAGAGTCATTGCATGTGTGTTCTTTCCACAAACCACACATGGATCCACTAGTGGTCATTGCATGTGTGTTATTTCCACAAACCACACATGGATCAACCACTAGAGTCATTGCATGTGTGTTCTTATACTAAAACCACAAACCAGTACTAGAGTCATTGCATGTTTGTTCTTATACTAAAACCACAAACCAGCACTAGAGTCATTGCATGTTTGTTCTTTTCCACAAACCACACATGGATCCACCAGTGGTCATTGCATGTGTGTTCTTTCCACAAACCACATATGAATCAACCAGAGTCATTGCATGTGTGTTCTTTCCACAAACCACACATGGATCAACCACTAGAGTCATTGCAAGTTTGTTCTTATACTAAAACCACAAACCAGCACTAGAGTCATTGCATGTGTGTTCTTTTCCACAAACCACAAATGGATCTACCAGTGGTCATTGTATGTGTGTTCTTTCCACATACCACATATGGATCAACCTAAGTAATTGCATGTGTGTTCTTTCCACAAACCACACATGAATCAACCACTAGAGTCATTGCATATTTGTTCTTATACTAAAACCACAAACCAGCACTAGAGTCATTGCATGTGTGTTCTTTTCCACAAACCACACATGGATCCACTAGACTCATTGCATGTGTGTTCTTTTCCACAAACAACTTATGGATCAACCAGTGGTCATTGATTGTGTGTTCTTTCGACAAACCACATGTGGACCCATTACAGTCATTGCATGTGTGTTATTTCCACAAACGCATGGATCAACCACTAGAGTCATTGCATATGTGTTATTTCCACAAACCACACATGGATTAACCACTAGAGTCATTGCATGTATGTTCTTATACTAAAACCAACACTAGACTCATTGCATGTGTGTTCTTTTCACAAACCACACGTGGATCAACCACTAGAGTCATTGCATGTGTGTTATTTCCACAAACAAACATGGATCAACCACTAGAGTCATTGCATGTGTGTTCTTTTTCACAAACCGCACATGGATCCACCAGTGGTCATTGCATGTGTGTTCTTTCCACAAACCACACATGGATCAACAACTAGAGTCATTGCATGTGTGTTCTTTCCACAAACTACACATGGATCAACCAGAGTCATTGCATGTGTGTTCTTTTCCACAAACCACAAATGGATCTACTAGTGGTCATTGCATGTGTGTTCTTTCCACATACCACATATGGATCAACCTGAGTCATTGCATGTGTGTTCTTTCCACAAACCACACATGGATCAACCACTAGAGTCATTGCATATTTGTTCTTATACTAAAACCATAAACCAGCACAAGAGTCATTGCATGTGTGTTCTTTTCCACAAACCACACATGGATCCACTAGACTCATTGCATGTGTGTTCTTTTCCATAAACAACTTATGGATCAACCAGTGGTCATTGCTTGTGTGTTCTTTACACAAACCAGATGTGGACCCATTACAGTCATTGCATGTGTTTTATTTCCACAAACGCATGGATCAACCACTAGAGTCATTGCATATGTGTTATTTCCACAAACCACACATGGATTAACCACTAGAATCATTGCATGTGTGTTCTTATACTAAAACCAACACTAGACTCATTGCATGTGTGTTCTTTTCACAAACCACACGTGGATCAACCACTAGAGTCATTGCATGTTTGTTATTTCCACAAACAAACATGGATCAACCACTAGAGTCATTGCATGTGTGTTCTTTTCCACAAACCGCACATGGATCCACCAGTGGTCATTGCATGTGTGTTCTTTCCACAAACCACATATGGATCAACCAGAGTCATTGCATGTGTGTTCTTTCCACAAACCACACATGGATCAACCACTAGAGTCATTGCAAGTTTGTTCTTATACTAAACCCACAAACCAGCACTAGAGTCATTGCATGTGTGTTCTTTTCCACAAACCACAAATGGATCTACCAGTGGTCATTGCATGTGTGTTCTTTCCACATACCACATATGGATCAACCTAAGTAATTGCATGTGTGTTCTTTCCACAAACCACACATGAATCAACCACTAGAGTCATTGCATATTTGTTCTTATACTAAAACCACAAACCAGCACTAGAGTCATTGCATGTGTGTTCTTTTCCACAAACCACACATGGATCCACTAGACTCATTGCATGTGTGTTCTTTTCCACAAACAACTTATGGATCAACCAGTGGTCATTGCTTGTGTGTTCTTTCCACAAACCACATGTGGACCCATTACGGTCATTGCATATGTGTTATTTCCACAAACGCATGGATCAACCACTAGAGTCATTGCATATGTGTTATTTCCACAAACCACACATGGATTAACCACTAGAGTCATTGCATGTGTGTTCTTATACTAAAACCAACACTAGACTCATTGCATGTGTGTTCTTTTCACAAACCACACGTGGATCAACCACTAGAGTCATTGCATGTGTGTTATTTCCACAAACAAACATGGATCAACCACTAGAGTCATTGCATGTGTGTTTTTTTCCACAAACCGCACATGGATCCACCAGTGGTCATTGCATGTGTTTTCTTTCCACAAACCACACATGGATCAACAACTAGAGTCATTGCATGTGTGTTCTTTCCACAAACCACACATGAATCAACCAGAGTCATTGCATGTGTGTTCTTTTCACAAACCACTAGAGTCATTGCATGTGTGTTATTTCCACAAACAAACATGGATCAACCACCAGAGTCATTGCATGTGAGTTCTTTTCCACAAACCACACATGGATCCACCAGTGGTCATTGCATGTGTGTTATTTCCACAAACCACACATGGATAAACCACTAGAGTCATTGCATGTGTGTTCTTTCCACAAACCATACATGGATCCACCAGTGGTCATTGCATGTGTGTTATTTCCACAAACCACACATGGATCAACCACTAGAGTCATTGCATGTGTGTTCTTATACTAAAACCACAAACCAGTACTAGAGTTCTTGCATGTGTGTTCTTACACTAAAACCAACATGGATCCACCAGTGGTCATTGCATGTGTGTTCTTTCCACAAACCACATATGGATCAACCACTAGAGTCATTGCATGTGTGTTCTTTCCACAAACCACACATGGATCAACCACTAGAGTCAATTCATATGTGTTATTTCCACAAACCACACATGGATCAACCACTAGAGTCATTGCATGTGTGTTCTTATACTAAAACCAACACTAGAGTCATTGCATGTGTGTTCTTTTCCCAAACCACACGTGGATCAACCACTAGAGTCATTTCATGTGTGTTATTTCCACAAACAAACATGGATCAACCACTAGAGTCATTGCATGTGTGTTCTTTTCCACAAACCACACATGGATCCACCAGTGGTCATTGCATGTGTGTTCTCTCCACAAACCACACATGGATCAACCACTAGAGTCATTGCATGTGTGTTCTTTCCACAAACCACACATGGATCAACCAGAGTCATTGCATGTGTGTTCTTTTCACAAACCACTAGAGTCATTGCATGTGTGTTATTTCCACAAACAAACATGGATCAACCACTAGAGTCATTGCATGTGTGTTCTTATACTAAAACCAACACTAGACTCATTGCATGTGTGTTCTTTTCACAAACCACACGTGGATCAACCACTAGAGTCATTGCATGTGTGTTATTTCCACAAACAAACATGGATCAACCACTAGAGTCATTGCATGTGTGTTCTTTTCCACAAACCGCACATGGATCCACCAGTGGTCATTGCATGTATGTTCTTTCCACAAACCACACATGGATCAACAACTAGAGTCATTGCATGTGTGTTATTTCCACAAACCACACATGGATCAACCAGAGTCATCACATGTGTGTTCTTTTCACAAACCACTAGAGTCATTGCATGTGTGTTATTTCCACAAACAAACATGGATCAACCACTAGAGTCATTGCATGTGTGTTCTTTTCCACAAACCACACATGGATCCACTAGTGGTCATTGCATGTGTGTTCTTTCCACAAACCACACATGGATAAACCACTAGAGTCATTGCATGTGTGTTCTTTCCACAAACCACACATGGATCCACTAGTGGTCATTGCATGTGTGTTATTTCCACAAACCACACATGGATCAACCACTAGAGTCATTGCATGTGTGTTCTTATACTAAAACCACAAACCAGTACTAGAGTCATTGCATGTTTGTTCTTATACTAAAACCACAAACCAGCACTAGAGTCATTGCATGTTTGTTCTTTTCCACAAACCACACATGGATCCACCAGTGGTCATTGCATGTGTGTTCTTTCCACAAACCACATATGAATCAACCAGAGTCATTGCATGTGTGTTATTTCCACAAACCACACATGGATCAACCACTAGAGTCATTGCAAGTTTGTTCTTATACTAAAACCACAAACCAGCACTAGAGTCATTGCATGTGTGTTCTTTTCCACAAACCACAAATGGATCTACCAGTGGTCATTGTATGTGTGTTCTTTCCACATACCACATATGGATCAACCTAAGTAATTGCATGTGTGTTCTTTCCACAAACCACACATGAATCAACCACTAGAGTCATTGCATATTTGTTCTTATACTAAAACCACAAACCAGCACTAGAGTCATTGCATGTGTGTTCTTTTCCACAAACCACACATGGATCCACTAGACTCATTGCATGTGTGTTCTTTTCCACAAACAACTTATGGATCAACCAGTGGTCATTGCTTGTGTGTTCTTTCCACAAACCACATGTGGACCCATTACGGTCATTGCATATGTGTTATTTCCACAAACGCATGGATCAACCACTAGAGTCATTGCATATGTGTTATTTCCACAAACCACACATGGATTAACCACTAGAGTCATTGCATGTGTGTTCTTATACTAAAACCAACACTAGACTCATTGCATGTGTGTTCTTTTCACAAACCACACGTGGATCAACCACTAGAGTCATTGCATGTGTGTTATTTCCACAAACAAACATGGATCAACCACTAGAGTCATTGCATGTGTGTTTTTTTCCACAAACCGCACATGGATCCACCAGTGGTCATTGCATGTGTTTTCTTTCCACAAACCACACATGGATCAACAACTAGAGTCATTGCATGTGTGTTCTTTCCACAAACCACACATGAATCAACCAGAGTCATTGCATGTGTGTTCTTTTCACAAACCACTAGAGTCATTGCATGTGTGTTATTTCCACAAACAAACATGGATCAACCACCAGAGTCATTGCATGTGAGTTCTTTTCCACAAACCACACATGGATCCACCAGTGGTCATTGCATGTGTGTTATTTCCACAAACCACACATGGATAAACCACTAGAGTCATTGCATGTGTGTTCTTTCCACAAACCATACATGGATCCACCAGTGGTCATTGCATGTGTGTTATTTCCACAAACCACACATGGATCAACCACTAGAGTCATTGCATGTGTGTTCTTATACTAAAACCACAAACCAGTACTAGAGTTCTTGCATGTGTGTTCTTACACTAAAACCAACATGGATCCACCAGTGGTCATTGCATGTGTGTTCTTTCCACAAACCACATATGGATCAACCACTAGAGTCATTGCATGTGTGTTCTTTCCACAAACCACACATGGATCAACCACTAGAGTCAATTCATATGTGTTATTTCCACAAACCACACATGGATCAACCACTAGAGTCATTGCATGTGTGTTCTTATACTAAAACCAACACTAGAGTCATTGCATGTGTGTTCTTTTCCCAAACCACACGTGGATCAACCACTAGAGTCATTTCATGTGTGTTATTTCCACAAACAAACATGGATCAACCACTAGAGTCATTTCATGTGTGTTCTTTTCCACAAACCACACATGGATCCACCAGTGGTCATTGCATGTGTGTTCTCTCCACAAACCACACATGGATCAACCAATAGAGTCATTGCATGTGTGTTCTTTCCACAAACCACACATGGATCAACCAGAGTCATTGCATGTGTGTTCTTTTCACAAACCACTAGAGTCATTGCATGTGTGTTATTTCCACAAACAAACATGGATCAACCACTAGAGTCATTGCATGTGTGTTCTTATACTAAAACCAACACTAGACTCATTGCATGTGTGTTCTTTTCACAAACCACACGTGGATCAACCACTAGAGTCATTGCATGTGTGTTATTTCCACAAACAAACATGGATCAACCACTAGAGTCATTGCATGTGTGTTCTTTTCCACAAACCGCACATGGATCCACCAGTGGTCATTGCATGTATGTTCTTTCCACAAACCACACATGGATCAACAACTAGAGTCATTGCATGTGTGTTCTTTCCACAAACCACACATGGATCAACCAGAGTCATCACATGTGTGTTCTTTTCACAAACCACTAGAGTCATTGCATGTGTGTTATTTCCACAAACAAACATGGATCAACCACTAGAGTCATTGCATGTGTGTTCTTTTCCACAAACCACACATGGATCCACCAGTGGTCATTGCATGTGTGTTCTTTCCACAAACCACACATGGATAAACCACTAGAGTCATTGCATGTGTGTTCTTTCCACAAACCACACATGGATCCACTAGTGGTCATTGCATGTGTGTTATTTCCACAAACCACACATGGATCAACCACTAGAGTCATTGCATGTGTGTTCTTATACTAAAACCACAAACCAGTACTAGAGTCATTGCATGTTTGTTCTTATACTAAAACCACAAACCAGCACTAGAGTCATTGCATGTTTGTTCTTTTCCACAAACCACACATGGATCCACCAGTGGTCATTGCATGTGTGTTCTTTCCACAAACCACATATGAATCAACCAGAGTCATTGCATGTGTGTTCTTTCCACAAACCACACATGGATCAACCACTAGAGTCATTGCAAGTTTGTTCTTATACTAAAACCACAAACCAGCACTAGAGTCATTGCATGTGTGTTCTTTTCCACAAACCACAAATGGATCTACCAGTGGTCATTGTATGTGTGTTCTTTCCACATACCACATATGGATCAACCTAAGTAATTGCATGTGTGTTCTTTCCACAAACCACACATGAATCAACCACTAGAGTCATTGCATATTTGTTCTTATACTAAAACCACAAACCAGCACTAGAGTCATTGCATGTGTGTTCTTTTCCACAAACCACACATGGATCCACTAGACTCATTGCATGTGTGTTCTTTTCCACAAACAACTTATGGATCAACTAGTGGTCATTGATTGTGTGTTCTTTCGACAAACCACATGTGGACCCATTACAGTCATTGCATGTGTGTTATTTCCACAAACGCATGGATCAACCACTAGAGTCATTGCATATGTGTTATTTCCACAAACCACACATGGATTAACCACTAGAGTCATTGCATGTATGTTCTTATACTAAAACCAACACTAGACTCATTGCATGTGTGTTCTTTTCACAAACCACACGTGGATCAACCACTAGAGTCATTGCATGTGTGTTATTTCCACAAACAAACATGGATCAACCACTAGAGTCATTGCATGTGTGTTCTTTTCCACAAACCGCACATGGATCCACCAGTGGTCATTGCATGTGTGTTCTTTCCACAAACCACACATGGATCAACAACTAGAGTCATTGCATGTGTGTTCTTTCCACAAACTACACATGGATCAACCAGAGTCATTGCATGTGTGTTCTTTTCCACAAACCACAAATGGATCTACTAGTGGTCATTGCATGTGTGTTCTTTCCACATACCACATATGGATCAACCTGAGTCATTGCATGTGTGTTCTTTCCACAAACCACACATGGATCAACCACTAGAGTCATTGCATATTTGTTCTTATACTAAAACCATAAACCAGCACAAGAGTCATTGCATGTGTGTTCTTTTCCACAAACCACACATGGATCCACTAGACTCATTGCATGTGTGTTCTTTTCCATAAACAACTTATGGATCAACCAGTGGTCATTGCTTGTGTGTTCTTTACACAAACCAGATGTGGACCCATTACAGTCATTGCATGTGTTTTATTTCCACAAACGCATGGATCAACCACTAGAGTCATTGCATATGTGTTATTTCCACAAACCACACATGGATTAACCACTAGAATCATTGCATGTGTGTTCTTATACTAAAACCAACACTAGACTCATTGCATGTGTGTTCTTTTCACAAACCACACGTGGATCAACCACTAGAGTCATTGCATGTTTGTTATTTCCACAAACAAACATGGATCAACCACTAGAGTCATTGCATGTGTGTTCTTTTCCACAAACCGCACATGGATCCACCAGTGGTCATTGCATGTGTGTTCTTTCCACAAACCACATATGGATCAACCAGAGTCATTGCATGTGTGTTCTTTCCACAAACCACACATGGATCAACCACTAGAGTCATTGCAAGTTTGTTCTTATACTAAACCCACAAACCAGCACTAGAGTCATTGCATGTGTGTTCTTTTCCACAAACCACAAATGGATCTACCAGTGGTCATTGCATGTGTGTTCTTTCCACATACCACATATGGATCAACCTAAGTAATTGCATGTGTGTTCTTTCCACAAACCACACATGAATCAACCACTAGAGTCATTGCATATTTGTTCTTATACTAAAACCACAAACCAGCACTAGAGTCATTGCATGTGTGTTCTTTTCCACAAACCACACATGGATCCACTAGACTCATTGCATGTGTGTTCTTTTCCACAAACAACTTATGGATCAACCAGTGGTCATTGCTTGTGTGTTCTTTCCACAAACCACATGTGGACCCATTACGGTCATTGCATATGTGTTATTTCCACAAACGCATGGATCAACCACTAGAGTCATTGCATATGTGTTATTTCCACAAACCACACATGGATTAACCACTAGAGTCATTGCATGTGTGTTCTTATACTAAAACCAACACTAGACTCATTGCATGTGTGTTCTTTTCACAAACCACACGTGGATCAACCACTAGAGTCATTGCATGTGTGTTATTTCCACAAACAAACATGGATCAACCACTAGAGTCATTGCATGTGTGTTTTTTTCCACAAACCGCACATGGATCCACCAGTGGTCATTGCATGTGTTTTCTTTCCACAAACCACACATGGATCAACAACTAGAGTCATTGCATGTGTGTTCTTTCCACAAACCACACATGAATCAACCAGAGTCATTGCATGTGTGTTCTTTTCACAAACCACTAGAGTCATTGCATGTGTGTTATTTCCACAAACAAACATGGATCAACCACCAGAGTCATTGCATGTGAGTTCTTTTCCACAAACCACACATGGATCCACCAGTGGTCATTGCATGTGTGTTATTTCCACAAACCACACATGGATAAACCACTAGAGTCATTGCATGTGTGTTCTTTCCACAAACCATACATGGATCCACCAGTGGTCATTGCATGTGTGTTATTTCCACAAACCACACATGGATCAACCACTAGAGTCATTGCATGTGTGTTCTTATACTAAAACCACAAACCAGTACTAGAGTTCTTGCATGTGTGTTCTTACACTAAAACCAACATGGATCCACCAGTGGTCATTGCATGTGTGTTCTTTCCACAAACCACATATGGATCAACCACTAGAGTCATTGCATGTGTGTTCTTTCCACAAACCACACATGGATCAACCACTAGAGTCAATTCATATGTGTTATTTCCACAAACCACACATGGATCAACCACTAGAGTCATTGCATGTGTGTTCTTATACTAAAACCAACACTAGAGTCATTGCATGTGTGTTCTTTTCCCAAACCACACGTGGATCAACCACTAGAGTCATTTCATGTGTGTTATTTCCACAAACAAACATGGATCAACCACTAGAGTCATTTCATGTGTGTTCTTTTCCACAAACCACACATGGATCCACCAGTGGTCATTGCATGTGTGTTCTCTCCACAAACCACACATGGATCAACCAATAGAGTCATTGCATGTGTGTTCTTTCCACAAACCACACATGGATCAACCAGAGTCATTGCATGTGTGTTCTTTTCACAAACCACTAGAGTCATTGCATGTGTGTTATTTCCACAAACAAACATGGATCAACCACTAGAGTCATTGCATGTGTGTTCTTATACTAAAACCAACACTAGACTCATTGCATGTGTGTTCTTTTCACAAACCACACGTGGATCAACCACTAGAGTCATTGCATGTGTGTTATTTCCACAAACAAACATGGATCAACCACTAGAGTCATTGCATGTGTGTTCTTTTCCACAAACCGCACATGGATCCACCAGTGGTCATTGCATGTATGTTCTTTCCACAAACCACACATGGATCAACAACTAGAGTCATTGCATGTGTGTTCTTTCCACAAACCACACATGGATCAACCAGAGTCATCACATGTGTGTTCTTTTCACAAACCACTAGAGTCATTGCATGTGTGTTATTTCCACAAACAAACATGGATCAACCACTAGAGTCATTGCATGTGTGTTCTTTTCCACAAACCACACATGGATTAACCACTAGAGTCATTGCATGTATGTTCTTATACTAAAACCAACACTAGACTCATTGCATGTGTGTTCTTTTCACAAACCACACGTGGATCAACCACTAGAGTCATTGCATGTGTGTTATTTCCACAAACAAACATGGATAAACCACTAGAGTCATTGCATGTGTGTTCTTTTCCACAAACCGCACATGGATCCACCAGTGGTCATTGCATGTGTGTTCTTTCCACAAACCACACATGGATCAACAACTAGAGTCATTGCATGTGTGTTCTTTCCACAAACTACACATGGATCAACCAGAGTCATTGCATGTGTGTTCTTTTCCACAAACCACAAATGGATCTACTAGTGGTCATTGCATGTGTGTTCTTTCCACATACCACATATGGATCAACCTGAGTCATTGCATGTGTGTTCTTTCCACAAACCACACATGGATCAACCACTAGAGTCATTGCATATTTGTTCTTATACTAAAACCATAAACCAGCACAAGAGTCATTGCATGTGTGTTCTTTTCCACAAACCACACATGGATCCACTAGACTCATTGCATGTGTGTTCTTTTCCATAAACAACTTATGGATCAACCAGTGGTCATTGCTTGTGTGTTCTTTACACAAACCAGATGTGGACCCATTACAGTCATTGCATGTGTGTTATTTCCACAAACGCATGGATCAACCACTAGAGTCATTGCATATGTGTTATTTCCACAAACCACACATGGATTAACCACTAGAATCATTGCATGTGTGTTCTTATACTAAAACCAACACTAGACTCATTGCATGTGTGTTCTTTTCACAAACCACACGTGGATCAACCACTAGAGTCATTGCATGTTTGTTATTTCCACAAACAAACATGGATCAACCACTAGAGTCATTGCATGTGTGTTCTTTTCCACAAACCGCACATGGATCCACCAGTGGTCATTGCATGTGTGTTCTTTGCACAAACCACATATGGATCAACCAAAGTCATTGCATGTGTGTTCTTTCCACAAACCACACATGGATCAACCACTAGAGTCATTGCAAGTTTGTTCTTATACTAAACCCACAAACCAGCACTAGAGTCATTGCATGTGTGTTCTTTTCCACAAACCACAAGTGGATCTACCAGTGGTCATTGCATGTGTGTTCTTTCCACATACCACATATGGATCAACCTGAGTCATTGCATGTGTGTTCTTTCCACAAACCACACATGGATCAACCACTAGAGTCATTGTATGTTTGTTCTTATACTAAAACCACAAACCAGCACTAGAGTCATTGCATGTGTGTTCTTTTCCACAAACCACACATGGATCCACTAGACTCATTGCATGTGTGTTCTTTTCCACAAACAACTTATGGATCAACCAGTGGTCATTGCTTGTGTGTTCTTTCCACAAACCACATGTGGACCCATTACGGTCATTGCATGTGTGTTATTTCCACAAACGCATGGATCAACCACTAGAGTCATTGCATATGTGTTATTTCCACAAACCACACATGGATTAACCACTAGAGTCATTGCATGTGTATTCTTATACTAAAACCAACACTATACTCATTGCATGTGTGTTCTTTTCACAAACCACACGTGGATCAACCACTAGAGTCATTGCATGTGTGTTATTTCCACAAACAAACATGGATCAACCACTAGAGTCATTGCATGTGTGTTTTTTTCCACAAACCGCACATGGATCCACCAGTGGTCATTGCATGTGTTTTCTTTCCACAAACCACACATGGATCAACAACTAGAGTCATTGCATGTGTGTTCTTTCCACAAACCACACATGAATCAACCAGAGTCATTGCATGTGTGTTCTTTTCACAAACCACTAGAGTCATTGCATGTGTGTTATTTCCACAAACAAACATGGATCAACCACCAGAGTCATTGCATGTGAGTTCTTTTCCACAAACCACACATGGATCCACCAGTGGTCATTGCATGTGTGTTATTTCCACAAACCACACATGGATAAACCACTAGAGTCATTGCATGTGTGTTCTTTCCACAAACCATACATGGATCCACCAGTGGTCATTGCATGTGTGTTATTTCCACAAACCACACATGGATCAACCACTAGAGTCATAGCATGTGTGTTTTTATACTAAAACCACAAACCAGTACTAGAGTTCTTGCATGTGTGTTCTTACACTAAAACCAACATGGATCCACCAGTGGTCATTGCATGTGTGTTCTTTCCACAAACCACATATGGATCAACCACTAGAGTCATTGCATGTGTGTTCTTTCCACAAACCACACATGGATCAACCACTAGAGTCAATTCATATGTGTTATTTCCACAAACCACACATGGATCAACCACTAGAGTCATTGCATGTGTGTTCTTATACTAAAACCAACACTAGAGTCATTGCATGTGTGTTCTTTTCCCAAACCACACGTGGATCAACCACTAGAGTCATTGCATGTGTGTTATTTCCACAAACAAACATGGATCAACCACTAGAGTCATTGCATGTGTGTTCTTTTCCACAAACCACACATGGATCCACCAGTGGTCATTGCATGTGTGTTCTCTCCACAAACCACACATGGATCAACCACTAGAGTCATTGCATGTGTGTTCTTTCCACAAACCACACATGGATCAACTAGAGTCATTGCATGTGTGTTCTTTTCACAAACCACTAGAGTCATTGCATGTGTGTTATTTCCACAAACAAACATGGATCAACCACTAGAGTCATTGCATGTGTGTTCTTATACTAAAACCAACACTAGACACATTGCATGTGTGTTCTTTTCACAAACCACACGTGGATCAACCACTAGAGTCATTGCATGTGTGTTATTTCCACAAACAAACATGGATCAACCACTAGAGTCATTGCATGTGTGTTCTTTTCCACAAACCGCACATGGATCCACCAGTGGTCATTGCATGTATGTTCTTTCCACAAACCACACATGGATCAACAACTAGAGTCATTGTATGTGTGTTCTTTCCACAAACCACACATGGATCAACCAGAGTCATCACATGTGTGTTCTTTTCACAAACCACTAGAGTCATTGCATGTGTGTTATTTCCACAAACAAACATGGATCAACCACTAGAGTCATTGCATGTGTGTTCTTTTCCACAAACCACACATGGATCCACCAGTGGTCATTGCATGTGTGTTCTTTCCACAAACCACACATGGATAAACCACTAGAGTCATTGCATGTGTGTTCTTTTCACAAACCACACATGGATCCACTAGTGGTCATTGCATGTGTGTTATTTCCACAAACCACACATGGATCAACCACTAGAGTCATTGCATGTGTGTTCTTATACTAAAACCACAAACCAGTACTAGAGTCATGGCATGTTTGTTCTTATACTAAAACCACAAACCAGCACTAGAGTCATTGCATGTTTGTTCTTTTCCACAAACCACACATGGATCCACCAGTGGTCATTGCATGTGTGTTCTTTCCACAAACCACATATGAATCAACCAGAGTCATTGCATGTGTGTTCTTTCCACAAACCACACATGGATCAACCACTAGAGTCATTGCAAGTTTGTTCTTATACTAAAACCACAAACCAGCACTAGAGTCATTGCATGTGTGTTCTTTTCCACAAACCACAAATGGATCTACCAGTGGTCATTGTATGTGTGTTCTTTCCACATACCACATATGGATCAACCAAAGTCATTGCATGTGTGTTCTTTCCACAAACCACACATGGATCCACTAGACTCATTGCATGTGTGTTCTTTTCCACAAACAACTTATGGATCAACCAGTGGTCATTGATTGTGTGTTCTTTCGACAAACCACATGTGGACCCATTACAGTCATTGCATGTGTGTTATTTCCACAAACGCATGGATCAACCACTAGAGTCATTGCATATGTGTTATTTCCACAAACCACACATGGATTAACCACTAGAGTCATTGCATGTGTGTTCTTATACTAAAACCAACACTAGACTCATTGCATGTGTGTTCTTTTCACAAACCACACGTGGATCAACCACTAGAGTCATTGCATGTGTGTTATTTCCACAAACAAACATGGATCAACCACCAGAGTCATTGCATGTGTGTTCTTTTCCACAAACCGCACATGGATCCACCAGTGGTCATTGCATGTGTGTTCTTTCCACAAACCACACATGGATCAACAACTAGAGTCATTGCATGTGTGTTCTTTCCACAAACTACACATGGATCAACCAGAGTCATTGCATGTGTGTTCTTTTCCACAAACCACAATTGGATCTACTAGTGGTCATTGCATGTGTGTTCTTTCCACATACCACATATGGATCAACCTGAGTCATTGCATGTGTGTTCTTTCCACAAACCACACATGGATCAACCACTAGAGTCATTGCATATTTGTTCTTATACTAAAACCATAAACCAGCACTAGAGTCATTGCATGTGTGTTCTTTTCCACAAACCACACATGGATCCACTAGACTCATTGCATGTGTGTTCTTTTCCACAAACAACTTATGGATCAACCAGTGGTCATTGCTTGTGTGTTCTTTACACAAACCAGATGTGGACCCATTACAGTCATTGCATGTGTGTTATTTCCACAAACGCATGGATCAACCACTAGAGTCATTGCATATGTGTTATTTCCACAAACCACAGATGGATTAACCACTAGAGTCATTGCATGTGTGTTCTTATACTAAAACCAACACTAGACTCATTGCATGTGTGTTCTTTTCACAAACCACACGTGGATCAACCACTAGAGTAATTGCATGTTTGTTATTTCCACAAACAAACATGGATCAACCACTAGAGTCATTGCATGTGTGTTCTTTTCCACAAACCGCACATGGATCCACCAGTGGTCATTGCATGTGTGTTCTTTCCACAAACCACATATGGATCAACCAGAGTCATTGCATGTGTGTTCTTTCCACAAACCACACATGGATCAACCACTAGAGTCATTGCAAGTTTGTTCTTATACTAAAACCACAAACCAGCACTAGAGTCATTGCATGTGTGTTCTTTTCCACAAACCACAAGTGGATCTACCAGTGGTCATTGCATGTGTGTTCTTTCCACATACCACATATGGATCAACCTGAGTCATTGCATGTGTGTTCTTTCCACAAACCACACATGGATCAACCACTAGAGTCATTGTATGTTTGTTCTTATACTAAAACCGCAAACCTGCACTAGAGTCATTGCATGTGTGTTCTTTTCCACAAACCACACATGGATCCACTAGACTCATTGCATGTGTGTTCTTTTCCACAAACAACTTATGGATCAACCAGTGGTCATTGCTTGTGTGTTCTTTCCACAAACCACATGTGGACCCATTACGGTCATTGCATGTGTGTTATTTCCACAAATGCATGGATCAACCACTAGAGTCATTGCATGTGTGTTATTTCCACAAACCACACATGGATCAACCACTAGAGTCATTGCATGTGTGTTCTTATACTAAAACCAACACTAGACTCATTGCATGTGTGTTCTTTTCACAAACCACACGTGGATCAACCACTAGAGTCATTGCATGTGTGTTATTTCCACAAACAAACATGGATCAACCACTAGAGTCATTGCATGTGTGTTCTTTTCCACAAACCGCACATGGATCCACCAGTGGTCATTGCATGTATGTTCTTTCCACAAACCACACATGGATCAACAACTAGAGTCATTGCATGTGTGTTCTTTCCACAAACCACACATGGATCAACCAGAGTCATCACATGTGTGTTCTTTTCACAAACCACTAGAGTCATTGCATGTGTGTTATTTCCACAAACAAACATGGATCAACCACTAGAGTCATTGCATGTGTGTTCTTTTCCACAAACCACACATGGATCCACCAGTGGTCATTGCATGTGTGTTCTTTCCACAAACCACACATGGATAAACCACTAGAGTCATTGCATGTGTGTTCTTTCCACAAACCACACATGGATCCACTAGTGGTCATTGCATGTGTGTTATTTCCACAAACCACACATGGATCAACCACTAGAGTCATTGCATGTGTGTTCTTATACTAAAACCACAAACCAGTACTAGAGTCATTGCATGTTTGTTCTTATACTAAAACCACAAACCAGCACTAGAGTCATTGCATGTTTGTTCTTTTCCACAAACCACACATGGATCCACCAGTGGTCATTGCATGTGTGTTCTTTCCAAAAACCACATATGAATCAACCAGAGTCATTGCATGTGTGTTCTTTCCACAAACCACACATGGATCAACCACTAGAGTCATTGCAAGTTTGTTCTTATACTAAAACCACAAACCAGCACTAGAGTCATTGCATGTGTGTTCTTTTCCACAAACCACAAATTGGATCTACCAGTGGTCATTGTATGTGTGTTCTTTCCACATACCACATATGGATCAACCAAAGTCATTGCATGTGTGTTCTTTCCACAAACCACACATGGATCAACCACTAGAGTCATTGCATATTTGTTCTTATACTAAAACCACAAACCAGCACTAGAGTCATTGCATGTGTGTTCTTTTCCACAAACCACACATGGATCCACTAGACTCATTGCATGTGTGTTCTTTTCCACAAACAACTTATGGATCAACCAGTGGTCATTGATTGTGTGTTCTTTCGACAAACCACATGTGGACCCATTACAGTCATTGCATGTGTGTTATTTCCACAAACGCATGGATCAACCACTAGAGTCATTGCATATGTGTTATTTCCACAAACCACACATGGATTAACCACTAGAGTCATTGCATGTGTGTTCTTATACTAAAACCAACACTAGACTCATTGCATGTGTGTTCTTTTCACAAACCACACGTGGATCAACCACTAGAGTCATTGCATGTGTGTTATTTCCACAAACAAACATGGATCAACCACTAGAGTCATTGCATGTGTGTTCTTTTCCACAAACCGCACATGGATCCACCAGTGGTCATTGCATGTGTGTTCTTTCCACAAACCACACATGGATCAATAACTAGAGTCATTGCATGTGTGTTCTTTCCACAAACTACACATGGATCAACCAGAGTCATTGCATGTGTGTTCTTTTCCACAAACCACAAATGGATCTACTAGTGGTCATTGCATGTGCGTTCTTTCCACATACCACATATGGATCAACCTGAGTCATTGCATGTGTGTTCTTTCCACAAACCACACATGTATCAACCACTAGAGTCATTGCATATTTGTTCTTATACTAAAACCATAAACCAGCACTAGAGCCATTGCATGTGTGTTCTTTTCCACAAACCACACATGGATCCACTAGACTCATTGCATGTGTGTTCTTTTCCACAAACAACTTATGGATCAACCAGTGGTCATTGCTTGTGTGTTCTTTACACAAACCAGATGTGGACCCATTACAGTCATTGCATGTGTGTTATTTCCACAAACCACACATGGATCAACCACTAGAGTCATTGCATGTGTGTTATTTCCACAAACCACACATGGATCAACCACTAGAGTCATTGCATGTGTGTTCTTATACTAAAACCAACACTAGACTCATTGCATGTGTGTTCTTTTCACAAACCACACGTGGATCAACCACTAGAGTAATTGCATGTTTGTTATTTCCACAAACAAACATGGATCAACCACTAGAGTCATTGCATGTGTGTTCTTTTCCACAAACCGCACATGGATCCACCAGTGGTCATTGCATGTGTGTTCTTTCCACAAACCACATATGGATCTACCAGAGTCATTGCATGTGTGTTCTTTCCACAAACCACACATGGATCAACCACTAGAGTCATTGCAAGTTTGTTCTTATACTAAAACCACAAACCAGCACTAGAGTCATTGCATGTGTGTTCTTTTCCACAAACCACAAGTGGATCTACCAATGGTCATTGCATGTGTGTTCTTTCCACATACCACATATGGATCAACCTGAGTCATTGCATGTGTGTTCTTTCCACAAACCACACATGGATCAACCACTAGAGTCATTGTATGTTTGTTCTTATACTAAAACCACAAACCAGCACTAGAGTCATTGCATGTGTGTTCTTTTCCACAAACCACACATGGATCCACTAGACTCATTGCATGTGTGTTCTTTTCCACAAACAACTTATGGATCAACCAGTGGTCATTGCTTGTGTGTTCTTTCCACAAACCACATGTGGACCCATTACGGTCATTGCATGTGTGTTATTTCCACAAACGCATGGATCAACCACTAGAGTCATTGCATATGTGTTATTTCCACAAACCACACATGGATTAACCACTAGAGTCATTGCATGTGTGTTTTATACTAAAACCAACACTAGACTCATTGCATGTGTGTTCTTTTCACAAACCACACGTGGATCAACAACTAGAGTCATTGCATGTGTGTTATTTCCACAAACAAACATGGATCAACCACTAGAGTCATTGCATGTGTTTTTTTTTCCACAAACCGCACATGGATCCACCAGTGGTCATTGCATGTGTTTTCTTTCCACAAACCACACATGGATCAACAACTAGAGTCATTGCATGTGTGTTCTTTCCACAAACCACACATGAATCAACCAGAGTCATTGCATGTGTGTTCTTTTCACAAACCACTAGAGTCATTGCATGTGTGTTATTTCCACAAACCACACATGGATAAACCACTAGAGTCATTGCATGTGTGTTCTTTCCACAAACCATACATGGATCCACCAGTGGTCATTGCATGTGTGTTATTTCCACAAACCACACATGGATCAACCACTAGAGTCATTGCATGTGTGTTCTTATACTAAAACCACAAACCAGTACTAGAGTTCTTGCATGTGTGTTCTTACACTAAAACCAACATGGATCCACCAGTGGTCATTGCATGTGTGTTCTTTCCACAAACCACATATGGATCAACCACTAGAGTCATTGCATGTGTGTTCTTTCCACAAACCACACATGGATCAACCACTAGAGTCATTGCATGTTTGTTCTTATACTAAAACAACAAACCAACACTAGAGTCATTGCATTTGTGTTCTTTTCCACAAACCACACATGGATCCACCAGTGGTCATTGCATGTGTGTTCTTTCCACAAACCACACATGGATCAACCAGAGTAATTGCATGTGTGTTCTTTCCACAAACCACACATGGATCAACCACTAGAGTCATTGCATGTTTGTTCTTATACTAAGACCACAAACCAGCACTAGAGTCATTGCATGTGTGTTCTTTTCCACAAACCACACACGGATCCACCAGTGGTCATTGCATGTGTGTTCTTTCCACATACCACATATGGATCAACCAGAGTCATTGCATGTGTGTTCTTTCCACAAACCACACATGGATCAACCACTAGAGTCATTGCATGTGTGCTATTTCCACAAACCACACATGGATCAACCACCAGAGTCATTGCATGTGTGTTCTTTCCACAAACCACACATGGATCAACCACTAGAGTCTTTGCATGTTTGTTCTTATACTAAAACCACAAACTAGCACTAGAGTCATTACATGTGTGTTCTTTTCCACAAACCACACATGAATCCACTAGACTCATTGCATGTGTGTTCTTTTCCACAAACAACTTATGGATCAACAAGTGGTCATTGCTTGTGTGTTCTTTCCACAAACCACATGTGGACCCATTACAGTCATTGCATGTGTGTTATTTCCACAAACCACACATGGATCAACCACTAGAGTCAATGCATATGTGTTATTTCCACAAACCACACATGGATCAACCACTAGAGTCATTGCATGTGTGTTCTTATACTAAAACCAACACTAGAGTCATTGCATGTGTGTTCTTTTCCCAAACCACACGTGGATCAACCACTAGAGTCATTGCATGTGTGTTATTTCCACAAACAAACATGGATCAACCACTAGAGTCATTGCATGTGTGTTCTTTTCCACAAACCACACATGGATCCACCAGTGGTCATTGCATGTGTGTTCTCTCCACAAACCACACATGGATCAACCACTAGAGTCATTGCATGTGTGTTCTTTCCACAAACCACACATGGATCAACCAGAGTCATTGCATGTGTGTTCTTTTCACAAACCACTAGAGTCATTGCATGTGTGTTATTTCCACAAACAAACATGGATCAACCACTAGAGTCATTGCATGTGTGTTCTTATACTAAAACCAACACTAGACTCATTGCATGTGTGTTCTTTTCACAAACCACACGTGGATCAACCACTAGAGTCATTGCATGTGTGTTATTTCCACAAACAAACATGGATCAACCACTAGAGTCATTGCATGTGTGTTCTTTTCCACAAACCGCACATGGATCCTCCAGTGGTCATTGCATGTATGTTCTTTCCACAAACCACACATGGATCAACAACTAGAGTCATTGCATGTGTGTTCTTTCCACAAACCACACATGGATCAACCAGAGTCATTACATGTGTGTTCTTTTCACAAACCACTAGAGTCATTGCATGTGTGTTATTTCCACAAACAAACATGGATCAACCACTAGAGTCATTGCATGTGTGTTCTTTTCCACAAACCACACATGGATCCACCAGTGGTCATTGCATGTGTGTTCTTTCCACAAACCACACATGGATAAACCACTAGAGTCATTGCATGTGTGTTCTTTCCACAAACCACACATGGATCCACTAGTGGTCATTGCATGTGTGTTATTTCCACAAACCACACATGGATCAACCACTAGAGTCATTGCATGTGTGTTCTTATACTAAAACCACAAACCAGTACTAGAGTCATTGCATGTTTGTTCTTATACTAAAACCACAAACCAGCACTAGAGTCATTGCATGTTTGTTCTTTTCCACAAACCACACATGGATCCACCAGTGGTCATTGCATGTGTGTTCTTTCCACAAACCACATATGGATCAACCAGAGTCATTGCATGTGTGTTCTTTCCACAAACCACACATGGATCAACCACTAGAGTCATTGCAAGTTTGTTCTTATACTAAAACCACAAACCAGCACTAGAGTCATTGCATGTGTGTTCTTTTCCACAAACCACACATGGATTAACCACTAGAGTCATTGCATGTGTGTTCTTATACTAAAACCAACACTAGACTCATTGCATGTGTGTTCTTTTCACAAACCACACGTGGATCAACCACTAGAGTCATTGCATGTGTGTTATTTCCACAAACAAACATGGATCAACGACTAGAGTCATTGCATGTGTGTTCTTTTCCACAAACCGCACATGGATCCACCAGTGGTCATTGCATGTGTGTTCTTTCCACAAACCACACATGGATCAACAACTAGAGTCATTGCATGTGTGTTCTTTCCACAAACCACACATGGATAAACCACTAGAGTCATTGCATGTGTGTTCTTACCACAAACCACACATGGATCCACTAGTGGTCATTGCATGTGTGTTATTTCCACAAACCACACATGGATCAACCACTAGAGTCATTGCATGTGTGTTCTTATACTAAAACCACAAACCAGTACTAGAGTCATTGCATGTTTGTTCTTATACTAAAACCACAAACCAGCACTAGAGTCATTGCATGTTTGTTCTTTTCTACAAACCACACATGGATCCACCAGTGGTCATTGCATGTGTGTTCTTTCCACAAACCACATATGGATCAACCAGAGTCATTGCATGTGTGTTCTTTCCACAAACCACACATGGATCAACCACTAGAGTCAGTGCAAGTTTGTTCTTATACTAAAACCACAAACCAGCACTAGAGTCATTGCATGTGTGTTCTTTTCCACAAACCACAAATGGATCTACCAGTGGTCATTGCATGTGTGTTCTTTCCACATACCACATATGGATCAACCTGAGTCATTGCATGTGTGTTCTTTCCACAAACCACACATGGATCAACCACTAGAGTCATTGCATATTTGTTCTTATACTAAAACCACAAACCAGCACTAGAATCATTGCATGTGTGTTCTTTTCCACAAACCACACATGGATCCACTATACTCATTGCATGTGTGTTCTTTTCCACAAACTTATGGATCAACCAGTGGTCATTGCTTGTGTGTTCTTTCCACAAACTACATGTGGACCCATTACGGTCATTGCATGTGTGTTATTTCCACAAACGCATGGATCAACCACTAGAGTCATTGCATATGTGTTATTTCCACAAACCACACATGGATTAACCACTAGAGTCATTGCATGTGTGTTCTTATACTAAAACCAACACTAGACTCATTGCATGTGTGTTCTTTTCACAAACCACACGTGGATCAACCACTAGAGTCATTGCATGTGTGTTATTTCCACAAACAAACATGGATCAACCACTAGAGTCATTGCATGTGTGTTCTTTTCCACAAACCGCACATGGATCCACCAGTGGTCATTGCATGTGTGTTCTTTCCACAAACCACACATGGATCAACAACTAGAGTCATTGCATGTGTGTTCTTTCCACAAACCACACATGGATCAACCAGAGTCATTGCATGTGTGTTCTTTTCCACAAACCACAAATGGATCTACCAGTGGTCATTGCATGTGTGTTCTTTCCACATACCACATATGGATCAACCTGAGTCATTGCATGTGTGTTCTTTCCACAAACCACACATGGATCAACCACTAGAGTCATTGCATATTTGTTCTTATACTAAAACCATAAACCAGCACTAGAGTCATTGCATGTGTGTTCTTTTCCACAAACCACACATGGATCCACTAGACTCATTGCATGTGTGTTCTTTTCCACAAACAACTTATGGATTCACCAGTGGTCATTGCTTGTGTGTTCTTTCCACAAACCAGATGTGGCCCATTACAGTCATTGCATGTGTGTTATTTCCACAAACGCATGGATCAACCACTAGAGTCATTGCATATGTGTTATTTCCACAAACCACACATGGATTAACCACTAGAGTCATTGCATGTGTGTTCTTATACTAAAACCAACACTAGACTCATTGCATGTGTGTTCTTTTCACAAACCACACGTGGATCAACCACTAGAGTCATTGCATGTGTGTTATTTCCACAAACAAACATGGATCAACCACTAGAGTCATTGCATGTGTGTTCTTTTCCACAAACCGCACATGGATCCACCAGTGGTCATTGCATGTGTGTTCTTTCCACAAACCACATATGGATCAACCAGAGTCATTGTATGTGTGTTCTTTCCACAAACCACACATGGATCAACCACTAGAGTCATTGCAAGTTTGTTCTTATACTAAAACCACAAACCAGCACTAGAGTCATTGCATGTGTGTTCTTTTCCACAAACCACAAATGGATCTACCAGTGGTCATTGCATGTGTGTTCTTTCCACATACCACATATGGATCAACCTGAGTCATTGCATGTGTGTTCTTTCCACAAACCACACATGGATCAACCACTAGAGTCATTGCATATTTGTTCTTATACTAAAACCACAAACCAGCACTAGAGTCATTGCATGTGTGTTCTTTTCCACAAACCACACATGGATCCACTATACTCATTGCATGTGTGTTCTTTTCCACAAACAACTTATGGATCAACCAGTGGTCATTGCTTGTGTGTTCTTTCCACAAACCACATGTGGACCCATTACGGTCATTGCATGTGTGTTATTTCCACAAACGCATGGATCAACCACTAGAGTCATTGCATGTTTGTTCTTATACTAAGACCACAAACCAGCACTAGAGTCATTGCATGTGTGTTCTTTTCCACAAACCACACACGGATCCACCAGTGGTCATTGCATGTGTGTTCTTTCCACATACCACATATGGATCAACCAGAGTCATTGCATGTGTGTTCTTTCCACAAACCACACATGGATCAACCACTAGAGTCATTGCATGTGTGCTATTTCCACAAACCGAACATGGATCAACCACCAGAGGCATTGCATGTGTGTTCTTTCCACAAACCACACATGGATCAACCACTAGAGTCTTTGCATGTTTTTCTTATACTAAAACCACAAACCAGCACTAGAGTCATTACATGTGTGTTCTTTTCCACAAACCACACATGAATCCACTAGACTCATTGCATGTGTGTTCTTTTCCACAAACAACTTATGGATCAACAAGTGGTCATTGCTTGTGTGTTCTTTCCACAAACCACATGTGGACCCATTACAGTCATTGCATGTGTGTTATTTCCACAAACCACACATGGATCAACCACTAGAGTTAATTCATATGTGTTATTTCCACAAACCACACATGGATCAACCACTAGAGTCATTGCATGTGTGTTCTTTTCCCAAACCACACGTGGATCAACCACTAGGGTCATTGCATGTGTGTTATTTACACAAACAAACATGGATCAACCACTAGAGTCATTGCATGTGTGTTATTTCCACAAACAAACATGGATCAACCACTAGAGTCATTGCATGTGTGTTCTTTTCCACAAACCGCACATGGATCCACCAGTGGTCATTGCATGTGTGTTCTTTCCACAAACCACACATGGATCAACAACTAGAGTCATTGCATGTGTGTTCTTTCCACAAACCACACATGGATCAACTAGAGTCATTGCATGTGTGTTCTTTCAACAAACCACTAGAGTCATTGCATGTGTGTTATTTCCACAAACAAACATGGATCAACCACTAGAGTCATTGCATGTGTGTTCTTTTCCACAAACCACACATGGATCCACCAGTGGTCATTGCATGTGTGTTCTTTCCACAAACCACACATGGATAAACCACTAGAGTCATTGCATGTGTGTTCTTTCCACAAACCACACATGGATCCACCAGTGGTCATTGCATGTGTGTTATTTCCACAAACCACACATGGATCAACCACTAGAGTCATTGCATGTGTGTTCTTATACTAAAACCACAAACCAGCACTAGAGTCATTGCACGTGTGTTCTTTTCCACAAACCACACACGGATCCACCAGTGGTCATTGCATGTGTGTTCTTTCCACATACCACATATGGATCAACCAGAGTCATTGCATGTGTGTTCTTTCCACAAACCACACATGGATCAACCACTAGAGTCATTGCATGTGTGCTATTTCCACAAACCACACATGGATCAACCACCAGAGTCATTGCATGTGTGTTCTTTCCACAAACCACACATGGATCAACCACTAGAGTCTTTGCATGTTTGTTCATATACTAAAACCACAAACCAGCACTAGAGTCATTACATGTGTGTTCTTTTCCACAAACCACACATGAATCCACTAGACTCATTGCATGTGTGTTCTTTTCCACAAATAACTTATGGATCAACAAGTGGTCATTGCTTGTGTGTTCTTTCCACAAACCACATGTGGACCCATTACAGTCATTGCATGTGTGATATTTCCACAAACCACACATGAATCAACCACTAGAGTCAATGCATACGTGTTATTTCCACAAACCACACATGGATCAACCACTAGAGTCATTGCATGTGTGTTCTTATACTAAAACCAACACTAGAGTCATTGCATGTGTGTTCTTTTCCACAAACCGCACATGGATCCACCAGTGGTCATTGCATGTATGTTCTTTCCACAAACCACACATGGATCAACAACTATAGTAATTGAATGTGTGTTCTTTCCACAAACCACACATGGATCAACCAGAGTCATTACATGTGTGTTCTTTTCACAAACCACTAGAGTCATTGCATGTGTGTTATTTCCACAAACAAACATGGATCAACCACTAGAGTCATTACATGTGTGTTATTTTCCACAAACCACACATGGATCCACCAGTGGTCATTGCATGTGTGTTCTTTCCACAAACCACACATGGATAAACCACTAGAGTCATTGCATGTGTGTTCTTTCCACAAACCACACATGGATCCACTAGTGGTCATTGCATGTGTGTTATTTCCACAAACCACACATGGATCAACCACTAGAGTCATTGCATGTGTGTTCTTATACTAAAACCACAAACCATTACTAGAGTCATTGCATGTTTGTTCTTATACTAAAACCACAAACCAGCACTAGAGTCATTGCATGTTTGTTCTTTTCCACAAACCACACATGGATCCACCAGTGGTCATTGCATGTGTGTTCTTTCCACAAACCACATATGGATCAACCAGAGTCATTGCATGTGTGTTCTTTCCACAAACCACACATGGATCAACCACTAGGGTCATTGCAAGTTTGTTCTTATACTAAAACCACAAACCAGCACTAGAGTCATTGCATGTGTGTTCTTTTCCACAAACCACAAATGGATCTACCAGTGGTCATTGCATGTGTGTTCTTTCCACATACCACATATGGATCAACCTGAGTCATTGCATGTGTGTTCTTTCCACAAACCACACATGGATCAACCACTAGAGTCATTGCATATTTGTTCTTATACTAAAACCACAAACCAGCACTAGAGTCATTGCATGTGTGTTCTTTTCCACAAACCACACATGGATCCACTATACTCATTGCATGTGTGTTCTTTTCCACAAACAACTTATGGATCAACCAGTGGTCATTGCTTGTGTGTTCTTTCCACAAACCACATGTGGACCCATTACAGTCATTGCATGTGTGTTATTTCCACAAACGCATGGAACAACCACTAGAGTCATTGCATATGTGTTATTTCCACAAACCACACATGGATTAACCACTAGAGTCATTGCATGTGTGTTCTTATACTAAAACCAACACTAGACTCATTGCATGTGTGTTCTTTTCACAAACCACACGTGGATCAACCACTAGAGTCATTTCATGTGTGTTATTTCCACAAACAAACATGGATCAACCACTAGAGTCATTGCATGTGTGTTCTTTTCCACAAACCGCACATGGATCCACCAGTGGTCATTGCATGTGTGTTCTTTCCACAAACCACACATGGATCAACAACTAGAGTCATTGCATGTGTGTTCTTTCCACAAACCACACATGGATAAACCACTAGAGTCATTGCATGTGTGTTCTTTCCACAAACCACACATGGATCCACTAGTGGTCATTGCATGTGTGTTATTTCCACAAACCACACATGGATCAACCACTAGAGTCATTGCATGTGTGTTCTTATACTAAAACCACAAACCAGTACTAGAGTCATTGCATGTTTGTTCTTATACTAAAACCACAAACCTGCACTAGAGTCATTGCATGTTTGTTCTTTTCCACAAACCACACATGGATCCACCAGTGGTCATTGCATGTGTGTTCTTTCCACAAACCACATATGGATCAACCAGAGTCATTGCATGTGTGTTCTTTCCACAAACCACACATGGATCAACCACTAGAGTCATTGCAAGTTTGTTCTTATACTAAAACCACAAACCAGGACTAGAGTCATTGCATGTGTGTTCTTTTCCACAAACCACAAATGGATCTACCAGTGGTCATTGCATGTGTGTTCTTTCCACATACCACATATGGATCAACCTGAGTCATTGCATGTGTGTTCTTTCCACAAACCACACATGGATCAACCACTAGAGTCATTGCATATTTGTTCTTATACTAAAACCACAAACCAGCACTAGAGTCATTGCATGTGTGTTCTTTTCCACAAACCACAAATGGATCTACCAGTGGTCATTGCATGTGTGTTCTTTTCCACATACCACATATGGATCAACCTGAGTCATTGCATGTGTGTTCTTTCCACAAACCACACATGGATCAACCACTAGAGTCTTTGCATGTTTGTTCTTATACTAAAACCACAAACCAGCACTAGAGTCATTGCATGTGTGTTCTTTTCCACAAACCACACACGGATCCACCAGTGGTCATTGCATGTGTGTTCTTTCCACATACCACATATGGATCAACCAGAGTCATTGCATGTGTGTTCTTTCCACAAACCACACATGGATCAACCACTAGAGTCATTGCATGTGTGCTATTTCCAAAAACCGAACATGGATCAACCACCAGAGGCATTGCATGTGTGTTCTTTCCACAAACCACACATGGATCAACCACTAGAGTCTTTGCATGTTTGTTCTTATACTAAAACCACAAACCAGCACTAGAGTCATTACATGTGTGTTCTTTTCCACAAACCACACATGAATCCACTAGACTCATTGCATGTGTGTTCTTTTCCACAAACAACTTATGGATCAACAAGTGGTCATTGCTTGTGTGTTCTTTCCACAAACCACATGTGGACCCATTACAGTCATTGCATGTGTGTTCTTTCCACAAACCACACATGGATCAACCACTAGAGTCATTGCATGTTTGTTCTTATACTAAAACAACAAACCAGCACTAGAGTCATTGCATTTGTGTTCTTTTCCACAAACCAGACATGGGTCCACCAGTGGTCATTGCATGTGTGTTCTTTCCACAAACCACACATGGATCAACCAGAGTCATTGCATGTGTCATCTGTCCACAAACCACACATGGATCAACCACTAGAGTCATTGCATGTTTGTTCTTATACTAAGACCACAAACCAGCACTAGAGTCATTGCATGTGTGTTCTTTTCCACAAACCACACACGGATCCACCAGTGGTCATTGCATGTGTGTTCTTTCCACATACCACATATGGATCAACCAGAGTCATTGCATGTGTGTTCTTTCCACAAACCACACATGGATCAACCACTAGAGTCATTGCATGTGTGCTATTTCCACAAACCACACATGGATCAACCACCAGAGTCATTGCATGTGTGTTCTTTCCACAAACCACACATGGATCAACCACTAGAGTCTTTGCATGTTTGTTCTTATACTAAAACCACAAACCAGCACTAGAGTCATTACATGTGTGTTCTTTTCCACAAACCACACATGAATCCACTAGACTCATTGCATGTGTGTTCTTTTCCACAAACAACTTATGGATCAACAAGTGGTCATTGCTTGTGTGTTCTTTCCACAAACCACATGTGGACCCATTACAGTCATTGCATGTGTGTTATTTCCGCAAACCACACATGGATCAACCACTAGAGTCAATTCATATGTGTTATTTCCACAAACCACACATGGATCAACCACTAGAGTCATTGCATGTGTGTTCTTTTCCCAAACCACACGTGGATCAACCACTAGGGTCATTGCATGTGTGTTATTTACACAAACAAACATGGATCAACCACTAGAGTCATTGCATGTGTGTTATTTCCACAAACAAACATGGATCAACCACTAGAGTCATTGCATGTGTGTTCTTTTCCACAAACCGCACATGGATCCACCAGTGGTCATTGCATGTGTGTTCTTTCCACAAACCACACATGGATCAACAACTAGAGTCATTGCATGTGTGTTCTTTCCACAAACCACACATGGATCAACTAGAGTCATTGCATGTGTGTTCTTTTCACAAACCACTAGAGTCATTGCATGTGTGTTATTTCCACAAACAAACATGGATCAACCACTAGAGTCATTGCATGTGTGTTCTTTTCCACAAACCACACATGGATCCACCAGTGGTCATTGCATGTGTGTTCTTTCCACAAACCACACATGGATAAACCACTAGAGTCATTGCATGTGTGTTCTTTCCACAAACCACACATGGATCCACCAGTGGTCATTGCATGTGTGTTATTTCCACAAACCACACATGGATCAACCACTAGAGTCATTGCATGTGTGTTCTTATACTAAAACCACAAACCAGCACTAGAGTCATTGCACGTGTGTTCTTTTCCACAAACCACACACGGATCCACCAGTGGTCATTGCATGTGTGTTCTTTCCACATACCACATATGGATCAACCAGAGTCATTGCATGTGTGTTCTTTCCACAAACCACACATGGATCAACCACTAGAGTCATTGCATGTGTGCTATTTCCACAAACCACACATGGATCAACCACCAGAGTCATTGCATGTGTGTTCTTTCCACAAACCACACATGGATCAACCACTAGAGTCTTTGCATGTTTGTTCATATACTAAAACCACAAACCAGCACTAGAGTCATTACATGTGTGTTCTTTTCCACAAACCACACATGAATCCACTAGACTCATTGCATGTGTGTTCTTTTCCACAAATAACTTATGGATCAACAAGTGTTCATTGCTTGTGTGTTCTTTCCACAAACCACATGTGGACCCATTACAGTCATTGCATGTGTGATATTTCCACAAACCACACATGAATCAACCACTAGAGTCAATGCATACGTGTTATTTCCACAAACCACACATGGATCAACCACTAGAGTCATTGCATGTGTGTTCTTATACTAAAACCAACACTAGAGTCATTGCATGTGTGTTCTTTTCCACAAACCGCACATGGATCCACCAGTGGTCATTGCATGTATGTTCTTTCCACAAACCACACATGGATCAACAACTAGAGTAATTGCATGTGTGTTCTTTCCACAAACCACACATGGATCAACCAGAGTCATTACATGTGTGTTCTTTTCACAAACCACTAGAGTCATTGCATGTGTGTTATTTCCACAAACAAACATGGATCAACCACTAGAGTCATTACATGTGTGTTATTTTCCACAAACCACACATGGATCCACCAGTGATCATTGCATGTGTGTTCTTTCCACAAACCACACATGGATAAACCACTAGAGTCATTGCATGTGTGTTCTTTTCCACAAACAACTTATGGATCAACAAGTGGTCATTGCTTGTGTGTTCTTTCCACAAACCACATGTGGACCCATTACAGTCATTGCATGTGTGTTCTTTCCACAAACCACACATGGATCAACCACTAGAGTCATTGCATGTTTGTTCTTATACTAAAACAACAAACCAGCACTAGAGTCATTGCATTTGTGTTCTTTTCCACAAACCAGACATGGGTCCACCAGTGGTCATTGCATGTGTGTTCTTTCCACAAACCACACATGGATCAACCAGAGTCATTGCATGTGTCATCTGTCCACAAACCACACATGGATCAACCACTAGAGTCATTGCATGTTTGTTCTTATACTAAGACCACAAACCAGCACTAGAGTCATTGCATGTGTGTTCTTTTCCACAAACCACACACGGATCCACCAGTGGTCATTGCATGTGTGTTCTTTCCACATACCACATATGGATCAACCAGAGTCATTGCATGTGTGTTCTTTCCACAAACCACACATGGATCAACCACTAGAGTCATTGCATGTGTGCTATTTCCACAAACCACACATGGATCAACCACCAGAGTCATTGCATGTGTGTTCTTTCCACAAACCACACATGGATCAACCACTAGAGTCTTTGCATGTTTGTTCTTATACTAAAACCACAAACCAGCACTAGAGTCATTACATGTGTGTTCTTTTCCACAAACCACACATGAATCCACTAGACTCATTGCATGTGTGTTCTTTTCCACAAACAACTTATGGATCAACAAGTGGTCATTGCTTGTGTGTTCTTTCCACAAACCACATGTGGACCCATTACAGTCATTGCATGTGTGTTATTTCCGCAAACCACACATGGATCAACCACTAGAGTCAATTCATATGTGTTATTTCCACAAACCACACATGGATCAACCACTAGAGTCATTGCATGTGTGTTCTTTTCCCAAACCACACGTGGATCAACCACTAGGGTCATTGCATGTGTGTTATTTACACAAACAAACATGGATCAACCACTAGAGTCATTGCATGTGTGTTATTTCCACAAACAAACATGGATCAACCACTAGAGTCATTGCATGTGTGTTCTTTTCCACAAACCGCACATGGATCCACCAGTGGTCATTGCATGTGTGTTCTTTCCACAAACCACACATGGATCAACAACTAGAGTCATTGCATGTGTGTTCTTTCCACAAACCACACATGGATCAACTAGAGTCATTGCATGTGTGTTCTTTTCACAAACCACTAGAGTCATTGCATGTGTGTTATTTCCACAAACAAACATGGATCAACCACTAGAGTCATTGCATGTGTGTTCTTTTCCACAAACCACACATGGATCCACCAGTGGTCATTGCATGTGTGTTCTTTCCACAAACCACACATGGATAAACCACTAGAGTCATTGCATGTGTGTTCTTTCCACAAACCACACATGGATCCACCAGTGGTCATTGCATGTGTGTTATTTCCACAAACCACACATGGATCAACCACTAGAGTCATTGCATGTGTGTTCTTATACTAAAACCACAAACCAGCACTAGAGTCATTGCACGTGTGTTCTTTTCCACAAACCACACACGGATCCACCAGTGGTCATTGCATGTGTGTTCTTTCCACATACCACATATGGATCAACCAGAGTCATTGCATGTGTGTTCTTTCCACAAACCACACATGGATCAACCACTAGAGTCATTGCATGTGTGCTATTTCCACAAACCACACATGGATCAACCACCAGAGTCATTGCATGTGTGTTCTTTCCACAAACCACACATGGATCAACCACTAGAGTCTTTGCATGTTTGTTCATATACTAAAACCACAAACCAGCACTAGAGTCATTACATGTGTGTTCTTTTCCACAAACCACACATGAATCCACTAGACTCATTGCATGTGTGTTCTTTTCCACAAATAACTTATGGATCAACAAGTGGTCATTGCTTGTGTGTTCTTTCCACAAACCACATGTGGACCCATTACAGTCATTGCATGTGTGATATTTCCACAAACCACACATGAATCAACCACTAGAGTCAATGCATACGTGTTATTTCCACAAACCACACATGGATCAACCACTAGAGTCATTGCATGTGTGTTCTTATACTAAAACCAACACTAGAGTCATTGCATGTGTGTTCTTTTCCACAAACCGCACATGGATCCACCAGTGGTCATTGCATGTATGTTCTTTCCACAAACCACACATGGATCAACAACTAGAGTAATTGCATGTGTGTTCTTTCCACAAACCACACATGGATCAACCAGAGTCATTACATGTGTGTTCTTTTCACAAACCACTAGAGTCATTGCATGTGTGTTATTTCCACAAACAAACATGGATCAACCACTAGAGTCATTACATGTGTGTTATTTTCCACAAACCACACATGGATCCACCAGTGGTCATTGCATGTGTGTTCTTTCCACAAACCACACATGGATAAACCACTAGAGTCATTGCATGTGTGTTCTTTCCACAAACCACACATGGATCCACTAGTGGTCATTGCATGTGTGTTATTTCCACAAACCACACATGGATCAACCACTAGAGTCATTGCATGTGTGTTCTTATACTAAAACCACAAACCATTACTAGAGTCATTGCATGTTTGTTCTTATACTAAAACCACAAACCAGCACTAGAGTCATTGCATGTTTGTTCTTTTCCACAAACCACACATGGATCCACCAGTGGTCATTGCATGTGTGTTCTTTCCACAAACCACATATGGATCAACCAGAGTCATTGCATGTGTGTTCTTTCCACAAACCACACATGGATCAACCACTAGGGTCATTGCAAGTTTGTTCTTATACTAAAACCACAAACCAGCACTAGAGTCATTGCATGTGTGTTCTTTTCCACAAACCACAAATGGATCTACCAGTGGTCATTGCATGTGTGTTCTTTCCACATACCACATATGGATCAACCTGAGTCATTGCATGTGTGTTCTTTCCACAAACCACACATGGATCAACCACTAGAGTCATTGCATATTTGTTCTTATACTAAAACCACAAACCAGCACTAGAGTCATTGCATGTGTGTTCTTTTCCACAAACCACACATGGATCCACTATACTCATTGCATGTGTGTTCTTTTCCACAAACAACTTATGGATCAACCAGTGGTCATTGCTTGTGTGTTCTTTCCACAAACCACATGTGGACCCATTACAGTCATTGCATGTGTGTTATTTCCACAAACGCATGGATCAACCACTAGAGTCATTGCATATGTGTTATTTCCACAAACCACACATGGATTAACCACTAGAGTCATTGCATGTGTGTTCTTATACTAAAACCAACACTAGACTCATTGCATGTGTGTTCTTTTCACAAACCACACGTGGATCAACCACTAGAGTCATTGCATGTGTGTTATTTCCACAAACAAACATGGATCAACCACTAGAGTCATTGCATGTGTGTTCTTTTCCACAAACCGCACATGGATCCACCAGTGGTCATTGCATGTGTGTTCTTTCCACAAACCACACATGGATCAACAACTAGAGTCATTGCATGTGTGTTCTTTCCACAAATCACACATGGATAAACCACTAGAGTCATTGCATGTGTGTTCTTTCCACAAACCACACATGGATCCACTAGTGGTCATTGCATGTGTGTTATTTCCACAAACCACACATGGATCAACCACTAGAGTCATTGCATGTGTGTTCTTATACTAAAACCACAAACCAGTACTAGAGTCATTGCATGTTTGTTCTTATACTAAAACCACAAACCAGCACTAGAGTCATTGCATGTTTGTTATTTTCCACAAACCACACATGGATCCACCAGTGGTCATTGCATGTGTGTTCTTTCCACAAACCACATATGGATCAACCAGAGTCATTGCATGTGTGTTCTTTCCACAAACCACACATGGATCAACCACTAGAGTCATTGCAAGTTTGTTCTTATACTAAAACCACAAACCAGCACTAGAGTCATTGCATGTGTGTTCTTTTCCACAAACCACAAATGGATCTACCAGTGGTCATTGCATGTGTGTTCTTTCCACATACCACATATGGATCAACCTGAGTCATTGCATGTGTGTTCTTTCCACAAACCACACATGGATCAACCACTAGAGTCATTGCATATTTGTTCTTATACTAAAACCACAAACCAGCACTAGAGTCATTGCATGTGTGTTCTTTTCCACAAACCACAAATGGATCTACCAGTGGTCATTGCATGTGTGTTCTTTTCCACATACCACATATGGATCAACCTGAGTCATTGCATGTGTGTTCTTTCCACAAACCACACATGGATCAACCACTAGAGTCTTTGCATGTTTGTTCTTATACTAAAACCACAAGCCAGCACTAGAGTCATTGCATGTGTGTTCTTTTCCACAAACCACAAATGGATCTACCAGTGGTCATTGCATGTGTGTTCTTTCCACATACCACATATGGATCAACCTGAGTCATTGCATGTGTGTTCTTTCCACAAACCACACATGGATCAACCACTAGAGTCATTGCATATTTGTTCTTATACTAAAACCACAAACCAGCACTAGAGTCATTGCATGTGTGTTCTTTTCCACAAACCACACATGGATCCACTAGACTCATTGCATGTGTGTTCTTTTCCACAAACAACTTATGGATCAACCAGTGGTCATTGCTTGTGTGTTCTTTCCACAAACCACATGTGGACCCATTACAGTCATTGCATCTGTGTTATTTCCACAAACGCATGGATCAACCACTAGAGTCATTGCATATGTGTTATTTCCACAAACCACACATGGATTAACCACTAGAGTCATTGCATGTGTGTTATTATACTAAAACCAACACTAGAATCATTGCATGTGTGTTCTTTTCACAAACCACACGTGGATCAACCACTAGAGTCATTGCATGTGTGTTATTTCCACAAACAAACATGGATCAACCACAAGAGTCATTGCATGTGTGTTCTTTTCCACAAACCGCACATGGATCCACCAGTGGTCATTGCATGTGTGTTCTTTCCACAAACCACATATGGATCAACCAGAGTCATTGCATGTGTGTTCTTTGCACAAACCGCACATGGATCAACCACTAGAGTCATTGCAATTTTGTTCTTATACTAAAACCACAAACCAGCACTAGAGTCATTGCATGTGTGTTCTTTTCCACAAACCACAAATGGATCTACTAGTGGTCATTGCATGTGTGTTCTTTCCACATACCACATATGGATCAACCTGAGTCATTGCATGTGTGTTCTTTCCACAAACCACACATGGATCAACCACTAGAGTCATTGCATGTTTGTTCTTATACTAAAACCACAAACCAGCACTAGAGTCATTGCATGTGTGTTCTTTTCCACAAACCACACATGGATCCACTAGACTCATTGCATGTGTGTTCTTTTCCACAAACAACTTATGGATCAACCAGTGGTCATTGCTTGTGTGTTCTTTCCACAAACCACATGTGGACCCATTACGGTCATTGCATGTGTGTTATTTCCACAAACGCATGGATCAACCACTAGAGTCATTGCATATGTGTTATTTCCACAAACCACACATGGATTAACCACTAGAGTCATTGCATGTGTGTTCTTATACTAAAACCAACACTAGACTCATTGCATGTGTGTTCTTTTCACAAACCACACGTGGATCAACCACTAGAGTCATTGCATTTGTGTTATTTCCACAAACAAACATGGATCAACCACTAGAGTCATTGCATGTGTGTTTTTTCCACAAACCGCACATGGATCCACCAGTGGTCATTGCATGTGTTTTCTTTCCACAAACCACACATGGATCAACAACTAGAGTCATTGCATGTGTGTTCTTTCCACAAACCACACATGGATCAACCAGAGTCATTGCATGTGTGTTCTTTTCACAGACCACTAGAGTCATTGCATGTGTGTTATTTCCACAAACAAACATGGATCAACCACCAGAGTCATTGCATGTGTGTTCTTTTCCACAAACCACACATGGATCCACCAGTGGTCATTGCATGTGTGTTATTTCCACAAACCACACATGGATAAACCACTAGAGTCATTGCATGTGTGTTCTTTCCACAAACCATACATGGATCCACCAGTGGTCATTGCATGTGTGTTATTTCCAGAAACCACACATGGATCAACCACTAGAGTCATTGCATGTGTGTTCTTATACTAAAACCACAAACCAGTACTAGAGTTCTTGCATGTGTGTTCTTACACTAAAACCAACATGGATCCACCAGTGGTCATTGCATGTGTGTTCTTTCCACAAACCACATATGCATCAACCACTAGAGTCATTGCATGTGTGTTCTTTCCACAAACCACACATGGATCAACCACTAGAGTCATTGCATGTTTGTTCTTATACTAAAACAACAAACCAGCACTAGAGTCATTGCATTTGTGTTCTTTTCCACAAACCAGACATGGATCCACCAGTGGTCATTGCATGTGTGTTCTTTCCACAAACCACACATGGATCAACCAGAGTCATTGCATGTGTGTTCTTTCCACAAACCACACATGGATCAACCACTAGAGTCATTGCATGTTTGTTCTTATACTAAGACCACAAACCAGCACTAGAGTCATTGCATGTGTGTTCTTTTCCACAAACCACACACGGATCCACCAGTGGTCATTGCATGTGTGTTCTTTCCACATACCACATATGGATCAACCAGAGTCATTGCATGTGTGTTCTTTCCACAAACCACACATGGATCAACCACTAGAGTCATTGCATGTGTGCTATTTCCACAAACCACACATGGATCAACCACCAGAGTCATTGCATGTGTGTTCTTTCCACAAACCACACATGGATCAACCACTAGAGTCTTTGCATGTTTGTTCTTATACTAAAACCACAAACCAGCACTAGAGTCATTACATGTGTGTTCTTTTCCACAAACCACACATGAATCCACTAGACTCATTGCATGTGTGTTCTTTTCCACAAACAACTTATGGATCAACAAGTGGTCATTGCTTGTGTGTTCTTTCCACAAACCACATGTGGACCCATTACAGTCATTGCATGTGTGTTATTTCCACAAACCACACATGGATCAACCACTAGAGTCAATTCATATGTGTTATTTACACAAACCACACATGGATCAACCACTAGAGTCATTGCATGTGTGTTCTTATACTAAAACCAACACTAGAGTCATTGCATGTGTGTTCTTTTCCCAAACCACACGTGGATCAACCACTAGAGTCATTGCATGTGTGTTATTTCCACAAACAAACATGGATCAACCACTAGAGTCATTGCATGTGTGTTCTTTTCCACAAACCACACATGGATCCACCAGTGGTCATTGCATGTGTGTTCTCTCCATAATTCACACATGGATCAACCACTAGAGTCATTGCTTGTGTGTTCTTTCCACAAACCACACATGGATCAACCAGAGTCATTGCATGTGTGTTATTTTCACAAACCACTAGAGTCATTGCATGTGTGTTATTTCCACAAACAAACATGGATCAACCACTAGAGTCATTGCATGTGTGTTCTTTTCCACAAACCGCACATGGATCCACCAGTGGTCATTGCATGTATGTTCTTTCGACAAACCACACATGGATCAACAACTAGAGTCATTGCATGTGTGTTCTTTCCACAAACCACACATGGATCAACCAGAGTCATTGCATGTGCGTTCTTTCCACAAACCACACATGGATCAACCACTAGAGTCATTGCATGTGTGCTATTTCCACAAACCACACATGGATCAACCACCAGAGTCATTGCATGTGTGTTCTTTCCACAAACCACACATGGATCAACCAGTGGTCATTGCATGTGTGTTCTTTCCACAAACCACATATGGATCAACCAGAGTCATTGCATGTGTGTTCTTTCCACAAACCACACATGGATCAACCACTAGAGTCATTGCAAGTTTGTTCTTATACTAAAACCACAAACCAGCACAAGAGTCATTGCATGTGTGTTCTTTTCCACAAACCACAAATGGATCTACCAGTGGTCATTGCATGTGTGTTCTTTCCACATACCACATATGGATCAACCTGAGTCATTGCATGTGTGTTCTTTCCACAAACCACACATGGATCAACCACTAGAGTCATTGCATATTTGTTCTTATACTAAAACCACAAACCAGAACTAGAGTCATTGCATGTGTGTTCTTTTCCACAAACCACACATGGATCCACTATACTCATTGCATGTGTGTTCTTTTCCACAAACAACTTATGGATCAACCAGTGGTCATTGCTTGTGTGTTCTTTCCACAAACCACATGTGGACCCATTACAGTCATTGCATGTGTGTTATTTCCACAAACGCATGGATCAACCACTAGAGTCATTGCATATGTGTTATTTCCACAAACCACACATGGATTAACCACTAGAGTCATTGCATGTGTGTTCTTATACTAAAACCAACACTAGACTCATTGCATGTGTGTTCTTTTCACAAACCACACGTGGATCAACCACTAGAGTCATTGCATGTGTGTTATTTCCACAAACAAACATGGATCAACGACTAGAGTCATTGCATGTGTGTTCTTTTCCACAAACCGCACATGGATCCACCAGTGGTCATTGCATGTGTGTTCTTTCCACAAACCACACATGGATCAACAACTAGAGTCATTGCATGTGTGTTCTTTCCACAAACCACACATGCATAAACCACTAGAGTCATTGCATGTGTGTTCTTTCCACAAACCACACATGGATCCACTAGTGGTCATTGCATGTGTGTTATTTCCACAAACCACACATGGATCAACCACTAGAGTCATTGCATGTGTGTTCTTATACTAAAACCACAAACCAGTACTAGAGTCATTGCATGTTTGTTCTTATACTAAAACCACAAACCAGCACTAGAGTCATTGCATGTTTGTTCTTTTCCACAAACCACACATGGATCCACCAGTGGTCATTGCATGTGTGTTGTTTCCACAAACCACATAAGGATCAACCAGAGTCATTGCATGTGTGTTCTTTCCACAAACCACACATGGATCAACCACTAGAGTCATTGCAAGTTTGTTCTTATATTAAAACCACAAACCAGCACTAGAGTCATTGCATGTGTGTTCTTTTCCACAAACCACAAATGGATCTACCAGTGGTCATTGCATGTGTGTTCTTTCCACATACCACATATGGATCAACCTGAGTCATTGCATGTGTGTTCTTTCCACAAACCACACATGGATCAACCACTAGAGTCATTGCATATTAATTCTTATACTAAAACCACAAACCAGCAGTAGAGTCATTGCATGTGTGTTCTTTTCCACAAACCACACATGGATCCACTATACTCATTGCATGTGTGTTCTTTTCCACAAACAACTTATGGATCAACCAGTGGTCATTGCTTGTGTGTTCTTTCCACAAACCACATGTGGACCCATTACAGTCATTGCATGTGTCTTATTTCCACAAACCACACATGGATCAACCGCTAGAGTCAATTCATATGTGTTATTTCCACAAACCACACATGGATTAACCACTAGAGTCATTGCATGTGTGTTCTTATACTAAAACCAACACTAGACTCATTGCATGTGTGTTCTTTTCACAAACCACACGTGGATCAACCACTAGAGTCATTGCATGTGTGTTATTTCCACAAACAAACATGGATCAACCACTAGAGTCATTGCGTGTGTGTTCTTTTCCACAAACCGCACATGGATCCACCAGTGGTCATTGCATGTGTGTTCTTTCCACAAACCACACATGGATCAACAACTAGAGTCATTGCATGTGTGTTCTTTCCACAAACCACACATGGATCAACCAGAGTCATTGCATGTGTGTTCTTTTCCACAAACCACAAATGGATCTACCAGTGGTCATTGCATGTGTGTTCTTTCCACATACCACATATGGATCAACCTGAGTCATTGCATGTGTGTTCTTTCCACAAACCACACATGGATCAACCACTAGAGTCATTGCATATTTGTTCTTATACTAAAACCATAAACCAGCACTAGAGTCATTGCATGTGTGTTCTTTTCCACAAACCACACATGGATCCACTAGACTCATTGCATGTGTGTTCTTTTCCACAAACAACTTATGGATCAACCAGTGGTCATTGCTTGTGTGTTCTTTCCACAAACCAGATGTGGACCCATTACAGTCATTGCATGTGTGTTATTTCCACAAACGCATGGATCAACCACTAGAGTCATTGCATATGTGTTATTTCCACAAACCACACATGGATTAACCACTAGAGTCATTGCATGTGTGTTCTTATACTAAAACCAACACTAGACTCGTTGTATGTGTGTTCTTTTCACAAACCACACGTGGATCAACCACTAGAGTCATTACATGTGTGTTATTTCCACAAACAAACATGGATCAACCACTAGAGTCATTGCATGTGTGTTCTTTTCCACAAACCGCACATGGATCCACCAGTGGTCATTGCATGTGTGTTCTTTACACAAACCACATATGGATCAACCAGAGTCATTGTATGTGTGTTCTTTCCACAAACCACACATGGATCAACCACTAGAGTCATTGCAAGTTTGTTCTTATACTAAAACCACAAACCAGCACTAGAGTCATTGCATGTGTGTTCTTTTCCACAAACCACAAATGGATCTACTAGTGGTCATTGCATGTGTGTTCTTTCCACATACCACATATGGATCAACCTGAGTCATTGCATGTGTGTTCTTTCCACAAACCACACATGGATCAACCACTAGAGTCATTGCATGTTTGTTCTTATACTAAAACCACAAACCAGCACTAGAGTCATTGCATGTGTGTTCTTTTCCACAAACCACACATGGATCCACTAGACTCATTGCATGTGTGTTCTTTTCCACAAACAACTTATGGATCAACCAGTGGTCATTGCTTGTGTGTTCTTTCCACAAAACACATGTGGACCCATTACAGTCATTGCATGTGTGTTATCTCCACAAACGCATGGATCAACCACTAGAGTCATTGCATATGTGTTATTTCCACAAACCACACATGGATTAACCACTAGAGTCATTGCATGTGTGTTCTTATACTAAAACCAACACTAGACTCATTGCATGTGTGTTCTTTTCACAAACCACACGTGGATCAACCACTAGAGTCATTGCATGTGTGTTATTTCCACAAACAAACATGGATCAACCACTAGAGTCATTGCATGTGTGTTCTTTTCCACAAACCGCACATGGATCCAAAAGTTGTCATTGCATGTGTGTTCTTTCCACAAACCACACATGGATCAACAACTAGAGTCATTGCATGTGTGTTCTTTCCACAAACCACACATGGATCAACCAGAGTCATTGCATGTGTGTTCTTTTCACAAACCACTAGAGTCATTGCATGTGTGTTCTTTCCACAAACCACACATGGATAAACCACTAGAGTCATTGCATGTGTGTTCTTTCCACAAACCACACATGGATCCACCAGTGGTCAGTGCATGTGTGTTATTTCCACAAACCACACATGGATGAACCACTAGAGTCATTGCATGTGTGTTCTTATACTAAAACCACAAACCAGTACTAGAGTCCTTGCATGTGTGTTCTTACACTAAAACCAACATGGATCCACTAGTGGTCATTGCATGTGTGTTCTTTCCACAAACCACATATGGATCAACCACTAGAGTCATTGCATGTGTGTTCTTTCCACAAACCACACATGGATCAACCACTAGAGTCATTGCATGTTTGTTCTTATACTAAAACAACAAACCAGCACTAGAGTCATTACATTTGTGTTCTTTTCCACAAACCACACATGGATCCACCAGTGGTCATTGCATGTGTGTTCTTTCCACAAACTACACATGGATCAACCAGAGTCATTGCATGTGTGTTCTTTCCACAAACCACACATGGATCAACCACTAGAGTCATTGCATGTTTGTTCTTATACTAAGACCACAAACCAGCACTAGAGTCATTGCATGTGTGTTCTTTTCCACAAACCACACACGGATCCACCAGTGGTCATTGCATGTGTGTTCTTTCCACATACCACATATGGATCAACCAAAGTCATTGCATGTGTGTTCTTTCCTCAAACCACACATGGATCAACCACTAGAGTCATTGCATGTGTGCTATTTCCACAAACCGAACATGGATCAACCACCAGAGTCATTGCATGTGTGTTCTTTCCACAAACCACACATGGATCAACCACTAGAGTCTTTGCATGTTTGTTCTTATACTAAAACCACAAACCAGCACTAGAGTCATTACATGTGTGTTCTTTTCCACAAACCACACATGAATCCACTAGACTCATTGCATGTGTGTTCTTTTCCACAAACAACTTATGGATCAACAAGTGGTCATTGCTTGTGTGTTCTTTCCACAAACCACATGTGGACCCATTACAGTCATTGCATGTGTGTTATTTCCACAAACCACACATGGATCAACCACTAGAGTCAATGCATATGTGTTATTTCCACAAACCACACATGGATCAACCACTAGAGTCATTGCATGTGTGTTCTTATACTAAAACCAACACTAGAGTCATTGCATGTGTGTTCTTTTCCCAAACCACACGTGGATCAACCACTAGAGTCATTGCATGTGTGTTATTTCCACAAACAAACATGGATCAACCACTAGAGTCATTGCATGTGTGTTATTTCCACAAACAAACATGGATCAACCACTAGAGTCATTGCATGTGTGTTCTTTTCCACAAACCGCACATGGATCCACCAGTGGTCATTGCATGTGTGTTCTTTCCACAAACCACACATGGATCAACAACTAGAGTCATTGCATGTGTGTTCTTTCCACAAACCACACATGGATCAACCAGAGTCATTGCATGTGTGTTCTTTTCACAAACCACTAGAGTCATTGCATGTGTGTTATTTCCACAAACAAACATGGATCAACCACTAGAGTCATTGCATGTGTGTTCTTTTCCACAAACCACACATGGATCCACCAGTGGTCATTGCATGTGTGTTCTTTCCACAAACCACACATGGATAAACCACTAGAGTCATTGCATGTGTGTTCTTTCCACAAACCACACATGGATCCACCAGTGGTCATTGCATGTGTGTTATTTCCACAAACCACACATGGATCAACCACTAGAGTCATTGCATGTGTGTTCTTATACTAAAACCACAAACCAGCACTAGAGTCATTGCATGTGTGTTCTTTTCCACAAACCACACACGGATCCACCAGTGGTCATTGCATGTGTGTTCTTTCCACATACCACATATGGATCAACCAGAGTCATTGCATGTGTGTTCTTTCCACAAACCACACATGGATCAACCACTAGAGTCATTGCATGTGTGCTATTTCCACAAACCACACCTGGATCAACCACCAGAGTCATTGCATGTGTGTTCTCTCCACAAACCACACATGGATCAACCACTAGAGTCATTGCATGTGTGTTCTTTCCACAAACCACACATGGATCAACCAGAGTCATTGCATGTGTGTTCTTTCCACAAACCACACATGGATCAACCACTAGAGTCATTGCATGTGTGCTATTTCCACAAACCACACATGGATCAACCACCAGAGTCATTGCATGTGTGTTCTTTCCACAAACCACACATGGATCAACCAGTGGTCATTGCATGTGTGTTCTTTCCACAAACCACATATGGATCAACCAGAGTCATTGCATGTGTGTTCTTTCCACAAACCACACATGGATCAACCACTAGAGTCATTGCAAGTTTGTTCTTATACTAAAACCACAAACCAGCACTAGAGTCATTGCATGTGTGGTCTTTTCCACAAACCACAAATGGATCTACCAGTGGTCATTGCATGTGTGTTCTTTCCACATACCACATATGGATCAACCTGAGTCATTGCATGTGTGTTCTTTCCACAAACCACACATGGATCAACCACTAGAGTCATTGCATATTTGTTCTTATACTAAAACCACAAACCAGAACTAGAGTCATTGCGTGTGTGTTCTTTTCCACAAACCACACATGGATCCACTATACTCATTGCATGTGTGTTCTTTTCCACAAACAACTTATGGATCAACCAGTGGTCATTGCTTGTGTGTTCTTTCCACAAACCACATGTGGACCCATTACAGTCATTGCATGTGTGTTATTTCCACAAACGCATGGATCAACCACTAGAGTCATTGCATATGTGTTATTTCCACAAACCACACATGGATTAACCACTAGAGTCATTGCATGTGTGTTCTTATACTAAAACCAACACTAGACTCATTGCATGTGTGTTCTTTTCACAAACCACACGTGGATCAACCACTAGAGTCATTGCATGTGTGTTATTTCCACAAACAAACATGGATCAACGACTAGAGTCATTGCATGTGTGTTCTTTTCCACAAACCGCACATGGATCCACCAGTGGTCATTGCATGTGTGTTCTTTCCACAAACCACACATGGATCAACAACTAGAGTCATTGCATGTGTGTTCTTTCCACAAACCACACATGGATCAACCAGAGTCATTGCATGTGTGTTCTTTTCCACAAACCACAAATGGATCTACCAGTGGTCATTGCATGTGTGTTCTTTCCACATACCACATATGGATCAACCTGAGTCATTGCATGTGTGTTCTTTCCACAAACCACACATGGATCAACCACTAGAGTCATTGCATATTTGTTCTTATACTAAAACCATAAACCAGCACTAGAGTCATTGCATGTGTGTTCTTTTCCACAAACCACACATGGATCCACTAGACTCATTGCATGTGTGTTCTTTTCCACAAACAACTTATGGATCAACCAGTGGTGATTGCTTGTGTGTTCTTTCCACAAACCAGATGTGGACCCATTACAGTCATTGCATGTGTGTTATTTCCACAAACGCATGGATCAACCACTAGAGTCATTGCATATGTGTTATTTCCACAAACCACACATGGATTAACCACTAGAGTCATTGCATGTGTGTTCTTATACTAAAACCAACACTAGACTCATTGCATGTGTGTTCTTTTCACAAACCACCCGTGGATCAACCACTAGAGTCATTGCATGTGTGTTATTTCCATAAACAAACATGGATCAACCACTAGAGTCATTGCATGTGTGTTCTTTTCCACAAACCGCACATGGATCCAAAAGTTGTCATTGCATGTGTGTTCTTTCCACAAACCACACATGGATCAACAACTAGAGTCATTGCATGTGTGTTCTTTCCACAAACCACACATGGATCAACCAGAGTCATTGCATGTGTGTTCTTTTCACAAACCACTAGAGTCATTGCATGTGTGTTCTTTCCACAAACCACACATGGATAAACCACTAGAGTCATTGCATGTGTGTTCTTTCCACAAACCACACATGGATCCACCAGTGGTCATTGCATGTGTGTTATTTCCACAAACCACACATGGATGAACCACTAGAGTCATTGCATGTGTGTTCTTATACTAAAACCACAAACCAGTACTAGAGTCCTTGCATGTGTGTTCTTACACTAAAACCAACATGGATCCACTAGTGGTCATTGCATGTGTGTTCTTTCCACAAACCACATATGGATCAACCACTAGAGTCATTGCATGTGTGTTCTTTCCACAAACCACACATGGATCAACCACTAGAGTCATTGCATGTTTGTTCTTATACTAAAACAACAAACCAGCACTAGAGTCATTACATTTGTGTTCTTTTCCACAAACCACACATGGATCCACCAGTGGTCATTGCATGTGTGTTCTTTCCACAAACTACACATGGATCAACCAGAGTCATTGCATGTGTGTTCTTTCCACAAACCACACATGGATCAACCACTAGAGTCATTGCATGTTTGTTCTTATACTAAGACCACAAACCAGCACTAGAGTCATTGCATGTGTGTTCTTTTCCACAAACCACACACGGATCCACCAGTGGTCATTGCATGTCTGTTCTTTCCACATACCACATATGGATCAACCAGAGTCATTGCATGTGTGTTCTTTCCTCAAACCACACATGGATCAACCACTAGAGTCATTGCATGTGTGCTATTTCCACAAACCGAACATGGATCAACCACCAGAGTCATTGCATGTGTGTTCTTTCCACAAACCACACATGGATCAACCACTAGAGTCTTTGCATGTTTGTTCTTATACTAAAACCACAAACCAGCACTAGAGTCATTACATGTGTGTTCTTTTCCACAAACCACACATGAATCCACTAGACTCATTGCATGTGTGTTCTTTTCCACAAACAACTTATGGATCAACAAGTGGTCATTGCTTGTGTGTTCTTTCCACAAACCACATGTGGACCCATTACAGTCATTGCATGTGTGTTATTTCCACAAACCACACATGGATCAACCACTAGAGTCAATGCATATGTGTTATTTCCACAAACCACACATGGATCAACCACTAGAGTCATTGCATGTGTGTTCTTATACTAAAACCAACACTAGAGTCATTGCATGTGTGTTCTTTTCCCAAACCACACGTGGATCAACCACTAGAGTCATTGCATGTGTGTTATTTCCACAAACAAACATGGATCAACCACTAGAGTGATTGCATGTGTGTTATTTCCACAAACAAACATGGATAAACCACTAGAGTCATTGCATGTGTGTTCTTTCCACAAACCACACATGGATCCACCAGTGGTCATTGCATGTGTGTTATTTCCACAAACCACACATGGATGAACCACTAGAGTCATTGCATGTGTGTTCTTATACTAAAACCACAAACCAGTACTAGAGTCCTTGCATGTGTGTTCTTACACTAAAACCAACATGGATCCACTAGTGGTCATTGCATGTGTGTTCTTTCCACAAACCACATATGGATCAACCACTAGAGTCATTGCATGTGTGTTCTTTCCACAAACCACACATGGATCAACCACTAGAGTCATTGCATGTTTGTTCTTATACTAAAACAACAAACCAGCACTAGAGTCATTACATTTGTGTTCTTTTCCACAAACCACACATGGATCCACCAGTGGTCATTGCATGTGTGTTCTTTCCACAAACTACACATGGATCAACCAGAGTCATTGCATGTGTGTTCTTTCCACAAACCACACATGGATCAACCACTAGAGTCATTGCATGTTTGTTCTTATACTAAGACCACAAACCAGCACTAGAGTCATTGCATGTGTGTTCTTTTCCACAAACCACACACGGATCCACCAGTGGTCATTGCATGTCTGTTCTTTCCACATACCACATATGGATCAACCAGAGTCATTGCATGTGTGTTCTTTCCTCAAACCACACATGGATCAACCACTAGAGTCATTGCATGTGTGCTATTTCCACAAACCGAACATGGATCAACCACCAGAGTCATTGCATGTGTGTTCTTTCCACAAACCACACATGGATCAACCACTAGAGTCTTTGCATGTTTGTTCTTATACTAAAACCACAAACCAGCACTAGAGTCATTACATGTGTGTTCTTTTCCACAAACCACACATGAATCCACTAGACTCATTGCATGTGTGTTCTTTTCCACAAACAACTTATGGATCAACAAGTGGTCATTGCTTGTGTGTTCTTTCCACAAACCACATGTGGACCCATTACAGTCATTGCATGTGTGTTATTTCCACAAACCACACATGGATCAACCACTAGAGTCAATGCATATGTGTTATTTCCACAAACCACACATGGATCAACCACTAGAGTCATTGCATGTGTGTTCTTATACTAAAACCAACACTAGAGTCATTGCATGTGTGTTCTTTTCCCAAACCACACGTGGATCAACCACTAGAGTCATTGCATGTGTGTTATTTCCACAAACAAACATGGATCAACCACTAGAGTGATTGCATGTGTGTTATTTCCACAAACAAACATGGATCAACCACTAGAGTCATTGCATGTGTGTTCTTTTCCACAAACCGCACATGGATCCACCAGTGGTCATTGCATGTGTGTTCTTTCCACAAACCACACATGGATCAACAACTAGAGTCATTGCATGTGTGTTCTTTCCACAAACCACACATGGATCAACCAGAGTCATTGCATGTGTGTTCTTTTCACAAACCACTAGAGTCATTGCATGTGTGTTATTTCCACAAACAAACATGGATCAACCACTAGAGTCATTGCATGTGTGTTCTTTTCCACAAACCACACATGGATCCACCAGTGGTCATTGCATGTGTGTTCTTTCCACAAACCACACATGGATAAACCACTAGAGTCATTGCATGTGTGTTCTTTCCACAAACCACACATGGATCCACCAGTGGTCATTGCATGTGTGTTATTTCCACAAACCACACATGGATCAACCACTAGAGTCATTGCATGTGTGTTCTTATACTAAAACCACAAACCAGCACTAGAGTCATTGCATGTGTGTTCTTTTCCACAAACCACACACGGATCCACCAGTGGTCATTGCATGTGTGTTCTTTCCACATACCACATATGGATCAACCAGAGTCATTGCATGTGTGTTCTTTCCACAAACCACACATGGATCAACCACTAGAGTCATTGCATGTGTGCTATTTCCACAAACCACACCTGGATCAACCACCAGAGTCATTGCATGTGTGTTCTCTCCACAAACCACACATGGATCAACCACTAGAGTCATTGCATGTGTGTTCTTTCCACAAACCACACATGGATCAACCAGAGTCATTGCATGTGTGTTCTTTCCACAAACCACACATGGATCAACCACTAGAGTCATTGCATGTGTGCTATTTCCACAAACCACACATGGATCAACCACCAGAGTCATTGCATGTGTGTTCTTTCCACAAACCACACATGGATCAACCAGTGGTCATTGCATGTGTGTTCTTTCCACAAACCACATATGGATCAACCAGAGTCATTGCATGTGTGTTCTTTCCACAAACCACACATGGATCAACCACTAGAGTCATTGCAAGTTTGTTCTTATACTAAAACCACAAAGCAGCACTAGAGTCATTGCATGTGTGTTCTTTTCCACAAACCACAAATGGATCTACCAGTGGTCATTGCATGTGTGTTCTTTCCACATACCACATATGGATCAACCTGAGTCATTGCATGTGTGTTCTTTCCACAAACCACACATGGATCAACCACTAGAGTCATTGCATATTTGTTCTTATACTAAAACCACAAACCAGAACTAGAGTCATTGCATGTGTGTTCTTTTCCACAAACCACACATGGATCCACTATACTCATTGCATGTGTGTTCTTTTCCACAAACAACTTATGGATCAACCAGTGGTCATTGCTTGTGTGTTCTTTCCACAAACCACATGTGGACCCATTACAGTCATTGCATGTGTGTTATTTCCACAAACGCATGGATCAACCACTAGAGTCATTGCATATGTGTTATTTCCACAAACCACACATGGATTAACCACTAGAGTCATTGCATGTGTGTTCTTATACTAAAACCAACACTAGACTCATTGCATGTGTGTTCTTTTCACAAACCACACGTGGATCAACCACTAGAGTCATTGCATGTGTGTTATTTCCACAAACAAACATGGATCAACGACTAGAGTCATTGCATGTGTGTTCTTTTCCACAAACCGCACATGGATCCACCAGTGGTCATTGCATGTGTGTTCTTTCCACAAACCACACATGGATCAACAACTAGAGTCATTGCATGTGTGTTCTTTCCACAAACCACACATGGATAAACCACTAGAGTCATTGCATGTGTGTTCTTTCCACAAACCACACATGGATCCACTAGTGGTCATTGCATGTGTGTTATTTCCACAAACCATACATGGATCAACCACTAGAGTCATTGCATGTGTGTTCTTATACTAAAACCACAAACCAGTACTAGAGTCATTGCATGTTTGTTCTTATACTAAAACCACAAACAAGCACTAGAGTCATTGCATGTTTGTTCTTTTCCACAAACCACACATGGATCCACCAGTGGTCATTGCATTTGTGTTCTTTCCACAAACCACATAAGGATCAACCAGAGTCATTGCATGTGTGTTCTTTCCACAAACCACACATGGATCAACAACTAGAGTCATTGCATGTGTGTTCTTTCCACAAACCACACATGGATCAACCAGAGTCATTGCATGTGTGTTCTTTTCCACAAACCACAAATGGATCTACCAGTGGTCATTGCATGTGTGTTCTTTCCACATACCACATATGGATCAACCTGAGTCATTGCATGTGTGTTCTTTCCACAAACCACACATGGATCAACCACTAGAGTCATTGCATATTTGTTCTTATACTAAAACCACAAACCAGCACTAGAGTCATTGCATGTGTGTTCTTTTCCACAAACCACACATGGATCCACTATACTCATTGCATGTGTGTTCTTTTCCACAAACAACTTATGGATCAACCAGTGGTCATTGCTTGTGTGTTCTTTCCACAAACCACATGTGGACCCATTACAGTCATTGCATGTGTGTTATTTCCACAAACGCATGGATCAACCACTAGAGTCATTGCATATGTGTTATTTCCACAAACCACACATGGATTAACCACTAGAGTCATTGCATGTGTGTTCTTATACTAAAACCAACACTAGACTCATTGCATGTGTGTTCTTTTCACAAACCACACGTGGATCAACCACTAGTCATTGCATGTGTGTTATTTCCACAAACAAACATGGATCAACCACTAGAGTCATTGGATGTGTGTTCTTTTCCACAAACCGCACATGGATCCACCAGTGGTCATTGCATGTGTGTTCTTTCCACAAACCACACATGGATCAACAACTAGAGTCATTGCATGTGTGTTCTTTCCACAAACCACACATGGATCAACCAGAGTCATTGCATGTGTGTTCTTTTCCACAAACCACAAATGGATCTACCAGTGGTCATTGCATGTGTGTTCTTTCCACATACCACATATGGATCAACCTGAGTCATTGCATGTGTGTTCTTTCCACAAACCACACATGGATCAACCACTAGAGTCATTGCATATTTGTTCTTATACTAAATCCATAAACCAGCACTAGAGTCATTGCATGTGTGTTCTTTTCCACAAACCACACATGGATCCACTAGACTCATTGCATGTGTGTTCTTTTCCACAAACAACTTATGGATCAACCAGTGGTCATTGCTTGTGTGTTCTTTCCACAAACCAGATGTGGACCCATTACAGTCATTGCATGTGTGTTATTTCCACAAACGCATGGATCAACCACTAGAGTCATTGCATATGTGTTATTTCCACAAACCACACATGGATTAACCACTAGAGTCATTGCATGTGTGTTCTTATACTAAAACCAACACTAGACTCATTGTATGTGTGTTCTTTTCACAAACCACACGTGGATCAACCACTAGAGTCATTGCATGTGTGTTATTTCCACAAACAAACATGGATCAACCACTAGAGTCATTGCATGTGTGTTCTTTTCCACAAACCGCACATGGATCCACCAGTGGTCATTGCATGTGTGTTCTTTCCACAAACCACATATGGATCAACCAGAGTCATCGTATGTGTGTTCTTTCCACAAACCACACATGGATCAACCACTAGAGTCATTGCAAGTTTGTTCTTATACTAAAACCACAAACCAGCACTAGAGTCATTGCATGTGTGTTCTTTTCAACAAACCACAAATGGATCTACTAGTGGTCATTGCATGTGTGTTCTTTCCACATACCACATATGGATCAACCTGAGTCATTGCATGTGTGTTCTTTCCACAAACCACACATGGATCAACCACTAGAGTCATTGCATGTTTGTTCTTTTATAAAACAACAAACCAGCACTAGAGTCATTGCATGTGTGTTCTTTTCCACAAACCACACATGGATCCACTAGACTCATTGCATGTATGTTCTTTTCCACAAACAACTTATGGATCAACCAGTGGTCATTGCTTGTGTGTTCTTTCCACAAAACACATGTGGACCCATTACAGTCATTGCATGTGTGTTATCTCCACAAACGCATGGATCAACCACTAGAGTCATTGCATATGTGTTATTTCCACAAACCACACATGGATTAACCACTAGTGTCATTGCATGTGTGTTCTTATACTAAAACCAACACTAGACTCATTGCATGTGTGTTCTTTTCACAAACCACACGTGGATCAACCACTAGAGTCATTGCATGTGTGTTATTTCCACAAACAAACATGAATCAACCACTAGAGTCATTGCATGTGTGTTCTTTTCCACAAACCGCACATGGATCCAAAAGTTGTCATTGCATGTGTGTTCTTTCCACAAACCACACATGGATCAACCAGAGTCATTGCATGTGTGTTCTTTTCACAAACCACTAGAGTCATTGCATGTGTGTTCTTTCCACAAACCACACATGGATAAACCACTAGAGTCATTGCATATGTGTTCTTTCCACAAACCACACATGGATCCACCAGTGGTCATTGCATGTGTGTTATTTCCACAAACCACACATGGATCAACCACTAGAGTCATTGCATGTGTGTTCTTATACTAAAACCACAAACCAGTACTAGAGTCCTTGCATGTGTGTTCTTACACTAAAACCAACATGGATCCACCAGTGGTCATTGCATGTGTGTTCTTTCCACAAACCACATATGGATCAACCACTAGAGTCATTGCATGCGTGTTCTTTCCACAAACCACACATGGATCAACCACTAGAGTCATTGCATGTTTGTTCTTATACTAAAACAACACACCAGCACTAGAGTCATTACATTTGTGTTCTTTTCCACAAACCACACATGGATCCACCAGTGGTCATTGCATGTGTGTTCTTTCCACAAACTACACATGGATCAACCAGAGTCATTGCATGTCTGTTCTTTCCACAAACCACACATGGATCAACCACTAGAGTCATTGCATGTTTGTTCTTATACTAAGACCACAAACCAGCACTAGAGTCATTGCATGTGTGTTCTTTTCCACAAACCACACACGGATCCACCAGTGGTCATTGCATGTGTGTTCTTTCCACATACCACATATGGATCAACCAAAGTCATTGCATGTGTGTTCTTTCCACAAACCAGACATGGATCAACCACTAGAGTCATTGCATGTGTGCTATTTCCACAAACCGAACATGGATCAACCACCAGAGTCATTGCATGTGTGTTCTTTCCACAAACCACACATGGATCAACCACTAGAGTCTTTACATGTTTGTTCTTATACTAAAACCACAAACCAGCACTAGAGTCATTACATGTGTGTTCTTTTCCACAAACCACACATGAATCCACTAGACTCATTGCATGTGTGTTCTTTTCCACAAACAACTTATGGATCAACAAGTGGTCATTGCTTGTGTGTTCTTTCCACAAACCACATGTGGACCCATTACAGTCATTGCATGTGTGTTATTTCCACAAACGCATGGATCAACCACTAGAGTCATTGCATATGTGTTATTTCCACAAACCACACATGGATTAACCACTAGAGTCATTGCATGTGTGTTCTTATACTAAAACCAACACTAGACTCATTGTATGTGTGTTCTTTTCACAAACCACACGTGGATCAACCACTAGAGTCATTGCATGTGTGTTATTTCCACAAACAAACATGGATCAACCACTAGAGTCATTGCATGTGTGTTCTTTTCCACAAACCGCACATGGATCCACCAGTGGTCATTGCATGTGTGTTCTTTCCACAAACCACATATGGATCAACCAGAGTCATCGTATGTGTGTTCTTTCCACAAACCACACATGGATCAACCACTAGAGTCATTGCAAGTTTGTTCTTATACTAAAACCACAAACCAGCACTAGAGTCATTGCATGTGTGTTCTTTTCAACAAACCACAAATGGATCTACTAGTGGTCATTGCATGTGTGTTCTTTCCACATACCACATATGGATCAACCTGAGTCATTGCATGTGTGTTCTTTCCACAAACCACACATGGATCAACCACTAGAGTCATTGCATGTTTGTTCTTTTATAAAACCACAAACCAGCACTAGAGTCATTGCATGTGTGTTCTTTTCCACAAACCACACATGGATCCACTAGACTCATTGCATGTATGTTCTTTTCCACAAACAACTTATGGATCAACCAGTGGTCATTGCTTGTGTGTTCTTTCCACAAAACACATGTGGACCCATTACAGTCATTGCATGTGTGTTATCTCCACAAACGCATGGATCAACCACTAGAGTCATTGCATATGTGTTATTTCCACAAACCACACATGGATTAACCACTAGTGTCATTGCATGTGTGTTCTTATACTAAAACCAACACTAGACTCATTGCATGTGTGTTCTTTTCACAAACCACACGTGGATCAACCACTAGAGTCATTGCATGTGTGTTATTTCCACAAACAAACATGAATCAACCACTAGAGTCATTGCATGTGTGTTCTTTTCCACAAACCGCACATGGATCCAAAAGTTGTCATTGCATGTGTGTTCTTTCCACAAACCACACATGGATCAACCAGAGTCATTGCATGTGTGTTCTTTTCACAAACCACTAGAGTCATTGCATGTGTGTTCTTTCCACAAACCACACATGGATAAACCACTAGAGTCATTGCATATGTGTTCTTTCCACAAACCACACATGGATCCACCAGTGGTCATTGCATGTGTGTTATTTCCACAAACCACACATGGATCAACCACTAGAGTCATTGCATGTGTGTTCTTATACTAAAACCACAAACCAGTACTAGAGTCCTTGCATGTGTGTTCTTACACTAAAACCAACATGGATCCACCAGTGGTCATTGCATGTGTGTTCTTTCCACAAACCACATATGGATCAACCACTAGAGTCATTGCATGCGTGTTCTTTCCACAAACCACACATGGATCAACCACTAGAGTCATTGCATGTTTGTTCTTATACTAAAACAACACACCAGCACTAGAGTCATTACATTTGTGTTCTTTTCCACAAACCACACATGGATCCACCAGTGGTCATTGCATGTGTGTTCTTTCCACAAACTACACATGGATCAACCAGAGTCATTGCATGTCTGTTCTTTCCACAAACCACACATGGATCAACCACTAGAGTCATTGCATGTTTGTTCTTATACTAAGACCACAAACCAGCACTAGAGTCATTGCATGTGTGTTCTTTTCCACAAACCACACACGGATCCACCAGTGGTCATTGCATGTGTGTTCTTTCCACATACCACATATGGATCAACCAAAGTCATTGCATGTGTGTTCTTTCCACAAACCAGACATGGATCAACCACTAGAGTCATTGCATGTGTGCTATTTCCACAAACCGAACATGGATCAACCACCAGAGTCATTGCATGTGTGTTCTTTCCACAAACCACACATGGATCAACCACTAGAGTCTTTACATGTTTGTTCTTATACTAAAACCACAAACCAGCACTAGAGTCATTACATGTGTGTTCTTTTCCACAAACCACACATGAATCCACTAGACTCATTGCATGTGTGTTCTTTTCCACAAACAACTTATGGATCAACAAGTGGTCATTGCTTGTGTGTTCTTTCCACAAACCACATGTGGACCCATTACAGTCATTGCATGTGTGTTATTTCCACAAACCACACATGGATCAACCACTAGAGTCAATGCATATGTGTTATTTCCACAAACCACACATGGATCAACCACTAGAGTCATTGCATGTGTGTTCTTATACTAAAACCAACACTAGAGTCATTGCATGTGTGTTCTTTTCCCAAACCACACGTGGATCAACCACTAGAGTCATTGCATGTGTGTTATTTCCACAAACAAACATGGATCAACCACTAGAGTCATTGCATGTGTGTTATTTCCACAAACAAACATGGATCAACCACTAGAGTCATTGCATGTGTGTTCTTTTCCACAAACCGCACATGGATCCACCAGTGGTCATTGCATGTGTGTTCTTTCCACAAACCACACATGGATCAACAACTAGAGTCATTGCATGTGTGTTCTTTCCACAAACCACACATGGATCAACCAGAGTCATTGCATCTGTGTTCTTTTCACAAACCACTAGAGTCATTGCATGTGTGTTATTTCCACAAACAAACATGGATCAACCACTAGAGTCATTGCATGTGTGTTCTTTTCCACAAACCACACATGGATCCACCAGTGGTCATTGCATGTGTGTTCTTTCCACAAACCACACATGGATAAACCACTAGAGTCATTGCATGTGTGTTCTTTCCACAAACCACACATGGATCCACCAGTGGTCATTGCATGTGTGTTATTTCCACAAACCACACATGGATCAACCACTAGAGTCATTGCATGTGTGTTCTTATACTAAAACCACAAACCAGCACTAGAGTCATTGCATGTGTGTTCTTTTCCACAAACCACACACGGATCCACCAGTGGTCATTGCATGTGTGTTCTTTCCACATACCACATATGGATCACCCAGAGTCATTGCATGTGTGTTCTTTCCACAAACCACACATGGATCAACCACTAGAGTCATTGCATGTGTGCTATTTCCACAAACCACACCTGGATCAACCACCAGAGTCATTGCATGTGTGTTCTTTCCACAAACCACACATGGATCAACCACTAGAGTCTTTGCATGTTTGTTCTTATACTAAAACCACAAACCAGCACTAGAGTCATTACATGTGTGTTCTTTTCCACAAACCACACATGAATCCACTAGACTCATTGCATGTGTGTTCTTTTCCACAAACAACTTATGGATCAACAATTGGTCATTGCTTGTGTGTTCTTTCCACAAACCACATGTGGACCCATTACAGTCATTGCATGTGTGATATTTCCACAAACCACACATGGATCAACCACTAGAGTCAATGCATACGTGTTATTTCCACAAACCACACATGGATCAACCACTAGAGTCATTGCATGTGTGTTCTTATACTAAAACCAACACTAGAGTCATTGCATGTGTGTTCTTTTCCACAAACCGCAGATGGATCCACCAGTGGTCATTGCATGTATGTTCTTTCAACAAACCACACATGGATCAACAACTAGAGTCATTGCATATGTGTTCTTTCCACAAACCACACATGGATCAACCAGAGTCATTACATGTGTGTTCTTTTCACAAACCACTAGAGTCATTGCATGTGTGTTATTTCCACAAACAAACATGGATCAACCACTAGAGTCATTACATGTGTATTCTTTTCCACAAACCACACATGGATCCACCAGTGGTCATTGCATGTGTGTTCTTTCCACAAACCACACATGGATAAACCACTAGAGTCATTGCATGTGTGTTCTTTCCACAAACCACACATGGATCCACTAGTGGTCATTGCATGTGTGTTATTTCCACAAACCACACATGGATCAACCACTAGAGTCATTGCATGTGTGTTCTTATACTAAAACCACAAACCAGTACTAGAGTCATTGCATGTTTGTTCTTATACTAAAACCACAAACCAGCACTAGAGTCATTGCATGTTTGTTCTTTTCCACAAACCACACATGGATCCACCAGTGGTCATTGCATGTGTGTTCTTTCCACAAACCACATATGGATCAACCAGAGTCATTGCATGTGTGTTCTTTCCACAAACCACACATGGATCAACCACTAGGGTCATTGCAAGTTTGTTCTTATACTAAAACCACAAACCAGCACTAGAGTCATTGCATGTGTGTTCTTTTCCACAAACCAAAAATGGATCTACCAGTGGTCATTGCATGTGTGTTCTTTCCACATACCACATATGGATCAACCTGAGTCATTGCATGTGTGTTCTTTCCACAAACCACACATGGATCAACCACTAGAGTCATTGCATATTTGTTCTTATACTAAAACCACAAACCAGCACTAGAGTCATTGCATGTGTGTTCTTTTTCACAAACCACACATGGATCCACTATACTCATTGCATGTGTGTTCTTTTCCACAAACAACTTATGGATCAACCAGTGGTCATTGCTTGTGTGTTCTTTCCAAAAACCACATGTGGACCCATTACAGTCATTGCATGTGTGTTATTTCCACAAACGCACGGATCAACCACTAGAGTCATTGCATATGTGTTATTTCCACAAACCACACATGGAATAACCACTAGAGTCATTGCATGTGTGTTCTTATACTAAAACCAACACTAGACTCATTGCATGTGTGTTCTTTTCACAAACCACACGTGGATCAACCACTAGAGTCATTGTATGTGTGTTATTTCCACAAACAAACATGGATCAACCACTAGAGTCATTGCATGTGTGTTCTTTTCCACAAACCGCACATGGATCCACCAGTGGTCATTGCATGTGTGTTCTTTCCACAAACCACACATGGATCAACAACTAGAGTCATTGCATGTGTGTTCTTTCCACAAACCACACATGGATCAACCAGAGTCATTGCATGTGTGTTCTTTTCCACAAACCACAAATGGATCTACCAGTGGTCATTGCATGTGTGTTCTTTCCACATACCACATATGGATCAACCTGAGTCATTGCATGTGTGTTCTTTACACAAACCACACATGGATCAACCACTAGAGTCATTGCATATTTGTTCTTATACTAAAACCATAAACCAGCACTAGAGTCATTGCATGTGTGTTCTTTTCCACAAACCACACATGGATCCACTAGACTCATTGCATGTGTGTTCTTTTCCACAAACAACTTATGGATCAACCAGTGGTCATTGCTTGTGTGTTCTTTCCACAAACCAGATGTGGACCCATTACAGTCATTGCATGTGTGTTATTTCCACAAACGCATGGATCAACCACTAGAGTCATTGCATATGTGTTATTTCCACAAACCACACATGGATTAACCACTAGAGTCATTGCATGTGTGTTCTTATACTAAAACCAACACTAGACTCATTGCATGTGTGTTCTTTTCACAAACCACACGTGGATCAACCACTAGATTCATTGCATGTGTGTTATTTCCACAAACAAACATGGATCAACCACTAGAGTCATTGCATGTGTGTTCTTTTCCACAAACCGCACATGGATCCACCAGTGGTCATTGCATGTGTGTTCTTTCCACAAACCACATATGGATCAACCAGAGTCATTGTATGTGTGTTCTTTACACAAACCACACATGGATCAACCACTAGAGTCATTGCAAGTTTGTTCTTATACTAAAACCACAAACCAGCACTAGAGTCATTGCATGTGTTTTCTTTTCCACAAACCACAAATGGATCTACTAGTGCTCATTGCATGTGTTTTCTTTCCACATACCACATATGGATCAACCTGAGTCATTGCATGTGTGTTCTTTCCACAAACCACACATGGATCAACCACTAGAGTCATTGCATGTTTGTTCTTATACTAAAACCACAAACCAGCACTAGAGTCATTGCATGTGTGTTCTTTTCCACAAACCACACATGGATCCACTAGACTCATTGCATGTGTGTTCTTTTCCACAAACAACTTATGGATCAACCAGTGGTCATTGCTTGTGTGTTCTTTCCACAAAACACATGTGGACCCATTACAGTCATTGCATGTGTGTTATCTCCACAAACGCATGGATCAACCACTAGATTCATTGCATATGTGTTATTTCCACAAACCACACATGGATTAACCACTAGAGTCATTGCATGTGTGTTCTTATACTAAAACCAACACTAGACTCATTGCATGTGTGTTCTTTTCACAAACCACACGTGGATCAACCACTAGAGTCATTGCATGTGTGTTATTTCCACAAACAAACATGGATCAATCACTAGAGTCATTGCATGTGTGTTCTTTTCCACAAACCGCACATGGATCCACCAGTGGTCATTGCATGTGTGTTCTTTCCACAAACCACACATGGATCAACAACTAGAGTCATTGCATGTGTGTTCTTTCCACAAACCACACATGGATCAACCAGTCATTGCATGTGTGTTCTTTTCACAAACCACTAGAGTCATTGCATGTGTGTTCTTTTCCACAAACCACACATGGATCCACCAGTGGTGATTGCATGTGTGTTCTTTCCACAAACCACACATGGATAAACCACTAGAGTCATTGCATGTGTGTTCTTTCCACAAACCACACATGGATCCACCAGTGGTCATTGCATGTGTGTTATTTCCACAAACCACACATGGATCAACCACTAGAGTCATTGCATGTGTGTTCTTATACTAAAACCACAAACCAGCACTAGAGTCATTGCATGTGTGTTCTTTTCCACAAACCACACACGGATCCACCAGTGGTCATTGCATGTGTGTTCTTTCCACATACCACATATGGATCACCCAGAGTCATTGCATGTGTGTTCTTTCCACAAACCACACATGGATCAACCACTAGAGTCATTGCATGTGTGCTATTTCCACAAACCACACCTGGATCAACCACCAGAGTCATTGCATGTGTGTTCTTTCCACAAACCACACATGGATCAACCACTAGAGTCTTTGCATGTTTGTTCTTATACTAAAACCACAAACCAGCACTAGAGTCATTACATGTGTGTTCTTTTCCACAAACCACACATGAATCCACTAGACTCATTGCATGTGTGTTCTTTTCCACAAACAACTTATGGATCAACAAGTGGTCATTGCTTGTGTGTTCTTTCCACAAACCACATGTGGACCCATTACAGTCATTGCATGTGTGATATTTCCACAAACCACACATGGATCAACCACTAGAGTCAATGCATACGTGTTATTTCCACAAACCACACATGGATCAACCACTAGAGTCATTGCATGTGTGTTCTTATACTAAAACCAACACTAGAGTCATTGCATGTGTGTTCTTTTCCACAAACCGCAGATGGATCCACCAGTGGTCATTGCATGTATGTTCTTTCAACAAACCACACATGGATCAACAACTAGAGTCATTGCATATGTGTTCTTTCCACAAACCACACATGGATCAACCAGAGTCATTACATGTGTGTTCTTTTCACAAACCACTAGAGTCATTGCATGTGTGTTATTTCCACAAACAAACATGGATCAACCACTAGAGTCATTACATGTGTATTATTTTCCACAAACCACACATGGATCCACCAGTGGTCATTGCATGTGTGTTCTTTCCACAAACCACACATGGATAAACCACTAGAGTCATTGCATGTGTGTTCTTTCCACAAACCACACATGGATCCACTAGTGGTCATTGCATGTGTGTTATTTCCACAAACCACACATGGATCAACCACTAGAGTCATTGCATGTATGTTCTTATACTAAAACCACAAACCAGTACTAGAGTCATTGCATGTTTGTTCTTATACTAAAACCACAAACCAGCACTAGAGTCATTGCATGTTTGTTCTTTTCCACAAACCACACATGGATCCACCAGTGGTCATTGCATGTGTGTTCTTTCCACAAACCACATATGGATCAACCAGAGTCATTGCATGTGTGTTCTTTCCACAAACCACACATGGATCAACCACTAGGGTCATTGCAAGTTTGTTCTTATACTAAAACCACAAACCAGCACTAGAGTCATTGCATGTGTGTTCTTTTCCACAAACCACAAATGGATCTACCAGTGGTCATTGCATGTGTGTTCTTTCCACATACCACATATGGATCAACCTGAGTCATTGCATGTGTGTTCTTTCCACAAACCACACGTGGATCAACCACTAGAGTCATTGCATATTTGTTCTTATACTAAAACCACAAACCAGCACTAGAGTCATTGCATGTGTGTTCTTTTTCACAAACCACACATGGATCCACTATACTCATTGCATGTGTGTTCTTTTCCACAAACAACTTATGGATCAACCAGTGGTCATTGCTTGTGTGTTCTTTCCACAAACCACATGTGGACCCATTACAGTCATTGCATGTGTGTTATTTCCACAAACGCACGGATCAACCACTAGAGTCATTGCATATGTGTTATTTCCACAAACCACACATGGAATAACCACTAGAGTCATTGCATGTGTGTTCTTATACTAAAACCAACACTAGACTCATTGCATGTGTGTTCTTTTCACAAACCACACGTGGATCAACCACTAGAGTCATTGCATGTGTGTTATTTCCACAAACAAACATGGATCAACCACTAGAGTCATTGCATGTGTGTTCTTTTCCACAAACCGCACATGGATCCACCAGTGGTCATTGCATGTGTGTTCTTTCCACAAACCACACATGGATCAACAACTAGAGTCATTGCATGTGTGTTCTTTCCACAAACCACACATGGATCAACCAGAGTCATTGCATGTGTGTTCTTTTCCACAAACCACAAATGGATCTACCAGTGGTCATTGCATGTGTGTTCTTTCCACATACCACATATGGATCAACCTGAGTCATTGCATGTGTGTTCTTTCCACAAACCACACATGGATCAACCACTAGAGTCATTGCATATTTGTTCTTATACTAAAACCATAAACCAGCACTAGAGTCATTGCATGTGTGTTCTTTTCCACAAACCACACATGGATCCACTAGACTCATTGCATGTGTGTTCTTTTCCACAAACAACTTATGGATCAACCAGTGGTCATTGCTTGTGTGTTCTTTCCACAAACCAGATGTGGACCCATTACAGTCATTGCATGTGTGTTATTTCCACAAACGCATGGATCAACCACTAGAGTCATTGCATATGTGTTATTTCCACAAACCACACATGGATTAACCACTAGAGTGATTGCATGTGTGTTCTTATACTAAAACCAACACTAGACTCATTGCATGTGTGTTCTTTTCACAAACCACACGTGGATCAACCACTAGAGTCATTGCATGTGTGTTATTTCCACAAACAAACATGGATCAACCACTAGAGTCATTGCATGTGTGTTCTTTTCCACAAACCGCACATGGATCCACCAGTGGTCATTGCATGTGTGTTCTTTCCACAAACCACATATGGATCAACCAGAGTCATTGTATGTGTGTTCTTTACACAAACCACACATGGATCAACCACTAGAGTCATTGCAAGTTTGTTCTTATACTAAAACCACAAACCAGCACTAGAGTCATTGCATGTGTGTTCTTTTCCACAAACCACAAATGGATCTACTAGTGGTCATTGCATGTGTTTTCTTTCCACATACCACATATGGATCAACCTGAGTCATTGCATGTGTGTTCTCCACAAACCACACATGGATCAACCACTAGAGTCATTGCATGTTTGTTCTTATACTAAAACCACAAACCAGCACTAGAGTCATTGCATGTGTGTTCTTTTCCACAAACCACACATGGATCCACTAGACTCATTGCATGTGTGTTCTTTTCCACAAACAACTTATGGATCAACCAGTGGTCATTGCTTGTGTGTTCTTTCCACAAAACACATGTGGACCCATTACAGTCATTGCATGTGTGTTATCTCCACAAACGCATGGATCAACCACTAGATTCATTGCATATGTGTTATTTCCACAAACCACACATGGATTAACCACTAGAGTCATTGCATGTGTGTTCTTATACTAAAACCAACACTAGACTCATTGCATGTGTGTTCTTTTCACAAACCACACGTGGATCAACCACTAGAGTCATTGCATGTGTGTTATTTCCACAAACAAACATGGATCAATCACTAGAGTCATTGCATGTGTGTTCTTTTCCACAAACCGCACATGGATCCACCAGTGGTCATTGCATGTGTGTTCTTTCCACAAACCACACATGGATCAACAACTAGAGTCATTGCATGTGTGTTCTTTCCACAAACCACACATGGATCAACCAGTCATTGCATGTGTGTTCTTTTCACAAACCACTAGAGTCATTGCATGTGTGTTCTTTCCACAAACCACACATGGATAAACCACTAGAGTCATTGCATGTGTGTTCTTTCCACAAACCACACATGGATCCACCAGTGGTCATTGCATGTGTGTTATTTCCACAAACCACACATGGATCAACCACTAGAGTCATTGCATGTGTGTTCTTATACTAAAACCACAAACCAGTACTAGAGTCATTGCATGTGTGTTCTTATACTAAAACCACAAACCAGTACTAGAGTCCTTGCATGTGTGTTCTTACACTAAAACCAACATGGATCCACCAGTGGTCATTGCATGTGTGTTCTTTCCACAAACCACATATGGATCAACCACTAGAGTCATTGCATGTGTGTTCTTTCCACAAACCACACATGGATCAACCACTAGAGTCATTGCATGTTTGTTCTTATACTAAAACAACAAACCAGCACTAGAGTCATTACATTTGTGTTCTTTTCCACAAACCACACATGGATCCACCAGTGGTCATTGCATGTGTGTTCTTTCCACAAACCACACATGGATCAACCAGAGTCATTGCATGTGTGTTCTTTCCACAAACCACACATGGATCAACCACTAGAGTCATTGCATGTTTGTTCTTATACTAAGACCACAAACCAGCACTAGAGTCATTGCATGTGTGTTCTTTTCCACAAACCATACACGGATCCACCAGTGGTCATTGCATGTGTGTTCTTTCCACATACCACATATGGATCAACCAGAGTCATTGCATGTGTGTTCTTTCCACAAACCACACATGGATCAACCACTAGAGTCATTGCATGTGTGCTATTTCCACAAACCGAACATGGATCAACCACCAGAGGCATTGCATGTGTGTTCTTTCCACAAACCACACATGGATCAACCACTAGAGTCTTTGCATGTTTGTTCTTATACTAAAACCACAAACCAGCACTAGAGTCATTACATGTGTGTTCTTTTCCACAAACCACACATGAATCCACTAGACTCATTGCATGTGTGTTCTTTTCCACAAACAACTTATGGATCAACAAGTGGTCATTGCTTGTGTGTTCTTTCCACAAACCACATGTGGACCCATTACAGTCATTGCATGTGTGTTATTTCCACAAACCACACATGGATCAACCACTAGAGTCAATGCATATGTGTTATTTCCACAAACCACACATGGATCAACCACTAGAGTCATTGCATGTGTGTTCTTATACTAAAACCAACACTAGAGTCATTGCATGTGTGTTCTTTTCCCAAACCACACGTGGATCAACCACTAGAGTCATTGCATGTGTGTTATTTCCACAAACAAACATGGATCAACCACTAGAGTCATTGCATGTGTGTTATTTCCACAAACAAACATGGATCAACCACTAGAGTCATTGCATGTGTGTTCTTTTCCACAAACCACACATGGATCCACCAGAGGTCATTGCATGTGTGTTCTTTTCCACAAACCGCACATGGATCCACCAGTGGTCATTGCATGTGTGTTCTTTCCAGAAACCACACATGGATCAACAACTAGAGTCATTGCATGTGTGTTATTTCCACAAACCACACATGGATCAACCAGAGTCATTGCATGTGTGTTCTTTTCACAAACCACTAGAGTCATTGCATGTGTGTTATTTCCACAAACAAACATGGATCAACCACTAGAGTCATTGCATGTGTGTTCTTTTCCACAAACCACACATGGATCCACCAGTGGTCATTGCATGTGTGTTATTTCCACAAACCACACATGGATCAACCACTAGAGTCATTGCATGTGTGTTCTTATACTAAAACCACAAACCAGCACTAGAGTCATTGCATGTGTGTTCTTTTCCACAAACCACACACGGATCCACCAGTGGTGATTGCATGTGTGTTCTTTCCACAAACCACACATGGATAAACCACTAGAGTCATTGCATGTGTGTTCTTTCCACAAACCACACATGGATCCACCAGTGGTCATTGCATGTGTGTTATTTCCACAAACCACACATGGATCAACCACTAGAGTCATTGCATGTGTGTTCTTATACTAAAACCACAAACCAGCACTAGAGTCATTGCATGTGTGTTCTTTTCCACAAACCACACACGGATCCACCAGTGGTCATTGCATGTGTGTTCTTTCCACATACCACATATGGAACAACCAGAGTCATTGCATGTGTGTTCTTTCCACAAACCACACATGGATCAACCTCTAGAGTCATTGCATGTGTGCTATTTCCACAAACCACACATGGATCAACCACCAGAGTCATTCCATGTGTGTTCTTTCCACAAACCACACATGGATCAACCACTAGAGTCTTTGCATGTTTGTTCTTATACTAAAACCACAAACCAGCACTAGAGTCATTACACGTGTGTTCTTTTCCACAAACCACACATGAATCCACTAGACTCATTGCATGTGTGTTCTTTTCCACAAACAACTTATGGATCAACAAGTGGTCATTGCTTGTGTGTTCTTTCCACAAACCACATGTGGACCCATTACAGTCATTGCATGTGTGATATTTCCACAAACCACACATGGATCAACCACTAGAGTCAATGCATACGTGTTATTTCCACAAACCACACATGGATCAACCACTAGAGTCATTGCATGTGTGTTCTTATACTAAAACCAACACTAGAGTCATTGCATGTGTGTTCTTTTCCCAAACCACACGTGGATCAACCACTAGAGTCATTGCATGTGTGTTATTTCCACAAACAAACACGGATCAACCACTAGAGTCATTGCATGTGTGTTATTTCCACAAACAAACATGGATCAACCACTAGAGTCATTGCATGTGTGTTATTTCCACAAAAAACATGGATCAACCACTAGAGTCATTGCATGTGTGTTCTTTTCCACAAACCACACATGGATCCACCAGTGGTCATTGCATGTGTGTTCTTTCCACAAACCACACATGGATCAACCACTAGAGTCATTGCATGTGTGTTCTTTCCACAAACCACACATGGATCAACCAGAGTCATTGCATGTGTGTTCTTTTCACAAACCACTACAGTCATTGCATGTGTGTTATTTCCACAAACAAACATGGATCAACCACTAGAGTCATTGCATGTGTGTTCTTATACTAAAACCAACACTAGACTCATTGCATGTGTGTTCTTTTCACAAACCACACATGGATCAACCACTAGAGTCATTGCATGTGTGTTATTTCCACAAACAAACATGGATCAACCACTAGAGTCATTGCATGTGTGTTCTTTTCCACAAACCGCACCTGGATGCACCAGTGGTCATTGCATGTGTGTTCTTTCCACAAACCACACATGGATCAACAACTAGAGACATTGCATGTGTGTTCTTTCCACAAACCACACATGGATCAACCAGAGTCATTGCATGTGTGTTCTTTTCACAAACCACTAGAGTCATTGCATGTGTGTTATTTCCACAAACAAACATGGATCAACCACTAGAGTCATTGCATGTGTGTTCTTTTCCACAAACCACACATGGATCCACCAGTGGTCATTGCATGTGTGTTATTTCCACAAACCACACATGGATAAACCACTAGAGTCATTGCATGTGTGTTCTTTCCACAAACCACACATGGATCCACCAGTGGTCATTGCATGTGTGTTATTTCCACAAACCACACATGGATCAACCACTAGAGTCATTGCATGTGTGTTCTTATACTAAAACCACAAACCAGCACTAGAGTCATTGCATGTGTGTTCTTTTCCACAAACCACACACGGATCCACCAGTGGTCATTGCATGTGTGTTCTTTCCACATACCACATATGGAACAACCAGAGTCATTGCATGTGTGTTCTTTCCACAAACCACACATGGATCAACCACTAGAGTCATTGCATGTGTGCTATTTCCACAAACCACACATGGATCAACCACCAGAGTCATTGCATGTGTGTTCTTTCCACAAACCACACATGGATCAACCACTAGAGTCTTTGCATGTTTGTTCTTATACTAAAACCACAAACCAGCACTAGAGTCATTACATGTGTGTTCTTTTCCACAAACCACACATGAATCCACTAGACTCATTGCATGTGTGTTCTTTTCCACAAACAACTTATGGATCAACAAGTGGTCATTGCTTGTGTGTTCTTTCCACAAACCACATGTGGACCCATTACAGTCATTGCATGTGTGATATTTCCACAAACCACACATGGATCAACCACTAGAGTCAATGCATACGTGTTATTTCCACAAACCACACATGGATCAACCACTAGAGTCATTGCATGTGTGTTCTTATACTAAAACCAACACTAGAGTCATTGCATGTGTGTTCTTTTCCCAAACCACACGTGGATCAACCACTAGAGTCATTGCATGTGTGTTATTTCCACAAACAAACACGGATCAACCACTAGAGTCATTGCATGTGTGTTATTTCCAAAAACAAACATGGATCAACCACTAGAGTCATTGCATGTGTGTTATTTCCACAAAAAACATGGATCAACCACTAGAGTTATTGCATGTGTGTTCTTTTCCACAAACCACACATGGATCCACCAGTGGTCATTGCATGTGTGTTCTTTCCACAAACCACACACGGATCAACCACTAGAGTCATTGCATGTGTGTTCTTTCCACAAACCACACATGGATCAACCAGAGTCATTGCATGTGTGTTCTTTTCACAAACCACTAGAGTCATTGCATGTGTGTTATTTCCACAAACAAACATGGATCAACCACTAGAGTCATTGCATGTGTGTTCTTATACTAAAACCAACACTAGACTCATTGCATGTGTGTTCTTTTCACAAACCACACGTGGATCAACCACTAGAGTCATTGCATGTGTGTTATTTCCACAAACAAACATGGATCAACCACTAGAGTCATTGCATGTGTGTTCTTTTCCACAAACCGCACATGGATGCACCAGTGGTCATTGCATGTGTGTTCTTTCCACAAACCACACATGGATCAACAACTAGAGATATTGCATGTGTGTTCTTTCCACAAACCACACATGGATCAACCAGAGTCATTGCATGTGTGTTCTTTTCACAAACCACTAGAGTCATTGCATGTGTGTTATTTCCACAAACAAACATGGATCAACCACTAGAGTCATTGCATGTGTGTTCTTTTCCACAAACCACACATGGATCCACCAGTGGTCATTGCATGTGTGTTATTTCCACAAACCACACATGGATAAACCACTAGAGTCATTGCATGTGTGTTCTTTCCACAAACCACACATGGATCCACCAGTGGTCATTGCATGTGTGTTATTTCCACAAACCACACATGGATCAACCACTAGAGTCATTGCATGTGTGTTCTTATACTAAAACCACAAACCAGCACTAGAGTCATTGCATGTGTGTTCTTTTCCACAAACCACACACGGATCCACCAGTGGTCATTGCATGTGTGTTCTTTCCACATACCACATATGGAACAACCAGAGTCATTGCATGTGTGTTCTTTCCACAAACCACACATGGATCAACCACTAGAGTCATTGCATGTTTGTTCTTATACTAAAACAACAAACCAGCACTAGAGTCATTGCATTTGTGTTCTTTTCCACAAACCACACATGGATCCACCAGTGGTCATTGCATGTGTGTTCTTTCCACAAACCACACATGGATCAACCAGAGTCATTGCATGTGTGTTCTTTCCACAAACCACACATGGATCAACCACTAGAGTCATTGCATGTGTGTTCTTATACTAAAACCACAAACCAGTACTAGAGTCATTGCATGTTTGTTCTTATACTAAAACCACAAACCAGCACTAGAGTCATTGCATGTTTGTTCTTTTCCACAAACCACACATGGATGCACCAGTGGTCATTGCATGTGCGTTCTTTCAACAAACCACATATGGATCAACCAGAGTCATTGCATGTGTGTTCTTTCCACAAACCACACATGGATAAACCACGAGAATCATTGCATGTGTGTTCTTTCCACAAACCACACATGGATCCACCAGTGGTCATTGCATGTGTGTTATTTCCACAAACCACACATGGATCAACCACTAGAGTCATTGCATGTGTGTTCTTATACTAAAACCACAAACCAGTACTAGAGTCCTTGCATGTGTGTTCTTACACTAAAACCAACATGGATCCACCAGTGGCCATTGCATGTGTGTTCTTTCCACAAACCACATATGGATCAACCACTAGAGTCATTGCATGTGTGTTCTTTCCACAAACCACACATGGATCAACCACTAGAGTCATTGCATGTTTGTTCTTATACTAAAACAACAAACCAGCACTAGAGTCATTGCATTTGTGTTCTTTTCCACAAACCACACATGGATCCACCAGTGGTCATTGCATGTGTGTTCTTTCCACAAACCACACATGGATCAACCAGAGTCGTTGCATGTGTGTTCTTTCCACAAACCACACATGGATCAACCACTAGAGTCATTGCATGTGTGTTCTTATACTAAAACCACAAACCAGTACTAGAGTCATTGCATGTTTGTTCTTATACTAAAACCACAAACCAGCACTAGAGTCATTGCATGTTTGTTCTTTTCCACAAACCACACATGGATCCACCAGTGGTCATTGCAGGTGTGTTCTTTCCACAAACCACATATGGATCAACGAGAGTCATTGCATGTGTGTTCTTTCCACAAACCACACATGGATCAACCACTAGAGTCATTGCAAGTTTGTTCTTATACTAAAACCACAAACCAGCACTAGAGTCATTGCATGTGTGTTCTTTTCCACAAACCACAAATGGATCTACCAGTGGTCATTGCATGTGTGTTCTTTCCACATACCACATATGGATCAACCTGAGTCATTGCATGTGTGTTCTTTCCACAAACCACACATGGATCAACCACTAGAGTCATTGCATGTTTGTTCTTATACTAAAACCACAAACCAGCACTAGAGTCATTGCATGTGTGTTCTTTTCCACAAACCACACATGGATCCACTAGACTCATTGCATGTGTGTTCTTTTCCACAAACAACTTATGGATCAACCAGTGGTCATTGCTTGTGTGTTCTTTCCACAAACCACATGTGGACCCATTACAGTCATTGCATGTGTGTTATTTCCACAAACGCATGGATCAACCACTAGAGTCATTGCATATGTGTTATTTCCACAAACCACACATGGATTAACCACTAGAGTCATTGCATGTGTGTTCTTATACTAAAACCAACACTAGACTCATTGCATGTGTGTTCTTTTCACAAACCACACGTGGATCAACCACTAGAGTCATTGCATGTGTGTTATTTCCACAAACAAACATGGATCAACCACTAGAGTCATTGCATGTGTGTTCTTTTCCACAAACCGCACATGGATCCACCAGTGGTCATTGCATGTGTGTTCTTTCCACAAACCACACATGGATCAACAACTAGAGTCATTGCATGTGTGTTCTTTCCACAAATCACACATGGATCAACCAGAGTCATTGCATGTGTGTTCTTTTCCACAAACCACAAATGGATCTACCAGTGGTCATTGCATGTGTGTTCTTTCCACATACCACATATGGATCAACCTGAGTCATTGCATGTGTGTTCTTTCCACAAACCACACATGGATCAACCACTAGAGTCATTGCATATTTGTTCTTATACTAAAACCATAAACCAGCACTAGAGTCATTGCATGTGTGTCCTTTTCCACAAACCCCACATGGATCCACTAGACTCATTGCATGTGTGTTCTTTTCCACAAACAACTTATGGATCAACCAGTGGTCATTGCTTGTGTGTTCTTTCCACAAACCAGATGTTGACCCATTACAGTCATTGCATGTGTGTTATTTCCACAAACGCATGGATCAACCACAAGAGTCATTGCATATGTGTTATTTCCACAAACCACACATGGATTAACCACTAGAGTCATTGCATGTGTGTTCTTATACTAAAACCAACACTAGACTCATTGCATGTGTGTTCTTTTCACAAACCACACATGGATCAACCACTAGAGTCATTGCATGTGTGTTATTTCCACAAACAAACATGGATCAACCACTAGAGTCATTGCATGTGTGTTCTTTTCCACAAACCGCACATGGATCCACCAGTGGTCATTGCATGTGTGTTCTTTCCACAAACCACATATGGATCAACCAGAGTCATTGCATGTGTGTTCTTTCCACAAACCACACATGGATCAACCACCAGAGTCATTGCAAGTTTGTTCTTATACTAAAACCACAAACCAGCACTAGAGTCATTGCATGTGTGTTCTTTTCCACAAACCACAAATTGATCTACTAGTGGTCATTGCATGTGTGTTCTTTCCACATACCACATATGGATCAACCTGAGTCATTGCATGTGTGTTCTTTCCACAAACCACACATGGATCAACCACTAGAGTCATTGCATGTTTGTTCTTATACTAAAACCACAAACCAGCACTAGAGTCATTGCATGTTTGTTCTTTTCCACAAACCACACATTGATCCACTAGACTTATTGCATGTGTGTTCTTTTCCACAAACAACTTATGGATCAACCAGTGGTCATTGCTTGTGTGTTCTTTCCACAAAACACATGTGGACCCATTACAGTCATTGCATGTGTGTTATTTCCACAAACGCATGGATCAACCACTAGAGTCATTGCATATGTGTTATTTCCACAAACCACACATGGATTAACCACTAGAGTCATTGCATGTGTGTTCTTATACTAAAACCAACACTAGACTCATTGCATGTGTGTTCTTTTCACAAACCACACGTGGATCAACCACTAGAGTCATTGCATGTGTGTTATTTCCACAAACAAACATGGATCAACCACTAGAGTCATTGCATGTGTGTTCTTTTCCACAAACCGCACATGGATCCACCAGTGGTCATTGCATGTGTGTTCTTTCCACAAACCACACATGGATCAACAACTAGAGTCATTGCATGTGTGTTCTTTTCACAAACCACACATGGATCAACCAGAGTCATTGCATGTGTGTTCTTTTCACAAACCACTAGAGTCATTGCATGTGTGTTCTTTCCACAAACCACACATGGATAAACCACTAGAGTCATTGCATGTGTGTTCTTTCCACAAACCACACATGGATCCACCAGTGGTCATTGCATGTGTGTTATTTCCACAAACCACACATGGATTAACCACTAGAGTCATTGCATGTGTGTTCTTATACTAAAACCACAAACCAGTACTAGAGTCCTTGCATGTGTGTTCTTACACTAAAACCAACATGGATCCACCAGTGGTCATTGCATGTGTGTTCTTTCCACAAACCACATATGGATCAACCACTAGAGTCATTGCACGTGTGTTCTTTCCACAAACCACACATGGATCAACCACTAGAGTCATTGCATGTTTGTTCTTATACTAAAACAACAAACCAGCACTAGAGTCATTACATTTGTGTTCTTTTCCACAAACCACACATGGATCCACCAGTGGTCATTGCCTGTGTGTTCTTTCCACAAACCACACATGGATCAACCAGAGTCATTGCATGTGTGTTCTTTCCACAAACCACACATGGATCAACCACTAGAGTCATTGCATGTTTGTTCTTATACTAAGACCACAAACCAGCACTAGAGTCATTGCATGTGTGTTCTTTTCCACAAACCACACACGGATCCACCAGTGGTCATTGCATGTGTGTTCTTTCCACATACCACATATGGATCAACCAGAGTCATTGCATGTGTGTTCTTTCCACAAACCACACATGGATCAACCACTAGAGTCATTGCATGTGTGCTATTTCCACAAACCGAACATGGATCAACCACCAGAGTCATTGCATGTGTGTTCTTTCCACAAACCACACATGGATCAACCACTAGAGTCTTTGCATGTTTGTTCTTATACTAAAACCACAAAGCAGCACTAGAGTCATTACATGTGTGTTCTTTTCCACAAACCACACATGAATCCACTAGACTCATTGCATGTGTGTTCTTTTCCACAAACAACTTATGGATCAACAAGTGGTCATTGCTTGTGTGTTCTTTCCACAAACCACATGTGGCCCCATTACAGTCATTGCATGTGTGTTATTTGCACAAACCACACATGGATCAACCACAAGAGTCAATGCATATGTGTTATTTCCACAAACCACACATGGATCAACCGCTAGAGTCATTGCATGTGTGTTCTTATACTAAAACCAACACTAGAGTCATTGCATGTGTGTTCTTTTCCCAAACCACACGTGGATCAACCACTAGAGTCATTGCATGTGTGTTATTTCCACAAACAAACATGGATCAACCACTAGATTCATTGCATGTGTGTTATTTCCACAAACAAACATGGATCAACCACTTGAGTCATTGCATGTGTGTTCTTTTCCACAAACCACACATGGATCCACCAGTGGTCATTGCATGTGTGTTCTTTCCACAAACCACACATGGATCAACCACTAGAGTCATTGCATGTGTGTTCTTTCCACAAACCACACATGGATCAACCAGAGTCATTGCATGTGTGTTCTTTTCACAAACCACTAGAGTCATTGCATGTGTGTTATTTCCACAAACAAACATGGATCAACCACTAGAGTCATTGCATGTGTGTTCTTATACTAAAACCAACACTAGACTCATTGCATGTGTGTTCTTTTCACAAACCACACGTGGATCAACCACTACAGTCATTGCATGTGTGTTATTTCCACAAACAAACATGGATCAACCACTAGAGTCATTGCATGTGTGTTCTTTTCCACAAACCGCACATGGATCCACCAGTGGTCATTGCATGTGTGTTCTTTCCACAAACCACACATGGATCAACAACTAGAGTCATTGCATGTGTGTTCTTTCCACAAACCACTCATGGATCAACCAGAGTCATTGCATGTGTGTTCTTTTCACAAACCACTAGAGTCATTGCATGTGTGTTATTTCCACAAACAAACATGGATCAACCACTAGAGTCATTGCATGTGTGTTCTTTTCCACAAACCACACATGGATCCACCAGTGGTCATTGCATGTGTGTTCTTTCCACAAACCACACATGGATAAACCACTAGAGTCATTGCATGTGTGTTCTTTCCACAAACCACACATGGATCCACTAGTGGTCATTGCATGTGTGTTATTTCCACAAACCACACATGGATCAACCACTAGAGTCATTGCATGTGTGTTCTTATACTAAAACCACAAACCAGTACTAGAGTCCTTGCATGTGTGTTCTTACACTAAAACCAACATGGATCCACCAGTGGTCATTGCATGTGTGTTCTTTCCACAAACCACATATGGATCAACCACTAGAGTTATTGCATGTGTGTTCTTTCCACAAACCACACATGGATCAACCACTAGAGTCATTGCATGTTTGTTCTTATACTAAAACAACAAACCAGCACTAGAGTCATTGCGTTTGTGTTCTTTTCCACAAACCACACATGGATCCACCAGTGGTCATTGCATGTGTGTTCTTTCCACAAACCACACATGGATCAACCAGAGTCATTGCATGTGTGTTCTTTCCACAAACCATACATGGATCAACCACTAGAGTCATTGCATGTTTGTTCTTATACTAAAACCACAAACCAGCACTAGAGTCATTGCATGTGTGTTATTTTCCACAAACCACACACGGATCCACCAGTGGTCATTGCATGTGTGTTCTTTCCACATACCACATATGGATCAACCAGAGTCATTGCATGTGTGTTCTTTCCACAAACCACACATGGATCAACCACTAGAGTCATTGCATGTGTGCTATTTCCACAAACCACACATGGATCAACCACCAGAGTCATTGCATGTGTGTTCTTTCCACAAACCACACATGGATCAACCACTAGAGTCTTTGCATGTTTGTTCTTATACTAAAACCACAAACCAGCACTAGAGTCATTACATGTGTGTTCTTTTCCACAAACCACACATGAATCCACTAGACTCATTGCATGTGTGTTCTTTTCCACAAACAACTTATGGATCAACAAGTGGTCATTGCTTGTGTGTTCTTTCCACAAACCACATGTGGACCCATTACAGTCATTGCATGTGTGATATTTCCACAAACCACACATGGATCAACCACTAGAGTCAATGCATACGTGTTATTTCCACAAACCACACATGGATCAACCACTAGAGTCATTGCATGTGTGTTCTTATACTAAAACCAACACTAGAGTCATTGCATGTGTGTTCTTTTCCCAAACCACACGTGGATCAACCACTAGAGTCATTGCATGTGTGTTATTTCCACAAACAAACATGGATCAACCACTAGAGTCATTGCATGTGTGTTATTTTCCACAAACCACACATGGATCCACCAGTGGTCATTGCATGTGTGTTCTTTCCACAAACCACACATGGATTAACCACTAGAGTCATTGCATGTGTGTTCTTTCCATAAACCACACATGGATCAACCAGAGTCATTGCATGTGTGTTCTTTTCACAAACCACTAGAGTCATTGCATGTGTGTTCTTTTCACAAACCACTAGAGTCATTGCATGTGTGTTATTTCCACAAACAAACATGGATCAACCACTAGAGTCATTGCATGTGTGTTCTTTTCCACAAACCACACATGGATCCACCAGTGGTCATTGCATGTGTGTTCTTTCCACAAACCACACATGGATAAACAACTAGAGTCATTGCATGTGTGTTCTTTCCACAAACCACACATGGATCCACCAGTGGTCATTGCATGTGTGTTATTTCCACAAACCACACGTGTATCAACCACTAGAGTCATTGCATGTGTGTTCTTATACTAAAACTACAAACTAGTACTAGAGTCATTGCATGTGTGTTCTTACACTAAAACAAACATGGATCCACTAGTAGTCATTGCATGTGTGTTCTTTCCACAAACCACACATGGATCAACCACTAGAGTCATTGCATGTTTGTTCTTATACTAAAACAACAAACCAACACTAGAGTTATTGCATTTGTGTTCTTTTCCACAAACCACACATGGATCCACCAGTGGTAATTTCATGTGTGTTCTTTCCACAAACCACACATGGATCAACCGGAGTCATTTCATGTGTGTTCTTTACACAAACCACACATGGATCAACCACTAGAGTCATTGCATGTTTGTTCTTATACTAAAACCACAAACCAGCACTAGAGTCATTGCATGTGTGTTCTTTTCCACAAACCACACATGGATCCACCAGTGGTCATTGCATGTGTGTTCTTTCCACAAACCATATATGGATCAACCAGATTCATTGCATGTGTGTTACCACACATTTGGACCCACTACAGTCATTGCATGTGTGTTCTTTCCACAAACCACATATGGATCAACCACTAGAGTCATTGCATGTGTGTTATTTCCACAAACCACACATGGATCAACCACTAGAGTCATTGCATGTGTGTTCTTATACTAAAACCACAAACCAGTACTAGAGTCATTGCATGTTTGTTCTTATACTAAAACCACAAACCAGCACTAGAGTCATTGCATGTTTGTTCTTTTCCACAAACCACACATGGATCCACCAGTGGTCATTGCATGTGTGTTCTTTCCACAAACCACATACGGATCAACCAGAGTCATTGCATGTGTGTTCTTTCCACAAACCACACATGGATCAACCACTAGAGTCATTGCAAGTTTGTTCTTATACTAAAACCACAAACCAGCACTAGAGTCATTGCATGTGTGTTCTTTTCCACAAACCACAAATGGATCCACCAGTGGTCATTGCATGTGTGTTCTTTCCACAAACCACACATGGATAAACCACTAGAGTCATTGCATGTGTGTTCTTTCCACAAACCACACATGGATCCACCAGTGGTCATTGCATGTGTGTTATTTCCACAAACCACACGTGGATCAACCACTAGAGTCATTGCATGTGTGTTCTTATACTAAAACTACAAACTAGTACTAGAGTCATTACATGTGTGTTCTTACACTAAAACAAACATGGATCCACTAGTAGTCATTGCATGTGTGTTCTTTCCACAAACCACACATGGATCAACCACTAGAGTCATTGCATGTGTGTTCTTTCCACAAACCACACATGGATCAACCACTAGAGTCATTGCATGTTTGTTCTTATACTAAAACAACAAACCAGCACTAGAGTTATTGCATTTGTGTTCTTTTCCACAAACCACACATGGATCCACCAGTGGTCATTTCATGTGTGTTCTTTCCACAAACCACACATGGATCAACCGGAGTCATTGCATGTGTGTTCTTTACACAAACCACACATGGATCAACCACTAGAGTCATTGCATGTTTGTTCTTATACTAAAACCACAAACCAGCACTAGAGTCATTGCATGTGTGTTCTTTTCCACAAACCACACATGGATCCACCAGTGGTCATTGCATGTGTGTTCTTTCCACAAACCACATATGGATCAACCAGAGTCATTGCATGTGTGTTACCACACATTTGGACCCACTACAGTCATTGCATGTGTGTTCTTTCCACAAACCACACATGGATCAACCACTAGAGTCATTGCATGTGTGTTATTTCCACAAACCACACATGGATCAACCACTAGAGTCATTGCATGTGTGTTCTTATACTAAAACCACAAACCAGTACTAGAGTCATTGCATGTTTGTTCTTATACTAAAACCACAAACCAGCACTAGAGTCATTGCATGTTTGTTCTTTTCCACAAACCACACATGGATCCACCAGTGGTCATTGCATGTGTGTTCTTTCCACAAACCACATATGGATCAACCAGAGTCATTGCATGTGTGTTCTTTCCACAAACCACACATGGATCAACCACTAGAGTCATTGCAAGTTTGTTCTTATACTAAAACCACAAACCAGCACTAGAGTCATTGCATGTGTGTTCTTTTCCACAAACCACAAATGGATCTACCAGTGGTCATTGCATGTGTGTTCTTTCCACATACCACATATGGATCAACCGGAGTCATTGCATGTGTGTTCTTTACACAAACCACACATGGATCAACCACTAGAGTCATTGCATGTTTGTTCTTATACTAAAACCACAAACCAGCACTAGAGTCATTGCATGTGTGTTCTTTTCCACAAACCACACATGGATCCACCAGTGGTCATTGCATGTGTGTTCTTTCCACAAACCACATATGGATCAACCAGAGTCATTGCATGTGTGTTCTTTACACAAACCACACATGGATCAACCACTAGAGTCATTGCATGTTTGTTCTTATACTAAAACCACAAACCAGCACTAGAGTCATTGCATGTGTGTTCTTTTCCACAAACCACACATGGATCCACCAGTGGTCATTGCATGTGTGTTCTTTCCACAAACCACATATGGATCAACCAGAGTCATTGCATGTGTGTTACCACACATTTGGACCCACTACAGTCATTGCATGTGTGTTCTTTCCACAAACCACACATGGATCAACCACTAGAGTCATTGCATGTGTGTTATTTCCACAAACCACACATGGATCAACCACTAGAGTCATTGCATGTGTGTTCTTATACTAAAACCACAAACCAGTACTAGAGTCATTGCATGTTTGTTCTTATACTAAAACCACAAACCAGCACTAGAGTCATTGCATGTTTGTTCTTTTCCACAAACCACACATGGATCCACCAGTGGTCATTGCATGTGTGTTCTTTCCACAAACCACATATGGATCAACCAGAGTCATTGCATGTGTGTTCTTTCCACAAACCACACATGGATCAACCACTAGAGTCATTGCAAGTTTGTTCTTATACTAAAACCACAAACCAGCACTAGAGTCATTGCATGTGTGTTCTTTTCCACAAACCACAAATGGATCTACCAGTGGTCATTGCATGTGTGTTCTTTCCACATACCACATATGGATCAACCTGAGTCATTGCATGTGTGTTCTTTCCACAAACCACACATGGATCAACCACTAGAGTCATTGCATGTTTGTTCTTATACTAAAACCACAAACCAGCACTAGAGTCATTGCATGTGTGTTCTTTTCCACAAACCACACATGGATCCACTAGACTCATTGCATGTGTGTTCTTTTCCACAAACAACTTATGGATCAACCAGTGGTCATTGCTTGTGTGTTCTTTCCACAAACCACATGTGGACCCATTACAGTTATTGCATGTGTGTTATTTCCACAAACGCATGGATCAACCACTAGAGTCATTGCATATGTGTTATTTCCACAAACCACACATGGATTAACCACTAGAGTCATTGCATGTGTGTTCTTATACTAAAACCAACACTAGACTCATTGCATGTGTGTTCTTTTCACAAACCACACGTGGATCAACCACTAGAGTCATTGCATGTGTGTTATTTCCACAAACAAACATGGATCAACCACTAGAGTCATTGCATGTGTGTTCTTTTCCACAAACCGCACATGGATCCACCAGTGGTCATTGCATGTGTGTTCTTTCCACAAACCACATATGGATCAACCAGAGTCATTGCATGTGTGTTCTTTCCACAAACCACACATGGATCAACCACTAGAGTCATTGCAAGTTTGTTCTTATACTAAAACCACAAACCAACACTAGAGTCATTGGATGTGTGTTCTTTTCCACAAACCACAAATGGATCTACCAGTGGTCATTGCATGTGTGTTCTTTCCACATACCACATATGGATCAACCTGAGTCATTGCATGTGTGTTCTTTCCACAAACCACACATGGATCAACCACTAGAGTCATTGCATGTTTGTTCTTATACTAAAACCACAAACCAGCACTAGAGTCATTGCATGTGTGTTCTTTTCCACAAACCACACATGGATCCACCAGTGGTCATTGCATGTGTGTTCTTTTCCACAAACAACTTATGGATCAACCAGTGGTCATTGCTTGTGTGTTCTTTCCACAAACCACATGTGGACCCATTACAGTTATTGCATGTGTGTTATTTCCACAAACGCATGGATCAACCACTAGAGTCATTGCATATGTGTTATTTCCACAAACCACACATGGATTAACCACTAGAGTCATTGCATGTGTGTTCTTATACTAAAACCAACACTAGACTCATTGCATGTGTGTTCTTTTCACAAACCACACGTGGATCAACCACTAGAGTCATTGCATGTGTGTTATTTCCACAAACAAACATGGATCAACCACTAGAGTCATTGCATGTGTGTTCTTTTCCACAAACCGCACATGGATCCACCAGTGGTCATTGCATGTGTGTTCTTTCCACAAACCACATATGGATCAACCAGAGTCATTGCATGTGTGTTCTTTCCACAAACCACACATGGATCAACCACTAGAGTCATTGCAAGTTTGTTCTTATACTAAAACCACAAACCAGCACTAGAGTCATTGGATGTGTGTTCTTTTCCACAAACCACAAATGGATCTACCAGTGGTCATTGCATGTGTGTTCTTTCCACATACCACATATGGATCAACCTGAGTCATTGCATGTGTGTTCTTTACACAAACCACACATGGATCAACCACTAGAGTCATTGCATGTTTGTTCTTATACTAAAACCACAAACCAGCACTAGAGTCATTGCATGTGTGTTCTTTTCCACAAACCACACATGGATCCACTAGACTCATTGCATGTGTGTTCTTTTCCACAAACAACTTATGGATCAACCAGTGGTCATTGCTTGTGTTTTCTTTCCACAAACCACATGTGGACCCATTACAGTCATTGCATGTGTGTTATTTCCACAAACGCATGGATCAACCACTAGAGTCATTGCATATGTGTTATTTACACAAACCACACATGTATTAACCACTAGAGTCATTGCATGTGTGTTCTTATACTAAAACGAACACTAGACTCATTGCATGTGTGTTCTTTTCACAAACCACACGTGGATTAACCACTAGAGTCATTGCATGTGTGTTATTTCCACAAACAAACATGTATCAACCACTAGAGTCATTGCATGTGTGTTGTTTTCCACAAACCGCACATGGATCCACCAGTGGTCATTGCATGTGTGTTCTTTCCACAAACCACACATGGATCAATAACTAGAGTCATTGCATGTGTGTTCTTTCCACAAACCACACATGGATCAACCAGAGTCATTGCATGTGTGTTCTTTTCACAAACCAGTAGAGTCATTGCATGTGTGTTATTTCCACAAACAAACATGGATCAACCACTAGAGTCATTGCATGTGTGTTCTTTTCCACAAACCACACATGGATCCACCAGTGGTCATTGCTTGTGTGTTCTTTCCACAAACCACACATGGATAAACCACTAGAGTCATTGCATGTGTGTTCTTTCCACAAACCACACATGGATCCACCAGTGGTCATTGCATGTGTGTTATTTCCACAAACCACACATGGATCAACCACTAGAGTCATTGCATGTGTGTTCTTATACTAAAACCACAAACCAGTACTAGAGTCCTTGCATGTGTGTTCTTACACTAAAACCAACATGGATCCATCAGTGGTCATTGCATGTGTGTTCTTTCCACAAACCACATATGGATCAACCACTAGAATCATTGCATGTGTGTTCTTTCCACAAACCACACATGGATCAACCACTAGAGTATTTGCATGTTTGTTCTTATACTAAAACAACAAACCAGCACTAGAGTCATTGCATTTGTGTTCTTTTCCACAAACCACACATGGATCCACCAGTGGTCATTACATGTGTGTTCTTTCCACAAACCACACATGGATCAACCAGAGTCATTGCATGTGTGTTCTTTCCACAAACCACACATGGATCAACCACTAGAGTCATTGCATGTTTGTTCTTATACTAAAACCACAAACTAGCACTAGAGTCATTGCATGTGTGTTCTTTTCCACAAACCACACACGGATCCACCAGTGGTCATTGCATGTGTGTTCTTTCCACATACCACATATGGATCAACCAGAGTCATTGCATGTGTGTTCTTTCCACAAACCACACATGGATCAACCACTAGAGTCATTGCATGTGTGCTATTTCCACAAACCACACATGGATCAACCACCAGAGTCATTGCATGTGTGTTCTTTCCACAAACCACACATGGATCAACCACTAGAGTCTTTGCATGTTTGTTCTTATACTAAAACCACAAACCAGCACTAGAGTCATTACATGTGTGTTCTTTTCCACAAACCACACATGAATCCACTAGACTCATTGCATGTGTGTTCTTTTCCACAAACAACTTATGGATCAACCAGTGGTCATTGCTTGTGTGTTCTTTCCACAAACCACATGTGGACCCATTACAGTCATTGCATGTGTGTTATTTCCACAAACCACACATGGATCAACCACTAGAGTCAATGCATATGTGTTATTTCCACAAATCACACATGGATCAACCACTAGAGTCATTGCATGTGTGTTCTTATACTAAAACCAACACTAGAGTCATTGCATGTGTGTTATTTTCCCAAACCACACGTGGATCAACCACTAGAGTCATTGCATGTGTGTTATTTCCACAAACAAACATGGATCAACCACTAGAGTCATTGCATGTGTGTTCTTTTCCACAAACCACACATGGATCCACCAGTGGTCATTGCATGTGTGTTCTTTCCACAAACCACACATGGATCAACCACTAGAGTCATTGCATGTGTGTTCTTTCCACAAACCACACATGGATCAACCAGAGTCATTGCATGTGTGTTCTTTTCACAAACCACTAGAGTCATTGCATGTGTGTTATTTCCACAAACAAACATGGATCAACCACTAGAGTCATTGCATGTGTGTTCTTATACTAAAACCAACACTAGACTCATTGCATGTGTGTTCTTTTCACAAACCACACGTGGATCAACCACTAGAGTCATTGCATGTGTGTTATTTCCACAAACAAACATGGATCAACCACTAGAGTCATTGCATGTGTGTTCTTTTCCATAAACCGCACATGGATGCACCAGTGGTCATTGCATGTGTGTTCTTTCCACAAACCACACATGGATCAACAACTAGAGTCATTGCATGTGTGTTCTTTCCACAAACCACACATGGATCAACCAGAGTCTTGGCATGTGTGTTCTTTTCACAAACCACTAGAGTCATTGCATGTGTGTTATTTCCACAAACAAACATGGATCAACCACTAGAGTCATTGCATGTGTGTTCTTTTCCACAAACCACACATGGATCCACCAGTGGTCATTGCATGTGTGTTCTTTCCACAAACCACACATGGATAAACCACTAGAGTCATTGCATGTGTGTTCTTTCCACAAACCACACATGGATAAACCACTAGAGTCATTGCATGTGTGTTCTTTCCACAAACCACACATGGATCAACCACTAGAGTCATTGCATGTGTGTTCTTATACTAAAATCACAAACCAGTACTAGAGTCCTTGCATGTGTGTTCTTACACTAAAACCAACATGGATCCACCAGTGGCCATTGCATGTGTGTTCTTTCCAGAAACCACATATGGATCAACCACTAGAGTCATTGCATGTCTGTTCTTTCCACAAACTACATATGGATCAACCACTAGAGTCATTGCATGTTTGTTCTTATACTAAAACAACAAACCAGCACTAGAGTCATTGCATTTGTGTTCTTTTCCACAAACCACACATGGATACACCAGTGGTCATTGCATGTGTGTTCTTTCCACAAACCACACATGGATCAACCAGAGTCATTGCATGTGTGTTCTTTCCACAAACCACACATGGATCAACCACTAGAGTCATTGCATGTTTGTTCTTATACTAAAACCACAATCCAGCACTAGAGTCATTGCATGTGTGTTCTTTTCCACAAACCACACACGGATCCACCAGTGGTCATTGCATGTGTGTTCTTTCCACATACCACATATGGATCAACCAGAGTAATTGCATGTGTGTTCTTTCCACAAACCACACATGGATCAACCACTAGAGTCATTGCATATGTGCTATTTCCACAAACCACACATGGATCAACCACCAGAGTCATTGCATGTGTGTTCTTTCCACAAACCACACATGGATCAACCAGTAGAGTCTTTGCATGTTTGTTCTTATACTAAAACCACAAACCAGCACTAGAGTCATTACATGTGTGTTCTTTTCCACAAACCACACATGAATCCACTAGACTCATTGCATGTGTGTTCTTTTCCACAAACAACTTTTGGATCAACCAGTGGTCATTGCTTGTGTGTTCTTTCCACAAACCACATGTGGACCCATTACAATCATTGCATGTGTGTTATTTCCACAAACCACACATGGATCAACCACTAGAGTCAATGCATATGTGTTATTTCCACAAACCACACATGGATCAACCACTAGATTCATTGCATGTGTGTTCTTATACTAAAACCAACACTAGAGTCATTGCATGTGTGTTCTTTTCCCAAACCACACGTGGATCAACCACTAGAGTCATTGCATGTGTGTTATTTCCACAAACAAACATGGATAAACCACTAGAGTCATTGCATGTGTGTTCTTTTCCACAAACCACACATGGATGCACCAGTGGTCATTGCATGTGTGTTCTTTCCACAAACCACACATGGATCAACCACTAGAGTCATTGCATGTGTGTTCTTTCCACAAACCACACATGGATCAACCAGAGTCATTGCATGTGTGTTCTTTTCACAAACCACTAGAGTAATTGCATGTGTGTTATTTCCACGAACAACTTTTGGATCAACCAGTGGTCATTGCTTGTGTGTTCTTTCCACAAACCACATGTGGACCCATTACAATCATTGCATGTGTGTTATTTCCACAAACCACACATGGATCAACCACTAGAGTCAATGCATATGTGTTATTTCCACAAACCACACATGGATCAACCACTAGATTCATTGCATGTGTGTTCTTATACTAAAACCAACACTAGAGTCATTGCATGTGTGTTCTTTTCCCAAACCACACGTGGATCAACCACTAGAGTCATTGCATGTGTGTTATTTCCACAAACAAACATGGATCAACCACTAGAGTCATTGCATGTGTGTTCTTTTCCACAAACCACACATGGATCCACCAGTGGTCATTGCATGTGTGTTCTTTCCACAAACCACACATGGATAAACCACTAGAGTCATTGCATGTGTGTTCTTTCCACAAACCACACATGGATAAACCACTAGAGTCATTGCATGTGTGTTCTTTCCACAAACCACACATGGATCAACCACTAGAGTCATTGCATGTGTGTTCTTATACTAAAATCACAAACCAGTACTAGAGTCCTTGCATGTGTGTTCTTACACTAAAACCAACATGGATCCACCAGTGGCCATTTCATGTGTGTTCTTTCCAGAAACCACATATGGATCAACCACTAGAGTCATTGCATGTCTGTTCTTTCCACAAACCACATATGGATCAACCACTAGAGTCATTGCATGTTTGTTCTTATACTAAAACAACAAACCAGCACTAGAGTCATTGCATTTGTGTTCTTTTCCACAAACCACACATGGATACACCAGTGGTCATTGCATGTGTGTTCTTTCCACAAACCACACATGGATCAACCAGAGTCATTGCATGTGTGTTCTTTCCACAAACCACACATGGATCAACCACTAGAGTCATTGCATGTTTTATCTTATACTAAAACCACAATCCAGCACTAGAGTCATTGCATGTGTGTTCTTTTCCACAAACCACACACGGATCCACCAGTGGTCATTGCATGTGTTTTCTTTCCACATACCACATATGGATCAACCTGAGTCATTGCATGTGTGTTCTTTCCACAAACCACACATGGATCAACCACTAGAGTCATTGCATGTTTGTTCTTATACTAAAACCACAAACTAGCACTAGAGTCATTGCATGTGTGTTCTTTTCCACAAACCACACACGGATCCACCAGTGGTCATTGCATGTGTGTTCTTTCCACATACCACATATGGATCAACCAGAGTCATTGCATGTGTGTTCTTTCCACAAACCACACATGGATCAACCACTAGAGTCATTGCATGTGTGCTATTTCCACAAACCGAACATGGATCAACCACCAGAGTCATTGCATGTGTGTTCTTTCCACAAACCACACATGGATCAACCACTAGAGTCTTTGCATGTTTGTTCTTATACTAAAACCACAAACCAGCACTAGAGTCATTACATGTGTGTTCTTTTCCACAAACCACACATGAATCCACTAGACTCATTGCATGTGTGTTCTTTTCCACAAACAACTTATGGATCAACCAGTGGTCATTGCTTGTGTGTTCTTTCCACAAACCACATGTGGACCCATTACAGTCATTGCATGTGTGTTATTTCCACAAACCACACATGGATCAACCACTAGAGTCAATGCATATGTGTTATTTCCACAAATCACACATGGATCAACCACTAGAGTCATTGCATGTGTGTTCTTATACTAAAACCAACACTAGAGTCATTGCATGTGTGTTATTTTCCCAAACCACACGTGGATCAACCACTAGAGTCATTGCATGTGTGTTATTTCCACAAACAAACATGGATCAACCACTAGAGTCATTGCATGTGTGTTCTTTTCCACAAACCACACATGGATCCACCAGTGGTCATTGCATGTGTGTTCTTTCCACAAACCACACATGGATCAACCACTAGAGTCATTGCATGTGTGTTCTTTCCACAAACCACACATGGATCAACCAGAGTCATTGCATGTGTGTTCTTTTCACAAACCACTAGAGTCATTGCATGTGTGTTATTTCCACAAACAAACATGGATCAACCACTAGAGTCATTGCATGTGTGTTCTTATACTAAAACCAACACTAGACTCATTGCATGTGTGTTCTTTTCACAAACCACACGTGGATCAACCACTAGAGTCATTGCATGTGTGTTATTTCCACAAACAAACATGGATCAACCACTAGAGTCATTGCATGTGTGTTCTTTTCCATAAACCGCACATGGATGCACCAGTGGTCATTGCATGTGTGTTCTTTCCACAAACCACACATGGATCAACAACTAGAGTCATTGCATGTGTGTTCTTTCCATAAACCACACATGGATCAACCAGAGTCTTGGCATGTGTGTTCTTTTCACAAACCACTAGAGTCATTGCATGTGTGTTATTTCCACAAACAAACATGGATCAACCACTAGAGTCATTGCATGTGTGTTCTTTCCACAAACCACACATGGATAAACCACTAGAGTCATTGCATGTGTGTTCTTTCCACAAACCACACATGGATAAACCACTAGAGTCATTGCATGTGTGTTCTTTCCACAAACCACACATGGATCAACCACTAGAGTCATTGCATGTGTGTTATTATACTAAAATCACAAACCAGTACTAGAGTCCTTGCATGTGTGTTCTTACACTAAAACCAACATGGATCCACCAGTGGCCATTGCATGTGTGTTCTTTCCAGAAACCACATATGGATCAACCACTAGAGTCATTGCATGTGTGTTCTTTCCACAAACCACATATGGATCAACCACTAGAGTCATTGCATGTTTGTTCTTATACTAAAACAACAAACCAGCACTAGAGTCATTGCATTTGTGTTCTTTTCTACAAACCACACATGGATACACCAGTGGTCATTGCATGTGTGTTCTTTCCACAAACCACACATGGATCAACCAGAGTCATTGCATGTGTGTTCTTTCCACAAACCACACATGGATCAACCACTAGAGTCATTGCATGTTTGTTCTTATACTAAAACCACAATCCAGCACTAGAGTCATTGCATGTGTGTTCTTTTCTACAAACCACACACGGATCCACCAGTGGTCATTGCATGTGTGTTCTTTCCACATACCACATATGGATCAACCAGAGTAATTGCATGTGTGTTCTTTCCACAAACCACACATGGATCAACCACTAGAGTCATTGCATATGTGCTATTTCCACAAACCACACATGGATCAACCACCAGAGTCATTGCATGTGTGTTCTTTCCACAAACCACACATGGATCAACCAGTAGAGTCTTTGCATGTTTGTTCTTATACTAAAACCACAAACCAGCACTAGAGTCATTACATGTGTGTTCTTTTCCACAAACCACACATGAATCCACTAGACTCATTGCATGTGTGTTCTTTTCCACAAACAACTTTTGGATCAACCAGTGGTCATTGCTTGTGTGTTCTTTCCACAAACCACATGTGGACCCATTACAATCATTGCATGTGTGTTATTTCCACAAACCACACATGGATCAACCACTAGAGTCAATGCATATGTGTTATTTCCACAAACCACACATGGATCAACCACTAGATTCATTGCATGTGTGTTCTTATACTAAAACCAACACTAGAGTCATTGCATGTGTGTTCTTTTCCCAAACCACACGTGGATCAACCACTAGAGTCATTGCATGTGTGTTATTTCCACAAACAAACATGGATAAACCACTAGAGTCATTGCATGTGTGTTCTTTTCCACAAACCACACATGGATGCACCAGTGGTCATTGCATGTGTGTTCTTTCCACAAACCACACATGGATCAACCACTAGAGTCATTGCATGTGTGTTCTTTCCACAAACCACACATGGATCAACCAGAGTCATTGCATGTGTGTTCTTTTCACAAACCACTAGAGTAATTGCATGTGTGTTATTTCCACGAACAACTTTTGGATCAACCAGTGGTCATTGCTTGTGTGTTCTTTCCACAAACCACATGTGGACCCATTACAATCATTGCATGTGTGTTATTTCCACAAACCACACATGGATCAACCACTAGAGTCAATGCATATGTGTTATTTCCACAAACCACACATGGATCAACCACTAGATTCATTGCATGTGTGTTCTTATACTAAAACCAACACTAGAGTCATTGCATGTGTGTTCTTTTCCCAAACCACACGTGGATCAACCACTAGAGTCATTGCATGTGTGTTATTTCCACAAACAAACATGGATCAACCACTAGAGTCATTGCATGTGTGTTCTTTTCCACAAACCACACATGGATCCACCAGTGGTCATTGCATGTGTGTTCTTTCCACAAACCACACATGGATAAACCACTAGAGTCATTGCATGTGTGTTCTTTCCACAAACCACACATGGATAAACCACTAGAGTCATTGCATGTGTGTTCTTTCCACAAACCACACATGGATCAACCACTAGAGTCATTGCATGTGTGTTCTTATACTAAAATCACAAACCAGTACTAGAGTCCTTGCATGTGTGTTCTTACACTAAAACCAACATGGATCCACCAGTGGCCATTGCATGTGTGTTCTTTCCAGAAACCACATATGGATCAACCACTAGAGTCATTGCATGTCTGTTCTTTCCACAAACCACATATGGATCAACCACTAGAGTCATTGCATGTTTGTTCTTATACTAAAACAACAAACCAGCACTAGAGTCATTGCATTTGTGTTCTTTTCCACAAACCACACATGGATACACCAGTGGTCATTGCATGTGTGTTCTTTCCATAAACCACACATGGATCAACCAGAGTCATTGCATGTGTGTTCTTTCCACAAACCACACATGGATCAACCACTAGAGTCATTGCATGTTTGTTCTTATACTAAAACCACAATCCAGCACTAGAGTCATTGCATGTGTGTTCTTTTCCACAAACCACACACGGATCCACCAGTGGTCATTGCATGTGTGTTCTTTCCACATACCACATATGGATCAACCAGAGTAATTGCATGTGTGTTCTTTCCACAAACCACACATGGATCAACCACTAGAGTCATTGCATATGTGCTATTTCCACAAACCACACATGGATCAACCACCAGAGTCATTGCATGTGTGTTCTTTCCACAAACCACACATGGATCAACCAGTAGAGTCTTTGCATGTTTGTTCTTATACTAAAACCACAAACCAGCACTAGAGTCATTACATGTGTGTTCTTTTCCACAAACCACACATGAATCCACTAGACTCATTGCATGTGTGTTCTTTTCCACAAACAACTTTTGGATCAACCAGTGGTCATTGCTTGTGTGTTCTTTCCACAAACCACATGTGGACCCATTACAATCATTGCATGTGTGTTATTTCCACAAACCACACATGGATCAACCACTAGAGTCAATGCATATGTGTTATTTCCACAAACCACACATGGATCAACCACTAGATTCATTGTATGTGTGTTCTTATACTAAAACCAACACTAGAGTCATTGCATGTGTGTTCTTTTCCCAAACCACACGTGGATCAACCACTAGAGTCATTGCATGTGTGTTATTTCCACAAACAAACATGGATAAACCACTAGAGTCATTGCATGTGTGTTATTTTCCACAAACCACACATGGATCCACCAGTGGTCATTGCATGTGTGTTCTTTCCACAAACCACACATGGATCAACCACTAGAGTCATTGCATGTGTGTTCTTTCCACAAACCACACATGGATCAACCAGAGTCATTGCATGTGTGTTCTTTTCACAAACCACTAGAGTAATTGCATGTGTGTTATTTCCACGAACAAACATGGATCAACCACTAGAGTCATTGCATGTGTGTTCTTTTCCACAAACCACACATGGATCCACCAGTGGTCATTGCATGTGTGTTCTTTCCACAAACCACACATGGATAAACCACTAGAGTCATTGCATGTGTGTTCTTTCCACAAACCACACATGGATCCACCAGTGGTCATTGCATGTGTGTTATTTCCACAAACCACACATGAATCAACCACTAGAGTCATTGCATGTTTGTTCTTATACTAAAACCACAAACCAGTACTAGAGTCATTGCATGTGTGTTCTTACACTAAAACAAACATGGATCCACTAGTAGTCATTGCATGTGTGTTCTTTCCACAAACCACACATGGATCAACCACTAGAGTCATTGCATGTGTGTTCTTTCCACAAACCACACATGGATCAACCAGAGTCATTGCATGTGTGTTCTTTTCACAAACCACTAGAGTCATTGCATGTGTGTTATTTCCACAAACAAACATGGATCAACCACTAGAGTCATTGCATGTGTGTTCTTATACTAAAACCAACACTAGACTCATTGCATGTGTGTTCTTTTCACAAACCACACGTGGATCAAGCACTAGAGTCATTGCATGTGTGTTATTTCCACAAACAAACATGGATCAACCACTAGAGTCATTACATGTGTGTTCTTTTCCACAAACCGCACATGGATCCACCAGTGGTCATTGCATGTGTGTTCTTTCCACAAACCACACATGGATCAACAACTAGAGTCATTGCATGTGTGTTCTTTCCAGAAACCACACATGGATCAACCAGAGTCATTGCATGTGTGTCCTTTTCACAAACCACTAGAGTCATTGCATGTGTGTTATTTCCACAAACAAACATGGATCAACCACTAGAGTCATTGCATGTGTGTTCTTTTCCACAAACCACACATGGATCCACCAGTGGTCATTGCATGTGTGTTCTTTCCACAAACCACACAAGGATAAACCACTAGAGTCATTGCATGTGTGTTCTTTCCACAAACCACACATGGATCCACCAGTGGTCATTGCATGTGTGTTATTTCCACAAACCACACATGGATCAACCACTAGAGTCATTGCATGTGTGTTCTTATACTAAAACCACAAACCAGTACTAGAGTCCTTGCATGTGTGTTCTTTCACTAAAACCAACATGGATCCACTAGTGGTCATTGCATGTGTGTTCTTTCCACAAACCACATATGGATCAACCACTTGAGTCATTGCATGTGTGTTGTTTCCACAAACCACACATGGATCAACCACTAGAGTCATTGCATGTTTGTTCTTATACTAAAACAACAAACCAGCACTAGAGTCATTGCATTTGTGTTCTTTTCCACAAACCACACATGGATCCACCAGTGGTCATTGCATGTGTGTTCTTTCCACAAACCACACATGGATCAACCAGAGTCATTGCATGTGTGTTCTTTCCACAAACCACACATGGATCAACCACTAGAGTCATTGCATGTGGGCTATTTCCACAAACCACACATGGATCAACCACCAGAGTCATTGCATGTGTGTTCTTTCCACAAACCACACATGGATCAACCACTAGAGTCTTTGCATGTTTGTTCTTATACTAAAACCACAAACCAGCACTAGAGTCATTACATGTGTGTTCTTTTCCACAAACCACACATGAATCCACTAGACTCATTGCATGTGTGTTCTTTTCCACAAACAACTTATGGATCAACCAGTGGTCATTGCTTGTGTGTTCTTTCCACAAACCACATGTGGACCCATTACAGTCATTGCATGTGTGTTATTTCCACAAACCACACATGGATCAACCACTAGAGTCAATGCATATGTGTTATTTCCACAAACCACACATGGATCAACCACTAGAGTCATTGCATGTGTGTTCTTATACTAAAACCAACACTAGAGTCATTGCATGTGTGTTATTTTCCCAAACCACACGTGGATCAACCACTAGAGTCATTGCATGGTGTGTTATTTCCACAAACAAACATGGATCAACCACTAGAGTCATTGCATGTGTGTTCTTTTCCACAAACCACACATGGATCCACCAGTGGTCATTGCATGTGTGTTCTTTCCACAAACCACACATGGATCAACCACTAGAGTCATTGCATGTGTGTTCTTTCCACAAACCACACATGGATCAACCAGAGTCATTGCATGTGTGTTCTTTTCACAAACCACTAGATTCATTGCATGTGTGTTATTTCCACAAACAAACATGGATCAACCACTAGAGTCATTGCATGTGTGTTCTTTTCCACAAACCACACATGGATCCACCAGTGGTCATTGCATGTGTGTTCTTTCCACAAACCACACATGGATAAACCACTAGAGTCATTGCATGTGTGTTCTTTCCACAAACCACACATGGATCCACCAGTAGTCATTGCATGTGTGTTATTTCCACAAACCACACATGGATCAACCACTAGAGTCATTGCATGTGTGTTCTTATACTAAAACCACAAACCAGTACTAGAGTCATTGCATGTGTGTTCTTTCCACAAACCACACATGGATCAACCACTAGAGTCATTGCATGTGTGTTCTTTCCACAAACCACACATGGATCAACCACTAGAGTCATTGCATGTTTGTTCTTATACTAAAACAACAAACCAGCACTAGAGTTATTGCATTTGTGTTCTTTTCCACAAACCACACATGGATCCACCAGTGGTCATTTCATGTGGGTTCTTTCCACAAACAACACATGGATCAACCAGAGTCATTGCATGTGTGTTCTTTACACAAACCATACATGGATCAACCACTAGAGTCATTGCATGTTTGTTCTTATACTAAAACCACAAACCAGCACTAGAGTCATTGCATGTGTGTTCTTTTCCACAAACCACACATGGATCCACCAGTGGTCATTGCATGTGTGTTCTTTCCACAAACCACATATGGATCAACCAGAGTCATTGCATGTGTGTTCTTTTCACAAACCACTAGAGTCATTGCGTGTGTGTTATTTCCACAAACAAACATGGATCAACCACTAGAGTCATTGCATGTGTGTTCTTTTCCACAAACCACACATGGATCCATCAGTGGTCATTGCATGTGTGTTCTTTCCACAAACCACACATGGATAAACCACTAGAGTCATTGCATGTGTGTTCTTTCCACAAACCACACATGGATCCACCAGTGGTCATTGCATGTGTGTTATTTCCACAAACCACACATGGATCAACCACTAGAGTCATTGCATGTGTGTTCTTATACTAAAACCACAAACCAGTACTAGAGTCATTGCATGTGTGTTCTTTCCACAAACCACACATGTGGACCCCCTAGAGTCATTGCATGTGTGTTATTTCCACAAACCACACATGGATCAACCACTAGAATCATTGCATGTGTGTTATTTCCACAAACCACACATGGATCAACCACTAGAGTCATTGCATGTGTGTTATTTCCACAAACAAACATGGATCAACCACTAGAGTCATTGCGTGTGTGTTCTTTTCCACAAACCACACATGGATCCACCAGTGGTCATTGCTTGTGTGTTCTTTCCACAAACCACACATGGATAAACCACTAGAGTCATTGCATGTGTGTTCTTTCCACAAACCACACATGGATCCACCAGTGGTCATTGCATGTGTGTTATTTCCACAAACCACACATGGATCAACCACTAGAGTCATTGCATGTGTGTTCTTATACTAAAACCACAAACCAGTACTAGAGTCCTTGCATGTGTGTTCTTACACTAAAACCAACATGGATCCATCAGTGGTCATTGCATGTGTGTTCTTTCCACAAACCACATATGGATCAACCACTAGAATCATTGCATGTGTGTTCTTTCCACAAACCACACATGGATCAACCACTAGAGTATTTGCATGTTTGTTCTTATACTAAAACAACAAACCAGCACTAGAGTCATTGCATTTGTGTTCTTTTCCACAAACCACACATGGATCCACCAGTGGTCATTGCATGTGTGTTCTTTCCACAAACCACACATGGATCAACCAGAGTCATTGCATGTGTGTTCTTTCCACAAACCACACATGGATCAACCACTAGAGTCATTGCATGTTTGTTCTTATACTAAAACCACAAACTAGCACTAGAGTCATTGCATGTGTGTTCTTTTCCACAAACCACACACGGATCCACCAGTGGTCATTGCATGTGTGTTCTTTCCACATACCACATATGGATCAACCAGAGTCATTGCATGTGTGTTCTTTCCACAAACCACACATGGATCAACCACTAGAGTCATTGCATGTGTGCTATTTCCACAAACCACACATGGATCAACCACCAGAGTCATTGCATGTGTGTTATTTCCACAAACCACACATGGATCAACCACTAGAGTCTTTGCATGTTTGTTCTTATACTAAAACCACAAACCAGCACTAGAGTCATTACATGTGTGTTCTTTTCCACAAACCACACATGAATCCACTAGACTCATTGCATGTGTGTTCTTTTCCACAAACAACTTATGGATCAACCAGTGGTCATTGCTTGTGTGTTCTTTCCACAAACCACATGTGGACCCATTACAGTCATTGCATGTGTGTTATTTCCACAAACCACACATGGATCAACCACTAGAGTCAATCATATGTGTTATTTCCACAAACCACACATGGATCAACCACTAGAGTCATTGCATGTGTGTTCTTATACTAAAACCAACACTAGAGTCATTGCATGTGTGTTATTTTCCCAAACCACACGTGGATCAACCACTAGAGTCATTGCATGTGTGTTATTTCCACAAACAAACATGGATCAACCACTAGAGTCATTGCATGTGTGTTCTTTTCCACAAACCACACATGGATCCACCAGTGGTCATTGCATGTGTGTTCTTTCCACAAACCACACATGGATCAACCACTAGAGTCATTGCATGTGTCTTCTTTCCACAAACCACACATGGATCAACCAGAGTCATTGCATGTGTGTTCTTTTCACAAACCACTAGAGTCATTGCATGTGTGTTATTTCCACAAACAAACATGGATCAACCACTAGAGTCATTGCATGTGTGTTCTTATACTAAAACCAACACTAGACTCATTGCATGTGTGTTCTTTTCACAAACCACACGTGGATCAACCACTAGAGTCATTGCATGTGTGTTATTTCCACAAACAAACATGGATCAACCACTAGAGTCATTGCATGTGTGTTCTTTTCCATAAACCGCACATGGATGCACCAGTGGTCATTGCATGTGTGTTCTTTCCACAAACCACACATGGATCAACAACTAGAGTCATTGCATGTGTGTTCTTTCCACAAACCACACATGGATCAACCAGAGTCTTTGCATGTGTGTTCTTTTCACAAACCACTAGAGTCAGTGCATGTGTGTTATTTCCACAAACAAACATGGATCAACCACTAGAGTCATTGCATGTGTGTTCTTTTCCACAAACCACACATGGATCCACCAGTGGTCATTGCATGTGTGTTCTTTCCACAAACCACACATGGATAAACCACTAGAGTCATTGCATGTGTGTTCTTTCCACAAACCACACATGGATACACCAGTGGTCATTGCATGTGTGTTATTTCCACAAACCATACATGGATCAACCACTAGAGTCATTGCATGTGTGTTCTTATACTAAAATCACAAACCAGTACTAGAGTCCTTGCATGTGTGTTCTTACACTAAAACCAACATGGATCCACCAGTGGCCATTGCATGTGTGTTCTTTCCAGAAACCACATATGGATCAACCACTAGAGTCATTGCATGTGTGTTCTTTCCACAAACCACATATGGATCAACCACTAGAGTCATTGCATGTTTGTTCTTATACTAAAACAACAAACCAGCACTAGAGTCATTGCATTTGTGTTCTTTTCCACAAACCACACATGGATACACCAGTGGTCATTGCATGTGTGTTCTTTCCACAAACCACACATGGATCAACCAGAGTCATTGCATGTGTGTTCTTTCCACAAACCACACATGGATCAACCACTAGAGTCATTGCATGTTTGTTCTTATACTAAAACCACAATCCAGCACTAGAGTCATTGCATGTGTGTTCTTTTCCACAACCCACACACGGATCCACCAGTGGTCATTGCATGTGTGTTCTTTCCACATACCACATATGGATCAACCAGAGTAATTGCATGTGTGTTCTTTCCACAAACCACACATGGATCAACCACTAGAGTCATTGCATGTGTGTTCTTATACTAAAACCAACACTAGAGTCATTGCATGTGTGTTATTTTCCCAAACCACACGTGGATCAACCACTAGAGTCATTGCATGTGTGTTATTTCCACAAACAAACATGGATCAACCACTAGAGTCATTGCATGTGTGTTCTTTTCCACAAACCACACATGGATCCACCAGTGGTCATTGCATGTGTGTTCTTTCCACAAACCACACATGGATCAACCACTAGAGTCATTGCATGTGTGTTCTTTCCACAAACCACACATGGATCAACCAGAGTCATTGCATGTGTGTTCTTTCCACAAACCACACAAGGATAAACCACTAGAGTCATTGCATGTGTGTTCTTTCCACAAACCACACATGGATCCACCAGTGGTCATTGCATGTGTGTTCTTTCCACAAACCACACATGGATCAACCACTAGAGTCATTGCATGTTTGTTCTTATACTAAAACCACAAACCAGTACTAGAGTCCTTGCATGTGTGTTCTTTCACTAAAACCAACATGGATCCACCAGTGGTCATTGCATGTGTGTTCTTTCCACAAACCACATATGGATCAACCACTTGAGTCATTGCATGTTTGTTGTTTCCACAAACCACACATGGATCAACCACTAGAGTCATTGCATGTTTGTTCTTATACTAAAACAACATACCAGCACTAGAGTCATTGCATTTGTGTTCTTTTCCACAAACCACACATGGATCCACCAGTGGTCATTGCATGTGTGTTCTTTCCACAAACCACACATGGATCAACCAGAGTCATTGCATGTGTGTTCTTTCCACAAACCACACATGGATCAACCACTAGAGTCATTGCATGTGTGCTATTTCCACAAACCACACATGGATAAACCACCAGAGTCATTGCATGTGTGTTCTTTCCACAAACCACACATGGATCAACCACTAGAGTCTTTGCATGTTTGTTCTTATACTAAAACCACAAACCAGCACTAGAGTCATTACATGTGTGTTCTTTTCCACAAACCACACATGAATCCACTAGACTCATTGCATGTGTGTTCTTTTCCACAAACAACTTATGGATCAACCAGTGGTCATTGCTTGTGTGTTCTTTCCACAAACCACATGTGGACCCATTACAGTCATTGCATGTGTGTTATTTCCACAAACCACACATGGATCAACCACTAGAGTCAATGCATATGTGTTATTTCCACAAACCACACATGGATCAACCACTAGAGTCATTGCATGTGTGTTCTTATACTAAAACCAACACTAGAGTCATTGCATGTGTGTTATTTTCCCAAACCATACGTGGATCAACCACTAGAGTCATTGCATGTGTGTTATTTCCACAAACAAACATGGATCAACCACTAGAGTCATTGCTTGTGTGTTCTTTTCCACAAACCACACATGGATCCACCAGTGGTCATTGCATGTGTGTTCTTTCCACAAACCACACATGGATCAACCACTAGAGTCATTGCATGTGTGTTCTTTCCACAAACCACACATGGATCAACCAGAGTCATTGCATGTGTGTTCTTTTCACAAACCACTAGAGTCATTGCATGTGTGTTATTTCCACAAACAAACATGGATCAACCACTAGAGTCATTGCATGTGTGTTCTTTTCCACAAACCACACATGGATCCACCAGTGGTCATTGCATGTGTGTTCTTTCCACAAACCACACATGGACAAACCACTAGAGTCATTGCATGTGTGTTCTTTCCACAAACCACACATGGATCCACCAGTGGTCATTGCATGTGTGTTATTTCCACAAACCACACATGGATCAACCACTAGAGTCATTGCATGTGTGTTCTTATACTAAAACCACAAACCAGTACTAGAGTCATTGCATGTGTGTTCTTTCCACAAACCACACATGGATCAACCACTAGAGTCATTGCATGTGTGTTCTTTCCACAAACCACACATGGATCAACCACTAGAGTCATTGCATGTTTGTTCTTATACTAAAACAACAAACCAGCACTAGAGTTATTGCATTTGTGTTCTTTTCCACAAACCACACATGGATCCACCAGTGGTCATTTCATGTGGGTTCTTTCCACAAACAACACATGGATCAACCAGAGTCATTGCATGTGTGTTCTTTACACAAACCATACATGGATCAACCACTAGAGTCATTGCATGTTTGTTCTTATACTAAAACCACAAACCAGCACTAGAGTCATTGCATGTGTGTTCTTTTCAACAAACCACACATGGATCCACCAGTGGTCATTGCATGTGTGTTCTTTCCACAAACCACATATGGATCAACTAGAGTCATTGCATGTGTGTTCTTTTCACAAACCACTAGAGTCATTGCGTGTGTGTTATTTCCACAAACAAACATGGATCAACCACTAGAGTCATTGCATGTGTGTTCTTTTCCACAAACCACACATGGATCCACCAGTGGTCATTGCATGTGTGTTCTTTCCACAAACCACACATGGATAAACCACTAGAGTCATTGCATGTGTGTTCTTTCCACAAACCACACATGGATCCACCAGTGGTCATTGCATGTGTGTTATTTCCACAAACCACACATGGATCAACCACTAGAGTCATTGCATGTGTGTTCTTATACTAAAACCACAAACCAGTACTAGAGTCATTGCATTTGTGTTCTTACACTAAAACAAACATGGATCCACTAGTAGTCATTCCATGTGTGTTCTTTCCACAAACCACACATGGATCTACCACTAGAGTCATTGCATGTGTGTTATTTTCCACAAACCACACATGGATCCACCAGTGGTCATTGCATGTGTGTTCTTTCCACAAACCACACATGGATCAACCACTAGAGTCATTGCATGTGTGTTCTTTCCACAAACCACACATGGATCAACCAGAGTCATTGCATGTGTGTTCTTTTCACAAACCACTAGAGTCATTGCACGTGTGTTATTTCCACAAACAAACATGGATCAACCACTAGAGTCATTGCATGTGTGTTCTTTTCCACAAACCACACATGGATCCACCAGTGGTCATTGCATGTGTGTTCTTTCCACAAACCACACATGGATAAACCACTAGAGTCATTGCATTTGTGTTCTTTCCACAAACCACACATGGATCCACCAGTGGTCATTGCATGTGTGTTATTTCCACAAACTACACATGGATCAACCACTAGAGTCATTGCATGTGTGTTCTTATACTAAACCCACAAACCAGTACTAGAGTCATTGCATGTGTGTTCTTACACTAAAACAAACATGGATCCACTAGTAGTCATTGCATGTGTGTTCTTTCCACAAACCACACATGGATCAACCACTAGAGTCATTGCATGTGTGTTCTTTCCATAAACCACACATGGATCAACCACTAGAGTCATTGCATGTTTGTTCTTATACTAAAACAACAAACCAGCACTAGAGTTATTGCATTTGTGTTCTTTTCCACAAACCACACATGGATCCACCAGTGGTCATTTCATGTGTGTTCTTTCCACAAACCACACATGGATCAACCAGAGTCATTGCATGTGTGTTCTTTACACAAACCATACATGGATCAACCACTAGAGTCATTGCATGTTTGTTCTTATACTAAAACCACAAACCAGCACTAGAGTCATTGCATGTGTGTTCTTTTCCACAAACCACACATGGATCCACCAGTGGTCATTGCATGTGTGTTCTTTCCACAAGCCACATATGGATCAACCAGAGTCATTGCATGTGTTTACCACACATTTGGACCCACTACAGTCATTGCATGTGTGTTCTTTCCACAAACCACACATGGATCAACCACTAGAGTCAATGCATATGTGTTATTTCCACAAACCACACATGGATCAACCACTAGAGTCATTGCATGTGTGTTCTTATACTAAAACCAACACTAGAGTCATTGCATGTGTGTTCTTTTCCCAAACCACATGTGGATCAACCACTAGAGTCATTGCATGTGTGTTATTTCCACAAACAAACATGGATCAACCACTATAGTCATTGCATGTGTGTTCTTTTCCACAAACCACACATGGATCCACCAGTGGTCATTGCATGTGTGTTCTTTCCACAAACCACACATGGATCAACCACTAGAGTCATTGCATGTGTGTTCTTTCCACAAACCACACATGGATCAACCAGAGTCATTGCATGTGTGTTCTTTTCACAAACCACTAGAGTCATTGCATGTGTGTTATTTCCACAAACAAACATGGATCAACCACTAGAGTCATTGCATGTGTGTTCTTTTCCACAAACCACACATGGATCCACCAGTGGTCATTGCATGTGTCATGTGTGTTCTTTCCACAAACCACACATGGATAAACCACTAGAGTCATTGCATATGTGTTCTTTCCACAAACCACACATGGATCCACCAGTGGTCATTGCATGTGTGTTATTTCCACAAACCACACATGGATCAACCACTAGAGTCATTGCATGTGTGTTCTTATACTAAAACCACAAACCAGTACTAGAGTCATTGCATGTGTGTTCTTACACTAAAACAAACATGGATCCACTAGTAGTCATTGCATGTGTGTTCTTTCCACAAACCACACATGGATCAACCACTAGAGTCATTGCATGTGTGTTCTTTCCACAAACCACACATGGATCAACCACTAGAGTCATTGCATGTTTGTTCTTATACTAAAACAACAAACCAGCACTAGAGTTATTGCATTTGTGTTCTTTTCCACAAACCACACATGGATCCACCAGTGGTCATTTCATGTGTTTTCTTTCCACAAACCACACATGGATCAACCAGAGTCATTGCATGTGTGTTCTTTACACAAACCATACATGGATCAACCACCAGATTCATTGCATGTTTGTTCTTATACTAAAACCACAAACCAGCACTAGAGTCATTGCATGTGTGTTCTTTTCCACAAACCACACATGGATCCACCAGTGGTCATTGCATGTGTGTTCTTTCCACAAACCACATATGGATCAACCAGAGTCATTGCATGTGTTTACCACACATTTGGACCCACTACAGTCATTGCATGTGTGTTCTTTCCACAAACCACACATGGATCAACCACTAGAGTCAATGCATATGTGTTATTTCCACAAACCACACATGGATCAACCACTAGAGTCATTGCATGTGTGTTCTTATACTAAAACCAACACTAGAGTCATTGCATGTGTGTTCTTTTCCCAAACCACACGTGGATCAACCACTAGAGTCATTGCATGTGTGTTATTTCCACAAACAAACATGGATCAACCACTAGAGTCATTGCATGTGTGTTCTTTTCCACAAACCACACATGGATCCACCAGTGGTCATTGCATGTGTGTTCTTTCCACAAACCACACATGGATCAACCACTAGAGTCATTGCATGTGTGTTCTTTCCACAAACCACACATGGATCAACCAGAGTCATTGCATGTGTGTTCTTTTCACAAACCACTAGAGTCATTGCATGTGTGTTATTTCCACAAACAAACATGGATCAACCACTAGAGTCATTGCATGTGTGTTCTTTTCCACAAACCACACATGGATCCACCAGTAGTCATTGCATGTGTGTTCTTTCCACAAACCACACATGGATAAACCACTAGAGTCATTGCATATGTGTTCTTTCCACAAACCACACATGGATCCACCAGTGGTCATTGCATGTGTGTTATTTCCACAAACCACACAAGGATCAACCACTAGAGTCATTGCATGTGTGTTCTTATACTAAAACCACAAACCAGTACTAGAGTCATTGCATGTGTGTTCTTACACTAAAACGAACACTGATCCACTAGTTGTCATTGCATGTGTGTTCTTTTCACAAACCACACATGGATCAACCACTAGAGTCATTGCATGTGTGTTCTTTCCACAAACCACACATGGATCAACCACTAGAGTCATTGCATGTTTGTTCTTATACTAAAACAACAAACCAGCACTAGAGTTATTGCATTTGTGTTCTTTTCCACAAACCACACATGGATCCACCAGTGGTCATTTAATGTGTGTTCTTTCCACAAACCACACATGGATCAACCAGAGTCATTGCATGTGTGTTCTTTACACAAACCATACATGGATCAACCACTAGAGTCATTGCATGTTTGTTCTTATACTAAAACCACAAACCAGCACTAGAGTCATTGCATGTGTGTTCTTTTCCACAAACCACACATGGATCAACCACTAGAGTCATTGCATGTGTGTTATTTCCACAAACCACACATGGATCAACCACTAGAGTCATTGCATGTGTGTTCTTATACTAAAACCACAAACCAGTACTAGAGTCATTGCATGTTTGTTCTTATACTAAAACCACAAACCAGCACTAGAGTCATTGCATGTTTGTTCTTTTCCACAAACCACACATGGATCCACCAGTGGTCATTGCATGTGTGTTCTTTCCACAAACCACATATGGATCAACCAGAGTCATTGCATGTGTGTTCTTTCCACAAACCACACATGGATCAACCACTAGAGTCATTTCGTGTGTGTTCTTATACTAAAACCACAAACCAGCACTAGAGTCATTGCATGTGTGTTCTTTTCCACAAACCACACATGGATCCACCAGTGGTCATTGCATGTGTGTTCTTTCCACAAACCACACATGGATCAACCACTAGAGTCATTGCATGTGTGTTCTTTCCACAAACCACACATGGATCAACCAGAGTCATTGCATGTGTGTTCTTTTCACAAACCACTAGAGTCATTGCATGTGTGTTATTTCCACAAACAAACATGGATCAACCACTAGAGTCATTGCATGTGTGTTCTTTTCCACAAACCACACATGGATCCACCAGTGGTCATTGCATGTGTGTTCTTTCCACAAACCACACATGGATAAACCACTAGAGTGTAACTACCTCGGTGAATTACGCTCCTAGTACAAGCCTGGATGATCAGAAATGGTTGAAATAGTACGGTGGGGCCCAAATGCCACTCACAGGTAGACCTTTCGGCCGTCCCAACCATTTCCAAACATCAGGACAAGAACGGGCGGCGTAATCGGCAGGCGAAGGGATCAACTACATACACAAATGAGTATGTATGCAAGCCACCATACAATAGTACATCAGAGCCATTCCATCTAAAAAGAAAGGAAATATAGCAACGCCATACGGCAAGATCCAAATATCCTAGATAGATATAATAGTTTGGGATATCTCCTCATACATCAATCAACAGAGTATCAAGCGGAAACGGAAGACAAAATCCGAGTACGGATAAGAAGCAAATCGGCATAAGATGCCCCATAAATAAGCACATCCCGCCCACAGATCTCACGGATCCCCGTTACCGGAATCTCTACACCGAATGATCGTTGCCCACATCGTCTGTCTCTTCCACCCAGTATCCGTCTTGCGAGTGTACCTGTTCATCTGAACCAATAATTTATCGTGTGAGACCCTAGGGGTACTCAGCAAGTCTTTATGCCTCTAAAGGGGACACAACCTGGGGTGACGCAATTGCAGCAAAAGATAAACCCTAGCAATTCTATAGATACTCGCTAACCATCCGCCTAACCAGAGATAGACGGATGTCCGTAAATTAATAACAGCAGTTATAACAGAATAAAGGTAATCTTAACAGATCCATCCTCCTCCTCGCTTACCGACGAGGAAGCGGACGAACAACCCCCATCCGTTGACAGTTTTTATTATTCATTCCATGAGTGTTGCACTATTTACTAGTCAGGTACCTAGTCTAGTCAGATTAAAAGCGGTACTTTAGTTATGCTTGTCTATGATCGAGAAACTGTGCTCCAAGTCGTCCATAACCGCGGACACGGATTTCAGAAAGTTTTACCCTGCAGGGGTGCACAAATAGCAACACACACTCGATATGCCTCGGAAAAACCAAATCAAAACCCAACGAGGCAGTCACGACAAAGCGACCACAGGATTCAGAAATATTTCAGGGGGCCACCCCATTGAGCTACCCGCAACGAAGTTAGCTGACTCCGAGACGGTCTCAAGGTTTGTGGAGCCGGCTGTAAACGACTGGGAACCCGAAAGTGTGACTGGGCTTATCGATACAGCGAAAACGGGTCACGGACCTAAACAGTACAGTGTGCATTACCTCGCACAATTTAAATAAAGCAGTAAAGCATGGCATAAGTACAGGATAGTAAATAAAACCTCAAACTAGTTTGTGGCCCTCAAGAAATAAGAATGAATCAAGCTCTGGCTCAGGGGGGTCCATAAGGCCTCCCGGATGTGGATAGCGCGAATAATCTTGGAACAGGAATCAAGTACTCGGGGTCTTACGGGACACAAGTGAGCCTGAAAAACCAAATAGCGAATATGGCTCACCGATGCCACTTTCATTAGTTATCCCATTACTACTCAGGTTAAGTTGTATAGGTACCTCGTTATCCATCAGACACTCACATACCCTACACATGCTGTTCTACGACTCACATGGCTCAAACAACTCCTGTAGTAATGGCTCGTGGGATGGAGGAACAAGCATCGGTGGGGTTTAAAAGTAAAGGCTATGCAATACTTGGGATTCAATTTAATGCAATCGCGACTCAATGATGCAAGAATAAGATAGAGGCAATAGGTACTATATGTATGCAAGCATGTGGTAGTGCGTGCCTGGCAGCTCAGTTGAAGCGAGAGAAGGATCTGGGTGGTACTCCTGGGTGTCTTGATAAATCCCCTGCTCAGCGTCTATTCGAAGAAGAACCAAACAAACAAGGGCCAACATAAATAAAGTGCACAAGCATATGAATAAAATGCGACAAGCAAACAATCATGCCATGATGAATGATGCACAATTTGCATGGCAAGGAAGTAGCATGGCATAGGTGAAGTGTGGAACACAAGAATAAACATTTTTATTTAGTATTGGCCCCATTTTATACTCATATAAGTTGCTGTTCACAATATATTTATATGATGCATGCTTCAAATCAAACCATGGAATGCATAAACAGAAAGGTCTCCTCGAGCTAATCATTTTAGACATATCATTTATTAAATTTGGAGTTATAAAACAAAAGTTATTAATTAAATCAGGAAAAAGGGCAATTTATTGTAATTTAAATAAACTTGGAATTTTAAATGTTCAAAATATATTTTGGATTGCATATTTGAAATCCTCACATTTTTCTGATTTGAAAATATATATTATTTGTTTAAATTGGATTTGTAAATTAAAAGTTATTTAAAACATAATTAAATTTCAATTTGATTTAATTTGGAAAAGGTTTGAATTTAAACAGGAAAGCAGAAAAACTTTTATACTTAGTTCAGTTATACCCACAGTCAGTGACAGGTGGGACCAACTGCTGACTGGGCGCAGTGAGCTGGCAAAGGAGGGGTGGAGTGTTCTCTGGATTTTCTCACCGAGGGGAACCCCAGCCACCGAGGCTGACGTGCGGGCCCAACGGTTGGCGGGGCCACATCGCGCGCGACCCAGCCAGGGCGTGACACGTGGGCGATCCTGCGCGCGAGGGGGAGGGACTGATCTGTGGTGGCCAGGCTTCTCCGGGGGTCTACTTGCAAAGCTGCAACGAGGCTGGCAGGTGGGGACGCGGGGACCGCGGGTTGAGGCAGGAAAAAGGCCGGGGTGTTTTGCGCAAAACTGCCAGCGGGCTGCTGCTGGCTGCTGACGAACGCGCTGCTGCCGGCGGCGAGAAACGGCGACTTCCGGCGACGATGGCGACGCTGCCGCTGGACGAAACACGTCGCGGCTAAAACGAAAGCTGAAGAGGGGACCTAGGGCTACGTCTTTCATTCAGGGAGCTAGCACGGAGGAGGGCTGCAGCGCGCGGGGCACGGCTAGGATCAGAGGCGGTTCAGCTGCTGCAGCTATTGCGGTTGTCTGTCTGCGCGCGGCGAGCGGTGAACGGAGGGTGCTCGACGGAGCGCGACGGCGAAGCAAGGCGAGAGGCGGAGGGAGACGATGTCTAGGGGGAAGAGGGGCTCACCAGCGACCCTCTGGTGCAGCTAGCGGGCTCGGGGTGGCGTGGATCGGCGAGGAGGCAGCAGGCCGGAGGCGTCCTGGTGCTCACGGGCACGGCGGCGGCGGGGCTTCTCCGGCGAGGTCCAGCGGGTTCCGGCGCTTCAGGGCGAAGAAGAGGAAGCAGAGGGGGGGGGGGGGCGGTACTACTGGAGCGTCTTGGCATGCTCGGGATCGTCGGCTAGCAAAGGTAGACCGGAGCTAGGGTTTGGAAGCACCATGGCCATGGCTAGGAGGTTGTGGGGAGGAAGGAGAGGGTCTGGGGCTTCCTGGATCTCGATCTGGATGGGGAGTAGGCACGTGGGGGATGGTGTTACAGATAAGAGGGGAGGGAGAGGATCACATGGGGGTGATGGCTTTGAAAAAGGTGAGGGGAGAGGTGATCGGGCTAGGGTTGCTTTCTCTCCTCTCTCCTTCTTGTCCTGTAGCTGAGAGAGGGCAGAGAGGGACCAAGGGAGGAGGGGAGCTCGGTGTACTTAGGGGTTAGGTTAGATAGGGCTCGGGTTAGCTAGGTCTAGAGAAAAGAGAGGTGTCCTCGGGGGGGTGACTAGGGTTAGGAGAGAGAGGGGTAGATCATGGGGTGGTTAGGGTTAAAGAGAGGAGAGAGGCCGAGAGAGAGGGGTGGTTTTGCTAGGACAAGGTCAAGCCAAGGACAACTAAGATCAAACCAAAACAAAACAAGAAAAGAGGGGGAGGTGTGGTGATGATGGTCTTAAGCAAGATCAAACAAGATCAAGCAAAGAGGAGAGAGAGAGAGAGATATGGTTTTATAAAAGATCCACTCAAAACAAAATCAAATAAAAACCAAAGGGCAAGCAAAAGGTGGTACTTGCATGGCCCATGCAAATATTGATTGCCATGTTGATTCTTGTGAAAACAATATTATTACATGGCATTAATATTGTGCATTGCCAAAATTGGAATAAAAGCCAAGCAAAAAGAATTAAAAGGATGCCCCATGTGAAGTAGATGGAGATGACCATATTTGAAATACAATGGGACTTGCTAGTGTGTATGCCACTAGATATTTAATAAGCCCACAAAATTTCCCAACATGATGATAACCCCAAGACAACACATAAAGGAGCTAGGAATAGGGTTCCACCCACAAGGCATGCCAAGGTGGCCATGTGGCTCTCCACATATCCATATTGTGAAAACAACATGATACTAAGATGAGAGCATGTGGTAAAAGAATTGGATCCATCCCAACCCACATGAGCTAGAGGTAAAACCAATAAGTGCCAAGCTCATATTTAGTTGGATGGTGGAATTATAAGGTGGTGAAAGAAAGGTGGTGGAGTTAATAAGAGATATGCCCCCAACTCAACTTGGGCATTGCAACAATATATCAAGAACCAAATACAATATCAAGAAGCAAATACAATTAATAATGCATATGAGATAAGATCCAAAACAAAAAGGGTTTTATATGATGCTCAAATGCAAGGAGGCATGATGACATGAGCATAATATGATTATGATGCAACAATTATATATTTGAAGGTAGCATCTATATAGACTAGGCTAGTAGCATTGCAATTGTTAGATAATTGGGATGCTACATAGAGTCATTGCATATGTGTTCTTTCCACAAACCACACATGGATCCACCAGTGGTCATTGCATGTGTGTTATTTCCACAAACCACACATGGATCAACCACTAGAGTCATTGCATGTGTGTTCTTATACTAAAACCACAAACCAGTACTAGAGTCATTGCATGTGTGTTCTTACACTAAAACAAACATGGATCCACTAGTAGTCATTGCATGTGTGTTCTTTCCACAAACAACACATGGATCAACCACTAGAGTCATTCCATGTGTGTTCTTTCCACAAACCACACATGGATCAACCACTAGAGTCATTGCATGTTTGTTCTTATACTAAAACAACAAACCAGCACTAGAGTTATTGCATTTGTGTTCTTTTCCACAAACCACACACGGATCCACCAGTGGTCATTTCATGTGTGTTCTTTCCACAAACCACACATGGATCAACCAGAGTCATTGCATGTGTGTTCTTTACACAAACCATACATGGATCAACCACTAGAGTCATTGCATGTTTGTTCTTATACTAAAACCACAAACCAGCACTAGAGTCATTGCATGTGTGTTCTTTTCCACAAACCACACATGGATCCACCAGTGGTCATTGCATGTGTGTTCTTTCCACAAACCACATATGGATCAACCAGAGTCATTGCATGTGTTTACCACACATTTGGACCCACTACAGTCATTGCATGTGTGTTCTTTCCACAAACCACACATGGATCAACCACTAGAGTTAATGCATATGTGTTATTTCCACAAACCACACATGGATCAACCACTAGATTCATTGCATGTGTGTTCTTATACTAAAACCAACACTAGAGTCATTGCATGTGTGTTCTTTTCCCAAACCACACGTGGATCAACCACTAGAGTCATTGCATGTGTGTTATTTCCACAAACAAACATGGATCAACCACTAGAGTCATTGCATGTGTGTTCTTTTCCACAAACCACACATGGATCCACCAGTGGTCATTGCATGTGTGTTCTTTCCACAAACCACACATGGATCAACCACTAGAGTCATTGCATGTGTGTTCTTTCCACAAACCACACATGGATCAACCAGAGTCATTGCATGTGTGTTCTTTCCACAAACCACACATGGATCAACCAGAGTCATTGCATGTGTGTTCTTTTCACAAACCACTAGAGTCATTGCATGTGTGTTATTTCCACAAACAAACATGGATCAACCACTAGAGTCATTGCATGTGTGTTCTTTTCCACAAACCACACATGGATCCACCAGTGGTCATTGCATGTGTGTTCTTTCCACAAACCACACATGGATAAACCACTAGAGTCATTGCATATGTGTTCTTTCCACAAACCACACATGGATCCACCAGTGGTCATTGCATGTGTGTTATTTCCACAAACCACACATGGATCAACCACTAGAGTCATTGCATATGTGTTCTTATACTAAAACCACAAACCAGTACTAGAGTCATTGCATGTGTGTTCTTACACTAAAACAAACATGGATCCACTAGTAGTCATTGCATGTGTGTTATTTCCACAAACAAACATGGATCAACCACTAGAGTCATTGCATGTGTGTTCTTTTCCACAAACCACACATGGATCCACCAGTGGTCATTGCATGTGTGTTCTTTCCACAAACCACACATGGATCAACCACTAGAGTCATTGCATGTGTGTTCTTTCCACAAACCACACATGGATCAACCACTAGAGTCATTGCATGTTTGTTCTTATACTAAAACAACATACCAGCACTAGAGTTATTGCATTTGTGTTCTTTTCCACAAACCACACATGGATCCACCAGTGGTTATTTCATGTGTGTTCTTTCCACAAACCACACATGGATCAACCAGAGTCATTGCATGTGTGTTCTTTACACAAACCATACATGGATCAACCACTAGAGTCATTGCATGTTTGTTCTTATACTAAAACCACAAACCAGCACTAGAGTCATTGCATGTGTGTTCTTTTCCACAAACCACACATGGATCCACCAGTGGTCATTGCATGTGTGTTCTTTCCACAAACCACATATGGATCAACCAGAGTCATTGCATGTGTTTACCACACATTTGGACCCACTACAGTCATTGCATGTGTGTTCTTTCCACAAACCACACATGGATCAACCACTAGAGTCATTCCATGTGTGTTATTTCCACAAATCACACATGGATCAACCACTAGAGTCATTGCATGTGTGTTCTTATACTAAAACCACAAACCAGTACTAGAGTCATTGCATGTTTGTTCTTATACTAAAACCACAAACCAGCACTAGAGTCATTGCATGTTTGTTCTTTTCCACAAACCACACATGGATCCACCAGTGGTCATTGCATGTGTGTTCTTTCCACAAACCACATATGGATCAACCAGAGTCATTGCATTGTGTTCTTTCCACAAACCACACATGGATCAACCACTAGAGTCATTTCGTGTGTGTTCTTATACTAAAACCACAAACCAGCACTAGAGTCATTGCATGTGTGTTCTTTTCCACAAACCACACATGGATCCACCAGTGGTCATTGCATGTGTGTTCTTTCCACATACCACATATGGATCAACCAAAGTCATTGCATGTGTGTTCTTTCCACAAACCACACATGGATCAACCACTAGAGTCATTGCATGTTTGTTCTTATACTAAAACCACAAACCAGCACTAGAGTCATTGCATGTGTGTTCTTTTCCACAAACCACACCTGGATCCACTAGACTCATTGCATGTGTGTTCTTTTCCACAAAGAACTTATGGATCAACCAATGGTCATTGCTTGTGTGATCTTTCCACAAACCACATGTGGACCCATTACAGTCATTGCATGTGTGTTATTTCCACAAAACACACATGGATCAACCACTAGAGTCGTTGCATATGTGTTATTTCCACAAACCACACATGGATCAACCACTAGAGTCCTTGCATGTGTGTTCTTATACTAAAACAACCACTAGAGTCATTGCATGTGTGTTCTTTTCACAAACCACACGTGGATCAACCACTAGAGTCATTGCATGTGTGTTATTTCCACAACTAAACATGGATCAAGTACTAGATTCATTGCATGTGTGTTCTTTTCCACAAACCACACATGGATCCACCAGTGGTCATTGGATGTGTGTTCTTTCCACAAACCACACATGCATCAACCACTAGAGTCATTGCATGTGTGTTCTTTCCATAAACCACACATGGATCAACCAGAGTCATTGCATGTGTGTTCTTTTCACAAACCACTAGAGTCATTGCATGTGTGTTATTTCCACAAACAAACATGGACCAACCACTAGAGTCATTGCATGTGTGTTTTTTCCACAAACCACACATGGATCCACCAGTGGTCATTGCATGTGTTTCTTTCCACAAACCACACATGGATAAACCACTAGCGTCATTGCATATGTGTTCTTTCCACAAACCACACATGGATCCACAAGTGGTCATTGCATGTGTGTTATTTCCACAAACCACACATCGATCAACCACTAGAGTCATTGCATGTGTGTTCTTATACTAAAACCACAAACCAGTACTAGAGTCATTGCATGTGTGTTCTTTTCACATACCACATATGGATCAACCTGTGTCATTGCATGTGTGTTATCTTCAGAGACCACACATGGATCCACCAGTGTCATTGCATGTGTGTTCTTTTTACTAACAACAACTGGAGTCATTGCATGTGTTTTCTTTTCACACACCACATATGGATCCACCAGTGTCATTGAAATGTGTGTTCTCTTCAGAGACCACACATGGATCCACCAGTGTCATTGCATGTGTGTTCTTTTCCACAAACCACACATGGATCCACCAGTGGTCATTGCATGTGTGTTCTTTCCACAAACCACACATGGATAAACCACTAGAGTCATTGCATGTGTGTTCTTTCCACAAACCACACATGGATCCACCAGTAGTCATTGCATGTGTGTTATTTCCACAAACCACACATGGATCAACCACTAGAGTCATTGCATGTGTGTTCCTATACTAAAACCACAAACCAGTACTAGAGTCATTGCATGTGTGTTCTTACACTAAAACAAACATGGATCCACTAGTAGTCATTGCATGTGTGTTCTTTCCACAAACCACACATGGATCAACCACTAGAGTCATTGCATGTGTGTTATTTCCACAAACCACACATGGGTCAACCACTAGAGTCATTGCATGTTTGTTCTTATACTAAAACATCAAACCATCACTAGAGTTATTGCATTTGTGTTCTTTTCCACAAACCACACATGGATCCACCAGTGGTCATTTCATGTGTGTTCTTTCCACAAACCACACATGGATCAACCAGAGCCATTGCATGTGTGTTCTTTACACAAACGATACATGGATCAACCACTAGAGTCATTGCATGTTTGTTCTTATACTAAAACCACAAACCAGCACTAGAGTCATTGCATGTGTGTTCTTTTCCACAAACCACACATGGATCCACCAGTGGTCATTGCATGTGTGTTCTTTCCACAAACCACATATGGATAAACCAGAGTCATTGCATGTGTTTACCACACATTTGGACCCACTACAGTCATTGCATGTGTGTTCTTTCCACAAACCACATATGGATCAACCACTAGAGTCATTGCATGTGTGTTATTTCCACAAACCACACATGGATCAACCACTAGAGTCATTGCATGTGTGTTCTTATACTAAAACCACAAACGAGTACTAGAGTCATTGCATGTTTGTTCTTATACTAAAACCACAAACCAGCACTAGAGTCATTGCATGTTTGTTCTTTTCCACAAACTACACACGGATCCACCAGTGGTCATTGCATGTATGTTCTTTCCACAAACCACATATGGATCAACCAGAGTCATTGCATGTGTGTTCTTTCCACAAACCACACATGGATCAACCACTAGAGTCATTTCGTGTGTGTTCTTATACTAAAACCACAAACCAGCACTAGAGACATTGCATGTGTGTTCTTTTCCACAAACCACACATGGATCCACCAGTGGTCATTGCATGTGTGTTCTTTCCACATACCACATATGGATCAACCAAAGTCATTGCATGTGTGTTCTTTCCACAAACCACACATGGATCAGCCACTAGAGTCATTGCATGTTTGTTCTTATACTAAAACCACAAACCATCACTAGAGTCATTGCATGTGTGTTCTTTTCCACAAACCACACCTGGATCCACTAGACTCATTGCATGTGTGTTCTTTTCCACAAAGAACTTATGGATCAACCAGTGGTCATTGCTTGTGTGATCTTTCCACAAACTACATGTGGACCCATTACAGTCATTGCATGTGTGTTATTTCCACAAAACACACATGGATCAACCACTAGAGTCGTTGCATATGTGTTATTTCCACAAACCACACATGGATCAACCACTAGAGTCATTGCATGTGTGTTCTTATACTAAAACTACCACTAGAGTCATTGCATGTGTGTTCTTTTCACAAACCACACGTGGATCAACCACTAGAGTCATTGCATGTGTGTTATTTCCACAAACAAACATGGATCAACCACTAGATTCATTGCATGTGTGTTCTTTTCCACAAACCACACATGGATCCACTAGTGGTCATTGGATGTGTGTTCTTTCCACAAACCACACATGCATCAACCACTAGAGTCATTGCATGTGTGTTCTTTCCATAAACCACACATGGATCAACCAGAGTCATTGCATGTGTGTTCTTTTCACAAACCACTAGAGTCATTGCATGTGTGTTATTTCCACAAACAGACATGGACCAACCACTAGAGTCATTGCATGTGTGTTCTTTTCCACAGACCACACATGGATCCACCAGTGGTCATTGCATGTGTGTTCTTTCCACAAACCACACATGGATAAACCACTAGCGTCATTGCATGTGTGTTCTTTCCACAAACCACACATGGATCCACCAGTGGTCATTGCATGTGTGTTATTTCCACAAACCACACATCGATCAACCACTAGAGTCATTGCATGTGTGTTCTTATACTAAAACCACAAACCAGTACTCGAGTCATTGCATGTGTGTTCTTACTCTAAAACCACCATGGATCCACTAGTTGTCATTGCATGTGTGTTCTTTCCACAAACCACACATGGATCAACCACTAGAGTCATTGCATGTGTGTTGTTTCCACAAACTACACATGGATCAACCACTAGAGTCATTGCATGTGTGTTATTTCCACAAACAAACATTGATCAACCACTAGAGTCATTGCATGTGTGTTCTTTTCCACAAACCACACATGGATCCACCAGTGGTCATTGCATGTGTGTTCTTTCCACAAACCACATATGGATCAACTAGAGCCATTGCATGTTTGTTCTTTCCACAAACCACATATGTGGACCCCCTAGAGTCATTGCATGTGTGTTATTTCCACAAACCACACATGGATCAACCACTAGAGTCATTGCATATGTGTTATTTCCACAAACCACAAATGGATCAACCACTAGAGTCATTGCATGTGTGTTCTTATACTAAAACCAACACTAGAGTCATTGCACGTGTGTTCTTTTCACAAACCACACATGGATCAACCACTAGAGTCATTGCATGTGTGTTATTTCCACAAACAAACATGGATCAACCACTAGAGTCATTGCATGTTTGTTCTTATACTAAAACCACAAACCAGCACTAGAGTCATTGCATGTGTGTTCTTTTCCACAAACCACACATGGATCCACCAGTGGTCATTCCATGTGTGTTCTTTCCACAAACCACACATGGATTTACCAGAGTCATTGCATGTGTGTTCTTTACACAAACCACACATGGATCAACCACTAGAGTAATTGCATGTTTGTTCTTACACTAAAACCACAAACCAGCACTAGAGTCATTGCATGTGTGTTCTTTTCCACAAACAACTTATGGATCAACCAGTGGTCATTGCATATGTGTTCTTATACTATAACCAACACTAGAGTCATTGCATGTGTGTTCTTTTCACAAACCACACATGGATCAACCACTAGAGTCATTGCATGTGTTTTATTTCCACAAACAAACATGGATCACCCACTAGAGTCATTGCATGTGTGTTCTTTTCCACAAACCACACATGGATCCACGAGTGGTCATTGCATGTGTGTTCTTTCCACAAACCACACATGGATCAACCACTAGAGTCGTTGCACGTGTGTTCTTATACTAAAACCACAAACCAGTACTACAGTATTTGCATGTTTGTTCTTATACTAAAACCACAAACCAGCACTAGAGTCATTGCATGTTTGTTCTTTTCCACAAACCACACATGGATCCACCAGTGGTCATTGCATGTGTGTTCTTTCCACAAATCACATATGGATCAACCAGAGTCATTGCGTGTGTGTTCTTTCCACAGACCACACATGGATCAACCACTAGAGTCATTGCATGTTTGTTCTTATACTAAAACCACAAACCAGCACTAGAGTCATTGCATGTGTGTTCTTTCCACAAACCACACATGGATAAACCACTAGAGTCATTGCATGTTTGTTCTTATACTAAAACCACAAACCAGCACTAGAGTCATTGCATGTGTGTTCTTTTCCACAAACCACACATGGATCCACCAGTGGTCATTGCATGTGTGTTCTTTCCACAAACCACACATGGATAAACCACTAGGGTCATTGCATGTGTGTTCTTTCCACAAACCACACATGGATCCACCAGTGGTCATTGCATGTGTGTTATTTCCACAAACCACACATGGATCAACCACTAGAGTCATTTCATGTTTGTTCTTATACTAAAACCACAAACCAGCACTAGAGTCATTGCATGTGTGTTCTTTTCCACAAACCACACATGGATCCACCAGTGGTCATTGGATGTGTGTTCTCTCCACATACCACATATGGATCAACCAGAGTCATTGCATGTGTGTTCTTTCCACAAACCACACATGGATTAACCACTAGAGTCATTGCATGTTTGTTCTTATACTAAAACCACAAACCAGCACTAGAGTCATTGCATGTGTGTTCTTTTCCACAAACCACACATGGATCCACTAGACTCATTGCATGTGTGTTCTTTTCCACAAAGAACTTATGGATCAACCAGTGGTCATTGCTTGTGTGTTCTTTCCACAAACCACATGTGGACCCATTACAGTCATTGCATGTGTGTTATTTCCACAAACCACACATGGATCAACCACTAGAGTCGTTGCATATGTGTTATTTCCACAAACCACACATGGATCAACCACTAGAGTCATTGCATGTGTGTTCTTATACTAAAACAACCACTAGAGTCATTGCATGTGTGTTCTTTTCACAAACCACACGTGGATCAACCACTAGAGTCATTGCATGTGTGTTATTTCCACAAACAAACATGGATCAACCACAAGATTCATTGCATGTGTGTTCTTTTCCACAAACCACACATGGATCCACCAGTGGTCATTGCATGTGTGTTGTTTCCACAAACCACACATGGATCAACCACTAGAGTCATTGCATGTGTGTTCTTTCCACAAACCACACATGGATCAACCACTGGAGTCATTGCATGTTTGTTCTTATACTAAAACCACAAATCAGCACTAGAGTCATTGCATGTGTGTTCTTTTCCACAAACCACACATGGATCCACCAGTGCTCATTGCATGTGTGTTCTTTCCACAAACCACATATGGATCAACCAGAGTCATTGCATGTGTGTTCTTTTCACAAACCACACATGGATCAACCAGAGTCATTGCATGTGTCTTCTTTCCACAAAGCACACATGGATCAACCACTAGATTCATTGCATGTTCGTTGTTATACTAAAACCACAAACCAACACTAGAGTCATTGCATGTGTGTTCTTTTCCACAAACCACACATGGATCCACCGGTGGTCATTGCATGTGTGTTCTTTCCACAAACCACATATGGATCAACCAGAGTCATTGCATGTGTGCCTTTTCACAAACCACACATGGATCAACCACTAGAGTCATTGCATGTTTGTTCTTATACTAAAACCACAAACCAACACTAGACTCATTGCATGTGTGTTCTTTTCCACAAACAACTTATGGATCAACCAGTGGTCATTGCATGTGTGTTCTTTCCACAAACCACACAAGGATCAACCACTAGAGTCATTGCATGTGTGTTCTTTCCACAAACCACACATGGATCAACCACTAGAGTCATTGCATGTGTGTTCTTTTCCACAAACAACTTATGGATCAACCAGTGGTCATTGCATATGTGTTCTTATACTAAAACCAACACTAGAGTCATTGCATGTGTGTTCTTTTCACAAACCACACATGGATCAACCACTAGAGTCATTGCATGTGTTTTATTTCCACAAACAAACATGGATCAACCACTAGAGTCATTGCATGTGTGTTCTTTTCCACAAACCACACATGGATCCACGAGTGGTCATTGCATGTGTGTTCTTTCCACAAACCACACATGGATCAACCACTAGAGTCGTTGCACGTGTGTTCTTATACTAAAACCACAAACCAGTACTACAGTCTTTGCATGTTTGTTCTTATACTAAAACCACAAACCAGCACTAGAGTCATTGCATGTTTGTTCTTTTCCACAAACCACACATGGATCCACCAGTGGTCATTGCATGTGTGTTCTTTCCACAAATCACATATGGATCAACCAGAGTTATTGCGTGTGTGTTCTTTCCACAGACCACACATGGATCAACCACTAGAGTCATTGCATGTTTGTTCTTATACTAAAACCACAAACCAGCACTAGAGTCATTGCATGTGTGTTCTTTCCACAAACCACACATGGATCAACCACTAGAGTCATTGCATGTTTGTTCTTATACTAAAACCACAAACCAGCACTAGAGTCATTGCATGTGTGTTCTTTTCCACAAACCACACATGGATCCACCAGTGGTCATTGCATGTGTGTTCTTTCCACAAACCACACATGGATAAACCACTAGGGTCATTGCATGTGTGTTCTTTCCACAAACAACTTATGGATCAACCAGTGGTCATTGACTGTGTGTTCTTATACTGAAACCAACACTAGAGTCATTGCATGTGTGTTCTTTTCACAAACCACACATGGATCAACCACTAGAGTCATTGCATGTGTGTTATTTCCACAAACAAACATGGATCAACCACTAGAGTCATTGCATGTGTGTTCTTTTCCACAAACCACACATGGATCCACGAGTGGTCATTGCATGTGTGTTCTTTCCACAAACCACACATGGATCAACCACTAGAGTCATTGCATGTGTGTTCTTTCCACAAACCACACATGGATCCACCAGTGGTCATTGCATGTGTGTTCTTTCCACAAACCACACATGGATCAACCACTAGAGTCATTGCATGTGTGTTCTTTCCACAAACCACACATGGACCCACCAGTGATCATTGCATGTGCGTTACTTCCACAAACCACACATGGATCAACCACTAGAGTCATTGCATGTGTGTTCTTATATTAAAACCACAAACCAGTACTAGAGTCATTGCATGTGTGTTCTTACACTAAAACCAACATGGATCCACCAGTGGTCATTGCATGTGTGTTCTTTCCACAAACCACACATGGATCAACCACTAGAGTCATTGCATGTGTGTTCTTTCCACAAACCACACATGGATCAACCACTAGAGTCATTGCATGTTTGTTCTTATACTAAAACCATAAACTAGCACTAGAGTCATCGCATGTGTGTTCCTTTCCACAAACCACACATGGATCCACTAGTGGTCATTGCATGTGTGTTCTTTACACAAACCACACATGGATCAACCAGAGTCATTTCATGTGTGTTCTTTCCACAAACCACACAGGGATCAACCACTAGAGTCATTGCATGTTTGTTCTTATACTAAAACCACAAACCAGCACTAGAGTCATTGCATGTGTGTTCTTTTCCACAAACCACACATGGATCCACCAATGGTCATTGCATGTGTGTTCTTTCCACAAACCACATATGGATCCACCAGAGTCATTGCATGTGTGTTATTTCCACAAACCACACATGTGGACCCACTAGAGCCATTGCATATGTGTTATTTCCACAAACCACACATGGATCAACCACTAGAGTCATTGCATATGTGTTATTTCCACAAACCACACATGGATCAACCACTAGAGTCATTGCATGTGTCTTCTTATACTAAAAACCAATGTAGAGTCATTGCAGGTGTGTTCTTTTCACAAACAACACATGGATCAACCACAAGAGTCTTTGCATGTGTGTTATTTCCACAAAAAACATGGATCAACCACTAGAGTCATTGCATGTGTGTTCTTTTCCACAAACCACACATGGATCCACCAGTGGTCATTGCATGTGTATTCTTTACACAAACCACATATGGATCAACCAGAGTCATTTCATGTTTTTTCTTTCCACAAACCACACATGTGGACCCATTACAGTCATTGCATGTGTGTTATTTCCACAAACCACACATGGATCAACCACTAGAGTCATTGCATATGTGTTATTTCCACAAACCACACATGGATCAACCACTAGAGTCATTGCATGTGTGTTCTTATACTAAAACCAACACTAGAGTCATTGCATGTGTGTTCTTTTCACAAACCACACATGGATCAACCACTAGAGTCATTGCATGTGTGTTATTTCCACGAACAAATATGGATCAACCACTAGAGTCATTGCATGTGTGTTCTTTTCCACAAACCACACATGGATCCACGAGTGGTCATTGCATGTGTGTTCTTTCCACAAACCACACATGGATCAACCACTAGAGTCGTTGCACGTGTGTTCTTATACTAAAACCACAAACCAGTACTACAGTCTTTGCATGTTTGTTCTTATACTAAAACCACAAACCAGCACTAGAGTCATTGCATGTTTGTTCTTTTCCACAAACCACACATGGATCCACCAGTGGTCATTGCATGTGTGTTCTTTCCACAAATCACATATGGATCAACCAGAGTTATTGCGTGTGTGTTCTTTCCACAGACCACACATGGATCAACCACTAGAGTCATTGCATGTTTGTTCTTATACTAAAACCACAAACCAGCACTAGAGTCATTGCATGTGTGTTCTTTCCACAAACCACACATGGATCAACCACTAGAGTCATTGCATGTTTGTTCTTATACTAAAACCACAAACCAGCACTAGAGTCATTGCATGTGTGTTCTTTTCCACAAACCACACATGGATCCACCAGTGGTCATTGCATGTGTGTTCTTTCCACAAACCACACATGGATAAACCACTAGGGTCATTGCATGTGTGTTCTTTCCACAAACAACTTATGGATCAACCAGTGGTCATTGACTGTGTGTTCTTATACTGAAACCAACACTAGAGTCATTGCATGTGTGTTCTTTTCACAAACCACACATGGATCAACCACTAGAGTCATTGCATGTGTGTTATTTCCACAAACAAACATGGATCAACCACTAGAGTCATTGCATGTGTGTTCTTTTCCACAAACCACACATGGATCCACGAGTGGTCATTGCATGTGTGTTCTTTCCACAAACCACACATGGATCAACCACTAGAGTCATTGCATGTGTGTTCTTTCCACAAACCACACATGGATCCACTAGTGGTCATTGCATGTGTGTTCTTTCCACAAACCACACATGGATCAACCACTAGAGTCATTGCATGTGTGTTCTTTCCACAAACCACACATGGACCCACCAGTGATCATTGCATGTGCGTTACTTCCACAAACCACACATGGATCAACCACTAGAGTCATTGCATGTGTGTTCTTATATTAAAACCACAAACCAGTACTAGAGTCATTGCATGTGTGTTCTTACACTAAAACCAACATGGATCCACCAGTGGTCATTGCATGTGTGTTCTTTCCACAAACCACACATGGATCAACCACTAGAGTCATTGCATGTGTGTTCTTTCCACAAACCACACATGGATCAACCACTAGAGTCATTGCATGTTTGTTCTTATACTAAAACCATAAACTAGCACTAGAGTCATCGCATGTGTGTTCCTTTCCACAAACCACACATGGATCCACTAGTGGTCATTGCATGTGTGTTCTTTACACAAACCACACATGGATCAACCAGAGTCATTTCATGTGTGTTCTTTCCACAAACCACACAGGGATCAACCACTAGAGTCATTGCATGTTTGTTCTTATACTAAAACCACAAACCAGCACTAGAGTCATTGCATGTGTGTTCTTTTCCACAAACCACACATGGATCCACCAATGGTCATTGCATGTGTGTTCTTTCCACAAACCACATATGGATCCACCAGAGTCATTGCATGTGTGTTATTTCCACAAACCACACATGTGGACCCACTAGAGCCATTGCATATGTGTTATTTCCACAAACCACACATGGATCAACCACTAGAGTCATTGCATATGTGTTATTTCCACAAACCACACATGGATCAACCACTAGAGTCATTGCATGTGTCTTCTTATACTAAAAACCAATGTAGAGTCATTGCAGGTGTGTTCTTTTCACAAACAACACATGGATCAACCACAAGAGTCTTTGCATGTGTGTTATTTCCACAAAAAACATGGATCAACCACTAGAGTCATTGCATGTGTGTTCTTTTCCACAAACCACACATGGATCCACCAGTGGTCATTGCATGTGTATTCTTTACACAAACCACATATGGATCAACCAGAGTCATTTCATGTTTTTTCTTTCCACAAACCACACATGTGGACCCATTACAGTCATTGCATGTGTGTTATTTCCACAAACCACACATGGATCAACCACTAGAGTCATTGCATATGTGTTATTTCCACAAACCACACATGGATCAACCACTAGAGTCATTGCATGTGTGTTCTTATACTAAAACCAACACTAGAGTCATTGCATGTGTGTTCTTTTCACAAACCACACATGGATCAACCACTAGAGTCATTGCATGTGTGTTATTTCCACGAACAAATATGGATCAACCACTAGAGTCATTGCATGTTTGTTCTTATACTAAAACCACAAACCAGCACTAGAGTCATTGCATGTGTGTTCTTTTCCACAAACGACACATGGATCCACCAGTGGTCATTGCATGTGTGTTCTTTCCACAAACCACATATGGATCAACCAGAGTCATTTCATGTGTGCTCTTTCCACAAACCACACATGGATCAACCACTAGAGTCATTGCATGTTTGTTCTTATACTAAAACCACAAAACAACACTAGAGTTATTGCATGTGTGTTCTTTTCCACAAACCACACATCGATCCACCAGTGGTCATTGCATGTGTGTTCTTTCCACAAACCACATATGGATCAACCAGTGGTCATTGCATCTGTGTTCTTTTCCACAAACCACACATGGATCCACCAGTGGTCATTGCATGTGTGTTCTTTCCACAAACCACACATGGATCAACCACTAGAGTCATTTCATGTGTGTTCTTTCCCCAAACCACACATGGATCAACCACTAGAGTCATTGCATGTTTGTTCTTATACTAAAACCACAAACCAGCACTAGAGTCATTGCATGTGTGTTCTTTTCCACAAACGACACATGGATCCACCAGTGGTCATTGCATGTGTGTTCTTTCCACAAACCACATATGGATCAACCAGAGTCATTTCATGTGTGCTCTTTCCACAAACCACACATGGATCAACCACTAGAGTCATTGCATGTTTGTTCTTATACTAAAACCACAAACCAGCACTAGAGTTATTGCATGTGTGTTCTTTTCCACAAACCACACATCGATCCACCAGTGGTCATTGCATGTGTGTTCTTTCCACAAACCACATATTGATCAACCAGAGTCATTGCATGTGTGTTATGTCCACAAACCACACATGTGGACCCACTAGAGTCATTGCATGTGTGTTCTTATACTAAAACCAACACTAGAGTCATTGCATGTGTGTTCTTTTCACAAACCACACATGGATCAACCACGAGAGTCATTGCATGTGTGTTATTTCCACAAACAAACATGGATCAACCACTAGAGTCATTGCATGTGTGTTCTTTTCCACAAACCACACATGGATCCACTAGTGGTCATTGCATGTGTGTTCTTTCCACAAACCACACATGGATCAACCACTAGAGTCATTGCATGTGTGTTCTTTCCACAAACCACACATGGATCCACCAGTGGTCATTGCATCTGTGTTATTTCCACAAACCACACATGGATCAACCACTAGAGTCATTGCATGTGTGTTCTTATACTAAAACCACAAACCAGTACTAGAGTCATTGCATGTGTGTTATGACACTAAAACCAACATGGATCCACCAGTGGTCATTGCATCTGTGTTCTTTCCACAAACCACACATGGATCAACCACTAGAGTCATTGCATGTGTGTTCTTTCCACAAACCACACACGGATCAACCACTAGAGTCATTGCATGTTTGTTCTTATACTAAAACCACAAACCAGCACTAGAGTCATTGCATTTGTGTTCTTTTCCACAAACCACACATGGATCCATCAGTGGTCATTGCATGTGTGTTCTTTCCAGAAACAACACATGGATCAACCAGAGTCAATACATGTGTGTTCTTTACACAGACCACACATGGATCAACCACTAGAGTCATTGCATGTTTCTTCTTATACTAAAACCACAAACCAGCACTAGAATCATTGCATGTGTGTTCTTTTCCACAAACCACACATGGATCCACCAGTGGTCATTGCATGTGTGTTCTTTCCACAAACCACATAGGGATGAACCAGAGTCATTGCATGTGTGTTATTTCCACAAACCACACATGTGGACCCACTAGAGTCATTGCATGTGTGTTCTTTCCACAAACCACACATGGATCAACCACTAGAGTCATTGCATGTGTGTTCTTATACTAAAACTACAAACTAGTACTAGAGTCTTTGCATGTTTGTCCTTATACTAAAACCACAAACCAGCACTAGAGTCATTGCATGTTTGTTCTTTTCCACAAACCACACATGGATCCACCAGTGGTCATTGCATGTGTGTTCTTTCCACAAACCACATATGGATCAACCAGAGTCATTGCGTGTGTGTTCTTTACACAAACCACACATGGATCAACCACTAGAGTCAATGCATGTTTGTTCTTATACTAAAACCATAAATCAGCACTGGAGTCATTGCATGTGTGTTCTTTTCCACAAACCACACATGGATCCACCAGTGGTCATTGCATGTGTGTTATTTCCACAAACCACATATGGATCAACCAGAGTCATTGCATGTGTGTTCTTTTCACAAACCACACATGGATCAACCAGAGTCATTGCATGTGTGTTCTTTCCACAAAGCACACATGGATCAACCACTAGAGTCATTGCATGTTTGTTGTTATACTAAAACCACAAACCAACACTAGAGTCATTGCATGTGTGTTCTTTTCCACAGACCACACATAGATCCACCAGTGGTCATTGCATGTGTGTTCTTTCCACAAACCACATATGGATCAACCAGAGTCATTGCATGTGTATCTTTTCAAAAACCACACATTGATCCACCACTAGAGTCATTTCATGTTTGTTCTTATACTAAAACCACAAACCAACACTAGACTCATTGCATGTGTGTTCTTTTCCACAAACAACTTATGGATCAACCAGTGGTCATTGCATGTATGTTCTTTCCACAAACCACATGTGGACCCATTACAGTCATTGCATGTGTGTCATTTCCACAAACCACACATGGATCAACCACTAGAGTCATTGCATATGTGTTATTTCCACAAATCACTAATGGATCCACCACTAGAGTTATTGCATGTGTGTTCTTATACTAAAACCAACACTAGAGTCATTGCATGTGTTTTCTTTTCACAAACCACACATGGATCAACCACTACAGTCATTACATGTGTGTTATTTCCACACACAAACATGGATCAACCACTAGAGTCATTGCATGTGTGTTCTTTCCACAAACCACACATGGATCAACCACTAGAGTCATTGCATGTGTGTTCTTTCAACAACTAGAGTCATTGCGTGTGTGTTCTTATACTAAAACCACATACCAGTACTAGAGTCATTGCATGTGTGTTCTTACACTAAAACCAACATGGATCCACCAGTGGTCATTGCATGTGTGTTCTTTCCACAAACCACACATCGATCAACCACTAGAGTCATTGCATGTGTGTTCTTTCCACAAACCACACATGGATCAACCACTAGAGTCATTGCATGTTTGTTCTTATACTAAAACCACAAACCAGCACTAGAGTCATTGCATTTGTGTTCTTTTCCACAAACCACATATGGATCCACCAGTGGTCATTGCATGTGTGTTCTTTCCACAAACCACACATGGATCAACCAGAGTCATTGCATGTGTGTTCTTTACATAGACCACACATGGATCAACCACTAGAGTCATTGCATGTTTGTTCTTATACTAAAACCACAAACCAGCACTAGAATCATTGCATGTGTGTCCTTTTCCACAAACCACACATGGATCCACCAGTGGTCATTGCATGTGTGTTCTTTCCACAAACCACATATGGATCAACCAGAGTCATTGCATGTGTGTCCTTTTCCACAAACCACACATGGATCCACCAGTGGTCATTGCATGTGTGTTCTTTCCACAAACCACATATGGATCAACCAGAGTCATTGCATGTGTGTTATTTCCACAAACCACACATGTGGACCCACTAGAGTCATTGCATGTGTGTTCTTATACTAAAACCAACACTAGAGTCATTGCATGTGTGTTCTTTTCACAAACCACACATGGATCAACCACTAGAGTCATTGCATGTGTGTTATTTCCACAAACAAACATGGATCAACCACTAGAGTCATTGCATGTGTGTTCTTTTCCACAAACCACACATGGATCCACTAGTGGTCATTGCATGTGTGTTCTTTCCACAAACCACACATGGATCAACCACTAGAGTCATTGCATGTGTGTTCTTTCCACAAATCACACATGGATCCACCAGTGGTCATTGCATGTGTGTTATTTCCACAAACCACACATGGATCAACCACTAGAGTCATTGCATGTGTGTTCTTATACTAAAACCACAAACCAGTACGAGAGTCATTGCATGTGTGTTATTACACAAAAACCAACATGGATCCACCAGTGGTCATTGCATCTGTGTTCTTTCCACAAACCACACATGGATCAACCACTAGAGTCATTGCATGTGTGTTCTTTCCACAAACCACACATGGATCAACCACTAGAGTCATTGCATGTTTCTTCTTATACTAAAACCACAAACCAGCAATAGAGTCATTGCATATGTGTTCTTTTCCACAAACCACACATGGATCCACCAGTGGTCATTGCATGTGTGTTCTTTCCACAAACCAAACATGGATCAACCAGAGTCATTGCATGTGTGTTCTTTACACAGACCACACATGGATCAACCACTAGAGTCATTGCATGTTTGTTCTTATACTAAAACCACAAACCAGCACTAGAATCATTGCATGTGTGTTCTTTTCCACAAACCACACATGGATCCACCAGTGGTCATTGCATGTGTGTTCTTTCCACAAACCACATATGGATGAACCTGAGTCATTGCATGTGTGTTATTTCCACAAACCACACATGTGGACCCACTAGAGTCATTGCATGTGTGTTCTTTCCACAAACCACACATGGATCAACCACTAGAGTCATTGCTTGTGTGTTATTTCCACAAACCACACATGGATCAACCACTAGAGTCATTGCATGTGTGTTCTTATACTAAAACCACAAACTAGTACTAGAGTCTTTGCATGTTTGTTCTTATACTAAAACCACAAACCAGCACTAGAGTCATTGCATGTTTGTTCTTTTCCACAAACCACACATGGATCCACCAGTGGTCATTGCATGTGTGTTCTTTCCACAAACCACATATGGATCAACCAGAGTCATTGCGTGTGTGTTCTTTCCACAAACCACACATGGATCAACCACTAGAGTCATTGCATGTTTGTTCTTATACTAAAACCACAAATCAGCACTGGATTCATTGCATGTGTGTTCTTTTCTACAAACCACACATGGATCCACAAGTGGTCATTGCATGTGTGTTCTTTCCACAAACCACATATGGATCAACCAGAGTCATTGCATGTGTGTTCTTTTCACAAACCACACATGGATCAACCAGAGTCATTGCATGTGTGTTCTTTCCACAAAGCACACATGGATCAACCACTAGAGTCATTGCATGTTTGTTGTTATACTAAAACCACAAACCAACACTAGAGTCATTGCATGTGTGTTCTTTTCCACAAACCACACATAGATCCACGAGGGGTCATTGCATGTGTGTTCTTTCCACAAACCACATATGGATCAACCAGAGTCATTCCATGTGTGTCTTTTCACAAACCACACATGGATCCACCACTAGAGTCATTTCATGTTTGTTCTTATACTAAAACCACAAACCAACACTAGACTCATTGCATGTGTGTTCTTTTCCACAAACAACTTATGGATCAACCAGTGGTCATTGCATGTCTGTTCTTTCCACAAACCACATGTGGACCCATTACAGTCATTGCATGTGTGTCATTTCCACAAACCACACATGGATCAACCACTAAAGTCATTGCATATGTGTTATTTCCACAAATCACTAATGCATCCACCACTAGAGTTATTGCATGTGTGTTCTTATACTAAAACCAACACTAGAGTCATTGCATGTGTTTTCTTTTCACAAACCACACATGGATCAACCACTACAGTCATTACATGTGTGTTATTTCCACAAACAAACATGGATCAACCACTAGAGTCATTGCATGTGTGTTCTTTTCCACAAACCACACATGGATCCACTAGTGGTCATTGCATGTGTGTTCTTTCCACAAACCACACATGGATCAACCACTAGAGTCATTGCATGTGTGTTCTTTCCACAAACCACACATGGATCCACCAGTGGTCATTGCATGTGTGTTATTTCCACAAACCACACATGGATCAACCACTAGAGTCATTGCGTGTGTGTTCTTATACTAAAACGACAAACCAGTACTAGAGTCATTGCATGTGTGTTCTTACACTAAAACCAACATGGATCCACCAGTGGTCATTCCATGTGTGTTCTTTCCACAAACCACACATCGATCAACCACTAGAGTCATTGCATGTGTGTTCTTTCCACAAACCACACATGGATCAACCACTAGAGTCATTGCATGTTTGTTCTTATACTAAAACCCCAAACCAGCACTAGAGTCATTGCATTTGTGTTCTTTTCCACAAACCACATATGGATCCACCAGTGGTCATTGCATGTGTGTTCTTTCCACAAACCACACATGGATCAACCAGAGTCATTGCATGTGTGTTCTTTACACAGACCACACATGGATCAACCACTAGAGTCATTGCATGTTTGTTCTTATACTAAAACCACAAACTGGCACTAGAATCATTGCATGTGTGTTCTTTTCCACAAACCACACATGGATCCACCAGTGGTCATTGCATGTGTGTTCTTTCCACAAACCACATATGGATGAACCAAAGTCATTGCATGTGTATTATTTCCACACACCACACATGTGGACCCAGTAGAGTCATTGCATGTGTGTTCTTTCCACAAACCACACATGGATCAACCACTAGAGTCATTGCATGTGTGTTATTTCCACAAACCACGCATGGATCAACCACTAGAGTCATTGCATGTGTGTTCTTATACTAAAACCACAAACTAGTACTAGAGTCTTTGCATGTTTGTTCTTATACTAAAACCACAAACCAGCACCAGAGTCATTGCATGTTTGTTCTTTTCCACAAACCACACATGGATCCACCAGTGGTCATTGCATGTGTGTTCTTTCCACAAACCGCATATGGATCAACCATAGTCATTGCGTGTGTGTTCGTTCCAGGAACCACACATGGATCAACCACTAGAGTCATTGCATGCTTGTTCTTATACTAATACCACAAATCAGCACTAGAGTCATTGCATGTGTGTTCTTTTCCACAAACCACACATGGATCCACCAGTGGTCATTGCATGTGTGTTCTTTCCACAAACCACATATGGATCAACCAGAGTCATTGCATGTGTGTTCTTTCTACAAACCACACATGGATCAACCACTAGAGTCATTGCATGTTTGTTGTTATACTAAAACCACAAACCAACACTAGAGTCATTGCATGTGTGTTCTTTTCCACAAACCGCACATGGATCCACCAGTGGTCATTGCATGTGTGTTCTTTCCACAAACCACATATGGATCAACCAGAGTCATTGCATGTGTGTCTTTTCACAAACCACACATGGATCAACCACTAGAGTCATTTCATGTTTGTTCTTATACTAAAACCACAAACCAACACTAGACTCATTGCATGTGTGTTCTTTTCCACAAACAACTTATGGATCAACCAGTGGTCATTGCATGTCTGTTCTTTCCACAAACCACTTGTGGACCCATTACAGTCATTGCATGTGTGTTATTTCCACAAACCACACATGGATCAACCACTAGAGTCATTGCATATGTGTTATTTCCAGAAAATCACACATGGGTCCACCAGTGGTCATTGCATGTGTGTTCTTTTCACAAACCACACATGGATCAACCACTAGAGTCAATGCATGTGTTTTATTTCCACAAACAAACATGGATCAACCACTAGAGTCATTGCATGTGTGTTCTTTTCCACAAACCACACATGGATCCACGAGTGGTCATTGCATGTGTGTTCTTTCCACAAACCACACATGGATCAACCACTAGAGTCGTTGCACGTGTGTTCTTATACTAAAACCACAAACCAGTACTACAGTCTTTGCATGTTTGTTCTTATACTAAAACCACAAACCAGCACTAGAGTCATTGCATGTTTGTTCTTTTCCACAAACCACACATGGATCCACCAGTGGTCATTGCATGTGTGTTCTTTCCACAAACCACATATGTATCAACCAGAGTCATTGCGTGTGTGTTCTTTCCACAAACCACACATGGATCAACCACTAGAGTCATTGCATGTTTGTTCTTATACTAAAACCACAAATCAGCACTGGAGTCATTGCATGTGTGTTCTTTTCTACAAACCACACATGGATCCACAAGTGGTCATTGCATGTGTGTTCTTTCCACAAACCACATATGGATCAACCAGAGTCATTGCATGTGTGTTCTTTTCACAAACCACACATGGATCAACCAGAGTCATTGCATGTGTGTTCTTTCCACAAAGCACACATGGATCAACCACTAGAGTCATTGCATGTTTGTTGTTATTCTAAAACCACAAATCAACACTAGAGTCATTGCATGTGTGTTCTTTTCCACAAACCACACATAGATCCACCAGTGGTCATTGCATGTGTGTTCTTTCCACAAACCACATATGGATCAACCAGAGTCATTGCATGTGTGTCTTTTCACAAACCACACATGGATCCACCACTAGAGTCATTTCATGTTTGTTCTTATACTAAAACCACAAACCAACACTAGACTCATTGCATGTGTGTTCTTTTCCACAAACAACTTATGGATCAACCAGTGGTCATTGCATGTCTGTTCTTTCCACAAACCACATGTGGACCCATTACAGTCATTGCATGTGTGTCATTTCCACAAACCACACATGGATCAACCACTAGAGTCATGGCATATGTGTTATTTCCACAAATCACTAATGCATCCACCACTAGAGTTATTGCATGTGTGTTCTTATACTAAAACCAACACTAGAGTCATTACATGTGTTTTCTTTTCACAAACCACACATGGATCAACCACTACAGTCATTACATGTGTGTTATTTCCACAAACAAACATGGATCAACCACTAGAATCATTGCATGTGTGTTCTTTCCACAAACCACACATGGATCAACCACTAGAGTCATTGCATGTGTGTTCTTTCCACAAACCACACATGGATCCACCAGTGGTCATTGCATGTGTGTTATTTCCACAAACCACACATGGATCAACCACTAGAGTCATTGCGTGTGTGTTCTTATACTAAAACGACAAACCAGTACTAGAGTCATTGCATGTGTGTTCTTACACTAAAACCAACATGGATCCACCAGTGGTCATTCCATGTGTGTTCTTTCAACAAACCACACATCGATCAACCACTAGAGTCATTGAATGTGTGTTCTTTCCACAAACCACACATGGATCAACCACTAGAGTCATTGCATGTTTGTTCTTATACTTAAACCACAAACCAGCACTAGAGTCATTTCATTTGTGTTCTTTTCCACAAACCACATATGGATCCACCAGTGGTCATTGCATGTGTGTTCTTTCCACAAACCACACATGGATCAACCAGAGTCATTGCATGTGTGTTCTTTACACAGACCACACATGGATCAACCACTAGAGTCATTGCATGTTTGTTCTTATACTAAAACCACAAACCGGCACTAGAATCATTGCATGTGTGTTCTTTTCCACAAACCACACATGGATCCACCAGTGGTCATTGCATGTGTGTTCTTTCCACAAACCACATATGGATGAACCAGAGTCATTGCATGTGTGTTATTTCCACACACCACACATGTGGACCCAGTAGAGTCATTGCATGTGTGTTCTTTCCACAAACCACATGTGGACCCATTACAGTCATTGCATGTGTGTCATTTCCACAAACCACACATGGATCAACCACTAAAGTCATTGCATATGTGTTATTTCCACAAATCACTAATGCATCCACCACTAGAGTTATTGCATGTGTGTTCTTATACTAAAACCAACACTAGAGTCATTGCATGTGTTTTCTTTTCACAAACCACACATGGATCAACCACTACAGTCATTACATGTGTGTTATTTCCACAAACAAACATGGATCAACCACTAGAGTCATTGCATGTGTGTTCTTTTCCACAAACCACACATGGATCCACTAGTGGTCATTGCATGTGTGTTCTTTCCACAAACCACACATGGATCAACCACTAGAGTCATTGCATGTGTGTTCTTTCCACAAACCACACATGGATCCACCAGTGGTCATTGCATGTGTGTTATTTCCACAAACCACACATGGATCAACCACTAGAGTCATTGCGTGTGTGTTCTTATACTAAAACGACAAACCAGTACTAGAGTCATTGCATGTGTGTTCTTACACTAAAACCAACATGGATCCACCAGTGGTCATTCCATGTGTGTTCTTTCCACAAACCACACATCGATCAACCACTAGAGTCATTGCATGTGTGTTCTTTCCACAAACCACGCATGGATCAACCACTAGAGTCATTGCATGTTTGTTCTTATACTAAAACCACAAATCAGCACTGGAGTCATTGCATGTGTGTTCTTTTCTACAAACCACACATGGATCCACAAGTGGTCATTGCATGTGTGTTCTTTCCACAAACCACATATGGATCAACCAGAGTCATTGCATGTGTGTTCTTTTCACAAACCACACATGGATCAACCAGAGTCATTGCATGTGTGTTCTTTCCACAAAGCACACATGGATCAACCACTAGAGTCATTGCATGTTTGTTGTTATTCTAAAACCACAAATCAACACTAGAGTCATTGCATGTGTGTTCTTTTCCACAAACCACACATAGATCCACCAGTGGTCATTGCATGTGTGTTCTTTCCACAAACCACATATGGATCAACCAGAGTCATTGCATGTGTGTCTTTTCACAAACCACACATGGATCCACCACTAGAGTCATTTCATGTTTGTTCTTATACTAAAACCACAAACCAACACTAGACTCATTGCATGTGTGTTCTTTTCCACAAACAACTTATGGATCAACCAGTGGTCATTGCATGTCTGTTCTTTCCACAAACCACATGTGGACCCATTACAGTCATTGCATGTGTGTCATTTCCACAAACCACACATGGATCAACCACTAGAGTCATGGCATATGTGTTATTTCCACAAATCACTAATGCATCCACCACTAGAGTTATTGCATGTGTGTTCTTATACTAAAACCAACACTAGAGTCATTACATGTGTTTTCTTTTCACAAACCACACATGGATCAACCACTACAGTCATTACATGTGTGTTATTTCCACAAACAAACATGGATCAACCACTAGAATCATTGCATGTGTGTTCTTTCCACAAACCACACATGGATCAACCACTAGAGTCATTGCATGTGTGTTCTTTCCACAAACCACACATGGATCCACCAGTGGTCATTGCATGTGTGTTATTTCCACAAACCACACATGGATCAACCACTAGAGTCATTGCGTGTGTGTTCTTATACTAAAACGACAAACCAGTACTAGAGTCATTGCATGTGTGTTCTTACACTAAAACCAACATGGATCCACCAGTGGTCATTCCATGTGTGTTCTTTCCACAAACCACACATCGATCAACCACTAGAGTCATTGAATGTGTGTTCTTTCCACAAACCACACATGGATCAACCACTAGAGTCATTGCATGTTTGTTCTTATACTTAAACCACAAACCAGCACTAGAGTCATTTCATTTGTGTTCTTTTCCACAAACCACATATGGATCCACCAGTGGTCATTGCATGTGTGTTCTTTCCACAAACCACACATGGATCAACCAGAGTCATTGCATGTGTGTTCTTTACACAGACCACACATGGATCAACCACTAGAGTCATTGCATGTTTGTTCTTATACTAAAACCACAAACCGGCACTAGAATCATTGCATGTGTGTTCTTTTCCACAAACCACACATGGATCCACCAGTGGTCATTGCATGTGTGTTCTTTCCACAAACCACATATGGATGAACCAGAGTCATTGCATGTGTGTTATTTCCACACACCACACATGTGGACCCAGTAGAGTCATTGCATGTGTGTTCTTTCCACAAACCACATGTGGACCCATTACAGTCATTGCATGTGTGTCATTTCCACAAACCACACATGGATCAACCACTAAAGTCATTGCATATGTGTTATTTCCACAAATCACTAATGCATCCACCACTAGAGTTATTGCATGTGTGTTCTTATACTAAAACCAACACTAGAGTCATTGCATGTGTTTTCTTTTCACAAACCACACATGGATCAACCACTACAGTCATTACATGTGTGTTATTTCCACAAACAAACATGGATCAACCACTAGAGTCATTGCATGTGTGTTCTTTTCCACAAACCACACATGGATCCACTAGTGGTCATTGCATGTGTGTTCTTTCCACAAACCACACATGGATCAACCACTAGAGTCATTGCATGTGTGTTCTTTCCACAAACCACACATGGATCCACCAGTGGTCATTGCATGTGTGTTATTTCCACAAACCACACATGGATCAACCACTAGAGTCATTGCGTGTGTGTTCTTATACTAAAACGACAAACCAGTACTAGAGTCATTGCATGTGTGTTCTTACACTAAAACCAACATGGATCCACCAGTGGTCATTCCATGTGTGTTCTTTCCACAAACCACACATCGATCAACCACTAGAGTCATTGCATGTGTGTTCTTTCCACAAACCACACATGGATCAACCACTAGAGTCATTGCATGTTTGTTCTTATACTAAAACCCCAAACCAGCACTAGAGTCATTGCATTTGTGTTCTTTTCCACAAACCACATATGGATCCACCAGTGGTCATTGCATGTGTGTTCTTTCCACAAACCACACATGGATCAACCAGAGTCATTGCATGTGTGTTCTTTACACAGACCACACATGGATCAACCACTAGAGTCATTGCATGTTTGTTCTTATACTAAAACCACAAACTGACACTAGAATCATTGCATGTGTGTTCTTTTCCACAAACCACACATGGATCCACCAGTGGTCATTGCATGTGTGTTCTTTCCACAAACCACGTATGGATGAACCAGAGTCATTGCATGTGTGTTATTTCCACACACCACACATGTGGACCCAGTAGAGTCATTGCATGTGTGTTCTTTCCACAAACCACACATGGATCAACCACTAGAGTCATTGCATGTGTGTTATTTCCACAAACCACGCATGGATCAACCACTAGAGTCATTGCATGTGTGTTCTTATACTAAAACCACAAACTAGTACTAGAGTCTTTGCATGTTTGTTCTTATACTAAAACCACAAACCGGCACCAGAGTCATTGCATGTTTGTTCTTTTCCACAAACCACACATGGATCCACCAGTGGTCATTGCATGTGTGTTCTTTCCACAAACCGCATATGGATCAACCATAGTCATTGCGTGTGTGTTCGTTCCAGGAACCACACATGGATCAACCACTAGAGTCATTGCATGCTTGTTCTTATACTAATACCACAAATCAGCACTAGAGTCATTGCATGTGTGTTCTTTTCCACAAACCACACATGGATCCACCAGTGGTCATTGCATGTGTGTTCTTTCCACAAACCACATATGGATCAACCAGAGTCATTGCATGTGTGTTCTTTCTACAAACCACACATGGATCAACCACTAGAGTCATTGCATGTTTGTTGTTATACTAAAACCACAAACCAACACTAGAGTCATTGCATGTGTGTTCTTTTCCACAAACCGCACATGGATCCACCAGTGGTCATTGCATGTGTGTTCTTTCCACAAAGCACATATGGATGAACCAGAGTCATTGCATGTGTGTTATTTCCACACACCACACATGTGGACCCAGTAGAGTCATTGCATGTGTGTTCTTTCCACAAACCACATGTGGACCCATTACAGTCATTGCATGTGTGTCATTTCCACAAACCACACATGGATCAACCACTAAAGTCATTGCATATGTGTTATTTCCACAAATCACTAATGCATCCACCACTAGAGTTATTGCATGTGTGTTCTTATACTAAAACCAACACTAGAGTCATTGCATGTGTTTTCTTTTCACAAACCACACATGGATCAACCACTACAGTCATTACATGTGTGTTATTTCCACAAACAAACATGGATCAACCACTAGAGTCATTGCATGTGTGTTCTTTTCCACAAACCACACATGGATCCACTAGTGGTCATTGCATGTGTGTTCTTTCCACAAATCACACATGGATCAACCACTAGAGTCATTGCATGTGTGTTCTTTCCACAAACCACACATGGATCCACCAGTGGTCATTGCATGTGTGTTATTTCCACAAACCACACATGGATCAACCACTAGAGTCATTGCGTGTGTGTTCTTATACTAAAACGACAAACCAGTACTAGAGTCATTGCATGTGTGTTCTTACACTAAAACCAACATGGATCCACCAGTGGTCATTCCATGTGTGTTCTTTCCACAAACCACACATCGATCAACCACTAGAGTCATTGCATGTGTGTTCTTTCCACAAACCACACATGGATCAACCACTAGAGTCATTGCATGTTTGTTCTTATACTAAAACCCCAAACCAGCACTAGAGTCATTGCATTTGTGTTCTTTTCCACAAACCACATATGGATCCACCAGTGGTCATTGCATGTGTGTTCTTTCCACAAACCACACATGGATCAACCAGAGTCATTGCATGTGTGTTCTTTACACAGACCACACATGGATCAACCACTAGAGTCATTGCATGTTTGTTCTTATACTAAAACCACAAACTGGCACTAGAATCATTGCATGTGTGTTCTTTTCCACAAACCACACATGGATCCACCAGTGGTCATTGCATGTGTGTTCTTTCCACAAACCACATATGGATGAACCAGAGTCATTGCATGTGTGTTATTTCCACACACCACACATGTGGACCCAGTAGAGTCATTGCATGTGTGTTCTTTCCACAAACCACACATGGATCAACCACTAGAGTCATTGCATGTGTGTTATTTCCACAAACCACGCATGGATCAACCACTAGAGTCATTGCATGTGTGTTCTTATACTAAAACCACAAACTAGTACTAGAGTCTTTGCATGTTTGTTCTTATACTAAAACCACAAACCAGCACCAGAGTCATTGCATGTTTGTTCTTTTCCACAAACCACACATGGATCCACCAGTGGTCATTGCATGTGTGTTCTTTCCACAAACCGCATATGGATCAACCATAGTCATTGCGTGTGTGTTCGTTCCAGGAACCACACATGGATCAACCACTAGAGTCATTGCATGCTTGTTCTTATACTAATACCACAAATCAGCACTAGAGTCATTGCATGTGTGTTCTTTTCCACAAACCACACATGGATCCACCAGTGGTCATTGCATGTGTGTTCTTTCCACAAACCACATATGGATCAACCAGAGTCATTGCATGTGTGTTCTTTCTACAAACCACACATGGATCAACCACTAGAGTCATTGCATGTTTGTTGTTATACTAAAACCACAAACCAACACTAGAGTCATTGCATGTGTGTTCTTTTCCACAAACCGCACATGGATCCACCAGTGGTCATTGCATGTGTGTTCTTTCCACAAACCACATATGGATCAACCAGAGTCATTGCATGTGTGTCTTTTCACAAACCACACATGGATCAACCACTAGAGTCATTTCATGTTTGTTCTTATACTAAAACCACAAACCAACACTAGACTCATTGCATGTGTGTTCTTTTCCACAAACAACTTATGGATCAACCAGTGGTCATTGCATGTCTGTTCTTTCCACAAACCACTTGTGGACCCATTACAGTCATTGCATGTGTGTTATTTCCACAAACCACACATGGATCAACCACTAGAGTCATTGCATATGTGTTATTTCCAGAAAATCACACATGGGTCCACCAGTGGTCATTGCATGTGTGTTCTTTTCACAAACCACACATGGATCAACCACTAGAGTCAATGCATGTGTTTTATTTCCACAAACAAACATGGATCAACCACTAGAGTCATTGCATGTGTGTTCTTTTCCACAAACCACACATGGATCCACGAGTGGTCATTGCATGTGTGTTCTTTCCACAAACCACACATGGATCAACCACTAGAGTCGTTGCACGTGTGTTCTTATACTAAAACCACAAACCAGTACTACAGTCTTTGCATGTTTGTTCTTATACTAAAACCACAAACCAGCACTAGAGTCATTGCATGTTTGTTCTTTTCCACAAACCACACATGGATCCACCAGTGGTCATTGCATGTGTGTTCTTTCCACAAACCACATATGTATCAACCAGAGTCATTGCGTGTGTGTTCTTTCCACAAACCACACATGGATCAACCACTAGAGTCATTGCATGTTTGTTCTTATACTAAAACCACAAATCAGCACTGGAGTCATTGCATGTGTGTTCTTTTCTACAAACCACACATGGATCCACAAGTGGTCATTGCATGTCTGTTCTTTCCACAAACCACATATGGATCAACCAGAGTCATTGCATGTGTGTTCTTTTCACAAACCACACATGGATCAACCAGAGTCATTGCATGTGTGTTCTTTCCACAAAGCACACATGGATCAACCACTAGAGTCATTGCATGTTTGTTGTTATTCTAAAACCACAAATCAACACTAGAGTCATTGCATGTGTGTTCTTTTCCACAAACCACACATAGATCCACCAGTGGTCATTGCATGTGTGTTCTTTCCACAAACCACATATGGATCAACCAGAGTCATTGCATGTGTGTCTTTTCACAAACCACACATGGATCCACCACTAGAGTAATTTCATGTTTGTTCTTATACTAAAACCACAAACCAACACTAGACTCATTGCATGTGTGTTCTTTTCCACAAACAACTTATGGATCAACCAGTGGTCATTGCATGTCTGTTCTTTCCACAAACCACATGTGGACCCATTACAGTCATTGCATGTGTGTCATTTCCACAAACCACACATGGATCAACCACTAGAGTCATGGCATATGTGTTATTTCCACAAATCACTAATGCATCCACCACTAGAGTTATTGCATGTGTGTTCTTATACTAAAACCAACACTAGAGTCACTACATGTGTTTTCTTTTCACAAACCACACATGGATCAACCACTACAGTCATTACATGTGTGTTATTTCCACAAACAAACATGGATCAACCACTAGAATCATTGCATGTGTGTTCTTTCCACAAACCACACATGGATCAACCACTAGAGTCATTGCATGTGTGTTCTTTCCACAAACCACACATGGATCCACCAGTGGTCATTGCATGTGTGTTATTTCCACAAACCACACATGGATCAACCACTAGAGTCATTGCGTGTGTGTTCTTATACTAAAACGACAAACCAGTACTAGAGTCATTGCATGTGTGTTCTTACACTAAAACCAACATGGATCCACCAGTGGTCATTCCATGTGTGTTCTTTCCACAAACCACACATCGATCAACCACTAGAGTCATTGAATGTGTGTTCTTTCCACAAACCACACATGGATTAACCACTAGAGTCATTGCATGTTTGTTCTTATACTTAAACCACAAACCAGCACTAGAGTCATTTCATTTGTGTTCTTTTCCACAAACCACATATGGATCCACCAGTGGTCATTGCATGTGTGTTCTTTCCACAAACCACACATGGATCAACCAGAGTCATTGCATGTGTGTTCTTTACACAGACCACACATGGATCAACCACTAGAGTCATTGCATGTTTGTTCTTATACTAAAACCACAAACCGGCACTAGAATCATTGCATGTGTGTTCTTTTCCACAAACCACACATGGATCCACCAGTGGTCATTGCATGTGTGTTCTTTCCACAAACCACATATGGATGAACCAGAGTCATTGCATGTGTGTTATTTCCACACACCACACATGTGGACCCAGTAGAGTCATTGCATGTGTGTTCTTTCCACAATCCACACATGGATCAACCACTAGAGTCATTGCATGTGTGTTATTTCCACAAACCACGCATGGATCAACCACTAGAGTCATTGCATGTGTGTTCTTATACTAAAACCACAAACTAGTACTAGAGTCTTTGCATGTTTGTTCTTATACTAAAACCACAAACCAGCACCAGAGTCATTGCATGTTTGTTCTTTTCCACAAACCACACATGGATCCACCAGTGCTCATTGCATGTGTGTTCTTTCCAAAAACCGCATATGGATCAACCAGAGTCATTGCGTGTGTGTTCTTTCCAGGAACCACACATGGATCAACCACTAGAGTCATTGCATGCTTGTTCTTATACTAATACCACAAATCAGCACTAGAGTCATTGCATGTGTGTTCTTTTCCACAAACCACACATGGATCCACCAGTGGTCATTGCATGTGTGTTCTTTCCACAAACCACATATGGATCAACCAGAGTCACTGCATGTGTGTTCTTTCTACAAACCACACATGGATCAACCACTAGAGTCATTGCATGTTTGTTGTTATACTAAAACCACAAACCAACACTAGAGTCATTGCATGTGTGTTCTTTTCCACAAACCGCACATGGATCCACCAGTGGTCATTGCATGTGTGTTCTTTCCACAAACCACATATGGATCAACCAGAGTCATTGCATGTGTGTCTTTTCACAAACCACACATGAATCAACCACTAGAGTCATTTCATGTTTGTTCTTATACTAAAACCACAAACCAACACTAGACTCATTGCATCTGTGTTCTTTTCCACAAACAACTTATGGATCAACCAGTGGTCATTGCATGTCTGTTCTTTCCACAAACCACATGTGGACCCATTACAGTCATTGCATGTGTGTTATTTCCACAGACCACACATGGATCAACCACTAGAGTCATTGCATATGTGTTATTTCCAGAAAATCACACATGGATCCACCAGTGGTCATTGCATGTGTGTTCTTTTCACAAACCACACATGGATCAACCACTAGAGTCAATGCATGTGTTTTATTTCCACAAACAAACATGGATCAACCACTAGAGTCATTGCATGTGTGTTCTTTTCCACAAACCACACATGGATCCACGAGTGGTCATTGCATGTGTGTTCTTTCCACAAACCACATATGGATCAACCACTAGAGTCGTTGCACGTGTGTTCTTATACTAAAACCACAAACCAGTACTATAGTCTTTGCATGTTTGTTCTTATACTAAAACCACAAACCAGCACTAGAGTCATTGCATGTTTGTTCTTTTTCACAAACCACACATGGATCCACCAGTGGTCATTGCATGTGTGTTATTTCCACAAACCACATATGTATCAACCAGAGTCATTGCATGTGTGTCTTTTCACAAACCACACATGGATCAACCACTAGAGTCATTTCATATTTGTTCTTATACTAAAACCACAAACCAACACTAGACTCATTGCATGTGTGTTCTTTTCCACAAACAACTTATGGATCAACAAGTGGTCATTGCATGTCTGTTCTTTCCACAAACCACATGTGGACCCATTACAGTCATTGCATGTGTGTTATTTCCACAAACCACAGATGGATCAACAACTAGAGTCATTGCATATGTGTTATTTCCACAAATCACTAATGGATCAACCACTAGAGTCATTGCATGTGTGTTCTTATACTAAAAAAACCACTAGAGTCATTGCATGTGTTTTCTTTTCACAAACCACACATGGATCAACCACTAGAGTCATTGCATGTGTGTTATTTCCACAAACAAAGATGGATCAACCACTAGAGTCATTGCATGTGTGTTATTTTCCACAAACCACACATGGATCCACTAGTGGTCATTGCATGTGTGTTCTTTCCACAAACCACACATGGATCAACCACTAGAGTCATTGCATGTGTGTTCTTTCCACAAACCACACATGGATCCACCAGTGGTCATTGCATGTGTGTTATTTCCACAAACCACACATGGATCAACCACTAGAGTCATTGCGTGTGTGTTCTTATACTAAAACCACAAACCAGTACTAGAGTCATTGCATGTGTGTTCTTACACTAAAACCAACATGGATCCACCAGTGGTCATTGCATGTGTGTTCTTTCCACAAACCACACATGGATCAACCACTAGAGTCATTGCATGTTTGTTCTTATACTAAAACCACAAACCAGCACTAGAGTCATTGCATTTGTGTTCTTTTCCACAAACCACACATGGATCCACCAGTGGTCATTTCATGTGTGTTCTTTCCACAAACCACACATGGATCAACCAGAGTCATTGCATGTGTGTTCTTTACACAAACCACACATGGATCAACCACTAGAGTCATTGTATGTTTGTTCTTATACTAAAACCACAAACCAGCACTACAGTCATTGCATGTGTGCTCCTTTCCACAAACCACACATGGATCCACCAGTGGTCATTGCATGTGTGTTCTTTCCACAAACCACATATGGATCAACCAGAGTCATTGCATGTGTGTTATTTCCACAAACCACACATGTGGACCCACTAGAGTCATTGCATTTGTGTTCTTTCCACAAACCACACATGGATCAACCACTAGAGTCATTGCATGTGTGTTATTTCCACAAACCACACATGGATCAACCATTAGAGTCATTGCATGTGTGTTCTTATACTAAAACCACAAACCAGTACTAGAGTCTTTGCATGTTTGTTCTTATACTAAAACCACAAACCAGCACTAGAGTCATTGCATGTTTGTTCTTTTCCACAAACCACACATGGATCCACCAGTGGTCATTGCATGTGTGTTCTTTCCACAAACCACATATGGATCAACCAGAGTCATTGCATGTGTGTCTTTTCACAAACCACACATGGATCAACCACTAGAGTCATTTCATATTTGTTCTTATACTAAAACCACAAACAACCACTAGACTCATTGCATGTGTGTTCTTTTCCTCAAACAACTTATGGATCAACAAGTGGTCATTGCATGTGTGTTCTTTCCACAAACCACATGTGGACCCATTACAGTCATTGCATGTGTGTTATTTCCACAAACCACACATGGATCAACCACTAGAGTCATTGCATATGTGTTATTTCCACAAATCACTAATGGATCAACCACTAGAGTCATTGCATGTGTGTTCTTATACTAAAACCACCACTAGAGTCGTTGCATGTGTTTTCTTTTCACAAACCACACATGGATCAACCATTAGAGTCATTGCATGTGTGTTATTTCCACAAACAAACATGGATCAACCACTAGAGTCATTGCATGTGTGTTCTTTTCCACAAACCACACATGGATCCACTAGTGGTCATTGCATGTGTGTTCTTTCCACAAACCACACATGGATCAACCACTAGAGTCATTGCATGTGTGTTCTTTCCACAAACTACACATGGATCCACCAGTGGTCATTGCATGTGTGTTATTTCCACAAACCACACATGGATCAACCACTAGAGTCATTGTGTGTGTGTTCTTATACTGAAACCACAAACCAGTACTAGAGTCATTGCATGTGTGTTCTTATACTAAAACCACAAACTAGTACTAGAGTCTTTGCATGTTTGTTCTTATACTAAAACCACAAACCAGCACCAGAGTCATTGCATGTTTGTTCTTTTCCACAAACCACACATGGATCCACCAGTGCTCATTGCATGTGTGTTCTTTCCAAAAACCGCATATGGATCAACCAGAGTCATTGCGTGTGTGTTCTTTCCAGGAACCACACATGGATCAACCACTAGAGTCATTGCATGCTTGTTCTTATACTAATCCCACAAATCAGCACTAGAGTCATTGCATGTGTGTTCTTTTCCACAAACCACACATGGATCCACACGTGGTCATTGCATGTGTGTTCTTTCCACAAACCACATATGGATCAACCAGAGTCACTGCATGTGTGTTCTTTCTACAAACCACACATGGATCAACCACTAGAGTCACTGCATGTTTGTTGTTATACTAAAACCACAAACCAACACTAGAGTCATTGCATGTGTGTTCTTTTCCACAAACCGCACATGGATCCACCAATGGTCATTGCATGTGTGTACTTTCCACAAACCACATATGGATCAACCAGAGTCATTGCATGTGTGTGTCTTTTCACAAACCACACATGAATCAACCACTAGAGTCATTTCATGTTTGTTCTTATACTAAAACCACAAACCAACACTAGACTCATTGCATGTGTGTTCTTTTCCACAAACAACTTATGGATCAACCAGTGGTCATTGCATGTCTGTTCTTTCCACAAATCACATGTGGACCCATTACAGTCATTGCATGTGTGTTATTTCCACAAACCACACATGGATCAACCACTAGAGTCATTGCATATGTGTTATTTCCAGAAAATCACACATGGATCCACCAGTGGTCATTGCATGTGTGTTCTTTTCACAAACCACACATGGATCAACCACTAGAGTTAATGCATGTGTTTTATTTCCACAAACAAACATGGATCAACCACTAGAGTCATTGCATGTGTGTTCTTTTCCACAAACCACACATGGATCCACGAGTGGTCATTGCATGTGTGTTCTTTCCACAAACCACACATGGATCAACCACTAGAGTCGTTGCACGTGTGTTCTTATACTAAAAACACAAACCAGTACTATAGTCTTTGCATGTTTGTTCTTATACTAAAACCACAAACCAGCACTAGAGTCATTGCATGTTTGTTCTTTTTCACAAACCACACATGGATCCACCAGTGGTCATTGCATGTGTGTTATTTCCACAAACCACATATGTATCAACCAGAGTCATTGCATGTGTGTCTTTTCACAAACCACACATGGATCAACCACTAGAGTCATTTCATATTTGTTCTTATACTAAAACCACAAACCAACACTAGACTCATTGCATGTGTGTTCTTTTCCACAAACAACTTATGGATCAACAAGTGGTCATTGCATGTCTGTTCTTTCCACAAACCACATGTGGACCCATTACAGTCATTGCATGTGTGTTATTTCCACAAACCACAAATGGATCAACAACTAGAGTCATTGCATATGTGTTATTTCCACAAATCACTAATGGATCAACCACTAGAGTCATTGCATGTGTGTTCTTATACTAAAAAAACCACTAGAGTCATTGCATGTGTTTTATTGTCACAAACCACACATGGATCAACCACTAGAGTCATTGCATGTGTGTTATTTCCACAAACAAAGATGGATCAACCACTAGAGTCATTGCATGTGTGTTCTTTTCCACAAACCACACATGGATCCACTAGTGGTCATTGCATGTGTGTTCTTTCCAGAAACCACACATGGATCAACCACAAGAGTCATTGCATGTGTGTTCTTTCCACAAACCACACATGGATCCACCAGTGGTCATTGCATGTGTGTTATTTCCACAAACCACACATGGATCAACCACTAGAGTCATTGCGTGTGTGTTCTTATACTAAAACCACAAACCAGTACTAGAGTCATTGCATGTGTGTTCTTACACTAAAACTAACATGGATCCACCAGTGGTCATTGCATGTGTGTTCTTTCCACAAACCACACATGGATCAACCACTAGAGTCATTGCATGTTTGTTCTTATACTAAAACCACAAACCAGCACTAGAGTCATTGCATTTGTGTTCTTTTCCACAAACCACACATGGATCCACTAGTGGTCATTAAATGTGTGTTCTTTCCACAAACCACACATGGATCAACCAGAGTCATTGCATGTGTGTTCTTTACACAAACCACACATGGATCAACCACTAGAGTCATTGTATGTTTGTTCTTATACTAAAACCACAAACCAGCACTACAGTCATTGCATGTGTGCTCTTTTCCACAAACCACACATGGATCCACCAGTGGTCATTGCATGTGTGTTCTTTCCACAAACCACATATGGATCAACCAGAGTCATTGCATGTGTGTTATTTCCACAAACCACACATGTGGACCCACTAGAGTCATTGCATTTGTGTTATTTCCAAAACCACACATGGATCAACCACTAGAGTCATTGCATGTGTGTTATTTCCACAAACCACACATGGATCAACCATTAGAGTCATTGCATGTGTGTTCTTATACTAAAACCACAAACCAGTACTAGAGTCTTTGCATGTTTGTTCTTATACCAAAACCACAAACCAGCACTAGAGTCATTGCATGTTTGTTCTTTTCCACAAACCACACATGGATCCACCAGTGGTCACTGCATGTGTGTTCTTTCCACAGACCACATATGGATCAACCAGAGTCATTCCGTGTGTGTTCTTTCCACAAACCACACATGGATCAACCACTAGAGTCATTGCATGTTTGTTCTTATACTAAAACCACAAACCAGCACTAGAGTCATTGCATGTGTGTTCTTTTCCACAAACCACACATGGATCCACCACTGGTCATTGCATGTGTGTTTTTTCCATAGACCACATATGGATCAACCAGAGTCATTGCATGTGTGTTCTTTCCACAAACCACACATGGATCAACCACTAGAGTCATTGCATGTTTGTTCTTATACTAAAACCACAAACCAGCACTAGAGTCATTGCATGTGTGTTCTTTTCCACAAACCACACATGGATCCACCAGTGGTCATTGCATGTGTGTTCTTTCCACAAACCACACATGGATCAACCACTAGAGTCATTGCAGGTGTGTTCCTTTCCACAAAGCACACATGGATCCACCAGTGGTCATTGCATGTGTGTTCTTTCCACAAACCACATATGGATCAACCAGAGTCATTGCATGTGTGTCTTTTCACAAACCACACATGGATCAACCACTAGAGTCATTTCATATTTGTTCTTATACTAAAACCACAAACAACCACTAGACTCATTGCATGTGTGTCCTTTTCCACAAACAACTTATGGATCAACAAGTGGTCATTGCATGTGTGTTCTTTCCACAAACCACATGTGGACCCATTACAGTCATTGCATGTGTGTTATTTCCACAAACCACACATGGATCAACCACTAGAGTCATTGCATATGTGTTATTTCCACAAATCACTAATGGATCAACCACTAGAGTCATTGCATGTGTGTTCTTATACTAAAACCACCACTAGAGTCGTTGCATGTGTTTTCTTTTCACAAACCACACATGGATCAACCACTAGAGTCATTGCATGTGTGTTATTTCCACAAACAAACATGGATCAACCACTAGAGTCATTGCATGTGTGTTCTTTTCCACAAACCACACATGGATCCACTAGTGGTCATTGCATGTGTGTTCTTTCCACAAACCACACATGGATCAACCACTAGAGTCATTGCATGTGTGTTCTTTCCACAAACCACACATGGATCCACCAGTGGTCATTGGATGTGTGTTATTTCCACAAACCACACATGGATCAACCACTAGAGTCATTGTGTGTGTGTTCTTATACTAAAACCACAAACCAATACTAGAGTCATTGCATGTGTGTTCTTATACTAAAACCAACATGGATCCACCAGTGGCCATTGCATGTGTGTTCTTTCCACAAACCACACATGGATCAACCACTAGAGTCATTGCATGTTTGTTCTGATACTAAAACCACAAACCAGCACTAGAGTCATTGCATTTGTGTTCTTTTCCACAAACCACACATGGATCCACCAGTGGTCATTTCATGTGTGTTCTTTCCACAAACCACACATGGATCAACCAGAGTCATTGCATGTGTGTTCTTTACACAAACTACACATGGATCAACCACTAGAGTCATTGTATGTTTGTTCTTATACTAAAACCACAAACCAGCACTACAGTCATTGCGTGTGTGTTCTTTTCCACAAACCACACATGGATCCACCAGTGGTCATTGCATGTGTGTTCTTTCCACAAACCACAAATGGATCAACCAGAGTCATTGCATGTGTGTTATTTCCACAAACCACACATGTGGACCCACTAGAGTCATTGCATGTGTGTTATTTCCACAAACCACACATGGATCAACCACTAGAGTCATTGCATGTGTGCTATTTCCACAAACCACACATGGATCAACCACTAGAGTCATTGCATGTGTGTTCTTATACTAAAACCACAAACCAGTACTAGAGTCTTTGCATGTTTGTTCTTATACTAAAACCACAAACCAGCACTAGAGTCATTGCATGTTTGTTCTTTTCCACAAACCACACATGGATCCACCAGTGGTCATTGCATGTGTGTTCTTTCCACAAACCACATATGGATCAACCAGAGTCATTGGGTGTGTGTTCTTTCCACAAACCACACATGGATCAACCACTAGAGTCATTGCATGTTTGTTCTTATACTAAAACCACAAACCAGCACTAGAGTCATTGCATGTGTGTTCTTTTCCACAAACCACTCATGGATCCACCAGTGGTCATTGCATGTGTGTTCTTTCCACATACCACATATGGATCAACCAGAGTCATTGCATGTGTGTTCTTTCCAGAAACCACCCATGGATCAACCACTAGAGTCATTGCATGTTTGTTCTTATACTAAAACCACAAACCAGCACTAGAGTCATTGCATGTGTGTTCTTTTCCACAAACCACACATGGATCCACCAGTGGTCATTGCATGTGTGTTCTTTCCACAAACCACACATGGATCAACCACTAGAGTCATTGCAGGTGTGTTCCTTTCCACAAACCACACGTGGATCCACCAGTGGTCATTGCATGTGTGTTCTTTCCACAAACCACACATGGATCAACCAGAGTCATTGCATGTGTGTTCTTTCCACAAACCACACATGGATCAACCACTAGAGTCATTGCATGTTTGTTCTTATACTAAAACCACAAACTAGCACTAGAGTCATTGCATGTGTGTTCTTTTCCACAAACCACACATGGATCCACCAGTGGTCATTGCATGTGTGTTCTTTCCACAAACCACATATGGATCAACCAGAGTCATTGCATGTGTGTTATTTCCACAAACCACACATGTGGACCCACTAGAGTCATTGCATGTGTGTTATTTCCACAAACCACACATGGATCAACCACTAGATTCATTGCATATGTGTTATTTCCACAAACCACACATGGATCAACCACTAGAGTCATTGCATGTTTGTTCTTATACTAAAACCACAAACTAGCACTAGAGTCATTGCATGTGTGTTCTTTTCCACAAACCACACATGGATCCACCAGTGGTCATTGCATGTGTGTTCTTTCCACAAACCACACATGGATCAACCACTAGAGTCATTGCAGGTGTGTTTCTTTCCACAAACCACACATGGATCCACCAGTGGTCATTGCATGTGTGTTCTTTCCACAAACCACACATGGATCAACCAGAGTCATTGCATGTGTGTTCTTTCCACAAACCACACATGGATCAACCACTAGAGTCATTGCATGTTTGTTCTTATACTAAAACCACAAACCAGCACTAGAGTCATTGCATGTGTGTTCTTTTCCACAAACCACACATGGATCCACCAGTGGTCATTGCATGTGTGTTCTTTCCACCAACCACATATGGATCAACCAGAGTCATTGCATGTGTGTTATTTCCACAAACCACACATGTGGACCCACTAGAGTCATTATATGTGTGTTATTTCCCCAAACCACACATGGATCAACCGCTAGAGTTATTGCATATGTGTTATTTCCACAAACCACACATGGATCAACCACTAGATTCATTGCATGTGTCTTCTTATACTAAAAACGATGGCTAGAGTCATTGCAGGTGTGTTCTTTTCACAAACCACACATGGATCAACCACTAGAGTCATTGCATATCTGTTATTTCCACAAACCACACATGGATCAACCACTAGAGTCATTGCATGTTTGTTCTTATACTAAAACCATAAACCAGCACTAGAGTCATTGCATGTGTGTTCTTTTCCACAAACCACACATGGATCCACCAGTGGTCATTGCATGTGTGTTCTTTCCACAAACCACACATGGATCAACCACTAGAGTCATTGCAGGTGTGTTCCTTTCCACAAACCACACATGGATCCACCAGTGGTCATTGCATGTGTGTTCTTTCCACAAACCACACATGGATCAACCAGAGTCATTGCATGTGTGTTCTTTCCACAAACCACACATGGATCAACCACTAGAGTCATTGCATGTTTGTTCTTATACTAAAACCACAAACTAGCACTAGAGTCATTGCATGTGTGTTCTTTTCCACAAACCACACATGGATCCACCAGTGGTCATTGCATGTGTGTTCTTTCCACAAACCACATATGGATCAACCAGAGTCATTGCATGTGTGTTATTTCCACAACCCACACATGTGGACCCACTAGAGTCATTGCATGTGTGTTATTTCCACAAACCACACATGGATCAACCACTAGATTCATTGCGTATGTGTTATTTCCACAAACCACACATGGATCAACCACTAGAGTCATTGCATGTTTGGTCTTATACTAAAACCACAAACCAGCACTAGAGTCATTGCATGTGTGTTCTTTTCCACAAACCACACATGGATCCACCAGTGGTCATTGCATGTGTGTTCTTTCCACAAACCACACATGGATCAACCACTAGAGTCATTGCAGGTGTGTTCCTTTCCACAAACCACACATGGATCCACCAGTGGTCATTGCATGTGTGTTCTTTTCACAAACCACACATGGATCAACCAGAGTCATTGCATGTGTGTTCTTTCCACAAACCACACATGGATCAACCACTAGAGTCATTGCAAGTTTGTTCTTATACTAAAACCACAAACCAGCACTAGAGTCATTGAATGTGTGTTCTTTTCCACAAACCACACATGGATCCACCAGTGGTCATTGCATGTGTGTTCTTTCCACCAACCACATATGGATCAACCAGAGTCATTGCATGTGTGTTATTTCCACAAACCACACATGTGGACCCACTAGAGTCATTATATGTGTGTTATTTCCCCAAACCACACATGGATCAACCACTAGAGTTATTGCATATGTGTTATTTCCACAAACCACACATGGATCAACCACTAGAGTCATTGCATGTGTCTTCTTATACTAAAAACGATGGCTAGAGTCATTGCAGGTGTGTTCTTTTCACAAACCACACATGGATCAACCACTAGATTCATTGCATGTGTGTTATTTCCACAAACAAACATGGATCAACCACTAGAGTCATTGCATGTGTGTTCTTTTCCACAAACCACACATGGATCCACCAGTGGTCATTGCATGTGTGTTCTTTCCACAAACCACATATGGATCAACCAGAGTCATTGCATGTTTGTTCTTTCCACAAACCACACATGTGGACCCCCTAGAGTCATTGCATGTGTGTTATTTCCACAAACCACACATGGATCAACCACTAGAATCATTGCATGTGTGTTATTTCCACAAACCACACATGGATCAACCACTAGAGTCATTGCATGTGTGTTATTTCCACAAATCACACATGGATCAACCACTAGAGTCATTGCATGTTTGTTCTTATACTAAAACGACAAACCAGCACTAGAGTCATTGCATGTGTGTTCTTTTACTAAAGCCACACACCAGCACTAGAGTCATTGCATGTGTGTTCTTTTCCACAAACCACACATGGATCAACCACTAGAGTCATTGCATGTTTGTTCTTATACTAAAACCACAAACCAGCACTAGAGTTATTGCATGTTTGTTCTTATACTAAAACCACAAACCAGCACTAGAGTCATTGCATGTGTGTTCTTTTCCACAAACCACACATGGATCCACCAGTGGTCATTGCATGTGTGTTCTTTCCACAAACCACATATGGATCAACCAGAGTCATTGCATGTGTGTTATTTCCACAAACCACACATGTGGACCCACTAGAGTCATTATATGTGTGTTATTTCCCCAAACCACACATGGATCAACCACTAGAGTCATTGCATATGTCTTATTTCCACAAACCACACATGCATCCACCACTAGAGTCATTGCATGTGTGTTCTTATACTAAAACCAACACTAGAGTCATTGCAGGTGTGTTATTTTCACAAACCACACATGGATCAACCACTAGAGTCATTGCATGTGTGTTATTTCCACAAACAAACATGGATCAACCACTAGAGTCATTGCATGTGTGTTCTTTTCCACAAACCACACATGGATCCACCAGTGGTCATTGTATGTGTGTTATTTCCACAAACCACACATGGATCAACCACTAGAGTCATTGCATGTGTGTTCTTATACTAAAACCACAAACCAATACTAGAGTCATTGCATGTGTGTTCTCTTCCACAAACCACACATGGATCCACCAGTGGTCATTGCATGTGTGTTCTTTCCACAAACCACACATGGATCAACCACTAGAGTCATTGCATGTGTGTTCTTTCCACAAACCACACATGGATCAACCACTAGAGTCATTGCATGTTTGTTCTTATACTAAAACCACAAACCAGCACTAGAGTCATTGCATGTGTGTTCCTTTCCACAAACCACACATGGATCCACCAGTGGTTATTGCATGTGTGTTCCTTCCACAAAACACACATGGATCCACTAGTGGTCATTGCATGTGTGTTCTTTCCACAAACCACATATGGATCAACCAGAGTCATTGCATGTGTGTTATTTCCACATACTACACATGTGGACCCACCAACCACTAGATTCATTGCATATGTGTTATTTCCACAAACCACACATGGATCAACCACTAGAGTCATTGCATGTTTGTTCTTATACTAAAACCACAAACCAGCACTAGAGTCATTGCATGTGTGTTCTTTTCCACAAACCACACATGGATCCACCAGTGGTCATTGCATGTGTGTTCTTTCCACAAACCACACATGGATCAACCACTAGAGTCATTGCAGGTGTGTTCCTTTCCACAAACCACACATGGATCCACCAGTGGTCATTGCATGTGTGTTCTTTCCACAAACCACACATGGATCAACGAGAGTCATTGCATGTGTGTTCTTTCCACAAACCACACATGGGTCAACCACTAGAGTCATTGCATGTTTGTTCTTATACTAAAACCACAAACCAGCACTAGAGTCATTGCATGTGTGTTCTTTTCCACAAACCACACATGGATCCACCAGTGGTCATTGCATGTGTGTTCTTTCCACAAACCACATATGGATCAACCAGTGGTGTTATTGCATGTGTGTTATTTCCACAAACCACACATGTGGACCCACTAGAGTCATTATATGTGTGTTATTTCCCCAAACCACACATGGATCAACCACTAGAGTCATTGCATATGTGTTATTTCCACAAACCACACATGGACCAACCACTAGAGTCATTGCATGTGTCTTCTTATACTAAAAACGACGGCTAGAGTCATTGCAGGTGTGTTCTTTTCACAAACCACACATGGATCAACCACTAGAGTCATTGCATGTGTGTTATTTCCACAAACAAACATGGATCAACCACTAGAGTCATTGCATGTGTGTTCTTTTCCACAAACCACACATGGATCCACCAGTGGTCATTGCATGTGTGTTCTTTCCACAAACCACATATGGATCAACCAGAGTCATTGCATGTTTGTTCTTTCCACAAACCACACATGTGGACCCCCTAGAGTCATTGCATGTGTGTTATTTCCACAAACCACACATGGATCAACCACTAGAATCATTGCATGTGTGTTATTTCCACAAACCACACATGGATCAACCACTAGAGTCATTGCATGTGTGTTATTTCCACAAACCACACATGGATCAACCACTAGAGTCATTGCATGTGTGTTCTTATACTAAAACCACAAACCAGTACTAGAGTCATTGCATGTGTGTTCTTATACTAAAACCACAAACCAGCACTAGAGTCATTGCATGTGTGTTCTTTTACTAAAGCCACACACCAGCACTAGAGTCATTGCATGTGTGTTCTTTTCCACAAACCACACATGGATCAACCACTAGAGTCATCGCATGTTTGTTCTTATACTAAAACCACAAACCAGCACTAGAGTTATTGCATGTTTGTTCTTATACTAAAACCACAAACCAGCACTAGAGTCATTGCATGTGTGTTCTTTTCCACAAACCACACATGGATCCACCAGTGGTCATTGCATGTGTGTTCTTTCCAGAAACCACATATGGATCAACCAGAGTCATTGCACGTGTGTTATTTCCACAAACCACACATGTGGACCCACTAGAGTCATTATATGTGTGTTATTTCCCCAAACCACACATGGATCAACCACTAGAGTCATTGCATATGTCTTATTTCCACAAACCACACATGCATCCACCACTAGAGTCATTGCATGTGTGTTCTTATACTAAAACCAACACTAGAGTCATTGCAGGTGTGTTCTTTTCACAAACCACACATGGATCAACCACTAGAGTCATTGCATGTGTGTTATTTCCACAAACAAACATGGATCAACCACTAGAGTCATTACATGTGTGTTCTTTTCCACAAACCACACATGGATCCACCAGTGGTCATTGTATGTGTGTTATTTCCACAAACCACACATGGATCAACCACTAGAGTCATTGCATGTGTGTTCTTATACTAAAACCACAAACCAATACTAGAGTCATTGCATGTGTGTTCTCTTCCACAAACCACACATGGATCCACCAGTGGTCATTGCATGTGTGTTCTTTCCACAAACCACAGATGGATCAACCACTAGAGTCATTGCATGTGTGTTCTTTCCACAAACCACACATGGATCAACCACTAGAGTCATTGCATGTTTGTTCTTATACTAAAACCACAAACCAGCACTAGAGTCATTGCATGTGTGTTCCTTTCCACAAACCACACATGGATCCACCAGTGGTTATTGCATGTGTGTTCTTTCCACAAACCACACATGGATCAACCACTAGAGTCATTGCATGTGTGTTATTTACACAAACCACACATGGATCAACCACTAGAGTCATTGCATGGGTGTTCTTATACTAAAACCACAAACCAGTACTAGAGTCATTACATGTGTGTTCTTTTCCACAAACCACACATGGATCCACCAGTGGTCATTGCATGTGTGTTCTTTTCACAAACCACACATGGATCAACCAGAGTCAGTGCATGTGTGTTCTTTCCACAAACCACACATGGATCAACCACTAGAGTCATTGCATGTTTGTTCTTATACTAAAACCACAAACCAGCACTAGAGTCATTGCATGTGTGTTCTTTTCCACAAACCACACATGGATCCACCAGCGGTCATTGCATGTGTGTTCTTTCCACAAACCACATATGGATCAACTACTAGTCATGGCATGTGTGTTCTTTCCACAAACGACACATGTGGACCCACTAGAGTCATTGCATGTGTGTTATTTCCACAAACCACACATGGATCAACCACTAGAGTCATTGCATATGTGTTATTTCCACAAACCACACATGGATCAACCACTAGAGTCATTGCATGTGTGTTCTTTTCCACAAACCACACATGGATCCATCAGTGGTCATTGCATGTGTGTTCTTTCCACAAACCACACATGGATCAACCAGAGTCATTGCATGTGTGTTCTTTTCCACAAACCACACATGGATCCATCAGTGGTCATTGCATGTGTGTTCTTTCCACAAACCACACATGGATCAACCAGAGTCATTGCATGTGTGTTCTTTCCACAAACCACACATGGGTCAACCACTAGAGTCATTGCATGTTTGTTCTTATACTAAAACCACAAACCAGCACTAGAGTCATTGCATGTGTGTTCTTTTCCACAAACCACACATGGATCCACCAGTGGTCATTGCATGTGTGTTCTTTCCACAAACCACATATGGATCAACCAGTGGTGTTATTGCATGTGTGTTATTTCCACAAACCACACATGTGGACCCACTAGAGTCATTATATGTGTGTTATTTCCCCAAACCACACATGGATCAACCACTAGAGTCATTGCATATGTGTTATTTCCACAAACCACACATGGACCAACCACTAGAGTCATTGCATGTGTCTTCTTATACTAAAAACGACGGCTAGAGTCATTGCAGGTGTGTTCTTTTCACAAACCACACATGGATCAACCACTAGAGTCATTGCATGTGTGTTATTTCCACAAACAAACATGGATCAACCACTAGAGTCATTACATGTGTGTTCTTTTCCACAAACCACACATGGATCCACCAGTGGTCATTGTATGTGTGTTATTTCCACAAACCACACATGGATCAACCACTAGAGTCATTGCATGTGTGTTCTTATACTAAAACCACAAACCAATACTAGAGTCATTGCATGTGTGTTCTCTTCCACAAACCACACATGGATCCACCAGTGGTCATTGCATGTGTGTTCTTTCCACAAACCACAGATGGATCAACCACTAGAGTCATTGCATGTGTGTTCTTTCCACAAACCACACATGGATCAACCACTAGAGTCATTGCATGTTTGTTCTTATACTAAAACCACAAACCAGCACTAGAGTCATTGCATGTGTGTTCCTTTCCACAAACCACACATGGATCCACCAGTGGTTATTGCATGTGTGTTCTTTCCACAAACCACACATGGATCAACCACTAGAGTCATTGCATGTGTGTTATTTACACAAACCACACATGGATCAACCACTAGAGTCATTGCATGGGTGTTCTTATACTAAAACCACAAACCAGTACTAGAGTCATTACATGTGTGTTCTTTTCCACAAACCACACATGGATCCACCAGTGGTCATTGCATGTGTGTTCTTTTCACAAACCACACATGGATCAACCAGAGTCAGTGCATGTGTGTTCTTTCCACAAACCACACATGGATCAACCACTAGAGTCATTGCATGTTTGTTCTTATACTAAAACCACAAACCAGCACTAGAGTCATTGCATGTGTGTTCTTTTCCACAAACCACACATGGATCCACCAGCGGTCATTGCATGTGTGTTCTTTCCACAAACCACATATGGATCAACTACTAGTCATGGCATGTGTGTTCTTTCCACAAACGACACATGTGGACCCACTAGAGTCATTGCATGTGTGTTATTTCCACAAACCACACATGGATCAACCACTAGAGTCATTGCATATGTGTTATTTCCACAAACCACACATGGATCAACCACTAGAGTCATTGCATGTGTGTTCTTTTCCACAAACCACACATGGATCCATCAGTGGTCATTGCATGTGTGTTCTTTCCACAAACCACACATGGATCAACCAGAGTCATTGCATGTGTGTTCTTTTCCACAAACCACACATGGATCCATCAGTGGTCATTGCATGTGTGTTCTTTCCACAAACCACACATGGATCAACCAGAGTCATTGCATGTGTGTTCTTTCCACAAACCACACATGGGTCAACCACTAGAGTCATTGCATGTTTGTTCTTATACTAAAACCACAAACCAGCACTAGAGTCATTGCATGTGTGTTCTTTTCCACAAACCACACATGGATCCACCAGTGGTCATTGCATGTGTGTTCTTTCCACAAACCACATATGGATCAACCAGTGGTGTTATTGCATGTGTGTTATTTCCACAAACCACACATGTGGACCCACTAGAGTCATTATATGTGTGTTATTTCCCCAAACCACACATGGATCAACCACTAGAGTCATTGCATATGTGTTATTTCCACAAACCACACATGGACCAACCACTAGAGTCATTGCATGTGTCTTCTTATACTAAAAACGACGGCTAGAGTCATTGCAGGTGTGTTCTTTTCACAAACCACACATGGATCAACCACTAGAGTCATTGCATGTGTGTTATTTCCACAAACAAACATGGATCAACCACTAGAGTCATTGCATGTGTGTTCTTTTCCACAAACCACACATGGATCCACCAGTGGTCATTGCATGTGTGTTCTTTCCACAAACCACATATGGATCAACCAGAGTCATTGCATGTTTGTTCTTTCCACAAACCACACATGTGGACCCCCTAGAGTCATTGCATGTGTGTTATTTCCACAAACCACACATGGATCAACCACTAGAATCATTGCATGTGTGTTATTTCCACAAACCACACATGGATCAACCACTAGAGTCATTGCATGTGTGTTATTTCCACAAACCACACATGGATCAACCACTAGAGTCATTGCATGTGTGTTCTTATACTAAAACCACAAACCAGTACTAGAGTCATTGCATGTGTGTTCTTATACTAAAACCACAAACCAGCACTAGAGTCATTGCATGTGTGTTCTTTTACTAAAGCCACACACCAGCACTAGAGTCATTGCATGTGTGTTCTTTTCCACAAACCACACATGGATCAACCACTAGAGTCATCGCATGTTTGTTCTTATACTAAAACCACAAACCAGCACTAGAGTTATTGCATGTTTGTTCTTATACTAAAACCACAAACCAGCACTAGAGTCATTGCATGTGTGTTCTTTTCCACAAACCACACATGGATCCACCAGTGGTCATTGCATGTGTGTTCTTTCCAGAAACCACATATGGATCAACCAGAGTCATTGCACGTGTGTTATTTCCACAAACCACACATGTGGACCCACTAGAGTCATTATATGTGTGTTATTTCCCCAAACCACACATGGATCAACCACTAGAGTCATTGCATATGTCTTATTTCCACAAACCACACACGCATCCACCACTAGAGTCATTGCATGTGTGTTCTTATACTAAAACCAACACTAGAGTCATTGCAGGTGTGTTCTTTTCACAAACCACACATGGATCAACCACTAGAGTCATTGCATGTGTGTTATTTCCACAAACAAACATGGATCAACCACTAGAGTCATTACATGTGTGTTCTTTTCCACAAACCACACATGGATCCACCAGTGGTCATTGTATGTGTGTTATTTCCACAAACCACACATGGATCAACCACTAGAGTCATTGCATGTGTGTTCTTATACTAAAACCACAAACCAATACTAGAGTCATTGCATGTGTGTTCTCTTCCACAAACCACACATGGATCCACCAGTGGTCATTGCATGTGTGTTCTTTCCACAAACCACAGATGGATCAACCACTAGAGTCATTGCATGTGTGTTCTTTCCACAAACCACACATGGATCAACCACTAGAGTCATTGCATGTTTGTTCTTATACTAAAACCACAAACCAGCACTAGAGTCATTGCATGTGTGTTCCTTTCCACAAACCACACATGGATCCACCAGTGGTTATTGCATGTGTGTTCTTTCCACAAACCACACATGGATCAACCACTAGAGTCATTGCATGTGTGTTATTTACACAAACCACACATGGATCAACCACTAGAGTCATTGCATGGGTGTTCTTATACTAAAACCACAAACCAGTACTAGAGTCATTACATGTGTGTTCTTTTCCACAAACCACACATGGATCCACCAGTGGTCATTGCATGTGTGTTCTTTTCACAAACCACACATGGATCAACCAGAGTCAGTGCATGTGTGTTCTTTCCACAAACCACACATGGATCAACCACTAGAGTCATTGCATGTTTGTTCTTATACTAAAACCACAAACCAGCACTAGAGTCATTGCATGTGTGTTCTTTTCCACAAACCACACATGGATCCACCAGCGGTCATTGCATGTGTGTTCTTTCCACAAACCACATATGGATCAACTACTAGTCATGGCATGTGTGTTCTTTCCACAAACGACACATGTGGACCCACTAGAGTCATTGCATGTGTGTTATTTCCACAAACCACACATGGATCAACCACTAGAGTCATTGCATATGTGTTATTTCCACAAACCACACATGGATCAACCACTAGAGTCATTGCATGTGTGTTCTTATACTAAAACCAACGCTAGAGTCATTGCAGGTAAGTTCTTTTCACAAACCACACATGGATCAACCACTAGAGTCATTGCATGTGTGTTATTTCCAGGAACAAACATGGATCAACCACTAGAGTCATTGCATGTGTGTTCTTTTCCACAAACCACACATGGATCAACCACTAGAGTCATTGCATGTTTGTTCTTATACTAAACACAAACCAGCACTAGAGTCATTGCATGTTTGTTCTTATACTAAAACCACAAACCAGCACTAGAGTCATTGCATGTGTGTTCTTTTCCACAAACCACACATGGATCCACCAGTGGTCATTGCATGTGTGTTCTTTCCACAAACCACACATGGATCAACCAGAGTCATTGCATGTGTGTTCTTTCCACAAACCACACATGGATCATCCACTAGATTCATTGCATGTTTGTTCTTATACTAAAACCACAAACCAGTACTAGAGTCATTACATGTGTGTTCTTTTCCACAAACCACACATGGATCCACCACTGGTCATTGCATGTGTGTTCTTTTCACAAACCACACATGGATCAACCAGAGTCAGTGCATGTGTGTTCTTTCCACAAACCACACATGGATCAACCACTAGAGTCATTGCATGTTTGTTCTTATACTAAAACCACAAACCAGCACTAGAGTCATTGCATGTGTGTTCTTTTCCACAAACCACACATGGATCCACCAGCGGTCATTGCATGTGTGTTCTTTCCACAAACCACATATGGATCAACTACTAGTCATGGCATGTGTGTTCTTTCCACAAACGACACATGTGGACCCACTAGAGTCATTGCATGTGTGTTATTTCCACAAACCACACATGGATCAACCACTAGAGTCATTGCATATGTGTTATTTCCACAAACCACACATGGATCAACCACTAGAGTCATTGCATGTGTGTTCTTATACTAAAACCAACGCTAGAGTCATTGCAGGTAAGTTCTTTTCACAAACCACACATGGATCAACCACTAGAGTCATTGCATGTGTGTTATTTCCAGGAACAAACATGAATCAACCACTAGAGTCATTGCATGTGTGTTCTTTTCCACAAACCACACATGGATCAACCACTAGAGTCATTGCATGTTTGTTCTTATACTAAACCACAAACCAGCACTAGAGTCATTGCATGTTTGTTCTTATACTAAAACCACAAACCAGCACTAGAGTCATTGCATGTGTGTTCTTTTCCACAAACCACACATGGATCCACCAGTGGTCATTGCATGTGTGTTCTTTCCACAAACCACACATGGATCAACCAGAGTCATTGCATGTGTGTTCTTTCCACAAACCACACATGGATCATCCACTAGATTCATTGCATGTTTGTTCTTATACTAAAACCACAAACCAGTACTAGAGTCATTACATGTGTGTTCTTTTCCACAAACCACACATGGATCCACCAGTGGTCATTGCATGTGTGTTCTTTTCACAAACCACACATGGATCAACCAGAGTCAGTGCATGTGTGTTCTTTCCACAAACCACACATGGATCAACCACTAGAGTCATCGCATGTTTGTTCTTATACTAAAACCACAAACCAGCACTAGAGTCATTGCATGTGTGTTCTTTTCCACAAACCACACATGGATCCACCAGCGGTCATTGCATGTGTGTTCTTTCCACAAACCACATATGGATCAACTACTAGTCATGGCATGTGTGTTCTTTCCACAAACGACACATGTGGACCCACTAGAGTCATTGCATGTGTGTTATTTCCACAAACCACACATGGATCAACCACTAGAGTCATTGCATATGTGTTATTTCCACAAACCACACATGGATCAACCACTAGAGTCATTGCATGTGTGTTATTATACTAAAACCAACGCTAGAGTCATTGGAGGTAAGTTCTTTTCACAAACCACACATGGATCAACCACTAGAGTCATTGCCTGTGTGTTATTTCCAGGAACAAACATGGATCAACCACTAGAGTCATTGCATGTGTGTTCTTTTCCACAAACCACACATGGATCAACCACTAGAGTCATTGCATGTTTGTTCTTATACTAAACCACAAACCAGCACTAGAGTCATTGCATGTTTGTTCTTATACTAAAACCACAAACCAGCACTAGAGTCATTGCATGTGTGTTCTTTTCCACAAACCACACATGGATCCACCAGTGGTCATTGCATGTGTGTTCTTTCCACAAACCACACATGGATCAACCAGAGTCATTGCATGTGTGTTCTTTCCACAAACCATACATGGATCATCCACTAGATTCATTGCATGTTTGTTCTTATACTAAAACCACAAACCAGTACTAGAGTCATTACATGTGTGTTCTTTTCCACAAACCACACATGGATCCACCAGTGGTCATTGCATGTGTGTTCTTTTCACAAACCACACATGGATCAACCAGAGTCAGTGCATGTGTGTTCTTTCCACAAACCACACATGGATCAACCACTAGAGTCATTGCATGTTTGTTCTTATACTAAAACCACAAACCAGCACTAGAGTCATTGCATGTGTGTTCTTTTCCACAAACCACACATGGATCCACCAGCGGTCATTGCATGTGTGTTCTTTCCACAAACCACATATGGATCAACTACTAGTCATGACATGTGTGTTCTTTCCACAAACGACACATGTGGACCCACTAGAGTCATTGCATGTGTGTTATTTCCACAAACCACACATGGATCAACCACTAGAGTCATTGCATATGTGTTATTTCCACAAACCACACATGGATCAACCACTAGAGTCATTGCATGTGTGTTCTTATACTAAAACCAACGCTAGAGTCATTGCAGGTAAGTTCTTTTCACAAACCACACATGGATCAACCACTAGAGTCATTGCATGTGTGTTATTTCCAGGAACAAACATGGATCAACCACTAGAGTCATTGCATGTGTGTTCTTTTCCACAAACCACACATGGATCAAACACTAGAGTCATTGCATGTTTGTTCTTATACTAAACCACAAACCAGCACTAGAGTCATTGCATGTTTGTTCTTATACTAAAACCACAAACCAGCACTAGAGTCATTGCATGTGTGTTCTTTTCCACAAACCACACATGGATCCACCAGTGGTCATTGCATGTGTGTTCTTTCCACAAACCACACATGGATCAACCAGAGTCATTGCATGTGTGTTCTTTCCACAAACCACACATGGATCATCCACTAGAGTCATTGCATGTTTGTTCTTATACTAAATCCACAAACCAGCACTAGAGTCATTGCATGTGTGTTCTTTTCCACAAACCACACATGGATCCACCAGTGGTCATTGCATGTGTGTTCTTTCCACAAACCACATATGGATCAACCACTAGTCACTGCATGTGTGTTGTTTCCACAAACCACACATGTGGACCCACTAGAGTCATTGCATGTGTGTTATTTCCACAAACCACACATGGATCAACCACTAGAGTCATTGCATGTGTTCTATTATACTAAAACCAACGCTAGAGTCATTGCAGGTGTGTTCTTTTCACAAACCACACATGGATCAACCACTAGAGTCATTGCATGTGTGTTATTTCCACAAACAAACATGGATCAACCACTAGAGTCATTGCATGTGTGTTCTTTTCCACAAACCACACATGGATCCACCAGTGGTCATTGCATGTGTGTTCTTTCCACAAACCACATATGGATCAACCAGAGTCATCGCATGTGTGTTCTTTCCACAAACCACACATGTGGACTCACTAGAGTCAGTGCATGTGTGTTATTTCCATAAACCACACATGGATCAACCACTAGAGTCATTGCATGTGTGTTATTTCCACAAACCACACATGGATCAACCACTAGATTCATTGCATGTGTGTTATTTCCACAAACCACACATGGATCAACCACTAGAGTCATTGCATGTTTGTTCTTATACTAAAACCACAAAACAGCACTAGATTCATTGCATGTGTGTTCTTTTACTAAAACCACAAACCAACACTAGAGTCATTGCATGTGTGTTCTTTTCCACAAACCACACATGGATCAACCACTAGAGTCATTGCATGTTTGTTCTTATACTAAAACCACAAACCAGCCCTAGAGTCATTGCATGTTTGTTCTTATACTAAAACCACAAACTAGCACTAGAGTCATTGCATATGTGTTCTTTTCCACAAACCACACATGGATCCACCAGTGGTCATTGCATGTGTGTTCTTTCCACAAACCACATATGGATCAACCAGAGTTATTGCATGTGTGGTATTTCCACAAACCACACATGTGGACCCACTAGAGTCATTGCATGTGTGTTATTTCCACAAACCACACATGGATCAACCACTAGAGTCATTGCATATGTGTTATTTCCACAAACCAGCCATGGATCAACCACTAGAGTCATTCCATGTGTGTTCTTATACTAAAACCAACACTAGAGTCATTGCAGGTGTGTTCTTTTCACAAACCACACATGGATCAACCACTAGAGTCATTGCATGTGTGTTATTTCCACAAACAAACATGGATCAACCACTAGAGTCATTGCATGTCTGTTCTTTTCCACAAACCACACATGGATCCACTAGTGGTCATTGCATGTGTGTTCTTTATACAAACCACACATGGATCAACCACTAGACTCATTGCATGTGTGTTATTTCCACAATCCACACATGGATCAACCAGTAGAGTCATTGCATGTGTGTTCTTATACTAAAACCACAAACTAGTACTAGAGTCATTGCATGTGTGTTCTTTTCCACAAACCACAAATGGATCTACCAGTGGTCATTGCATGTGTGTTCTTTCCACATACCACATATGGATCAACCAGAGTCATTGCATGTGTGTTCTTTCCACAAACCACACATGGATCAACCACTAGAGTCATTGCATGTTTGTTCTTATACTAAAACCACAAACCAGCACTACAGTCACTTCATGTGTGTTCTTATCCACAAACCACACATGGATCCACCAGTGGTCATTGCATGTGTGTTCTTTCCACAAACCACATATGGTTCAACCACTAGTCATTGCATGTGTGTTCTTTCCACAAACCACACATGGATCAACCACTAGAGTCATTGCATGTTTGTTCTTATACTAAAACCACAAACCAGCACTAGAGTCATTGCATGTGTGTTCTTTTCCACAAACCACACATGGATCCACCACTAGAGTCATTGCATGTGTGTTCTTTTCACAAACCACACATGGATCAACCAGAGTCATTGCATGTGTGTTCTTTCCACAAACCACACATGGATCAACCACTAGAGTCATTGCATGATTGTTCTTATACTAAAGCCACAAACCAGCACTAGAGTCATTGCATGCGTGTTCTTTTCCACAAACCACACATGGATCCACCAGCGGTCATTGCATGCGTGTTCTTTCCACAAACCACATATGGATCAACTACTAGTCATGGCATGTGTGTTCTTTCCACAAACGACACATGTGGACCCACTAGAGTCATTGCATGTGTGTTATTTCCACAAACCACACATGGATCAACCACTAGAGTCATTGCATATGTGTTATTTCCACAAACCACACATGGATCAACCACTAGAGTCATTGCATGTGTGTTCTTATACTAAAACCAACGCTAGAGTCATTGCAGGTAAGTTCTTTTCACAAACCACACATGGATCAACCACTAGAGTCATTGCATGTGTGTTATTTCCAGGAACAAACATGGATCAACCACTAGAGTCATTGCATGTGTGTTCTTTTCCACAAACCACACATGGATCAACCACTAGAGTCATTGCATGTTTGTTCTTATACTAAACCACAAACCAGCACTAGAGTCATTGCATGTTTGTTCTTATACTAAAACCACAAACCAGCACTAGAGTCATTGCATGTGTGTTCTTTTCCACAAACCACACATGGATCCACCAGTGGTCATTGCATGTGTGTTCTTTCCACAAACCAAACATGGATCAACCAGAGTCATTGCATGTGTGTTCTTTCCACAAACCACACATGGATCATCCACTAGAGTCATTGCATGTTTGTTCTTATACTAAATCCACAAACCAGCACTAGAGTCATTGCATGTGTGTTCTTTTCCACAAACCACACATGGATCCATCAGTGGTCATTGCATGTGTGTTCTTTCCACAAACCACATATGGATCAACCACTAGTCACTGCATGTGTGTTGTTTCCACAAACCACACATGTGGACCCACTAGATTCATTGCATGTGTGTTATTTCCACAAACCACACATGGATCAACCACTAGAGTCATTGCATGTGTTCTATTATACTAAAACCAACGCTAGAGTCATTGCATGTGTGTTCTTTTCACAAACCACACATGGATCAACCACTAGAGTCATTGCATGTGTGTTATTTCCACAAACAAACATGGATAAACCACTAGAGTCATTGCATGTGTGTTCTTTTCCACAAACCACACATGGATCCACCAGTGGTCATTGCATGTGTGTTCTTTCCACAAACCACATATGGATCAACCAGAGTCATTGCATGTGTGTTCTTTCCACAAACCACACATGTGGACCCACTAGAGTCAGTGCATGTGTGTTATTTCCACAAACCACACATGGATCAACCACTAGAGTCATTGCATGTGTGTTATTTCCACAAACCACACATGGATCAACCACTAGAGTCATTGCATGTGTGTTATTTCCACAAACCACACATGGATCAACCACTAGAGTCATTGCATGTTTGTTCTTATACTAAAACCACAAACCAGCACTAGATTCATTGCATGTGTGTTCTTTTACTAAAACCACAAACCAACACTAGAGTCATTGCATGTGTGTTCTTTTCCACAAACCACACATGGATCAACCACTAGAGTCATTGCATGTGTGTTCTTTGCACAAACCACACATGGATCAACCAGAGTCATTGCATGTGTGTTCTTTCCACAAACCACACATGGATCAACCACTAGAGTCATTGCATGTTTGTTCTTATACTAAAACCACAAACCAGCACTACAGTCACTTCATGTGTGTTCTTTTCCACAAACCACACATGGATCCACCAGTGGTCATTGCATGTGTGTTCTTTCCACAAACCACATATGGTTCAACCACTAGTCATTGCATGTGTGTTCATTCCACAAACCACACATGGATCAACCACTAGAGTCATTGCATGTTTGTTCTTATACTAAAACCACAAACCAGCACTAGAGTCATTGCATGTGTGTTCTTTTCCACAAACCACACATGGATCCACCACTAGAGTCATTGCATGTGTGTTCTTTTCACAAACCACACATGGATCAACCAGAGTCATTGCATGTGTGTTCTTTCCACAAACCACACATGGATCAACCACTAGTGTCATTGCATGTTTGTTCTTATACTAAAACCACAAACCAGCACTAGAGTCATTGCATGTGTGTTCTTTTCCACAAACCACACATGGATCCACCAGCGGTCATTGCATGTGTGTTCTTTCCACAAACCACATATGGATCAACTACTAGTCATGGCATGTGTGTTCTTTCCACAAACGACACATGTGGACCCACTAGAGTCATTGCATGTGTGTTATTTCCACAAACCACACATGGATCAACCACTAGAGTCATTGCATATGTGTTATTTCCACAAACCACACATGGATCAACCACTAGAGTCATTGCATGTGTGTTCTTATACTAAAACCAACGCTAGAGTCATTGCAGGTAAGTTCTTTTCACAAACCACACATGGATCAACCACAAGAGTCATTGCATGTGTGTTATTTCCAGGAACAAACATGGATCAACCACTAGAGTCATTGCATGTGTGTTCTTTTCCACAAACCACACATGGATCAACCACTAGAGTCATTGCATGTTTGTTCTTATACTAAACCACAAACCAGCACTAGAGTCATTTCATGTTTGTTCTTATACTAAAACCACAAACCAGCACTAGAGTCATTGCATGTGTGTTCTTTTCCACAAACCACACATGGATCCACCAGTGGTCATTGCATGTGTGTTCTTTCCACAAACCACACATGGATCAACCAGAGTCATTGTATGTGTGTTCTTTCCACAAACCACACATGGATCATCCACTAGAGTCATTGCATGTTTGTTCTTATACTAAATCCACAAACCAGCACTAGAGTCATTGCATCTGTGTTCTTTTCCACAAACCACACATGGATCCATCAGTGGTCATTGCATGTGTGTTCTTTCCACAAACCACATATGGATCAACCACTAGTCACTGCATGTGTGTTGTTTCCACAAACCACACATGTGTACCCACTAGAGTCATTGCATGTGTGTTATTTCCACAAACCACACATGGATGAACCACTAGAGTCATTGCATGTGTTCTATTATACTAAAACCAACGCTAGAGTCATTGCAGGTGTGTTCTTTTCACAAACCACACATGGATCAACCACTAGAGTCATTGCATGTGTGTTATTTCCACAAACAAACATGGATCAACCACTAGAGTCATTGCATGTGTGTTCTTTTCCACAAACCACACATGGATCCACCAGTGGTCATTGCATGTGTGTTCTTTCCACAAACCACATATGGATCAACCAGAGTCATTGCATGTGTGTTCTTTCCACAAACCACACATGTGGACCCACTAGAGTCAGTGCATGTGTGTTATTTCCACAAACAACACATGGATCAACCACTAGAGTCATTGCATGTGTGTTATTTCCACAAACCACACATGGATCAACCACTAGAGTCATTGCATGTGTGTTATTTCCACAAACCACACATGGATCAACCACTAGAGTCATTGCATGTTTGTTCTTATACTAAAACCACAAACCAACACTAGATTCATTACATGTGCGTTCTTTTACTAAAACCACAAACCAACACTAGAGTCATTGCATGTGTGTTCTTTTCCACAAACCACACATGGATCAACCACTAGAGTCATTGCATGTGTGTTCTTTGCACAAACCACACATGGATCAACCAGAGTCATTGCATGTGTGTTCTTTCCACAAACCACACATGGATCAACCACTAGAGTCATTGCATGTTTGTTCTTATACTAAAACCACAAACCAGCACTACAGTCACTTCATGTGTGTTCTTTTCCACAAACCACACATGGATCCACCAGTGGTCATTGCATGTGTGTTCTTTCCACAAACCACATATGGTTCAACCACTAGTCATTGCATGTGTGTTCTTTCCACAAACCACACATGGATCAACCACTAGAGTCATTGCATGTTTGTTCTTATACTAAAACCACAAACCAGCACTAGATTCATTGCATGTGTGTTCTTTTCCACAAACCACACATGGATCCACCACTAGAGTCATTGCATGTGTGTTCTTTTCACAAACCACACATGGATCAACCAGAGTCATTGTATGTGTGTTCTTTCCACAAACCACACATGGATCAACCACTAGAGTCATTGCATGTTTGTTCTTATACTAAAACCACAAACCAGCACTAGAGTCATTGCATGTGTGTTATTTCCACAAACAAACATGGACCAACCACTAGAGTCATTGCATGTGTGTTATTTCCACAAACAAACATGGATCAACCACTAGAGTCATTGCATGTGTGTTCTTTTCACAAACCACACATGGATCAACCAGAGTCATTGCATGTGTGTTCTTTCCACAAACCACACATGGATCAACCACTAGTGTCATTGCATGTTTGTTCTTATACTAAAACCACAAACCAGCACTAGAGTCATTGCATGTGTGTTCTTTTCCACAAACCACACATGGATCCACCAGTGGTCATTGCATGTGTGTTCTTTCCACAAACCACATATGGATCAACTACTAGTCATGGCATGTGTGTTCTTTCCACAAACGACACATGTGGACCCACTAGAGTCATTGCATGTGTGTTATTTCCACAAACCACACATGGATCAACCACTAGAGTCATTGCATATGTGTTATTTCCACAAACCACACATGGATCAACCACTAGAGTCATTGCATGTGTGTTCTTATACTAAAACCAACGCTAGAGTCATTGCAGGTAAGTTCTTTTCACAAACCACACATGGATCAACCACTAGAGTCATTGCATGTGTGTTATTTCCAGGAACAAACATGGATCAACCACTAGAGTCATTGCATGTGTGTTCTTTTCCACAAACCACACATGGATCAACCACTAGAGTCATTGCATGTTTGTTCTTATACTAAACCACAAACCAGCACTAGAGTCATTGCATGTTTGTTCTTATACTAAAACCACAAACCAGCACTAGAGTCATTGCATGTGTGTTCTTTTCCACAAACCACACATGGATCCACCAGTGGTCATTGCATGTGTGTTCTTTCCACAAACCACACATGGATCAACCAGAGTCATTGCATGTGTGTTCTTTCCACAAACCACACATGGATCATCCACTAGAGTCATTGCATGTTTGTTCTTATACTAAATCCACAAACCAGCACTAGAGTCATTGCATGTGTGTTCTTTTCCACAAACCACACATGGATCCATCAGTGGTCATTGCATGTGTGTTCTTTCCACAAACCACATATGGATCAACCACTAGTCACTGCATGTGTGTTGTTTCCACAAACCACACATGTGGACCCACTAGAGTCATTGCATGTGTGTTATTTCCACAAACCACACATGGATCAACCACTAGAGTCATTGCATGTGTTCTATTATACTAAAACCAACGCTAGAGTCATTGCAGGTGTGTTCTTTTCACAAACCACACATGGATCAACCACTAGAGTCATTGCATGTGTGTTATTTCCACAAACAAACATGGATCAACCACTAGAGTCATTGCATGTGTGTTCTTTTCCACAAACCACACATGGATCCACCAGTGGTCATTGCATGTGTGTTCTTTCCACAAACCACATATGGATCAACCAGAGTCATTGCATGTGTGTTCTTTCCACAAACCACACATGTGGACCCACTAGAGTCAGTGCATGTGTGTTATTTCCACAAACCACACATGGATCAACCACTAGAGTCATTGCATGTGTGTTATTTCCACAAACCACACATGGATCAACCACTAGAGTCATTGCATGTTTGTTCTTATACTAAAACCACAAACCAGCACTAGATTCATTGCATGTGTGTTCTTTTACTAAAACCACAAACCAACACTAGAGTCATTGCATGCGTGTTCTTTTCCACAAACCACACATGGATCAACCACTAGAGTCATTGCATGTTTGTTCTTATACTAAAACCACAAACCAGCCCTAGAGTCATTGCATGTTTGTTCTTATACTAAAACCACAAACTAGCACTAGAGTCATTGCATATGTGTTCTTTTCCACAAACCACACATGGATCCACCAGTGGTCATTGCATGTGTGTTCTTTCCACAAACCACATATGGATCAACCGGAGTTATTGCATGTGTGGTATTTCCACAAACCACACATGTGGACCCACTAGAGTCATTGCATGTGTGTTATTTCCACAAACCACACATGGATCAACCACTAGAGTCATTGCATATGTGTTATTTCCACAAACCAGCCATGGATCAACCACTAGAGTCATTCCATGTGTGTTCTTATACTAAAACCAACACTAGAGTCATTGCAGGTGTGTTCTTTTCACAAACCACACATGGATCAACCACTAGAGTCATTGCATGTGTGTTATTTCCACAAACAAACATGGATCAACCACTAGAGTCATTGCATGTCCGTTCTTTTCCACAAACCACACATGGATCCACTAGTGGTCATTGCATGTGTGTTCTTTCCACAAACCACACATGGATCAACCACTAGAGTCATTGCATGTGTGTTATTTCCACAATCCACACATGGATCAACCACTAGAGTCATTGCATATGTGTTATTTCCACAAACCAGCCATGGATCAACCACTAGAGTCATTCCATGTGTGTTCTTATACTAAAACCAACACTAGAGTCATTGCAGGTGTGTTCTTTTCACAAACCACACATGGATCAACCACTAGAGTCATTGCATGTGTGTTATTTCCACAAACAAACATGGATCAACCACTAGAGTCATTGCATGTCTGTTCTTTTCCACAAACCACACATGGATCCACTAGTGGTCATTGCATGTGTGTCCTTTCCACAAACCACACATGGATCAACCACTAGAGTCATTGCATGTGTGTTATTTCCATAATCCACACATGGATCAACCACTAGAGTCATTGCATGTGTCTTCTTATAATAAAACCACAAACTAGTACTAGAGTCATTGCATGTGTGTTCTTTTCCACAAACCACACATGGATCCACCAGTGGTCATTGCATGTGTGTTATTTCCACAAACAAACATGGATCAACCACTAGAGTCATTGCATGTCCGTTCTTTTCCACAAACCACACATGGATCCACTAGTGGTCATTGCATGTGTGTTCTTTCCACAAACCACACATGGATCAACCACTAGAGTCATTGCATGTGTGTTATTTCCACAATCCACACATGGATCAACCACTAGAGTCATTGCAATGGTGTTCTTATACTAAAACCACAAACTAGTACTAGAGTCATTGCATGTGTGTTCTTTTCCACAAACCACACATGGATCCACCAGTGGTCATTGCATGTGTGTTCTTTGCACAAACCACACATGGATCAACCAGAGTCATTGCATGTGTGTTCTTTCCACAAACCACACATGGATCAACCACTAGAGTCATTGCATGTTTGTTCTTATACTAAAACCACAAACCAGCACTACAGTCACTGCATGTGTATTCTTTTCCACAAACCACACATGGATCCACCAGTGGTCATTGCATGTGTGTTCTTTCCACAAACCACATATGGTTCAACCACTAGTCATTGCATGTGTGTTCTTTCCACAAACCACACATGGATCAACCACTAGAGTCATTGCATGTTTGTTCTTATACTAAAACCACCAACCAGCACTAGAGTCATTGCATGTGTGTTCTTTTCCACAAACCACACATGGATCCACCACTAGAGTCATTGCATGTGTGTTCTTTCCACAAACCACATATGGATCAACCAGAGTCATTGCATGTGTGTTCTTTCCACAAACCACACATGTGGAACCACTAGAGTCATTGCATGTGTGTTATTTCCACAAACCACACATGGATCAACCACTAGAGTAATTGCATGTGTGTTATTTCCACAAACAAACATGGATCAACCACTAGAGTCATTGCATGTGTGTTCTTTTCCACAAACCACACATGGATCCACCAGTGGTCATCGCATGTGTGTTCTTTCCACAAACCACATATGGATCAACCAGAGTCATTGCATGTGTGTTCTTTCCACAAACCAGACATGTGGACCCACTAGAGTCAGTGCATGTGTGTTATTTCCACAAACCACACATGGATCAACCACTAGAGTCATTGCATGTCTGTTATTTCCACAAACCACACATGGATCAACCACTAGAGTCATTGCATGTGTGTTATTTCCACAAACCACACATGGATCAACCACTAGAGTCATTGCATGTTTGTTCTTATACTAAAACCACAAACCAGCACTAGATTCATTGCATGTGTGTTCTTTTACTAAAACCACAAACCAACACTAGAGTCATTGCATGTGTGTTCTTTTCCACAAACCACACATGGATCAACCACTAGAGTCATTGCATGTTTGTTCTTATACTAAAACCACAAACCAGCCCTAGAGTCATTGCATGTTTGTTCTTATACTAAAACCACAAACTAGAACTAGAGTCATTGCATATGTGTTCTTTTCCACAAACCACACATGGATCCACCAGTGGTCATTGCATGTGTGTTCTTTCCACAAACCACATATGGATCAACCGGAGTTATTGCATGTGTGGTATTTCCACAAACCACACATGTGGACCCACTAGAGTCATTGCATATGTGTTATTTCCACAAACCACACATGGATCAACCACTAGAGTCATTGCATATGTGTTATTTCCACAAACCAGCCATGGATCAACCACTAGAGTCATTCCATGTGTGTTCTTATACTAAAACCAACACTAGAGTCATTGCAGGTGTGTTCTTTTCACAAACCACACATGGATCAACCACTAGAGTCATTGCATGTGTGTTATTTCCACAAACAAACATGGATCAACCACTAGAGTCATTGCATGTCTGTTCTTTTCCACAAACCACACATGGATCCACTAGTGGTCATTGCATGTGTGTCCTTTCCACAAACCACACATGGATCAACCACTAGAGTCATTGCATGTGTGTTATTTCCATAATCCACACATGGATCAACCACTAGAGTCATTGCATGTGTCTTCTTATAATAAAACCACAAACTAGTACTAGAGTCATTGCATGTGTGTTCTTTTCCACAAACCACACATGGATCCACCAGTGGTCATTGCATGTGTGTTCTTTGCACAAACCACACATGGATCAACCAGAGTCATTGCATGTGTGTTTTTTCCACAAACCACACATGGATCAACCACTAGAGTCATTGCATGTTTGTTCTTATACTAAAACAACAAACCAACACTACAGTCACTGCATGTGTGTTCTTTTCCACAAACCACACATGGATCCACCAGTGGTCATTGCATGTGTGTTCTTTCCACAAACCACATATGGTTCAACCAGAGTCATTGCATGTGTGTTCTTTTCACAAACCACACATGGATCAACCACTAGAGTCATTGCATGTTTGTTCTTATACTAAAACCACAAACCAGCACTAGAGTCATTGCATGTGTGTTCTTTTCCACAAACCACACATGGATCCACCACTAGAGTCATTGCATGTGTGTTCTATCCACAAACCACATATGGATCAACCAGAGTCATTGCATGTGTGTTCTTTCCACAAACCACACATGTGGACCCACTAGAGTCATTGCATGTGTGTTATTTCCACAAACCACACATTGATCAACCACTAGAGTCATTGCATATGTGTTATTTCCACAAACCACACATGGATCAACCACTGGAGTCATTTCATGTGTGTTCCTATACTAAAACCAACACTAGAGTCATTGCATGTGTGTTCTTTTCACAAACCACACATGGATCAACCACTAGAGTCATTGCATGTGTGTTATTTCCGCAAACCACACATGGATCAACCATTAGAGTCATTGCATGCGTGTTATTTCCACAAACCACACATGGATCAACTACTAGAGTCATTGCATGTGTGTTATTTCCACCAACCACACATGGATCAACCACTAGAGTCATTGCATGTTTGTTCTTATTCTAAAACCACAAACCAGCACTAGAGTCATTGCATGTGTGTTCTTTTCCACAAACCACACATCGATCCACCACTATTGTCATTGCATGTGTGTTCTTTCCACAAACCACACATGGATCAACCACTAGGGTCATTGCATGATTGTTCTTATACTAAAACCACAAACCAGCACTAGAGTCATTGCATGTGTGTTCTTTTCCACAAACCACACATGGATCCACCACTAGAGTCATTGCATGTGTGTTCTTTCCTCAAACCACATATGGATCAACCAGAGTCATTGCATGTGTGTTCTGTCCACATACTACATATGTGGACCCACTAGAGTCATTGCTTGTGTGTTATTTCCACAAACCACACATGGATCAACCACTAGAGTCATTGCATGTGTGTTATTTCCACAAACCACACATGGATCAACCACTAGAGTCATTGCATGTGTGTTATTTCCACAAACCACACATGGATCAACCACTAGAGTCATTGCATGTGTGTTATTTCCACAAACCACACATGGATCCATTTGAGTCATTTCATGCTTGTTCTTATACTAAAACTAGCACTGCCCCCCAATGGATCCACCGTTAGACCGAGTCTTCTAGAAGGCACGCCATAACATAGTTGTTCTGCTTGACGATTGTTACATACCATTCGATTGGGGCGCTTGGACGATTGGGATGGTCTTCGCGAGAGCGATCCTCGAGTAGGCTATTCTGCGTCATGATTGGCCACGCTTGCTCTGGACAAACTGCCATATTTCAAGTGTTACGACTCACGAGTTCAGTGGGCCATATCCCAGTGTAACGTCCCCGTTTGTTGGGGGGATACCCCCGGGTAGGGTCACTCCGGGGTATAAGGGCCGAGTTAGCCGAGGTTCGGCAAGGTCAAAGCGGATGCTGGCCGAGTCACCTCAAGGCAGGCCGGATCACGGAGTAACCCGGACCAGGGGGGTCGCCTAACGTTGTCTCATCTGACTTAAGGAGTAAGTCGGAAATGCTTGTCTAACTTATATGCAGGAACAGGTGTGGCCGGATCTACTATGATCCGGATCCTCGCTTAGCTTCTGGGAGAAGGAAGGAATCTCTCTGGTTAAAAAAGAAGGTCCGGTACGTACTGGATGAGCGAATAAAGCAAGGGCAGGACCACCGGGTCATGGCCGACAAGGTTGACGACGCTCACGTCCGCTGACGCGGGCGCCGTAGAAGCTTACGTCGCTAAAGCATGTGTGACGCGGGGGAAAAGCACCCCGGTCGGGTTACCACTTTGGGAGGGGGCATATTCTTAGGAATATGCCTCCACGTATGCCCTAGGCCAGGACCGAACCTCCTCTATATAAGGGGGGTTAGGGTTCTGGTAGAGGGGGTTGCCAGAATTCTAGTTCGTTGAGCACTAGTTGATTGGGTGTTCCTTAGGGCTAGGAGATCTAGGCAAGAGTAAGAGAGCTCCTTCTTCCTCCTCTCGCCAATACAGCTCGAGGAGCACTTGTAATCTTGAAGATATAGCAATACAAACTTCTGTGTGGAGAATCACACTACTATCCCTCCCTGGATTCCCCTAGCGCATATTAGTCCCCACCTTTAGCCTATCCATGGCATCTGCCGTGACACCACCACGAAAGTTGGCACCCACCGTGGGGCTAGCGGCGCTAGCCGGGGTGAAGATCCGGACGGAAAACTTCATCGGCACCGGCGAACGCATTGTCTCCAGGCTCGTTAAGCGCTTTGGAGCGTTGGATTTCGTCAAGCTCCGGCACGCGCCCGCTTCCGCGCAACGGCCTATTCATCAAGCTCGGCGCGCACAAGGTCTACGTTGCTGTGGACGTCTCGTGCGTTCATCCGCGTCGTGTCGTCGATGCGGGGGAACCATCCCTCACTGTGGCTCGCGGGGCGCGTATCGCTCGCTCCCTGGACCATGCGGAGGTGATGATGACTGCGCCAGGTGCAGGAACAAGCAAGGATCCGGCACCAGACCCGGAGGTAACACCCAAAGCACCAAGGAAAGGTAGAGGACCTCCACTAGAGAGGCCTAAGAACGTACTGAGGGAAGCTATGGATAGCTTGGCTAACCCGGTAGCAGCAGTGGTAGATCCGGCTCAGGCACAAGCCGAGCTAGAGGAAACTCGGCAAAAGATACTGGAGGGCGCAAAGAAAATAGCCGCGGCTCAGCAGTCACTGAACATGACGCTGCGTGAGTACGCAAAGGCAAACAAGGTTGAAGCAGTAAGGGTAAAAGGGAGAAATCTCATAAGTGAGATGAACAGAGAAGGTGATGATGGAGCAGAAGGGTCGGAAAACTATCTCTCTGTGGGGTTGCCGAGGTATAGTACCCCGGCGAAGAACCTCAGAGCAGCAGATGTCGCTGTGTCCGAGCTAGAGGGTCTGACGGGTGAGGCCCGTCAAAGACAGCAAGACAGGGTTAACGAGCTGGTTCGGATCGCGAACAGGCAGAACGAGGAGCTGCTGAGAGCTAACCCGGAGAGAGCTGGGGCTTCCAAGATCGTCCATTCGGTGATGGGTAACCCGGAGAAATCCGCTGGAGCCGCATCATCGCCTCATGGCGGTCCAAGGAGAGAAGAGGTAGTAACCTCGGCCAGACGGAACAAACAGATCATCCCGTACGACCCAACGCGTGCGGGAAAAGAAAAAGAGATGCGGAGAAATGATGATCGATGGAGTGTCAGCCGAGGTGAAGCTGGCCGAGGTAATCATGACCAAGGCAATGCCGGTCAAGGGAACGCTGCCAACGGCAATGCCGGACAGCGCAACTCTGCAGGAGCAGGACAACCGCAGCAGCGGAATATACCGAGGCAAGAGCAAAGCGCCGGCCGAGGTATATAGCAGAAAGGTGCGCAACGAGAGCAAAACCGATACAACGACGGTGATTCGGAGATGGTGAGCGTAGGGTACCCAGACCGAACTATCATGTGATAGGGTCTAGATTGGGGAGCAGGGATTTGATGCCGGATGACGCCAGGTTAAAACTGGATCGCCTGTATAGATCGGAACAGATCGAATGTCAAGGTCCTCCGGGTCCAGCGTGCTTTGGACCCCGGATCATGAAGGAACCACCAGTACCCATCTTCCAATTACCTAGAGGCATGAAGACGTATGACGGCAGTACTAAGCCGGAGGATTGGTTGATAAACTATGCTACGGCGATGAAAATTGCAACTGGCAACTTGAGGTGGGCTGTGCGTTACGTGCCCCAGATGTTGGAAGGCCCGGCCAGAGTATGGTTGAATAATTTACCACCTGGAAGCATCAACTGCTGGATAGGTTTTGAAGAAATGTTTATCAACAACTTCTCAAGTACATACCAGAGGCCGAATAGACCACAGACCCTAGCAATGTCCAAGCAAATACCCAACAAGACGGATCGTGAATTCCTGACCCGGTGGTGTACCGTGAGAAACTCGCGTGAGGGTGTCATAGAGTCACAGGCCATAGCGTGGTTTGTGCAAGGGTGTAGGTACGGCAGCGAGCTGTGGATGAAGCTACAAAGAAAAAAGCCAGTTACGCTGGCAGAGATGATCCGGATTGCTGATTTGTATGCTTTGGGCGATCCAACTCAACCTAGGCTCGCATCAAACGAGTCAAACAAGGAATACTATCAGAGGGATGGAGCCGGGTCATCCCGGAGGAATGATTACAGAGGAAAAAGGAGAGATGACAGACCGGACCATCGCTATGGTTCGCAACAAGTTGCAGCAGTGAATCAAGATCAATCCGGAGGAGGGAGTAACCAACGCCAGAGAACTGGAGGGCAGTGGACTCCAAGAAATGATGGCAAGAAAACATGGACTGCGGAGCAGAAGAAACAGTGGCAGGAAAAAAAAGACTGTCCGAGGTATACCTATGAGTCGATGCTGGACCAGCCGTGTAAGTTTCACACGCCAAATCCGAATAGCCCGGCGGGTCACACGACGAGGCAATGTGAGTGGATGCGTAAGATAGAACAAGGTGGTTCGAGAAATGCTCAGGCACCCCGGAATGATCAACCTCGGTAGGAGTTACCCCGGCAGCAATTGCTCTCCAAAGCGAACACGCAGCAGCTAATGTTAACTCCCCCTCCGCCGAGGTATGACAACAATGAGAGAAGGGATGCAGTGCATCAGGTGGGAAATCAGCAACAACCGGATCAGAGGTACCCCGGAAACGAGGGAAGAAATGAATACAGGGAACATCACCAGAGTTATTGTGTGTTCACGACTGAGGAAACAGATAGAAAGAGCTTGCAGCGCCGACATATGGAGGTCAATGCGGTCATGCCAGCAGTGATGAGGTACATGCCTTGGTCGGACCAGGAAATCACCTGGAACATCAAAGATCATCCTAAACTTATGCCGAGCCCAGGTTCGTATGCGCTAGTGCTAGATCCGACGTTCATCGGACCGAACATCAATGTGAGGTTCTCCAAGGTTCTGATTGATAATGGTAGTAGCATTAACATCATGTATGCGGATACGATGCGCAAGTTGGGTCTCGGAGAACATGCTCCAGGCTACGAGAACAACTTTCCATGGCATAGTACCAGGCATTTCTTGTGAGACCATAGGCAAAATCCGGGTCGACGTGCTATTCGGAACAAGGGATAACTGCCAAACTGAAAATCTAGAGTTTGAAGTGGTAAACTTGGAAAGTGCATATCATGCGTTACTCGGAAGACCAGCATTAAACAAATTCATGGCAAGCTGTCACATCAGTTATCTAAAGATGAAGTTGCCCGGGCCAAATGGAGTGATTACCATTGCTGGAGATTTCCAGTGTTCCATGGAGTGTGCTTCAGCCGGGTCTAACCTAGCCGAGTCACTCGTGATTGCGCAAGAGAAAATAAAAATCCAAGAGGTGGCGGCATTAGCTCAGTCCGCGCAGCAGTATATGTCGGCGTTAAGTAACCCGCATGGCAGTGTTTCATTTCAAGCCGCAAAGGACACCAAGAAGATTCCAGTTGATAACATGTTTCCGGAGCGCACCGTAACAATTGGTGCCGGGTTAACTGAGAAATAGGAAAGCGAGCTCGTCAACTTCCTCCATGAGAATCGGGATATTTTTGCTTGGTTTACACAGGACTTGCAAGGTGTTCCGAGGGAGTTGGCCGAGCACTCTTTGAACGTAAGACCCGGAGCAAGGCCGGTGAAGCAACCTCTCCGCCGCTTCGCCGAGGATAGGAGAAAAGTCATTGGAGACGAGATAGCTCGGTTACTAGCAGCAGGATATATCATGGAGGTACTATATCCGGATTGGCTCTCTAATCCGGTGCTGGTAGAAAAGAAGAAGGACGATCCGAACGTGGCAGTGGTTTGGCGCATGTGTATCGATTACACGAACCTGAACAAGGCGTGTCCAAAAGATCCATTTCCACTACCGAGGATAGATCAGGTCATAGACTCAACCGCGGGATGCGAACTGTTGTCATTCATTGATGCGTATTCTGGCTTCCACCAGATACCTCTGAACCCGGATGATCAAATAAAAACGGCGTTTATTACCCCGTACAGGGCTTACTGCTATCACACTATGCCGTTCGGTTTACGTAATGCAGGTGCAACGTACCAGAGATGTATGCAAAAATGTTTGCACGACCAAATAGGTCAAAACGTACAAGTATACGTGGATGATGTGGTTATCAAGACCAAGGAAAGCGCAACGCTCCTTGACGACATAAGGCAAACATTCGTGAACTTGAGAAGGTTCCGGATGAAGCTGAACCCGGAAAAATGTACCTTCGGTGTCCCGACTGGAAAATTACTCCGATTTCTCGTCTCCAGCCGAGGTATCGAGGTTAATCCAACTAAGATCCGAGCCATCGAACGGATGGAGCTGCCGAAGTGTCTTAACGATGTCCAGAAGTTCACTGGATGCCTGGTGTCGTTCAGTCGGTTTGTATGTCGGTTGGGAGAAAAGGCACTGCCTCTCTACCAACTCATGAAAAAGTCGGATAAATTCGTTTAGACGCCACAGGCCGATGAAGCCTTTGCCCACTTAAAAAAGATGTTGGACACTGCACCAGTGTTAGCTTCTCCACTATCAAAGGAGCCAATGTTGCTCTACGTAGCCGCAACCAACCGAGTTGTAAGTGCAGTAATCGTAGTGGAACGCAATGAAGAGGGTAAGTCGGTGCAGAGGCTGGTGTATTACCTGAGTGAGGTATTGTCTGCCTCAAAACAGAACTACCCGCACTCTCAAAAGGTGGCATATGGTGTCTATATGGCGGCAAATAAGATATCTGGTTACTTTGAGGGGTGTGAATTTCACCATGTACCCCGGGCGGAAAACGAGGATGCCGACATGTTGTCAAAGCTCGGATCGACCAGACAGGCAATTCCACAGGGTATAGCATTGGAACACCTCAGAAAACCATCTATCAGGCCGTCCCCAGGAACCGACTCGATCTATGTCCCAGAAAATACGGAATCCGGAGCTGAGCCCATGGACATTGACATGGGAGGTGGTACGCGAGACCCGGGGACTGCCTCGGCAAACCCGAGGACTGCCTCGCTAGACCCAGGGACTACCTCGCTAGACCCGGGGACTGCTCAGCGTGATCCGACTGAAGTTATGCCGGTGGATCAGATGTAAATTGATGAGGAGATGTTCCCTCCACGAGCAATACCAGCTTGGGCACTGCCTATATTCCAATTCCTGAAAGATGGAACGTTGCCCGCTGAGGAGGTGTTAGCCAGGCAAACTCAGAGGAGAGCAAAAGCATACACAATCATCAATTCCGAGTTATACAAACAGAGTGTAACCAATGTTCTCCAAAGATGCGTTGACCCGGAAGAAGGGCTTGACATCCTTCGAGATATACACCAAGGAGAATGCGGGCATCATGCCTCATCCCGAGCCTTGGTGGCAAAGGCGTTCCGGCATGGATTCTACTGGCCAAGTGCCTTGGAACAAGCAGAAGATCTGGTGAGAAAATGCAATGGTTGTCAGAGGTACGCCACCAAGACACATATGCCTATGTCGGAACTCAAGACCATACTAATTACGTGGCCATTTGCTGTATGGTGCTTGGATATGGTTGGCTCGTTCAAACCAGCGAGAGGAAACATGACACACATTTTGGTCATGGTGGACAAGTTTACAAAATGGATTGAAGTGAAGCCTATAAGAAAATGTGATGGAGCTACGGCCATGACATTTCTCAAAGACATCATCTTGAGATACGGTTATCCACACAGTATTATAACTGATAATGGAACAAATTTTGCAGAAGGAGCATTTGCGCGCTTCTGCCGAGATAAGAAGATCCGACTCGATGTCGCCTCGGTAGCCCACCCCGCATCGAACGGACAAGTGGAAAGATCCAACATATTAGTATTATTCGGGATAAAACCCCGGATCATTGAGCCGCTGCAAAGATCAGCGGGGTGCTGGATAGAAGAACTACCAGCGGTACCAAGGAGCTTAAGAACAACTCCGAATCGATCAACAGGCTATACGCCATTTTTTCTGGTATATGGGGCAGAAGCTGTATTACCAGCCGACATAGAGCATGATTCGCCTAGGGTCACCCAATACACAGAAGCCGAAGTGCAAGAAGCCCGGCAAAATGATGTTGATCTGCTAGAAGAAGCGAGAGAACTGGCACTGTCTAGATCCGCCATATATCAGCAAAACCTCCGACGCTATCATAGTCGGAAAGTGTGCCCCCGAGTCTTCCGAGAAGGCGATCTGGTGCTCCGGTTAGTACAACGTACTACTGGCATGCATAAATTATCCCCACATGGGAAGGGCCATTCATTGTGAGCAAAGCATTGCACAATGATTCTTACTATCTTATAGATGCAAAGCCACAGGAAAAGAACAAGGCGGACAGGTCCGGAGAGGAATCCAAGCGACCGTGGAATGTAGCACTACTTCGTCCCTTCTACACTTAGCTAAGAAGTGTATGTATCCGAGTCATCTCATATGTCGGTATGTATGTCGGCAATGAGCTTATCAATGAAATAGCGGCGCCTCGAGCAGTAACTCGGGGACTGCCTTAATAATGTTTGTCGTAATTTCTTATGCGGTAGCTGGAATGAGTCGTTTTACTTAACCCAGATTAGTAATGTGTGAGCACCAAAAACCCAACCCTTCGACTTGCTGCTGTCCAACAAGAATTGGCTTCATGGCAAGCAAGGGAACAAGTTTGGAATTGCGTAGCACATGAAAAAACGACTAAGGAAACGAATTTATTCGAGCTAACGTTTGTTTTTTTGGACTAACCCTATGTTTATTTTCAAGTTATTATGCTGAATTATTTTGAGCCAAGCCTCAAAGTTTCTAAGTATTGTTAAGACAATTTTTAAAGCTCGGATTCGTAAGTCGTAAAACCGAATCAAGGTAGACACGAACCGAGCCAAAGAATTGAACGAACAAGAAAATGAAACTCGGGGACTACGCCCAAGTTAATCCGGCATAAAAACATAGTAGCAAAATATCACATATCCAGCATACAATTGCACCCGGCATACCGGGGATCTGATAAATTTTCGAGTGTTTTAGAACTAAGGAGGAGCAGGAGGAGCAGGTTCGGCGTCGTCGTCGATGCCTTCAATATCTGAAGCATCATCTTCCCCGTCCTCATCCGACCCATCTTCAACATTCTCATCCTACTCGTCCCCAGCGGATTCCAGGAAGCTCGGCCCTTCAATCCAGTCATGAATAGGAGAGTATTCAACGAGGCTGTAGGCGCAAGCCTGGCACCGAGCTACCCACTCCGGATCATCGGTCCATCTGGATCCGGTGTGCCGGCGTGTGAGGAGGCTGAGGTCGATCTTCTCGTACCATGTAAGAATATGATGAAGGATGGTGTCAGCTGCAGCGCGACCAGCAGATTCTCTCCAGAGGTCAAGCTGGGTCTCAACTTCCATTAATTTCTCGACGAGAGTTGCGATGGTCTCCGGGCAACTCTCTCCGGGCCAGAACGTATTGAAGATGCGCATTGCAACGTCGAGAATATCTTTGCCATAATTCTTGATGGTCTCCACGCGAGAGGACAAGCTGACCAATAGGTCCTCCATGTCCAAGGGAATGTTCTCACCATCAGGAGAAATGGGAGTACCCCTCTCTCGGCGAAATTTGGCAACAGCAGTGCTGGCAATCGCAGTACCCTTTGGAAAGTGGTCTGGAAACAAGGCAAAAGAAGAAGGTAAAGAAAAGATATATGAGGTAACCCGGAAAAGTATGTCGGATAAGAAAAAGGAACTTACGAGAAATATGGCTATGGATCCGGGTCAACTCCTTGATGTAGGCATCGCGTCTTTTGCGAAGTTGCTCAAGCTCAGCATTTGCCGACCCAAGCTGGACGTCGGATTCTCTGAGTAGGTCCTGGTCCTTAGAGATTTGGACAGTAAAGCGCTCACACTCTTCTGTGAAGTCCTGGCCAACTTTTTGGAGCTCGGTTTTGTGTTGGGCCTTCATCTTCTCCATCTCAGCCTTGAGCTTGGCTATCTCGTCGTCCTTGGTCCGGAGGAGGGTAAGCTCATCATTCTTCTTCTTCAGCTCAGCTTGATGTTGTCCTGCTTGTTCGAGAAAATGTAGCATCATATCAGGCACGGGCACACTATCCTCAAGCGATGCTGAAATAGTATGTTGAACCGGCAAAGCCGAGGAGTGAATGTTTGCCGAGCCATGGAGAAGAAGAAATGGAAAACACAACAAGGTAGAACGAAAGAGGACATACCCTGGATTTCCTCCAAGTTCTTCCACATAATTTTGTTCTTAGCCTCCACCCCAGCTGCAGAAACCGAATGAAAAGATTAGTCCGGCGGAAGAAAGTGAAGAAACACGGAGAGGTGCCGAGGGAGAAAATTACCCCTCTTTTCATGTTCTACGCCAAGTGCAACATGTTTTGCACGTAGGATCTTGTAGGTATCAAGCAGGCATTGGAATTTAGTGCTCCGCCGATTGGTGGTCACCTGAAAGAAGTACAGAAGTGTAAAATTAACTTGATGCATATTCGAAGTGTACAAGATATGGGCCAAGTGGAACTTAACCTGGCTCTAGGTGTGTGCATATTCGAAGTGTGCAAGATCCAGGCCAACTGGAACTTAACCCGGCTCTAGGTGTGTGCATATTTGAAGTGTACAACATCCGGGCCAAGTGGAACTTAACCCAGCTCTAGGTGTGTGCATATTCGAAGTGTGTAAGATCCGGGTCAAGTGGAACTTAACCCGGCTCTAGGTGTGTGCATATTCACAGTGTGCAAGATCCGGGCCAAGTGGAACTTAACCCAGCTCTAGGTGTGTGCATATTCGAAGTGTGTAAGATCCGGGTCAAGTGGAACTTAACCCGGCTCTAGGTGTGTGCATATTCGAAGTGTGCAAGATCCGGGCCAAGTGGAACTTAACCCGGCTCTAGGTGTGTGCATGCAGCTACGTTGATTTTCTAATGAGCATCCGGCCGAGTAACAAGCTACTCCACCGAAGGCTCGGGGACTAATGGTTATTATCTACAACATGTAAAGGAGAAACGACATACCTCCATCATTCGCCCCGCGAGGTTAATTGCCTTGGCGGCAGTATTCATCTGGGCAGAAAATTCTGCAGGGCCAAACTTTTCCGGGAGATCGTCGTTGTAGACGAACTCCGCCTTGTTCCAGTTCATGACGAACTCGATAAGGCTCGGAGGGTACCGTTCGCTAGTGGGCATGTGGGGTGCCACCAAGCCCTTCGCATGAGCGTCCTTCCTCTCAATTAGGGCAAGAGCTGGGATGGTGTGCAGAACCATCTACTGCGCATCTGTTGGCTCGGCAGGAACATCTGTCGCTGCTGGTGATTTCTTTGAAAGCATCGACGACAGGGTTCGCTGCCCGGCCTCAACGGATATAGACTTGGCAGTATCCGGAGCCTTCTTGCCTTTAGCTTGCTGGGAAGAAGTAACTGCGGTGGACTTCCCTTTATACGCTGCTAGAATAGTTCTTCGCCGAGGCTGAGATGACTCGGACGAGGCAGAAGAACTTGGCACTAGAGCTGTTGTGGATTTCCTTGGTGCCGGGACAGGTGCTAGCTCGGTAGCTAGAACTGGAGCTGTTGCTGGTGCTGGTGCTGGTGTTGCCGTAGACTCGGTGGTTGCTGGTTGCGGCAATGCCGAAGTGGTAGACGCCGTCGCCTCGGCCGAACCGACCCCTCCCGCTCCAAGGTCGCGTTCCTCTCGATGAGGTACTGCGGAACCCGGAGCAGCCGCAGAGCCCTCCGGAATAGGGCTCAGCGGGCGTGACTCGTCGTCACGAGGAGGAGAAGGACCAGACCGAAGGGGAGAAGAGATGCTCGATCCGCTCTGAGGGACCTCCACAGGAGGCCTGAAAAAGAGAATAAGGTCAGGTGTGAAATTACCGCGATGCAAGGAAAAGTGAGTTACACAATGAGAAATGACTTACACATCCGAGGTCTCGGCCTCCTTGGGTTTTCGGGCCCTCCGTGCCGGGGCTTTGCTGTAGCATCCCAATTGTCTAACAATTGCAATGCTACTAGCCTAGTCTATATAAATGCTACTTCCTACATATAATTGTTGCATCATAATTATGTCATGCTCATGTCATCATGCCACCTTGCATTTGAGCATCATATAAAACCCTTTTCAATTTGGATCTTCTCTCATATGCATCATTAATTGTATTTGCCTCTTGATATTGTATTTGGTTATTGATAAATTGTTTAAATGCCCAAGTTGAGTTGGGGGAATATCTTTTATTCCAATTCCACCACCTCTCTTTGTCACCACCTTATAATTCCACCATCCAACCAAATATGAGCTTTGCACTTTATTGGCTTTTACCTCTAGCTCATGTGGGTTGGGATGGATCCAATTCTATTTCCACATGCTCTCATATTAGCATCATGTTGTTTTCACATTATTGATATGTGGAGCCACCTTTGCATGCATTATGAGTAGTGCTCCTTTTCCTAGCTTTCATATGGATTATTATGGATTTATGCTCATGTTGGGATATTTTTGGGACTATTAAACATCTAGTGGAATATACACACTAGCAAGTCCCAATTATAATCAAATATCATCATCTCCATCTACTCCACTTGGAACTTTCATTTAAATTCTTTTGCTTGGCCTTACTCCACATTTGGGTAATGCATAAGAATAATGCCATGATTATTATTTTGTTTTCACAAGGTTAAAACATGGCATTTAATGTTTTTGCATGGGCCATGCAACCATCTCCATCTTTTGTCCTCCTTTGTTTTTATTTGATTTTTAGTGAATCACCTCTATCCTTCTCCACCATTCCTTTTTGTTTGATTTCGTTTGAGTTTGCTAAAACCCTACACCTCTTCCACCCCTTTTTGTATGATCAAGCTAGATGCATGCAAGTATCTAAACCCTAAGCCCCCTCTCTCATCTCTCCTCTCTCTAACCTAGATAACCCCAAACCCTAAACCTAACCCCTCATCTAACCCTAGTTACACCCTAACCACACCTCCCTCACCTCACCCCTCTCTTCTCACCTCTCCTCCAACCATGCCGAGCCTCACCCTGGCCCCACCTAGCTACCATCCACCCCAAGCCCTAACCCGAGCCCCCTCTAGCCCCAACCCTAGCTCACCCGAGCCTACCTCCCCTCTCTCCTTCTCTCTGCCAGCAGCCCCACCCGAGCCTACCCCTCCTTGGACGCTCTCTGGTCCCACCTGGCAGCCCCATGCGCCTGCCCTGCCCTAGCCTCACGACAAGCACGTGAGAGGAGGGGAGAAAAGGTGGCCGAGACCACCTTTTTCCTCTACCCACTCCCGCACGCCACCTCCTCCCTCTCTCTCGCTCGCCCTCATCCACACGTCTCCTTTGCCCTCCCAGATCCGCCCAGAGCCCTGCCGCTCCTCTCCTCCCTCTCCACCGACGCCCACCCTCTCTCGCCGACCGCCGCCAGCACGTCGTCGTCTTCGTTGTTCCGGCCGTCAAGCGCGTCGAGGAGGTGGACTGGAAGACCAAGGGCATCCCTCTGCTTCACCCTGGACACGCCGTCGAGGAGGAGAAGGGCTGGAACCGCCGGTACCCGCCGCCACCGTCGCCAAACCCTAGCCCGCCGGAACGTCTGCGTCGTCGACGATCGGCTACTCCTCTGCCCGATCCGACCGCACCAACAACCCCGCGGTGAGCCCACGATCCTCCCTGACACCTCCGTCCTTGCCGTGGCTCCCTGTTCTCGCCGGACCAACCGTCGAGCGCTCTCGGTGCGTCGCGTGCGCGTGCGTCCTCTGCGTCGTCGCGTCGCGAAGAGCCTCATCTAGCCGTCCATCCCCCTCCTAGCAACCTCCCCGAGCCAGCCGCACTGGCTAGCCCCATCAGCACGGACGGCGGCGACCCGCGTTCGATTCCCCCCGCTCTGCATCGCGCGCGGTTTTCCGTCAGACCGTGGAGACGAAGCACAGTACCGCGGCGCTGTTTTGCAGTTAGCCCCTCCCTTTTGTTTTCGCTCAACCCGCAGTCCGCCGAGCCCACCAGCCAGCCTCTGTGGAAACTTTGCAAAGAGCACCCTGTAGAATCTTAGCCCTAACCCGTGCTCCAACCCCAGCCCCTCCTGTCAGTCCCTGTCTCCCTCGCCGCTGTCAAGTGCGCCCGCGCCAGATGGCCCACCCCGCAGCCTCAGTGGCTAGGCGAGCCCGCGGTGACAGAAGGTTTTCCTGGACGCTGTGTCGCCCAGTCAGCCTGGCCCCACTTGACTGTGGCTGTGGCTAGATCTGGGTTGAGTAAGAAAAGGATTTCTGTTTTCTGTTTAAAAATTTAAACCTTTTCAAATTTGGTTTAAATTTCAAATTCAAATCTGTATTTAAATAACTTTTAAAATATAAATCCAAATTAAACATGTAATATATGTTTTGAAATCAGAAAAATGTGAGAAATTCAAATATGCACTTCAAAATATATTTTGAACACTTTAAATTTCAAGTTGATGAAAATTACAATAAAATGCCCTTTTCCTTAAGTAATTAATAACTTTTGATTTATAACTCCAAATTTAACAAATAATATGTCTAAATCGATCAGCTCGACGAGGCCTTTCTGTCTATGCATCCCATGTTCTGTTTTGCAGCATGCATTATAAAAATATAAGGTATACAGCAACTTATTTGAGGTTAAAATATGACTAAAACTCCATAAAATGCTTTATTCTTGTGTTTCACACCTCACCCATGCCATGCTACTTTATTGCCATGCAAATTGTGCATCATTCATCATGGCATGATTGTTTGCTTGTCGCATTTTAATTCATATGCTTGTGCACTCTATTTATGTTGGCCCTTGTTTGTTTGGTTCTTCTTCGAATAGACGCTGAGCAGTGGATATATCAAGAAACCCAGGAGCACCACCTAGATCAATCCCTTGCTTCAACTGAGCTGCCAGGCAAGCACTACCACATGCTTGCATACATATAGTACCTATTGCCTCTATCTTATTCTTGCATCATTGAGTCGCGATTGCATTAAACTGAATCCCAAGTATTGCATAGCCTTTACATTTAAACCCCACCGAAGCTTGTTCCTCCATCCCATGAGCCATTACTACAGGAGTTGATTGAGCCATGCGGGTCGTAGAACAGCATGTGTAGGGTATGTGAGTGTCTAATGGATAACGAGGTACCTAAACAACTTCACCTGAGTAGTAATGGGATAACTAATGAAAGTGGCATCGGTGAGCAATATCTGCTATTTGGTTTTTCATGCTCACTTGTGTCCCGTAGGACCCCGAGTACTTGATTCCTGTTCCTTGAATATTCGCGCTATCCACATCCGGGAGGCTTATGAACACCCCTGAGCCAGAGCTTGATTCATTCTTATTTCTTGGGGCCACAATTAGTTTGGGGCTTTATTACTATCCTGTACTTATGCCATGTTTTACTGTTTTATTTAAGATTGTGCGTGGAGCACCTGTACTGTTTAGGTCCGTGACACGTTTTCGCTGTATCGACAAGCCCAGTCACACTTTCGGGTTCCCAGTCGTTTACAGCCGTCCACACAAACCTTGAGTCCGTCTCGGAGTCGGCCAACTTCGTTGCGGGTAGCTTAATGGGGTGGCCCCCTGAAATATTTCTGAATCCTGTGATCGCTTTTTCGTGACTACCTCGTTGGGTTCTGATTTGGTTTTTCCGAGGTTGATCGAGTGTGTGTTGCTATTTGTGCACCCCTGTAGGGTAAAACTTTCTGAAAGCCGTGTCCGCGGTTATGGACGACTTGGAGCATAGTTTCTCGATCATAGACAAGTATAACTAAAGTACCGCTTTTAACTTGACTAAGTAACTGACTAGTAAATAGTGCAACACTCATGGAATGGATAATAAAACTGCCAACGGATGGGGGGTTGTTCGTCCGCTTCCTCGTTGATAAGCGAGGAGGAGGATGGATCTATTGATATTACTGTTATAACTGTTGTTAATAATTCACGGACATCCGTCTATCTTTGGTTAGGCGGATGGTTAGCGAGTATCTATAGAATTGTTAGGTATTATCTTTTGCTGCAATTGCGTCACCCCAGGTTGTGTCCCCTTTAGAGGCATAAATACTTGCTGAGTACCCCTAGGGTCTCACACGATAAATTGTTTGATTCAGATGAACAGGTAAACCCGCAAGATGGATACTGGGTGGAGGAGACGAACAATGTTGGCAACGATCACTCGGTGTAGAGATTCCGGGAACGGGGATCCGTGAGATCTGTGGGCGGGATGTGTTTATTTATGGGGCATCTTATGCCGATTTGCTTCTTATCCGTACTCGGATCTTGTTTTCCGCTTCCGCCTGATACTCTGATGTTTGACGTATGAGGAGATATCCTAAACTATTATATCTATCTAGGATATTTGGATCTTGCCGTATGGCGTTGCAATATTTCTACTTCTTTTAGATGGAATGGCTCTGAGGACCATTGTATGGTGGCTTGCATACATACTCATTTGTGTATGTAGTTGATCCCTTCGCCTGCCGATTACGCCGCTCGTTCTTGTCCCGATGTTTGGAAATGGTTAGGACGACCGAAAGGTCTACCTGTGAGTGGCATTTGGCCCCACCGTACTATTTTAACCATTTCCGCTCATCCAGGCTTGTAACTAAGAGCGTAATTCACCGAGGTAGTTACAATTGGTATCAGAGCCATCCCGCCCTTCAGGGTCTCAGCCAAATGGTCGTTGTCAGTCTAGCAAATATTTTTGGTAGCTATGTATACTAGGGAAAAACAAAACGTGAGAGTAGGACTGCTTCCATTTTTCTTCTTACCCACCACCCACCCTTTTCTGGTAAGGAAGTGTAACGTTTTCAATCCTCTTCTTAAAATTCAAACTAGGATTCACGTGTTCTGGGTTTCCGTAGTACCATAGAAAGTGTGTGTGTGTAATTCCTTGTCTATCTGTTGCATCCAATTTGTTATCACAATCTGCCTTTGGTTATCAACTGTTGGTATATTCCATACCGACAGGCTTTTGAAAACCGGCACGATCTATCTGACTCCTTGTTAACCGGTGCCATCTTCTTAAGGGTGTCCTTCCTTCTAGCAACTCCACATTCTGTGTAAGCATCAGCTGCTAATCTCTACCTGATAAGTGATTTTTGCGCATCTATTGGTATTTTAATGCCGAAAAATGCGGAAAATTTTTCTTTGATACATCTGTGTTTCCACACTCCTTTCCAGTCGTGTGTGAAACATTATCTATCTCCCTTTTATCAGCATGTCCATGCTAACTCATTCTTTTGTCACCGGCGCTTAATCCTAGAGTTTCATTTCATCTCCAATTCTCTTGGGCTAATTACATAATATGTGTCGATCCGATGCTGGTGATTGTAATTTAGTTCTTGGCATAGCTATATGACACTTATCATGAGTGGAATATGGAAAATGCTCTCAACTCTATCCTCCAAATGGTGACGGTTATCTCCTGTGATTTTGAGTACACCGTGATCATAGCTATGCATATTCGAGCATCTTTGGCAATCCGGAGTTTCTCAAAGCACTACGGCGGTCTATCATCTGTCCTTTATGCTGCACATCTTTTTGAATTCCATATCTGCAAAATTCTCTTTGAGACGAGGGAATTGCATCTTTTCGTCTTTGATAGCTTTGTTTAAGGTATGATTTATCATCTTTTCTTTATCCAAGATCTCTTTATCTTTGTAACCGGTGATCCGATCGACAATGTGAACCAGGTGACATCTCTTTTCCTTCCGAAGGACCAGATAATCTATTCTTCCAGTGTATCTTCTTCAACACGAACCCGTGCTCTTAATATTGATCTTTCTAAGAGCGTTGAGCTCAGAAAGTGTTTCGAGCATTTGTTCGTTTCTCCCGCCTCTTGAACTTGATATTCTGGGAATATCCTGTTAATCCATGGTGGTATATGTTGATAATATGCTTGCCTATTCCATATCAATGGAAGAACATGGAAGGTCATCTGTGTCTCTTTCTCTCAAGCTTCGTGAGCACTCCCTGTGTGCAAAGTCTCAAAGTGAGAATTCTGACTTTTTGAAGTCACCTATCTCGGCCACGTCCTTCTCCTAAATAGATCGCTTCAATTATGGAATCAGCAAGTTCATTGTTAATTCCATCTTCCATCTTCAATCAAACCTAGAGTTTTTCCTTGTTGGCGAGTTATCATCGTCGTTCCGCCGAAGATTTCCTCAAGACTGCTAAATCTCTCTCAATCATTTCAAGAAGAACATGGAGTCCTTTTCACCTCAGTCTCGTCAAGTGATCTTTTGAAACCCTCTCGTTCTATCATTTATGCTCAATCCATCGGAGGCCATGAAGACCTTCCAGATCTTGTATTCCTTATGTTCAAGTGGTGCTATCTTTTTCTTTGTCTGTTGAATCTTGCAGTTGTCTCCATGATCTTCCTTCATATCTTTCCGGTGGCTGGTTACTTATGACATGACGACAACATCGTCATCTTTATCTATCTATGAATCCGCCGAATCGTTTGCATCTATCCTTGTTTTCTAACGAAGTTCCATGAGTTATTGTCTATACCTTCAGTCTGTTTCGGTAGTTGGGTTGCATGGTTTTCTTATTCATGTGCGGAGTAATGCTTTGAGTGCGGGATGGAGTAGCTACCATACCACTACTCTTATCATTCGCTCTTGTACATTGAATTGGTGAATTAATGTGATTTCACTCATTCCACGGAAGTTAGAAGTGGCCTTTATCCCTTGATACTTTTACTTCCGACCTTGTTTTTCCGGAGTGCTCTCTCGAAGAAAGTAATCAATAATCTCTTGTTGGTGGTCTGTCTATTCTAGATGTAGCAAAATCTTCAATTATCTGGTGGAAACAAACGCAAACTCTTTTCTGTCCTTGTCATTCTACCGATGCTCGACATCCCCAAATAGGATGAAAGGAAACTATCTCTCTCTTTGTTTCATCAATTCTTTTTCTGTGGTAAAGCCAATTATGGTTGAGACCATCAGCCGCAAATCTATTGCGTTAGCCTCAAGGCTAAAGAAAGCTATAAGTATCTCTACAATAAAATCCAGATCCTCCATATTCTTGCGTCTCGGGGTTCCACCATGATCTGGCTTCACATCCGTCTCTGGAAGTTATATCCACGCACCTCAATTGCGTGATCAGTTGGGTCTTACCGGCACAACAAGAATCTAATCCGATGATGTCTAACTAAATCTTTCTATTGATATCAAGGGACTCTATTGTTTGAAGGCAATATTGTTTCCGTATTTCATTTCTCAAATCCGAGAGTAGATACGATGCTTTTGTCATAGTGGTTCAAACCTCTTCAATCTAGCTCTTTTTCTTCCGGCGAGATAAAGATTCATCCTCTCTCGTATCAGTAAACCTTTAATCTTGACGGTGTGTCTTTCTTTATCCATGATACATCATCTTGTCCTTTCTTTCACAAGTGGTTCTATTCTTTTATCATGTTTCTTGAGAAAACCGAAGCTATGTCCATCCTATCCTTCTTGTCTCACGACAATCCTTCAACTCTTCTAACCGTTGTTTCTCAAGCAAACGCAAGACTAGCAGCAAGTCTAGCAAGTTTTCCGTTGTTCATCAACTTGGGAACGTGAGGGTCACCTTCGTTCGAACACCCGCCTCTCCTTGTGTTGTTTTCTTTTTCCTAGGAATCTCGGGGCGAGATTCTTGTTTAGTGGGGGAGAGTTGTAGCATCCCAATTGTCTAACAATTGCAATGCTACTAGCCTAGTCTATATAAATGCTACTTCCTACATATAATTGTTGCATCATAATTATGTCATGCTCATGTCATCATGCCACCTTGCATTTGAGCATCATATAAAACCCTTTTCAATTTGGATCTTCTCTCATATGCATCATTAATTGTATTTGCCTCTTGATATTGTATTTGGTTATTGATAAATTGTTTAAATGCCCAAGTTGAGTTGGGGGCATATCTTTTATTCCAATTCCACCACCTCTCTTTGTCACCACCTTATAATTCCACCATCCAACCAAATATGAGCTTTGCACTTTATTGGCTTTTACCTCTAGCTCATGTGGGTTGGGATGGATCCAATTCTATTTCCACATGCTCTCATATTAGCATCATGTTGTTTTCACATTATTGATATGTGGAGCCACCTTTGCATGCATTATGAGTAGTGCTCCTTTTCCTAGCTTTCATATGGATTATTATGGATTTATGCTCATGTTGGGATATTTTTGGGACTATTAAACATCTAGTGGAATATACACACTAGCAAGTCCCAATTATAATCAAATATCATCATCTCCATCTACTCCACTTGGAACTTTCATTTAAATTCTTTTGCTTGGCCTTACTCCACATTTGGGTAATGCATAAGAATAATGCCATGATTATTATTTTGTTTTCACAAGGTTAAAACATGGCATTTAATGTTTTTGCATGGGCCATGCAACCATCTCCATCTTTTGTCCTCCTTTGTTTTTATTTGATTTTTAGTGAATCACCTCTATCCTTCTCTACCATTCCTTTTTGTTTGATTTCGTTTGAGTTTGCTAAAACCCTACACCTCTTCCACCCCTTTTTGTATGATCTAGCTAGATGCATGCAAGTATCTAAACCCTAAGCCCCCTCTCTCATCTCTCCTATCTCTAACCTAGATAACCCCAAACCCTAAACCTAACCCCTCATCTAACCCTAGTTACACCCTAACCACACCTCCCTCACCTCACCCCTCTCTTCTCACCTCTCCTCCAACCATGCCGAGCCTCACCCTGGCCCCACCTAGCTACCATCCACCCCAAGCCCTAACCCGAGCCCCCTCTAGCCCCAACCCTAGCTCACCCGAGCCTACCTCCCCTCTCTCCTTCTCTCTGCCAGCAGCCCCACCCGAGCCTACCCCTCCTTGGACGCTCTCTGGTCCCACCTGGCAGCCCCATGCGCCTGCCCTGCCCTAGCCTCACGACAAGCACGTGAGAGGAGGGGAGAAAAGGTGGCCGAGACCACCTTTTTCCTCTACCCACTCCCGCACGCCACCTCCTCCCTCTCTCTCGCTCGCCCTCATCCACACGTCTCCTCTGCCCTCCCAGATCCGCCCAGAGCCCTGCCGCTCCTCTCCTCCCTCTCCACCGACACCCACCCTCTCTCGCCGACCGCCGCCAGCACGTCGTCGTCTTTGTCGTTCCGGCCGTCAAGCGCGTCGAGGAGGTGGACTGGAAGACCAAGGGCATCCCTCTGCTTCACCCTGGACACACCATCAAGGAGGAGAAGGGCTGGAACCGCCGGTACCGCCGCCACCATCGCCAAACCCTAGCCCGCCGAAACGTCTGCGTCGTCGATGATCGGCCACTCCTCTGCCCGATCCGACCGCACCAATAACCCCGCGGTGAGCCCACGATCCTCCCTGACACCTCCGTCCTCGCCGTGGCTCCCTGTTCTCGCCGGACCAACCGTCGAGCGCTCTCGGTGTGTCGCGTGCGCGTGTGTCCTCTGCGTCGTCGTGTCGCGAAGAGCCTCATCTAGCCGTCCATCCCCCTCCTAGCAACCTCCCCGAGCCAGCCGCACTGGCTAGCCCCATCAGCGCGGACGGCCGCGACCCGCGTTCGATTCCCCCTGCTCTGCACCGTGCGCGGTTTTCCGTCAGACCGTGGAGACGAAGCACAGTACCGCGGCACAGTTTTGCAGTTAGCCCCTCCCTTTTGTTTTCGCTCAACCCGCAGTCCGCCGAGCCCACCAGCCAGCCTCTGTGGAAACTTTGCAAAGAGCACCCCGTAGAATCTTAGCCCTAACCCGCGCTCCAACCCCAGCCCCTCCTGTCAGTCCCTGTCTCCCTCGCCGCTGTCAAGCGGGCCTGCGCCAGATGGCCCACCCCGCAGCCTCAGTGGCTAGGCGAGCGCGCGGTGACAGAAGGTTTTCCTGGACGCTGTGTCGCCCAGTCAGCCTGGCCCCACTTGTCTGTGGTTGTGGCTAGATCTGGGTTGAGTAAGAAAAGGATTTCTGTTTTCTGTTTAAAAATTTAAACCTTTTCAAATTTGGTTTTAAATTTCAAATTCAAATCTGTATTTAAATAACTTTTAAAATATAAATCCAAATTAAACATGTAATATATGTTTTGAAATCAGAAAAATGTGAGAAATTCAAATATGCACTTCAAAATATATTTTGAACACTTTAAATTTCAAGTTGATGAAAATTACAATAAAATTCCCTTTTCCTTAAGTAATTAATAACTTTTGATTTATAACTCCAAATTTAACAAATAATATGTCTAAATCGATCAGCTCGACGAGACTTTTCCGTCTATGCATCCCATGTTCTGTTTTGCAGCATGCATCATAAAAATATAAGGTATACAGCAACTTATTTGAGGTTAAAATATGACTAAAACTCCATAAAATGCTTTATTCTTGTGTTTCACACCTCACCCATGCCATGCTACTTTATTGCCATGCAAATTGTGCATCATTCATCATGGCATGATTGTTTGCTTGTCGCATTTTAATTCATATGCTTGTGCACTCTATTTATGTTGGCCCTTGTTTGTTTGGTTATTCTTCGAATAGACGCTGAGTAGGGGATATATCAAGAAACCCAGGAGCACCACCCAGATCCATCCCTCGCTTCAACTGAGCTGCCAGGCAAGCACTACCACATGCTTGCATACATATAGTACCTATTGCCTCTATCTTATTCTTGCATCATTGAGTCGCGATTGCATTAAACTGAATCCCAAGTATTGCATAGCCTTTACATTTAAACCCCACCGAAGCTTGTTCCTCCGTCCCATGAGCCATTACTACAGGAGTTGATTGAGCCATGCGGGTCGTAGAACAGCATGTGTAGGGTATGTGAGTGTCTAATGGATAACGAGGTACCTAAACAACTTAACCTGAGTAGTAATGGGATAACTAATGAAAGTGGCATCGGTGAGCAATATCTGCTATTTGGTTTTTCATGCTCACTTGTGTCCCGTAGGACCCCGAGTACTTGATTCCTGTTCCTTGAATATTCGCGCTATCCACATCCGGGAGGCTTATGAACCCCCCTGAGCCAGAGCTTGATTCATTCTTATTTCTTGGGGCCACAATTAGTTTGGGGCTTTATTACTATCCTGTACTTATGCCATGTTTTACTGTTTTATTTAAGATTGTGCGTGGAGCACCTGTACTGTTTAGGTCCGTGACACGTTTTCGCTGTATCGACAAGCCCAGTAACACTTTCGGGTTCCCAGTCGTTTACAGCCGTCCACACAAACCTTGAGTCCGTCTCGGAGTCGGCCAACTTCGTTGCGGGTAGCTTAATGGGGTGGCCCCCTGAAATATTTCTGAATCCTGTGATCGCTTTGTCGTGACTACCTCGTTGGGTTTTGATTTGGTTTTTCCGAGGTTGATCGAGTGTGTGTTGCTATTTGTGCACCCCTGCAGGGTAAAACTTTCTGAAAGCCATGTCCGCGGTTATGGACGACTTGGAGCACAGTTTCTCGATCATAGACAAGTATAACTAAAGTACCGCTTTTAACTTGACTAAGTAACTGACTAGTAAATAGTGCAACACTCATGGAATGGATAATAAAACTGCCAACGGATGGGGGGTTGTTTGTCCGCTTCCTCGTTGGTAAGCAGGAGGAGGATGGATCTGTTGATATTACTGTTATAACTGTTGTTAATAATTCACGGACATCCGTCTATCTTTGGTTAGACGGATGGTTAGCGAGTATCTATAGAATTGTTAGGTATTATCTTTTGCTGCAATTGCATCACCCCAGGTTGTGTCCCCTTTAGAGGCATAAAGACTTGCTGAGTACCCCTAGGGTCTCACACGATAAATTGTTTGATTCAGATGAACAGGTAAACCCGCAAGATGGATACTGGGTGGAGGAGACGGACGATGTTGGCAACGATCACTCGGTGTAGAGATTCCGGGAACGGGGATCCGTGAGATCTGTCGGCGGGATGTGTTTATTTATGGGGCATCTTATGCCGATTTGCTTCTTATCCGTACTCGGATCTTGTTTTCCGCTTCCGCCTGATACTCTGATGTTTGACGTATGAGGAGATATCCTAAACTATTATATCTATCTAGGATATTTGGATCTTGCCGTATGGCGTTGCAATATTTCTACTTCTTTTAGATGGAATGGATCTGAGGACCATTGTATGGTGGCTTGCATACATACTCATTTGTGTATGTAGTTGATCCCTTCGCCTGCCGATTACGCCGCTCATTCTTGTCCCGATGTTTGGAAATGGTTAGGACGGCCGAAAGGTCTACCTGTGAGTGGCATTTGGCCCCACCGTACTATTTTAACCATTTCCGCTCATCCAGGCTTGTAACTAAGAGCGTAATTCACCGAGGTAGTTGCATTTGCCTGCCCGCTTGGAGGCAGTCTTATCTCCGGCCTTCTTTTGCCTTTTTGTGGGCTGAGAAGGTTCGGAGGAAGAACTTGACGCGGATCCACGCTTCTTCTTCGACGCCACTGGAACCGGCTCGCCCGTGGCAAGTGGAGGATCCTCGTGGATATGCCCACCGGGGTTAGCTGATGTTGGAAAGGCAAAAGAAAGAGGGACAGCCTCAACGGGTTCAATCACGTCAATATCCGAGTCATCCTCATCATCGGGCCAATCTCTAAGAGAAGAGAATTTACTGCTGGGACGTTTGGTGGCGTCGGTCATAGGGAGGAACATCTCCTGGTCCGGCTCCTCCTCATCCGGGACCTCTCGGTCCGGCGCCCACTTAAGGGTCGGATCCGTGTCGTCCTCGAGAGTTTGCTGAAGGAACAGCTGAGAAAAAGCATGAAGTACAGAGTCAGAAATATAGCAAAAACCGACACATACTTGATCCGAAGTAAGTTTGCCCCGCGAAGCTTACCGCGGGAGGGAGCCTGTCACGGCAGTAGGGCTCGATTCCCCACGTCCATTCGGCGGAGAAATCCTTGTGGGTGGTGAAAAGAGCTTTAACCCGGCGAAAGATCTCGGTGTTGCTCAATTCAAAGGAGGAGGTTCGGTTGGGGTCGCGTCCAGAGCTCATGTGGCATAACTTGTGCGAGCTCTGCTGGTTAACTTGGTTGGCCAGAGCTGTAGGTTTCTTGGGGACCTCCTCCCAGAAATCCGTATAAGGTGGGCCCGGAGCGTAGGGCAGCAACCGAATCAAATCTTCGGTACCTTCGTTCCGGACGTAGTAGAAGGTCCGGGCCCATCCTTTGCAGGAGTCAAGCCCGGTGACCCGGGGAAAGAATGAAAATCTCCGGGGCAAGATGGAGGCAGCTCCGAACTGGGTGAGCTGCTTGTCCTCCGACTCAACGTGGATATTGGGGACAACGTTGTGACGGAGGCCGAAGAACTGGATCCACAGCTCCTTCGTGGGCCATAGTCCGGTGTAGCCCTCGATCATAGAGGCAAAGGCGGAAAGAGAGGTGATGGCGTTTGCTGGGAGATGGTGTGGCTGCAGGTGATACGTCTTGACCCAATCCTAGAAGAAGTCGCTCACCGGGATACCAAATCCCCGTTGGAAATGGGATAGGAATACGACGAACTCACCCGGATTGGGCGAGGGGGCCAGTTCCAAGGAGGGGAGACGAGCGGCGACGCCGGCGCGAATACGCCTGGTCCGGTAGAGCCAGTCGATGTTGTCTTGACAGACCCACGAACCGGCCCACGCGCCGCGGTCCGCCGCGCCGGCGTCCTCCTCCATCTCCTGCTCGGCGACGACGAGCTTTTCCTCTGTCATCTCATATTCGCTGTCCTTGCTGGAGCTAGCGGCGACAGGGATCTATGGCCTAGATTGGCGAGGACCCGTGGCTAAGCAGTTGCGCAGCGGTGGCTGCGAAGCAGAAGCACGGGGAGAGTGCTGCGGCGATGTTGCTGCTAGAAGCACCGGTGGCGGCGTGGTCGCGAGGAAGACGAAGGAGAAAACGCAACTGGCAAAGGGGCACAGAGGTGGAAAAACGCTAAGGGACGCGCCCCTTCTCTATTTAATCACCCCCAGTGATCGATGAGTGGGATCGCGCTGCACCGACGAGCCACACGCTGTGGCCGTGTATCACCCGCATCAGCCAATCAGAGAAAAGCCACACAGGGGGCCACAGAGTAGAAGCGATCCCATGACGCGACGTGCTGTTGCGGTAAACGAGGAGGCAGGCATGACGTGACCCACGAACAGTGAAACTGACAATTACTGCGGCGCTTACTGTGCAGGCCCTTAAAATAAGACAAGGTAATGATTAGCCTCCACGTGGGTTGGCGTATGAGAGAAGGAAACGGCGCTCGGATCAAACCGTGATAACCATGGGATCCGATCCAAAGTGGTGACCCGGCCGGAAAGTGAAAACTTGGAACGTGCGAAGGGAACATAAATCTATATAATCCGAGATCAGGAGCTGACCCGGAATTAAACGTCTGAGGCTCGGACATAAATGAACCTGATGTGGCCTTAGCGGCAAAGGTAGCTAAGACCGCACCAGCTTCGGGGACTAATGTTGGGGGGATACCCCCGGGTAGGGTCACTCCAGGGTATAAGGGTCGAGTTAGCCGAGGTTCGGCAAGGTCAAAGCGGATGCTGGCCGAGTCACCTCAAGGCAGGCCGGATCACGGAGTAACCCGGACCAGGGGGGTCGCCTAACGTTGTCTCATCCGACTTAAGGAGTAAGTCGAAAATGCTTGTCTAACTTATATGCAGGAACAGGTGTGGCCGGATCTACTATGATCCGGATCCTCGCTTAGCTTCTGGGAGAAGGAAGGAATCTCTCTGGTCAAAAAAGAAGGTCCGGTACATACTGGATGAGCGAATAAAGCAAGGGCAGGACCACCGGGTCATGGCCGACAAGGGTGACGACGCTCACGTCCGCTGACGCGGGCGCCGTAGAAGCTTACGTTGCTAAAGCATGTATGACGCGGGGGAAAAGCACCTCGGTCGGGTTACCACTTTGGGAGGGGGAATATTCTTAGGAATATGCCTCCACGTATGCCCTAGGCCAGGACCGAACCTCCTCTATATAAGGGGGGTTAGGGTTCTGGTAGAGGGGGTTGGCAGAATTCTAGTTGGTTGAGCACTAGTTGATTGGGTGATTCCTTAGGGCTAGGAGATCTAGGCAAGAGTAAGAGAGCTCCTTCTTCCTCCTCTCGCCAATACAGCTCGAGGAGCACTTGTAATCTTGAAGATATAGCGATACAAACTTCTGTGTGGAGAATCACTCTACTATCCCTCCCTGAATTCCCCTAGCGCATATTAGTCCCCACCTTTAGCCTATCCATGGCATCTGCCGTGACACCACCACGACACCGTTACTTCTCTTCCTCCCCGTACTTCTCTTCATTCCCCTCGAAGCCACTTTCCCCACTTCACTTCCATCCTGCCGTAGCCGCAAGCCGACGACATCCGCCAATTCTCTGGTCGCTACCTTCATGGTAAGAAATCATTTTACAAGCTTTTGAACTTATCCTACACATTCCTGCTATTTGGCAATCTATCTACTGATCTTTTTTCCGATTTCTCGACGAACTTCAGTTGTGGCAGATGTGGGAGCCCAAGAATCTGGAGATCCTCGCGTGCAACTGCGCAGCGGCGTTCCCGCTCGTGTGCTCCCACCCAGGATGCTTTCACCGTTACTCCTACCGCGATCTCCCGCTCCAGGAGCTCGCGTGCCCGCACGGCGTGTGCGCCTGCACGGAGCCGGGCTGCAACTACACCGGCCCGCCGGCAGAGCTCGTCGTCCACCTTGTAGGTGGGCACTTGATTGAAGTGATTAGGATCTCGTACGGGCAAGCCCAACTTCTCCAAGAGCAGGTGCCGTTCACTGACTCGGCACGCCGCCTGCTAATTTTCCTGGGGGGGGGGGGACGGCTCTGTTTTTGTCCTGACCATCACCGCCGGTGTTCCGGGAACTAGAGCCGGGCCCACCGTCGTGGGTGCCATATGCGTCAGGTTGGTCTCGTGCGCCTGGCCCGTATACACGGGGCGCATGTGGGCGAACGCCCAGCCGCCGTTGTCGGATAGCATTCTTATGCTAGCCGAGGCGCCGAGCTGCCCGACGCTACGGGAGGTGGTGTATGTGGACCTAAGGTCGATCCTATGCGTGTCATCTCAGTACCTTATCGATGCTGGACCGAACAGGTAGATGCATTTCTACATTTGTATCGAGAAGACCGACAAACAAATGTAGTACTTGTGATGTCGTTACTGTTAGACTTAAGCGATGCTTCTCACGTGCTTAGAGCATACGTGTTGTGCGAATGTACCCCAGTTGTAGTTTTCAGTACTCCTTAATACTTCGACGACTTATTATATTGGTCCAATCAGCTTGTTGTTGTCACGTTGCAAAGTCCGCTTGCTCTGGACAGACCGGCAATACCGTGTGCTCCCACTCCCGCATGTTAGTGTCACGTGTTCCGAGGGCCCACCTGCCAGTGTCCTTCCCCTCGAAGCCACTGTCCCAACTTCTCTTCCATCCTGCCACTCCCGTCTGGTGGTTGTAATCTGATGATTTTTGTTGGATTTTTTACAAGTAATCGACGTTGATAATGCAACATGCAAATGGCACAGACACAATTTATAAAGTGGAAGCACTCACCGGCTTCTATTGCACACATTTCTTAATATAGCTCGACAAACACATTACAATAATTGTACTCGCATTAAAAACAACCAAAATTGCAACCATCCTAAACAACATCTAACCCCACATCACACAGCTGTCGTCGGAGTCCACCTCGATTGGTGACACCGCCGTGCCCTTTCCGGCGACATCCACTCCCACCCGTGGCTTGCCCTTCGCCAAGGAGGCAACAATGGCGTTCTGCACAACTTCGTCCCTGTCGCCCTCCACATCGGAATCGACAATGACGAAGGTGACGGGGTTGGCGTGGACCGAGCGTCGTCGCTTGGCGGCTCCTGCTCGAGCTCAACGCTGCATCAGTCCTTCTACAGGTAGGAGGGGCTGAGCTCGCATACGTAGCGTCATCGCTCCTCTCAAGAAACCATGGCCATTTGATACTGCGACGGTAGGATCTTGGGGTGGATCCGCCGCGACGAGCCCTACCGGAAGCGGTGGAGCGGATGGATCTACCGGCGCGAGCCATAACAAGTTCCTAGGAGGGAGTAAGATTGTGGGCCAGGCGTGTCTGGTTCCTGAGCAAGACCTCCCAGTGATATGTACGCAGGCAAGGTACCAAAAAATTTCGTCCAGTGTGCGCGACAGGGCTTTTGAACCACGAAGGCGTGAATTTCTTTTGACAAGGCCACACGCTAGGTCCTCCACCTGTCAGCCGAATGTGGACGGTAGGATTCTGCCCGAGTTATTAAGTAGGGATAAATCACGCTTCACCACTACCCTAACATCCAAAGGCTCCTCTTTCTTCTGCCCTTGCTCCCCTCGCTCATGGCTCACAGCTCGTGCAGTTCGTCTCGGGCGGAATCAGGGTCGGCTCAACACTGTCAGGCGGGTGCCCCCATCAGGTACCAGAGGGCGTCCTACGATTACTACCCCGATATGCTGTGTTTGTGTGGTGAGAGGATGCCGAGATGGATTTCGTGGACCGACGAAAATACTGCAGGAAAATTCAGCAACTGCAGCATCAGAGCGGTAAGTTCCTACTGTAGGTACAATGGTAACCCGGATCCGGAAAGCGTAATGTAATTCTTTTTTTTGTTTCCTTTGATCTACTATGCAGGAAGGGAGGGGGACTGGCTATAACAAGTTTGTGTGGATCGAAAAGCCACTGACAGGTTTTCACAAAGAGCTTGTTCAGGATCTGCGTGATGCTGTGTGGGACAAGAAAGAGGAGATTCGTGTGATGGAGCGAGAGATCCGGGAGCTTCGCCAGGTGCAGGGGAGGCAGGGGCAGGGAGGTGGTGAGACAAACGTGCTCAAGATTATGCCAGATAGTGGACACAATTTCCTCATTATCTGGCCATTATTTGTTGCATTTGCAGTTTATGTTGCCATGTCGTTGTCCAGCAGCTGAAATAAGTTGCTGCTTCGTGGAGTGTAGCGGCCAGCTTAAGAAATTGTTTTCTAGCCCAGAAACTTATCATAAGTGTAATGCCAACAGCAGGGATTTATTAAGCGCCTATAAATAAATCATGTCTGTGCCACTAACACCCATCGATTTTGGAGAGGATTTAACCGCTCAGCTATCGCGATTGTTCAGATAGTAATGGCACAGTCACAGTTTTGGATTCAACTAGTGGCCTCGGCCATATCAAATCCTAAAGTCGCGATACATTTTACTACGAGTACGAGAGGCAGATTGTTTCGCCCGACAAGTTCCACGCACACAGCTCTAGAGTTTAACCGATCTACATATATAGGTTCAAGTTCAATACATCATTAGGCTGCTACACTGCTAGCCCTCTTTCTCTACTTGGGTGCCAACTTTCTTCCTCTTTCCTTCACGTCCACTAGCTTCTTCATCTCCTGCCTTCTTCCTCTTCCTGGGTGCCAATTTTCTTACCTTCACGTACCCTGCATCTCCGGGCCGAGGGAAGTCAGGCCAATCAGCACCAGAATCTTGTCTGGCATCATCACTCCACTCGTTTTGGTTTTCTTCCCGCAGCAAAAGCACTGAGTCGGCTGTCTTGTTTCTTACCTTGCGCTTCCTGTAAAAAAACCAGTACATGGATTACTACCTTATATCTACAGACTATAAACAATTTTTTTGTGTGAATGTACCATCTCATACCTAGGTTTGGGAGCATTAAGGGGACATCCAGCTGCTCTATGGCCTATAAGATGGCAGGTCTTGCATCTGTTTTTGCCCTTCTTTGTAGCACAGAAAGCCGAACCCTTCTTCTAGAGAAAATTCTTAAACCTATTCACCTCGGGTCTTCCTCTGCCCCTTTTCGTAACTGGCTGGCAAAGCTCGAAAGACAGTTGGACTTGAGGCCACTGAGATGGGTCTGTACATGGCTCGACGGATCCAGCGTACACAACTCTGAACTTTTCCATAGAGTAGTAGTCTGACAAATACTGATCCAAATGTGGTAGAGTTCTTTTCTTCACCAAGAAGGCCAAGGCGTGGTCGCAAGGTTTCCCGGTATGCTGCCACTCTAAGCAGGTACATTCTCGCAGCTGGGTGTTCACAACATCCCTTTTGCCACTCTTGGACATATTGACCACCTCATAGCTTCTGTTGGTTGACGGGAGAACCTTAAGATGAGCAAGTCCTCGGCTTATCTTGTGCAGTTGTTGTACAACTAGCGGTAGCATATGTCCTCTAAGTCTCCTACCGACCTCTCTCCTTATATTTAACAGCTTCATGATCATACCACGTATGATGTCCATCAAGATATGAACATGACGCACTTTTATGTCCTTCACCTAGTTATTCAGACATTCTGCAAGGTTGTTGTTTATGTAATCAACTTTGATGTCAGGGTTGAATTGACTCCTCTCCCATAGCTGCGAATGATGGATGGCTAAGTACTCTGGAAGTTCAGGGGCTTCGGCAAAAATCTTGCTCATGAAATAATCGCTGCTACTAGGTTTGTAAACTCTAGCAGCAGGAAACATGTAACGAAATACGCTGCCTGCATAGTGTGAGTACAATTTGAGCATCATATGGGCATGGCATTCTCTACCTTCAGCTTGCAGGAACACCTCCTTCACTGCATTCGTCAGCCCTTTGCATGCATCCGTGGATATAGCCAATGGATCCATGTGGCCTACTGATCTCTTGAGCTGCCTCATAAACCAGACCCAGTTTTCCTCCGTTTCTGTTTCAAACAGCCTGAATGCCACTAGGAACATCCAGTTGTGACCATCAAGTGTTGTGGAAGATGGCAGGCAGCCTTTCCATTTGCCAGTTAGGACAGTGCTGTCTACACTCAGATACGGCCTACAGCCGCCCTTGAATCCATCGATGCAAGGTTTAAGCGCCATGAAAAATCTTTTGAAATATATTTTACCACCTTCTGATTCGGTGTCAATCTCCACAACACTCCCCGGACACCTAGCTTGTACCTCCTCCTTGAATTTGTACAGCATCCTGAAGCTATTGGTCCAATCCCCGTGCAAGACCCCCAGAGCTTTCTCTTTACCTTTCCAAACCGTGTAATACGGAAGGACAATGTTGTATTTAGAACCGAGGCTAGTCTAAATATTCTTCGCGGTCTCCTTAGGGTTATCCTTTAGTATGGACATAGATTTCATAGCCACCCACTCCGTATCAGCCATTGAGGATTTTAGTTTGCTTCCTGTCGAACACATGTGTGCAGGGCCCATTCTGTTCACCTGCAACACAGATTCATTTAAAAGATAAGCAGAGTCGACTAGTTGCCAGAAAGATATCGCACATCAATTGTAGTTATAGAGTGAAAAGAGAGAGAAAGAGAGTTCTAATGGTTTGCTGCATTGATTGCCCGAATACCCTAATTGCAGTCGACGCAGGTAAGGATCTTGCTGTGATCCTCCATGGACAATGTACCTCGGCCCGTCCATTCATCCACGTTAACTTGCAAACGGCCTCATACCTCTCGGTAGAGTTCTTCAGTCGATAAACATCGAACTCCCCCTTGATACAAAAATGCCGGAACGACATCCTGAACTCATGCATGCTCCTGAACTCGGTGCCGACTGAAATTATAGGATACTCGTGGTCATGTTTCATTTGTTCTACTTCAACACCCAAATCATCGACTGGAATACCAGCCTCATCGTTAAGTTCCTCGTCTATTTCATCATCACCAGATTCTTGATCCTCTATAGTGCCTGCTTCTTCATCTGATTCAGAATCTTCGCCATCGTCTCTAATGCCTAGTACTGCACACATCATATTGACTCCCATGGGTGGGGCTGCACCATCGTATCCACCCGGATGGACAGGAACATTGCCCCAGTCCACCTCACCGGCAAGTCTGTTTTCTCCAAGACACTCGGTTGGTTGTGCTGCAACCACATGGGGTGGTCTTACATTTGCACGCATCCCAGGTACTTCAGTGGACAAACAACAGTCAGAATCAATTTCATCTTGAGTGTACAGAACCCTCTTGCTCTTCCTGTGTACATCCTCCTTCCTTGTGTAATCTTTCTGTTGGAATTATGCCCTAGAGGCAATAATAAATATGTTATTATTATAATTCTTGTTCATGATAAAGTTTATATTCCATGCTAGAATTGTATTAAGCGGAAACATTAATACTTGTGTGGTTTGTGAACAACACCGTGTCCCTAGTACGCCTCTATGGACTAGCTCATTGATCAATGATGGTTAAGGTTTCCTAACCATAGACATGAGTTGTCAATTGATAATGAGATCATATCATTGGAGAATGATATGGTGGATAGACCCAAACTAAGCGAAGCAATTAGATCGTGTTCGTCTTTGCGAAGCTTTTCCTATGTCAAATATTGTATTCCTTAGACCATGAGATAATACAACTCCCTGATATCGGAAGAAAGCTTTGAGGTCATCAAACGTCATCCTATGAGAGGGTGATCATAAAGGTGTCTCTCAGGTGATCGGAAAGTATCTGTTGGGTTCTATGTATCGAGATGGGATTTGTCCCTCCCAAGTCGGAGAGATATACTTCGGGCCCACTCGGTAATCGATATCAACACCGCTTGCAAGCATGTGGTTAAGGAGTTAATCACAAAGTGATATCGGATTACGGAACGAGTAAAGTACTTGCTGTGAACGAGATTGAACTAGGTATGACGATACCGACGATCGAATCTCGGGCAAGTAAAATATCGCGAGACGAAGGGAATATATATATGGGATTGATTGAATCCTGGCATCGTGGTTCATCCGATATGATCATCGATGAATGTGTGGGAGTCAATATGGGTGCCCAGACCCCACTGTTGATTATTGATAGAAGATCATGTCTGCATGTTCTCGAACCCGCAGGGTCACAACCTTAACGTGTCTCGACGCTAGGATAGATTGGATACTTGGTTTATGAATTTTTGTTCGGAGTCTCGGATGGGATCCAGGATATCACGAGAGGTTCCGGAATGGTCCGGAGAATAAGATTCATATAAGGCAGTGCAGTTTTTGGAGTTCGGAATTGTTCCGGGTTAATCGGTATTGTACCGGAAGCTTCTAGAACCTTCCGGAAGGGGGCCAACGTGGTCCCACCTTCCGGGAGGGGGCATGGGCCTATGAGGGAGTGTCCTGGCCGCATTGGGCCAGGGGCACAAGGCCCCATAGGGCCCAGCCGATCCTAGATAAGTTTAAATCGTTTAAACTAGAGATAAGATAAGATAGGATTTCTAGATAAGGGAGAGTTTAAATTGTTTAAACTAGAGATAGGCTTGGAGGAGAGGCTAGGGCTGGCCGCACCCCCTCTATAAATAGAGGGCTGGTGCGCCCCCTCCTCAACACACACCTTCCTCCAACCCTAGTTGCCCTGCTGCCCTTCCTCTCTCCCTCCCGACTGTTTGTAGGCGAAGCCCTGCAGCAGAAATTCTCCACCATATACACCACGCCGTCGTGCTCTAGATCCAATCTATCTCTCCACCATACTTGCTGGTCCGAGGAAGGAGGAGACTTCGAGGTCCCGCACGTGTGCATCTCACGGAGGCACCGCCACTTGTGGTGCTAGATCAGATCGGATCGCGAGGAGGAGAAGCGAGTACGACTACATCACCCACGTTCCGACGAACGTTCCGCTGTGCGAATCTTCAAGGGTATGAAGATCTAATCCAATCTCTCTCGTTGTTTGCATCTCCTAGATTAGATCTTGGCTTTCCCTCTGTTCGCTTCCGTAGAAAATTTTGATTTACTATGCTGCGAAACCCTTCAGTGGTATCAGAGCTAGATCTATGCGTAGATGTGATTCACGATTAGAACGCAACATGGTTATTGCGGGCGTTGATGTTTTCTGTTGCAAGCCTCTTGTTTGTGTTCTTCTTATGACGCGGCATAGTGAGATTGAAGCGGTCCAGGCCAACCTTACGCGACGTCGTTCGCGAGACCGGCTCCGCACTTGACGTGTGGCTTGTACCACACATGCGGCTGGTGGATGTCAGTTTCTCTCACTATAGTTGTCATGGGATTAACACCGGAGTTTGGCAACCATAATATCACCGTTGTGGCTTTCCGTAGGTAAGAATCGTTCTTAGCATCTACTCCCATAAGCCACGTAAAACATGCAACAACAAAGTAGAGGCGTCTAACTTGTTTTTGCAGGGAGTGTTTTCTGTGATATGGTATGGCCCAAGATGTGATGTGTATATTGTATGCGATGATCATGTTTTGTAATGTTTCACGACTTGCATGTCGATGAGTACACAACCGGCAGGAGCCATATGGTTGTCTTTATAATTGTGTATGACCTGCGAGTCAACTTCTTATACGCCATGTAATAGCTTTACTTTATCGCTAAGTAGTTAGCAATAGTTGTAGTTGCTATTCGTGGTGGAGGCAATCATGGTGGAGTGATGGAGATCATGCCGGAACGCACAAGATGGAGATCATTGCGCGAATATTGGCTATACCATGTCACATAAAGTTATATGCATGTGATGTTTATCCTTTTATGTATCTTATTATGCTTAGATCGCGACGGTAGCATTATAAGATGATTCCTCACTTAAAGATCAAGATAAAAACTGTGTTCTCCCCAAGTATGCACCGTTGCGAAAGTTCGTCGTGTCCAAGCATCACGTGATGATCGGGTGCTATAGACTCTACGCTCACATACAACGGGTGCAAGCCAGTTTTGCACACGCGGAAATACTTGGGTCTAACTTGACGAGCCTAGCATGTACAGACATGGCCTCGGAACACATGAACCGAAAGGTTAAGCATGAGTCATATAAATGATATGATCGACACTTCGTTGTCCACCATTGAAACCACATCTCTTCTCGTGATGATCGGATTAGGTGTGGTGAATTTGGATCGTGTTCACTAAACAACTTGAGGGATGTTGAATTTAGTGGGAGTTCATCTAGTAATTTGATTAAGTTGAACTATTTATCATGAACATAGTCTAAATTGTACTTGCAAATACTATAGATCCAATGGCCAAGTCCAACTTCAACTTCAACGTTTTTTCTGAGAAAGAAAAGCTTAGAAACAATGGGTCTAACTTCACCAACTGGTTCCGCAATCTAAGAATCATTCTGTCTGGCGGACAAAAGGACTATGTCCTTGAGAAAGCGTTAGGTAACCCCCCTGCTGCAACTGCGCCGGCTGATGAGAAAGCTGTCTATCAGTCGCGCAAAGATGATTATGGTGTGATTAAGAGCACCATGTTGTTTGCTATGAACCGGAACTTCAAAATCGTTTTGAAAACTATCCCGGGCCCTTTGAGATTCTCGAGGAGCTGAAAACCATGTTTCAGACTCAGGCCCGTTCTGAGAGATATGAGATCTCTGAGAAGTTCTTTAACTGCAAGATGGAGGAAGGGAGTTCCGTTAGTGACCACGCCATTAAGATGTCGGGCTACACTCAACGCCTTGAGCAACTGGACTGCAAGATTCCAGAGGAGCTCAAGATTGACAGGGTTCTGCAATCACTCCCTCCCAGCTACAAAAGTTTTGTAGTGACTCATAATCAGATTGGTTCCACTGATACGATCACCGAGCTCTTCGCAAAGATGAAGGCTGCGGAGGTGGACATCAAGAAGGATAATCATGTGTTGATGGTCAACAAGCCCTCCTTTAAGAAAGGTAAAGGTGCAAAGAAGCCCTTCAAGAAAGGCGGCGGCAAGCGCGTTGCCCCTACTGAGAAGAAGCTCAAGTCTGGTCCCAAGCCGGACACTGAGTGCTTCTATTGCAAGGACAAGGGTCACTGGAAGCGCAACTGTCCGAAGTACTTAGCGGACAAGAAGGCTGGCACCATCAAAGGTATATTTGATATACATGTTATTGATGTTTTCCTTACTAGCCCTCGTTGTAGTGCCTGGGTATTTGATACCGGTTCAGTTGCTAATATTTGTAACTCGAAACAGGAGCTACAGAATAGACGGCGGCTTGCGAGGGATGAGGTGACGATGCGCGTTGGCAACGGATCAAGAGTTGATGTGATGGCCGTTGGCACGCTCTCCTTAGTTCTACCTTCGGGATTAGTTTTAAACCTTAATAAATGTTATTATGTGCCTGCGTTGAGTATGAACATTATTTCTGGATCGTGTTTATTGCAAGACGGTTATTCATTTAAATCGGAGAATAATGGTTGTTCTATTTATATGAGTAACATCTTTTATGGTCATGCACCTCTTGTGAATGGTTTATTTCTTCGAAATCTCGAAAGGGATGAAACACACATCCATAACATTGAGGCTAAGAGATGCAAAGTAGATAGTGATAATACTACTTATTTGTGGCACTGTCGTCTGGGTCATATTGGTGTAAAGCGCATGAAGAAACTCCATTCTGATGGACTTTTGGAGTCTCTTGATTTTGAATCATTTGACACATGCGAACCATGCCTCATGGGCAAGATGATCAAAACCCCGTTCTCCGGTATGATGGAGCGAGCAACGGACTTGTTGGAAATCATACATACCGATGTATGCGGACCGATGAGTGTTTCGACGCGCGGTGGATATCGCTATTTTCTCACTTTTACCGATGACTTAAGTAGATATGGGTATATCTATTTAATGAAACATAAATCTGAAACATTTGAAAAGTTCAAAGAATATCAGAATGAAGTGGAGAACCATCATAACAGAAAGATTAAGTTTCTACGATCCGATCGTGGGGGCGAATATTTGAGTTATGATTTTCTCACGCATCTCAAAGCAAGTGGAATCGTTTCACAACTCACGCCACCCGGAACACCACAGCACAATGGTGTGTCTGAACGCCGGAATCGAACCCTATTAAATATGGTCTGATCAATGATGTCTCTTACTGATTTGCCGTTATCATTTTGGGGTTATGCATTAGAAACCGCTGCATTCACTTTAAATAGGGCTCCATCTAAATCCGTTGAGACGACACCGTATGAACTGTGGTTTGGTGCTAAACCTAAGTTGTCGTTTCTTAAAGTTTGGGGATGCGAAGCTTACGTCAAGAAGTTGATGCCGGACAAGCTCGAACACAAAGCGGAGAAATGCGTCTTCATAGGATACCCTAAGGAAACTATTGGGTATACCTTCTATCACAGAACCGAAGGCAAAGTATTTGTCACAAAGAACGGTTCCTTTCTTGAGAAGGAGTTTCTCTCGAAAGAAGTGAGTGGGAGGAAAGTAGAGCTAGACGAGGTTATTGAACCTTCTCTTGAATTGGAGAGTAGCGCAGCACCTGAAATTGTTCCAGTGCCGCCTGCACCAACAATAGAGGAAGCTAATGACAAGGATCATGAAGCTTCGGACGATGCTGCTACTGAACGTCGCAGGTCGACAAGGTCGCGTGCCCCTCCTGAGTGGTACGGCAACCCTGTCCTGACTGTCTTGTTAGTAGAAGACAGCGAACCTACGAACTATGAGGAAGCGATGATGAGCCCAGACTCTGAGAAATGGCTAGAAGCCATGAAATCCGAATTGGGATCCATGAGCGAAAACCAAGTATGGACTTTGGTGGATCCTCCTAGCGACCGAAAGGCCGTTGAGTGCAAATGGATCTTCAAGAAGAAAGCGGATGCGGATGGTAATGTTACCGTCTATAAAGAACGGCTTGTTGCGAAAGGTTTTCGACAAGTTCAAGGTGTTGACTACGATGAGACTTTCTCTCCTGTAGCGATGTTTAAGTCCATTCGGATTTTATTAGCAATTGCTGCGTTTCATGATTATGAAATATGGCAAATGGATGTCAAGACTGCTTTCCTCAATGGCAACATTGATGAAGAGTTGTATATGATGCAACCCGAAGGTTTTGTCGATCCTAAGGATGCTGATAAAGTATGCAAACTTTAGCGTTCCATTTATGGACTGAAGCAAGCGTCTCTAAGTTGGAACCTTCGGTTTGATCAAGTGATCAAGATCTTTGGATTTGTTCCAAATTGCTACGAAGCTTGCATCTACAAGAAAGTGAGTGGGGGCTCGGTGACGTTTCTGGTACTATATGTGGATGACATATTGATTATTGGAAATGACATCAACATGCTTAACGATGTGAAGAGTTATTTGAACAAGTGTTTTTCAATGAAAGACCTAGGTGAAGCTGCTTATATATTGGGCATCAAAATCTATAGAGATAGACAAAGACGCCTGATAGCTTTAAGCCAGAGTACATACCTAGACAAAGTTCTGAAAAGGTTCAGAATGGATAAGGCATTAAAAGGTTCAGTGCCTATGTTGTCAGGTAAGATATTGAGCAAGGCTCAGTGTCCAGCTACGGTAAATGATAGGGAAGCTATGAGAAAAGTGCCTTATGCCTCGGCCATAGGTTCCATCATGTATGCCATGATGTGTACTAGACCGGATGTGTCCAATGCTCTTAGTTTGACGAGCAGATATCAAAGTGATCCAGGAGTGGAACACTGGACAGCCGTGAAGAACATCCTAAGGTACCTAAATAGGACTAAAGAAATGTTCTTAGTCTATGGGGGTTATGAACAGCTTGTCGTAAAAGGTTACGTCGATGCTAGTTTCGACACCGACAAGGATGATTCTAAATCTCAGACAGGATACGTGTATATTTTGAATGGAGGAGCTGTGAGCTGGAGAAGCTGCAAGCAAAGCGTGATCGCGGGATCTACAGTGGAAGCGGAATACATGGCTGCTGCAGAAGCGTCAAGTGAAGGAGTTTGGATCAGAAACTTCATCACTGAGCTTGGCGTGGTTCCAAGTGCGTTGGACCCACTGGAGATATTGTGTGACAACACTGGCGCCATAGCACTCGCTAAGGAACCAAGATATCATCCAAAGACCAAGCATATCAACCGCAAGTTTCATATAATCCGAGATTATATAGCAGATGGAGATCTGAAGATCAGCAAAGTACATACAGATCTGAATGTCGCAGATCCATTGACTAAACCTCTTCCACGTGTAAAACATGATCAGCACCTCAGTGCCATGGGTGTGAGATTGTTGCCAAATGTAAACTAGATTATTGACTCTAGTGCAAGTGGGAGACTATTGGAATTATGCCCTAGAGGCAATAATAAAGATGTTATTATTATAATTCTTGTTCATGATAAAGTTTATATTCCATGCTAGAATTGTATTAAGCGGAAACATTAATACTTGTGTGGTTTGTGAACAACACCGTGTCCCTAGTACGCCTCTATGGACTAGCTCATTGATCAATGATGGTTAAGGTTTCCTAACCATATACATGAGTTGTCAATTGATAATGAGATCATATCATTGGAGAATAATATGGTGGATAGACCCAAACTAAGCGAAGCAATTAGATCGTGTCATCGTGTTCGTCTTTGCGAAGCTTTTCCTATGTCAAATATTGTATTCCTTAGACCATGAGATAATACAACTCCCTGATATCGGAAGAAAGCTTTGAGGTCATCAAACGTCATCCTATGAGAGGGTGATCATAAAGGTGTCTCTCAGGTGATCGGAAAGTATCTGTTGGGTTGTATGTATCGAGATGGGATTTGTCCCTCCCAAGTCGGAGAGATATACTTCGGGCCCACTCGGTAATCGATATCAACACCGCTTGCAAGCATGTGGTTAAGGAGTTAATCACAAAGTGATATCGGATTATGGAACGAGTAAAGTACTTGCTGTGAACGAGATTGAACTAGGTATGACGATACCGACGATCGAATCTCGGGCAAGTAAAATATCGCGAGACGAAGGGAATATATATAGGATTGATTGAATCCTGGCATCGTGGTTCATCCGATATGATCATCGATGAATGTGTGGGAGTCAATATGGGTGCCCAGACCCCGCTGTTGATTATTTATAGAAGATCATGTCTGCATGTTCTCGAACCCGCAGGGTCACACACTTAACGTGTCTCGACGCTAGGATAGATTGGATACTTGGTTTATGCATTTTTGTTTGGAGTCTCGGATGGGATCCGGGATATCACGAGAGGTTCCGGAATGGTCCGGAGAATAAGATTCATATAAGGAAGTGCAGTTTTTGGAGTTCGGAATTGTTCCGGGTTAATCGGTATTGTACCGGAAGCTTCTAGAACCTTCCAGAAGGGGGCCAACGTGGTCCCACCTTCCGGGAGGGGGCATGGGCCTATGAGGGAGTGTCCTGGCCGCATTGGGCCAGGGGCACAAGGCCCCATAGGGCCCAGCCGATCCTAGATAAGTTTAAATCGTTTAAACTAGAGATAAGATAAGATAGGATTTCTAGATAAGGGAGAGTTTAAATTGTTTAAACTAGAGATAGGCTTGGAGGAGAGGCTAGGGCTGGCCGCCCCCCCTCTATAAATAGAGGGCTGGTGCGCCCCCTCCTCAACACACACCTTCCTCCAACCCTAGTTGCCCTGCTGCCCTTCCTCTCTCCCTCCCGACTGTTTGTAGGCGAAGCCCTACAGCAGAAATTCTCCACCATATACACCACGCCGTCGTTCTGTAGATCCAATCTATCTCTCCACCATACTTGCTGGTCCGAGGAAGGAGGAGACGTCGAGGTGCCGCACGTGTGCATCTCACGGAGGCACCGCCACTTGTGGTGCTAGATCGGATCGGATCGCGAGGAGGAGAAGCGAGTACGACTACATCACCCACGTTCTGACGAACGTTCCGCTGTGCGAATCTTCAAGGGTATGAAGATCTAATCCAATCTCTCTCGTTGTTTGCATCTCCTAGATTAGATCTTGGCTTTCCCTCTGTTCGCTTCCGTAGAAAATTTTGATTTACTATGCTGCGAAACCCTTCACTTTCCTGATGGTATCAGTAGGGCTTGACATCCGCGTTCCATTCCCCATGGAACTAGGCCTTTTGTTGCCGCTCTTAGGTGTGATATCCTTACTGCCTCCCCTCACGGGTGTTGGCTCCAGGGTGCTGGCATTATTGCCCGACCTCTGCGGCGTGTTCTTCTTCGAATTAGCCCTTTTGCTACTACTATTGGGCGTGTTCTCCTTCGTGCTGGCATTATTGCCTGACCCCAGTGGCGTGTTCCGCTCCAAATTAGCCCTTTTGCTGCTACTATTGGGTGTCTTCTCCTTCGTGCTGGCATTATTGCCTAACCTCAGCGGCGTGTTCTGCTCCAAATTATCCCTTTTGCTGCTACTATTGGGCGTGTTCTCCTTCGTGCTGGCATAATTCCCTGACAGCGGCGTGTTCCGCTCCAAATTAGTGTTTTTTCTGCTCCCACTGGGTGTGGTAGCCTCTGTGCTGGCCATCTTCGCCTCTTTGCTACCACTCCTGGGAGTGTTCACCACTGTGCTAGCCCTCTTAGCATTTTTGCTGCTACCGTTCGGTGTGGCATTTTGACTGGATCTCAGGGGTGTACTCTGCGGCATGGTGCCTTTTGTCGTGCGACTCTTGGGCGTCCTCTTCTCTGGCATGGTCTCCTTGGTGACGTTCTTCTTCGGGGTGCCCTTTCTGGGGATGCTCTTCCTGCTCCTCTTTATGACGCTCCTCTATAAGACTCTCCTCTGTTCGAATCCACCCTCAGTCGCACCAGCCCTAGTGATGCCATGGATCAGGTCATGCATGCCTTCTAAAAGTCCATCATCTCTATTGTCGAGTTCCAATTCCTCTCCAACCATGAGCACTACCAAGTGGAAGTAAACTTCACCTCTATAATGTTTCCTTGTAAACGGTACGACTAAATCCCTGGTATCTTTCACTTCGATAGCCTTTTTGCTCCTGTAACCATAATATAACAAACGTGCTTCTTGGGATGACCCCCACAGCACCTTCACACGTAACGATGCCATCAGGTCAGATAACTCTACCACTTTAGGGTCGTATCTGCCAAGGATTACATCAAACTCGTCATAGAATTTTTCTATGCCATCATCTAATTTTGCAGTATAATCCGCGACACCGACACGAACGATTACTTTGCCATCATCGGGTTCTTCAGGATAGAAACCTCCGAGAGGTTCGAGAGATGGAGTGGCACCATCAGACCCAGCCCCAATGCCACTGCCACCATCACCAACATCATCGTTAGCTGGATCAACCTCGGTGGAAGTACCATGACCAGGAGCAAGGCGAGGGCCCTTAGCAGCGGGAGCTACATTACATGGTGGACAGGCAGGGCCCCTTCTAACGGAAGCCACAATAGGATCAGCTACTGCCATGCCACCTCGATGATCAGGAGCAGTTCCCACAACAGAAGTGTATCGAGTGCTAGCAGAGTCCAGACCGTGAGCTGGCTTCAGACCAGCAGCTCGCTGAACCCGAGCACGGGTTCGAGGAGGAGAGAATGGTTCAGTCTTTGCAACAACAGTGGGGCAGCCTCCGGAAGCCTTAGTTTGCTCAACAGCGGCAGGGATTGGGTCAACAATGTCCAGGTCAACAACAACACGAAGACGACCAGTACCAGCAGATTCTAGAGCACGGGTTCGCACAACTTGAGGACGGTTTTGAGGAGGAGCAGCACACAAGGCGGCGGTTTTGGCAACAACAGCGGGGCAGCCTCCAGATGCCTTAGTTTGCTCAACAGCGGCATGGATTGGGTGAGCATCAGCCACAGCAACACGAGCACAGGGACGGGGACGACCAGTACCAGCAGATTCCAGAGCAGAGTTTTCCACAACGGCAATACGGGGACTCCTACGAGGAGGTTGCCTGACAGAAGCATGTCGCGGATGAGGAACCACATTTTTCTCAACAACAGCAAGGGTTCGAGTTAGACCTCCCTGTCCAACAATAGCTGGGTGACTCCCAGTAGCAGGAGCTTCCTCATCCACTATGTTACACACCAGCGTAACCACACGAAGCCTAACATGCTATTTCATCAACCCAATTAGCTGACTGTCACACGCTATAGGAACCCTGAAGCCTCGTTCATCAATGATGTTGAACCGTGCAGTCTTCTCTGGCCTCATTTCAGCAAGTTCACACACAGCAGCAACCAAACCAGGGACAGTGCATAACTGCACAGGCGCTACTTCCATCTTCAGTCTCTGAGCTTGTTTCCACGTGCTCTTCCCATGTGCTAATTTAACGAGGTAGCCGCAGATGCTCACCAGAACCGTGTATTTGGGTTCAGCGGAGATCCTAGATAGAAAATTGGAGACAAAAGATAAGAATTGTTTGTCAGCGTCGTGCTAGCGAAAAATTCTATGTTCGATATATCTCTGTAATGCCAATAGCTAACTAGCAGTTATAGGTAGTGTGAATAGCAAAGAGAAGAGTAGCTCACCCGAAATTAGCCAGAAGTACTTCTTCCTCGGCAAATGGATCTGCCATCCTTCGCGCTGCTCAGCTCGTCGGCGGTAGAGGCCGGCCAGATCGTCGCAACGGCTGGCACGGCATTCGGCATTAGAGCTCGGTAGTAGCGAGTAGGCGCAGCATCTTAGCGCCAGAAGTCAAATGCCTGAAGAGATCATTCTGGTTGTTGAGGGGATTTCGACGCCGCTGGTGCTAGGGTTCATGCGAAAGGAGGAAGGGAGTGGATTTGTGAATTTTGTCAACGCATGATGCTCCTTTAGTATCTCGTTTCGCCTACGTGGTTGCCGCGTTGGCGCCCGCGTCATGGACAGATAACCGACATGTGGGTCCTGACCGTCTACTTCATGGGGCAGTTTCACGGCATGTTTGGATTTGGCAGGGGTGAGACGAGTTTGCCTCAAAATGGCTCCTCTTAGTAGTTGGCGGCCCAACTTTTCGAAATGCGGTAATTTTAGGCAACTTAGCTACCGCCATGCGCTGGCCTGCCAACTTTGGTACCGCAGACGAACAAGCCCCTAGTCCTTGCCTCTCTGTCTTCTGTGCTAGCTACAGTGGCACCAGTAGAGAGAAAAGCGCTAACCAACGGGAGATTCCTTCCTTCTTCTATAAGCCAATTAATAACCCGGCTCCTTCCTGGTTAACTCGGCCTTGGTGGTACCTAAAATCATACAACATGGTTATGCCGACATATGCTATATGTCGGTCGGGGTAACATTGGGTGGAAACAACCATGGTTAAGTCGGCCGTTACCCGATTGGCCTTCAGGTACCTCGGTCAGCCCTTGCTTTGACCTTGTTATACCTCGGTAGACATTGTATTTATGCCCCGGCTCGACCCTCCCCGCGGTCATACCCCCAACACTCTGGTTCATTCATTCCCCCTTGACACTTAGAGAAACACAAAGAGACACTACTAGGAAACAACTCTTCTGTGGCGCATGGGATTCCATCTTCTGTGGTGCATATCCCTGTCGCCACTGTTACCCCGCCACTGATATCTGCTCCCTGTGGTGCATATAGGAATGCGCCACAGAAGTCTCAGACTTCTGTGGCGCATTCCTGCATATGCGCCACAGGAAGCAGATATCAGTGACGCATACAGTCCAATGCGCCACAGAGTCTATATGCGCCACAGACACAGTTTCTATATGCGCCACTGAGTATATTACATGTATTCAAAATAAAATACATTCCTGGTGTATAATCAGGTATTTATATAGGATTTATATAATATTTATCTAGATCAGTATAAACAGTACATTGCACATGTAGTAGATGAAAACCGACATATAATACAAACACAAGTATAATGTCATCACACTTAGAGCCCGATCGAGATACATATATAGGGTCAAGTGCCAAATTTTTACACAAGCGCCGAATACAAAGTTCATATCATCTCACGTTACAAATATGAAGTGGCCACCGCCGCCTACACTAGGATCAAATAGAATACAGCTGTGATAATGGTGAGCAAGAGCATTAGCCCGACCAATATCTTCATCCGGTTCTTCTTCCACAAGTGGTTCCTCCACTTGGCTATCGCCTCCTCTCTAGTCGTGTATCCTTTGTAGATGTTGCCGCTAAACTTGTTCACTTGTTTGTGGCAATCCTCCCACTCCTCGTAGACTCCTGGAACCCTACCCATGTACACCACATACCACCTCGTCGCCATCTCTATAGACGACAAGGCATATTAGTAAAAATACAACGAAAAGAATGAATAAAGGGTTCACATCCACATATATATATGTTCATAGAATATAAAACAAAGGATCCATAAACCTAAAAGTTAGATCATCATAGAAGCAATAAGTTCAACGACAACACGACCACAAGGTAGTTTAAGTCTAACAACAATGACCATTTCGACCACGAGATAGTAAAGTTTATGACACACACACTAATACAGCAGGCGTCCATCAAGAATATACACACATTAGATCATGCTAGAGGCACACATCGATCATGATGAAGACTTCCTGTTCTCGCTCGGCTTCGGGAACGGTAGATAGCCCTCTTTCGTCGTCCACGTCCTTATGTCACCCTGCTTACGGAGGCGTTCTTCGATCTCCCTCTTACTCAACCCTCTGGCTTGTTGTAGGGCACCGCCCCTTGTGTTGACATCTTTAATGATGATTTGCGACAACTTCATCTGAATGCGATGGAAGTCTTCTCTAAGATCAGCATCGTCAATTTTCACCAAAGTTTTGGCCCATCCTCGGAGACTAGATGGCAGCGTTAGGTTATGGCAATCCCGAACATAGCCTTTAAGGTGATGGAGGACGTAGAAGGCCTCCTTGGAACTAGTAGTCGACTGCTTGACGCAAGGGAAGTCGAGCACGTGCTTGAACACGTGTTTGCCATCCTTGATACATTCCCCCTTATCTACGAAGGTGCATCCCTTATTGGTGTAGCCCTCGAGAGCCTCATTGAGAACACCCCTTATTCTGGTGTAGTCTTTCTTCTTCGTCAAACTCCCCGAGTCGAAATACGTGGCTAGCGAATACCTCGGGGCAAGGACGATGAGTGTGCAGTATTTGTCTCTGCGCAATACAATTGGAACAGAATGTTGGAAAAAGAGCAAAGGAAAGAAATCTATAAGAAATGCATAAGTTACGGTGATGATGAGTGAGTGTGTGTACTTACTCGGGAAAGAAAGGCAAAAGAAGTGTGCCCTTCCTCTTGTTGTCCACCATGAACTTCTCGAGGTACATCGTCACATTGGTCCATGTCTGTGATCCTTCGACCAACTGGCTGTCCCGCATGTAGTAGGGATCCACTATCGCGATTTCCGGGGTACTTTCTCTCTTGATCATGAGTGCCAGATTGAGCGCGTATAGGCGGACCAAGTTATAGTCCAGCCGTTTCGTAAGAAACAACTTGAATATGTCCTCGAACGCTATGAAGAATATATCCGCGGGGGATTCATCGACGAAGCCCACGTCCAATGGCACCTTGGCCGTGAAAACCGGGTAATTTGGGTCTTCGTCTTTAAGAAGGAGGGCCTCTAGTGTCTTGACACCCTCGTGCAAAGTTAACATGGCTCCAACCGCAATGTGGATCATATCCGGAGTCAATATCGGATCACTAGCTACATGCACTCGGGGCAAGCCAAATTGTGTGGATGGTACGACAACGGCGTCCTGACCCCGGATCCTCTTCGGAAGAGGCTGGGTCGCACCCTTATTATTATTATTATTATTATTACCTCTCTTCCTGTAGTGCTTCTTCTTCACAACAGTGTCAGCCACTGCCATCTGCTCATCAGTCGCCTTTCGGAGTGTGTTGGGGCTGAAAACCAATCCCGGTTTCTCTTGTGGTGGATCGGCGGACAGAGGCGTCTCTTGAGAAAGACCATGGAAGACCAGGCGCTGCGTGCATGTATTGGGCCGACCAGCTTGATGGTCGTCGCGAGCTGCGAAGGGTTCTTCATCCATAGAAGGCATATACAATCCTTTGGCGGCGCCGGTGTTGATGAAGTCGTCAACGTTGACCAATTCATCATCATCTTCATGGGTGCCATCATGTGGTGGTGGTAGCGGGGGCGACGGTGGTTGCGGCACAATGTTTTTGCCATGTGGCGGTGCACACACTGCCAAGAGTTGATGGTGACGGCTGGTGGTGGCGATAATGGCGGCTACTGGCTTCCGAGGTGGTGGCCGGGCGATGATCGGTCGAGAGGTGGCGTCGGTGCTCCCCCTCCCCGCAAGACGAATCTGGGTCTTCGGCCATGTCAAGGGCCAGTTGTAGCATTCCCCAAGGGTCTTGTGTTCGTCGGCTCCCTGAGGTTGAAAGGGGGGGTCCATGTCGTCGCACCCTGGCAACACCCGAGCCAACCTGACCCTCATCACGTCATCATCCATTGGATTGTTGTGCATCGTGCGGCTCGCTGGTTGTATAAGAGTGCCCTTGGCAACATCCTTCAACTCACCGCCGACATCTTTAAGCAGGAGTATGCAAGAAGTGTCCTGAGGCAAAAACATGTTGTTGGGCGTCCTGAGATGGCAACAGTCATGCATCAAAGGCATAAAGGAGATGACGTGCACTAACTAATTAGTTACCTTGGTGATGGCGTGGATCTCGGCTAATGTAGAGACACGGCCGATGCCGGCGGCCGGCCTATCATCATCTGCAATCTCCCGCTCGGGTGCCTCACGAAGCACCACCGATGTCGGCTGCGCCTTATTGGTATCTTTGGCGGCAGGGGGCGTCGGTGTGACCAAAACGAGGGGTTGCGTCCTGACGTTGATGGCCGGCGGGGTCACCAGGTCCGGCGACACGGTAACATTGATGCCCGAGTTGCTGCCGCTTAAGCTGGGTAGATGTATCGGCCCCTGTCGACCTCCCGCATTCCAAGCAGTAAGCCCCTCAAAAAACTCAGGGGGGATCATCGAGCGGAGCTTCTCTTCCACTAACTTGTCCACCGCCTTCTCCTCCAGTGTCTGCACCTTCATCTTCAGCTCTGCAACAGCGGCTTTAACCTGGTTCTTCCTCTCCCTTCTTTTCTTGGCATCCTCTTTGTAGAACTCCTTGAACTTCATGCTTGTACCGAAGCTGGACACACGGCCAGCTGAGGACGGCGGCAACCCCTTGTCCCTCTTCTTGTAAGCATTGGTCGCCCTGTTGAAAACCGTGTCCCACGGCTCTATCGAATCCTGGGACGACTCTGTGGCAGTAGCATTCAGTTCCTCCTCCTGCAGAGACAAGGAAAGGTGAACCCATTTAGATTCTTGGCTTCATTATCTTAATTAGAATGCAATAGACTTCAGATCGACGATAAATTCCTTACCAGATTCTTCTCGAAGTCCTTCACCTCCGGATCATCGGTGATGAACTCCCCTGTTTCCTTGTCCAAGTAGTAGCGGGCCCGAACAAATTGCCTAAGCTGCAAGTCCGTGATTTTAAGCCAAGGGTTGTCCTTACCAACGCGTTCAAGCTCGGCGTCCTTCTTGTCCCAAATGGCTTGTTTCCCCCTATAACCGCCGCTTCGAAGGTGGTGGTTACCTATGTTCTGTTCCCGCATACTCCTTCCCCATTGAGTCCATTTTATAGCGTCAGCGGTAGCTATATCCGCCTTGAATATCCTAAACTCCTCTTCGTCGAGCATCGGATTTTTCTTACTAATAACCTCCCAGCATTCAATTTTGTCAATGCTATTCTTCACCCGGGTTTTCCAGCTGCTCAAGGCATTGCTCATCTTCGTGAGGGCTAGTTTGTTCACCGGGTTCTTTCTCTCGAGGTTTCTAAACTGCTCTAGGAATCTGTTTGCTTGTGAAGCTTCTTAAGGAGGTTATCGACCAAAGCTGCATGGTCAGCATGTCTGATGTACTTCGTGTTAATCGACATGCTTTCCCGGACGATGCACCCGAGTTGCAGGCCGTACCCTTTAGCAATCGCCTCTGGCGCAATGGGTAGGCCACTTTCTGTGACCTCAGTGAACTCATCGCAGACGGTGACGAGCACTGGCACCTTCCGCTCCTTCTGTTCCTTCTTCTTCTTCTTCTTCTGAGAAGCGGCCGGGTTGCCGCTACCACCATCCGTGCGCTCGCCTCCTCCTCCGGTGTAATCAGGATCTCCGCCCTCATTGGCCCCAGCATCTCTGGCGACGGTCGCCTCCTCCTCCGGTGTTGGTGTCATCCGCATCGCCTCCTCCTCCTCTTGTTGGGACCCCCGCCAGAATGACTGGTTGGCCTGTCTAGCTTGTTCTTCGACACTGATCATGTGCTTAGAAGGGCCAGACTCCTTGTTGCCCGACATGTTTGCACTACTCTATTTAAAAGAGGCAAAAAGTTAGCACAAATCTCGGCCGAAAAATTCGGCATGACCTTTGCTATTTTTTTGACCTAGGAGTGCCCATTTCTCAACTGAAATGGAAGTGAATCGACACTTCGGGAGAAATGGGCAACTCAAATGAAATCCCTGCAAGACAAAACACCCCATCCCCATATAACAGCAGCACCATATAGCATATAATAACACCATGCATGTAACAGGAGCACCATATGACAACACCATATAGCATACAACAGCAGCACCATGCAAGTAACAACACCAACACAGCAAGCAGTAGAAGCATAGCAAGCACCAGCAGCACCAGCAAGCTTAGCAAGCAGTAGTAAGAACCAACATATACATGTATACGAACTTTAAAAACTTTAAAATTTACATCATTATACACTTAAAACACTGAGCACTTTAAACCTCCAGCTAACCCAACAACTAATCCTTGACTATATACACTTGTACACTTTACATACACCATGCCTGATTGATATATATGTGGATGATGGCAACCTAATTAATTTTAACTACAAGGACATCTTGGAATTAATTTTAACTACAAAAACTCCAAGAACCAATGTGTGTGTGCCTGTATACATACTCCATGAACTAATTACACTCCAGGAATATGATAGAAAGCAGCTGCAGTATAACTGAAGCATAAAATCCATGGTTTGTGTATAACTGAAGCATAAAATAAACCAGAACATTTTTTGAAGCACTACTTTGTAATTGTGCTACTCTGTAATTTTGCACTACCCTTCTCTGGATCAAGCCAGGCACTACTCTGTCAAAGCCAGGAACAACAATACTAGTAGCACACAAGGTGTCCTATTTTTATTCTTATTCTATGAGCTAGCTCTGCCTCCAAAAGAGTATTATTGATACACTCTAAAACATGTTAGCTAGTTAAATAGTACTATACAATGTGATTTTTTAGAGAACCTAGAAAATTCCTAACACATTTTTACTTCAGATGTATTACAGAGACCATTTGGTGAATACATCAAGCAGCAAGAAGGCAGTATTAACAGTACTCTGAATTTAGCACTACTCTGAACATCCATGCATGTACTCTGAATTCATGTACTCTAAATCCATGTACTCTGAACATCCATGCATGTACTCTGAACATCCATGTATTAGCACTACTCTGGACATCCATCCATGTACTCTGAATTTAACTAGGAATAATGAAAATCACATCTCTGAGCACAATTGCACAAACATGATAGGTAACAATGAAGATGGACATGGTGTCGAGGGTACCTGGTGCTGCTGCGGTGGTCGTCGACAACGAGGGTGGCGGAGGTGCTCCTGCTTGTGCTGTTGCGGTGGTCGTCGACGATGAGGGTGGCAGGCTCCTCCTCCACGGGCTCCGGCGATGGGGGCCTCCTCCTCCACGGGCTTCCGAGCGGCGGCGGCGGGCCTCCTCCTCCACGGGCTTCGGCGCGGCGGTGGCGGCTCTGGCAGCGAGGGCTAGCGCGGCGGTGGCGGCTCCGGCAGCAAGGTCTAGGTCTAGGGCTAGCGCGGCGGTGACTGAATCGAATGGAGATTAAATGGGGAGAAGGGGAATGAAGGCCGGACCATTTATTTCGCTAAGTCCACAGGTTCTGTGGCGCATTTCGGCAATATGCGCCCCAGAAGTTGGAACTTCTGTGGCGCATAATGCCGAAATGCATGACAGAACCCGTGGACTTAGTACAAAACACGGCGCGCGTGGTAGTATGACAAGATCACGCACTTGCCTTAGTGGTCTCTGCTTGCTTGTGCCATTCTAAACTTGGGGCAGTCAGGTTCGAATCTTGGCTGTCTCACACTTTTTTCTTTTTTAAAAACACATTTTTAATTATAGATCTGTTTAAAATAAAGCAAGAACATATACAAACATTCATATTTATTCAAAAAACTCTCTCCCCGAACATATACAATCATGTGATGTGTTTTTAATTATATATGTTTAAAATAAAGCAAGAACATATGCAAACATTCATATTTATTCAAAAAACTCTCTCTCCGAACATATACAATCATGTGATGTGTCGAGCTAGTGTCTCTTCACAATCTTCTTGCCCTTTTTCGTCGTGGTTGAATATTTTAGCCCGTGCACTTTGAGATTTCTACTTGTGAATGGACAACCTTTAGTAGGCAGTGTGGTCTTCCTTCTTACTTTAGTAGTAGTAGGCATGTCAAAGTACTTGTCGAATTCCTCTTCGATCTTCGGGTTGCCGTTTTTGTCAAAGTTTTGCTCGTTGGCGGCTCCTTCCATTCCGATGATGCTCCTCTTGCCCCTCCTAACTACAACACGGTTAAGCTTTAACGGGTCGGTAATAAAAAAGCATTGATCAACTTGGCTAGCGAGTAACCAAGGCTCATTTTTTGCGGAGGCGTTCTTTGTTGATTTGGCATCTGGTATAACCATTGTGGTGAAATAGCGGCCTTCTTTTTCCACGTTCTTGGCCCATCTAACATGGAACATCGGTACGATCTCTCCACAGTAGTCGAGCTCCCATATCTCCTCGATCCTTCCATAGAATCTTTCCATCACAGTAGTCTCTTCATCAGCAAAGGATAACATAGTTACTCCTGAGTTTTGATATTCACTATTCTTGTCCTTTTCCTCGGTGTAGAATCTATAACCGTTTATGTCGTATGACTGATAGGTCCTTAGGTTGTGCCCTGGGCCCTACGACAAGGAGAATATGAGTTTTTGATCTTCCGTAGAAGGCGTCTGTGGGGGATTGTCCAGTTGCCTTTTCTTGAACCAACCCGTGAAGCTGGAGTTGTGCTCTCTAGTTACGTCTCCCTTCTTCCTCGGTCGGCCCTGGTCGACATACTCCTACTCGATTAAGATTCTGTGCTCTTCGACCCAAGGGCCGACCACTTCAATGTGTTGTAGCGCGACTCAGTGTGCCCTTTCAAAATCAGTGCGTCGACCATCAATGCCGACATGTAGTGAGCGGCAGCCCTCGTGGTGACCATATCCACCGAGCCTACCGAGGTGCTTCTTTGTGGGTATTCCAACATCCTCGTTCTCGGTGGTTAGATAATTCTGGCAGAAGGAGATGCACTCGTAGATCAGAAAGCCCTTGGTTGTGCTTCCATCTAAACGGGGAGTATCTGCGTCATCAGCACGTGACAGTCGTGAGACTTCATACCGTTGAACCACTTCTTCGCCATGTCCAGATATCTGCTTATCTTCCCCGAGTAACCGTGAGGAACTTTCACTCCTAAGAGGCACCTGAAAAACTGCTCGAGCTCCTCCAGACTCAGAGTGAAGCAGGTAGCGTGAAGACCCACCTCATTCTTCTTAACTCTTTTGCGGCGACCTTGAGTCCCTTCCTGATCATCATCATCATCATCATCACTATCAGGGTACTGAAGATCTTTCTTTATGCCAAGCAATTTAAGGTCCTTTCTTGCTTTCGGCCCATCCTTGGTCCTCTCCGGCATGTTCAGTAGACTGCCAAGCAGACTCTCGGTAACGTTCTTCGTGATGTGCATTACATCGAGGCTATGGGGAGTGTGAAGGACCTTCCAATATGGTAGGTCCCAGAAAACAGACCTTGCTTTCCATACACCCAGCAGCGGCTTTGTCCTCGGTCGTTTTTTTTCCAGGCACAGGGCAATCTACCCAATTATTCAAAATCTCCTCGATTTCTTCGCCGCTCGTCGGACACGGGGCTCTTTCGAGCTCGTCCTTACCATTGAACAGGTCACCACGTTTTCTCCATGGGTGATCCATGCGGAGCCACTTTCGAGTACCTTGGAACACGGTTTTCAAAGACTCGAGATCCCTTGGTAGCTGGAGATGCGGTGTCTCATCCATGCACTTGACGCATGCATTGTGTCTGTGGTTCACCTGGGCCGATACATATGCGTAACCAGGATAGTCTTGCACGGTCGTGAGCAACGCGGCTCTCAGATGGAAATATTCTTTAGTGTAGGCGTCCCACGTACGGGCCGGCGTCTCCCACAAGCTGGCTAACTCCTATCTCAATAGCCCGAGATACAGATGCATATCGATACCTGGTTGTTTCGGCCCCTGAATAAGAATGCTCATGTGTACATACCTTTGCTTCGTGCATAGCCATGGGGGGAGGTTGTATGGCCATACAAACACGGGCCAGGTGCTATGCGTGCTACTCTGGTTTCCAAAAGGATTGAGTCCATCGGTGCTCATACCCAGCCTGACGTTCCTTGCGTCTGAAGGGTGTGTCAGGATCTTGCACTTCTCTGGATCATCTTCGGGTTTCTCTCTTTCCACGTGCCATTGCATGAGCTTTGCTTCCTTAGGATCTACGAAATATCGCTGTAGACGAGGGGTGATAGGAAAGTACCATACCACTTCACGAGGAACTTTCTTGTTCCCTCTCTTGTACCGTCCTTGGCCACACACCAGACATGTGGTTCTATCCGCGTACTCGTTCCGATAAAGTGCGTAATCATTGATGCATGCGTGGTATTTAATGTGTGGTAGGTCGAGAGGGCATATGATTTTCTTGGCCTCCTCGATACTTGTTGGCAATGTGTTCCCCTTAGGAAGTCGGTCGTGCCAGTATTCCATGTTCGTGTTGAAGCTCACATCGGTCCATTTGTGTTCGACCTTCATCTCTAGAGCCTTGAGCGTTACACTCAAACGTGTATCCTCAGGGCGACACCCAGGATACAATGGAGTCATCCCGTCTACCTCCATTTGGGCTAGCTTGGCTTTCTCTCTGGCTGCAGCTTTGTCGTTGCTCGTCTCCTTGAGGAGCAGTTCTTGAACATGAGGGTCCTGCAAGATCGAAGTTAGCAGCGTCTGTGTGTTTGCGTCTTCTCCTTCTTCATGATCATGCCCGTCGTCATCTCCTTCTCCATGCTGATCATGCCCGCCGGCATCTCCTTCGTCATGATGATGATGCCCGCTGGCATCTCCTTCATCATGATGATCATGCCCGGTAGAATCTTCGTCTTCTTGCCTGCCCACGTCTTCGTGACCACCACCATGTCCTACTGGCGCCTCATTGAGGTTGCGCATGAAACCGCGCCTGAGCAGGTGACCCTCCAATTTTCCAGATTCAGGGTCGATCCAGCGCTCCAGTTTGCATGTTCCACATGGACATCTTATCATGGTCTTGTTGTTCAGAATCATGTCCTCCTTCGCACCTTTCTTGTACCTAGCAATTCGACCTTCGCTCATCGTGAGGACCATGGTTGCCTGAGCGGTCAAAACAGAGAGTATAGGTGAGAACCACACCATATGAACACACACATGCATGAATGCTAGCCGGAAAAAATTCGGCATGACCTTTCCTAAAATTAGGACATATGGGTAGTGCAAAAATTTGCCGAAATGGAAATGAATCAAAATTTCGGCAAACATCCATGCAACCACACCGGCCGGGCCCGACAACAACAAGCAAACAACAAAGAACTTCCTCCCATTGCAAACATTCATGCACCACACAAGCATCGTCTCGCCATGGATCGCACACACACACCGCCCGCGCGACAAGCTTCACCTACATGTTCATGATGGACAAGTACTCACCTATAGTAGACACAATAATAGCGAGACGAGACCGCGCGATGAGAGAGTGTGGACAAATAGATCTACAATGCAAGTTGGTGGAGAGGAAATTAGTAAACAAATAGAGATGTGAGAGAGAAAAGTAAGGAACTTTTAGATCTAGAAGTTGGAGCGAAGCTTCCACTTACCAATCTATGGATTAAAGTAGGTTTAGTTACAAGAAAATGGAGAAACTATGGGTAAGATGGGGTATGAGGGAGGAGGAAGACGAGTTGGGAGGAGGTAGAGATGTGAAATGGTTGGTGGTGGATAGATAGATAAGAAAGCTAGCTCTTGTCACCTTTTTAACATGGATCTGGACGCCCTCATCAGTGGCGCATATGGAGGAAATGCGCCACAAATGTGAAACTTCTGTGGCGCATAAGTCCATATGCGCCACAGAAGTGGGAGAATAAGATTCGCTCTGTGGGGCCCACCTCCAAGTTCTGTGGCGCATGTCGGACTTATGCGCCACAGATGTGACAAGCATCTATGGCGCATATGACAACATGCGACACAGAACTTGGGTGATCCTAGATTCCGTGGTGGGGCTCCCTCCATGTTCTGTGGCGCATTCAGGAAATATGCGCATATTTTGAATGCGCCACAGAACTTGGATCAACCTACCCTGGCCGGCGGGTCCCACCAATCTTCTGTGGCGCATGTTCTGGAGAATGCGCCACAGAACTTCCAATCTTCTGTGGCGCATGCTTTCTGGTGCGCCACTGAACATCTTGTCTATCTATAGGCCGTTTCCTAGTAGTGAGAAGAGAGCGCATAGAGCTTCTTCTACCTCCCGCCATACAGCTCGAGGAGCGCCATTCTAGCTATGGATATAGCTCGTGATATAGAGACAAACAAGCAGGAGTAGGGGTGTTACCTCACCATGAGGGCCCTGAACCTAGGTATATCGTTGTGTTCTTCCATGTGTAGTCCTTACCGCATCCTCCCTCCCTAGATCCTCTGGTGTCCATTGGCCCCGAACATAAGCCTACCCATGGCATGTACCGTGATAACACCACGACAAGCCGCGTCCGCCATGAGATATAAAATTATGCTCTCGGCCGTGATAACCCGCATCCACCGTGAGAGATCAAAATGCTCTCAGCCGCGAGAACCTGCGTCCATCGTGAGAGAATAGAATGATAGAAGACAAACATGACGAACGTAGCTACGAAAGAGACTTTCTAACGCATGCATCATGAGGCTAGTAAAAGAATGGGAAAAAATGCTAAGAAACAAACACTGATGAAAAATATGAAACCAAGAAGAGACCATATGGCACATGCATTGCTAAGCTAGTAGAATAACAATGGCACAAAAAGGGCAAGGAACAAACTCAAACATACACCATCACACCATTGGATTATATATGTGTTGAAACTAGAAGAATAATTAAGCACACAAAGATAAAAAAGAAGATCAAACATAGATCATCGAACCATTGTATTATATATACGTTATCGTCGAAAGAAGAATTAAGAATGCAAACATACAAATTCATGTCACGAAACATTTGCATTTATTAGGACTAATAATAGCACTAGATTATTTCGGATCAAACTGCTATCCATGTTGTCCCGATTCTTTTCAGCCATGGAATGGACGCTGGATAGGACATACGACGATGTTGCAACGGAGCCCTGCTATCTGTCGTGGTATTTCCGACGAGTACGCCATGGAGGGGTCCTCATAGTGCGTTTTTATAGATGTGGGGTAAGGCGGAGAGTTGGCGGGTACGAGGTAACACACCTTACCTAGGTTCAAGTCCCACAACGGTGGTGGAACTCTACTCCTGCTATAAATCACTATAATGGCAATATGCTGAGTTACAGAGATAGGTTCGCTGTGCGAGGTGTTGCGCGTTGTACGCTGCAATCAGAGAAGTTGTTCCCTAAAGGCTCTCGCAGGCTGGCTTATAAAGGCGCCAAGACCTTGGGTTTACAGGGAAAGGTCCTTGCCCGACAAGGTAAAGAGTCCTACACCTACACGAACTAGTCTGCCATGTCTTGTACTCCAAGGCTCTGAGTATGTCGGTGACTCCTGCGTAGCCTTCCTTTATCCAGCATGGGCCTCCCTTCAGGATCCATCTAACTAGGCCGCGTAGCAGGCCATATGCCTTGCTACCAACTATGGGCCACCCGTGTTAGGTGGATTGGTGACATGCTATGAGGATACCCATATAACATATCCCCAATAGTAGCCCCCGGAGGACTTTGAAATCTTGCGTCGTCTTGCTCTTTGATCTCCGTATATCCCGTCTAAGTGATGTTGGCAATTTGTCAAGCAATATCTCAAAGGTCTCCCAAAGAACCCTGCAATCCTCTTCGGCTTCGCAATGTAGCCAGAGATTCCTTAAGTCTTCATTTCCAGAGTCGGACGATCTCCGTCTTTGATGGAATCTTCCGCCATGACCCTTCTCTGCAACTATCATGGGATGACGTAGGTACTGCCTACGTTACCTCGAACCTGACAAAAATAGAGAATTAATCATTAACTATTTTCACACACACGAAATCCGAAACGGCGGAGCGGCAAAAGACAGAGGACGTGGCGAAATTACCACGCACGTTCGCTTCCACGTCGGCAACGTTCCATCCATTAGATCTTTTTGCACTAATCTTGATGCGAGGCTTATATATTTCCACCGCACCCAATTTATTTCTTTTTACCCGCATTTGCTCCCAGTCTTCGTCTTCCTCCAGCCGCACGACCGTTCGAGCTCCTTAGCGAAAACCCTAACTAGAGCCCTTTCTTTCTCCACACACACTCCTCGTTATAATGGCCTCCAGCATCTCTGCTCCTTCCATGCGGCGATTCCCGAGGCTACGACGGATCCATCCCAGGGATTTATCGTTCCACCGGAGGGGGTGGTCATCCCTATCTCCGCCATGACAGAATCCACCGGGGACGAACAAGAATGAGCGGTGCCCGAAGCTGCTGAAGAGGAAAGCGACTCCCATAAGGGGGTATGGAGAGGTTTTGATCTCTCCACTGAAGATCTCCAAGAGCTGATCAACGAGGGATATCTCCCTGCAGCGGAGAAGTTCGTCTAGCAGGTGGCGCCGGTCGGCGAGGTGGTCCCTTCTCCCCAAGCCGGAGAGAAGGTGTATCTCAAATCTCAGCTGGTGCACGGCGTAAGCCTGCCAGTCTCTGACTTTTTCCTGGATGTCCTTGGACACTTCCGGGTATTTCCTAACAACCTCTCTCCCAACAGCATCCTAGTACTTAGCAACTTTGTAGCTTTGTGCGAAGGATATCTAGGAATCAAACCTAGATTAGATCTATTTGTATATTTCTTCACCGTCAAGAGAGAGTCTGTAGAGTCCAAGGATGAACTGTGGATCTACGAAACCATTAGCTTCAAGATCCGACCTAGCCGGTGCTTCCCTGACATCGTGGTGCATGAGTCTTGCAAGAATTGGCAACACACGTATTTCTACGGGCATATCCCTTTGCCAGACCATCTTGAGACCTACCCTGACTTTGTCAATGGAGCCGCCACCAAAGTGCCCGCATGGCGGACCCCAGCCTCTCTTCCCTCCGATGACGAAGCCAATTGCACTGTAAGGCAGATCGAATGGCTTGTAGATGGAGGTCTAACGGGCTTGGACCTTTCCATGTGCTGGTACGTTAGGCGGATCCAGCCTTTGCAGCACCTCTCCGAGTTGATGTGGAAGTATAAAGAAGACAGGAGGGATCCCATGCGAGTTTCACGGGATAACTTCTCTACTGACTCCATCAAGCTCCGGCTAAAGGACATCGTCAAGGTGAAGGATAAGAAGCGTGGCTTCAATATCACCTTCGACATGTTAGGTTGCGACACATGCCCAGAGGTAGATTCTATTTCCTTTGTTGCTCGTTATATACTCTAAGGTTTTTCCGCCTTGAAGTTGTGCATCTAACATTTCCATGTATCCCAGCTGGAGACCTTGGCGGCAGATCAAATGGCCTCCCAGGTCTATGATCCTAAGATTAAGGCTATCCAGGTGGTATCCGACGATGACGCCTCCAAGGATCAACCAGCTCCGGCAACACGAAAGCAGAAGAGATCCACCTCTAACGCTGCTGCCAAGGCCAAGAAGAAGAAGAAGAAAATGGAGAGTGGAGTCTCCAAACAATCCACTTCCGCCTTAGAGGCGGAGAAGAAGAAGAAATCCACCGGCATCCCCCTCACCAAGGCTCCTGTCGTGGAGTAAGTGTCTTCATTCTCCGACTTGTTCTTTTTCAGCCTATACCTTTTTACAACTCTTGTAATTATACCTTGTACAAGATGTTAGTTTGAAGCGATCCTCCAAAGATGTTGGAGGGTCAAAAAACATTCATGACATGTTGACCAAGGGTCCGTCTGTGAACCCTCTCCTGCCACCGCTCCCCCTACTCCTGCCGACATTCCCTTTGTTGGCCCCGCTGAGCCGTCATCTCCTGTCATCCCTGAGACCTCCGCCATGGAGATAGATACCAATCCAAACCTTGATGTCTCAGGCTCTATCAAGGAAAATGTTTCTCCCAGCGGCCAGGCGACACAGGAGAGCACCTCTTCTAAAGTGGCTGAAGCTCCGGCTAAGGATGCCACCGAGAAGGGGAAGGAAGTGGAAGGGGTGGACGTGGAAGCTGCGATTAAGGTGGGAGGCTCCGCGCCATGTATTGCCTTGAAGGTGCAGGAGGTAGCTAGGGCTTCATCCATGCCTCCGGCTTCGAACTCTCCATTGGCTGCGACTCCTCCGATGTTGAGCCTAGATGATCTCATCAAGCAGGCCAACGCAATCTATAAGAATGCTCGGACCTTTAATGATTCCTATGCTCATCTAGCCAACAATCTCAGGATCATTGCCATCATAAGTCTTTTGAACTTCACTTGCTTTACTTTGTGTAGTATATCCCACTATAGCCCGCGAGCTCTTAGGTGGATAAGTCAATAGTTATTGGCCTAAGTGCTCCACAGAACTAAGCATAGAATTTGTCCGTGTAGCCCCCGAGCGTTTAGTTGAAACTGTAAGGTTCCGACTAGATGCTCTTAGAGAAACTAGTTTACTTTAAAATCATGTACTGTAGCCCCCGAGCATTTAGTTGAAACTGAATAGTTCCGACTAGAAGCTCTAGAGAAACTAAGCATGCTTATATCATGTGCAGAATGAGAATAAACGGAGGATAGCCGCCAATGAGAGATTTGCTGCTCTTTGGAACGAGATGGACCTTGAACAGGGTAAAACCAAATTCCTAAAGGTATAGATAAAAAATGGCCAGAGTCTGTTTCCTACGATGGCTCCTTGCTTTCTCATTGCCTCATTTTTCCGTCTTCTGATAGCACTTTTTGATTTCCGTCTTACAGAAGCCATTGCTAAGGCCAAGAGCGTCGTCGAGCAATCCAAGCATATCCAGGAGCTCGATGATGAAAACAAGATCTTGAAGAAGGACCTGGCCAATGCCGTCAAGGGCCATGAGGCAACGATGAAGGCTATGCAAGAGTCTGTAGACATCGAGATGCAGCGCCTGAAGGCTGAGATTGCACAACTGAAATACCAGAACCAAGCTGCCAAAGAGCAAAATGCTAGGAGTCTTGAGATGTTCATGTCAGTCCAGAAGGAGCGCGATGTCTTGGCGGAGACATTCATGCAAGCGGAAACGAGCATCTTTGGTAACCTTTCTCCGTCTTAGTCTTTTCTGTAAGTTGGACAACCATTTTACTTGTTTGTACTCATGGTCCTTGTGTTTTGTGCAAACCACAACTCCCATTGGCTTAGCCAACTTGGGTGAGCATGCTCCAAGTTTCAAGGAATGCATGATTCTTGCCGGCAACTTCGTCAGCACCGCCATCACCCAAGCCAAGGAGATAGCTCAACCTCTGGGTATTAACATCAAGGCGGCAGACTCAGCAGCCAAGTTCACGGAAATCCTGCACCGAGCCCCAGAGAAAGTCAAGGACTGGAAAGCCTCTTGCGTCCGGTCTGGTGCAAGGATGACCTTGTCCTAAGTCAAGGTGCACTATGATAATGTCAACATCGACCTGGTGACCTCCGGCTTTCCCAAGATAGACGAGATAGGTCGAGATATCAATAGCGATACTATTTGGAATTCTCTTGCCGGCTTCGACACCAGGGTTGCCAAGATGGTCAAGGCGGATGTCTTTGTGCCTACCGAGATTCTTGATGATGACGTGACTTTCTCTGAGTCTAGCCCCTCTCCTTCCGAGTTTGACGAGCTATCCTGGTCTGGCTCTCCTGACGATGCCACCACAAAGCCCCCTGTAGCAGAGCCATGAAAAACAATATTTGTATTAAATGTGTCTCCGCAGAATGTATGCGTAAAATACTTATGTTTGTTTAAGGCGGAAAACTTGTCCTTAAGTCTCCTGCAACTTATCTATTTCTAGCATGTGTATATATTTTTTAAGCAAGTGATGGCTTATCCATTATTCTAGTTTGTATGCTTGACCTTTCGTGAGACAGAAGACTCTCAGCACAGAACTATGCTCTCAGGTGATGATGCTTAATAGCACCGTCCAGAACCTAAGGACAAAATCGCCGGCTTTGAGTGCCGAAAAGTCACTACTCTGGAATCCACATAAAAACTTCAGAAAACGTGTAGACCAGAAAACTTAAGCTAATGCCCGTAGGCAGAATTTTCACAATGGCAAAAGCATCCTTGCACATAAAGGGTTTATATGATCCAAAAATGAACAACTAAAGGAGGTAAAAGATTCAGAGAATATGAGTGAACCAAATGCTTTGTTTCATTGATCATATAAGAAACTTATTACATAATATAAATGTGATAAGTGTAAAAGGGACGTAGCTATGCTATGTTCCATGGACGATCTGTCTCCAGGTAATCATCATCGGAGTCACATTGCTTGCGCTTGTAATTTTTTGGCCTATCTTTCAACTCACGAATATCGACGAGGTAATAGGAACCATTGAGCAATGCTTTGCTTATGAAGAATGGTCTTTCCCAAGGCGAGGATAATTTGTGTGATTTTTCTTGCTTGAGTCTAAGCACCAGATCCCCTTCTTTAAATGAGAGATGCTTTACGCGGCGACTATGGTATCCGCACAGCTTCTGCTGGTAGACGACAGATCTCTGGCATGCCAGCACGTGCTCTTCTTCAAGTAGGTCCACAGATAGCTGTCTAGATTCTTCAGCGTCATCCTCGTCATAGGCGGAAACTCTTGGTGCATCATGGAGGATGTTAGATGGGAGAACTGCTTCTGCTCCATAAACCATGAATAAAGGAGTCAAGTCGATAGATCTATTAGGTGTTGTTCATAAACTCCACAAAACAGATGGTAGTTCTTCCGCCCAGGCTCCTGCTCTATGTAGCGGTGCCTCCAAGCGTGGCTTAATTCCGTGCAGAATTAGTCCATTAGCCCTTTAAACTTGCTCATTTGATTGTGGATGTGCCATAGATGTGTTGGGTCTGCAGCATAGAAAACAAAAAATTTCCTACGGTGTGAACTACACGCCAAGATCTATCTACTAGGTACAAAGCAAACGGGTGGACATACATCCATAGAGAACTTACCCTCGTAGACAACGAGCTTTGTTAACGAGTAGGAACTCGTGGTTGATGTAGTCGTACACTTGCCGATCTCAAGATCGTGAGGAAGTCCGAGCGCCGCAACTCAGTAGCGCATCCGCACTCGCACACACGTTCAAGACACCGGACAACCTCCACCTCCTCGCTCCAGCGATCCAGCAGAAGTAGCAACTCCTTCCACACGAAATGCCACCGGGAACATGTATCTCGCTAATCCGAGACCATGGGGGAATAATTCTAGAGGGGGAGAGAGATCCTTCACAAGGAGGTGTGTGGAAGAAGGAGGGAATGGGTGGCCTTTTATAGGAGGAGGGGGGTGCCCCCTCTCTCCATGGCGGGCGCATGGTGGGGTGACACCTCACCTCCCCCATTCATGTGGTGGTAACTCCTCCACATTAAAATGCCTCTTCACATTCCCTTTTAAAGTCTCCACTTTAAATGCATTAAGTTTCTCCAAATTTAATGCTCTCTCATTTAATAAAACCCTTTTATTAAATTTATTCAGAATTTTTGTTAATTACTTTAATTAACAAACATTCACATCCAGACCCTTGCAATATTTCAATATCACATGCAGAACCACCTTCTGCAATTTCACCCGAAACAATTTCCGGTTTCAATTGAAACAATTCCTGCGCTTTGCAATTCTTTCGTCTGAAACATCTGTGCTCCAAAATGGTGTCCGGTAACTCTTAAGTGTGCCACCCTATGGTTCGCGAATAATGCATACATGATCAAGACCCTTCTCCGATCAATAGTCAGCATCGGGACTTGGAGATCCGTACTGACTCCTACACATTCAACGATGACTCCTGTGATCGTGAGAACCTTTAACGCTTGTAACTAAATCCCTTTGTCACTCGATATATTACATGTCCGAGATTCAGTCATCGGTATCGCCATACCTAGTTTGATCTACTCAAATCATCCGTGAAAGTAACAAAATAACGATATCCACTTCGCGCCGACACACTCATTGGTCCACATACATCAGTATGTATGATTTCCAATAGATCTGTCGCCCGTTCCATTGAATCGGAAAACGGCGTTCTAGTCATCTTGCCCATAAGGCATGGCTCACATGTATCAAATGATTCAAAATCAAGTGATTCCAAAAGTCCATCAGAATGGAGTTTCTTCATGCGTTTAACGCCAATATGACCTAGACGGCAGTGCCACATATATGTAGATATATCATTATCAAGTTTAATCCTTTTAGCATCAACATTATGAATATGTGTAATACTGCTATCGAGATCCAACAGAAATAAACCATTCAACATAGGTGCATGACCATAAAAGATATTATTCATGTAAATCGAACAACCATTATTTTCAGACTTAATGAATAACCACTTTGCATCAAACACGATCCGGATACAATGTTCATGCTCAGTGCAGGCACCAAATAACAATTATTTAGGTTTATAACTAATCTCGATGGCATATGGAGAGGCAGCGTTTCGACGGTGATCACATCAACTCTTGATCCATTGCCGACCCGCATCGTGACCTCATCCCTTGCTAGTTCTCGCTTGTTCCGCAGCCCCTGAACCGAGTTACATATATTAGCAACTGATCCGGTATCAAATACCCAGGTGCTACTGTGAGTACTAGTCAAGTACACATCAATAACATGTATATCACATATACCTTTGTTTGCCTTGCCGGACTTCTTGTCTGCCAAATACTTGGGGCAGTTGCGCTTCCAATGGCCAGTCCCCTTGCAATAGTAGCACTTGGTGTTAGACTTAGGGCCAGCTCGGGGTTTCTTTTTAGGCGTGGCAACAGACTTGCCACCCTTCTTTCCCTTGTGCTTTCCTTTCTTGTCCTTCTTGAAACCGGTGGTCCTATTGATCATCAACACTTGATGTTCTTTCCTAATCTCCACTTCTGCAGTCTTAAGCATTGACAGAAGCTCGGGAAGAGACTTCTTCATGCCCTGCATATTATAGTTCATCACGAAGCTCTTGTAGCTAGGTGGCAGAGATTGGAGAACACGATGTATGCCTAAGTCAATGGGAATCGTTATTCCCAAGGACACAAGCTTATCGGCGTACCCAAACATTTTGAGTACGTGCTCACTAACGGAGCTGTTTTCCTCCATCATGCAGCTAAAGAACTTTTCTGTAGCATTATAACTCTCTACGGAAGAATGGATATCGAAAATCATTTTCAATTCTCACATGGTATCAAAGGCATTGCCATTTCGAAACGCTTTCGAAGTTCTGGCTCTAGACCATACAGTATGCCGCAAAGAACTAAGTTGTGGTCCTCCTGACGAGTTATATAGACGTTCTTTTCCTCGTCCGGGGCATCAGGAGCTGGTGGGGGGCCTAGCGGCGCATCTAGCACATATTTCTTTTGTGCAGTAGTGAGGAGAATCCTCAAATTCATAGCCCAGTTGGTGAAGTTGCTACCATTCGCAGCAAGTTTCTCTTTCTCCATGAACACATTGAAATTAAAAGCAGGTGGTGCCATCTACAACAGAATTTGTAAAGTATATTTAGACTAATTTTATGATAGATTGAGTTCAACTAATCCAAATTACTAATGAACTCCCACTCAAAAACGACATCCCTCGTGTCCTTTTGGTGATTACATGAACCAAATCCACTACACCAAGTCCGATCATCACGTGAGTCGGTGTAGCTTCAAAGGCGAGCATCTATATGGGCATCATATCAACTATATGACTCATGCTTAACCTTTCGGTCCGTGTTCCGAGGCCATGTATGTACATGCTAGGCTCGTCAAGTAAGAACCTTAGTATTTGCGTGTGTAAAACTGTCTTACACCCATTGTATGAAAGCGTAGAGTTGAAAACACCCGATCATCACGTGATGCCTCAAAACACGATCCACAAAACGGTGCATACTTAAGGAAGAACACATTTTATCTTGATATCTAAATGAGGGATCATCTTATAATGCTATCAAGCGCGCCAAACTAGCAGTATAAGATGCTAACATCTAATGTGTGAAGTGAGATGATATGGTCCATGCATTTGATCTCTATCATTTGCATCGTGGTATGATCTCTATCATTCCTTTGTGTGTAAGGCCAAGGTCTATGGAACTTACACGTTAAGTGAGTTGTAAGAGTATCTACCATACATCTACTTACAACAATACCATATCAAAACACAAGCCCAACAATGATCTAAACTAGACGCCTCTAATTTATCAATTGCAAGTTTTACGTGGCTTAGGGCTTTCGGAGATAGAACCTGTCTAACCTACGAACATGAACCACAACAAGGATAACCAAGTTATTAGCAACTCGTTGTAAATCAGATATTGACTATAGTAGGAGAGACAGACACCCGCCAGCCACTTATGCAAAACAAGTTGCATGTCAGTCGTGGAACCGGTCTCATGTACGATGACATGTAAGGTTGGTCCAGGCCGCTTTATCCCACTATGCCACCAATATCCAAAGTACATAGAAGATGCAATAACATGATCATCATCGCCCACATATCAACCATATGTGTACTACCCGTGCAAAGTACCTATGCATAGATCAGGCTCTGATACCACTGTTGGGTCCGCAGCATAGAAAACAAAAAATTTCCTACGGTGTGAACTACATGCCAAGATCTATCTACTAGGTACGAAGCAAACAGGTGGACATACATCCATAGAGAACTTACCCTCGTAGACAACGAGCTTTGTTAACGAGTAGGAACTCGTGGTTGATGTAGTCGTACACTTGCCGATCTCAAGATCGTGAGGATGTCCGAGCGCCGCAACTCAGCAGCGCATCTGCACTCGCACACACGTTCAAGCTATCGGACAACCTCCACCTCCTCGCTCCAGCGATCCAGCGGAAGCAGCAACTCCTTCCAGACAAAATGCCACCGGGAACATGTATCTCGCTAATCCGAGACCATGGGGGAATAATTCTAGAGGGGGAGAGAGATCCTTCACAAGGAGGTGTGTGGAAGAAGGAGGGAATGGGTGGCCTTTTATATGAGGAGGGGGTGCCCCCTCTCTCCATGGCCGGCGCATGGGGGGGTGACCCCACACCTCCCCCGTTCATGTGGTGTTAACTCCTCCACATTAAAATGCCTCTTCACATTCCCTTTTAAAGTCTCCACTTTAAATGCATTAAGTTTCTCCAAATTTAATGCTCTCTCATTTAATAAAACCCTTTTATTAAATTTATTCAGATTTTTTTTAATTACTTTAATTAACAAACATTCACATATAGACCCTTGCAATATTTCAATATCACATGCAGAACCACCTTCTGCAATTTCACCCGAAACAATTTCCGGTTTCTATTGAAACAATTCCTGCGCTTTGCAATTCTTTCGTCTGAAACATCTGTGCTCCAAAATGGTGTCCGGTAACTCTTAAGTGTGCCACCCTACGGTTCGCGAATAATGCAGACATGATCGAGACCCTTCTCCGATCAATAGTCAGCAGCGGGACCTGGAGATCCGTACTGACTCCTACACATTCAACGATGACTCCTGTGATCGTGAGAACCTTTAACGCTTGTAACTAAATCCCTTTGTCTCTCGATATATTACATGTCCGAGATTCAATCATCGGTATCTCCATACCTAGTTTGATCTCGTTACCGACATGCACTCTTTTCTCGTTCCCGTGATATAACATTCTAGTGATCACATCACTTGCTTGCAAGCTATCCTAATGTGATATCACCGAGAGGGCCCAGAGTATATCTATCCGTCATCTAGATTGACAAATTCCACTCTTGATCCATGAGCCTCAACATAACACCTTCGTAGCACTGAACCCATCTTTATAGTCACCCTGTTACGGTGTGACGTTTGATGTTATCAAGATACTCTTCCGGTGTTAGCAATTAACATGATCTCATGGTCTAAGGATAAAGATTACTTCGTATGATGTTATAGCAATATAAACACAATGACTTGATCGTAATGTTATACTTCGGATGAATGTTCATCACATCATTCCACCAATGGTGTGACCTTGTTATTAACAACATCCAATGTCCATGATCAGGAAACCTTGATCATCCTGTTAATCAACAAGCTAGTCTATAAGAGAGGCATGACTAGGAACCCTTTTTGTTTATTAAACACACATGTATTGATGTTTCCTATCAATACAATTATAGCATGTAAAATAAACATCTATCATATACAAGGATTACATAATAACAACTTTATTATTGCCTCTCAGGGCATATTTCCTTCAAGATGCTAGGTCAAGGCGGATGCCTTTCTCATGACAGTATTCCTCAACTTCTCCGAGAGATAAATTTCGGCCATTGTCGGTGATCATGCTATGTGGGAGACCAAATCTCACCACTAGATCCCGGACAAACTTTAGGGATGTTGCCCCGTCAAGCTTTCTAATGGGTTTAGCTTCAATCCATTTTGTGAATTTATCCACTGCTACTAGCAAGTGTGTGAATCTACAGGGTGTTGTCTGCAAAGGTCCCACCATGTCCAGCCCCCAGACTACAAACGGCCAAGTTATTGGTATTGTTCGCAATTCTTCAGCAGGAACATTTGGTGGTCTTGCGTAAAACTAACACCCAAGGCATGTTTGTACCAACTTGTCAGCGTCCGCCTTGACAGTTATCTAGTAGAATCTATTTCGGAAGGCCTTGGCCACCAACGATCAGGGAGCGGCGTGATGCCCGCAATCTCCGAGATGTATTTCTCTAAGGATTTCAATACCTTGTTGCTAGGAGACACACTGTAGGAAGACTCATGTGGTACTTCTTTTGTATAGCTGGTCGTCAATGATGACGTAATCTTTTGCTCTACGTACTATTTGCCGGCTTTCGACTTCGTCAGCGGGTAAAGTTCCGTCTTGTAGATAATCCATGAACGGCTTCATCCAAGACGGAGAGGTCGCTGTTACTGCATTAACAAACGAGTCCACTCTATCCGGGTTGTTGGGATCCACTCCTTTCATGGATGGAGTCCGTAAATGCTCCAAGAAAATGCCTGGCAGAATTGGTCGACGGGCTGATCCAAGCTTTGACAGTAGATCTACCGCCTCATTATCCTCCCTTTTGACGTACTTGACTTCGTAGCCGTCAAATCACTTGGCTATTTCGTCTACTTCGTCTCGATTTGGTGCCATCATAGGGTTCCGCGCGTTCCAGGTGCCAGCTACTTGCTGGGCAACCAAGTCGGAATCTCCACAGCAAACTATGCGCTTGATGCCAATATCCTTGGCTACACGAAGTCCGTGAATGAGGGCCTCGTACTCCGCCATGTTATTTGTAGCGTTGAAGTGGATCTGCATGACGTATTGCAACTTCTCTCATGTTGGTGATTGTAATAATACACCAGCCCCGAGCCATTGAGTAACTTGGATCCGTCAAAATGCATGACCCAATACTCTAGTTCTAGGACAGGAGTGTCTTCCGGCATCTCTTTCCAATCTGCAAGAAAATCCGCCAATGCTTGTGATTTGATAGTGTCGCGTCGCTTGTAGGTGATGTCGAAGGTGGCAAGTTCAATGCCCCACTTTGCCACTCTCCCTGTAGCGTCGTTGTTGTTGATGATGTCAGATAGTGGAGATTTGCTCACTACTGTGATGGGGTGCTCCTGGAAATAATGCCTTAGCTTACGTGAAGCAAGGAAAACTCCATAAGCTATCTTTTGGTAGTGTGGGTAACACTGCTTGGATTCCGTCAAGACCTCGCTCACATAGTAAACTGGTCACTGAACTCCATATTTGTGCATTGGTTCCTTGCGCTCCACCACGATGATGATGCTGATTACTCGGTTGGTCGCTGCCATGTATACCAACATAGGCTCCCTTGGCACCGGTGCTACAAGTATAGGTGGGGAGGAGAGTATTCTCTTCAACTCCCGAAGTGCTGTGTCAGCCTCATCCGTCCATGTGAATTTGTCCGCCTTCTTGAGCAACTTGTAGAGAGGCAAAGCCTTCTCGCCAAGTCGTCTGATGAACCGGCTTACTGCTACAATGCAGCCTGTGAGCCTTTGTATGTCCTTCAGACATGTCAGGCGTTTGATGTCGAGGATGGCCTTGATTTTCCCCGGGTTCACCTCGATTCCGTGATGCGAAATGATGACGCCCAACAATTTGCCGGATGGTACCCCAAAGACAAACTTCTTTGGGTTCAACATCATGTTGTATTTCTGGAGATTGTCAAAGGTTTCCTGCAAGTTAGCGATAAGATCATTTGATTTCTTTGACATTACCACGATGTCGTCCATGTAAGCATGTATGTTGCGACCTATTTGGTCGTGTAGGCAATGTTGCATCATCCGCTGGTACGTAGCACCAGCGTTTTTCAACCCAAAGGGCATCGTGACATAGCAATATGTGTCGTAGGGTGTGGTAAACAAAGTGGCCAATTGGTCTGACTTTTGCATCCGGATCTGGTGGTATCCTGAATAGGCATCGAGAAAACACAGAAGTTCCGAGCCAGCCGTCGAGTCAATGACTTGGTCAATGTGAGGCAAAGCAAATGGATCCTTCGGACATGCTTTGTTCAAGCCGGTGTAATCAACGCACATTCTTAATTCATTGGTTCCCTTTTCGGGGACAAGTACAGGATTTGCCACCCATCGGGTGTGAATAACTTCTCGGATAAAGCCAGCCTTAAGTAACCTAGCTATTTCTTTGCCTATAGCCCTTCGTCTTTCATCACCAAAGCATCATAGGGGTTGTTTCACTGGTTTGGCATTACGATCAATATTCAAACTGTGCTCGGCAAGTTCCCTAGGTACACCTTTCATGTCGGCACGTTGCCAGGCAAAGATGTCCCTATTCTCACGGAGGAACTCGACGAGCGCGCTTTCCTATTTGGGATCCAGGTCCGTGCCAATGGCGGTGGTCTTGGAGGAATCACCTTCAACAAGCTCCACCTGCTTGGTCTTGATGGCGGCCTTGAAGGCGGGTTCTGTAGCAGTGATCTGCTTCTTCGAAGCCAGCATCTCCGAGGCATCGACCTAGTTCTAGATCTCCACTCCTCACCATAGAGGACTGCTTCGGCGAAGGCGTCTTCGATGGGCTCGCACTCCTGTGCCTTGGTGAAACTTCCGTCAACGGTGATGACGCCATTTGGTCCGGGAATCTTGAGTTTGTTGTAGACAAAGCATGGCCTTCCAAGGAAGGAGTGGAAGATGTTGCGTCCGAAGATGGCGTGGTACACTCTCTTGAAAGGCACCACTTCAAAGGTCATGCGCTCTTGGCGGTAATTGTTTACATCGCCAAAAGCGACCGGAAGGGTGATGCAGCCTAGGGAATTTTCTTGTCGGTCAGGGACAACCCCATGGAACATGGTGTTTCTCTTCCTTAGCTAGGTCTCCGTCTAGTTCATCTTGTGCAGTGTATCCAGGTACATGATGTTGATGCTGCTTCCACTGTCCACGAGGCACTTGGAGAACTCTATGCCGTCAGTCAAAGGGTTGATGACCATGGCATATTGGTCCTCTATTGGGATAAGTTCTGGATGATCCTTTCTATTCCAAGTAATTGGAACTTCTGACCACCTGACGTACTGGGGAACTGGAGGGAGGGTAGCCATCAGTATCCTCAGAGAGGTTTTCTGGGCCCGTACGGTTGGGGTACCAAGGAAGGTGTGGTAACATTGAACCTTCTTTTCGAAGCGATTTTTCCCTTTATCCTCTCCCTTGTCGGAAGACTTTGGGTCCATGTCCTCGTCCATATCACTTGATTCCTTGGGTTCTTGCTCCTTCTTCTTCCCTTTGCCCTTTCGCGGGGTCTGATCTTCCGATTTCGCTTGTAGCCGAACTCAGGGTCCTCCTTGAGATCATTGAAAAACTTGCACTCGTGATTGGTGTGGGTGCATTTGCCATTGGCGTCGAGATGGACGAAACACGGCATATTGCGGTACTCTTCGTACGTTTGGGGAACGCGAGGCGCTGAGGGTGTAGGGTCAGTCCTCTGCTCGCCACTGCTGGTTCCTCAGCCACGTCCATGCTATCCGCCATTGCCTCTGCCAGTGAATGTTGCGGCGACCATGTCGGCTACTTGCTTCTCTTCGGGCAGATTCTTCCGTTTGTTATTGTTGTTTTTCTTGGCCTAGGTAGGGATTGCTATCGCTGGCAATGTTCAACGCTCGTCGTCATCAGTAGCGGCGAACTCTCTAGCCATGGAGATCATTGTGTTGAGGTTGAGTTCATTATTGTCTTGCCTGTGCTTCAATGTATGCCGGAGCAAAGTACCCTTCTCTAGTCCATCAATGAAGGCGGCCATAGCGGTCTGTTCGTGCACCCCTGCGCAGGAAGTTTTCATATCCAGCCAGCGAGAGAGGTAGGCACGGGAGGTTTCATCCATTTCTTGCACACACCGCTTGAAGGGGATCCACAGCAGAAAACAAAAAATTTCCTATGTTGGAACCCCAAAAACTGCCTAGGGTCTATCTATGTAGTAATGCGGTAATGGTCGAGCGTATAGAATACATACCCTTGTAGACCCTACACGGTTAACGTTCCGAGAGGAACGTGGTTGAAGTAGTCGTACTCGTAGCCGACCTCAAGGTCGCGAAGCTCCTCGCAGGTCACCCCATGCTTCTTCTTTATCGTGCAGCAGCTCCGGCTCACGACATTTAAGAGCCCCAAGTGTTGCGCCTCGTGTCTTCGTACACATCCGGTGCACGATGAGACCTTCGGCTCCTCGATCACGCCAGGAGTGCGGAAGTTGATATCTGGCTAGGAATCCCTGCAATGCAACGGCGTACTGCAGGTGTACCTTGTTCGCATAGCCCAGACTTGGGGCCATGGTCACAAGGGCTAGAGAGAGAGGGAAGGAGGAAGTCAACCAAAGGACTTCTCCAAATATTGATTTGTTTTATCCCACCCATGGGCACCCCTTTATATAGGCTAAGGGGATGTCCCTTTGTCAAAGGCTAAGCCATGTGAGACTAAATGTCAAAGGAAAAAGGGGGAAAACAAGCTCCTAGCCGGCTGGGCCTAGACGGCCAGCCCAAAAACTAGCAGTAGCATTGAGCTTCCAGCCGGGTGGGCAGGCGGTGCCCACCGTAGCCCAGCTCGCAGCAGCGGCCAGGAGGCGCAACGGCCAGGTGGGCTAGCCAAGCCCGCGCGGCCCACACGTGCCCGCGCAGCCTAGCTTGCTAGCGAGGTGGCGGTGGCAGCCAGCGTCCGGATGGGCCGGCTCGCCCACGATGGCCCAGCTCGCCTGCCCGGTCTGCTCCCCGGCGAGCCCCGCACGGGCTAGGGTTGAGCAGGCCCGCTGCAGCAGCCGGCGGCTGGCGCATGCCTAAGTGGGTCGCCTGGCCCATAGCGGCAGCTGTTGTTTTCTTTTATTTTTCTTTTTCCTTTTTCTTTTTTTCTGCAGCTTTATTTCTAGGCATTTCCCTTCGGGATTTGCCCTAATATAAAAGTTGCCTTTATAAATCTTAATTTAAATATTATTTAGAATATATTAATTCATAATTAACATACTCAAATACCCATTTATCCGAAAACACTTTTCCCGGTCTTTTCCTTTATTCTTTCTCTGAACAACTTCGGATCTCTCTGCGGAACATTTCCGACTTTCTCTTTCTATACTGTGATTCCGTCTGACGAATGATCGTTCTCATTGTACCCTTAAGTGTATCCTCTCACGGCTCGGGAATGCTCTAGACATGATCTGTATCAATGATCAACAGAGATACCAGGGATATCCATGTGACCCCTATGCATTCCTAATGACAATGTCGGTTGAACCGCTAAATGTAACATACAATTCCTTTTGTTTCTTGATACGACTTGTCCGAGATCCGATCATTGGTATCACATACCTTGTTCAATCTCGTTAACAACAAGTTCTGTTTTCTTCTTACCGTGATATTACATCCCCGTGACCGAGTCACATGTTGCAACATTTATGGATGTAATCTCACCAAGCCGGCCGTATGTATCTTTACCCGTCATGTGGGTGAATAAATTCCGGTCTAGCAGTCACATGTCATCTACTGTTCCTTCGGAACACCCAACGTACACCTTTATGGCCACCGTATTACCAGATGACGGTTGATGAAGTCTAAGCAGCCTCGGGAAACAGTGAGTAATATGAGCTCATGGTCTAAGGAAAAGGAGTCTACGTATAGCTGTTGCAACAATGAACTATATGACTTGATCGTGTTGCAATCCTTCGAGGAATGTCCATCACATCATTCTCTAATGATATGACCCCGTTGTCAATTGGAAGAAATGCCCATGATCTTGAAACCCAGATCATCCTCATGACCAACGAACTAGTATGAATAGAGGCTACTAGGGACTTGGTTGTTTCATACCACACCTGTACCAATGTTTCTACTAGGCACAATTATAGCACAATATGAAACTATTATAAACTAATTGAGATATGACAATAAAAACCTATTTATTATTTGCCTCTAGGGCATATCTCCTTCAGTCTCCCATTTGCACTAGAGTACAAATAATATAGCTCGCATTTTACTCATATAAACCATATACCATATGCGTTTACAGATCATGCATGCTCATGGGAAACTTCATGTCCATGTTCTATTTTACCAGATCATTATGTCTTTTACAAATCGTTAATGTCATCCTAATTTTGACATTCACTCCATTATCTTATAATGGATCGAAGCATTTGTTTGGCAACAAAGTGAGACTTTGTTTCTAGTGTTTATAATGACGGTCATCTTCACTGTTGTCATCTAAATTTCACAACACACTTTGCTATCCATTGTGTATATATTGTAGTAATGGCAGCAGAATAAGGCCGGATTCTAGGAGCTTACAGTGACTTTAGATCAACCTCGAGGGCTTTCTCATGGGCACTGGACCCTAGGACACATCATTCTATGTTAAAAGAGAACTAGCCCCGCCATAACATTATACTTCTATATCTATGTAGATCCTAGACTATGCCACTTACTTTACTTCTTGCCATTTATGTACAAACTTAATTCTGGTTCAGTGATCACCTTAGGAATCACTTTAAGCCATGCACTTATAGTTAAGACTTTGTCCTTCCAACCAGAACTTCGGGTCACATTACGTCGTGTATACAACATGGTTATATAGAAGAACCTATGACTGAGGCATAGGAAATGCAACGCATCTCTTTCTTTGAACCATAGTTACTATACTAACTCAATGCTTCATGAAGCAAGAACTTCTTTCTTACCTTGTTCCATTCTAAGCTACTTCAGAATCTTGCTTAGGACATTCTGAACATCTTTCAGAATCAAGTCCAGGAAGCATTCGACATTCAGTGTTTATTAAACTCACCAATCTATCTCGATAGATCTTATTGTTTAATAACTTCAACTTCATCCTTATTTATCTAACTTAAATATTATTAACACCAATCACATCATTCACATATGTCGTCCACATATCCCAAAATGATTTCACGCTCCCACTCAAATATGACATTCATGTTTGAGATCCAGTGATTTCACTTTAGTTCCCACTCAAAATATGTCAGCTACATATTATGAATTAGCCAAGCTGATTTTCTCCCACTCAAAGCCAGGTCCTCTCGACAATCTTGGATATTCCAAAATTCTTTGATTATCATCAAATCGAGAATTCCACTAACGAGATTTCAATGACCATTCATTTCTCGCACTTAGGTCCATCACGCCCTTCTTTGGATTTCGTAGGTATGTCTTGTTCAAAACATGACAAGTGAATCAATAATATAATTCTACAAACTTGTTAGAATATATAGTTGAATCCTACTTTCTTTAGTAAAAGTATTTGCTTGAAACTTTATTGATCATTATCATTGGTTTCTCCTCTATTTGTAGAGTTTGCATTCACGGAACAAATTCCGCTGCGCCACTCAACAATCCGGAGGTAAGGTCAAATACCTTGTTTTGATCTTTTACTTTCTTCCACCTGTATCTTCATCAAGACACGTCAACTTTGGACAACAATAGGTTTGCCCCTTTTGTGGAAGATGCATTCATAGCTTCCTAAGAATGCTCTACAAAGACTTGTTTATTCGCCACGACTTCGACTTATCAAAATCTCCAGAAACTCGAACGTGACATAACACTTATGGTGTTGTTTTCACGAATCTTCATATGTTCCTTTGTATTTCAAATGAGTGCTTGCTTATTTCGATCTCTAACTCAAAATGATAACCATAACCCCGATAAGAGATAATATGTATCTAATACAAAATCATTATGACGTTTAGACATTTCAACATAGTTTGAATTCATCCAATTATCATAATTTGTGAAACATCTTTCACAAGTCCCTTTTATGCTAAACTTAACTCGAATACTTTAGTCGATCAAATTGAAGAGACTTGTTAATTCAATATCCTCTTTGTTGTGAACTCATTTGAACAATTCAAATCGTTTCAAACTCATGTTTCATTAAGTAAATACGCTTATTCACTTAAGTCCACAATTAACTAATGATTTCCACTATTTGTTGAAAATACGATACATCACTATGTATAAGACTCAACATTTCTTTGCATATCACCGTTTTGCCAGAATGCGGAGTGTTAGTCATTCTTCCCAAGAGGCATGGTTTTGCAAAGTCTCTAGATTAAGCATCTAGGACCCCGATCTTCATAAAGAACATGCAATAACCAAAATGACTTAAACTTTAGTGTCATTTCATTATTAAACTTTGGATATCTTTTAGCATTATAATCCTTTATAAATGTTTAAACTATTATCATTAACATAGTGATGCGAATAAGTTATTTATAATCGTAATGTGACCATAACGGTATTGTTCATAAGAATAGTACAAACTGGCTTGTAACTTGTTCATATGAATAACCGCCTCGTCATAAGCAAGACACACAAACAAGGATTACAAAATTATATTCAAGTCCACTAATCCAAATGATAAACTTTGAGGAAAGAGGTGATCTCATCCATAAACTATTTTGCTCGCCGTCATCAAGTCACGCTACCTCAAAAAACAGCAATTCTCAAGCAGATCCTCCTGTTTTCACAAAACGGGACAAGTATCAAATACTTTGCAACCTGCAACGAGTTTTGCAAAAACCAGATTTATAATTTGTATATCTTAGATATACCTTTTCATCCATGACCTCCATTGCAATCAAGCCCTTCTGTGAGTTCTCAACTCTAATGCAAGATTGCTAAGTGTTTTTCCACATATTCTCATTTCATCCATGGTGGAGGAAAACCCATCCAACGGCTCATACTCTATGTGCCTTATTATGTAGAATACAAAATGTAGCTCAACTCTCCATCGAATGGAGAATGGATTATTGGATGATTATGGAGAAAACACAAACATTCCAGAGTCATTGAATTATCTCCTAATGGTTATTGTATCAAGAAGAGAAGATCACCTTTTACGAGGATATCCCTCAGGTGTGGGTATTAATCTATGAAGTTGGACCCTTTTGCTAAGTTCCATATTAAGCAATATATTACCATGGTCGCAAAGGACCTCAATGGGATAGGCCATGATCTAATAAGATATTTGCAAACAGACATCTAGATTAAGTTCATAATAAGTGATCAATTTATAATTGGTCTCCACTAAAATTGTCATCCCCTGGACGATTTTAGTGATCACGTGATCCCTATCCTCTGCACCTCCCCCGATCGTCACATCCATCAGTGCAGTATCAAAGGTAGACATTCACTAATGTCAATCACATCATCCATGTGACTCATGCTCAATCTTTTGATCTCTTGTGTTCCGAGGCCATGTCTGCACATGCTAGGCTCACCAAATCTAACTTGTGTGTATCCGCTGTGCAACATGGCTTACACCCACTGTATGCGAACATAGAGATGTCTGACCCCTACTCACCACAGGGCGCCTCATAACGAAGAACTTTCTTGGTGGTGCATACACAAGGGGAACACGGAACATTGGAATTAAATAGGGATTATCTTATTTGCTACCGTTGAGTATCTTAATACTAGCACACAATAAGATGTAAAATAGGTATCAACATCATATGTATAATGTGATATGATATGGTGCTTCTTGCGCCTTGATCTCCATCGAGCGCTCTAGCATAATCTCCATCCTGCCATTGCTTTGATGCCAAGTCCACGACGCCTCCACCAGGTCATCCATCGGAACAATGACTATTACTATACTACTTAGTAACAAAAAAGTAAACTACTTTACCTTCATAACGACCAATGCCATATCATAATCACATGCCCCCTGCAAAATAAAGTTAGACGCCTCTACTTTATCTATTGCAAGTTTTACGTGGTTGTTAGGGCTTTCACAATAGAACCGTTTCTAATCTACGAACTTTCCAACCACAACATGGATCTAACAGTTGTCTTTATTACACCCTTTTCAGAGTTCTCCGTTGTAAATGCTATATCAACTATCGAATGAGAGACAGACACCCGCTAGCCACTTATACGGTACAAGCCGTATGTTGAGTATGGAACCAGTATCGCGTACAAATACACGTAAGGTTGGTCCGGGCCGCTTCATCAAACAATACCACGATATAAACAAGTACACGTTAGAGGGTAACAACTAAGGGATCAATGCCCGCACAAAACATGTGTGTACTGGCCGTACAATAGTCCTACGCATAGATCGGCTCTGATACCACTGAAGGGGATCCGCAGTAGAAAACACAAATTTTCCTACGTTAGAACCCCAAAAACTGCATAGGATCTATCTATGTAGTAATGCGGTAACGACAGAGCGTATAGAATACATACCCTTGTAGACCGTACGCGGTTAATGTTCCGAGAGGAACGTGGTTGAAGTAGTCATACTCGTAGCCGACCTCAGGGTCGCGAAGCTCCTCGCAGGTCACCCCTTGCTCCTTCTTTATCGTGCATCAGCTCCGGCTCACGACATTTAAGTGCCCCAAGTGTTGCGCCTCGTGTCTTTGTACACATCCGGTGCACGATGAGACCTCTGGCTCCCCGATCCCACTGGGAGTGCGGAAGTTGATATCCGGCTAGGAATCCCTGCAGCGCAACGACGTACTACAGGTGTTCCTTGTTTGCACAGCCTAGACTTGGGGCCATGGTCACAAGGGCTAGAGAGAGAGGGAAGGAGGAAGTCAACCAAAGGACTTCTCCAAATATTGGTGTATTTTATCCCACCCATGGGCACCCATTTATATAGGCTAAGGGGGTGTGCCTTTCTCAAAGGCTAAGCCATGTGGGACTAAATGTCAAAGGAAAAAGGAGCTCCCAGCCGGCTGGGCCTAGACGGCCAGCCCAACAACCAGCAGAAGCATTGAGCTGCCAGCCGGGTGGGCCGGTGGTGCCCACCATGGCCTAACTCGCAGCAGTAGCAGCCAGGAGGCGCAGCGGGCAGGCTGGCCGGCCACGCCCATGCGCGCCCGCACGACCTAGCTCGCTAGCGAGGCGGCAGTGGCAGCCAACGCCCAGATGGGCCGGCTCGTCCACGGCGGCCCAGCTTGCCTGCCTGGTCCGCTCCCCTGCGAGCCCCGCATGGGCCGGGGTTGAGCAGGCCCGCGGCAGCGGTCGGCGGCTGGCGCCTACCCTAAGTGGGCCACTTGGCCCACAGTGGCAGCTGCTGTTTTCTTTTTCTTTTTTCTATAGCTTTATTTCTAGGCCTTTTCCCTCTGGGATTTGGCCTAATATAAAAGTTTCCTTTATAAATCTTAATTTAAATATTACTTAGAATATATTAATTCATAGTTAACATATAATAAATTTATATTCAAATTCCCATTTATCCGAAAACACTTTTCCGGGTCTTTTCCTTTATTCTTTCTCCAACTTCGGATCTCTCTGCGGAACATTTCCGGTGTTCTCTTTCTCTACTATGATTCCGTCTTACGAATGATCGCTCTCATTGTACCCTTAAGTGTATCCTCTCACGGCTCGGGAATGCTCTAGACATGATCTGTATCAATGATCAACAGAGATACCAGGGATATCCATGTGACCCCTATGCATTCCTAATGACAATGTCGGTTGAACCGCTAAATGTAACATACAATTCCTTTTGTTTCTTGATACGACTTGTTCGAGATCCGATCATTGGTATCACATACCTTGTTCAATCTCGTTAACAACAAGTTCGGTTTTCTTGTTACCGTGATATTACATCCCCATGACAGAGTCACATGTTGCAACATTTATGGATGTAATCTCACCAAGCCGGCCATACGTATCTTTACTTGTCATGTGGGTGAACAAATCCCGGTCTTGCAGTCACATGTCATCTACTATTCCTTCGGAATACTCAACGTACACCTTTATGGCCACCATATTACCAGATGATGGTTGATGGAGTCTTACCAGCCTTGGGAAATAGTGAGTAATATGAGCTCACGGTCTAAGGAAAAGGAGTCTAGGTATAGTTGTTGCAAGAATGAACTATATGACTTGATCATGTTGCAATCCTTCGAGGAATGTCCATCACATCATTCTCCAATGATATGACCCCGTTGTCAATTGGGATAAAGGCCCATGATCTTGAAACCCAGATCATCCTCATGACCAACAAACTAGTATGAATAGAGGCTACTAGGGACTTGGTTGTTTCATACCACACCTATACCAATGTTTCTACTTCGCACAGTTATAGCACAATATGAAACTATTATAAACTAATTGAGATATGACAATAAAAACCTATTTATTATTTGCCTCTAGGGCATATCTCTTTCACCGATGTAGGTCTCCGATAGTGTAGGGACGTTTGTACGTGCCCTCGAAGTTCTTGTTAAACTCTTCATGCTTGTCCAACCAATTGCATATTGATTTCTCTGGCAAGTCGTCGATCCATTGTCGGGCAGTGCCTGTTAGCATGAGTGGGAGGTACTTGACGGTGACGTTGGGGTTTCCCCCTGCGATGTGAATCGCTTCGCTGTAGTCCTGCAACCACGCTGTTGTCCTGGCGGTGCCGTTGTAGGGCTTGATAGTCTTGTCTATTCGGAGTCCCTGGGGGTAGGATGTGGCCCGTATGACTGGTCCAAAACACTGTGGCCCAAGGTATGGGAGCTCCCGAGCTTCTTAGATCTTGTCCAGCCACGATCGTGCGTCATATGGCTCTAGCTGCTTCCCTTTTCCATCATGGGGAGGAGAGTTGTGGTGTGATTTGTGAGATCCGCAATGACCTCCACCATGATGGCTGCTAGGTGGCGATGGCGGCAGTGGAGGCGGTGGGTTAGCTCTCTTGCTATGCCCCTCCTAAGACTCCTCACGCCTGTCGCTGTTGCTTGTCGAACGTGGCGGTTCCTTGTGGGACCTGCTCCTTTGTCTGTCATGGCCGCTGCGCTCTCCGGCATGCCGAGGCTGTTCGCCCTGATCGCGTATAACGATACCGGGCTGTGACCGCCTTAGAGGTGGAATGCTTGTGTGGTGGCGCAACGCTGGTTCCTCGTGACGTCGAGATGGTGGTGGAGGTGGCGAGCGGTGGGTACGAGCCTTTTCTCCGTGGTCGGAGGATATGGGGATAGCGTCAGTCCTATTGCGTGCCTCCCTTCGTCTTTGCTCTGTAGAGCCTATGCGCGATCCTTCGTCATGGGGAGATTTTCGCCTTCTGCGGCTGTTCAGGGTTGACTGGCAAATCTCCGGGTTGGACTCAAGCCTCTATGAGGCGGCCTTTTCCCGTTGCTTGCGTGCCTTAGCGATGAGGTCGTACACCTGAGCAACTGCTTCTGGCGACCTGTCCTGCTCTAGGAGGGTCTTGGCGATGGTGATGTGGAGAGCGGGAGTTGGCATGACTTGCCTCCCCTCTGAATCTATGTAAGGGGTGGCCTTTGTCGTCTTAGACCCGTCAAATCCCAACCCTCGCCGAACGCGTGGATCTTTGACGACGTGAGCTGGTACCTTCCTTTCCTTATGCTTCAACAACAATTTCTTATATTCAGCCTCCATAGCTCTTGCCGCCTTGATGGATTGTTGCGCCTTAGCCATGTCTTCGTCCAGCTTAGCGCCTTGCTCCGCGATGCACTTGGCCTCTGCCAAAATTTCCGCACGCTTCTCATCAAGCTCCATAACGCTCCGGACATGGGAGACAGTGATTGGCTCAATGAGGAGTGCACTGTAGATTGCTTTGTGGGCAGGGATGAGTAGCGGGTTCCCAGCTACTGGCGTTGACGGTGGCACTGGTGGATGATTCGATTGTCGGGCCGTGTTGGGGGTCGTGGTAAGTTCCTGCATCGGTGGCTGGCGGGTAACCGGAGGAGGCGCGGCCTTGGACGGAGCCGGAGGCTCGGCGGCCTTTTTAGCTACTGCTGTTATGGTGACAGCTGGCGTGGGCGGAGCTCTCTCATGTTCCCGTTCCTGCCCGTCTTCTTCCATCACGCTCCCAATGGCGACTAGCACCTAGTGGGAAGTGTTGGTCTTCTCGGCGCGCTCCTCCTTCTCGATCTCCTGCTCGATCTCCCACATAACAACGTTGTATTCCTCCGAGTTAATGTCCGAGCCACCGGCATCCATATTGATGTCAGCGTATAACGCATCGATTATGGAGTGGGAGTTGGATTTGGTGTTGGCGATGGCGGATGTTGAGGGTGATGGAGGCGAGCTGTTGTTGTTGTTTCCTCCTATGACTTCGATGGTAATCGCCGCCTTGGCTTCTTCATTGGCTTCCGTGTATTCGTTGACGATGGCAACCATCTCACCAAGGGTGATTGGGCCCACGGCCTGCCGTCCTTGGAGGGTATGTCGGAAGAGGATTCCAGGTGTGAGCCCTTCCACGAAGTGGTACACGAGCTCGTCGGTGTAGTCACCCTCTAGGGTTTCCCTCACACTAATCCATCTAGCAAGGTATTCGCAGGGGGGACTCTCCATTCCTTTGAACGCATCTGGCCAGATCGAAGATGGTCACGACACCGACAAAGTGTGACCTGCGCATCTCTAACGCTCGGGGAAGCCAAGTGGATTTGCGGGGTCCTTCCACCTTTATATCCTACACAAGGGCGGTTTGGGTGGGCCTTGAATTTTCCTGATCCGAGCCACCATACTCCAAGGAGAGGTATGGCCTAGATCCTTCCGCGAACGTATCCTGCTTATAGGCGGTCCGTGCAGGGCTTGACGAATTTCTGACTTCCTGGGAGCTAGGACTCGAGTCAGTTTCGCCGATGAAGATGTGAATGTCTCCGAAGGGGATGACGGAGTAGCGCGTGGGGTTCGTCTTCGCCGGCACCCAAAACTCATCTGGAGGGACAATCGGGACGTTGCCGAAGAAGAGAACGCGACCGATGGCTACGGTGTCACCGATTCCCGTGAAGAGATTGGACCTCGCCCGGTGTAGAGCTCGAAGCGCCTCTTGCCCCACGGTGGGCGCCAACTGTCATGGTATTGCCGATGAGTACGCCATGGAGGGGTCCTCATAGTGTGTGTTTAGAGACATGTGGTAAGGCGGAGAGTTGGCGGGTACGAGGTAACACAGCTTACCCAGGTTCAAGTCCCACAACGGTGGCGGAACTCTACTCCTGCTATAAATCACTATAATGGCAATATGCTGAGTTACAGAGATAGGTTGACTGTACAAGGTGTTGCGCGTTGTATGCTGCAATCAGAGAAGTTGTGCCCTAAAGGCTCCCGCAGGCTGGCTTATAAAGGCGCCAAGACCTAGGGTTTACAAGGAAAGGTCCTTGCCGGACAAGGTAAAGAGTTCTACACCTACACGAACTAGTATGCCGTGTCTTGTACTCCAAGGCTCCGAGTATGTCGGTGACTCCTGCGTACCGTTTCTTTATTCGGCATGGGCCTCCCTTCAGGATCCGTCTAACTGGGCCACCCAGCAGGCCATAGGCCTTGCTACCAACTATGGGCCACCCGGGTTAGGCGGATTGGTGACATGCTATGACGATACCCATATAGCATATCCCCAACACTATCCCTTGAGGCGGGCTCCGCTGTGGGCCAGGGCGGAAGATTCTAGGCCACGGATGGGTGTCGTGCGCATCGTCGTACCACGTGTCACCAGACAGTGGACCATGCGCGCGCCATGGGCCACCATCAGCGTACGCGGCCAATACCATGCTCTACGAGAGGCGTTCCACAGTGAAAACTCTCCGCACCCACCGGGTTAGGGGTCTGTCCTGAACCGACGTGGCGTATCATAAGGCATGGCCAGAATCGGTTTCTGGCAGCTGAGAGCTCGACAATGTAGGCTGTAGATGTACACGGGTTTATGCGCCGGCCTACAGGTGAGCTGCGATCATATGCTATAGACGCTCGCTAGTTATCGTGTATACGGGTGACGTCACATTTTGAACCCTAGCCGGAGGCATTTTTTCACGGCGGAGAGATGAGCTGGCAATGTAGGCTATAAACATACGTCGGTTTTCATGACTGCACTACAGACGAGCTGGAAGCATAGGCTATAGACATACGCGGTTTTACACGGACATAAGTGACATGGTAGTGTGGAATCTCGTCACACGCGTTTCTATGCGTTGGACGGATGAGCTGGCAACCAACGATATAGGCGTGTGCGGTTTCTCGCGGTGAAGATCTGACGTGGATGAGTAGACTATATAGGATACCGCATGTTTTCGCGGCGTTATAATATGGTGGGTCCCCCTTTTGTTATAGTATTGGTATGGCTCTCCCCCATGCAACGCCCATGCCTCTATAAAACATACCCCTCTTCGTTACTTGCCATGTCGTTTTTATTTTGCTTCTTCCTCACAACGGCTTGGCTTCGGTGGTGCACGTACTTTAGGTATCCAGGATCGAGCACCCAAACGATATCATAGCCATATTCGACGTGTTCTAGGAACCCGCATGGTTGCTTTTAGGCAGAGCGGCACTGCAAGCGAGAGCTCACCGATGTAAATTGCACTAGTAGGAAAGCTATTTGGGCGTTAGGAATTTAGGTAGAGCTTTTAGGCAAACCAAAATCACGAGTTAAAGCTTGCCGATGTTTGTAACTTAGATATACCGGTGTATAGGTGCTAACAATGCCCTGGGCGTGTTCGGTTCTCTTCGTACGTCTGTCCGACGAGCTTGCGTCCACCACCATGTTGACGCCTCCCCATCCAGCCAGTGATTTTTCCTGGATTATCAGCGGCTCTCGGCACCGCAAGGTTTCTATGTTTTTATACGCGGTACGCACTCTCGCGACCTGGCCTTCGATTTCCTTTCTTTCATTTTTAGATTTTCTGTTTTCTCATTGTTCACACTCTTTTTGCATTTTTTATTTTCTTAGCGTTTTCCTTCTTCTTTCGTTTTCTATCTATACTACATTAACATTTTTTTAAGTAATATTCTTTTTTTATTGTTAAAATGTTTTTCCTCACGTGTTATTTCGTACTATTTTTCTTGCTTTCTTGCTTTTTTCAGTTCTTTTGCGTTGGCTTCCTTACCTACAGTTTCTTTTTTATGTATGGTCTTGCTTTTTTGCTATTTATAAACGTTTTCTTCCTTCACTCCCTATGCTCATTTCTTACGTTTGTGTTTTTTCCTTTTTTTACTTTTTAGTGTTAATTTTTTTATGTCTCTATTTTTTCTTGCATTTATTTGCCCTGCTATTTTCACATGGTTTTCTGCTTCTTACGCGTTTTTACACGTACAGAGTAAAACACGTAAAGGTAACAAATAAAATGAACACTCCCACAATCATCAATGGTGAGCAAACGTGATCGACCGTGATAACTGCGTAATACTCTCGCAATCATAAATAACAAGCAAACGCGATCAACCACGATATCCGCCTGGTTCGACAGCCATCATCCTCACGGTTACATAACGCAACGATGCCAAGATTGATCCACATGAAGCGTCGGAGACAAATGATGATTGTGTATTGCCAAGAAGGTTCTTTCTACGAGTTCTTGCTGTAGTCGGTGGCAGCTCAGAACCGGCGGTTGTTGTATCCACAGCACACAAAGACTGTTCAAGTTGTCAATATTTTACCCTTTATTTATTTTCTTGCATAAATTCTGCTATTTGTAGTACAAATATAAATTTAACACGCGAATATATACTATTATTCATACAAACAAGCCATTTGTATGTTTTCTATGTACGGTTACCAAGGAAACGTGTGCGCTAATACGTATACATATATAAGATGTAAATAAGTTGTGTGCTATTTTACACTACGTATATTGCGCTTTCTAGGTTCTTACATTTGTATGGTATTTCTTTCTTGCAGTGTTGTCTTACAAACACGCCTATGGTATGAATAGAACCACGTAAGCACGTATAATTTCGGATGTGAAAACTTTTCTCTAATGCAAACTCGCAACGTGTACCTCAAAATGCACGGCTAATAACCTTAGAATATACGAAAGAGAAAAAATCGTTGTCCTTTATTTGTCGCGCCTACGATGTCGTTGAAAATGAAAAAACTATAAAAAGAATCATCCACGGTAGACACATACGCACGTACGACAACACGACGATGCATGTATCTGGTGCCGACTCAACCGTAGATTACCTGCTTCTAAGACTCTAATAGGATTAGCGGTGCGAAAACGATTTCTAGTCGCAACGAGACTCACACTATAAGAACAACGCGCTATTACTTAGCGCTACGAGATGAAATCTTTTCTCTTGCATGTAGATGTAGCTTTATCATATCATAAAGCGTTTTGTCTACTGACTGTGTCCTAGGAGACGCAAAGATAAGTCTAGTATATATTAGAATGTTGTTTACAGTAGAATGAACATAAACATATTAATCTACGGGTAAGCTAAACAACACTTACAACAGCACTTTCGCTTCTGCGAAGACCAAGCCGAAGGAAGTCCATCACGAAGCACGTTGTCGTGAACAGAGGCCTGGCCGTGCCTCACGAAAAGAACATCGGACAAAAAGCACCGCCATCGAGAAGCTCCTAAACAGTCTAGCTATCAAAAACCTAGTTTGTCGAGAATCTTTCTGCATCGTGTCCACTCGAAGTCATCTTCGACGCTCTCTCGATCATGTCGGGAACAAGCGAGGAAGAACATCGAATCCTGCAAAATGAAGGAATAAACAAACTAAGAATAGCAGCCAAAGAATAAAGAAGAAAATAGATAAAGCAAAAAACGTACTCAGACCTTAAAGCGATGCCATTATGAAGAAAAACGTTAGTTTTGTCATCGTCCCGCGTGTCGTCAATAAAATCAGGATGAAAACGTCTAAAATACTAGAAAGTAAGGGGAAAAGCAAGAAATGAAAGAGCACAAAAAATGTACCATCACCTCGAAGATGCATGCATCCCAGCGATGAACATGTGTCTTCTCCGTCTGCGCATACACTCCTAATGAAACCCTAAAAAGCCAAAAAGGAAGACATATAGAGCAAAAGTTAGAGGTCGAAAAGCAAAAAAGAAAAAGAGAAAGAGAAAAAATGAAGAGTACTTACCGCTTAGACCAAGAAGTCCATGTTTCTATCCTCAATGTGTACAGTCGATGATTAATCTATGAGGCAAATAAAGAAAAGAAATGGTCGCCGGGCATAGATTGTACAAAAACAAAAAGAAACGTCTAAGAAGATGGGACAGCCATGATTAAGTGAACAAACCTTGTAAATCCACCGGCGCCGCCGGAGTGTAGGGGACTAGGTTTTCGCCGTGATCTCTAGCACCACTGGGCGAGGCACAGGCAATGACTGCATCGAAGTGTAGGATCCCAGGAGTTCGTCACGTGTCCCGTCGCTTCCAAAGCGCTAGCATGCTATTTCAGCTCACGACCGTCAGCACCCGCATCATCGAAACCAGGCGCGTTCACCGGCTTGATGCACACGATGATGACGGTAGAGAGCTCGACTCTACGCCCGAGAGAACCCGCGTAGTCTACGATCTATGTTGACACACGGCATCCACGTCGAACCTAGATGGCCCCACATCCACGAGAAACCGCGTGCATCATAGGCTTATCGCGCAACATCGGCTGCGGCTGGGCCCCAGACCCGCGAGGAACCGCTTACGGCTAGAGTCCACGTCGCCATGTTGGCCCTGTATGGGCCCCACGCCCATGGGAAACCGCGACAGGCATGGGATTACGATGCCAAATCGGCTCCGTGAAGGCCCATTGGCTACGAGAAGCCACGGCTGGCACTCGCGGCACCAGTCGGCTCTCGGCGGGCCCGCCACCTAGTGGGTGTGGAGGCGTGTCGTGCTGGGAATGCTTCTCATCGAGCTCACAGTCCTGCCTGCATATGATGATAGTGGGCCCATGGCGCGTGCGCTGTCCACCATCCAGCGATGCGAGGTACAACGACACACGCGACACCCATCCATGGTCTAGAATCTTTCGCCCTGACCCGTAGTGGGGCCCGCCTCATGGGATATCAGGGCACCATTGAGACGTTGTCGCATGTCCTTTCCGGCGTCCATCCCACGGTCAAAAAAATTGGGACGACGTGGATAGAAGTTTGAGCCGAAAAATTAGCGTTATTATTTACTCGGATAGTTTATTCCAGTTTTACTAATACGAAACCTTGTGATTTACAACCACACGGTCGAGTTGGGTTCATAAGGAAAAATACTTTGTTTTCTAGGTCGCTTGAAGAAGAAATTAAAATAAGTTTCTAAGTCAATTTCCTAAGAGTTCGATATAAACACTCGAGTCACCCTTGTGGGGAAAAGAGTCCAAACAAGTTGGAACACACGGAGTTGGTGCCATGAAGAACATTATCTAGTGCCGTTGTCGGGGAATTGCAAGAGATATCTCATGGTGGTTGCGGTCTGGTAAAATTCATACTATAGTTGCTAGAACGGTTTCTGGCACCTGATCCATGTAAAATGAATACATGAACTTTCTAGTTTATTGACACATATTCTCATGTAATTATATCTTATAGAATGTTATATCCATGTTTTCCATTGATTTTGGGGATTTTCTAAACAATCCCTTGTCATATGCTTCTAACTCTGTAGGACAGGAAAATCTTGTTTTGTGTATTTTTATCTTTTAGGGACCTAAACAAAGTTAAATAGCCTTGGGATTTTTTAAGGAGTATTTTTTCGTGAAGAGAACCAATGGGAGCACCATGAGGTCTCCAGGGGCCTCATGGCTAGGAAAGAGGCCTAGTGGTGCGTTCACCATAGTGGGCCATGCCACCTACCCTCGTATATGCCTTGTTTCTCAGAGGACATCGATTCCACCGCCATCCTCTTTGTCCTGACCTAAAACATTCTATAAAAAGTGTCCCCAATGCGATCTTGGAACATACGGTGGCGAAGATCGAAAACCAAGAAATAAAGAGTCTGCGGTCCATCACCAGATGAGATCAGAGGGGGAACTATTGCCGGAATCTCCTATGTTTCCCTCCACACCCCTCCATTGTGGTCATCATCAACATCTAAAAAAAGATCCTCTCCATCCATCTACTTTAATCTATTTAGAAACGTGATGTCTGATTCAATCTATTGTTTTCCAATGATGTATCATATCTTTATCACTTTGTTTGATTAGTTGACGGAGCGGCGGGACCCCGTCCAGCCGCTTGTAGGCCCCCCATGCCCTTCGATGAAGCCATCGGTCTTGGGGCATGTTTGTAGTCGTGGTGAGAACGTGGTTGGCGGCCCGAGTGTTAGTATTTGGACCCCACACTCGATGTACCTTTCTAGCTCCTCCAACACTGGCGCACCCTATCGGTGCAGTCAGAGAATGGGGCGACGTCGTCGCTTTGGTGGGCTGGCGAGGTGAGGTGGAAGGGCATATCTAGCGCCAACCCCCGAGACCCTAGGCCTTCAGTTGGGGTACTGGCGCCACCTTTCCTCTGGGCAGAACGATTGAGAGCTTTGCCACGATTCCTTTCACGGTGTCTCCTCCGCATGGCCAGTTGGCGACGACGGCCAAGCATTGGCGTGCTTCACTCCAGCCCGTGCAAGTAGGGCAATATTCCTCACCCCGCCAGCACACCCACCTAGTGCAGGAAGGACGGGCAGGTCATCCTGCTGTTGGTTGGAGCTAGCCCCCTGAGTGCTCAGAATAGGGCTCAACTTCCTCTCCTAAACTCCTTACGAAGTCGTTGAGTTTAGATATCCAGGCGGACCCTGAAGCAATGTGGACACCGCAACCAGCGCCTCACAGCTATTGGCGACGCCTGATGGTGGGTGTGTGGCCACAACTTGGTTGGCGCACGCATGCGATGGAGTACGCGGGCTCCCCTATAGTGGAGGTGATGTCGACCGCAGGGGCGAGCGCTGGGGGGGAGCATGGATGGGGATCTTCTCTCGCTCCCCTCGGCTCTCTGATCTAGGCATGTTGTAGGCCTCTGTTCTACCACGACCTACCAGGCACCACAAAGCGTGAGCCATGGGGAGGAGGCGCTTCAAGTGGCGTCCTTGCGGGTTGTTATAATAGTATGACTACGAGGAACCCTTTACCATGGCCTCCACCATGCGTTAGAAGAGCAATGGTTGATCCTAAAGATGTTGATGTTTATGTAGACAATGAAAAAGCGTGAAGATGGCTGCACCCCCTACCTAGAGAGAAAAATGTTGTGTATGTGAACACAGAGATCAGGGGTATTGCGTACCACCTTTTAGTTGTTCGCTGAGGGGTAGCAAGCATGTCCGCACGTTCCTTATCTTACTAGTTTCCGGAGAAAAGAGAGAGACCGGAGAGAAAGAGAAGACACTGTGACACGGGGTTTTACCCAGATTTAGTCCACCGTGAGGCTAACATCCCTACTTCCTGCTTGTTGTGGTGGTATTTCAAATATGGTGTATACGGTTACATTGGTGCTTCCTCCCGGGTAGGGTAATCTAGCCTACCACTAGCAATGGCGAGAGTCCATTGCCACTTCCCTCCTTTCTCGTCTATCTAGGGTTGCATCTTGTTTCTTCTTAGTGTGCTCTCTTTTCTCCTCTTAGTCTACCCCCTTATTTGGATCCTCCTTTCCTTAGGCCATTGCCTTCATTTTATACTGCAAGGTGTCACCATAATGGCCTAGGATATTTGCTATGCTACCGTCAGGGGGTAGGAACCGACTTCAGCTGGAGACCGAGGCACATGCCTACCCTTGTCCATATTACTCCCATATTGCATCCTTTTAGTGCTACCAAGGTTCTGCCTTTCCCTGCAGACTGATCTCGTGCCATGTCTTCTTGTGTGGGTTCGATCCCGCATCTTGTCTTCTTGTGCAGTTTTGATATTGCATTTTGTATTCTTGTGTGGGTTCTGTCCCGCATCTTGGACCCTTGTGCTGCTAGGTAATGGTGTTGCCAGTACCCCCTTGGTGGCCTAGCTAGTAGGCCCCCTTCATGCTTGATCCGTGGTGCACCCGATCATTGCCTCGTCTTTGACCAAGTACTACATTAACATAGTGTAACTCTGGGGTGTGGCGCCAAGCCTAGCGTATCTATCCGGGGGCTAGCCCTATGCGTCAATGCTGACGTTTCCGCCCTGTAGCCAGGATCGTTAGTTTGATCCTTAGGGCCATGGGATCCACTAGTGCCATGCCAGGCAGCTCCTGATTTCTTCCTTCCTGGGGACATGCTTGGCGGGACGCTCCATGGTCAATCCTAGGAACCCCCTTGGGCCTGGATCCGACAACCCAGATATTCTCAATATCTATACCTGATTTTGGAGTGACTTGATCCCCCACACAAAAGTTTAGACGAGTAATTAGCTAATGCTTTCTTCTTTTCACTCAATCTATTAAGTAGGGTTCTCATTGTTGAAATGTTAGTAGGATTTTCATAATTTAATTTATGATAATATAGGGTAAATGGTCAAGTAGGGTGGTTACATCGACATTGTAAGCGGATAGTTACTAGTGGAAGGGCAATGTTCCAGGATTCATGTGAGAGGGAGTGCAGTAGCCCGGGGTCTACTGGTTGTATGCCACGTGGCCGCATGGAAGCGTTACTGCCCGCACGCGTGATGTTGGCCCTGATCGCTCTCGGCCTGCTGCCACGCGCTAGCTGGCTTCCCTACACATATTTTTTTATTTATCATATATACAAAAAGTAGTGTGTCATGGAAAAAAGGAAATGCATCCACGAAGAAAGTCATTGCACCATAAAAAGGTGAAAAAGAGGCGTGCACGCACGACCAAAGGCACCGCAACTCAGTATGGAAGAACAGTGCACCGACTCCGTCTTGTGCACTATGATCGAGAAGGTGGTGCAACTCAGTATGGAAGGGCAGTGCATTGCTATTGCATTTTCACGTGCACTCTGACCGAAGACATTGCAACATACCTAAAAAAAAGACAAGGCAACAAATAACAGAAAGGCAGTGCATGTGTAGTACATTTTCGTGCACCGTCCTATGCACTGCGACTGAAAGGCAATGCACTGCAAAAAATTTTTATGAAAACCTATCAAGTTGCAATCTAATTTTGTAGATCTTGACATGACTAGCACAACCATGAAATTAGATTATAATTTTAATGCTTGGTTTGAAAGATAATTTATTTTGCGCATTCGAATCTATGAAAAGGGAGAAAAAGACCCAACGCCCCCCTTCGCAGCCACCACGTGTCATGTGGGGAAAGTAGGGCATAACCCACAAAACACACTCTGCACCCTCCACGTGTAGGCGGCAGCAGTAACGCGGGTAGCCCTCCCTCGAAGGGTGTCCTTTTCTAGTAAAACGGTTACGAGTGGTAGCGACGCCAACGGAATTATTGTGGATTTATCAAAATAAAGCAACATATTTTATAAACGAGGTTCGATTAATCATATTTTATTTACTTATATACCAGGTGAATTATGTTGTACTTAGTACATATATTCTTGATTCTTGTGTATATATGTTCTAATTTCGGAGGGCGGGGAAGTTTGAGCATCACTACATATAGGGCAATGACATAGAGATTAGTAGTTCATAAATCAATAAACTTAGGAGCCGCACGCGCATGGAGGTGTTCCTTCCATTCCTTTCTATGTTACCAGATGACAAAGTCAAATATCATCATTGGCATAAGCAAGATGGTAAGTAATTAGCTAGTCATGGTTAATGGTACATGGAATTTTCTATTGATAATGTCGATAGAAACTAATATATTTCTTATTTTATTTTTGTTTCGGTACTTTTCAATCAGCTACACAGGGTACCTCCTGTACTTTTGCAATGAAGAAGTAGGACTAGAACTAGGCACACGGTGCCCTCACTTCATCGAGATCGAGAAGTATGTGTCGCCGAAGAAGGACAAGATAAGGGATATAAGCATCTTAATATCTAGCTAGACTGATGTTGTGAAGGTCTTTTAACTAAAAGAGGAAATAGTCCATGTCTTTGACTTCATCACCGAAAATGATGTCGTTCTAGTTATAACTCCCCTCCGATGTGCATGCAAGATGCCAACTATTTGTCCCTGATAAACTTTGTAGTTCGTTGAGGTGAACTGATGTGATATATCTATTAGTACTGTGTGCTTATATTTTGAAGGGGTTGGTGTGCAGAAAACAAAAAAAATTCAAACGACAAACATCATAGAAAAGATCTTTCTACGTAGATATATAGTAACGAGTAGGATACGGCGATCATACCTTTGAAGACCGAAAGCGGGAATACATTCCTGTACAAAACTTGCTGATGTAGCCGAAGCATAGCGGACCTCAAGGTCGATAGGGCTTCAAGCGTCCAACACCACAAGTTTTACACACGTCTGGTTTAAAGACGTCTCCCGGGCCCCAGGCCAACAAGGTTGCGGAAGAAGAAGATTCGGACCAACTCTGAGTGCACGACGGTGTGCTTATAGTGGAGAAGTATCTATCTTGTAGCGCAAATTCCAAACAAGGGAACACGCATGAGGGAGAGAGAATGGCAAAGGCAATTGAATAAGATTTGGAGGAGGACTCCTCCCTTATATATATATAGGAGAAAACTGGGCACAACCCACCCTCCAAGTCCCGGAGTGGGACTAAACTTTGGAGGAGGTGGGGAGGAGGCTGGCCGGTGGTGGCGGTTGGTCCCCACGCGCGCGCCAAGCCCACAAGGGTTAGCCGGCAGCGGTGGGAGCCCCCCACACGCGCTCCCTTGGCCCCTCTAGGGACGGTGGCCCCTCTTGGTCCCTTTCCCCTCCGGGAAGGGCCCATGTGGGAGGCTTTCCACAATTTTATTATTTGAATAATTATATTTAATAATTAAATAAAATATTAAATATATATTATTTAAATGCTATCATTCGAATCTCCTTTTGAATATCTTTCGAACACTTCAGTATCTCTCTCTTTCCATCTTTCGAACCAACGGGCAGATGCATAGGGTATGCCTTTAATTGCTTCTGTATCATGCATCTTTATTGGGCATTGAGTCGCACTCAACATATTACCTTTTACGAAAGGAAGAAAACCTTTCTTTTCTCCATCCATCCTGAACCGTTTCAGAATTTTCTCTAGGTAGTGCTCTCACCTAGTGCTAATAAGCGTTTTGATATATCTCTATAGATCTTAATGCCTAATTTATATGCAGCTTCACCCATGTCCTTCATAGAAAAATTTATTTTTTAAATAATCTTTTACACTATTCAGAAGCTTCACATCATTTCCCATTAGTAATATGTCATCCACATATAGTACCAGCAATGTCGCTGAGCTCCCACTCACTTTATTATATATGCAGACATCTTCTTTCTTTTTGACAAATTCAAAACCTTTGATGACTTAATTAAATCGAAGGTTCCAGTGCCGACATGCTTGCTTCAGTTCAATGGAACGCTGAAGTTTGCATACTTTTCCAGCATCCATTGGAACCTTCTGGTTGCATCATATACAACTCTTCCTCAATGTTTCCATTTAAGAATAAAGTTCTTACATACATCTGCCATATTTCGTAATCAAAATTTGCAGCAACTTCTAGTAAAACCCGAATAGACTTAAGCTTCGATACGGCAGAGAATGTATCTTTGTAGTCAATTCCTTAAATTTGTCAGTAACCTTTTGCAACAAGTCAAGATTTGTAGATGGTAACATTGCTGCCAGCGCCAGTCTTTTTCTAGAAGATCCATTTATTCTCTACAGCCCTGTAGCCTTCGGAAATATCTACCAAGGTCCATACTTGGTTACCATACATGAATACCATTTTGGATTTCATGGCTTCAAGCCATTTATCGGACTCAGGGCCTTCCATTGCTTCCTCGTAGGTTGCAGGCTCATCATGTTCAATCATGATTACTGTACCACTTAGGAGGACTACGTCTTCTTATTGACCTACAAGGTTCGATAGCTATATCTTCATGAGGTTCATGATCATCATCATTTGCTCCCACTTTAATTAATGATGACAGTTCCATAACAACTTCCATTGCAACACTGGGTATTTGAAGATTAGGATCAATAATCTCATTGATTTCTATCTTACTTCCACTTATACCTTTTGCGAGGAACTCTTTCTCGAGCAAGGTACTGTTCTTTGTGACAAACTTTTTCCCTAAACTTGGTTGTAGAAGGTATATCCAATAGTTTCCTTTGGATATCCTACAAGGATGCACTTTTCCAATTTCACTTCAAGTTTTTCTGGCTGCAGTTTCTTAACATAAGCCTCACATCCACAAACTTTCAGGAAAGACAACTTTCGCTTTGTGCCATGTCATTTCTCATACATCATTGTCTCCATGGACTTGGATGACACTCTATTTAAAATGAATGTAGATATTTCTAATGCGTATCGCCAAAATGATACAGATAAGTCAGTGAGAGACATCATAGACCGCACACTATCTAATAAGGTGTGATTGTGTCGCTCAGAAACACGATTACGATGTGGTGTTCCTGTTGGCATAAGTTGTGGTACGATGCCACAAGCCTTCATATGTGTGCCAAACTCGTGACTCTAATACTCGCCCCCTCGATCAGTATGAAGGTGCGTGCTTTTCTTGTCAAGTTGATTTTCAACTCCACTCTGAAATTCTTTGAACTTTTCAAAGGTTTCAGACTTGTGCTTCATCAAGTAGATATACCCGTATCTACTCAAATCATCAGTGAAGGTGACAAAACAACGGTAACCATTGCGTGTGGAGACGCTCATTGGCCCGTATACATCTGAATGTATGACTCCCAATAGGTCTGCAGCCCATTCCATCATACCAGTGAACGGCGTCTTGGCCATCTTGCCCATAAGGCACGATTCGCATCGATCGAGAGATTTTAAATCTAACGATTCCAAAAGTCCATCAGAATGGACCTTTTTCATGCGTTTTACATCGATATGACTCATGCAACAATGTCACATATACATGGAAATATCATTACCATGCTTGCATCACTTGGCATCTATGCTATGGATGTGCATGTCATAACAATCAAGATTCAATAAGAATAAGCCTTTACTTTGTCGCGCATGAGCATAAAACACATTATTCATGTAAATAGAATAACTAGCTGTCTTTGATTGAAAAAATAATGATCTTGCAACAAGCAAGATCCACTGACAATATTTAGGCTCAAAGATGGTACATAGCAACAATTTTTCAATAACAAAATTAATCTTGAAGGGAGAGACAGAGGGAGAGTGCCGATAGCCATCACTTGAACTTTGTGGCCATTGCCAACATACATCATCACCTCGTCCTTCACAAAGCGTCGCTTACTCCACAACTCCTGCTGAGAGTTACAAATATGAGTAACATAACCAGTATCAAATACCCCGGTGTTTGCTCCTGGCACTTGCGAGGAAAACATAAATAACATGTGATACACCTTTCTCTTTGGCAACAATCTTCTTGGCCTTCTTATCCTATAGATACTTGGTGTAGTTGCACTTCTAGTGACCCTCACCCTTGCAGTAGAAGCATGTGCTGTCCGGATTGGACGTGGGTGTCTTGGAAGAGCCGACAACATATTTTCCATTCTTCTTTTGCTTTCCATTCTTTCCTTTGTCCGTCTTAGTAGACTTCTGGAAGTCAATCGTTTTGTTGACCATTAAGACGGTGTGTTGTTTCTTGATCTCCACCTCAGCGTGATTGACCATAGAGAACAACTTAGGGATGGTTTTTGTCATACCCTGCATGTTGTAGTTCATGACGAATCTCTTGTAGCTAGGGGAAATGATTGCAACACCCTATCAATCACCAACTCGTCATTGATTTTCCAATCAAGATCTTCCATGCATTGAATGTAGCTAGACATTTTGACCATGTCCTCGCTCAAGCTACTGTGCTCTTCCATATTGGCCGAGAAGAAGAAGTTTGAAACCTCGTACCTCTAAGATCGGGCCTGGGGCACAAAGATGGCTTTGAGATTAGTGATGATCTCAAAGGCACTCTTGTTTTCAAAGCGCTTTTGTAGGTCAGCCTCCATGGCGTAGAGCATTCCACTCTGGACACAAGCGTTATCATCCACCTTCTGTTGATAAACATTTTTATCACCTTGAGAGGCGGCGATAGCGGGTGGGTTACGTATGGTAGCTTCAAGTATGTTGGAGATCTTCTGGATAACAAGGAGAAATCCTCAATTGCAGGACTTGGAGGTGAAGTTTGACCCATCAGTTTTAAGTTTTTCTTTCTCAAGGAAAGGGCATAGGTTGAAGGTGGGGCGAGACATCTATAATGGGATTTGTAAAGTCATTAACTTATGTTCATAATATGATTTCCTATTTAGTTAAACTAAAATACCAAAACTCCCACTTATTTGTTTAGTGATTACATGATCCCTATTCACTATATCATTCCTGATCCTCACGATCTTTGATATAATTGCAAGGGTAGATAAGCATATCAATCAAATCACCATGTCACTCAAGCTTAACCTTTCGGTCATCTGTGTTCTGAGGCCATGTCTATACATGCTAGGCTCACCAACTTTGACTATTAGTGTTTTGCAGTGCATACATAGCTTGCACCCACTATATGCGAACATCGATATGTCTAGCACCCGATCATCATGGCCTGCTTCATAACGATGGAATTTCTTGGTGGTGCACACTAATGGGATAACATGAACATTGGTATTATGTTTGAGGGATTATATTATAATGCTACCGTCGAAAGTCTAGTACTAGCAAAATAAGATGCATAAGTAATTTACATCGAATGTACATAATTTATGCAATATGTCATGGTCGCCGTGCCTTTCCATCGAGTGCGCCGGCGTAGGAATAGGTACATGATGCCACCAAGCCTTCAGCAGTTCATCTTATAAACACTTACCTAGACCATACATATCATGCGCCCCTATAAAATAAAGTTAGACTCCTCTAGTTTATCTTTGCATATATAACGTGGCTGTATAGGCTTCCGTAGAAGAACTGCTTCTTACCTACGAACATCAACCACAACATGGATTGGCTAGTTGCCGCTTTAAGTCCCTTTGTGGGGCCGTACTTTGTAAATGCCATATCAACTAATGTGGAAGAGATAGATAGCCGCTAGCCATTATATGGTACACGCTAGATGTTAGTCATGAAACTAGTCTCGTGTAAGCTTACACGTAAGGTCGGTCCAGTCCGCTTCATCCAACATTGCCACGATATGAAAAAGTACATGTGGGAGGATAGAAACTAGAAAATCAATGCCCATATATTTCTATGTATTCTACTCGTATCAATACATCGACGGATGGATCGTCTCTGATACCACTGAAGAGGTTCGTGTGCAGAAAACAAAAAAAATCCTTACGGCGAACACCATAGCTAAGATACGGCGATCATACCTTTGAAGACCGAAAGCGGGATTATGTTCCCACACAAACGCTGTTGATGTAGCTGAAGAGTAGTCAACCTCATGGTCGAGAGGGCTTCGACCGTCCAGCAACACAAGTATCAGCGCCTCCAAATTTTACACGTGTCTGGTGTAAAGATATCTCCTGGTCCCCGGTACAACAAGGCATCAAAAGGAGAAGATCTGTACCGACTCCAAGTGCATGACGGCGTGCGTATGGTGGAGAAGTCTCTACCTCGTAGCGCATGTTCCAAACAAGGGAAGACGCATGAGAGGGAGAGAGGGAGAAAGATAGAGAATGGAAATGGCCAATTGAATGAGAGGAGGACTCCTCCCATATATATAGGATAAAACTAGGCACACCCCACCCTCGAAGTCCTGAGGTGGGACTAAACTTTGGAGGAGGTGGGGAGGAGGTTGGCCGCCGGTGGGGGTTGGCCCTCTAGGGCCAGTGGCCTCTGTTGGGCCCTCTCCCCATTGGGGAGGGCCCATGTGGGAGGCTTTGCCCAATTTTAGTATTTAAATAATTGCATTTAATAATTAATTCAATAAATTAACTATTAAATACATATTATTTAAATCCTATCATTCGAAACTCCTTTTGAACATCTTTAGAATACTTCGGTATCTCTCTCTTTTCATTTCTCTTACGATACGGATCAACCCTAAGCTTCTCTATCCTTAAGAGTGACACCATTATGGTTCGGGAATGTTCAGACATGATCGAGACATCTTTCCAATAAATGACCAGCAATGATTTCTGTAAACTCATGATGGCCCCTTGTTTGGCCCCTTCACATTTGATAAATTGATTGATCGCTTCAACCTTTTAGACATTGAGCCCTACTCCCTTTGCACTGCAATACGTTGTTTGTCCAAGACATGATCTCCGGTGTCGGTATACCTAGTTCAATCTTGTTACTGATAAAGATATTTACTCATTCTCGTGATATTACCTCCTCGTGACCTAGTCACATGCTTGCAAGCTCATTGATGTAATGTCACCAAGTGGGTCCAGAGTATTTATCCGTCACTTGAATACGAAAATCCCGATCTTGATGCATGTGCCTCAAGATACCCCTTTGGAATACCCAATACACACATTTATGGCCACCGTACTACAGTGTGTCGGTTGATGTGATCAAAACAGCCATGGGTGATAGTGATGAAACATGATCTCATGCCCAAAGGATTGAGTCACTGTGCTTTGCTAGATACGCAATGTCGGACTTTGTGACTATTTCACATTACAACACTATGTTCGGGTGTGTCCATCACTTCATTCATGAAGTGACCTTATTGTTAGTTGCTGGTAACAAGTCCATGATCAGGAAACCTCTATCATCAGCTTCCCAATAAACTAGTCTAGAGGATATTAGGGACCTGGTTTGTTTATATACCACACCTGCATTAATGTTTTCACTTGATACAATTATAGCATAATACAAGCATATGTGAACACTCCACTTCTCTGCGCCCCCTGGGGCATTGTCGGTATGCATAACGCTTTATGATATGTGCAAGAAAAAAGATCTGGTCTCGGAACGCTAAGTAATAGTGTTTTGTTCTTAAATCGTGAGTCTCACTTCAACGGGAAACTGTTCTCGCACCACTAAATCCTATGAGAGTCTTTAGAAGCATGTAGTGTACAGTTGAGTCGGTGCCAATTCCGTGCATCATAATGTTGTTGTACGTGCGTAGTTGTTTACCGTGGACGATTCTTTATACCGGTTTTTCATCTCAGACGACATCATAGCCACCATAGGCACGACAACAAAGGACAATATTGTTTCTCTTTAGTGCATTCTGAGGTTGTCAGTCGGGCATTCTGAGGTAAATGATGTGTGTTCGTGGTGGACATAAATTTTCACATCCAAAATTATACGCGGTTTTGTGATTCTACTCATAGTACAAGCGCGTTTGTAACAAAAAAATTGCAAGATGACAAAGTGTAAACGGCAAGACAGAAACGTCATACAAACATAAGAACCCAGTAGATATTCCTATAGTAAACGTACATATAACATGCACACATGGCTTTTTGTAAAACTAAACTGCGAGACGAAAAGTCTAAACGTCAAGACAAAAATGTCGTACAAACATAAGAACCCAGAAAGAACATTTAGTGTAAAGTATTACACAAACTATTTTCATTTCATATATGTATACATATTATAACAGATATTCCTATGGTAAACATACATAGAACACGGACACATTGCTTGTTTGTATAAATCATAGTACATATTCACGAGCTAGGTTTATATTTTGTACTGCAAATAGCAGAAACTACGGAAGAAGAAAAAATAAAGGGTACAATGTTAAGAACTTGAACAGTCTTCGCGTGGCGTGGATTCAACAACTTCCATTCTTCCTTCAACTGCAGTGAGAAGTCAAAGCAAGAACCTCCTCAGTAACAGACAATCGTCATTCGTCTTGGATGCTTCATATGGATAAACTGTGGTATCAGGGCGTTCTGTAAATGGTGACGAAGTCGGTTGTCATTCGCGCCACCAAATAGTTGTCACATTTGCTCATTATTTATGATTGTGAGAGTTTGCTCGTCATTTATTGAGTGGTACGCATTTATCATGGTTGATCACTTTTGCTCCTCATTGATGATCGCGAGAGAGTTTATTTCATTTTATATATTTACATGTGTTACTCTTGATGTGTACAAATGAGTAAGAAGTAGAAAAAACATACGAAAATAGCAAGGCAAATAAATGCGAGAAAACTTCGAGTAAAAAAACAAATAACACTAACAAGTCCAAAAAGTAAATAGATGAACGAAGAAAAGAGCATATGAAATACATTAGAAAGAAACCAGAGACAAGGACGCCAACGCTAAAAGGGAAAAAATCGAGAAGAAAAGAGAGAAAGAAGAAACAGAACATAAAAAAAAAGGAAAACATGAAGCAAATAAAAAATACAAAAAGTGAGAACGGTGGGAAAATGAAATAAAAGCTAAAAAAGAAAAGAGAGAAAAACGGTGGTAGGGACATGAGAGCGCTTACCACACACAGAAACATGCAAACATCATTGTCATACATCACCGTGCCGAGAACTGCCGATGACCGGGAAAGATCACTCACCGGAGGGATAGGCGTCGACATGGCGGCGGATATAGAGTCGCCAGACATAATCAGGGATCCGAACACGCTCAATGCATCGTTACCACCTACACACCAGTATACCTAATCTACCAAACTACCGAATCCGAGCAGCTATCCTATCTACGCAGCAAATGTCAGCAATCTTTAACTCGTGACGTTGTGTTCGCCTAATACCTTTTCCTAACCTATCGGTGCATTTTACGTCAACAAGCTCTCGCTTGCGGCACCACTCCGCCTTAAAGCAACCACGTCGGCACCCAAAACACGTCGAATATGGCTATGCTGTCATTCGGGTGGTCGAGACCGGTTACCTAAAGGAAGCTAAGCTGCGGTAAGAAAGAAGAAAAAACGATGCAAGAAGTAGTGAAAAGCGGGGGTGCTTTATAGCCACACGGGCGACGCATGGAACCTATCGTGCATTCTACGGAGGGCAGATGCATCCTCCTGAGCAAGAGGCACCCACCTTACTATATCGCCGCAAGAATACGCGCTATACTATATATTCTACTCATCCATGTCAGATCTCCACTTCGAAAAAACTACAGACACGTACATCGCAGGCTGCCAGTTCGTCCGTCCAACGCGTAGAAAGGCTACTGGCAACACTCCACGCCTGCACGTTGCCAACATCCGCGTAAATCCACATACGTCTATAGCCTACGCACCCAGCTCGTCTTTAGCCCACCCGCGAAAAACCGTGTATGTCTATAGCCTACGGTGCTAGCTTGGCTGTTCACCGTGAAAAATGCGTCCGAAAAGGGTCCATAGTGCCATCGTTGGGTACGTGTATGTCTATAGCCTACGGTCAAAGCTCACATGTATGTTGTCCACGAAAACCCGCGGATGTCTACAGCCTACACTATGAAGAAAGCTCTCCACCGATGGAAATCAATTCCGTTCATACCTTCCAACACGCCACGTCGGCTCTCGGTGGGCCTCGCAACCTGGAGGGTGTGGAGCGTTGCCGCTCAGGGAACGCCTCTCATCGTGCATGTTCCAACCCATCTACACCGACGACGGGCCCATGTCGCGTGTGCGGCCCACCGTCTAGCGATGCGGGGTATGATGATGCACAGTACACCCGTTAGTGGTATGGAATCTTTCACCCTTGCTTGTAGCTGCACCCGCCTCATGGGATAGCAGGGCTCTGTTGCGAGTCTCTATGTGTCCTTCTCGACATCCATCCCACAACCGAATATAATTGGGACAACGTGGATTGCAGTTTGAGCCAAAAAATCTAGCGCTATTATTTACACCTGATATAAGATATATCAATACAAATAACTTTATTATTGACCTCTAGGGCATATCTCTTTCATATTTGCCAACAGTTGATAAATATATCTAGCTACCAGTAAATTTGCTTTTTAGTAATTAAAGTTATGTACTTTGGGTACTTGGTTTTATGGTTTCTAGTTATTGGTGATAATTGATATATGTGTGTTAGATATGCTAACATTTGTTTTGGTTGTGAATTCCACATCGTTGGTACACTAACATGTTGGTGTTGGTATTACGTTGAATATAATTTTCCTCAAAGTAAACATGTGGTAGAGGATCGCACATGGTTTGACATACATAATCGTGTACCATCTTCATAAACATTTTCTAAACATGAAATCATATGTGTTGTGAAAGGACCGCCAGGTCCCATTTGGTGCAAATCCACATTAATAAAAGGGGACCAGACATCCCCATACCACAACACTTCCTCTTTTGTGCTTACCTTCACCCAGGAAGCACAGTTGATCGGATCTATGTTGGCGAGGCGATACATAAGCTATTCTCCGCAAGTTCTCCATGTGATGATCATCCATGTCGTCAACGCTCTGCATCTACGTCCGCTCGGCCTCTTCTTACACACGGCATGGGATGGCTGACCTCTCGACCAACTGCGCCCGATGGGAGGTGTCAACGACGCCACGACTGCTCCTTGCCAAAGATTGTTAAATCCTTGTGTGCACTACCTAGTATTTTTTAGTTCATTTGAATGGTTTTAATTGATCAGTTCTTAGTGTGGTTGTGTACTTTAGATCTACATATGCGCTAGGCTAACCTTGTTTTGATCTTTTTTAATCCCTAAAATGCACGGTGAAATTGTTAATTACTTTGTTTTTATTATGGTTGTGCACTTTAGATCTACATATGCACTAGGCCGAGCATGTGTTGCTCTTTTTGCAATTTGTTCGAATGCATGGTGAATTTGTATATTACTTTGATGTTAGTGTGGTTGTGTACTTTAGATTTACATACACACTTTTCTTTTTATGTTGGTATTTTTTAATTCAGATAAACGGTGAATGTGTATAACCATCAGAGCAAATAATGGCGCTAGAATGTTTCAACTAATTCTTCTATCCACGTCGTCCTGATTCTTTTTGACTGTGGAATGGACGCCCAAAAGTACATGCAGCACCTTCACAACGAAGTGCAGCTATCCTAGGAGGTGGGCCCCACTATGGGCCAGGGCGAAAGATTCCCTACTATGGACGGGTGGAACGCTCGTTGTCGTACCCCACGTCGTAGGATAGTGGACCATGATGAGTGCATATTTGCATCATGTTTTACATTATTATTTGCATTGTAGATGTAGAATCTTGGTATTTTATGGTGCCCGCGTGCACATGTTATGTCTATTTTCACCAGGATTAGGACAGATAATGGATCCAATGGATACAATTCTTGGAGAAGTTGTACTATGGATAAAAGGAGTCATAAACAACGCAAATCACTTATTTATGAAATATTAATAATACCAGAAGAAATGCAGAAGCGAACAAGGGAGGCAGAGAGTCCAACGACCAACTATACGATCGGAGGAACTTTTCCGGCCGTATAGTTGGCGCCGCCTCCGCCTCGTCAAATAGTTTCACCCCGTGCAATTGGTTCGAGGAGACGACATATACAACACCCACAAATCACAGAAACCTCACCTCTGGAAGGCATCTAGAGGGGGAACTCATCCACAAGGGATCCATTTTCGCCCTGCGCAGATCCGGGAGGCTAAGGCATCGATCTTCATCATCCACCGCTGCATCACCGCCATCTCCATCCATCCCATCTACATCTAGTCTACATATTTTTGTAATTCCCGTACTCGTTGTGGATTTATACAAGTACTATTCATCTATGATTGTTTCCATTACCATTGCTATGATGTTGTTTGCCTCCATGTCTGAGTAGATCTCTAGTTCTTGGGGAGATGGAGAAACCCTAGCATATGACTAAGATGAGATAGAGATTATTATGTTATACATTATATTGTGTATGTGTTAATTGTCTTCGTCTTGATGTTAGGAGTTGTGCACTTCCTTAACATGCGCCTCTTATGGGGACTCGATGAAGGTGATTACTTGTTGGGAGACTGAGGGATGATAACATTTACTGTGACTATAAAGTTGTTGTCATTCTTTGCGTACTAACTTGGGGAACCAAGGAGAACTCAGAAAGCCATGTCCATGCCATGGGAGAAATCCCTTAATAGCGCAGTAATTCGATTGATGTTGATTGCTGTCTGCTGTGGTTATGAGGATGATGTGTGTAACGGTTGCTAGCTATTCGTCCATATATGGAGCTCCTCCTACATACATACACATTATGAGAATATTCGTTATAATAATCTTGACTACTTAGTCTAAATTGCTAGTGGTGTATCCATTATTCCCTAATAACGCCTTTTCCCTATTATAGTTCCAAAGTTCTATTACACACGCGATTCTTACTTTCTGCATTAAGTTTTGCTTTACTTTAAATCACATTGTTTAACCAAAAACCCAAAAACAACTCTACTTTACTTGCATCTTAAAGTTATTTCTTAATTACTTTGTTTAGTTATAGTTAAAAGCATTTTAGTCTCTCGCCTACTGCTCCTTGTGGGATCGATATATTTATTTCGAAACTAGCTACAAACAATTTGTGCACTTGTAGTCATCAAGCTATTTTTTGGCGCCGTTGCCGGGGAGCTTAGTGCTATAAGTCACTTTACTTTTAATTATTTACTTTCATTGTACTAATTTTTTACTTGAGTTGTAGGTCCACAACAATGGACAACACTCAGCATTTAAAGCAGCTTGAGGCAGTAAGGAAAATGGGTTCGCCCATCGATGCTTTTATAGCTGTCAATAAAATCATAAATCCGGATGGAGTCGAGATCCATCCTTTGTTATTTGAATTATTGCATTCTAAGAAATTTGCAGGAACCAATGAAGAGAGTCCATATGGACACTTACAATTCTTTGAAGACATTATTATTTCCTTTATTTTTGATGACTGTAACCTTGATATGGTTAAAACCCAGTTGTTTAGACAAAATCTCTCTAATAATTTTTGCGACTGGTACAGATCTTTTTGTGCAGAAGCACCAAGGACTTGGGAGGAATTGACAACCAAGTTCCTATCAAAATATTATTCTGAAAGCAAAGCTCACAGGATGAGAGGTATTATTATCAGTTTCAAAAATAATCCTAGTGAGGGATTATATGAAGGATATCTGAGGTACCAATGCTACCTAGACAATTGCCCCCATTATCGTTTACATGATTGGTTAATCACCCATACCTTTTATGGAGGGCTAAATATTGAAAATAGGATGAATCTAGACACTACTTCTAATGGTATTTTTCTATCCTATACCTATAATGAGGCTTGGAATCTAATAATAAAAATGAGAGAAGCAACGGAAAATCTTAAAGATAAGGAAAACATTACAAATAGTTTTTCTGAATATGCTTGCATTAATGATTTCCTTGCAGATGAGAGAACAAATACAATGATTAAAACCCTCAGTATTGATTCTTGCTTAGTAAAGAAAATTATTGAGAATTATGCAGGGTATTTGAAGGTACCTGCAAAATGGGAACCCCGTAAACCTCTCGAAGAAAATAAGCATGCAAGAGCGCTAATGGAAGAGTTCTTCTCGATACCCATACAGGGGATCTTCGAGAAAAGACAAAGAGAGGAAGAACACGTAAAGAAGAGATCGAAGAAGCCAGAAAGGAATCTGAAGCTACTGACATAAATAATGTTATAATAAAGGATCTTATGGAAGCACGAATAGTGGAAGACGAAGTGGTTATCTTAGACCTTGAAACCTCAGAATTCATCAAAGGTAAGGTTCGAGGTAACGAAACTTCTAAACCAATGACTCCTATATATTGTGGAGAAACTTTCTTATATGGAATTTTCGAACCAATTTCCACTATAAATATTATGCCTTCATCACTTTATGAGGATGCTACAATTTAAATAATCCATACGTGGAACCAGTAGACACTATTATTAAATTGTCTAATAGAACCAATATAAAACCGGAAGGAGTAATCAGAAATATCTATGTCTTTATTGGCTCACTCATGTACCCCCTTGATTTTCATATTGTTGATATGCCTCGAGATTCTTTTTGTCCTATTCTTTTGGGAAGGCCTTTTATTTCCATTACCAAAGCTCTAGTAGATAATAAGAAGGAAACTATTTCACTGAAGTTTGGAAAAGAGGAAATGACATTCCACTTCGCCAAACTAAAGAAGAGGCCATATGAAGTGGAGGATATCAAGGAAGAGAAGATGATTGCCGAGCTACCGGCAATTCATTTCAGTACTTCACAAGATGAATTAGAAAGGAGCTTGATTAATTGGGAGGAAGCACCAGATGATGAGGAGAAAGAATGGATGGATGATTACCTTGATTCAATTCCGGAAGCACAAAATCCACATGACTACGAAGAACTGGTAAGAACAAGAGATGAAGAGCCTCCACCAATAGAGTTGAAAAAACTTCTAGACAATATGAGGTACGAGTTTTTAGATAATGAAAATAAATGTCATGTCATTATTAGCAAGAATATATCGGAAAATGAAACAAATAAACTCATTTTGATTTTTGGTTAAGCATCGTGAAGCCTTTGTATATACATTAAGTGATATTAAAGGAATAGATCCATCTATCGTAACACATAAGATTACCACGCTTGATGATGTTGAACCTGTAGTAGATACACAAAGAAGGCTTAATCCTAAAAATTAAGAAAGTGTAAGAAAAGAAGTAATACGCTTACTAGCTGTTGGCATCATATATCCTATTTCTGACAGTAAGTGGGTTAGCCCAGCTCATTGCATACCAAGACAAGGTGGTCTTGATGCTGCTTTTAATGAGAATAGTGAGCTAGTTCCTGTAAGGCCAATTGTAGGATATCGTATGTGCATTCATTTTAGGAAGATAAACCGTGAGACATAGAAAAATCATAAACATATACCATTCATGGATAAATTTTTAGAAAGACTTAGCAATAATTCTTACTTTTGTTTTCTTGATGTTTATTCTAGATATTCTCAAATTTCTATACAACCATAAGATCAAGAGAAAACAACTTTCACTTGTCCATATGGCACATATGCTTATAGATTAATTCCATTTGGCTTATCTAATGAAGTAGCAACTTTTCAGGAATGTGTTCTAAAGATTTTTGATGATTTTTTTTGACAAGACTATGAAAGTTCTAACAAATGATTTTGTTATTTGTGGAACAACTTTCGATAATTGCCTCTACAATCTGACCAAAGTTTTGCAGAGATGCAGGCAATCAAACTTGGTTTTGAATTGGGAACAATGCCGTTTTATGGCAAGATAAGGTAAAGTTTTTGGGCACAAAGTTTCGGAGAAGGGAATAGAAATAGACAAAACTAATATAAATGCTATAGATAATCTTCCAATACCTTAGGACTTTAAAAACTTGAAAATGTTTCTAGGACATGTAGGTTTTTATAAGTGGTTTATAAAGGATTTTGCTAAACTAGCAATGCCCCTCACCAATATTCTTGATAAAGAAACTCCATTCTATTTAGATCATGACCGTATTGCAGCTTTTGAGAACCTTAAGGATAAAATAGTTCCAGCACCTATCATGCAATCTCCAAAGTGGGATGAACCTTTTGAAATCATGTGTGATGCTAGCGACTATGCTTTAGGGGCCATATTGGGACAACGAGATGGAAAGAATTTGAATGTTATTTATTATGCTAGTAGACCTCTTAATAAGATTCAGAAACATTATGCTAGTACAGAAAGAGAGTTTCTAGCTATAATTTTTGCTTGTGATAAATTTATATCTTACATAATTAATTCTAAGGTAATAATTCATACGGATCACCACGCTTTGCGTCACCTCCTTGTGAAAAAGGATGCTAAGCCTAGCTTGATTAGGTGGGTTTTATTACTAGAATTATACGATTTGCAAATAGTAGATAGGAGGGGTAAGGATAATCCGGTAGCAGATCATCTCTCTAGGATGGAGGGAATAATTAGTGACCCGGTACCTATTAATGAATCATTTCCGGGAGAATATTTAGCAAAGGTAGAAGTTGCTGATCCATGGTATGCAGATTATGCTAACTATCTAGCGACAAAATTTATACCTCCTGGTATGTCAAGAAATCAAACAATGAAATTCTTTAATGACCTTAAATATTAATTTTTGGGATGATCCGTATCTATATCGTCATGGACTTGACGGAATGATTCAGAAGTGTGTTCCTAACCATGAAATGAATGCGATATTGAAATCTTGTCATGACAATCCATATGGAGGGCATTATGCAGGTAAGAGGACTGCTGCAAAGGTACTTCAATCCGGATTTTATTGGCCCACCTTGGTCAAGGATGCACACAGGTATGTGGAATACTGCGATGCTTGCGAAAGAAGAGGTAACATAGGTAGGAGACAAGAAATGGCAATGAATTATAGTCTCATAATTGAACCCTTTGATGTATGGGGAATGGATTACATGGGACCATTTATAGAGTCGAATTGTTATACTCATATTCTTGTTGTTGTTGACTATGTTACTAAATGGGTTGAAGCGATCCCAACAAATCACGCGGATGCAGCTACCTTAGTGAAGATGTTCAAGGATGTCATATTCCCCAGGTTTGGAGTTCCTAGATTTTTAATTACTGACAGTGGTTCTCATTTTATGAAAGGGACTTTCAGGAAAATCCTCAACAAGTATGCAGTAACTCACCACGTTTCTTCACCATATCATCCCCAAACAAGTGGTCAAGTGGAACTCTCTAATAGAGAACTAAAGACCGTACTCGAGAAGACGGTGGACAAATCAAGAAAGGATTGGTCATACAAGTTAAATGACACTTTATGGGCATACTGTACTGCGTTTAAAAATCCAATGGGTATGACACCTTATAAGATGGTGTATGGTAAGGCATGTCATTTACCTTTAGAGCTAGAGCACAAAGCTTTTTGGGCAATCAAGAATCTAAGTTATGATCTCAAGGCAGCAGGGGAGAAGAGTTTATTAGATATTCATTCTTTAGATGAGTTTAGAAGTGAAGCCTATGAGAATGCTAGGTTGTTTAAGGAAAAAGTTAAAAGATGGCATGATAGAAAATAGAGAATAAAACTTTTAAAAGTGGAGACAAAGTGTTGCTCTATAATTCTTGTCTTAAGTTGTTTCTAGGAAAACTCAGATCAAAGTGGGAAGGTCCATATGTAGTTGAAGAAGCCTATTCATCAGGAGCAGTGAAGCTCCAAGGAAAAACACCCTCTCTTGCATGGGTTGTAAATGGACAACGCTTGAAGCATTATCGGGTAAAATAAGATATAAGTGCAATCACCATAGAAATTGAGAACCCCCGAAGAAGTGATAAAGCGAAGATATATGAAGAACGACAATTACAAGAAGAATTGACTCAAGATGGAATGAGCGGTACCACGGTCAAGCTATTGACCACTGTCAAGCTATTGACCAAATGAAATGTTTGAGTAAGTTTTTAAATTTTCACTTAAAGTCTAGTTTGAGTATTGTGTTAAATGAGAAACAATTCATGCTCTAGCAAAGAAGGAAGATTGATGATGCCAAATTTGGTCGAAAATCTAAGGTGACATTTCTCTGTCAAAACTTGATATTTCGTTAACTTTCAGATTAATAAAGAATTCTTGGAGAAGCAGAATTTTTTTGGTGGACACAGAAGGTTTGACGACCAACTATATGACGGGAATAAAAATTCCGGTCATATAGTTCCGGCCATATAGTTGTTGCACCGTCAACACTTCCATCCACAAAAGGTACTAAGAGTTTAACGACCAACTATACGGCCGGAATTAAAAATTCTGCCCATATAATTGAGGTTGTACAGTTGTCAACGCCTTTGACAAAATATTTTCTGGAGTACTGAGAGTTTAACGACCAACTATACGACGGGAATTAAAAATTCCGCCCGTATAGTCATGGTAGTATAGATGTCGACCCTTCTCCAAAAAATTTATTCAGGATATAGAGAGTTTAACGACTAACTATACAGCGGGAAATTAAAAATTCCGCCCATATAGTTCTGGCCGTATAGTTAAGTTCCACCATAGATCTAATCTATAGTTGGTTCACAACTATACAGAGGGAACTATACAGGCTGCGCCCATATAGTTGCTCGTTATGCAAGGTGGCCAGGGTTTTTGACCCGTCCTTTTAAAGTTGATTGCATCTAACCTTTTTCATTAAGTTTTCACAGAGCTACAGCCTCCAGCCTCAAAAGATCTTCGTCATCCCTATACAGGCCCCTTTAACAACATCCATGCAGCGAAGCCATGCAGCCCTTCCACGTGAACAAGATCTGGAAGAAGAAAGAAGAGAAGCCCGTGAAGAGGATCGAAGAAGAACCCAAAGGATCTTCATCATCATCTGGCCCGGAGATCAAGCCTCTCCCAAATTGGGAGGACATGTTCCCACAAACGATGAAGATGATGACACAAGCTGAGCAAGGAAGGAACAAGGATGAGTACCTCCCTAATCCTTATTGTTACAACATAGGATCCTATTATAAACCTCCTCTTGGTCCATCACCTCTTAAACCTAAGAAGGTGCGACAAGATAAGATTCATGATAAGATCTATGAGTTAGAAAAGGCTTCTAAGGCATGCGTTGAAACAATTGGAGAAGGCATTGACTCCTACTGGATGATAAGCAAAGACCTTGAGAAGAAGGTCGATGACATTGCTGGTAGAGTTGGTTTCTTAATTAAAATTGTTTTTGAGTTGACAGATGAGAAGAAATTCCTCAATAGGAAAATGTTGAAGCTCAAATATGACATGGCCGAGCTCAACATTCGTTTTGCAAGCATAGTTAAAGAGGGCAACCTAAAAGAAGAAGGTGACACTCCTTCTACCCAGGAGGAGGAATAGGTACCAACAAGGAGTTAACTGATCTCACCTGGCTTGATTCCAAGCTTGGGGAGATCTATAAAGACTTTGTAATCTTTCTTACAAGTTTTATATTAATTCTTTTTGCATTAGTTCAAACTACAAATAAAGTTTGCATCACTATTATTCCCTTCAGGAATAGTCGATCCCTTTTATGAAATTCCGAGTTTATTATTATATATGGAGCAATATTAGGTTTGTGTTTGCTTTATTGATATATGAATGACTTGAGTATAATGTTACTTGCACTTGATGATAGCAATAGGAGTCTTCCACACAATTGGTATTAATGGAACACTTAAAGATAATTTGGTCAATATGCTGTAAGTCTACGGTTTGATTTACAAAGAAAAATTATCTATATAGTTAAGTTGAGAAAGAAACCTTGAACAAAGGAAAATGAAAGTGCTATCAAAATAGAATGAGAACAGGTCGAGGTAGAATCTTCAAGTTATAAGAATGATTCGTATACAATTGGAATTTGATAATTGAGATTGTTAGACTTTGAATTCCTACATGAAGTGGAATGTATGGCTAGCTCCTTTGCACAGAACATAAACAAAAGTGTGAGCATATATATAAAAGGGAAAAAAGGAGCGAGTGTGCAAAGAGAAAGTAGGAATATACCACTGCATTGTAGTATGACAAAGATACACTTTTGAGATTTTGAATCCCATGTGAGTATGTTGATCCTAAAAACACTTGGGACTACCTCGCTAACTCATTCGGTCAAATCGAATAATTTTACATTATGTTGAGATTCATCTTTTATGAACTGTTGATGACTAAGGTGTGGAAGCCTGCAAGTACTATTCAGATGGTTTGAGTGAGGTATTACTCATGAACTTATTCCTATATAACGTATATCATAAACACATGTTGCATCTGCCTCATTTATTTTATCGACTCAGCTTCATGAATATGAGGATCACATCCATTAAGCTAAAACTTGCTCGGGACGAGCAAGAGTCTAAGCTTGGGGAAGTTAATGAGTGCATATTTGCATCATGTTTTACATTATTATTTTTCATTGTAGATGTAGGATCTTGGTATTTTATGGCCCTCGCATGCGCATTTTATGCTTATTTTCACCAGGATCAGGACAGATAATAGATCCAATGGATACAATTCTTGGAGCAGTTGTACTATGGAGAAAAGGAGTCAAAACCAACGTAAATATCTTATTTGGGAAATATTAATAATATCAACAGAAAACTAGAAGCGAACAAGGGAGGCAGAGAGTCCAATGACCAACTATACGACCGGAGCAACTTTTTCAACCGTATATCTCCGACCGTATAGTTGGCGCCGCCTCCGCCTCGTCAAATAGTTTTACCCCGTGCAATTGGTTCAAGGAGACAACATACAGAACACCCAGAAATCACAGAAACCTCACCTCCATAAGACATCTGGAGGGGGAACTCATCCACAAAGGATCCATCTTCACCCTGCGTAGATCCGGGAGGCTAAGGCATCGATCTTCATCATCCACTGCTGCATCACCACCATCTCCATCCATCCCATCTACATCTTGTCTAGATCTTGTTGTAATTCCCGTACTCGTTGTGGATTTATACAAGTACTATTCATATATGATTGTTTCCATCATCATTGCAATGATGTTGATCTCTAGTTCTTGGGGAGATGGAGAAATCCTAGAATATGAGTGAGATGAGATAGAGATTATTATGTTATACATTATATTGTGTACGTGTTAATTCTCTTCATCTTGATGTTGGGAGTTGTGCACCTCCTTAACATGAGCCTCTTATGGGGACTCAATGAAGGTGATTACTTGTTGGTAGACGGAGAGATGATAGCACTTACTGTGACTATAAAGCTGTTGCCATTCCTTACGTACTAACTTGGGGAATTAAGGAGAACTCACAAAGCCATGTCCATGCTATGGGAGAAATCCCTTAATAGTGCAGTAATTCGATTGATGTCGATTGCTGTCTGCTGTGGTTATGAAGATGATGTGTGCAGCGGTTGCTGACTATTCATCCATATATGGAGCTCCTCCCACGTACATACACATTATGAGAATATTCGTTATAATAATCTCGATACTTAGTATAAATTGCTAGCGGTGTATCAACTATTCCCCAAGAACGCCTTTTTCCTATTATAGTTCCAAAGTTTTATTACACACGTGATTCTTACATTCTGCATTAAGTTTTGCTTTACTTTAAATCACCTTGTTCAACAAAAAACCCAAAAACAACTCTACTTTACTTGCATCTTAAAGTTATTTCTTAAGTACTCCGTTTAGTAATAGTTAAAAGCATTTTAGTCTTTCACCTACTGCTCCTTGTGGGATCGATGTCTTTATTTAGAAACTAGCTATAAATGATTTGTGCATTTGCAGTCATCAGACCATGCATGTGCCATGAGCCCGCCATCATCATATATGGATAGGACCATGCTCTGTGAGAGGTGTTCCTAGCACAAAACGCCTCCAAACCCATCGGGTGGCAGGGCCCGCCCAGAACTGACGTGGCGCCATGAGCCCATGCATGGTGCATATAATCGCGATCGTGGGTACTGCCTGGAGCATCGTGGTAGCATAGATCATGGACTACCGCGGTTTCTAGAGGGTGCGTTGCATGTCCATAGCCGATTTGCCACTGTAGACTATAGCCGGGCGTAGTTTGTCATGGCGAAGTGGCCCACGGACATTTCGATGTGGCATTGTAGTCTCTAGTCGACCGAAGTTTCCCTTGGCGGAGGGACCCGTATAATGCCAACGTGGCCCCATAGAATATAATCGTGCGCAGTTTCTTGCTTCTACGGGGCCCACGTATAACAGACGTGGTGGTTTCAACCTTAGCCATACATAGGGTCTCACGGCAAGACGGTCAGCTCGCAGCGGAAATCCTGGAAGCCATGGCAGGTGAGATGCCTTTCATGCTTTCCCCTTAGTCACTTTTATGTGGGCTCGCGCTAAGGATCTAGGCAATACCACCTGTAGGCTGTGTGTTTTCTCACAAGCTCCCAGTTCATTACCATTTTCGTACGTGAATACTGCCATTATCGGGTTGTCGTGGGGAGGGATCAAACGAGAGAGAGACACGTTGTGCGGATTTGCATGGCATTGGGTCCCCTCCGACACTTACAATAGCCATTGGTTGGGCTAGGTTATCCTCGTCTCTCTCTAGACACTCTCTACGCGCTTTTTTTCTGGCGAGTTTAGTCGGACGTCTGGCTCGCTAGCCATTCAGTTCCCTCTTCGTAAGTTCTTTACAATGTTAACTCTTGACATCGGCGTCTTTCTCTATCTCTTATCTTTTGCTCGCTCGCTAACGTGATATTTCCTATGATCTAGCAGTTTCATTCTCTACCATTCACTCTTCGTTCTGCGTCTTCTAGGCTGCTTCTGCCATGTATTGTTTTCCGCTGTTCTTCTTCACCTATTCGTGCACTTTTTTGTCTCTTTTATTGACGCTTCTCTGGTGCTGTTCTTTGCGTATGCTAACTGTGTTTCTTTGTCTTTCGTAGGTTTCTTTCTATCGAGGTCCATCATGGTGCATGGTTCTCCTGTCTTGGTACTCGACATTGTTAGTCTTTTTTGAGCATGTGTGTTGTGTGCCATAGCGTCCGTGTTTTTGTCATGTTTTTTCTTATTGCATCTTTGCTAGGCACATGTCAGGAAATGTTCCGTGATCGCGTCCTTTGCCTATAAATGACTGCTCGCCTCACTTCCTGATCTAGATAAGTATCCATCCTTATTTTGTTTTGTTTTCAAGAGTATGTTCCAAAGATTCTCTTCTATCTGTATCCGAGGTTTACTAACGCATGTTCTATAGATAACGTGCTAGGTAGAGACTACTTTAGATAAACTGAATTTGCATCGTCTTTCTAATGTCGTCTCTATATTTTCTTCCAAGCTATGGGGGCATTGTTTGTAGGGCTTTAGGTAGGTTTGTCGCACGAGTCTCCCGCTGGTCCGACAACTGAATAATCGAGCTTTCTTCTAGGTATTTGCAAGGTAACCATTGTACACGTTCTCTATAGTATGCATCATGGCGTTCTTGTTTTCGCAACTGATATTCTTGCTACGTGTTTGCGGGTATATGTCTTGCATCGTCGTCTTTCTTGGAAATGGGTAGAACGAGTCTTCCGCTTTGTAGTTTTTTCGTGTGTGTTATTACCTACGTGTTTTTTCTCGCTGATACCTACGTTCATCTTTCTATCAGAGTTGAAGGTGTGTGATACGGACTGGGCGTGGTCGTAAGGTCATCTTGCTTATTCAATTGTCGAAGCTGAGTGTACGACAGACCGATCGTTCACATGGAAATCATATTTTTTGACTCGAAGGTAGAGCATTTTGGTGTCTTTATCTACCATCGTTTCCTATTTCCCTATCTTGCGTCTAACTGCGTACATGCTTCCATAATTTTCTGGGCGATGCTATTTATGCTAAAATCGGAAAATCACATGTCCACGAGCTTAGGGAGAGGCTAGACAAAGTCCACGTGTACACGTTGTGGCGGTTTACGGTCTCCAGCGCTCTAGTTGCCTATCATGTTGTCAAGGGCGCGCTGATGATTCATCTCACTCAACATGCTATCATCGACGAGATAGTGCAGTATCCTGACGAACTCCCAAAGCACATATGTGATTCCATTGCATTCACTGACCTGTCTGCTTTCGTTGGAGACGTCTCATGCTTCATTGGTATGTTACATTCTTTTGGTGACTATTTCAGCAGTTGCTTTCGTATGACTAGATATTTTAATTCTAGCAGACGTCATCGGTAGCGTTATCGGTGTTTCTGATCTCCAAGCTATTTGTGTAGGCCGACACCACATGGATTTCGTGATCAACAAGCGGAGTGTCCTCCTTAAAGACGTGTGAATACTGTTTTCCTCTTTAGGCGACCTTTATTTACCTTATGTGATTACCTAAATGTTTTGTAGCAGCAACAGAGTGACTGTAGCTCTTTGGCGTGACCAAGCAACCAAGTTCCCTGCAGACGAGGTATTAGTCAAGTGTCATGCTAGGCTAGTAAGCGCCTTTTCATTGGCATGGTCGTCATGTCTGAAGGCGGAGGCACTCTCAGCGGGACCACCGTCTGCAGGTGGTACATCGAGTCGGATGACCATCGCGTTGTCTCTATGTTGTCAATGTACGTTCTCTTTTACCTAGCTTTTCAAGAACCATGGTCGTTGTTCGATTTTGAATTCTTTCTTTCGCAGTTATGTTGAGTGTTCTTTGCATTTGATAGATCACAAGACATCGGTACAGCTTTACCTATTGATTCATACAGTCCCTCGGCGAGTGCTCGCTCTCATACTTTTCACACGTGCTTTTGTTCTTTCAACGGTGAATCAATGTTTTCCCTGTTGGAACAAGATATACAAGTGCAATGTTACTATCATGAGTCTACTTAATAAGGGCGTGTGGTGGGTCTCTTAGTGCGTGGAGTTCCATTGCATATGCTATCATCGCAGTGTTTTGTACACCAACAAATGTCGAAGATGCCGCAACGAATGTCATAAATTCAACTACAAAATTTCATGATGTCTACATGGACGGTTTGGCTGAAGACAAATTCTTGCTCAAGGGGTGTGTCACCTAGGAAGTTGTTGGGAAATCGATCGACCTACTATTTAAACACAATCGCGGTTCAGGATTGCTAGGTGAAGTTCTCTATATCCTATAAAAGAAGTATACTTGGAATATGGAGATCGTAAGGAGGCACTTAGGCGACGGGAATAATGTCTTACGAGTCAACAGTCTGGATATTTCCTTGAACGACTGTAAGTATGTGTACATATGTTCTTCCTGTTGCGAACTTATTTCAGCAACGATAATCTTACATTCGTATTTTATATTATGCAGAGTCGCGGTGAAAGAGCTGAAGAAAAATAGAGGGCGGTCATACAAGGGTTGAGAGTATCACGATGTGCCTGCTAGTGTTGTGCACTACATTTGCTAAAAAGAGAAAGCGGTGGAGTTTATTTTCTGTGATGTGACTTACAGTTAGTTCGCTATTCGTGTAATGTATGTATGTTAAAATTGATTCTATGTGTACAGGCCACATCGTTGGTGACCGCTTTTGTGTACATGGTGTTCGGTCTTACTTCCCTCAGCATGGCCTTTCTATGGTGTTGGATGACTTGCGTAACCAATGTTGTGACTTATTTCTTTTCATATTTCTCTTACATGTAGATATACATGGTGTTCACCCTTTCTCACAGGATCGGGTTCTTTAAACATTTTCTGTTCATATGGCGTGTGTGTCATCAATACTCTCATTAAACGACGACTACCCTCACCGTGGGGCGGAAGCATAGGTTTATCCCTTTGTACATACCATGTAGGAATAGACAACGCACTATAGCTTCGGATGAGCGTCACCTTGCGATGTCTTCGTCGTTAGGTTGGACATGCTTCTACGAGTTCATGGCGATGGTATATTCTCGGGAACCTAGATGACGAGGAAACAAAGCATTTATGTCAGACATATCTGATTCTATCTTTTATCTTACGCGTAGATGTTCTTACACGTAGATGTACTATGACTATATCATAAGAACTTGTGCCTACTACCGCGCCCTGGTGGGCACAAATGGAATTCTAGTCTATATTATTATATTTTCATATTATACTTGTATGATAGGGATATTATTTTTGTAACACTACGTAGTATGAATGTAAGGGGAGGGCAAGGGATGTCCAGTGTTTAGCAAGCTAAAACACTGAGGGGACTCACATTTTCCCTTCTCCCATGACATCTATAGCTACACGTAAGTGAATATGTCAGTTTGCACATCTAATAATATTTTGTACATGTTTATATTTCTCACATTGAAGAACATGTTATACTATATTTGCAGATATTTCCAAAAATATTTGCAAAACCTAAAGTGTCTGACATGTCAGTGATATCATGACTGGAGTATTTTAGCTGCAATGTGGTGCACGATGATGGTGACCCAATGATAGATGGATGAACATTTTTTACAAATAATGTTTTTCACGATCCCTCCGCGATCTCAACTTCGAGGAACAAAAGAGAGTTTATTTGTTCGACAATCGGCTTATGCCAGTAGGTTTGGATATCCAAAGACAAAGATGATGATATGTGTAAAATGGGGAGGATTCCCTCAGACTATTCATAAGGTGATCAAAAGATTGTATAAAGTGTCCACAATGATATCGATTGGTTCATAATGTTAGCCGACGAGAGATGAATCTAGGGTTTATGACTAAGGCGAATTACTAAGTGACGAGGGTTTAACTCATCAATGCCCATTGTTATGGACTTGGGTTTTGGAGAAGGAGGGAGCGCTGGAGATATCTATCGGCTAGCAAACAAGCACACAGGGGACAAAGGATGTACCCAGGTTCAGGCCTCGTAGAGGTCCCTACTCCTGCTTGTCTGCTCGTGGAATTATTGAGGGAGTCGAAAGTTACAATGGTGCGCAGATGCAATCTGGCGAGGGTTTGTGGAAGCTAGGGTTGCGTGTGTCCTCCTCGCCGCCCCCTCTTAGCCCTTATATAGATAGGCTAGGTCTTGGGTAGCAGATCGAGTCGGTTACAAGTTAGGGTTTTCCCTTTCAAACTTTCTATCTTCAGCTATCTCTTGATCTTCAAGCAATAGAGAGTCCGTAGGTTACTTGAGTCCTTCTATATGGGCCTTGGCGACACCGTGGGCCTATACGTATTTGGACCGTATATACCAAGTTCGAGTACCTGCAGGGTATACCCATGTCAGTAGCCCCCGAGTGTCCAGTGGAATCGCAGATTCGACTGGAGACTTTTTTGAAGTCTTCGAGTGCCTAAATGAGTACATTTTCGACTGCCTTTATTTATGTCATAGGGATTGTAGATATACGTGCCTGATATAACCGAAGTATCGGTATCAGTTAACCACCTTAGGGTGAAACAACGCAATCTACTCAAATTCGAGTCCCTGGACTCGAATCCGGAAAAGTGCTGGTGTAATTCGACTCAGGCCGCGGAGGTCTTACAGAAGTCGAATTCCAGTTATATGGGTGTGAGCACTTGACGCGTCCATCAAGGCATGTTCATCGTGCCTGTAGGCACGGATATATTTCTGGTAATGCGCAGCTAAATGCGTTGCCAGGACTTATTCAGGTCTTATCTTCATGCCGTAGGCGCGGCATCCGAATTTTATCATCGCGGAGACGATTCGGGCGTCCCAGGAGACGTAGTCTCTTTGTAGGGAAAATTTGTGAGGCGGTGTCGCCAAAGGTTGCGAATGCGGATGTTATCAACACACAGTTTTTGTGCAAGTAATCATAGGGTGCGCGACCAGCGCTCCCTATGGGAGTAGCCCCCGAGTGCCTGGTTGAGTCGAAGACTCAGGCAGGGACTAAAAACTTTTGCGACTACTGTCGTCTTTTTACTTGCTTGTTTCAGTCGCTGACTTAGGCAGGGACTAAAAACTTTTCGCGACTACTGTCGTCTTTTTGCTTACATGTTTCAGTCGATGACTCAGGCAGGGACTAAAAACTTTTCGTGACTGCTGTCGTCTTTTGCCTACTTGTTTCAGTCGAATTTGTTTTTGGCGCTCCCTATGGGAGTAACCCATGTCCATAATCGAACTGTGTTTCGAGTGGTTGGGTTTGCTTTTGTGATTGTCCATGTTCCTGCAACAAGAAAAAGAAAAGTCGTAGGGTGCGCGGCCAGCGCTCCCTATGGGAGTAGCCCCCGAGTGCTTGGTGGAGTCGAAGACTCCAGCAAGGACTAAAAATAGTCGAAGTTTTCCACTGCGTAGCCTTGGTGATGTCTGTGCTGACGCTTGTATGACCTTAGTTGCCAGCGTGAGCGAGTTTGACGGGACGTGACGAGCGGTGGGTCCTACTTTCTGACTTTGATTTGACTGGGCGTGCGTAATCTTATTTTTAACTGCGCCTCCTCGATTTCCACGCGTAATGGTAGTAGTGGGGGTACGGTTTGCGCTTCCTCTTCTCCACGTGTCCAACGCGATGCGCGCCACGAGTCTAATAGGGTTTTTGTTAACCGTTGGATCGCATCTTCCAGGGGTTAAATAGCGGCGCTGCGGTGGTAATTTTTCATCTGCACTTTTTCGTCCTCGCTACCATTGCCATTCCTGCTGTTCTTCTGCTTTCCTGCGCTCGTCTCCTCCACAGCGCTGGACCACCTCCGTTCGTTTCCAAGTTACTTTCTGCGCTCTCATCGCTGCCGCACAATGGGGAAAAAGAAAGGAGGTGCTGGCGCTGATTCCGCGGCCACCGTCGCCGCGACGAAGAAGAAGGGTGTCTCCGCTGCTGCGGGCACCAGTGCCGCCACCAGCGGGAAGAAGAAGGTCGCGGGCACCCGCGTGACCAATGGCGCATGGTGCCCCTCTATCATCAAGGCGTCGGATCTCCGTCTTCTTCGCCAAGATGGAGTTATCTCTGCGGCAGTCGCCAATGCGTGCGCCCCCAACGGTGAGACCATTCCTATGCCTCCTGCTGGTTTTCGAGTGATGTTTCTTGCATTCGTCATTCGTGGTCTCTCCTTGCCTCTCCACCCCTTTCTTAGGGGTCTTCTTTGCTTCTATGGGCTCCAGCTCCATCATCTGTCCCCAAATTCGATTCTCCACATCACCTGCTTCATCACCCTTTACGAGTGTTGGCTCGGAATCGAGCCACACTTTGGTCTTTTCAAGCGCTTGTTTAAATTGAAGCGGTAGTCCGCCTCTGGTGCTTTAGTTTATGACGTAGGTGGTTGCGGTATCCATGTCGACCCATCCGCCACCTACTTCGACATCAAGCTTACTAAGTCCATCCAGGGATGGAGGGACAAATGGTTCTATGTTCGCGACCAGAAGGCCAAGGACGAGCACTTTGGACTCGCGCCTTTTGATCCCGCGACTCCCTGCAAGAAGATGCGTTCTTGGAAGAACGTGATCATGCCTTACGAACTCGCGGAGATAGACGTGCTATATCAACGCGTCTGTGACCTCGAGAGTCGCATAGGCGCAGAAGTGGTAGGCTGCGCCCTTGTCAGGACTTGGCTACGTCGTGAGGTGGCGCTGATGATGCCACTCGCGTGTCTGCCAGGGTCCATCCCATGTTTCAATGGGGTGGCGCTGATGATGCCACTCGCGTGTCTGCTGACGGCATGTCCGTGAGTGAGGTAGATAAGAGGGTGCGAATGGTCACGAAGTACACCCTCAAGGATGTGCTTCCGAACGAGCCAGTCGTTCCTCCTTTCGATGCTTCGGAACCCCCTCCTGAGGTACAGTTGTGCTACGTAGTAGCTTATTTTCACGATTGCGTTTTCTGTTGCTTACCTGTTATGTTTGCTGATCTTTACTATTTGTATGCAGGATTGGGCGGTGTCGCCTTGTATGCCTCCCCTCCCTGAGGGGATTATTCCTCGTGAACCTTTTGAAGAGGACGAGTCTGAGTCGACTATCCCTTCTGATGTGGAAGAGGAAGCCCCCGAGTCCGAGACCCGGATACTCGCAAGCTTTCGCGTAGCAGGGACTCCGACGCGTCGACTCCTTCAACTCTAGGAGGCGCGGCTGTTGGCACAGAGTCGCCAATTCCAGCTGTTCCTGTGAGGGCTGTGGCACCGTCTTCTCGCAAGAAGATGCGATTGCCCAAGGAGTCTTCGTCGGAATCGGTGGCTGCCATGTTTGATCTTGACAACTTTAACTGGTAAGTTTGTTGGGTTATTCATTCTTTTCTGTTTTCTTCTTGTTGGTTTTTGCCCTGGAGTTTGCCCTTTTCTCAATGTGGACTTGGTCTTGTAGTCAAGAGGCGTCATCATCTTCTGGCGACGTCGAGTTTTTGAAGGAGTCGGGAGTCATGACTTCAAGGGCCAAGGTAGAGGTCGAGCGCGCTCCTTCCCTCTAGCGACAGCCAAGTTCGGGCACAATTCTTCGAGCTCTCCTCACGTAGGGGAGCATCGAATAGTTGCTCGGATGACGGTTCGGCAATCTTCTTCGGAGTCGCTGGAGGACCATGTAAGTATATCTTTCCTTCTTTTTTAATGTGGCAGTCAACGCCTTCTGCTACCCTCTGCTGACTCCTTGTTTTGTGCGATAGCTCCTTGTAAAGGAAGTCGCGCAGGTGGCGGAGCAGGTGATGGCGATGGGTCGCCAGCATGCGATGCTGGAGACGCGCCACCGTGTGGTCGAGAGTGAGTGTTCTACACTTATTCTTTTTGTCTTCTCTTTGTTTTGGTATAATCGACTGACAGCCACTTATTGACTGCCACGTAGCTGAGCATAACGCTTTACTGCGCGACGTCGCCACGTTGGAGAAGACGCTAGCCGCAGTTGTGAAGGGGCGCGATGAGGCAATCGCGGCTCTTGATGATGCCCATCAGCGCGAAGAGGATTTGCACGCCTCCTTTGCGGCCAGGGAGAAGTTATTTGAAGAGCAACTATTCTCAGTCACCAAGGCCCTCTCAGGTACCTTTACTGGTAGATTTTATTGATGTTCTTCTCTGCATCTGGAGTGCCGGTGGCACTAGAAGTTTGATCCATGTGTGTATTTTGGTGTAGATGTTGGCGACTTGAGTTTTGATCCGCAAGCCCTTTGTCGTGATGACGCTCTGGCGGGCGCGGTGTCTGCGGTCGAGGATCGTAACGCCGCTGTCCAAAATACATTGTCCAAGGCCAAGGTTACCCTGAGTCGCCTCTGGGAGGAGTTGATGCCGAAGGCAGAGCTGGTCGACAATGTGGAAGAGCTGGTGGAGTCGCTCGCTGGGGGTGTGCCTGCCACATACAAGAACTCCCTCCGCGCAGCTGGCGCGACCATGTCACTTGCCATGGTGCAAGCCCACGGAGTCGAAATAGATCCTTCTGTGGTGTCGAAGATGATGCCTGTTGGCGCGGATGGTCAGCAGGTAGTATTCGCTCCCTTTGTAACTACTTGTGCCAAATATGGCCATTCCTTGATAAATATTGTTGCCAAGTATTCGGAGGAGCTCCAACGTGCAAAGAAGGCGGCAAAAGCTTCGGCCTCAGGGGCCAGCGGAAAGTCAGTGGCATCTGATACTGCCACGGACTTGATGAAGCCCCCGAGGCCATCGAAGTCGAAGAAGCCAGCTACTTCATAGTTAGTTTCTTGTAATAGTTGATGAATTGCCCTTTTGATTGGAGATCATGCTTGTTGGCTAGTGTGTTTGTGGATACTTTATGCTGATCCTGAATGCATCTGTTACTTTTGACTTTTGAGTTGGTCGCCTTATTTGCCTCTGGCTTGATTTTTGGTAGGGTACATCAAGTGGTCCTGTGGGGGGACCCCGGACTCGCCATCTCTTGAGGATACAATGGCACCACCATGCTCCAGGGTAGAGGAGTTGTCCTTGCTTTCGCGAATTCGTGATCGCGTTAAGCAACTGGAGCGTGAGTTGCCCGTGATCCGCGGTAGCACGGACATGTGGAAGTCGAAGGCTGAAAAAGCCGCCGCCCGCAAGCAATATCTGCTTGGCGAGGTGACGCAGCTGGGCGACCAGTTTAAGTGTTAGTTTGCTCATCCTCATCTTTTCCTTTGTAGTTAGTCGCAATGGTACGTTGTACTCATGCTATTGATGCTGCTTCGTGTAGTTGTTAGCGCACGCCATCCGTAGGAGGAGAGGGATAGGATTGCCATCCGGCTTCATGATCTCACCCAGGAGCAACTTCAGGAGAGTGGATACTTCTGGGTAGATCATGATCGTGCAACTGCATTGGCGACCCTGCAGGATCGCGCCTCGCGAGTGCTGCTCTTTCTAAAGAAATTGCAGTCGTGGTTGAAGAACATCTATCGGGCGATGTTCCTGCTGGATGATACTCCATCAAGCCTGCTGACTCTCCTGACCAAATTTCAAGATATGTCCGCGGTTCGCGAGTGCGTGAGGCAGCAGTTGGTTGCTGGTGCCAAGGCTACCCTCTCCATGGTGCGTTTGTACAGGCCTGACGTGGATGTCGCTGCCATTGCCTCTGGGCCACCGGTGCCACCAGCAGGATCTTACTGGAACATGGTGTCGCACTATCAGGCGGTGGACCGTCCAGCTCAGGAGATCGTCGACTTCTTCGAGGAACAGACTAATGTTCTTATGTTGCAAGGGTAGCCAAATATGTATCCTGCACATAAGTGTACTAGTGTTGTAAAGCTCATATATATTTGTAGATAATTTATTGTTGAATGTGTACAAATAGCTTTATAAGCGTGCGGTGCGTTGCACTTATGCGAGTCCTTTTCATTAGCCTGGCCATCTTTTTATCTCGTTCCCTTGTCAACCTATCAGGTGCGTTGCAGCTGGGTTGAATTTGTGTTAAGGGGTTCGATTGATGTGCCAGCTACTCAGGATGTCGCGTTTTTGTTCGAAGAACATATGTGTATAGGGTGGCGTAGCCCCCGAGTATGAAAATTGACAAAGTAAAGGAGGGCACAGAGTTTCGGGGCACTTAGCTTTTATTTATTCGAAGAATAGTACGAAGTACAATGTGCGACTGAGTAGCCTTGGTTGAATAGCCTTATTTGCGATGTAAAAGTAAAGAAAAAACGACTAAGGGTAGAAGCGTCGCAGTTGTGCGACGTTCCAAGGGTTGGAGTGTGCGACTCCTGTCTCTAAATCTTGAAGGCGATAGGCGCCACCTGGGATTACTTCTGTAATCACGTACGGTCCTTCCCAGGGGGATTTGAGCTTGAGATGCCCCTGCTGCTTCAGTCGCAGGACCAGGTCACCTTCGACGAAGGATCCGGGGCGAAGCCTTGTGCTGTTGTAGTTGTGCAGGTTCTGCTGGTAGATCGTGGATCTTTCTACGGCGATTTCTCTTGCCTCGCCAAGGAGATCGACGGAGTCTTCGAGTGCAAGAGATGACTCTTGTTCGCTGTAAGTGACTACACACGGCGCCTTGTATCGCACTTCGGCGGGTAGTACTGCTTCTGCTCCGTGTACCATAAAGAATGGTGTGTAGCCCGTGGCGCTGTTTGGAGTTGTTCGTAGACTCCAGAGTACGGATTGGAGCTCATCTGGCCAGCAACCCGCGGCTTGCTCGAGTGGTCGAAGGAGTCGCTTCTTGATGCCGCTACAGACGAGCCTGTTTGCTTTTTCCACCTGACCGTTGGTCTGTGGATGCGCGACTGAGGCGTAACTGATGTTGATCCCCAGGTTTCCGCAGAACTCTTGGAACTCCTTGGATGTGAAGTTCGTCCCGTTGTCAGTGATGATGCTATGCGGCACGCCAAAGCGGTAGACAATGGATTCGAAGAACTTGACCGCGCTGTGCCCTGATTGCTTGGTCACTGGCATGGCCTCGATCCATTTGGTGAACTTGTCGACTGCGACCAAGAGGTAGACGTAGCCTCCTTGCAAGGACCTTGGGAGCTTGCCCACCATGTCAAGCCCCCATTGTGCGAAGGGCCAGGCCAATGGAATGGGCCGTAGTTCTGCGCCTGGTGCGTGTGGCTTGTCCGCGAATCGCTGACAAGCGTTGCACTTTTGGACTATGTCCTTGGCGTCGTGCATGGTCGTGGGCTAGTAAAAAATCCAGCTCGCAGAGCTTTGGCGACGAGGGCGCGACTGCCGGCGTGGTGCCCGCAAGTCCCTTCATGGATGTCGAGGAGGACTGCTCTTCCATCGGCTAGGGAGACGCATCGTTGTAACACGCCTGTGATGCTGCGTTTATACAGTTCGCCGTTGATAACGGCGAATGCCATGGAGCGTCGCGCGATGCATCGTGCGTCTGTCAGGTCGTCCGTTAGGCGATTGCTGAGGAGGTACGTAATGTACAGCTGTGTCCAGGATTGTTCGATCATCATGATGCTCATTGGTCCCTCGAGTCCTGTGTCGAGTTCCAAGTCATCGAGTGTCATTGGCTCATTGGTGGCATAGCCCCCGAGTCTGTTGCTGCGCTTGTTTTCTTCTCTGCGGCCTTTGGCTTGATGGAGCGTTCGCATATGCGCTCAAGAAATACCCCAGGTGGTATGGGTGCGCAGGTGGAGCCTATGTTGGCGAGTGCGTCAGCCTCCTCGTTGCTTTCGCGACCTATGTGTCGCAACTCGCAACCATCGAAGTCTCCTTCGAGTGTGTCGTAGAGGTTGCGGTATGCGATCATGTTGTCGTTCAGTGCGTCGCACTCGTGCATTGTTTGGTTGAAGACCAACTTGGAGTCGCCATATATGATTAGCCTCTGTGCGCCGCAGGCTTTTGCCATCCTCATCCGTGCAACAGGGCGTCGTATTCAGCCTCGTTGTTTGAGGCTGTGAACTGCATTTGTAGGATGTATTTCAACTTGTCTCCTTGAGGTGATGTCAGTATGACACCTGCTCCTGCTCCATCTTTCCGCTTGGACCCGTCGAAGTGCATTGTCCAGAGGTAGGACATATCTGGCTTGTCCGGTTGTTGGTTTTCCATCCAATGCACGAGGAAGTCAGGGAGAACTTGCGACTTGATTGCGTCGCGCTTTTCGTATGTGATGTCTCGTGGAGACAGTTCGATTCCCCAAAGAGCGACTCGCCCCGTGGCGTCGGGGTTATTGAGGATATGCCCCAATGGGTCGTCATTGACTACCACGATTGGGTGTTCCTAGAAGTAATGGCGCAGTCGCCGGGCGGTCATGAAGACGCCGTATGCCAGTTACTGGTAGTGCCGGTACCGCTGTTTTGTTGGCGTGAGGACCTCGCTGAGGTAGTATACCGAGCGTTGTATGCCATGGACCTTGTTTTCCTCGGCCCGCTCGACGACGAGCACTGTGCTAACCACTTGGTTGGTAGCGGAGATGTACATCAGCAGTGGTTCTCTTTCTCGTGGAGTCACCAATACTGGCGAGGTGAATAGCAGGCGCTTGAGGTCTTCGAATGCTTCTTGCGCTTCATTGGTCCACTCGAATTTGTTAGCTTTACGGAGGAGCTGACAGAAGGGCATTGCCTTTTCTCCCATAAGACTGATAAATCGACTGAGGGCCGCGATTCGTCCGGCTAGTTGCTGGACGCCTCTTATGTTCTTTGGCTTCTCCATGGCCAGTATGGCCTTTATATTTTTTGGGTTTGCCTCAATCCCTCTCCCGGAGATGAGATACCCGAGCAGCTTCCCAGATGGTACGCCGAAGGCGCATTTGTCCGGATTGAGTTTTATCCGGTAACGATCAAGATTGGCGAAGGTTTCGCGCAAGTCGTCGATTAGAGAGTCTTCTTCCTTGGTTTTGATTACTATGTCGTCGACATAGAATTGGATGTTGCGACCCAGTTGCTCCTTGAGGCAAGCCTGCATGCACCGCTGGTATGTGGCTCCTACGTTTTTTAGCCCGAAGGGCATTGTGTTGTAGCAGAACACACCGAAGGGCGTTGTAAACGCGGTCTTCTCCTAGTCTTCCTCCTTCATTCGAATTTGGTTATAGCCTGAGTAGGCATCGAGGAAGCAGAGGCGCTCGCATCCGGCGGTGGAGTCGATGATTTGATTGATCCGTGGTAGCGGGAAGTGATCTTTTGGGCAGTGCTTGTTTAAAGAAGTGAAGTCCACGCACATCCGTAGGATATCCGTGTCCTTTTTGGTACCAGCACCGTGTTGGCAAGCCAAGTGCTTTCCTTGATCTCGCATATGAATTTGGCTTCGAGGAGTCTGTTGATCTCCATTCCGACTGCCTACGCTCGTGGCTCAGACAGTCGCCTGATTGTTTGCTTGACTAGCCTTGCATCGGGGTTGACGTTGAGTGCGTGCTCGGCGAATTCCCTGGGAACTCCTGGCATGCCCGCAGAACACCAGGCGAAAATTTCTGAGTGCTCACGGAGGAATTCGACGAGCGAGAGTTCCTATGCGGGACTCAAGTTGTTGGCGATGAGGGCCGTTTTAGCGGGATCTGATGGATGGACCTGCACCTTCTTTGTGTGCACATATGAGTCGAAGGAAAGGTCAGGTGAGCTTGGCCTACTCAGGAGGGCAGACTATTGTCTGTCGTTTCCTTCAATCGCGCGAGCTTCTCCTGCATGCCGAAGGACTGGGAGATTCTGTTGAATTCCCTCTCGCAACTGTCAGATCGCTCAAAGCTCCCGTTGATCGTGATGACGCCGTTGGGACCTGGCATTTTCATCTATAGGTAGGCGTAGTGGGGTACCACCATGAACCTAGCGAACGCGACACGTCCGAGGATGCAGTGTTATTGTGAGGGCCAGTCGACGACCTCAAAGTCAATGCGCTCGCGCCGGAAGTTCCTTGGCGTGCCGAATATGACGTCGAGGTTGATTTTGCCCAGGGGGTATACGCCTTTCCCTGGGACGATGTCGTGGAACGTTGTGTCCGATGCCTCCAAGCAGGTTAGAGGGATCCTCATTGCTCACAAGGTACTCGTGAATATGAGGTTGATGTCGCTTCCACCATCCATGAAGACGCGACTCATGTCGAAGCCTCCAATTTGCGCCTCGAGTACGAGGGGGCAATGACCTGGGCGAGGTACTTGAGGCGGGTGGTCGCGTTTGTCGAAGGTAATGCATGACTCACTGCCACTGAGGTACTCAGTGGTGGATGGTGGCGAGTGCGTGGCCAAGTTGACTTGGCGAGTGATGGCCTTCTGCACCCTATTGGAGGGGCGCCTCTTTTGGATCATCATGGTACCCATGGCCCGTGGGTACGGTTCGCCTCCGTGGTGCTGGTCCGGTGCAGCTCCATTCGGGGGTGGCCCAGGTGGTGGTGGTGGTGCTCCATGTTCCACGGCGCCTGGAGCGGCTCCGTAGCCTCTTTCGACTGCATTGCGGTTCATCTGAACCAATCCCTCGTGTAGCTTGAGGAACTCACGGCAGTCCTTTAGGAGGTGGCTGGGCTTTCTCTTGCCATCATGCTTGTCGATGTAGAAGTGTACCGTGCATGTCCCGGACAGTTTGTCCTCGATGGAGGTCGCGGGTGCTTCATCGCGATTGCGGCGTTGCCATACTTGCGTGGTTTTCCTGGAGTCACGGTATCCGCCGTTGCGGTATCCGCTGTTGCGGTTATCGTCGCGTCTATCGGCATAGACGGCTGCGACCATGTGGACGTCATTGCGATCTTCGTAGACGCGCATGCGATGCTTACTCTGGCGGTCACATCTTTGTTCGAGTTCTGGCTCCTCGTTGGAGTGAACACGATTCTTCACCGAATCTTCTCCATCGGCCCGCCGATTCGCGATCTCCCTTAGGTGGTCGATGGTATGGGGCTTTGAGTGGCCTAGCTCCTCCCTAAGTTCCATGCGGAGGACACCACCGTTGAATGCATCAATCGCGCGGTCTTCCGAGATGTTCTTCGCGGAGTTCTTGATGATGGACCACCTTTGGATGTAAGAGCGTAGCGATTCGCCAGATCTTTGCTGGCAGCATCTCAATTCTTCGATTGAGGCGGGGCGTTTGTACGTGCCCTTAAAGTTGCGCACGAAGTTGTAGACCAGCTCATCCCAGCTGCGAATGGATCCGCGTGGGAGGTTATTGAGCCATGCCCGGACGGCGCCCTGCAGCTGTAGCTGCAAGCATTGCATGGCAGTACTTCGACTGCCTCCATGTAGTCTGGCGGAGGAGATGTGATCCTCCAGCCAGATCTTGAGGTCCTGCAGACCATCAAATTTCGGGTTCTCCGATGGGAGTTTGAACCCTTTAGGCATTCGCTTTGGCCTGATGGATCTGCTGAAGCATCTAGCGCCCCAGAGCTCCCCATCTTCTTTTTCCGAGTCAGTCGACCGAGCACGTCGTGCCCTTGACTTGCCGATCTTGCGCTACGTGAGTTCATCGCGTGCATCGTAGTCGTGATCGTGTCGCCGCGAGCGGCGGTGGCGAGACAGGTCGTGACTGTTGTCACTGGACGAGGGCGAGGAGTAGCGCTTTGCTAGCACTTTGCCCTTTTTTGGGTCTGGTACCGGTTCCTTGTCGAGGGCGGCCTCGATTAGCCTTAGGCCCGCGATCGGAGATCGGTGCATGGCCGTTCGGGGATCTCCAGCTGGTGGCTGGTTATTGAGAAGGTACATTGTGGCTGCTGTCATCGCGGCCTGCGGTGTCTTGGGAACCACGTTGCCTCTCGTGTCGACTGTCATAGAGCCGAAGTCGAGGACTTTCGCGGCGTTTATGCGTTCTTGTTCAATGAGGTGAGCCATCCGCGATTGCCTCTTCCTGGCGAGGTGCTCGTTGCCTCTTGAGGAGGATCCTCCGTAGGAGGAGAGCCCAGCGTGACGAAGACTCGACTCGTCCGCCGTCTTTTTACGCGCCTCAAGTTGCGCGATTGCTTGTTTTTGGCGCTTGAATTCCTCTTTTAGGAGCCAGTGGTAGCCCATCAGCAGTTCCTGCAGGGACCCGAAGGGTAGAGGTGCACCTCGTAGGGCTTCGCGGCAGCGATCCCACTCTTGCTCGTTGAGCCTGATCACGACGCGTTCGCTGGTTTGCTCATTGATCATGCTAGGAGGTTTGACTGCTCCTCCGTTGCCACCGTTATCGCCGTTGTCGGCGTTGGGTGGGTTTATGCCGTTGCCGGTGTTACCACCATTGACGCGATTGGGTGGATCGATGCGGTTGCCGGTGTTGCCACCGTTACCACGGTTGGCAGAGGTGCCGCCCGCGTTGATGACAGCGCAGTGATTTGGGAAGCTGTTGCTTCCACAACTTTCAGATCCAGAACTGTAGGTTCCATCTTCAGTGGCCAGATCGCTTAGATCGGAGTCGCGACTGCTGTCGCTGACCATGTTCCCAGCTGCTGCCGGAGCATTGAGCTCGCTGAGGGTGCCGATCGATGGAGGGAACCATGATGCCAGGGAAATCACTAGTGCCGTCGGCTGATCGGGCATGCGAAGCATGCCCATCTGACCAACTTGGAAGCGAAAGCTCCCAATCGCCAGGCTGATTCCGTCGCCCACGGACTCGAAGGCCGGGCGAGTAGCCGGCGTGTGGACGGTGAAGTCGAAGGCACCGAAAAGCTGGCAAATCTCCGCTGTTGCAGAGTTGTAGATCGCAGTTGATGGGGCCGAAGAAGCCGCAACATCAGCACTCCCAATTCCCACAGCTACCGCCAATTGACGAGGGTTTAACTCATCAATGCCCATTGTTATGGACTTGGGTTTTGGAGAAGGAGGGAGCGGTGGAGAAATCTATCGGCTAGCGAACAAGCACACATGGGACAAAGGATTTACCTAGGTTCGGGCCTCGTAGAGGTCCCTACTCCTGCTTGTCTGCTCGTGGAATTATTGAGGGAGTCGAAAGTTACAACGGTGCGCAGATGCAATCTGGCGATGGTTTGTGGAAGCTATGGTCCCTTATATAGATAGGCTAGGTCTTGGGTAGCAGGTCGAGTCGGTTACAAGTTAGGGTTTTCCCTTTCAAACTTTCTATCTTCAGCTATCTCTTGATCTTCAAGCAATCGAGAGTCCGCAGGTTACTCGAGTCCTTCTATCTGGGCCTTGGCGACACCGTGGGCCTATACGTATTTGGATCGTATATACCAAGTTCGAGTACCTGCAGGGTATACCCATGTCACTAAGACTTGGGTGATTATGGTGTGTCCTCTTCAGGTGAATGTCCTCAGGTACTTATAGGCATCGATGGTGTTAGAGTTTCCCTTAGTCACATCAAGTCTTCATCATGTCTTGCACGTCATGTTGATTTTCGACCTCCCTTGTATGTGTGTCTATTCTTCAGGATCCCTAGAGAGTCGTCTCATAGCCCCACAGGTCTGGTCGGTTGAGAGATTCTAGATGCAGGCCTTCAGGTCTTTGATCGTAGAGACAGGCGAGGGCAGGAATCATGGATTAAGTCCCATGTGCGGTACATGCCTCAATCCACCCACGCCGACAAGCCCCTGATCTGTAGCTTTAATAACAATCTGCTTAACCTTCGACTGGTGAGCTCGATGACTTCTTCTTGGTTTTGAGGCATGAGGTCTTAGAAAATGCTTGAGGTCTTTTTATAACGTCTCACTACCAGAAAAGTTGGCTTTTACAACGGATGATTTTCGTGGCTGAAGGCCCGTTTTTTGTGGCTAAAAAGTCTTCTACGATGGATACCCTTTGTTGGGGGGATACCACGGGTAGGGTCACGCCAGGGTATAAAGGCCGAGTTAGCCGAGGTACGGCACGGTCAAAGCAAGTGCTGGCTAGGTCACCTCAAGGCAGGCCGACTTATGGAGTAACCCGGCCCGTGAGGCATCTGCCTAACATTAATCCGGCCGGCATAGAATATATGTCGGCCATATTTGATTATATATTATGCAGGTATCCTCGTGGCCGGGTTAGCCAGGCGCTAGCCAGGTTACCACTTGGCTTCCAAGAGAAGGAAGGGATCTCCCGCTGGTCAAAAGGTGGGCTTTGCTAGATGTAGCGTGAGCGAAGCGAAGGAGAGGGAAGGACCGGCAGGGCAGGGGCGACCAAGATGGCGAGAGCAGGGTCGGCTAACGTAGCCCGTGTCTGGTGACACTTAAAGGCATGGATTACGCAATGGGTTACGTCCAAAGTCCCGACGAACCGTTAAAGAGGATAAAGAAGCATCTAGCTTTAACCAAGGGGCATATTCGGGGAGTATGATGCCACGTGTGCCCTTACTTTGTAACCCGGGCTCCCCTATATAAGGAGGACCAGGGCGTCCATAGAGGGGGATCGATCATTTTCTCTGTCTAAGGTAGAACTCTAGAGCTAAGTTGTGGGGAGTAAGAGACCTAGTCTCCTTCTCAAAAACAGCTCTGGGAGCACCTGTAACCACCATTGATAGAAGAAATACAACAACACTTGTGCGTGGAATCACCACGCTAACCCTCCCTGGACTCCCCTAGCGCTCATTGGCCCCATATTTAGCCTATACATGGCATCTGCCGTGCCACCACCATGATAGTTGGTCCCCACCGTGGAGCTAGCGATGCTAGCAGGGGTGAAAATCCAGACGAGAAGCATCTCCAGCACCGGAGAGCGTGTCGTCTCTGGCCTGGTTCAGCGTTTTGGAGTGCTGGACTATGTCAGCAACAACGCAGGGAGCTTCGGTAGGCATCCACCTCCACGCAACGGCCTCTTCATCAATCTTGACGCGCACAAGATCTACGTCGGCGTGGATGAGTCCTGCGGTCATCCGTCGCACGTCGTCGAGGGAGGCGAACCGCCTCTCACCGCAGGTCGCGATGTGTGCATCACTCGCCCCGTTAGCAACGTTGAGGTCATGATGGCTGCGCCAGACGCGGGAGCAAGCAAGGACCTGGTGCCATATCTGGAAGTCACGCCAAAACAGGCAAGGTCTAGGTTTCCACCTCTAGAAAGGCCAGAGAATGTACTCCGCAAGCAATAGATAGCCTAGCAACGCCAATAGGTCCTGTGGTAGATCCGGTTCAGGCGCAAGCTGAGTTGGAGGAAACTAGCAGAAAATGTTAGCTGGCGAAAAGAATGTAGCGGAGTTACAACAGTCCTTGAACATCACTTTAAGGGAATATGCAAACGCAAACCGCATAGATGGGGTGAAAATCCGAGGTAGAAACCTGATTACTGAGATTCACAAGGAGTACAAGCCTAGGCCGGGTCAGACAACCATAATCGTAATAGGAGGGCTAGAAAGGTACAGTACCCTGGCGAAGAACCTCAGGGCGGCAAACGCAGCTGCATCCAAGTTAGAGGGTTTAACCGGAGAGGCCCGGGAAAGGCAATAGGAGAGGGTGAACCACTTGCTGAGAGTCGCTTGTCAGCAAAATGAGGAAATGAACAAGGCAAACCCGGCACCACCAGGAGCGTCACATGTGGTTCATTCGGCTAGAAATAACCCAGCAAAATCCGTCGGAGCTGCATCATCTCTGGGTCATATCCCTAGGAGAGAGGAAGTGGTAAACTCTGGGAGAAGAGACAAACAGATGGTCCCCTATGATCTGGTGAGAGATAGAAAAGGAAAATTAATACAAGCTGATGAGGATCGCCACAGTACCGATCGAGGTAACCGCGACCAAGGTAATGCCGGTCAAAGGAACGTTGCCAACGACAATGTCGGAGAGCATGATCTGGCAGGGGTAGGGCAAAATGCACCTCAGCAGCAACAACAGCAATATGCACCTCGGCAGGAGAGAAGTGCTGGCCAAGCAATACAACAATAGAATTCTCATCTAGATCAAGGAAGATACAATGATGGTTATTCGGTGATGGTCAACGATGGATACCCAAGACCGGAGCACCATGTGATTGGCTCAAGGCTGGGAAGCAGAAACTTGCAGCCAGATGATGCGAGGAACTGAAGCTAGACCGGATCTACAGGTCAGAGATGATCGAGGTACAGGGACCTCCGGGCCCGGCATGTTTTGGACCCCGGATCATGAGAGAGCCACCGGTGCCGAATTTCCAATCGGCAAGGGGAAAAAAGAACTATGATGGAAGTACCAAACCTGAGGATTGGCTCACTGATTATGCAACAACAGTCAAGATCACAACAGGAAATTTGAGATGGGCGGTGAGGTATGTGCCCTAGATGTTGGAAGGACCTGCGAGAGTTTGGCTAAACAACTTGCCAACTGTTGGTTGGATTTCGAGGAGTTGTTCGTCAGCAACTTCTCAAGCACCTACAGGAGGCCCAATAGGCCACAGACTTTGGCCTTATGCCGGCATAGGCCGAATGAGCCTGACCGAGATTTCCTGACACGGTGGTGCAATGTGCGTAACTCATGTGAGGGGGTAGTTGAATCACAAGCGATTGCGTGGTTCGCCCAGGGCTGTAGATATGGAAGTATGTTGTGGCAATGGTTACAACGAGATATGCCAACCACTTTGGCTAAGACAATCCGGATCGTGGATTCATATGCTTTGGGGGACCCAACTCAACCCCGACTAATGTCAAGTGATGCGAATGAGGAGTATTACAACCGAGGTGTCTCCGGGTCATCAAGAATAAATGATTTCTGAGGAAAAATAAGGGACGAGCGTCCGGATTACAGATATAGCTCACAGCAAGTGGCAGTGGTAGAGCGGGATCAGCCAAATGTCGGAGCCAGCCAACGCCAGAAAACTGGAGGTCAACAGTGGCAGCAAAAGTGTGACAGTAAGAAGCCCTAGACCACGGAGTAGAAGAAACAGTGGCAGGAGCGAAATGAACGTCCGAGGTATATGTTTGAGTCTATGTTGGATCAACCTTGCAAATTTCATACACCAAGTCCGAATAGCCCGGCCAATCATACGACCTGGCAGTGTGAGTGGATGAGTAAGCTAGAACAGGGAAGTTCGGGGAATGCTCAGGCACCTCGGAATGAAGCACCTCGGAACAAAGCACCCCGGTAGACTTTGCTAACAGGGGGTGGATAGCAACTGATGTTGCCTCCACCTCCACCGAGATATGAAAATCAGGAAAGGAGGGATGGTGTGCATCAAGTGCATAATAACCAGCAGTAAGACCAAGGTTACCACGCAAATGAGGGACGAAACGAGTACAGGGAACATCACCAAAGTTACTGTGTATTTATGACGGAAGAAAGTGACCGGAAAAGCTTGCAGCACCAGCATATGGAGGTAAATGCGGTAATGTCAGTGGTGCTGAGGTATATGCCTTGGTCGGATCAAGAAATTACGTGGAGTATCAAAGATCACCCGAAGCTCATGCCCAGTCCAGGGACCTACGCGCTGGTCCTAGATCCGACGTTCATCGGGCCGAATCTCAACGTGAAGTTTTCCAAGGTGCTGATAGATAATGGAAGTAGCATTAACATCATGTACAAGGATACCATGCACAAGTTGGGGATATCAGAGAATATGCTCCAAGCTACAAGGACCACCTTCAATGGCATTGTGCCTGGTATCTCTTGTGAACCAATTGGTAAGGTCCGGGATGATGTGCTGTTTGGCACAAGGGACAATTGCCGGACTGAAAATTTGAAGTTCAAGGTAGTGAACTTGGAAATCACCTATCACGCGTTACTCGGCAGGCCCACGCTGAACAAATTCATGGCAAGTACTCACATCAGTTACTTAAAGATGAAATTGTCCGGACCAAGGGGAGTGATAACCATAGCCGGGGACTTCAGACGCTCTATTGAATGTGCGTCCGCCGGGTCTAATCTGGCCGAGTCACTCGTGATTGCCCAAGAGAAGAGGAAAATAATGGAAGTGGCTGCATTGGCTCAGTCCGCATAGCAGCATATGCCGGTCCTGACTAACCCACATGGAAGTGTGTTGTTTCAAGCAACCAAGGCCATTAAGAAAGTGCCAATTGATGATCAGTTCCTAGAGCGCACCGTAACCATTGGTGCCGGGTTAGGCGACAAATAGGAAAGCGAGCTTGTCAACTTCCTCCGTGATAATCGGGATATCTTTGCTTGGTCCACACAGGATCTGCAAGGTGTGCCGAGGGAGTTGGTCGAGCACTCTTTGAATGTGAGAACCGGGGCTAAGCCGGTGAAGCAACCTCTCTGCCGCTTCGCCGAAGATAGGAGAAAAGTCATTGGAGATGAGATAGCAAGGCTCTAGGCAGCCAGATTAATCATGGAAGTACTTTACCCGGATTGGCACTCTAATCCGATGCTGGTGGAGAAAAAGAAGGATGATCTGAATGTGGCAGTGGTATGGCGTATGTGCATTGATTACACGAACCTGAATAAGGCATGTCCAAAAGATCCATTCCCACTCCCAAGGATAGATCAGGTCATAGATTCAACTGTGGGGTGTGAGTTATTGTTATTCATAGATGCATATTCTGGTTTCCACGAGATACCCCTAAATCCAGATGATCAAATAAAGACTATGTTTATCACCCCGTACGGGGCTTATTGCTACCGAACTAAGCCATTTGGTTTACGTAATGCAGGAGCAACGTACTAGTGATGCATGCAAAAATGCTTACACGACCAAATAGGTTGGAAGGTACAAGTCTATGTGGATGATGTGGTGATAAAAACTAAGGAAAGCAATACGCTCCTTGATGATATTTGACAGACATTCGCGAACTTAAGACGGTTCCAAATGAAGCTTAACCCAGATAAATGCACTTTTGGTGTGCCTACAAGGAAATTACTCGGTTTTCTGGTGTTCAGCCGAGGTATTGAAGCTAACCCGACGAAGATCCGGGCTATCGAAAGAATGGAATTACCAAAATGCCTTACAATGTGCATAAGTTCACTGGTTGCTTGGCATCATTAAGTCGGTTCGTACGCCGGCTAGGAGAGAAGGCCCTACCTCTCTACCAGTTAATGAAAAAGGCAGACAAATTTGCATGGACACCGCAAGCAGATAGCGTGTTTCGAGAGTTAAAAAAGATGATGTCTACTGCACCAATCTTAGCCGCACCACTACCCAAGGAGCCAATGTTGCTCTATGTAGCCGCAACCAACCGAGTCGTAAGTGCAGTAATTGTGGTGGAGCGTGAAGAGGAAGGAAAATCAGTGCAGAGGCCCATGTATTACTTGAGCAAAGTGTTATCGGCTTCAAAACAGAACTATCCTCACTATCAAAAGATGGCGTATGGCGTATATATGTTGGCCAATAAAATCAAACACTACTTTGAGGAACACCCCATCAAAGTGATATGTGAGGCACCCATTGAAGGGAGTATGCCCGAGAGGCAATAATAAAGTGGTTATTATCTTATTCCTTGTTTATGATAAATGTTTATTTTGCATGCTATGATTGTATTAATTTGGAAACTTTAATACATGTGTTTTTAATAAACAAGAAGGGAAGTTCCTAGTTATGCTTCTCTTATAAACTAGCTCATTGATTAACAAGATGATCAAGGTTTCCTGATCATGGACATTGGATGTTATTAATAACGAGGTCACAACATTAGTGGAATGATGTGATGAACATTCATACGAAGTATAGCATTACAATCAAAGTCATTGTGTTTATATTGCTATAACATCATACAAAGTAATCCTAGTCCTTAGACCATGAGATCATGTCAATCACTAACACTGGAAGAGTATCTTGATAACATCAAACGTCACACCATGAAAGGGTGATTATAAAGGAGGGTTCAGTTCTACGAAAGTGTTATGTAGAGGCTCATGGATCAAGAGTGGGATTTTTCCATCCCGATGACGGATAGATATACTCTGGGCCCTCTTGGTGATATCACATTGGTTATCTTGCAAGCAAGTGATGAGATCACTAGAATGTTATGTCACGGGAACGAGAAAAGAGTACATGTCGGTAACGAGATCAAACTAGGTATGGAGATAACGATGATCGAATCTCGAACATGTAATATATCGTGAGATAAAGGGATTTAGTTACTAGCGTTAAAGCTTCTCATGATCACAGAAGTCATCGTTGAATGTGTAGGAGTCAGTATGGATCTTCAGGACCCACTTCTGACTATTGATCTAAGAGGGGTCTCGATCATGTCTCCATTATTCGCGAACCTTAGGGTGACACACTTAAGGGATACCGACACCATTTGGAGCAAATATGTTTAGATAAAGATTTAAGAAAGCGCTGGAATTATTTCAATAGACACTGAGACTGTTTCGGGTGAAATTGCTGAAATTGGTTCTGCATGTAATATTGAAATGTTGTAGGGGGTTTTATGTGAATGTTTGTTAATTAAAGTAATTAAAAAATTCTGAATAAAAATAATAAAAGAGTTTTATTAAATGAGAGAGCATTAAATTTGGAGAAATTTAATGCATTTAAAGTGGAGACTTTAAAAGGGAATTTTAAGGGGCAAATTTATGTGGAAGGGGTTGCCACCACATGAATGGGGGAGGTGAGGGGTCACCTCCATGAGGCGCCGGCCATGGGGAGGGGCACCCCCTTCCTCCTATAAAAGTCCCCCCTCACACCCCTTCTTCCACACACGTCCTCGTGAAGGATCTCTCCCCCCTCTAGTATTTTTCCCCATGGTCTCGGATTAGCGAGATACATGTTCCCGGTGGCTTTATATGGAAAGGAGTTGCTGCTTCCGCTACTTTACTAGAGTGAGGGACGGAGGTTGTCTGGGTACCGGACGTGTGTGCGATCACGGATGCACCGCTGGTTTGTGGTGCTGGACTTGGTGGTGCTGGATTTGCTAGAGCTGGATCTAATGGACGTGCTGGAGCTGGACCTGCTGGACTTCATCATGATCTTGAGATCGGCAAGTGTATGCCTACATTATCCACGAGTTCCATCTTGTTAACAAAGCTTTGTTGTCTTGGAGGGTATGTTCTTTATGGATGTATATCCACCTGTTTCTTGTATCTAATAGATAGATCTTCGCATATAATAGTTCCCATCATATGAAATTTTTTGTATTCTATGTTGCGAACCCTTTAGTGGTATCAGAGCCTGATCTATGCGTAGGTGCTTTGCACGGATAGAACACATAAGAGTATGTGGGCGGTGATAATCATGTTATTGCTTCTTATATGTACTCTGGATATTGGTGGCATAGTGGGATGAAGCGGCCCGAACCAACCTTACATGTCATCGCACATGAGACCGGTTCCATGACTGACATGCAACTAGTTTTGCATAATTGGCTGGCGGGTGTCTGTCTCTCCTACTATAGTCAATATCTGATTTACAACGAGTTGCTAAAAACTTAGTTATCATCATTGTGGTTCCATGTTCGTAGGTAAGACCGGTTCTAAATCCGAAAGCCCTAAGCCACGTAAAACTTGCAATTGATAAATTAGAGGCGTCTAGTTTAGATCGTTGTTGGGCTAGTGTCATGATATGGAAATGTAGTAAGTTGATGTATAGTTGATATCCTTACAACACACCTAACGTGTAAGTTCCACAGACCTTGGCCTTACACACAAAGGAATGATAGAGATCATACCATGATGCATATGATGGTGATCAAATGCCTGGACCTTATCATTCCACTTTACACATATGATGTTCCCATCTTATATTGTTAGTTTGACGCTTTTAGTAGCATTATAAGATGATCCCTCATTTAAATATCAAGATAAAATGTGTTCTTCCTTAAGTATGCACCGTTATATGGATCGTGTTTCGAGACATCACGTGATGATCGGGTGTACTCGACTCTACGCTTTCATACAATGGGTGTAAGACAGCTTTACACACGCGAGTACTAAGGTTCTTACTTGTCGAGCCTAGCATGTACAGACATGGCCTCGGAACACGGACCGAAAGGTTAAGCATGAGATATATAGTTGATGTGATGCCTATATTGATGCTCGCATTTGAAGCTACACCGACTCACGTGATGATCGGACTTGGTGTAGTGGATTTGGTTCATGTAATCACCAAAAAGGCACGAGGGATGTAGTTTTTGAGTGGGAGTTCATTTCTAATTTGGAGTAGTCGAACCAAATTTGTCATAAACTAAATCAAAGTGAATTTGCATAATTTGTTGTAGTCATTGGCATCTGTTTACTACCTTATGCTTAGTTTTAATTGAGATAATAGAACTATAGAATTCTGGATATTTACTTTACGAACTGGTATCGTATTATTTTGAATGTCAATTTAAAGTTTAGAAGTCCTATTGCAAACTTTCAGCAAACTCTATTTACTCCATGAAGTTTAATAAGTAGTATTAAATCAAGAGTAAGAATTCCAATGTTAGTATCTAAAGTATCATCTTTGCCTCTATGATTCTTGATATTCAAAAGTTGTTTTAATATCGAGGTTATCTAGGAGCTGAAAGAATTGTTTCAGAAACCATCAAGTGTGAAAGATATTGTGATATTTGAAACAAAGTTTTTGGTTGCATTATGATAGAGTATAATTTAGCAAAATACATGTTCCCATATTGTATGAGAATTTGTGAAGGATGCGGATGCTAGGCATGCAAATCTCCCAGAAGGTTTCGAGAACTAAAATTATACCCGGCATTCTTCCTTATAGGCTATAGTAGCTTGATCATGAAAGTTGTCATGATAAGGATGAATAGAAGATATAAGTAAAATATTTACTACACTAATAGATTACTAAAGAATGTATTTTTGAAAGAATGCCAAACATTTAATGTTGGTGATCCACTTCAAAGTGCAAGTCCAAAGGTATTAGTATTTGACTATATACACTTTGTACTATGTGTCATGTGAATGACACCGCTATTGATGTTGATAGATTCTTTTAAAAGGAAAGGAATTGCTGAAAGAGAATCTATAAAATATTTGGCAAAAAAGAAAAGTTGGAGATGTCCAACTTAGGTATATAGAAGATATACATGTTATGGCTGTATTCCTTGCTTGTTAAACAATGTGGTTCTTAGGTATTGGATACCGAATTGGTTGGTGTGAAATGTCATACAGAACAACACAATTCATGAACTGCAATGGCCTAAGTAACTAGCAAGAGAATAAGTGATGATTTTCATCGAAAACAAATAAAGTATTATTGTGTTTTTCGTTGTCATAAAACCTAGCCTTCAAGATTTGTTTTAATAATTGTTATTTTATTCTGGTATTACGAGAACAATGGTTGTTCAAATACTTACCGTATTCCATAAAGGATGGATGAACTTTTACAAGTCTAGTTGGAGAAATCACATCCATAAACATTATTGCTAACATGCCTTAAGAGAAATGATTGGAAGATCACCTATGAAGTGACATCGCTGTTTGAATTATATTGGAAAGTAAACATGAAGAAACTCCATGATTTATGGAATTTGGACTCTTTGATTTTGATCAATTGACGCTTGTGAGACTTTCCTCGAGATAATTGGAACTCCGTTCATAGGCCAAAGAGGAACGAATGACTATCTTATTGGAAATTGTGCATGTTGATGTGCATAGTCCATTATGTGTAGCCATATGCGATGAATCTTTTTGCTTCATATGCTTTCTCCAGAAATTTGAGTGAATATATCTATATATTTACTTAATAAGGAAGAAGTATGAAACATTTTAAAATTGTTCAAAGACTTTCAAGATGAAGTGGAAAATCATTGTAACAACAAAATAAAGAGTTTATGATTCGATCATAAAGGAAGATATTTGAGTTACATGTTTAGCAAAACACTTAAGATTTCAGGAATTGTTCCATGAATTTGCACTTCCTGATAAACCACAGGAGTATGGTATGTTCGAGAGATCAAAACAAACCTTGTTTGACATGGTAAGATCAAAGGTGTCATTTATAAAACTGCCATTATGTTTTAAGGATTAAAGCTTTAGAGACTACCGCTTTTACACTGAAAAGAGCACCATCGTGATCCGTTGAAATGACACCATATGAGTTATGGTTTGGGATAAAACCCGAGTTGTTTTTTCTTAAATTTTGGTATGCTATGCATAAGTAAAATGTTTATAACCAAAGTCGGTTGAGCACGTCTTTGTAGGTTATCCCAAAGAATTTGTTGGGAATTCCTCCATAAGACCGAGGACAAATGAGTTTGTCACTTGGAACGTCAATTTTCTTGAGAAGGAATTTTTCGCGAAAAGTTATGTGGGAGGACAATAGAACTTTGATAAGGTTGTTGAACCATAGCTATATGTGCTAAGTAGCTGTCAACACCTGGATTTTAATCCCAGATGCCTGTTATGCCATACATCGCAATCCCATGATTACCATTTTTGCGAGACATAATAGATTGGATATTACAGTACATCATCCATTACAAACCATAATAAGGTCTTACACGAATAAAGGATCTCATGATCCATTCTTAATACAAACAAGCAGTGGAATAATAAGCGTAGCGGTGGGCGCCATCTTCAGTGTCATAGGCAATGTTGACGATGGGAGATGATCCTAGTTGTCGTAGCCATCATGCTATCCTTCCTCCTGGTAGTCCTCCTTTAAGTACTCGCAAACTATCACTAACAAGTAAGGTAGTTCTAGTAGGAATGCTAAGATCTAAGTTTATTTGCAAAAAGGCAGATTTCTCTCAACTGAGATCTGAAGCAAAGAAAGTTAACTAAATGTTATAAATCACTTTAAGTTGGGGACCTAGTTTTCATATTCACAATCCTACTGTGGTCAAGTCAAAATCATAGATCACTTCACAAGTCATTTTGAAAACATCTAACGACGGAAAAGTATGGCCACTCCAACTGTCCATGACCGTGGACGTGGCTATTCGAATAGTTTGATAGTCTGCAGAGGTGGTACACTTTCACCAGAAAATTCGATACATCCATCAGGGATAACCCTGAATCATCATACTTAGTATGCGGATAATCAATCATAACCTTTCCTTTACACACCCTAGTATAAGCACCTCTCCTATGAGCTTGGCCTCCCACCCATGGCCATCTGTCATCCTGGGCACTACATAGGTGGACATCATCAAGAGGTAGCCTCATCTCAAACCTCTTCCATGAGGGAACCCATACCAATGCATACAAACTTCCGGCTAAGCCTTACCCAATTCAGGTATTGTGGTTGTACGGTAAAATTGGAATGGTATCGCATCCGAACCCAACCATCAGTTTTTATAAAGGGCTAAGGCTCATGCCTCAACATTTTCATCATCAAAATCCACTTGTGTTTCTCAACACATGTCAAAACATCTCAATAGAATGACTCATCAGTCCAAGGTTTTCATAATCATTTTCACCAAGTATTCCCATCTAAAGTGATCAAGTTTTGTGTTTAGCACTAGCCACTAAGTTAAGAGTGTTCACTAATGAGGGATGCTAATCTCAATCTCATGCCATAGAATGACATCTAGTATAGGCCTAGTTTTATACTCTTTATGCTATCTATACTAGTTTCCATACTCTCACAAAGCATTACTAAAAGTAAAGAAACTTTGGTAAAGTAAAAGATTAAAGCTTGCAAGTAAAACTTGGATGGGTATAAATCAAAAGTTTATAACCAAAGCATGCCTAGTGAATTTTCTTAAGTTATCAAGGGGCCAAGTGTTAACTTGCTTAGTTATATCTTGCATAGTTAAGAAACTTGCAAGTGTTAGCTTCCCTTGATTGGTGCACTGATTGAAGTTCTCTTCGTCTTCCTCAGGGTAGAACTCCTCCTCCTCGTAGACTTGGTCGGTACTATCGTCTATAAATGAATACGGGATACACAATCACCAAACAATACTTAACTAAGTCTATTTAGCACACTAAGGCACACACTTGATGATCTAGTATCATCACAATCATCACATGAAATAAAGAACTAGTTTTATTTAGTTTATTTGAGAAAAGTAATTTCTACTCATTGAAATTAATTAAGATTTAATATTCTCCAATTAAAATATGGGATCATGTGGACACATGTCATCACCACATATTCTAATACATGGGAATGTGATTTAAAGGTTTGGTCACATTTTATAAAGTTTAAGATTACTATTTAAATGATTGAAAGTGACTAGAAATGCCTATATAGCATTATTTTGGTACTAGTCCAAAGTCACTACATGCAACCCTAGATATTTTTACATATTAAGATAGGTATTGTCAAATTTGATTTTTGAGAGTTGGAATCAACTCAAAAGCTATTATGGTTGATTTTTGAAAAATGTTTGAAGTTGCAAAAGTCTCTGTTTTGTTATTTTTGTTATAGATGCTCTCTAACTCCAAATGATTTAAATCCAACGGGCATGGATAGATATTTTAACTGCCTTTCTAGCACAATTTGAATCATGTCATTTTCTTAAGTGAAACTCTCTGAATTGATTTTTGAATCTACTGACAGAATCTAGTTTCAACTAAATTGGAAAATACTAATTTGAATCGTTGGGCTACGCGCGGGAAAGGAAATGGGCCGGCCCAGCTGCACTGCGCGGGTGCAGCGGGCTGCTGACAGGGGGGTCCTATGCGTCAGCGACTCCTAAAACCCGAATCGATATGTTTCAATCTAAGCCGTGCGATTAGACTAGATCCTGCGGCTGACGTTCGTCGTCTTCGTCGGATAGCTCCGGTGAGACCGAACCCTAACAGCGATGGTGGGGGTACACAGTGGCTCACCTGGGCTCTAGCTATGGTCGGTGATGGGGGTGTTCGAGATGGTAGATGACGTCGGTTCGAGGCATGGTCGTGGCAGCTCCTAGGGTGGCTCCAATCGACGACGCCTCTTCTACTCTGCAGCGGCGAACTCCGGTGAAATTCTGGCGAACTAAGGCTCGCCTTGCTCCGGGGAGAGTGTGGGAGGATCAGTGGTGAGTGGGGACCGAGCGGTGTGGGCGCAGCTCATCGGTGGCGATGCTACTGGCAGCTAGCGGAACGGCTGGGGGTAGGGGATGGTACGTGGTCTCCTGGCGGTCATCTCTGGCTTAAAGGCGAGGCATGGGGTGGTTTCATTTGGTCAGGAGCGGGCGATGCTCTGCGCAGCAGAGGCGGTGTTCGATGCGGCACACGGTGACTACGGGTCAAGCGGCGGCGAACGGGGATGTCTGGGCGGCTGTTGGGGTCATGGCGGAGTAGTGTGCGCGGGGTGAGGTCGAGGCGCGGCGTGTGCGAGCTGGTCGGGCGCGGCGCTCTGGCGCGTCCTCGGCATGGCGTAGACGCTCTGGGCACGACTTTGCTAGGGTGGTCCACGGCTTGGCTTCGCTCGGGGAGTGGATAGGGGGCGGCGGTATGGTCGAGCTCGGGGCGGTCTGCTGTGAGCAGTCCATGTCGAGTGGCAAGGGGGGTTCTCGGGTGGCAATGCACTAGTGCACACAGTGAGGGGGAGTGACTATTGCCTTGGCTATGGTTGGGGGAGACAAGGGGAGTAGAAAGGGGTCAAATGGGGAACAAGGCATTGATCACAAACATTAATAGTTTGGTAGCTATTTCTATGCTCACCAAGTGTTTGATCTAATGGCCGAACGAAAATTAAATTTGAATTTTTGGCTCAATTTTTGTGAGTGATCTACACTTATGCTTGGTTATCTATGATTGCTTGGGATTGGCAAGTGGAGTTGATTTGGTGGGTTTTTGAAAAAGTGGGATCTTCACATATGAATTGGATTCAATTTTCAAATGTCCATTAAATTGATTTGCTAGATGTTTTTGTAAGTTTGTAAAGTGGGTGTTGGTACATCTTTACTTGTGCTAGCAAGGTGTGAAAAGAACTAGAAATGTTTCTGTTAGAATTTCTCTTCTAGGAACACCTAAAGTGTCCTAGTGGTTAACTTTGGTCAAAATGACCATTTGCTTTATTTATTTTTATTTGATTTCTTTTTCTTTAGATTTTGTTTGAAAATGGTCTAGATGATATGGCTTTCACCGTTAAACCATTTCACAACATTTAGAACAATCAAGCATGGCATTTTTAAACAATTCTACACTAATGCAACACACACATGCATTCATAATCATTTTCTTAATAAAAGTTTTTGTTAACCCTAAGTTGGGTGATTTGAACTTGATAACCTTGATTAAAGTTTTGGGATGTTACAGTAGCACAGTGCCGGAAAGTGTCTCGGTGGCGGTCACAATGCTCATGGCTCCCGTGATTACAAAGGTTGTGATCTCGGAGATTAGAGTTCCTATTGAACCGTGTGGGTCGGTAAGAATCAAATAGTTGGATTTGATAAACAAGTCGTTATTGTTTTGACAATGATGAACCGACTACATGCAAAGAAGCGATGATGGGGCCTGACTCCATAAAATGACTAGAAGTCATAGAATCCGTGATAGTATCCATACATGAGAAATCAAGTTTCTGAACTTGGAAGACCCTTCGGAAAGGCATGAAGCCTATCGACCGTGTTTGGATCTATAAAGAAATAGACATGGATGTTTAACATCTATGAAATAGCCGACATGTTGGAAAGAAGTTTACGGCAATGTTCAAGGAGTTGCCTATGACAAGATGTGATCTTTCATAGCGATATTTAGTCTTGACGGATTAATGTAGCAACCACTACATATAATTTGGTGTATGGTAGTTGAACAAACAAAACAATGTTCTTCTAATAGAATGGTTACCTAGGACGTGTACAAGACACGGTCTGAAGGGTTTTGTTAATTCAAAGGGTGCTAAAAGGGCGTGCAAACTTCAATAGTTGAAGTGAGCATAGCGGAGTTGGAATCCTCACCATGATGAAAATGTTAAAGGAGTTTAAATTCATCGGAGACAATGAAGATGCTTGCATTTGCAAGAAATTAAGTGGGAGCGCTAAGACATATTTCTAAACACATTATGTAGATGACATGATGTTGATTATAAATGATGTATCTTTTATTGACACAAGTTAAGAATTTCATTAAAATACGATTTTGATGAAAGACTTGGGAAAAAACGGAATATTTGGCATCAATGTCTATATGGATAGATTGAGCCGCTAATATGGTTGTACATATATGAGATATTGAAAGGGTTCAATATGGAAATAACAACAAAGGTTCTTGCTGCATGGAAAGGATTGTATCAAGATTCAAGTGTTTCAACACTTGGTGAGTAAAATCACATGAAGATTTTGATCAGTTATACCATGATATGTATATATCCAGATATGTCCTATGCTCTAAATGTTATGATCACATACCAGAATGATTCATAAGATGATCATTGGACGATAGTAAAGATATTCTTATGAGGTTTCGAAGAACTAAGAATATATCATGTATAAGTGACAAATAGTTAAAGGTAGTTCGTTGTAAAGTGTTACATTGATACTAGTTTTGTCACAAGATACAAATTAAAATTTATCTCAATTTAGACTATGGGTGGCACAATATAATGGAAAAGATGGTCCATGATGGTGTTGGATGAGTTCCAAAGTTGAGACATTGTGACGGATACTACAACAAAAGGCTAAGTATATGACTGCTATAGTAGCAGCATAGGAGGGCATTTGTGTTAAGTAGTTTGTTATCAAACTAGGTGTGGTTCAAAGTGGGCTAATACTATGAAGATATATTGTATGACAATAATATCAACATATTTTAACACGAACGAACTAAAGGTCTCACCAAAGGACCAAATTTATACAATACCATCTCATTTGAGAATGAGTGATGCGTAGAGACGCAAAGACATGCAAATACACAATGACCTGAAACTATTAGATCTGGAGATTATGTTAACCACTAGCAATCGCATATATGCAACACCAAAAAGCCATAGGTGTTCAATACGCAAAGTTTTTCAAACTAGATTATTGACTCTAGTGCAAGTGGGAGACTGAAGGGAATATGCCCGAGAGGCAATAATAAAGTGGTTATTATCTTGTTCCTTGTTTATGATAAATGTTTATTTTGCATGCTATAATTGTATTAATTTGGAAACGCTAAAACATGTGTGTTTAATAAACAAAAAGGAAAGTTCCTAGTTATGCATCTCTTATAAACTAGCTCGTTGATTAACAAGATGATCAAGGTTTCTTGATCATGGACATTGGATGTTGTTAATAACGAGGCCACAACATTAGTGGAATGATGTGATGAACATTCATCTGAAGTATAGCATTACGATCAAATTCATTATCTTTATATTGCTATAACATCATACAAAGTAATCCTAGTCCTTAGACCATGAGATCATCTCAATCACTAGCACTGGAAGAGTATCTTGATAACATCAAACGTCACACCGTGAAAGGGTGATTATAAAGGTGGGTTCAGTGCTATGAAAGTGTTATGTAGAGGCTCATGGATCAAGAGTGGGATTTGTCCATCCCGATGACGGATAGATATACTCTGGGCCCTCTCGGTGATATCACATTGGTTAGCTTGCAAGCAAGTGATGAAATCAAACTCGGTGATATCACTAGAATGTTATATCACGGGAACAAGAAAAGAGTACATGTCGGTAACGAGATCAAACTAGGTATGGAGATACCGATGATCGAATCTCGGAAATTTGATATATCGCGAGACAAAGGGATTTAGTTACTAGCGTTAAAGGTTCTCATGATCACAGAAGTCATCGTTGAATGTGTAGGAGTTAGTATGGATCTCCAGGTCCCGCTTCTGATTATTGATCTGAGAGGGGTCTCGATCATGTCTGCATTATTCGTGAACCGTAGGGTGACACACTTAAGGGATACCGACACCATTTGGAGCAAATATGTTTCAGATAAAGATTTAACAAAGCGCTAGAATTATTTCAATAGACACCGAAACTGTTTCGGGTGAAATTGCTGAAATTGGTTCTGCATGTAATATTGAAATATTGCAGGGGGTTTTATGTGAATGTTTGTGAATTAAACTAATTAACAAAATTCTGAATAAAATTAATAAAAGAGTTTTATTAAATGATAGAGCATTAAATTTGAAGAAATTTAATGCATTTAAAGTGGAGACTTTAAAAGGGAATGTTAAGGGGCAAATTTATGTAGAAGAGGTTACCACCACATGAATGGGGGAGGTGAGGGGTCACCTCCATGAGGCGCCGGCCATGGGGAGGGGCACCCACTCCTCCTATAAAAGGCCCCCCTCACACCCCTTCTTCCACACACCTCCTCGTGAAGGATCTCTCTCCCCCTCTAGTATTTTTCCCCATGGTCTCGGATTAGCGAGATACATGTTCCCGGTGGCTTTATCTGGAAAGGAGTTGCTGCTTCTGTTGCTTTGCTGGAGCGAGGGATGGAGGTTGTCAAGGTACCGGATGTGTGTGCGATCACAGATGCACCGCTACTTTGCGGTGCTGGACTTGGTGGTGCTGGACTTGCTGGACCTGGATCTAATGGACGTGCTAGAGCTGGACCTGCTGGACTTCATCACGATCTTGAGATCGGCAAGTGTACGACTACATCAAACACGAGTTCCATCTTGTTAACAAAGCTTTATTGTCTTCGAGGGTATGTTCTCTATGGATGTATATCCACCCATTGCTTGTATCTAATAGATAGATCTTGGTGTATAATAGTTCCCATCATAGGAATTTTTTTTCTATGCTGCGAACCCTTCACCCATATTAGAGATTATGAGAAACAAAGATGCTAGTGGCCGTATAGCAAAGTGGGCAATTGAGCTGGCCCCATATGCACCTAAGTTCGATAGAAGAGATGCGATCAAATCGCAGGTTGTGGCAAAAACTTTCGTAGATTGGGCTGAGATGCAATACGAACCACCCTTACCGGACTCCAATTATTGGCGAATGCATTTTGACGGGTCAAAACTGAAAGAAGGACTGGGCGCCAGAGTAGTACTTACCTTGCACAAGAAAGATCAGTTGAATTATGTCCTTCAAATCCACTTCAGCGCCTCGAACAAGGTTGCTAAATATGAAGCACTTGTGCATGGGCTAAAAGTGGCAAAAGAAGTAGGAATACGTTGGATACAGTGCTTTGGAGACTCGGATTTGGTGGTGTATAAAGTTTCTGGCAATTGGGATGCCTTGGATGCCAACATGGCACTTTACAGATTTCATGTTCAAAAGATAAGCGAATTTTTTGAGGGATGTGAATTCCATCACGTACCTCAGATTGAAAATGAACCGGCTGATACACTGTCCAAATTGGTCTCATCCCGGCAACCAATCCAGCCAAATGTTGCTTTGGAGCACTTGAGAAAACCATCTATTACCCCATACCAGAGCCCGAGTCAATTTATATCCTGGATCTCGCCGGGTCAGAAGCTACACCTATGGAAATAGACTGGGGAGCACTTTAGTAAACCCAGGGACTGCATCAGCAAACCCGAGGACTGCCTCAGCAAACCCGGGGACTATTCAGCCAAACCCGGCAGGAGTTATGTCGGTAGAGGCCATGGAAATCGATGAGGAAATTTTTTCTATCTGAGCTATACCCGCTTGGGCCAAGCCAATATTTGATTTCCTAAAAGAGGGAATCTTGCCAGGTGATGAGGTACTCTCAAGGCAGATCCAGAGAAGAGCAAAGGCATATACTATTATCAATTTTGAACTATATAAAAGAAGTGTAAGCACTGTGTTGCAACAATGCGTTGATCCGAAAGAAGGGCTAGAAATACTTCGAGATATCAACCAAGGTGAATGTGGCCACCATGCATCTTTAAGAGCGTTGGTGGCAAAAGCTTTCCAATATGGATTTTATTGGCCAAGTGTTTTGGAACAAGCAGAGGATCTGGTGAGGAAATGTAATGGGTGTCAGAGGTACGCCACAAAAACCCATGTACCAATATCGGAACTGAAGAGCATCCCCATTACTTGGCCATTTGCCTGGTGCCTAGACATGGTAGGACCATTTAAGCCGGCTAAGGAAGGAATGACCCATATCTTGGTTATGGTGGACAAATTTACTAAATGGATCGAAGTGAAGCCAATCAGGAAATGTGATGGGGTAATAGCAGTAAAGTTCCTCAAGGATATAATCATGAGATATGGCTATCCACATAGTATCATAACTAATAATGGCACAAATTTTGCTGAAGGAGCATTTGCGAGATGCTTCCGAGAGAAGAAAATCCGGCTAGATGTAGCCTCCATGGCCCACCCCGCATCAAACGGGCAAGTGGAAATATCCAACGGGCTCGTGTTGTCCAAGATAAAACCCTGGCTCATAGAGCCACTACAAAGATCATCGGGGTGCTGGATAGAAGAACAACCAGCGGTACCGTGGAGTTTAAGAACAACTCTGAATCGATCAACAGGCTATACGCCATTTTTTTCTGGTATATGGGGCAGAAGCTATACTACCAGCCGACATAGAGCATGATTCGCCAAGGGTCACCCAATACACAGAAGCCGAAGTGCGCGAAGCCCGGAAAAATGATGTTGATCTGCTGGAAGAAGCGAGAGAACTGGACTTGTCCAGATCCGCCATATACCAGCAAAATCTTCGACGCTACCATAGCTGGAAAGTAAACCCCCGAGATTTTCAGGAAGGTGATTTAGTACTCCGGTTGCTGCAGCGCACTGCTGGTATGCATAAGTTTTACCCTCCATGGGAAGGACCTTTCATTGTAAGCAAAGCTTTGCGCAATGATTCCTACTATCTTATTAATGCACATCCAAAGGAAAATAACAAGGCAGACATGTCCGGAGAGGAATCTAAGCGACCATGGAATGTAGCACTACTTCGTCCTTTTTACACATGACAAAGAGGTGAATGTATCCAAGCTACTCATATTTCGGTATGTATGTCGGCAATGAGGTTATTAATAAAACTTCGGCACCCCAAGCAGAAACTCGGGGACTGCCATAAAATTGCTCTTCTTCCTTTCGTATTTCTATATGTCGGCTAGGTTAAGTCGCTTATATCTTAGCCAGATTAGTAATGTGTGAGCACCAAAAACCCAACTCTTTGACTTTGCTATTATCCAACAAGAATTGGCTTCATGGCAAACAAGAGAACAAGTTTGGAATTGCAAAGCACATGAAAAACAACTAAGGGAAAGAACTTAAGCGAGCAGCCATTTGTTATTCGGACTAACCCTGTGCTTATTTTATTCGTGTTCAACCGGATTATTTTGAGCTAATCTCAAAGTTTCAAGTATTGTTAAGTTAATTTTTTGAACCTCGGACTCGTAAGTCAAAAAAACCGAATCAAGGTAGACGCGAGACGAGTCAAAAATTGGGGAAACAAGAAAAGGAAACTCAGGGACTTCGCCCACATTAGAAACTTAGTAGCAAACAGGACAAATTGTAGCAAAACCAAGCCAAAGTACTTAAATACATCTTCACACGGCATTCTGGGGATCTGACAAATATGGTCAAGTGTTTTTTTGCTCAAGGAGCAGGGGTAGAGGCCAAATCATCGACCGACTAAGGAGGTACTTCGGAGTTCGTGGGAGGGGTGCTAGCCTCGGCCTCATCTTCACGGTTGGCTTCTCCATCTTCCGGATCTTCAGCTTCGTCGCCAAGTTCGGCGGCCTCGCCCTCACTTCCCTCGTCTTCCTCACCCTTAGAAGCACCATGATCATCAAATGCATCAAGGTAGTTTGGCCCCTCATTCCAAGCATGGCAGAAGGAGTACTAGATAAGCTTGTTGGTGCAGGATTTGCGACGAGCAACGCACTCCGGATCATCGGACCACTTTGATCCGGTGTGCATGCGGGTGAGCAGTCCCAACTCTATTCCTTCACACCACGATAGGACAAACTGCAATGCTATGTTAGCCCTGGCTCGTGCAGCAGATTCCCGCCACAAGTGCAGTTGAGTCTCGCACTCCATCAATTTGACTATAAGAGCCACATTTCCCTTGGGAGTGGGCTCAGTGGGCCAGAGGGAGTTGAACATCTGCATCGCTGCCGGCATGATATCTGCGCCATAATTCTTCACTAGCTCCATGCCAGCGACGAGGCTCACCAGCAGATCCTCTTCGTAAGGGGTTGATCCGGCAGCAGGGCCCGTGGGAATACCACGTTGCTCGTGAGACCGGGATATAGCGGCTGCAGCGAGAGTGTCACCTTCTGGGAACTTGCCTGATAATAGAACCACAGAAAACTATGAGCAGAAGCACTAAACTCGATGAGATGAAAATTGAACAAGAGGAAGAGAACGCACGGGCGATCTGGAAGAGGAGACGCTGAAGCTCGGCATGAACATTGGTGCTGTTGGCCTAGAGTTTCTCATATGCTGAGGTCACCAATGTAAGTTTCATGTCGGCTTCCTACAATAATTCCTTGTCCTTGGAAATTTGCGTGGTTAGATGCTCCTTTTCCTTGGCAAACTCCTGGTCAGCTTTATCTAGCTCGGATTTATGGAGGTCCTTAAGACTCTGGATTTCGGCATTCAGCTGAGTAATCTCCGAGTCCTGGAAGTGTAGCCAAGCTACTCGTCATCCTTCTTCTTCAATTCAGCTTGATGCTTTCTTGCTTGTTCGAGAAAATGTGTCATCATATCAGGAATAGGTACGCTGTCTTCGAGGTCAATTGCAACAGTGGGTTAATCCAGTGGAGCCGAAGTATAAATATCTACCGAGTCAAGGAAAGAGCGCACAATGATCATGAGAACAAGACAAAATACCTTGGATTTCAGCCAGATTTTTTCGCATGATAATGTTCTCAGCCTCAACCTCGGCTGCATAGGTCGAGTAACAAGTTAATATGGATCATGGATAACTCGAATGAACGCGAGTGAAAAAGGAAAAGTCTTGAGTAAAGAAAGTTACCCTTCTTTTGGTGATCCTCTAACAGCTTGCCATAATGGGCGCGAATATCTTTGTAGGAGTCCAGCAGGCGCTGGAACTCAGTAGTTTGGTGGTTAGTGTCAGTTCACGGGCAAAGTGAAAACAATTCAAAGTCTACTAGATCCGAGCCAAGTGGAACTTAACTCCGCTCTAGGTGTGTGGATATTCAATGTATTCAAGACTCGGGCCAAGTGGAACTTAACACGTCTCTAGGTGTGTGGATATTCGAAGTATTCAAGATCCGGGCCAAATGGAACTTAACCCGGCTCTAGGTGTGTGGATATTCGAAGTATTCGACATCCGGGCTAAGTGGAACTTAACCCGGCTCTAGGTTGGTGGATATTCGAAGTATTCAAGATCCAGGCTAAGTGGAACTTAACCCGTCTCTAGGTGTGTGGATATTCGAAGTATTCCAGACCCGGGCCAAGTAGAACTTAACCCGGCTCTAGGTGTGTGGATATTCGAAGTATTCGAGATCCGGGCCAAGTGGAACTTAACCCGGCTCTAGGTGTGTGGATATTGGTAGTATTCAAGATCCAGGCCCAGTGGAACTTAACCTGGCTCTAGGTGTGTTGATATTAGAAGTCTTCATGATCCGGGCCAAGTGGAATTTAACCCGGCTCTAACTTTATCACTATTTTAAATTGCTAAGGACGTAAACTATATTCTCTAGGAGCATCCGACCGAGTAACAAGTTACTCCCTCGGAGGCTCGGGGACTAGGGGATATATCTGTAAGCATTCATGCATGTAAAGAAGCATAGCATAAGAAAAGGGTTACCTCCATCATGCGGCCAGCCAAAGAGATGGCCTTGGTGGAGGAGTTCATCTAAGCGCTGAACTCCGCTGGGCCGTACTTCTCTAGCAGATCGTCCCTTGGATCAATAGACTCAGCATTGTTCTAGTTGTTTACATATTCAAGAAGCAATGGGCTGTAGCTTTCACCACTGGCAGTATGATGCGTCACCAAGCCTTTGGCCTGGGCCTCTCGCTTCGCGGATTGGGCAGCAGCAGGACTGGTATGCAGGACCAGTTGCCTACTCCCTTCTGATCCGGCAACGGGAGACCTAGAACTAGTGCCCTTGGATGGCCCGGCAGCTTTCTTGAGTTTGCCCGATGACGCAGGATGCTGAATAAGATCCGAGGTTGCTGATCCAGATGGCGTCTGGGAAGCTGGCTGGAAGATGTCCGCAATGGACACCGCAGATCCGGAGGCAACTGATTGAGTTTTTCTCTTGTGAGGTTTGGTTGCAGTTGTTGCTGTTGTTGCTGGCATTGGCACCGAAGCTGGTGCTAGGGCTGATGCTGGTGCTGCTGATGCTGGTGCTGGTGCTGCTGGTGTCAATAGTGCTGCTGTTGCTGGTGCTGCTGGTACTGGTGTTGTCGACGCTGAAGAAACAGGAGTTGATGAAGAAATTGGTTGGGGCGGTGCCGATGAAACTGGCACCTTAGAGCTACGCGGTGGCGCTGAAGCAGAGGAGCTAGGATGGTCCGACAGTGCCGTATCCTGGGCTACCCCGCTACCCCCCACGCCAACGTTGCCTTCCTCATGATGAGGTGGGCTTAGGTCAGGCGCAACCATGGAGACATCCCGAATAGGACTGAGCGGGCAAACATCGTCGTCGCGGGGGAGAAGGACTGCTCCGGATCGGAGAAGCAATGTCGGGGCCGCTCTAAGGAATGACCCTAGGAGATCTGGAAAGTAAAAGAGCAACAAGTCAAGAAGAGAAAGAAAGAACAAATGAAAGGCAAAGTCAAGGGCAGAAATGGAAAGACCCAAAAGCAAACGCAGAATAACTTATTCATCCAAAGTTGGAGGTGCCCGAGGTTTGTGTGCCCTCCGGACCGTGCTCTTGGCCACTGGCTTGGTCGAGGCTTTCACCCCAGACTTCTTGTGCGGTGGCGCCTCCGAAGCTGCGGCCGAGGTAGCCGTGCACTTTTGGGAGGGAGTAGGGACCGGACCACTCGTGGCAAGGGGGGAACCTCGTGGACCTGACCGGCTGGGTTAGCTGAAGAATCGAACATAACCGGGAATGCGTAAGAGATGGGCACCAGGTCAAGTACCTCAAGAACATCAACATCCGAGTCATCGTCATCCAACTAGTCCCTTAAAGAAGAGGCCTTACCAGAGGTGCGTTTGTCGATGTCTGTAGTGGGCAAAAAACTCTCCTGATCAAGATCCACTTCGTCCGTCTTGGCACGATCCAGCACCCATTTGCTCGCCAGCTCCTGGCCATCCTCGAGTGGCTGCTAGAGGAATCACTGAGAACAAAGCAGCAATGGTTGAGTTAAAAAGTTGTCCAACATCCCAAGAAGACCCGGAAGAACTGCAAAAGAAAAATGTACCTATGGAGGAGGATTGGCCCATGCAGAGGGTGCAAGTCCCCCTTCCCAAGCTTCGGAAAATTCCTTCTCCATGTTGAAGATGGCCTTGACCCGCCGGAACACCGCCAAGTTATTGAGCTCGAAATAAGAAGTCTGGTGGGGATCGAGGGGGCCGCTCAAGTAGCAGATCTTGTGGGTGTGCTTCTGCAGGGGGAAACCCGGCTGCAAATGAAGGTGATCATAATATCCTCCCCCCGCAGCTTCTCCTTGAGCAGCTCCTTGATCCGACGGTTAACTAGATTCGCCAAAGCCGTGGGGTGCTTCGGAATGTTCTCCCAAAGAGAGTGTCTGGCAGTCCGATCTTGAAGGGAAGGAGCCGGATCAAGTCCTCGTACGTTGTGTTCTGGACATAGAAGAAGGTCCGGGCCCAGCCTTTGCAAGACTCGAGTCTGGTGACCCGGGGAAACATGGATTTCTTGCGGGGAGATATGGAGGCTCCACCGCATTGGGTCAAGTGTTTCTGAGCTGGAGTAAGGTGCGGATCCGGGACAACATTCTTCCACAGACCAAAGAACTTGGTCCACATCTCCTTGGAGGGCCAGAGGTGGAGGTACCCCTCTATGCCGGAGGCAAAAGAGGAGAGAGATGTAATGGCGTTGGCGGGGAGATGATGTGGTTGCAATTGATAGGTGGAAATAAAATCGAAGAAGAAATAAGAAACGGGAAGGCCGGAGCCGCACTATAAATGGGAAACAAAGATGACAAGCTCCCCTGGATTTGAAGAGGTAGAAATCTCGTCGGTGGCGAGGCGGCAGGCGACACCCACGGGGATGCGGCGCGTGGCGTATAGCCACTCTATGTCATATTCACAGACGAAGGCACTGTCCCAGCCGCCGCGCTCACGGGCATCGTCTTCCTCCTCCTGCTAAGTGACCACAGCAGCTTCTTCCTCAGTCATGGTGGGGTCGAGCTCCTCAAGGACAAAGTCCGAATAGAGGTAGCCGGCCGCGGGAAACCTCGACGCGCAGGGCCCCGTGGCGAAGAGCTTGAGTGCGGGCAGCGACGCGGTCGCAAGGTGCAGATGAGCATGGCTACGGCGGCGCTGCACTGGGGCAGAAGCATTGGTGGCGAAGGCGTCGCAACAGAGAAGAAGAAAGGCAGGGGGCGCTAAGTGTGGGGAAATCCCCCAAGATGGCCCCTGCCCCCTATTTAACTGTGCAGTGAGGGCAAGTAGTGGGATCCTTTGCGGCAACGCAACCGCATGTCATGGCCGTGTATGCGGTGCAATCGACCAATCAAGTGTGTGCCACATCGAGGGGCACGAGGAGGAAAAATCCCATGACGTGATGTGGTGTTACAGTTAACGAGGCGTTGCAGCGACAGGACATGCGGAGTAGTTATTCCTGACATTACTACAGTAACCGGTGTAGTAAACGGGCGTGGCCCTTAAAACGAGGCAAAGTGATGATTACCCTCCACGTAGGACGTGGGGAAGCGTATGAGAGAAGGAAAGGTAACTCGGATATGTGAGCAAAGACCCAGCCAGCGAGAAATAACTTGGAACTTGCCAAGGGAAGGTAGAAGTAAAATGTCTGGGTTACGGAATAACTCGGCCGAAGAGGAGCAAATTCGGATGGTGAACCTGTTGTGGCCTTAATAGCAGAAGTTGCTAAGACCGCACCAGCTTTGTGGACTAATGTTGGGGGGATACCCCCGGGTAGGGTCACGCTGGGGTATAAAGGCCGAGTTAGCCGAGGTACGGCACGGTCAAAGCAAGTGCTGGCCAGGTAACATCAAGGCAGGCCGACTTACGGAGTAACTCGGCCCGTGGGGCATCTTCCTAACATTAACCCGGTCGGCATAGAATATATGTCGGCCATATTTGTTTATCTATTATGCAGGTATTCTCGTGGCCGGGTTAGCCAAGCGCTAGCCGGGTTACAACTTGGCTTCCAAGAGAAGGAAGGAATCTCCCGCTGGTCAAAAGTTGGACTTTGCTAGCTAAAGCGTGGGCGGAGAAAAGGAGAGGGAAGGACCAGCGGGGCAGGGCGACCAAGTGTATGAGAGCAGGGTCAGCTGATGTAGCCCGTGTCTGGTGACTCTTAAAGGCATGGATTACGCAATGGGTTACGTCCAAATTTCGGACGAACCGTTAAAGAGGATAAAGAAGCATCTAGCTTTAACCAAGGGGCATATTCGGGGAATATGCTGCCACGTGTTCCCTAACTTTGTAACCCGGGCTCCCCTATATCAGGAGGACCAGGGCCTCCATAGAGGGGGATAAATCATTTTCTCTGTCTAAGGTAGAACTCTAGAGCTAAGTTGTGGGAAGTAAGAGACCTAGTCTCCTTCTCAAAACCAGCTCTGGGAACACCTATAACAACCATTGATAGAAGAAATACAACAACACTTGTGTGTGGAATCACCACGATATCCCTCCCTGGATTCCCCTAGTGCTCATTGGCCCCATCTTTAGCCTATACATGGATATGCCGTGCCACCACCACGACACCCTTTGTGGTAAAAGCCCTGTCACAAAAGAATCTACCACGGTTTTTTTCTGACCGTGGCGAATCGCACCCTTCAGCCACAAAAACTTGTTTCATCGTAGATCTATTCGCGATCGCATTGACTACTGACGTCATGCAAAATGCCACATGGCATCCGCCATTAAGGGATGGTTACCGCTGTTAATAGTCACATAAACCATGATAGAAGCTTGGCCTAGACAAGGCCTGCTAATTGTTAAGTGGGCCGACCCACGAGGAGAGCCCAATAAGATTACATCCCTTTACTGTTTCGTCGTGTACTGTTTGACGTGGCCCATTAATGAATCCATCCAGGGCCTGTATGATTTCAGGCCCGTTACTGTTTCGAACTAAAGAAGGCGCACTTTGGTAGAATAATATGCGACCCATTAGGGGCATGCACCAATAGGTCAGACAGTGTTAAGGCCTGCAGGCAGCCCATTACTATTCCTACAGCCTGTAGGGTCCACTCCTGTTCTACCCGTTTACTGTTACGGCCTTTTACATTTTTGGGCTTCTAGTGTTTGGATCCTTTACTATTCTGGCCTTTTACTATTCCGTCCATTCACTGTTTAGGTCTTTTACTCTTATGTTCTTTTACTGTTCTAGGCTTCCTATTCCGGCCATTTATTGTGCAGGCATTTTTACTCTTCTGTTCATTTTGCTCTGTTGGCCCTCTATCGTGCGGGCTTTTTACTGTTCAGGCCTTTTACTGTTTTAGGTCTTTTACTATTCAGGTCTATTAATCTTCCGTCCCATTACTGTTCGGGCATTTTACTATTCTGGCCTATTGCTGTTCATCTTTGTATGCTTTCAGGCCCTTGGCCGCTTATGAGGCCCACCAATATTCTGACCTGCCACTTACGGCCTTTTGTTGTTTATTGGTCCCATCTGCTGGCCAACATATTGGCATATTCTATAACTATGGTGCAATTCTTGTTTTAAACAGTCCATTAATATTTTGGCCCGCTAATGGTCGTGCTAGGATCACCCTATTACATCAACATATTTTTTTTGAAATTTATTACAGACTATAATTTCAACAAAAACAACATGAAGCATTACAGAGACATCGCCAGACATGGGTTGGAACAGGGTTCCTTCTACAGAGATTACATCCCCATACAAGTAACAACTAGCATACCATGCCAGCTGAAGAAGAGATTATCAAGTAGACGGTCTGTCAAATCTTGTCGATCTTTTAGTTCATGTATCTGTTCACGTGTAATCATGATTATTCCATCTATTTCCTCTGTTTCTTATTCAATTAAATCAATTGTTTGGAGTGCAGCTATAACACCTCTTTCTGCTGGTAAAACTTAAACAGTGGACCGATGTAAGCAATAATCATTGTCACTGCTGCTTTGTGAAATGACCTCCATACTAAACGTAGGATTTCTCCCTTTTGCCCCATAGCTTCATGTGAAGCCTGAAACAAAGAAAACAAGTCAACATAGTGTACCAGCTAACTGGCGGCCATCTTATATGTAAAATCATTCTAATTCATCATTGGCCAAGAACAATCAATGATGTGCCTCATACATCTCTTTCCGGGATAACAGGAACAGTCGAAGTCCTGGACTGATGTGTACATGTGCCAGTACCATAGACACTCTGGAAGAAACACTATAGGTTATTTGCATGCTGAAACTAAGACATATTAAGTTAGAGAAGCAAAGCAAGCGAAAAAACACCATGTTTGTTGTCAAAGAATTTCAAAATTGGCATTGTCCTAATATATCAAATCAAGCCATCAACATATGTGTCTCATGCAGACTAAGTAAACTAGTGTGGCAATGAATGTATGGAATGAAGCAACTCGACTCTTTCCCTCATAAACTAATCATATCACTACATAACAGAAATATAAAAAAATTAACAAAAAGAGGTGCGTGAGATTCCTTCAGCTGCTTAGAACTAGTCAGGACAACAAAGCATTAACCTAAAATATAAAAATAGCGTTTAAAAATGGTATATAGTATGAGCTAGCCAAAAAGTGACCTCCAACCACAGAAGGCGGCATTGCTTTAATTATCAGGGAACTATGATAGCACCTTGGAAAAACAAGCATTAGATCAAGTGTGTCTTAAATAGACTACCAGAATCATTTCACACAAACACGATATCAACCATTGCTTTTCAGTAGCCAGATGATTCAATTATTTTGATCACCGGGCTAGTAAATAAAAAAATAAGAGAAACAAAGAGATGGGTCCTTCGCTACCAAAATAATAGTTGGATGCATCCAAAAAGTAGCACAAACCTTCTTTGTAATGCCTACAGCTATTGTATTTCCAACTGCTGACAGTATCATTGTAGATATAACTAGGCAAGAAAATCCAGTAGACAAACAAGCAAATGATACATTGTGCACCTTGCAAGGTCAATGAAGTATTTAAATAATGTATGTATAAGAACCACGCAGAATATAGCATTGATGCAATCACAAGTCAACTAAAAATTCAAAGGAACCATATCCAGTTGAACCATCTGGTGGCTAATATTAAACTCGCAAGATCATCTGATCATGTATAGATGAAAATCTCTTGTTTATTATTAATCAAACATTGTATTTCTCATAAAAATTGCCATCCCTAGTTTGGGACTGACGGGGCTCGAACCCGCAGCTTCTTCCTTGACAGGGCGGTGCTCTGACCATTTAAGTTAAGACAATCATTACATTTCTTTAATCATGAGCAAACTAAAGAATCAAATTGGCAATAGAATCTATATGTGCCTCATGTGGAGCAACTATTGAGGTAATGAATTAAGCAATCAAACACCAGGTGCATGATAGACTTCCAGATCATATTAAGATGGTTATAGTACATATATGTAGTAACTGGGGATCATATTAGATGATACTAGCTATAACAATCTCACTAGGAGTAGTCTAGATAGAACTCCCTTCGTTTCAAAATATAAGATGTTCTGGATTTTGCGAAACAAATGTATCTAGACCCCCTTTAGTGTTGGTAGGGTAACTTGGACTAGTATTGGATGCATTTTTACTATCCCAAGTTACTCCCCACCAAGACCAAGTAATTTATACTAGTATCATACATATAACACTAGACTATGTTACTACCTCCAGAGTGCATATAAGCTCAATCATGGTGGCGATCTCTAATATTATAATAGAATATAGATTAGCATAAAAGTGGATATACTTCAATCACCACCACCTAATCATAGTCTAGTTAACGTATATATATAGATAGAAGACCATCAGTCAAATATAGCAAAAAGAGATCTCCACCATGATTGAGTGAGCAAATTGAATTATAAATCAAGGGATTTACGTTTGGTAGTTGTGTAGTACCGTTAAAGGTCATCTTGTTCTAATCATTGGCCAACTCATGTGGTGCCGACACTAGACAATGTGACTACCTCCAGAGTGCATAGAAACTCTTAAATATAGCAGAAAAATACTATAATAGACTATAAATTAGCATAAAAGTGGATATACTTAAATTACCACCATATAATCATAGTCTAGTGGACGCATATATAGATAGATAGATATGATGATGAGTAAAATATAGAAAATAATAGATCATCATGATGATTGTGTGAGAAAAATGAATTATAAATCGAGAGATTAACAATTGGTATTTGTTACATAGCATAAAATATAGCATAAAAGTGGATATACTTAAATCATCACCACCTAATCATGGTGTATAGAGCAAGGCATGCAGATAACCATGTTAAGTGCCTTAAAACATGTCGTGTAATAGTACATCCAATCCAAAGTATATAAGGTGTATAAATTTTTCGCAAGTCAATTGACTCAAAATTGGACCAACTTTGTAGAACATACCAGGAACATCTACCATGCCAAACCAACGCCATTTGATACATCGGGGCATATATTTTCATAAACGCAAATACCACAAATTAACCCGTAATATATTTTTCGATGAGCTTGGTAAAAGTCATGATTGTTTGACTTTAAAAAAGTATAGGCCTTCTTTTATAGAACAGATGTATTCCTCCGTTTCAAAATGTAAGATGTTTTTGCTTTGTGAAAGAAGTGTATCTAGACCACTTTTAGAGTGTAGGTTCATGTAGGTTTGGAGTAAACCTACACACTAAACGGTGTCTAGATAGACTCCTTTCACAAAGCTAAAACATCTTATATTCGGAAACGGAGGGAGTAGTACAAAATAGGCGGTATCTACTGTCAGAGCTTAATTGAAACAAATAATAATGGCATAACTTGCAGAGGGAATTCAAAACCAACAAGTTGAATGACATAAAATTTGCAATGAATTACATAAGAGAACGAAGTTACTATGGTTGCTTAGAATAACCAGATTGGAATTAAAATAGCATAAATTCTGAACTTGTAGAGCAGGGAATGTTAATCTACATGTTTAGTGGCTTAGAACTACCAATGAAATCCAAAATTACATGCAAACAGTATTGCAGCAACAGACAAAGCAAATGCACATTATGATGACATAACTTGCAAACTTGTAGAACAGGTAGGCAGCTTCACATGTTCAGTGAATTAACATTTGCCATGAACTGCATAATACTAATGAACTCTAATCATGTCAGTTTTGTACTACCAAAATTGTTTATATATATTAAGATTAATTGTTGGTCAAACAAAAAACATGCATAACAAGGATGCCTTATAGCTCGAAACAGAAGGAGTAGTTTAACATCTAGATTTAACATAGACTACACCGACTTTATCAAGGGAGAGTGGGATATTGATGATTGCAACTGCACAGATCGTTTGTAGCTAGTTTCAAAATAAAGATATCGATCCCAACGGGAGCAGGAGTCTGAAGTCTAATAATTCTTGAAATAAATATTACAATAGAAATGCTAAATAAAGTTCTAAGCGACAAAATAAAATGCGAGTATTGTGTAAAAAGGTGTTTGGGAGGTTTTTGGTATAAGAGCAACAATAAATAAAGTAAAACAACACGGAAAGTAAGTATCGTGTATGTAAGAGAGATTGGAACTACAATAGGGAAAAGGCGTTCTTAGGGAGTAGCGGATACACCACTAGCATTATAAGGAGCTAAGGTAAAGATTATTATCATGAACATTCTCAACTATGTATGTGTGGGAGGAACTCCGTAGGTGGACAAATCGGAAGCAACCACTGCTCACATCATCCTCATAACCACAGCAGTCAGCAATCGACATCAATCGAATTACTGCGCTATTAAGGGACGTAATCCCGTATGACGTATCCGATGGCATGGATAGTGTTCCGTGAGTTCTCTCGGTTTCCCAAGTTGATACGTAAGGAGTGCCAACAACGTTATAGTCACTGTAAGTGCTACCACACCTCCGTCTACAAACAAGTAGTTCCCTCCATCAAGTCCCCATGAGAGGCAAATATTGAGAGGTCGACTTCTCTCAACATCAAGATGAAGACAATCTAACACATGGTCACAACGATGAATATCATAATAAACTTTATCTTATTTCAATCTCATACTAGGGCTTCTCCATCTCCCTAAAAACTAATGATCCACTCAGACATGGAGGCAATCAACATCATGGCAATAACAATGGAATCTATCATAGATGAACAGTACTTGTATAAATCCATAATGAGTATGGAAATTACAACAAGATCTAGACAAGATATAGATGGGATGGATGGAGATGGTGGTGATGTAGCGGTGGATGATGAAGATCGATGCCTTAGCCTCCCGGATCTACGCAGGGCAAAGATGGATCCCGGTGGATGAGTTCCCCCTCCAGATGCCTTCCGGAGGCGAGGTTTCTGCGATTTCTAGGTCTTCTGGATGTCATCTCTCCGATCCAGTTGCATGGGGTGAAACTATTTGAGGAGGCGGTGGTGGCGCCAACTATATGATCAGAACTATACAGCTAGAAAATTTATTATGGTCATATAGTTGGTCGTTGAACTGTCTGTACGTCTTGTTCGCTTCGGATTTCTTCTGCTATTATTAATATTTCCCAAATAAGCGATTTATGTTATTTTTGACTCCTTTTCTGCTCAGTACAACTGCTTCGAGAATTGTGTCCATTGGATTGATCATCTTTCCTAATACTGGTGAAAACAGACATAAAATGTGCACACGAGCGTCGTAAAATACCAAGATCCTACATCTACAATGCAAAATAATAGTGTAAAACATGATGCAAATATGCACTCATCAACTTCCCCAAGCTTAGACTCTTGCTTGTCTCGAGCAAGTTTATCTTAATGGATGTGATCCTCATATTCATGAAGCTGAGTCGATAAAATAAATGAGGCAGTTGCAGCATGTGTTTGTCATATATGATACATATAAATAAGTTCGTGAATAATACCTTACTCGAACCATCTGAATAGTTTTAGGAGGCTTCCACACCTTAGTGATAAATAGTTCACAAAAGATGAATCTCAACATAATGTAAAAGTATCCAGTTCAACTGAATGAGTTAGAGAGATAGTCCCAAGTGTTTTAGGATCAACGTATTCACTTGGGATTCAAAATATCAAAAGTGTCTCTTTGTCATACTACAATATAGTGTTATATGCCAATTTGCTTTTTGCACACTCACTCTTTTTCTTCTTTCTTTTCTTCTCTTTTGTGTATATGCTCACACTTTTGTTTAAGTGATGTGCAAAGGAGCTAGCCATATATTCCACTTCATGTAGGAATTCAAAGTTTAACAATCTCAATTATCAAATCCTAATTCTATATGAAGCATTCTTATGACTTGAAAATTCTACCTCGACTTGTTCTCACTCTATTTTGATAGCACTTTAATTTTCCTTTGTTCAAGGTTTCTTTTTTCAACTTAACTGCATAGATAGTTTTTCTTTGTGAATCAAACCGTAGTCTTACAACATATTGACCAATGGTGTGGAAGAATCCTATTGATATCATCAAGTGCAAGTAAAATTATACTAAAGCCATTCATATATCCAATAGAACAAACACAAACTCAATATTGCTCCATATATAATAATAAACTCAGAATTTCATTAAAGGCTTCGACTATTCCTGAAGGGAATTCTAATGATGCAAACTTTATTTCTAGTTCGAACTAATGCAAAACTACAATAGTAATGTAAAACTTATAGGATAGATTACAAGGTCTTGAAGATCTCCCCAAGCTTGAAATCAAGCCAGGCGATATCAAATAATCCCTTGCAATTATTTGATGACATGATTGTTGTAGATCACTGTGGCACCATGGCATGTGGTATCTTCTCTTCACGGCCATCCTGAGACAGAGGGATTGATTGACAGCTTCTAATTCATTAACACTCAACTTGTAGAAAAGATTATTCCTCTCTAGCACTTTCACTTGTTCTTTAATGAACTCATTGTTATCCTGAAGTGTTTGTAGAACCTTAAGACTCATACAAATAACCTGCTTCGGTTGTCTGCTTGATATCTTCATCAAGTTTTTCAAGATAAAGTCGCAGCAACCGAAGATGTTCGGGTGTCCCTGGCATCTCCATGTCCATCTCTTCAATCTTTAGCTCGAGGGTGTTCAAATCCATTTTCCGGTGTTCATCCTTGGACTACGGATCCATGTAGTAGCTAGATGGCTGGTTCTCCTCCTTTGTGCTTTCATGTTTAGATCTTGTGAGCTCTGTTCATGATCAAGATCATCTATTTGTAATCCATACATGTTGTGTTTGCGGGGATCCCATGGATATTGAGATGCTATTTCAGATTGATTATTGATTCTATCATGTCTTTGTTATTTGTGATCTTGCATGCTTTCTGTTGTTAGTAGCTATCTTGGCCAAGTAGATGCTAGCAACTCCAAGAGTTAGTATTTATGCTCGATAGTGGGTTCATGCCTCTGGTAATCTGGGAAGTGACAGAAATCTCTAAGGTACTAAATGTGCTGTTGCTACTAGGGAGAAAACAACAATCCTTTGTTCATAGAGCAATCACATTGTTTACCTTACACGCAATTCGTAAAGCAATAATCTGTTGCTTGCAACTTAATACTGGAGGGGGTTCGGATGATAACCTGAAGGTGGATTATTAGTCATAGATGCAGTTGGATGGCGGTCTATGTATAATGTTGTAATGCCCAATCAAGTCTCAAAGGAGTCAAGATGATTATTATATGCATGTATTGCTTTCTCGATGTTTGTCAATTGCCCCGCTGTAATTTGTTCACCCAGCATGTTATCTATCTTAAGGAGAGCCACCTCTAGTGAACTATGGATCCCGGTCCTTTTCTTTACATACAATCTACAAACTGTTTACTGCTTTGTGTTTACTTTCTGCAAACTATTACTTCTTTCCATTCGATACGTTTAATCCTTTGTTTTCAGCAAAACACTGTGAGATTGAGAACCTCATCGCAAGTTGGGGACAGAGTTCTGTGGTTGTGTTGTGCAGGTCTCCATGTTGCTACTAGCACCGGTAGTGCACCCTGCCAAGGCTCAGCTAGCAACACCTTTGGGGTGTGTCCTTGCTCCTACTGGTTCGATTAAACCTTGGTTTCATAACTGAGGGAAACTTGCTGCTGTGCTCATCATACCTTCCTCTTGGGGTTTCCCAACGAGCTTGTTAATACACGAGCCATCAAGCATTTTTCTGGCGCCCTTGCCAGGGAGTCAAGGACATCTTCACAAGGGGAGTCCCTCATAACCAATCTCTTTACTTTGTTTTTTCTTTTTGCTTAGTTTCTTTTGCTTTGTTTGCTTGTTTTGTTTTCAAAAACACAAAAAACTTAGTTTTACAAGTTTGCTTTCTTATTCAAAAACACAAAAAAATGACTACTCTTGAAAACACTAAGTTGTGTGACTTCACTAGCACCAACAACAATGATTTATGAGCACACCTATTGCTCCACCTGTGCCTGAAGATACTTTCTTTGAGATAAAACCTGCTTTACTCAATCTTGTTATGAGAGAACAATTTTCTGGTATTGGTAATGAAGATGCTGCTGCCCATCTAAATAACTTTGTTGAACTTTGTGAGATGCAAAAGCATAGGGATGTAGATGGTGATATTATTAAGTTGAAATTGTTTCCTTTCTCTTTGAGAGGAAAAGCTAAAGAATGGTTGAATTCCTTAACTAGGAATAGTATTGATTCTTGGACTAAATGCAAAGATGCTTTCATTGGAAAATACTATCCACCTGCTAAGATTATATATATGAGAAGTGAAATAATGAAGTTTAAACAATCTGATAATGAACATGTTGCTCGAGCTTGGGAAAGAATGAAATCTTTGGTAAAGAATTGTCCCACTCATGGACTGACTGCTTGGATGATCATCCAAACCTTTTATGCATGATTAAACTATTCTTCAAGGAACCTATTGGACTCTGCTGCTAGAGGTACCTTTATGACCATTACTTTGGGTGCTGCAACAAAGCTTCTGGATAATATGATGGTTAACTACTCTGAATGGCATACTTAGAGAGCTCCACAAGGTAACAAGGTAAATTCTGTTGAGGAATCCTCCTCCTTGAGTGATAAGATTGATGTTATTATGTCTATGCTTGTTAATGGGAAAGCCCATATTGATCCAAATAATGTTCCTTTAGCTTCTTTGGTTGCTCAATATGAGCAAGTTGATGTGAACTTCATAAGAAATAATAATTTTGGCAATAATGCTTATAGGACTAATTTTGGTAACAGCAATTATAAGCCATATCCTCCCAACAATGGCAATGCTTATGGAAATTCCTACAACAATAATAGGAGTGCACCCTCTAAACTTGAAGTTATGCTTAAAGACTTTATTACTAAACAAACTACTTTCAATAAAACTATTGAGGAAAAACTCTCTAATGCTGAAATAAATATAGCATCTTTGGCTGAAGCTCAATCTTCTTTGAATAAAATGGCTGCTAAACCTGAAACTAATGATAATCCCTTTGCAGCTACTAATGACATACAAGTAAGAATTGATGAAAATGTTAGACTATTAGCTAAATTACATGCTAAGTGGGAAAGAGAAGATGAAATTGCTAGAAACATTAGTGTTTCTACTATCACCACCACTAGTGTTGAGGCTAGTAATAGTTCTACTACTTTAGATGATAAATTTGATTTTGATCTTAATGGTTGCAATACCTCTGAAGTTATTAAGTTCCTACAAAAGCTTGCTAAAAGTCCTAATGCTAGTGCTATGAACATGGCCTTTACAAAACACATTACTGATGCTCTCATAAAGATTAAAGAAGAAAAGATAAAACATAAAGCTTCCATTCCTATAAAACAAGAAGATGGTTGGGAACCGATCATTAATATGAAAGTGAATGATTTTGATTTCAAAGCTTTATGTGACCTTGATAGTAGTGTTTCTATTATGCCTAGAGGATTTATGATATGCTTGATTTGCCTCCACTTGAAGATTGTTATGCCTAGAAGGATTTATGATATGCTTGATTTGCGTCCACTTGAAGATTGTTATTTGAATGTCCCACTTGATGATAATGCTAAAAAGAAACTCTTGGGGAGTATTAATGATGTTCTTATTATGGTTAACAATGCCTATATCCCCGTTGATTTCTATGTTTTGGATGTTGAATGCAATGCTTCTTGTCCTATTACTTTGGGAAGACCTTTTCTTAGAACTGTTGGTGCCATTATTGATATGAAAGAAGGCACCATTAAATATCAAGTCTCACTCAAGAAAGGTATAGAACACTTCCCTAAGAAGAGAGAGAAGATTTCTTTTGATTCTCCTATGAAAACAAAATTTGGTCGTAATGCTTCTTCATTTGAGAACACTTGATTCTTTTTCTTGCCTCCTATGCCTAACTTAAAGGCGTTAATGAAAATTACTTATTGGGAGATAACCCAAAAGTTTTAGATGAGTCTTGGAAGTTATTACTTCAGTAATAACCGCTCCTTATCCTTTTTATTTGCTTTTCGTGGCAAGAGTAACCTCTAATGAGAGAGAAATAATGATTGGGAAAAGTTGCTGTCCCGAAACAGATTTCTGTGCTTCACCGTAAAAATTCGTGTAAAATCCCTGAACGTCTTTTTGAGGCGTTAAATTTTGAGCTTCTGCCCCAGGTTGTAATATAACTTTTGTTAGTTCAACACTTTTTGATTTGAGCATCAAAAGATCTTCGAAAAAAATCGTCTTTACCTGCTGGTCTGTTTTGACAGATTTCTGCAATTTTCTCCATTTGCTTCTTGTTGGTTCCTTCTTGAGTTCTTTTGAGGAATTGAGATTTTTGGAGGAAGTGATACAGTATTTAGTGTTCTAATGGAAGTTTATTGGTGTTGTAACTGAACCTTAAGACCTATTATCTTGAGTGCACTAATGTTGCTAATAAAGATTGTGTGAAGTTTTGTATGAACGAAAAATTTCAGGTGTATGGAAGGAATGAGTAATGAGATGAAGGATGGACTAAAGCTCAAGCTTGGGGATGCTATGCGTGTCACCCCAAGAAATATCCAAGAAGTACAAGCGTTGAAGCTTGGGGATGTCCAAGGCATCCCCTTCTTCATCAATAAAAATTCCAGGTTTCTTCCAAACGCTTCATTTTTATTGTTTCATGCACACTTGTGTTGTTCTTGGAGCGTCTTCTTTTTCGTTTTCATTTTGGTTTTTGTTTGCTTGGTTTGCTTAGTTTTCTGAATAAATTGGTTGGACCCCCTCTTTCATACATTGGTTTTCAAATAGTTTGGTTTGGATTGGAAAAGAGTAGGAAAGTTCATGCTTATGTGGTAAAAAGAGCTTGTTTTTGACTATAGCCTATGGTTTGACATGCCATGCTTGATATTGTTTTGGATTTATGCTTAGTATTCTTTGCTGTAGGATTACTTGTTATAAACAATTTATATTGCTTAATGTTCCTTGGATGAACCATGCGTTGTTTTAGCATATTAAAGCATAGTATAGTGGTATTCTCCTTTGATGCTTTATTTGGGTTGACTTGGCACATGCTCACACCATATTATTACTATCTAAAGTCACCATAGCCTTTATGATCCTTTAGTTTTCAACTTTTAGTATCACTTTATGCTTTGATCAATGATGTTTTGTCGCTCTGCATGATTATGGTCATTATTGCTCTCTTAGTTTGTCGCTCCCAGTCTTTTGCTAGCCTCCACAACCAAGTATGAGTTCCACTCATGCATCCAACTCCCTAAACCAAGTTATTCCAAAGAGTCCACCATACCTACCTACTATCTTATGCTATTCCAAGTATAATCATGCTTTTGTTTACCTTCCAAATTAAACTTGTTATGAGAAAACTAGTGATTAAAGCTCTCACGAACTTGATGGCACACTTTACTTTCTGCCCTTAATAAACTTGAACCATTGGGTCCTTCTTTGTTGCGTATATGCTTGCACTTTATAAGTTGAAATTAGCATAACCATGTATCATGGGAAAAAATTTCAACATTACACTTGTACTTTGTACCCCGTTGATATCATGTTTTTTTTTCTTATGGATCCCGGCGGTGTGAAATAAAAGTGGAACTTGTAAGATCATGGAGTTTGTATGTGTGTTAGAGAAACGCCTGGGCCGCTAGCCTAAGCCATGCCTAATCATGGTGTAAACTTGCAGCATCACCATAATGAGCACTCTATGAAGCATCCTTAATAAAAACCTATGCAAATAGCAAATAAAAAGATCGCTGAGATGCTCATTGTCTGCTTGCCTTGTCATTTTGATTATGGGATAACTCTTGTATCATGTGCAAGGGGTACCCCGTTGGCGGTTCTTTATGATACACATGTACTTACAATGACAAGAGCTTACTTGTGACTAAAGCTGAGTAGCATGAGGATCGGTCTTCGTAAGTAAGGGGCATGAGATTTTGGTTTATAACTTGTCAAGCATATCCTCTTAGTTGTGTCACTTTAACCTTAATCACCTTCAAGATGCTTATGATAGGGGCAATGAGAGCTGAAAACTATAAGTACCATAATTTTTGGAAGCTCTTTATGAGACTTGAATCCCTGCTTCCTTCTATGAAGGCCTTTCTTCCACCATTATATTGAGTCTCCACCTTCTATCTTTATGCACTTACTTTGAGAGCATAGCGGCCATTCTTAATTCTATGTGCATTGTCCCAAGACTAGTTGATTGATGCATAACTTGATATTGCTTGTTTTAAACTATTTATATCTAGTCACTCTTATGAACTTTGAAGGTGTCCTATGCATTTTTATTTGCTACTCTATGAGGGACAAGCTGAATACTATTATGCTATGTTTTCTTTATGTGAAACAAACAAACGTCTTGCAAAGCATTGTTATTCATGAATCTTTTGTTTGTGCCTTGTCATGTTGCATCATAGTTTCTTTGTCTTATTGCTAGAACTTTGTCTTTCATGTTATGATTGAAGTACTATGATCCCAGCTTTGATTGTTTACAAATACTTTGGTCAAGTCTTTGATGGTGCATGTCACCTCAAAAATTATTCTTTCTTTTTATCACTTACCTACTCGAGGACGAGCAGGAGTTAAGCTTGGGGATGTTGATACATTGCAAATGTATCTATAATTTTTGATGTTCCATGCTTGGATTTATCCACTTTCTTGTGTTTTGTCCACACTTTGGAGTACTTTTCATATGATTTCTTGGACTAACCTATTAACAAGAGCCATAGTGCCAGGTGCCTATTTTCTGTTGTTTTTGTTTCCAGGAAAGTCAGAAAATGAATATTCTCAGAATTGGATGGGACAAAAGCCAAAGTGCCTATTTTTCCTGAAGTCATCAGATGCCAAAATACGAGACGGAGAAGGGCTAGGGGCCGGTAACACCACCTGGCCACGCGGCCAGGCTTGGCCTACGCCAGGGGGTGGTCTGGCCGACCCCAGCACCCCCTCGGCCTCTCCTTCCGCCTATAAGATGCCCTCGGGACGAAAACCCTAAGGTCCCGATCAAAAAATCCACGAAAGAGTCTGTAGCCGCCGTCATCTCCATCCCTAGATCAGGAGGGATCTGAATCTCTTCCCGACACCCTGCCGGAGAGGGGAATTCACCCTAGAGGCCTTCTTCATCACCATGCAAGCCTCCAGTGTGATGCGTGAGTAGTTCATCCTTGTACTACGGATCCATGTAGTAGCTAGATGGCTGGTTCTCCTCCTTTGTGCTTTCATGTTTAGATCTTGTGAGCTCCGTTCATGATCAAGATCATCTATTTGTAATTCTGCATGTTGTGTTTGCGGGGATCAGATGGATATTGAGATGCTATTTCAGATTGATTATTGATATTATCATGTCTTTGTTATTTGTGATCTCGCATGCTTTCTGTTGTTAGTAGCTATCTTGGCCAAGTAGATGCTAGCAACTCCAAGAGTTAGTATTTATGCTCGATAGTGGGTTCATGCCTCTGGTAATCTAGGGAAGTGACAGAAATCTCTAAGGTACTACATGTGTTGTTGCTACTTTGTTCATAGGACAATCGTATTGTTTACTTTACACGCAATTCGTAAAGCAATAATCTGTTGCTTGCAACTTAATACTGGAGGGGGTTCGGATGATAACCTGAAATTGGATTATTAGTCATAGATGCAGTTGGATGGCGGTCTATGTATAATGTTGTAATGCCCAATCAAGTCTCAAAGGAGTCAAGATGATTAGTATATGCATGTATTGCTTTCTCGATGTTTGTCAATTGCCCCGCTGTAATTTGTTCACCCAGCATGTTATCTATCTTAAGGAGAGCCACCTCTAGTGAACTATGGATCCCGGTCCTTTTCTTTACATACAATCTACAAACTGTTTACTGCTTTGTGTTTACTTTCTACAAACTATTACTTCCTTCCATTCGATACGTTTAATCCTTTGTTTTCAGAAAACACGGTGAGATTGACAACCTCATCGCAAGTTGGGGACAGAGTTCTGTGGTTGTGTTGTGCAGGTCTCCACGTTGCTACTAGCACCGGTAGTGCGCCCTGCCAAGGCTCAGCTAGCAACACCTTTGGGGTGTTTCCTTGCTCCTACTGGTTCGATTAAACCTTGGTTTTATAACTGAGGGAAACTTGCTTCTGTGCTCATCATACCTTCCTCTTGTGGTTCCCCAACGAGCTTGTTAATACACGAGCCATCACCTCCCCACTCCGGAGCAATCCCTCTCCCCCCCGCAACGATGATCATCGTCTGCTTAGCCCTATTCAAGAGGGTTCTGCGGTCACGCCCGACCAGAGCTCACCTCGCCAAGAGGAGGGTAACATCGGCGATGCCGGGTTTCTCTAGTCCTTCAGCCTCTATGCCTAACGTTGAGACGCCCGTTTCATCGGCGCCGCCCCCAGTACCCCCAGTACCAGCAACAGCACCAGCAACACCAGCAGTACCAGTAGCAACAGCACCAGCAACAACAACTGCACCAGCAGCACCAGCATCACCAGTAGCAACAACATCAGCAACAGCACCAGCAGCAACAGCACCAGCAGCAACAACAACAGCTGCAGCAACCGCATCAAGAGCCTCCAAGCATCCCAAGGGGAAAGCTCCTTCGGCCCCCACCGGGTCTGCCCCTTCAATTACTGACTTCTTTCAACACGCTCCTCAACCCTCATCCAGCAAAGCTAGAAAGACCTCCTGGTCAGCTTCATCTGGGCCATCTTCCGGGTCAGAGGGCAGCAAGCAGCTGGTTCTACACACCAGCCCCGCCGCGGCTCAATTCGCCAGGCGTGAGGCCCGTGGGAAGGGGTTAATGACGAACCATTCTTCGAGCGGCGAGAGTTACAGTCCACTACTCCTTGAGTACGTGAAGAACTAGAACAATGCCGAGTTCGTCGACCCTCAAGATGATCTCTCGGAAAGGTTTGGCCTAGCAGAGTTTAGCGCGTAGATGAACTCTACTACCACGGCTATCTCCCTAGTTGGCTGGATGATGGAGGTAATCCTTTTTCTCTACTGTTGGTGTTTTTCATGACTTATCATTTGTAGATATATCCCCTAGTCCCCGAGCCTCCGAGGGAATAACTTGTCATTCGGTCGGATGCTCCTTAGTTTTTTGTTCATAATGTCATTAACTTGCCATAAATTTTGGGCCGGGTATAATTCCCTTAGCCCGGATCATGTAGTCTTCAAATATCCACACACCTAGAGTCGGGTTAAGTTCCACTTGGCCCGGATCTTGTAGACTTCGAATATCCACATACCTAGAGCAGGGTTAAGTTCCACTTGGCCCGGATCTTGTAGACTTCGAATATCCACACACATAGAGCCGGGTTAAGTCCCACTTGGCCCGGATCTTATAGACTTCGAATATCCACACACCTAGAGCCGGGTTAAGTTCCACTTGGCCCAGATCATGTAGACTTCGAATATCCACACACCTAGAGCCGGGTTAAGTTCCACTTGGCCCGAATCTTGTAGACTTCGAATATCCACACACCTAGAGCCGGGTTAAGTTCCACTTGGCCCGGATCTTGTAGACTTCGAATTATTTATACCTTGCCTCTGAATTTTTGTCTCTTTCCTGTTTCAGATTACCACTAACCGCCGAACTGCTGAGTTCTAGCGCCTGCTGGACTCCTACAAAGACATGCGCGGGCGTTATGGTAAACTCCTGGAGGAGTACCAGAAGAGGGGTTAGTTTCCATTCCTCTTCCTTCCTTGTTCATTCAAACTTCTTTAGAACTTATATGAATGTTTTGTCTGGATTACGCAGCCGAGGTTGAGGCTGAGAATATAATTATGAGGAAGAATCTTGCGGAGATCAAAGATAAACTGATCCCCTTCACATGATCATTGTACTTTCCGTGCTTTATCCGGTGGACACTCATATTTTGGGTCCTCTGGATCATGTTGCAGTTGCTCTTGACGATAGTGTCCCCATGCCTGAACTGATGACCCACTGCCTCGAACAAGCATGGAAGTACGAAGCTGAACTGAAGAAGAAGGATGCGGAGATAGCTCGGCTCTAGCAGCAGGACACGGAGATCACTCAGCTGAATGCCGAAATCCAAAGGCTTAAGAGCTCTCATCAGTCCACACTAGAGAAGGCCGATCAGGAGTTTGCCAAAGAGAAGGAGCGTTTAATCACGCAAATCTCTAAGGACAAGAGCCTACTAGAGGAAGCCGACGTCAAAATTATGTCGGCAACCACCGAGTACGAAAAACTCCGGGTCCACAACGCCAACGTTGATTCCGATCTTCAGTGACTCCTCTTCCAAATGGCGTGTAAGTTCTCCGCTCTTGCTTGATCTGTTACTATTCGGATTTGGTCCATCCGCTCACTATTTCTCCTCTCATCCTTAGGCAAATTTCCCGAGAGTGATACGTTCGCCGCCTCTGCCGTACGCTAATCCTGTGAGCAGCGTGGAGTTTTCATTGGCCCGGATGACGAACCAATCCCTTACACCACAAAAGATCTCCTGGCGAGTCTTACCGTTCGTCTTGAGGTGGTAAAGAATTTTGGGGCGGATATTGTCCCAATTGCAACACGGATGTTTGGCTGCCTCTGGCCCAGTGAGACCATTCCCAAGAAAACCTCGGCCTTCATACCCAAACTCATGAAATGTGACACGCAACTACACCTGCAGCGTGAATCTGCGGCACGGGCTAGAGCCGACATTGCTCTGAAGTTTACGCTTTCATGGTATGAAGGGATTAACTTGACATTGCTCAGCCATATGCGCACCAGGTCTAAGTGGTGCAAGGATCCGGAGTGGATCACGCGCCGCCAGGCCTGTGCCAACAATCTCATCCAGTACTCCTTCTCCCATGCCTGGAATGAGGGGTCGAGCTTCCTTGATGTTGCTGATGACGAGATTGTCTCAGGAGCTAAAGAGGATGGGAGCGAGAGCGAGGCCTCCGAGCCAGGCGACAAGGCCAAAGACCCGAAGGACAACGAAGTTGACCCAGAGGACGAAGCCGAAGCTAGCGCTGCTCCCTCACACTCCAGAGTACCTCCCTCCTCAACAGATGGTTCTTCTGTTGCTCCTGCCCCTTGAAAAACACTCAACATATTTATCAGATCCCCGGAATGCCGGGCGCAGATGTACTTAACTACCTTGGTTTGTTTGTGCTACCATTTTATGTTTCGAACTATGTTTTTAATGCCAGATTATCGTGGGCGAAGTCCCCGAGTTTCATTTTCTTGTTCCTCCAATTTTTGACTCAGCTCGCATCTACCTTGATTCGGTTTTTTGACTTACGAGTCTGAGGTTCAAAAAATTGATTTAACAATACTTGAAACCATGAGATTAGCTCAAAATGATTCAGCATATTAGTGAAGAAAATAACCTAGGGTTAGCCAAAAAACCAATGTCAGCCCGCTTAAGTTCTTTCCCTTAGTCGTTTTTCATGTACTTTGCCATTCCAAACTTGTTCTGTTGCTTGCCATGAAGCCAATTCTTGTCGGACAGCAGCAAAGTCGAAGAGTTAGGTTTTTGGTGCTAACACATTACTAATCCAACTAAGACATAAGCGACTTAACCCAGCCAACACAAAAAATACGAAAACAAGACAAGTGTTATAGCAGTTCCCGAGTTTTTGCTCGGGGTGGCAAAGTTTTTATTGATAAGATTGTTGCCGACATACATACTGACATACGAGTAGTCCGGATACATTCACCTCTTAGGTGTAGAAAGGACGTAGTAGTGCTACGTTACATGGTCTTTTGGATTCTTCTCCGGACCTGTCCGCCTTGTTCTTTTGTTGGGGCTGTGCATCAATAAGATAGTAGGAATCATTGTGCAAAGCTTTGCTCACAATGAAGGTCCCTTCCCATGGGGTGATAACTTATGCATGCCACCAGTGCGCTGTATTAGCCTCAACACTAAATCACCTTCTCGAAAAACTCGGGGGTTTACTTTCCGGCTATGATAGCTTCGGAGATTTTGCTGATATATGGTGGATCTGAACAATGCCAGTTCTCTCGCTTCTTCTAGCAGATCAACATCATTTTGCTGGGCTTTGCGCACTTCGGCTTCTGTGTATTGGGTGACCCTAGGCGAATCGTGCTCTATGTCGGCTGGTAATACAGCTTCTACCCCATATACCAAAAAGAACAGCGTATAGCCTGTTGATCGATTCGAAGTTGTTCTTAAACTCCGTAGTACCGCTGGTAGCTCTTCTATCCAGCACCCTGCTGATCTTTGCAGCGGCTCTATGAGCCGGGGTTTTATCCCGGATAGTACCAGTCCGTTGGATCTTTCCACTTGTCCGTTCGATGCGGGGTGGGTGACTGAAGCGACATCTAACCGGATCTTCTTTTCCTGGCAGAATCTCGCAAACGCTCCTTCAACAAAATTCGTCCCATAATCAGTTATGATGCTATGGGGATAGCCGTACCTTAAGATTATATCCTTGAGGAATCTTACTACTGTTGCGCCATCACATTTTCGAATCGGTTTTACTTCAATCCACTTGGTGAACTTGTCAACCATGACCAGAATGTGGGTCATCCCTCCTTTGGCTGGCTTAAATGGTCCTACCATGTCGAGGCACCATACAACAAATGGCCATGTAATGGGGATAGTTTTCAGCTCCGACATTGGCAGGTGAGTTTTCGTGGCGTATCTTTGACAACCGTTGCATTTTCTTACCAAGTCCTCTGCTTGCTCCAAAGCACTGGGCCAATAAAACCCATGCCGGAAAGCCTTTGCCACTAAGGACCTTGAGGAGGCATGGTGGCCACATTCCCCTTGGTGAATATCTCGGAGTATGTCGAGTCCTTCCTCCGGATCAACACACCGTTGTAGTACTGCTGTCACACTCCTTTTGTATAATTCGGCGTTGATTATGGTATAGGCCTTTGCCCTTCTCTGAATTTGCCTTGAACTTATTTCATCATCTGGCAGGATTCCCTCTTTTAGGAAATCAAAAATTGGCTTGGCCCAATATGGCATAGGTCGGACGGGAAATGGTTCCTCATCCACTTACATTGCATCTACCGACATAACTCCCACTGGATCAAGCTGCACAGTCCCCGAGTTTGCTGAGGCAGTCCCCAGTTTGTTGAGGTGCTTCCCCATTCTATCTCCATCGGCGCAGCTCCTGATCCGGGGAGTGCTGGGATGTAAATGGAATCTGATTCGGGCGATGGTGTGATTGATGGTTTTCTCAGGTGCTCCAAGGCAACATTTGGAGGGATTGGTTGCCGGGATGAGCCTAGCTTGGATAGTGTATCCGCTGCCTCGTTTTCAATCCGAGGTACGTGATGGAACTCACATCCCTCGAAGAACCCGCTTATTTTTTGAACATGGAACCTATATAGGGCCATGTTAGCATCCAGGGCATCCCAGTTTCCAGACACTTGCTGCACCACCAAATCCGAGTCTCCAAAGCATTGTATCCGATGTATCCCTACTTCCTTTGCCACTTTGAGACCGTGTACCAGTGCTTCGTATTCCGCCACATTATTCGAGGCACTGAAATGGATTTGAAGGACGTACTTCAGTTGATCCTTCTTGGGCGAGGTAAGCACTACTCCAGCGCCTAATCCATCTTTCAGTTTTGATCCGTCGAAGTGCATTTGCCAATAATTGGAGTCTGGAAGGGGTGGCTCGTATTGCATTTCAGCCCAGTCCACAAAGAAATCCGCCACAGCTTGTGAATTGATTGCATCTCTTCTGTCGAACTGTGGCGCGTATGGAGCTAATTCGATAGCCCACTTTAATATTCTGCCGCTTGCGTCCTCGTTACTCATGATCTCTGAAATAGGCGCCTCACATATCACCTTGATGGGGTGTTCCTTGAAATAGTGCTTGAGCTTCTTGGCCGACATATATACGCCATACGCCATCTTCTGATAATGAGGATAGTTCTATTTTGACACTGACAATACTTTGCTCAGATAATATACCGGTCTTTGCACCGACTTTCCTTCCTCTTCACGCTCCACTATGATCACTGCACTTACGACTCGGTTGGTCGCGGCTACGTAAAGCAATATTGGTTCCTTAGGTAGCGGTGCAGCTAGGATTGGCGCGGTAGATAGCATCTTTTTCAATTCTCGAAATGCAAGATCCGCCTGTGGTGTCCATGTGAACTTATCTGCCTTTTTCATTAGCTGATAGAGGGGCAAGGCCTTCTCTCCCAGCCGACATATGAACCGACTTAACGATGCCAGGCAACCAGTGAACTTCTGGACATCGTTAAGACACTTTGGCAACTCCATTCTTTCTATGGTCTGGATTTTCGTTGGGTTAGCTTCAATGGCGCGACTAGATACCAAGAAACCGAGTAACTTTTCGGCTGGTACGCCGAAGGTGCATTTCTCCGGGTTCAGTTTCATCTGGAACCTTCTTAAGTTCGCGAATGTCTGCCGGATATCCTCAAGGAGCGTATTGCTTTCCTTGGTTTTTATCACCACATCATCCACATACACCTGCACATTCTGACCTATTTGGTCATGCAAGCATTTTTGCATACATCGTTGGTACGTTGCTCCTGCATTACGTAATCCAAACGGCATAGTTCGATAGCAATGAGCCCCGTACGGGGTAATAAACGCAGTCTTTATTTGATTATCCGGGTTCAGGGGTATCTTATGGAAACCAGAATACGCGTCAATGAATGACAATAGCTCACATCCGGCAGTTGAGTCTATGACCTGATCTATTCTAGGGAGTGGAAATGGATCTTTTGGACACGCCTTATTCAGGTTCTTGTAGTCAATACACATGCGCCATACCACTGCCACGTTCGGATCATCTTTCTTTTTCTCCACCAACACCGGATTAGAGAGCCAATCCGGATAGAGTACCTCCATGATAAATGTGGCTGCTAGTAATCTTGTTATCTCATCTCCAATTACCTTTCTTCTATCTTCTGTGAAACGCCTGAGAGGCTGCTTTACCGGCTTAGCCCCGGGTCTTACATTCAATGAGTGCTCAGCCAACTCCCTCGGTACACCTTGCAGATCTTGCGTAGACCAAGCAAAGATATCCCGATTCTCACGGAGGAAGTTGACGAGCTCGCTTTCCTATTTGCTGCTTAACCCGGCACCTATGGTAACGGTGCGCTCTGGGAACAGATCATCAATTGGCACTTTCTTCGTATCCTTAGTGGCTTGGAACGATACGCTCCCATGCGGGTTGGTCAGGGCCGGCATATGTTGTGTCGCAGACTGAGCCAATGCCTCCACGTCTAGTATCTTCCTTTTCTCTTGAGCTATCACGAGTGACTCGGCTAAATTAGATCCGGCTGATGCGCACTCGATCGAATGCTGGAAGTCCCTAGATATAGTTATCACGCCCCTTGGTCCGGGCAACTTCATCTTAAGGTAGCTGACGTGGGTTGTTGCCATGAATTTGCTCAGCGCTGGCCTGCCGAGTAACGCGTGATAAGCACTTTCCAGATTCACTACTCCGAATTCCAAGTTCTCAGTGCGGGCAATTGTCTCTTGTGCCGAATAACACGTCAACCCGGACCTTACCAATTGGTTCACAAGAGATACCCGGCACAATGCCGTGAAAGGTGGTCCTTGTTGCTTGCAACATGTTCTCTGTTATCCCCAACTTGTGCATGGTATCCTTGTACATAATGTTGATACTGCTGCCATTGTCAATTAATACTTTGGAAAATCTCACGTTGAGATTCGGCCCGATGAATGTCGGATCTAGGACCAGAGCGTAGGTTCCTGGGCTTGGCATGATCTTTGGGTGATCCTTGACACTCCATGTAATTTCTTGATCCTCCCAAGGCATATTTCTCGGCACGGCCGGCATTACTGCGTTCACCTCCATATGCCGGTGCTACAGGATTTTCCGGTCATTCTCTTCCGTGGTGAACACACAATAGCTTTGATGATGTTCCCTGTACTCATTTCGTCCCTCATTCTCGTTGTAACCTTGGCCTTGTTGCTGGTTGTTTCCTACATGATGTAATGCATCCCTTCTTTCTGGATTCTCGTACCTCGGCGGAGGTCGTGGCAGCATCAGTTGCTGTCCATTTCCCCCTGTTAGTAATGGTGGCCGAGGTGTTTCGTTTCTAGGTGCTTCGTTCCGAGCTGCCTGAGAATTCCCCGAACTCCCCTATTCCAATTTCCTCATCCATTCACATTGTCGGGTCATATGATTCGCTGGATTGTTCGGCCTTGGCATATGAAATTTGCAAGGTTGATCTAGCATAGACTCGAATGTATACCTTGGCCTATCCTTTTCGTTCCTGCCATTGCTTTTTCTGCTCCAGGGTCCAAGGCTTTCTCCCTTCGCTTTTCTGCTGCCAGTTTTGCCCTCCAGTTTTCTAGCGTTGGCTTGCTCCGGCATTGGGCTGATCCTGGTCCACTGCTGCAACCTGCTGCGAGTTATACCGATAATCCGGACGCTCATCCCTTCTTTTTCCTCGGAAATCATTCCTCCTTGATGACCCGGAGATATCTCGGTTGTAATATTCCTCATTTTCTTTGCTAGACATTAGCCAGGGTTGAGTTGGATCTCCCAAGGCATTTGAATTTGCAATCTGGATCGTCTCAGAGAAGGTAGTTGGCATATCTAGATGTAACCTTTGCCACATCATACTTCCATATCTGCATCCCTGAGCGAACCACGCAATTGCTTGTGATTCAATCACCCCTTCACATGAGTTTCGCACATTGCACCATCGAGTCAGGAAATCTCTATTTGGCTCATTCGGTCTCTACCGGCATAATGCAAGGGTATCTGGTCTGTTGGGTCTCTTGTAAGTGCTTGAGAAGTTACTAACAAACAGTTCCTGGAAATCCAACCAATAATTGAAACTCCCTGGTGGCAAATTGTTCAGCCAAACTCGCGTTGGTCCTTCCAGCATCTGTGGTACATATCTCACTACCCATCTCAAATTTCCTGTCGCGATCTTGACGGCTGTGGCATAATCAATCAGCCAATCCTCTGGCCTGGTACTTCCATCATAAGTTCGGGTTCCCCTAGCCAGCTGAAAGTTCTGCACTGGTGGCTCATTCATGATCCGGGACCCGAAACATGCTGGACCCGGTGGACCTTGCAACTCGATTTGCTCCGACCTATAAATCCTATCCAACTTCAACCTCGCATCATCTGGCTGCAAATTCCTGCTTCCCAACCGTGATCCAATTACATGGTGATCCGGTTTGGGGTATCCATCGTTAACCATAGTCGAATAACCATCATTGTATCTTTCCTGATCCGGACGTGCCTAATGTTGTTGTGCCGCTTGTCCTACACTTCCTCCTTGCCGAGGTACGCGCCGTTGCGTCTGAGGTACATTTTGCCCTGCTCCCACAGGATTACGCTGTTCGGCGTTGCCGTTGGCAGCATTCCTTTGACCGGCACTGCCTTGGTCATGGTTAGCCCGGGTAGCCACACCCCGGCTGGTACTGTGGTGATCCTCATCAACTTGCACTGCTTTTCCTTTTCCAGCCCTTACCGGGTCATAAGGGACCATTTTCTTGTTTCTTCTCTCGTAGTCCACTACCTCTTCTCTCCTAGGGTCATGACCCAGAGACGACGCGGCTCTTCTGGATCTTGCCGGGTTATTTCTGGCCGAATGTACCACCTGTGAGGTCCCTGGTGGTGCCAGGTTAGCTTTGTTTATTTCTTCATTTTGTTGGCACGCAACCCTCAACAAGTGATTTACTCTCTCTTGCTGCCTTTGACGAGCCTCACCGGTTAAGCCTTCTAACTCGGATGCGGCCGCATTTGCTGCTCTGAGGTTCTTTGCCGGGGTACTGTATCGATCCAAACCTCCAGTTACTATTGTAGCTGTCTGACCAGGCCTAGGCTCGTACTCCTTGTCAATCTCAGTGATCAGGTTTCTGCCTCGAATTTTCACTCCATCCATACGGTTCACCTTGTGTACTATCTCAAGGTGATGTTCAGCGACTGATGCAGCTCTGCTACCTTCTTTGCTCCAGCTAACATCTTCTGCCTAGTTTCCTCTAACTCAACTTGCGCCTGAGCCAGATCTACCACAGGTGCTATTGGTGTTGCTAAGCTATCTATTGCTTGCTGGAGCACATTCTCTGGCTTCTCTAGCGGAGGAAACCTAAACCTGGTCTGTTTGGGCGTTACCTGCGGCTCTGGCGTCGGATCTTTGCTTGGTCCCGCACCTGGCGCGGTCATCAGGACCTCAACGCTGCTAGTGGGGCGAACGATACGCACTCCACGTGCTGCGCTGAGAGGGGGCTCGCCACCCTCGACGATGTGCTGCGGATGAATGCAGGATTTGTCCACACTGACGTAGATCTTGTGCATGCCAAGCTTGATGAAGACGCCATTGCGCGGTGGAGGGTTCCTGCCGAAGCTTCCCGCGTTGTCAGTGACATAGTCCAGCGCTCCAAAATGCTGAACCAAGCCAGAGACGATACGCTCGCCGGTGCTCGAGAAGTTTCCCGTCTGGATTTTCAGCCCTACTAGCACTGCTGGCCCCACGGTGGGTGCCAACTGTCATGGTGGTGGCACGGCAGATGCCATGCATAGACTGAAGATGGGGCCAATGAGTGGGAGCTACCGGGCTGCGGTACCAAAGTTCGCGGGTCAGTGCACCATGGTACCTAAGTTGCCTGAAATTACCGTGTTTCGAAATGTTGGGCTGCCAACTACCGAGAGGGGCCATTTCGATGCAAACTCATCTCACCCCTACCAAATCCAAACATGCCGTGAAACTGCCCCGTGAAGTAGACGGTCGGGACCCTCATGTCAGTAATATTTCCATGACGCGAGCGCCAACGCAGTAACCACGTAGGCGAAACGAGAGACTAAAGGAGCATGGTGCGTTGACCAAATTCACAAATCCACTCCATCCCTCCTTTCGCATGAACCCTAGAACCGGCAGCGTCAAAATCCCCTCTCCAACCAGAATGATCTCTTCAGGCATTTGACTTCCGGCGCCAAGTTGCTGCGCCTACTCGCTGCTACCGAGATCTAATGCCGAATGCCATGCCAGTCGTTGCGACGATCTAGCCTGCATCTACCGCCGACGAGCTGAGCAGCACGAAGGATGGCAGATCCATTTGCCGAGGAAGAAGTACTTCTGGATAATTGAGGTTGAGCTACTCTTCTCGTTTCTATTCACACTACCTATAACTGCTAGTTGGCTATTGGCATTACAGAGATATATCGAACATAGAATTGTTTGCTAGCATGACGCTGACAAACAATTCTTATCTTTTTTCTCCAATTTTCTGTCAACTAGGATCTCCGCTGAACCCAAATACACGGTTCTGGTGGCCATCTGCGGTTACCTCATTAAATTAGCACATGGGAAGAGCACGTGGAAACAAGCTCAGAATCTGAAGATGGAAGTAGCGCCTGTGCAGTTATGCACTATCCCTGGTTTAGTTGCTGCTGTGCGTGAACTTGCTGAAATGAGGCTAGAGTAGACTGCACGGTTCAGCATCGTTGATGAACGAGGCTTCAAGGTTCTTATAGCGTGTGACAGTCAGCTAATTGGGTTGACTGGGAGTCGCCTAGCTATTATTGGACAGGGAGGTCTAACTCGAACCACTGCTATTGTTGAGCAAAATGTGGTTCCTCGTCCGTGACATGCTTCTATCAGGCAACCTCCTCATAGGAGTCCCCGTATTGCCATTGTGGAAAACTCTGCTCTGGAATCTGCTGGTACTGGTCGTCCCCGTCCCTGTGCCCGTGTTGTTGCGGCTGCTACTCACCCAATCCATGCCGCTATTGAGCAAACTAAGGCTTCCGGAGGCTGCCCCGCTGTTGTTGCCAAGACCGCTGCCTTGTGTGCTGCTCCTCCTTGAAACCGTCTTCAAGTTGTGCGAACACGTGCTCTAGAATCTGCTGGTACTGGTCGTCCTCGTGTTGCTATTGATCTGGACGCTGTTGACCCAATCCCTGCCGCTGTTCAGCAAACTAAGGCTTCCGGAAGCTGCCCCACTGTTGTTGCAAAGACTGATGCCTTGTCTCCTCCTCGAACCCGTGCTCGGGTTCAGCGAGCTGCTGGTCTGGAGCCAGCTCCCGGTCTGGACTCTGCTAGCACTCGAAACACTACTGTTGTGGGAACTGCTCCTGATCGTCGATGTGGCATGGCAGCAGCTGATCCTATTGTGGCTGCCGTTAGAAGGGGCCCTGCCTGTCCACCATGTAATGTAGCTCCCGCTGCTAAGGGCCCTCGCCTTGCTCTTGGTCCTGGTACTTCCACCGAGGTTGATTCAGCTAACGATGACGCTGGTGATGGCGGCGGTGGCATTGGGGCTGGGTCTGATGGTGTCGCTCCATCTCTCAAACCTCTTGGAGGTTTCTATCCTGAAGAACCTGATGATGGCAAAGTAATTGTTCGTATCAGTGTCGCGGATTATACTGCAAAATTAGATGATGGCACAGAAAAATTCTATGACGAGTTTGATGTAATCCTTGGCAGATACGACCCTGAAGTGGTAGAGTTATCTGACCTGATGGCATCGTTACGTCTGAAGGTGTTGTGGGGGTCCTCCCAGGAAGCACATTTGTTATATTATGGTTACAGGAGCAAAAAGGCTATCGAAGTGAAAGATACCAGGGATTTAGTCGTACCGTTTACAAGGAAACATTATAGAGGTGAAGTTTACTTCCACTTGGTAGTGCTCACGGTTGGAGAGGAATTGGAACTCAACAATAGAGATGATGGACTTTTAGAAGGCATGCGTGACCTGATCCATGGCATCACTGGGGCTGGTGCGACTGAGGGTAGCTTCAAACAGAGGAGAGTCTTACAGAGGAGCGTCATAAAGAGGAGCAGGAAGAGCATCCCTAGAAAGGGCACCCCGAAGAAGAATGTCACCAAGGAGACCACGCCAGAGAAGAGGACGCCCAAGAGTCGCACGACAAAAGGCACCATGCTGCAGAGTACACCCCTGAGATCCAGTCAAAATGCCACACCAAACGGTAGCAACAAAAACGCTAAGAGGGCTAGCACGGTGGTGAACACTCCCAGGAGTGGTAGCAAAGAGGCAAAGATGGCCAGCACGGAGGCTACCACACCCAGTGGGAGCAGAAAAAATACTAATTTGGAGCGGAACACGCCGCTGTCAGGGAATTATGCCAGCACGAAGGAGAACATGCCCAATAGTAGCAGCAAAAGGGCCAATTTGGAGCGGAACACGCCGCTGAGGTCAGGCAATAATGCCAGCATGAAGGAGAAGACGCCCAATAGCAGCAGCAAAAGGGCTAATTTGGAGCGGAACACGCCGCTGGAGTCAGGCAATATTGCCAGCACAAAGGAGAACACGCCCAATAGTAGCAGCAAAAGGGCTCATTCGAAGAAGAACACGCCGCAGAGGTCAGGCAATAATGCCAGCACCCTAGAGCCAACACCCGTGAGGGGAGGCAGTAAGGAGATCACACCTAAGAGCGGCAGCAAAAATCCTAGTTCGATGGGGAATGGAACGCGGATGTCAAGCCCTACTGATACCATCAGGAAAGATTACATTAGGAAGGAGGATGTACACAGGAAGAACAAGAGGGTTCTGTACACTCGAGATGAAATTGATTCTGACTGTTGTTTGTCCACTGAAGTACGTGGGATGCGTGCAAACGTAAGACCACCCCATGTGGTTGTAGCAGAACCAACCGAGAGTCTTGGAGAAAACAGAGTTACCGGTGAGGTGGATTGGGGCAATGTTCCTGTCCATCCGGGTGGAGACGATGGTGCAGCCCCACCCATGGGAGTCAATATGATGTGTGCAGTACTAGGCATTAGAGACGATGGCGAAGATTCTGAATCAGATGAAGAAGAAGGCACTATAGAGGATCAAGAATCTGGTGATGATGAAATAGACGAGGAACCTAACGATGAGGCTGGTATTCCAGTCGATGATTTGGGTGTTGAAGTAGAAGAAATGAAACATGACCACGAGTATCCTATAATTTCGGTCGGCACCGAGTTCAGGAGCATGCATGAGTTCAAGATGTCGTTCTGGCATTTTTGTATCAAGGGGGAGTTTGACGTTTATCGACTCAAGAACACTGCCCAGAGGTATGAGGCCGTTTGCAAGTTAACGTGGATGAATGGACGGGCCGAGGTACATTGTCCATGGAGAATCACAGCAAGAGCCTTACCTGCGTCGAATGCAATTAGGGTACTGGGGCAATGAATGCAGCAAACCATTAGAACTCTCTCTCTTTTCACTCTATAACTACAATTGATGTGCGATATATTTCTGGCAACTAGTCAACTCCTCTTATCTTTTAAATGAATCTGTGTTGTAGGTGAACAAAATGGGCCCTCCACACATGTGTCCGACAGGCAGCAAACTGAAATCCTCAATGGCTGATACGGAGTGGGTGGCTATGCAATCTATGTCCATACTAAAGGATAAACCTAAGGAGACTGCGAAGAATATTTAGTCTAGCCTTGGTTCTAAATACAACATTGTCCTTCCGTATTACACGGTTTAGAAAGGTAAAGAGAAAGCTCTGGGGGTCTTGCACGGGGATTGGACCAATAGCTTCAGGATGCTGTACAACTTCAAGGCAGAGGTACAAGCTAGGTGTCCGGGGAGTGTTGTGGAGATTGACACCGAATCAGAAGGTGGTAAAATATATTTCAAAACATTTTTCATGGCGCTTAAACCTTGCATCTAGGGATTCAAGGATGGCTGTAGGACGTATCTGAGTGTAGACAACACTGTCCTAACTGGCAAATGGAAAGGCTGCCTGCCATCTGCCACAGCACTTGATGGTCACAACTGGATGTTCCCAGTGGCATTCGGGCTGTTTGAAACAGAAACGGAGGAAAACTGGGTCTGGTTTATGAGGCAGCTCAGGAGATCAATAGACCACATGGATCCATTAGCTATATCCATGGATGCATGCAAAGGGCTGACGAATGCAGTGAAGGAGGTGTTCCCGCGAGCTAAAGGTAGAGAATGACATACCCATATGATGCTCAACTTGTACTCACACTACGCAAGCAGTGTATTTCGTTACATGTGTCCTGTTGCTAGAGTTTACAAACCTAGTAGCAGCGAATATTTCATGAGCAAGATTTTTGCCGAAACCCCTGAACTTCCAGAGTACTTAGCCATCCATCATTCGTAGCTATAGAAGAGGAGTCAACTCAACCCTGACATCAAAGTTGATTGCATAAACAACAACCTTGCAGAATGCCTGAATAACTAGGTGAAGGACATAAAAGTGCGTCTTGTTCATATCTTAATGGACAGTATACGTGGTATGATCATGAAGCTGTTAAATATAAGGAGAGCGATCGGTAGGAGACTTAGAGGACATATGCTACCGCCAGTTGTATAGCAACTGCACAAGAGAAGCCGAGGACTTGCTCATCTTAAGGTTCTCCCGTCAACCAGCAGAAGTTGTGAGGTGGTCGATATGTCCAAGAGTGGCAAAAGGGATGTTGTGAACATCCAGCTGCGAGAATGCACCTACTTAGAGTGGAAGCATACCGGGTAACCTTGCGACCACGCCTTGGCCTTCTTGGTGAATAAAAGAACTCTACCACATTTGGATTAGTATTTGTCAGACTACTACTCTATGGAAAAGTTCAGAGCTACGTACGCTAGATTCGTCGAGCCATGTACAGACCCATCTCAGTGGCCTCAAGTCCAACTGTCTTTCGAGCTTTGCCAGCCAGTTACAAAAAGGGGCAGAGGAAGACCCCAGGTGAATAGGTTTAAGAATTTTCTCGAGAAGAATGGTTCGGCTTTCTATGCTACAAAGAAGGGCAAAAACAGATGCAAGACCTGCCATCTTATAGGCCATAGAGCAGCTGGATGTCCCCTTAATGCTCCCAAACCTAGGTATTAGATGGTACATTCACACAAAAAATTGTGTAGCAGCCTAATGATGTATTGAACTTGAACCTATAAATGTAGTTCGGTTAAACTCTGGAGTTGTGTGCGTGGAACTTGTCGGGTGAAACAATCTGCCTCCCGTACTTGGAGTAAAATGTATCGCGAATTTAGGATTTGATACGGCCGAGGCCACTAGTTGAATCCAAAACTGTGACTGTGCCACTACTATCTGAACAATCTCGGTAGCTGAACGGTTAAATCCTCTCCAAAATCGATGGGTGTTAGTGGCACAAACATGATTTATTTATAGGCGCTTAATAAATCCCTGTTGTTGGCATTACACTTATGATAAGTTTCTGGGCTGAAAAACAATTTCTTAAGATGGCTGCTACACTCCACGAAGCAGCAACTTATTTCAGCTGCTGGACAACGAGATGGCAACATAAACTGCAAATGCAACAGATAATGCCCAGATAATGAGGAAATTGTTTCCACTATCTGGCCTAATCTTGAGCCCGTCTGTCTCACCACCTCCCTGCCCCTGCCTCCCCTGCACCTGGCGAAGCTCTCGGATCTCTTGCTCCAACGCACGAATCTCCTCTTTCTTGTCCCACACAGCATCACACAGATCCTGAACAAGCTCTCTATGAAAACCCGTCAGTGGATTTTAGGTCGACACAAACGTGTCACAGCCAGTCCCCCCTCCCTTCCTGTGTAGTAGATCGAAGGAAACAAAAAAAAAGAATTACATTACGCTTTCTGGATCCGGGTTACCATTGTACCTACAGTAGGAATTAACCGCTCTGATGCTGCAGTTGCTGAATTTTCCTGCAGTATTTTCATCGGTCCACGAAATCCATCTCAGCATCTTCTCACCGCACAAACACAGCATATCGGGGTAGTAATCATAGGGCACCCTCCGGTACCTGATGGAGGCACCCGCCTGACGGCGTTGAGCCGACCCTGATTCCGCCCGAGACGAACTGCATGAGCTGTGAGCCATGAGCGAGGGGAGCGAGGGCAGAGGAAAGAGGAGCCTTTGGATGTCAGGGTAGTGGTGAAACATGATTTATCCCTACTTAATAAATCGGCAGTATCCTACCGTCCACATTCGGCTGACAGGTGGGGGACCTAGCATGTGGACTTGTCAACCAAACCTCCCGCCTTCATGGTTCAAAAGCCCTCTCGCGCGCATTGGACGAAATTTTTTGGCACCTTGCCCGCGTACATATCACTGGGAGGCCTTGCTCAGGAACCAGACACACCTGGCCCACAATCTTACTCCCTCCTAGGAACTTGTCATGGCTCGCGCCGGCAGATCCATCCACTCCATCGCTTCCGATAGGGCTCGCCGCGGCGGATCCACCCCAAGATCCTACCGTCGCAGTATCAAATGGCCATGGTTTCTTGAGAGGAGCAATGACGCTACGTATGCGAGCTCGGCCCCTCCTACCTGTAGAAGGACTGATGCGGCGTCGAGATCGAGAATGAGCTGCCAGGCGTCACGGCGCTTGGTCCATGCCAACCCCGTCACCTTCGTCATTGTCGATTACGATGTGGAGGACGACAGGGACGATGCTGTGCAGAACGCCATTGTTGCCTCCTTGGCGAAGGGCAAGCCACGGGCGGGAGTGGATGTCGCTGGGAAGGGCACGATGGTGTCACCAATCGAGGTGGACTCCGACGATAGCGGTGTGATGTGGGTTTAGATGTTGTTTAGGATGGTTGCAATTTCAGTTGTGTTTAATGCGAGTACAATTATTGTAATGGGTTTGTCGAGCTATATTGAGAAATATGTGCAATAGCAGCGTGTGAGTGCTTCCACTTTAGAAATTGTGTCTGTGCCATTTGCATGTTGCATTATCAATGTAGATTACTTGTAAACAATCCAACGAAAATCATCAGATTACAACCACGGACGGGAGTGGCAGGATGGAAGAGAAGTTGGGACAGTGGCTTCGAGGAGAAGGAATAGGAGGGGGCGTGACACTGGCAGGTGGGCTCTCGGAACACGTGACACTGACATGCGGGAGCGGGAGCACACGGTATTGCCGGTCTGTCCAGAGAAAGCGGAATTTGCAACGTGACAACAGCAAGCTGATTGGACCAATATAATAACTCGTCGAATTATTAAGGAGTACTGAAAACTACAAGTGGTGTACATTCGCACAACACGTATGCTCTAAGCACCTGAGAAGCACCGCTTAAGTCTAACAGTAACGATAGCACAAGTACTACATTTCCCTGTCGGTCTTCTCGATACAAATGTACAAATCCATCTGCCTGTTCGGTCCAACACCGACAAGGTACTGAGATGGCACGCATAGGATCGACCTTAGGTCCACATACTCCACCTCCCGCGGCGTCTGGCAGCTTGGCGCCTCAGCTAGCACTCGAATGCTATCTGACAACGGCGGCTGGGCGTTCGCCCACATGTGCACCGTGTATACGGGCCAGGCGCACGAGACCGACCTGACGCATACGGCACACACGATGGTGGGCCCGGCTCTGGTTCCCGGAACACCGGCGGTGATGGTCAGGACGAAAACAGAGTCGTCCCCCTCCCCCCTGGAAAATTAGCCGGCGGCATGCCGAGTCAGTGAACGGCACCTGCTCTTGGAGAAGTTGGGCTTGCCCGTACGAGATCCTAATCACTTCGATCAAGTGCCTCTCTGCAAGGTGGACAACGAGCTACGCCGGCGGGCCGGTGTAGTTGCAGCCCGGCTCCGTGTAGGAGAGTGGAGCGGGAGCTCGTGGTAGGAGTAATGGCGAAAGCATCCTGGGTGGGAGCACACGAGCGGGAACGCTGCTGCGAAGTTGCGCGCGAGGATCTCCAAATTCTTGGGCTACAACATCTGCCACATCTGAAGTTCGTCAAGAAATCGGAAAAAATATCAGCAGTTAGATTGGCGAATAGCAGGAATATGTAGGATAAGTTCAAAAGCTTGTAAAATGATTTTTTAGCATGAAGGTAGCGACCCGAGAATTGGCGGATGTCGTCGGCTTGCGGCTACGGCAGGATGGAAGTGAATTGAGGAAAGTGGCTTCGAGGGGAAGAAAGAGAAGTACGGGGAGGAAGAGAAGTAACGGGGACATGACACTGGGATATGGCCCACTGAACTCATCAGTCGTGACACTCGCAACATGCCAGTTTGTCCAGAGCAAGCGTGGCCAATCAGGCCGCAGAACAGCCTACTCGAGGATCGCTCTCACGAAGACCATCCCAATCGTCAAAGCACCCCAATCGAACGGTATGTAACAATTGTCATGCAGAACAATTGTTTTATGGCGTGCCTTCTAGAAGACTCGGTCTAATGGTGGATCCATTGGGGGCAGTGCTAGTTTTAGTATAAGAACAAACATGCAGTGACTCTAATGGATACATATGTGGTTTGTGAAAAGAACACATATGCAATGACACTGCTTGATCCATGTGTGGTTTGTGGAAAGAACACACATGCAATGACTCTAGTGCTAGTTTTAGTATAAGAACACACATGCAATGACTCTAATGGATCCATATGTGGTTTGTGGAAAAGAAACACACATGCAATGACCACTGGTTGATCCATGTGTGGTTTGTGGAAAAGAACACACATGCAATGACCACCGGTTGATCCATGAGTGGTTTGTGAAAATAACACACATGCAATGACCACTGGTTGATCCATATGTGGTTTGTGGAAAAGAACACACATGCAATGAACACTGGTGGATCCATAAGTGGTTTGTGGAAAGAACATACATGCAATGACCACTCGTTGATCCATAAGTGGTTTGTGGAATAGAACACACATGCAATGAACACTGGTGGATCCATGTGTGGTTTGTGGAAAAGAACACACATGCAATGAGTCTAGTGCTGGTTTTAGTATAAGAACACAGATGCAGTGAATCTAGTGGGTCCAAATGTGGTTTGGGAAAAGAACACACATGCAATGACACCGGTTGATCCATATGTGGTTTGTGGAAAAGAACACACATGCAATGAACACTGGTGGATCTATAAGTGGTTTGTAGAAAGATAACACATGCAATGACACTGGTTGATCCATATTTGGTTTGTGGAAAGAACACACGTGCAATGACACCGGTTGATCCATGTGTGGTTTGTGGATAGAACACACATGCAAGGACTCTAGTGGGTCCATATGTGGTTGGTGAAAAGAACACACATGCAATGACCACTAGTTGATCCATATGTGGTTTGTGGAAAGAACACACATGCAATGACACTGGTTGATCCATTTGTGGTTTGTGGAAAGAACACACATGCAATGACCACTGGTTGATCCATATGTGGTTTGTGGAAAGAACACACATGTAGTGAACACTGGTGGATCCATATGTTGTTTGTGAAAAGAACACACATGCAATGACTCTAGTGCTGGTTTTAGTATAAGAACACACAAGCAATGACTCTAGTGGTTGATCCATGTGTGGTTTTTGGAAAGAACACACATGCAATGACTCTAGTGCTGGTTTTAGTATAAGAACACACATGCAATTACTCTAGTGGGTCCACATGTGGTTTGTGAAAAGAACACACATGAAATGACCACTGGTTGATCCATATGTGGTTTGTGGAAAAGAACACACATGCAATAAACACTGGTGGATCCATAAGTGGTTTGTGGAAAGAACACACATGCAGTTACTCTAATGCTGGTTTTAGTTTAAGAACACATATGGATCCATGTGTGGTTTGTGGAAAGAACAAACATGCTATGACACTGGTTGATCCATATGTGGTTTGTGGAAAGAACACACGTGCAATGACACCGGTTGATCCATGTGTGGTTTGTGGATAGAACACACATGCAATGACTCTAGTGGGTCCATATGTGGTTTGTGAAAAGAACACACATGCAATGACCATTGGTTGATCCATATGTGGTTTGTGGAAAGAACACACATGCAATGACTCTAGTGGGTCCATATGTGGTTTGTGAAAAGAGCACACATGCAATGACCACTGGTTGATCCATATATGGTTTGTGTAAAGAACACACATGCAATGACACTGCTTGATCCATGTGTGGTTTGTGGAAAGAGCACACATGCAATGACTCTAGTGCTAGTTTTAGTATAAGAACACACATGCAATGACTAATGGATCCATATGTGGTTTGTGGAAAAGAACACACATGCAATGACCACTTGTTGATCCATGTGTGGTATGTGGAAAAGAACACACATGCAATGAACACTGGTGGATCGATGTGTGGTTTGTGGAAAAGAACACACATGCAATGAGTCTAGTGCTGGTTTTAGTATAAGAACACACATGCAATGAATCTAGTGGGTCCACATGTTGTTTGTGAAAAGAACACACATGCAATGACCACTGGTTGATCCATATGTGGTTTGTGGAAAAGAACACACATGAAATGAACACTGGTGGATCCATAAGTGGGTTGTGGAAAGAACACACATGAGTGACTCTAATGCTGGTTTTAGTTTAAGAACACACAAGGAATGACTCTAGTGGTCCATATGTGATTTTTGGAAAGAACACACATGCAATGACACCGGTTGATCCATGTGTGGTTTGTAGAAAGAACACACATGCAATGCCATTGGTTGATCCATGTGTGGTTTCTGGAAATAACACACATGCAATGGCTCTAATGGATCCATATGTGGTTTGTCGAAAAGAACACACATGCAATGACCACTGGTTGATCCATGTGTGGTTTGTGGAAAGAACACACATGCAATGACACTGGTTGATCCATATGTGGTTTGTGGAAAGAACACACGTGCAATGACACCGTTTGATCCATGTGTGGTTTGTGAATAGAAGACACATGCAATGACTCTAGTGGGTCCATATGTGGTTTGTGAAAAGAACACACATGCAATGACCATTGGTTGATCCATATGTGGTTTGTGGAAAGAACACACATGCAATGACTCTAGTGGGTCCATATGTGGTTTGTGAAAAGAACACACATGCAATGACCACTGGTTGATCCATATATGGTTTGTGGAAAGAACACACATGCAATGACACTGCTTGATCCATGTGTGGTTTGTGGAAAGAGCACACATGCAATGACTCTAGTGCTAGTTTTAGTATAAGAACACACATGCAATGACTAATGGATCCATATGTGGTTTGTGGAAAAGAACACACATGCAATGACCACTTGTTGATCCATGTGTGGTATGTGGAAAAGAACACACATGCAATGAACACTGGTGGATCGATGTGTGGTTTGTGGAAAGAACACACATGCAATGCCATTGGTTGATCCATGTGTGGTTTCTGGAAATAACACACATGCAATGGCTCTAATGGATCCATATGTGGTTTGTCGAAAAGAACACACGTGCAATGACACCGGTTGATCCATGTGTGGTTTGTGAATAGAAGACACATGCAATGACTCTAGTGGGTCCATATGTGGTTTGTGAAAAGAACACACATGCAATGACCATTGGTTGATCCATATGTGGTTTGTGGAAAGAACACACGTGCAATGACACCGGTTGATCCATGTGTGGTTTGTGAATAGAAGACACATGCAATGACTCTAGTGGGTCCATATGTGGTTTGTGAAAAGAACACACATGCAATGACCATTGGTTGATCCATATGTGGTTTGTGGAAATAACACACATGCAATGACACTGGTTGATCCATTCGTGGTTTGTGGAAAGAACACACATGCAATGACCACTGGTTGATCCATATGTGTTTTGTGGAAAGAACACACATGCAGTGAACACTGGTGGATCCATATGTTGTTTGTGAAAAAAACACACATGCAATGACTCTAGTGCTGGTTTTAGTATAAGAACACACAAGCAATGACTCTAGTGGGTCCATATGTGATTTGTGGAAAGAACACACATGCAATGACACTGGTTGATCCATGTGTGGTTTGTGGAAAGAACACACATGCAATGACTCTAGTTGTAGATCCATGTGTGGTTTGTGGAGATAACACTCATGCAATGACTCTAGTGCTGGTTTTAGTATAAAAACACACATGCAATGACTCTAGTGGGCCACGTGTGGTTTGTGAAAAGAACACACATGCAATGATCACTGGTTGATCCATATGTCGTTTGTGGAAAAGAACACACATGCAATGAACACTAGTGGATCCATAAGTGGTTTGTGGAAAGAACACACATGCAGTGACTCTAATGCTTGTTTTAATTTAAGAACACATATGGATCCATATGTCGTTTGTGGAGAAGAACACACATGCAATGACACTACTTGATCCATGTGTTGTTTGTGGAAAGAACACACATGCAATGATACAGGTTGATCCATATCTGGTTTGTGGAAAGAACACACGTGCAATGACACCGGTTGATCCATGTGTGGTTTATGGATAGAACACACATGCAATGACTCTAGTGGGTCCATATGTGGTTTGTGAAAAGAACACACATGCAATGACCACTGGTTGATCCATATGTGGTTTGTAGAAAGAACACACATGCAATGACTCTAGTGGGTCCATATGTGGTTTGTGAAAAGAACACACATGCAATTACCACTGGTTGATCCATATGTGGTTTCTGGAAAGAGCACACATGCAAATGACACTACTTGATCCATGTGTGGTTTGTGGAAAGAACACACATGCAATGACTCTAGTGCTAGTATTAGTATAAGAACACACATGCAATGACTCAAATGGAGCTATATGTGGTTTGTGGAAAAGAACACACATGCAATGACCACTGGTTGATCCATGTGTGGTTTGTGGAAAAGAACACACATGCAATGAACACTGGTGGATCCATGTGTGGTTTGTGGAAAGGAACACACATGCAATGAGTCTAGTGCTGGTTTTAGTATAAGAACACACATGCAATGACTCTAGTGGGTCCACATGTGGTTTGTGAAAAGAACACACATGCAATGACCACTGGTTGATCCATATGTGGTTTATGGAAAAGAACACACATACAATGAACACTGGTGGATCCATAAGTGCTTTGTGGAAAGAACACACATGTAGTGACTCTAATGTCTGTTTTAGTTTAAGAACACACAAGCAATGACTCTAGTGGGTCCATATGTGATTTTTGGAAAGAACACACATGCAATGACACCGGTTGATCCATGTGTGGTTTGTGGAAAGAACACACATGCAATGCCATTGGTTGATCCATGTGTGGTTTCTGGAAATAACACACATGCAATGGCTCTAATGGATCCATATGTGGTTTGTCGAAAAGAACACACATGCAATGACCACTGGTTGATCCATGTGTGGTTTGTGGAAAGAACACACATGCAATGACACTGGTTGATCCATATGTGGTTTGTGGAAAGAACACACGTGCAATGACACCGTTTGATCCATGTGTGGTTTGTGAATAGAAGACACATGCAATGACTCTAGTGGGTCCATATGTGGTTTGTGAAAAGAACACACATGCAATGACCATTGGTTGATCCATATGTGGTTTGTGGAAAGAACACACATGCAATGACTCTAGTGGGTCCATATGTGGTTTGTGAAAAGAACACACATGCAATGACCCCTGGTTGATCCATATATGGTTTGTGGTAAGAACACACATGCAATGACACTGCTTGATCCATGTGTGGTTTGTGGAAAGAGCACACATGCAATGAATCTAGTGCTAGTTTTAGTATAAGAACACACATGCAATGACTAATGGATCCATATGTGGTTTGTGGAAAAGAACACACATGCAATAACCACTTGTTGATCCATGTGTGGTATGTGGAAAAGAACAAACATGCAATGAACACTGGTGGATCCATGTGTGGTTTGTGGAAAAGAACACACATGCAATGAGTCTAGTGCTGGTTTTAGTATAAGAACACACATGCAATGAATCTAGTGGGTCCACATGTTGTTTGTTAAAATAACACACATGCAATGACCACTAGTTGATCCATATGTGGTTTGTGGAAAAGAACACACATGAAATGAACACTGGTGGATCCATAAGTGGTTTGTGGAAAGAACACACATGAGTGACTCTAATGCTGGTTTTAGTTTAAGAACACACAAGGAATGACTCTAGTGGGTCCATATGTGATTTTTGGAAAGAACACACATGCAATGACACTGGTTGATCCATGTGTGGTTTGTGGAAAGAACACACATGCAATGCCATTGGTTGATCCATGTGTGGTTTCTGGAAATAACACACATGCAATGGCTCTAATGGATCCATATGTGGTTCGTGGAAAAGAACACACATGCAATGACCACTGGTTGATCCATGTGTGGTTTGTGGAAAGAACACACATGCAATGACACTGGTTGATCCATATGTGGTTTGTGGAAAGAACACACGTGCAATGACACTGGTTGATCCATGTGTTGTTTGTGAATAGAAGACGCATGCAATGACTCTAGTGGGTCCATATGTGGTTTGTGAAAAGAACACACATGCAATGACCACTAGTTGATCCATATGTGGTTTGTGGAAAGAACACACATGCAATGACACTGGTTGATCCATTTGTGGTTTGTGGAAAGAACACACATGCAATGACCACTGGTTGATCCATATGTGGTTTGTGGAAAGAACACACATGCAGTGAACACTGGTGGATCCATATGTTGTTTGTGAAAAAAACACACATGCAATGACTCTTGTGCTGGTTTTAGTATAAGAACACACAAGCAATGACTCTAGTGGGTCCATATGTGATTTGTGGAAAGAACACACATCCAATGACACTGGTTGATCCATGTGTGGTTTGTGGAAATAACACACATGCAATGACTCTAGTGCTGGTTTTAGTATAAAAACACACATGCAATGACTCTAGTGGGCCACATGTGGTTTGTGAAAAGAACACACATGCAATGACCACTGGTTGATCCATATGTGGTTTGTGGAAAAGAACACACATACAATGAACACTGGTGGATCCATAAGTGGTTTGTGGAAAGAACACACATGCAGTGACTCTAATGCTGGTTTTAGTTTAAGAACACATATGGATCCATATGTGGTTTGTGGAGAAGAACACACATGCAATGACACTACTTGATCCATGTGTCGTTTGTGGAAAGAACACACATGCAATGACACTGGTTGATCCATATGTGGTTTGTGGAAAGAACACACGTGCAATGACACCGGTTGATCCATGTTTGGTTTGTGGATATAACACACATGCAATGACTCTAGTGGGTCCATATGTGGTTTGTGAAAAGAACACACATGCAATCACCACTGGTTGATCCATATGTGGTTTGTGGAAAGAACACACATGCAATGACTCTAGTGGGTCCATATGTGGTTTGTGAAAAGAACACACATGCAATTACCACTGGTTGATCCATATGTGGTTTCTGGAAAGAGCACACATGCAATGCTACTTGATCCATGTGTGGTTTGTGGAAAGAACACACATGCAATGACTCTAGTGCTAGTATTAGTATAAGAACACACATGCAATGACTCAAATGGAGCTATATGTGGTTTGTGGAAAAGAACACACATGCAATGACCACTGCTTGATCCATGTGTGGTTTGTGGAAAAGAACACACATGCAATGAACACTGGTCGATCCATGTGTGGTTTGTGGAAAGGAACACACATGCAATGAGTCTAGTGCTGGTTTAGTATAAGAACACACATGCAATGACTCTAGTGGGTCCACATGTGGTTTGTGAAAAGAACACACATGCAATGACCACTGGTTGATCCATATGTGGTTTATGGAAAAGAACACACATGCAATGAACACTGGTGGATCCATAAGTGCTTTGTGGAAAGAACACACATGTAGTGACTCTAATGTCTGTTTTAGTTTAAGAACACACAAGCAATGACTCTAGTGGGTCCATATGTGATTTGTGGAAAGAACACGCATGCAATGACACTGGTTGATCCATGTGTGGTTTGTGGAAAAGAACACACATGCAATGACCACTAGTTGATCCATGTGTGGTCTGTGGAAAGAACACACACGCAATGAACACTGGTGGATCCATATGTTGTTTGTGAAAAGAACACACATGCAATGACTCTAGTGCTGATTTTAGTATAAGAACACACAATCAAAGACTCTAGTGGGTCCATATGTGATTTGTGGAAAGAACACACATGCAATGACACTGGTTGATCCATGTGTGGTTTGTGGAAAGAAAACACATGTAATGACTCTAGTGGTTGATCCATGTGTGGTTTGTGGAAATAACACATATGCAATGACTCTAGTGTTGGTTTTAGTATAAGAACACACATGCAATGACTCTAGTGGGTCCACGTGTGGTTTGTGAAAAGAACACACATGCAATGACCACTGGTTGATCCATATGTGGTTTGTGGAAAAGAACACACATGCAATGAACACTGGTGGATCCATAAGTGGTTTGTGGAAAGAACACACATGGAGTGACTCTAATGCTGGTTTTAGTTTAAGAACACATATGGATTCATATGTGGTTTGTGGAGAAGAACACACATGCAATGACACTAGTTGATCCATGTGTGGTTTGTGGAAAGAACACACATGCAATGACACTGGTTGATCCATATGTGGTTTGTGGAAAGAACACACGTGCAATGACACCGGTTGATCCATGTGTCGTTTGTGGATAGAACCCACAAGCAATGACTCTAGTGGGTCCATATGTGGTTTGTGAAAAGAACACACATGCAATGACCACTGGTTGATCCATATGTCGTTTGTGGAAAGAACACACATGCAATGACTCTAGTGGGTACATATGTGGTTTGTGAAAAGAACACACATGCAATGACCACGGGTTGATCCATATGTGGTTTGTGGGAAGAACACACATGCTATGACACTGCTTGATCCATGTGTGGTCTGTGGAAAGAACACACATGCAATGACTCTAGTGCTAGTTTTAGTATTAGAACACACATGCAATGACTCTAATGGATCCATATGTGGTTTGTGGAAAAGAACACACATGCAATGACCACTGGTTGATCCATGTGTGGTTTGTGGAAAAGAACACACATGCAATGAACACCGGTGGATCCATGTGTGGTTTGTGGAAAAGAATACACATGCAATGACCACTGGTTGATCCATATGTGGTTTGTGAAAAGAACACACATGCAATGACCACTGGTTGATCCATATGTGGTTTGTGGAAAAGAACACACATGCAATAAACACTGGTGGATCCATAAGTGGTTTGTGGAAATAACACACATGTAGTGACTCTAATGCTGGTTTTAGTTTAAGAACACATATGGATCCATATGTGGTTTGTGGAGAAGAACACACATGCAATGACACTAGTTGATCCATGTGTGGTTTGTGGAAAGAACACACATGCAATGACACTGGTTGATCCATATGTGGTTTGTGGAAAGAACACACGTGCAATGACACTGGTTGATCCATGTGTGGTTTATGGATAGAACACACATGCAATGACTCTAGTGGGTCCATATGTTGTTTGTGAAAAGAACACACATGCAATGACCACTGGTTGATCCATATGTGGTTTGTGGAAAGAACGCACATGCAATGACTCTAGTGGGTCCATATGTGGTTTGTGAAAAGAACACACATGCAATGACGACTGGTTGATCCATATGTGGTTTGTGGAAAGAACACACATGCAATGACTCTAGTGCTAGTTTTGGTATAAGAACACACATGCAATGACTCTAATGGGTCCATATGTGGTATGTGGAAAAGAACACACATGCAATGACCACTTGTTGATCCATGTGCGGTATGTGGAAAAGAACACACATGCAATGAGTCTAGTGCTGGTTTTAATATAAGAACACACATGCAATGACTCTAGTGGTTCCACATGTGGTTTGTGAAAAGAACACACATGCAATGACCGCTGGTTGATCCATATGTGGTTTGTGGAAAAGAACACACATGAAATGAACACTGGTGGATCCATAAGTGGTTTGTGGAAAGAACACACATGAGTGTCTGTAATGCTGGTTTTAGTTTAAGAACACACAAGCAATGACTCTAGTAGGTCCATATGTGATTTGTGGAAAGAACACACATGCAAGAACACTAGTTGATCCATGTGTGGTTTGTGGAAAGAACACACATGCAATGCCATTGGTTGATCCATGTGTGGTTTGTGGAAATAACACACATGCAATGACTCTAATGGATCCATATGTGGTTTGTGGAAAAGAACACACATGCAATGGCCACTGGTTGATCCATGTGTGGTTTGTGGAAAGAACATAGATGCAATGACACTGGTTGATCCATATGTGGTTTGTGGAAAGAACACACGTGAATGACACCGGTTGATCCATGTGTGGTTTGTGGATAGAACACACATGCAATGACTCTAGTGGGTCCATGTGTGGTTTGTGAAAAGAACACACATGCAATGACCACTAGTTGATCCATATGTGGTTTGTGGAAAGAACACACATGCAATAACACTGCTTGATCCATGTGTGGTTTGTGGAAAGAACACACATGCAATGACCACTAGTTGATCCATATGTGGTTTGTAGAAAGAACACACATGTAGTGAACACTGGTGGATCCATATGTTGTTTGTGAAAAGAACACACATGCAATGCCTATAGTGCTGGTTTTAGTATAAGAACACACAAGCAATGACTCAAGTGGGTCCATATATGATTTGTGGAAAGAACACACATGCAATGACACTGGTTGATCCATGTGTGGTTTGTGGAAAGAACACACATGCAATGACTCTAGTGGTAGATCCATGTGTGGTTTGTGGAAATAACACACATGCAATGACTCTAGTGATGATTTTAGTATAAAAACACACATGCAATGACTCTAGTGGGTCCACATGTGGTTTGTGAAAAGAACACACATGCAATGACCACTGGTTGATCCATATGTGGTTTGTGGAAAAGAACACACATGCAATGAACACTGGTGGATCCATAAGTGGTTTGTGGAAAGATGTAGAAGGGAGTGTCCCAACCTTTACATAACATAAGGTGGAGTCCCCTGTGTTTACAATGCTAGTCCCTGGATCAATAGCTAGCATCCACAGTTTAGATGTAATATCAAGAAACAAAGGTCATAAAAATAACTTTATAACCAGGGATAATATAATTTTTATTACATCAATACATAGCTCATTTGGCTATTACATTACATTGCAGCGGAATAACTATAATCATGGGGTCCTTCATCTTCAAAGTGCCACAGGCAGATGTTGGTTGTAGACTTTGTAATCCTAATCAAACAATCTTCACTAAAATCAATCAAACCTGCAACATTACAAGTTACAGCCACAAGGGTCAATACATTTTGAATTGTATTGGCAAGCTTCACTTCTATGTATAATATGAATGGATCCTATCAATACATGCATATTTGGCTAATTAGAGTTTTAGGCTCATTTGCATAAAGCAATAATTTATCCTATCTTTTTCAAAATGGTTTTGGTCCTTTGTCAAATCTCTTTTCCAAGAATCCCTTGAACTCCTTGGTAGACACTCAAGTGTTCAAGTCCTTGTCAAAATCTCTTGAGCTCCTTGGTAACCCCAAGTGCATCAAGTTTTATAAAATCTCATGAGTTCCTTGGTAACCCCAAGTGTTCATGTTTTCATTAAAATCTCTTGAGCACCTTGGTAACCCCCAAGTGCATCAAGTTTTATAAAATCTCTTTGAATTCCTTGGTAGACACTCAAGGGCATCACGTTTTTATTTTAGAAGATGGAATGTCGAGATCTCCCATAGTTCAAACTTTAGTTGCTTAGTATTGTCCATAACCGGGGACACGGCTAAGTACTTAGATTTTATTATCTTTTGCAGAAGGAGTACACTTTACCCACATGTCACAATCTCATCCTTTTGCCACCAGTGGCCTACTGGATTAGTGCTCACCAAGATGGAGTACTGGCAGACTGAGAATGTGACGAAGTCTTTCCAAAAGGTCCTCCCATACACCATTGCTAGCTTGTCTTCAGCCCCCATGAAGCATTCCAGATCCCCATGTCTAGTAACTAAAGACAATGTATGGGTCTTCCTAATGTAGTTGACTCAGCCAGAGCCATAATAGCATGTGGTTGCACACGAAAGCCACAATTGGAGAAGCATGTTCAATCTCTAAGTTTCCTAGGTGGGTTTTCTTTTGGAGCACAACACAAAGAGATTACCATAGACATGGTTCCTTTTGTTGCCACCTTCTCCAAAACTTAAAGTATCCTCCACCCAGGTGGTTCATTGAGTCCTTGTTTTATTATATAAAACACAAGTCCTTTTCTCAACTTTGTAAAATCTCAACATGTATCTCTTTTCCCAATAAAGCATGGCTAAGCATGTACAACTACAATGTTTTCTCTAAGGAATGTATAAGGTATCCTAATAGGATTTAGCATAGCATAAGTATAAAATTATTTTCATGCATGTTTTCAAAATCCACTAAGTATAATGAAAATAGTAGGACTTTTGTATGATAGTGTAACTTGCCTTTTTGGTAGGAAATGGTGGTTCACTCCTTGATCTTGCTAGTCTCACACTTCTCTAATTTCACTACAAGTCAATCAAGCAAACACAAATCAACTAACATTCCAATCCAAGGTCAACAAACAATTTCACACACACAAAGCAATGGAATCTATGTTATGCATAAGTATGCAAATGATGGTTCTATTGCAAGGATGGTCTCCACTAGGCTCCTAAACTTTATAAGGCCCAAATTGGTCATTTACCAAAATGGCAAAGTCATTTGCAAATTGGGTTTTATCCATAACCATTTTCAAAACCTTTCATCATTTTATGTGGTGAAAAGCATTTTTCTCAATGCCCAACCTTAAGTGGTTTCACCAAATAAGTTGTTGTTTATCAAAACTTGGTGTTTATGGTTAGTAGGTTTGGTCTAAAACATTTTCTCCAAAGTTTTTACTCAAAACCATTTTCATAAACAAAACAATAGTTTTATTTAGCTAGAAGTGGACTAAACCAATTAATCCTTTCTAAACTTTTCCAAATCCATTTTCCAACCCAAGGGTTGGTTCCTAGGGTCAGTAGGTTCTTCACAATCCATTTTGCAAAGGTTTAAACCCTAAAATTATTTTTAAACAATTTTTCTAGTCTAAATAAGCACACAAATGAATCTGCAAGAACAAGTAATTAACAGATACTATTTACTAAACCAAGGGCATGGTTGGCTAGGACTTGCTCTCCTGAATCCAACGACATAAAATTTGTAATTTTTGGACGTGTGGATCCAAAGTTATAGTGTTTTCAAATTCACAAACAATTCTGTTTTCAAATTTCTGTTTAAACCAAAACTGGCCACGCGTCGCTTCGTCATTCGCTGGTACCGGTTCGGTCGGATCGGCTCTGTGACGCGTTGGATCTAATTAGATCGCACGGTCCTTATCGCGTACCCCTTCGGTGCTAAGTGATCTAATCGTGAGCGCCAGATCTCGATCCAATGGTGCTGGTCTGCTTGACCATATGCGAGCGGCGCCGGCGGCGGCTAGCGGTGGCGACGGTGAGACAGTGGCGGCGCTGGCGAAACAGGAAGTGAGAGGGGGAAGGGAGTAGGCTCACCGAGATCGCAGGAGGCTGGGGAAGCTCGTCGTGTGGTCGACGAGGCAAGGGGCGCACGAGGGCAGGAGGAATTCCTCGCCGGAGTTTGGTCTGGCGGCGGTTGGCTCTAGTCGAGGTCGAAGACTATGCTACAGTCATGAGAAGGCAAACCAGAAGCATGGTTAGACGCAGGAGATCACGGAGATGCTGTGTGCATGAACGAGAAGAAGAGGGGCGGCCGGAAACTACCTGTGGGGCTCGTCGGAGTTGGAGCGGACGGCGGCGTCGTTCAGAGCTTGATGCAGACGTTGCTCTGGGGCACCCGCGGTCGTACGAAGGGCACAGGTGGATGCGTCTGGTAGTGGTGAAGGTGTGAGCTTGGTCGGGGAGGCAGGAGGTGGTGAGTACTGGCCGGAATTGGAGAAGAAAGCTCGTCGGAGCAGTGGCGGTGCAGGGCAAAATAATCGCAGCCTGGGGGCAGAGAGAGAGAGAAGCTTGAGGGAAAATGGAGAGGGAGAGTGGGCGCTTAAGAGGGCGAGGTCGCTGAGCAGAATCACTGCGGGTTTTACTGCGAATTAACGCGCGACATCAGTGGCAGAAACGGCCGGCGTGGTCGTCGTGAAGAAGGAGACGGGCTGGAGAAGTGGGGTCTGCTGGTCAGTGGGAAAAGGTGTGAGGGAAGGGTCCACTGGTCATTGGTTCTGCGGGTCAGATACTGGGTGCGAATCGTTTTTCTTCGGGGAGGAATAGTTGGGCTGGTTCTGGGCCTTAGTGGGCTGCTGGGTTGGGTCAGGTCCAATTCCATTTTTTTTTCTGTCTGCTGGCTTTTCTTTTTCTATAACTATTTCCTGTTTTGAAATTCAAACAACCAAACATCATTCAAATTGGTTCAAACAATTTCCAAGCTTTGTGACTTTGAATTTGGTTCTGTTCAGCAGTATAAACCAAATTCCACAGCCAAAATTAATAATTTTATTTTAGGTCCATTATTAATTAAATAAACAGACCATTGCTATTCAATCAAAATAGAATTTGATGTTTATTTTAAAACTCCATTTTGAAATCTAATTATTTCCAAAACCAATCAGTAGGTTTTATTTGGGAATAAAATACGTAGAAAACTTATCTTTAAATAAATAAGTTTTGTTATTTTGGAAATAGTAAAACCTTTATTAATAAAACTTGGATTATTAAATCCTTATTGATTTTATTAAATAAACTTTTACTATTTTATCAAAACAAAATGTTTTATTTCCAAAGCTTGGTTAAGTCTTAATTTGGCTTTGTGAAATAATTTCTTATTTTAAAATCCTTCCTTTTCTTTTGGAAGTTTAATCCTTTTATCTAGATGATTCAAAATAGTAATTCCAAATATTTTATTTTCCTTTTATAAATGTTTAACCTTTTAAATCCCTTTAGGATTTTATTTAATCCAAATAGGTTTGAAGTTCCATTTAAATTCAAAAGTTTCTTCTGGCCCTAAAAATCAAACAAAGTTTTATTTTATTCATTTATTTTCACATTACAAGATTTGGAAAATCTTGGGATGTGACAGGCTACCACCCTTAAAATAAATCTCGTCCCGAGATTTGGGAAGGTTAGGGTTACAAGCAGGCTCAAAACAACTAGGGTACTACCACCCTTAAAAATCTTCTAACAAAATTACATATTGTCCTTCTTGGGATCCTGGAAAAACTTTCTCTATGTAAACAGTTGCATTTGTGTCCTTAGTTTCCATGCTTGACTCATGGGCCAAGGTTGAGTTTCTCCATAGGCTTGTTCAACTTGTTCTTCATCTTTTCGGGACAGTTGCTTGCATAATGTCCTGGGTTCTTGCAGTTGAAACAGTGGATTTCTTGGAGTTCTTTACGTGGCTCTTGTGGACAAGTTGCTACATAATGGCCTAGCTCTTTGCAGTTGTTGCACACTACTTGGTCAATCTCTTTATTCTTCTTGTTCTTTGGGCATCCACTGGAGTAGTGTCCCATTTCCTTACATTTACGACATTGCACAAGGCTCATGTCCTGCTTTTGTTTCTTGGGTTTCTTTAGTCCTTTGAATTGGGTTGTCTTGTTTGGAGGTATAAGTGGTCCTTTTCCTTTCTTGGTAGACTTGGATCCTTCTTGTTTCCTTTGTTCCACAATGGAGTAGATGGGGCATTGGATAGGAGTATGATTGTTTCCTTCACATAGGTAACAAGTAGCTTGAGAAGTGGGACATTGTCCAATATGATGTTTCTCTTCACAGTTAGGGCATTGATCTTCATGCTCCTTGGAAGTATGGTCCTTGTATCCACAAATAATGCAAGCTGGGTCTCCATCTAGAATAACATTCTTGTCATCCTTGTTGTCATACACTCTTTTGGGATAGTTTTCTTCCATGTTGATCATTTGATTAGTCACCTTAAGCATTAGTTGGGATTGTTCTTCCAAAAACTTTTGCAGTGCTGGATCTTTATCACTATTGCTGGCTATGAACTGAGCTGTTAGTTGGTTCAACTGGTGTTGGGTTGCTATGAGATCTTTCATGCTGTCAGCTTGGTTGGTGTTGGTGTCATCAACTTTGATGTTAGAGTCCTTTGGAGTAGTCATCTGTTTGGGTTGGAGGAAAATTAGAATAGGTAAAGGTTTTTCTAAGGAATCAATTGTAATCACACATATCACAATTCACACAGGCATTGTGCATGTATTCACAAACCAAACATTTCACTCAAACAACAATGCTAAAGCACACACTTAGGCAACAAAATATTTTTGTTACACCACATAAGTTGGTGGGTTTGATTTAACTAAAATATGGTGGTCCATCTATTTGGTTTACTTGTGATCTTTCCATCCTTCTTGGTTGCTTCTTCTCACATGAGATCATGGTTCTTTGGGAAAACTCTTGGTTATCTTGACTTCTAGTGAAGTGAGCTCCTTCTAACTTTTGCATTCTCTCAGTCTCTAATTTTTGAGCAAGATTTCCTTGTCTCTCATGCAGTCCTTAGTGGTATCCAAGTTGGAAGTCCTTGGTGATCATGCTGAAGATGTTGAACTCATTATAGTTGAAGAAGTTGAAGTCATTAGAGTTGAAGATGTTGAAGAAGTCCTTTGAACATGGTGTAGTCTTGGGCTATGGGGTAGGTTTTTCCATCAAGTTTGAAAGTAGAAGAGATGTTGAGTTGAAACCAAAATGGTTGAGGAAAGAGTTTACAAGTGTTTTGTAAATAAGTTTTTGGAACAAGTACAACTCCTATTTTTCTAAGGGTTTTTGTCCAATCCTAGGTTTACAAATCCTACAGGCAACACAATGCTCTGATACCATCTGTAGAAGGGAGTGTCCCAACCTTTACATAACATAAGGTGGAGTCCCCTGTGTTTACAATGCTAGTCCCTGGATCAACAGCTAGCACCCACAGTTTAGATGTAATATCAAGAAACAAAGGTCATAAAAATAACTTTATAACCAGGGATAATATAATTTTTATTACATCAATACATAGCTCATTTGGCTATTACATTACATTGCAGCGGAATAACTATAATCATGGGGTCCTTCATCTTCAAAGTGCCACAGGCAGATGTTGGTTGTAGACTTTGTAATCCTAATCAAACAATCTTCACTAACATCAATCAAACCTGCAACATTACAAGTTACAGCCACAAGGGTCAATACATTTTGAATTGTATTGGCAAGCTTCACTTCTATGTATAATATGAATGGATCCTATCAATACATGCATATTTGGCTAATTAGAGTTTTAGGCTCATTTGCATAAAGCAATAATTTATCCTATCTTTTTCAAAATGGTTTTGGTCCTTTGTCAAATCTCTTTTCCAAGAATCCCTTGAACTCCTTGGTAGACACTCAAGTGTTCAAGTCCTTGTCAAAATCTCTTGAGCTCCTTGGTAACCCCAAGTGCATCAAGTTTTATAAAATCTCATGAGTTCCTTAGTAACCCCAAGTGTTCATGTTTTCATCAAAATCTCTTGAGCACCTTGGTAACCCCCAAGTGCATCAAGTTTTATAAAATCTCTTTGAATTCCTTGGTAGACACACAAGGGCATCACGTTTTTATTTTAGAAGTTGGAATGTCGAGATCTCCCATAGTTCAAACTTTAGTTGCTCAGTATTGTCCATAACCGGGGACACGGCTAAGTACTTAGATTTTATTGTCTTCTGCAGAAGGAGTACACTTTACCCACATGTCACAATCTCATCCTTTTGCCACCAGTGGCCTACTGGATTAGTGCTCACCAAGATGGAGTACTGGCAGACTGAGAATGTGACGAAGTCTTTCCAAAAGGTCCTCCCATACACCATTGCTAGCTTGTCTTCAGCCCCCATGAAGCATTCCAGATCCCCATGTTGTAACTACCTCGGTGAATTACGCTCCTAGTTACAAGCCTGGACGAGCGGAAATGGTTAAAATAGTACGGTGGGGCCCAAATGCCACTCACAAGTAGACCTTTCGGCCGTCCTAACCATTTCCAAACATTGGGACAAGAACGGGCGGCGTAATCGGCAGGCGAAGGGATCAACTACATACACAAATGAGTATGTATGCAAGCCACCATACAATAGTTCTCAGAGCCATTCCATCTAAAAGAAATAGAAATATTGCAACGCCTTACGGCAAGATCCAAATATCCTAGATAGATATAATAGTTTAGGATATCTCCTCATACATCAAACATCAGAGTATCAGGCGGAAGCGGAAAACAAGATCCGAGTACGGATAAGAAGCAAATCAGCATAAGATGCCCCATAAATAAACACATCCCGCCCACAGATCTCACGGATCCCCGTTCCCGGAATCTCTACACCGAATGATCGTTGCCAACATCGTCCGTCTCCTCCACCCAGTATCCATCTTGCGAGCTTACCTGTTCATCTGAATCAAACAATTTATCATGTGAGACCCTAGGGGTACTCAGCAAGTCTTTATGCCTCTAAAGGGGACACAACCTAGGGTGACGCAATTGCAGCAAAAGATAATACCTAACAATTCTATAGATACTCGCTATCCATCCGCCTAACCAAAGATAGACGGATGTCCGTGAAATAATAACAGCAGTTATAACAGTAATATTAACAGATCCATCCTCCTCCTCGCTTACCGACGAGGAAGCGGACGAACAGCCCCCCATCCGTTGGCAGTTTTATTATCCATTCCATGAGTGTTGCACTATTTACTAGTCAGGTACTTAGTCAAATTAAAAGCGGTACTTTAGTTATACTTGTCTATGATCGAGAAACTGTGCTCCAAGTCGTCCATAACCGCGGACACGGCTTTCAGAAAGTTTTACCCTGCAGGGGTGCACAAATAGCAACACACACTCGATCAACCTCGGAAAAACCAAATCAAAACCCAACGAGGCAGTCACAACAAAGCGATCACAGGATTCAGAAATATTTCAGGCGCCACCCCATTAAGCTACCCGCGACGAAGTTGGCCGACTCCGAGACGGACTCAAGGTTTGTGTGGACGGCTGTAAACGACTGGGAACCCGAAAATGTGACTGGGCTTGTCGATACAGCGAAAACGTGTCACGGACCTAAACAGTACAGGTGCATCCTCGCACAATCTTAAATTAAGCAGTAAAGCATGGCATAAGTACAGGATAGTAATAAAGCCCCAAACTAATTGTGGCCCCAAGAAATAAGAATGAATCAAGCTCTGGCTCAGGGGGGTCCATAGGCCTCCCGGATGTGGATAGCGTGAATATTCAAGGAACAGGAATCAAGTACTCGGGGTCCTACGGGACACAAGTGAGCATGAAAAACCAAATAGCAGATATTGCTCACCGGTGCCACTTTCATTAGTTATCCCATTACTACTCAGGTTAAGTTGTATATGTACCTCGTTATCCATCAGACACTCACATACCCTACACATGCTGTTCTACGACTCGCATGGCTCAAACAACTCCTGTAGTAATGGCTCATGGGATGGAGGAACAAGCTTCGGTGGGGTTTAAAAGTAAAGGCTATGCAGTACTTGGGATTCAATTTAATGCAATCGCGACTCAATGATGCAAGAATAAGATAGAGGCAATAGGTACTGTATGTATGCAAGCATGTGGTAGTGCTTGTCTGGCAGCTCAGTTGAAGCGAGAGAAGGATCTGGGTAGTTCTCCTGGGTTTCTTGGTATATCCCCTGCTCAGCGTCTATTCGAAGAAGAACCAAACAAACAAGGGCCAACATAAATAAAGTGCACAAGCATATGAATAAAATGCGACAAGCAAACAATCATGCCATGATGAATGATGCACAATTTGCATGGCAATAAAGTATCATGGCATGGGTGAGGTGTGGAATACAAGAAATAAAGCATTTTATGGAGTTTTAATCATATTTTATACTCAAATAAGTTGCTGTAAACTTTATATTTATATGATGCATGCTGCAATTCAGAACATGGAATGCATAAACAGAAAGGTCTCGTCGAGCTAATCATTTTAGACATATTATTTGTCAAATTTTGGAGTTATAAAACAAAAGTTATTAATTATTTAAGGCAAAGGGCATTTTATTGCAATTTTATTCAACTGGAAAAATTAAAGTGTCCAAAACATATTTTGAAGGCCATATTTGAATTCCTCATATCTTTCTGATTTCAAAACATATATTACATGTATTATTTGGATTTATATTTTAAAAGTTATTTGAAAACAGATTTGAAATTTGGATTTAAATTAATTTGGAAAAGTTTGAATTTAAACAGTAAACAGGAAAACCTTTTTCTACTTACCCTGAGCTAGCCACGGCCACAGACAAGTGGGGCCAGGCTGACTGGGCGACACAGCGCTCAAAAGGGGTCTTCTCCACCGCGGCTGCTGCTAGCCACAGAGGCTGACGGGTGGGGTCAGCGGGCTCGCAGGCCCACATGCCAGCGGCGGAAGAGCGCGGAGACTGACAGGTGGCCAAAACGGGAGCGCGGGTTGAGGGGTGCTAAACTAGGGGGCCTATCTGCAAAGAGTTACTACGGCTGACAGGTGGGCTCAGGCGGACCGCGGGTTAGGAGTAAAAAGGTTGGGGGGGGGGGAAGTGCAAAGTAGCAGCTGCTACTATACTTCTTCTCTAAATCTCTGTCGACAGGTTTGTGCTCGACAGGGCGGGGCTCGGTGCAGGGGTCGATCCCGCGACTTCGCGTGCACGCGCGGCGGCGGTTACCGCTGCGGTGGCCTGGCGTTGTTGCTGGGGAACGGCTGCGCGGATAGAAAACCCTGTCGCGGCACGACGGCGAGGACGCGACCGCGAGCGCGCCAGCGCAGAGAGCGCTCGACGAATCGACTAGCGTGTACAGGGATGGATCGGCCAGAGGAGGGTGTCTAGGAGGTTCGGAGGCTCACCGCGGGGAGGGCGATGGTGTCAGATCAGCTTGGGACGCAGGGGATCGGCGAGGAAGCAGACGTTCCGGCGGGCTAGGGTTTGTCGACGGTGGCGGCGGGTACCGGCAGTTCCAGCGCTTCTCCTCCTCGCCGGCGGGTACGGGGCGACGCAGGGGCAGGTCCACGGACTCCTCGATCACCTCCACGACATGCTGAACGGCTGGCTTGACAGGGGCGACACGGTGCTGGCGGTGATCGGCGTCGGCTGCTGGTGGTCGGAGAGGAGGAAGGAGGAGGGAAGGGCTGGCTCAGGACAGATCTGGGCGAGCAGAGGGGAGCCGTGTGGGAGAGGGAAAAGGAGGGAGGGAGGAGGAGCAGCTGTGGCAGGGGGTAGAGGAGGGTGGCTCGGTGCCACCTTTTTCCTCTCCTCCTCACGTGCTTGCTCGGGTAGGGCAGGGCAGGTAGGTCGTGGAGAGGCTGCAGGTGGGGCCAGGGAGCCTCCAAGGAGGCAGGCTCGGGCTGGTGGAGCCTTGTGGCAGAGAGAGAAGGAGAGAGAGGCTCGGGTAGATGCTAGGGTTAGAGGTAGGTTAGTGGCTCGGGTTAGGGCTTGGGTTGGATGGTAGCTAGGTGGGGCCAGGGTGGCCAGGTGGGGCCAGCAAGGTGAGGCTCTGCATGGTGAGACTAAGGGGAAGGTTAGGGTTTGGTTTGGAGAGAGAGGAGTTAGATGGAAAGGAGAGAGGGTGAGGTGAGAGAGAGATAAGGTAGGGTGCTTAGGGTTTAGAGTTTTATATACTTGCATGCACCAAACTAGATCAAACCAAGAATATGTGGAATAGGTGTTGGGTTTAGCAAACTCAAACAAGATCAACAAAAAGGAGTGGAAGAGAGGGATAGGGTGTGGTGGTGGATTTTAGCAAGACCAAACTAGATCAAGCCAAAAGAGAGGAAGATAGAGAGAGATGGGAGATGATCCACTCAAAAATTCAAATAAAATCCAAAAGGCTAGAATGTGGTGGTACTTGCATGGGCCATGCATAAATAGTAAATGCCTCCTCTAGTAGTGAAAACCACTAGATTATCTCATGGCATTTGTATAAGCAAGCTTCCCAAATTGGAATAAGGCCCAACAAAAGAAAAGAGAGCTTGTTTACCACATGGATTAAATAAAAGATCATGCATGAATATAAGGTGGTCAAGCTTGTGTGTATGTGCCACTAGCCAACATGAACCACAATGGTATTCCTACATGAGCTTATATTCATATTTAACCCATATGAAAACTTGACAAGGGTTCCACTCACATAGCATGCAAAGGTGGCCATGTGGCTCTCATATACCAATAATGTGAAAACAACATGGTGCATATATGGGAGCATGTGGAATTGTAAGTGGAGCCATCCCAACCCACATGAGCTAGAGGTAAACCCAAATAAATGCAAAGCTCACATATAGTGGAATGGTGGAATTATAAGGTGGTGACAGAGGAAGGTGATGGAGTTGAATAAAAGATATGCCCCCAACTCAACTTGGGCATTAAACAATATATCAATAACCAAATACAATATCAAGAGGCAAATACAATTTACAATGCGTATGAGAGAAGATCCAAAACAAAAAGGGTTTTATATGATGCTCAAATGCAAGGTGGCATGATGACATGAGCATGATATCATTATGATGCAACAATTATATATAGGAAGTAGCATATATATAGACTAGGCTAGTAGCATTGCAATTGTTAGACAATTGGGATGCTACAACTCTCCCCCACTAAACAAGAATCTCGCCCCGAGATTCCTAGGAAAAGGAAAACAACACAAGGAGAGGCGGTTGTTCGGAACGAAGGTGACCCTCACGTTCCCAAGTTGATGAACAACGGAAAGGTGCGACCACTACACCTTGCAAAACTTGCTAGACTTGTTGCGAGTCTTGCGTTTTGCTTGAGACACAAAGGGTTAGAAGAATTGAAGGATTGTCGTGAGGCAAGAAGGATAGGATGAACATAGATCTGATTTTCTCGAGAAACATGATAAAAGAATAGAACCACTTGTGAAAGAAAGGACAAGATGATGTATCATGAATATAGAAAGACACACCGTTAAGATTACAGATTTACCGATATTAGAGAGGATGAATCTTTATCTCGCCGGAAGAAAAAGAGCTAGATTGGAGAGGTTTTGAACCACTATGACAATAGCATCGTATCTTCTCTCGGATTTGAGAAATGAAGTACGGAATTAATATTTCCTTCAAACAATAGAGTCCCTTGATATCAACAGAAAGATTTAGTTAGACATCGTCTAATTAGATTCTTGTTGCGCCGGTAAGACCCAAAGGATCACGCAATTGAGGTGCGCGGATATAACTTCTAGACAAGGAGGTGATGCTAGATTATGGTGGGATCCCGAGAAGAAAGAAGATGGAGGATCTGGAGTTTATTGTAGAGATACTTATTGTTTTCTTTAGCCTTGAGGCTAACGCAATAGATTTGCGGCTGATGGCATCAACCATAATTGGCTTTACCACAGAAAAAGAATTGATGAAACAAAGAGAGAGATAGTTTCCTTTCATCTTGTTTGGGGATGTAGAGCAACGGTAGAATGACGAGGACAGAAAAGGGTTTGCGTCTGTTACCACCAAATAATTGAAGATTTTCTCCATCTATAATAGACAGACCACCAACAAGAGATTATTGATTACCTTCTTCGAGAGAGCACTCCGGAAAAACAAGGACGGAAGTAAAAGTATCGAGGGATAAAGGCCACTTCTAACTTCCGTGGAATGAGTGAAATCACATTAATTCACCAATTCAATGTACAAGAGCGAATGATAAGAGTAGTGGTATGGTAGCTACTCCATCCCGCACTCAAAGCATTACTCTGCACATGAATAAGAAAACCATGCAACCCAACTACCGAAACAGACTGAAGGTATTGATAAGAAGAGCTCATGGAACTCCGTAAGAAAACAAAGATAGATGCAAACGATTCGCCGGATTCATAGATAGCTAAAGATGATGATGTTGTCGTCATGTCTGAAGTACCAAGCCACCGGAAAGATATGAAGGAAGATTACGGAGAACAACTGCAAGATTCAACAGCTACAGAAAAGATAGCACCAACTTGAACAGAAGGAATACAAGATCTAGAAGGTCTCCATGGCCTCCGGTGGGTTGAGCATAGACGATAGAGCGAGAGGGTTTCAAGAGATTGCTTGACGAGACTGAGGTGAAAGAACTCCATGTTCTTCTTGAAATGATTGCGAGAGATTTAGCAGTCTTGAGGAAATCTTCGGCGGAACGACGATGATAACTCGCCAACAAGGAAAGACTCTAGGTTTGATTGAAGATGGAAGATGGAATTAACAATGGACTTGCTGATTCCAGAATTGAAGCGATCTATTTAGCAGAAGGACGAGGCCGAGATAGGTGACTTCAGAAAGTCAGAATTCTCACTTTGAGACTTTGCACACAGGCAGTGCTCACGAAGCTTGAGAGAAAGAGACACAGATGATCTTCCATGTCCTTCCATTGATATGGAATAGGCAAGCATATTATCAACATATACCACCATGGATTAACAGAATATTCCCAGAATATCAAGTTCAAAAGGCGAGAGAAACGAAAAAATGCTCGAACACTTCCTGAGCTCAACGCTCTTAGAAAGATCAATATTAAGAGCACGGGTTCGTGTTGAAGAAGATGCACTGGCAGAATAGACTATCTGGTCCTTCGGAAGAAAAGAGATGTCACCTGATTCACATTGTCGATTGGATCACCGGTTACAAAGATAAAGAGATCTTGGATAAAGAAAAGATGATAGATCATACCTCAAGCAAAACTACCAGAGACGAAAAGATGCAATTCCCTCATCTCAAATAGAATTTTGCAGATACGGAGTTCAAAAAGATGTGCAGCATGATGAACAGATGATAGACCGCCGTAGTGCCTTGAGAAACTCCGGATTGCCAAAGATGCTTGAATATGCATAGATATGATCACGGTGTACTCAAAATCACAGGAGATAACCGTCACCATTTGGAGGATAGCGTTGATAGCATTTTCCATATTCCACTCATGACAAGTGTCATATAGCTATGCCGAGAACCAAATTACAATCACCAGCATCGGATCGACACATGTTATGTAATTAGCCCAAGAGAAAAAGAGATGAATTGAAAACTCCAGGATTAAGCGCCGGTGACAAAAGAATGAGTTAGCCTGGACATGCTGATAAAAGGGAGATAGATAATGTTTCACACACGACTGAAAAGGAGTGTGGAAACATAGATGTATCAAAGAAAATTTTTCCGCATTTTCGGCATTAAAATGCCAATAGATGCGCAAAATCACTTATCGGGCATCGATTAGCAACTGATGAATTCACAGAATGTGGAGTTGCTAGAAGGAAGGACACCCTTAAGAAGATGGCACCGGTTAACAAGGAGTCGGATAGATCGCGCCGGTTTTCAAAAGCCTGTCAGTATGGAATGTACCAACAGTTGATAACCAAAGGCAGATTGTGATAACAAATTGGATGCAACAGATAGACAAGGAATTACACACACACACACACACACACTTTCTATGGTACTACGGAAACTCAGAACACGTGAATCCTAGTTTGAATTTTAAGGAGAGGATTGAAAACGTTACACTTCCTTACCAGAAAAGTGGGTGGTTGGGTAAGAAGAAAAATGGAAGCAGTCCTACTCTCACGTTTTGTTTTTCCCTAGTATACATAGCTACCAAAATATTTGCTAGACTGACAACGACCATTTGGCTGAGACCCTGAAGGGCGGGCTGGCTCTGATACCAATTGTAACTACCTCGGTGAATTACGCTCCTAGTTACAAGCCTGGACGAGCGGAAATGGTTAAAATAGTACGGTGGGGCCCAAATGCCACTCACAAGTAGACCTTTCGGCCGTCCTAACCATTTCCAAACATCGGGACAAGAACGGGCGGCGTAATCGGCAGGCGAAGGGATCAACTACATACACAAATGAGTATGTATGCAAGCCACCATACAATAGTTCTCAGAGCCATTCCATCTAAAAGAAATAGAAATATTGCAACGCCTTACGGCAAGATCCAAATATCCTAGATAGATATAATAGTTTAGGATATCTCCTCATACATCAAACATCAGAGTATCAGGCGGAAGCGGAAAACAAGATCCGAGTACGGATAAGAAGCAAATCAGCATAAGATGCCCCATAAATAAACACATCCCGCCCACAGATCTCACGGATCCCCGTTCCCGGAATCTCTACACCGAATGATCGTTGCCAACATCGTCCGTCTCCTCCACCCAGTATCCATCTTGCGAGCCTACCTGTTCATCTGAATCAAACAATTTATCATGTGAGACCCTAGGGGTACTCAGCAAGTCTTTATGCCTCTAAAGGGGACACAACCTAGGGTGACGCAATTGCAGCAAAAGATAATACCTAACAATTCTATAGATACTCGCTATCCATCCGCCTAACCAAAGATAGACGGATGTCCGTGAAATAATAACAGCAGTTATAACAGTAATATTAACAGATCCATCCTCCTCCTCGCTTACCGACGAGGAAGCGGACGAACAGCCCCCCATCCGTTGGCAGTTTTATTATCCATTCCATGAGTGTTGCACTATTTACTAGTCAGGTACTTAGTCAAATTAAAAGCGGTACTTTAGTTATACTTGTCTATGATCGAGAAACTGTGCTCCAAGTCGTCCATAACCGCGGACACGGCTTTCAGAAAGTTTTACCCTGCAGGGGTGCACAAATAGCAACACACACTCGATCAACCTCGGAAAAACCAAATCAAAACCCAACGAGGCAGTCACAACAAAGCGATCACAGGATTCAGAAATATTTCAGGCGCCACCCCATTAAGCTACCCGCGACGAAGTTGGCCGACTCCGAGACGGACTCAAGGTTTGTGTGGACGGCTGTAAACGACTGGGAACCCGAAAATGTGACTGGGCTTGTCGATACAGCGAAAACGTGTCACGGACCTAAACAGTACAGGTGCATCCTCGCACAATCTTAAATTAAGCAGTAAAGCATGGCATAAGTACAGGATAGTAATAAAGCCCCAAACTAATTGTGGCGCCAAGAAATAAGAATGAATCAAGCTCTGGCTCAGGGGGGTCCATAGGCCTCCCGGATGTGGATAGCGCGAATATTCAAGGAACAAGAATCAAGTACTCGGGGTCCTACGGGACACAAGTGAGCATGAAAAACCAAATAGCAGATATTGCTCACCGGTGCCACTTTCATTAGTTATCCCATTACTACTCAGGTTAAGTTGTATATGTACCTCGTTATCCATCAGACACTCACATACCCTACACATGCTGTTCTACGACTCGCATGGCTCAAACAACTCCTGTAGTAATGGCTCATGGGATGGAGGAACAAGCTTCGGTGGGGTTTAAAAGTAAAGGCTATGCAGTACTTGGGATTCAATTTAATGCAATCGCGACTCAATGATGCAAGAATAAGATAGAGGCAATAGGTACTGTATGTATGCAAGCATGTGGTAGTGCTTGTCTGGCAGCTCAGTTGAAGCGAGAGAAGGATCTGGGTAGTGCTCCTGGGTTTCTTGGTATATCCCCTGCTCAGCGTCTATTCGAAGAAGAACCAAACAAACAAGGGCCAACATAAATAAAGTGCACAAGCATATGAATAAAATGCGACAAGCAAACAATCATGCCATGATGAATGATGCACAATTTGCATGGCAATAAAGTAGCATGGCATGGGTGAGGTGTGGAATACAAGAAATAAAGCATTTTATGGAGTTTTAATCATATTTTATACTCAAATAAGTTGCTGTAAACTTTATATTTATATGATGCATGCTGCAATTCAGAACATGGAATGCATAAACAGAAAGGTCTCGTCGAGCTAATCATTTTAGACATATTATTTGTCAAATTTTGGAGTTATAAAACAAAAGTTATTAATTATTTAAGGCAAAGGGCATTTTATTGCAATTTTATTCAACTTGAAAAATTAAAGTGTCCAAAACATATTTTGAAGGCCATATTTGAATTCCTCATATCTTTCTGATTTCAAAACATATATTACATGTATTATTTGGATTTATATTTTAAAAGTTATTTGAAAACAGATTTGAAATTTGGATTTAAATTAATTTGGAAAAGTTTGAATTTAAACAGAAAACAGGAAAACCTTTTTCTACTTACCCTGAGCTAGCCACGGCCACAGACAAGTGGGGCCAGGCTGACTGGGCGACACAGCGCTCAAAAGGGGTCTTCTCCACCGCGGCTGCTGCTAGCCACAAAGGCCGACGGGTGGGGTCAGCGGGCTCGCAGGCCCACATGCCAGCGGCGGAAGAGCGCGGAGACTGACAGGTGGCCAAAACGGGAGCGCGCGTTGAGGGGTGCTAAACTAGGCGGCCTATCTGCAAAGAGTTACTACGGCTGACAGGTGGGCTCAAGCGGACCACGGGTTAGGAGTAAAAAGGTTGGGGGGAAGTGCAAAGTAGGAGCTGCTATTGTACTTCTTCTCTGAATCTCTGTCGACAGGTTTGTGCTCGACAGGGCAGGGCTCGGTGCAGGGGTCGATCCCGCGACTTCGCGTGCGCGCGCGGCAGCGGTTATCGCGGCGGTGGCCTGGCGTTGTTGCTGGGGAACGGCTGCGCGGACAGAAAACCCTGTCGCGGCACGACGGCGAGGACGCGATAGCGAGCGCGCCAGCGCAGAGAGCGCTCGACGAATCGACTAGCGTGTACAGGGATGGATCGGCCAGAGGAGGGTGTCTAGGAGGTTCGGAGGCTCACCGCGGGGAGGGCGATGGTGTCAGATCACTTGGGACGCAGGGGATCGGCGAGGAAGCAGACGTTCCGGCGGGCTAGGGTTTGTCGACGGTGGCGGCGGTACCGGTAGTTCCAGCGCTTCTCCTCCTCGCCGGCGGGTACAGGGCGACGCAGGGGCAGGTCCACGGACTCCTCGATCACCTCGACAACATGCTGAACGGCTTGCTCGACGGGGGCAACGCGGTGCTGGCGGTGATCGGCGTCGGCTGCTGGTGGTCGAAGAGGAGGAAGGAGGAGGGAAGGGCTGGCTCAGGACAGATCTGGGCGAGCAGAGGGGAGCCGTGTGGGAGAGGGAAAAGGAGGGAGGGAGGAGGAGCAGCTGTGGCAGGGGGTAGAGGAGGGTGGCTCGGTGCCACCTTTTTCCTCTCCTCCTCACGTGCTTGCTCGGGTAGGGCAGGGCAGGTAGGTCATGGAGAGGCTGCAGGTGGGGCCAGGGAGCATCCAAGGAGGCAGGCTCGGGCTGGTGGAGCCATGTGGCAGAGAGAGAAGGAGAGAGAGAGGCTCGGGTAGATGCTAGGGTTAGAGGGAGGTTAGTGGCTCGGGTTAGGGCTTGGGTTGGATGGTAGCTAGGTGGGGCCAGGGTGGCCAGGTGGGGCCAGCAAGGTGAGGCTCTGCATGGTGAGACTAAGGGGAAGGTTAGGGTTTGGTTTGGAGAGAGAGGAGTTAGATGGAAAGGAGAGAGGGTGAGGTGAGAGAGAGATAAGGTAGGGTGCTTAGGGTTTAGAGTTTTATATACTTGCATGCACCAAACTAGATCAAACCAAGAATATGTGGAATAGGTGTAGGGTTTAGCAAACTCAAACAAGATCAACAAAAAGGAGTGGAAGAGAGGGATAGGGTGTGGTGGTGGATTTTAGCAAGACCAAACTAGATCAAGCCAAAATAGAGGAAGAGAGAGAGAGAGATGGGAGATGATCCACTCAAAAATTCAAATAAAATCCAAAAGGCTAGAATGTGGTGGTACTTGCATGGGCCATGCATAAATAGTAAATGCCTCCTCTAGTAGTGAAAACCACTAGATTATCTCATGGCATTTGTATAAGCAAGCTTCCCAAATTGGAATAAGACCCAACAAAAGGAAAGAGAGCTTGTTTACCACATGGATTAAATAAAAGATCATGCATGAATATAAGGTGGCCAAGCTTGTGTGTATGTGCCACTAGCCAACATGAACCACAATGGTATTCCTACATGAGCTTATATTCATATTTAACCCATATGAAAACTTGACAAGGGTTCCACTCACATAGCATGCAAAGGTGGCCATGTGGCTCTCATATACCAATAATGTGAAAACAACATGGTGCATATATGGGAGCATGTGGAATTGTAAGTGGAGCCATCCCAACCCACATGAGCTAGAGGTAAACCCAAATAAATGCAAAGCTCACATATAGGGGAATGGTGGAATTATAAGGTGGTGACAGAGGAAGGTGATGGAGTTGAATAAAAGATATGCCCCCAACTCAACTTGGGCATTAAACAATATATCAATAACCAAATACAATATCAAGAGGCAAATAAAATTTACAATGCGTATGAGAGAAGATCCAAAACAAAAAGGGTTTTATATGATGCTCAAATGCAAGGTGGCATGATGACATGAGCATGATATCATTATGATGCAACAATTATATATAGGAAGTAGCATATATATAGACTAGGCTAGTAGCATTGCAATTGTTAGACAATTGGGATGCTACACATGTCTAGTAACTAAAGACAATGTATGGGTCTTCCTAATGTAGTTGACTAAGCCAGAGCCATAATAGCATGTGGTTGCACACGAAATCCACAATTGGAGAAGCATGTTCAATCTCTAAGTTTCCTAGGTGGGTTTTCTTTTGGAGCACAACACAAAGAGATTACCATAGACATGGTTCCTTTTGTTGCCACCTTCTCCAAAACTTAAAGTATCCTCCACCCAGGTGGTTCATTGAGTCCTTGTTTTATTATATAAAACACAAGTCCTTTTCTCAACTTTGTAAAATCTCAACATGTATCTCTTTTCCCAATAAAGCATGGCTAAGCATGTACAACTACAATGTTTTCTCTAAGGAATGTATAAGGTATCCTAATAGGATTTAGCATAGCATAAGTATAAAATTATTTTCATGCATGTTTTCAAAATCCACTAAGTATAATGAAAATAGTAGGACTTTTGTATGATAGTGTAACTTGCCTTTTTGGTAGGAAATGGTGGTTCACTCCTTGATCTTGCTAGTCTCACACTTCTCTAATTTCACTACAAGTCAATCAAGCAAACACAAATCAACTAACATTCCAATCCAAGGTCAACAAACAATTTCACACACACAAAGCAATGGAATCTATGTTATGCATAAGTATGCAAATGATGGTTCTATTGCAAGGATGGTCTCCACTAGGCTCCTAAACTTTGTAAGGTCCAAATTGGTCATTTACCAAAATGGCAAAGTCATTTGCAAATTGGGTTTTATCCATAACCATTTTCAAAACCTTTCATCATTTTATGTGGTGAAAAGCATTTTTCTCAATGCCACAACCTTAAGTGGTTTCACCAAATAAGTTGTTGTTTATCAAAACTTGGTGTTTATGGTTAGTAGGTTTGGTCTAAAACATTTTCTCCAAAGTTTTTACTCAAAACCATTTTCATAAACAAAACAATAGTTTTATTTAGCTAGAAGTGGACTAAACCAATTAATCCTTTCTAAACTTTTCCAAATCCATTTTCCAACCCAAGGGTTGGTTCCTAGGGTCAGTAGGTTCTTCACAATCCATTTTGCAAAGGTTTAAACCCTAAAATTATTTTTAAACAATTTTTCTAGTCTAAATAAGCACACAAATGAATCTGCAAGAACAAGTAATTAACAGATACTATTTACTAAACCAAGGGCATGGTTGGCTAGGACTTGCTCTCCTGAATCCAACGACATAAAATTTGTAATTTTTGGACATGTGGATCCAAAGTTATAGTGTTTTCAAATTCACAAACAATTCTGTTTTCAAATTTCTGTTTAAACCAAAACTGGCCACGCGTCGCTTCGTCATTCGCTAGTACCGGTTCGGTCGGATCGGCTCTGTGACGCGTTGGATCTAATTAGATCGCACGGTCCTTATCGCGTACCCCTTCGGTGCTAAGTGATCTAATCGTGAGCGCCAGATCTCGATCCAATGGTGCTGGTCTGCTTGACCATATGCGAGAGGCACCGGCGGCGGCTAGCGGTGGCGACGGTCAGACAGTGGCGGCGCTGGCGAAACAGGAAGCGAGAGGGGGAAGGGAGTAGGCTCACCGAGATCACAGGAGGCTGGGGAAGCTCGTCGTGTGGTCGACGAGGCAAGGGGCGCACGAGGGCAGGAGGAATTCCTCGCCGGAGTTTGGTCTGGCGGCGGTTGGCTCTGGTCGAGGTCGAAGACTATGCTACGGTCACGAGAAGGCAAACCAGAAGCATGGTTAGACGCAAGAGATCACGAAGATGCTGTGTGCGTGAACGAGAAGAAGAGGGGCGGCCGGAAACTACCTGTGGGGCTCGTCGGAGTTGGAGCGGACGACGGCGTCGTTCAGAGCTTGATGCAGACGTTGCTCTGGGGCGCCCGCGGTCGTACGAAGGGCACAGGTGGATGCGTCTGGTAGTGGTGAAGGTGTGAGCTTGGTCGGGGAGGCAGGAGGTGGTGAGTACTGGCCGGAATTGGAGAAGAAAGCTCGTCGGAGCAGTGGCGGTGCAGGGCAAAATAATCGCAGCCTGGGGGCAGAGAGAGAGAGAAGCTTGAGGGAAAATGGAGAGGGAGAGTGGGCGCTTAAGAGGGCGAGGTCGCTGAGCGGAATCACTGCAGGTTTTACTACGAATTAACGCGCGGCATCAGTGGCAGAAACGGCCGACGTGGTCGTCGCGAAGAAGGAGACGGGCTGGAGAAGTGGGGTCTGCTGGTCAGTGGGAAAAGGTGTGAGGGAAGGGTCCACTGGTCATTGGTTTTGCGGGTCAGATACTGGGTGCGAATCGTTTTTCTTCGAGGAGGAATAGCTGGGCTGGTTCTGGGCCTTAGTGGGCTGCTGGGTTGGGTCAGGTCCAATTCCATTTTTTTTCTGTCTGCTGGCTTTTCTTTTTCTATAACTATTTCCTGTTTTGAAATTCAAACAACCAAACATCATTCAAATTGGTTCAAACAATTTCCAATCTTTGTGATTTTGAATTTGGTTATGTTCAGTAGTATAAACCAAATTCCACAGCCAAAATTAATAATTTTATTTTAGGTCCATTATTAATTAAATAAACAGACCATTGCTATTCAATCAAAATAGAATTTGATGTTTATTTTAAAACTCCATTTTGAAATCTAATTATTTCCAAAACCAATCAGTAGGTTTTATTTGGGAATAAAATACGTAGAAAACTTATCTTTAAATAAATAAGTTTTGTTATTTTGGAAATAGTAAAACCTTTATTAATAAAACTTGGATTATTAAATCCTTATTGATTTTATTAAATAAACTTTTACTATTTTATCAAAACAAAATGTTTTATTTCCAAAGCTTGGTTAAGTCTTAATTTGGCTTTGTGAAATAATTTCTTATTTTAAAATCCTTCCTTTTCTTTTGGAAGTTTAATCCTTTTATCTAGATGATTCAAAATAGTAATTCCAAATATTTTATTTTCCTTTTATAAATGTTTAACCTTTTAAATCCCTTTAGGATTTTATTTAATCCGAATAGGTTTGAAGTTCCATTTAAATTCAAAAGTTTCTTCTGGCCCTAAAAATCAAACAAAGTTTTAATTTATTCATTTATTTTCACATTACAAGATTTGGAAAATCTTGGGATGTGACAAAAGAACACACATGGAGTGACTCTAATGCTGGTTTTAGTTTAAGAACACATATGGATCCATATGTGGTTTGTGGAGAAGAACACACATGCAATGAGACTACTTGATCCATGTGTCGTTTGTGGAAAGAACACACATGCAATGACACTTGTTGATCCATATGTGGTTTGTGGAAAGAACACACGTGCAATGACACCGGTTGATCCATGTGGGGTTTGTGGATAGAACACACATGCAATGACTCTAGTGGGTCCATATGTGGTTTGTGAAAAGAACACACATGCAATGACCACTGGTTTATCCATATGTGCTTTGTGGAAAGAACACACATGCAATGACTCTAGTGGGTCCATATGTGGTTTGTGAAAAGAACACACATGCAATGACCACTGGTTGATCCATATGTGGTTTCTGGAAAGAACACACATGCAATGACACTGCTTGATCCATGTGTGGTTTGTGGAAAGAACACACATGCAATGACTCTAGTGCTAGCTTTAGTATAAGAAAACACATGCAATGACTCTAGTGGGTCTACATGTGGTTTGTGAAAAGAACACACATGAAATGACCACTAGTTGATCCATGCGTGGTTTGTGGAAAAGAACACACATGCAATGAACACTGGTGGATCCATAAGTGGTTTGTGGAAAGAACACACATGAAGTGCCTCTAATGTTGGTTTTAGTTTAAGAACACCCAAGCAATGCCACTGGTTGATCCATATGTGATTTGTGGAATGAACACACATGCAATGACACTTGTTGATCCATGTGTGGTTTGGGGAAAGAACACACATGCAATGACCACTGGTTGATCCATATGTGGTTTCTGGAAAGAACACACATGCAATGACACTGCTTGATCCATGTGTGGTTTGTGGAAAGAACACACATGCAATGACACTGCTTCGTCCATGTGTGGTTTGTGGAAAGAACACACATGCAGTGACTCTAGTGCTCGTTTTAGTATAAGAACACACATGCAATGACTCTAATGGATCTATATGTGGTTTGTGGAAAAGAACACACATGCAATGACCACTGGTTGATCCATGTGTGGTTTGTGGAAAAGACCACACATGCAATGAACACTGGTGGATCCATGTGTGCTTTGTGGAAAAGAACACACATGCAATGAGTCTAGTGCTGGTTTCAGTATAAGAAAACACATGCAATGACTCTAGTGGGTCCACATGTGGTTTTTGAAAAGAACACACATGCAATGACCACTGGTTGCTCCATATGTGGTTTATGGAAAAGAACACACATGCAATAAACACTGGTGGATCCATAAGTGGTTTCTGGAAAGAACACACATGAAGTGACTCTAATGTTGGTTTTAGTTTAAGAACACACAAGCAATGCCACTGGTTGATCCATATGTGATTTGTGGAAAGAACACACATGCAATGACACTTGTTGATCCATGTGTGGTTTTTGGAAAGAACACACATGCAATGACCACTGGTTGATCCATATGTGGTTTGTGGAAAGAACACACATGTAGTGAACACTGGTGGATCCATATGTTGTTTGTGAAAAGAACACACATGAAATGACTCTTGTGCTGGTTTTAGTATAAGAACACACAAGCAATGACTCTACTGGGTCCATATTTGATTTGTGGAAAGAACACACATGCAATGACACTGGTTGATCCATGTGTGGTTTGTGGAAAGAACACACATGCCATGACTCTAGTGGTTGATCCATGTGTGGTTTGTGGAAATAACACATATGCAATGACTTTAGTGCTGGTTTTAGTATAAGAACACTGGTGGATCCATATGTTGTTTGTGAAAAGAACACACATGAAATGACTCTTGTGCTGGTTTTAGTATAAGAACACACAAGCAATGACTCTAGTGGGTCCATATGTGATTTGTGGAAAGAACACACATGCAATGACCACTGGTTGATCCATATGTGGTTTCTGGAAAGAACACACATGCAATGACTCTAGTGGGTCCATATGTGGTTTGTGGAAAGAACACACATGCAATGACGACTGGTTGATCCATATGTGGTTTGTGGAAAGAACACACATGCAATGACACTGCTTGATCCATGTGTGGTTTGTGGAAAGAACACACATGCAATGACTCTAGTGCTAGTTTTGGTATAAGAACACACATGCAATGACTCTAATGGGTCCATATGTGGTTTGTGGAAAGAACACACATGCAATGACCGCTGGTTGATCCATATGTGGTTTGTGGAAAAGAACACACATGAAATGAACACTGGTGGATCCATAAGTGGTTTTTGGAAAGAACACACATGAGTGACTCTAATGCTGGTTTTATTTTAAGAACACACAAACAATGACTCTAGTAGGTCCATATGTGATTTGTGGAAAGAACACACATGCAAGAACACTGGTTGATCCATGTGTGGTTTGTGGAAAGAACACACATGCAATGCCATTGGTTGATCCATGTGTGGTTTGTGGAAATAACACACATGCAATGACTCTAATGGATCCATATGTGGTTTGTGGAAAAGAACACACATGCAATGGCCACTGGTTGATCCATGTGTGGCTTGTGGAAAGAACACAGATGCAATGACACTAGTTGATCCATATGTGGTTTGTGGAAAGAACACACGTGCAATGACACCGGTTGATCCATGTGTGTTTTGTGGATAGAACACACATGCAATGACTCTAGTGGGTCCATATGTGGTTTGTGAAAAGAACACACATGCAATGACCACTAGTTGATCCATATGTGGTTTGTGGAAAGAACACACATGCAATAACACTGCTTGATCCATGTGTGGTTTGTGGAAAGAACACACATGCAATGACCACTGGTTGATCCATATGTGGTTTGTGGAAAGAACACACATGTAGTGAACACTGGTGGATCCATATGTTGTTTGTGAAAAGAACACACATGCAATGACTCTAGTGCTGGTTTTAGTATAAGAACACACAAGCAATGACTCAAGTGGGTCCATATATGATTTGTGGAAAGAACACACATGCAATGACACTGGTTGATCCATGTGTGGTTTGTGGAAAGAACACGCATGCAATGACTCTAGTGGTAGATCCATGTGTGGTTTGTGGAAATAACACACATGCAATGACTCTAGTGATGATTTTAGTATAAAAACACACATGCAATGACTCTAGTGGGTCCACATGTGGTTTGTGAAAAGAACACACATGCAATGACCACTGGTTGATCCATATGTGGTTTGTGGAAAAGAACACACATGCAATGAACACTGGTGGATCCATAAGTCGTTTGTGGAAAGAACACACATGTAGTGACTCTAATGCTGGTTTTAGTTTATGAACACATATGGATCCATATGTGGTTTGTGGAGAAGAACACACATGCAATGAGACTACTTGATCCATGTGTCGTTTGTGGAAAGAACACACATGCAATGACACTTGTTGATCCATATGTGGTTTGTGGAAAGAACACACGTCCAATGACACCGGTTGATCCATGTGTGGTTTGTGGATAGAACACACATACAATGACTCTAGTGGGTCCATATGTGGTTTGTGAAAAGAACACACATGCAATGACCACTGGTTGATCCATATGTGCTTTGTGGAAAGAACACACATGCAATGACTCTAGTGGGTCCATATGTGGTTTGTGAAAAGAACACACATGCAATGACCACTAGTTAATCCATATGTGGTTTCTGGAAAGAACACACATGCAATGACACTGCTTGATCCATGTGTGGTTTGTGGAAAGAACACACATGGAATGACTCTAGTGCTAGATTTAGTATAAGAACACACATGCAATGACTCTAATGGATCTATATGTGGTTTATGGAAAAGAACACACATGCAATGACCACTGGTTGATCCATGCGTGGTTTGTGGAAAAGAACACACATGCAATGAACACTGGTGGATCCATGTGTGGTTTGTGGAAAAGAACACACATGCAATGAGTCTAGTGCTGGTTTTAGTATAAGAAAACACATGCAATGACTCTAGTGGGTCCACATGTGGTTTGTGAAAAGAACACACATGCAATGACCACTGGTTGATCCATATGTGGTTTATGGAAAAGAACACACATGCAATGAACATTGGTGGATCCATAAGTGGTTTGTGGAAAGAACACACATGAAGTGACTCTAATGTTGGTTTTAGTTTAAGAACACCCAAGCAATGCCACTGGTTGATCCATATGTGATTTGTGGAATGAACACACATGCAATGACACTTGTTGATCCATGTGTGGTTTGGGGAAAGAACACACATGCAATGACTCTAGTGCTAGTTTTGGTATAAGAACACACATGCAATGACTCTAATGGGTCCATATGTGGTTTGTGGAAAAGAACACACATGCAATGACCACTGGTTGATCCATGTGCGGTATGTGGAAAAGAACACACATGCAATGAGTCTAGTGCTGGTTTTAGTATAAGAACACACATGCAATGACTCTAGTGGTTCCACATGTGGTTTGTGAAAAGAACACACATGCAATGACCGTTGGTTGATCCATATGTGGTTTGTGGAAAAGAACACACAGGAAATGAACACTGGTGGATCCATAAGTGGTTTGTGGAAAGAACACACATGAGTGACTCTAATGCTGGTTTTAGTTTAAGAACACACAAACAATGACTCTAGTAGGTCCATATGTGATTTGTGGAAAGAACACACATGCAAGAACATTGGTTGATCCATGTGTGGTTTGTGGAAAGAACACACATGCAATGCCATTGGTTGATCCATGTGTGGTTTGTGGAAATAACACACATGCAATGACTCTAATGGATCCATATGTGGTTTGTGGAAAAGAACACACATGCAATGGCCACTGGTTGATCCATGTGTGGTTTGTGGAAAGAACACAGATGCAATGACACTGGTTGATCCATATGTGGTTTGTGGAAAGAACACACGTGCAATGACACCGGTTGATCCATGTGTGGTTTGTGGATAGAACACACATGCAATGACTCTAGTGGGTCCATATGTGGTTTGTGAAAAGAACACACATGCAATGACCACTAGTTGATCCATATGTGGTTTGTGGAAAGAACACACATGCAATAACACTGCTTGATCCATGTGTGGTTTGTGGAAAGAACACACATGCAATGACCACTAGTTGATCCATATGTGGTTTGTGGAAAGAACACACATGTAGTGAACACTGGCGGATCCATATGTTGTTTGTGAAAAGAACACACATGCAATGACTCTAGTGCTGGTTTTAGTATAAGAACACACAAGCAATGACTCAAGTGGGTCCATATATGATTTGTGGAAAGAACACACATGCAATGACACTGGTTGATCCATGTGTGGTTTGTGGAAAGAACACACATGCGATGACTCTAGTGGTATATCCATGTGTGGTTTGTGGAAATAAAACACATGCAATGACTCTAGTGATGATTTTAGTATAAAAACACACATGCAATGACTCTAGTGGGTACACATGTGGTTTTTGAAAAGAACACACATGCAATGACCACTGGTTGATCCATATGTGGTTTGTGGAAAAGAACACACATGCAATGAACACTGGTGGATCCATAAGTGGTTTGTGGAAAGAACACACATGTAGTGACTCTAATGCTGGTTTTAGTTTAAGAAGACATATGGATCCATATGTGGTTTGTGGAGAAGAACACACATGCAATGAGACTACTTGATCCATGTGTCGTTTGTGGAAAGAACACACATGCAATGACACTTGTTGATCCATATGTGGTTTGTGGAAAGAACACACGTGCAATGACACTGGTTGATCCATGTGTGGTTTGTGGATAGAACACACATGCAATGACTCTAGTGGGTCCATATGTGGTTTGTGAAAAGAACACACATGCAATGACCACTGGTTGATCCATATGTGCTTTGTGGAAAGAACACACATGCAATGACTCTAGTGGGTCCATATGTGGTTTGTGAAAAGAACACACATGCAATGACCACTGGTTGATCCATATGTGGTTTCTGGAAAGAACACACATGCAATGACACTGCTTGATCCATGTGTGGTTTGTGGAAAGAACACACATGCAATGACTCTAGTGCTAGCTTTAGTATAAGAACACACATGCAATGACTCTAATGGATCTATATGTGGTTTATGGAAAAGAACACACATGCAATGACCACTGGTTGATCCATGCGTGGTTTGTGGAAAAGAACACACATGCAATGAACACTGGTGGATCCATGTGTGGTTTGTGGAAAAGAACACACATGCAATGAGTCTAGTGTTGGTTTTAGTATAAGAAAACACATGCAATGACTCTAGTGGGTCCACGTGTGGTTTGTGAAAAGAACACACATGCAATGACCACTGGTTGATCCATATGTGGTTTATGGAAAAGAACACACATGCAATGAACACTGGTGGATCCATAAGTGGTTTGTGGAAAGAACACACATGAAGTGACTCTAATGTTGGTTTTAGTTTAAGAACACCCAAGCAATGCCACTGGTTGATCCATATGTGATTTGTGGAATGAACACACATGCAATGACACTTGTTGATCCATGTGTGGTTTGGGGAAAGAACACACATGCAATGACCATTGGTTGATCCATATGTGGTTTCTAGAAAGAACACACATGCAATGACACTACTTGATCCATGTGTGGTTTGTGGAAAGAACACACATGCAATGCCACTGCTTCGTCCATGTGTGGTTTGTGGAAAGAACACACATGCAGTGACTCTAGTGCTAGTTTTAGTATAAGAACACACATGCAATGACTCTAATGGATCTATATGTGGTTTGTGGAAAAGAACACACATGCAATGACCACTGGTTGATCCATGCGTGGTTTGTGGAAAAGACCACACATGCAATGAACACTGGTGGATCCATGTGTGCTTTGTGGAAAAGAACACACATGCAATGAGTCTAGTGCTGGTTTTAGTATAAGAAAACACATGCAATGACTCTAGTGGGTCCACATGTGGTTTGTGAAAAGAACACACCTGCAATGACCACTAGTTGCTCCATATGTGGTTTATGGAAAAGAACACACATGCAATGAACACTGGTGGATCCATAAGTGGTTTGTGGAAAGAACACACATGAAGTGACTCTAATGTGGGTTTTAGTTTAAGAACACACAAGCAATGCCACTAGTTGATCCATATGTGATTTGTGGAAAGAACACACATGCAATGACACTTGTTGATCCATGTGTGGTTTGTGGAAAGAACACACATGCAATGACCACTAGTTGATCCATATGTGGTTTGTGGAAAGAACACACATGTAGTGAACACTGGTGGATCCATATGTTGTTTGTGAAAAGATAACACATGAAATGACTCTTGTGCTGGTTTTAGTATAAGAACACACAAGCAATGACTCTAGTGGGTCCATATGTGATTTGTGGAAAGAACACACATGAAATGACACTGGTTGATCCATGTGTGGTTTGTGGAAAGAACGCACATGCAATGACTCTAGTGGTTGATCCATGTGTGGTTTGTGGAAATAACACATATGCAATGACTTTAGTGCTGGTTTTAGTATAAGAACACACATGCCATGACTCCAGTGGGTCCACATGTTGTTTGTGAAAAGAACACACATGCAATGACCACTAGTTGATCCATATGTGGTTTGTGGAAAGAACACACATGCAATGACACTGGTTGATCCATTTGTGGTTTGTGGAAAGAACACACATGCAATGACCATTGGTTGATCCATATGTGGTTTGTGGAAAGAACACACATGCAGTGAACACTGGTGGATCCATATGTTGTTTGTGAAAAAAACACACATGCAATGACTCTAGTGCTGGTTTTAGTATAAGAACACACAAGCAATGACTCTAGTGGGTCCATATGTGATTTGTGGAAAGAACACACATGCAATGACACTGGTTGATCCATGTGTGGTTTGTGGAAATAACACACATGCAATGACTCTAGTGCTGGTTTTAGTATAAAAACACACTTGCAATGACTAGTGGGCCACATGTGGTTTGTGAAAAGAACACACATGCAATGACCACTGGTTGATCCATATGTGGTTTGTGGAAAAGAACACACATGCAATGAACACTGGTGGATCCATAAGTGGTTTGTGGAAAGAACACACATGCAGTGACTCTAATGCTGGTTTTAGTTTAAGAACACATATGGATCCATATGTGGTTTGTGGAGAAGAACACACATGCAATGACACTACTTGATCCATGTGTCGTTTGTGGAAAGAACACACATGCAATGACACTGGTTGATCCATATGTGGTTTGTGGAAAGAACACACGTGCAATGACACCGGTTGATCCATGTGTGGTTTGTGGATAGAACACACATGCAATAACTCTAGTGGGTCCATATGTGGTTTGTGAAAAGAACACACATGCAATGACCACTGGTTGATCCATATGTGGTTTGTGGAAAGAACACACATGCAATGACTCTAGTGGGTCCATATGTGGTTTGTGAAAAGAACACACATGCAATTACCACTGGTTGGTCCATATGTGGTTTCTGGAAAGAGCACACATGCAATGACACTACTTGATCCATGTGTGGTTTGTGGAAAGAACACACATGCAATGACTCTAGTGCTAGTATTAGTATAAGAACACACATGCAATGACTCAAATGGAGCTATATGTGGTTTGTGGAAAAGAACACACATGCAATGACCACTTGTTGATCCATGTGCGGTATGTGGAAAGGAACACACATGCAATGAGTCTAGTGTGGTTTTAGTATAAGAACACACATGCAATGACTCTAGTGGGTCCACATGTGGTTTGTGAAAAGAACACACATGCAATGACCGCTGGTTGATCCATATGTGGTTTGTGGAAAAGAACACACATGAAATGAACACTGGTGGATCCATATGTTGTTTGTGAAAAAAACACACATGCAATGACTCTAGTGCTGGTTTTTGTATAAGAACACACAAGCAATGACTCTAGTGGGTCCATATGTGATTTGTGGAAACAACACGCATGCAATGACACTGGTTGATCCATGTGTGGTTTGTGGAAAGAACAGACATGCAATGCCATTGGTTGATCCATTTGTGGTTTGTGGAAATAACACACATGCAATGACTCTAATGGATCCATATGTGGTTTGTGGAAAAAACACACATGCAATGGCCACTGTTTGATCCATGTGTGGTTTGTGGAAAGAACACAGATGCAATGACACTGGTTGATCCATATGTTGTTTCTGGAAAGAACACACGTGCAATGACACCGGTTGATCCATGTGTGGTTTGTGGATAGAACACACATGCAATGACTCTAGTGGGTCCATATGTGTTTTGTGAAAAGAACACACATGCAATGACCACTAGTTGATCCATATGTGGTTTGTGGAAAGAACACACATGCAATGACACTGCTTGATCCATGTGTGGTTTGTGGAAAGAACACACATGCAATGACCACTGGTTGATCCATATGTGGTTTGTGGAAAGAACACACATGTAGTGAACACTGGTGGATCCATATGTTGTTTGTGAAAAGAACACACATGCAATGACTCTAGTGCTGGTTTTAGTATAAGAACACACAAGCAATGACTCAAGTGGGTCCATATATGATTTGTGGAAAGAACACACATGCAATGACACTGGTTGATCCATGTGTGGTTTGTGGAAAGAACACACATGCAATGACTCTAGTGGTAGATCCATGTGTGGTTTGTGGAAATAACACACATGCAATGACTCTAGTGATGATTTTAGTATAAAAACACACATGCAATGACTCTAGTGGGTCCACATGTGGTTTGTGAAAAGAACACACATGAAATGACCACTGGTTGATCCATATGTGGTTTATGAAAAGAACACACATGCAATGACCACTGGTTGATCCATATGTGGTTTGTGGAAAAGAACACACATGCAATGAACACTGGTGGATCCATAAGTGGTTTGTGGAAAGAACACACATGTAGTGACTCTAATGCTGGTTTTAGTTTAAGAACACATATGGATCCATATGTGGTTTGTGGAGAAGAACACACATGCAATGAGACTACTTGATCCATGTGTCGTTTGTGGAAAGAACACACATGCAATGACACTGGTTGATCCATATGTGGTTTGTGGAAAGAACACACGTGCAATGACACCGGTTGATCCATGTGTGGCTTGTGGATAGAACACACATGCAATGACTCTAGTGGGTCCATATGTGGTTTGTGAAAAGAACACACATGCAATGACCACTGGTTGATCCATATGTGGTTTGTCGAAAGAACACACATGCAATGACTCTAGTGGGTCCATATGTGGTTTGTGAAAAGAACACACATGCAATTACCACTGGTTGATCCATATGTGGTTTCTGGAAAGAGTGCGTATGCAATGACACTACCTGATCCATGTGTGGTTTGTGGAAAGAACACACATGTAATGACTCTAGTGCTAGTATTAGTATAAGAACACACATGCAATGACTCAAATGGAGCTATATGTGGTTTGTGGAAAAGAACACACATGCAATGACCACTGGTTGATCCATGTGTGGTTTGTGGAAAAGAACACACATGCAATGAACACTGGTCGATCCATGTGTGGTTTGTGGAAAGGAACACACATGCAATGAGTCTAGTGCTGGTTTTAGTATAAGAACACACATGCATTGACTCTAGTGGGTCCACATGTGGTTTGTGAAAAAACACACATGCAATGACACTGGTTGATCCATATGTGGTTTATGGAAAAGAACACACATGCAATGAACACTGGTGGATCCATAAGTGCTTTGTGGAAAGAACACACATGTAGTGACTCTAATGTTTGTTTTAGTTTAAGAACACACAAGCAAAGACTCTAGTGGGTCCATATGTGATTTTTGGAAAGAACACGCATGCAATGACACTGGTTGATCCATGTGTGGTTTGTGGAAAAGAACACACATGAAATGACCACTAGTTGATCCATGTGTGGTTTGTGGAAAGAACACACACGCAGTGAACACTGGTGGATCCATATGTTGTTTGTGAAAAGAACACACATGCAATGACTCTAGTGCTAGTTTTAGTATAACAACACACAAGCAATGACTCTAGTGGGTCCATATGTGATTTGTGGAAAGAACACACATGCAATGACACTGGTTGATCCATGTGTGGTTTGTGGAAAGAAAACACATGCAATGACTCTAGTGGTTGATCCATGTGTGTTTTGTGGAAATAACACATATGCAATGACTCTAGTGCTGGTTTTAGTATGAGAACACACATGCAATGACTCTAGTGGGTCCACGTGTGGTTTGTGAAAAGAACACACATGCAATGACCACTGGTTGATCCATATGTGGTTTGTGGAAAAGAACACACATGCAATGAACACTGGTGGATCCATAAGTGGTTTGTGGAAAGAACACACATGGAGTGACTCTAATGCTGGTTTTAGTTTAAGAACACATATGGATTCATATGTGGTTTGTGGAGAAGAACACACATGCGATGACACTAGTTGATCCATGTGTGGTTTGTGGAAAGAACACACATGCAATGACACTGGTTGATCCATATGTGGTTTGTGGAAAGAACACACGTGCAATGACACCGGTTGATCCATGTGTCGTTTGTGGATAGAACCCACATGCAATGACTCTATTGGGTCCATATGTGGTTTGTGAAAAGAACACACATGCAATGACCACTGGTTGATCCATATGTCGTTTGTGGAAAGAACACACATGCAATGACTCTAGTGGGTACATATGTGGTTTGTGAAAAGAACACACATGCAATGACCACAGGTTGATCCATATGTGGTTTGTAGGAAGAACACACATGCTATGACACTGCTTGATCCATGTGTGGTATGTGGAAAGAACACACATGCAATGACTCTAGTGCTAGTTTTAGTATTAGAACACACATGCAATGACTCTAATGGATCCATATGTGGTTTGTGGAAAAGAACACACATGCAATAACCACTGGTTGATCCATGTGTGGTTTGTGGAAAAGAACACACATGCAATGAACACCGGTGGATCCATGTGTGGTTTGTGGAAAAGAATACACATGCAATGAGTCTAGTGCTGGTTTTAGTATAAGAACACACATGCAATGACTCTAGTGGGTCCACATGTGGTTTGTGAAAAGAACACACATGCAATGACCACTGGTTGATCCATATGTGGTTTGTGGAAAAGAACACACATGCAATAAACACTGGTGGATCCATAAGTGGTTTGTGGAAAGAACACACATGCAGTGACTCTAATGCTGGTTTTAGTTTAAGAACACATATGGATCCATATATGGTTTGTGGAGAAGAACACACATGCAATGACACTAGTTGATCCATGCGTGGTTTGTGGAAAGAACACACATGCAATGACACTGGTTGATCCATATGTGGTTTGTGGAAAGAACACACGTGCAATGACACTGGTTGATCCATGTGTGGTTTGTGGATAGAACACACATGAAATGACTCTAGTGGGTCCATATGCGGTTTGTGAAAAGAACACACATGCAATGACCACTGGTTGATCCATATGTCGTTTGTGGAAAGAACACACATGCAATGACTCTAGTGGGTCCATATGTGGTTTGTGAAAAAACACACATGCAATTACCACCGGTTGATCCATATGTGGTTTCTGGAAAGAGTTCGTATGCAATGACACTACTTGATCCATGTGTGGTTTGTGGAAAGAACACACATGCAATGACTCTATTGCTAGTATTAGTATTAGAACACACATGCAATGACTCAAATGGAGCTATATGTGGTTTGTGGAAAAGAACACACATGCAATGATCACTGGTTGATCCATGTGTGGTTTGTGGAAAAGAACACACATGCAATGAACACTGGTCGATCCATGTGTGGTTTGTGGAAAGGAACACACATGCAATGAGTCTAGTGCTGGTTTTAGTATAAGAACACACATGCAATGACTCTAGTGAGTCCACATGTGGTTTGTGAAAAGAACACACATGCAATGACCACTGGTTGATCCATATGTGGTTTGTGGAAAAGGACACACATGCAATAAACACTGGTGGATCCATAAGTGGTTTGTGGAAAGAACACACATGCAGTGACTCTAATGCTGGTTTTAGTTTAAGAACACATATGGATCCATATATGGTTTGTGGAGAAGAACACACATGCAATGACACTAGTTGATCCATGCGTGGTTTGTGGAAAGAACACACATGCAATGACACTGGTTGATCCATATGTGGTTTGTGGAAAGAACACACGTGCAATGACACTGGTTGATCCATGTGTGGTTTGTGGATAGAACACACATGAAATGACTCTAGTGGGTCCATATGCGGTGTGTGAAAAGAACACACATGCAATGACCACTGGTTGATCCATATGTCGTTTGTGGAAAGAACACACATGCAATGACTCTAGTGGGTCCATATGTGGTTTGTGAAAAAACACACATGCAATTACCACCGGTTGATCCATATGTGGTTTCTGGAAAGAGTACGTATGCAATGACACTACTTGATCCATGTGTGGTTTGTGGAAAGAACACACATGCAATGACTCTATTGCTAGTATTAGTATTAGAACACACATGCAATGACTCAAATGGAGCTATATGTGGTTTGTGGAAAAGAACACACATGCAATGATCACTGGTTGATCCATGTGTGGTTTGTGGAAAAGAACACACATGCAATGAACACTGGTCGATCCATGTGTGGTTTGTGGAAAGGAACACACATGCAATGAGTCTAGTGCTGGTTTTAGTATAAGAACACACATGCAATGACTCTAGTGAGTCCACATGTGGTTTGTGAAAAGAACACACATGCAATGACCACTGGTTGATCCATATGTGGTTTGTGGAAAAGGACACACATGCAATAAACACTGGTGGATCCATAAGTGGTTTGTGGAAAGAACACACATGCAGTGACTCTAATGCTGGTTTTAGTTTAAGAACACATATGGATCCATATATGGTTTGTGGAGAAGAACACACATGCAATGACACTAGTTGATCCATGTGTGGTTTGTGGAAAGAATACACATGCAATGACACTGGTTGATCCATATGTGGTTTGTGGAAAGAACACACGTGCAATGACACTGGTTGATCCATGTGTGGTTTATGGATAGAAGACACATGCAATGACTCTAGTGGGTCCATATGTTGTTTGTGAAAAGAACACACATGCAATGACCACTGGTTGATCCATATGTGGTTTGTGGAAAGAAAACATATGCAATGACTCTAGTGGGTCCATATGTGGTCTGTGAAAAGAACACACATGCAATGACGACTGGTTGATCCATATGTGGTTTGTGGAAAGAACACACATGCAATGACACTGCTTGATCCATGTGTGGTTTGTGGAAAGAACACACATGCAATGACTCTAGTGCTAGTTTTAGTATAAGAACACACATGCAATGACTCTAATGGGTCCATATGTGGTTTGTGGAAAAGAACATACATGCAATGACCACTTGTTGATCCATGTGCGGTATGTGGAAAAGAACACACATGCAATGAGTCTAGTGCTGGTTTTAGTATAAGAATACACATGCAATGACTCTAGTAGGTCCACATGTGGTTTCTGAAAAGAACACACATGCAATGACCGCTGCTTGATCCATATGTGGTTTGTGGAAAAGAACACACATGAAATGAACACTGGTGGATCCATAAGTGGTTTGTGGAAAGAACACACATGAGTGACTCTAATGCTGGTTTTAGTTTAAGAACACACAAGCAATGACTCTAGTAGGTCCATATGTGATTTGTGGAAAGAACACACATGCAAGAACACTGGTTGATCCATGTGTGGTTTGTGGAAAGAACACACATGCAATGCCATTGGTTGATCCATGTGTGGTTTGTGGAAATAACACACATGCAATGACTCTAATGGATCCATATGTGGTTTGTGGAAAAGAACACACATCCAATGGCCACTGGTTGATCCATGTGTGGTTTGTGGAAAGAACACAGATGCAATGACACTGGTTGATCCATATGTGGTCTGTGGAAAGAACACACGTGCAATGACACCGGTTGATCCATGTGTGGTTTGTGGATAGAACACACATGCAATGACTCTAGTGGGTCCATATGTGGTTTGTGAAAAGAACACACATGCAATGACCACTAGTTGATCCATATGTGGTTTGTGGAAAGAACACACATGCAATGACACTGCTTGATCCATGTGTGGTTTGTGGAAAGAACACACATGCAATGACCACTTGTTGATCCATATGTGGTTTGTGGAAAGAACACACATGTAGTGAACACTGGTGGATCCATATGTTGTTTGTGAAAAGAACACACATGCAATGACTCTAGTGCTGTTTTTAGTATAAGAACAAACAAGCAATGACTCAAGTGGGTCCATATATGATTTGTGGAAAGAACACACACGCAATGACACTGGTTGATCCATGTGTGGTTTATGGAAAGAACACACATGCAATGACTCTAGTGGTAGATCCATGGGTGGTTTGTGGAAATAACACACATGCAATGACTCTAGTGATGATTTTAGTATAAAAATACACATGCAATGACTCTAGTGGGTCCACATGTGGTTTGTGAAAAGAACACACATGCAATGACCACTGGTTGATCCATATGTGGTTTGTGGAAAAGAACACACATGCAATGAACACTGGTGGATCCATAAGTGGTTTGTGGAAAGCACACACATGTAGTGACTCTAATGCTGGTTTTAGTTTAAGAACACATATGGATCCATATGTGGTTTGTGGAGAAGAACACGCATGCAATGAGACTACTTGATCCATGTGTCGTTTGTGGAAAGAACACACATGCAATGACACTGGTTGATCCATATGTGGTTTGTGGAAAGAACACACGTGCAATGACACTGGTTGATCCATGTGTGGTTTGTGGATAGAACACACATGCAATGACTCTAGTGGGTCCATATGTGGTTTGTGAAAAGAACACACATGCCATGACCACTGGTTGATCCATATGTGCTTTGTGGAAATAACACACATGCAATGACTCTAGTGGGTACATATGTGGTTTGTGAAAAGAACACACATGCAATGACCACGGGTTGGTCCATATGTGGTTTGTGGGAAGAAGACACATGCAATGACACTTCTTGATCCATGTGTGGTCTTTGGAAAGAACACACATGCAATGACTCTAGTGCTAGTTTTAGTATAAGAACACACATGCAATGACTCTAATGGGATCCATATGTGGTTTTTGGAAAAGAACACACATGCAATGACCACTGGTTGATCCATGTGTGGTTTGTGGAAAAGAACACACATGCAATGAACACTAGTGGATCCATGTGTGGTTTGTGGAAAAGAACACACATGCAATGAGTCTAGTGCTGGTTTTAGTATAAGAACACACATGCAATGACTCTAGTGGGTCCACATGTGGTTTGTGAAAAGAACACACATGCAATGACCACTGGTTGATCCATATGTGGTTTGTGGAAAAGAACACACATGCAATGAACACTGGTGGATCCATAAGTGGTTTGTGGAAAGAACACACATGAAGTGACTCTAATGTTGGTTTTAGTTTAAGAACACCCAAGCAATGCCACTGGTTGATCCATATGTGAATTGTGGAATGAACACACATGCAATGACACTTGTTGATCCATGTGTGGTTTGGGGAAAGAACACACATGCAATGACCACTGGTTGATCCATATGTGGTTTCTAGAAAGAACACACATGCAATGACACAGATTGATCCATGTGTGTTTTGTGGAAAGAACACACATGCAATGACACTGCTTCGTCCATGTGTGGTTTGTGGAAAGAACACACATGCAGTGACTCTAGTGCTAGTTTTAGTATAAGAACACACATGCAATGACTCTAATGGATCTATATGTGGTTTGTGGAAAGGAACACACATGCAATGACCACTGGTTAATCCATGTGTGGTGTCTGGAAAACACCACACATGCAATGAACACTGGTGGATCCATGTGTGCTTTGTGGAAAAGAACACACATGCAATGAGTCTAGTGCTGGTTTTAGTATAAGAAAACACATGCAATGACTCTAGTGGGTCCACATGTGGTTTGTGAAAAGAACACACATGCAATGACCACTGGTTGCTCCATATGTGGTTTATGGAAAAGAACACACATGCAATGAACACTGGTGGATCCATAAGTGGTTTGTGGAAAGAACACACATGAAGTGACTCTAATGTTGGTTTTAGTTTAAGAACACACAAGCAATGCCACTGGTTGATCCATATGTGATTTGTGGAAAGAACACACATGCAATGACACTTGTTGATCCATGTGTGGTTTGTGGAAAGAACACACATGCAATGACCACTGGTTGATCCATATGTGGTTTGTGGAAAGAACACACATGTAGTGAACACTGGTGGATCCATATGTTGTTTGTGAAAAGAACACACATGAAATGACTCTTGTGCTGGTTTTAGTATAAGAACACACAAGCAATAAATCTAGTGGGTCCATATGTGATTTGTGGAAAGAACACACATGCAATGACACTGGTTGATCCATGTGTGGTTTATGGATAGAACACACATGCAATGACTCTAGTGGGTCCACATGTTGTTTGTGAAAAGAACACACATGCAATGACCACTAGTTGATCCATATGGGGTTTGTGGAAAAGAACACAAATGCAATGAACACTGGTGGATCCATAAGTGGTTTGTGGAAAGAACACACATGCAGTGACTCTAATGCTGGTTTTACTTTCAGAACACATATGGATCCATATGTGCTTTTCGGAGAAGAACACACATGCAATGACACTAGTTGATCCATGTGTGGTTTGTGGAAAGAACAAACATGCAATAACACTGGTTGATCCATATGTGGTTTGTGGAAAGAACACACGTGCAATGACACTGGTTGATCCATGTGTGGTTTGTAGATAGAACACACATGCAATGACTCTAGTGGGTCGATATGTGGTTTGTGAAAAGAACACACATGCAATGACCACTGGTTGATCCATATGTCATTTGTGGAAAGAACACACATGCAATGACTCTAGTGGTAGATCCATGCGTGGTTTGTGGAAATAACACACATGCAATGACTCTAGTGATGATTTTAGTATGAAAACACACATGCAATGACTCTAGTGGGTCCACATGTGGTTTGTGAAAAGAACACACATGCAATGACCACTGGTTGATCCATATGTGGTTTGTGGAAAAGAACACACATGCAATGTACACTGGTGGATCCATAAGTGGTTTGTGGAAAGAACACACATGTAGTGACTCTAATGCTGGTTTTAGTTTAAGAACACATATGGATCCATATGTGGTTTGTGGAGAAGAACACACATGCAATGACACTACTTGATCCATGTGTCGTTTGTGGAAAGAACACACATGCAATGACACTGGTCGATCCATATGTGGTTTGTGGAAAGAACACACGTGCAATGACACCGGTTGATCCATGTGTGGTTTGTGGATAGAACACACATGCAATGACTCTAGTGGGTCCATATGCGGTTTCTGAAAAGAACACACGTGCAATGACCACTGGTTGATCCATGTGTGGGTTCTGGAAAGAACACACATGCAATGACACTGCTTGATCCATGTGTGGTTTGTGGAAAGAACACACATGCAATGACTCTAGTGCTAGCTTTAGTATAAGAACACACATGCAATGACTCTAATGGATCTATATGTGGTTTGTGGAAAAGAACACACATGCAATGACCACTGGTTGATCCATGTGTGGTTTGTGGAAAAGAACACACATGCAATGAACACTGGTGGATCCATGTGTGGTTTGTGGAAAAGAACACACATGCAATGAGTCTAGTGCTGGTTTTAGTATAAGAAAACACATGCAATGACTCTAGTGGGTCCACATGTGGTTTGTGAAAAGAACACACATGCAATGACCACTGGTTGATCCATATGTGGTTTATGGAAAAGAACACACATGAAATGAGCACTGGTGGATCCATAAGTGGTTTGTGGAAAGTACACACATGAAGTGACTCTAATGTTGGTTTTAGTTTAAGAACACCCAAGCAATGCCACTGGTTGATCCATATGTGATTTGTGGAATGAACACACATGCAATGACACTTGTTGATCCATGTGTGGTTTGGGGAAAGAACACACATGCAATGACCACTAGTTGATCCATATGTGGTTTTTGGAAAGAACACACATGCAATGACACTGCTTGATCCATGTGTGGTTTGTGGAAAGAACACATGCAATGACACTGCTTGATCCATGTGTGGTTTGTGGAAAGAACACACATGCAGTGACTCTAGTGCTTGTTTTAGTATAAGAACACACATGCAATGACTCTAATGGATCTATATGTGGTTTGTGGAAAAGAACACACATGCAATGACCACTGGTTGATCCATGTGTGGTTTGTGGAAAAGACCACACATGCAATGAACACTGGTGGATCCATGTGTGCTTTGTGGAAAAGAACACACATGCAATGAGTCTAGTGCTGGTTTTAGTATAAGAAAACACATGCAATGACTCTAGTGGGTCCACATGTGGTTTGTGAAAAGAACACACATGCAATGACCACTGGTTGCTCCATATGTGGTTTATGGAAAAGAACATACATGCAATGAACACTAGTGGATCCATAAGTGGTTTGTGGAAAGAACACACATGAAGTGACTCTAATGTTGGTTTTAGTTTAAGAACACACAAGCAATGACACTGGTTCATCCATATGTGATTTGTGGAACGAACTCACATGCAATGACACTTGTTGATCCATGTGTGGTTTGTGGAAAGAACACACATGCAATGACCACTGGTTGATCCATATGTGGTTTGTGGAAAGAACACACATGTAGTGAACATTGGTGGATCCATATGTTGTTTGTGAAAAGAACACACATGAAATGACTCTTGTGCTGGTTTTAGTATAAGAACACACAAGCAATGACTCTAGTGGGTCCATATGTGATTTGTGGAAAGAACACACATGCAATGACACTGTTTGATCCATGTGCGGTTTGTGGAAAGAACACACATGCAATGACTCTAGTGGTTGATCCATGTGTGGTTTGTGGAAATAACACATATGCAATGACTCTAGTGCTGGTTTTAGTATAAGAACACACATGCAATGACTCTAGTGGGTCCACATGTTGTTTGTGAAAAGAACACACATGCAATGACCACTAGTTGATCCATATGGGGTTTATGGAAAAGAACACAAATGCAATGAACACTGGTGGATCCATAAGTGGTTTGTGGAAAGAACACACATGTAGTGACTCTAATGCTGGTTTTACTTTAAGAACACATATGGATCCATATGTGGTTTGTGGAGAAGAACACACATACAATGACACTAGTTGATCCATGTGTGGTTTGTGGAAAGAACAAACATGCAATAACACTGGTTGATCCATATGTGGTTTGTGGAAAGAACACACGTGCAATGACACTGGTTGATCCATGTGTGGTTTGTGGATAGAACACACATGCAATGACTCTAGTGGGTCGATATGAGGTTTGTGAAAAGAACACACATGCAATGACCACTGGTTGATCCATATGTCGTTTGTGGAAAGAACACACATGCAATGACTCTAGTGGGTAGATATGTGGTTTGTGAAAAGAACACACATGCAATGACCACGGGTTGGTCCATATGTGGTTTGTGGGAAGAAGACACATGCAATGACACTGCTTGATCCATGTGTGGTCTTTGGAAAGAACACACATGCAATGACTCTAGTGCTAGTTTTAGTATAAGAACACACATGCAATGACTCTAATGGGATCCATATGTGGTTTTTGGAAAAGAACACACATGCAATGACCACTGGTTGGTCCATGTGTGGTTTGTGGAAAAGAACACACATGCAATGAACACTAGTGGATCCATGTGTGGTTTGTGGAAAAGAACACACATGCAATGAGTCTAGTGCTGGTTTTAGTATAAGAACACACATGCAATGACTCTAGTGGGTCCACATGTGGTTTGTGAAAAGAACACACATGCAATGACCACTGGTTGATCCATATGTGGTTTGTGGAAAAGAACACACATGCAATGAACACTGGTGGATGCATAAGTGGTTTGTGGAAAGAACACACATGCAGTGACTCTAATGCTGGTTTTAGTTTAAGAACACATATGGATCCATATGTGGTTTGTGGAGAAGAACACACATGCAATGACACTACTTGATCCATGTGTCGTTTGTGGAAATAACACACATGCAATGACACTGGTTGATCTATATGTGGTTTGTGGAAAGAACACACGTGCAATGACACCGGTTGATCCATGTGTGGTTTGTGGATAGAACACACATGCAATGACTCTAGTGGGTCCATATGCGGTTTGTGAAAAGAACACACATGCAATGACCACTGGTTGATCCATATGTGCTTTGTGGAAAGAACACAGATGCAATGACTCTAGTGGGTCCATATGTGGTTTGTGAAAAGAACACACATGCAATGACCACTGGTTGATCCATATGTGGTTTCTGGAAAGAACACACATGCAATGACACTGCTTGATCCATGTGTGGTTTGTGGAAAGAACACACATGCAATGACTCTAGTGCTAGCTTTAGTATAAGAACACACATGCAATGACTCTAATGGATCTATATGTGGTTTGTGGAAAAGAACACACATGCAATGACCACTGGTTGATCCATGTGTGGTTTGTGGAAAAGAACACACATGCAATGAACACTGGTGGATCCATGTGTGCTTTGTGGAAAAGAACACACATGCAATGAGTCTAGTGCTGGTTTTAGTATAAGAAAACACATGCAATGACTCTAGTGGGTCCACATGTGGTTTGTGAAAAGAACACACATGCAATGACCACTGGTTGATCCATATGTGGTTTATGGAAAAGAACACACATGCAATGAACACTAGTGGATCCATAAGTGGTTTGTGGAAAGTGCACACATGAAGTGACTCTAATGTTGGTTTTAGTTTAAGAACACACAAGCAATGCCACTGGTTGATCCATATGTGATTTGTGGAAAGAACTCACATGCAATGACACTTGTGGATCCATGTGTGGTTTGTGGAAAGAACACACATGCAATGACCACTGGTTGATCCATATGTGGTTTGTGGAAAGAACACACATGTAGTGAACATTGGTGGATCCATATGTTGTTTGTGAAAAGAACACACATGAAATGACTCTTGTGCTGGTTTTAGTATAAGAACACACAAGCAATGACTCTAGTGGGTCCATATGTGATTTGTGGAAAGAACACACATGCAATGACACTGGTTGATCCATGTGCGGTTTGTGGAAAGAACACACATGCAATGACTCTAGTGGTTGATCCATGTGTGGTTTGTGGAAATAACACATATGCAATGACTCTAGTGCTGGTTTTAGTATAAGAGCACACATGCAATGACTCTAGTGGGTCCACATGTTGTTTGTGAAAAGAACACACATCAAATGACCACTAGTTGATCCATATGGAGTTTGTGGAAAAGAACACAAATGCAATGAACACTGGTGGATCCATAAGTGGTTTGTGGAAAGAACACACATGTAGTGACTCTAATGCTGGTTTTACTTTAAGAACACATATGGATCCATATGTGGTTTGTCGAGAAGAACACACATACAATGACACTAGTTGATCCATGTGTGGTTTGTGGAAAGAACACACATGCAATAACACTGGTTGATCCATATGTGGTTTGTGGAAAGAACACACGTGCAATGACACTGGTTGATCCATGTGTGGTTTGTGGATAGAACACACATGCAATGACTCTAGTGGGTCGATATGTGGTTTGGGAAAAGAACACACATGCAATGACCACTGGTTGATCCATATGTCGTTTGTGAAAAGAACACACATGCAATGACTCTAGTGGGTACATATGTGGTTTGTGAAAAGAACACACATGCAATGACCACGGGTTGGTCCATATGTGGTTTGTGGGAAGAAGACACATGCAATGACACTGCTTGATCCATGTGTGGTCTTTGGAAAGAACACACATGCAATGACTCTAGTGCTAGTTTTAGTATAAGAACACACATGCAATGACTCTAATGGGATCCATATGTGGTTTTTGGAAAAGAACACACATGCAATGACCACTGGTTGATCCATGTGTGGTTTGTGGAAAAGAACACACATGCAATGAACACTAGTGGATCCATGTGTGGTTTGTGGAAAACAACACACATGCAATGAGTCTAGTGCTGGTTTTAGTATAAGAACACACATGCAATGACTCTAGTGAGTCCACATGTGGTTTGTGAAAAGAACACACATGCAATGACCACTGGTTGATCCATATGTGGTTTGTGGAAAAGAACACACATGCAATGAACACTGGTGGATCCATAAGTGGTTTGTGGAAAGAACACACATGCAGTGACTCTAATGCTGGTTTTAGTTTAAGAACACATATGGATCCATATGTGGTTTGTGGAGAAGAACACACATGCAATGACACTACTTGATCCATGTGTCGTTTGTGGAAAGAACACACATGCAATGACACTGGTTGATTCATATGTGGTTTGTGGAAATAACTCACGTGCAATGACACCGGTTGATCCATGTGTGGTTTGTGGATAGAACACACATGCAATGACTCTAGTGGGTCCATATGCGGTTTGTGAAAAGAACACACATGCAATGACCACTGGTTGATCCATATGTGCTTTGTGGAAAGAACACAGATGCAATGACTCTAGTGGGTCCATATGTGGTTTGTGAAAAGAACACACATGCAATGACCACTGGTTGATCCATATGTGGTTTCTAGAAAGAACACACATGCAATGACACTGCTTGATCCATGTGTGGTTTGTGGAAAGAACACACATGCAATGACTCTAGTGCTAGCTTTAGTATAAGAACACACATGCAATGACTCTAATGGATCTATATGTGGTTTGTGGAAAAGAACACAGATGCAATGACCACTGGTTGATCCATGTGTGGTTTGTGGAAAAGAACACACATGCAATGAACACTGGTGGATCCATGTGTGGTTTGTGGAAAAGAACACACATGCAATTAGTCTAGTGCGGGTTTTAGTATAAGAAAACACATGCAATGACTCTAGTGGGTCCACATGTGGTTTGTGAAAAGAACACACATGCAATGACCACTGGTTGATCCATATGTGTTTTATGGAAAAGAACACACATGCAATGAGCACTGGTGGATCCATAAGTGGTTTGTGGAAAGAACACACATGAAGTGACTCTAATGTTGGTTTTAGTTTAAGAACACCCAAGCAATGACACTGGTTGATCCATATGTGATTTGTGGAATGAACACACATGCAATGACACTTGTTGATCCATGTGTGGTTTGGGGAAAGAACACACATGCAATGACCACTAGTTGATCCATATGTGGTTTTTGCAAAGAACACACATGCAATGACACTGCTTGATCCATGTGTGGTTTGTGGAAAGAACACATGCAATGACACTGCTTGATCCATGTGTGGTTTGTGGAAAGAACACACATGTAGTGACTCTAGTGCTTGTTTTAGTATAAGAACACACATGCAATGACTCTAAGGGATCTATATGTGGTTTGTGGAAAAGAACACACATGCAATGACCACTGGTTGATCCATGTGTGGTTTGTGGAAAAGACCACACATGCAATGAACACTGGTGGATCCATGTGTGCTTTGTGGAAAAGAACACACATGCAATGAGTCTAGTGCTGGTTTTAGTATAAGAAAACACATGCAATGACTCTAGTGGGTCCACATGTGGTTTGTGAAAAGAACACACATGCAATGACCACTGGTTGCTCCATATGTGGTTTATGGAAAAGAACACACATGCAATGAACACTAGTGGATCCATAAGTGGTTTGTGGAAAGAACACACATGAAGTGACTCTAATGTTGGTTTTAGTTTAAGAACACAGAAGCAATGCCACTGGTTGATCCATATGTGATTTGTGGAAAGAACACACATGCAATGACACTTGTTGATCCATGTGTGGTTTGTGGAAAGAACACACATGCAATGACCACTGGTTGATCCATATGTGGTTTGTGGAAAGAACACACATGTAGTGAACATTGGTGGATCCATATGTTGTTTGTGAAAAGAACACACATGAAATGACTCTTGTGCTGGTTTTAGTATAAGAACACACAAGCAATGACTCTAGTGGGTCCATATGTGATTTGTGGAAAGAACACACATGCAATGACACTGGTTGATCCATGTGCGGTTTGTGGAAAGAACACACATGCAATGACTCTAGTGGTTGATCCATGTGTGGTTTGTGGAAATAACACATATGCAATGACTCTAGTGCTGGTTTTAGTATAAGAGCACACATGCAATGACTCTAGTGGGTCCACATGTTGTTTGTGAAAAGAACACACATGCAATGACCACTAGTTGATCCATATGGGGTTTGTGGAAAAGAACACAAATGCAATGAACACTGGTGGATCCATAAGTGGTTTGTGGAAAGAACACACATGTAGTGACTCTAATGCTGGTTTTACTTTAAGAACACATATGGATCCATATGTGGTTTGTGGAGAAGAACACACATACAATGACACTAGTTGATCCATGTGTGGTTTGTGGAAAGAACACACATGCAATAACACTGGTTGATCCATATGTGGTTTGTGGAAAGAACACACGTGCAATGACACTGGTTGATCCATGTGTGGTTTGTGGATAGAACACACATGCAATGACTCTAGTGGGTCGATATGTGGTTTGGGAAAAGAACACACATGCAATGACCACTGGTTGATCCATATGTCGTTTGTGGAAAGAACACACATGCAATGACTCTAGTGGGTACATATGTGGTTTGTGAAAAGAACACACATGCAATGACCACGGGTTGGTCCATCTGTGGTTTGTGGGAAGAAGACACATGCAATGACACTGCTTGAACCACGTGTGGTCTTTGGAAAGAACACACATGCAATGACTCTAGTGCTAGTTTTAGTATAAGAACACACATGCAATGACTCTAATGGGATCCATATGTGGTTTTTGGAAAAGAACACACATGCAATGACCACTGGTTGATCCATGTGTGGTTTGTGGAAAAGAACACACATGCAATGAACACTAGTGGATCCATGTGTGGTTTGTGGAAAAGAACACAGATGCAATGAGTCTAGTGCTGGTTTTAGTATAAGAACACACATGCAATGACTCTAGTGGGTCCACATGTGGTTTGTGAAAAGAACACACATGCAATGACCACTGGTTGATCCATATGTGGTTTGTGGAAAAGAACACACATGCAATGAACACTGGTGGATCCATAAGTGGTTTGTGGAAAGAACACACATGTAGTGACTCTAATGCTGGTTTTAGTTTAAGAACACATATGGATCCATATGTGGTTTGTGGAGAAGAACACACATGCAATGACACTACTTGATCCATGTGTCGTTTGTGGAAAGAACACACATGCAATGACACTGGTTGATCCATATGTGGTTTGTGGAAAGAACACACGTGCAATGACACCGGTTGATCCATGTGTGGTTTGTGGATAGAACACACATGCAATGAATCTAGTGGGTCCATATGCGGTTTGTGAAAAGAACACACATGCAATGACCACTGGTTGATCCATATGTGCTTTGTGGAAAGAACACAGATGCAATGACTCTAGTGGGTCCATATGTGGTTTGTGAAAAGAACACACATGCAATGACCACTGGTTGATCCATATGTGGTTTCTGGAAAGAACACACATGCAATGACACTGCTTGATCCATGTGTGGTTTGTGGAAAGAACACACATGCAATGACTCTAGTGCTAGCTTTAGTATAAGAACAAACATGCAATGACTCTAATGGATCTATATGTGGTTTATGGAAAAGAACACACATGCAATGACCACTGGTTGATCCATGTGTGGTTTGTGGAAAAGAACACACATGCAATGAACACTGGTGGATCCATGTGTGGTTTGTGGAAAAGAACACACATGCAATTAGTCTAGTGCTGGTTTTAGTATAAGAAAACACATGCAATGACTCTAGTGGGTCCACATGTGGTTTGTGAAAAGAACACACATGCAATGACCACTGGTTGATCCATATGTGGTTTATGGAAAAGAACACACATGCAATGAGCACTGGTGGATCCATAAGTGGTTTGTGGAAAGTACACACATGAAGTGACTCTAATGTTGGTTTTAGTTTAAGAACACCCAAGCAATGCCACTGGTTGATCCATATGTGATTTGTGGAATGAACACTCATGCAATGACACTTGTTGATCCATGTGTGGTTTGGGGAAAGAACACACATGCAATGACCACTAGTTGATCCATATGTGGTTTCTGGAAAGAACACACATGCAATGACACTGCTTGATCCATGTGTGGTTTGTGGAAAGAACACATGCAATGACACTGCTTGATCCATGTGTGGTTTGTGGAAAGAACACACATGCAATGACTCTAGTGCTCGTTTTAGTATAAGAACACACATGCAATGACTCTAATGGATCTATATGTGGTTTGTGGAAAAGAACACACATGCAATGACCACTGGTCGATCCATGTGTGGTTTGTGGAAAAGAACACACATGCAATGAACACTGGTGGATCCATGTGTGGTTTGTGGAAAAGAACACACATGCAATTAGTCTAGTGCTGGTTTTAGTATAAGAAAACACATGCAATGACTCTAGTGGGTCCACATGTGGTTTGTGAAAAGAACACACATGCAATGACCACTGGTTGCTCCATATGTGGTTTATGGAAAAGAACACACATGCAATGAACACTAGTGGATCCATAAGTGGTTTGTGGAAAGAACACACATGAAGTGACTCTAATGTTGGTTTTAGTTTAAGAACACACAAGCAATGCCACTGGTTGATCCATATGTGATTTGTGGAAAGAACTCACATGCAATGACACTTGTTGATCCATGTGTGGTTTGTGGAAAGAACACACATGCAATGACCACTGGTTGATCCATATGTGGTTTGTGGAAAGAACACACATGTAGTGAACATTGGTGGATCCATATGTTGTTTGTGAAAAGAACACACATGAAATGACTCTTGTGCTCGTTTTAGTATAAGAACACACAAGCAATGACTCTAGTGGGTCCATATGTGAATTGTGGAAAGAACACACATGCAATGACACTGGTTGATCCATGTGCGGTTTGTGGAAAGAACACACATGCAATGACTCTAGTGGTTGATCCATGTGTGGTTTGTGGAAATAACACATATGCAATGACTCTAGTGCTGGTTTTAGTATAAGAACACACATGCAATGACTCTAGTGGGTCCACATGTTGTTTGTGAAAAGAACACACATGCAATGACCACTAGTTGATCCATATGGGGTTTGTGGAAAAGAACACAAATGCAATGAACACTGGTGGATCCATAAGTGGTTTGTGGAAAGAACACACATGTAGTGACTCTAATGCTGGTTTTCTTTAAGAACACATATGGATCCATATGTGGTTTGTGGAGAAGAACACACATACAATGACACTAGTTGATCCATGTGTGGTTTGTGGAAAGAACACACATGCAATAACACTGGTTGATCCATATGTGGTTTGTGGAAAGAACACACGTGCAATGACACTGGTTGATCCATGTGTGGTTTGTGGATAGAACACACATGCAATGACTCTAGTGGGTCGATATGTGGTTTGTGAAAAGAACACACATGCAATGACCACTGGTTGATCCATATGTCGTTTGTGGAAAGAACACACATGCAATGACTCTAGTGGGTACATATGTGGTTTGTGAAAAGAACACACATGCAATGACCACGGGTTGGTCCATATGTGGTTTGTGGGAAGAAGACACATGCAATGACACTGCTTGATCCATGTGTGGTCTTTGGAAAGAACACACATGCAATGACTCTAGTGCTAGTTTTAGTATAAGAACACACATGCAATGACTCTAATGGGATCCATATGTGGTTTTTGGAAAAGAACACACATGCAATGACCACTGGTTGATCCATGTGTGGTTTGTGGAAGAGAACACACATGCAATGAACACTAGTGGATCCATGTGTGGTTTGTGGAAAAGAACACACATGCAATGAGTCTAGTGCTGGTTTTAGTATAAGAACACACATGCAATGACTCTAGTGGGTCCACATGTGGTTTGTGAAAACAACACACATGCAATGACCACTGGTTGATCCATATGTGGTTTGTGGAAAAGAACACACATGCAATGAACACTGGTGGATCCATAAGTGGTTTGTGGAAAGAACACACATGCAGTGACTCTAATGCTGGTTTTAGTTTAAGAACACATATGGTTCCATATGTGGTTTGTGGAAAAGAACACACATGGAATGACCACTGATTGATCCATAGGTGGTTTGTGGAAAGAACACACATGCAGTGAAGATTGGTTGATCCATGTGTGGTTTGTGAAAAGAACACACATGCAATGCCATTGGTTGATCCATATGTGGTTTGTGGAAAGAACACACATGCAATGACACTGGTTCATCCAAATGTGGTTCATGATAGGAACACACATGCAATGACTCTTGTGGATACATATGTGGTTTGTGGAAAGAACACACATGCAATGAACTCTAGTGGATCTATCTTGGCATAATTTGATGTATTCCACGATGCATTTCATTGTAAACGACACCCACTTTCCATTTTTATACTACTTAGCTTTGCCCTTGGTTTTTTGATACTACCCAGTTTGCCCCCCTATCTCTCTTTCATAGAAGCCCAAACCTATGCCCACTCTGTCTGCTACGCCCTGATTGGTTGTCACAGTTGTCACGCGGATCATGCGCACCAACCGTTGATCATGTGTGATCCAACGAGGCTCGTTGAACACGTCGTGCCCTTCACAGGACAGCGCGAGACAACACGGACGTCTCCCTCAATGAGACTTCTACAAGAAGGAACATGATGCCATCCATGGAAAAAGTCGTCGAGTGGTCATGTCATGTTTAATCTAGTCTGCCAAGGCTACAAGTCTACTGCACGGCAACTGGTCATCCACGGACCACCGGCTATACCATTTTTACTACGTAGCACGCCTTCACTATCACTTCCGACAAGCCCCCACCACACGAACCTTCCACGTGGCAGCCACAGCCGGAAGAGCTGCCAACCGGGGCCCTCGAGGAGGCCTAAACGTCCACACATTAAAAACCCATCCTATCGGGTCCTCCATTCGCACTCATCCACTACTCTCTATTCCCTATCCAGCAAATCCCCACAATCTTGAACGTACTTGCACGAACCTTCTCCATGAAACCAGTGCGTGAGGGTGAGTGTCCGGGCATCACCGCCGGGGTGGTGCTTCACACGGCAGATCTGGAGGAGCATCACGCAGCACAAGCCGAGGAGGACGTGCAGTTCAACCCCTTGGGGGACCATGTGCTCGCCGGTGCTGACGACTTCAGAGGCGCCAATGAGGGCGTGGAGTTCGAAGAACACGCTCTGCTCGTGTACCTGGAGGTACATCTATTTCTACATGTTTCATATTTTCTGCTCAAGCTTAATCTATCCTGGCGTCATAAAAAATCTAGTCCTAATGATTAGATGCAACGTACGAACCGGTACATGGAGAGATCTAGTCTGTTCTGAATGAATCGACATTATTTATTTATTAATAAGTTACAAAGAACACAAACCACATTAATTTAGGAGCGAGCTGGGGACACGGCCGTAATGAACTGCTGAACCTGTATAGACATGTTATTGCATCGAAAGTAACTTGGAATGGTGGAAGGAATATATATTTATTATTTTGCTCATTTAGGTTTGTATTCCATACATTACAGGTGTATTCAAGTGAGATGGACTCTGACAAGGAGACCAGGGACAACAAGAGCCGCCATGTCATGAAGAAGCTCAAGAGCGGGATAATCCCTTTCCGCACTAGACTTGGGGAGCTCAAGTGCCCTTTCTGTAAGAAAGGAGTCAACCCGAGGATTGCCAGCTTGATTACGCATGCGGTTGGCATCGGTAGAAGCGCGGCTACTAAACACAAGTCGGCGACCAAGGCTAAGCACGCTGCTTATGGCAAGTTCCTGAGGGAGTATGTCAAGACCGGCCTAGTGTCCCCTTACTTAGGAATCAGCAACTTCTAGCCGACCAACCCCGTCACTGTGCTGGCCCGGCCACTAATAATATTTAGTTATCTTACCGTATCTAGACCCTTAAACTATGGAGATTTCTATTTTCATACCCTTCAAAATATATTCAAGTTCATCTGTTTATGGAGTTAAAGTTCCGGTGGCATACTCGTTATTTTGCATGCATAGAGGGGTGCCCCCGACAGATATAAGGGTTATCCTGTCCGCTAGATCACAGAGGATCAATGGTTGGTGGGCAAAACTGAGTACAACTGAATCGCATGGTTAGATACGAGGGAAAAAACATGACTCACGGTACGCGTGTGCGGTGCACGGGGCGGTAGCGGACACGTGTGGCCGTGCACGGTGCATTAGCATACGCGGTGCACGGTAGTGCAATGAAATGTCGCTTCCCTTCTCCTTTAATAGAGGCCTTCCCACTCCCACTCATCACGCACTCGCTCACTCAACCGTCTCCACTGTCCCATCACCTTCTGCAAACGCCCAACAAAACCCCAAACACGCCGACGGTGGAGAATATCGGCGCGGTGGCCATCGGCGCCTCCAAGGCCGCCGGCGAGGAGCCCCCCCGCCGGCGAGGAGCCTCCCGCATTCGCCATAGCCACCGGCGAGGAGGCCCCCGCCGGTCTCGGACAGATCCCGCTCGGCTGGGACCCCTATGAGGAGGTTGTCTACATAAGGCCGGAGAACCCCTATGACACCAGCATCACCGACCCATGGTCTGAGATAACCAGGGTTTTCTCCCTTCCCTTGTTCTTCCCCGTTCCCATCGTTGGATGCTAGATCGTATGTTATTAGGGCTCGACTGTTCATATTTTTTACAGTAGCTAATCCTCTTGTGTTAGATCTCGATTTTCGATGAATCCCCCTGTTCGTAGTTGGGATCAGTATTCGATTTGGTTTGAGATTTGGGGAATAATCGGGAGATCTCATTCGGTTAATTTAAGCAAAAAATCAATCCCGATAATCAAAGTATCTCAATCATGTCCTTATTTCACTCTACTATTTTTTCCAACAGGAGGATAGCAGTGACCTCCGCAGCAACGGCGAGTCCAAGGACACCAAGACTCATCATGTGCTAAGGAGGCTAAAGTCCGGTCAGTACAACAATTTCTTCGTCGGCGACGTATATAGGTGCCCCTTTTGCCCCACCTGGAGGCTTCGGGCCACAGACTTCAACTCCCTCGTGAAGCATGCCGAGGACGTGAGGACCTGCGGCGAGTCCGTGAACGTCCACGGCTTCAGGGCCAAGCACCAGGCGCTCGGTCTTCACCTCTGCAACCTCCAAAAGGTGGCTATCGAGGAGGGTCGCATGCCCCCGATCAGACCCAAGGCGCCCATGGTCAAGGGGCTGGGCAACAAGAAGTGGAGGAGGCGCCAGAGGGAGGAGGAGGATGCCCTCCTGGCAGAGGCCACGAGGGGCCACTGATCACCTGTTGTTGCTGCTGTAAAGCAGCTTCTTTTGTCTTATCCATGTTGAAGAAGTCCACTGCTGCGGCTACTGAGCAGCCTAATTGCCGAACCTCGTTAAGTACCGTACTATATAACCTATATTAGCCGCTTTATCTACATCTGCTCTGTTTACTGAATTTATTTATGGTGCTAGTTTGTTTTGCTGCTCTAGATTTGCTACCAGATTGGGGAAACACGATCACAAAAGGAACAATGAATGAAGAGAGAAGCTGCTCTAGATTCCCTACCTTTTTGGGCAAAAAAAACACAAATGTTAGAGAGAGAGGGGAAAAGGCGCTCTTAAAAAGGCCAAATAACAAAAAAAAACTTCCACTTTAGGCGTCATAGTGCACGTAACGGCCAAGCCTTTGACCAGACGGCACTCCCTCCGAGCGCATGTGAGGGCTTCGGAATATCGGGAGGGCAAACGTGAGGACAAACGAGACACAATGTTGCTATAGCTAAATCTGACAAAAAGCTGAATTTGGTGTTATCATGCAATTTGGCTAGAGCTCCACAACGTAGCTATTCTAAAACCCTAAACTATGTGGTGCGTTGAAACCTAATGCTTTTCCACTGACACGTGTGTTGCAAAGTTTCTTGATCGTGCATGCTTACACAAGTGGCCTACAGAGAAACTTATAGAAGCATGGGCAAATGAGCTTCATTTTGGCACATTCGGGACAAGCTTTGTGCAATCGGCAGGCCTGATCGGTTGGGCGGCTGCCCCGGGGTCATGTACACTTCCTTCTGTACACTTCCTTCTGTTAGGAATTAATAATAAATGTACTCTTCCTTCTGTCCTATCACGTTACGTCGTGTCAGCACTGCGCACCCGCTGCGGATCGGCAACGGGACGGTGGTCTACGTGACCGGTCTCTGCCACGCCAAAGCCACATTGCACACCCGTCCCATCGCCTACCGGGACGGACGCCGAATTTAATTGCTAGGATTGGAAACCATCGGTGCTCGCCCGGTCAAACTTGCTTCCGCATGGGTATGACCGGAATATTGGTAAACGGAATTTAAGCATCTCCTTAGCACATCACTGTGCAAAAATCCCCAACTCATTCCTTCCGCCGGCGCCGCCACCGCAAGAACCATCGATGCTGCCGCAGCCACCGCCTGGCCATACCACCTCCACGCCCAGTCCCAGCCACCGCTACCGACCCTAGGCCACCGCCGCTGCATTAGCTGCTGCCATGGACACAGAGTACGGCGTGTTTGGCGATGGGAGCGACTACACCGACGAGTACATCGTCACCGCCCATGGCACCACCAAGCTGACGGTCGTCCACACAAATGCATCAGCGGAGGTCGCCAAGGTCATCGCAATGTACGAGCGGTGGCTACAGGAGCCGATGAACAGGTACAAGATCGTCGGCCTTGACCTCGAGTATATCGGAGATAGGAAGAGGACGGCGCTTTTGCAGCTGTCCATGCACAACCACTGCCTCCTATATCACGTATGTAGGGCCAAATCTGTATGCCCGGAGCTTCGCGAGTTCCTACACAGGAGGGAGATCTACTTCGCCAGCATTGACATCAAGAACGACACTCCGAAGCTAGAACGGGATCTCCTCGTTCATGTCGTTAATCACATCGATCTCCAACATTTGTGGAGGTACCCAGATGGCAGTACAGGGAAAGCCGACATGGCTAGACTCGCTTCCGACATCATCCACCGCGAGTATGCCGGCATGAAAGTCGAGTTCCTGAAGCACCTACACGAGCGATGGGAGTGGAGGCACCTGGATTACGATGCGATCAAGTACGCAGCCAGGGACACGTATGTCAGCTACGAGATGCTCAACAGGATCTGGCGGGTGGGTGAGTGTGTTGTTTATCACTACTAGTTTCGCATTTTGTTCCTAGTTTTATCTCGCCTATATTTTCTCTCGCATGTATTTCCTAAGCATTCTGTGTGTAAAAACCAAGCTCATATGATCCCTGTGCTATTAGCTACTTAACCTGTATGAATTACATTCCCCCTTTTGTATGCTCAACATTCATTCTTACAAATTCTGTCTGTGCCATTTGCATGCGGCAGAATCCAGGACTGACATGCATAAGGTGTGATACAGTCATAGGTCACAAACAAACCCAAATTATAGCTAAGGATACAGTCATAACCAAACCCAGATTATAGTTTGACAAAGGTAATACACAGCAGTTCATAATTGCTCACATAGTGTACTAATGAAATAACATGTTTTTGTAAACACAACAATCATGCACTAATAGTCTACATCCTAGCCTGTTGGAGAAGGCAACTGATCCTAGGATGCCTTTGGTCGCTTGCCCCGGTTTGTAGATTCATCTACACTCCGGCATCTGGGGCAAACAACCTGCCTTGGTGGTGGTTCAATGATGCGATGTCTAGAACGAGATTTTACAATCTGGCGGTATAGCTCGTGGCTAACATACCCATCAATTGCAGCATACTTCAGATTAGGTTCAGAAAGTGGCTTATCCTCCCAGTAATCGTGCCCTAAACGCCTCCATGAACATCTCGGCAATCTGTCCTTCATGTCAGCGTACCACGAGTCGATGAGTTCGGAGGCAAGAGCGGCCATCCCGGTCTTGCCGCCCTTCGTCCCTGGGATCTAGTAAATTTCCTGGATGTCCACTTTGCACTCCTTTGGGATTCTAATTTTGACAGTCGGGCTTTCAAGCAGTTTACTGTCATTCGTGATGTCAACACTAGTAAATGTTATGTGCTGGTTCACGAGAAAGTCATGAAACAGATCCCTAATGCTTTCACCCCACCTGCATGAAAATGAATTCAGACAAATAATATAGCAATAACTTTTGCAGATAGACGGTTCAGGAACAAAAAGACAGCAAAGTCTACCAGATCCCGCCAGCCCCCTTCTCGCAAAAAGGCTGGTATACGAGGACATGCCCCTCCATGCAGAGTTGCACCGCGGCGAACCTACGGTGATCGCGGCTGTACTCGAGGTCGAGACCTACGAACCTGTTTTCTTCGAACTGTAGCCAACTCGTGTAATTATTCAGAGTGTTCCTCACCGTCCGAGGGTCGGTGGTGTAGATGGCATCGATCTTCTTCCCGCCATGTATTTCGATGTCGAAGTGCGTAGTTTCTTGCCTGCCATCGTTTTGGACATCGGGAGCGTCCATGACTACATGCAAGAGGGAAAGGATACGGAGGAAGAGGGTGATGCGGTGGTGGAGGAAATGGATGAGGCTGTGGAGGAGAAAGACGATGAGGCCATGGAGGAGGAAATGAGACGGAGAAGTGAAAGATTGGAACCGCCCTTACCAATATCTGGAATGGTGCACGACCGTTCGTAGTAGGGTGAAGGTGGAGAAAAACGGCGGTTTTACACGTCGACGCTAGCGCTTCCTAAAATTTGTTCTATGCCACTTGCATGCGGTGGAATCAATTCAAACGTAGGCACGTTTGCGCGTGCCGACCTTCACTCACTGACAGGCGGGCCGCACATTTCCCTTTTACTATTTATTTTTTCACTTCCTCTAGACGGTTCCAGTGCCTGCCCTCAATAATTATGCCCCCATTCTTGTCTTCCACGCGGACGAGAACTGGCGGCGGTTCCTTGCAGATTCACTCCCCACTTGAACAACTGCCCCCATCCCTGATTCCACCCCCTCTCGAATCCATCTGCCTCCTTATCACAACGCCTCCATTAATCTACCGGATTCTAAACTCCATTTGCCGCTATGGGTAGAGCTTGGGGTAGCAGAAGGCTGAAGCGAAAGGCATGCAACGACGACGCAGATGGCCAGGACGACCGCTACCGCGAGGATTGGGGATGGCCGAACCTTAGCGCCACGAACGTGCACAGGATCGCCTCGGGGTTGGACATCATCTCAGCCGGCCGCCTCGCTCGCTGCATCCCTGGCTACCGCTTGACGATGCGGAACATGGACGAACAACCGTTCGGCATGCCAGGCCTTCTTTACCCCGATAACAGCAAATGGCCAGACGACCGCGATGGCCACGTAAGTACCAGTATCTAGCTTATTCGTTCAGTCATGTTGTTGATTCATATGTGTTGATCTCTCATCAGCATCCTATGTTCCTTTCGTCGAACGTGTTGTGTGCAGGCGCGGTTTGAACAAATCGAACCATTTAAGAATATTCTGTACAGCGGAAGCTCTGCTTGTACCTGATATTCTGGTATTTTCGTAGTGACACAGTCTTACTTTAGGTGATAGAGGAGTTGTCAATTTCAATTTTGCAATGGAATGCCTACTAGGTGATATTCTGTTTCCTAAAATAAAAACAAACAGATTAGACGATTTAAGGCTGTTATGCCCCGAGCTGTTTATGATCATCATCAGGAGTTTGTTCTGGGGGCTCTGCTACTACTCCATATATTGAGTATCTTTGTAGTGACATAGGCACAATTTAGGCGATATCTAAGGAGACACTCGTATTTAGGCGATATTTTGTGTACTTTAATCTGAAGGCCCAGTTATCAAATTGTATTTGCAATGGAATCCATGCTAGTTTATTGTACTAACTGACAACAAACTCTGCGGAATATTCATGCAAAACTGATGTTGCTGGATAAGTGGTCCGAATCGGTAGTGGTGAATATCAAGGATGAAGAAGAGACAAAAATGGAAGATGACCAGAACTGGGTGGGTGGCAACAGCGAGTGGCTGGTCCTTTTATCACAGGATGGCAGTACTTGGACTCTAAAAAATGGCTACAGATCAGTGAGACTTGCAGTGCCATCTTTGAAGGGTGTCGGCATTACTGCATTCAACAGCGGGTGGCCGCCGCCCATTTCTGAATTCTCTTACAGGTTCAACATGGCAGAACTTGACCTCGTGAAGGTACAACTCCCACATAGACCGCGGGAGGGGCGTGGAAGAACTAGGAGTACGACCTCTTGATGGCTCAATGCACGGCACCCAGAAAAATGCTTGATGGCGCTGCTGATGTAGAGCTCGTTGGGAACCCCAAGAGGAAGGCATGATGAGCACAGCAGCAAGTTTCCCTCAGTTATGAAACCAAGGTTTAATCGAACCAGTAGGAGCAAGGAAACACCCCAAAGGTGTTACTAGCTGAGCTTTGGCAGGGCGCACTACCAGTGCTAGTAGCAACGTGGAGACCTGCACAACACAACCACAGAACTTTGTCCCCAACTTGTGATGAGGTTGTCAATCTCACCGTGTTTTGTGGAAAACAAAGGATTAAACGTATTGAATGGAAATAAGTAAAAGTTTGCATAAAGTAAACACAAAGCAGAAAACAGTTGTAGATTGTATGTAAAGTAAAGAACCGGGATCCATAGTTCACTAGAGGTGGCTCTCCTTAGATAGATAACATGTTGGGTGAACAAATTACAGCGGGGCAATTGACAAACACCGAGAAAGCAATACATGCATATACTAATCATCTTGACTCCTTTGAGACTTGATTGGGCATTACAACATAATACATAGACCACCATCCAACTGCATCTATGACTAATAATCCACCTTCAGGTTATCATCCGAACCCCCTCCAGTATTAAGTTGCAAGCAACAGATTATTGCTTTACGAACTGCGTGTAAAGTAAACAATACAATTGTTCTATGAATAAAGGATCGTTGTTTTCTCCCTAGTAGCAACAACACATATAGTACCTTAGAGATTTCTGTCACTTCCCCGGATTACCAGAGGCATGAACCCACTATCGAGCATTAATACTAACTCTTGGAGTTGCTAGCATCTACTTGGCCAAGATAGCTACTAACAACGGAAAGCATGTAAGATCTCAAATAACAAATACATGATAGAATCAATAATCAATCTGAAATAGCATCTCAATATCCATCGGATCCCCGCAAACACAACATGTATGAATTACAAATAGATGATCTTGATCATGAACGGAGCTCACAAGATCTAAACATGAAAGCACAAAGGAGGAGAAACCAGCCATCTAGCTACTACATGGATCCGTAGTCCAAGGATGAACTACTCACGCATCACACCGGAGTCTTGCATGGTGATGAAGAAGGCCTCCAGGGTGAATTCCCCTCTCCGGCTGGGTGCCGGGAAGAGCTTCAGATCCCCCCGATCTAGGGATAGAGACGACGGCAACTACAGACTCTTTTGTGGATTTTTTATCGCGTACCTAGGGTTTTCGTCCCGAGGGCAACTTATAGGTGGAAGGAGAGGCCGAGGTGGTGCTGGGGGCGGCCAGACCACCCCCTGGCGCGGGCCAGGCCTGGCCGCGTGGCCAGGTGGTGTGGCCGGCCCCCAGCCCTTCTCCGTCTCGTATTCTGGCACTTGATCCCTTCCAGAAAAATAGGCACTTTGGCTTTTGTCCCGTCCAATTCCGAGAATATTCATTTTCTGACTTTTCTGGAACCAAAAACAACAGAAAATAGGCAGCTGGCACTGTGGCTCTTGTTAATAGGTTAGTCCAAGAAATCATAATAAAAGTACTCCAAAGTTGGAACAAAACACAATAAAGTGGATAAAACCAAGCATGGAACATCAAAACTTATAGATACATTTGCAATGTATCAACATCCCCAAGCTTAACTCCTACTCGTCCTCGAGTAGGTAAGTGATAAAAAGAAAGAATTTTTGAGGTGACATGCACCATCAAAGACTTGAGCAAGGTATTTGCAAAACATTCAAAGCTGGGATCATAGTACTTCAATCATAACATGAAAGACAAACTTCTAGCAATAAGCAAAGAAACTATGATGCAACATGAAAAGGAACAAACAAAAGAATCATGAATAACATGCTTTGCAAGACGTTTGTTTGTTTCACATAAAGAAAACATAGCATAATAGTATTCAGCTTGTCCCTCAATAGAGTAGCAGATATAAATGCATAGGACACCTTCAAAGTTCATAAGAGTGACTAGATACAATAGTTTCAAACAAGCAATAACAAGTTATGCATCAGTCAACTAGTCTTGGGACAATGCACATAGAACTAAGAATGGCCACTATGCTCTCAAAGTAGGTGCATAAAGATAGAAGGTGGAGACTCAATATAATGGTGGAAGAAAGGCCTTTTGTAAAAGGAAGTAGGGATTCAAGTCTCATAAAGAGCTTCCAAAAATTATGGTACTTGTAGCTTTCATCTCTCATTGCCCCTATCATAAGCATCTTGAAGGTGATTAAGTTTAAAGTGACACAACTAAGAGGATATGCTTGACAAGTTATAAACTGAAATCTCATGCCCCTTACTTACGAAGACCGATCCTCATGCTACTCAACTTCAGTCACGAGTAAGCTCTTGTCATTGTAAGTATATGTGTATCATTAAGAACCGCCAACGGGGTACCCCTTGCACATGATATGGGAGCTTTCCCATAATCAAAATGACAAGGCAAGCAAACAATGAGCATCTCAGCGATCTTTTTATTTGCTATTTGCATAGGTTTTTATTGAGGATGCTTCATAGAGTGCTCATTATGGTGATGCTGCGAGTTTCCACCATGATTAGGCATGGCTTAGGCTAGCGGCCCAGGCGTTTCTCTAACACACATACAAACTCCATGATCTTACAAGTTCCACTTTTATTTCACACCGCCGGGATCCGTAAGCAAAAGAACATGATATCAACGGGGTACAAAGTACAAGTGCAATGTTGAAAGCGTTCCCCATGAAACATGGTTCTACTAATTTCAACTTATAAAGCGCAAGAATATATGCAACAAAGAAGGACCCAATGGTTGATGTTTATTAGAGGCAATAAAGTAAAGTGTGCCATCAAGTTCGTGAGAGCTTCAATCACTAGTTTCTCATAACAAGTGGAAGGTAAACAAAAGCATGAATATACTTGGAATATCATAAGCTAGTAGCTAGGTATGGTGGACTCTTTGGAATAACTTGGTTTAGGGAGTTGGATGCATGAGTGGAACTCATACTTGGTTGTGGAGGCTAGCAAAAGACTAGGAGCGACAAACTAAGAGATCAATAATGGCCATAATCATGCAGAGCGACAAAACATCATTGATCAAAGCATAAAGTGATACTACAAGTTGAAAACTAAAGGATCATAAAGGCTACGGTGACTTGAGATAGTCATAACATGGTGTGAGCATGTGCCAAGTCAACCCAAATAAAGCATCAAAGGAGAATACCAATATACTATGCTTTAATATGCTAAAACAACGTATGATTCATCCAAGGCACATTAAGCAATCTCAATTGTTTATAACAAGTCATGCTACATCAAATAATACTAAGCATAAAGCTAAAACAATATCAAGCATGGCATGACGAAGCATAGCCACAGTCAAAAACGAGCTCTTTTTACCACAAAAGTATGAACTTTCCTACTCTTTTCCAAACGAAACCAAACTATTTGCAAACCAAAGTATGAAAGAGGGGGTCCAACCTATTTATTTAGAAAACTAAGAAAACCACGCAAACTAAAAACCAAAACGAAAACGAAAAAGAAGACGCTCCAAGAGAAATACAACTTTGCACGAAACAATAAAAATGAAGCGTTTGGAAGAAACCTGGAATTTTTATTGATGAAGAAGGGGATGCCTTGGGCATCCCCAAGATTTGACGCTTGTACTTCTTGGGGTGACACGCGTGGCATCCCCAAGCTTGAGATTTAGTCCATCCTTCATCTCGTTACTCATTCCTTCCATACACCTGAAATTTTTCCTTCATACAAAACTTCACACAATCTCATTAGCAACATTAGTGCACTTAAGATAAATAAGTCTCAAGGTTCAGTTCTAACACGAAATAAACTTCCATTAGAACACTAGCTACTGTATCACTTCCCTCAAAAATCTCAATTCCCCAAAGGAACTCAAGAAGGAACTAACAAGAAGCAAATGCAGAAAATGGCAGAAATCTGTCAAAACAGACCAGCAGGTAAACACGATTTTTTTCGAAGACCTTCTGTTGGTCAAATAAAAAAGTGTTCAACTAACGAAAGTTAGATAACAACCCGGGGAAGAAGCAGAAACAATTACAGCTCATTCCGACGTACAAAACTCTCTCAGGAATTTTTACGGTGAAGCACAGAAATCTGTTTCGGGACTGCAACTTCCCAATCATTACTTCACTCTTATTAGAGGTTACTCTTGGCACAAAAAGCAAATAAAAAGGATAAGGAGAGGTTATTACAGAGGTTTGTGGAAAGAACACACATGCAATGACTCTAGTGGTTGATCCATGTGTGGTTTCTGGAAATAACACATATGCAATGACTTTAGTGCTGGTTTTAGTATAAGAACACACATGCAATGACTCTAGTGGGTCCACATGTTGTTTGTGAAAAGAACACACATGCAATGACCACTAGTTGATCCATATGGGGTTTGTGGAAAAGAACACAAATGCAATGAACACTGGTGGATCCATAAGTGGTTTGTGGAAAGAACACACATGTAGTGACTCTAATGCTGGTTTTACTTTCAGAACACATATGGATCCATATGTGGTTTCTGGAGAAGAACACACATACAATGACATTAGTTGATCCATGTGTGGTTTGTGGAAAGAACAAACATGCAATAACACTGGTTGATCCATATGTGGTTTGTGGAAAGAACACACGTACAATGACACTGGTTGATCCATGTGTCGTTTGTGGAAAGAACACACATGCAATGACACTGGTTGATCCATATGTGGTTTGTGGAAAGAACACACGTGCAATGACACCGGTTGATCCATGTGTGGTTTGTGGATAGAACACACATGCAATGACTCTAGTGGGTCCATATGCGGTTTGTGAAAAGAACACACATGAAATGACCACTGGTTGATCCATATGTGCTTTGTGGAAGGAACACACATGCAATGACTCTAGTGGGTCCATATGTTGTTTGTGAAAAGAACACACATGCAATGACCACTGGTTGATCCATATGTGGTTTCTGGAAAGAACACACATGCAATGACACTGCTTGATCCATGTGTGGTTTGTGGAAAGAACACACATCCAATGACTCTAGTGCTAGCTTTAGTATAAGAACACACATGCAATGACTCTAATGGATCTATATGTGGTTTGTGGAAAAGAACACACATGCAATGACCACTGGTTGATCCATGTGTGGTTTGTTGAAAAGAACACACATGCAATGAACACTGGTGGATCCATGTGTGGTTTGTGGAAAAGAACACACATGCAATTAGTCTAGTGCTGGTTTTAGTATAAGAAAACACATGCAATGACTCTAGTGGGTCCACATGTGGTTTGTGAAAAGAACACACATGCAATGACCACTGGTTGATCCATATGTGGTTTATGGAAAAGAACACACATGCAATGAGCACTGGTGGATCCATAAGTGGTTTGTGGAAAGTACACACATGAAGTGACTCTAATGTTGGTTTTAGTTTAAGAACACCCAAGCAATCCCACTGGTTGATCCATATGTGATTTGTGGAATGAACACACATGCAATGACACTTGTTGATCCATGTGTGGTTTCGGGAAAGAACACACATGCAATGACCACTAGTTGATCCATATGTGGTTTCTGGAAAGAACACACATGCAATTACCACCGGTTGATCCATATGTGGTTTCTGGAAAGAGTACGTATGCAATGACACTACTTGATCCATGTGTGGTTTGTGGAAAGAACACACATGCAATGACTCTATTGCTAGTATTAGTATTAGAACACACATGCAATGACTCAAATGGAGCTATATGTGGTTTGTGGAAAAGAACACACATGCAATGATCACTGGTTGATCCATGTGTGGTTTGTGGAAAAGAACACACATGCAATGAACACTGGTCGATCCATGTGTGGTTTGTGGAAAGGAACACACATGCAATGAGTCTAGTGCTGGTTTTAGTATAAGAACACACATGCAATGACTCTAGTGAGTCCACATGTGGTTTGTGAAAAGAACACACATGCAATGACCACTGGTTGATCCATATGTGGTTTGTGGAAAAGGACACACATGCAATAAACACTGGTGGATCCATAAGTGGTTTGTGGAAAGAACACACATGCAGTGACTCTAATGCTGGTTTTAGTTTAAGAACACATATGGATCCATATATGGTTTGTGGAGAAGAACACACATGCAATGACACTAGTTGATCCATGTGTGGTTTGTGGAAAGAATACACATGCAATGACACTGGTTGATCCATATGTGGTTTGTGGAAAGAACACACGTGCAATGACACTGGTTGATCCATGTGTGGTTTATGGATAGAAGACACATGCAATGACTCTAGTGGGTCCATATGTTGTTTGTGAAAAGAACACACATGCAATGACCACTGGTTGATCCATATGTGGTTTGTGGAAAGAACACATATGCAATGACTCTAGTGGGTCCATATGTGGTCTGTGAAAAGAACACACATGCAATGACGACTGGTTGATCCATATGTGGTTTGTGGAAAGAACACACATGCAATGACACTGCTTGATCCATGTGTGGTTTGTGGAAAGAACACACATGCAATGACTCTAGTGCTAGTTTTAGTATAAGAACACACATGCAATGACTCTAATGGGTCCATATGTGGTTTGTGGAAAAGAACATACATGCAATGACCACTTGTTGATCCATGTGCGGTATGTGGAAAAGAACACACATGCAATGAGTCTAGTGCTGGTTTTAGTATAAGAATACACATGCAATGACTCTAGTAGGTCCACATGTGGTTTGTGAAAAGAACACACATGCAATGACCGCTGGTTGATCCATATGTGGTTTGTGGAAAAGAACACACATGAAATGAACACTGGTGGATCCATAAGTGGTTTGTGGAAAGAACACACATGAGTGACTCTAATGCTGGTTTTAGTTTAAGAACACACAAGCAATGACTCTCGTAGGTCCATATGTGATTTGTGGAAAGAACACACATGCAAGAACACTGGTTGATCCATGTGTGGTTTGTGGAAAGAACACACATGCAATGCCATTGGTTGATCCATGTGTGGTTTGTGGAAATAACACACATGCAATGACTCTAATGGATCCATATGTGGTTTGTGGAAAAGAACACACATCCAATGGCCACTGGTTGATCCATGTGTGGTTTGTGGAAAGAACACAGATGCAATGACACTGGTTGATCCATATGTGGTCTGTGGAAAGAACACACGTGCAATGACACCGGTTGATCCATGTGTGGTTTGTGGATAGAACACACATGCAATGACTCTAGTGGGTCCATATGTGGTTTGTGAAAAGAACACACATGCAATGACCACTAGTTGATCCATATGTGGTTTGTGGAAAGAACACACATGCAATGACACTGCTTGATCCATGTGTGGTTTGTGGAAAGAACACACATGCAATGACCACTGGTTGATCCATATGTGGTTTGTGGAAAGAACACACATGTAGTGAACACTGGTGGATCCATATGTTGTTTGTGAAAAGAACACACATGCAATGACTCTAGTGTTGTTTTTAGTATAAGAACAAACAAGCAATGACTCAAGTGGGTCCATATATGATTTGTGGAAATAACACACATGCAATGACACTGGTTGATCCATGTGTGGTTTATGGAAAGAACACACATGCAATGACTCTAGTGGTAGATCCATGGGTGGTTTGTGGAAATAACACACATGCAATGACTCTAGTGATGATTTTAGTATAAAAATACACATGCAATGACTCTAGTGGGTCCACATGTGGTTTGTGAAAAGAACACACATGCAATGACCACTGGTTGATCCATATGTGGTTTGTGGAAAAGAACACACATGCAATGAACACTGGTGGATCCATAAGTGGTTTGTGGAAAGCACACACATGTAGTGACTCTAATGCTGGTTTTAGTTTAAGAACACATATGGATCCATATGTGGTTTGTGGAGAAGAACACGCATGCAATGAGACTACTTGATCCATGTGTCGTTTGTGGAAAGAACACACATGCAATGACACTGGTTGATCCATCTGTGGTTTGTGGAAAGAACACACGTGCAATGACACTAGTTGATCCATGTGTGGTTTGTGGATAGAACACACATGCAATGACTCTAGTGGGTCCATATGTGGTTTGTGAAAAGAACACACATACAATGACCACTGGTTGATCCATATGTGCTTTGTGGAAATAACACACATGCAATGACTCTAGTGGGTACATATGTGGTTTGTGAAAAGAACACACATGCAATGACCACGGGTTGGTCCATATGTGGTTTGTGGGAAGAAGACACATGCAATGACACTGCTTGATCCATGTGTGGTCTTTGGAAAGAACACACATGCAATGACTCTAGTGCTAGTTTTAGTATAAGAACACACATGCAATGACTCTAATGGGATCCATATGTGGTTTTTGGAAAAGAACACACATGCAATGACCACTGGTTGATCCATGTGTGGTTTGTGGAAAAGAACACACATGCAATGAACACTAGTGGATCCATGTGTGGTTTGTGGAAAAGAACACACATGCAATGAGTCTAGTGCTGGTTTTAGTATAAGAACACACATGCAATGACTCTAGTGGGTCCACATGTGGTTTGTGAAAAGAACACACATGCAATGACCACTGGTTGATCCATATGTGGTTTCTGGAAAAGAACACACATGCAATGAACACTGGTGGATCCATAAGTGGTTTGTGGAAAGAACACACATGAAGTGACTCTAATGTTGGTTTTAGTTTAAGAACACCCAAGCAATGCCACTGGTTGATCCATATGTGAATTGTTGAATGAACACACATGCAATGACACTTGTTGATCCATGTGTGGTTTGGGGAAAGAACACACATGCAATGACCACTGGTTGATCCATATGTGGTTTCTAGAAAGAACACACATGCAATGACACTGCTTGATCCATGTGTGTTTTGTGGAAAGAACACACATGCAATGACACTGCTTCGTCCATGTGTGGTTTGTGGAAAGAACACACATGCAGTGACTCTAGTGCTAGTTTTAGTATAAGAACACACATGCAATGACTCTAATGGATCTATATGTGGTTTGTGGAAAAGAACACACATGCAATGACCACTGGTTGATCCATGTGTGGTGTCTGGAAAACACCACACATGCAATGAACACTGGTGGATCCATGTGTGCTTTGTGGAAAAGAACACACATGCAATGAGTCTAGTGCTGGTTTTAGTATAAGAAAACACATGCAATGACTCTAGTGGGTCCACATGTGGTTTGTGAAAAGAACACACATGCAATGACCACTGGTTGCTCCATATGTGGTTTATGGAAAAGAACACACATGCAATGAACACTGGTGGATCCATAAGTGGTTTGTGGAAAGAACACACATGAAGTGATTCTAATGTTGGTTTTAGTTTAAGAACACACAAGCAATGCCACTGGTTGATCCATATGTGATTTGTGGAAAGAACACACATGCAATGACACTTGTTGATCCATGTGTGGTTTGTGGAAAGAACACACATGCAATGACCACTGGTTGATCCATATGTGGTTTGTGGAAAGAACACACATGTAGTGAACACTGGTGGATCCATATGTTGTTTGTGAAAAGAACACACATGAAATGACTCTTGTGCTGGTTTTAGTATAAGAACACACAAGCAATAAATCTAGTGGGTCCATATGTGATTTGTGGAAAGAACACACATGCAATGACACTGGTTGATCCATGTGTGGTTTGTGGAAAGAACACACATGCAATGACTCTAGTGGTTGATCCATGTGTGGTTTCTGGAAATAACACATATGCAATGACTCTAGTGCTGGTTTTAGTATAAGAACACACATGCAATGACTCTAGTGGGTCCACATGTTGTTTGTGAAAAGAGCACACATGCAATGACCACTAGTTGATCCATATGGGGTTTGTGGAAAAGAACACAAATGCAATGAACACTGGTGGATCCATAAGTGGTTTGTGGAAAGAACACACATGCAGTGACTCTAATGCTGGTTTTACTTTCAGAACACATATGGATCCATATGTGGTTTGTGGAGAAGAACACACATGCAATGACACTAGTTGATCCATGTGTGGTTTGTGGAAAGAACTAACATGCAATAACACTGGTTGATCCATATGTGGTTTGTGGAAAGAACACACGTGCAATGACACTGGTTGATCCATGTGTGGTTTGTGGATAGAACACACATGCAATGACTCTAGTGGGTCGATATGTGGTTTGTGAAAAGAACACACATGCAATGACCACTGGTTGATCCATATGTCATTTGTGGAAAGAACACACATGCAATGACTCTAGTGGTAGATCCATGCGTGGTTTGTGGAAATAACACACATGCAATGACTCTAGTGATGATTTTAGTATGAAAACACACATGCAATGACTCTAGTGGGTCCACATGTGGTTTGTGAAAAGAACACACATGCAATGACCACTGGTTGATCCATATGTGGTTTGTGGAAAAGAACACACATGTAATGTACACTGGTGGATCCATAAGTGGTTTGTGGAAAGAACACACATGTAGTGACTCTAATGCTGGTTTTAGTTTAAGAACACATATGGATCCATATGTGGTTTGTGGAGAAGAACGCACATGCAATGACACTACTTGATCCATGTGTCGTTTGTGGAAAGAACACACATGCAATGACACTGGTTGATCCATATGTGGTTTGTGGAAAGAACACACGTGCAATGACACCGGTTGATCCATGTGTGGTTTGTGGATAGAACACACATGCAATGACTCTAGTGGGTCCATATGCGGTTTCTGAAAAGAACACACGTGCAATGACCACTGGTTGATCCATGTGTGGTTTCTGGAAAGAACACACATGCAATGACACTGCTTGATCCATGTGTGGTTTGTGGAAAGAACACACATGCAATGACTCTAGTGCTAGCTTTAGTATAAGAACACACATGCAATGACTCTAATGGATCTATATGTGGTTTGTGGAAAAGAACACACATGCAATGACCACTGGTTGATCCATGTGTGGTTTGTGGAAAAGAACACACATGCAATGAACACTGGTGGATCCATGTGTGGTTTGTGGAAAAGAACACACATGCAATTAGTCTAGTGCTGGTTTTAGTATAAGAAAACACATGCAATGACTCTAGTGGGTCCACATGTGGTTTGTGAAAAGAACACACATGCAATGACCACTGGTTGATCCATATGTGGTTTATGGAAAAGAACACACATGCAATGAGCACTAGTGGATCCATAAGTGGTTTGTGGAAAGTACACACATGAAGTGACTCTAATGTTGGTTTTAGTTTAAGAACACCCAAGCAATGCCACTGGTTGATCCATATGTGATTTGTGGAATGAACACACATGCAATGACACTTGTTGATCCATGTGTGGTTTGGGGAAAGAACACACATGCAATGACCACTAGTTGATCCATATGTGGTTTTTGGAAAGAACACACATGCAATGACACTGCTTGATCCATGTGTGGTTTGTGGAAAGAACACATGCAATGACACTGCTTGATCCATGTGTGGTTTGTGGAAAGAACACGCATGCAGTGACTCTAGTGCTTGTTTTAGTATAAGAACACACATGCAATGACTCTAATGGATCTATATGTGGTTTGTGGAAAAGAACACACATGCAATGACCACTGGTTGATCCATGTGTGGTTTGTGGAAAAGACCACACATGCAATGAACACTGGTGGATCCATGTGTGCTTTGTGGAAAAGAACACACATGCAATGAGTCTAGTGCTGGTTTTAGTATAAGAAAACACATGCAATGACTCTAGTGGGTCCACATGTGGTTTGTGAAAAGAACACACATGCAATGACCACTGGTTGCTCCATATGTGGTTTATGGAAAAGAACACACATGCAATGAACACTAGTGGATCCATAAGTGGTTTGTGGAAAGAACACACATGAAGTGACTCTAATGTTGGTTTTAGTTTAAGAACACACAAGCAATGCCACTGGTTGATCCATATGTGATTTGTGGAAAGAACTCACATGCAATGACACTTGTTGATCCATGTGTGGTTTGTGGAAAGAACACACATGCAATGACCACTGGTTGATCCATATGTGGTTTGTGGAAAGAACACACATGTAGTGAACATTGGTGGATCCATATGTTGTTTGTGAAAAGAACACACATGAAATGACTCTTGTGCTGGTTTTAGTATAAGAACACACAAGCAATGACTCTAGTGGGTCCATATGTGATTTGTGGAAAGAACACACATGCAATGACACTGGTTGATCCATGTGCGGTTTGTGGAAAGAACACACATGCAATGACTCTAGTGGTTGATCCATGTGTGGTTTGTGGAAATAACACATATGCTATGACTCTAGTGCTGGTTTTAGTATAAGAACACACATGCAATGACTCTAGTGGGTCCACATGTTGTTTGTGAAAAGAACACACATGCAATGACCACTAGTTGATCCATATGGGGTTTGTGGAAAAGAACACAAATGCAATGAACACTGGTGGATCCATAAGTGGTTTGTGGAAAGAACACACATGTAGTGACTCTAATGCTGGTTTTACTTTAAGAACACATATGGATCCATATGTGGTTTGTGGAGAAGAACACACATACAATGACACTAGTTGATCCATGTGTGGTTTGTGGAAAGAACAAACATGCAATAACACTGGTTGATCCATATGTGGTTTGTGGAAAGAACACACGTGCAATGACACTGGTTGATCCATGTGTGGTTTGTGGATAGAACACACATGCAATGACTCTAGTGGGTCGATATGAGGTTTGTGAAAAGAACACACATGCAATGACCACTGGTTGATCCATATGTCGTTTGTGGAAAGAACACACATGCAATGACTCTAGTGGGTACATATGTGGTTTGTGAAAAGAACACACATGCAATGACCACGGGTTGGTCCATATGTGGTTTGTGGGAAGAAGACACATGCAATGACACTGCTTGATCCATGTGTGGTCTTTGGAAAGAAGACACATGCAATGACTCTAGTGCTAGTTTTAGTATAAGAACACACATGCAATGACTCTAATGGGATCCATATGTGGTTTTTGGAAAAGAACACACATGCAATGACCACTGGTTGATCCATGTGTGGTTTGTGGAAAAGAACACACATGCAATGAACACTAGTGGATCCATGTGTGGTTTGTGGAAAAGAACACACATGCAATGAGTCTAGTGCTGGTTTTAGTATAAGAACACACACGCAATGACTCTAGTAGGTCCACATGTGGTTTGTGAAAAGAACACACATGCAATGACCACTGGTTGATCCATATGTGGTTTGTGGAAAAGAACACACATGCAATGAACACTGGTGGATCCATAAGTGGTTTGTGGAAAGAACACACATGCAGTGACTCTAATGCTGGTTTTAGTTTAAGAACACATATGGATCCATATGTGGTTTGTGGAGAAGAACACACATGCAATGACACTACTTGATCCATGTGTCGTTTGTGGAAATAACACACATGCAATGGCACTGGTTGATCTATATGTGGTTTGTGGAAAGAACACACGTGCAATGACACCGGTTGATCCATGTGTGGTTTGTGGATAGAACACACACGCAATGACTCTAGTGGGTCCATATGCGGTTTGTGAAAAGAACACACATGCAATGACCACTGGTTGATCCATATGTGCTTTGTGGAAAGAACACAGATGCAATGACTCTAGTGGGTCCATATGTGGTTTGTGAAAAGAACACACATGCAATGACCACTGGTTGATCCATCTGTGGTTTCTGGAAAGAACACACATGCAATGACACTGCTTGATCCATGTGTGGTTTGTGGAAATAACACACATGCAATGACTCTAGTGCTAGCTTTAGTATAAGAACACACATGCAATGACTCTAATGGATCTATATGTGGTTTGTGGAAAAGAACACACATGCAATGACCACTGGTTGATCCATGTGTGGTTTGTGGAAAAGAACACACATGCAATAAACACTGGTGGATCCATGTGTGCTTTGTGGAAAAGAACACACATGCAATGAGTCTAGTGCTGGTTTTAGTATAAGAAAACACATGCAATGACTCTAGTGGGTCCACATGTGGTTTGTGAAAAGAACACACATGCAATGAACACTGGTTGATCCATATGTGGTTTATGGAAAAGAACACACATGCAATGAACACTAGTGGATCCATAAGTGGTTTGTGGAAAGTACACACATGAAGTGACTCTAATGTTGGTTTTAGTTTAAGAACACACAAGCAATGCCACTGGTTGATCCATATGTGATTTGTGGAAAGAACTCACATGCAATGACACTTGTTGATCCATGTGTGGTTTGTGGAAAGAACACACATGCAATGACCACTGGTTGATCCATATGTGGTTTGTGGAAATAACACACATGTAGTGAACATTGGTGGATCCATATGTTGTTTGTGAAAAGAACACACATGAAATGACTCTTGTGCTGGTTTTAGTATAAGAACACACAAGCAATGACTCTAGTGGGTCCATATGTGATTTGTGGAAAGAACACACATGCAATGACACTGGTTGATCCATGTGCGGTTTGTGGAAAGAACACACATGCAATGACTCTAGTGGTTGATCCATGCGTGGTTTGGGGAAATAACACATATGCAATGACTCTAGTGCTGGTTTTAGTATAAGAGCACACATGCAATGACTCTAGTGGGTCCACATGTTGTTTGTGAAAAGAACACACATGCAATGACCACTAGTTGATCCATATGGAGTTTGTGGAAAAGAACACAAATGCAATGAACACTGGTGGATCCATAAGTGGTTTGTGGAAAGAACACACATGTAGTGACTCTAATGCTAGTTTTACTTTAAGAACACATATGGATCCATATGTGGTTTGTGGAGAAGAACACACATGCAATGACACTACTTGATCCATGTGTCGTTTGTGGAAAGAACACACATGCAATGACACTGGTTGATCCATATGTGGTTTGTGGAAAGAACACACGTGCAATGACACCGGTTGATCCATGTGTGGTTTGTGGATAGAACACACATGCAATGACTCTAGTGGGTCGATATGTGGTTTGGGAAAAGAACACACATGCAATGACCACTGGTTGATCCATATGTCGTTTGTGGAAAGAACACACATGCAATGACTCTAGTGGGTACATATGTGGTTTGTGAAAAGAACACACATGCAATGACCACGGGTTGGTCCATATGTGGTTTGTGGGAAGAAGACACATGCAATGACACTGCTTGATCCATGTGTGGTCTTTGGAAAGAACACACATGCAATGACTCTAGTGCTAGTTTTACTATAAGAACACACATGCAATGACTCTAATGGGATCCATATGTGGTTTTTGGAAAAGAACACACATGCAGTGACCACTGGTTGATCCATGTGTGGTTTGTGGAAAAGAACACACATGCAATGAACACTAGTGGATCCATGTGTGGTTTGTGGAAAAGAACACACATGCAATGAGTCTAGTGCTGGTTTTAGTATAAGAACACACATGCAATGACTCTAGTGAGTCCACATGTGGTTTGTGAAAAGAACACACATGCAATGACCACTGGTTGATCCATATGTGGTTTGTGGAAAAGAACACACATGCAATGAACAGTGGTGGATCCCTAAGTGGTTTGTGGAAAGAACACACATGCAGTGACTCTAATGCTGGTTTTAGTTTAAGAACACATATGGATCCATATGTGGTTTGTGGAGAAGAACACACATGCAATGACACTACTTGATCCATGTGTCGTTTGTGGAAAGAACACACATGCAATGACACTGGTTGATCCATATGTGGTTTGTGGAAAGAACACACGTGCAATGACACCGGTTGATCCATGTGTGGTTTGTGGATAGAACACACATCCAATGACTCTAGTGGGTCCATATGCGGTTTGTGAAAAGAACACACATGCAATGACCACTAGTTGATCCATATGTGCTTTGTGGAAAGAACACAGATGCAATGACTCTAGTGGGTCCATATGTGGTTTGTGAAAAGAACACACATGCAATGACCACTGGTTGATCCATATGTGGTTTCTAGAAAGAACACACATGCAATGACACTGCTTGATCCATGTGTGGTTTGTGGAAAGAACACACATGCAATGACTCTAGTGCTAGCTTTAGTATAAGAACACACATGAAATGACTCTAATGGATCTATATGTGGTTTGTGGAAAAGAACACACATGCAATGACCACTGGTTGATCCATGTGTGGTTTGTGGAAAAGAACACACATGCAATGAACACTGGTGGATCCATGTGTGGTTTGTGGAAAAGAACACACATGCAATTAGTCTAGTGCTGGTTTTAGTATAAGAAAACACATGCAATGACTCTAGTAAATGTTATGTGCTGGTTCACGAGAAAGTCATGAAACAGATCCCTAATGCTTTCACCCCACCTGCATGAAAATGAATTCAGACAAATAATATAGCAATAACTTTTGCAAATAGACGGTTCAGGAACAAAAAGACAGCAAAGTCTACCAGATCCCGCCAGCCCCCTTCTCGCAAAAAGGCTGGTATACGAGGACATGCCCCTCCATGCAGAGTTGCACCGCGGCGAACCTACGGTGATCGCGGCTGTACTCGAGGTCGAGACCTACGAACCTGTTTTCTTCGAACTGCAGCCAACTCGTGTAATTATTCAGAGTGTTCCTCACCGTCCGAGGGTCGGTGGTGTAGATGGCATCGATCTTCTTCCCGCCATGTATTTCGATGTCGAAGTGCGTAGTTTCTTGCCTTCCATCGTTTTGGACATCCGGAGCGTCCATGACTACATGCAAGAGGGAAAGGATACGGAGGAAGAGGGTGATGCGGTGGTGGAGGAAATGGATGAGGCTGTGGAGGAGAAAGACGATGAGGCCATGGAGGAGGAAATGAGACGGAGAAGTGAAAGATTGGAACCGCCCTTACCAATATCTGGAATGGTGCACGACCGTTCGTAGTAGGGTGAAGGTGGAGAAAAACGGCGGTTTTACACGTCGACGCTAGCGCTTCCTAAAATTTGTTCTATGCCACTTGCATGCGGTGGAATCAATTCAAACGTAGGCACGTTTGCGCGTGCCGACCTTCACTCACTGACAGGCGGGCCGCACATTTCCCTTTTACTATTTATTTTTTCACTTCCTCTAGACGGTTCCAGTGCCTGCCCTCAATAATTATGCCCCCCTTCTTGTCTTCCACGCGGACGAGAACCGGCGGCGGCGGTTCCTTGCAGATTCACTCCCCACTTGAACAACTGCCCCCATCCCTGATTCCACCCCCTCTCGAATCCATCTGCCTCCTTATCACAACGCCTCCATTAATCTACCGGATTCTAAACTCCATTTGCCGCTATGGGTAGAGCTTGGGGTAGCAGAAGGCTGAAGCGAAAGGCATGCAACGACGACGCAGATGGCCAGGACGACCGCTACCGCGAGGATTGGGGATGGCCAAACCTTAGCGCCACGAACGTGCACAGGATCGCCTCGGGGTTGGACATCATCTCAGCCGGCCGCCTCGCTCGCTGCATCCCTGGCTACCGCTTGACGATGCGGAACATGGACGAACAACCGTTCGGCATGCCAGGCCTTCTTTACCCCGATAACAGCAAATGGCCAGACGACCGCGATGGCCACGTAAGTTCCAGTATCTAGCTTATTCGTTCAGTCATGTTGTTGATTCATATGTGCTGATCTCTCATCGGAATCCTATGTTCCTTTCGTCGAACGTGTTGTGTGCAGGCGCGGTTTGAACAAATCGAACCATTTAAGAATATTCTGTACAGCGGAAGCTCTGCTTGTACCTGATATTCTGGTATTTTCGTAGTGACACAGTCTTACTTTAGGTGATAGAGGAGTTGTCAATTTCAATTTTGCAATGGAATGCCTACTAGGTGATATTCTGTTTCCTAAAATAAAAACAAACAGATTAGACGATTTAAGGCTGTTATGCCCCGAGCTGTTTATGATCATCATCAGGAGTTTGTTCTGGGGGCTCTGCTACTACTCCATATATTGAGTATCTTTGTAGTGACATAGGCACAATTTAGGCGATATCTAAGGAGACACTCGTATTTAGGCGATATTTTGTGTACTTTAATCTGAAGGCCCAGTTGTCAAATTGTAGTTGCAATGGAATCCATGCTAGTTTATTGTACTAACTGACAACAAACTCTGCAGAATATTCATGCAAAACTGATGTTGCTGGATAAGTGGTCCGAATCGGTAGTGGTGAATATCAAGGATGAAGAAGAGACAAAAATGGAAGATGACCAGAACTGGGTGGGTGGCAACAGCGAGTGGCTGGTCCTTTTATCACAGGATGGCAGTACTTGGACTCTAAAAAATGGCTACAGATCAGTGAGACTTGCAGTGCCATCTTTGAAGGGTGTCGGCATTACTGCATTCAACAGCGGGTGGCCGCCGCCCATTTCTGAATTCTCTTATAGGTTCAACATGGCAGAACTTGACCTCGTGAAGGTACAACTCCCACATAGACCGCGGGAGGGGCGTGGAAGAACTGGGAGTACGACCTCTTGATGGCTCAATGCACGGCACCCAGAAAAATGCTTGATGGCGCTGCTGATGTAGAGCTCGTTGGGAACCCCAAGAGGAAGGCATGATGAGCACAGCAGCAAGTTTCCCTCAGTTATGAAACCAAGGTTTAATCGAACCAGTAGGAGCAAGGAAACACCCCAAAGGTGTTACTAGCTGAGCTTTGGCAGGGCGCACTACCAGTGCTAGTAGCAACGTGGAGACCTGCACAACACAACCACGGAACTTTGTCCCCAACTTGTGATGAGGTTGTCAATCTCACCGTGTTTTGTGGAAAACAAAGGATTAAACGTATTGAATGGAAATAAGTAAAAGTTTGCATAAAGTAAACACAAAGCAGAAAACAGTTGTAGATTGTATGTAAAGTAAAGAACCGGGATCCATAGTTCACTAGAGGTGGCTCTCCTTAGATAGATAACATGTTGGGTGAACAAATTACAGCGGGGCAATTGACAAACACCGAGAAAGCAATACATGCATATACTAATCATCTTGACTCCTTTGAGACTTGATTGGGCATTACAACATAATACATAGACCACCATCCAACTGCATCTATGACTAATAATCCACCTTCAGGTTATCATCCGAACCCCCTCCAGTATTAAGTTGCAAGCAACAGATTATTGCTTTACGAACTGCGTGTAAAGTAAACAATACAATTGTTCTATGAATAAAGGATCGTTGTTTTCTCCCTAGTAGCAACAACACATATAGTACCTTAGAGATTTCTGTCACTTCCCCGGATTACCAGAGGCATGAACCCACTATCGAGCATAAATACTAACTCTTGGAGTTGCTAGCATCTACTTGGCCAAGATAGCTACTAACAACGGAAAGCATGTAAGATCTCAAATAACAAAGACATGATAGAATCAATAATCAATCTGAAATAGCATCTCAATATCCATCGGATCCCCGCAAACACAACATGTATGAATTACAAATAGATGATCTTGATCATGAACGGAGCTCACAAGATCTAAACATGAAAGCACAAAGGAGGAGAAACCAGCCATCTAGCTACTACATGGATCCGTAGTCCAAGGATGAACTACTCACGCATCACACCGGAGGCTTGCATGGTGATAAAGAAGGCCTCCAGGGTGAATTCCCCTCTCCGGCTGGGTGCCGGGAAGAGCTTCAGATCCCCCCGATCTAGGGATAGAGACGACGGCAACTACAGACTCTTTTGTGGATTTTTTATCGCGTACCTAGGGTTTTCGTCCCGAGGGCAACTTATAGGTGGAAGGAGAGGCCGAGGTGGTGCTGGGGGCGGCCAGACCACCCCCTGGCGCGGGCCAAGCCTGGCCGCGCGGCCAGGTGGTGTGGCCGGCCCCCAGCCCTTATCCGTCTCGTATTCTGGCACTTGATCCCTTCCAGAAAAATAGGCACTTTGGCTTTTGTCCCGTCCAATTCCGAGAATATTCATTTTCTGACTTTTCTGGAACCAAAAACAACAGAAAACAGGCAGCTGGCACTGTGGCTCTTGTTAATAGGTTAGTCCAAGAAATCATAATAAAAGTACTCCAAAGTTGGAACAAAACACAATAAAGTGTATAAAACCAAGCATGGAACATCAAAACTTATAGATACATTTGCAATGTATCAACATCCCCAAGCTTAACTCCTGCTCGTCCTCGAGTAGGTAAGTGATAAAAAGAAAGAATTTTTGAGGTGACATGCACCATCAAAGACTTGAGCAAGGTATTTGCAAAACATTCAAAGCTGGGATCATAGTACTTCAATCATAACATGAAAGACAAACTTCTAGCAATAAGCAAAGAAACTATGATGCAACATGAAAAGGAACAAACAAAAGAATCATGAATAACATGCTTTGCAAGACGTTTGTTTGTTTCACATAAAGAAAACATAGCATAATAGTATTCAGCTTGTCCCTCAATAGAGTAGCAGATATAAATGCATAGGACACCTTCAAAGTTCATAAGAGTGACTAGATACAATAGTTTCAAACAAGCAATAACAAGTTATGCATCAGTCAACTAGTCTTGGGACAATGCACATAGAACTAAGAATGGCCACTATGCTCTCAAAGTAGGTGCATAAAGATAGAAGGTGGAGACTCAATATAATGGTGGAAGAAAGGCCTTTTGTAAAAGGAAGTAGGGATTCAAGTCTCGTAAAGAGCTTCCAAAAATTATGGTACTTGTAGCTTTCATCTCTCATTGCCCCTATCATAAGCATCTTGAAGGTGATTAAGTTTAAAGTGACACAACTAAGAGGATATGCTTGACAAGTTATAAACTGAAATCTCATGCCCCTTACTTACGAAGACCGATCCTCATGCTACTCAACTTCAGTCACGAGTAAGCTCTTGTCATTGTAAGTATATGTGTATCATTAAGAACCGCCAACGGGGTACCCCTTGCACATGATATGGGAGCTTTCCCATAATCAAAATGACAAGGCAAGCAAACAATGAGCATCTCAGCGATCTTTTTATTTGCTATTTGCATAGGTTTTTATTGAGGATGCTTCATAGAGTGCTCATTATGGTGATGCTGCGAGTTTCCACCATGATTAGACATGGCTTAGGCTAGCGGCCCAGGCGTTTCTCTAACACACATACAAACTCCATGATCTTACAAGTTCCACTTTTATTTCACACCGCCGGGATCCGTAAGCAAAAGAACATGATATCAACGGGGTACAAAGTACAAGTGCAATGTTGAAAGCGTTCCCCATGAAACATGGTTCTACTAATTTCAACTTATAAAGCGCAAGCATATATGCAACAAAGAAGGACCCAATGGTTGATGTTTATTAGAGGCAATAAAGTAAAGTGTGCCATCAAGTTCGTGAGAGCTTCAATCACTAGTTTCTCATAACAAGTGGAAGGTAAACAAAAGCATGAATATACTTGGAATAGCATAAGCTAGTAGCTAGGTATGGTGGACTCTTTGGAATAACTTGGTTTAGGGAGTTGGATGCATGAGTGGAACTCATACTTGGTTGTGGAGGCTAGCAAAAGACTAGGAGCGACAAACTAAGAGATCAATAATGGCCATAATCATGCAGAGCGACAAAACATCATTGATCAAAGCATAAAGTGATACTACAAGTTGAAAACTAAAGGATCATAAAGGCTACGGTGACTTGAGATAGTCATAACATGGTGTGAGCATGTGCCAAGTCAACCCAAATAAAGCATCAAAGGAGAATACCAATATACTATGCTTTAATATGCTAAAACAACGTATGATTCATCCAAGGCACATTAAGCAATCTCAATTGCTTATAACAAGTCATGCTACATCAAATAATACTAAGCATAAAGCTAAAACAATGTCAAGCATGGCATGACGAAGCATAGCCACAGTCAAAAATGAGCTCTTTTTACCACAAAAGTATGAACTTTCCTACTCTTTTCCAAACGAAACCAAACTATTTGCAAACCAAAGTATGAAAGAGGGGGTCCAACCTATTTATTTAGAAAACTAAGCAAACCAAGCAAACTAAAAACCAAAACGAAAACGAAAAAGAAGACGCTCCAAGAGAAATACAACTTTGCACGAAACAATAAAAATGAAGCGTTTGGAAGAAACCTGGAATTTTTATTGATGAAGAAGGGGATGCCTTGGGCATCCCCAAGATTTGACGCTTGTACTTCTTGGGGTGACACGCGTGGCATCCCCAAGCTTGAGATTTAGTCCATCCTTCATCTCGTTACTCATTCCTTCCATACACCTGAAATTTTTCCTTCATACAAAACTTCACACAATCTCATTAGCAACATTAGTGCACTTAAGATAAATAAGTCTCAAGGTTCAGTTCTAACACGAAATAAACTTCCATTAGAACACTAGCTACTGTATCACTTCCCTCAAAAATCTCAATTCCCCAAAGGAACTCAAGAAGGAACTAACAAGAAGCAAATGCAGAAAATGGCAGAAATCTGTCAAAACAGACCAGCAGGTAAACACGATTTTTTTCGAAGACCTTCTGTTGGTCAAATAAAAAAGTGTTCAACTAACGAAAGTTAGATAACAACCCGGGGAAGAAGCAGAAACAATTACAGCTCATTCCGACGTACAAAACTCTCTCAGGAATTTTTACGGTGAAGCACATAAATCTGTTTCGGGACAGCAACTTTCCCAATCATTACTTCACTCTTATTAGAGGTTACTCTTGGCACAAAAAGCAAATAAAAAGGATAAGGAGAGGTTATTACAGAGGTAATAACTTCCAAGACTCAACTAAAACTCTTGGGTTATCTCCCAACAAGTACTTTTCTTTAACGCCTTTAAGTTAGGCATAAGAACCAAAGAAAGAATCAAGTGTTCTCTAATGAAGAAGCATTAAGACCAAATTTTGTTTTCATAGGAGAAGCAAAAGAAATCTTTTCTCTCTTTTTAGGGAAGTGTTCTATACCTTTCTTGAGTGGGAGTTGATATCTAAAGGTGCCTTCTTCATATCAATGATGGCACCAACAGTTCTAGGAAAAGGTCTTCCCAAAGTAATAGGACAAGAAGCATTGTATTCAACATCCAAAACATAGAAATCAACGGGGACATAGGAATAGTTAGCCATAATAAGAACATCATTAAGACTCCCCATGAGTTTATTTTTAGCATTATCATCAAGTGGGACATTCAAATAGCAATCTTCAAGATGAGGCAAATCAAGCATATCATAAATCCTTCTAGGAATAATAGAAACACTACTATCAAGATCACACAAAGCTTTGAAATCAAAGTCATTCACTTTCATATTAATGATGGGTTCCCAACCATCTTCTTGCTTAATAGGAATAGAAGCTTTATGTTTCATCTTTTCTTCTTTAATTTTTATGAGAGCATCAGTAATGTGTTTTGTAAAAGCCATGTTCATAGCACTAGCATTAGGACTTTTAGCAAGCTTTTGTAGGAACTTAATAACTTCAGAGATGTTGCAACCATCAAGATCAAAATCAAATTTATCATCTAAAGTAGTAGAACTATTGCTAGCCTCAACACTAGTGGTGGTGATAGTAGAAACACTAATGTTTCTAGCAATTTCATCTTCTCTTTCCCACTTAGCATGTAATTCAGCTAATAGTCTAACATTTTCATCAATTCTTACTTGTATAGCCTTAGTAGCTACAAAGGGATTGTCATTAGTTTCAGGTTTAGCAGCCATTTTATTAATCAATGAAGATTGAGCTTCAGATAGAGATGATATATTTCTTTCAGCATTAGAGAGTTTCAATTGTAAACCAGGAATTTCCCTATTTAGACTCTCAAGTTGATGGCTAATGTTCTTCAAAATGATAGATTGTTCCTCCATAGTTTTAGTAAATAGCTTATTCTGCTCATATTGCATTTGCATGAAGTTTTTAGTGGCTCTTTCAACTTCTAAAATTCTTCCTTCACTAGGTAATTCGGATTTACCATTATAGCCATAGGTAGTATTAGGAGGATAAGGCTTATAATTGTTGTTACCAAAATTGTTCCTATAAGCATTATTACCATAAGCATTGGTGCCAAAATTGTTATTTCTTATGAAGTTCACATCAACTCGCTCTTCTTGGGCAACCAAAGAAGCTAAAGGAACATTATTTGGATCAATATGGGCTTTCCCATTAACAAGCATAAACATAATAATATCAATCTTATCACTCAAGGAGGAGGTTTCCTCAACAGAATTTACCTTCTTACCTTGTGGAGCTCTCGTAGTATGCCATTCAGAATAATTAACCATCATATTGTCCAGAAGTTTTGTTGCAGCACCCAAAGTGATGGTCATAAAGGTACCTCTAGCAGCTGAATCCAATAGGTTCCTTGAAGAATAGTTCAATCCTGCATAAAAAGTTTGGATGATCATCCAAGCAGTCAGTCCATGAGTGGGACAATTCTTTACCAAAGATTTCATTCTTTCCCAAGCTTGAGCAACATGCTCACTATCAAGTTGTTTAAACTTCATTATTTCACTTCTCATGGATATAATCTTAGCAGGAGGATAGTATTTTCCAATAAAAGCATCTTTGCACTTAGTCCAAGAATCAATACTATTCCTAGTTAAGGAATTCAACCACTCTTTAGCTTTTCCTCTCAAAGAGAAAGGAAACAATTTCAGTTTAATAATATCACCATCTATATCCTTATGCTTTTGCATCTCACAAAGTTCAACAAAGTTATTTAGATGGGAAGCAGCATTTTCATTATCAATACTAGAAAATTGTTATCTCATAACAAGATTGAGCAAAGCAGGTTTTATCTCAAAGAAATTATTTTCAGCCATAGGTGGAGCAATAGGAGTGCTCATAAAATCATTGTTGTTGGTGCTAGTGAAGTCACACAACTTGGTGTTTTCAAGAGTAGTCTTTTTTTTGGGTTTTCAAATAAGAAAGCAAACAAGTAAAACTATTTTTTTTGTGTTTTTTTAAGAACAAAACAAGCAAACAAAGCAAAAAGAAGCTAAGCAAAAAAAAAACAACAAAGTAAAGAGATTGGTTATGAGGGACTCCCCTTGTGAAGATGTCCCTGACTCCCCGGCAACAGCGCTAGAAAAATGCTTGATGGCTCAATGCACGGCGCCCAGAAAAGTGCTTGATGGCGGTGTTGATGTAGAGCTCGTTGGGAACCCCAAGAGGAAGGTATGATGAGCACAACGGCAAGTTTCCCTTAGTTATGAAACCAAGGTTTAATCGAACCAGTATGAGCAAGGAAACACCCCAAAGGTGTTACTAGCTGAGCTTTGACAGGGCGCACTACCGGTGCTAGTAGCAACGTGGAGACCTGCACAACACAACCACAGAACTTTGTCCCCAACTTGCGATGATGTTGTCAATCTCACCGTGTTTTGCGGAAAACAAAGGATTAAACGTATCGAATGGAAAGAAGTAAAAGTTTGCAGAAAGTAAACACAAAGCAGAAACAGATTGTAGATTGTATGTAAAAGACAAGAACCGGGATCCATAGTTCACTAGAGGTGGCTCTCCTTAGATAGATAACATGCTGGGTGAACAAATTACAGCGGAGCAATTGACAAACACCGAGAAAGAAATACATGCATATACTAACCATCTTGACTCCTTTGAGACTTGATTGGGCAATACAACATAATACATAGACCGCCATCCAACTGCATCTATGACTAATAATCCACCTTCAGGTTATCATCCGACCCCCCTCCAGTATTAAGTTGCAAGCAACAGATTATTGCTTTACGAACTGCGTGTAAGGTAAACAATACGATTGCTCTATGAACAAAGGATTGTTGTTTTCTCCCTAGTTGCAACAACACATCTAGTACCTTAGAGATTTCTGTCACTTCCCTAGATTAACAGAGGCATGAACCCACTATCGAGCATAAATACTAACTCTTGGAGTTACTAGCATCTACTTGACCAAGATAGCTACTAACAACGGAAAGCATGCAAGATATCAAATAACAAAGACATGATAGAATGAATAATCAATCTGAAATAGCATCTCAATATCCATCGGATCCCCACAAACACAACATGTATGAATTACAAATAGATGATCTTGATCATGATAGGAGCTCACAAGATCTAAACAAGAAAGCACAAAGGAGGAGAAACTAGCCATCTAGCTACTACATGGATCCGTAGTCCAAGGATGAACTACTCACGCATCACACCGGAGGCTTGCATGGTGATGAAGAAGGCCTCCAGGGTGAATTCCCCTCTCCGGCAGGGTGCCGGGAAGAGCTTCAGATCCCCCCGATCTAGGGATGGATATGACGGCGGCTATAGACGCTTTTGTGGATTTTTGATTGGGTACTTAGGGTTTTCGTCCCAAGGGCAATATATAGGTGGAACGAGAGGCCGAGGGGGTGCCGGGAGCGGCCACACCACCCCCTGGCACAGGCCAGGCCTGGCCACGCGGCCAGGTGGTGTGGTGGCTCCCTGGCCCCTCTCCGTCTCGTATTCTGGCACTTGATCCCTTCCGAAAAAATAGGCACTTTGGCTTTTGTCCCGTCCAATTCCGAGAATATTCATTTCCTGAATTTCCTGGAACCAAAAACAGCAGAAAACAGGCAGCTGGCACTGTGGCTCTTGTTAATAGGTTAGTCCAAGAAATCATATGAAAATTACACCAAAGTTGGAACAAAACACAAGAAAGTGGATAAAACCAAGCATGGAACATCAAAAATTATAGATACATTTCCAATGTATCAACATCCCCAAGATTAACTCCTGCTCGTCCTCGAGTAGGTAAGTGATAAAAATAAAGAATTTTTGAGGTGACATGCACCATCAAAGACTTGAGCAAGGTATTTGCAAAACATTCAAAGCTGGGATCATAGTACTTCAATCATAGCATGAAAGACAAAGTTCTAGCAATAAGCAAAGAAACTATGATGCAACATGAAAAGGAACAAACAAAAGAATCATGAATAACATGCTTTGCAAGACGTTTGTTTGTTTCACATAAAGAAAACATAGCATAATAGTATTCAGCTTGTCCCTCAATAGAGTAGCAGATATAAATGCATAGGACACCTTCAAAGTTCATAAGAGTGACTAGATACAATAGTTTCAAACAAGCAATAACAAGTTATGCATCAATCAACTAGTCTTGGGACAATGCACATAGAACTAAGAATGGCCACTATGCTCTCAAAGTAGGTGCATAAAGGTAGAAGGTGGAGACTCAATATAATGGTGGAAGAAAGGCCTTTTGTAAAAGGAAGTAGGGATTCAAGTCTCATAAAGAGCTTCCAAAAATTATGGTACTTGTAGCTTTCATCTCTCATCGCCCCTATCATAAGCATCTTGAAGGTGATTAAGTTTAAAGTGACACAACTAAGAGGATATGCTTGACAAGTTATAAACCGAAATCTCATGCCCCTTACTTACGAAGACCGATCCTCATGTTACTCAACTTTAGTCATGACTAAGCTCTTGTCATTGTGAGTATATGTTTATCATTAAGAACCGCCAACGGGGTACCCCTTGCATATGATACGGGAGCTTTCCCATAATCAAAATGACAAGGCAAGCAAACAATGAGCATCTCAGTGATCTTTTTATTTGCTATTTGCATAGGTTTTTATTGAGGATACTTCATAGAGTGCTCATTATGGTGATGCTGCAAGTTTCCACCATGATTAGGCATGGCTTAGGCTAGCGGCCCAGGCGTTTCTCTAACACACATACAAACTCCATGATCATACAAGTTCCACATTTATTTCACACCGCCGGGATCCGTAAGCAAAAGAACATAATATCAACGGGGTACAAAGTACAAGTGCAATGTTGAAAGCGTTCCCCATGGTACATGGTTCTACTAATTTCAACTTATAAAGCGCAAGCATATATGCAACAAAGAAGGACCCAATGGTTTAAGTTTATTAGAGGCAATAAAGTAAAGTGTGCCATCAAGTTCGTGAGAGCTTTAATCACTAGTTTTCTCATAACAAGTGAAAGGTAGACAAAAGCATGAATATACTTGGAATAGCATAAGATAGTACGTAGGTATGGTGGACTCTTTGGAAAAACTTGGTTTAGGGAGTTGTATGCATGAGTGGAACTCATACTTGGTTGTGGAGGCTAGCAAAAGACTAGGAGCGACAAACTAAGAGAGCAATAATGGCCATAATCATGCAGAGCGACAAAACATCATTGATCAAAGCATAAAGTGATACTACAAGTTGAAAACTAAAGGATCATAAAGGCTATGGTGACTTGATATAGTGATAACATGTTGTGAGCATGTGCCAAGTCAACCCAAATAAAGCATGAAAGGAGAATACCACTATACTATGCTTTAATATGCTAAAACAACGCATGATTCATCCAAGGCACATTAAGCAATCTCAATTGTTTATAACAAGTCATGCTACAGCAAAGAATACTAAGAATAAAGCCAAAACAATATCAAGCATGGCATGACAAAGCATAGCCATAGTCAAAAACGAGCTCTTTTTACCACATAAGCATGAACTTTCCTAGTCTTTTCCAAACCAAACCAAACTATTTGCAAACCCACGTGTGAAAGAGGGGGTCCAACCAACTTATTCAGAAAACTAAGCAAACCAAGCAAACTAAAAACCAAAACGAAAATGAAAAAGAAGACGCTCCAAGAGAAACACAATTGTGCACGAAACAATAAAAATGAAGTGTTTGGAAGAAACCTAGAATTTTTATTGATGAAGAAGGGGATGCCTTGGGCATCCCCAAGCTTTGACGCTTGTACTTCTTGGATATTTCTTGGGGTGACAAGCGTGGCATCCCCAAGCTTGAGCTTTAGTCCATCCTTCATCTCATTACTCATTCCTTCCATACACCTGAAAATTTTCCTTCATACAAAACTTCACACAATCTCATTAGCAACATTAGTGCACTTAAGATAAATAAGTCTCAAGGTTCAGTTCTAACACCAAATAAACTTCCATTAGAACACTAGCTACTGTAGCACTTTCCTCAAAAAGCTCAATTCCCCAAAGGAACTCAAGAAGGAACTAACAAGAAGCAAATGCAGAAAATGGCAGAAATCTGTCAAAACAGACCAAAAGGTAAAGACGAATTTTTTCGAAGACCTTATGTTGCTCAAATAAAAAAGTGTTGAACTAACGAAAGTTAGATAACAACCTGGGTCAGAAGCACAAACAATTACAGCTCAATCCGATATACAGAACTCTCTCAGGAATTTTTACGGTGAAGCACAGAAATCTGTTTCAGGACAACAACTTTCCCAATCATTACTTCACTCTCATTAGAGGTTACTCTTGGCACAAAAAGCAAATAAAAAGGATAAGGAGAGGTTATTACAGAGGTAATAACTTCCAAGACTCATCTAGAACTCTTGGGTTATCTCCCAACAATTACTTTTCTTTAATGCCTTTAAGTTAGGCATAAGAAGCAAAGAAAGAATCAAGTGTTCTCGAATGAAGAAGCATTAAGATCAATACCAGAAATATTTTCAACAAGGCAAGGTATATCATCCAAATAAGTTCGAGAGGATCCTCTCTCAATGCTCTTAGGTTCACTATTCTCATCAAAAGGGTTTGCAGGAACAATCCAATCAAGATTCTTTTCTATGGCATCATGTATTGCTACTAGTTTAAAGGGTATTGGTATCCTAGGTTCCTCCCCATCAGGTTCGGTTTTGTTCATCTTTTCTCGTGTACCAACATCATCTACACATGAGCCTAGCATATTGAAACGTTCAAAGACTTTTCTAGCTTCCTTGGCAATATCATAGAACTCCTTAAACAAAGTTTCTAGAATAAAATCCCTCTTTTCAGGGTCCTCAATTTCTTTAAGATTAAGAAACATTACTCGCATTAAGGGGTTGAGGTTAACAAACCTAGCTTCTAACATGTGAATTAAATAAGCTGCAGCAATCTCAAAATTTGGAGCAAGTTCTACAAGGGATCTATCCTCAGTATCTTCATGTTTGCTAACATGATTAAAGAATTCTTCAATATTATCTTTCCCAATTATAGAACCACTACCAATTGAAAGGTCTTTCAAAGTGAATGTAGGGATCAACATGGTGAGCTAAGGAAGAGGTGACAACTAAAGGAGACTTAATGTTTTTGTGTTTTTGCTAAAGAGCAAACAAGTAAAACTAATTTTTTTTTGTTTTTTGAATAACAAAACAAGCAAACAAAGAAAAAAGAAAAATAAGCAAAACAAAAACAAGAAAGTAAAGAGATTGGTTATGAGGGACTCCCCTTGTGAAGATGTCCTTGACTCCCCGACAACGGCGCCAGAAAATCGCTTGATGCCTCAATACACGGCGCCCAGAAAAGTGCTTGGTGCGTGGTGTTGATGTAGAGCTCGTTGGGAACCCCAAGAGGAAGGTGTGATGAGCACAGCAGCAAGTTTCCCTCAGTTATGAAACCCAGGTTTAATCGAACCAGTAGGAGCAAGGAAACACCTCAAAGGTGTTACTAGCTGAGCTTTGGCAGGGCGCACTACCGGTGCTAGTAGCAACGTGGAGACCTACACAACACAACCACAGAACTTTGTCCCCAACTTGCAATGAGGTTGTCAATCTCACCGTGTTTTGCAGAAAACAAAGGATTAAACGTATTGAATGGAAAGAAGTAAAAGTTTGCAGAAAGTAAACACAAAGCAGAAACAGATTGTAGATTGTATGTAAAAGACAAGGACCGGGATCCATAGTTCACTAGAGGTGGCTCTCCTTAGATAGATAACATGCTGGGTGAACAAATTACAGCGGAGCAATTGACAAACACCGAGAAAGCAATACATGCATATACTAATGTTCTTGACTCCTTTGAGACTTGATTGGGCAATACAACATAATACATAGACCGCCATCCAACTACATCTATGACTAATAATCCACCTTCAGGTTATCATCTGAACCCCATCCAGTATTAAGTTGCAAGCAACAAATTATTGCTTTACGAACTGCGTGTAAGGTAAACAATACGATTGCTCTATGAACAAAGGATTGTTGTTTTCTACCTAGTAGCAACAGCACATCTAGTACCTTAGAGATTTCTGTCACTTCCCCAGATTACCAGAGGCATGAACCCACTATCGAGCATAAATACTAACTCTTGGAGTTGCTAGCATCTACTTGGCCAAGATAGCTACTAACAACGGAAAGCATGCAAGATCACAAATAACAAAGACATGATAGAATCAATAATCAATCTAAAATAGCATCTCAATATCCATCGGATCCCCACAAACACAACATGTATGGATTACAAATAGATGATCTTGATCATGAACGGAGCTCACATGATCTAAACATGAAAGCACAAAGGAGGAGAAACCAGTTATCTAGCTACTACATGGATCCGTAGTCCAAGGATGAACTACTCACGCATCACACCGGAGGCTTGCATGGTGATGAAGAAGGCCTCCAGGGTGAATTCCCCTCTCCGGCAGGGTGCCGGGAAGAGCTTCAGATCCCCCCCGATCTAGGGATGGAGATGACGGCGGCTACACTCTTTCGTGGATTTTTGATCGGGTACTTATGGTTTTCGTCCCGAGGGCAATATATAGGCGGAAGGAGAGGACGAGGGGGTGCCAGGAACGGTCACACCACCCCCTGGCGCGGGCCAGGCCTGGCTGCGCGGCCAGGTGGAGTGGTGGCTCCCTGGCCCCTCTCCGTCTCGTATTCTGGCACTTGATCCCTTCCAAAAAAATAGGCACTTTGGCTTTTGTCTCGTCTAATTCCGAGAATATTCATTTCCTGACTTTCCTAGAACCAAAAACAGTAGAAAACAGGCAGCTAGCACTGTGGCTCTTGTTAATAGGTTAGTCCAAGAAATCATATGAAAAGTACTCCAAAGTTGGAACAAAACACAAGAAAGTGGATAAAACCAAGCATGGAACATCAAAAATTATAGATACATTTCCAATGTATCAATGTTTCAGCTGATAAAGCCACCTTTTGACCAGCGGGGGATTCCTTCTGTTTGAAGCTAAGATAGTACGGATAGCATATAGCTAATCCGGCTTACCCATTTACCTGCAAAACAAATAGACATGGCCGGCATAAATCTTATGCCGACCGGACCATTGTCAAGGAAATGCCCCATGGGCCAGGCCACACCGTGATTCGGCCTGCCTTGAGGTGACCCGGTCAGCACTTTGCTTTGACCGCGCCGTACCCCGGCTAACTCGGCCTTTATACCCCGGCATTGCCCTACCCAGGGGTATCCCCCCAACACTTTAATATCCCTAGGTTGTGGCATTTTCTCTATGGCCTCAACCTTAGCTCTATCCACTTCAATTCCCTTACCTGATACCTTATGTCCAAGGAATATACCTTCTTTGACCATAAAATGGCACTTCTCCCAATTTAGAACAAGGTTGGTTTCTTTGCGATGCTGCAAAACTCTTTTGAGATTATCCAAGCAACTAGTAAACAAAGTCCCATTGACAGAAAAGTCATCCATAAATACTTCCATTATCAGTTCTATAAAATCCGGAAAAATAGCAGTCATGCATCTTTGAAAAGTAGCTGAAGCATTAAATAAACCAGAAGGCATACATCGGTAAGCATGTAAACCATAAGGACTAACGAAAGTTGTTTTAAGTTGATCATCTCAATGAACAGCTATTTGAGAAAAAAACAGAGTATCCGTCCAAGTACCAAAAATGAGTGTGGTTTGCTAACGTTTCTAAATTTTGATCTATGAATGTTAAAGTATAGTGATCTTTCCTAGTTTCTTTATTTAATTTACTGAAGTCTATGCACATCCTATGCCCAACAATAGTTTTTGTAGGTATTAATTCATTGTTTTCTTTAGGAACAACAGTAAAACCGCCCTTCTTAGGGACAGAATGAACATGACTTACACATTCACTTTCTTTAATAGGATAGATTATACCTACGTCTAGTAGGCATACAATTTCTTTTCTTACCACTTCCTTCATTTCAGGCTTCAATCTTCTATTAATTCAGCAACTGATTTAGCACCTTCTTCCATGAATATCTGATGGACATCTATAATGGGACTAATGCCCTTCAAATCATCCATTGAGTACCCAAAGGCCTTGCGATGCTCCTTAAGTATTTTCATGAGTTATTCTTCTTCTCCTGAAATTTTAGCACTAATAATAACAGGAAATTTATTTGTATCATCTAAAAGTCGGTATTTAAGATTATCTGGTAGAGTCTTCAATTCTGGGGGTGGTAATTCCTCGTCCCCTCTCTTTTCTGGCTCTTCGAAAGCCTTATCCGTTGGAGGCCCCAAAATGGGAAGTGAATCGAATTCATATTCTAGTTCTTCTAGCGACTTGTCCTCCATAACTATTTATTCATAATTTGGATCTTCATTTATTTCTTCTTCTTGATTACTAAAGAAAAGAGCTGCCATTTCCTCAATAGTTTTCTCTTCCTCTTCTTCCTATATTTATGGAGGCCTGCCTTTAAATTTGGAAAGGTTGAATTCCTTTTCTGCTCCCCCAAGCTTAAGAGACACAATCTCCTTTTTGAAGTCAACATAGGCACCTATATCACTCAAAAAGTTTCTTCCAAATATAATTGGGCAAAGAGTGTCAGCTGGCATATCAACAACTACAAAATCGATAGGAAAGTTTTTGTTGCCAATTTTGAAAGTTGCATCTTCAACTACTCCCATCGGTATTCTAAGATTTTTATTGGCTAACATAATTGTCATATTAGTATTTTCAATTGTAGCCTGTTCTACCTCTTCTTTTATTTCTAAATAGAAATCATAAGATATAACATTAACTTCGGTGCCAAGATCGCATAAACCATAATGCAAGGTTTCTTTAAATATACAGGGAAGAATAGGCTTACCCATATCTTTTACCTTTGTTTTACCTTCAACCAATACAAAAGTTTCTTCATCAAGTTCAACTATGTTACAGTGTGCGTACATAGCCATAATTGCTTCCTTGGTTACCTCTTCATCTTTGGTTTCTTCCAGATGTTCCACGACTTCTGGCATACTTTCCTCTTCTTTCCTCTCCTGTACTGCTTTGACCTGTTCATATTCTAGAATATGCTTTTGCGCAGTGTTAGGAAAAGGCATTTCATATATTGGTTCTAGGGAGGCCAGTGTTTCTTTAACTTCTCTTTTCTTCTTAGGTTCGGGTGGTGGATCATACTTGACCAAACCCTCTTTTGGAGCTTTGATATGTTCTGTAAAAGCTTTAACAACTTGCAACACAAGATCTGAATCCAAATAAAGTTCTTTAGATAATTCTTGACCATGGCCCTTTTATTATAGTCATGAATACAATCATGTTCTATTTCTACGCCTCCTTCACTTCCTAGACCAAAATTCCATGAAACTCTATGATCGCGAATTCTATTAAGTACAACCCAAGCCTTAGTTATAGGAAGATTCATAAACGCTCCTTTCGTGAAAGAGTCTAGTTCAATTTTATTAGGTTCAATTAAACCATCATAAAATATATGTAATAAATACCATTTAGGCAAATCATGATGAGGACATAGACGTAGTAAATCTTTAAATCTGATATAAGATCTTACTAGTCCTTCATTAGAACGGTTCTTCCAAGTCATTATAAGACGCCTAATTCCAAAAGATTTTGATAATGGATAATATTTTGCTAGAAATTCACAGGCTAGATTATCCCAAGTAGTAGTGGCTTCAGGGGTAGAGATCTATACCATGAGAGAGTTGTACTAGTCAAAGTCTGACTAAAAAGTTTAACCCTTACCTCATTAGCAGTATATCCTGTTAATTGAAAAGTTCCACATATATCTTTGAAACATGCAATATGCTCATATGGATCAGGATCTTCTTCGTCTCTAGTAAATTGCTTCTTGTGTAGAATACCGAGTAGTAGAGGATTTATTTCAAACCCCTTGTCTTCTCATTGGAGTTGTCTCTTTTATAAATATCATAGGGCTTCCCAAAGTGGTTGAGTGGGTTAACACTAGTCATTTGCTCAAACTCCAACATGTTGGTGGAAACCTATAACTCAAAATATTACTTAGCAAGACAAAAATAAATAAGCAAAAACTAAAAGACCTACGACACTTAGCTCCCCGACAATGGCACCAGAAAATAGCTCGATGACTGCAAGTGCAGAGATCATTTGTAGCTAGTTTTGAAATAAAGATATCGATCCCACAGGGAGCAGGAGTCTGAAGTCTAATAATTCTTGAAATAAATATTATAATAGAAATGCTAAATAAAGTTCTAAGCGACAAGATAAAATGTGAGTATTGTGTAAAAAGGTGATTTTGGGTTTTTGGTATAAGAGCAACAATAAATAAAGTAAAAAAAGTAAACACAGAAATTAAGTATCGCGTATGTAAGAGAGATTGGAATTGCAATAGGGAAAAGGCGTTCTCAGGGAGTAGCGGATACACCACTAGCATTATAAGTAGCTAAGGTAAATATTATTATCATGAACATTCTCAACTATGTATGTGTGGGAGGAACTCCGTATATGGACAAATAGGGAGCAACCGCGGCTCACATCATCCTCATAACCACAGCAGTTAGCAATCGACATCAATCGAATTCCTGCGCTATTAAGGGACGTAATCCCGTAGGACGTATCCCATGGCATGGATAGTGCTCCGTGAGTTCCCACGGTTTCCCAAGTTGATATGTAAGGAGTGCCAACAGCTTTATAGTCACTGTAAGTGCTAGCACACCTCTGTCTACAAACAAGTAGTTCCCTCCATCAAGTCCCCATGAGAGGCAAATATTGAGAGATCGACTTCTCTCAACATCAAGATGAAGACAATCTAACACATGGTCACAATGATGAATATCATAATCAACTTTATCTTATTTCAATCTCATACTAGGACTTATCCATCTCCCCAAGAACTAATGATCTACTCAGACATGGAGGCAATCAACATCATGGCAATAACAATGGAATCTATCATAGATACAACAAGATCTAGACAAGATGTAGATGGGATGGATGGAGATGGTGGTGATGCAGCAGTGGATGATGAAGATCGTTGCATTAGCCTCCCGGATCTGCGCAGGGCGAAGATGGATCCCTGGTGGACAAGTTCCCCCTCCGTATGCCTTCCGGAGGTGAGGTTTCTGAGATTTCTGGGTGTTCTATATGTCATCTCTCCAATCCAGTTGCGCGGGGTGAAACTATTTGTTGAGGCGGTGGTGGCACCAACTATACGACCGGAACTATATGGCTGGAAAATTTATTCTGGTCGTATAGTTGGTTGTTGAACCGTCTGTACATCTTGTTCACTTCGGGTTTTCTTATGGTATTATTAATATTTCCCAAATAAGCAATTTACATTGTTTTTTACTCCTTTTCTCCTCAGTACAACTGCTCCAAGAATTGTGTCCATTGGATCCATCATCTGTCCTGATCCTGGTGAAAACAGACATAAAATATGCGCGCGAGTGATATAAAATACCAAGATCCTACATCTACAATGCAAAATAATAGTGTAAAACATGATGAAAATATGCACTCATCAAATATCAATTAAGCTAGCATTGAGGTAGGAATTTACCACCAATATAGAAATGCAATTCACTGTCGCATGCTTATACCTGCTATATTGAAATGAACAAGCAGATCTGGTTTACCTAGGTCACGACGTCATTTATGCATACACCACATCTTTGCGGGTCACGTCAATGACGCTGAGGGTGCCAATTAGTGGTGAGTCACGCTAGAGTAGATAGATCTCGGTGGCGTTTGTGAAGAAGATCTGTGGAGGTTGTTGACAAGATGGTCGGTGAAGGAGATCCGGTGTACTGCACGGCTTCGTCGGTGAAGCAGATCTGTTACGACCGATTATGGATTCGAGGCGCTGCACAAGACCATCGGTGAAGCAGATCTGGTGTAGTGGACTATTGAGTCCGTGAAGTAGATCTAATGAAGCGCACACCAGCATAGGTGAAGCAGGTCAGGTGCTGTGGACGAGGGAGTTAGCAAAACTAACACGGTTGATGGAAGAGGGTGTCAGCAAACTAGGTTGGGTAAGGTGGACGTCAGCTGATCCGATAAACTGGTCAAGATTATATGGTATCGAGGTATGGCGTGTAGGCCAGCATAGTGCGGTGGTGCAGGAGCCAGAGGTGAGATAGGGGGTCTGGGTGGCATGTGTGCGGGCGAAGTGTGGCGTTGATGTTCCTGTGCGGTGGTGCAGGTGCTGGAGGTGAGATAGGGGTTGGGTGGCATGTAGGAGGGCGAAGTACGGCAGAGATGATTACGGTGCGGTGGTGCAGGTGCTGGAGGTGAGAGGGGGTTGGGTGGTGTGTAGGCCGGCAAAGCACTGCGAGGATGCTCCGGTGCGGTGGTGCAGGAGCTGGAGGGGAGAAAGGGGTTAGGGTTTTTCGGAGTGCTACGAGGGAAATGGCATCGGTGGAAGGTGGACTACCCAGCTTCAGAGTTGTGGGGGGGATGACGAACCATACTCATGCCCCGAGATTAGTAGATAGGCCATTGTCAGGGGTAGAAAAGGAATTTCGTATGGCTACAACTTGGGGCGTGTGACCACTCGAAATATTTCGGTGGAGGTGAGGAGGGAGAATTTGCCACTCTAGGATTTTGAATTTGGCTATACAGTTCAAAATATATAGAATAATAATATCCTATCCTAGGAGTATCTATAGTCCAAAGACTAGAAAAAATAGTTTACTGTAATATCCTAGCCTTTCTAGGTACGAAGTATTTCTGGAGCCATTGCTGCAAAAATAGGGTATCTACCTTCGGCTCAATTACGTACACACATGAAGATTGTAACGTGAACTAGTATATTTTCTACTATGACCAGCCTAAGAGCATCTCTAGTGGATAGTTTATCTGGTAGTCTAAATATAGACCACCATGGACCAAAAAATTCCTCTGGTGGCTTGTGTATCTGGTGGTCTAAAATTTAGACATCCTCCAAACTAGCTACTCGTTGTCCATATTTGGACAACCGAGCCACCATGTCTAAAGCAAAGTTGGTCACTCGCGAGCTCGCTTCTACGCCAAATGCATTTGTTGTACTGATTTGCTGTGTATATTGACTTTTGTGTGCAGGTGGACATATAGACTATCAAATTTATACTATCCGTTAGAAAACTAAAGTTGTATAAAAAGGAATCTTGTTACACCATTATCTATGTGAAGTTGTAGACTATCAAAGTTAGACAAGCCACTAGACATTCTCTAAGAGACTAGCAAATTTACACAAGCCACTAGAGATCAACGCAAAAAAATACTAGCGTGCTATTTAATTTAGCGTGGCTTTTCTCTAGACGATATGAAAGTTATAGCGTGCTAATAACGCGCTATTTTACAAAATATTTTTTTGTAAAAATTTAAAAATATAAGAGGTATATCATGAATATAAAGGATTTCAGCATCTAATGAATTGCCTAGAGTAATACTTATACATGCATAATCAATTCCGGCGCTATCCAAGTTGGAGGAGAACTCGCATGGTTGAATCTAGGTACAACGCCGAGTGCTACAGGAGGAGGTTGCGCCTTTTTGCGATCACTTAAGTTTAACAACCAAATTTTCATTGTATGTTTGCTTACTCGACACATTCATCATATGTTATCTTACTCGACGCCCACCAACAAAAAACTAATGTCCTATGCTTGAAATAGCGCTAACGCTATGATGTTTTAGCGCGATATAACAAGCTATTTAATAAATAGCGCCATAGCAGGAAAAATGTTTAAAAATACTGTGGACTCTCTAAATACGCTATGTCATGCTAAATAGCATGAAATAGCATGCTATTTTTATCCATGCTAGAGATTCTCCAAGGCTGGTCTGGGTGGTAAGTAACTTGGAGTAGTAATATGCATACATTGTGCTAAAGACTATCAAAAGTACTCCCTTCGTCCAGAAATAACTGAGTTGGTTTTGTCTATATTTGAATATATTTAGACGTATTTTAGTTTATAGTTACATTTGAATCTAGATAAACCCAAGTCAGTTATTTATGGACGGAGGGAGTAGTATTATTTAGATGCTAAAATTGAAAAGAAGATCCAACTGCTGGCAATGTTGGGATTCGAGAGTCTTGATCCAACGCTCAATATTCGAAGCTATTCGTACACTGTATATAACTAGTAAATTGCACATACCCTGCATGTGAGACTCAGATAATAGACGTCTGACATATCATCACTATATAAAATTATAATAGTAAAGCAGAAAAATATAAATTTGATCAACATCTATAAAGTATGGGTGTATATTTGGTTCTTGTACTTTATATATCATGTAGAAGTGAATGATTATTAGCTATCTAAAACTTGAAAATTTTGGTAACATGGTCTAGAGAAACGAGAGAAAAGATTCTAGAATGATGGAGAAGTGTGCTTTGAGTTTTGTGCATAACATTCATTGTGATGAAGACTATCAATAGTATCTTCTAGATGCTAGAATGGAAAAGAAGATCTAATGGCTGGAAATTTGGGATTCGCGAGTCTTGATCCAACGGTCAATATTCAAAGTTATTCGTACACTACATAGTGGTAAGATAAGATAAGATAAGAAATAACTAGTGCGTTGCAAGTGCCTTGCACGTGAGAATCAGATAATAAAAGTATGCCATATTATTTTTTATATAAAATTATAGTAGGTGAAACTCAAAAAATATTTATAATTTTGATCCACGTTCATAAAGTATCACGTGCGTTGGGTTCTTGTACTTTTTGTATAATCTAGAAATCAACTTATAGCTACCTAATTAATCCGCATCCGTAAAACTGATCCGTAAATAAATTATATTCTATAGGAGTACGTGGGCGGGGCCGGGGGGAAAGTGCATGCCCTTTCGTCTCTAAAACCACTGATGCATGCATCTCCTGATCTTCCTAGCGGTTCCTTTCTTCTCTGTCCCATTCCTTTTCTGTCATGTGGTCGGACCTCTGCAAAACAAAAGAAAGCGCTAATCACCGTCCATGGCGGTGCCGTTCAGCAAGATGAACTACTTCCTAGACCCTGGCAACACCAAACTACAAGTGGTCTATATCAATAGAGTGATGGTGGTGAACGATTACATTGAGAAAATCCAAAAGCTCCTGGAGGATACGGACGATAAGATTGTTGGCCTCGACGTCGAGTACACCAACGAGCAATCATCGATGCAGAAGGCTACTATCATCTAGCTATTTGTGGGCATGGATTGCCTGGTCTAACAGATCTGCCAGGCTGACCAGCCATGCTCCAAGCTAGCAGAGTTCCTCGTCAACCCTAACATTTCCTTTGCAGGCGCCAACATCGGCAACGATAGTATCAGGCTTAGGTGTTCTCTAGTGCTAGTGATGAACTTCATGGACATCCATAAGAGGTGGAAGCCTGCCAGCTCCACGAATGAGAAGGATTCTTTGGCTGACTACACGGTCTCCCTCATACACTCCGTTACAAAGTCATGAAGAAGAAGAAGAAGGATGTGGCCCACAAGCAGTGGGGGAACATGCCCCTGACCGAAGAGCAGATCAAGTATGCAATCCTCAATGCCTATGTGACCTACGAGGTATACATGCGGATAGTGAACTTCGAGAGGGGTCAGCAAACTCTCGAAATGTTCAATAAAAAGAACTAATGAAGAAGGGCAAGGGCAAGCGTAAACACAAGCAGAGCAAAGAAGAAGAATAAGACGAAGACTCAGAATGGTACACCATGTGACCTACGAGTATAACTTTGTGTTTTGGTATATCCTTGCTTAATACTACTCCTGCTTGTACTACTACTCGTAGAAGTTAATGCATGTATATACTGTAGGCATGCAAGGGGCGGAGGCAAGAATTAATGCAAGAAGTCACAACTATTTCTTTTATTTTCACTATAGAGTGATAGTAGGAGTAGGCATCGTATCACGCCAACAGCCCACCCCACCCCCACTCCACCTCAATAAATTGTCTTCTCAATCAACAACCATGGCAGATTATAATTTTATAGTGGTAGAGACTTTCTTCAAGTAATTCCATTTATACTGCTAAAGGTCGGAGTACTGCTGAAAGACAGGGTGAATGCACACCTTAAAAACAGCTAGTAGCACTGTAGCAGTAGAACCGCAAGATGAACTTTTATCGATTGCCCGAATGTATGTTGAGTAGTACAGTATAAACATATATAGTACTACTACCTGCTATGTACTAGTACTACTACTAGCAAAAAACCACCATCTCTACTACGGAAAGAAAATGATTTTCTTCCAACCAAACTAGTATTACTCCAAAAATGGCTACATTTACCGTACTCCACTATTGTACTACTACTACATACTAGTACTCCCGAATGTATGTTGAGCAAGACTCCTACCTCTGTTTGGGATTATTAGGCTAGAGAGATTTTTACAATTGTTATAAATTATAAGACCTATCTTTTTATTATCTTAATTCCTGTGACTCATTAATTTAGATATATCTCTTTTCTCTCAATCTCCCAATGCATGTTGTTTCATCTCTCATCATGTCCCTTTTTTATCTAGCATCTCATGCATGTAAAATTAGTGGTGCATGCATAAATTAATTAGAGTGGATAATTCATCTACTTGGTAGTATTGCGAATTGGTCCTCTAGTCTTATAATCCTAAAGAGAGAGCCTTATAATCCTATTCATCTTACTACTCAGCAGAGTACATCCACCCAACCCATCGGAAGTTAAGACTTCATGAAAAATACTCAGGAGAGTACATCCACCAAACTCATCTACCTCTGTTTCAAGGAATAAGGCGCACGTGCACTCCAAAGTAAAGTTCGACCGAATAAATGGAGCAACTAAAATTTACTTATATTGTGTAAAATTTGTATCATTGAATTCGTATTGAAATACACTTTCAAATGATGCTAAATTTGTACAGTACCAACATTCTTTATATATTTAGAGTAAAACTTGGTCAAACAAAAAACAAGAAAAACAAGGGAGCCTGATTTCTTGGGACAGAGATAGAGTACTACTACTATAAAATTCACCATTCTTGGTATGCAAACGATCTTTCTACAATTAAACCAAATAACAGCGGCTTACATCACCACTAAAGCTCGACGTGAAAGAAGAAACACAGCTCCTTCGACGTAGAAGGACCGACCAGGTAATGCGGCAGCACCGCCAGGTAAGACGTAAGGTCCTCAAACGCGATGCCGCCCAGCTTAGCGGAGGTGGACGCATCAAGCTCCACCGTCACGGTGCTGGTCCTCCTCCTACTATCCGTCCAGGAGAGCAGCAGCAGGCATTCCACCCACATCCTCAACCTATACACTGGCAAGTCGCACATCGCGACCCTAACACAGACCACAAACATGAGGGGGACCGTGCTTACTGTGCCAATCGTCAGGACAAACACAGCGCTGTCCTGCTCCCGACGAGGATGAGCCAGTGTGACACCTCACCCGGTAGCGGCACCAACTCCTGGAACGCTTTGGTGGTGGGCGACGAGCACTGGCGACGGGGTTGCGAAGTCGCATCCGGTCTCTGTGCAAGTGCAAGGAGCATACTGGCACGTGATTTCGTGCTCGTGGAGTTCGTAGTAGGGCAAAAAACTACTGCAGCCTTTGTAGGCACACTCGACCCTAGCCGCTGATAGGACGGCATCCATGGTGGGCTCGTGGGTGAATCCGCTGCTAGGGTGCTCGCACTTCTGGTAGGAGGTGATCTTGCAGACGCAGTGGTGGCAGACTAGATGAATATCCACACACTATAGAAATTGAAGTTCAAAAAATAAAATAGGTGCACGGATGAACCAACAAAAGAAAATCAATGTTTGTGAGGGAGAAATGGAGATACCTTGTAGACCCGTCGGGGCTTGAGGAGCTAGGAGCAGGAACAATTGAGAATAGTGGCTTCCATCTTGACCGTCCCAAGCATTGCGATTTGGGTGGGGGAAATGAGGACTCTCTGATCCAGCCTCAAGTCGTGCCCTTCTTTTATATACAACCGCCGATAATCAATGAAGCTCTACCTGATTGCGCATTTCCTTTATGTACTAGGGTCCTTTTTTATATTTTGAGGCCTTATTATCTACAAATTCCTGGTTTAGTTGGATAAGATTAGCGACCTCTTTGTATTTGTGCACCATCCTTTTATTTATAAGTTGCACGTGCCTTGCACGTGAGACTCACATAATAATAAAGTATGAAATATCATCACTATATAAAATTATGCTCTGTAATAGGTAAAGCTCAAAAAAAATATGAAAGAGCCACATCTATAAAGTAATGGTGTATATTTGGTTCTTGTGCTTTATATCATGTAGAAATAAATGTTTATTAGCTACCTAATACTTGAAAACTTTGGGACCATGGTCTAGAGAAATGACAAAGGTGATTCTAGAATGATCGAGATGTGTGTTTTCAAGTTTGTGCATAATCATTGTGCTAAATACTATCAATAGAATCTTCTAAATCCTAGACTGGAAAAGAAGATCCAACGGTTGGCAATGTTGGGATTTGCGAGTCTTGATCCAACATTAAATATTCAATGTTATGCGTATATTTTATTACGGTAAGATTTGATGTAGCTCCACATCTAAAAACTAAATGTTCGTGTGATGTGCTATGCCATCTTATTCGACAATAAAAATCAAATATGAGGATTGGGAGATTAATTTTCGGATCATGCTAGATTTTATCTCATAGAAAAAACATGGCTCACATGATGGGGGTCTGCTTTCTCTCTACCGCTAGGCTTCATATGTAGTAGAATCGCCAGACTAGTACTCTTTGAACTATAATCATGCACGAAAGTACTATGCATACCTGATGGGTGCTGCGAAGCTTTCTAAGAGGGGACAGATAGAGGAGGGAAGTGCAGGGATCTATGATGATTTTCCTTCAAGTTCAGTAGCAAGGACATAATTATAGTGATTGTAAGGATGAATAGTGATGAATTCTGTATGCATAGACATTGCAAGAAGTTGAATTTTTCAAACGTGATGGTGGGGTTTAGATATTATAATCTTGGGTACCTTAAACGATTATGAACCTATAACACACTCGTCGTGCAAATTTGATATATATAATTTTGGTAGATCGACATGAAGTAGTTCCAATCGGAGAAAATAGCTATTAGACAGATTGAAAATTTATGTTATTGCTTGAAAATAGCCCATAAACATGGTCAACTATGTGCAAATAATGGGGTATTACCATTATGGGCCTTATTCTCCGTGTACTAACTTAACAAATAAACATTCTCTATCACTTACAAAATTGAAAACTATTTTTTGTTCGTGAAAGTTGGAAACTACAATTGTAAACACATTCTCCCATACCAACATGCGCTCATTTACTAAATATGGGCACACTATTTGTCTACTGCAATGTAGATATAGCCATGACCCTAGGCATTTGACTTGGAAGCTAAGCAACTTCACAACATGGTAGACCATATTGTGAATCAAGGTTTTCGAAAGTAATCAGAACTCATACTTATCACAACTAGTCGCTCAAGAAAACGTGATGCAAAAGTTATACATTATTTTGATTTTTATCTATTTTTCTTAAAAAATCATAACTAGTTCAAGCTAGTCAATTGTGTAATTCTTCAAAAGAACTTGATGGTTTCAAACCTCTACTTGTTTTTTATAGACTGACTACTCTAGTACCTTAAAGCGATTTTACGTCAAACTAGAGAGCTAGCTACCTATCATGCAGTCATAGTTAAAATTTGATCTGATTTTGATAAATCAACAACAAGTACTTTAAGTGGTTGAAATTATCTAGAAAAGTCAAAAGTTCATGTAATTGGAGAATTTCCCATAAAACATGGTCCGCTTTTGTGTAGAAATGGAAGGCTAGTAGCTAGCTTTATGAGCCTTAATTATTCGATATGTACTTTGTTAAATAATCTACAAATGTAAACATTGTTTACCATATCATGTCCAGATGCGCATTTATCAAAAACAGGCATTATTCCCACAATGTTGCCATTGCCAAATCTAACGTAAAGGTAAATTTTGCTTTGGTATAACATATAGCAGGATCTCCACAATCTAGTGGTTCCAAATATTTATAACGTGGGTCCCACCATCTAGCTAAAACAACACATGAAGCAAATATGGAACTACTCTCACAGTGTAGGGAACTAGTTGCAAAAGCCAAAAGGCAAATTTGGCATCAGAGCAACTACTTGCTTCGGTTCCCAGTTTTTTCTCATTTGGAACCACCTCCACAGTGTATGGAACTAGTTCCAAAAGAAAAAAAGCAAATATGGAACTACTTTTGGCTACACATTATGGCTCCCCACATAAGCATGGCCATTTGTTTTGAAACCCAGGCATGTCCGTACATGGTATGCCATATTGTGAATAAATACTCTCAAGAGTTATCCAAACTAAAGCTTGCCATTATTTTGCTTGGAAGGTGGGGATTCGCGCAAGAGGATATCGTGTGCAAGTACTATAGTTTTTTGTTTTTTATTATTTATTTAAAACTCACCGGAATTTGTTGGCCAACATGTAAATTCTTTGCAAGTTGAATCTTTCAAACCTCCTAGTGTTTGTCGATGTTTTATTGACTAACTTGGGTCCCTTAAAACGATTCGTGGATCTAGCTCAACATGTGAGGGCGATCCAACAGGGCAATTTTTCATTTAATAATGTTTTTATTTTTTATTTATAATATATAGGCTATTTAGAAATCTTAAGCTAGCCCATTCATCGCCCTAGCCACCATTTGGATCTGCCACTTTGTAGGCGAAGCTTAGGAGCGAACAGCCTAACATACAATCGTAGTTCAAGTTTGACATAATTTTGGTAAATCGATAGAGGGAGTTAAGTGGCAAAATTAGCTAGCTCACAAATTCATGTAATTTCAGAATTTCCCATAAAATTGTGTGCAGTATGTGTGAAAAAATGGGGTTGTTAAATGGGCCTTATTCCATGTGTGCTTGCTTACAAAAACAGTTAATTGGAAAATTGTAACTGATTTTTCTAGTCATAAAAATTGGAAAATTACAATTGTAATAAACATTCTTTACCATGCCAAGATGCGCCAATATATCAAATAAGGGGACCTTATCATAAATTACTATGTAAATATGGTCATACCTTGGTTGTTTGGCTTCAAACCAAGGTATGTTCCTACATGGTAGGCCACTAGGCCATATTGCGAAGGATTTTTTACGGAAGTTACCAAAACTCATGTTTATCATTCCTCGTGGCAACTAAGGTAGTATGTTCCTACTACATGGTTGGCCATATTTCTCCTAGGCACTTTTTTAGTATGTGAGGTGGGCTATTTACACATATAGTAGTCATGTGTAAGTACAATAAACCTTTAGAGGTAACTAGTGTATTGTACAAGCAAGTTGTTGGCTATACTATTGGAATTGCTCTAAGGACTAGTCAGCATGCTATAGTAAAATAGTAGGGTGTGTACACCGTGTATTTAGGGTTCATTCGATTCAAAGGATTTGTAAAACATAGGAATAGGAGAAGTGTAGGAATAGAATGATGAGACACTTATAAAAAATGAAACAGTTCTAGGACGAACTGTACACTTTTTTGATATAGTAGATGTGGGCCAGTGTGAGAATTCCGGAAATTCGTCCCTGACAGGGATCGAATTCTAGTCGTCGGGATGCGCCAGCTATGACCCAACGATTAGGCTATTGCCTCGTTCTCACTTATAATCCTATAGAAATGAAAAATGCAGGAATCTGTAAGATAAGGTGTTTGATTGCACCGTAGAAAAAACGTAGGAAATTTTATACGGTTTAGGTACATGTCATAGACACATAGGAATTTTTCCAAGAGGTCTCACCTCTTGTTATAAATCCTAAAGGATTGTAGTGTAGGGAAGCAATGCATAGGAGTTTTGTAGGATTTATTCCTTTGAAACAAACACATTCTATTGAAAAAATTCCTATGGATTGGAATCCTATAGAATTCCTTTGGAAATCCTTTGAATCCTATAGATTATGGTGGAGTCGAGTCAACGAAACCAAGTTCCATATGAGCTACTCCTACAACCTACTCCCTCTATTTAAAAATATAAGATGTTTTAGATTTGTGAAGCAAATGTATCTAGACATCTTTTACTTTGTAGATTCACTTGAACCTAGACAGAAAACGTGTCTATATACATTAGATTCACAAATCCTAAACATCTTATATTTCCAAACGGAGGGAGTAATTAATTAGGCCTTGCATGACACTAGATACATGTTATTACCCAATACTGTGAAGGTAGTAACATGTAAAAGTTTTACTAGTCTAAGTTATTTGGCACTTGAGCAGCCTAGAATATGGGTGGAAGCATGAGGCAAACCGAAGGAAAGTTGGGATGGACCACCAAGGGCCCCACCTTCTACATTGCTGCGCCTGCATGGTTGTACTCCGTACTCCATGGGAAGGAAGAGGTGACTGTGATTCGCCAAAAAAGAGAGGAAGAGGTGACTTCTGTGATGCTACCCAGCTGAACAAGTCCCATTAAAGTCATAGATTCATCGATGCATGAGCAAAGCAGCCAATGTCGCATTGAAGAGGAGAGAGGGATTATGATTCTCCTTCATCCAGGAGATATGAGCTACTCCTACAAGTAGGCCTAATTAATTAGGCCTTACATGACACTAGACACATGTGATTGCCCAATACACTTTCAAGGTACTATAGTAACATGTGAAAGTTTTACTAGCCTCAGTTATTTAGCACTATAAGCAGACTAACATGGAAGAGAAAGAAAACATCTATCCAGAGCTCATTTTTGGGTGGAAGCAATAGGCAAACAGAAGGAATTTTGGGTTGGAACACCACGGGCCCCAAATTTCTCTGCATTGTTGCGTCTGCATGGTTGTAGTCCATTGCGTGGAAGCTTACATGGGAAGGAAGAGGTGGCTGCTGCGATGCTTCCCACCTGAACAAGTGCCAGGCATAGATGCATGAGTGGAGCATTGTAGCCAATGCCGCATTGAGGAGGAGAGAGGGAGGATGATTCTCCCTCATCCAGGAGCCTTTTATCTCAGGAAAGGCAGCGATGAGACACAAATTTTGGTGGAGCAGCCTTTATTTTAAACAAGGAAAAAGATTTGCGGTGAAAGGAGCCCTTGCTCTCCTTGCCAGCAGCACGAGAGCGACTGGGCACCAAACTCTGAGTACTAATAATATAAACAGGATTAATACTTGAGTACTAGTTGTTATAAGTTCCATAGTTCCATCCAGGAGAAATTGTGGCTAGTAGTATAAGTACAGTAGCTTGTGAGGATCCTCCTTGCTTCCTCGAATGCCTCCTTAAGGCTTGAATACAAGTTCGATGATATTCATATCAATTTCCAATGAAGCGGGATACCACTGAACATGTTTAGACGAAGTCCATGTGCATGTTCCTTGAACCAGAAGAAGGCCATTTCATATTCTAAGAGCTTCGCGTCCCTGACAACATTTTGCCATCTCGTACCAGTAGTTATCACCGCACGCCTATCATCGCCCATGGCAATCATGACTTCAAGATAACCTTTGTATAACCTGTTGGTCACACGCAGATTTCTTTCTTTACGCAAATGATTCTTCAACACATTCTGACTGTAATCTAGTGAGAAGCACTAAAACCAGAAGAAAACAACTATCAGAAGTTTGCGACTTGTTGACTGGTGAAATAGTAGTAAAATAGATGCCTGCTTGATTCGTATGATAGAGAAAATAAATTTAGGATTGCAATGTCATGCCCACTCCAATCCTACGGGAATTCCAAATGAACCAAAGTTTGTTTGATTCTATCATAGTAGGACAAACAGAGGATTCTGAAAAAGAGGTGTGAGTGGATGTTTGATTTCCTACAAAATCTAGTGCAAAGGAATACTTAGGAATAATTCCTATGGGAATCAATCCTACAAATGTAAAAACCATCTTGGGAGTAGTCAAATCTTTTGAATCAAACAGGTACTAAAATTTCTTACCTTTTCGAGAAAAAAACTAAAATTTCTTACCATCCTGCCCCCTCCTTTGCCGAGTAAAGAGGAGGTGTGCTCGCAGACATAGAAAGGTATGTCAGGTTCGATCTGGGAGACTTTATTCTCGAGAAAATCCCACCTTTTGTATGATGAATGCACATTATTACCATAAACGATTTACATTTTGAACCAATCTTTTCGCTCATCAGAAGGACCTACATGAAAGAAAAATAAATCTTAGAGAATAGTATATTTTTGCATAGTCTAATTCGATTTTCACAATCCAAATAAAACTTTACCCCTTATAGCTGCAATTTCTTCCTCGTCACTATCAGTTACATAACAGTCAGTGTAGCAGATCTCATCGTCGCTCGAACTGCCCATGATTTTCTACCTTGCTTGGAATTGGAACCTATAAATGGCATTGCAAGATACTTACTATAGAACAAAAATTCATGGAATTATAACCAATTCAAGTGACAAAATGCTATCCCCAGCAACAAGCAACATGTTTCGCCAAAGTTTCACTTTGAAAAAGTACATCAATATCAATATATTCATATTTATGCAGATTTAAACTATGAAGAATGAAATAGAGCGGAATGAAAGAGATCTGAAAAAATCGGTTTAGAGATAGCTAGTGGAATGAGTACAAAAAGAGAAACTGCAAATGTTTTCTACAAAGGAGAGATGAAGATTATACCTCGTTGTTCTGGGTCACAGTCTGCGTAGCAGTGACAGTAAGATTGATCTGTGCAACGGTAGAGATGATGGCGGTGGTGAGAGGAGGCGGCGGCGAGAGGATGAGTGTGTTTTCTAGATGATGGTGGAAGGATTGGGCAATGCGGAGGTGGGCAGAGTAGAAAAAAGTTCATTTATAGGGGTGCCGAATCCATGTATGTAGCCGTGCTTCCTCGGTGCGGGGTGAGAAATGGAATATATTGAGTAATAAAGTAAAATTAAGACTGGAGGGAGTAGGAAAGAGCTCACTTTATCAATTTATTTTCACCCATCAACCCAATCATCCACGTAGGGCCCACAGATTGGGGAGGTCGCGATCGCCTTGGACGCACCACAAAATTATGACTAGGCCATTGAGTGCGGGAAGCAGAGTCAGTGTTCCGTCCAATAGCTTACCGTAGTCATCGTTAGCGATATTTTCCACACTCATCGACTCCATTAGCGACATTGATTGTCCCCTCCTATCCTCTTCCCTGCACCAAACCATCTCTAATTCCCCGCTTCCAGCAACCATCTCCGTCTTCGTCTGTCATCCATGGCCACCTTCCGGCTGCCACCCACTATACCGAGCGCAAAGACCCTGACATCGCTGCACAGGAGGACAATGTCATGCGCATTTGGGCCTTCTAACCATGGAGAACACCATGGCAGATGGCGTGTGCCTTCTTCGACACTGGGTATGGTCGCCGCAAATACTGTACGTACCGCCTCCACGACAATCCGGACGGGACATTGAAGGTCAAGTTCGTCAACTTTAGGGACGCATGTCTCCTCTACGGCCAGGACTTCCACTACGGCTGCGAGATGGTGGTGTTCACCGCTGCCAAAATTTTCACCAACTACTAGGACCGGTTCCCCAACAATGGCAACTTCATCCATAATGTCCTCTCGGAGCTGCCGATAGCTCCGGAGGTACCGTCGCCTTATCCAGAGGTGCCGTCGATGGCTCAGGAGGTACCACCGCATTATATAGAGGTGCCGATGAGTTAGGAATTGACTGTGTCGCTGGAGCTGTTATTGGTGCCGATGTCACGAGCTACCACTAGCGGCGCAGACTAGGTGATAGGAGGCACCGGACCTGCACTAGTTCAGCAGCGAGTCCTATATATGTAAACTCGTGTTGTTATGTTAATAGTTGAATGAAGTTTCTTTTGGTACTATCGTCAAAAAAAGTTTGTTTTGGTACTACTAACTGTACCATGTAGTACTAGTAGTACTGTAAATTGCGATCTATTGAATATCATTCCCCCCGGATGTTCGTGAATGAAGTAAAAATTATGAAACCAGGAAAGTTTGAATTGCTACTCTATTGTACTCCCTCAAATTACTTGACTCGAATTTGTCTAGATTCTGATGTATGATTAAATTCATTTCAATTATGCTTGGTCGTTCGTCTTGAAATCCAAGAATTTTTCGTACTCGTCGACAACTATGCTTAAATTTGTTTCAATTTCATCACTTACTTTTAGATTAGAATTTTACATGGCGGTGGGAGTATATTTTACATCAAGGACCTAAAAGGGGAAAATTACATTGAGGTCCATACATTTAGCACAAAGGACCCTAAAATTGAGGAAAGAAAATAGTCAGGTTCGGCTCCTTCTCGAGAGAGGAGCTGATCAAGCCATACGTTTCATACTACTTCTTCTTTGATTGTTTTAAAAATACAGCTAAATCCGTCGCCATGCAAATTCTTGGATATGGGATCTGATGGCTCAAAATATATCGAGCTCGTTGGGAACCCCAAGAGGAAGGTATGATGAGCACATCAGCAAGTTTTCCCTCAGTTATGAAATCAAGGTTATCGAACCAGTAGGAGTAAGGAAACAACTCCAAGGTGTTGCTAGCAACTTGGAATCCTACACAACACAACCATAGAACTTTTCCCTAACTTACAGTGAGGTTGTCAATCTCACTGGTTTTGCTGAAAATAAAGGATTAAACGTATAGTGTGGAAGATAGTAATTGCTTGCAGAAAGTAAACAGTAGATGGTATATCAATGGTAAAGGAATGGACTGGGGTCCATAGTTCACTAGAGTTGTTTCTCCTTAAGATAGATAACATGTTGGCTGAACAAATTATAGCGAGGCAATTGACAGATTTGAGAAAGCATAACAATGCATATACTAGACATCTTGATTCCTATGAGATTTGATTGGGCATTACAACATTATACATAGACCATAATCCAACTACATCTATGACTAATAATCCACCTTCAGGTTATAATCCGATCCCCTTCCAGTATTAAGTTGCAAGCAACAGATAATTGCATTAAGCAAAGTGTGTAAAGTAAACAATATGATCGCCCCATGGACAAAGGATTGTTGTTTTCTCCCTAGTAGCAACAACACATCTACAACCTTAGAGTTTCCTATCACTTCCCCAGATTACTAGAGGCATGAACCCGCTATCGAGCATAAATACTCCCTCTTGGAGTTGCAAGCATCTACTTGGCCAAGATAGCTACTAACAACAGAGAGCATGCAAGATCACAAATAACATAGACATGATAGAATCAATAATCAATCTGAAATAGTATCTCAATATCCATCGGATCCCCGCAAACACAACATGTAAAATTACAAATAGATGATCTTGATCATGAATGGAGCTCACAAGATCTAAACAGGATAGCACAAAGGAGGATAACCAACCATCTAGATACTACATCGACCCATAGTCCAAGGGTGAACTACTCACGCATCACTCCGGAGGCTTGCATGGTGATGAAGACGGCCACCAAGGTGATCTCTCCCCTCTGGCAGGGTGCCGGGAAGAGCTTCGGCTCCCCCGATCTACGGATGGAGATGGCGGCGGCTACACACTCTTTCATGGATTTCTCATTGGGTCCTTAGGGTTTTCGTCCCGGGAGGCTTTTATAGGAGAAGGGGCAAGGTCAGTGGAGCACCAGGGGGCCCACACCCCCTAGTGGCGCACCCCTAGCCGCGTGGCCACCAGGTGTGGCTGCTCTGGTGCTCCACTTCATCTCCCCTTCGGTCTCCGTATTTCTTCGGGTAAAATATTGACTTTGGCTTTTGTCCCGTCCAATTCTGAGAATATTTCTTTACTAGCTTTTCTGAAACCAAAAACATCAGAAAACAGGCAACTGGCACTATGTCATCTTGTTAATAGGTTAGTTCCAGAAAATGTATAAAAATACCTCAAAGTGTGAACAAAACATAAGAAAGTAGATATAAATCAAGCATGGAACATCAAAAATTATAGATACATTTATGACGTATCAGGATCATCAACATAAAGTATGATGTATAGATATAGCCTTGACCTTCTGGTTGTTCGGCTTGAAATCCAAGAATTTTTCATAGTGATTGACAACTATGCTTAAATTCATTTAAATTTCACCAGTTACTTTTAGGTTAGCATTTCACACGGTCGGTGGGGGTACATTCTACATCAAGGACCTAAAAAGGGAAAATTACATCGAGGTCCATACATTTAGCACAAAGGACCCTAAAATTAAGCAAGGAAAATATTCGGGTTCAACTCCTTCTCGAGAGAGTAGCTGATCGAGCCATACTCTTCATACTACTTCATCTTCGATTGTTTTCAAAATATGGCCAAATTTGTCGACATGCAAATTCTTGGATATGGGATCATCAGCATAAGCTCTTGGACAAGTTATGATTGCGGGGGAATGTAAAACAATGTTCAATGTCTTGTGTAATTTGATTAAAGATCTCCCCGATCCTATTCCGTGTAAGTATGATGTAGATATGGCTTTGACCTTGGTGGTTTGTCTTGAAATATAAGAATGGCTCATACTTGTTGACAACTAAGCTTAAATTTGTTTAAATTTCACCAATTACTTTTAGGTTAGAACTTTACAGGGTCGATAAGATACATTTTACATCAGGGACCTCAAAAAATAAAACATTAGATCGAGGTCCATACATTTAGCACAAAGAACCCTAAAATTAAGCAAGAACAATAGTCGGGTTCACCTCCTTCTCTAGAGAGTAGCTGATCGAGCCATACACTTCATACTACTTCATCTTCGTTTTTTTCAAAATATGGCCAAAACATACGACTTTTCTAATGACAAATGCATATAATATGAAAATATAGTTCATGATGATTCTAATAACATCGAGTTGATGTCGTATATGTATTCAAAGTTTATTAAATTTGACTTTTACTAGAAGTAATACGCATCCTAATTTGGGAAGGAGGGAGTACTACTTGCTTCACGGGAAAAAAAGAGGAGCGCACCTCACTTTCGAACTATCTTGCTTCGGGTGTCCTTGATGCTTCCTCTTCCTAGGGTATGGAGGTGGAGTAGTGCGGAGTAGGAAGGCTAGCCAGATCATAATGGTGGGCATCCAATGCGATGGGACGTTTCTGATTTTTTGGTTGGCCAGATCAACCAATCCCTTCTCCAACACTTAAGTAGTACTCGTACTTATACTAGTAGTACTGCGAATGGCGATCTATTGAATATCCTTCCCCTAGATGTTTCTGAAGGAAGTGAAAATTTTGAAACCGGGAAAGTTTGAATTGCTACTCTATTGTAGCAATAGAGTAGGGTGTAGTGAACGAAGTGGCATGTTGGTCCGATTTTCGCATCTGGATTTGTTGGTAACCCGAGTAGGCATCGAGAAAACATAGAAGTTTCGAGCCAACCGTCGATTCAATGACTTGGTCAATGTGAGGCAAAGCAAACGGATCCTTCGGACATGCTTTGTTCAAGTCGGTGTAATCAACGCACATTCTTAATTCACTGGTTCCCTTTTTGGGGACAAGTACAAGATTTTCCACCCATCGGGTGTGAATAACTTCTCATATAAAGCCAGCCTTAAGTAACCTAGCTATTTCTTTGCCTATAGCCCTCCGTCTTTCGTCACCAAAGTGTTGTAGAGGTCGTTTCACCAGTCTAGCATTCGAATCAATATTCAAGCTATGCTCGGCAAGTTCCCTAGGTGAAGATGTCCCTATTCTCACAGAGGAACTTGACAAGAACGCTTTCCTATTTGTGATCTAGGTCCATGCTAATGGCGGTGGTCTTGGAGGAATCTCCTTCAACAAGCTCCACCTGCTTGGTCTAGATGGCGGCCTTGAATGTGGGTTCGGCAGCAGTGATCTGCATCTTCAAAGCCGACATCTCTAAGGCATCGACCTGGCTCTAGATATCCTTGAACTCCTCACCGTAGAGGACCGCTTCGGTGAAGGAGGCTTGGCTGAGCTTGCACTCCCATGCCTTGGTGAAGCTTCCGTCAATGGTGATGATGTCGTTTGGTCTGGGTATCTTGAGCTTGTTGTAGACAAAGCATGGCCTTGAGAGGAAGGAGTGGAAGATGTCGCGACCAAAGATGATGTGATACACGCTCTTAAAAGGAACCACTTGAAAGGTCATGCGTTCTTGGCGGTAATTGTTGATATTGCCAAAAGCGATTGGAAGGGTGATGCAGCCCAGGGAATTTGCTTATCATCTAGGGACAACACCATGGAACATGGTGTTGCTCTTCCTTAGCTGGGTCTCCATCAAGTTCATCTTGTGCAGTGTATCCAGGTACATGATGTTGATGCTTCTTCCACTATCCACGAGGCACTTTGCGAACTCTGTGCCGTCAATCAAAGTGTTGATGACCATGGCATACTGGTTCTCTATTGGGATAATGAATGGGTGATCCTTCATATCCCAATTAATTGGAATCTCCGACTACCTGATGTACTGGGGAATCGAAGGGAGTGTAGCCATCAGTATCCTTAGTGAGGTTTTCTAGGCCCGGACGGTGGGGGTACCAAGGAAGGTATGGTAACACGGAGCCTTCTTTTCGAAGGGAATTTTCCCTTTACCCTCTCCCTTGTCAGAGGACTTGGGTTCCATGTCTTCGTCCATCTCACTTGATTCCTTGGATTCCTCCTCCTTCTTCTTCCTTTGCCCTTCTCATGGGGTCTGTTCTTCCAACTTTGCTTGTAGCTAGACTCAGGGTCTTCCTTGACGTCATTGACAAATTTGCATTGGCGGTTGGTGTGGGTAGCTTTGCCGTTTGCATCGAGGTGGATGAAACACGGCAAATCGTGGTACTCTTCATACGTTTGGGGAACACGTGGCACTGAGGGTGTAGAATCACTCCTCTGCTGGCCATGGCTAGCCCCCTGTCCATGTCCATGCTGTCCGCCTCCGCCTCTGCCAGTCAATGTTGTGGCGACCATGTCGGCTATTTTGTTTTCTTCAGGCGGAGTCTTTCGCTTGTTAGTGTTGTTCTTTCTGGTCTGGGTAGGGATTTCTATTGCTGGCAACAATCCGCGTGCGTCATCATCAGCAGCGGCAAACTCACTAGCCATGGCGATCATCGCTTTGAGGTTGAGATCATTGTTGTCTTGCTTGTGCTTCAACGTATGCCGGAGCAAAGTTCCCTTCTCCAGACCGTCGATGAAGGCGGCCATAGTGGTTTGTTTGTGCACCCCTGCATAGGAATTTATCATATCCAGCCGACGAGAGAGGTAGGCACGAGAGGTTTCATCCTTTTCTCGTACGCACCACTATAGGTCTCCGACAGTGCAGGGACGTTTGTATGTACCCTCGAAGTTCTTGGTGAACGCTTTGTGCATGTCCAACCAATTGCATATTGATTTCTCTAGCAAGTCGTCGATCCATTGTTGGCAGTGCCGGTCAGCATGAGTGGGAGGTACTTGACGGTGACATTGGGGTTCCCCCTGCGATGTGAATCGCTTCATTGTAATCCTGCAACCACGTTGCTGGCCTAGCAGTGCCGTCATAGGGCTTGATGGTCTTGTCTATCCGGAGACCCTTGGGGTAAGTTGTGGCCCGTATTACTGGCCTAAAACAACATGGCCCAAGGTATGGGAGCTCCCGAGCTTCTTGGATCTTGTCCAGTTATGAACATGCATCGTACGGCTCTGGCTGCTTCCCTTTTCCGTCATGGGGACGGGAGTTGCGGTGCGATCTATGAGATCCACCATGTCCTCTGCCATGATGGCTGCTAGGTGGTGATGGTGGCGGTGGAGGTGGTGGGTGAGCCTTCTTGCTATTACCCTCCTGCGACTCCTCGTGCCTGTCGTGGTTGCTTGTTGGACATGGCGGTTCCTTGTAGGATCTACTCCTATGTCCTTCAACACCGCTGTGCTCTCCGGCATTCCGAGGTTGCTCGCCCTAGTCGCGTATAATGATGCCAACCTGGGGACGCCTAGGCAGTGGCATGCTTGTACGGTGGTGCAGTTGTGGTTCCTCATGGCGCCAGAATGGTGGTGGAGGCGGTGACCAACCTGGGTATGGCACGCATCCCTCCGTCTTTGCTCTATGGAGCCTGTATGGGATCCCTCTTCATGGGCAGATTTTGGCCTTCTGTAGCTGTTCAGGGTTGACTGGCAAAGCTCTAGGTTGGACTCAAGCCTCTGAGAGGTACCCTTTTCCTGTTGCTTGCATGCCTTGATGATGAAGTCATACACCTGAGCAACCGCTTCTGGCGACTTGTCCTGCTCCAGGAGGGTCTTGGCAACGACAATGTTGAGGGCGGGAGTTGGCATTACTTACCTCCCCTCTGAATCAATGTATTGGGTGGCTTTTGACGGCTTGGATCCCTTATATCCCAACTTGCACCAAACACTGGGGTCTTTGATGACGTGAGCTAGTGCTTTCTTGGCCTTGTGCTTCAGCAGCAACTGCTTGTACTCAGCCTCCATAGCTCTTGCCTCCTTGATAGATTGCTGCGCCTTCGCCATATATTCATCTAGCTTAGCACCCTGCTCTATTGTGCACTTTGCCTCCACTAGGATTTCCGCACACTTCTCATCAAGCTCCGTAATGCTCCGGATATGGGCGACAGTAATGGGCTCAACAAGGAGTGCACCATAGATTGCCTTGTCGGCAGGAGTAACCAATGGGTTGCCAGCTGTAGATGTTGACGGTGGCATTGGCGGCTGATTTGACTGCTTGGCAGTACTTGTGGCCGTGGTGAGTTCTTGCGCCTGTTGCGGGCGGAAAACCGGAGGGTGCATGGCCTTGGCCGGAGCCGGAGGCTCGGCAGATTTCTTGGTTGTTGCCTCTCTGGTAATCGCTGGCATAGCGGAGGTCTCTCACACTCCGGTTCCTATCCATCTTCTTCCATCATGCTCCCAATAGCAACTAGAACTTGGTGGGATGTGTTGGCTTTCTTGGCGCGCTCCTCCTTCTCAATCTCCTGCTCGATCTCCCTCATAACAACATCATATTCCTCCGAATTAGCGTATGAGCCGCCGCTGTCCATATTGATGTCGGCATATAGCGTGTCAAGGACGAAGTGAAAGTAGGCTTCGGTGTTGTTGACGGCGGATGTGGAGAGTGATGGAGGCGAGCCGTTGTTGTTGTTACCTCCTCTAGCCGGAGGAGTGTTCTAGGTGTGAGCCCTTCCACAAAGTGGTACACAAGCTCGTTGGCACGGTCGCCCTCTAGGGTTTCCCTCACCCTCATCCATCTGGCAAGGTATTCGCGGGGAGGTTCCCCGTCCCTTTGAACGCATCTGGCCAGATCGAAGATGGTGACGGCACTGACAAAGTGGGACCGCTGCAGTCAGGATTCTGATGCTAAATGTGCTGTTTGGAGGCAAAATTCGCAAAGATCAGAAAATCCCGGAAAATATACGAAAAATCCTATTTTCTAGAAGACTAAGGATACCAGAAGACGGAGTGGAGATGGGCCACAGGGGGCCCACACCACCCCCTGGCACGGGCTGCCCTAGGCCGCGCCTGGAGGTGGTGTGGCCACCCTGGCCCACTCCAGCCTCTCTCCTCTGGCGTATATCATCCTCCCGAAACCCTAAGACTCGGAGAGCGACCACAGAAAGATTCCGCCGCCTCTGCGGGGCGGAAAACACTGAGAGAGAAAGATCTCTCCGGCAGATAGATTTCTGCCGGGGGAATTCCTTCCCAGAGAGGGGAGATCGTCTCCATCAACACCACCATCAAGCTGGACTTCATCGGGATCATCATCATCATCGCCACCATCATCACCATCAGCACCCTCATCACCATCTCCATATTGTTGTAACAATTGCGTTGAATCTTGCATAGTTCATAGGGGAAACTTTCCCCATGTTGATTACTCTTTGTAGTTGATGCTATTGAGTGAACCATTGAATTATTGTTTATGTTCAAATTGTTATACATCATTATTCCATATCTGATCATGATCCATATGATGTCTTGTGAGTAGTTCGTTTTGTTCTTGAGGACATGGGAGAAGTCTTGTTGTTAGTAGTGGAGTTGTGTTGAGAAAGATTCAATAGATTGTTATTTAAGTTGTGGTGTACTTCTTCTAGTGGTGTCATGTGAACGTCGACTACATGACACTTCACCTATATGGGCCTAGGGGAATGCATTGTGTATTTGGCTACTAATCGTAGGGGTTGCCGGAGTGACAGAAACCTGAACCCCCATTAGGAAACCATTGCACAAGGGACGTAAGGGTCTTAGATTTTAAAGTTGTGGTTAGGTTTCTACCTTAATTACTTTCTTGTACTTACGGATGTTTGCAAGGGGTATAATCACAAGTATGTATTAGTCTTGGATGGGGCGGTACATTAGCACAGGTTCACCCACACAACACTTATCAAGCTAAAGAAGATTAATCAACTATATGAAGCGAAAGCACTTGATAGTCTTCCCATGTGTCCTCGAGAACGTTTGGTCATCTTAAGTAATACAACCGGCTTGTCCTTTTCTGCATAAAGGATTGGGCCACTTGCTACATTTATTCCTACTTTCTTTTATTTACTCGTACTTTGTTTACTTGCTTTATCGAAAACCCCTAAAAATCCGTTTGCTATGTATTTGCAGAGAATTCCTGATCCATACCACTAGCCAGCACCTTCTGCTCCTCGTTGGGTTCGACACTCTTACTTATCAAAAATACTGCGATACACCCCCTATACTTGTGGGTCATCAAGACTATTTTCTGGCGCCGTTGCCGAGGAGTGAAGCGCTATTGGAGAGTGGAACTGGTAAAGGAAACTTCTACTGTGAGTATTGTTTACTTCTGTTAGTTGCTTTATTTTTGTTATGGATAATTCGCTGAGTTTCTTATTTGGTAATGCTACTATCACTTCTAAGGTAGTAGATAAGCCACCACCTACGGAGAATGATGTTTTTAAAATACCTACAAGAATTATTGATCATGTTATGGATAACTACTATGTTGGGGATGGAACAGTCCATCCCGGTGATCATTTGCTCTTTATACACGAATTATGCGGGTTGTTCAAGTGTGCAGGTATTACTACAGATCAAGTTAAGAAGAAGTTATTCTCATTATCACTGAAAGGAAGAGCTGAGGAATGGTATAAGCTGCTGAAGAATGGTCAAGCTCTGGAATGGGAGGAAATAGTGCCTCTCTTTTATTTAAAGTTTTATCCTCCTAGTGAGATTCATAAAGATCGGAATCAAATGTACAACTTTTGGCCTCTTGATGGAGAGAGTACAACTCAAGCTTGGGGGAGATTGAAGTTACTAATTCTCAAATGTCCCATTCATGATCTCCCCAACAATATTATTATCAACAACTTTTATGCAAGTGTAACACCCTCGGATCGGCCCTATGCAAGTTTCAACGCTTCCCGCCAAACCCGCATAGAAACGATTCAAGTACGCCCACCAGGCACTTTCGTGCGGGTGGAAAACAAAGTAATACCATTACACACTAGTTCACGATGGAACCCACAGAACATATATATATATACAACAACAACTCCATGAGTCAAGAATACAGATATACTATACAAAGATCCAAATCACCTTGAAAATGATAGAGCGTCCGTCTACGGACAAGATGCAAATGGGGCTAAGAGCCCTGAAGAATAACCAATGGCATCCATAACCCTGCCCAGGCCAAGACGGAAGGGTAACCCTACTAACAACGTCGATCTCAAACCTGCTGAAACAAAAGGGGGTGCCGACAAAGGGCGAAGGAAAAAGAGGAGCGTCAGTACTGAGGCCAGTACACGGCGAGGCTAGAATTCGGCGGCTCTCGCCTACATAGGTATGGTGGACTGAACCGGCAACGCAGCTTGCACTAAACAACCTATAGAGACTCAATAAAACTGGCGACTATTAGAGAGGGATAAGAAAGACCTATTCGGACCCAACCTGAGACTAACACCAAACATACCCATCCTGGTATTTCCCCCTTGAGGCCAAACAAGGAAGTCAGACCGAGGAACTCACTCGGTTGGCAATTTTACTCATTCCATTATAGTTGAAGCACTTACTAGTCAGATATAGATAGCATGAGTCGTTCCGAAGCATAAGTAGTGGGCAGTTTTAATTACCTTTCCGTTGTAGTTGGAACATTTACTAGTCAGATATAATTGTCCCGAGGAATCCCAAAACCCAGCAGTTGTTGGTACTTTTATCACATTCCATTGGAGTTGCAATACTTACTAGGCATGTATAACAAAACAACCCAGATCCAGCAGTTGTTGGCATTTTTAATATCCATTCCGTTATAGTTGAATCTGATTACTAGTCATATATTAAGTCAAGTTTATAGCACTACTTTAGTTATGCTTGTCTATGATCGAGATACTATGCTCCAAGTCGTCCATAACCGCGGACACGGCTTTCAGAAAGTTTTACCCTGCAGGGGTGCACAAATAGCAACACACACTCGATCAACCTCGGAAAAACCAAATCAAAACCCAACGAGGCTTTCACGACAAAGCAATCATAGGATTCATAAAATATTTCAGGGGGCCACCCCACTAAGCTACCCGCAACGAAGTTGGCCGGCTCCGGAACGGACCCAGGGTTTGTGAGAACGGCTGTAAACGACTGGGAACCCGAAAGTGTGACTGGGCTTGTCGATACCGCGAAATCATGCCGCGATCCAAAACAGTACAGGTGCTCCACGCACAATCTTAAATAAAGCAGTAAAGCATGGCATAAGTACAGGATAGTAATAAAGCCCCAAACTAGTTTGTGGCCCCAAGAAATAGAAATGAATCAAGCTCTAGCTCAGGGGGGGTCCATAAGGCCTCCCGGATGTGGATAATGCGAATAGTCAAAGAACAGGTATCAAGTACTCGGGGTCCTACGGGACACAAGTGAGCGTGGAAGAACCAAATAACATCTATTTCCCACCGATGCCTCTGCATTAGTTATATCTAGCATTTTAATAGTTGTATTTAAAGTCATGATCATCTCCACCATAAACATTTGTCAGCATTCCAACAACTGTGGTACTCGACAACACGAGATCGCACCTGAGCAAGCAACTACGACTCGCAAGGCCTGCTATCTACCAAAAAATAGGTAATAGGAGGTGTCCAAGGAAATATATCGGCTACACGGAATTTATCAGGTACGGAACTAAAGCATCGTGACACGGATATCAATAGATCAATAGGAGGAAATAAAGACTATAAATGAAAAATAGGTAGAAGGGGGAGAGATGCTCGCCTAGGAAACGCGACCGAAGTTTCATATCCGGAGAACTTGTCGATACTCGCATCCACTCACCGGACTAATCCGCGAAGAAGCAAACACTAGGAGAAACACCGGATGCAATATTTAATACTACGGCAGAAGATCCGGCATGATTATGATATGATGCATGGCATGGCACAGATGCGGTGCAACTAGGCAATATTAAGTGGAACCGGGGTCCCGACGATTAATTACACGATTCAAGTTATTTAGAACCCCGCAATTTAAATGTTGTCTTAACAAGGCAAAACAGGGCATCGGTTCGCTACACAAATTTAAATGGAGTCTGGAATAAGACAAAGATATCCCGCATATCGACTCCATATTTCATTATGAGATGAATCGGCATAATGCCCCCAACCCACATGATATGCATGCGAGATGAAGAATTAATATGCGACAGTTGGTAATGTCATATTATTAAAATAGAGGCTTAGGGGCACACATCAGGGCTCGGAAGATCTTGGGTTTCGGGGGTCCGGGGTTCGGTCTCAGGGATCCAGGGTTCGACGGGGATCGATCTCGGCGGGAACGCTCTCGGACAACAGAGTAGATCTTGTCACATGTTACGAAGAACTCAGATTCGGAAGTAGGTCTTGGCGTTCCGATGGATCGGTCCTCGGGGTTGAAGAACTTGGCGCGCCAGGGTTCGGTCTTTGGATCCGAGTAGAAGAACTTGGCGTTCCGGTGGCGATCTTGGCGGTCTTCGGATCCATGTCGGCGCGCTCAGGGTCTCGGTGTTCCGTCTCGATGATTGTTGGAGGACTTGGTTTCGGCGTCACTACGTCTTGGGTAGCACGTGCTTTCGACGCAGTTCATCGGGTTCGACTTTGATCACAGAAGGTTTCGTAGAGAGGGGCTCGTGTAGTTCTTGTACACCTTGTATTCACATCTGCACAGACACCGAAAACACCCAAAATAAAACCACCGCCAAAACAACATCTGGGAGTACCTAGAACTGAACGGGGCAGCGATGGGTACGTCGTCTGTACCGTGCAGGGGCAGACGCGGCCACAGGGAGACGTGCAGCAGGGCGACAAGGAGGGCGACTGTGGGGATCGAGGCTCGCGGGGCGGCGAGCTTGCAGGCACGGGGAGAGAAGGTCCAGGACGGCTCGACGGTGGGGTTCTCTGCGCCAAGGAGGAGGCCCGTGGCGCCGCGGATCTGGTGAGGGCGGCCCGACGGTGGCGGAAGAGGCTTCACGGCAGTGGTCGGAGAAGGGCGTGGGGCTCGGGGCAAGGTCACGAGCTCGCTAGAACGTGAGGACGGCGAGATCTGGGCGAGGGAGCCTCGGCTCGAGGCCGAGCGGTGGCAGGACATCAGCGCCGGACACAGCAGAGGGGCGCAGGTGGGGACAGCATGGCCTCGGGGTGGGGCGGCTGACGGCTGGCGACGTGGTGAAGAACGGAGGCGAGGAGGGGGGCGCCCACGAGCAGAGCAGAGGGGCGAGGCCGACGGCGGGGCATGGGCGAGCGTCAGCGGCGGGGCACGAGGTAGCTGCGGCGGCGGTTGGCGGAGGGGACGCGGAAGGACGCGGGGCCGCGCTGCTGGGGCAACTCCGGCATGCTAGTGGAGGAGGGAAGGCCGGCACAGTCGAGGAAGAGGCTGACGGAGGCGGCGGACGCATGGTAGAGGGGACGGCGAAGATCGGCGACGGCATAGAGAGGGCCAGTCGACAACGACCGGAGGCGGGGACAGAGGGAGAAGGCGACAGGGGTGGGGATGTGCGCCTGGGGATGGGGCCAGGTGGGGTGGCGTGCGGGAGTGGGGTTGGCGGTTGGTGGGGGTAGGTGGCGACAGGGGCGACCGGGGGTGGTGTGTGGGGGTTGGGCGCGTGCGAGGTGGAGATCGAGGTGAGCGGGCAGGTGGAGCGGGTGGGGCCCAGGCGACGACCAGGGGGTTGTCCGCTTGCGGCAGCGTGGGGGCGCGCGCGGCTGGGCGGGAAAGAGGTGGCCAGGTGGTTGAGGTGGCGAGACAGGATTGGAGGGAGTGAGGTGGAGGGCAGCCCAGGTGGCGGCAGGGGTTGGTGGCGCTGGGATTTGGGCGGGAGGATGGGAGTTGGCGGCTGGGGAGGGAAAAAGAGGGAGGAGGGGTAGGTGGATTAGGGTTTTGGGTTAGGATAGGATTTTATTTGGAGGTGGCCGGCTAGGCTTTCGGGCCTGGCGGGCTGCCTCCTAAAAATAAACAAATAATTTTATTTATTAAAAACAAGGCTTTTGCAAACCGTATTTAGACAAAACAAAAATATTCCGGAGGCCCGGGTTTTAATTTGAATAAAGACAGGAAATATTGGAAAGCAAAACTAGGCGTTTTGAAAATAGTTTAGACAAAAACCATGCATGCTGATGACGATGCTCAAATGCAATGTGGCAAGATGACATGAGCATGCGGTCACGATGATGCAATGCACAAAACACAGCGATTTTCTGGTAGTGATTTTGCGGGATGCCACAACAAGGCTCCCTCTACATGACAAGGATTTATTGGATGCTTCTTGTGCAGGATCATTCACTCGTATGGAAGAAGAAGCTAAATGGGATATTCTGGACCGTATTCAAGACAATGCTGAAGCTTGGGAGAATGACAAAGGTAGAAAGTCAGGTATACATTATGATTATGAATGCATTGAATCTTTTATGGGAACTGATGACTTTCAAAACATTAAAAATGGTTATGGTCTAAACTCTCAAGCTATTGCTTCTTATTTTAAGGCCTTTGCTTCCTACATTGAAGTGCCTAAAAAGAAGTGGAATAAGTATCATGAACCTTATAAAGATATTGCTAAGAGTGTTCCTACAAGAAATACTGAAGTTTACACTGCTAATCATGTCTTACCTAAACCTTACATTAAGAAAATTCCTTTCCCAGTTAAGATAAAGGAACATTCTATGATAGCTAGTATGGTTAATGAAAGTGCAAATAAACCTGTTGAACCTGATAAACAAATGGTTGATGAACCTATAATAGCAAATGTGAAAGACTTTGTTACTAAGTAGGAGAAAGAGGGACACACTATCCTTTGTAAGGATACCTCTAATATTGTTTCACAAAGTAGTGTTATGAGAGCTAGTATTCCTGTGTTTTCTGTTAGAATAAGTGATCATTGTTATGATGGTCCTTTTGATAGCTATATTGTTAATTTTATGCACGATACTGAAAGTTACTATGAGAGAGGGAAAAGTGTTCTTATGCCTCTCAACAATATCAAGTTTCCTCGTTTTATGCTGAAAGTTTTTATGTTGCACTTCTTTTGATTCCCTATGCAAGTTGCCTCTGGTTTCAACAACTTGTTTGTTTACAAAATTCCCTTACATAGGAAGTGGGTTAGACTTAAATGTGTGTGTGTGTTTTGCTTCTTATGCTCTCTTTCACTTCAATTCATATCCCTATGAGAGCCCATCTTAATGGCTATAAAGAAAGAGCTTTATGGGAGACAACTCAATTTGTTTTTGCTTTCAGTTTTTTTTTGTTTCATTGAGTCTTGGAAGTTATTAATTTGGTAATAACCGCTCCTTATCCATTTTGTTTGTTTTTTGTGTCAAGATCAACCTCTAATGAGAGAGAAGTAAGATTTGGGGAAGTTGCTGTCCCGAAACAGATTTTTGTGCTTCACCGTAAAAATTCGTGAGAGACCTCTGTCTGTCAGATTGAGCTGTAATTTGTTGTGCTTCTGACCCAGGTTGTTATTTAACTTTCGTTAGTTTTGCACTTTTTGATTTGAGAAACGGAAGATTTCCGAAAAAAATGATCTTTACCTGCTGGTCTGTTTTGACACATTTTGCCACTCTTGCATTTGCTTCTTTATTCGATTTCCTTTTTGAATTCTTTTTGGGTTTTCCGAACGAGTTGCTACAGTAGCTTATGTTTTGATGGTTTTCAGTTGAAGTTGGACGCAAAACGTTCTATCACTTCACCTATACTAATGTTGCTAATGAGAACTATGTGAAGTTTTGTGTGAAAGAAATTTCCAGGAAGTGGAGATAATGGTATAATAAGGAAGAGAAAGGTTTTATGACTCAAATAATAAGTGTACAAAGATGAAGATACTAATGATTATTCAAGTGGTGACTCTGAAAGAATCTACTAGATACCAAATTCAGAGACCTTCAGAGTCTGTTTTCAAATAGGTAACAGTTCTGGTTAGAAAAGTTCCGCGAAAATACTATCCAACTATATTTTTGCAGTTTTCAGTCAATAAGGAAAGCTACGAAGCGAAAAAGGTACGAAAACGGAGCCAGGGTGGCTCACACCACCCTGTGGCGCGGGCCCTCCCCTGGCCACGCCACCAGGTGGTGAGTCCACCCCGGACTCCGCCTCCGACTCGTTTTTTCCCAGTACCTTCCTTTTGATATGAAACTTCGTAATATATAAGCCCCCGAATCCCCCGAGGTTTGTATGTCGTGTTTTCGTCGTGTTTTCGTTTTGATCTGTTTCTGCCAGGAACTATTCTTGAAGGTTTTGAAGCACCATGGTGTCTGCCAAGGATAAAGGGAAGGAGCCTATGGAGGAAGAGCTCCGAGACCCCAGGCAGGAGAAGGAGATCAAGAGTGAAGGTGAAGAGGAGCAAGGCCAACATCCGCACACCATCACTACCATTGCAAGCATTGGAGTGGTGGAAAATCTAGCCATTGGAGGGAAGCCTCCTCATCACCGCTCAGACCCCTGGTCACTTCCTCCACGCACCAAGAACCCTTTCCATACCCTTATCCATGAGCATCAATACCAGAATATGCCAAAAGGGAAATTACCCTCCAATTGGGATTTGCATCATCCTAGCCATGCAGGAAAAGAAGACTTCAAGGAGGAAGAGTGGGGAAAGAATAACAAGAGCTGGAATTTTCAACACGACATGATCATGAGCTGCATTGAGCAAAACTCACAGCTGATTCGTAATCTCACTTTCGAGATTGAGGACTTGGGGAAATTGGTCAACAAGCTCATCGAGAGGATACCACCCCCACCGAAGGAGTAATTCGTCATCAGGTTTGGCATCCCCTTGGTTTGTTCCAGGCTTGGGGGAGTGTCGTGGTATCGCATCACTATCTTCTATCTTTTTACCTTTTTAGTAGAGTCATATCATGAATAGAGGAGTTATTATGTAGGATGGTTTGCATTATGGAAGTGTCCCCTCTCTCGTAAGATATGTATCCCTTGGTGTGAGTTGTCGTTATGGAATATTAATGAGAAGTTCTATCATTTACTCTTTTGCATAGCTTATATTAGTTTTCAATTCGTGGTTATATGATTGATCTTGTTGTTAGTATTGGTACCACTTTGGGATCATTGAGTTAATTTAGTTGGTTTTGGCAAACCTGGCTCGGTCAGTAGCAACACTATTTTTGAGAGTTGAATGAAAAAGATAGAAGTACTCTAAAGAAATATAATTTCATAATCTTTCTTTCTTGATTTGCTCAAAAGTTTAGTATTCTCTAGTTAAGATCTTTTGTGCTTCTAAGGAAGATTGCATGTTTGTCTTTATCACTTGTATGTTTGTTTGTTTCCTTCAACTCTTGTACTTTCTACCCAGCCTTGCTAGCCAAAAACTTGTACTGAGAGGGAATTCTTCTCGTGCATCCACCTCCTTAAAACCAAAACCTTTGCCATTTGTGTCCACCATACCTACCTAGTAGCATTATTGCTATTCCAAGTAAATTCTTGTTTTATGTACCTCCCAAATTAAGCTTGTTATGTGAAAATTAGTGATTAAAGCTCTCACGAACTTGATGGCACACTTTCCTTTCTTGCATTTAATAAACTTGAACCATTGGGTCCTTCTTTGTTGCGTATATGCTTGCTCTTTATGAGTTGAAGTTAGCCGAACCATGTATCATGGGGACCGCTTTCAACACTTCATTTGGTACTTTGTACCTAGTTGATATCATGTTCTTTTGCTTATGGATCCCGGTGGTGTGAAATAAAAGTGGAACTTGTAAGATCATGGAGTTTATATGTGTGTTAGAGAAACGCCTGGGCCGCTAGCCTAAGCCATGCCTAATCATGGTGGAAACTTGCAGCATAACTATAGTGAGCATTCTATGAATCATCCTCAATAAAAACCTATGCAAATAGCAAATAAAAATATCGCTGAGATGCTCACTGTCTGCTTGCCTTGTCATTTTGATTATGGGATAGCTCATGTGTCATGTGCAAGGGGTACCCCGTTGGCGGTTCTCAATGATACGCATGTATTTACAATGACAAGAGCTTGCTCGTGACTGAAGTTGAGTAGCATTAGGATCGGTACTCATAAGTAAGGGGAATGAGATTTCAACTTATAACTTGTCAAGCATATCCTCTTAGTTGTGTCACTTTAACCTTAATCACATAAAGATGCCTATGATAGGGGCAATGAGAGCTGAAAGCTAGTAAGTATCATATTTTTTGGGAGCTCTTTATGAGACTTCAATCCCTGCTTCTCTCTTTGAAGGGCCTTTCTTTTACTTTGTAGTTGAGTCAGTAAACCTACTCCCTTCTATCTCAGCAAGTATTTTGAGTTGTTGTGTTTCATTCATTCATATGTTGATTTATTCAATCATGTTTCTTATGTTCCTTGCTTTGCACATTGCTCTTATCCTGATGTTTACTACTTTGAAAGCTATCATTGAAAAACCAGCTATTTGTGAACTCCAACAAATTATCAACTATTCTTTGACCAAGAGCTAAGTTTACCATTACCAATTATGATTCACTTTATGTATCTTTATTGTGTTTCCTTTACTTATTACAAGTTGAGTTATATAATAGTGGGTTGTCTTCTATTATGATCTATGTATTTGATGAATGTGATGCTTCTTGTCCGTATTCTTTTATCGACTCTTCACTCCATAAACCCGAGGCCATGTTTATTGAGCTCAGTTTCGCTTGGGGACAAGTGAAGTCTAAGCTTGGGGGAGTTGATACAACCATTTTGCATCACTATTCTATGTCTTAATTCACTATTATTCATTGATATATTTCATATTGAGAGGTGATACTTATGTTATTTCATCTGTTTTTGCATGGTTGATGACTTTTGGAGCATGGATCGCTGTAGTCAGGATTCTGATGGAAAAGGTGCTGTTTGGAGGCAAAATTCGCGAGGATCAGAAAGTCCGGGAAAATATACGGAAAATCCTATTTTTCCAGAAGACTAAGGATGCCAGAACACGGAGTGGAGATGGGCCACAGGGGGCCCACACCACAACCTGGCGCGTGCAGCCCTAGGCCGCGCCTGGAGGTGGTGTGGCCACCCTGGCCCACTCCAGCCTCTCTCCTCTGGCGTATATCATCCTCCCAAAACCCTAAGACTCAGAGAGCGACCATAGAAAGATTTCGCCGCCTCTGCGGGGCGAAAAACACCGAGGGAGAAAGATCTCTCCGGCAGATAGATTTCTGCCGGGGGAATTCCTTCCCAGAGAGGGGAGATCGTCGCCATCAACACCACCATCAAGCTGGACTTCATCGGGATCATCATCATCATCACCACCATCATCACCATCAGCACCCTTATCACCATCTCCATATTGCTGTAACAATTGCTTGAATCTTGCATAGTTCATAGGGGAAACTTTCCCGGTGTTGATTACTCTTTGTAGTTGATGCTATTTAGTGAACCATTGAATTATTGTTTATGTTCAGATTGTTATACATCATTATTCCATCTCTGATCATGATCCATATGATGTCTTGTGAGTAATTCGTTTTGTTCTTGAGGACATGGGAGAAGTCTTGTTGTTAGTAGTGGAGTTGTGTTGAGAAAGATTCAATAGATTGTTATTTAAGTTGTGGTGTACTTCTTCTAGTGGTGTCATGTGAACGTCAACTACATGACACTTCACCTATATGGGCCTAGGGGAATGCATTGTGTATTTAGCTACTAATCGTAGGGGTTGCCGGAGTGACAGAAACCTGAACCCCCGTTAGGAAACCATTGCACAAGGGACATAAGGGTCTTAGTGTTTAAAGTTGTGGTTAGGTTTCTACCTTAATTACTTTCTTGTACTTACGGATGTTTGCCAGGGGTATAATCACAAGTATGTATTAGTCTTGGATGGGGTGGTACATTGGCACAGGTTCACCCACACAACACTTAGCAAGCTAAAGAAGATTAATCAACTATATGAAGCGAAAGCACTTGACAGTCTTCCCATGTGTCCTCGAGAATGTTTGGTCATCTTAAGTAATACAACCGGCTTGTCCTTTGCTGCATAAAGTATTGGGCCACTTGCTACATTTATTCCTACTGTCTTTTATTTACTCGTACTTTGTTTACTTGCTTTATCGAAAACCCCTAAAAATCCATTTGCTAAGTATTTGCAGAGAATTCCTGATCCATACCACTAGCCAGCACCTTCTGCTCCTCGTTGGGTTCGGCACTCTTACTAATCGAAAATACTGCGACACACCCCCTATACTTGTGGGTCATCAGCGGAGAGTTGGCAGGTACGATGTAACACAGCTTACCCAGGTACAAGTCGCGCAACAGTGGCGGGAACTCTACTCCTGCTATAAATCACTATAATGGCAATACACCGAGTTACAGAAATAGGTTCGTTTTGCAAGGTGTTGCACGTTGTACGTAGCAATCTAGGTTGTGCCCTAAAGGCTCCCACAGGTCCGGTTTATAAAGGCACCAGTAATTAGGGTTACAGGGAAACGACCTTGTCGGATAAGGTAAAGAGTCCTACACTAATACGAACTAGTCTTGCACTCCAAGGGTCCGAGTATGTCGGTGACTCATGTGTAATCTTCCTTTATCTGGCATGGGCCTCCCTTCTAGATCCGTCTAACTGGGCCGCCCGGGTTAGCCAGATTAAGGACGTGCTATGGTGATACCCATTTAGCATATCCCCAACATAACAAGAGTGTGAAACATGGTTGAACTAAATAGGGCTAAAACGTTCTCGGGATGTAGGATACACCTCTAGCATGATATTATTATTCATAATTAGGATAATCTACTTCTTCTGTCATGATATGTGTGGAGAGAGCTCCGTAATAAGATGTTCACTAGAAGGCTCGTAGGCAGTCACTTTGTTGAGCCAAGAATGAGGTCACCTCTAAATAACCACTACAATGTCTAAGATCAATCACCCATACAGACTACCGCAATTAAGGGTCTCCCCATGGATATCGTATTTAGCTTAGGGAATCTCACTTTATCCTCCTTTGACCGTGTAGGTTACTAGCTAGTGCCAATTAGCGAGCTTTCCGGGGCACGCTTCCAAACACGTCCAAAGGATTTCACTCTCTTCTTTAGTCCCGAAGGCAAATGATATGTGGCCGACTACACATACCATCTAAAGAGAGATCAACCACACATCATAAATCTATCATAGACCAGTAAGTCATATAGACACAAGAATAGATCATCTTTAATTTTCATAATAGTGCTAGGGTTTCTCCATCTCCCTAAGAAGGAGCGTAAACTACTCACACTTGGAAGAAATCAACGACATCATCTCAATCAAATGGATGGATAAACGTATGGGGATAAATCTAGTGCAAACCACAATTGAATCTGGAATTACAAAAAGATCTAATGAATGAAATATGGGGGTAATAATGGTGATGGTGATGCACGGTTGATGATGAAGGGGATGATGCGATGTCCTCCAATGATCTGTGAAGAAGAAGATATTTTCCCTTCTCCAAGTTCTTCCTTTAGATCCCTTTCTAGTGTGGTTTTTCGTGGTTCAAGGTTGATGTGAATGTTGGATCTGTGATCCTTCTTTGCCAGGAGAAAGTATTTGACAAGGCGGATGTGCTGCCGTGTGGTATGGGAGGACGGTATGGGCGGGCTCTGCCCATACCACTGGTCATTATCGCTACTGAGGCCTTCCTCACGTTTGATATTCTCCATGTGCGAAGATAAATCAATAAAATCACTTTTATCACTTAAAAATATCATATTATAACATAATATGACAGTTCCAATTGATATGTTCATAAGAGACTCAGAAATTTCGGATCCTGTTGAAACAAGGACAAAAGGCGTAGGCAAATGGAGTAAAATACAAAAATCTCTAATCTACTTATGAAAAAATGAAAGGCAAATATGCTTCAATTTTGGACTTATCACTAGCGGTGGCTACCGCAAACAGGATTGGGTATGAGCATTGCAGACACAGCGAGGTACCCAGGTTCAGGGCCCTCTCGGCGAGGTAACATCCTACTCCTACAAGCCTCTACTATATCACGGGCGTATGCCCAATACAAGTGCTCATGGAGCTGTATCTCTGATGAACTAGTAAGAACTAGAGGTGGAATATGATCTAGAGGAAGTGAAGTCCCTTGTAACGATAACCCTGTCCCCCTTATATACTGCCTGGGGGTGCAGGTTACAAGGTTGGCCGGTTGGCAGGGCCCAGCCGGTGTGCCATAGCGCAATAGTCAGCACTATAGTGACAAGCCGCCAAAGTTACAGTGGTTAGCCGCCAAAGCTATAGTGGTTAGCTGCCACCTTTACCTTGCACAGAGCAGGTGTCGCATCTTGCAGTATGGGTGGCGCCGCAGCCTAGGCTGACGCAAAGTCGAGAACCTAGAGGCGTGCTCTTGCTTTGACTATCACACCCTCCGGATCCTCGGTACTAATTCCGAGGTTACCCTATGGAGCCGGCCATTCGGCGAGCTCCTCCGGTTGTCCGGCTAGACGGGCTAGCTGGGGCGATCTTGGTTGAGGTCCAGTTGGAGTGTTCCAACCGGCTATGCCTTTGTATATTATGGCCATCTAGCCTGATCCTTCTGCAGCTAGCCTGCTCGTCCTAGCTTCTCCTACACGGGGGTGATCCCCCCGACATAATGCGAAAAAGTAATATTGTAACATTTTTTCTTAGATATGTTCCTAATTGTTTCTAATTTTTCCGCTGAGACATGCGCTACTATTTACGCTTTACCCATACAAAGTAAAACACGTACAATTAATAAATAAAATGAACACACTCGCAATCATAAATGATGAGAAAACATGATCGACCGCGATAACTGCACAATACTCTCACAATCATAAATAATGAGCAAACATGGTCGACCGCGATAAATGTATGCTGGTGGGAACGAGATACAACATCGTCATCGGTTATAGTACGCAACGATGTTGCGGTTGATCCATATAAAATGTCCAAGACGAACGACGATTATGCGTTGCCAAGGAGGGACTTTTTGTGAGTTCTCACTGTAGTCGGTGATAGCTCAGAAACGGTGGTTGTTGCATCCATGGCACATGAAGACTGTTAAATTTTTCAATGTTTTACCCTTTATTTATTTTTATTGCATAAATTCTGCTATTTGCAGTACAAAATGTAAATTTAACACGCGGATATATACTATAATTTATACAAACAAGACATGTATACATGTTCTATGTATAGTGTTGTAAGATGTATACATATATGAAATATAAATAAGTTGTGTACTACTTTACACTACATATACTTACTGGGTTCTTATGTTTGTACGACGTTTCTATCTTGCCTTTTCTACTTTCCATCTTGCAGCTTTGTCTTACAATCGTGCTTGTGGTATAGATAGCAGAGTTGGAATCTTTACCCTGATGAAACTATTAAAATATTTAATTTCATCACAGACGATGAAGATGCTTGCATTTGCAAGAAATTACGCGGGAGCGCTGAGACAAATTTCTACTATATTATGTACAAGACATGTTGTTGTGGGAAATGATGTATCTTTTATTGACATAGGTAATGAATTTTATTTAAAATAGATTTCGATGAAAGACTTGGGCAAAACAAGAATATTAGGCATCAATGTCTATATGGATAGATTGAGCCGATAATATGGTTATGCCAAATGTACATAGATAGGATATTGAATGAGTTCAATATGGAAATGACAAGAAAGGTTCTTACCGCATGGAAAAGTTTGAATCAAGATTCAAGTGTACTGACACTTGGTGAGTGAAAAGAGAATCAAGTGTTTTGACACTTGGTGAGTGCAATCACATGAATATTTTGATAAATAATATATAATGTGATATGTACATATCCAGACATATCCTATGCTCTAAAAGTTATGAACATATACCAGAATGACTAAATAAGATGATCATTGGATGATAGTAAAGACATTCTTATGATGTTTCGAAGAACTAAGAATATATTTATGTAGCGGTGACAAATAGTTCATTGTAAAGTGTTACATCGGTACTAGTTTTGTCACTAGATATAAATAAATTTTTATCTCGATTTAGACTATTGGTGGCACAATATAATGGAAAGAAAGTTCCATGATGGATTTGGATGAGTTCCAAAGTTAAGACATTGTGATGGATACTACAACAAGGCTGAGTATATGACTGCTCTAGTAGCAGCAAAGAAGGGCATTTGTGTCAAGTAGTTTGTTCTCAAACTAGGTGTGGTTCAAAGTAGGTTAGTTCTATGAAGATTATTGTACAATAATAGTATCGACATGATTTAACCTGAAGGAACCAAGGTCTCACCAAATGACCAAATTTATAGAACGGCATCTCATTTGAGAATGGGTGATGCGTAGAGATGCAAAGACATTCAAATACACACGGACTTGAAAGTATCAGATCTGCAAATTATGTTTACCATAAGCAAACGCGTATATACAACACCAGAAAGCCGTAGGTGTTGAATGCGTAAGTTTTTTAAACTAGATTATTGACTCTAGTGCAAGTGGGAGACTCAAGGGAATATGCCCGAGCGGAAGTAATAAAGTGGTTATTATCTTATTCCATGTTTATGATAAAAGTTTATTTCTCATGCTATAATTGTGTTAATTAGAAACATTAATACATGTGTGTTTAATAAACAAATAAAGAGTTCCTAGTTATGTCCCTCATATAAACTAGCTTTTTGATTAACAATATGATCAAGGTTTCCTGATCATGGACATTAGATGTTATTAATAATAAGGTCACAACATTGGTGGAATGATGTAATGAACATTCAACCAAAGTATAGTAGTACGATCAGTCATTATGTTTACATTGCTATAACATCATGCAAAGTAACATTAGTACTTAGACCATGAGATCATGCCAATCACTAACACCAGAAGTGTAACTTGATAACATCAGACATCACACGATAACAGGGTGACAGTAAAGATAGGTTCAGATACTCCGAAAGTGTTATGTAGAGGCTCATGGATCAAGAGTGGGATTTGTCCATCCCGATGATGGAGAGATATACTTAGGTCCCTCTCGGTGATATCACATTGACATAGCTTGCAAGCAAGTGATACAATCACTAAGAATGTTATATCATGGGAACGAGAAAAGAGTACTTTTAATGAGATCAAACTAGGTATGGGATACCGATGATCGAAGCTTGACATGTAATATATCGTGAGATAAATGGATTTAGTTGCGCCGTCAAAGATTCTCATGATCACTAGAGTCATCGTTGAATATGTGGGAGTCATTACGGATCTCCAGGTCCCATTGTTGATTATTGATCGGAGAGGGTCTCGATCATGTCTACATTATTCCGGAACCGTAGGGTGACACACTTAAGGTATACCGACACCAAATGGAGCAAATATAATAAAAAAAGGACTTGAAAGTGCTGGAATTATTTCAATAAACACCGGAATTGTTTTGGGTCAAATTGCTGAAAATAGATTCAGATGTAATATCAAAGTATTGTAAGGGTTTTATGTAGATGTTTAATAATTAAAGTAATTGACAAAATTCTAAATAAAATAAATAAAATAGTTTTATTAAATGAGAGATGGCATTAATTTTGGTGAAAAACTAATGCATGTGAGTGGAGTGAAATTGATGTGAGTGGAGCATCCACCCACATGATGATGGGGTTTGTTGCATACAAAACAAAAATATTCCTACGGTTTGCAACTGCCCATATCGAATCTAGGCGATACTTGTAACGTTTCAGATGGACTCACCCTCGAAGATGGTAAAGCGGGATAACGTTCCCACAAAAAGATGTGGTTGTTGTAGAGTGTACACGACCATCCTCAAGGACGTGCAGACGATCAGTGCCACAAGAGGATAGCGCCTCCATAATCGGTCACACATACGGTGTGCCGATGATTCCTATCCCTTGCTCCATGTTGGGTAGAGGAAGTAGTGCATCACCGAGAACTCTAGCAGCTCTACGACATGGTAGAGGTGGTGGAGGGGAAGATCTCGAGTAGGGCTTATCCTAAGAACCTTTCTCTTGGTAATGGACAAAGCTATCAAGGGGGGAAGATATCATCCAAAGGGCATATGAGAGGAATGGTGAATGAGTAGGATGAGAGGAGAAGGACGAGGGGGCCTTTTATAGGTGAGGGGGCAGACCAAGGGGGCATGGCACACAGCCATGGTCCTGCCCCCACCTCTCCCCCAATTATGTGGGTGGACACTCCACTCACATCAATATAGCTCCACTCATCTTCCATTTAATTTCCACTCAAAAATCAAAGGTCTTTTAATTAAAGCACTTTAATTATCTTGGTTTAATGCAACTCAATTTAATGAACACTTCATTTAATGAGTACTTCATTTAATTAACACTTCATTTAATGAACGCATTAACATTTTATTCCCTTGCTTTGTTTCTATACCCCGAAACTGTTTCGGCAGGTTTGACAGTAGAAATTCCTGCGATGTTCATTATCTTCTCCTATGTTACCTAGCCACTCAATTGTATCGACTAACCTTAATTGTGTCTCCCTACGGGATCGAGAAATATGTAGAAATGATCGAGACTTTCTTCGATCAAAAATCATTAGCGGGACCTAGAGATCCATAATGACTCCCACTAGTTCCATGAAAATCCAATGATCGCCTGAACCTTTTTCACTGTAATCAAATTCCTTTTGTCTCACGATATTTTACTTATCCGATATCTGATCACTCGGTATCATCCATACCTTGTTTAATCTCATTCCTGACAAGTACTCTTTTTCTCGTTCCTGTGATATAACATTCTTGTGATCAAATCACTAGCTTGCAAGCTATGTCAATGTGATATCACTGAGAGGGTCTAGAGTATATCTCTCTGTCATCTGGATGGACAGATCCCATTCTTGATCCACAAGCCTCAACTAACACTTTCCAAGTACCCGACGACACCTTTATAATCACCCAGTTACAAAGTGACATTTGATGTAATCAATGTACCATTTCGCCGAAAGTGATTGACATGATCTCATGGTCTACGGACATTGAGTTACTATGAATGTGATAACTATATAAACTTGAGGACATGATCGTAGTGTTACATCTACTTCGGGTGACTATTCATCATATCATTCTCCAATGATATGACCCTGTTATTAACAACATCCAATGTTCATGATTAGGAAACTTGTGATCATTAGTTAATCAACAAGCTAGTATTAAGAGAGGCATTATTAGGAACCTTTTCTATTTATAAATCACACATGTATTAATGCTTCATCTTAACATAATTTTATCATGAAAAATAAACATTTATCATAAACATGGAATAAGATAATAACCACTTTATTATTGCATCTCGGGCATATTCCTTTCATTCTCCCACTGGCACTAGAGTCAATAATCTAGTTTGAAAATCTTGTGCATTCAACACCTATGGCACTTTGGTGTTGTATATACGTGTTTGCTAGTGTTAAACATAATCCCCAAATTTGACACTTTCAGGTTTGTGTGTATTTGCATGTCTTTGCGTCTCTATGCATCACTCATTCTCTAATGAGATGGCTTTGTAGAAATTGGGTGAGACCTTAGTTCCTTGGGGTTTAAAACATGTTGATATAATTGTCATACAATATATCTTCATAATACTACACCATTGAACCACACCTAGTTCCTTTGATGCTACCATAGAAGTCTTATACTTAGCCTTTCGTTGTAGTATCCGTCACAATGTCTTAACTTTGGAACTCATCCAAATCCGTCATGGAACTTTCTTCCATTACATTATGCTACCTATAGCCTAAATTGAGACAGACTTTACAATGAACTATTTTTACAATGAACTATTTTTATAGTGCCAATGTAACACTTTACAATGAACTATTTTTATAGTGCCAATGTAACACTTTACAATGAACTATCTGTATAGTGTCAATGTAACACTTTACAATGAACTATATGTATAGTGTCAATGTAACACCTTACAATGAACTATCTATAACTTCTACATATAGAATATATTCTTAGTTCTTCCAAAGATCATAAGAATATCCTTACTATCGTCCAATGATCATCTTATGAGTCACCCCGGTATATGCTGATAACATTTAGAGCATAGGGCATATCTAGATATGTACATATCATGGAATGATTGATTGAGACATTCATGTTATTTCACTCACCAAGTGTCAAAACACTTGAATCTCGTTTATCAAGATATCCATGTGATTTTGCTCACCAAGTGTCAAAACACTTGAATCTTGGTTCAACCTTATCCATGAGGCAAGAACCTTTCTCATCGTTTCCATATTGAAATCATTCAATATTTCATCTATGTATATTTGGCATAACCATATTAGCATCTCAATCTATCCATATAGACATTGATGCCTAATATTTGGGTTTCGCCCAAATCTTTCATTTAAATCTAATTTTAATGAAATCCTTAACTTATGTCAAAACAAAGATACATAATTTCTAATCAACAATATGTCTTATACACAATGTATTAGAAATATGTCTCGGCGCTCCCACTTAATTTCTTGCAAATGCAAGCATCTTCATAATCTCCTATAAAATTAAACCTTTTAACAATTTAATCATGGTGAAGATTCCAACTTCGCGATGCTTACTTCAACCACGGAAGTTTGCATGCCTTTTTAGCATCCTTTGATTTAACAAAACCCCTCGGACTGTGTCACGTACACGTCCTAGGTAACCATTCTATTAGCATAATGTTGTTTTGTTTGTTCAACTAGCATATACAACAATTGACATATGTAGTGATTGCTACACTAATCTGTCTAGACTAAGTATCGCTACGAAAGATCGAACCTTATCATATTCAACTCTTTGAACATTATCGTAAACTCTTTACCAACATGTCAACTCCTTGAACATTGTCATAAACTCTTTACCAACATGTTAACTCCTTGAACATTGTCGTAAACTCTTTACCGATATGTCGACTATTTCATAGATGTGAAACATCCATGTCTGTTTATTCATAAATCCAAATACAAGCGATAGGTTTCACGCCTTTTTGGACGGTCTTCCAAGTTCAATAATTTGGTTTCTAATGTATGGAAGTATCATGGATTTTATGCCTTCAAGCCATTTTCCGGAGTCAGGGCCCATCATCGCTTCTTTGCATGTAGTCGGTTCATCATTGTTAAACAATAACGATTTAATCTCAAATCTTAGTATTTGATTTTTTATCTGACCTATGCGGTTCAATAAGAACTTAGATCTCTGTGACCACAACTTTTGAGGCATGTGAGCTATGAGCATTATGGCTGCCTCTGGGACACTTTCTGGCGCTGCACAACTCAGCACATATTAGGTTCAATAACCTTATCAAAGTTCAATTGTCCTCCCACTTAACTTTTCGCAAAAAATTCCTTCTCAAGAAATTTGACGTTTCCAAGTGACAAACACTTTTGTCTTCAATGCTATGGAGGAATACCCAAAGGTTATCCGAAATAACCTACAAAGACATGCTCATCCGATTTTGGTTGTAGACATTTTACTTATGCCTAGCATACCAAAATTTAAGAAAAGACAACTTGGGTTTTATCCCAAACCACAACTCATATGGTGTCATTTTAACGAATCACGATGGAGCTCTTTTCAGTGTAAAAGCGGTAGTCACTAAAGCTTAATCTTTAAATATAATTGCAATTTTATAAATAACACCGTTGATCCTAAGATGTCAAACAAGGTTTGATTATATTTCTCGAATACTCCATACTCCTATGGTTTATCGGGAAACATAAATCAATGGAACGATTCTTCAAATGTTAGGTGTTTTGCTAAACTTGTAACTCAAATATCTTCCTTTATGATCCAATCGTAAATTCTTTATGTTTTTGTTACAATGATTTTCCACTTCATCTTGCAATCATTTGAACATTTTCAAATGTTTCATACTTCTCCCTTATTAAGTAAATATACACATGTATTTACTCAAATTTTGGAGAAGCATATGAAATTTAAATCCATCGCTCATGACTACACATAATGGACAATGTACATCAACATGCATTATGTCCAATAGGTTAGTCGTTTGTTCTTCTTTGGCCCATGAATGAGGTTTTAATTATCTCCAGGAAAGTTTCACAAGCATCAATCGATCAAAATCAAAAGACTCCAAAAATCCATTAACATGGAGTTTTCTTCTTATTTTCTTTCCAACGTAATTTAAACAAAATTCACTCAAAAGTGATATTCCAATCATTCGGCTTGCAACCTTTTAGCATTAGTGTTTATGAACGTGATTTATCCAACTATATTTGTAAAATTTCATCCATCTTCTATGGAATACGATAATTATTTGAATAACCATTATTCTCATAATACTAGAACAAACTAACAATTATTAATAAAAATAGTTTTCGATGTTAACAAAAACACAATAACACACTTTATTTGTTTTCGATGAACATCATCACATATTCTTTTGCTAGTTACATAGGCCATTGCAGTTCATGAATTGTGTTGTTCTGTATGACACTTCATACCAACAAATTCGGTATCCAATACCCAAGAACCACATTGTTTAACAAGCAAAGAACACACCCATAACGTGTATATTACTTATATACCTAACCTAGACTTTTCCAGTCCTTTTTCTTTTTGCCAAATATTTACCAGATTCTCTTTCAGCATTACCTTTCCTTCTTAAAAGAATCTATCAACATGAATAGTAGTGGCATACATATTACATAGTCCAAAGCGTGTATAGTCAAATACTAATACCTTTGGACTTGCACTTTGAAGTTTATCACTATCCTCAAATGTTTGGCGGTCTTTCAAATTTCATTCCTTTTAGTAATCCTTTTAATGTAGTAACATTTTATCTACATCTTTTATCCACCCTTATCATGAAAACTTTCATGATCAAGCTATTATAGCTTATAAAGGTGAATCACGAACATAATGTTAGTTCCCAAAACATTTTTGGGAGATCAGGACGCCTAGCGTCTCCAACCTTCACAAATTCTCATACCATATGAGAACATGTATCTTACTAAAATTATATTCTATCATATTGCAACCAAACATTATTTCAGATATCACAATATCTTTCACGCATGATGGTTTCTGAAACAATTCTGGTAGCTCCTAGATGACCTTGATACTGAAACAACCTTCAAATATCAAAAATCATGGAGGCAAGCATGATATTTAGATACTAACGTTGGAATTTTTGTTCTTGATTCAATACTACTTACTGAATTTCACAGAGTAAGTGATGTTTTGCTGATAGTTTGAAATAGTACTTTAAACTTTAGATTGACACTCATAAAACAAAACGATACTAGTTTGTAAAGTAAAAATTCCAGAATCCTATAGTTATATTATCTCAATCGTAGCAAAACACAAGGTAGTAAACGAATACTAGTAACTACAACAAACTATGCAAATTCACTTTGATTCAGTTTATGATAAATTGAGTTCAAATTAATCCAAATTACTAAATTGAAGTCCCACTCAAAAACGACATCCCTCTACTCAATTTTAGTTATTACACAAACCAAATTCACTACGCCACGACCGATCATCACGAGTGGTGGCGCAGCTCCAATGACGAGCATCGTATGGGCATCATAGCATCCATATGACTCGTGCTTTACCTGTTGGTTCATGTTCCGAGGCCATGTCTGCACATTCTAGGCTCGCCAAGTAATAACCTTAGCACTCACGTCTGTAAAACTGTCTTACACCCGTTGTATGCGAACGTAGAGTCTATCACACCAGATCATCAAGTGGTGCTTCGAAAAGACGAACTTTCTTAACAGTGCATACTAAGGAAGAACATATTATTATCTTGATATTTAGTATGAGGGATCATCTTATAATGCTACCGCCAAGTTCTAAGCTAGACATAAGCAAAATAAGATGCAAACAAACATCATATGCATAAAGTGATACGGTTCTTGCACTTGATCACTATCTTGTGCATCATGGTATGATATTTATCATTCCATTTGTGTAGCACCAAGGTCTATGGCGCCCCCACTTTGTTATAATTTCTGAGAGTATCTCACTGATATGTCATAAACGTATCTATAATTTTTTGATGTTCCATGCTCTATTAGTATCTACTTTCTTATGTTTTGTTCACACTTTGAGGTATTTTTATACATTTTATGGGACTAACCTATTAACGAGATGTCACAGTCCCAGTTGCTTGTTTTCTGCTGTTTTTGGTTTCAGAAAAGCTAGTAAAGAAATATTCTCGAAATTGGACGGGGCAAAAGCCAAAGTCAGTATTTTACCCGAAGCAACACGGAGTCCGGAGGGGAGACGAAGTGGCGCACCAGGGCGGCCACACCTGGTGGCTACACGACCAGCCCTAGGGCGCGCCACCAGGGGGTGTGGGCCCCTCGTGCTCCACTGACCTTGCCCTTTGGCCTATAAAAGCCTCCCGGGACGAAAACCCTAAGTACCTGATCAAAATTCCACAAAAGAGTCTGTAGCCACCGTCATCTCCATCCCTAGATCGGGAGGGATCTGAAGCTCATCCCGGCACCCTGCCGGAGGGGATAGATCATCCTGGAGGACTTCTTCATCACCATGCCTGCCTCCGGTGTGATGCGTGAGTAGTTCATCCCTGGACTACGGGTCCATGTAGTAGCTAGATGGTTGGTTCTCCTCCTTTGTGCTATCATGTTTAGATCTTGTGAGCTCCGTTCATGATCAAGATCATCTATTTGTAATCTTACATGTTGTGTTTGCGGGGATCCGATGGATATTGAGATGCTATTTCAGATTGATTATTGATTCTATCATGTCTATGTTATATGTGATCTTGCATGCTCTCTATTCTTTGTAACTATCTTGGCCAAGTAGATGCTTGCAACTCCAAGAGTGAGTATTTATGCTCGATAGTGGGTTCATGCCTCTAGTAATCTGGGGAAGTGACAGAAATATCTAAGGTGCTAGATGTGCTATTGCTACTAGGGAGAAAACAATCCTTTGTCCATGGGACAATCGTATTGTTTACTTTACACACTTTGCTTAATGCAATTATCTGTTGCTTGCAACTTAATACTGGAAGGGGTTCGGATGATAACCTGAAGGTGGATTATTAGTCATAGATGTAGTTGGATTACGGTCTATGTATAATGTTGTAATGCCCAATCAAATCTCACAGGAGTCAAGATGTATAGTATACGCATTGTATGCTTTCTCAAATCTATCAATTGCCCCGCTTTAATTTGTTCACCCAGCTTGTTATTTATCTTAAGGAGAATCACCTCTAGTGAACTATGGACCCCGGTACAGGATTTTACCATTGCTATACATTCTACTGTTACTGTTTACTGTTTACTTTCTGCAAACAATTACTATCTTCCCCACAATATGTTTAATCCTTTGTTTTCAGCAAAACCGGTCAGATTGACAACCTCATTGTAAGTTGGGAGCAAAGTTCTTTGGTTGTGTTGTGCAGGATTCCAAGTTGCTAACAACACCTTGAAGTTGTTTCCTTGCTCCTACTGGTTCGATAACCTTGGTTTTGTAACTGAGGGAAAACTTGCTGTTGTGCTCATCATACCTTCCTCTTGGGGTTCCCAACGAGCTCTACATTTTGAGCCATCACTCACCATACTAAAATTATAATATTTACCATATCATGACACATGCCCAGCAAAAATAAAACTAGACACTTCTAATTTTTGGTTTGCATATTCTGCATGGATTTTTGGGCTTTCGAAGATAATCGATCTTACCTACGAACAAGGAAGCACACCAATGATAATCAAACTATTACCAACCCATTGTAAATTAGATATCAACTATAGTGGGAGAGACAGACACCCACTAGCCACTTATGCAAAACTAGTAGCATGCCAAGCATGGAATAGGTCTCATGTGCGAGGACATGTAAAGTTTGTCCGGATCTCTTCATCCCACTATGTCGCTAATATCCAAAATACATGAAGGATGCAATCACATGACCATCAGCGCCCACATATTCATATGTGTTCTAACCGTACAAAGAATCTACGCATAGACATAGCTCTGATACTAGTGATGGGGTTTGTTGCATAGAAAACAAAACCATTCCTACAGTTTTCCACTACCAAGATCGAATCTAGGCGATACTTGTAACAGTTTCAGATGGACTCACCCTTGAAGACCATAAAGCGGGATAACATTCCCGCAAACAAACGTGGTTGTTGTAGAGTGTACACGACCATCCTCAAGGATGTGGAGATGATCATCACCACAAGAGGGCAGTGATGTCTACGCACGCTTCTATTCTTGTACAAGTGTTGGGCCTCCAAGTGCAGAGGTTTGTAGAACAGTAGCAAGTTTCCGTTAAGTGGATCACCCAAGGTTTATCGAACTCAGGGAGCAAGTGGTCAAAGGTATCCCTCTCAAGCAACCCTGCAATCAAGATACAAGAAGTCTCTTGTGTCCCCAAGACACCCAATACATTTGTCAGGTGTATAGGTGCACTAGTTCAGCAAAGAGATAGTGAAATACAAGTAATATGGATGATTATAAGTGGTAATTGCAATCTGAAATAAGAGTGACAGCAAGCAAACATGTAACAGAACTGATTGTAAACGGTGTTTCAATACTTAGAAACAAGGCCTAGGGATCATACTTTCACTAGTGGACAGTCTCATATAAATATCTTCTCTTCATGATGCTACCCTGAACTACTCTCCGGTTGGACGATGTAGGGCTATAACAGCACACCTTAAAGTTTGCATTCCCCATCTAGATAACCCGTCACTATCACCTTGAGCACTAGATGGTTCCAACAAACACCACAATCTCATAGAGACATCCAACTCAAATTATACTCATGATAAGTATTTATGTAACCTTAGCCAAAGTGCCACACGGTGTGCACACTGTCAACTTCACACACATGGGGATAAGCAGAGATTAATTAAAGCACTTGAGTAGCAGAATAGATCCTAGATTACAAAGCTCATGATCTCAATAAGGTCACGCATAGAGAGAGAGAGATGAACACATAGCTACTTGTAGATCCCTTAGTCTCGAGAGAGAACTACTCCCTCCTCATCATGGGAGTCACCAACGGCGATGGAGATGGCGGTGCAGTCGATGGAGATGGATCCGGGGGCATTTCCCCGTCCCAGCAGGGTGCTAGAATAGAGACTTCTGTCCCCTGAATCTCCTCTTCGGTGGCGGTGGTGCTATGGAACTTTTCATGGAATTCTGATCTAGTACTTAGGGTTTTCGTCCCAGGGGGAATATATAGGCGAAGAGGCGATGCCAGAGGTGGGCCAGGGTGGTGACACCACATGGTGGCGTGACCAGGGGTGACCTGCACCACCCTAGGGTGTGCCTGCCCCTAGCTCCCCTCTGTATCCCCTTTGGACTCCGTGTCGTGTCGGGAAAAATAGGAACTTTAGCTTTTGTTTCGTCCAATTCCGAGAATATTTGTTTTCTGGCTTTTCTGAAACCAAAAACAGCAGAAAAGGCAACTAGCACTGTGGCATCTTGTCAATAGGTTAGTTCCAGAAAATGTTTAAAAATGCCTCAAAGTGTAGACAAAACATAAGATAGCTGATACAAAACAAGCATGGAGCATCAAAAATTATAGATATGTTTACGACATATCAACATCCCCAAGCTTAACTCCTGCTCGTCCTAGAGTAGGTAAGTGATAAAAAGAATTATTTTTGAGGTGACATGCACCATCATAATCTTGATCAAGGTATTTGTAAATCATTGATGGCTAGGATCAAAGTACTCTAACATGAACATGAAACACAGAGTTCTAACAATAAGACATAGCAACTATGTTGTAACATGAAAAAGGTACAAACAAAAGATTCATGAATAACAATGCATTAAAAGACGTTTGTTTGTTTCACATATAGAAAACATAATAAGAATGGTATTTAGCTTGTCCCTCATGGTATAGCAAAACATAAATGCATATGACACCTTCAAAGTTCATAAGGGTGACTAGATACAAATAATTTAAGAACAAGCAATATCACAGTTATGAATCAATCAACAAGTTTTGGGACAATGAACATTAAACTAAGAATGGTCACAATGCTCTATCAATTGGTGCATAAAGATAGAAGATGGAGACTCAACATAAAAGTAAAAAAGAAAGGCCCTTCATAAGAGTGAAGCTGGGATTTCAAGTTTCATAAAGAGCTTCCAAAAAGTATGGTACTTATTAGATTTCATCTCTCATTGACCCTATCATAAGAATCTTTAGGTGATTAAGGTTAAAGTGAACAAATATGAGGATATGCTTGACAAGTTATAAGTCAAAAATCTCATGCCCCTTTCCTACGAGTACCGGACCTCGTGCTACTCAACTTTAGTCACAAGTAAGTTCTTGTCATTGTAAGTACATGTGTATCATGGAGAACTACCAACAGGGTACCCCTTTCCCCATGATATAGGAGCTATCCCATATCAAAATGAAAAGGCAACAGATAATGAGCATCTCAGCGATCTTTTTATTTGTTATTTGCATAGGTTTTTATTGAGGATGTTTCACACAATGCTCACTATGGTTATGCTGCAAGTTTCCACCATGATTAGGCATGGCTAAGGATAGCCGCCCAAGAGTTTCTCTAACACATATACAAACTCCATGAGCTTACAAGTTCCCCTTTTACTTCACACCACTGGGATCCATAAACAAAAGAACATGATATCAACTGAATAATAAGTGCAATGTTGAAAGCGTTCCCCATGACAGCATGGTTCTGCTAATTCTCAACTTATAGAGTGCAAGCATATATGTAACATAGATGGATGCAATGGTTCAAGTTTATTAAGTGCAAGAAAGTAAAGTGTGCCATCAAGTTCGTGAGAGCTTTAATCACTAATTTTCACATAACAAGTTTAATTTGGAAGGTAGATAAAAGCATGAATATACTTGGAATGGTGTAACACACCATGCATAGGAATTTATAGTGGACTCTTTGGAATAACTTGGTATTCTTGGGGGTTGGATGCATGAGTGGAACTCATACTTGGTACATGTGGAGGCTAGCAAAAGACTGGGAGCGACCAACTAAGAGAGCACTAATGGCCATAATCATGCAAAGCGACAAAACCTTATTAATTAGAGCATAAAGTGATATTAGAAGTCATAAACTAAATGATCATAGAGGCTAAGGTGACTTGTTTATAGTCTTAACATGGTGTAATCATGTGCCAAGTGAACCCAAATAAAGCATCAAAGGAGAATACCACAATATTATGTTTTGTATGCTAAAACAACGCATGATTCTTTCAAGGCACATTAAGCAATCTCAATTGTTTGAAACAAGTCATGCTACAACAATAATCACTAAGCATATGGTCAAAGTAACATCTAGCATGACATGATAAAGTCTAAGTCACAGTCAAAACAAGCTTCCTTTTGTACCACTATAAGCATGAAACTTCCTACTCTTTTCCAACACCAATCGAAAACTAAAGCTAAACGTAGTGCTAGCAAAGGAGAACACTCGCAGAACAATAAGAGTGAAAACTAGAGTGTTCTAGGCAATGAATAATAGGGTGTCTCTCTCTCTCTAAAAGAAGTGTGTTAGGATCCAACCAACTTATTTAAGAAAATCCAACAAAATAAAACTAAAAACAAAGACGCTCCAAGAACAACACATAGTGCATAAGGTAATAAAAATAAAGTGCCTTGAAAGAAGACCTGAGATTATTGATGAAGAAGGGGATGCCTTGGGCATCCCCAAGCTTTCACGCTTGTACTTCTTGAATATTTCTTGGGGTGACATGGGTGGCATCCCCAAGCTTGAGCATTTGTCCATACTTCATCTCATCACATTATTCTTCCCTACACTTGAAAATTTCCTTCATACAAAACTTCGCACAATCTTCATTAGCAACATTAGTGTATTCAAGATAATAAGTCTGTGGGTTTAGTTTCAACACAAGTAAAACTTCCATTAAAACACAAGCTACTGTAGCAATTCCTTCTAAAAGCTCAAGTGATCAAAGAGAACTCAAACAGAAAGAGATTAAGAGGCAAATGCAAATAATGGCAGAAATTAGTCAAAACAGACCAGCAGGTAAAAACCGATTTTTTCTAAGACCTTCTGTTGCTCAAATAGAAAGGTGCTAAACTAACGAAAGTTATATAAAAACCTGGGGAACAAGCACAGAAAATTACAGCTCAATCCGACGTACAGGGATTTCTCATGATTTTTACAGTAAAGCACAAAAATCTGTTTCGGGATAGCAACTTTCCCAAGTCTTACTTCTCTCTCATTAGAGGTTATTATTGGCACAAAAACCACACAAAAAGGATAAGGAGAGATTATTACTGAGGCAATAACTTGCAAGACTCAACAAACCAAAATAAACTGAAAGTAAAAATATAATGCGTTGTTTCCAAAAGCTCTTTCTTTATAGCCATTAAGATAAGCATGATAATTTCAATGATGCTCACATAAGAAATATGAGTTGAAGTAAAAGAGAGCATCAAGAAGCAAATATGGTACAAATTTATTTCTAACCCACTTCCTATGAAAAATAATCTTGTAAATAAACAAGTCATGAAAGCACAAAGCAACAAGCATAGGAAAGGAAAACAAGTGCAACTTCAAAATCTTCAACATAAAGAGGGGAAACTTAATATTGTTGAGACACATAAAACCATGTTTCCCTCTCTCATAATAAATTTCAGTAGCATCATGAATAAAATTAACAATATAACTATCACATAAAACATTCTTATCATGAGCCACACACATAAAAGAATTAATACTCCCCACATAAACATAGTCATTCTTATTAATTGTAGTGGGAGCAAATTCAACAAAATAGCTATCATTATTATTCTCATCACCATAATCATAAAATATAGGAGGCATATTGTAATCATAATTAATTTTCTCTTCAATAGTAGGTGGACTAAAAATATCATATTCATTATTGTAATCATCATATATTGGAGGTATAGTATCATCATAAGCAATAGAATAGTTATCTTCCAAAGTGTGTTCATTTGTAAACATATCATCATTGGAAGGAACATGGATGTACTAATAGTGCAACAATTATTAACATCATCATTTTCAGAATTGGTACCGAAGAGATTTTCAATATTAAAAGTAGTGTGCTTTTCCCAATCATGATCACTACTATAGTTAATAGGCATAGGAGCATCATCGAGTTCAGTCTCATCAAAAACCATAATAGGAGCAACATGCTTAGGGGAAAATACCATTTCCTCCCTCCTTTTACTCCTTTTCTTCTTCTTCTTATCTTTAGGTGGGAGAGGCTTGAAAGGAGGCTTCTCCATATACCCTGGTTTATTGTTAGTGTCGTCGGATTGATGACAAGTACACCATGAGGGGGTCCTCGAGGCATGTGGAAGAGAGGGGTGTGAGACGTACGGTGTTCCGGGATGGTGAGCACACAAGTTTACCCAGGTTTGAATCCGCCGGCTTTGGACGGATCCTACTCCTGTTAGCAATCCAGTAATATGGCAGAGCCGGAATATGGGTTACAAGGGTTTTGCCTGTGCGAGTTGAGATTGTAGACTATTGTGAGGGTGCCCTAAAGGCTCTCCCTAGGACGGATTTTATAGATATCCGGCCTAGGGTTTACAGGAGAGATCTATCCGGCTACGACTAAGAGTCGGTTACAGAGTACATCTTGAACTACAAGTAACACTATGGGCCTATGTCGGTAAGTCTTCTGGCCCTTCCCGTAGCCGGACTAGACTCCGTCTCTTCTCCCTCACTGGGCCGCCCGTGAAGCAAAGCTCTAACACGAAGTGGGCCACCCTGGTCAGTGAGGAACTGTGAGGATACCCGGAAAGTATATCCCCAACAGTAGCCCCTGGAAGCCTCCAAGATCCAAAGTCGGATTTATCATCATCTAGCTTGATATTCGGCTTGCAGAATCTTGAAGGGTTCCTGAAACTTCAAAAACAAAAGATACGATCTGGGTCTCAAAACATGATTCAGACCTAGGAGTACATTTATTCGTATTTCTAGCTCGAAATTCAAACTAAGCCGGAACTTGGTCTCTGACATAACCTGATAACAGTCATGGTCAATCACGTCACTAACAGACATTTCTTGTTAGCACAACCGTTGTTGGGTCCCCCTTTCGCGGAACCGAGGCGCCGTTTCAATGCCTGCATGGAGATCGAGGCGGCATAATCATCACGCGGGGGTTTGCCAGTCCCTTCCATGATGGGTGGCATGTTTACTGTAGCGTTCACACGAATCTTGACGCGCCTAATGGATATAAGTGGTGTGGATTCTTTCCCCCGTCTTCTTCACCAGTTCTCAGCGCCCTTTCCTTCTCCTCTACGCCTCCCACGAACCTAGCGCTCAACTGCCTCCAGGAAAAAACACCTCCAGCGCCACCCATCTAAGGTCACTGGTGCACCGGAAAGAATGGCTTCCTCATCATCCTATGGCCTGGCAGCGACGGCAGCGGCGACAGCGACGGCGGCGGCAGAAAAGGAGAGCCACCGTGGAGTTTGGATCCCATGCGTCCTCGACGATCCCAAACTCCACGTCATTGAAGACGAAGGGCTCCTCCGTGCCGGCGACTGGCGGAGCGGTTTCGGTGAAACCTTCCCCAACCCCCACGACGACGAGCGAGTGCACTTTGGCACTCACCTTGACAGAGGTCTGAGTTTTCCTCCCTCAGATTTCTTTTCCGAGGTTATATATCATTACAGAGTTCATCTCCACCATCTCCCCCCGAACTCCATCTTAGAGATGAGTGCGTATGCATCTTTGTGCGAGGGGTATCTCAGCATTAGGCTGAGCCTTACTCTCTTCCGGTACTATTTTCATATCTGGAGAAATTCCATAACTGCCGGTAATCCTTATATTACCGGTACCATTAGTTTTTCGGTTAGGCGAGAGCGCGTTTATCCCTGGATCATGGCAAGGGAGTCGGTCAAACAATGGCCATCCACTTTTTTTCTATCACAAGGATATCCCTGCTCCCGGAAAAGATCATGCTTTGCCGGCTTTCATCGATGGAGCCGCCACGCCCCAAGAGTCCTGGGACGAGGTCGCTCTGGCTCTCAGTGACGATCTGCTTATCGCCAAGAGGCGGATCGAATATCTAATGAAGCACAAGGGCCTGAAAGGGTCCGACTTGGTTCAATGCTGGGTGTCATGCCGGATCCAACCCCTTCAACATCACGGAGATCGATTGATGCATTCCATCACGTCGTCAAAGAAGGATTTCCTCCGCATAAGCTCCAAGACCTTAAAGCCGAAAGATTATGTATGCCAAGTCAAATGGCTGATAAGGGAGCGGATTGAGAGAAAAATTACGGAGCTGTCCCTGGACATGCATACAGCAGAATATCATGTTGTGCCGGTAAACTTCAGCAGTAACTCTTTTTATGTGCTCATCTTTATGTTATCTTTGCGATACTGGGACACTTTTCCTTTTCAGCTTACTAATCTCCTCGAGTCGAAGTTCGCTCCTATCGAGGGATGTCCTCCTGAGTTTTCTCAGGACGAGGGTGAACTGGTCCCAATGTCGGATGTCGTTCCTCAGAAATGCAAGGCTCTAACATTGGCCATCGGCACCAAAGAAGTGCCCGTTGTGAAGAGGTAATCTTTCCCCACAATGTCTTTGTATTTTTCTTGTAATTCCTTCTGAGATGTAATGTTCTTTGTTCTATTATCTTCTCAAAGCTAAACTGCTCATCAAGGGCAAAGGGAAGGAAGCTGCCTCGAAACCCCTGCGCTAGTCGAAGATCAAATTGGCTTCTCCTGATGTGGCTCCTCTGACTCCTGTCCCTCACCCTTCTGCAGCGCCGGATATTACTCCATCTCCGACTGTTGTAGAAGATCCGGCTCAACCAGAGCCAGCGATCCTTGAATCGCAAACTGACGTCACCATGAGTGACTCAGGTGTTGATAAGGGTGAACCCTCCTCGGGTAATGATCCCTCGGCAGATACCTTTGACGAGAATCTCCTGGACAATCCGGGACTTGCCAAACTTGGCTTATCTCGGAAGTCTGTGGAGGAGATTCAACGGTTGGCCCGGGAATGCCTAGAGAGGCGGACTCTCTCTACCAAAGAAGAAGTGCAAGAAGCATAGGATATTAAACACTCTGATCTTCTTGAACAAGTTCGTCTTTGCAACGATAAGATATGGTCCGGCGCGCTTCCGACTGTGTCGGTGACCCCCCTAACTTTCACCGAGAAGGTTGCCACCGAGGTGAATACGAGTTTAGACAAACTCATTCGTGAACAATATCTAAGTCAGAATTCCAACTCCCATTTCTCCTTATTTCATATCATATCCTCTAGCCCCCAAGCATGAAGCTGGAAAATCAAATCCGGTTTTATGCTTCCTTAGGATGCCAAAGAATGAACTAGTGTAGCCCCCAAGGCTCATGCTGATATTAGTAAAAATATTAGCCCGAGTCTTTAGTAGACTTCTGACTCTGGGTATTCTGACTTATAGAAAGTATATTCCTATAACCAGGATTTGTTGAAGAAATTTTGCAACAAGCAGAAAGAGATCAGAGCTCTCTGGCTTGAAAATGCACAACTGAAGGTTTCCAAGGATGAGGCTAAAGGTAAACATTCTGAAACTCAAACATTGTCTTTTATATCATAGTCGAATTTTTGTTGAACTGTTGTTCTTTTGTCATACAGCACTAGTAAAACAGTCCTGCGCTATGATTGAAGAAGCCGAGAATCTTAAGACATTGGTGGTGGAGAACAAAGAACTTCGCCAAGAGATGGATAAGCTTAAGGCAGATCATGAGAAGAGCATTGCTCAATTTCTCGAATCCACCTCCATGGCCACCGAGGAGTGTGATCGCAAGATTACGCTTAAAGACTAGAAAATCTCGGATCTCAGCAGTGAGCTATTCAAAGAAAAGGACATTTCCGAGGTGCTCCGGGCTGAACTCCAGAGCCTTCGCGAAGAGAAGGCCAAAGTCGACGATGTCATCTTTGGTATGTTTCCCTTTCTCTGACTTATCTGCATCTTCTGACTCTTTAGAGTCCGGGTTTATTTGACTTACCCTTTGCATTATATGCGCAGGTCCTCTGAACTTGATGGACTCAGCCTCTACCAAACCTCGCACCCACCGGCTTACCCAAGTCGGTGATTTGCTGCATGACTTCCGCCAATCCCTCGAAGGTATTGGCGAAGTTCTCAAGGTTCCGGATATGCATAGCATGTCCGGTTTTGAGGTTCGAGACAAGGCCAAGGATATGTCGCAGCTTGTTCAGGACTGGAACATGTCCTACATGCGAACCGCAGCGCAAAACGCTCTCACCATGGTTATGAGCCACCATGGAAACATGGAAATCTAGCAAGTAACTAGAGGGTACTACAAGGTGGACGAAGATGGACAGGAGCAAGACATCAAGGCTATCATGGACTCCTGCGCCGGATATGGGTGACACGTAGATGATTTGACCAGCTACGACACTCCCTTCTTCACCCGCATGGACACTCCACCTCCGCCTTCTGAAAAAACAGCTGAAGTTTCCGACGATGATCAAACCATATCGGATTTGAACATATCAGAACGTTATCAAGCCGAGGCCGATGTATCCAGCGAGCCGGCAGCTCCTACCTCTCCCCTTGCATCATAGAGTATCAAAAGAACAATATGTTATTCTGAAAACAATTTGGGTCTGTAAATAAGTAGTACGATACTTCTGCTAGTGCTAAGCTTTAATTTATCTATTCAGCACTTTTGGCTTTGATATTATTTGCCTGAAATGTTTGCATAAGCACTTGTATTTTTTGTCTACACTTATCGTTTATTTGGCTTTCCGCCTCGTCCCTTTCGTGAGACGGCCAACTTTTAGCACAGAAACTTTGCCGAGCAACGGAGCTCAATTGCTAAACCAATTTAAACTCGGAAAACAAAGCCGACTTCTAGGTCCAACAATTCATTACTCGGAAAATGCCCGCATCTAGCAATCAGACAAATAACCAAAGTATAGACTAGAAAATTTAGATTTATACCCAAAGGTATCAATTTTAGAATCGGAAATCTAAACCAGAACAAACATGAGCATAAAGTACTTTCAAGTATTCTGGGATTTTCGACTGTGACATGATCATTCGGAAATAAGATGGTAAAAACTTCTCATATAAATTTAGAGGCAACCAAGAAATTATTTCTCATTGAACATGTACACATATATGATTACAAAGAAAAAATAAACTAAGAATAAAAGGGACGTAGCTGAGCAATATTACATGGTCTGTCTAACTCATCCGGATTTGTACTGCCTCCAGCTCTCTTTCTCTTCTTAGTAGCAGGTCTTTCTTTGACTGGTCGCGTATCAGTTAGGTAGTATGAACCATTGTGCAATACTCGACTAACTAAAAATGGCCCTTCCCATATTGGGGAAAGTTTGTGCTTTCTATGCTACACAAGCCAGAGAACCAAATCGCCCTTACTGAAAGATCGGTTTCTAACTCTCTGGCTATGATACTTGCATAACTTCTGCTGATAGGCTGTTGATCTCATCTCAGCAATGACGCGAAATTATTCGACTAAGTTGAGATCATTTTATCGAGAAATTTCGGCATCCTCTTCAATATACGCGGCCACTCTAGGAGAAGTGTGAATCAAATCGCTAGGAAGAATTGCTTCTGCGCCATAGACCAAGAAGAAAGGTGTGTATCTGGTTGACCTGTTTGGAGTTGTTCGTAAACTCCATATCACAGAAGGTAACTCCTCTGCCCAAGCTCCCGTAGCACGTCGTAGTGGTGCTTCGAGTCTTGGTTTCAGGCCTTGTAGGATTAAACCATTTGCTCTTTTGACTTGTCCATTAGCTTGTGGATGTGCAACTGACGCAATGTCAAGCTGGATATTTTGTTCATTGCAGAATTCGACAAGCTCTCCCATGGAAAAATTACTCCCGTTGTCCGTGATAATGCTATGCGGATAACCGTATCGGATTATAACATCCTCAACAAATCTTCTGGCTGTTGGTCCATCACAACTAGTGATGGGTTTAGCCTCAATCCATTTGGTGAACTTATCCACCATCACTAAGAGGTGTGTAAATCCACTTGGAGCCCGTTTAAACGGTCCTACCATGTCAAGCCCCCAGATTGTGAAAGCCCATGTAATAAGTATTGTTCGCAGCTGATCAGCCAGAACGTGAGCTTGTTTGGCGTACTTTTGGCAGCCTTTGCACATCTTGACTAGCCGTTCGACATCTGCCTTGGCTGTAAGCCAGAAAAAACCGTGTCGGAAAGCTTTTGCCACTAAAGGTTTGGCTGCAGCGTGGTGACCACACTCGCGTTCGTGGATTTCTCGTAAGATTTCCACTCCTTCTTCCGGAGATACACATCGCTGCAAGACCCTGGATGCACTCCGCTTATAGAGCTCACCACTAATTATAGTATAGGATTTTGCTCGTCGGACAATCTGCCGGCTCAAAACTTTGTCTTCGGGTAATTTTCCGTCTACCAAGAAATTAAGATAGGGTTCAGTCCAGCTGGGAATCACAGCCAGAACTTCTACTAAAGGTGAGTCGGATTTGGTCGGATATTCCTCGTCCACTCCCTTTATAGACGGAACTTTGAGGAGCTCTAGAAAAGCGCCATCCAGGACCTTTTTCTGTGTAGAGCCTATTCGAGATAGTGCATATGCTTCCTCATTTTCTATTCGAGCGATGTGTTGAACTTCAAACCCTTCAAACAATTTAGATAGTTCATCCACGACAACCCTATATGTTGCCATTTGCTTGTTTGCCTTACATATATCTGACACTTGTTGTGCAACAAGATCCGAATCTCCATAACACATTAAACATCGGATGCCGGTGTCCTTAGCAATCCGGATTCCATGCAGTAATGCTTCATACTCGGCAAATGTTGTTTTTCGCTGTGAAGTGTATCTGCAATACATAGAAAAGTTTATCTCCTTGGGGTGACTTGAGAACCATGCCAGCCCCTGAGCCCCCGAGCACTTTAGACTCGTCAAAATGCAAGGTCCAGTATTCCAACTCTGGCAGGGTCATATTCTCCGTTGTCTCTATCATGGTGGTGTCACGGCAGATGCCATGGATAGGCTAAAGGTGGGGACTAATAGCACTAGGGGAATCCAGGGAGGGATAGTGAGGTGATTCCCCACACAGAAGCTTTGTATTCGATTCAGTTCACAGATTACAAGTGCTCCTAGAGCTGTATTGGCGAGAGGAGGAAGAAGGAGCTCTCTTACTCTCACCCACAGTTAACCCGTACAAGACCCTTAGAACCTAGAACCTTACAGAATAGAGGAACCCCTTCTACAGAGGCCCTAGCCCTCCTTATATAGGAGTGGCTAGGTCTCCACTTAGGGCATACGTGGAGGCATATTCCAGGGAATATGCCTCCTCCCAAAATAGCAAACCGACTGGGGTACTTTTCCCCCGCGTCACCCATGCAGAGGCTACGTGAGCCTCTGCGGCACCTGCGTCAGCCGACACGGGCGTCGTCACCTCTGTCGGCCATGCCTCGGTGGTCCTGCCCTCTTTTGCTTCGCTCACACAGTGCGTACTGGGGCTTCTTTTGACCAGCGAGATTCCTTCCTTCTCCTAGAAGCTAGATATGACCCGGATCATAGTTGATCCGGCCACACCCGTTCCTGCATACAAGTTAAATACGCCATTCCGACTTACGGCTTAAGTCAGTTGAGACCTAGTTAGGTGGACGCCCCCTGGTCCGGGTTACTCCATGATTCGGCCTGCCTTGAGGTGACCCGGCCAGCATCCGCTTTAGCCTTGCCGACCCTCGGCTAACTCGGCCTTTATACCCCGGCGTGACCCTACCCGGGGGTATCCCCCCAACATTAGTCCCCGAAGCTGGTGCGGTCTTAGCGCCCTTAGCCGCTAAGGCCACAGCAGGTTCAATTCCACCGAGCTTTGTGCTCCTTCTCCGGGTTCCCTCCTTGTCTCAGATTCTCTGGATTTACTTTCCCTTGGCACGTTCCAAGATCTCACTTGCTGGCCTTGGTTACCACCCTAACTCGGACCTCATGGTTTTACTTTCCCTTGGCACATTCCAAGATTTCACTTGTTGTCCGTGTTACCACGGTCTCATTCGGGTCTTCTTTCCTTCTCTCCTACGCTAGCCCATGTGGAGGCTAATCATTAGATTGCCTCATTTTAAGGGCCGGCCACAGTAACTGCTGCAGTAATTTGTCAGTTATCACTGTGGCGCACGTCACGTCTGGCCTGCCTCCTCGTTAACCGCATCAGTGCGTCACGTCATGGCATCTGTTACACCATGTGGCCCTCCGTGTGGCTTGCTGCTGATTGGTTGATGCGGGCAATACTCGACCACACCGTGTGGCGTACTCGTTTGACACGATCCCACTTCCCCCTCGAGGGAGTGGTTAAATAGGGGAGGGGCGCACCCTTAGGTCTTTTCCCCCTTCCGCGCCCCTCTGCCTCTAGCACTTCTTCTTCTTCGTCTTCCCCGCGACAGCGCTGCCGCCACTGCTTCCAAGTAGCAGCGCCACCGCCGCACTGCTTCCCCGCGCCTCTGCGTCACCACCACCGCTACGCGCCTCCTCCGCCACGGGTCGTTGCCAATCTAGGCCGTTGCCCCCCACCGCTGCAAGCGACAACGAGGGCAACGGACTAGAGATGACAGAGGAGGAGATTGTCGTTGTCGAGCAAGAAATGGAGGAAGACACCGCCACGGTGGACCGTGGTGCATGGGCCGGGTCTTGGGTCTGCCAAGACGACCTGGACTGCTCTACCGCACCAGACGCATTCCCGCCGGAGTCATCGCGTGCCTCGGGGAGTCATTCCACGGAACTCGCCCCCTCACCCAATCCGGGTGAGTACGTTGTGTTCTTGTCTCACTTCCAACGGGGGTTTGGTTTGCCGGTCAGCGACTTCTTCCATGACTGGTTAAGCACATACGAACTCCAGCCGCACCATCTTCCTGCCAACGCAATCACTTCCCTTTCTGTTTTTGCCTCTACGATGGAGGGCTACGCCGGATTATGGCCCACGAAGGAGCTATGGATCCGGTTTTTCGGCCTTCTTCGCAATGTCATTCCGAATATTCAACTCGATCCGGAGGACAAGCAGCTCACTCAATTCGGAGCTGCATCCATCTCACCCTGGAGGCTATCCATTTTCCCCCGAGTCACCGGGCTGGACTCCTACAAAGGATGGGCCCAGACTTTCTTTTATGTCCGGAACGAGGGCACTGAAGACTTGATCCGGCTGCTTCCCTATGCTACGGGTCCACCTAACCCGGAGTTGTGGGACGTTGTCCCCAAGAAGTCCACAGTATTGGCCAACCAGGTCAACAAAAGGTTCAAGGAGCTGAAGTATCTCGGGTTGCGCAACAAGGACGCCATGATCACATTTGTCCGCAACCGGATCTCCCCTCTCCAGAAGCGCACTCACAAGGTGTGCCACATTAGCTGGGGTCGCGACCCCAACCGGACCTCGTCCTTCGAGCTTAGCAACACAGAAATCTACCGCCGGGTCAAGGCGCTCTTCACCACCCACAATGACTTCTCCTCTGAGTGGACGTGGGGAATTGAGCATTATTGCTGGGATAGGCTTCCTCCCGTGGTAAGCTTCGTTCCACCAATTCTCTCCAGATTAGATCTTATGTCGGTTGCCGTCTTTTTTTAACTCCGTTGTCTTTTTTCTCCTTTAGCAATTCCTTCAGCAGACAATTGAGGATGGCCCCGACCCTACCCTCAAATGCGCGCCTGACCGGGAGAGCTCGGACGAGGAAGAACCAGACCAGGAGATGTTCCTCCCAATGTCCGACGCGACCAAGCGACCCACCGGTAAACTCTCTTCTATTAGAGATTGGCCCGACGATGAGGATGACTCGGATATTGAGGTGATGGAAGCTGTTGACGTTGTCCCCCTTTCTTATGCTTTTCCGGCATCAGCTAACCCTGGTGGGTGTTGGGCCACGTAGAGATAAACAAAACTTTTTCCCTACACGGTGATCCCAAGATCCAACTCAGGTAGAAGGCCACGAGGATTACCACTAGACGCGCAGTTGCGGAATTGATGAAGCACGTCGCTTGATGCAGTGCAGTCCTCGCGATCCGTTCCGATTCCACGATCCACGATCCGTACTTTCTTCACAATCGTCGAAGTGCTGAACGTACAGCACCTCCGCCGGTATCCACACGTACAAGGAGGAGCACCGGCGATGGACTGCTAGGTCCTGTACGGCGGCGACGGGACGGACTGGGGCTAGGGTTTCCAACACATGGAGTGACCTAACCTTGTGCTCTAAGCACCTGTGCCCCAGCTTATATAGGGAGTGAAAGTGGGCTCCACTCACTTGTGGCCCATTCACTAAAAGGCCTATATTTGCCACTGCAAGTCTCACTTGCTGACTAAGTCCATGTCACTATTTGGGTCCAACCCAAATAGGTTTCCTATTTGGGTCTAACCCAAACAACTCCCGCTCTTAAGTGTGTGACCCGACAGGCTCATGATAACCCGGACACGATTCCGAGTCTCACTCGTGATCGATTAGTTGGTAGTGGCTCCTAGCAGAACGTGCCAACTCCCAAGTACCAATAAGTCATGACGACATACCTTCCAATGCGACTTTTGTCTGAGTCCCTTTTGCCTCACGATATACCTTGTCGGACTATAGGCGAATGATCGTCATCCCTTAAATAGTCCGACTCTCTTTCTCGATCCGAGATAAGTGATTCATCCGACTAACTCTTAGTCGGCTGCCTCGGTTAACACTTATCCGAGACGCGCATGGCCATGCTTTCCGAATCATATCTTCCGAGAGGGCCCAGAGAATATCTCTCCAAACAGAGGGGCAAAATCCCATCTCGGTTATTCACATCACGCAGCTTGATTCTCAGTCGACCCGAACTCCGCCTTTATAACTGCCCAGTGACGGAACAACGTTTGACAGAACCTAAGTCGGTGATCCTCAACTCGGATTGTGCAATAACCTCAGGTCTAAGGATTACATTGATTGAGACATGCAAATGATGACTTGTTCGTTGCATCTCAATATGGGTCAGTCCGACTAGCTAAACTTTTTAGCCGAATCCGTGTAAGTCAGAATAGCATCCCTTTGCCCATGACAAGTGGAACCTAGTCATCTACCGACTTTCACATTGGTCTAAGTTGTGTGTCCAGCACAACCTCAATGACCAAGGACAATTAGTATGAACAACATGGACCATAACCTTATGAATACATTGGGAATAACATCATACATGATTGCCTCAAGGGCATATTCCCAACAGTGGGCAGATCCACGAGGACCCTCCCCTTGCCACAGGTGAACCTGTTCCGGCAGCGCCGAAGAAAAGGCGTGGAGTTGCATCAAGTTCCTCCTCCGGACCTTCTCAGCCCTCCAAAAGGCGAAAGAAGTCCGAAGACAAAACTTCTTCCAAGCCTGCAGGCAAGGCCCCAGCACGAAGGGCTCGGAAACCCAAGGAGCCCATGACCTCGGATGCGTAAGCCTCTTTTCCCTCTGCAACTTATTCTTCCTTGCACTGTTTTAGTCTCTCTTCTGACATTATTTGATTTGGCAGTGTTGTGGATGATGTTCCCCAGAGTGGATCTAGCATCTCTTCACCGCTCCGACCTAGCCCTTCTCCTCCTCATGACGACGAGTCACGCCTGCTGAGCCCTATTCTAGAGGGTTCTACGGCTGCTCCGGGTTCTAGCTCACCTCGTCAAGAGGGGGGCAACCCCGGAGCGGGGGAGACGGACCCAGCCGAGGCAGCGGCATCCACTACTTCGGCTCCGCCGCAACCAGCAACTACCGAGACTACCTCCGCACCGGCACCAGCACCAGCACCAGCACCAATACCGGCACCAGCACCAACTCCGGCAGCAAGGACTTCAGCAGCAGCACCAGCTCTAGCAACAAGGGCACAGTGCCAAGCTCCTCCGCCTCATTCGAGTCTTCTTAGTCTCGGCGAGGAAGTACCCAGGCAGCTCCTAAGGGGAAATCTGCCGCAACCACTTCCTCCTCTCAGCAAGCCAAAGGCAAGAAAGCCCCTAACATCACCAAGGCAGCGTCCACCGGGTCTGGACATCGCACCCTCGCATCCATGCTTGCCCAGAAAGCTCCACCACCGAAGGGCGCCCCTGCTGAGCCAACTAGTGCGCAGCAACTTGTTCTGCACACCAGTCTGGCCCTTACTCAGGTTGAGAGGAGAGAGGCACATGCAAGGGCTTGGTGGCGCCCCACATGCTCAGCGGTGAGCGATATCCTCCGACCTTGATCGAGTTTATGAACAACTGGAACCAGGCGGAGTTCGTCTATAACGACGATCTCCTGGAGAAGTTCGGTCCCACCGAGTTCGCTGCTCAGATGAACACAGCCGCTAAGGCGATTAACCTCGCGGGCCGGATGATGGTGGTACGTTACTTCACCTTTTCCTTAGCATGCACTAGCAATATAACCATTAGTCCCCGAGCCTCCGGGGGAGTAACTTGTTACTCGGCCGGATGCTCCTTAGAAAACTAACGTAGCTCCCTTACAACTTCAAATATGCACACACCTAGAGCCGGGTTAAGTTCCACTTGGCCCGGATCTTGTACACTTCGAATATGCACACACCTAGAGCCGGGTTAAGTTCGACTTGGCCCGTATCTTGTACACTTCAAATATGCACACACCTAGAGCCGGGTTAAGTTCCACTTGGCCCGGATCTTGTACACTTCGAATATGCACACACCTAGAGGCGGGTTAAGTTCCACTTGGCCCGGATCTTGTACACTTCGAATATGCACACGCCTAGAGCCGGGTTAAGTTCCACTTGGCCCGGATCTTGTACACTTCGAATATGCACATACCTAGAGCCGGGTTAAGTTCCACTTGGCCCGGATCTTGTACACTTCGAATATGCACACACCTAGAGCCGGGTTAAGTTCCACTTGGCCCGGATCTTGTACACTTCGAATATGCACACACCTAGAGCCGGGTTAAGTTCCACTTGGCCCGGATCTTTTACACTTCGAATATGCACACACCTAGAGCCGGGTTAAGTTCCACTTGGCCCGGATCTTGTACACTTCGAATATGCACACACCTAGAGCCGGGTTAAGTTCCACTTGGCCCGGATCTTGTACACTTCGAATATGCACACACCTAGAGCCGGGTTAAGTTCCACTTGGCCCGGATCTTGTACACTTCGAATATGCACAAGGCTTAAGCCAAATATTTGTACTCTTTTCAGGTGACCACCAACCGCCGGAGTGCTGAGTTCCAGCGTCTCCTGGATACCCACAAGATGCTGCTCGCAAAGCACAATGCACATCTCGCTGAGCATGAGAAAAGGGGTAAGTTCCCTTCTTCACATTTTTCTGTTTTCCTTCATCTTTTTCTGCAGAACTAATCCATCATTCGGTTTTCGCAGCTGGAGTGGAGGCTGAGAACAAGCTCATGAGGAAGAATTTGGATCAGATTAAGGGTAAGCTACTTTTGTCCACCCTGCTTTGCTTTCCATCTCCTTTTCTTCTTGGCTCTGCAAACATTCATACCTCGGCTCTACCGGGTCAACACGCTATTTCAGCATCTCTTGAAGATAGTGTGCCCGTGCCTGACATGATGCTGCATTTTCTCGAACAAGCAGGGCAACATCAGGCCGAGCTCAAAAAGAAAGATGATGAGCTTGCCCTCCTCCGAACCAAGAACGACGAGATTGCCAAGTTAAAGGTAGATATGAAGATGAAGGCGCAGCACCAAACCGAGCTTGAAAAGGCTAGCCAGGACTACACTGAAGAGCCCGAGTGCCTCAATCTCCAAATCGTGAAGGACCGCGAACTTCTCCAGGAGGCCGACGTCAAACTCGAGTCGGCGAACGCTGAACTGGTACAGCTCCGCCAAAGACGTGATAATTGCATCAATGAATTGACCCGGATCCATAGCCACATTTTACGTAAGTTCCTTTTCCTTATCCGGCATATTTCTTCGGGTTATCTCACATGTCTTTTCATTACTTGCTTCTCTTGTCCCGTTTTTAGGCAAATTTCCAGAGGGTACTCCCATTGCGAGCGCCGCTGTTGCCAATTTCCACCGAGAGAGGGGTACTCCCGTCGCTCCTGACGGTGAGGACATTCCCTATGACATGGAGGACCTGTTGGTTAGCCTGTCATCCCGCGTGGAAATCATCAAGAACTACGGCAAGGATCTCCTCGACGTTTCAGTCCGAGTCTTCAACACGTTCTAGCCTGGCACCGGATCCAAGTGGACCAATGACCCGAAATGGGTAGCTCGGCGCCAAGCTTGCGCCCATAGCCTTATTGAATATGCTCCCATTCACGAATGGACTGAGGGTCCGAGCTTCCTGGAAGCCACTGGGGACGAAGAGGTTGAAAATGTTGAAGATGGTTCGGACGAGGATGGAGAGGACGATGCCTCGGATATTGAAGAAGGCGAAGATGACGCCGAACTTCCTCCTCCTCCTGCTCCTTAAGTAAAAACACTGGAAAACTTATCAGATCCCCAGTATGCCGGGTGGAATTGTATCCCGTACTTATGTGGTATTTTGTTACTAAGTTTGTATGCCGGATTAACTTGGGCGTAGTCCCCGTGTTTCATTTTCTTGTTCATCCAATCTTCTGGCTTGGTTCGTGTCTACCTTGATTCGGTTTTACGACTGACGAATCCGAGCTTCAAAAATTGTTTTAACAATACTTAGAAACTTTTAGGCTTAGCTCAAGATAATTTAGCATAATAATTTGAAATTAAATACAAGATTAGTCCGAAAAACAAAGGTCAGCTCGATTAAGTTCTTTTCCTTAGTCATTTTTCATGTGCTACGCAATTCCAAACTTGTTCTCTTGCTTGCCATGAAGCCAATTCTTGTTGGATAGCAGCAAGTCGAAGAGTTGGGTTTTTGGTGCTCACACATTACTAATCCGAGTTAAGCAGAACAACTCACTCTAGCTGACGTATAAATAATAAAAGACAACAAATATTATTAAGGCAGTCCCCGAGTTACTGCCCGAGGTGCCAACATTTCATTGATAAGCTCATTGCTAGCATACATTCCAACTTATGAGAAGACTCGGATACATACACTTCTCTTCTAAGTGTAGAAAGGACGAAGTAGGGCTATGTTACATGGACGCTTAGATTCCTTGCCAGACCTTTCCACCTTGTTCTTTTCCTGTGGCTTTGCATCGATAAGATAATAAGAATCATTGTGCAATGCTTTGCTCACAATGAATGGCCCTTCCCATGGGGGGGATAATTTATGCATGCCAGCAGTACGTTGTACCAACCGGAGCACCAGATCGCCTTCCCAAAAGACTCGGGGGCTTACTTTCTGGCTATGATAGCGTCGGAGATTTTGCTGATATATGGCGGATCTGGACAATGCCAATTCTCTCGCTTCTTCCAGCAGATCAACATCATTTTTCCGGGCTTCTTGCACTTCGGCTTCTGTGTATTGGGTGACCCTAGGCGAATCATGCGCTATGTCGGCTGGTAATACAGCTTCTGCCCCATATACCAGAAAAAATGGTGTATAACCTGTTGATCGATTCGGAGTTGTTCTTAAACTCCACAGTACCGCTGGTAGTTCTTCTATCCAGCACCCCGCTGATCTTTGCAGCGGCTCAATGAGCCGGGGTTTTATCCCGGATAACACTAATCTGTTGGATCTTTCCACCTGTCCGTTCGATGCGGGGTGGGCTACCGAGGCAACGTCCAGCCGGATCTTCTTATCCCGGGAGAATCGCGCAAATGTTCCTTTAGCAAAATTTGCGCCATTATCAGTTATGGTACTGTGAGGATAACCGTATCTCAAGATAATGTCTGAGAAATATTACGGCCGTAGCTCCATCACACTTTCTTATAGGCTTCACATCAATCCATTTTGTAAAATTATCCACCATGACCAAAATGTGAGTCATATTTCCCCTTGCTTGTTTAAACGGGCCAACCATATCCAAGCACCATACGACAAATGGCCATATAATTGGTATGGTCTTGAGTTCCGACATTGGCATATGCGTCTTGGTAGCATACCTCTGACAACCATTGCATTTTCTCACCAGATCTTCTTCTTGTTCTAAGGCACTTGGCCAGTAGAATCCATGCCGGAACGCTTTTGCCACCAAGGCTCGGGACGAGGCATGATGCCCGCACTCCCCTTGATGTATATCTCAGAGGATGTGAAGCCCTTCTTCTGGGTCAACGCATCGCTGGAGGACATTCGTCACACTCTGTTTGTACAGCTCGGAATTGATAATTGTGTATGCCTTTGCTCTCCTCTGAGTTTGCCTGGATAACACCTCCTCAGTGGGTAACGTTCCATCTTTCAGGAATTGAAATATAGGCAGTGCCCAAGCTGGTATTGCTCGCATAGGGAACACATCCTCATCAATTTCCATCTGATCCACCGGCATAACTTCAACCGGATCACGTTGAGCAGTCCCCGGGTCCTGTGAGGCAGTCCCCGGGTTCGCTGAGGTAGTCCCCGGGTTTGCTAATGCAGTCCCCGGGTTTGCTGATGCAGTCCCCGGGTTTCGCGCACCACCTCCCATGTCAATGTCCATGGGCTCAGCTCCGGATTCTGTATCTTCCGGGACATAGATTGAGTCGGTTCCTGGGGACAGCTTGATAGATGGTTTTCTGAGGTGTTCCAATGCTACACCCAGTGGAATTGCTTGCCGGGTTGATCCGAGCTTCGATAGCATGTCGGCAGCCTCATTTTCCACCCGGGGTACATGGTGAAATTCACACCCCTCAAAGTAACCAGATATCTTCTACACATGAAATCTGTACAGAGCCATGTTTGGATCCAGGGCATCCCACCACCCCGACACTTGCTGTATTACCAAATCCGAGTCGCCAAAGCATAGTATCCGACGTATCCCAATCTCTTTTGCCACTTTGAGCCCATGCACAAGTGCTTCATACTCAGCGACATTGTTCGATGCCGCGAAATGGATTTGCAGCACATATTTCAGCTGGTCCTTCTTTGGCGAGGTAAGCACAACTCCGGCGCCTAGCCCGGTTTTTGTTTTTGACCCATCAAAATGCATCCTCCAGTAGTTCGGATCTGGTGGCGGTGGTTTGTATTGTACCTCGGTCCAGTCCACAAAAAATTCCGCCACAGCCTGAGACTTGATTGCTTCTCTTCTGTCATATTGTGGCGCATAAGGAGCTAGTTCGATTGCCCATTTTGCGATTCGACCACTTGCATCCTTGTTACCCATTATCTCGGATATGGGAGCTTCACATATTACTTTGATGGGGTGCTCCTCAAAGTAATGCTTTAACTTCTTAGCTGCCATATAGACACCATATGCCACCTTTTGAAAGTGTGGGTAGTTCTGCTTTGAGGCAGATAATACCTCGCTCAAGTAATACACTGGCCTCTGCACCAACTTACCCTCTTTGTCGCGCTCTACCATAATCACTGCACTTACAACTCGGTTGGTTGCGGCTATGTAGAGCAACATTGGCTCCTTTGATAGTGGAGAGGTTAACACTAGTGCAGTGGCTAACATCTTCTTTAAGTGGGCAAAGGCTTCATCGGCCTGTGGCGTCCAAACGAACTTATCTGACTTTTTCATGAGTTGGTAGAGAGGCAATGCCTTTTCTCCCAACCGACATACAAACCGACTTAATGATGCCAGGCACCCAGTGAACTTCTAGACATCGTTAAGACACTTCGGCAGCTCCATTCGTTCAATGGCCCGGATCTTAGTTGGATTAACTTCGATACCTCGGCTGGAGACGAGAAATCCGAGTAATTTTCCAGCCGGGACACCGAAGGTACATTTTTCCGGGTTAAGTTCGGAACCTTCTTAAGTTCGCGAATGTCTGCCTGATGTCGTCAAGGAGCGTTTTGCTTTCCTTGGTCTTGATAACCACATCATCCACATACACTTGTACATTTTGACCTTTTTGGTCGTGCAAACATTTTTGCATACATCTTTGGTACGTTGCACCTGCATTACATAAACCAAACGGCATGGTGCGATAGCAATAAGCCCCATACGGGGTAATAAATGCGGTCTTTATTTGATCATCCGGATTCAGAGGTATCTGGTGGAAACCAGAATATGCATCAATGAATGACAACAGTTCACATCCCGCGGTTGAGTCTATGACCTGATCTATCCTCGGCAGTGGAAATGGATCTTTTGGACACGCCTTGTTCATGTTCATGTAATCGATACACATACGCCAAACCACTGCCATGTTCGGGTCATCCTTCTTCTTCTCCACCAGCACCGGATTAGAGAGCCAATCCGGATAGAGTACTTCCATGATAAATCCTGCTGCTAGCAACCGAGCTATCTCGTCTCCAATCACTTTTCTCCTATCCTCGGCGAAGCGGCGGAGAGGTTGCTTCACCGGCCTTGCTCCTGGTCTCACATTCAAAGAGTGCTCGGCCAACTCCCTCGGAACACCTTGCAAGTCCTGTGTAGACCAAGCAAAAATATCCCGATTCTCGCGGAGGAAGTTGACAAGCTCGCTTTCCTATTTATCATTCAACCTGGCACCAATTTTTACGGTGCGCTCTAGGAACATATCATCAACTGGCACTTTCTTAGTATCCTTTGTAGCTTGGAACGAAACGCTACCATGCGGGTTACTCAACGCCGGCATATACTGCTACGCGGACTGAGCTAATGCCGCCACCTCTTGGATTTTTCTTTTCTCTTGCGCAATCACGAGTGACTCGGCTAGGTTAGACCCGGCTGAGGCACACTCAATGGAACGTTGGAAATCTCCAGCAATGGTAATCACTCCATTTGGCCTGGGCAACTTCATCTTCAGATAACTGATGTGGCAGCTTGCCATGAACTTGTTCAATGCTGGTCTTCCGAGTAACGCATGATACGCACTTTCCAAGTTTACCACTTCGAACTCCAGATTCTCAGTTCGGCAATTATCTCTCGTGCCGAATAACACGTCAACCCGGACTTTGCCTATGGTCTCACGAGAAATGCCTAGTACAATACCATGGAAAGTTGTCCTTGTAGCCTGGAGCATGTTCTCCGAGATACCCAACTTGCGCATTGTATCTGCATACATGATGTTAATGCTACTGCCATTATCAATCAGTACCTTGGAGAACCTCACATTGATGTTAGGCCCAATGAATGTTGGGTCCAGCACTAATGCATACGAACCAGGACTCGGCATAAGCTTGGGATAATCTTTGATGTTCCAAGTAATTTCTTGGTCCGACCAAGGCATATACCTCGTCACCGCTGGCATTACCGCATTGACCTCCATATGTCGATGCTGCAAGCTCTTCCTATCTGTTTCCTCAGTGGTAAATACACAGTAACTCTGATGATGCTCCCTGTACTCATTCCTCCCCTCATTTCTGGGGTACCTCTGATCCGGCTGACGCTGGTTTTTTACTTGATGCACTACATCCCTTCTCTCATGGTTATCATACCTCGGCGGAGGGGGAGGCAACATTAGCTGTTGCGTGTTTGCTCCGGAAAGCAATTGCTGCCAGGGTAACTCCTACCGAGGTTGATCATTCTAGGGTGCCTGAGCATTCCCCGAACCACCTTGTTCTATCTTACGCATCCACTCACATTGCCTCGTTGTATGACCCGCTGGGTTACTCGGATTTGGCGTGTGAAACTTACACGGCTGATCCAACATCGACTCGTAAGTATACCTCAGACGGTCCTTCTTTTCTTGCCACTGTTCCTTCTATTCTGGCGTCCAAGTTTTCTTGCCATCATTCCTTGGTGTCCATTGTTGCCCTCCAGTTTTCTGACGCTGATTGCTCCCTGTTCCTGGCTGATCTTGACTCACAGCTGCAACTTGTTGTGAACTATACCGGTGATCCGGTCTATCATCTCTCCTTTTATCTCTGTAATCATTCCTCCGGGATGATCCGGCTCCATATCTCTGGTAGTACTCCTCATTCGACTCGTTGGACACGAGCCTAGGTTGAGTCGGATCACCCAAAGCATACGAATCAGCAATCTGGATCATCTCTGCCAACGTAGTTGACATTTTCCTTTGCAACTTTTGCCATAGCTCACTTGCATATCTACATCCTTGCGCAAACCACGCTATGGCCTGTGACTCTATCACGCCCTCACACGAGTTTATCACGGTACACCATCGGGTCAAAAACTCCCGGTCCGTCTCATTCGGTCTTTGCTTGCACATAGCTAGGGTTTGTGGTCTATTTGGCCTCTGATACGTACTCGAGAAATTGCTGATGAACATTTCCTCAAAATCGATCCAGCAGTTAATACTTCCATGCGGCAAATTGTTCAACCATACCCTTGCTGGCCCCTCCAACATCTGGAGTACATATCTCACAGCCCATCGCAAGTTACCTGTGGAAATTTTCACAGCCGTAGCATAATTTATCAACCAATCTTCCGGCTTAGTGCTTCCGTCATACGTCTTCGTGCCTCTGGGTAACTGGAAGTTAGGTACCGGTGGCTCTTTCATGATTCGGGGTCCAAAACACGCAGGACCCGTAGGACCTTGACTTTCAATCTGCTCCGACCTATACAGTCGATCCAGTTTCAACCTGGCATCATTCGGCATCAAATCCCTGCTTCCCAATCTCATCCCTATCACATGATAGTCCGGCCTTGGGTATCCTGCATTCACCATTTCTGAATCTCCATCGTTATACTGGTCTCGCTCTCGTGGCGCATCTCTCTGTTGCATACCTCGGCCAGCACTTTGCTCTTGCCTTGGTATATTCCGCTTCTGCGGTTGTCCTGCAGAGTTGCGCTGTCCGGCATTGCCGTTAACAGCGTTTCCTTGACCGGCATTGCCTTGGTCACGGTTACCTCGGCCAGCTTCACCTCGGCTTACACTCCGTCGATCGTCGTTTCTTTGTACCTCTTTTGCTTTTCCTGCCCTTGTCGGGTCATACGGAACAATCTGCTTGTTTCTCCTGGCCGAGGTTACTACCTCTTCTCTCCTAGGACCACCATGAGGAGACGATGCGGCTCCAGTAGATTTCTCCGGATTACCCACCGCCGAATGGACGATCTTGGAGGCCCCAGCTCTCTCCGGGTTTGCTCTGAGAAGTTCCTCATTTTGCCTGTTCGCGATCCGAACCAACTCATTGACCCAATCTTGCTGTCTCTGACGGGCTTCACCCGTCAGACCCTCTAGCTCGGATGCGGCTGCATCCGCTGCTCTGAGGTTTTTCGCCAGGGTACTGTACTTCAGCAGCCCCACGGACAAACAGTTTTCTGACTCCTCAATCCGAGTACCACCTTCTTTGTTCATTTCACTCATGAGATTTCTCCCCTTCACTTTTACAGCATCTACTTTATTTGCCTTTGTGTACTCACGCAGCGTCATGTTCAACGACTGCTGAGCCGCAGCAATCTTTTTCGCTCCCTCTAGAATTTTCTGCCTAGTTTCCTCTAGCTCGGCCTGTGCCTGAGCCGGATCTACCACTGCTGCTACAGGGTTTGCCAAGCTATCCATAGCTTCTCTCAGTACATTCTTAGGCCTCTCTAGTGGAGGTCCGATACCTTTCCTCGGTGCCTTAGGTGTTACCTCCGGATCTGGTGCCGGATCCTTGCTTGCGCCTGCACCTGGTGCAGTCATCATCACCTCAGCACGGTCTGGGGAGCGAGTGATACGCGCCGCGTGAACCACACTAAGGGGTGGCTCCCCTGCCTCGACGACGTGCTGCGGATGAACTAATGATACGTCCACAGCAACGTAGACCTTGTGCGCACCCAACTTGACGAAGAGGCTGTTGCGCGGAAGTGGGCGCGTGCTGAAGCAGCCAGCGTTGTCGCTGATGAAGTCCAGCGCTCGAAAGCGCTGAACGAGCCCGGAGACGATGCGTTCGCCGGTGCCGATGAGGTTTCCCGTCTGGATCTTCATCCCTGATAGCACCGCTAGCCCCATGGTGGGCGCCAACTGTCGTGGTGGTGTCACGGCAGATGCCATGGATAGGCTAGAGGTGGGGACTAATAGCACTAGGGGAATCTCGGGAGGGATAGTGAGGTGATTCCCCACACAGAAGCTTTGTATTCGATTCAGTTCACAGATTACAAGTGCTCCTAGAGCTGTATTGGCGAGGGGAGGAAGAAGGAGCTCTCTTACTCTCACCCACAGTTCACCCGTACAAGACCCTTAGAACCTAGAACCTTACAGAATAGAGGAACCCCTTCTACAGAGGCCCTAGCCCTCCTTATATAGGAGTGGCTAGGTCTCCACTTAGGGCATACGTGGAGGCATATTCCAGGGAATATGCCTCCTCCCAAAATAGCAAACCGACCGGGGTACTTTTCCCCCGTGTCACCCATGCAGAGGCTACATGAGCCTCTGCGGCCCCTGCGTCAGCCGACACGGGCGTCGTCACCTCTGTCGGCCACGCCTCGGTGGTCCTTCCCTCTTTTCCTTCGCTCACGTAGTGCGTACTGGTGCTTCTTTTGACCAGCGAGATTCCTTCCTTCTCCTAGAAGCTAGATATGACCCGGATCATAGTTGATCCGGCCACACCCGTTCATGCATACAAGTTAAATACGCCATTCCGACTTACGGCTTAAGTCGGTTGAGACCTAGTTAGGTGGACGCCCCCTGGTCCGGGTTACTCCATGATTCGGCCTGCCTTGAGGTGACCCGGCCAGCATCCGCTTTAGCCTTGCCGACCCTCGGCTAACTCGGCCTTTATACCCCGGTGTGACCCTACCCAGGGGTATCCCCCCAACAGTCTTTGTCCAAATAGCGACAAAGTCAGCAAGGATTTGGGATTTGATTGATGTACGAGGTTTGTACTCAATGTCGAAAGCTGAGAGCTCTATGCCCCATTTGGCGATGTGTCCTATCGTTGATTATATCTCTCATGGGAGTTGTCCTCACCACGGTAATTGAATGTTCCTGAAAATAATGCTGCAACTTACGAGATGCTAAGAACACACCGTAAGCCATCTTTTGATAGTGCGGATATCGCTATTTTGATACTGCTAAGACCTCGCTGAGATAATAAGTCGGACGCTGCACCAGGTGTTCCTGATTTTCCTCCGGTCTCTCCACCACCATGACGACACTAACGACTTTGTTTGTCGTAGCGAGATAGAGAAACATCGGTTCATGTGGCTCCAGTGCTGCGAGGATGGGAGCAGATGAGATTTCTGCTTTCAGGTCTTGTAGTGCAGCTTTAGCTTCGTCAATCCAAACGAATTTCTTTGTCTTTTTTAGGAGCTTGTATAGTGGTGCGGCTCTTTCACCGAGCCGTCTTACAAACCGACTGACTGTGGCAATGTAGCCAGTTAGTCTCTGAACGTCCTTCAGGCGAGTTGGCCTGGAAATATTTAGTATAGCCTTGATTTTGTCTTTGTTTACCTCTATGCCTCTTTGAGACATGATAAAACCTAACAATTTTCCGGGTAGGATTCCAAAGAAGCATTTCTTCGGGTTAAGCATTATGTTGTATTTTCGTAAATTGGCGAACGTTTCCTCCAAGTCGGAAATCAGGGTTTCCTTCTTTTTGGACATCACCGCAATATCATCCACATATGCATGTACATTGCCTCCGATTTGATCATGGAGGCAACACTGCATTGTGCATTGGTACGTAGCTCCTGCGTTCTTCAGCCCAAAGGGCATCATAATGAAACATAAGGTTCCGAAGGGGTTTATGAATGAAGTTTTGACTTTGTCGGATTCCTTCATCCGGATTTGGTGATAACCGGAATATGCGTCGAGAAAACATAGGAGTTCTGAGCCTGCCGTAGAATCGATAACTTGATCAATCCTAGGCAGAACGAACGGATCTTTGGGACAAGCCTTGTTCAAGGCAGTATAATCAATGCACATCCTTAAATCAGTGGTGTCCTTTTTAGGGACCATTACAGGATTGGCCGACCACTCAGTGTGGATGACCTCTTCTATGAATCCGGCTAACTCGAGCCGTGCTATTTCCTTAGCTATTGCCTTACGCTTTTCGTCGCCAAAACATTGTAGGGACTATTTGACGGGTTTAGCATTCAGGTGTACATTTAAAGAGTGCTCGGCAATTTCCCTAGGTACTCCGGTCATGTCAGATGGCTGCCATGTGAAGATATCTTGATTTGCTTGGAGGAACTTGACGAGCGCGCTTTCCTATGTGCTATCTAGGCCTACGCCTATCTGGGTCACCTTGGAGGGGTCATCATCCATCAACGGCGTCTTCTTCGTCTCTTCTGATGCCTTGAACTCCGGATTCGGCTTTGTCACCACCTTATTTGTCGCAGGCATCTTGGACGGATCTATGGTCTTCTTGATCTCCTGGTACTCCTGGGCGCGCAGCATGGCTTCAGCAAAGGCGGCATTTCCGTCCTCGCACTCTCGCGCCTTCTTCGGGTCTCCCCTAATGGTGATCACGCCGTTGGGACCTGGAATTTTCATCATATTATAAATGTAACATGGACGAGCCATAAAAGCCCAGTAAGCCGGACGTCCGAATATAGCGTGGTACATGCTCTTGAACGGGACCACTTCGAAGGAAAGTGCTTCTGTTCGATAGTTCTTTGGAGTTCCAAAGGTAACATCCGAAGTGATTTCTCCTAGAGAATTTGCTTATCTTCCTGGGACAATTCCGTGAAAGATCACAGAGCTATAATTCAACTGGGTCTCCGAGATCTTCATCCGGCATAGCGTTTCGACATACAGAATGTTAATGCTACTGCCGCCATCCATGAGAGTCTTGGAGAAACCATAGCCGTCAATAAGTGGATTGACGACTAAGGCGTATTTTCCTCGCCTGTGCAACTTAGGCGGATGATCAGCACGGTCAAAGGTGATTGCCACTTCCGACCAGTCCAGGAACTGAGGGACAGTCGGAACTGTTGCGTTGAGCTCATGTAGAACTGCTTTCTTGACCTTAGCTGGTTGAGATCCGAGGAAGGTGATGTAAGTGTGTTTCTTTGTCAGGAAATTATTTTTCCCTTCCAGCTTGGGATTTGAAGCATCGGCTTCCTCCATGTCGGAATCATCCTTGGTCTCTTTATCTTTTTCGGGATTGTTCTTTCCCTTCTTCCCCTTAGCCCTGTAGCCAGCGGTATCGTCTTCCTTGATGTCGTCATTGAAATGACACTCGGCGTTTGTGTGGGAAGAGCCCCCATTAGCGTCCAGGTGATGCACACATGGGTTATTAGCAATGTCGTCCCAAGAGTAGGTTTTGTCGGGTTGTTGGTCTCCTCTACCCTTGACTCTTGATGTCCCACGACCACGTCCACGGCCACCGCCACGCCCTCCTCGTCCTCCGGACCTGAAAGTAGCAGTGAACACTGTTGTTTCCGTGTTGGGCTTTTCTTCCGAGGTGTTCTTGCGCTTTTGAGCTTGCTGCTTTGGTTGTTTTGTCGACTATGGCACAGCTAGGGCGTTAAGTAATCCCTCTGCATCATCGTCAGCATCTTCATACTTGCTCGCTATTTCTATCATCTCTCCCAAATCAGTGACCTTGTCACACTTCAAGCGATGACGTAGTAGACCAATTGGGAGTCCTGCACTGAAAGCTTCAATCGTAGTTTGGTCATTTACTCCTTCACAGGAGTTCTTGGTGTCGATCCATCGTCCGAGATAATCCTGACAAGTTTCTCCGGCTTTCTGGGTGTAACGCTGTAGGTCTCCTACCGTACAGGGCCTTCGGTATGTGCCTTCGAAATTACGAAAGAACGCGCTTTGCATGTCATACCAGTTGTGGATGGTGTTCTCCAGAAGTTCATTGAGCCATGATCGTGCCGTCTTCCACAACATGAGTGGGAGATATCGGGTTGTGACCAGGCTGTTTCCACCTTTGGCAATACAGCAAGCCTGAAAAAATCCTGGAGCCAAGTATCTAGCCGAGCTATACCGTCGTAGGCTTGAATATGTCTTGAGATAGCAAATCCTTCCGGGAATTTTGTAGCTCTTATGAATGGTCCGAAGCACTTTGTCCCCACGTATATATCATCATTTTCATAGCGCCGCGCCTCTATGTTGGAGTTAATCATGTGCCTTGCGTCACTTGGGGATAAAGATCGTCCCGAATAACGGATGTGGCTGCGGTGCCTTGGAGCCGGACTTTGGCTTCTGCCACCACCTCCTCCACCACGACGCCCTCCTAGGCCTCCTTGGGAGCCATTGTGATGGCTACTTGGTGGAGAGGGTGGAGCAGCTGGATTGTTTCCGGCTGTTCGTCGGCCTCCGTCCGGAGCATCATTATTCTGGTTCCGGGGAGGATCTTCATTACTACGAGCCCCTTGCCGGCTTGACTCAGCACGGTGTCCATCGTTCCTTCGTCCGTCAGCCGGATGGCTTGTGTGTCGAGGAGGCGACATTCTTTGACGGTCCTCCTCCCGACGTTTCTCTTTGTCTTCTTCCCTGCGATCATTCGACTCTCGTCGGGGAGGATTCTTCGGATTCAGTGCAGCAATTGCCTCTTGCTCCACAGCTGGGGCAACGTTGCGCCAGTCACGTGCAGCTTTGTGATGATGTCCTAAAGATCCTGTTCTTGAGTAGTTGTCTTCCCGACGGTCGGAATGGTGATACTGTTCCGGAGCACATTGGGGTCTTATGTCATTCCAGGCCGGATCCGTGCGGCATTGGTCAGATTGGGAGACCAGTTTTCCGCTTCCGGACAAGGCGGCCTTCTACTGCTCCAGACCCTTGTTGAGTAGTTTAATGCCCAATTGAATCTGCTCTGGGCCTAGATTACTTGATAGGATTTCTCGAGCCACAACGGTGTTTTGTACTGGTGTTGGATACACCCAGTCTCCCTTGCTATCGCGTCGAGGCATCCCATGGTCTCCTCCGAAGAGGACTTGGTGAATCTCCGGGAATTGGTCATCATGGGTGTGACGTTTCCGGGTCTTCTGATGCTACCGAGAGATGTACTTCTCCACAGTTGCCATGCGTTTCTTTTCTTCCTCAATGTTTTTGGCCTCATCGAGGAGTACTTGGCGACGCGCTTCTAGGGCTTGGGCCCTCTCGTCCAGCTCTTCAGCAGTAAGTTCTGCAACTGTAGGAATAGGTGTGGTTAATGCAGCATCGATGAGTTTACGTGCACCTTCCATGATCACATGTCCATCCACCGACTCTTCTTTGGGCTCGTCTGGGATAAGTGCTCCATCTGAGTCTTCCTCATAATCCTCGGCAATCACCTCCTCTGCCGGAGGATCTTTTACCGGGGTCTTGTTCCTCTTTTTCTTCTTCTTTGCCTTCTTGGCAGCGCCGGTAGCAAAGACGGCTTTGGGTCCGTTTCGCAGAGTCAAGCTCTGATCGGTACTTTCGGACATCTAGACCTCAGGATTGTCTCTGATATCCATGTCATCCTGCGCTTTGGGAGAGTTTTCCCTGGATCCTTCATCCATGGCTTCTCCTTCCTCTGCAGCTTTGGAGTTATACTCCTCTTCATACTCCGCGGAGAACTTTCGGAAATCCGCCGATGTCATTGAGTCGTTTGAGGATGCGGGTAAGTCGGTGTTTGTTCCGATCGCCTCCACCACTAAGTCATTCTTCTCTCCAGCATCGGCAGAACCGGATCCGGATCCAATGTATCCGACAAAGTGCGATGTGTGGGTCCTGAGGTAGTTGCAGCTTTCCTCATGGGCTTCCTCAAAGATCCTGATAGTCTCGCGAACCTCATCCATGCTTGCGTCTTGTATCATCATACGCCTCAATGTGTGCCTCAAGAATGGTTGATCTGTTCTGGCGTTGGCAGGGCCGGAACCAAATTTGTTGCTGTGATCCTCCTGGATTTCGACTTCAGCGGGTGGATCAATCTGGGATTCGGCCTCACTAGGGAGATCCACTCTAGATTCGACTTGATCCGCAAGGTCTTCATCAAGCTCGGATTTCTCCACTATCTCTGCAACTGGTGCGGGCTGGGTGGGATTAGGATTTTCTCAGATCTAGAACTCTACTGCCTCCGCAGACAAAGGGGACCCAGAATTTTCTTCTGTCTCTATCATCACCGCTGGGGTGGGTGGGACAGGTTCAGCAAAACCGATGTAAACATCGATCTCACCGAAAGACATGATAGTGTAGGTGGTCACGGCTTCCCTAGCCGGAATCCAAGTCTCGTCGAGAACGGAGAGAGGGACGTCGCTGGCATAGAGGATGCGACCGACGGTGATAGTCTCGCTGATTCTGATTCTTGCAGATTCCGCTCGGAACGCAGATTTGAAGCTCACTTGCCCCATGCTGGGCGCCAACTGTCGTCGGATTGATGACAAGTACGCCATGAGGGGGTCCTTGAGGCGTGTGGAAGAGAGGGGTGTGAGACGTACGGTGTTCCGGGACAGTGAGCACACAAGTTTACCCAGGTTCAAATCCGCCGGCTTTGGACGGATCCTACTCCTGCTAGCAATCCAGTAATACGGTAGAGCCGGAATATGGGTTACAAGGGTTTCGCCTGTGCGAGTTGAGATTGTAGACTATTGTCAGGGTGCCCTAAAGGCTCTCCCTAGGACGACTTATATAGATATCCAGCCTAGGGTTTACAGGAGAGATCTATCCGGCTACGACTAAGAGTCAGTTACAGAGTACATATTGAACTACAAGTAACACTATGGGCCTATGTCGGTAAGTCTTCTGGGCCTTCCCGTAGCCGGACTGGACTCCGTCTCTTCTCCATGACTAGGCCGCCCGTGAAGCAAAGCTCTAACCCGAAGTGGGCCACCCTGGTTAGTGAGGAACTGTGAGGATACCCGGAAAGTATATCCCCAACAGTTAGAGACAATAGAAGAAACTTTGGAGGATTCCTCCTTTTCATTAATAAGAAAAAACACATATTAGTCCTGTCATATTTTGGTAAAACCTCATCTTTATAATATTTTGTATGTAAGTATTTGTGTGGCAATTATCAACACAATAAATATGACAACCATGAAGGACGCTATTTATATCAAAAGCACTCATATCTACCAAAGAGGTTTTTCTTGATAACTCTTCACACCCCAAAAATAATGTAAGTTCATCATGCTGATTAGGAGTCATCATGTTATCACAATACAAACTTGCAGTACTCATTAGATTAGAAGGGCTATTATTATGGCTTGAGCTTTGAAAATTGAAATGACCCACTTCAAAGCAAAGATCACAGATAAAAGGATAGAGGGCACAAACTTTTTACCAAGATCATTTAGAGCCCTATACCACATTCTAGTTTTTTTCATTCCTGTGCGTGATACATGTCAACACCCAGATTTTTAATCCCAGATGCCTGTTATGCCATACCTCGCAATCCGAGGATTACCATTTTTGTGAGACATAACAGAATTGGTACCACAGTACATCATCCATTACAAACCATAATAAAGGTCTTACAAATAAAGGATCTGATGATCCAGTCTTAATACAATCAAAGCAGCGGAAAGTAAACGTAGTAGGGGCTCCATCTTCAGGGTCACATGCAATGCTGACGATGGGACATGATCCTAGTTGTCATAGACCTCCTGCTGTCCATCTTCCTAGTAATCCTCTTCATAGTCTGGCCATGGGAATAGCCAGGGACAAAGCCATGAGTACTCTTTAAGTACTCGTAAACTATCACTAACAAGTAAGGTAGTTCTAGTAGGAATCTTAAGCTCTAGTTTTATTTGCAAAAAGCCAGGTTTATTTCATAAGGAGTTCAAAAGTAAAGAAGCTAATTTAATTTTCTGCATCACCTGAGTGGGAACCTAGTATTCATGTCCACCACCCTGTTGTGGTTAAGTCAAGGTCATAGTTCAATTCACAAGTCATTTTTGAAAACATCTGACAACTGAACAGTCTGGCCACTCCAACTGTCCATGACCGCGGACACGGCTATTCGAATAGTTTGACACTCTGCAGAGGTGGTACACTTTCACCACAATATTCGATACATCCGTCAGGGATAACCCTAAATCATCATACTTAGTATGCGGATAATCAATCATAACCTTTCAATTACACACTCTAGTATAGGCACCTCCCCTATGAGCTTGGCCTCCCAGCCATGGCCATCTGCCATCCTGGGCACTGCATAGGTGGACATTCACATCATGAGTTAGCCTCAGCTCAACCTCTTTCCACGAGGGAACCCATACTAAGGCATATAAACTTCCAGTTAAGCCCTACCCAATTCAGGTATTGCGGTTGTACGGTAAAATTGGAATGGTATCGCATCCGAACCCAACCATCAGTTTTTATCAAAACTAAGGCTCATGCCTCAAGAAATTTCATCATCAAACCATTGTGTTTCAAAACACATGTCAAAACATTTCAATAGAATGAATCATCATTCCAAGGTTTTCATAATAATTTTCTCCAAGTATTCCCATCTAAAGTGATCGGTAGTAGTTTAGCACTAGCAACTATCAATGGGGGGTGTCACTAAGAAGGGGTGCTAATCAAGTGTAACTATCCAAATCTAGTTTTATGCTTTTTATGGCATCTAACTATAACTACCTAGGTCTAGTTTTATGCTCTTTACGGCATCTATCCTATTTTTCTAAAGGTAAAGAACTTTGGTTATCTTGCATAGGTAAAGAACTTTGGCAAAAGTAAACGAATAAAGCTTGCAAGTAAAGCATGCCTACTGCATCTTGCATAGGTTATCTTGCAAGGATGGCTCACATAGTTAACTTGTAGTGTTACGCTTGCCTTAAGTAGTGAAGTGGTTGAAGTTCTCTTCTTCTTCGTAGTACTCCTCCTCCTCGTAGCCCGGGTCAGTACTAGCGTCTATAAAGGAATACGAGGTACACAATCACCAAACAAATACTTAACTACTTCTATTTATCACACTAAGGCTCACACTTGATTATCTAGCATCATCCCAAACATCACATGAAATAAATACCTAGTCTTATTTATCTTATTTTGGAAAATTAATTTCTACTCATTCAAAATACTTAAGATTTAATATTCTCCAATTAAAATATGGGATCATGTTGACACATTTCATCACCACATATTCTAATACTTGGGAATGTGATTTCAAGTGGTGGTCACATTTTATAAAGTTTAAAATTACTATTTAATAAAATTAAAGTGACTAGAAATGCCTATATAGCATTATTTTAGTACTACTCCAAGATCACTGCATGTAAACCTAAATATTTTTACATATTCAGATAAATCTTGTCAAATGTGATTTTTGTGAGTTGGAATCAACTCAGAAGCATTTATGGTTGATTTTTGAAAAATGTTTGAAGTGGCAAAAGCCTCTGTCTTGTTATTTTTACTATAGGTGATCTATAATTTCAAATGGTTTGAATCCAACAGGCTTGGGTAGATATTTTGAATACTTTTCCTACAAATTGGAATCATGCAATTTGGTTCAGTAGATCTCTTTGAATTGAATTTCAAAGTCACTGACAGATTAGGGTTTTAAAAATAAAATAAAAATCTAAATTTGAACGCGGGGCTAGTGCCAGAACGATACTGGGCCGACCGAACTGCACAGGGCGCGTGCAGCGGGCTGTTGACAGGCGGGTCCCACGCATCAGCGACTAAACTAAACCAAAACGGTATGCTCTATCTGGGTTGTGCGATTAGAGTGCGATTGATGGCTGAGCATCATCGTCTCCGTCGCACCGCGCCAGCGAGAACTGAACCCTAACGCAACGGTAGGGGTATGTGGGGGCTCACCAGGGCTCCAACTAGACTTGGCGATGGGGGCGATCGAACGTGTCGAGGTCGGCGAGTCGAATGGTGGTCGCGGTGGCTCCTGGGGCGGCTCCTAGCTCCAGTTCCTCTTCTCCTCTGTAGCGGCGGGCTCCGGTGAAATTCCGGCAGGCTGGTGCTCGCCATGCTCCGGGGAGAGGTGTGGGAGGTTTCTGAGAGAGAGGGGAGTGAGCTGGTGTGGCAAATGAGGGCTGGGGTGGCCTCTATTTATACACTTGCGAGAGGGGCAGGTCGACATGGCTCGGGCTCATCGGTGACGTCGTTGTAGTGAGCTATTGGCATGGTTAAGGGTAGGGGTCGACACGGTGCTTCAGGGAGGTTGTCATGCGAGTGATGGCGCGGCAAGGGGCAGTCGAGACTGGTCGGGAAAGGTTCGTGCTCTGTGCAGGAACGGCGGTGTTCGAGATGGCGCATAGTGGTCACGGTTCGCGCGATGGAGAACGGGCGTGTCTGGGGGATTGCTGGGGTCGCGGTGAGTGTGGTCACGCGTAGAGAGGGCAAGGCTCGGCGTGTGTGCGCGTGTCGGCTGCGGTGCTCTGGCGTGCTCTCGGCATGGTAGACAAAGAAGAGGGTGCAGCGATTACGGCTGGTCCACAGCGTGTCTTCAGTCGAGGGGTGGACAGGGGGTGGCGGTGAAGTGTCGCATGTCTCATGGACATCGTGGGAGAGGGCGGCACGGTCTGTGGCGAGCGGTGATTGGTCGACCGGCACGGTGAGCTCGGGTGGTGCTGCACTGGTGCGAACGGTAAAGGGGGAGCTTGTCCACTACACTGCTGGGCACTAGGGGAGACCGGGGGAGAGAAATGGCCAGTTGCTCGACCAAATGGCCACATGAAATTAAGATTTGAATTTTTGGCTGAATTTTGGTGAGTGTTTGTCACATGCTTGGGTGGCTAGGGTTGCTGGGAAAAGTCAAGGTGAATTGATTGGAGTGGTTTTTGAAAAGTGGTGATCTTAGTACATACACTTGATTCAATTTTGAAATGTCTCTCAAAGGGGTTAAAAATAGTCTCTGTCTTTTTGTAAGGTTTGCTTGGATTCACTTTTACTTGGTCTAGCAAGGGGTGAAAAGATTTGGAAATGTTTCTGTTAGAAATCTTTTACTAGGAACACTCAAAGTGGTCTAGTGGATAATTTTGGTCAAAATGACCATTTGATCATATGATTCATATTTGATTTTCTTTTCTTTTGATTTAGTTTGTACATTGCCTAGATGATGTAGTATTCATCTTTAAACCATTCCTTATCATTTGTAGAAATCAAACATGGCAATTGCACTCATTCATACACTACTGCAATTCACAAATACATTCATATGGGATTTAATAAGAAAAGTTTTTGTTAACCCTAAACTTGGGTCATTAGAACTTGCTATCTTGTTTAATATTTTTGGGCTTTTACAAACCTTCCCTCCTTAAACAAAATCTTTTCCCGAGATTTAAGAAAAACTAGGAACTAAAGAGATTTGGAAACTCAGTCCTGATGTAATCTTCTCGCTCCCAAGTAGCTTCTTCTTCAGTATGGTTGCTCCACTAGATCTTGAGAAACTTGATACTCCGGGTCCTAGTGGTTCTGAAGGCTTCTTCCAAAATATGAATGGGTACTTAACGATAGGTTAGATCCTTATCGTTATCTATGGCTCGGTGATCGATGTTCTTGAACACTTAGGTCTTCTCCAGAAATTCTAGGCATTTGCGAAGTAACGAGATGTGGAACACATCATGTATGGATAACATCTCCTCCGGCAGTTCAGTTGATATGATACTTCTCCTCGGCAATTCAAAATCTTTAAGGGTCCAATATATCTGCGGGCTAACTTCCCTTTAAGTTGAAAATGATGCATTCCTTTCAAGGGTGATACTTTGAGATATACATTAAAGGTCAGGTCTCGACGTCTTTTGTCAGCATAACTCTTCTGTCTGGATTGGGCGGTCTTGAGGTGTTCACGGACTTTGTGAACCTTCTCTTCGGCTTCTTGTAGGATGTCGGGTCTGAAGATCTAACTCTCTCCTACTTGCGACCAATTCAAGGGGGTACAACACTTCCTTCCATACAGAAATTCAAAGGGGGCCACTTGCAAACTAGCTTGATAACTATTGTTGTATGAGAATTCTGCGAAAGGCAGACAATCTTCCCATTTTGTTCACAATTCTAGCACACAAGCTCTCAACATATCTTCTAAGATTTGGTTGACTCTTTCAGTTTGTCCATCGGTTTGCGGGTGATAGGCTGTGTTGAAGTTCAGCTTGGTTCCTAATCCTTCTTGGACTTTCTGCCAAAATCTTGCGGTAAACTGGGTTCCTCGATCCGACACTATGGTCTTAGGGGTTCCATGCAAACTGACGATTCTAGCAATGTATAGCTCTACTAGCTTCTAACTCTGGTAGGTGGTCTTGACAGGTATAAAATGGGCTACCTTGGATAGTCTATCAACTATGACCCAAATAGAGTCATTTCCCCTACTAGAGGTAGGCAAACCGGTGATGAAATCCATTCTAACAGAATCTCATTTCCATTCTGGAATCTGCAATGGTTGCAGAAGTCTTGCGGGTCGCTGATGTTCTGCTTTGACTCTCTGACAGATATCACACTTGGCTATGTAGCTTCCGATTTCTCTCTTCAATTTGTGCTACCAAAATTGCTCCTTCAAATCCTGATACATCTTTGTTCCTCCCGGGTGAATAGAATAAAGAGTATCATGAGCTTCCTGCATGATGACTTGCTTCAACTCAGAATCTGCTAGTACACAGATACGTCCTTTGTACCACAAAACTCCTTCTTCATCTTTGGTGAATCCGGGTACCTTCCCTGTACCGATACGACGCTTGATTCCGTCGATACTTGCATTTCCTTTCCGGGCTTCCTTGATCTGACTGATCAAAGTGGGTTGAAGTTCAATGCTGGCTAGGAATCCTTTGCTAACTAGCTCCGCTCTAAAATGCTCCAACTCTTCATGCAAACTTGGCTAGGCTTCTTTAATCATGGTGTTTAATCTACTCGGCTATCTACTAAGAGCATCTGCTACCACATTGGCTTTCTCGGGGTGATAGTGAATGTCAAGGTCATAATCCTTGATTAACTCTGTCCATCTCCTTTGCCTCATATTCAGCTCCTTCTAGGTGAAGATATACTTCAGACTCTTGTGATCCGAATAAATCTCACAGCGGTTGCCCATAAGGTAATGACGCCAGGTCTTCAAAGCTAAAACTACGGCTGCTAGTTCTAAGTCATGGGTAGGGTAGTTTTGCTCATGTTGCTTTAGTTGTCTAGACAAATATGATATGACTTTGCCTTCTTGCATCAACACACATCCGAGACCAATCTTGGATGCATCACAATGCACATCAAAAGGCTTCTTGATATCCGGCATAATCAAAATTGGAGCTGAAATCAATCTCTTCTTGAGCTCTTGAAAACTTGCTTCACATTTGTCCGTCCATTCAAACTTCTGATCTTTCTTCAACAGCTAGGTCAGCGGTCTTGTGATGCTTGAAAATCCTTCTACGAACTTGCGGTAATATCCCGCTAATTCGAGAAATGCGCGTACTTGGGTTTGATGGTTGGGGTTTTCCATTCTTCAACATCCTTAATCTTGGTGGGATCGACAGCAATTCCTCCTTCCGACACGATATGTCCTAGGAATCCTACTTCCTTCAACCAGAACTCACATTTGCTAAACTTGGCATACAACTGATGTTCTCTAAGGGTTTCAAGGATGGTTCTCAGGTTTAGCTAATGGTCTTCTTCTGACTTGGAATAGATCAGAATATCATCGATAAAAACAATGACAAACTTATCCAGGAAGTTCATAAAAATCTTATTCATGAGATTCATGAAATAAGCGGGGGAATTGGTTAATCCAAAAGACATGACAATGTACTCATATAAACCATATCTGGTGGTGAAGGTGGTCTTTGGGATATCCGTTGCACGAATCTTGAGTTGATGATAACCAGTTCTAAGATCAATCTTAGAAAACACTCTAGCACTAGACAACTGGTCAAACGGATCTTCTATCTTCGGCAGTGGGTAGTTGTTCTTGATGGTGACATCATTCAGTTTCTGGTAATCCGTGCACAAATGGTTACCTCCATATTTCTTATCCACAAACAAAACAGGCGATCTCCATGGTGATGCACTTGGTTGAATCAGACCTTTCTCAAGCATAGCATCAAGTTGCTTCTTCAGCTCCACTAATTCAGATGGGTTCATACTATAAGGTCTCTGAGCTATGGGTCCAGTTCTAGGAACTAGTTCAATGATGAACTCGATATCCCGATCTGGGGGCATACCGGGCAATTCATCTGGGAACACGTCGGGATATTCACAGACTACTCTGACTTGATATAGGGTTGGTTGGGCTAGACTGTTGTTGCATTTGAATTGACGGGGCAGTATCTCAGATACATGCTCTACTGATACTCCAGTGTTACTGGTCATGGTTATGGCTTTCTTGGCACAGTCAATCAATCCTTTTTGTTTCGACATCCAATCCATTCCTAGTACTACTTCCAAACCTTTGGTTCCAAGTACTATGAGATTAGCATAAAAATCTATTCCATGGATTCTGATAGATACAACCTTGCAAATTTTTCTAGCTTTGGTGGTTGACCCAGGTATTTGAACTATCATAACATGCTTCAATTTTGTTGGTTGAATCTTACTAGTGCATGCAAATTCTTCTGTAACAAACGAGTGCGATGCTCTAGAATCAAACAACACTCCTGCAAGTACTGAGTTAACAAAAAACATACCCAACACGACATCTGGCACTTCCTGAGCTTCTTCAGCATTCATGTGGAATAGACGGCCGTTGCGGTTGAGTTGGTTCCCTGGGGCAAATCTCTTTCCAGGCTAGACACGGTGTTTCTACTGAGCGGGTGCATTCACATTGGTGGTTGCTGCAAGCTTCTTGGGGCACTCGTTGGAGTAGTGACCCTTGACTCCGCATTCAAAGCAAGTAATCATGGACTTGTCTTTTCCTGCAATAGGCACAACATTGCTTCCAGTCCTTGGGGCAGTATTGTTGTTGGTGGTGTCGTTGTTGGTGTTGTTGTTGTTGGACTTGGGCGATGCACGGTTGAAGTTATTGGAGTTGTCGGGGTTATTGTTGCGGTTTCCTCCAGACCTCAAGTTTCCTCCGCCACGATTGGGATAGTTTGGACAGGACATAGGGGGTCTATTGTTTCTTGGGGCATATCCTGCAGATGGGTTGGGGCGATACTTCTGTGTATGGTGGGATCCAGGCTGGTGCATCATGCGACGCTTACGGTTGTCATTGGCTTGGTTGATTTTTCCTTCCATCTGGATAGCAGAGTCCACTAGTTCTTCTAGATCCACAAAATGGATGTTGACTAACATTGTCTGCATCTCATCATGTAACCCATTCAGGAACCTTTCCTTCTTATTTGCTTTGGTGCTAATCTCATCAGGGGCATACCTAGCCAAGGATAAGAATCTGTCACGGTATTCCACCACAGTCATTCTCCCTTGCTTCAATTCCCTAAACTCATCCCTCATCCTAGTGACCAAACCTTGGGGCACATGGGTACGGCTGAAATTGATCTTGAATTCTTCCCAAGTCATCGTTTGCCCTTCGTTCATGGAACGATTGCTATTTCACCAGGCTCTTGCATCACCTGCTAGATAATGGGCGGCAAACAGTACTTTTTCATTGTCTTCAACTCCCACGACCTCCAAATTTTTCTGCATGGTTTGCAGCCAGTCATCGGCATCTAAGGGCTCCTCAGACTTACTAAATATAGGTGGGTTCGTATTCTGAAAGTTCTTGAGCTTGGATCCTGGTTATCCTGGTTTCCGTGACCTTGATTATTGTGGGCCATCTGAGCTATCTGTTGAAGAGTGGCTAAGTTGGCTTGGCGTTCGGCTCTACTAGCTTCACGGTCAGAAACTAACATTTGCAGAATCTCCAGCATTGGGTCCTGAGATGAACTGCTTCCACCGGCGTTACCGCGAGGCATCTGAAGATTGAGATAGATAATGAGACAAGGGGGAAATTTCTAGGGTTTATGGGTTTGTTTTAGAAACTTTAAACTTGGAGTTTGACTCAGGTTTTGCAAACTAAGAACTTTCTTTCTTTTCATTCATTCATAGCACCCAATACAACACACACCACAACAAGGAAACATATGGTTTTCAGAACCATTATGTGAAACTATGATACAGTGGTACCGAGTACAACTCACTCCTATGGTAGTGCTCAAGTGCATCTAATCATCATCAATGAAGGCGACATCATCTTCATCAGTGTGATCCTCCATGGCATCGTCCTCCAGGTAGTCATCATCATCACTAAGGTAAGAGTAGAGATCTCCACGGATATCTTCACCTTCCTCCTCCTTCGCTTCAAGCTAGATCTCCTGTTCACGGATGGTCTTCTCGAGAGTGGCCACCTTCTTGCAAAGAAGATCGATGGTGCAATCCTTCTTGTCACGCTGACGATGAAGTGAATGGCGCTCTTTGGCAAGGATGGTGAGGGTCTGGTCCTTCCTGACTGCAATGGCATGGTTATGGTTGGCGCAGGAACGGGCGTTGTCCAACTCCTTCTGTCTATCATACAACATGAAGTCAAGATTATCCACCTGGTGCTTCAGCTCTGGGTGTCCTGGCATCTCCAAGGGCAGTCCCATAGAATCATGCCTTGCGTAGTGAGCAAAGCGAGTGTCATTGGTCTGGTTGATGTTTTGCCCACACAGACAGGCAAGAGCTTCCTGCATAGCCCTGGCTAGTCCGTCTAGCCAGTTGTTCTCCCTCAAGCTGAATTGGATCTTCTCCGAGGTGGGTGCTTCCATCTTGCCTCTAAGATCTACAACTATCAGCCACTGTAGCTCTCCTCCCACGTGAGCGTTGAGTTGTGCCCCGAAGAACTCCTTGTGTGGGCGCTCAAGATGCTCTGCGAGTGCATCTAGATCCCTCTCAAAGATCAGGTGGCCTCCGTTGCCTAGCTGGTAGAACTTGCTATACTTGACCTCCATCTATAAGAATTTAGGGTGAGCAAGTTAGTGGGGTGATCAAGTATGTCAAATTTTCTGTAGGATTGCAAGAATTTTTGAGGAACATGAATTTTGAAAGAATCTCAAGGATAAGAGTGGGAATAGGTTTTCATAAATACTCACTTCTTTTGCTTTGAAACATTTTTTTTTGTTTAGACGTCCATTCTAACTAGGTTCTCCTATGGTCAACCTGGCTCTGATACCAACTTGTCAATACCCGGATTTTTAATCCCAGATGCCTGTTATGCCATACCTCACAATCCCAGGATTACCATTTTTGCGGGAACTAATAGAATTGGTACCATAATACATCATCCATTACAAACCATAATAAAGGTCTTACAAATAAAGGATCTCATTATCCAGTCTTAATACAATCAAAGCAGCGGAAAGTAAACGTAGTAGGGGCTCCATCTTCAGGGTCATGGGCAATGCTGACGATGGGAGATGATCCTAGTTGTCATAGACCTCCTACTGTTCATCTTCCTGGTATTCCTCCTCATAGTCTGCCCACGGGAATAGCCAGGGACAAAGCCATGTGTACTCTTTAAGTACTCGCAAACTATCACTAACAAGTAAGGTAGTTCTAGTAGGAATCTTAAGCTCTAGGTTTATTTGCAAAAAGCTAGGTTTATTTCATAAGGAGTTCAAAAGTAAAGAACCCAATTTAATTTTCTGCATCACCTAAGTGGGAAACTAGTTTTCATGTCCACAGCCCTGTTGTGGTCAAGTCAAGGTCATAGTTCAATTCACAAGTCATTTTTGAAAACATCTGACAACGGAACAGTATGGCCACTCCAACTGTCCATGACCGTGGACGTGGCTATTCGAATAGTTTGACACGCTGCAGAGGTGTTACACTTTCACCACGATATTCGATACATCCGTCAGGGATAACCCTGAATCATCATACCTAGTATACTCTAGTGTAGGCACCTCCCCTATGAGCTTGGCCTCCCAGCCATGGCCATCTGCCATCCTGGGCACTGCATAGGTGGAAGTTCACATTCACGAGGTAGCCTCAGCTCAAACTCCTTCCACGAGGGAACCCATACTAAGGCATATAAACTTCCAGTTAATCCCTACCCAATTCAGGTATTGTGGTTGTACGGTAAAATTGGAATGGTATCGCATCCGAACACAACCATCAGTTTTTATCAAAACTAAGGCTCATGCCTCAAGAAGTTTCATCATCAAACCATTGTGTTTCAGAGCACATGTCAAAACATTTCAATAGAATGAATCATCATTCCAAGGTTTTCATAATCATTTTCTCCAAGTATTCCCATCTAAAGTGATCAGTAGTAGTTTAGCACTAGCAACTATCAATGCGGTGTGTCACTAAGAAGGGGTCCTAATCAAGTGTAACTATCCAAATCTAGTTTTAGGCTTTTTATGGCATCTAAGTATAACTACCTAGGCCTAGTTTTATGCTCTTTATGGCATCTATCCTATTTTTCCAATATTCACAAATCACTAACTAAAGGTAAAGAACTTTGGTAAAAGTAAAATAATAAAGCTTGCAAGTAAAACTTCGGATTGGTATAATCAAGGTTGCATAACCAAAGCATGCCTACTGCATCTTGCATAGGTTATCTTGCAAGGATGGCTCGCATAGTTAACTTGTAGTGTTAGGCTTGCCTTGAGTAGTGCAGTGGTTGAAGTTCTCTTCTTCTTCGTAGTACTCCTCCTCCTCGTAGCCCGGGTCGGCACTAGCGTCTATAAAGGAATACGAGGTACACAATCACCAAACAAATATTTAACTACTTCTATTTAGCACACTAAGGCTCACACTTGATGATCTAGCATCATCACAAACATCACATGAAATAAAGACCTAGTCTTATTTATCTTATTTTGGAAAAGTAATTTCTACCCATTGAAAATACTTAAGATTTAATATTCTCTAATTAAAATATGGGATCATGTTGACACATGTCATCACCACATATTCTAATACTTGGGAATGTGATTTCAATTGGTGGTCACATTTTATAAAGTTTAAAATTACTATTTAATAAAATTAAAGTTACTAGAAATGCCTATATAGCATTCTTTTAGTACTAGTCCAATATAACTTCATGTAAACCTAATTATTTTTACATATTCTGATAGATCTTGTCAAATGTGATATTTGAGAGTTGGAATCAACTCGGAAGCATTTATGTTGATTTTTGAAAAATGTTTGAAGTGGCAAAAGCCTCTGTCTTGTTATTTTTACTATAGGTGATCTATAATTTCAAATGGTTTGAATCCAACAGGCTTGGGTAGATATTTTGAATACTTTTCCTACAAATTGGAATCATGCAATTTGGTTCAGTAGATCTCTTTGAATTGAATTTCAAAGTCACTGACAGATTAGGGTTTTAAAAATAAAAGAAAAATCTAAATTTGAACATGGGGGGAGCGCGGGAACGATACTGGGCCGACCCAACTAAACAGCACGCGCAGCGGGCTACTGACAGGTGGGTCCCACGCATCAGCGACTAAACTAAACCGAAACGGTATGCTCTGTCTAGGCTGTGCGATTAGAGCATGATCGACGGCTGAGCATCGTCGTCTCCGTGGCACAGCGCCGGCGAGAACTGAACCCTAACACGACGGTGGGGGTATGTGGGGGATCACTAGGGCTCCAGCTAGACTTGGCGATGGGGGTGATCGAACGTGTCGAGGCCGGCGAGTCAAATGGTGGTCGTGCGGCTCCTAGGGCAGCTCCTAGCTCCAGTTCCTCTTCTCCTCTGTAGCCGCGGGCTCCGGTGAAATTTCGGTGGGCTGCTGCTCGCCTTGCTCCGGGGAGAGGTCTCGGAGGTTTCTGAGAGAGAGGTCTCAGAGGTTGCTGGTGTGGCAAATGAGGGCTAGGGTGGCCTCTATTTATACATTGGTGAGAGGGGCAGAGCGGCATGGCTCAGGCTCATCAGTGACGTCGTTGCAGTGAGCTATTGGCATGGCTGAGGGTAGGGGTCGACGCGGTGCTTCAGGGCGGTTGTCATGTGAGTGATGGCGTGGCAAGGGGCGGTCGAGAATGGTTGGGAGAGGTCCGTGCTCTGTGCGGGAACAGCGGCGTTCAAGACAGCGCACAGTGGCCACGGTTTGCACGACGGCGAACGGGCGTGTCGGGGGTAGCTGGGGTCGCGGTGAGTGCAGGCACACGCAGAGAGGGCAAGGCTCGGTGTGTGAGCGCGTGTTAGCTGTGGCGCTCTGGCGTGCTCTAGGCATGGTGGATAGAGAAGTGGGCACATCAATTACGACTGGTCCACGGCGTGTCTTCGGTCGAGGGGTGGACAGGGGTGGCGGTGCAGTGTCTCCTATCTCCTAGACATCGTGGGAGAGGGCGGCACGGTCTGCGGCAAGCGGTGCTTGGTCGACCGGCACAGTGAGCTCGGGTGTCACTGGACTGGTGCAAACGGCAAAGGGGGAGCTTGTCCACTGCGCTGTTGGGCACTAGGGGAGACCGGGGGAGAGAAATGGGGCATAATGGGGAAAAAATACTTCTCAGAACAGTGATTGTTAGGCAAGGTTTTACTGTTGTCTGCCAGGTGCTCGACCAAATGGCCGCATGAATTCAAGATTTGAATTTTTGGATGAATTTTGCTGAGTGTGTTTGTCACATGCTTGGGTGTATAGGGTTGCTGGGAAAAGTCAAGGTGAATTGATTGGAGTGGTTTTTGAAAAGTGGTGATCTTAGTACATACACTTGATTCAATTTTGAAATGTCTCTCAAAGGGGTTTAAAAATAGTTTATGTCTTTTATAAGGTTTGCTTGGATTCACTTTTACTTGGTCTAGCAAGGGGTGAAAATATTTGGAAATGTTTCTATTAGAAATCTTTTACTAGGAACACTCAAAGTGGTCTAGTGGATAATTCTGGTCAAAATGACCATTTGATCATATGATTCATATTTGATTTTCTTTTCTTTTGATTTAGTTTGTACATGGCCTAGATGATGTAGTATTCATCTTTAAACCATTCCTTATCATTTGTAGAAATCAAACATGGCAATTGCACTCATTCATACACTACTGCAATTCACACATACACTCATATGAGATTTAATAAGAAAAGTTTTTGTTAACCCTAAACTTGGGTGATTAGAACTTGCTAATCTTGTTTAATATTTCTGGGTGTTACAATACAATATTCTTCTTAAATTTATTCTTCTCACAAGGTCTATGTATTCCACAAAAAATAACATGCTTATAAGAAATAGTACTTTCAGAGGTTTGAGCATGTTCATTGCTATCCTTAATAACAATTTCATTTTTCATGCAAGTGTCTTTAAAAGGTTCATGATACATGTCCCATTTTTATTTAGGAGCATTAATATGAGAAGCAAATTCTCTACAACAATCAACAAGAATTTGAGGATCAATACCATATTTAGCACTAAGCTCTTGAAAATGGATGAGTTGCAAGGTACCCAAGCATCATCAAATGGATGATTTTTAAAGTGTAGATTGAGTACAAAGGATCCATGCTTGATATTGGTCTTCATTAACTTGGAACCTTCTAGAAGGGATTAACTCTAGTTGATTTAAATAAGGGATTAGATGCTCACATTAGTGACCAGAGGTCAGGTTTAAGATTTGGTAATTTGCTTAGGGTTTGGTAGATCTTAACTTAGTTGATTCCTCTAGGATGAGAACCTAGAGTAGCTCATACTACTCCCTAAGTGTCGTTGTATTGGGAACAGCAGTACCTAAGAAGGTTAGATAGAGGTGTGGGGACTAGCAGGGAAGCTATCGACGGCGTCCGCAGGCGGGATTGGATACAAGCAAGCATAGTTAGACGCAGGAAGTACCCAGGTTCGGAGCTCTCGTGGTGAGGTAAAACTCCTACTCCTGCCGATCTGACTATGAGCGATATACGGGCTACAAGTGCTCCTCGAGCTGTATTCTCTAGCTACGTCTTAAATGCACACTGACCAACCCTTTCTACTGAGGCCTTGCCTCTCCTTATATAGGCAGAGAGGCAACGGTCTCACTGGCCAGTCCGGCTGGTTGGCCCCACAGGTGGGTCCCAGCCGGCTGGTCATCTACAGTATCCGGTACAACCATGTCCCATCAGAGTACTAGCGATATGGCTGTCGTGGGCACAGTGAACACCATGCGAGTTTTTCGTCAGCATCGGGCCACTGTTCTCGCGTCATCCCTGCAAAGTCTTTGATATGGCCGAGTAGTTGCCAGTCTTGTCGTCGTACAGGGCGTACCGCGCACTGTCCCGCACGTCGTCCTGTCCCCTTGATTGGTTCCGGCTACGCTGTTGTAGCCAGCTGCTTCTCGCCGCTCTGGCTACCTCACGGTAGCCGGCCTGACTTGCCCTGTCCGGCTGTGCTTAACTAGCCGGACGCGATCCGACTACCATGTTTCTTGTCTGGTTGGGGTATCCGGAGGTCATCCCCCCGACACTAGCCCCCGAGCGCGTGTAGATTTCGCCCTTAGGTGAAATGTGCGCGCGCTCCCTCTTCGTTTTGAATTTTTGACCGGCTACGCCTGGCGGTTGTGCTACCCGTTACGTCAGTACTGACGCCAGCCACACACGCACACGCCATCATTGCTCTGTGGCGGGAAGCGACACGTCCCGTCGCACGTCACCTCGAGAAACTGCCGCCTGACGCTTCGGTTCTTGCTCCAGGATCTTCTGCGCACCCCGCGTCTGCACACGGGATCTGGGGTGGCGGTTGGGGTGGGGGGCGCCTCGATGGATGCCGCGTGGCACCGTGGACGGTTGCCCTTCCGGTCCTTTAAAGGGGCACCTGGGGAGGGCCACCGCCACTCATCCTCCGCCGCACCCCCAAGCGAACTGGAAATGGCCGCCGACCGCGGAGCGTGGTGCGGCTCTTCTATTACGGAGGAGCACATCCAAAAGTACCACGCCACCCGCGTCCTGCTGTCGAAGGATGAAGTGAAGGTGTGGCTTGCACTGGCAAGGGAGGTGTCGCCGCATCCGGCGGAGGGAGAACGGGTGATCTTCCTCTCGCACCTGGCGCGCGGGTTTAATCACTAGTTTTCTCATAACAAGTTTAATTTGGAAGGTAAACAAAAGCATGAATATACTTGGAATAGCATAAGCTAGTAGGTAGGTATGGTGGACTCTTTGGAATAACTTGGTTTAGGGAGTTGGATGCATGAGTGGAACTCATACTTTGTTGTGGAGGCTAGCAAAAGACTAGGAGCGACAAACTAAGAGAGCAATAATGGCCATAATCATGCAGAGCGACAAAACATCATTGATCAAAGCATAAAGTGATACTACAAGTTGAAAACTAAAGGATCATAAAGGCTATGGTGACTTGAGATAGTCATAGAATGGTGTGAGCATGTGCCATGTCAACCGAAATAAAGCATCAAAGGAGAATACCACTATACTATGCTTTAATATGTTAAAACAACGCATGATTCATCTAAGGCACATTAAGCAATCTCAATTATTTATAAAAAGTCATGCTACACCAAAGAATACTAAGCATAAAGCCAAAACAATACCAAGCATGGCATGACAGAGCATAGGCCAGAGTCAAAAACGAGCTCTTTTTACCACATAAGCATGAACTTTCCTACTCTTTTCCAAACCAAACCAAGCTATTTGCAAACCAATGTATGAAACAGGGGGTCCAACCAATTTATTTAGAAAACTAAGCAAACAAAAGAAAACGAAAAACCAAAAAAAAAATGAAAAAGAAGACGCTCCAAGAAAAACACAATTGTGCATGAAACAATAAAAATGAAGCGTTTGGAAGAAACCTGGGATTTTTATTGATGAAGAAGGGCTGCATTGGGCATCCCCAAGCTCTGACGCTTGTACTTCTTGGATATTTATTGGGGTGACACGCGTGGCATCCCCAAGCTTGAGCTTTAGTCCATCCTTCATCTCATTACTCATTCCTTCCATACACCTGAATTTTTTCCTTCATGCAAAACTTCACACAATCTTTATTAGCAACATTAGTGCACTCAAGATAAATAAGTCTTAAGGTTCAGTTCCAACACCAAATAAACTTCCATTAGAACACTAGCTACTGTAGCACTTCCCTCAAAAAGCTCAATTCCGCAAAAGAACTCAAAAAGGAACCAATAAGAAGCAAATGCAGAAAATGGCAGAAATCTGTCAAAACAGACCAGCAGGTAAAGATGAAATTTTTCGAAGACCTTCTGTTGCTCAAATCAAAATGTGTTGATCTAACGAAAGTTAGATAACAACCTGGGGCCGAAGAACAAAAATGCACGCCTCAAAAAGACGTTCAGAGATTTTACACGAATTTTTACGGTGAAGCATAGAAATCTGTTTCGGGACAACAACTTTCCCAATCATTACTTCTCTCTCATAAGAGGTTACTCTTGGCACAAAAAGCAAATAAAAAGGATAAGGAGAGGTTATTACAGAGTTAATAACTTCCAGGACTCATCTAAAACTTTTGGGTTATCTCCCAATAAGTACTTTCTTTAACGCCTTTAAGTTAGGCATAAGAAGCAAAGAAAGAATCAAGTGTTCTCAAATACCAGAAATATTTTCAACAAGGCAAGGTATATCATCCAAATAAGCTCTAGAGGATCCTCTCTCAATGCTCTTAGGTTCACTATTCTCATCAAAAGGGTTTGCAGTAACAATCCAATCAAGATTCTTTTCTATGGCATCATGTATTGCTACTAGTTTAAAGGGTATTGGTATCTTAGGTTCCTCCCTAATAGGTTTGGTTTTGTTCATCTTTTCTCGTGTACCAACAACATCTACACATGAGCCTAGCATATTGAAACGTCCAGAGACTTTCCTAGCTTCCTTGGCAACATCATAGAACTCCTTAAACAAAGTTTCTAGAATAAAATCCCTCTTTTCAGGGTCTTCAATTTCTTTAAGCTTAAGAAACATTACTTGCATTAAGGGGTTGAGGTTAACAAACCTAGCTTCTAACATATGAATTAAAGAAGCTGCAGCAACCTCATAGTTTGGAGCAAGTTCTGCAAGGGATCTATCCTCAGTATCCTAATGTTACTAACATGATTAAAGAATTCTTCAATATTATCTTTCCCAATTATAGAACCACTACCAATTGAAAGGTCTTTCAGGGTGAAAGTAGGGATCAACATGGTGAGCTAAGGAAGAGGTGAAAACTAAAGGAGACTTAATTTTTTTGTGTTTTTGAAAAGAAAGCAAACTAGTAAAACTAATTTTTTTGTGTTTATGATAAAGAAACAAGCAAACAAAGCAAAACGAAACTAAGCAAAACAAAAATAACAAAGTAAAGAGATTGGTTATGAGGGACTCCCCTTGTGAAGATGTCCTTGACATCCCGGCAACAGCGCCAGAAAAATGCTTGATGGCTCAATGCATGGCGCCCAGAAAAATGCTTGATGGTGGTGTTGATGTAGAGCTCGTTGGGAACCCCAAGAGGAAGGTATGATGAGCACAACAGCAAGTTTCCCTCAGTTATGAAACCAAGGTTTAATCGAACCAGTAGGAGCAAGGAAACACCCCAAAGGTGTTACTAGCTGAGCTTTGGCAGGGCGCACTACCGGTGCTAGTAGCAACGTGGAGACCTGCACAACACAACCATAGAACTTTGTCCCCAACTTGTGATGAGGTTGTCAATCTCACTGTGTTTTGCGGAAAACAAAGGATTAAACGTATCGAATGTAAAGAAGTAAAAGTTTGCAGAAAGTAAACACAAAGCAGTAAAAGGTTGTAGATTGTATGTAAAGAAAGAGGACCGGGATCCATAGTTCACTAGAGGTGGATCTCCTTAAGATAGATAACATGATGGGTGAACAAATTACAGCGAGGCAATTGACAAACATCGAGAAAGCAATACATGCATATACTAATCATCTTGACTCCTTTGAGACTTGATTGGGCATTACAACATAATACATAGACCGCCATCCAATTGCATCTATGACTAATAATCCACCTTCATGTTATCATCTGAACCCCCTCCAGTATTAAGTTGCAAGCAACAGATTATTGCTTTACGAACTGCGTGTAAAGTAAACAATACGATTGTTCTATGAACAAAGGATTGTTGTTTTCTCCCTAGTATCAATAGCACATCTAGTACCTTAGAGATTTCTGTCACTTCCCCAAATTACAAGAGGCATGAACCCACTATCGATCATAAATACTAACTCTTGGAGTTGCTAGTATCTACTTGGCCAAGATAGCTACTAACAATGGAAATCATGCAAGATCACAAATAACAAAGACATCATAGAATCAATAATCAATCTGAAATAGCATCTCAATATCCATCGGATCCCCGCAAACACAACATGTAGAATTACAAATAGATGATCTTGATCATGAACTGAGCTCACAAGATCTAAACATGAAAACACAAAGGAGGAGAACTAGCCATCTAGCTACTACATGGATCCGTAGTCCAAGGATGAACTACTCACACATCATACCGGAGGCTTGCATGGTGATGAAGAAGGCCTCCAGGTGAATTCCCCTCTCCCGCAGGGTGCCGGGAAGAGCTTCAGATCCCTCCCGATCTGGGGATGGAGATGACGGCGGCTATAGACTCTTTCGTGGATTTTTTGATCGGGTACTTAGGGTTTTCATCTCGAGGGAAATATATAGGCGGAAGGCAAGGCCGAGGGGGTGCCGGGAGCGGCAACACCACCCCCTGGTGTGGGCCAGGTGGTGTGGTGGCCCCCTGGCCCCTCTCCGTCTCGTATTCTGGCACTTGATGATATCCAGAAAAATAGGCACTTTGGATTTTGTCCCGTCCAATTCCTAGAATATTCATTTTCTGACTTTCCTGGAACCAAAAACAGCAGAAAACAGGTAGCTGGCACTGTGGCTCTTGTTAATAGGTTAGTCCAAGAAATCATATGAAAAGTACTCCAAAGTTGGAACAAAACACAAGAAAGTGGATAAAACCAAGCATGGAACATCAAAAATTATAGATACATTTGCAATGTATCACCGGCTGGAAAGCTCCTTCTCCAACCGGCTTGCTACTAGCCGGCATGTCTTGCTGGGTCATGGCCACATTGCGCATGATCATGCGCTTCTCTTCGGCTATGATGAGGGCCTCTGCCAGTTTGGAACCGGCTGAGGCGCACTCCATCGACCGCCTGAAGCAGCTGGCAACGGTGATCACGCTGTTGGGTCCCGGCATCTTCGTCTTGAGGTACGCGTAGTGGGGGACGGCCATGAATTTGGCAAGGGCAGGGCGCCCGAGGAGAGCATGGTAGGAGCTCGTCAGGTTTACCACCTCGAACCAGATCGGCTCGCGACGGAAGTTCTCCTTGGCCCCAAAGTTGACGTCCAGCTGGATTTTACCCAGCGGGGCACAAGCCGGTCCCGGCAGTACACCATGGAACATTGTGGAAGTCGGGCGCAGGTCGCATTCGCGAATGCCCAGCTTCTCTAGCGAAGACCAGTAGAGGAGGTTGAGGCTGCTGCCTCCATCGACGAGGACACGTGAGAAGCGGTAGGTGCGCTTGTTGGAGACGATGAGGGGGTCGAGCACCATGGCGTAGCCCCCGGGAGTCGGCAGCTGCTCCGGCTGGTCCTCTCGGCTCTAGGTGATGGGGGTTTCTGACCAGTTCAGGTACTGGGGGACCGAAGAGACGATGGCGTTGACCTCCTTGGAGCGTCGCCTACGGCTATGCTTGTCGTCCAGCTCTGTCTCGAAGATGTGGCTGGGGGTAGACATTGTTGTTGTTGTCGTCGTTACCATCATTGCCGGCTCCCCTAGCCGGTGGTGGTGGTCCACCAGGAGGGGGCGGGGGGAGACGTTGCTGGTTGCCCTGGTCTTTCAGCTGGCGAGTCCAGCTGCAGTTCCGGGTGGTGTGCGTAGCTGGTTTGAAGGGACCGCTATGCCACTTGCATGGGCTATCAAACATCTGGTCGAAGGTGAGCCGCGGCTTCTGCCTTCTTGCATCATTAGCTGGTGCGTCGGGCGCACCCTCCACAGCATTGACCTGCCGCGCGTGGTAGCGGGGCTTCTGCTATCCGGCTTGGCGGTCCCCATGGAACCGGTTGCCGTTGCCGTGGCGCCTGGAGGATCCGTCTTCTCCAGCCAGATTGCTCGGACGGTCGCGATCCGGCTCCGTAGGAGTCGGACGCCCATCAGCATTTACTCGGAGGGGCTTCTTCATGGCGGCATACGTCGTGGCGTACTGGTCCGCTATAGTCATGAGCTCCGCCATGGTTTTTGGCTCGTCACACAGTAGTCGGTGGCGAAGCATGCTGCCTTCTCGGCATCCCTCAATGAAGAAGTTGATGGCCTGGCTCTCCAGGATGCCCTTGCAAGTGTTGCTCAGCTCCGTCCACTTGGAGAGGTACTCGCGGTCGGTCTCGCGGTCGCCCTGGATGCACAAGGCCAGGTCGCGTGGGCGTCCTGGACGCTTGTACGTGCCATTGAAGTTGCAGACGAACACCTTCTCGAAGTCTGGCCAGGCGTTGGGCGCGAGGCTATTGAGCCATGTCCTTGCCAATACAGTTAGCATAAGGGGGACGTAGCGCATAGTTGTGCGCTTGTTCCCATGGGCGATGCTGACTGCCGTAGCATAGTCGGTCAGCCAATCTTCTAGCTTCATACTGCTGTCGTACTTGGGGGTATCCCTTGGCAGGGTGAACTTATCCGGAAACGGCTTGTTCCAGATACGGGGTCCGAAACAAACCGGTCCAGTGGAGTCTTCTTCCACCGTGACGCGCGCTTGAGCGAGGAGCTCGATGCGGTCACGGGCATCCGGACGATCCGGGTTGGGCGCTACCACCCGGCCCGAGAGACGGGAACCGGCGGGTCTTGGTTATCCGGTTGGTGGAGGGGGAGGCGGTGGGTTGATGTTCACCGTTTGCTCCTGGCGCGGCTGGCCCTTGTTGCTAGAGCTACGGCGCTTGCTATGAGCCTTAGCTGGCTGAGGGGAGGATGCCTGTTGGCTGTCGCAAGGCGCGCCCTTGTTGTTGACAGGTGGCTTGCTCCCCTTGGAGTAGCTGGGGTCCTCCTGCATCTGCCGGTTGGCATCGGCCTGTTCGTCTGCGATTTGGAGGAGCTCCTGCACCCGAGCATGCTGGCGGGCTTGCTCCTTGCCCTCCAGGTTGGGCAATTCATCTACTGCGGCTCGCGTCGCAAGCAGATTCTTGATGGGCGTGTTGTAGGTGGGCCGGATGAGGACGGGCACGGGATCTAGTTCCCCATCCTTTTCCATCCTTCTGCCTAGCTCGCCGCCCCGGCGCCGTTCCTAGCCGCGCCGGCTAGGCTCTGCGGTAGCCGGAGTGAAGCCGTGCGCGTGGTCGTACTCGCGCCGGGTGATCTCGAGTTGCTCGCGGGTTGCCGCTAGCTCCATGGCCTCCTGGAGGAGGAGTTGTCTCTCCATGGAGAAGTTGGCTTCCGCCTCCTCCGGGTTGTCCCCGAGGTTAACCGACGTCAGGATCCGATCAATGGCTTCCTCCACCGGGTTCTGGGGTTGCGGCGGTGTGGAGGTTCCGCCCTTGTTCGTGCCCCGCTCCTGCGGCTGGTGGGGGTGAGAACTGGAGCCGGCCATCATGACCTCGACGCCGCAAGAAGCGACGGAGGCGCTGCCGCCCGGATGCGGCAGCTCCACGACAGAGACGATCTCCCTAGGGAAACGCTCCGGGACGGTGGCGACGTAGACGGGGAGGTCGCCGAAGAGCAGGATGGAGCCGTTCGCCGGGAAGGTGGTTCCGGCAAAGCAGGAAGCATTGTCGATGACGCATTCGAACTTGCCGAGCGTGAGCACCAGGCCGGAGGCCACGCGCTCACCAGCTGAAGTGCGGGGTCCCGTGCGAAACGTGACTCCGGTCGAAGCCATCAGCCCCACGGTGGGTGCCAACTGTCGATGTGTTGGGAACGACAGTACCTAAGAAGGTTAGATAGAGGTGTGGGGACTAGCAGGGAAGCTATCAACGGCGTCCGCAGGCGGGATTGGGTACAAGCAAGCATAGCTGGACACAGGAAGTCCAGGTTCGGAGCCCTCGTGGTGAGGTAAAACTCCTAGTCCTGCCGATCTGACTACGAGCGATATACGGGCTACAAGTGCTCCTCGAGCTATATTCTCTAGCTACATCTTAAATGCACACTGACCAACCCTTCTACTGAGGCCTTGCCTCTCCTTATATAGGTAGAGAGGCAACGCTCTCACTGGCTAGTCCGGCTGGCGGGCCCCACAGGTGGGTCACAGCCGGCTGGTCATCTATAGTATCCGGTACAACCATGTCCCATCAGAGTACGAGCGGTATGGCTATCGTGGGCACAGTGAACACCGTGCGAGCCTGTCGTCAGCATCAGGCGATTATTCCCACGTCATCCCTGCAAAGTCTTTGGTATGGCCGAGTAGTTGCCAGTCTTGTCGTCGTACAGGGCGTACCACGCACTGTCCCGCATGTCGCCCTGTCCCCTTGATTTATTCTGGCCACACTGCTGTAGCCAACTGCTTCTCGCCGCTCCGGCTACCTCACGGTAGCCGTCCTGACTTGCCCTGTCCGGCTGGGTTTAACTAGCCAGACGCAATCCGACTGCCATGTTTCTTGTCTGGTTGGGGTATCCGGAGGTCATCCCCCCAACACTAAGCAAACGAGCCAAGCAGCAGATCAAGGCAATTCATCTTAGTAGATCAAGTCAACTCATCTTACAAGCAAAACAACTACTACTAGGGTTACCATCAAGCCTATCTTGAGGTAAGGATGGGTATTTTTAAAAGGTTGGGTTTTCAAGTAGGTAAGAGTCCTTGGTATTTCTACTAAGAGTGGAATTCAAAAGCTTATAAAAGGTTTTGGAGAAACCTAGAGGTAAGAGTAGTTGAAGGTGTTGTCTTGGAAACATAAGGAGATTATATTATATAGCTCTCCATAGTTTGGTAAATAGAAGATACTAAATAGTTAGTGTTGTAAATTCATCTTTGCTCAGGTTTTGAAATGCCAAAACATTGGAGAATATGAAATATAAGCCAAGATAGTTTTTGTGAACTAGTTGTTGTAGACTCAGGGTGAGGTAAGGAGTATAGCACCTACTACACTTTCAGATGCATAAGCACTCAAACAATCAAGCAAACACTGCATCACTAGTCAAGGAAAGTTTTTGTTCCCCCTGATTTTTGCATTCTCGACAACTAATCAACGTTGCTGAAATTGGGATGTTACAGTTTCAATACCCCGAAACTATTTCTGCTGATTCGACAGAACAAATTCCTGCGATGTCCATTATCTTCTCATGTGTTCCCTGTCCACTCAATTGCATCGACTAATCTTAAGTGTTTCTCCTCGGGATCAAGAACTATGTATACATGATGGAGACTTTCTCTGATCAATAATCATTAGCAGGACCTAGAGATCCATAATGACTCCCACTAGTTCCGCGAAAATCCAGTGATCGCCTGAACCTTTTTCACTGTAATCAAATTCCTTTTATCTCGCGATATTTTACTTATCCGAGATTCTATCACTCGGCATCATCCATACCTTGTTTAATCTCATTCCCAACAAGTACTCTTTTTCTCGTTCCTATGATATAACATTCTAGTGATCAAATCAGTTGCTTGCAATCTATGTCAATGTGATATCACTGAGAGGGCCCAGAGTATATCTTTCCGTCATCTGGATGGAAAAAGCCCATTCTTGATCCATGAGCCTCAACTAACACTTTTCAAGTACCCGACAACACCTTTATAATCACCCAGTTACGAAGTGACGTTTGATGTAATCAATGTACCTTTTTGGTGAAAGTGATTAACGTGATCTCATGGTCTAAGGACATTGAGTTACTACGAATGTGATAACAATATAAACTTGAGGACATGATTGTATTGTTCCATATACTTTGGTGATTGTTCATCATATCATTCACCAATGATATGACCCTGTTATTAACAACATCCAATGTTCATGATCAGGAAACCTGTGATCATAAGTTAATCAACAAGCTAGTACTAAGAGAGGCATTACTAGGACTTTTTATGTTTATAAATCACACATGTATTAATGTTTCCTCTTAACACAATTATAGCATGAAAAATAAACATTTATCATAAACATGGAATAAGATAATAACCACTTTATTATTGCCTCTCGGGCATATTCCTTTCACATTAATGGGGAGAGGTGGGGGCACCACCTTGGTCGCTGGCTATGGCCTTGGGGATTCCCCCTCCTCCTATAAAAGTAGCCCTCCTCTCCTCTCACAAGCACACCTCCTTGTGAAGGATCTCTCTCCCCTTCTAGAATATTCCCCATGTCTTCAGATTAGCGAAGTACATGTTCTCAGTGGTTTATATGGAAAGATTTGGTACTTTTGATTCTTTGCTGGAGAAAGGACTCGGAGGTTGTCAGGGTGCTGGACATGTGTGTGATCACGGATGCGCTACTACTTTGTGGCACTAGACTTCAACCCGATCTTGAGATCAGCAAGTGTATGACTACATCATCCACGAAATGAGATTTCGTTAACAAATCTTTTCGGTATTCGAGGGTAAGATCTCTATGGATGTATATCCACCCATTGATTGTATCTAGGTAGGAAGATCTTGGTGCTTAGTTGTTCATATCATAGAAAAAAATTGTTTTCTATTACAAACCCAATAGTGGTATCAGAGCCTGATCTATGCATAGATATTTTGCACGGGTAGAACAGATAATGAATATGTGGGCGCTAATGATCATGTTATTGCATCCTTTATGTATTTTTTATATTGGTGGCATAGTGGGATGAAGCGGCACGGACTAACTTTACATGTCCTCACACATGAGACCTGTTCCATGTTTGACATGCAACTAGTTTTGCATAAGTGGTTTGCGGGTGTCTATCTCTCCAATTATAGTCAATATCTCATTTATAACGGGTTGATAATAATTTGATTATCAGCGATTCCATGTTTGTAGGTTAGAATGGTTCTATCTTCAAAAGCCCTAAGCCACGTAAAAATATGCAAAAGATAAATTAGAAGCGTCTAGTTTTGTTTTTGCTAGGCAAGTGTTATGATATGGTAATGTTATAATTTGAAGTATAGTTTGATACTCTTCCAAATTATAACAAACCATAGTGTAAGCACCATAGACCTTAGCGTTGTACAAATGGAATGATGGAGATCATACCATGATGCACAAGATAGTAATCAAGTGCAAGAACTGTATCATATCACCTTTTGCATATGATGTTTGTTTGCATCTTATTTTGCTTGCTTGTATGTGCTTGATCCCTTATTTAAATATCAATATAAAAATGTGTTCTTCCTTTAGATGCACCATTAATAAAGTTTGTCGTTTCGAGACATGATACCTTGTAAACGTATCTATAATTTTTGATGTTACATGCTTGTTTTATATCTACTTTCTTGTGTTTTGTCCACACTTTGGAGTATTTTTACACATTTTCCGGAAATAACCTATTAACAAGATGCCATAGTGCTAGTTACCTGTTTTCTGCATTTTTTGGTTTCAGAAAAGCTAGTCTGGAGGGGAGACGAAGTGGCGCACTAGGGCGGCCACACCTGGTGGCGGCACGGCCTGGGAGGCACGCCACCAAGGGGTGTGGCCCCCTGGTACTCCGACAACCTTGCCCCTTTGGCTATAAAAGCCTCCCGGGACGAAAACCCTAAGTACCTGATCAAAATTCCACAAAAGAGTCTGTAGCCGCCGCCATCTCCATCCCTAGATCGGGAGGGATCTGAAGCTCTTCTCGGCACACAGCCAGAGGGGAGATATCACCTTGGAGGCCTTCTTCATCACCATGACTGCCTCCGGTGTGATGCGTGAGTAGTTCATCCCTAGACTATGGGTCCATGTAGTAGCTAGATGGTTGGTTCTCCTCCTTTGTGCTACCATGCTTAGATCTTGTGAGCTCCATTCATGATCAAGATCATCTATTTGTAATCTTACATGTTGTATTTGCGGGGATCCGATGGATATTGAGATGCTATTTCAGATTGATTATTGATTCTGTCATGTCTATGTTATTTGTGATCTTGCATGATTTTTGTTGTTAGTAGCTATCTTGGCCAAGTAGATGCTAGCAACTCCAAGAGAGAGTATTTATGCTCAATAGTGGGTTCATGCCTCTAGTAATCTGGGGGAAGTGACAGGAATCTCTAAGGTACTAGATGTGTTGCTGCTACTAGGGAGAAAACAGCAATCCTTTGTCCAAGGGACAATCGTATTGTTTACTTTACACACTTTGCTTAATGCAATTATCTGTTTCTTGCAACTTAATAATAGAGGGGGTTCGGATGATAACCTGAAGGTGGATTATTAGTCATAGATGCAGTTGGATTACGGTCTATGTATAATGTTGTAATGCCCAATCAAATCTCATAGGAGTCAAGATGATTAGTATATGCATGTATGATTTCCCGGTGTCTGTTAATTGCCCCGCTATAATTTGTTCATCCAACATGTCATCTATCTTAAGGAGAATCATCTCTAGTGAACTATGGACCCTGGTCCATTCTTTTACCATCTATTTACTGTTTACTATTTACTTTCTGCAAGCAATTACTATCTTCCACAGAATACATTTAATCCTTTGTTTTCAGCAAAACCGGTGAGATTGACAACCTCACTGTAAGTTGGGGCAAAGTTATGTGGTTGTGTTGTGCAGTATTCCAAGTTGGAAACAACACCTTGGAGTTGTTTCCCTTTTCCTACTGGTTCGATAACCTTGGTTTCATAACTAAGGGAAAACTTGTTGTTGTGCTCATCATACCTTCCTCTTGGGGTTCCCAACAATCTCGAATATATTTTGAGACATCAAGCCTTTTTTCTTGCACCGTTGCCGAGGAGTCAAGGACATCTTCACAAAGGGAGTCCCTCACAACCAATCTCTTTACTTTGTTTTTTGTTTTGCTTAGTTTATTTATGCTTTGTTTGCTTGTTTCCTTTATTAAAAACACAAAAAAATGAATACTCTTGAAAACACTAAGTTGTGTGACTTCACTAGCACCAACAACAATTATTTCATGTGCACACCTATTGCTCCACCTATTCCTGAAGCTACTTTCTTTAAAATTAAACCTGCTTTACTCAATCTTGTTATGAAAGAACAATTCTCTAGTGTTGGTACTGAAGATGCTGCTGCTCATCTTAATAACTCTGTTGAACTTTGTGAGATGCAAAAACATAGGGATATAGATGGAGATATTATTAAGCTTAAATTGTTTCCTTTCTCTTTGAGAGGAAAAGCTAAAGAATGGTTTCTATCCCTAACTAGAAATAGTATTGATTCTTGGACAAAATGCAAAGATGCTTTCATTGGAAAATACTATCCTCCTGCTAAGATTATATCTATGAGAAGTGAAATAATGAAATTTAAAAAATCTGATAATGAACATGTTGCTCAAGCTTGGGAAAGAATGAAATCTTTGGTAAAGAATTGTCCCATTCATGGACTGACTGCTTGGATGATTATCCAAACCTTTTATGCAGGACTGAATTATGCTTGAAGAAATCTGCTGGATTCTGCTGCTGGAGGTACCTTTATGACCATTACTTTGGGTGCCGCAACAAAGCTTCTGGATAATATGATGGTTAACTATTCTGAATGGCACACCAAGAGAGCTTCACAAGGTAAGAAGGTAAATTCTGTTGAAGAAACCTCCTCGTTGAGTGATAAAATTGATGTTATTATGTCTATGCTTATTAATGGGAAAGCTCATATTGATCCAAATCATGTTCCCTTAGCCTCTTTGATTGCTCAAGAAGAGAAACTTGATGTGAAATTTATTAGAAATAACAATTTTCGCAACAATGCCTACAAAAATAATTTTGGTGATAATAATTATAGGCCATATCCTCCCAGTAATGGTAATGCTTATGGAAATTCCTACAACAATAATAGAAGTGCACCCTCTAAACCTGAATTCATGCTTAAAGATTTTATTAGTAAACAAACTGCTTTCAATAAAACTATTGAGGAAAAACTTTCTAATGCTGAAAGAAATATATCATCTTTGTCTGAAGCACAATCCTCTTTGATTAATAAAATGGCTGCTAAACCTAAAACCATAGAAAATCCCTTTGCTGCTACTAATTCCATACAAGTTAGAATTGATGAAAATGCTAGACTGTTAGCTGAATTGCATGCTAAGTGGGAAAGAGAAGATGAAATTGCTAGAAATAGTAGTATTTGTACTATCACCACCACTAATATTAATGCTAGCAAACCACATGAAGTCCCCATTCCTTTTGCAACAATGCCTAAAACCAATGGAACCTTTTCCAATAAAAATGCTTAAATTTGTCGAAATATGGGAACAATAGGTCTACTACCTTGGATGGCAATTATGATTTCGATCTTGATGGTTGCAATATCTCTGAAGTAATTATGTTCCTATAAATACCTTGCTAAAAGTCCTAATGCTAGTGCTATGAATATGAAACATAAAGCTTCTATCCCTATGAAATTAGAAGATGGTTGGGAACCCATCATTAATATGAAAGTGAATGATTTTGATCTAAAAGCTTTATGTGATCTTGATAGTAGTGTTTCTATTATGCCTAGAAAGATTTATAAAATGCTTGATTTACCCCCATTGGAAGATTGTTATTTAAATGTCCAACTTGATGATAATGTAAAAAAAGAAACTCATGGAGAGTATTAATTATGTTCTTATTATGGTTAACAATGCCTATGTCCCCATTGATTTCTATGTTTTGGATGTTGAATGCAATGCTTCTTGTCCTATTATTCTCGGAAGACCTTTTCTTAGAACTGTTGGTGCCATTATTAATATGAAAGAAGGCACCATTAAATGTCAACTCCCACTCAAGAAAGGTATAGAACAATTCCCTAAGAAGAGAGAGAAGATTCCTTTTGCCTCTCCTATTAAAACAAAATTTGCTCTTAATGCTTCTTCATTTGAGAATACTTGATTCTTGCTACTTATGCCTAGCTCAAAGGCGTTAAAAAAGCACTTATTGGGAGATAACCCAAATTTTTAGCCAATTAATTTTTATTTTGTTGAGTATTGGGAGTTATTGCTTCAGTAATAACCTCTCCTTATCCTTTTGGTGTGGTTTTTGTGCCAATAGTAACCTATAATGAGAGAGAAATAATGCTTGGGAAAGTTGCTGTCCTAAAACAGATTTTTGTGCTTCGCTGTAAAAATTCGTGAAACATCTCTGTACGTCGGATTAAGCTGTAATGTTTTGTGCTTCTGCCCCAGGTTGTTATCTAACTTTCATTAGTTTAACACTTTTCGATTTGAGCAACAGAAGGTCTTCAAAAAAATTGGATTTTACCTGCTGGTCTGTTTTGACAGATTTCTGCCATTATTTGCATTTGCCTCTTAATCTCTTTCTCTTTGAGTTCTCTTTGATCACTTGAAATTTTAAAAGGAAGTGCTGCAGTAGCTTGTGTTTTAATGGAAGTTTTACTTGTGTTGAAACTGAACCCAAAGACTTATTATCTTAAGTACACTAATGTTGCTAATGAAGATTGTCTGAAGTTTTGTATGAAGGAAATTTTAAAGTGTAGGGAAGAACAATGTGACAAGATGAAGTATGGACAAAAGCTCAATCTTGGGGATGCCACCTGACGAGGGTTCAACTCGTCAATGCCCATTGTTATGGACTTGGGTTTTGGAGAAGGAGGGAGCGTTGGAGGCATCAATCGGCTAGCAAACAAGCACACAGGGACGCAAGGTTTACCAAGGTTCAGGCCTCGTAGAGGTCCCTACTCCTGCTTGTCTGCTCTTGGAATTATCGAGGGAGTCGAAAGTTACAGGGGTGCGCAGATGCAATATGGCGATGGTTGTGGAAACTAGGGTTGTGATTGTCCTCCTCGCTGCCCCCTCCTAGCCTTTATATAGATAGGCTAGGTCTCGGGTAGCAGGTTGAGTCGGTTACAGATTAGGGTTCGCCCTTTGAACTTTCTATCTTAAGCTTCTTCTTGCCTCGCAAGTAATCGGAGAGTCCGTGGGCCACTCGAATTCTTCATTGGGCCTTGGCAACGTCGTGGGCTTCTGCCGTATCTGAACCGTGTATGCCAAACTCGAGTACCTGTAGGGTATACCCATGTCAGTAGCCCCAGAGTGTCCAGTGGAATCGCAGATTCGACTGGAGACTTTATGAAGTCTTTCGAGTGCCTGACTGAACATTTTTTCGAGTGTTCTGTTCGTGTCATAGGGATTGTTGATATACGTGCCTGATTTTTCTGATGTATCGGTATCAGTTAACTGCCTTAGGGCAAAAGAACGCAATCTACTCAAACTCAAGTCCCCGGACTTGAATTCGGAAAAATGCTGGCGTAATTCGACTCAGGCCGTGGAGGTCTTACAGGAGTCAAATTCCAGTGTATAAGTGTGAGCACTTGACGCGTCTGTCAACGCATGTTCATCGTACCTGTAGGTACAGATATATTTCTGGTAGTGCATAGCAGATGCGTTGCCAGGCCTTATTCAGGTCTTATCTTCACGTTGTAAGTGTGACATCCGAATTTTTGTCATCACGAAGATGATTCGGGTGGTCGAGGAGACATAATCTCTTTGTAAGGAAAATACGAGGTGGAGTCGCCATAGCTTTTGAGTGTGGATGTTATCGACACATAGTAAGATGTATGAATAATCATAGGGTGCGCGACCAGTGCTCCCTATGGGAGTATCCCCCGGGTGCCTATTTGAGTCGTAGACTCGAGTGGGGACTAAAAACATTTTCTGATTGTTGTCGTCTTTGGATGCTTGTTTCAGTCGAATATGCTTCCAGCGCTCCCTATGGGAGTAACCCATAGATCACAATCGAATCGTTTATTCGAGTGATGGGTTTGTCTTGGATGCTCATACACCTGCATTCAAAATTATTTCGGGTACACGGTCAGCGCTCCTGTTAGGAGTAGCTCCTGAGTGCTTGGTTGAGTCGAAGACTCGAGCAATAACTAAAGTAGTCAAAATCTTCTTCTACTGAAATCGATGACGTCAGTGCTGACGATGTGACGACCTCAGTTGCCCGCGTGAGCGGCTTTGACGGGACATGACAAGCGGTGGGGTCCCACTTTCTAACTTCGATTTGACTGGGCATGCGTAATTGTGATATCCAGGCACATGGCTTAATAGGATTGATAGGATACCCATATCAACAAGTTGCAACTTCTTTTCCGGAAGCTCATTTGAAAAGAACTCTAAGGTTAAGCATGCTTGGCCTAGAGCAATTCTAGGATGGGTGACCGACCGGGAAGTGGGTAACCGGGTGCGCACAAGTGAGGACAAAGTGCGCAGAAAAGACTAGTGTTGGTCTGTGGGGCCAGTCTAGATATCCTATTAAGCTGCCAGGAGTGACAGCCCCCGGGCCCAAGAGTGGACGGGGTGTTACAAGTGATATCAGAGCCGACCCTTGCGATTACACGGGTGTGTGCGGGTCAGTGGCGGGACATGTGGAGCATGGCGCGTGTGGCCCGGAGTGGACACGGCATGGCACATGTACCGGCACTGGACGCACAGACGCGTGCCAAGAGGGAACGTTCCTGGGGTGTGCTTGGTCGATGAGGGCATCAATCTTCTAAAGGGTGGGTGTATGTGAGATCCAGGCACATGGCTTAATAGGATTGATAGGATACCCATATCAACAAATTGCAACTTCTTTTCCGGAAGCTCATTCAAAAATAACTCTAAGGTTAAGCGTGCTTGGCCTAGAGAAATTCTAGGATGGGTGACCGACCGGGAAGTGGGTAACCGGGTGCGCACGAGTGAGGACAAAGTGCGCAAAAAAGACTAGTGTTGGTCTGTGGGGCCAGTCTAGATATCCTATTAAGCTGCCAGGAGTGACACCCCCTGGGCCTAGGAGTGGACGGGGTGTTACAGTAATCTTTTGTTTTAACTACGTCTCCTCGATTTCCGCGCGTAATGGGAGTAGTGGGGGATGGTTCGTGGTTCACCTTCGCCACGGGTCGATGGCGATGTGCGCCACACGTTCAGTAGGGTTTTTGCTGGCCGTTGGATGACATCTGCGAGGAGGTTAAGTAGCAGTGCAGCTATGGTAAATTTTCCTCATCTCTCTTCTTGCTCGTGCGTCCTTCGCCATTGCTGTTCTCTCTGCTTCCTTGCACGCTTCCTCTTAGTGGCACTGGACCAGCTCCATGTTTTCCCCAGTTACTTTCTCTGCTCGCATCGCCATCGAAAGATGGGCAAGAAGAAGGGAGGCCTTGCCACTGGATCTGCGGCCACCATTGCCGCCACCAAGAAGAAGGGTGGCACCACCGCCGTTGGCACCAGCGCCGCTGGCGCTGGGAAGAAGAAGGTTGCGGGCACCCGCATCACCAATGGCTCCTGGCAAGCGTCCGTCATCAAGTCTTCCGAGCTACATCTTCTTAGTCAAGATGGAGCTCTTTCACCCGCAGATGATGACTCGCGGGTGCCTGGCGACGAGGTAATCCCCCGTCCTCCTCCGGGTTTCCGAGTGATTTTCCTTGCGTTCGTCATTTGAGGTATCTCTCTTCCCATGCATCCTTTCTTCAGGGGTCTTCTTTGTTTCTATGGGCTCTAGCTGCACCAGTTGTCCCCAAATGCCATTCTCCACATCTCTTGCTTCATCACACTTTGCGAGTGCTGGATCGGAATCGAGCCACACTTTGGTCTCTTCAAGAGGCTTTTCAAACTCAAACGTCAGTCGGTGTCTGGTTCCGTAGTCTATCATGTAGGAGGTTGCGGAATCCACGTCGAATCCTCCACCATCTACTTCGACATCAAGCTCACCGCGTCTATCCAAGGGTGGAGAGACAAGTGGTTCTACATCCGCGACTAGATGGCCGACGGAGAGCACTACGGACTCACGCCCTTCGACCCCATGGCAGCTTGTAAGAGGAGGTGTTCCTGGAAGAACGTCATGATGCCTGGCGAGTCCGAGGAAATGGAGGTGTTGTATCAGCATGTATGCGACCTTGAAGGCCGCATAGGAAAAGAAGAGGGTGGCGCCGCTCTCATTCATACGTGGTAGCACCGCTGCATCCACCCTCTGCAAGCTAGAGTCCATCCTATGTTCCGCTGGACCGGTGCTCGCGATGTCACTCGCATATCTGCCGAGGGTATTTCTGTGGGTGAGGTAGATAAGAGGTTGCGACTGGTGACCAAGTATACCGCCAAGGAGGATCTCCCTGGCGAATCAGTCGTGCCTCCTTTCGATGCCAACAACCCTTCGCTAGAGGTAGAGTTTTTTCTGAAGTAGTATTGTGTTTGTTCGATTGGTTTCGAAGTGCTTGAATATGTGTTGTTGTTTCTTCTGAATGCAGGACTGGAAAGTGTCTTCCAATGTTCCTCCTCGACCTGAAGGGGTTATCCCTCGCGAAGCGGAGGAAGAGGGCGAGTCGGAATCGACCGTCCCGATTGAAGAAGAGGAGGGAGCCCCCGAGTCTAGCGTCCATGACACTCGCAAGCGCTCCCGTAGCAAGGATTCTGACGCTTCTTCGCCAATGATGCCGGAAGGTCCTTCTGCTGCTGCAGAGGGGCCGATTCCCATCGTGCCTGTGTGCGCCATGGCTCCTCCTGCTCAGGAGAAGCTGCGACTGCTGAAGGAGTCGTCGGATGACTCCTTTGACCTCGACAAATTCAACTGGTAAGCTTAACGTCCGCGAGTTTGTCTTGCTCTCTTTGAGGTTCCCTTTTTTGAAGTGGTAATGGGCATGTTTTGCAGTCAAGCGGCATCGTCGTCTTCTGACGACATCCAATTTGTGAAAGAGTCCGGAGTCACAGACTCTAAGGCCAAGGAGGTGGCCGAATGGGCTCCTTCTCCTCTACTGGCGGCGCCACTCCGGCGCCAATTCTTCGAGTTCCCCACATGCTGGGGAGCATCAGATGGTTGCCCGGACAACTGCACGGCAGTCATGTTTGGAGTCCCTGGAGGAACATGTGAGTGTCCCTTTTGCTGTTTTGGCAGTCAAATTTGTACTTTGGGTTGCTGCCGAATCTCTGTTTCCCTTGATGTAGCTCATTGTGAAGGAAGTTGCTCGCCTTGCAGAGCAAGTCCCTGCTATGGGTCGATAGCATGCTCTGCTGGACAATCGCCACCGCGCAGTCGAAGGTTAGATTTGACTTTGTCTTTGTCTTCGTGGAAATTTGTTATCTCAATTGTTGATATGCCCTGTGTTTTTGTAGGTGAGCACAATGAACTTATCCATCGTGTTACGTCCCTCGGGAAGGGGCTTGTCGTGGCGTAGAAAAGGCGCGATGAGGCAGTCGTGGCTCTAGAGGAGTCGCAGAAGCGTGAGGAAGAGCTGCGCTCTTCCAATGCTGAAAGGGAAAAGTGTTCGAAGAACAACTTTTTTTGATTGCCAAGGCCCTCTCAGGTAATTTTTAGTTTCATTTGCATTGCTCCTTGTTTGATGTCATGTTGCTGTGCTAACACCTTTGTGCATGCAGATGTCACCGGCCTGAGCTTTGATGCCTAGTCCCTATGTCGCGCGGATGCGTTGGCTGGCGTCGTTGCTGCAGTCGAGGACCGAAGTGTTTCCCTTCAGGAGACGCTGGGGAAGGCCAAGGATGTGCTCAGCTGTCTCCGTGACGACCTAACTCCCAAGGCCGGGTTAATCGACAATCTTGATTACCTGGTGGAATCCTTCGCTGGAGGTATTCCTACGGAATTCAGGAACTCCCAGCGATCTGTCGGCGCCACCATGGCACTCGCGATGGTGCAAGCCCATGGCATGGAGTTGGATCCCACTATGATCTACGACGCGATGCCTGTCGACGCCGAAGGCCAGCAGGTAGTGTTTGCTCCCTTCGCTAGTAGCTGCGTTAAATATGGGTCTCGGCTTATCGAGACAATCGCCAAATACTCTGAGGAGGAGCAGCGAGCGAAGGCGGCGAAGGCCGCGGCTTCTGGGCTACCACCGGAAAATCCGTGGCGTCGGAGACTGCCATGGATGCGATGAAGCCCCCGAAGTCGAAGTCGAAGTTGAAGAAGCAAAATGCTCCCTAGTCTTCATATGTAATAGTTGTAGCTTAGCCTTTTGTCTGAACCGTGCTTTTGTGGGGAGTGTTCCCTTGACATTTTATCAAGTTTGACTGCAGTTCTCTATTTATCGATGTGTGATGAGTCTCATTTGCCTATTGCTTGATTGTACCTATGGTCCTTCAAGTGGTCCTTCGAGTGGTCCTCATGATTCTCCTTCCAACGATGAAACCATGATGCAGCTGCGTTCAAAGGTGGAGGAATTGCCATTGCTTTCCCGACTGGGCGATCGCATTAAGCAATTGGAGCGTGACTTGCCCATTATCCGTGGTAGCGTGGATGTGTGGAAGTCAAAAGCTGAGAAGGCCACCGCCCGCGAGAAGTATCTCTTGGAGGAAGTGGCACAGCTGAATGAGTAGTTCAAATGTTAGCTTTCTGCCTTCTCATCTTTTCTTTTATTCAGTCGTGGCGATGCCTTGTCTTCACACTTTGTTTCCTGCTTGGTGTAGTCGTTAGCGCTCATCATCCGTAGGATGAGAAGGAGTTGGTGGCCATTCGAATGAACAACCTGACCCAGGAGCAACTACAGGCGAGTGGGTATTTTTGGGTGGACCACGATCGTGCAGTCGCGCTGGCGACCCTGCAGGATCGCTCTTCTCGAGTGCTCCAATACTTTAAGAAGGCGCAATCGTGTCTTAGGCACATTTATCAGATGATGTTTCTGCTGGATACCGTCCCTTCAAGCCTGTTGGCTCTTTTGGCGAAGTTTCAAGATATAAGCACGGTATGCGAGTGCGTGCGTCAGCAACTGGTCGCAGGTGCGAAGGTTGTCCTATCGCTGGTGCGACTGCATCAGCCAGATGTGGACATAGCGGCCGTTGCTGCTGAGCCTCCGCCTCCTCTAGAAGGGATGACCTAGAACATGGTGCCTAACTACCAGGCGGTTGATCGGCCGGCGGAGGACATCGTTGACTTCTTTGAAGAGCAGACGAACGTTCATCTTCTGCAGCAGTAGCGTAGTTCGTATCCTGCACATAGATGTATGAGTGTTGTAAAGTTCGTATGATTATGTTGGTGTAATTAGTACCCATTGATATGTGAAGAGCTTGCTAGCTTGTATATTTTTCGAGTGTATTGTACTCTGCAGTTCCTTTTCATTAGCCTGACTTGTGTTTATCTCAGCACCTTGCCAACCTGTCAGGTGCATTGCAACTGGGTTGGTGTTTATCAAGGGTTCGATTGGTAATGCGTCAGCTACTCAGGATACTGTGATTTGTTCATACAACAAAAGTGTAAAGGGTGGCGCAGCCCCCGAGTAATGAAAGTGCAAGAAAATAAGGAAAAACACAGATTTTTGGGGCACTTAGCTTTATTTATTCGCAGAATAGTACGAGGTACAATGTGTGGCTAAGTAGCCTGGCTGAATAGCCTTACTTGTAATGTAAAAACGACTAGGGGTAGAAGCGACGCAGCTATGCGACGTTCCAGGGGTTGGAGTATGCGACTCCGCTCTCAAAATCTTTAAGGAGATAGGCGCCACCCAGGATTACTTCTGTGATCACGTAAGGTCCTTCCCAAGGGGACTCGAGCTTGAGATGCCCTTCTTGCTTCAGTCGCAGGACCAGGTCTCCTTCGACGAAGGATCTGAGGCGTAGCCTTCTACTGTGGTAGTTGCGAAGGCTCTGCTGGTAGATTGTTGATCTCTCCACTGCAATTTCCCGTGCCTCGACAAGGAGGTCAATGGAGTCTTTGAGTGCAAGAGTTGACTCCTGCTTGCTGTAAGCGACCACCCGTGGGGTTTTGTAGCGTACTTCTGCGGGTAGCACCACTTCAGCACCGTGCACCATGAAGAACAGAGTGTATCCCGTGGCATTGTTTGGAGTTATACGCAAGCTCCAAAGAACTGGTTGCAGCTCGTCTGGCCAGCATCCAGCGGCTTGTTCGAGCGGTCGGAGGAGTTGTTTCTTGATTCCTCCGTAGACGAGGCTGTTGGCCTTTTTGACTTGACCGTTGGTCTGCGGATGAGCCACCGAGGCGTAGCTTATGTTGATTCCCATGTTTTTGCAGAATTCCTGGAACCCCTTAGAGGTGAAGTTTGTCTCGCTGTCCGTGATGATGCTATGTGGCACTCCAAAGCGGTAGACAATGGACTCGAAGAACTTGACAGCGCTAGCCCCTAATTAATTCATCGCTGGCATGGCCTCGATCCACTTGGTGAATTTGTCAACCACGACTAATATGTAGACGTAACCTCCTCGCGAGGACTTTGGGAGCTTTCCGACCATGTCGAGTTCCCATTGTGCAAAGGGCCAAGCCAATGGTATTGGCATGAGTTCCGTGCCAGGTGTGTGTGGTTTGTCCGTGAATCGCTGGCAAGCATTGCAGCGCTGGACGATGTCCTTGGCGTCACGCATGGTCGTGGGCCAGTAGAATCCAGCTCGCAGAGCTTTGGCAACAAGGGCGTGACTGCCAGCATGATGTCCGCAGGTGCCTTCATGTATGTCGAGGAGGACGTCCCTTCCGTCCCCGTTGGAGATGCATCGTTGAAGTACCCCTGTAATACTATGCTTGTACAGTTTGCCGTTGATGAGGGCGAATGCCTTGGATCGTCGCGCGATGTGTTGCGCATTAGTCAGGCCATCTAGCAGCCTCTTGCTGAGTAGGTATGTGATGTAAGGTTGTGTCCAAGATGGCTCGATCATCATGACCCCCATTGGTCCTTCGAGTCCTGTATCGAGCTCCATGTCGTCGAGTGCCATTGGCTTGTTGGGTGGCGTAGCCCCCGAGTCCATTGACGTGCTTGCCTTCTTTTCTGGAGCCTTGGGCTTAATGGAGAATTCATAGATGCGCTCGAGGAATACCCCAGGTGGTATGGGGACGCAGGTGGAGCCAATGTTGGCGAGTAGATCCGCCTCTTCATTGCTTTCACGGCCCACGTGTCGTAGCTCGCAGCCATCAAAGTCCCCTTTGAGTGTGTCGTAGAGGTCGCGATAGACGATCATGTTGTCGCTCAGTGCGTTGCACTCGTGCATCGTTTGGTTGACCACCAATTTAGAGTCGCCGTAGATGATGAGCCTCTTGGTGCCACAGGCTTTCACCATCAGCATCCCATGGTTTAAGGCATCGTACTCAGCTTCATTATTGGAGGCGGTGAACTGCATTCGCAGAATATATTTCATCTTGTCTCCTTGGGGCGATGTCAGTATGACACCTGCGCTAGCTCCGTCCTTTCGCTTGGATCCATCAAAGTGCATTGTCCAAAGATAGGACATGTCTGGCTTGTCGAGGATCTAGCTCTCCATCCAGTGCACAAGGAAATTCGGGAGAACTTGCGACTTGATCACGTCGCGCTTCTCGTATGTGATGTCTCGTGGAGACAATTCGATTCCCCAGAGCGCAACTCGTCCGGTGGCATCAGGATTATTGAGTATATGCCCGAGCGGGGCGTCGTTTACCACCACAATTGGGTGCTCCTAGAAGTAGTGGCGTAGTCGCCTGGTTGTCATGAAGATGCCATATGCTAGGTTTTGGTAGTGCGGGTACTGCTGCTTTATTGGCGTGAGCACCTCGCTGAGGTAGTATACTAGGCGCTAGACCCCGTGGACTTTATTTTCTTCGGCTTCTTCCACCACGAGCACCGTGCTGACCACCTGGTTGGTGGCGGAGATGTAGAGCAGCAGTGGTTCCTTTTTGCGAGGCATCACCAGTACTGGCGAGGTGGATAGTAGATGCTTGAGATCTTCGAATGCTTCTGGCGCCTCATCTGTCCACTCGAACTTGTTAGCTTTGCGAAGGAGTTAGTAGAAGGGCAGTGCCTTTTCGCCCATTCGAGTGGTGAATCGACTGAGCACCGCAATTCGCCTAGCCAGCTGCTGGACGCCTTTTACGTTCTTCATCTTCTCCCTGGCCAGGATGGCCTTTATTTTCTTCGGGTTTGCCTCGATCCACCTCGCAGAGATGAGATACCCGAGTAATTGCCCAGATGGTATGCCGAAGGCGCATTTGTCTAGATTTAGCTTGATCCGGTAGCGGTCGAGGTTAGCAAAGGTCTCGCGTAGATCATCGATTAGCGAGGCTTCCTCTTTAGTTTTGATGACGATGTCATCAACATAGACTTGGATGTTGCGACCAAGTTAGTTCTTGAGGCAAGCATGCATGCACCGCTGATAGGTGGCTCCTGCATTTTTTAGCCCGAAGGGCATCGTGTTCTAGCAGAACACACCAAAGGGCGTTGTAAATGTTGTTTTCTCCTGGTCGTCCTCCTTCATTCGAATCTGATTGTAGCCTGAGTAGGCATCGAGGAAGTAGAGGCGCTCACATCCCACGGTGGATTCGATGATTTGGTTGATTCATGGCAACGAGAAGTGATCCTTTGGGAAGTGCTTATTCAAGGAGGTGAAGTACACGCACATCCATAGGATATCTGTGTCTTTTTAGATACAAGCACTGTGTTAAGACAGGTGCTTTCCTTGATCTCATGTATGAAGTTTGTGTCGAGGAGTCTGTTGATCTCCATTCCGATTGCTTTTGCTCTTGGTTCAGACAGCCAATGTATTGTCTGCTTGACTGGCCTTGCGTCTGGATTCACGTTGAGTGAGTGCTCGACGAATTCCCTGGGAACCCCTGGCATGTCCGCTGGACACCGAGCGAAGATTTCCCAGTGCTCACGGAGGAATTCAACGAGCGTGAGTTCCTATGCGGAACTCAAGTTGTTGGCGATGAGGGTCATCTTGGTCGGGTATGTTGGCTGGACCTAGACTTTCTTCGTGTGCACCGACGATTCGAAGGACAGGTCGGGTGAACTTGGCCTGCTCAGGGGAGGTAGACTGTTGTCTGTTGACTCCTTCAATCTTGCGAGTTCCTCCTGCGTGCCGAAGGACTAGGAGATTCTATTGAATTCCCTATCGCAGCTGTTGGACCTCTCAAAGCTTCCATTGATTGTGATGACATTGTTTGGACCTAGCATTTTCATCTGTAGGTAGGAATAGTGTGGCACTACCATGAACCTTGCGAACGCGGCACGTCCGAGGATGTAGTGGTATTGTGAGGGCTAGTCGATGACTTCAAAGTCCATGCCCTCTCGCTGAAAGTTTTGCGGTGTGTCGAAGATGACGTCGAGGTTGATTTTTCCCAGGGGATATACACCCTTCCCTGGGACAATGCCGTGGAACATTGTGTCTGAAACTTCCAGACAAGTCAGAGGGATCCTCATCGCACACATGGTACTCGCGAACATGAGGTTGATGCCGCTTCCGCCATCCATGAAGACGCGACTCATATTGAAGCCCCCGATATGCGCCTCGAGTACGAGGAGAAAGTGGCCTGGACGAGGAACTTGGCGCGGGTGGTCACGCTTGTCGAAGGTGATGCAGGAGTCGCTTCCACTGAGGTACTCAGTGGTGGAAGGTGGGGAGTTTATCGCTAAATTGACTTAGCGAGTGATTGCCTTCTGCACTCGATTGGAGGGACGCCCTTTTTAGATCATCCCCATGTTGCCCACAGCTCGTGGGTACGGCTCTCCTCCATGACTCTGGATTGGCGCAGCCATAGGTGGTGGTGGCCCGGGCGGTGGTGGCAGAGCTCTGTATGCCACATCGCCTGGGGCAGCCCCATAGCCCCTGTTGATCACGTCACGATTGATCTAAGCCAGGCCCTCGTGGAGTTTGAGAAACTCGCGGCAATCCTTGAGAAGGTGGCTGGATTTTTTCTTGCCGTCGTGCTTGTCGATGTATAAGTGCATGTTGCATGGTCCGGACAGTTTGTCCTGGATGGATGTTGCGGGTGCCTCTTCGCGAGTGCGGTGCTGCCACACCTATGTGGTTTTCCTGCTGTCGCGGTATCCACTGCTGCGGTATCCGCTATTGCGGTTGTCGTCGCATTTGTCGGCGTACCCGGCTGCGACCATATTGACTTTGTCGTGGTCCTCGTAGACGCGCATTTGACGTTTGCCTTGGCTGTCACATCTATGCTCAAGGTTGTTGTCATCGTTGGAGTAGGTGTGGTTTTTCACCGAATCTTCTCCATCAGCCCACCGATTCGCGATTTCCATCAGGTGGTCGATCGTTTTGGGCTTCGAGCGGCCCAGCTCCTCCCTGAGCTCTATACGGTGAACGCCGCCTTTGAACGCGTCGATTGCGCGGTCCTCTGAGATGTACAAGCGCAACGAGTCGCCAGACCTTTGTTGGCAGCTTCTCAGTTCTTCGATTGATGTGGGCCTTTTGTAAGTGCACTTGAAGTTGCACACGAAACTATAGACCAACTCTTCCCATCTATGAATGGATCTACGCGGGGTTGTTGAGCCATGTGTGGGTGTTGCCCTGCAGCTATAGCTGCAGGCATTGCATGGCCGTGCTTCGACTCCCTCCATGCAGCCTGATGGAGGAGATGTGGTCCTCCAACCAAATTTTGGGGTCCTGTAGGCCGTCAAATTTTGGGTTCTCCGACAGGAGTTTGAACCCCTTAGGCATTCGCTTCTGCATGATGGCCCTGCTGAAGCATCTGGCACCGTCGACCTCCGTCTTGTCTTCTTCTGAGGTAGTCGAACAAGCATGCCTTGCTCGCATCTTGTCGACTTTGCGCTGCCTGATATCATCACGTGCGTCGTAGTCGCGGTCATGCCGTCGTGAGCGACATCGCCGTGACAGATCGTGACTATCGTCACTGGAGGAGTACGAGTAGTAGTATTTGTCCAAAGCCTTGCTTTTCTTCGGCTCTAGTGTTGGTTGTGTACTGAGGGCAGCCTCGATTAGCCCCAGGCCCGTGATCGTAGATTGGTGCATGGCAGCTCGCGGATCTCCAGCCGGTGGCTGGTTGTTGAGGAGGTACATGGTGGCCGCTGTCACTGCGGCTTGCAGCATTTTCGGGAGCACGTTGCCCCGCGTATCTACTATCATGGAGCTGAAGTCGAGGACTTTCGTGGCTTCTACCCGCTCTTGCTCAATGAGGTGGGCCAGTCGAGATTGCCTCTTGTTGGCCACGTACTCGTTGCCTTTGGAGGAGGATCCTCCGTGGGAGGAGAGCCCAGCTCGTCGAAGACTCGACTCGTCTGCCGCCTTTCTGCGCACCTCGAGTTGCGCAATTACTTGCTGTTGGCGCTTGAATTCTTCCTTTAGCAGCCAATGGTAGCCCATCAGGATGTCCTGCGAGGTGTTGGGGGGTAGAGGATTGCCCCGTAGAGCTTCTCGACAGCGGGCCCACTCGTTGTCGTTGAGCTTGATCAGCATGCGCTCTCCAGTGTTCTCATTCGCCGTGAGCGACGGTTCTCCTCCTGTCCTGTTATTGGTGGGTGCACCATTGGTGGGGCCACCGTTGGGTGTACTACCATTGGGTATACCGCCATTGGGCGACCTGGTGCCAGATCCGGTGTCGGTATTTTCGTGATTGACGCTGGTATCACCCGCGTTGATGACGGCGCACATGAAGTGATTGGGGAAGCTGTTGCTCCCACAACTTTCAGATCCGGAGCCGTAGGCTCCATATTCTATGGCTAGGTCACCCATATCGGATCAGTGACTGTTGTCACTGTCCGTACTCCCAGCTGTTGCTGAGGGGTTGAGCTCGCTGAGGGTGCCGATTGGTGGCGGGAACCACGATGCTAGAGCAATCGTGGGTGTCGTTGGCTGGTCAGGCATGCGAAGCATGCCCAGTTGACCAACCGGGAATCAGAAGCTCCTAATCACCAGGCTGATCCCATCGCCCACGGACTCGAAAGCCGGGCGAGTGGCCGGCGTGTGGACGGTGAAGTCAAACACGCCGAAGAGCTAGCGAATCTCCGTTGTTGTAGAGTTGTAGATAGCGATTGACGGGGTCAAATAATCCGCGACATCAACACTCCCAGTTCCCACAGACAGCGCCAATTGACGAGGGTTCAACTCGTCAATGCCCATTGTTATGGACTTGGGTTTTGGAGAAGCAGGGAGCGTTGGAGGCATCAATCGGATAGAAAACAAGCACACAGGGACACAAGGTTTACCCAGGTTCAGGCCTCGTAGATGTCCCTACTCCTGCTTGTCAGCTCTTGGAATTATCGAGGGAGTCAAAAGTTACAGGGGTGCGTAGATGCAATCTGGCGATGGTTGTGGAAACTAGGGTTGTGATTGTCCTCCTCGCCGCCCCCTCCTAGCCTTTATATAGATAGGCTAGGTCTCGGGTAGCAGGTCGAGTCGGTTATAGATCAGGGTTCGCCCTTTGAACTTTCTATCTTAAGCTTCTTCTTACCTCGCAAGCAATCGGAGAGTCCGTGGGCCACTTGAATTCTTCATTGGGCTTTGGCAACATCGTGGGCTTCTACCGTATCTAGACCATGTATGCCAAACTCGAGTACCTGTAGGGTATACCCATGTCACCACCCGCGTCACACCAAGAAATATTCAAGAAGTACAAGCGTCAAATCTTGGGGATGCCCAAGGCATCCCCTTCTTCATCAATAAAAATCTCAGGTTTCTTCCAAACACATCATTTTTATTGTTTCATGCACAGTTGTGTTGTTCTTGGAGCGTCTTCGTTTTTGTTCTTAGTTTTCGTTTGCTTAGTTTGCTTAAATAAATTGGTTGGACCCCCGCATTCATACATAGTTTCAAATAAGTTGATTTGGATTGGAAAAGAGTAGGAAAGTTCATGCTTATAAGTGGTATAAAAGGAGCTTGTTTTGACTATGGCCTAGGCTTTGTCATGTCATGTTTGATATTTCTTTGATTTTATGCTTAGTGATCATTGTTGTAGCATGACTTGTTACAAACAATTGAGATTGCTTAATGTGCCTTGAAAGAATCATGCATTGTTTTAGCATAGAAAATCATAGTATTGTGGTATTCTCATTTGATGCTTTATTTGGGTTGACTTGGCGCATGCTCACACCATGTTAAGACTATACCAATTCACCATAGCCTCTATGATCATTTAGTTTTCGACTTGTAATATCACTTTATGCTTTAATTAATAATGTTCTGCCACTTTGCATGATTATGGCCATTATTGTTCTCTTAGTTGGTCGCCCCCAGTCTTTTGCTAGCCTCCACATGTACCAAGTATGAGTTCCACTCATGCATCCAACTCCAAATAAAACCAAGTTATTCCAAAGAGTCCACCATACCTACATATTTGCATTATTTCTATTCCAAGTATATTCATGTTTTTATCTACCTTACGAATTAAACTTGTTATGTGAAAATCAGTGATTAAATCTCTCACGAACTTGATAGCACACTTTACTTTCTTGCACTTAATAAACTTGAACCATTATGTCCATCTATGTTGCGTATATGCTCGCATTTTGTAAGTTGTGAATTAGCAGAACCATGTTACCATGGGGAATGCTTTCAACATTGCACTTTATTTAGTTGATATCATGTTCTTTTGCTTATGGATCCCGGCGGTGTGAAATGAAAGGGGAGCTTTTAAGGCTCATGGAGTTCATATATGTGTTAGAGAAACACCTGGACGGATAATTTAATCCATGCCTAATCATGGTGGAAACGGCAGCATAACCATAGTGAGCAATCTGTGAAGTATCCTCAATAAAAAAACCTATGCAAATAAGAAAGAAAAAAAGAAAAAAAAAGCCTATGCAAATAGCAAATAAAAGGATCGCTGAGATGCTCATTGTCTGCTTGCCTTGTCATTTTGATATGGGAAAGCTTCCGTATCATCGGGCAAGGGGTACCCCGTTGGCGGTGCTCTATGATACACATGTACTTACAATGACAAGAACTTACCTATGACTAAAGTTGAGTAGCATGAGGTTCGGTACTCGTAAGTAAGGGCATGATATTTTCAGCTTATAACTTGTCAAGCATATCCTCATATTTGCTCACTTTAACCTTAATAACCTAAAGATGCTTATGATAGGGGAAATGAGAGTTGAAAGCTAATAAGTACCATAATTTTTGGAAGCTCTTTATGAAACTTGAATCCCTGCTTCCTTCTATGAAGGGCCTTTCTTTTACTTTTATGTTGAGTCTCCATCTCCTATCTTTATGCACCTATTGAGAGAGCATAGTGGTCATTCTTAATTTAATGTGCATTGTCCCAAAACTTGTTGATTGATTCATAACTTTGATATTGCTTGTTCTTAAACTATTTGTATCTAGTCACCCTTATGAACTTTGAAGGTGTCCTATGCATTTATGTTTTGATACACTATGAGGGACAAGCTGAATACCATTCTCATTATGTTTTCTATATGTGAAACAAACAAACGTCTTTCAAAGCATTGTTATTCATGAATCTTTTGTTTGTACCTTTTCATGTTATAACATAGTTGCTATGTCTTATTATTAGAACTATATCTTTCATGCTATGTTGAAGTACTATGATCCCAGCTATCAATGTTTTACAAATACCTTGATCAAGATTATTATGGTGCATGTCACCTCAAAAAATATTCTTTTTTATCACTTACCTACTCGAGGACGAGCAGGAGTTAAGTTTGGGGATGTTGATACTTTGTAAACGTATCTATAATTTTTTATTTTCCATGCTTGTTTTATATCAACTTTCTTATGTTTTGTCCACACTTTGGAGTATTTTTACACATTTTCTGGAACTAACCTATTAACAAGATGCCAAAGTGCCAGTTGCCTGTTTTCTGCTGTTTTTGGTTTCGGAAAAGCTAGTAAGGAAATATTCTCGGAATTGGACCGGACAGAAGCCAAAGTCAATATTTTACCCGAAGCAACACGGAGTCCGGAGGGGAGATGAAGTGGCGCACCAGGGCGACCACACCTAGTGTCGGCACGGCCTGGGAGGGCGCCACCAGGGGGTGTGGGCCCCCTGGTACTCCATCGACCTTGCCCCTTCGCCTATAAAAGCCTCCCGGGACGAAAACCCTAAGTACCCGATCAAAATTCCATGAAAGAGTCTGTAGTCTCCACCATATCCATCCCTACATCGGGAGGGATCTAAAGCTCTTCCCGGCACCCTGCCGGAGAGGAGAGATCATCCTGGAGGCCTTCTTCATCGCCATGACTGCCTCCGGTGTGATGCGTGAGTAGTTCATCCATGGACTATGGGTCCATGTAGTAGCTAGATGGTTAGTTCTCCTCCTTTGTGCTACCATGTTTAGATCTTGTGAGCTCCGTTCATGATCAAAATCATCTATTTGTAATCTTACATGTTGTGTTTGCAGGGATCCGATGGATATTGAGATGCTATTTCAGATTGATTATTGATTCTATCATGACTATGTTATTTGTGATCTTGCATGCTTTCCGTTGTTAGTAGCTATCTTGGCCAAGTAGATGCTAGCAACTCCAAGAGGGAGTATTTATGCTCGATAGTGGGTTCATGCCTCTAGTAATCTGGGGGAAGTGACAGGAATCTCTAAGGTACTAGATGTGATGTTGCTACTAGGGAGAAAACTGCAATCCTTTGTCCATGGGACAACCATATTGTTTACATTACACACTATGCTTAATGCAATTATCTATTGCTTGCAACTTAATATTGGAGGGGGTTCAGATGATAACCTGGAGGTGGATTATTAGTCATAGATGCAGTTGGATTACAGTCTATGTATAATGTTGTATGCCCAATCAAATCTCATAGGAGTCAAGATGATTAGTATAGGCATGTATGCTTACTTGGTGTCTGTTAATTGCCCTGCTGTCATTTGTTTGCCCAACATGTCATCTATCTTAAGGAGAATCCTGTAGTGAACTATGGACCCCAGTCCATTCTTTTACCATCTATTTATTGTTTACTGTTTACTTTCTGCAAGCAATTACTATCTTCCACACAATACGTTTAATCCTTTGTTTTCAGCAAAACCGGTGAGATTGACAACCTCACTGTAAGTTGGGGCAAAGTTCTGTGGTTGTGTTGTGTAGGATTCCAAGTTGGAAACAACACCTTGGAGTTGTTTCCTTGCTCCTACCGGTTTGATAACCTTGGTTTCATAACTGAGGGAAAACTTGTTGTTGTGCTCATCATACCTTCCTCTTGGGGTTCCCAACGAGCTCGAATATATTTTGAGCCATCAAGACACCGCGTGATGATCGGGTGTGATAGACTCTACGTTCGCATACAACGGGTATAAGACAGTTTTACACACGCGGGTACTAAGGTTATTACTTGGTGAGCCTAGCATGTATAGACATGGCCTCGGAACACAAACTAAAAGGTAAAACATGAGTCATATAGTTGATATGATGACCATATAGATGCTCGCCTTTGCAGCTGCACAAATTCACGTCATGATTGGTCTTGGTGTAGTGAATTTGGTTCATGTAATCACCAAAGTGACTCGAGGGATATTGGTTTTGAGTGGGAGTTCATGTAGTAATATGATTAAAGTTGAACTCAATTTATCATAAACTAAATCAAAGTGAATTTGCATAGTTTTTTGTAGATAATGGCATCCATTTACTACCTTATGATTAATTATAATTGAGATAAAACAACTATATAATTCAGGATATTTAATTTACGAGGTGGTATCGTATTGTTTTAAGTGTCAATCTAAAGTTTTTAAGTTCTATTGTAAACTTTTAGTAAACTCCATTTACTCCATGAAGTTTAATAAATAGTATTAAATCAACAGTAATAATTCCAGTGTTAATATCTAAAGTATTATGCTTGCCTCCATGATCCTTGATATTCAAAAGTTGTTTTAGAATCAAGGTTCTCTAGGAGGTGAAAGAATTTTTTCAGAAACCATCATGTGCGAAAGATATTGTGATATCTAAAACAATGTTTTGGTTGCAACATGATAGAGTATAATTTAGCAAAATACATGTTCTCATATTGTATGAGAATTTGTGAATGTTAGAGATGCTAGGCATCCTGATCTCCCAAAAGGTTCTGGGAACTGACATTATACTCGTGACTCGCCCTTATAGGCTATAGTAGCTTGATCATAAAAGTTGTCATGATAGGATGAATAAAAGGTGTAGGTAAAAAAATTTACTACACTAAAATATTACTAAAGAATAGATTTTGAAAGAACACCAAACATTTGATGATGGTGATCTACTTCAAGAGTGCAAGTCCAAGATATTAGTATTGGACTAACAAGCTTTGGGACTAAGTGTCATGTGTATGGCACCACTATTGATGTTGGTATATTATTTTAAAAATAAAAGAGAATGCTGAAAGAGAATCTAGAAAATATTTGGCAGAAAAGAAAAAAGACTGGAAATGTCCAGCTTAGGTATATAGATGATATACATGTTATGGTTGCATTCTTTGCTTGTTAAACAATATGGTTCTTCGGTATTGGATACCGAATTTGTTGGTGTGAAGTGTCATACAGAACAACACAATTCATGAACTGCAATGGCCTAAGTAACTAGCAAGAGAATATGTGATGATGTTCATCGAAAACAAATAAAGTGTTGTTATGTTTTTCGTTGACATCAAACCTAGCCTTCAAGATTTGTTTTAATAATTGTTATATTGTTCAGGTATTATGATAACATAGGTTGTTCAAATAATTACCGTATTCCATAGAAGATGGATAAACTTTTACAAGTCTAGTTGGAGAAATCACGTCCATAAAAAGTAATGCTAAAATGCACAAGACAAAAGATTGAAAGATCACTTACAAAGTGACATCGCCATTTAAATTATATTGGAAATAAAACATGAAGGAACTCCATGTTGATGGATTTTTGGAGTCTTTAATTTTGATCAATTGATGCTAGTGAGACTTTCCTGGAGATAATTGAAACTTCATTCATAGGCCAAAGAGGAATGGATGACTAACTTGTTGGACATTGTGCATGTTGATGTATATATTCCATTATGTGTAGCTGTGTGCAGTGGATCTTTCAACCTCATACACTTTCTCCGGAATTTTGAGTGGATATGTGTCTATATTTACTTAATAAGGAAGTAGTATGAAACATTTGAAAAATGTTCAAAGAATTTCAGGATGAAGTAGAAAATCATTGTAACATCATAAAGGGGATATTTTAGTTACAAGTTTACCAAAACACCTAAGATTTGAGGAATTGCTCCATGTATTTGTGTTTCCCGATAAACCATAGGAGTATGGAGTGTTTGAGAGATGAAATCAAACGTTGTTTGACATGGTAAAATCAAAGGTGTCATTTATAAAACTGCCATTATGTTTTAAGGATTAAAGATTTAGAGGCTACCACTTTTACACTGAATAGAGCACCATCGTGATCCGTTGAAACCACACCATATGAGTTATGGCTTGGGATAAATCCCAAGTTGTCTTTTCTTAAAATTTAGTATGCTAGGCATAAGAAAAATGTTTACAACCAAAGTCGGATAAGCACCTCTTTGTAGGTTATCCCAAAGCAACAGTTGGGTATTCCTCCATAAAATCAAAGACAAAAGAGTTTATCACTTAGAACATCAAGTTTCTTAAGAAGGATTTTTTCGCAAAAGTTAAGTGGGAGGACAATATAACTTTGACTAGGCTGATGAACCTAAAGAACATGTGATAAGTAGCACAGAGATAGAAAGTGTCCTAGAGGCAGCCACAATGCTCATGGCTCCCGTGATTACAAAGGTTGTGATCTCAGATATTAGAATTCCTATTTGAATGGGTCGGGTAACAATCAAATAGTAAGATTTAAAAAACAAGTCATTATTGTTTTGATCATGATGAACTGATTACATGCAAAGAAGTGACGATGGGCCCTGACTCCATAAATGACTAGAAGTCATAAAATCTATGATAGTTTCCATACACGAGAAATCAAGTTTTTGAACTTGGAAGACCCTCCGGAAAGGCATGAAGCCTATTGGTCATATTTGTATCTACAAAGAAATAGACATGGATGTTTCACATCTATCAAATAGTTGACATGTCGGAAAAGAGTTTACAAAAATGTTCAAGGAGTTGACTACGACAAGATTTGATCTCTCAGCATAGTGATATTTATTCTAGATGGATTATTGTAGCAACCACTACGTATGCCAACTTTGGTATATGGTAATTGAACAAACAAAACAAAGTTCTTCTAATAGAATGGTTACCTAGGACGTGTACATTACACGGTCCAAAGGGTTTTGTTAATTCAAAGGATGCTAAAAGGGCATGCAAACTTCAATAGTTGAAGTAAGCATAGTGGAGTTGGAGTCTTCACCGTGATGAAACTATTAAAATGTTTAATTTCATCAGAGACGATGAAGATGCTTTTATTTGCAAGAAATTAAGTGTGAGCGCCGAGACATATTTTAATACATTATGTAGAAGCCATGTTGTTCTTGTAAATGATGTATATTTTATTGACACGTGTAAAGAATTTCATTAAAATTAGATTTCGATGAAAGACTTGGGCAAAACCAGAATATTAGGCATCAATGTTTATATGGATAAATTGAGGCACTAATATGGTTATGCAAAATGTACATAGATGAGATATTAAATGAGTTCAATATGGAAACAACAAGAAAGGTTCTTGCCACATGGAAAAGGTTGAATCAGGATTCAAGTGTATTGACACTTGATGAGTTAAACGAGATTCAAGTGTTTTCACACTTGGTGAGTGAAATTACATGAATATTTTGATCAATAATGTATAATGTGATATGTACATATCGAGATATGTCCTATGCTCTAAATGTTATGAGCATATATACCAGAATGGCTCATAAAATCATTGGACGATAGTAAGGACATTATTATGAGCTTTGGAAGAACTAAGAATATATTTATGTAGAGGTGACAAATAGTTCATTGTAAACTGTTACATTGGTACTAGTTTTGTCACGAGATACAAATAAAAGTTTATCTCAATTTAGACTATTGGTGGCACAATATAATGGAAACGAAGTTCCATGATGGATTTGGATGAGTTCCAAAGTTAAGACATTGTGATACATACTACAACAAAGGCTGAGTATATGACTACTCTAGTAGCAGCAAACAAGGGTATTTGTATCAAACTACGTGTGGTTCAAAGTAGGCTAGTTCAATGAAGATATATTGTATGATAATAGTATCAACATGATTTAATCCCAAGGAACTGACGTCTCACCAAAGGACCAAATTTATACAATGCCATCTCATTTGAGAATGAGTGATGCATAGAGACGCAAATACACACGGACCTAAAAGTGTCAGATTCGGTAATTATGTTTACCACAAGCAAATGTGTATATACAACACTAGAAAGCCGTAGGTGTTGAATGTGCAAGTTTTCCAAACTAGATTATTGACTCTACTGCAAGTAGGAGACTCAAGGGAATATGCCCGAGAGGCAATAATAAGGTGGTTCTTATCTTATTCCATGTTTATGATAAAAGTTTATTTCTCATGCTATAATTGTGTTAATTGGAAATGTTAATACATGTGTGTTTCATAAACAACTAAAGAGTTCCTAGTTATGCCTCTCATATAAACTAGCTCGTTGATTAACAAGATGATCAAGGTTTCCTGATCATGGACATTGGATGTTGTTAATGACAAGGTCACGGCATTGGTGGAATGGTGTGATTGGCATTCACCCAAAGTATAGTAATACTATCAAATTCATTATGAACATTGCTATAATATCATGCGTAGTAACGTTAGTCCTTAGACCATGAGATAATGTCAATCACTAACACTGGAAGAGTAACTTGATAACATCAAATGTCACACTATAATAGGGTTTCAATAAAGGTGGGTTTATATACTCCGAAAGTGTTATGTAGATGATCATGGATCAAGAGTGGGATTTGTCCATCCCGATGATGGAGAGATATACTTAGGTCCCTCTCGGTGATATAACATTGACATAGCTTGCAAGCAAGTGATAAGATCACTAATAATGTTATATCACGGGAACAAGAAAAGAGTACTTATCGGTAACGAGATCAAACTAGGTATGAAAATACCGATGATCGAATCTCGGACATGTAATATATCGCGAGACAAATGGATTTAGTTACAATGTCAAAGGTTCTCACGATCACTAGAGTCATCATTGAATATGTTGGAGTCAGTATGGATCTCCTGGTCTTGCTGCTGATTATTGATCGGTGAGGGGTCTCAATCATGTCTGCATTATTCGCAAACCATAGGGTGACACACTTAAGGTATACTGACACCAAATGGATCAAATATAATACCATAGAAATGATTTTAAGGCGCTAGAATTATTTCGATAGACGTCGGAATTGTTTCGGGTCAAATTGCTGAAAATGGTTTTAGATGTAATATCAAAGTATTGTCAGGGTTTTATGTAGATATTTGTTAATTAAAGTAACTAAAAAGATTGTGAATAAAATAAATAAAATAGTTATATTAAATGAGAGATGGCATTAATTTTGGTTCAAAATTAATGCATGTGAGTGGAATTCTGAGAGGAGTGAAATTGTTGTGAGTGGAGCATCCACCCACATGAATGAGGGAGAGGTGGGGGAACCACCTTGTCCACAAGCCATGGCCTTAGGGATGCCCCCTTCCCCTATAAAAGGAGCCCTCCTATCCTCTCACAAGCACACCTCGTCATGAAGGATCACTCTCCCCCTCTTGAATATCCCCCATGGCTTCGGATTAGCGAAGTACATGTTCTCGGTGCTTTCTCTAGAAGCATTTGTTGCTTCCGATGCTTTGCTGGAGTAAGGACTCGGAGGTTGTCGGGGTGTTGTACATGTGTGCAATCACGGATGCCCTGCTACTTTGTGGAGCTAGACTTTAACTCGATCTTGAGATCGGCAAGTGTATGACTACATCATCCACAAAATCAGATTTCATTAACAAAGCTTTTCGGTCTTCGAGGGTAAGATATCTATGGATGTATATCCACGAGTTGATTGTATCTCGGTAGATAGATATTGGTGCTTAGTTGTTCATATCATAGGAAAAAATTCCTTTTTTATGCTGCGAACCCAACATTCATATCGTAAAGTGTTCTACCTACTAGCCATGCCATAGAGGGTGCAAAGAGAGGTCTAGTATGAATAATAACAACTTTATTATTGCCTCTACCGAATATTTCCAACATGGCCCGCCAACTAGTGGCTAAAAATCATTCCACGCTCTTCCACTTCCACCAAAAGTCAATTGACTGGCGCCAAACCCCAGCCATCGATGGAGGAAGCCGCCACCGCTACCGCCGCACCCACCACGACCAAGGCCAAGAAGGCCACCAAGCTGAAGGCCTTACTCAAGCCGAAGAAGGATCGGCAGATTCAGAGCGGGCAGAAGAGATCAGGGAGCACACCGCCCGGAGAGGCGCTACAAAGACATGGCTGGCAGAAGCAAGAAGCCACCATCGAAGAAGTGAAGCAAGAAGAGGCCGTCGTCGTGCTTCAGGCCAAGGCCAACGCAAAAGTCACCGCCAAAGCGTGATCTTATCGATGATATATATCTTTTGTGCATCTTGAATAAAACTTGTGTTATTTTGCACTATGATTTGTTATTATGGCATGTGAACTCGATGATTTGCTAATTAGTGGTAATTTACTTGCTATGTATCTCTTTTTATTGTTTTGTCATCCATATGTTGCCAATTGAAAAAACTAGCTAAACTGACGTGTCCGGAGGAGTCGTGCCGTTGCGCACCCAGACCGAATCCTAGCCTAGGACAAACAGTGACTATTTTATTGTCCACGGGCCGATCCATATAGACCAAATAGCTACATTCCGTGTCTCATGGCCCAGTCCGGACAATGACTATTTTGATGTCTGTCGGTCGATCCATATGGACCAAACAGACACATTCCGTGTCTCCTGGCCTAGGTCAGGCAATGACTATTTTGTTGTCAGTGGGCCGAACCATACAGACCAAATGGCCACATTCCATGTCTGAAATAGGTTAGCCCGCTGGAGATGCCCCAAGAGCATCTCCACTAATGCGCCCAACCCGTCCCCCAACCAAGTTGGGGGATGGAGGCCAGTCCCCCAACCGGCAGATTGGGCCACCCACCAATCTCTCCGGCACGCCCTTGGCTCCCATGATAACCAGGGGCTAGGATAGGGTTGTCCGCAACACGCAGCAATGCGCGCCACGCTAGAAAGGCCATGTCGGGCCCCTGGTCAGCAACACAAACAACCTTCCCATGATGGATCGCCTCCCAACAGCAGGAAATGGCATCATCGCCACTGTTTCCTGCCAGTTCCTCCTCCTTCCTGTCTGTTCTAGCCATTTCTCGATGATTATAGTGGTTCCCTCCGCTTCGCATGAGTGATACGTCCATTTTGCATCACCATTCTATATCATAATTCACTGTTATTCATTGATATATTTCATATTAAGAGATGGTACTTATGTTATTTCCTCTATTTTTGCATGATTGATGATTTTGGGAGGATGAACCACCGGAGTCAGGATTCTGATGGAAAAAGCACTGTTTGGAGGAAGAATTTGCGAAGATCAGAAAATCTCGAAAAATATATGGAAAATCCTATTTTTCCAGAAGACGAAGGAAGCCAGAAGGAGGAGCGGAGATGGGCCACAGGGGTCCCACACCCCCTAGTGGCGAGGGTCACCCCTTGTCGCGCCACTAGGTGGTGTGGCCACCCTGGGCCACTCCCAGCATCGCCCTTTGGCGTATATAATCCCCATGAAACCCTAAATTTCAGGGACCGGCCACAGAAAGATTTCGCCGCCTCTACGGGGCGGAAAACTGCAGAGAGAGAAAGAGCTCTCCGGCAGGCAGAAATATGCCAGGGAAATTCTTGCTGGAGATGGGAGATCGTCGCCATCAACACCACCATCAAGCTGGACTTCATCGGGATCATCATCATCTTCTTCTTCATCATCATCTCCACCAGCACAGTCATCACCACTCCATACCGCTGTAACAATTGGGCTGAATCTTGCATAGTTCTTAGGGGAAACTTTCCCGGTGTTGATTACTTGTTGTAGTTGATGCTATTGAGTGGAACCATTGAATTATTGTTATGTTCAGATTGTTACTCATCATTATTTCATCTCTGATCTTGATCCATATGATGTCTCATGAGTAGTTCGTTTAGTTCTTAAGGACATGGGAGAAGTCATGCTGATAGTAGTGGAATTGTGTTGAGAAGGATTCAATGGTTTGATAATTAAGTTGTGGTGTTATTCTTCTAGTGGTGTCATGTGAACGTCGACTACATGATACTTCACCTTTATGGGCCTAGGGGAATGCATTGTGTATTTGGCTACTAATCATGGGGTTGCTAGAGTGACAGAAACCTGAACCCCCATTAGGAAACCTTTGCATAACAGAGTGTAGGATCTCAAAGTTTAAGGCTGTGGTTAGTTTTCTATCTTAATTACTTCCTTGTAGTTGCGGATGCTTGCAAGGAGTATAATCACAAGTATGTATTAGTCCTAGGAAGGTCAGTACATTAGCACAGGTTCACCCACACAACACTTATCCAACTAGAGAAGATTAATCAACTATATGAAGCGAAAGCACTTGACAGTATTCCCATGTGTCCTCGAGAACGTTTGGTTATCTTAAGTAATATAACCGGCTCGTCCTTTGCTAAAGAAAGGATTGGGCCACTTGCTGCAATTATTATTATTGTCTTTTATTTACTCGCACTTTATTTATCTACATTATCAAAAACCCCTAAAAATCGGTTTGCTAAGTATTTATAGAGAATTCCTGATCCAAGCCACTCGTTAACACCTCCTGCTCCTCGTTGGGTTTGACATTCTTACTTATCAAAAATACTGCGATACACCCCCTATACTTGTGGGTCATCAAGACTATTTTCTGGCGCCGTTGTCGGGGAGTGAAGCGCTATTGGAGAGTGGAACTAGTAAAGGAAACTTCTATTGTGAGTATAGTTTATTTCTGCTTGTTATTTTATTCTCAATATGGATAATTCACTTAGTTTCTTATTTCAGAATGCTACTACCACTGCTAAGGTAGTAGATGAACCACCACCTGCTAAAATTGATACTTTTAAAATACCTACAAAAATTATTGATCGTGTTATGGATAACTACTATTTTGGAGATGGAACTGTCCATCCCGGTGATCATTTGATTTTTATACACGAATTATGCGGATTTTTTAAGTGTGCAGGTATTACAACAGATCAAGTTAAGAAAAATTTATTCTCTGTATCACTGGAAGGAAGAGCTGAGGAATGGTATAAGCTGCTAAAGAATGGCCAGTCTCTTGAATGGGAGGAAATTGTACCTCTCTTTTATTCCAAATTTTATCCTCCTAATGAGATTCATAAAGATCGGAATCATATAACTTTTGGCCTCGTGATGGAGAGAGTACAGCTCAAGCTTGGGGGAGATTGAAGTCACTAATGCTCAAATATCCTACTCATGAGCTCCCTAATGATATTATTATCAATAACTTTTATGCAAGGCTTTCTCTTCATGATAAGGATCTATTGGATGCTTCTTGCTCTGGATCATTTACACGTATGGAATAAGAAGCTAAATGGGATCTTCTAGACCGTATTCAAGACAATGCTGAAGCATGGGAGAATGACAAAGGAAGAAAGTCAGGTATAAATTATGATTATGAATGCATTAAATATTTTATGGGAACTGGTGACTTTCATCATATTAGTAATTCTTATGGTCTTGATTCTCAAAGTATTACAAATTATTTTAAGGCTTTTGCTTCTTATATTGAAATTCCTAAAAAGAAATGGAACAAGTATCACGAGCCATATAAAGATATTGTTAATTGTGTTCCTGCTAGAAATACTGAAGTTTATACTATTGATCATATTTTACCTGAACCTTACATCGAGAAAATACCTTTCCCGGTTAAAGTAAAGGAACATTCTATAATAGCTAGTACGGTTAACAAAAGTACAAAGAAAGCTATAGAACCCGATGAACAAATAGATGTTGAACCTACAGTAGCAAATATGAAAGACTTTGTCACTAAAAATGTAGAAGATGGGCACATTATCCTTTGTAAGGATACTTCTAAAATTGTTTCACATCCTAATGGAACTAGGAAAGGTAGTGTCCCTGTGTTTTCTGTCAGAACAAGTGATCATTGCTACAATGGTTCATGTGATAGTTATATCGTTAAATTTATGCATGATATTGAAAGTTATTATGAGAGAGGGAAGATTGTACTTATGTATCTCAATAATATTAAGTTTCCTCGCTTTATGCTGAAAGTCTTTATGTTGCACTTGTTTTGCCTTCCTATGCTAGTAGCCTCCGGTTTCAACAATTTATTTTCTTACAAAATTCCCTTGCATAGGAAGTGGGTTAGACTTAAATATAAGTATATTTGTTTCTTTATGCTCTATTTTACTTCAATTCATATCCTTATGTGAGCATCATTGAAATTTATCATCCCTATCTTAATGTCTATAAAAAAAGAGCTTTTTGGGAGACAATCCAATATATTTTTGCTTTTAGTTTATTTGAGTCCTGGAAGTTATTGCTTCTGTAATAACCTCTCCTTATCCTATTTGTTTGGTTTTTGTGTCAAGATCAGCCTCTAATGAAAGAGAAGTAACATTTGGGAAAGTTGCTGTCCCAAAACAGATTTTTGTGCTTCACCGTAAAAATCGTGAAAAATCCGAGAACGTCGTACTGATCTGTAATTTTGTGTGTGCATGCCCCAGGTTATTATTTAACTTTTGTTAGTTTTGAACTTTTTGATTTGAGCAACAGAAGATTTTCGAAAAAATTGATCTTTACCTGCTGGTCTGTTTTGACAAATTTCTGCCATTTTTGCATTTGCCTCTTAAAACGATTTCCTTTTTGAATTATTTTTGGGTTTTTGAAAGGAGTTGTTTCAGTAGCTTATGTTCTGATGGATTTCAGTTGAAATTAAATCCAAAGGTTTATTATCTTGCATACACTAATGTTGCTAATGAAGAATGTGTAAAGTTTTGTATGAAAGAAATTTTCAAGTGATAGGAGAAAATGATGGAATGAGATGAAAAATGGTCAAAAGAGTTAAGCACCAAATTTTTGAAGATTCTTACAACAAATATATTGATATAATTCAAGCGGTGACTCCGGAAGAATTTATTAAAGGCCAAATTCAGAGACCTGCAGAGTCCATTCTCGAATAGGTAACAGTTCTGGTAAGAAAAGGTACGTGAAAAACTTCTCAAGTTATATTTTTGCAGTTTTTATCTAACATGGAAAATAATAAGTCGAAAGAGGGACGGAAATGGAGCCCGGGTGGCTCACACCACCCCGTGGCACGGGCCCACCTGGTCGCACGACCAGGGGGTGTGGCCACCCCGGAGCCCGTCTCCGACCCGTTTTCTCCTAGTACCTTCCTTTTGTTGTTAAACTTCATAAAATATAATCCCCCAGATCCCCCGAGGTCCGTATATCGTGTTCTCGTCATGTTTTCGTTTCGATCTGTTTCTGTCAGGAACTATTCTCAAGTTTAGAAGCACGATGGTCTCTGCCAACGATAAGGGCAAGGAGCCTGCAGAAGATGATCTCCAAGACCTTTATTAGGAGGAGGAGATTGAGAGTGAAGTTGAAGTGGAAGAAAAGGAAGACCGGTATCTGTACACCAGCACCACCATTGCAAGCATTGGAGTGGTGGCAAATCTTGCCAAGTTCAAAAGGACTACACGGATGTCCACTGGAGGGAAGGTTCCGCGTCATTGCTTGGCTTCACGGTCACCTCCCACGCACCAAAAATCCCTTCCATGCCCTTATTCATGAGAAGCAATTCCAAAATATGCCCAAGAAAAAATTACCCTCCAATTGGGACATGCGTCGTTCTAACCACGCAGGAAAAGAATACTTTAAGGAGGAAGAGTGGGGAAAGAATCGCAAGGGCTGGGATTCACAGCCCAACATGATCATGAACCGCACTGAGCACAATTTGGAATTGATTCGTACTCTCACCTTCGAGATTGAGGATTTTAAGGAATTGATCAAAAATCTTATCAAGAGGACACCACCACCACTGAAGGAGTAATTCATCATCAGGTTTTGGCATCCCCTTGGTTTGTTCTAAGCTTGGGGCAGTGACGCGGTATCATATCATTATCTTTCATCTTTTTACCTTTTTAAGTAGAGTCATATGATGAATAAGAGAAGTTATCATATATGATGGTTTGCATTATGGAAGTATCTCCCCTCTAGTTAGATATCTATGTATCCCTTGGTGTGAGTTGCCGTTATGGGATATTAATGAGAAGTTCTATCATTTACTTTTTGCACATCTTATTTTAGTTTGCAATTTCTGTTATATGATTGATCTTGTTATTAGTATTGGTATCACTTTGGGATCATTAATTAAATTTAGTTGGTTTTGTCAAACCTAGCTCTGGTCAGTAATAACACTATTTGAGGATTGAATGGAAAAGAAAAAGTACTTTTAGAAATATAATTTCATTTTCTTTCTTTCTTGTCTGGCTCATAAGCTTAGTATTCTCTATTTAAGATATTTTGTGTTTCCAAGGAAGATTGCATGATTGTTTCTATCACATGTATGTTTGTTTGTTTCCTTCAACTCTTATGCTTGCTACTCAGCCTTGCTAGCCAAAAACTGAAGGAAATATGCCCTGAGAGGCAATAATAAAGTTGTTATTATGTATTCCTTGTATATGATAGATGTTTATTTTGCATGCTATAATTGTATTGATAGGAAATATCAATACATGTGTGTTTAATAAACAAAAAGGGTTCCTAGTTATGCCTCTCTTATAGACTAGCTTGTTGATTAACAAGATGATCAAGGTTTCCTAATCATGGACATTGGATGTTGTTAATAACAAGGTCACAACATTTGTGAAATGATGTGATGAACATTCATCTGAAGTATAGCATTACGATCAAGTCATTATGTTTATATTGCTATAACATGATACGAAGTAATCTTTATCCTTAGACCATGAGATCATGTTAATTGCTAACACCGGAAGAGTATCTTGATAACATCAAACATCACACCATAACAGGGTGACTATAAAGATGGGTTCAGTGCTACGACGGTGTTATGTTGAGGCTCATGGATCAAGAATGGAATTTGTCAATCCAGACGACGGATAGATATACTCTGGCCCTCTCGGTGATATCACATTAGGATAGCTTGCAAGCAAGTGATGTGATCACTAGAATGTTATATCACGGGAACAAGAAAAGAGTACATGTCGGTAACAAGATCAAACTAGGTATGGAGATACCTATGATCGAATCTCGGACATGTAATATATCGAGAGACAAAGGGATTTAGTTACAAGTGTTAAAGGTTCTCACGATCACAGGAGTCATCGTTGAATGTGTAGGAGTCAGTACGGATCTCCAGGTCCCGCTGCTGATTATTGATCGGAGAAGGGTCTCGATCATGTCTGCATTATTCGCGAACCGTAGGTGGCACACTTAAGAGTTACCGGACACCATTTTGGAGAACATATGTTTTAGACGAAAGAATTGCAAAGCGCAGGAATTGTTTCAATAGAAACCGGAAATTGTTTCGGCTGAAATTGCAGAAGGTGGTTCTGCATGTGATATTGAAATATTGCAAGGGGCTATATGTGAATGTTTGTTAATTAAAGTAATTAACAAAATTCTGAATAAATTTAATTAAAAGAGTTTTATTAAATGAGAGAGCATTAAATTTGGAGAAATTTAATGCATTTAAAGTGGAGACTTTAAAAGGGAATGTGAAGAGGCATTTTAATGTGGAGGAGTTACCACCACATGAATGGGGGAGGTGAGGGGTCACCCCCCCATGCGCCGGCCATGGAGAGAGGGGGAACCCCCCTCCTCCTATAAAAGGCCACCCATTCCCTCCTTCATTCTCACACCTCCTTGTGAAGGATCTCTCTCCCCCTCTAGAATTATTCCCCCATGGTCTCGGATTAGCGAGATACATGTTCTCGGTGGCATTTTGTCTGGAAGGAGTTGCTGCTTCCGCTGGATCGCTGGAGCGAGGAGGTGGAGGTTGTCCGGTGGCTTGAACGTGTGTGCGAGTGCGGATGTGCTGCTGAGTTGCGGCTCTCGGACTTCCTCATGATCTTGAGATCGGCAAGTGTACGACTACATCAACCACGAGTTCCTACTCGTTAACAAAGCTCGTTGTCTTCGAGGGTAAGTTCTCCATGGATGTTTGTCCACCCGTTGCTCTGTATCTATTAGACAGGTCTTGGCGTATAGTTCTCATCGTAGGAAAATTTTTGTTTTCTATGTTGCGGACCCAACAGTGGTATCAGAGCCTGATCTATGCGTAGGTGCTTTGCACGGGTAGTACACATATGTTTATATGTGGGTGATGATGATCATGTTATTGCATCTTCTATGTACTTTGGATATTGGTGGCATAGTGGGATGAAGCGGCCCGGACCAACCTTACATGTCATCGTACATGAGACCGGTTCCACGACTGACATGCAACTTGTTTTGCATAAGTGGCTGGCGGGTGTCTGTCTCTCCTACTATAGTCAATATCTGATTTACAACGAGTTGCTAATAACTTGGTTATCCTCGTTGTGGTTCATGTTCATAGGTTAGACCGGTTCTATCTCGGAAATCCCTAAGCCACGTAAAACTTGCAATTGATAAATTAGAGGCGTCTAGTTTAGATCGTTGCTGGGCTAGTGTTTTGATATGGTATTGTTGTAAGTAGATGTATGATAGATACTCTTACAACTCACTTAACGTGTAAGTTCCATAGACCTTGGCCTTACACACAAGGGAATGATAGGGATCATACCACGATGCAAATGATAGAGATCAAATGCATGGACCATATCACCTCACTTCAGACATTAGATGTTAGCATCTTATATTGCTAGTTTGGCGCTTTTGGTAGCATTATAAGATGATCCCTCATTTAGATATCAAGATAAAATGTGTTCTTCCTTAAGTATGCACCGTTTTGTGGATCGTGTTTTGAGGCATCACGTGATGATCGGGTGTTCTCAACTCTACGCTTTCATACAACGGGTGTAAGATAATTTTACACACGCAAATACTAAGGTTCTTACTTGACGAGCCTAGCATGTACAGACATGGCCTCGGAACACGGACCGAAAGGTTAAGCATGAGTCATATAGTTGATATGATGCCCATATAGATGATCGCCTTTGAAGCTACACCGACTCACCTGATGATCGGACTTGGTGTAGTGGATTTGGTTCATGTAATCACCAAAAGGACACGAGGGATGTCGTTTTTGAGTGGGAGTTCATTAGTAATTTGGATTAGTTGAACTCAATCTATCATAAACTTAGTCTAAATATACTTTACAAATTCTGTTGTAGATGGCACCACCTGCTTTTAATTTCAATGTGTTCATGGAGAAAGAGAAACTTGCTGCGAATGGTAGCAATTTCACCAACTAGGCTATGAATTTGAGGATTCTCCTCACTGCTGCACAAAAGCAATATGTGCTAGATGCGCCCGCTAGGCCCCCCACCAGCTCCTGATGCCCCTGACGAGAAAAAAACGTCTATATAACTCGTCAGGAGGACCACAACTTAGTTCATTGCGGCATAATGTATGGGCTAGAGCCAGAACTTCGAAAGCGTTTCGAAAATGGCAATGTCTTTGATACCATGGGAGAATTGAAAATGATTTTCGATACCCATGCTGCCGTAGAGAGTTATAATGCTACAGAAAAGTTCTTTAGCTGCATGATGGAGGAAAACAGCTCTGTTAGTGAGCACGTACTCAAAATGTTTGGGTACGTCGATAAGCTTGTGTCCTTGGGAATAACGATTCCCATTGACTTAGGCATACATCGTGTTCTCCAATATCTGCCACCTAGCTACAAGAGCTTCGTGATGAACTATAATATGCAGGGCATGAAGAAGTCTCTTCCCGATCTTCCGTCAATTCTTAAGACTGCAGAAGTGGAGATTAGGAAAGAACATCAAGTGTTGATGATCAATAGGACCACCAGTTTCAAGAAGGACAAGAAAGGCAAGCACAAGGGAAAGAAGGGTGGCAAGTCTGTTGCCACGCCTGAAAAGAAACCCCGAGCTGGCCCTAAGTCTGACACTGAGTGCTACTATTACAAGGGGACTGGCCATTGGAAGCGCAACTGCCCCAAGTATTTGGCAGACAAGAACGCCGGCAAGGCAAACAAAGGTATATGTGATATACATGTTATTGATGTGTACTTGACTAGTACTCGCAGTAGCACGTGGGTATTTGATACAGGAGCGGTTGCTAATATATGTAACTCGGTTCAGGGGCTGCGGAACAAGCGACAACTAGCAAGGGATGAGGTCACGATGCGGGTCAGCAATGGATCAAGAGTTGATGTGATCGCCGTCGGAACGCTGCCTCTCCATATGCCGTTGGGATTAGTTATAAACCTAAATAATTGTTATTTGGTGCCTGCACTGAGCATGAACATTGTATTCGGATCGTGTTTGATGCAAAGTGGTTATTCATTTAAGTCTGAAAACAATGGTTGTTCGATTTATATGAATAATATCTTTTATGGTCATGCACCTATGTTGAATGGTTTATTTATGTTGGATCTCGATAGTAGTATTACGCATATTCATAATGTTGATGCTAAAAGGATTAAACTTGATAATGATATATCTACATATATGTGGCACTGCCATCTAGGTCATATTAGCGTTAAACGCATGAAGAAACTCCATTCTGATGGACTTTTGGAATCACTTGATTTTGAATCATTTGATACATGTGAGCCATGCCTTATGGGCAAGATGACTAGAACGCCATTTTCCGGTTCAATGGAACGGGCGACAGATTTATTGGAAATCATACATACTGATGTGTGTGGACCAATGAGTGTGTCGGCGCGAGGTGGATATCGTTATTTTGTTACTTTCACGGATGATTTGAGTAGATATGGGTATATCTATTTGATGAAACACAAGTCTGAAACTTTTGAAAAGTTCAAAGAATTTCAGAATGAAGTGGAAAATCATCATAACAGAAAGATCAAAATTCTGCGGTCCGACCGTGGAGGAGAGTATCTTAGTTATGAGTTTAGCACACATATGAAAGACTGTGGAATAGTTTCACAACTCACGCCTGCCGGAACACCACAACGTAATGGTGTGTCAGAACGTCGTAATCGTACTTTATTGGATATGGTTCGATCTATGATGTCTCTGACTGACTTGCCACTGTCATTTTGGGGTTATGCACTAGAAACCGCTGCATTCACTTTAATTAGGGCACCATCTAAATCCGTTGAAAAGACACCGTATGAATTATGGTTTGGAAACAAACCTAAGCTGTCATTTCTTAAATTTTGGGGATGCGATGTTTATGTGAAGAAACTTCAACCGGATAAACTTGAACCCAAAGCAGAAAAATGCGTCTTCATAGGATACCCTAAGGAAACGATTGCGTATACCTTCTATCATAGATCCGAGGGCAAGGTCTTTGTTGCCAAGAATGGATCCTTTCTTCAGAAGGAGTTTCTCGCGAAAGGTGTGAGTAGTCGGAAGGTAGAACTCGAAGAGGTTATTGAACCTTCTCTTCATGAAATGGTGAGTAGCGCAGCTCCAGAAGTTGTTCCGGAGTTGACTTCACCTAATGAAGAGAGAGCTAATGATATTGATCATGAAACTCTGAAAGAGGACACTACCGAACCTCGCAGGTCAAGCAGGACACGTGCAACTCCTGAACTATACGGCAATCCTGTTATGAATTTCATGATTGATGAAATAGATGACCCTGCGACGTATGAAGAAGCGATGATGAGCCCTGATTCCAACAAATGGCTAGAAGCCATGAAATCCGAGATGGAATCCATGTACGAAAACCAGGTTTGGACCTTGGTGGACTTACCTCACGATCGAAAGGCCGTTGAGAATAAATGGATTTTCAAAAGAAAAACTGATGCTGATGGTAATGTAACCATCTATATGCTACGGGTCCACCTAACCCGGAGTTGTGGGACGTTGTCCCCAAGAAGTCCACAGTATTGGCCAACCAGGTCAACAAAAGGTTCAAGGAGCTGAAGTATCTCGGGTTGCGCAACAAGGACGCCATGATCACATTTGTCCGCAACCGGATCTCCCCTCTCCAGAAGCGCACTCACAAGGTGTGCCACATTAGCTGGGGTCGCGACCCCAACCGGACCTCGTCCTTCGAGCTTAGCAACACAGAAATCTACCGCCGGGTCAAGGCGCTCTTCACCACCCACAATGACTTCTCCTCTGAGTGGACGTGGGGAATTGAGCATTATTGCTGGGATAGGCTTCCTCCCGTGGTAAGCTTCGTTCCACCAATTCTCTCCAGATTAGATCTTATGTCGGTTGCCGTCTTTTTTTAACTCCGTTGTCTTTTTTCTCCTTTAGCAATTCCTTCAGCAGACAATTGAGGATGGCCCCGACCCTACCCTCAAATGCGCGCCTGACCGGGAGAGCTCGGACGAGGAAGAACCAGACCAGGAGATGTTCCTCCCAATGTCCGACGCGACCAAGCGACCCACTGGTAAACTCTCTTCTATTAGAGATTGGCCCGACGATGAGGATGACTCGGATATTGAGGTGATGGAAGCTGTTGACGTTGTCCCCCTTTCTTATGCTTTTTCGGCATCAGCTAACCCTGGTGGGTGTTGGGCCACGTAGAGATAAACAAAACTTTTTCCCTACACGGTGATCCCAAGATCCAGCTCAGGTAGAAGGCCACGAGGATTACCACTAGACGCGCAGTTGCGGAATTGATGAAGCACGTCGCTTGATGCAGTGCAGTCCTCGCGATCCGTTCCGATTCCACGATCCACGATCCGTACTTTCTTCACAATCGTCGAAGTGCTAAACGTACAGCACCTCCGCCGGTATCCACACGTACAAGGAGGAGCACCGGCGATGGACTGCTAGGTCCTGTACGGCGGCGACGGGACGGACTGGGGCTAGGGTTTCCAACACATGGAGTGACCTAACCTTGTGCTCTAAGCACCTGTGCCCCAGCTTATATAGGGAGTGAAAGTGGGCTCCACTCACTTGTGGCCCATTCACTAAAAGGCCTATATTTGCCACTGCAAGTCTCACTTGCTGACTAAGTCCATGTCACTATTTGGGTCCAACCCAAATAGGTTTCCTATTTGGGTCTAACCCAAACTGCTCCCGCTCTTAAGTGTGTGACCCGACAGGCTCATGATAACCCGGACACGATTCCGAGTCTCACTCGTGATCGATTAGTTGGTAGTGGCTCCTAGCAGAACGTGCCAACTCCCAAGTACCAATAAGTCATGACGACATACCTTCCAATGCGACTTTTGTCTGAGTCCCTTTTGCCTCACGATATACCTTGTCGGACTATAGGCGAATGATCGTCATCCCTTAAATAGTCCGACTCTCTTTCTCGATCCGAGATAAGTGATTCATCCGACTAACTCTTAGTCGGCTGCCTCGGTTAACACTTATCCGAGACGCGCATGGCCATGCTTTCCGAATCATATCTTCCGAGAGGGCCCAGAGAATATATCTCCAAACAGAGGGGCAAAATCCCATCTCGGTTATTCACATCACGCAGCTTGATTCTCAGTCGACCCGAACTCCGCCTTTATAACTGCCCAGTGACGGAACAACATTTGACAGAACCTAAGTCGGTGATCCTCAACTCGGATTGTGCAATAACCTCAGGTCTAAGGATTACATTGATTGAGACATGCAAATGATGACTTGTTCGTTGCATCTCAATATGGGTCAGTCCGACTAGCTAAACTTTTTAGCCGAATCCGTGTAAGTCAGAATAGCATCCCTTTGCCCATGACAAGTGGAACCTAGTCATCTACCGACTTTCACATTGGTCTAAGTTGTGTGTCCAGCACAACCTCAATGACCAAGGACAATTAGTATGAACAACATGGACCATAACCTTATGAATACATTGGGAATAACATCATACATGATTGCCTCTAGGGCATATTCCCAACAGTGGGCAGATCCACGAGGACCCTCCCCTTGCCACAGGTGAACCTGTTCCGGCAGCGCCGAAGAAAAGGCGTGGAGCTGCATCAAGTTCCTCCTCCGGACCTTCTTAGCCCTCCAAAAGGCGAAAGAAGTCCGAAGACAAAACTTCTTCCAAGCCTGCAGGCAAGGCCCCAGCACGAAGGGCTCGGAAACCCAAGGAGCCCATGACCTCGGATGCGTAAGCCTCTTTTCCCTCTGCAACTTATTCTTCCTTGCACTGTTTTAGTCTCTCTTCTGACATTATTTGATTTGGCAGTGTTGTGGATGATGTTCCCCAGAGTGGATCTAGCATCTCTTCACCGCTCCGACCTAGCCCTTCTCCTCCTCATGACGACGAGTCACGCCTGCTGAGCCCTATTCTAGAGGGTTCTACGGCTGCTCCGGGTTCTAGCTCACCTCGTCAAGAGGGGGGCAACCCCGGAGCGGGGGAGACGGACCCAGCCGAGGCAGCGGCATCCACTACTTCGGCTCCGCCGCAACCAGCAACTACCGAGACTACCTCCGCACCGGCACCAGCACTAGCACCAGCACCAATACCGGCACCAGCACCAACTCCGGCAGCAAGGACTTCAGCAGCAGCACCAGCTCTAGCAACAAGGGCACAGTGCCAAGCTCCTCCGCCTCATTCGAGTCTTCTTAGTCTCGGCGAGGAAGTACCCAGGCAGCTCCTAAGGGGAAATCTGCCGCAACCACTTCCTCCTCTCAGCAAGCCAAAGGCAAGAAAGCCCCTAACATCACCAAGGCAGCGTCCACCGGGTCTGGACATCGCACCCTCGCATCCATGCTTGCCCAGAAAGCTCCACCACCGAAGGGCGCCCCTGCTGAGCCAACTAGTGCGCAGCAACTTGTTCTGCACACCAGTCTGGCCCTTACTCAGGTTGAGAGGAGAGAGGCACATGCAAGGGCTTGGTGGCGCCCCACATGCTCAGCGGTGAGCGATATCCTCCGACCTTGATCGAGTTTATGAACAACTGGAACAAGGCGGAGTTCGTCTATAACGACGATCTCCTGGAGAAGTTCGGTCCCGCCGAGTTCGCTGCTCAGATGAACACAGCCGCTAAGGCGATTAACCTCGCGGGCCGGATGATGGTGGTACGTTACTTCACCTTTTCCTTAGCATGCACTAGCAATATAACCATTAGTCCCCGAGCCTTCGAGGGAGTAACTTGTTACTCGGCCGGATGCTCCTTAGAAAACTAACGTAGCTCCCTTACAACTTCAAATATGCACACACCTAGAGCCGGGTTAAGTTCCACTTGGCCCGGATCTTGTACACTTCGAATATGCACACACCTAGAGCCGGGTTAAGTTCGACTTGGCCCGTATCTTGTACACTTCAAATATGCACACACCTAGAGCCGGGTTAAGTTCCACTTGGCCCGGATCTTGTACACTTCGAATATGCACACACCTAGAGGCGGGTTAAGTTCCACTTGGCCCGGATCTTGTACACTTCGAATATGCACACGCCTAGAGCCGGGTTAAGTTCCACTTGGCCCGGATCTTGTACACTTCGAATATGCACATACCTAGAGCCGGGTTAAGTTCCACTTGGCCCGGATCTTGTACACTTCGAATATGCACACACCTAGAGCCGGGTTAAGTTCCACTTGGCCCGGATCTTGTACACTTCGAATATGCACACACCTAGAGCCGGGTCAAGTTCCACTTGGCCCGGATCTTTTACACTTCGAATATGCACACACCTAGAGCCGGGTTAAGTTCCACTTGGCCCGGATCTTGTACACTTCGAATATGCACACACCTAGAGCCGGGTTAAGTTCCACTTGGCCCGGATCTTGTACACTTCGAATATGCACACACCTAGAGCCGGGTTAAGTTCCACTTGGCCCGGATCTTGTACACTTCGAATATGCACAAGGCTTAAGCCAAATATTTGTACTCTTTTCAGGTGACCACCAACCGCCGGAGTGCTGAGTTCCAGCGTCTCCTGGATACCCACAAGATGCTGCTCGCAAAGCACAATGCACATCTCGCTGAGCATGAGAAAAGGGGTAAGTTCCCTTCTTCACATTTTTCTGTTTTCCTTCATCTTTTTCTGCAGAACTAATCCATCATTCGGTTTTCGCAGCTGGAGTGGAGGCTGAGAACAAGCTCATGAGGAAGAATTTGGATCAGATTAAGGGTAAGCTACTTTTGTCCACCCTGCTTTGCTTTCCATCTCCTTTTCTTCTTGGCTCTGCAAACATTCATACCTCGGCTCTACCGGGTCAACACGCTATTTCAGCATCTCTTGAAGATAGTGTGCCCGTGCCTGACATGATGCTGCATTTTCTCGAACAAGCAGGGCAACATCAGGCCGAGCTCAAAAAGAAAGATGATGAGCTTGCCCTCCTCCGAACCAAGAACGACGAGATTGCCAAGTTAAAGGCAGATATGAAGACGAAGGCGCAGCACCAAACCGAGCTTGAAAAGGCTAGCCAGGACTACACTGAAGAGCCCGAGTGCCTCAATCTCCAAATCGTGAAGGACCGCGAACTTCTCCAGGAGGCCGACGTCAAACTCGAGTCGGCGAACGCTGAACTGGTACAGCTCCGCCAAAGACGTGATAATTGCATCAATGAATTGACCCGGATCCATAGCCACATTTTACGTAAGTTCCTTTTCCTTATCCGGCATATTTCTTCGGGTTATCTCACATGTCTTTTCATTACTTGCTTCTCTTGTCCCATTTTTAGGCAAATTTCCAGAGGGTACTCCCATTGCGAGCGCCGCTGTTGCCAATTTCCACCGAGAGAGGGGTACTCCCGTCGCTCCTGACGGTGAGGACATTCCCTATGACATGGAGGACCTGTTGGTTAGCCTGTCATCCCGCGTGGAAATCATCAAGAACTACGGCAAGGATCTCCTCGACGTTTCAGTCCGAGTCTTCAACACGTTCTAGCCTGGCACCGGATCCAAGTGGACCAATGACCCGAAATGGGTAGCTCGGCGCCAAGCTTGCGCCCATAGCCTTATTGAATATGCTCCCATTCACGAATGGACTGAGGGTCCGAGCTTCCTGGAAGCCACTGGGGACGAAGAGGTTGAAAATGTTGAAGATGGTTCGGACGAGGATGGAGAGGACGATGCCTCGGATATTGAAGAAGGCGAAGATGACGCCGAACTTCCTCCTCCTCCTGCTCCTTAAGTAAAAACACTGGAAAACTTATCAGATCCCCAGTATGCCGGGTGGAATTGTATCCCGTACTTATGTGGTATTTTGTTACTAAGTTTGTATGCCGGATTAACTTGGGCGTAGTCCCCGTGTTTCATTTTCTTGTTCATCCAATCTTCTGGCTTGGTTCGTGTCTACCTTGATTCGGTTTTACGACTGACGAATCCGAGCTTCAAAAATTGTTTTAACAATACTTAGAAACTTTTAGGCTTAGCTCAAGATAATTTAGCATAATAATTTGAAATTAAATACAAGATTAGTCCGAAAAACAAAGGTCAGCTCGATTAAGTTCTTTTCCTTAGTCGTTTTTCATGTGCTACGCAATTCCAAACTTGTTCTCTTGCTTGCCATGAAGCCAATTCTTGTTGGATAGCAGCAAGTCGAAGAGTTGGGTTTTTGGTGCTCACACATTACTAATCCGAGTTAAGCAGAACAACTCACTCTAGCTGACGTATAAATAATAAAAGACAACAAATATTATTAAGGCAGTCCCCGAGTTACTGCCCGAGGTGCCAACATTTCATTGATAAGCTCATTGCTAGCATACATTCCAACTTATGAGAAGACTCGGATACATACACTTCTCTTCTAGTGTAGAAAGGACGAAGTAGGGCTATGTTACATGGACGCTTAGATTCCTCGCCAGACCTTTCCACCTTGTTCTTTTCCTGTGGCTTTGCATCGATAAGATAATAAGAATCATTGTGCAATGCTTTGCTCACAATGAATGGCCCTTCCCATGGGGGGATAATTTATGCATGCCAGCAGTACGTTGTACCAATCGGAGCACCAGATCGCCTTCCCAAAAGACTCGGGGGCTTACTTTCTGGCTATGATAGCGTCGGAGATTTTGCTGATATATGGCGGATCTGGACAATGCCAATTCTCTCGCTTCTTCCAGCAGATCAACATCATTTTTCCGGGCTTCTTGCACTTCGGCTTCTGTGTATTGGGTGACCCTAGGCGAATCATGCGCTATGTCGGCTGGTAATACAGCTTCTGCCCCATATACCAGAAAAAATGGTGTATAACCTGTTGATCGATTCGGAGTTGTTCTTAAACTCCACAGTACCGCTAGTAGTTCTTCTATCCAGCACCCCGCTGATCTTTGCAGCGGCTCAATGAGCCGGGGTTTTATCCCGGATAACACTAATCTGTTGGATCTTTCCACCTGTCCGTTCGATGCGGGGTGGGCTACCGAGGCAACGTCCAGCCGGATCTTCTTATCCCGGGAGAATCGCGCAAATGTTCCTTTAGCAAAATTTGCGCCATTATCAGTTATGGTACTGTGAGGATAACCGTATCTCAAGATAATGTCTGAGAAATATTACGGCCGTAGCTCCATCACACTTTCTTATAGGCTTCACATCAATCCATTTTGTAAAATTATCCACCATGACCAAAATGTGAGTCATATTTCCCCTTGCTTGTTTAAACGGGCCAACCATATCCAAGCACCATACGACAAATGGCCATATAATTGGTATGGTCTTGAGTTCCGACATTGGCATATGCGTCTTGGTAGCATACCTCTGACAACCATTGCATTTTCTCACCAGATCTTCTTCTTGTTCTAAGGCACTTGGCCAGTAGAATCCATGCCGGAACGCTTTTGCCACCAAGGCTCGGGACGAGGCATGATGCCCGCACTCCCCTTGATGTATATCTCAGAGGATGTGAAGCCCTTCTTCTGGGTCAACGCATCGCTGGAGGACATTCGTCACACTCTGTTTGTACAACTCGGAATTGATAATTGTGTATGCCTTTGCTCTCCTCTGAGTTTGCCTGGATAACACCTCCTCAGTGGGTAACGTTCCATCTTTCAGGAATTGAAATATAGGCAGTGCCCAAGCTGGTATTGCTCGCATAGGGAACACATCCTCATCAATTTCCATCTGATCCACCGGCATAACTTCAACCGGATCACGTTGAGCAGTCCCCGGGTCCTGTGAGGCAGTCCCCGGGTTCGCTGAGGTAGTCCCCGGGTTTGCTAATGCAGTCCCCGGGTTTGCTGATGCAGTCCCCGGGTTTCGCGCACCACCTCCCATGTCAATGTCCATGGGCTCAGCTCCGGATTCTGTATCTTCCGGGACATAGATTGAGTCGGTTCCTGGGGACAGCTTGATAGATGGTTTTCTGAGGTGTTCCAATGCTACACCCAGTGGAATTGCTTGCCGGGTTGATCCGAGCTTCGATAGCATGTCGGCAGCCTCATTTTCCACCCGGGGTACATGGTGAAATTCACACCCCTCAAAGTAACCAGATATCTTCTACACATGAAATCTGTACAGAGCCATGTTTGGATCCAGGGCATCCCACCACCCCGACACTTGCTGTATTACCAAATCCGAGTCGCCAAAGCATAGTATCCGACGTATCCCAATCTCTTTTGCCACTTTGAGCCCATGCACAAGTGCTTCATACTCAGCGACATTGTTCGATGCCGCGAAATGGATTTGCAGCACATATTTCAGCTGGTCCTTCTTTGGCGAGGTAAGCACAACTCCGGCGCCTAGCCCGGTTTTTGTTTTTGACCCATCAAAATGCATCCTCCAGTAGTTCGGATCTGGTGGCGGTGGTTTGTATTGTACCTCGGTCCAGTCCACAAAAAATTCCGCCACAGCCTGAGACTTGATTGCTTCTCTTCTGTCATATTGTGGCGCATAAGGAGCTAGTTCGATTGCCCATTTTGCGATTCGACCACTTGCATCCTTGTTACCCATTATCTCGGATATGGGAGCTTCACATATTACTTTGATGGGGTGCTCCTCAAAGTAATGCTTTAACTTCTTAGCTGCCATATAGACACCATATGCCACCTTTTGAAAGTGTGGGTAGTTCTGCTTTGAGGCAGATAATACCTCGCTCAAGTAATACACTGGCCTCTGCACCAACTTACCCTCTTTGTCGCGCTCTACCATAATCACTGCACTTACAACTCGGTTGGTTGCGGCTATGTAGAGCAACATTGGCTCCTTTGATAGTGGAGAGGTTAACACTAGTGAAGTGGCTAACATCTTCTTTAAGTGGGCAAAGGCTTCATCGGCCTGTGGCGTCCAAACGAACTTATCTGACTTTTTCATGAGTTGGTAGAGAGGCAATGCCTTTTCTCCCAACCGACATACAAACCGACTTAATGATGCCAGGCACCCAGTGAACTTCTAGACATCGTTAAGACACTTCGGCAGCTCCATTCGTTCAATGGCCCGGATCTTAGTTGGATTAACTTCGATACCTCGGCTGGAGACGAGAAATCCGAGTAATTTTCCAGCCGGGACACCGAAGGTACATTTTTCCGGGTTAAGTTCGGAACCTTCTTAAGTTCGCGAATGTCTGCCTGATGTCGTCAAGGAGCGTTTTGCTTTCCTTGGTCTTGATAACCACATCATCCACATACACTTGTACATTTTGACCTTTTTGGTCGTGCAAACATTTTTGCATACATCTTTGGTACGTTGCACCTGCATTACATAAACCAAACGGCATGGTGCGATAGCAATAAGCCCCATACGGGGTAATAAATGCGGTCTTTATTTGATCATCCGGATTCAGAGGTATCTGGTGGAAACCAGAATATGCATCAATGAATGACAACAGTTCACATCCCGCGGTTGAGTCTATGACCTGATCTATCCTCGGCAGTGGAAATGGATCTTTTGGACACGCCTTGTTCATGTTCATGTAATCGATACACATACGCCAAACCACTGCCATGTTCGGGTCATCCTTCTTCTTCTCCACCAGCACCGGATTAGAGAGCCAATCCGGATAGAGTACTTCCATGATAAATCCTGCTGCTAGCAACCGAGCTATCTCGTCTCCAATCACTTTTCTCCTATCCTCGGCGAAGCGGCGGAGAGGTTGCTTCACCGGCCTTGCTCCTGGTCTCACATTCAAAGAGTGCTCGGCCAACTCCCTCGGAACACCTTGCAAGTCCTGTGTAGACCAAGCAAAAATATCCTGATTCTCGCGGAGGAAGTTGACAAGCTCGCTTTCCTATTTATCATTCAACCTGGCACCAATTTTTACGGTGCGCTCTAGGAACATATCATCAACTGGCACTTTCTTAGTATCCTTTGTAGCTTGGAACGAAACGCTACCATGCGGGTTACTCAACGCCGGCATATACTGCTACGCGGACTGAGCTAATGCCGCCACCTCTTGGATTTTTCTTTTCTCTTGCGCAATCACGAGTGACTCGGCTAGGTTAGACCCGGCTGAGGCACACTCAATGGAACGTTGGAAATCTCCAGCAATGGTAATCACTCCATTTGGCCTGGGCAACTTCATCTTCAGATAACTGATGTGGCAGCTTGCCATGAACTTGTTCAATGCTGGTCTTCCGAGTAACGCATGATACGCACTTTCCAAGTTTACCACTTCGAACTCCAGATTCTCAGTTCGGCAATTATCTCTCGTGCCGAATAACACGTCAACCCGGACTTTGCCTATGGTCTCACGAGAAATGCCTAGTACAATACCATGGAAAGTTGTCCTTGTAGCCTGGAGCATGTTCTCCGAGATACCCAACTTGCGCATTGTATCTGCATACATGATGTTAATGCTACTGCCATTATCAATCAGTACCTTGGAGAACCTCACATTGATGTTAGGCCCAATGAATGTCGGGTCCAGCACTAATGCATACGAACCAGGACTCGGCATAAGCTTGGGATAATCTTTGATGTTCCAAGTAATTTCTTGGTCCGACCAAGGCATATACCTCGTCACCGCTGGCATTACCGCATTGACCTCCATATGTCGATGCTGCAAGCTCTTCCTATCTGTTTCCTCAGTGGTAAATACACAGTAACTCTGATGATGCTCCCTGTACTCATTCCTCCCCTCATTTCTGGGGTACCTCTGATCCGGCTGACGCTGGTTTTTTACTTGATGCACTACATCCCTTCTCTCATGGTTATCATACCTCGGCGGAGGGGGAGGCAACATTAGCTGTTGCGTGTTTGCTCCGGAAAGCAATTGCTGCCAGGGTAACTCCTACCGAGGTTGATCATTCTAGGGTGCCTGAGCATTCCCCGAACCACCTTGTTCTATCTTACGCATACACTCACATTGCCTCGTTGTATGACCCGCTGGGTTACTCGGATTTGGTGTGTGAAACTTACACGGCTGATCCAACATCGACTCGTAAGTATACCTCAGACGGTCCTTCTTTTCTTGCCACTGTTCCTTCTATTCTGGCGTCCAAGTTTTCTTGCCATCATTCCTTGGTGTCCATTGTTGCCCTCCAGTTTTCTGACGCTGATTGCTCCCTGTTCCTGGCTGATCTTGACTCACAGCTGCAACTTGTTGTGAACTATACCGGTGATCCGGTCTATCATCTCTCCTTTTATCTCTGTAATCATTCCTCCGGGATGATCCGGCTCCATCTCTCTGGTAGTACTCCTCATTCGACTCGTTGGACACGAGCCTAGGTTGAGTCGGATCACCCAAAGCATACGAATCAGCAATCTGGATCATCTCTGCCAACGTAGTTGACATTTTCCTTTGCAACTTTTGCCATAGCTCACTTGCATATCTACATCCTTGCGCAAACCACGCTATGGCCTGTGACTCTATCACGCCCTCACACGAGTTTATCACGGTACACCATCGGGTCAAAAACTCCCGGTCCGTCTCATTCGGTCTTTGCTTGCACATAGCTAGGGTTTGTGGTCTATTTGGCCTCTGATACATACTCGAGAAATTGCTGATGAACATTTCCTCAAAATCGATCCAGCAGTTAATACTTCCATGCGGCAAATTGTTCAACCATACCCTTGCTGGCCCCTCCAACATCTGGAGTACATATCTCACAGCCCATCGCAAGTTACCTGTGGAAATTTTCACAGCCGTAGCATAATTTATCAACCAATCTTCCGGCTTAGTGCTTCCGTCATACGTCTTCGTGCCTCTGGGTAACTGGAAGTTAGGTACCGGTGGCTCTTTCATGATTCGGGGTCCAAAACACGCAGGACCCGTAGGACCTTGACTTTCAATCTGCTCCGACCTATACAGTCGATCCAGTTTCAACCTGGCATCATTCGGCATCAAATCCCTGCTTCCCAATCTCATCCCTATCACATGATAGTCCGGCCTTGGGTATCCTGCATTCACCATTTCTGAATCTCCATCGTTATACTGGTCTCGCTCTCGTGGCGCATCTCTCTGTTGCATACCTCGGCCAGCACTTTGCTCTTGCCTTGGTATATTCCGCTTCTGCGGTTGTCCTGCAGAGTTGCGCTGTCCGGCATTGCCGTTAACAGTGTTTCCTTGACCGGCATTGCCTTGGTCACGGTTACCTCGGCCAGCTTCACCTCGGCTTACACTCCGTCGATCGGCGTTTCTTTGTACCTCTTTTGCTTTTCCTGCCCTTGTCGGGTCATACGGAACAATCTGCTTGTTTCTCCTGGCCGAGGTTACTACCTCTTCTCTCCTAGGACCACCATGAGGAGACGATGCGGCTCCAGTAGATTTCTCCGGATTACCCACCGCCGAATGGACGATCTTGGAGGCCCCAGCTCTCTCCGGGTTTGCTCTGAGCAGTTCCTCATTTTGCCTGTTCGCGATCCGAACCAACTCATTGACCCAATCTTGCTGTCTCTGACGGGCTTCACCCGTCAGACCCTCTAGCTCGGATGCGGCTGCATCCGCTGCTCTGAGGTTTTTCGCCAGGGTACTGTACTTCAGCAGCCCCACGGACAAACAGTTTTCTGACTCCTCAATCCGAGTACCACCTTCTTTGTTCATTTCACTCATGAGATTTCTCCCCTTCACTTTTACAGCATCTACTTTATTTGCCTTTGTGTACTCACGCAGCGTCATGTTCAACGACTGCTGAGCCGCAGCAATCTTTTTCGCTCCCTCTAGAATTTTCTGCCTAGTTTCCTCTAGCTCGGCCTGTGCCTGAGCCGGATCTACCACTGCTGCTACAGGGTTTGCCAAGCTATCCATAGCTTCTCTCAGTACATTCTCAGGCCTCTCTAGTGGAGGTCCGATACCTTTCCTCGGTGCCTTAGGTGTTACCTCCGGATCTGGTGCCGGATCCTTGCTTGCGCCTGCACCTGGTGCAGTCATCATCACCTCAGCACGGTCTGGGGAGCGAGTGATACGCGCCGCGTGAACCACACTAAGGGGTGGCTCCCCTGCCTCGACGACGTGCTGCGGATGAACTAATGATACGTCCACAGCAACGTAGACCTTGTGCGCACCCAACTTGACGAAGAGGCTGTTGCGCGGAAGTGGGCGCGTGCTGAAGCAGCCAGCGTTGTCGCTGATGAAGTCCAGCGCTCGAAAGCGCTGAACGAGCCCGGAGACGATGCGTTCGCCGGTGCCGATGAGGTTTCCCGTCTGGATCTTCATCCCTGATAGCACCGCTAGCCCCATGGTGGGCGCCAACTGTCGTGGTGGTGTCACGGCAGATGCCATGGATAGGCTAGAGGTGGGGACTAATAGCACTAGGGGAATCTCGGGAGGGATAGTGAGGTGATTCCCCACACAGAAGCTTTGTATTCGATTCAGTTCACAGATTACAAGTGCTCCTAGAGCTGTATTGGCGAGGGGAGGAAGAAGGAGCTCTCTTACTCTCACCCACAGTTCACCCGTACAAGACCCTTAGAACCTAGAACCTTACAGAATAGAGGAACCCCTTCTACAGAGGCCCTAGCCCTCCTTATATAGGAGTGGCTAGGTCTCCACTTAGGGCATACGTGGAGGCATATTCCAGGGAATATGCCTCCTCCCAAAATAGCAAACCGACCGGGGTACTTTTCCCCCGTGTCACCCATGCAGAGGCTACATGAGCCTCTGCGGCCCCTGCGTCAGCCGACACGGGCGTCGTCACCTCTGTCGGCCACGCCTCGGTGGTCCTTCCCTCTTTTCCTTCGCTCACGTAGTGCGTACTGGTGCTTCTTTTGACCAGCGAGATTCCTTCCTTCTCCTAGAAGCTAGATATGACCCGGATCATAGTTGATCCGGCCACACCCGTTCATGCATACAAGTTAAATACGCCATTCCGACTTACGGCTTAAGTCGGTTGAGACCTAGTTAGGTGGACGCCCCCTGGTCCGGGTTACTCCATGATTCGGCCTGCCTTGAGGTGACCCGGCCAGCATCCGCTTTAGCCTTGCCGACCCTCGGCTAACTCGGCCTTTATACCCCGGTGTGACCCTACCCAGGGGTATCCCCCCAACAGTCTTTGTCCAAATAGCGACAAAGTCAGCAAGGATTTGGGATTTGATTGATGTACGAGGTTTGTACTCAATGTCGAAAGCTGAGAGCTCTATGCCCCATTTGGCGATGTGTCCTATCGTTGATTATATCTCTCATGGGAGTTGTCCTCACCACGGTAATTGAATGTTCCTGAAAATAATGCTGCAACTTACGAGATGCTAAGAACACACCGTAAGCCAGCTTTTGATAGTGCGGATATCGCTATTTTGATACTGCTAAGACCTCGCTGAGATAATAAGTCGGACGCTGCACCAGGTGTTCCTGATTTTCCTCCGGTCTCTCCACCACCATGACGACACTAACGACTTTGTTTGTCGTAGCGAGATAGAGAAACATCGGTTCATGTGGCTCCAGTGCTGCGAGGATGGGAGCAGATGAGATTTCTGCTTTCAGGTCTTGTAGTGCAGCTTTAGCTTCGTCAATCCAAACGAATTTCTTTGTCTTTTTTAGGAGCTTGTATAGTGGTGCGGCTCTTTCACCGAGCCGTCTTACAAACCGACTGACTGTGGCAATGTAGCCAGTTAGTCTCTGAACGTCCTTCAGGCGAGTTGGCCTGGAAATATTTAGTATAGCCTTGATTTTGTCTTTGTTTACCTCTATGCCTCTTTGAGACATGATAAAACCTAACAATTTTCCGGGTAGGATTCCAAAGAAGCATTTCTTCGGGTTAAGCATTATGTTGTATTTTCGTAAATTGGCGAACGTTTCCTCCAAGTCGGAAATCAGGGTTTCCTTCTTTTTGGACATCACCGCAATATCATCCACATATGCATGTACATTGCCTCCGATTTGATCATGGAGGCAACACTGCATTGTGCATTGGTACGTAGCTCCTGCGTTCTTCAGCCCAAAGGGCATCATAATGAAACATAAGGTTCCGAAGGGGTTTATGAATGAAGTTTTGACTTTGTCGGATTCCTTCATCCGGATTTGGTGATAACCGGAATATGCGTCGAGAAAACATAGGAGTTCTGAGCCTGCCGTAGAATCGATAACTTGATCAATCCTAGGCAGAACGAACGGATCTTTGGGACAAGCCTTGTTCAAGGCAGTATAATCAATGCACATCCTTAAATCAGTGGTGTCCTTTTTAGGGACCATTACAGGATTGGCCGACCACTCAGTGTGGATGACCTCTTCTATGAATCCGGCTAACTCGAGCCGTGCTATTTCCTTAGCTATTGCCTTACGCTTTTCGTCGCCAAAACATTGTAGGGACTATTTGACGGGTTTAGCATTCAGGTGTACATTTAAAGAGTGCTCGGCAAGTTCCCTAGGTACTCCGGTCATGTCAGATGGCTGCCATGTGAAGATATCTTGATTTGCTTGGAGGAACTTGACGAGCGCGCTTTCCTATGTGCTATCTAGGCCTACGCCTATCTGGGTCACCTTGGAGGGGTCATCATCCATCAACGGCGTCTTCTTCGTCTCTTCTGATGCCTTGAACTCCGGATTCGGCTTTGTCACCACCTTATTTGTCGCAGGCATCTTGGACGGATCTATGGTCTTCTTGATCTCCTGGTACTCTTGGGCGCGCAGCATGGCTTCAGCAAAGGCGGCATTTCCGTCCTCGCACTCTCACGCCTTCTTCGGGTCTCCCCTAATGGTGATCACGCCGTTGGGACCTGGAATTTTCATCATATTATAAATGTAACATGGACGAGCCATAAAAGCCCAGTAAGCCGGACGTCCGAATATAGCGTGGTACATGCTCTTGAACGGGACCACTTCGAAGGAAAGTGCTTCTGTTCGATAGTTCTTTGGAGTTCCAAAGGTAACATCCGAAGTGATTTCTCCTAGAGAATTTGCTTATCTTCCTGGGACAATTCCGTGAAAGATCACAGAGCTATAATTCAACTGGGTCTCCGAGATCTTCATCCGGCATAGCGTTTCGACATACAGAATGTTAATGCTACTGCCGCCATCCATGAGAGTCTTGGAGAAACCATAGCCGTCAATAAGTGGATTGACGACTAAGGCGTATTTTCCTCGCCTGTGCAACTTAGGCGGATGATCAGCACGGTCAAAGGTGATTGCCACTTCCGACCAGTCCAGGAACTGAGGGACAGTCGGAACTGTTGCGTTGAGCTCATGTAGAACTGCTTTCTTGACCTTAGCTGGTTGAGATCCGAGGAAGGTGATGTAAGTGTGTTTCTTTGTCAGGAAATTATTTTTCCCTTCCAGCTTGGGATTTGAAGCATCGGCTTCCTCCATGTCGGAATCATCCTTGGTCTCTTTATCTTTTTCGGGATTGTTCTTTCCCTTCTTCCCCTTAGCCCTGTAGCCAGCGGTATCGTCTTCCTTGATGTCGTCATTGAAATGACACTCGGCGTTTGTGTGGGAAGAGCCCCCATTAGCGTCCAGGTGATGCACACATGGGTTATTAGCAATGTCGGCCCAAGAGTAGGTTTTGTCGGGTTGTTGGTCTCCTCTACCCTTGACTCTTGATGTCCCACGACCACGTCCACGGCCACCGCCACGCCCTCCTCGTCCTCCGGACCTGAAAGTAGCAGTGAACACTGTTGTTTCCGTGTTGGGCTTTTCTTCCGAGGTGTTCTTGCGCTTTTGAGCTTGCTGCTTTGGTTGTTTTGTCGACTATGGCACAGCTAGGGCGTTAAGTAATCCCTCTGCATCATCGTCAGCATCTTCATACTTGCTCGCTATTTCTATCATCTCTCCCAAATCAGTGACCTTGTCACACTTCAAGCGATGACGTAGTAGACCAATTGGGAGTCCTGCACTGAAAGCTTCAATCGTAGTTTGGTCATTTACTCCTTCACAGGAGTTCTTGGTGTCGATCCATCGTCCGAGATAATCCTGACAAGTTTCTCCGGCTTTCTGGGTGTAACGCTGTAGGTCTCCTACCGTACAGGGCCTTCGGTATGTGCCTTCGAAATTACGAAAGAACGCGCTTTGCATGTCATACCAGTTGTGGATGGTGTTCTCCAGAAGTTCATTGAGCCATGATCGTGCCGTCTTCCACAACATGAGTGGGAGATATCGGGTTGTGACCAGGCTGTTTCCACCTTTGGCAATACAGCAAGCCTGAAAAAATCCTGGAGCCAAGTATCTAGCCGAGCTATACCGTCGTAGGCTTGAATATGTCTTGAGATAGCAAATCCTTCCGGGAATTTTGTAGCTCTTATGAATGGTCCGAAGCACTTTGTCCCCACGTATATATCATCATTTTCATAGCGCCGCGCCTCTATGTTGGAGTTAATCATGTGCCTTGCGTCACTTGGGGATAAAGATCGTCCCGAATAACGGATGTGGCTGCGGTGCCTTGGAGCCGGACTTTGGCTTCTGCCACCACCTCCTCCACCACGACGCCCTCCTAGGCCTCCTTGGGAGCCATTGTGATGGCTACTTGGTGGAGAGGGTGGAGCAGCTGGATTGTTTCCGGCTGTTCGTCGGCCTCCGTCCGGAGCATCATTATTCTGGTTCCGGGGAGGATCTTCATTACTACGAGCCCCTTGCCGGCTTGACTCAGCACGGTGTCCATCGTTCCTTCGTCCGTCAGCCGGATGGCTTGTGTGTCGAGGAGGCGACATTCTTTGACGGTCCTCCTCCCGACGTTTCTCTTTGTCTTCTTCCCTGCGATCATTCGACTCTCGTCGGGGAGGATTCTTCGGATTCAGTGCAGCAATTGCCTCTTGCTCCACAGCTGGGGCAACGTTGCGCCAGTCACGTGCAGCTTTGTGATGATGTCCTAAAGATCCTGTTCTTGAGTAGTTGTCTTCCCGACGGTCGGAATGGTGATACTGTTCCGGAGCACATTGGGGTCTTATGTCATTCCAGGCCGGATCCGTGCGGCATTGGTCAGATTGGGAGACCAGTTTTCCGCTTCCGGACAAGGCGGCCTTCTACTGCTCCAAACCCTTGTTGAGTAGTTTAATGCCCAATTGAATCTGCTCTGGGCCTAGATTACTTGATAGGATTTCTCGAGCCACAACGGTGTTTTGTACTGGTGTTGGATACACCCAGTCTCCCTTGCTATCGCGTCGAGGCATCCCATGGTCTCCTCCGAAGAGGACTTGGTGAATCTCCGGGAATTGGTCATCATGGGTGTGACGTTTCCGGGTCTTCTGATGCTACCGAGAGATGTACTTCTCCACAGTTGCCATGCGTTTCTTTTCTTCCTCAATGTTTTTGGCCTCATCGAGGAGTACTTGGCGACGCGCTTCTAGGGCTTGGGCCCTCTCGTCCAGCTCTTCAGCAGTAAGTTCTGCAACTGTAGGAATAGGTGTGGTTAATGCAGCATCGATGAGTTTACGTGCACCTTCCATGATCACGTGTCCATCCACCGACTCTTCTTTGGGCTCGTCTGGGATAAGTGCTCCATCTGAGTCTTCCTCATAATCCTCGACAATCACCTCCTCTGCCGGAGGATCTTTTGCCGGGGTCTTGTTCCTCTTTTTCTTCTTCTTTGCCTTCTTGGCAGCGCCGGTAGCAAAGACGGCTTTGGGTCCGTTTCGCAGAGTCAAGCTCTGATCGGTACTTTCGGACATCTAGACCTCAGGATTGTCTCTGATATCCATGTCATCCTGCGCTTTGGGAGAGTTTTCCCTGGATCCTTCATCCATGGCTTCTCCTTCCTCTGCAGCTTTGGAGTTATACTCCTCTTCATACTCCGCGGAGAACTTTCGGAAATCCGCCGATGTCATTGAGTCGTTTGAGGATGCGGGTAAGTCGGTGTTTGTTCCGATCGCCTCCACCACTAAGTCATTCTTCTCTCCAGCATCGGCAGAACCGGATCCGGATCCAATGTATCCGACAAAGTGCGATGTGTGGGTCCTGAGGTAGTTGCAGCTTTCCTCATGGGCTTCCTCAAAGATCCTGATAGTCTCGCGAACCTCATCCATGCTTGCGTCTTGTATCATCATACGCCTCAATGTGTGCCTCAAGAATGGTTGATCTGTTCTGGCGTTGGCAGGGCCGGAACCAAATTTGTTGCTGTGATCCTCCTGGATTTCGACTTCAGCGGGTGGATCAATCTGGGATTCGGCCTCACTAGGGAGATCCACTCTAGATTCGACTTGATCCGCAAGGTCTTCATCAAGCTCGGATTTCTCCACTATCTCTGCAACTGGTGTGGGCTGGGTGGGATTAGGATTTTCTCAGATCTAGAACTCTACTGCCTCCGCAGACAAAGGGGACCCAGAATTTTCTTCTGTCTCTATCATCACCGCTGGGGTGGGTGGGACAGGTTCAGCAAAACCGATGTAAACATCGATCTCACCGAAAGACATGATAGTGTAGGTGGTCACGGCTTCCCTAGCCGGAATCCAAGTCTCGTCGAGAACGGAGAGAGGGACGTCGCTGGCATAGAGGATGCGACCGACGGTGATAGTCTCGCTGATTCTGATTCTTGCAGATTCCGCTCGGAACGCAGATTTGAAGCTCACTTGCCCCATGCTGGGCGCCAACTGTCGTCGGATTGATGACAAGTACGCCATGAGGGGGTCCTTGAGGCGTGTGGAAGAGAGGGGTGTGAGACGTACGGTGTTCCGGGACAGTGAGCACACAAGTTTACCCAGGTTCAAATCCGCCGGCTTTGGACGGATCCTACTCCTGCTAGCAATCCAGTAATACGGTAGAGCCGGAATATGGGTTACAAGGGTTTCGCCTGTGCGAGTTGAGATTGTAGACTATTGTCAGGGTGCCCTAAAGGCTCTCCCTAGGACGACTTATATAGATATCCAGCCTAGGGTTTACAGGAGAGATCTATCCGGCTACGACTAAGAGTCAGTTACAGAGTACATATTGAACTACAAGTAACACTATGGGCCTATGTCGGTAAGTCTTCTGGGCCTTCCCGTAGCCGGACTGGACTCCGTCTCTTCTCCATGACTAGGCCGCCCGTGAAGCAAAGCTCTAACCCGAAGTGGGCCACCCTGGTTAGTGAGGAACTGTGAGGATACCCGGAAAGTATATCCCCAACAGTTAGAGACAATAGAAGAAACTTTGGAGGATTCCTCCTTTTCATTAATAAGAAAAAACACATATTAGTCCTGTCATATTTTGGTAAAACCTCATCTTTATAATATTTTGTATGTAAGTATTTGTGTGGCAATTATCAACACAATAAATATGACAACCATGAAGGACGCTATTTATATCAAAAGCACTCATATCTACCAAAGAGGTTTTTCTTGATAACTCTTCACACCCCAAAAATAATGTAAGTTCATCATGCTGATTAGGAGTGATCATGTTATCACAATACAAACTTGCAGTACTCATTAGATTAGAAGGGCTATTATTATGGCTTGAGCTTTGAAAATTGAAATGACCCACTTCAAAGCAAAGATCACAGATAAAAGGATAGAGGGCACAAATTTTTACCAAGATCATTTAGAGCCCTATACCACATTCTAGTTTTTTTCATTCCTGTGCGTGATACATGTCAACACCCAGATTTTTAATCCCAGATGCCTGTTATGCCATACCTCGCAATCCGAGGATTACCATTTTTGTGAGACATAACAGAATTGGTACCACAGTACATCATCCATTACAAACCATAATAAAGGTCTTACAAATAAAGGATCTGATGATCCAGTCTTAATACAATCAAAGCAGCGGAAAGTAAACGTAGTAGGGGCTCCATCTTCAGGGTCACATGCAATGCTGACGATGGGACATGATCCTAGTTGTCATAGACCTCCTGCTGTCCATCTTCCTAGTAATCCTCTTCATAGTCTGGCCATGGGAATAGCCAGGGACAAAGCCATGAGTACTCTTTAAGTACTCGTAAACTATCACTAACAAGTAAGGTAGTTCTAGTAGGAATCTTAAGCTCTAGTTTTATTTGCAAAAAGCCAGGTTTATTTCATAAGGAGTTCAAAAGTAAAGAAGCTAATTTAATTTTCTGCATCACCTGAGTGGGAACCTAGTATTCATGTCCACCACCCTGTTGTGGTTAAGTCAAGGTCATAGTTCAATTCACAAGTCATTTTTGAAAACATCTGACAACTGAACAGTCTGGCCACTCCAACTGTCCATGACCGCGGACACGGCTATTCGAATAGTTTGACACTCTGCAGAGGTGGTACACTTTCACCACAATATTCGATACATCCGTCAGGGATAACCCTAAATCATCATACTTAGTATGCGGATAATCAATCATAACCTTTCAATTACACTCTAGTATAGGCACCTCCCCTATGAGCTTGGCCTCCCAGCCATGGCCATCTGCCATCCTGGGCACTGCATAGGTGGACATTCACATCATGAGTTAGCCTCAGCTCAACCTCTTTCCACGAGGGAACCCATACTAAGGCATATAAACTTCCAGTTAAGCCCTACCCAATTCAGGTATTGCGGTTGTACGGTAAAATTGGAATGGTATCCCATCCGAACCCAACCATCAGTTTTTATCAAAACTAAGGCTCATGCCTCAAGAAATTTCATCATCAAACCATTGTGTTTCAAAACACATGTCAAAACATTTCAATAGAATGAATCATCATTCCAAGGTTTTCATAATAATTTTCTCCAAGTATTCCCATCTAAAGTGATCGGTAGTAGTTTAGCACTAGCAACTATCAATGGGGGGTGTCACTAAGAAGGGGTGCTAATCAAGTGTAACTATCCAAATCTAGTTTTATGCTTTTTATGGCATCTAACTATAACTACCTAGGTCTAGTTTTATGCTCTTTACGGCATCTATCCTATTTTTCTAAAGGTAAAGAACTTTGGTTATCTTGCATAGGTAAAGAACTTTGGCAAAAGTAAACGAATAAAGCTTGCAAGTAAAGCATGCCTACTGCATCTTGCATAGGTTATCTTGCAAGGATGGCTCACATAGTTAACTTGTAGTGTTACGCTTGCCTTAAGTAGTGAAGTGGTTGAAGTTCTCTTCTTCTTCGTAGTACTCCTCCTCCTCGTAGCCCGGGTCAGTACTAGCGTCTATAAAGGAATACGAGGTACACAATCACCAAACAAATACTTAACTACTTCTATTTATCACACTAAGGCTCACACTTGATTATCTAGCATCATCCCAAACATCACATGAAATAAATACCTAGTCTTATTTATCTTATTTTGGAAAATTAATTTCTACTCATTCAAAATACTTAAGATTTAATATTCTCCAATTAAAATATGGGATCATGTTGACACATTTCATCACCACATATTCTAATACTTGGGAATGTGATTTCAAGTGGTGGTCACATTTTATAAAGTTTAAAATTACTATTTAATAAAATTAAAGTGACTAGAAATGCCTATATAGCATTATTTTAGTACTACTCCAAGATCACTGCATGTAAACCTAAATATTTTTACATATTCAGATAAATCTTGTCAAATGTGATTTTTGTGAGTTGGAATCAACTCAGAAGCATTTATGGTTGATTTTTGAAAAATGTTTGAAGTGGCAAAAGCCTCTGTCTTGTTATTTTTACTATAGGTGATCTATAATTTCAAATGGTTTGAATCCAACAGGCTTGGGTAGATATTTTGAATACTTTTCCTACAAATTGGAATCATGCAATTTGGTTCAGTAGATCTCTTTGAATTGAATTTCAAAGTCACTGACAGATTAGGGTTTTAAAAATAAAATAAAAATCTAAATTTGAACGCGGGGCTAGTGCCAGAACGATACTGGGCCGACCGAACTGCACAGGGCGCGTGCAGCGGGCTGTTGACAGGCGGGTCCCACGCATCAGCGACTAAACTAAACCAAAACGGTATGCTCTATCTGGGTTGTGCGATTAGAGTGCGATTGATGGCTGAGCATCATCGTCTCCGTCGCACCGCGCCAGCGAGAACTGAACCCTAACGCAACGGTAGGGGTATGTGGGGGCTCACCAGGGCTCCAACTAGACTTGGCGATGGGGGCGATCGAACGTGTCGAGGTCGGCGAGTCGAATGGTGGTCGCGGTGGCTCCTGGGGCGGCTCCTAGCTCCAGTTCCTCTTCTCCTCTGTAGCGGCGGGCTCCGGTGAAATTCCGGCAGGCTGGTGCTCGCCATGCTCCGGGGAGAGGTGTGGGAGGTTTCTGAGAGAGAGGGGAGTGAGCTGGTGTGGCAAATGAGGGCTGGGGTGGCCTCTATTTATACACTTGCGAGAGGGGCAGGTCGACATGGCTCGGGCTCATCGGTGACGTCGTTGTAGTGAGCTATTGGCATGGTTAAGGGTAGGGGTCGACGCGGTGCTTCAGGGAGGTTGTCATGCGAGTGATGGCGCGGCAAGGGGCAGTCGAGACTGGTCGGGAAAGGTTCGTGCTCTGTGCAGGAACGGCGGTGTTCGAGATGGCGCATAGTGGTCACGGTTCGCGCGATGGAGAACGGGCGTGTCTGGGGGATTGCTGGGGTCGCGGTGAGTGTGGTCACGCGTAGAGAGGGCAAGGCTCGGCGTGTGTGCGCGTGTCGGCTGCGGTGCTCTGGCGTGCTCTCGGCATGGTAGACAAAGAAGAGGGTGCAGCGATTACGGCTGGTCCACAGCGTGTCTTCAGTCGAGGGGTGGACAGGGGGTGGCGGTGAAGTGTCGCATGTCTCATGGACATCGTGGGAGAGGGCGGCACGGTCTGTGGCGAGCGGTGATTGGTCGACCGGCACGGTGAGCTCGGGTGGTGCTGCACTGGTGCGAACGGTAAAGGGGGAGCTTGTCCACTACACTGCTGGGCACTAGGGGAGACCGGGGGAGAGAAATGGCCAGTTGCTCGACCAAATGGCCACATGAAATTAAGATTTGAATTTTTGGCTGAATTTTGGTGAGTGTTTGTCACATGCTTGGGTGGCTAGGGTTGCTGGGAAAAGTCAAGGTGAATTGATTGGAGTGGTTTTTGAAAAGTGGTGATCTTAGTACATACACTTGATTCAATTTTGAAATGTCTCTCAAAGGGGTTAAAAATAGTCTCTGTCTTTTTGTAAGGTTTGCTTGGATTCACTTTTACTTGGTCTAGCAAGGGGTGAAAAGATTTGGAAATGTTTCTGTTAGAAATCTTTTACTAGGAACACTCAAAGTGGTCTAGTGGATAATTTTGGTCAAAATGACCATTTGATCATATGATTCATATTTGATTTTCTTTTCTTTTGATTTAGTTTGTACATTGCCTAGATGATGTAGTATTCATCTTTAAACCATTCCTTATCATTTGTAGAAATCAAACATGGCAATTGCACTCATTCATACACTACTGCAATTCACAAATACATTCATATGGGATTTAATAAGAAAAGTTTTTGTTAACCCTAAACTTGGGTCATTAGAACTTGCTATCTTGTTTAATATTTTTGGGCTTTTACAAACCTTCCCTCCTTAAAAAAAATCTTTTCCCGAGATTTAAGAAAAACTAGGAACTAAAGAGATTTGGAAACTCAGTCCTAATGTAATCTTCTCGCTCCCAAGTAGCTTCTTCTTCAGTATGGTTGCTCCACTAGATCTTGAGAAACTTGATACTCCGGGTCCTAGTGGTTCTGAAGGCTTCTTCCAAAATATGAATGGGTACTTAACGATAGGTTAGATCCTTGTCGCTATCTATGGCTCGGTGATCGATGTTCTTGAACACTTAGGTCTTCTCCAGAAATTCTAGGCATTTGCGAAGTAACGAGATGTGGAACACATCATGTATGGATAACATCTCCTCCGGCAGTTCAGTTGATATGATACTTCTCCTCGGCAATTCAAAATCTTTAAGGGTCCAATATATCTGCGGGCTAACTTCCCTTTAAGTTGAAAATGATGCATTCCTTTCAAGGGTGATACTTTGAGATATACATTAAAGGTCAGGTCTCGACGTCTTTTGTCAGCATAACTCTTCTGTCTGGATTGGGCGGTCTTGAGGTGTTCACGGACTTTGTGAACCTTCTCTTCGGCTTCTTGTAGGATGTCGGGTCTGAAGATCTAACTCTCTCCTACTTGCGACCAATTCAAGGGGGTACAACACTTCCTTCCATACAGAAATTCAAAGGGGGCCACTTGCAAACTAGCTTGATAACTATTGTTGTATGAGAATTCTGCGAAAGGCAGACAATCTTCCCATTTTGTTCACAATTCTAGCACACAAGCTCTCAACATATCTTCTAAGATTTGGTTGACTCTTTCAGTTTGTCCATCGGTTTGCGGGTGATAGGCTGTGTTGAAGTTCAGCTTGGTTCCTAATCCTTCTTGGACTTTCTGCCAAAATCTTGCGGTAAACTGGGTTCCTCGATCCGACACTATGGTCTTAGGGGTTCCATGCAAACTGACGATTCTAGCAATGTATAGCTCTACTATCTTCTAACTCTGGTAGGTGGTCTTGACAGGTATAAAATGGGCTACCTTGGATAGTCTATCAACTATGACCCAAATAGAGTCATTTCCCCTACTAGAGGTAGGCAAACCGGTGATGAAATCCATTCTAACAGAATCTCATTTCCATTCTGGAATCTGCAATGGTTGCAGAAGTCTTACGGGTCGCTGATGTTCTGCTTTGACTCTCTGACAGATATCACACTTGGCTATGTAGCTTCCGATTTCTCTCTTCAATTTGTGCTACCAAAATTGCTCCTTCAAATCCTGATACATCTTTGTTCCTCCCGGGTGAATAGAATAAAGAGTATCATGAGCTTCCTGCATGATGACTTGCTTCAACTCAGAATCTGCTAGTACACAGATACGTCCTTTGTACCACAAAACTCCTTCTTCATCTTTGGTGAATCCGGGTACCTTCCCTGTACCGATACGACGCTTGATTCCGTCGATACTTGCATTTCCTTTCCGGGCTTCCTTGATCTGACTGATCAAAGTGGGTTGAAGTTCAATGCTGGCTAGGAATCCTTTGCTAACTAGCTCCGCTCTAAAATGCTCCAACTCTTCATGCAAACTTGGCTAGGCTTCTTTAATCATGGTGTTTAATCTACTCGGCTATCTACTAAGAGCATCTGCTACCACATTGGCTTTCTCGGGGTGATAGTGAATGTCAAGGTCATAATCCTTGATTAACTCTGTCCATCTCCTTTGCCTCATATTCAGCTCCTTCTAGGTGAAGATATACTTCAGACTCTTGTGATCCGAATAAATCTCACAGCGGTTGCCCATAAGGTAATGACGCCAGGTCTTCAAAGCTAAAACTACGGCTGCTAGTTCTAAGTCATGGGTAGGGTAGTTTTGCTCATGTTGCTTTAGTTGTCTAGACAAATATGATATGACTTTGCCTTCTTGCATCAACACACATCCGAGACCAATCTTGGATGCATCACAATGCACATCAAAAGGCTTCTTGATATCCGGCATAATCAAAATTGGAGCTGAAATCAATCTCTTCTTGAGCTCTTGAAAACTTGCTTCACATTTGTCCGTCCATTCAAACTTCTGATCTTTCTTCAACAGCTAGGTCAGCGGTCTTGTGATGCTTGAAAATCCTTCTACGAACTTGCGGTAATATCCCGCTAATTCGAGAAATGCGCGTACTTGGGTTTGATGGTTGGGGTTTTCCATTCTTCAACATCCTTAATCTTGGTGGGATCGACAGCAATTCCTCCTTCCGACACGATATGTCCTAGGAATCCTACTTCCTTCAACCAGAACTCACATTTGCTAAACTTGGCATACAACTGATGTTCTCTAAGGGTTTCAAGGATGGTTCTCAGGTTTAGCTAATGGTCTTCTTCTGACTTGGAATAGATCAGAATATCATCGATAAAAACAATGACAAACTTATCCAGGAAGTTCATAAAAATCTTATTCATGAGATTCATGAAATAAGCGGGGGCATTGGTTAATCCAAAAGACATGACAATGTACTCATATAAACCATATCTGGTGGTGAAGGTGGTCTTTGGGATATCCGTTGCACGAATCTTGAGTTGATGATAACCAGTTCTAAGATCAATCTTAGAAAACACTCTAGCACTAGACAACTGGTCAAACGGATCTTCTATCTTCGGCAGTGGGTAGTTGTTCTTGATGGTGACATCATTCAGTTTCTGGTAATCCGTGCACAAATGGTTACCTCCATATTTCTTATCCACAAACAAAACAGGCGATCTCCATGGTGATGCACTTGGTTGAATCAGACCTTTCTCAAGCATAGCATCAAGTTGCTTCTTCAGCTCCACTAATTCAGATGGGTTCATACTATAAGGTCTCTGAGCTATGGGTCCAGTTCCAGGAACTAGTTCAATGATGAACTCGATATCCCGATCTGGGGGCATACCGGGCAATTCATCTGGGAACACGTCGGGATATTCACAGACTACTCTGACTTGATATAGGGTTGGTTGGGCTAGACTGTTGTTGCATTTGAATTGACGGGGCAGTATCTCAGATACATGCTCTACTGATACTCCAGTGTTACTGGTCATGGTTATGGCTTTCTTGGCACAGTCAATCAATCCTTTTTGTTTCGACATCCAATCCATTCCTAGTACTACTTCCAAACCTTTGGTTCCAAGTACTATGAGATTAGCATAAAAATCTATTCCATGGATTCTGATAGATACAACCTTGCAAATTTTTCTAGCTTTGGTGGTTGACCCAGGTATTTGAACTATCATAACATGCTTCAATTTTGTTGGTTGAATCTTACTAGTGCATGCAAATTCTTCTGTAACAAACGAGTGCGATGCTCTAGAATCAAACAACACTCCTGCAAGTACTGAGTTAACAAAAAACATACCCAACACGACATCTGGCACTTCCTGAGCTTCTTCAGCATTCATGTGGAATAGACGGCCGTTGCGGTTGAGTTGGTTCCCTGGGGCAAATCTCTTTCCAGGATAGACACGGTGTTTCTACTGAGCGGGTGCATTCACATTGGTGGTTGCTGCAAGCTTCTTGGGGCACTCGTTGGAGTAGTGACCCTTGACTCCGCATTCAAAGCAAGTAATCATGGACTTGTCTTTTCCTGCAATAGGCACAACATTGCTTCCAGTCCTTGGGGCAGTATTGTTGTTGGTGGTGTCGTTGTTGGTGTTGTTGTTGTTGGACTTGGGCGATGCACGGTTGAAGTTATTGGAGTTGTCGGGGTTATTGTTGCGGTTTCCTCCAGACCTCAAGTTTCCTCCGCCACGATTGGGATAGTTTGGACAGGACATAGGGGGTCTATTGTTTCTTGGGGCATATCCTGCAGATGGGTTGGGGCGATACTTCTGTGTATGGTGGGATCCAGGCTGGTGCATCATGCGACGCTTACGGTTGTCATTGGCTTGGTTGATTTTTCCTTCCATCTGGATAGCAGAGTCCACTAGTTCTTCTAGATCCACAAAATGGATGTTGACTAACATTGTCTGCATCTCATCATGTAACCCATTCAGGAACCTTTCCTTCTTATTTGCTTTGGTGCTAATCTCATCAGGGGCATACCTAGCCAAGGATAAGAATCTGTCACGGTATTCCACCACAGTCATTCTCCCTTGCTTCAATTCCCTAAACTCATCCCTCATCCTAGTGACCAAACCTTGGGGCACATGGGTACGGCTGAAATTGATCTTGAATTCTTCCCAAGTCATCGTTTGCCCTTCGTTCATGGAACGATTGCTATTTCACCAGGCTCTTGCATCACCTGCTAGATAATGGGCGGCAAACAGTACTTTTTCATTGTCTTCAACTCCCACGACCTCCAAATTTTTCTGCATGGTTTGCAGCCAGTCATCGGCATCTAAGGGCTCCTCAGACTTACTAAATATAGGTGGGTTCGTATTCTGAAAGTTCTTGAGCTTGGATCCTGGTTATCCTGGTTTCCGTGACCTTGATTATTGTGGGCCATCTGAGCTATCTGTTGAAGAGTGGCTAAGTTGGCTTGGCGTTCGGCTCTACTAGCTTCACGGTCAGAAACTAACATTTGCAGAATCTCCAGCATTGGGTCCTGAGATGAACTGCTTCCACCGGCGTTACCGCGAGGCATCTGAAGATTGAGATAGATAATGAGACAAGGGGGAAATTTCTAGGGTTTATGGGTTTGTTTTAGAAACTTTAAACTTGGAGTTTGACTCAGGTTTTGCAAACTAAGAACTTTCTTTCTTTTCATTCATTCATAGCACCCAATACAACACACACCACAACAAGGAAACATATGGTTTTCAGAACCATTATGTGAAACTATGATACAGTGGTACCGAGTACAACTCACTCCTATGGTAGTGCTCAAGTGCATCTAATCATCATCAATGAAGGCGACATCATCTTCATCAGTGTGATCCTCCATGGCATCGTCCTCCAGGTAGTCATCATCATCACTAAGGTAAGAGTAGAGATCTCCACGGATATCTTCACCTTCCTCCTCCTTCGCTTCAAGCTAGATCTCCTGTTCACGGATGGTCTTCTCGAGAGTGGCCACCTTCTTGCAAAGAAGATCGATGGTGCAATCCTTCTTGTCACGCTGACGATGAAGTGAATGGCGCTCTTTGGCAAGGATGGTGAGGGTCTGGTCCTTCCTGACTGCAATGGCATGGTTATGGTTGGCGTAGGAACGGGCGTTGTCCAACTCCTTCTGTCTATCATACAACATGAAGTCAAGATTATCCACCTGGTGCTTCAACTCTGGGTGTCCTGGCATCTCCAAGGGCAGTCCCATAGAATCATGCCTTGCGTAGTGAGCAAAGCGAGTGTCATTGGTCTGGTTGATGTTTTGCCCACACAGACAGGCAAGAGCTTCCTGCATAGCCCTGGCTAGTCCGTCTAGCCAGTTGTTCTCCCTCAAGCTGAATTGGATCTTCTCCGAGGTGGGTGCTTCCATCTTGCCTCTAAGATCTACAACTATCAGCCACTGTAGCTCTCCTCCCACGTGAGCGTTGAGTTGTGCCCCGAAGAACTCCTTGTGTGGGCACTCAAGATGCTCTGCGAGTGCATCTAGATCCCTCTCAAAGATCAGGTGGCCTCCGTTGCCTAGCTGGTAGAACTTGCTATACTTGACCTCCATCTATAAGAATTTAGGGTGAGCAAGTTAGTGGGGTGATCAAGTATGTCAAATTTTCTGTAGGATTGCAAGAATTTTTGAGGAACATGAATTTTGAAAGAATCTCAAGGATAAGAGTGGGAATAGGTTTTCATAAATACTCACTTCTTTTGCTTTGAAACATTTTTTTTTGTTCAGACGTCCATTCTAACTAGGTTCTCCTATGGTCAACCTGGCTCTGATACCAACTTGTCAATACCCGGATTTTTAATCCCAGATGCCTGTTATGCCATACCTCACAATCCCAGGATTACCATTTTTGCGGGAACTAATAGAATTGGTACCATAATACATCATCCATTACAAACCATAATAAAGGTCTTACAAATAAAGGATCTCATTATCCAGTCTTAATACAATCAAAGCAGCGGAAAGTAAACGTAGTAGGGGCTCCATCTTCAGGGTCATGGGCAATGCTGACGATGGGAGATGATCCTAGTTGTCATAGACCTCCTACTGTTCATCTTCCTGGTATTCCTCCTCATAGTCTGCCCACGGGAATAGCCAGGGACAAAGCCATGTGTACTCTTTAAGTACTCGCAAACTATCACTAACAAGTAAGGTAGTTCTAGTAGGAATCTTAAGCTCTAGGTTTATTTGCAAAAAGCTAGGTTTATTTCATAAGGAGTTCAAAAGTAAAGAACCCAATTTAATTTTCTGCATCACCTAAGTGGGAAACTAGTTTTCATGTCCACAGCCCTGTTGTGGTCAAGTCAAGGTCATAGTTCAATTCACAAGTCATTTTTGAAAACATCTGACAACGGAACAGTATGGCCACTCCAACTGTCCATGACCGTGGACGTGGCTATTCGAATAGTTTGACACGCTGCAGAGGTGTTACACTTTCACCACGATATTCGATACATCCGTCAGGGATAACCCTGAATCATCATACCTAGTATACTCTAGTGTAGGCACCTCCCCTATGAGCTTGGCCTCCCAGCCATGGCCATCTGCCATCCTGGGCACTGCATAGGTGGAAGTTCACATTCACGAGGTAGCCTCAGCTCAAACTCTTTCCACGAGGGAACCCATACTAAGGCATATAAACTTCCAGTTAATCCCTACCCAATTCAGGTATTGTGGTTGTACGGTAAAATTGGAATGGTATCGCATCCGAACACAACCATCAGTTTTTATCAAAACTAAGGCTCATGCCTCAAGAAGTTTCATCATCAAACCATTGTGTTTCAGAGCACATGTCAAAACATTTCAATAGAATGAATCATCATTCCAAGGTTTTCATAATCATTTTCTCCAAGTATTCCCATCTAAAGTGATCAGTAGTAGTTTAGCACTAGCAACTATCAATGCGGTGTGTCACTAAGAAGGGGTCCTAATCAAGTGTAACTATCCAAATCTAGTTTTAGGCTTTTTATGGCATCTAAGTATAACTACCTAGGCCTAGTTTTATGCTCTTTATGGCATCTATCCTATTTTTCCAATATTCACAAATCACTAACTAAAGGTAAAGAACTTTGGTAAAAGTAAAATAATAAAGCTTGCAAGTAAAACTTCGGATTGGTATAATCAAGGTTGCATAACCAAAGCATGCCTACTGCATCTTGCATAGGTTATCTTGCAAGGATGGCTCGCATAGTTAACTTGTAGTGTTAGGCTTGCCTTGAGTAGTGCAGTGGTTGAAGTTCTCTTCTTCTTCGTAGTACTCCTCCTCCTCGTAGCCCGGGTCGGCACTAGCGTCTATAAAGGAATACGAGGTACACAATCACCAAACAAATACTTAACTACTTCTATTTAGCACACTAAGGCTCACACTTGATGATCTAGCATCATCACAAACATCACATGAAATAAAGACCTAGTCTTATTTATCTTATTTTGGAAAAGTAATTTCTACCCATTGAAAATACTTAAGATTTAATATTCTCTAATTAAAATATGGGATCATGTTGACACATGTCATCACCACATATTCTAATACTTGGGAATGTGATTTCAATTGGTGGTCACATTTTATAAAGTTTAAAATTACTATTTAATAAAATTAAAGTTACTAGAAATGCCTATATAGCATTCTTTTAGTACTAGTCCAATATAACTTCATGTAAACCTAATTATTTTTACATATTCTGATAGATCTTGTCAAATGTGATATTTGAGAGTTGGAATCAACTCGGAAGCATTTATGTTGATTTTTGAAAAATGTTTGAAGTGGCAAAAGCCTCTGTCTTGTTACTTTTACTATAGGTGATCTATAATTTCAAATGGTTTGAATCCAACAGGCTTGGGTAGATATTTTGAATACTTTTCCTACAAATTGGAATCATGCAATTTGGTTCAGTAGATCTCTTTGAATTGAATTTCAAAGTCACTGACAGATTAGGGTTTTAAAAATAAAAGAAAAATCTAAATTTGAACATGGGGGGAGCGCGGGAACGATACTGGGCCGACCCAACTAAACAGCACGCGCAGCGGGCTACTGACAGGTGGGTCCCACGCATCAGCGACTAAACTAAACCGAAACGGTATGCTCTGTCTAGGCTGTGCGATTAGAGCATGATCGACGGCTGAGCATCGTCGTCTCCGTGGCACAGCGCCGGCGAGAACTGAACCCTAACACGACGGTGGGGGTATGTGGGGGATCACTAGGGCTCCAGCTAGACTTGGCGATGGGGGTGATCGAACGTGTCGAGGCCGGCGAGTCAAATGGTGGTCGTGCGGCTCCTAGGGCAGCTCCTAGCTCCAGTTCCTCTTCTCCTCTGTAGCCGCGGGCTCCGGTGAAATTTCGGTGGGCTGGTGCTCGCCTTGCTCCGGGGAGAGGTCTCGGAGGTTTCTGAGAGAGAGGTCTCAGAGGTTGCTGGTGTGGCAAATGAGGGCTAGGGTGGCCTCTATTTATACATTGGTGAGAGGGGCAGAGCGGCATGGCTCAGGCTCATCAGTGACGTCGTTGCAGTGAGCTATTGGCATGGCTGAGGGTAGGGGTCGACGCGGTGCTTCAGGGCGGTTGTCATGTGAGTGATGGCGTGGCAAGGGGCGGTCGAGAATGGTTGGGAGAGGTCCGTGCTCTGTGCGGGAACAGCGGCGTTCAAGACAGCGCACAGTGGCCACGGTTTGCACGACGGCGAACGGGCGTGTCGGGGGTAGCTGGGGTCGCGGTGAGTGCAGGCACACGCAGAGAGGGCAAGGCTCGGTGTGTGAGCGCGTGTTAGCTGTGGCGCTCTGGCGTGCTCTAGGCATGGTGGATAGAGAAGTGGGCACATCAATTACGACTGGTCCACGGCGTGTCTTCGGTCGAGGGGTGGACAGGGGTGGCGGTGCAGTGTCTCCTATCTCCTAGACATCGTGGGAGAGGGCGGCACGGTCTGCGGCAAGCGGTGCTTGGTCGACCGGCACAGTGAGCTCGGGTGTCACTGGACTGGTGCAAACGGCAAAGGGGGAGCTTGTCCACTGCGCTGTTGGGCACTAGGGGAGACCGGGGGAGAGAAATGGGGCATAATGGGGAAAAAATACTTCTCAGAACAGTGATTGTTAGGCAAGGTTTTACTGTTGTCTGCCAGGTGCTCGACCAAATGGCCGCATGAATTCAAGATTTGAATTTTTGGATGAATTTTGCTGAGTGTGTTTGTCACATGCTTGGGTGTATAGGGTTGCTGGGAAAAGTCAAGGTGAATTGATTGGAGTGGTTTTTGAAAAGTGGTGATCTTAGTACATACACTTGATTCAATTTTGAAATGTCTCTCAAAGGGGTTTAAAAATAGTTTATGTCTTTTATAAGGTTTGCTTGGATTCACTTTTACTTGGTCTAGCAAGGGGTGAAAATATTTGGAAATGTTTCTATTAGAAATCTTTTACTAGGAACACTCAAAGTGGTCTAGTGGATAATTCTGGTCAAAATGACCATTTGATCATATGATTCATATTTGATTTTCTTTTCTTTTGATTTAGTTTGTACATGGCCTAGATGATGTAGTATTCATCTTTAAACCATTCCTTATCATTTGTAGAAATCAAACATGGCAATTGCACTCATTCATACACTACTGCAATTCACACATACACTCATATGAGATTTAATAAGAAAAGTTTTTGTTAACCCTAAACTTGGGTGATTAGAACTTGCTAATCTTGTTTAATATTTCTGGGTGTTACAATACAATATTCTTCTTAAATTTATTCTTCTCACAAGGTCTATGTATTCCACAAAAAATAACATGCTTATAAGAAATAGTACTTTCAGAGGTTTGAGCATGTTCATTGCTATCCTTAATAACAATTTCATTTTTCATGCAAGTGTCTTTAAAAGGTTCATGATACATGTCCCATTTTTATTTAGGAGCATTAATATGAGAAGCAAATTCTCTACAACAATCAACAAGAATTTGAGGATCAATACCATATTTAGCACTAAGCTCTTGAAAATGGATGAGTTGCAAGGTACCCAAGCATCATCAAATGGATGATTTTTAAAGTGTAGATTGAGTACAAAGGATCCATGCTTGATATTGGTCTTCATTAACTTGGAACCTTCTAGAAGGGATTAACTCTAGTTGATTTAAATAAGGGATTAGATGCTCACATTAGTGACCAGAGGTCAGGTTTAAGATTTGGTAATTTGCTTAGGGTTTGGTAGATCTTAACTTAGTTGATTCCTCTAGGATGAGAACCTAGAGTAGCTCATACTACTCCCTAAGTGTCGTTGTATTGGGAACAGCAGTACCTAAGAAGGTTAGATAGAGGTGTGGGGACTAGCAGGGAAGCTATCGACGGCGTCCGCAGGCGGGATTGGATACAAGCAAGCATAGTTAGACGCAGGAAGTACCCAGGTTCGGAGCTCTCGTGGTGAGGTAAAACTCCTACTCCTGCCGATCTGACTATGAGCGATATACGGGCTACAAGTGCTCCTCGAGCTGTATTCTCTAGCTACGTCTTAAATGCACACTGACCAACCCTTTCTACTGAGGCCTTGCCTCTCCTTATATAGGCAGAGAGGCAACGGTCTCACTGGCCAGTCCGGCTGGTTGGCCCCACAGGTGGGTCCCAGCCGGCTGGTCATCTACAGTATCCGGTACAACCATGTCCCATCAGAGTACTAGCGATATGGCTGTCGTGGGCACAGTGAACACCATGCGAGTTTTTCGTCAGCATCGGGCCACTGTTCTCGCGTCATCCCTGCAAAGTCTTTGATATGGCCGAGTAGTTGCCAGTCTTGTCGTCGTACAGGGCGTACCGCGCACTGTCCCGCACGTCGTCCTGTCCCCTTGATTGGTTCCGGCTACGCTGTTGTAGCCAGCTGCTTCTCGCCGCTCTGGCTACCTCACGGTAGCCGGCCTGACTTGCCCTGTCCGGCTGTGCTTAACTAGCCGGACGCGATCCGACTACCATGTTTCTTGTCTGGTTGGGGTATCCGGAGGTCATCCCCCCGACACTAGCCCTCGAGCGCGTGTAGATTTCGCCCTTAGGTGAAATGTGCGCGCGCTCCCTCTTCGTTTTGAATTTTTGACCGGCTACGCCTGGCGGTTGTGCTACCCGTGACGTCAGTACTGACGCCAGCCACACACGCACACGCCATCATTGCTCTGTGGCGGGAAGCGACACGTCCCGTCGCACGTCACCTCGAGAAACTGCCGCCTGACGCTTCGGTTCTTGCTCCAGGATCTTCTGCGCACCCCGCGTCTGCACACGGGATCTGGGGTGGCGGTTGGGGTGGGGGGCGCCTCGATGGATGCCGCGTGGCACCGTGGACGGTTGCCCTTCCGGTCCTTTAAAGGGGCACCTGGGGAGGGCCACCGCCACTCATCCTCCGCCGCACCCCCAAGCGAACCGGAAATGGCCGCCGACCGCGGAGCGTGGTGCGGCTCTTCTATTACGGAGGAGCACATCCAAAAGTACCACGCCACCCGCGTCCTGCTGTCGAAGGATGAAGTGAAGGTGTGGCTTGCACTGGCAAGGGAGGTGTCGCCGCATCCGGCGGAGGGAGAACGGGTGATCTTCCTCTCGCACCTGGCGCGCGGGTTTAATCACTAGTTTTCTCATAACAAGTTTAATTTGGAAGGTAAACAAAAGCATGAATATACTTGGAATAGCATAAGCTAGTAGGTAGGTATGGTGGACTCTTTGGAATAACTTGGTTTAGGGAGTTGGATGCATGAGTGGAACTCATACTTTGTTGTGGAGGCTAGCAAAAGACTAGGAGCGACAAACTAAGAGAGCAATAATGGCCATAATCATGCAGAGCGACAAAACATCATTGATCAAAGCATAAAGTGATACTACAAGTTGAAAACTAAAGTATCATAAAGGCTATGGTGACTTGAGATAGTCATAGAATGGTGTGAGCATGTGCCATGTCAACCGAAATAAAGCATCAAAGGAGAATACCACTATACTATGCTTTAATATGTTAAAACAACGCATGATTCATCTAAGGCACATTAAGCAATCTCAATTATTTATAAAAAGTCATGCTACACCAAAGAATACTAAGCATAAAGCCAAAACAATACCAAGCATGGCATGACAGAGCATAGGCCACAGTCAAAAACGAGCTCTTTTTACCACATAAGCATGAACTTTCCTACTCTTTTCCAAACCAAACCAAGCTATTTGCAAACCAATGTATGAAACAGGGGGTCCAACCAATTTATTTAGAAAACTAAGCAAACAAAAGAAAACGAAAAACCAAAAAAAAAATGAAAAAGAAGACGCTCCAAGAAAAACACAATTGTGCATGAAACAATAAAAATGAAGCGTTTGGAAGAAACCTGGGATTTTTATTGATGAAGAAGGGCTGCATTGGGCATCCCCAAGCTCTGACGCTTGTACTTCTTGGATATTTATTGGGGTGACATGCGTGGCATCCCCATGCTTGAGCTTTAGTCCATCCTTCATCTCATTACTCATTCCTTCCATACACCTGAAATTTTTCCTTCATGCAAAACTTCACACAATCTTTATTAGCAACATTAGTGCACTCAAGATAAATAAGTCTTAAGGTTCAGTTCCAACACCAAATAAACTTCCATTAGAACACTAGCTACTGTAGCACTTCCCTCAAAAAGCTCAATTCCGCAAAAGAACTCAAAAAGGAACCAATAAGAAGCAAATGCAGAAAATGGCAGAAATCTGTCAAAACAGACCAGCAGGTAAAGATGAAATTTTTCGAAGACCTTCTGTTGCTCAAATCAAAATGTGTTGATCTAACGAAAGTTAGATAACAACCTGGGGCCGAAGAACAAAAATGCACGCCTCAAAAAGACGTTCAGAGATTTTACACGAATTTTTACGGTGAAGCATAGAAATCTGTTTCGGGACAACAACTTTCCCAATCATTACTTCTCTCTCATAAGAGGTTACTCTTGGCACAAAAAGCAAATAAAAAGGATAAGGAGAGGTTATTACAGAGTTAATAACTTCCAGGACTCATCTAAAACTTTTGGGTTATCTCCCAATAAGTACTTTCTTTAACGCCTTTAAGTTAGGCATAAGAAGCAAAGAAAGAATCAAGTGTTCTCAAATGAAGAAGCATTAAGATCAATACCAGAAATATTTTCAACAAGGCAAGGTATATCATCCAAATAAGCTCTAGAGGATCCTCTCTCAATGCTCTTAGGTTCACTATTCTCATCAAAAGGGTTTGCAGTAACAATCCAATCAAGATTCTTTTCTATGGCATCATGTATTGCTACTAGTTTAAAGGGTATTGGTATCTTAGGTTCCTCCCTAATAGGTTTGGTTTTGTTCATCTTTTCTCGTGTACCAACAACATCTACACATGAGCCTAGCATATTGAAACGTCCAGAGACTTTCCTAGCTTCCTTGGCAACATCATAGAACTCCTTAAACAAAGTTTCTAGAATAAAATCCCTCTTTTCAGGGTCTTCAATTTCTTTAAGCTTAAGAAACATTACTTGCATTAAGGGGTTGAGGTTAACAAACCTAGCTTCTAACATATGAATTAAAGAAGCTGCAGCAACCTCATAGTTTGGAGCAAGTTCTGCAAGGGATCTATCCTCAGTATCCTAATGTTACTAACATGATTAAAGAATTCTTCAATATTATCTTTCCCAATTATAGAACCACTACCAATTGAAAGGTCTTTCAGGGTGAAAGTAGGGATCAACATGGTGAGCTAAGGAAGAGGTGAAAACTAAAGGAGACTTAATTTTTTTGTGTTTTTGAAAAGAAAGCAAACTAGTAAAACTAATTTTTTTGTGTTTATGATAAAGAAACAAGCAAACAAAGCAAAACGAAACTAAGCAAAACAAAAATAACAAAGTAAAGAGATTGGTTATGAGGGACTCCCCTTGTGAAGATGTCCTTGACATCCCGGCAACAGCGCCAGAAAAATGCTTGATGGCTCAATGCATGGCGCCCAGAAAAATGCTTGATGGTGGTGTTGATGTAGAGCTCGTTGGGAACCCCAAGAGGAAGGTATGATGAGCACAACAGCAAGTTTCCCTCAGTTATGAAACCAAGGTTTAATCGAACCAGTAGGAGCAAGGAAACACCCCAAAGGTGTTACTAGCTGAGCTTTGGCAGGGCGCACTACCGGTGCTAGTAGCAACGTGGAGACCTGCACAACACAACCATAGAACTTTGTCCCCAACTTGTGATGAGGTTGTCAATCTCACTGTGTTTTGCGGAAAACAAAGGATTAAACGTATCGAATGTAAAGAAGTAAAAGTTTGCAGAAAGTAAACACAAAGCAGTAAAAGGTTGTAGATTGTATGTAAAGAAAGAGGACCGGGATCCATAGTTCACTAGAGGTGGATCTCCTTAAGATAGATAACATGATGGGTGAACAAATTACAGCGAGGCAATTGACAAACATCGAGAAAGCAATACATGCATATACTAATCATCTTGACTCCTTTGAGACTTGATTGGGCATTACAACATAATACATAGACCGCCATCCAATTGCATCTATGACTAATAATCCACCTTCATGTTATCATCTGAACCCCCTCCAGTATTAAGTTGCAACCAACAGATTATTGCTTTACGAACTGCGTGTAAAGTAAACAATACGATTGTTCTATGAACAAAGGATTGTTGTTTTCTCCCTAGTATCAATAGCACATCTAGTACCTTAGAGATTTCTGTCACTTCCCCAAATTACAAGAGGCATGAACCCACTATCGATCATAAATACTAACTCTTGGAGTTGCTAGTATCTACTTGGCCAAGATAGCTACTAACAATGGAAATCATGCAAGATCACAAATAACAAAGACATCATAGAATCAATAATCAATCTGAAATAGCATCTCAATATCCATCGGATCCCCGCAAACACAACATGTAGAATTACAAATAGATGATCTTGATCATGAACTGAGCTCACAAGATCTAAACATGAAAACACAAAGGAGGAGAACCAGCCATCTAGCTACTACATGGATCCGTAGTCCAAGGATGAACTACTCACACATCATACCGGAGGCTTGCATGGTGATGAAGAAGGCCTCCAGGTGAATTCCCCTCTCCCGCAGGGTGCCGGGAAGAGCTTCAGATCCCTCCCGATCTGGGGATGGAGATGACGGCGGCTATAGACTCTTTCGTGGATTTTTTGATCGGGTACTTAGGGTTTTCATCTCGAGGGAAATATATAGGCGGAAGGCAAGGCCGAGGGGGTGCCGGGAGCGGCAACACCACCCCCTGGTGTGGGCCAGGTGGTGTGGTGGCCCCCTGGCCCCTCTCCGTCTCGTATTCTGGCACTTGATGATATCCAGAAAAATAGGCACTTTGGATTTTGTCCCGTCCAATTCCTAGAATATTCATTTTCTGACTTTCCTGGAACCAAAAACAGCAGAAAACAGGCAGCTGGCACTGTGGCTCTTGTTAATAGGTTAGTCCAAGAAATCATATGAAAAGTACTCCAAAGTTGGAACAAAACACAAGAAAGTGGATAAAACCAAGCATGGAACATCAAAAATTATAGATACATTTGCAATGTATCACCGGCTGGAAAGCTCCTTCTCCAGCCGGCTTGCTACTAGCCGGCATGTCTTGCTGGGTCATGGCCACATTGCGCATGATCATGCGCTTCTCTTCGGCTATGATGAGGGCCTCTGCCAGTTTGGAACCGGCTGAGGCGCACTCCATCGACCGCCTGAAGCAGCTGGCAACGGTGATCACGCTGTTGGGTCCCGGCATCTTCGTCTTGAGGTACGCGTAGTGGGGGACGGCCATGAATTTGGCAAGGGCAGGGCGCCCGAGGAGAGCATGGTAGGAGCTCGTCAGGTTTACCACCTCGAACCAGATCGGCTCGCGACGGAAGTTCTCCTTGGCCCCAAAGTTGACGTCCAGCTGGATTTTACCCAGCGGGGCACAAGCCGGTCCCGGCAGTACACCATGGAACATTGTGGAAGTCGGGCGCAGGTCGCATTCGCGAATGCCCAGCTTCTCTAGCGAAGACCAGTAGAGGAGGTTGAGGCTGCTGCCTCCATCGACGAGGACACGTGAGAAGCGGTAGGTGCGCTTGTTGGAGACGATGAGGGGGTCGAGCACCATGGCGTAGCCCCCGGGAGTCGGCAGCTGCTCCGGCTGGTCCTCTCGGCTCTAGGTGATGGGGGTTTCTGACCAGTTCAGGTACTGGGGGACCGAAGAGACGATGGCGTTGACCTCCTTGGAGCGTCGCCTACGGCTATGCTTGTCGTCCAGCTCTGTCTCGAAGATGTGGCTGGGGGTAGACATTGTTGTTGTTGTCGTCGTTACCATCATTGCCGGCTCCCCTAGCCGGTGGTGGTGGTCCACCAGGAGGGGGCGGGGGGAGACGTTGCTGGTTGCCCTGGTCTTTCAGCTGGCGAGTCCAGCTGCAGTTCCGGGTGGTGTGCGTAGCCGGTTTGAAGGGACCGCTATGCCACTTGCATGGGCTATCAAACATCTGGTCGAAGGTGAGCCGCGGCTTCTGCCTTCTTGCATCATTAGCTGGTGCGTCGGGCGCACCCTCCACAGCATTGACCTGCCGCGCGTGGTAGCGGGGCTTCTGCTATCCGGCTTGGCGGTCCCCATGGAACCGGTTGCCGTTGCCGTGGCGCCTGGAGGATCCGTCTTCTCCAGCCAGATTGCTCGGACGGTCGCGATCCGGCTCCGTAGGAGTCGGACGCCCATCAGCATTTACTCGGAGGGGCTTCTTCATGGCGGCATACGTCGTGGCGTACTGGTCCGCTATAGTCATGAGCTCCGCCATGGTTTTTGGCTCGTCACACAGTAGTCGGTGGCGAAGCATGCTGCCTTCTCGGCATCCCTCAATGAAGAAGTTGATGGCCTGGCTCTCCAGGATGCCCTTGCAAGTGTTGCTCAGCTCCGTCCACTTGGAGAGGTACTCGCGGTCGGTCTCGCGGTCGCCCTGGATGCACAAGGCCAGGTCGCGTGGGCGTCCTGGACGCTTGTACGTGCCATTGAAGTTGCAGACGAACACCTTCTCAAAGTCTGGCCAGGCGTTGGGCGCGAGGCTATTGAGCCATGTCCTTGCCAATACAGTTAGCATAAGGGGGACGTAGCGCATAGTTGTGCGCTTGTTCCCATGGGCGATGCTGACTGCCGTAGCATAGTCGGTCAGCCAATCTTCTAGCTTCATACTGCTGTCGTACTTGGGGGTATCCCTTGGCAGGGTGAACTTATCCGGAAACGGCTTGTTCCAGATACGGGGTCCGAAACAAACCGGTCCAGTGGAGTCTTCTTCCACCGTGACGCGCGCTTGAGCGAGGAGCTCGATGCGGTCACGGGCATCCGGACGATCCGGGTTGGGCGCTACCACCCGGCCCGAGAGACGGGAACCGGCGGGTCTTGGTTATCCGGTTGGTGGAGGGGGAGGCGGTGGGTTGATGTTCACCGTTTGCTCCTGGCGCGGCTGGCCCTTGTTGCTAGAGCTACGGCGCTTGCTATGAGCCTTAGCTGGCTGAGGGGAGGATGCCTGTTGGCTGTCGCAAGGCGCGCCCTTGTTGTTGACAGGTGGCTTGCTCCCCTTGGAGTAGCTGGGGTCCTCCTGCATCTGCCGGTTGGCATCGGCCTGTTCGTCTGCGATTTGGAGGAGCTCCTGCACCCGAGCATGCTGGCGGGCTTGCTCCTTGCCCTCCAGGTTGGGCAATTCATCTACTGCGGCTCGCGTCGCAAGCAGATTCTTGATGGGCGTGTTGTAGGTGGGCCGGATGAGGACGGGCACGGGATCTAGTTCCCCATCCTTTTCCATCCTTCTGCCTAGCTCGCCGCCCCGGCGCCGTTCCTAGCCGCGCCGGCTAGGCTCTGCGGTAGCCGGAGTGAAGCCGTGCGCGTGGTCGTACTCGCGCCGGGTGATCTCGAGTTGCTCGCGGGTTGCCGCTAGCTCCATGGCCTCCTGGAGGAGGAGTTGTCTCTCCATGGAGAAGTTGGCTTCCGCCTCCTCCGGGTTGTCCCCGAGGTTAACCGACGTCAGGATCCGATCAATGGCTTCCTCCACCGGGTTCTGGGGTTGCGGCGGTGTGGAGGTTCCGCCCTTGTTCGTGCCCCGCTCCTGCGGCTGGTGGGGGTGAGAACTGGAGCCGGCCATCATGACCTCGACGCCGCAAGAAGCGACGGAGGCGCTGCCGCCCGGATGCGGCAGCTCCACGACAGAGACGATCTCCCTAGGGAAACGCTCCGGGACGGTGGCGACGTAGACGGGGAGGTCGCCGAAGAGCAGGATGGAGCCGTTCGCCGGGAAGGTGGTTCCGGCAAAGCAGGAAGCATTGTCGATGACGCAGTCGAACTTGCCGAGCGTGAGCACCAGGCCGGAGGCCACGCGCTCACCAGCTGAAGTGCGGGGTCCCGTGCGAAACGTGACTCCGGTTGAAGCCATCAGCCCCACGGTGGGTGCCAACTGTCGATGTGTTGGGAACGACAGTACCTAAGAAGGTTAGATAGAGGTGTGGGGACTAGCAGGGAAGCTATCAACGGCGTCCGCAGGCGGGATTGGGTACAAGCAAGCATAGCTGGACACAGGAAGTCCAGGTTCGGAGCCCTCGTGGTGAGGTAAAACTCCTAGTCCTGCCGATCTGACTACGAGCGATATACGGGCTACAAGTGCTCCTCGAGCTATATTCTCTAGCTACATCTTAAATGCACACTGACCAACCCTTCTACTGAGGCCTTGCCTCTCCTTATATAGGTAGAGAGGCAACGCTCTCACTGGCTAGTCCGGCTGGCGGGCCCCACAGGTGGGTCACAGCCGGCTGGTCATCTATAGTATCCGGTACAACCATGTCCCATCAGAGTACGAGCGGTATGGCTATCGTGGGCACAGTGAACACCGTGCGAGCCTGTCGTCAGCATCAGGCGATTATTCCCACGTCATCCCTGCAAAGTCTTTGGTATGGCCGAGTAGTTGCCAGTCTTGTCGTCGTACAGGGCGTACCACGCACTGTCCCGCATGTCGCCCTGTCCCCTTGATTTATTCTGGCCACACTGCTGTAGCCAACTGCTTCTCGCCGCTCCGGCTACCTCACGGTAGCCGGCCTGACTTGCCCTGTCCGGCTGGGTTTAACTAGCCAGACGCAATCCGACTGCCATGTTTCTTGTCTGGTTGGGGTATCCGGAGGTCATCCCCCCAACACTAAGCAAACGAGCCAAGCAGCAGATCAAGGCAATTCATCTTAGTAGATCAAGTCAACTCATCTTACAAGCAAAACAACTACTACTAGGGTTACCATCAAGCCTATCTTGAGGTAAGGATGGGTATTTTTAAAAGGTTGGGTTTTCAAGTAGGTAAGAGTCCTTGGTATTTCTACTAAGAGTGGAATTCAAAAGCTTATAAAAGGTTTTGGAGAAACCTAGAGGTAAGAGTAGTTGAAGGTGTTGTCTTGGAAACATAAGGAGATTATATTATATAGCTCTCCATAGTTTGGTAAATAGAAGATACTAAATAGTTAGTGTTGTAAATTCATCTTTGCTCAGGTTTTGAAATGCCAAAACATTGGAGAATATGAAATATAAGCCAAGATAGTTTTTGTGAACTAGTTGTTGTAGACTCAGGGTGAGGTAAGGAGTATAGCACCTACTACACTTTCAGATGCATAAGCACTCAAACAATCAAGCAAACACTGCATCACTAGTCAAGGAAAGTTTTTGTTCCCCCTGATTTTTGCATTCTCGACAACTAATCAACGTTGCTGAAATTGGGATGTTACAGTTTCAATACCCCGAAACTATTTCTGCTGATTCGACAGAACAAATTCCTGCGATGTCCATTATCTTCTCATGTGTTCCCTGTCCACTCAATTGCATCGACTAATCTTAAGTGTTTCTCCTCGGGATCAAGAACTATGTATACATGATGGAGACTTTCTCTGATCAATAATCATTAGCAGGACCTAGAGATCCATAATGACTCCCACTAGTTCCGCGAAAATCCAGTGATCGCCTGAACCTTTTTCACTGTAATCAAATTCCTTTTATCTCGCGATATTTTACTTATCCGAGATTCTATCACTCGGCATCATCCATACCTTGTTTAATCTCATTCCCAACAAGTACTCTTTTTCTCGTTCCTATGATATAACATTCTAGTGATCAAATCAGTTGCTTGCAATCTATGTCAATGTGATATCACTGAGAGGGCCCAGAGTATATCTTTCCGTCATCTGGATGGAAAAAGCCCATTCTTGATCCATGAGCCTCAACTAACACTTTTCAAGTACCCGACAACACCTTTATAATCACCCAGTTACGAAGTGACGTTTGATGTAATCAATGTACCTTTTTGGTGAAAGTGATTAACGTGATCTCATGGTCTAAGGACATTGAGTTACTACGAATGTGATAACAATATAAACTTGAGGACATGATTGTATTGTTCCATATACTTTGGTGATTGTTCATCATATCATTCACCAATGATATGACCCTGTTATTAACAACATCCAATGTTCATGATCAGGAAACCTGTGATCATAAGTTAATCAACAAGCTAGTACTAAGAGAGGCATTACTAGGACTTTTTATGTTTATAAATCACACATGTATTAATGTTTCCTCTTAACACAATTATAGCATGAAAAATAAACATTTATCATAAACATGGAATAAGATAATAACCACTTTATTATTGCCTCTCGGGCATATTCCTTTCACATTAATGGGGAGAGGTGGGGGCACCACCTTGGTCGCTGGCTATGGCCTTGGGGATTCCCCCTCCTCCTATAAAAGTAGCCCTCCTCTCCTCTCACAAGCACACCTCCTTGTGAAGGATCTCTCTCCCCTTCTAGAATATTCCCCATGTCTTCAGATTAGCGAAGTACATGTTCTCAGTGGTTTATATGGAAAGATTTGGTACTTTTGATTCTTTGCTGGAGAAAGGACTCGGAGGTTGTCAGGGTGCTGGACATGTGTGTGATCACGGATGCGCTACTACTTTGTGGCACTAGACTTCAACCCGATCTTGAGATCAGCAAGTGTATGACTACATCATCCACGAAATGAGATTTCGTTAACAAATCTTTTCGGTATTCGAGGGTAAGATCTCTATGGATGTATATCCACCCATTGATTGTATCTAGGTAGGAAGATCTTGGTGCTTAGTTGTTCATATCATAGAAAAAAATTGTTTTCTATTACAAACCCAATAGTGGTATCAGAGCCTGATCTATGCATAGATATTTTGCACGGGTAGAACAGATAATGAATATGTGGGCGCTAATGATCATGTTATTGCATCCTTTATGTATTTTTTATATTGGTGGCATAGTGGGATGAAGCGGCACGGACTAACTTTACATGTCCTCACACATGAGACCTGTTCCATGTTTGACATGCAACTAGTTTTGCATAAGTGGTTTGCGGGTGTCTATCTCTCCAATTATAGTCAATATCTCATTTATAACGGGTTGATAATAATTTGATTATCAGCGATTCCATGTTTGTAGGTTAGAATGGTTCTATCTTCAAAAGCCCTAAGCCACGTAAAAATATGCAAAAGATAAATTAGAAGCGTCTAGTTTTGTTTTTGCTAGGCAAGTGTTATGATATGGTAATGTTATAATTTGAAGTATAGTTTGATACTCTTCCAAATTATAACAAACCATAGTGTAAGCACCATAGACCTTAGCGTTGTACAAATGGAATGATGGAGATCATACCATGATGCACAAGATAGTAATCAAGTGCAAGAACTGTATCATATCACCTTTTGCATATGATGTTTGTTTGCATCTTATTTTGCTTGCTTGTATGTGCTTGATCCCTTATTTAAATATCAATATAAAAATGTGTTCTTCCTTTAGATGCACCATTAATAAAGTTTGTCGTTTCGAGACATGATACCTTGTAAACGTATCTATAATTTTTGATGTTACATGCTTGTTTTATATCTACTTTCTTGTGTTTTGTCCACACTTTGGAGTATTTTTACACATTTTCCGGAAATAACCTATTAACAAGATGCCATAGTGCTAGTTACCTGTTTTCTGCATTTTTTGGTTTCAGAAAAGCTAGTCTGGAGGGGAGACGAAGTGGCGCACTAGGGCGGCCACACCTGGTGGCGGCACGGCCTGGGAGGCGCGCCACCAAGGGGTGTGGCCCCCTGGTACTCCGACAACCTTGCCCCTTTGGCTATAAAATTCCACAAAAGAGTCTGTAGCCGCCGCCATCTCCATCCCTAGATCGGGAGGGATCTGAAGCTCTTCTCGGCACACAGCCAAAGGGGAGAGATCACCTTGGAGGCCTTCTTCATCACCATGACTGCCTCCGGTGTGATGCGTGAGTAGTTCATCCCTAGACTATGGGTCCATGTAGTAGCTAGATGGTTGGTTCTCCTCCTTTGTGCTACCATGCTTAGATCTTGTGAGCTCCATTCATGATCAAGATCATCTATTTGTAATCTTACATGTTGTATTTGCGGGGATCCGATGGATATTGAGATGCTATTTCAGATTGATTATTGATTCTGTCATGTCTATGTTATTTGTGATCTTGCATGATTTTTGTTGTTAGTAGCTATCTTGGCCAAGTAGATGCTAGCAACTCCAAGAGAGAGTATTTATGCTCAATAGTGGGTTCATGCCTCTAGTAATCTGGGGGAAGTGACAGGAATCTCTAAGGTACTAGATGTGTTGCTGCTACTAGGGAGAAAACAGCAATCCTTTGTCCAAGGGACAATCGTATTGTTTACTTTACACACTTTGCTTAATGCAATTATCTGTTTCTTGCAACTTAATAATAGAGGGGGTTCGGATGATAACCTGAAGGTGGATTATTAGTCATAGATGTAGTTGGATTACGGTCTATGTATAATGTTGTAATGCCCAATCAAATCTCATAGGAGTCAAGATGATTAGTATATGCATGTATGATTTCCCGGTGTCTGTTAATTGCCCCGCTATAATTTGTTCATCCAACATGTCATCTATCTTAAGGAGAATCATCTCTAGTGAACTATGGACCCTGGTCCATTCTTTTACCATCTATTTACTGTTTACTATTTACTTTCTGCAAGCAATTACTATCTTCCACAGAATACATTTAATCCTTTGTTTTCAGCAAAACCGGTGAGATTGACAACCTCACTGTAAGTTGGGGCAAAGTTATGTGGTTGTGTTGTGCAGTATTCCAAGTTGGAAACAACACCTTGGAGTTGTTTCCCTTTTCCTACTGGTTCGATAACCTTGGTTTCATAACTAAGGGAAAACTTGTTGTTGTGCTCATCATACCTTCCTCTTGGGGTTCCCAACAATCTCGAATATATTTTGAGACATCAAGCCTTTTTTCTTGCACCGTTGCCGAGGAGTCAAGGACATCTTCACAAAGGGAGTCCCTCACAACCAATCTCTTTACTTTGTTTTTTGTTTTGCTTAGTTTATTTATGCTTTGTTTGCTTGTTTCCTTTATTAAAAACACAAAAAAATGAATACTCTTGAAAACACTAAGTTGTGTGACTTCACTAGCACCAACAACAATTATTTCATGTGCACACCTATTGCTCCACCTATTCCTGAAGCTACTTTCTTTAAAATTAAACCTGCTTTACTCAATCTTGTTATGAAAGAACAATTCTCTAGTGTTGGTACTGAAGATGCTGCTGCTCATCTTAATAACTCTGTTGAACTTTGTGAGATGCAAAAACATAGGGATATAGATGGAGATATTATTAAGCTTAAATTGTTTCCTTTCTCTTTGAGAGGAAAAGCTAAAGAATGGTTTCTATCCCTAACTAGAAATAGTATTGATTCTTGGACAAAATGCAAAGATGCTTTCATTGGAAAATACTATCCTCCTGCTAAGATTATATCTATGAGAAGTGAAATAATGAAATTTAAAAAATCTGATAATGAACATGTTGCTCAAGCTTGGGAAAGAATGAAATCTTTGGTAAAGAATTGTCCCATTCATGGACTGACTGCTTGGATGATTATCCAAACCTTTTATGCAGGACTGAATTATGCTTGAAGAAATCTGCTGGATTCTGCTGCTGGAGGTACCTTTATGACCATTACTTTGGGTGCCGCAACAAAGCTTCTGGATAATATGATGGTTAACTATTCTGAATGGCACACCAAGAGAGCTTCACAAGGTAAGAAGGTAAATTCTGTTGAAGAAACCTCCTCGTTGAGTGATAAAATTGATGTTATTATGTCTATGCTTATTAATGGGAAAGCTCATATTGATCCAAATCATGTTCCCTTAGCCTCTTTGATTGCTCAAGAAGAGAAACTTGATGTGAAATTTATTAGAAATAACAATTTTCGCAACAATGCCTACAAAAATAATTTTGGTGATAATAATTATATGCCATATCCTCCCAGTAATGGTAATGCTTATGGAAATTCCTACAACAATAATAGAAGTGCACCCTCTAAACTTGAATTCATGCTTAAAGATTTTATTAGTAAACAAACTGCTTTCAATAAAACTATTGAGGAAAAACTTTCTAATGCTGAAAGGAATATATCATCTTTGTCTGAAGCACAATCCTCTTTGATTAATAAAATGGCTGCTAAACCGAAAAACCATAGAAAATCCCTTTGCTGCTACTAATTCCATACAAGTTAGAATTGATGAAAATGCTAGACTGTTAGCTGAATTGCATGCTAAGTGGGAAAGAGAAGATGAAATTGCTAGAAATAGTAGTATTTGTACTATCACCACCACTAATATTAATGCTAGCAAACCACATGAAGTCCCCATTCCTTTTGCAACAATGCCTAAAACCAATGGAACCTTTTCCAATAAAAATGCTTAAATTTGTCGAAATATGGGAACAATAGGTCTACTACCTTGGATGGCAATTATGATTTCGATCTTGATGGTTGCAATATCTCTGAAGTAATTATGTTCCTATAAATACCTTGCTAAAAGTCCTAATGCTAGTGCTATGAATATGAAACATAAAGCTTCTATCCCTATGAAATTAGAAGATGGTTGGGAACCCATCATTAATATGAAAGTGAATGATTTTGATCTAAAAGCTTTATGTGATCTTGATAGTAGTGTTTCTATTATGCCTAGAAAGATTTATAAAATGCTTGATTTACCCCCATTGGAAGATTGTTATTTAAATGTCCAACTTGATGATAATGTAAAAAAAGAAACTCATGGAGAGTATTAATTATGTTCTTATTATGGTTAACAATGCCTATGTCCCCATTGATTTCTATGTTTTGGATGTTGAATGCAATGCTTCTTGTCCTATTATTCTCGGAAGACCTTTTCTTAGAACTGTTGGTGCCATTATTAATATGAAAGAAGGCACCATTAAATGTCAACTCCCACTCAAGAAAGGTATAGAACAATTCCCTAAGAAGAGAGAGAAGATTCCTTTTGCCTCTCCTATTAAAACAAAATTTGCTCTTAATGCTTCTTCATTTGAGAATACTTGATTCTTGCTACTTATGCCTAGCTCAAAGGCGTTAAAAAAGCACTTATTCGGAGATAACCCAAATTTTTAGCCAATTAATTTTTATTTTGTTGAGTATTGGGAGTTATTGCTTCAGTAATAACCTCTCCTTATCCTTTTGGTGTGGTTTTTGTGCCAATAGTAACCTATAATGAGAGAGAAATAATGCTTGGGAAAGTTGCTGTCCTAAAACAGATTTTTGTGCTTCGCTGTAAAAATTCGTGAAACATCTCTGTACGTCGGATTAAGCTGTAATGTTTTGTGCTTCTGCCCCAGGTTGTTATCTAACTTTCATTAGTTTAACACTTTTCGATTTGAGCAACAGAAGGTCTTCAAAAAAATTGGATTTTACCTGCTGGTCTGTTTTGACAGATTTCTGCCATTATTTGCATTTGCCTCTTAATCTCTTTCTCTTTGAGTTCTCTTTGATCACTTGAAATTTTAAAAGGAAGTGCTGCAGTAGCTTGTGTTTTAATGGAAGTTTTACTTGTGTTGAAACTGAACCCAAAGACTTATTATCTTAAGTACACTAATGTTGCTAATGAAGATTGTCTGAAGTTTTGTATGAAGGAAATTTTAAAGTGTAGGGAAGAACAATGTGACAAGATGAAGTATGGACAAAAGCTCAATCTTGGGGATGCCACCTGACGAGGGTTCAACTCGTCAATGCCCATTGTTATGGACTTGGGTTTTGGAGAAGGAGGGAGCGTTGGAGGCATCAATCGGCTAGCAAACAAGCACACAGGGACGCAAGGTTTACCAAGGTTCAGGCCTCGTAGAGGTCCCTACTCCTGCTTGTCTGCTCTTGGAATTATCGAGGGAGTCGAAAGTTACAGGGGTGCGCAGATGCAATATGGCGATGGTTGTGGAAACTAGGGTTGTGATTGTCCTCCTCGCTGCCCCCTCCTAGCCTTTATATAGATAGGCTAGGTCTCGGGTAGCAGGTTGAGTCGGTTACAGATTAGGGTTCGCCCTTTGAACTTTCTATCTTAAGCTTCTTCTTGCCTCGCAAGTAATCGGAGAGTCCGTGGGCCACTCGAATTCTTCATTGGGCCTTGGCAACGTCGTGGGCTTCTGCCGTATCTGAACCGTGTATGCCAAACTCGAGTACCTGTAGGGTATACCCATGTCAGTAGCCCCAGAGTGTCCAGTGGAATCGCAGATTCGACTGGAGACTTTATGAAGTCTTTCGAGTGCCTGACTGAACATTTTTTCGAGTGTTCTGTTCGTGTCATAGGGATTGTTGATATACGTGCCTGATTTTTCTGATGTATCGGTATCAGTTAACTGCCTTAGGGCAAAAGAACGCAATCTACTCAAACTCAAGTCCCCGGACTTGAATTCGGAAAAATGCTGGCGTAATTCGACTCAGGCCGTGGAGGTCTTACAGGAGTCAAATTCCAGTGTATAAGTGTGAGCACTTGACGCGTCTGTCAACGCATGTTCATCGTACCTGTAGGTACAGATATATTTCTGGTAGTGCATAGCAGATGCGTTGCCAGGCCTTATTCAGGTCTTATCTTCACGTTGTAAGTGTGACATCCGAATTTTTGTCATCACGAAGATGATTCGGGTGGTCGAGGAGACATAATCTCTTTGTAAGGAAAATACGAGGTGGAGTCGCCATAGCTTTTGAGTGTGGATGTTATCGACACATAGTAAGATGTATGAATAATCATAGGGTGCGCGACCAGTGCTCCCTATGGGAGTATCCCCCGGGTGCCTATTTGAGTCGTAGACTCGAGTGGGGACTAAAAACATTTTCTGATTGTTGTCGTCTTTGGATGCTTGTTTCAGTCGAATATGCTTCCAGCGCTCCCTATGGGAGTAACCCATAGATCACAATCGAATCGTTTATTCGAGTGATGGGTTTGTCTTGGATGCTCATACACCTGCATTCAAAATTATTTCGGGTACACGGTCAGCGCTCCTGTTAGGAGTAGCTCCTGAGTGCTTGGTTGAGTCGAAGACTCGAGCAATAACTAAAGTAGTCAAAATCTTCTTCTACTGAAATCGATGACGTCAGTGCTGACGATGTGACGACCTCAGTTGCCCGCGTGAGCGGCTTTGACGGGACATGACAAGCGGTGGGGTCCCACTTTCTGACTTCGATTTGACTGGGCATGCGTAATTGTGATATCCAGGCACATGGCTTAATAGGATTGATAGGATACCCATATCAACAAGTTGCAACTTCTTTTCCGGAAGCTCATTTGAAAAGAACTCTAAGGTTAAGCATGCTTGGCCTAGAGCAATTCTAGGATGGGTGACCGACCGGGAAGTGGGTAACCGGGTGCGCACAAGTGAGGACAAAGTGCGCAGAAAAGACTAGTGTTGGTCTGTGGGGCCAGTCTAGATATCCTATTAAGCTGCCAGGAGTGACAGCCCCCGGGCCCAGGAGTGGACGGGGTGTTACAAGTGATATCAGAGCCGACCCTTGCGATTACACGGGTGTGTGCGGGTCAGTGGCGGGACATGTGGAGCATGGCGCGTGTGGCCCGGAGTGGACACGACATGGCACATGTACCGGCACTGGACGCACAGACGCGTGCCAAGAGGGAACGTTCCTGGGGTGTGCTTGGTCGATGAGGGCATCAATCTTCTAAAGGGTGGGTGTATGTGAGATCCAGGCACATGGCTTAATAGGATTGATAGGATACCCATATCAACAAATTGCAACTTCTTTTCCGGAAGCTCATTCAAAAATAACTCTAAGGTTAAGCGTGCTTGGCCTAGAGCAATTCTAGGATGGGTGACCGACCGGGAAGTGGGTAACCGGGTGCGCACGAGTGAGGACAAAGTGCGCAAAAAAGACTAGTGTTGGTCTGTGGGGCCAGTCTAGATATCCTATTAAGCTGCCAGGAGTGACACCCCCTGGGCCTAGGAGTGGACGGGGTGTTACAGTAATCTTTTGTTTTAACTACGTCTCCTCGATTTCCGCGCGTAATGGGAGTAGTGGGGGATGGTTCGTGGTTCACCTTCGCCACGGGTCGATGGCGATGTGCGCCACACGTTCAGTAGGGTTTTTGCTGGCCGTTGGATGACATCTGCGAGGAGGTTAAGTAGCAGTGCAGCTATGGTAAATTTTCCTCATCTCTCTTCTTGCTCGTGCGTCCTTCGCCATTGCTGTTCTCTCTGCTTCCTTGCACGCTTCCTCTTAGTGGCACTGGACCAGCTCCATGTTTTCCCCAGTTACTTTCTCTGCTCGCATCGCCATCGAAAGATGGGCAAGAAGAAGGGAGGCCTTGCCACTGGATCTGCGGCCACCATTGCCGCCACCAAGAAGAAGGGTGGCACCACCGCCGTTGGCACCAGCGCCGCTGGCGCTGGGAAGAAGAAGGTTGCGGGCACCCGCATCACCAATGGCTCCTGGCAAGCGTCCGTCATCAAGTCTTCCGAGCTACATCTTCTTAGTCAAGATGGAGCTCTTTCACCCGCAGATGATGACTCGCGGGTGCCTGGCGACGAGGTAATCCCCCGTCCTCCTCCGGGTTTCCGAGTGATTTTCCTTGCGTTCGTCATTTGAGGTATCTCTCTTCCCATGCATCCTTTCTTCAGGGGTCTTCTTTGTTTCTATGGGCTCTAGCTGCACCAGTTGTCCCCAAATGCCATTCTCCACATCTCTTGCTTCATCACACTTTGCGAGTGCTGGATCGGAATCGAGCCACACTTTGGTCTCTTCAAGAGGCTTTTCAAACTCAAACGTCAGTCGGTGTCTGGTTCCGTAGTCTATCATGTAGGAGGTTGCGGAATCCACGTCGAATCCTCCACCATCTACTTCGACATCAAGCTCACCGCGTCTATCCAAGGGTGGAGAGACAAGTGGTTCTACATCCGCGACTAGATGGCCGACGGAGAGCACTACGGACTCACGCCCTTCGACCCCATGGCAGCTTGTAAGAGGAGGTGTTCCTGGAAGAACGTCATGATGCCTGGCGAGTCCGAGGAAATGGAGGTGTTGTATCAGCATGTATGCGACCTTGAAGGCCGCATAGGCAAAGAAGAGGGTGGCGCCGCTCTCATTCATACGTGGTAGCACCGCTGCATCCACCCTCTGCAAGCTAGAGTCCATCCTATGTTCCGCTGGACCGGTGCTCGCGATGTCACTCGCATATCTGCCGAGGGTATTTCTGTGGGTGAGGTAGATAAGAGGTTGCGACTGGTGACCAAGTATACCGCCAAGGAGGATCTCCCTGGCGAATCAGTCGTGCCTCCTTTCGATGCCAACAACCCTTCGCTAGAGGTAGAGTTTTTTCTGAAGTAGTATTGTGTTTGTTCGATTGGTTTCGAAGTGCTTGAATATGTGTTGTTGTTTCTTCTGAATGCAGGACTGGAAAGTGTCTTCCAATGTTCCTCCTCGACCTGAAGGGGTTATCCCTCGCGAAGCGGAGGAAGAGGGCGAGTCGGAATCGACCGTCCCGATTGAAGAAGAGGAGGGAGCCCCCGAGTCTAGCGTCCATGACACTCGCAAGCGCTCCCGTAGCAAGGATTCTGACGCTTCTTCGCCAATGATGCCGGAAGGTCCTTCTGCTGCTGCAGAGGGGCCGATTCCCATCGTGCCTGTGTGCGCCATGGCTCCTCCTGCTCAGGAGAAGCTGCGACTGCTGAAGGAGTCGTCGGATGACTCCTTTGACCTCGACAAATTCAACTGGTAAGCTTAACGTCCGCGAGTTTGTCTTGCTCTCTTTGAGGTTCCCTTTTCTGAAGTGGTAATGGGCATGTTTTGCAGTCAAGCGGCATCGTCGTCTTCTGACGACATCCAATTTGTGAAAGAGTCCGGAGTCACAGACTCTAAGGCCAAGGAGGTGGCCGAATGGGCTCCTTCTCCTCTACTGGCGGCGCCACTCCGGTGCCAATTCTTCGAGTTCCCCACATGCTGGGGAGCATCAGATGGTTGCCCGGACAACTGCATGGCAGTCATGTTTGGAGTCCCTGGAGGAACATGTGAGTGTCCCTTTTGCTGTTTTGGCAGTCAAATTTGTACTTTGGGTTGCTGCCGAATCTCTGTTTCCCTTGATGTAGCTCATTGTGAAGGAAGTTGCTCGCCTTGCAGAGCAAGTCCCTGCTATGGGTCGATAGCATGCTCTGCTGGACAATCGCCACCGCGCAGTCGAAGGTTAGATTTGACTTTGTCTTTGTCTTCGTGGAAATTTGTTATCTCAATTGTTGATATGCCCTGTGTTTTTGTAGGTGAGCACAATGAACTTATCCATCGTGTTACGTCCCTCGGGAAGGGGCTTGTCGTGGCGTAGAAAAGGCGTGATGAGGCAGTCGTGGCTCTAGAGGAGTCGCAGAAGCGTGAGGAAGAGCTGCGCTCTTCCAATGCTGAAAGGGAAAAGTGTTCGAAGAACAACTTTTTTTGATTGCCAAGGCCCTCTCAGGTAATTTTTAGTTTCATTTGCATTGCTCCTTGTTTGATGTCATGTTGCTGTGCTAACACCTTTGTGCATGCAGATGTCACCGGCCTGAGCTTTGATGCCTAGTCCCTATGTCGCGCGGATGCGTTGGCTGGCGTCGTTGCTGCAGTCGAGGACCGAAGTGTTTCCCTTCAGGAGACGCTGGGGAAGGCCAAGGATGTGCTCAGCTGTCTCCGTGACGACCTAACTCCCAAGGCCGGGTTAATCGACAATCTTGATTACCTGGTGGAATCCTTCGCTGGAGGTATTCCTACGGAATTCAGGAACTCCCAGCGATCTGTCGGCGCCACCATGGCACTCGCGATGGTGCAAGCCCATGGCATGGAGTTGGATCCCACTATGATCTACGACGCGATGCCTGTCGACGCCGAAGGCCAGCAGGTAGTGTTTGCTCCCTTCGCTAGTAGCTGCGTTAAATATGGGTCTCGGCTTATCGAGACAATCGCCAAATACTCTGAGGAGGAGCAGCGAGCGAAGGCGGCGAAGGCCGCGGCTTCTGGGCTACCACCGGAAAATCCGTGGCGTCGGAGACTGCCATGGATGCGATGAAGCCCCCGAAGTCGAAGTCGAAGTTGAAGAAGCAAAATGCTCCCTAGTCTTCATATGTAATAGTTGTAGCTTAGCCTTTTGTCTGAACCGTGCTTTTGTGGGGAGTGTTCCCTTGACATTTTATCAAGTTTGACTGCAGTTCTCTATTTATCGATGTGTGATGAGTCTCATTTGCCTATTGCTTGATTGTACCTATGGTCCTTCAAGTGGTCCTTCGAGTGGTCCTCATGATTCTCCTTCCAACGATGAAACCATGATGCAGCTGCGTTCAAAGGTGGAGGAATTGCCATTGCTTTCCCGACTGGGCGATCGCATTAAGCAATTGGAGCGTGAGTTGCCCATTATCCGTGGTAGCGTGGATGTGTGGAAGTCAAAAGCTGAGAAGGCCACCGCCCGCGAGAAGTATCTCTTGGAGGAAGTGGCACAGCTGAATGAGTAGTTCAAATGTTAGCTTTCTGCCTTCTCATCTTTTCTTTTATTCAGTCGTGGCGATGCCTTGTCTTCACACTTTGTTTCCTGCTTGGTGTAGTCGTTAGCGCTCATCATCCGTAGGATGAGAAGGAGTTGGTGGCCATTCGAATGAACAACCTGACCCAGGAGCAACTACAGGCGAGTGGGTATTTTTGGGTGGACCACGATCGTGCAGTCGCGCTGGCGACCCTGCAGGATCGCTCTTCTCGAGTGCTCCAATACTTTAAGAAGGCGCAATCGTGTCTTAGGCACATTTATCAGATGATGTTTCTGCTGGATACCGTCCCTTCAAGCCTGTTGGCTCTTTTGGCGAAGTTTCAAGATATAAGCACGGTATGCGAGTGCGTGCGTCAGCAACTGGTCGCAGGTGCGAAGGTTGTCCTATCGCTGGTGCGACTGCATCAGCCAGATGTGGACATAGCGGTCGTTGCTGCTGAGCCTCCGCCTCCTCTAGAAGGGATGACCTAGAACATGGTGCCTAACTACCAGGCGGTTGATCGGCCGGCGGAGGACATCGTTGACTTCTTTGAAGAGCAGACGAACGTTCATCTTCTGCAGCAGTAGCGTAGTTCGTATCCTGCACATAGATGTATGAGTGTTGTAAAGTTCGTATGATTATGTTGGTGTAATTAGTACCCATTGATATGTGAAGAGCTTGCTAGCTTGTATATTTTTCGAGTGTATTGTACTCTGCAGTTCCTTTTCATTAGCCTGACTTGTTTTTATCTCAGCACCTTGCCAACCTGTCAGGTGCATTGCAACTGGGTTGGTGTTTATCAAGGGTTCGATTGGTAATGCATCAGCTACTCAGGATACTGTGATTTGTTCATACAACAAAAGTGTAAAGGGTGGCGCAGCCCCCGAGTAATGAAAGTGCAAGAAAATAAGGAAAAACACAGATTTTTGGGGCACTTAGCTTTATTTATTCGCAGAATAGTACGAGGTACAATGTGTGGCTAAGTAGCCTGGCTGAATAGCCTTACTTGTAATGTAAAAACGACTAGGGGTAGAAGCGACGCAGCTATGCGACGTTCCAGGGGTTGGAGTATGCGACTCCGCTCTCAAAATCTTTAAGGAGATAGGCGCCACCCAGGATTACTTCTGTGATCACGTAAGGTCCTTCCCAAGGGGACTCGAGCTTGAGATGCCCTTCTTGCTTCAGTCGCAGGACCAGGTCTCCTTCGACGAAGGATCTGAGGCGTAGCCTTCTACTGTGGTAGTTGCGGAGGCTCTGCTGGTAGATTGTTGATCTCTCCACTGCAATTTCCCGTGCCTCGACAAGGAGGTCAATGGAGTCTTTGAGTGCAAGAGTTAACTCCTGCTTGCTGTAAGCGACCACCCGTGGGGTTTTGTAGCGTACTTCTGCGGGTAGCACCGCTTCAGCACCGTGCACCATGAAGAACAGAGTGTATCCCGTGGCATTGTTTGGAGTTATACGCAAGCTCCAAAGAACTGGTTGCAGCTCGTCTGGCCAGCATCCAGCGGCTTGTTCGAGTGGTCGGAGGAGTTGTTTCTTGATTCCTCCGTAGACGAGGCTGTTGGCCTTTTTGACTTGACCGTTGGTCTGCGGATGAGCCACCGAGGCGTAGCTTATGTTGATTCCCATGTTTTTGCAGAATTCCTGGAACCCCTTAGAGGTGAAGTTTGTCTCGCTGTCCGTGATGATGCTATGTGGCACTCCAAAGCGGTAGACAATGGACTCGAAGAACTTGACAGCGCTAGCCCCTAATTAATTCATCGCTGGCATGGCCTCGATCCACTTGGTGAATTTGTCAACCACGACTAATATGTAGACGTAACCTCCTCGCGAGGACTTTGGGAGCTTTCCGACCATGTCGAGTTCCCATTGTGCAAAGGGCCAAGCCAATGGTATTGGCATGAGTTCCGTGCCAGGTGTGTGTGGTTTGTCCGTGAATCGCTGGCAAGCATTGCAGCGCTGGACGATGTCCTTGGCGTCACGCATGGCCGTGGGCCAGTAGAATCCAGCTCGCAGAGCTTTGGCAACAAGGGCGTGACTGCCAGCATGATGTCCGCAGGTGCCTTCATGTATGTCGAGGAGGACGTCCCTTCCGTCCCCGTTGGAGATGCATCGTTGAAGTACCCCTGTAATACTATGCTTGTACAGTTTGCCGTTGATGAGGGCGAATGCCTTGGATCGTCGCGCGATGTGTTGCGCATTAGTCGGGCCATCTAGCAGCCTCTTGCTGAGTAGGTATGTGATGTAAGGTTGTGTCCAAGATGGCTCGATCATCATGACCCCCATTGGTCCTTCGAGTCCTGTATCGAGCTCCATGTCGTCGAGTGCCATTGGCTTGTTGGGTGGCGTAGCCCCCGAGTCCATTGACGTGCTTGCCTTCTTTTCTGGAGCCTTGGGCTTAATGGAGAATTCATAGATGCGCTCGAGGAATACCCCAGGTGGTATGGGGACGCAGGTGGAGCCAATGTTGGCGAGTAGATCCGCCTCTTCATTGCTTTCACGGCCCACGTGTCGTAGCTCGCAGCCATCAAAGTCCCCTTTGAGTGTGTCGTAGAGGTCGCGATAGACGATCATGTTGTCGCTCAGTGCGTTGCACTCGTGCATCGTTTGGTTGACCACCAATTTAGAGTCGCCGTAGATGATGAGCCTCTTGGTGCCACAGGCTTTCACCATCAGCATCCCATGGTTTAAGGCATCGTACTCAGCTTCATTATTGGAGGCGGTGAACTGCATTCGCAGAATATATTTCATCTTGTCTCCTTGGGGCGATGTCAGTATGACACCTGCGCTAGCTCCGTCCTTTCGCTTGGATCCATCAAAGTGCATTGTCCAAAGATAGGACATGTCTGGCTTGTCGAGGATCTAGCTCTCCATCCAGTGCACAAGGAAATTCGGGAGAACTTGCGACTTGATCACGTCGCGCTTCTCGTATGTGATGTCTCGTGGAGACAATTCGATTCCCCAGAGCGCAACTCGTCCGGTGGCATCAGGATTATTGAGTATATGCCCGAGCGGGGCGTCGTTTACCACCACAATTGGGTGCTCCTAGAAGTAGTGGCGTAGTCGCCTGGTTGTCATGAAGATGCCATATGCTAGCTTCTGGTAGTGCGGGTACTGCTGCTTTATTGGCGTGAGCACCTCGCTGAGGTAGTATACTAGGCGCTAGACCCCGTGGACTTTATTTTCTTCGGCTTCTTCCACCACGAGCACCGTGCTGACCACCTGGTTGGTGGCGGAGATGTAGAGCAGCAGTGGTTCCTTTTTGCGAGGCATCACCAGTACTGGCGAGGTGGATAGTAGACGCTTGAGATCTTCGAATGCTTCTGGCGCCTCATCTGTCCACTCGAACTTGTTAGCTTTGCGAAGGAGTTAGTAGAAGGGCAGTGCCTTTTCGCCCATTCGAGTGGTGAATCGACTGAGCACCGCAATTCGCCTAGCCAGCTGCTGGACGCCTTTTACGTTCTTCATCTTCTCCCTGGCCAGGATGGCCTTTATTTTCTTCGGGTTTGCCTCGATCCACCTCGCAGAGATGAGATACCCGAGTAATTGCCCAGATGGTATGCCGAAGGCGCATTTGTCTAGATTTAGCTTGATCCGGTAGCGGTCGAGGTTAGCAAAGGTCTCGCGTAGATCATCGATTAGCGAGGCTTCCTCTTTAGTTTTGATGACGATGTCATCAACATAGACTTGGATGTTGCGACCAAGTTAGTTCTTGAGGCAAGCATGCATGCACCGCTGATAGGTGGCTCCTGCATTTTTTAGCCCGAAGGGCATCGTGTTCTAGCAGAACACACCAAAGGGCGTTGTAAATGTTGTTTTCTCCTGGTCGTCCTCCTTCATTCGAATCTGATTGTAGCCTGAGTAGGCATCGAGGAAGTAGAGGCGCTCACATCCCACGGTGGATTCGATGATTTGGTTGATTCATGGCAACGAGAAGTGATCCTTTGGGAAGTGCTTATTCAAGGAGGTGAAGTACACGCACATCCATAGGATATCTGTGTCTTTTTAGATACAAGCACTGTGTTAAGACAGGTGCTTTCCTTGATCTCATGTATGAAGTTTGTGTCGAGGAGTCTGTTGATCTCCATTCCGATTGCTTTTGCTCTTGGTTCAGACAGCCAATGTATTGTCTGCTTGACTGGCCTTGCGTCTGGATTCACGTTGAGTGAGTGCTCGACGAATTCCCTGGGAACCCCTGGCATGTCCGCTGGACACCGGGCGAAGATTTCCCAGTGCTCACGGAGGAATTCAACGAGCGTGAGTTCCTATGCGGAACTCAAGTTGTTGGCGATGAGGGTCATCTTGGTCGGGTATGTTGGGTGGACCTAGACTTTCTTCGTGTGCACCGACGATTCGAAGGACAGGTCGGGTGAACTTGGCCTGCTCAGGGGAGGTAGACTGTTGTCTGTTGACTCCTTCAATCTTGCGAGTTCCTCCTGCGTGCCGAAGGACTAGGAGATTCTATTGAATTCCCTATCGCAGCTGTTGGACCTCTCAAAGCTTCCATTGATTGTGATGACATTGTTTGGACCTAGCATTTTCATCTGTAGGTAGGAATAGTGTGGCACTACCATGAACCTTGCGAATACGGCACGTCCGAGGATGTAGTGGTATTGTGAGGGCTAGTCGATGACTTCAAAGTCGATGCCCTCTCGCTGAAAGTTTTGCGGTGTGTCGAAGATGACGTCGAGGTTGATTTTGCCCAGGGGATATACACCCTTCCCTGGGACAATGCCGTGGAACATTGTGTCTGAAACTTCCAGACAAGTCAGAGGGATCCTCATCGCACACATGGTACTCGCGAACATGAGGTTGATGCCGCTTCCGCCATCCATGAAGACGCGACTCATATTGAAGCCCCCGATATGCGCCTCGAGTACGAGGAGAAAGTGGCCTGGACGAGGAACTTGGCGCGGGTGGTCACGCTTGTCGAAGGTGATGCAGGAGTCGCTTCCACTGAGGTACTCAGTGGTGGAAGGTGGGGAGTTTATCGCTAAATTGACTTAGCGAGTGATTGCCTTCTGCACTCGATTGGAGGGACGCCCTTTTTAGATCATCCCCATGTTGCCCACAGCTCGTGGGTACGGCTCTCCTCCATGACTCTGGATTGGCGCAGCCATAGGTGGTGGTGGCCCGGGCGGTGGTGGCAGAGCTCTGTATGCCACATCGCCTGGGGCAGCCCCATAGCCCCTGTTGATCACGTCACGATTGATCTAAGCCAGGCCCTCGTGGAGTTTGAGAAACTCGCGGCAATCCTTGAGAAGGTGGCTGGATTTTTTCTTGCCGTCGTGCTTGTCGATGTATAAGTGCATGTTGCATGGTCCGGACAGTTTGTCCTGGATGGATGTTGCGGGTGCCTCTTCGCGAGTGCGGTGCTGCCACACCTATGTGGTTTTCCTGCTGTCGCGGTATCCACTGCTGCGGTATCCGCTATTGCGGTTGTCGTCGCGTTTGTCGGCGTACCCGGCTGCGACCATATTGACTTTGTCGTGGTCCTCGTAGACGCGCATTTGACGTTTGCCTTGGCTGTCACATCTATGCTCAAGGTTGTTGTCATTGTTGGAGTAGGTGTGGTTTTTCACCGAATCTTCTCCATCAGCCCACCGATTCGCGATTTCCATCAGGTGGTCGATCGTTTTGGGCTTCGAGCGGCCCAGCTCCTCCCTGAGCTCTATACGGTGAACGCCGCCTTTGAACGCGTCGATTGCGCGGTCCTCTGAGATGTACAAGCGCAGCGAGTCGCCAGACCTTTGTTGGCAGCTTCTCAGTTCTTCGATTGATGTGGGCCTTTTGTAAGTGCACTTGAAGTTGCACACGAAACTATAGACCAACTCTTCCCATCTATGAATGGATCTACGCGGGGTTGTTGAGCCATGTGTGGGTGTTGCCCTGCAGCTATAGCTGCAGGCATTGCATGGCCGTGCTTCGACTCCCTCCATGCAGCCTGATGGAGGAGATGTGGTCCTCCAACCAAATTTTGGGGTCCTGTAGGCCGTCAAATTTTGGGTTCTCCGACAGGAGTTTGAACCCCTTAGGCATTCGCTTCTGCATGATGGCCCTGCTGAAGCATCTGGCACCGTCGACCTCCGTCTTGTCTTCTTCTGAGGTAGTCGAACAAGCATGCCTTGCTCGCATCTTGTCGACTTTGCGCTGCCTGATATCATCACGTGCGTCGTAGTCGCGGTCATGCCGTCGTGAGCGACATCGCCGTGACAGATCGTGACTATCGTCACTGGAGGAGTACGAGTAGTAGTATTTGTCCAAAGCCTTGCTTTTCTTCGGCTCTAGTGTTGGTTGTGTACTGAGGGCAGCCTCGATTAGCCCCAGGCCCGCGATCGTAGATTGGTGCATGGCATCTCGCGGATCTCCAGCCGGTGGCTGGTTGTTGAGGAGGTACATGGTGGCCGCTGTCACTGCGGCTTGCAGCATTTTCGGGAGCACGTTGCCCCGCGTATCTACTATCATGGAGCTGAAGTCGAGGACTTTCGTGGCTTCTACCCGCTCTTGCTCAATGAGGTGGGCCAGTCGAGATTGCCTCTTGTTGGCCACGTACTCGTTGCCTTTGGAGGAGGATCCTCCGTGGGAGGAGAGCCCAGCTCGTCGAAGACTCGACTCGTCTGCCGCCTTTCTGCGCACCTCGAGTTGCGCAATTACTTGCTGTTGGCGCTTGAATTCTTCCTTTAGCAGCCAATGGTAGCCCATCAGGATGTCCTGCGAGGTGTTGGGGGGTAGAGGATTGCCCCGTAGAGCTTCTCGACAGCGGGCCCACTCGTTGTCGTTGAGCTTGATCAGCATGCGCTCTCCAGTGTTCTCATTCGCCGTGAGCGACGGTTCTCCTCCTGTCCTGTTATTGGTGGGTGCACCATTGGTGGGGCCACCGTTGGGTGTACTACCATTGGGTATACCGCCATTGGGCGACCTGGTGCCAGATCCGGTGTCGGTATTTTCGTGATTGACGCTGGTATCACCCGCGTTGATGACGGCGCACATGAAGTGATTGGGGAAGCTGTTGCTCCCACAACTTTCAGATCCGGAGCCGTAGGCTCCATATTCTATGGCTAGGTCACCCATATCGGATCAGTGACTGTTGTCACTGTCCGTACTCCCAGCTGTTGCTGAGGGGTTGAGCTCGCTGAGGGTGCCGATTGGTGGCGGGAACCACGATGCTAGAGCAATCGTGGGTGTCGTTGGCTGGTCAGGCATGCGAAGCATGCCCAGTTGACCAACCGGGAATCAGAAGCTCCTAATCACCAGGCTGATCCCATCGCCCACGGACTCGAAAGCCGGGCGAGTGGCCGGCGTGTGGACGGTGAAGTCAAACACGCCGAAGAGCTAGCGAATCTCCGTTGTTGTAGAGTTGTAGATAGCGATTGACGGGGTCAAATAATCCGCGACATCAACACTCCCAGTTCCCACAGACAGCGCCAATTGACGAGGGTTCAACTCGTCAATGCCCATTGTTATGGACTTGGGTTTTGGAGAAGCAGGGAGCGTTGGAGGCATCAATCGGATAGAAAACAAGCACACAGGGACACAAGGTTTACCCAGGTTCAGGCCTCGTAGATGTCCCTACTCCTGCTTGTCAGCTCTTGGAATTATCGAGGGAGTCAAAAGTTACAGGGGTGCGTAGATGCAATCTGGCGATGGTTGTGGAAACTAGGGTTGTGATTGTCCTCCTCGCCGCCCCCTCCTAGCCTTTATATAGATAGGCTAGGTCTCGGGTAGCAGGTCGAGTCGGTTATAGATCAGGGTTCGCCCTTTGAACTTTCTATCTTAAGCTTCTTCTTACCTCGCAAGCAATCGGAGAGTCCGTGGGCCACTTGAATTCTTCATTGGGCTTTGGCAACATCGTGGGCTTCTACCGTATCTAGACCATGTATGCCAAACTCGAGTACCTGTAGGGTATACCCATGTCACCACCCGCGTCACACCAAGAAATATTCAAGAAGTACAAGCGTCAAATCTTGGGGATGCCCAAGGCATCCCCTTCTTCATCAATAAAAATCTCAGGTTTCTTCCAAACACATCATTTTTATTGTTTCATGCACAGTTGTGTTGTTCTTGGAGCGTCTTCGTTTTTGTTCTTAGTTTTCGTTTGCTTAGTTTGCTTAAATAAATTGGTTGGACCCCCGCATTCATACATAGTTTCAAATAAGTTGATTTGGATTGGAAAAGAGTAGGAAAGTTCATGCTTATAAGTGGTATAAAAGGAGCTTGTTTTGACTATGGCCTAGGCTTTGTCATGTCATGTTTGATATTTCTTTGATTTTATGCTTAGTGATCATTGTTGTAGCATGACTTGTTACAAACAATTGAGATTGCTTAATGTGCCTTGAAAGAATCATGCATTGTTTTAGCATATAAAATCATAGTATTGTGGTATTCTCATTTGATGCTTTATTTGGGTTGACTTGGCGCATGCTCACACCATGTTAAGACTATACCAATTCACCATAGCCTCTATGATCATTTAGTTTTCGACTTGTAATATCACTTTATGCTTTAATTAATAATGTTCTGCCACTTTGCATGATTATGGCCATTATTGTTCTCTTAGTTGGTCGCCCCCAGTCTTTTGCTAGCCTCCACATGTACCAAGTATGAGTTCCACTCATGCATCCAACTCCAAATAAAACCAAGTTATTCCAAAGAGTCCACCATACCTACATATTTGCATTATTTCTATTCCAAGTATATTCATGTTTTTATCTACCTTACGAATTAAACTTGTTATGTGAAAATCAGTGATTAAATCTCTCACGAACTTGATAGCACACTTTACTTTCTTGCACTTAATAAACTTGAACCATTATGTCCATCTATGTTGCGTATATGCTCGCATTTTGTAAGTTGTGAATTAGCAGAACCATGTTACCATGGGGAATGCTTTCAACATTGCACTTTATTTAGTTGATATCATGTTCTTTTGCTTATGGATCCCGGCGGTGTGAAATGAAAGGGGAGCTTTTAAGGCTCATGGAGTTCATATATGTGTTAGAGAAACACCTGGACGGATAATTTAATCCATGCCTAATCATGGTGGAAACGGCAGCATAACCATAGTGAGCAATCTGTGAAGTATCCTCAATAAAAAAACCTATGCAAATAAGAAAGAAAAAAAGAAAAAAAAAGCCTATGCAAATAGCAAATAAAAGGATCGCTGAGATGCTCATTGTCTGCTTGCCTTGTCATTTTGATATGGGAAAGCTTCCGTATCATCGGGCAAGGGGTACCCCGTTGGCGGTGCTCTATGATACACATGTACTTACAATGACAAGAACTTACCTATGACTAAAGTTGAGTAGCATGAGGTTCGGTACTCGTAAGTAAGGGCATGATATTTTCAGCTTATAACTTGTCAAGCATATCCTCATATTTGCTCACTTTAACCTTAATAACCTAAAGATGCTTATGATAGGGGAAATGAGAGTTGAAAGCTAATAAGTACCATAATTTTTGGAAGCTCTTTATGAAACTTGAATCCCTGCTTCCTTCTATGAAGGGCCTTTCTTTTACTTTTATGTTGAGTCTCCATCTCCTATCTTTATGCACCTATTGAGAGAGCATAGTGGTCATTCTTAATTTAATGTGCATTGTCCCAAAACTTGTTGATTGATTCATAACTTTGATATTGCTTGTTCTTAAACTATTTGTATCTAGTCACCCTTATGAACTTTGAAGGTGTCCTATGCATTTATGTTTTGATACACTATGAGGGACAAGCTGAATACCATTCTCATTATGTTTTCTATATGTGAAACAAACAAACGTCTTTCAAAGCATTGTTATTCATGAATCTTTTGTTTGTACCTTTTCATGTTATAACATAGTTGCTATGTCTTATTATTAGAACTATATCTTTCATGCTATGTTGAAGTACTATGATCCCAGCTATCAATGTTTTACAAATACCTTGATCAAGATTATTATGGTGCATGTCACCTCAAAAAATATTCTTTTTTATCACTTACCTACTCGAGGACGAGCAGGAGTTAAGTTTGGGGATGTTGATACTTTGTAAACGTATCTATAATTTTTTATTTTCCATGCTTGTTTTATATCAACTTTCTTATGTTTTGTCCACACTTTGGAGTATTTTTACACATTTTCTGGAACTAACCTATTAACAAGATGCCAAAGTGCCAGTTGCCTGTTTTCTGCTGTTTTTGGTTTCGGAAAAGCTAGTAAGGAAATATTCTCGGAATTGGACCGGACAGAAGCCAAAGTCAATATTTTACCCGAAGCAACACGGAGTCCGGAGGGGAGATGAAGTGGCGCACCAGGGCGACCACACCTAGTGTCGGCACGGCCTGGGAGGGCGCCACCAGGGGGTGTGGGCCCCCTGGTACTCCATCGACCTTGCCCCTTCGCCTATAAAAGCCTCCCGGGACGAAAACCCTAAGTACCCGATCAAAATTCCATGAAAGAGTCTGTAGTCTCCACCATATCCATCCCTACATCGGGAGGGATCTAAAGCTCTTCCCGGCACCCTGCCGGAGAGGAGAGATCATCCTGGAGGCCTTCTTCATCGCCATGACTGCCTCCGGTGTGATGCGTGAGTAGTTCATCCATGGACTATGGGTCCATGTAGTAGCTAGATGGTTAGTTCTCCTCCTTTGTGCTACCATGTTTAGATCTTGTGAGCTCCGTTCATGATCAAAATCATCTATTTGTAATCTTACATGTTGTGTTTGCAGGGATCCGATGGATATTGAGATGCTATTTCAGATTGATTATTGATTCTATCATGACTATGTTATTTGTGATCTTGCATGCTTTCCGTTGTTAGTAGCTATCTTGGCCAAGTAGATGCTAGCAACTCCAAGAGGGAGTATTTATGCTCGATAGTGGGTTCATGCCTCTAGTAATCTGGGGGAAGTGACAGGAATCTCTAAGGTACTAGATGTGATGTTGCTACTAGGGAGAAAACTGCAATCCTTTGTCCATGGGACAACCATATTGTTTACATTACACACTATGCTTAATGCAATTATCTATTGCTTGCAACTTAATATTGGAGGGGGTTCAGATGATAACCTGGAGGTGGATTATTAGTCATAGATGCAGTTGGATTACAGTCTATGTATAATGTTGTATGCCCAATCAAATCTCATAGGAGTCAAGATGATTAGTATAGGCATGTATGCTTACTTGGTGTCTGTTAATTGCCCTGCTGTCATTTGTTTGCCCAACATGTCATCTATCTTAAGGAGAATCCTGTAGTGAACTATGGACCCCAGTCCATTCTTTTACCATCTATTTATTGTTTACTGTTTACTTTCTGCAAGCAATTACTATCTTCCACACAATACGTTTAATCCTTTGTTTTCAGCAAAACCGGTGAGATTGACAACCTCACTGTAAGTTGGGGCAAAGTTCTGTGGTTGTGTTGTGTAGGATTCCAAGTTGGAAACAACACCTTGGAGTTGTTTCCTTGCTCCTACCGGTTTGATAACCTTGGTTTCATAACTGAGGGAAAACTTGTTGTTGTGCTCATCATACCTTCCTCTTGGGGTTCCCAACGAGCTCGAATATATTTTGAGCCATCAAGACACCGCGTGATGATCGGGTGTGATAGACTCTACGTTCGCATACAACGGGTATAAGACAGTTTTACACACGCGGGTACTAAGGTTATTACTTGGTGAGCCTAGCATGTATAGACATGGCCTCGGAACACAAACTAAAAGGTAAAACATGAGTCATATAGTTGATATGATGACCATATAGATGCTCGCCTTTGCAGCTGCACAAATTCACGTCATGATTGGTCTTGGTGTAGTGAATTTGGTTCATGTAATCACCAAAGTGACTCGAGGGATATTGGTTTTGAGTGGGAGTTCATGTAGTAATATGATTAAAGTTGAACTCAATTTATCATAAACTAAATCAAAGTGAATTTGCATAGTTTTTTGTAGATAATGGCATCCATTTACTACCTTATGATTAATTATAATTGAGATAAAACAACTATATAATTCAGGATATTTACTTTACGAGGTGGTATCGTATTGTTTTAAGTGTCAATCTAAAGTTTTTAAGTTCTATTGTAAACTTTTAGTAAACTCCATTTACTCCATGAAGTTTAATAAATAGTATTAAATCAACAGTAATAATTCCAGTGTTAATATCTAAAGTATTATGCTTGCCTCCATGATCCTTGATATTCAAAAGTTGTTTTAGAATCAAGGTTCTCTAGGAGGTGAAAGAATTTTTTCAGAAACCATCATGTGCGAAAGATATTGTGATATCTAAAACAATGTTTTGGTTGCAACATGATAGAGTATAATTTAGCAAAATACATGTTCTCATATTGTATGAGAATTTGTGAATGTTAGAGATGCTAGGCATCCTGATCTCCCAAAAGGTTCTGGGAACTGACATTATACTCGTGACTCGCCCTTATAGGCTATAGTAGCTTGATCATAAAAGTTGTCATGATAGGATGAATAAAAGGTGTAGGTAAAAAAATTTACTACACTAAAATATTACTAAAGAATAGATTTTGAAAGAACACCAAACATTTGATGATGGTGATCTACTTCAAGAGTGCAAGTCCAAGATATTAGTATTGGACTAACAAGCTTTGGGACTAAGTGTCATGTGTATGGCACCACTATTGATGTTGGTATATTATTTTAAAAATAAAAGAGAATGCTGAAAGAGAATCTAGAAAATATTTGGCAGAAAAGAAAAAAGACTGGAAATGTCCAGCTTAGGTATATAGATGATATACATGTTATGGTTGCATTCTTTGCTTGTTAAACAATATGGTTCTTCGGTATTGGATACCGAATTTGTTGGTGTGAAGTGTCATACAGAACAACACAATTCATGAACTGCAATGGCCTAAGTAACTAGCAAGAGAATATGTGATGATGTTCATCGAAAACAAATAAAGTGTTGTTATGTTTTTCGTTGACATCAAACCTAGCCTTCAAGATTTGTTTTAATAATTGTTATATTGTTCAGGTATTATGATAACATAGGTTGTTCAAATAATTACCGTATTCCATAGAAGATGGATAAACTTTTACAAGTCTAGTTGGAGAAATCACGTCCATAAAAAGTAATGCTAAAATGCACAAGACAAAAGATTGAAAGATCACTTACAAAGTGACATCGCCATTTAAATTATATTGGAAATAAAACATGAAGGAACTCCATGTTGATGGATTTTTGGAGTCTTTAATTTTGATCAATTGATGCTAGTGAGACTTTCCTGGAGATAATTGAAACTTCATTCATAGGCCAAAGAGGAATGGATGACTAACTTGTTGGACATTGTGCATGTTGATGTATATATTCCATTATGTGTAGCTGTGTGCAGTGGATCTTTCAACCTCATACACTTTCTCCGGAATTTTGAGTGGATATGTGTCTATATTTACTTAATAAGGAAGTAGTATGAAACATTTGAAAAATGTTCAAAGAATTTCAGGATGAAGTAGAAAATCATTGTAACATCATAAAGGGAGATATTTTAGTTACAAGTTTACCAAAACACCTAAGATTTGAGGAATTGCTCCATGTATTTGTGTTTCCCGATAAACCATAGGAGTATGGAGTGTTTGAGAGATGAAATCAAACGTTGTTTGACATGGTAAAATCAAAGGTGTCATTTATAAAACTGCCATTATGTTTTAAGGATTAAAGATTTAGAGGCTACCACTTTTACACTGAATAGAGCACCATCGTGATCCGTTGAAACCACACCATATGAGTTATGGCTTGGGATAAATCCCAAGTTGTCTTTTCTTAAAATTTAGTATGCTAGGCATAAGAAAAATGTTTACAACCAAAGTCGGATAAGCACCTCTTTGTAGGTTATCCCAAAGCAACAGTTGGGTATTCCTCCATAAAATCAAAGACAAAAGAGTTTATCACTTAGAACATCAAGTTTCTTAAGAAGGATTTTTTCGCAAAAGTTAAGTGGGAGGACAATATAACTTTGACTAGGCTGATGAACCTAAAGAACATGTGATAAGTAGCACAGAGATAGAAAGTGTCCTAGAGGCAGCCACAATGCTCATGGCTCCCGTGATTACAAAGGTTGTGATCTCAGATATTAGAATTCCTATTTGAATGGGTCGGGTAACAATCAAATAGTAAGATTTAAAAAACAAGTCATTATTGTTTTGATCATGATGAACTGATTACATGCAAAGAAGTGACGATGGGCCCTGACTCCATAAATGACTAGAAGTCATAAAATCTATGATAGTTTCCATACACGAGAAATCAAGTTTTTGAACTTGGAAGACCCTCCGGAAAGGCATGAAGCCTATTGGTCATATTTGTATCTACAAAGAAATAGACATGGATGTTTCACATCTATCAAATAGTTGACATGTCGGAAAAGAGTTTACAAAAATGTTCAAGGAGTTGACTACGACAAGATTTGATCTCTCAGCATAGTGATATTTATTCTAGATGGATTATTGTAGCAACCACTACGTATGCCAACTTTGGTATATGGTAATTGAACAAACAAAACAAAGTTCTTCTAATAGAATGGTTACCTAGGACGTGTACATTACACGGTCCAAAGGGTTTTGTTAATTCAAAGGATGCTAAAAGGGCATGCAAACTTCAATAGTTGAAGTAAGCATAGTGGAGTTGGAGTCTTCACCGTGATGAAACTATTAAAATGTTTAATTTCATCAGAGACGATGAAGATGCTTTTATTTGCAAGAAATTAAGTGTGAGCGCCGAGACATATTTTAATACATTATGTAGAAGCCATGTTGTTCTTGTAAATGATGTATATTTTATTGACACGTGTAAAGAATTTCATTAAAATTAGATTTCGATGAAAGACTTGGGCAAAACCAGAATATTAGGCATCAATGTTTATATGGATAAATTGAGGCACTAATATGGTTATGCAAAATGTACATAGATGAGATATTAAATGAGTTCAATATGGAAACAACAAGAAAGGTTCTTGCCACATGGAAAAGGTTGAATCAGGATTCAAGTGTATTGACACTTGATGAGTTAAACGAGATTCAAGTGTTTTCACACTTGGTGAGTGAAATTACATGAATATTTTGATCAATAATGTATAATGTGATATGTACATATCGAGATATGTCCTATGCTCTAAATGTTATGAGCATATATACCAGAATGGCTCATAAAATCATTGGACGATAGTAAGGACATTATTATGAGCTTTGGAAGAACTAAGAATATATTTATGTAGAGGTGACAAATAGTTCATTGTAAACTGTTACATTGGTACTAGTTTTGTCACGAGATACAAATAAAAGTTTATCTCAATTTAGACTATTGGTGGCACAATATAATGGAAACGAAGTTCCATGATGGATTTGGATGAGTTCCAAAGTTAAGACATTGTGATACATACTACAACAAAGGCTGAGTATATGACTACTCTAGTAGCAGCAAACAAGGGTATTTGTATCAAACTACGTGTGGTTCAAAGTAGGCTAGTTCAATGAAGATATATTGTATGATAATAGTATCAACATGATTTAATCCCAAGGAACTGACGTCTCACCAAAGGACCAAATTTATACAATGCCATCTCATTTGAGAATGAGTGATGCATAGAGACGCAAATACACACGGACCTAAAAGTGTCAGATTCAGTAATTATGTTTACCACAAGCAAATGTGTATATACAACACTAGAAAGCCGTAGGTGTTGAATGTGCAAGTTTTCCAAACTAGATTATTGACTCTACTGCAAGTAGGAGACTCAAGGGAATATGCCCGAGAGGCAATAATAAGGTGGTTCTTATCTTATTCCATGTTTATGATAAAAGTTTATTTCTCATGCTATAATTGTGTTAATTGGAAATGTTAATACATGTGTGTTTCATAAACAACTAAAGAGTTCCTAGTTATGCCTCTCATATAAACTAGCTCGTTGATTAACAAGATGATCAAGGTTTCCTGATCATGGACATTGGATGTTGTTAATGACAAGGTCACGGCATTGGTGGAATGGTGTGATTGGCATTCACCCAAAGTATAGTAATACTATCAAATTCATTATGAACATTGCTATAATATCATGCGTAGTAACGTTAGTCCTTAGACCATGAGATAATGTCAATCACTAACACTGGAAGAGTAACTTGATAACATCAAATGTCACACTATAATAGGGTTTCAATAAAGGTGGGTTTATATACTCCGAAAGTGTTATGTAGATGATCATGGATCAAGAGTGGGATTTGTCCATCCCGATGATGGAGAGATATACTTAGGTCCCTCTCGGTGATATAACATTGACATAGCTTGCAAGCAAGTGATAAGATCACTAATAATGTTATATCACGGGAACAAGAAAAGAGTACTTATCGGTAACGAGATCAAACTAGGTATGAAAATACCGATGATCGAATCTCGGACATGTAATATATCGCGAGACAAATGGATTTAGTTACAATGTCAAAGGTTCTCACGATCACTAGAGTCATCATTGAATATGTTGGAGTCAGTATGGATCTCCTGGTCTTGCTGCTGATTATTGATCGGTGAGGGGTCTCAATCATGTCTGCATTATTCGCAAACCATAGGGTGACACACTTAAGGTATACTGACACCAAATGGATCAAATATAATACCATAGAAATGATTTTAAGGCGCTAGAATTATTTCGATAGACGTCGGAATTGTTTCGGGTCAAATTGCTGAAAATGGTTTTAGATGTAATATCAAAGTATTGTCAGGGTTTTATGTAGATATTTGTTAATTAAAGTAACTAAAAAGATTGTGAATAAAATAAATAAAATAGTTATATTAAATGAGAGATGGCATTAATTTTGGTTCAAAATTAATGCATGTGAGTGGAATTCTGAGAGGAGTGAAATTGTTGTGAGTGGAGCATCCACCCACATGAATGAGGGAGAGGTGGGGGAACCACCTTGTCCACAAGCCATGGCCTTAGGGATGCCCCCTTCCCCTATAAAAGTAGCCCTCCTATCCTCTCACAAGCACACCTCGTCATGAAGGATCACTCTCCCCCTCTTGAATATCCCCCATGGCTTCGGATTAGCGAAGTACATGTTCTCGGTGCTTTCTCTAGAAGCATTTGTTGCTTCCGATGCTTTGCTGGAGTAAGGACTCGGAGGTTGTCGGGGTGTTGTACATGTGTGCAATCACGGATGCCCTGCTACTTTGTGGAGCTAGACTTTAACTCGATCTTGAGATCGGCAAGTGTATGACTACATCATCCACAAAATCAGATTTCATTAACAAAGCTTTTCGGTCTTCGAGGGTAAGATATCTATGGATGTATATCCACGAGTTGATTGTATCTCGGTAGATAGATATTGGTGCTTAGTTGTTCATATCATAGGAAAAAATTCCTTTTTTATGCTGCGAACCCAACATTCATATCGTAAAGTGTTCTACCTACTAGCCATGCCATAGAGGGTGCAAAGAGAGGTCTAGTATGAATAATAACAACTTTATTATTGCCTCTACCGAATATTTCCAACATGGCCCGCCAACTAGTGGCTAAAAATCATTCCACGCTCTTCCACTTCCACCAAAAGTCAATTGACTGGCGCCAAACCCCAGCCATCGATGGAGGAAGCCGCCACCGCTACCGCCACACCCACCACGACCAAGGCCAAGAAGGCCACCAAGCTGAAGGCCTTACTCAAGCCGAAGAAGGATCGGCAGATTCAGAGCGGGCAGAAGAGATCAGGGAGCACACCGCCCGGAGAGGCGCTACAAAGACATGGCTGGCAGAAGCAAGAAGCCACCATCGAAGAAGTGAAGCAAGAAGAGGCCGTCGTCGTGCTTCAGGCCAAGGCCAACGCAAAAGTCACCGCCAAAGCGTGATCTTATCGATGATATATATCTTTTGTGCATCTTGAATAAAACTTGTGTTATTTTGCACTATGATTTGTTATTATGGCATGTGAACTCGATGATTTGCTAATTAGTGGTAATTTACTTGCTATGTATCTCTTTTTATTGTTTTGTCATCCATATGTTGCCAATTGAAAAAACTAGCTAAACTGACGTGTCCGGAGGAGTCGTGCCGTTGCGCACCCAGACCGAATCCTAGCCTAGGACAAACAGTGACTATTTTATTGTCCACGGGTCGATCCATATAGACCAAATAGCTACATTCCGTGTCTCATGGCCCAGTCCGGACAATGACTATTTTGATGTCTGTCGGTCGATCCATATGGACCAAACAGACACATTCCGTGTCTCCTGGCCTAGGTCAGGCAATGACTATTTTGTTGTCAGTGGGCCGAACCATACAGACCAAATGGCCACATTCCATGTCTGAAATAGGTTAGCCCGCTGGAGATGCCCTAAGAGCATCTCCACTAATGCGCCCAACCCGTCCCCCAACCAAGTTGGGGGATGGAGGCCAGTCCCCCAACCGGCAGATTGGGCCACCCACCAATCTCTCCGGCACGCCCTTGGCTCCCATGATAACCAGGGGCTAGGATAGGGTTGTCCGCAACACGCAGCAATGCGCGCCACGCTAGAAAGGCCATGTCGGGCCCCTGGTCAGCAACACAAACAACCTTCCCATGATGGATCGCCTCCCAACAGCAGGAAATGGCATCATCGCCACTGTTTCCTGCCAGTTCCTCCTCCTTCCTGTCTGTTCTAGCCATTTCTCGATGATTATAGTGGTTCCCTCCGCTTCGCATGAGTGATACGTCCATTTTGCATCACCATTCTATATCATAATTCACTGTTATTCATTGATATATTTCATATTAAGAGATGGTACTTATGTTATTTCCTCTATTTTTGCATGATTGATGATTTTGGGAGGATGAACCACCGGAGTCAGGATTCTGATGGAAAAAGCACTGTTTGGAGGAAGAATTTGCGAAGATCAGAAAATCTCGAAAAATATATGGAAAATCCTATTTTTCCAGAAGACGAAGGAAGCCAGAAGGAGGAGCGGAGATGGGCCACAGGGGTCCCACACCCCCTAGTGGCGAGGGTCACCCCTTGTCGCGCCACTAGGTGGTGTGGCCACCCTGGGCCACTCCCAGCATCGCCCTTTGGCGTATATAATCCCCATGAAACCCTAAATTTCAGGGACCGGCCACAGAAAGATTTCGCCGCCTCTACGGGGCGGAAAACTGCAGAGAGAGAAAGAGCTCTCCGGCAGGCAGAAATATGCCAGGGAAATTCTTGCTGGAGATGGGAGATCGTCGCCATCAACACCACCATCAAGCTGGACTTCATCGGGATCATCATCATCTTCTTCTTCATCATCATCTCCACCAGCACAGTCATCACCACTCCATACCGCTGTAACAATTGGGCTGAATCTTGCATAGTTCTTAGGGGAAACTTTCCCAGTGTTGATTACTTGTTGTAGTTGATGCTATTGAGTGGAACCATTGAATTATTGTTATGTTCAGATTGTTACTCATCATTATTTCATCTCTGATCTTGATCCATATGATGTCTCATGAGTAGTTCGTTTAGTTCTTAAGGACATGGGAGAAGTCATGCTGATAGTAGTGGAATTGTGTTGAGAAGGATTCAATGGTTTGATAATTAAGTTGTGGTGTTATTCTTCTAGTGGTGTCATGTGAACGTCGACTACATGATACTTCACCTTTATGGGCCTAGGGGAATGCATTGTGTATTTGGCTACTAATCATGGGGTTGCTAGAGTGACAGAAACCTGAACCCCCATTAGGAAACCTTTGCATAACAGAGTGTAGGATCTCAAAGTTTAAGGCTGTGGTTAGTTTTCTATCTTAATTACTTCCTTGTAGTTGCGGATGCTTGCAAGGAGTATAATCACAAGTATGTATTAGTCCTAGGAAGGTCAGTACATTAGAACAGGTTCACCCACACAACACTTATCCAACTAGAGAAGATTAATCAACTATATGAAGCGAAAGCACTTGACAGTATTCCCATGTGTCCTCGAGAACGTTTGGTTATCTTAAGTAATATAACCGGCTCGTCCTTTGCTATAGAAAGGATTGGGCCACTTGCTGCAATTATTATTATTGTCTTTTATTTACTCGCACTTTATTTATCTACATTATCAAAAACCCCTAAAAATCGGTTTGCTAAGTATTTATAGAGAATTCCTGATCCAAGCCACTCGTTAACACCTCCTGCTCCTCGTTGGGTTTGACATTCTTACTTATCAAAAATACTGCGATACACCCCCTATACTTGTGGGTCATCAAGACTATTTTCTGGCGCCGTTGTCGGGGAGTGAAGCGCTATTGGAGAGTGGAACTAGTAAAGGAAACTTCTATTGTGAGTATAGTTTATTTCTGCTTGTTATTTTATTCTCAATATGGATAATTCACTTAGTTTCTTATTTCAGAATGCTACTACCACTGCTAAGGTAGTAGATGAACCACCACCTGCTAAAATTGATACTTTTAAAATACCTACAAAAATTATTGATCGTGTTATGGATAACTACTATTTTGGAGATGGAACTGTCCATCCCGGTGATCATTTGATTTTTATACACGAATTATGCGGATTTTTTAAGTGTGCAGGTATTACAACAGATCAAGTTAAGAAAAATTTATTCTCTGTATCACTGGAAGGAAGAGCTGAGGAATGGTATAAGCTGCTAAAGAATGGCCAGTCTCTTGAATGGGAGGAAATTGTACCTCTCTTTTATTCCAAATTTTATCCTCCTAATGAGATTCATAAAGATCGGAATCATATAACTTTTGGCCTCGTGATGGAGAGAGTACAGCTCAAGCTTGGGGGAGATTGAAGTCACTAATGCTCAAATATCCTACTCATGAGCTCCCTAATGATATTATTATCAATAACTTTTATGCAAGGCTTTCTCTTCATGATAAGGATCTATTGGATGCTTCTTGCTCTGGATCATTTACACGTATGGAATAAGAAGCTAAATGGGATCTTCTAGACCGTATTCAAGACAATGCTGAAGCATGGGAGAATGACAAAGGAAGAAAGTCAGGTATAAATTATGATTATGAATGCATTAAATATTTTATGGGAACTGGTGACTTTCATCATATTAGTAATTCTTATGGTCTTGATTCTCAAAGTATTACAAATTATTTTAAGGCTTTTGCTTCTTATATTGAAATTCCTAAAAAGAAATGGAACAAGTATCACGAGCCATATAAAGATATTGTTAATTGTGTTCCTGCTAGAAATACTGAAGTTTATACTATTGATCATATTTTACCTGAACCTTACATCGAGAAAATACCTTTCCCGGTTAAAGTAAAGGAACATTCTATAATAGCTAGTACGGTTAACAAAAGTACAAAGAAAGCTATAGAACCCGATGAACAAATAGATGTTGAACCTACAGTAGCAAATATGAAAGACTTTGTCACTAAAAATGTAGAAGATGGGCACATTATCCTTTGTAAGGATACTTCTAAAATTGTTTCACATCCTAATGGAACTAGGAAAGGTAGTGTCCCTGTGTTTTCTGTCAGAACAAGTGATCATTGCTACAATGGTTCATGTGATAGTTATATCGTTAAATTTATGCATGATATTGAAAGTTATTATGAGAGAGGGAAGATTGTACTTATGTATCTCAATAATATTAAGTTTCCTCGCTTTATGCTGAAAGTCTTTATGTTGCACTTGTTTTGCCTTCCTATGCTAGTAGCCTCCGGTTTCAACAATTTATTTTCTTACAAAATTCCCTTGCATAGGAAGTGGGTTAGACTTAAATATAAGTATATTTGTTTCTTTATGCTCTATTTTACTTCAATTCATATCCTTATGTGAGCATCATTGAAATTTATCATCCCTATCTTAATGTCTATAAAAAAAGAGCTTTTTGGGAGACAATCCAATATATTTTTGCTTTTAGTTTATTTTTGTTTATTTGAGTCCTGGAAGTTATTGCTTCTGTAATAACCTCTCCTTATCCTATTTGTTTGGTTTTTGTGTCAAGATCAGCCTCTAATGAAAGAGAAGTAACATTTGGGAAAGTTGCTGTCCCAAAACAGATTTTTGTGCTTCACCGTAAAAATCGTGAAAAATCCGAGAACGTCGTACTGATCTGTAATTTTGTGTGTGCATGCCCCAGGTTATTATTTAACTTTTGTTAGTTTTGAACTTTTTGATTTGAGCAACAGAAGATTTTCGAAAAAATTGATCTTTACCTGCTGGTCTGTTTTGACAAATTTCTGCCATTTTTGCATTTGCCTCTTAAAACGATTTCCTTTTTGAATTATTTTTGGGTTTTTGAAAGGAGTTGTTTCAGTAGCTTATGTTCTGATGGATTTCAGTTGAAATTAAATCCAAAGGTTTATTATCTTGCATACACTAATGTTGCTAATGAAGAATGTGTAAAGTTTTGTATGAAAGAAATTTTCAAGTGATAGGAGAAAATGATGGAATGAGATGAAAAATGGTCAAAAGAGTTAAGCACCAAATTTTTGAAGATTCTTACAACAAATATATTGATATAATTCAAGCGGTGACTCCGGAAGAATTTATTAAAGGCCAAATTCAGAGACCTGCAGAGTCCATTCTCGAATAGGTAACAGTTCTGGTAAGAAAAGGTCCGTGAAAAACTTCTCAAGTTATATTTTTGCAGTTTTTATCTAACATGGAAAATAATAAGTCGAAAGAGGGACGGAAATGGAGCCCGGGTGGCTCACACCACCCCGTGGCACGGGCCCACCTGGTCGCACGACCAGGGGGTGTGGCCACCCCGGAGCCCGTCTCCGACCCGTTTTCTCCTAGTACCTTCCTTTTGTTGTTAAACTTCATAAAATATAATCCCCCAGATCCCCCGAGGTCCGTATATCGTGTTCTCGTCATGTTTTCGTTTCGATCTGTTTCTGTCAGGAACTATTCTCAAGTTTAGAAGCACGATGGTCTCTGCCAACGATAAGGGCAAGGAGCCTGCAGAAGATGATCTCCAAGACCTTTATTAGGAGGAGGAGATTGAGAGTGAAGTTGAAGTGGAAGAAAAGGAAGACCAGTATCTGTACACCAGCACCACCATTGCAAGCATTGGAGTGGTGGCAAATCTTGCCAAGTTCAAAAGGACTACACGGATGTCCACTGGAGGGAAGGTTCCGCGTCATTGCTTGGCTTCACGGTCACCTCCTCCACGCACCAAAAATCCCTTCCATGCCCTTATTCATGAGAAGCAATTCCAAAATATGCCCAAGAAAAAATTACCCTCCAATTGGGACATGCGTCGTTCTAACCACGCAGGAAAAGAATACTTTAAGGAGGAAGAGTGGGGAAAGAATCGCAAGGGCTGGGATTCACAGCCCAACATGATCATGAACCGCACTGAGCACAATTTGGAATTGATTCGTACTCTCACCTTCGAGATTGAGGATTTTAAGGAATTGATCAAAAATCTTATCAAGAGGACACCACCACCACTGAAGGAGTAATTCATCATCAGGTTTTGGCATCCCCTTGGTTTGTTATAAGCTTGGGGCAGTGACGCGGTATCATATCATTATCTTTCATCTTTTTACCTTTTTAAGTAGAGTCATATGATGAATAAGAGAAGTTATCATATATGATGGTTTGCATTATGGAAGTATCTCCCCTCTAGTTAGATATCTATGTATCCCTTGGTGTGAGTTGCCGTTATGGGATATTAATGAGAAGTTCTATCATTTACTTTTTGCACATCTTATTTTAGTTTGCAATTTCTGTTATATGATTGATCTTGTTATTAGTATTGGTATCACTTTGGGATCATTAATTAAATTTAGTTGGTTTTGTCAAACCTAGCTCTGGTCAGTAATAACACTATTTGAGGATTGAATGGAAAAGAAAAAGTACTTTTAGAAATATAATTTCATTTTCTTTCTTTCTTGTCTCGCTCATAAGCTTAGTATTCTCTATTTAAGATATTTTGTGTTTCCAAGGAAGATTGCATGATTGTTTCTATCACATGTATGTTTGTTTGTTTCCTTCAACTCTTATGCTTGCTACTCAGCCTTGCTAGCCAAAAACTGAAGGAAATATGCCCTGAGAGGCAATAATAAAGTTGTTATTATGTATTCCTTGTATATGATAGATGTTTATTTTGCATGCTATAATTGTATTGATAGGAAATATCAATACATGTGTGTTTAATAAACAAAAAGGGTTCCTAGTTATGCCTCTCTTATAGACTAGCTTGTTGATTAACAAGATGATCAAGGTTTCCTAATCATGGACATTGGATGTTGTTAATAACAAGGTCACAACATTTGTGAAATGATGTGATGAACATTCATCTGAAGTATAGCATTACGATCAAGTCATTATGTTTATATTGCTATAACATGATACGAAGTAATCTTTATCCTTAGACCATGAGATCATGTTAATTGCTAACACCGGAAGAGTATCTTGATAACATCAAACATCACACCATAACAGGGTGACTATAAAGATGGGTTCAGTGCTACGACGGTGTTATGTTGAGGCTCATGGATCAAGAATGGAATTTGTCAATCCAGACGACGGATAGATATACTCTGGCCCTCTCGGTGATATCACATTAGGATAGCTTGCAAGCAAGTGATGTGATCACTAGAATGTTATATCACGGGAACAAGAAAAGAGTGCATGTCGGTAACAAGATCAAACTAGGTATGGAGATACCTATGATCGAATCTCGGACATGTAATATATCGAGAGACAAAGGGATTTAGTTACAAGTGTTAAAGGTTCTCACGATCACAGGAGTCATCGTTGAATGTGTAGGAGTCAGTACGGATCTCCAGGTCCCGCTGCTGATTATTGATCGGAGAAGGGTCTCGATCATGTCTGCATTATTCGCGAACCGTAGGTGGCACACTTAAGAGTTACCGGACACCATTTTGGAGAACATATGTTTTAGACGAAAGAATTGCAAAGCGCAGGAATTGTTTCAATAGAAACCGGAAATTGTTTCGGCTGAAATTGCAGAAGGTGGTTCTGCATGTGATATTGAAATATTGCAAGGGGCTATATGTGAATGTTTGTTAATTAAAGTAATTAACAAAATTGTGGATAAATTTAATTAAAAGAGTTTTATTAAATGAGAGAGCATTAAATTTGGAGAAATTTAATGCATTTAAAGTGGAGACTTTAAAAGGGAATGTGAAGAGGCATTTTAATGTGGAGGAGTTACCACCACATGAATGGGGGAGGTGAGGGGTCACCCCCCCATGCGCCGGCCATGGAGAGAGGGGGAACCCCCCTCCTCCTATAAAAGGCCACCCATTCCCTCCTTCATTCTCACACCTCCTTGTGAAGGATCTCTCTCCCCCTCTAGAATTATTCCCCCATGGTCTCGGATTAGCGAGATACATGTTCTCGGTGGCATTTTGTCTGGAAGGAGTTGCTGCTTCCGCTGGATCGCTGGAGCGAGGAGGTGGAGGTTGTCCGGTGGCTTGAACGTGTGTGCGAGTGCGGATGTGCTGCTGAGTTGCGGCGCTCGGACTTCCTCATGATCTTGAGATCGGCAAGTGTACGACTACATCAACCACGAGTTCCTACTCGTTAACAAAGCTCGTTGTCTTCGAGGGTAAGTTCTCCATGGATGTTTGTCCACCCGTTGCTCTGTATCTATTAGACAGGTCTTGGCGTATAGTTCTCATCGTAGGAAAATTTTTGTTTTCTATGTTGCGGACCCAACAGTGGTATCAGAGCCTGATCTATGCGTAGGTGCTTTGCACGGGTAGTACACATATGTTTATATGTGGGTGATGATGATCATGTTATTGCATCTTCTATGTACTTTGGATATTGGTGGCATAGTGGGATGAAGCGGCCCGGACCAACCTTACATGTCATCGTACATGAGACCGGTTCCACGACTGACATGCAACTTGTTTTGCATAAGTGGCTGGCGGGTGTCTGTCTCTCCTACTATAGTCAATATCTGATTTACAACGAGTTGCTAATAACTTGGTTATCCTCGTTGTGGTTCATGTTCATAGGTTAGACCGGTTCTATCTCGGAAATCCCTAAGCCACGTAAAACTTGCAATTGATAAATTAGAGGCGTCTAGTTTAGATCGTTGCTGGGCTAGTGTTTTGATATGGTATTGTTGTAAGTAGATGTATGATAGATACTCTTACAACTCACTTAACGTGTAAGTTCCATAGACCTTGGCCTTACACACAAGGGAATGATAGGGATCATACCACGATGCAAATGATAGAGATCAAATGCATGGACCATATCACCTCACTTCAGACATTAGATGTTAGCATCTTATATTGCTAGTTTGGCGCTTTTGGTAGCATTATAAGATGATCCCTCATTTAGATATCAAGATAAAATGTGTTCTTCCTTAAGTATGCACCGTTTTGTGGATCGTGTTTTGAGGCATCACGTGATGATCGGGTGTTCTCAACTCTACGCTTTCATACAACGGGTGTAAGATAATTTTACACACGCAAATACTAAGGTTCTTACTTGACGAGCCTAGCATGTACAGACATGGCCTCGGAACACGGACCGAAAGGTTAAGCATGAGTCATATAGTTGATATGATGCCCATATAGATGATCGCCTTTGAAGCTACACCGACTCACCTGATGATCGGACTTGGTGTAGTGGATTTGGTTCATGTAATCACCAAAAGGACACGAGGGATGTCGTTTTTGAGTGGGAGTTCATTAGTAATTTGGATTAGTTGAACTCAATCTATCATAAACTTAGTCTAAATATACTTTACAAATTCTGTTGTAGATGGCACCACCTGCTTTTAATTTCAATGTGTTCATGGAGAAAGAGAAACTTGCTGCGAATGGTAGCAATTTCACCAACTAGGCTATGAATTTGAGGATTCTCCTCACTGCTGCACAAAAGCAATATGTGCTAGATGCGCCCGCTAGGCCCCCCACCAGCTCCTGATGCCCCTGACGAGAAAAAAACGTCTATATAACTCGTCAGGAGGACCACAACTTAGTTCATTGCGGCATAATGTATGGGCTAGAGCCAGAACTTCGAAAGCGTTTCGAAAATGGCAATGTCTTTGATACCATGGGAGAATTGAAAATGATTTTCGATACCCATGCTGCCGTAGAGAGTTATAATGCTACAGAAAAGTTCTTTAGCTGCATGATGGAGGAAAACAGCTCTGTTAGTGAGCACGTACTCAAAATGTTTGGGTACGTCGATAAGCTTGTGTCCTTGGGAATAACGATTCCCATTGACTTAGGCATACATCGTGTTCTCCAATATCTGCCACCTAGCTACAAGAGCTTCGTGATGAACTATAATATGCAGGGCATGAAGAAGTCTCTTCCTGAGCTTCCGTCAATTCTTAAGACTGCAGAAGTGGAGATTAGGAAAGAACATCAAGTGTTGATGATCAATAGGACCACCGGTTTCAAGAAGGACAAGAAAGGCAAGCACAAGGGAAAGAAGGGTGGCAAGTCTGTTGCCACGCCTGAAAAGAAACCCCGAGCTGGCCCTAAGTCTGACACTGAGTGCTACTATTACAAGGGGACTGGCCATTGGAAGCGCAACTGCCCCAAGTATTTGGCAGACAAGAACGCCGGCAAGGCAAACAAAGGTATATGTGATATACATGTTATTGATGTGTACTTGACTAGTACTCGCAGTAGCACGTGGGTATTTGATACAGGAGCGGTTGCTAATATATGTAACTCGGTTCAGGGGCTGCGGAACAAGCGACAACTAGCAAGGGATGAGGTCACGATGCGGGTCAGCAATGGATCAAGAGTTGATGTGATCGCCGTCGGAACGCTGCCTCTCCATATGCCGTTGGGATTAGTTATAAACCTAAATAATTGTTATTTGGTGCCTCCACTGAGCATGAACATTGTATTCGGATCGTGTTTGATGCAAAGTGGTTATTCATTTAAGTCTGAAAACAATGGTTGTTCGATTTATATGAATAATATCTTTTATGGTCATGCACCTATGTTGAATGGTTTATTTATGTTGGATCTCGATAGTAGTATTACGCATATTCATAATGTTGATGCTAAAAGGATTAAACTTGATAATGATATATCTACATATATGTGGCACTGCCATCTAGGTCATATTAGCGTTAAACGCATGAAGAAACTCCATTCTGATGGACTTTTGGAATCACTTGATTTTGAATCATTTGATACATGTGAGCCATGCCTTATGGGCAAGATGACTAGAACGCCATTTTCCGGTTCAATGGAACGGGCGACAGATTTATTGGAAATCATACATACTGATGTGTGTGGACCAATGAGTGTGTCGGCGCGAGGTGGATATCGTTATTTTGTTACTTTCACGGATGATTTGAGTAGATATGGGTATATCTATTTGATGAAACACAAGTCTGAAACTTTTGAAAAGTTCAAAGAATTTCAGAATGAAGTGGAAAATCATCATAACAGAAAGATCAAAATTCTGCGGTCCGACCGTGGAGGAGAGTATCTTAGTTATGAGTTTAGCACACATATGAAAGACTGTGGAATAGTTTCACAACTCACGCCTGCCGGAACACCACAACGTAATGGTGTGTCAGAACGTCGTAATCGTACTTTATTGGATATGGTTCGATCTATGATGTCTCTGACTGACTTGCCACTATCATTTTGGGGTTATGCACTAGAAACCGCTGCATTCACTTTAATTAGGGCACCATCTAAATCCGTTGAAAAGACACCGTATGAATTATGGTTTGGAAACAAACCTAAGCTGTCATTTCTTAAATTTTGGGGATGCGATGTTTATGTGAAGAAACTTCAACCGGATAAACTTGAACCCAAAGCAGAAAAATGCGTCTTCATAGGATACCCTAAGGAAACGATTGCGTATACCTTCTATCATAGATCCGAGGGCAAGGTCTTTGTTGCCAAGAATGGATCCTTTCTTGAGAAGGAGTTTCTCGCGAAAGGTGTGAGTAGTCGGAAGGTAGAACTCGAAGAGGTTATTGAACCTTCTCTTCATGAAATGGTGAGTAGCGCAGCTCCAGAAGTTGTTCCGGAGTTGACTTCACCTAATGAAGAGAGAGCTAATGATATTGATCATGAAACTCTGAAAGAGGACACTACCGAACCTCGCAGGTCAAGCAGGACACGTGCAACTCCTGAACTATACGGCAATCCTGTTATGAATTTCATGATTGATGAAATAGATGACCCTGCGACGTATGAAGAAGCGATGATGAGCCCTGATTCCAACAAATGGCTAGAAGCCATGAAATCCGAGATGGAATCCATGTACGAAAACCAGGTTTGGACCTTGGTGGACTTACCTCACGATCGAAAGGCCGTTGAGAATAAATGGATTTTCAAAAGAAAAACTGATGCTGATGGTAATGTAACCATCTATAAGGCTCGACGTGTCGCAAAGGGGTTTCGACAAATTCAAGGAGTTGACTACGATGAGACATTCTCTCCCGTACTGATGCTTAAGTCGATTAGGATTATGTTAGCAATTGCTGCATATTTCGATTATGAAATATGGCAGATGGATGTCAAAACTGCGTTCCTCAATGGTAATATTGAAGAAGAGTTGTATATGATACAACCTACGGGTTTTGTCGATCCTAAGGATGCTAATAAGGTGTGCAAACTTCAGCAATCCATCTATGGACTGAAGCAAGCATCACGAAGTTGGAATCTCCGCTTTGATGAGGTGATCAAAGAGTTTGGATTTGTCCAAACTTATGGAGAGGCTTGTATTTACAAGAAAGTGAGTGGGAGCAATGTGGCATTTTTTATATTATATGTGGATGACATATTATTGATTGGAAATGATTTAGATCTTTTAAACAGTGTTAAAAGTTATCTAAACAGCAAATTTTTGATGAAGGACCTTGGTGAAGATTCATATATATTAGGCATTAAAATCTATAGAGATAGATCAAGACGCCTAATTGGGCTATCGCAGAGTACATACCTTGATAAGATATTAAAGAAGTTTAATATGGACGGAAGTAAGAAGGGGTACTTACCTATTCTACAAGGCAAGACATTGAGTAACACTCAAAGTCCGGCTACGGCAGAAGAAAGAGAGATGATGGATAAGATCCCCTATGCCTCGGCCATAGGCTCTATTATGTACGCCATGCTATGTACAAGACCGGTTGTGGCACATGCTATTAGTTTGACTAGTAGGTACCAATCTGATCCAGGTTTGGAACACTGGATAGCGGTAAAGAACATCCTCAAGTACTTGAGAAGAACTAAGGATATGTTTCTCATATACAGAGGTGAAGAAGAGCTAGTCGCTAAGTGTTATGTCGATGCTAGCTTTGACACTGATCCGGATGACTCTAAGTCTCAATCCGGATACGTATTTCTCTTGAACGGAGCGGCAGTTAGTTGGAGGAGCTCCAAACAACCTGTGGTGGTTGGATCAACGACGGAGGCGGAATATGTTGCTGCTTCAGAAGCAGCGCAGGAAGCGGTTTGGATGAAGGAGTTTATAACGGAACTAGGTGTGGTTCCTAGTGCGTTGGACCCAATGGTGATCTATTGTGACAATAATGGAGCCATAGCCAACGCCAAGGAACCAAGGTCTCACAAGAATTCCAAGCATATTAAGCGCCAGTTTCACTCCATCCGCGAGCATGTCAAGGATGGACATATAAAGATTTGTAAAGTGCACACGGACCTAAATGTAGCAGATCCATTGACTAAAGTACTCCCTAGGGCAAAACATGATCAACACCAGAACTCCATGGGTGTTAGATTTATCACTATATAAACTAGATTATTGACTCTAGTGCAAGTGGGAGATGAAGCAAATATGCCCTGAGAGGCAATAATAAAGTGGTTATTATGTATTCCTTGTATATGATAGATGTTTATTTTGCATGCTATAACTGTATTGATAGGAAAAACCAATACATGTGTGTTTAATAAACAAAAAGGGTTCCTAGTTATTGCCTCTCTTATAGACTAGCTTGTTGATTAACAAGATGATCAAGGTTTCCTGATCATGGACATTGGATGTTGTCAATAACAAGGTCACAGCATTTGAGAAATGATGTGATGAACATTCATCCGAAGTATAGCATTACGATCAAGTCATTATGTTTATATTTCTATAACATCATACGAAGTAATCTTTATCCTTAGACCATGAGATCATGTTAATTGCTAACACCGGAAGAGTATCTTGATAACATCAAACGTCACACCGTAAAAGGGTGACTATAAAGATGGGTTCAGTGCTACGAAGGTGTTATGTTGAGGCTCATGTATCAAGAGTGGAATTTTTCAATCCAGATGACGGATAGATATTCTCTAGGCCCTCTCGGTGATATCACATTAGGATAGCTTGCAAGCAAGTGATGTGATCACTAGAATGTTATATCACGAGAACGAGAAAAGAGTGCATGTCGGTAACGAGATCAAACTAGGTATGGAGATACCAATGATCGAATCTCAGACATGTAATATATCGAGAGACAAAGGGATTTAGTTACAAGCGTTAATGGTTCTCACGATCATAGGAGTCATCGTTGAATGTGTAGGAGTCAGTATGGATCTCCAGGTCCCGCTGCTGATTATTGATCGGAGAAGGGTCTCGATCATGTCTGCATTATTTGCGAACCATAGGGTGGCACACTTAAGAGTTACCGGACACCATTTTGGAGCACATATGTTTCAGACGAAAGAATTGCAAAGCGCAGGAATTGTTTCAATAGAAACCGGAAATTGTTTCGGGTGAAATTGCAGAAGGTGGTTTTGCATGTGATATTGAAATATTGCAAGGGGCTATATGTGAATGTTTGTTAATTGAAGTAATTAACAAAATTCTGAATAAATTTAATTAAAAGAGTTTTATTAAATGAGAGAGCATTAAATTTGGAGAAATTTAATGCATTTAAAGTGGAGACTTTAAAAGGGAATGTGAAGAGGCATTTTAATGTGGAGGAGTTACCACCACATGAATGGGGGAGGTGAGGGGTCACCCCCCCCCCCATGCACCGGCCATGGAGAGAGGGGGCACCCCCCTACTCCTATAAAAGGCCACCCATTCCCTCCTTCATCCTCACACCTCCTTGTGAAGGATCTCTCTCCCCCTCTAGAATTATTCCCCCATGGTCTCGGATTAGCGAGATACATGTTCCCGGTGGCATTTCGTCTGGAAGGAGTTGCTGCTTCCGTTGGATCGCTGGAGCGAGGAGGTGGAGGTTGTCCGGTGGCTTGAACGTGTGTGTGAGTGCGGATGCGCTGCTGAGTTGCGGCGCTCGGACTTCCTCATGGTCTTGAGATCGGCAAGTGTACGACTACATCAACCACGAGTTCCTACTTGTTAAAAGCTTGTTGTCTTCGAGGGTAAGTTCTCCATGGATGTATGTCCACCCGTTGCTCTGTATCTAGTAGATAGATCTTGGCGTATAGTTCTCATCGTAGGAAAAATTTTGTTTTCTATGCTGCGGACCCAATAAAAACCTGTACTGAGAGGGAATGCTTCTCGTGCATCCAATCCTAAAACTAAAACATATGCCATTTGCGTCTACCATATCTACCCATTAGCATTATTGCTATTCCGATTAAATTCATGTTTTTATCTACCTTCCAAATTAAACTTGTTATGTGAAAACTAGTGATTAAAGCTCTCACAAACTTGATGGCACACTTTACTTTCTTGCACTTAATAAACTTGAACCATTGTGTCCATCTATGTTGCGTATATGCTTGCACTTTATAAGTTGAGAATTAGCATAACCATGTACCATGGGGAACGCTTTCAACATTGCACTTATTATTCAGTTGATATCATGATTCTTTTGTTTATGGATCCTAACGGTGTGAAATAAAAGGGGAGCTTGTAAGCTCAAGGAATTTGTATGTGTGTTAGAGAAACGCCTGGGCGGCTAGCCTAAGCCATGCCTAATGATGGTGGAAACTTGCAGCATAACCATAGTGAGCATTATGTGAAGCATCCTCAATAAAAACCTATGCAAATAGCAAATAAAAAGATCATTGAGATGCTCATTGTCTGTTGTCTTGTCATTTTGATATGGGATAGCTCCTGTATCATGGGGCAAGGGGTACCCCGTTGGCGGTTCTCCATGATACACATGTACTTACAATGACAAGAACTTACTCGTGACTAAAGTTGAGTAGCATGAGGTTTGGTACTCGTAGGCAAGGGGCATGAGATTTTCGACTTATAACTTGTCAAGCATATCCTCATATTTGTTCACTTTAACCTTAATCACCTAAAAGATGCTTATGATAGGGGCAATGAGAGCTGAAAGCTAGTAAGTACCATAATTTTTGGAGGCTCTTTATGAGACTTGAAATCCCTGCTTCCCTCTATGAAGGGCCTATCTTTTACTTTTGATTGAGTTAGTAAACCTATTACTTTCTATGTTAAGCAAGCATTTGAGTTGTTGTGATTCAATCACCCATATGATGATATATTCAATCATGTTTCTTATGTTCCTTGTTTTGCACACTGCTCTTATCTAAGTGAATATTACTTTGAAAGCTATCATTGAAAACCCATTATGTTTGACTCCTGCAATTTGTTAACCGTTCTATGACCAAGAACAAAGTTTGCCATTACCAATTATGATTTACTTTATGCATCTTTATTATGTCTCCCTTACTCATTGCAAGTTAAGTTATATAATAGTGAGTTGCTTTCTATTATGATTTGTGTATTGATGAATGTGATGCTTCTTGTCCGTATTCTCTTTATCGACACTTCACTCCATAAACCTGTGGACATGTTTATTGAGCTCAATTTTGGCTTGGGGACAAGCGAAGTCTAAGCTTGGGGGGAGTTGATACGTCCATTTTGCATCACCATTCTATATCATAATTCATTGCTATTCATTGATATATTTCATATTAAGAGATGGTACTTATGTTATTTCATCTATTTTTGCATGATCGATGATTTTGAGAGGATGAACCGCCGGAGTCAGGATTCTGATGGAAAAAGCACTGTTTGGAGGCAAAATTCGCGAATATCAGAAAATCCCGGAAAATATATGGAAAATCCTAATATTCCAGAAGACGAAGGAAGCCAGAAGGAGGAGCGGAGATGGGCCATAGGGGGCCCACACCCCCTGCTGGTGTGGGTCACCCCTGGCCGCGCCACCAGGTGGTGTGGCCACCCTAGCCCACTCCCAGCATCGCCCTTTGGCGTATATAATCCCCACGAAACCATAAAGTTCAGGGAGCAACCACAAAAAGATTCCGCCGCCTGTGTGGGGCGGAAAACTACAGAGAGAGAAAGAGCTCTCCAGTAGGCAGAAATCTGCCGAGGAAATTCCTTCCCGCAGAGGGGAGATCGTCGCCATCAACACCACCATCAAGCTGGACTTCATCGGGATCATCATCATCTTCATCGTCATCTCCACCAACACCATCATCATCACTCCATACCGCTGTAACAATTGGGTTGAACCTTGCATAGTTCTTAGGGGAAACTTTCCTGGTGTTGATTACTTGTTGTAGTTGATGCTATTGAGTGGAACCATTGAATTATTGTTATGTTCAGATTGTTACTCATCATTATTTCGTCTCTGATATTGATCCATATGATGTCTCGTGAGTAGTTCGTTTAGTTCTTGAGGACATGGGAGAAGTCATGTTGTTAGTAGTGGAATTGTGTTGAGAAAGATTCAATGGTTTGATAATTAAGTTGTGGTGTTATTCTTCTAGTGGTGTCATGTGAACGTCGACTACATGATACTTCACCTTTATGGGCCTAGGAGAATGCATTGTGTATTTGGCTACTAATGGTGGGGTTGCCAGAGTGACAAAAACCTGAACCCCCGTTAGGAAACCTTTGCATAAGGGAGTGTAGGATCTCAAAGTTTAAGACTGTGGTTAGGTTTTTTATCTTAATTACTTTCTTGTAGTTGTGGATGCTTGCAAGGGGTATAATCACAAGTATGTATGACCTAGTCCTAGGAAGATCAGTACATTATCACAAGTTCACCCACACAACACTTATCCAACTAGAGAAGATTAATCAACTATATGAAGCGAAAGCACTTGACAGTATTCCCATGTGTCCTCGAGAACGTTTGGTTATCTTAAGTAATACAACCGTCTTGTCCTTTGCTAAAGAAAGGATTGGGCCACTTGCTGCAATTATTATTATTGTCTTTTATTTACTCGCACTTTATTTATCTGCATTATCAAAAACCCATAAAAATCTGTTTGCTAAGTATTTACAGAGAATTCCTGATCCAAGCCACTCGTCAACACCTTCTGGTCCTTGTTGGGTTCGACACTCTTACTTATCAAAAATACTACGATACACCCCCTATACTTGTGGGTCATCAATGAGCTTTACCGCTGGAGTGACTGCTTTGTTATAAAAATGGCGGAGCCCATGGAGGAGTGACGTACCATGAAACCTCTAAAACAACCATGCCTGGCTGCCTATTTCCTTCCAGTCCAACCCAAAACCCACATAGAGGAGAGCTGGAGGCGCCTCTCCATGCCCCCACCCACCATGCTGACAATGACTTGTCCGACTTCGACAAGCCGGGGGAGAGGCCAATCAATTAGCGGGTGATCCAAGCCGATATCCAAGCGACACGCGGTTAGGCGCAACAGCACGGGAGCTCTCGGAGGCCGGCATGGCCGTACCAAGGAGCAGTTAACTGGCTCGGACCAACACTTCGAGTTTGATGTCCTCATGTTGTCTTTCTACTGCAGCACCTTCAACGGCAAGAACTCGACGAGGCTTACACGGAGTGCTTCCATGTCACGCGTGCCAACCCTGGCAATGCGGCCGTGCGTTCCTATCTTGACCGATCTTGGGAGGAGTGGGAGACACAAATTATGATCTACTGCTCTCTCGAAGAGGAGTAGGGCCTCAATGACTGCCATCATTGTGGAAATATCCTAACGAGGTATCTCCAGGCATCGTGGCCCATAGCTAGCGCCACTAGTTATCTATTTGTTCAACTTTTAGTCCTTCCTATGTAAAAATCTGTCTAAATATTGGATGAAACTTGTTTGTAAAGTTGTTTGAGATGGTCGTTGATGACACCAGTGTAGAATGGTTGATAGCTCCAAATTTTGACACTTTTTATCAAGAATTTTCCATTGGTTTTCACCGGGTTTCGTTAGTTTTGATATTTCAACTAATGTTAACATCGCAAGTTAGTGAAACCTTGTTTCTTGTATTGGTTTTCAAGTATTGAACACTTCTATAAAATCTGAGAGCATTTATGGGCTAATTACACCTAAATGAACAAATCCCCAATTGAAGACTCTTTAATTCGAGGCATTTAATGCCCTTAACAACCACGGGTACGATCGGAGGCCACCTCTATGGCCCACCCATACTACTCTCCTTCGCCTCCATTATATCAACACAAGAAACTTTCATTAAGGAGAGGAGGACGAAATACAAACACAGCTGCCGCAAACAGTCCTAGAAGAGAGAAGATCAGATCTAAAGAAGGAGAAGAACACCACCTCAACCTTCGTTGATCCCCAACCTCTTGATCATCAACTCCACCATCATTCCCATGTGTACTAAGAGAGAGATTCATACTTGTAATATTAGGGTTTGAACCTCTATTCCAATTTGGTTTGTACTTCATTTGATCTCCAACGGTATTGTTTATCGCTACGGTAAAGTTGAGATGATTTTATTTGCAATATGATTAAGCCTTTGATCTGTCTTTCTCTCATGTCTGAGTAAATCCCCATAGGCATGGGAACTGCAGGGGATTGGTGAGATGTGTTGTGCCTCCTATATTTCCATTTATTTGTGATTGTTTTCATGATTATTATATTGTGAGAATGACTATTAATGTTTGCCTAATGCTTGTTGTCCTATTATAAGGGCCCGAATAACATGAACCTGAGATCTCAAGGTATGAACTTGTTTACTAGTGAATCAACGCCCCCGAGTGACATGGCCGATAACAAACAGGAACTAGTGTAACTCGAGGATAACAAGGAGCCATCAAGTTTAAAGCCTTTATCTGGTCAAAAGACCTTAATTGATGTGCTGACCATTACCGTGATAGCAGATAGATGGATCATTAGGATTGGGAAAATCTACCAAGAGGTCTCCCGATCGGTATATGGGTTACTTGCCTACTCACATATGAATAAATAGTATCACTTATTCCACTTTATCCACCTGGCATATTCACTATCACCATTAATCGTTTCTCTTCGTGCCTAACTTCTCATCTGTAGGAATCTCGAACAACATCCTTACTTTTACTTTTATGTTATTTACTTTTAGTTATGTTCAATACTTAAATCTACTCTCTTATTCACTCGCCCCTTTCCACTCTCAACACTTGCAGTCAATACACTCAAGACAACATGACCCCTTGGGTGCGACAGAAATGCCTTATATAGACACTTTCCTAAGCTCCTTGTTGGGATCGATCTATAAGCTAGAATTAATACTTGCACGAAAACATGCTCTGACAAACCTGTGCTCTTGCAGGCTATCAAGCTATTTTCTGGCACCGTTGCCCGTGAGTTAAGTGCTAACTGTTGGTTTCTTGACATTCGTAAGTGATGGCATCATCCATTTTCTCTGTTGAAGATACAGGTACTATGCATTTGGTAAAACTTATTTACCTCCTTATATCAAATGTATTCTAGCTGAAAGACACTTAGAATGTATTGAAAGATTTTCTAACTCACGTTCTATAGACATGAGCAGTTTAATTCCTATGATGGCAAATTTGACCATCACCCAAGGTGCCGAAGAGCCTGAGAAATCATTGGGAGACTATGGGAATCCATCTAGGCACCTGAGAAAAATGTCTATTCTCTATTCTGATCTTGAAAGCCTGGAATTTGAAATATATCCTGAGCTAATCTATATGATGAAAGAAATTGCTTTTGTAGTAAGAGAATATGAAGATCCAACTGATTATTTCACAAAGGTTCATGACCTTTGCGACACTCTTAAACCAGCAGGGCTACCAAAGGAGTGTGTACTTCTTAAGCTTTTTCGCTAGTCTTTAAAGGATAAAGCTTTTACTTGGTTACAATCCTTACCCAATCACACTATAAAAAGCTAGGAAGATTGCATCCGAGAGTTTATGCAATGATATTGCTCGTTCACTAAAATTATGCAGATCAAGCACGATATTACAATTTTCTTTCAGAGAGTTGAAAAAAACTTCTATCAAGCATAGAAAAGATTTTATGGGATGATCATGAAAGTCCCAAATCATGTTTTTAAAGATCACTTAATTATTCAATACTTTTATAATGGGCTTACTTATGAATCAAAACATATGATTGATTTAACTATAGGAGGAGCTATTAGTAACCTGACACTACCTGAGTGCATAAAATTGTTCAAGGTAAGATCCTTCAATGATGGACAATCCAATCCTATTGAGGATATCAAACCAAGAAAAAGTATGTTTCATATACCTTAGGAACTTATGCTCAAAGTAAAAAAAAATCCATGGAAGAAAAAGGAATAGCAGCGGAGCTTGTCAAAGAAAATAAAGTGGATGTTCTCCAAACTTTTGTTCTAGAGGATGAAATGAATCTTGTAATGCAAAAGTTGAGACACCAACAGAGCCAGTTCTGTGAAAAAATACTATAAGTGTTTCATGGTTCAAGAAAAAAATATAAAAGAATTAACCGAATTTTTTGATGATCTAGGACAAGCCACTCGGCATCTTGATAAATATTTGAGTATGGTTAAAACCCAGTGCGATCAGATAGCTGAGACTCAAGCTTTTATTTTAAGTCGAAGTAATTACAATCGTAATTCTGTTTCTACTAATATTGTCACTAGACGTGGTATAAAGACACATGAACCTCAAGGGCCACCTTGCACTACTAGAGAAAAGGCTATAAGAGACATGCACATTAGAGGCGCATTTATACTATATGCGCCTCTGATAAAATAGGCAAGGCACACCAGCCAGACATGCACCTCTCGTACTTAAATAGGCGAGGCGCATATTTGTAGGATGCGCCTCCTCTAGCATCTGTACGGACAAAATTTGGCGCATATGGCAATATGCGCCTCCTATACTTGATAATATGCGAGGCGCATATTCCCATATGTGCCTCCTATAACCTGGCAGATCCCACCCCCCCTGATACATTGCAAATGTATCTATAATTTTTGATGTTCCATGCTTGGTTTTATCCACTTTCTTTTGTTTTGTCCACACTTTGGAGTACTTCTCATATGATTTCTTGGACTAACCTATTAACAAGAGCCACAGTGCCAGCTGCCTCTTTTCTGCTATTTTTGGTTCCAGGAAAGTCAGAAAATGAATATTCTCGGAATTGGACGAGACAAAAGCCAAAGTGCCTATTTTTCCGGAAGTCATCAGATGCCAGAATACGAGACGGAGAAGGGCTGGGGGCCGGCCACACCACCTGGCCGCGCGGCCAGGCCTGGCCCGTGCTAGGGGGTGGTCTGGCCGACCCCAGCACCCCCTCGGCCTCTCCTTCCACCTATAAGATGCCCTAGGGACGAAAACCCTAAGTCCCCGATCAAAAATCCACGAAAGAGTCTGTAGCCACCGTCATCTCCATCCCTAGATCGGGAGGGATCTAAAGCTCTTCCCGGCACCCTGCCGGAGAGGGGAATTCACCCTAGAGGCCTTCTTCATCACCATTCAAGCCTCCGGTGTGATGCGTGAGTAGTTCATCCTTGGACTACGGATCCATGTAGTAGCTAGATGGCTGGTTCTCCTCCTTTGTGCTTTCATGTTTAGATCTTGTGAGCTCCGTTCATGATCAAGATCATCTATTTGTAATTCTGCATGTTGTGTTTGCGGGGATTCGATGGATATTGAGATGCTATTTCAGATTGATTATTGATTCTATCATGTCTTTTTTATTTGTGATCTTGCATGCTTTCCGTTGTTAGTAGCTATCTTGGCCAAGTAGATGCTAGCAACTCCAAGAGTTAGTATTTATGCTCGATAGTGGGTTCATGCCTTTGATAATCTGGGGAAGTGATAGAAATCTCTAAGGTACTAGATGTGCTGTTGCTACTAGGGAGAAAACAACAATCCTTTGTTCATAGAACAATCATATTGTTTACATTACACGCAATTCGTAAAGCAATAATCTGTTGCTTGCAACTTAATACTAGAGGGGGTTCGGATGATAACCTGAAGGTGGATTATTAGTCATAGATGCAGTTGGATGGCGGTCTATGTATAATGTTGTAATTCCCAATCTAGTTCCAAAGGAGTCAAGATGATTAGTATATGCATGTATTGCTTTCTCGATGTTTGTCAATTGCCCTGCTATAATTTGTTCACCCAGCATGTTATCTATCTTAAGGAGAGCCACCTCTAGTGAACTATGGATCCCGGTCCTTTTCTTTTACATACAATCTATAAACTGTTTACTGCTTTGTGTTTACTTTCTGCAAACTATTACTTCCTTCCATTCGATACGTTTAATCCTTTGTTTTCAGCAAAACCGGTTAGATTGACAACCCCATCGCAAGTTGGGGACAGAGTTTTGTGGTTGTGTTATGCAGGTCTCCACGTTGCTGCTGGCACCGGTAGTGTGCCCTGCCATCGTTCATCTAGCTACACCTTTGGGGTGTTTCCTTGCTCCTACTAGATTGATAACCTTGGTTTCGTATTGAGGGAAAACTTGTTGCTGTGCTCATCATACCTTCCTCTTGGGGTTCCCCAACGAGCTCGATATATTTTGGGCCATCAAGCATATTTTCTGGCGCCGTTGCCGTGGACTAAAAGAAGAAGAAGCTCCCACGTCAACAACGCGCCATCAAAGATATTTTCCGGCGCCGTTGCCAGGGAGTCAAGGACATCTTCACAAGGGGAGTCCCTCATAACCAATCTCTTTACTTTGTTATTTTTGTTTTGCTTAGTTTACTTTTGCTTTGTTTGCTTGTTTCTTTATCAAAAACACAAAAAAATAGTTTTACTAGTTTGCTTTCTTATTTGAAAACACAAAAAAATGACTACTCTTGAAAACACTAAGTTGTGTGACTTCACTAGCACCAACAACAATGATTTTATGAGCACACCTATTGCTCCACCTGTGCCTGAAGATACTTTCTTTGAGATAAAACCGGCTTTACTCAATCTTGTTATGAGAGAACAATTTTCTGGTATTGGTCATGAAGATGCTGCTGCCCATCTAAATAACTTTATTGAACTTTGTGAGATGCAAAAGCATAGGGATGTAGATGGTGATATTATTAAGCTGAAATTGTTTGCTTTCTCTTTGAGAGGAAAAGCTAAAGAATGGTTGAATTCCTTAACTAAGAATAGTATTGATTCTTGGACTAAGTGCAAAGATGCTTTCATTGGAAAATACTATCCTCCTGCTAAGATTATATCTATGAGAAGTGAAATAATGAAGTTTAAACAATCTGATAATGAGCATGTTGCTCAAGCTTGGGAAAGAATGAAATCTCTGGTAAAGAATTGTCCCACTCATGGACTGACTGCTTGGATGATCATCCAAACTTTTTATGCAGGATTGAACTATTCTTCAAGGAACCTATTGGATTCTGCTGCTGGAGGTACCTTTATGACCATCACTTTGGGTGCTTCAACAAAACTTCTGGACAATATGATGGTTAATTATTCTGAATGGCATACTGAAAGAGCTCCACAAGGTAAGAAGGTAAATTCTGTTGAGGAAACCTCCTCCTTGAGTGATAAAATTGATATTATTATGTCTATGCTTGTTAATGGGAAAGCCCATATTGATCCAAATAATGTTCCTTTAGCCTCTTTGGTTGCTCAAGAAGAGCAAGTTGATGTGAACTTCATAAGAAATAACAATTTTGGCAATAATGCTTATAGGAACAATTTTGGCAACAACAATTATAAGCCATATCCTCACAACAATGGTAATGCTTATGGAAATTCTTACAACAATAATAGGAGTGTTCCCTCTGAACTTGAAGTTATGCTTAAAGACTTTATTAGTAAGCAAACTGCTTTCAATAAAACTATTGAGGAAAAACTCTCTAATGCTGAAAGAAATATAGCATCTTTGGCTGAAGCTCAATCTTCTTTGAATAAAATAGCTGTTAACCTGAAACTAATGATAATCCCTTTGCAGCTACTAATGCTATACAAGTAAGAATTGATGAAAATATTAGACTATTAGCTAAACTACATGCTAAGTGGGAAAGAGAAGATGAAATTGCTAGAAACATTAGTGTTTCCACTATCACCACCACTAGTGTTGAGGCTAGTAATAGTTCTACTACTTTAGATGATAAATTTGATTTTGATCTTGATGGTTGCAATATCTCTGAAGTTATTAAGTTCCTACAAAAGCTTGCTAAAAGTCCTAATGCTAGTGCTATGAACATGGCCTTTATAAAACACATTACTGATGCTCTCATAAAGATTAAAGATGAAAAGATGAAACATAAAGCTTCTATTCCTATAAAACAAGAAGATGGTTGGGAACCCATCATTAATATGAAAGTGAATGACTTTGATTTCAAAGCTTTATGTGATCTTGATAGTAGTGTTTCTATTATGCCTAGAAGGATTTATGATATGCTTGATTTGCCTCCACTTGAAGATTGTTATTTGAATGTCCCACTTGATGATAATGCTAAAAAGAACTCATGGGGAGTCTTAATGATGTTCTTATTATGGTTAAGAATGCCTATGTCCCCATTGATTTCTATGTTTTGGATGTTGAATGCAATGCTTCTTGTACTATTACTTTGGGAAGACCTTTCCTTAGAACTGTTGGTGCCATTATTGATATGAAAGAAGGCACCATTAAATATCAAATCCCACTCAACAAAGGTATAGAACACTTCCCTAAGAAGAGAGAGAAGATTTCTTTTGCTTCTCCTATGAAAACGAAATTTGGTCTTAATGCTTCTTCATTTGAGAACACTTGATTCTTTCTTGCTTCTTATGCCTAACTTAAAGGCATTAAAGAAAAGTACTTATTGGGAGATAACCCAAAAGTTTTAGATGAGTCTTGGAAGTTATTAATTTAGTAATAACCGCTACTTATCCTTTTTAATTGCTTTTTGTTCCAAGAGTAACCTCTAATGAGAGAGAAGTAATGATTGGGAAAGTTGCTGTCCCAAAACAGATTTCTGTGCTTCACCATAAAAATTCGTGTAAAATATCTGAACGTCTTTTTGAGGCGTGAATTTTTGTGATTCTTCCCCAGGTTGTTATCTAACTTTCGTTAGCTCAACACTTTTTGATTTGAGCAACAAAACGTCTTCGAAGAAATTCGTCTTTACCTGCTGGTCTGTTTTGACAGATTTCTGCCATTTTCTACAATTGCTTCTTGTTGGTTCCTTTTTGAGTTCTTTTGGGGAATTGAGCTTTCTGAGGAAAGTACTACAGTAGCTAGTGTTATAATGGAAGTTTATTTGGTGTTAGAACTGAACCTTAAGACTTATTATCTTGAGTGCACTAATGTTGCTAATAAAGATTGTGTGAAGTTTTGTATGAAGGAAAAATTTCAGGTGTATGGAAGGAATGAGTAATGAGATGAAGGATGGACTAAAGCTCAAGCTTGGAGATGCCACGCATGTCACCCCAAGAAATATCCAAGAAGTATAAGCGTCAAAGCTTGGGGATTCCCAAGGCATCCCCTTCTTCATCAATAAAAATCTCAGGTTTCTTCCAAACGCTTCATTTTTATTGTTTCATGCACAGTTGTGTTGTTCTTGGAGCGTCTTCTTTTTCATTTTCATTTTGGTTTTTAATTTGCTTTTGTTTGCTTAGTTTTCTGAATAAATTGGTTGGACCCCCTCTTTCATACATTGGTTTGCAAATAGTTTGGTTTGGTTTGGAAAAGAGTAGGAAAGTTCATACTTATGTGGTAAAAAGAGCTTGTTTTTGACTGTGGCCTATGCTCTGTCATGCCATGCTTGATATTGTTTTGGCTTTATACTTAGTATTATTTGTTGTAGCATGACTTTTTATAAACAATTGAGATTGCTTAATGTGCCTTGGATGAATCATGCGTTGTTTTAGCATATTAAAGCATAGTATAGTGGTATTCTCCTTTGATGCTTTATTTGGGTTGACTTGGCGCATGCTCACACCATGTTATGACTATCTCAAGTCACCATAGCCTTTATGATCCTTTAGTTTTCAACTTGTAGTATCACTTTATGCTTTGATCAATGATGTTTTGTCGCTCTGCATGATTATGGCCATTATTGCTCTCTTAGTTTGTCGCTCCCAGTCTTTTGCTAGCCTCCACAACCAAGTATGAGTTCCACTCATGCATCCAACTCCCTAAACCAAGTTATTCCAAAGAGTCCACCATACCTACCTACTATCTTATGCTATTCCAAGTATATTCATGCTTTTTTTTACCTTCCAAATTAAACTTGTTATGAGAAAACTAGTGATTAAAGCTCTCACGAACTTGATGGCACACTTTACTTTTCTTCCCCTTAATAAACTTGAACCATTGGGTCCTTCTTTGTTGTGTATATGCTTGCGCTTTATAAGTTGAAATTAGCATAACCATGTATCATGGGGAACGCTTTCAACAATGCACTTGTACTTTGTACCCTGTTGATATCATGTTCTTTTGCTTATGGATCCCGGCGGTGTGAAATAAAAGTGGAACTTGTAAGATCATGGAGTTTGTATGTGTGTTATAGAAACGCCTGGGCCGCTAGCCTAAGCCATGCCTAATCATGGTGGAAACTTGCAGCATCACCATAATGAGCACTCTATGAAGCATCCTCAATAAAAACCTATGCAAATAGCAAATAAAAAGATCGCTGAGATGCTCATTGTCTGCTTGCCTTGTCATTTTGATTATGGGATAGCTCCTGTATCATGTGCAAGGGGTACCCCGTTGGCGGTTCTTTATGATACACATGTACTTACAATGACAAGAGCTTACTCGTGACTAAAGTTGAGTAGCATGAGGTTCAGTCTTCATAAGTAAGGGGCATGAGATTTCGGTTTATAACTTGTCAAGCATATCCTCTTAGTTGTGTCACTTTAACCTTAATCACCTTAAAGATGCTTATGATAGGGGCAATGAGAGCTGAAAGCTATAAGTACCATAATTTTTTGAAGCTCTTTATGAGACTTGAATCCCTACTTCCTTATATGAAGGCCTTTATTCCATCATTATATATTGAGTCTTCACCTTCTACCTTTATGCACCTACTTTGAGAGCATAGTGGCCATTCTTAGTTCTATGTGCATTGTCCCAAGACTAGTTGATTGATACATAACTTGATATTGCTTGTGTTAAACTATTTGTATCTAGTCACTCTTATGAACTTTGAAGGTGTCCTATGCATTTATATTTGCTACTCTATGAGGGACAAGCTAAATACTATTATGCTATGTTTTCTTTATGTGAAACAAACAAACGTCTTGCAAAGCATTGTTATTCATGAATCTTTTGTTTGTCCCTTTTCATGTTGCATCATAGTTTCTTTGTCTTATTGATAGAACTTTGTCTTTCATGTTATGATTGAAGTACTTTGATCCCAGCTTTGAATGTTTTACAAATACTTTGATCAAATCTTTGATGGTGCATGTCACCTCAAAAATTATTCTTTCTTTTTATCACTTACCTACTCGAGGACGAGCAGGAGTTAAGCTTGGGGATGTTGATACATTGCAAATGTATCTATAATTTTTGATGTTCCATGCTTGGTTTTATCCACTTTCTTGTGTTTTTTCCACACTTTGGAGTACTTTTCATATGATTTCTTGGACTAACCTATTAACAAGAGCCATAGTGCCAGCTGCCTATTTTCTGTTGTTTTTGGTTCCAGGAAAGTCAGAAAATGAATATTCTCGGAATTGGACCGGACAAAAGCCAAAGTGCCTATTTTTCCGAAAGTCATCAGATGATAGAATACGAGACGGAGAAGGGCTAGGGGCCGGCCACACCACCTGGCCGCACGGTCAGGCCTGGCCCACACCAGGGGGTGGTCTGGCCGACCCCAGCACCCCCTCGGCCTCTCCTTCCGCCTATAAGATGCCCTCGGGACAAAAACCCTAAGTCCCCGATCAAAAATCCACAAAAGAGTATGTACCCGCCGTCATCTCCATCCCTAGATTGGGAGGGATCTGAAGCTCTTCTCGGCACCCTGCCGGAGAGGGGAATTCACCCTAGAGGCCTTCTTCATCACCATGCAAGCCTCCGGTGTGATGTGTGAGTAGTTCATCCTTGGACTACGGATCCATGTAGTACCTAGATGGCTGGTTCTCCTCCTTTGTGCTTTCATGTTTAGATCTTGTGAGCTCCGTTCATGATCAAGATCATCTATTTGTAATTCTGCATGTTGTGTTTGCGGGGATCCGATGGATATTGAGATGCTAATTCAGATTGATTATTGATTCTATCATGTCTTTGTTATTTGTGATCTTGCATGCTTTCCGTTGTTAGTAGCTATCTTGGCCAAGTAGATGCTAGCAACTCCAAGAGTTTGTATTTATGCTCGATAGTGGGTTCATGCCTCTGGTAATCTGGGGAAGTGACAGAAATCTCTAAGTTACTAGATGTGTTGTTGCTACTAGGGAGAAAACAACAATCCTTTGTTCATAGAACAATCGTATTGTTTACATTACACGCAATTCGTAAAGCAATAATCTGTTGCTTGCAACTTAATACTGGAGGGGGTTCGGATGATAACCTAAAGGTGGATTATTAGTCATAGATGCAGTTGGATGGTGGTCTATGTATAATGTTGTAATGCCCAATCAAGTTCCAAAGGAGTCACGATGATTAGTATATGCATGTATTTCTTTCTCGATGTTTGTCAATTGCCCCGCTGTAATTTGTTCACCCAGCATGTTATCTATCTTAAGGAGAGCCACCTCTAGTGAACTATGGATCCCGGTCCTTTTGTTTTACATACAATCTATAAACTGTTTACTGCTTTGTGTTTACTTTCTGCAAACTATTACTTCCTTCCATTCGATACGTTTAATCCATTGTTTTCAGCAAAACCGGTGAGATTGACAACCTCATCGCAGGTTGGGGACAGAGTTCTGTGGTTGTGTTGTGCAGGTCTCCATGTTGCTGCTGGCACCGGTAGTGCACCCTGCCATCGTTCAGCTAGCTACACCTTTGGGGTGTTTCCTTGCTCCTACTGGATTGATAACCTTGGTTTCGTACTAAGCGAAAACTTGCTGATGTGCTCATCATACCTTCCTCTTGGGGTTCCCCAACGAGCTCGATATATTTTGGGCCATCACCGCCCCCCCCCCCCCCCCGGGGAACGCCTTTTAAGTTTTGTAAAAAATAAACAAAAATGATAGAAACTTCAAAAAAATAATTCCTTTGAGTTGTAGTTAGATTTTATGGTATAGATCTAGACAAAATTGAAAAACGTGAATTTCGATGTATTTTGCAAAAATAGGTCATGGCATGGTAAAACGGCCATAACTTTTGCATACGATGTCAGAAAAAAATCTTTAACCTATCAAAATGATCGTCTCGAAATTTCCTACAAGCCGTTGAAGATATGACAGATTCCCAAAATTCAAAAAGAGTAAAAAGTTATGGCAGACAGAAGATTTTTTCCTGCAAAAAAATAAAAAATTATTCGAGGCGCATATGATATGCGCCTCGCATAAGTGAAGCTGGATTCAAATTCGAAATAGCCACCTACCACCTCTCCTCCTTCTCCTTCTCCTTCTCCTTCTCCTTCTCCTTGTCCTCCACCTCTCCTCCTTCTCCTCCACCTCTCCTTCTCCTTCTCCTCCATCTCTGTAACATCCCAAAACTTTAATCCAAGTGATCAAGATCCAAATCATCAAATTTAGAGTTAACAAAAACTTTTCCAATTAAAAATATTAAAGCATTCATATGTGTGTGCATTTAATTTAGGAGTTTATTTGAATTGCCATGTTTAAGTGATCCATTGATTGTAAAATGATTCTTAGGTGAAATAAACATCATCTAGATCATTCCCACACAAATCCCAAAGAAAAACAAATCAAAATGAATAAAAGAAGCAAATGGTCATTTGTGCCATTTTAATCACCATGCCTACTTTAGCTATTCCTAGAACTCAAAACTTAACAAAAATAAATGTGGATCTTTGCACCCCTTGCTAGTACAAGTAGTGATGTACCAAGTCCCACTTTGTGATCTACCAAAAACTTTCAAACACTAATTTTAAATGGCATTTGAAAATTGAATGTAGTTCATATGAGAAGATCCCACTTATTCAAAAACCACTCAAATGAATTCCATTTTCAAATCCCAAGCAACCACATATTCTCAAGCATGTGATCATCAACTCCACCAAAATTCAGCCCAAAATTCAAAATTGTAGTTCACGCGGCCATTGTGTCGAACACCTTGCAAACAGAAATTAAACTGCCTAACTATTACTGTTTATACTTAAACCATTGTCCCCCTTTGCACCCTCTCTATGCTCCCTTGTCCCCCATGAGACCAACCAACACCTCATCGGCCTACCCCTAAGCCGCAGCAGCAGTGGAGCGCCGCCACATTTTGGTCACCGCCGGCCGAACATGGGCAAAGCGCCACAGACAACGCCGCGCTGTTCCAGCACCACCACTAGCTCCGCCTAACCCTACCACACCTCCCTGCCCCTTCCCCAAGCCCATCCAGGCCCTGGATCACTCCCCAGCACCGTCGCCCATTCTCACTACGAGCTCGCCAGAGCGCGCTAGAGCGCCTTCACCGCCAGCACACCACAGACCGCCCCTCAACCCAATACCTCGCACACTGCTCCGCCTCGACCCCAGCACCCTGCCAGACACGGCCGTGCGCCGCCGCGCGACCCACAGTCGTTGTGTGCCACGTCGAGCACCGCCTCTGTCTCCCAGAGCGCGGGACGCTCCCGACCAAACGCCACCGCCCCTAGCCGCGCATTTAAGACGTAGAGCACCACCAGGAGGCAGGCCACCGTCCCCTACCTCCAGCCACGCCGCTAGCATGTTGTGCAACCCTCGCCGGAGTCGCCAGCCCAGCCCGTTCGGTCGCCTCGTTGAGCTATAAATAGAGGCCACCCCAGCACAAACTCCTCACACCATCTCACTCCCCTCTCTCCACTGATCCTTCCACCCGATCCCTAGAGCAAGGCGGGCCGCCGTTCCCCGGAATTTCATTGGAGCTTGCCGCAGCAGAGGAGGAGAGGCGTCGTCGATTTCGTCCACCCCAAGAGCTGACGCGACCTCGCCTGAGCTCCCTGTCATCCACCAGTTCGTTTGCCCACCTCGCTGCAGTAGCTGGAGCCATGGTATGTTCCTGGTAGACCCCCACTGGCCGTTTAGGGTTCGGTCTCGCCGGCGACGAGTCCGTCGTCGATGAGGACTGTGAGCCATCGATCTGCATTCTAATCGTAGCGCCTAGATTGCCCCGTACCGCTTTGGGTTTTCAGTGCCCCTGACAAGTGGGACCAACCTGTCAGTCGCCCTCTGTGCCGCTGAGCGCCACTGGGCTGGCCCGTTTTCTTTCCCGCGCTAGCCCACGAATTCAAATATAGGTTTTTCTATTTTAGTTTGAACTCACTTCTGTCCCTTAGTTCAAAATTCAATTCAGGAAGATTTACTGAACCAAATTGAGTGATTCAAATTTTGTTAGAAAGCTACTGAAAAGAGTTATCCAAGCCTGTTAGATTTAATTCATTTAGAGTTAGAGATCTCTCCTAGTAAAAATAAAAAGATAGAAGCTTTTGCACATTCAAACATTTTTATAAAATCAACCATAATAGCTTTTGAGTTGATTCCAACTCTCAAAAATCACATTTAACCATACCTATCTGAATATGTAATAATATTAAGGTTTGCATGCAGTGACTTTGGACTAGTACTAAAATAATGCTTTATAGGCATTTCTAGTCACTTTAAATCATTAAATATTAAAATTAAACTTAATTAAATGTGATCCAACATTTAAATCACATTCCCATATGTTAGAATATGTGGTGATGACATGTGTCAACATGATCCCATATTCTAAGTGGAGAATATTAAATCTTAGTATTTTCAATTAGTAGAAATTACTTTTCTTAAATAAAAAGAATGAAGCTAGTTAATAAAACCTTGTGATGCTTGTGATGATATTAGATCATCAAATGTGTGCCTTAGAATAATAAGTAGACTAGTTAAGTATTGTTTGGTGATTGTGTACTCCTTATGTATTTATAGACGATAGTACCGACCAAGCTTTCGAGGAGGAGGAGTTCTACCAAGAGGAGGAGGAAGAAAACTTCAACCACTACACCAACCAAGGCAAGCTATTGTTAGCAAGCTAGAATTAAGCTAGATAACCTGAGCAATATGCATTAGGCATGCTTTGGTTACACCACTTTGACTATTACCTACCCCAAGTTTTAATTCCAAGTTTTTCCTTCTTTACTTTATTAAAGTACCTTACTTGTTTAGAAGGTAGCATAAAGAATATAAAACTTGACCCATATAGATATACTTAGATGTCATTCTATGGCATGATATTGAGGTTAGCCTCCCACCTTAGTGAACACTCTTAACTTAGTAGCTGAGAGCTAAATAAAAACTTGAGTCACTTTAGATGGGAACACTTGGTGAAAATGAATTATGAAAACCTTGGAATGATGAGTCATTCTATTGAGATATTTTGACATGTGTTGAGAAACACAAATGGTTTATGATGATGAAAATGTTGAGGCATGAGCCTTAGCCCTTTTACAAAAACTGATGGCTGGATTCAGATGCGATACCATTCCAATTTTTACCGTACAACTACAATACCTGAATTGGGTAAGGCTTAGTTGTAAGTTTATATGCATTAGTATTAGTTCCCTCATGGGAGAGGTTTGAGCTGAGGCTACCTCTCAATGTTGTCCACCTATGTAGTGCCCAAGATGACAGATGGTCATGGTTGGGAGGTCATGCTCATAGGAGAGGTGCTTATACTAGGGTGTGTAAAGGAAAGGTTATGTTTGATTATCTGCATACTAAGTATGACGATTCAGGGTTATCCCTGACAGATGTATCGAATCTTGTGGTGAAAGTGTACCACCTCTGTAGAGTGTCAAACTATTCCAATATCCACGTCCGCGGTTATGGACAGTTGGAGTGGCCATACTGTTTTGTTGTCAGATATTTTAAAAAGGACTTATGAAATGAATGATGAATCTTGACTTGACCCCAACAGGGTTGTGACTATGACACTAGCTTCCCAACTTAAGTGATTCTAGAACTTTATTTTATCTTTCTTTGTTTCTGAACTCAGCTTAGGTTTCAAACTTAACTTTATAGTTAAACTTAGAGTTAGCATTTACAATGGAACTATACTACTTACTAGTGGTAGTTTGCGAGTACTTAAAGAGTACTCATGGCTTTTGTCCCTGGCTATTCTCATGGCCAGACTATGAAGGAGACTACCAAGATGACGGACAGCAGGACGGCTATGATAACTAGGACTATCTGCCTTTGTCAGCATTGCCTATGCCCCTGAAGATGGACCCCACCGCTACGCTTATTCTTTATTCCGCTGCTTGTTGTATTAAGACTGGATCATGAAATCCTTATTTGTGTAAGACCTTATGTATGGGTTGTAATGGATGATGTACTATGATATCCAATCTGTTATGTCTCACAAAAATGGTAATCCTGGGATTGCGATGTATGACATAACAGGCATCTGGGATTAAAAATCTGGGTGTTGACAAGTTGGTATCAGAGCCATCCTAACCATAGGAGACCCTAGTTAGAATGGACGTCCAAACAAAAACTTAATTTCAAAACCAAAGTGAGTATTTATGAAAAACCATTTCCTCTCTTACCCTTGGGAATTCATTCTTTCTCAAAAATTCATGTTCCTCAAACTCTTACATTACTACATAAAATTTGACACACTTGATCACTTCACTAATTTCCTCATCCTTAATTCTTGTAGATGGAGACTCAGTTCAGCAAGTTCTACCAGTTGGGTAACGGAGGCCAACTGATCTTCGAGAGGGATCTGGATTCACTGTCTGAGTTATTGGGATGCCCGCATCCGGAGTTTCTTGGAGCTCAACTTCTAGGACCCCCCAGGAGGAGATTTACAGTGGCTTGTCACCGCTGATCTTCGAGGAAGCATAGAAGCACCAACGTCTAGGAGAATCCAGTTCTCCGTCAGAGAGAACAACTGGCTAGATGGATTAGCCAGGGCAATGCATGAAGCTCTCGCACGTCTATGTGCCCTTAGTGTCAACCAAATCCAAGGAACCCGTTTTGCTCACTATGCAAGACGTGACTTCATGGGAATGCCGATGGAGATGCCAAGTCACCTGAAGTTGAAGCGTCAAGTGGAGAACCTTGACTTCCTGTTGTACGATCGCCAGAAGGAATTGGACAATGCTAGGGAGTTTGCCAACCACAACTGTGCCATTGCCGACCAGAAGGCCCAGACTTTCTCACTGCTTGCCAAGGACCGTCAGTCTCTTCGCCTCCAGTGCGAAAAGAAGGATCGCACCATCACCCGTCTTCGCAAGAAGGTGGCCGACCTCGAGAAGACCATCAAGGAGCAAGAAGCTCAGCTTGCAGCAAAGGAGGAAGAAGAGGAGGGTGAAGACATCCAGGGAGACATGGATTCTTACCTCAGCAATGATGATGACTTTCTGGAGGAGGATGTCGTGGACTTCTACACTGACGATGAGGACTCCGACTTCATCGATGATGAGTAGATGCACTAGAGCAATGTCGTAGCATGAGATGTATCGGTCCCACTTTATCGTAGCTTGCAGAATGGTTCTTAAAACCATATGTTTTCCTTTGTTGTTGTGGTGTGTGTGTGTGTGTTTGTATCGTGTGCTTGTTTGAATGAATGAAATGGAGTTACTTGCAAAACCTGAGTCAAACTCAAAGTTTTAGATTTGAAATCAAAACCCTGAACCTTAGAATTTTCCCTCTTACCCCTTTATCTACCTCAATCTTCAGATGACTCGTGGAAACCAAGGAGGGAGAAGCTCGTCGCAAGACCCAATGCTGCAGATCCTACAGAATCTCATCGCAGACAGAGAAGCAAGCAGAGCAGAGCACCAAGCTAATCTAGCAACACTGCAACAGATCGCCCAGATGGCTCTCGACAACCAGAACCACGGAAATCAGGATCATCAAGGATTCAAGCTGAAAAACTTCCAGAATACCAATCCCCCCATCTTTAGCACTTCAGAGAACCCATTAGATGCAAATGACTGGTTGCAGACGATGGAGAACAACCTAGAAGTAGCCAGAGTTGATGACAACGAGAAAGTTATCTTTGCCATCCACTACTTGGCAGGAGATGCAAGAGCATGGTGGAACAGCATCCGCCTGATGAACCATGGTCAAGTGATGACATGGGAAGCCTTCAAAATCAAGTTCAGCCGCACCCACGTGCCGCAGGGTCTAGTCACCCAAATGAGGGATGAGTTTAGAGATTTGAAGCAAGGCAGAATGACTGTGGTGGAGTACTATGACAGATTCCTGTCGCTTGCCAGATATGCACCTGATGAGATCAACATGGAGGCAAAGAAGAAGGAGAGATTCCTGAACGGACAACATGATGAGATGCAGACTGTCCTCGTCAACATCCGCTTCGACGATCTCGAAGAGCTAGTCGACTCTGCCATTCAGATGGAAGGGAAGATTAACCAGGCAAACGACAATCGCAAACATCGTATGATGCAGCAAACTGGATCCAGCAATCACTAGAAGTACCGTCCCAACCCCTCACCAGGATATGCACCGAGGAACACCCGACCCCTAATGTCTCGCCCAAGCTACCCCAACCATAGCGGAGGCAATGTGAAGTCCGGAGGAAACAACAATCACTCTGGCAACACCAGCAATTTCAACCATGCACCTCCCAAGAGCAACAACAACAACAACACTGCACCTAGGACTGGAAGCAACATTGTGCCCGTCTCGGATCACCTGTTTCGAGTGTGGAGTGAAGGGTCACTATTCCAATGAGTGCACCAAGAAGGTTGCTGCCACTACCAATGTGAATGCCCCAGCTCAACAGCAGCGTCGTGTTCAACCAGGGAGAAGATTTGCCCTAGGGAACCCTCACAACTGCAACGGTCGTCTCTTCCACATGAACACCGAAGAAGCCCAAGAAGCGCTAGATGTAGTGCTAGGTATGTTTTCTGTCAACTCAGTTTTAGCAAGAGTATTGTTTGATTCGGGAGCATCGCATTCATTTGTCACCGAAGAATTTGCATGCACTAGTAAGATCCATCCAACCAACTTGAAGCATGTCATGATAGTTCAAATTCCTAGATCAACTACGAAAGCTAGAAAAATTTGCAAAGTTGTGCCTATCAGAATACATGGGATAGATTTTTATGCCAACCTAATAGTACTTGGAACCAAAGGATTGGAAGTAGTACTAGGTATGAACTGGATGTCAAGGCATAAAGGAATGATAGACTATGCTAAGAAAGCCATCACGATGACCAGTAGCTCTAGAGTAACAGTAGAGCATATATCTGAGACCTTACCCCGTCAATTCAAGTGCAACAAGAGTCTAGCCCTACCCACCATAGACCAAGTAAGAGTAGTCTGTGAATACCCCGACGTATTCCCAGATGAATTGCCAGGTATGCCCCCGAATAGGGATATTGAGTTCATTATCGAACTAATCCTAGAAACCGGACCCATAGCCCAGAGACCCTATAGCATGAACCCCTCAGAGTTAGTAGAGTTGAAGAAGCAGTTGGATGCTATGTTGGCAATAGGCCAGATTCAACCAAGCGCATCGCCATGAAGATCACCAGTGTTATTCGTCGACAAGAAAGATGGAGGCAACTATTTGTGCATCGATTACAGAAAGTTGAATGATGTTACCATCAAAAACAAGTACCCTTTGCCAAAGATAGAGGATCTATTTGATCAGTTGACTGGTGCCCAGGTATTCTCAAAAATTGATCTTAGGACTGGTTATCACCAACTTAAGATTCGTGCAACGGATATTCTGAAGACCGCCTTTACTACTCGTTATGGTTTATACGAGTATACGGTCATGTCATTCGGATTAACCAATGCCCCTGCTTATTTCATGAATCTCATGAATAAGATCTTTATGAATTTCCTAGATAAGTTTGTCGTTGTGTTTATCGACGATATCCTTATCTACTCCAAGTCAGAAGAAGAGCATGAGCAACATCTGAGAATCATCCTAGAAACCCTGAGAGAGCATCGGTTATATGCCAAGTTCAGCAAGTGTGAGTTTTGGCTAAAAGAAGTAGGATTCCTAGGACATATTGTGTCTGCCGGAGGAGTCTCTGTTGATCCCGCCAAGATCAAAGATGTCGAAGAATGGGAAGCCCCAACCACTCAAACCCAAGTCAGTGCATTTCTCGGATTGGCGAGATATTACCGCAAGTTCGTCGAAGGATTCTCGAGCATCGCCAGACCCATGACCCAATTGTTGAAGAAGGACAAGAAGTTTGAATGGACTGACAAATGTGAAGCCAGTTTTCAAGAGCTGAAGAAGAGATTGATATCAGCCCCAATACTGATCATGCCAGATATCAGGAAGTTGTTTGATGTATATTGTGATGCATCCAAGATTGGTCTCGGATGTGTATTAATGCAAGAAGGCAAAGTTATCACCTATTTGTCTCGACAACTGAAGCAGCATGAGTAGAACTATCCGACCCATGATCTTGAGTTAGCAGTCGTAGTTTTGGCATTGAAGACATGGCGTCATTATCTGATGGGTAATTGCTGTGAGATTTACTCAGATCACAAAAGCTTGAAGTATATTTTCACCCAGAAGAAGTTGTATATGAGGCAAAGAAGATGGATAGAGTTAATCAAGGATTATGACCTTGACATTCACTATCACCCCGACAAAGCCAATGTGGTAGCGGATGCTCTTAGCAGATTGCCGTGTAGGCTAAATACCATGATCAAGGAGAAGCAACCAAGTTTGTATGAGGAGTTGGAGCAGTTTAGGAATGAGCTAGTTAGCAAAGGATTCTTAGATAGCATTGAACTTCAACCCACGTTAATCAGCCAAATCAAGGAAGCCCATAAGGGAAATGAAAGTATCGACAGAATCAAACGCCGTATTGGTACAGGAAAGGTACCTGGATTCACTGAAGACGAAGAAGGAGTTCTGTGGTACAAAGGTTGTATATGTGTGCCAGGAGATTCGGAGCTGAAGCAAGTTATCATGCAGGAAGCTCATGATACTCTTTATTCTATCCACCCTAGAGGAACGAAGATGTACCAAGATTTGAAAGAGCAATTTTGGTGGCACAAGATGAAGAGAGAAATCGGCAGCTACATCGCCAAGTGTGACATCTGTCAAAGAGTCAAAGCGGAGCATCAGAGACCCACAGGACTATTACAACCGTTGCAGATTCCGGAATGGAAATGGGATTCCGTCAGAATGGATTTTATCACCGGTTTGCCTACGTCTAGTAGGGGAAATGACTCAATCTGGGTCATTGTTGATAGACTGTCCAAGGTAGGCCACTTTATACCTGTCAAGACCACCTACCAAAGTTGGAAACTAGCAGAGCTGTATATTGCTAGGATTGTTAGTCTACATGGAACCCCCAAGACCATAGTATCAGATCAAGGAACCCAGTTTACCTCGAGATTTTGGCAGAAAGTCCAGGAAGGATTAGGCACCAAGTTGAATTTCAGCACCGCTTATCACCCGCAAACTGATGGACAGACTGAGAGAGTCAACCAAATCTTAGAGGATATGCTAAGAGCTTGTGTGTTGGAGTACGGATCAAAATGGGAAGATTGCCTACCTTTCGCAGAATTCTCATATAACAACAATTATCAAGCTAGTTTACAGATGGCACCATTTGAGTTCCTATACGGAAGAAAGTGTCGCACCCCTTTAAATTGGTCGCAAGTAGGGGAGAGTCAGATCTTTGGACCCTACATTCTCCGAGAAGCCGGAGAGAAGGTTCACAAAGTCCGTGAGCACCTCAAGACCGCCCAATCCAGACAGAAAAGTTATGCTAACAAGAGAAGAAGAGACCTAACTTTCAATGTCGGAGATTTTGTATATCTCAAGGTTTCGCCATTGAAGGGAACACAACGCTTTAGTCTAAAAGGAAAGTTAGCCCCCAGATATATCGGGCCCTACAAGATTCTGAACCATCGAGGAGTGATGACCCACAAGTATAGGGGGTGTATCGCAGTATTTTCGATAAGAGTGTCGAACCCAACGAGGAGCAGAAGGTGCTGGCTAGTGGTATGGATCAGGAATTCTCTGCAAATACTTAGCAAACGGATTTTTAGGGGTTTTCGATAAAGCAAGTAAACAAAGTACGAGTAAATAAAAGACAGTAGGAATAAATGCAGCAAGTGGCCCAATCCTTTATGCAGCAAAGGACAAGCCGGTTGAATTTCTAAAGATGACCAAACGTTCTCGAGGACACATGGGAAGACTGTCAAGTGCTTTCGCTTCATATAGTCGATTAATCTTCTCTAGCTTGCTAAGTGTTGTGTGGGTGAACCTGTGCTAATGTACCACCCCATCCAAGACTAATACATACTTGTGATTATACCCCTTGCAAACATCCGTAAGTACAAGAAAGTAATTAAGGTAGAAACCTAACCACAGCTTTAAACTCTAAGACCCTTACGTCCCTTGTGCAATGGTTTCCTAACGGGGGTTCAGGTTTCTGTCACTCCGGCAACCCCTACGATTAGTAGCCAAATACACAATGCATTCCCCTAGGCCCATATAGGTGAAGTGTCATGTAGTCGACGTTCACATGACACCACTAGAAGAAGTACACCACAACTTAAATAACAATCTATTGAATCTTTCTCAACATAACTCCACTACTAACAACAAGACTTCTCCCATGTCCTCAAGAACAAAACGAACTACTCATAAGACATCATATGGATCATGATCAGAGATGGAATAATGATGTATAACAACCTGGAAAAATAGAATTTCCCGTATATTTTCCCGGATTTTCTGATCTTCGCGAATTTTGCCTCCAAACAGCACCTTTTCCATCACAATCCTGACTGCAGCGGTCCATTCTCCAAAAGTCATCAACCATGCAAAAATAGATGAAATAACATAAGTATCACCTCTCAATACGAAATATATCAATGAATAATAGTGAATTAAGACATAGAATAGTGATGCAAAATGGACGTATCAACTCCCCCCAAGCTTAGACTTCGCTTGTCCCCAAGCAAAACTGAGCTCAATAAACATGACCTCAAGTTTATGGAGTGAAGAGTCGATAAAAGAATACGGACAAGAAGCATCACATTCATCTAATACATAGATCATAATAGAAAACAACTCACTATTATATAACTCAACTTGTAATGAGTAAAGGAAACACAATAAAGATACACAAAGTGAATCATGATTGGTAATGACAAACTTAGCTCTTGGTCGAAGAATAGTTGATAATTTGCTGAGTTCACAAATAGCTGGTTTTCAAAGAAAGCTTTCAAAGTAGTAAACTTCAAGATAAGAGCAATGTGCAAAACAAGGAACATAAGAAACATGAATGCATAAATCATCATATGAATGAATGAAACACATCAACTCAAAATACTTGCTGAGACAGAGGGGAGTAGGTTTACTGACTCGACTACAAAGTAAAAGAAAGGTCCTTCAAAGAGGGAAGCAGGGATTTCAAGTCTCATAAAGAGCTCCCAAAAATTACGATACTTACTTGCTTTCAGCTCTCATTGCCCCTATCATAGGCATCTTTAGGTGGTTAAGGTTAAAGTGACACAACTAAGAGGATATGCTTGACAAGTTATAAGTTGAAATCTCGAGCTCCTTACTTATGAGTGCCAATCCTCATTTACTCAACTTCAGTCACGAGCAAGCTCTTGTCATTGTAAATATATGCGTATCATTGAGAACCGCCAACGGGGTACCCCTTGCACATGACACAGGAGCTATCCCATAATCAAAATGACAAGGCAAGCAGACAATGAGCATCTCAGCGATCTTTTTATTTTCTATTTGCATAGGTTTTTATTGAGGATGCTTCATAGAATGCTCACTATAGTTATGCTGCAAGTTTCCACCATGATTAGGCATGGCTTAGGCTAGCGGCCCAGGCGTTTCTCTAACACACATATAAACTCCATGATCTTACAAGTTCCACTTTTATTTCACACCGCCGGGATCCATAAGCAAAAGAACATGATATCAACTAGGTACAAGTACCAAATGAAGTGTTGAAAGCGGTCCCCATGATACATGGTTTGGCTAACTTCAACTCATAAAGCGCAAGCATATACGCAACAAAGAATGACCCAATGGTTCAAGTTTATTAAATGCAAGAAAGTAAAGTGTGCCATCAAGTTCGTGAGAGCTTTAATCACTAATTTTCACATAACAAGTTTAATTTGGGAGGTAGATAAAACAAGAATTTACTTGGAATAGCAATAATGCTACTAGGTAGGTATGGTGGACACAAATGGCAAAGGTTTTGGTTTAAAGGAGGTGGATGCACGAGAAGAATACCCTCTCAGTACAGGTTTTTGGCTAGCAAGGCTGGGTAGCAAGTACAAGAGTTGAAGGAAACAATCAAACATACAAATGATAAAGACAAACATGCAATCTTCCTTGGAAGCACAAAAGATCTTAACTAGAGAATACTAGACTTACGGGCAAATCAAGAAAGAAAGATGATGAAATTATTTTTCTTCTCTAGAGTACTTCTATCTTTTTCATTCAACTCCCAAAAGGGGTGTTGCTACTGACCGAGCCAGGTTTGCCAAAACCAACTAAATTAACTCAATGATCCCAAAGTGATACCAATACTAGCAACAAGATCAATCATATAACCACGAATTGAAAACTATCATAAGCTATGCAAAAGAGTGAAAGATAGAACTTCTAGTTAATATTCCATAACGGCAACTCACACCAAGGGATACATATCTAACGAGAGATGGGACACTTCCATAATGCAAACCATACTACATAATAACTCCTCTATTCATGATATGACTCTACTAAAAAGGTAAAAAGATAGAAGATAGTGATATGATACCGCGGCACTCCCCCAAGCTTGGAACAAACCAAGGGGATGCCAATACTGATGACGAATTACTCCTTAGATGGTGGTGGTATCCTCTCGATGAGCTCTCTGATCAGTTTCCCCAAGTCCTCAATCTCGAAGGTGAGATTACGAATCAGCTGTGAGTTTTGCTCAATGCGGCTCATGATCATGTCGTGTTGAGAATTCCAGCTCTTGCTACTCTTTCCCCACTCTTCCTCCTTGAAGTCTTCTTTTCCTACATGGCTAGAACGAGGCAAATCCCAATTGGAGGGTAATTTCCCTTTGGGCATATTCTGGTATTGATGCTCATGGATAAGGGTATGGAAAGGATTCTTGGTGCATGGAGGAAGTGACCAGGGATCTGAACGGTGATGAGGAGTCTTCCCTCCAATGGCTGGATTTTCCACCACTCCAATGCTTGCAATGGTAGTGCCGGTGTGCGGGTGTTGGCCTTGTTCCTCTTCACCTTCACTCTTGATCTCCTTCTCCTTCCCGAGGTCTTGGAGGTCTTCCTCCATGGGCTCCTTTCCTTTATCCTTGGCGGACACCATTGTGCTCCTAGGCTTTCAAAGAGTATGTCCTGACAGAAACAGATCAAAACAAAAACACGACGAAAACACGATATCCGGACCTCGGGGGGATCTGGGGGGGTTATATATTACGAAGTTTCACATCAAAAGGAAGGTACTGGGAGAAAACGAGTCGGAGGCGGAGTCCTGGTGGCCTCACCACCTGGTGGCACGGCCAAGGGTGGGCCCGTGCCATGGGGTGGTGTGGGCCACCCCGTCTCCGGTTCCGTCCCTTTTTCGCTTCGAAACTTTCCTTATTGACTGAAAACTGCAAAAATATAGTTGGATTGTATTTCACGGAACTTTTCTTACCAGAACTGTTACCTATTTGGAAACGGACTCTGCAGGTCTCTGAATTTGGTATTTAGTAGATCCTTCAGGAGTCATCTCTTGAATATCATTGATATCTTCATCTTCATATACTTATTACTTGAGTCATAAAACCTTTCTCTTCCTTATTACACCATTGTCTCCACTTCCTGGAAATTTCTTTCACACAAAACTCCACACAGTTCTCATTAGCAACATTAGTATATAAGAAGTGATAAAACCTTTTGAGTCCGACTTCAACTGAAAACCATCAAAACAAAAGCTACTATAGCAACTCCTTCCGAAAACCCAAAAATAATTCAAAAAGGAAATCAAATAAAGAAGCAAATGCAAGAGTGGCTAAATCTGTCAAAACAGACCAGCAGGTAAAAATCAATTTTTTCGAAAATATTCTCTTGCTCAAATCAAAAAGTGAAAAACTAACAAAAGTTAAATAACAACCTGGGGCAGAAGTACCAAAAATTACAGCTCAATCCGACAGACATAGGTCTCTCACGAATTTTTACGGTGAAGCACAAAAATCTGTTTCAGGACAGCAACTTCCCCAAATCTTACTTCTCTCTCATTAGAGGTTGATCTTGACACAAAAACCAAACAAAATGGATAAGGAGCGGTTATTACCGAAGTAATAACTTCCAAGACTCAAATAAACAAAAACAAACTAAAAGCAAAAACAAATTGGGTTATCTCCCATAAAGCTCTTTCTTTATAGCCATTAAGATGGGCATGATAATTTTGAAGAAGCTCTCATAGGGATATGGATTAAAGTGAAAGAGAGCATTAAGAAGCAAAAACACACACATTTATGTCTAACCCACTTCCTATGCAAGGGGATTTTGTAAACAAACAAGTTATTGAAACCAAAGGCCACTTGCATAAGAAGGCAAAAGAAGTGCAACATAAAAACTTTTAGCATAAAACGAGGAAACTTGATATTATTGAGATGCATAAGAACACTTTTGCCTCTCTCATAGTAGCTTTCAGTATCATGCATAAACTTAACAATATAACTATCACAAGGACCATCGTAGCAATGATCACTTAGTCAAACAGAAAACACGGGAATACTAGCTCTCATAACACTACTTTGTGAAACAATATTAGAGGTATCCTTACAAAGGATGGTGTGTCCCTCTTTTTCATACTTAGTGACGAAGTCTTTCACACTTGCTATTATGGGTTCATCAACCATTTGCTTATCAGGTTCAACAGCTTTATTCATACTTTCATTAACCATACTAGCTATCATAGAATGTTCCTTTACCTTAACTGGAAAAGGCATTTTCTCAATATAAGGTTCAGGTAAAACATGATTAGCAGTATAAACTTCAGTATTTCTTGAAGGAACACTCTTAGCAATATCTTTATAAGGCTCATGATACTTATTCCACTTCTTTTTAGGCACTTCAATATAGGAAGCAAAAGCCTTAAAATAAGAAGCAATAGCTTGAGAGTCTAGAACATAAGCATTTTTAATATTTTGAAAGTCATCAGTTCCCATAAAATATTCAATGCATTCATAATCATAATTTATACCTGACTTTCTACCTTTTTCATTCTCCCAAGCTTCAGCATTATCTTGAATACGATCTAGAAGGTCCCATTTAGCTTCTTCTTCCATACGAGTGAATGATCTAGCACAACAAGCATCCAATAAATCCTTATCATGTAGAGGGAGCCTTGCATAAAAGTTATTGATAATAATATTGTTGGGGAGCTCATGAATGGGACATTTGAGCATTAGTAACTTCAATCTCCCCCAAGCTTGAGCTGTACTCTCTCCATCAAGAGGCCAAAAATTGTATATTTGATTCCGATCTTTATGAATCTCACTAGGAGGATAAAACTTTGAATAAAAGAGAGGCATTATTTCCTCCCATTCCAGAGCTTGACCATTCTTCAGCAGCTTATACCATTCCTCGGCTCTTCCTTTTAGTGATAATGAGAATAACTTCTTATTAACTTGATCAGTAGTAATACCTGCACACTTGAACAACCCGCATAATTCGTGTATAAAGAGTAAATGATCACCAGGATGGACAGTTTCATCCCCAACATAGTAGTTATCCATAACACGATCAATAATTCTTGTAGGTATTTTGAAAACATCTTTCTCAGCAGGTGGTGGTTTATCTACTACCTTAGCAGTGGTAGTAGCATTACCAAATAAGAAACTCAGCGAATTATCCATAACGAAAATAAAGCAACTAGCAGAAGTAAACAATACTCACAGTAGAAGTTTCCTTTACCAGTTCCACTCTCCAATAGCGCTTCACTCCCTGGCAATGGCGCCAGAAAATAGTCTTGATGACCCACAAGTATAGGGGATGTATCGCAGTATTTTCGATAAGTAAGAGTGTCGAACCCAACGAGGAGCAGAAGGTGCTGGCTAGTGGTATGGATCAGGAATTCTCTGCAAATACTTAGCAAACGGATTTTTAGGGGTTTTCGATAAAGCAAGTAAACAAAGTACGAGTAAATAAAAGACAGTAGGAATAAATGCAGCAAGTGGCCCAATCCTTTATGCAGCAAAGGACAAGCCGGTTGAATTTCTAAAGATGACCAAACGTTCTCGAGGACACATGGGAAGACTGTCAAGTGCTTTCGCTTCATATAGTCGATTAATCTTCTCTAGCTTGCTAAGTGTTGTGTGGGTGAACCTGTGCTAATGTACCGCCCCATCCAAGACTAATACATACTTGTGATTATACCCCTTGCAAACATCCGTAAGTACAAGAAAGTAATTAAGGTAGAAACCTAACCACAGCTTTAAACTCTAAGACCCTTACGTCCCTTGTGCAATGGTTTCCTAACAGGGGTTCAGGTTTCTGTCACTCCGGCAACCCCTACGATTAGTAGCCAAATACACAATGCATTCCCCTAGGCCCATATAGGTGAAGTGTCATGTAGTCGACGTTCACATGACACCACTAGAAGAAGTACACCACAACTTAAATAACAATCTATTGAATCTTTCTCAACATAACTCCACTACTAACAACAAGACTTCTCCCATGTCCTCAAGAACAAAACGAACTACTCACAATACATCATATGGATCATGATCAGAGATGGAATAATGATGTATAACAATCAGAACATAAACAATAATTCAATGGTTCACTCAATAGCATCAACTACAAAGAGTAATCAACACCGGGAAAGTTTCCCCTATGAACTAATGCAAGATCTAACTCAATGTTACAGCAATATGGAGATGATGATGAGGGTGCTGATGGTGATGATGGTGGTGATGATGATGATGATGATCCCGATGAAGTCCAGCTTGATGGTGGTGTTGATGGCGACGATCTCCCCTCTCCACGAAGGAATTCCCCCGGCAGAAATCTGTCTGTCGGAGAGATCTTTCTCTCTCGATGTTTTCTGCCCCGCAGAGGCGGCGGAATCTTTCTGTGGTCACTCCCTGAGTCTTAGGGTTTCGGGAGGTTGATATACGCCAGAGGGGAGAGGCTGGAGTGGGCCAGGGCGGCCACACCACTCCCTGGTGCGGCCTACGCCTGCGCGCGCCATGGGGTGGTGTGGGCCCCCTGTGGCCCACCTCCACTCCATTTTATAGCATCCTGAGTCTTCTGGAAAAATAGATTTTTTCATATATTTTCCCGGATTTTCTGATCTTCGCGAATTTTGCCTCCAAACAGCACCTTTTCATCACAATCCTGACTGCAGCGGTCCATGCTCCAAAAGTCATCAACCATGCAAAAATAGATGAAATAACATAAGTATCACCTCTCAATACGAAATATATCAATGAATAATAGTGAATTAAGACATAGAATAGTGATGCAAAATGGACGTATCAAGGAGAAGTATCATATCAATTGGAACTGCCAGAGGAGATGTCAGCCATCCACAATGTGTTCCATATCTCGTTACTTCGCAAATGCTTGGAAGTGCCGGAGAAGACTGAAGTTTTCAAGAACATCGATCATCAAGCCGTTCAGATCAACAATGACCTGACATATCATGAAGTGCCCATCTGTAGCTTGGAAGAAGCCTACAGAACCACCAGGACCAGAAGTATCAAATTTCTCAAGATCTAATGGAGCAACCATACCGAAGAGGAAGCCACTTGGGAGCGAGAAGATTACATTAGGATAGAGTTCCCAGATCTCTTTAGTTCCTAGTTTTCTTTCGTAACTCTTGGGACGAGATTTTGTTTAAGGGGGGAAGGTTTGTAACATCCCAAAACTTTAATCCAAGTGATCAAGATCCAAATCATCAAATTTGGAGTTAACAAAAACTTTTCCAATTAAAAATATTAAAGCATTCATATGTGTGTGCATTTAATTTAGGAGTTGATTTGAATTTCCATGTTTAAGTGATCCATTGATTGTAAAATGATTCTTAGGTGAAATAAACATCATCTACATCATTCCCACACAAATCCCAAAGAAAAACAAATCAAAATGAATAAAAGAAGCAAATGGTCATTTGTGCCATTTTAATCACCATGCCTACTTTAGCTATTCCTAGAACTCAAAACTTAACAGAAATAAATGTGGATCTTTGCACCCCTTGCTAGTACAAGTAGTGATGTACCAAGGCCCACTTTGTGATCTACCAAAAACTTTCAAACACTAATTTTAAATGGCATTTGAAAATTGAATGTAGTTCATATGAGAAGATCCCACTTATTCAAAAACCACTCAAATGAATTATATTTTCAAATCCCAAGCAACCACAGATGCTCAAGCATGGCATCATCAACTCCACCAAAATTCAGCCCAAAATTCAAAATTTTAGTTCATGCGGCCATTGTGTCGAACACCTTGCAGACAGAAATTAAACTGCCTAACTATTACTGTTTATACTTAAACCATTGTCCCCCTTTGCACCCTCTCTACTCTCCCTTGTCCCCCTGAGACCAACCAACACCTCATCAGCCTACCCCTAAGCCGCAACAGCAGTGGAGCGCCACCACATTTTGGTCATCACCGGTCGAACATGGGCAAAGCGCCACAAACAACACTGTGCCGTTCCAGCACCACCAGTAGCTCCGCTTAACCCTACCACACCTCCCTGCCCCTTCCCCAAGCCCAGCCAGGCCCTGGACCACTCCCTAGCACCATCTCCCATTCTCTTTGCGAGCTCGCCAGAGCGCGCCAGAGCGCCTTCACCGCCAGCACGCCACAGACCGCCCCTCAACCCAATACTGCGCATGCCGCTCCGCCTCGACCCCAGCACCCCGCCAGACATGGCCGTGCGCCGCCACACGACCCACAGTCGTCGTGCGCCGCGTCGAGCATCGCCTCTGTCTCCCAGAGCACGGGACGCTCCTGACCAAACGCCATCGCCCCTAGCCGTGCATTTAAGCCGTAGAGCACCGCCAGGAGGCAGGCCACCGTCCCCTACCTCCAGCCACGCTGATATCACGCTGTGTAGCCCTCGACGGAGACGCCAGCCCAGCCCGTTCGGTCGCCTCGTTGAGCTATAAATAGAGGCCACCCAGCACAAACTCCTCACACCATCTTACTCCCCTCTCTCCACTGATCCTTCCACCCCATCCCCGGAGCAAGGCAGGCCGCCGTTCACCGGAATTTTGCCGGAGCTTGCCGCAGCAGAGGAGGAGAGGCGCCGTCGGTTTCGTCCACCCCAGGAGCTGCCGTGACCTCGACTGAGCTCGCCGTCCTCCACCAGTTTGTTTGCCTGCCTCGCCGCAGTAGCTGGAGCCCTGGTACGTTCCCGGTAGACCCCCACTGGCCGTTTAGGGTTCGTTCTCGCTGGCGACGAGTCCGTCATCGATGACGACTGTGAGCCGTCGATCTGCGTTCTAATTGTAGCGCCCAGATTGCCCCGTACCGCTTCGGGTTTTAAGTGTCGCTGACAAGTGGGACCAACCTGTCAGCCGCCCTCTGTGCCGCTGAGCACCACTGGGCCGGCCCGTTTTCTTTCCCGCGCTAGCCCGCGAATTCAAATATAGGTTTTTCTATTTTAGTTTGAACTCACTTATGTCCCTTAGGTCAAAATTAAATTCAGGAAGATTTACTGAACCAAATTGAGTGATTCAAATTTTGTTAGAAAGCTACTGAAAAGAGCTATCCAAGCCCGTTGGATTTAATTCATTTAGAGTTAGATATCTCTCCTAGTAAAAATAACAATATGGAAGCTTTTTCACATTCAAAAAAATTTATAAAATCAACCATAATAGTTTTTGAGTTGATTCCAACTCTCAAAAATCACATTTAACCATACCTATCTGAATATGTAATAATATTAAAGTTTGCATGCAGTGACTTTGGACTAGTACCAAAATAATGCTATATAGGCATTTCTAGTCACTTTAAATCATTAAATATTAAACTTAAACTTAATTAAATGTGATGCAACATTTAAATCACATTCCCATATGTTAGAATATGTGGTGATGACATGTGTCAACATGATCCCATATTCTAAGTGGAGAATATTAAATCTTAGTATTTTCAATGAGTAGAAATTACTTTTCTTAAATAAAAAGAATGAAGCTAGTTAATAAAACCTTGTGATGCTTGTGATGATATTAGATCATAAAATGTGTGCCTTAGAATGCTAAGTAGACTAGTTAAGTATTGTTTAGTGATTGTGTACTCCGTATGTATTTATAGACGATAGTACCGACCAAGCTTTCGAGGAGGAGGAAGAAAACTTCAACCACTACACCAACCAAGGCAAGCTATTGTTAGCAAGCTAGAATTAAGCTAGATAACCTAAGCAAGATGCATTAGGCATGCTTTGGTTACACCACTTTGACTATTACCTACCCCAAGTTTTAATTCCAAGCGTTTACTTCTTTACTTTATTAAAGTACCTTACTTGTTTAGAAGGTAGAATAAAGAGTATAAAACTTGACCTATCTAGATATACTTAGATGTCATTCTATGGCATGAGATTGAGGTTAGCCTCCCACCTTAGTGAACACTCTTAACTTAGTAGCTTAGAGCTAAATAAAAACTTGAGTCACTTTAGATGGGAACACTTGGTGAAAATGAATTATGAAAACCTTGGAATGATGAGTCATTCTATTGAGATGTTTTGACATGTGTTGAGAAACACAAATGGTTTATGATGATGAAAATGTTGAGGCATGAGCCTTAGCCCTTTTACAAAAACTGATGGTTGGATTCGGATGCGCTACCATTCGAATTTTTACCGTACAACTACAATATCTGAATTGGGTAAGGCTTAGCCGGAAGTTTATATGCATTAGTGTTAGTTCCCTCGCAGGAGAGTTTTGAGCTAAGGCTACCTCTCAATGTTGTCCACCTATGCAGTGCCCAAGATGACAGATGGTCATGGCTGGGAGGCCAAGCTCATAGGAGAGGTGCTTATACTAGGGTGTGTAAAGGAAAGGTTATGTTTGATTATCTGCATACTAAGTATGAAGATTCAGGGTTATCCCTAACAGATGTATCGAATCTTGTGGTGAAAGTGTACCACCTCTGCAGAGTGTCAAACTATTCGAATAGCCACGTCCACGGTTATGGACAGTTCGAGTGGCCATACTGTTTTGTTGTCAGATATTTTAAAAAGGACTTATGAAATGAATGATGAATCTTAACTTGACCCCAACAAGGTTGTGACTATTACACTAGCTTCCCAACTTACGTGATTCTAGAACTTTATTTTATCTTTCTTTGTTTCTGAACTCAGCTTAGATTTCAAACTTAACTTTATAGTTAAACTTAGAGTTAGCATTTACAATGGAACTATACTACTTACTAGTGGTAGTTTGCGAGTACTTAAAGAGTACTCATGGCTTTTGTCCCTGACTATTCTCATGGCCAGACTATGAAGGAGACTACCAAGATGACGGACAGCAGGACGGCTATGATAACTAGGACTATCTGCCTTCGTCAGCATTGCCTGTACCCCTGAAGATGGACCCCACCGCTACGCTTATTCTTTATTCCGCTGCTTGTTGTATTAAGACTGGATCATGAGATCCTTATTTGTGTGAGACCTTATGTATGGATTGTAATGGATGATGTACTGCGATATCCAATTTGTTATGTCTCGCCAAAATGGTAATCCTAGGATTGTGATGTATGACATAACAGGCATCTGGGATTAAAAATCCAGGTGTTGACAATCTCTCCTCCTTCTCCTCCATCTCTCCTCCTTCTCCCCTTCTCCACCTCCTCCTCCACTCTCCTCCTCCTCCTCCACCTCTGGTGGCATCCTCCTCCTCTTCTCCGGTGACCTTCTCCTCCTTCGGCATCCTCCTCCTCCGGCGATCACTTCGGCCATGGCCTCCACAACCACACCGACCACCTCCTCCTCCACCTCCGACGACCACATCCGGTGGCCTCCTCCACCATCTCCGGTGACCCCCATGGCCATGGCCTCCTGCATATGCCTGCGGTGGTAAGTTGTGGCCACGGGCATGGCCTCCGACGAGCTCCACGAAATTCTGGCCAGATCCAGATCTGGCCGCCATTTTTTTTTGAAATTCAAAAATAATATCCGAGGCGCATTCGGATCAATGTGCACCTCACATATGTAGAATACTAGAGGCGCATTCGGGTCAATATGTGCCTCGCATATTCAGAATACTAGAGGCGCATTCGGATTAATATGCGCCTCGCATATTCAGAGTATGGGAGGTGCATATCAATATGCGCCTTGCATAAAAAATACTAGAGGCGTGACGCTAGAGGTGCATATGATATGCGCCTCGCATAGCATTTTTGGTGCGCCTCGCATAGCGTTTTCCCTAGTAGTGTTGGTATCCAAAAGAATAGGCCCGAAAAGCAAGAGATACTCAAGAAATGAGTCAAGAATAAGAGGACCTTGTTTATCCACAAGACGATATTGATTATGAATCTCGAAGTAAAGAAAAACCTCTCACGTGGCGCCGCTATAGCTGCAAGGCGCCGCTCGAGCGTGGCTTAATAACCTCCCACGTGGATCCATTCGTAGCTAGGAAGAGCTGGTCTATAGCTTCATGCAAAACTTCAAGGGCACCTACAAAAGGCCCGCATCAAATGAAGAGTTAAGAGGCTGCCACCAAAGGTCTGGCGAGTCGCTGCGCTCATACATCCAGAGATGGTCCATCATCAAGAATTCTGTAGAAGACATCTCTGAGGATCATGCAATCGACACGTTTAACGGCGGCGTGTGCCACAGAGAGCTCAGGGAGGAGCTGGGTCGCCCGAAGCCCAAGACAATCGACCACCTGATGGAGATCATGAACATGTGGGCCGATGGAGAGGACTCGGTGAAAAAACGTGCCTACTCAGATGATGATGACGGCCTCGGGCGTAGGCATGACCGCTGAGGGAAACATCGAATGCGCGGTTACGAGGACCGCGAAGAGGTCGACTTGGTCTCGGCTGGCTACGCCGACAAATGCGACGACAACCACAACAGCGGATACCGCAGTGGTGGATACCGCGACAGCGGGAAAACCACGCAAGTATGGCAGCACCGCACTCGCAATGAGGCACCCGTAACATCCATCCAGGACAAACTGTCCGAACCATGCAACGTACACTTTTACATCGACAAACACGACGGCAAGAAAAAGTCAAGCCACCTCCTAAAGGACTGTCGTGAATTCCTCAAGCTCCACGAGGGCCTAGCCTAGATGAATCGTGACGCGATTAACCAAGGCTACGGAGTCTCCCCGGGCGCTGTGGCACATGGAGCTCCTCCACCACCACTAGTTCCGATACCACCTGTGGCTGCACCAGTCCAGAATCATGGAGGCGAACCATACCCCCGACCACTGGGGAATATGGGAATGATCCAGAAGTGTCGTCTCTCAAATCGAGTATAGAAATCGATCACTAGCCAAGTCAATCTGGCGATGAATTCTCCGCCCTCCACCACTGAGTACCTTAGTGGCAGCGAGTCATGCATCACCTTCGACAAGAGCAACCACCCGCATCAAGTACCTCGCCCGGGCCACTATCCCCTGGTGCTCTAGGCACAGATCGGAGGCTTTGAGATGAGTCACGTCTTCATGGACGGCGGAAGCGGCATCAACCTCATATTCGCAAGTACCTTGCGAGCAATGAGGATCCCTCTAACATGTTTGGAAGTTTCAGACACGATGTTCCATGGCATCTTTCCAGGGAAGGGAGTGTACCCCCTAGGCAAGATCAACCTCGACGTCATCTTCGGCACGCCACAAACCTTTAGGCGAGAGCGCATCAACTTTGAAGTTGTCAACTGGCCTTCACAGTACCACTGCATCCTCGGACGTGCCACGTTCACAAGGTTCATGGCGGTACCACACTACGCCTACCTGCAGATGAAGATGTCGAACCCAAACAGCGTCATCACAATCAACTGAAGCTTCGAGAGGTCTGATAGCTGTGATAGGGAATTCAACAGAATCTCCCAGTCCTTTGGCATGCAAGAGAAACTCGCGAGGTTAATGGAGTCGACAGACAACAGTCTGCCTCCCCTTAGCAAGCCAAGCTCACCCAACCAATCCTTTGACACGTCGGTGCACACCAAGAAAGTCCAGGTCCACCCAACGGACCCGACCAAGACGGCCCTCATCACCAACAACTTGAGTCCCGCATAGGAGCTCGCGCTCGTTGAATTCCTCTGTGAGCGCTGGGAAATATTCCCCTGGTGTCCAGCAGACATGCCAGGAGTTCCCAGGGAATTCGCTGAGCACTCACTCAACGTGAATCTAGACGCAAGGCTAGTCAAACAAACGATACGATGACTGTCTAAACCAAGAGCAAAAGCAGTCGGTATGGAGATCAACAGACTCCTCGATGCAAAATTCATACGCGAGATCAAGGAAAGCACCTGGCTCGCAAATTCGGTGCTTGTGCCTAAAAAGGACACGGACATCCTGCGGATGTGCGTGGACTTCACCTCCTTGAACAAGCACTGCCCGAAGGATCACTTCCTGTTGCCACGGATCGATCAAATAATCGACTCCACTGCGGGATGTGAGCACCTCTACTTCCTCAACGCCTACTCAAGCTACAATCAGATTCGAATGAAGGAGGAAGACCAGGAGAAAACGGCGTTCACGACACCCTTTGGTGTGTTCTGCTACAACACGATGCCCTTCGGGCTAAAAAATACAGGAGCCGCCTATCAGCGGTGTATGCAGACCTACCTCAAGAACCAACTTGGTCCCAATATCCAAGTCTACATCGACGACATCGTCGTCAAAACCAAAGAGGAAGCCGCTTTACTTGACGATCTCCGCGAGACCTTCGATAACCTCGATCGCTATCGGATCAAGCTCAATCCGGACAAATGTGCCTTCGGCGTATCATCTGGGCAACTGCTCGGGTATCTCATCTCCACGAGAGGGATCGAGGCAAACCCGAAGAAAATAAAGGCCATACTGGCCATGGAGAAGCCGAAGAACGTAAAGGGTGTCCAGCTGCTGGCCGGACGAATCGCGGTGCTCGGTCGGTTCATCAGTTGAATGGGAGAAAAGGCACTACCCTTCTACCAACTTCTCTGTAAAGCTGACAAGTTCGAGTGGACAGACGAGGCACAAGAAGCATTCGAAGACCTCAAGCGTCTACTGTCCACCTCGCCAGTACTGGTGACGCCTCGTGAAAAGGAGCCGCTGTTTCTATACATCTCCGCCACTAACCAGGTGGTTAGCACTGTGCTCGTAGTGGAGCGAGCAGAAGAAAATAAAGTCCATGGGGTAGAATGCCCAGTCTACTACCTCGGCGAGGTGCTCACACCAACAAAACAGCGGTACCCGCACTACTAGAAGCTGGCTTACGGCGTCTTCATGACCGCCAGGTGACTGCGCCACTACTTATAGGAGCACCCGATCGTGGTGGTGAACGATGCCTCGCTCGGGCACATACTCAATAATCCCGATGCCACCGGACGAGTCGCGCTCTAGGGCATAGAATTGTCTCCTCGATCCATCACGTACGAGAAGCGCGACGCGATCAAAACGCAACTTCTCCCTGACTTCCTCGTGCAATGGATGGAGAACCAGCTCCCCGACAAGCCAGACATGTCCTACCTATGGACAATGCACTTCGACGGATCCAAGCATAAGGAAGGAGTTGGCGCAGGTGTCATACTGACATCGCCCCAAGGTGACAAGATGAGGTACGTTCTATGAATGCAGTTCACAGCCTCCAACAATGAAGCCAAATACGAAGAGTTGATCCACGGGATGCGAATGGAAAATTCATGCGGTGCCAAGTGACTCGTCATCTATGGCGACTCCAAGTTAGTGGTTAACCAAACAATGAATGAGTACGACGCTCTGAGCGACAACATGATCGCGTACCGCAACCTCTACGACACACTCGAAGGGGACTTTGATGGCTGCGAGTTACGCCACCTCGGCCGCGAGAGCAATGAGGAGGTGGACATACTCGCAATCATTGGTTCCACCTGCGCCCAAGTGCCACCTGGCGTATTTCTAGAGCACATCTGTGAGCGCTCCATCAAGCCAAAGGCCACAGAGCCTAAACCTAGCATGACGAAGGACTCGAGGGCTACGCCATCGAGCGAACCCACGGCACTCGACAACATGGAGCTAGACACAGGACTCGAGGGCCCCATGGAGGTCATGATGATCGAGCCATCCTGGACACAGCCATACATCACATACCTGCTCAGCAAAAGGCTACCAGATGACCCGACTAATGCGCGCCACATAGCGCGACAGTCCAAGGCATTCGCCCTCATCAACGGCGAACTGTACAAGCGCAGCATCACAGGAGTCCTTCAACGATGCGTCTCCAATAGGGACGGAAGAGCCATCTTCCTTGACATACACGAAGGCACTTGCGGGCACCATGTCGGCAGTCGTGCCCTCGTCGTCAAATCTCTACGAGCTGGATTCTACTGGCCAACGGCCATGCGCGACCCCAAAGACATCATCCAGCGCTGCAATGCTTGCCAGTGATTTGTGGACAAACCGCACGCACCTGGCGCGGAGCTCAGGCCAATAACTATGGCTTGGCCTTTCGTGCAATGGGGACTCGACATGGTCGGCAAGATCCAGATATCCTCACGATGAGGATACGTCTACCTCCTAGTCGTAGTCGACAAATTCACCAAGTGGATTGAGGCCATGCCGATGACAAACCAATCGGGAGCCAGCGCCGTCAAATTCTTCAAGTCCATTGTCTTCCGCTTCGGGGTGCCACATAGCATCATCACGGACAATAGGAAGAACTTCACCTCCAAGGAGTTCTAGGAATTCTATGAAAACGTGGGAATAAACATTAGCTACGCCTCGGTGGCGCACCCTCAGACCAACGGTCAAGTCGAAAGGCCAACGGCCTCGTCTACAGTGGAATCAAGACAAGGCTCCTCCGACCACTCGAACAAGCCGTCGGGTGTTGGCCAGACGATCTGCAGTTAGTACTTTGGAGCCTGCACACAATTCCAAATAGCGCCACGGGCTACACTCCGTTCTTCATGGTGCACGGTGTTGAAGCAGTACTACTCGCAGAAGTGCGCTACAAAGCCCCGCAGGTGGTTGCATACAACGAGAAAGAATCAACTCTCACACTCGAAGACTCCGTCAACCTCCTCGATGAGGCACGTGAGATTGCAGTAGAGAGATCCACGATCTACCAACAGAACCTCCGCAACTACCATAGCAGAAGGCTACGCCCTAGATCCTTCATCGAAGGAGACCTGGTCCTGCGATTAAAGCAGCAAGGGCACCTCAAATTCGAGTCCCATTAGGAAGGTCCTTATGTGATCACCGAAGTAATCCCAGGTGGCGCCTATCGCCTTAAAGACCTAGAAAGCAGAGTCGCATACTCCAATCCCTAGAACGTCGCGCAACTGCGCCGTTTCTACCCTTAGATGTTTTTTACTTTACAAATAAGGCTATTCAGCCAGGCTACTTAGCCACACATTGTACCTCATGATGTTCTACGAATAAATAAAGCTAAGTGCCCCAAACCCTATGTTTTTCTGTTTTACTTGCAATTATATCACTCAGGGGATGCGCCACCCTTTATGCTTTTGTTCTACGAACAAATCACAGTATCCTGAGTAGCTGACACACTACCAATCGAACGCTTGATAAACATCAACCCAGTTACAACGCAACTGATAGGTTGGCAAGGTGCTAAGATAAATACACATCAAGCTAATGAAAAGGAACTGCAAAGTACCACATACTCAAAAAATATACATAAGCTAGCAAGCTCTCTAAGTTCACGGGTATCAAACACACCTGACACAATTGTATGAATTTTACAACACTTATACATCTATGTGCAGGCCTATCTTACACTACTGCCGCAAAAGGAGAATATTTGTTTGCTCTTCAAAGAAGTCGAAAATATCCTCCGTTGGCCGGTCAACCGCCTGATAGTGCGACACCATATCACAAGTCATCCCTTCCGATGGCGGCGGTGGTCCAGCGGCAACAGACGTGATGTCCACATCAGGTCGATGCAGTCGAACCAGCGATAGTGCAGCCTTGGCACCTGCGACTAACTGTTGGCGCACGCACTCGCGGACCGTGTTGATATCCTGGAACTTTGCCAGAAGAGCCAACAGGCTTGAGGGCACAACGTCTAGCAGAAACATCATCTGATAAATATACTTCGGGCACGACTACGCCTTCTTCAAACACTTAAGCACCCACGACACATGGTCCTGCAACATTGCCAATGCGACTGCACGGTTGTGGTCCACCCAGAAGTACCCACTAGCATGTAGATGCTCCTGGGTTAAGTCATTCATTCAAATGGCAACCCAGTCCTTCTCATCCTGTGGATGACGAGTGCTAACAACTAAAAAAAGCAAGACTAAAGTATAAGACAAGGCATCGCTGTGAATGGCTGAAGAAAGGATAAGAAGGCAGAGAGCTAACATTTAAATTGCTCATTCAACTGCGCAACTTCATCTAGGAGATACTTCTCGCGAGTGGTTGACTTCTCAGCCTTCGACTTCCACACATCCGCATTACCTCGGATAATGGACAATTCCTGCTCCAAATGCTTTATATGGTCGTGCAGTCGCGAGAGAAGCGACAGCTCCTCCACCTTTGAACGTGGTTGCGCTGCAGTTTCATCGGTGGGAGGAGAGTCATGAGGACCACTCGAAGGACCCTATTACAACCAAGCAAGAGGCAAATGAGACAAATTATATATCGATAAAAAGGGCGGAGTGCATTCAAATTCAGCAAAAGTATCAACAGGGGCACCCCCACAAAACATGGTCCAGCTAAAGGAAGCTAAATTGTTACAAATGGCAGCTAAGGAACGATCTGCTTCTTCGACATGGACTTCGACTTCGAGGGATTCCTCGAATCCGTGGCACTCTCTAACGCCATAGACTTTCCGGTGGTATCCCCAGACGTTGCAGTCTTCGCCGCCTTCGCTCGCCGCAGCTCCGCAGAGTATTTTGTGACTGTATCGATGAACTGGTTTCCATACTTACTGCAACTACTGGCAAAGGGAGCAAATACTACCTTCTGACCATCCGCATCGACAGGCATCACCTCCGAGACCACGCTGGGTCCTGCTCCACGCCATGAGCTTGCGCCATCGTGAGTGCCATGGTGGCGCTGATAGACCGTTGCGAATTCTTGAAGTCCATGGGAATAGCTTTAGCGAAGGATTCCACCAAACCGTCAAGGTTATCAATTAGGCTAGCCTTGGGGATCATGTCCTCTCAGAGACGGCTCAGCACACCCTTGGCCTTCCCAAGCGTCTCTTGGAGGGAGATACTGCAGTCCTCGACTGCGGCCACGGCGCCAGCCAAGGCGTCTGCGCGGTGCAAGGCATGGGCGTCAAAATTTACGCCAACGGCATCTGAAGAACACAAAATGTCCGCATAGTGACATGAAAACAAAAACAGCAAAAAATGCAAGTGAAGCAGTGTAATACCTGAGAGTGCTTTCGCAATCGAGAAAAGTTGTTCTACGAACAACTTCTCCCTCTCAGTAGTAGAGGCACGCAGGTATTCCTCACGCTTTTGCGACTCCTCTAGAGCCGTGACTGCCTCATCGCGCTTCTTCTCCGCTGCGGAAAGTCCCTTCTCGAGGGAAGTAACGTGACGGAGAAGCTCATTATGCTGACCTACAAAGGGCAGAGCACGACAACACCTGAGTTTACAAATCTCTACACAAGTAGAGCAAAGAGACAAGTTTAGCACAAACCTTCGACTGCACGATGGCGGTTGTCCAGCATGGCATGCTGTCGACCCAAGGCAAGAATTTGCTCCGCAAGGCGAGTGGAATCCTTCACGATAGGCTACATCAAAAATAAATGAAGCTTCAGCGTTGACAAAAAAAGGGGCACAAACTCAAAAATTCAACTAGCAGCGGCAAAAGACACTTACGTGTTCCTCCAGGGACTCTGAAGGTTTCTGTCGAGAGGGCATCCGTGCAACCATCTGGTGCGCCCAGTGTGGGAGGAACTCGAAGAATTGTCACCGGAGTGGGCCGCCACTAGAGGATAAGGAGACCGTACTTCCACCTCCTTGTTTTTAGAGTCTGCGACTCCGGATTCTTTAACAAATTGGCAGTTGTCGGAGGACAACGACGCCGTTTGACTGCAAACATGACCAGTACCACTTCAGAAGAGAAACTACAAGGAAAACAAGACGAACTCGCAAATATAAAAACTTACCCGTCAAATTTGTCAAGGTCGAAGGAATTATCCGATGACTCCTTGGCAACCTCGGTTTCTTACGTGCGGGAGGAGCCATGGCACGTATAGGCACGGCGAGGATCGGCTCCTCTGCAACAGTAGGAGGACCCTTCGCCGTCATCAGCGAGGAGGCATCCGAATCCTTGCTACGAGAGCGCTTGCGAGGCCCGTGGTCACTAGACTCGGGGGCTTCCTCCTCTTCCTCCATGGGGACGGTGGAACCCGACTCGTCCTCTTCATCCACCTCGTGAGGAATGACTCCTTCAGGCCAAGGAGGCAAGCTGGCGGCCACGGCCTAGTCCTAACAACAGGAAAAGTATCAGTATACAAAAGCACCTACAAGTAATCAAAAAAAGAAACTACGAAGAGAAATCCACCTCAGGCGGAGGATTGCTGGCGCAAAATGGAGGCATGACTGAGTCACCTGGGATATCCTCCTTGGTGGTGTACTTAGTCAGCAGTCGCAACCTCCTGTCCACTTCACTCGAAGAGATGCCCTCCGTAGAAATGTGAGTGGCATCACTAGCACCGGTCCAGTGAAACATCGGGTGTGCCCTGGCCTGCAAAGGCTGAACTCGGTGATGCATCCAAGTGGGGATAAGCTCTGCGCCGCCTACTTCTTTGCCTATACGCTTCTCGAGATCGTAGACACGCTGATAGAGGGCCTCTTTTCTTCAACTTTGATGGGCATCACAAAGTTCTTCCACGACCTCCTTCGCTTGTAGGGCGCCACCGGATTGAAGGGTGCGAGTCCGTAGTGCTCTCCATCCACTTTCTGGTCGTGGATGTAGAACTACTTCTCCCGCCAACCTTGGACAGATGCAGTGAGCTTGATGTTGAAGTAGGTGACATTGGAATCGACGTGGATACCGCAGCCTCCTATGTCATAGACTACTGAACCCGATGTCGATTGATGTTTGAGATTGAAGAGATTCTTAAAGAGGCCGAAGTGCGGCTCGATTCTGAGCCAGCACTCGCAAAGAGTGATGAAGCAAGAAATGTGGAGGATAGAATTGGGGGTCAGATGATGGAGCGTGAGCCCATAGAAGTTAAGGAGACCCCTAACAAATGGATGCAGGGGGAGAGAAAGACCATGAATGATGAACGCAAGGAACATCACTCGAAAACCCGTCGGAGGATTGGGGATTACCTCATCGTTGGGAACATGCGAGTCATCCTCCGCAACGGAAAGCGCCTCGTCCTGGCGCTGGGTGAATAGCTCCGACGGCTTGATGACGGACTGGCGCCATGACCCATTGGTGACGCGAGTCCCCGCACCCTTTTTCTACCCGGCGCCAGCGGCGCTGGTGCCTGTGGTGGCGGCACCTCCCTTCTTCTTGGCAGCGACAATGGTAGCCACAGATCCAGCGGTGGCGCCTCCTTTCTTCTTGCCCATCTTGCGCTGGTGATGAGAGCGCAGGAAGTAGCTGGGGAAGACGCGGAGTTGGTCCAATGCCATGGAGGAGATGTGTGCAAAGGAGCAGCAAGAACAGCAATGGCGGAAGAGCGCAAGCAAGAAGAGAGATGTTGGGACATTACCACATGGCGCGCCCCTACTTAACCTCCTAGCAGATGTCATCCAACAGCCAGAATAAAATCTACCAGACGTGTGGCGTACATCGACATTGACACGTGGCACGGGTAAACCACGAACCATCCCCCACTACTCCCATTACGTGCAGAAATTGAGGAGACGCAGTTAAAACAGAAGATTACGCACGCCCGGTCAAGTCCAAGTCAGAAAGTGGGACCCACTACTCGTCATGCCCCGTTAAAACCACTCATGCAGGCAACCGAGGTCACCTCATCGTCAGCAATGACGTCATCAACTCCAGCATGAGAACATTTTGACTACTCCAGTCCTTACTCGAGTCTTCGACTCAACCAAGCACTCGGGGGCTACTCCTAACAGGAGCGCTAGTCACGCACCCGAAGAAATTTATGAAGATATCCAAAGCATCATGAAAACCCTTCACTCGAATCAACGATTCAATTATGAACTCCGGGTTACTCCCATAGGGAGCGCTGAAAGCATATTTGACTGAAACAAGCAAAAGATGACAGCAGTTGTAAAATACTTATAGTCCCCACTCGAGTCTACAACTCAAATAGGCACTCGGGAGCTACTCCCATAGGGAGCGCTCGCCATGCACCCTATGATTATTTTTTCTTATACGTCACATCGTGTGTTGATAACATCCACACTCGAATTCTATGGCGACTCCGCCTCATATCTTTCCCTGCAAAGAGACTACGTCTCCTGGGTCACCCGAATCATCTCCGTGATGACAGAAATTCGGATGTCGAGCTTACAGCGTGAAGATAAGACCTGAATAAGGCATGGCAACGCATCTGCTGTGCTCTACAAGAAATAAATCTGTACCTGCAGGTATGATGAATAAAGCCTTGACGGACCCGTCGAGTGCTCACACTTACACACTAGGATTCGACTCATGTAAGACCTCCATGGCCTGAGTCGAATTACACCAGCACTTTTCCGAATTCAAGTCCGGGGACTCGAGTTTGAGTAGATTGTGTTGTTTTGCCCTAAGGCAGTTAACTGATCCTGATACATCGGATAAATCAGGCATGTATATCAACGATCCCTATGACACAAAACAGAGCACTCGAAAATATGCTCAGATGCGCACTCGAAAGACTTCATAAAGTCTCCACTCGAATATGTGATTCCACTGGACACTCGGGGCTACTGACGTGGGCATACCTTACAGGTACTCGAGTTTGGTATATACGGCCTAATCTGGTAGAAGCCCACGGCGTTACCAAGGCCCAATCCAGGATTCGGGTGGCCTACAGAGACTCCGACTGCTTGCGGCACAAGGCAAAGCCTAAGATAGAAAGTTTAAACGGGCAAACCCTAACTTGTAACCGACTCGACATGCTACCTGAGACCTAGCCTATCTATATAAAGGCTAGGAGGGGCGGCGAGGAGGACAATCACAACCCTAGTTTCCACAACTTCGCCAGATTACATCTACGCACCCCTATAACTTTCGACTCCCTCGATAATTCCAAGAGCAGACAAGCAGGAGTAGGGACCTCTACGAGGCCTGAACCTAAGTAAACCTTGCATCCCTGTGTGCTTGTTTGCTATCCAATTGATGCCTCCAGCGCTCCCTCCTTCTCCAAAACCCAAGTCCATAACAATGGGCATTGATGAGTTCAACCCTCGTCACCTGCATTTCAAAAAGGTCAGAAAATACTATTTTCATAATAATATGATTATGGATTATTTACCAAGTGGTAATAATCTATTGATACAATTCTAGTGGTAAAGGAACATAATATCTAGGACTTAATAAACCAATGTCGCTAGTGATTCTAGCGCCATATATTATGCGTTAACCCTGAGATTTGGAATGGGACGGAGAAGTTAGTTGTATCTTCTTCCTCTCGCATGGATCCGGATGCGTGGGTCGTGGTTGTTATCACTCGTAGCATGCATTAATTGGTAACTCATAGAGGATATGCAGCATATGGGTGGGAACCCTCAACGTCCCATGATAGTTCTGGCATCTAACGGTATGTACTAACCATTGCCGTAATTCAAGATGTGGGCATGGCGTACACCAAGGGGACATGCGGGGTCGTGAAGGGGGCAGTGATTGGCTTGGATCTTAGACTGGGCCCCACACCAAGGAAGTGTGGACAAGAATGCAACTCGGATGTGCAACAAGGCTAAGGACTCTCATGGGAGAAGTGATGCACCTCTGCAGAGTGTAAGAATTGTGACATGTTACTCCCTATTCCGGGAAGGAGCTACGAACGCGGTAGGAAAGGAACCCCACGAAGGTTCTGGTCAACCTGTGAAGGCTGTTGGACAAAGTTTTCAGAATAAAAGCAACCTTTGAAGTAATGTTTACGAAAACCTGGATTGCCTATGACCTTTGGTTTGTGGCTGTAGAGATAGTGCATCATACACTCCTTTTTAGTGAACTTGCTGAGTATGCTCATACTCAACCGTACCTTCTTAACCCTTGCTAGGTCTAAGCCATTGAAGACGATGTCAACATCAATTTCTGCTCAAGAAACCATCATCGATAGCTCAAGTTCTTCAATAAAGTCAATGCAGTCAACATATACACCAACTGAAGTAAAGACAAAGTTCTAGATTAGCTAGGAATAGATTCTATAGCCACAAAACCTACTTCTATAGGGCATTGCATTAGCAGCAATTGCAAACCAATTAGTTCAGATGTTAGTCTTAATCACTAGATAGTTCTGAGTTATTATTTCTGGTTCTTCTTTGTAAGAAGTTGATTTCTTCTCTCTCTAACCTAGAGTGTTCTCTGGATCTTTTGTAAAGAGTCGAGTTGTAATCTATAGTCATGTCTTGGACCTGTTGTGTTTCTGTTGTACCACTCTGAGGGATGTAATACTAGTGAACGGTGTTTCATTAGTGTTATGTCAATGACTATAGTGTACTACACCATGCAGTGGTATGCTGGGTCACTGCACATACCACGCACCCGTACCGACTACGTCTTGCCCGGTAAGAGCGACGGTGGCTAGGTGCCAGCCTAGCCAACCATCTTCATACTCTCATTTTCTCTCTCTTTCTCTCTCAGACTCAAACTCAAACCCCAGCCTCCTAGAATTCTTGATTCTTCACCGATTTCATTCGTTTGAGTGGGGGAATCTTCACATCAGTATGTTTCTCACCCGATCCATGCTTTATTTTCTAAAATCCATGGTTAAATCTCTCACATTGGCTATTTAAACGAGTTCTTCATATTTTTAGATTATTATCGATTCCTCATGTTAGGATTTGTAGTTTCTACCTATAATTGTTTGTTTATATGATAGAAACCTGATGCCTATAGTTTTGCTTTGAAATTTTTCAATACAATGAATATTGAAAAGATTTTCCGCACCGAGAAGGGCTCGGGAGAGGCATGAACCTCAGGAAACTCCAAGGAGCCGGGTGCGAAGAAGAGGTCTTCGAATGGGTATTTTTTGAAGGCCTCCCATGACAAGGACTATAAGGGCAGCTACAAGGAAAGGTACTTAAAGAAATAAACCACTTTTTTACTAAGCACTGGTGCTTAATTATACTAGGTAGATCTCTAACTAGGCACCTCTCCTATACAAATAAGCACTTGTGCTAAAGAAACTGCTTGGTTTATTTTGCTAAGCACTCATGTAAGCACCTTGCATGTACGAGGCCTAAGAGGGTGAGTGAACGCAAGGTGTTGCCTACCAAGTGGGCGTGCCATGACTTCCTTTCTAGCCATGGTCTGAAGGAGGACTTTGACATGATGACTGTGAATGCCGGCATGGTGGCCTTTGCCATTCTCTCCCCGACACCTACAAGCGCGCCACACATGAATTTCTTTCGTCTTTCCACGATGACATCGAGATTCAAAAACGGCATTGCATTGTAAGTCTCGTGCTCAACAGGCAACAACGGAACCTCACATTTTACCAATTTTAGGATTGCTTCAGGTACTCCTATGAGGGAGAGCTCGATACCACTAATGAAGTCCTTGTAGAGGCAACTGCTTGGGAGCAGATTTCTGTTTTGATTATTTGCGTAAGAAGAGCACCACCATCCAAAATCCTAGTATCCGCTAATTCGCCACCTTCTTGGCGAATTCTATTTTAGGGAAGGGAGATACCGAGGCAATGTCAGACCCCGAGATAAGTGTTATTTATATGGCTCTCCATACAGAGATGGAGCATAAAGTAAACTTGAGTGCTTTGCTCATCCAGCACTTTCACCACCAAAGGTCGGCTCACTTGGGTGACATATATTGTGGAGGTTTGATCACTCAAATCACCTACACAGGTGGGTTTGTCATGCCTCGTGAGAGAGTTGTGTATGGTAGTAAGTATCTAGATGATGCTCACATGGCAAGCACCAAATTCATGGGGGTCTATAGGCCTCAATGCTCTCTTTGTGCCTATCGATTTTATTTTCAACCTAGCGGTGATGCCCACCAAACTTTGCTTCCATTTGTTTAAGATTTTGTTTTGCCAAGAAAACATAATTGGGTCCTCAATGAAGAGGAATTCCATCAAGCAATGATTACATCGGGGAGGATTTTACCCCCGGGAGGGAACCCCGCTTGAGAGAGTATGGGAGGAAGCCAGCAGAAGCATGAGGAGGATGAGAAGGACTAGAACACCATGGTCTAGGATGATTATGGTCAACAACATCATCATCAACAACCATTTCCCCGGTACCACCAGCAACAGAACATGCTTCCACCTCAACTGGGATTCGACTATGTCCCAAGAGGTGACTTTGACCAGGTGGTGCATCGCATCAGCAATGTGGCGAACACATTGCATGATGTGAACACCAACATCATCACTCTCACACAGGACTTCACCTACTTCATGTCCGATTTTTTGAACCACTACCATACTAGCCATACCAGCAGCTGACGCCCAACGATGGTGGCGATAACTAATTCGAGATAGACAAGAGTCTAAGCTTGGGGAGGTTAAACTCCTTATCTCCTTTTTCATTCATATTTTTCTTTCTTCTTTTATTTTATTTATTTTCCTCTAGTTGCATGTTTACTTTCAGTTTTGCTTTGATAAAAAGAAAACACAAAAAATTAGAATTGGCTTTTATCTTGTTTTGTGTGAAGTTCTCTCGGTTCTCCTTTTGATTTCATTTAGATTATTCACTTCAAGTGACTTAGCTATGGAGAAGGACGTGAGGAGTCAATCCAAGTGACAAATAAGCAAGCGAGAGGAGGTACCACATTCCTATTTCCCCTCCTTCTGTAAGTTTATTCATGAACATACTATGTTTGTTCGGTTGCACTTGAGTCCCACTCTACGCTTAGCTCGTTATTTTTTAAGACTTACTCTCAAGGCTAATTTCACTACTTTGGCTTCGACTTATGACAATTATTCTTAGTTACAAAAACAACCACGTTGGATTAAATTCCAATCTTTTGAGAACAAGAGAAAGTGTCTTCTTAACAACTTCGGTGCCATGTTTTTTGTCTTAAGGGCTTAATCTTAGTAGCACTCAACCCCACATCTTAATGGTTTGACTTCATAACGCCTTTTGAAAAAGAAGTGTTTGAAGGAATGGATATTTGCGGTGGTTGAGGGAGATGCCAAACTTGTCTTGCTTAGTTGAAAATAAATATTTTTATTCAAGAGAATTACAAAGACTACCCAAACTTCATGGAACTAACAACTCCTATGGCATATAAACGATCTTTAGTTTATCTCAGATTTTGACTACGAGTTGGGTAGACATTTGTAGCATTGTTGCGGTGCGCAAATTTTTAATTACATGAGCCCAAGTACTTGATCAAAAGAAACTACCATCAAGATATGAGCTGAAATTGTTTGATTTTTATGAAAGTCTTGGCATCACCTCACCACTTAACAGATTAAAGTTCTTGAAAAACAAGGAAAGGATGGGGTGTTGGAAGGCCACAAATTTTGAAGTGGGTGTTAATGAAAGACTCTAAATTTATCCTTCTTTTGACTTCTACTGGTGAACCCCTAATTTAACTGAAGCATCCTTGCTTAAAATGATTTTACTCTCATAAAAGAGGGGAGCTGAAAGAATTGATTCGCAAGCCTAACCAAATTTTTGAAAGTCTCTTTTGACTTTAAGAATTATTAGCTAGCGGGTTATATGCGGTTAGGAAGCGAACCTAAATGCAATTGTTCATATATACTATGCTCACATTTAAGGTTGCAGGATTTGTAACGATGGAATATGGTAGAACCTTGAAATTGTGAGTTTCCTCTCTTGAATTCATTTCTTGCTATTATTCTTTATAGCTTTTTCACTCGAGGGTGAGTAATAACTAAGCTTGGGGAAGTTAATAGCTCCAAATTTGACACTTTTTATAAGGGATTTTCCATTGGTTTTCACCAGGTTTTGTTAATTTTGATCTTTGAACTAATGTTAACATTGCGAGTTAGTGAAACCTTGTTTTCTTGTATTGGTTTTCAGGTATTGAACACTTCTAGAAATTCTGAGAGCATTTATGGGATAATTACACCTAAATGAACAATCTCCAATTGAAGACTCTTTCATTCGAGGCATCTAGTGCCCTTAACGACAACTTGTACGGTCGGAGGCCACCTGTATGACCTGCCTGTACTACTCTCCTTCGCCTCCGTTATATCAATACAAGCAACTTTAGTGAAGGAGAGGAGGACGAAATACGAACACAACTGCCACAGACAGTACCAGAAGGGAGGAGATCAGATCTGAAGAAGGAGAAGAGCACCACCTCATCCTTCGATGATCCCCGACCTCTTGATCATCAACTCCACCTTCATTCCCACTTGTACTGGGAGAAAGATAGAGATTCATACTTGTAACATTAGGGTTTGAACCTCTATTCAACTTTTGTTTGTACTTGATTTGATCTCCAACTATATCGTGGCTTGCTACGGTAAAGTTGAGATGATTTCTACTTGCAATATGATTAAGCCTTTGATCTGTCTTTCTCTCATGTTTGTAAATCCTCATAGGTGTGGGAGATGTAGGGGATTGGTGAGATGTGTTGTGCCTCCTATATTTCCATCTATTTGTGATTGTTGTCGTGATTATTATATTGTGAGTATAACTATCTATGTTTTCCTAATGCTTGTTGTCCAATTTAAGGGCCTGGATAACATGAACCTGACATCTCATAGGTATGAACTTGTTTACTAGTGAATCAGCTACCCCCTGAGTGACACAACCGCTATCAAAGAGGAACTAGTATAACTCCAGGATAACAAGGAGCCATCAAGTTTAAAGCCTTGATCTAGTCGAAAGACCTTAATTGATGTGTTGACCATTGCTGTGGTAATAGACAGATGGATCATTGGGATTAGGAAGAATCTACCCAGAGGACTCCTGATTGGTATATGGGTTGCTTGCCTACTCACATATGAATAAGAGGTATCACAATCACTTATTCCACTTTATCCACCTGGCACATTCACTATCACCATGAACCATTTCTCTCTGTGCCTAACTTCTCATGTGTAGGAATCTCTAACAACATCCTTACTTTTACTTTTATGTTATTTACTTTTAGTTCCATTCAGTACTTAAATCTACTCTCTTATTCACTCACCCCTTTACACTCTCAACACGTGTAGTCAATACATTCAAGACAACATGACACCTTGGGTGCGATAGAAGCACCTCAGATAAACACTTTCGTAAGCTCCTTGTTAGGATCGATATAAATACTGGAATTAATACTTCCATGAAAACATGCTCTGACAAACATGTGCTCCTGCAAGCTATCAAGGGCCATCCTAAATCTCTGTCCCAAGGATTGTCGATCATCTCTAGGGGCGTCGGTGGATACGCTCTAAGAGCATCCCTAGCGACGGGCCGCATATGCACTGTTCATGTCCGTTTTGCTGTCCGCAAATAGCGCGACCTAAAAAAGAGCCTCCAATGGGGGAGGGGGCGCAAACGGACCGCATGCCTCAGCCTAGCACATTTGCGGCCCAATTATGGGGCGCATTTGCGCTTGCTCATGTCCACGATGAACCGATTCATGTCCACATTTTGTCTTCCCTGGCCTGTTCATCAGCGTCAACTCACCACTCCTCCCCGCATCCAACCCCTAATCAGACCCCTCCCTCATGCTGCCGCTAGCCGCTGCCACCACTCGCACCAGTTTCGGGCCACCCCTCCCTCCTGTTGCCGCCGACCGATGACATTCGACCCGGATCCCTTCTCTCATCAGTGTTTTGGGACCGGATTTGGTTGGGCTTTGCCATAACCACCCTGGAGGAGTGTGGCCCTCCCCTCCCAGGCCTAGCTGCTCGTCCTCCTTGCCACCACCCGTCAGAGGAACGCCTAGAGGCTCGTCCTCCCGAACCGCTACCACCCGCATGCTTGGTGAAAGGGCATCTATGCCCCCATGTGTGGTTTTGGTAATTAATGACAATCTCTATGGACTAATGTGCAAATTGAGTTTCACTTGTAGGTTTGTCCATTGGCATCACTTGGACCGTGTGTTGGTTTCAAGGATGAAAAAGAAGAAGCAATGTCCAAGGGCTTTGTGCCTATTGTAATCTTGTTGAAGAAGAAGAACAACAAGATCAAGTATGTCTTGAAGAATAAGAAGAAGGATATGGAGTTCCTTATGGCCATCTTCAATACATCATCAAGAAATGAAGTGAAAGCTCAAGGTGCACCATCTCTAGAAGATCTCATGCTTGAAGCTTTCCATCCTCGGCGTTCATGGAGTGATGAAGACAAGTTCAAAGAAGAGGTTTTCCCTTGGAGTATGGGGAAGCTATTCGCAAGTCTTCATCAAGCAAGAGCGATCAAGAAGAAAGGTGTTCCATCTTGAAGGTGACAAGATCGTCTACATCAAGCTCAAGTGGGATGCTCAAGGCAAAGGTATGATCTTGATAGGGTTTCTATTTTACCGGTCTCTTATAGTGTTGGGAGACCGGGCTTAGGATAGATAGTCATACTATCAAGAGGGGCTCTCGAGTGGGTGACTCGTTCGTATCCTTCGAAGAGAGCTCAAACTTTTGCATACATAGCATCATATTTCTTGGTTGTTTTTTGGTTCTTGTCCATGTGAGGATCTAGAGTTTGTGGTTATCTTCATAACAAGCTCTAGTTTGTCAAAAAACGGATTTCCCTTGCATATCTTATTGCGTTTTTTATCTTGTGGGTTTTCCGGCTCCACACCTTGGGAGCTATCTCACATATATATTCATGGTATTTTCTCCCTTGGTGATACCCAATATTTTTTTTGGATTCTACACGTTGTTATCTTTCCAACAAAACTGGTTTCATCTCGTTTGGAGTTCGGATGCAAAAGTTGTGGCAGTTTTGGTTCTGGAGTTTTTGCCTGACCAGAAGTTCCGGTCATCCACCGGTAGTACCGCTAGGGCATTTGCCGCTGGTAGTACCGGTGTTAATTCCGACCCAACTTCCGGTAAACCCGATTTTGGTTCAGTACTCTCTTTGTCTTGGTATGTGCTATTTGACGGTAATTCAGTCGGTATTTCAGGCGGTAGTACCATCCCTGTCGGAAGTTCCGGTGGACGGCGGTAGTACCGGCCAGGATCATTTTTGTGTTCGTTCGCATCCTTGCTTTGGACCATTGGCTGGGTGCCACCATGATTTTGTGCTTAACAGGCAGATCGGGAGCCCTTTAAAAGGGGCTCCTCATCCCCTTCGTAGGGTTAGCTCTTTTGGTGTGTTTTTACTCTCTCTCTCCTCCATTGTTGACCTTGAAGAGCTTGCCCTCTCCACTTCCCCCTCATATGATTCTTGCATCTTTTTGAGGGATTTGAGAGAGGAGATCTAGATCTACAACCCCCACCAAACCAAATCTCTTCTTTGTGAAGGAATCCTTAGGATCTAGATCTTGGAGAGTTTTGTGTTCTTCCTCTCTTATTCCCCCAATAGCTTCTGTAGCTTTGGTGGAATTTGAGAGAGAAGGACTTGCCTCTTGCATTTGGTGCATAGGTTTGAGTTCTCCTCGGAGATTCAGCGAGTTCAAGCTCTTGGGATTGTTTCTCTGGGCTTCTTGGAACCCTAGACGGTTGTGTGGAGTTGTGGTATGTTCTTGGGGGATCCAATTGAGTTGTGGTGATTCCCCAAGCTTGTTGGCCTTTTGTGGCATTATGGAGCCTTTGTGGCGTTTCTTGGGAGCCCTCCAATTGAGTTGTGGAGTTTGCCCCAAGCCTTGTACGGGTTCGGTGGCCGCCCTCAAGTGTCCCATAGTGGAACGTGAGTAGGCCTTTGTGGCGAGCTCACGAGAGAATAGGGTTAGCCTTTTGTGGCATCGGTGAGTTGCGTGGCTTCGCATCCTTGGTGAGGTCTTGTGTGGCGTTGGGTGAGCATCGAGCCACCACACCTCTAGGTGAGCCATTTGTGGCGTTCGAAGTACATTGCGCCCAAGCACCTCTTCAACAAAGATGTAGCTTCTATTGGGGATGCTCTTGGATTGCTCGACGATGCTCTTGGCCTTGGCAATGGCTTCTGTAAGACGGAAATCAGAAAGTGCTACCAGAATACGGAAGAAATGATTCAATGAGAAAAGCAAGGAGCTGTTGTAGGAAACAGACTCTAGTTACTTTTGATCTGTTGCTTCAGGAAGGTGGTTTTACCCTGTTCAAGGTCCAGTTCCTTCCGTAGAGCAGCAAACCTCTCATTGGCAGCGATCCTCTGTTTATTCTCATTCTGCACAAGATGTAAACATGCTTAGTTTCTCTAGAGTGTCTAGTCGGAACTATCCAAGTTTCAACTAAATGCTTGGGGGCTACAATGTATGATTTTAAAGTAAACTAGTTTCTCTAGAGCATCTAGTCGGAACTATTTAGTTTCAACTAAACGCTCGGGGATACACAGAAAAGTTCTACACTTAGTTCTTTGGAGCACTCAGGCTAATAACTATTGGTTTATCCGCCTAAGAGCTCGGGGGCTACAGTGGGATACATTACAAGTTAAAATAAGTGAAGATTCAAAAGACTTACGATGGCAATGACCCTAAGATTGTTGCCTAGATGGGCATAAGAATCATGGAAAGTCTGGGCATTCTTATAGATTGCATTGGCCTGCATGATGAGTTCATCCAGGCTCAATGTCGGAGGAGTCGCAGCCAATGGAGAGGTTGAAGCCGGAGGCATGGATGAAGCCCTAGCTGCCTCCTGCACCTTCAAAGCAGATGATGGCTCGGAGGCTCCTGCCTCGATCGTCGCTTCCACGCCACCTCTTCCACCACTTCCTTCCCTTTCTCGGTGGAATCCTTAGCTGGAGCTTCAGCCACTTAAGAGGAGGTGCTCTCCTACGTTGCCTGGCCGCTGGGAGAAACATCTGCCTCGACAGAGCCTGAGATATCAAGGATTGGATTGACATTTGTCTCCATGGCGGAGATCTCAGGGATGACGGGAGATGAAGGCCCAGCAAGGCCACAGAAGGCTTGACGGCAGGAGTAGGGGGAGCGGTAGAGGGAGAGGACTTGGCGGACAAATCCCTGGTCAGCATATCACGAATGTTTTTTTGACCCTCCAACATCTTTGGAGGATCACTTCAAACTAACACCGGTTTTCCTCCTGAAACGTACAAAGTATAAGTACAAGAGTTAAAAAAGGTATGGGCTAAAGAGCACAAGTCGGAGAATGAAAATACTTACTCCACGATAGGAGCCTTGGTGAGGGGAATGCCGGTGGACTTCTTCTTCTTCTCCGCCTCTAAGGCGGCAGTGGAACGTTTGGAGACTCCACTCTCTGATTTCTTCTTCTTGGCCTCGGCAGCAGCGTTATAGGTGTAGCTCTTCCGCTTTCGCATTGTTGGAGCTGGTTGATCCTTGGGGGGGCATTGTCGAACACCACCTAGATATCCCTTAGCTCAGGATCATAGACCTGGGAGGCCATTTGATCTGCCGCCAAGGTCGCCAGCTGGGATACAGAGGAGTGTTAGATTGACAACTTCAAGTCGGAAAAACCTTAGAGCACATAAGAAGCAACAAAGGAAACAGAAGCTACCTCTGGGCATTTGCCGCAATCGAACATGTTGAAGGTGATCTTGAAGCCACGCTTCTTGTCCTTCACCTTGACAATGTCTTTAAGTCAGAGTTTGATGGAGTCAGTAGAGAAGTTATCGTGCAAAATTCGCATGGGATCCCTCCTATCTTGAGTGTATTTACACATCAACTTAGCACAGTGCTGCAGAGGCTGGATCCACCTAATGAACCAGCACATGGCAAGGTCCAAGCCCATCAGACCTCTGTCTACGAGCCATTCAATCCGCCTTATGGCGTGGTTGGCTTCATCGTCGAAGGGAAGAGAGGCTGGGTTCCGCCATGCAGGGACCTCGGCGGCGGCTCCATCGACAAAGTCAGGATAAGTCTCAAGGCGGTCAGGCAGAAGGATATTTGGGACGTAGAAATACGTGCGCTGCCAGTTCTTGCATGACTCATGCCCTAGTATGTCGGGGAAGCGTCGGCTAGGCCGGATCTTGAAGCTAATGGTTCCACAGATCCGTAATTCGTCCTTGGACTCTACAGACTCTTTCTTGACGGTAAAAAAGTATACAAACAGATCTAATCTAGGCTTGATTCCTAGATATCCTTCGCACGGAGCTAGGAAGTTGCTAAGGACTAGAATGTTGTTGGGAGACAGATTACGGGGGAGTACTCGGAAGTGCCGGAGGACATCCAAGAAGAAGTCGGAGACTGGCAGGCTTACACCACGCACCAGCTGAGACTTGAGGTACACCTTCTCTCTGGCTTGGGGAGAAGGGATCACCTCGCCGGCCGGCGCTGCCCACCAGACCAACTCTGTCGCTGTGGGGAGATACCCCTCGGTGACTAGTTCCTATAGATCCTCAGCGGAGAGATCAGAGCCTCTCCACACCCCCTTGTGGGAGTCGTTTTCTTCTTTAGTGGCTTCGGGCGCCGCTCGTTCTTGGTCATCACCGGTGGCTTCCACCATGGCGGAGACGGGAACGACCACCCCCTCCGGCAGGATGGAAACTCCCTGGGATGGCTCTAGTGTAGCCTCAGGAACCGCCGCCGTGGAAGGGATAAAGCTGCTGGATGCCATTACGACATGGGGAAGGTGGAGAAGAGAAGGGCTCTGGTTAGGGTTTTCGCAGAAGAGCTCGAACGGTTGCGCGGCTAGAGGAAGACGAAGACGGGAAAGCGAATGCGGGTAAAGGAAAAATAGATTAACTGCGGTGAAAATATATAGAACCCGCATCAAGACTCGTGCAAAGAGATCTAATGGATGGAATGTTTCCGACATGGAAGTGAATGTGCACGGTAATTTCGCCACGTCCTCCGTCTTTGCCTCTCCGCCGTTTCGTATTTCGCGCGCATGAAAATAGCTGATGATTAATTCTCTGTTTCTGTGAGTTTCGAGGTAGCGTAGGTTGTACCCTACATCATCCCCCTCACAGTTGTAGTGAAGGGTCACATCCTATGATTCCATCGAAGGCGGAGATTGCCCGACTCTAGAAACGAAGACTCAAGGAATCTCCGGCTACATTGTGAAGCCAGAGAGGATTGCAGGGTTCTTTGGGAGACCTTTGAGATATTGCTTGACGAATTGTCGGCATCACTTAGATGGGACATTCAGAGATCAACGAGCAAGACGGCACAAGATTTCAAAGTCCTATGGGGGCTACTGTTGGGGATATGTTATATGGGTATCCTCATAGCATGTCACCAATCCGCCTAACCCGGGTGATCCATAGTTGGTAGCAAGGCCTATGGCCTACTGGGTGGTCCAGTTAGACAGATCTAGAATGGAGGCCCATGTCAGATAAAGGAAGGCTACGCAGGAGTCACCGACATACTCGGAGCCTTGGAGCACAAGACACGGAAGACTACTTCGTGTAGGTGTAGGACTCTTTACCTTGTCTGGCAAGGACCTTTTAAAGAACATTTCATGGTTCCCTGTGTTTTGACTGTTAGATAACAATAGCGTGGAGTTTCCTCATGTGTGCTAAGTGTGCAGGGAATGTTCTGGTGTTTGGGGGGGATTATCTGCCCCACCAAGGGCCGGATAATCCGGCCTAACTCATCTATCAAAGGCAGCCAAGGCGCGACGCTCGAAGTGGGTTCGGATTTTCTCCCGGAAAATCCGAACAGGGGTGGTTTTTCCTTCCCTGGCCGGATAATCCGGCCTTCGCATGGGGCCGGATAATCAGCCCCCTAGAAAATAATCAAAGGCTGTCAAGGCGCGACGCTCTGAGTGGATTTGTATTTTCTCCCAAAAAATCTGAACAGGGGCGGTTTTTCCTTCCCTGGCCGGATAATCCGGCCTTCGCATGGGCCCGGATAATCTGCCCCCTAGGAGGCACTCAAGGGCAGGCTCGGCGCGTTGCTCTGAGTGGGGGCGGTTTATCTGCCAGATAATCCGAGTTTGGGGCGGAGTTTTCCCCAGGCCGGATAATCCGAGCCTCACTTGGGCCGGATAATCCGGCCCCCAAAGGCTCCAACGGCTCAGTTTGGGAAGGGGTTATAAAAGCCCCTTCATCCCCTTCAGGCAAACCTCTCGACTCATTCGAAAAGTGTCAGACCCATTGCAAGAGCTCTCTCTCGATCTCCTACTTCAACCACCCGAAGACTTCGATCTTTGGGGGAATTGAAGGAGGAGACAATCTACATCGTCATCACGAATCAAGCGCATCAAATACTCTCCATTCATTTGGAGAAATCCCCGATCTAGTATTCTTGTCAATATCTAGATCTTGTGTTTTCTTATTGATAACTTCTTATTGTGGCAGCTTGTTGTCATTACGGGAGCCTCCAATTTGGTTGTGGAGTTGTGCCCCGCTAGTTGTGTAATGGCGTCGGTTCCCGCCTCGAAGGGTTCCTATAGTGGAAAGGTGGATTAGACCTTTGGTGGCGGGATCCATCGGAGAACAGGGTGAGGCCTATTGTGGCGTGGTGGTCTTAGTACAGCCCACCCCTCCAACACAGATGTACTTCCCTTAACAAGGAAGGAACTGCGGTAAAACAAATCATGTGTTTCCGCATGCTTCACTACGGTTCACTCGTTCCTCTTTCCACTCGCCTTTTACTCGCTAGTAGTTAGGTTTGCATATAGGGAAATTCTTACTAATAGTCTATCTAGAGAATTTACCTTTTGTGTCAAGCCTAAAATTGAAAAAGCATTAAAATTTGAAGTAGCACCTATTCACCCCCCCCCTCTAGGTGCCCATATGATCCATTTCAATTGGTATCAGAGCCCCGGCTCTTTATTTGGGCTTAACCGCCTAAGAGAAGTATGGGTACCAAGGAGAATGGGAATGAGGTTGTGGACAAGGTCACAATGGATGACCTCAAGACGTTGGAAACAACCTTGTTGAAATCCTTTGAGACCAAGATGGAGGACATGCACCAAATAATTGCTCGCCTCACATCACCCGTAGCCCCATCTACATCCTCCTCTGAGGCTGCCACTCCCTCATCCAAGGATAAGGCTAACACCGGATCCAAGGAAGATGAAGTGGTACGTGAAAAACATAATGGTTCCGCCTCTAAGAAGGGAAGTGATCAGGAGGAATATGAAGGAAATATGCCCTAAGAGGCAATAATAAAGTTGTTATTATGTATTCCTTGTATATGATAGATGTTTATTTTGCATGCTATAATTGTATTGATAGGAAACTTTAATACATGTGTGTTTAATAAAGAAAAATGGTTCCTAGTTATGCCTCTCTTATAGACTAGCTCGTTGATTAACAAGATGATCAAAGTTTCCTGATCATAGACATTGGATGTTGTTAATAATGAGGTCACAGCATTTGTGAAATGATGTGATGAGCATTCATCCGAAGTATAGCATTACGATCAAAGTCATTATGTTTATATTTCTATAACATCATACGAAGTAATCTTAGTCCTTAGACCATGAGATCATGTTAATTGCTAACACCGGAAGAGTATCTTGATAACATCAAACGTCACACCATAACAGGGTGACTATAAAGGTGGGTTCAGTACTATGAAGGTGTTAGGTTGAGGCTCATGGATCAAGAGTGGAATTAGTCAATCCCGATGACGGATAGATATACTCTGGGCCCTCGCGGTGATATCACATTAAGATAGCTTGCCAGCAAGTGATGTGATCACTAGAATGCTATATCACGGGAACGAGAAAAGAGTGCATGTCGGTAACGAGATCAAACTAGGTATTTGGATACCGATGATCGAATCTTGGACATGTATTATATCATGAGACAAAGGGATTAAGTTACTAGCGTTAAAGGTTCTCACGATCATAGAAGTCATCGTTGAATGTGCAGGAGTCAGTATGGATCTTCAGGTCCCCTTCTGATTACTGATCTAAGAGGAGTCTCAATCATGTCTGCATTATTTGCGAACCGTAGAGTGACACACTTAAGGGTTGCCGGACACCATTTAGGAGCACATATGTTTTAGACAAAAGGTTTGCAAAGCTCAGGAAATGTTTCGATAGAAACAGGAATTGTTTCGATAGAAACCGGAATTATTTCGGGTGAAATTGTAGAAAGTGGTTCTGCATGTGATATTGAAATGTTGCAAGGGGTTTTATGTGAATGTTTGTTAATTAAAGTAATTAACAAAATTCTGAATAAAATAAATAAAAGAGTTTTATTAATTGAGAGTTGCATTAAATTTGGTGGAAATTTAATGCATGTGAGTGGAACTTTGGGTGGAGCTTGAATTGATGTGAGTGGAGATTCCACCACATGAATGAGGAAGAGGAGGGGGCTCCCTCCTTCGCTGCCGGCCATGGTAGGGGAGGAGACCCCCCTCTCCTCCCTCACAAAGCACACCTCCTCGTGAAGGATCTCTCTCCCCCTCTAGATATTCCCCCATGGTCTCGGATTAGCGAGATACATGTTCCCGGTGGCCTTGCGTCTGGAAGGAGTTGCTGCTTCCGCTGATTAGCTGGAGCGAGGAGGTGGAGGTTGTCCGGTGGCTTGAACATGTGTGCGTGGACGGATGCGCTGTTGATTTGCGGCGCTCGGACTTCCACACGATCTTGAGATCGGCAAGCGTACGACTACATCAACCACAAGTTCCTACTCGTTAACAAAACTCGTTGTCTTTGAGGGTAAGTTCTCCATGGATGTATGTCCACCCGTTGCTCTGTATCTAGTAGATAGATCTTGGTGTATAGTTCTCATCGTAGGAAAATTTTTGTTTTCTATGCTGCGGACCTAACAGTGGTATCAGAGCCTGATCTATGAGTAGGTGCTTTGCACGGGTAGTACACATATGTTTATATGTGGGCGATGATGATCATGTTATTGCATCTTCTATGTATCTTGGATATTGGTGGCATAGTGGGATGAAGCGGCCCGGACCAACCTTACATGTCATCGTACATGAGACCGGTTCCACGACTGACATGCAACTAGTTTTGCATATGTGGCTAGCGGATGTCTGACTCTCCTACTATAGTCAATATCTGATTTACAACGAGTTGCTAATAACTTGGTTATCCTCATTGTGGTTCATGTTCGTAGGTAAGACCGGTTCTATCTCCGAAAGCCCTAAGCCACGTAAAACTTGCAATTGATAAATTAGAGGCGTCTAGTTTAGATCGTTGTTGGGCTAGTGTCTTGATATGGTATTGTTGTAAGTAGATGTATGATAGATACTCTTACAACACACTCAACGTGTAAGTTCCATAGACCTTGGCCTTACACATAAAGGAATTATAGAGATCATACCACGATGCAAATGATAGAGATCAAATGCATGGACCATATCATCTCACTTCACACATTAGATGTTTGCATCTTATATTGCTAGTTTGGCGCTTTTGGTAGCATTATAAGATGATCCCTCATTTAGATATCAAGATAAAATGTGTTCTTCCTTAAGTATGCACCGTTTGATGGATCGTGTTTCGAGGCATCACGTGATGATCGGGTGTTCTTGACTCTACGCTTTCATACGACGGGTGTAAGACAGTTTTACACACGCGAATAGTAAGGTTCTTACTTGGCGAGCCTAGCATGTACAGACATGGCCTCGGAACACGGACCGAAAGGTTAAGCATGAGTCATATAGTTGATATGATGCCCATATAGATGCTCGCCTTTGAAGTTACACCGACTCACGTGATGATCGGACTTGGTGTAGTGGATTTGGTTCATGTAATCACCAAAAGGACACGATGGATGTCGTTTTTGAGTGGGAGTTCATTAGTAATTTGGATTAGTTGAACTCAATCTATCATAAACTTAGTCTAAATATACTTTACAAATTCTGTTGTAGATGGCACCACCTGCTTTTAATTTCAATGTGTTCATGGAGAAAGAGAAACTTGTTGCGAATGGTAGCAACTTCACCAACTGGGCTATGAATTTGAGGATTCTCCTCACTGCTGCACAAAAGCAATATGTGCTAGAGATGCTGCTAGGCCCCCCACCAGCTCCTGATGCCCCTGACGAGGAAAAGAACGTCCATATAACTCGTCAGGAGAACCACAACTTAGTTCATTGCGGCATACTGTATGGGCTAGAGCCAGAACTTCTAAAGCGTTTCAAAAATGGCAATGCCTTTGATACCATGGGAGAATTGAAAATGATTTTCGGTACCCATGCTGCCATAGAGAGTTATAATGCTTCTGAAAAGTTCTTTAGCTACATGATGGAGGAGAACAGCTCCGTTAGTGAGCACGTACTCAAAATGTCTGGGTACGCCGATAAGCTTGTGTCCTTGGGAATAATGATTCCCATTGACTTAGGCATACATCATGTTCTCCAATCTCTGCCACCTAGCTACAAGAGCTTCGTGATGAACTATAACATGCAGGGCATGAAGAAGTCTCTTCCCGAGCTTCTGTCAATGCTTAGGACTGCAGAAGTGGAGATTAGGAAAGAACATCAAGTGTTCATGATCAATAAGACCACCGGTTTCAAGAAGGACAAGAAAGGCAAGCAGGAGGGAAAGAAGGGCGGCAAATCTGTTGCCGCACCTGAAAAGAAACCCCGAGCTGGCCCTAAGTCTGTTACCGAGTGCTACTATTGCAAGGGGACTGGCCATTGGAAGCGCAACTGCCCCAAGTACTTGGTGGAGAAGAAGGTCGGCAAGGCAAACAAAGGTATATGTGATATACATGTTATTGATGTGTACTTGACTAGTACTCGCAGTAGCACCTAGGTATTTGATATGGGATCGGTTGCTAATATATGTAACTCGGTTCAGGGGCTGCGGAACAAGCGACAGCTAGCAAGGGATGAGGTCATGATGCGGGTCGGTAATGGATCAAGAGTTGATGTGATCGTCGTCGGAACGCTGCCTCTCCATATGCCAACAGGATTAGTTATAAATCTGAATAATTGTTATTTGGTGCCTGCACTGAGCATGAACATTGTATCCAGATCGTGTTTGATGCAAAGTGGTTATTCTTTAAATCTAAAAACAATGGTTGTTCGATTTATATGAATGATATCTTTTATGGTCATGCACCTGTGTTGAATGGTTTATTTCTGTTGGATCTCGATAGTAGTATTACGAATATTCATAATGTTGATGCTAAATGGATTAAACTTGATAATGATATATCTGCATATATGTGGCACTGCTGTCTAGGTCATATTGGCGTTAAACGCATGAAGAAACTCCATTCTGATGGACTTTTGGAATCAATTGATTTTGAATCATTTGATACATGTGAGCCATGCCTTATGGGCAAGATGACTAGAACGTCGTTTTCCGGTTCAATGGAACAGGCGATAGATTTATTGGAAATCATACATACTGATGTGTGTGGACCAATGAGTCTGTCGGCGCGAGGTGGATATCGTTATTTTGTTACTTTCACGGATGATTTGAGTAGATACGGGTATATATATTTAATGAAACATAAGTCTGAAACCTTTGAAAAGTTCAAGGAATTTCAGAATGAAGTGGAAAATCATCATAATAGAAAGATCAAATTTCTGTGGTCCGACCGTGGAGGAGAGTATCTTAGTTATGAGTTTAGCACACATATGAAAGACTGTGGAATAGTTTCACAACTCACGCCTGCCGGAACACCACAACGTAATGGTGTGTTGGAACGTCGTAATCGTACTTTATTGGATATGGTTCGATCTATGATATCTTTGACTGACTTGCCACTGTCATTTTGGGGTTATGCACTGGAAACCGCTGCATTCACTTTAAATAGGGCACCATCTAAATCCGTTGAAATGACACCGTATGAATTATGGTTTGGAAACAAACCTAAGATGTCATTTCTTAAAGTTTGGGGATGCGATGTTTATGTGAAGAAACTTCAGCCGGATAAACTCGAACCCAAAGCGGAAAAATGCGTCTTCATAGGAAACCCTAAGGAAACAATTGGGTATACCTTCTATCACAGATCCGAGGGCAAGGTTTTTGTTGCCAAGAATGGATCCTTTCTTGAGAAGGAGTTTCCCACGGAAGGTGTGAATAGTCGAAAGGTAGAACTCGAAGAGCTTATTGAACCTTATCTTCATGAATTGGCAAGTGGCGCAGCACCAGAAGTTGTTTCGGAGTTGACTTCACCTGATGAAGAGAGAGTTAATGATAATGATCATGAAACTCCGAAAGAGGATACTGCCGAACCTCGCAGGTCAAGCAGGACACGTGCAGCTCCTGAACTGTACGGCAATCCTGTTATGAATTTCATTATTAATGAAATAGATGACCCTACGATGTATGAAGAAGTGATGATGAGCCCTGATTCCAACAAATGGCTAGAAGCCATGAAATTCGAGATGGAATCCATGTATGAAAACCAGGTTTGGACCTTGGTGGACTTACCTCACGATCGAAAGGCCGTTGAGAATAAATGGATTTTGAAAAGAAAAACTGATGCTGATGGTAATGTGACCATCTATAAAGCTCGACTTGTCGCAAAGGGGTTTCGACAAATTCAAGGAGTTGACTACGATGAGACATTCTCTCCCGTAGCGATGCTAAAGTCGGTTAGGATTATGTTAGCAATTGCTGCATAGTTTGATTATGAAATATGGCAGATGGATGTCAAAATTGCGTTCCTCAATGGTAATATTGAAGAAGAGTTGTATATGATACAACCTAAGGGTTTTGTCGATCCTAAGGATGCTGATAAGGTATGCAAGCTTCAGCGATCCATCTATGGACTGAAGCAAGCATCCCGGAGTTGGAATCTCCGCTTTGATGAGGTGATCAAAGAGTTTGGATTTGTCCAAACTTATGGAGAGGCTTGTATTTACAAGAAAGTGAGTGGGAGCAATGTGTCATTTCTAATATTATATGTGGATGACATATTATTGATTGGAAATGATATAGATCTTTTAAACAGTGTTAAAAGTTATCTAAATAGCAAATTTTCGATGAAGGACCTTGGTGAAGCTTCATATATATTAGGCATTAAAATCTATAGAGATAGATCAAGACGCCTAATTGGGCTATCGCAGAGTACATACCTTTATAAGATATTAAAGAAGTTTAATATGGACGGAAGTAAGAAGGGGTACTTACCTATGTTGCAAGGCAAGACATTGAGTAAGACTCAAAGTCCGGCTACGGCGGAAGAAAGAGAGATAATGGATAAGATCCCCTATGCCTCAGCCGTAGGCTCTATAATGTATGCCATGCTATGTACAAGACCGGATGTGGCACATGCTATTAGTTTGACTAGTAGGTACCAATCTGATCCAGGTTCGGAACACTGGATAGCGGTCAAAAATATCCTTAAGTACTTGAGAAGAACTAAGGATATGTTTCTTGTATACGGAGGTGAAGAAGAGCTAGTCGCTAAGTGTTATGTCGATGCTAGCTTTGACACCGATCCGGATGACTCTAAGTCTCAATCCGGATACGTATTTCTCTTGAACGGAGTAGCAGTTAGTTGGAGGAGTTCCAAACAACCTGTGGTGGCTGGATCAACGACGGAGGCGGAATATGTTGCTGCTTCAGAAGCGGCGCAGGAAGCGGTTTGGATGAAGGAGTTCATAACAGAACTGGGTGTGGTTCCTAGTGCATTGGACCCAATGGTGATCTATTGTGACAATAATGGAGCCATAGCCAACGCCAAGGAACCAAGGTCTCACAAGAATTCCAAGCATATTAAGCGCCGATTTCAGTCCATCCGCGAGCATGTCAAGGATGGAGACATAAAGATTTGTAAAGTGCACACGGACCTGAATGTAGCAGATCCATTGACTAAAGTTCTCCCTAGGGAAAAAGATGATCAACACCAGAACTCCATGGGTGTTAGATTTATCACTATGTAAACTAGATTATTGTCTGTGGTGCAAGTGGGAGACTGAAGGAAATATGCCCTGAGAGGCAATAATAAAGTTGTTATTATGTATTCCTTGTATATGATAGATGTTTATTTTGCATGCTATAATTGTATTGATAGGAAACGTCAATACATGTGTGTTTAATAAACAAAAAGGGTTCCTAGTTATGCCTCTCTTATAGACTAGCTCGTTGATTAACAAGATGATCAAAGTTTCCTGATCATAGACATTGGATGTTGTTAATAACGAGGACACAACATTTGTGAAATGATGTGATGAACATTCATCCAAAGTATAGCATTATGATCAAAGTCATTATGTTTATATTGCTATAACATCATACGAAGTAATCTTAGTCCTTAGACCATGAGATCATGTTAATTGCTAACACCGAAAGAGTATCTTGATAACATCAAACGTCACACTGTAACAGGCTAACTATAAAGGTGGGTTCAGTACTACGAAGGTGTTATGTTGAGGCTCATGGATCAAGAGTGGAATTTGTCAACCCCGATGACGGATAGATATACTCTGGGACCTCTCGGTGATATCACATTAAGATAGCTTGCAAGCAAGTGATGTGATCACTAGAATGTTATATCACGGGAACGAGAAAAGAGTGCATGTCGGTAACGAGATCAAACTAGGTATTTGGATACCGATGATCAAATCTCGGACATGTATTATATCATGAGACAAAGGGATTAAGTTACTAGCGTTAAAGGTTCTCACGATCACAGAAGTCATCGTTGAATGTGCAGGAGTCAGTATGGATCTCCAGGTCCCGCTTCTGATTATTGATCTAAGAGGAGTCTCAATCATGTTTGCATTATTCGCAAACTGTAGGGTGACACACTTAAGGGTTTCCGGACACCATTTAGGATCACATATGTTTCATACAAAAGGTTTGCAAAGCGCAGGAAATGTTTCGATAGAAACAGGAATTGTTTCGATAGAAACCGGAATTGTTTCGAGTGAAATTGCAGAAAGTGGTTCTGCATGTGATATTGAAATGTTTCAAGGGGTTTTATGTGAATGTTTGTTAATTAAAGTAATTAAAAAAATCTGAATAAAATAAATAAAAGAGTTTTATTAATTGAGAGTTGCATTAAATTTGGTGGAAATTTAATGCATGTGAGTGGAACTTTGGGTGGAGCTTGAATTGATGTGAGTGGAGCTTCCACCACATGAATGAGGAAGAGGAGGGGGCTCCCTCCTTGGCCGCCGGCCATGGTAGGGGAGGAGTCCCCCCTCTCCTATAAAAGGCCCCCCTCTCCTCCCTCACAAAGCACACCTCCTCGTGAAGGATCTCTCTCCCCCTCTAGATATTCCCCCATGGTCTCGGATTAGCGAGATACATGTTCCCGGTGGCCTTGTGTTTGGAAGGAGTTGCTGCTTCCGCTGATTCGCTGGAGCGAGGAGGTGGAGGTTGTCTGGTGGCTTGAACGTGTGTGCGAGGACGGATGCGCTGCTGATTTGCGGCGCTCGGACTTCCACACGATCTTGAGATCGGCAAGCGTACGACTACATCAACCACGAGTTCCTACTCGTTAACAAAACTCGTTGTCTTCGAGGGTAAGTTATCCATGGATGTATGTCCATCCGCTTCTCTGTATCTAGTAGATAGATCTTGGCGTATAGTTCTCATCGTAGGAATTTTTTTGTTTTCTATGCTGTGGACCCAACAGAATATAGTGAGGTTCATCACTTATATTCCCCCGACCCACCTATCCCTCATCCTCATATAAACAATAGGGGTGATCCACCCAAGCTTACTGCATCTTCATTTAATCAATGGCAATTCTTAATGAAGTCTCATGTATGCAGCTCTTCTATTGAACTTTGGAGGATTATCAAAGAGGGTCTTCATATTGGAGATCACACCAACTTGCCAAGAAGAGAGGTTGTGGATATCCAATTGAATGCAACGGCTCTCCACATGATACAGCTCGGAGTGGGTCCCAAGTACATGCCCCACATTGAAATCTCAACACAGCTAAAGAAGCTTGGGATGCTCTCACCGACCTCTTTATTGGAAATAAAAGCATGAGAAGGAATAGGTATGATGCCCTTAGTAATGAAGCTGAAGGATTCTACATGTTGGATGGTGAAAACCATGAAGACATGTATAGAAGACTCAAGGGCATCGCAATAACTTTTAGAAAGCATGGAGCTACTCATATAGATGATGCTTGGATAAAAAGGAAATACATGAGTCCTCTAATGCCTTTTGAGCCAACGGACCTGAAGAGCTTGCAAGGTAGACACAACTACCATCAAATGACGGCCAATGAAGTCATGCAATAAATGGCATCATTCAAGGTTGCAGCTAAGAACACGGAAGATACCCATGCCCGTGCCATTGGAATGCAAAAGGGGTCAATGTTGCTCTAAAGGAAAATGTTGTTGTGCAAGATGAGGACGAAAGAGCTTTCGAGGGTGCCTCCATGGACTGCCCCGATGAAGTAAAGCATGCTCATGGTGAGTACATGGCGTTCTACGCAAGGAACTTTTTGAAGGATCCAGCCAAGGCCAAGTTGGATCTCGAGCGCAAGAATGGGTCAAGTGGAAGAAGAGAAAATGGCCCAAAACTAAGAACATGCTACAATTGTGGAGATATACTACACTTTGTGGCTGAGTGTCCATATCAAAATAGAGAAGACAACGGTGGCAGGCTCATCCTTAAATAAAAATCCAAGGCACCTAAGAAAAAACCATTTATCAAAAAGAATGGCCCTTACAAGAAGCAACCCAAGATTGTCTTGGTGGCACAAGAAGAATATTCCTCTGCAAGTGAAGATGAAGAGGATGAAGATAGTTCTCGTGAGGTGGCTGCTATAGCCACCACATCGACTCCATCATCTCTCTTCGACTCACCAAACGAAAATGTCATCAACAACAACGTCACTTGTCTTATGGCAAGAGGGTCTGAGGTATCATCTTCTAGTTCTTCATTCCCTAAGACTAACATAAATATGGATATGGATGGTCATACTAGTCTTAAAATGAAAGAAGAAGTTATTTCTTTGGACAACTTTTTCACTAACTTGCAAGGTGAGCACAAACTTCATTTTGATGCTCTTATGAGTCAACTTTCCCAAGACGAAGATCTCCTCAAAGAAAATGGCAGAATTGAAAGAGAAGATGCCTTGGAGATAGCTTCTTTGAAGAATGCCTTGGAAGAAGAAGAGGAAGATCGAGTATCCTTGGAAGAGAGACTCGAATCAATTGAGGAGTCACATGAAGAACATGTGGCTCAGCTCATCAAAGAACATGACAACGCTCTTGCCAAGGTAAAGAAACTAAAGAAAGAAAAGATTGAATTTGGGGCTGCTCATGCTAGACTCGCGGAGAAGTTTGAGAAACTTGACATTGCTCACAAGGCATTGGAGAGTGAACATTCTACTCTAAATGAGTCTCATGACCAGCTCCAAACTCAATTGAGTAAGTATGATGTGCCCAACACCTCCACACCATCTTATGGACAAGAAGAACTTGCAAAGGGATCTCAACACAAAGGTAAAGAAGTTCTAGATGAGATACTTAGCAAGCAAAGGACAAACAATGGAAGAGAGGGTCTTGGTTATATTCCCAAGACAAAGAACAAGAAGAAGAAGAAGAAGAAGAAGAAAAGCAAGACTGCTCAGCCAAAGACTAGCACCACCACCAATGACAAGTCTAATTATGATGGTTTTGCAGGGGCTAACAATCCTAACTTTGAGTTATATTGTGATTATTATGGTGATGTTTATGCTAGTTATGTAGGTCCTTATGATTGTTACATTCCTTGGTCTATTTGGGTCCCCAAGACCCTTGTCACTAACATGAGAGGACCCATTGAAAAATGGGTACCTAAAACCAAGAAGCAACTTTCTTGCAGGGCTATGCTTCCAGTGGGTCTAAATGGGTACTCGATAGCGGATGCACGAGTCACATGACCGGAAGCAAGGAGATCATCACGGAGATGTGGCCAAATCATGATCATATAACCGTCTCCTATGGTGACAAGTCAAAATCTGAGGTATTGGGTCTCGGCAAAGTTGTGGCGGCTCACGAATATCTCTCTCGTGGACGTCATGCTTGTTGAGACCCTCGGTTACAATTTACTTTCAGTTCACGCCCTTGGTAAGATGGGCTTTGCAGTTTTTATTGATGCTGATTTGGTGGTACTCTTGTGGAGCAAGTCTCTAAAAGTCGCTTTCGTGGGATATGTCGAAAATGACCTGTACGTGGTGGCCTTTTCGGGGAAAACCACTACAGGCCCAATGTGTCTTTTCGGAAAGGCTGACGCAGGTTGGTTATGGCATCGCCGACTAGCCCACGTCAATATGAGAACTTTGCAAAGTCTCCACAAGGGTGGCCACATCCTTGGACTAAAAGAAAATGTTTCCTTTGCCAAAGATCGTGTTTGTAGAGCTTGTGTTGAAGGGAAAATGCATGACTCTCCTCATCGAAGGAAGACTATTATTTTGTCAAAAAGGATCTTAGAGCTCCTTCATGTGGACCTCTTTGGACCTCCATCTCATGAAAGCCTCGGTGGGAAGAAGTACTGCCTTGTGATTGTTGATGATTACTTAAGATACAGTTGGGTCTATTTCTTCAAGTTGAAGAGCGAGACTCAACAAACGGTCATCGACTTCGCCAACAAGGTTCAACGTCAACACAGCGTCCCTATTCTGGAAATAAGAAGTGATAACAGCTCCGAGTTCAAGAACTACACCTTAAATTAATTCCTAAGTGAAGAGGGGATAAGACATCAATATTCCGCTGCGTACACCCCTCAACAAAATGATGTTGCCGAGAGGAAGAATCAGACTCTAATGGATATGGCAAGGTCTATGCTAGTTGAACTCAAGTCTCCATATAACTTCTGGGCTGAAGCAATCTCTACCGCTTGTCATTCATCCAACCGGTTATACCTCCGTAAAATCTTGGACAAGACTCCGTATGAAATACTTACCAGTAACAAGCCAAACATCTCATACTTTCGGGTATTTGGGTGTAAGTGTTTCTTTCTCATCAAGGGAGTTCGTTTATCTAAATTTGAGTCTAAGGCTTTAGAAGGTATTTTTGTTGGTTATGGTGCCAAATCCCACACTTATAGAGTCTACAATAAGCTCTCCGGATCTGTTGTAGAATCTTGTAGTGTGGTGTTCGAGGAAAATGATGGCTCCCGTGTGGGGCAAGTTGATGTTTGTGATGAAGATGTTGAAATACCCCAAGATGTCATAAGAAGAATGGGCGTGGGATTTTTCCGCCCCATTGAGGAACCCCTTGTGGCGGATCGGGAAGGACAATGCTCTACTCATGAAGAGCCCTCATCTACATAGACTCAACATGCTCCAACCACGGGAGTAACTTCTACACCAACTCCACCAAATGCTTAAGGTCAACATGCTCCTGAATGCTCACTGGATTATCCGGTCACCACTCCACTGATGACCAAACTGCTCATCATATTGAAGAAACAGCTACAAGCCCCAGGCCGGATTTTTTGGCTGACCCCGGATTATCCGGCCCCTCACCAATTCAAGCAAGCTCCAGCAAACCTGGTGAAGATGTTTCAGGTTCTCCCAGGCCGGATTATCCGGCCTCACCCTCGGCTGGATTATCCGGCCCTGAAACTCCTAATGATCAGCAGGCTCCTGTTACGGCTGTTGATCCACTTTAAGGGCAAGTTTCGTCATCTCCTTCTACTGATAATCAGACTACTAATCAAGGTCAAGCAAATGATTCCAACAAAGACACAAGCGATGAAACTATTCCACCAAGAGACAACAAGCTTATTGAACTTCGTCGCAAGGCTCGTGCTGATCAGTGATGGGTTCGTGGCATGGAAAACAAAAAATTTCTACCGCAAGAACGAACAAAACCCAGATCTAATCTAGATAAAAGCCAAGATCTAATCTATTAGACATGTGAAACGAGATAGATCTGTACTAACCCTCGTAGATCCGAAAGCGTTATGAGATTAGATCTCGGGGTTGATGTAGTCGATCACTTGCCGATCTCAAGATCGTGTGGACGATCCTTCGGGCAACGCTTCCGCAGTCGGTCACACGTGCGGAGTCGAAGCATACGTTCCTCTCCCTGTTCCAGCGAGCAGCGGAGGTAGTAGATCTTCTCCACGGAATCCCAGCAGCACGACGGTGTGGTGGTGGTGGTGGAGTAGAGATTTCTGGAGGGCTTCGCCTAAGCCGGAGCAGAGCGAAGGAGGAGGAGAGAGGCGGCGGCTAGGGTTTGTTATGGGAGAGGTCTAGGGGGTGGCGCCCCCTCCCCTCTATTTAAAGGAGGGAGGCGCCATGGGAGGGGGAGTTCTAGTAGGACTCCCCTCCCTCCTTGGCCGGCGGATTGGGAGGGGGGAAGGAATCCTCCTCCCCCACGAATCTGTGTCTTGTCCCACAAAGACTCCTTGATCCTTTCTTGGTTTTCAAGCAAACTCCAAGAAATCTTCTAGAACCTTCCAAAACATTCTGAAACCTTCTAGAATCTCCATACAAACACTCCGGAACATTTCCTAACTTAGAAAATGATCCCCAATATATGAATCTTATTCTCCGGACAATTCCGGATCTCCTCGTGATGTCCCGGATCCAATCCGAGACTCCGAACAACATTCGGTCTCCAACGCATATTCCATATCTACTTAAAACAACTTTGAACCTTAAGTGTGTCACCCTACGGTTCGTGAATATGCAGACATGATGAAGACACCTCTCCGATCAATAACCATCAGCGGGATCTGGAGATCCATAACGGCTCCCACATACTCAACAATGACTTCATGATCGATAGAACCATTAACATATGAAACCAATTCCCTTTGTCACGCGATATTCTACTTATCCGAGGTTTGATCGTCGGTATCTCCATACCTAGTTCTACCTCGTTACTGATAAGTACTCTTTACTCGTTCCATGTTATGTCATCCCTTGTGACCTAGTCACATGCTTGCAAGCTAACTAGATGACATTCCACCGAGAGGGCCCAGAGCATATTTATCCGTCATATGGATGGACAAATCCCAATCTTGGTCCATGCGCTTCAACACATACTTTCAGAATACCCAATGACACCTTTATAACCACCCAGTTATGAAGCGGTGTTTGATGTCATCAAAGTACCCATCCGGTGATGGTGATTAACATAACCTCATGGTCAAAGGATTAGGTTACTATGCATTTGAAAGCTTATAGCAATACGAACTTAATGAGTTGATCTTATGCTACGCTTACTATGGGTGTGTGTCCATCACATCATTCTCCTAATGATATAACCTTGTTATTAATGACATCCAATGTCCATGATCAGGAAACCATGATCATCATTTAATCAACAAGCTAGTTCCACAAGAGGCTTACTAGGGACTCTTTTATGTTTACAAAACACACATGTATCAGTGTTTCCTTATAATACAATTATAGCATGGGATGCAAACATTCATCACAAACACAAAGATATAATAATAACCACTTTTATTATTGCCTCTTGGGCATATCTCCAACAGTCTCCCACTTGCACTAGAGTCAATAATCTAGATTACATGGTAATATACCTAACACCCATGGCGTTCTGGTGTTGGTAATGCTTTGCTCTAGGGAGAGGTTTAGTCAATGGATCTGCCACATTCAGATCAGTGTATACTTTGCAAATCTTTATGTCACCATCTCGGACATACTCGCGAATAGCATGGAAACGTAGCTTGATGTGCTTCAGCTTGCTATGTGACCTTGGCTCCTGTGCATTAGCTATGGCACCTGTGTTGTCACAGTAGATGGCCATCGGGTCCAACGCACTGGGAACCACGCCAAGTTCAGTAATGAACTCCTTCATCCATATGGCTTCTTGTGCAGCCTCCGAAGCAGTTATGTATTCCGATTCAGTTGAAGATTTCGCCACAACGCTTTGCTTGGCACTCCTCCAGCTCACTGCAGCACCATTCAAAATAAATACGTATCCAGACTGTGACTTCGAGTCATCTGGATCGGTGTTCCAACTAGCATCAGCGTAACCGTTTACAACAAGCTGTTCATCACCTCCATAAGAAAGAACCATATCCTTAGTCCTATTCAGGTACTTTAGGATATTCTTGACCGCTGTCCAGTGTTCCATTCTAGGATCACTTTGATATCTGCTAGTCAAACTAACAGCATGTGTTATATCTGGTCTTGTACACAGCATGGCATACATGATAGAACCTATGGCTGAGGCATAGGGAATATTATTCATCTTTTCTCTATCTTCTGCCGTAGCCGGACTTTGAGTCTTACTCAAGGTCTTACCTGACAACATGGGCACGAACCCTTTCTTGCTCTCTTCCATTCTAAACTTCTTTAGAACTTTGTCTAAGTATGTACTTTGTGAAAGCGCTATTAGGCGTCTTGATCTATCTCTATAAATCTTGATGCCTAGAATATATGCCGCTTCGCCAAGATCCTTCATTGAAAAACTATTATTCAAATAGGTTTTGACGCTATTAAGAAGTTCTATATCATTCCCAATCAACAATATGTCATCTACATATAGTACTAGGAATGCTACAGAGCTCCCACTCACTTTCTTGTAAATACAAGCTTCTCCATAAGTTTGTATAAATCCAAAGTTTTTGATTACTTTATCAAAACGTTGATTCCAACTCCGGGATGCTTGCTTCAGTCCATAAATGGAGCGCTGAAGTTTGCATACCTTGTCAGCATCACTAGGATCGACGAAACCCTTGGGTTATACCATATACAACTCTTCCTCAATGTCACCATTAAGGAACGCCGTTTTGACATCCATCTGCCAAATCTCATAATCGAAATATGCATCAATTGCTAACAAAATCCTCACAGACTTTAGCTTCGCTACTAGTGAGAAAGTCTCATCGTAGTCAACTCCTTGAATTTGTCGGAACCCTTTCGCGACAAGTCGAGCTTTATAGACGGTAACATTACCATCAACATCTGTTTTTCTTTTGAAAATCCATTTGTTCTCGACAGCCTTATGGCCATCCGGTAAGTCCACCAAAGTCCACACTTGGTTTTCGTACATGGATCCCATCTCGGATTTCATGGCTTCTAGCCATTTGTTGGAATCTGGGCTCACCATAGCTTCTTCATACGTCGCAGGGTCATCAGTGTTGTCCACCAACATGACGTTCAAGGCAGAGTCATACCAATCAGGAGTGGTACGAACCCTCGTTGACCTGCGAGGTTCTGCAGTAACTTCGTTCGAAGTTTCATGATCACCATCATTAGCTTCCTCTCCAATTGGTGCAGGCGGCACAAAAACATCTTCCGGTGCTGCACTACTCTCAATTCCGAGAGAAGGTTCAATAACCTCGTCGAGTTCTACTTTCCTTCCAGTCACTTCTTTCAAGAGAAACTCCTTCTCAAGAAAGGATCCATTCTTGGCAACGAAAACTTTGCCTTCGGATCTATGATAGAAGGTATACCCAATTGTTTCTTTAGGGTATCCTATGAAGACACATTTCTCCGCTTTGGGTTCAAGCTTATCAGGCTGTAACTTCTTTACATACGCTCCGCAACCCCAAACTTTAAGGAACGACAACTTAGGTTTCTTACTAAACCACAATTCGTACGGTGTCGTTTCAACGGATTTAGATGGTGCCCTATTTAAAGTCAATGCGGTTGTCTCTAATGCATAGCCCCAAAACGATAGTGGTAAATCTGTAAGAGACATCATAGACCGAACCATATCTAAGAGAGTTCGATTACGACGTTCGGACATACCATTACGTTGTGGTGTTCCCGGCGGTGTCAACTGCGAAAGTATTCCACATTTCTTTAAATGCATGCCAAACTCATAACTCAGATATTCACCTCCGCGGTCAAAACGCAGAAACTTAATCTTCTTGTTATGATGATTTTCCACTTCACTTTGAAATTCCTTAAACTTCTCGAAAGTTTCGGACTTATGTTTCATAAAGTAGACATACCCATATCTACTTAAGTCATCCGTGAAAGTGAGAACATAACGATATCGACCACGTGACGCTACACTCATTGGACCACACACATCGGTATGTATTATTTCCAATAAGTCTGTAGCTCGCTCCATTATTCCAGAGAATGGAGTCTTAGTCATTTTCCCATTAGACATGCTTCGCATCTTTCAAGTGATTCAAAATCAAGTGATTCAAGAAGTCCATCAGAATGGAGTTTCTTCATACGCTTCACTCCAATGTGACCAAGATGACAGTGCCACATGTATGTAGAATTATCATTCAATTTTATTCGTTTAGCATCTATGTTGTGAACATGTGTATCACTACTATCGAGATTCAATAAGAATAAACCATTCATCTCAGGTGCATTACCATAAAAGATATTACTCATATAAATCGAACAACCTTTATTCTCAGACTTAAAAGAGTAACCGTCTCGCAATAAACAAGATCCAGATATAATGTTCATGCTTAACACAGGCACCAAATAACAATTATTCAAATTTAAAACTAATCCCGAAGGTAGATGTAGAGGGAGCATGCCGACGGCGATCACATCAACCTTGGAGCCATTTCCAACGTGCATCGTTACCTCGTCTCTTGCCAGTCTTCGTTTATTCCGTAGCTCCTGTTTCGAGTTACAAATATGAGCAACCGAACCAGTATCAAATACCCAGGCACTACTACGACTACTAGTAAGATACACATCAATAACATGTATATCGAATATACCTTTCTTCTTGATGTTGCCATTCTTCAGATCTGCCAGGTACTTGGGGAAGTTATGCTTCCAGTGACCAGCACCCTTGCAGTAGAAGCATTCAGTTTCAGGCTTAGGACCAGCCTTGGGATTCTTAGCAGGTGCGGCAGCTTTCTTGCCGTCCTTCTTGAAGTTGCCCTTTTTCTTAGGCTTGCCCTGCTTCTTGAAATTGGTGGTCTTATTGACCATCAACACTTGGTCCTCCTTCTTGATCTCCACTTCAGCAGTTTTCAGCATGGACGATGGTTCAGGCAACGTCTTGTTCATGCAGTGCATATTGTAGTTCATCACAAAGTTCTTATAACTCGGTGGCAGTGATTGGAGGACACGGTGAATCCCTAACTCATTAGGAATCGTTATCCCCAACTCTTGGAGCTTGTTTGCGTGCCCAGACATGGTGAGCACGTGCTCGCTAACGGAGCTTCCCTCTTCCATCTTGCAGGTAAAGAACTTTTCGGAGGCCTCATAGCTCTCCACGGCCACGTGAGTCTCAAAAATGAGCTTGAGCTCCTTAATGATCTCGAACGGGTCGTGGTGCTCAAAACGCTTCTGGAGATCCGTTTCTAAACCGTACAGGATGGCACACTGAACTGTGGAGTAATGATTTTTCCGAGTGGCGTAAACATTCTTTACATCATCGTTGGCATCATCTGCAGGTGGGTCACCTAGCGGTGCTTCGAGCACATAGGTCATCTGACCAGCCCTGAGGACAATCTTCAGACCATGGAGCCAGTCCGTGAAGTTGCTTCCATTGTTCTTAAGCTTTTCTTTCTCTAGGAACGCATTGAAATTGATGGAGAGATTCGCCATAATCTACAAAAAAATTGTAAGTAGTTTAGACTAAGTTTATGATAAATTGAGTTCAATTTTAATTCTTAAATTAACTAGGTGAACTCCCACTCAAAACAACATCCCTCACATTATATTAGTGATTACACGAACCAAGTCCACTACACCAAGTCCGATCTTCACGAGAGAGGATGTAGTTTCATCGGCGAACAATCTTCATGTTCATCATATCACTTATATGACTCGTGCTCTACCTTTCGGTATTCCGTGTTCCGAGACCATGTCTGTACATGCTAGGCTCGTCAATATTAACCTTAGTTTCCGCATGTGCAAATCTGGCTTGCACCCGTTGTATGCACACGTAGAATCTATCACATCCGATCATCACGAGATGCTTCGAGACGATGAGTCTTAGCAACGGTGCCAACTAAGGACGAACACTTTATTACTTGAAATTTAGTGAGAGGGATCATCTTATAATGCTACCGTCGCGATCTAAGAAATACAATATGCATAAAGGATTAACATCACAGGCAATTCATAATTAGTGTGATATGATATGGCCCTTTCTTCTTATGCCTTTGATCTCCATCTCCAAAGCACGGACATGATCTCCATCATCACCAACATTGCGTCAAGGTCAGTGGCGCCGCTTCATGGTTGTCCATCATCACCAGCAACTATTACAACTACTTGGAACAAAGCTATTACAAGATGAATAGACACGCGGGTCTTAACAGAATTAAAGACAACCATTAGGCTCCTGCCGGTTGCCATATTACAACAAGGATCATTGCATACATCAAATATAATCACAATCACATGATGGCCATATCACATCACAAAACCCCTGCAAAAACAAGTTAGACGCCTCTAATTTTCTTTGCATGTTTTACGTGGTTTGGGGCTTTCGAATAAGAACGGATCTTACCTACGAAACTGAACCACAACATTGATACAAGTGCTATCGAGTGCAAAGTGTAGATTGGATCTATACTATGATGGGAGAGACAGACACCCGCAAAGCCACTTGTGCAAAGCAAGTTACACGTCAAGCGTGGAGCAAGTCTCATGTGCGATGACATGTAAGGTTAGCCCGAGCCGCTTCATCCCACCATACCGCAAGATGCAAAGTACACAAAGCAAAAGACGGCACAAGCACCAACGCCCACAACACCATTGTGTTCTACTCGTGCAACAGATCTACGCATAGATATGGCTCTGATACCACTGATGGGTTCGTAGCATGGAAAACAAAAAAATTCTACCGCAAGAACAAACAAAACCCAGATCTAATCTAGATAAAAGCCAAGATCTAATCTATTAGACATGTGCAACGAGATAGATCTGTACTAACCCTCGTAGATCCGAAAGCGTTACGAGATTAGATCTTGGGGTTGATGTAGTCGATCACTTTCCGATCTCAAGATCGTGTGGACGATCCTTCCGGCGCCGCGTTTCGGCAGCGCTTCCGCAGTCGGTCACACGTGCGGAGTCGAAGCAGACCTTCCTCTCCTCGTTCCAGCGAGCAGCGGAGGTAGTAGATCTTCTCCACGGAATCCTAGCAGCACGACGGTGTGGTGGTGGTGGTGGAGTAGAGATTTCTGCAGGGCTTCGCCTAAGCCGGAGCAGAGCGAAGGAGGAGGAGAGAGGCGGCGGCTAGGGTTTGTTATGGGAGAGGTCTAGGGGGTGGCACCCCCTCCCCTCTATTTAAAGGAGGGAGGCGCCATGGGAGGGGGAGTCCTAGTAGGACTCCCCTCCCTCCTTGGCCGGCGGATTGGGAGGGGGGAAGGAATCCTCCTCCCCCACGAATCCGTGTCTTGCCCCACAAAGACTCCTTGATCCTTTCTTGGTTTTCAAGCAAACTCCAAGAAATCTTCTAGAACCTTCCAGAACATTCCGAAACCTTCTAGAATCTCCATACAAACACTCCGGAACATTTCCTAACTTAGAAAATGATCCCCAATATATGAATCTTATTCTCCGGACAATTCCGGATCTCCTCGTGATGTCCTGGATCCAATCCAAGACTCCGAACAACATTCGGTCTCCAACGCATATTCCATATCTACTTAAAACAACTTCGAACCTGAAGTGTGTCACCCTACAGTTCGTGAATATGCAGACATGATGAAGACACCTCTCCGATCAATAACTATCAGCGTGATCTGGAGATCCATAACGGCTCCCACATACTCAACGATGACTTCGTGATCGATAGAACCATTAACATACGAAACCAATTCCCTTTGTCACGCGATATTCTACTTATCCAAGGTTTGATCGTCGGTATCTCCATACCTAGTTCTACCTCGTTACTCATAAGTACTCTTTACTCGTTCCATGTTATGTCATCCCTTGTGACCTAGTCACATGCTTGCAAGCTAACTAGATGACATTCCACCGAGAGGGCCCAGAGCATATCTATCCGTCATATGGATGGACAAATCCCAATCTTGGTCCATACGCTTCAACGCATACTTTCAGAATACCCAATGACACCTTTATAACCACCCAGTTACGAAGCGGTGTTTGATGTCATCAAAGTACCCATCCGGTGATGGTGATTAACATAACCTCATGGTCGAAGGATTAGGTTACTATGCATTTGAAATCTTATAGTAATACGAACTTAATGACTTGATATTATGCTACGCTTACTATAGGTGTGTGTCCATCACATCATTCTCCTAATGATATAACCTTGTTATTAATGACATCCAATGTCCATGATCAGGAAACCATGATCGTCATTTAATCAACAAGCTAGTTCCACAAGAGGCTTACTAGGGACTCTTTTATGTTTACAAAACACACATGTATCAGTGTTTCCTTATAATACAATTATAGCATGGGATGCACACATTCATCATAAACACAAAGATATAATAATAACCACTTTTATTATTGCCTCTTGGGCATATCTCCAACAATCAGAACCTTGAGTTAAGGGGCCATACCATTGACAAAGTTGTAGGTGATCTTCGACGAAGAGTTTCCACAAGAAGGGAATTGGCAAGTTTTGGTGAGCATCAAGCCCACATCTCAATGGTGGAACCCAAGAAAGTGTTTGAAGCTCTTGAAGATCTGGACTGGGTTGTTGCTATGCATGAAGAGTTGAATAACTTTGAGCGCAACAAGGTTTGGAAACTAGTGGAGATGCCCAAGGACTGCCGCAATGTTATTGCCACTAAATGGATATTTAAAAACAAGCAAGATGAGAATGGCATTGTTGTGAGGAACAAGGCAAGACTCGTGGCACAAGGCTATTCCCAAGTTGAGGGCATTGACTTCGGCGAGACCTATGCTCCTGTGGCTCGTCTTGAGTCCATCCGTATCCTTCTTGCTTACGCTGCCCATAATAAATTTAAATTGTAGCAAATGGACATTAAGAGTGCTTTTCTTAATGGTCCTCTACATGAGTTGGTATATGTAAAGCAACCCCGAGATTTGAGGATCCTAACTTCCTGAACCATGTCTACAAACTCGATAAGGCACTCTATGGCCTTAAACAAGCCCCACGTGCATGGTATGAGCACCTTAAAGAGCTTTTGCTCTACCATGGCTTCGAAGTTGGGAAAATCGATCCCACTCTTTTTACTAAGAAGGTTAAGGGGGAGCTCTTCGTATGCCAACTATATGTAGATGACATCATCTTTGGCTCTACTAATAAAGTTTTTAATGATGAATTTTCAAAGCTTATGACTGACAGGTTTGAGATGTCTATGATGGGGGAGTTACGGTTCTTTCTTGGATTCGAAATCAAGTAACTTAGAGAAGGAACCTTCATCAATCAAACTAAATACATCCAAGACATGCTCAAGAGATTCAAGATGACAGATCTTAATGGTGTCGCCACTCTGATGTAAACAAAATGTCACCTTGAGCTTAACCCCCACGGTAAAGATGTGGACCAAAAGGTATACCGGTCCATGATCGGCTCTCTTCTTTACCTCTGCGCATCTAGACCCGATATTGTGTTGAGTGTGGGTGTGTGTGCAAGGTATCAAGCAGATCCTAAAGAAAGCCACTTAGTGGCGGTCAAGAGGGTCTTCCGATATTTGGTTCATTCCCCCCAACTTTGGTCTATGGTATCCCAAGGGCTCCAATTTCTCTCTATGTGGTTATACTGATTTAGATTGGGCTAGTGATAAGGATGATCAGAAATCAACTTATGGAGCTTGTCAGTTCTTGGGAAGGTCTCTAGTTTGTTGATCTTCTAAAAAGCAGAATTGTATATCTCTCTCCACCGCCGAAGCTAAATATGTTGCTGCTGCTAGTGCCTGCACTCAGTTATTATGGATGAGGCAAACTTTAAAGGAATACAGTGTCAATTGTGACAAAGTGCCTCTTTTATGCGATAATAAAGTGCAATCAAAATTGCGTACAATCCGGTATAGCACACAAGGACAAAGCATATTGAGATTCGGAATCATTTTATTTGGGACCATGTTGCTCGAGGCGATATTGATCTATCTTTTGTGAGCACAAAGAACCAACTTGCTGATATTTTCACGAAGCCACTTGATGAAGCAAGGTTTTGTTACTTGAGGAATGAGCTAAATATCGTTGATTCAAGGAGCTTGTCTTGATTACCCATGCACTCACTCGTACATCTCAGTCTTATTTGGTCTAGATGTGGGCATGGATATAGGGGGAGTGTGGTCCTAGTTGATTGGGCTAACCCTCCCCCATAATGTCGAAAGCAAGTCAAATCATTTCTCTTAATATCATTTTGTGATATGTGAGCTTATTGATGAGTATTGGTCATGAACCCAAGATATATCTTCACGGTGTCATACCATACACTCCAACAAGGTGGCTTTGGCCACCGCCCTCCTCCATGAGAAGGGTTGGATTTATTTTAATCTTCTTGATCGTTTTTAGCTCCTCTTTTTTTTTATGGGAATCACACTCAATTTTGGCTTTTAGTTGATTTGATTATTGCAAATTTGAGTGTGTAGTACCATCTCAATATGGCTCTCTTAATCCTAAGCCTTTCCATACCCCTAAGCCATCTATTCTTGCACACAAGTCCCTTGTACACCTTGTGGGGGTGTTGTTTGGGGACGCGCGGACCTGACTCTGTGTGAAACAGAAGTTCAGAATTTAGGCTAGATAATCCGGCCCAAGTATAGGCCGGATAATCCGGCCCTGGAGTTCAATATTGATCAAGCACTTGCTCCCCACTAGAGAGTTCAATATTGATGTTGTGCACAAGGCTAAGAAGATCTACACCAAGGTTAGGAAGACCTCTCAGCCCTCCTATGCTCTTGAGGGTCTCATGAGGGATGCTCGTGCTAGTGCTCGTAGGCCTCCAATGTCTCCCATTGCTCATGAGATCAAGCAGCTGAACTAGTTCTAGCGAAACATTCTTTGGATGGGCGTGGACACTCGCAAGGGACAGTACGAGGCTTACAAGCAGCGCCATGAGTTGGCACACTCTCAGCAGCTCATCCTTCACCATGTTTCCGGTGCTTCTAGCGATCCCCTTGCTCCTACTCCTCCTACACCATATGCTCGGTGGAACTCTTCTTCTGGGCTTAACTATGGAGAGCTGGAGTGTCACCTGTTCCCTTCCGCGGCCATTGCTGATGATGAGGACGATGACACCAACGAGCTTGAGGATGAGGATGAGGATGGGAACAAGGACGAGGAAGAGGATGAGGATGAGGACTACGAGTGATACCTTTGGGTGCTAGCATCGTTCTTCTTCCTTTTTGGCGTCTCGATGCCAAAGGGGGAGAAGTAGTTCTATTAGGTCTCCGAGGATTTGCATGGGTTGGGCACAAGCATTTGCACCTTTTCTATTCGTCGTTTTCTCGCTTGTGCCCATTTAGCGTTGAACTTTAATTTGTGGTTTGTGGTTTGTATGAAACTTTGTGTCTGTGGATTTGTGGATTTATCATGTGGATTATTCATATGGAGTCATCTATCTTATTGGATATTCTTATGGCTATTGGATATTTATATCGAGGGAGGCGCGCTCTATGGATATCATTGGATATTCTTATAATGTATTAAGGACGCTTCTATATCCTTAATGGTGGTATGAGATTTTCACATATGTTCCAATGATATAGACTTTTACCCTCTTGTTTGTATTTGTAATCAATTGCAATTGTTAGTATGCACACATTGAGGGGGAGTCTTTGTCTTTCATTAAATCTTGTTGCCTTGTGAACTATCCTGCAAATCCTAGTATTGTCATCTAACACCAAAAAGGGGGAGATTGAAAGAACATTTCATGGTTCCCTGTGTTTTGAGTGTTAGATAACAATACCGTGGAGTTTCCTCATGTGTGCTAAGTGTGCAGGGAATGTTCTGGTGTTTGGGGGGCGGATTATCCGCCCCACCAAGGGCCGGATAATCCGGCCTAACTCATCTATCAAAGGCAGCTAAGGCACGATGCTCGGAGTGGGTTCGGATTTTCTCCCAAAAAATCCGAACAGGGGCGGTTTTCCCTTCTCTGGCTGGATAATCCAGCCTTCGCATGGGGCCGGATAATCCGGCCCCAAGAAAACGATCAAAGGCTGCCAAGGCGCAACGCTCTGAGTGGGTTCGGATTTTCCAGAAAATCCCAAAGGGGCGGTTTTTCCTTCCCTGGCCGGATAATCTGGCCTTCGCATGGGCCCGGATAATCCGGCCCCCAGGAGGCGCTCAAGGGCAGGCTCGGCGCGTCGCTCTGAGTGGGGGGCAGTTTATCTGCCGGATAATCCGAGTCTAGGGTGGAGTTTTCCCCAGGCCGGATAATCCGGCCCTCACTTGGGCCGGATAATCCGGCCCCCAAAGGCTCCAACCGCTCAGTTTGGGAAGGGGGTATAAAAGCCCCTTCATCCCCTTCAGGCAAACCTCTCGATTCATTCGAAAAGTGTTAGACCCATTGCAAGAGCTCTCTCTCTCGATCTCCCACTTCAACCACCCGAAGACTTTGATCTTTGGGGGAATTGAAGGAGACAATCTACATCGTCATCACGAATTAAGCGCATCAACTCTACTCCAATCATTTGGAGAAATCCCCGATCTAGTATTCTTGTCAATATCTAGATCTTGTGTTTTGTTATTGATAACTTGTTATTGTGGTAGCCTGTTGTCATTACGGGAGCCTCCAATTTGGTTGTGGAGTTGTGCCCCGCTAGTTGTGTAAAGGCGCCGGTTCCCGCCTCGAAGGGTTCCTATAGTGGAAAGGTGGATCATGCCTTTGGTGGCGGGATCCATCGGAGAACAGGGTGAGGCCTATTGTGGCGTGGTCGTCTTTGTACCGCCCACCCCTCCAACGCAGATGTACTTCCCTTAACAAGGAAGGAACTGCGATAAAACAAATCCTGTGTCTCCGCGTGCTTCACTATGGTTCACTCATTCCTCTTTCCACTCGCCTTTTACTCGCTAGTAGTTAGGTTTGCATATAGGGAAATTCTTACTAATAGTCTATAGAGAGAATTTTCCTTTTGTTTCTAGCCTAAAATTGAAAAAGCATTAAAATTTGAAGTAGCGGTTTTTCCTTCCCTGGCCGGATAATCCGGCCTTCGCATGGTCCCGGATAATCCGCCCCCCAGGAGGCGCTCAAGGGCAGGCTCGGCGCGTCGCTCTGAGTGGGGGCGGTTTATCTGCCGAATAATCCGAGTCTGGGGCAGAGTTTTCCCCAGGCCGGATAATCCGGCCCTCACTTGGGCTAGATAATCCGGCCCCCAAAGGCTCCAACGGCTCAGTTTGGGAAGGGGGTATAAAAGCCCTTTCATCCCCTTCAGGCAAACCTCTCGATTCATTCGAAAAGTGTCAGACCCATTGCAAGAGCTCTCTCTCTCTCGATCTCCCACTTCAACCACCCAAAGACTTCGATCTTTGGGAGAATTGAAGGAGGAGACAATCTACATCATCATCACGAATTAAGCACATTAACTCCACTCCATTCATTTGGAGAAATCCCCGATCTAGTATTCTTGTCAATATCTAGATCTTGTGTTTTGTTATTGATAACTTGTTATTGTGGCAGCTTGTTGTCATTACGGGAGCCTCCAATTTGGTTGTGGAGTTGTGCCCCGCTAGTTATGTAAAGGCGCCGGTTCCCGCCTCGAAGGGTTCCTATAGTGGAAAGGTGGATCATGCCTTTGGTGGCGGGATCCATCGGAGAACAAGGTGAGGCCTATTGTGGCGTGGTCGTCTTAGTACCGCCCACCCCTCCAACGCAAATGTACTTCCCTTAACAAGGAAGGAACTGCGATAAAACAAATCCTGTGTCTCCACGTGCTTCACTATGGTTCACTCATTCCTCTTTCCACTCGCCTTTTACTCGCTAGTAGTTAGGTTTGCATATAGGGAAATTCTTACTAATAGTCTATATAGAGAATTTACCTTTTGTGTCAAGCCTAAAATTGAAAAAGCATTAAAATTTGAAGTAGCGGTTTTTCCTTCCCTGGCCGGATAATCCGGCCTTCGCATGGGCCCGAATAATCCGCCCCTAGGAGGCGCTCAAGGGCAGGCTCGGCGCGTCGCTCTGAGTGGGGGCGGTTTATCTGCCAGATAATCCGAGTCTGGGCCAGAGTTTTCCCCAGGCCGGATAATCCGGCCCTCACTTGGGCCAGATAATCCAGCCCCCAAAGGCTCCAACGGCTCAGTTTGGGAAGGGGGTATAAAAGCCCCTTCATCCCCTTCAGGCAAACCTCTCGATTCATTCGAAAAGTGTCAGACCCATTGCAAGAGCTCTCTCTCTCTCTCTCGATCTCCCACTTCAACCACCCGAAGACTTCGATCTTTGGGGGAATTGAAGGAGGAGACAATCTACATCGTCATCACGAATTAAGCGCATTAACTCCACTCCATTCATTTGGAGAAATCCCCGATCTAGTATTCTTGTCAATATCTAGATCTTGTGTTTTGTTATTGATAACTTGTTATTGTGGCAGCTTGTTGTCATTAGGAGCCTCCAATTTGGTTGTGGAGTTGTGCCCTACTAGTTGTGTAAAGGCGTCGGTTACCGCCTCGAAGGGTTCCTATAGTGGAAAGGTGGATCAGGCCTTTGGTGGCGGGATCCATCAGAGAACAGGGTGAGGCCTATTGTGGTGTGGTGGTCTTAGTACCGCCCACCCCTCCAACGCAGATGTACTTCCCTTAACAAGGAAGGAACTGCGATAAAACAAATCATGTGTCTCCGCGTGCTTCATTATGGTTCACTCATTCCTCTTTCCACTTGCTTTTTACTCGCTAGTAGTTAGGTTTGCATATAGGGAAATTCTTACTAATAGTCTATCTAGAGAATTTACCTTTTGTGTCAAGCCTAAAATTGAAAAAGCATTAAAATTTGAAGTAGCACCTATTCACCCCCCTCTAGGTGCCCATACGATCCATTTCAACCTTTCCCTATAAACCCTAGGTCTTGGCGCCTTTATAAGCCGGCCTGCGGGAGCCTTTAGGGCATAACAACAACATCAGAGAAGACAATAGATTGCTGCATACAACGTGCAACACCTCGCACAGCGAACCTATCTCTGTAACTCGGCGTATTGCCATTATAGTGATTTATAGCAGGAGTAGAGTTCCGCCACCATTGTGGAACTTGAACCTGGGTAAGCTGTGTTACCTCGTACCCGCCAACTCTCCGCCTTACCCCACGTCTCTAAACACGCACTGTGAGGACCCCTCCATGGAGTACTCGTCGGCAATACCACGACAACTTCTTTGGAAATGAACTTTGGGAAACAAATCATCGCCTCCACATTCATCAGATATCTCTCTACCGAGCCCTTTACTTATGCAATTTACATTGTGACAGCCATCGTGCTTGAAGTATTATATCTTGCTATCACCCTGTTGCTTGTCTTGCTTAGCATAGGTTGTTGGTGTACTTAGTTGAACCTAGTGGATATAGGTTTTGGCTTAATAAATTAAACGTTAAGTTTCATTCCGCACTTATTAGAGCCTAAATCGTAATAATTTTAAAACGCCTATTCACCCCCCTCTAGGCGACGTCCATTTCCATTTCACTTGGTATGTTTATCAACCAACTTTTTAAAGCAAACCGGCAACATTGTAGATGATCCCCATTGTGACCATGGATAGCTCAGATGAGTTCTTTTACAAGCATTTCATTGATACATCGGATGATTCCTCCGATGATGATACCGAGATCATCATGGCCACAGCGACAACCATTGGGAAGCTCCAAGACGATGCAATGCCATAGTATAGGGGCTCCTTGAAGGGTCGTGTGCCCGTGTTGGACCGGAGATGGGATGCCAGCCATGTCCAGTTGTACAACGACTACTTCCACCGCACCAATGCGCTGTACACTCTGACTCAGTTTTGTAGGCGGTTCCGAATGAGGAGGCAAGTCTTCATGAGGATCCTTCAAGGAGTGGGGCGTCGCGACGACTATTTCAAGTTGAAGAAAGATGCCACTAGTAAGCTTGGCTTTACTTCCTACCAAAAATTCACAACCACAATTAAGATGCTAGCCTGCGGAGTTTCCGGTGATCTCGTTGACGAGTACATGCGCATGAGCGATGCCACTGCCCTCGAGTCCATGTATATATTTTGCCGCGTAGTTGTTGTTGTGTTTGGCCATGTGTACTTGAGGCAGCCAACAATGATGGACACTGCCTGGCTCTTGTCTATCAACGAGGAAAGAGGATTTCCTAGCATGCTTTGTAGCATAGATTACATGCACTAGAGTAGAAGAATTGTCCAGTTGGTTGGCAGCGACAATTCAAAGGTCATTCTATCGGGTGCACAGTCATACTTTAAGCAGTTGCATAGATTTAACACACTTTTTTGGCATGGTTGATTCTGCCAACGATATTAATGTGCTGCATCACTCTTCGGTGTTTTCTAGGCTTGCTGAAGGCAATGCTCCCGAGGTCCACTTTGTAGTAAACAACACAACTACAACAAGGGATACTATCTAGCCGATGGTATCTATCTTGAGTGGTCCACATTTGTGAAGACAATCCGTCGACCCGAGTTGGAGGCTGAGCGTAGGTTTGCCAAAGAACATGAGACATGTAGAAAGGACGTGGAGCGAGCATTTGGAGTGCTGCAGGCTCGTTGGGCCATTGTTCGGTACCTTGCAAAGACATGGAGCAGGAAGACGATGAACGAGGTGATGACTGCTTGCGTGATCATGCAGAACATGATTATGGAGGATGAGCACGATGATATACTTTTTGATCTAGATTGGGAGTTCCGTGGAGAGTTGGTTGAATCCTAGCCTAGTCCGACAATATTCCAACAGTTCCTCCATACCTACCATGAAATTCGTGATCGAGCAACCCACAATGCACTTCAAACAGATCTCGTCAGGCACATGTGGACACATGTAGTCTAGCTATAGTTTTATTGTTTGTGTGTTGGAATATTCAATATGTACAACTATTTGTATTGCGATAATTCTTGTGTGGACGACTTTGTATTATGTACGAATTTTGTGTTAATTGCTTTGTTATTTGAAAATGGTCCTCTTTAAGGTTAAAAATTATGAAAATGGCGTCAAAACTGGGAAAAAAGCCTCCGTGGCCACACACACGCAAATCCCAAACCCAATTGAGGGCAGTGGCGAAATTTGACTGGAGAAATGCTCACCGGCTGGACCCACGACACTGATAGAACTGGACACCGCGGCGGTGGACCGCCCCAAGCTGACTCGGTTTTCAATTTGCGGCACGTGGCTGGGATGCTCTAAGGCCTTTCACAATGGGGTGTATCTTAGCACGTTACCATAGGAGTTATAAATACCTAAGAGACAACCTCTCTAATGCATTGTATCTTAAATGTTGTATCTTAATTTAATGTTTTTGCTCTCATGCATGCATTTTATTGGGCTATCAACTCTTTTTACCTATGATTACGTGCAAAGGGTGTATCTTAGCTAGGGCCTTTCACAATGGGGTGTATCTTAGCACTTTTTCATAGCACCAATTAAAACTTAAGAAACAACTATGACAATGGAGTGTTTCTTAGTTGGTGTTTCTTAGAAGAGTTGCATTTAATGATTTTAATCTCATGAGTATGATTGGATTAGCCATTTTTTGCCTACGCTTTCGTGCAAGGACTGTAACTTAGCTAAGATACAACAATCCTCTTTTTCTTCAATAAGTGATATGCCACATAAGCAAATTACCTAGGATATTTTGCTAAGAGATACCCATTGTGAAAAGCCTAAGATACAACAACACCCTCTCTCTTTCTTAATTGACATGCCATATAATTATTTTGTTTAGGATGTCGCGCTAAGATACTCCTATTGTCAAAGGCCTAAGGCCGGTACCACGCAAATAACATATACTAGTCTAAGTTACATATACTAGTGTAAGTTACTACTTTCATAGTAGAAAATAACATAGGTGTGGTATAATGCAAAGTCTCATTTATTACAATGTAGACTCATTTTATCTTAAAATGCGTGATGTTATGATAACATAGCTAGTTACTCCCTCCGGTCCGGTTTATTAGGTATGCACGAAGTTTAAGAAAAATTTTGACCATCAATTTTGACCAATAAAATATGAAATATCTGTTCTAAAAATATACCATTGGAAACTACTTTTGAATATGAATCCAATGGTATAATTTTTTGGACATATTATGTAAAATTTGTTGACCAAAATTAATGGTCAAAGTTATTCTTAAACTACGTGTGTCTAATAAACTAAACCAAAAGCACTACCACAAAGCTCTCTCTTATCATTTAATTGTATGTCATATCATCTAAATGCTTAGTTGGCAATACATGTAGAACTATATTACTGCCCACGTTACCCCACTGTGACTAGCATAGATATCAATGGCCACTGGGAAGTTCCCGCAACGTCTTCACCCAGACGCAATGACACAGCACCTAGGCTGATCCTCGCGTGACGTGCCCCACGCGTTCCTTGCTGCTCGTACCTTTTCCCCTCCTCCCCACTGGTGCCGAAGTCAACAGCACGCCCAGCCCAGAAAGCAAAGGAGCCCCCGCCCGAATCAGACCGGCTGAAACCTGCAACTCCTAGTCTCCCTCTGCAACTCATGCTTTCCCAGGAAAGAACCCCTTCCGCCACGGCTTGACCAGCGAGGTAGAGGGCAGACTGGGTAACTCAAGCCCCTCCCCACCGCCCGCCCGCCCTGGCCTTTCCTTTCCGACTTCCCTGCTCACACACACTCGCACTCGCACGCAGACCTTCCACGGTTCCTGCGCCTCCCCGGCCACGCAGCCTGCAGGCACCCACCACCAAATTGGAAGGGAAGTTACTCCACCACCACGGCACCAGCCTAGCCCCCCTAGCAGCCTAGCAACAGCAGTGCCGAGGAGGAGAAAGACCAGAGAGAGAGAGAGAGATGGATGGATGGCGAGCCGAGACGGACTACTTGTTGCAGCGCAGCCCACCGCAAAGCTCCAAATTACAACCAGGAGCCCAACCACCACTTATACGCCACCGCCACCATTACGCGCACTCCCTCCCCCTTCCTTTCCCCTCCCCTCCCGGCCCGATCTCCCCTCCCCAAACCCTAACCCCTCCTCCCGGATCCGCCGTGGCGGGCTGACGGGGCGGAGGGGGGATGGACGTCCTGCCGGAGGACCTCCGCTGCAAGCGCTCCGACGGCAAGCAGTGGCGCTGCAGCGCGCCTTCCATGCCCGACAAGACCGTCTGCGAGAAGCACTACGTCCAGGCCAAGAAGCGCGCCGCCTCCTCCGCGCTGCGCGCCACGCTCCGCAGGTCGTCCGGCTCATCCTCCTCATACGCCGCCGCCGCCTCCTCCTCCTACGCCTCCGCGCCCCGCGACGGCGACGACGGCACCGACTCCGACGCTGACCTGCCCTCCGTGCCCATGGCGGTCGCCAGGCCGCTCTACGGAAGGGTTGTCGGGGAGCCCGTCTATGTGGCGGAGCCCACGGCCCGGAACGTTGTGTACGGGCTGCCCCTCAGCAATTCTATCACGGCGGCGGTCAGTTGGTTTTACTATCTCTTTTTTGTTTTGTTTTGTTTTGGGTGGTTGTGCACATGTTGATTAGCTTTGATCGACACAGGAGCTTGTCGGGAGAGGCTCGGTAGGGCTGCAAGCTTGCAGCATTGCCACGGTGAAGACGAGCTGCCACCAATGCCGGAAGACTGTGAATGCCTTCTGGTGTACCAGCTGCGACAGGAGGGGGTATTGCGGCGATTGCATCAAGAGATGGTATGTTGTGGTATGGGTTGCTGTACTATTTTACACTTGACTGCAGTTTCTTGATTGAAGAACAATGCCATCATATACCTACACTAAAGCACATGATTATAGGAACTGCCAAATCATAGGAACTACTCTAGGGCATTCTTGTTCGAACATGATCCCTTCTCAAGAACAAGCTCATTAGCAGAGTTAGTGTCCGCTTACGTCCAAGTACATTTGCAAAGTATGAACTACAAACAATAAGTTTTGGTACACCGCCGATTTCCTGGGAGACACAGTCAGTGTATGAGAAGCGATCATTGTTGGTGCTAATAATGGCGGACAGCATAAGTTAGGAACTCTGCACTCTGTGTATGAGAAGCGATCAGTGGGGCGTTGGAACATGCTCTGATGGACGGCTAGGTGCACCTTGAAAAAAGTTGCTATTAAGGGTAATGGGAGCAGATCTGGGAACCTTCTTGGGGCTAGAAAGAGGAGTTTGCAGTGGTTGAAGAAGAGTAGTTGTTCTTGACAGTAAGAGTGACAAACTAACAGCTAATGTTTCCTGCTCTTTCATAGCTGGCTAAACGGGGGAACATATTCTCTTGCTCATAGTTTAAAGGCTATATGTTTGCTCTTGACAGGTTCTACTCTAGCCTGAAAAAGTGTCACTGGGAACTGTTCTGTGGAACCATCTGAGTTTTGAGTTCAAAGGCCCCGTGTTTGCTGTTGACATGTACTACCTAGTAGACACAAAAATGTGTCACCCTTGGAACTGTTCTGTCGATCCACCTGACTTTTGATCAACATCTTCGTCGCTATTTTGATCGATCATATTAAAATGATACAAGTGTCACTCGACTTGCAAAATACTTTTACGATGTTAAGTTCATTAGGTTTTACAATAACATTACTGTACATTATTGATGATTCATCTTTGGGACTCTTCCCTTGTGTAAGACAGCACCTTATTTTTGTTACTGTTGGTTAGACTTGATTAGGACATTACAAATTTTTTATGTTGGCATATTACGCTGTACAGTGTGAATATTTGGTCATTAGGTTAGACTTATAGACATTTGTTTACACAACACACTTATTGTTTTATTCTTTGTTACTAATAGAATCTGTAATGCAGGTACTCCGACATTGCAATAGATGATATTCGAAAGGTTTGTCCAGCATGTCGTGGAATTTGTAACTGCAAAGTTTGCTTACAAGGAGACAACTTAATTAAGGTATGTAGGGCATGTTTGGTTGGGTGACACAATTGTTAGCCAGCTTTGACTTTCTTAGTCTAGTGTTTGGCTCTTTGCCAAACTTGTAGCATGTACTACCACTATTTTAGCACACCCCACATGTCATTTGCGCATTTTTTTTGCCATACATTGCCTACCCTGGGCTCTCTGAGAGTTTTCTTCCTTTCCTTTTTCAATTTATTTGACTTCCATGCTCTACTGAATTTTCTCAATGTAACACATCTTTTTGTTTTTTATAAGGCTAGGGTGCAGGAGATATCTGTTGTAGATAAGTTGAGATATCTTCATAGCATTTTGGCATATGTTCTTCCAGTGCTAAAGCAGATATACTCTGACCAATGCTATGAAATAGGTGTTGAGACAAGAGCTGATGGTACTTCTGTTTCCCTCTTATCTTCCTTTGTGTAAGTTCGCTTCTTTCAAACACTACCATAACATATTCTATGTGATAGGACCCAAAATGGACATTGTCAGGGCAAAGATGAATCCTGATGAGCAAATGTGTTGGTACTGCCTTTTTATTCATCTATGTTTTGCTTTTATCATTGGTAACAATTTGAAGCCTGTAGTAATAGCAACACCATAAATTGCCCTTCTTTTGCAGTGACTTCTGCAAAGTGCCAGTTTTTGATTATCACCGACACTGCCCAAGATGTTTGTATGATTTGTGCCTTGACTGTTGTCGAGACATTAGGGGATCTAATCCAGTCAGAGGAGAATATGCTGAAGGTAAAGGTCACACTGTAGATAGAAATAAAGACATTTTGAGCAACAAAGCAAGATTGGAACCATCTGTAGCTAATGTAAATGATAAGTCGTTCCCACAGCCAATAGATGTGAATGATATTGGCCTTAGGTCTTTATTCCCTACATGGAGAATCAGCAATGATGGCACCATCACTTGTGGGCCTCATGAAGCTGGTGGCTGTGGCTCCTCAAAGTTGGTATTAAGGCGAATATTCAAAATAAACTGGATTGGTAAGCTTGTAAAGAGTTCTCAAGAAATGGTGAATGGTTGCAAAGCACATGATCTAGAGAATGGATGCTCATGCTGCAATGCTGGCAGAAGATCGGATTCAACTGGTCAGCATAGCCTCGGTCTCTCAAAATGTTCAAACAGTGATGGTATTGATGGGAACTCTGTGTACTCTCCTGTATTGGAGAATTTAAAATATGAGGGCATTGTCCATTTTCGTAAACACTGGATAAATGGGGAGCCTGTAATAATCAGGAATGCATTTGAGCCTTCTTTATCATCAAGCTGGGACCCATTAAGTATTTGGCGAGGAATCCAGGAGATCATGGAAGAAAAAATGGATGAAAATGCCATAGTCAAAGCTGTGGACTGCTCAAACCAATCAGAGGTAAGCAGGGAGTGTTAGTTACTAGTTTTTCTATTTATGTAAAAAATTATCTTTCTATTTGAAATGATTTTATCATTGTGACTTGCGTTTATAGAATCCAAAGTGTCATGCTATTACTTTTATTGCTATTCTAGTCTGCTTTGAGTTTGAAATCATGACTGTAAGAAGCATAACTTTTGCCATGAAAGAAACATGGGTGGTGATAATTACTTCTGTTTGTACAAGGATTTGTCAACCATTACACCGTCCTATAATTATGAGTGGAGAAGTGGAAAAAGGGAAATAAAATGGAAAACTGAAAAGATTTTTTGTGTACTTTGGCCATCCTAAAATCTTTATTCTGCGTTGGGAAATTTGTTCAGGTGCATATCAAGCTCAACCAATTTATCAAAGGTTATTCAGATGGTCACAAGAGTGAAGATGGCAAGTTAATGATGCTGAAATTGAAAGAGTGGCCCCCAGTGAGCGTATTAGAGGAGTTTCTCTTATGCCAGCGGCCAGAATTTATTGTCAATTTTCCATTAGTTGATTTTATACATTCAAAGTGGGGTTTCCTTAATCTTGCTGCTAAGTTACCCCCAGATACCCTACAGTCTGAAGTAGGCCTGAAGCTGGTTATTGCATATGGAAGGCAGCAAGAATCTGGTAAGGGCGATTCAGTGACAAATCTGATGATTAAGATGGGTGATGTGGTAAGTTGGCCTTCTGCTGTATTTGCACTTCAATTTTCTTTTCATTTCATTGAAAACAAACATTTCTTTTACCAGAGAAAATTGGCTGATGTCGTAACCTGGCCTTTTGATCTGTTTGGCAACTTGCTAAATGAATAAAGTACTCCCTCTGGTCTGATTTTGCCTAAACCTTGCCTAAACCTGCGACAATTAAATCGGATTGGAGGTTGTACAATAAAAGCACCACATGGCTAATGCTATATGTTTCCACATGTAGGTACACATGTTAATGCATACAGCTGAAGTGCTTAACCTATGTTCCAAGGGGCTACAACCTGAGCGTTCTGAACGGATTGCCAATGGGATGACAGTGCATGTAAACGCTCATGCACCTGTGCAAAACTTGAATCTGGATATGGGGGAACGATCGCCCGAACACACAATCTCTAAGTCTTATGGTGGTTTTGAAGGCTCTTCTGCTGGGTTATCGAGTCCATCATACTCACAGAAACCAAAAACTAATGGTTCAAAAAGATCTCAGCCTGGTGCCCTTTGGGATGTCTTCCGCAGGCAGGATCTGCCGATGCTGAATAAATATTTAGCTTCTAACTGGCAAGAACTTACAGTTAGCAGTCAGACGATGCTCTCTGTAATTACTTCTCACTATGTGTCAAACTATGTTGACCTATCTTAAACAAATCTGGTTACGGATACTATTCCTTTGGTTGCAGGTCAAGCATCCTATTTATGATCAAGCTGTCTATCTCAACGAGTATCATAAAAGGGTATTGAAGGATCAGTATGGTAAGTGCAAGAGATAATGCTTATTCTCACTTCTAAATTGGCAGATGTATTAGTTGCTGACTTTCTGTTACTGATGCACCATGGCATCCTGTTTCATGTGCTTTGCCAACTTCTCGGACTTTGGGCATCCTTAATTCTCCGTCACAATACTAAAGCAAGCAGATGATGTGCTGTTCAAGTTTTTATTGAATCAATAAATGAAACTACGAATTCTTTTGCTCGAAGAGAACAACCAAATGTCTGCTTGCTAGATCTTGCTTATTGGGAAGTCCCAACCTGGCAACGCTACATTTTTTTTTTTCGTGAAGCACGCATTAGCGTGCTAGTTATCTTTGATAGGAGTCAGACTAATGAATTTGGCTGCATCTTCTTCATGTGATTTTAATCTGCCTTATGGGCACTTATGTTTGGACGTTCTTACAGGAATTGAACCTTGGACATTTCAACAACATATTGGTGAGGCTATTTTTGTTCCAGCTGGCTGTCCTTTCCAAGTGAAAAATCTGCAGGTATACTTCTAATGATTTTGCACAATCTCGGACTGCTATACTGAATCTGACTGCATTGAATGATCTGACTGTTTGAAATGGTTTATTGTGTGCTAATATAGTTTACATTTTCTTCTGTTAAAAATGCTTCAGTCTACGGTTCAACTGGCTCTTGATTTCTTGTCACCTGAGAGTTTGCGGGAGTCTGCTCGAATGGGCCAAGAGATACGATGCCTGCCAAACCATCATGATGCAAAATTGAAGATGCTCGAGGTACCTCACAACTGAGCTGGTGGTCAACTGATCAGTTGCTGCTTTATGCCTGTCACACATACCATTGGAACAAAAAGTAACCTTACAAGTTTTGTCATCCAACATACAGGTTGGAAAGATCTCTTTATATGCAGCAAGTTCTGCTGTCAGAGAAATTCGGAAAATAACCCTCGATCCGAAGTAGGTCCACTTATACCTGTTCACGTCTTCCAACGAATTGAATTATCGAGCATTATCACCTTATTATTCTTAATAAAAAACCATGTGCCTTTAGTTGATCTATGTAGCTTATAACCAATGTCATGTGCCTTTCTCAGGTTAAATCTAGATGTCAGATTTGAGGATCAGAACCTAACCCGGGCAGTTTCAGAGAACTTGGCCAGAGTCACTAAACAACGGAAGGTGTCTTGTGGTTAAGAGGGCCCGTGCGGGGAAAATCTAATGCGGGTTTCAAGATCGAAACCCATGTGAAGTAGATATAGCAAACTGTACATGTATTACATTGTGTCATGAAAGAAACACATTCACACCTTTCTAGTTTCTGTCAGGTAGCATTTTGACCTCACCTGTACATTTTGGGTTTTAGGACTAACGGATGCGCTCATGTAAGCAAAATAATATGTGGAGCAGTTAAATTAATACAATGAGGTTTAGTTGACCAGCAGGCCATTGAGGAAATTTCTGGGATTTCACTCTTAGGCCTTGTTTACCTCTCTAGTATTTCTACCCCCTGGGGTTTTGGGGTTGGGAGGGGATTTGGTGAATCCCTCCCTTTCACCCAATCCCCACACTTCCCCTCATTTCCCCCCACATTTTCCCATATTCCCCCAATCCCATCTGTTTACTTCGATTTTTGGGGGGTGGGAAGGGATTGTGAAGTATTGAGCTGATAAGAAAAACTGAAACTTGATCTCTACATGGACATAGCCACTCAAATAAAAATCCAATTTTTGCACTAAATATATGAATATCTATCCAATCTTTACACTAAATATACGAATATCTATCCAATCTTTGCACTAAATAAATTTGCACGGAGCTTAAACATCTACTTCCGTGGAGTTTAAATATACCCAACAAGTAAGACAACAAGTTATGCATTTATAAACCATTATTACAACCCCAGTCATGAGTACATTTGTAAATTCAAAATGTTGATCGAACACTTAAAAACTTCAGTGCCTTGACTCGAGCCAAGAGCAACCGTCTTGGTAGCAAGAACATGTATCTGATGGCTCAGGATCAGGATGCATGCATGACTCCTGGAAAGAAAAAAACAGAGGCTTATATCCAGTAGATCCTGGTAGCATGATAAACAGTGGCAAGTAAGTGTAGGGTAGCATGATAAATGATGGAGCAACTATACTAAATTTATTTTGTCCAGTCCCACAATAGACCAAGGAGCAGGTATCCATTAAAAAACAATGACATAATTAAGTGTAAACATATAATGGGAGTAAACTATGGTAACTCATCTCAAAAACTTTATGCAGATCGATTTGGTGACTGCAACTAACCAAGATCCAGCATCAATTTATAGTCATCTAGTAAAGAATCTGATGGCAATGGCTACTATCAACATAACAGCTTTAAATATGAAAAACATCAAATAGTATATGTTCACAGTATGATTGCACACATTATAATGAATCTAAGATCACAAGCCAGTCAAGTAATTTTACACGCCAGCGTTAGAACCGATAGATATTGTGCTATATACAAACAATCATGGAACCAATAGATGTATTTCAATCAGCACAAGGAGGTACCAGATCAATGCGCCTGCAAATAAAGAGGTACCAGATCAATACAGAAAAGTACGTAGTTTGCTGAAGTAACCATATTCTGAACAAATATAAGCATTTTTTACTTCAGATTTATATCATCATTGCAGATCAAGGACATGATTTTCAGGGAAACAACTGTATGCATACAACTGATGTGATCTGTGAGACAGAGCAAGAGGTGTTGATGGCAATCTTTTGCATTGCCACGACATCATTTGCATTACCATGGAAATGTAACAGTTGAGAAACAGATTAATGAATTGACATGCTGGAAGGGTTACTAAGATTGTGGAGACAAATATCCTTCAAACAGTATATTTTAAAACAGTATATTGATCACAAGCCAGTCTAGTATTTTTACACGCCAACACAAGAAACAACAGATACTGTGCTATATAAAAAATCATGGACAGGCAGTTGCAAGTAAGAAGTCTGAATAAACATGGTACCAATCTTGGGCACAATCATACCACGTCGAGCTGCACAATCAATCAATGCAGACGTATGTGGGCAAGATGGGTCCAGCGACGCTGTTGCCGGCCGTGGCAATCACCACCACACCCATCAGACATTGCGTACCGCTGCTGCCAACCGTGGAAATCACCACCACATCCCTCTCCAAGTGGCATCATCCGGATCCATGGAAGTAGGCCAAAGAACGGATGCGAGCTCCATGGAACCCATCTCTCTCTCGCGCGCGTCCGACGCGAGGTGGACGACGGCGGTGACCGAGAAACCCTAGGTAGGTGGAGAGGGGACGAGTAGGGGGAGGGGGAGGGGCTCACCGGCGACAAGATCTTGACGTAGCCGGAGGATATGTCCGTCGGCGGCGTCCGCGCGGTCGACTCCGGTCTGCGTCGTCGTCTCCGGTCTGCGCCGTCGTCTCCGTCCTTGAGAGGCAGGAGCTCGCTCGCTTTCTTCCTCGCCAAAACACGAGGGTAGGGTCGTGTATGAGTATACACGGGATGCGTCGAGATTGTGTGTGGGGATTTTCCGGGATGGGCCGGTATATTCCACGGAAAACCTCGAGAAGTAAACGGGCTCGCGGGGAACTTTCGGGATTCGCGGGTGGGCCGGGAATTTTCCCTCCAAAACCGGAAAAAACCTGAGAAGTAAACGAGGCCTTAATGATTCGAAATAAACTTTGCTTGGATAAACTGGAGATTGGCTCTGTTTTACTCGAATTAGTTTGAAAATTCGTCCAGCGTGGTCTGCGATCCTCCAGAAAATCGTAATTTCAAAATCAAGTTTTCATAATGAAATGCATAGCGAAATTTCCCCTCCAAGAAAAGGCCAGAGAAAGTAAAAAAATAAATAAATACAGGTGGCAAATTGCTGGCGAAGCTGGCAGGAGTGATCGGCATCATGTGTGCTCTGCTCACGCCACCGCCGAAGGATCCGGAAACGGAAAACCAGAACAACTCTCGTCGTCATAGCTGATAGCACAAAGCCACTTCCTCCTCCCCTTCCGCAAATGGGGTTCCGCCTCGCCCACCTTGCCGGCGGCATCTTCCGAGCCGCCTCCTCCCGCCGTGCACCGCACCTGTCCCCGTCCTGCGCCCGCGGCGCGCTCTCCCCTCTCACCTCGCCGGGCGGTGCCCACTGGCTCGTCCCCGCCCGCGGACACGGGGGCCACTCCCACCACCCCGGAGAGGATAGCGGCGAGGCGTCCGAGAAGATCTTCCGTCTGGGCCTCGCTGCCGACGTCGTCCTCACCGTAGGAAAGGCCTTCACCGGCTACCTCTCCGGCAGCACGGCCATCACCGCCGATGCCGCCCACTCCCTCTCTGACATTGTACGTCTCCGAAACAACCGCGCTGCGATTTCCCTAATCGGTGCTAATTGTGCAGGGTTTTGAGCTGTGCAGGTGCTGAGCGGGGTGGCCCTGCTGTCATACAAGGCGGCCAAGGCTCCCAGAGACAAGGATCATCCGTATGGTCAGTTCCATATCTCTCTCTGCTACCGATTCCTCATCAGTATGTGGTTAATAGTTGACTATATAATCCTATAAAGTATGGTAATATACGATAGGTTAAAAAAAACTTTGTCTGCCTACTGATTAGTTGCGGAGCTAGGATTTTTGTAATGGATATGCATAATTGAGAACTTAAAGCTTAGTGTCCTACAAAATAAAAAATTGAGAATTTACTAAAACTAGCTCGGACACGTTTCTTCCCACTAATTATTTAAGATAACCAAGAGATGGTGAACAATCTAGTTAAAGCTGTAGCTGCACTTTCTCGGAGTAAAACAGTTGTGCAGGCACACAAGAGTAGACTGCACTTCCCCTCAAATGAAAATCCACAGTTCAGGTTCATGTTTCCGTAGTTCCACACAATTCAGCTCATTTTGATTTATAATACACTCAAAAATCATACAATAAAACTATCAAGAAGGAATCCACATATAGGGGAACTAATTTCCAAATTAATTCACCAAGGATATCTTCCGTGCTTCAGATTTAAAATTAATTCATCAGGCATGGGCTAGTGTGTTGGGAGACAAATGGGCTTTTGAAGGTGGGAGATCGGGCGAGAGAGCTGGAAAGCATGCTGGAAAATGATCACATTTACGTTTTTTTTAGCGAATTTTCCAGCACAAATATTTATCGTACCTACATAATCTCTGTTTTCTTTCCTAAAATAATGTGTGTACATCAGTATACCCATGAGTCGCTGACATAGGCTCTTTACTATATTTCATGTTCAGTGTCTTAATCTAATTAATGAAAAATTACCTCTTGATATTACAAAATCACTGCTCGGAGGAGAATAGCTCTATCATATGTACCATGTAAGCTATTTCTGTTTGTGCATGCCCACCAATGCACCTACATGCATGCTCCATCTGCATACCACGTGCCAGAAAATTAAGAAACAGGAAAATGCATTATGCTTGTATGCCCCTCTGTTGTAGTGGAGAATACATAGAAACAACCTCGTTTTATTTATCACATTCTTTGCCTGTGTCCACAAACTTTGAAGGTTTACTTATCATCATTTCCTTTCCTTTCCAGGTCATGGAAAGTTCGAGAGTTTAGGAGCTCTTGGAATTTCAAGTATGTTGTTGGTTACTGCAGGTGGGATTGCCTGGCATTCTTTTGAAGTTCTTCAGGTCTATTGCTTCCCATCAACAAGATCATGCAAAATTTATGTATTCAAGTAATATAATTCGTTGATTGTATTTTTTTTGTTTTGACTTTTGACAATGGATGTATGGTTTCTGATGACCGATATTCTGGCTGGACATGATTATGTATGGACTTCATGTGCTGAACGATTCATTTCAGGGAGTTATGTCTTCTGCTCCTGATATAATTGGCAGCACACCCCACATGAATCACAACCATGGTAGTGGTGGGCATAGTCATGCAATAGATTTGGAACATCCAGTCCTCGCATTGAGTATGACAACATTAGCAATATCTATCAAAGAAGGGTATGTCGACAACACTATAAAGCATTGCCTAATAGGTTCTGTTTCCTTTTGAATTTGATGATCTCAAGTCGTATTTTACTATTGCTTGTGATTTGCAGCCTGACATATTGTTCACTTTTTGTGTGTGCTAGATTTATGAGTATTACTGAAGGCAATTTCTTATGTTCTGTTAGATTGGACGGTCTCACACTCTCGCGTGACAGAATTTTTATTAACATTTACATCGATAACCCCATAAGAAACTTATTTTCAAGTTCTGACCTTGTCACAATACCACACTGGTACGCTGCTGGGGTGCTGGGCCTGGCATGAAAAAATCTCTTGGCTCGGTGTGGGACTTAATCCATGACATGGCCAAAAGGGTCAAATCTATGAACAAGTTTGGCGAAGCTTAATAAAATATTCAAAAAGAAGATTAAATAGTTAATTATTCCATGTATTACATTGATCTTTTGTTCTGTAGAAAGGAGCGTTGTTTGCTACCTTTGTTGACAGAAGATATGCAGCTTGAAATTTAGTCGTTAAGATTACTCTCTGTGTGCAGCTTAAATAGACCATATATTCTGATATATTGTTGCTAACATAATCATAAATTCCCAGTAATTTTTACATTTGTATCAGGATTTCGTTGTGATTATTTGTTTTAGTATGAATTTACTTTCTTGATTTTTTGTACAGATAATTCTCATGTCATAATTTCACCAGACAATTGTTGGAGCGTTGTCAAGTTTACTTTACTGGAATTACAGGCTCTATTGGATTACGGAAAGGGCTGGCGAGAAGGAAGGGAGTGGGCTGATGAAAGCTAATGCATGGCATCATCGCGCGGATGCTATTTCATCTGTTGTTGCCCTAGTAGGGGTAGGTGAGACCTTTATTGATACTTGATCTTCCATTTCTCTAGAAGAAAAGTTTGTGTCACGTCGAATGGTTAGTTCATTGCAATTTTGAGCCTTGAGTAAAAAAGAACACGCTGAATTCATGTTTAGAGTGTCAACTTAGAAAGTTGTTTGTATATTTGAAGTAAAGCTCTACTAGGCCTGATGGTGAAATAGGTGCATCATTTTGTGTTATGTGAAGCAATTTCTGAATTTGTGAATGTCACCTGAAGATGAAAATCACTTACAGTATCTTTACGGATATACGTGATTTTTTAATTACTATGATTATCTTTTGCTTTTAATATTTTACAGGTGGCTCCATTATCGGATTACCTTATCTTGATCCACTAGCTGGGCTTGTTGTATCAGGCATGATTCTTAAAGCTGGTGTTCAGACAGGATATGAGAGGTAACTATTTTAGGTGTGTCAAGCTGTTTTAGTTGAACTTGGCAGCGCTGTAGGTTAATCATATTATAATATACTAATCTATAATCAAGCTGATTTTCTTCTCATGGATTATTGAAGGTCTGGATGTCTTGTCAATAAGTCATGTTTTTAGATACTTTTCATAAGTTTTTTCCCCCATACTTAATGCTTTATACTCCCTACCTTCAGAAATGTCCTAATCAAGGGGTAGCTTTCTCTAGTCACATGGAAGGAAAAATATATGGGCCATGTGCTCACTTGTTCTTTGATAATACTACTAGAATCATTGTTTTTGTCTACTTGACATGATATAAAGTGGCTGCACTAAATCTTTCAAACACAAAGTTTTATAGCTAAGCATACTATATTCTTGCATGGTTCAGTATACATGATTCTTACAGTTTTGATGTTGCTATTCATGTGACGGTTCTTCTACTTTAACTTGCAGTACACTAGAACTTGTTGATGCAGCTGTTGATCCCTCACTTCTAGAACCAATCAAGGAAACAATTGTGAAAGTTGATGGTGTAAAGGTACAATGGTTTCATTTCTTCCACGTCAGTGTGCTTTTGTATACTTGAAATCCTTAAGTCACAAATGGAAGTTCTTGACATGATGCTAGGGGTGCCATCGGTTGAGGGGAAGGAAAGCTGGGACCTCCTTGTATCTTGATGTGCATATTGAGGTACATAGCAGTATGATTTATTTTGTTTGTGAGTGCAGAGGGCACTTAGATGCTCCATATACATTGTTAAGCTGATCATGAATTCATCGTATTACAGGTACATCCTTTCTTGAGTGTCAGTGCAGCACATGATATCGGGGAAACTGTCCGTCATCATATACAAAAGACGCACAATCAAGTTGTTGAGGCTTTCATACATATAGGTAACCCGCACCAATGGTTTCTATATTGCACCTACCATGTGGATCGGGAGAGTGATTAATAACAGAACTACTGCATTTGTACTTCAACATGCTTATGTAATCAACATGCATCACAGTTGGGTTAATTTACCTTTTTATGTTCATCAAAAACTTATGTAATCAACTATGACGTAGTTGTGGCTATATTATGCATGTTTCCATCCAATTTATAGCCTCTAACAGTTCTTACTAGGCTAGTACAATTCCCAAATTTGTCAGACGTCATTAGGTGTATTGTTCTAAGCCTGAAACTCGGTCTCTGGTGGTTAATTATACAACTGTGTGAAACCCTCAACTGGAACATTTCTGAAGTACACAAATTGCAGACCCCTCATATTCAATGGGTGCCAGCATGGACAAGAAAAGGATTTTGGAGAACTCGGAGAGAAGAAACTCAGACTCTATTCCACGGCAACAAAGTGCAGAAACTATCGTGTCCAATATCATGTCCTCTCATTTTAAAAAGGTAAATCTTTTTCTCTACATGAAATTAACAGTTATTAGCCCCAGGAGGAAGTTAATAGGAGTCCAGAAGATGCAAACATTTAGTAAAACAATGAGTGTAGAACTATACCAATGTGACTTGAATGAGGTTTTGACAGCAAATCTGGTTGGTTGATAGAATCTAGCTACTAGACATGAAAATAAATGCTCTGAAGTTCTGTTTCACTGTCCCTAAAAAAAGGTTCTGTTTCATTGATTACACTTCATGACCGCCAACTTATTAACTGGAATATCTCGTCTGCTTCATATAGCTTCTTTTACGCTGTAATGACAATTCTCATACACGACTGAAAACCATGATTTGATGCAGAAAATGTCCCTTGAACACCTAGTGCTGCATTACTTGCAAGGACGTGTGCTGCTTCAGGTCCAAGTTTCAATGCCTCCAGAAATTTTGATTCGGTAATCAACCCTTAGCCTCCAACCCGGAGCTCCAATTTTGTATTGTTCTAACCCTGTGTATCATCTACATTTATTAAACCTGGAAGGGATGCAATGGACATTGCAAAACAAGCCGAGGAAGAGATCATGAAGGCTGACGCCAGCATAAGTCAAGTCAGCGTACAGCTGAGATTGGGCCATCAAATTGAGCAACTTCATCTGGCCGCAAGCAAAAGTGGACCGAATGATCTACAAGCAGAAAAGCAGTAGTAATAGGAGGGGGGCAGGGGCGCGTATCCTGTGCAGCTATGCTGGCTCAGTCTGATAGGATGATAATTTTGCTACTACTAATTTACATGAACTGCATTTTGCTGCTGAGGCAGTGGACTTAGGGCAGCCTCTGTACATCATATCTTGTTCAGAGATACGAGGAGAAATGGAATAATTCACGCCAAAAGCAACGTAGGTTGCAAATGGCTATCGCAAATGGTCTGCTTTCGAGGCTCTCGATGTGAACTCCATAACACAGGTACCTCTCGGATTGAGGGGTGGTTACTTGGACTTTGTATTATGTGTAAAATAAGAATACCTCATTTTCACATACGTGACATGTTTCCTTCATTGGAGAAATACAGAGGGGAAATATCTTGTATGCTACTCAGAGTTTGTGATAAAAAATGCGGACTGATTCTGCCACCTGAGATTGTGTGCTGTCTTGGCAACCAGAAAATCAGTGCCATCTGTTTCTCGTGGAACAACAGTACGGGGAACCGGATGATAATACTCCTTCCGACCCAAATTAGTTGACTTAGATTTGTCTAAATTCGAATGTATCTAGACTTGTTTTAGTGTTAGATACGTCCGAATCTAGACAAAACTAAGTCAACTAATTTGGGTCAGATGGAGTAACAGATTTGTTTTGCAATGGACTTGTTCTGTTGCAAGACCCAAGAAGGCAAAACAGGCAAACCTAGATCGTGAGTTCGTGACCAGTGTTTTAGCGCATCAAAGGTACCTATAACAGGAACCGTGGAACATGTTGGTCCTATCAATCAACAGAAAAGGAAATCATTACTATATGGTAAGTTAGAATAGCAAAACAGGACATGTTCGACAACTCATCTAACTGGAATCTTCCTACTAGCAGGCCAACCAGCTCATCATTGCATTGCAAATATTACAATTATCACAAAATGCAAGGTGACTCCTAAGGGAAGGTTGATGCAGACAACTCGTCAACTGCAGCTCAAGTTGAAGACTCATGTTCCAGTTGATATTGATTATCCACAATGTCAATATGGTGCCGTTGTTTACACCAAAAACAACACGCAACAATCCATTTACCATTGCGGATCAACCTCCATGCTGGACTTGTCCGTGACGCTACTTGTAGGCCTAGAAATCGAGGATTTGCGAGCTCTCTGGGTCTGGGGAGGCCTGCTTCTCCCAGGGCTATTCGGTTCACCCTTGCGCTTTCCTCCAAGGAGCCCCAAGGAAACTGCTTCCAAAGCTTTAGCTGTGGGACACCTGTTCCTGGTTCCATGCCTACGAGAATTCACCTGTGAAGCTAGATCAGGTTGCGGGATAGCAGGTCCTCCTGTTGCCTCTGAAACATCATGGACCCAATCGCTGCTCGAAACGGTGAGAGCTTCCTCAGCCTTCATGTAACCATGATCGTCTGATGAGGCAACACATAGCATCGGGCTCATCTTATCATGTAGCCATGTCTCCGGTTTAGCCTGACCAACCAAACTACTAACACGCACCCCTTCTTCGGCAAAATTTGCTTTAGCGGTTCTTATCTTTGAACGAACTCTAGGCACCGCCCCTGCCTTGCACTCAAATGACTTGTTCTTATTAGAACTGGACACATTCTTCTTCCCATTTGACCTGTCGTTTATACGAGAGTTTGATGCAGCCGTTATCTGCTCACATGGCTTCTCCATCGTGCCACATTTCACAGTCATTTTGTTCTGAAAATTACCACCAACATCGACATTAGTTGGTTTTGATGAAGTCGACAGCGGCTTGATTTTCTCTCTCACTAAACCATCTCCTTTCGAGAAAGAAAAGCTGCGTCGACGGGTCTGATCATTGCTACAGCTGGATAATCTTCTGTGCTTTGACACTGGGGATAAATACTTGCGCTTCTCAGTTTTTGTTTTGGGGCCAGAGAAGCATGACAAATCAATTTTGTTACAACTGCCATGTGAAGAATGGCCATTGACTGGATAACTAGAGGATGGTGCGCTTTGCAGTAAATCAGCCTGGTTTTCTTTGCTTCCATTGCACACTGAAACCATTTCAGCGTTATTCACATCAGCTGTAACTCGTCGACAAACTTCCTGGTCATCTGATGATTGATCATCCTCATCTTGCTCCTCCGAGGAACTGAAACTCAAAGTATTATGAGAATGACACGAAGGGATAAAACGAATATTTGCATCAGCTGGTAATTTCCTCATCTCCCTGACTCTGAAGGGCTCTTCTCCCTGGACCAAGGTAGTATCGATAACTGTGAACTTTGGAAGCTCCTGATAACCATCCAAAGGACTATCTTGGTCGAGATTCATGTCTGCAGAATACCCATTTTGCTCTGCAGTAATACCATTGTCCATTCCACCAACCTCTAGCTCAAGAAGAACGGGATCCGCTGCCACTCGTTTAAGGACATCGCTGACAGAATCAAAATAATGAGTGCCTTTAGTGAGTTTACTTCTTGAGAATTTTCTGATACCCGGCACGAGAAACACAATACAATTCTTAGTTGGTCCGACATTTTTGGGCTGCTCTGAACGCCACCCTCTTGCAATCAAACGGGGCCAGACAGCTCCCCAGAAAAGATCATTCGATCTTGTCTTGCTTATTCTGAAACCACCTGTTAAGAACTTGATTATATCTTCCGAAGCAAGCGAGGAACAATCTTTGCCTGTAGGCATGTCAGGGTGAACAGAAAGAACTTGGTTTGGTTTAGATGGGTCCAGAACAAATCCAGTCAAATCATGCTTCCCTTTACCAATTCCAACAGCCTCCACAAAAGCCTCTGTTCCAACAATTGATTTGATAGCAAAGACAAGATCCTCTAAAGATGTTTGTCCGTTGTTGAAACATTTGAAAATCTGCAACATGTGAAAGCAATGCAATTCATATGGCAATAGATGGTAGAAGAATAAGATCAACTTAAAATTTTGACAATACTAAGAAAAAAAAATCATATCCACGAATTATAAGAGATTTGGTAAATGAGATTTATGGTTCTTTAACGAAATTACAAGGAAAATTTTCAGCCTTCAGTCATCACGAATTTGACTCGTTTCTTTATCCTGGGAACAATAGATTAAATAAAGCCAAATACTTTTTAAAAAATTAGAGAAAGAAGAAAAAAATCATGCTAGCTCAAAATCTATATAAAAAGACCCTAGTAGTTAGAATACTGATGTACAAGTGAAGTAGAGCACTAAACTGAGTCAGATGCCTGAACAATGAAGATTTTGAGTCATATGAAATGTAGAACAACCAATATCAAAGGTAGTATTTTGAACAATGCAAGTCAAAGCAAAGGCTCGAACTTGAGGGAATAACACTTCAGAACCAGACATTGCAACTGGCTGAGCTGGGGAAAACTGAACTGAGTGACTTCAATGGATAACATGCACGCAATCACATGTATGAAGAACGAACATATGTGCAGCAGAAGCACTATAGCCAGCAGAAAAAGTAACAAAGAGAAGCAAGAGAGAAAAAACTCAATAGGACACATCAAAACTAGAAAATTCAGTAGCAATATCAGTTTGACTTTGCACAATTATTACCTCAAAATAATCATGACAATTTAGAAAGAAGAGTGAGAAAATAATCTTTCCATGGAAGAGCACGGTTAATGCTAGAATGTAGACAAAAGAAATGTTGGAAGTTGGGGTCCGACTAACAGAATTCATATTGAGACGGGTTCTACTTAACCATTAAATTGCAACCAAAGGTAAAAAGAAAATTCTTTCTATAGCCTATATTTGCAACGTACCTCGAGCAATGAATCATGAGTTTCTTTGAGGATTATAGACTTCAGACGAGCTATTATCTCCTGCTGCCGCCACCCTGTAAAGATGCGTTCCCCAAGAACGCATCTCCTAGTTCTTGCTTTTCTGCAGTCCGACCATCTTTTATACGCATCTCTTTTGTAGAACTTTCCATAGTAGTATGAGAGCACAACCCCAACAGTCTTATTACCAACAAACCTGCTCAACAGGCTTAGATTTTTTCCGAAAATGTAGAGCCCGAGAAGAAAACATTCTGCCTCAATACCATTCCAAAGGGAACTCGATAAACTGGGCAGTGGAGTAGATTGTTCGATTTCCCCTTGCTCTTTCAATGGCTTATTGGTAAAGTTGAGGCCTTCTTTAGTTGAACAGGAATCCAAGTTCTCATCACGTGCTTGATTTCTGCCAGATTCCATCTGATCTACTGGAACCACTGAATATGGATCCTGGTATGTTGAATCATGGTCCATTGTATTATTTCGGATTGGACAAATTGAGGTCACTTTACAATCCTCGCCCTGACTGCTGGTTCTTGCTTCGGTCTCTGAAGAATGGTGCCTTCGTAGTTCCTCCTTATCATGGACTTCACTTGGTGCCCACATAATTGGTATAGCTGGATCAGTCATATCAGGGTAATCATAACCAAGTACCATGCTTTCATGTGAGCTGGTCATGAGCCGACGGCGCTCATCCTCTATTGACAGTTTGGGGATTTCTGCCTGGTACTCACTTCCAATGCGTGGACATATAGGTGTGTCGTCATATATCACACCTGAAGCAAGGGAAGATTCTAAAGATGGTTGGTGGTCACCACTGTCTTCGAGTTCAAGTGACTCCATCTACCAAAATCAGAAGAAAAAAAACATAATTTGTTGAGAGAGATTACATATTCGAATCGATAAAATAACATTATATAGTCAACATTAGTAACTAAGTTCGCCTTTTTCTAAAGTATGAGCTGGAAAGTTTATGTCCTTAACAGAGCTCGTTCAGTACTTTTGTGAGAAGAAACAGCTAGAAGTTCAACACATAAAAATTTAGAGGCCCAGGAACCTTCTCTTATATTCTCAGAATAATCCTAGGACGCATCCTCATTGTATCTTCCAAGATAGAATGTGCGCAACAGGAAAGTATCGAGCAATACTTGTTTACTAGGTACACGGTGAGCAACTTTAGCAGAAATATAACCCACGCCAAAAGTTCCATTTAAGCCCCATAAGTAACCCACATTCATGAAATCTATCTCACACAAGATTGAGGGAAAAATGGTTTCACAAAAGGATTTTTTCCAAGGTACACCAAAGCATTTACACAAGGCTTATTCATGGCACACTTCCCAGCAATGATAACAGAGATAAAATGCAATGGCAAGCAGGACAATAAGGACCATCAAATCGATACCTTTCAAGATCCACAAGTTAACAGAGTCTGGTGTGCGAGCATATTACATGGAAAAAATGTGAGCATTAATTTGTGAGCAAATGAAAGGTAATGAATACCATATATATCACAAGGGCCGAGGAGGTGCCATAGTTGGACATGACTCGCAAGTGTAAAATGCTTCAGAATGAATGACTCTGATATCAAATAGAACTACAAATCAGTTATCAGCATCAAGCAGTGAACCGTGGCAACAGTCAACCTCTCAATCTCTTGTCATCTCCGAGCGAGGCACGGGATTTCAGCACCCAAATCTGGGCCAGTGCCACGATGACGAGCAAATCCGAGTTATTCCCTAGACCCCGATACACACTAATTGCCTTCTCCAAATCTCATGTCCAGCACCACCACACCCGACCCACCCAATCAAACTCGAGGGGCACCACACGGCTCCCGCAGAACACCGGAAGCAAAACCACGGGCATCCCCCGGCATGGAGCAACGAAGGCAGGAACACCGGCCGCGCTAACCAAATCCAAGACAGAGCCCGCTGCAACAAGGCGCGCGCGCACGCAAGCAAACCTAAAAAACTGGACCGGGACGGCGCGATCACGGAGGGGAACCGCCACGTCCGAACCACCCCACCGCAGCGAGGACACGGGACGCGCCACCATATATCAACGGGCATCATCCTAAGCACAGAATAAATGCAAGATTGGAGGAGGGAGCAGAGCAGCGAGGAAAACCTTAGCCTCCATGCACGCCAGCCTCCTACGCAGCCCTCGTCTCAGCTCCGAACACCCGGGGTCTCCGATTCTCCTCTCGCACCCGAAGAAACGGACAACGCCGGCCGGACACGCAACAGAATCTGGTTCCCAGGGAGGAACCGCGAGATTCCAGCGGCAGTTGAGGGAGCCAAGCACGCGGCAAGCACAGTGCGACAGCACGCCGTGGGGAGTAGAGTACGGTGAGGCCCTCGCGTCTCGGCGTGGTGGTGGTTCGGCAGAGACGGCGAGAGAGAAGGCGAGTCGGGCTTTAAAACAAAGAACAAGAGAAACAAAGATGAGAGACCGGCGACAGGGAGAGAGATTCGGTGGTGTGGTCAGAGTACACGAGCAAAACATGGGCCGGGCCGACTATGGGTCGTCTCGCCCACTTCCCGCTCATGCATTTGTGCAGCGATACCTAGCAGATCTTGCGGCTATGCTTGTAATCCTCTCGGGTGAATATCTAGAGTACCCGTTTAGGTTTTTTTTTTCTCCAACAGCGATATATTTTCTTCTTTTCCACCTCCGCTTTCTCTTTCGATCTCAGGTCTATACTCGGGCTGATCCAGGGGACAGCTAGCCTATCTACCCGGCCTTGGTGCACTTGAGTTTTCTAGAAGAAAACAACGGAGGTTGCAGAACCCTAGGGTTTGAGGTTTCGTTCTACACCATGGCAGAAAGCTTTTCTACACCTTCTGGTTCGGCGAATAAGGAGGATCTAGGGATTGACGAGATGCTACTACATCTCTAGCTCAACGAGGATGAAGTGGATGTGGTTGTGCTGGGGGACGAGGTTATACAGGAGTATAAGAAGGAGGCGAGATGGATGGCAACCAGTAAGATACTGACAACTCAAACCTTTAGCACTGTTGCTCTTTTCGATAAGATGAAGATCCTCTAGAACCTGTCGAGGAATCCAACCTTCCCCGAGGCTGGTGAAAATATTTTCTTGTTCCATATGCAATGCCTAGGCGAGTAGAAGAAAGTAGTCCACCAGAGGCGTGGGGTCTAGAGGATTATGATGGCCCGACAGATCCAGAGAAGATCATTTTTTATGGTATGCCGGTCTGGGCACAAATCCATGGGATACCAGAGTTGTATAGGAAGATTGGACTCGTCGGTGATCTTGCACGACGTATCAGCAAAGTTAAGGAAGTCTAGATGAATCCAAACTACTCCCTCTATAAAAAATAAGTGACTTGGATTTGTCTAGATTCGTATGTATCGTAGACGTGTTTTAGTGTGTAGATACATGTGAATCTAGAGAAATCCAAGTCACTTATTTTGGGATGGAGGGAGTATTTTTTAGGACAACAATGTGAGGATGAGGGTGCGAATTGCGGTGGCAAAGCCCCTGATGCATTTTTTCGCACTATCAATCCCCGAAGGTGTTGGATTATTAGGCATAATTTCCACGATTAATTTCAGAATATAAATCATGACAAAACCAGCTACTAGCTCATGTAACTTGAACATACTAGATGTACTAAACAACAGGATGATCGGAAACAAACAGCAGCCTAACATGTACTCGCAGAACATGATGAATAACCAAACAGGATCACGTAGCACGTACCGTTCGGTTGTCGTAGTAGAAACTTTGGGGAAGAGTGATCGCAGCAGATGGCGACGAAGACGGCGGTATGCAGCACCGCCTGACTTGGATGGAAGACGACCCGTGATGGAGAACTCGAGCAGTCGCGCAGAGCGCTTCCCAAAAACCTTATTCGCCCTCTCCCGTACAGGATCACAAGGGCGAGTGGTTCCGGAGACCTGCTCTCCCGTCCGCCGGTGCACGCCGGCAAGCGGGATGGAGTAGACTATGGTGACGGCACAAGTAGAGAGGATGGCAAAACCCTAGATTGGTTTTTCGGTGGTTGTTGTGGCGGTAGCCGCACAAGACTTTATATAGAGCGGCTCAGGAAACCCTAACGGAGGCGAACGTGGGCCGAGTCCACGTTACGCATGTTCGGGTCGGTTACAGTAGCCCACGATCCGGAAGCGACCCGAATAAGCTAACCGTTTGACACGTCTGTCAATTTTCCTGAGCAGCAAAATAAAGCTCGGCTCGGCGAGATTCCCGCAACCCGCAACCCGCAACCCGCGGCGCGCGCGCGCGTCGTGACGAGAGGAGGCGAGCGTGCGAGCGGCGGCGTCGTCGGAGGAGGAGCGCGCGTGTGTATCTCTCTTATTCCCACTTACTTACAAAGTGGTGCAACACTCCTCCTTATAAGGTGGTGCAACTCTCCTCCAACTTTCCATGTGGGACTAAACTTTAGCTCCCACTACACTCCCATGTGAGCTGCCACAAACATGGGCCCAAACACATATGGGCTGCCACAAATTTGGGCTTTGAGATTTAGGGAAAATCTGAAATACTCATGGGCCTAAATGGATTAGCCCCATTATTTCTAACAATCCCCCACCAGATCTCAAATGCCCATTTGAAGATTTGCCAATCCTTGCTACTTGTTTATATACCAGTGTTTCAGCAGAGACTGTTAAGTTGAACTTCCGCCTAGAAACTTGAACTACGTCTATCAACAACTTGAACAATGGACGAACCTTGAATTGCAAGTTTGGTGCCAATAGATTTCGCTCAGAATCATAACTAGTACTTGGCTGTCAGTAGCCTACCCCGCGGGTTGGAGCATATACGTCATACTCCCTGGTCTCTTCATGAGTTTACTAGAGATCACCCAGATCTCATAGACCGCGACGTTTACAGTCGAGCTCATATAGGTGTGTTCTTTCAAGAATGCCCTGTAGGACGGCATCTTTGCTAATTAAAGCCAACAGAAACACATTAAGGCATGTTGCCAACCTGCCTTACAGATTATGAGTCATGCATCTTCACATAGAGAGGGTTACAAAATACTCTCCTCAGTCAAACCACTAGCTTGTTCTTCCCAGGTCCTAATTCACGGGATCTCCGATCACATAGGTTGGGTTACCACTAAGGTGTGACATCCATGGGTCTCAACCCCATCTCCCTCGATGCACTTTCTATCACATTTCGTGATAGTCCCTTTGTAAAGGGATCTGCCAGGTTTTTGTCTGTTTGAATATACGTAACAGTTATTACTCCGGAGTTTCTCAATTTCCTGACAGATTTCAAACGTCTCTTCACGTGTCTTGATGACTTCGCGTTATCCTTAGAATTGTTCACTTTGACAATAACAGTTTGGTTGTCACAATTCAAAAGGATTGCCGGCACAGGTTTCTCAACCACAGGCAAGTCCATCAAGAGCTCACGCAGCCATTCTGACTCAACAGTGGCTGTGTCTAAAGCAGTAAGTTCTGCTTCCATAGTTGACCTCGTCAATATGGTTTGTCTACGAGACCTCCATGACACTGCGCCACCTCCAAGGGTAAACACATACCCGCTCATGGCGTAGAGTTCATCAACGTCAGAGATCCAATTCGAATCACTATATCCTTCAAGCACAGCAGGATTCCCTGAATAGTGAATCCCATAGCTCATTGTACCACATAGATAGCGCATGACCCTTTCAAGTGCATGCCAATGATCAATACCCGGGTTAGACATGAACCTACTCAACTTGCTCACAGCAAAAGAGATATCGGGTCTTGTAGCGCTCGCTAAGTACATGAGAGAACCAACAACTTGTGAATTTTTCAGCTGATCTGTTGGTTCCTTCTTATTCTTTCGTAATGTCAAACTGGGATCATAAGGTACTGGAGAAGTCTTGCCATCATTAAAGCCAAATCGGCTCAAGACCTTCTCAACATAATGAGATTGTGTTAAAGTAATCCCATTCTCGTTCTTAATAAGCTTGATGTTCAGAATGACATCAGCCTCTCCCAGATCTTTCATATCAAAACTCTTTGACAGTAAAGACTTGACCTCATTTATCACTTTCATGTTTGTACCAAAGATCAGAATGTCATCCACATACAAACATAATATAACGCTATCGCCCCTACCATGACGATAGTAAACACACCTATCAGCCTCATTAATGACAAAGCCAGCAGAAAGTAGAGTTCTGTCAAACTTCTCATGCCATTGCTTAGGTGCTTGTTTCAGGCCATATAAAGATTTTAATAACTTACACACCTTTGTCTCTTCACCTTTTACCATAAACCCATCCGGCTGATCCATATAGATCTCCTCTTCCAACTCTCCATTAAGGAAAGCTGTCTTCACGTCCATTTGATGAACGAGAAGACCATAAGAGGCAGCCAGGGATAGTAGTACTCGAATGGTGGTCAGTCTAGCGACAGGTGAATAGGTGTCGAAGTAATCTTCGCCTTCTTTCTGTGTGTAGCCCTTAGCTACAAGACGCGCCTTGTACTTCTCAATAGTACCATCAGGCCTTAGTTTCTTCTTGAACACCCACTTACATCCCACAGGTTTACAACCATAGGGTCGTTCTGATAATTCCCAAGTTCCATTAGAAAGAATCGAGTCCATCTCATTTTGGACAGCTTCTTTCCAATCATCTGCATCTGGAGATGCATATGCCTCAGTAATGGATCTGGGAGTATCATCCACAAGGTACACAATGAAGTCATTACCAAAGGATTTTGCAACCCTCTGTCTCTTACTCCTCGTGAGAGGTTCATCGTCATCCTTCTCAAGAAATTCCTCATGTGGTTGTTCAGAATTCTCAATAGATGCACTAGATTCAGGAAGTATTTCAGAAGAAATCCTACCAATGCTATGCATATCTTTCATAGGAAAAATATTCTCAAAGAATGTTGCATCACGATATTCCATTATAGTATCAACATGCATATCAGGTACCTCAGATTTAACCACTAGAAATCTATAGCCTACACTCCGTGGAGCATATCCTAGAAAGATACAATCCACTGTCTTGGGTCCGAGCTTGCGTTTCTTGGGAATCGGTATGTTGACCTTCGCCAAACACCCCCAAGTGCGCAAATACGAAAGTGATGGTTTTCTCCAAACCCACTCCTCATAAGGGGTCTTTTCTTTATTCTTGTTAGGAACTCTATTCAGGACATGACATGAAGTCAACAAAGCCTCCCCCCACCATGCCTTTGATAAACCAGCAGTGGCTAACATGGAATTCACCAAGTCAGTCAGCGTGCGATTTTTCCTCTCGGCAATCCCGTTTGATTGGGGCGAGTAGGGAGGCGTCCTCTCATGAATAATTCCGTGTTCCTGACAGAATTCATCAAATATTTTGGGAAAATACTCACCACCACGATCCGACCTAAGACGCTTGATCTTTCTCTCTAGTTGATTTCAACTTCGGCCTTATAGATTTTAAAGTAGTCTAAAGCCTCATCTTTAGTTTGCAACAAGTAAACATAGAAAAATTTAGTAGCATCATCTATTAACGTCATGAAATATCTCTTTTCACCTTTTGTCAACACACCATTCATCTCGCATAGATCAGAATGTATGAGTTCTAGAGGTGCCAAGTTTCTCTCTTCGGCAGCCTTGTGAGGCTTTCGAGGTTGCTTTGATTGCACACAACTATGGCACTTAGAACCTTTGGCAATAGTGAAATTCGGAATTAAACTCATGCTGGACATCCGAGATATCAAACCAAAATTAATGTGACATAAACGAGAATGCCAAATACTGGTATCATCATTAACACCACCACAAATATGATTCACGGATTTATTACAAAACTCTGAAAGTGAAAATCGGAACAAGCCTCCGAACTCATAACCTTTACCAATAAATTGTCCATGTTTCGAAACAACGACTTTATTAGACTCTAAGACAACCTTAAACCCATCTCTGCAAAGAAGGGAGCCACTAACGAGATTCTTGTTCATAGTAGGGACATGCTGCACGTTCCTCAGCTGCACGATCTTTCCGGAAGTAAACTTCAGATCCACCGTGCCAACACCACGAAAAGAAGCATGTGATCCATTCCCCATTAGGACGGATGAATCCCGAGCGACCTGATAAGAAGTGAACATAGAGATGTCAGCACACACATGAACATTAGCACCCGTATCAAGCCACCAACACGGTGATTGAAATACTGAAAGAACAGTAAATAAATTACCATACCCATCAGTATTGCTAGCGGTCACAACGTTGACAGTCTTGGCCTTTTTCCCTCTGCGGTCTGCGCGTTCTGGACAGTCCTTGGAAAAATGGCCGGGCTCTCCACAAGTGTAACAAGACAGTTCACTCTTGTCCCTGTTCGTCTTCTTCTTCTTGAAGGTTGTAGTCTTTATAGGCTTGTTAAAGGAGGGTTTGAAGTTCCCTTTGTTCTTGCCTACGGATTTGCCTTTCTGCACAAAGTTAGCAGTAGCAAGACCCTCTCCTTTCTCAGTAGTGTCCTTAGCCCGAGCCTTCTCCTCAACATCAAGGGACGCTATCAGATTTTCAACTGATATCTCCTGTCTCTTGTGTTTGAGAGTTGTGGCAAAGTTCCTCCATGAAGGGGGCAACTTAGCAATAATGCATCCCGCCACAAACTTGTCGGGTAAGGTACACTTAAGGAGTTCGATCTCCTTGGCAATGCACTGTATCTCATGAGCTTGTTGAACCACAGGAAGGTCCTTAGTCATCTTAAAATCATGAAAGCTCTCCATGATATACAGTTCACTACCAGCATCTGCAGCACCAAACTTGGCATCCAGTGCATCCCAGAGCTCCTTTCCGTCTTTTATGTGCATAAACACATCACACAGACGGTCAGCAAGAATGCTCAGAATACATCCCACAAAGACAGTATTAGCATCCTCGAACTTCTTCTGATCCTTGTCAGATATAGTTCCCTCAGGTTTGCCTTTATTGATGTGGAACACTTTCATCGTGGTCAGCCAAAGCTCAGCCTTGTACTGCCACCTCTTAAAGTGCACACCGGTAAACTTATCCGGCCTCAGTGCATCAGTAAAACCAGCCATTGTTAATTCAGGAAATTGCCTACAATAAGGTTTTTGGATTGTTGGATTATTAGGCATAATTTCCACGATTAATTCCAGAATATAAATCATGACAAAACCAGCTACTAGCTCATGTAACTCGAACATACTAGATGTACTAAACAACAGGATGATCGGAAACAAACAGCAGCCTAACATGTACTCGCAGAACATGATGAATAACCAAACAGGATCACGTAGCACGTACCGTTCGGTTGTCGTAGTAGAAACTTTGGGGAAGAGTGATCGCAGCAGATGGCGACGAAGACGGCGGTATGCAGCACCGCCTGACTTGGATGGAAGACGACCCGTGATGGAGAACTCGAGCAGTCGCGCAGAGCGCTTCCCAAAAACCTTATTCGCCCTCTCCCGTACAGGATCACAAGGGCGAGTGGTTCCGGAGACCTGCTCTCCCGTCCGCCGGTGCACGCCGGCAAGCGGGATGGAGTAGACTATGGTGACGGCACAAGTAGAGAGGATGGCAAAACCCTAGATTGGTTTTTCGGTGGTTGTTGTGGCGGTAGCCGCGCAAGACTTTATATAGAGCGGCTCAGGAAACCCTAATGAAGGCGAACATGGGCCGAGTCCACGTTACGCATGTTCGGGTCGGTTACAGTAGCCCACGATCCGGGAGCGACCCGAATAAGCTAACCGTTTGACACGTCTGTCAATTTTCCTGAGCAGCAAAATAAAGCTCGGCTCGGCGAGATTCCCGCAACCAGCGGCGCGCGCGCGTCGTGACGTGACGTGACGAGACGAGGCGAGCGTGCGTGCGAGCGGCGGCGTCGTCGGAGGAGGAGCGCGCGTGTGTATCTCTCTTATTCCCACTTACTTACAAAGTGGTGCAACACTCCTCCTTATAAGGTGGTGCAACTCTCCTCCAACTTTCCATGTGGGACTAAACTTTAGCTCCCACTACACTCCCATGTGAGCTGCCACAAACATGGGCCCAAACACATATGGGCTGCCACAAATTTGGGCTTTGAGATTTCGGGAAAATCTGAAATACTCATGGGCCTAAATGGATTAGCCCCATTATTTCTAACAATCCCCCACCAGACCTCAAATGCCCATTTGAAGATTTGCCAATCCTTGCTACTTGTTTATATACCAGTGTTTCAGCAGAGACTGTTAAGTTGAACTTCCGCCTAGAAACTTGAACTACGTCTATCAACAACTTGAACAATGGACGAACCTTGAATTGCAAGTTTGGTGCCAATAGATTTCGCTCAGAATCATAACTAGTACTTGGCTGTCAGTAGCCTACCCCACGGGTTGGAGCATATACGTCATACTCCCTGGTCTCTTCATGAGTTTACTAGAGATCACCTAGATCTCATAGACCGCGACGTTTACAGTCGAGCTCATATAGGTGTGTTCTTTCAAGAATGCCCTGTAGGACGGCATCTTTGCTAATTAAAGCCAACAGAAACACATTAAGGCATGTTGCCAACCTGCCTTACATATTATGAGTCATGCATCTTCACATAGAGAGGGTTACAAAATACTCTCCTCAGTCAAACCACTAGCTTGTTCTTCCCAGGTCCTAATTCACGGGATCTCCGATCACATAGGTTGGGTTACCACTAAGGTGTGACATCCATGGGTCTCAAACCCATCTCCCTCGATGCACTTTCTATCACATTTCGTGATAGTCCCTTTGTAAAGGGATCTGCCAGGTTTTTGTCTGTTTGAATATACGTAACAGTTATTACTCCGGAGTTTCTCAATTTCCTGACAGATTTCAAACGTCTCTTCACGTGTCTTGATGACTTCGCGTTATCCTTAGAATTGTTCACTTTGACAATAACAGTTTGGTTGTCACAATTCAAAAGGATTGCCGGCACAGGTTTCTCAACCACAGGCAAGTCCATCAAGAGCTCACGCAGCCATTCTGACTCAACAGTGGCTGTGTCTAAAGCAGTAAGTTCTGCTTCCATAGTTGACCTCGTCAATATGGTTTGTCTACGAGACCTCCATGACACTGCGCCACCTCCAAGGGTAAACACATACCCGCTCGTGGCGTAGAGTTCATCAACGTCAGAGATCCAATTCGATTCACTATATCCTTCAAGCACAGTAGGATTCCCTGAATAGTGAATCCCATAGCTCATTGTACCACATAGATAGCGCATGACCCTTTCAAGTGCATGCCAATGATCAATACCCGGGTTAGACATGAACCTACTCAACTTGCTCACAGCAAAAGAGATATCGGGTCTTGTAGCGCTCGCTAAGTACATGAGAGAACCAACAACTTGTGAATATTTCAGCTGATCTGTTGGTTCCTTCTTATTCTTTCGTAATGTCAAACTGGGATCATAAGGTGTTGGAGAAGTCTTGCCATCATTAAAGCCAAATCGGCTCAAGACCTTCTCAACATAATGAGATTGTGTTAAAGTAATCCCATTCTCGTTCTTAATAAGCTTGATGTTCAGAATGACATCAGCCTCTCCCAGATCTTTCATATCAAAACTCTTTGACAGGAAAGACTTGACCTCATTTATCACTTTCATGTTTGTACCAAAGATCAGAATGTCATCCACATACAAACATAATATAACGCTATCGCCCCCACCATGACGATAGTAAACACACCTATCAGCCTCATTAATGACAAAGCCAGCAGAAAGTAGAGTTCTGTCAAACTTCTCATGCCATTGCTTAGGTGCTTGTTTCAGGCCATATAAAGATTTTAATAACTTACACACCTTTGTCTCTTCACCTTTTACCACAAACCCATCCGGCTGATCCATATAGATCTCCTCTTCCAACTCTCCATTAAGGAAAGTTGTCTTCATGTCCATTTGATGAACGAGAAGACCATAAGAGGCAGCCAGGGATAGTAGTACTCGAATGGTGGTCAGTCTAGCGACAGGTGAATAGGTGTCGAAGTAATCTTCGCCTTCTTTCTGTGTGTAGCCCTTAGCTACAAGACGCGCCTTGTACTTCTCAATAGTACCATCAGGCCTTAGTTTCTTCTTGAACACCCACTTACATCCCACAGGTTTACAACCATAGGGTCGTTCTGATAATTCCCAAGTTCCATTAGAAAGAATCGAGTCCATCTCATTTTGGACAGCTTCTTTCCAATCATCTGCATCTGGAGATGCATATGCCTCAGTAATGGATCTGGGAGTATCATCCACAAGGTACACGATGAAGTCATTACCAAAGGATTTTGCAACCCTCTGTCTCTTACTCCTCGTGAGAGGTTCATCGTCATCCTTCTCAAGAAATTCCTCATGTGGTTGTTCAGAATTCTCAATAGATGCACTAGATTCAGGAAGTATTTCAGAAGAAATCCTACCAATGCTATGCATATCTTTCATAGGAAAAATATTCTCAAAGAATGTTGCATCACGAGATTCCATTATAGTATCAACATGCATATCAGGTACCTCAGATTTAACCACTAGAAATCTATAGCCTACACTCCGTGGAGCATATCCTAGAAAGATACAATCCACTGTCTTGGGTCCGAGCTTGCGTTTCTTGGGAATCGGTATCTTGACCTTCGCCAAACACCCCCAAGTGCGCAAATACGAAAGTGATGGTTTTCTCCCAACCCACTCCTCATAAGGGGTCTTTTCTTTATTCTTGTTAGGAACTCTATTCAGGACATGACATGAAGTCAACAAAGCCTCCCCCCACCATGCCTTTGATAAACCAGCAGTGGCTAACATGGAATTCACCAAGTCAGTCAGCGTGCAATTTTTCCTCTCGGCAACCCCGTTTGATTGGGGCGAGTAGGGAGGCGTCCTCTCATGAATAATTCCGTGTTCCTGACAGAATTCATCAAATATTTTGGGAAAATACTCACCACCACGATCCGACCTAAGACGCTTGATCTTTCTCTCTAGTTGATTTTCAACTTCGGCCTTATAGATTTTAAAGTAGTCTAAAGCCTCATCTTTAGTTTGCAACAAGTAAACATAGCAAAATTTAGTAGCATCATCTATTAACGTCATGAAATATCTCTTTTCACCTTTTGTCAACACACCATTCATCTCGCATAGATCAGAATGTATGAGTTCTAGAGGTGCCAAGTTTCTCTCTTCGGCAGCCTTGTGAGGCTTTCGAGGTTGCTTTGATTGCACACAACTATGGCACTTAGAACCTTTGGCAATAGTGAAATTCGGAATTAAACTCATGCTGGACATCCGAGATATCAAACCAAAATTAATGTGACATAAACGAGAATGCCAAATACTGGTATCATCATTAACACCACCACAAATATGATTCACGGATTTATTACAAAACTCTGAAAGTGAAAATCGGAACAAGCCTCCGAACTCATAACCTTTACCAATAAATTGTCCATGTTTCGAAACAACGACTTTATTAGACTCTAAGACAACCTTAAACCCATCTCTGCAAAGAAGGGAGCCACTAACGAGATTCTTGTTCATAGTAGGGACATGCTGCACGTTCCTCAGCTGCACGATCTTTCCGGAAGTAAACTTCAGATCCACCGTGCCAACACCACGAACAGAAGCATGTGATCCATTCCCCATTAGGACGGATGAATCCCGAGCGACCTGATAAGAAGTGAACATAGAGATGTCAGCACACACATGAACATTAGCACCCGTATCAAGCCACCAACACGGTGATTGAAATACTGAAAGAACAGTAAATAAATTACCATACCCATCAGTATTGCTAGCGGTCACGACGTTGACAGTCTTGGCCTTTTTCCCTCTGCGGTCTGCGCGTTCTGGACAGTCCTTGGAAAAATGGCCGGGCTCTCCACAAGTGTAAAAAGACAGTTCACTCTTGTCCCTGTTCGTCTTCTTCTTCTTGAAGGTTGTAGTCTTTACAGGCTTGTTAAAGGAGGGTTTGAAGTTCCCTTTGTTCTTGCCTACGGATTTGCCTTTCTGCACAAAGTTAGCAGTAGCAAGACCCTCTCCTTTCTCAGTAGTGTCCTTAGCCCGAGCCTTCTCCTCAACATCAAGGGACGCTATCAGATTTTCAACTGATATCTCCTGTCTCTTGTGTTTGAGAGTTGTGGCAAAGTTCCTCCATGAAGGGGGCAACTTAGCAATAATGCATCCCGCCACAAACTTGTCGGGTAAGGTACACTTAAGGAGTTCGAGCTCCTTGGCAATGCACTGTATCTCATGAGCTTGTTGAACCACAGGAAGGTCCTTAGTCATCTTAAAATCATGAAAGCTCTCCATGATATACAGTTCACTACCAGCATCTGCAGCACCAAACTTGGCATCCAGTGCATCCCAGAGCTCCTTTCCGTCTTTTATGTGCATAAACACATCACACAGACGGTCAGCAAGAATGCTCAGAATACATCCCACAAAGACAGTATTAGCATCCTCGAACTTCTTCTGATCCTCGTCAGATATAGTTCCCTCAGGTTTGCCTTTACTGATGTGGAACACTTTCATCGTGGTCAGCCAAAGCTCAGCCTTGTACTGCCACCTCTTAAAGTGCACACCGGTAAACTTATGCGGCCTCAGTGCATCGGTAAAACCAGCCATTGTTAATTCAGGAAATTGCCTACAATAAGGTTTTTGGATTGTTGGATTATTAGGCATAATTTCCACGATTAATTCCAGAATATAAATCATGACAAAACCAGCTACTAGCTCATGTAACTCGAACATACTAGATGTACTAAACAACAGGATGATCGGAAACAAACAGCAGCCTAACATGTACTCGCAGAACATGATGAATAACCAAACAGGATCACGTAGCACGTACCGTTCGGTTGTCGTAGTAGAAACTTTGGGGAAGAGTGATCGCAGCAGATGGCGACGAAGACGGCGGTATGCAGCACCGCCTGACTTGGATGGAAGACGACCCGTGATGGAGAACTCTAGCAGTCGCGCAGAGCGCTTCCCAAAAACCTTATTCGCCCTCTCCCGTACAGGATCACAAGGGCGAGTGGTTCCGGAGACCTGCTCTCCCGTCCGCCGGTGCATGCCAGCAAGCGGGATGGAGTAGACTATGGTGACGGCACAAGTAGAGAGGATGGCAAAACCCTAGATTGGTTTTTCGGTGGTTGTTGTGGCGGTAGCCGCGCAAGACTTTATATAGAGCGGCTCAGGAAACCCTAACGGAGGCGAACGTGGGCCGAGTCCACGTTACGCATGTTCGGGTCGGTTACAGTAGCCCACGATCCGGGAGCGACCCGAATAAGCTAACCGTTTGACACGTCTGTCAATTTTCCTGAGCAGCAAAATAAAGCTCGGCTCGGCGAGATTCCCGCAACCCGCGGCGCGCGCGCGCGTCGTGACGAGACGAGGCGAGCGTGCGTGCGAGCGGCGGCGTCGTCAGAGGAGCAGCGCGCGTGTGTATCTCTCTTATTCCCACTTACTTACAAAGTGGTGCAACACTCCTCCTTATAAGGTGGTGCAACTCTCCTCCAACTTTCCATGTGGGACTAAACTTTAGCTCCCACTACACTCCCATGTGAGCTGCCACAAACATGGGCCCAAACACATATGGGCTGCCACAAATTTGGGCTTTGAGATTTAGGGAAAATATGAAATACTCATGGGCCTAAATGGATTAGCCCCATTATTTCTAACAATCCCCCACCAGATCTCAAATGCCCATTTGAAGATTTGCCAATCCTTGCTACTTGTTTATATACCAGTGTTTCAGCAGAGACTGTTAAGTTGAACTTCCGCCTAGAAACTTGAACTACGTCTATCAACAACTTGAACAATGGACGAACCTTGAATTGCAAGTTTGGTGCCAATAGATTTCGCTCAGAATCATAACTAGTAATTGGCTGTCAGTAGCCTACCCCGCGGGTTGGAGCATATACGTCATACTCCCTGGTCTCTTCATGAGTTTACTAGAGATCACCCAGATCTCATAGACCGCGACGTTTACAGTCGAGCTCATATAGGTGTGTTCTTTCAAGAATGCCCTGTAGGACGGCATCTTTGCTAATTAAAGCCAACAGAAACACATTAAGGCATGTTGCCAACCTGCCTTACAGATTATGAGTCATGCATCTTCACATAGAGAGGGTTACAAAATACTCTCCTCAGTCAAACCACTAGCTTGTTCTTCCCAGGTCCTAATTCACGGTATCTCCGATCACATAGGTTGGGTTACCACTAAGGTGTGACATCCATGGGTCTCAACCCCATCTCCCTCGATGCACTTTCTATCACATTTCGTGATAGTCCCTTTGTAAAGGGATCTGCCAGGTTTTTGTTTGTTTGAATATACGTAACAGTTATTACTCCGGAGTTTCTCAATTTCCTGACAGATTTCAAACATCTCTTCACGTGTCTTGATGACTTCGCGTTATCCTTAGAATTGTTCACTTTGACAATAACAGTTTGGTTGTCACAATTCAAAAGGATTGCCGGCACAGGTTTCTCAACCACAGGAAAGTCCATCAAGAGCTCACGCAGCCATTCTGACTCAACAGTGGCTGTGTCTAAAGCAGTAAGTTCTGCTTCCATAGTTGACCTCGTCAATATGGTTTGTCTACGAGACCTCCATGACACTGCGCCACCTCCAAGGGTAAACACATACCCGCTCGTGGCGTAGAGTTCATCAACGTCAGAGATCAAATTCGAATCACTATATCCTTCAAGCACAGCAGGATTCCCTGAATAGTGAATCCCATAGCTCATTGTACCACATAGATAGCGCATGACCCTTTCAAGTGCATGCCAATGATCAATACCCGGGTTAGACATGAACCTACTCAACTTGCTCACAGCAAAAGAGATATCGGGTCTTGTAGCGCTCGCTAAGTACATGAGAGAACCAACAACTTGTGAATATTTCAGCTGATCTGTTGGTTCCTTCTTATTCTTTCGTAATGTCAAACTGGGATCAAAAGGTGTTGGAGAAGTCTTGCCATCATTAAAGCCAAATCGGCTCAAGACCTTCTCAACATAATGAGATTGTGTTAAAGTAATCCCATTCTCGTTCTTAATAAGCTTGATGTTCAGAATGACATCAGCCTCTCCCAGATCTTTCATATCAAAACTCTTTGACAGGAAAGACTTGACCTCATTTATCACTTTCATGTTTGTACCAAAGATCAGAATGTCATCCACATACAAACATAATATAACGCTATCGCCCCCACCATGACGATAGTAAACACACCTATCAGCCTAATTAATGACAAAGCCAGCAGAAAGTAGAGTTCTGTCAAACTTCTCATGCTATTGCTTAGGTGCTTGTTTCAGGCCATATAAAGATTTTAATAACTTACACACCTTTGTCTCTTCACCTTTTACCACAAACCCATCCGGCTGATCCATATAGATCTCCTATTCCAACTCTCCATTAAGGAAAGCTGTCTTCACGTCCATTTGATGAACGAGAAGACCATAAGAGGCAGCCAGGGATAGTAGTACTCGAATGGTGGTCAGTCTAGCGACAGATGAATAGGTGTCGAAGTAATCTTCGCCTTCTTTCTGTGTGTAGCCCTTAGCTACAAGACGCGCCTTGTACTTCTCAATAGTACCATCAGGCCTTAGTTTCTTCTTGAACACCCACTTACATCCCACAGGTTTACAACCATAGGGTCGTTCTGATAATTCCCAAGTTCCATTAGAAAGAATCGAGTCCATCTCATTTTGGACAGCTTCTTTCCAATCATCTGCATCTGGAGATGCATATGCCTCAGTAATGGATCTGGGAGTATCATCCACAAGGTACACGATGAAGTCATTACCAAAGGATTTTGCAACCCTCTGTCTCTTACTCCTCGTGAGAGGTTCATCGTCATCCTTCTCAAGAAATTCCTCATGTGGTTGTTCAGAATTCTCAATAGATGCACTAGATTCAGGAAGTATTTCAGAAGAAATCCTACCAATGCTATGCATATCTTTCATAGGAAAAATATTCTCAAAGAATGTTGCATCACGAGATTCCATTATAGTATCAACATGCATATCAGGTACCTCAGATTTAACCACTAGAAATCTATAGCCTACACTCCGTGGAGCATATCCTAGAAAGATACAATCCACTGTCTTGGGTCCGAGCTTGCGTTTCTTGGGAATCGGTATGTTGACCTTCGCCAAACACCCCCAAGTGCGCAAATACGAAAGTGATGGTTTTCTCCCAACCCACTCCTCATAAGGGGTCTTTTCTTTATTCTTGTTAGGAACTCTATTCAGGACATGACATGAAGTCAACAAAGCCTCCCCCCACCATGCCTTTGATAAACCAGCAGTGGCTAACATGGAATTCACCAAGTCAGTCAGCGTGCGATTTTTCCTCTCGGCAACCCCGTTTGATTGGGGCGAGTAGGGAGGCGTCCTCTCATGAATAATTCCGTGTTCCTGACAGAATTCATCAAATATTTTGGGAAAATACTCACCACCACGATCCGACCTAAGACGCTTGATCTTTCTCTCTAGTTGATTTTCAACTTCGGCCTTATAGATTTTAAAGTAGTCTAAAGCCTCATCTTTAGTTTGCAACAAGTAAACATAGCAAAATTTAGTAGCATCATCTATTAACGTCATGAAATATCTCTTTTCACCTTTTGTCAACACACCATTCATCTCGCATAGATCAGAATGTATGAGTTCTAGAGGTGCCAAGTTTCTCTCTTCGGCAGCCTTGTGAGGCTTTCGAGGTTGCTTTGATTGCACACAACTATGGCACTTAGAACCTTTGGCAATAGTGAAATTCAGAATTAAACTCATGCTGGACATCCGAGATATCAAACCAAAATTAATGTGACATAAACGAGAATGCCAAATACTGGTATCATCATTAACACCACCACAAATATGATTCACGGATTTATTACAAAACTCTGAAAGTGAAAATCGGAACAAGCCTCCGAACTCATAACCTTTACCAATAAATTGTCCATGTTTCGAAACAACGACTTTATTAGACTCTAAGACAACCTTAAACCCATCTCTGCAAAGAAGGGAGCCACTAACGAGATTCTTGTTCATAGTAGGGACATGCTGCACGTTCCTCAGCTGCACGATCTTTCCGGAAGTAAACTTCAGATCCACCGTGCCAACACCACGAACAGAAGCATGTGATCCATTCCCCATTAGGACGGATGAATCCCGAGCGACCTGATAAGAAGTGAACATAGAGATGTCAGCACACACATGAACATTAGCACCCGTATCAAGCCACCAACACGGTGATTGAAATACTGAAAGAACAGTAAATAAATTACCATACCCATCAGTATTGCTAGCGGTCATGACGTTGACAGTCTTGGCCTTTTTCCCTCTGCGGTCTGCGCGTTCTGGACAGTCCTTGGAAAAATGGCCGGGCTCTCCACAAGTGTAACAAGACAGTTCACTCTTGTCCCTGTTCGTCTTCTTCTTCTTGAAGGTTGTAGTCTTTACAGGCTTGTTAAAGGAGGGTTTGAAGTTCCCTTTGTTCTTGCCTACGGATTTGCCTTTCTGCACAAAGTTAGCAGTAGCAAGACCCTCTCCTTTCTCAGTAGTGTCCTTAGCCCGAGCCTTCTCCTCAACATCAAGGGACGCTATCAGATTTTCAACTGATATCTCCTGTCTCTTGTGTTTGAGAGTTGTGGCAAAGTTCCTCCATGAAGGGGGCAACTTAGCAATAATGCATCCCGCCACAAACTTGTCGGGTAAGGTACACTTAAGGAGTTCGAGCTCCTTGGCAATGCACTGTATCTCATGAGCTTGTTGAACCACAGGAAGGTCCTTAGTCATCTTAAAATCATGAAATCTCTCCATGATATACAGTTCACTACCAGCATCTGCAGCACCAAACTTGGCATCCAGTGCATCCCAGAGCTCCTTTCCGTCTTTTATGTGCATAAACACATCACACAGACGGTCAGCAAGAATGCTCAGAATACATCCCACAAAGACAGTATTAGCATCCTCGAACTTCTTCTGATCCTCGTCAGATATAGTTCCCTCAGGTTTGCCTTTACTGATGTGGAACACTTTCATCGTGGTCAGCCAAAGCTCAGCCTTGTACTGCCACCTCTTAAAGTGCACACCGGTAAACTTATCCGGCCTCAGTGCATCGGTAAAACTAGCCATTGTTAATTCAGGAAATTGCCTACAATAAGGTTTTTGGATTGTTGGATTATTAGGCATAATTTCCACGATTAATTCCAGAATATAAATCATGACAAAACCAGCTACTAGCTCATGTAACTCGAACATACTAGATGTACTAAACAACAGGATGATCGGAAACAAACAGCAGCCTAACATGTACTCGCAGAACATGATGAATAACCAAACAGGATCACGTAGCACGTACCGTTCGGTTGTCGTAGTAGAAACTTTGGGGAAGAGTGATCGCAGCAGATGGCGACGAAGACGGCGGTATGCAGCACCGCCTGACTTGGATGGAAGACGACCTGTGATGGAGAACTCGAGTAGTCGTGCAGAGCGCTTCCCAAAAACCTCATTCGCCCTCTCCCGTACAGGATCACAAGGGCGAGTGGTTCCGGAGACCTGCTCTCCCGTCCGCCGGTGCACGCCGGCAAGCGGGATGGAGTAGACTATGGTGACGGCACAAGTAGAGAGGATGGCAAAACCCTAGATTGGTTTTTCGGTGGTTGTTGTGGCGGTAGCCGCGCAAGACTTTATATAGAGCGGCTCAGGAAACCCTAACGGAGGCGAACGTGGGCCGAGTCCACGTTACGAATGTTCGGGTCGGTTACAGTAGCCCACGATCCGGGAGCGACCCGAATAAGCTAACCGTTTGACACGTCTGTCAATTTTCCTAAGCAGCAAAATAAAGCTCGGCTCGGCGAGATTCCCGCAACCCGCGGCGCGCGCGCGTCATGACGTGACGAGACGAGGCGAGCGTGCGTGCGAGCGGCGGCGTCGTCAGAGGAGGAGCGTGCGTGTGTATCTCTCTTATTCCCACTTACTTACAAAGTGGTGCAACACTCCTCCTTATAAGGTGGTGCAACTCTCCTCCAACTTTCCATGTGGGACTAAACTTTAGCTCCCACTACGCTCCCATGTGAGCTGCCACAAACATGGGCCCAAACACATATGGGCTGCCACAAATTTGGGCTTTGAGATTTAGGGAAAATCTGAAATACTCATGGGCCTAAATAGATTAGCCCCATTATTTCTAACAATCCCCCACCAGATCTCAAATGCCCATTTGAAGATTTGCCAATCCTTGCTACTTGTTTATATACCAGTGTTTCAGCAGAGACTGTTAAGTTGAACTTCCGCCTAGAAACTTGAACTATGTCTATCAACAACTTGAACAATGGACGAACCTTGAATTGCAAGTTTGGTGCCAATAGATTTCGCTCAGAATCGTAACTAGTACTTGGCTGTCAGTAGCCTACCCCGCGGGTTGGAGCATATACGTCATACTCCCTGGTCTCTTCATGAGTTTACAAGAGATCACCTAGATCTCATAGACCGCGACGTTTACAGTCGAGCTCATATAGGTGTGTTCTTTCAAGAATGCCCTATAGGACGGCATCTTTGCTAATTAAAGCCAACAGAAACACATTAAGGCATGTTGCCAACCTGCCTTACAGATTATGAGTCATGCATCTTCACATAGAGAGGGTTACAAAATACTCTCCTCAGTCAAACCACTAGCTTGTTCTTCCCAGGTCCTAATTCACGGGATCTCCGATCACATAGGTTGGGTTACCACTAAGGTGTGACATCCATGGGTCTCAACCCCATCTCCCTCGATGCACTTTCTATCACATTTCGTGATAGTCCCTTTGTAAAGGGATCTGCCAGGTTTTTGTCTGTTTGAATATACGTAACAGTTATTACTCCGGAGTTTCTCAATTTCCTGACAGATTTCAAACGTCTCTTCACGTGTCTTGATGACTTCGCGTTATCCTTAGAATTGTTCACTTTGACAATAACAGTTTGGTTGTCACAATTCAAAAGGATTGCCGGCACAGGTTTCTCAACCACAGGCAAGTCCATCAAGAGCTCACGCAGCCATTCTGACTCAACAGTGGCTGTGTCTAAAGCAGTAAGTTCTGCTTCCATAGTTGACCTCGTCAATATGGTTTGTCTACGAGACCTCCATGACACTGCGCCACCTCCAAGGGTAAACACATACCCGCTCGTGGCGTAGAGTTCATCAACGTCAGAGATCAAATTCGAATCACTATATCCTTCAAGCACAGCAGGATTCCCTGAATAGTGAATCCCATAGCTCATTGTACCACATAGATAGCGCATGACCCTTTCAAGTGCATGCCAATGATCAATACCCGGGTTAGACATGAACCTACTCAACTTGCATCCCACAGGTTTACAACCATAGGGTCGTTCTGATAATTCCCAAGTTCCATTAGAAAGAATCGAGTCCATCTCATTTTGGACAGCTTCTTTCCAATCATCTGCATCTGGAGATGCATATGCCTCAGTAATGGATCTGGGAGTATCATCCACAAGGTACACGATGAAGTCATTACCAAAGGATTTTGCAACACTCTGTCTCTTACTCCTCGTGAGAGGTTCATCGTCATCCTTCTCAAGAAATTCCTCATGTGGTTGTTCAGAATTCTCAATAGATGCACTAGATTCAGGAAGTATTTCAGAAGAAATCCTACCAATGCTATGCATATCTTTCATAGGAAAAATATTCTCAAAGAATGTTGCATCACGAGATTCCATTATAGTATCAACATGCATATCAGGTACCTCAGATTTAACCACTAGAAATCTATAGCCTACACTCCGTGGAGCATATCCTAGAAAGATACAATCCACTGTCTTGGGTCCGAGCTTGCGTTTCTTGGGAATCGGTATGTTGACCTTCGCCAAACACCCCCAAGTGCGCAAATACGAAAGTGATGGTTTTCTCCCAACCCACTCCTCATAAGGGGTCTTTTCTTTATTCTTGTTAGGAACTCTATTCAGGACATGACATGAAGTCAACAAAGCCTCCCCCCACCATGCCTTTGATAAACCAGCAGTGGCTAACATGGAATTCACCAAGTCAGTCAGCGTGTGATTTTTCCTCTCGGCAACCCCGTTTGATTGGGGCGAGTAGGGAGGCGTCCTCTCATGAATAATTCCGTGTTCCTGACAGAATTCATCAAATATTTTGGGAAAATACTCACCACCACGATCCGACCTAAGACGCTTGATCTTTCTCTCTAGTTGATTTTCAACTTCGGCCTTATAGATTTTAAAGTAGTCTAAAGCCTCATCTTTAGTTTGCAACAAGTAAACATAGCAAAATTTAGTAGCATCATCTATTAACGTCATGAAATATCTCTTTTCACCTTTTGTCAACACACCATTCATCTCGCATAGATCAGAATGTATGAGTTCTAGAGGTGCCAAGTTTCTCTCTTCGGCAGCCTTGTGAGGCTTTCGAGGTTGCTTTGATTGCACACAACTATGGCACTTAGAACCTTTGGCAATAGTGAAATTCGGAATTAAACTCATGCTGGACATCCGAGATATCAAACCAAAATTAATGTGACATAAACGAGAATGCCAAATACTGGTATCATCATTAACACCACCACAAATATGATTCACGGATTTATTACAAAACTCTGAAAGTGAAAATCGGAACAAGCCTCCGAACTCATAACCTTTACCAATAAATTGTCCATGTTTCGAAACAACGACTTTATTAGACTCTAAGACAACCTTAAACCCATCTCTGCAAAGAAGGGAGCCACTAACGAGATTCTTGTTCATAGTAGGGACATGCTGCACGTTCCTCAGCTGCACGATCTTTCCGGAAGTAAACTTCAGATCCACCGTGCCAACACCACGAACAGAAGCATGTGATCCATTCCCCATTAGGACGGATGAATCCCGAGCGACCTGATAAGAAGTGAACATAGAGATGTCAGCACACACATGAACATTAGCACCCGTATCAAGCCACCAACACGGTGATTGAAATACTGAAAGAACAGTAAATAAATTACCATACCCATCAGTATTGCTAGCGGTCACGACGTTGACAGTCTTGGCCTTTTTCCCTCTGCGGTCTGCGCGTTCTGGACAGTCCTTGGAAAAATGGCCGGGCTCTCCACAAGTGTAACAAGACAGTTCACTCTTGTCCCTGTTCGTCTTCTTCTTCTTGAAGGTTGTAGTCTTTACAGGCTTGTTAAAGGAGGGTTTGAAGTTCCCTTTGTTCTTGCCTACGGATTTGCCTTTCTGCACAAAGTTAGCAGTAGCAAGACCCTCTCCTTTCTCAGTAGTGTCCTTAGCCCGAGCCTTCTCCTCAACATCAAGGGACGCTATCAGATTTTCAACTGATATCTCCTGTCTCTTGTGTTTGAGAGTTGTGGCAAAGTTCCTCCATGAAGGGGGCAACTTAGCAATAATGCATCCCGCCACAAACTTGTCGGGTAAGGTACACTTAAGGAGTTCGAGCTCCTTGGCAATGCACTGTATCTCATGAGCTTGTTGAACCACAGGAAGGTCCTTAGTCATCTTAAAATCATGAAATCTCTCCATGATATACAGTTCACTACCAGCATCTGCAGCACCAAACTTGGCATCCAGTGCATCCCAGAGCTCCTTTCCGTCTTTTATGTGCATAAACACATCACACAGACGGTCAGCAAGAATGCTCAGAATACATCCCACAAAGACAGTATTAGCATCCTCGAACTTCTTCTGATCCTCGTCAGATATAGTTCCCTCAGGTTTGCCTTTACTGATGTGGAACACTTTCATCGTGGTCAGCCAAAGCTCAGCCTTGTACTGCCACCTCTTAAAGTGCACACCGGTAAACTTATCCGGCCTCAGTGCATCGGTAAAACTAGCCATTGTTAATTCAGGAAATTGCCTACAATAAGGTTTTTGGATTGTTGGATTATTAGGCATAATTTCCACGATTAATTCCAGAATATAAATCATGACAAAACCAGCTACTAGCTCATGTAACTCGAACATACTAGATGTACTAAACAACAGGATGATCGGAAACAAACAGCAGCCTAACATGTACTCGCAGAACATGATGAATAACCAAACAGGATCACGTAGCACGTACCGTTCGGTTGTCGTAGTAGAAACTTTGGGGAAGAGTGATCGCAGCAGATGGCGACGAAGACGGCGGTATGCAGCACCGCCTGACTTGGATGGAAGACGACCTGTGATGGAGAACTCGAGTAGTCGTGCAGAGCGCTTCCCAAAAACCTCATTCGCCCTCTCCCGTACAGGATCACAAGGGCGAGTGGTTCCGGAGACCTGCTCTCCCGTCCGCCGGTGCACGCCGGCAAGCGGGATGGAGTAGACTATGGTGACGGCACAAGTAGAGAGGATGGCAAAACCCTAGATTGGTTTTTCGGTGGTTGTTGTGGCGGTAGCCGCGCAAGACTTTATATAGAGCGGCTCAGGAAACCCTAATGAAGGCGAACATGGGCCGAGTCCACGTTACGCATGTTCGGGTCGGTTACAGTAGCCCACGATCCGGGAGCGACCCGAATAAGCTAACCGTTTGACACGTCTGTCAATTTTCCTGAGCAGCAAAATAAAGCTCGGCTCGGCGAGATTCCCGCAACCAGCGGCGCGCGCGCGTCGTGACGTGACGTGACGTGACGAGACGAGGCGAGCGTGCGTGCGAGCGGCGGCGTCGTCGGAGGAGGAGCGCGCGTGTGTATCTCTCTTATTCCCACTTACTTACAAAGTGGTGCAACACTCCTCCTTATAAGGTGGTGCAACTCTCCTCCAACTTTCCATGTGGGACTAAACTTTAGCTCCCACTACACTCCCATGTGAGCTGCCACAAACATGGGCCCAAACACATATGGGCTGCCACAAATTTGGGCTTTGAGATTTCGGGAAAATCTGAAATACTCATGGGCCTAAATGGATTAGCCCCATTATTTCTAACAATCCCCCACCAGACCTCAAATGCCCATTTGAAGATTTGCCAATCCTTGCTACTTGTTTATATACCAGTGTTTCAGCAGAGACTGTTAAGTTGAACTTCCGCCTAGAAACTTGAACTACGTCTATCAACAACTTGAACAATGGACGAACCTTGAATTGCAAGTTTGGTGCCAATAGATTTCGCTCAGAATCATAACTAGTACTTGGCTGTCAGTAGCCTACCCCACGGGTTGGAGCATATACGTCATACTCCCTGGTCTCTTCATGAGTTTACTAGAGATCACCTAGATCTCATAGACCGCGACGTTTACAGTCGAGCTCATATAGGTGTGTTCTTTCAAGAATGCCCTGTAGGACGGCATCTTTGCTAATTAAAGCCAACAGAAACACATTAAGGCATGTTGCCAACCTGCCTTACATATTATGAGTCATGCATCTTCACATAGAGAGGGTTACAAAATACTCTCCTCAGTCAAACCACTAGCTTGTTCTTCCCAGGTCCTAATTCACGGGATCTCCGATCACATAGGTTGGGTTACCACTAAGGTGTGACATCCATGGGTCTCAAACCCATCTCCCTCGATGCACTTTCTATCACATTTCGTGATAGTCCCTTTGTAAAGGGATCTGCCAGGTTTTTGTCTGTTTGAATATACGTAACAGTTATTACTCCGGAGTTTCTCAATTTCCTGACAGATTTCAAACGTCTCTTCACGTGTCTTGATGACTTCGCGTTATCCTTAGAATTGTTCACTTTGACAATAACAGTTTGGTTGTCACAATTCAAAAGGATTGCCGGCACAGGTTTCTCAACCACAGGCAAGTCCATCAAGAGCTCACGCAGCCATTCTGACTCAACAGTGGCTGTGTCTAAAGCAGTAAGTTCTGCTTCCATAGTTGACCTCGTCAATATGGTTTGTCTACGAGACCTCCATGACACTGCGCCACCTCCAAGGGTAAACACATACCCGCTCGTGGCGTAGAGTTCATCAACGTCAGAGATCCAATTCGATTCACTATATCCTTCAAGCACAGTAGGATTCCCTGAATAGTGAATCCCATAGCTCATTGTACCACATAGATAGCGCATGACCCTTTCAAGTGCATGCCAATGATCAATACCCGGGTTAGACATGAACCTACTCAACTTGCTCACAGCAAAAGAGATATCGGGTCTTGTAGCGCTCGCTAAGTACATGAGAGAACCAACAACTTGTGAATATTTCAGCTGATCTGTTGGTTCCTTCTTATTCTTTCGTAATGTCAAACTGGGATCATAAGGTGTTGGAGAAGTCTTGCCATCATTAAAGCCAAATCGGCTCAAGACCTTCTCAACATAATGAGATTGTGTTAAAGTAATCCCATTCTCGTTCTTAATAAGCTTGATGTTCAGAATGACATCAGCCTCTCCCAGATCTTTCATATCAAAACTCTTTGATAGGAAAGACTTGACCTCATTTATCACTTTCATGTTTGTACCAAAGATCAGAATGTCATCCACATACAAACATAATATAACGCTATCGCCCCCACCATGACGATAGTAAACACACCTATCAGCCTCATTAATGACAAAGCCAGCAGAAAGTAGAGTTCTGTCAAACTTCTCATGCCATTGCTTAGGTGCTTGTTTTAGGCCATATAAAGATTTTAATAACTTACACACCTTTGTCTCTTCACCTTTTACCACAAACCCATCCGGCTGATCCATATAGATCTCCTCTTCCAACTCTCCATTAAGGAAAGCTGTCTTCACGTCCATTTGATGAACGAGAAGACCATAAGAGGCAGCCAGGGATAGTAGTACTCGAATGGTGGTCAGTCTAGCGACAGGTGAATAGGTGTCGAAGTAATCTTCGCCTTCTTTCTGTGTGTAGCCCTTAGCTACAAGACGCGCCTTGTACTTCTCAATAGTACCATCAGGCCTTAGTTTCTTCTTGAACACCCACTTACATCCCACAGGTTTACAACCATAGGGTCGTTCTGATAATTCCCAAGTTCCATTAGAAAGAATCGAGTCCATCTCATTTTGGATAGCTTCTTTCCAATCATCTGCATCTGGAGATGCATATGCCTCAGTAATGGATCTGGGAGTATCATCCACAAGGTACACGATGAAGTCATTACCAAAGGATTTTGCAACCCTCTGTCTCTTACTCCTCGTGAGAGGTTCATCGTCATCCTTCTCAAGAAATTCCTCATGTGGTTGTTCAGAATTCTCAATAGATGCACTAGATTCAGGAAGTATTTCAGAAGAAATCCTACCAATGCTATGCATATCTTTCATAGGAAAAATATTCTCAAAGAATGTTGCATCACGAGATTCCATTATAGTATCAACATGCATATCAGGTACCTCAGATTTAACCACTAGAAATCTATAGTCTACACTCCGTGGAGCATATCCTAGAAAGATACAATCCACTGTCTTGGGTCCGAGCTTGCGTTTCTTGGGAATCGGTATGTTGACCTTCGCCAAACACCCCCAAGTGCGCAAATACGAAAGTGATGGTTTTCTCCCAACCCACTCCTCATAAGGGTTCTTTTCTTTATTCTTGTTAGGAACTCTATTCAAGACATGACATGAAGTCAACAAAGCCTCCCCCCACCATGCCTTTGATAAACCAGCAGTGGCTAACATGGAATTCACCAAGTCAGTCAGCGTGCGATTTTTCCTCTCGGCAACCCCGTTTGATTGGGGCGAGTAGGGAGGCGTCCTCTCATGAATAATTCCGTGTTCCTGACAGAATTCATCAAATATTTTGGGAAAATACTCACCACCACGATCTGACCTAAGACGCTTGATCTTTCTCTCTAGTTGATTTTCAACGTCGGCCTTATAGATTTTAAAGTAGTCTAAAGCCTCATCTTTAGTTTGCAACAAGTAAACATAGCAAAATTTAGTAGCATCATCTATTAACGTCATGAAATATCTCTTTTCACCTTTTGTCAACACACCATTCATCTCGCATAGATCAGAATGTATGAGTTCTAGAGGTGCCAAGTTTCTCTCTTCGGCAGCCTTGTGAGGCTTTCGAGGTTGCTTTGATTGCACACAACTATGGCACTTAGAACCTTTGGCAATAGTGAAATTCGGAATTAAACTCATGCTGGACATCCGAGATATCAAACCAAAATTAATGTGACATAAACGAGAATGCCAAATACTGGTATCATCATTAACACCACCACAAATATGATTCACGGATTTATTACAAAACTCTGAAAGTGAAAATCGGAACAAGCCTCCGAACTCATAACCTTTACCAATAAATTGTCCATGTTTCGAAACAACGACTTTATTAGACTCTAAGACAACCTTAAACCCATCTCTGCAAAGAAGGGAGCCACTAACGAGATTCTTGTTCATAGTAGGGACATGCTGCACGTTCCTCAGCTGCACGATCTTTCCGGAAGTAAACTTCAGATCCACCGTGCCAACACCACGAACAGAAGCATGTGATCCATTCCCCATTAGGACAGATGAATCCCGAGCGACCTGATAAGAAGTGAACATAGAGATGTCAGCACACACATGAACATTAGCACCCGTATCAAGCCACCAACACGGTGATTGAAATACTGAAAGAATAGTAAATAAATTACCATACCCATCAGTATTGCTAGCGGTCACGACGTTGACAGTCTTGGCCTTTTTCCCTCTGCGGTCTGCGCGTTCTGGACAGTCCTTGGAAAAATGGCCGGGCTCTCCACAAGTGTAACAAGACAGTTCACTCTTGTCCCTGTTCGTCTTCTTCTTCTTGAAGGTTGTAGTCTTTACAGGCTTGTTAAAGGAGGGTTTGAAGTTCCCTTTGTTCTTGCCTACGGATTTGCCTTTCTGCACAAAGTTAGCAGTAGCAAGACCCTCTCCTTTCTCAGTAGTGTCCTTAGCCCGAGCCTTCTCCTCAACATCAAGGGACGCTATCAGATTTTCAACTGATATCTCCTGTCTCTTGTGTTTGAGAGTTGTGGCAAAGTTCCTCCATGAAGGGGGCAACTTAGCAATAATGCATCCCGCCACAAACTTGTCGGGTAAGGTACACTTAAGGAGTTCGAGCTCCTTGGCAATACACTGTATCTCATGAGCTTGTTGAACCACAGGAAGGTCCTTAGTCATCTTAAAATCATGAAAGCTCTCCATGATATACAGTTCACTACCAGCATCTGCAGCACCAAACTTGGCATCCAGTGCATCCCAGAGCTCCTTTCCGTCTTTTATGTGCATAAACACATCACACAGACGGTCAGCAAGAATGCTCAGAATACATCCCACAAAGACAGTATTAGCATCCTCGAACTTCTTCTGATCCTCGTCAGATATAGTTCCCTCAGGTTTTCCTTTACTGATGTGGAACACTTTCATCGTGGTCAGCCAAAGCTCAGCCTTGTACCGCCACCTCTTAAAGTGCACACCGGTAAACTTATCCGGCCTCAGTGCATCGGTAAAACCAGCCATTGTTAATTCAGGAAATTGCCTACAATAAGGTTTTTGGATTGTTGGATTATTAGGCATAATTTCCACGATTAATTCCAGAATATAAATCATGACAAAACCAGCTACTAGCTCATGTAACTCGAACATACTAGATGTACTAAACAACAGGATGATCGGAAACAAACAGCAGCCTAACATGTACTTGCAGAACATGATGAATAACCAAACAGGATCACGTAGCACGTACCGTTCGGTTGTCGTAGTAGAAACTTTGGGGAAGAGTGATCGCAGCAGATGGCGACGAAGACGGCGGTATGCAGCACCGCCTGACTAGGATGGAAGACGACCCGTGATGGAGAACTCGAGCAGTCGCGCAGAGCGCTTCCCAAAAAACTTATTCGCCCTCTCCCGTACAGGATCACAAGGGCGAGTGGTTCCGGAGACCTGCTCTCCCGTCCGCCGGTGCACGCCGGCAAGCGGGATGGAGTAGACTATGGTGACGGCACAAGTAGAGAGGATGGCAAAACCCTAGATTGGTTTTTCGGTGGTTGTTGTGGCGGTAGCCGCGCAAGACTTTATATAGAGCGGCTCAGGAAACCCTAACGGAGGCGAACGTGGGCCGAGTCCACGTTACGCATGTTCGGGTCGGTTACAGTAGTCGCGTCGCGTCGAGGCGAGCGTGCGTGCGAGCGGCGGCGGCGTCGGAGGAGGAGCGCGCGTGTGTATCTCTCTTATTCCCACTTACTTACAAAGTGGTGCAACACTCCTCCTTATAAGGTGGTGCAACTCTCCTCCAACTTTCCATGTGGGACTAAACTTTAGCTCCCACTACACTACCATGTGAGCTGCCACAAACATGGGCCCAAACACATATGGGCTGCCACAAATTTGGGCTTTGAGATTTAGGGAAAATCTGAAATACTCATGGGCCTAAATGGATTAGCCCCATTATTTCTAACAGAAGGAAGGCAGTTGCTACCACTGAAGTACGAGAAAATTTCTTTATTTTGCAAGCATTATGGTCTCATGGGGCATGATCACGAGGAATATAGTGATGAGGATTGGCAAGAAAAACAGCTCCACTATGGTGATTGGATGTTGGCTAAGAGGAGGATGATTCAACTAGTGCAGGAGCCGAGGAGATTCTTTTCTGCTCCACGAGGTGGGAGGATGGGACGAGGTGTTGATCGTGGTGATAATTGCAATCTGTCTCACAAACGAACCTCTGATGATGATCCTCTGGACATATCTGATGATCTCAAAGATACGACTGAGAGCCTGCTAAAAAATCTCGGCGAGGTTTGAAAGAAGGCCGTGGATGCGACAGGTGAGGAGAGCTCAACAAAAAGTGGTTGAATATGGACTTGACTGTCGATGGTGAGGGAAAGAGTCTGGAAGCCCCACCGGAAGTAGCTCTAGACGAGACGAGCAAGGATGTTGGTGCGGAGAGGGTAGTGGAGGTACCTCCACCTGAATATGTTCCACCTATAACGCGGAAACAACATAAAATGGGTGACAAAAATATGGTTGCACAAACCTTGGCGGCCTTCTCCGAGGAGGACCGCCAGACCCGATGAGTACTATGAGCTAGAAGGACCGTGGTTTGGGTGACCCCGCGCCCGTTCACGAGCTGTGTTACCTCGCGAGTATTAATTCTCCAATGATACTATGTGTAGTCGGAACGCAAATTGCAAAGTATCGTGTTGAAGGCTTAGCTCGGACACTAGATTTTTATCATGCGTACACAATAGCAAGTATGGGAAAAAGTGGTGGTCTTTGTGTCTATTGGAAGGATTCTCTCCGTCTTGATCTACAAAACTTTTCTAAGTATCATATATATATGGATGTGCATGAGTCTGATAAGGATCCATGGAGATTGACGGTGTGGTATGGAGAGGAATTGTAGCCTCCGATACAAACCATGGGACATGATGAGATATCTAAAGGCGAATAGTGACCTACCATGAAGAACAAATGGGGCCAAATGAGAGGGAGATGGCTAAGATTAATTTATTTAGAGAGTTACTAGATGCCCGCCAATTGTGTGACTTGGGATACATTGGTCTAGATTAGACTTTTGAAACGAATCTCCCTTACAATGATTACTAATGAGTCAGACTTGATAGAGCTTTAGCTTATGCGGATTGGAGTGCACGATTTATTTTTGCAATGGTGACTCATTTGTATGCGGCCAAGTCGGATCACTCCCTGTTTTACTTCTCAGTGATCTAGAAGCCTAGAACCGCCAGATTGTAATCGATAAACCCTTCAGATATGAAGTGATGTAGGAGAGGCATGGAGATTTTAAGGAGTTGATAAAGAGTGCTTGGGGCACCAATCGAGCGACCATTGTTATGGAATTACAGGTTAAAGTCCAATCCACATCTGATGTCTTGACAGGCTAGGGCCTGACAATTACGAGACCATATGTACATAACAGCGGGAGCTTAGGACGTTTGGTTATATTTTGCTCGGATGCTCACCAAGTTGGGCCTTCATATGAAGAGAGGAATGTGGAGGAGAGGATAGTAGAGTTCTGTACCATGAGGAAGCTGATGTAGCTCCAGGGAGCTATGGTGCAATGGCTGGCAGAGGGAGACCAAAATACTCGTTTTTCCATCTTAAAGCTAGTAATAGAAGGAATAAGAACATGATTGAGCACCTTGCTCGACCTGATGGTATGGTGTACCGACCAATCGGAGCTAGAGGTGATGTTGTGTGAGTTCTATGAAGACTTGTATAAGGCAGAGGGAACCATATGAGGTGCTATCCCATGTGCCATGCAAGGTGACGAACATGATGGATGCTTCTTTGAATTCATCGTATACTACGGAAGGGGAGAAAGTGACTTTATTTCATATGTTTCCTACCAAGGCCCCTAGGCCTCATGGGTTTCTGGTGCACTTTTTTCCGAATCATTGATATTTATGTAGTAAGTAGATCACACGGATTGTGATTTGGATTCTCAGTGGAGATGATTCAGTGGAGGAGATAAACAAAATTTTCATCGTATTGACCCCTAAGGTATTAAACCCTACATCCTCTCAAAATTTAGACCAATAAGCTTAGGCAATGTGGTATTTAAAATTGCCTCAAAAGTACCCGCTAACCATTTGAAGTAGATCCTCCCTGGGATTATTTCGAAAGAGCAATCAACTTTTGTGCCATGTCGTCTCATCACAGACAATGTCATTAGTGCTTATGAAAGTCAAAAGAAGCAAGAAGAAAGCCTTATGTGCAGTGAAATTCGACATATGCAAGGCTTATGATCGCTTGGAGTGGGATTATTTGGATGCAATCATGAAAAGGCTTGGTTTGTCTCCTCGCTTTGTGGAGACTATTATGAGGGGTGTAAGATCGGTTACCTTTTCATATCTCTTTAATGGATCACATATAGAGGAGTGTATACCGACTAGAGGTATCCGACAAGGAGACCCTATGTATCCCTACCTATTTTTGCTAACAGTTAAGGGGATCTCGTGTCTGTTGAAGAATTCTATGGCAAGGGAGGATATGAATGGTATTCATGTAGCAAGTGCGACGCCAAGGGTGGACCACCTTATTTTTGACGATGACTATATTATGTTTAGCAATGCTAGCATTGTGGATGCAACAAAAATCAAGGAGGTTTTGTTGAAGTATTGCAGTGCATCGGGTTAACAGGTAAATAATGATAAATCTTCTTCATTATATGGTAAGGTCTGCCCATCAAATGTTCTAGAGAGTATCATGGGAATTCTAGAGGTTCCAAATGAGTCTCGGTATTTGGGGCTTCCAACTGATGTGGGAAGTTCCAAGAATGGTGCCTTTGGTTATGTGAAGGATAAGATCTAGAAGAAATTGTTAGGTTGGATGGAGAAAGCACTCTCGGGTGGAGGGAAGGATTTCTTGATAAAATCAGTTGTCCAAGCCATACCAACTTATTCGATGGATGTTTTCAAATTGCCAAGGGGCTTATGCAAGCATATTACTTCCATGGTTTGGAATTTCTATTGGGCAGTAAGAAAGGTGAGAGAGAGGTTGGTCGAGTATCTTGGAATAGCATGACGATGCCCAAATATATGGAAGGGATGGGCTTTAGGGATATTGTGATTTTTAATCTTACCCTACTAGCCCGCCAAGTGTGGAGGATTTTAAATGAACCCGAAACCTCGAGTGCATTATACTTAAGTCTGTTTATTTTCCATTTTTTGCTTTCATGGAATCCGGGGGTGCACAGTCCGACAGGCGAAGAGAATGATGCCTCCCAAGAGCAAGGAACCAGAGCATCCTCTCTAGGACTCCAGGAACTCCCACGACAGGGAACGTCTTGGGCACCAAGTACAGGAGCGGAAGACCTGAAGCTTGCCCCGAGAAAGGGACAGTTTGCTGGTGGTGCCCGACCTAGGCGCCAGACTACTCCTGCGCACACTCTAGCACACACTAGGGCTTAGCAGGACAACCACGCCACGTCAAGGCCCTACACGTTCCACCTTGACGTGTGGTATCCACGCATCGCTGCGAGACAACTGACTCATGCCAGACCTTGACGACAACTTCGTGAAATGGAGATAAGCCTGAGGAGCAACCTCCAGACAGGATTCAGGGTGATGGGATATATTCTAGTGCATATCTGTGCACGCTCAGATGCAGCTGGTCACGCAGTCAGGGCGCATGATTGCCCTGCCACGTTGTGGACATGTGTGCGGTGCAACGCCGCATGGAGACCGACCCTTGTGGTGTCCCCTTGTCACTATAAAATGAGGCCTAGGTTGGCTGAGAGAAGGGGAGAAATAGAGGAGGGAAGCACGTGTGTTCTTCCCGAGGAAAAAACTCAGTAACCATGTGTTCATCCACCAGATAGTAGACAGTAGCAGGACGTAGGAATCCGCACATAACAACCTGAACCTGCATAAAAAACCTATGTCTCCTTGTGTGATTGTGTTCGTATATCTCGCCAATCGAGCTCACCGGACGATGCGCTCCTGGCCGAACTAAAAAGGAGATCATCCATCCCAAGTGTCGAAATCCTAGACACGACATTTGGTGCGCCAGGTAGGGGATGAAAGGTTGCGAGCAACCTTCACCGATGTTACCCATCTCTCCTTGCGCATGGAGGCCGAGGGAGGGGCGGGATACTACCGGAAGGCACTCAGCTCAGCATCACGGGCAAGGAGAATCGCCAGCATTCTTCACCGAATGAGGCATGGCGGCTCTATAGGCAATAGAGCTAAATCCATGTTTCCTTCTTCCTCTCATGAAGAAAGAAGGACCGACGGCTCGCCTAGAGGGGGTGGCCGAAGACGACGCCATGGAAGCGTCCTATGAGCTGCCGCCTTGCCCTCAGAGTTTCCTCGGGCCGGGTCTGCACTCATAGCCACCGATGCCCTGCTGCATTTTTCCACTAGAAGCCATTGGAAGCAGCCCATGTGTGGGGTCATGGCTCGTCCGGTTGGTGGACTTGGTGGGATACTCCCTCTAGTACCACCAGGCAACCTGCCCCCACTTCACCGGGTTCAACCCCTGGCAGAAATTGTGCCCCCAGGGAGGGCCCCTAGATACATCAGAAGAGGAGACCAACGCTTAGTACGACTCCTCCCAGGTCCCAGAGATGCACCCGCCACAAAGGCCACGTCCGGACTAACTTTAGAACGCGTGAAGTGTTGTGCCTTCACGGGGGCGCCTCGACGTTCCCCCCGCATGACGATGTCAAGCGGCTTACTAGAGAGGTATGCGTTGTGCATCCAAGCATGGAAGCACAACGCCCCCTCAAATGGTTGGCCGTCCCGGTTACCTTTGATGCTCAGGATTGCCCTGACCGATGTGCGGGCATGGGTATCCTGCTGTTGGTGGTCTCTCTGACCATCAACAACATCAGAGTGTCCAAGATGCTAGTGGATGGAGGTGCAGGAGTAAACCTCTTGTCCACCCAAATCATGAGGCAGCTCTAGATTCCCGTCGAGGGCCTGATGCCCACTGGAGCGTTCCAGTGCATCAACCCGGGAGCGACCCAACTATTGGGGTAGGTCACACTACCCGTCACGTTTGGGACACTAGGCAATTTCAGAACATCAGGATCGACATGGTGGAGATTCTCTTGCCCTACAACAACTTCCTGGGAAGGCTTGCCTTATCCAAGTTCATGGTGGCAATGCATTATGCATATAACACCATGAAGATTCTATCCAAGAAAGGAATCATCATTGTCAGGACAGATCCTCGGGACGCCGTGTTCTACATGGAGCAGTCCTATAGGGAGACCATAGCGGTGGTTTCCTGGGACTCACGTGTTCCAAATGCGTTGGACATGTCACTCATGCGGAAGAAGCGGCTGATCAAGGATCGAAACCTCACCATCACCATTCGAGTACGCCTCACTAACTAATAGGAAAGCGCGCTCATCACCTTCCTTCGGGAGAATGCAGACGTGTTCACCTGGTACCCCTCGGGTCTTCCTAGTGTCTTGGGGGAGGTGATTAAGCACCATATGGCAGTGTGCCTGGGAGCTCACCTGGTAAAGCAGAAGGTTCGGTGCCAGGCACAGGACAAGCAAGACTTCATAGTCTCAGAGGTGCGGAAGCTGAAGGCCGCCAAAGTCATCAGTGAAGTGTGGCACCCAACGTGGGTTGCCAACCCACTTGTGGTGCCCATGCCTCACAACTTTAACAAAAGGTTGTGCATCGACTTCATGAACCTGAACAAGGCATGTCCTAAGGATCCCTTCCCTATTGCCCTGGATTGACCAGATTGTCGATTCCACAGCGGGATGCAATATCCTCTTCTTCTTCGACGCTTTCTCTGGCTACCATCATATTTGGGAAAGGCAGATGAAGAGAAGACATCACCCATAACCCTGGAAGGATGCTTTTGTTACACTTGCATGCCTTCATCCTAAAGAACACCAACGCTATGTTATAGTGGGCCATGTAGGCGTGCCTGGGAATGTAGATAAGTCACAACATGGAGGCCTACATCGACAACATCATGGTCAAGACCAAGCACCACCGCACCTTGCTCCAGGACTTGGACAAGACATTCAACAATCTGCGCATGGTCCACCTCAAGTTGAACTCCGAGAAGTGCATCTTAGAGGTTTACTTTGGGAAGCTACTCGGTTTCCTAGTGTCCCACCCGGGCATCGAGGTGAACCCCAACAAGATCAAGGCCATCGACCAAATGGAGGCTCTGAGACAGGTTAAAGATGTGTAGCGTCTCAATGGGTGCATCACGGCCTTGAGACGTTTCATATCCCAGCAAAGAGAGCAGTCTCTTCCCTTCTTCAAACTCTTGAAGAAGTCAAGACCCATCGAGTGGACACCGGAGGAGGAGGCTGCGCTTCAAGACCTGAAGTGCTACCTAACCTCCCCTTAGTGCTAGTGGCTCCCAAGCTAGGGGAGCCCCTAGTTCTATATGTCGCTGCCACCAACTAGGTGGTGAGCGTAGTGCTTGTCATGGAGAGGGAAGAAGATGACCCGTGAGTCATCGCTGAGGACCCCAGTATGAAAATCGAGCCAAGCACACCTCCTAAACACATTGATTTAGGAAGCAACCCTGGATGCCCGTAAGCGCCTCTTCTTGATACCGACGAGGCGGAGCCTGTGGAGGAAGATGATGAGAGTGTCATTGCTGAGGGCCCTGGAATACAGACTGAGCCATGCACACCTCTTGAACTCCGAGAGTCAGGAAGCGACCCTGGATGCCCGAAAGTGCCTCCTCCTAGGCACCGCAACTTGAGCGGATAGAAGCAAGCAGATCCCGCTAAGAAGCATAGGGTGTAGCAGCCCGTGTACTTCATCAGCATGGTGTTGCGCGACGCACGGGTACGATACCCCACGCTTCAGAAGCTCCTGCTTGGCATTCTCATCACATCAAGGAAGCTTTGACACTACTTTGAAGTGCATCGAGTCAGAGTGGTGACCAAGCATTCCCTAGAGCGCATGCTGTGTAACAAGGAATGTCGTGGTGTGGAACACGACAGTACCATCAGGGATGGCTTGAAGGGGACAATCAGGATGCTATCGGTGGCTACTCGCAACGGGTTGGGCACAGATACTGCAAAGACAGTGATGTACCCAGGTTTGGAGCCCTCTTGGCGAGGTAAAGCTCCTACTCCTGCAAGGATCTACTATCAAAGGGGTGAATGCCCAATACAGATGCTCCTTGAGCTATTTTCCTGGCTACTCCTTGCTAGAAGGAGAAGAAGGAGCTACTCAACTTGTCCAATGTGGAGAACTTCTAACTTGTAATTATCTACCTAGAACCCTAGCACTACCCCCCTTATATACTGGTTGAGGATGCAGTTTACAAGATGGGTTCTAGGGTTTACTGTTTGGATCTGGGCCTTACAAAGTGGGCCGGCTGGACATGGCCAAACGATAGGCCCAGGTCCAGTCAAGCCTCCAGTATAGGGAAGGACAGCGCTACAGTGTCCAGCGCCCCTGCTTTACTCGTCAGCCGACTCTTTATCCATCAGCCGACTCTTTATGCGTAAGCCAGAGCTTTCCTCGCCAGCTCTTGCTTTGCTCGTTAACCTCCAGCTTTGGCACAGTTGTCCGGTAGCACCGGCCAGGCTAGCCAGCCTGTCCGGTCAAAGGTGCGCTCAGCAAGGAGCGTCATTCCCACTGTACTACCGCCAGCGGATCTGAGGCGGCTGGCTAGGAGCGGCCTCCCAGCCGGTTCTTCTGGCTACCCGGCTAGACGGGCCAGCCGGGGAAACTTGGATGCATACCGGGTGGGGGATTCCACCCGGTTGTGGTTCCTTGATCTGGGTCCAGATGGCATGAGCTCCTTGGAGCCGGCCGGTTGGTCCCGTCTTGGCCTACCCGGGGGTTATCCGCCCGACACTAGTCCCGAGCGTGTTAGGACTTGGCCCCGTGGAGAAGTTCTTGCGTGCTCATTTGAAATGATTGATGGTGCAGATGCTTTGTCGTTTTCTTTTGTCTTGTAGTCTTTGTCTTGTACCGGCTTGAGATTCTTTGTTGTTTCCCGGCTGGGGTTTACCGGCTACGGAGCCGATGGCCCCACCCATAGGGTGTGAGTGGTGATCTACTTGACCAACTGCCGCACCCGGCCGGGAGAGGGATCACCAGTTTGCTGTCGTCGTTGCTCGCGTCAGCCATGCCTGCCATTTCTGGCACGTGTCGCGTCAGTTTGACCTCTTGTTCTGCCGTGGCAGTTTTTGGTAACCGCGCGCATGCTTTCATCATTGCGGTTTCTTGGAGATCGTGGGCGCGATTTACCTCCCGCACTAACTCCTGCGGGATCTTCTGTGCACGTGACGCCGGCGCACACGATCTGCCCCGAACCATCATGGAGAAGTGGGGCAGTTGCCTGCCACGTGGTGCGGAGGGAGGGCAACTGGCGCGACCTTTCTTCACCGATAAATAGGGACGCCAAGGAGCAGGGGCTCTTCACTTCGTCTTCCTATGCTTGCCGCCCCTACTCTCCTTCGTGCTCTAGCCCTCCACTGCTCCTCTGCGCCACTGCTTCTTGGTCACTGATGCTGTTCCTTTTCTTCCGCAGCAATGGGCCCCCGAGCTTCAAACACGACCACCTTCCTAAACAATATGCTGCCCGATGTCGCCAGTGGGTGGTGTGGCTCATACGTCACCGAGGAGTTGGTGCGGAAGTACCGACGAGGGAGGTTCCTACCGCCAGAGCGCTTGGTGAAGCACCGCCTCGCGCCGGAGGGCGAGCAGGTGCCCAACCCTCAGCCTGGTGAGGCTGTCGTCTTCCTTGCCCACTTTGCTCGCGGCCTTGGGCTGCCGCTAAGCCGGTTTGTCCTAGAGCTGCTTGTCTCCTTCGACCTCCAGCTCCACCATCTCGGAGCCAACACCGTGGCGATGATGTCGCATCATGCGGCTTGCTGCGAGGCGTACCTCGGCGTCCGCCCCGACACCGCGAACTTCTTGAAGTTTTTTCACTTCAAGGTCTAGGTGGTTGGCAAGGGTGGCCCACTGACGGAGACGGGCTGTTGCGCCATCTACCCGGAGAATATCATTTTGCGGCCCGAAAGTTGGGGCGCCCAGGCAACGCAGTACCCAAGTTGATTTTAATCACCGCGATTCGAAAAGTTGGGGCTCCAATTGCTGAGAGGGGTGTTTCGAGTGAATGATGGCCAAACCCAATATTTTCAAATCGTGCCCGTTAAGTCAGGATATTCTGTTACACTAGTTCCTAATGTGCCCCTTCTTCGCCGGTCACTCTTCTTAGCCACCCTGCATGTGTCGTAGGGGCAAATCCATTACTGTACTTTCCTAACTCTCGACACTAAATCTTGCTACGGTAGCGGCGGTCCCTTTTCTTCCCTTCCCCGACCCTAAATCTGCCGGTAGCGGAGGACCTTTTTTCTCCCTCCCTCGACACTGAATCCGACAGCGGCGGCCCAGCATGCCTTGCAAGGCGAATGTTGTAGCTACGTCGCCGACTGATTCGGGTTCGTCTGGGCCCAAGTCTGGGGATCAACGCGAAGCAGCGGCAAGGTCTTCAGCCCCGGTTAGCGAGGAGGCCAGGAAGGATTCTGCTCCCAAAGTACCTACGAGCAGCGGGTTGAAGAGAAAAGCAAGGCCGGTGGCGGATTGTTCGGCTCCGGTGGGCGGATGCGGCACCCAGATCTCGAAGAAAAAAACCCGGGAGAAGAGTGAGAGGTGAATTTTTCTTATCTGTGCCTTATCTTGCAAGTAGATTAGTTATGGCATAATAGAATCGAATGAACTGAAATGTTCCCCTTTTTAATCAAATTAGGCACAGCTTTGATACAAGGTACCTATATGAGTTCACAGTTCATGTTCACTAGTACACTGCAAAACTTGATTTTGGTTGCGAGAGGGTTGTGTTCGGGCAAGATGTGCATCTGCTTGTGAATTGCAAAGAGGTTGTGTCTGTTTCGCAGCTGGTAGATATGCTTGCCACTAGAATTCCCTGGGGTTCTAGACAGAGGACAAAATTGGTGTTGCGCAACATGAATGATACCTATCGGAAAATTTAGCACTCCCATGAGCTTCAGATGGTTTGGGAGTGTTGTGCAGCTGATCGTAAGGTGAAAGTTGAAGCGATGATTGATGATATGTATGCAGATGCTGGAGATCTTGCTGCCAGAGCTTCTGCTCCTAGAGAATACGGACCAATAGATGCTGATCTAGATAAGTTCAGTATACGCATAGAGGTGGATTCATACATGGCAAAACTTGATGAGGGAGTTAATAAGCCAATTTCGTCATGTACTATGGAGATCACTATCGATTCCAAAAACGTAACTCTTGATGAAATGAGAGAGATGATTGGTAAGGAAATCAGTATTGGCCCTAAGCAGATGGCAAAAATCTGGTGGTGGCATCATAAGAAGCAGCAATTCATAGATGTTTTGGATACTAAAGATCTTATGCAGATTATGTGACAAAAGAAGCGAACCAGGAAGGTGTTCTTCCTTGGTACCATTTCTGATGTTGTTGAACATGTTATAGTGGACGTAGATGCCCCTATAGTGGCTGAACAGAATGAGGTGGTCGATGTTGATGAGATCTGATGAGAGCTGCTACCCTAGGCTTGTCATATGGACCGCGGGGTTCCCCTTCCTGTATTTGTAATATTGTCTGCTGTTGTATTTAGAGCGTGTTTCTTTGATTATGTTTGTTGAGATATTGCGATATAATGCTGTGTGAGCTGTTGAGATTTTCGGACATGTCACTCACTAAAACCATCGTTGTTGTAATAAGACATAAGTACATTGTAGTTGACATGATTATGTTTCTTAAGATGATGTACCGTACTTGTTTCTGTTATTATGTTTGTTGGTACATTGTAATGTAATGTTTTGTGAAACCATGACTGGACAAGTGATGCATAAATACATTGTAGTTGACATGATTATGTTTCTTGAGATGACGTACTGTACTTGTTTCTGTTATTTTGTTTGTTGAGATATTGTAATGTAATGTTTTGCGAAACCATGACAGGACAAGTGATGCGTAAGTACCTTGTAGTCGACATGATTTTGTTTCTTGATTTGATGTAATATACTTGTTTTTGTGATTATGTTTGTTGAGAGATTGTAATGTGATGTTTTGTGAAACCATGATGTGATTATGTTTGTTGAGAGATTGTAATGTAATGTTTTGTGAAACCATGACTGAAGAAGTGATGCATAAGTACCTTGTAGTTGACATGATTTTGTTTCTTTAGATGATGTAATATACTGGTATGTTTTCGTTAGGCAATGAAATTGGGATGGAGGGAGTACATGTTTAATATTTGAAATGAGAATGTATGAAGAGAATCCATATTAGGCAGGAGACAATAATCCAGGGAAAGGGCATGGTATCCATTAAACTATTGTAACATGCCAATTTAGTCATTGTTGCAGCGGTAGAAGGGCTGCTCTCTCTCTCTCTCCCTGATGTTGATGCCGATGCCATCACCTGCGACGATGCATTCGCCATGCTATCCTTGAATGGCGAGGACGACCAGTCGAGCAACGACAACCTTCTCTCCGACATCGAGTATTCCTTCCACGATGTGAGTTCCTCTATTTTCTCGGGCTAGGGTTAGGCAATGGTAAATCTCTCGATCTGAGCTCCATATGTGCATGAAATCATGTTTGATTTCAGCTTTGCGTTTACCTATAGGTACCACAGACGATCTACAACTCCGAATGGGAGGGCCTAGATCTCGATGGAGAAGTGCCATGTGACCATGGGCTAAAACTGAGGAGATATGTTGCATTCAAAGGTAGTAACACTAGGAGAAGGTTTTTGGGTTGTACAAATCAGGTTTGTTTACATTATGTGCAACTGTGACATGAAGTAAAATGTATCGTGCATGTTCATAACACTATAGTGTGTGTGTTTTTAGGTTGGCCCGGTGTGTAAAGCAGTAGAGTGGGTGGATCTTGAGTGGCCAGATGCACTTAAGAAATGTTTGGCACAGTTATGGAAGATGTATGAGTTGGAAAGGTCGGGAAGATTTACTGATGTAAGTGATGGAGCTAAAAAAATTACAAGCTGTTGGTACGAAATAAGGAGCTAGAACAAGAAATCGAGAATTTGCAGTCAGAGCTAACTGACGGAATCGATGGGAGCTTGGTTGTTGGAACTGCAAAGAAGCTTCAAGATAGTCACAGGTTGCTGATTCATAATGCAGAAAAGGAGAGGGATCGGCTCAGGGAAGACAAGAAGAAGCTAGAGTACTGCATTGCGGATCTGTAGAAGGAACTGAAGAAGGCACGCGAGGGTGAACAAGGACTGACTATAGAGGATAAAGGAAATTCGAGATGAATATTTTATGTTGTGCCAATGCCTGAAACTAGTTAACTGTAAGACTCGCAGTTGCGCTTTCTTAACTAAGCCAAACTCAATCCTCGTGCAAACTAATTTCAGACGAACACACATATCATGCATAGAGTTAAGTTCACGCTTACAAAATCACCACTGCAGAGGATAAACCAGGTAGTTCAGTACTAAATAGACATATGTTGTGTTCAAGCGAGCCTGGCCCGGAGCTGCTTGTTTTCCTCCCTAAGATCGGCCAGCTCCTTCAGTACTATGTCGTGCTTCAGCTGTAGGTTCCAGTGCTTCGTCACGGATTGGAGAAGTTGGTCCGTAGCCATACGATTTTCCTTCAAGATCCCTTTCATGATCTCCGTCTTCTTCCTAGCCGAGGTGCGACCTTCACTGTGTAGCTTCACCCAGCCGGCGTTTAACTCCTCCAGTTTCAGGCACTTGCCAGAAAGGACTGCAAGTTCAGCGCGCAGGTGGTCAAAGGCCAGTTTCTGGGAATTCTGCTTCTTCCTTTGGATTGCTATCTTGTCATTTAGCTAGGTCACCAGGTCCTGGTCGATCTTTTGCCTCTTTCCCTGCAACAAAAATACATAGTATGGTTTGTTCAGTTCACCAGGACAAGCTGGTTAGTTTCCATAATTAACTGAATCGACTAGTGACACTGTCATAATTTCAAGGAAGAAGCAATCTAGGACTAATCAACATTTTATGAATCGACTAGTGGCACTATCATAATTTCAATTTCAAAGACAAATAAGATTTATCTGCAGTTTTGTGTGCTGTGGGTTTTTCCCAATACCACCAAATAGTAGTGGGAGAGTGGCAAACTCATAATGCAGAAACCCATGTCCAGATCCATAATGGAAAGAGCACATGGTGTCCATTCATGAACATGAACACCAACACATGTCCAGATAGATAAGGAGTTGCCCCAGGATTCTTATTGCACCCTATAATGGGAAGCAGACTTGGGCATTGCTCCCTAAACCCTAAACATTACAAAAGGAGTGGAGGACAAACTGATATTCGTGTCCTTGCTAACGGGAATCAGACTTGGGCATTGCTCTGATATGCATCCAGACAAGCCCTTAGCTCCTCGTTCTCTTTCCGAACACCCTCGAGTATGGTGATCCCTCTGCTCATGTCCTCCTTCATCTCCTTCACTGCATCCAGGCAACGGTTCCTGTCATGGTAGGCTCGGATGGTAGCCTTGGTTTCCTCGACGCGTCCTCTGAGTGCCTCGGTGACTTCGTCCTGCAGGAGAATGCACCTTTCCACGATATTATTCTTATCCTCCATGAGCTTGTTGATTATCTTGATGGCCTATTCTTGCCTGTTCAAGTTACGGTTGAGCACTTTCTGCAGCCTCACGACATCACGTGTAAAATCTAGCGAGATCTCCTTCTGCACAGATAATTGCTTGCGTAGGCTCTCATTAGCTTGGGTGAGGGAGCGCATAAGCTTATGTTGGTTGACAATCTTGGAACTGATCGTGGCCACCTTGTCACGGTACTTGGCCTTCGATCGCTGCATCGTTCATGTTAATTGAAATAGGAATTCTATAACTACACTCCAGGTTCCAGGTGAATACTAATACAGATCAAAAAAATACCCATTGAATCTATTGACCGCAGTGTTAAAAAATGGACCTAGAGATCTATTCATGACCACGATAAACTAATCCTAATCACAAAAAATCCATAGTGAATCTATGAACAGAGGTATTAATGAAAGACCAGGAGATCCAGTCATATTCATGAAAACTAATACAACTCGCAAAAGAAGAAGAAAAACCAATGCGGGGCGGATAGGATCTAAGAAATCCACATCACAACTCGGAGAAATAACAGTGTGGAGATTTGCTACCTCGCTGAGACATGGAATGGGGCCGAACGGGTCCTGTAACGCCTCCACCATGGTGGATTCGGGCTCCACGGCCGGCATGTAATACGTAGAAGAGGAAGAGCAAGAAGAAGAAGAAAAACAAGAAGAAGCTGAATAAGATCATGATGGAGAGTGAGATGGAGAATAAGTAGAACAAGAAGACCGTACCGGGAGGAGCCCTCGCCTGCTAGAACATTCGGTGCCATTGTCGGGGGAGATTGGGCCTCGATGAGAGGGTGGGCTTGAGCGGCTAGTAGAGCAAGAAGTGCCTCGAGACAATTTCTCTCCCTTTTCTCCCTGAGGATCGTCGACCGGCCTCTCCCCCTCCTCAGTGGAGCCATGGTTGCAGGGTGAGGGTGGTGGCGGCAGGAGGAAGGAGATAATGATTAGTGTGGGAGAAGAGTCAAAGAGTACATGCCGGGGTCCAATAGTACTAGTACTATTATGCAAGACCACCGTGTACGGTCTACCTTCTCAAAGAAGCCAGGGAGACAGGGGTAGGGAATCGATGGGACTTGTCTTTATTGCGATGGACACTTCAATGGTCTTCGGTGCCGCCCAAAATCCAGTATATAATAAGGGGAGTGCGAGCCGGGTGGTCATCACGAGAATTGGCGCGCACATCTCATGTGCGTGTGTCACGTGTTGATGGGGCAATGACGCGTGCAACTGCTGCATGATCATGTCGGCACGTTGAACTCCATTGAACTCCACGTCGACAGGCACGCACGGGATATTTACGAGTCTAGAATACGCTGTGCCACTTTTGTTGTGATCAAATTATGTTCAGTACGCGAGATATTACTTCTTTCTTCTTTTTTTTGATAATCGAAAAATGCATGCGTGGACACGACGCACGAAACCGCTGCTCATCCTTGATCAGATTGGCACCCCACTCTATGTACCCATCATCGACCATTCGGAGCAACTACCTCGAGCACGATGCCCCCTCGCCGTGGCAATGACAGGTCCAAGCCGTCCACTTACCGTCCTGCGTCCCCGGCTCTTCGCTGAATCATTTGCGCTCGCGAGTCGCCTGCTGAGGCAGCATGTCGTGTCTGACCACGCCATGATCCATCGACATCGGCACTCGAGGACACCGCAACGTCGAAGCTCATACCGGCCGCGCAGGAGGAGCGTGGGGTACCTGCAGCGTCGGACGAGCGCAAAGCAGCAGCCAGGACGGGGGCACGTGTTGCACCGACGAGTACGAACAAGAAGAGGAACGAGAAGAAGACTAGGAAGAAGAGAGGAGAGAGCTATTTGGACAAGTCCAACTCGGCCAACGAGGAGGCGTTCATCGATTAGTTGGAGGCAGAAGCGAAGCAGAATGACGTGGACCCGTGGGACTATGAAGAGGAGGAGGAGGACTCCGACGAGGAGATAACACTCTTATTCGAGGAAGGGGGCGGTGTGGAGTTGTTAGAGGAGGACACCGATGGCAGGGACCATGGCATTGACGAAGACGAGGACGAACTGGAAGACGAAGACGATGGCTTCTTCGAAATATGATCATTTATTTTAGTTAGATAGATGGATTTTCACTTGTTTATGGAGGTAAAGTATCGGTGGCACGGATAGAGAGGTGGCACGGATTGACAATGCATAAAAAAGTGCAGAAGGGAGGTGTTATCCTGCCCGTTGGATCACATAGGATCAACAGTTGGTGGAGACGATCTGCGTGACATCTGTGTCAGCCAATCAAGCCGTAGCACCCAGAGTGAGCACACGTTTGGGCTCTCCACACGTTTGGGATTTTGTGACATTTGTGACCGAGAGAGAGGGCAAATCTCTTTTCACAACCCGCCTATGGATCCACCAGTGTGATTGCATGTGTGTTCTTCTCATTAACCACAGCTAGAGTCATTGCATGTGTGTTCTTTTCACAGACCACATATGGAACCACCATTGTCATTGAAATGTGTATTCTTTCATTAACCACAACCGGAGTCATTTCATGACTATTCTTTTCAAATACCACATATGGATCCACCAGTGTCATTGAAATGTGTGTTCTCTTCAGAGACCACACATGGATCCACTAGTGTCATTGCATGTGTGTTCTTCTTACTAACAACAACTAGAGTCAATGCATGTGTGTTCTTTTCACATACCACATATGGATCCACCAGTGTCATTGCATGTGTGTTCTTCTCATTAACCACAGTTAGAGTCATTGCATGTGTGTTCTCTTCAGAGACCACACATGCATCCACCAGTGTCATTGCATGTGTGTTCTTTTTACTAACAACAACTAGAGTCAATGCATGCGTGTTCTTTTCACATACCACATATGGATCCACCAGTATCATTGCATGTGTGTTCTTCTCATTAACAACAATTAGAGTGATTGCATGTGTGTTCTCTTCAGAGACCACACATGGATCCACCAGTGTCATTGCATGTGTGTTGTTTTTACTAACAACAACTGGAGTCATTGCATGCGTGTTCTTTTCAAATACCACATATCGATCCACTAGTGTCATTGAAATGTGTGTTCTCTTTAGAGACGACACATGGATCCACCAGTGTCATTGCATGTGTGTTCTCTTCAGACACCACACATGGATCCACCAGTGTCATTGCATGTGTGCTCTTTTTACTAAAAACTGGAGTCATTTCATGACTATTATTTTCACATACCACATATGGATCCACCAGTGTCATTGAAATGTGTGTTATCTTCAGAGACCACACATGGATCCACCAGTGTCATTGCATGTGTGTTCTTTTTACTAACAATAACCAGAGTCATTGGATGTGTGTTCTTTTCACAATTCACCTATGGATCCACTAGTGTCATTGCTTGTGTGTTCTTCTCATTAACCACAGCTAGAGTCATTGCATTTGTGTTCTATTCAGAGACCACACATGGATCCACCAGTGTCATTGCATGTGTGTTCTTTTTAGTAACAACAAATGGAGTCATTTCATGACTATTCTTTTCACATACCACATACGGATCCAGCAGTGTCATTGAAATGTGTGTTCTCTTCAGAGACCACACATGGATCCACTAGTGTCATTGCATGTGTGTTGTTTTTAATAACAACAACCAGAGTCATTGCATGTGTGTTGTTTTCACAATCCACCTATGGATCCACCAGTGTCATTGCATGTGTGTTCTTCTCATTAACCACAGTTAGAGTCATTGCGTGTGTGTTCTCTTCAGAGACCACACATGGATCCACCTGTGTCATTGCATGTGTGTTCTTTTTACTAACAACAACTCGAGTCATTGCATGTGTGTTCTTTTCACATACCACATATGGATCCACTATTGTCAATGAAATGTGTGTTCTCTTCAGTAACCACAGCTAGAGTCATTGCATGTGTGTTCTCTTTAGAGACCACACATGGATCCACCAGTGTCATTGCATATGTGTTCTTCTTATTAACCACAACTAGAGTCATTGCATGTGTGTTCTCTTCAGAGACCACACATGGATCCACGAGTGTCATTGCATGTGTGCTCTTTTTTACTAACAACAACTGGAGTCATTTCATGACTATTCTTTACACATACCACGTATGGATCCACCGGTGTCATTGAAATGTGTGTTCTCTTAGAGACCACACATGGATCCACCCGTGTCATTGCCTGTGTGTCCTTTTTACTAACAACAACTAGAGTCATTGCATGTGTTTTATTTTCACATACCACATATGGATCCACCCGTGTCATTGAAATGTGTGTTCTTCTCATTAACCACAACTAGAGTCATTGCATCTGTGTGCTCTTTAGAGACCACACATGGATCCACCCGTTTCATTGCATGTGTGTTCTTCTCATTAACCACAACCAGAGTCATTGCATGACTGTTCTCTTCAGAGACCACACATGGATCCACCAGTGTCATTGCATGTGTGCTCTTTTTACTAACAACAACTAGAGTCATTTCATGACTATTCTTTTCACATACCACATATGGATCCACCAGTGTCATTGAAATGTGTGTTCTCTTCAGAGACCACACATGGATCCACCAGTGTCATTGCATGTGTGTTCTTTTTACTAACAACAACTAGAATCATTGCATGTGTGTTCTTTTATACCACATATGGATCCACCTGTATCATTGAAATGTGTGTTCTTCTCATTAACCACAGCTAGATTCATTGCATGTGTGTTCTCTTCAGAGACCACACATGGATCCACCAGTGTCATTGCATGTGTGTTCTTCTCATTAACCACAACCAGAGTCATTGCATGTGTGTTCTCTTCAGAGACCACACATGGATCCACCAGTGTCATTGCATGTGTGCTCTTTTTACTAACAACAACTGGAGTCATTGCATGCGTGTTCTTTTCACATACCACATATGGATCCACTAGTGTCATTGAAATGTGTGTTCTCTTTAGAGACCACACATGGATCCACCAGTGTCATTGCATGTGTGTTCTTTTTACTAACAACAACTATAGTCATTGTATGTGTGTTCTTTTAACAATCCACCTTTGGATCCACCAGTGTCATTGCATGTGTGTTCTGCTCATTAACCACAACTACAGTCATTGCATTTGTGTTCTATTCAGAGACATACATGGATCCACCAGTGTCATTGCATGTGTGTTCTTTTTAGTAACAACAACTGGAGTGATATCATGACTATTCTTTTCACATACCACATACGGATCCACCAGTGTCATTGAAATGTGTGTTCTCTTCAGAGACCACACATGGATCCACCAGTATCATTGCATGTGTGTTCTTTTCACTAACATCAACTGCAGTCATTGCATGTGTGTTCTCTTCAGAGACCACAGATGGATCCACCAGTGTCATTGCATGTGTGCTCTTTTTACTAACAACAGCCAGAGTCATTGCATGGATCCACCGGTGTCATTGCATGTGTGTTCTTTTGACTACCAACAACTGGAGTCATTTCATGACTATTCTTTTCACATACCACATGTGGATCCACCAGTGTCATTGAATTGTGTGTTCTCTCCAGAGACCACACATGGATCCACCAGTGTTATTGCATGTGTGTTCTTTTTACTAACAACAACCAAAGTCATTGCATGTGTGTTCTTTTCACAATCCACCCATGGATCCACCAGTGTCATTGCATGTGTGCACTTCTCATTAACCACAACTAGTATCATTGAAATGTGTGTTCTCCTTAGAGACCACACATGGATCCACCAGTGTCATTGTATGTGTGCTCTTTTTACTAACAACTGGAGTCATTTCATGACTATTATTTTCACATACCACATATGGATCCACCAGTGTCATTGAAATGCGTTTTCTCTTTCAGAGACCACACATGGATCCACCAGTGTCATTGCATGTGTGTTCCTTTTACTAACAACAACCAGAGTCATTGCATGTGTGTTATTTTCACAATCCATGTATGGATCCACCAGTGTCATTGCATTTGTGTTCTTTTCATTAACCACAGCTAGGGTCATTGCATGTGTGTTCTATTCAGCGACCACACATGGATCCACCAGTGTCATTGCATGTGTGTTCTTTTTACTAACCACAACTGGAGTCATTTCATGACTATTCTTTTCACATACCACATACGGATCCACCAGTGTCATTGAAATGTGTGTTCTCTTCAGAGACCACACATGGATCCACTAGTGTTATTGCATGTGTGTTCTTTTTAATAACAACAACCAGAGTCATTGCATGTGTGTTCTTTTCACAATCCACCTATGGATCCACCAGTGTCATTGCATGTGTGTTCTTCTCATTAACCACAGTTAGAGTCATTGCATGTGTGTTCTCTTCAGCGACCACACATGGATCCACCAGTGTCATTGCATGTGTGTTCTTTTTACTAACAACAACTGGAGTCATTGCATGCGTGTTCTTTTCACATACCACATTTGGATCCACTAGTGTCATTGAAATGTGTGTTCTCTTTAGAGACCACACATGGATCCACCAGTGTCATTGCATGTGTGTTCTTTTTACTAACAACAACTATAGTCATTGTATGTGTGTTCTTTTCACAATCCACCTATGGATCCACCATTGTCATTGCATGTGTGTTCTGCTCATTAACCATAGCTAGAGTCATTGCGTTTGTGTTCTATTCAGAGACATACATGGATCCACTAGTGTCATTGCATGTGTGTTTTTTTAGTAACAACAACTGGAGTGATATCATGACTATTCTTTTCACATACCACATACGGATCCACCAGTGTCATTGAAATGTGTGTTCTCTTCAGAGACCACACATGGATCCACCAGTGTCATTGCATGTGTGTTCTTTTTACTAACATCAATTGGAGTCATTGCATGTGTGTTCTCTTCAGAGACCACACATGGATCCACCAGTGTCATTGCATGTGTGCTCTTTTTACTAACAACAGCCAGAGTCATTGCATGGATCCACCGGTGTCGTTGTATTGGGAACGGCAGTACCTAAAAAGGTTAGATAGAGGTGTGGGGACTAGCAGGAAAGCTATCGACGGCGTCCGCAGGCGAGATTGGATACGAGTGAGCGTAGCGGGACACAAGAAGTACCCAGGTTCGGGGCCCTCGTGGTGAGGTAAAGCCCCTACTCCTGCCTGATCTGACTAGGTGGAATATACGAGCTACAAGTGCTCCTCGAGCTGTATCCTTTAGCTACTGCCTTAAATGAACTGAGACCAACCCTTTCTACTGAGGCCCTCCCTCTCCTTATATAGGAAGAGAGGCTAGGGTCTCACTGGCTAGTCCGGCTGGCGGGCCCCACAGGCGGGTCCCAGCCGGCTAGTCATCTATAGTACCCGGCATGGTATGTCACATCGGTGTATGAGCGGTATGGCTGTCGTAGGCACAGTGGACGCCGTGCGAGCCCGTCGTCAGCACATGCCACTGTTCCCCCGTCAGCCATGCCAAGTCTTCGGTATGGGCGGGTGGTTGCCCGTCTTGTCGTCGTACAGGGCGTACCGTGCACTGATACGCACGTCGTCCTGTCCCTCTGATTGGATCTGGCTACGTAGTTGTATCCGGCTTCCTCTCTAGGGTTCGGCTACTGGGTGATAGCCGGTCCCTCCTACCCTGTCCGGCTGCATCTGGTCAGCCGGCCGAGACCGACTGTCCTGTTTCTTACTCGGGTGGGGTATCTGGGGATCATCCCCCTGACACTAGCCCCCGAGCGCGTGTGGATTCCGCCCTTGGGCGAAATGCGCGCGCGCTCCCTTCTGCTTTTCGAATTTTGATCCGGCTGGGCCTGGCAGTTGCGCTACCCGTGACGTCAGTGCTGACGCCGGCCATGCGCGCACGCGCCATCATTGCTCTGTGGCGGGCAGCGTAACGTCCCGTCGCACGTCACCTCGGGGAACTGCTTGCCCGGCGCCTCGGTTTCCGTCCCAGGATCTTCTGCGCATCCCGTCCCGGCACACGAGATCTAGGCGGCGGTTGGGATGTGAGTCGCCCGGATGCGCGCCACGTGGCCCCACCGACGGTTGCCCTTCCGGTCCCTTAAAGGGATGCCACGGGGGAGGCAGTTCTTTTCCTTCGCTCCCTCGCTGCAATCTTCCTCTCCTTCTCGCGCGCCGCTGCTCCTGTGCTCTTGCCCTCTGCACCGCCCGCTCGCCGCCGTCAATGCTACGGGCCATCATCACTCCTCCGCTGCCGCTCCTTCTCCTCAGCCGGACATGGTAGCTGACCGCGGAGCCGGGTGTGGCTCCTCCGTCACCGAGGACCAGATCGCGAAGTACCGCGTGACCCGCGTCCTTCCGCCGGCGGAGGAGGTGGCGGTGCGGTTGGCACCGATGGGGGAAGAGTCGTCGCATCCGGCAGAGGGGGAGCGCGTGATCTTCCTCTCGCACCTGGCGCACGGGTTCGCGCTGCCGCTGCATCCCTTCTTCCTCACATTTTTGGCCTCCTTCGACCTCCACCTCCACCACCTTGGTGCCAACGCCATCGGAACGCTGGCGCACTTCATGGCGTTCTGTGAGAGCTACCTCGGGATCCAGCCGGATCTCGGGCTCTTCTGCCGGCTCTTCCGAGTTCGGCCGTAGGTCCAGTACATGAAGGGCCCGCTAGTCGTCTGCGGCAGCGCCTCCATATACTCCCGCTCCCAATCCGGCTACCCGAAGTTCTTGCTCTAGGACACAGTACAGCTGTGGCAGCAGTCGTACTTTTATGTCAAGAACGTCACCAGCGTCGACCGGATAAACCTGCCGGCCTTCCAAGACGTCGAGTCTAGCCGGCAAAACTGGGACTTGAAGGTCTACGGCGACAAGGCGGAGACGGACGCGATGCTGGCACGCATGCGCTCCCTTGTCACCTGCCAGCTAACCGGTCGGGACATCACCCTTAGCTGGATGTCTCGGCTGATGATGCCGCTCCAGCAGCGGGCACACAAGATGTGCTTCTACTCTGGCCGGCTGGACCCGACCCGGCTGTCGCGCCGTGATCCCCGCTACCACAACTTGAAGGAGTGGTTGTGGACGATCAGCAAGGAGCGGCTGCCGGAGAACTAGAAGTTCAGCCTGGCGCCCTACAGCCGGGAGAACCGCGTGCCCCGGGTAAGTTCTTGTAACCGGAATTTTTGCTTATTCCCTCTGTTATTTCCTTGTTCTGTCTGGCTTACCCTTCTGCGTTTGCCAGATCTTCTCCTGCATCCTTCGTGAGGAGGGCGACGCTCCTCTCGAGGTGTTCGCGCCGGACTTGCCCGAGCCACGCGCTCGGCGATCCGGCGAGGAATCTGATGGGGACGGCGATGCCTTCCCCAGCCGGAACGACGAGCCGGTCGCCGACCCGCACGCGGAGGTGCACGAGGAGGAGGATGCCGGGCCGACCGTGGAGCCGACGACGCGCTCCGCGGCGGACGGCGAAGCAGGCGGGAGCGGCTCCGGCCATTCCGGCTCCCGTCGGCCTGCGGCGGAGGAGCCGGCTCCGAACAGGGGCCGAACCAGCGCCCTGCCGCCAAGCCGTCTTGGCCGGAAGAAAGGGCCGCCCCCAGTTGTGCCGAGGTACGTTTTTCTCCCTCCCCCCTTGGTGCTTTCTGTTTGTTTTGCCTTGTCCTTGTTTTTCTGACTTTAGCCTGTTTTGCTCTTGTCTTTTCCTCTTTCTCTTTAGCGCACTGGTTTCTTTCGGCGTCGCGAGCCCGGCTCGGACGCCAGCCGGGTCGTCGCCTCGCGCCCCGACGGATCCAACCGGTGCCTCCCCTTCCTCTGAGGTGCAGCCTCCTTCTCCTCCTCAAACCGAGCCGGCTGCCCCCTCCCAGCCGGAGGGTCCCCAGCCAGAAGCGACTCGCTCCCAGCCGGAAGGTTCCTCCGCGGGCGCGCGGGGGGCTACTGGCAAGGAGCTTGTTGTGGTAGGCGATGACGACTCCAACGAGGCGCTCGGGGAGGAGTGGCAGACAGCGGTGCTCGCGGCGAAGGAGTCCTTGGCCGTCAATGCCGTGGACGATGACGCCTCTTCCGCCGCTTCGCTGTCGAATCTTGCCGCCACGCTCGAGCTGGCGGTGAAGGAGATCCGGCTGCTTGAGGCCACAGCCGGTGGGAACCGGACGCTGGAGCAGAAGCTTGCTGCAGCCAACGGGACCTCCCAGAGTAAGCCCGCCTTATCCGTCTGGATTTTTTTTAATAGTCGGCTTCGTTGCAGCTGTCCTCGTGTGCGCCCAGCGCGAGATCGATCGCTTGAAGAAAGCGAACGACTGGCTGAGCAGGTCCAACTCCACGCTGCGCTTGCAGAACAAGGACTGGCACGCGCGAGTAGACGGCTTGGAGGCTACCGTCAAGGAGCACGACACCTCGCTCGCTAGCCGGGACGAAGCTCTCTCCCTTCTCGAGGCCCAGAACAAGGACCAAGAGAAGGAGATAAAACAGCTAGCGGTCAAGGAGAAGGCGCTGGTGGAGGAGCTGATGCAAGTCGGCCACACTGCCAAAGGTGAGTTCTTTCTTCCGTCTTCTTTTCTTTCCGGATCCGGTAGCCGGATTTAACTCCTCTTTTCTGACAGCCTTTACCCCGGCATAGACCTGCTGGCCTACAACCGGCTGCAGGAGAACTGGCCGGGAGCGCAGCCGACGGCTCAGGAGCTCGTCGTTCTTCTTGGCGAGGAGGCCACGAAGCTTCGTCAGGCGGCACGGGACATCTTCTCCTTTATGTGGCCGGAGGCTCCGGTTCCGGAGACGATGGCGCAGCTGGCGGCGAAGGTGGGAGAGGTGCCGGTTGCGGTGGACCGGCTGCAGGATCTGGCAGCGCGGGGTGGAGCGGAGATGGCCCTGGCGCTGATGCTTTCCTGGTACAAGGATGCTCACGTCGAGAAGATCGACGGGGGCTTCCGCACCGGAGCCGATCTTGTCGCTATCCGCCAAGCCCATCCGGAGCTTCGCGGGTCCGCCATCAAGATCGCCGACTACGTGAATCCAAACGAGGTGCTCACCGACTCGGAGTCCCCCGACACTCCGGATGCGGAGTCCTCGGTGCCGCCGTCCGCCAGCGCTGGAGCCGGAACGAGCACTGCGGCTCCGCCCCCGCCTCCAGCATCCGCAGCCAGGAGCGTCCCCACGGCAAAGGCCCTGCCGTTTAGCTGTTGCCCCGGGATGCCGGGTGTATTTGTCTTGTTTTTGATTATCGTAAAACTTGTCTGTCTGTACCGGCTATTTTTGATGCCGGGTAACTCTCGGGAGCTTCGTCTCCCTTTTGCTTGTTAATATTGAATTCTGGGGTCTTCCTTTATTTGTGTGTTGCGTTTTCCTTTGATATCTTTGCCAGCTCGCTTCGCCCGGCTGACCTAGCCCGGCTACACACTTTTAGCCAGATGAACTACACCCCCAGTGGGGGCGCGCCAGCGCACCCACTAGGTGTAGCCCCCGAGATTCGGAGTAGCTGGCGTAGCCAGGTGCTTCGAATCTTCCTTGTTCTTCCCCGCTCATCTAACTTTATCCGACTGGCCTCGCCCCGGTCGGCCGCTTTCGTCGGCTGGACGCCTTTAGCCGGGGGAACCAACATTCCAGTGGGGGCGTGCGAGCGCACCCACTGGGTGTAGCCCCCGAGATTCGGAGTAGCTGGCGTAGCCAGGTGCTTCGAATCTTTCTTGTCCTTTATTGCTCCCGCCCTTGCCCTCACCTGGTCTCCGAACTGCCGGCTAAACGCCCTAAGTTGGCCAGGAACTACAAGATTCCACTGGGGACGCGCGAGCGCACCTAGTGGGTGTAGCCCCCGAGATTCGGAGCGCTTGATGAAGGCAAGGGCTTCGAATCTTCTTTCCTTCTCCTGAATTCCGACTTGAAGTAGTCAGGCAAGAACGCACATATGCATACACATACATCTTCATAGGTTAATAGGTTAGTCCATCAAATCGTAGCCGGAAAACGGCTTATTTTTTCAAAAACCGGTTGCTCCTTTCTAGGCGCTTAGTTGCTTTCTCGTGTGTTCTGCTGTTTTCGCTGCGTCCTTGCCGGACAGCCGGGTTGCGGTCTGCAGCCGGAATCGAAGGGAGCTGACAGTACATTACGCACGGTACTAGCGGCTTAGCGGCTGGATTGGTTTGAGCTAGTTGCAGGGCCGGGATGCCCGATCTGTCACGCCTCTTCCCTGTTTTTCATGTGGGATGCCTCGGGCTTTTGCTCTTGCTAGCCGGACAGCCGGGTTGCGGTCTATAGCTGAGACGAAGAGTGGGCCTCTGACATCATCGCACACTACTCAGCCGGTTAGTTGGCTTAACAGGCCGGGCCAGCCGGCGAGCCCCCGGGTAGGGGTAGCCGGAGCCGGAAAGATTTTTAATCGGAGAACAGGTACGCACACATTTTCAGAAGGAGCCCCCGAGATTCTCGTGGGAGTCCGCATTTTCATTTATGAGGTTTTCGGGATACATACACTGTTTGGCGACTAGGTGTAAAACGGGCGCAGCAGGGCCGCGTTCCACGGACGTTCGGTCTCCTCGTCCGATTTGTCCATCTTGTTCTTGCGCGGCTGCTACGCGTTGATGAGGTAGTAAGAGTCATTGGGCAGCGCCTGACTGATGATGAAGGGGCCCTCCCAAGGTGGTGATAGCTTGTGGACGCCCTTCGTGTCTTACACCAGCCAGAGAACCAGGTCACCCTCGTGGAATGCGACTGGGCGAATCCGGCTGGAATGGTAGCGGCGTAGTCACTGCTGGTACAGGGTGGATCTTGACAGGGCCAGCTCGCGGGCCTCCTCCAGGAGATCTACCCCGTCCTCCCGCGCCTCCCTGTTGGCCTGCTCATCGTAGAGGAGCTTGCGGGGGGAGTCAAATTCGATGTCATCGGAGAGGACGGCTTCCGATCCGTAGACCAGGAAGAACGGCGTGTAGTCGGTTGATCTATTCGGTGTGGTGCGGAGGCTCCATAGCACAGCTGGAAGTTCTTCGATCCAGCATCCGGGTGACCGCTCCAACGGCTCGATGAGACGTGGTTTGAAGCCGGCTAGCACCAAGCCGTTTGCTCGTTCGACCTGCCCGTTGGACTGTGGATGTGCAACGGAGGCAAGGTCTAGCCGGATGCCCTTGTTGCTGCAGAATCGGGCGAAGGCCCCCTTGGCGAAGTTCGTGCCGTTGTCGGTGATGATGCTGTTGGGGTAGCCGAAGCGGTTGATGATGTCGGTGAAGAAGGTAACAACCGTTGCCCCGTCCAGCTTCCGGATAGGCTTGGCCTCGATCCACTTTGTGAACTTGTCCACCGCTACCAGCAGGTGGGTCATTCCCGCGCGAGCTCGCTTGAAGGGCCCGACCATGTCGAGGCCCCAAACCGCGAAGGGCCAGGTGATCGGTATGGTCTTGAGCACCGAGGTTGGCATGTGCCTGAGCTGCCCGAAGCATTGGCACCCCTTGCACGCACGGACCAGCTGCTCGGCATCCTCGAGGACGGTGGGCCAATAGAAGCCGTGGCGAAACGCCTTGGCGACTATCGCCCTTGACGAAGCGTGGTGCCCGAACTCGCCCTGGTGGATGTCCTTGAGTAGCCGGTAGCCTTTGTCTACGTCGACACATCTTTGGAAGATACCGGATACACTGCACTTGTATAGCTCACCGTTTATGATGGTGTATGTATGCGCGCGGCGTCGGATTTGTCTGGCCTCCACCTCGTCATCCGGGAGCTCGTTGTTGGCGATGTAGTTCATGAAGGGCTGTGACTAGGATGGCACTTCCCAGATGACGAGGACGCTCCTGTCCTCTGGCTGTCGAGTGTCGGTGGGCCGTCCGGGTGGGATGTCCGGGGCGGCAGCCCCTGAGCCATTGGGCGAGCCGGTAGCCCCCGGGTCCTGCGAGCCGGAGGGCACCGCCTGGCCGGAGTTGGCACGAGTTTTCTTCTTTGGTGGCTCCGCCGGCTCCGCCTCCGCTGCCCCGGCTGCCGGGACGCTCCCCGCCCAGATGATGGAATCTGATTCCAGCGACGGGTCGATGGATGGCTTGCGTAGGTGCTCCAGGGAGACCCCTGGTGGGATGGCCTGCCTGGTGGACCCTATCTTGGAGAGCGCGTCGGCTGCCTCGTTGTTGGTGCGGGGGACGTGATGAAATTCACATCCGTCGAAGGAGGAGCTGAGCTTCTGGATGTGGAACCGGTAGAGGGCCATGTTGGCATCTCTGGCGTCCCATTCCCCAGATACCTGTTGTACCACCAAGTCCGAATCGCCGAAGCACAGGATCCGGTTGACGCCGATTTCCTTGGCCAGCCGGAGCCCGTGCACTAGTGCCTCGTATTCGGCTACGTTGTTGGAGGCCTTGAAGTGGATCTGCAACACGTACTCCAGCCGGTCTCCCTTGGGCGAGGTGAGAACGATGCCGGCTCCCAAGCCCCCGAGCATCTTCGACCCGTCGAAGTGCATCCTCCAGTGGTCCGAATCCGGAACCGGTGGGAGATACTGGGTCTGAGCCCAGTCGACGAGGAAGTCCGCCATCGCCTGTGACTTGATCGTGAGCCGGGGCTCGTACTGGATGGAGTAGGCGGCGAGCTCGATGGCCCATTTGGCGACCCGGCTGGTGGCGTCCTTGTTGCCGATGATTTCCGAAAGGGGTGCAGTGCACACGACCTTGATCGGGTGCTCCTGGAAGTAGTGCTTGAGCTTCTTGCATGATAGGTACACGCTGTAGCACATGTTTTGGTAGTGGGGGTAGTTCTGCTTGGAGAGGGAGAGAACCTCGCTGAGGTAGTAGACGGGCCTCTGAACTTGCTGAGCCTTGCCTTCCTCGGGGCGCTCCACCACCAGGACGACGCTGACGACCCGGCTGGTGGTTGCTATATAGAGCAACATCGGCTCCTTGCTAGCCGGTGTGGCTAGAACCAGCGCTGTGGACAGCATGCGCTTGACGTCGTGAAACATGGTGTCGGCCTGCGAAGTCCAGGAGAACTTGTCCATCTTTTTCATCAGCTGGTACAACGGAAGTGCCTTCTCCCCCAGCCGGCTGACGAAACGACTGAGGGAAGCTAGGCATCCGGTGAACTTCTGGACTCCAAGCAGGTTCTTGGGCGGTTGCATCCTTTCGATGGCCGCGATCTTCTCCGGGTTTGCCTTGATGCCTCGCTGAGATACGAGGAAACCGAGTAGCTGGCCGGATGGTACTCCGAAGACGCATTTTTCCGGGTTCAGCTTCATCTGGTACTAGCGGAGGTTGCCAAATGTTTCTCGCAGATCCTCGAGGAGGGTGCGCTTTTCCTTGGTCTTGATGACTACGTCATCCACGTAAGCGTGCATGTTTCAGCCTATTTGCGAGTGCAAGCATTTCTGCATACATCGCTGATAGGTGGTGCCTGCGTTTTTTAGGCCGAAAGGCATGGTTACATAGCAGAAAGCCCCGTAGGGGGTGATAAATGATGTCTTAATCTGATCAGCCGGGTTTAGCCGGATCTAATTGTATCCGGAATAACAATCTAGAAAAGACAACAAGTCACAGCCGGCCGTGGAATCGATGGCCTGGTCGATACGGGGCAAGGCGAAGGGGTCTTTCGGGCATGCCTTGTTCAGGCTGGTGTAGTCGATACACATGTGCCAGGTCTTGTTCTTGTTCAACACCAGGACTGGGTTCACCAACAAGTCTGGGTGGTATACTTCCATAATGAACCCGGCTCCGAGGAGCCGGATGATCTCGTCACCTATTATCTTTCTCTTCTCTTCTGCGAACCGGCGCAGAGGTTGCTTGACCGGCTTGGCATTTGGATGCACATGAAGTGAGTGCTCGGCGAACTCCCTCGGCACACCCGACATGTCTTTGGGAGACCATGCGAAGATGTCCCGATTCTCACGGAGGAAGTCGATGAGCGCGCCTTCCTATTTGCTGTCCAAGCCGGCACCAATTGTGACGAACTTAGTCGGGTCGGAGGGGTCGAGCAGGATCCTCTTCGTCTCCTTTGCCGGCTAGAAAGCTCCTTCTCTAGCCGGTTTGCTGCTGGCCGGAATGTCCTGCTGGGCCATGGCCACATTGCGCATGATCGCGCGCCTTTCTTCGGCTATGATGAGGGCCTCTGCCAGTTTAGAACCGGCTAGGTGCACTCCATTGATCCCCTGAAGCAGCCGGCGACGGTGATCACGCCGTGGGGTCCTGGCATCTTCGTCTTGAGGTATGCGTAGTGGGGGACGGCCATGAACTTGGCGAGGGCGGGGCGCCCGAGGAGAGCGTGGTAGGAGCTCGTCAAATTTACCACCTCGAACCAGATTGGTTCATGGCGGAAGTTCTCCTCGGTCCCGAAGATGACGTCTAGCTGGATTTTTCCCAGCGGAGCGCAGGCTGGCCCTGGCAGTACGCCGTGGAACGTCGTGGTAGTCGGGCGCAGGTCGCTTTCGCGAATGCCCAGCTTCTCCAGCGAGGACTGGTAGAGGAGGTTGAGGCTGCTGCCTCCGTCGATGAGGACGCGCGAAAATCGGCAGGTGCGCGCGCTGGAGACGATGAGGGGGTCGACCACCATGGCGTAGCCCCCGGGAGTCAGCAGGTGCTCCGGTTGATCTGCCCGGCTCCAGGTGATGGGGGTTTCCGACCAGTTCAGGTACTGGGGGACCGGGGAAACGATGGCGTTGACCTCCTTGGAGCGTCGCCTCCGGCTATGCTTGTCGTCCTGCTCTGTCTCGAAGATGTGGTAGGAGGCGTGCGAATGGGGGTAGCCGTTGTTGTTGTTGTCGCCGTTACCATCATACCGGCTCCCCTAGCCGGTGGTGGGGGTCCACCCGGTGGGGGTGGCGGGAGACGGGGCTGGTTGCCCTGGTCCTTTAGCTGGCGAGTCCAGCTGCAGTTCCGGGTGGTGTGCGTAGCCGGTTTGAAGGGACCGCTATGCCACTTGCACGGGCCATCAATCATCTGGTCGAAGGTGAGCCGGGGCTTCTGCCTTCTTGTGTCGTTAGCCGGTGCGTGGGGCGCACCCTCTACGGCATTGACCTGCCGCGCGTGGTAGCGAAGCTTCTGTTGCCTGTCCTGGCGGTCCCCGTGGAACCGGTTGTCGTTGCCGTGGCGTCTGGAGGATCCGGCTTCACCAGCCGGATTGCTCGGACGGTCGCGAGCCGGCTCCGTGGGAGTCGGACGGCCTTCCGTGTTTACTCGAAGGGGCTCCTTCATGGCGGCATCCGCCATGGCGTACTGGTCGGCAACCATCATGAGCTCCGCCATGGTTTTCGGCTCGTCACACAGTAGCCGGTGGCGAAGCATGGCGCCCTCTCGGCATCCTTCGATGAAGAAACCAATGGCCTGGCTCTCCAGGATGCCCTCACAAGTGTTGCGGAGCTCCGTCCACTTGGCAAGGTACTCGCGGTCGGTCTCGTGGTCGCCCTGGACGCACAAGGCCAGGTCGCGCGGGCGCCCTGGGCGCTTGTACGTGCCGTTGAAGTTGCGGACAAAAACCTTCTCGAAATCAGGCCAGGCGTTGATGCTGTTGGGCGCGAGGCTATTGAGCCAGGTCCTTGCCGACCCGGTTAGAATGGGAGGGATGTAACGCACGGCTGTGCGCTTATTCCCGTGGACGATGCCGACTGCCGTGGCGTAGTCGGTCAACCAGTCTTCCGGCTTCATGCTGCTGTCGTACTTGGGGGTGTCCCTGGGCAGGGAGAATTTATCCAGAAACGGCTCGTTCCGGATGCGGGGTCCAAAACAAACCGGTCTAGTAGAATCTTCCTCCTCCGTGACACACGCTTCAGCGAGCAGCTCGATGCGGTCGCGGGCATCCGGACAATCCTGGTTGGGCGTGCCCACCCGGCCCGAGAGGCGGGAACCGACTGGTCTGGGTGCTCCCGCTGGCGGGGGTGGAGGTGGCGGGTTGCTGTTGATCGTCTGCTCCTGGCGCGGCTGGCCGCTGTTGCCGGAGCTACGACGCCTGCTGCGGGCCCTAGCCGGCTGAGCGGAGGACGCCTGCTGCGGGTAACGTGGTGCGCCCCTGCTGTTGGCGGGTAGCCTGCTTCCTGTGGAGTAGCTAAGGTCCTCCTGCGTCTGCCGGTTGGACCGGGCCTGCTCGTCTGCGACGTAGAGGAGCTCCTGGACGCGAGCGTGCTGGCGGGCCTGCTCCTCGCTCTCCAGGCTGGGTAGTTCTTCTGCTGCGGCTCGCGCCGCGCGCAAGTTCTTGATGGGCGTGCTGTAGGTGGGCCATGTAGGGGCAGGCGCGGGATCCGGTTCTCCGTCCTTCTCCATCCTGCCGCCTAGCTCACCGCCTCGACGTCGTACCTGGCCGCGCCGGCTCGGCTCCACGGTAGCCGGGGTGAGGCCGTGCGCGCGGTCATACTCGCGCCTGGCGATTTCCAGCTGCTTCCAGCTCCATGGCCTCCTGGAGGAGGATCTGTCTCTCCATGGTGAAGTTGGCCTCCTTCTCCTCCGGGTTGTCCCCGAGGGTAACCGGCGTCAGGAGCCGATCAATGGCATCCTCGACCGGGTTCCGAGGCTGCGAAGGAGCAGAAGTTCCGACCTCGTCCACGCCTCGGTCCTACGGCCGGCGGGGCTGCGAGCTGGATCCGGCCATCATGACCTCCACGCCGCAAGGTGCGGCGGAGGTGGCGCCGCCTGAGCATGGCGGCCCCACGACAGAGACGATTTCCCTAGGAAAACGCTCCGGGACGGTGGTGACATAGACGGGGAGATCGCCGAATAGCAGAACGGTGCCGTTTGCCGGGAAGGAAGTTCCGGCGAAGCAGGAGGCATTGTCGATGACGCAGTCGAACTTGCCAAGCGTGAGCACCAGGCCGGAGGCCACGCGCTCACCGGCTGAAGTGCAGGGTCCCATGCGGAACATGACTCCGGTCGAAGCCATCAGCCCCACGGTGGGCGCCAGCTGTCGTTGTATTGGGAACGGCAGTACATAAAAAGGTTAGATAGAGGTGTGGGGACTAGCAGGAAAGCTATCGACGGCGTCCGCAGGAGAGATTGGATACGAGCGAGTGTAGCGGGACGCAAGAAGTACCCAGGTTCGGGGCCCTCGTGGTGAGGTAAAGCCCCTACTCCTGCCTGATCTGACTAGGTGGAATATACGAGCTACAAGTGCTCCTCGAGCTGTATCCTTTAGCTACTGCCTTAAATGAACTAAGACCAACCCTTTCTACTAAGGCCCTCCCTCTCCTTATATAGGAAGAGAGGCTAGGGTCTCACTGGCTAGTCCGGCTGGCGGGCCCCACAGGCGGGTCCCAGCTGTAACTACCTTGGTGAATTACGCTCCTAGTTACAAGCCTGGATGAGCAGAAATGGTTGAAATAGTACGGTGGGGCCCAAATGCCACTCACAGGTAGACCTTTCGGCCGTCCCAACCATTTCCAAACATCAGGACAAGAACGGGCGGCGTAATCGGCAGGCGAAGGGATCAACTACATACACAAATGAGTATGTATGCAAGCCACCATACAATAGTACATCAGAGCCATTCCATCTAAAAAGAAAGGAAATATAGCAACGCCATACGGCAAGATCCAAATATCCTAGATAGATATAATAGTTTAGGATATCTCCTCATACATCAAACATCAGAGTATCAAGCGGAAGCGGAAAACAAGATCCGAGTACGGATAAGAAGCAAATCGGCATAAGATGCGCCATAAATAAGCACGTCCCGCCCACAGATCTCACGGATCCCCGTTCCCGGAATCTCTACACCGAATGATCGTTGCCCACATCGTCCGTCTCCTCCACCCAGTATCCATCTTGCGAGTTTACCTGTTCATCTGAACCAATAATTTATCGCGTGAGACCCTAGGGGTACTCAGCAAGTCTTTATGCCTCTAAAGGGGACACAACCTGGGGGGACGCAATTGCAGCGAAAGATAAACCCTAACAATGCTATAGATACTCGCTAACCATCCGCCTAACCAGAGATAGACGGATGTCCGTGAATTAATAACAACAGTTATAACGGTTATAATGGTAATCTCCACAGATCCATCCTCCTCCCCGCTTACCGACGAGGAAGCGGACGAACAACCCCCCATCCGTTGGCAGTTTTATTATCCATTCCATGAGTGTTGCACTATTTACTAGTCAGGTACCTAGTCTAGTCAAATTAAAAGCGGTACTTTAGTTATGCTTGTCTATGATCGAGAAACTGTGCTCCAAGTCGTCCATAACCGCGGACACGGCTTTCAGAAAGTTTTACCCTGCAGGGGTGCACAAATAGCAACACACACTCGATATGCCTCGGAAAAACCAAATCAAAACCCAACGAGGCAGTCACGACAAAGCGATCACAGGATTCAGAAATATTTCAGGGGGCCACCCCATTGAGCTACCCGCAACGAAGTTAGCTGACTCCGAGACGGCCTCAAGGTTTGCGCCAATGGCTGTGAACGACTGGGAACCCGAAAATGTGACTGGGCTTGTCGACACCGCGAAAACACTCCGCATTCCTAAACAGTACAGTGTGCAGTACCTCTCCCAATTTAAATTAAAGCAGTAAAGCATGGCATAAGTACAGGATAGTAAATAAAACCTCAAACTAGTTTGTGGCCCCAAGAAATAAGAATGAATCAAGCTCTGGCTCAGGGGGGTTCATAAGCCTCCCGGATGTGGATAGCGCGAATATTCAAGGAACAGGAATCAAGTACTCGGGGTCTTACGGGACACAAGTGAGCCTGAAAAAGCAAATAGCGAATATGGCTCACCGATGCCACTTTCATTAGTTATCCCATTACTACTCAGGTTAAGTTGTTTAAGTACCTCGTTATTCATCAGACACTCACATACCCTACACATTCTGTTCTACGACTCGCATGGCTCAAACAACTCCTGTAGTAATGGCTCATGGGATGGAGGAACAAGCTTCGGTGGGGTTTAAAAGTAAAGGCTATGCAGTACTTGGGATTCAATTTAATGCAATCGCGACTCAATGATGCAAGAATAAGATAGAGGCAATAGGTACTATATGTATGCAAGCATGTGGTAGTGCTTGCCTGGCAGCTCAGTTGAAGCGAGAGAAGGATCTGGGTGGTACTCCTGGTTCTCTTGGTATATCCCCTGCTCAGCGTCTATTCGAAGAAGAACCAAACAAACAAGGGCCAACATAAATAAAGTGCGCAAGCATATGCTAAAAAAATGCATCAAGCAAACAATCATGCCATGATGAATGATGCACAATTTGCATGGCAATCAAGTAGCATGGCATGGGTGAGGTGTGGAATACAAGAATAAACCATTTTATTGAGTTTTTGGCCCATTTTATTCTCATAACAGTTGCTGTACACATTATATTTATATGATGCATGCTTCAAATCAAACCATGGAATGCATAAACAGAAAGGTCTCGTCGAGCTAAACATTTTAGACATATTATTTGTTAAATTTGGAGTTATAAAACAAAAGTTATTAATTAAATAAGGAAAAGGGCATTTTATTGTAATTAAACCAACTTGGAATTTTAAAGTGTTCAAAATATATTTTAGAGGCCATATTTGAATTCCTCACATTTTTCTGATTTTAAAACATATATTATTTGTATTAATTGGGTTTGTATTTTAAAAGTTATTTAAAAACAGAATTAAATTTGAATTTGAATTAATTTTGAAAAGATTTGAATTTAAACAGATTACAGAAAAGCTTTTTACACACAGACAGACCTAGCCATGGTCACTGATGGGTGGGGCCAACGCTGACTTGGCGAACCGGCGCGCCGAAAAGTTTCCTCACCGTAGCCTGCACTAGCCTCAGCAACTGACAGGCGGGACCACGACACAAGCGGACCCACACGCCAGTGGGCGGGCGCGAGGCTGCCACGCGGCTTAGGGGGGACTGCGGGTTGAGCAAGAAAACAACAAGGGGGTTTGCTGCAAAACGGCAAGGCCCGTACTGTGCTTCTTCTCTCTCTCTCTTGCGCGACAGGTCGATGCACGCCCGCGGCAGAGCGCGGCGCGCGGGCTCGAACCAGGGACGTTGCGGGCGCGCGCAGAGGCGGAGCCACTGCGCTGGCTTGGGCTTGGTGGCAGGGAAGCGGACGGGGCCTAGATAGGCTGCTACGCGGAGCGCGAGCGTGCAGACGCCAGCGAACCCGACGCTCTGACGGCGTTCGACGAAAGGCACGGCGGCGCTAGGGCGGGATCGGCCAGAGGGGGTTGTCTAGGAGGTAGGTCAGCTCACCGCGGGTGTGTCGGTGGCGTTGGATCGGGTCGGCGAGCAGCGGGGCGACGATGATGCAGAGGCCCAGCGAGCTAGGGTTTCGGGGTCGGTGTCGCGGGGTCCTTCGGCTCCGGTCCTTCTCCTCCTCGACGGCGGGTACAGGGGTTGCAGGAGCACTGCGTGGCCTTCCTCGATCACCTCCACGTCGTGCTACACTGCTGGAAGAGGGAGATCGGTGGAGGCCGACGGTGGTCGGCGTCGGGGGTAGACGGAGGCGGTGAAGAAGAGAGGGGAGAGGCAGGGCGCCTCGACCAGATCTGGAGAGGCAGGAGGGTCCGGGAGGGAGTAGATAGGGACAGGGGAGGAGAGGATGCCGTGGGGAGTGGGGTAGATGGAAAAGGTGGCCTCGGTGCCACCTTTTTCTCCTTCCTCCTCACGTGCTCGGGTCGGGCAGGGGCAGGGCAGGCGCATGGGGCTTCCAGGTGGGACCAGAGGCGAGGCCAGGGAGGGAGGCTCGGTGTAGGAGCCGCTTGGTGGAGAGAGGGAGCTAGGGAGAGAGAGGTGAGGCTCGGGTAGGGTTAGAGCTAGGCTCGGTTTAGGGTTTGGGGGTTGGTAGCTAGGGCAGGGGTGATGGTTCAGGGAGAGAGGGTGGCCGGTGGGGCCAGCTAGGTGAGAGAGAGAGAGAGGCCGAGAGAGAGAGGTAGGTTTAGGGTTTGGTTTGGATTAGGTAAGATTAGGGTTTAGATGGGGTATGGGTAGATTAGATGTAGATGGGAGAAAAGATAAAGAAGAGAGGGTAGGGCTTAGGGTTTAGAGAGAGATGGAGAGGTTTGTAGCTAGGGTTTGCCTTGGACAAGATCATGCCAAGAACAACCAAGATCAAACAAGATCAAGACAAGAGTAAGAGAGGGATGGAGTGCTAGGGTTTAAGCAAGATCATCATAGATCAAGCCAAAAGAAAAGATAGAGGTAGAGAGAGAGGGATGATCCACTCAAAAATCAAATAAAAATCCAAATGACAAGCTAAAGGGGTACTTGCATGGCCCATGCAAAATTAATTAATGCCATGCTTGTTTTTGTGAAACAATATATTAAACATGGCATTGTTCCTTTGCATTTCCAAAAGTGGAATAAAGCCAAGCAAAAGAAATGAAAGGATGCCCCATGTGGAGTAGTTGGAGATGGCCATGTTTGAAATAAAATGGGACATGCTAGTGTGTATGTTCCACTAGATGATTAATAGTCCCAAAAATATTCCAACATGAGCATAATTCCATGATAATCCATATGGAAGCTAGGAAAAAGGGTTCCACCCACAAGGCATGCAAAGGTGGCCATGTGGCTCTCATATATCAATAATGTGAAAACAACATGATGCTAAGATGAGAGCATGTGGAAAAGAATTGGATCCATCCCAACCCACATGAGCTAGAGGTAAACTCAAATAAAGTGCAAAGCTCATATTTAGTTGGATGGTGGAATTATAAGGTGGTGAAAGAAAAGGTGGTGGAGTTAATAAAAGATATGCCCCCAACTCAACTTGGGCATTAAACAATATATCAAGAACCAAATACAATATCAAGAGGCAAATACGATTTACAATGCATATGAGATAAGAACCAAAACAAAAAGGGTTTTATATGATGCTCAAATGCAAGGTGGCATGATGACATGAGCATGATATAATGATGATGCAACAATTATATGTTTGAAGTAGCCATTATATTACTAGACCAAGTAGCATTACAATTGTTAGACAATTGGGATGCTACACCAGCCGGCTAGTCATCTACAGTACCCGGCATGGTATGTCACATTGGTGTATGAGCGGTATGGCTGTCGTAGGCACAGTGGACGCCGTGCGAGCCCATCTTCAGCACATGCCACTGTTCCCTCGTCAGCCACGCCAAGTCTTCGGTATGGGCGGGTAGTTGCCCGTCTTGTCGTTGTACAGGGCATACTGTGCACTGATACGCACGTCGTCCTGTCCCTCTGATTGGATCCGGCTACGTAGTTGTATCCGGCTTCCTCTCCAGGGTCCGGCTACTGGGTGATAGCCGGTCCCTCCTACCCTGTCCGGCTGCATCTGGTCAGCCGGCCGAGACCGACTGTCCTGTTTCTTACTCGGGTGGGGTATCCGGTGATCATCCCCCTGACAACCGGTGTCATTGCATGTGTGTTCTTTTTACTAACAACAACTGGAGTTATTTCATGACTATTCTTTTCACATACCAACATGTGGATCCACCAGTGTCATTGAATGTGTGTTCTCTCAGAGACCACACATGGATCCACCAGTGTTATTGCATGTGTGTTCTTTTTACTAACGACAACCAAAGTCATTGCATGTGTGTTCTTTTCACAATCCACCTATGGATCCACCAGTGTCATTGCATGTGTGCTCTTCTCATTAACCACAGCTAGTATCATTGAAATGTGTGTTCTCTTCAGAGACCACACATGGATCCACCAGTGTCATTGCATGTGTGCTCTTTTTACTAACAACTAGAGTCATTTCATGACTATTATTTTCACATACCACATATGGATCCACCAGTGTCATTGAAATGTGTTTTCTCTTCAGACACCACACATGGATCCACCAGTGTCATTGCATGTATGTTCTTTTTACTAACAACAACCAGAGTCATTGCATGTGTGTTCTTTTTACAATCCAGCTATGGATCCACCAGTGTCATTGCATGTGTGTTCTTTTCATTAACCACAGCTAGTGTCATTGCATGTGTGTTCTTTTTACTAACAACAACTAGAGTCAATGCATATGTGTTCTTTTAACATACCACATATGGATCCACCAGTGTCATTGAAATGTGTGTTCTCTTCAGATACCACACATGGATCCACCAGTGTCATTGCATGTGTGTTCTTTTTACTAACAACAACTAGAGTCATTGCATGTGTGCTCTTTTTACTAACAACAACTAGTGTCATTGCATGTGTGATCTTTTTACTAACAACAACCAGAGTCATTGCATGTGTGTTCTCTTCAGACACCAAACATGGATCCACCAGTGTCATTGCATGTGAGGTCTTTTTCTTTACAACTGGAGTCATTTCATGACTATTATTTTCACATCCCACATATGGATCCACCAGTGTCATTGAAATGTGTGTTCTCTTTAGAGATCACACATGGATCCACCAGTGTCATTGCATGTGTGTTCTTTTTACTAACAACAACTATAGTCATTGTATGTGTGTTCTTTTCACAATCCACCTATGGATCCACCAGTGTCATTGCATGTGTGTTCTTCTCATTGACCACAGCTAGAGTCATTGCATTTGTGTTCTATTCAGAGACACACATGGATCCACCAGTGTCATTGCATGTGTGTTCTTTTTAGTAACAACAACTGGAGTGATTTGATGACTATTCTTTTCACATACCACAAACGGATCGACCAGTGTCATTGAAATGTGTGTTCTCTTTAGAGACCACACATGGATCCACCAGTGTCATTGCATGTGTGGTATTTTTACTAACAACAACCAGAGTCATTGCATGTGTGTTCTTTTCACAATCCACCTATGGATCCAGAAGTGTCATTGCATGTGTGTTCTTCTCATAAACCACAGCTAGAGTCATTGCATTTGTGTTCTATTCAGAGACCACACATGGATCCACCAGCGTCATTGCATGTGTGTTCTTTTTAATAACAACAACTAGAGTGTTTGCATGTGTGTTCTTTTCACAATCCACCTATGGATCCACTAGTTTCATTGCATGTGTGTTCTTCTCATTAACCACCGTTATAGTCATTGCATGTGTGTTCTCTTCAGAGACCACACATGGATCCACCAATGTCATTGCATGTGTGTTCTTTTTACTAACAACAACTAGAGTCATTGCATGTGTGTTCTTTTTACTAACAACAACTAGAGTCAATGCATGTGTGTTCTCTTCAGAGACCACACATGGATCCACCAGTGTCATTGCATGTGTGTTCTTTTTAATAACAACAACCAGAGTCATTGCATGTGTGTTCTTTTCACAATCCACCTATGGATCCACCAGTGTCATTGCATGTGTGTTCTTCTCATTAACCACAGTTAGAGTCATTGCATGCGTGTTCTCTTTAGAGACCACACATGGATCCACCAGTGTCATTGCATGCAAAGGCGAGGCCAGCAAGCAGGCTTAAACAGGCTGAAGCCTGCCCTCTAAAATTATAAAAAGATAAATTACTACTAATAATTCTGTGCTAGGAGGCCCATTAGCTTAGTTTCCAGGCTCCAGCCCAACTCACACACGCGCACAGGCATGTAACGCAGCCAAATCTTCGACCTCCAGACTCACGCAAGAAGCAACGGAAAGAGAGAAACAGAGGCGTAGCCGGCCACCAAACCCTAGCGCTAGCCGCGTCCGGCTCCGGCGTCCGACCTCCGGCCTCCCTAGCGCCTCGACCTGCGCCGTCCGCACTGCTGCCCCCGAAGAAGCGCCTCGACATGCGCCTAGACCAGTGCCTCGACCTGCACCGTCCGCGCTGCTGCCCCCGAAGAAGCTTCCTCCGACGAGAAATTTGGGCGGGCCAGGCCTAAGGAGCATGCCGGCCTCCATTGTTCGGAGGGAGGATCTCCCGTCTGGCCGCCTCCGGCATCAGAAGTGGTATTTGTCTTCGGCAATCGGTGGTATTTGTCCTCCAATCCTCATATCTATTGCAAATTTTTAATTATGTAATAGCTTCGGTTAATTTATCTATGTGTAATATATTTTGATTTGTAAAAATGAAGAGAAAGCATGTGAGCATCCTTAGTTATTATACACCTAGTTTTATTGGTAGGACTCAATCTAAACCTGAAATTGAAGTTGCACCTAAAATTGAAGCTCAAGCTGAACATGAAGAACCTCAACCTGAACCTGAACCTGGTCCCCAAATTGATGAGATCAATGCCACCACATTTGATGAGAGCATAACCCAACCAAGTCAGCTTATTCAAGAATTTCATCCAAGTCAAATTATTCATGATCCAGGACTTAGAATACCAATAGAAGATTATGCCCCCGAAATAAGAAGTGATGTGAGAAGAGCTTATTTGTTGAATGGGTGAAATAAGGCTATAGGGCATAAATTTAAGAAGACACAAGATGGCACTATTTGGAGATCATTTCAGGCACACTGGTTGGATAAGTATGATTGGTTGGAATACAGTGTGGAAAAGGAGGCTGCTTTTTGCTTCTATTGCTATCTTTTCCAGAAACCATCACATGCTTGCAGATTGGGAAATTATGTGTTTACAAAAGATGGTTACACTCGTTGGGAAACAGGTTTGGATAATTTTAAAAAGCATGTTGGTGGTCTATCTAGTCGCCACAACATTGCTAGGGATGATTGTGATAATTTCAACAATCAACGAGCAACTGTGGCTACCAAATTTCGTGTGAACAGCAAGGAGTCTGAGATATTATATAAAATCCATCTAACTGCATCATTAGAGAGTTCACTTTGTCCTTTTTGTTGTATGCTTTTTTCGAGGTATTTTGTCTTAAATAATTTTATGTCTTTTATATTGGCTTAATTTCTATGGAAGTAGTCGTTTGGTTAGTCGTCATCAACTTTCAGCCTCCCCTGCAAATAATTCCTAGACTCGCGGTTGATTGCATGTGTGTTCTTTTTACTAACAACAACTGGAGTCATTGCATGCGTGTTCTTTTCACATACTACATATGGATCCACCAGTGTCATTGAAATGTGTGTTCGCTTCAGAGACCACACATGGATCCACCAGTGTCATTCCATGTGTATTCTTTTTACTAACAACAACTAGAGTCATTGCATGTGTGTTCTTTTCACATACCACATATGGATCCACCAGTGTCATTGAAATTTGTGTTCTCTTCAGAGACCACACATGGATCCACCAGTGTCATTGCATGTGTGTTCTTTTTACTAACAACAACTAGAGTCATTTCATGACCATTCTTTTCACATACCACATATGGATCCACCAATGTCATTGAAATGTCTATTTCTTTAGAGACCACACATGGATCCACCAGTGTCACTGCATGTGTGTTCTTTTTACTAACAACAACCAGAGTCATTGCATGTGTGTTATTTTCACAATCTACCTATGGATCCACCAGTGTCATTGCATGTGTGTTCTTCTCATTAACCACAGCTAGAGTCATTGCATGTGTGTTCTCTTCACAGACCACACATGGGTCCACCAGTGTCATTGCATGCGTGTTCTTTTTACTAACAACAACTAGAGTCATTGCATGTGTGTTCTTTTCACATACCAGATATGGATCCACCAGTGTCATTGAAATGTGTGTTCTCTTTAGAGACCACACATGGATCCACCAGTGTCATTGCATGTGTGTTCTTTTTACTAACAACAACTAGAGTCATTGCATGTGTGTTCTTTTCACATACCACATATGGATCCACATGTATCATTGAAATGTGTGTTCTTCTCATTAACCACAGGTAGAGTCAGTGCATGTGTGTTCTCTTCAGAGACCACACATGGATCCACCAGTGTCATTGCATGTGTGTTATTCTCATTAACCACAACCAGAGTCATTGCATGTGTGTTCTCTTTAGACACCACACATGGATCCACCAGTGTCATTGCATGTGTGCTCTTTTTACTAACAACTGGAGTCATTTCATGCCTATTATTTTCACATACCATATATAGATCCACCAGTGGCATTGAAATGTGTGTTCTCTTCAGAAACCACACATGGATCCACCAGTTTCATTGCATGTGTGTTCTTTTTACTAACAACAACCAGAGTCATTGCATGTGTGTTCTTTTCACAATCCACCTATGGATCCACAAGTGTCATTGCATGTGTGTTCTTCTCATTAACCACAGCTAGAGTCATTGCATGTGTGTTCTATTCAGAGACCACACATGGATCCACCAGTGTCATTGCATGTGTGTTCTTTTTAGTAACAACAACTAGAGTCATTTCATTACTATTCTTTTCATATACCACATACGGATCCACCAATGTCATTGAAATGTGTGTTCTCTTCAGAGACCACACATGGATCCACCAGTGTCATTGCATGTGTGTTCTTTTTACTAACAACAACTGGAGTCATTGCATGCATGTTCTTCTCACATACCACATATGGGTCCACCAGTGTCATTGAAATGTGTGTTCTCTTCAGAGACCACACATGGATCCACCAGTGTCATTGCATGTGTGTTCTTTTTACTAACAACAACTAGAGTCAACGCATGTGTGTTCTTTTCACATACCACATATGGATCCACCAGTGTCATTGAAATGTGTGTTCTCTTCAGAGACCACACATGGATCCAACAGTGTCATTGCATGTGTGCTCTTTTTACTAACAACAACCAGTGTCATTGCATGTGTGCTCTTTTTACTAATAACAACCAGAGTCATTGCATGTATGTTCTCTTCAGACACCACACACGGATCCACCAGTGTCATTGCATGTGTGCTCTTTTTACTAACAACTGGAGTCATTTCATGACTATTATTTTCACATACCACATATGGATCCACCAGTGTCATTGAATGTGTGTTCTCTTCAGAGACCACACATGGATCCACCAGTGTCATTGCATGTGTGTTCTTTTTACTAACAACAACCAAAGTCATTGCATGTGTGTTCTTTTCACAATCCACCTATGGATCCACCAGTGTCATTGCATGTGTGTTCTTCTCATTAACCACAGCTAGAGTCATTGCATGTGTGTTCTATTCAGAGACCACACATGGATCCACCAGTGTCATTGCATGTGTGTTCTTTTTAGTAACAACAACTGGAGTCATTTCATGACTATTCTTTTCACATACCACATACGGATCCACCAGTGTCATTGAAATGTGTGTTCTCTTCAGAGACTACACATGGATCCACCAGTGTCATTGCATGTGTGGTCTTTTTACTAAGAACAACCAGTGTCGTTGCATCTGTACTCTTTTTACTAACAACAACCAGAGTCATTGCATGTGTGTTCTCTTCGGACACCACACATGGATCCACCAGTGTCATTGCATGTGTGATCTTTTTACTAACAACTGGAGTCATTTCATGACTATTATTTTCACATACCACATATGGATCCACCAGTGTCATTGAAATGTGTGTTCTCTTTAGAGACCACACATGGATCCACAAGTGTCATTGCATGTGTGTTCTTTTTACTAACAACAACCAGAGTCATTGCATGTGTGTTATTTTCACAATCCACCTATGGATCCACCAGTGTCATTGCATGTGTGTTCTTTTCATTAACCACCGCTAGAGTCATTGCATTTGTGTTCTATTCAGAGACCACACATGGAAACACCAGTGTCATTGCATGTGTGTTCTTTTTAGTAACAACAACTAGAGTCATTTCATGACTATTCTTTTCACATACCACATACGGATCCACCAGTGCCATTGAAATGTGTGTTCACTTCAGAGACCACACATGGATCCACCAGTGTCATTGCATGTGTGGTCTTTTTAATAACAACAACCAGAGTCATTGCATGTGTGTTCTTTTCACAATCCACCTATGGATCCACCAGTTTCATTGCATGTGTGTTCTTCTCATAAACCACAGTTAGAGTCATTGCATGTGTGTTCTCTTCAGAGACTACACATGGATCCACCAGTGTCATTGCATGTGTGTTCTTTTTAATAACAACAACTAGAGTCTTTGCATGTGTGTTCTTTTCACAATCCACCTATGGATCCACCAGTTTCATTACATGTGTGTTCTTCTGATTAACCACAGTTAGAGTCATTACATGTGTGTTCTCTTCAGAGACCACACATGGATCCACCAGTGTCATTGCATGTGTGTTCTTTTTAATAACTACAACTAGAGTCATTGCATGTGTGTTATTTTTACTAACAACAACTAGAGTCAATGCATGTGTGTTCTCTTCAGAGACCACACATGGATCCACCAGTGTCATTGCATGTGTGTTCTTTTTATTAACAACAACCAGAGTCATTGCATATGTGTTCTTTTCACAATCCACCTATGGATCCACCAGTGTCATTGCATGTGTGTTCTTCTCATTAACCACAGTTAGAGTCATTGCATTTGTGTTCTCTTCTGAGACCACACATGGATCCACCAGTGTCATTGCATGTGTGTTCTTTTTACTAGCAGCAACTGGAGTCATTGCATGCGTGTTCTTTTCACATAGTACATATGGATCCACCAGTGTCATTGAAATGTGTTCTCTTCAGAGACCACACATGGATCCACCAGTGTCATTGCATGTGTATTCTTTTTACTAACAACAACTAGAGTCATTGCATGTGGGTTCTTTTCACATACCACATATGGATCCACCAGTGTCATTGAAATTTGTGTTCGTTTCAGAGACCACACGTGGATCCACCAGTGTCATTGCATGTGTGCTCTTTCTACTAAGAACAACCAGTGTTGTTGCATGTGTACTGTTTTTGCTAACAACAACCAGAGTCATTGTATGTGTGTTCTCTTCAGACACCACACATGGATCCAACAGTGTCATTGCATGTGTGATCTTTTTACTAACAACTGGAGTCATTTCATGACTATTATTTTCACATACCACATATGGATCCACTAGTGTCATTGAAATGTGTGTTCTCTTCAGAGACCACACATGGATCCACCAGTGTCATTGCATGTGTGCTCTTTTTACTAACAACTGGAGTCATTTCATGCCTATTATTTTCACATACCATATATGGATCCACCAGTGGCATTGAAATGTGTGTTCTCTTCAGAAACCACACATGGATCCACCAGTTTCATTGCATGTGTGTTCTTTTTACTAACAACAACCAGAGTCATTGCATGTGTGTTCTTTTCACAATCCACCTATGGATCCACAAGTGTCATTGCATGTGTGTTCTTCTCATTAACCACAGCTAGAGTCATTGCATGTGTGTTCTATTCAGAGACCACACATGGATCCACCAGTGTCATTGCATGTGTGTTCTTTTTAGTAACAACAACTAGAGTCATTTCATTACTATTCTTTTCATATACCACATACGGATCCACCAATGTCATTGAAATGTGTGTTCTCTTCAGAGACCACACATGGATCCACCAGTGTCATTGCATGTGTGTTCTTTTTACTAACAACAACTGGAGTCATTGCATGCATGTTCTTCTCACATACCACATATGGGTCCACCAGTGTCATTGAAATGTGTGTTCTCTTCAGAGACCACACATGGATCCACCAGTGTCATTGCATGTGTGTTCTTTTTACTAACAACAACTAGAGTCAACGCATGTGTGTTCTTTTCACATACCACATATGGATCCACCAGTGTCATTGAAATGTGTGTTCTCTTCAGAGACCACACATGGATCCACCAGTGTCATTGCATGTGTGCTCTTTTTACTAACAACAACCAGTGTCATTGCATGTGTGCTCTTTTTACTAATAACAACCAGAGTCATTGCATGTATGTTCTCTTCAGACACCACACACGGATCCACCAGTGTCATTGCATGTGTGCTCTTTTTACTAACAACTGGAGTCATTTCATGACTATTATTTTCACATACCACATATGGATCCACCAGTGTCATTGAATGTGTGTTCTCTTCAGAGACCACACATGGATCCACCAGTGTCATTGCATGTGTGTTCTTTTTACTAACAACAACCAAAGTCATTGCATGTGTGTTCTTTTCACAATCCACCTATGGATCCACCAGTGTCATTGCATGTGTGTTCTTCTCATTAACCACAGCTAGAGTCATTGCATGTGTGTTCTATTCAGAGACCACACATGGATCCACCAGTGTCATTGCATGTGTGTTCTTTTTAGTAACAACAACTGGAGTCATTTCATGACTATTCTTTTCACATACCACATACGGATCCACCAGTGTCATTGAAATGTGTGTTCTCTTCAGAGACTACACATGGATCCACCAGTGTCATTGCATGTGTGGTCTTTTTACTAAGAACAACCAGTGTCGTTGCATCTGTACTCTTTTTACTAACAACAACCAGAGTCATTGCATGTGTGTTCTCTTCGGACACCACACATGGATCCACCAGTGTCATTGCATGTGTGATCTTTTTACTAACAACTGGAGTCATTTCATGACTATTATTTTCACATACCACATATGGATCCACCAGTGTCATTGAAATGTGTGTTCTCTTTAGAGACCACACATGGATCCACAAGTGTCATTGCATGTGTGTTCTTTTTACTAACAACAACCAGAGTCATTGCATGTGTGTTATTTTCACAATCCACCTATGGATCCACCAGTGTCATTGCATGTGTGTTCTTTTCATTAACCACCGCTAGAGTCATTGCATTTGTGTTCTATTCAGAGACCACACATGGAAACACCAGTGTCATTGCATGTGTGTTCTTTTTAGTAACAACAACTAGAGTCATTTCATGACTATTCTTTTCACATACCACATACGGATCCACCAGTGCCATTGAAATGTGTGTTCTCTTCAGAGACCACACATGGATCCACCAGTGTCATTGCATGTGTGGTCTTTTTAATAACAACAACCAGAGTCATTGCATGTGTGTTCTTTTCACAATCCACCTATGGATCCACCAGTTTCATTGCATGTGTGTTCTTCTCATAAACCACAGTTAGAGTCATTGCATGTGTGTTCTCTTCAGAGACTACACATGGATCCACCAGTGTCATTGCATGTGTGTTCTTTTTAATAACAACAACTAGAGTCTTTGCATGTGTGTTCTTTTCACAATCCACCTATGGATCCACCAGTTTCATTGCATGTGTGTTCTTCTGATTAACCACAGTTAGAGTCATTACATGTGTGTTCTCTTCAGAGACCACACATGGATCCACCAGTGTCATTGCATGTGTGTTCTTTTTAATAACTACAACTAGAGTCATTGCATGTGTGTTCTTTTTACTAACAACAACTAGAGTCAATGCATGTGTGTTCTCTTCAGAGACCACACATGGATCCACCAGTGTCATTGCATGTGTGTTCTTTTTATTAACAACAACCAGAGTCATTGCATATGTGTTCTTTTCACAATCCACCTATGGATCCACCAGTGTCATTGCATGTGTGTTCTTCTCATTAACCACAGTTAGAGTCATTGCATTTGTGTTCTCTTCTGAGACCACACATGGATCCACCAGTGTCATTGCATGTGTGTTCTTTTTACTAGCAGCAACTGGAGTCATTGCATGCGTGTTCTTTTCACATAGTACATATGGATCCACCAGTGTCATTGAAATGTGTTCTCTTCAGAGACCACACATGGATCCACCAGTGTCATTGCATGTGTATTCTTTTTACTAACAACAACTAGAGTCATTGCATGTGGGTTCTTTTCACATACCACATATGGATCCACCAGTGTCATTGAAATTTGTGTTCGTTTCAGAGACCACATGTGGATCCACCAGTGTCATTGCATGTGTGCTCTTTCTACTAAGAACAACCAGTGTTGTTGCATGTGTACTGTTTTTGCTAACAACAACCAGAGTCATTGTATCTGTGTTCTCTTCAGACACCACACATGGATCCAACAGTGTCATTGCATGTGTGATCTTTTTACTAACAACTGCAGTCATTTCATGACTATTATTTTCACATACCACATATGGATCCACCAGTGTCATTGAAATGTGTGTTCTCTTCAGAGACCACACATGGATCCACCAGTGTCATTGCATGTGTGTTCTTTTTACTAACAACAACCAGAGTCATTGCATGTGTGTTCTTTTCACAATCCACCTATGGATCCACCAGTGTCATTGCATGTGTGTTCTTCTCATTAACAAGCTAGAGTCATTGCATGTGTGTTCTATTCAGAGACCACACATGGATGCACCAGTGTCATTGCATGTGTGTTCTTTTTAGTAACAACAACTGGAGTCATTTCATGACTATTCTTTTCACATACCACATACGGATCCACCAGTGTCATTGAAATGTGTGTTCTCTTCAGAGACTACACATGGATCCACCAGTGTCATTGCATGTGTGGTCTTTTTAATAACAACAACCAGAGTCATTGCAAGTGTGTTCTTTTCACAATCCACCTATGGATCCACCAGTTTCATTGCATGTGTGTTCTTCTCATTAACCACAGTTAGAGTCATTGCATGTGTGTTCTCTTCGGAGACCACACATGGATCCACCAGTGTCATTGCATGTGTGTTATTTTTACTAACAACAACTAGAGTCATTGCATGTGTGTTCTTTTTACTAACAACAACTAGAGTCAATGCATGTGTGTTCTCTTCAGAGACCACACATGGATCCACCAGTGTCATTGCATGTGTGTTCTTTTTATTAACAACAACCAGGGTCATTGCATGTGTGTTCTTTTCACAATCCACCTATGGATCCACCAGTGTCATTGCATGTGTGTTCTTCTTATTAACCACAGTTAGAGTCATTGCATTTGTGTTCTCTTCAGAGACCACACATGGATCCACCAGTGTTATTGCATGTTTGTTCTTTTTACTAACAACAACTGGAGTCATTGCATGCGTGTTCTTTTCACATACTACATATGGATCCACCAGTGTCATTGAAATGTGTTCTCTTCAGAGACCACACATGGATCCACAGTGTCATTGCATGTGTATTCTTTTTACTAACAACAACTAGAGTCATTGCATGTGTGTTCTTTTCACATACCACATATGGATCCACCAGTGTCATTGAAATTTGTGTTCGTTTTAGAGACCACACATGGATCCACCAGTGTCATTGCATGTGTGCTCTTTTTACTAAGAACAACCAGTGTCGTTGCATCTGTACTCTTTTTACTAACAACAACCAGAGTCATTGCATGTGTGTTCTCTTCAGACACCACACATGGATCCACCAGTGTCATTGCATGTGTGATCTTTTTACTAACAACTGGAGTCATTTCATGACTATTATTTTCACATACCACATATGGATCCACCAGTGTCATTGAAATGTGTGTTCTCTTTAGAGACCACACATGGATCCACAAGTGTCATTGCATGTGTGTTCTTTTTACTAACAACAACCAGAGTCATTGCATGTGTGTTCTTTTCACAATCCACCAATGGATCCACCAGTGTCATTGCATGTGTGTTCTTTTCATTAACCACAGCTAGAGTCATTGCATTTGTGTTCTATTCAGAGACCACACATGGAAACACCAGTGTCATTGCATGTGTGTTCTTTTTAGTAACAACAACTAGAGTCATTTCATGACTATTCTTTTCACATACCACATACGGATCCACCAGTGCCATTGAAATGTGTGTTCTCTTCAGAGACCACACATGGATCCACTAGTGTCATTGCATGTGTGGTCTTTTTAATAACAACAACCAGAGTCATTGCATGTGTGTTCTTTTCACAATCCACCTATGGATCCACCAGTTTCATTGCATGTGTGTTCTTCTCATAAACCACAGTTAGAGTCATTGCATGTGTGTTCTCTTCAGAGACTACACATGGATCCACCAGTGTCATTGCATGTGTGTTCTTTTTAATAACAGCAACTAGAGTCTTTGCATGTGTGTTCTTTTCACAATCCACCTCTGGATCCACCAGTTTCATTGCATGTGTGTTCTTCTCATTAACCACAGTTAGAGTCATTGCATGTGTGTTCTCTTCAGAGACCACACATGGATCCACCAGTGTCATTGCATGTGTGTTCTTTTTAATAATTACAACTAGAGTCATTGCATGTGTGTTCTTTTTACTAACAACAACTAGAGTCAATGCATGTGTGTTCTTATCATTAACCACAGTTAGAGTCATTGCATTTGTGTTCTCTTCTGAGACCACACATGGATCCACCAGTGTCATTGCATGTGTGTTCTTTTTACTAGCAGCAACTGGAGTCATTGCATGCGTGTTCTTTTCACATAGTACATATGGATCCACCAGTGTCATTGAAATGTGTTTTCTTCAGAGACCACACATGGATCCACCAGTGTCATTGCATGTGTATTCTTTTTACTAACAACAACTAGAGTCATTGCATGTGGGTTCTTTTCACATACCACATATGGATCCACCAGTGTCATTGAAATTTGTGTTCGTTTCAGAGACCACACGTGGATCCACCAGTGTCATTGCATGTGTGCTCTTTCTACTAAGAACAACCAGTGTTGTTGCATGTGTACTCTTTTTGCTAACAACAACCAGAGTCATTGTATGTGTGTTCTCTTCAGACACCACACATGGATCCACCAGTGTCATTGCATGTGTGATCTTTTTACTAACAACTGGAGTCATTTCATGACTATTATTTTCACATACCACATATGGATCCACCAGTGTTATTGAAATGTGTGTTCTCTTCAGAGACCACACATGGATCCAGCTAGAGTCATTGCATGTGTGTTCTTTTTACTAACAACAACCAGAGTCATTGCATGTGTGTTCTTTTCACAATCCACCTATGGATTCACCGGTGTCATTGCATGTGTGTTCTTTTCATTAACCACAGCTAGAGTCATTGCATTTGTGTTCTATTCAGAGACCACACATGGAAACACCAGTGTCATTGCATGTGTGTTCTTTTTAGTAACAACAACTAGAGTCATTTCATGACTAATCTTTTCACATACCACATACGGATCCACCAGTGCCATTGAAATGTGTGTTCTCTTCAGAGACCACACATGGATCCACCAGTGTCATTGCATGTGTGTTCTTTTTAATAACAACAACCAGAATCATTGCATGTGTGTTCTTTTCACAATCCACCTATGGATCCACCAGTTTCATTGCATGTGTGTTCTTCTCATAAACCACAGTTAGAGTCATTGCATGTGTGTTCTCTTCAGAGACTACACATGGATCCACCAGTGTCATTACATGTGTGTTCTTTTTACTAACAACAACTAGAGTCATTGCATGTGTGTTCTTTTTACTAACAACAACTAGAGTCAATGCATGTGTGTTCTCTTCAGAGACCACACATGGATCCACCAGTGTCATTGCATGTGTGTTCTTTTTACTAACAACAACTGGAGTCATTGCATGTCTGTTCTTTTCACACACGACATATGGATCCACCAGTGTCATTGAAATGTGTGTTCTCTTTAGAGACCACACATGGATCCACCAGTGTCATTGCATGTGTGTTCTTTTTACTAACAACAACTAGAGTCATTGCATGTATGTTCTTTTCACAATCCACCTATGGATCCACCAGTGTCATTGCATGTGTGTTCTTCTCATTAACCACAGCTAGAGTCATCGCATGTGTGTTCTCTTCACAGACCACACATGGATCCACTAGTGTCATTGCATGTGCGTTCTTTTTACTAACAACAAGTGGAGTCATTGCATGTGTGTTATTTTCACATACCACATATGGATCCACCAGTGTCATTGAAATGTGTGTTCTCTTTAGATACCACACATGGATCCACCAGTGTCATTGCATGTGTGTTCTTTTTACATACCACATATGGATCCACCTATGTCATTGAAATGTGTGTTCTTCTCATTAACCACAGCTAGAGTCATTGCATGTGTGTTCTCTTTAGAGACCACACATGGATCCACCAGTGTCATTGCATGTGTGTTCTTGTCATTAACCACAACCAGAGTCATTGCATGTGTGTTCTCTTCAGAGACCACATATGGATCCACCAGTGTCATTGCATGTGTGTTCTTTTTACTAACAACAACTAGAGTCATTTCATGACCATTCTTTTCGCATACCACATATGGATCCACCAATGTCATTGAAATGTCTGTTCTCTTTAGAGACCACACATGGATCCACCAGTGTCACTGCATGTGTGTTCTTTTTACTAACAACAACCAGAGTCATTGCATGTGTGTTCTTTTCACAATCTACCTATGGATCCACCAGTGTCATTGCATGTGTGTTCTTCTCATTAACCACAGCTAGAGTCATTGCATGTGTGTTTTCTTCACATACCACAGATGGGTCCACCAGTGTCATTGCATGTGTGTTCTTTTTACTAACAACAACTAGAGTCATTGCATGTGTGTTCTTTTCACATACCACATATGGATTCACCAGTGTCATTGAAATGTGTGTTCTCTTTAGAGACCACACATGGATCCACTAGTGTCATTTCATGTGTGTTCTTTTTACTAACAACAACTAGAGTCATTGCATGTGTGTTATTTTCACATACCACATATGGATCCACCTGTATCATTGAAATGTGTGTTCTTCTCATTAACCACAGCTAGAGTCATTGCATGTGTGTTCTCTTCAGAGACCACACATGGATCCACCAGTGTCATTGCATGTGTATTATTCTCATTAACCACAACCAGAGTCATTGCATGTGTGTTCTATTTAGACACCACACATGGATCCACCAGTGTCATTGCATGTGTGCTCTTTTTACTAACGACTGGAGTCATTTCATGCCTATTATTTTCACATACCATATATAGATCCACCAGTGGCATTGAAATGTGTGTTCTCTTTAGAAACCACACATGGATCCACCAGTTTCATTGCATGTGTGTTCTTTTTACTAACAACAACCAGAGTCATTGCATGTGTGTTGTTTTCACAATCCACCTATGGATCCACAAGTGTCATTGCATGTGTGTTCTTCACATTAACCACAGCTAGAGTCATTGCATGTGTGTTCTATTCAGAGACCACACATGGATCCACCAGTGTCATTGCATGTGTGTTCTTTTTAGTAACAACAACTAGAGTCATTTCATTACTATTCTTTTCATATACCACATACGGATCCACCAATGTCATTGAAATGTGTGTTCTCTTCAGAGACCACACATGGATCCACCAGTGTCATTGCATGTGTGTTCTTTTTACTAACAACAACTGGAGTCATTGCATGCATGTTCTTCTCACATACCACATATGGGTCCACCAGTGTCATTGAAATGTGTGTTCTCTTCAGAGACCACACATGGATCCACCTGTGTCATTGCATGTGTGTTCTTTTTACTAACAACAACTAGAGTCAACGCATGTGTGTTCTTTTCACATACCACATATGGATCCACCAGTGTCATTGAAATCTGTGTTCTCTTCAGAGACCACACATGGATCCACCAGTGTCATTGCATGTGTGCTCTTTTTACTAACAACAACCAGTGTCATTGCATGTGTGCTCTTTTTACTAATAACAACCAGAGTCATTGCATGTATGTTCTCTTCAGACACCACACACGGATCCACCAGTGTCATTGCATGTATGCTCTTTTTACTAACAACTGGAGTCATTTCATGACTATTATTTTCACATACCACATATGGATCCACCAGTGTCATTGAATGTGTGTTCTCTTCAGAGACCACACATGGATCCACCAGTGTCATTGCATGTGTGTTCTTTTTACTAACAACAACCAAAGTCATTGCATGTGTGTTCTTTTCACAATCCACCTATGGATCCACCAGTGTCATTGCATGTGTGTTCTTCTCATTAACCACAGCTAGAGTCATTGCATGTGTGTTCTATTCAGAGACCACACATGGATCCACCTGTGTCATTGCATGTGTGTTCTTTTTAGTAACAACAACTGGAGTCATTGCATGCGTGTTCTTCTCACATACCACATATGGGTCCACCAGTGTCATTGAAATGTTTGTTCTCTTTAGAGACCACACATGGATCCACCAGTGTCATTGCATGTGTGGTCTTTTTAATAACAACAACCAGAGTCATTGCAAGTGTGTTCTTTTCACAATCCACCTATGGATCCACCAGTTTCATTGCATGTGTGTTCTTCTCATTAACCACAGTTAGAGTCATTGCATGTGTGTTCTCTTCAGAGACCACACATGGATCCACCAGTGTCATTGCATGTGTGTTCTTTTTACTAACAACAACTAGAGTCATTGCATGTGTGTTCTTTTTACTAACAACAACTAGAGTCAATGCATGTGTGTTCTCTTCAGAGACCACACATGGATCCACCAGTGTCATTGCATGTGTGTTCTTTTTATTAACAACAACAACCAGGGTCATTGCACGTGTGTTCTTTTCACAATCCACCTATGGATCCACCAGTGTCATTGCATGTGTGTTCTTCTCATTAACCACAGTTAGAGTCATTGCATTTGTGTTCTCTTCAGAGACCACACATGGATCCACCAGTGTCATTGCATGTTTGTTCTTTTTACTAACAACAACTGGAGTCATTGCATGCGTGTTCTTTTCACATACTACATATGGATCCACCAGTGTCATTGAAATGTGTTCTCTTCAGAGACCACACATGGATCCACAGTGTCATTGCATGTGTATTCTTTTTACTAACAACAACTAGAGTCATTGCATGTGTGTTCTTTTCACATACCACATATGGATCCACCAGTGTCATTGAAATTTGTGTTCGTTTCAGAGACCACACATGGATCCACCAGTGTCATTGCATGTGTGCTCTTTTTACTAAGAACAACCAGTGTCGTTGCATCTGTACTCTTTTTACTAACAACAACCAGAGTCATTGCATGTGTGTTCTCTTCAGACACCACACATGGATCCACCAGTGTCATTGCATGTGTGATCTTTTTACTAACAACTGGAGTCATTTCATGACTATTATTTTCACATACCACATATGGATCCACCAGTGTCATTGAAATGTGTGTTCTCTTTAGTGACCACACATGGATCCACAAGTGTTATTGCATGTGTGTTCTTTTTACTAACAACAACCAGAGTCATTGCATGTGTGTTATTTTCACAATCCACCTATGGATCTACCAGTGTCATTGCATGTGTGTTCTTTTCATTAACCACATCTAGAGTCATTGCATTTGTGTTCTATTCAGAGACCACACATGGAAACACCAGTGTCATTGCATGTGTGTTCTTTTTAGTAACAACAACTAGAGTCATTTCATGACTATTCTTTTCACATACCACATACGGATCCACCAGTGCCATTGAAATGTGTGTTCTCTTCAGAGACCACACATGGATCCACCAGTGTCATTGCATGTGTGGTCTTTTTAATAACAACAACCAGAGTCATTGCATGTGCGTTCTTTTCACAATCCACCTATGGATCCACCAGTTTCATTGCATGTGTGTTCTTCTCATAAACCACAGTTTGAGTCATTGCATGTGTGTTCTCTTCAGAGACTACACATGGATCCACCAGTGTCATTGCATGTGTGTTCTTTTTAATAGCAACAACTAGAGTCTTTGCATGTGTGTTCTTTTCACAATCCACCTATGGATCCACCAGTTTCATTGCATGTGTGTTCTTCTCATTAACCACAGTTAGAGTCATTGCATGTGTGTTCTCTTCAGAGACCACACATGGATCCACCAGTGTCATTGCATGTGTGTTCTTTTTAATAATTACAACTAGAGTCATTGCATGTGTGTTATTTTTACTAACAACAACTAGAGTCAATGCATGTGTGTTCTCTTCAGAGACCACACATGGATCCACCAGTGTCATTGCATGTGTGTTCTTTTTATTAACAACAACCAGAGTCATTGCATATGTGTTCTTTTCACAATCCACCTATGGATCCACCAGTGTCATTGCATGTGTGTTCTTCTCATTAACCACAGTTAGAGTCATTGCATTTGTGTTGTCTTCTGAGACCACACATGGATCCACCAGTGTCATTGCATGTGTGTTCTTTTTACTAGAAGCAACTGGAGTCATTGCATGCGTGTTCTTTTCACATAGTACATATGGATCCACCAGTGTCATTGAAATGTGTTCTCTTCAGAGACCACACATGGATCCACCAGTGTCATTGCATGTGTATTCTTTTTACTAACAACAACTAGAGTCATTGCATGTGGGTTCTTTTCACATACCACATATGGATCCACCAGTGTCATTGAAATTTGTGTTCGTTTCAGAGACCACACGTGGATCCACCAGTGTCATTGCATGTGTGCTCTTTCTACTAAGAACAACCAGTGTTGTTGCATGTGTACTCTTTTTGCTAACAACAACCAGAGTCATTGTATGTGTGTTCTCTTCAGACACCACACATGGATCCACCAGTGTCATTGCATGTGTGATCTTTTTACTAACAAGTGGAGTCATTTCATGACTATTATTTTCACATACCACATATGGATCCACCAGTGTCATTGAAATGTGTGTTCTCTTCAGAGACCACACATGGATCCACCAGTGTCATTGCATGTGTGTTCTTTTTACTAACAACAACCAGAGTCATTGCATGTGTGTTCTTTTCACAATCCACCTATGGATCCACCACTGTCATTGCATGTGTGTTCTTCTCATTAACCACAGCTAGAGTCATTGCATGTGTGTTCTATTCAGAGACCACACATGGATCCACCAGTGTCATTGCATGTGTGTTCTTTTTAGTAACAACAACTGGAGTCATTTCATGACTACTCTTTTCACATACCACATACGGATCCACCAGTGTCATTGAAATGTGTGTTCTCTTCAGAGACTACACATGGATCCACCAGTGTCATTGCATGTGTGGTCTTTTTAATAACAACAACTAGAGTCTTTGCATGTGTGTTCTTTTCACAATCCACCTATGGATCCACCAGTTTCATTGCATGTGTGTTCTTCTCATTAACCACAGTTAGAGTCATTGCATGTGTGTTCTCTTCAGAGACCACACATGGATCCACCAGTGTCATTGCATGTGTGTTCTTTTTACTAACAACAACTAGAGTCATTGCATGTGTGTTCTTTTTACTAACAACAACTAGAGTCAATGCATGTGTGTTCTCTTCAGAGACCACACATGGATCCACCAGTGTCATTGCATGTGTGTTCTTTTTATTAACAACAATAACCAGGGTCATTGCATGTGTGTTCTTTTCACAATCCACCTATGGATCCACCAGTGTCATTGCATGTGTGTTCTTCTTATTAACCACAGTTAGAGTCATTGCATTTGTGTTCTCTTCGGAGACCACACATGGATCCACCAGTGTCATTGCATGTTTGGTCTTTTTACTAACAACAACTGGAGTCATTGCATGCGTGTTCTTTTCACATACTACATATGGATCCACCAGTGTCATTGAAATGTGTTCTCTTCAGAGACCACACATGGATCCACAGTGTCATTGCATGTGTATTCTTTTTACTAACAACAACTAGAGTCATTGCATGTGTGTTCTTTTCACATACCACATATGGATCCACCAGTGTCATTGAAATTTGTGTTCGTTTCAGAGACCACACATGGATCCACCAGTGTCATTGCATGTGTGCTCTTTTTACTAAGAACAACCAGTGTCGTTGCATCTGTACTCTTTTTACTAACAACAACCAGAGTCATTGCATGTGTGTTCTCTTCAGACACCACACATGGATCCACCAGTGTCATTGCATGTGTGATCTTTTTACTAACAACTGGAGTCATTTCATGACTATTATTTTCACATACCACATATGGATCCACCAGTGTCATTGAAATGTGTGTTCTCTTTAGAGACCACACATGGATCCACAAGTGTCATGGCATGTGTGTTCTTTTTACTAACAACAACCAGAGTCATTGCATGTGTGTTCTTTTCACAATCCACCAATGGATCCACCAGTGTCATTGCATGTGTGTTCTTTTCATTAACCACAGCTAGAGTCATTGCATTTGTGTTCTATTCAGAGACCACACATGGAAACACCAGTGTCATTGCATGTGTGTTCTTTTTAGTAACAACAACTAGAGTCATTTCATGACTATTCTTTTCACATACCACATACGGATCCACCAGTGCCATTGAAATGTGTGTTCTCTTCAGAGACCACACATGGATCCACCAGTGTCATTGCATGTGTGGTCTTTTTAGTAACAACAACCAGAGTCATTGCATGTGTGTTCTTTTCACAATCCACCTATGGATCCACCAATTTCATTGCATGTGTGTTCTTCTCATAAACCACAGTTAAAGTCATTGCATGTGTGTTCTCTTCAGAGACTACACATGGATCCACCAGTGTCATTGCATGTGTGTTCTTTTTAATAACAACAACTAGAGTCATTGCATTTGTGTTCTTTTCACAATCCACCTATGGATCCACCAGTTTCATTGCATGTGTGTTCTTCTCATTAACCACAGTTAGAGTCATTGCATGTGTGTTCTCTTCAGAGACCACACATGGATCCACCAGTGTCATTGCATGTGTGTTCTTTTTAATAATTACAACTAGAGTCATTGCATGTGTGTTCTTTTTACTAACAACAACTAGAGTCAATGCATGTGTGTTCTCTTCAGAGACCACACATGGATCCACCAGTGTCATTGCATGTGTGTTCTTTTTATTAACAACAACCAGAGTCATTGCATATGTGTTCTTTTCACAATCCACCTATGGATCCACCAGTGTCATTGCATGTGTGTTCTTATCATTTACCACAGTTAGAGTCATTGCATTTGTGTTCTCTTCTGAGACCACACATGGATCCACCAGTGTCATTGCATGTGTGTTCTTTTTACTAGCAGCAACTGGAGTCATTGCATGCGTGTTCTTTTCACATAGTACATATGGATCCACCAGTGTCATTGAAATGTGTTCTCTTCAGAGACCACACATGGATCCACCAGTGTCATTGCATGTGTATTCTTTTTACTAACAACAACTAGAGTCATTGCATGTGGGTTCTTTTCACATACCACATATGGATCCACCAGTGTCATTGAAATTTGTGTTCGTTTCAGAGACCACACGTGGATCCACCAGTGTCATTGCATGTGTGCTCTTTCTACTAAGAACAACCAGTGTTGTTGCATGTGTACTCTTTTTGCTAACAACAACCAGAGTCATTGTATGTGTGTTCTCTTCAGACACCACACATGGATCCACCAGTGTCATTGCATGTGTGATCTTTTTACTAACAACTGGAGTAATTTCATGACTATTATTTTCACATACCACATATGGATCCACCAGTGTCATTGAAATGTGTGTTCTCTTCAGAGACCACACATGGATCCAGCTAGAGTCATTGCATGTGTGTTCTTTTTACTAACAACAACCAGAGTCATTGCATGTGTGTTCTTTTCACAATCCACCTATGGATTCACCAGTGTCATTGCATGTGTGTTCTTTTCATTAACCACAGCTAGAGTCATTGCATTTGTGTTCTATTCAGAGACCACACATGGAAACACCAGTGTCATTGCATGTGTGTTCTTTTTAGTAACAACAACTAGAGTCATTGCATGTGTGTTCTTTTCACATACCACATATGGATCCACCTGTATCATTGAAATGTGTGTTCTTCTCATTAACCACAGCTAGAGTCATTGCATGTGTGTTCTCTTCATAGACCACACATGGATCCATCAGTGTCATTGCATGTGTGTTATTCTCATTAACCACAACCAGAGTCATTGCATGTGTGTTCTCTTTAGACACCACACATGGATCCACGAGTGTCATTGCATGTGTGCTCTTTTTACTAACAACTGGAGTCATTTCATGCCTATTATTTTCACATACCATATATGGATCCACCAGTGGCATTGAAATGTGTGTTCTCTTTAGAGACCACACATGGATCCACCAGTTCCATTGCATGTGTGTTCTTTTTACTAACAACAACCAGAGTCATTGCATGTGTGTTCTTTTCACAATCCACCTATGGATCCACAAGTGTCATTGCATGTGTGTTCGTCTCATTAACCACAGCTAGAGTCATTGCATGTGTGTTCTATTAAGAGACCACACATGGATCCACCAGTGTCATTGCATGTGTGTTCTTTTTAGTAACAACAACTAGAGTCATTTCATTACTATTCTTTTCATATACCACATACGGATCCACCAATGTCATTGAAATGTGTGTTCTCTTCAGAGACCACACATGGATCCACCAGTGTCATTGCATGTGTGTTCTTTTTACTAACAACAACTGGAGTCATTGCATGCATGTTCTTCTCACATACCACATATGGGTCCACCAGTGTCATTGAAATGTGTGTTCTCTTCAGAGACCACACATGGATCCACCAGTGTCATTGCATGTGTGTTCTTTTTACTAACAACAACTAGAGTCAATGCATGTGTGTTCTTTTCATATACCACATATGGATCCACCAGTGTCATTGAAATGTCTGTTCTCTTCAGAGACCACACATGGATCCACCAGTGTCATTGCATGTCTGCTCTTTTTACTAACAACAACCAGTGTCATTGCCTGTGTGCTCTTTTTACTAATAACAACCAGAGTCATTGCATGTATGTTCTCTTCAGACACCACACATGGATCCACTAGTGTCATTGCATGTGTGCTCTTTTTACTAACAACTGGAGTCATTTCATGACTATTATTTTCACATACCACATATGGATCCACCAGTGTCATTGAATGTGCGTTCTCTTCAGAGACCACACATGGACCCACCAGTGTCATTGCATGTGTGTTCTTTTTACTAACAAAAACCAGGGTCATTGCATGTGTGTTCTTTTCACAATCCACCTATGGATCCACCAGTGTCATTGCATGCGTGTTCTTCTCATTAACCACAGCTAGAGTCATTGCATGTGTGTTCTATTCAGAGACCACACATGGATCCACCAGTGTCATTGCATGTGTGTTCTTTTTAGTAACAACAACTGGAGTCATTTCATGACTATTCTTTTCACATACCACATACGGATCCACCAGTGTCATTGAAATGTGTGTTCTCTTCAGAGGCTACACATGGATCCACCAGTGTCATTGCATGTGTGGTCTTTTTAATAACAACAACCAGAGTCATTGCAAGTGTGTTCTTTTCACAATCCACCTATGGATCCACCAGTTTCATTGCATGTGTGTTCTTCTCATTAACCATAGTTAGAGTCATTGCATGTGTGTTCTCTTCAGAGACCACACATGGATCCACCAGTGTCATTGCATGTGTGTTCTTTTTACTAACAACAACTAGAGTCATTGCATGTGTGTTCTTTTTACTAACAACAACTAGAGTCAATGCATGTGTGTTCTCTTCAGAGACCACACATGGATCCACCAGTGTCATTGCATGTGTGTTCGTTTTATTAACAACCAGAGTCATTGCATGTGTGTTCTTTTCACAATCCACCTATGGATCCACCAGTGTCATTGCATGTGTGTTCTTCTCATTAACCATAGTTAGAGTCATTGCATTTGTGTTCTCTTCAGAGACCACACATGGATCCACCAGTGTCATTGCATGTTTGTTCTTTTTACTAACAACAACTGGAATCATTGCATGCGTGTTCTTTTCACATACTACATATGGATCGACTAGTGTCATTGAAATGTGTTCTCTTCAGAGACCACACATGGATCCACCAGTGTCATTGCATGTGTATTATTTTTACTAACAACAACTAGAGTCATTGCATGTGTGTTCTTTTCATATACCACACATGGATCCACCAGTGTCATTGAAATTTGTGTTTGTTTAAGAGACCACACATGGATCCACCAGTGTCATTGCATGTGTGCTCTTTTTACTAAGAACAACCAGTGTCGTTGCATCTGTACTCTTTTTACTAACAACAACCAGAGTCATTGCATGTGTGTTCTCTTCAGACACCACACATGGATCCACCAGTGTCATTGCATGTGTGATCTTTTTACTAACAACTGGAGTCATTTCATGACTATTATTTTCACATACCACATATGGATCCACCAGTGTCATTGCCATGTGTGTTCTCTTCAGAGACCACACATGGATCCACAAGTGTCATTGCATGTGTGTTCTTTTTACTAACAACAACCAGAGTCATTGCATGTGTGTTCTTTTCACAATCCACCTATGGATCCACCAGTGTCATTGCATGTGTGTTCTTTTCATTAACCACAGCTAGAGTCATTCCATTTGTGTTCTATTCAGAGACCACACATGGAAACACCAGTGTCATTGCATGTGTGTTCTTTTTAGTAACAACAACTAGAGTCATTTCATTGTTATTCTTTTCACATACCACATACGGATCCACCAGTGCCATTGAAATGTGTGTTCTCTTTAGAGACCACACATGGATCCACCAGTGTCATTGCATGTGTGTTCTTTTTACTAACAACAACTAGAGTCATTGCATGTGTGTTCTTTTCACAATCCACCTATGGATCCACCAGTGTCATTGCATGTGTGTTCTTCTCATTACCCACGGCTAGAGTCATTGCATGTGTGTTCTATTCAGAGACCACACATGGATCAACTAGTGTCATTGCATGTGTGTTCTTTTTACTAACAACAACTGGAGTCATTTCATGACTATTCTTTTCACATACCACATACGGATCCACCAGTGTCATTGAAATGTGTGTTCTCTTTAGAGACCACACATGGATCCACCAGTGTCATTGCATGTGTGCTCTTTTTAATAACAACAACCAGAGTCATTGCATGTGTGTTCTTTTCACAATCCACCTATGGGTCCACCAGTGTCATTGCATGTGTGTTCTTCTCATTAACCACAGTTAGAGTCATTGCATGTGTGTTCTCTTCAGAGATGACACATGGATCCACTAGTGTCATTGCATGTGTGTTCTTTTTACTAACAACAACTGGAGTCATTGCATGCGTGTTCTTTTCACATACCACATATGGATCCACCAGTGTCATTGAAATGTGTGTTCTCTTCAGAGACCACACATGGATCCACTAGTGTCATTGCATGTGTGTTCTTTTTACTAACCACAACTAGAGTCAATGCACATGTGTTCTTTTCACATACCACATATGGATCCACCAGTGTCATTGAAATGTGTGTTCTCTTCAGAGACCACACATAGATCCACCAGTGTCATTGCATGTGTGCTCTTTTTACTAACAACAACCAGTGTTATTGCATGTGTGCTCTTTTTACTAATAACAACTAGAGTCATTGCATGTGTGTTCTCTTCAGACACCACACATGGATCCAGCAGTGTCATTGCATGTGTGCTCTTTTTACTAACAACTGGAGTCATTTCATGCCTATTATTTTCACATACCATATATGGATCCACCAGTGGCATTGAAATGTGTGTTCTCTTCAGAGACCACACATGGATCCACCAGTGTCATTGCATGTGTGTTCTTTTTACTAACAACAACCAGAGTCATTGCATGTGTGTTCTTTTCACAATCCACCTATGGATCCACAAGTGTCATTGCATGTGTGTTCTTCTCATTAACCACAGCTAGAGTCATTGCATGTGTGTTCTATTCAGAGACCACACGTGGATCCACCAGTGTCATTGCATGTGTGTTCTTTTTAGTAACAACAACTAGAGTCATTTCATTACTATTCTTTTCATATACCACATATGGATCCACCAATGTCATTGCATGTGTGTTCTTTTTACTAACAACAACTGGAGTCATTGCATGCGTGTTCTTCTCACATACCACATATGGGTCCACCAGTGTCATTGAAATGTTTGTTCTATTTAGAGACCACACATGGATCCACCAGTGTCATTGCATGTGTGCTCTTTTTACTAACAACAACCAGTGTCATTGCATGTGTGCTGTTTTTACTAATAACAACCAGAGTCATTGCATGTATGTTCTCTTCAGACACCACACATGGATCCACCATTGTCATTGCATGTGTGCTCTTTTTACTAACAACTTGAGTCCTTTCATGACTATTATTTTCACATACCACATATGGATCCACCAGTGTCATTGAAATGTGTGTTCTCTTCAGAGACCACACATGGATCCACCAGTGTCATTGCATGTGTGTTCTTTTTACTAACAACAACCAGAGTCATTGCATGTGTGTTATTTTTACAATCCACCTATGGATCCACCAGTGTCATTGCATGTGTGTTCTTCTCATTACCCACAGCTAGAGTCATTGCATGTGTGTTCTATTCAGAGACCACACATGGATCCACCAGTGTCATTGCATGTGTGTTCTTTTTACTAACAACAACTGGAGTCATTTCATGACTATTCTTTTCACATACCACATACGGATCCACCAGTGTCATTGAAATGTTTGTTCTCTTTAGAGACCACACATGGATCCACCAGTGTCATTGAATGTGTGTTCTTTTTACTAACAACAACTAGAGTCAATGCATGTGTGTTCTTTTCACATACCACATATGGATCCACCAGTGTCATTGAAATGAGTGTTCTCTTCAGAGACCACACATGGAATCACCAGTGTCATTGCATGTGTGCTCTTTTTACTAACAACAACTGGAGTCATTTCATGACTATTCTTTTCACATACCACATACGGATCCACCAGTGTCATTGAAATGTTTGTTCTCTTTAGAGACCACACATGGATCCACCAGTGTCATTGCATGTGTGCTCTTTTTAATAACAACAACCAGAGTCATTGCATTTGTGTTCTTTTCACAATCCACCTATGGATCCACCCGTGTCATTGCATGTGTGTTCTTCTCATTAACCACAGTTAGAGTCATTGCATGTGTGTTCTCTTCAGAGACCACACATGGATCCACCAGTGTCATTGCATGCGTGTTCTTTTTACTAACAACAACTGGAGTCATTGCATGTGTGTTCTTTTCACATACCAAATATGGATCCACCAGTGTCATTGAAATGTGTGTTCTCTTCAGAGACCACACATGGATCCACCAGTGTCATTGCATGGGTGTTCTTTTTACTAACAACAACTAGAGTCAATGCATGTGTGTTCTTTTCACATACCACATATGGATCCACCTGTGTCATTGAAATGTGTGTTCTTCTCATTAACCATAGCTAGAGTCATTGCATATGTGTTCTCTTCAGAGACCAGACATGGATCCACCAGTGTCATTGCATGTGTGTTCTTTTTACTAACAACAACCAGAGTCATTGCATGTGTGTTCTTTTTACAATCCACCTATGGATCCACCAGTGTCATTGCATGTGTGTTCTTCTCATTACCCACAGCTAGAGTCATTGCATGTGTGTTCTATTCAGAGACCACACATGGATCCACCAGTGTCATTGCATGTGTGTTCTTTTTACTAACAACAACTGGAGTCATTTCATGACTATTCTTTTCACATACCACATACGGATCCACCAGTGTCATTGAAATGTTTGTTCTCTTTAGAGACCACACATGGATCCACCAGTGTCATTGCATGTGTGCTCTTTTTAATAACAACAACCAGAGTCATTGCATTTGTGTTCTTTTCACAATCCACCTATGGATCCACCCGTGTCATTGCATGTGTGTTCTTCTCATTAACCACAGTTAGAGTCATTGCATGTGTGTTCTCTTTAGAGACCACACATGGATCCACCAGTGTCATTGCATGCGTGTTCTTTTTACTAACAACAACTGGAGTCATTGCATGTGTGTTCTTTTCACATACCACATATGGATCCACCAGTGTCATTGAAATGTGTGTTCTCTTCAGAGACCACACATGGATCCACCAGTGTCATTGCATGGGTGTTCTTTTTACTAACAACAACTAGAGTCATAGCATGTGTGTTCTTTTCACATACCATATATGGATCCACCTGTGTCATTGAAATGTGTGTTCTTCTCATTAACCATAGCTAGACTCATTGCATATGTGTTCTCTTCAGAGACCACACATGGATCCACCAGTGTCATTGCATGAGTGTGCTTTTTACTAACAACAACTGGCGTCATTCAATGTGTGTTCTTTTCAAATACCACATATGGATCCACAAGTGTCATTGAAATGTGTGTTCTCTTCAGAGACCACACATGAATCCACCAGTGTCATTGCATGTGTGTTCTTTTTACTACCAACAAATGGAGTCATTGCATGTGTGTTCTTTTCACATACAACATATGGATCCACCAGTGTCATTGCATGTGTGTTCTCTTTAGAGTCCACACATGGATCCACCAGTGTCATTGCATGTGTGTTCTTTTTACTAACAACATCTGGAGTCTTTTCATGACTATGCTTTTGACATACCACATACGGATCCACCAGTGTCATTGAAATGTGTGTTCTCTTTAGAGACCACACATAGATCCACCAGTGTCATTGCATGTGTGCTCTTTTTAATAACAATAACTAGAGTCATTGCATGTGTGTTCTTTTCACAATCCACCTATGGATCCACTAGTGTCATTGCGTGTGTGTTCTTCTCATTAACCACAGTTAGAGTCATTGCATGTGTGTTCTCTTCAGAGACCACACATGGATCCACCAGTGTCATTGCATGTGTGTTCTTTTTACTAACAACAACGGGAGTCATTGCATGCGTGTTCTTTTCACATACCACATATGGATCCACCAGTGTCATTGAAATGTGTGTTCTCTTAAGAGACCACACATGGATCCACTAGTGTCATTGAATGTGTGTTCTTTTTACTAACAACAACTAGAGTCAATGCATGTGTGTTCTTTTCACATACCACATATGGATCCACCAGTGCCATTAAAATGTGTGTTCTCTTCAGAGACCACACATGGATCCACCAGTGTCATTGCATGTGTGTTCTTTTTACTAACAACAACTAGAGTCATTGCATGTGTGTTCTTTTCACAATCCACCTATGGATCCACAAGTGTCATTGCATGTGTGTTCTTCTCATTAACCACATCTAGAGTCATTGCATGTGTGTTCTATTCAGAGACCACACATGGATCCACCAGTGTCATTGCATGTGTGTTCTTTTTAGTAACAACAACTAGAGTTATTTCATTACTATTCTTTTCATATACCACATACGGATCCACCAATGTCATTGAAATGTGTGTTCTCTTCAGAGACCACACATGGATCCACCAGTGTCATTGCATGTGTGTTCTTTTTACTAACAACAACTGGAGTCATTGCATGTGTGTTCTTCTCACATACCACATATGGGTCCACCAGTGTCATTGAAATGTTTGTTCTCTTTAGAGACCACACATGGATCCACCAGTGTCATTACATGTGTGCTCTTTTTACTAACAACAACCAGTGTCATTGCATGTGTGCTCTTTTCAATAATAACAACCAGAGTCATTGCATGTGTGTTCTCTTCAGACACCACACATGGATCCACCAGTGTCATTGGATGTGTGCTCTTTTTACAAACAACTGGAGTCATTTCATGACTATTATTTTCACATACCACATATGGATCCACCAGTGTCATTGAAATGTGTGTTCTCTTCAGAGACCACACATGGATCCACCAGTGTCATTGCATGTGTGTTCTTTTTACTAACAACAACCAGAGTCATTGCATGTGTGTTCTTTTCACAATCCACCTATGGATCCACCAGTGTCATTGCATGTGTGTTCTTCTCAGTACCCACAGCTAGAGTCATTGCATGTGTGTTCTATTCAGAGACCACACATGGATCCACCAGTGTGATTGCATGTGTGTTCTTTTTACTAACAACAACTGGAGTCATTTCATGACTATTCTTTTCACATACCACATACGGATCCACCAGTGTCATTGAAATGTGTGTTCTCTTCAGAGACCACACATGGATCCACCAGTGTCATTGCATGTGTGCTCTTTTTAATAACAACAACCAGAGTCATTGCATTTGTGTTCTTTTCACAATCCACCTATGGATCCACCCGTGTCATTGCATGTGTGTTCTTCTCATTAACCACAGTTAGAGTCATTGCATGTGTGTTCTTTTCAGAGACCACACATGGATCCACCAGTGTCATTGCATGCGTGTTCTTTTTACTAAAAACAACTGGAGTCATTGCATGTGTGTTCTTTTCACATACCACATATGGATCCACCAGTGTCATTGAAATGTGTGTTCTCTTCAGAGACCACACATGGATCCACCAGTGTCATTGCATGTGTGTTCTTTTTATAACAACAACTAGAGTCAATGCATGTGTGTTCTTTTCACATACCACATATGGATCCACCTGTGTCATTGAAATGTGTGTTCTTCTCATTAACCATAGCTAGAGTCATTGCATATGTGTTCTCTTCAGAGACCACACATGGATCCACCAGTGTCATTGCATGTGTGTTCTTTTTACTAACAACAACTGGCGTCATTGCATGTGTGTTCTTTTCAAATACCACATATGGATCCACAAGTGTCATTGAAATGTGTGTTCTCTTCAGAGACCACACATGAATCCACCAGTGTCATTGCATGTGTGTTCTTTTTACTACCAACAAATGGAGTCATTGCATGTGTGTTCTTTTCACATACAACATATGGATCCACCAGTGTCATTGCATGTGTGTTCTCTTTAGAGACCACACATGGATCCACCAGTGTCATTGCGTGTGTGTTCTTTTTACTAACAACAACTAGAGTCTTTTCATGACTATGCTTTTCATATACCACATACGGATCCACCAGTGTCATTGAAATGTGTGTTCTCTTTAGAGACCACACATAGATCCACCAGTGTCATTGCATGTGTGCTCTTTTTAATAACAACAACTAGAGTCATTGCATGTGTGTTCTTTTCACAATCCACCTATGGATCCACCAGTGTCATTGCATGCGTGTTCTTCTCATTAACCACAGCTAGAGTCATTGCATGTGAGTTCTATTCAGAGACCACACATGGATCCACCAGTGTCATTGCATGTGTGTTCTTTTTAGTAACAACAACTGGAGTCATTTCATGACTATTCTTTTCACATACCACATACGGATCCACCAGTGTCATTGAAATGTGTGTTCTCTTCAGAGGCTACACATGGATCCACCAGTGTCATTGCATGTGTGGTCTTTTTAATAACAACAACCAGAGTCATTGCAAGTGTGTTCTTTTCACAATCCACCTATGGATCCACCAGTTTCATTGCATGTGTGTTCTTCTCATTAACCATAGTTAGAGTCATTGCATGTGTGTTCTCTTCAGAGACCACACATGGATCCACCAGTGTCATTGCATGTGTGTTCTTTTTACTAACAACAACTAGAGTCATTGCATGTGTGTTCTTTTTACTAACAACAACTAGAGTCAATGCATGTGTGTTCTCTTCAGAGACCACACATGGATCCACCAGTGTCATTGCATGTGTGTTCGTTTTATTAACAACCAGAGTCATTGCATGTGTGTTCTTTTCACAATCCACCTATGGATCCACCAGTGTCATTGCATGTGTGTTCTTCTCATTAACCATAGTTAGAGTCATTGCATTTGTGTTCTCTTCAGAGACCACACATGGATCCACCAGTGTCATTGCATGTTTGTTCTTTTTACTAACAACAACTGGAATCATTGCATGCGTGTTCTTTTCACATACTACATATGGATCGACTAGTGTCATTGAAATGTGTTCTCTTCAGAGACCACACATGGATCCACCAGTGTCATTGCATGTGTATTATTTTTACTAACAACAACTAGAGTCATTGCATGTGTGTTCTTTTCATATACCACACATGGATCCACCAGTGTCATTGAAATTTGTGTTTGTTTCAGAGACCACACATGGATCCACCAGTGTCATTGCATGTGTGCTCTTTTTACTAAGAACAACCAGTGTCGTTGCATCTGTACTCTTTTTACTAACAACAACCAGAGTCATTGCATGTGTGTTCTCTTCAGACACCACACATGGATCCACCAGTGTCATTGCATGTGTGATCTTTTTACTAACAACTGGAGTCATTTCATGACTATTATTTTCACATACCACATATGGATCCACCAGTGTCATTGCCATGTGTGTTCTCTTCAGAGACCACACATGGATCCACAAGTGTCATTGCATGTGTGTTCTTTTTACTAACAACAACCAGAGTCATTGCATGTGTGTTCTTTTCACAATCCACCTATGGATCCACCAGTGTCATTGCATGTGTGTTCTTTTCATTGACCACAGCTAGAGTCATTCCATTTGTGTTCTATTCAGAGACCACACATGGAAACACCAGTGTCATTGCATGTGTGTTCTTTTTAGTAACAACAACTAGAGTCATTTCATTGTTATTCTTTTCACATACCACATACGGATCCACCAGTGCCATTGAAATGTGTGTTCTCTTTAGAGACCACACATGGATCCACCAGTGTCATTGCATGTGTGTTCTTTTTACTAACAACAACTAGAGTCATTGCATGTGTGTTCTTTTCACAATCCACCTATGGATCCACCAGTGTCATTGCATGTGTGTTCTTCTCATTACCCACAGCTAGAGTCATTGCATGTGTGTTCTATTCAGAGACCACACATGGATCAACTAGTGTCATTGCATGTGTGTTCTTTTTACTAACAACAACTGGAGTCATTTCATGACTATTCTTTTCACATACCACATACGGATCCACCAGTGTCATTGAAATGTGTGTTCTCTTTAGAGACCACACATGGATCCACCAGTGTCATTGCATGTGTGCTCTTTTTAATAACAACAACCAGAGTCATTGCATGTGTGTTCTTTTCACAATCCACCTATGGATCCACCAGTGTCATTGCATGTGTGTTCTTCTCATTAACCACAGTTAGAGTCATTGCATGTGTGTTCTCTTCAGAGATGACACATGGATCCACTAGTGTCATTGCATGTGTGTTCTTTTTACTAACAACAACTGGAGTCATTGCATGCGTGTTCTTTTCACATACCACATATGGATCCACCAGTGTCATTGAAATGTGTGTTCTCTTCGGAGACCACACATGGATCCACTAGTGTCATTGCATGTGTGTTCTTTTTACTAACCACAACTAGAGTCAATGCACATGTGTTCTTTTCACATACCACATATGGATCCACCAGTGTCATTGAAATGTGTGTTCTCTTCAGAGACCACACATAGATCCACCAGTGTCATTGCATGTGTGCTCTTTTTACTAACAACAACCAGTGTCATTGCATGTGTGCTCTTTTTACTAATAACAACTAGAGTCATTGCATGTGTGTTCTCTTCAGACACCACACATGGATCCAGCAGTGTCATTGCATGTGTGCTCTTTTTACTAACAACTGGAGTCATTTCATGCCTATTATTTTCACATACCATATATGGATCCACCAGTGGCATTGAAATGTGTGTTCTCTTCAGAGACCACACATGGATCCACCAGTGTCATTGCATGGGTGTTCTTTTTACTAACAACAACTAGAGTCAATGCATGTGTGTTCTTTTCACATACCACATATGGATCCACCTGTGTCATTGAAATGTGTGTTCTTCTCATTAACCATAGCTAGAGTCATTGCATATGTGTTCTCTTCAGAGACCAGACATGGATCCACCAGTGTCATTGCATGTGTGTTCTTTTTACTAACAACAACCAGAGTCATTGCATGTGTGTTCTTTTTACAATCCACCTATGGATCCACCAGTGTCATTGCATGTGTGTTCTTCTCATTACCCACAGCTAGAGTCATTGCATGTGTGTTCTATTCAGAGACCACACATGGATCCACCAGTGTCATTGCATGTGTGTTCTTTTTACTAACAACAACTGGAGTCATTTCATGACTATTCTTTTCACATACCACATACGGATCCACCAGTGTCATTGAAATGTTTGTTCTCTTTAGAGACCACACATGGATCCACCAGTGTCATTGCATGTGTGCTCTTTTTAATAACAACAACCAGAGTCATTGCATTTGTGTTCTTTTCACAATCCACCTATGGATCCACCCGTGTCATTGCATGTGTGTTCTTCTCATTAACCACAGTTAGAGTCATTGCATGTGTGTTCTCTTTAGAGACCACACATGGATCCACCAGTGTCATTGCATGCGTGTTCTTTTTACTAACAACAACTGGAGTCATTGCATGCGTGTTCTTTTCACATACCACATATGGATCCACCAGTGTCATTGAAATGTGTGTTCTCTTCAGAGACCACACATGGATCCACCAGTGTCATTGCATGGGTGTTCTTTTTACTAACAACAACTAGAGTCAATGCATGTGTGTTCTTTTCACATACCATATATGGATCCACCCGTGTCATTGAAATGTGTGTTCTTCTCATTAACCATAGCTAGACTCATTGCATATGTGTTCTCTTCAGAGACCACACATGGATCCACCAGTGTCATTGCATGTGTGTGCTTTTTACTAACAACAACTGGCGTCATTGCATGTGTGTTCTTTTCAAATACCACATATGGATCCACAAGTGTCATTGAAATGTGTGTTCTCTTCAGAGACCACACATGAATCCACCAGTGTCATTGCATGTGTGTTCTTTTTACTACCAACAAATGGAGTCATTGCATGTGTGTTCTTTTCACATACAACATATGGATCCACCAGTGTCATTGCATGTGTGTTCTCTTTAGAGTCCACACATGGATCCACCAGTGTCATTGCATGTGTGTTCTTTTTACTAACAACATCTGGAGTCTTTTCATGACTATGCTTTTGACATACCACATACGGATCCACCAGTGTCATTGAAATGTGTGTTCTCTTTAGAGACCACACATAGATCCACCAGTGTCATTGCATGTGTGCTCTTTTTAATAACAATAACTAGAGTCATTGCATGTGTGTTCTTTTCACAATCCACCTATGGATCCACTAGTGTCATTGCGTGTGTGTTCTTCTCATTAACCACAGTTAGAGTCATTGCATGTGTGTTCTCTTCAGAGACCACACATGGATCCACCAGTGTCATTGCATGTGTGTTCTTTTTACTAACAACAACGGGAGTCATTGCATGCGTGTTCTTTTCACATACCACATATGGATCCACCAGTGTCATTGAAATGTGTGTTCTCTTCAGAGACCACACATGGATCCACTAGTGTCATTGAATGTGTGTTCTTTTTACTAACAACAACTAGAGTCAATGCATGTGTGTTCTTTTCACATACCACATATGGATCCACCAGTGCCATTGAAATGTGTGTTCTCTTCAGAGACCACACATGGATCCACCAGTGTCATTGCATGTGTGTTCTTTTTACTAACAACAACTAGAGTCATTGCATGTGTGTTCCTTTCACAATCCACCTATGGATCCACAAGTGTCATTGCATGTGTGTTCTTCTCATTAACCACATCTAGAGTCATTGCATGTGTGTTCTATTCAGAGACCACACATGGATCCACCAGTGTCATTGCATGTGTGTTCTTTTTAGTCACAACAACTAGAGTTATTTCATTACTATTCTTTTCATATACCACATACGGATCCACCAATGTCATTGAAATGTGTGTTCTCTTCAGAGACCACACATGGATCCACCAGTGTCATTGCATGTGTGTTCTTTTTACTAACAACAACTGGAGTCATTGCATGTGTGTTCTTCTCACATACCACATATGGGTCCACCAGTGTCATTGAAATGTTTGTTCTCTTTAGAGACCACACATGGATCCACCAGTGTCATTGCATGTGTGCTCTTTTTACTAACAACAACCAGTGTCATTGCATGTGTGCTCTATTCAATAATAACAACCAGAGTCATTGCATGTGTGTTCTCTTCAGACACCACACATGGATCCACCAGTGTCATTGGATGTGTGCTCTTTTTACAAACAACTGGAGTCATTTCATGACTATTATTTTCACATACCACATATGGATCCACCAGTGTCATTGAAATGTGTGTTCTCTTCAGAGACCACACATGGATCCACCAGTGTCATTGCATGTGTGTTCTTTTTACTAACAACAACCAGAGTCATTGCATGTGTGTTCTTTTCACAATCCACCTATGGATCCACCAGTGTCATTGCATGTGTGTTCTTCTCATTACCCACAGCTAGAGTCATTGCATGTGTGTTCTATTCAGAGACCACACATGGATCCACCAGTGTGATTGCATGTGTGTTCTTTTTACTAACAACAACTAGAGTCATTTCATGACTATTCTTTTCACATACCACATACGGATCCACTAGTGTCATTGAAATGTGTGTTCTCTTCAGAGACCACACATGGATCCACCAGTGTCATTGCACGTGTGCTCTTTTTAATAACAACAACCAGAGTCATTGCATTTGTGTTCTTTTCACAATCCACCTATGGATCCACCCGTGTCATTGCATGTGTGTTCTTCTCATTAACCACAGTTAGAGTCATTGCATGTGTGTTCTTTTCAGAGACCACACATGGATCCACCAGTGTCATTGCATGCGTGTTCTTTTTACTAAAAACAACTGGAGTAATTGCATGTGTGTTCTTTTCACGTACCACATATGGATCCACCAGTGTCATTGAAATGTGTGTTCTCTAAAGAGACCACACATGGATCCACCAGTGTCATTGCATGTGTGTTCTTTTTATAACAACAACTAGAGTCAATGCATGTGTGTTCTTTTCACATACCACATATGGATCCACCTGTGTCATTGAAATGTGTGTTCTTCTCATTAACCATAGCTAGAGTCATTGCATATGTGTTCTCTTCAGAGACCACACATGGATCCACCAGTGTCATTGCATGTGTGTTCTTTTTACTAACAACAACTGGCGTCATTGCATGTGTGTTCTTTTCAAATACCACATATGGATCCACAAGTGTCATTGAAATGTGTGTTCTCTTCAGAGACCACACATGAATCCACCAGTGTCATTGCATGTGTGTTCTTTTTACTACCAACAAATGGAGTCATTGCATGTGTGTTCTTTTCACATACAACATATGGATCCACCAGTGTCATTGCATGTGTGTTCTCTTTAGAGTCCACACATGGATCCACCAGTGTCATTGCATGTGTGTTCTTTTTACTAACAACATCTGGAGTCTTTTCATGACTATGCTTTTGACATACCACATACGGATCCACCAGTGTCATTGAAATGTGTGTTCTCTTTAGAGACCACACATAGATCCACCAGTGTCATTGCATGTGTGCTCTTTTTAATAACAACAACTAGAGTCATTGCATGTGTGTTCTTTTCACAATCCACCTATGGATCCACCAGTGTCATTGCGTGTGTGTTCTTCTCATTAACCACAGTTAGAGTCATTGCATGTGTGTTCTCTTCAGAGACCACACATGGATCCACCAGTGTCATTGCATGTGTGTTCTTTTTACTAACAACAACGGGAGTCATTGCATGCGTGTTATTTTCACATACCACATATGGATCCACCAGTGTCATTGAAATGTGTGTTCTCTTCAGAGACCACACATTGATCCACCAGTGTCATTGAATCTGTGTTCTTTTTACTAACAACAACTAGAGTCAATGCATGTGTGTTCTTTTCACATACCACATATGGATCCATCAGTGTCATTTAAATGTGTGTTCTCTTCAGAGACCACACATGGATCCACCAGTGTCATTGCATGTGAGCTCTTTTCACTAACAACAACCAATGTCATTGCATGTGTGCTCTTTTCAGTAATAACAACCAGAGTCATTGCATGTGTGTTCTCTTCAGACACCACACATGGATCCACCAGTGTCATTGGATGTGTGCTCTTTTTACTAAAAACTAGAGTCATTTCATGACTATTATTTTCACATACCACATATGGATCCACCAGTGTCATTGAAATGTGTGTTCTCTTCAGAGACCACACATGGATCCACCAGTGTCATTGCATGTGTGTTCTTTTTACTAACAACAACCAGAGTGATTGCATGTGTGTTCTTTTCACAATCCACCTATGGATCCACCAGTGTCATTGCATGTGTGTTCTTCTCATTAACCACAACTAGAGTCATTGCATGTGTGTTCTATTCCGAGACCACACATGGATCCACCAGTGCCATTGCATGTGTGTTCTTTTTACTAACAACAACCAGAGTCATTGCATATGTGTTCTTTTCACATACCATATATGGATCCACCAGTGTTATTGCATGTGTGTTCTCTTTAGAGACCACACATGGATCCACCAGTGTCATTGCATGTGTGTTCTTTTTACTAACAACAACCAGAGTCATTGCATCTGTGTTCTTTTCACATACCACATATCTATCCACCAGTGTTATTGCATGTGTGTTCTCTTTAGAGACCACACATGGATCCACCAGTGTAATGGCATGTGTGCACTTTTTACAAACCACAACTGGAGTCATTTCATGACTGTTCTTTTCACATACCACATATGGATCCACCGGTGTCATTGAAATGTGTGTTCTCCTCAGATACCACACATGGATCCACCAGTGCCATTGCATGTGTGTTCTTCTCATTAACCACAGCTAGAATCATTGCATGTGTATTCTCTTCAGAGACCACACATGGATCCACCAGTGTAATTGCATGTGTGCTCTTGTTACTAACAACAACTAGAGTCATTTCATGACTATTATTTTCACATACCATATATGGATCCACTAGTGTCATTGAAATGTGTGTTCTCTTTAGAGACCACACATGGATCCACCAGTGTCATTGCATGTGTGTTCTTTTTACTAACAACAACTAGAGTCATTGCATGTGTGTTCTTTTCACATACCACATACGGATCCACCCGTGTCATTGAAATGTGTGTTCTTCTCATTAACCACAACTAGAGTCATTGCATGTGTGTTCTCTTTAGAGACCACACATGGATCCACCAGTGTCATTGCATGTGTGTTCTTTTTACTAACAACAACTTGAGTCATTGCATGTGTGTTCTTTTCACATACCACATATGGATCCACCACTGTCATTGAAATGTGAGTTCTCTTCAGAGACCACACATGGATCCACCAGTGTCATTGCATGTGTGTTCTTTTTACTACCAACAACTGGAGTCATTTCATGACTATTCTTTTCACATACCACATACGGATCCACCAGTGTCATTGAAATGTGTGTTCTCCTCAGATACCACACATGGATCCACCAGTGTCATTGCATGTGTGCTCTTTTTAATAACAACCAGAGTCATTGCATGTGTGTTCTTTTCACAATCCACCTATGGATCCACCCGTGTCATTGCATGTGTGTTCTTCTCATTAACCACAGTTAGAGTCATTGCATGTGTGTTCTCTTCAGAGACCACACATGAATCCACCAGTGTCATTGCATGCGTGTTCTTTTTACTAACAACAACTGGAGTCATTGCATGTGTGTTCTTTTCACATACCACATATGGATCCACCAGTGTCATTGAAATGTGTGTTCTCTTCAGAGACCACACATGGATCCACCAGTGTCATTGCATGTGTGTTCTTTTTACTAACAACAACTAGAGTCAATGCATGTGTGTTCTTTTCACATACCACATATGGATCCACCTCTGTCATTGAAATGTATGTTCTTCTCATTAACCATAGCTTGAGTCATTGCATATGTGTTCTCTTCAGAGATCACACATGGATCCACCAGTGTCATTGCATGTGTGTTCTTTTTACTAACAACAACTGGCGTCATTGCATGTGTGTTCTTTTCAAATACCACATATGGATCCACAAGTGTCATTGAAATGTGTGTTCTCTTCAGAGACCACACATGAATCCACCAGTGTCATTGCATGTGTGTTATTTTTACTACCAACAACTGGAGTTATTGCATGTGTGTTCTTTTCACATACAACATATGGATCCACCAGTGTCATTGCATGTGTGTTCTCTTTAGAGACCACACATGGATCCACCAGTGTCATTGCATGTGTGTTCTTTTGACTAATAACAATTGGAGTCTTTTCATGACTATGCTTTTCACATACCACATACGGATCCACCAGTGTCATTGAAATGTGTGTTCTCTTTAAAGACCACACATAGATCCACCAGTTTCATTGCATGTGTGCTCTTTTTAATAACAACAACTGTAGTCATTGCATGTGTGTTCTTTTCACAATCCACCTATGGATCCACCAGTGTCATTGCGTGTGTGTTCTTCTCATTAACCACAGTTAGAGTCATTGCATGTGCGTTCTCTTCAGAGACCACACATGGATCCACCAGTGTCATTGCATGTGTGTTCTTTTTACTAACAACAACGGGAGTCATTTCATGACTATTATTTTCACATACCACATATGGATCCACCAGTGTCATTGAAATGTGTGTTCTCTTCAGAGACCACACATGGATCCACCAGTGTCATTGAATGTGTGTACTTTTTACTAACAACAACTAGAGTCAATGCATGTGTGTTCTTTTCACATACCACATATGGATCCACCAGTGTCATTGAAATGAGTGTTCTCTTCAGAGACCACACATGGATCCACCAGTGTCATTGCATGTGTGCTCTTTTTACTAACAACAACCAATGTCATTGCATGTGTGCTCGTTTCACTAATAACAACCCGAGTCAATGCATGTGTGTTTTCTTCAGACACCACACATGGATCCACCAGAGTCATTGGATGTGTGCTCTTTTTACTAACAACAACTAGAGTCAATGCATGTGTGTTCTTTTCACATACCACATATGGATCCACCTGTGTCATTGAAATGTGTGTTCTTCTCATTAACCATAGCTAGAGTCATTGCATATGTGTTCTCTTCAGAGACCACACATGGATCCACCAGTGTCATTGCATGTGTGTTCTTTTTACTAACAACAACTAGAGTCATTGCATGTGTGTTCTTTTCACATACCACATATGGATCCACCCGTGTCATTGAAATGTGTGTTCTTCTCATTAACCAGAACTAGAGTCATTGCATGTGTGTTCTCTTTAGATACCACACATGGATCCACCAGTGTCATTGCATGTGTGTTCTTTTTACTAATAACAACTGGAGTCTTTTCATGACTATGCTTTTCACATACCACATACGGATCCACCAGTGTTATTGAAATGTGTGTTCTCTTTAGAGACCACACATAGATCCACCAGTTTCATTGCATGTGTGCTCTTTTTAATAACAACAACTAGAGTCATTACATGTGTGTTCTTTTCACAATCCACCTATGGATCCACCAGTGTCATTGCGTGTGTGTTCTTCTCATTAACCACAGTTTGAGTCATTGCATGTGTGTTCTCTTCAGAGACCACACATGGATCCACCAGTGTCATTGCATGTGTGTTCTTTTTACTAACAACAACGGGAGTCATTTCATGACTATTATTTTCACATACCACATATGGATCCACCAGTGTCATTGAAATGTGTGTTCTCTTCAGAGACCACACATGGATCCACCAGTGTCATTGAATGTGTGGTCTTTTTACTAACAACAACTAGAGTCAATGCATGTGTGTTCTTTTCACATACCACATATGGATCCACCAGTGTCATTGAAATGAGTGTTCTCTTCAGAGACCACACATGGATCCACCAGTGTCATTGCATGTGTGCTCTTTTTACTAACAACAACCAATGTCATTGCATGTGTGCTCGTTTCACTAATAACAACCAGAGTCAATGCATGTGTGTTCTCTTCAGACACCACACATGGATCCACCAGAGTCATTGGATGTGTGCTCTTTTTACTAACAACAACTAGAGTCAATGCATGTGTGTTCTTTTCACATACCACATATGGATCCACCTGTGTCATTGAAATGTGTGTTCTTCTCATTAACCATAGCTAGAGTCATTGCATATGTGTTCTCTTCAGAGACCACACATGGATCCACCAGTGTCATTGCATGTGTGTTCTTTTTACTAACAACAACTAGAGTCATTGCATGCGTGTTCTTTTCACATACCACATATGGATCCACCCGTGTCATTGAAATGTGTGTTCTTCTCATTAACCACAACTAGAGTCATTGCATGTGTGTTCTCTTTAGATACCACACATGGATCCACCAGTGTCATTGCATGTGTGTTCTTTTTACTAATAACAACTGGAGTCTTTTCATGACTATGCTTTTCACATACCACATACGGATCCACCAGTGTTATTGAAATGTGTGTTCTCTTTAGAGACCACACATAGATCCACCAGTTTCATTGCATGTGTGCTCTTTTTAATAACAACAACTAGAGTCATTACATGTGTGTTCTTTTCACAATCCACCTATGGATCCACCAGTGTCATTGCGTGTGTGTTCTTCTCATTAACCACAGTTTGAGTCATTGCATGTGTGTTCTCTTCAGAGACCACACATGGATCCACCAGTGTCATTGCATGTGTGTTCTTTTTACTAACAACAACGGGAGTCATTTCATGACTATTATTTTCACATACCACATATGGGTCCACCAGTGTCATTGAAATGTGTGTTCTCTTCAGAGACCACACATGGATCCACCAGTGTCATTGAATGTCTGTTCTTTTGACTAACAACAACTAGAGTCAATGCATGTGTGTTCTTTTCACATACCACATATGGATCCACCAGTGTCATTGAAATTTGTGTTCTCTTCAGAGACCACACATGGATCCACCAGTGTCATTGCATGTATGTTCTTTTTACTAACAACAACCAGAGTCATTACATGTGTGTTCTTTTCACAATGCACCTATGGATCCACCAGTGTCATTGCATGTGTGTTCTTCTCATTAACCACAACTAGAGTCATTGCATGTGTGTTCTATTCAGATACCACACATGGATCCACCAGTGTCATTGCATTTGTGTACTTTTTACTAACAACAACCAGAGTCATTGCATATGTGTTCTTTTCACATACCACATATGGATCCACCAGTGTTATTGCAAGTGTGTTCTCTTTAGAGACCACACATGGATCCACCAGTGTAATGGCATGTGTGCACTTTTTACTAACCACAACTGGAGTCATTTCATGACTGTTCTTTTCACATACCACATATGGATCCACCGGTGTCATTGAAATTTGTGTTCTCTTTAGAGACCACACATGGATCCCCAATGTCATTGCATGTGTGTTCTTTTCACATACCACCAAAGTCATTGAAATGTGTGTTCTCTTCAAAGACCACACATGGATCCACCAGTGTCATTGCATGTGTGTTCTTCTCATTAACCACAGCTAGAGTCATTGCATGTGTATTTTCTTCAGAGACCACACATGGATCCACCAGTGTAATTGCATGTGTGCTCTTGTTACTAACAACAACTGGAGTTATTTCATGACTATTATTTTCACATACCATATATGGATCCACTAGTGTCATTGAAATGTGTGTTCTCTTCAAAGACCACACATGGATCCACCAGTGTCATTGCATGTGTGTTCTTTTTACTAACAACAATTAGAGTCATTGCATGTTTATTCTTTTCACATACCACATATGGATTCACCCGTGTCATTGAAATGTGTGTTCTTCTCATTAACCACAACTAGAGTCATTGCATGTGTGTTCTCTTTAGAAACCACACATGGATCGACCAGTGTCATTGCATGTGTGTTCTTTTTACTAACAACAACCAGAGTCATTGCATGCGTGTTCTTTTTACTAACAACAACTGGAGTCATTGCATGTGTGTTCTTTTCACATACCACATATGGATCCACCAGTGTCATTGAAATGTGTGTTCTCTTCAGAGACCACACATGGATCCACCAGTGTCATTGCATGTGTGTTCTTTTTACTAACAACAACTAGAGTCAATGCATGTGTGTTCTTTTCACATACCACATATGGATCCACCTGTGTCATTGAAATGTGTGTTCTTCTCATTAACCATAGCTAGAGTCATTGCATATGTGTTCTCTTCAGAGACCACACATGGATCCACCAGTGTCTTTGCATGTGTGTTCTTTTTACTAACAACAACTGGCGTCATTGCATGTGTGTTCTTTTCAAATACCACATATGGATCCACAAGTGTCATTGAAATGTGTGTTCTCTTTAGAGACCACACATGAATCCACCAGTGTCATTGCATGTGTGTTCTTTTTTCTACCAACAACTGGAGTTATTACATGTGTGTTCTTTTCACATAAAACATATGGATCCACCAGTGTCATTGCATGTGTGTTCTCTTTAGAGACCACACATGGATCCACCAGTGTCATTGCATGTGTGTTCTTTTTACTAACAACAACTGGAGTCTTTTCATGACTATGCTTTTCACTAACCACATACGGATCCACCAGTGTCATTGAAATGTGTGTTCTCTTTAGAGACCACACATAGATCCACCATTTTCATTGCATGTGTGGTCTTTTTAATGACAACAACTAGAGTCATTACATGTGTGTTCTTTTCACAATCCACCTATGGATCCACCAGTGTCATTGCGTGTGTGTTCTTCTCATTAACCACAGTTAGAGTCATTGCATGTGTGTTCTCGTCAGAGACCACACATGGATCCACCAGTGTCATTGCATGTGTGTTATTTTTACTAACAACAACTGGAGTCGTTGGATGTGTGTTCTTTTCACATACCACATATGGATCCACCAGTGTCATTGAAATGTGTGTTCTCTTCAGAGACCACACATGGATCCACCAGTGTCATTGCATGTGTGTTCTTTTTACTAATAACAACTGGAGTCATTGCATGTGTGTTCTTTTCACATACCACATATGGATCCACCAGTGTCATTGCATGTGTGTTATCTTCAGAGAACACACTTGGATCCACCAGTGTCATTGCATGTGTGTTCTTTTTACTAACAACAACTAGAGTCAATGCATGTGTGTTCTTTTCACATACCACATATGGATCCACCTGTGTCATTGAAATGTGTGTTCTTCTCATTAACCATAGCTAGAGTCATTGCATATGTGTTCTCTTCAGAGACCACACATGGATCCACCAGTGTCATTGCATGTGTGTTCTTTTTACTAACAACAACTGGCGTCATTGCATGTGTGTTCTTTTCAAATACCACATATGGATCCACAAGTGTCATTGAAATGTGTGTTCTCTTTAGAGACCACACATGAATCCACCAGTGTCATTGCATGTGTGTTCTTTTTTCTACCAACAACTGGAGTTATTACATGTGTGTTCTTTTCACATAAAACATATGGATCCACCAGTGTCATTGCATGTGTGTTCTCTTTAGAGACCACACATGGATCCACCAGTGTCATTGCATGTGTGTTCTTTTTACTAACAACAACTGGAGTCTTTTCATGACTATGCTTTTCACTAACCACATACGGATCCACCAGTGTCATTGAAATGTGTGTTCTCTTTAGAGACCACACATAGATCCACCATTTTCATTGCATGTGTGGTCTTTTTAATGACAACAACTAGAGTCATTACATGTGTGTTCTTTTCACAATCCACCTATGGATCCACCAGTGTCATTGCGTGTGTGTTCTTCTCATTAACCACAGTTAGAGTCATTGCATGTGTGTTCTCGTCAGAGACCACACATGGATCCACCAGTGTCATTGCATGTGTGTTATTTTTACTAACAACAACTGGAGTCGTTGGATGTGTGTTCTTTTCACATACCACATATGGATCCACCAGTGTCATTGAAATGTGTGTTCTCTTCAGAGACCACACATGGATCCACCAGTGTCATTGCATGTGTGTTCTTTTTACTAATAACAACTGGAGTCATTGCATGTGTGTTCTTTTCACATACCACATATGGATCCACCAGTGTCATTGCATGTGTGTTATCTTCAGAGAACACACTTGGATGCACCAGTCTCATTGCATGTGTGTTATTTTTACTAACAACAACTAGAGTCATTTCATGACTATTCTTTTCACATACCACACATGGATCCACCAGTGTCATTCAAATGTGTGTTCTTCTCATTAACCATAGCTAGAGTCATTGCATGTGTGTTCTCTTCAGAGACCACACATGGATCCACCAGTGTCATTCAAATGTGTGTTCTTTTCACATACCACATATGGATCCAGCAGTGTCATTGAAATGTGTGTTCTCTTGAGAGACCACACATGGATCCACCAGTGTCATTGCATGTGTGCTCTTTTTACTAACAATAACCAGTGTCATTGCATGGGTGCTCTTTTTACTAAAAACAACCAGAGTCATTGCATGTGTGTTCTCTTCAGACACCACACATGGATCCACCAGTGTCATTGGATGTGTGCTCTTTTTACTAACAACTGGCGTTATTTCATGACTATTATTTTCACATACCACATATGGATCCACCAGTGTCATTGAAATGTGTGTTCTCTTCAGAGACCACACATGGATCCACCAGTGTCATTGCATGTGTGTTCTTTTTACTAACAACAACCAGAGTCATTGCATGTGTGTTCTTTTCACAATCCACCTATGGATCCACCAGTGTCATTGCATGTGTGTTCTCATTAACGACAACTAGAGTCATTGCATGTGTGTTCTATTCAGAGACCACACATGGATCCACCAGTGTCATTGCATGTGTGTTCTTTTTACTAACAACAACCAGAGTCATTGCATCTGTGTTCTTCTCACATACCACATATGGATCCACCAGTGTTATTGCATGTGTGTTCTCTTTAGAGCCACACATGGATCCACCAGTTTAATGGCATGTGTGCACTTTTTACTAACCACAACTGGAGTCATTTTATGACTGTTCTTTTCACATACCACATATGTATCCACCGGTGTCATTGAAATGTGTGTTCTCTTCAGAGACCACACATGGATCCCCAATGTCATTGCATGTGTGTTCTTTTCACATACCACCAAAGTCATTGAAATGTGTGTTCTCTTCAAAGACCACACATGGATCCACCAGTGTCATTGCATGTGTGTTCTTCTCATTAACCACAGCTAGAGTCATTGCATGTGTATTCTCTTGAGAGACCACACATGGATCCACCAGTGTAATTGCATGTGTGCTCTTGTTACTAACAACAACTGGAGTCATTTCATGACTATTATTTTCACATACCATATATGGATCCACTAGTGTCATTGAAATGTGCGTTCTCTTCAGAGACCACACATGGATCCACCAGTGTTAATGCATGTGTGTTCTTTTTACTAACAACAACTAGAGTCATCGCATGTGTGTTCTTTTCACATACCACATATGGATCCACACGTGTCATTGAAATGTGTGTTCTTCTCATTAACCACAGCTAGAGTCATTGCATGTGTGTTCTCTTTAGAGACCACACATGGATCCACCAGTGTCATTGCATGTGTGTTCTTTTTACTAACAACAACTTGAGTCACTACATGTGTGTTCTTTTCACATACCACATATGGATCCACCACTGTCATTGAAATGTGAGTTCTCTTCAGAGACCACACATGGATCCACCAGTGTCATTGCTTGTGTGTTCTTTGTACTAACAACAACTGGAGTCATTGCATGCGTGTTCTCTTCAGAGACCATACATGGATTCACCAGTGTCATTGCATGTGTGCTCTTTTTACTAACAACAGCCAGAGTCATTGCATGTGTGTTGTCTTTATAGACCACACATGGATCCACTAGTGTCATTGCATGTGTGTTCTTTTTACTAACAACAACTGGAGTCATTTCATGACTATTCTTTTCACATACCACATGTGGATCCACCAGTGTCATTGAAATGTGTGTTCTCTTTAGAGACCACACATGGATCCACTAGGGTCATTGCATGAGTTTCTTTACTAACAACAACCAGAGTCATTGCGTGTGTATTGTTTTAACAATCTACCTATGGATCCACCAGTGTCATTGCATGTGTGCTCTTCTCATTAACCACAACTAGTGTCATTGAAATGTGTGTTCTCTTCAGAGACCACACATGGATCCACCCGTGTCCTTGCATGTGTGTTCTTTTTAATAACAACAACCAGAGTCATTGCATGTGTGTTCTTTTCACAATCCACCTATGGATCCACCAGTGTCATTGCATGTGTGTTCTTCTCATTAACCACTGTTAGAGTCATTGCATGTGTGTTCTCTTTAGAGACCATACATGGATCCACCAGTGTCATTGGATGTGTGTTCTTTTTACTAACAACAATTGGAGTCATTGTATGCGTGTTCTTTTCATATACCACATATGGATCCACCAATGTCATTGAAATGTGTGTTCTCTTTAGAGACCACACATGGATCCACCAGTGTCATTGAATGTGTGTTCTTTTTACTAACAACAACTAGAGTCAATGCATGAGTGTTCTTTTCACATACCACATACGGATCCACCAGTGTCATTGAAATGTGTGTTCTCTTTAGAGACCGCACATAGATCCACCAGTGTCATTGCATGTGTGCTCTTTTTACTAATAACAACCAGAGTCATTGCATGTGTGTTCTCTTCAGAGACCACACATGGATCCAGCAGTGTCATTGCATGTGTGTTCTTTTTACTAACAACAACTGGAGTCATTGCATGCGTGTTCTTTTCACACGCCACATATGGATCCACCAGTGTCATTGAAATGTGTGTTCTCTTCAGAGACCACACATGGATCCACTAGTGTCATTGCATGTGTGTTCTTTTTACTAACAACATCTAGAGTCAATGCATGTGTGTTCTTTTCACATACCACATATGGATCCACCAGTGTCATTGAAATGTGTGTTCTCTTCAGAGACCACACATAGATCCACCAGTGTCATTGCATGTGTGCTCTTTTTACTAACAAGAACCAGCGTCATTGCATGTGTGCTCTTTTTACTAATAACAACCAGAGTCATTTCATGTGTGTTCTCTTCAGACACCACACATGGATCCACCAGTGTCATTGCATGTGTGCTCTTTTTACTAACAACTGGAGTCATTTCATGCCTATTATTTTCACATACCATATATGGATCCACTAGTGGCATTGAAATGTGTGTTCTCTTTAGAGACCACACATGGATCCACCAGTGTCATTGCATGTGTGTTCTTTTTACTAACAACAACCAGAGTCATTGCATGTGTGTTCTTTTCACAATCCACCTATGGATCCACAAATGTCATTCCATGTGTGTTCGTCTCATTAACCACAGCTAGAGTCATTGCATGTGTGTTCTATTCAGAGACCACACATGGATCCACCAGTGTCATTGCATGTGTGTTCTTTTTAGTAACAACAACTAGAGTCATTTCATTACTATTCTTTTCATATACCACATACGGATCCACCAATGTCATTGAAATGTGTGTTCTCTTCAGAGACCACACATGGATCCACCAGTGTCATTGCATGTGTGTTCTTTTTAGTAACAACAACTAGAGTCATTTCATTACTATTCTTTTCATATACCACATACGGATCCACCAATGTCATTGAAATGTGTGTTCTCTTCAGAGACCACACATGGATCCACCAGTGTCATTGCATGTGTGTTCTTTTTACCAACAACAACTGGAGTCATTGCATGCGTGTTCTTCTCACATACCACATATGGGTCCACCAGTGTCATTGAAATGTGTGTTCTCTTCAGAGACCACACATGGATCCACCAGTGTCATTGCATGTGTGTTCTTTTTACTAACAACAACTAGAGTCAATGCATGTGTGTTCTTTTCATATACCACATATGGATCCACCAGTGTCATTGAAATGGCTGTTCTCTTCAGAGACCACACATGGATCCACCAGTGTCATTGCATGGGTGCTCTTTTTACTAACAACAACCAGTGTCATTGCATGTGTGCTCTTTTTACTAATAACAACCAGAGTCATTGCATGTGTGTTCTCTTCAGACACCACACATGGATCCACCAGTGTCATTGCATGTGTGCTTTTTTTACTAACAACTGGAGTCATTTCATGACTATTATTTTCACATACCACATATGGATCCACCAGTGTCATTGAAATGTGTGTTCTCTTTAGAGACCACACATGGATCCACCAGTGTCATTGCATGTGTGTTGTTTTTACTAACAACAACCAGAGTCATTGCATGTGTGTTCTTTTCAGAATCCACCTATGGATCCACCAGTGTCATTGCATGTGTGTTCTTCTCATTAACCACAGCTAGTCATTGCATGTGTGTTCTATTCAGAGACCACACATGGATCCACCAGTGTCATTGCATGTGTGTTGTTTTTACTAACAATAACCAGAGTCATTGCATCTATGTTCTTTTCACATACCACATATGGATCCACTAGTGTTATTGCATGTGTGTTCTCTTTAGAGACCACACATGGATCCACCAGTGTAATGGCATGTGTGCACTTTTTACTAACCACAACTGGAGTCATTTCATGACTGTTCTTTTCACATACCACATATGGATCCACCGATGTCATTGAAATGTGTGTTCTCTTCAGAGACCACACATGGATCCCCAATGTCATTGCACGTGTGTTCTTTTCACATACCACCAAAGTCATTGAAATGTGTGTTCTCTTCAAAGACCACACATGGATCCACCAGTGTCATTGCATGTGTGTTTTCTCATTAACCTCAGCTAGAGTCATTGCATGTGTATTGTCTTCAGAGACCACACATGGATCCACCAGTGTAATTGCATGTGTGCTCTTGTTACTAACAACACCTGGAGTCATTTCATGACTATTCTTTTCACATACCATATATGGATCCACTAGTGTCATTGAAATGTGTGTTCTCTTTAGAGACCACACATGGATCCACCAGTGTCATTGCATGTGTGTTCTTTTTAATAACAACAACTAGAGTCATTGCATGTGTGTTGTTTTCACAATCCACCTATGGATCCACCAGTGTCATTGCATGTGTGTTCTTCTCATTAACCACAGCTAGAGTCATCGCATGTGTGTTCTATTCAGAGACCACACATGGATCCACCAGTGTCATTGCATGTGTGTTCTTTTTAGTAACAACAACTGGAGTCATTTCATGACTATTCTTTTCACATACCACATACGGATCCACCAGTGTCATTGAAATGTGTGTTCTCTTCAGAGACCACACATGGATCTACCAGTGTCATTGCATGTGTGTTCTTTTCACAATCCACCTTTGGATCCACCCATGTCATTGCATGTGTGTTATTCTCATTAACCACAGTTAGAGCCATTGCATGTGTGTTCTCTTTAGAGACCACACATGGATCCACCAGTGTCATTGCATGCGTGTTCTTTTTACTAACAACAACTGGAGTCATTGCATGTGTGTTCTTTTCACATACCACATATGGATCCACCAGTGTCATTGAAATGTGTGTTCTCTTCAGAGACCACACATGGATCAACCAGTGTCATTGCATGTGTGTTCTTTTTTACTATTAACAACTAGAGTAAATGCATGTGTGTTCTTTTCACATACCACATATGGATCCACCTATGTCATTGAAATGTTTGTTCTTCTCATTAACCACAACTAGAGTCATTGCATGTGGTGTTCTCTTCAGAGACCACACATGGATCCACCAGTGTCATTGCATGTGTGTTCTTTTTACTAAAAACAACTGGCATCAATGCATGTGTGTTCTTTTCACATACCACATATGGATCCACAAGTGCCATTGAAATGTGTGTTCTCTTCAGAGACCACACATGAATCCACCGGTGTCATTGCATGTGTGTTCTTTTTGCTACCAACAACTGGAGTAATTGCATGTGTGTTCTTTTCACATACAACATATGGATCCACCATTGTCATTGCATGTGTGTTCTCTTTAGAGACCACACATGGATCCACCAGTGTCATTACATGTGTGTTCTTTTTACTAACAACAACTAGAGTCTTTTCATGACTATGCTTTTCAGATACCACATACGGATCCACCAGTGTCATTGAAATGTGTGTTCTCTTCAGAGACCACACATGGATCCACCAGTGTCATTGCATGTGTGTTCTTTTCACAATCCACCTATGGATCCACCCATGTCATTGCATGTGTGTTATTCTCATTAACCACAGTTAGAGTCATTGCATGTGTGTTCTCTTTAGAGACCACACATGGATCCACCAGTGTCATTGCATGCGTGTTCTTTTTACTAACAACAACTGGAGTCATTGCATGTGTGTTCTTTTCACATACCACATATGGATCCACCAGTGTCATTGAAATGTGTGTTCTCTTCAGAGACCACACATGGATCAACCAGTGTCATTGCATGTGTGTTCTTTTTTACTATTAACAACTAGAGTAAATGCATGTGTGTTCTTTTCACATACCACATATGGATCCACCTATGTCATTGAAATGTTTGTTCTTCTCATTAACCACAACTAGAGTCATTGCATGTGGTGTTCTCTTCAGAGACCACACATGGATCCACCAGTGTCATTGCATGTGTGTTCTTTTTACTAAAAACAACTGGCATCAATGCATGTGTGTTCTTTTCACATACCACATATGGATCCACAAGTGCCATTGAAATGTGTGTTCTCTTCAGAGACCACACATGAATCCACCGGTGTCATTGCATGTGTGTTCTTTTTACTACCAACAACTGGAGTAATTGCATGTGTGTTCTTTTCACATACAACATATGGATCCACCATTGTCATTGCATGTGTGTTCTCTTTAGAGACCACACATGGATCCACCAGTGTCATTACATGTGTGTTCTTTTTACTAACAACAACTAGAGTCTTTTCATGACTATGCTTTTCAGATACCACATACGGATCCACCAGTGTCATTGAAATGTGTGTTCTCTTCAGAGACCAGACATGGATCCACCAGTGTCATTGCATGTGTGTTCTTTTTAATAACAACAACTAGAGTCATTGCATGTGTGTTCTTTTCACAATCCACCTATGGATCCACCAGTGTCATTGCATGTGTGTTCTCTTCAGAGACCACACATGGATCCACCAGTGTCATTGCATTTGTTTTCTTTTTACTAACAACAACGGGAGTCATTGCATGCGTGTTCTTTCCACATACCACATATGGATCCACCAGTGTCATTGAAATGTGTGTTCTCTTCAGAGACCACACATGGATCCACCAGTGTCATTGAATGTGTGTTCTTTTTACTTACAACAACTAGAGTCAATGCATGTGTGTTCTTTTCACATACCACATATGGATCCACTAGTGTCATTGAAATGTGTGTTCTCTTCAGAGACCACACATGGATCCACCAGTGTCATTGCATGTGTGCTTTTTTTACTAACAACTGGAGTCATTTCATGACTATTATTTTCACATACCACATATGGATCCACCAGTGTCATTGAAATGTGTGTTCTCTTTAGAGACCACACATGGATCCACTAGTGTCATTGCATGTGTGTTGTTTTTACTAACAACAACCAGAGTCATTGCATGTGTGTTCTTTTCAGAATCCACCTATGGATCCACCAGTGTCATTGCATGTGTGTTCTTCTCATTAACCACAGCTAGTCATTGCATGTGTGTTCTATTCAGAGACCACACATGGATCCACCAGTGTCATTGCATGTGTGTTGATTTTACTAACAATAACCAGAGTCATTGCATCTATGTTCTTTTCACATACCACATATGGATCCACCAGTGTTATTGCATGTGTGTTCTCTTTAGAGACCACACATGGATCCACCAGTGTAATGGCATGTGTGCACTTTTTACTAACCACAACTGGAGTCATTTCATGACTGTTCTTTTCACATACCACATATGGATCCACCGGTGTCATTGAAATGTGTGTTCTCTTCAGAGACCACACATGGATCCCCAATGTCATTGCATGTGTGTTCTTTTCACATACCACCAAAGTCATTGAAATGTGTGTTCTCTTCAAAGACCACACATGGATCCACCAGTGTCATTGCATGTGTGTTCTTCTCATTAACCTCAGCTAGAGTCATTGCATGTGTATTGTCTTCAGAGACCACACATGGATCCACCAGTGTAATTGCATGTGTGCTCTTGTTACTAACAACACCTGGAGTCATTTCATGACTATTCTTTTCACATACCATATATGGATCCACTAGTGTCATTGAAATGTGTGTTCTCTTTAGATACCACACATGGATCCACCAGTGTCATTGCATGTGTGTTCTTTTTACTAACAACAACTAGAGTCATTGCATGTGTGTTCTTTTCACATACCACGTATGGATCCACCCGTGTCATTGAAATGTGTGTTCTTCTCATTAACCACAGCTAGAGTCATTGCATGTGTGTTCTCTTTAGAGACCACACATGGATCCACCAGTGTCATTTTATGTGTGTTCTTTTTACTAACAACAACTTGAGTCATTGCATGTGTGTTCTTTTCACATACCACATATGGATCCACCACTGTCATTGAAATGTGAGTTCTCTTCAGAGACCACACATGGATCCACCAGTGTCATTGCTTGTGTGTTCTTTGTACTAACAAAAACTGGAGTCATTGCATGTGTGTTCTCTTCAGAGACCATACATGGATCCACCAGTGTCATTGCATGTGTGCTCTTTTTAATAACAACAGCCAGAGTCATTGCATGTGTTTTGTCTTTATAGACCACACATGGGTCCACTAGTGTCATTGCATGTGTGTTCTTTTTACTAACAACAACTGGAGTTATTTCATGACTATTCTTTTCACATACCACATGTGGATCCACCAATGTCATTGAAATGTGTGTTCTCTTTAGAGACCACACATGGATCCACTAGGGTCATTGCATGTGTTCTTTTACTAACAACAACCAGAGTCATTTCATGTGTGTTGTTTTAACAATCCACCTATGGATCCACCAGTGTCATTGCATGTGTGCTCTTCTCATTAACCACAGCTAGTGCCATTGAAATGTGTGTTCTCTTCAGAGACCACACATGGATCCACCCATGTCCTTGCATGTGTGTTCTTTTTAATAACAACAACCAGAGTCATTGCATGTGTGTTCTTTTCACAATCTACCTATGGATCCACCAGTGTCATTGCATGTGTGTTCTTCTCATTAACCACTGTTAGAGTCATTGCATGTGTGTTCTCTTTAGAGACCATACATGGATCCACCAGTGTCATTGGAAGTGTGTTCTTTTTACGAACAACAACTGGAGTCATTGCATGCATGTTCTTTTCATATACCACATATGGATCCACCAGTGTCATTGAAATGTGTGTTCTCTTCAGAGACCACACATGGATCCACTAGTGTCATTGAATGTGTGTTATTTTTACTAACAACAACTAGAGTCAATGAATGTGTGTTCTTTTCAGAGACCACACATAGATCCACCAGTGTCATTGCATGTGTGCTCTTTTTACTAACAACAACCAGTGTCATTAGATGTGTGGTCTTTTTACTAATAACAGCCAGAGTCATTGCATGTGTGTTCTCTTCAGAGACCACACATGGATCGACCAGTGTCATTGCGTGTGTGTTCTTTTTACTAACAACAACTGGAGTCATTGCATGCGTGTTCTTTTCACACACCACATATGGATACACCAGTGTCATTGAAATGTGTGTTCTCTTCAGAGACCACACATGGATCCACTAGTGTCATTGCATGTGTGTTCTTTTTACTAACAACAACTAGAGTCAATGCATGTGTGTTCTTTTCACATACCACATATGGATCCACCAGTGTCATTGAAATGTGTGTTCTCTTCAGAGACCACACATCGATCCACCAGTGTCATTGCAAGTATGCTCTTTTTACTAACAACAAACAGTGTCATTGCATGTGTGCTCTTTTTACTAATAACAACCAGAGTCATTGCATGTGTGTTCTCTTCAGACACCACACATGGATCCACCAATGTCATTGCATGTGTGCTCTTTTTACTAACAACTGGAGTCATTTCATGCCTATTATTTTCACATACCATATATGGATCCACCAGTGGCATTGAAATGTGTGTTCTCTTTAGAGACCACACATGGATCCACCAGTGTCATTGCATGTGTGTTATTTTTACTAACAACAACCAGAGTCATTGCATGTGTGTTCTTTTCACAATCCACCTATGGATCCACAAGTGTCATTGCATGTGTGTTCTTCCCATTAACCACAGCTAGAGTCATTGCATGTGTGTTCTCTTCAGAGACCACACATGGATCTAGCTAGAGTCATTGCATGTGTGTTCTTTTTACTAACAACAACGGCAGTCATTGCATGTGTGTTCTTTTCACAATCCACCTATGGATTCACCAGTGTCATTGCATGTGTGTTCTTTTCATTAACCACAGCTAGAGTCATTGCATTTGTGTTCTATTCAGAGACCACACATGGAAACACCAGTGTCATTGCATGTGTGTTCTTTTTAGTAACAACAACTAGAGTCATTTCATTACTATTCTTTTCATATACCACATACGGATCCACCAATGTCATTGAAATGTGTGTTCTCTTCAGAGACCACACATGGATCCACCGGTGTCATTGCATGTGTGTTCTTTTTACCAACAACAGCTGGAGTCATTGCATGCGTGTTCTTCTCACATACCACATATGGGTCCACCAGTGTCATTGCATGTCTGTTCTATTCAGAGACCACACATGGATCCACCAGTGTCATTGCATGTGTGTTCTTTTTACTAACAACAACTAGAGTCAGTGCATGTGTGTTCGTGTCATATACCACATATGGATCCACCAGTGTCATTGAAATGGCTGTTCTCTTCAGAGACCACACATGGATCCACCAGTGTCATTGCATGGGTTTTTTTTTCTAACAACAACCAGTGTTATTGCATGTGTGCTCTTTTTACTAATAACAACCAGAGTCATTGCATGTATGTTCTCTTCAGACACCACACATGGATCCACCAGTGTCATTGCATGTGTTCTCTTTTTACTAACAACTGGAGTCATTTCATGACTATTATTTTCACATACCACATATGGATCCACCAGTGTCATTGAAATGTGTGTTCTCTTCAGAGACCACACATGGATCCACCAATGTCATTGCATGTGTGTTATTTTTAATAGCAACAACTTGAGTCATTGCATGTGTGTTCTTTTCACAATCCACCTATGGATCCACCAGTGTCATTGCATGTGTGTTCTTCTCATTAACCACAGCTAGAGTCATCGCATGTGTGTTCTATTCAGAGACCACACATGGATCCACCAGTGTCATTGCATGTGTGTTCTTTTTAGTAACAACAACTGGAGTCATTTCATGACTATTCTTTTCACATACCACATACGGATCCACCAGTGTCACTGAAATGTGTGTTCTCTTCAGAGACCACACATGGATCCACCAGTGTCATTGCATGTGTGTTCTTTTCACAATCCACCTATGGATCCACCCGTGTCATTGCATGTGTGTTATTCTCATTAACCACAGTTAGAGTCATTGCATGTGTGTTCTCTTTAGAGACCACACATGGATCCACCAGTGTCATTGCATGCGTGTTCTTTTTACTAACAACAACTGGAGTCATTGCATGTGTGTTCTTTTCACATACCACATATGGATCCACCTGTGTCATTGAAATGTGTGTTCTCTTCAGATACCACACATGGATCCACCAGTGTCATTGCATGTGTGTTCTTTTTACTATTAACAACTAGAGTCAATGCATGTGTGTTCTTTTCACATACCACATATGGATCCACCAGTGTCATTGAAATGTGTGTTCTCTTCAGAGACCACACATCGATCCACCAGTGTCATTGCAAGTATGCTCTTTTTACTAACAACAAACAGTGTCATTGCATGTGTGCTCTTTTTACTAATAACAACCAGAGTCATTGCATGTGTGTTCTCTTCAGACACCACACATGGATCCACCAATGTCATTGCATGTGTGCTCTTTTTACTAACAACTGGAGTCATTTCATGCCTATTGTTTTCACATACCATATATGGATCCACCAGTGGCATTGAAATGTGTGTTCTCTTCAGAGACCACACATGGATCCACCAGTGTCATTGCATGTGTGTTCTTTTTACTAACAACAACCAGAGTCATTGCATGTGTGTTCTTTTCACAATCCACCTATGGATCCACAAGTGTCATTGCATGTGTGTTCTTCTCATTAACCACAGCTAGAGTCATTGCATGTGTGTTCTATTCAGAGACCACACATGGATCCACCAGTGTCATTGCATGTGTGTTGTTTTTAGTAACAACAACTAGAGTCATTTCATTACTATTCTTTTCATATACCACATACGGATCCACCAATGTCATTGAAATGTGTGTTCTCTTCAGAGACCACACATGGATCCACCAGTGTCATTGCATGTGTGTTCTTTTTACCAACAACAGCTGGAGTCATTGCATGCGTGTTCTTCTCACATACCACATATGGGTCCACCAGTGTCATTGAAATGTGTGTTCTCTTCAGAGACCACACATGGATCCACCAGTGTCATTGCATGTGTGTTCTTTTTACTAATAACAACTAGAGTCAATGCATGTGTGTTCTTTTCATATACCACATATGGATCCACCAGTGTCATTGAAATGGCTGTTCTCTTCAGAGACCACACATGGATCCACCAGTGTCATTGCATGGGTTTTTTTTTCTAACAACAACCAGTGTCATTGCATGTGTGCTCTTTTTACTAATAACAACCAGAGTCATTGCATGTATGTTCTCTTCAGACACCACACATGGATCCACCAGTGTCATTGCATGTGTTCTCTTTTTACTAACAACTGGAGTCATTTCATGACCATTATTTTCACATACCACATATGGATCCACCAGTGTCATTGAAATGTGTGTTCTCTTCAGAGACCACACATGGATCCACCAATGTCATTGCATGTGTGTTCTTTTTAATAACAACAACTTGAGTCATTGCATGTGTGTTCTTTTCACAATCCACCTATGGATCCACCAGTGTCATTGCATGTGTGTTCTTCTCATTAACCACAGCTAGAGTCATCGCATGTGTGTTCTATTCAGAGACCACACATGGATCCACCAGTGTCATTGCATGTGTGTTCTTTTTAGTAACAACAACTGGAGTCATTTCATGACTACTCTTTTCACATACCACATACGGATCCACCAGTGTCATTGAAATGTGTGTTCTCTTCAGAGACCACACATGGATCCACCAGTGTCATTGCATGTGTGTTCTTTTCACAATCCACCTATGGATCCACCCGTGTCATTGCATGTGTGTTATTCTCATTAACCACAGTTAGAGTCATTGCATGTGTGTTCTATTTAGAGACCACACATGGATCCACCAGTGTCATTGCATGCGTGTTATTTTTACTAACAACAACTGGAGTCATTGCATGTGTGTTCTTCTCATTAACCACTGTTAGAGTCATTGCATGTGTGTTCTCTTTAGAGACCATACATGGATCCACCAGTGTCATTGGAAGTGTGTTCTTTTTACGAACAACAACTGGAGTCATTGCATGCATGTTCTTTTCATATACCACATATGGATCCACCAGTGTCATTGAAATGTGTGTTCTCTTCAGAGACCACACATGGATCCACTAGTGTCATTGAATGTGTGTTATTTTTACTAACAACAACTAGAGTCAATGAATGTGTGTTCTTTTCAGAGACCACACATAGATCCACCAGTGTCATTGCATGTGTGCTCTTTTTACTAACAACAACCAGTGTCATTAGATGTGTGGTCTTTTTACTAATAACAGCCAGAGTCATTGCATGTGTGTTCTCTTCAGAGACCACACATGGATCGACCAGTGTCATTGCGTGTGTGTTCTTTTTACTAACAACAACTGGAGTCATTGCATGCGTGTTCTTTTCACACACCACATATGGATACACCAGTGTCATTGAAATGTGTGTTCTCTTCAGAGACCACACATGGATCCACTAGTGTCATTGCATGTGTGTTCTTTTTACTAACAACAACTAGAGTCAATGCATGTGTGTTCTTTTCACATACCACATATGGATCCACCAGTGTCATTGAAATGTGTGTTCTCTTCAGAGACCACACATCGATCCACCAGTGTCATTGCAAGTATGCTCTTTTTACTAACAACAAACAGTGTCATTGCATGTGTGCTCTTTTTACTAATAACAACCAGAGTCATTGCATGTGTGTTCTCTTCAGACACCACACATGGATCCACCAATGTCATTGCATGTGTGCTCTTTTTACTAACAACTGGAGTCATTTCATGCCTATTATTTTCACATACCATATATGGATCCACCAGTGGCATTGAAATGTGTGTTCTCTTTAGAGACCACACATGGATCCACCAGTGTCATTGCATGTGTGTTATTTTTACTAACAACAACCAGAGTCATTGCATGTGTGTTCTTTTCACAATCCACCTATGGATCCACAAGTGTCATTGCATGTGTGTTCTTCCCATTAACCACAGCTAGAGTCATTGCATGTGTGTTCTCTTCAGAGACCACACATGGATCCAGCTAGAGTCATTGCATGTGTGTTCTTTTTACTAACAACAACGGCAGTCATTGCATGTGTGTTCTTTTCACAATCCACCTATGGATTCACCAGTGTCATTGCATGTGTGTTCTTTTCATTAACCACAGCTAGAGTCATTGCATTTGTGTTCTATTCAGAGACCACACATGGAAACACCAGTGTCATTGCATGTGTGTTCTTTTTAGTAACAACAACTAGAGTCATTTCATTACTATTCTTTTCATATACCACATACGGATCCACCAATGTCATTGAAATGTGTGTTCTCTTCAGAGACCACACATGGATCCACCGGTGTCATTGCATGTGTGTTCTTTTTACCAACAACAGCTGGAGTCATTGCATGCGTGTTCTTCTCACATACCACATATGGGTCCACCAGTGTCATTGCATGTCTGTTCTATTCAGAGACCACACATGGATCCACCAGTGTCATTGCATGTGTGTTCTTTTTACTAACAACAACTAGAGTCAGTGCATGTGTGTTCTTGTCATATACCACATATGGATCCACCAGTGTCATTGAAATGGCTGTTCTCTTCAGAGACCACACATGGATCCACCAGTGTCATTGCATGGGTTTTTTTTTCTAACAACAACCAGTGTCATTGCATGTGTGCTCTTTTTACTAATAACAACCAGAGTCATTGCATGTATGTTCTCTTCAGACACCACACATGGATCCACCAGTGTCATTGCATGTGTTCTCTTTTTACTAACAACTGGAGTCATTTCATGACTATTATTTTCACATACCACATATGGATCCACCAGTGTCATTGAAATGTGTGTTCTCTTCAGAGACCACACATGGATCCACCAATGTCATTGCATGTGTGTTATTTTTAATAGCAACAACTTGAGTCATTGCATGTGTGTTCTTTTCACAATCCACCTATGGATCCACCAGTGTCATTGCATGTGTGTTCTTCTCATTAACCACAGCTAGAGTCATCGCATGTGTGTTCTATTCAGAGACCACACATGGATCCACCAGTGTCATTGCATGTGTGTTCTTTTTAGTAACAACAACTGGAGTCATTTCATGACTATTCTTTTCACATACCACATACGGATCCACCAGTGTCACTGAAATGTGTGTTCTCTTCAGAGACCACACATGGATCCACCAGTGTCATTGCATGTGTGTTCTTTTCACAATCCACCTATGGATCCACCCGTGTCATTGCATGTGTGTTATTCTCATTAACCACAGTTAGAGTCATTGCATGTGTGTTCTCTTTAGAGACCACACATGGATCCACCAGTGTCATTGCATGCGTGTTCTTTTTACTAACAACAACTGGAGTCATTGCATGTGTGTTCTTTTCACATACCACATATGGATCCACCTGTGTCATTGAAATGTGTGTTCTCTTCAGATACCACACATGGATCCACCAGTGTCATTGCATGTGTGTTCTTTTTACTATTAACAACTAGAGTCAATGCATGTGTGTTCTTTTCACATACCACATATGGATCCACCAGTGTCATTGAAATGTGTGTTCTCTTCAGAGACCACACATCGATCCACCAGTGTCATTGCAAGTATGCTCTTTTTACTAACAACAAACAGTGTCATTGCATGTGTGCTCTTTTTACTAATAACATCCAGAGTCATTGCATGTGTGTTCTCTTCAGACACCACACATGGATCCACCAATGTCATTGCATGTGTGCTCTTTTTACTAACAACTGGAGTCATTTCATGCCTATTATTTTCACATACCATATATGGATCCACCAGTGGCATTGAAATGTGTGTTCTCTTCAGAGACCACACATGGATCCACCAGTGTCATTGCATGTGTGTTCTTTTTACTAACAACAACCAGAGTCATTGCATGTGTGTTCTTTTCACAATCCACCTATGGATCCACAAGTGTCATTGCATGTGTGTTCTTCTCATTAACCACAGCTAGAGTCATTGCATGTGTGTTCTATTCAGAGACCACACATGGATCCACCAGTGTCATTGCATGTGTGTTGTTTTTAGTAACAACAACTAGAGTCATTTCATTACTATTCTTTTCATATACCACATACGGATCCACCAATGTCATTGAAATGTGTGTTCTCTTCAGAGACCACACATGGATCCACCAGTGTCATTGCATGTGTGTTCTTTTTACCAACAACAGCTGGAGTCATTGCATGCGTGTTCTTCTCACATACCACATATGGGTCCACCAGTGTCATTGAAATGTGTGTTCTCTTCAGAGACCACACATGGATCCACCAGTGTCATTGCATGTGTGTTCTTTTTACTAATAACAACTAGAGTCAATGCATGTGTGTTCTTTTCATATACCACATATGGATCCACCAGTGTCATTGAAATGGCTGTTCTCTTCAGAGACCACACATGGATCCACCAGTGTCATTGCATGGGTTTTTTTTCTAACAACAACCAGTGTCATTGCATGTGTGCTCTTTTTACTAATAACAACCAGAGTCATTGCATGTATGTTCTCTTCAGACACCACACATGGATCCACCAGTGTCATTGCATGTGTTCTCTTTTTACTAACAACTGGAGTCATTTCATGACCATTATTTTCACATACCACATATGGATCCACCAGTGTCATTGAAATGTGTGTTCTCTTCAGAGACCACACATGGATCCACCAATGTCATTGCATGTGTGTTCTTTTTAATAACAACAACTTGAGTCATTGCATGTGTGTTCTTTTCACAATCCACCTATGGATCCACCAGTGTCATTGCATGTGTGTTCTTCTCATTAACCACAGCTAGAGTCATCGCATGTGTGTTCTATTCAGAGACCACACATGGATCCACCAGTGTCATTGCATGTGTGTTCTTTTTAGTAACAACAACTGGAGTCATTTCATGACTACTCTTTTCACATACCACATACGGATCCACCAGTGTCATTGAAATGTGTGTTCTCTTCAGAGACCACACATGGATCCACCAGTGTCATTGCATGTGTGTTCTTTTCACAATCCACCTATGGATCCACCCGTGTCATTGCATGTGTGTTATTCTCATTAACCACAGTTAGAGTCATTGCATGTGTGTTCTATTTAGAGACCACACATGGATCCACCAGTGTCATTGCATGCGTGTTATTTTTACTAACAACAACTGGAGTCATTGCATGTGTGTTCTTTTCACATACCACATATGGATCCACCAGTGTCATTGAAATGTGTGTTCTCTTCAGAGACCACACATGGATCCACCAGTGTCATTGCATGTGTGTTCTTTTTACTATTAACAACTAGAGTCAATGCATGTGTGTTCTTTTCACATACCACATATGGATCCACCTATGTCACTGAAATGTTTGTTCTTCTCATTAACCACAGCTAGAGTCATTGCATGTGGTGTTCTCTTCAGAGACCACACATGGATCCACCAGTGTCATTGCATGTGTGTTCTTTTTACTAAAAACAACTGGCATCAATGCATGTGTGTTCTTTTCACATACCACATATGGATCCACAAGTGCCATTGAAATGTGTGTTCTCTTCAGAGACCACACATGAATCCACCGGTGTCATTGCATGTGTGTTATTTTTACTACCAACAACTGGAGTAATTGCATGTGTGTTCTTATCACATACAACATATGGATCCACCATTGTCATTGCATGTGTGTTCTCTTTAGAGACCACACATGGATCCACCAGTGTCATTACATGTGTGTTCTTTTTACTAACAACAACTAGAGTCTTTTCCTGACTATGCTTTTCAGATACCACATACGGATCCATCAGTGTCATTGAAATGTGTGTTCTCTTCAGAGACCAGACATGGATCCACCAGTGTCATTGCATGTGTGTTCTTTTTAATAACAACAACTAGAGTCATTGCATGTGTGTTCTTTTCACAATCCACCTATGGATCCACCAGTGTCATTGCATGTGTGTTCTCTTCAGAGACCACACATGGATCCACCAGTGTCATTGCATTTGTGTTCTTTTTACTAACAACAACGGGAGTCATTGCATGCATGTTCTTTCCACATACCACATATGGATCCACCAGTGTCATTGAAATGTGTGTTCTCTTCAGAGACCACACATGGATCCACCAGTGTCATTGCATGTGTGTTCTTTTTACTAATAACAACTAGAGTCAATGCATGTGTGTTCTTTTCATATACCACATATGGATCCACCAGTGTCATTGAAATGGCTGTTCTCTTCAGAGACCACACATGGATCCACCAGTGTCATTGCATGGGTTTTTTTTCTAACAACAACCAGTGTCATTGCATGTGTGCTCTTTTTACTAATAACAACCAGAGTCATTGCATGTATGTTCTCTTCAGACACCACACATGGATCCACCAGTGTCATTGCATGTGTTCTCTTTTTACTAACAACTGGAGTCATTTCATGACCATTATTTTCACATACCACATATGGATCCACCAGTGTCATTGAAATGTGTGTTCTCTTCAGAGACCACACATGGATCCACCAATGTCATTGCATGTGTGTTCTTTTTAATAACAACAACTTGAGTCATTGCATGTGTGTTCTTTTCACAATCCACCTATGGATCCACCAGTGTCATTGCATGTGTGTTCTTCTCATTAACCACAGCTAGAGTCATCGCATGTGTGTTCTATTCAGAGACCACACATGGATCCACCAGTGTCATTGCATGTGTGTTCTTTTTAGTAACAACAACTGGAGTCATTTCATGACTACTCTTTTCACATACCACATACGGATCCACCAGTGTCATTGAAATGTGTGTTCTCTTCAGAGACCACACATGGATCCACCAGTGTCATTGCATGTGTGTTCTTTTCACAATCCACCTATGGATCCACCCGTGTCATTGCATGTGTGTTATTCTCATTAACCACAGTTAGAGTCATTGCATGTGTGTTCTATTTAGAGACCACACATGGATCCACCAGTGTCATTGCATGCGTGTTCTTTTTACTAACAACAACTGGAGTCATTGCATGTGTGTTCTTTTCACATACCACATATGGATCCACCAGTGTCATTGAAATGTGTGTTCTCTTCAGAGACCACACATGGATCCACCAGTGTCATTGCATGTGTGTTCTTTTTACTATTAACAACTAGAGTCAATGCATGTGTGTTCTTTTCACATACCACATATGGATCCACCTATGTCACTGAAATGTTTGTTCTTCTCATTAACCACAGCTAGAGTCATTGCATGTGGTGTTCTCTTCAGAGACCACACATGGATCCACCAGTGTCATTGCATGTGTGTTCTTTTTACTAAAAACAACTGGCATCAATGCATGTGTGTTCTTTTCACATACCACATATGGATCCACAAGTGCCATTGAAATGTGTGTTCTCTTCAGAGACCACACATGAATCCACCGGTGTCATTGCATGTGTGTTATTTTTACTACCAACAACTGGAGTAATTGCATGTGTGTTCTTATCACATACAACATATGGATCCACCATTGTCATTGCATGTGTGTTCTCTTTAGAGACCACACATGGATCCACCAGTGTCATTACATGTGTGTTCTTTTTACTAACAACAACTAGAGTCTTTTCCTGACTATGCTTTTCAGATACCACATACGGATCCATCAGTGTCATTGAAATGTGTGTTCTCTTCAGAGACCAGACATGGATCCACCAGTGTCATTGCATGTGTGTTCTTTTTAATAACAACAACTAGAGTCATTGCATGTGTGTTCTTTTCAGAGACCACACATGGATCCACCAGTGTCATTGCATTTGTGTTCTTTTTACTAACAACAACGGGAGTCATTGCATGCATGTTCTTTCCACATACCACATATGGATCCACCAGTGTCATTGAAATGTGTGTTCTCTTCAGAGACCACACATGGATCCACCAGTGTCATTGAATGTGTGTTCTTTTTACTAACAACAACTAGAGTCAATGCATGTGTGTTCTTTTCACATACCACATATGGATCCACTAGTGTCATTGAAATGTGTGTTCTCTTCAGAGACCACACATGGAATCACCAGTGTCATTGCATGTGTGCTCTTTTTACTAACAACAACCAATGTCATTGCATGTGTGCTCTTTTTACTAATAACTACCAGAGTCATTGCATGTGTGTTCTCTTTAGACACCACACATGGATCCACCAGTGTCATTACATGTGTGCTCTTTTTACTAACAACTGGAGTCATTTCATGACTATTATTTTCACATACCACATATGGATCCACCAGTGTCATTGAAATGTGTGTTCTCTTCAGAGACCACACATGGATCCACCAGTGTCATTGCATGTGTGTTCTTTTTACTAACAACAACCAGAGTCATTGCATGTGTGTTCTTTTCACAATCCACCTATGGATCCACCAGTGTCATTGCATGTGTGTTCTTCTCATTAACCACAGCTAGAGTCATTGCATGTGTGTTATATTCAGAGACCACACATGGATCTACCAGTGTCATTACATGTGTGTTCTTTTTACTAACAGCAACCAGAGTCATTGCATCTGTGTTCTTTTCACATACCACATATGGATCCACCAGTGTTATTGCATGTGTGTTCTCTTTAGAGACCACATGGATCCACCAGTGTAATGTCATGTGTGCACTTTTTACTAACCACAACTGGAGTCATTTCATGACCGTTCTTTTCACATACCACATATGGATCCACCGGTGTCATTAAAATGTGTGTTCTCTTCAGAGACCAAACATGGATCCCCAATGTCATTGCATGTGTGTTCTTTTCACATACCACCAAAGTCATTGAAATGTGTGTTCTCTTCAAAGACCACACATGGATCCACCAGTGTCATTGCATGTGTGTTCTTCTCATTAACCACAGCTAGAGTCATTGCATATGTATTGTTTTCAGACACCACACATGGATCCACCAGTGTAATTGCATGTGTGCTCTTGTTACTAACAACAACTGGAGTCATTTCATGACTATTCTTTTCACATACCATATATGGATCCACTAGTGTCATTGAAATGTGTGTTCTCTTCAGAGACCACACATGGATCCACCAGTGTCATTGCATGTGTGTTCTTTTTACTAACAACAACTAGAGTCATTGCATGTGTGTTCTTTTGACATACCACATATGGATCCACCCGTGTCATTGAAATGTGTGTTCTTCTCATTAACCACAGCTAGAGTCATTGCATGTGTGTTCTGTTCAGAGACCACACATGGATCCACCAGTGTCATTGCATGCGTGTTCTTTTTAGTAACAACAACTGGCATCATTGCATGTGTGTTCTTTTCATATACCACATATGGATCCACAAGTGTCATTGAAATGTGTGTTCTCTTCAGAGACCACACATGAATCCACCAGTGTCATTGCATGTGTGTTCTTTTACTACCAACAACTGGAGTCATTGCATGTGTGTTCTTTTCACATACAACATATAGATCCACTAGTGTCATTGCATGTGTGTTCTCGTTAGAGAGCACACATGGATCCACCAGTGTCATTGCATGTGTGTTCTTTTTACTAACAACAACTGGAGTCTTTTCATGACTATGCTTTTCACATACCACATACGGATCCACCAGTGTCATTGAAATGTGTGTTCTCTTCAGAGACCAGACATGGATCCACCAGTGTCATTGCATGTGTGTTCTTTTTAATAACAACAACTAGAGTCATTGCATGTGTGTTCTTTTCACAATCCACCTATGGATCCACCAGTGTCATTGCGTGTGTGTTCTTCTCATTAACCACAGTTAGAGTCATTGCATGTGTGTTCTCTTCAGAGACCACACATGGATCCACCAGTGTCATTGCATGTGTGTTCTTTTTACTAACAACAACGGGAGTCATTGCATGCGTGTTCTTTTCACATACCACATATGGATCCACCAGTGTCATTGAAATGTGTGTTCTCTTCAGAGACCACACATGGATCCACCAGTGTCATTGAATGTGTGTTCTTTTTACTAACAACAACTAGAGTCAATGCATGTGTGTTCTTTTCAGATACCACATATGGATCCACCAGTGTCATTGAAATGTGTGTTCTCTTCAGAGACCACACATGGATCCACCAGTGTCATTGCATGTGTGCTCTTTTTACTAACAACAGCCAATGTCATTGCATGTGTGCTCTTTTTACTAATAACAACCAGAGTCATTGCATGTGTGTTCTCTTCAGACACCACACATGGATCCACCAGTGTCATTGCATGTGTGCTTTTTTTACTAACAACTGGAGTCATTTCATGACTATTATTTTCACATACCACATATGGATCCACCAGTGTCATTGAAATGTGTGTTCTCTTTAGAGACCACACATGGATCCACTAGTGTCATTGCATGTGTGTTGTTTTTACTAACAACAACAAGAGTCATTGCATGTGTGTTCTTTTCAGAATCCACCTATGGATCCACCAGTGTCATTGCATGTGTGTTCTTCTCATCAACCACAGCTAGTCCCTGCATGTGTGTTCTATTCAGAGACCACACATGGATCCACCAGTGTCATTGCATGTGTGTTGTTTTTACTAACGATAACCAGAGTCATTGCATCTATGTTCTTTTCACATACCACATATGGATCCACCAGTGTTATTGCATGTGTGTTCTCTTTAGAGACCACACATGGATCCACCAGTGTAATGGCATGTGTGCACTATTTACTAACCACAACTGGAGTCATTTCATGACTGTTCTTTTCACATACCACATATGGATCCACCGGTGTCATTGAAATGTGTGTTCTCTTCAGAGACCACACATGGATCCCCAATGTCATTGCATGTGTGTTCTTTTCACATACCACCAAAGTCATTGAAATGTGTGTTCTCTTCAAAGACCACACATGGATCCACCAGTGTCATTGCATGTGTGTTCTTCTCATTAACCTCAGCTAGAGTCATTGCATGTGTATTGTCTTTAGAGACCACGCATGGATCCACCAGTGTAATTGCATGTGTGCTCTTGTTACTAACAACACCTGGAGTCATTTCATGACTATTCTTTTCACATACCATATATGGATCCACTAGTGTCATTGAAATGTGTGTTCTCTTTAGAGACCACACATGGATCCACCAGTGTCATTGCATGTGTGTTCTTTTTACTAACAACAACTAGAGTCATTGCATGTGTGTTCTTTTCACATACCACGTATGGATCCACCCGTGTCATTGAAATGTGTGTTCTTCTCATTAACCACAGCTAGAGTCATTGCATGTGTGTTCTCTTTAGAGACCACACATGGATCCACCAGTGTCATTTTATGTGTGTTCTTTTTACTAACAACAACTTGAGTCATTGCATGTGTGTTCTTTTCACATACCACATATGGATCCACCACTGTCATTGAAATGTGAGTTCTCTTCAGAGACCACAGATGGATCCACCAGTGTCATTGCTTGTGTGTTCTTTGTACTAACAAAAACTGTTGTCATTGCATGTGTGTTCTCTTCAGAGACCATACATGGATCCACCAGTGTCATTGCATGTGTGCTCTTTTTAATAACAACAGCCAGAGTCATTGCATGTGTTTTGTCTTTATAGACCACACATGGGTCCATTAGTGTCATTGCATGTGTGTTCTTTTTACTAACAACAACTGGAGTCATTTCATGACTATTCTTTTCACATACCACATGTGGATCCACCAGTGTCATTGAAATGTGTGTTCTCTTTAGAGACCACACATGGATCCACTAGGGTCATTGCATGTGTTCTTTTACTAACAACAACCAGAGTCATTTCATGTGTGTTGTTTTAACAATCCACCTATGGATCCACCAGTGTCATTGCATGTGTGCTCTTCTCATTAACCACAGCTAGTGTCATTGAAATGTGTGTTCTCTTGAGAGACCACACATGGATCCACCCGTGTCCTTGCATGTGTGTTCTTTTTAATAACAACAACCAGAGTCATTGCATGTGTGTTCTTTTCACAATCTACCTATGGATCCACCAGTGTCATTGCATGTGTGTTCTTCTCATTAACCACTGTTAGAGTCATTGCATGTGTGTTCTCTTTAGAGACCATACATGCATCCACCAGTGTCATTGGAAGTGTGTTCTTTTTACGAACAACAACTGGAGTCATTGCATGCATGTTCTTTTCATATACCACATATGGATCCACCAGTGTCATTGAAATGTGTGTTCTCTTCAGAGACCACACATGGATCCACTAGTGTCATTGAATGTGTGTTATTTTTACTAACAACAACTAGAGTCAATGAATGTGTGTTCTTTTCACAGACCACATATGGATCCACCAGTGTCATTGAAATGTGTGTTCTCTTCAGAGACCACACATCGATCCACCAGTGTCATTGCAAGTATGCTCTTTTTACTAACAACAAACAGTGTCATTGCATGTGTGCTCTTTTTACTAATAACAGCCAGAGTCATTGCATGTGTGTTCTCTTCAGAGACCACACATGGATCGACCAGTGTCATTGCATGTGTGTTCTTTTTACTAACAAAAACTGGAGTCATTGCATGCGTGTTCTTTTCACACACCACATATGGATACACCAGTGTCATTGAAATGTGTGTTTTCTTCAGAGACCACACATGGATCCACTAGTGTCATTGCATGTGTGTTCTTTTTACTAACAACAACTAGAGTCAATGCATGTGTGTTCTTTTCACATACCACATATGGATCCACCAGTGTCATTGAAATGTGTGTTCTCTTCAGAGACCACACATCGATCCACCAGTGTCATTGCAAGTATGCTCTTTTTACTAACAACAAACAGTGTCATTGCATGTGTGCTCTTTTTACTAATAACAACCAGAGTCATTGCATGTGTGTTCTCTTTAGACACCACACATGGATCCACCAGTGTCATTGCATGTGTGCTCTTTTTACTAACAACTGGAGTCATTTCATGCCTATTATTTTCACATACCATATATGGATCCACCAGTGGCATTGAAATGTGTGTTCTCTTCAGAGACCACACATGGATCCACCAGTGTCATTGCATGTGTGTTCTTTTTACTAACAACAACCAGAGTCATTGCATGTGTGTTCTTTTCACAATCCACCTATGGATCCACAAGTGTCATTGCATGTGTGTTCTTCTCATTAACCACAGCTAGAGTCATTGCATGTGTGTTCTATTCAGAGACCACACATGGATCCACCAGTGTCATTGCATGTGTGTTCTTTTTAGTAACAACAACTAGAGTCATTTCATTACTATTCTTTTCATATACCACATACGGATCCACCAATGTCATTGAAATGTGTGTTCTCTTCAGAGACCACACATGGATCCACCAGTGTCGTTGCATGTGTGTTCTTTTTACTAACAACAACTGAAGTCATTGCATGCGTGTTCTTCTCACATACCACATATGGGTCCACCAGTGTCATTGAAATGTGTGTTCTCTTCAGAGACCACACATAGATCCACCAGTGTCATTGCATGTGTGTTATTTTTACTAACAACATCTAGAGTCAATGCAAGTGTATTCTTTTCATATACCACATATGGATCCACCAGTGTCATTGAAATGTCTATTCTCTTTAGAGAACACACATGGATCCACCAATGTCATTGCATGTGTGCTCTTTTTACTAACAACAACCAGTGTCATTGCATGTCTGCTCTTTTTACTAATAACAACCAAAGTCATTGCATGTATGTTCTCTTCAGACACCACACATGGATCCACCAGTGTCATTGCATGTGTGCTATTTTTACTAACAACTGGAGTCATTTCATGACTATTATTTTCACATACCTCATATGGATCCACCAGTGTCATTGAAATGTGTTTTCTCTTTAGAGACCACACATGGATCCACCAGTGTCATTGCATGTGTGTTCTTTTTACTAACAACAACCAGAGTCATTGCATGTGTGTTCTTTTCAGAATCCACCTATGGATCCACCAGTGTCATTGCATGTGTGTTCTTCTCATTAACCACAGCTAGAGTCATTGCATGTGTGTTCTATTCAGAGACCACACATGGATCCACCAGTGTCATTGCATGTGTGTTGTTTTTACTAACAATAACTAGAGTCATTGCATCTATGTTCTTTTCACATACCACATATGGATCCACCAGTGTTATTGCATGTGTGTTCTCTTTAGAGACCACACATGGATCCACCAGTGTAATGGCATGTGTGCACTTTTTACTAACCACAACTGGAGTCATTTCATGACTGTTCTTTTCACATACCACATATGGATCCACCGGTGTCATTGAAATGTGTGTTCTCTTCAGAGACCACACATGGATCCCCAATGTCATTGCATGTGTGTTCTTTTCACATACCACCAAAGTCATTGAAATGTGTGTTCTTTTCAAAGACCACACATGGATCCACCAGTGTCATTGCATGTGTGTTCTTCTCATTAACCTCAGCTAGAGTCATTGCATGTGTATTGTCTTCAGAGACCACACATGGATCCACCAGTGTAATTGCATGTGTGCTCTTGTTACTAACAACAACTGGAGTCATTTCATGACTATTCTTTTCACATACCATATATGGATCCACTAGTGTCATTGAAATGTGTGTTCTCTTTAGAGACCACACATGGATCCACCAGTGTCATTGCATGTGTGTTCTTTTTACTAACAACAACTAGAGTCATTGCATGTGTGTTCTTTTCACATACCACATATGGATCCACCCGTGTCATTGAAATGTGTGTTCTTCTCATTAACCACAGCTAGAGTCATTGCATGTGTGTTCTATTCAGAGACCACACATGGATCCACCAGTGTCATTGCATGTGTGTTCTTTTTACTAACAACAACTGGAGTCATTTCATGACTATTCTTTTCACATACCACATACGGATCCACCAGTGTCATTGAAATGTGTGTTCTCTTCAGAGACCACACATGGATCCACCAGTGTCATTGCACGTGTGCTCTTTTTAATAACAACAACCAGAGTCATTGCATTTGTGTTCTTTTCACAATCCACCTATGGATCCACCCGTGTCATTGCATGTGTGTTCTTCTCATTAACCACAGTTAGAGTCATTGCATGTGTGTTCTTTTCAGAGACTACACATGGATCCACCAGTGTCATTGCATGCGTGTTCTTTTTCCTAACAACAACTGGAGTCATTGCATGTGTGTTCTTTTCACATACCACATATGGATCCACCAGTGTCATTGAAATGTGTGTTCTCTTCAGAGACCACACATGGATCCACCAGTGTCATTGCATGTGTGTTCTTTTTATAACAACAACTAGAGTCAATGCATGTGTGTTCTTTTCACATACCACATATGGATCCACCTGTGTCATTGAAATGTGTGTTCTTCTCATTAACCATAGCTAGAGTCATTGCGTATGTGTTCTCTTCAGAGACCACACATGGATCCACCAGTGTCATTGCATGTGTGTTCTTTTTACTAACTACAACTGGCGTCATTGCATGTGTGTTCTTTTCAAATACCACATATGGATCCACAAGTGTCTTTGAAATGTGTGTTCTCTTCAGAGACCACACATGAATCCACCAGTGTCATTGCATGTGTGTTCTTTTTACTACCAACAAATGGAGTCATTGCATGTGTGTTCTTTTCACATACAACATATGGATCCACCAGTGTCATTGCGTGTGTGTTCTCTTTAGAGACCACACATGGATCCACCAGTGTCATTGCGTGTGTGTTCTTTTTACTAACAACAACTAGAGTCTTTTCATGACTATGCTTTTCCCCTACCACATACGGATCCACCAGTGTCATTGAAATGTGTGTTCTCTTTAGAGACCACACATAGATCCACCAGTGTCATTGCATGTGTGCTCTTTTTAATAACAACAACTAGAGTCATTGCATGTGTGTTCTTTTCACAATCCACCTATGGATCCACCAGTGTCATTGCGTGTGTGTTCTTCTCATTAACCACAGTTAGAGTCATTGCATGTGTGTTCTCTTCAGAGACCACACATGAATCCACCAGTGTCATTGCATGTGTGTTCTTTTTACTAACAACAACGGGAGTCATTGCATGCGTGTTATTTTCACATACCACATATGGATCCGCCAGTGTCATTGAAATGTGTGTTCTCTTCAGAGACCACACATTGATCCACTAGTGTCATTGAATCTGTGTTCTTTTTACTAACAACAACTAGAGTCAATGCATGTGTGTTCTTTTCACATACCACATATGGATCCATCAGTGTCATTGAAATGTGTGTTCTCTTCAGAGACCACACATGGATCCACCAGTGTCATTGCATGTGAGCTCTTTTCACTAACAACAACCAATGTCATTGCATGTGTGCTCTTTTCAGTAATAACAACCAGAGTCATTGCATGTGTGTTCTCTTCAGACACCACACATGGATCCACCAGTGTCATTGGATGTGTGCTCTTTTTACTAAAAACTAGAGTCATTTCATGACTATTATTTTCACATACCACATATGGATCCACCAGTGTCATTGAAATGTGTGTTCTCTTCACAGACCACACATGGATCCACCAGTGTCATTGCATGTGTGTTCTTTTTACTAACAACAACCAGAGTGATTGCATGTGTGTTCTTTTCACAATCCACCTATGGATCCACCAGTGTCATTGCATGTGTGTTCTTCTCATTAACCACAACTAGAGTCATTGCATGTGTGTTCTATTCAGAGACCACACATGGATCCACCAGTGTCATTGCATGTGTGTTCTTTTTACTAACAACAACCAGAGTCATTGCATATGTGTTCTTTTCACATACCACATATGGATCCACCAGTGTTATTGCATGTGTGTTCTCTTTAGAGACCACACATGGATCCACCAGTGTAATGGCATGTGTGCACTTTTTACAAACCACAACTGGAGTCATTTCATGACTGTTCTTTTCACATACCACATATGGATCCACCGGTGTCATTGAAATTTGTGTTCTCTTCAGAGACCACACATGGATCCCCAATGTCATTGCATGTGTGTTCTTTTCACATACCACCAAAGTCATTGAAATGTGTGTTCTCTTCAAAGACCACACATGGATCCACCAGTGTCATTGCATGTGTGTTCTTCTCATTAACCACAGCTAGAGTCATTGCATGTGTATTCTCTTCAGAGACCACACATGGATCCACCAGTGTAATTGCATGTGTGCTCTTGTTACTAACAACAACTAGAGTCATTTCATGACTATTATTTTCACATACCATATATGGATCCACTAGTGTCTTTGAAATGTGTGTTCTCTTCAGAGACCACACATGGATCCACCAGTGTCATTGCATGTGTGTTCTTTTTACTCACAACAACTAGAGTCATTGCATGTGTGTTCTTTTCACATACCACATACGGATCCACCCGTGTCATTGAAATGTGTGTTCTTCTCATTAACCACAACTAGAGTCATTGCATGTGTGTTCTCTTTAGAGACCACACATGGATCCACCAGTGTCATTGCATGTGTGTTCTTTTTACTAACAACAACTTGAGAAATTGCATGTGTGTTCTTTTCACATACCACATATGGATCCACCACTGTCATTGAAATGTGAGTTCTCTTCAGAGACCACACATGGATCCACCAGTGTCATTGCATGTGTGTTATTTTTACTACCAACAACTTGACTCATTTCATGACTATTATTTTCACATACCACATACGGATCCACCAGTGTCATTGAAATGTGTGTTCTCCTCAGATACCACACATGGATCCACCAGTGCCATTGCATGTGTGCTCTTTTTAATAACAACCAGAGTCATTGCATGTGTGTTCTTTTCACAATCCACCTATGGATCCACCCGTGTCATTGCATGTGTGTTCTTCTCATTAACCACAGTTAGAGTCATTGCATGTGTGTTCTCTTCAGAGACCACACATGCATCCACCAGTGTCATTGCATGCGTGTTCTTTTTACTAACAACAATTGGAGTCATTGCATGTGTGTTCTTTTCACATACCACATATGGATCCACCAGTGTCATTGAAATGTGTGTTCTCTTCAGAGACCACACATGGATCCACCAGTGTCATTGCATGTGTGTTCTTTTTACTAACAACAACTAGAGTCAATGCATGTGTGTTCTTTTCACATACCACATATGGATCCACCACTGTCATTGAAATGTGAGTTCTCTTCAGAGACCACACATGGATCCACCAGTGTCATTGCATGTGTGTTATTTTTACTACCAACAACTGGAGTCATTTCATGACTATTATTTTCACATACCACATACGGATCCACCAGTGTCATTGAAATGTGTGTTCTCCTCAGATACCACACATGGATCCACCAGTGCCATTGCATGTGTGCTCTTTTTAATAACAACCAGAGTCATTGCATGTGTGTTCTTTTCACAATCCACCTATGGATCCACCCGTGTCATTGCATGTGTGTTCTTCTCATTAACCACAGTTAGAGTCATTGCATGTGTGTTCTCTTCAGAGACCACACATGCATCCACCAGTGTCATTGCATGCGTGTTCTTTTTACTAACAACAATTGGAGTCATTGCATGTGTGTTCTTTTCACATACCACATATGGATCCACCAGTGTCATTGAAATGTGTGTTCTCTTCAGAGACCACACATGGATCCACCAGTGTCATTGCATGTGTGTTCTTTTTACTAACAACAACTAGAGTCAATGCATGTGTGTTCTTTTCACATACCACATATGGATCCACCTGTGTCATTGAAATGTATGTTCTTCTCATTAACCATAGCTTGAGTCATTGCATATGTGTTCTCTTCAGAGATCACACATGGATCCACCAGTGTCATTGCATGTGTGTTCTTTTTACTAACAACAACTGGCGTCATTGCATGTGTGTTCTTTTCAAATACCACATATGGATCCACAAGTGTCATTGAAATGTGTGTTCTCTTCAGAGACCACACATGAATCCACCAGTGTCATTGCATGTGTGTTCTTTTTACTACCAACAACTGGAGTTATTGCATGTGTGTTCTTTTCACATACAACATATGGATCCACCAGTGTCATTGCATGTGTGTTCTCTTTAGAGACCACACATGGATCCACCAGTGTCATTGCATGTGTGTTCTTTTGACTAATAACAATTGGAGTCTTTTCATGACTATGCTTTTCACATACCATATACGGATCCACCAGTGTCATTGAAATGTGTGTTCTATTTAAAGACCACACATAGATCCACCAGTTTCATTGCATGTGTGCTCTTTTTAATAACAACAACTAGAGTCATTGCATGTGTGTTCTTTTCACAATCCACCTATGGATCCACCAGTGTCATTGCGTGTGTGTTCTTCTCATTAACCACAGTTAGAGTCATTGCATGTGTGTTCTCTTTAGAGACCACACATGGATCCACTAGTGTCATTGCATGTGTGTTCTTTTTACTAACAACAACTAGAGTCTTTTCATGACTATGCTTTTCACATACCACATACGGATCCACCAGTGTCATTGAAATGTGTGTTCTCTTTAGAGACCACACATAGATCCACCAGTGTCATTGCATGTGTGCTCTTTTTAATAACAACAACTAGAGTCATTGCATGTGTGTTCTTTTCACAATCCACCTATGGATCCACCAGTGTCATTGCGTGTGTGTTCTTCTCATTAACCACAGTTAGAGTCATTGCATGTGTGTTCTCTTCAGAGACCACACATGGATCCACCAGTGTCATTGCATGTGTGTTCTTTTTACTAACAACAACGGGAGTCATTGCATGCGTGTTATTTTCACATACCACATATGGATCCACCAGTGTCATTGAAATGTGTGTTCTCTTCAGAGACCACACATTGATCCACTAGTGTCATTGAATCTGTGTTCTTTTTACTAACAACAACTAGAGTCATTGCATGTGTGTTCTTTTCACATACCACATATGGATCCACCAGTGTTATTGCATGTGTGTTCTCTTTAGAGACCACACATGGATCCACCAGTGTAATGGCATGTGTGCACTTTTTACAAACCACAACTGGAGTCATTTCATGACTGTTCTTTTCACATACCACATATGGATCCACCGGTGTCATTGAAATTTGTGTTCTCTTCAGAGACCACACATGGATCCCCAATGTCATTGCATGTGTGTTCTTTTCACATACCACCAAATTCATTGAAATGTGTGTTCTCTTCAAAGACCACACATGGATCCACCAGTGTCATTGCATGTGTGTTCTTCTCATTAACCACAGCTAGAGTCATTGCATGTGTATTGTCTTCAGAGACCACACATGGATCCACCAGTGTAATTGCATGTGTGCTCTTGTTACTAACAACAACTAGAGTCATTTCATGACTATTATTTTCACATACCATATATGGATCCACTAGTGTCTTTGAAATGTGTGTTCTCTTCAGAGACCACACATGGATCCACCAGTGTCATTGCATGTGTGTTCTTTTTACTCACAACAACTAGAGTCATTGCATGTGTGTTCATTTCACATACCACATACGGATCCACCCGTGTCATTGAAATGTGTGTTCTTCTCATTAACCACAACTAGAGTCATTGCATGTGTGTTCTCTTTAGAGACCACACATGGATCCACCAGTGTCATTGCATGTGTGTTCTTTTTACTAACAACAACTTGAGAAATTGCATGTGTGTTCTTTTCACATACCACATATGGATCCACCACTGTCATTGAAATGTGAGTTCTCTTCAGAGACCACACATGGATCCACCAGTGTCATTGCATGTGTGTTATTTTTACTACCAACAACTGGAGTCATTTCATGACTATTATTTTCACATACCACATACGGATCCACCAGTGTCATTGAAATGTGTGTTCTCCTCAGATACCACACATGGATCCACCAGTGCCATTGCATGTGTGCTCTTTTTAATAACAACCAGAGTCATTGCATGTGTGTTCTTTTCACAATCCACCTATGGATCCACCCGTGTCATTGCATGTGTGTTCTTCTCATTAACCACAGTTAGAGTCATTGCATGTGTGTTCTCTTCAGAGACCACACATGCATCCACCAGTGTCATTGCATGCGTGTTCTTTTTACTAACAACAACTGGAGTCATTGCATGTGTGTTCTTTTCACATACCACATATGGATCCACCAGTGTCATTGAAATGTGTGTTCTCTTCAGAGACCACACATGGATCCACCAGTGTCATTGCATGTGTGTTCTTTTTACTAACAACAACTAGAGTCAATGCATGTGTGTTCTTTTCACATACCACATATGGATCCACCTGTGTCATTGAAATGTATGTTCTTCTCATTAACCATAGCTTGAGTCATTGCATATGTGTTCTCTTCAGAGATCACACATGGATCCACCAGTGTCATTGCATGTGTGTTCTTTTTACTAACAACAACTGGCGTCATTGCATGTGTGTTCTTTTCAAATACCACATATGGATCCACAAGTGTCATTGAAATGTGTGTTCTCTTCAGAGACCACACATGAATCCACCAGTGTCATTGCATGTGTGTTCTTTTTACTAACAACAACTAGAGTCTTTTCATGACTATGCTTTTCACATACCACATACGGATCCACCAGTGTCATTGAAATGTGTGTTCTCTTTAGAGACCACACATAGATCCACCAGTGTCATTGCATGTGTGCTCTTTTTAATAACAACAACTAGAGTCATTGCATGTGTGTTCTTTTCACAATCCACCTATGGATCCACCAGTGTCATTGCGTGTGTGTTCTTCTCATTAACCACAGTTAGAGTCATTGCATGTGTGTTCTCTTCAGAGACCACACATGGATCCACCAGTGTCATTGCATGTGTGTTCTTTTTACTAACAACAACGAGAGTCATTGCATGCGTGTTATTTTCACATACCACATATGGATCCACCAGTGTCATTGAAATGTGTGTTCTCTTCAGAGACCACACATTGATCCACTAGTGTCATTGAATCTGTGTTCTTTTTACTAACAACAACTAGAGTCATTGCATGTGTGTTCTTTTCACATACCACATATGGATCCACCAGTGTTATTGCATGTGTGTTCTCTTTAGAGACCACACATGGATCCACCAGTGTAATGGCATGTGTGCACTTTTTACAAACCACAACTGGAGTCATTTCATGACTGTTCTTTTCACATACCACATATGGATCCACCGGTGTCATTGAAATTTGTGTTCTCTTTAGAGACCACACATGGATCCCCAATGTCATTGCATGTGTGTTCTTTTCACATACCACCAAAGTCATTGAAATGTGTGTTCTCTTCAAAGACCACACATGGATCCACCAGTGTCATTGCATGTGTGTTCTTCTCATTAACCACAGCTAGAGTCATTGCATGTGTATTGTCTTCAGAGACCACACATGGATCCACCAGTGTAATTGCATGTGTGCTCTTGTTACTAACAACAACTAGAGTCATTTCATGACTATTATTTTCACATACCATATATGGATCCACTAGTGTCTTTGAAATGTGTGTTCTCTTCAGAGACCACACATGGATCCACCAGTGTCATTGCATGTGTGTTCTTTTTACTCACAACAACTAGAGTCATTGCATGTGTGTTCTTTTCACATACCACATACGGATCCACCCGTGTCATTGAAATGTGTGTTCTTCTCATTAACCACAACTAGAGTCATTGCATGTGTGTTCTCTTTAGAGACCACACATGGATCCACCAGTGTCATTGCATGTGTGTTCTTTTTACTAACAACAACTTGAGAAATTGCATGTGTGTTCTTTTCACATACCACATATGGATCCACCACTGTCATTGAAATGTGAGTTCTCTTCAGAGACCACACATGGATCCACCAGTGTCATTGCATGTGTGTTATTTTTACTACCAACAACTGGAGTCATTTCATGACTATTATTTTCACATACCACATACGGATCCACCAGTGTCATTGAAATGTGTGTTCTCCTCAGATACCACACATGGATCCACCAGTGCCATTGCATGTGTGCTCTTTTTAATAACAACCAGAGTCATTGCATGTGTGTTCTTTTCACAATCCACCTATGGATCCACCCGTGTCATTGCATGTGTGTTCTTCTCATTAACCACAGTTAGAGTCATTGCATGTGTGTTCTCTTCAGAGACCACACATGCATCCACCAGTGTCATTGCATGCGTGTTCTTTTTACTAACAACAACTGGAGTCATTGCATGTGTGTTCTTTTCACATACCACATATGGATCCACCAGTGTCATTGAAATGTGTGTTCTCTTCAGAGACCACACATGGATCCACCAGTGTCATTGCATGTGTGTTCTTTTTACTAACAACAACTAGAGTCAATGCATGTGTGTTCTTTTCACATACCACATATGGATCCACCTGTGTCATTGAAATGTATGTTCTTCTCATTAACCATAGCTTGAGTCATTGCATATGTGTTCTCTTCAGAGATCACACATGGATCCACCAGTGTCATTGCATGTGTGTTCTTTTTACTAACAACAACTGGCGTCATTGCATGTGTGTTCTTTTCAAATACCACATATGGATCCACAAGTGTCATTGAAATGTGTGTTCTCTTCAGAGACCACACATGAATCCACCAGTGTCATTGCATGTGTGTTCTTTTTACTAACAACAACTAGAGTCTTTTCATGACTATGCTTTTCACATACCACATACGGATCCACCAGTGTCATTGAAATGTGTGTTCTCTTTAGAGACCACACATAGATCCACCAGTGTCATTGCATGTGTGCTCTTTTTAATAACAACAACTAGAGTCATTGCATGTGTGTTCTTTTCACAATCCACCTATGGATCCACCAGTGTCATTGCGTGTGTGTTCTTCTCATTAACCACAGTTAGAGTCATTGCATGTGTGTTCTCTTCAGAGACCACACATGGATCCACCAGTGTCATTGCATGTGTGTTCTTTTTACTAACAACAACGAGAGTCATTGCATGCGTGTTATTTTCACATACCACATATGGATCCACCAGTGTCATTGAAATGTGTGTTCTCTTCAGAGACCACACATTGATCCACTAGTGTCATTGAATCTGTGTTCTTTTTACTAACAACAACTAGAGTCATTGCATCTGTGTTCTTTTCACATACCACATATGGATCCACCAGTGTTATTGCATGTGTGTTCTCTTTAGAGACCACACATGGATCCACCAGTGTAATGGCATGTGTGCACTTTTTACAAACCACAACTGGAGTCATTTCATGACTGTTCTTTTCACATACCACATATGGATCCACCGGTGTCATTGAAATTTGTGTTCTCTTCAGAGACCACACATGGATCCCCAATGTCATTGCATGTGTGTTCTTTTCACATACCACCAAAGTCATTGAAATGTGTGTTCTCTTCAAAGACCACACATGGATCCACCAGTGTCATTGCATGTGTGTTCTTCTCATTAACCACAGCTAGAGTCATTGCATGTGTATTCTCTTCAGAGACCACACATGGATCCACCAATGTAATTGCATGTGTGCTCTTGTTACTAACAACAACTAGAGTCATTTCATGACTATTATTTTCACATACCATATATGGATCCACTAGTGTCTTTGAAATGTGTGTTCTCTTCAGAGACCACACATGGATCCACCAGTGTCATTGCATGTGTGTTCTTTTTACTCACAACAACTAGAGTCATTGCATGTGTGTTCTTTTCACATACCACATACGGATCCACCCGTGTCATTGAAATGTGTGTTCTTCTCATTAACCACAACTAGAGTCATTGCATGTGTGTTCTCTTTAGAGACCACACATGGATCCACCAGTGTCATTGCATGTGTGTTCTTTTTACTAACAACAACTTGAGAAATTGCATGTGTGTTCTTTTCACATACCACATATGGATCCACCACTGTCATTGAAATGTGAGTTCTCTTCAGAGACCACACATGGATCCACCAGTGTCATTGCATGTGTGTTATTTTTACTACCAACAACTGGAGTCATTTCATGACTATTATTTTCACATACCACTACGGATCCACCAGTGTCATTGAAATGTGTGTTCTCCTCAGATACCACACATGGATCCACCAGTGCCATTGCATGTGTGCTCTTTTTAATAACAACCAGAGTCATTGCATGTGTGTTCTTTTCACAATCCACCTATGGATCCACCCGTGTCATTGCATGTGTGTTCTTCTCATTAACCACAGTTAGAGTCATTGCATGTGTGTTCTCTTCAGAGACCACACATGCATCCACCAGTGTCATTGCATGCGTGTTCTTTTTACTAACAACAACTGGAGTCATTGCATGTGTGTTCTTTTCACATACCACATATGGATCCACCAGTGTCATTGAAATGTGTGTTCTCTTCAGAGACCACACATGGATCCACCAGTGTCATTGCATGTGTGTTCTTTTTACTAACAACAACTAGAGTCAATGCATGTGTGTTCTTTTCACATACCACATATGGATCCACCTGTGTCATTGAAATGTATGTTCTTCTCATTAACCATAGCTTGAGTCATTGCATATGTGTTCTCTTCAGAGATCACACATGGATCCACCAGTGTCATTGCATGTGTGTTCTTTTTACTAACAACAACTGGCGTCATTGCATGTGTGTTCTTTTCAAATACCACATATGGATCCACAAGTGTCATTGAAATGTGTGTTCTCTTCAGAGACCACACATGAATCCACCAGTGTCATTGCATGTGTGTTCTTTTTACTACCAACAACTGGAGTTATTGCATGTGTGTTCTTTTCACATACAACATATGGATCCACCAGTGTCATTGCATGTGTGTTCTCTTTAGAGACCACACATGGATCCACCAGTGTCATTGCATGTGTGTTCTTTTGACTAATAACAATTGGAGTCTTTTCATGACTATGCTTTTCACATACCACATACGGATCCACCAGTGTCATTGAAATGTGTGTTCTATTTAAAGACCACACATAGATCCACCAGTTTCATTGCATGTGTGCTCTTTTTAATAACAACAACTAGAGTCATTGCATGTGTGTTCTTTTCACAATCCACCTATGGATCCACCAGTGTCATTGCGTGTGTGTTCTTCTCATTAACCACAGTTAGAGTCATTGCATGTGTGTTCTCTTCAGAGACCACACATGGATCCACCAGTGTCATTGCATGTGTGTTCTTTTTACTAACAACAACGGGAGTCATTTCATGACTATTATTTTCACATACCACATATGGATCCACCAGTGTCAATGAAATGTGTGTTCTCTTCAGAGACCACACATGGATCCACCAGTGTCATTGAATGTCTGTTCTTTTTACTAACAACAACTAGAGTCAATGCATGTGTGTTCTTTTCACATACCACATATGGATCCACCAGTGTCATTGAAATGAGTGTTCTCTTCAGAGACCACACATGGATCCACCAGTGTCATTGCATGTGTGCTCTTTTTACTAACAACAACCAATGTCATTGCATGTGTGCTCGTTTCACTAATAACAACCAGAGTCAATGCATGTGTGTTCTCTTCAGACACCACACATGGATCCACCAGAGTCATTGGATGTGTGCTCTTTTTACTAACAACAACTAGAGTTAATGCATGTGTGTTCTTTTCACATACCACATATGGATCCACCTGTGTCATTGAAATGTGTGTTCTTCTCATTAACCATAGCTAGAGTCATTGCATATGTGTTCTCTTCAGAGACCACACATGGATCCACCAGTGTCATTGCATGTGTGTTCTTTTTACTAACAACAACTAGAGTCATTGCATGTGTGTTCTTTTCACATACCACATATGGATCCACCCGTGTCATTGAAATGTGTGTTCTTCTCATTAACCACAAGTAGAGTCATTGCATGTGTGTTCTCTTTAGAGACCACACATGGATCCACCAGTGTCATTGCATGTGTGTTCTTTTTACTAATAACAACTGGAGTCTTTTCATGACTATGCTTTTCACATACCACATACGGATCCACCAGTGTTATTGAAATGTGTGTTCTCTTTAGAGACCACACATAGATCCACCAGTTTCATTGCATGTGTGCTCTTTTTAATAACAACAACTAGAGTCATTACATGTGTGTTCTTTTCACAATCCACCTATGGATCCACCAGTGTCATTGCGTGTGTGTTCTTCTCATTAACCACAGTTTGAGTCATTGCATGTGTGTTCTCTTCAGAGACCACACATGGATCCACCAGTGTCATTGCATGTGTGTTCTTTTTACTAACAACAACGGGAGTCATTTCATGACTATTATTTTCACATACCACATATGGATCCACCAGTGTCATTGAAATGTGTGTTCTCTTCAGAGACCACACATGGATCCACCAGTGTCATTGAATGTCTGTTCTTTTTACTAACAACAACTAGAATCAATGCATGTGTGTTCTTTTCACATACCACATATGGATCCACCAGTGTCATTGAAATGTGTGTTCTCTTCAGAGACCACACATGGATCCACCAGTGTCATTGCATGTGTGTTCTTTTTACTAACAATAACCAGAGTCATTACATGTGTGTTCTTTTCACAATCCACCTATGGATCCACCAGTGTCATTGCATGTGTGTTCTTCTCATTAACCACAACTAGAGTCATTGCATGTGTGTTCTATTCAGAGACCACACATGGATCCACCAGTGTCATTGCATTTGTGTACTTTTTACTAACAACAACCAGAGTCATTGCATCTGTGTTCTTTTCACATACCACATATGGATCCACCAGTGTTATTGCATGTGTGTTCTCTTTAGAGACCACACATGGATCCACCAGTGTAATGGCATGTGTGCACTTTTTACTAACCACAACTGGAGTCATTTCATGACTGTTCTTTTCACATACCACATATGGATCCACCGGTGTCATTGAAATGTGTGTTCTATTTAAAGACCACACATAGATCCACCAGTTTCATTGCATGTGTGCTCTTTTTAATAACAACAACTAGAGTCATTGCATGTGTGTTCTTTTCACAATCCACCTATGGATCCACCAGTGTCATTGCGTGTGTGTTCTTCTCATTAACCATAGTTAGAGTCATTGCATGTGTGTTCTCTTCAGAGACCACACATGGATCCACCAGTGTCATTGCATGTGTGTTCTTTTTACTAACAACAACGGGAGTCATTTCATGACTATTATTTTCACATACCACATATGGATCCACTAGTGTCATTGAAATGTGTGTTCTCTTCAGAGACCACACATGGATCCACCAGTGTCACTGAATGTGTGTTCTTTTTACTAACAACAACTAGAGTCAATGCATGTGTGTTCTTTTCACATACCACATATGGATCCACCGGTGTCATTGAAATGAGTGTTCTCTTCAGAGACCACACATGGATCCACCAGTGTCATTGCATGTGTGCTCTTTTTACTAACAACAACCAATGTCATTGCATGTGTGCTCGATTCACTAATAACAACCAGAGTCAATGCATGTGTGTTCTCTTCAGACACCACACATGGATCCACCAGAGTCATTGGATGTGTGCTCTTTTTACTAACAACAACTAGAGTCAATGCATGTGTGTTCTTTTCACATACCACATATGGATCCACCTGTGTCATTGAAATGTGTGTTCTTCTCATTAACCATAGCTAGAGTCATTGCATATGTGTTCTCTTCAGAGACCACACATGGATCCACCAGTGTCATTGCATGTGTGTTCTTTTTACTAACAACAACTAGAGTCATTGCATGTGTGTTCTTTTCACATACCACATATGGATCCACCCGTGTCATTGAAATGTGTGTTCTTCTCATTAACCACAACTAGAGTCATTGCATGTGTGTTCTCTTTAGAGACCACACATGGATCCACCAGTGTCATTGCATGTGTGTTCTTTTTACTAATAATAACTGGAGTCTTTTCATGACTATGCTTTTCACATACCACATACGGATCCACCAGTGTTATTGAAATGTGTGTTCTCTTTAGAGACCACAAATAGATCCACCAGTTTCATTGCATGTGTGCTCTTTTTAATAACAACAACTAGAGTCATTACATGTGTGTTCTTTTCACAATCCACCTATGGACCACCAGTGTCATTGCGTGTGTGTTCTTCTCATTAACCACAGTTTGAGTCATTGCATGTGTGTTCTCTTCAGAGACCACACATGGATCCACCAGTGTCATTGCATGTGTGTTCTTTTTACTAACAACAACGGGAGTCATTTCATGACTATTATTTTCACATACCACATATGGATCCACCAGTGTCATTGAAATGTGTGTTCTCTTCAGAGACCACACATGGATCCACCAGTGTCATTGAATGTCTGTTCTTTTTACTAACAACAACTAGAGTCAATGCATGTGTGTTCTTTTCACATACCACATATGGATCCACCAGTGTCATTGAAATGTGTGTTCTCTTCAGAGACCACACATGGATCCACCAGTGTCATTGCATGTGTGTTCTTTTTACTAACAACAACCAGAGTCATTACATGTGTGTTCTTTTCACAATCCACCTATGGATCCACCAGTGTCATTGCATGTGTGTTCTTCTCATTAACCACAACTAGAGTCATTGCATGTGTGTTCTATTCAGAGACCACACATGGATCCACCAGTGTCATTGCATTTGTGTACTTTTTACTAACAACAACCAGAGTCATTGCATATGTGTTCTTTTCACATACCACATATGGATCCACCAGTGTTATTGCATGTGTGTTCTCTTTAGAGACCACACATGGATCCACCAATGTAATGGCATGTGTGCACTTTTTACTAACCACAACTGGAGTCATTTCATGACTGTTCTTTTCACATACCACATATGGATCCACCGGTGTCATTGAAATTTGTGTTCTCTTTAGAGACCACACATGGATCCCCAATGTCATTGCATGTGTGTTCTTTTCACATACCACCAAAGTCATTGAAATGTGTGTTCTCTTCAAAGACCACACATGGATCCACCAGTGTCATTGCATGTGTGTTCTTCTCATTAACCACAGCTAGAGTCATTGCATGTGTATTCTCTTCAGAGACCACACATGGAGCCACCAGTGTAATTGCATGTGTGCTCTTATTACTAACAACAACTGGAGTTATTTCATGACTATTATTTTCACATACCATATATGGATCCACTAGTGTCATTGAAATGTGTGTTCTCTTCAAAGACCACACATGGATCCACCAGTGTCATTGCATGTGTGTTCTTTTTACTAACAACAACTAGAGTCATTGCATGTTTGTTCTTTTCACATACCACATATGGATTCACCCGTGTCATTGAAATGTGTGTTCTTCTCATTAACCACAACTAGAGTCATTGCATGTGTGTTCTCTTTAGAAACCACACATGGATCCACCAGTGTCATTGCATGTGTGTTCTTTTTACTAACAACAACCAGAGTCATTGCATGCATGTTCTTTTTACTAACAACAACTGGAGTCATTGCATGTGTGTTCTTTTCACATACCACATATGGATCCACCAGTGTCATTGAAATGTGTGTTCTCTTCAGAGACCACACATGGATCCACCAGTGTCATTGCACGTGTGCTCTTTTTAATAACAACAACTAGAGTCATTGCATTTGTGTTCTTTTCACAATCCACCTATGGATCCACCCGTGTCATTGCATGTGTGTTCTTCTCATTAACCACAGTTAGAGTCATTGCATGTGTGTTCTTTTCAGAGACCACACATGGATCCACCAGTGTCATTGCATGCGTGTTCTTTTTACTAACAACAACTGGAGTCATTGCATGTGTGTTCTTTTCACATACCACATATGGATCCACCAGTGTCATTGAAATGTGTGTTCTCTTCAGAGACCACACATGGATCCACCAGTGTCATTGCATGTGTGTTCTTTTTATAACAACAACTAGAGTCAATGCATGTGTGTTCTTTTCACATACCACATATGGATCCACCTGTGTCATTGAAATGTGTGTTCTTCTCATTAACCATAGCTAGAGTCATTGCATATGTGTTCTCTTCAGAGACCACACATGGATCCACCAGTGTCATTGCATGTGTGTTCTTTTTACTAACTACAACTGGCGTCATTGCATGTGTGTTCTTTTCAAATACCACATATGGATCCACAAGTGTCATTGAAATGTGTGTTCTCTTCAGAGACCACACATGGATCCACCAGTGTCATTGCATGTGTGTTCTTTTTACTAACAACAAATGGAGTCATTGCATGCGTGTTCTTTTCACACGCCACACATGGATCCACCAGTCATTGAAATGTGTGTTCTCTTCAGAGACCACACATGGATCCACTAGTGTCATTGCATGTGTGTTCTTTTTACTAACAACAACTAGAGTCAATGCATGTGTGTTCTTTTCACATACCACATATGGATCCACCAGTGTCATTGAAATGTGTGTTCTCTTCAGAGACCACACATAGATCCACCAGTGTCATTGCATGTGTGCTCTTTTTACTAACAACAACCAGTGTCATTGCATGTGTGCTCTTTTTACTAATAACAACCAGAGTCATTGCATGTGTGTTCTCTTCAGACACCACACATGGATCCACCAGTGTCATTGGATGTGTGCTCTTTTTACTAACAACTGGAGTCATTTCATGACTATTATTTTAACATACCACATATGGATCCACCAGTCTCATTGAAATGTGTGTTCTCTTCAGAGTCCACACATGGATGCACCAGTGTCATTGCATGTGTGTTCTTTTTACTAACAACAACCAGAGTCATTGCATGTGTGTTCTTTTCACAATCCACCTATGGATCCACCAGTGTCATTGCATGTGTGTTATTCTCATTAACCACAACTAGAGTCATTGCATGTGTGTTCTATTCAGAGACCACACATGGATCCACCAGTGTCATTGCATGTGTGTTCTTTTTACTAACAACAACCAGAGTCATTGCATATGTGTTGTTTTCACATACCACATATGGATCCACCAGTGTTATTGCATGTGTGTTCTCTTTAGAGACCACACATGGATCCACCAGTTTAATGGCATGTGTGCACTTTTTACTAACCACAACTGGAGTGATTTTATGACTGTTCTTGTCACATACCACATATGGATCCACCGGTGTCATTGAAATGTGTGTTCTCTTCAGAGACCACACATGGATCCCCAATGTCATTGCATGTGTGTTCTTTTCACATACCACCAGTCATTGAAATGTGTGTTCTCTTCAAAGACCACACATGGATCCACCAGTGTCATTGCATGTGTGTTCTTCTCATTAACCACAGCTAGAGTCATTGCATGTGTATTCTCTTCAGAGACCACACATGGATCCACCAGTGTAATTGCATGTGTGCTCTTGTTACTAACAACAACTGGAGTCATTTCATGACTATTATTTTCACATACCATATATGGATCCACTAGTGTCATTGAAATGTGCGTTCTCTTCAGAGACCACACATGGATCCACCAGTGTCATTGCATGTGTGTTCTTTTTACTAACAACAACTAGAGTCATCGCTTGTGTGTTCTTTTCACATACCACATATGGATCCACCCGTGTCATTGAAATGTGTGTTCTTCTCATTAACCACAGCTAGAGTCATTGCATGTGTGTTCTCGTTAGAGACCACACATGGATCCACCAGTGTCATTGCATGTGTGTTCTTTTTACTAACAACAACTTGAGTCACTACATGTGTGTTCTTTTCACATACCACATATGGATCCACCACTGTCATTGAAATGTGAGTTCTCTTCAGAGACCACACATGGATCCACCAGTGTCATTGCTTGTGTGTTCTTTGTACTAACAACAACTGGAGTCATTGCAGGCGTGTTCTCTTCAGAGACCATACATGGATTCACCAGTGTCATTGCATGTGTGCTCTTTTTACTAACAACAGCCAGAGTCATTGCATGTGTGTTGTCTTTATAGACCACACATGGATCCACTAGTGTCATTGCATGCGTGTTCTTTTTACTAACAACAACTGGAGTCATTTCATGACTATTCTTTTCACATACCACATGTGGATCCACCAGTGTCATTGAAATGTGTGTTCTCTTTAGAGACCACACATGGATCCACTAGGGTCATTGCATGAGTTTTTTTACTAACAACAACCATAGTCATTGCATGTGTGTTGTTTTAACAATCTACCTATGGATCCACCAGTGTCATTGCATGTGTGCTCTTCTCATTAACCACAACTAGTGTCATTGAAATGTGTGTTCTCTTCAGAGACCACACATGGATCCACCCGTGTCCTTGCATGTGTGTTCTTTTTAATAACAACAACCAGAGTCATTGCATGTGTGTTCTTTTCACAATCCACCTATGGATCCACCAGTGTCATTGCATGTGTGTTCTTCTCATTAACCACTGTTAGAGTCATTGCATGTGTGCTCTCTTTAGAGACCATACATGGATCCACCAGTGTCATTGGATGTGTGTTCTTTTTACTAACAATAATTGGAGTCATTGTATGCGTGTTCTTTTCATATACCACATATGGATCCACCAGTGTCATTGAAATGTGTGTTCTCTTTAGAGACCACACATGGATCCACCAGTGTCATTGAATGTGTGTTCTTTTTACTAACAACAACTAGAGTCAATGCATGAGTGTTCTTTTCACATACCACATATGGATCCACCAGTGTCATTGAAATGTGTGTTCTCTTTAGAGACCGCACATAGATCCACCAGTGTCATTGCATGTGTGCTCTTTTTACTAACAACAACCAGTGTCATTGCATGTGTGATCTTTTTACTAATAACAACCAGAGTCATTGCATGTGTGTTCTCTTCAGAGACCACACATGGATCCAGCAGTGTCATTGCATGTGTGTTCTTTTTACTAACAACAACTGGAGTCATTGCATGCGTGTTCTTTTCACACGCCACATATGGATCCACCAGTGTCATTGAAATGTCTGTTCTCTTCAGAGACCACACATGGATCCACTAGTGTCATTGCATGTGTGTTCTTTTTACTAACAACAACTAGAGTCAATGCATGTGTGTTCTTTTCACATACCACATATGGATCCACCAGTGTCATTGAAATGTGTGTTCTCTTCAGAGACCACACATAGATCCACCAGTGTCATTGCATGTGTGCTCTTTTTACTAACAAGAACCAGCGTCATTGCATGTGTGCTCTTTTTACTAATAACAACCAGAGTCATTTCATGTGTGTTCTCTTCAGACACCACACATGGATCCACCAGTGTCATTGCATGTGTGCTCTTTTTACTAACAACTGGAGTCATTTCATGCCTATTATTTTCACATACCATATATGGATCCACTAGTGGCATTGAAATGTGTGTTCTCTTTAGAGACCACACATGGATCCACCAGTGTCATTGCATGTGTGTTCTTTTTACTAACAACAACCAGAGTCATTGCATATGTGTTCTTTTCACAATCCACCTATGGATCCACAAGTGTCATTGCATGTGTGTTCTTCTCATTAACCACAGCTAGAGTCATTGCATGTGTGTTCTATTCAGAGACCACACATGGATCCAGCAGTGTCATTGCATGTGTGTTGTTTTTAGTAACAACAACTAGAGTCATTTCATTACTATTCTTTTCATATACCACATACGGATCCACCAATGTCATTGAAATGTGTGTTCTCTTCAGAGACCACACATGGATCCACCAGTGTCATTGCATGTGTGTTCTTTTTACCAACAACAACTGGAGTCATTGCATGCGTGTTCTTCTCACATACCACATATGGGTCCACCAGTGTCATTGAAATGTGTGTTCTCTTCAGAGACCACACATGGATCCACCAGTGTCATTGCATGTGTGTTCTTTTTACTAACAACAACTAGAGTCAATGCATGTGTGTTCTTTTCATATACCACATATGGATCCACCAGTGTCATTGAAATGGCTATTCTCTTCAGAGACCACACATGGATCCACCAGTGTCATTGCATGGGTTTTTTTTCTAACAACAACTAGTGTCATTGCATGTGTGCTCTTTTTACTAATAACAACCAGAGTCATTGCATGTATGTTCTCTTGAGACACCACACATGGATCCACCAGTGTCATTGCATGTGTGCTCTTTTTACTAACAACTGGAGTCATTTCATGACTATTATTTTCACATACCACATATGGATCCACCAGTGTCATTGAAATGTGTGTTCTCTTCAGAGACCACACATGGATCCACCAGTGTTATTGCATGTGTGTTCTTTTTAATAACAACAACTAGAGTCATTGCATGTGTGTTCTTTTCACAATCCACCTATGGATCCACCAGTGTCATTGCATGTGTGTTCTTCTCATTAACCACAGCTAGAGTCATCGCATGTGTGTTCTATTCAGAGACCACACATGGATCCACCAGTGTCATTGCATGTGTGTTCTTTTTAGTAACAACAACTGGAGTCATTTCATGACTATTCTTTTCACATACCACATACGGATCCACCAGTGTCATTGAAATGTGTGTTCTCTTCAGAGACCACACATGGATCCACCAGTGTCATTGCATGTGTGTTCTTTTCACAATCCACCTATGGATCCACTCATGTCATTGCATGTGTGTTATTCTCATTAACAACAGTTAGAGTCATTGCATGTGTGTTCTCTTTAGAGACCACACATGGATCCACCAGTGTCATTGCATGTGTGTTCTTTTTACTAACAACAACTGGAGTCATTGCATGTGTGTTCTTTTCACATACCACATATGGATCCACCAGTGTCATTGAAATGTGTGTTCTCTTCAGAGACCACACATGGATCAACCAGTGTCATTGCATGTGTGTTCTTTTTACTATTAACAACTAGAGTAAATGCATGTGTGTTCTTTTCACATACCACATATGGATCCACCTATGTCATTGAAATGTTTGTTCTTCTCATTAACCACAGCTAGAGTCATTGCATGTGGTGTTCTCTTCAGAGACCACACATGGATCCACCAGTGTCATTGCATGTGTGTTCTTTTTTCTAAAAACAACTGGCATCAATGCATGTGTGTTCTTTTCACATACCACATATGGATCCACAAGTGCCATTGAAATGTGTGTTCTCTTCAAAGACCACACATGAATCCACCGGTGTCATTGCATGTGTGTTCTTTTTACTACCAACAACTGGAGTAATTGCATGTGTGTTCTTTTCACATACAACATATGGATCCACCATTGTCATTGCATGTGTGTTCTCTTTAGAGACCACACATGGATCCACCAGTGTCATTACATGTGTGTTCTTTTTACTAACAACAACTAGAGTCTTTTCATGACTATGCTTTTCAGATACCACATACGGATCCACCAGTGTCATTGAAATGTGTGTTCTCTTCAGAGACCAGACATGGATCCACCAGTGTCATTACATGTGTGTTCTTTTTAATAACAACAACTAGAGTCATTGCATGTGTGTTCTTTTCACAATCCACCTATGGATCCACCAGTGTCATTGCATGTGTGTTCTCTTCAGAGACCACACATGGATCCACCAGTGTCATTGCATTTGTGTTCTTTTTACTAACAACAACGGGAGTCATTGCATGCGTGTTCTTTCCACATACCACATTTGGATCCACCAGTGTCATTGAAATGTGTGTTCTCTTCAGAGACCACACATGGATCCACCAGTGTCATTGAATGTGTGTTCTTTTTACTAACAACAACTAGAGTCAATGCATGTGTGTTCTTTTCACATACCACATATGGATCCACTAGTGTCATTGAAATGTGTGTTCTCTTCAGAGACCACACATGGAACCACCAGTGTCATTGCATGTGTGCTCTTTTTACTAACAACAACCAATGTCATTGCATGTGTGCTCTTTTTACTAATAACTACCAGAGTCATTGCATGTGTGTTCTCTTTAGACACCACACATGGATCCACCAGTGTCATTACATGTGTGCTCTTTTTACTAACAACTGGAGTCATTTCATGACTATTATTTTCACATACCACATATGGATCCACCAGTGTCATTGAAATGTGTGTTCTCTTCAGAGACCACACATGGATCCACCAGTGTCATTGCATGTGTGTTCTTTTTACTAACAACAACCAGAGTCATTGCATGTGTGTTCTTTTCACAATCCACCTATGGATCCACCAGTGTCATTGCATGTGTGTTCTTCTCATTAACCACAGCTAGAGTCATTGCATGTGTGTTCTATTCAGAGACCACACATGGATCTACCAGTGGCATTACATGTGTGTTCTTTTTACGAACAGCAACCAGAGTCATTGCATCTGTGTTCTTTTCACATACCACATATGGATCCACCAGTGTTATTGCATGTGTGTTCTCTTTAGAGACCACACATGGATCGACCAGTGTAATGGCATGTGTGCACTTTTTACTAACCACAGCTGGAGTCATTTCATGACTGTTCTTTTCACATACCACATATGGATCCACCGGTGTCATTAAAATGTGTGTTCTCTTCAGAGACCAAACATGGATCCCCAATGTCATTGCATGTGTGTTCTTTTCACATACCACCAAAGTCATTGAAATGTGTGTTCTCTTCAAAGACCACACATGGATCCACCAGTGTCATTGCATGTGTGTTCTTCTCATTAACCACAGCTAGAGTCATTGCATCTGTATTGTTTTCAGAGACCACACATGGATCCACCAGTGTAATTGCATGTGTGCTCTTGTTACTAACAACAACTGGAGTCATTTCATGACTATTCTTTTCACATACCATATATGGATCCACTAGTGTCATTGAAATGTGTGTTCTCTTCAGAGACCACACATGGATCCACCAGTGTCATTGCATGTGTGTTCTTTTTACTAATAACAACTAGAGTCATTGCATGTGTGTTCTTTTGACATACCACATATGGATCCACCCGTGTCATTGAAATGTGTGTTCTTCTCATTAACCACAGCTAGAGTCATTGCATGTGTGTTCTGTTCAGAGACCACACATGGATCCACCAGTGTCATTGCATGCGTGTTCTTTTTAGTAACAACAACTGGCATCATTGCATGTGTGTTCTTTTCATATACCACATATGGATCCACAAGTGTCATTGAAATGTGTGTTCTCTTCAGAGACCACACATGAATCCACCAGTGTCATTGCATGTGTGTTCTTTTTACTACCAACAACTAGAGTCATTGCATGTGTGTTCTTTTCACATACAACATATGGATCCACTAGTGTCATTGCATGTGTGTTCTCGTTAGAGAGCACACATGGATCCACCAGTGTCATTGCATGTGTGTTCTTTTTACTAACAACAACTGGAGTCTTTTCATGACTATGCTTTTCACATACCACATACGGATCCACCAGTGTCATTGAAATGTGTGTTCTCTTCAGAGACCAGACATGGATCCACTAGTGTCATTGCATGTGTGTTCTTTTTAATAACAACAACTAGAGTCATTGCATGTGTGTTCTTTTCACAATCCACCTATGGATCCACCAGTGTCATTGCGTGTGTGTTCTTCTCATTAACCACAGTTAGAGTCATTGCATGTGTGTTCTCTTCAGAGACCACACATGGATCCACCAGTGTCATTGCATGTGTGTTCTTTTTACTAACAACAACGGGAGTCATTGCATGCGTGTTCTTTTCACATACCACATATGGATCCACCAGTGTCATTGAAATGTGTGTTCTCTTCAGAGACCACACATGGATCCACCAGTGTCATTGAATGTGTGTTCTTTTTACTAACAACAACTAGAGTCAATGCATGTGTGTTCTTTTCACATACCACATATGGACCCAGCAGTGTCATTGAAATGTGTGTTCTCTTCAGAGACCACACATGGATCCACCAGTGTCATTGCATGTGTGCTCTTTTTACTAACAACAACCAATGTCATTGCATGTGTGCTCTTTTTACTAATAACAACCAGAGTCATTGCATGTGTGTTCTCTTCAGACACCACACATGGATCCACCAGTGTCATTGCATGTGTGCTTTTTTTACTAACAACTGGAGTCATTTCATGACTATTATTTTCACATACCACATATGGATCCACCAGTGTCATTGAAATGTGTGTTCTCTTTAGAGACCACACATGGATCCACCAGTGTCATTGCATGTGTGTTGTTTTTACTAACAACAACCAGAGTCATTGCATGTGTGTTCTTTTCAGAATCCACCTATGGATCCACCAGTGTCATTGCATGTGTGTTCTTCTCATTAACCACAGCTAGTCATTGCATGTGTGTTCTATTCAGAGACCACACATGGATCCACCAGTGTCATTGCATGTGTGTTGTTTTTACTAACAATAACCAGAGTCATTGCATCTATGTTCTTTTCACATACCACATATGGATCCACCAGTGTTATTGCATGTGTGTTCTCTTTAGACACCACACATGGATCCACCAGTGTAATGGCATGTGTGCACTTTTTACTAACCACAACTGGAGTAATTTCATGACTGTTCTTTTCACATACCACATATGGATCCACCGGTGTCATTGAAATGTGTGTTCTCTTCAGAGACCACACATGGATCCCCAATGTCATTGCATGTGTGTTCTTTTCACATACCACCAAAGTCATTGAAATTTGTGTTCTCTTCAAAGACCACACATGGATCCACCAGTGTCATTGCATGTGTGTTCTTCTCATTAACCTCAGCTAGAGTCATTGCATGTGTATTGTCTTCAGAGACCACACATGGATCCACCAGTGTAATTGCATGTGTGCTCTTGTTACTAACAACACCTGGAGTCATTTCATGACTATTCTTTTCACATACCATATATGGATCCACTAGTGTCACTGAAATGTGTGTTCTCTTTAGAGACCACACATGGATCCACCAGTGTCATTGCATGTGTGTTCTTTTTACTAACAACAACTAGAGTCATTGCATGTGTGTTCTTTTCACATACCACGTATGGATCCACCCGTGTCATTGAAATGTGTGTTCTTCTCATTAACCACAGTTAGAGTCATTGCATGTGTGTTCTCTTTAGAGACCACACATGGATCCACCAGTGTCATTTTATGTGTGTTCTTTTTACTAACAACAACTTGAGTCATTGCATGTGTGTTCTTTTCACATACCACATATGGATCCACCACTGTCATTGAAATGTGAGTTCTCTTCAGAGACCACACATGGATCCACCAGTGTCATTGCTTGTGTGTTCTTTGTACTAACAAAAACTGTTGTCATTGCATGTGTGTTCTCTTCAGAGACCATACATGGATCCACCAGTGTCATTGCATGTGTGCTCTTTTTAATAACAACAGCCAGAGTCATTGCATGTGTTTTGTCTTTATAGACCACACATGGGTCCACTAGTGTCATTGCATGTGTGTTCTTTTTACTAACAACAACTGGAGTCATTTCATGACTATTCTTTTCACATACCACATGTGGATCCACCAGTGTCATTGAAATGTGTGTTCTCTTTAGAGACCACACATGGATCCACTAGGGTCATTGCATGTGTTCTTTTACTAACAACAACCAGAGCTATTTCATGTGTGTTGTTTTAACAATCCACCTATGGATCCACCAGTGTCATTGCATGTGTGCTCTTCTCATTAACCACAGCTAGTGTCATTGAAATGTGTGTTCTCTTCAGAGACCACACATGGATCCACCCGTGTCCTTGCATGTGTGTTCTTTTTAATAACAAAAACCAGAGTCATTGCATGTGTGTTCTTTTCACAATCTACCTATGGATCCACCAGTGTCATTGCATGTGTGTTCTTCTCATTAACCACTGTTAGAGTCATTGCATGTGTGTTCTCTTTAGAGACCATACATGGATCCACCAGTGTCATTGGAAGTGTGTTCTTTTTACGAACAACAACTGGAGTCATTGCATGCATGTTCTTTTCATATACCACATATGGATCCACCAGTGTCATTGAAATGTGTGTTCTCTTCAGAGACCACACATGGATCCACTAGTGTCATTGAATGTGTGTTATTTTTACTAACAACAACTAGAGTCAATGAATGTGTGTTCTTTTCACAGACCACATATGGATCCACCAGTGTCATTGAAATGTGTGTTCTCTTCAGAGACCACACATAGATCCACCAGTGTCATTGCATGTGTGCTCTTTTTACTAACAACAACCAGTGTCATTAGATGTGTGCTCTTTTTACTAATAACAGCCAGAGTCATTGCATGTGTGTTCTCTTCAGAGACCACACATGGATCGACCAGTGTCATTGCATGTGTGTTCTTTTTACTAACAACAACTGGAGTCATTGCATGCGTGTTCTTTTCACACACCACATATGGATACACCAGTGTCATTGAAATGTGTGTTCTCTTCAGAGACCACACATGGATCCACTAGTGTCATTGCATGTGTGTTCTTTTTACTAACAACAACTAGAGTCAATGCATGTGCGTTCTTTTCACATACCACATATGGATCCACCAGTGTCATTGAAATGTGTGTTCTCTTCAGAGACCACACATCGATCCACCAGTGTCATTGCAAGTATGCTCTTTTTACTAACAACAAACAGTGTCATTGCATGTGTGCTCTTTTCACTAATAACAACCAGAGTCATTGCATGTGTGTTCTCTTCAGACACCACACATGGATCCACCAGTGTCATTGCATGTGTGCTCTTTTTACTAACAACTGGAGTCATTTCATGCCTATTATTTTCACATACCATATATGGATCCACCAGTGGCATTGAAATGTGTGTTCTCTTCAGAGACCACACATGGATCCACCAGTGTCATTGCATGTGTGTTCTTTTTACTAACAACAACCAGAGTCATTGCATGTGTGTTCTTTTCACAATCCACCTATGGATCCACAAGTGTCATTGCATGTGTGTTCTTCTCATTAACCACAGCTAGAGTCATTACATGTGTGTTCTATTCAGAGACCACACATGGATCCAGCAGTGTCATTGCATGTGTGTTGTTTTTAGTAACAACAACTAGAGTCATTTCATTACTATTCTTTTCATATACCACATACGGATCCACCAATGTCATTGAAATGTGTGTTCTCTTCAGAGACCACACATGGATCCACCAGTGTCATTGCATGTGTGTTCTTTTTACCAACAACAACTGGAGTCATTGCATGCGTGTTCTTCTCACATACCACATATGGGTCCACCAGTGTCATTGAAATGTGTGTTCTCTTTAGAGACCACACATGGATCCACCAGTGTCATTGCATGTGTGTTCTTTTTACTAACAACAACTAGAGTCAATGCATGTGTGTTCTTTTCATATACCACATATGGATCCACCAGTGTCATTGAAATGGCTGTTCTCTTCAGAGACCACACATGGATCCACCAGTGTCATTGCATGGGTTTTTTTTTCTAACAACAACCAGTGTCATTGCATGTGTGCTCTTTTTACTAATAACAACCAGAGTCATTGCATGTATGTTCTCTTCAGACACCACACATGGATCCACCAGTGTCATTGCATGTGTGCTCTTTTTACTAACAACTGGAGTCATTTCATGACTATTATTTTCACATACCACATATGGATCCACCAGTGTCATTGACATGTGTGTTCTCTTCAGAAACCACACATGGATCCACCAGTGTCATTGCATGTGTGTTCTTTTTAATAACAACAACTAGAGTCATTGCATGTGTGTTCTTTTCACAATCCACCTATGGATCCACCAGTGTTATTGCATGTGTGTTCTTCTCATTAACCACAGCTAGAGTCATCGCATGTGTGTTCTATTCAGAGACCACACATGGATCCACCAGTGTCATTGCATGTGTGTTCTTTTTAGTAACAACAACTGGAGTCATTTCATGACTATTCTTTTCACATACCACATACGGATCCACCAGTGTCATTGAAATGTGTGTTCTCTTCAGAGACCACACATGGATCCACCAGTGTCATTGCATGTGTGTTCTTTTCACAATCCACCTATGGATCCACCCATGTCATTGCATGTGTGTTATTCTCATTAACCACAGTTAGAGTCATTGCATGTGTGTTCTCTTTAGAGACCACACATGGATCCACCAGTGTCATTGCATGCGTGTTCTTTTTACTAACAACAACTGGAGTCATTGCATGTGTGTTCTTTTCACATACCACATATGGATCCACCAGTGTCATTGAAATGTGTGTTCTCTTCAGAGACCACACATGGATCAACCAGTGTCATTGCATGTGTGTTCTTTTTACTATTAACAACTAGAGTAAATGCATGTGTGTTCTTTTCACATACCACATATGGATCCACCTATGTCATTGAAATGTTTGTTCTTCTCATTAACCACAGCTAGAGTCATTGCATGTGGTGTTCTCTTCAGAGACCACACATGGACCCACCAGTGTCATTGCATGTGTGTTCTTTTTACTAAAAACAACTGGCATCAATGCATGTGTGTTCTTTTCACATACCACATATGGATCCACAAGTGCCATTGAAATGTGTGTTCTCTTCAGAGACCACACATGAATCCACCGGTGTCATTGCATGTGTGTTCTTTTTACTACCAACAACTGGAGTAATTGCATGTGTGTTCTTTTCACATACAACATATGGATCCACCATTGTCATTGCATGTGTGTTCTCTTTAGAGACCACACATGGATCCACCAGTGTCATTACATTTGTGTACTTTTTACTAACAACAACTAGAGTCTTTTCATGACTATGCTTTTCAGATACCACATACGGATCCACCAGTGTCATTGAAATGTGTGTTCTCTTCAGAGACCAGACATGGATCCACCAGTGTCATTGCATGTGTGTTCTTTTTAATAACAACAACTAGAGTCATTGCATGTGTGTTCTTTTCACAATCCACCTATGGATCCACCAGTGTCATTGCATGTGTGTTCTCTTCAGAGACCACACATGGATCCACCAGTGTCATTGCATTTGTGTTCTTTTTACTAACAACAACGGGAGTCATTGCATGCGTGTTCTTTCCACATACCACATATGGATCCACCAGTGTCATTGAAATGTGTGTTCTCTTCAGAGACCACACATGGATCCACCAGTGTCATTGAATGTGTGTTCTTTTTACTAACAACAACTAGAGTCAATGCATGTGTGTTCTTTTCACATACCACATATGGATCCACTAGTGTCATTGAAATGTGTGTTCTCTTCAGAGACCACACATGGAACCACCAGTGTCATTGCATGTGTGCTCTTTTTACTAACAACAACCAATGTCATTGCATGTGTGCTCTTTTTACTAATAACTACCAGAGTCATTGCATGTGTGTTCTCTTTAGACACCACACATGGATCCACCAGTGTCATTACATGTGTGCTCTTTTTACTAACAACTGGAGTCATTTCATGACTATTATTTTCACATACCACATATGGATCCACCAGTGTCATTGAAATGTGTGTTCTCTTTAGAGACCACACATGGATCCACCAGTGTCATTGCATGTGTGTTCTTTTTACTAACAACAACCAGAGTCATTGCATGTGTGTGCTTTTCACAATCCACCTATGGATCCACCAGTGTCATTGCATGTGTGTTCTTCTCATTAACCACAGCTAGAGTCATTGCATGTGTGTTCTATTCAGAGACCACACATGGATCTACCAGTGTCATTACATGTGTGTTCTTTTTACTAACAGCAACCAGAGTCATTGCATCTGTGTTCTTTTCACATACCACATATGGATCCACCAGTGTTATTGCATGTGTGTTCTCTTTAGAGACCACACATGGATCCACCAGTGTAATGGCATGTGTGCACTTTTTACTAACCACAACTGGAGTCATTTCATGACCGTTCTTTTCACATACCACATATGGATCCACCGGCGTCATTAAAATGTGTGTTCTCTTCAGAGACCAAACATGGATCCCCAATGTCATTGCATGTGTGTTCTTTTCACATACCACCAAAGTCATTGAAATGTGTGTTCTCTTCAAAGACCACACATGGATCCACCAGTGTCATTGCATGTGTGTTCTTCTCATTAACCACAGCTAGAGTCATTGCATCTGTATTGTTTTCAGAGACCACACATGGATCCACCAGTGTAATTGCATGTGTGCTCTTGTTACTAACAACAACTGGAGTCATTTCATGACTATTCTTTTCACATACCATATATGGATCCACTAGTGTCATTGAAATGTGTGTTCTCTTCAGAGACCACACATGGATCCACCAGTGTCATTGCATGTGTGTTCTTTTTACTAACAACAACTAGAGTCATTGCATGTGTGTTCTTTTGACATACCACATATGGATCCACCCGTGTCATTGAAATGTGTGTTCTTCTCATTAACCACAGCTAGAGTCATTGCATGTGTGTTCTGTTCAGAGACCACACATGGATCCACCATTGTCATTGCATGCGTGTTCTTTTTAGTAACAACAACTGGCATCATTGCATGTGTGTTCTTTTCATATACCACATATGGATCCACAAGTGTCATTGAAATGTGTGTTCTCTTTAGAGACCACACATGAATCCACCAGTGTCATTGCATGTGTGTTCTTTTTACTACCAACAACTGGAGTCATTGCATGTGTGTTCTTTTCACATACAACATATGGATCCACTAGTGTCATTGCATGTGTGTTCTCGTTAGAGAGCACACATGGATCCACCCGTGTCATTGCATGTGTGTTCTTTTTACTAACAACAACTGGAGTCTTTTCATGACTATGCTTTTCACATACCACATACGGATCCACCAGTGTCATTGAAATGTGTGTTCTCTTCAGAGACCAGACATGGATCCACCAGTGTCATTGCATGTGTGTTCTTTTTAATAACAACAACTAGAGTCATTGCATGTGTGTTCTTTTCACAATCCACCTATGGATCCACCAGTGTCATTGCGTGTGTGTTCTTCTCATTAACCACAGTTAGAGTCATTGCATGTGTGTTCTCTTCAGAGACCACACATGGATCCACCAGTGTCATTGCATGTGTGTTCTTTTTACTAACAACAACGGGAGTCATTGCATGCGTGTTCTTTTCACATACCACATATGGATCCACCAGTGTCATTGAAATGTGTGTTCTCTTCAGAGACCACACATGGATCCACCAGTGTCATTGAATGTGTGTTCTTTTTACTAACAACAACTAGAGTCAATGCATGTGTGTTCTTTTCACATACCACATATGGACCCAGCAGTGTCATTGAAATGTGTGTTCTCTTCAGAGACCACACATGGATCCACCAGTGTCATTGCATGTGTGCTCTTTTTACTAACAACAACCAATGTCATTGCATGTGTGCTCTTTTTACTAATAACAACCAGAGTCATTGCATGTGTGTTCTCTTCAGACACCACACATGGATCCACCAGTGTCATTGCATGTGTGCTTTTTTTACTAACAACTGGAGTCATTTCATGACTATTATTTTCACATACCACATATGGATCCACCAGTGTCATTGAAATGTGTGTTCTCTTTAGAGACCACACATGGATCCACCAGTGTCATTGCATGTGTGTTGTTTTTACTAACAACAACCAGAGTCATTGCATGTGTGTTCTTTTCAGAATCCACCTATGGATCCACCAGTGTCATTGCATGTGTGTTCTTCTCATTAACCACAGCTAGTCATTGCATGTGTGTTCTATTCAGATACCACACATGGATCCACCAGTGTCATTGCATGTGTGTTGTTTTTACTAACAATAACCAGAGTCATTGCATCTATGTTCTTTTCACATACCACATATGGATCCACCAGTGTTATTGCATGTGTGTTCTCTTTAGAGACCACACATGGATCCACCAGTGTAATGACATGTGTGCACTTTTTACTAACCACAACTGGAGTCATTTCATGACTGTTCTTTTCACATACCACATATGGATCCACCGGTGTCATTGAAATGTGTGTTCTCTTCAGAGACCACACATGGATCCCCAATGTCATTGCATGTGTGTTCTTTTCACATACCACCAAAGTCATTGAAATGTGTGTTCTCTTCAAAGACCACACATGGATCCACCAGTGTCATTGCATGTGTGTTCTTCTCATTAACCTCAGCTAGAGTCATTGCATGTGTATTGTCATCAGAGACCACACATGGATCCAGCAGTGTAATTGCATGTGTGCTCTTGTTACAAAAGCACCTGGAGTCATTTCATGACTATTCTTTTCACATACCATTTATGGATCCACTAGTGTCATTGAAATGTGTGTTCTCTTTAGAGACCACACATGGATCCACCAGTGTCATTGCATGTGTGTTCTTTTTACTAACAACAACTAGAGTCATTGCATGTGTGTTCTTTTCACATACCACGTCTGGATCCACCCGTGTCATTGAAATGTGTGTTCTTCTCATTAACCACAGCTAGAATCATTGCATGTGTGTTCTCTTTAGAGACCACACATGGATCCACCAGTGTAATTTTATGTGTGTTCTTTTTACTAACAACAACTTGAGTCATTGCATGTGTGTTCTTTTCACATACCACATATGGATCCACCACTGTCATTGAAATGTGAGTTCTCTTCAGAGACCACACATGGATCCACCAGTGTCATTTCTTGTGTGTTCTTTGTACTAACAAAAACTGGAGTCATTGCATGTGTGTTCTCTTCAGAGACCATACATGGATCCACCAGTGTCATTGCATGTGTGCTCTTTTTAATAACAACAGCCAGAGTCATTGCATGTGTTTTGTCTTTATAGACCACACATGGGTCCACTAGTGTCATTGCATGTGTGTTCTTTTTACTAACAACAACTGGAGTCATTTCATGACTATTCTTTTCACATACCACATGTGGATCCACCAGTGTCATTGAAATGTGTGTTCTCTTTAGAGACCACACATGGATCCACTAGGGTCATTGCATGTGTTCTTTTACTAACAACAACCAGAGTCATTTCATGTGTGTTGTTTTAACAATCCACCTATGGATCCACCAGTGTCATTGCATGTGTGCTCTTCTCATTAACCACAGCTAGTGTCATTGAAATGTGTGTTCTCTTCAGAGACCACACATGGATCCACCCGTGTCCTTGCATGTGTGTTCTTTTTAATAACAACAACCAGAGTCATTGCATGTGTGTTCTTTTCACAATCTACCTATGGATCCACCAGTGTCATTGCATGTGTGTTCTTCTCATTAACCACTGTTAGAGTCATTGCATGTGTGTTCTCTTTAGAGACCATACATGGATCCACCAGTGTCATTGGAAGTGTGTTCTTTTTACGAACAACAACTAGAGTCATTGCATGCATGTTCTTTTCATATACCACATATGGATCCACCAGTGTCATTGAAATGTGTGTTCTCTTCAGAGACCACACATGGATCCACTAGTGTCATTGAATGTGTGTTATTTTTACTAACAACAACTAGAGTCAATGAATGTGTGTTCTTTTCACAGACCACATATGGATCCACCAGTGTCATTGAAATGTGTGTTCTCTTCAGAGACCACACATAGATCCACCAGTGTCATTGCATGTGTGCTCTTTTTACTAACAACAACCAGTGTCATTAGATGTGTGCTCTTTTTACTAATAACAGCCAGAGTCATTGCATGTGTGTTCTCTTCAGAGACCACACATGGATCGACCAGTGTCATTGCATGTGTGTTCTTTTTACTAACAACAACTGGAGTCATTGCATGCGTGTTCTTTTCACACACCACATATGGATACACCAGTGTCATTGAAATGTGTGTTCTCTTCAGAGACCACACATGGATCCACTAGTGTCATTGCATGTGTGTTCTTTTTACTAACAACAACTAGAGTCAATGCATGTGTGTTCTTTTCACATACCACATATGGATCCACCAGTGTCATTGAAATGTGTGTTCTCTTCAGAGACCACACATCGATCCACCAGTGTCATTGCAAGTATGCTCTTTTTACTAACAACAAACAGTGTCATTGCATGTGTGCTCTTTTTACTAACAACTGGAGTCATTTCATGCCTATTATTTTCACATACCACATATGGATCCACCAGTGTCATTGAAATGTGTGTTCTCTTCAGAGACCACACATGGATCCACCAGTGTCATTGCATGTGTGTTCTTTTTACTAACAACAACCAGAGTCATTGCATGTGTGTTCTTTTCACAATCCACCTATGGATCCACCAGTGTCATTGCATGTGTGTTCTTCTCATTAACCACAGCTAGAGTCATTGCATGTGTGTTATATTCAGAGACCACACATGGATCCACCAGTGTCATTGCATGTGTGTTCTTTTTAGTAACAACAACTGGAGTCATTTCATGACTATTCTTTTCACATACCACATACAGATCCACCAGTGTCATTGAAATGTGTGTTCTCTTCAGAGACCACACATGGATCCACCAGTGTCATTGCATGTGTGTTCTTTTTACTAAAAACAACTGGCATCAATGCATGTGTGTTCTTTTCACATACCACATATGGATCCACAAGTGCCATTGAAATGTGTGTTCTCTTCAGAGACCACACATGATCCACCGGTGTCATTGCATGTGTGTTCTTTTTACTACCAACAACTGGAGTAATTGCATGTGTGTTCTTTTCACATACAACATATGGATCCACCATTGTCATTGCATGTGTGTTCTCTTTAGAGACCACACATGGATCCACCAGTGTCATTACATGTGTGTTCTTTTTACTAACAACAACTAGAGTCTTTTCATGACTATGCTTTTCAGATACCACATACGGATCCACCAGTGTCATTGAAATGTGTGTTCTCTTCAGAGACCAGACATGGATCCACCAGTGTCATTTCATGTGTGTTCTTTTTAATAACAACAACTAGAGTCATTGCATGTGTGTTCTTTTCACAATCCACCTATGGATCCACCAGTGTCATTGCATGTGTGTTCTCTTCAGAGACCACACATGGATCCACCAGTGTCATTGCATTTGTGTTCTTTTTACTAACAATAACGGGAGTCATTGCATGCGTGTTCTTTCCACATACCACATATGGATCCACCAGTGTCATTGAAATGTGTGTTCTCTTCAGAGACCACACATGGATCCACCAGTGTCATTGAATGTGTGTGTCACATCCCAAGATTTTCCAAATCTTGTAATGTGAAAAATAAAATAACAAAATAAAATTTTGTTGAAAATCAGGGTGAAAAGAAACTTTTGTTTCTAAAAGGAGACTTAAAATCCCATCTTGAACAAACTTTGATTAAAGTTTGAATTCAACAAAATCCAAATCAAGGGAAATGCATTCCTCAATGAATGTATCTGGAAATTTGAACACTTGGAAAATAAATCCAAATCCCTAAACCCTAATGGAAGGAAATCATTTTCCAAAGTATCTCCAAATATATGGATTTGATCCATACCAAATTTGATCAACAAATAATCCCAAAAAAGGATCAAGTAAGACCTTAGAGATTGGTTTCACTTAGTTTGGAACCATAGACAAATCTTGTGAACTTAATGAGTTAAAGGAAATTGAATTTCCAAATCTAATAAAGCCCTTACCAAAAGCCATACCAATTGGTGAACAATTTTAATCCTAAAGGGATTAAAAAGATAAAACATTTATCAAAGGAAAATAAATTGTTTTGGAAACACTGTTTTAGATCTTTTAATAAAAGACTTTGTTTTCAAATGAAAAGGTGAGCCAAATTAATTTTGGCCAAGCTTTTGTAATAAAATACTTTGTTTTGATAAAATGAGTAAAGGTTTATTTAAATAAAATAATAAGGATTTAAATATCCAATTTTATTTAAGTAAAAGCTTTTCACATTTTAAATGAACACCAAGTATTTTATTACTACTTTGAAATCTTTTATTAAAAGGTTTTGCTTTGATTAAAATGAGTAAAGGTTTATTTAAATAAAATAATCCAATTTTATTTAAGTAAAGGCTTTCCCATTTTAATTAAACACCAAAACTTATTTATTTATTTAAATAAGTTTCCAAGTATTCTTTTATTTTTCAAATAAAACCTTCTGGTGTGGTTTTGAAAAAAATTGGAGTTCAAATGGAAATTTTATTTAAATAAATCAAACACTATTAATAAATCAAAGATCCATTTTATTTAATTATTAAATGGATCCTAAAAATAAATAAAAATAATATTTCATTTTGAGATTTGGATTATGTTTCTAAACAGAACCAAATTCAAATGAAAAGTTGAGTGCTTGTTTGAAAGTTTGAACCTTGATTGAATTGCTTGATTAATTGTTTGAATTTGAAAACAGAAAATAGAATAGAAAAAGAAAAAGAGATTAGACAGAAAAATAAAATAAAGAAACAGACCCAGCCCAATAGGCCCAACTCCAGCCCAGCCTTTCACTCCCCGAAGGAAAACATTTTACACCCAGAAACAGACCCGCTGAGTCGATGACAGCGAGGACCCACTTCCCCTCTCCCTCACTCGCTGACGAAACGATCCCACCTCTCTCAGCCACGCCCCGAACCTTTTTCTGCACCGCGAAAGGAACCCGTTAAGCAGCTGACCGGTGGACCTCCTCCTCCTTTCTTTTCCCACTGCCAGGTAGACCCCGCTTTACTGTTCATCGTCCTCCCCGCGACCCCGTCTCCCCCAGACTTCGCCGGCCGTTTCTGCCCGTTGAAAGCTCGCATCAATTCGAGTTACTGCCGCGTTTATTCAGTCCAGAGACAACGCCTACTTAACCGCCTCCCTCTCCTCTGTCATTTCCCACAGACATCGCCTCCCCTCTGCCCCTAGGCTGCCTCCATTTCTCTCTGTACCGCCGCAGCTCTGGCCACCGTCTCCGAGCAATTCCGGCGAAACCAGACCTCCCCTTACCTCGCCGACCTAGCACCCTTACTCCACGCATCCAGACGCATCCTCCTGTGCCAGCCATTCATCCGCGGGTGCCCTGTAAGCTCGACTTCGACGACGACCTACAGCACCGCCGACTGCCTCTTTCTCCGACGAGCCCCACAGGTAGATTCCGGTCGCCCCTCTTCTCCTCGTTCACGCACACAGCACCTCCGTGACCTCCTGCGTCTAACCCAACCCTCGGTTGTTCTTCTCGTGATCTGTAGCGACGAATCCGACAAGCACAGAGCGCCGCCGAGTCTGCTTCTTCTCCGGCAACGTTTCCCGGTAAGCCTCGACCACCCCGACCCCTCTCGTTCATGCACACGACTCTGTCTCGAACTTGCGCATCTAACCGAGCCTTCTTTTCGCTTCGGAGAGATCCACAGCGACGCCAACAACGACAACCAGAGCCAACCGCCGCCGTTCCCAACTCCGACGAGCAATCCACCTAGTTCCCGAGCGCCCCTCGCCCGACCAACACCTCCCCGAGCATCGCCATAACCTCCTGAGCCCGGTGAGCATCTCCTCTTTATCTCTCGCTTCCTGTATCGCCGGCACCGTCATCGACCGACGACTCCGCCGCCGGTAGCCACCGCAGCGCCGCTAGCTTTAGGTCGAGCCTGCCGCAACCGTTCGATCTCGATCCATCGGTTACGATAGAATGACTAACCGCGAATAGGTACGCTCTCTGGACCACTCGATCTAACTAGATCCAACGCCCCACAGCCGCGATCCAACCGAACCGGTATGGACCAATAGGAACATGACGCGTGGCACTAGATCTGTTTAAAAGAAATTTGAAAACAGATTTATTTGCCATTTTCAAACCTTTGTATCTTTTGATCCACACGTCCAAATTTTACAAATTTGATGTCGTTGGAATCAGCAAGACAAGCTCTAACCAACCCTGCCCTTAGTTTAGCAAATAGTATATGTTAACTTGTTTGATTTTGTAGATTCTTTTGTGTGCTTACTAACATTAGAAAAATCATTTAAAAATGATTTTTGGGTTAAAACCTTTGCAAATTAGTTTGTTGTGACCTTACTGACCCTAGGAACCAACCCATAGTTTGGAAAATGATTTTGGAAAAGAATAGGATGGATTAATTAGTTTAGTCCATTTCTAGCTAACTAAAACTATTTGTTTTGTTTATGAAAATGCTTTCATAAAGAAAAATTTGAGAAAATGTTTTGAACCAAACTTACTGACCCAAAACACCAAGTTTTGCAATAGCAACTCATTTGGTGAAACCTATAGGTTAATACCCTAGTAGAAATATTTCTACACCACATAGAATGACACTTTGTTTTGCAAATGGTTTTATAGTGAAACCTTTTGCAAATGACTTAGCCACTTCACAAAATGACCAATAGGTGTTCCCAAAAGTCTATGACCCATTAGGAACCCCTTTTTCAAAACAAAACAAAGCTTGGCATGCTTGCATGCATTACTTTAACTTTGCCACTTTGGTAAATGACCATTTTGGATCTTACAAAGTTTAGGAATCTAATAGAGACCCTCTTTGCAAATGACTTTGCCATTTTGGTAAATGACCAATTTGGAACTTACAAAGTTAGAAGCCTAGTGAAGACCATCCTTACAATAGAACCAACCTTTGTATGCTTATGCATGACTTAGATCCCATTACTTTGTGTGTGAAAAATTGTTTGTTTGACTTTGTTATTTTATGTGTGAAGTTTTGCTTGATTGGTAGATTAAGTTTGTGCCTTGCTTGATTGAATTGTAGTGACTTGAAGAGTGTGAGTGTTGCAAGGACAAGGAGTGAACCTATACCCTCTACCAAAAAGGCAAGTGATATCATCATGAATATTCCATTCCTATATTTTATTTATGCATTAGTAATATTTTGCTAAGTATAGGACTTGCATGGTTATTTGCTAAGTACAAGCTATTCTTGGGAAAACCTATTAGGTGAAACCTTAGTGAAAATTACCTAAGTCAAGATTCCTATTACTATCATGCTTAGCCTAGCTATTAGAAAACAAGGGTGGTTTATATATTCACACTATGGAAAAATATTCTAAGTCTAAGGACTTGTTTTTATTTAACAAAACAACTAAGTTAATGAATCACCTGGGTGGAATGGAAAGAATGGTATATGTTGAGTGGTTCACAAAGCCATGGACTTGGGTTGTGTATCTCACTTGTGGATGGCCACCCAGGAAACAAAGAGATTTGAGATGTCAAATGTTGAGAAGCTTCAAGTGCAACCACTTGGTAATATGGGCTCTGCCATGATCTTGGGATGCTAGAACTTAGTCTTTTGGACAGTGGGTGGTAGATGGGATGATAGGTTGGAGCGCGTCCATTTAACTAAGGAAAGGCTACTGAAGGATCATGTCTTGGGAAACCAAGGCTTGTGGGGAAAGTGCACCACCTCTGCAGAGTGTAAAACCTAAGTACTTAGCCATGTCCCTGGTAAAGGACAATTTGAGCATCAAGACATGGAAACTTCAAGAATCTCATCACTCCAATTTCAAAATAAAACTTGTGGGTGAACAAGGGTTAAAAGGATCTTCAGTCATTGATTGGTAGATGCCCTGAGTGGATCTGGAGTCTTTGATTGATAGATGCCTTGGGTGTTCTGTGCCAAGCAAAAACTTAGCGTTTTCAAAAGTTAAGGAAAAATCTATTTTGAGCAAAGCAAGCCTAAGCTCCACCAGCCAAATGCATATAGTATTATAGTCCACTTAAAATATACTAAGGTATCACTTGCCAATACAATTCCAATGTATTGACCCTTGTGACTGTAACTTGTAATGTTGCAGGTTTGATTGATTTTAGTGAAGATTGATTGATTAGGATTACAAAGTCTACAACCAACATCTGCCTGTGGCACATTGAAGATGAAGGACCCATGACTATAGTTATTCCGCTGCAATGTAATGTAAATAGCCAATGAGCTATGTTTGATGTAATAAAACTATTTTATTCCTGGTTATAAAGTTGTATTATGACCTTTGTTTCTTGATATTACATCTGAACTGTGGATGCTAGCTATTGATCCAGGGACTAGCATTGTAAACACAGGGGGCTCAATCTTATTAAAGGTTGGGGACCCTACGGAATGGTATCAGAGCACTGTGTTGCCTGTAGGATTTGTAACCCTAGGATTGGACAAAACCCCTTAGAAAAAAAAATAGGAGTTGTATTTGTTCCAAAACTTATTTACAAGAACAATCTTGTAAACTCTTTCCTCAACCATTTTGGTTTCAACTCTACTTCTCTTCCACTTCAAACTTGATGGAAAAGCCTACCCCATGACCAAAGACTACACCATGTGCAAAGGACTTCTTCAACTTCTTCAACTCTAATGACTTCAACATCTTCAGCATATTCACCAAGGACTTCAATCTTGGATATCACTAAGGACTACAAGTAATACAAGAAGTTTTACCCAAGACTTGAAGACTAAGGAAACACAACTTAGAAAGAACCATCATCACCTTTGAAGATTTGTGACCAAGACACAAAAATTCTCCAAGGAAACAAAGATCTCATTCAAGAAGAATCAACCAAGAAGGATGGAAAGATCACAAGTGAACCATATAGATGGACCACCATATTTTAGTTAAGTCAAACCCACCAACTTATGTGGTGTAACAAAAATATTTTGTTACCTAAAAATGTGCTTGACCTTTGTTTGAGTGAAATGTTTGGTTTGTGATTGCTTGCATTTTGCTTGTGTGAAATGTGAAGTGTGTGAATAGAATTGACTTCTTAGAAAAACCTTTTGCCTATTCTAATCCCTATCCAACCCAAACAGATGACTTCTCCAAGAAACTCCAACATCAAGGATGGTGACAACAACAACAACCAAGAGGACAGCATGAGAGAACTCATAGCAACCCAAAACCAGTTGAGCCAAGAGACAACTCAGCTTTTAGCCAACAACAATGGATTAGACCCAGCCATACAAAGGATTTTGAAACTTCAATCCCAACTGTTGCAAGGATTGGTTACTCAAGTGATCAACATGAGAGAAAACTTTTCCCAAGGAGCTAATGACAACAAGGATGACAAAGATGTTATTATAGAAGGAACCCAAGCTAGCAATACTTTTGGATACAAGGATCATGCACCCAAGGAGCATGAAGATCAATGCCCCAAGAAGAGAGGAAGATCTCCCACTCATGAAGAGCATGAACTATAAGAACCCCTAGCTTTGGAGAGACCCAAGAAGAAGAAGAAGAAATGCCTCAACACTAGCAAGAAAGATATTACACAAGTGCAATGTTTCAAATGCAAAGAGATGGGTCATTATGCCAATGAATGCCCAGAAAAGAAGAAAATCCAAGAAGACAAACAAAAGCTAGTGAAACCCAAGATGAGGAAGGATATTAGCCAAGCGATGTGCAAACACTGCAAGGAGTTAGGACATTATGCATCATATTGTCCAGAGAAGCCACCTCAAGACCTCAAACTTATAACCTGTTTCAAATGCAAGGAACTAGGCCATTATGCAAACAATTGTCCAGAAAAGTTGAACAAGCCTATGGAGAAGCTCAACCTTGGCCCATGAGTCAAGTGAGAAAATAAAGGACACGATGCAGAAGTTTTCCAAGATTCCAAGCAAGCCAAGATGTAGTTTAGTTGGAAAATTTTTAAGGGTGGTAGTACCCTAGTTGCTTTGGAGCCAACTTATAACCCCTAGCCTTCCCAAATCTCGGGACGAGATTTATTTTAAGGGTGGTAGCCTGTCACATCCCAAGATTTTCCAAATCTTGTAATGTGAAAAATAAAATAACAAAATAAAATTTTGTTGAAAATCAGGGTGAAAAGAAACTTTTCTTTCTAAAAGGAGACTTAAAATCCCATCTTGAACAAACTTTGATTAAAGTTTGAATTCAACAAAATCCAAATCAAGGGAAATGCATTCCTCAATGAATGTATCTGGAAATTTGAACACTTGGAAAATAAATCCAAATCCCTAAACCCTAATGGAAGGAAATCATTTTCCAAAGTATCTCCAAATATATGGATTTGATCCATACCAAATTTGATCAACAAATAATCCCAAAAAAGGATCAAGTAAGACCTTAGAGATTGGTTTCACTTAGTTTGGAACCATAGACAAATCTTGTGAACTTAATGAGTTAAAGGAAATTGAATTTCCAAATCTAATAAAGCCCTTACCAAAAGCCATACCAATTGGTGAACAATTTTAATCCTAAAGGGATTAAAAAGATAAAACATTTATCAAAGGAAAATAAATTGTTTTGAAAACACTGTTTTAGATCTTTTAATAAAAGACTTTGTTTTCAAATGAAAAGGTGAGCCAAATTAATTTTGGCCAAGCTTTTGTAATAAAATACTTTGTTTTGATAAAATGAGTAAAGGTTTATTTAAATAAAATAATAAGGATTTAAATATCCAATTTTATTTAAGTAAAAGCTTTTCCCATTTTAAATGAACACCAAGTATTTTATTACTACTTTGAAATCTTTTATTAAAAGGTTTTGCTTTGATTAAAATGAGTAAAGGTTTATTTAAATAAAATAATCCAATTTTATTTAAGTAAAGGCTTTCCCATTTTAATTAAACACCAAAACTTATTTATTTATTTAAATAAGTTTCCAAGTATTCTTTTATTTTTCAAATAAAACCTTCTGGTTTGGTTTTGAAAAAAATTGGAGTTCAAATGGAAATTTTATTTAAATAAATCAAACACTATTAATAAATCAAAGATCCATTTTATTTAATTATTAAATGGATCCTAAAAATAAATAAAAATAATATTTCATTTTGAGATTTGGATTATGTTTCTAAACAGAACCAAATTCAAATGAAAAGTTGAGTGCTTGTTTGAAAGTTTGAACCTTGATTGAATTGCTTGATTAATTGTTTGAATTTGAAAACAGAAAATAGAATAGAAAAAGAAAAAGAGATTAGACAGAAAAATAAAATAAAGAAACAGACCCAGCCCAATAGGCCCAACTCCAGCCCAGCCTTTCACTCCCCGAAGGAAAACATTTTACACCCAGAAACAGACCCGCTGAGTCGATGACAGCGAGGACCCACTTCCCCTCTCCCTCACTCGCTGACGAAACGACCCCACCTCTCTCAGCCACGCCCCGAACCGTTTTCTGCACCGCGAAAGGAACCCGTTAAGCAGCTGACCGGTGGAACTCCTCCTCCTTTCTTTTCCCACTGCCAGGTAGACCCCGCTTTACTGTTCATCGTCCTCCCCACGACCCCGTCTCCCCCAGACTTCGCCGGCCGTTTCTGCCCGTTGAAAGCTCGCATCAATTCGAGTTACTGCCGTGTTTATTCAGTCCAGAGACAACGCCTACTTAACCGCCTCCCTCTCCTCTGTCATTTCCCACAGACATCGCCTCCCCTCTGCCCCTAGGCTGCCTCCATTACTCTCTGTACCGCCGCAGCTCTGGCCACCGTCTCCGAGCAATTCCGGCGAAACCAGACCTCCCCTTACCTCGCCGACCTAGCACCCTTACTCCACGCATCCAGATGCATCCTCCTGTGCCAGCCATTCATCCGCGGGTGCCCTGTAAGCTCGACTTCGACGACGACCTACAGCACCGCCGACTGCCTCTTTCTCCGACGAGCCCCACAGGTAGATTCCGGTCGCCCCTCTTCTCCTCGTTCACGCACATAGCACCTCCGTGACCTCCTGCGTCTAACCCAACCCTCGGTTGTTCTTCTCGTGATCTGTAGCGACGAATCCGACAAGCACAGAGCGCCGCCGAGTCTGCTTCTTCTCCGGCAACGTTTCCCGGTAAGCCTCGACCACCCCGACCCCACTCATTCATGCACACGACTCTGTCTCGAACTTGCGCATCTAACCGAGCCTTCTTTTCGCTTCGGAGAGATCCACAGCGACGCCAACAACGACAACCAGAGCCAACCGCCGCCGTTCCCAACTCCGACGAGCAATCCACCTAGTTCCCGAGCGCCCCTCGCCCGACCAACACCTCCCCGAGCATCGCCATAACCTCCTGAGCCCGGTGAGCATCTCCTCTTTCTCTCTCGCTTCCTGTATCGCCGGCACCGTCATCGACCGACGACTCCGCCGCCGGTAGCCACCGCAGCGCCGCTAGCTTTAGGTCGAGCCTGCCGCAACCGTTCGATCTCGATCCATCGGTTACGATAGAATGACTAACCGCGAATAGGTACGCTCTCTGGACCACTCGATCTAACTAGATCCAACGCCCCACAGCCGCGATCCAACCGAACCGGTATGGACCAATAGGAACATGACGCGTGGCACTAGATCTGTTTAAAAGAAATTTGAAAACAGATTTATTTGCCATTTTCAAACCTTTGTATCTTTTGATCCACACGTCCAAATTTTAAAAATTTGATGTCGTTGGAATCAGCAAGACAAGCTCTAACCAACCCTGCCCTTAGTTTAGCAAATATTATATGTTAACTTGTTTGATTTTGTAGATTCTTTTGTGTGCTTACTAACATTAGAAAAATCATTTAAAAATGATTTTTGGGTTAAAACCTTTGCAAATTAGTTTGTTGTGACCTTACTGACCCTAGGAACCAACCCATAGTTTGGAAAAGAATAGGATGGATTAATTAGTTTAGTCCATTTCTAGCTAACTAAAACTATTTATTTTGTTTATGAAAATGCTTTCATAAAGAAAACTTTGAGAAAATGTTTTGAACCAAACTTACTGACCCAAAACACCAAGTTTTGCAATAGCAACTCATTTGGTGAAACCTATAGGTTAATACCCTAGTAGAAATATTTCTACACCACATAGAATGACACTTTGTTTTGCAAATGGTTTTATAGTGAAACCTTTTGCAAATGACTTAGCCACTTCACAAAATGACCAATAGGTGTTCCCAAAAGTCTATGACCCATTAGGAACCCCTTTTTCAAAACAAAACAAAGCTTGGCATGCTTGCATGCATTACTTTAACTTTGCCACTTTGGTAAATGACCATTTTGGATCTTACAAAGTTTAGGAATCTAATAGAGACCCTCTTTGCAAATGACTTTGCCATTTTGGTAAATGACCAATTTGGAACTTACAAAGTTAGAAGCCTAGTGAAGACCATCCTTACAATAGAACCAACCTTTGCATGCTTATGCATGACTTAGATCCCATTACTTTGTGTGTGAAAAATTGTTTGTTTGACTTTGTTATTTTATGTGTGAAGTTTTGCTTGATTGGTAGATTAAGTTTGTGCCTTGCTTGATTGAATTGTAGTGACTTGAAGAGTGTGAGTGTTGCAAGGACAAGGAGTGAACCTATACCCTCTACCAAAAAGGCAAGTGATATCATCATGAATATTCCATTCCTATATTTTATTTATGCATTAGTAATATTTTGCTAAGTATAGGACTTGCATGGTTATTTGCTAAGTACAAGCTATTCTTGGGAAAACCTATTAGGTGAAACCTTAGTGAAAATTACCTAAGTCAAGATTCCTATTACTATCATGCTTAGCCTAGCTATTAGAAAACAAGGGTGGTTTATATATTCACACTATGGAAAAATATTCTAAGTCTAAGGACTTGTTTTTATTTAACAAAACAACTAAGTTAATGAATCACCTGGGTGGAATGGAAAGAATGGTATATGTTGAGTGGTTCACAAAGCCATGGACTTGGGTTGTGTATCTCACTTGTGGATGGCCACCCAGGAAACAAAGAGATTTGAGATGTCAAATGTTGAGAAGCTTCAAGGGCAACCACATGGTAATATGGGCTCTGCCATGATCTTGGGATGCTAGAACTTAGTCTTTTGGACAGTGGGTGGTAGATGGGATGATAGGTTGGAGCGCGTCCATTTGACTAAGGAAAGGCTACTGAAGGATCATGTCTTGGGAAACCAAGGCTTGTGGGGAAAGTGCACCACCTCTGCAGAGTGTAAAACCTAAGTACTTAGCCATGTCCCTGGTAAAGGACAATTTGAGCATCAAGACATGGAAACTTCAAGAATCTCATCACTCCAATTTCAAAATAAAACTTGTGGGTGAACAAGGGTTAAAAGGATCTTCAGTCATTGATTGGTAGATGCCCTGAGTGGATCTGGAGTCTTTGATTGATAGATGCCTTGGGTGTTCTGTGCCAAGCAAAAACTTAGCGTTTTCAAAAGTTAAGGAAAAATCTATTTTGAGCAAAGCAAGCCTAAGCTCCACCAGCCAAATGCATATAGTATTATAGTCCACTTAAAATATACTAAGGTATCACTTGCCAATACAATTCCAATGTATTGACCCTTGTGACTGTAACTTGTAATGTTGCAGGTTTGATTGATTTTAGTGAAGATTGATTGATTAGGATTACAAAGTCTACAACCAACATCTGCCTGTGGCACATTGAAGATGAAGGACTCATGACTATAGTTATTCCGCTGCAATGTAATGTAAATAGCCAATGAGCTATGTTTGATGTAATAAAACTATTTTATTCCTGGTTATAAAGTTGTATTATGACCTTTGTTTCTTGATATTACATCTGAACTGTGGATGCTAGCTATTGATCCAGGGACTAGCATTGTAAACATAGGGGGCTCAATCTTATTAAAGGTTGGGGACCCTACAGTGTGTTCTTTTTACTAACAACAACTAGAGTCAATGCATGTGTGTTCTTTTCACATACCACATATGGATCCACTAGTGTCATTGAAATGTGTGTTCTCTTCAGAGACCACACATGGAACCACCAGTGTCATTGCATGTGTGCTCTTTTTACTAACAACAACCAATGTCATTGCATGTGTGCTCTTTTTACTAATAACTACCAGAGTCATTGCATGTGTGTTCTCTTTAGACACCACACATGGATCCACCAGTGTCATTACATGTGTGCTCTTTTTACTAACAACTGGAGTCATTTCATGACTATTATTTTCACATACCACATATGGATCCACCAGTGTCATTGAAATGTGTGTTCTCTTTAGAGACCACACATGGATCCACCAGTGTCATTGCATGTGTGTTCTTTTTACTAACAACAACCAGAGTCATTGCATGTGTGTTCTTTTCACAATCCACCTATGGATCCACCAGTGTCATTGCATGTGTGTTCTTCTCATTAACCACAGCTAGAGTCATTGCATGTGTGTTCTATTCAGAGACCACACATGGATCTACCAGTGTCATTACATGTGTGTTCTTTTTACTAACAGCAACGAGAGTCATTGCATCTGTGTTCTTTTCACATACCACATATGGATCCACCAGTGTTATTGCATGTCTGTTCTCTTTAGAGACCACACATGGATCCACCAGTGTAATGGCATGTGTGCACTTTTTACTAACCACAACTGGAGTCATTTCATGACCGTTCTTTTCACATACCACATATGGATCCACCGGTGTCATTAAAATGTGTGTTCTCTTCAGAGACCAAACATGGATCCCCAATGTCATTGCATGTGTGTTCTTTTCACATACCACCAAAGTCATTGAAATGTGTGTTCTCTTCAAATACCACACATGGATCCACTAGTGTCATTGCATGTGTGTTCTTCTCATTAACCACAACTAGAGTCATTGCATCTGTATTGTTTTCAGAGACCACACATGGATCCACCAGTGTAATTGCATGTGTGCTCTTGTTACTAACAACAACTGGAGTCATTTCACGACTATTCTTTTCACATACCATATATGGATCCACTAGTGTCATTGAAATGTGTGTTCTCTTCAGAGACCACACATGGATCCACCAGTGTCATTGCATGTGTGTTCTTTTTACTAACAACAACTAGAGTCATTGCATGTGTGTTCTTTTGACATACCACATATGGATCCACCTGTGTCATTGAAATGTGTGTTCTTCTCATTAACCACAGCTAGAGTCATTGCATGTGTGTTCTGTTCAGAGACCACACATGGATCCACCAGTGTCATTGCATGCGTGTTCTTTTTAGTAACAACAACTGGCATCATTGCATGTGTGTTCTTTTCATATACCACATATGGATCCACAAGTGTCATTGAAATGTGTGTTCTCTTCAGAGACCACACATGAATCCACCAGTGTCATTGCATGTGTGTTCTTTTTACTACCAACAACTGGAGTCATTGCATGTGTGTTCACATACAACATATGGATCCACTAGTGTCATTGCATGTGTGTTCTCGTTAGAGAGCACACATGGATCCACCAGTGTCATTGCATGTGTGTTCTTTTTACTAACAACAACTGGAGTCTTTTCATGACTATGCTTTTCACATACCACATACGGATCCACCAGTGTCATTGAAATGTGTGTTCTCTTCAGAGACCAGACATGGATCCACCAGTGTCATTGCATGTGTGTTCTTTTTAATAACAACAACTAGAGTCTTTGCATGTGTGTTCTTTTCACAATCCACCTATGGATCCACCAGTGTCATTGCGTGTGTGTTCTTCTCATTAACCACAGTTAGAGTCATTGCATGTGTGTTCTCTTCAGAGACCACACATGGATCCACCAGTGTCATTGCATGTGTGTTCTGTTTACTAACAACAACGGGAGTCATTGCATGCGTGTTCTTTTCACATACCACATATGGATCCACCAGTGTCATTGAAATGTGTGTTCTCTTCAGAGACCACACATGGATCCACCAGTGTCATTGAATGTGTGTTCTTTTTACTAACAACAACTAGAGTCAATGCATGTGTGTTCTTTTCACATACCACATATGGATCCACCAGTGTCATTGAAATGTGTGTTCTCTTCAGGGACCACACATCGATCCACCAGTGTCATTGCAAGTATGCTCTTTTTACTAACAACAAACAGTGTCATTGCATGTGTGCTCTTTTTACTAATAACAACCAGAGTCATTGCATGTGTGTTCTCTTCAGACACCACACATGGATCCACCAGTGTCATTGCATGTGTGCTCTTTTTACTAACAACTGGAGTCATTTCATGCCTATTATTTTCACATACCACATATGGATCCACCAGTGTCATTGAAATGTGTGTTCTCTTCAGAGACCACACATGGATCCACCAGTGTCATTGCATGTGTGTTCTTTTTACTAACAACAACTAGAGTCATTGCATGTGTGTTCTTTTGACATACCACATATGGATCCACCTGTGTCATTGAAATGTGTGTTCTTCTCATTAACCACAGCTAGAGTCATTGCATGTGTGTTCTGTTCAGAGACCACACATGGATCCACCAGTGTCATTGCATGCGTGTTCTTTTTAGTAACAACAACTGGCATCATTGCATGTGTGTTCTTTTCATATACCACATATGGATCCACAAGTGTCATTGAAATGTGTGTTCTCTTCAGAGACCACACATGAATCCACCAGTGTCATTGCATGTGTGTTCTTTTTACTACCAACAACTGGAGTCATTGCATGTGTGTTCACATACAACATATGGATCCACTAGTGTCATTGCATGTGTGTTCTCGTTAGAGAGCACACATGAATCCACCAGTGTCATTGCATGTGTGTTCTTTTTAGTAACAACAACTAGTGTCATTGCATGTGTGTTCTTTTCACATACCACATATGGATCCACCAGGGTCATTGAAATGTGTGTTCTCTTCAAAGACCACACATGGATCCACCAGTGTCATTGCATGTGTGTTCTTTTTACTAACAACAACTAGAGTCAATGCATGTGTCTTCTTTTCACATACATCATATGGATCCACCTCTGTCATGGAAATGTGTGTTCTTCTCATTAACCACAGCTAGAGTCATTACATGTGTGTTCTCTTCAGAGACCACACATGGATCCACCAGTGTCATTGCATTTGTGTTCTTTTTACTAACAACAACGAGAGTCATTGCATGCGTGTTCTTTTCACATACCACATATGGATCCACCAGTGTCATTGCATGTGTGTTCTTTTTACTACCAACAACTGGAGTCATTGCATGTGTGTTCTTTTCACATACAACATATGGATCCACCAGTGTCATTGCATGTGTGTTCTCTTTAGAGACCACACATGGACCCACCAGTGTCATAGCATGTGTGTTCTTTTTACTAACAACAACTCGAGTCTTTTCATGACTATGCTTTTCACATACCACATACGGATCCACCAGTGTCATTGAAATGTGTGTTCTCTTCAGAGACCAGACATGGATCCACCAGTGTCATTGCATGTGTGTTCTTTTTAATAACAACAACTAGAGTCATTGCATGTGTGTTCTTTTCACAATCCACCTTTGGATCCACCAGTGTCATTGCGTGTGTGTTCTTCTCATTAACCACAGTTAGAGTCATTGCATGTGTGTTCTCTTCAGAGACCACACATGGATCCACCAGTGTCATTGCATGTGTGTTCTTTTTACTAACAACAACGGGAGTCATTGCATGCGTGTTCTTTTCACATACCACATATGGATCCACCAGTGTCATTGAAATGTGTGTTCTCTTCAGAGACCACACATGGATCCACCAGTGTCATTGAATGTGTGTTCTTTTTACTAACAACAACTAGAGTCAATGCATGTGTGTTATTTTCACATACCACATATGGATCCACTAGTGTCATTGAAATGTGTGTTCTCTTCAGAGACCACACATGAATCCACCAGTGTCATTGCATGTGTGCTCTTTTTACTAACAACAACCAATGTCATTGCATGTGTGCTCTTTTTACTAATAACAACCAGAGTCATTGCATGTGTGTTCTCTTCAGACACCACACATGGATCCACCAGTGTCATTGCATGTCTGGTCTTTTTACTAACAACTGGAGTCATTTCATGACTATTATTTTCACATACCACATATGGATCCACCAGTGTCATTGAAATGTGTGTTCTCTTTAGAGACCACACATGGATCCACCGGTGTCATTGCATGTGTGTTCTTTTTACTAACAACAACCAGAGTCATTGCATGTGTGTTCTTTTCAGAATCCACCTATGGATCCACCAGTGTCATTGCATGTGTGTTCTTCTCATTAACCACAACTAGAGTCATTGCATGTGTGTTCTATTCAGAGACCACACATGGATCCACCAGTGTCATTGCATGTGTGTTCTTTTTACTAACAACAACCAGAGTCATTGCATCTGTGTTCTTTTCACATACCACATATGGATCCACCAGTGTTATTGCATGTGTGTTCTCTTTAGAGACCACACATGGATCCACTAGTGTAATGGCATGTGTTCTCTTTTTACTAACCACAAATGGAGTCATTTCGTGACTGTTCTTTTCACATACCACATATGGATCCACCGGTGTCATTGAAATGTGTGTTCTCTTCAGGGACCACACATGGATCCCTAGTGTCATTGCATGTGTGTTCTTTTCACATACCACCAAAGTCATTGAAATGTTTGTTCTCTTCAAAGACCACACATGGATCCACCAGTGTAATTGCATGTGTGCTCTTGTTACTAACAACAACTGGAGTCATTTCATGACTATTCTTTTCACATACCATATATGGATCCACTAGTGTCATTGAAATGTGTGTTCTCTTCAGAGACCACACGTAGATCCACCAGTGTCATTGGATGTGTGTTCTTTTTACTAACAACAACTAGAGTCATTGCATGTGTGTTCTTTTCACATACCACATATGGATCCACCTGTGTCATTGAAATGTGTGTTCTTCTCATTGACCACAGCTAGAGTCATTGCATGTGTGTTCTCTTCAGAGACCACACATGGATCCACCAGTGTCATTGCATGTGTGTTCTTTTTACTAACAACAACTTGAGTCATTGCATGTGTGTTCTTTTCACATACCACATATGAATCCACCAGTGTCATTGAAATGTGTGTTCTCTTCAGAGACCACACATGGATCCACCAGTGTCTTTGCATGTGTGTTCTTTGTACTAACAACAACTGGAGTCATTGCATGTGTGTTCTCTTCAGAGACCACACATGGATCCACTAGTGTCATTGCATGTGTGCTCTTTTTACTAACAACAGCCAGAGTCATTGCATGTGTGTTCTCTTTATATACCACACATGGATCCACTAGTGTCATTGCATGTGTGTTCTTTTTACTAACAACAACTGGAGTCATTTCATGACTATTCTTTTCACATACCACATGTGGATCCACAAGTGTCATTGAAATATAGAGACCACACATGGATCCACCAGTGTCATTGCACGTGTGTCTTTTTACTAACAACAACCAGAGTCATTGCATGTGTGTTGTTTTCACAATCCACCTATGGATCCACCAGTGTCATTGCATGTGTGGTCTTCTCATTAACCACAGCTAGTGTCATTGAAATGTGTGTTCTCTTTAGAGACCACACATGGATCCACCAGTGTCATTCCATGTGTGTTCTTTTTAATTACAACAACCAGAGTCATTGCATGTGTGTTCTTTTCACAATCGACCTATGGATCCACCAGTGTCATTGCATGTGTGTTCTTATCATTAACCACAGTTAGAGTCATTGCATGTGTGTTCTCTTCAGAGACCACACATGGATCCACCAGTGTCATTGCATGTGTGTTGTTTTTACTAACAACAACTGGAGTCATTGCATGCGTGTTTTTTCATATACCACATATGGATCCACCAGTGGCATTGAAATGTGTGTTCTCTTTAGAGACCACACATGGATCCACTAGTGTCATTGAATGTGTGTTCTTTTTACTAACAACAACTAGAGTTAATGCATGTGTATTGTTTTCACATACCACATATGGATCCACCAGTGTCATTGAAATGTGTGTTCTCTTCAGAGACCACACATAGATCCACCAGTGTCATTGCATGTGTGCTCTTTTTACTAATAACAACCAGTGTCATTGCATGTGTGCTCTTTTTACTAATAACAACCAGAGTCATTGCATGTGTATTCTCTTCAGACACCACACATGGATCCACCAGTGTCATTACATGTGTGCTCTTTTTACTAATAACTGGAGTTATTTCTCGACTATTATTTTCACATACCACATATGGATCCACCAGTGTCATTGAAATGTGTGTTCTCTTTAGAGACCACACATGGATCCACCAGTGTCACTGCATGTGTGTTCTTTTTACTAACAACAACTAGAGTCATTGCATGTGTGTTCTTTTCACAATCCACCTATGGATCCACCAGTGTCATTGCATGTGTGTTCTTCTCACTAACCACAGCTAGAGTTATTGCATGTGTGTTATATTCAGAGACCACACATGGATCCACCAGTGTCATTGCATGTGTGTTCTTTTTACTAACAACAACTGGAGTCATTTCATAACTATTCTTTTCACATACCACATACGGATCCACTAGTGTCATTGAAATGTGTGTTCTCTTCAGAGACCACACATGGATCCACCAGTGTCATTGCATGTGTTTTCTTTTTAATAACAACAACCAGAGTCATTGCATGTGTGTTCTTTTCATAATCCACCTATGGATCCACCAGTGTCATTGCATCTGTGTTATTCTCATTAACCACAGCTAGAGTCATTGCATGTGTGTTATATTCAGAGACCACACATGGATCCACCAGTGTCATTGCATGTGTGTTCTTTTTACTAACAAGAACTGGAGTCATTTCATGACTATTCTTTTCACATACCACATACAGATCCACCAGTGTCATTGAAATGTGTGTTCTCTTCAGAGACCACACATGGATCCACCAGTGTCATTGCATGTGTGTTATTTATAATAACAACAACCAGAGTCATTGCATATGTGTTCTTCTCATTAACCACAATTAGAGTCATTGCATGTGTGTTCTCTTTAGAGACCACACATGGATCCACCAGTGTCATTGCATGTGTGTTCTTTTTACTAACAACAACTGGAGTCATTGCATGTGTGTTCTTTTCACATACCACATATGGATCCACCAGTGTCATTGAAATGTGTGTTCTCTTCAGAGACCACACATGGATCCACCATTGTCATTGCATGTGTGTTCTTTTTACTAACAACAACTAGAGTCAATGCATGTGTGTTCTTTTCACATACCACATATGGATCCACCTGTGTCATTGAAATTTGTGTTCTTCTCATTAACCACAGCTAGAGGCATTGCATGTGTGTTCTCTTCAGAGACCACACATGGATCCACCAGTGTCATTGCATGTGTGTTCTTTTCACTAACAACAACTGGAGTCATTGCATGTGTGTTCTTTTCACATACCACATATGGATCCACAAGTGTCATTGAAATGTGTGTTCTCTTCAGAGACCACACATGAATCCACCAGTGTCATTGCATGTGTGTTCTTTTTACTACCAACAACTAGAGTCATTTCATGACTATTCTTTTCACATACCACATGTGGATCCACCAATTTCATTGAAATGTGTGTTCTCTCTAGAGACCACACATGGATCCACCAATGTTATTGCATGTGTGTTCTTTTTACTAACAACAACCAAAGTCATTGCATGTGTGTTCTTTTCACAATCCACATATGGATCCACCAGTGTCATTGAAATGTGTCTTCTTCTCATTAACCATAGCTAGAGCCATTGCATGTGTGTTCTCTTCAAAGACCACACATGGATCCACCAGTGTCATTGCATGTGTGTTCTTTTTACTAACAACAACTAGAGTCATTTCATGACTATTCTTTTCGCATACCACATGTGGATCCACCAATTTCATTGAAATGTGTGTTCTCTCTAGAGACCACACATGGATCCACCAGTGTTATTGCATGTGTGTTCTTATTACTAACAACAACCAAAGTCATTGCATGTGTGTTCTTTTCACAATCCACTTATGGATCCACCAGTGTCATTGCATGTGTGCTCTTCTCATTAACCACAGCTAGTGTCATTGAAATGTGTGTTCTCTTCAGTGACAACACATGGATCCACCAGTGTCATTGGATGTGTGCTCTTTTTACTAACAACTAGAATCATTTCATGACTATTATTTTCACATACCACATATGGATCCACCAGTGTCATTAAAATGTGTGTTCTCTTCAGAGACCACACATGGATCCACCAGTGTCATTGCATGTGTGTTCTTTTTACTAACAACTAGAGTCATTGCATGTGTGTTCTTTTGACAATCCACCTATGGATCCACCGGTGTCATTGCATGTGTGTTCTTCTCATTAACCATAGCTAGAGTCATTGCATGTGTGTTATATTCAGAGACCACACATGGATCCACCAGTGTCATTGCATGTGTGTTCTTTTTACTAACAACAACTGGAGTCATTTCATGACTATTCTTTTCACATACTACATATAGATCCACCAGTGTCATTGAAATGTGTGTTCTCTTCAGAGACCACACATGGATCCACCAGTGTCATTGCATGTGTGTTATTTTCACAATCCACCAATGGATCCACCAGTGTCATTGCATGTGTGTTCTTAAAATTAACCACAGTTAGAGCCATTGCATGTGTGGTCTCTTCAGAGACTACACATGGATCCACCAGTGTCATTGCATGTGTGTTCTTTTTACTAACAACAGCTGGAGTTATTGCGTGTGTGTTCTTTTCACATACCACATATGGATCCACAAGTGTCATTGAAATGTATGTTCTCTTCAGAGACCGCACATGAATCCACCAATGTCATTGCATGTGTGTTCTTTTTCCTAACAACAACTTGAGTCATTGCATGTGTGTTCTTTTCACATACCACATCTGGATCCACCAGTGTCATTGCATGTGTGTTCTCTTTAGAGACCACACATGGATGCACCAGTGTCATTGCATGTGTGTTCTTTTTACTAACAACAACTAGAGTCATTTCATGACTATTCTTTTCACATACCACATATGGATCCACCAGTGTCATTGAAATGTGTGTTCTTCTCATTAACAATAGCTAGAGTCATTGTATGTGTGTTCTCTTCAGAGACCACACATGGATCCACTAGTGTCATTGCATGTGTGTTCTTTTTACTAACAACAACTGGAGTCACTTCATGACTATTCTTTTCACATACCATATGTGGATCCACCAGTGTGATTGAAATGTGTGTTCTCTCTAGAGACCACACATGGATCCACCAGTGTTATTGCATGTGTGTTCTTTTTACTAACATCAACCAAAGTCATTGCATGTGTGTTCTTTTCACAATCCACCTATGGATCCACCAGTGTCATTGCATGTGTGCTCTTCTCATTAACCACAGCTAGTGTCATTGAAATGTGTGTTCTCTTCAGCGACCACACATGGATCCACCAGTGTCATTGGATGTGTGCTCTTTTTACTAACAACTAGAGTCATTTCATGACTATTATTTTCACATACCACATATGGATCCACCAGTGTCATTAAAATGTGTGTTCTCTTCCGAGACCACACATGGATCCACCAGTGTCATTGCATGTGTGTTCTTTTTACTAACAACAACTAGAGTTATTGCATGTGTGTTCTTTTCACAATCCACCTATGGATCCACTAATGTCATTGCATGTGTATTCTTCTCATTAACCACAGTTAGAGTCATTGCATGTGTGTTCTTTTTACTAACAACAACTGGAGTCATTTCATAACTATTCTTTTCACATACCACATACGGATCCACCAGTGTCATTGAAATGTGTGTTCTCTTCAGAGACCACACATGGATCCACCAGTGTCATTGCATGTGTGTTATTTTTAAAAACAACAACCAGAGTCATTGGATGTGTGTTCTTTTCACAATCCACCTATGGATCCACTAGTGTCATTGCATGTGTGTTCTTCTCATTAACCACAGTTAGAGTCATTGCATGTGTGTTCTCTTTAGAGACCACACATGGATCCACCAGTGTCATTGCATGTGTGTTCTTTCTACTACCAACAACTGGAGTCATTGCATGTGTGTTCTTTTCACATACCACATATGGATCCACAAGTGTCATTGAAATGTATGTTCTCTTTAGAGACCACACATGAATCCACAAGTGTCATTGCATGTGTGTTCTTTTTCCTAACAACAACTAGAGTCATTGCATGTCTGTTCTTTTCACATACCACATATGGATCCACCAGTGTCATTGCATGTGTGTTCTCTTCAGAGACCACACATGGATCCACCAGTGTCATTGCATGTGTGTTCTTTTTACTAACAACAACCAGAGTCATTTCATGATTATTCTTTTCACATACCACATATGGATCCACCAGAGTCATTGAAATGTGTGTTTTCTCATTAACCATAGCGCGAGTCATTGTATGTGTGTTCTCTTCAGAGACCACACATGGATCCACTAGTGTCATTGCATGTGTGTTCTTTTTACTAACAACAACTCGAGTCATTTCATGACTATTCTTTTCACATACCACATATGGATCCACCAGAGTCATTGAAATGTGTGTTTTCTCATTAACCATAGCGCGAGTCATTGTATGTGTGTTCTCTTCAGAGACCACACATGGATCCACCAGTGTTATTGCATGTGTGTTCTTTTTACTAACAACAACTGGAGTCATTTCATGACTATTCTTTTCACATACCACATGTGGATCCACCAGTGTCATTGAAATGTGTGTTCTCTCCAGAGACCACACATGGATCCACCAGTGTTATTGCATGTGTGTTCTTTTTACTAACAACAACCAAAGTCATTGCCTGTGTGTTATTTTCACAATTCACCTATGGATCCACCAGTGTCATTGCATGTGTGCTCTTCTCATTAACCACAGCTAGTGTCATTGAAATGTGTGTTCTCTTTAGTGACCACACATGGATCCACCAGTGTCATTGCATGTGTGCTCTTTTTACTAACAACTAGAGTCATTTCATGACTATTATTTTCACATACCACATATCGATCCACCAGTGTCATTAAAATGTGTGTTCTCTTTGGAGTACACATGGATCCACCAGTGTCATTGCATGTGTGTTCTTTTTACTAACAACAACTAGAGTCATTGCATGTGTGTTCTTTTCACAATCCACCTATGCATCCACCGGTGTCATTGCATGTCTGTTCTTCTCATTAAGCATAGCTAGAGTCATTGCATGTGTGTTCTACTCAGAGACCACACATGGATCCATCAGTGTCATTGCATGTGTGTTCTTTTTACTAACAACAACTGGAGTCATTTCATGACTATTCTTTTCACATACCACATACGGATCCACCAGTGTCATTGAAATGTGTGTTCTCTTCAGAGACCACACATGGATCGACCAGTGTCATTGCATGTGTGTTCTTTTTAATAACAACAACCAGAGTCATTGCATGTGTGTTCATTTCACAATCCACCTATGGATCCAGTAGTGTCATTGCATGTGTGTTCTTCTCATTAACCACAGTTAGAGTCATTGCATGTGTGTTCTCTTCAGAGACCACACATGGATCCACCAGTGTCATTGCATGTGTGTTCTTTTTACTAACAACAACTGGAGTCATTGCATGTGTGTTCTTTTCACATACCACATATGGATCCACAAGTGTCATTGAAATGTATGTTCTCTTCAGAGACCACACATGAATCCACTAGTGTCATTGTATGTGCGTGCTTTATCAAAACAACAACTGGAGTCATTGCATGTGAGTTCTCTTCACATACCACATATGGATCCACTAGTGTCATTGCATGTGTGTTCTCTTCAGAGACCACACATGGATCCACCAGTGTCATTGCATGTGTGTTCTTTTTACTAACAACAACCAGAGTCATTTCATGACTATTCTTTTCACATACGACATATGGATCCACCAGTGTCATTGAAATGTGTGTTCTTCTCATTAACCATAGCTAGAGTCATTGTATGTGTGTTCTCTTCAGAGACCACACATGGATCCACCAGTGTCATTGCATGTGTGTTATTTTTACTAACAACAACTAGAGTCATTTCATGACTATTCTTTTCACATACCACATGTGGATCCACCAGTGTCATTGAAATGTGTGTTTTCTCATTAACCATAGCGCGAGTCATTGTATGTGTGTTCTCTTCAGAGACCACACATGGATCCACTAGTGTCATTGCATGTGTGTTCTTTTTACTAACAACAACTCGAGTCATTTCATGACTATTCTTTTCACATACCACATATGGATCCACCAGAGTCATTGAAATGTGTGTTTTCTCATTAACCATAGCGCGAGTCATTGTATGTGTGTTCTCTTCAGAGACCACACATGGATCCACCAGTGTTATTGCATGTGTGTTCTTTTTACTAACAACAACTGGAGTCATTTCATGACTATTCTTTTCACATACCACATGTGGATCCACCAGTGTCATTGAAATGTGTGTTCTCTCCAGAGACCACACATGGATCCACCAGTGTTATTGCATGTGTGTTCTATTTACTAACAACAACCAAAGTCATTGCATGTGTGTTCTTTTCACAATTCACCAATGGATCCACCAGTGTCATTGCATGTGTGCTCTTCTCATTAACCACAACTAGTGTTATTGAAATGTGTGTTCTCTTTAGTGACCACACATGGATCGACCAGTGTCATTGCATGTGTGTTCTTTTTACTAACAAGAACTGGAGTCATTGCATGTGTGTTCTTTTCACATACCACATATGGATCCACAAGTGCCATTAAAATGTGTGTTCTCTTCGGAGACCACACATGGATCCACCAGTGTCATTGCATGTGTGTTCTTTTTACTAACAACAACTAGAGTCATTGCATGTGTGTTCTTTTCACAATCCACCTATGCATCCACCGGTGTCATTGCATGTCTGTTCTTCTCATTAAGCATAGCTAGAGTCATTGCATGTGTTCTACTCAGAGACCACACATGGATCCATCAGTGTCATTGCATGTGTGTTCTTTTTACTAACAACAACTGGAGTCATTTCATGACTATTCTTTTCACATACCACATACGGATCCACCAGTGTCATTAAAATGTGTGTTCTCTTCAGAGACCACACATGGATCCACCAGTGTCATTGCATGTGTGTTCTTTTTAATAACAACAACCAGAGTCATTGCATGAGTGTTCTTTTCACAATCCACATATGGATCCACCAGTGTCATTGCTATGTGTGTTCTTCTCATTAACCACAGTTAGAGTCATTGCATGTGTGTTCTCTTCAGAGACCACAAATGGATCCACCAGTGTCATTGCATGTGTGTTCTTTTTACTAACAACAACTGGAGTCATTGCATGTGTGTTCTTTTCACATACCGCATATGGATCCACCAGTGTCATTGCATGTGTGTTCTCTTCAGAGACCACACATGGATCCACCAGTGTCATTGCATGTGTGTTCATTTTACTAACAACAACTAGAGTCATTTCATGACTATTCTTTTCACATACCACATATGGATCCACCAGTGTCATTGAAATGTGTGTTCTTCTCATTAACCATAGCTAGAGTCATTGTATGTGTGTTCTCTTCAGAGACCACACATGGATCACCAGTGTCATTGCATGTGTGTTCTTTTTACTAACAACAACTAGAGTCATTTCATGACTATTCTTTTCACATACCACATGTGGATCCACCAGTGTCATTGAAATGTGTGTTCTCTCTAGAGACCACACATGGATCCACCATTGTTATTGCATGTGTGTTCTTTTTACTAACAACAACCAAAGTCATTGCATGTGTGTTCTTTTCACAATCCACCTATGGATCCACCAGTGTCATTGCATGTGTGCTCTTCTCATTAACCACAGCTAGTGTCATTGAAATGTGTGTTCTCTTCAGTGACCACACATGGATCCACCAGTGTCATTGCATGTGTATTCTTTTTACTAACAACAACTAGAGTCATTTCATGTGTGTTCTTTTCACATACCACATATGGATGTTGGAGATATGCCCAAGAGGCAATAATAAAAGTGGTTATTATTATATCTTTGTGTTTATGATGAGAGTTTACATCCCATGCTATAATTGTATTATTAGGAAACACTAATACTTGTGTGTTTTGTAAACATAAAAGAGTCCCTAGTAAGCCTCTTGTTGAACTAGCTTGTTGATTGATTGATGATCATGGTTTCCTGATCATGGACATTGGATGTGATTAATAACAAGGTTATATCATTAGGAGAATGATGTGATGGACACACACCCATAGTAAGCGTAGCATACGATCAAGTCATTAAGTTCGTATTTCTGTAAGCTTTGAAATACATAGTAACCTAATCCTTCGACCATGAGGTTATGTTAATCACCATCACCGGATGGGTACTTTGATGACATCAAACGCCGCTTCGGAACTGGGCGGTTATAAAGGCGTCATTGGGTATTCTGAAATTATGTGTTGAAGCGCATAGACCAAGATTGGGATTTGTCCATCCATATGACGGATTGATATACTCTGGGCCCTCTCGGTGGAATGTCATCTAGATAGCTTGCAAGCATGTGACTGGGTTACAAGGGATGACATAACATGGAACGAGTAAAGAGTACTTATCAGTAACGAGGAAGAACTAGGTATGAAGATACTGACGATCAAACCTCGGATAAGTAGAATATCGCGTGACAAAGGGAATTGTTTTCGTATGTTAAACGGTTCTATCGATCACGAAGTAATCGTTGAGTATGTGGGAGCTATTATGGATCTCCAGATCCCGCTGATGGTTATTGATCGGAGAGGTGTCTTCATCATGTCTGCATATTCACGAACCGTAGGGTGACACACTTAAGGTTCGAAGTTGTTTTAAGTAGATATGGAATTTGCGTTGGAGACCGAATGTTGTTCGGAGTCTCGGAATGGATCCGGGACATCACGAGGAGATCCGGAATGGTCCGGAGAATAAGATTCATATATTGGGGATCATTTTCTAAGTTAGGAAATGTTCCGGAGTGTTTGTATGGAGATTCTAGAAGGTTTCGGAATGTTCTGGAAGGTTCTAGAGGATTTCTTGGAGTTTACTTGAAAACCAAGAAAGGGATCAAGGGAGTCCAAAGTGGGGCAATACACGGATTCATGGGGGAGGAGGACTCCTCCCCCCAACCCGCCGGCCCAAGGAGGAGGGGAGTCCTACTAGGACTCCCCCTCCCTAGGCGCGCCTCCCTCCTTTAAATAGAAGGGAGGGGGCGCCCCCTCTTGTCCCTCCTCTCATAACAACTAATCTCAGCCGCCTCTCTCCTCCACCTTTCTTCTGCACAGGCATAGGCGAAGCCCTACAGAATTCTCACCTCCACCACCACCACCACGCCGTCGTGCTGCTGGGATTCCGTGGAGAAGATCTACTACCTCCGATGCTCGCTGGAACGGGGAGAGGAAGGTCTGCTTCGACTCCGCACGTGTGACCGTCTGCGGAAGCGCTGCCGGAACGCGGCGCCGGAAGGATCGTCCACACGATCTTGAGATCGGCAAGTGATCGACTACATCATCCACGAGATCTAATCTCGTAACGCTTTCGGTTCTACGAGGGTTACTACCGATCTATCTCGTTGGTCATGTCTAATAGATTAGATCTTGGCTTTTTTCTAGATTAGATCTAGGTTTTGTTTGTTCTTGCGGTAGAAATTTTTTGTTTTCCATGCTACGAACCCATCATCCACCAGTGTCATTAATATGTGTGTTCTCTTCAGAGACCACACATGGATCCACCAGTATCATTGCATGTGTGTTCTTTTTACTAACAACAACTAGAGTCATTGCATGTGTGTTCTTTTCACAATCCACCTATGGATCCACCGGTGTCATTGCATGTGTGTTCTTCTCATTAACCATAGCTAGAGTCATTGCATGTGTGTTCTATTCAGAGACCACACATGGATCCACCAGTGTCATTGCATGTGTTTTCTTTTTACTAACAACAACTGGAGTCATTTCATGACTATTCTTTTCACATACCACATACGGATCCACCAGTGTCATTGAAATGTGTGTTCTCTTCAGAGACCACACATGGATCCACTAGTGTCATTGCATGTGTGTTCTTTTTAATAACAACAACCAGAGTCATTGCATGTGTGTTCTTTTCATAATCCACCTAGGAATCCACTAGTGTCATTGCATGTGTATTCTTCTCATTAACCACAGTTAGAGTCATTGCATGTGTGTTCTCTTTAGAGACCACACATGGATCCACCAGTGTCATTGCATGTGTGTTCTTTTTACTAACAACAACTACAGTCATTGCATGTGTGTTCTTTTCACATACCACATATGGATCCACTAGTGTCATTGAAATGTGTGTTCTCTTTAGAGACCACACATGAATCCACCAGTGTCATTGCACGTGTGTTCTTTTTACTACCAACAACTGGAGTCATTTCATGACTATTCTTTTCACATACCACATGTGGATCCACCAGTGTCATTGAAATGTGTTTTCTCTCTAGAGACCACACATGGATTCACCAGTGTTATTGCATGTGTGTTCTTTTTACTAACAACAACCAAAGTCATTGCATGTGTGTTGTTTTCACAATCCACCTATGGATCCACCAGTGTCATTGCATGTGTGCTCTTCTCATTAACCACAACTAGTGTCATTGAAATGTGTGTTCTCTTAAGTGACCACACAAGGATCCACCAGTGTCATTGCATGTGTGCTCTTTTTACCTACAACCAGAGTCATTTCATGAGTATTATTTTCACATACCACATATGGATCCACCAGTGTCATTAAAATGTGCGTTCTCTTCAGAGACCACACATGGATCCACCAGTGTCATTGCATGTGTGTTCTTTTTACTAACAACAACTAGAGTCATTGCATGTGTGTTCTTTTCACAATCCACCTATGGATCCACCGGTGTCATTGCATGTCTGTTCTTCTCATTATCCATAGCTAGAGTCATTGCATGTGTGTTCTACCCAGAGACCACACATGGATCCATCAGTGTCATTGCATGTGTGTTCTTTTTACTAACAACAACTGGAGTCATATCATGACTATTCTTTTCACATACCACATACGGATCCACCAGTGTCATTGAAATGTGTGTTCTCTTCAGAGACCACACATGGATCCACCAGTGTCATTGCATGTGTGTTCTTTTTAATAACAACAACCAGAGTCATTGCATGTGTGTTCTTTTCACAATCCACCTATGGATCCACCAGTGTCATTGCATGTGTGTTCTTCTCATTAAACACAGTTAGAGTCATTGCATGGGTGTTCTCTTCAGAGACCACACATGGATCCACCAGTGTCATTGCATGTGTGTTCTTTTTACTAACAACAACTAGAGTCATTTCATGTGTGTTCTTTTCACATACCACATATGGATCCACAAGTGTCATTGAAATGTATGTTCTCTTCAGAGACCACACATGAATCCACCAGTATCATTGCATGTGTGTTCTTTTTCGTAACAACAGCTGGAGTCATTGCATGTGTGTTCTTTTCACATACCACATATGGATCCACCAGTGTCATTGCATGTGTGTTCTCTTCAGAGACCACACATGGATCCACCAGTGTCATTGCATGTGTGTTCTTTTTACTAACAACAACCAGAGTCATTTCATGACTATACTTTTCACATACCACATATGGATCCACCAGTGTCATTGAAATGTGTGTTCTTCTCATTAACCATAGCTAGAGTCATTGTATGTGTGTTCTCTTCAGAGATCACACATGGATCCACCAGTGTCATTGCATGTATGTTCTTTTTACTAACAACAACTGGAGTCATTTCATGACTATTCTTTTCACATACCACATGTGGATCCACCAGTGTCATTGAAATGTGTGTTCTCTCCAGAGACCACACATGGATCCACCATTGTTATTGCCTGTGTGTTATTTTTACTAACAACAACCAAAGTCATTGCATCTGTGTTCTTTTCACAATCCACCTATGGATCCACCAGTGTCATTGCATGTGCGCTCTTCTCATTAACCACAGCTAGTGTCATTGAAATGTGTGTTCTCTTCAGTGACCACACATGGATCCACCAGTGTCATTGCATGTGTGCTCTTTTTACTAACAACTAGAGTCATTTCATGACTATTATTTTCACATACCACATATGGATCCACCAGTGTCATTAAAATGTGTGTTCTCTTCAGAGACCACACATGGATCCACCAGTATCATTGCATGTGTATTCTTTTTACTAACAACAACTAGAGTCATTGCATGTGTTTTCTTTTCACAATCCACTTATGGATCCACCAGTGTCATGGCATGTGTGTTCTTCTCATTAACCACAGTTAGAGTCATTGCATGTGTGTTCTCTTCAGAGACCACATATGGATCCACCAGTGTCATTGCATGTGTGTTCTTTTTACTAACAACAACTAGAGTCATTGCATGTGTGTTCTTTTCAGAGACCACACATGGATCCACCAGTGTCATTGCATGTGTGTTCTATTCAGAGACCACACATGGATCCACCAGTGTCATTGCATGTGTGTTCTTTTTACTAACAACAACTGGAGTCATTTCATGACTATTCTTTTCACATACCACATACGGATCCACCAGTGTCATTTAAATGTGTGTTCTCTTTAGAGACCACACATGGATCCACCAGTGTCATTGCATGTGTGTTCTTTTTGATAACAACAACCAGAGTCATTGCATATGTGTTCTTTTCACAATCCACCTATGGATCCACCAGTGTCATTGCATGTGTATTCTTCTCATTAACCACAGTTAGAGTCATTGCATGTGTGTTCTCTTTAGAGACCACACATGGATCCACCAGTGTCATTGCATGTGTGTTCTTTTTACTAACAACAACTACAGTCATTGCATGTGTGTTCTTTTCACATACCACATATGGATCCACCAGTGTCATTGAAATGTGTGTTCTCTTTAGAGACCACACATGAATCCACCAGTGTCATTGCATATGTGTTCTTTTTACTACCAACAACTGGAGTCAATGCATGTGTGTTCTTTTCACATACCACATATGGATCCACTAGTGTCATTGCATGTGTGTTCTCTTTAGAGACCACACATGGATCCACCAGTGTCATTGCATGTGTGTTCTTTTTACTAACAACAACTAGAGTCATTGCATGTGTGTTCTTTTCACAATCCACCTATGGATCCACCAGTGTCATTGCATGTGTGTTCTTCTCATTAACCACAGTTAGAGTCATTGCATGTGTGTTCTCTTTAGAGACCACACATGAATCCACCAGTGTCATTGCATGTGTGTTCTTTTTACTACCAACAACTGGAGTGATTACATGTTTGTTCTTTTCTCATACCACATATGGATCCACCAGTGTCATTGCATGTGTGTTCTCTTTAGAGACCACACATGGATCCACCAGTGTCATTGCATGTGTGCTCTTTTTACTAACAACAACTAGAGTCATTTCATGACTATTCTTTTCACATACCACATATGGATCCACCAGTGTCATTGAAATGTGTGTTCTTCTCATTAACCATAGCTAGAGTCATTGCATGTGTGTTCTCTTCAAAGACCACAAATGGATCCACCAGTGTCATTGCATGTGTGTTCTCTTTACTAACAACAACTGGAGTCTTTTCATGACTATTCTTTTCACATACCACATGTGGATCCACCAGTTTCATTGAAATGTGTGTTCTCTCTAGAGACCACACATGGATCCACCAGTGTTATTGCATGTGTGTTCTTTTTACTAACAACAACCAAAGTCATTGCATGTGTGTTCTTTTCACAATCCACCTATCCACCAATGTTATTGCATGAAATGTGTGTTCTCTTCAGTGACCACACATGGATCCACCAGTGTCATTGCATGTGTGCTCTTTTTACCTACAACTGGAGTCATTTCATGACTATTATTTTCACATACCACATATGGATCCACCAGTGTCATTAAAATGTGTGTTCTCTTCAGAGACCTCACATGGACCCACCAATGTCATTGCATGTGTGTTCTTTTTACTAACAACAACTAGAGTCATTGCATGTGTGTTTTTTTCACAATCCACCTATGGATCCACCAGTGTCATTGCATGTGTGTTCTTCTCATTAACCATAGCTAGAGTCATTGCATGTGTGTTCTATTCAGAGACCACACATGGATCCACCAGTGTCATTGCATGTGTGTTCTTTTTACTAACAGCAACTGGAGTCATTTCATGACTATTCTTTTCACATACCACATACAGAACCACCAGTGTCATTGAAATGTGTGTTCTCTTCAGAGACCACACATGGATCCACCAGTATCAATGCATGTGTGTTCTTTTTAATAACAACAACTAGAGTCATTGCATGTGTGTTCTTTTCACAATCCACCTATGGAACCACCAGTGTCATTGCATGTGTGTTCTTCTCATTAACCACAATTAGAGTCATTGCATGTGTGTTCTCTTCAGAGACCACACATGGATCCACCAGTGTCATTGCTTGTGTGTTCTTTTTACTAACAACAACTGGAGTCATTGCATGTGTGTTCTTTTCACATACCACATATGGATCCACAAGTGCCATTGAAATGTATGTTCTCTTCAGAGACCACACATGAATCCACCAGTATCATTGCATGTGTGTTCTTTTTCATAACAACAACTGGAGTCATTGCATGTGTGTTCTTTTCACATACCACATATGGATCCACCAGTGTCATTGCATGTGTGTTCTCTTTAGAGACCACACATGGATCCACCAGTGTCATTGCATGTGTGTTCTTTTTACTAATAACAACCAGAGTCATTTCATGACTATACTTTTCACATACCACATATGGATCCACCAGTGTCATTGAAATGTATGTTCTTCTCATTAACCATAGCTAGAGTCATTGCATGTGTGTTCTTTTTACTACCAACAACTGGAGTGATTACATGTTTGTTCTTTTCACATACCACATATGGATCCACCAGTGTCATTGCATGTGTGTTCTCTTTAGAGACCACACATGGATCCACCAGTGTCATTGCATGTGTGCTCTTTTTACTAACAACAACTAGAGTCATTTCATGACTATTCTTTTCACATACCACATATGGATCCACCAGTGTCATTGAAATGTGTGTTCTTCTCATTAACCATAGCTAGAGTCATTGCATGTGTGTTCTCTTCAAAGACCACAAATGGATCCACCAGTGTCATTGCATGTGTGTTCTCTTTACTAACAACAACTGGAGTCTTTTCATGACTATTCTTTTCACATACCACATGTGGATCCACCAGTTTCATTGAAATGTGTGTTCTCTCTAGAGACCACACATGGATCCACCAGTGTTATTGCATGTGTGTTCTTTTTACTAACAACAACCAAAGTCATTGCATGTGTGTTCTTTTCACAATCCACCTATCCACCAATGTTATTGCATGAAATGTGTGTTCTCTTCAGTGACCACACATGGATCCACCAGTGTCATTGCATGTGTGCTCTTTTTACCTACAACTGGAGTCATTTCATGACTATTATTTTCACATACCACATATGGATCCACCAGTGTCATTAAAATGTGTGTTCTCTTCAGAGACCACACATGGATCCACCAATGTCATTGCATGTGTGTTCTTTTTACTAACAACAACTAGAGTCATTGCATGTGTGTTTTTTTCACAATCCACCTATGGATCCACCAGTGTCATTGCATGTGTGTTCTTCTCATTAACCATAGCTAGAGTCATTGCATGTGTGTTCTATTCAGAGACCACACATGGATCCACCAGTGTCATTCCATGTGTGTTCTTTTTACTAACAGCAACTGGAGTCACTTCATGACTATTCTTTTCACATACCACATACAGAACCACCAGTGCCATTGAAATGTGTGTTCTCTTCAGAGACCACACATGGATCCACCAGTATCAATGCATGTGTGTTCTTTTTAATAACAACAACTAGAGTCATTGCATGTGTGTTCTTTTCACAATCCACCTATGGAACCACCAGTGTCATTGCATGTGTGTTCTTCTCATTAACCACAATTAGAGTCATTGCATGTGTGTTCTCTTCAGAGACCACACATGGATCCACCAGTGTCATTGCATGTGTGTTCTTTTTACTAACAACAACTGGAGTCATTGCATGTGTGTTCTTTTCACATACCACATATGGATCCACAAGTGCCATTGAAATGTATGTTCTCTTCAGAGACCACACATGAATCCACCAGTATCATTGCATGTGTGTTCTTTTTCATAACAACAACTGGAGTCATTGCATGTGTGTTCTTTTCACATACCACATATGGATCCACCAGTGTCATTGCATGTGTGTTCTCTTTAGAGACCACACATGGATCCACCAGTGTCATTGCATGTGTGTTCTTTTTACTAATAACAACCAGAGTCATTTCATGACTATACTTTTCACATACCACATATGGATCCACCAGTGTCATTGAAATGTATGTTCTTCTCATTAACCATAGCTAGAATCATTGCATGTGTGTTCTTTTTACTACCAACAACTGGAGTGATTACATGTTTGTTCTTTTCACATACCACATATGGATCCACCAGTGTCATTGCATGTGTGTTCTCTTTAGAGACCACACATGGATCCACCAGTGTCATTGCATGTGTGCTCTTTTTACTAACAACAACTAGAGTCATTTCATGACTATTCTTTTCACATACCACATATGGATCCACCAGTGTCATTGAAATGTGTGTTCTTCTCATTAACCATAGCTAGAGTCATTGCATGTGTGTTCTCTTCAAAGACCACAAATGGATCCACCAGTGTCATTGCATGTGTGTTCTCTTTACTAACAACAACTGGAGTCTTTTCATGACTATTCTTTTCACATACCACATGTGGATCCACCAGTTTCATTGAAATGTGTGTTCTCTCTAGAGACCACACATGGATCCACCAGTGTTATTGCATGTGTGTTCTTTTTACTAACAACAACCAAAGTCATTGCATGTGTGTTCTTTTCACAATCCACCTACCACCAGTGTTATTGCATGAAATGTGTGTTCTCTTCAGTGACCACACATGGATCCACCAGTGTCATTGCATGGGTGCTCTTTTTACCTACAACTGGAGTCATTTTGTGACTATTATTTTCACATACCACATATGGATCCACCAGTGTCATTAAAATGTGTGTTCTCTTCAGAGACCACACATGGATCCACCAATGTCATTGCATGTGTGTTCTTTTTACTAACAACAACTAGAGTCATTGCATGTGTGTTTTTTTCACAATCCACCTATGGATCCACCAGTGTCATTGCATGTGTGTTCTTCTCATTAACCATAGCTAGAGTCATTGCATGTGTGTTCTATTCAGAGACCACACATGGATCCACCAGTGTCATTGCATGTGTGTTCTTTTTACTAACAGCAACTGGAGTCATTTCATGACTATTCTTTTCACATACCACATACAGAACCACCAGTGTCATTGAAATGTGTGTTCTCTTCAGAGACCACACATGGATCCACCAGTATCAATGCATGTGTGTTCTTTTTAATAACAACAACTAGAGTCATTGCATGTGTGTTCTTTTCACAATCCACCTATGGAACCACCAGTGTCATTGCATGTGTGTTCTTCTCATTAACCACAATTAGAGTCATTGCATGTGTGTTCTCTTTAGAGACCACACATGGATCCACCAGTGTCATTGCATGTGTGTTCTTTTTACTAACAACAACTGGAGTCATTGCATGTGTGTTCTTTTCACATACCACATATGGATCCACAAGTGTCATTGAAATGTATGTTCTCTTCAGAGACCACACATGAATCCACCAGTATCATTGCATGTGTGTTCTTTTTCATAACAACAACTAGAGTCATTGCATGTGTGTTCTTTTCACATACCACATATGGATCCACCAGTGTCATTGCATGTGTGTTCTCTTTAGAGACCACACATGGATCCACCAGTGTCATTGCATGTGTGTTCTTTTTACTAATAACAACCAGAGTCATTTCATGACTATACTTTTCACATACCACATATGGATCCACCAGTGTCATTGAAATGTATGTTCTTCTCATTAACCATAGCTAGAGTCATTGTATGTGTGTTCTCTTCAGAGACCACACATGGATCCACCACTATCATTGCATGTGTGTTCTTTTTACTAACAACAACTGGAGTCATTTCATGACTATTCTTTTCACATACCACGTGTGGATCCACCAGTGTCATTGAAATGTGTGTTCTCTCTAGAGACCACACATGGATCCACCATTGTTATTGCCTGTGTGTTATTTTTACTAACAACAACCAAAGTCATTGCATGTGTGTTCTTTTCACAATCCACCTATGGATCCACCAGTGTCATTGCATGTGTGCTCTTCTCATTAACCACAGCTAGTGTCATTGAAATGTGTGTTCTCTTCAGTGACCACACATGGATCCACCAGTGTCATTGCATGTGTGTTCTTTTTACTAACAACAACCAAAGTCATTGCATGTGTGTTCTTTTCACAATCCACCTATCCACCAGTGTCATTGCATGTGTGTTCTTTTCACAATCCACCTATCCACCAGTGTCATTGCATGTGTGCTCTTCTCATGAACCACCTATCCACCAGTGTCATTGCATGTGTGCTCTTCTCATGAACCACAGCTAGTGTCATTGAAATGTGTGTTCTCTTCAGTGACCACACATGGATCCACCAGTGTCATTGCATGTGTGCTCTTTTTACCTACAACTGGAGTCATTTCATGACTATTATTTTCACATACCACATATGGATCCACCAGTGTCATTAAAATGTGTGTTCTCTTCAGAGACCACACATGGATCCACCAATGTCATTGCATGTGTCTTCTTTTTACTAACAATAACCAGAGTCATTGCATGTGTGTTTTTTCACAATCCACCTATGGATCCACCAGTGTCATTGCATGTGTGTTCTTCTCATTAACCATAGCTAGAGTCATTGCATGTGTGTTCTATTCAGAGACCACACATGGATCCACCAGTGTGATTGCATGTGTGTTCTTTTTACTAACAACAACTGGAGTCATTTCATGACTATTCTTTTCACATACCACATACGGATCCACCAGTGTCATTGAAATGTGTGTTCTCTTCAGAGACCACACATGGATCCACCAGTGTCATTGCATGTGTGTTCTTTTTAATAACAACAACCAGAGTCATTGCATATGTGTTCTTTTCACAATCCACCTATGGATCCACCAGTGTCATTGCATGTGTATTCTTCTCATTAACCATAGTTAGAGTCATTGCATGTGTGTTCTCTTTAGAGACCACACATGGATCCACCAGTGTCATTGCATGTGTGTTCTTTTTACTAACAACAACTAGAGTCATTGCATGTGTGTTCTTTTCACATACCACATGTGGATCCACTAGTGTGAAATGTGTGTTCTCTTCAGAGACCACACATGAATCCACCAGTGTCATTGCATATGTGTTCTTTTTACTACCAACAACTGGAGTCAATGCATGTGTGTTCTTTTCACATACCACATATGGATCCACCAGTGTCATTAAATGTGTGTTCTCTTTAGAGACCACACATGGATCCACCAGTGTCATTGCATGTGTGTTCTTTTTACTAACAACAACTAGAGTCATTGCATGTGTGTTCTTTTCACAATCCACCTATGGATCCACCAGTGTCATTGCATGTGTGTTCTTCTCATTAACCACAGTTAGAGTCATTTCATGTGTGTTCTCTTTAGAGAGCACACATGAATCCACCAGTGTCATTGCATGTGTGTTCTTTTTACTACCAACAACTGGAGTGATTACATGTTTGTTCTTTTCACATACCACATATGGATCCACCAGTGTCATTGCATGTGTGTTCTCTTTAGAGACCACACATGAATCCACCAGTGTCATTGCATGTGTGCTCTTTTTACTAACAACAACTAGAGTCATTTCATGACTATTCTTTTCAAATACCACATATGGATCCACCAGTGTCATTGAAATGTGTGTTCTTCTCATTAACCATAGCTAGAGTCATTGCATGTGTGTTCTCTTCAAAAACCACAAATGGATCCACCAGTGTCATTGCATGTGTGTTCTCTTTACTAACAACAACTGGAGTCATTTCATGACTATTCTTTTCACATACCACATGTGGATCCACCAGTTTCATTGAAATGTGTGTTCTCTCTAGAGACCACACATGGATCCACCAGTGTTATTGCATGTGTGTTCTTTTTACTAACAACAACCAAAGTCATTGCATGTGTGTTCTTTTCACAATCCACCTATCCACCAGTGTCATTGCATGTGTGTTCTTTTCACAATCCACCTATCCACCAGTGTCATTGCATGTGTGCTCTTCTCATGAACCACAGCTAGTGTCATTGAAATGTGTGTTCTCTTCAGTGACCACACATGGATCCACCAGTGTCATTGCATGTGTGCTCTTTTTACTAACAACAACCAGAGTCATTGCATGTGTGTTTTTTCACAATCCACCTATGGATACACCAGTGTCATTGCATGTGTGTTCTTCTCATTAACCATAGCTAGAGTCATTGCATGTGTGTTCTATTCAGAGACCACACATGGATCCACCAGTGTCATTGCATGTGTGTTCTTTTTACTAACAGCAACTGGAGTCATTTCATGACTATTCTTTTCACATACCACATACAGATCCACCAGTGTCATTGAAATGTGTGTTCTCTTCAGAGACCACACATGGATCCACCAGTGTCAATGCATGCGTGTTCTTTTTAATAACAACAACTAGAGTCATTGCATGTGTGTTCTTTTCACAATCCACCTATGGAACCACTAGTGTCATTGCATGTGTGTTCTTCTCATTAACTACAATTAGAGTCATTGCATGTGTGTTCTCTTCAGAGACCACACATGGATCCACCAGTGTCATTGCATGTGTGTTCTTTTTCATAACAACAACTAGAGTCATTGCATCTGTGTTCTTTTCACATACCACATATGGATCCACTAGTGTCATTGCATGTGTATTCTCTTCAGAGACCACACATGGATCCACTAGTGTCATTGCATGTGTGTTCTTTTTACTAACAACAACTAGAGTCATTTCATGACTATTCTTTTCACATACCACATATGGATCCACCAGTGTCATTGAAATGTGTGTTCTTCTCATTAACCATAGCTAGAGTCATTGTATGTGTGTTCTCTTCAGAGACCACAGATGGATCCACCAGTGTCATTGCATGTGTGTTCTTTTTACTAACAACAACTGGAGTCATTTCATGACTATTCTTTTCACATACCACATGTGGATCCACCAGTGTCATTGAAATGTGTGTTCTCTCCAGAGAGCACACATGGATCCACCAGTGTTATTGCATGTGTGTTCTTTTTACTAACAACAACCAAAGTCATTGCATGTGTGTTCTGTTCACAATCCACCTATGGATCCACCAGTGTCATTGCATGTGTGCCCTTCTCATTAACCACAGCTAGTGTCATTGAAATGTGTGTTCTCTTCAGTGACCACACATGGATCCACCAGTGTCATTGCATGGGTGCTCTTTTTACTAACAACTAGAGTCATTTCATGACTATTATTTTCACATACCACATATGGATCCACCTGTGTCATTAAAATGTGTATTCTCTTCAGAGACCACACATGGATCCACCAGTGTTATTGCATGTGTGTTCTTTTTAGTAACAACAACTTGAGTCATTGCATGTCTGTTCTTTTCACAATCCACCTATGGATGCACCGGTGTCATTGCATGTGTGTTCTTCTCATTAACCATAGCTAGAGTCATTGCATGTGTGTTCTTTTTACTAACAACAACTGGAGTCATTTCATGACTATTCTTTTCACATACCACATACGGATCCACCAGTGTCATTGAAATTTGTGTTCTGTTCAGAGACCACACATGGATCCACCAGTGTCATTGCATGTGTGTTCTTTTTAATAACAACAACCAGAGTCAATACATGTGTGTTCTTTTCACAATCCACCTATGGATCCACCAGTGTCATTGCATGTGTGTTCTTCTCATTAACCACAGTTAGAGTCATTGCATGTGTGTTCTCTTCAGAGACCACATATGGATCCACCAGTGTCATTGCATGTGTGTTCTTTTTACTAACAACAACTAGAGTCATTGCATGTGTGTTCTTTTCACATACCACATATGGATCCACCAGTGTCATTGCATGTGTGTTCTCTTCAGAGACCACACATGGATCCACCAGTGTCATTGCATGTGTGTTCTTTTTACTAACAACAACCAGAGTCATTTCATGACTATTCTTTTCACATACCACATATGGATCCACCAGTGTCATTGAAATGTGTGTTCTTCTCATTAACTATAGCTAGAGTCATTGTATGTGTGTTCTCTTCAGAGACCACACATGGATCCACCAGCGTCATTCCATGTGTGTTCTTTTTACTAACAACAACTGGAGTCATTTCATGACTATTTTTTTCACATACCACATGTGGATCCACCAGTGTCATTGAAATGTGTGTTCTCTCCAGAGACCACACATGGATCCACCATTATTATTGCATGTGTGTTGTTTTTACTAACAACAACCAAAGTCATTGCATGTGTGTTCTTTTCACAATCCACCTATGGATCCACCAGTGTCATTGCATGTGTGCTCTTCTCATTAACCACAGCTAGTGTTATTGAAATGTGTGTTCTCTTCAGTGACGACACATGGATCCACCAGTGTCATTGCATGTGTGCTCTTTTTACTAACAACTAGAGTCATTTCATGACTATTATGTTCACATACCACATATGGATCGACCAGTGTCATTAAAATGTGTGTTCTCTTCAGAGACCACACATGGATCCACCAGTATCATTGCATGTGTGTTCTTTTTACTAACAACAACTAGAGTCATTGCATGTGTGTTCTTTTCACAATCCACCTATGGATCCACCGGTGTCATTGCATGTGTGTTTTTCTCATTAACCATAGCTAGAGTCATTGCATGTGTGTTCTATTCAGAGACCACACATGGATCCACCAGTGTCATTGCATGTGTGCTCTTTTTACTAACAACAACTAGAGTCATTTCATGACTATTCTTTTCAAATACCACATATGGATCCACCAGTGTCATTGAAATGTGTGTTCTTCTCATTAACCATAGCTAGAGTCATTGCATGTGTGTTCTCTTCAAAGACCACAAATGGATCCACCAGTGTCATTGCATGTGTGTTCTCTTTACTAACAACAACTGGAGTCATTTCATGACTATTCTTTTCACATACCACATGTGGATCCACCAGTTTCATTGAAATGTGTGTTCTCTCTAGAGACCACACATGGATCCACTAGTGTTATTGCATGTGTGTTCTTTTTACTAACAACAACCAAAGTCATTGCATGTGTGTTCTTTTCACAATCCACCTATCCACCAGTGTCATTGCATGTGTGTTCTTTTCACAATCCACCTATCCACCAGTGTCATTGCATGTGTGCTCTTCTCATGAACCACAGCTAGTGTCATTGAAATGTGTGTTCTCTTCAGTGACCACACATGGATCCACCAGTGTCATTGCATGTGTGCTCTTTTTACCTACAACTGGAGTCATTTCATGACTATTATTTTCACATACCACATATGGATCCACCAGTGTCATTAAAATGTGTGTTCTCTTCAGAGACCACACATGGATCCACCAATGTCATTGCATGTGTCTTCTTTTTACTAACAACAACCAGAGTCATTGCATGTGTGTTTTTTCACAATCCACCTATGGATCCACCAGTGTCATTGCATGTGTGTTCTTCTCATTAACCATAGCTAGAGTCATTGCATGTGTGTTCTATTCAGAGACCACACATGGATCCACCAGTGTCATTGCATGTGTGTTCTTTTTACTAACAGCAACTGGAGTCATTTCATGACTATTCTTTTCACATACCACATACAGATCCACCAGTGTCATTGAAATGTGTGTTCTCTTCAGAGACCACACATGGATCCACCTGTGTCAATGCATGCGTGTTCTTTTTAATAACAACAACTAGAGTCATTGCATGTGTGTTCTTTTCACAATCCACCTATGGAACCACCAGTGTCATTGCATGTGTGTTCTTCTCATTAACTACAATTAGAGTCATTGCATGTGTGTTCTCTTCAGAGACCACACATGGATCCACCAGTGTCATTGCATGTGTGTTCTTTTTCATAACAACAACTAGAGTCATTGCATCTGTGTTCTTTTCACATACCACATATGGATCCACTAGTGTCATTGCATGTGTATTCTCTTCAGAGACCACACATGGATCCACTAGTGTCATTGCATGTGTGTTCTTTTTACTAACAACAACTAGAGTCATTTCATGACTATTCTTTTCACATACCACATATGGATCCACCAGTGTCATTGAAATGTGTGTTCTTCTCATTAACCATAGCTAGAGTCATTGTATGTGTGTTCTCTTCAGAGACCACAGATGGATCCACCAGTGTCATTGCATGTGTGTTCTTTTTACTAACAACAACTGGAGTCATTTCATGACTATTCTTTTCACATACCACATGTGGATCCACCAGTGTCATTGAAATGTGTGTTCTCTCCAGAGAGCACACATGGATCCACCAGTGTTATTGCATGTGTGTTCTTTTTACTAACAACAACCAAAGTCATTGCATGTGTGTTCTGTTCACAATCCACCTATGGATCCACCAGTGTCATTGCATGTGTGCCCTTCTCATTAACCACAGCTAGTGTCATTGAAATGTGTGTTCTCTTCAGTGACCACACATGGATCCACCAGTGTCATTGCATGGGTGCTCTTTTTACTAACAACTAGAGTCATTTCATGACTATTATTTTCACATACCACATATGGATCCACCTGTGTCATTAAAATGTGTATTCTCTTCAGAGACCACACATGGATCCACCAGTGTTATTGCATGTGTGTTCTTTTTAGTAACAACAACTTGAGTCATTGCATGTGTGTTCTTTTCACAATCCACCTATGGATGCACCGGTGTCATTGCATGTGTGTTCTTCTCATTAACCATAGCTAGAGTCATTGCATGTGTGTTCTACTCAGAGACCACACATGGATCCATCAGTGTCATTGCATGTGTGTTCTTTTTACTAACAACAACTGGAGTCATTTCATGACTATTCTTTTCACATACCACATACGGATCCACCAGTGTCATTGAAATTTGTGTTCTGTTCAGAGACCACACATGGATCCACCAGTGTCATTGCATGTGTGTTCTTTTTAATAACAACAACCAGAGTCAATACATGTGTGTTCTTTTCACAATCCACCTATGGATCCACCAGTGTCATTGCATGCATGTTCTTCTCATTAACCACAGTTGGAGTCATTTCATGTGTGTTCTCTTTAGACACCACACATGAATCCACCAGTGTCATTGCATGTGTGTTCTTTTTACTACCAACAACTGGAGTCACTGCATGCGTGTTCTTTTCACATACCACATATGGATCCACTAGTGTCATTGCATGTGTGTTCTCTTTAGAGACCACACATGGATCCACCAGTGTCATTGCATGTGTGCTCTTTTTACTAACAACAACTAGAGTCATTTCATGACTATTCTTTTCAGATACCACATATGGATCCACCAGTGTCATTGAAATGTGTGTTCTTCTCATTAACTATAGCTAGAGTCATTGTATGTGTGTTCTCTTCAGAGACCACACATGGATCCACCAGCGTCATTCCATGTGTGTTCTTTTTACTAACAACAACTGGAGTCATTTCATGACTATTTTTTTCACATACCACATGTGGATCCACCAGTGTCATTGAAATGTGTGTTCTCTCCAGAGACCACACATGGATCCACCATTATTATTGCATGTGTGTTGTTTTTACTAACAACAACCAAAGTCATTGCATGTGTGTTCTTTTCACAATCCACCTATGGATCCACCAGTGTCATTGCATGTGTGCTCTTCTCATTAACCACAGCTAGTGTTATTGAAATGTGTGTTCTCTTCAGTGACCACACATGGATCCACCAGTGTCATTGCATGTGTGCTCTTTTTACTAACAACTAGAGTCATTTCATGACTATTATGTTCACATACCACATATGGATCGACCAGTGTCATTAAAATGTGTGTTCTCTTCAGAGACCACACATGGATCCACCAGTATCATTGCATGTGTGTTCTTTTTACTAACAACAACTAGAGTCATTGCATGTGTGTTCTTTTCACAATCCACCTATGGATCCACCGGTGTCATTGCATGTGTGTTTTTCTCATTAACCATAGCTAGAGTCATTGCATGTGTGTTCTATTCAGAGACCACACATGGATCCACTAGTGTCATGCATGTGTGTTCTTTTTACTAACAACAACTGGAGTCATTTCATGACTATGCTTTTCACATACCACATACGGATCCACCAGTGTCATTGAAATGTGTGTTCTCTTTAGAGACCACACATGGATCCACCAGTGTCAATGCATGTGTGTTCTTTTTAATAACAACAACTAGAGTCATTGCATGTGTGTTCTTTTCACAATCCACCTATGGAACCACCAGTGTCATTGCATGTGTGTTCTTCTCATTAACCACAGTTAGAGTCATTGCATGTGTGTTCTCTTCAGAGACCACACATGGATCCACCAGTGTCATTGCATGTGTGTTCTTTTTACTAACAACAACTGGAGTCATTGCATGTGTGTTCTTTTCACATACCACATATGGATCCACAAGTGTCATTGAAATGTATGTTCTCTTCAGAGACCATACATGAATCCACCAGTGTCATTGCATGTGTGTTCTTTTTCCTAACAACAACTGGAGTCATTGCATGTGTGTTCTTTTCACATACCACATATGGATCCACTAGTGTCAGTGCATGTGTGTTCTCTTCATAGACCACACATGGATCCACCAGTGTCATTGCATGTGTGTTCTTTTTACTAACAACAACTAGAGTCATTTCATGACTATTCTTTTCACATACCACATATGGATCCAGTAGTGTCATTGAAATGTGTGTTCTTCTCATTAACCATAGCTAGAGTCATTGTATGTGTGGTCTCTTCAGAGACCACACATGGATCCACCAGTGTCACTGCATGTGTGTTCTTTTTACTAACAACAACTGGAGTCATTTCATGACTATTCTTTTCACATACCACATGTGGATCCACCAGTGTCATTGAAATGTGTGTTCTCTCTAGAGACCACACATGGATCCACCAGTGTTATTGCATGTGTGTTCTTTTTACTAACAACAACCAAAGTCATTGCATGTATGTTCTTTTCACAATCCACCTATGGATCCACCAGTGTCATTGCATGTGTGCTCTTCTCATTAACCACAGCTAGTGTTATTGAAATGTGTGTTCTCTTCAGTGACCACACATGGATCCACCAGTGTCATTGCATGTGTGCTCTTTTTACTAACAACTAGAGTCATTTCATGACTATTATTTTCACATACCACATATGGATCGACCAGTGTCATTAAAATGTGTGTTCTCTTCAGAGACCACACATGGATCCACCAGTATCATTGCATGTGTGTTCTTTTTACTAACAACAACTAGATTCATTGCATGTGTGTTCTTTTCACAATCCACCTATGGATCCACCGGTGTCATTGCATTTGTGTTCTTCTCATTAACCATAGCTAGAGTCATTGCATGTGTGTTCTATTCAGAGACCACACATAGATCCACCAGTGTCATTGCATGTGTGTTATTTTTACTAACAACAACTGGAGTCATTTCATGACTATTCTTTTCATATACCACATACGGATCCACCAGTGTCATTGAAATGTGTGTTCTCTTTAGAGACCACACATGGATCCACCAGTGTCAATGCATGTGTGTTCTTTTTAATAACAACAACTAGAGTCATTGCATGTGTGTTGTTTTCACATACCACATATGGATCCACTAGTGTCATTGCATGTGTGTTCTCTTTAGAGACCACACATGGATCCACCAGTGTCATTGCATGTGTGCTCTTTTTACTAACAACAACTAGAGTCATTTCATGACTATTCTTTTCAGATACCACATATGGATCCACCAGTGTAATTGAAATGTGTGTTCTTCTCATTAACCATAGCTAGAGTCATTACATGTGTGTTCTCTTCAAAGACCACACATGGATCCACCAGTGTCATTGCATGTGTGTTCTTTTTACTAACAACAACTGGAGTCATTTCATGACTATTCTTTTCACATACCACATATGGATCCACCAGTTTCATTGAAATGTGTGTTCTCTCTAGAGACCACACATGGATCCACCAGTGTTATTGCATGTGTGTTCTTTTTACTAACAACAACGAAAGTCATTGCATGTGTGTTCTTTTCACAATCCACCTATGGATCCACCAGTGTCATTCCATGTGTGCTCTTCTCATTAACCACAACTAGTGTCATTGAAATGTGTGTTCTCTTCAGTGACCACACATGGATCCACCCGTGTCATTGCATGTGTGCTCTTTTTACCTACAACTGGAGTCATTTCATGACTATTATTTTCACATACAACATATGGATCCACCAATGTCATTAAAATGGGTGTTCTCTTCAGAGACCACACATGGATCCACCAATGTCATTGCATGTGTGTTCTTTTTACTAACAACAACCAGAGTCATTGTAGGTGTGTTCTTTTCACAATCCACCTATGGATCCACCGGTGTCATTGCATGTGTGTTCTTCTCATTAACCATAGCTAGAGTCATTGCATGTGTGTTCTATTCAGAGACCACACATGGATCCACTAGTGTCATGCATGTGTGTTCTTTTTACTAACAACAACTGGAGTCATTTCATGACTATTCTTTTCACATACCACATACGGATCCACCAGTGTCATTGAAATGTGTCTTCTCTTAATAGACCACACATGGATCCACCAGTGTCATTGCATGTGTGTTCTTTTTAATAACAACAACCAGAGTCATTGCATGTGTGTTCTTTTCACAATCCACCTATGGATCCACCAGTGTCATTGCATGTGTGTTCTTCTCATTAACCACAGTTAGAGTCATTGCATGTGTGTTCTCTTTAGAGACCACACATGGATCCACCAGTGTCATTGCATGTGTGTTCTTTTTACTAACAAGAACTGGAGTCATTGCATGTGTGTTCTTTTCACATACCACATATGGATCCACAAGTGTCATTGAAATGTATGTTCTCTTCAGAGACCATACATGAATCCACCAGTGTCATTGCATGTGTGTTCTTTTTCCTAACAACAACTGGAGTCATTGCATGTGTGTTCTTTTCACATACCACATATGGATCCACTAGTGTCAGTGCATGTGTGTTCTCTTCATAGACCACACATGGATCCACCAGTGTCATTGCATGTGTGTTCTTTTTACTAACAACAAGTAGAGTCATTTCCTGACTATTCTTTTCACATACCACATATGGATCCAGTAGTGTCATTGAAATGTGTGTTCTTCTCATTAACCATAGCTAGAGTCATTGTATGTGTGGTCTCTTCAGAGACCACACATGGATCCACCAGTGTCACTGCATGTGTGTTCTTTTTACTAACAACAACTGGAGTCATTTCATGACTATTCTTTTCACATACCACATGTGGATCCACCAGTGTCATTGAAATGTGTGTTCTCTCTAGAGACCACACATGGATCCACCAGTGTTATTGCATGTGTGTTATTTTTACTAACAACAACCAAAGTCATTGCATGTATGTTCTTTTCACAATCCACCTATGGATCCACCAGTGTCATTGCATGTGTGCTCTTCTCATTAACCACAGCTAGTGTTATTGAAATGTGTGTTCTCTTCAGTGACCACACATGGATCCACCAGTGTCATTGCATGTGTGCTCTTTTTACTAACAACTAGAGTCATTTCATGACTATTATTTTCACATACCACATATGGATCGACCAGTGTCATTAAAATGTGTGTTCTCTTCAGAGACCACACATGGATCCACCAGTATCATTGCATGTGTGTTCTTTTTACTAACAACAACTAGATTCATTGCATGTGTGTTCTTTTCACAATCCACCTATGGATCCACCGGTGTCATTGCATTTGTGTTCTTCTCATTAACCATAGCTAGAGTCATTGCATGTGTGTTCTATTCAGAGACCACACATAGATCCACCAGTGTCATTGCATGTGTGTTATTTTTACTAACAACAACTGGAGTCATTTCATGACTATTCTTTTCACATACCACATACGGATCCACCAGTGTCATTGAAATGTGTGTTCTCTTTAGAGACCACACATGGATCCACCAGTGTCAATGCATGTGTGTTCTTTTTAATAACAACAACTAGAGTCATTGCATGTGTGTTGTTTTCACAATCCACCTATGGAACCACCAGTGTCATTGCATGTGTGTCCTTCTCATTAACCACAGTTAGAGCCATTGCATGTGTGTTCTCTTCAGAGACCACATATGGATCCACCAGTGTCATTGCATGTGTGTTCTTTTTACTAACAACAACTAGAGTCATTGCATGTGTGTTCTTTTCACATACCACATATGGATCCACAAGTGTCATTGAAATGTATGTTCTCTTCAGAGACCACACATGAATCCACCAGTGTCATTGCATGTGTGTTCTTTTTCCTAACAACAACTGGAGTCATTGCATGTGTGTTCTTTTCACATACCACATATGGATCCACCAGTGTCATTGCATGTGTGTTCTCTTCAGAGACCACACATGGATCCACCAGTGTCACTGCATGTGTGTTCTTTTTACTAACAACAACCAGAGTCATTTCATGACTATTGTTTTCACATACCACATATGGATCCACCAGTGTCATTGAAATGTGTGTTCTTCTCATTAACTATAGCTAGAGTCATTGTATGTGTGTTCTCTTCAGAGACCACACATGGATCCACCAGTGTCATTCCATGTGTGTTCTTTTTACTAACAACAACTGGAGTCATTTCATGACTATTTTTTTCACATACCACATGTGGATCCACCAGTGTCATTGAAATATGTGTTCTCTCCAGAGACCACACATGGATCCACCATTGTTATTGCATGTGTGTTCTTTTTACTAACAACAACCAAAGTCATTGCATGTGTGTTATTTTCACAATCCACCTATGGATCCACCAGTGTCATTGCATGTGTGCTCTTCTCATTAACCACAGCTAGTGTTATTGAAATGTGTGTTCTCTTCAGTGACCACACATGGATCCACCAGTGTCATTGCATGTGTGCTCTTTTTACTAACAACTAGAGTCATTTCATGACTATTATTTTCACATACCACATATGGATCGACCAGTGTCATTAAAATGTGTGTTCTCTTCAGAGACCACACATGGATCCACCAGTATCATTGCATGTGTGTTCTTTTTACTAACAACAACTAGAGTCATTGCATGTGTGTTCTTTTCACAATCCACCTATGGATCCACCGGTGTCATTGCATGTGTGTTCTTCTCATTAACCATAGCTAGAGTCATTGCATGTGTGTTCTATTAAGAGACCACACATGAATCCACCAGTGTCATTGCTTGTGTGTTCTTTTTACTAACAACAACTGGAGTCATTTCATGACTATTCTTTTCACATACCACATACGGATCCACCAGTGTCATTGAAATGTGTGCTCTCTTTAGAGACCACACATGGATCCACCAGTGTCATTGCATGTGTGTTCTTTTCACAATCCACCTATGGATCCACCAGTGTCATTGCATGTGTATTCTTCTCATTAACCACAGTTAGAGTCATTGCATGTGTGTTCTCTTTAGAGACCACACATGGATCCACCAGTGTCATTGCATGTGTGTTCTTTTTACTAACAACAACTGGATTCATTGCATGTGTGTTCTTTTCACATACCACATATGGATCCACCAGTGTCATTGAAATGTGTGTTCTCTTCAGAGACCACACATGAATTCACCAGTGCCATTGCATGTGTGTTCTTTTTACTACCAACAACTGGAGTCAATGCATGTGTGTTCTTTTCACATACCACATATGGATCCACCAGTGCCATTGCATGTGTGTTCTCTTTAGTGACCACACATGGATCCACCAGTGTCATTGCATGTGTTCTCTTTTCACAATCCACCGATGGATCCACCAGTGTCATTGCATGCGTGTTCTTCTTATTAACCACAGTTGGAGTCATTTCATGTGTGTTCTCTTTAGAGACCACACATGAATCCACCAGTGTCATTGCATGTGTGTTCCTTTTACTACCAACAACTGGAGTCATTGCATGCGTGTTCTTTTCACATACCACATATGGATCCACTAGTGTCATTGCATGTGTGTTCTCTTTAGAGACCACACATGGATCCACCAGTGTCATTGCATGTGTGCTCTTTTTACTAACAACAACTAGAGTCATTTCATGACTATTCTTTTCACATACCACATATGGATCCACCAGTTGTCACATCCCAAGATTTTCCAAATCTTGTAATGTGAAAAATAAAATAACAAAATAAAATTTTGTTGAAAATCAGGGTGAAAAGAAACTTTTGTTTCTAAAAGGAGACTTAAAATCCCATCTTGAACAAACTTTGATTAAAGTTTGAATTCAACAAAATCCAAATCAAGGGAAATGCATTCCTCAATGAATGTATCTGGAAATTTGAACACTTGGAAAATAAATCCAAATCCCTAAACCCTAATGGAAGGAAATCATTTTCCAAAGTATCTCCAAATATATGGATTTGATCCATACCAAATTTGATCAACAAATAATCCCAAAAAAGGATCAAGTAAGACCTTAGAGATTGGTTTCACTTAGTTTGGAACCATAGACAAATCTTGTGAACTTAATGAGTTAAAGGAAATTGAATTTCCAAATCTAATAAAGCCCTTACCAAAAGCCATACCAATTGGTGAACAATTTTAATCCTAAAGGGATTAAAAAGATAAAACATTTATCAAAGGAAAATAAATTGTTTTGGAAACACTGTTTTAGATCTTTTAATAAAAGACTTTGTTTTCAAATGAAAAGGTGAGCCAAATTAATTTTGGCCAAGATTTTGTAATAAAATACTTTGTTTTGATAAAATGAGTAAAGGTTTATTTAAATAAAATAATAAGGATTTAAATATCCAATTTTATTTAAGTAAAAGCTTTTCCCATTTTAAATGAACACCAAGTATTTTATTACTACTTTGAAATCTTTTATTAAAAGGTTTTGCTTTGATTAAAATGAGTAAAGGTTTATTTAAATAAAATAATCCAATTTTATTTAAGTAAAGGCTTTCCCATTTTAATTAAACACCAAAACTTATTTATTTATTTAAATAAGTTCCCAAGTATTCTTTTATTTTTCAAATAAAACCTTCTGGTTTGGTTTTGAAAAAAATTGGAGTTCAAATGGAAATTTTATTTAAATAAATCAAACACTATTAATAAATCAAAGATCCATTTTATTTAATTATTAAATGGATCCTAAAAATAAATAAAAATAATATTTCATTTTGAGATTTGGATTATGTTTCTAAACAGAACCAAATTCAAATGAAAAGTTGAGTGCTTGTTTGAAAGTTTGAACCTTGATTGAATTGCTTGATTAATTGTTTGAATTTGAAAACAGAAAATAGAATAGAAAAAGAAAAAGAGATTAGACAGAAAAATAAAATAAAGAAACAGACCCAGCCCAATAGGCCCAACTCCAGCCCAGCCTTTCACTCCCCGAAGGAAAACATTTTACACCCAGAAACAGACCCGCTGAGTCGATGACAGCGAGGACCCACTTCCCCTCTCCCTCACTCGCTGACGAAACGACCCCACCTCTCTCAGCCATGCCCCGAACCGTTTTCTGCACCGCGAAAGGAACCCGTTAAGCAGCTGACCGGTGGACCTCCTCCTCCTTTCTTTTCCCACTGCCAGGTAGACCCCGCTTTACTGTTCATCGTCCTCCCCGCGACCCCGTCTCCCCCAGACTTCGCCGGCCGTTTCTGCCCGTTGAAAGCTCGCATCAATTCGAGTTACTGCCGCGTTTATTCAGTCCAGAGACAACGCCTACTTAACCGCCTCCCTCTCCTCTGTCATTTCCCACAGACATCGCCTCCCCTATGCCCCTAGGCTGCCTCCATTTCTCTCTGTACCGCCGCAGCTCTAGCCACCGTCTCCGAGCAATTCCGGCGAAACCAGACCTCCCCTTACCTCGCCGACCTAGCACCCTTACTCCACGCATCCAGACGCATCCTCCTGTGCCAGCCATTCATCCGCGGGTGCCCTGTAAGCTCGACTTCGACGACGACCTACAGCACCGCCGACTGCCTCTTTCTCCGACGAGCCCCACAGGTAGATTCCGGTCGCCCCTCTTCTCCTCGTTCACGCACACAGCACCTCCGTGACCTCCTGCGTCTAACCCAACCCTCGGTTGTTCTTCTCGTGATCTGTAGCGACGAATCCGACAAGCACAGAGCGCCGCCGAGTCTGCTTCTTCTCCGGCAACGTTTCCCGGTAAGCCTCGACCACCCCGACCCCTCTCGTTCATGCACACGACTCTGTCTCGAACTTGCGCATCTAACCGAGCCTTCTTTTCGCTTCGGAGAGATCCAAAGCGACGCCAACAACGACAACCAGAGCCAACCGCCGCCGTTCCCAACTCCGGCGAGCAATCCACCTAGTTCCCGAGCGCCCCTCGCCCGACCAACACCTCCCCGAGCATCGCCATAACCTCCTGAGCCCGGTGAGCATCTCCTCTTTCTCTCTCGCTTCCTGTATCGCCGGCACCGTCATCGACCGACGACTCCGCCGCCGGTAGCCACCGCAGCGCCGCTAGCTTTAGGTCGAGCCTGCCGCAACCGTTCGATCTCGATCCATCGGTTACGATAGAATGACTAACCGCGAATAGGTACGCTCTCTGGACCACTCGATCTAACTAGATCCAACGCCCCACAGCCGCGATCCAACCGAACCGGTATGGACCAATAGGAACATGACGCGTGGCACTAGATCTGTTTAAAAGAAATTTGAAAACAGATTTATTTGCCATTTTCAAACCTTTGTATCTTTTGATCCACACGTCCAAATTTTACAAATTTGATGTCGTTGGAATCAGCAAGACAAGCTCTAACCAACCCTGCCCTTAGTTTAGCAAATAGTATATGTTAACTTGTTTGATTTTGTAGATTCTTTTGTGTGCTTACTAACATTAGAAAAATCATTTAAAAATGATTTTTGGGTTAAAACCTTTGCAAATTAGTTTGTTGTGACCTTACTGACCCTAGGAACCAACCCATAGTTTGGAAAATGATTTTGGAAAAGAATAGGATGGATTAATTAGTTTAGTCCATTTCTAGCTAACTAAAACTATTTGTTTTGTTTATGAAAATGCTTTCATAAAGAAAACTTTGAGAAAATGTTTTGAACCAAACTTACTGACCCAAAACACCAAGTTTTGCAATAGAAACTCATTTGGTGAAACCTATAGGTTAATACCCTAGTAGAAATATTTCTACACCACATAGAATGACACTTTGTTTTGCAAATGGTTTTATAGTGAAACCTTTTGCAAATGACTTAGCCACTTCACAAAATGACCAATAGGTGTTCCCAAAAGTCTATGAACCATTAGGAACCCCTTTTTCAAAACAAAACAAAGCTTGGCATGCTTGCATGCATTACTTTAACTTTGCCACTTTGGTAAATGACCATTTTGGATCTTACAAAGTTTAGGAATCTAATAGAGACCCTCTTTGCAAATGACTTTGCCATTTTGGTAAATGACCAATTTGGAACTTACAAAGTTAGAAGACTAGTGAAGACCATCCTTACAATAGAACCAACCTTTGCATGCTTATGCATGACTTAGATCCCATTACTTTGTGTGTGAAAAATTGTTTGTTTGACTTTGTTATTTTATGTGTGAAGTTTTGCTTGATTGGTAGATTAAGTTTGTGCCTTGCTTGATTGAATTGTAGTGACTTGAAGAGTGTGAGTGTTGCAAGGACAAGGAGTGAACCTATACCCTCTACCAAAAAGGCAAGTGATATCATCATGAATATTCCATTCCTATATTTTATTTATGCATTAGTAATATTTTGCTAAGTATAGGACTTGCATGGTTATTTGCTAAGTACAAGCTATTCTTGGGAAAACCTATTAGGTGAAACCTTAGTGAAAATTACCTAAGTCAAGATTCCTATTACTATCATGCTTAGCCTAGCTATTAGAAAACAAGGGTGGTTTATATATTCACACTATGGAAAAATATTCTAAGTCTAAGGACTTGTTTTTATTTAACAAAACAACTAAGTTAATGAATCACCTGGGTGGAATGGAAAGAATGGTATATGTTGAGTGGTTCACAAAGCCATGGACTTGGGTTGTGTATCTCACTTGTGGATGGCCACCCAGGAAACAAAGAGATTTGAGATGTCAAATGTTGAGAAGCTTCAAGTGCAACCACTTGGTAATATGGGCTCTGCCATGATCTTGGGATGCTAGAACTTAGTCTTTTGGACAGTGGGTGGTAGATGGGATGATAGGTTGGAGCGCGTCCATTTGACTAAGGAAAGGCTACTGAAGGATCATGTCTTGGGAAACCAAGGCTTGTGGGGAAAGTGCACCACCTCTGCAGAGTGTAAAACCTAAGTACTTAGCCATGTCCCTGGTAAAGGACAATTTGAGCATCAAGACATGGAAACTTCAAGAATCTCATCACTCCAATTTCAAAATAAAACTTGTGGGTGAACAAGGGTTAAAAGGATCTTCAGTCATTGATTGGTAGATGCCCTGAGTGGATCTGGAGTCTTTGATTGATAGATGCCTTGGGTGTTCTGTGCCAAGCAAAAACTTAGCGTTTTCAAAAGTTAAGGAAAAATCTATTTTGAGCAAAGCAAGCCTAAGCTCCACCAGCCAAATGCATATAGTATTATAGTCCACTTAAAATATACTAAGGTATCACTTGCCAATACAATTCCAATGTATTGACCCTTGTGACTGTAACTTGTAATGTTGCAGGTTTGATTGATTTTAGTGAAGATTGATTGATTAGGATTACAAAGTCTACAACCAACATCTGCCTGTGGCACATTGAAGATGAAGGACCCATGACTATAGTTATTCCGCTGCAATGTAATGTAAATAGCCAATGAGCTATGTTTGATGTAATAAAACTATTTTATTCCTGGTTATAAAGTTGTATTATGACCTTTGTTTCTTGATATTACATCTGAACTGTGGATGCTAGCTATTGATCCAGGGACTAGCATTGTAAACACAGGGGGCTCAATCTTATTAAAGGTTGGGGACCCTACACCAGTGTCATTGAAATGTGTGTTCTTCTCATTAACCATAGCTAGAGTCATAACATGTGTGTTCTCTTCAAAGACCACACATGGATCCACCAGTGTCATTGCATGTGTGTTCTTTTTACAAACAACAACTGGAGTCATTTCATGACTATTCTTTTCACATACCACATATGGATCCACCAGTTTCATTGAAATGTGTGTTCTCTCTAGAGACCACACATGGATCCACCAGTGTTATTGCATGTGTGTTCTTTTTACTAACAACAACGAAAGTCATTGCATGTGTGTTCTTTTCACAATCCACCTATGGATCCACCAGTGTCATTGCATGTGTGCTCTTCTCATTAACCACAACTAGTGTCATTGAAATGTGTGTTCTCTTCAGTGACCACACATGGATCCACCCGTGTCATTGCATGTGTGCTCTTTTTACCTACAACTGGAGTCATTTCATGACTATTATTTTCACATACCACATATGGATCCACCAATGTCATTAAAATGTGTGTTCTCTTCAGAGACCACACATGGATCCACCAATGTCATTGCATGTGTGTTCTTTTTACTAACAACAACCAGAGTCATTGCAGGTGTGTTCTTTCCACAATCCACCTATGGATCCACCGGTGTCATTGCATGTGTGTTCTTCTCATTAACCATAGCTAGAGTCATTGCATGTGTGTTCTATTAAGAGACCACACATGGATCCACAAGTGTCATTGCTTGTGTGTTCTTTTTACTAACAACAACTGGAGTCATTTCATGACTATTCTTTTCACATACCACATACGGATCCACCAGTGTCATTGAAATGTGTGCTCTCTTTAGAGACCACACATGGATCCACCAGTGTCATTGCATGTGTGTTCTTTTCACAATCCACCTATGGATCCACCAGTGTCATTGCATGTGTATTCTTCTCATTAACCACAGTTAGAGTCATTGCATGTGTGTTCTCTTTAGAGACCACACATGGATCCACCAGTGTCATTGCATGTGTGTTCTTTTTACTAACAACAACTGGATTCATTGCATGCGTGTTCTTTTCACATACCACATATGGATCCACCAGTGTCATTGAAATGTGTGTTCTCTTCAGAGACCACACATGAATTCACCAGTGCCATTGCATGTGTGTTCTTTTTACTACCAACAACTGGAGTCAATGCACGTGTGTTCTTTTCACATACCACATATGGATCCACCAGTGCCATTGCATGTGTGTTCTCTTTAGTGACCACACATGGATCCACCAGTGTCATTGCATGTGTGTTCTTTTCACAATCCACCGATGGATCCACCAGTGTCATTGCATGCGTGTTCTTCTTATTAACCACAGTTGGAGTCATTTCATGTGTGTTCTCTTTAGAGACCACACATGAATCCACCAGTGTCATTGCATGTGTGTTCCTTTTACTACCAACAACTGGAGTCATTGCATGCGTGTTCTTTTCACATACCACATATGGATCCACTAGTGTCATTGCATGTGTGTTCTCTTTAGAGACCACACATGGATCCACCAGTGTCATTGCATGTGTGCTCTTTTTACTAACAACAACTAGAGTCATTTCATGACTATTCTTTTCACATACCACATATGGATCCACCAGTGTCATTGAAATGTGTGTTCTTCTCATTAACCATAGCTAGAGTCATTACATGTGTGTTCTCTTCAAAGACCACACATGGATCCACTAGTGTCATTGCATGTGTGTTCTTTTTACAAACAACAACTGGAGTCATTTCATGACTATTCTTTTCACATACCACATATGGATCCACCAGTTTCATTGAAATGTGTGTTCTCTCTAGAGACCACACATGGATCCACCAGTGTTATTGCATGTGTGTTCTTTTTACTAACAACAACGAAAGTCATTGCATGTGTGTTCTTTTCACAATCCACCTATGGATCCACCAGTGTCATTGCATGTGTGCTCTTCTCATTAACCACAACTAGTGTCATTGAAATGTGTGTTCTCTTCAGTGACCACACATGGATCCACCCGTGTCATTGCATGTGTGCTCTTTTTACCTACAACTGGAGTCATTTCATGACTATTATTTTCACATACCACATATGGATCCACCAATGTCATTAAAATGTGTGTTCTCTTCAGAGACCACACATGGATCCACCAATGTCATTGCATGTGTGTTCTTTTTACTAACAACAACCAGAGTCATTGCAGGTGTGTTCTTTCCACAATCCACCTATGGATCCACCGGTGTCATTGCATGTGTGTTCTTCTCATTAACCATAGCTAGAGTCATTGCATGTGTGTTCTATTCAGAGACCACACATGGATCCACTAGTGTCATTGCATGTGTGTTCTTTTTACTAACAACAACTGGAGTCATTTCATGACTATTCTTTTCACATACCACATACAGATCCACTAGTGTCATTGAAATGTGTGTTCTCTTCAGAGACCACACATGGATCCACCAGTGTCATTGCATGTGTGTTCTTTTTAATAACAACAACCAGAGTCATTGCATGTGTGTTCTTTTCACAATCCACCTATGGATCCACCAGTGTCATTGCATGTGTGTTCTTCTCATTAACCAAAGTTAGAGTCATTGCATGTGTGTTCTCTTTAGAGACCACACATGGATCCACTAGTGTCATTGCATGTGTGTTCTTTTTACTAACAAGAACTGGAGTCATTGCATGTGTGTTCTTTTCACATACCACATATGGATCCACAAGTGTCATTGAAATGTATGTTCTCTTCAGAGACCATACATGAATCCACCAGTGTCATTGCATGTGTGTTCTTTTTCCTAACAACAACTGGAGTCATTGCATTTTTGTTCTTTTCACATACCACATATGGATCCACCAGTGTCATTGCATGTGTGTTCTCTTCATAGACCACAGATGGATCCACCAGTGTCATTGCATGTGTGTTCTTTTTACTAACAACAAGTAGAGTCATTTCATGACTATTCTTTTCACATACCACATATGGATCCACCAGTGTCATTGAAATGTGTGTTCTTCTCATTAACCATAGCTAGAGTCATTGTATGTGTGTTCTCTTCAGAGACCACACATGGATCCACCAGTGTCATTGCATGTGTGTTCTTTTTACTAAGAACAACTGGAGTCATTTCATGACTATTCTTTTCACATACCACATGTGGATCCACCAGTGTCATTGAAATGTGTGTTCTCTCCAGAGACCACACATGGATCCACCAGTGTTATTGCATGTGTGTTCTTTTTACTAACAACAACCAAAGTAATTGCATGTGTGTTCTTTTCACAATCCACCTATGGATCCACCAGTGTCATTGCATGTGTGCTCTTCTCATTAACCACAGCTAGTGTCATTGAAATGTGTGTTCTCTTTAGTGACCACACATGGATCCACCAGTGTCATTGCATGTGTGCTCTTTTTACTAACAACTAGAGTCATTTCATGACTATTATTTTCACATACCACACATGGATCCACCAGTGTCATTAAAATGTGTGTTCTCTTTAGAGACCACACAAGGATCCACCAGTATCATTGCATGTGTGTTCTTTTTACTAACAACAACTCGAGTCATTGCATGTGTGTTCTTTTCACAATCCACCTATGGATCCACCGGTGTCATTGCATGTGTGTTCTTCTCATTAACCATAGCTAGAGTCACTGCATGTGTGTTCTATTCAGAGACCACACATGGATCCACCAGTGTCATTGCATGTGTGTTCTTTTTACTAACAACAACTGGAGTCATTTCATGACTATTCTTTTCACATACCACATACGGATGCACCAGTGTCACTGAAATGTGTGTTCTCTTTAGAGACCACACATGGATCCACCAGTGTCATTGCATGTGTGTTCTTTTTAATAACAACAACCAGAGTCATTGCATGTGTGTTCTTTTCACAATCCACCTATGGATCCACCAGTGTCATTGCATGTGTATTCTTCTCATTAACCACTGTTAGAGTCATTGCATGTGTGTTCTCTTTACAGACCACACATGGATCCACCAGTGTCATTGCATGTGTGTTCTTTTTACTAACAACAACTAGAGTCATTGCATGTGTGTTCTTTTCACATACCACATATGGATCCACCAGTGTCATTGAAATGTGTGTTCTCTTCAAAGACCACACATGAATCCACCAGTGTCATTGCATGTGTGTTCTTTTTACTACCAACAACTGGAGTCAATGCATGTGTGTTCTTTTCACATACCACATATGGATCCACCAGTGTCATTGCATGTGTGTTCTCTTTAGAGACCACACATGGATCCACCAGTGTCATTGCATGTGTGTTCTTTTTACTAACAACAAACAGAGTCATTGCACGTGTGTTCTTTTCACAATCCACCGATGGATCCACCAGTGTCATTGCATGCATGTTCTTCTCATTAACCACAGTTAGAGTCATTGCATGTGTGTTCTCTTTAGAGACTACACATGAATCCACCAGTGTCATTGCATGTGTGTTCTCTTTAGAGACCACAAATGGATCCACCAGTGTCATTGCATGTGTGCTCTTTTTACTAATAACAACTAGAGTCAATTCATGACTATTCTTTTCACATACCACATAAGGATCCACCAGTGTCATTGAAATGTGTGGTATTCTCATTAACCATAGCTAGAGTTATTGCATGTGTGTTCTCTTCAAAGTCCACACATGGATCCACCAGAGTCATTGCATGTGTGATCTTTTTACTAACAACAACTGGAGTCATTTCATGACTATTCTTTTCACATACCACATATGGATCCACCGGTTTCATTGAAATGTGTGTTCTCTCTAGAGACCACACATGGATCCACCAGTGTTATTGCATGTGTTTTCTTTTTACTAACAACAACGAAAGTCATTGCATGTGTGTTCTTTTCACAATCCACCTATGGATCCTCCAGTGTCATTGCATGTGTGCTCTTCTCATTACACACAACTAGTGTCATTGAAATGTGTGTTCTCTTTAGTGACCACACATGGATCCACCAGTTTCATTACATGTGTGCTCTTTTTACCTACAACTGGAGTCATTTCATGACTATTATTTTCACATACCACATATGGATCCACCAGTGTCATTAAAATGTGTGTTCTCTTCAGAGACCAAACATGGATCCACCAATGTCATTGCATGTGTGTTCTTTTTACTAACAACAACCAGAGTCATTGCATGTGTGTTCTTTTCACAATCCACCTATGGATCCACCAGTGTCATTGCATGTGTGTTATTCTCATTAACCATAGCTAGAGTCATTGCATGCATGTTCTATTCAGAGACCACACATGGATCCACCAGTGTAATTGCATGTGTGTTCTTTTTACTAACAACAACTGGAGTCATTTCATGACTATTCTTTTCACATACCACATACGGATCCACCAGTGTCATTGAAATGTGTGTTCTCTTCAGAGACCACACATGCATCCACCAGTGTCATTGCATGTGTGTTCTTTTTAATAACAATAACCAGAGTCATTGCATGTGTGTTCTTTTCACAATCCACCTATGGATCCACTAGTGTCATTGCACGTGTGTTCTTCTCATTAACCACAGTTAGAGTCATTGCATGTGTGTTCTCTTCAGAGACGACACATGGATCCACCAGTGTCATTGCATGTGTGTTCTTTTTACTAACAAGAACTGGAGTCATTGCATGTGTGTTCTTTTCACATACCACATATGGATCCACAAGTGTCATTGAAATGTATGTTCTCTTCGGAGACCATACATGAATCCACCAGTGTCATTGCATGTGTGTTCTTTTTCCTAACAACAACTGGAGTCATTGCAGGTGTGTTCTTTTCACATACCACATATGGATCCACCAGTGTCATTGCATGCGTGTTCTCTTCAGACACCACACATAGATCCACCAGTGTTATTGCATGTGTGTTCTTTTTACTAACAACAACTGGAGTCATTTCTAGACTATTCTTTTCACATACCACATGTGGATCCACCAGTGTCATTGAAATGTGTGTTCACTCCAGAGACCACACATGGATCCACTAGTGTTATTGCATGTGTGTTCTTTTTACTAATAACAACCAAAGTCATTGCATGTGTGTTCTTTTCACAGTCCACCTATGGATCCACCAGTGTCATTGCATATGTGCTCTTCTCATTAACCACAGCTAGTGTCATTGAAATGTGTGTTCTCTTCAGTGACCACACATGGATCCACCAGTGTCATTGCATGTGTGCTCTTTTTACTAACAACTAGAGTCATTTCATGACTATTATTTTCATATACCACATATGGGTCCACCAGTGTCATTAGAATGTGTGTTCTCTTCAGGGACCACAGATGGATCCACCAGTGTCATTGCATGTGTTTTCTTTTTACTAACAACAACTAGAGTCATTGCATGTGTGTTCTTTTCACAATCCACCAATGGATCCACCGGTGTCATTGCATGTGTGTTCTTCTCATTAACCATAGCTAGAGTCATTGCATGTGTGTTCTACTCAGAGACCACACATGGATCCATCAGTGTCATTGCATGTGTGTTCTTTTTACTAACAACAACTGGAGTCATTTCATGACTATTCTTTTCACATACCACATATGGATCCACCAGTGTCATTGAAATGTGTGTTCTCTTTAGAGACCACACATGGATCCACCAGTGTCATTGCATGTGTGTTCTTTTTAATAACAACAACCAGAGTCATTGCATGTGTGTTCTTTTCACAATCCACCTATGGATCCACTAGTGTCATTGCATGTGTGTTCTTCTCATTAACCACAGTTAGAGTCATTGCATGTGTGTTCTCTTCAGAGACCACATATGGATCCACCAGTGTCATTGCATGTGTGTTCTTTTTACTAACAACAACTAGAGTCATTGCATGTGTGTTCTTTTCACATACCACATATGGATCCACAAGTGTCATTGAAATGTATGTTCTCTTCAGAGACCACACATGAATCCACCAGTGTCATTGCATGTGTGTTCTTTTTCCTAACAACAACTGGAGTCATTGCATGTGTGTTATTTTCACATACCACATATGGATCCACCAGGGTCATTGCATGTGTGTTCTCTTCAGAGACCACACATGGATCCACCAGTGTCATTGCATGTGTGTTCTTTTTACTAACAACCAGAGTCATTTCATGACTATTCTTTTCACATACCACATATGGATCCACCAGTGTCATTGAAATGTGTGTTCTTCTCATTAACCATAGCTAGTGTCATTACATGTGTGTTCTTCTCATTAACCATAGCTAGAGTCATTGCATGTGTGTTCTACTCAGAGACCACACATGGATCCATCAGTGTCATTGCATGTGTGTTCTTTTTACTAACAACAACTGGAGTCATTTCATGACTATTCTTTTCACATACCACATACGGATCCACCAGTGTCATTGAAATGTGTGTTCTCTTTAGAGACCACACATGGATCCACCAGTGTCATTGCATGTGTGTTCTTTTTAATAACAACAACCAGAGTCATTGCATGTGTGTTCTTTTCACGATCCACCTATGGATCCATCAATGTCATTGCAAGTGTGTTCTTCTCATTAACCACAGCTAGAGTCATTGCATGTGTGTTCTCTTTAGAGACCACACATGGATCCACCAGTGTCATTGCATGTGTGTTCTTTTTACTAACAACAACTGGAGTCATTGCATGAGTGTTCTTTTCACATACCACATATGGATCCACCAGTGTCATTGAAATGTGTGTTCTCTTCAAAGACCACACATGGATCCACCAGTGTCATTGCATGTTTGTTCTTTTTACTAACAACAACTAGAGTCATTGCATGTGTGTTCTTTTCACATACCACATATGGATACACCTGTGTCATTGAAATGTGTGTTCTTCTCATTAACAACAGCTAGAGTCATTGCATGTGTGTTCTCTTCAGAGACCACACATGGATCCACCAGTGTCATTGCATGTGTGTTCTTCTCATTAACCACAACCATAGTCATTGCATGTGTGTTCTCTTAAGAGACCACACATGGATCCAGAAGTGCAATTCCACGTGTGCTCTTTTTACTAACAACAACTGGAGTCATTTCATGACTATTCTTTTCACATACCACATATGGATCCACTAGTGTCGTTGAAATGTGTGTTCTCTTTAGAGACCGCACATGGATCCACCAGTGTCATTGCATGTGTGTTCTTTTTACTAATAACAACTGGAGTCATTTCATGTGAGTTCTTTTCACATACCACATATGGATCCACCTGTGTCATTGAAATGTGTGTTCTTCTCATTAACCACAGCTAGAGTCATTGCATGTGTGTTCTCTTCAGAGACCACACATGGATCTATCAATGTCATTGCACGTGTGTTCTTTTTACTAACAACAACTAGAGTCATTGCATGTGTGTTCTTTTCACATACCACATATGGATCCACCAGTGTCATTGAAATGTGTGTTCTCTTGAGAGACCACACATGTATCCACCAGTGTCATTGCATGTGTGTTCTTTTTACTAATAACAACTGGAGTCATTTCATGTGAGTTCTTTTCACATACCACATATGGATCCACCAGTGCCATTGAAATGTGTGTTCTCATCAGTAACCACAGCTAGAGTCATTGCATGCGTGTTCTCTTCAGAGACCACACATGGATCCACCAGTGTCATTGCATGTGTGTTATTTTTACTAATAACAATTGGAGTCATTTCATGACTATTCTTTTCACATACCACATGTGGATCCACCAGTGTCATTGAAATGTGTGTTCTCTTCAGAGACCACACATGGATCCACCAGTGTCATTGCATGTGTGTTCTTTTTAATAACAACAACTAGAGTCATTGCATGTCTCTTATTTTCACAATCCACCTATGAATCCACCAGTGTCATTGCATGTGTTATTTTCTCATTAACCACATCTAGAGTCATTGCATGTGTGTTCTCTTCAGAGACCACACATGGATCCACCAGTGTCATTGTATGTGTGTTCTTTTTACTAACAACAACTGGAGTCATTTCATGTGTGTTCGTTTCACATACCACATAAGGATCCACCAGTGTCATTGAAATGTGTGTTCTCTTCAGAGACAACACATGTATCCACCAGTGTCATTGCATGTGTGTTCTTTTTACTAACAACAACCAGAGTCATTGCATGTGTGTTCTTTTCACATACCACATATTGATCCACTAGTGTCATTGAAATGTGTGTTCTTCTCATTAACCACAGCTAGAGTCATTGCATGTGTGTTCTCTTCAGAGACCACACATGGATCCACCAGTGCCATTGCATGTGTGTTCTTTTTACTAACAACAACTGGAGTCATTGCATGTGTGTTCTTTTCACATACCACATATGGATCCACCAGTGTCATTGAAATGTGTTTTCTCTTCAGAGACCACACATGGATCCACCAGTGTCATTGCATGTGTGTTCTTCTCATTAACCACAACCATAGTCATTGCATGTGTGTTCTCTTAAGAGACCACACATGGATCCAGAAGTGCAATTCCACGTGTGCTCTTTTTACTAACAACAACTGGAGTCATTTCATGACTATTCTTTTCACATACCACATATGGATCCACTAGTGTCATTGAAATGTGTGTTCTCTTTAGAGACCGCACATGGATCCACCAGTGTCATTGCATGTGTGTTATTTTTACTAATAACAACTGGAGTCATTTCATGTGAGTTCTTTTCACATACCACATATGGATCCACCTGTGTCATTGAAATGTGTGTTCTTCTCATTAACCACAGCTAGAGTCATTGCATGTGTGTTCTCTTCAGAGACCACACATGGATCTATCAATGTCATTGCACGTGTGTTCTTTTTACTAACAACAACTAGAGTCATTGCATGTGTGTTCTTTTCACATACCACATATGGATCCACCAGTGTCATTGAAATGTGTGTTCTCTTGAGAGACCACACATGTATCCACCAGTGTCATTGCATGTGTGTTCTTTTTACTAATAACAACTGGAGTCATTTCATGTGAGTTCTTTTCACATAACACATATGGATCCACCAGTGCCATTGAAATGTGTGTTCTCATCAGTAACCACAGCTAGAGTCATTGCATGCGTGTTCTCTTCAGAGACCACACATGGATCCACCAGTGTCATTGCATGTGTGTTATTTTTACTAATAACAATTGGAGTCATTTCATGACTATTCTTTTCACATACCACATGTGGATCCACCAGTGTCATTGAAATGTGTGTTCTCTTCAGAGACCACACATGGATCCACCAGTGTCATTGCATGTGTGTTCTTTTTAATAACAACAACTAGAGTCATTGCATGTCTCTTATTTTCACAATCCACCTATGAATCCACCAGTGTCATTGCATGTGTTATTTTCTCATTAACCACATCTAGAGTCATTGCATGTGTGTTCTCTTCAGAGACCACACATGGATCCACCAGTGTCATTGTATGTGTGTTCTTTTTACTAACAACAACTGGAGTCATTTCATGTGTGTTCGTTTCACATACCACATAAGGATCCACCAGTGTCATTGAAATGTGTGTTCTCTTCAGAGACAACACATGTATCCACCAGTGTCATTGCATGTGTGTTCTTTTTACTAACAACAACCAGAGTCATTGCATGTGTGTTCTTTTCACATACCACATATTGATCCACTAGTGTCATTGAAATGTGTGTTCTTCTCATTAACCACAGCGAGAGTCATTGCATGTGTGTTCTCTTCAGAGACCACACATGGATCCACCAGTGTCATTGCATGTGTGTTCTTTTTACTAACAACAACTGGAGTCATTGCATGTGTGTTCTTTTCACATACCACATATGGATCCACCAGTGTCATTGAAATGTGTTTTCTCTTCAGAGACCACACATGGATCCACCAATGTCATTGCATGTGTGTTGTTTTTACAAACAACAACTAGAGTCATTGCATGTGTGTTCTTTTCACATACAACATATGAATCCACCTATGTCATTGAAATGTGTGTTCTTCTCATTAACCACAGCTAGAGTCATTGCATGTGTGTTCTCTTCAGAGACCACACATGGATCCAACAGTGTCATTGAATGTGTGTTCTTTTTTACTTACAATAACTGGAGTCATTGCATGTGTGTTCTTTTCAAATACCACATATGGATCCGCCAGTGTCATTGAAATGTGTGTTCTCTTTAGAGACCACACATGTATCCACCAGTGTCATTGCATGTGTGTTCTTTTTACTAACAACAACTAGAGTCATTTCATGTGTATTCTTTTCACATACCAAATATGGATCCACCAGTGCCATTGAAATGTGTGTTCTCTTCAGTAACCATAGCTAGAGTCATTGCATGTGTGTTCTCTTGAGAGACCACACATGGATCCACCAATGTCATTGCATGTGTGCTATTTTTACTAACAACAACTGGAGTCATTTCATGACTATTCTTTTCACATACCACATGTGGATCCACGAGTGTCATTGAAATGTGTGTTCTCTTCATAAACCACACATGGATCCACCAGTGTCATTGCATGTGTGTTCTTTTTACTAACAACAACCAGAGTCATTGCATGTGTGTTCTTTTGACAATCAACCTATGGATCCACCAGTGTCATTGCATGTGTGTTCTTCTCATTAACCACAGTTAGAGTCATTTCATGTGTGTTCTCTTTAGAGAGCACACATGAATCCACCAGTGTCATTGCATGTGTGTTATTTTTACTAACAACAACTGGAGTCATTGCATGTGTGTTCTTTTCACATACCACATATAGATCCACCAGTGTCATTGAAATGTGTGTTCTCTTCACAGACCACACATGGATCCACCAGTGTCATTGCATGTGTGTTCTTTTTACTAACAACAACTGGAGTCATTGCACGTGTGTTCTTTTCACATACCACATATGGATCCACCAGTGTCATTGCATGGGTGTTCTCTTCAGAGACCACACATAGATCCACCGGTGTCATTGCATGTGTGTTCTTTTTACTAACGACAACGAGAGTCATTTCATGACTATTCTTTTCACATACCACATATTGATCCACTAGTGTCATTGAAATGTGTGTTCTTCTCATTAACCACAGCTAGAGTCATTGCATGTGTGTTCTCTTCAGAGACCACACATGGATCCACCAGTGTCATTGCATGTGTGTTCTTTTTACTAATAACATATTGATCCACCAGTGTCATTGAAATGTGTGTTCTTCTCATTAACCACAGCTAGAGTCATTGCATGTGTGTTCTCTTCAGAGACCACACATGGATCCCCCAGTGTCATTGCATGGGTGTTCTCTTCAGAGACCACACATAGATCCACCAGTGTCATTGCATGTGTGTTCTTTTTACTAACAACAACTAGAGTCATTTCATGACTATTCTTTTCACATACCACATATTGATCCACTAGTGTCATTGAAATGTGTGTTCTTCTCATTAACCACAGCTAGAGTCATTGCATGTGTGTTCTCTTCAGAGACCACACATGGATCCACCAGTGTCATTGCATGTGTGTTCTTTTTACTAATAACAACTGGAGTCATTGCATGTGTGTGCTTTTCACATACCACATATGGATCCACCAGTGTTATTGCATGTGTGTTCTCTTTAGAGACCACACATGGATCCACTAGTGTAATGGCATGTGTTCTCTTTTTACTAACCACAAATGGAGTCATTTCGTGACTGTTCTTTTCACATACCACATATGGATCCACCGGTGTCATTGAAATGTGTGTTCTCTTCAGGGACCACACATGGATCCCTAGTGTCATTGCATGTGTGTTCTTTTCACAATCCACCTATGAATCCACCAGTGTCATTGCATGTGTTATCTTCTCATTAACCACATCTAGAGTCATTGCATGTGTGTTCTCTTCGGAGACCACACATGGATCCACCAGTGTCATTGTATGTGTGTTCTTTTTACTAATAACAACTGGAGTCATTTCATGTGTGTTTGTTTCACATACCACATATGGATCCACCAGTGTCATTGAAATGTGTGTTCTCTTCAGAGACAACACATGTATCCACCAGTGTCATTGCATGTGTGTTCTTTTTACTAACAACAACCAGAGTCATTGCATGTGTGTTCTTTTCACATACCACATATTGATCCACTAGTGTCATTGAAATGTGTGTTCTTCTCATTAACCACAGCTAGAGTCATTGCATGTGTGTTCTCTTCAGAGACCACACATGGATCCACCAGTGTCATTGCATGTGTGTTCTTTTTACTAACAACAACTGGAGTCATTGCATGTGTGTTCTTTTCACATACCACATATGGATCCACCAGTGTCATTGAAATGTGTTTTCTCTTCAGAGACCACACATGGATCCACCAATGTCATTGCATGTGTGTTGTTTTTACAAACAACAACTAGAGTCATTGCATGTGTGTTCTTTTCACATACAACATATGAATCCACCTATGTCATTGAAATGTGTGTTCTTCTCATTAACCACAACTAGAGTCATTGCATGTGTGTTCTCTTCAGAGACCACACATGGATCCAACAGTGTCATTGAATGTGTGTTCTTTTTACTTACAATAACTGGAGTCGTTGCATGTGTGTTCTTTTCAAATACCACATATGGATCCACCAGTGTCATTGAAATGTGTGTTCTCTTTAGATACCACACATGTATCCACCAGTGTCATTGCATGTGTGTTCTTTTTACTAACAACAACTAGAGTCATTTCATGTGTGTTCTTTTCACATACCAAATATGGATCCACCAGTGCCATTGAAATGTGTGTTCTCTTCAGTAACCATAGCTAGAGTCATTGCATGTGTGTTCTCTTGAGAGACCACACATGGATCCACCAATGTCATTGCATGTGTGCTATTTTTACTAACAACAACTGGAGTCATTTCATGACTATTCTTTTCACATACCACATGTGGATCCACCAGTGTCATTGAAATGTGTGTTCTCTTCATAAACCACACATGGATCCACCAGTGTCATTGCATGTGTGTTCTTTTTACTAACAACAACCAGAGTCATTGCATGTGTGTTCTTTTGACAATCAACCTATGGATCCACCAGTGTCATTGCATGTGTTCTCTTCTCATTAACCACAGCTAGAGTCATTGCATGTGTGTTCTCTTCAGAGACCACACATGGATCCACCAATGTCATTGCATGTGTGTTATTTTTACTAACAACAATTGGAGTCATTGCATGTGTGTTCTTTTCACATACCACATATAGATCCACCAGTGTCATTGAAATGTGTGTTCTCTTCACAGACCACACATGGATCCACCAGTGTCATTGCATGTGTGTTCTTTTTACTAACAACAACTGGAGTCATTGCACGTGTGTTCTTTTCACATACCACATATGGATCCACCAGTGTCATTGCATGGGTGTTCTCTTCAGAGACCACACATAGATCCACCAGTGTCATTGCATGTGTGTTCTTTTTACTAACGACAACTAGAGTCATTTCATGACTATTCTTTTCACATACCACATATTGATCCACTAGTGTCATTGAAATGTGTGTTCTTCTCATGAACCATAGCTAGAGTCATTGCATGTGTGTTCTCTTCAGAGACCACACATGGATCCACCAGTGTCATTGCATGTGTGTTCTTTTTACTAACAACAACTGGAGTCATTGCATGTGTGTTCTTTTCACATACCACATATGGATCCACCAGTGTCATTGAAATGTGTTTTCTCTTCAGAGACCACACATGGATCCACCAATGTCATTGCATGTGTGTTCTTTTTACAAACAGAGTCATTGCATGTGTGTTCTTTTCACATACAACATATGAATCCACCTATGTCATTGAAATGTGTGTTCTTCTCATTAACCACAACTAGAGTCATTGCATGTGTGTTCTCTTCAGAGACCACACATGGATCCAACAGTGTCATTGAATGTGTGTTCTTTTTACTTACAATAACTGGAGTCGTTGCATGTGTGTTCTTTTCAAATACCACATATGGATCCACCAGTGTCATTGAAATGTGTGTTCTCTTTAGAGACCACACATGTATCCACCAGTGTCATTGCATGTGTGTTCTTTTTACTAACAACAACTAGAGTCATTTCATGTGTGTTCTTTTCACATACCAAATATGGATCCACCAGTGCCATTGAAATGTGTGTTCTCTTCAGTAACCATAGCTAGAGTCATTGCACGTGTGTTCTCTTGAGAGACCACACATGGATCCACCAATGTCATTGCATGTGTGCTATTTTTACTAACAACAACTGGAGTCATTTCATGACTATTCTTTTCACATACCACATGTGGATCCACCAGTGTCATTGAAATGTGTGTTCTCTTCATAAACCACACATGGATCCACCAGTGTCATTGCATGTGTGTTCTTTTTACTAACAACAACCAGAGTCATTGCATGTGTGTTCTTTTGGCAATCAACCTATGGATCCACCAGTGTCATTGCATGTGTTCTCTTCTCATTAACCACAGCTAGAGTCATTGCATGTGTGTTCTCTTCAGAGACCACACATGGATCCACCAATGTCATTGCATGTGTGTTATTTTTACTAAGAACAACTGGAGTCATTGCATGTGCGTTCTTTTCACATACCACATATAGATCCACCAGTGTCATTGAAATGTGTGTTCTCTTCAGAGACCACACATGGATCCACCAGTGTCATTGCATGTGTGTTCTTTTTACTAACAACAACTGGAGTCATTGCACGTGTGTTCTTTTCACATACCACATATGGATCCCCCAGTGTCATTGCATGGGTGTTCTCTTCAGAGACCACACATAGATCCACCAGTGTCATTGCATGTGTGTTCTTTTTACTAACAACAACTAGAGTCATTTCATGACTATTCTTTTCACATACCACATATTGATCCACTAGTGTCATTGAAATGTGTGTTCTTCTCATTAACCACAGCTAGAGTCATTGCATGTGTGTTCTCTTCAGAGACCACACATGGATCCACCAGTGTCATTGCATGTGTGTTCTTTTTACTAATAACAACTGGAGTCATTGCATGTGTGTGCTTTTCACATACCACATATGGATCCACCAGTGTCATTGAAATGTGTTTTCTCTTCAGAGAACAGACATGGATCCACCAGTGTCATTGCATGTGTGTTCTTTTTACTAACAAGAACTAGAGTCATTGCATGTGTGTTCTTTTCACATACAACATATGGATCCACCTATGTCATTGAAATGTGTGTTCTTCTCATTAACCACAACTAGAGTCATTGCATGTGTGTTCTCTTCAGAGACCACACATGGATCCACCAGTGTCATTGAATGTGTGTTATTTTTACTTACAATAACTGGAGTCATTGCATGTGTGTTCTTTTCACATACCACATATGGATCCATGTCAGGAAACCAACCTTTAATAAGGTTGATTCCTCCCGTGTTTACAATGCTAGTCCCTGGATCAATAGCTAGCATCCACAGTTTAGATGTGATATCAAGAAACAAAGGTCATGATACAACTTTATAACCAGGAATAACATGATTTTATTACATCAAACATAGCTCATATGGCTATTACATTACATTGCAGCGGAATAACTATAAGCATGGGGTCCTTCATCTTCAAAGTGCCACAGGCAAATGTTGGTTGTAGACTTTGTAATCCTAATCAATCAATCTTCACTAAATACAATCAAACCTACAACATTACAAGTTACAGCCACAAGGGTCAATACATTTGAATTGTATTGGCAAGTTTCACTACTATGATGAATATAAGTGGATCCTATCATTACATGCAATTTGGCTAGGTAGAGTTTCAGGCTCATTTGCATAAAGCAATATTTTATCCTATCTTTTCAAAATGGTTTTGGTCTTTTGTCAAATCTTCTTTCAAAAATCCCTTGAACTCCTTAGTAAAATCTCAAGTATTCAAGTCCTTGTCAAAATCTCTTGAGCACCTTGGAAACCCCAAGTGCATCAAGTTTTAAAAGTTTTCTTTTAGAAATTAGAGTGTCGAGATCTTCCATAGCTTCAGGCCTTAGTTGCTCAGTATTGTCCATTACCGGGGACACGACTAAGTACTTAGATTTTATTATCTTCTGCAGAAGTTGTACACTTTACCCACATGACACAATCTCATCTTGTTGCCACCCTTAAAAATTTTCCAACTAAATTACATCTTGGCTTGCTTGGGATCTTGATGAATCTTCTCTGGGCAAACATCTGCGTAGTGTCCTTTGTTTCCACACTTGAAACATGTGACTTGGCTGATATCCCTCATAGGTTTGTTTATCTTGTGTTTCATCTTCTCTGGACAGTTGCTTGCATAATGTCCTAGCTCTTTGCAGTTGTTGCACCATACTTGGCTAATATCTTTCTTTTCCTTTGATATCATTGCCTCTTGTTTGTTTCTTTGGTTCTTCTTCTTCTTCTTGGGTTTCTCCAAAGCTAGGAGTTCTTCTAGTTCATGCTCTTCATATTTCACCACAAAGGTGGGAAATCTTTCTCTCTCCTTGGGGCAGTTACTAGAGATATGACCTTCTTCTTCACAAGAGTAGCAACACTTTATGGTCACTTTGGATTTGGCCTTATGTGGCATGGTTCTGACTTTTCCTTCATCCTTCTTGGTAGAAGTTTTTCCCTTATGGAGGTTTCCAAACATTTGATGCATTCCATCTTGCTTCATTTGTTGAACTATAGGATATATGGGGCATTGGATAGGGACATGATTATTTCCTTCACATAGGAAGCAAGTCACTTGAGATGTGGGGCATTGGCCAACTGGATGTTCCTCTTCACAATTGGGGCATTGATCTCCATGCTCCTTGGAAGTGTGATCCTTGTCTCCACAAATATTGCAAGATTGAGTTCCTTCTAGAATATCATATTTGTCATCCTTGTTGTCATAAACTCCTTGGGAAGAGTTGTTTCCCATGTTGATTATTTGAGTGGCCATCCCTTGCATCAATTGGGATTGAAGCTTCAAAATCCTTTGTATGGCTGGGTCTAATCCATTGCTGTTGTCTAAAAGCTGAGTTGTCTCTTGGCTCAACTGGGTTTGGTTTGCTAGTAGTTGTTCTCTCATGTGCATCTCTTGGTTGTTGTTGTTGTCACCATCCTTGATGTTGGAGTTTCTTGGAGTAGTCATCTGTTTGGGTTGGATTGGGATTAGAATAGGCAAAAGATTTCTAAGGAATCAATTCTAATCACACACATCACAATTCACACAAGCAATGTGCAAGCAGTCAAACAAACATTCCACTCAAACAACAAGTTCCAAGCATATTTTTAGGCAACCAAAAATATTTTTGTTACACCACCTAAGTTGGTGTGTTTGACTTTAACTATAAATGGTGGTCCATCTACATGGTTCATTTGTGATCCTTCCATCCTTCTTGATTCTTCTTGAATGAGATCTTTGTATCCTTGGGGAATTCTTGAATCTTGGTCACAAAACTTCAAAGGTGATCATGGCTCCTTCTAAGTTGTGTCTCCTTAGTCTTCAAGTCTTGGGCAAAATTTCTTGTATCATTTGTAGTCCTTAGGAATATCTAAGGTTGAAGTCCTTGTTGAAATTGCTGAAGATGTTGAAGTCATTAGAGTTGAAGAAGTCCTTTGCACATGATGAAGTCTTTGGCCATGGGGTAGGTTTTTCCATCAAGTTTGAAGTAGAAGAGAAGTAGAGTTGAAACCAAAATGGTTGAGGGAAGAGTTTACAAGATTGTTGGTAAATAAGTTTTTGGAACAAAACAACTCCTATTTTTCTAAGGGTTTTGTCCAATCCTAGGGTTACAAATCCTACAGGCAACACAATGCTCTGATACCATGTAAGGAAACCAACCTTTAATAAGGTTGATCCCTCCTATGTTTACAATGCTAGTCCCTGGATCAATAGCTAGCATCCACAGTTTAGATGTGATATCAAGAAACAAAGGTCATGATACAACTTGATAACCAGGAATAACATAATTTTATTACATCAAACATAGCTCATATGGCTATTACATTACATTGCAGCGGAATAACTATAAGCATGGGGTCCTTCATCTTCAAAGTGCCACAGGCAAATGTTGGTTGTAGACTTTGTAATCCTAATCAATCAATCTTCACTAAATACAATCAAACCTGCAACATTACAAGTTACAGCCACAAGGGTCAATACATTTGAATTGTATTGGCAAGTTTCACTACTATGATGAATATAAGTGGATCCTATCATTACATGCAATTTGGCTAGGTAGAGTTTCAGGCTCATTTGCATAAAGCAATATTTTATCCTATCTTTTCAAAATGGTTTTGGTCTTTTGTCAAATCTCCTTTCAAAAATCCCTTGAACTCCTTGGTAAAATCTCAAGTATTCAAGTCCTTATCAAAATCTCTTGAGCACCTTGGAAACCCCAAGTGCATCAAGTTTTAAAAGTTTTCTTTTAGAAATTAGAGTGTCGAGATCTTCCATAGCTTCAGGCCTTAGTTGCTCAGTATTGTCCATTACCGGGGACACGGCTAAGTACTTAGATTTTATTATCTTCTACAGAAGTTGTACACTTTACCCACATGACACAATCTCATCTTGTTGCCACCAGTGGCCGCTGGATTAGTACTCACCAAGATGGAATACTGGCAGATTGAGAATGTGACGAAGTCTTTCCAAAGGGTCCTCCCATACACCATTGCTAGCTTGTCTTCAGTACCCATGAAGCAATTCTAGATCCCCATGTCCAGTAAACTGAAGACAATGCATGGGTCTTCCCAATGTAGTTGACTAAGCCAGAGCCATAATAGCATGTGGTTGCACACGGAAGCCACTGTACGAGAAACATGTTTAATCTCTAAGTTTCCTGAGTGGTTTTCTTTTGGAGCACAACACAAAGAGATTTGCCATAGACAAGATTCCTTTTGTTTCCACCTTCTCCAAAACTCAAAGTATCCTTGGCCACCCAGGTGGTTCATTGAGTCCTTGTTTTATTATATAAAACATATGTATTTTCTCAACCTTTGTAAAATCTCAACATGTATCTCTTTTCAAAATATAGCATGGCTAAGCATGTAACAACTACAATATTTTCACTAAGGAGTGTATACGGAATCCTATTAGGATTTAGCATAGCATAAGTATAAAATTGTTTTCATGCATGTTTCAAAATCCACTAAGTATGATGAAAATAGTAGGACTTTGGATGATAGTGTAACTTGCCTTTTTGGTAGGGAATGGTGGTTCACTCCTTGATCTTGCTAGTCTCACACTTCTCTAACTTCACTACAAGTCAATCAAGCAAACACCAAATCAACTAACATTCCATACCAAGAATCACTCAAACAAATTCACACACACAAGACATTGGAATCTAAGTCATGCATAAGCATGCAAAGGTTGGTTCTATTGTAAGGATGGTCTCCACTAGGCTTCTAAACTTTGTAAGTTCCAAATTGGTCATTTACCAAAATGGCAAAGTCATTTGCACATGGGTTTCACTACAAAAACCTTTTTAAAACAAAGTGTCATTTTATGTGGTGTAGAAATATTTTTACTAAGGTATTAACCTATAGGGTTCACCAAATATGTTTTCAAAATCACAAAACTTGGGGTTTGGGGTTAGTGAGTTTAAAACAAAACATTTCTCAAAGGTTTTCCTTCAAAAATTTTTTTAATAAATAACCCACATTTCTATTTGACTAGAAATGGTTTTAAATCAAAGAATCAATCTTTTGTTTCACGAAAAACATTTTTGAATCCACAAAGTGTTTCCTAGGGTCAGTAGGTTTGGTCCAAAACATTTTCTCCAAAGTTTTCTTTATAAAAGTATTTTCATAACCAAAATCTTTATTTCCATTTGGCTAGAAATGGGCTAAATCAAGTTTTCCATCCTAAACTTTGCCAAATCCATTTTCCAAACTATGGGTTGGTTCCTAGGGTCAGTAAGGTCACAACAAACCATTTTGCAAAAGTTTTAACCCTAAAATCATTTTTAAACAATTTTTCTACTCTAAACAAGCTCACAAAAGAATCTGCAAAAACAAGCAAGTTAACAGATACTATTTGCTAAACTAAGGACATGGTTGGTTAGGGCTTGCTCTCCTGAATCCAAAGACATAAAATTGTAATTTTTGTACGTGTGGATTCAAAGTTACAAGGGTTTGAAAATGGCACTTAAATCTGTTTTTCAAATTCTGTTTTAAAACAGACCTGGCCACGCGCCATGTTTTAATTCGCCCGTACCGGTTCGCTGGGATCGAGCTACGCGGTGCGTTAGATCTAAGTTTAATCGTGCGGTCCAGAAAGCATACCCCTTCGCGTTTAAGTGGTCTAATCTTGCTCGCCCGATCTAGATCGAACGGCTGTGGGGTGCTCGGCCATAGACGAGCGGTGCTGCGGCGGCTGTTGGCGGCGGAGCGACCAGACGGTGGCGGTGCCGGTGAAATAGGAAGCGAGGGAGGAGGAAAAGGTGCTCACCGGAATCGTTGACGCTTGCTGATGCTCAACGTGGTACTGGTTGGTGAAGGGGCGCACGGGGTTGCAGACAATTGCTCGTCGGAGTCCTTGCTGCCGTCGGGTGCTCTCTGTTGAAGATGGTGGCGAGGTTACGGTGCACGCCAGAGGATAATAGAGGTGGCTTTGATGCGTAGGTTCATGGCGAGTATGTGCGTGTGAAAAATAGGGAGAGGGGAGGTCTGGTCTTACCAGCAGTGCTCGTCGGAGCGGGGCAGACGGCGGTGGCGAGTCGAGCTTGTCCTTGCCGATGCTGTGATGCTCGCGCGGATGAACAGGAGGCACAGTGAGGTGCGCCAGAGGCTGGGGAACATGTGAGAATGGTCGAGGAGGCTCGGGGTAACGTCGGCTGGCCGGAATCGCTCGTGGAGCTCGCCGGAGACAGCGGTAGTACAGAGAAGAATTGGGGCGGTCTAAGGCGTGCCAGCGCGGGGTGTTAGAGGGGAATTATAGAGGAGACATGGGCGTTTCAATCTGCGTGATCACTGCAGGTTTTACTCGCGTCATTAAGGTGAATTAAGCCGGAGGAATCAAAGCCTGCAACGGCGACGAGAGGAGGAAGAACCGGTCGCAGGGTGGGGAAGGAGAACAGTAGAGATGGGATCCACCGGTCAGTGGGAAAAGAAAGGAGGGGGAGGGTCCACTGGTCAGCTGCTTAGCGGGTAGCTTAATCAGTATCAACCGTTTTCTTCGGGAGGGAATACTGGGCTGTTGCTGGGCCTTAGTGGGCTCTGTCGTTTGGGCTGGTCCTTTTCTTATTTTTTTCTGTTTCTAATTCTTTTTCCTTTTCTAAATTTAATTTCTGTTTTGATTCTCAAACAATCAAACAAGGTTCAAAACAATTCAAACAATCACCAAACAACTTGCAATTAAGTTTTTGGTTCTGTTTATCAACATAAACCAAATCTCAAAATAATATTTTTATTCATTTTTAGGATCCATTCAATAATTAAATAAAATGGATCTTTAGTTTATTAATAAATTAGGGTTTGATTTAATTAATAAAATTTTCCATTTGAAATCCAAATATTTTCAAAACCAAATCAGTAGGTTTTATTTGAAAACAAAGAATACTTCGAAAACTTGTTTAAAACAAAATAACCTTTTATTTTAGGTTCCATTAATAATTAAAAATAATGGACCTTAGTTAATAAATCAAGTAGGGTTTGTTTTATTTAAAAACTTTATTTTGAAATCTAAAATAAAACCAAACACTTCAGTAGGTTTTATTTTGAGAAAACAAAATTCTTGGAAAACTTATTTTTAAAAGAATAAATAAGTTTTGATGTTTTTAAAATAGTAAAACCTTTATTTAAAATATTTCTTTTCATTTTGAAAACCAAAGTCTTTTATTAAAAGATTCCAAAATAGTAATTCCAAAACATTTTATTTGCCTTTATTAAATGTTTATCTTTATTAATCCCTTTAGGATTTTATTTGATTCAACTGGTTTGAAGTCCCAACTGAATTCAAAAGTTTCTTCTAGCCTTGAAAATCAAACAATGTTTTATTTTATTCATTTATTTTTCACATTACAAGATTTGGAAAATCTTAGGATGTGAATTTCCACCAGTGTCATTGAAATGTGTGTTCTCTTCAGAGACCACACATGTATCCACCAGTGTCATTGCATGTGTGTTATTTTTACTAACAACAACTGGAGTCATTTCATGTGTGTTCTTTTCACATACCAAATATGGATCCACCAGTGTCATTAAAATGTGTGGTCTCTTCAGTAACCATAGCTAGAGTCATTGCATGTGTGTTCTCTTCAGAGACCACACATGGATCCACCAATGTCATTGCATGTGTGCTATTTTTACTAACAACAACTGGAGTCATTTCATGACTATTCTTTTCACATACCACATGTGGATCCACCAGTGTCATTGAAATGTGTGTTCTCTTCATAAACCACACATGGATCCACCAGTGTCATTGCATGTGTGTTCTTTTTACTAACAACAACAAGAGTCATTGCATGTGTGTTCTTTTGACAATCAACCTATGGATCCACCAGTATCATTGCATGTGTTCTCTTCTCATTAACCACAGCTAGAGTCATTGCATGTGTGTTCTCTTCAGAGACCACACATGGATCCACCAATGTCATTGCATGTGTGTTATTTTTACTAACAACAACTAGAGTCATTTCATGACTATTCTTTTCACATACCACATGTGGATCCACCAGTGTCATTGAAATGTGTGTTCTCTTCATAAACCACACATGGATCCACCAGTGTCATTGCATGTGTGTTCTTTTTACGAACAACAACCAGAGTCATTGCATGTGTGTTATTTTCACAATCAACCTATGGATCCTCCAGTGTCATTGCATGTGTTCTCTTCTCATTAACCACAGTCAGTGTCATTGAAATGTGTGTTCTCTTCAGAGACCACACATGGATCCACCAGTGTCATTGCATGTGTGTTCTTTTTACTGACAACAACCAGAGTCATTGCGTGTGTGTTATTTTCAAAATCCACCTATGGATCCACTAGTGTCACTGCATGTGTGTTCTTCTCATTAACCACAGCTAGAGTCATTGCATGTGAGTTCTCTTCAGAGACCACACATGGATCCACCAGTGTCATTGCATGTGTGTTCTTTTTACTTACAACAACTGGAGTCATTTCATGACTATTCTTTTCACATACCACATATGGATCCACCAGTGTCATTGAAATGTGCGTTCTCTTTAGAGACCACACATGGATCCACCAGTGTCATTGCATGTGCGTTCTTTTTACTAACAACAACCAGAGTCATTGCATGTGTGTTCTTTTCACAATCCACCTATGGATCCACCAGTGTCACTGCATGTGTGTTCTTCTCATTAACCATAGCTAGAGTCATTGCATGTGTGTTCTATTCAGAGACCACACATGGATCCACTAGTGTGATTGCATGTGTGTTCTTTTTACTAACAACAGCTGGAGTCATTGCATGTGTGTTCTTTTCACATACCACATATGGATCCACCTGTGTCATTGAAATGTGTGTTCTTCTCATTAACCACAGCTAGAGTCATTGCATGTGTGTTCTCTTCAGAGACCACACATGGATCTACCAATGTCATTGCACGTGTGTTCTTTTTACTAACAACAACTAGAGTCATTGCATGTGTGTTCTTTTCACATACCACATATGGATCCACCAGTGTCATTGAAATGTGTGTTCTCTTCAGAGACCACACATGTATCCACCAGTGTCATTGCATGTGTGCTCTTTTTACTAACAACAACCAGTGTCATTGCATGTGTGATCTTTTTAATAACAACAACCAGAGTCATTGCATGTGTGTTCTCTTCAGAGACCACACAAGGATCCACCAGTGTCATTGCATGTGTGTTCTTTTTACTAACATCAACTGGAGTCATTTCATGACTATTCTTTTCACATACCACATATGGATCCACCAGTGTCATTCAAATGTGTGTTCTCTTCAAAGACCACACATGGATCCACTAGTGTCATTGCACGTGTGTTCTTTCTACTAACAACAACTAGAGTCATTGCATGTGTGTTCTCTTCACATACCACATATGGATCCACCTGTTTCATTGAAATGTGTGTTCTTCTCATTAACCACATCTAGAGTCATTGCATGTGTCTTCTCTTCAGAGACCACACATGGATCCACCAGTGTCATTGCATGTGTGTTCCTTTTACTAACAACAATTGGAGTCATTGCATGTGTGTTCTTTTCACATACCACATATGGATCCACCAGTGTCGTTGAAATGTGTGTTCTCTTTAGAGACCACACATGGATCCACTAGTGTCATTGCATGTGTGTTCTTTTTACTAACAACAACTGGAGTCATTTCATGTGTGTTCTTTTCACATACCACATAGTTGTGTTCTCTTCAGTAACCACAGCTAGAGTCTCTGCATGTGTGTTCTGTTCAAAGACTACACATGGATCCACCAGTGTCATTGCATGTGCGTTCTTCTCATGAACCACAACCAGAGTCATTGCATGTGTGTTCTCTTCAGAGACCACACATGGATCCACCGGTGGCATTGCATGTGTGCTCTTTTTACTAACAACAACTGGAGTCATTTCATGACTATTCTTTTCACTTACCACATATGGATCCACCAGTGTCATTGAAATGTGTGTTCTCTTTAGAGACCACACACGGATCCACCAGTGTCATTGCATGTGTGTTCTTTTTACTAACAACAATTGGAGTCATTGCATGTGTGTTCTTTTCACATACCACATATGGATCCACCAGTGTCATTGAAATGTGTGTTCTCTTCAGAGACCACACGTGGATCCACTAGTGTCATTGCATGTGTGTTCTTTTTACTAACAACAACTAGAGTCATTGCATGTGTGTTCTTTTTACTAACAACAACTGGAGTCATTGCATGTGTGTTCTCTTCAGAGACCACAAATGGATCCACAAGGGTCATTGCATGTGTGCTCTTTTTACTAACAACAGCCAAAGTCATTGCATGTGTGTTCTCTTTAGAGACCACACATGGATCCACCAGTGTCATTGCATGTGTGTTCTTTTTACTAACAACAACTAGAGTCATTTCATGACTATTCTTTCCACATACCACATGTGGATCCACCAGTGTCATTGAAATGTGTGTTCTCTCCAGATACCACACATGGATCCACGAGTTTTATTGCATGTGTGTTCTTTTTACTAACAACAACCAAAGTCATTGCATGTGTTCTCTTTTCACAATCCACCTATGGATCCACCAGTGTCATTGCATGTGTGTTCTTTTCACAATCCACCTATGGATCCACCAGTGTCATTGCATGTGTGTTCTATTTAGAGACCACACATGGATCCACCAGTTTCTTTGCATGTGTGTTCTTTTTACTAACAACAACTAGAGTCATTTCATGACTATTCTTTTCACATACCACATTTGGATACTGACATGGGTATACCCTACAGGTACTCGAGGTTGGTATATACGGTCCAAATACATACGGGCCCACGGTGTCGCCAAGACTCGGATGGAGGGACTCGAGTAACCTACGGACTCTTGATTGCTTGAAGGACAAGAAGAAACTAAAGATAGAAAGTTTGAAGGGGAAAATCCTAACTTGTAACCGACTCGACCTGCTATCTGAGACCTAGCCTATCTATATAAAGGCTAGGAGGGGGCGACGAGGAGGACACACGCAACCCTAGTTTCCACAACCCTTGCCAGATTGCATCTGCGCACCATTGTAACTTTCGACTCCTTCGATAATTCCACGAGCAGACAAGCAGGAGTAGGGACATCTACGAGGCCTGAACCTGGGTAAATCCTTTGTCCCCTGTGTTCTTGTTTGCTAGCCGATAGATGTCTCTAGCGCTCCCTCCATCTCCAAAACCCAAGTCCATAACTATGGGCATTGACGAGTTAAACCCTCGTCAATTGGCGCCGTCTATGGGAATTGGGAGTGCTGATGTTGCGGCTTCTTTGGCCCCATCAAACGCGATCTACAACTCTGCAACAGCGGAGATTCGCCAGCTTTTCGGCGCCTTCGACTTCACCGTCCACACGCCGGCCACTCGCCCGGCCTTTGAGTCCGTAGGTGACGAAATCCGCCTGGCGATTGGGAGCTTCTGCTTACAAGTTGGTCAGATGGGAACGCTTTGCATGCCCGATCAGCCGACAGCACTGGCGATTGCCCCAGCATCATGGTTCCCTCCATCGATCGGCACCCTCAGCGAGCTCAATGATCCGGCGGCAGTCGGGAACATGGTCAGCGACAGCAGTCGCGACTCTAATCTAAGCGATCTAGCCACTGAAGATGGAACCTACGGTTCCGGATCTGAAAGTTGTGGAAGCAACAGCTTTGCAAATCACTTCATGTGCGCCGTCATCAATGCAGGCGACACCTCCGCCAACCGCGGCAACGGTGGTAACACCGGCAACGGCACCGACCCGCCCAACGCCGCCAACGGCGGTAACGGCAGCAATGGAGGAGCAGTCGAACCCTCCAGCATAATCAACGAGCAAACCAGCGAACGCGTCGTGATCAGGCTCAACGAGCAAGAGTGGGAACGCTTCCGCGAAGCCCTACGAGGTGCACCTATACCCTTCGGGTCCCCTTAGGAACTACTGATGGGTTACCACTGGCTCCTAAAAGAGGAATTCAAACGCCAGAAGCAAGCAATCGCGCAACTCGAGGCGCGTAAAAAGGCGGCGGACGAGTCAAGCCTTCGCCGCGCTGGGCTCTCCTCCTACGGAGGATCCTCCTCAAGAGGCAACGAGCATCTCGCCAGGAAGAGGCAATCGCGGATGGCTCACCTCACCGAACAAGAACGCATAGACGCCGCGAAAATCCTCGACTTCGGCTCTATGACAGTCGACACAAGAGGCAACGTGGTTCCCAGGACGCCACAGGCCGCAGTGACAGCGGACACCATGTACCTTCTCAATAACCAGCCACCGGCTGGAGACCCCCGAACGGCCATGCACCGATCTACGATCGTGGGCCTGGGGCTAATCGAGGCCGCCCTCGACAAAGAACCAGTACTAGACCCAAAAAAGGGCAAAGCGTTAGCAAAATGCTACTCCTCGTCCTCGTCAAGCGATAACAGTCACGACCTGTCTCAGCGCTGCCGTTCACGACGACACGATCACGACTACGACGCATGCGACGAGCTCACGCAGCGCAAGATCGACAAGTCAAGGGCACGACGTGCTCGGTCGACTGATTCGACAAGTCAAGGGCAGGACGCCACCCGGGCATGGCTCAATAACTTCCCACGCGGATCCATTCGCAGCTGGGATGAGCTGATCTACAGCTTCGTACGCAATTTTAAGGGCACATACAAACGCCCCGCTTCAATCGAAGAACTAAGATCCTGCCAGCAAAAATCTGGCGAATCGCTGCGCTCTTACATCCAAAGATGGTCCATCATCAAGAACTCCACAGAGAACATCTCGGAAGACCACGCGATTGATGCATTCAACGGTGGTGTCCACCGCATGGAACTCAGGGAGGAGCTAGGCCGCTCAAAGCCCAAGACCATCGACCACCTGATGGAGATCGCGAATCGGTGGGCTGATGGAGAAGATTCGTTGAAGAACCGCATTCACTCTGACGAGGAGGCAGAACTCGAACGAAGACGCGACCGCTGGAGCAAACGTCGTATGCGCGTCTATGACGATCGTGATGACGTCAACATGGTCGCAGCCGGCTACGCCGATAGATGCGACGATAACCGCAACAGCGGATACCGCGACTCCGGGAAAACCACGCAAGTATGGCAACGCCGCACTCGCGATGAAGCACCCGCGACCTCCATCGAAGACAAACTGTCTGGACCATGCGCGGTACACTTCTACATCGACAAGCACGACGGCAAGAGAAATTCAAGTCACCTCCTCAAGGACTGCCGCGAGTTCCTCAAGCTACATGAGGGGTTGGTTCGGATGAACCGCAATGCAGTCGAAAAAGGCTATGGAACTGCTCCAGGCGTAGTGGCACATGGCGCACCACCACCACCACCTGGGCCACCCCCGAACGGAGCTACACCGAACCAGCATCACGGAGGCGAACCATACCCACGGGCCATGGGTACCATGATGATCCAAAAGGGACGCCCCTCCAATAGGGTGCGGAAGGCCATCACTCGCCAAGTCAATTTGGCCACGCACTCGCCACCATCCACCACTGAGTACCTCAGTGGTAGTGAGTCGTGCATTACCTTCGACAAATGCGACCACCCACCTCAAGTACCTCACCCAGGTCATTGCCCCCTCGTACTCGAGGCGCAAATTGGAGGCTTTGACATGATTCGCGTCTTCATGGATGGCGGAAGCGGTATCAACCTCATATTCGCGAGTACCTTGCGAGCAATGAGGATCCCTCTAACCTGCTTGGAGGCATCGGACACAACGTTCCACAGCATCGTCCCAGGAAAAGGCGTATACCCCCTGGGCAAAATCAACCTCGACGTCATATTCGGCACACCGAAGAACTTCCGGCGCGAGCGCATCGACTTTGAAGTTGTCGACTGGCCCTCACAATACCACTGCATCCTCGAGCGCGTCGCGTTCGCTAGGTTCATGGCAGTACCCCACTACGCCTACCTGCAGATGAAAATGCCAGGTCCCAACGGTGTCATCACGATCAACAGGAGCTTCGAGCGATCTGACAGTTGCGACAGGGAATTCAACAGAATATCCCAGTCCTTCGGCATGCAGGAGGAGCTCGCGCGATTGAAGGAAACGACAGACAACAGTCTGCCCCCCCCCTAAGTAGGCCAAGCTCACCTGACCTCTCCTTCGACTCATCTGTGCACACAAAGAAGGTGCAGGTCCATCCATCAGATCCCGCTAAAATGGCCCTCATCGCCAACAACCTGAGTCCTGCATAGGAACTCGTGCTCGTCGAATTCCTCCGGGAGCACTAGGAAATTTTCGCCTGGTGTCCTGCGGACATGCCAGGAGTTCCTAGGGAATTCGTCGAGCATGCACTCAACGTCAACCCCGACGCAAGGCCAGTCAAGCAAACAATTAGGCGACTGTCTGAGCCACGGGCACCGGCAGTCGGAATGGAGATCAATAGACTCCTCGAGGCCAAATTCATACGCGAGATCAAGGAAAGCACTTGGCTCGCCAATACGGTGCTGGTGCCAAAAAGGGACAAGGATATCCTGCGGATGTGCGTCGACTTCACTTCTCTAAACAAGCACTGCCCAAAAGATCACTTCCCGCTACCACGGATCGATCAAATCATCGACTCCACTACTGGATGCGAGCGCCTCTGCTTCCTCGACGCCTACTCAGGCTATAACCAAATTCGAATGAAGGAGGAAAACCAGGAGAAGACTGTGTTTACAATGCCCTTCGGCGTGTTCTGCTACAGCACAATGCCCTTCGGGGTAAAAAACGCAGGAGCCACGTACCAGCGATGCATGCAGGCCTGCCTCAAGGAGCAACTTGGTCGCAACATCCAAGTCTATGTCGACGACATAGTAATCAAGACAAGGGAAGAAGCCTCTCTAATCGACGACTTGCACGAAACCTTCGCCAATCTCGATCGCTACCGGATAAAGCTCAATCCGGACAAATGCGCCTTCGGCGTATCCTCTGTGCAGCTTCTCGGGTATCTCATCTCCACGAGAGGGATTGAGGCAAACCCGAAAAAGATAAAGGCCATACTGGACATGGAGAAGCCAAAAAACATAAGAGGCGTTCAACAACTAGCCGGGCGAATCGCGGCCCTCAGTCGATTTATCAGTCGAATGGGAGAAAAGGCGCTGCCCTTCTATCAGCTCCTCCGCAAAGCCGACAAATTCGAGTGGACCAACGAAGCGCAAGAAGCATTTGAGGACCTCAAGCGCCTGCTATCCACCTCGCCAGTATTGGTAACTCCACGAGAAAGGGAACCACTGCTGCTGTACATCTCCGCCACCAACCAAGTGGTTAGCACAGTGCTTGTCGTCGAACGGGCCGAGGAAAACAAGGTCCATGGCGTACAACGCCCGGTATACTACCTCAGCGAGGTCCTCACGCCAACAAAACAGCGGTACCCGCACTACCAGAAGCTGGCGTACGGCGTCTTTATGACCGCCCGACGACTGCGCCATTACTTCCAGGAACACCCAATCATGGTAGTCAATGACGCCCCATTGGGACATATCCTCAATAACGCTGACGCCACAGGGTGAGTCGCGCTTTGGGGAATCGAATTGTCTCCACGAGACATCACATACGAAAAGCGCAGCGCAATCAAGTCGCAAGTTATTCCTGACTTCCTCGTACATTGGATGGAAAACCAACTCCCGAACAAGCCAGACATGTCCTACCTCTGGACAATGCACTTCGATGGGTCCAAGAGGAAAGATGGAGCAGGAGCAGGTGTCATACTGACATCGCCTCAAGGGGACAAGCTGAAGTACGTCCTGCAAATGCAGTTCACAGCCTCAAACAACGAGGCTGAATACGAGGCCCTGTTACACGGGATGAGAATGGCAAAAGCCTGCGGCGCAAAGAGGCTAATCATATATGGCGACTCCAAGCTGGCCGTCAACCAAACAATGCACGAGTGTGACGCACTAAACGACAACATGATCGCATACCGCGACCTCTACGACACACTTGAAGGAGACTTTGATGGTTGTGAGTTGCGACACATAGGTCGCGAAAGCAATGAGGAGGCGGACGCACTCACCAACATAGGCTCCACCTGCGCACCCATACCACCTGGGGTATTTCTCGAGCGCATATGTGAACGCTCCATCAAGCCAAAGGCCACAGAGAAGAAAACAAACGCAGCAACGGACTCGGGGGCTACGCCACCCAATGAGCCAACGGCACTCGATGACTTGGAGATCGACACAGGACTCGAGGGACCAATGAGTGTCATGATGATCGAACAATCCTGGACGTAGCCGTACATTACGTACCTCCTTAGCAAGCGCCTACCGGACAACCCGACAGACGCACGACACATCGTGCGATGCTCCAAAGCATTCGCCGTTATCAATGGTGAACTATATAAACGCAGCATCACATGCTTATTACAACGATGCGTCTCCCTAGCCGATGGAAGAGCAGTCCTCCTCGACATCCATGAAGGGACCTGTGGGCACCATGCCGGCAGTCGTGCCCTCGTTGCCAAACCTCTACGAGCTGGATTTTACTGGTCCACGGCCATGCGCGACGCCAAGGATATCGTCCAAAAGTGCAACGCTTGTCAGCGATTCGCAAACAAGCCACACGCACCAGGCACAGAACTCCGGCCTATCCCATTGGCCTGGACCTTCGCCCAGTGGGGACTCGACATGGTTGGCAAACTTCCAAGGTCCTCGCAAGGAGGTTACGTCTACCTCTTGGTCGCAGTCGACAAATTCACCAAGTGGATTGAGGCCATGCCAGTGACCAAGCAATCAGGGCACAACACAGTCAAGTTCTTCGAGTCCATCGTCTACCGCTTCGGCGTGCCGCACAACATCATCACCGACAACGGAACGAACTTTACATCCAAGGAGTTCCAAGATTTCTGCGAGAACCTGGGGATCAACATTAGCTACGCCTCAGTAGCAGACCAACGGTCAGGTGGAAAAGGCAAACGGGCTTGTCTGCAGCGGCATCAAGAAGCGACTCCTTCGGCCACTCAAACAAGCTGCGGGCTGCTGGCCAAACGAACTGCAATCCGTACTCTGGAGCCTGCGTACAACTCCAAACAGCACCACCGGCTACACACCATTCTTTATGGTACATGGAGCAGAGGCAGTACTACCCGCCAAGGTACGGTACAAAGCGCCACGCGTAGTAGCCTACAACGAGAAGGAGTCATCCCTCGCACTCAAAGACTCCGTCGACCTCCTTGACGAAGCAAGAGAAATCGCCGCAGAAAGATTTACGATCTACCAGCAGAACCTGCACAACTACCATAGCAGAAGACTTCGCCCAAGATCCTTCGTCGAAGGTGACCTGGTCATGCGACTGAAGCAGCAGGGGCATCTCAAGCTCGAGTCCCTCTGGGAAGGACCGTACATGATTACAGAAGTAATCCCAGGTGGCGCCTATCGCCTTCAAGATTTAGAGACAGGAGTCGCATACTCCAACCCTTGGAACGTCGCACAACTGCGACGCTTCTACCCTTAGTCGTTTCTTCTTTACTTTTGCATCGTAAATAAGGCTATTCAGCCAAGGCTACTTAGCCACACATTGTACTATGTACTGTTCTCCGAATAAATAAAAGCTAAGTGCCCCAAAACTCCATGTTCTCCTTTATTTTGTCAACTTTCATACTCGGGGGCTACGCCACCCTATACACATATGTTCTTCGAACAATAACGCGACATCCTGAGTAGCTGGCACATCAATCGAACCCCTTAACACAAACTCAACCCAGCTGCAACGCACCTGACAGGTTGACAAGGGAACGATACAAAGATGGCCTGGCTAACAAAAAGGACTCGCATAAGTGCAACGCACCCCACGCTTATAAAGCTATCTGTATACATTCAACAATAAATTATCTACAAATATATATGAGCTTTACAACACCAGTACACTTATATGCAGGATACATATATGGCTACCCTTGCAACAGAAGAACATTAGTCTGTTCCTCGAAGAAGTCAACGATCTCCTCGGCTGGACGATCCACAGCCTGATAGTGCGGCACCATGTTCCAAGAAGATCTTGTTGGTGGCACCGGTGGCCCAGAGGCAATGGCGGCGACATCCACGTCAGGCCTGTGCAAACGCACCACGGAAAGGGCAGCCTTGGCACTAGCCACCAGCTGCTGCCTCACGCACTCGCGAACCGCGGACATATCTTGAAATTTCATCAGAAGGGCCAGCAGGCTTGATGGAGTATCATCCAGCGGGAACATCGCCCGGTAGATGTTCTTCAAACACGATTGCGACTTCTTCAGAAAGAGCAGCACTCGCGAGGCACGATCCTGCAGGGTCGCTAACGCAGTCGCACGATCATGATCTACCCAGAAGTATCCACTCTCCTGAAGTTGCTCCTGGGTGAGATCATGAAGGCGGATGGCAATCCTATCCCTCTCCGTATGCGGACGGCGTGCGCTAACAACTACACGAAGCATCATCAACATCATGAGTACAACGTACCATTGCGATTAACTACAAAGGAAAAGACGAGGTTGAGCAAACTAACATTTAAACTGGTCGCCCAGTTGCGTCACCTCGCTAAGTAGATATTGCTCACGGGCGGCGGCTTTTTCAGCCTTTGACTTCCACACGTCCGTCCTACCGCGGATCACGGGCAATTCACGCTCCAGTTGCTTGACGCGATCATGAAGTCGCGAAAGCAAAGACAACTCCTCTACCCTGGAGCATGGTGGTGCCATTGCATCCTCAATAGATGGCGAGTACGGGGTTCCCCCCACAGGACCACTTGACGTACCCTACCAAAAATCAAGCCAGAGGCAAAATAAGGCAACCAACTCAAAAGTCAAAAGTAACAGATGCATTCAGGATCAATAAAAGTATCTACAAACACATTCGCCGACAGGCATGTTTTCCAATCAAAAGAGCAAGTTCATCAGCTATTACAAGAAACTAACTACGGAGCAGCTAGCTACTTCGACTTCGATGACCTCAGGGGCTTCATCCAGTCCGTGGCAGTATCAGATGCCACTGACTTTCCGCCGGCCCCTGAGGCCGAAGTTTTCGCCGCCTTCTTTGCGTGATTGAGCTCCTCCGAATACTTGGCAACAATGTTTATCAAGGAATGGCCATATTTGGCACAGGCAGTCACAAAGGGAGTGAATACTACCTGCTGACCATCCGCGCCAACATGCATCGTCTTTGACACCGCCGAGGGATCCACTTCGACTCCATGGGCTTGCACCATGGCAAGCGACATGGTCGCGCCAGCTGCGTGGAGGGAGTTCTTGTATGTGGCAGGCACACCCCCAGCGAGCGACTCCACCAGCTCTTCCACATTGTCGACCAGCTCCGCCTTCGGCATCAGCTCCTCCCGGAGGCGACTCAGGGTGGCCTTGGCTTTGGACAGCGGCGCTACGATCTTCGACCGCAGATACCGCGCCCGCCAGAGCGTCATCGCGACCAAGGGCTTGTAGATCAAAACTCAAGCCGCCAGCATCTACACCAAAATACACACATGGATCAAACCTCTAATGCCATCAGCACTACAGAGGAAGAGAAGAACATCAATAAAATATCTACCAAGTAAAGGTACCTGAGAGGGCATTGGCGACTGAGAACAGTTGCACTTCGAACAACTTCTCCCTGGCTGCAAAGGAGGCACGCAGATCCTCTTCGCGGTTCTGGGCTTCATCACGAGCCGCGATTGCCTCGTCGCGCCCCTTCACAGCTGCGGCTAGCGTCTTCTCCAACGTGGCAACATCACGCAGTAAAGCATTATGCTCAGCTACATGGCAGTCAAAAATTTGGCTATCAGTTCATTATACCAAAATACAGAGAAGACGAAAAGAATAAGTATAGAACACTCACTCTCAACCACGCGGTGGCGCGTCTCCAGCATCGCATGCTGGCGACCCATCGCCATCACTTGCTCCGCCACCTGCGCGGCTTCCTTTACAAGGAGCTGTCGCACACAACAAGGAGTCAGCACAGGGCAACAAAGGGCGTTGACTGCCAAATTATATAAGAAAGAAAGATATACTTACATGGTCCTCTAGCGACTCCGAAGAAGATTGCTGAACCGTCATCCGAGCAACTACTCGATGCTCCCCTACGTGAGGAGAGCTTGAAGAATTGTGCCCGGAGTGGGCCGCCGCCGGAGGAGAAGGAGCGCGCTCGACCTCTATCTTAGCCTTTGAGGTCGCGACTCCTGATTCCTTCAGAAATTCGACGTCGACAGAAGATGACGACGCCTCTTGACTACAAGACATAATCCGCACTCAGAAAGGGTAAACTCCAGGGCAAAGCCAACAAGAAGAAAACAAGAGAAGAATGAATGCACTAGCAAACCTACCAGTCAAATCTGTCAAGATCAAATGTGGCCTCCATCGACTCCGACGAAGACTCCTTAGGCAATCGCATCTTCTTACGAGAAGATGGTGCCACAGCCCTCACAGGAACGGTAGGAATTGGCGACTCCACGCCAACAGCCGCGCCTCCTAGAGTTGAAGGAGTCGACGCGTCGAAATCCCCACTACGCGAATGCTTGCGAGTATCCGGACTTTCAGACTCGGGGGCTTCCTCTTCCACATCAGAAGGGACAGTCGACTCAGACTCGTCCTCTTCCAAAGCTTCACGAGGAATAATCCCCTCAGGGAGGGGAGGCATGCAAGGCGACACCGCCCACTCCTGCATACAAAAATTAAAACAGATAAGCAACAGAAGACGCAATCGAGAAAATAAGCTACTACGTAGCACAACCATACCTTAGGAGGAGGATTCGAAGCATCGAAAGGAGGAACGACTGGCTCATTCGGAAGCACATCCTTGAGGGTATACTTCGTGACCAGTCGCACCCTCTTATCTACCTCACTAGCGGACATGCCATCTGCAGACATGCGAGTGGGATCGTCAGTGCCACCCCATTGGAACATGGGATGGACCCTGGCCTGGAGAGGCTGGACGCGACGATGAAGCCAAGTTCTGACAAGGGCGCAGCCTCCCTCTTCTGTGCCTATGTGACTCTCGAGGTCGCAGACGCGCTGATATAACACGTCTGTTTCCGCAAGTTCGGAAGGCATGATCACGTTCTTCCAAGAACGCATCTTCTTGCAGGGAGTCGCGGGATCGAAGGGCGCGAGTCCAAAGTGCTCGTCCTTGGCCTTCTGGTCGCGCACATAGAACCATTTGTCCCTCCATCCCTGGACGAACTTGGTGAGCTTGATATCAAAGTAGGTGGCGGATGGGTCAACGTGGATTCCGCAACCACCTACGTAATAAACTAAAGAGCGAGATGCGGACTGACGCTTCAATTTAAAGATGCGCTTGAAAAGACTAAAGTGTGGCTCGATTCCGAGCCAGCACTCGCAGAGAGTGATGAAACAGGTGATGTGGAGGAGAGAATTTGGGGACAGCTGATGGAGCTGGAGCCCAAAGAAACAAAGAAGACCCCGAAGAAAGGGGTGAAGAGGCAAGGAAAGACCACGAATGATGAATGCAAGAAACATCACTCGATAACCAGCGGGAGGCACAGGAATGATCTCACCGCTGGGGACGCGCGAATCGGCGACTGCTACCGAAATCACTCCGTCTTGGCAAAGAAGACGGAGATCCGATGCCTTGATGATAGAGGGGCGCCATGTGCCATTGGTCACGCGGGTGCCCGCGACCTTCTTCTTCCCGACGACGGCGGCACTGGTTCTCGTAGCAGCGGAGCCACCTTTCTTCTTCGCTGCAGCGAGGGTGGCCGCGGAATCAGCGGCAGCGCCTCCCTTCTTCTTCCCCATTGAGGGGCGGCGATGAGAGCGAAGAAAGTAGCTTGGGAACGAACGGAGCTGGTCCAGCGTCGTGGATAAGATGGGCGCAGAGGAAAGCAGAAAAGCAAACGGCAATGGTGATGGCAGCAAGGAAAAAAGAGCATAGATGGGAAATTACCGCCGCAACATCGCTACTTAACCCCTGGGAGATGCAATCCAACGGCTGACAAAAACCCTATTGGACGCGTGGCACGCATCGTGTAGGACACATGGAGAAGAGGAAGCGCGAACCGTCCCCCCACTTCTACCATTACACGTGGAAATCAAGGAGGCACAGTTAAAAATAAGATTACGCACGCCCAGTCAAATCAAAGTCAGAAAGTGGGACCCACCGCTTGTCACGTCCCGTCAAAACCGCTCATGCGGGCAACTAAGGTCATACAAGCGTCAGCACTGACGTCACCAAGGCTATGTAGTGGAAAACTTCGACTATTTCTAGTCCTTGGTGGAGTCTTCGACTCCACCAAGCACTCGGGGGATACTCCCATAGGGAGCGCTGGCCGCGCACCCTACAACATTTCTTTTCTTGTTGCAGGAACATGAGCAATCACAAAAGCAAACCCAACCACTCGAAACACAGTTCAATTATGGACATGGGTTACTCCCATAGGGAGCGCCGGAAACAAGCAGGCAAAGGACGACAGCAGTCGCAAAAGTATTTTAGTACCTGCCTGAGTCATCGACTGAAACAAGCAGGCAAAAGACGACAGCAGTCGCAAAAGTATTTTAGTACCTGCCCGAGTCATCGACTAAAACAAGTAAGCGAAAGTCGACAGCAGTCGCAAAAGTTCTTTAGTCCCTGCCTGAGTCTTCGACTCAACCAGGCACTCGGGGGCTACTCCCATAGGGAGCGCTAGCCGCGCACCCTATGATTATTTGTACAAGAAAAACTGTGTGTTGATAACATCCACACTCGAAACTCATGGTGACACCGCCTCATAATTTTTCCCTACAAAGAGACTGCGTCTCCTGGGTTACCCGAATCGTCTCCGCGATGATAAAATTCGGATGCCACGCCTACGGTGTGAAGGTAAGACCTGAATAAGGCCTGGCAACGCATTTAACTGCGCACTACCAGAAACATATCCGTGCCAACAGGCACGATGAACATGCCTTGACGGACGCGACAAGTGCTCACACCCATATAACTGGAATTCGACTCCTGTAAGACCTCCACGGCCTGAGTCGAATTACACCAGCACTTTTCCGGATTCGAGTCCGGGGACTCGAATTTGAGTAGATTGCGTTGTTTCACCCTAAGGTGGTTAACTGATACCGATACTTCGGTTATATCAGGCACGTATATCAACAATCCCTATGACACAAATAAAAGCAATTGAAATGTACTCATTTAGGCACTCGAAGGCTTCAAAAAGTCCCCAGTCGAATCTGCGATTCCACTGGACACTCGGGGGCTACTGACATGGGTATACCCTACAGGTACTCGAGCTTGGTATATACGGTCCAAATACATACGAGCCCACAGTGTCGCCAAGACTCGGATGGAGGGACTCGAGTAACCTACGGACTCTTGATTGCTTGAAGGACAAGAAGAAACTAAAGATAGAAAGTTTAAAGGGGAAAACCCTAACTTGTAACCGACTCGACCTGCTACCTGAGACCTAGCCTATCTATATAAAGGCTAGGAGGGGGCGGCGAGGAGGACACACGCAAACCAAGTTTCCACAACCCTTGCCAGATTGCATCTGCGCACCATTGTAACTTTCGACTCCTTCGATAATTCCACGAGTAGACAAGCAGGAGTAGGGACCTCTACGAGGCCTGAACCTGGTTAAATCCTTTGTCCCCTGTGTGCTTGTTTGCTAGCCGATAGATGTCTCCAGCACTCCCTCCTTCTCCAAAACCCAAGTCCATAACAATGGGAATTGACGAGTTAAACCCTCGTCAGATACACTAATGTCATTGAAATGTGTGTTCTCTTCAGAGACCACACATGGATCCACAAGTGTCATTGCATGTGTGTTCTTTTTAATAACAAGAACCAGAGTCATTGCATGTGTGTTCTTTTCACAATCCACCTATGGATCCACCAGTGTCATTGCATGTGTGTTCTTCTCATTAACCATAGTTAGAGTCATTGCATGTGTGTTCTCTTCAGAGACCACACATCGATCCACCAGTGTCATTGCATGTGTGTTCTTTTTACTAACAACAACTGGAGTCATTGCATGTGTGTTCTTTTCACATACCACATATGGATCCACCAGTGTCATTGAAATGTGTGTTCTCTTCAGAGACCGCACATGGATCCACCAGTGTCATTGCATGTGTGTTCTTTTTACTAACAACAACCAGTGTCAATGCATGTGTGTTCTTTTCACATACCACATATGGATCCACCAGTGTCATTGAAATGTGTGTTCTCTTCAGAGACCACACATGGATCCACCAGTGTCATTGCATGTGTGCTCTTTTTACTAACAACAGCCAGAGTCATTGCATGTGTGTTCTCTTTAGAGACCACACATGGATCCACCAGTGTCATTGCATGTGTGTTCTTTTTACTAACAAAACTGGAGTCATTTCATGACAATTCTTTTCACATACCACATGTGGATCCACCAATGTCATTGAAATGTGTGTTCTCTCTAGAGACCACACATGCATCCACCAGTGTTATTGCATGTGTGTTCTTTTTACTAACAACAACCAAAGTCATGGCATGTGTGTTCTTTTCACAATCCACCTATGGATCCATCAATGTCATTGCATGTGTGCTCTTCTCATTAACCACATCTAGTGTCATTGAAATGTGTGTTCTCTTTAGAGACCACACATGGATCCACCAGTGTCATTGCATGTGTGCTCTTTTTACTAACAACAGGAGTCATTTCATGACTATTATTTTCACATACCACATATGGATCCACCAGTGTCATTGAAATGTGTGTTCTCTTCAGAGACAACACATGGATCCACCAGTGTCATTGCATGTGTGTCCTTTTTACTAACAACAACCAGAGTCATTGCATGTGTGTTCTTTTCACAATCCACCTATGGATCCACCGGTATCATTGCATGTGCGTTCTTCTCATTAACCACAACTAGAGTCATTGCATGTGTGTTCTATTCAGAGACCATACATGGATCCACCAGTGTTATTGCATGTCTATTCTTTTTACTAACAACAACTGGAGTCATTTCATGACTATTCTTTTCACATACCACATACGGATCCACCAGTGTCATTGAAATGTGTGTTCTCTTCAGAGACCACACATGGATCCACCAGTGTCATTGCATGTGTGTTCTTTTTAATAACAACAACCAGATTCATTGCATGTGTGTTCTTTTCACAATCCATCTATGGATCCACCAGTGTCATTGCATGTGTGTTCTTCTCATTAACCACAGTTAGAGTCATTGCATGTGTGTTCTCTTCAGAGACCACACATGGATCCACCGGTGTCATTAAATGTGTGTTCTTTTTACTAACAACAACTGGAGTCATTGCATGTGTGTTCTTTTCACATAGCACATATGGATTCACCAGTGTCATTGAAATGTGTGTTCTCTTCAGAGTTCACACATGGATCCACCGGTGGCATTGCATGTGTGTTCTTTTTACTAACAACAACTAGAGTCAATACATGTGTGTTATTTTCACATACCACATATGGATCCACCTGTGTCATTGAAATGTGTGTTCTTCTCATTAACCACAGCTAGATTCATTGCATGTGTGTTCTCTTCAGAGACCACACATGGATCCACCAGTGTCATTGCACGTGTGTTCTTTTTAGTAACAACAACTGGAGTCATTGCATGTGTGTTCTTTTCACATACCACATATGGATCCACAAGTGTCATGGAAATGTGTGTTCTCTTCAGAGACCACACATAAATCCACCAGTGTCATTGCATGTGTGTTCTTTTTACTAACAACATCTGGAGTAATTCCATGTGTATTCTTTTCACATACCACATATGGATCCACCAGTGTCATTGCATGTGTGTTCTCTTCAGAGACCACACATGGATCCACCAGTGTCATTGCATGTGGTGTCTTTTTACTAACAACAACTAGAGTCATTTCATGACGATTCTTTTCACATACCACATATGGATCCACAAGTGTCGTTGAAATGTGTGTTCTTCTCATTAACCACACCTAGAGCCATTGCATGTGTGTTCCCTTCAGAGACCACACATGGATCCACCAGTGTCATTGCATCTGTGTTCTTTTTACTAACAACAACTGGAGTCATTGCATGTGTGTTCTTTTCACATACCACATATGGATCCAGCAGTGTCATTGAAATGTGTGTTCTCTTCAGAGACCACACATGGATCCACCAGTGTCATTGCATGTGTGCTCTTTTCACTAACAACAACCAGTGTCATTGCATGTGTGCTCTTTTTACTAACAACAACCAGAGTCATTGCATGTGTGTTCTCTTTAGACACACATGGATCCACTAGTGTCATTGCATGTGTGTTCTTTTTACTAACAACAACTGGAGTCATTTCATAACTATTCTTTTCACATACCACATATGGATCCACCAGTGTCATTGAAATGCGTGTTCTCTTCAAAGACCACACATGGATCCACCAGTGTCATTGCATGTGTGTTCTTTCTACTAACAACAACTAGAGTCATTGCATGTGTGGTCTTTTCACATACCACATATGGATCCACCTGTGTCATTGAAATGTGTGTTCTTCTCATTAACCACATCTAGAGTCATTGCATGTGTGTTATCTTCAGAGACCACACATGGATCCACCAGTTTCATTGCATGTGTGTTCTTTTTACTAACAACAACTAGAGTCATTGCATGTGTGTTCTTTTCGCATACCACATATGGATCCACCAGTGTCATTGAAATGTGTGTTCTCTTCAGAGAAGACACATGGATCCACCAGTGTCATTGCATGTGTATTCTTTTTACTAACAACAACTGGAGTCATTTCATCTGTGTTCTTTTTACATACCACATATGGATCCACCAGTGTCATTGAAATGTGTGTTCTCTTCAGTAACCAGACATGGATCCACCAGTGTCATTGCATGTATGTTCTTTTTAATAACAACAACTAGAGTCATTGCATGTGTGTTCTTTTCACAATCCACCTATGGATCCACCAGTGTCATTGCGTGTGTGTTCTTCTCATTAACCACAGTTAGAGTCATTGCATGTGTGTTCTCTTCAGAGACCATACATGGATCCACCAGTGTTATTGCATGTCTATTCTTTTTACTAACAACAACTGGAGTCATTTCATGACTATTCTTTTCACATACCACATACGGATCCACCAGTGTCATTGAAATGTGTGTTCTCTTCAGAGACCACACATGGATCCACCAGTGTCATTGCATGTGTGTTCTTTTTAATAACAGCAACCAGATTCATTGCATGTGTGTTCTTTTCACAATCCATCTATGGATCCACCAGTGTCATTGCATGTGTGTTCTTCTCATTAACCACAGTTAGAGTCATTGCATGTGTGTTCTCTTCAGAGACCACACATGGATCCACCGGTGTCATTAAATGTGTGTTCTTTTTACTAACAACAACTGGAGTCATTGCATGTGTGTTCTTTTCACATAGCACATATGGATTCACCAGTGTCATTGAAATGTGTGTTCTCTTCAGAGTTCACACATGGATCCACCGGTGGCATTGCATGTGTGTTCTTTTTACTAACAACAACTAGAGTCAATACATGTGTGTTATTTTCACATACCACATATGGATCCACCTGTGTCATTGAAATGTGTGTTCTTCTCATTAACCACAGCTAGAGTCATTGCATGTGTGTTCTCTTCAGAGACCACACATGGATCCACCAGTGTCATTGCACGTGTGTTCTTTTTAGTAACAACAACTGGAGTCATTGCATGTGTGTTCTTTTCACATACCACATATGGATCCACAAGTGTCATTGAAATGTGTGTTCTCTTCAGAGACCACACATAAATCCACCAGTGTCATTGCATGTGTGTTCTTTTTACTAACAACAACTGGAGTAATTCCATGTGTATTCTTTTCACATACCACATATGGATCCACCAGTGTCATTGCATGTGTGTTCTCTTCAGAGACCACACATGGATCTACCAGTGTCATTGCATGTGTGTTCTTTTTACTAACAACAACTAGAGTCATTTCATGACGATTCTTTTCACATACCACATATGGATCCACAAGTGTCATTGAAATGTGTGTTCTTCTCATTAACCACACCTAGAGCCAATGCATGTGTGTTCCCTTCAGAGACCACACATGGATCCACCAGTGTCATTGCATCTGTGTTCTTTTTACTAACAACAACTGGAGTCATTGCATGTGTGTTCTTTTCACATACCACATATGGATCCAGCAGTGTCATTGAAATGTGTGTTCTCTTCAGAGACCACACATGGATCCACCAGTGTCATTGCATGTGTGCTCTTTTCACTAACAACAACCAGTGTCATTGCATGTGTGCTCTTTTTACTAACAACAACCAGAGTCATTGCATGTGTGTTCTCTTTAGACACACATGGATCCACTAGTGTCATTGCATGTGTGTTCTTTTTACTAACAACAACTGGAGTCATTTCATAACTATTCTTTTCACATACCACATATGGATCCACCAGTGTCATTGAAATGCGTGTTCTCTTCAAAGACCACACATGGATCCACCAGTGTCATTGCATGTGTGTTCTTTCTACTAACAACAACTAGAGTCATTGCATGTGTGGTCTTTTCACATACCACTTATGGATCCACCTGTGTCATTGAAATGTGTGTTCTTCTCATTAACCACATCTAGAGTCATTGCATGTGTGTTATCTTCAGAGACCACACATGGATCCACCAGTTTCATTGCATGTGTGTTCTTTTTACTAACAACAACTAGAGTCATTGCATGTGTGTTCTTTTCGCATACCACATATGGATCCACAAGTGCTATTGAAATGTGTGTTCTCTTCAGAGAAGACACATGGATCCACCAGTGTCATTGCATGTGTATTCTTTTTACTAACAACAACTGGAGTCATTTCATCTGTGTTCTTTTTACATACCACATATGGATCCACCAGTGTCATTGAAATGTGTGTTCTCTTCAGAGACCAGACATGGATCCACCAGTGTCATTGCATGTGTGTTCTTTTTACTAACAACAACCAGAGTCATTGCATGTGTGTTCTTTTCACAATCCACCTATGGATCCACCGGTATCATTGCATGTGCGTTCTTCTCATTAACCACAACTAGAGTCATTGCATGTGTGTTCTATTCAGAGACCATACATGGATCCACCAGTGTTATTGCATGTCTATTCTTTTTACTAACAACAACTGGAGACATTGCATGTGTGTTCTTTTCACACACCACATATGGATCCACCGCTGTCATTGAAATGTGTGTTCTCTTTAGAGACCACACATGCATCTACCAGTGCCATTTCATGTGTGCTCTTTTTACTAACAACAACTAGTGTCATTGCATGTGTGTTCTTCTCATTAACCACAGCTAGATTCATTGCATGTGTGTTCTCTTCAGAGACCACACATGGATCCAACAGTGTCATTGCATGTGTGTTCTTTTTTCTAACAACAACTAGAGTCATTTCATGACTATTCTTTTCACATACCACACATGGATCCACTAGTGTCATTGAAATGTTTGTTCTCTTTAGAGACCACACATGGATCCACCAGTGTCATTGCATGTGTCTTCTTTTTACTAAGAACAAATAGAGTCATAGCATGTGTGTTCTTTTCACAATCCACCTATGGATCCACCAGTGTCATTGCATGTGTGTTCTTCTCATTAACCACAGCTAGAGTCATTGCATGTATGTTCTCTTCAGAGACCACACATGGATCCACCAGTGTAATTGCATGTGTGCTCTTTTTACTAACAACAACTAGAGTCATTTCTTGACTATTCTTTTCACATACCACATATGGATCCACCAGTGTCATTGAAATGTGTGTTCTCTTTAGAGACCACACATGGATCCACCAGTGTCATTGCATGTGTGTTCTTTTTACTAACAACAAGCAGAGTCATTGCATGTGTGTTCTTTTCACAATCCACCTATGGATCCACCAGTGTCATTGCATGTGTGTTCTTCTCATTAACCACAGCTAGAGTCATTGCATGTATGTTCTCTTTAGAGACCACACATGGATCCACCAGTGTAATTGCATGTGTGCTCTTTTTAGTAACAACAACTAGAGTCATTTCATGACTATTCTTTTCACATACCACATATGGATCCACTAGTGTCATTGAAATGTGTGTTCTCTTTAGAGACCACACATGGATCCACCAGTGTCATTGCATGTGTGTTCTTTTTACTAACAACAACCAGAGTCATTGCATGTGTGTTCTTTTCACAATCCACCTATGGATCCACCAGTGTCATTGCATGTGTGTTCTTCTCATTAACCACAGCCAGATTCATTGCATGTGTGTTCTATTCAGAGACCACACATGGAGACACCAGTGTCATTGCATGTGTGTTCTTTTTACTAACAACAACTGGAGTCATTTCATGACTATTATTTTCACATACCACATACGGATCCACCAGTGTCATTGAAATGTGTGTTCTCTTCAGAGACCACACATGGATCCACCAGTGTCATTGCATGTGTGTTCTTTTTAATAACAAGAACCAGAGTCATTGCATGTGTTTTCTTTTCACAATCCACCTATGGATCCACCAGTGTCATTGCATGTGTGTTCTTCTCATTAACCATAGTTAGAGTCATTGCATGTGTGTTCTCTTCAGAGACCACACATGGATCCACCAGTCTCATTGCATCTGTGTTCTTTTTACTAACAACAACTGGAGTCATTGCATGTGTGTTCTTTTCACATACCACATATGGATCCACCAGTGTCATTGAAATGTGTGTTCTCTTTAGAGACCACACATGGATCCACCAGTGTCATTGCATGTGTGTTCTTTTTACTAACAACAACTGGAGTCATTGCATGTGTGTTCTTTTCGCATACCACATATGGATCCACCAGTGTCATTGAAATGTGTGTTCTCTTCAGAGACCACACATGGATCCACTAGTGTCATTGCATGTGTGTTCTTTTTACTAACAACAACTAGAGTCATTTCATGTGTGTTCTTTTCACATACCACATATGGATCCACAAGTGTCATTGAAATGTGTGTTCTCTTCAGAGACCACACATGAATCCACCACTGTCATTGCATGTGTGTTCTTTTTACTAACAACAACTGGAGTCATTGCATGTGTGTTCTTTTCACATACCACATATGGATCCACCAGTGTCATTGATGTGTGTTATCTTCAGAGACCACACATGGATCCACCAGTGTCATTCAAATGTGTGTTCTTTTCACATACCACATATGGATCCAGCAGTGTCATTGAAATGTGTGTTCTCTTGAGAGACCACACATGGATCCACCAGTGTCATTGCATGTGTGCTCTTTTTACTAACAATAACTAGTGTCATTGCATGGGTTCTCTTTTTACTAACAACAACCAGAGTCATTGCATGTGTGTTCTCTTCAGAGACCACACATGGATCCATGAGTGTCATTGCATGTGTGTTCTTTTTCTAACAACAACTGGAGTCATTTCATGACTATTCTTTTCACAGACCACATATGGATCCACCAGTGTCATTGAAATGTGTGTTCTCTTTAGAGACCACACATGGATCCACCAGTGTCATTGCATGTGTGCTCTTTTTACTAACAACAACTAGTGTCATTGCATGTGTGTTCTTCTCATTAACCATAGCTAGATTCATTGCATGTGTGTTCTACTCAGAGACCACACATGGATCCATCAGTGTCATTGCATGTGTGTTCTTTTTACTAACAACAACTGGAGTCATTTCATGACTATTCTTTTCACATACCACACATGGATCCACTAGTGTCATTGAAATGTATGTTCTCTTTAGAGACCACACATGGATCCACCAGTGTCATTGCATGTGTGTTATTTTTACTAACAACAAGCAGAGTCATTGCATTTGTGTTCTTTTCACAATCCACCTATGGATCCACCAGTGTCATTGCATGTGTGTTCTTCTCATTAACCACAGATAGAGTCATTGCATGTATGTTCTCTTCAGAGACCACACATGGAGACACCAGTGTCATTGAGTGTGTGTTGTTTTAGTAACAACAACTGGAGTCATTTCATGACTATTCTTTTCACATACCACATACGGATCCACCAGTGTCATTGAAATGTGTGTTCTCTTCAGAGACCAGACATGGATCCACCAGTGTCATTGCATGTGTGTTCTTTTTAATAACAAGAACCAGAGTCATTGCATGTGTTTTCTTTTCACAATCCACCTATGGATCCACCAGTGTCATTGCATGTGTGTTCTTCTCATTAACCATAGTTAGAGTCATTGCATGTGTGTTCTCTTCAGAGACCACACATGGATCCACCAGTGTCATTGCATCTGTGTTCTTTTTACTAACAACAACTAGAGTCATTGCATGTGTGTTCTTTTCACATACCACATATGGATCCACCAGTGTCATTGAAATGTGTGTTCTCTTTAGAGACCACACATGGATCCACCAGTGTCATTACATGTGTGTTCTTTTTACTAACAACAACTGGAGTCATTGCATGTGTGTTCTTTTCGCATACCACATATGGATCCACCAGTGTCATTGAAATGTGTGTTCTCTTCAGAGACCACACATGGATCCACCAGTGTCATTGCATGTGTGTTCTTTTTACTAACAACAACTAGAGTCATTTCATGTGTGTTCTTTTCACATACCACATATGGATCCACAAGTGTCATTGAAATGTGTGTTCTCTTCAGAGACCACACATGAATCCACCACTGTCATTGCATGTGTGTTCTTTTTACTAACAACAACTGGAGTCATTGCATGTGTGTTTTTTTCACATACCACATATGGATCCACCAGTGTCATTGATGTGTGTTATCTTCAGAGACCACACATGGATCCACCAGTGTCATTCAAATGTGTGTTCTTTTCACATACCACATATGGATCCAGCAGTGTCATTGAAATGTGTGTTCTCTTGAGAGACCACACATGGATCCACCAGTGTCATTGCATGTGTGCTCTTTTTACTAACAATAACTAGTGTCATTGCATGGGTGCTCTTTTTACTAACAACAACCAGAGTCATTGCATGTGTGTTCTCTTCAGAGACCACACATGGATCCACGAGTGTCATTGCATGTGTGTTCTTTTTCTAACAACAACTGGAGTCATTTCATGACTATTCTTTTCACAGACCACATATGGATCCACCAGTGTCATTGAAATGTGTGTTCTCTTTAGAGACCACACATGGATCCACTAGTGTTATTGCATGTGTGTTCTTTTTACTAACAACAACTGGAGTCATTTCATGTGTGTTCTTTTTCTAACAACAACTAGAGTCATTTCATGACTATTCTTTTCACATACCACATATGGATCCACTAGTGTCATTGAAATGTGTGTTCTCTTTAGAGACCACACATGGATCCACGAGTGTCATTGCATGTGTGTTCTTTTTACTAACAACAACCAGAGTCATTGCATGTGTGTTCTTTTCACAATCCACCTATGGATCCACCAGTGTCATTGCATGTGTGTTCTTCTCATTAACCACAGCCAGATTCATTGCATGTGTGTTCTATTCAGAGACCACACATGGAGACACCAGTGTCATTGCATGTGTGTTCTTTTTACTAACAACAACTGGAGTCATTTCATGACTATTATTTTCACATACCACATACGGATCCACCAGTGTCATTGAAATGTGTGTTCTCTTCAGAGACCACACATGGATCCACCAGTGTCATTGCATGTGTGTTCTTTTTAATAACAAGAACCAGAGTCATTGCATGTGTTTTCTTTTCACAATCCACCTATGGATCCACCAGTGTCATTGCATGTGTGTTCTTCTCATTAACCATAGTTAGAGTCATTGCATCTGTGTTCTTTTTACTAACAACAACTGGAGTCATTGCATGTGTGTTCTTTTCACATACCACATATGGATCCACCAGTGTCATTGAAATGTGTGTTCTCTTTAGAGACCACACATGGATCCACCAGTGTCATTGCATTGTGTTCTTTTTACTAACAACAACTGGAGTCATTGCATGTGTGTTCTTTTCGCATACCACATATGGATCCACCAGTGTCATTGAAATGTGTGTTCTCTTCAGAGACCACACATGGATCCACTAGTGTCATTGCATGTGTGTTCTTTTTACTAACAACAACTAGAGTCATTTCATGTGTGTTCTTTTCACATACCACATATGGATCCACAAGTGTCATTGAAATGTGTGTTCTCTTCAGAGACCACACATGAATCCACCACTGTCATTGCATGTGTGTTCTTTTTACTAACAACAACTGGAGTCATTGCATGTGTGTTCTTTTCACATACCACATATGGATCCACCAGTGTCATTGATGTGTGTTATCTTCAGAGACCACACATGGATCCACCAGTGTCATTCAAATGTGTGTTCTTTTCACATACCACATATGGATCCAGCAGTGTCATTGAAATGTGTGTTCTCTTGAGAGACCACACATGGATCCACCAGTGTCATTGCATGTGTGCTCTTTTTACTAACAATAACTAGTGTCATTGCATGGGTTCTCTTTTTACTAACAACAACCAGAGTCATTGCATGTGTGTTCTCTTCAGAGACCACACATGGATCCACGAGTGTCATTGCATGTGTGTTCTTTTTCTAACAACAACTGGAGTCATTTCATGACTATTCTTTTCACAGACCACATATGGATCCACCAGTGTCATTGAAATGTGTGTTCTCTTTAGAGACCACACATGGATCCACCAGTGTCATTGCATGTGTGCTCTTTTTACTAACAACAACCAGTGTCATTGCATGTGTGTTCTTCTCATTAACCATAGCTAGATTCATTGCATGTGTGTTCTACTCAGAGACCACACATGGATCCATCAGTGTCATTGCATGTGTGTTCTTTTTACTAACAACAACTAGAGTCATTTCATGACTATTCTTTTCACATACCACACATGGATCCACTAGTGTCATTGAAATGTATGTTCTCTTTAGAGACCACACATGGATCCACCAGTGTCATTGCATGTGTGTTATTTTTACTAACAACAAGCAGAGTCATTGCATTTGTGTTCTTTTCACAATCCACCTATGGATCCACCAGTGTCATTGCATGTGTGTTCTTCTCATTAACCACAGCTAGAGTCATTGCATGTATGTTCTCTTCAGAGACCACACATGGAGACACCAGTGTCATTGAGTGTGTGTTGTTTTTACTAACAACAACTGGAGTCATTTCATGACTATTCTTTTCACATACCACATACGGATCCACCAGTGTCATTGAAATGTGTGTTCTCTTCAGAGACCAGACATGGATCCACCAGTGTCATTGCATGTGTGTTCTTTTTAATAACAAGAAACAGAGTCATTGCATGTGTTTTCTTTTCACAATCCACCTATGGATCCACCAGTGTCATTGCATGTGTGTTCTTCTCATTAACCATAGTTAGAGTCATTGCATGTGTGTTCTCTTCAGAGACCACACATGGATCCACCAGTGTCATTGCATCTGTGTTCTTTTTACTAACAACAACTGGAGTCATTGCATGTGTGTTCTTTTCACATACCACATATGGATCCACCAGTGTCATTGAAATGTGTGTTCTCTTTAGAGACCACACATGGATCCACCAGTGTCATTACATGTGTGTTCTTTTTACTAACAACAACCGGAGTCATTGCATGTGTGTTCTTTTCGCATACCACATATGGATCCACCAGTGTCACTGAAATGTGTGTTCTCTTCAGAGACCACACATGGATCCACCAGTGTCATTGCATGTGTGTTCTTTTTACTAACAACAACTAGAGTCATTTCATGTGTGTTGTTTTCACATACCACATATGGATCCACAAGTGTCATTGAAATGTGTGTTCTCTTTAGAGACCACACATGAATCCACCACTGTCATTGCATGTGTGTTCTTTTTACTAACAACAACTCGAGTCATTGCATGTGTGTTTTTTTCACATACCACATATGGATCCACCAGTGTCATTGATGTGTGTTATCTTCAGAGACCACACATGGATCCACCAGTGTCATTCAAATGTGTGTTCTTTTCACATACCACATATGGATCCAGCAGTGTCATTGAAATGTGTGTTCTCTTGAGAGACCACACATGGATCCACCAGTGTCATTGCATGTGTGCTCTTTTTACTAACAATAACTAGTGTCATTGCATGGGTGCTCTTTTTACTAACAACAACCAGAGTCATTGCATGTGTGTTCTCTTCAGAGACCACACATGGATCCACGAGTGTCATTGCATGTGTGTTCTTTTTCTAACAACAACTAGAGTCATTTCATGACTATTCTTTTCACAGACCACATATGGATCCACCAGTGTCATTGAAATGTGTGTTCTCTTTAGATACCACACATGGATCCACCAGTGTCATTGCATGTGTGCTCTTTTTACTAACAACAATCAGTGTCATTGCATGTGTGTTCTTCTCATTAACCATAGCTAGATTCATTGCATGTGTGTTCTCTTCAGAGACCACACATGGATCCACCAGTGTCATTGCATGTGTGTTCTTTTACTAACAACAACTAGAGTCATTTCATGACTATTCTTTTCACATACCACACATGGATCCACTAGTGTCATTGAAATGTATGTTCTCTTTAGAGACCACACATGTATCCACCAGTGTCATTGCATGTGTGTTCTTTTTACTAACAACAAGCAGAGTCATTGCATGTGTGTTCTTTTCACAATCCACCTATGGATCCACCAGTGTCATTGCATGTGTGTTCTTCTCATTAACCACAGCTAGAGTCATTGCATGTATGTTCTCTTTAGAGACCACACATGGAGACACTAGTGTCATTGCATGTGTGTTCTTTTTACTAACAACAACTGGAGTCATTTCATGACTATTCTTTTCACATACCACATACGGATCCACCAGTGTCATTGAAATCTGTGTTCTCTTCAGAGACCACACATGGATCCACCAGTGTCATTGCATGTGTGTTCTTTTTAATAACAAGAACCAGAGTCATTGCATGTGTTTTCTTTTCACAATCCACCTATGGATCCACCAGTGTCATTGCATGTGTGTTCTTCTCATTAACCATAGCCAGAGTCATTGCATGTGTGTTCTATTCAGAGACCACACATGGAGACACCAGTGTCATTGCATGTGTGTTCTTTTTACTAACAACAACTAGAGTCATTTCATGACTATTCTTTTCACATACCACATACGGATCCACCAGTGTCATTGAAATCTGTGTTCTCTTCAGAGACCACACATGGATCCACCAGTGTCATTGCATGTGTGTTCTTTTTAATAACAAGAACCAGAGTCATTGCATGTGTTTTCTTTTCACAATCCACCTATGGATCCACTAGTGTCATTGCATGTGTGTTCTTCTCATTAACCATAGTTAGAGTCATTGCATGTGTGTTCTCTTCAGAGACCACACATGGATCCACCAGTGTCATTGCATGTGTGTTCTTTTTACTAACAACAACTGGAGTCATTGCATGTGTGTTCTTTTCACATACCACATATGGATCCACCAGTGTCATTGAAATATGTGTTCTCTTTAGAGACCACACATGGATCCACCAGTGTCATTGCATGTGTGTTATTTTTACTAACAACAACTGGAGTCATTGCATGTGTGTTCTTTTCGCATACCACAGATGGATCCACCAGTGTCATTGAAATGTGTGTTCTCTTCAGAGACCACACATGGATCCACCAGTGTCATTGCATGTGTGTTCTTTTTACTAACAACAACTGGAGTCATTGCATGTGTGTTCTTTTCACATACCACATATGGATCCACAAGTGTCATTGAAATGTGTGTTCTCTTCAGAGACCACACATGAATCCACGAGTGTAATTGCATGAGTGTTATCTTCAGAGAACACACTTGGATGCACCAGTCTCATTGCATGTGTGTTATTTTTATTAACAACAACTAGAGTCATTTCATGACTATTCTTTTCACATACCACACATGGATCCACCAGTGTCATTCAAATGTGTGTTCTTCTCATTAACCATAGCTAGAGTCATTGCATGTGTGTTCTCTTCAGAGACCACACATGGATCCACCAGTGTCATTCAAATGTGTATTCTTTTCACATACCACATATGGATCCAGCAGTGTCATTGAAATGTGTGTTCTCTTGAGAGACCACACATGGATCCACCAGTGTCATTGCATGTGTGCTCTTTTTACTAACAATAACCAGTGTCATTGCATGGGTGCTCTTTTTACTAACAACAACCAGAGTCATTGCATGTGTGTTCTCTTCAGAGACCACACATGGATCCACGAGTGTCATTGCATGTGTGTTCTTTTTCTAACAACAACTGGAGTCATTTCATGACTATTCTTTTCACATACCACATATGGATCCACCAGTGTCATTGAAATATGTGTTCTCTTCAAAGACCACACATGGATCCACCAGTGTCATTGCATGTGTGTTCTTTCTACTTACAATAACTAGAGTCATTGCATGTGTGTTCTTTTCACATACCACATATGGATCAACCTGTGTCATTGCATGTGTGTTATCTTCAGAGACCACACGTGGATCCACCAGTGTCATTGCATGTGTGTTCTTTTTACTAACAATAACTGGAGTCATTGCATGTGTTTTCTTTTCACACACCACATATGGATCCACCAGTGTCATTGAAATGTGTGTTCTCTTCAGAGACCACACATGGATCCACCAGTGTCATTGCATGTGTGTTCTTTTTACTAACAACAACTGGAGTCATTTCATGTGTGTTCTTTTCACATACCACATATGGATCCACCAGTGTCATTGAAATGTGTGTCCTCTTCAGTAACCATAGCTAGTCATTGCATGTGTGTTCTCTTCAGAGACCACACATGGATCCACCAGTGTCATTGCATGTGTGTTCTTTTTACTAACAACAACTGGAGTCATTGCATGTGTGTTCTTTTCACACACCACATATGGATCCACCAATGTCATTGAAATGTGTGTTCTCTTTAGACACCACACATGGATCTACCAGTGTCATTTCATGTGTGCTCTTTTTACTAACAACAACCAGTGTCATTGCATCTGTGTTCTTCTCATTAACCACAGCTAGATTCATTGCATGTGTGTTCTCTTCAGAGACCACACATGGATCCACCAGTCTGATTACATGTGTGTTCTTTTTACTAAGAACAATTGGAGTCATTGCATGTGCGTTCTTTTCACATACGACATATGGATCCACCAGTGCCATTGAAATGTGTGTTCTCTTCAGAGATCACACATGGATCCACCAGTGTCATTGCATGTGTGTTCTTTATACTAACAACAACCACAGTCATTGCATGTGTGTTTTTTTCACAATCCACCAGTTTCATTGCATGTGTGTTCTTCTCATTAACCACAGCTAGAGTCATTGCATTTATGTTCTCTTCAGAGACCACACATGGATCCACCAGTGTAATTGCATGTGTGCTCTTTTTACTAACAACAACTAGAGTCATTTCATGACTATTCTTTTCACATACCACATATGGATCCACCAGTGTCATTGAAATGTGTGTTCTCTTTACAGACCACACATGGATCCACCAGTGTCATTGCATGTGTGTTCTTTTTACTAACAACAAGCAGAGTCATTGCATGTGTGTTCTTTTCACAATCCACCTATGGATCCACCAGTGTCATTGCATGTGTGTTCTTCTCATTAACCACAGCTAGAGTCATTGCATGTATGTTCTCTTTAGAGACCACACATGGAGACACTAGTGTCATTGCATGTGTGTTCTTTTTACTAACAACAACTCGAGTCATTTCATGACTATTCTTTTCACATACCACATACGGATCCACCAGTGTCATTGAAATGTGTGTTCTCTTCACAGACCACACATGGATCCACCAGTGTCATTGCATGTGTGTTCTTTTTAATAACAAGAACCAGAGTCATTGCATGTGTTTTCTTTTCACAATCCACCTATGGATCCACCAGTGTCATTGCATGTGTGTTCTTCTCATTAACCACAGCCAGAGTCATTGCATGTGTGTTCTATTCAGAGACCACACATGGAGACACCAGTGTCATTGCATGTGTGTTCTTTTTACTAACAACAACTGGAGTCATTTCAACTATTCTTTTCACATACCACATACGGATCCACCAATGTCATTGAAATGTGTGTTCTCTTCAGAGACCACACATGGATCCACCAGTGTCATTGCATGTGTCTTCTTTTTAATAACAAAAACCAGAGTCATTGCATGTGTTTTCTTTTCACAATCCACCTATGGATCCACCATTGTCATTGCATGTGTGTTCTTCTCATTAACCATAGTTAGAGTCATTGCATGTGTGTTCTCTTCAGAGACCACATATGGATCCACCAGTGTCATTGCATGTGTGTTCTTTTTACTAACAACTGGAGTCATTGCATGTGTGTTCTTTTCACATACCACATATGGATCTACCAGTGTCATTGAAATGTGTGTTCTCTTTAGAGACCACACATGGATCCACCAGTGTCATTGCATGTGTGTTCTTTTTACTAACAACAATCAGAGTCATTGCATGTGTGTTCTTTTCACAATCCACCTATGGATCCACCAGTGTCATTGCATGTGTGTTCTTCTCATTAACCACAGCCAGAGTCATTGCATGTGTGTTCTATTCAGAGACCACAAATGGAGACACCAGTGTCATTGCATGTGTGTTCTTTTTACTAACAACAACTGGAGTCATTTCATGACTATTCTTTTCACATACCACATACGGATCCACCAGTGTCATTGAAATGTGTGTTCTCTTCAGAGACCACACATGGATCCACCAGTGTCATTGCATGTGTGTTCTTTTTACTAACAACAAGTAGAGTCATTGCATGTGTGTTCTTTTCACAATCCACCTATGGATCCACCAGTGTCATTGCATGTGTGTTCTTCTCATTAACCACAGCTAGAGTCATTGCATGTATGTTCTCTTCAGAGACCACACATGGATCCACCAGTGTAATTGCATGTGTGCTCTTTTTACTAACAACAACTAGAGTCATTTCATGACTATTCTTTTCACGTACCACATATGGATCCACCAGTGTCATTGAAATGTGTGTTCTCTTTACAGACAACACATGGATCCACCAGTGTCATTGCATGTGTGTTCTTTTTACTAACAACAAGCAGAGTCATTGCATGTGTGTTCTTTTCACAATCCACCTATGGATCCACCAGTGTCATTGCATGTGTGTTCTTCTCATTAACCACAGCTAGAGTCATTGCATGTATGTTCTCTTTAGAGACCATACATGGAGACACCAGTGTCATTGCATGTGTGTTCTTTTTACTAACAACAACTGGAGTCATTTCATGACTATTCTTTTCACATACCACATACGGATCCACCAGTGTCAGTGAAATCTGTGTTCTCTTCAGAGACCACACATGGATCCACCAGTGTCATTGCATGTGTGTTCTTTTTAATAACAAGAACCGGAGTCATTGCATGTGTTTTCTTTTCACAATCCACCTATGGATCCACCAGTGTCATTGCATGTGTGTTCTTCTCATTAACCATAGCCAGAGTCATTGCATGTGTGTTCTATTCAGAGACCACACATGGAGACACCAGTGTCATTACATGTGTGTTCTTTTTACTAACAACAACTAGAGTCATTTCATGACTATTCTTTTCACATACCACATACGGATCCACCAGTGTCATTGAAATCTGTGTTCTCTTCAGAGACCACACATGGATCCACCAGTGTCATTGCATGTGTGTTCTTTTTAATAACAAGAACCAGAGTCATTGCATGTGTTTTCTTTTCACAATCCACCTATGGATCCACTAGTGTCATTGCATGTGTGTTCTTCTCATTAACCATAGTTAGAATCATTGCATGTGTGTTCTCTTCAGAGACCACACATGGATCCACCAGTGTCATTGCATGTGTGTTCTTTTTACTAACAACAACTGGAGTCATTGCATGTGTGTTCTCTTTAGAGACCACACATGGATCCACCAGTGTCATTGCATGTGTGTTCTTTTTACTAACAACAACTGGAGTTATTGCATGTGTGTTCTTTTCGCATACCACAGATGGATCCACCAGTGTCATTGAAATGTGTGTTCTCTTCAGAGACCACACATGGATCCACCAGTGTCATTGCATGTGTGTTCTTTTTACTAACAACAACCAGTGTCATTGCATCTGTGTTCTTCTCATTAACCACAGCTAGATTCATTGCATGTGTGTTCTCTTCAGAGACCACACATGGATCCACCAGTCTGATTACATGTGTGTTCTTTTTACTAAGAACAATTGGAGTCATTGCATGTGCGTTCTTTTCACATACGACATATGGATCCACCAGTGCCATTGAAATGTGTGTTCTCTTCAGAGATCACACATGGATCCACCAGTGTCATTGCATGTGTGTTCTTTATACTAACAACAACCACAGTCATTGCATGTGTGTTTTTTTCACAATCCACCAGTTTCATTGCATGTGTGTTCTTCTCATTAACCACAGCTAGAGTCATTGCATTTATGTTCTCTTCAGAGACCACACATGGATCCACCAGTGTAATTGCATGTGTGCTCTTTTTACTAACAACAACTAGAGTCATTTCATGACTATTCTTTTCACATACCACATATGGATCCACCAGTGTCATTGAAATGTGTGTTCTCTTTACAGACCACACATGGATCCACCAGTGTCATTGCATGTGTGTTCTTTTTACTAACAACAAGCAGAGTCATTGCATGTGTGTTCTTTTCACAATCCACCTATGGATCCACCAGTGTCATTGCATGTGTGTTCTTCTCATTAACCACAGCTAGAGTCATTGCATGTATGTTCTCTTTAGAGACCACACATGGAGACACTAGTGTCATTGCATGTGTGTTCTTTTTACTAACAACAACTCGAGTCATTTCATGACTATTCTTTTCACATACCACATATGGATCCACCAGTGTCATTGAAATGTGTGTTCTCTTCACAGACCACACATGGATCCACCAGTGTCATTGCATGTGTGTTCTTTTTAATAACAAGAACCAGAGTCATTGCATGTGTTTTCTTTTCACAATCCACCTATGGATCCACCAGTGTCATTGCATGTGTGTTCTTCTCATTAACCACAGCCAGAGTCATTGCATGTGTGTTCTATTCAGAGACCACACATGGAGACACCAGTGTCATTGCATGTGTGTTCTTTTTACTAACAACAACTGGAGTCATTTCAACTATTCTTTTCACATACCACATACGGATCCACCAATGTCATTGAAATGTGTGTTCTCTTCAGAGACCACACATGGATCCACCAGTGTCATTGCATGTGTCTTCTTTTTAATAACAAAAACCAGAGTCATTGCATGTGTTTTCTTTTCACAATCCACCTATGGATCCACCATTGTCATTGCATGTGTGTTCTTCTCATTAACCATAGTTAGAGTCATTGCATGTGTGTTCTCTTCAGAGACCACATATGGATCCACCAGTGTCATTGCATGTGTGTTCTTTTTACTAACAACTGGAGTCATTGCATGTGTGTTCTTTTCACATACCACATATGGATCTACCAGTGTCATTGAAATGTGTGTTCTCTTTAGAGACCACACATGGATCCACCAGTGTCATTGCATGTGTGTTCTTTTTACTAACAACAATCAGAGTCATTGCATGTGTGTTCTTTTCACAATCCACCTATGGATCCACCAGTGTCATTGCATGTGTGTTCTTCTCATTAACCACAGCCAGAGTCATTGCATGTGTGTTCTATTCAGAGACCACAAATGGAGACACCAGTGTCATTGCATGTGTGTTCTTTTTACTAACAACAACTGGAGTCATTTCATGACTATTCTTTTCACATACCACATACGGATCCACCAGTGTCATTGAAATGTGTGTTCTCTTCAGAGACCACACATGGATCCACCAGTGTCATTGCATGTGTGTTCTTTTTACTAACAACAAGTAGAGTCATTGCATGTGTGTTCTTTTCACAATCCACCTATGGATCCACCAGTGTCATTGCATGTGTGTTCTTCTCATTAACCACAGCTAGAGTCATTGCATGTATGTTCTCTTCAGAGACCACACATGGATCCACCAGTGTAATTGCATGTGTGCTCTTTTTACTAACAACAACTAGAGTCATTTCATGACTATTCTTTTCACGTACCACATATGGATCCACCAGTGTCATTGAAATGTGTGTTCTCTTTACAGACAACACATGGATCCACCAGTGTCATTGCATGTGTGTTCTTTTTACTAACAACAAGCAGAGTCATTGCATGTGTGTTCTTTTCACAATCCACCTATGGATCCACCAGTGTCATTGCATGTGTGTTCTTCTCATTAACCACAGCTAGAGTCATTGCATGTATGTTCTCTTTAGAGACCATACATGGAGACACCAGTGTCATTGCATGTGTGTTCTTTTTACTAACAACAACTGGAGTCATTTCATGACTATTCTTTTCACATACCACATACGGATCCACCAGTGTCAGTGAAATCTGTGTTCTCTTCAGAGACCACACATGGATCCACCAGTGTCATTGCATGTGTGTTCTTTTTAATAACAAGAACCGGAGTCATTGCATGTGTTTTCTTTTCACAATCCACCTATGGATCCACCAGTGTCATTGCATGTGTGTTCTTCTCATTAACCATAGCCAGAGTCATTGCATGTGTGTTCTATTCAGAGACCACACATGGAGACACCAGTGTCATTACATGTGTGTTCTTTTTACTAACAACAACTAGAGTCATTTCATGACTATTCTTTTCACATACCACATACGGATCCACCAGTGTCATTGAAATCTGTGTTCTCTTCAGAGACCACACATGGATCCACCAGTGTCATTGCATGTGTGTTCTTTTTAATAACAAGAACCAGAGTCATTGCATGTGTTTTCTTTTCACAATCCACCTATGGATCCACTAGTGTCATTGCATGTGTGTTCTTCTCATTAACCATAGTTAGAATCATTGCATGTGTGTTCTCTTCAGAGACCACACATGGATCCACCAGTGTCATTGCATGTGTGTTCTTTTTACTAACAACAACTGGAGTCATTGCATGTGTGTTCTCTTTAGAGACCACACATGGATCCACCAGTGTCATTGCATGTGTGTTCTTTTTACTAACAACAACTGGAGTTATTGCATGTGTGTTCTTTTCGCATACCACAGATGGATCCACCAGTGTCATTGAAATGTGTGTTCTCTTCAGAGACCACACATGGATCCACCAGTGTCATTGCATGTGTGTTCTTTTTACTAACAACAACTGGAGTCATTGCATGTGTGTTCTTTTCACATACCACATATGGATCCACGAGTGTAATTGCATGTGTGTTATCTTCAGAGAACACACTTGGATGCACCAGTCTCATTGCATGTGTGTTATTTTTATTAACAACAACTAGAGTCATTTCATGACTATTCTTTTCACATACCACACATGGATCCACCAGTGTCATTCAAATGTGTGTTCTTCTCATTAACCATAGCTAGAGTCATTGCATGTGTGTTCTCTTCAGAGACCACACATGGATCCACCAGTGTCATTCAAATGTGTGTTCTTTTCACATACCACATATGGATGCAGCAGTGTCATTGAAATGTGTGTTCTCTTGAGAGACCACACATGGATCCACCAGTGTCATTGCATGTGTGCTCTTTTTACTAACAATAACCAGTGTCATTGCATGGGTGCTCTTTTTACTAACAACAACCAGAGTCATTGCATGTGTGTTCTCTTCAGAGACCACACAAGGATCCACGAGTGTCATTGCATGTGTGTTCTTTTTCTAACAACAACTGGAGTCATTTCATGACTATTCTTTTCACATACCACATATGGATCCACCAGTGTCATTGAAATATGTGTTCTCTTCAAAGACCACACATGGATCCACCAGTGTCATTGCATGTGTGTTCTTTCTACTAACAACAACTAGAGTCATTGCATGTGTGTTCTTTTCACATACCACATATGGATCAACCTGTGTCATTGCATGTGTGTTATCTTCAGAGACCACACATGGATCCACCAGTGTCATTGCATGTGTGTTCTTTTTACTAACAACAACTGGAGTCATTGCATGTGTTTTCTTTTCACACACCACATATGGATCCACCAGTGTCATTGAAATGTGTGTTCTCTTCAGAGACCACACATGGATCCACCAGTGTCATTGCATGTGTGTTCTTTTTACTAACAACAACTGGAGTCATTTCATGTGTGTTCTTTTCACATACCACATATGGATCCACCAGTGTCATTGAAATGTGTGTTCTCTTCAGTAACCATAGCTAGTCATTGCATGTGTGTTCTCTTCAGAGACCACACATGGATCCACCAGTGTCATTGCATGTGTGTTCTTTTTACTAACAACAACTGGAGTCATTGCATGTGTGTTCTTTTCACACACCACATATGGATCCACCAATGTCATTGAAATGTGTGTTCTCTTTAGAGACCACACATGGATCTACCAGTGTCATTTCATGTGTGCTCTTTTTACTAACAACAACCAGTGTCATTGCATCTGTGTTCTTATCATTAACCACAGCTAGATTCATTGCATGTGTGTTCTCTTCAGAGACCACACATGGATCCACCAGTCTGATTACATGTGCGTTCTTTTTACTAAGAACAATTGGAGTCATTGCATGTGCGTTCTTTTCACATACGACATATGGATCCACCAGTGCCATTGAAATGTGTGTTCTCTTCAGAGATCACACATGGATCCACCAGTGTCATTGCATGTGTGTTCTTTATACTAAAAACAACCACAGTCATTGCATGTGTTTTTTTTTCACAATCCACCAGTGTCATTGCATGTGTGTTCTTCTCATTAACCACAGCTAGAGTCATTGCATGTATGTTCTCTTCAGAGACCACACATTGATCCACCTGTGTAATTGCATGTGTGCTCTTTTTACTAACAACAACTAGAGTCATTTCATGACTATTCTTTTCACATACCACATATGGATCCACCAGTGTCATTGAAATGTGTGTTCTCTTTACAGACCACACATGGATCCACCAGTGTCATTGCATGTGTGTTCTTTTTACTAACAACAAGCAGAGTCATTGCATGTGTGTTCTTTTCACAATCCACCTATGGATCCACCAGTGTCATTGCATGTGTGTTCTTCTCATTAACCAAAACTAGAGTCATTGCATGTATGTTCTCTTCAGAGACCACACATGGAGACACTAGTGTCATTGCATGTGTGTTCTTTTTACTAACAACAACTGGAGTCATTTCATGACTATTCTTTTCACATACCACATACGGATCCACCAGTGTCATTGAAATGTGTGTTCTCTTCACAGACCACACATGGATCCACCAGTGTCATTGCATGTGTGTTCTTTTTAATAACAAGAACCAGAGTCATTGCATGTGTTTTCTTTTCACAATCCACCTATGGATCCACCAGTGTCATTGCATGTGTGTTCTTCTCATTAACAACAGCCAGAGTCATTGCATGTGTGTTCTATTCAGAGACTACGCATGGAGACACCAGTGTCATTGCATGTGTGTTCTTTTTACTAACAACAACTGGAGTCATTTCAACTATTCTTTTCACATACCACATACGGATCCACCAATGTCATTGAAATGTGTGTTCTCTTCAGAGACCACACATGGATCCACCAGTGTCATTGCATGTGTCTTCTTTTTAATAACAAGAACCAGAGTCATTGCATGTGTTTTCTTTTCACAATCCACCTATGCATCCACCATTGTCATTGCATGTGTGTTCTTCTCATTAACCATAGTTAGAGTCATTGCATGTGTGTTCTCTTCAGAGACCACACATGGATCCACCAGTGTCATTGCATGTGTGTTCTTTTTACTAACAACTGGAGTCATTGCATGTGTGTTCTTTTCACATACCACATATGGATCTACCAGTGTCATTGAAATGTGTGTTCTCTTTAGAGACCACACATGGATCCACCAGTGTCATTGCATGTGTGTTCTTTTTACTAACAACAACCAGAGTCATTGCATGTGTGTTCTTTTCACAATCCACCTATGGATCCACCATTGTCATTTCATGTGTGTTCTTCTCATTAACCACAGCCAGAGTCATTGCATGTGTGTTCTATTCAGAGACCACACATGGAGACACCAGTGTCATTGCATGTGTGTTCTTTTTACTAACAACAACTGGAGTCATTTCATGACTATTCTTTTCACATACCACATACGGATCCACCAGTGTCATTGAAATGTGTGTTCTCTTCAGAGACCACACATGGATCCACCAGTGTCATTGCATGTGTGTTCTTTTTACTAACAACAAGTAGAGTCATTGCATGTGTGTTCTTTTCACAATCCACCTATGGATCCACCAGTGTCATTGCATGTGTGTTCTTCTCATTAACCACAGCTAGAGTCATTGCATGTATGTTCTCTTCAGAGACCACACATGGATCCACCAGTGTAATTGCATGTGTGCTCTTTTTACTAACAACAACTAGAGTCATTTCATGACTATTCTTTTCACATACCACATATGGATCCACCAGTGTCATTGAAATGTGTGTTCTCTTTACAGACAACACATGGATCCACCAGTGTCATTGCATGTGTGTTCTTTTTACTAACAACAAGCAGAGTCATTGCATGTGTGTTCTTTTCACAATTCACCTATGGATCCACCAGTGTCATTGCATGTGTGTTCTTCTCATTAACCACAGCTAGAGTCATTGCATGTATGTTCTCTTTAGAGACCATACATGGAGACACCAGTGTCATTGCATGTGTGTTCTTTTTACTAACAACAACTGGAGTCATTTCATGACTATTCTTTTCACATACCACATACGGATCCACCAGTGTCATTGAAATCTGTGTTCTCTTCAGAGACCACACATGGATCCACCAGTGTCATTGCATGTGTGTTCTTTTTAATAACAAGAACCAGAGTCATTGCATGTGTTTTCTTTTCACAATCCACCTATGGATCCACCAGTGTCATTGCATGTGTGTTCTTCTTATTAACCATAGCCAGAGTCATTGCATGTGTGTTCTATTCAGAGACCACACATGGAGACACTAGTGTCATTGCATGTGTGTTCTTTTTACTAACAACAACTAGAGTCATTTCATGACTATTCTTTTCACATACCACATACGGATCCACCAGTGTCATTGAAATCTGTGTTCTCTTCAGAGACCACACATGGATCCACCAGTGTCATTGCATGTGTGTTCTTTTTAATAACAAGAACCAGAGTCATTGCATGTGTTTTATTTTCACAATCCACCTATGGATCCACCAGTGTCATTGCATGTGTGTTCTTCTCATTAACCACAGCCAGAGTCATTGCATGTGTGTTCTATTTAGAGACCACACATGGAGACACCAGTGTCATTGCATGTGTGTTCTTTTTACTAACAACAACTGGAGTCATTTCAACTATTCTTTTCACATACCACATACGGATCCACCAATGTCATTGAAATGTGTGTTCTCTTCAGAGACCACACATGGATCCACCAGTGTCATTGCATGTGTCTTCTTTTTAATAACAAGAACCAGAGTCATTGCATGTGTTTTCTTTTCACAATCCACCTATGGATCCACCATTGTCATTGCATGTGTGTTCTTCTCATTAACCATAGTTAGAGTCATTGCATGTGTGTTCTCTTCAGAGACCACACATGGATCCACCAGTGTCATTGCATGTGTGTTCTTTTTACTAACAACTGGAGTCATTGCATGTGTGTTCTTTTCACATACCACATATGGATCTACCAGTGTCATTGAAATGTGTGTTCTCTTTAGAGACCACACATGGATCCACCAGTGTCATTGCATGTGTGTTCTTTTTACTAACAACAACCAGAGTCATTGCATGTGTGTTCTTTTCACAATCCACCTATGGATCCACCAGTGTCATTGCATGTGTGTTCTTCTCATTAACCACAGCCAGAGTCATTGCATGTGTGTTCTATTCAGAGACCACACATGGAGACACCAGTGTCATTGCATGTGTGTTCTTTTTACTAACAACAATTGGAGTCATTTCATGACTATTCTTTTCACATACCACATACGGATCCACCAGTGTCATTGAAATGTGTGTTCTCTTCAGAGACCACACATGGATCCACCAGTGTCATTACATGTGTGTTCTTTTTACTAACAACAAGTAAAGTCATTGCATGTGTGTTCTTTTCACAATCCACCTATGGATCCACCAGTGTCATTGCATGTGTGTTCTTCTCATTAACCACAGCTAGAGTCATTGCATGTATGTTCTCTTCAGAGACCACACATGGATCCACCAGTGTAATTGCATGTGTGCTCTTTTTACTAACAACAACTAGAGTCATTTCATGACTATTCTTTTCACATACCACATATGGATCCACCAGTGTCATTGAAATGTGTGTTCTCTTTACAGACAACACATGGATCCACCAGTGTCATTGCATGTGTGTTCTTTTTACTAACAACAAGCAGAGTCATTGCATGTGTGTTCTTTTCACAATCCACCTATGGATCCACCAGTGTCATTGCATGTGTGTTCTTTTCACAATCCACCTATGGATCCACCAGTGTCATTGCATGTGTGTTCTTTTTACTAACAACTGGAGTCATTGCATGTGTGTTCTTTTCACATAACACATATGGATCTACCAGTGTCATTGAAATGTGTGTTCTCTTTAGAGACCACACATGGATCCACCAGTGTCATTGCATGTGTGTTCTTTTTACTAACAACAACCAGAGTCATTGCATGTGTGTTCTTTTCACAATCCACCTATGGATCCACCAGTGTCATTGCATGTGTGTTCTTCTCATTAACCACAGCCAGAGTCATTGCATGTGTGTTCTATTCAGAGACCACACATGGAGACACCAGTGTCATTGCATGTGTGTTCTTTTTACTAACAACAACTGGAGTCATTTCATCACTATTCTTTTCACATACCACATACGGATCCACCAGTGTCATTGAAATGTGTGTTCTCTTCAGAGACCACACATGGATCCACCAGTGTCATTGCATGTGTGTTCTTTTTACTAACAACAAGTAGAGTCATTGCATGTGTGTTCTTTTCACAATCCACCTATGGATCCACCAGTGTCATTGCATGTGTGTTCTTCTCATTAACCACAGCTAGAGTAATTGCATGTATGTTCTCTTCAGAGACCACACATGGATCCACCAGTGTAATTGCATGTGTGCTCTTTTTACTAACAACAACTAGAGTCATTTCATGACTATTCTTTTCACATACCACATATGGATCCACCAGTGTCATTGAAATATGTGTTCTCTTCAGAGACCACACATGGATCCACCAGTGTCACTACATGTGTGTTCTTTTTAATAACAAGAACCAGATTCATTGCATGTGTTTTCTTTTCACAATCCACCTATGGATCCACCAGTGTCATTGCATGTGTGTCCTTCTCATTAACCATAGCCAGAGTCATTGCATGTGTGTTCTATTCAGAGACCACACATGGAGACACCAGTGTCATTGCATGTGTGTTCTTTTTACTAACAACAACTGGAGTCATTTCAACTATTCTTTTCACATACCACATACGGATCCACCAATGTCATTGAAATGTGTGTTCTCTTCAGAGACCACACATGGATCCACCAGTGTCATTGCATGTGTCTTCTTTTTAATAACAAGAACCAGAGTCATTGCATGTGTTTTCTTTTCACAATCCACCTACGGATCCACCATTGTCATTGCATGTGTGTTCTTCTCATTAACCATAGTTAGAGTCATTGCATGTGTGTTCTCTTCAGAGACCACACATGGATCCACCAGTGTCATTGCATGTGTGTTCTTTTTACTAACAACTGGAGTCATTGCATGTGTGTTCTTTTCACATACCACATATGGATCTACCAGTGTCATTGAAATGTGTGTTCTCTTTAGAGACCACACATGGATCCACCAGTGTCATTGCATGTGTGTTCTTTTTACTAACAACAACCAGAGTCATTGCATGTGTGTTCTTTTCACAATCCACCTATGGATCCACCAGTGTCATTGCATGTGTGTTCTTCTCATTAACCACAGCCAGAGTCATTGCATGTGCGTTCTATTCAGAGACCACACATGGAGACACCAGTGTCATTGCATGTGTGTTCTTTTTACTAACAACAATTGGAGTCATTTCATGACTATTCTTTTCACATACCACATACGGATCCACCAGTGTCATTGAAATGTGTGTTCTCTTCAGAGACCACACTTGGATCCACCAGTGTCATTGCATGTGTGTTCTTTTTACTAACAACAAGTAGAGTCATTGCATGTGTGTTCTTTTCACAATCCACCTATGGATCCACCAGTGTCATTGCATGTGTGTTCTTCTCATTTACCACAGCTAGAGTCATTGCATGTATGTTCTCTTCAGAGACCACACATGGATCCACCAGTGTAATTGCATGTGTGCTCTTTTTACTAACAACAACTAGAGTCATTTCATGACTATTCTTTTCACATACCACATATGGATCCACCAGTGTCATTGAAATGTGTGTTCTCTTTACAGACAACACATGGATCCACCAGTGTCATTGCATGTGTGTTCTTTTTACTAACAACAAGCAGAGTCATTGCATGTGTGTTCTTTTCACAATCCACCTATGGATCCACCAGTGTCATTGCATGTGTGTTCTTTTCACAATCCACCTATGGATCCACCAGTGTCATTGCATGTGTGTTCTTTTTACTAACAACTGGAGTCATTGCATGTGTGTTCTTTTCACATACCACATATGGATCTACCAGTGTCATTGAAATGTGTGTTCTCTTTAGAGACCACACATGGATCCACCAGTGTCATTGCATGTGTGTTCTTTTTACTAACAACAACCAGAGTCATTGCATGTGTGTTCTTTTCACAATCCACCTATGGATCCACCAGTGTCATTGCATGTGTGTTCTTCTCATTAACCACAGCCAGAGTCATTGCATGTGTGTTCTATTCAGAGACCACACATGGAGACACCAGTGTCATTGCATGTGTGTTCTTTTTACTAACAACAACTGGAGTCATTTCATGACTATTCTTTTCACATACCACATACGGATCCACCAGTGTCATTGAAATGTGTGTTCTCTTCAGAGACCACACATGGATCCACCAGTGTCATTGCATGTGTGTTCTTTTTACTAACAACAAGTAGAGTCATTGCATGTGTGTTCTTTTCACAATCCACCTATGGATCCACCAGTGTCATTGCATGTGTGTTCTTCTCATTAACCACAGCTAGAGTAATTGCATGTATGTTCTCTTCAGAGACCACACATGGATCCACCAGTGTAATTGCATGTGTGCTCTTTTTACTAACAACAACTAGAGTCATTTCATGACTATTCTTTTCACATACCACATATGGATCCACCAGTGTCATTGAAATCTGTGTTCTCTTCAGAGACCACACATGGATCCACCAGTGTCACTACATGTGTGTTCTTTTTAATAACAAGAACCAGATTCATTGCATGTGTTTTCTTTTCACAATCCACCTATGGATCCACCAGTGTCATTGCATGTGTGTCCTTCTCATTAACCATAGCCAGAGTCATTGCATGTGTGTTCTATTCAGAGACCACACATGGAGACACCAGTGTCATTGCATGTGTGTTCTTTTTACTAACAACAACTAGAGTCATTTCATGACTATTCTTTTCACATACCACATACGGATCCACCAGTGTCATTGAAATATGTGTTCTCTTCAGAGACCACACATGGATCCACCAGTGTCATTGCATGTGTGTTCTTTTTAATAACAAGAACCAGAGTCATTGCATGTGTTTTCTTTTCACAATCCACCTATGGATCCACTAGTGTCATTGCATGTGTGTTCTTCTCATTAACCATAGTTAGAGTCATTGCATGTGTGTTCTCTTCAGAGACCACACATGGATCCACCAGTGTCATTGCATGTGTGTTCTTTTTACTAACAACAACTGGAGTCATTGCATGTGTGTTCTTTTCACATACCACATATGGATCCACCAGTGTCATTGAAATGTGTGTTCTCTTTAGAGACCACACATGGATCCACCAGTGTCATTGCATGTGTGTTCTTTTTACTAACAACAACTGGAGTCATTGCATGTGTGTTCTTTTCGCATACCACAGATGGATCCACCAGTGTCATTGAAATGTGTGTTCTCTTCAGAGACCACACATGGATCCACCAGTGTCATTGCATGTGTGTTCTTTTTAATAACAAGAACCAGAGTCATTGCATGTGTTTTCTTTTCACAATCCACCTATGGATCCACCAGTGTCATTGCATGTGTGTTCTTCTCATTAACCATAGTTAGAGTCATTGCATGTGTGTTCTCTTCAGAGACCACACATGGATCCACCAGTGTCATTGCATGTGTGTTCTTTTTACTAACAACAACTGGAGTCATTGCATGTGTGTTCTTTTCACATACCACATATGGATCCACCAGTGTCATTGAAATGTGTGTTCTCTTTAGAGACCACACATGGATCCACCAGTGTCATTGCATGTGTGTTCTTTTTACTAACAACAACTAGAGTCATTGCATGTGTGTTCTTTTCGCATACCACAGATGGATCCACCAGTGTCATTGAAATGTGTGTTCTCTTTAGAGACCACACATGGATCCACCAGTGTCATTGCATGTGTGTTCTTTTTACTAACAACAACTGGAGTCATTGCATGTGTGTTCTTTTCACATACCACATATGGATCCACCAGTGTCATTGCATGTGTGTTATCTTCAGAGAACACACTTGGATGCACCAGTCTCATTGCATGTGTGTTATTTTTACTAACAACAACTAGAGTCATTTCATGACTATTCTTTTCACATACCACACATGGATCCACCAGTGTCATTCAAATGTGTGTTCTTCTCATTAAACAAAGCTAGAGTCATTGCATGTGTGTTCTCTTCAGAGACCACACATGGATCCACCAGTGTCATTCAAATGTGTGTTCTTTTCACATACCACATATGGATCCAGCAGTGTCATTGAAATGTGTGTTCTCTTGAGAGACCACACATGGATCCACCAGTGTCATTGCATGTGTGCTCTTTTTACTAACAATAACCAGTGTCCTTGCATGGGTGCTCTTTTTACTAACAACAACCAGAGTCATTGCGTGTGTGTTCTCTTCAGAGACCACACATGGATCCACGAGTGTCATTGCATGTGTGTTATTTTTCTAACAACAACAGGAGTCATTTCATGACTATTCTTTTCACATACCACATATGGATCCACCAGTGTCATTGAAATGTGTGTTCTCTTCAAAGACCACACATGGATCCACCAGTGTCATTGCATGTGTGTTCTTTCTACTAACAACAACTAGAGTCATTGCATGTGTGTTCTTTTCACATACCACATATGGATCCACCAGTGTCATTGCATGGGTGTTCTCTTCAGAGACCACACATGGATCCACCGGTGTCATTGCATGTCTGTTATTTTTACTAACAACAACTGGAGTCATTGCATGTGTTTTCTTTTCACACACCACATATGGATCCACCAGTGTCATTGAAATGTGTGTTCTCTTCAGAGACCACACATGGATCCACCAGTGTCATTGCATGTGTGTTCTTTTTACTAACAACAACTAGAGTCATTGCATGTGTGTTCTTTTCACATACCACATATGGATCCACCAGTGTCATTGAAATGTGTGTTCTCTTTAGAGACCACACATGGATCCACCAGTGTCATTGCATGTGTGTTCTTTTTACTAACAACAACTGGAGTCATTGCATGTGTGTTCTTTTCGCATACCACAGATGGATCCACCAGTGTCATTGAAATGTTTGTTCTCTTCAGAGACCACACATGGATCCACCAGTGTCATTGCATTTGTGTTCTTTTTAATAACAAGAACCAGAGTCATTGCATGTGTTTTCTTTTCACAATCCACCTATGGATCCACTAGTGTCATTGCATGTGTGTTCTTCTCATTAACCATAGTTAGAGTCATTGCATGTGTGTTCTCTTCAGAGACCACACATGGATCCACCAGTGTCATTGCATGTGTGTTCTTTTTATTAACAACAACTGGAGTCATTGCATGTGTGTTCTTTTCACATACCACATATGGATCCACCAGTGTCATTGAAATGTGTGTTCTCTTTAGAGACCACACATGGATCCACCAGTGTCATTGCATGTGTGTTCTTTTTACTAACAACAACTGGAGTCATTGCATGTGTGTTCTTTTCGCATACCACAGATGGATCCACCAGTGTCATTGAAATGTGTGTTCTCTTCAGAGACCACACATGGATCCACCAGTGTCATTGCATGTGTGTTCTTTTTACTAACAACAACTGGAGTCATTGCATGTGTGTTCTTTTCACATACCACATATGGATCCACCAGTGTCATTGCATGTGTGTTATCTTCAGAGAACACACTTGGATGCACCAGTCTCATTGCATGTGTGTTATTTTTACTAACAACAACTAGAGTCATTTCATGACTATTCTTTTCACATACCACACATGGATCCACCAGTGTCATTCAAATGTGTGTTCTTCTCATTAACCATAGCTAGAGTCATTGCATGTGTGTTCTCTTCAGAGACCACACATGGATCCACCAGTGTCATTCAAATGTGTGTTCTTTTCACATACCACATATAGATCCAGCAGTGTCATTGAAATGTGTGTTCTCTTAAGAGACCACACATGGATCCACCAGTGTCATTGCATGTGTGCTCTTTTTACTAACAATAACCAGTGTCATTGCATGGGTGCTCTTTTTACTAACAACAACCAGAGTCATTGCATGTGTGTTCTCTTCAGAGACCACACATGGATCCACGAGTGTCATTGCATGTGTGTTATTTTTCTAACAACAACAGGAGTCATTTCATGACTATTCTTTTCACATACCACATATGGATCCACCAGTGTCATTGAAATGTGTGTTCTCTTCAAAGACCACACATGGATCCACCAGTGTCATTGCATGTGTGTTCTTTCTACTAACAACAACTAGAGTCATTGCATGTGTGTTCTTTTCACATACCACATATGGATCAACCTGTGTCATTGCATGTGTGTTATCTTCAGAGACCACACATGGATCCACCAGTGTTATTGCATGTCTGTTATTTTTACTAACAATAACTGGAGTCATTGCATGTGTTTTCTTTTCACACACCACATATGGATCCACCAGTGTCATTGCATGTGTGTTCTCTTTAGAAACCACACATGGATCCACCAGTGTCATTGCATGTGTGTTCTTTCTACTAACAACAACTGGAGTCATTTCATGTGTGTTCTTTTCACATACCACATATGGATCCACCAGTGTCATTGAAATGTGTGTTCTCTTTACAGACCACACATGGATCCACTAGTATCATTGCATGTGTGTTCTTTTTACTAACAACAAGCAGATGCATTGCATGTGTGTTCTTTTCACAATCCACCTATGGATCCACCAGTGTCATTGCATGTGTGTTCTTCTCATTAACCACAACTAGAGTCATTGCATGTATGTTCTCTTCAGAGACCACACATGGAGACACCAGTGTCATTGCATGTGTGTTCTTTTTACTAACAACAACTGGAGTCATTTCATGACTATTCTTTTCACATACCACATACGGATCCACCAGTGTCATTGAAATGTGTGTTCTCTTCAGAGACCACACATGGATCCACCAGTGTCTCTGCATGTGTGTTCTTTTTAATAACAAGAACCAGAGTCATTGCATGTGTTTTCTTTTCACAATCCACCTATGGATCCACCAGTGTCATTGCATGTGTGTTCTTCTCATTAACCACAGCCAGAGTAATTGCATGTGTGTTCTATTCAGAGACCACACATGGAGACACCAGTGTCATTGCATGTGTGTTCTTTGTACTAACAACAACTAGAGTCATTTCATGACTATTCTTTTCACATACCACATACGGATCCACCAGTGTCATTGAAATGTGTGTTCTCTTCAGAGACCACACATGGATCCACCAGTGTCATTGCATGTGTGTTCTTTTTAATAACAAGAACCAGAGTCATTGCATGTGTTTTCTTTTCACAATCCACCTATGGATCCACCAGTGTCAATGCATGTGTGTTCTTCTCATTAACCATAGTTAGAGTCATTGCATGTGTGTTCTCTTTAGAGACCACACATGGATCCACCAGTGTCATTGCATGTGTGTTCCTACTGGAGTCATTGCATGTGTGTTCTTTTCACATACCACATATGGATCCACCAGTGTCATTGAAATGTGTGTTCTCTTTAGAGACCACACATGGATCCACCAGTGTCATTGCATGTTTGTTCTTTTTACTAACAACAACTGGAGTCATTGCATGTGTGTTCTTTTCGCATACCACAGATGGATCCACAAGTGTCATTGAAATGTGTGTTCTCTTTAGAGACCACACATGGATCCACCAGTGTCATTGCATGTGTGTTCTTTTTACTAACAACAACTGGAGTCATTGCATGTGTGTTCTTTTCACATACCACATATGGATCCACCAGTGTCATTGCATGTGTGTTATCATCAGAGAACACACTTGGATGCACCAGTCTCATTGCATGTGTGTTATTTTTACTAACAACAACTAGAGTCATTTCATGACTATTCTTTTTACATACCACACATGGATCCACCAGTGTCATTCAAATGTGTGTTCTTCTCATTAACCATAGATAGAGTCATTGCATGTGTGTTCTCTTCAGAGACCACACATGGATCCACCAGTGTCATTCAAATGTGTGTTCTTTTCACATACCACATATGGATCCAGCAGTGTCATTGAAATGTGTGTTCTCTTGAGAGACCACACATGGATCCACCAGTGTCATTGCATGTGTGCTCTTTTTACTAACAATAACCAGTGTCATTGCATGGGTGCTCTTTTTACTAACAACAACCAGAGTCATTGCATGTGTGTTCTCTTCAGAGACCACACATGGATCCACGAGTGTCATTGCATGTGTGTTCTTTTTCTAACAACAATTGGAGTCATTTCATGACTATTCTTTTCACATAGCACATATGGATCCACCAGTGTCATTGAAATGTGTGTTCTCTTCAAAGACCACACATGGATCCACCAGTGTCATTGCATGTGTGTTCTTTCTACTAACAACAACTAGAGTCATTGCATGTGTGTTCTTTTCACAAACCACATATGGATCAACATGTGTCATTGCATGTGTGTTATCTTCAGAGACCACACATGGATCCACTAGTGTCATTGATGTGCGTTCTTTTTACTAACAACAACTGGAGTCATTGCATGTGTTTTCTTTTCACACACCACATATGGATCCACCAGTGTCATTGAAATGTGTGTTCTCTTCAGAGACCACACATGGATCCACCAGTGTCATTGCATGTGTGTTCTTTTTACTAACAACTACTGGAGTAATTTCATGTGTGTTCTTTTCACATACCACATATGGATCCACCAGTGTCATTGAAATGTGTGTTCTCTTTAGAGACCACACATGGATCCACCAGTGTCATTGCATGTGTGTTCTTTTTACTAACAACAACCAGAGTCATTGCATGTGTGTTCTTTTCACAATCCACCTATGGATCCACCAGTGTCATTGCATGTGTGTTCTTCTCATTAACCACAGCCAGAGTCATTGCATGTGTGTTCTATTCAGAGACCACACATGGAGACACCAGTGTCATTGCATGTGTGTTCTTTTTACTAACAACAACTGGAGTCATTTCATGACTATTCTTTTCACATACCACATACGGATCCACCAGTGTCATTGAAATGTGTGTTCTCTTCAGAGACCACACATGGATCCACCAGTGTCATTGCATGTGTGTTCTTTTTACTAACAACAAGTAGAGTCATTGCATGTGTGTTCTTTTCACAATCCACCTATGGATCCACCAGTGTCATTGCATGTGTGTTCTTCTCATTAACCACAGCTAGAGTAATTGCATGTATGTTCTCTTCAGAGACCACACATGGATCCACCAGTGTAATTGCATGTGTGCTCTTTTTACTAACAACAACTAGAGTCATTTCATGACTATTCTTTTCACATACCACATATGGATCCACCAGTGTCATTGAAATCTGTGTTCTCTTCAGAGACCACACATGGATCCACCAGTGTCACTACATGTGTCTTCTTTTTAATAACAAGAACCAGATTCATTGCATGTGTTTTCTTCTCACAATCCACCTATGGATCCACCAGTGTCATTGCATGTGTGTCCTTCTCATTAACCATAGCCAGAGTCATTGCATGTGTGTTCTATTCAGAGACCACACATGGAGACACCAGTGTCATTGCATGTGTGTTCTTTTTACTAACAACAACTAGAGTCATTTCATGACTATTCTTTTCACATACCACATACGGATCCACCAGTGTCATTGAAATATGTGTTCTCTTCAGAGACCACACATGGATCCACCAGTGTCATTGCATGTGTGTTCTTTTTAATAACAAGAACCAGAGTCATTGCATGTGTTTTCTTTTCACAATCCACCTATGGATCCACTAGTGTCATTGCATGTGTGTTCTTCTCATTAACCATAGTTAGAGTCATTGCATGTGTGTTCTCTTCAGAGACCACACATGGATCCACCAGTGTCATTGCATGTGTGTTCTTTTTACTAACAACAACTGGAGTCATTGCATGTGTGTTCTTTTCACATACCACATATGGATCCACCAGTGTCATTGAAATGTGTGTTCTCTTTAGAGACCACACATGGATCCACCAGTGTCATTGCATGTGTGTTCTTTTTACTAACAACAACTGGAGTCATTGCATGTGTGTTCTTTTCGCATACCACAGATGGATCCACCAGTGTCATTGAAATGTGTGTTCTCTTCAGAGACCACACATGGATCCACCAGTGTCATTGCATGTGTGTTCTTTTTAATAACAAGAACCAGAGTCATTGCATGTGTTTTCTTTTCACAATCCACCTATGGATCCACTAGTGTCATTGCATGTGTGTTCTTCTCATTAACCATAGTTAGAGTCATTGCATGTGTGTTCTCTTCAGAGACCACACATGGATCCACCAGTGTCATTGCATGTGTGTTCTTTTTACTAACAACAACTGGAGTCATTGCATGTGTGTTCTTTTCACATACCACATATGGATCCACCAGTGTCATTGAAATGTGTGTTCTCTTTAGAGACCACACATGGATCCACCAGTGTCATTGCATGTGTGTTCTTTTTACTAACAACAACTAGAGTCATTGCATGTGTGTTCTTTTCGCATACCACAGATGGATCCACCAGTGTCATTGAAATGTGTGTTCTCTTTAGAGACCACACATGGATCCACCAGTGTCATTGCATGTGTGTTCTTTTTACTAACAACAACTGGAGTCATTGCATGTGTGTTCTTTTCACATACCACATATGGATCCACCAGTGTCATTGCATGTGTGTTATCTTCAGAGAACACACTTGGATGCACCAGTCTCATTGCATGTGTGTTATTTTTACTAACAACAACTAGAGTCATTTCATGACTATTCTTTTCACATACCACACATGGATCCACCAGTGTCATTCAAATGTGTGTTCTTCTCATTAAACAAAGCTAGAGTCATTGCATGTGTGTTCTCTTCAGAGACCACACATGGATCCACCAGTGTCATTCAAATGTGTGTTCTTTTCACATACCACATATGGATCCAGCAGTGTCATTGAAATGTGTGTTCTCTTGAGAGACCACACATGGATCCACCAGTGTCATTGCATGTGTGCTCTTTTTACTAACAATAACCAGTGTCCTTGCATGGGCGCTCTTTTTACTAACAACAACCAGAGTCATTGCATGTGTGTTCTCTTCAGAGACCACACATGGATCCACGAGTGTCATTGCATGTGTGTTATTTTTCTAACAACAACAGGAGTCATTTCATGACTATTCTTTTCACATACCACATATGGATCCACCAGTGTCATTGAAATGTGTGTTCTCTTCAAAGACCACACATGGATCCACCAGTGTCATTGCATGTGTGTTCTTTCTACTAACAACAACTAGAGTCATTGCATGTGTGTTCTTTTCACATACCACATATGGATCCACCAGTGTCATTGCATGGGTGTTCTCTTCAGAGACCACACATGGATCCACCGGTGTCATTGCATGTCTGTTATTTTTACTAACAACAACTGGAGTCATTGCATGTGTTTTCTTTTCACACACCACATATGGATCCACCAGTGTCATTGAAATGTGTGTTCTCTTCAGAGACCACACATGGATCCACCAGTGTCATTGCATGTGTGTTCTTTTTACTAACAACAACTAGAGTCATTGCATGTGTGTTCTTTTCACATACCACATATGGATCCACCAGTGTCATTGAAATGTGTGTTCTCTTTAGAGACCACACATGGATCCACCAGTGTCATTGCATGTGTGTTCTTTTTACTAACAACAACTGGAGTCATTGCATGTGTGTTCTTTTCGCATACCACAGATGGATCCACCAGTGTCATTGAAATGTTTGTTCTCTTCAGAGACCACACATGGATCCACCAGTGTCATTGCATTTGTGTTCTTTTTAATAACAAGAACCAGAGTCATTGCATGTGTTTTCTTTTCACAATCCACCTATGGATCCACTAGTGTCATTGCATGTGTGTTCTTCTCATTAACCATAGTTAGAGTCATTGCATGTGTGTTCTCTTCAGAGACCACACATGGATCCACCAGTGTCATTGCATGTGTGTTCTTTTTATTAACAACAACTGGAGTCATTGCATGTGTGTTCTTTTCACATACCACATATGGATCCACCAGTGTCATTGAAATGTGTGTTCTCTTTAGAGACCACACATGGATCCACCAGTGTCATTGCATGTGTGTTCTTTTTACTAACAACAACTGGAGTCATTGCATGTGTGTTCTTTTCACATACCACATATGGATCCACCAGTGTCATTGCATGTGTGTTATCTTCAGAGAACACACTTGGATGCACCAGTCTCATTGCATGTGTGTTATTTTTACTAACAACAACTAGAGTCATTTCATGACTATTCTTTTCACATACCACACATGGATCCACCAGTGTCATTCAAATGTGTGTTCTTCTCATTAAACAAAGCTAGAGTCATTGCATGTGTGTTCTCTTCAGAGACCACACATGGATCCACCAGTGTCATTCAAATGTGTGTTCTTTTCACATACCACATATGGATCCAGCAGTGTCATTGAAATGTGTGTTCTCTTGAGAGACCACACATGGATCCACCAGTGTCATTGCATGTGTGCTCTTTTTACTAACAATAACCAGTGTCCTTGCATGGGCGCTCTTTTTACTAACAACAACCAGAGTCATTGCATGTGTGTTCTCTTCAGAGACCACACATGGATCCACGAGTGTCATTGCATGTGTGTTATTTTTCTAACAACAACAGGAGTCATTTCATGACTATTCTTTTCACATACCACATATGGATCCACCAGTGTCATTGAAATGTGTGTTCTCTTCAAAGACCACACATGGATCCACCAGTGTCATTGCATGTGTGTTCTTTCTACTAACAACAACTAGAGTCATTGCATGTGTGTTCTTTTCACATACCACATATGGATCCACCAGTGTCATTGCATGGGTGTTCTCTTCAGAGACCACACATGGATCCACCGGTGTCATTGCATGTCTGTTATTTTTACTAACAACAACTGGAGTCATTGCATGTGTTTTCTTTTCACACACCACATATGGATCCACCAGTGTCATTGAAATGTGTGTTCTCTTCAGAGACCACACATGGATCCACCAGTGTCATTGCATGTGTGTTCTTTTTACTAACAACAACTAGAGTCATTGCATGTGTGTTCTTTTCACATACCACATATGGATCCACCAGTGTCATTGAAATGTGTGTTCTCTTTAGAGACCACACATGGATCCACCAGTGTCATTGCATGTGTGTTCTTTTTACTAACAACAACTGGAGTCATTGCATGTGTGTTCTTTTCGCATACCACAGATGGATCCACCAGTGTCATTGAAATGTTTGTTCTCTTCAGAGACCACACATGGATCCACCAGTGTCATTGCATTTGTGTTCTTTTTAATAACAAGAACCAGAGTCATTGCATGTGTTTTCTTTTCACAATCCACCTATGGATCCACTAGTGTCATTGCATGTGTGTTCTTCTCATTAACCATAGTTAGAGTCATTGCATGTGTGTTCTCTTCAGAGACCACACATGGATCCACCAGTGTCATTGCATGTGTGTTCTTTTTATTAACAACAACTGGAGTCATTGCATGTGTGTTCTTTTCACATACCACATATGGATCCACCAGTGTCATTGAAATGTGTGTTCTCTTTAGAGACCACACATGGATCCACCAGTGTCATTGCATGTGTGTTCTTTTTACTAACAACAACTGGAGTCATTGCATGTGTGTTCTTTTCGCATACCACAGATGGATCCACCAGTGTCATTGAAATGTGTGTTCTCTTCAGAGACCACACATGGATCCACCAGTGTCATTGCATGTGTGTTCTTTTTACTAACAACAACTGGAGTCATTGCATGTGTGTTCTTTTCACATACCACATATGGATCCACCAGTGTCATTGCATGTGTGTTATCTTCAGAGAACACACTTGGATGCACCAGTCTCATTGCATGTGTGTTATTTTTACTAACAACAACTAGAGTCATTTCATGACTATTCTTTTCACATACCACACATGGATCCACCAGTGTCATTCAAATGTGTGTTCTTCTCATTAACCATAGCTAGAGTCATTGCATGTGTGTTCTCTTCAGAGACCACACATGGATCCACCAGTGTCATTCAAATGTGTGTTCTTTTCACATACCACATATAGATCCAGCAGTGTCATTGAAATGTGTGTTCTCTTGAGAGACCACACATGGATCCACCAGTGTCATTGCATGTGTGCTCTTTTTACTAACAATAACCAGTGTCATTGCATGGGTGCTCTTTTTACTAACAACAACCAGAGTCATTGCATGTGTGTTCTCTTCAGAGACCACACATGGATCCACGAGTGTCATTGCATGTGTGTTATTTTTCTAACAACAACAGGAGTCATTTCATGACTATTCTTTTCACATACCACATATGGATCCACCAGTGTCATTGAAATGTGTGTTCTCTTCAAAGACCACACATGGATCCACCAGTGTCATTGCATGTGTGTTCTTTCTACTAACAACAACTAGAGTCATTGCATGTGTGTTCTTTTCACATACCACATATGGATCAACCTGTGTCATTGCATGTGTGTTATCTTCAGAGACCACACATGGATCCACCAGTGTTATTGCATGTCTGTTATTTTTACTAACAATAACTGGAGTCATTGCATGTGTTTTCTTTTCACACACCACATATGGATCCACCAGTGTCATTGCATGTGTGTTCTCTTTAGAAACCACACATGGATCCACCAGTGTCATTGCATGTGTGTTCTTTCTACTAACAACAACTGGAGTCATTTCATGTGTGTTCTTTTCACATACCACATATGGATCCACCAGTGTCATTGAAATGTGTGTTCTCTTTACAGACCACACATGGATCCACTAGTATCATTGCATGTGTGTTCTTTTTACTAACAACAAGCAGATGCATTGCATGTGTGTTCTTTTCACAATCCACCTATGGATCCACCAGTGTCATTGCATGTGTGTTCTTCTCATTAACCACAACTAGAGTCATTGCATGTATGTTCTCTTCAGAGACCACACATGGAGACACCAGTGTCATTGCATGTGTGTTCTTTTTACTAACAACAACTGGAGTCATTTCATGACTATTCTTTTCACATACCACATACGGATCCACCAGTGTCATTGAAATGTGTGTTCTCTTCAGAGACCACACATGGATCCACCAGTGTCTCTGCATGTGTGTTCTTTTTAATAACAAGAACCAGAGTCATTGCATGTGTTTTCTTTTCACAATCCACCTATGGATCCACCAGTGTCATTGCATGTGTGTTCTTCTCATTAACCACAGCCAGAGTAATTGCATGTGTGTTCTATTCAGAGACCACACATGGAGACACCAGTGTCATTGCATGTGTGTTCTTTGTACTAACAACAACTAGAGTCATTTCATGACTATTCTTTTCACATACCACATACGGATCCACCAGTGTCATTGAAATGTGTGTTCTCTTCAGAGACCACACATGGATCCACCAGTGTCATTGCATGTGTGTTCTTTTTAATAACAAGAACCAGAGTCATTGCATGTGTTTTCTTTTCACAATCCACCTATGGATCCACCAGTGTCAATGCATGTGTGTTCTTCTCATTAACCATAGTTAGAGTCATTGCATGTGTGTTCTCTTTAGAGACCACACATGGATCCACCAGTGTCATTGCATGTGTGTTCCTACTGGAGTCATTGCATGTGTGTTCTTTTCACATACCACATATGGATCCACCAGTGTCATTGAAATGTGTGTTCTCTTTAGAGACCACACATGGATCCACCAGTGTCATTGCATGTTTGTTCTTTTTACTAACAACAACTGGAGTCATTGCATGTGTGTTCTTTTCGCATACCACAGATGGATCCACAAGTGTCATTGAAATGTGTGTTCTCTTTAGAGACCACACATGGATCCACCAGTGTCATTGCATGTGTGTTCTTTTTACTAACAACAACTGGAGTCATTGCATGTGTGTTCTTTTCACATACCACATATGGATCCACCAGTGTCATTGCATGTGTGTTATCATCAGAGAACACACTTGGATGCACCAGTCTCATTGCATGTGTGTTATTTTTACTAACAACAACTAGAGTCATTTCATGACTATTCTTTTTACATACCACACATGGATCCACCAGTGTCATTCAAATGTGTGTTCTTCTCATTAACCATAGATAGAGTCATTGCATGTGTGTTCTCTTCAGAGACCACACATGGATCCACCAGTGTCATTCAAATGTGTGTTCTTTTCACATACCACATATGGATCCAGCAGTGTCATTGAAATGTGTGTTCTCTTGAGAGACCACACATGGATCCACCAGTGTCATTGCATGTGTGCTCTTTTTACTAACAATAACCAGTGTCATTGCATGGGTGCTCTTTTTACTAACAACAACCAGAGTCATTGCATGTGTGTTCTCTTCAGAGACCACACATGGATCCACGAGTGTCATTGCATGTGTGTTCTTTTTCTAACAACAATTGGAGTCATTTCATGACTATTCTTTTCACATAGCACATATGGATCCACCAGTGTCATTGAAATGTGTGTTCTCTTCAAAGACCACACATGGATCCACCAGTGTCATTGCATGTGTGTTCTTTCTACTAACAACAACTAGAGTCATTGCATGTGTGTTCTTTTCACAAACCACATATGGATCAACATGTGTCATTGCATGTGTGTTATCTTCAGAGACCACACATGGATCCACTAGTGTCATTGATGTGCGTTCTTTTTACTAACAACAACTGGAGTCATTGCATGTGTTTTCTTTTCACACACCACATATGGATCCACCAGTGTCATTGAAATGTGTGTTCTCTTCAGAGACCACACATGGATCCACCAGTGTCATTGCATGTGTGTTCTTTTTACTAACAACTACTGGAGTAATTTCATGTGTGTTCTTTTCACATACCACATATGGATCCACCAGTGTCATTGAAATGTGTGTTCTCTTCAGTAACCATAGCTAGTCATTGCATGTGTATTCTCTTCAGAGACCACACATGGATCCACTAGTGTCATTGCATGTGTGTTCTTTTTACTAACAACAACTGGAGTCATTGCATGTGTGTTCTTTTCACACACCACATATGGATCCACCAATGTCATTGAAATGTGTGTTCTCTTTAGAGACCACACATGGATCTACCAGTGTCATTTCATGTGTGCTCTTTTTACTAACAACAACCAGTGTCATTGCATCTGTGTTCTTCTCATTAACCACAGCTAGATTCATTGCATGTGTGTTCTCTTCAAGGACCACACATGGATCCACCAGTGTGATTGGATGTGTGTTCTTTTTACTAACAACAATTGGAGTCATTGCATGTGCGTTCTTTTCACATACGACATATGGATCCACCAGTGCCATTGAAATGTGTGTTCTCTTCAGAGATCACACATGGATCCACCAGTGTCATTGCATGTGTGTTCTTTATACTAACAACAACCACAGTCATTGCATGTGTGTTCTTTTCACAATCCACCAGTGTCATTGAATGTGTGTTCTTCTCATTCACCACAGCTAGAGTCATTGCATGTATGTTCTCTTCAGAGACCACACATGGATCCACCAGTGTAATTGCATGTGTGCTCTTTTTACTAACAACAACTAGAGTCATTTCATGACTATTCTTTTCACATACCACATATGGATCCACCAGTGTCATTGAAATGTGTGTTCTCTTTAGAGACCACACATGGATCCACCAGTGTCATTGCATCTGTGTTCTTTCTACTAACAACAAGCAGAGTCATTGCATGTGTGTTCTTTTCACAATCCACCTATGGATCCACCAGTGTCATTGCATGTGTGTTCTTCTCATTAACCACAGCTAGAGTCATTGCATGTATGTTCTCTTCAGAGACCACACATGGAGACACCAGTGTAATTGCATGTGTGCTCTTTTTACTAACAACAACTAGAGTCATTTCATGACTATTCTTTTCACATACCACACATGGATCCACCAGTGTCATTGCATGTGTGTTCTTTTTACTAACAACAAGCAGAGTCATTTCATGACTATTCTTTTCACATACCACATACGGATCCACCAGTGTCATTGAAATGTGTGTTCTCTTCAGAGACCACACATGGATCCACCAGTGTCATTGCATGTGTGTTCTTTTTAATAACAAGAACCAGAGTCATTGCCTATGTTTTCTTTTCACAATCCACCTATGGATCCACCAGTGTCAGTGCATGTGTGTTCTTCTCATTAACCACAGCTAGAGTTATTGCATGTGTGTTCTCTTGAGAGACCACACATGGATCCACCAGTGTCATTGCATGTGTGTTCTTTTTACTAACAACAACTGGAGTCATTGCATGTGTGTTCTATTCACATACCACATATGGATCCACTAGTGTCATTGAAATGTGTGTTCTCTTCAGAGACCACAAATGGATCCACCAGTGTCATTGCATGTGTGTTCTTTTTACTAACAACAACTAGAGTCAATGCATGTGTGTTCTTTTCACATACCACATACGGATCCACCAGTGTCATTGAAATGTGTGTTCTCTTCAGAGACCACACATGGATCCACCACTGTCATTGCATGTGTGTTCTTTTTAATAACAAGAACCAGAGTCATTGCATGTGTTTTCTTTTCACAATCCACCTATGGATCCACCAGTGTCATTGCATGTGTGTTCTTCTCATTAACCATAGTTAGAGTCATTGCATGTGTGTTCTCTTAAGAGACCACACATGGATCCACCAGTGTCATTGCATGTGTGTTCTTTTTACTAACAACAACTGGAGTCATTGCATGTGTCTTCTTTTCACATACCACATATGGATCCACCAGTGTCATTGAAATGTGTGTTCTCTTTAGAGACCACACATGGATCCACCAGTGTCATTGCATGTGTCTTCTTTTTACTAACAACAACTAGAGTCATTGCATGTGTGTTCTTTTCGCATACCACATATGGATCCACCAGTGTCATTGAAATGTGTGTTCTCTTCATAGACCACACATGGATCCACCAGTGTCATTGCATGTGTGTTCTTTTTACTAACAATAACTAGAGTCATTTCATGTGTGTTCTTTTCACATACCACCTATGGATCCCCAAGTGTCATTGAAATGTGTGTTCTCTTCAGAGACCACACATGAATCCACCAGTGTGATTGCATGTGTGTTCTTTTTACTAACAACAACTGGAGTCATTGCATGTGTGTTCTTTTCACATACCACATATGGATCCACCAGTGTCATTGCATGTATCTTATCGTCAGAGAACACACTTGGATGCACCAATCTCATTGCATGTGTGTTATTTTTATTAACAACAACTGGAGTCATTTCATGACTATTCTTTTCACATACCACACATGGATCCACTAGTGTCATTGAAATGTATGTTCTCTTTAGAGACCACGCATGGATCCACCAGTGTCATTGCATGTGTGTTCTTTTTACTAACAACAAGCAGAGTCATTGCATGTGTGTTCTTTTCACAATCCACCTATGGATCCACCAGTGTCATTGCATGTGTGTTCTTCTCATTAACCACAGCTAGAGTCATTGCATGTATGTTCTCTTCAGAGACCACACATGGATCCACCAGTGTAATTGCATGTGTGCTCTTTTTACTAACAACAACTAGAGTCATTTTATGACTATTCTTTTCACATACCACATATGGATCCACCAGTGTCATTGAAATGTGTGTTCTGTTTGGAGACCACACATGGATCCACCAGTGTCATTGCATGTGTGTTCTTTTTACTGACAACAAGCAGAGTCATTGCATGTGTGTTCTTTTCTCAATCCACCTATGGATCCACCAGTGTCATTGCATGTGTGTTCTTCTCATTAACCAAAGCTAGAGCCATTGCATGTGTGTTGTCTTCAGAGACCACACATGGATCCACCAGTGTCATTGCATGTGTGTTCTATTTACTAACAACAACTGGAGTCATTGCATGCGTGTTCTTTTCACACACCACATATGGATCTAGCAGTGTCATTGAAATGTGTGTTCTCTTCAGAGACCACACATGGATCCACCAGTGTCATTGCATGTGTGTTCTTTTTAATAACAAGAACCAGAGTCATTGCATGTGTTTTCTTTTCACAATCCACCTATGGATCCACCAGTGTCATTGCATGTGTGTTCTTCTCATTAACCATAGTTAGAGTCATTGCATGTGTGTTCTCTTCAGAGACCACACATGGATCCACCAGTGTCATTGCATGTGTGTTCTTTTTACTAACAATAACTGGAGTGATTGCATGTGTGTTTTTTTCACATACCACATATGGATCCACCAGTGTCATTGAAATGTGTGTTCTCTTTAGAGACCACACATGGATCCACTAGTGTCATTGCATGTGTGTTCTTTTTACTAACAACAACTGGAGTCATTGCATGTGTGTTCTTTTCGCATACCACATATGGATCCACCAGTGTCATTGAAATGTGTGTTCTCTTCAGAGACCACACATGGATCAACCAGTGTCATTGCATGTGTGTTCTTTTTACTAACAACAACTGGAGTCATTCGATGTGTGTTCTTTTCACATACCACATATGGATCCACCAGTGTCATTGAAATGTGTGTTATCTTTAGAGACCACACATGGATCCACCAGTGTCATTGCATGTGTGTTCTTTTCGCATACCACAGATGGATCCACCAGTGTCATTGAAATGTGTGTTCTCTTTAGAGACCACACATGGATCCACCAGTGTCATTGCATGTGTGTTCTTTTTACTAACAACAACTGGAGTCATTGCATGTGTGTTCTTTTCACATACCACATATGGATCCACCAGTGTCATTGCATGTGTGTTATCTTCAGAGAACACACTTGGATGCACCAGTCTCATTGCATGTGTGTTATTTTTACTAACAACAACTAGAGTCATTTCATGACTATTCTTTTCACATACCACACATGGATCCACCAGTGTCATTCAAATGTGTGTTCTTCTCATTAACCATAGCTAGAGTCATTGCATGTGTGTTCTCTTCAGAGACCACACATGGATCCACCAGTGTCATTCAAATGTGTGTTCTTTTCACTTGCCACATATGGATCCAGCAGTGTCATTGAAATGTGTGTTCTCTTGAGAGACCACACATGGATCCACCAGTGTCATTGCATGTGTGCTCTTTTTACTAACAATAACCAGTGTCATTGCATGTGTGCTCTTTTTACTAACAACAACCAGAGTCATTGCATGTGTGTTCTCTTCAGAGACCACACATGGATCCACGAGTGTCATTGCATGTGTGTTCTTTTTCTAACAACAACTGGAGTCATTTCATGACTATTCTTTTCAAATACCACATATGGATCCACCAGTGTCATTGAAATGTGTGTTCTCTTCAAAGACCACACATGGATCCACTAGTGTCATTGCATGTGTGTTCTTTTTACTAACAACAACTGGAGTCATTGCATGTGTTTTATTTTCACACACCACATATGGATCCACCAGTGTCATAGAAATGTGTGTTCTCTTCAGAGACCACACATGGATCCACCAGTGTCATTGCATGCGTGTTCTTTTTACTAACAACAACTGGAGTCATTTCATGTGTGTTCTTTTCACATGCCACATATGGATCCATCAGTGTCATTGAAATGTGTGTTCTCTTCAGTAACCATAGCTAGTCATTACATGTGTGTTCTCTTCAGAGACCACACATGGATCCACCAGTGTCATTGCATGTGTGTTCTTTTTACTAACAACAACTGGAGTCATTGCATGTGTGTTCTTTTCACACACCACATATGGATCCACCAATGTCATTGAAATGTGTGTTCTCTTTAGAGACCACACATAGATCTACCAGTGTCATTTCATGTGTGCTCTTTTTACTAACAACAAGTAGTGTCATTGCATCTGTGTTCTTCTCATTAACCATAACTAGATTCATTGCATGTGTGTTCTCTTCAGAGACCACACATGGATCCACCAGTGTCATTGCATGTGTGTTCTCTTTACTAACAACAACTGGAGTCATTGCATGTGTGTTCTTTTCACATACGAAATATGGATCCACCAGTGCCATTGAAATGTGTGTTCTCTTCAGAGACCACACATGGATCCACCAGTGTCATTCCATGTGTGTTCGTTATACTAACAACAACCATAGTCATTGCATGTGTGTTCTTTTCACAATCCACCTATGGATCCACCAGTGTCATTGCATGTGTGTTCGTCTCATTAACCACAGCTAGAGTCATTGCATGTGTGTACTATTCAGAGACCACACATGGATCCACCAGTATCATTGCATGTGTGTTCTTTTTACTAACTACAACTGGAGTCATTTCATGACTATTCTTTTCACATACCACACATGGATCCACTAGTGTCATTGAAATGTATGTTCTCTTTAGAGACCACACATGGATCCACAGTGTCATTGCATGTGTGTTCTTTTTACAAACAACAAGCAGAGTCATTGCATATGTCTTCTTTTCACAATCCACTAGTGTCATTGCATGTGTGTTCTTCTCATTAACCACAGCTAGAGTCATTGCATGTATGTTCTCTTCAGAGACCACACATGGATCCACCAGTGTAATTGCATGTGTGCTCTTTTTACTAACAACAACTAGAGTCATTTCATGACTATTCTTTTCACATACCACATATGGATCCACCAGTGTCATTGAAATGTGTGTTCTCTTTACAGACCACACATGGATCCACTAGTGTCATTGCATGTGTGTTCTTTTTACTAACAACAAGCAGAGTCATTGCATGTGTGTTCTTTTCACAATCCACCTATGGATCCACTAGTGTCATTGCATGTGTGTTCTTCTCATTAACCACAGCTAGAGTCATTCCATGTATGTTCTCTTCAGAGACCACACATGGAGACACCAGTGTCATTGCATGCGTGTTCTTTTTACTAACAACAACTGGAGTCATTTCATGACTATTCTTTTCACATACCACATGCGGATCCACCAGTGTCATTGAACTGTGTGTTCTCTTCAAAGACCACACATGGATCCACTAGTGTCATTGCATGTGTGTTCTTTTTAATAAGAAGAACCAGAGTCATTGCATGTGTTTTCTTTTCACAATCCACCTATGGATCCACCAGTGTCATTGCATGTGTGTTCTTCTCATTAACCATAGTTAGAGTCATTGCATGTGTGTTCTCTTCAGAGACCACACATGGATCCACCGGTGTCATTGCATGTGTGTTCTTTTTACTAACAACAACTGGAGTCATTGCATGTGTGTTCTTTTCACGTACCACATATGGATCCACCAGTGTCATTGAAATGTGCGTTCTCTTTAGAGACCACACATGGATCCACCAGTGTCATTGAAATGTGTGTTCTCTCCAGTAAACACAGCTAGAGTCATTGCATGTGTGTTCTCTTTAGAGACCACACATGGATCCACCAGTGTAATTGCATGTGTGCTCTTTTTACTAACAACAACTAGAGTCATTTCATGACTATTCTGTTCACACACACCACATATGGATCTAGAAGTGTCATTGAAATGTGTGTTCTCTTCAGATACCACACATGGATCCACCAGTGTCATTGCATGTGTGTCCTTTTCACATACCACATATGGATCCACCAGTGTCATTGAAATGTGTGTTCTCTTAAGTAACCACAGCTAGAGCCATTGCATGTGTGTTGTCTTCAGAGACCACACATGGATCCACCAGTGTCATTGCATGTGTGTTCTATTTACTAACAACAACTGGAGTCATTGCATGCGTGTTCTTTTCACACACCACATATGGATCTAGCAGTGTCATTGAAATGTGTGTTCTCTTCAGAGACCACACATGGATCCACCAGTGTCATTGCATGTGTGTTCTTTTTAATAACAAGAACCAGAGTCTTTGCATGTGTTTTCTTTTCACAATCCACCTATGGATCCACCAGTGTCATTGCATGTGTGTTCTTCTCATTAACCATAGTTAGAGTCATTGCATGTGTGTTCTCTTCAGAGACCACACATGGATCCACCAGTGTCATTGCATGTGTGTTCTTTTTACTAACAACAACTGGAGTCATTGCATGTGTGTTCTTTTCACATACCACATATGGATCCAACAGTGTCATTGAAATGTGTGTTCTCTTTAGAGACCACACATGGATCCACCAGTGTCATTGCATGCGTGTTCTTTTTATTAACAACAACCAGAGTCATTGCATGTGTGTTCTTTTCGCATACCACATATGGATCCACCAGTGTCATTGAAATGTGTGTTCTTCTCATTAACCATAGTTAGAGTCATTGCATGTGTGTTCTCTTCAGAGACCACACATGGATCCACCAGTGTCATTGCATGTGTGTTCTTTTTACTAACAACAACTGGAGTCATTGCATGTGTGTTCTTTTCACATACCACATATGGATCCAACAGTGTCATTGAAATGTGTGTTCTCTTTAGAGACCACACATGGATCCACCAGTGTCATTGCATGCGTGTTCTTTTTATTAACAACAACTGGAGTCATTGCATGTGTGTTCTTTTCGCATACCACATATGGATCCACCAGTGTCATTGAAATGTGTGTTCTCTTCATAGACCACACATGGATCCACTAGTGTCATTGCATGTGTGTTCTTTTTACTAACAACAACTGGAGTCATTTCATGTGTGTTCTTTTCACATACCACATATGGATCCACAAGTGTCATTGAAATGTGTGTTCTCTTCAGAGACCACACATGAATCCACCAGTGTGATTGCATGGGTGTTCTTTTTAATAACAACAACTAGAGTCATTGCATGTGTGTTCTTTTCACATACCACATATGGATCCACCAGTGTCATTGCATGTGTGTTATCTTCAGAGAACACACTTGGATGCACCAATCTCATTGCATGTGTGTTATTTTTACTAACAACAACAGGAGTCATTTCATGACTATTCTTTTCACATACCACACATGGATCCACTAGTGTCATTGAAATGTATGTTCTCTTTAGAGACCACACATGGATCCACCAGTGTCATTGCATGTGTGTTCTTTTTACTGACAACAAGCAGAGTCATTGCATGTGTGTTCTTTTCACAATCCACCTATGGATCCACCAGTGTCATTGCATGTGTGTTCTTCTCATTAACCACAGCTAGAGTCATTGCATGTATGTTCTCTTCAGAGACCACACATGGATCCACCAGTGTAATTGCATGTGTGCTCTTTTTACTAACAACAACTAGAGTCATTTCATGACTATTCTGTTCACATACCACATATGGATACACCAGTGTCATTGAAATGTGTGTTCTCTTTGGAGACCACACATGGATCCACCAGTGTCATTGCATGTGTGTTCTTTTTACTAACAATAAGCAGAGTCATTGCATGTGTGTTCTTTTCACAATCCACCTATGGATCCACTAGTGTCATTGCATGTGTGTTCTTCTCATTAACCACAGCTAGAGTCATTGCATGTATGTTCTCTTCAGAGATCACACATGGATCCACTAGTGTAATTGCATGTGTGCTCTTTTTACAAACAACAACTAGAGTCATTTCATGACTATTCTTTTCACATACCACATATGGATCCACCAGTGTCATTGAAATGTGTGTTCTCTTTAGAGACCACACATGGATCCACTAGTGTCATTGCATGTGTGTTCTTTTTACTAACAACAACCAGAGTCATTGCATGTGTGTTCTTTTCACAATCCACCTATGGATCCACCAGTGTCATTGCATGTGTGTTATTCTCATTAACCACATCCAGAGTCATTGCATGTGTGTTCTATTCAGAGGCCACACATGGAGACACCAGTGTCATTGCATGTGTGTTCTTTTTTAGTAACAACAACTGGAGTCATTTCATGACTATTCTTTTCACATACCACATACGGATCCACCAGTGTCATTGAAATGTGTGTTCTCTTCAGAGACCACACATGGATCCACCAGTGTCATTTCATGTGTGTTCTTTTTAATAACAAGAACCAGAGTCATTGCATGTGTTTTCTTTTCACAATCCACCTATGGATCCACCAGTGTCATTGCATGTGTGTTCTTCTCATTAACCACAATTAGAGTCATTGCAGGTGTGTTCTCTTCAGAGACCACACCTGGATCCACCAGTGTCATTGCATGTGTGTTTTTTTACTAACAACAATTAGAGTCATTGCATGTATGTTATTTTCACATACGACATATGGATCCACCAGTGTCATTGAAATGTGTGTTCTCTTCAGAGACCACACATGGATCCACCAGTGTCATTGCATGTGTGTTCTTTTTTACTAACAACAACTAGAGTCAATGCATGTGTATTCTTCTCACATACCACAAATGGATCCACCTGTGTCATTGAAATGTGTGTTCTTCTCATTAACCATAGCTAGAGTCATTGCATGTGTGTTCTCTTCACAGACCACACATGGAGACACCAGTGTCATTGCATGTGTGTTCTTTGTACTAACAACAACTAGAGTCATTGCATGTGTGTTCTTTTCACATACCACATATGGATCCACAAGTGTCATTGAAATGTGTGTTCTCTTCAGAGACCACACATGAATCCACTAGTGTCATTTCATGTGTGTTCTTTTTACTAACAACAACTAGAGTCATTGCATGTGTGTTCTTTTCACATAGCACATATGGATCCACCAGTGTCATTGCATTTGTGTTCTCTTCAGAGACCACACATGGATCCACCAGGCTCATTACATGTGCGTTCTTTTCACTAACAACAACTATAGTCATTTCATGAATATTCTTTTCACATACCACATATGGATCCACTAGTGTCATTGAAATGTGTGTTCTTCTCATTAACCATAGCTAGAGTCATTGCATGTGTGTTCTCTTCAGAGACCACACATGGATCCAGTAGTGTCATTGCATGTGTGTTCTTTTTACTAACAACAACTCGAGTCATTGCATGTGTGTTCTTTTCACACACCACATATGGATCCAACAGTGTCATTAAAATATGTGTTCTCTTCAGAGACCACACATGGATCCACCAGTGTCATTGCATGTGTGCTCTTTTTACTAACAATAACCAGTGTCATTGCATGTGTGCTATTTTTACTAACACCAACCAAAGTCATTGCATGTGTGTTCTCTTCAGAGAACACACATGGATCCACGAGAGTCATTGCATGTGTGTTCTTTTTACTAACAACAACTGGAGTCATATCCATGACTATTCTTTTCACATACCACATATGGATCTACCAGTGTCATTGAAATGTGTGTTCTCTTCAAAGACCACACATGGATCCACTAGTGTTATTGCATGTGTGTTCTTTCTACTAACAACAACTAGAGTCATTGCATGTGTGTTCTTTTCACATACCACATATGGATCCACTTGTGTCATTGAAATGTGTGTTCTTCTCATTAACCACAGCTAGATTCATTGCACGTGTGTTCTCTTGTCATTGCATGTGTGCTCTTTTTAATAACAAGAACCAGAGTCATTGCATGTGTTTTCTTTTCACAATCCACCTATGGATCCACCAGTGTCATTGCATGTGTGTTCTTCTCATTAACCATAGTTAGAGTCATTGCATGTGTGTTCTCTTCAGAGACCACACATGGATCCACCAGTGTCATTGCATGTGTGTTCTTTTTACTAACAACAACTGGAGTCATTGCATGTGTGTTCTTTTCACATACCACATATGGATCCAACAGTGTCATTGAAATGTGTGTTCTCTTTAGAGACCACACATGGTTCCACCAGTGTCATTGCATGCGTGTTCTTTTTACTAACAACAACTGGAGTCATTGCATGTGTGTTCTTTTCGCATACCACATATGGATCCACCAGTGTCATTGAAATGTGTGTTCTCTTCATAGACCACACATGGATCCACCAGTGTCATTGCATGTGTGTTCTTTTTACTAACAACAACTGGAGTCATTTCATGTGTGTTCTTTTCACATACCACATATGGAACCACAAGTGTCATTGAAATGTGTGTTCTCTTCAGAGACCACACATGAATCCACCAGTGTGATTGCATGTGTGTTCTTTTTAATAACAACAACTGGAGTCATTGCATGTGTGTTCTTTTCACATACCACATATGGATCCACCAGTGTCATTGCATGTGTGTTATCTTCAGAGAACACACTTGGATGCACCAATCTCATTGCATGTGTGTTATTTTTACTAACAACAACTGGAGTCATTTCATGACTATTCTTTTCACATACCACACATGGATCCACTAGTGTCATTGAAATGTATGTTCTCTTTAGAGACCACACATGGATCCACCAGTGTCATTGCATGTGTGTTCTTTTTACTGACAACAAGCAGAGTCATTGCATGTGTGTTCTTTTCACAATCCACCTATGGATCCACCAGTGTCATTGCATGTGTGTTCTTCTCATTAACCACAGCTAGAGTCATTGCATGTATGTTCTCTTCAGAGACCACACATGGATCCACCAGTGTAATTGCATGTGTGCTCTTTTTACTAACAACAACTAGAGTCATTTCATGACTATTCTGTTCACATACCACATATGGATCCACCAGTGTCATTGAAATGTGTGTTCTCTTTGGAGACCACACATGGATCCACCAGTGTCATTGCATGTGTGTTCTTTTTACTAACAATAAGCAGAGTCATTGCATGTGTGTTCTTTTCACAATCCACCTATGGATCCACTAGTGTCATTACATGTGTGTTCTTCTCATTAACCACAGCTAGAGTCATTGCATGTATGTTCTCTTCAGAGATCACACATGGATCCACTAGTGTAATTGCATGTGTGCTCTTTCTACTAACAACAACTAGAGTCATTTCATGACTATTCTTTTCACATACCACATATGGATCCACCAGTGTCATTGAAATGTGTGTTCTCTTTAGAGACCACACATGGATCCACCAGTGTCATTGCATGTGTGTTCTTTTTACTAACAACAACCAGAGTCATTGCATGTGTGTTCTTTTCACAATCCACCTATGGATCCACCAGTGTCATTGCATGTGTGTTCTTCTCATTAACCACAGCCAGAGTCATTGCATGTGTGTTCTATTCAGAGACCACACATGGAGACACCAGTGTCATTGCATGTGTGTTCTTTTTTAGTAACAACAACTGGAATCATTTCATGACTATTCTTTTCACATACCACATACGGATCCACCAGTGTCATTGAAATGTGTGTTCTCTTCAGAGACCACACATGGATCCACCAGTGTCATTGCATGTGTGTTCTTTTTAATAACAAGAACCAGAGTCATTGCATGTGTTTTCTTTTCACAATCCACCTATGGATCCACCAGTGTCATTGCATGTGTGTTCTTCTCATTAACCACAATTAGAGTCATTGCAGGTGTGTTCTCTTCAGAGACCACACCTGGATCCACCAGTGTCATTGCATGTGTGTTTTTTTACTAACAACAATTAGAGTCATTGCATGTATGTTATTTTCACATACGACATATGGATCCACCAGTGTCATTGAAATGTGTGTTCTCTTCAGAGACCACACATGGATCCACCAGTGTCATTGCATGTGTGTTCTTTTTTACTAACAACAACTAGAGTCAATGCATGTGTATTCTTCTCACATACCACAAATGGATCCACATGTTCATTGAAATGTGTGTTCTTCTCATTAACCATAGCTAGAGTCATTGCATGTGTGTTCTCTTCATAGACCACACATGGAGACACCAGTGTCATTGCATGTGTGTTCTTTGTACTAACAACAACTAGAGTCATTGCATGTGTGTTCTTTTCACATACCACATATGGATCCACAAGTGTCATTGAAATGTGTGTTCTCTTCAGAGACCACACATGAATCCACTAGTGTCATTTCATGTGTGTTCTTTTTACTAACTACAACTAGAGTCATTGCATGTGTGTTCTTTTCACATAGCACATATGGAGACACCAGTGTCATTGCATGTGTGTTCTTTGTACTAACAACAACTAGAGTCATTGCATGTGTGTTCTTTTCACATACCACATATGGATCCACAAGTGTCATTGAAATGTGTGTTCTCTTCAGAGACCACACATGAATCCACTAGTGTCATTTCATGTGTGTTCTTTTTACTAACAACAACTAGAGTCATTGCATGTGTGTTCTTTTCACATAGCACATATGGATCCACCAGTGTCATTGCATTTGTGTTCTCTTCAGAGACCACACATGGATCCACCAGGCTCATTACATGTGCGTTCTTTTCACTAACAACAACTATAGTCATTTCATGAATATTCTTTTCACATACCACATATGGATCCACTAGTGTCATTGAAATGTGTGTTCTTCTCATTAACCATAGCTAGAGTCATTGCATGTGTGTTCTCTTCAGAGACCACACATGGATCCAGTAGTGTCATTGCATGTGTGTTCTTTTTACTAACAACAACTCGAGTCATTGCATGTGTGTTCTTTTCACACACCACATATGGATCCAACAGTGTCATTAAAATATGTGTTCTCTTCAGAGACCACACATGGATCCACCAGTGTCATTGCATGTGTGCTCTTTTTACTAACAATAACCAGTGTCATTGCATGTGTGCTATTTTTACTAACACCAACCAAAGTCATTGCATGTGTGTTCTCTTCAGAGAACACACATGGATCCACGAGAGTCATTGCATGTGTGTTCTTTTTACTAACAACAACTGGAGTCATATCCATGACTATTCTTTTCACATACCACATATGGATCTACCAGTGTCATTGAAATGTGTGTTCTCTTCAAAGACCACACATGGATCCACTAGTGTTATTGCATGTGTGTTCTTTCTACTAACAACAACTAGAGTCATTGCATGTGTGTTCTTTTCACATACCACATATGGATCCACTTGTGTCATTGAAATGTGTGTTCTTCTCATTAACCACAGCTAGATTCATTGCACGTGTGTTCTCTTGTCATTGCATGTGTGCTCTTTTTAATAACAAGAACCAGAGTCATTGCATGTGTTTTCTTTTCACAATCCACCTATGGATCCACCAGTGTCATTGCATGTGTGTTCTTCTCATTAACCATAGTTAGAGTCATTGCATGTGTGTTCTCTTCAGAGACCACACATGGATCCACCAGTGTCATTGCATGTGTGTTCTTTTTACTAACAACAACTGGAGTCATTGCATGTGTGTTCTTTTCACATACCACATATGGATCCAACAGTGTCATTGAAATGTGTGTTCTCTTTAGAGACCACACATGGATCCACCAGTGTCATTGCATGCGTGTTCTTTTTACTAACAACAACTGGAGTCATTGCATGTGTGTTCTTTTCGCATACCACATATGGATCCACCAGTGTCATTGAAATGTGTGTTCTCTTCATAGACCACACATGGATCCACCAGTGTCATTGCATGTGTGTTCTTTTTACTAACAACAACTGGAGTCATTTCATGTGTGTTCTTTTCACATACCACATATGGAACCACAAGTGTCATTGAAATGTGTGTTCTCTTCAGAGACCACACATGAATCCACCAGTGTGATTGCATGTGTGTTCTTTTTAATAACAACAACTGGAGTCATTGCATGTGTGTTCTTTTCACATACCACATATGGATCCACCAGTGTCATTGCATGTGTGTTATCTTCAGAGAACACACTTGGATGCACCAATCTCATTGCATGTGTGTTATTTTTACTAACAACAACTGGAGTCATTTCATGACTATTCTTTTCACATACCACACATGGATCCACTAGTGTCATTGAAATGTATGTTCTCTTTAGAGACCACACATGGATCCACCAGTGTCATTGCATGTGTGTTCTTTTTACTGACAACAAGCAGAGTCATTGCATGTGTGTTCTTTTCACAATCCACCTATGGATCCACCAGTGTCATTGCATGTGTGTTCTTCTCATTAACCACAGCTAGAGTCATTGCATGTATGTTCTCTTCAGAGACCACACATGGATCCACCAGTGTAATTGCATGTGTGCTCTTTTTACTAACAACAACTAGAGTCATTTCATGACTATTCTGTTCACATACCACATATGGATCCACCAGTGTCATTGAAATGTGTGTTCTCTTTGGAGACCACACATGGATCCACCAGTGTCATTGCATGTGTGTTCTTTTTACTAACAATAAGCAGAGTCATTGCATGTGTGTTCTTTTCACAATCCACCTATGGATCCACTAGTGTCATTACATGTGTGTTCTTCTCATTAACCACAGCTAGAGTCATTGCATGTATGTTCTCTTCAGAGATCACACATGGATCCACTAGTGTAATTGCATGTGTGCTCTTTCTACTAACAACAACTAGAGTCATTTCATGACTATTCTTTTCACATACCACATATGGATCCACCAGTGTCATTGAAATGTGTGTTCTCTTTAGAGACCACACATGGATCCACCAGTGTCATTGCATGTGTGTTCTTTTTACTAACAACAACCAGAGTCATTGCATGTGTGTTCTTTTCACAATCCACCTATGGATCCACCAGTGTCATTGCATGTGTGTTCTTCTCATTAACCACAGCCAGAGTCATTGCATGTGTGTTCTATTCAGAGACCACACATGGAGACACCAGTGTCATTGCATGTGTGTTCTTTTTTAGTAACAACAACTGGAATCATTTCATGACTATTCTTTTCACATACCACATACGGATCCACCAGTGTCATTGAAATGTGTGTTCTCTTCAGAGACCACACATGGATCCACCAGTGTCATTGCATGTGTGTTCTTTTTAATAACAAGAACCAGAGTCATTGCATGTGTTTTCTTTTCACAATCCACCTATGGATCCACCAGTGTCATTGCATGTGTGTTCTTCTCATTAACCACAATTAGAGTCATTGCAGGTGTGTTCTCTTCAGAGACCACACCTGGATCCACCAGTGTCATTGCATGTGTGTTTTTTTACTAACAACAATTAGAGTCATTGCATGTATGTTATTTTCACATACGACATATGGATCCACCAGTGTCATTGAAATGTGTGTTCTCTTCAGAGACCACACATGGATCCACCAGTGTCATTGCATGTGTGTTCTTTTTTACTAACAACAACTAGAGTCAATGCATGTGTATTCTTCTCACATACCACAAATGGATCCACATGTTCATTGAAATGTGTGTTCTTCTCATTAACCATAGCTAGAGTCATTGCATGTGTGTTCTCTTCATAGACCACACATGGAGACACCAGTGTCATTGCATGTGTGTTCTTTGTACTAACAACAACTAGAGTCATTGCATGTGTGTTCTTTTCACATACCACATATGGATCCACAAGTGTCATTGAAATGTGTGTTCTCTTCAGAGACCACACATGAATCCACTAGTGTCATTTCATGTGTGTTCTTTTTACTAACTACAACTAGAGTCATTGCATGTGTGTTCTTTTCACATAGCACATATGGATCCACCAGTGTCATTGCATCTGTGTTGTCTTCAGAGACCACACATGGATCCACCAGGCTCATTGCATGTGCGTTCTTTTCACTAACAACAACTAGAGTCATTTCATGAATATTCTTTTCACATACCACATATGGATCCACTAGTGTCATTGAAATGTGTGTTCTTCTCATTAACCATAGCTAGAGTCATTGCATGTGTGTTCTCTTCAGAGACCAGACATGGATCCAGTAGTGTCATTGCATGTGTGTTCTTTTTACTAACAACAACTCGAGTCATTGCATGTGTGTTCTTTTCACACACCACATATGGATCCAGCAGTGTCATTAAAATGTGTGTTCTCTTCAGAGACCACACATGGATCCACCAGTGTCATTGCATGTGTGCTCTTTTTACTAACAATAACCAGTGTCATTGCATGTGTGCTATTTTTACTAACACCAACCAGTGTAATTGCATGTGTGATCTTTTTACTAACAACAACTAGAGTCATTTCATGACTGTTCTTTTCACATACCACATATGGATCCACTAGTGTCATTGCATGTGTGTTCTTTTTACTAACAACAACTAGAGTCATTGCATGTTTTTATTTTCACACACCACATATGGATCCACCAGTGTCATTGAAATGTGTGTTCTGTTTAGAGACCACACATGGATCTACCAGTGTCATTTCATGTGTGCTCTTTTTACTAACAAAAACCAGTGTCATTGCATGCGTGTTCTTCTCATTAACCACAGCTAGATTCATTGCATGTGTGTTCTCTTTAGAGACCACACATGGATTCACGAGTGTCATTGCATGTGTGTTCTTATTAATAACAACAACTGGAGTCATTTCATGACTATTCTTTTCACATACCACATATGGATGTACCAGTGTCATTGAAATGTGTGTTCTCTTCAAAGACCACACATGGATCCACCAGTGTCATTGCATGTCTGTTCTTTCTACTAACAACAACTAGAGTCATTGCATGTGTGTTCTTTTCACATACCACATATGGATCCACATGTGTCATTGAAATGTGTGTTCTTCTCATTAACCACATCTAGATTCATTGCATGTGTGTTATCTTTAGAGACCACACATGGATCCACCAGTGTCATTGCATGTGTGTACTTTTTACTAACAACGATTAGAGTCATTGCATGTGTGTTCTTTTCACATACCACATATGGATCCACCAGTGTCATTGGATCTGTGCGTTCTCTTCAGAGACCACACATGGATCCACTAGTGTCTTTGCATGTGAGTACTTTTTACTAACAACAACTAGAGTCATTTCATGTGTGTTCTTTTCATATACCACATATGGATCCACCGGTGTCATTGAAATGTGTGTTCTCTTCAGTAACCACAACTAGAGTCATTGCATGTGTGTTCTCTTCAGAGACCACACATGGATCCACCAGTGTCATTGCATGTGTGTTCTTTTTACTAGCAACAACGGGAGTTATTGCATGTGTGTTCTTTTCACACACCACATATGGATCCACCAGTGTCATTGAAATGTGTGTTCTCTTTAGAGACCACACATGGATCTACCAGTGTCATTGCATGTGTGTACTTTTTACTAACAACAACTGGAGTCATTTCATGTGTGTTCTTTTCACATACCACATATGGATCCACCAGTCTCATTGAAATGTGTGTTCTCTTGAGTAACCATAGCTAGAGTCATTGCATGTGTGTTCTCTTCAGAGACCACACATGGATCCACCGGTGTCATTGCATGTGTGTTCTTTTTACTAACAACAACGGGAGTCATTGCATGTGTGTTCTTTTCACACACCACATATGGATCCACCAGTGTCATTGAAATGTGTGTTCTCTTTAGAGACCACACATGGATATACCAGTGTCATTTCATGTGTGCTCTTTTTACTAACAACAACCAGTGTCATTGTATGTGTGTTCTTCTCATTAACCACAGCTAGATTCATTGCATGTGTGTTCTCTTCAGAGACCACACATGGATTCACCAGTGTCATTGCATGTGTGTTCTCTTCAGACACCACACATGGATCCACCAGTGTGATTGCATGTGTGTTCTTTTTACTAACAACAACTGGAGTCATTGCATGTGTGTTCTTTTCACATACCACATATGGATCCACCAGTGTCATTGAAATGTGTGTTCTCTTCAGAGACCACACATGGATCCACTAGTGTCATTGCATGTGTGTTCTTTTTACTAACAACAACTAGAGTCAATGCATGTGTGTTCTTTTCACATACCACATATGGATCCACCTGTGTCATTGAAATGTGTGTTCTTTTCTCATTAACCACAGCTAGAGTCACTGCTTGTGTGTTCTCTTCAGAGACCACACATGGATCCACCAGTGTCATTGCATGTGTGTTCTTTTTACTAACAACAACTGGAGTCATTGCCTGTGTGTTCTTTTCACATACCACATATGGATCCGGAAGTGTCATTGATATGTTTGTTCTCTTCAGAGACCACACATGAATCCACCAGTGTCATTGCGTGTGTGTTGTTTTTAGTAACAACGACTAGAGTCATTGCATGTGTGTGTTTTTCACATACCACATATGGATCCTCCAGTGTCATTGCATGTGTGTTCTCTTCAGAGACCACACTTGGATCCACTAGTCTCATTGCATGTGTGTTATTTTTACTAACAACAACTAGAGTCATTTCATGGCTATTCTTTTCACATACCACATATGGATCCACTAGGGTCATCGAAATGTGTGTTCTTCTCATTAACCATAGCTAGAATCATTGCATCTGTGTTCTCTTTAGAGACCACACATGGATCCACCAGTGTCATTGCATGTGTGTTCTTTTTACTAACAACAACTGGCGTCATTGCATGTGTGTTCTTTTCAAATACCACATATGGATCCACAAGTCTCATTGACATGTGTGTTCTCTTCAGAGACCACACTTGGATCCACCAGTGTCATTGCATGTGTGTTCTTTTTAATAACAAGAACCAGAGTCATTGCATGTGTTTTCTTTTCACAATCCACCTATGGATCCACCAGTGTCATTGCATGTGTGTTCTTCTCATTAACCACAATTAGAGTCATTGCAGGTGTGTTCTCTTCAGAGACCACACCTGGATCCACCAGTGTCATTGCATGTGTGTTTTTTTACTAACAACAATTAGAGTCATTGCATGTATGTTATTTTCACATACGACATATGGATCCACCAGTGTCATTGAAATGTGTGTTCTCTTCAGAGACCACACATGGATCCACCAGTGTCATTGCATGTGTGTTCTTTTTTACTAACAACAACTAGAGTCAATGCATGTGTATTCTTCTCACATACCACAAATGGATCCACATGTTCATTGAAATGTGTGTTCTTCTCATTAACCATAGCTAGAGTCATTGCATGTGTGTTCTCTTCACAGACCACACATGGAGACACCAGTGTCATTGCATGTGTGTTCTTTGTACTAACAACAACTAGAGTCATTGCATGTGTGTTCTTTTCACATACCACATATGGATCCACAAGTGTCATTGAAATGTGTGTTCTCTTCAGAGACCACACATGAATCCACTAGTGTCATTTCATGTGTGTTCTTTTTACTAACTACAACTAGAGTCATTGCATGTGTGTTCTTTTCACATAGCACATATGGATCCACCAGTGTCATTGCATCTGTGTTCTCTTCAGAGACCACACATGGATCCACCAGGCTCATTGCATGTGCGTTCTTTTCACTAACAACAACTAGAGTCATTTCATGAATATTCTTTTCACATACCACATATGGATCCACTAGTGTCATTGAAATGTGTGTTCTTCTCATTAACTATAGCTAGAGTCATTGCATGTGTGTTCTCTTCAGAGACCAGACATGGATCCAGTAGTGTCATTGCATGTGTGTTCTTTTTACTAACAACAACTCGAGTCATTGCATGTGTGTTCTTTTCACACACCACATATGGATCCAGCAGTGTCATTAAAATGTGTGTTCTCTTCAGAGACCACACATGGATCCACCAGTGTCATTGGATGTGTGCTCTTTTTACTAACAATAACCAGTGTCATTGCATGTGTGCTATTTTTACTAACACCAACCAAAGTCATTGCATGTGTGTTCTCTTCAGAGAACACACATGGATCCACGAGAGTCATTGCATGTGTGTTCTTTTTACTAACAACAACTGGAGTCATATCCATGACTATTCTTTTCACATACCACATATGGATCTACTAGTGTCATTGAAATGTGTGTTCTCTTCAAAGACCACAAATGGATCCACTAGTGTTATTGCATGTGTGTTCTTTCTACTAACAACAACTAGAGTCATTGCATGTGTGTTCTTTTCACATACCACATATGGATCCACTTGTGTCATTGAAATGTGTGTTCTTCTCATTAACCACAGCTAGATTCATTGCACGTGTGTTCTCTTCAGAGACCACACATGGATCCACCAGTGTAATTGCATGTGTGCTCTTTTTACTAACAACTAGAGTCATTTCATGACTATTATTTTCACATACCACATATGGATCCACTAGTGTCATTGAAATGTGTGGTCTCTTTAGAGACCACACATGGATCCGCTAGTGTCATTGCATGTGTGTTCTTTTTACTAACAACAACCACTGTCATTGCATGTGTGTTCTTTTCACAATCCACCTATGGATCCACCAGTGTCATTGCATGTGTGTTCTTCTCATTAACCACAGTTGGAGTCATTGCATGTGTGTTCTACTCAGAGACCACACATGGATCCACCAGTGTCATTGCATGTGTGTTCTTTTTACTAACTATAACTGCAGTCATTTCATGACTATTCTTTTCACATACCACATACGGATCCACTAATGTCATTGAAATGTGTGTTCTCTTCAGAGACCACACTTGGATCCACCAGTGTCATTGCATGTGTGTTCTTTTTAATAACAAAAACCAGATTCATTGCATGTGTGTTCTTTTCACAATCCACCTATGGATCCACCAGTGTCATTGCATGTGTGTTCTTCTCATTAACCACAGCTAGAATCATTGCATGTGTGTTCTCTTGAGAGACCACACATGGATCCACCAGTGTCATTGCATGTGTGTTCTTTTTACTAACAACAACTGGAGTCATTGCATGTGTGTTCTATTCACATACCACATATGGATCCACTAGTGTCATTGAAATGTGTGTTCTCTTCAGAGACCACAAATGGATCCACCAGTGTCATTGCATGTGTGTTCTTTTTACTAACAACAACTAGAGTCAATGCATGTGTGTTCTTTTCACATACCACATATGGATCCACCTATGTCATTGAAATGTGTGTTCTTCTCATTAACCACATCTAGAGTCATTGCATGTGTGTTCTCTTCAGAGACCACACATGGATCCACCAGTGTGATTGCATGTGTGTTCTTTATACTAACAACAACCACAGTCATTGCATGTGTGTTCTTTTCACAATCCACCTATGGATCCACCAGTGTCATTGCATGTGTGTTCTTCTCATTAACCACGGCTAGAGTCATTGCATGCGTGTTCTATTCAGAGACCACACATGGATCCACCAGTATCATTGCATGTGTGTTCATTTTACTAACTACAACTGGAGTCATTTCATGACTATTCTTTTCACATACCACATACGGATCCACCAGTGTCATTGAAATGTGTGTTCTCTTCAGAGACCACACATGGATCCACCAGTGTCATTGCATGTGTGTTCTTTTTAATAACAACAACCAGATTCATTGCATGTGTGTTCTTTTCACAATCCACGTATGGATCCACTAGTGTCATTGCATGTGTGTTCTTCTCATTAACCACAACTAGAGTCATTGCATGTGTGTTCTCTTCAGAGACCACACCTGGATCCACCAGTGTCATTGCATGTGTGTTCTTTTTTCTAACAACAATTAGAGTCATTGCATGTATGTTCTTTTCACATACGACATATGGATCCACCAGTGTCATTGAAATGTGTGTTCTCTTCAGAGACCACACATGGATCCACCAGTGTCATTGCATGTGTGTTCTTTTTACTAACAACAACTAGAGTCAATGCATGTGTGTTCTTCTCACATACCACATATGGATCCACCTGTGTCATTGAAATGTGTGTTATTCTCATTAACCACAGCTAGAGTCATTGCATGTGTGTTCTCTTCACAGATCACACATGGAGACACCAGTGTCATTTCATGTGTGTTCTTTTTACTAACAACAACTGGAGTCATTGCGTGTGTGTTCTTTTCACATACCACATATGGATCCACAAGTGTCATTGAAATGTGTGTTCTCTTCAGAGACCACACATGAATCCACCAGTGTCATTTCATGTGTGTTATTTTTACTAACAACAACTAGAGTCATTGCATGTGTGTTCTTTTCACATACCACATATGGATCCACCAGTGTCATTGCATCTGTGTTCTCTTCAGAGACCACACATGGATCCACCAGTCTCATTGCATGTGTGTTCTTGTCACTAACAACAACTAGAGTCATTTCATGACTATTCTGTTCACATTCCACATATGGATCCACTAGTGTCATTGAAATGTGTGTTCTTCTCATTAACCATAGCTAGAGTCATTGCATGTGTGTTCTTTTTAGAGACCACACATGGATCCACCAGTGTCACTGCATGTGTGTTCTTTTTACTAACAACAACTGGAGTCATTGCATGTGTGTTCTTTTCACACACCACATATGGATCCAGTAGTGTCATTGAAATGTGTGTTCTCTTCAGAGACCACACATGGATCCACCAGTGTCATTGCATGTATGCTCTTTCTACTAACAATAACCAGTGTCATTGCATGTGTGCTATTTTTACTAACACCAACCAGAGTCATTGCATGTGTGTTCTCTTCAGAGAACACACATGGATCCACCAGTGTAATTGCATGTGTGATCTTTTTACTAACAACAACTAGAGTCATTTCATGACTGTTCTTTTCACATACCACATATGGATCCACTAGTGTCATTGCATGTGTGTTCTTTTTACTAACAACAACTAGAGTCATTGCATGTTTTTATTTTCACACACCACATATGGATCCACCAGTGTCATTGAAATGTGTGTTCTGTTTAGAGACCACACATGGATCTACCTGTGTCATTTCATGTGTGCTCTTTTTACTAACAACAACCAGTGTCATTGCATGCGTGTTCTTCTCATTAACCACAGCTAGATTCATTGCATGTGTGTTCTCTTTAGAGACCACACATGGATTCACGAGTGTCATTGCATGTGTGTTCTTATTAATAACAACAACTGGAGTCATTTCATGACTATTCTTTTCACATACCACATATGGATGTACCAGTGTCATTGAAATGTATGTTCTCTTCAAAGACCACACATGGATCCACCAGTGTCATTGCATGTCTGTTCTTTCTACTAACAACAACTAGAGTCATTGCATGTGTGTTCTTTTCACATACCACATATGGATCCACATGTGTCATTGAAATGTGTGTTCTTCTCATTAACCACATCTAGATTCATTGCATGTGTGTTATCTTTAGAGACCACACATGGATCCACCAGTGTCATTGCATGTGTGTACTTTTTACTAACAACAACTAGAGTCATTGCATGTGTGTTCTTTTCACATACCACATATGGATCCACCAGTGTCATTGGATCTGTGCGTTCTCTTCAGAGACCACACATGGATCCACTAGTGTCTTTGCATGTGAGTACTTTTTACTAACAACAACTAGAGTCATTTCATGTGTGTTCTTTTCACATACCACATATGGATCCACCGGTGTCATTGAAATGTGTGTTCTCTTCAGTAACCACAGCTAGAGTCATTGCATGTGTGTTCTCTTCAGAGACCACACATGGATCCACCAGTGTCATTGCATGTGTGTTCTTTTTACTAGAAACAACGGGAGTCATTGCATGTGTGTTCTTTTCACACACCACATATGGATCCACCAGTGTCATTGAAATGTGTGTTCTCTTTAGAGACCACACATGGATCTACCAGTGTCATTGCATGTGTGTACTTTTTACTAACAACAACTGGAGTCATTTCATGTGTGTTCTTTTCACATACCACATATGGATCCACCAGTCTCATTGAAATGTGTGTTCTCTTGAGTAACCATAGCTAGAGTCATTGCATGTGTGTTCTCTTCAGAGACCACACATGGATCCACCGGTGTCATTGCATGTGTGTTCTTTTTACTAACAACAACGGGAGTCATTGCATGTGTGTTCTTTTCACACACCAGATATGGATCCACCAGTGTCATTGAAATGTGTGTTCTCTTTAGAGACCACACATGGATATACCAGTGTCATTTCATGTGTGCTCTTTTTACTAACAACAACCAGTGTCATTTTATGTGTGTTCTTCTCATTAACCACAGCTAGATTCATTGCATGTGTGTTCTCTTCACAGACCACACTTGGATTCACCAGTGTCATTGCATGTGTGTTCTCTTCAGACACCACACATGGATCCACCAGTGTGATTGCATGTGTGTTCTTTTTACTAACAACAACTGGAGTCATTGCATGTGTGTTCTTTTCACATACCACATATGGATTCACCAGTGTCATTGAAATGTGTGTTCTCTTCAGAGACCACACATGGATCCACTAGTGTCATTGCATGTGTGTTCTTTTTACTAACAACAACTAGAGTCAATGCATGTGTGTTCTTTTCACATACCACATATGGATCCACCTGTGTCATTGAAATGTGTGTTCTTTTCTCATTAACCACAGCTAGAGTCACTGCTTGTGTGTTCTCTTCAGAGACCACACATGGATCCACCAGTGTCATTGCATATGTGTTCTTTTTACTAACAACAACTGGAGTCATTGCCTGTGTGTTCTTTTCACATACCACATATGGATCCGGAAGTGTCATTGATATGTGTGTTCTCTTCAGAGACCACACATGAATCCACCAGTGTCATTGCATGTGTGTTGTTTTTACTAACAACGACTAGAGTCATTGCATGTGTGTGTTTTTCACATACCACATATGGATCCACTAGTGTCATTGCATGTGTGTTCTCTTCAGAGACCACACTTGGATCCACTAGTCTCATTGCATGTGTGTTATTTTTACTAACAACAACTAGAGTCATTTCATGGCTATTCTTTTCACATACCACATATGGATCCACTAGGGTCATTGAAATGTGTGTTCTTCTCATTAACCATAGCTAGAATCATTGCATCTGTGTTCTAATTAGAGACCACACATGGATCCACCAGTGTCATTGCATGTGTGTTCTTTTTACTAACAACAACTGGCGTCATTGCATGTGTGTTCTTTTCAAATACCACATATGGATCCACAAGTGTCATTGACATGTGTGTTCTCTTCAGAGACCACACATGGATCCACCAGTGTCATTGAAATGTGTGTTCTCTTCAGTAACCACAGCTAGAGTCATTGCATGTGTGTTCTCTTTAGAGACCACATATGGATCCACCAGTGTCATTGCATGTGTGTTCTGTTTACTAACAACAACTGGAGTCATTGCATGCGTGTTCTTTTCACACACCACATATGGATCTAGAAGTGTCATTGAAATGTGTGTTCTCTTCAGATACCACACATGGATCCACCAGTGTCATTGCATGTGTGTCCTTTTCACATACCACATATGGATCCACCAGTGTCATTGAAATGTGTGTTCTCTTAAGTAACCACAGCTAGAGCCATTGCATGTGTGTTGTCTTCGAAGACCACACATGGATCCACCAGTGTCATTGCATGTGTGTTCTATTTACTAACAACAACTGGAGTCATTGCATGCGTGTTCTTTTCACACACCACATATGGATCTAGCCGTGTCATTGAAATGTGTGTTCTCTTCAGAGACCACACATGGATCCACCAGTGTCATTGCATGTGTGTTCTTTTTAATAACAAGAACCAGAGTCATTGCATGTGTTTTCTTTTCACAATCCACCTATGGATCCACCAGTGTCATTGCATGTGTGTTCTTCTCATTAACCATAGTTAGAGTCATTGCATGTGTGCTCTCTTTAGAGACCACACATGGATCCACTAGTGTCATTGCATGTGTGTTCTTTTTACTAACAACAACTGGAGTCATTGTATGTGTGTTCTTTTCACATACTACATATGGATCCAATAGTGTCATTGAAATGTGTGTTCTCTTTAGAGACCACACATGGATCCACCAGTGTCATTGCATGTGTGTTTTTTTACTAAGAACAACTGGAGTCATTGCATGTGTGTTCTTTTCGCATACAACATATGGATCCACCAGTGTCATAGAAATGTGTGTTCTCTTCATAGACCACACATGGATCCACCAGTGTCATTGCATGTATGTTCTTTTTACTAACAACAACTGGAGTCATTTCTATGTGTGTTCTTTTCACATACCACATATGGATCCACTAGTGTCATTGAAATGTGTGTTCTTCTCATTAACCATAGCTAGAGTCATTGCATGTGTGTTCTCTTTAGAGACCACACATGGATCCACCAGTGTCACTGCATGTGTGTTCTTTTTACTAACAACAACTGGAGTCATTTCATGTGTGTTCTTTTCACACACCACATATGGATCCAGTAGTGTCATTGAAATGTGTGTTCTCTTCAGAGACCACACATGGATCCACCAGTGTCATTGCATGTATGCTCTTTCTACTAACAATAACCAGTGTCATTGCATGTGTGCTATTTTTACTAACACCAACCAGAGTCATTGCATGTGTGTTCTCTCCAGAGAACACACATGGATCCACCAGTGTAATTGCATGTGTGATCTTTTTACTAACAACAACTAGAGTCATTTCACGACTGTTCTTTTCACATACCACATATGGATCCACTAGTGTCATTGCATGTGTGTTCTTTTTACTAACAACAACTAGAGTCATTGCATGTTTTTATTTTCACACACCACAGATGGATCCACCAGTGTCATTGAAATGTGTGTTCTGTTTAGAGACCACACATGGATCTACCAGTGTCATTTCATGTGTGCTCTTTTTACTAACAACAACCAGTGTCATTGCATGTGTGTTCTTCTCATTAACCACAGCTAGATTCATTGCATGTGTGTTCTCTTCAGAGACCACACATGGATTCACCAGTGTCATTGCATGTGTGTTCTCTTCAGAGACCACACATGGATCCACCAGTGTGATTGCATGTGTGTTCTTTTTACTAACAACAACTGGAGTCATTGCATGTGTGTTCTTTTCACATACCACATATGGATCCACCAGTGTCATTGAAATGTGTGTTCTCTTCAGAGACCACACATGGATCCACTAGTGTCATTGCATGTGTGTTCTTTTTACTAACAACAACTAGAGTCAATGCATGTGTGTTCTTTTCACATACCACATATGGATCCACCTGTGTCATTGAAATGTGTGTTCTTTTCTGATTAACCACAGCTAGAGTCACTACTTGTGTGTTCTCTTCAGAGACCACACATGGATCCACCAGTGTCATTGCATGTGTGTTCTTTTTACTAACAACAACTGGAGTCATTGCCTGTGTGTTCTTTTCACATACCACATATGGATCCGGAAGTGTCATTGATATGTGTGTTCTCTTCAGAGACCACACATGAATCCACCAGTGTCATTGCATGTGTGTTGTTTTTACTAACAACAACTGGCGTCATTGCATGTGTGTTCTTTTCAAATACCACATATGGATCCACAAGTGTCATTGACATGTGTGTTCTCTTCAGAGACCACAGATGGATCCACCAGTGTCATTGAAATGTGTGTTCTCTTCAGTAACCACAGCTAGAGTCATTGCATGTGTGTTCTCTTTAGAGACCACATATGGATCCACCAGTGTCATTGCATGTGTGTTCTGTTTACTAACAACAACTGGAGTCATTGCATGCGTGTTCTTTTCACACACCACATATGGATCTAGAAGTGTCATTGAAATGTGTGTTCTCTTCAGATGCCACACATGGATCCACCAGTGTCATTGCATGTGTGTCCTTTTCACATACCACATATGGATCCACCAGTGTCATTGAAATGTGTGTTCTCTTAAGTAACCACAGCTAGAGCCATTGCATGTGTTTTGTCTTCGGATACCACACATGGATCCACCAGTGTCATTGCATGTGTGTTCTATTTACTAACAACAACTGGAGTCATTGCATGCGTGTTCTTTTCACACACCACATATGGATCTAGCAGTGTCATTGAAATGTGTGTTCTCTTCAGAGACCACACATGGATCCACCAGTGTCATTGCATGTGTGTTCTTTTTAATAACAAGAACCAGAGTCATTGCATGTGTTTTCTTTTCACAATCCACCTATGGATCCACCAGTGTCATTGCATGTGTGTTCTTCTCATTAACCATAGTTAGAGTCATTGCATGTGTGTTCTCTTTAGAGACCACACATGGATCCACAAGTGTCATTGCATGTGTGTTCTTTTTACTAACAACAACTGGAGTCATTGCATGTGTGTTCTTTTCACATACTACATATGGATCCAACAGTGTCATTGAAATGTGTGTTCTCTTTACAGACCACACATGGATCCACCAGTGTCATTGCATGTGTGTTTTTTACTAAGAACAACTGGAGTCATTGCATGTGTGTTCTTTTCGCATACAACATATGGATCCACCAGTGTCATAGAAATGTGTGTTCTCTTCATAGACCACACATGGATCCACCAGTATCATTGCATGTGTGTTCTTTTTACTAACAACAACTGGAGTCATTTCTATGTGTGTTCTTTTCACATACCACATATGGATCCACAAGTGTCGTTGAAATGTGTGTTCTCTTCAGAGACCACACATGAATCCACCAGTGTGATTGCATGTGGGTTCTTTTTACTAACAACAATTGGAGTCATTGCATGTGTGTTCTTTTCACATACCACATATGGATCCACCAGTGTCATTGCATGTGTGTTATCTTCAGAGAACACACTTGGATGCACCAATCTAATTGCATGTGTGTTATTTTTACTAACAACAAGTGGAGTCAGTTCATGACTATTCTTTTCACATACCACACATGGATCCACTAGTGTCATTGAAATGTATGTTCTCTTTAGAGACCACACATGGATCCACCAGTGTCATTGCATGTGTGTTCTTTTTACAAACAACAAGCAGAGTCATTGCATGTGTGTTGTTTTCACAATCCACCTATGGATCCACCAGTGTCATTGCATGTGTGTTCTTCTCATTAACCACAGCTAGAGTCATTGCATGTATGTTCTCTTCAAAGACCACACATGGATCCACCAGTGTAATTGCATGTGTGCTCTTTTTACTAACAACAACGAGAGTCATTTCATGACTATTCTTTTCACATACCACATATGGATCCACCAGTGTCATTGAAATGTGTGTTCTCTTTGGAGACCACACATGGATCCACCGGTGTCATTGCATGTGTGTTATTTTTACTAACAACAAGCAGAGTCATTGCATGTGTGTTCTTTTCACAATCCACCTATGGATCCACCAGTGTCATTGCATGTGTGTTCTTCTCATTAACCACAGCTAGAGTCATTGCATGTATGTTCTCTTTATAGACCACACATGGATCCACCAGTGTAATTGCATGTGTGATCTTTTTACTAACAACAACTGGAGTCATTTCATGACTATTCTTTTCACATACCACATATGGATCCACCAGTGTCATTGCATGTGTGTTCTTTTTACTAAGAACAACTAGAGTCATTGCATGTGTTTATTTTCACACACCACATATGGATCCACCAGTGTCATTGAAATGTGTGTTCTCTTTAGAGACCACACATGGATCTACCAGTGTCATTTCATGTGTGCTCTTTTTACTAACAACCAGTGTCATTGCATGCGTGTTCTTCTCATTAACCACAGCTAGATTCATTGCATGTGTGTTCTCTTTACAGACCACACATGGATTCACCAGTGTCATTGCATGTGTGTTATTTTTAATAACAACAACTGGAGTCATTTCATGACTATTCTTTTCACATACCACATATGGATCTACCAGTGTCATTGAAATGTGTGTTCTCTTCAAAGAGCACACATAGATCCACCAGTGTCATTGCATGTGTGTTCTTTCTACTAACAACAACTAGAGTCATTGCATGTGTGTTCTTTTCACATACCACATATGGATCCACCAGTGTCATTGCATCTGTGTGTTCTCTTCAGTTACCACACATGGATCCACTAGTGTCATTACATTTGTGTACTTTTTACTAACAACAACTGGAGTCATTTCATGTGTGTTCTTTTCACATACCACATATGGATCCACCGGTGTCATTGAAATGTGTGTTCTCTTCAGTAACCACAGCTAGCGTCATTGCATGTGTGTTCTCTTCAGAGACCACAGATGGATCCACCAGTGTCATTGCATGTGTGTTCTTTTTACTAACAACAACGTGAGTCATTGCATGTGTGTTGTTTTCACACACCACATATGGATCCACCGGTGTCATTGAAATGTGTGTTCTCTTTAGAGACCACACATGGATCTACCAGTGTCATTTCATGTGTGCTCTTTTTACTAACAACAACCAGTGTCATTGCATGTGTGTTTTTCTCATTAACCAAAGCTAGATTCATTGCATGTGTGTTCTCTTCAGAGACCACACATGGGTTCACCAGTGTCATTGCATGTGTGTTCTTTTTAATAACAACAACTGGAGTCGTTTCATGACTATTCTTTTCACATACCACATATGGATCCACCAGTGTCATTGAAATGTCTGTTCTCTTTAGAGACCACACATGGATCCACCAGTGTAATTGCATGTGTGATCTTTTTACTAACAACAACTGGAGTCATTTCATGACTATTCTTTTCACATACCACATATGGATCCACTAGTGTCATTGCATGTGTGTTCTTTTTACTAACAACAACTAGAGTCATTGCATGTGTTTATTTTCACACACCACATATGGATCCACCAGTGTCATTGAAATGTGTGTTCTCTTCAGAGACCACACATGGATCCACCAGTGTCATTGCATGTGTGTTCTTTTTTACTAACAACAACTAGAGTCAATGCATGTGTATTCTTCTCACATACCACAAATGGATCCACCTGTGTCATTGAAATGCCTGTTCTTCTCATTAACCATAGCTAGAGTCATTGCATGTGTGTTCTCTTCACAGACCACACATGGAGACACCAGTGTCATTGCATGTGTGTTCTTTGTACTAACAACAACTAGAGCCATTGCATGTGTGTTCTTTTCACATACCACATATGGATCCACAAGTGTCATTGAAATGTGTGTTCTCTTCAGAGACCACACATGAATCCACTAGTGTCATTTCATGTGTGTTCTTTTTACTAACAACAACTAGAGTCATTGCATGTGTGTTCTTTTCACATAGCACATATGGATCCACCAGTGTCATTGCATCTGTGTTCTCTTCAGAGACCACACATGGATCCACCAGTCTCATTGCATGTGCATTCTTTTCACTAACAACAACTAGAGTCATTTCATGAATATTCTTTTCACATACCACATATGGATCCACTAGTGTCATTGAAATGTGTGTTCTTCTCATTAACCATAGCTAGAGTCATTGCATGTGTGTTCTCTTCAGAGACCACACATGGATCCAGTAGTGTCATTGCATGTGTGTTCTTTTCACACACCACATATGGATCCAGCAGTGTCATTAAAATGTGTGTTCTCTTCAGAGACCACACATGGATCCACCAGTGTCATTGCATGTGTGCTCTTTTTACTAACAATAACCAGTGTCATTGCATGTGTGCTATTTTCACTAACACCAACCAAAGTAATTGCGTGTGTGTTCTCTTCAGAGAACACACATGGATCCACGAGAGTCATTGCATGTGTGTTCTTTTTACTAACAACAACTGGAGTCATTTGCATGACTATTCTTTCACATACCACATATGGATCTACCAGTGTCATTGAAATGTGTGTTCTCTTCAAAGACCACACATGGATCCACTAGTGTTATTGCATGTGTGTTCTTTCTACTAACAACAACTAGAGTCATTGCATGTGTGTTCTTTTCACATACCACATATGGATCCACTTGTGTCATTGAAATGTGTGTTCTTCTCATTAACCACATCTAGATTCATTGCATGTGTGTTATCTTCAGAGACCACACATGGATCCACCAGTGCCATTGCATGTGTGTTCTTTTTACTAACAACAACTCGAGTCATTGCATGTGTGTTCTTCTCATTAACCACAGCTAGATTCATTGCACGTGTGTTCTCTTCAGAGACCACACATGGATCCACCAGTGTCATTGCATGTGTGCTCTTTTTACTAACAACTAGAGTCATTTCATGACTATTATTTTCACATACCACATATGGATCCACTAGTGTCATTGAAATGTCTGGTCTCTTTAGAGACCACACATGGATCCGCTAGTGTCATTACATGTGTGTTTTTTTACTAACAACAACCACTGTCATTGCATGTGTGTTCTTTTCACAATCCACCTATGGATCCACCAGTGTCATTGCATGTGTGTTCTTCTCATTAACCACAGCTAGAGTCATTGCATGTGTGTTCGACTCAGAGACCACACATGGATCCACCAGTGTCATTGCATGTGCGTTCTTTTTACTAACTATAACTGGAGTCATTGCATGTGTGTTCTTTTCACATACCACATACGGATCCACCAATGTCATTGAAATGTGTGTTCTCTTCAGAGACCACACTTGCATCCACCAGTGTCATTGCATGTGTGTTCTTTTTAATAACAACAACCAGATTCATTGCATGTGTGTTCTTTTCACAATCCACCTATGGATCCACCTGTGTCATTGCATGTGTGTTCTTCTCATTAACCACAGCTAGAATCATTGCATGTGTGTTCTCTTGAGAGACCACACATGGATCCACGAGTGTCATTGCATGTGTGTTCTTTTTACTAACAACAACTGGAGTCATTGCATGTGTGTTCTATTCACATACCACATATGGATCCACTAGTGTCATTGAAATGTGTGTTCCCTTCAGAGACCACACATGGATCCACCAGTGTCATTGCATGTGTGTTCTTTTTACTAACAACAACTAGAGTCAATGCATGTGTGTTCTTTTCACATACCACATATGGATCCACCTATGTCATTGAAATGTGTGTTCTTCTCATTAACCACATCTAGAGTCATTGCATGTGTGTTCTCTTCAGAGACCACACATGGATCCACCAGTGTCATTGCATGTGTGTTCTTTTTACTAACAACAACTGGAGTCATTGCATGTGTGTTCTTTTCACACACCACATATGGATCCACCAATGTCATTGAAATGTGTGTTCTCTTTAGAGACCACACATGGATCTACCAGTGTCATTGCATGTGTGTTCTTTTTACTAACAACAACTGGAGTCATTGCGTGTGTGTTCTTTTCACATACCACATATGGATCCACAAGTGTCATTGAAATGTGTGTTCTCTTCAGAGACCACACATGAATCCACTAGTGTCATTTCATGTGTGTTATTTTTACTAACAACAACTAGAGTCATTGCATGTGTGTTCTTTTCACATACCACATATGGATCCACCAGTGTCATTGCATCTGTGTTCTCTTCAGAGACCACACATGGATCCACCAGTCTCATTGCATGTGTGTTCTTGTCACTAACAACAACTAGAGTCATTTCATGACTATTCTGTTCACATACCACATATGGATCCACTGGTGTCATTGAAATGTGTGTTCTTCTCATTAACCATAGCTAGAGTCATTGCATGTGTGACCACACATGGATCCACCAGTGTCACTGCATGTGTGTTCTTTTTACTAACAACAACTGGAGTCATTGCATGTGTGTTCTTTTCACACACCACATATGGATCCAGCAGTGTCATTGAAATGTGTGTTCTCTTCAGAGACCACACATGGTTCCACCAGTGTCATTGCACGTATGCTCTTTTTACTAACAATAACCAGTGTCATTGCATGTGTGCTATTTTTACTAACACCAACCAGAGTCATTGCATGTGTGTTCTCTTCAGAGAACACACATGGATCCACCAGTGTAATTGCATGTGTGATCTTTTTACTAACAACAACTAGAGTCATTTCATGACTGTTCTTTTCACATACCACATATGGATCCACTAGTGTCATTGCATGTGTGTTCTTTTTACTAACAACAACTAGAGTCATTGCATGTGTTTATTTTCACACACCACATATGGATCCACCAGTGTCATTGAAATGTGTGTTCTCTTTAGAGACCACACATGGATCTACCAGTGTCATTTCATGTGTGCTCTTTTTACTAACAACAACCAGTGTCATTGCATGCGTGTTCTTCTCATTAAGCACAGCTAGATTCATTGCATGTGTGTTCTCTTTAGAGACCACACATGGATTCACCAGTGTCATTGCATGTGTGTTCTTTTTAATAACAACAACTGGAGTCATTTCATGACTATTCTTTTCACATACCACATATGGATGTACCAGTGTCATTGAAATGTGTGTTCTCTTCAAAGACCACACATGGATCCACCAGTGTCATTGCATGTCTGTTCTTTCTACTAACAACAACTAGAGTCATTGCATGTGTGTTCTTTTCACATACCACATATGGATCCACATGTGTCATTGAAATGTGTGTTCTTCTCATTAACCACATCTAGATTCATTGCATGTGTGTTATCTTCAGAGACCACACATGGATCCACCAGTGTCATTGCATGTGTGTTCTTTTTACTAACAACAACTAGAGTCATTGCATGTGTGTTCTTTTCACATACCACATATGGATCCACCAGGGTCATTGCATCTGTGTGTTCTCTTCAGAGACCACACATGGATCCACTAGTGTCTTTGCATGTGTGTACTTTTTACTAACAACAACTGGAGTCATTTCATGTGTGTTCTTTTCACATACCACATATGGATCCACCGGTGTCATTGAAATGTGTGTTCTCTTCAGTAACCACGGCTAGAGTCATTGCATGTGTGTTCTCTTCAGAGACCACACATGGATCCACCAGTTTCATTACATGTGTGTTCTTTTTACTAACAAAAAAGGGAGTCATTGCATGTGTGTTCTTTTCACACACCGCATATGGATCCACCAGTGTCATTGAAATGTGTGTTCTCTTTAGAGACCACACATGGATCTACCAGTGTCATTGCATGTGTGTACTTTTTACTAACAACAACTCGAGTCATTTCATGTGTGTTCTTTTCAAATACCACATATGGATCCACCAGTGTCATTGAAATGTGTGTTCTCTTGAGTAACCATAGCTAGAGTCATTGCATGTGTGTTCTCTTCAGAGACCACACATGGATCCACCGGTGTCATTGCATGTGTGTTCTTTTTACTAACAACAACGGGAGTCATTGCATGTGTGTTCTTTTCACACACCACATATGGATCCACCAGTGTCATTGAAATGTGTGTTCTCTTTAGAGACCACACATGGATATACCAGTGTCATTTCATGTGTGCTCTTTTTACTAGCAACAACCAGTGTCATTGTATGTGTGTTCTTCTCATTAACCACAGCTAGATTCATTGCATATGTGTTCTCTTCAGAGACCACACATGTATTCACCAGTGTCATTGCATGTGTGTTCTCTTCAGAGACCACACATGGATCCACCAGTGTGATTGCATGTGTGTTCTTTTTACTAACAACAACTGGAGTCATTGCATGTGTGTTCTTTTCACATACCACATATGGATCCACCAGTGTCATTGAAATGTGTGTTCTCTTCAGAGACCACACATGGATCCACTAGTGTCATTGCATGTGTGTTCTTTTTACTAACAACAACTAGAGTCAATGCATGTGTGTTCTTTTCACATACCACATATGGATCCACCTGTGTCATTGAAATGTGTGTTCTCTTCAGAGACCACACATGGATCCACCAGTGTCATTGCATGTGTGCTCTTTTTACTAACAATAACCAGTGTCATTGCATGTGTGCTATTTTCACTAACACCAACGAAAGTAATTGCGTGTGTGTTATCTTCAGAGAACACACATGGATCCACGAGAGTCATTGCATGTGTGTTCTTTTTACTAACAACAACTGGAGTCATTTGCATGACTATTCTTTCACATACCACATATGGATCTACCAGTGTCATTGAAATGTGTGTTCTCTTCAAAGACCACACATGGATCCACTAGTGTTATTGCATGTGTGTTCTTTCTACTAACAACAACTAGAGTCATTGCATGTGTGTTCTTTTCACATACCACATATGGATCCACTTGTGTCATTGAAATGTGTGTTCTTCTCATTAACCACATCTAGATTCATTGCATGTGTGTTATCTTCAGAGACCACACATGGATCCACCAGTGCCATTGCATGTGTGTTCTTTTTACTAACAACAACTCGAGTCATTGCATGTGTGTTCTTCTCATTAACCATAGCTAGATTCATTGCACGTGTGTTCTCTTCAGAGACCACACATGGATCCACCAGTGTCATTGCATGTGTGCTCTTTTTACTAACAACTAGAGTCATTTCATGACTATTATTTTCACATACCACATATGGATCCACTAGTGTCATTGAAATGTGTGGTCTCTTTAGAGACCACACATGGATCCGCTAGTGTCATTACATGTGTGTTCTTTTTACTAACAACAACCACTGTCATTGCATGTGTGTTGTTTTCACAATCCACCTATGGATCCACCAGTGTCATTGCATGTGTGTTCTTCTCATTAACCACAGCTAGAGTCATTGCATGTGTGTTCGACTCAGAGACCACACATGGATCCACCAGTGTCATTGCATGTGCGTTCTTTTTACTAACTATAACTGGAGTCATTGCATGTGTGTTCTTTTCACATACCACATACGGATCCACCAATGTCATTGAAATGTGTGTTCTCTTCAGAGACCACACTTGCATCCACCAGTGTCATTGCATGTGTGTTCTTTTTAATAACAACAACCAGATTCATTGCATGTGTGTTCTTTTCACAATCCACCTATGGATCCACCTGTGTCATTGCATGTGTGTTCTTCTCATTAACCACAGCTAGAATCATTGCATGTGTGTTCTCTTGAGAGACCACACATGGATCCACCAGTGTCATTGCATGTGTGTTCTTTTTACTAACAACAACTGGAGTCATTGCATGTGTGTTCTATTCACATACCACATATGGATCCACTAGTGTCATTGAAATGTGTGTTCCCTTCAGAGACCACACATGGATCCACCAGTGTCATTGCATGTGTGTTCTTTTTACTAACAACAACTAGAGTCAATGCATGTGTGTTCTTTTCACATACCACATATGGATCCACCTATGTCATTGAAATGTGTGTTCTTCTCATTAACCACATCTAGACTCATTGCATGTGTGTTCTCTTCAGAGACCACACATGGATCCACCAGTGTCATTGCATGTGTGTTCTTTTTACTAACAACAACTGGAGTCATTGCATGTGTGTTCTTTTCACACACCACATATGGATCCACCAATGTCATTGAAATGTGTGTTCTCTTTAGAGACCACACATGGATCTACCAGTGTCATTGCATGTGTGTTCTTTTTACTAACAACAACTGGAGTCATTGCGTGTGTGTTCTTTTCACATACCATATATGGATCCACAAGTGTCATTGAAATGTGTGTTCTCTTCAGAGACCACACATGAATCCACTAGTGTCATTTCATGTGTGTTATTTTTACTAACAACAACTAGAGTCATTGCATGTGTGTTCTTTTCACATACCACATATGGATCCACCAGTGTCATTGCATCTGTGTTCTCTTCAGAGACCACACATGGATCCACCAGTCTCATTGCATGTGTGTTCTTGTCACTAACAACAACTAGAGTCATTTCATGACTATTCTGTTCACATACCACATATGGATCCACTGGTGTCATTGAAATGTGTGTTCTTCTCATTAACCATAGCTAGAGTCATTGCATGTGTGTTCTCTTTAGAGACCACACATGGATCCACCAGTGTCACTGCATGTGTGTTCTTTTTACTAACAACAACTGGAGTCATTGCATGTGTGTTCTTTTCACACACCACATATGGATCCAGCAGTGTCATTGAAATGTGTGTTCTCTTCAGAGACCACACATGGTTCCACCAGTGTCATTGCACGTATCCTCTTTTTACTAACAATAACCAGTGTCATTGCATGTGTGCTATTTTTACTAACACCAACCAGAGTCATTGCATGTGTGTTCTCTTCAGAGAACACACATGGATCCACCAGTGTAATTGCATGTGTGATCTTTTTACTAACAACAACTAGAGTCATTTCATGATTGTTCTTTTCACATACCACATATCGATCCACTAGTGTCATTGCATGTGTGTTCTTTTTACTAACAACAACTAGAGTCATTGCATGTGTTTATTTTCACACACCACATATGGATCCACCAGTGTCATTGAAATGTGTGTTCTCTTTAGAGACCACACATGGATCTACCAGTGTCATTTCATGTGTGCTCTTTTTACTAACAACAACCAGTGTCATTGCATGCGTGTTCTTCTCATTAACCACGGCTAGATTCATTGCATGTGTGTTCTCTTTAGAGACCACACATGGATTCACCAGTGTCATTGCATGTGTGTTCTTTTTAATAACAACAACTGGAGTCATTTCATGACTATTCTTTTCACATACCACATATGGATGTACCAGTGTCATTGAAATGTGTGTTCTCTTCAAAGACCACACATGGATCCACCAGTGTCATTGCATGTCTGTTCTTTCTACTAACAACAACTAGAGTCATTGCATGTGTGTTCTTTTCACATACCACATATAGATCCACATGTGTCATTGAAATGTGTGTTCTTCTCATTAACCACATCTAGATTCATTGCATGTGTGTTATCTTCAGAGACCACACATGGATCCACCAGTGTCATTGCATGTGTGTTCTTTTTACTAACAACAACTAGAGTCATTGCATGTGTGTTCTTTTCACATACCACATATGGATCCACCAGGGTCATTGCATCTGTGTGTTCTCTTCAGAGACCACACATGGATCCACTAGTGTCTTTGCATGTGTGTACTTTTTACTAACAACAACTGGAGTCATTTCATGTGTGTTCTTTTCACATACCACATATGGATCCACCGGTGTCATTGAAATGTGTGTTCTCTTTAGTAACCACGGCTAGAGTCATTGCATGTGTGTTCTCTTCAGAGACCACACATGGATCCACCAGTTTCATTGCATGTGTGTTCTTTTTACTAACAACAACGGGAGTCATTGCATGTGTGTTATTTTCACACACCACATATGGATCCACCAGTGTCATTGAAATGTGTGTTCTCTTTAGAGACCACACATGGATCTACCAGTGTCATTGCATGTGTGTACTTTTTACTAACAACAACTGGAGTCATTTCATGTGTGCTCTTTTCACATACCACATATGGATCCACCAGTGTCATTGAAATGTGTGTTCTCTTGAGTAACCATAGCTAGAGTCATTGCATGTGTGTTCTCTTCAGAGACCACACATGGATCCACCGGTGTCATTGCATGTGTGTTCTTTTTACTAACAACAACGGGAGTCATTGCATGTGTGTTCTTTTCACACACCACATATGGATCCACCAGTGTCATTGAAATGTGTGTTCTCTTTAGAGACCACACATGGATATACCAGTGTCATTTCATGTGTGCTCTTTTTACTAACAACAACCAGTGTCATTGTATGTGTGTTCTTCTCATTAACCACAGCTAGATTCATTGCATGTGTGTTCTCTTCAGAGACCACACATGGATTCACCAGTGTCATTGCATGTGTGTTCTCTTCAGAGACCACACATGGATCCACCAGTGTGATTGCATGTGTGTTCTTTTTACTAACAACAACTGGAGTCATTGCATGTGTGTTCTTTTCACATACCACATATGGATCCACCAGTGTCATTGAAATGTGTGTTCTCTTCAGAGACCACACATGGATCCACTAGTGTCATTGCATGTGTGTTCTTTTTACTAACAAACTAGAGTCAATGCATGTGTGTTCTTTTCACATACCACATATGGATCCACCTGTGTCATTGAAATGTGTGTTCTTTTCTCATTAACCACAGCTAGAGTCATTTCTTGTGTGTTCTCTTCAGAGACCACACATGGATCCACTAGTGTCATTGCATGTGTGTTCTTTTTACTAACAACAACTGGAGTCATTGCCTGTGTGTTCTTTTCACATACCACATATGGATCCGGAAGTGTCATTGAAATGTGTGTTCTCTTCAGAGACCACACATGAATCCACCAGTGTCATTGGATGTGTGTTCTTTTTACTAACAACGACTAGAGTCATTTCATGACTATTCTTTTTACATACCACACATGGATCCACCAGTGTCATTCAAATGTGTGTTCTTCTCATTAACCATAGATAGAGTCATTGCATGTGTGTTCTCTTCAGAGACCACACATGGATCCACCAGTGTCATTCAAATGTGTGTTCTTTTCACATACCACATATGGATCCACCAGTGTCATTGCATGTGTGTTCTCTTCAGAGACCACAATTGGACCCACTAGTCTCATTGCATGTGTGTTCTTTTTTGTAAGATCCCTCCTTTGTAAAGGAAAAGATCCCTGTGATTGCAATGCTAGTCCCTGGATCAATGCTAGCATCCACAGTTTAAGATGAAGTACACAGATACAAAGGTCGTTTATTACAGTCATTCCAGAGATAAAACATAGTCTTTTATAACTCAGGGCCAAAGGCCTAATACAAGAGTTTATGGAATAAGTAAATAGACATAAGTCTTCATCTTCATGTGCCACAGGCAAGCATGTTGAGTGTAGACTCATGACTCCTAATCATCATCGGAGTAACCTGCAACATTACAAGTTACAGCCACAGAGGGTCAATACTTTGGAATAGTATTGGCAAGTGATACCTTAGCATATATTTAAGTGGACTGTAATACTATATGCATTTGGCTGGTGGAGCTCAGGCTTGCATTGCTCAAAAAAAAATAGATTTTTCCTAAACTTTTGAAAATACTAAGTTTTGTTTTGACAAAAACCAACAAGGCATCTACCAATCAAGACTGAAGATCCTTTCAAGGCATCTACCAATCAAAGATTGAAGATCCTTACTTGGCAAAAATACCCAAGGCATCTACCAATCAAGACTGAAGATCCACTCAGGGCATCTACCAATCAAGGACTGAAGATCCTTTAACCCTTGTTCACCCACAAGTTTTATTTTGAAATTGGAGTGATGAGATTTTTGAAGTTTCCATGTCTTGAGGCTCAAATTGTCCTTTACCAGGGACATGGCTAAGTACTTAGGTTTTACACTCTGCAGAGGTGATGCACTTTCCCCACAAGACTTGGTTTCCCAAGACAAGATCCTTCAGTAGCCTTTCCTTAGTCAAATGGACGCGTTCCAACCTATCATCCCTTCTACCACCCACTGTCCAAAAGACTAAGTTCTAGCATCCTAAGATCATGGCAGAGCCCATATTGCCAAGAGGTTGCACTTGAAGCTTCTCAACATTTGACATCTCAAATCTCTTTGTTTCCTGGGTGGCCATCCACAAGTGAGATACACAAGCCAAGTCCATGGCCTTGTGAACCACCCAACATAAACCATTCCTTCCATTCCACCCAGGTGATTCATTAACTTAGTTGTTTTATTAAACAAAAACATAAGTCCTTAGACTTAGAATATTTTTCCATAGTGAATATATAAACCACCCTTGTTTTCTAGTAGCTAGGCTAAGCATGATGGTAATAGGAATCTTGACTTAGGTAATTTTCACTAAGGTTTCACATAATAGGTTTTCCCAAAACATAGCTTGTACTTAGCAAAAATTCCATGCAAGTTCTAAACTTAGAAAATATACTATTGCATATATAAAAATATAGGAGATGGAATATTCATGATGATATCACTTGCCTTGGTAGTGGGGAGAGTAGCACTCGTCACAATCACAATCACTAGCAAAATCTACACACAAAGTGGTAGCACACAATTACACACAAATTTATATACAACCAAAGATAATATGTATGCATGCATGCATGGATCTACCAAGTGATGATTTTGAAAACTCTACCAAGCATGTGCAAGATTACAGAAACTAAACAAGTCACAAAGTAGCCAAGACAAACTTAAATAACCCTAAAACAATTTTATTAAACTAAAACTATTCTCAAAAAGGCCTCAAACAAGTTTCTGCAATTTAAACCAATCTAATGGTTACTATTTGCTAAACAAAGGGCAGGGTTGGTTAGGGCTTGTCTTGCTGATTCCAACGACATAAAATTTGTAATTTTTGGACGTGTGGATCAAAAGATATAAAGGTTTGAAGATGGCAAAAGTTTCTGTTTTCAAATTTTCTTTTTAAACAGATCTAGTGCCACGCGTCATGTTCTTACTCGCCCGTACCGGTTCGCACTGGATCGAGCTCCACAGCCGTAGGATCTAAATGAAATCTGGTGGCTCAGATCGCGTACTGCTTCGGGGTTAAGTGGATCTATCCTAGCGCTACGATACAGATCTAACGACTGTTATTGCCCTGGCCAAGAACTGGCGGCGGAGCGGTGGCTACCGGCGGCGGAACTGTCGGTCGACGACGGAGGCGGCGCTACATGGGGTGAGTGAGAAAGAGGAGTAGCTCACCGGGCTCAGGGGGTCACGGCGAAGCTCGTCGTACTCGCGGTTAGTCAAGGGGCGCTCGGGCACGGTTGCGATTGCTCGCCGGAGTGGAGGACGGCGTCGGTGCGTCGGGTGGTCGTCGTGGATGTCGCTGTGAACCACCCCAAGGCAAGGTGAAGACACGGTTAGATTCACAGAGTCGAGACAGAGCCGTGTGCGTGAACTAGAAGGCGCGGGGTGGTCTGGACTTACCACTAGAGTTCGCCGGAGTTCGTGCAGAGGACGGTGGCGGCCAGTCGACGATGTTGCCGGAGCTACGGTCCATGCGTGAGCAAATGAAGGGTGTTAAAAGAATCACAGAGGCTCACTGAACCAGTTTGCAAGAACGAGAGGCAGAGGGGAGCTCTGGACTCACCGGAATTTGCCGGCGCAGTCGCCGGAGACGGCGGGGTTACAGAGGGTAATGCTCGCAGCCTGGTGGCGCTCTGGGTTCGGGGTTTGAGGGAGAAGAGAGAGGGGACAGAGGGGGTTCTTATAGACTGGTCACGAGCGAGAATTACTCGGGCAATAAATCGAATTGACGCCACGAATTAAACACAGAAACGCCCGCGTTGATTTGGGGATGAACGGGTCGTGCGGGTGGAGACGACGCTGACGTGGAGAAGGCCCACTTGTCAACGAAACGCGCGAGGTGTAGGTGGGGTCTGCTTGTCAGCAGCTCAGCGCGTGCGTTTGCGCGTGAGAGAATAAAAAGGAGATCCCCGGGTAGGCTTGCTGGGCTCGATTTGCTGCTGGGCCAGATTCTGGCCGCGCGGCCTTTTTCTTTTGATAAGTCCTTTTCTTTTTTCTAAATTCATTTTCTGAATAGAATTTGATATGAATTCAAATCCTTTTGAATTCAAACTGCTTTGGGAATTTTTCAGGGTTTTGTGGGTTCAAAAACAGTCATTCTAACTAAGTGGTTACCTTGCAAGGCTTGGTCAAGCTTGGGTTTCAAAGTAAACAGAGATTTGCTCTAGTTTGCAAATATTTGAAAAAGGATTTTGAAACTATTTCTAAATTTGGAATCTTGGGTTAAAAGCTTCACCTAGTCTTTCCATCAATGGAGGCAAGCAAACAAGTACCTAAACATTCAAATTCCAAAGGGTGATGGCCATTTGAGATAAATTGCCCACATGAAATCATAGCTCAAACTTATGTCTCTAAATGATTTTGAGAAAAACCCTACATGAATGAATGATGCAAGAATGATATAAATGAGTTTTGTAAATATGATTTTTGGGATGTTACAAATCTAACCCCCTTAAAATGAATCTCGCCCTCGAGATTCGGATTGGCTAGCAAATAGGTGAGGGTGGTTTTTCCGAAGATCATCTTCTCTTTCCCATGTTGCTTCCTCTTCGGAATGATGGTTCCATTGTACTTTGCAAAACTTGATAGTCTTTGTCCTTGTGACTCTTTCTGTGGTCTCAAGAATCTTGACAGGCTTCTCTTCATAGGTGAGATCACTTTCTAGTTGAACTTCCTCCAAAGGTATGGTATCCTTCAAAGATGTTTCTTCCATTTCTGGGTGACATTTCTTAAGTTGGCTCACATGAAAAACATTATGGACTGCTGATAAAGATGCTGGTAATTCAATTTCATAAGCCACTTCTCCCTTGCGACTTAGAATGTTGAATGGTCCAACATATCTTGGTGCTAACTTTCCTTTGACTCCAAATCTTTTCACTCCACGAAGTGGTGATACTCTAAGATAAGATCTATCCCCAACTTCGTAAGTGACTTCTCTACGCTTAGCATCTGCGTAGCTTTTCTGTCGAGACTGTGCTATCTTCAATCTGTCTCTAACCAATTTGACCTTTTCTTCGGCGTCTTTGATAAGATCTGGTCCAAACAAACTTCTTTCTCCCACACCATTCCATAGCAATGGGGTGGTACACTTTCTTCCGTATAGAAACTCAAATGGTGCCATCCCAATACTAGATTGGTGACTGTTGTTGTAAGAGAACTCTGTGTAAGGCAGACTTTCATCCCAACTTGCTCCATAGTCTAGGGCACATGCCCTCAACATGTCTTCAAGAATTTGATTAGTCCTTTCTGTTTGTCCATCAGTTTCAGGATGAAAAGCGGTGCTGAATTCCAGCCTCGTTCCTAAAGACTCATAAGCTGTCTCCAAAAGTGAGAAGTGAACTGAGTTCCTCTATCAGATACAATACTCTTTGGCACACCGTGAAGGCATACAATTCTGCTCATGTAGATTTTGGCTAACTTGGCACTAGTATAAGTTGTCTTTACGGGTATAAAATGAGCCACTTTAGTTAGGCGATCCACTACTACCCATATGGAATCATACCCTGACCTGGTCCTTGGTAATCCGGTAATGAAATCCATACCAATATTTTCCCACTTCCATTCAGGAATAGGCATTGGTTGAAGCAAACCTGCTGGTTTCTGATGCTCCGCTTTCACTCTACTACACACATCACACAAAGCAATGTGTTCGGCGATGTCCCTTTTGAGATTGTTCCACCAAAATCTTTCTTTCATATCCATGTACATTTTGGTGTTTCCCGGGTGAATAGAATACGGAGAGTTATGGGCTTCTTGCAGAATCAGTTTCCGCAATTCCGGATCTTGTGGAACACAAATACGTTTCTCGTGCCATAAAGTACCTTGTTCGTCCTTATGAAAACTTTTAGCTTTCCCTTGGCTAATCCTTTCCTTAATCTCTTTGATTTCTTTATCTGTCTTTTGAGCTTCTTTAATCTTATCCATCAGAGTGGGTTGAACATCCAAAGACATGAGATGTCCTTCCGGCACAATCTCCAACCTGAGTTCCTTGAATTGCTTACACAAATCATCTGGCAATTCACCTTTGGTAAGACCATCTACAAACGCCTTACGACTTAGAGCATCTGCTACTACATTTGCTTTACCGGGGTGGTATTGCAAACTCAAGTCGTAATCCTTGATAAGTTCTAGCCATCTCCTTTGTCTCATATTGATTTCCTTCTGGGTGAAGATATACTTCAAACTCTTATGATCGGTGAATACTTCACAACATTTTCCCAAAAGGTAATGTCTCCATGTTTTGAGTGCATGGACAACAGCGGCTAACTCTAAATCATGAGTGGGATAATTTACTTCATGAGTTTTGAGTTGTCTCGAGACATACGCCACAACTTTTCCGCCTTGCATAAGTACGGCACCTAATCCTTGATGCGAAGCATCACAATACACTTGGAAATCCTTTTCTAAATCTGGTAGGCACAGAACTGGTGCTGACACAAGTCTCTTCTTTAATTCTTGAAAGCTGAGTTCACATCCTTCAGACCAAGCAAATTTCTTATCTTTCTTTAACAATTCTGTCATTGGTTTAGCAACTTTTGAAAAAATTTCAATGAACCTTCTGTAGTAACCCGCTAGACCAAGAAAACTACGAACCTCTTTTACATTCTTAGGAGATTCCCATTCTGTCACAGCTGAAACTTTAGTAGGATCAACTGCTACACCATCCTTTGTCATAACATGACCAATAAATCCAACTTCCTCTAACCAAAACTCACACTTGCTGAATTTGGCATAAAGCTTATGTTCCCTTAGTTTCTCAAGTATCAAGCGTAGATGTCTTTCATGCTCCTCCTTGCTCTTGGAGTAGACTAAGATGTCATCGATGAAAACGACAACGAACTTGTCGAGAAATTCCATGAACACTTTGTTCATCATATTCATGAAGTATGCTGGAGCGTTGGTTAAACCAAAAGGCATCACAGTGTACTCATACAATCCATACCTTGTGGTGAAGGCTGTTTTAGGTATGTCTTGCTTTCTTATCTTGAGTTGAAAATAGCCTGACCGAAGATCAATCTTTGAGAACACACAAGCTCCTTCTAGCTGATCAAACAAGTCATTGATTCTTGGCAAAGGATACTTGTTCTTGATGGTTACCTCGTTGAGAGAACGGTAATCTATGCATAATCTTTGAGTTCTATCTCTCTTTTCCACGAACAAAACTGGAGCTCCCCAAGACGAAGAACTTGGCTGGATAAATCCTTTCTGCAATTGTTCTCCAAGTTGTTTCTTGAGTTCCTTAAGTTCGTCAACTGACATTTTATAAGGCCTCTTTGCTCTTGGCCCAGAACCTGGTACCAAATCTATTATAAACTCCACATCTCTATCTGGTGGCATTCCTGGTAACTCTTCCGGAAACACATCCGGATACTCACACACAATTGGCACCGTGTCCATGCTAACCCCCTTAAGAGAATTCAGCTTACTCCCTTTAGATTTAAAATTGGACTTGAATATTATCCTCTTACCTTCAGGGGTTGTGAGTGAAACTGTATGATTTGCACAATCTAGTACTCCCTTATACTTAGTCATCCAATCCATTCCCAAAATCACATCCAATCCTTGGGAATTTAGGATTATTAGGTTCACTGGAAACTTATGTTTTCCAAACTCTATGACTAGGTCATGACATCCTGAGTTTACTATCATTTCTCCACCAGGAGAACTTACTCTTATAGGACACCCAATGGTTTCTACCGGTAGTTCATTTCTTTCGACAAATGCTTTAGATATGAATGAATGAGATGCACCAGTGTCAAAGAGTACAAATGCTGAGATGGAATTGAGTCTGAACTTACCAGCAACAGCATCAGGCTCTTCAAAGACCTCCTCCATATTGATGTGGTTAACCTGTCCTTTCTGAAAAGGATTGGGCTTGTTAGGTCTTTCAACCTTCTTTTCAGGGCACTCATTAGCATAATGCCCCAGCTTTTTGCATTTGTAGCACTCAACCTGACTGATGTCCGTCTTAGGCTGGCTTCTACTTCCACTTCCACCTCCACTATGGTGGCTCTTATATCCACTCTTGTGGTTCTTGTACTTATCGTTGTCATGACTGCGATGATGCTTGTTGTCATGACGGTTGTGGTTGTGGTGCTTGTTAAATTTCCCATGCTTGTGAGATCCTGAGCTGACACTATCATCATAGTGAGATCGTTTATGAGATGATCCCGAGCTGTGCTTGTCAGAGTGTTTCCTCTTCCTACTCTCGACTTGCTTCATTTTATTTTCCACAATAACAGCCTTGTCACACAGCGACTGGTAAGTAGGAACATATGCCACAGACAGTTGCAGACTCAGTTCATCATTCAAACCTTCCAGAAACTTTTCCTTCCTTTTGGCATCAGTGTCAACCTCATCCGGTGCATAGCGCGCCAGATTGTTGAACTCTTCAATATATTCAGCCACGCTGTGGTGGCGCTGCTTCAGGTTGTGAAATTCCTTCTTTTTCAGGCTCATCATACCTGGTGAGATATGAGTAGTACGAAAGCCATCTTCAAAGATAGCCCAAGTCACCTCATCAATAGGTGTGGTGATCTGGAAATTGTCCCACCATGCGGCGGCTGGTCCTTCCAACAGATGTGCCGCGAACCTGACTTTTTCGGCATTCGTGCAGCCCACGGTCACTAAGTCCTTGTTCACAGAACGTAGCCAATCATTGGCCACCATGGGATCAGTCGATCCTAAAAACTTAGCTGGCCTCAGACGCAGAAATCTGGTGAGCATATCAAAACCTGGAGGGTTGTTGTTGTTGTTATTGTTGTTGTTATTGTTGTTGTTGGGGTTGTTGTTGTTCTGGTTCTGGATGAACGTCGTCATCATTTGCATAAGCTGTGTCTGCGCATTCATCATTTGTTGCATTTCCGGGGTAATGTTGGGGTTGGGGTTGGTGTTTGTGCGACGGGGAGGCATCTGTGGTTTATTCATATAGAGATAAGAATGAGATACCCTTACATGATTTATGCACAATACATTGCACAAGCAAACACATAGCATGCAACACAGGATAAAAGTTAACAACGAGATAACAAAAGTCTCAAAGTAAAAACACACAAGTGGCAAGCCATCCACATGTCGGATGGTCCAATAATAAGTTCACAAATAACAAGTGCGGTAAATAAAGATAACTGAGTAGTCAAATCTACTCGTCAGCCTCAATCTCCTCCTCGACAAAGGTAAGACCTGCGTTCTCCATTGCGGTCTTGTTCTCCTCGATGGTAGTGGTCAAAGAGTCAATCTTGGCCTTGAGAGCCCTCTTCTGGGAACGAAGCCTCTCAATCACTGTCTGCTGCTGCTCTAACTCGAAGTCCTTGGACTGCAGTTCCTCGGTCATATCACGAATCCTCTTGTTCCTATCCTGGACACGCTTCTCTTGAATCTTGAACTTACGGTCTTGGGTCTCGAACTTTGCCTCCATCTCCTTGACTATCTCGTCCTGCTGCGCGAAGAGCTTGTCCTTCTCGCGAAGCTGCACCTGGAGCTCGTCATTACTAAGCATGACGTTGGTCCTATCGGTATCCACGTGCCTAATAAGAGTCTCTAAGTCCTGGAGGTACAAGCGTATCGGCTCTGCTGTGGTCCTCGAGTCGTCCTCAAAGTCGATGGACTCTCCGTCATCATCACGCCTTCCGAAAGCGTGGAAGTGAGTGCCTCTAACCTGTCGGGAGTGACGGCCTAACAGTCGTCCTATCAGATCCTGCATAACAACCTCCATGCCTCTCTCCCTGTCATCGTGCATAAGCTTGAAGACGATGGCCTCCGTAGTAGGCTCGGTCTGGCATCCTGGCTGGTTCACCTTGAAACCCCAAAGGTCCTTCCTCTCAAACTTGGTGAGTGGGTGCACCGTAATGATAGGAAGAGGGAGATCGAGTAAAGTAGTAAGCTCTACGATACGAGGACCAAAACGGGTAGCCTGGAACTCCTCAACAGTGATGATGGCAATAGGCATCTATTTATAAGATTGAAAAAGTTAGAACAACACAATTTAAGATAATCAAGTCAACAATCATGCATATCCATAGAACACAGAAATCACACAAGTCATGCACACATGAATCCAATACATCAACCAAGGTTCAGACTTATTAAGGTATCATTTTTGGAAAATAAGGTGATAGGTGGTGGTCCAACTAACGAAGTGCGTTCATAGACCTATCTCACTGGATCTGGTGGCTAACACAATGTTCCTAGTGGCAATCACCCTATCTTGTTCACATGCTTCTATCACTAAGTCTATAATATCTCCTCTTAAGGATTGGTTGGTGACTTCCAACTCTTGGGTATGTTCCTTCTCTTTCTCTAAGTCTTTTTGGAGGTTGAGCATCCTGCACTTGACTCTAGCACTTAGTTCTTTGATAGTCTTCCAAGCTGCTTCTTTTGCTGACTCAAAGAATGTGGTGTGCATAAAAGTGTTGGTGTACATGCAGAAGCCCTTTTCTTGGTGGTTGTCTTCCTTGTTTTTGTATAGGTGAAGTTGCACCCACCAATACTCCACTCCTTCCTCCATCACTGGAAAGCCCTTGTACACAGCTGCACCATGTACTCCCATGGTCTCCATGAGGTCCTTGAGAATTTTGGGAAACTCAGTCTCACACTCCAAGGTCATGGTCATGAGTGGTCCTTTCTTCACGGCTTCGTTGATGGAGTTCATCTACAAATGGAGATGAGAATGAGAAGATTAGAAAAGTTTACGAGAAGAATAGACAAGTGTAGAAGAAGTAAAAAAAAAATTTCCTTAGTGGTTTCCAATCCTAGGGTCATAATCCTACAGGCAACACAGTGCTCTGATACCATCTGTAAGATCCCTCCTTTGTAAAGGAAAAGATCCCTGTGATTGCAATGCTAGTCCCTGGATCAATGCTAGCATCCACAGTTTAAGATCAAGTACACAGATACAAAGGTCGTTTATTACAGTCATTCCAGAGATAAAACATAGTCTTTTACAACTCAGGGCCAAAGGCCTAATACAAGAGTTTATGGAATAAGTAAATATACATAAGTCTTCATCTTCATGTGCCACAGGCAAGCATGTTGAGTGTAGACTCATGACTCCTAATCATCATCGGAGTAACCTGCAACATTACAAGTTACAGCCACAGAGGGTCAATACTTTGAAATAGTATTGGCAAGTGATACCTTAGCATATATTTAAGTGGACTATAATACTATATGCATTTGGCTGGTGGAGCTCAGGCTTGCATTGCTCAAAAAAAATAGATTTTTCCTAAACTTTTGAAAATACTAAGTTTTGTTTTGACAAAAACCAACAAGGCATCTACCAATCAAGACTGAAGATCCTTTCAAGGCATCTACCAATCAAAGATTGAAGATCCTTACTTGGCAAAAATACCCAAGGCATCTACCAATCAAGACTGAAGATCCACTCAGGGCATCTACCAATCAAGGACTGAAGATCCTTTAACCCTTGTTCACCCACAAGTTTTATTTTGAAATTGGAGTGATGAGATTTTTGAAGTTTCCATGTCTTGAGGCTCAAATTGTCCTTTACCAGGGACATGGCTAAGTACTTAGGTTTTACACTCTGCAGAGGTGATGCACTTTCCCCACAAGACTTGGTTTCCCAAGACAAGATCCTTCAGTAGCCTTTCCTTAGTCAAATGGACGCGTTCCAACCTATCATCCCTTCTACCACCCACTGTCCAAAAGACTAAGTTCTAGCATCCTAAGATCATGGCAGAGACCATATTGCCAAGTGGTTGCACTTGAAGCTTCTCAACATTTGACATCTCAAATCTCTTTGTTTCCTGGGTGGCCATCCACAAGTGAGATACACAAGCCAAGTCCATGGCCTTGTGAACCACCCAACATAAACCATTCCTTCCATTCCACCCAGGTGATTCATTAACTTAGTTGTTTTATTAAACAAAAACATAAGTCCTTAGACTTAGAATATTTTTCCATAGTGAATATATAAACCACCCTTGTTTTCTAGTAGCTAGGCTAAGCATGATGGTAATAGGAATCTTGACTTAGGTAATTTTCACTAAGGTTTCACATAATAGGTTTTCCCAAAACATAGCTTGTACTTAGCAAAAATTCCATGCAAGTTCTAAACTTAGAAAATATACTATTGCATATATAAAAATATAGGAGATGGAATATTCATGATGATATCACTTGCCTTGGTAGTGTGGAGAGTAGCACTCGTCACAATCACAATCACTAGCAAAATCTACACACAAAGTGGTAGCACACAATTACACACAAATTTATATACAACCAAAGATAATATGTATGCATGCATGCATGGATCTACCAAGTGATGATTTTGAAAACTCTACCAAGCATGTGCAAGATTACAGAAACTAAACAAGTCACAAAGTAGCCAAGACAAACTTAAATAACCCTAAAACAATTTTATTAAACTAAAACTATTCTCAAAAAGGCCTCAAACAAGTTTCTGCAATTTAAACCAATCTAATGGTTACTATTTGCTAAACAAAGGGCAGGGTTGGTTAGGGCTTGTCTTGCTGATTCCAACGACATAAAATTTGTAATTTTTGGACGTGTGGATCAAAAGATATAAAGGTTTGAAGATGGCAAAAGTTTCTGTTTTCAAATTTTCTTTTTAAACAGATCTAGTGCCACGCGTCATGTTCTTACTCGCCCGTACCGGTTCGCACTGGATCGAGCTCCACAGCCGTAGGATCTAAATGAAATCTGGTGGCTCAGATCGCGTACTCCTTCGGGGTTAAGTGGATCTATCCTAGCGCTACGATACAGATCTAACGGCTGTTATTGCCCTGGCCAAGAACTGGCGGCGGAGCGGTGGCTACCGGCGGCGGAACTGTCGGTCGACGACGGAGGCGGCGCTACAGGGGGTGAGTGAGAAAGAGGAGTAGCTCACCGGGCTCAGGGGGTCACGGCGAAGCTCGTCGTACTCGCGGTTGGTCAAGGGGCGCTCGGGCACGGTTGCGATTGCTCGCCGGAGTGGAGGACGGCGTCGGTGCGTCGGGTGGTCGTCGTGGATGTCGCTGTGAACCACCCCAAGGCAAGGTGAAGACACGGTTAGATTCACAGAGTCGAGACAGAGCCGTGTGCGTGAACTAGAAGGCGTGGGGTGGTCTGGACTTACCACTAGAGTTCGCCGGAGTTCGTGCAGAGGACAGTGGCGGCCAGTCGACGATGTTGCCGGAGCTACGGTCCATGCGTGAGCAAATGAAGGGTGTTAAAAGAAGCACAGAGGCTCACTGAACCAGTTTGCAAGAACGAGAGGCAGAGGGGAGCTCTGGACTCACCGGAATTTACCGGCGTAGTCGCCGGAGACGGCGGGGTTACAGAGGGTAATGCTCGCAGCCTGGTGGCGCTCTGGGTTCGGGGTTTGAGGGAGAAGAGAGGGGACAGAGGGGGTTCTTATAGCCTGGTCACGAGCGAGAATTACTCGGGCAATAAATCGAATTGACGCCGCGAATTAAACACAAAAACGCCCACGTTGATTTGGGGATGAACGGGTCGTGCGGGTGGAGACGACGCTGACGTGGAGAAGGCCCACTTGTCAACAAAACACGCGAGGTGTAGGTGGGGTCTGCCTGTCAGCGGCTCAGCGCGTGCGTTTGCGCGTGAGAGAATAAAAAGGAGATCCCCGGGTGGGCTTGCTGGGCTCGATTTGCTGCTGGGCCAGATTCTGGCCGCGCGGCCTTTTTCTTTTGATAAGTCCTTTTCTTTTTTCTAAATTCATTTTCTGAATAGAATTTGATATGAATTCAAATCCTTTTGAATTCAAACTGCTTTGGGAATTTTTGCAGGGTTTTATGGGTTCAAAAACAGTCATTCTAACTAAGTGGTTACCTTGCAAGGCTTGGTCAAGCTTGGGTTTCAAAGTAAACAGAGATTTGCTCTAGTTTGCAAATATTTGAAAAAGGATTTTGAAACTATTTCTAAATTTGGAATCTTGGGTTAAAAGCTTCACCTAGTCTTTCCATCAATGGAGGCAAGCAAACAAGTACCTAAACATTCAAATTCCAAAGGGTGACGGCCATTTGAGATAAATTGCCCACATGAAATCATAGCTCAAACTTCTGTCTCTAAATGATTTTGAGAAAAACCCTACATGAATGAATGATGCAAGAATGATATAAATGAGTTTTGTAAATATGATTTTTGGGATGTTACATTTTTACTAACAACAACTAGAGTCATTTCATGGCTATTCTTTTCACATACCACATATGGATCGACTAGTGTCATTGAAATGTGTGTTGTTCTCATTAACCATAGCTAGAATCATTGCATGTGTGTTCTCTTTAGAGACCACACATGGATCCACCAGTGTCATTGCATGTGTGTTCTTTTTACTAACAACAACTGGCATCATTGCATGTGTGTTCTTTTCAAATACCACATATGGATCCACAAGTGTCATTGAAATGTGTGTTCTCTTCAGATACCACACATGGATCCACCAGTGTCATTGAAATGTGTGTTCTCTTCAGTAACCACAGCTAGAGTCATTGCATGTGTGTTCTCTTTAGAGACCACATATGGATCCACCAGTGTCATTGCATGTGTGTTCTATTTACTAACAACAACTGGATTCATTGCATGTGTGTTCTTTTCACACACCACATATGGATCTAGAAGTGTCATTGAAATGTGTATTCTCTTCAGATACCACACATGGATCCACCAGTGTCATTGCATGTGTGTCCTTTTCACATACCACATATGGATCCACCAGTGTCATTGAAATGTGTGTTCTCTTAAGTAACCATAGCTAGAGCCATTGCATGTGTGTTGTCTTCAGAGACCACACATGGATCCACCAGTGTCATTGCATGTGTGTTCTATTTACTAACAACAACTGGAGTCATTGCATGCGTGTTCTGTTCACACACCACATATGGATCTAGCAGTGTCATTGAAATGTGTGTTCTCTTCAGAGACCACACATGGATCCACCAGTGTCATTGCATGTGTGTTCTTTTTAATAACAAGAACCAGAGTCATTGCATGTGTTTTCTTTTCACAATCCACCTATGGATCCACCAGTGTCATTGCATGTGTGTTCTTCTCATTAACCATAGTTAGAGTCATTGCATGTGTGTTCTCTTCAGAGACCACACATGGATCCACCAGTGTCATTGCATGTGTGTTCTTTTTACTAACAACAACTAGAGTCATTACATGTGTGTTCTTTTCACATACCACATATGGATCCAACAGTGTCATTCAAATGTGTGTTCTCTTTAGAGACCACACATGGATCCACCAGTGTCATTGCATGTGTGTTCTTTTTACTAACAACAACTGGAGTCATTGCATGTGTGTTCTTTTCGCATACCACATATGGATCCACCAGTGTCATTGAAATGTGTGTTCTCTTCATAGACGACACATGGATCCACCAGTGTCATTGCATGTGTGTTCTTTTTACTAACAACAACTGGAGTCATTTCATGTGTGTTCTTTTCACATACCACATATGGATCCACAAGTGTCATTGAAATGTGTGTTCTCTTCAGAGACCACACATGAATCCACTAGTGTGATTGCATGTGTGTTCTTTTTACTAACAACAACTGGAGTCATTGTATTTGTGTTCTTTTCACATACCACATATGGATCCACCAGTGTCATTGCATGTGTGTTATCTTCAGAGAACACACTTGGATGCACCAATCTCATTGCATGTGTGTTATTTTTACTAACAACAAGTGGAGTCAGTTCATGACTATTCTTTTCACATACCACACATGGATCGACTAGTGTCATTGAAATGTATGTTCTCCTTAGATACCACACATGGATCCACCAGTGTCATTGCATGTGTGTTCTTTTTACTAACAACAAGCAGAGTCATTGCATGTGTGTTCTTTTCACAATCCACCTATGGATCCACCAGTGTCATTGCATGTGTGTTCTTCTCATTAACCACAGCTAGAGTCATTGCATGTATGTTCTCTTCAGAGACCACACATGGATCCACCAGTGTAATTGCATGTGTGCTCTTTTTACTAACAACAACTAGAGTCATTTCATGACTATTCTTTTCACATACCACATATGGATCCACCAGTGTCATTGAAATGTGTGTTCTCTTTGGAGACCACACATGGATCCACCAGTGTCATTGCATGTGTGTTCTTTTTACTAACAACAAGCAGAGTCATTGCATGTGTGTTCTTTTCACAATCCACCTATGGATCCACCAGTGTCATTGCATGCGTGTTCTTCTCATTAACCACAGCTAGAGTCATTGCATCTATGTTCTCTTTAGAGACCACACATGGATCCACCAGTGCAATTGCATGTGTGATCTTTTTACTAACAACAACTAGAGTCATTTCATGACTATTCTTTTCACATACCACATATGGATCCACCAGTGTCATTGCATGTGTGTTCTTTTTACTAAGAACAACTAGAGTCATTGCATGTGTTTATTTTCACACACCACATATGGATCCACCAGTGTCATTGAAATGTGTGTTCTCTTTAGAGACCACACATGGATCTACTAGTGTCATTTCATGTGTGCTCTTTTTACTAACAACAACCAGTGTCATTGCATGCGTGTTCTTCTCATTAACCATAGCTAGATTCATTGCATGCGTGTTCTTCTCATTAACCATAGCTAGATTCATTGCATGTGTGTTCTCTTTACAGACCACACATGGATTCACCAGTGTCATTGCATGTGTGTTCTTTTTAATAACAACAACTGGAGTCATTTCATGACTATTCTTTTCACATACCACATATGGATCTACCAATGTCATTGAAATGTGTGTTCTCTTCAAAGAGCACACATGGATCCACCAGTTTCATTGCATGTGTGTTCTTTATACTAACAACAACTAGAGTCATTGCATGTGTGTTCTTTTCACATACCACATATGGATCCACCAGTGTCATTGCATCTGTGTGTTCTCTTCAGAGACCACACATGGATCCACCAGTGTCATTACATGTGTGTACTTTTTACTAACAACAAATGGAGTCATTGCATGTGTGTTCCTTTCACATACCACATATGGATCCACCCGTGTCATTGCATCTGTGTGTTCTCGTCAGAGACCACACATGGATCCACCAGTGTCATTACATGTGTGTACTTTTTACTAAGAACAACTGGAGTCATTTCATGTGTGTTCTTTTCACATACCACATATGGATCCACCGGTGTCATTGAAATGTGTGTTCTCTTCAGTAACCACAGCTAGAGTCATTGCATGTGTGTTCTCTTCAGAGACCACACATGGATCCACCAGTGTCATTGCATGTGTGTTCTTTTTACTAACAACAACGCGAGTCATTGCATGTGTGTTCTTTTCACACACCACATATGGATCCACCAGTGTCATTGAAATGTGTGTTCTCTTTAGAGACCACACATGGATCTACCAGTGTCATTTCATGTGTGCTCTTTTTACTAACAACAACTAGTGTCATTGCATGTGTGTTGTTCTCATTAACCACAGCTAGATTCATTGCATGTGTGCTCTCTTCAGAGACCACACATGGATTCACCAGTGTCATTGCATGTGTGTTCTTTTTAATAACAACAACTGGAGTCGTTTCATGACTATTCTTTTCACATACCACATATGGATCCACCAGTGTCATTGAAATGTCTGTTCTCTTTAGAGACCACACATGGATCCACCAGCGTAATTGCATGTGTGATCTTTTTACTAACAACAACTGGAGTCATTTCATGACTATTCTTTTCACATACCACATATGGATCGACTAGTGTCATTGCTTGTGTGTTCTTTTTACTAACAACAACTAGAGTCATTGCATGTGTTTATTTTCACACACCACATATGGATCCACCAGTGTCATTGAAGTGTGTGTTCTCTTTAGATACCACACATGGATCTACCAGTGTCATTTCATGTGTGCTCTTTTTACTAACAACAACCAGTGTCATTGCATGTGTGTTCTTCTCATTAACCACAGCTAGATTCATTGCATGTGTGTTCTCTTTACAGACCACACATGGATTCACCAGTGTCATTGCATGTGTGTTCTTTTTAATAACAACAACTGGAGTCATTTCATGACTATTCTTTTCACATACCACATATGGATCTACCAGTGTCATTGAAATGTGTGTTCTCTTCAAAGACCACACATGGATCCACCAGTGGCATTGCATGTGTGTTCTTTCTAGTAAAAACAACTAGAGTCATTGAATGTGTGTTGTTTTCACATACCACAGATGGATACACATGTGTCATTGAAATGTGTGTTCTTCTCATTAACCACGTCTAGATTCATTGCACGTGTGTTATCTTCAGAGACCACACATGGATCCACCAGTGTCATTGCATGTGTGTTCTTTTTACTAACAACAACTAGAGTCATTGCATGTGTGTTCTTTTCACATACCACATATGGATCCACCAATGTCATTGCATCTGTGTGTTCTCTTCAGAGACCACACATGGATCCACCAGTGTCATTGCATGTGTGTACTTTTTACTAACAACAACTGGAGTCATATCATGTGTGTTCTTTTCACATACCACATATGGATCCACCAGTGTCATTGAAATGTGTGTTCTCTTCAGTAAACATAGCTAGAGTCATTGCATGTGTGTTCTCTTCAGAGACCACACATGGATCCACCGGTGTCACTGCATGTGTGTTCTTTTTACTAACAACAACGGGAGTCATTGCATGTGTGTTCTTTTCACACACCACATATGGATCCACCGGTGTCATTGAAATGTGTGTTCTCTTTAGAGACCACACATGGATATACCAGTGTCATTTCATGTGTGCTCTTTTTACTAACAACAACCAGTGTCATTGTATGTGTGTTCTTCTCATTAACCACAGCTAGATTCATTGCATGTGTGTTCTCTTCAAAGACCACACATGGATTCACCAGTGTCATTTCATGTGTGTTCTCTTCAGAGACCACACATGGATCCACCAGTGTGATTGCATGTGTGTTCTTTTTACTAACAACAACTGGAGTCCTTGCATGTGTGTTCTTTTCACATACCACATATGGATCCACCAGTGTCATTGAAATGTGTGTTCTCTTCAGAGACCACACATGGATCCACCAGTGTCATTGCATGTGTGTTCTTTTTACTAACAACAACTAGAGTCAATGCATGTGTGTTCTTTTGACATACCGCCTATGGATCCACCCGTGTCATTGAAATGTGTGTTCTTTTCTCATTAACCATAGCTAGAGTCATTGCATGTGTGTTCTCTTCAGAGACCACACATGGATCCACCAGTGTCATTGCATGTGTGTTCTTTTTACTAACAACAACTGGAGTCATTGCATGTGTGTTCTTTTCACATACCACATATGGATCCGAAAGTGTCATTGAAATGTGTGTTCTCTTCAGAGACCACACATGAATCCACCAGTGTCATTGCATGTGTGTTCTTTTTACTAACAACAACTAGAGGCATTGCATGTGTGTGTTTTTCACATACCACATATGGATCCACCAGTGTCATTTCATGTGTGTTCTCTTCAGAGAACACACTTGGATCCACTAGTCTCATTGCATGTGTTCTCTTTTTACTAACAACAACTAGAGTCATTTCATGGCTATTCTTTTCACATACCACATATGGATCCACCAGTGTCATTCAAAATGTGTGTTCTTCTCATTAACCATAGCTAGAATCATTGTATGTGTGTTCTCTTTAGAGACCACACATGGGTCCACCAGTGTCATTGCATGTGTGTTCTTTTTACTAACAACAAATGGAGTCATTGCATGTGTGTTCTTTTCACATACCACATATGGATCCAGAAGTGTCATTGAAATGTGTGTTCTCTTCAGATACCACACATGGATCCACCAGTGTCATTGCATGTGTGCTCTTTTTACTAACGATAAGTAGTGTCATTGCATGTGTTCTCTTTTTACTAACAACCAAAGTCATTGCATGTGTGTTCTCTTCAGAGACCACACATGGATCCACTAGTGTCATTGCATATGTTTTCTTTTTACTAACAACAACTAGAGTCATTTCTTGACTATTCTTTTCACACACCACATATGGATCCACCATTGTCATTGCAATGTGTGTTCTCTTTAGAGATCACACATGGATCCACCAGTGTCATTGCATTTGTGTTCTGTTTACTAACAGCAGCTAGAGTCATTGCATGTGTGTTCTCTTCACATACCAAATATGGATCCACTAGTGTTATTGAAATGCGTGTTCTTCTCATTAACCACAGCTAGAGTCTTTGGATGTGTGTTCTCTTCAAAGACCACACATGGATCCACCAGTGTCATTGCATGTGTGTTCTTTTTACTAACAACAACTAGAGTCATTCAATGTGTGTTCTTTTCACATACCACATATGGATCCACCAGTTTCATATAAATGTGTGTTCTCTTTAGAGAGCACACATGGATCCACCAGTGTCATTGCATGTGTGTTCTTTTTACTAACAACAGCTAGAGTCATTTTATGTGTGTTCTTTTCACATACCACATATGGATCCACCAGTGTCATTGAAATGTGTGTTCTCTTCAGTAACCACAGCTAGAGTCATTGCATGTGTGTTCTCTTCAGAGACCACACATGGATCAACCAGTGTCATTGCATGTGTGTTCTATTTACTAACAACAACTGGAGTCATTGCATGTGTGTTTTTTTCACACACCACATATGGATCTAGCAGTGTCATTGAAAAGTGTGTTCTCTTCAGAGAGCACACATGGATCCACCAGTGTGATTGCATGTGTGCTCTTTTTACTAATAACAACCAGTGTCATTGCATGTGTGTTATTTTCACAATCCACTTATGGATCCACCAGTGTCATTGCATGTGTGTTCTTCTCATTAACCACAGGAAGAGTCATTGCATGTATGTTCTCTTTAGAGACCACACATGGATCCACCAGTGTAATTGCATGTGTGATCTTTTTACTAACAACAACTAGAGTCATTTCATGACTATTCTTTTCACATACCACATATGGATCCACCAGTGTCATTACATGTGTGTTCTTTTTACTAAAAACAACTAGAGTCATTGCATGTGTTTATTTTCACACACCACATATGGATCCACCAGTGTCATTGAAATGTGTGTTCTCTTTAGAGACCACACATGGATCTACCAGTGTCATTTCATGTGTGCTCTTTTTACTAACAATAACCAGTGTCATTGGATGCGTGTTCTTCTCATTAACCACAGCTAGATTCATTGCATGTGTGTTCTCTTTACAGACCACACATGGATTCACCAGTGTCATTGCATGTGTGTTCTTTTTAATAACAACAACTGGAGTCATTTCATAACTATTCTTTTCACATACCACATATGGATCTACCAGTGTCATTGAAATGTGTGTTCTCTTCAAAGACCACACATGGATCCACCAGTGGCATTGCATGTGTGTTCTTTCTACTAACAACAACTAGAGCCATTGCATGTGTGTTCTTTTCACATACCACATATGGATCCACATGTGTCATTGAAATGTGTGTTCTTCTCATTAACCACATCTAGATTCATTGCATGCGTGTTATCTTCAGAGACCACAAATGGATCCACCAGTGTCATTGCATGTGTGTTCTTTTTACTAACAACAACTAGAGTCATTGCATGTGTGTTCTTTTCACATACCACATATGGATCCACCAGAGTCATTTCATGTGTGTTCTTTTCACATACCACATATGGATCCACCGGCGTCATTGAAATGTGTGTTCTCTTCAGTAACCACAGCTAGAGTCATTGCATGTGTGTTCTCTTCAGAGACCACACATGGATCCACCAGTGTCATTGCATGTGTGCTCTTTTTGCTAACAACAACGGAAGTCATTGCATGTGTGTTCTTTTCACACACGACATATGGATCCACCAGTGTCATTGAAATGTGTGTTCTCTTTAGAGACCACACATGGATCTACCAGTGTTATTTCATGTGTGCTCTTTTTACTAACAACAACCAGTGTCATTGCATGTGTGTTCTTCTCATTAACCACAGCTAGATTCATTGCGTGTGTGTTCTCTTCAGAGACCACACATGGATTCACTAGTGTCATTGCATGTGTGTTCTTTTTAATAACAATAACTGGAGTCATTTCATGACTATTCTTTTCACATACCACATGTGGATCCACCAGTGTCATTGAAATGTCTGTTCTCTTTAGAGACCACACATGGATCCACTAGTGTAATTGCATGTGTGATCTTTTTACTAACAACAATTGGAGTCATTTCATGACTATTCTTTTCACATACCACATATGGATCCACCAGTGTCATTGCATGTGTGTTATTTTTACTAACAACAACTAGAGTCATTGCATGTGTTTTTTTTCACACACCACATATGGATCCACCAGTGTCATTGAAATGTGTGTTCTCTTTAGAGACCACACATGGATATACTAGTGTCATTTCATGTGTGCTCTTTTTACTAACAACAACCAGTGTCATTGCATGTGTGTTCTTCTCATTAACCACAGCTAGATTCATTGCATGTGTGTTCTCTTTACAGACCACACATGGATTCACCAGTGTCATTGCATGTGTGTTCTTTTTAGTAACAACAACTGTAGTCATTTCGTGACTATTCTTTTCACATACCACATATGGATCTACCAGTGTCATTGAAATGCGTGTTCTCTTCAAAGACCACACATGGATCCACCAGTGTCATTACATGTGTGTTCTTTCTACTAACAACAACTAGAGTCATTGCATGTGTGTTATTTTCACATACCACATATGGATCCACATGTGTTATTGAAATGTGTGTTCTTCTTATTAACCATATCTAGATTCATTCCATGTGTGTTATCTTCAGAGACCACACATGGATCCACCAGTGTCATTGCATGTGGTATCTTTTTACTAACAACAACTGGAGTCATTGCATGTGTGTTCTTTTCACATACCACATATGGATCCACTAGTGTCATTGCATCTGTGTGTTCTCTTCGGAGACCACATATGGATCCACTAGTGTCATTCCATGTGTGTACTTTTTACTAACAACAACTGGAGTCATTTCATGTGTGTTCTTTTCACATACCACATATGGATCCACCTGTGTCATTGAAATGTGTGTTCTCTTCAGTAACCACAGCTAGAGTCATTGCATGTGTGTTCTCTTCAGAGACCACACATGGATCCACCGGTGTCATTGCATGTGTGTTCTTTTTACTAACAACAACGGGAGTCATTGCATGTGTGTTCTTTTCACACACCATATATGGATCCACCAGTGTCATTGAAATGTGTGTTCTCTTTAGAGACCACACATGGATCTACCAGTGTCATTTCATGTGTGCTCTTTTTACTAACAACAACCAGTGTCATTGCATGTGTGTTCTTCTCATTAACCATAGCTAGATTCATTGCATGTGTGTTCTCTTTAGAGACCACACATGGATTCACCAATTTCATTGCATGTGTGTTCTTTTTAATAACAACAACTGAGTCATTTCATGACTATTCTTTTCACATACCACAAATGGATCCACCAGTGTCTTTGAAATGTCTGTTCTCTTTAGAGACCACACATGGATCCACCAGTGTCATTGCATGTGTGTTCTTTTTACTAATAACAACCAGAGTCATTGCATGTGTGTTATTTTCACAATCCACCTATGGATCCACTAGTGTCCTTGCATGTGTGTTCTTCTCATTAACCACAGCTAGAGTCATTGCATGTATGTTCTCTTTAGAGACCACACATGGATCCACCAGTGTAATTGCATGTGTGATATTTTTACTAACAACAACTAGAGTCATTTCATGACTATTCTTTTCACATACCACATATGGATCCACCAGTGTCATTGCATGTGTGCTCTTTTTACTAACAACAACCAGTGTCATTGCATGTGTGTTATTTTCACAATCCACCTATGGATCCACCAGTGTCATTGCATGTGTGTTCTTCTCATTAACCACAGCTAGAGTCCTTGCATGTATGTTCTCTTTGGAGACCACACATGGATCCACCAGTGTAATTGCATGTGTGATCTTTTTACTAACAACAACTGGAGTCATTTCATGACTATTCTTTTCACATACCACATATGGATCCACCAGTGTCATTGCATGTGTGTTATTTTTACTAACAACAACTAGAGTCATTGCATGCGTTTATTTTCACACACCACATATGGATCCACCAGTGTCATTGAAATGTGTGTTCTCTTTAGAGACCACACACGGATCTACTAGTGTCATTTCATGTGTGCTCTTTTTACTAACAACAACCAGTGTCATTGCATGTGTGTTCTTCTCATTAACCACAGCTAGATTCATTGCATGTGTGTTCTCTTTACAGACCACACATGGATTCACCAGTGTCATTGCATGTGTGTTCTTTTCAATAACAACAACTGTAGTCATTTCGTGACTATTCTTTTCACATACCACATATGGATCTACCAGTGTCATTGAAATGCGTGTTCTCTTCAAAGACCACACATGGATCCACCAGTGTCATTACATGTGTGTTCTTTCTACTAACAACAACTAGAGTCATTGCATGTGTGTTATTTTCACATACCACATATGGATCCACATGTGTTATTGAAATGTGTGTTCTTCTTATTAACCATATCTAGATTCATTGCATGTGTGTTATCTTCAGAGACCACACATGGATCCACCAGTGTCATTGCATGTGGTATCTTTTTACTAACAACAACTGGAGTCATTGCATGTGTGTTCTTTTCACATACCACATATGGATCCACTAGTGTCATTGCATCTGTGTGTTCTCTTCAGAGACCACATATGGATCCACTAGTGTCATTGCATGTGTGTACTTTTTACTAACAACAACTAGACTCATTTCATGTGTGTTCTTTTCACATACCACATATGGATCCACCTGTGTCATTGAAATGTGTGTTCTCTTCAGTAACCACAGCTAGAGTCATTGCATGTGTGTTCTCTTCAGAGACCACACATGGATCCACCAGTGTCATTCCATGCGTGTTCTTTTTACTAACAACAACGGGAGTCATTGCATGTGTGTTCTTTTCACACACCATATATGGATCCACCAGTGTCATTGAAATGTGTGTTCTCTTTAGAGACCACACATGGATCTACCAGTGTCATTTCATGTGTGCTCTTTTTACTAACAACAACCAGTGTCATTGCATGTGTGTTCTTCTCATTAACCATAGCTAGATTCATTGCATGTGTGTTCTCTTTAGAGACCACACATGGATTCACCAGTGTCATTGCATGTGTGTTCTTTTTAATAACAACAACTGAGTCATTTCATGACTATTCTTTTCACATACCACAAATGGATCCACCAGTGTCTTTGAAATGTCTGTTCTCTTTAGAGACCACACATGGATCCACCAGTGTCATTGCATGTGTGTTCTTTTTACTAATAACAACCAGACTCATTGCATGTGTGTTATTTTCACAATCCACCTATGGATCCACTAGTGTCCTTGCATGTGTGTTCTTCTCATTAACCACAGCTAGAGTCATTGCATGTATGTTATCTTTAGAGACCACACATGGATCCACCAGTGTAATTGCATGTGTGATATTTTTACTAACAACAACTAGAGTCATTTCATGACTATTCTTTTCACATACCACATATGGATCCACCAGTGTCATTGCATGTGTGCTCTTTTTACTAAGAACAACCAGTGTCATTGCATGTGTGTTATTTTCACAATCCACTTATGGATCCACCAATGTCATTGCATGTGTGTTCTTCTCATTAACCACAGCTAGAGTCATTGCATGTATGTTCTCTTTAGAGACCACACATGGATCCACCAGTGTAATTGCATGTGCGATCTTTTTACTAACAACAACTGGAGTCATTTCATGACTATTCTTTTCACATACCACATATGGATCCACCAGTGTCATTGCATGTGTGTTATTTTTACTAACAACAACTAGAGTTATTGCATGTGTTTATTTTCACACACCACATATGGATCCACCAGTGTCATTGAAATGTGTGTTCTCTTTAGAGACCACACATGGATCTACTAGTGTCATTTCATGTGTGCTCTTTTTACTAACAACAACCAGTGTCATTGCATGTGTGTTCTTCTCATTAACCACAGCTAGATTCATTGCATGTGTGTTCTCTTTACAGACCACACATGGATTCACCAGTGTCATTGCATGTGTGTTCTTTTTAATAACAACAACTGTAGTCATTTCGTGACTATTCTTTTCACATACCACATATGGATCTACCAGTGTCATTGAAATGTGTGTTCTCTTCAAAGACCAAACATTGATCCACCAGTGTCATTGCATGTGTGTTCTTTCTACTAACAACAACTAGAGTCATTGCATGTGTGTTATTTTCACATACCACATATGGATCCACATGTGTTATTGAAATGTGTGTTCTTCTCATTAACCATATATAGATTCATTGCATGTGTGTTATCTTCAGAGACCACACATGGATCCACCAGTGTCATTGCATGTTTGTTCTTTTTACTAACAACAACTGGAGTCATTGGATGTGTGTTCTTTTCACATACCACATATGGATCCACTAGTGTCATTGCATCTGTGTGTTCTCTTCAGAGACCACACATGGATCCACCAGTGTCATTGCATGTGTGTACTTTTTACTAACAACAACTGGAGTCATTTCATGTGTGTTCTTTTCACATACCACATATGGATCCACCTGTGTCATTGAAATGTGTGTTCTCTTCAGTAACCACAGCTAGAGTCATTGCATGTCACATCCCAAATTTTAGATTTGGTCTTGCATATCATTCATATCATTGCATCATGCTTTTCCATGCAAAATCGTCGAGTAGAAAGGTTCGGCGAAACGCCATCGTCAAACCCTATTTTGTTTCGCTTCGAGGTTCCTGTGGGGAGCTTTAGAGGGACTTGCAACAACCACCCCTTTAGGTTCGAGCTTTCGCTCAAACTTCGACTGAAGGTTGTTCCCCTCGACGATACGAACCCGTAGGCGTGAAAATCGCTCCAATCGGAGTTCGTATGCAAAAGACTCGGACGTTTTAGTAAACCGCCGGAAAACGGTCCGAAAATCATGACCGATTTCCGAATCGGAGTCAAATCTGGACCGTTTTCAGTTTATTACTGTTTTTTTTTCTGCGCGTGAAGGACCAATAAAAGGAGGACCCCACCCCTGCCTCGTAGACCGTGCACGCAACCCAAACCCACGTACGCGACCTCCTCCTGGCGCCGCCTCCTGCCGATCGCGCCGCCGCCGTCACTTCTCCTCGCCGCCGCCGGCCACCCCTCCGCCGCCGGCCATCGCCGCGTCTGTTGCCGGGTTCGTCTCGCCGTCCTCTTTCCGTTCCCGTGCTCCGCGTCTCCATCCGCCGCCGCCAACTGCGCCCTGCAGATCGCCGCGTACGCGCGCGCGTTTAATTTTTCCGGGAGCCGTAGTTGACCGTGTGTGTACGTGCAGGTAGAACCACGCCACCGGAACCGACCGTCGCCGCCGTCCGAAGCTCGCCGGAGTTCGATTCGTCGTCCGTTTTCGGTAAGACAGCAGCCACCGTCAGATCTCAGATCAGCGGCTTAGATCGTTCGTTGACTGGTCAGCACTCCAGACGTTGACTAGTCAGTGGCCCCAGACGTTGACTGGTCAGACGCCCAGTCAGCGCCCAGTCATCAGACCAGTTGACCAGTCAAACAGACACAGTTGACTGGGTCAATTTCGTTAATCCTATTAGTTGGCAGATTTCGGTAGGATCTTGTAAATTGCGTAAAATTAAACCGCTTGGCCAAAAATTGCAAATAAAATATGCACGAGTTCAGTGAGTCGTGTAGAATCTCGCTGTACCTTTGATTCAGACTTTTACTGTAAGGTTTAGTACAGTTTAATCGAACTAGTTAGTGGCCTTTTCAGAGTAATAAATTCGTAGTAAAAGTTTCGTAGCTCCAAAAATCGCGTATGATATGTTCCTGAACTCGTATGAACGAGGGAAATCTCATCGTGAATTAAAAAGATAGGCTTACAGTAAAAACTTCTGCAGTATTTGTCTAATGGCTTTCTGCAGTGTTTTAGTTACTCGGGATGTTTTATAACTCCTTTTTGAGTAATTCCAATTGGTACTGTTTCTTATCGGCGATGCCTATGCGGTAGAATTTTTTCAGGATTTTACAAACAGTATACTACCGGTAGTGAATTATTTAAGTTCTAGCTCTAGTAGAGATCTCTACTTTTGGTTAATAGTTTTCCTTGCGCCAAATCTATTTTCCATGCATGTATTCGGTAGTAATATGTATTAGTATTATGTGGTGCAGCTGTAGCACCAATTCACTTGCCGTTCTTGCATTCATGCATCATCTTTGTTGCATATGTTTGTGAATTGTTTGTTTATGAATGCAATTGTGTCGTGTAGATTGTATGGAGTGCAACCCTTGCTCGTGTTTGGATTGTTCCTCCGACCGCTTCAATCAAGGCAAGTAGATGCTACTTTGTTCATGATATCGTCCTACTATTTTCAATGTATTGTCGTGTATTTTGTAGTTGCATGAGTAGGATGATACTATCGCTATGCTATGACCTATTATGTGGTAGGGCTTTCCTTGTAGATGAACCACCGTTGTAGATGTGCTTAGCCATGCTATGTTGAACGAGGGCTGGGTTACATCATTGATACTTGTTTTCTCAAAGTATTGGTTTGTGAAAACTAAAACAACTTAATCAATGAATCCCCTGGGTGTGATGGTATTGATAATTTTTGGTGGTTTCATTGCGGCAAGGCACCCAGGTATCAAGAGAGAATGATTGGCTTCTTTATTGTGTAGCTTACGTGTACAACCATGTGCCAATAATGAAATGGGCGGTTGGTTGGACTTAGTAGGTTGTGGTAACTCGAACCCGCGTATCCAGAGATGTAGAATTTTGGTAGGTTGGACCGGTGCGCGTCGGGATTGAGGAGCTACTTCCCGAACAGTCTCTTCTTGGTCTTCTCCCTATCATCACCCAAAATGAGAGTGATGGTACGAGCTGGGCTGGCCAAGTCACATGGGTAAAGTGTACTAACCTCTGCAGAGTGTATAATCTAATCGATTAGCCGTGTCCCCGGTTATGGACAACTGAGTTGCTAGATATTGATTCCATGACATGTTTCTCGCTCATTCTAATTTCATAATTGTTTTAATGTTGTTGGGTTAACTTAATTGGGATCTTTTCAAAGAAAATCAAAAACTGTTTACGAAAGTAGGACAAAGTTATTTGCAAATGCAAGCCAGACACAGCTCCACTTGCCAAATATGCATGTAGATGTTAGTACTATTGTCTCCATTTACTAGCTCTACTTGCCATACATTCCATGTATTGACCCTTCGGGGATGTTGCGTTTCATGCTGCAGGTTATTCCGATTCTGATTGATCGTTATAGGCCACGGTACTCCACTCGGCACTTGTTCACTTGTGGGCAATTTGAAGAATGGAGGATTTATCTCGTTTATGTTGCTACCTGAATAATTTGAGCTAGCTTGTGCTAAGCTTTTATTGTAATAATGGTACTCTGGATCTTCGTTATCTATGATACACGGATATTTTGCTATGTTATCTATCTTACTCTATTGTGGGCCAATGAACCGATCCAGGGATTGGCATGTCACATAGAGGCCACAGTCTTTTCAGAACCGGGGTGTCACAGGATGGTATCAGAGCCCGTGTGTCGACTGTAGGATCGTGACCTAGAATTGGGTTAGGAAGCCATAGATTTATTAAAGCCTATATTAACTCTATCTTTCATCTTATGCCTTTCACCCTCGTAAATTCTTACCATATGCTATTCTCACACTTTCCTCTTTTACTTGATAGATGGGAGAAGTCAGGACTGAGTATGCCACCATGGAGTCACCAAGGCCCTTTGCAAGGCAGTTAGCTCAGCTCTCGCAGTCATTGGGATTGCCACTGCCCATGTTCAAGGGAAGAAGGCTGTACACCTATGGATATGGAGAGGATGCATGGGAGATCGCTACCTTCATATTCAGAGATGCCGCCTGGCCAAACCCCGTGCACTTGATCTACACCAAGACCTACTGCAACTGGGGACTTGGAATCAACTTGGCCATACATGAAGCCCTGTCTCGCCAGTGCCATCAAGTCCGACACCTACTACCGGCAGATTCACCCTACCGTGACTATGGAAGGCGTGGTGAAGATGGGAACATTGTGGTTACCCCGGGCGACAGGAACAACATGCCGCCCCGTCGGAGGCACATAGAGGACATGGAAAGGGAGAATGGAGCTCTAGCAGAGAAGGTGAGGATGATAAAGGAGATTGCAGATTTTACTAGCAATGGTATGGTGGTCCAAGGACAGGAGATTGACACTTTGCATGAAGCTGTGGGAGTTCTGGAGAATGCCCTGATAGCCAGAGATGCAACCATGGCATATCTTCATGGTACTGTGCAGGAGAACACCCAGAACATACAGCAACTGCAAGGGACAATCCAGGAAAGGGATCAAACTATTGAAGCTATGACAGCCCAGATTGCCGCTCTCCAAGCACAACTGAATCCACCCTCTGATGATGACAATGGAGATGATGGCAACAATGGGGATGATGATGACAGTGGAGATGATGATGAGGACGAGGATGATGATTTTGGAGACGATGATGGTGGAGGAGATGAAGCTGTTGCAGTTGCAGCTGAGGATGAAGGAGAAGAGGAGGATCCAGAAGAGGTGGAGTTTGACATTTCAAGTGATGGTTCAGGAGAGGTGTACACTCCGCCGCCATGGTTATACCGCGAGCCTAAGCGCCAACGCATGACCGCAAGGACCTACCTCAAACTCTTCAAGAAGTAGATAGAAGTCCACCAATTAGTCCTCGTTAGGCAAAATCGTTAGGTTTATTCTCGATCGTTGTGATACTTAGTTCGTGTTAGTGTAAGAGTGTTTAGATGCTTGTTTGTGTACTCCAATATTTCAGGATTTATTTGTGCAAAATTATATGAAAGAGTTATGGCAATTTGGTTACTATCTGTGTTGTTTTCGCTGCAGTTTTTCTACTGATACAGCAGTACTGCGCGATTTTTCATATTTTTCTGGTAACTCGGAAAAATCTGAAAAAAATTGCGCTGATGCGGAACTTCCTGTTCTATATGCATAAAAATTGGCTTAATTTTCTGACGAGTTTAAGTCAGGCGGAAAAATTCGCGAACACAGCAGAACTGTTCTGTCAAAATTGCTGTTTTGTCGTTTTGATGCTCAACTGTTTAGTTAACCATTGCCAACTCTTGCAAAACTATTTCAGTAGTTATATACTGCTAGGATAGCACCTGGGATGTTGCTGGACCGCTTGTTTGTTGATGTGTTGCTTGCTTGTGATTGTCTGCTATTGTTTGTTGTTGCTTGACCATATGCATGGGTAGAATCCTATTACCGTAGTTGATTCTTTCTAAACTTACCTGTGCTGAACCGCAGATGCCTCCCCGCCGCCAACCCACTGAGTTGGAGCAGCTCATGGCAGCTCAGGCACAGCTGACCCAAGTGATGACCCAGTTCATGGCGAATCAGAACAACAACAATGGAAACAATCAGCCTCAGGGAGATGCTCTCACCAGATTTCTGAGGTTAAGGCCAGCTAAGTTCTCTACTGCAACGGAACCAATGGTTGCTCTCGACTGGTTGCGTTCCGTCAACAAGGATCTAGTAACTGTTGGATGCACTGATGCTGAGAAGGTGAGGTTTGCCGCTCACCTACTGGAGGGACCAGCCGCTTCTTAGTGGGACACATTTCAGATCACCCACCCTCTGAATACCGTGACTTGGGCTATGTTTGAGGAAGGTTTCAGGACCGACCACGTGTCTTCAGGAGTTCTGAGCCTGAAGAGGAAGGAGTTCTGCAACTTGCGCCAAACCAATCGCACCGTGGCCGAGTACATTGAGGAGTTCAACAACCTGTCCCGTTATGCACCTGAGGATGTTGACACTGATGCAAAAAGGAGGGAGAGATTCCTGGATGGCCTCAGTGATGAGCTTTCAGTGCAGCTACTGGTGGTTTATTGCCCCACTTTCCAGGAGCTCATGGACAAGGCCAGAATCCTGGAAGGGAAGCACAAGCAGGTGGAAAGCCGCAAGAGAAAGAACAACAATCACCACTCTGGCTCACACCACAAGTCTCGCACTTCATATGATGGATACTCCAAGCATGGAGGGAGTGACCATGGGAGCCATGATCGCCACCACCATGGAGGCGATGGGCATCGTCATGACAACCATAGGAGCAGTCACCACAGCCACAAGGGAGGACACTCTCACCACTCTGGAGGACACGGTGGACATGACCGCAACCGTGATCGCAATTTTGTGAAGAAGGATCTGAGTGAGGTGACATGCTTCAAGTGTAAGCAGAAGGGACACTATGCTGACAACTGTCCGGAGAGGAAAGGACTAAAGCCAACCAACAATGAGAAGGCCACAGTGAACCACATGAATGTGGAAGAGATTCCAGACGAGCCTGACCTTGTGTTTGGTAAGTTTCCAATCAACACTTACCCTGCACTTATACTTTTCGATACTGGTGCATCGCATTCATTCATATCAAGAGCATTTGTGGATAAGTATAAGTTACCTACTGAGTCTATGAAGAGGTCTTTTAGAGTGAGCTCACCTGGAGGAGATATGATAGCTAGTGCGGGATGCCGCGATTTAACTGTGAGGATTGGAACACACAACTTCATTGCACATTTGGTAGTGTTGGAATCACAGGGATTAGACGTTATTCTGGGTATGGATTGGATGTCTATGCACGAGGGACACATAGATTGTGCACAGCGAGCTGTTTCACTCAAAACCCCAGATGGTAAGAGGATTAGATTCAAGTCAGCCGCACGACCAGGAAGGTGTAAGCTGAATTCTCTTAAGGGGGTTAGCATGGATACTGTGCCAGTGATAAGGGATTACCCCGACGTGTTTCCGGAAGAACTGCCAGGGATGCCACCTGACAGGAAAGTAGAGTTTCTTATCGACCTGATGCCGGGAACAGGACCAATAGCAAAGAAACCATATAAGGTGGATGTGGATGACCTGAGGGAATTGAAGAAACAGTTGAAAGAGCAGCTGGAAAAGGGATTCATTCAGCCTAGTGCGTCGTCATGGGGTGCACCTGTTCTGTTTGTGGAGAAGAAAGACAGCACCAAGAGGTTAGTGGTGGACTATCGCTCGCTGAATGAGGTAACCATCAAGAACAAGTACCCTCTGCCGAACATAAATGATTTGTTTGATCAACTGGAAGGAGCAAAGGTGTTCAGCAAGATTGATCTGCGATCTGGCTACTTTCAATTGAAGATCCGGAAAGAGGATGTACCAAAAACCGCCTTCACCACTAGGTATGGTTTATATGAGTATACGGTTATGTCATTTGGACTAACGAATGCCCCGGCATATTTCATGACCATGATGAACAAGGTATTTATGGAGAACTTGGACAAGTTCGTAGTGGTGTTTATTGATGACATACTGATATATTCCAAGGATAATGCTGAGCATGAGAAACATCTGCGACTGATTATGGAGAAACTGAGGGAACACCAGCTGTATGCCAAATTCAGCAAGTGTGAATTCTGGCTTAACACCGTTGGGTTTCTTGGACACGTAGTGTCAGGAGAAGGAGTCGCTGTTGATCCAAGCAAAGTGACTGCAGTAACTGAGTGGGAAGCACCCAAGAATGCTAGAGAGATTCGAAGCTTTTTGGGACTTGCTGGATATTATAGGAGGTTCATTGAAAACTTTTCCAAGATTGCTAAGCCGATGACTGAACTTCTGAAGAAGGAGAGAAAGTTTGAATGGACGGATGTGTGTGAAGCTAGCTTTCAGGAACTGAAGCGTCGACTAGTGACTGCGCCTGTTCTGTGTTTACCAGATCTTCAGAAGGATTTCCAAGTGTACTGTGATGCTTCTCGACAGGGACTTGGGAGTGTGCTGATGCAAGATGGGAGAGTAGTGTCTTATGCCTCGCGACAACTCAAGCACCATGAGCGGAATTACCCCACACACGACTTGGAGTTAGCGTCAGTGGTTCATGCGCTCAAGGTATGGAGGCATTACTTAATGGGAAAACACTGTGATGTGTACACCGACCACAAGAGCCTGAAATACATATTTACACAGAAGGAGCTGAACATGAGACAAAGGAGATGGTTGGAACTTATCAAGGACTACGACATGAATCTGCAATATCACCCAGGAAAGGCCAATGTAGTAGCTGATGCTCTGAGCCGGAAGGTTTATGCCAATGGATTGACAATTGGTGAATTGCCTGAGTATTTGTGCAAGCAATTCAAGGACCTTAGACTGGAGGTAGTATCTGAAGGATATTTGGCTACAATGGAAGTCCAACCAACGCTTCATGACAGAATCAGGAAGGCTCAAGTGGGAGACAAAGAGATAGATGAAGTTAAGGAAAAGATGAAGGAAGGTCGAGCAAGGGAATTCCGCGAGGATGAGCAAGGTACCTTATGGTATGGAGATCGTTTGTGTGTGCCCAACGATCCGGAGTTAAGGAAGTTGATTATGCAGGAAGCTCATGACTCGCCGTATTCCATACATCCGGGCAATACGAAGATGTATATGGACCTAAAGGACAGATTCTGGTGGAACAACATGAAGGGAGACATCGCAGAGCATATCGCCCTATGTGATGTATGTAGCCGAGTGAAGGCGGAACACCAGAAACCAGCAGGACTGCTACAGCCTTTGCCCGTGCCGGTTTGGAAATGGGATAGAGTGGGAATGGACTTTATCACAGGACTGCCCAGGACCAGGTCTGGATATGACTCTATTTGGGTGGTGGTCGATCATTTGACCAAGGTATCCCACTTTATACCAGTGAAGACGACCTATACAAGTGCAAGGTTGGCCAAGATTTACATGGACAAGATTGTGTGCCTACATGGAGTTCCCAAGAGTATCGTATCTAATAGAGGCACCCAATTTACCTCACACTTCTGGCGCCAGCTGCACGAGTCACTTGGTACTAGATTGGAGTTTAGCACAGCGTTTCACCCACAGACGAATGGACAGACCGAGAGGGTGAATCAGATTTTGGAGGACATGCTAAGAGCTTGCGCCTTGGCTCATGGTTCTAGTTGGGATGAGAATTTACCGTATGCGGAGTTTTCCTACAACAACAGCTATCAAACCAGCATCAAGACGTCACCGTTCGATGTGCTGTATGGGAAACGGTGCCGAACACCATTGCTATGGGATGGAGTAGGAGAACGTCAGTTGTTTGGACCTGATTTGATCAAGGACGCTGAGGAGAAGGTCGCCTTGATTAGAGACAGACTGAAGGTAGCACAATCAAGACAGAAGAGCTACGCTGACGCCAAGCGCAAGGAAGTGGTATATGAGATAGGTGATAGAGCATACCTCAGAGTATCGCCACTCCGTGGAATCAAGAGATTTGGTATTAAGGGTAAGCTGGCACCTCGATTTATTGGACCGTATCGGGTCTTAGCACGCAAAGGAGAAGTTGCCTATCAGTTGGAGTTGCCAGAGGCTCTGTCTGCTGTTCACAACGTGTTCCACGTATCCCAGCTGAAGAAGTGCCATCCGGAGATGGTGGATACACCATTGGGAGACACTGTACCGCTAGAGGAGGTTCAGCTTGAGAACGACTTGACCTATGAGGAGAAACCGGTCAAGATTCTGGAGACAGCAGAAAGGACTACCCGTACCAAGACAATCAAGTTTTGCAAGGTGCAGTGGAGCCACCACACCGAAGAGGAAGCCACTTGGGAGCGTGAAGATGACATCCGAGAGGACTACCCACACCTATTTGCTAGCCGCGCCGAATCTCGAGGACGAGATTCATCTTAAGGGGGTTAGTCTTGTCACATCCCAAATTTTAGATTTGGTCTTGCATATCATTCATATCATTGCATCATGCTTTTCCATGCAAAATCGTCGAGTAGAAAGGTTCGGCGAAACGCCATCGTCAAAACCCTATTTTGTTTCGCTTCGAGGTTCCTGCGGGGAGCTTTAGAGGGACTTGCAACAACCACCCCTGTAGGTTCGAGCTTTCGCTCAAACTTCGACTGCAGGTTGTTCCCCTCGACGATACGAACCCGTAGGCGCAAAAATCGCTCCAATCGGAGTTCGTATGCAAAAGACTCGGACGTTTTAGTAAACCGCCGGAAAACGGTCCAAAAATCCGGACCGATTTCCGAATCGGAGTCAAATCTGGACCGTTTTCAGTTTAGAACCGTTTTTTTTTCTACGCGTGAAGGACCAATAAAAGGAGGACCCCACCCCTGCCTCGTAGACCGTGCACGCAACCCAAACCCACTTACGCGACCTCGTCCTGGCGCAGCCTCCTGCCGATCACGCCGCCGCCGTCGCTTCTCCTCGCCGCCGCCGGCCACCCCTCCGCCACCGGCCATCGCCGCGTCTGTTGCCGGGTTCGTCTCGCCGCCCTCTTTCCGTTACCGTGCTCCGCGTCTCCATCCGTCGCCGCCAACTACGCCCTGCAGATCGCCGCGTACGCGCGCGCGTTTAATTATTCCGGGAGCCGTAGTTGACCGTGTGTGTACGTGCAGGTAGAACCACGCCACCGGAACCGACCGTCGCCGCCGTCCGAAGCTCGCCGGAGTTCGATTCGCCGTCCGTTTCCGGTAAGACAGCAGCCACCGTCAGATCTCAGATCAGCGGCTTAGATCGTTCGTTGACTGGTCAGCACTCCAGACGTTGACTAGTCAGAGGCCCCAGACGTTGACTGGTCAGACGCGCAATCAGCGCCCAGTCATCAGACCAGTTGACCAGTCAAACAGACATAGTTGACTGGGTCAATTTCGTTAATCCTATTAGTTGGCAGATTTCGGTAGGATCTTGTAAATTGCGTAGAAATTAAACCGTTTGGCCAAAAATTGCAAATAAAATATGCACGAGTTCAGTGAGTCGTGTAGAATCTCGCTGTACCTTTGGTTCAGACTTTTACTGTCAGGTTTAGTACAGTTTAATCAAACTAGTTAGTGGCCTTTTCGGAGTAATAAATTCGTAGTAAAAGTTTCGTAGCTCCAAAAATCGCGTATGATATGTCCCTGAACTCGTATGAACGAGGCGAATCTCATCGTGAATTAAAAAGATAGGCTTACAGTAAAAACTTCTGCAGTATTTGTCTAATGGCTTTCTGCAGTGTTTTAATTACTCGGGATGTTTTATAACTCCTTTTTGAGTAATTCCAATTTTTACTGTTTCTTATCAGCGATGCCTATGCGGTAGAATTTTTCCAGGATTTTACAAACAGTATACTACCGGTAGTGAATTATTTAAGTTCTAGCTCTAGTAGAGATCTCTACTTTTGGTTAATAGTTTTCCTAGCGCCAAATCTATTTTCCATGCATGTATTCGGTAGTAATATGTATTAGTATTATGTGGTGCAGCTGTAGCACCAATTCACTTGCCGTTCTTGCATTCATGCATCATCTTTGTTGCATATGTTTGTGAATTGTTTGTTTTTGAATGCAATTGTGTCGTGTAGATTGTATGGAGTGCAACCCTTGCTCGTGTTTGGATTGTTCCTCCGACCGCTTCAATCAAGGCAAGTAGATGCTACTTTGTTCATGATATCGTCCTACTATTTTTAATGTATTGTCGTGTATTTTGTAGTTGCATGAGTAGGATGATACTATCGCTATGCTATGACCTATTATGTGGTAGGGCTTTCCTTGTAGATGAACCACCGTTGTAGATGTGCTTAGCCATGCTATGTTGAACGAGGGCTGGGTTACATAATTGATACTTGTTTTCTCAAAGTATTGGTTTGTGAAAACTAAAACAACTTAATCAATGAATCCCCTGGGTGTGATGGTATTGATAATTTTTGGTGGTTTCATTGCGGCAAGGCACCCAGGTATCAAGAGAGAATGATTGGCTTCTTTATTGTGTAGCTTACGTGTACAACCATGTGCCAATAATGAAATGGGCGGTTGGTTGGACTTAGTAGGTTGTGGTAACTCGAACCCGCGTATCCAGAGATGTAGAATTTTGGTAGGTTGGACCGGTGCGCGTCGGGATTGGGGAGCTACTTCCCGAACAGTCTCTTCTTGGTCTTCTCCCTATCATCACCCAAAATGAGAGTGATGGTACGAGCTGGGCTGGCCAAGTCACATGGGTAAAGTGTACTAACCTCTGCAGAGTGTATAATCTAATCGATTAGCCGTGTCCCCGGTTATGGACAACTGAGTTGCTAGATATTGATTCCATGACATGTTTCTCGCTCATTCTAATTTCATAATTGTTTTAATGTTGTTGGGTTAACTTAATTGGGATCTTTTCAAAGAAAATCAAAAACTGTTTACGAAAGTAGGACAAAGTTATTTGCAAATGCAAGCCAGACACAGCTCCACTTGCCAAATATGCATGTAGATGTTAGTACTATTGTCTCCATTTACTAGCTCTACTTGCCATACATTCCATGTATTGACCCTTCGGGGATGTTGCGTTTCATGCTGCAGGTTATTCCGATTCTGATTGATCGTTATAGGCCACGGTACTCCACTCGGCACTTGTTCACTTGTGGGCAATTTGAAGAATGGAGGATTTATCTCGTTTATGTTGCTACCTGAATAATTTGAGCTACCTTGTGCTAAGCTTTTATTGTAATAATGGTACTCTGGATCTTCGTTATCTATGATACACGGATATTTTGCTATGTTATCTATCTTACTCTATTGTGGGCCAATGAACCGATCCAGGGATTGGCATGTCACATAGAGGCCACGGTCTTTTCAGAACCGGGGTGTCACATTGCATGTGTGTTCTCTTCAGAGACCACACATGGATCCACCAGTGTCATTGCATGTGTGTTCTTTTTACTAACAACAACGGGAGTCATTGCATGTGTGTTCTTTTCACACACCATATATGGATCCACCAGTGTCATTGAAATGTGTGTTCTCTTTAGAGACCACACATGGATCTACCAGTGTCATTTAATGTGTGCTCTTTTTACTAACAACAACCAGTGTCATTGCATGTGTGTTCTTCTCATTAACCATAGCTATATTCATTGCATGTGTGCTCTCTTCAGAGACCACACATGGATTCACCAGTGTCATTGCATGTGTGTTCTTTTTAATAACAACAACTGGAGTCATTTCATGACTATTCTTTTCACATACCACATATGGATCCACCAGTGTCTTTGAAATGTCTGTTCTCTTTAGAGACCACACATGGATCCACCAGTGTCATTGCATGTGTGTTCTTTTTACTAATAACAACCAGAGTCATTGCATGTGTGTTATTTTCACAATCCACCTATGGATCCACCAGTGTCCTTGCATGTGTGTTCTTCTCATTAACCACAGCTAGAGTCATTGCATGTATGTTCTCTTTAGAGACCACACATGGATCCACCAGTGTAATTGCATGTGTGATATTTTTACTAACAACAACTAGAGTCATTTCATGACTATTCTTTTCACATACCACATATGGATCCACCAGTGTCATTGCATGTGTGCTCTTTTTACTAACAACAACCAGTGTCATTGCATGTGTGTTATTTTCACAATCCACCCATGGATCCACCAGTGTCATTGCATGTGTGTTCTTCTCATTAACGACAGCTAGAGTCATTGCATGTATGTTCTGTTTAGAGACCACACATGGATCCACCAGTGTAATTGCATGTGTGATCTTTTTACTAACAACAACTGGAGTCATTTCATGACTATTCTTTTCACATACCACATATGGATCCACCAGTGTCATTTCATGTGTGTTCTTTTTACTAACAACAACTAGAGTCATTGCATGTGTTTATTTTCACACACCACATATGGATCCACCAGTGTCATTGAAATGTGTGTTCTCTTTAGAGACCACACATGGATCTACCAGTGTCATTTCATGTGTGCTCTTTTTACTAACAACAACCAGTGTCATTGCATGTGTGTTCTTCTCATTAACCACAGCTAGATTCATTGCATGTGTGTTCTCTTCAGAGACCACACATGGATTCACCAGTGTCATTGCATGTGTTTTCTTTTTAATAACAACAACTGGAGTCATTTCATGACTATTCTTTTCACATACCACATGTGGATCCACCAGTGTCATTGAAATGTCTGTTCTCTTTAGAGATCACACATGGATCCACCAGTCTAATTGCATGTGTGATCTTTTTACTAACAACAACTGGAGTCATTTCATGACTATTCTTTTCACATACCACATATGGATCCACCAGTGTCATTGCATGTGTGTTATTTTTACTAACAACAACTAGAGTCATTGCATGTGTTTATTTTCACACACCACATATGGATCCACCAGTGTCATTGAAATGTGTGTTCTCTTTAGAGACCACACATGGATCTGCCAGTGTCATTTCATGTGTGCTCTTTTTACTAACAACAACCAGTGTCATTGCATGTGTGTTCTTCTCATTAACCACAACTAGATTCATTGCATGTGTGTTCTCTTCAGAGACCACACATGGATTCACCAGTGTCATTGCATGTGTGTTCTTTTTAATAACAACAACTGGAATCATTTCATGACTATTCTTTTCACATACCACATATGGATCTACCAGTGTCATTGAAATGTGTGTTCTCTTCAAAGACCACACATGGATCCACCAGTGTCATTGCCTGTGTGTTCTTTCTACTAACAACAACTAGAGTCATTGCATGTGTGTTCTTTTCACATACCACATATGGATCCACCAGTGTCATTGCATGTGTATTATTTTTACTAACAACAACTAGAGTCATTGCATGTGTTTATTTTCACACACCACATATGGATCCACCAGTGTCATTGAAATGTGTGTTCTCTTTAGAGACCACACATGGATCTACCAGTGTCATTTCATGTGTGCTCTTTTTACTAACAACAACCAGTGTCATTGCATGTGTGTTCTTCTCATTAACCACAGCTAGATTCATTGCATGTGTGTTCTCTTTACAGACCACACATGGATTCACTAGTGTCATTGCATGTGTGTTCTTTTTAATAACAACAACTGGAGTCATTTCATGATTATTCTTTTCGCATACCACATATGGATCTACTAGTGTCATTGAAATGTGTGTTCTCTTCAAAGACCACACATGGATCCACCAGTGTCATTGCATGTGTGTTCTTTCTACTAACAACAACTAGAGTCATTGCATGTGTGTTCTTTTCACATACCACATATGGATCCACATGTGTTATTGAAATGTGTGTTCTTCTCATTAACCATATCTAGATTCATTGCATGTGTGTTATCTTCAGAGACCACACATGGATCCACCAGTGTCATTGCATGTGTGTTCTTTTTACTAACAACAACTGGAGTCATTGCATGCATGTTCTTTTCACATACCACATATGGATCCACCAGTGTCATTGCATCTGTGTGTTCTTTTCAGAGACCACACATGGATGCACCAGTGTCATTGCATGTGTGTACTTTTTACTAACAACAACTGGAGTCGTTTCATGTGTGTTCTTTTCACATACCACATATGGATCCACCTGTGTCATTGAAATGTGTGTTCTCTTCAGTAACCACAGCTAGAGTCATTGCATGTGTGTTCTCTTCAGAGACCACACATGGATCCACCAGTGTCATTGCATGTGTGTTCTTTTTACTAACAACAACGGGAGTCATTGCATGTGTGTTCTTTTCACACACCATTTATGGATCCACCAGTGTCATTGAAATGTGTGTTCTCTTTAGAGACCACACATGGATCTACCAGTGTCATTTCATGTGTGCTCTTTTTACTAACAACAACCAGTGTCATTGCATGTGTGTTCTTCTCATTAACCACAGCTAGATTCATTGCATGTGTGTTCTCTTCAGAGACCACACATGGATTCACCAGTGTCATTGCATGTGTGTTCTTTTTAATAACAACAACTGGAGTCATTTCATGACTATTCTTTTCACATACCACATATGGATCCACCAGTGTCTTTGAAATGTCTATTCTCTTTAGAGTCCACACATGGATCCACCAGTGTCATTGCATGTGTGTTCTTTTTACTAACAACAACCAGAGTCATTGCATGTGTGTTCTTTTCACAATCCACCTATGGATCCACAGTGTCATTGCATGTGTGTTCTTCTCATTAACCACAGCTAGAGTCATTGCATGTATGTTCTCTTCAGAGACCACACATGGATCCACCTGTGTAATTGCATGTGTGCTCTTTTTACTAACAACAACTAGAGTCATTTCATGACTATTCTTTTCACATACCACATATGGATCCACCAGAGTCATTGCATGTGTGTTCTCTTTAGAGACCACACATGGATCCACTAGTGTGATTGCATGTGTGTTCTTTTTACTAACAACAACCAGAGTCATTGCATGTGTGTTCTGTTCAGAGACCACACATGGATCCACCAGTGTGATTGCATGTGTGTTCTTTTTACTAACAACAACTAGAGTCATTGCATGTGTGTTCTTTTCACATACCACATATGGATCCACCAGTGTCATTGAAATGTATGTTCTCTTCAGAGACCACACATGGATCCAACAGTGTCATTGCATGTGTGTTCTTTTTACTAACAACAACTAGAGTCATTGCATGTGTGTTCTTTTCACATACCACATATGGATCAAACTGTGTCATTGAAATGTGTGTTCTTCTCATTAACCACAGCTAGATTCATTGCATGTGTGTTCTCTTCAGAGACCACACATGGACCCACCAGTGTCATTGCATGTGTGTTCTTTTTAATAACAACAACTGGAGTCATTTCATGACTATTCTTTTCACATACCACATGTGGATCCACCAGTGTCATTGAAATGTCTGTTCTCTTTAGAGACCACACATGGATCCACCAGTGTAATTGCATGTGTGATCTTTTTACTAACAACAACTGGAGTCATTTCATGACTATTATTTTCACATACCACATATGGATCCACCAGTGTCATTGCATGTGTGTTATTTTTACTAACAACAACTAGAGTTATTGCATGTGTTTATTTTCACACACCACATATGGATCCACCAGTGTCATTGAAATGTGTGTTCTCTTTAGAGACCACACATGGATCTACCAGTGTCATTTCATGTGTGCTCTTTTTACTAACAACAACCAGTGTCATTGCATGTGTGTTCCTCTCATTAACCACAGCTAGATTCATTGCATGTGTGTTCTCTTCAGAGACCACACATGGATTCACCAGTGTCATTGCATGTGTGTTCTTTTTAATAACAACAACTAGAGTCATTTCATGACTATTCTTTTCACATACCACATATGGATCTACCAGTGTCATTGAAATGTGTGTTCTCTTCAAAGACAACACATGGATCCACCAGTGTCATTGCATGTGTGTTCTTTCTACTAACAACAACTAGAGTCATTGCATGTGTGTTCTTTTCACATACCACATATGGATCCACATGTGTTATTGAAATGTGTGTTCTTCTCATTAACCATATCTAGATTCATTGCATGTGTGTTCTTTTTACTAACAACAACTGGAGTCATTGCATGTGTGTTCTTTTCACATACCACATATGGATCCACCAGTGTCATTGCATCTGTGTGTTCTCTTTAGAGACCACACATGGATCCACCAGTGTCATTGCATGTGTGTACTTTTTACTAACAACAACTGGAGTCATTTCATGTGTGTTCTTTTCACATACCACATATGGATCCACCTGTGTCACTGAAATGTGTGTTCTCTTCAGTAACCACAGCTAGAGTCATTGCATGTGTGTTCTCTTCAGAGACCACACATGGATCCACCAGTGTCATTGCATGTGTGTTCTTTTCACACACCATATATGGATTCAACAGTGTCATTGAAATGTGTGTTCTCTTTAGACACCACACATGGATCTACCAGTGTCATTTCATGTGTGCTCTTTTTGCTAACAACAACCAGTGTCATTGCATGTGTGTTCTTCTCATTAACCACAGCTAGATTCATTGCATGTGTGTTCTCTTCAGAGACCACACATGGATTCACCAGTGTCATTGCATGTGTGTTCTTTTTAATAACAACAACTGGAGTCATTTCATGACTATTCTTTTCACATACCACATATGGATCCACCAGTGTCTTTGACATGTCTGTTCTCTTTAGAGACCACACATGGATCCACCAGTGTCATTGCATGTGTGTTCTTTTTACTAACAACAACCAGAGTCATTGCATGTGTGTTCTTTTCACAATCCACCTATGGATCCACAGTCTCATTGCATGTGTGTTCTTCTCATTAACCACAGCTAGAGTCATTGCATGTATGTTCTCTTTAGAGACCACACATGGATCCACCTGTGTAATTGCATGTGTGCTCTTTTTACTAACAACAACTAGAGTCATTTCATGACTATTCTTTTCACATACCACATATGGATCCACCAGAGTCATTGCATGTGTGTTCTCTTCAGATACCACACATGGATCCACTAGTGTGATTGCATGTGTGTTCTTTTTACTAACAACAACCAGAGTCATTGCATGTGTGTTCTTTTCAGAGACCACACATGGATCCACCAGTATGATTGCATGTGTGTTCTTTTTACTAACAACAACTGGAGTCATTGCATGTGTGTTCTTTTCACATACCACATATGGATCCACCAGTGTCATTGAAATGTATGTTCTCTTCAGAGACCACACATGGATCCACCAGTGTCATTGCATGTGTGTTCTTTTTACTAACAACAACTAGAGTCATTGCATGTGTGTTCTTTTCACATACCACATATGGATCAAACTGTGTCATTGAAATGTGTGTTCTTCTCATTAACCACAGCTAGATTCATTGCATGTGTGTTCTCTTCAGAGACCACACATGGATCCACCAGTGTCATTGCATGTGTGTTCTTTTTAATAACAACAACTAGAGTCATTTCATGACTATTCTTTTCACATACCACATATGGATCCACCAGTGTCATTGAAATGTCTGTTCTCTTTAGAGACCACACATGGATCCACCAGCGTCATTGCATGTGTGTTCTTTTGACTAACAACAACCAGAGTCATTGCATGTGTGTTATTTTCACAATCCACCTATGGATCCACCAGTGCAATGCATGTGTGTTCTTCTCATTAACCACAGCTAGAGTCATTGCATATATGTTCTCTTTAGAGACCACACATGGATCCACCAGTGTAATTGCATGTGTGATATTTTTACTAACAACAACTAGTCATTTCATGACTATTCTTTTCACATACCACATATGGATCCACCAGTGTCATTGCATGTGTGTTCTTTTTACTAACAACAACTAGAGTCATTGCATGTGTTTATTTTCACACACCACATATGGATCCACCAGTGTCATTAAAATGTGTGTTCTCTTTGGAGACCACACATGATCTACCAGTGTCATTTCATGTGTGCTCTTTTTCTAACAACAACCAGTGTCATTGCATGTGTGTTCTTCTCATTAACCATAGCTAGATTCATTGCATGTGTGTTCTCTTTACAGACCACACATGGATTCACCAGTGTCATTGCATGTGTGTTCTTTTTAATAACAACAAGTGGAGTCATTTCATGACTATTCTTTTCACATACCACATATGGATCCACCAGTGTCTTTGAAATGTCTGTTCTCTTTAGAGACCACACATGGATCCACCACTGTCATTGCATGTGTGTTCTTTTTACTAACAACAACCAGAGTCATTGCATGTGTGTTCTTTTCACAATCCACCTATGGATCCACAGTGTCATTGCATGTGTGTTCTTCTCATTAACCACAGCTAGAGTCATTGCATTTATGTTCTCTTCAGAGACCACACATGGATCCACCCGTGTAATTGCATGTGTGCTCTTTTTACTAACAACAACTAGAGTCATTTCATGACTATTCTTTTCATATACCACATATGGATCCACCAGAGTCATTGCATGTGTGTTCTCTTCAGCGACCACACATGGATCCACTAGTGTGATTGCATGTGTGTTCTTTTTACTAACAACAACCAGAGTCATTGCATGTGTGTTCTTTTCAGAGACCACACATGGATCCACCAGTGTGATTGCATGTGTGTTCTTTTTACTAACAACAACTGGAGTCATTGCATGTGTGTTCTTTTCACATACCACATATGGATCCACATGTGTTATTGAAATGTGTGTTCTTCTCATTAACCATATCTAGATTCATTGCATGTGTGTTATCTTCAGAGACCACACATGGATCCACCAGTGTCATTGCATGTGTGTTCTTTTTACTAACAACAACTGGAGTCATTGCATGTGTGTTCTTTTCACATACCACATATGGATCCACAGTGTCATTGCATCTATGTGTTCTCTTTAGAGACCACACATGGATCCACCAGTGTCATTGCATGTGTGTACTTTTTACTAACAACAACTGGAGTCATTTCATGTGTGTTCTTTTCACATACCACATATGGATCCACCTGTGTCACTGAAATGTGTGTTCTCTTCAGTAACCACAGCTAGAGTCATTGCATGTGTGTTCTCTTCAGAGACCACACATGGATCCACCAGTGTCATTGCATGTGTGTTCTTTTTACTAACAACAACGGGAGTCATTGCATGTGTGTTCTTTTCACACACCATATATGGATTCAACAGTGTCATTGAAATGTGTGTTCTCTTTAGACACCACACATGGATCTACCAGTGTCATTTCATGTGTGCTCTTTTTGCTAACAACAACCAGTGTCATTGCATGTGTGTTCTTCTCATTAACCACAGCTAGATTCATTGCATGTGTGTTCTCTTCAGAGACCACACATGGATTCACCAGTGTCATTGCATGTGTGTTCTTTTTAATAACAACAACTGGAGTCATTTCATGACTATTCTTTTCACATACCACATATGGATCCACCAGTGTCTTTGACATGTCTGTTCTCTTTAGAGACCACACATGGATCCACCAGTGTCATTGCATGTGTGTTCTTTTTACTAACAACAACCAGAGTCATTGCATGTGTGTTCTTTTCACAATCCACCTATGGATCCACAGTCTCATTGCATGTGTGTTCTTCTCATTAACCACAGCTAGAGTCATTGCATGTATGTTCTCTTTAGAGACCACACATGGATCCACCCGTGTAATTGCATGTGTGCTCTTTTTACTAACAACAACTAGAGTCATTTCATGACTATTCTTTTCACATACCACATATGGATCCACCAGAGTCATTGCATGTGTGTTCTCTTCAGATACCACACATGGATCCACTAGTGTGATTGCATGTGTGTTCTTTTTACTAACAACAACCAGAGTCATTGCATGTGTGTTCTTTTCAGAGACCACACATGGATCCACTAGTATGATTGCATGTGTGTTCTTTTTACTAACAACAACTGGAGTCATTGCATGTGTGTTCTTTTCACATACCACATATGGATCCACCAGTGTCATTGAAATGTATGTTCTCTTCAGAGACCACACATGGATCCACCAGTGTCATTGCATGTGTGTTCTTTTTACTAACAACAACTAGAGTCATTGCATGTGTGTTCTTTTCACATACCACATATGGATCAAACTGTGTCATTGAAATGTGTGTTCTTCTCATTAACCACAGCTAGATTCATTGCATGTGTGTTCTCTTCAGAGACCACACATGGATCCACCAGTGTCATTGCATGTGTGTTCTTTTTAATAACAACAACTAGAGTCATTTCATGACTATTCTTTTCACATACCACATATGGATCCACCAGTGTCATTGAAATGTCTGTTCTCTTTAGAGACCACACATGGATCCACCAGCGTCATTGCATGTGTGTTCTTTTGACTAACAACAACCAGAGTCATTGCATGTGTGTTATTTTCACAATCCACCTATGGATCCACCAGTGTCATTGCATGTGTGTTCTTCTCATTAACCACAGCTAGAGTCATTGCATATATTTCTCTTTAGAGACCACACATGGATCCACCAGTGTAATTGCATGTGTGATATTTTTACTAACAACAACTAGTCATTTCATGACTATTCTTTTCACATACCACATATGGATCCACCAGTGTCATTGCATGTGTGTTCTTTTTACTAACAACAACTAGAGTCATTGCATGTGTGTTCTTTTCACATACCACATATGGATCCACCAGTGTCATTAAAATGTGTGTTCTCTTTAGAGACCACACATGGATCTACCAGTGTCATTTCATGTGTGCTCTTTTTCTAACAACAACCAGTGTCATTGCATGTGTGTTCTTCTCATTAACCATAGCTAGATTCATTGCATGTGTGTTCTCTTTACAGACCACACATGGATTCACCAGTGTCATTGCATGTGTGTTCTTTTTAATAACAACAAGTGGAGTCATTTCATGACTATTCTTTTCACATACCACATATGGATCCACCAGTGTCATTGCATCTGTGTGTTCTCTTTAGAGACCACACATGGATCCACCAGTGTCATTGCATGTGTGTACTTTTTACTAACAACAACTGGAGTCATTTCATGTGTGTTCTTTTCACATACCACATATGGATCCACCTGTGTCACTGAAATGTGTGTTCTCTTCAGTAACCACAGCTAGAGTCATTGCATGTGTGTTCTCTTCAGAGACCACACATGGATCCACCAGTGTCATTGCATGTGTGTTCTTTTCACACACCATATATGGATTCAACAGTGTCATTGAAATGTGTGTTCTCTTTAGACACCACACATGGATCTACCAGTGTCATTTCATGTGTGCTCTTTTTGCTAACAACAACCAGTGTCATTGCATGTGTGTTCTTCTCATTAACCACAGCTAGATTCATTGCATGTGTGTTCTCTTCAGAGACCACACATGGATTCACCAGTGTCATTGCATGTGTGTTCTTTTTAATAACAACAACTGGAGTCATTTCATGACTATTCTTTTCACATACCACATATGGATCCACCAGTGTCTTTGACATGTCTGTTCTCTTTAGAGACCACACATGGATCCACCAGTGTCATTGCATGTGTGTTCTTTTTACTAACAACAACCAGAGTCATTGCATGTGTGTTCTTTTCACAATCCACCTATGGATCCACAGTCTCATTGCATGTGTGTTCTTCTCATTAACCACAGCTAGAGTCATTGCATGTATGTTCTCTTTAGAGACCACACATGGATCCACCCGTGTAATTGCATGTGTGCTCTTTTTACTAACAACAACTAGAGTCATTTCATGACTATTCTTTTCACATACCACATATGGATCCACCAGAGTCATTGCATGTGTGTTCTCTTCAGATACCACACATGGATCCACTAGTGTGATTGCATGTGTGTTCTTTTTACTAACAACAACCAGAGTCATTGCATGTGTGTTCTTTTCAGAGACCACACATGGATCCACCAGTATGATTGCATGTGTGTTCTTTTTACTAACAACAACTGGAGTCATTGCATGTGTGTTCTTTTCACATACCACATATGGATCCACCAGTGTCATTGAAATGTATGTTCTCTTCAGAGACCACACATGGATCCACCAGTGTCATTGCATGTGTGTTCTTTTTACTAACAACAACTAGAGTCATTGCATGTGTGTTCTTTTCACATACCACATATGGATCAAACTGTGTCATTGAAATGTGTGTTCTTCTCATTAACCACAGCTAGATTCATTGCATGTGTGTTCTCTTCAGAGACCACACATGGATCCACCAGTGTCATTGCATGTGTGTTCTTTTTAATAACAACAACTAGAGTCATTTCATGACTATTCTTTTCACATACCACATATGGATCCACCAGTGTCATTGAAATGTCTGTTCTCTTTAGAGACCACACATGGATCCACCAGCGTCATTGCATGTGTGTTCTTTTGACTAACAACAACCAGAGTCATTGCATGTGTGTTATTTTCACAATCCACCTATGGATCCACCAGTGTCAATGCATGTGTGTTCTTCTCATTAACCACAGCTAGAGTCATTGCATATATGTTCTCTTTAGAGACCACACATGGATCCACCAGTGTAATTGCATGTGTGATATTTTTACTAACAACAACTAGTCATTTCATGACTATTCTTTTCACATACCACATATGGATCCACCAGTGTCATTGCATGTGTGTTCTTTTTACTAACAACAACTAGAGTCATTGCATGTGTTTATTTTCACACACCACATATGGATCCACCAGTGTCATTAAAATGTGTGTTCTCTTTAGAGACCACACATGATCTACCAGTGTCATTTCATGTGTGCTCTTTTTCTAACAACAACCAGTGTCATTGCATGTGTGTTCTTCTCATTAACCATAGCTAGATTCATTGCATGTGTGTTCTCTTTACAGACCACACATGGATTCACCAGTGTCATTGCATGTGTGTTCTTTTTAATAACAACAAGTGGAGTCATTTCATGACTATTCTTTTCACATACCACATATGGATCCACCAGTGTCTTTGAAATGTCTGTTCTCTTTAGAGACCACACATGGATCCACCACTGTCATTGCATGTGTGTTCTTTTTACTAACAACAACCAGAGTCATTGCATGTGTGTTCTTTTCACAATCCACCTATGGATCCACAGTGTCATTGCATGTGTGTTCTTCTCATTAACCACAGCTAGAGTCATTGCATTTATGTTCTCTTCAGAGACCACACATGGATCCACCCGTGTAATTGCATGTGTGCTCTTTTTACTAACAACAACTAGAGTCATTTCATGACTATTCTTTTCATATACCACATATGGATCCACCAGAGTCATTGCATGTGTGTTCTCTTCAGCGACCACACATGGATCCACTAGTGTGATTGCATGTGTGTTCTTTTTACTAACAACAACCAGAGTCATTGCATGTGTGTTCTTTTCAGAGACCACACATGGATCCACCAGTGTGATTGCATGTGTGTTCTTTTTACTAACAACAACTGGAGTCATTGCATGTGTGTTCTTTTCACATACCACATATGGATCCACATGTGTTATTGAAATGTGTGTTCTTCTCATTAACCATATCTAGATTCATTGCATGTGTGTTATCTTCAGAGACCACACATGGATCCACCAGTGTCATTGCATGTGTGTTCTTTTTACTAACAACAACTGGAGTCATTGCATGTGTGTTCTTTTCACATACCACATATGGATCCACAGTGTCATTGCATCTATGTGTTCTCTTTAGAGACCACACATGGATCCACCAGTGTCATTGCATGTGTGTACTTTTTACTAACAACAACTGGAGTCATTTCATGTGTGTTCTTTTCACATACCACATATGGATCCACCTGTGTCACTGAAATGTGTGTTCTCTTCAGTAACCACAGCTAGAGTCATTGCATGTGTGTTCTCTTCAGAGACCACACATGGATCCACCAGTGTCATTGCATGTGTGTTCTTTTTACTAACAACAACGGGAGTCATTGCATGTGTGTTCTTTTCACACACCATATATGGATTCAACAGTGTCATTGAAATGTGTGTTCTCTTTAGACACCACACATGGATCTACCAGTGTCATTTCATGTGTGCTCTTTTTGCTAACAACAACCAGTGTCATTGCATGTGTGTTCTTCTCATTAACCACAGCTAGATTCATTGCATGTGTGTTCTCTTCAGAGACCACACATGGATTCACCAGTGTCATTGCATGTGTGTTCTTTTTAATAACAACAACTGGAGTCATTTCATGACTATTCTTTTCACATACCACATATGGATCCACCAGTGTCTTTGACATGTCTGTTCTCTTTAGAGACCACACATGGATCCACCAGTGTCATTGCATGTGTGTTCTTTTTACTAACAACAACCAGAGTCATTGCATGTGTGTTCTTTTCACAATCCACCTATGGATCCACAGTCTCATTGCATGTGTGTTCTTCTCATTAACCACAGCTAGAGTCATTGCATGTATGTTCTCTTTAGAGACCACACATGGATCCACCCGTGTAATTGCATGTGTGCTCTTTTTACTAACAACAACTAGAGTCATTTCATGACTATTCTTTTCACATACCACATATGGATCCACCAGAGTCATTGCATGTGTGTTCTCTTCAGATACCACACATGGATCCACTAGTGTGATTGCATGTGTGTTCTTTTTACTAACAACAACCAGAGTCATTGCATGTGTGTTCTTTTCAGAGACCACACATGGATCCACCAGTATGATTGCATGTGTGTTCTTTTTACTAACAACAACTGGAGTCATTGCATGTGTGTTCTTTTCACATACCACATATGGATCCACCAGTGTCATTGAAATGTATGTTCTCTTCAGAGACCACACATGGATCCACCAGTGTCATTGCATGTGTGTTCTTTTTACTAACAACAACTAGAGTCATTGCATGTGTGTTCTTTTCACATACCACATATGGATCAAACTGTGTCATTGAAATGTGTGTTCTTCTCATTAACCACAGCTAGATTCATTGCATGTGTGTTCTCTTCAGAGACCACACATGGATCCACCAGTGTCATTGCATGTGTGTTCTTTTTAATAACAACAACTAGAGTCATTTCATGACTATTCTTTTCACATACCACATATGGATCCACCAGTGTCATTGAAATGTCTGTTCTCTTTAGAGACCACACATGGATCCACCAGCGTCATTGCATGTGTGTTCTTTTGACTAACAACAACCAGAGTCATTGCATGTGTGTTATTTTCACAATCCACCTATGGATCCACCAGTGTCATTGCATGTGTGTTCTTCTCATTAACCACAGCTAGAGTCATTGCATATATTTCTCTTTAGAGACCACACATGGATCCACCAGTGTAATTGCATGTGTGATATTTTTACTAACAACAACTAGTCATTTCATGAATATTCTTTTCACATACCACATATGGATCCACCAGTGTCATTGCATGTGTGTTCTTTTTACTAACAACAACTAGAGTCATTGCATGTGTGTTCTTTTCACATACCACATATGGATCCACCAGTGTCATTAAAATGTGTGTTCTCTTTAGAGACCACACATGGATCTACCAGTGTCATTTCATGTGTGCTCTTTTTCTAACAACAACCAGTGTCATTGCATGTGTGTTCTTCTCATTAACCATAGCTAGATTCATTGCATGTGTGTTCTCTTTACAGACCACACATGGATTCACCAGTGTCATTGCATGTGTGTTCTTTTTAATAACAACAAGTGGAGTCATTTCATGACTATTCTTTTCACATACCACATATGGATCCACCAGTGTCTTTGAAATGTCTGTTCTCTTTAGAGACCACACATGGATCCACCACTGTCATTGCATGTGTGTTCTTTTTACTAACAACAACCAGAGTCATTGCATGTGTGTTCTTTTCACAATCCACCTATGGATCCACAGTGTCATTGCATGTGTGTTCTTCTCATTAACCACAGCTAGAGTCATTGCATTTATGTTCTCTTCAGAGACCACACATGGATCCACCCGTGTAATTGCATGTGTGCTCTTTTTACTAACAACAACTAGAGTCATTTCATGACTATTCTTTTCATATACCACATATGGATCCACCAGAGTCATTGCATGTGTGTTCTCTTCAGCGACCACACATGGATCCACTAGTGTGATTGCATGTGTGTTCTTTTTACTAACAACAACCAGAGTCATTGCATGTGTGTTCTTTTCAGAGACCACACATGGATCCACCAGTGTGATTGCATGTGTGTTCTTTTTACTAACAACAACTGGAGTCATTGCATGTGTGTTCTTTTCACATACCACATATGGATCCACCAGTGTCATTGAAATGTATGTTCTCTTCAGAGACCACATGGATCCACCAGTGTCATTGCATGTGTGTTCTTTTTACTAACAACAACTAGACTCATTGCATGTGTGTTCTTTTCACATACCACATATGGATCAAACTGTGTCATTAAAATGCGTGTCCTTCTCATTAACCACAGCTAGATTCATTGCATGTGTGTTCTCTTCAGAGACCACACATGGATCAACCAGTGTCATTGCATGTGTGTTCTTTTTAATAACAACAACTAGAGTCATTTCCTGACTGTTCTTTTCACATACCACATATGGATCCACCAGTGTCATTGAAATGTCTGTTCTCTTTAGAGACCACACATGGATCCACCAGCGTCATTGCATGTGTGTTCTTTTTACTAACAACAACCAGAGTCATTGCATGTGTGTTATTTTCACAATCCACCTATGGATCCACCAGTGTCATTGCACGTGTGTTCTTCTCATTAACCACAACTAGAGTCATTGCATGTATGTTCTCTTTAGAGACCACACATGGATCCACCATTGTAATTGCATGTGTGCTATTTTTACTAACAACAACTAGAGTCATTTCATGACTATTCTTTTCACATACCACATAAGGATCCACCAGTGTCATTGCATGTGTGTTCTTTTTACTAACACCAACTAGAGTCATTGCATGTGTTTATTTTCACACACCACATATGGATCCACCAGTGTCATTGAAATGTGTGTTCTCTTTAGAGACCACACATGGATCTACCAGTGTCATTTCATGTGTGCTCTTTTTACTAACAACAACCAGTGTCATTGCATGTGTGTTCTTCTCATTAACCACAACTAGATTCATTGCATGTGTGTTCTCTTTACAGACCACACATGGATTCACCAGTGTCATTGCATGTGTGTTCTTTTTCATAACAAGAAGTGGAGTCATTTCATGACTATTCTTTTCACATACCACATATGGATCTACCAGTGTCATTGAAATGTGTGTTCTCTTCAAAGACCACACATGGATCCACCAGTATCATTGCATGTGTGTTCTTTCTACTAACAACAACTAGAGTCATTGCATGTGTGTTCTTTTCACATACCACATATGGATCCACATGTGTTATTGAAATGTGTGTTCTTCTCATTAACCACATCTAGATTCGTTGCATGTGTGTTATCTTCAGAGACCACACATGGATCCACCAGTGTCATTGCATGTGTGTTCTTTTTACTAACAACAACTGTAGTCATTGCATGTGTGTTCTTTTCACATACCACAGATGGATCCACCAGTGTCATTGCATCTGTGTGTTCTCTTCAGAGACCACACATGGATCCACCAGTGTCATTGCATGTGTGTAATTTTTACTAACAACAACTGGAGTCATTTCATGTGTGTTCTTTTCACAGACCACATATGGATCCACCGGTGTCATTGAAATGTGTGTTCTCTTCAGTAACCACAGCTAGAGTCATTGCATGTGTGTTCTCTTCAGAGACCACACATGGATCCACCAGTGTCATTGCATGTGTGTTCTTTTTACTAACAACAACGGGAGTCATTGCATGTGTGTTCTTTTCACACACCATATATGGATCCACCAGTGTCATTAAAATGTGTGTTCTCTTTAGAGACCACACATGGATCTACCAGTGTCATTTCATGTGTGTTCTTTTTATTAACAACAACAAGTGTCATTGCATGTGTGTTCTTCTCATTAACCACAGCTAGATTCATTGCATGTGTGTTCTCTTCAGAGACCACACATGGATTCACCAGTGTCATTGCATGTGTGTTCTTTTTAATAACCACAACTCGAGTCATTTCATGACTATTCTTTTCACATACCACATATGGATCCACCAGTGTCTTTGAAATGTCTGTTCCTTTTAGAGACCACACATGGATCCACCAGTGTCATTGCATGTGTGTTCTTTTTACTAACAACAACCAGAGTCATTGCATGTGTGTTGTTTTCACAATCCACCTATGGATCCACAGTGTCATTGCATGTGTGTTTTTCTCATTAACCACAGCTAGAGTCATTGCATGTATGTTCTCTTCAGAGACCACACATGGATCCACCCGTGTAATTGCTTGTGTGCTCTTTTTACTAATAACAACTAGAGTCATTTCATGACTATTCTTTTCACATACCACATATGGATCCACCAGAGTCATTGCATGTGTGTTCTTTTTACTAACAACAACCAGAGTCATTGCATGTGTGTTCTTTTCACAATCCACCTATGGATCCTCCAGTGTCACTGCATGTGTGTTCTTCTCATTAACCACAGCTAGAGTCATTGCATGTGTGTTCTCTTCAGAGACCACACATGGATCCACCAGTGTGATTGCATGTGTGTTCTTTTTACTAACAACAACTGGAGTCATTGCATGTGTTTTCTTTTCACATACCACATATGGATCCACCAGTGTCATTGAAATGTGTGTTCTCTTCAGAGACCACACATGGATCCACCAGTGTCATTGCATGTGTGCTCTTTTTACTAACAACAACTAGAGTCATTGCATGTGTGTTCTTTTCGCATACCACATATGGATCAAAACTGTGTCATTGAAATGTGTGTTCTTCTCATTAACCACAGCTAGATTCATTGCATGTGTGTTCTCTTCAGAGACCACACATGGATCCACCAGTGTCATTGCATGTGTGTTCTTTTTAATAACAACAACTAGAGACATTTCATGACTATTCTTTTCACATACCACATATGGATCCACCAGTGTCATTGAAATGTCTGTTCTCTTTAGAGACCACACATGGATCCACCAGCGTCATTGCATGTGTGTTGTTTTTACTAACAACAACCAGAGTCATTGCATGTGTGTTATTTTCACAATCCACCTATGGATCCACCAGTGTCATTGCACGTGTGTTCTTCTCATTAACCACAACTAGAGTCATTGCATGTATGTTCTCTTTAGAGACCACACATGGATCCACCATTGTAATTGCATGTGTGCTATTTTTACTAACAACAACTAGAGTCATTTCATGACTATTCTTTTCACATACCACATATGGATCCACCAGTGTCATTGCATGTGTGTTCTTTTTACTAACACCAACTAGAGTCATTGCATGTGTTTATTTTCACACACCACATATGGATCCACCAGTGTCATTGAAATGTGTGTTCTCTTTAGAGACCACACATGGATCTACCAGTGTCATTTCATGTGTGCTCTTTTTACTAACAACAACCAGTGTCATTGCATGTGTGTTCTTCTCATTAACCACAGCTAGATTCATTGCATGTGTGTTCTCTTTACAGACCACACATGGATTCACCAGTGTCATTGCATGTGTGTTCTTTTTCATAACAAGAAGTGGAGTCATTTCATGACTATTCTTTTCACATACCACATATGGATCTACCAGTGTCATTGAAATGTGTGTTCTCTTCAAAGACCACACATGGATCCACCAGTATCATTGCATGTGTGTTCTTTCTACTAACAACAACTAGAGTCATTGCATGTGTGTTCTTTTCACATACCACATATGGATCCACATGTGTTATTGAAATGTGTGTTCTTCTCATTAACCACATCTAGATTCGTTGCATGTGTGTTATCTTCAGAGACCACACATGGATCCACCAGTGTCATTGCATGTGTGTTCTTTTTACTAACAACAACTGGAGTCATTGCATGTGTGTTCTTTTCACATACCACAGATGGATCCACCAGTGTCATTGCATCTGTGTGTTCTCTTCAGAGACCACACATGGATCCACCAGTGTCATTGCATGTGTGTAATTTCTACTAACAACAACTGGAGTCATTTCATGTGTGTTCTTTTCACATACCACATATGGATCCACCGGTGTCATTGAAATGTGTGTTCTCTTCAGTAACCACAGCTAGAGTCATTGCATGTGTGTTCTCTTCAGAGACCACACATGGATCCACCAGTGTCATTGCATGTGTGTTCTTTTTACTAACAACAACGGGAGTCATTGCATGTGTGTTCTTTTCACACACCATATATGGATCCACCAGTGTCATTAAAATGTGTGTTCTCTTTAGAGACCACACATGGATCTACCAGTGTCATTTCATGTGTGTTCTTTTTATTAACAACAACAAGTGTCATTGCATGTGTGTTCTTCTCATTAACCACAGCTAGATTCATTGCATGTGTGTTCTCTTCAGAGAACACACATGGATTCACCAGTGTCATTGCATGTGTGTTCTTTTTAATAACCACAACTCGAGTCATTTCATGACTATTCTTTTCACATACCACATATGGATCCACCAGTGTCTTTGAAATGTCTGTTCTCTTTAGAGACCACACATGGATCCACCAGTGTCATTGCATGTGTGTTCTTTTTACTAACAACAACCAGAGTCATTGCATGTGTGTTGTTTTCACAATCCACCTATGGATCCACAGTGTCATTGCATGTGTGTTTTTCTCATTAACCACAGCTAGAGTCATTGCATGTATGTTCTCTTCAGAGACCACACATGGATCCACCCGTGTAATTGCTTGTGTGCTCTTTTTACTAATAACAACTAGAGTCATTTCATGACTATTCTTTTCACATACCACATATGGATCCACCAGAGTCATTGCATGTGTGTTCTTTTTACTAACAACAACCAGAGTCATTGCATGTGTGTTCTTTTCACAATCCACCTATGGATCCTCCAGTGTCACTGCATGTGTGTTCTTCTCATTAACCACAGCTAGAGTCATTGCATGTGTGTTCTCTTCAGAGACCACACATGGATCCACCAGTGTGATTGCATGTGTGTTCTTTTTACTAACAACAACTGGAGTCATTGCATGTGTTTTCTTTTCACATACCACATATGGATCCACCAGTGTCATTGAAATGTGTGTTCTCTTCAGAGACCACACATGGATCCACCAGTGTCATTGCATGTGTGCTCTTTTTACTAACAACAACTAGAGTCATTGCATGTGTGTTCTTTTCGCATACCACATATGGATCAAAACTGTGTCATTGAAATGTGTGTTCTTCTCATTAACCACAGCTAGATTCATTGCATGTGTGTTCTCTTCAGAGACCACACATGGATCCACCAGTGTCATTGCATGTGTGTTCTTTTTAATAACAACAACTAGAGACATTTCATGACTATTCTTTTCACATACCACATATGGATCCACCAGTGTCATTGAAATGTCTGTTCTCTTTAGAGACCACACATGGATCCACCAGCGTCATTGCATGTGTGTTGTTTTTACTAACAACAACCAGAGTCATTGCATGTGTGTTATTTTCACAATCCACCTATGGATCCACCAGTGTCATTGCACGTGTGTTCTTCTCATTAACCACAACTAGAGTCATTGCATGTATGTTCTCTTTAGAGACCACACATGGATCCACCATTGTAATTGCATGTGTGCTATTTTTACTAACAACAACTAGAGTCATTTCATGACTATTCTTTTCACATACCACATATGGATCCACCAGTGTCATTGCATGTGTGTTCTTTTTACTAACACCAACTAGAGTCATTGCATGTGTTTATTTTCACACACCACATATGGATCCACCAGTGTCATTGAAATGTGTGTTCTCTTTAGAGACCACACATGGATCTACCAGTGTCATTTCATGTGTGCTCTTTTTACTAACAACAACCAGTGTCATTGCATGTGTGTTCTTCTCATTAACCACAGCTAGATTCATTGCATGTGTGTTCTCTTTACAGACCACACATGGATTCACCAGTGTCATTGCATGTGTGTTCTTTTTCATAACAAGAAGTGGAGTCATTTCATGACTATTCTTTTCACATACCACATATGGATCTACCAGTGTCATTGAAATGTGTGTTCTCTTCAAAGACCACACATGGATCCACCAGTATCATTGCATGTGTGTTCTTTCTACTAACAACAACTAGAGTCATTGCATGTGTGTTCTTTTCACATACCACATATGGATCCACATGTGTTATTGAAATGTGTGTTCTTCTCATTAACCACATCTAGATTCGTTGCATGTGTGTTATCTTCAGAGACCACACATGGATCCACCAGTGTCATTGCATGTGTGTTCTTTTTACTAACAACAACTGGAGTCATTGCATGTGTGTTCTTTTCACATACCACAGATGGATCCACCAGTGTCATTGCATCTGTGTGTTCTCTTCAGAGACCACACATGGATCCACCAGTGTCATTGCATGTGTGTAATTTTTACTAACAACAACTGGAGTCATTTCATGTGTGTTCTTTTCACATACCACATATGGATCCACCGGTGTCATTGAAATGTGTTTCTCTTCAGTAACCACAGCTAGAGTCATTGCATGTCTGTTCTCTTCAGAGACCACACATGGATCCACCAGTGTCATTGCATGTGTGTTCTTTTTACTAACAACAACGGGAGTCATTGCATGTGTGTTCTTTTCACACACCATATATGGATCCACCAGTGTCATTAAAATGTGTGTTCTCTTTAGAGACCACACATGGATCTACCAGTGTCATTTCATGTGTGTTCTTTTTATTAACAACAACAAGTGTCATTGCATGTGTGTTCTTCTCATTAACCACAGCTAGATTCATTGCATGTGTGTTCTCTTCAGAGACCACACATGGATTCACCAGTGTCATTGCATGTGTGTTCTTTTTAATAACCACAACTCGAGTCATTTCATGACTATTCTTTTCACATACCACATATGGATCCACCAGTGTCTTTGAAATGTCTGTTCTCTTTAGAGACCACACATGGATCCACCAGTGTCATTGCATGTGTGTTCTTTTTACTAACAACAACCAGAGTCATTGCATGTGTGTTGTTTTCACAATCCACCTATGGATCCACAGTGTCATTGCATGTGTGTTTTTCTCATTAACCACAGCTAGAGTCATTGCATGTATGTTCTCTTCAGAGACCACACATGGATCCACCCGTGTAATTGCTTGTGTGCTCTTTTTACTAATAACAACTAGAGTCATTTCAGGACTATTCTTTTCACATACCACATATGGATCCACCAGAGTCATTGCATGTGTGTTCTTTTTACTAACAACAACCAGAGTCATTGCATGTGTGTTCTTTTCACAATCCACCTATGGATCCTCCAGTGTCACTGCATGTGTGTTCTTCTCATTAACCACAGCTAGAGTCATTGCATGTGTGTTCTCTTCAGAGACCACACATGGATCCACCAGTGTGATTGCATGTGTGTTCTTTTTACTAACAACAACTGGAGTCATTGCATGTGTTTTCTTTTCACATACCACATATGGATCCACCAGTGTCATTGAAATGTGTGTTCTCTTCAGAGACCACACATGGATCCACCAGTGTCATTGCATGTGTGCTCTTTTTACTAACAACAACTAGAGTCATTGCATGTGTGTTCTTTTCGCATACCACATATGGATCAAAACTGTGTCATTGAAATGTGTGTTCTTCTCATTAACCACAGCTAGATTCATTGCATGTGTGTTCTCTTCAGAGACCACACATGGATCCACCAGTGTCATTGCATGTGTGTTCTTTTTAATAACAACAACTAGAGACATTTCATGACTATTCTTTTCACATACCACATATGGATCCACCAGTGTCATTGAAATGTCTGTTCTCTTTAGAGACCACACATGGATCCACCAGCGTCATTGCATGTGTGTTCTTTTTACTAACAACAACCAGAGTCATTGCATGTGTGTTATTTTCACAATCCACCTATGGATCCACAAGTGTCATTGCATGTGTGTTCTTCTCATTAACCACAGCTAAACTCATTGCATGTATGTTCTCTTTAGAGACCACACATGGATCCACCAGTGTAATTGCATGTGTGATATTTTTGCTAACAACAACTAGAGTCATTTCATGACTATTCTTTTTTTTGAGGTGAAACAGTAGGGAAAATCCCCACTGCAATTTTTTTATTAGATATGTGTATGTTACAATGAGAAAATGATCTAAGGTAGGTCATAAACAGTTATATATAAATTGAAACAATCTATTCTATCCCTGATTTAATTGCTGACTGAGCCAGGCTTTGAATTTCTCCTTGTATTTTCCTTTGATTCTGAATTGTATCCATCTCATTTCCTAGTAGAAAATTGCTTTCCATCTATCAGAAGTGGGTCTTTTGTCATTAAAAATCTTCTCATTTCTGCAAATCCAGATACCCCAGGATGTCATGATAATGATTTCCATTGCAAATGGTAGATGTAACTTTTCTTTGATGTTTGAAATAGCTTCTAATCCTGTTAGATTTGCAGTTCTGTTTCTGGAAATATGGTCCCAACATTTTTTTGCAAATGGACAATCCCAGAAAAGATAATTTGCTGATTCTTCTGTGATGCAGTTTGATGTAACACAATTGTAATCAGGAAGGTTGAAATTCTTTCTCATCAGTAGGTTTCTTGTATTCAATCTGTCTAGTAACAAAAGCCAGAAAAAGAACTTGTGTTTATTTTGACAGGAGGTTGCCCAAACCCAGGAAAAGTGTGGTGGTGATGGTGAGTGTCCAATCATGGCTGAGTATGCCTTTTTAACTTCAAACTTATTTGTTCCCCATATATAGTTCCAATTATCATGGGTGTCCTGAGTGTCGTGTCTGAATTCCTGGCATTTTTCTTCTAGGACTAAAAACTCAGAGAAAGCCTGATGAGAGAGAGGTAGGTGGAAGTTATCTTCAAGGAATTCAGCATGAAGGAAATCATGAACATTGATGATTGTAGACTTAGCATAGGACATAAGGTGAGGGAATTTATTCATCAAGCACTCCTCTTGCCAAAGGTCAGTCCAGAAGTAAGCAGATTTGCCTGAATTCAGATTGCATTTGGCCATGCCTTTATAGTTATCAATTAATTTGATATGTGACTTCCACCAGAAAGATCCCTCCATGCTTCTTCCAGGTAACTTTCCATTTTTGTAATAAGTCTCCCATATGAGATGAACCCAAGGTATGTCTTGGTGGTTGTAGAATTTGTCCAAATTTTTCAGTAGGAGGGCATTATTTTGAATCTGTAGGTTCAGTACCCCTAAACCCCCTTGGTTTTTAGGACGACAGATTTTGTCCCATGAGACAAGAGCTTGTCCTTTTGCTTGTACATCATCAGTCTTATTTCTCCATAGACAATATCTCATATATTTAATAATTTGATCCTTGATGGCTATTGGTACCTCCAAACAGCTCATATAAAATAGAGGAAGTGAGGAGAGAATAGATTTGACCAGTTGCAGTTTGCCTCCATAATTCAAGAAGTCAGCAATTCCACATAATCTTCTTTCCACTCTCTGAACAATGGGAAGAAAATGTTCCATAGATGGCTTTGTAATGCTTAATGGAAGCCCAAGGTAGGTAAAGGGGAGGCATCCAGTTTGCAGTTGATTTCATAGCAAAATGCATAAGTCTATCATTACAAATGTTTATTGGCATCATGCTAGATTTCAGGTAATTGACCTTGAGACCAGTGGAAACAGCAAATGTTTGAAGCAGTGCTTTCAAGCATAATAATTGAGATGCATCAGCTTTAAGAATCACCAAAGTGTCATCAGCATATTGAATAACTGGGAAGTCACTGTTGGGTGGTCCCACAATAGGTGGAGTTAGAATATTTCTATGCATGGCCTTGTTTAGAACAGCTTGTAGGAGGTCAGCAGTAAGGACAAATAGTAATGGTGAAAGTGGGTCTCCTTGTCTAACACCTCTTCTGTAGTAGAACTTTTTACCAGGTACACCATTGAGAAGAATTTCAGAAGTTCCAGATTCAAAGATCATTTCAATCCACCTAATCCATTTTCTCCCAAATCCTCTAGATTTAAGGATATTAATGATGGCAGAGTGATCAACTGTATCAAATGCCTTCTCAAAATCAAGTTTGAGAATTAAAATTTCCTCCTTTGACTTGTGACATTGGAATAAGTATTCAAATGCCCAACCAATGCAATCTTGAATAGATCTGTTGTTGAGAAAACCATATTGGTTTTTATGTACCAATTTCAGAATGATAGATTGCAGTCTATTTGCAAGAAGTTTGGTAATAATTTTGAATATACAGTTCAATAGAGAGATTGGTCTGAAATCACCTGATGTAGATGGGCAAGTGACTTTGGGTATGAGTGTAATGTAAGAAGAGTTAATGCTTTCATGGGACACTTTCTCATTGAAGAAATCATGAATCAGTAATTTGATATCATATCCAATGATAGACCAGCAACTTTTGATAAATTCATTATTAAATCCATCAGGTCCAGGTGACTTGTCATTTGGTAGTTCAGTGATAACCTCCTCAATTTCCTTGTCAAGGAAAGGTTTTTCAAGTGAATCCTTCATCTCATCAGTCATTCCATCTACATAGAAGTCTGCAAGATTATAGTGCATCTCAGTTTTGACTGATGTGCCCATTCTTGCCCTGAAGTCATTCCATAAGATATCAGCCTTGTCATAGTGATTTGTAAATTCCTGTCCAGATTCATTCTTGATCATTGATATATAGTTATGTCTATAACTGATGGTAGCTTTGGAATGGAAAAACCTAGTGTTTTCATCTCCAAGTTTTACCCATTTGATTTTCCCTCTTTGTTTCCAATAGGTGTTTTGGTTCTGAAGAAGAGAGATAATATGGGACTTCAGGATATCTCTGAGGTGCCACTCATTGATGGTTAATGTTCTAGATTCTTCAAGTAGGTCCAGGAGATCAATTGTGTCATTCACCTTAGCAATTTGATCCTTTAAGCAAGGTAACTGTTTTGCCCAAATATTGATACCTCTCCTCACATTTTTTAATTTGGCACAAATTCTTTTTGCCATGTCCTGATAATTCACAGGAGTATTCCATGCATTTTGTACAATCATCTTAAAATCAGAATGATGAAGCCAGTAGTTTTCAAATCTAAAGATTTGAGCCTTGGGGATGTTAGTTCCAATGGATATGACACAGGGGAGATGATCAGAAGTAGGTTTGGATAGTGGGGTAACCATAGTGTGTGGGAACTTGGTTGTCCAAGAACTAGATGTAAAAAACCAGTCCAGTCTTTCCAGGAGAGGATCTTTCTGCATGTTACTCCAGGTGAATTTTCTACCCTTTAGTGGCAACTCAATAAGGCCCAGTTTGCAGATAGCATCATTGAAGAGCATAGTTTCATTAATATCTCCCCCACTTTTATTTCTATCAGTGAGACTTCTGATAAGGTTAAAATCTCCTAACACTAGCCAATCCATACTATCAGGCATAGTGATGTTTGAAAACCAGTCTAAGAAATCCATCTTTCTATCATTTTGACAAGGACCATAGATATTAGTGAGAGTCCAGGTATCATTTGATAATTGAGAGGTGAAGGTAACAGAAGTTGAGAAATCATTTTGGAAAGCCCTGGTACCATTGAATAAAGTACTATTCTAGATGGTAATAATTCCTTCAGAAGCACCAATTGATGGTAAGAAATCGAAACTATCAAACTTATTTGGACAAATTTTTTTTAAATAATTAATATCAAAGTTTTCTCTCTTGGTTTCTTGAAGACAGATAATGTCACATTCAGATTCCATGATCTTGCTTTTTAGTGCTAACCATTTTTTCTCAGAGTTAATTCCCCTGAGGTTCCAGTTCAGAATCTTCCAGTTTCTGTTGTTACTCATTTATAAACCAATTGGGTGATCCATGGGGTGACTCAAATTTTGTAGTCACACAAATAAGACTGGACATATCATAGGTTACTGAATTCATAAACATGTCCAACATCAAATAGGTCTGCAACAACTCATAACAGATATGAAAGGTAATTGGTCCAATCACAAAAGGCAAGGTTTTTGTAAACATTAACCACATTATTTAGGAGCTTTCTTCTTAGACTGTTATCCACAAGATTCAGCAGCACCTCCCTTCTTCTTGTTTGAAAGGTATGGTTCAGGACCATTCTTCTTAGGTCCAGTCTTTCCTAATGGCTTGATGATCAAATCATTGATCCTGCCCTTCTTCAGCAATCTTTTCTCCAGTTCCCCCTCTTTAACCTTGCAAAATGATTCAGCAAGATTCTTAACAACCTTATTACTGAGACAGGGTGGAGCAGCATTGCAAGAGAGGCAATTATGATCAGTGCAATTTAAATGGCTTTTATAACCCCCATTAAGTTCCACAATTCTAGGGCTCCTTCTCACCTCAGATTCCACCAGTGGTTCTTTGCCCCTCCTCCTCTTAGTAGGAGCATTTGGTACCATCATGTTTGATGGGGAATCATTCAGGCAATGGGGTGGAATCTGTCCAACACATACATCAGGTATAATGAAGGTGAAAGTAGATTCTTCAATAATTGTCTCTTTAATTATCTCCCATAGGGGTGATGTGAGAAAATGTCTAATCCAACTGAATTTCTCAGGTGTGATGAGCATTAGAGTGATAAAATTAAACCAACTTACAGGAATGTCACAATGCAGTTTGCCTTTGTCAGGTGATGGGTTCATGTGTGGAGCAAAGAATCTGTCCCATAGCTCCAGACCTTGCTTTGAGAAAGAATTCCTAGCAGAGAGTATCTCAGATGAGTTGACAAAAGGAATAATGGCCATTCCAACTTGGAGGTGTGCCTCATTTGGAGAGAGGAGATTAGTTTCCTCCATCATCCAGTCATCTTGCATGTTATTCTCATCAGCATGGTTGGTGTCCTCCTCCTCATCTTGGTAATTCTGCAGAATGTTAAGCAGTCCTTCTCCCATGCCCATCTCTTGATCTGCATCAGCAATATTTTGCTCCACCTCATTATCCTCTGCACCATGGACAGATGCCTTGTCACTGTCAGATGAAACATTTATACCAGGTATAGATCCAGTAACAGCACTGTCAGCCTCCTGAGGTGGCAAATCCTGGTTGTCAATGGGCATGTCAACACCTTCAGCAAATACAGGTCCTTGGACAGCATTCCAGTTGCCCCAGCCAGCGTTATTCTGAGGGGCAGGGTCAATCCATTGGTCCCATCCACCAATGTCCCCTTCAGGTTGTGGTGGAGGAGGTGGAGAAGGGGGCCCAAATATGGGTCCCACCACAGGTAGAGGGTGTGGGTCAGCACCATCATCAGGTAGTGGGTCCTCATCAGGTGGGCCCCCCCCAGGAGATTGCTGTTCAATATTTCCACAGAAAAGGTCCATGATTCAGTTTCCACCAGGTCTCCAATGGTGAATCTAACACTTTTAGGAACATCTAGGAGATCAGTGACTCTGAGCTTTGCAATGATCCTGCCCTTGTGCTCAGGGTCCCTCTCCTAGAGCAGAACTTTACCAATGTCAGAGAATACAGCATTCAGGTCATCATGGTTCTAGTGATCAAGTGGATGACCCAGGAGCATAACCCAACATTCATTGTTAAACTGAGTCCTATGCCAGTTAATTCCTTCATTATGCCTATCAAAAGAAATAGCAACATCTTGGAAGGGAATATGACCCGCAGCAATTAACCGGTCACAGTCACTGACATTTGCAAATTGAACATATGCAGAACCAAATGGGCAATCTTGAATATCACGAAATTCGACATGTGCATCATTGATAAAGAAATCTTGCAACACATCCCTGATATCACCAAAAGGGACAGGACCAGGGGAAGGGGATGGATGTGCGCAATGGCATACTGTTCATGAGTTCTTGGTCGGCGAGGAACCACCACCCTTTTGACTTGATTCCTGCCAGCCACCTGCATAATCTCGAAACCATGGGGAAGAAATGGCTGAGGGTCAAGTGGAATATTGGCTGTTGCGTCCGTGGTTGTCACCGACGACGAGCGGAGCAAGGCAGTTGGGGTTTCTCCAGGCGAGGGAGTTGAGGAGACAGGGGTTTCAGCCGAATTAATTTTTTGGGCAAGAATAAAATCCTTAAGACAGTCATACACCCTGGGCCGCGAAATTTGCGGCGTAACATGGGCCTTGAACCAATTAAGGTAAGATTTGTCGGGCCAGGGACAAGAAGGGAAAGTGGGAAATTTCAAAAATGGTAAAAGACCAGGCAAATTAGTTGTAGGAGATTTGTTGACTACAGTTTTCTCCGCTATAATACCTTTGCCATTAATCACAATATCTGCAAATGATGCACCCGTTACGACATGAGTAATGTCATCATTATTTTGACCGTTATTGCATGGTACCTGTGACGTCGAAGAACCAATACGATCAAAAACAGAGGATTTTTTTTCTTTTTGTATGAAACAGTTGTCCAATCCTTGTCCAATTCTTTGTAATATTCCTTCTCTTCGAATTTCCAATTTAGGCCTCCATCGCCCCAAAGTTTTATCTTCAGTATGAATGAATCATCAGTGAAAGAACCAGAATTATATATTTCAAAACCCACAGCTCTTGATGCCACCGAGAATCTAAAGGTACTGTCCTGGAGGATTTTGACTTGATATTTTGATGCATGACCCCCAAAACAACTTTGAAGAACAATGCCAATTGTATGAATATCAATCTTAAAATTTGCACGGCCAAATGAACCAACAAGGAAGAATGGTCTTCTGCGAAATCCTCCTGAGAAATTTATGTGGTGACCAAATTTGTTGAACATATTATCCTCAAACTTCCTCCCTTTAGAAAAATCCACAGAAATGTATTTGTGTTTGGTTGATGAATTGGGCCCATCAAAGATTTGTTCACCCACCATCACCCTTTTGACAACAAGATCCAAGATAACACCAGATGAAACTTTCTCATCTTGAAGAAGGAATCTAGCATCAATAACCACCTTGTCACAATTTAGTAACACAATCCGCTTAGCAATAGTATACAGGACCAGAAATCCAGGAGCATTGTCCAAAACATCAGAAGACAAGGTAGAGCTAGTAACGTGCCACATAAGTTTCAAATCATCACCCTTGCATGCATGAACATGAGAAGTCCCAAGAAAATCAGAGGATGGTGGCAAAATATCATTGATCCTAGCAAGATGAGAGGGGAACCTCACCACAGAACCAATCATGAGAACCTCCCCATTTTCCAAACTTCTTCCTTCCAGTGGTGAACCGTTGGCATTGAGAATGACTAGCCAGGGATTATCCGAGAGAATAAGTGACCAACAAGGAACTTACCATCGGTGGAGCATCCAGAATAGGTGATTTTCTAGCCACCACCAGATGAATCCAATGAATCAGAGCCCATGGATATGTGTGCGACGGTGCCGTAGTGGCGCCGGCGAGTGCCGGTGGGATGGGCTCAGAGAGGCATGCCTCGGAAATCGTGCGTCCCATACCGGTTCTTTCAGGCATATATTGCTCATCTCGCCACTGTGATGACTATTCTTTTCACATACCACATATGGATCCACCAGTGTCATTGCATGTGTGTTCTTTTTACTAACAACAACTAGAGTCATTGCATGTGTTTATTTTCACACACGACATATGGATCCACCAGTGTCATTGAAAGGTGTGTTCTCTTTAGAGACCACACATGGATCTACCAGTGTCATTTCATGTGTGCTCTTTTTACTAACAACAACCACTGTCATTGCATGTGTGTTCTTCTCATTAACCACATCTAGATTCATTGCATGTGTGTTCTCTTTCCAGACCACACATGGATTCACCAGTGTCATTGCATGTGTGTTCTTTTTAATAACAACAACTAGAGTCATTGCATGTGTGTTCTTTTCACATACCACATATGGATCCACATGTGTCATTGACATGTGTGTTCTTCTCATTAACCACATCTAGATTCATTGCATGTGTGTTATCTTCAGAGACCACACATGGATCTACCAGTGTCATTGCATGTGTGTTCTTTTTACTAACAACAACTGGAGTCATTGCATGTGTGTTCTTTTCACATACCACATATGGATCCACCAGCGTCATTGCATCTGTGTGTTCTCTTTAGAGACCACAGATGGATCCACCAGTGTCATTGCATGTGTGTACTTTTTACTATCAACAACTTGAGTCATTTCATGTGTGTTCTTTTCACATACCACATATGGATCCACCGGTGTCATTGAAATGTGTGTTCTCTTTAGTAACCACAGCTAGAGTCATTGCATGTGTGTTCTCTTCAGAGACCACAGATGGATCCACCAGTGTCATTGCATGTGTGTTCTTTTTACTAACAATGACGGGAGTCATTGCATGTGTGTTCTTTTCACACACCACATATGGATCCACCAGTGTCATTGAAATGTGTGTTCTCTTTAGAGACCACACATGGATCTACCAGTGTCATTTCATGTGTGCTCTTTTTACTAACAACAACCAGTGTCATTGCATGTGTGTTCTTCTCATTAACCATAGCTAGATTCATTGCATGTGTGTTCTATTTAGAGACCACACATGGATTCACCAGTGTCCTTGCATGTGTGTTCTTTTTAATAATAACAACTGGAGTCATTTCATGACTATTCTTTTCACATAGCACATATGGATCCACCAGTGTCATTGAAATGTCTGTTCTCTTTAGAGACCACACATGGATCCACCAGTGTCATTGCATGTTTGTTCTTTTTACTAACAACAACCAGAGTCATTGCATATGTGTTCTTTTCACAATCCACTTATGGATCCACCAGTGTCATTGCATGTGTGTTCTTCTCATTAACCACAGCTAGAGTCATTGCATGTATGTTCTCTTCAGAGACCACACATGGATCCACCGGTGTAATTGCATGTGTGCTCTTTTTACTAACAACAACTAGAGTCATTTCATGACTATTCTTTTCACATACCACATATGGATCCACCAGAGTCATTGCATGTGTGTTCTTTTTACTAACAACAACTAGAGTCATTGCATGTGTGTTCTTTTCACCTACCACATATGGATCAAACTGTGTCATTGAAATGTGTGTTCTTCTCATTAACCACAACTAGATTCATTGCATGTGTGTTCTCTTCAGAGACCACACATGGATCCACCAGTGTCATTGCACGTGTGTTCTTTTAACTAACAACAACTGAAGTCATTGCATGTGTGTTCTTTTCACATACCACATATGGATCCACAAGTGTCATTTAAATGTGTGTTCTCTTTAGAGACCACACATGGATCCACCGGTGTCATTGCATGTGTGTTATTTTTACTAACAACAACTGAAGTCATTGCATGTGTGTTCTTTTCACATACCACATATGGATCCACCAGTCATTGCATGTGTGTTCTCTTCAGAGACCACACATGGATCAACCATTGTCATTGCATGTGTGTTCTTTTTACTAACAACAACTGGAGTCATTTCATGACTATTCTTTTCATATACCACATATGGATCCACTAGTGTCATTGAAATGTGTGTTCTGCTCATTAACCACACCTGGAGTCATTGCATGTGTGTTCTCTTCAGAGACCACACATGGATCCACCAGTGTCATTGCATGTGTGTTCTTTTTACTAACAACAACTAGAGTCATTGCATGTGTGTTCTTTTCACATACCACATGTGGATCAAACTGTGTCATTGAAATGTGTGTTCTTCTCATTAACCACAACTAGAGTCATTGCATGTGTGTTCTCTTCAGCGACCACACATGGATCCACCAGTGTCATTGCACGTGTGTTCTTTTTACTAACAACAACTGAAGTCATTGAATGTGTGTTCTTTTCACATACCACATATGGATCCACAAGTGTCATTTAAATGCGTGTTCTCTTTAGAGACCACACATGGATCCACCGGTGTCATTGCATGTGTGTTATTTTTACTAACAACAACTGAAGTCATTGCATGTGTGTTCTTCTCATTAACCATAGCTAGATTCATTGCATGTGTGTTCTCTTTAGAGACCACACATGGATTCACCAGTGTCATTGCATGTGTGTTCTTTTTAATAACAACAACTGGAGTCATTTCATGACTATTCTTTTCACATACCACATATGGATCCACGAGTGTCATTGAATTGTCTGTTCTCTTTAGAGACCACACATGGATCAACCAGTGTCATTGCATGTGTGTTCTTTTCACAATCCACTTATGGATCCACCAGTGTCATTGCATGTGTCTTCTTCTCATTAACCATAGCTAGAGTCATTGCATGTATGTTCTCTTCAGAGACCACACATGGATCCACCCGTGTAATTGCATGTGTGCTCTTTTTACTAACAACAACTAGAGTCATTTCATGACTATTCTTTTCAAATACCATATATGGATCCACCAGAGTCATTGCATGTGTGTTCTCTTCAGAGACCACACATGGATCCACCAGTGTCATTGCATGTGTGTTCTTTTTACTAACAACAACTAGAGTCATTGCATGTGCGTTCTTTTCACATACCACATATGGATCAAACTGTGTCATTGAAATGTGTGTTCTTCTCATTAACCACAGCTAGAGTCATTGCATGTGTGTTCTCTTTAGAGACCACACATGGATCCACCAGTGTCATTGCATGTGTATTCTTTTTACTAACAAAAACTGAAGTCATTGCATGTGTGTTCTTTTCACATACCACATATGGATCCACAAGTGTCATTTAAATGTGTGTTCTCTTTAGAGATCACACATGGATCCACCGGTGTCATTGCATGTGTGTTCTTTTTACTAACAACAACTGAAGTCATTGCATGTGTGTTCTTTTCACATACCACATATGGATCCACCAGTCATTGCATGTGTGTTCTCTTCAGAGACCACACATGGATCAACCCGTGTCATTGCATGTGTGTTCTTTTTACTAACAACTGGAGTCATTTCATGATTATTCTTTTCATATACCACATATGGATCCACTAGTGTCATTGAAATGTGTGTTCTACTCATTAACCACACCTGGAGTCATTGCATGTGTGTTCTCTTCAAAGACCACACATGGACCCACCAGTGTCATTGCATGTGTGTTCTTTTTACTAAAAACAACTGGAGTCATTGCATGTGTGTTATTTTCACATATCACATATGGATCCACCAGTGTCATTGAAATGTGTGTTCTCTTCAAGGACCACACATGGATCGATCAGTGTCATTGCATGTGTGCTCTTTTTACTAACAACAATTGGTGTCATTGCATGTGTGCTATTTTTACTAACAACCAGAGTCATTGCATGTGTGTTCTCTTCAGAGACCACACATGGATCCACCAGTGTCATTGCATGTGTGTTCTTTTTAATAACAACAACTAGAGTCATTTCATAACTATTCTTTTCACATACCACATATGGATCCACCAGTGTCATTGAAATGTGTGTTCTCTTTAGAGATCACACATGGATCCACCAGTGTCATTGCATGTGTGTTCTTTTTACTAACAACATCTAGAGTCATTGCATGTGTGTTCACTTCACATACTACATATGGATCCACCAGTGTCATTGAAATGCGTGTTCTTCTCATTAACCATAGCTAGAGTCTTTGCATGTGTGTTCTCTTCAAACACCACACATGGATCCACCAGTGTCATTGCATGTGTGTTCTTTTTACTAACAACAACTGGAGTCATTCAATGTGTGTTGTTTTCACATACCACATATGGATCCACCAGTGTCATAGAAATGTGTGTTCTCTTCAGAGACCACACATGGAACCACCGGTGTCATTGCATGTGTGTTCTTTTTACTAACAACAACTGAAGTGATTGCATGTGTGTTCTTTTCACATACCACACATGAATCCACCAGTGTCATTGCATGTGTGTTCTCTTCAGAGACCACACATGGATCAACTAGTGTCATTGCATGTGTGTTCTTTTTACTAACAACAACTGGAGTCATTTCATGACTATTCTTTTCATATACCACATATGGATCCACTAGTGTCATTGAAATGTGTGTTCTGCTCATTAACCACACCTGGAGTCATTGCATGTGTGTTCTCTTCAGAGACCACACATGGATACACCAGTGTCATTCATGTGTGTTCTCTTCAGAGACCACACATGGAGTCATTCAATGTGTGTTGTTTTCACATACCACATATGGATCCACCAGTGTCATAGAAATATGTGTTCTCTTCAAAGACCACACATGGATCCACCAGTGTCATTGCATGCGTGATCTTTTTAGTAACAACAACTGGAGTCATTTCATGTGTGTTCTTTTCACATACCACATATGGATCCACCAGTGTCATTGAAATGTGTGTTCTCTTCAGTAACCACAGCTAGAGTCATTACATGTGTGTTCTCTTCAGATACCACACATGGATCCACCAGTGTCATTGCATGTGTGTTCTATTTACTAACAACAACTGGAGTCATTGCATGTGTGTTCTTTTCACACACCACATATGGATCTAGCAGTATCATTGAAATGTGTGTTCTCTTCAGAGATCACACATGGATCCACCAGGTCATTGCATGTGTGCTCTTTTCACAATCCACCTATGGATCCACCAGTGTCATTGCATGTGTGTTCTTCTCATTAACCACAGTTAGAGTCATTGCATGTATGTTCTCTTTAGAGACCACAGATGGATCCACCAGTGTAATTGCATGTGTGATCTTTTTACTACCAATAACTGGAGTCATTTCATGACTATTCTTTTCACATACCACATATGGATCCACAAGTTTCATTGCATGTGTGTTCTTTTTACTAACAATAACTAGAGTCATTGCATGTGTTTATTTTCACACACCACATATGGATCCAACAGTGTCATTGAAATGTGTGTTCTCTTTAGAGACCACACATGGATCCACCAGTGTCATTGCATGTGTGTTCTTTCTACTAACAACAACTAGAGTCATTGCATGTGTGTTCTTTTCACATACAACATATGGATCCACATGTGTCATTGAAATGTGTGTTCTTCTCATTAACCACATCTAGATTCATTGCATGTGTGTTATCTTCAGAGACCACACATGGATCCACAAGTGTCATTGCATGTGTGTTCTTTTTACTAACAACAACTGGAGTCATTGCGTGCGTGTTCTTTTCACATACCACATATGGATCCACCAGTGTCATTGCATCAGTGTGATCTCTTCAGAGACCACACATGGATCCACTAGTGTCATTGCATGTGTGTACTTTTTACTAACAACAACTTGAGTCATTTCATGTGTGTTCTTTTCACATACCACATATGGATCCACCGGTGTCATTTAAATGTGTGTTCTCTTTAGTAACCACAGCTAGAGTCATTGCATGTGTGTTCTCTTCAGAGACCACACATGGATCCACCAGTGTCATTGCATGTGTGTTCTTTTTACTAACAAGGACGGGAGTCATTGCATGTGTGTTCTTTTCACACACCACATATGGATCCACCAGTGTCATTGAAATGTGTGTTCTCTTTAGAGACCACAAATGGATCTACCAGTGTCATTTCATGTGTGCTCTTTTTACTAACAACAACTAGTGTTATTGCATGTGTGTTCTTCTCATTAACCATAGCTAGATTCATTGCATGTGTGTTCTCTTTAGAGACCACACATGGATTCACCAGTGTCATTGCATGTGTGTTCTTTTTAATAACAACAACTGGAGTCATTTCATGACTATTCTTTTCACATACCACATATGGATCCACCAGTGTCATTGAAATGTCTGTTCTCTTTAGAGACCACACATGGATCCACCAGTGTCATTGCATGTGTGTTCTTTTTACTAACAACAACTAGAGTCATTGCATGTGTGTTCTTTTCACAATCCACTTATGGATCCACCAGTGTCATTGCATGTGTGTTCTTCTCATTAACCACAGCTAGAGTCATTGCATGTATGTTCTCTTCAGAGACCACACATGGATCCACCCGTGTAATTGCATGTGTGCTCTTTTTACTAACAACAACTAGAGTCATTTCATGACTATTCTTTTCACATACCACATATGGATCCACCAGAGTCATTGCATGTGTGTTCTCTTCAGAGACCACACATGGATCCACCAGTGTCATTGCATGTGTGTTCTTTTTACTAACAACAACTAGAGTCATTGCATGTGTGTTCTTTTCACATACCACATATGGACTAAACTGTGTCATTGAAATGTGTGTTCTTCTCATTACCCACAGCTAGAGTCATTGCATGTGTGTTCTCTTCAGAGACCACACATGGATCCACCAGTTTTATTGCATGTGTGTTCTTTTTACTAACAACAACTAAAGTCATTGCATGTGTGTTCTTTTCACATACCACATATGGACCCACAAGTGTCATTTAAATGCGTGTTCTCTTTAGAGACCACACATGGATCCACCGGTGTCATTGCATGTGTGTTCTTTTTACTAACAACAACTGAAGTCATTGCATGTGTGTTCTTTTCACATACCACATATTAATCCACCAGTGTCATTGCATGTGTGTTCTCTTCAGAGACCACACATGGATCAACCAGTGTCATTGCATGTGTGTTCTTTTTACTAACAACAACTGGAGTCATTTCATGACTATTCTTTTCATATACCACATATGGATCCACTAGTGTCATTGAAATGTGTGTTCTGCTCATTAACCACACCTAGAGTCATTGCATGTGTGTTCTCTTCAGAGACCACACATGGATCCACCAGTGTCATTGCATGTGTGTTCTTTTTACTAACAACAACTGGAGTCATTGCATGTGTGTTCTTTTCACATATCACATATGGATCCACCAGTGTCATTGAAATGTGTGTTCTCTTCAAGGACCACACATGGATCGACCAGTGTCATTGCATGTGTGCTCTTTTTACTAACAACAATTGGTGTCATTGCATGTGTCCTCTTTTTACTAACAACCAGAGTCATTGCATGTGTGTTCTCTTCAGAGACCACACATGGATCCACCAGTGTCATTGCATGTGTGTTCTTTTTAATAACAACAACTAGAGTCATTTCATGACTATTCTTTTCACATACCACATATGGATCCACCAGTCTCATTGAAATGTGTGTTCTCTTTAGAGATCACACATGGATCCACCAGTGTCATTGCATGTGTGTTCTTTTTACTAACAACAACTAGAGTCATTGCATGTGTGTTCTCTTCACATACTACATATGGATCCACTAGTGTCATTGAAATGCGTGTTCTTCTCATTAACCATAGCTAGAGTCTTTGCATGTGTGTTCTCTTCAAAGACCACACATGGATCCACCAGTGTCATTGCATGTGTGGTCTTTTTACTAACAACAACTGGAGTCATTCAATGTGTGTTGTTTTCACATACCACATATGGATCCACCAGTGTCATAGAAATGTGTGTTCTCTTCAGAGACCACACATGGATCCACCAGTGTCATTGCATGTGTGATCTTTTTAGTAACAACAACTGGAGTCATTTCATGTGTGTTCTTTTCACATACCACATATGGATCCACCAGTGTCATTGAAATGTGTGTTCTCTTCAGTAACCACAGCTAGAGTCATTGCATGTGTGTTCTCTTCAGAGACCACACATGGATCCACCAGTGTCATTGCATGTGTGTTCTATTTACTAACAACAACTGGAGTCATTGCATGTGTGTTCTTTTCACACACCACATATGGATCTAGCAGTATCATTGAAATGTGTGTTCTCTTCAGAGAGCACACATGGATCCACCAGTGTCATTGCATGTGTGCTCTTTTTACTAACAACAACTAGTGTCATTACATGTGTGTTATTTTCACAATCCACCTATGGATCCACCAGTGTCATTGCATGTGTGTTCTTCTCATTAACCACAGCTCGAGTCATTGCATGTATGTTCTCTTTAGAGACCACACATGGATCCACCAGTGTAATTGCATGTGTGATCTTTTTACTACCAACAACTGGAGTCATTTCATGACTATTCTTTTCACATACCACATATGGATCCACCAGTGTCATTGCATGTGTGTTCTTTTTACTAACAACAACTAGAGTCATTGCATATGTTTATTTTCACACACCACATATGGATCCACCAGTGTCATTGAAATGTGTGTTCTCTTTAGAGACCACACATGGAACTACCAGTGTCATTTCATGTGTGCTCTTTTTACTAACAACAACCAGTGTCATTGCATGTGTGTTCTTCTCATTAACCACAACTAGATTCATTGCATGTGTGTTCTCTTTACAGACCACACATGGATTCACCAGTGTCATTGCATGTGTGTTCTTTTTAATAACAACAACTGGAGTCATTTCATGACTATTCTTTTCACATACCACATATGGATCTACTAGTGTCATTGAAATGTGTGTTCTCTTCAAAGACCACACATGGATCCACCAGTGTCATTGCATGTGTGTTCTTTCTACTAAAAACAACTAGAGTCATTGCATGTGTGTTCTTTTCACATACCACATATGGATCCACATGTGTCATTGAAATGTGTGTTCTTCTCATTAACCACATCTAGATTCATTGCATGTGTGTTATCTTCAGAGACCACACATGGATCCACCAGTGTCATTGCATGTGTGTTCTATTTACTAACAACAACTGGAGTCATTGCATGTGTGTTCTTTTCACATACCACATATGGATCCACCAGTGTCATTGAAATGTGTGTTCTCTTCAGTAACCACAGCTAGAGTCATTGCATGTGTGTTCTCTTCAGAGACCACACATGGATCCACCAGTGTCACTGCATGTGTGTTCTTTTTACTAACAACAATGGGAGTCATTGCATGTGTGTTCTTTTCACACCCCACATATGGATCAACCAGTGTCATTGAAATGTGCGTTCTCTTTAGAGACCACACATGCATCTACCAGTGTCATTTCATGTGTGCTCTTTTTACTAACAACAACCAATGTCATTGCATGTGTGTTCTTCTCATTAACCACAGCTAGATTCATTGCATGTGCGTTCTCTTCAGAGACCACACATGGATTCACCAGTGTCATTGCATGTGTGTTCTTTTTAATAACAATAACTGGAGTCATTTCATGACTATTCTTTTCACATACCACATATGGATCCACATGTGTCATTGAAATGTGTGTTCTTCTCATTAACCACATCTAGATTCATTGCATGTGTGTTATCTTCAGAGACCACACATGGATCCACCAGTGTCATTGCATGTGTGTTCTTTTTACTAACAACAACTAGAGTCATTGCATGTGTGTTCTTTTCACATACCACATATGGATCCACTAGTGTCATTGCCTCTGTGTGTTCTCTTCAGAGACCACACATGGATCCACCAGTGTCATTGCATTTGTGTACTTTTTTACTAACAACAACTTGAGTCATTTCATGTGTGTTCTTTTCACATACCACATATGGATCCACCGGTGTCATTGAAATGTGTGTTCTCTTCAGTAACCACAACTAGAGTCATTGCATGTGTGTTCTCTTCAGAGACCACACATGGATCCACCAGTGTCACTGCATGTGTGTTCTTTTTACTAACAACAACGGGAGTCATTGCATGTGTGTTCTTTTCACACACCACATATGGATCCACTAGTGTCATTTCATGTGTCCTCTTTTTACTAACAACAACCAATGTCATTGCATGTGTGTTCTTCTCATTAACCACAGTTAGATTCATTGCATGTGCGTTCTCTTCAGAGACCACACATGGATTCACCAGTGTCATTGCATGTGTGTTCTTTTTAATAACAATAACTGGAGTCATTTCATGACTATTCTTTTCACATACCACATATGGATCCACATGTGTCATTGAAATGTGTGATCTTCTCATTAACCACATCTAGATTCATTGCATGTGTGTTATCTTCAGAGACCACACATGGATCCACCAGTGTCATTGCATGTGTGTTCTTTTTACTAACAACAACTGGAGTCATTGCATGTGTGTTCTTTTCACATACCACATATGGATCCACTAGTGTCATTGCATCTGTGTGTTCTCTTCAGAGACCACACATGGATCCACTAGTGTCATTGCATTTGTGTACTTTTTTACTAACAACAACTTGAGTCATTTCATGTGTGTTCTTTTCACATACCACATATGGATCCACCGGTGTCATTGAAATGTGTGTTCTCTTCAGTAACCACAACTAGAGTCATTGCATGTGTGTTCTCTTCAGAGACCACACATGGATCCACCAGTGTCACTGCATGTGTGTTCTTTTTACTAACAACAATGGGAGTCATTGCATGTGTGTTCTTTTCACACACCACATATGGATCCACTAGTGTCATTGAAATGTGTGTTCTCTTTAGAGACCACACATGGATCTACTAGTGTCATTTCATGTGTGCTCTTTTTACTAACAACAACCAGTGTCATTGCATGTGTGTTCTTCTCATTAACCACAACTAGGTTCATTGCATGTGTGTTCTCTTCAGAGACCACAGATGGATTCAGCAGTGTCATTGCATGTGTGTTCTTTTTAATAACAACAACTGGAGTCATTTCATGACTATTCTTTTCACATACCACATATGGATCTACCAGTGTCATTGAAATGTGTGTTCTCTTCAAAGACCACACATGGATCCACAAGTGTCATTACATGTGTGTTCTTTCTACTAACAACAACCAGAGTCACTGCATGTGTGTTCTTTTCACAATACACCTATGGATCCACCAGTGTCATTGCATGTGTGTTCTTCTCATTAACCACAGTTAGAGTCATTGCATGTATGTTCTCTTCAGAGACCACACATGGATCCACCCGTGTAATTGCATGTGTGCTCTTTTTACTAACAACAACTAGAGTCATTTTATGACTATTCTTTTCACATGCCACATATGGATCCACCAGAGTCATTGCATGTGTGTTCTCTTCAGAGACCACACATGGATCCACTAGTGTGATTTCATGTGTGTTCTTTTTACTAACAACAACCAGAGTCATTGCATGTGAGTTCTTTTCACAATCCACCTATGGATCTTCCAGTGTCACTGCATGTGTGTTCTTCTCATTAACCACAGCTAGAGTCATTGCATGTGTTTTCTCTTCAAAGAAAACACCTGGATCCACCAGTGTGATTGCATGTGTGTTCTTTTTACTAACAACAACTGGAGTCATTGCATGTGTGTTATTTTCACATACCACATATGGATCCACCAGTGTCATTGAAATGTGTGTTCTCTTCAGAGACCATACATGGATCCACCATTGTCATTGCATGTGTGTTCTTTTTACTAAATACAACTAGAGTCATTGCATGTGTGTTCTTTTCACATACCACATATGGATCAAACTGTGTCATTGAAATGTGTGTTCTTCTCATTAACCACAGCTATAGTCATTGCATGTGTGTTCTCTTCAGAGACCACAAATGGATCCACCAGTGTCATTGCATGTGTGTTCTTTTTACTAACAACAACTGGAGTCATTGCATGTGTGTTCTTTTCACATACCACATATGGATCCACAAGTGTCATTTAAATGCGTGTTCTCTTTAGAGACCACACATGGATCCACCGGTGTCATTTCATGTGTGTTCTTTTTACTAACAACAACTAAAGTCATTGCATGTGTGTTCTTTTCACATACCACATATGGATCCACCAGTGTCATTGCATGTGTGTTCTCTTCAGAGACCACACATGGATCAACCAGTGTCATTGCATGTGTGTTATTTTTACTAACAACAATTGGTGTCATTGCATGTGTCCTCTTTTTACTAACAACCAGAGTCATTGCATGTGTGTTCTCTTTAGAGACCACATATGGATCCACCAGTGTCATTACATGTGTGTTCTTTTTACTAACAACAACTAGAGTCATTTCATGACTATTCTTTTCACATACCACATATGGATCCACCAGTGTCATTGAAATGTGTCTTCTCTTTAGAGATCACACATGGATCCACCAGTGTCATTGCATGTCTGTTCTTTTTACTAACAATAGCTAGAGTCATTGCATGTGTGTTCTCTTCACATACCACATATGGATCCACCAGTGTCATTGAAATGCGTGTTCTTCTCATTAACCATAGCTAGAGTCTTTGCATGTGTGTTCTCTTCAAAGACCACACATGGATGAACCAGTGTCATTGCATGTGTGTTCTTTTTACTAACAATAACTGGAGTCATTCAATGTGTGTCCTTTTCACATACCACATATGGATCCACTAGTGTCATAGAAATGTGTGTTCTGTTTAGAGACCACACATGGATCCACCAGTGTCATTGCATGTGTGTTCTTTTTACTAACAACAACTAGAGTCATTTCATGTGTGTTCTCTTCACATACCACATATGGATCCACTAGTGTCATTGAAATGTGTGTTCTCTTTAGAGACCACACATGGATCCACCAGTGTCATTTCATGTGTGTTCTTTTTACTAACAACAATTAGAGTAATTGCATGTGTGTTCTTTTCACATACCACATATGGATCCACCCGTGTCATTGAAATGTGTGTTCTCTTCAGAGAGCACACATGGCTCCACCAGTGTCATTGCCTGTGTGCTCTTTTTACTAACAACAACCAGTGCCATTGCATGTGGGCTCTTTTTAATAACAACCAGAGTCATTGCATGTGTGTTCTCTTTAGAGACCACACATGGATCCACCAGTGTCATTGCATGTGTGTTCTTTTTACTAACAACAACTAGAGTCATTTCATGACTATTCTTTTCACATACCACATATGGATCCACCAGTGTCATTGAAATGTGTGTTCTCTTTAGAGATTAGACATGGATCCACTAGTGTCATTGCATGTGTGTTCTTTTTACTAACAACAGCTAGAGTCATTGCATGTGTCTTCTTTTCACATACCACATATGGATCCACGAGTGTCATTGAAATGCGTGTTCTTCGCATTAACCACAGCTAGAGTCTTTGCATGTGTGTTCTCTTCAGAGACCACATTTGGATCCACCAGTGTAATTGAATGTGTGATCTTTTAACTAACAACAACTGGAGTCATTTCATGACTATTCTTTTCACATACCACATATGGATCCACCAGTGTCATTGAAATGTGTGTTCTCTTACGAGACCACACATGGATCCACCAGTGTCATTGGATGTGTGTTCTTTTTACTAACAACAACCAGAGTCATTTCATGAGTGTTCTTTTCACATACCACATATGGATCCACCAGTGTCATTGCATGTGTGTTCTTCTCATTATCCACAGCTAGAGTCATTGCATGTGTGTTCTCTTCAGAGACCACACATGGATCGACCAGTGTAATTGCATGTGTGTTCTTTTTACTAACAACAACTAGAGTCATTGCATGTGTGTTCTTTTCACATACCACATATGGATCCACTAGTGTCATTGAAATGTGTGTTCTCTTTAGAGACCACACATGGATCCACCAGTGTCATTTCATGTGTGTTCTTTTTACTAACAACAATTAGAGTAATTGCATGTGTGTTCTTTTCACATACCACATATGGATCCACCCGTGTCATTGAAATGTGTGTTCTTCTCATTAACCACAGCTAGAGTCATTGCATGTGTGTTCTCTTCAGAGACCACGCATGGATCCACTAGTGTGATTTCATGTGTGTTCTTTTTACTAACAACAACCAGAGTCATTGCATGTGAGTTCTTTTCACAATCCACCTATGGATCTTCCAGTGTCACTGCATGTGTGTTCTTCTCATTAACCACAGCTAGAGTCATTGCATGTGTTTTCTCTTCAAAGAAAACACCTGGATCCACCAGTGTGATTGCATGTGTGTTCTTTTTACTAACAACAACTGGAGTCATTGCATGTGTGTTATTTTCACATACCACATATGGATCCACCAGTGTCATTGAAATGTGTGTTCTCTTCAGAGACCATACATGGATCCACCATTGTCATTGCATGTGTGTTCTTTTTACTAAATACAACTAGAGTCATTGCATGTGTGTTCTTTTCACATACCACATATGGATCAAACTGTGTCATTGAAATGTGTGTTCTTCTCATTAACCACAGCTAGAGTCATTGCATGTGTGTTCTCTTCAGAGACCACAAATGGATCCACCAGTGTCATTGCATGTGTGTTCTTTTTACTAACAACAACTGGAGTCATTGCATGTGTGTTCTTTTCACATACCACATATGGATCCACAAGTGTCATTTAAATGCGTGTTCTCTTTAGAGACCACACATGGATCCACCGGTGTCATTGCATGTGTGTTCTTTTTACTAACAACAACTAAAGTCATTGCATGTGTGTTCTTTTCACATACCACATATGGATCCACCAGTGTCATTGCATGTGTGTTCTCTTCAGAGACCACACATGGATCAACCAGTGTCATTGCATGTGTGTTATTTTTACTAACAACAATTGGTGTCATTGCATGTGTCCTCTTTTTACTAACAACCAGAGTCATTGCATGTGTGTTCTCTTTAGAGACCACATATGGATCCACCAGTGTCATTACATGTGTGTTCTTTTTACTAACAACAACTAGAGTCATTTCATGACTATTCTTTTCACATACCACATATGGATCCACCAGTGTCATTGAAATGTGTCTTCTCTTTAGAGATCACACATGGATCCACCAGTGTCATTGCATGTCTGTTCTTTTTACTAACAATAGCTAGAGTCATTGCATGTGTGTTCTCTTCACATACCACATATGGATCCACCAGTGTCATTGAAATGCGTGTTCTTCTCATTAACCATAGCTAGAGTCTTTGCATGTGTGTTCTCTTCAAAGACCACACATGGATGAACCAGTGTCATTGCATGTGTGTTCTTTTTACTAACAATAACTGGAGTCATTCAATGTGTGTCCTTTTCACATACCACATATGGATCCACTAGTGTCATAGAAATGTGTGTTCTGTTTAGAGACCACACATGGATCCACCAGTGTCATTGCATGTGTGTTCTTTTTACTAACAACAACTAGAGTCATTTCATGTGTGTTCTCTTCACATACCACATATGGATCCACTAGTGTCATTGAAATGTGTGTTCTCTTTAGAGACCACACATGGATCCACCAGTGTCATTTCATGTGTGTTCTTTTTACTAACAACAATTAGAGTAATTGCATGTGTGTTCTTTTCACATACCACATATGGATCCACCCGTGTCATTGAAATGTGTGTTCTCTTCAGAGAGCACACATGGCTCCACCAGTGTCATTGCCTGTGTGATCTTTTTACTAACAACAACCAGTGCCATTGCATGTGGGCTCTTTTTAATAACAACCAGAGTCATTGCATGTGTGTTCTCTTTAGAGACCACACATGGATCCACCAGTGTCATTGCATGTGTGTTCTTTTTACTAACAACAACTAGAGTCATTTCATGACTATTCTTTTCACATACCACATATGGATCCACCAGTGTCATTGAAATGTGTGTTCTCTTTAGAGATCAGACATGGATCCACTAGTGTCATTGCATGTGTGTTCTTTTTACTAACAATAGCTAGAGTCATTGCATGTGTCTTCTTTTCACATACCACATATGGATCCACGAGTGTCATTGAAATGCGTGTTCTTCGCATTAACCACAGCTAGAGTCTTTGCATGTGTGTTCTCTTCAGAGACCACATTTGGATCCACCAGTGTAATTGAATGTGTGATCTTTTTACTAACAACAACTGGAGTCATTTCATGACTATTCTTTTCACATACCACATATGGATCCACCAGTGTCATTGAAATGTGTGTTCTCTTACGAGACCACACATGGATCCACCAGTGTCATTGGATGTGTGTTCTTTTTACTAACAACAACCAGAGTCATTTCATGAGTGTTCTTTTCACATACCACATATGGATCCACCAGTGTCATTGCATGTGTGTTCTTCTCATTATCCACAGCTAGAGTCATTGCATGTGTGTTCTCTTCAGAGACCACACATGGATCGACCAGTGTAATTGCATGTGTGTTCTTTTTACTAACAACAACTAGAGTCATTGCATGTGTGTTCTTTTCACATACCACATATGGATCCACTAGTGTCATTGAAATGTGTGTTCTCTTTAGAGACCACACATGGATCCACCAGTGTCATTTCATGTGTGTTCTTTTTACTAACAACAATTAGAGTAATTGCATGTGTGTTCTTTTCACATACCACATATGGATCCACCCGTGTCATTGAAATGTGTGTTCTTCTCATTAACCACAGCTAGAGTCATTGCATGTGTGTTTGTTCAGAGACCACGCATGGATCCACCAGTGTCATTGCATGTGTGTTGTTTTTACTTACAACAACTGCAGTCATTGCAGGTGTGTTCTTTTCACATACCACACATGGATCCACCAGTGTCATTGAAATGTGTGTTCTCTTTAGTGACCACACATGGATCCATCAGTGTCATTGCATGTGTGCTCTTTTTACTAACAACAATTGGTGTCATTGCATGTGTGCTCTTTTTACTAACAACCAGAGTCAATGCATGTGTGTTCTCTTTAGAGACCACACATGGATCCACCAGTGTCATTGCATGTGTGGTCTTTTTACTAACAACAACTGGAGTCATTTCATGACTATTCTCTTCACATATCACATATGGATCCACCAGTGTCATTGAAATGTCTGTTCTCTTTAGAGACCACACATGGATACACCAGTGTCATTGCATGTGTGTTCTTTTTACTAACAACTACTAGAGTCATTGCATGTGTGTTCTTTTCACATACCACATATGGATCCACCCGTGTCATGAAAATGTGTGTTCTTCTCATTTACCACAGCTAGAGTCATTGCATGTGTGTTCTCTTCATTGACCACACATGGATCCACCAGTATCAATGCATGTGTGTTCTTCTTACTAACAACAACTAGAATCATTGCATGTGTGTTCTTTCCACATACCACACATGGATCCACCTGTGTCATTGAAATGTGTGTTCTTTTCAGAGACCACACATGGATCCACCAATGTCATTGCATGTGTGTTCTTTTTACTAAAAACAACTGGAGTCATTTCATGTGTGTTCTTTTCACATACCACATATGGATCCACCAATGTCATTAAAATGTGTGTTCTCTTAAGTAACCACAGCTAGAGTCATTGCATGTGTGTTCTCTTCAGAGACCGCACATCGATCGACCAGTGTCATTGCATGTGTGTTCTTTTTACTAACAACAACTGGAGTCATTGCATGTGTGTTCTTTTCACACACCACATATGGATCCACCAGTGTCATTGAAATGTGTGTTGTCTTCAGAGACCACACATGGAGCCACCAGTGTCATTGCATGTGTGCTCTTTTTAATAACAACCAGTGTCATTGCATGTGTGCTCTTTTTAATAACAACCAGTGTCATTGCATGTGTGTTCTTCTCATTAACCACAGCTAGATTCATTGCATGTGTGTTATCTTCAGAGACCACACATGGATCCACCAGTGTAATTGCATGTGTGCTCTTTTTACTAACAACAACTGGAGTCATTTCATGACTATTCTTTTCACATACCACATATGGATCCACCAGTGTCATTGAAATGTGTGTTCTCTTCAGAGACCACACATGGATCCACCAGTGTCATTGCATGTGTGCTCTTTTTACTAACAACAACCAGTGTCATTGCATGTGTGTTCTTGTCATTAACCACAGCTAGATTCATTGCATGTGTATTCTCTTCAGAGACCACACATGGATCCACCAGTGTAATTGCATGTGTGTTCTTTTTAATAACAACAACTAGAGTCATTTCATGACTATTCTTTTCACATACCACATATGGATCCACCAGTGTCATTGTAATATCTGTTCTCTTTAGAGACCACACATGGATCCACCAGCGTCATTGGATGTGTGTTCCTTTTACTAACAACAACCAGAGTCATTGCATGTGTGTTATTTTCACAATCCACCTATCGATCCGCCAGTGTCATTGCATGTGTGTTCTTCTCATTAACCACAGCTAGAGTCATTGCATGTATGTTCTCTTTAGAGACCACACATGGATCCACCAGTGTAATTGCATGTGTGTTATTTTTAATAACAACAACTGGAGTCATTTCATGACTATTCTTTTCACATACCACATATGGATCCACCCGTGTCATTGAAATGTGTGTTCTCTTTAGAGATCACACATGGATCCACCAGTGTCATTGCATGTGTGTTCTTTTTAGTAACAACAACTAGAGTCATTGCATGTGTGTTCTTTTCACATACCACACACATATGGATCCACTAGTGTCATTAAAATGTGTGTTCTTCTCATTAACCACAGCTAGAGTCATTGCATGTGTGTCCTCTTCAGAGACCACACATGGATCCACCAGTGTCATTGCATGTGTGTTCTTTTTACTAACAACAACTAGAATCATTGCATGTGTGTTATTTTCACATACCACATATGGATACACCAGTGTCATTGAAATGTGTGTTATCTTCAGTAATCACAGCTAGATTCATTGCATGTGTGTTCTCTTCAGAGACCACACATGGATCCACCAGTGTCATTGCATGTGTGTTCTTTTTACTAACAACAACTGGAGTCATTGCATGTGTGTTCCTTTCACACACCACATATGGATCCACCAATGTCATTGAAATGTGTGTTCTCTTTAGACACCACACATTGATCCACCAGTGTTATTCCATGTGTGCACTTTATACTAACAACAACCAGTGTCATTGCATGTGTGTTCTTGTCATTAACCACAGCTAGATTCATTGCATGTGTGTTCTCTTTAGAGACCACACATCGATCCACCAGTGTCATTGCATGTGTGTTCTTTTTACTAACAACAACTAGAGTCATTTCTTGACTATTCTTTTCACATACCACATATGGATCCACCAGTGTCATTGAAATGTCTGTTTTCTTTAGAGACCACACATGGATCCACCAGTGTCATTGCATGTGGGTTCTTTTTACTAACAACAACTAGAGTCATTACATGTGTGTTCTTTTCACAAACCACCTATGGATCCACTAGTGTCATTGCATGTGTGTTCTTATCATTAACCACAGCTAGAGTCATTGCATGTATGTTCTCTTCACAGACCACACATGGATTCACCAGTGTCATTGCATGTGTGTTCTTTTTACTAACAACAACTGGAGTCATTGCATGTGTGTTATTTTCACATACCACATATGGATCCACCAGTGTCATTGAAATGTGTGTTCTCTTCAGAGACCACACATGGATCCACCAGTGTCATTGCATGTGTGCTCTTTTTACTAACAACAACCAGAGTCATTGCATGTGTGTTCTCTTCAGAGACCACACATGGATCCACCAGTGTCATTGCATGTGTGGTCTTTTTACTAACAACAACTGGAGTCATTTCATGACTATTCTTTTCACATACGACATATGGATCCACCCGTCTCATTGAATTGTGTGTTCTCTTTAGAGACCACACATGGATCCACCAGTGTCATTGCATGTCTGTTCTTTTTACTAACAACAACTAGAGTCATTGCATGTGTGTTCTTTTCACATACCACATATGGATCCATCAGTATCATTGAAATGTGTGTTCTCTTCAGAGACCACATATGGATCCACCAGTATCATTGCATGTGTGTTCTTTTTACTAACAACAATTAGAGTCATTGCATGTGTGTTCTTTTCACATACCACATATGGATCCACCTGTGTCATTGAAATGTGTGTTCTTGTAGGGTCCCCAACCTTTAATAAGATTGAGCCCCCTGTGTTTACAATGCTAGTCCCTGGATCAATAGCTAGCATCCACAGTTCAGATGTAATATCAAGAAACAAAGGTCATAATACAACTTTATAACCAGGAATAAAATAGTTTTATTACATCAAACATAGCTCATTGGCTATTTACATTACATTGCAGCGGAATAACTATAGTCATGGGTCCTTCATCTTCAATGTGCCACAGGCAGATGTTGGTTGTAGACTTTGTAATCCTAATCAATCAATCTTCACTAAAATCAATCAAACCTGCAACATTACAAGTTACAGTCACAAGGGTCAATACATTGGAATTGTATTGGCAAGTGATACCTTAGTATATTTTAAGTGGACTATAATACTATATGCATTTGGCTGGTGGAGCTTAGGCTTGCTTTGCTCAAAATAGATTTTTCCTTAACTTTTGAAAACGCTAAGTTTTGGTTGGCACAGAACACCCAAGGCATCTATCAATCAAAGACTCCAGATCCACTCAGGGCATCTACCAATCAATGACTGAAGATCCTTTTAACCCTTGTTCACCCACAAGTTTTATTTTGAAATTGGAGTGATGAGATTCTTGAAGTTTCCATGTCTTGATGCTCAAATTGTCCTTTACCAGGGACATGGCTAAGTACTTAGGTTTTACACTCTGCAGAGGTGGTGCACTTTCCCCACAAGCCTTGGTTTCCCAAGACATGATCCTTCAGTAGCCTTTCCTTAGTCAAATGGACGCGCTCCAACCTATCATCCCATCTACCACCCACTGTCCAAAAGACTAAGTTCTAGCATCCCAAGATCATGGCAGAGCCCATATTACCAAGTGGTTGCACTTGAAGCTTCTCAACATTTGACATCTCAAATCTCTTTGTTTCCTGGGTGGCCATCCACAAGTGAGATACACAACCCAAGTCCATGGCTTTGTGAACCACTCAACATATACCATTCTTTCCATTCCACCCAGGTGATTCATTAACTTAGTTGTTTTGTTAAATAAAAACAAGTCCTTAGACTTAGAATATTTTTTCATAGTGTGAATATATAAACCACCCTTGTTTTCTAATAGCTAGGCTAAGCATGATAGTAATAGGAATCTTGACTTAGGTAATTTTCACTAAGGTTTCACCTAATAGGTTTTCCCAAGAATAGCTTGTACTTAGCAAATAACCATGCAAGTCCTATACTTAGCAAAATATTACTAATGCATAAATAAAATATAGGAATGGAATATTCATGATGATATCACTTGCCTTTTTGGTAGAGGGTATAGGTTCACTCCTTGTCCTTGCAACACTCACACTCTTCAAGTCACTACAATTCAATCAAGCAAGGCACAAACTTAATCTACCAATCAAGCAAAACTTCACACATAAAATAACAAAGTCAAACAAACAATTTTTCACACACAAAGTAATGGGATCTAAGTCATGCATAAGCATGCAAAGGTTGGTTCTATTGTAAGGATGGTCTTCACTAGGCTTCTAACTTTGTAAGTTCCAAATTGGTCATTTACCAAAATGGCAAAGTCATTTGCAAAGAGGGTCTCTATTAGATTCCTAAACTTTGTAAGATCCAAAATGGTCATTTACCAAAGTGGCAAAGTTAAAGTAATGCATGCAAGCATGCCAAGCTTTGTTTTGTTTTGAAAAAGGGGTTCCTAATGGGTCATAGACTTTTGGGAACACCTATTGGTCATTTTGTGAAGTGGCTAAGTCATTTGCAAAAGGTTTCACTATAAAACCATTTGCAAAACAAAGTGTCATTCTATGTGGTGTAGAAATATTTCTACTAGGGTATTAACCTATAGGTTTCACCAAATGAGTTGCTATTGCAAAACTTGGTGTTTTGGGTCAGTAAGTTTGGTTCAAAACATTTTCTCAAAGTTTTCTTTATGAAAGCATTTTCATAAACAAAACAAATAGTTTTAGTTAGCTAGAAATGGACTAAACTAATTAATCCATCCTATTCTTTTCCAAAATCATTTTCCAAACTATGGGTTGGTTCCTAGGGTCAGTAAGGTCACAGCAAACTAATTTGCAAAGGTTTTAACCCAAAAATCATTTTTAAATGATTTTTCTAATGTTAGTAAGCACACAAAAGAATCTACAAAATCAAACAAGTTAACATATACTATTTGCTAAACTAAGGGCAGGGTTGGTTAGAGCTTGTCTTGCTGATTCCAACGACATCAAATTTGTAAAATTTGGACGTGTGGATCAAAAGATACAAAGGTTTGAAAATGGCAAATAAATCTGTTTTCAAATTTCTTTTAAACAGATCTAGTGCCACGCGTCATGTTCCTATTGGTCCATACCGGTTCGGTTGGATCGCGGCTGTGGGTCGTTGGATCTAGTTAGATCGAGTGGTCCAGAGAGCGTACCTATTCGCGGTTAGTCATTCTATCGTAACCGATGGATCGAGATCGAACGGTTGCGGCAGGCTCGACCTAAAGCTAGCGGCGCTGCGGTGGCTACCGGCGGCGGAGTCGTCGGTCGATGACGGTGCCGGCGATACAGGAAGCGAGAGAGAAAGAGGAGATGCTCACCGGGCTCAGGAGGTCATGGCGATGCTCGGGGAGGTGTTGGTCGGGCGAGGGGCGCTCGGGAACTAGGTGGATTGCTCGTCGGAGTTGGGAACGGCGGCGGTTGGCTCTGGTTGTCGTTGTTGGCGTCGCTGTGGATCTCTCCGAAGCGAAAAGAAGGCTCGGTTAGATGCGCAAGTTCGAGACAGAGTCGTGTGCATGAACGAGAGGGGTCGGGGTGGTCGAGGCTTACCGGGAAACGTTGTCGGAGAAGAAGCAGACTCGGCGGCGCTCTGTGCTTGTCGGATTCGTCGCTACAGATCACGAGAAGAACAACCGAGGGTTGGGTTAGACGCAGGAGGTCACGAAGGTGCTGTGTGCGTGAACGAGGAGAAGAGGGGCGACCGGAATCTACCTGTGGGGCTCGTCGGAGAAAGAGGCAGTCGGCGGTGCTGTAGGTCGTCGTCGAAGTCGAGCTTACAGGGCACCCGCGGATGAATGGCTGGCACAGGAGGATGCGTCTGGATGCGTGGAGTAAGGGTGCTAGGTCGGCGAGGTAAGGGGAGGTCTGGTTTCGCCGGAATTGCTCGGAGACGGTGGCCAGAGCTGCGGCGGTACAGAGAGAAATGGAGGCAGCCTAGGGGCAGAGGGGAGGCGATGTCTGTGGGAAATGACAGAGGAGAGGGAGGCGGTTAAGTAGGCGTTGTCTCTGGACTGAATAAACGCGGCAGTAACTCGAATTGATGCGAGCTTTCAACGGGCAGAAACGGCCGACGAAGTCTGGGGGAGACGGGGTCGCGGGGAGGACGATGAACAGTAAAGCGGGGTCTACCTGGCAGTGGGAAAAGAAAGGAGGAGGAGGTCCACCGGTCAGCTGCTTAACGGGTTCCTTTCGCGGTGCAGAAAACGGTTCGGGGCGTGGCTGAGAGAGGTGGGGTCGTTTCGTCAGTGAGTGAGGGAGAGGGGAAGTGGGTCCTCGCTGTCATCGACTCAGCGGGTCTGTTTCTGGGTGTAAAATGTTTTCCTTCGGGGAGTGAAAGGCTGGGCTGGAGTTGGGCCTATTGGGCTGGGTCTGTTTCTTTATTTTATTTTTCTGTCTAATCTCTTTTTCTTTTTCTATTCTATTTTCTGTTTTCAAATTCAAACAATTAATCAAGCAATTCAATCAAGGTTCAAACTTTCAAACAAGCACTCAACTTTTCATTTGAATTTGGTTCTGTTTAGAAACATAATCCAAATCTCAAAATGAAATATTATTTTTATTTATTTTTAGGATCCATTTAATAATTAAATAAAATGGATCTTTGATTTATTAATAGTGTTTGATTTATTTAAATAAAATTTCCATTTGAACTCCAATTTTTTTCAAAACCAAACCAGAAGGTTTTATTTGAAAAATAAAAGAATACTTGGGAACTTATTTAAATAAATAAGTTTTGGTGTTTAATTAAAATGGGAAAGCCTTTACTTAAATAAAATTGGATTATTTTATTTAAATAAACCTTTACTCATTTTAATCAAAGCAAAAACTTTTAATAAAAGATTTCAAAGTAGTAATAAAATACTTGGTGTTCATTTAAAATGGGAAAAGCTTTTACTTAAATAAAATTGGATATTTAAATCCTTATTATTTTATTTAAATAAACCTTTACTCATTTTATCAAAACAAAGTATTTTATTACAAAAGCTTGGCCAAAATTAATTTGGCTCACCTTTTCATTTGAAAACAAAGTCTTTTATTAAAAGATCTAAAACAGTGTTTCCAAAACAATTTATTTTCCTTTGATAAATGTTTTATCTTTTTAATCCCTTTAGGATTAAAATTGTTCACCAATTGGTATGGCTTTTGGTAAGGGCTTTATTAGATTTGGAAATTCAATTTCCTTTAACTCATTAAGTTCACAAGATTTGTCTATGGTTCCAAACTAAGTGAAACCAATCTCTAAGGTCTTACTTGATCCTTTTTTGGGATTATTTGTTGATCAAATTTGGTATGGATCAAATCCATATATTTGGAGATACTTTGGAAAATGATTTCCTTCCATTAGGGTTTAGGGATTTGGATTTATTTTCCAAGTGTTCAAATTTCCAGATACATTCATTGAGGAATGCATTTCCCTTGATTTGGATTTTGTTGAATTCAAACTTTAATCAAAGTTTGTTCAAGATGGGATTTTAAGTCTCCTTTTAGAAACAAAAGTTTCTTTTCACCCTGATTTTCAACAAAATTTTATTTTGTTATTTTATTTTTCACATTACAAGATTTGGAAAATCTTGGGATGTGACAGGCTACCACCCTTAAAATAAATCTCGTCCCGAGATTTGGGAAGGCTAGGGGTTATAAGTTGGCTCAAAAGCAACTAGGGTACTACCACCCTTAAAAATTTTCCAACTAAACTACATCTTGGCTTGCTTGGAATCTTGGAAAACTTCTGCATCGTGTCCTTTATTTTCTCACTTGACTCATGGGCCAAGGTTGAGCTTCTCCATAGGCTTGTTCAACTTTTCTGGACAATTGTTTGCATAATGGCCTAGTTCCTTGCATTTGAAACAGGTTATAAGTTTGAGGTCTTGAGGTGGCTTCTCTGGACAATATGATGCATAATGTCCTAACTCCTTGCAGTGTTTGCACATCACTTGGCTAATATCCTTCCTCATCTTGGGTTTCACTAGCTTTTGTTTGTCTTCTTGGCTTTTCTTCTTTTCTGGGCATTCATTGGCATAATGACCCATCTCTTTGCATTTGAAACATTGCACTTGTGTAATATCTTTCTTGCTAGTGTTGAGGCATTTCTTCTTCTTCTTCTTGGGTCTCTCCAAAGCTAGGGGTTCTTCTAGTTCATGCTCTTCATGAGTGGGAGATCTTCCTCTCTTCTTGGGGCATTGATCTTCATGCTCCTTGGGTGCATGATCCTTGTATCCAAAAGTATTGCTAGCTTGGGTTCCTTCTATAATAACATCTTTGTCATCCTTGTTGTCATTAGCTCCTTGGGAAAAGTTTTCTCTCATGTTGATCACTTGAGTAACCAATCCTTGCAACAGTTGGGATTGAAGTTTCAAAATCCTTTGTATGGCTGGGTCTAATCCATTGTTGTTGGCTAAAAGCTGAGTTGTCTCTTGGCTCAACTGGTTTTGGGTTGCTATGAGTTCTCTCATGCTGTCCTCTTGGTTGTTGTTGTTGTCACCATCCTTGATGTTGGAGTTTCTTGGAGAAGTCATCTGTTTGGGTTGGATAGGGATTAGAATAGGCAAAAGGTTTTTCTAAGAAGTCAATTCTATTCACACACTTCACATTTCACACAAGCAAAATGCAAGCAATCACAAACCAAACATTTCACTCAAACAAAGGTCAAGCACATTTTTAGGTAACAAAATATTTTTGTTACACCACATAAGTTGGTGGGTTTGACTTAACTAAAATATGGTGGTCCATCTATATGGTTCACTTGTGATCTTTCCATCCTTCTTGGTTGATTCTTCTTGAATGAGATCTTTGTTTCCTTGGAGAATTTTTGTGTCTTGGTCACAAATCTTCAAAGGTGATGATGGTTCTTTCTAAGTTGTGTTTCCTTAGTCTTCAAGTCTTGGGTAAAACTTCTTGTATTACTTGTAGTCCTTAGTGATATCCAAGATTGAAATCCTTGGTGAATATGCTGAAGATGTTGAAGTCATTAGAGTTGAAGAAGTTGAAGAAGTCCTTTGCACATGGTGTAGTCTTTGGTCATGGGGTAGGCTTTTCCATCAAGTTTGAAGTGGAAGAGAAGTAGAGTTGAAACCAAAATGGTTGAGGAAAGAGTTTACAAGATTGTTCTTGTAAATAAGTTTTGGAACAAATACAACTCCTATTTTTTTTTCTAAGGGGTTTTGTCCAATCCTAGGGTTACAAATCCTACAGGCAACACAGTGCTCTGATACCATTCTGTAGGGTCCCCAACCTTTAATAAGATTGAGCCCCCTGTGTTTACAATGCTAGTCCCTGGATCAATAGCTAGCATCCACAGTTCAGATGTAATATCAAGAAACAAAGGTCATAATACAACTTTATAACCAGGAATAAAATAGTTTTATTACATCAAACATAGCTCATTGGCTATTTACATTACATTGCAGCGGAATAACTATAGTCATGGGTCCTTCATCTTCAATGTGCCACAGGCAGATGTTGGTTGTAGACTTTGTAATCCTAATCAATCAATCTTCACTAAAATCAATCAAACCTGCAACATTACAAGTTACAGTCACAGGGGTCAATACATTGGAATTGTATTGGCAAGTGATACCTTAGTATATTTTAAGTGGACTATAATACTATATGCATTTGGCTGGTGGAGCTTAGGCTTGCTTTGCTCAAAATAGATTTTTCCTTAACTTTTGAAAACGCTAAGTTTTTGCTTGGCACAGAACACCCAAGGCATCTATCAATCAAAGACTCCAGATCCACTCAGGGCATCTACCAATCAATGACTGAAGATCCTTTTAACCCTTGTTCACCCACAAGTTTTATTTTGAAATTGGAGTGATGAGATTCTTGAAGTTTCCATGTCTTGATGCTCAAATTGTCCTTTACCAGGGACATGGCTAAGTACTTAGGTTTTACACTCTGCAGAGGTGGTGCACTTTCCCCACAAGCCTTGGTTTCCCAAGACATGATCCTTCAGTAGCCTTTCCTTAGTCAAATGGACGCGCTCCAACCTATCATCCCATCTACCACCCACTGTCCAAAAGACTAAGTTCTAGCATCCCAAGATCATGGCAGAGCCCATATTACCAAGTGGTTGCACTTGAAGCTTCTCAACATTTGACATCTCAAATCTCTTTGTTTCCTGGGTGGCCATCCACAAGTGAGATACACAACCCAAGTCCATGGCTTTGTGAACCACTCAACATATACCATTCTTTCCATTCCACCCAGGTGATTCATTAACTTAGTTGTTTTGTTAAATAAAAACAAGTCCTTAGACTTAGAATATTTTTCCATAGTGTGAATATATAAACCACCCTTGTTTTCTAATAGCTAGGCTAAGCATGATAGTAATAGGAATCTTGACTTAGGTAATTTTCACTAAGGTTTCACCTAATAGGTTTTCCCAAGAATAGCTTGTACTTAGCAAATAACCATGCAAGTCCTATACTTAGCAAAATATTACTAATGCATAAATAAAATATAGGAATGGAATATTCATGATGATATCACTTGCCTTTTTGGTAGAGGGTATAGGTTCACTCCTTGTCCTTGCAACACTCACACTCTTCAAGTCACTACAATTCAATCAAGCAAGGCACAAACTTAATCTACCAATCAAGCAAAACTTCACACATAAAATAACAAAGTCAAACAAACAATTTTTCACACACAAAGTAATGGGATCTAAGTCATGCATAAGCATGCAAAGGTTGGTTCTATTGTAAGGATGGTCTTCACTAGGCTTCTAACTTTGTAAGTTCCAAATTGGTCATTTACCAAAATGGCAAAGTCATTTGCAAAGAGGGTCTCTATTAGATTCCTAAACTTTGTAAGATCCAAAATGGTCATTTACCAAAGTGGCAAAGTTAAAGTAATGCATGCAAGCATGCCAAGCTTTGTTTTGTTTTGAAAAAGGGGTTCCTAATGGGTCATAGACTTTTGGGAACACCTATTGGTCATTTTGTGAAGTGGCTAAGTCATTTGCAAAAGGTTTCACTATAAAACCATTTGCAAAACAAAGTGTCATTCTATGTGGTGTAGAAATATTTCTACTAGGGTATTAACCTATAGGTTTCACCAAATGAGTTGCTATTGCAAAACTTGGTGTTTTGGGTCAGTAAGTTTGGTTCAAAACATTTTCTCAAAGTTTTCTTTATGAAAGCATTTTCATAAACAAAACAAATAGTTTTAGTTAGCTAGAAATGGACTAAACTAATTAATCCATCCTATTCTTTTCCAAAATCATTTTCCAAACTATGGGTTGGTTCCTAGGGTCAGTAAGGTCACAACAAACTAATTTGCAAAGGTTTTAACCCAAAAATCATTTTTAAATGATTTTTCTAATGTTAGTAAGCACACAAAAGAATCTACAAAATCAAACAAGTTAACATATACTATTTGCTAAACTAAGGGCAGGGTTGGTTAGAGCTTGTCTTGCTGATTCCAACGACATCAAATTTGTAAAATTTGGACGTGTGGATCAAAAGATACAAAGGTTTGAAAATGGTAAATAAATCTGTTTTCAAATTTCTTTTAAACAGATCTAGTGCCACGCGTCATGTTCCTATTGGTCCATACCGGTTCGGTTGGATCGCGGCTGTGGGGCGTTGGATCTAGTTAGATCGAGTGGTCCAGAGAGCGTACCTATTCGCGGTTAGTCATTTTATCGTAACCGATGGATCGAGATCGAACGGTTGCGGCAGGCTCGACCTAAAGCTAGCGGCGCTGCGGTGGCTACCGGCGGCGGAGTTGTCGGTCGATGACGGTGCCGGCGATACAGGAAGCGAGAGAGAAAGAGGAGGTGCTCACCGGGCTCAGGAGGTTATGGCGATGCTCGGGGAGGTGTTGGTCGGGCGAGGGGCGCTCGGGAACTAGGTGGATTGCTCGTCGGAGTTGGGAACGGCGGCGGTTGGCTCTGGTTGTCGTTGTTGGCATCGCTGTGGATCTCTCCGAAGCGAAAAGAAGGCTCGGTTAGATGCGCAAGTTCGAGACAGAGTCGTGTGCATGAACGAGAGGGGTCGGGGTGGTCGAGGCTTACCGGGAAACGTTGCTGGAGAAGAAGCAGACTCGGCGGCGCTCTGTGCTTGTCGGATTCGTCGCTACAGATCACGAGAAGAACAACCGAGGGTTGGGTTAGACGCAGGAGGTCACGGAGGTGCTGTGTGCGTGAACGAGGAGAAGAGGGGCGACCGGAATCTACCTGTGGGGCTCGTCGGAGAAAGAGGCAGTCGGCGGTGCTGTAGGTCGTCGTCGAAGTCGAGCTTACAGGGCACCCGCGGATGAATGGCTGGCACAGGAGGATGCGTCTGGATGCGTGGAGTAAGGGTGCTAGGTCGGCGAGGTAAGGGGAGGTCTGGTTTCGCCGGAATTGCTCGGAGACGGTGGCCAGAGCTGCGGCGGTACAGAGAGAAATGGAGGCAGCCTAGGGGCAGAGGGGAGGCGATGTCTGTGGGAAATGACAGAGGAGAGGGAGGTGGTTAAGTAGGCGTTGTCTCTGGACTGAATAAACGCGGCAGTAACTCGAATTGATGCGAGCTTTCAACGGGCAGAAACGGCCGACGAAGTCTGGGGGAGACGGGGTCGCGGGGAGGACGATGAACAGTAAAGCGGGGTCTACCTGGCAGTGGGAAAAGAAAGGAGGAGGAGGTCCACCGGTCAGCTGCTTAACGGGTTCCTTTCGCGGTGCAGAAAACGGTTCGGGGCGTGGCTGAGAGAGGTGGGGTCGATTCGTCAGTGAGTGAGGGAGAGGGGAAGTGGGTCCTCGCTGTCATCGACTCAGCGGGTCTGTTTCTGGGTGTAAAATGTTTTCCTTCGGGGAGTGAAAGGCTGGGCTGGAGTTGGGCCTATTGGGCTGGGTCTGTTTCTTTATTTTATTTTTCTGTCTAATCTCTTTTTCTTTTTCTATTCTATTTTCTGTTTTCAAATTCAAACAATTAATCAAGCAATTCAATCAAGGTTCAAACTTTCAAACAAGCACTCAACTTTTCATTTGAATTTGGTTCTGTTTAGAAACATAATCCAAATCTCAAAATGAAATATTATTTTTATTTATTTTTAGGATCCATTTAATAATTAAATAAAATGGATCTTTGATTTATTAATAGTGTTTGATTTATTTAAATAAAATTTCCATTTGAACTCCAATTTTTTTCAAAACCAAACCAGAAGGTTTTATTTGAAAAATAAAAGAATACTTGGGAACTTATTTAAATAAATAAATAAGTTTTGGTGTTTAATTAAAATGGGAAAGCCTTTACTTAAATAAAATTGGATTATTTTATTTAAATAAACCTTTACTCATTTTAATCAAAGCAAAACCTTTTAATAAAAGATTTCAAAGTAGTAATAAAATACTTGGTGTTCATTTAAAATGGGAAAAGCTTTTACTTAAATAAAATTGGATATTTAAATCCTTATTATTTTATTTAAATAAACCTTTACTCATTTTATCAAAACAAAGTATTTTATTACAAAAGCTTGGCCAAAATTAATTTGGCTCACCTTTTCATTTGAAAACAAAGTCTTTTATTAAAAGATCTAAAACAGTGTTTCCAAAACAATTTATTTTCCTTTGATAAATGTTTTATCTTTTTAATCCCTTTAGGATTAAAATTGTTCACCAATTGGTATGGCTTTTGGTAAGGGCTTTATTAGATTTGGAAATTCAATTTCCTTTAACTCATTAAGTTCACAAGATTTGTCTATGGTTCCAAACTAAGTGAAACCAATCTCTAAGGTCTTACTTGATCCTTTTTTGGGATTATTTGTTGATCAAATTTGGTATGGATCAAATCCATATATTTGGAGATACTTTGGAAAATGATTTCCTTCCATTAGGGTTTAGGGATTTGGATTTATTTTCCAAGTGTTCAAATTTCTAGATACATTCATTGAGGAATGCATTTCCCTTGATTTGGATTTTGTTGAATTCAAACTTTAATCAAAGTTTGTTCAAGATGGGATTTTAAGTCTCCTTTTAGAAACAAAAGTTTCTTTTCACCCTGATTTTCAACAAAATTTTATTTTGTTATTTTATTTTTCACATTACAAGATTTGGAAAATCTTGGGATGTGACAGTTCTTCTCATTAACCACAGCTAGATTTATTGCATGTGTGTTCTCTTCAGAGACCACCCATGGATCCACCAGTGTAATTGCATGTGTGTTCTTTTTACTAACAACAACTAGAGTCATTGCATGTGTGTTCTTTTCACATACCACATATGGATCCACTAGTGTCATTTAAATGTGTGTTCTTCTCATTAACCACAGCTAGAGTCATTGCATGTGTGTTCTCTTCAGAGACCACACATGGATCGACCAGTGTAATTGCATGTGTGTTCTTTTTACTAACAACAACTGGAGTCATTGCATGTGTGTTCTTATCACATACCACATATGGATCCACCAGTGTCATTGAAATGTGTGTTCTCTTCAGAGACCACATATGGATCCACCAGTGTCATTGCATGTGTGTTCTTTTTACTAACAACAATTAGAGTCATTGCATGTGTGTTCTTTTCACATACCACATATGGATCCACCTGTGTCATTGAAATGTGTGTTCTTCTCATTAACCACAGCTAGATTTATTGCATGTGTGTTCTCTTCAGAGACCACCCATGGATCCACCAGTGTCATTGCATGTGTGTTCTTTTTACTAACAACAACTGGAGTCATTGCATGTGTGTTCTTTTCACATACCACATATGGATCCACCAGTGTCATTGAAATGTGTGTTCTCTTTAGAGACCACATATGGATCCACCAGTGTCATTGCATGTGTGTTCTTTGTACTAACAACAATTAGAGTCATTGCATGTGTGTTCTTTTCACATACCACATATGGATCCACCTGTGTCATTGAAACGTGTGTTCTTCTCATTAACCTGAGCTAGAGTCATTGCATGTGTGTTCTCTTCAGAGACCACCCATGGATCCACCAGTGTCATTGCATGTGTGTTCTTTTTACTAACAACAACTGGAGTCATTGCATGTGTGTTCTTTTCACATACCACATATGGATCCACCAGTGTCATTGAAATGTGTGTTCTCTTCAGAGACCACAAATGGATCCACCAGTGTCATTGCATGTGTGCTCTTTTTACTAACAACAACCAGTGCATTGCATGTGTGCTCTTTTTAATAACAAATATTCATTGCATGTGTGTTCTCTTTAGAGACCACACATGGATCCAGCAGTGTCATTGCATGTGTGTTCTTTTTACTAACAACAACTGGAGTCATTTCATGACTATTCTCTTCACATACCACATATGGATCCACCAGTGTCATTGAAATGTCTGTTCTCTTTAGAGACCACACATGGATACACCAGTGTCATTGCATGTGTGTTCTTTTCACATACCACATATGGATCCACCCGTGTCATTAAAATGTGTGTTCTTCTCATTTACCACAACTAGAGTCATTGCATGTGTGTTCTCTTCAGAGACCACACATGGATCCAACAGTGTCATTGCATGTGTGTTCTTTTTACTAACAACAACTGGAATCATTGCATGTGTGTTCTTTCTACATACCACATATGGATCCACCTGTGCCATTGAAATGTGTGTTCTTTTCAGAGACCACACATGGATCCACCAGTGTCATTGCATGTGTGTTCTTTTTACTAACAATAGCTGGAGTCATTTCATGTGTGTTCTTTTCGCATACCACATATGGATCCACCAGTGTCATTGAAGTGTGTGTTCTCTTCAGTAACCACAGCTAGAGTCATGGCATGTGTGTTCTCTTCAGAGACCACACATCGATCCACCAGTGTCATTGCATGTGTGTTATTTTTACTAACAACAACTGGAGTCATTGCATGTGTGTTATTTTTACTAACAACAACTGGAGTCATTGCATGTGTGTTGTTTTCACACACCACATATGGATCCACCACTGTCATTGAAATGTGTGTTGTCTTCAGAGACCACACATGGATCCACCAGTGTCATTGCATGTGTGCTCTTTTTACTAACAACAACCAATGTCATTGCATGTGTGTTTTTCTCATTAACCACAGCTAGATTCTTTGCATGTGTGTTATCTTCAGAGACCACACATGGATCCACCAGTGTAATTGCATGTGTGCTCTCTTTACTAACAACAACTTGAGTCATTTCATGACTATTCTTTTCACATACCACATATGGATCCACCAGTGTCATAAAAATGTGTGTTCCTCTCATTAACCATAGCTAGAGTCATTGCATGTGTGTTTTCTTCAGAGACCACACATGGATCCACTAGTGTCATTGCATGTGTGTTGTTTTTACTAACAACAACTAGAGTCATTGCATCTGTGTTCCTTTCACATACCACATATGGATCCGCCAGTGTCATTGAAATGTGTGTTCTCTTCAGAGACCACACATGGATCCACCAGTGTCATTGCATGTGTGCTCTTTTTACTAAACACAACCAGTATTATTGCATGTGTGCTCTTTTTACTAACAACAACCAGAGTCATTTCATGTGTGTTCTCTTCAGAGACCACACATGGATCCACCAGTGTCATTGCATGTGTGTTCTTTTTACTAACAACAACTGGAGTCATTTCATGACTATTCTTTTCACATATCACATATGGATCCACCAGTGTCATTGAAATGTGTGTTCTCTTCAGAGGCCACACATGGTGCACCAATGTCATTGCATGTGTGTTCTTTTTACTAACAACAACTAGAGTCATTGCATGTGTGTTCTTTTCACATACCACATATGGATCTACCCGTGTCATTGAAATGTGTGTTCTTCTCATTAACCACAGCTACAGTCATTGCATGTGTGTTCTCTTCACAGACATGGATCCACCAGTGTCATTGCATGTGTGTTATTTTTACTAATAACAACTGGAGTCATTTCATGACTATTCTTTTCACATACCACATATGGATCCACCAGTGTCATTGAAATGTGTGTTCTCTTCAGAGACCACACATGGATCCACCAGTGTCATTGCATATGTGCTCTTTTTACTAACAACAACCAGAGTCATTGCATGTGTGTTCTTTTTACTAACAACAACTGGAGTCATTTCATGACTATTCTTTTCACATAGCACAGGGATCCACCAGTGTCAGTGAAATGTGTGTTCTCTTCAGAGACCACACATGGATCCACCAGTGTCATTGCATGTGTGTTATTTTTACTAACAATAACTAGAGTCATTTCATGACTATTCTTTTCACAAACCGCATATGGATCCACCAGTGTCATTGAAATGTGTGTTCTCTTCAGAGACCACACATGGATCCACCAGTGTCATTGCATGTGTGTTCTTTTTACTAACAACAACTGGAGTCATTTCATGTGTGTTCTTTTCACATACCACATATGGATCCACCAATGTCATTGAAATGTGTGTTGTCTTCAGTAACCACAGCTAGAGTCATTGCATGTGTGTTCTCTTCAGAGACCACACATGGATCCACCAGTGTCATTGCATGTGTGTTCTTTTTAATAACAACTGGAATCATTGTATGTGTGTTCTTTTCACATACCATATATGGATCCACCAGGGTCATTGAAATGTGTGTTCTCTTTAGAGACCACACATGGATCCACCAGTGTCATTGCATGTGTGCTCTTTTTACTAACAACAAGCAGTGTCATTGCATGTGTGTTCTTGTCACTAACCATAGCTAGATTTATTGCATGTGTGTTCTCTTCAGAGACCACACATGGATCCACCAGTGTCATTGCATGTATGTTGTTTTTACTAACAACAACTGGAGTCATTTCATGACTATTCTTTTCAAATACCACATATGGATCCATCAGTGTCATTGAAATGTTTGTTCTCTTTAGAGACCACACATGGATCCACCAATGTCATTGCATGTGTGTTCTTTTTACTAACAACAACCAGAGTTATTGCATGTGTGTTCTTTTCACAGTCCACCTTTGGATCCACCGGTGTCATTGCATGTGTGTTCTTCTCATTAACCACATCCAGAGTCATTGCATGTATGTTCTCTTTAGAGACCACACATGGATCCACTAGTGTAAATGCATGTGTGCTCTTTTTACTAACAACAACTGGAGTCATTTCATGACTATTCTTTTCACATACCACATATGGATCCACCAATGTCATTGAAATGTGTGTTCTCTTTAGAGACCACACATGTATCCATAAGTGTCATTGCATGTGTGTTCTTTTTACTAACAACAACCAGAGTCATTGCATGTGTGTTTTTTCACATTCCACCTATGGATCCACCAGTGTCATTGCAAGTGTGTTCTTCTCATTAACCACAGCTAGAGTGATTGCATGTGTGCCACACATGGATCCACCAGTGTAATTGCATGTGTGTTCTTTTCACATACCACATATGGATCCACCAGTGTTATTGAAATGTGTGTTCTCTTCAGAGACCACACATGGATCCACCAATGTCATTGCATGTGTGTTCTTTTTACTAACAACAACTAGAGTCATTGCATGTGTGTTCTTTTCACATACCACATATGGATCTACCCGTGTCATTAAAATGTGTGTTCTTCTCATTTACCACAACTAGAGTCATTGCATGTGTGTTCTCTTCAGAGACCACACATGGATCCAACAGTGTCATTGCATGTGTGTTCTTTTTACTAACAACAACTGGAATCATTGCATGTGTGTTCTTTCCACATACCACATATGGATCCACCTGTGCCATTGAAATGTGTGTTCTTTTCAGAGACCACACATGGATCCACCAGTGTCATTGCATGTGTGTTCTTTTTACTAACAACAGCTGGAGTCATTTCATGTGTGTTCTTTTCGCATACCACATATGGATCCACCAGTGTCATTGAAGTGTGTGTTCTCTTCAGTAACCACAGCTAGAGTCATGGCATGTGTGTTCTCTTCAGAGACCACACATCGATCCACCAGTGTCATTGCATGTGTGTTATTTTTACTAACAGCAACTGGAGTCATTGCATGTGTGTTATTTTTACTAACAACAACTGGAGTCATTGCATGTGTGTTGTTTTCACACACCACATATGGATCCACCAGTGTCATTGAAATGTGTGTTGTCTTCAGAGACCACACATGGATCCACCAGTGTCATTGCATGTGTGCTCTTTTTACTAACAACAACCAATGTCATTGCATGTGTGTTTTTCTCATTAACCACAGCTAGATTCTTTGCATGTGTGTTATCTTCAGAGACCACACATGGATCCACCAGTGTAATTGCATGTGTGCTCTCTTTACTAACAACAACTTGAGTCATTTCATGACTATTCTTTTCACATACCACATATGGATCCACCAGTGTCATAAAAATGTGTGTTCTTCTCATTAACCATAGCTAGAGTCATTGCATGTGTGTTTTCTTCAGAGACCACACATGGATCCACTAGTGTCATTGCATGTGTGTTGTTTTTACTAACAACAACTAGAGTCATTGCATCTGTGTTCCTTTCACATACCACATATGGATCCGCCAGTGTCATTGAAATGTGTGTTCTCTTCAGAGACCACACATGGATCCACCAGTGTCATTGCATGTGTGCTCTTTTTACTAAACACAACCAGTATTATTGCATGTGTGCTCTTTTTACTAACAACAACCAGAGTCATTTCATGTGTGTTCTCTTCAGAGACCACACATGGATCCACCAGTGTCATTGCATGTGTGTTCTTTTTACTAACAACAACTGGAGTCATTTCATGACTATTCTTTTCACATATCACATATGGATCCACCAGTGTCATTGAAATGTGTGTTCTCTTCAGAGGCCACACATGGTGCACCAATGTCATTGCATGTGTGTTCTTTTTACTAACAACAACTAGAGTCATTGCATGTGTGTTCTTTTCACATACCACATATGGATCTACCCGTGTCATTGAAATGTGTGTTCTTCTCATTAACCACAGCTACAGTCATTGCATGTGTGTTCTCTTCACAGACATGGATCCAACAGTGTCATTGCATGTGTGTTATTTTTACTAACAACAACTGGAGTCATTTCATGACTATTCTTTTCACATACCACATATGGATCCACCAGTGTCATTGAAATGTGTGTTCTCTTCAGAGACCACACATGGATCCACCAGTGTCATTGCATATGTGCTCTTTTTACTAACAACAACCAGAGTCATTGCATGTGTGTTCTTTTTACTAACAACAACTGGAGTCATTTCATGACTATTCTTTTCACATAGCACAGGGATCCACCAGTGTCAGTGAAATGTGTGTTCTCTTCAGAGACCACACATGGATCCACCAGTGTCATTGCATGTGTGTTATTTTTACTAACAATAACTAGAGTCATTTCATGACTATTCTTTTCACAAACCGCATATGGATCCACCAGTGTCATTGAAATGTGTGTTCTCTTCAGAGACCACACATGGATCCACCAGTGTCATTGCATGTCTGTTCTTTTTACTAACAACAACTGGAGTCATTTCATGTGTGTTCTTTTCACATACCACATATGGATCCACCAATGTCATTGAAATGTGTGTTGTCTTCAGTAACCACAGCTAGAGTCATTGCATGTGTGTTCTCTTCAGAGACCACACATGGATCCACCAGTGTCATTGCATGTGTGTTCTTTTTAATAACAACTGGAATCATTGTATGTGTGTTCTTTTCACATACCATATATGGATCCACCAGGGTCATTGAAATGTGTGTTCTCTTTAGAGACCACACATGGATCCACCAGTGTCATTGCATGTGTGCTCTTTTTACTAACAACAAGCAGTGTCATTGCATGTGTGTTCTTGTCATTAACCATAGCTAGATTTATTGCATGTGTGTTCTCTTCAGAGACCACACATGGATCCACTAGTGTCATTGCATGTATGTTGTTTTTACTAACAACAACTGGAGTCATTTCATGACTATTCTTTTCACATACCACATATGGATCCATCAGTGTCATTGAAATGTTTGTTCTCTTTAGAGACCACACATGGATCCACCAATGTCATTGCATGTGTGTTCTTTTTACTAACAACAACCAGAGTTATTGCATGTGTGTTCTTTTCACAGTCCACCTTTGGATCCACCGGTGTCATTGCATGTGTGTTCTTCTCATTAACCACATCCAGAGTCATTGCATGTATGTTCTCTTTAGAGACCACACATGGATCCACTAGTGTAAATGCATGTGTGCTCTTTTTACTAACAACAACTGGAGTCATTTCATGACTATTCTTTTCACATACCACATATGGATCCACCAATGTCATTGAAATGTGTGTTCTCTTTAGAGACCACACATGTATCCATAAGTGTCATTGCATGTGTGTTCTTTTTACTAACAACAACCAGAGTCATTGCATGTGTGTTTTTTCACAATCCACCTATGGATCCACCAGTGTCATTGCATGTGTGTTCTTCTCATTAACCACAGCTAGAGTGATTGCATGTGTGCCACACATGGATCCACCAGTGTAATTGCATGTGTGTTCTTTTCACATACCACATATGGATCCACCAGTTTATTGAAATGTGTGTTCTCTTCAGAGACCACACATGGATCCACCAATGTCATTGCATGTGTGTTCTTTTTACTAACAACAACTAGAGTCATTGCATGTGTGTTCTTTTCACATACCACATATGGATCTACCCGTGCCATTGAAATGTGTGTTCTTCTCATTAACCATAGCTACAGTCATTGCATGTGTGTTCTCTTCACAGACATGGATCCACCAGTGTCATTGCATGTGTGTTATTTTTACTAACAACAACTGGAGTCATTTCATGACTATTCTTTTCACATACCACATATGGATCCACAAGTGTCATTGAAATGTGTGTTCTCTTCAGAGACCACACATGGATCCACCAGTGTCATTGCATGTGTGCTCTTTTTACTAACAACAACCAGAGTCATTGCATGTGTGTTCTTTTTACTAACAACAACTGGAGTCATTTCATGACTATTCTTTTCACATAGCACATATGGATCCACCAGTGTCAGTGAAATGTGTGTTCTCTTCAGAGACCACACATGGATCCACCAGTGTCATTGCATGTGTGTTATTTTTACTAACAATAACTAGAGTCATTTCATGACTATTCTTTTCACAAACCACATATGGATCCACCAGTGTCATTGAAATGTGTGTTCTCTTCAGAGACCACACATGGATCCACCAGTGTCATTGCATGTGTGTTCTTTTTACTAACAACAACTGGAGTCATTTCATGTGTGTTCTTTTCACATACCACATATGGATCCACCAATGTCATTGAAATGTGTGTTCTCTTCAGTAACCACAGCTAGAGTCATTGCATGTGTGTTCTCTTCAGAGACCACACATGGATCCACCAGTGTCATTGCATGTGTGTTCTTTTTAATAACAACTGGAATCATTGTATGTGTGTTCTTTTCACATACCATATATGGATCCACCAGGGTCATTGAAATGTGTGTTCTCTTTAGAGACCACACATGGATCCACCAGTGTCATTGGATGTGTGCTCTTTTTACTAACAACAAGCAGTGTCATTGCATGTGTGTTCTTGTCATTAACCATAGCTAGATTTATTGCATGTGTGTTCTCTTCAGAGACCACACATGGATCCACCAGTGTCATTGCATGTATGTTGTTTTTACTAACAACAACTGGAGTCATTTCATGATTATTCTTTTCACATACCACATATGGATCCATCAGTGTCATTGAAATGTTTGTTCTCTTTAGAGACCACACATGGATCCACCACTGTCATTGCATGTGTGTTCTTTTTACTAACAACAACCAGAGTTATTGCATGTGTGTTCTTTTCACAGTCCACCTTTGGATCCACCGGTGTCATTGCATGTGTGTTCTTCTCATTAACCACATCCAGAGTCATTGCATGTATGTTCTCTTTAGAGACCACACATGGATCCACTAGTGTAAATGCATGTGTGCTCTTTTTACTAACAACAACTGGAGTCATTTCATGACTATTCTTTTCACATACCACATATGGATCCACCAGTGTCATTGAAATGTGTGTTCTCTTTAGAGACAACACATGTATCCACAAGTGTCATTGCATGTGTGTTCTTTTTACTAACAACAACCAGAGTCATTGCATGTGTGTTTTTTCACAATCCACCTATGGATCCACCAGTGTCATTGCATGTGTGTTCTTCTCATTAACCATAGCTAGATTGATTGCATGTGTGCCACACATGGATCCACCAGTGTAATTGCATGTGTGTTCTTTTCACATACCACATATGGATCCACCAGTGTTATTGAAATGTGTGTTCTCTTCAGAGACCACACATGGATCCAACAATGTCATTGCATGTGTGTTCTTTTTACTAACAACAACTAGAGTCATTGCATGTGTGTTCTTTTCACATACCACATATGGATCTACCCGTGTCATTGAAATGTGTGTTCTTCTCATTAACCACAGCTACAGTCATTGCATGTGTGTTCTCTTCACATACATGGATCCACTAGTGTCATTGCATGTGTGTTATTTTTACTAACAACAACTGGAGTCATTTCATGACTATTCTTTTCACATACCACATTTGGATCCACCAGTGTCATTGAAATGTGTGTTCTCTTCAGAGACCACACATGGATCCACCAGTGTCATTGCATGTGTGCTCTTTTTACTAACAACAACCAGAGTCATTGCATGTGTGTTCTTTTTACTAAGAACAACTGGAGTCATTTCATGACTATTCTTTTCACATAGCACATATGGATCCACCAGTGTCAGTGAAATGTGTGTTCTCTTCAGAGACCATACATGGATCCACCAGTGTCATTGCATGTGTGTTATTTTTACTAACAATAACTAGAGTCATTTCATGACTATTCTTTTCACAAACCACATATGGATCCACCAGTGTCATTGAAATGTGTGTTCTCTTCAGAGACCACACATGGATCCACCAGTGTCATTGCATGTGTGTTCTTTTTACTAACAACAACTGGAGTCATTTCATGTGTGTTCTTTTCACATACCACATATGGATCCACCAATGTCATTGAAATGTGTGTTCTCTTCAGTAACCACAGCTAGAGTCATTGCATGTGTGTTCTCTTCAGAGACCACACATGGATCCACCAGTGTCATTGCATGTGTGTTCTTTTTAATAACAACTGGAATCATTGTATGTGTGTTCTTTTCACATACCATATATGGATCCACCTGGGTCATTGAAATGTGTGTTCTCTTTAGAGACCACACATGGATCCACCAGTGTCATTGCATGTGTGCTCTTTTTACTAACAACAAGAAGTGTCATTGCATGTGTGTTCTAGTCATTAACCATAGCTAGATTTATTGCATGTGTGTTCTCTTCAGAGACCACACATGGATCCACCAGTGTCATTGCATGTATGTTGTTTTTACTAACAACAACTAGAGTAATTTCATGACTATTCTTTTCACATACCACATATGGATCCATCAGTGTCATTTAAATGTTTGTTCTCTTTAGAGACCACACATGGATCCACCAGTGTCATTGCATGTGTGTTCTTTTTACTAACAACAACCAGAGTTATTGCATGTGTGTTCTTTTCACAGTCCACCTTTGGATCCACCGGTGTCATTGCATGTGTGTTCTTCTCATTAACCACATCCAGAGTCATTGCATGTATGTTCTCTTTAGAGACCACACATGGATCCACTAGTGTAAATGCATGTGTGCTCTTTTTACTAACAACAACTGGAGTCATTTCATGACTATTCTTTTCACATACCACATATGGATCCACCAGTGTCATTGAAATGTGTGTTCTCTTTAGAGACCACACATGTATCCACAAGGGTCATTGCATGTGTGTTCTTTTTACTAACAACAACCAGAGTCATTGCATGTGTGTTTTTTCACAATCCACCTATGGATCCACCAGTGTCATTGCATGTGTGTTCTTCTCATTAACCACAGCTAGAGTGATTGCATGTGTGCCACACATGGATCCACCAGTGTAATTTCATGTGTGTTCTTTTCACATACCACATATGGATCCACCAGTGTTATTGAAATGTGTGTTCTCTTCAGAGACCACACATGGATCCACCAATGTCATTGCATGTGTGTTCTTTTTGCTAACAACAACTAGAGTCATTGCATGTGTGTTCTTTTCACATACCACATATGGATCTACCCGTGTCATTGAAATGTGTGTTCTTCTCATTAACCACAGCTAGAGTCATTGCATGTGTGTTCTCTTCACAGACATGGATCCACCAGTGTCATTGCATGTGTGTTATTTTTACTAACAACAACTGGAGTCATTTCATGACTATTCTTTTCACATACCACATTTGGATCCACCAGTGTCATTGAAATGTGTGTTCTCTTCAGAGACCACACATGGATCCACCAGTGTCATTGCATGTGTGCTCTTTTTACTAACAACAACCAGAGTCATTGCATGTGCGTTCTTTTTACTAACAACTGGAGTCATTTCATGACTATTATTTTCACATAGCACATATGGATCCACCAGTGTCAGTGAAATGTGTGTTCTCTTCAGAGACCACACATGGATCCACCAGTGTTATTGCATGTGTGTTATTTTTACTAACAATAACTAGAGTCATTTCATGACTATTCTTTTCACAAACCACATATGGATCCACCAGTGTCATTGAAATGTGTGTTCTCTTCAGAGACTACACATGGATCCACCAGTGTCATTGCATGTGTGTTCTTTTTACTAACAACAACTGGAGTCATTTCATGTGTGTTCTTTTCACATACCACATATGGATCCACCAATGTCATTGAAATGTGTGCTCTCTTCAGTAACCACAGCTAGAGTCATTGCATGTGTGTTCTCTTCAGAGACCACACATGGATCCACCAGTGTCATTGCATGTGTGTTCTTTTTAATAACAACAACTGGAATCATTGTATGTGTGTTCTTTTCACATACCACATATGGATCCACCAGTGTTATTGAAATGCGTGTTCTCTTCAGAGACCACACATGGATCCACCAGTGTTATTGCATGTGTGTTCTTTTTACTAACAAAAACTAGTCATTGCATGTGTGTTCTTTTCACATAGCACATATGGATCCACCTATGTCATTGAAATGTGTGTTCTTCTCATTAACCATAGCTAGATTGATTGCATGTGTGCCACACATGGATCCACCAGTGTAATTGCATGTGTGTTCTTTTCACATACCACATATGGATCCACCAGTGTTATTGAAATGTGTGTTCTCTTCAGAGACCACACATGGATCCAACAATGTCATTGCATGTGTGTTCTTTTTACTAACAACAACTAGAGTCATTGCATGTGTGTTCTTTTCACATACCACATATGGATCTACCCGTGTCATTGAAATGTGTGTTCTTCTCATTAACCACAGCTACAGTCATTGCATGTGTGTTCTCTTCACATACATGGATCCACTAGTGTCATTGCATGTGTGTTATTTTTACTAACAACAACTGGAGTCATTTCATGACTATTCTTTTCACATACCACATTTGGATCCACCAGTGTCATTGAAATGTGTGTTCTCTTCAGAGACCACACATGGATCCACCAGTGTCATTGCATGTGTGCTCTTTTTACTAACAACAACCAGAGTCATTGCATGTGTGTTCTTTTTACTAAGAACAACTGGAGTCATTTCATGACTATTCTTTTCACATAGCACATATGGATCCACCAGTGTCAGTGAAATGTGTGTTCTCTTCAGAGACCATACATGGATCCACCAGTGTCATTGCATGTGTGTTATTTTTACTAACAATAACTAGAGTCATTTCATGACTATTCTTTTCACAAACCACATATGGATCCACCAGTGTCATTGAAATGTGTGTTCTCTTCAGAGACCACACATGGATCCACCAGTGTCATTGCATGTGTGTTCTTTTTACTAACAACAACTGGAGTCATTTCATGTGTGTTCTTTTCACATACCACATATGGATCCACCAATGTCATTGAAATGTGTGTTCTCTTCAGTAACCACAGCTAGAGTCATTGCATGTGTGTTCTCTTCAGAGACCACACATGGATCCACCAGTGTCATTGCATGTGTGTTCTTTTTAATAACAACTGGAATCATTGTATGTGTGTTCTTTTCACATACCATATATGGATCCACCTGGGTCATTGAAATGTGTGTTCTCTTTAGAGACCACACATGGATCCACCAGTGTCATTGCATGTGTGTTCTTTTCACATACCACATATGGATCCACCAGTGTTATTGAAATGTGTGTTCTCTTCAGAGACCACACATGGATCCAACAATGTCATTGCATGTGTGTTCTTTTTACTAACAACAACTAGAGTCATTGCATGTGTGTTCTTTTCACATACCACATATGGATCTACCCGTGTCATTGAAATGTGTGTTCTTCTCATTAACCACAGCTACAGTCATTGCATGTGTGTTCTCTTCACATACATGGATCCACTAGTGTCATTGCATGTGTGTTATTTTTACTAACAACAACTGGAGTCATTTCATGACTATTCTTTTCACATACCACATTTGGATCCACCAGTGTCATTGAAATGTGTGTTCTCTTCAGAGACCACACATGGATCCACCAGTGTCATTGCATGTGTGCTCTTTTTACTAACAACAACCAGAGTCATTGCATGTGTGTTCTTTTTACTAAGAACAACTGGAGTCATTTCATGACTATTCTTTTCACATAGCACATATGGATCCACCAGTGTCAGTGAAATGTGTGTTCTCTTCAGAGACCATACATGGATCCACCAGTGTCATTGCATGTGTGTTATTTTTACTAACAATAACTAGAGTCATTTCATGACTATTCTTTTCACAAACCACATATGGATCCACCAGTGTCATTGAAATGTGTGTTCTCTTCAGAGACCACACATGGATCCACCAGTGTCATTGCATGTGTGTTCTTTTTACTAACAACAACTGGAGTCATTTCATGTGTGTTCTTTTCACATACCACATATGGATCCACCAATGTCATTGAAATGTGTGTTCTCTTCAGTAACCACAGCTAGAGTCATTGCATGTGTGTTCTCTTCAGAGACCACACATGGATCCACCAGTGTCATTGCATGTGTGTTCTTTTTAATAACAACTGGAATCATTGTATGTGTGTTCTTTTCACATACCATATATGGATCCACCTGGGTCATTGAAATGTGTGTTCTCTTTAGAGACCACACATGGATCCACCAGTGTCATTGCATGTGTGCTCTTTTTACTAACAACAAGAAGTGTCATTGCATGTGTGTTCTAGTCATTAACCATAGCTAGATTTATTGCATGTGTGTTCTCTTCAGAGACCACACATGGATCCACCAGTGTCATTGCATGTATGTTGTTTTTACTAACAACAACTAGAGTAATTTCATGACTATTCTTTTCACATACCACATATGGATCCATCAGTGTCATTTAAATGTTTGTTCTCTTTAGAGACCACACATGGATCCACCAGTGTCATTGCATGTGTGTTCTTTTTACTAACAACAACCAGAGTTATTGCATGTGTGTTCTTTTCACAGTCCACCTTTGGATCCACCGGTGTCATTGCATGTGTGTTCTTCTCATTAACCACATCCAGAGTCATTGCATGTATGTTCTCTTTAGAGACCACACATGGATCCACTAGTGTAAATGCATGTGTGCTCTTTTTACTAACAACAACTGGAGTCATTTCATGACTATTCTTTTCACATACCACATATGGATCCACCAGTGTCATTGAAATGTGTGTTCTCTTTAGAGACCACACATGTATCCACAAGGGTCATTGCATGTGTGTTCTTTTTACTAACAACAACCAGAGTCATTGCATGTGTGTTTTTTCACAATCCACCTATGGATCCACCAGTGTCATTGCATGTGTGTTCTTCTCATTAACCACAGCTAGAGTGATTGCATGTGTGCCACACATGGATCCACCAGTGTAATTTCATGTGTGTTCTTTTCACATACCACATATGGATCCACCAGTGTTATTGAAATGTGTGTTCTCTTCAGAGACCACACATGGATCCACCAATGTCATTGCATGTGTGTTCTTTTTGCTAACAACAACTAGAGTCATTGCATGTGTGTTCTTTTCACATACCACATATGGATCTACCCGTGTCATTGAAATGTGTGTTCTTCTCATTAACCACAGCTAGAGTCATTGCATGTGTGTTCTCTTCACAGACATGGATCCACCAGTGTCATTGCATGTGTGTTATTTTTACTAACAACAACTGGAGTCATTTCATGACTATTCTTTTCACATACCACATTTGGATCCACCAGTGTCATTGAAATGTGTGTTCTCTTCAGAGACCACACATGGATCCACCAGTGTCATTGCATGTGTGCTCTTTTTACTAACAACAACCAGAGTCATTGCATGTGCGTTCTTTTTACTAACAACTGGAGTCATTTCATGACTATTATTTTCACATAGCACATATGGATCCACCAGTGTCAGTGAAATGTGTGTTCTCTTCAGAGACCACACATGGATCCACCAGTGTTATTGCATGTGTGTTATTTTTACTAACAATAACTAGAGTCATTTCATGACTATTCTTTTCACAAACCACATATGGATCCACCAGTGTCATTGAAATGTGTGTTCTCTTCAGAGACTACACATGGATCCACCAGTGTCATTGCATGTGTGTTCTTTTTACTAACAACAACTGGAGTCATTTCATGTGTGTTCTTTTCACATACCACATATGGATCCACCAATGTCATTGAAATGTGTGCTCTCTTCAGTAACCACAGCTAGAGTCATTGCATGTGTGTTCTCTTCAGAGACCACACATGGATCCACCAGTGTCATTGCATGTGTGTTCTTTTTAATAACAACAACTGGAATCATTGTATGTGTGTTCTTTTCACATACCACATATGGATCCACCAGTGTTATTGAAATGCGTGTTCTCTTCAGAGACCACACATGGATCCACCAGTGTTATTGCATGTGTGTTCTTTTTACTAACAAAAACTAGTCATTGCATGTGTGTTCTTTTCACATAGCACATATGGATCCACCTATGTCATTGAAATGTGTGTTCTTCTCATTAACCACAGCTAGAGTCATTGCATGTGTGTTCTCTTCAGAGACCACACCTGGATCCACCAGTGTAATTGCATGTGTGCTCTCTTTACTAACAACAACTTGAGTCTTTTCATGACTATTGTTTTCACATACCACATATGGATCCACCAGTGTCATTGAAATGTGTGTTCTTCTCATTAACCATAGCTAGAGTCATTGCATGTGTGTTCTCATCAGAGACCACACATGGATCCACTAGTGTCATTGCATGTGTGTTGTTTTAACTAACAACAACTAGAGTCATTGCATCTGTGTTCCTTTCACATACCACATATGGATCCGCCAGTGTCATTGAAATGTGTGTTCTCTTCAGAGACCACACATGGATCCACCAGTGACATTGCATGTGTGCTCTTTTTACTAACAACAACCAGTGTTATTGCATGTGTGCTCTTTTTACTAACAACAACCAGAGTCATTTCATGTGTGTTCTCTTTAGAGACCACACATGGATCCACTAGTGTCATTGCATGTGTGTTCTTTTTACTAACAACAACTGGAGTCATTTCATGACTATTCTTTTCACATACCACATATGGATCCGCCAGTGCCATTGAAATGTGTGTTCTCTACAGAGACCACACATGGTGCACCAATGTCATTGCATGTGTGTTTTTCTCATTAACCACAGCTAGATTCTTTGCATGTGTGTTATCTTCAGAGACCACACATGGATCCACCAATGTAATTGCATGTGTGCTCTCTTTACTAACAACAACTTGAGTCCTTTCATGACTATTCTTTTCACATACCACATATGGATCCACCAGTGTCGTAGAAATGTGTGTTCTTCTCGTTAACCATAGCTAGAGTCATTGCATGTGTGTTCTCTTCAGAGACCACACATGGATCCACTAGTGTCATTGCATGTGTGTTGTTTTTACTAACAACAACTAGAGTCATTGCATATGTGTTCCTTTCACATACCACAAATGGCTCCGCCAGTGTCATTGAAATGTGTGTTCTCTTCAGAGACCACACATGGATCCACCAGTGTCATTGCATGTGTGCTCTTTTTACTAACCACAACCAGTGTTATTGCATGTGTGCTCTTTTTACTAACAACTACCAGAGTCATTTCATGTGTGTTCTCTTCAGAGACCACACATGGATACACCAGTGTCATTGCATGTGTGTTCTTTTTACTAACAACAACTGGAGTCATTTCATGACTGTTATTTTCACATACCACATATGGATCCACTAGTGTCATTGAAATGTGTGTTCTCTTCAGAGACCACACATGGATCCACCAGTGTCATTGAAATGTGTGTTCTCTTCAGAGGCCACACATGGTGCACCAATGTCATTGCATGTGTGTTCTTTTTACTAACAACAACTAGAATCATTGCATGTGTGTTCTTTTCACATACCACATATGGATCTACCTGTGTCATTGAAATGTGTGTTCTTCTCATTAACCACAGCTAGAGTGATTGCATGTGTGTTCTCTTCACAGACATGGATCCACCAGTGTCATTGCATGTGTGTTATTTTTACTAACAACAACTGGAGTCATTTCATGACTGTTATTTTCACATACCACATATGGATCCACTAGTGTCATTGAAATGTGTGTTCTCTTCAGAGACCACACATGGATCCACCAGTGTCATTGCATGTGTGCTCTTTTTACTAACAACAACCAGAGTCATTGCATGTGTGTTCTCTTCAGAGACCACACATGGATCCACCAGTGTCATTGCATATGTGTTCTTTTTACTAACAACAACTAGAGAGTCATTTCATGACTATTCTTTTCACATACCACATATGGATCCACCAGTGTCAGTGAAATGTGTGTTCTCTTCAGAGACCACACATGGATCCACCAGTGTCATTGCATGTGTGTTATTTTTAATAACAATAACTAGAGTCATTTCATGACTATTCTTTTCACAAACCACATATGGATCCACCAGTGTCATTGAAATGTGTGTTCTCTTTAGAGACCACACATGGATCCACCAGTGTCATTGCATGTGTGTTCTTTTTACTAACAACAACTGGAGTTATTTCATGTGTGTTCTTTTCACATACCACATATGGATCCACCAGTGTCATTGAAATGTGTGTTCTCTTCAGTAACCACAGCTAGAGTCATTGCATGTGTGTTCTCTTCAGAGACCACACATGGATCCACTAGTGTCATTGCATGTGTGTTCTTTTTACTAACAACAACTGGAATCATTGTATGTGTGTTCTTTTCACATACCATATATGGATCCACCAGTGTCATTGAAATGTGTGTTCTCTCAAAGACCACACATGGATCCACCAGTGTCATTGCATGTGTGCTCTTTTTACTAACAACAACCTGTGTCATTGCATGTGTGTTCTTGTCATTAACCATAGCTAGATTTATTGCATGTGTGTTCTCTTCAGAGACCACACATGGATCCATCAGTGTTATTGAAATTTCTGTTCTCTTTAGAGACCACACATGGATCCACCAGTGTTATTGCATGTGTGTTCTTTTTACTAACAACCAGAGTTATTGCATGTGTGTTCTTTTCACAGTCCACCTATGGATCCACCGGTGTCATTGCATGTGTGTTGTTCTCATTAACCACATCCAGAGTCATTGCATGTATGTTCTCTTTAGAGACCACACATGGATCCACTAGTGTAAATGCATGTGTGCTCTTTTTCCTAACAACAGCTGGAGTCATTTCATGACTATTCTTTTCACATACCACATATGGATCCACCAGTGTCATTGAAATGTGTGTTCTCTTTAGAGACCACACATGTATCCACAAGTGTCATTGCATGTGTGTTCTTTTTACTAACAACAACCAGAGTCATTGCATGTGTGTTTTTTCACAATCCACCTATGGATCCACCAGTGTCATTGCATGTGTGTTCTTCTCATTAACCACAGCTAGAGTGATTGCATGTGTGCCACACATGGATCCACCAGTGTAATTGCATGTGTGTTCTTTACACATACCACATATGGATCCACCAGTGTTATTGAAATGTGTCTTCTCTTCAGAGACCACACATGGATCCACAAGTGTCATTGCATGTGTGTTCTTTTTACTAACAACAACTAGTCATTGCATGTGTGTTCTTGTCACATACCACATATGGATCCACCTATGTCATTGAAATGTGTGTTCTTCTCATTAACCAGGGCTAGAGTCATTGCATGTGTGTTCTCTTCAGAGACCACACATGTATACACAAGTGTCATTGCATGTGTGTTCTTTTTACTAACAACAACTAGAGTCATTTCATGTGTGTTCTTTTCACATACCACATATGGATCCACCTGTGTCATTGAAATGTGTGTTCTCTTCAGTAACCATAGCTAGAGTCATTGCATGTGTGTTCTCTTCAGAGACTACACATGGATCCACCAGTGTCATTGCATGTGTGTTCTTTTTACTAACAACAAATGGAGTCATTGGATGTGTGTTCTTTTCACACACCACATATGGATCCACTAGTGTCATTGAAATGTGTGTTCTCTTCAGAGATCACACATGGATCCACCAGTGTCATTGCATGTGTGCTCTTTTTACTAACAAAAACTAGTGTCATTACATGTGTGTTCTTGTCATTAACCATAGCTAGATTCACTGCATGTGTGTTCTCTTCAGAGAGCACACATGGATCCACCATTGTCATTGCATGTGTGTTCTTTTTACTAACAACAACTAGAGTCATTTCATGACTATTCTTTTCACATACCACATATGGATCCACCAGTGTCATTGAAATGTATGTTCTCTTTAGAGACCACACAGGGATCCACCAATGTCATTGCATGTGTTTTATTTTTACTAACAACAACCAGAGCCATTGCATGTGTGTTCTTTTCACAATCCAACTATTGATCCACCAGTGTCATTGCATGTGTGTTCTTATCATTAACCACAGCTAGAGTCATTGCATGTATGTTCTCTCTCTAGAGACCACACATGGATCCAACAGTGTAATTGCATGTGTGCTCTTTTTACTAACAACAACTGGAGTCATTTCAAGACTATTCTTTTCACATACAACATATGGATCCACCAGTGTCATTGAAATGTGTGTTCTCTTAGAGACCACACATGGATCCACTAGTGTCATTGCATGTGTGTTATTTTTACTAACAACAACCAGAGTCATTGCATGTGTGTTCTTTTCACAATCCACCTATGGATCCACCAGTGTCATTGCAAGTGTGTTCTTCTCATTAACCACAGCTAGAGTCATTGCATGTGTGTTCTCTTCAGAGACCACACATGGATCCACCAGTGTTATTGCATGTGTGTTCTTTTTAATAACAACAACTGGAATCATTGCATGTGTGTTCTTTCCACATACCACATATGGATCCACCAATGTGATTGAAATGTGTCTTCTCTTCAGAGACCACACATGGATCCACTAGTGTCATTGCATGTGAGTTCTTTTTACTAACAACAACAGGAGTCATTTCATGTGTGTTCTTTTGACATACCATATATCGATCCACCAGTGTCATTGAAAAGTGTGTTCTCTTCAGTAACCATATCTAGAGTCATTGCATGCGTGTTCTCTTCAGAGACCACACATGGATCCACCAGTGTCATTGCATGTGTGTTCTTCTTACTAACAACAACTGGAGTCATTGCATGTATGTTCTTTTCACACACCACATATGGATCCACCAGTGTCATTGAAATGTGTGTTCTCTTCAGAGACCACACATGGATCCACCAGTGTCATTGCATGTGTGTTCTTTTTACTAACAACAACTAGTCATTGCATGTGTGTTCTTTTCACATACCACATATGGATCCACCTGTGTCATTGAAATGTGTGTTCTTCTCATTAACCATGGCTAGAGTCATTGCATGTGTGTTCTCTTAAGAGACCACACATGTATACACAAGTGTCATTGCATGTGTGTTCTTTTTACTAACAACAACTAGAGTCATTTCGTGTGTGTTCTTTTCACATACCACATATGGATCCACCTGTGTCATTGAAATGTGTGTTCTCTTCAGAGACCACACGTGGATCCACCAGTGTCATTGCATGTGTGCTCTTTTTACTTACAACAACTGGTGTCATTGCATGTGTGCTCTTTTTACTAACAACAACCAGAGTCATTGCATGTGTGTTCTCTTAAAAGACCACACATGGATCCACCCGTGTCATTGCATGTGTGTTCTTTTTACTAACAACAACTGGAGTCATTTCATGACTATTCTTTTCACATACCACATATGATCCACCAGTGTCATTGAAATGTGTGTTCTCTTCAGAGACCACAGATGGATGCACCAGTGTCATTGCATGTGTGTTCTTTTTACTAACAATAATTAGAGTCATTGCATGTGTGTTCTTTTCACATACCACATATGGATCCACCTGTGTCATTAAAATGTGTGTTCTTCTCATTAACCACAACTAGAGTCATTGCATGTGTATTCTCTTCACAGACCACACATGGATCCACCAGTGTCATTGCATTTGTGTTATTTTTACTAACAACAAGTGGAATCATTACATGTGTGTTCTTTTCACATACCACATATGGATCCACCAGTGTCATTGAAATGTGTGTTCTCTTAAGAGACCACACATGGATCCACCAGTGTCATTGCATGTGTGTTCTTTTTACTAACAACAACTGGAGTCATTTCATGTGTGTTCTTTTCACATACCACATATGGATCCACCAGTGTCATTGAAATGTGTGTTCTCTTCAGTAACGACAGCTAGAGTCATTGCATGTGTGTTCTCTTCAGAGACCACACATGGATCCACCAGTGTTATTGCATGTGTGTTCTTTTTATTAACAACAACTGGAGTCATTGCATGTGCGTTCTTTTCACACACCACATATGGATCCACTAGTGTCATTGCACTAGTAGAAACCGGGCAATTTGCCCCGGTTCGTAAGGGCCTTTAGCCCCGGATTTCGAACCGGGGCTGCGAAAGCGGGACTAAAGGTCCAAGCTTTAGCCCCGGTTTAGTTACGAACCGGGGCTAGAGGTCCAACCACGTGGCCTGCTAGGCGCGCTGGGCGGCAGGACGACTAAAGGTTCCCTGCCGCGGTAGCCTTTTGTGCCATTTGGCTGCCGCGACAGGGGATGGGGTTTTAGGATTTTGTGTTTTTCTTTTCATTTTGTGTTTTGTGTTCAATTATTTTTCATTCTGTGTTTTCATTAGAAACAAGTTTTCGTATACATACAGAATGCTACTACACAGTATTTGTACACATTGACGCAATATATAATATAATTACTCTTACAAGCATATATACATGGAGTCCCAACAAGGTCCAGAGCATGTCTATTTGATCACATGGAGATCATTACATGGATGCTTTAGGGTCTACTTATATAGTATTCTCCGTGTGGGTCTATGACCTCGTCGAGAAAAAATGCAGCAAATTCCTCTTGGATTGCTATTAGGCAGTCCTCTGGTAGGAGCTTGTCCCGCATCGCGTCCAACTATGTAAAAAGGAGATCGTATGGATTAGACTCAACACGATTTTTTGTAATAAAAATAAAGGGTGAATATATTGTTTACTTACTCAAACATTTTTCGAGGGCTTCTCAATACTGATGCGAATGAACTCGCACACGTAGAATCCACATAGATTAGTTCCCTGTGCCTACCTCGCGCACTTTACAATAATAGAATTCAATCAAATAATAACGCTAGCATGATAAATGCACATAAACTATAATTAAATATATGCGCGGACTTAGCTCGTACTACTTACCGAGAGTGATTTAAAAAATAGCTCCTCACACCATTGACCACGGACATGTTTCTTGAACTTTGTCCAAACCCTACCCGACAAAGAAAATTAATGTATGAGTTAATAACTACTTGATATCCCAGAAAATGAACGAAAGAAACCGATATAGTGCGATAATGGTTGAAATTACCTCTGGAGCGCATCGATAATGATGCGGTAGTTTTCAATGTCTTTGTTTAGTGAGTCCATGATGTGAACTCTTCCCATGTCAAGTGAAATACTTAGAAGAATCTAGTGGTACCTACACATGGTTTACATACGTCAGTAACTCATGATTTACACTAAACATCGAGTAAGCAAAATTTAATGTGTACAAAAACTCACTTGCCGTCGTGGTAAGGAAATAGTATTTCGTTACAGAAATGCTGTTTCGTGAGAAACTGCAACAAGTTGTGCTCGGTCTCCAGTGGTTTATCCTTTAGTATAGCTCCATGAACTCGATGTGGGTCAATGTACCCAAATCCATTGATAGCCTTTCTTTTACAATCGAGCATCTTCATTCTGCATCATTATATATAGCGTACAAAAGAATATAGTGAGTATACTTACCGACAATGAATTGAAAAAGCTGAGATAGAGACCTAATTACATAAATAAAGTAATCACTTACAAACAATATGAACTGAGGATAGTTTTGTCGAGTTCCTTTAGATTGAATAACTGAAATAATTCTGTAAATTCAATAGGGACCTCGTCTTCAATGAAGTAATGCGATTTTTGAACTTTCAGTATGAGCCAATTTCGCTGTTCTTTTGATGCTTTCATGTACCATTCATGGAATCGTCGCATTTGTGTTGGCATATCCCGAAGCCTCTCAGAACTGACCAGAGGCTCCCCGTTAACAAATTTGGGTGCTACCTCAGCCTTGGGCATATCACCGTGAATAATTTCATGAATAGGCATACCACATTGCTCGGCCAATATCCTAGCCGTTTCCGGATCCATAGGTTCTTCCTCATATAGTTGAGGTTTGGGTATGTTCACCTGGAGTGGGGGGAGCGATTGGTTTGCTTGTTTCCCCAGCTGGGGAACATCTCTTTTGGTTCTTTGGCCACCACTCGATTGTTTTGCTTGTTTCCCCAGCTGAGGGACGTCTGTTCTGATGCTTCCGCTACCACTCGATTGTTTTGCTTGTTCCCCCTGCTGGGGAACCTCTTTTTTGATGCTTCCTCTACCGCTTGATCTCTTCTGTTTCAATGTCTTCTGAAGACATCGTGTATAGTCATCTGGCGCATTTAACTGAGCTTGGGATGGCTGCATCAATAATTTCCTAAAGTGCTCCTTGGTGTCCGGTTTTATTTGGACCTCTGTCTCAGGTTGTTTCTTTTTAAAATGAGCATCCACTTCGGCACGTACGACCGCATCGGTCTCCTCATCGGTCAGGTCGTAAGCCCTCTTGGGAGGAATCGGCGGTACTCTTGGGAGGGGCGATAACTGTCGCTTCGGGCGTTGGTTATCGCTCGGCGGAGCGGTGGTATTCTTCCGCTTTTTCCCCTTAGTGGGTGGAGGCGGCTGCGTAGATTGAGATGGACTCGTGTTGGGGTCATGGATTGGACTATTACTGGGAGGAGATGGTGCACTTGGAGGTGGACTTGGAGGAGACGGTGCACTGGGAGGAGACGGTTGCCTTGGTGGAGAAGGTGGCCTTGGTGTCGAGCCTAGAAACTTGATGTATTCTTTTTTCCAAAGAATGAAGCCACTCGTGACTTCTCCCAGTGTCGTCTCCCCTTCACCTCTAGGGATGTCCAGCTGTAGTGACTGACACATAGGTAGAATTTCATCCACACCGACACGAGCATAGCCAGCTGGAATCGGATTGCAATGGTAGGTCGCTCCCGGTGCAGAAGGTAAAGCAAAGTCGACCGCCACCTTCATGGATATATTCTTCAGTTCAACATGCAGCTAACAACTAGTCTTCTCCTTAATTGCATCCACGAGGTACACATCCATCGTTGCATCATTACCGCGGCCATCCGTGGAAGCCACGCTACTTTTCCGTTGCGATGGGCCGACCGTACTGTCCGGTGTAGGATCTTGCTGTCGGAGTCCTTTAAGTTCATTAAGCTCTTGGCGATACTCCTGCAGCGTGGCTTCAAACCTCGTGAATCGCTCTGTATCCTCCTCTTTTTGCCGGTTTGTTCTTCTCGATCGGCTTCTGTACGTGTCACGGTGCTCGGGAAACCCGATAACCCATGGATAAGAAGGTACGAACCCTCTTGTTCGTCCAGCCTTTTCAGGATTCCAGAGAGCCTTTGTCAGCTCATCGTTCTCTCTGTCGGGAACAAACGTTCCCTCTTCAACCTCTTTCATCACTTTAACAAGTTCTTTCTTGGGTGTAGAAATTTCTTCGGCTGCAACAATCTCTCCTGTTTCTGGGTCTAATGATGCCCCATGCCCGAATACCCAATTTCTTGACCTCAAGGGCCAACTAGACGTAGCTGGAGTGAACCCTTTAGCCTCTAGGTCAGCCTCAGCTTTATCCCACTTAGGCATGGCACTCCTGTAGCCACCTACGCCCATATGATGGTGATATTTCTTTTTGGCTGCATTTTCCTTATTTTTTGCTGATATTGCCTTAGCTGGTGCTGAGGTCTTATATTCCACAAATGCGGCCCAGCTATCCTGCTGCAACTCTAGTGGGCCAACGAATGGAGGAGTTGTTTCCTTCAAGACATACTTGTGGTACAATCTTTTTTTCTATTCCTTCAATAGTTCGGCCATCTTCTTAAGAGCAAAGTGCTTGACTTTCCTCGTCATTTGCTGTGTGAGCTCATCAGTGTCCAAGACTGGTAGGGTGAAATGTGTCATGAGATAATTCCACATTGTATCTTTTGCTTTGTCATCTACAAAACTAGCCCCGGCTGGATCCTTTTTCTTTCCTGGCTTGTTCCAGTTTCGCGTGGTGAACGGGACTTTGTTTCTAACAATCACTCTGCATTGACTTGTATATGCATTCGCAGCTTCTTTGGGCTCCAGCGGTTGACCCTGCGGAGAGACTAAGTCAATGCTGAAACGGACATCAGCAGGCAACTTGTGTGTTGGGCCTCTTGTATTTGTAGAAGATTGGCCGGAAGCGGAGGTCTAAGAGAAGAAACATTCGTCAGTACATATATACGAATCAATTAGTGCATCTATACTAGTGAACGATCGATAGAGGCTTTATATACCTTGACGGAGTTTGTCATTATTATGGTATCTTCACCATGGTCTCCACCATGGTCAGCACCATCGTCTCCACTATTTTCTCCACCATCGACTCCTCCAGACAAATTAAGATATTCGGAGCCAACATAATAAGACCCCCCAGTACCCTCATCTATCATGTTGAGAAGATCCTCTTCATTCTGTCTACCGTCCATAGCTTAACTAATACACAAAAAGAATATTGCATTAAGTAAAAGAATAGTACAACTGCGACAACTCGGATACAGTACTTAGTGATTAAGATAAAGTACAATAATATAAGATAAAGTACATTATTAATACATCACCGGAGAATAGCTCGGGTGCATTATAGGATAAAGTATAAGATAAAGTACATTATTAATACATCACCGGAGAATAGCTCGGGTGCATTATAGGATAAAGTATAAGATAAAGTACATTATTAATACATCACGGGAGAATAGCTCGGGTGCATTATAGGATAAAGTATAATATAAAGTACATTATTAATACATCACCGGAGAATAGCTCGGGTGCATTATAGGATAAAGTATAAGATAAAGTACATTATTAAGATAAACTAGCGAACGCGACTGCCGCGTTCTGTGCTATGGGAGCTCTGCAGCCACAGAAGAGGAACCATCACCAGAGAATAGCTCGGGTGAGATCCGTGAACCTGTCAGATATTGGAGAACCTAGTCTCCAAAAGATACATGTATCACCGTACATGCTCGTCCTCCTCCCTAATATGACGACGTACCACCTCCTCGGGGGCTGGCTCCCTCTGCACCACTCCTAGACCTCGTGGATGCCACCAAAGAAGCTCCGGGTCGACGATGATACCCGGATTCCTCACCAAGGTACCAGTCCCGACAGGTAGCACCTCCCAGTGCCAACCCGGCGGAGCCCAGACTCGGACATCCCCGACGGAGTCCAGTAGGCTCAGACGAGATGGACACGGCATAACTAAATAATAGCAATAAACAATCATAAAACATAAACAGTAACTAAATCACTAAGTATATATTGTCCTAATAACAATAACCCTAAACCTATCACCAACTAAACTAAACCTCATTAACTAAGTATTCTAACTAAACCTAATCCCTAATAAACCCTAATCCCTAATAAAACCCTAATCCCTAATAATAAACTAACTAAAATCCCTAAATAAATCACTACTAAAATCCCTAACTAAATCACTACTAAAATCCCTAACTAAATCACTACTAAAATCCCTAACTAAATCACTAACTAAATCACTACTAAAATTCCTAACTAAAATCCCTAACTAAATCACTACTAAAATCCCTAATTAACTAAATCCCTAATTAACTAAAATCCCTAACTAAATCACTACTAAATCCCTAATTAACTAACAAAATCACACTAATTAACTAACAAAATCACACTAATTAACTAAATCCCTAACTAAATAAAATCCCTAATTAACTAACAAAATCACACTAATTAACTAACAAAATCACACTAATTAACTAAATCCCTAACTAAATAAAATCCCTAATTAACTAACAAAATCACACTAATTAACTAACAAAATCACACTAATTAACTAAATCCCTAACTAAATAAAATCCCTAATTAACTAACAAAATCACACTAATTAACTAAATCCCTAACTAAATAAAATCCCTAATTAACTAACAAAATCACACTAATTAACTAAATCCCTAACTAAATAAAATCCCTAATTAACTAACAAAATCACACTAATTAACTAACAAAATCACACTAATAATATCACTAATTAACTACACCTACGTATACCTCACCTGCTGGGGGCGGCGCGGCGGGAGCGACGACGGCGAGCGACGACGCGGGACGGGCGAGGGCGCGGGCGGCGGCGGCAATCCCTCTTGGCACGCGCGGCGACGACGCGGGCGGCGGACGGGCGGGGCTGGGACAGGCGACGAGCGGACGGGCACGGCGAGGAGGGACGGACGCGGCGGGACAGGCGGCGCGGAGACGGTGCGGCGGGGCGGCGCGGGGAGGAGACGGGCGGCGCGTTCGGCGGCGCGGTGGATGGCGTGGGCATGTTCGTCTCTACTGGGGAAGAAGAAACTGGCGATCTCCGGGTCGTGGCTCAACCCGGGCCAGGGGTGGTATTTATACCACCCCCCTTTAGCCCCGGGTGGTAATACAAACCGGGGCTAAAGGTCCCCCTTTAGCCCGGTTCGTATTACAACCCGGGGCTAAAGGTGTTTTCGGCCCGCCGCACTTCCTGCGCGCCGAAACCCTTTAGCCCCGGTTCGTATTACCACCCGGGGCTAAAGGTTATTTTTGGCGCCAAACCCAAAAATGGTTTATAGTTTTCAGAAAATTATATATTATATATCAAAATTTTCAGAAAAAGAAGATCTATAATTTAAATCTATTATCATACTTTATTATACAACTTAAATGAAATTATCTATTATCTAACAAGTATTATATTTAGTAGAAATGTTCACAAAAAATAATAAAAATATAGTTTATTATTTAAAAATGGAAAAATACATATAATATAGCAAAATATTCACAAAAATATAGAAGAAATGTTCTCCTACCATTTCCCCCGCTTCCCTCCATGTTCTTCCGCCATTTCCCCCGCTTCCCGCCATGTTCTCCCGCCATTTCCCCCGCTTCCCGCCATTTCCCCCGCTTCCCGCCATGTTCTCCCGCCATGTCCCTCTATATCTAGGCCGACCACCATTTCCATTTCGATCGACACATCCACACCTTCTCTCTCACAACAATGGACACCGCTTACTGGGCTTTTCTAACGCTCGAGGAGACCGAGGCGTTGTGCGCCTCCAGCTACCCATGCCCGCCGGGGTACCGGCTGCCCGCTAGCTGGATGCTGAGCGCTGGAGGGGTTCCTGTTCCTCCTATGTATCAAGGTTCGGCCCGCCAGGCGGCCATCACGAACCACTTCTACCTCGAGCTCACGCCGGAGTAGCAGATGGATCCCCATTGGGATCCCGACAACCTCGATACCTGGAATGCCTTCTTCGCAAACCGGCAGGAAAGGGAGCTCGCCAGGTACGAGGGTGACGGCCCGCCCCCAGTGAACCACAACGAGGCTGGTCGCCGCCTGTGGTGGGCGAACCGGACTATCGCCGTTGTGATGCGCTACATCGCCATGGGAGACCATCCTCGCCTGAGGTACCCACACTGTCACCAGCAGCATAGCCACAAGAATGGTGGTGGTGGTGAAGGCCTAGGGCGTACTGGGGTCGTCATCCGGGAGCCCCCTCCCCTGCGCGTCATGAATCCGAGGCCGAAGGATCCATCCGCGTGCTACGAGGAAGGGCTGAGGATCCATCCGCGTGCTACGAGCGACGACGACGATGATGACGATTCCGAAGACGACCCAGAAGCTGTGTACTACAGGGCTAGATATGATTATGACTAATTTTTACGTTTTAATATTAATAAATGTCTGTCCACAACAAGTTGCAATACTACCTATTGAGATCGAGAAAGTTCATATCCATATACATATAAGAAGATTATTAAAAATAAAGGTTTAATAATATTGTACATCACCAACATCCACACATGTTAGGGTTTTCTTCTACTCCATAACCATGGAGCATATTCCTTATTTAATGGGATGCTTGGGTCATCCTTCACAGCGAAGGGTGGAATTTCATGAAACTTATCATAATCGTCTGACATGTCTGTCTTATCCTCCACCCCCACGATGTTTATTTTTCCTAAAAGAACTATGTGGCGCTTTGGCTCATCGGATGCTATATTCTTTTGCTTATCTTTCCTTTTTCTCGGTTTGGTAGACATGTCCTTCACATAAAAAACCTGAGCCACATCATTGGCTAGGAAAAATGGTTCATCTCTATACGCAAGGTTGTTGAGATCCACTGTTGTCATTCCGTATTTCTTGTCTACCTCAACCCCGCCTCCTATCAGCTTGACCCATTTGCACCGAAACAAAGGAACCTTAAAAAAAGGTCCATAGTCAAGTTCCCATATCTCCTCTATGTAACCATAATATGTATCCTTTTGCCCATTCTTGTCTGTTGCATCAAATCGGACACCACTGTTTTGATTGGTGCTCTTTTTATTTTGGGCGATCGTGTAAAATGTATTCCCATTTATCTCGTACCCTTGGAAAGTCAATATAGTCGAAGATGGTGACCTGGCCAACAAGTACAACTGCTCTCCAACATTTATGTCATTCAAGAGATGTGACTGCAACCAACCGCCGAAAGTCCTCATATGTTCATCTCAAATCCAGGAGCCAGGCTTCCCTGGGTTGTTGGAGTGTACAATATTCTTGTGTTCCTCGATATACGGAGCCACCAAGGTGGAACTTTGCAGAACCGTGTAGTGTTCTTTAGTGAGAGAATGTCCGTCCATACATATCCTTGCTTTCTTTCCTAGCGTGCCTTTTCCACTAATTCTACCCTCATCCATGATTCAGGAACACCGATGGGCTTAAGGTCAGGAATAAAGTCAATACAAAACTCAATGACCTCCTCGGTTCCATATCCCTTTGAGATGCTTCCTTCTGGCCTAGCAAGGTTATGAACATATTTCTTTAACACTCCCATGAACCTCTCAAAGGGGAACATATTGTGTAGAAATACAGGACCAAGAATGTTAATCTCATCGACTAGGTGAACTAGGAGGTGAGTCATAATATTGAAGAAGGATGGTGGGAACACCAACTCGAAGCTGACAAGACATTGGACCACATCTTTCTGTAACCTTAGTAGACTATCTAGACTGATTACCTTCTGAGAAATTGCATTGAGAAACGCACATAGCTTCACAATGGGTACTCGAACATTTTCCGGCAGGAGTCCCCTCAATGCAATCGGAAGCAGCTGGGTCATAAGCACGTGGCAGTCATGAGACTTTAGGTTTTGAAAAAATTTCTCTGCCATATTTATTATTCCCTTTATGTTCGACAAGAAACCATACGGCACCTTGATACTATAAAGGACTTCAAAAAAGATTTCCTTCTCTTCTTTGGTAAGAGCGTAGCTAGCAGTACCTTCAAACAGCTCTGGATGCATGCCATCTCGGTCTTTTATACGTTGTTGGTCCTACCGTGCTTCAGGTGTATCTTTGCTCTTCCCATACACGCACAAGAAGCCTAGCAGCGTCACACAAAGATTCTTCGTCAGGTGCATCACGTCAATTGCAGAGCGGACCTCTAGGACTTTCCAATAGGGTAGCTCCCAAAATATAGATTTCTTTTTCCACATGGGTGCATGTCCGACATCGTCCTTCGGAACAGATTGTCTACCAGGACCCTTTCCAAAGATTACTTTTAAATCCTTCACCATGTCAAATACATCATCACTAGTACGGTGGATAGGCTTACACCGGCTGTCTGCCTCACCATTGAAATGCTTACCTTTCTTTCTTAGGATGTGCGAGGGCGGAAGAAAACAACGATTCCCCGGGTACACATTCTTCTTACATTTATCCAAATATATACTTTCAGTATCGTTTAAACAGTGTGTGCATACATTGTATCCCTTGTTTGTTTGTCCTGAAATGTTACTAAGAGTAGGCCAATCATTGATTGTTATGAACAACAAAGCTCGTAGGTCAAATTCCTCCTGCTTGTTCTCATCCCACACACGTGCACCTTGTCCGTGCCACAACTATAAGAGTTCTTCAACTAATGGCCTTAGGTACACATCAATGTCGTTGTCGGGTTGCTTCGGGCCTTGGATGAGCACTAGCATCATAATAAACTTCCGCTTCATGCACAACCAAGGAGGAAGGTTATAAATACACAGAGTCACAGGCCAGGTGCTATGACTGCAGCTCTGCTCCCCAAAAGGATTCATGCCATCTGTACTTAGACCAAACCATAAGTTCCTCGCATCACCTGCAAAGTCCGGAAACTCTCTCTCAATTTTTCTCCACTGTGACCCATCAGCGGGGTGTCTCAACATCTCGTCTTTCTTACGGTCTTCCATGTGCCATCGCAACAACTTGGCATGCTCTTTGTTCCTGAATAAACGTTTCAACCGTGGTATTATAGGAGCATACCACATCACCTTGGCAGGAACCCTCTTCATGCGGCGCTCGCCCTCAACATCACCAAGGTCATCTCGTCTTATCTTATACCGCAATGCAGTGCATACTGGGCATGCATCCAAATTCTCGTACTCGCTGCGGTAGAGGATGCAGTCATTAATGCATGCATGTATCTTCTGCACCTCTAATCCTAGAGGGCAGACAACCTTCTTTGCTTCGTAGGTACTGGCGGGCAGTTCGTTATCCTTTGGAAGCAACTTCTTCATTATTCTCAGCAACTTTTCAAATCCTTTGTCAGTCACACCGTTCTCTGCCTTCCATTGCAGCAATTCTAGTGTGCTACCTAGTTTTTTGTGCCCATCTTCACAATTTGGGTACAACAATTTTTTGTGATCCTCTAACATCTTCTTGAACTTCAACCTCTCCCTTTCAGTTATGCATTCTTCCTGGGCATCAGCAATGGCCCGACTAAGATCATCATCGGGCAAATCTGATGCCCGTTCTTCATCTTTTTATTCATCAATGTCTTCCATTGTAGTACCATCGTATTCAGGGTAGTCGTTGTCATTCTCTTCTTATTCGTTGTCTTCCATCATAACCCCTCTTTCTCCGTGCTTGGTCCAACAATTATAGCCGGTCATGAAACCGGACCGAAACAGGTGGCTGTGAAGGACTCTTGAGGTAGAGTATTCTTTATGATTCCGACAGACACCACATGAACAAGACATAAAACCACTCCGCTTGTTTGCTTCGGCCACAAGAAGAAAAGAATGCACGCCTTTAATGAACTCATTAGAGAGTCGATCAGCGTACATCCATTGCCGGCTCATCTGCAATATATAATTAATTAAGTACATCAAACATAATCATAATTAATTAGTACTACTCTAAAACCAACAACCGAGACTAAAGATATGATGAACCTTTAGTCCCGGTTGGAGGGCACCAACTGGGACTAAATGTGGATGTGGAGACAACATGTCGACACTATGTCCTCAGTGGGCAGCACTAAGCCAGTAAATTAAATGCCGACACTATTTTGGGTGGGTGGCGGCACTATGCCAGCGTGAGTGTGTCGACATTATGTCATCAGTGCCCGACACTATGTTGTGCTGCTTAATCTATAAATAGGTATGGATTCTTGTGAAGAACTGCAAGATGGTGTGTGAGACCAGGGACACCACTACGGCGGAGCTTCTCGAAGATGTCTTAGGACCTCGTCCTCAGACATCTTCGAGGAGCTCGTCATAGAGGCACTCTCTAATATGTGAAATTAGTTAGCTCCACCAGCATACTGATTTAGCTAGAGAAGATATAAACCGAAAGATGGTGTGGGAGAGCTAAGACACCACTACGGCAGAGCTTCTCGAAGATGTCTTAGGATCCTGTCCTCAGACATCTTCGAGGAGATCGCCATAGAGGTACTCCCTAATATGTGAATTGTGATGTCTTCTTATCAAGCTTTTATGAATTAACCCTATCTTTGTTACAAATTTTTTAGTTTGTTGAACGCAGGTAGACGAAGAAGGATATTTTTCCCAGTTAGTTAGTTAGAATGATGAACTCACGCAGGTGTGTGCTTCTAAAATCAATTTTCGAGACTCTATGTGCCAAAACAAGATATATATTGATAGAATAATCCACATATTGTGATATTTACCTTAGAGTTCCTTACATTAATACAAGATAGATAGAATCTAAACATCGATATCATGCTATCACTGCAAAAATTACTACCAAACTAAATCCACAAATCCATCTATAAGATAGAGCATGAAATGAGCTAATATAGCAATGAGAGTTCAAAGGATGAAGTTGCTCACCTTTTAGAACCTTTGGATAGATGGGGCACCACAAAATCTAGACAAATCTTGAGGAAAAAGGGCATGAACTCGAGCTTGAAGCAAGAAAGAGAGAGAGAGAGGAGAGCCACCAGCTTGAATGGTGGCTCGGGCAGGGGAAGAAGATACAGCCAGACCTTTAGCCCCGGTTTGTGTCTAGAACCGGGGCTAAAGGTCCACCTTTAGCCCCGGGTCGTGTAACAAACCGGGGCTAAAGGGTCTGACGCCCGACCCGGCCAGCCTAAAACCCTTTAGCCCTAGTTTATTACACGACCCAGGGCTAAAGGTCCTGTTCAAACCGGTGCTAGTGTCTGCCACCCCCTAGGGCCAGTTCTAGCCGTTGGACAGGGGCATTAGTCCCGGTTTGTAGCAAAACCGGGGCTAATACCCCTAGACCAAAGGTCTGTTTTCTACTAGTGTTGAAATGTGTGTTCTCTTCAGAGACCACACATGGATCCACCAGTGTCATTGCATGTGTGCTCTTTTTACTAACAACAACCAGTATCATTGCATGTGTGTTCTTCTCATTAACCACAGCTAGTCTCATTGCATGTGTGTTCTCTTCAGAGACCACACATGGAGCCACCAGTGTAATTGCATGTGTGCTATTTTTACTAAGAACAACTAGAGTCATTTCATGACTATTCTTTTCACATACCAGATATGGATCCACCAATGTCAGTGAAATGTGTGTTATCTTCAGAAACCACACATGGATCCACCAGTGTCATTGCATGTGTGTTCTTTTCAAACACCACATATGGATCCACCAGTGTCATTGAAATGTGTGTTGTCTTCAGAGACCACACTTGGATCCACCAGTGTCATTGCATTTGTGCTCTTTTTACTAACAACAACCAGTGTCATTGCATGTGTGTTCTTCTCATTAACCACAGCTAGATTCATTGCATGTGTGTTATCTTCAGAGACCACACATGGATCCAGCAGTGTAATTGCATGTGTGCTCTCTTTACTAACAACAACTTGAGTCATTTCATGACTATTCTTTTCACATACCAGATATGGATCCACCAGTGTCATTGAAATGTGTGTTCTTCTCATTAACCACAGCTAGAGTCATTGCATGTGTGTTCTCTTCAGAGACCACACATGGTCCACTAGTGTCATTGCATGTGTGTTCTTTTTACTAACAATAACTGGAGTCATTGCATGTGTGTTCTTTTCACATACCACATATGGATCCACCAGTGTCATTGAAATGTGTGTTCTATTCAGAGACCACACATGGATCCACCAGTGTCATTGCATGTGTGCTCTTTTTGCTAACAATAACCAGAGTCATTGCATGTGTGTTCTCTTTAGAGACCACACATGGATCCACCAATGTCATTGCATGTGTGTTCTTTTTACTAACAACATCTGGAGTCATTTCATGACTATTATTTTCACATACCACATATGGATCCACCAGTGTCATTGAAATGTGTGTTCTCCTCAGAGACCACACATGGATCCACCAATGTAATTACATGTGTGTTCTTTTTACTAACAACATCTAGAGTCATTACATGTGTGTTCTTTTCACATACCACATATGGATCCACCTGTGTCATTGAAATGTGTCATCTTCTCATTAACCACAGCTATAGTCATCGCATGTGTGTTCTCTTCTAAGACCACACATGGATCCATCAGTGTCATTGCATGTGTGTTATTTTTACTAACAACAACTCGAGCCATTTCATGACTATTCTTTTCACAAACCACATATGGATCCACCAGTGTCATTGAAATGTGTGTTCTCTTTAGAGACCACACATGGATCCACTAGTGTCATTGCATGTGTGCTCTTTTCACATACCACCAGAGTCATTGAAATTTGTGTTCTCTTCAAAGACCACACATGGATCCACCGGTGTCATTGCATGTGTCTTCTTCTCATTAACCACAGCTAGATTCATTGCATGTGTGTTCTCTTTAGAAACAAGACATGGATCCACTAGTGTAATTGCATGTGTGCTCTTTTTACTAACAAGAACTAGAGTCATTTCATGACTATTCTTTTCACATACCACCTATGGATCCACCAGTGTCATTGCAAGTGTGTTCTTCTCATTAACAACAACTAGAGTCATTGCATGTGTGTTCTCTTCAGAGACCACACATGGATCCACCAGTGTTATAGCATGTGTGTTCTTTTTACTAACAACAACTGGAATCATTGCATGTGTGTTCTTCCCACATACCACATATCGATCCACCAATGTCATTGAAATGTGTGTTCTCTTCAGAGACCACACATGGATCCACCAGTGTCATTGCATGTGTGCTCTTTTTACTAACAACCAGTGTCATTGCATGTGTGTTCTTCTCATTAACCACAGCTAGATTCATTGCATGTGTGTTCTCTTCAGAAACTACACGTGGATCCACCAGTGTAATTGCATGTGTGCTCTTTTTACTAACAACAACATGAGTCATTTCATGACTATTATTTTCACATACCACATATGGATCCACCAGTGTCATTGAAATGTGTGTTCTTCTCATTAACCACAGCTATAATCATTGCATGTGTGTTCTCTTCAGAGACCACACATGGATCCACTAGTGTCATTCCATGTGTGTTCTTTTTACTAACAACAACTGGAGCCATTGCATGTGTGTTCTTTTCACATACCACATATGGATCCACCAGTGTCATTGAAATGTATGTTCTCTTCAGAGACCACACATGGATCCACCAGTGTCATTGCATGTGTGCTCTTTTTACTAAAAACAACTGGTGTCATTGGATGTGTGCTCTTTTTACTAACAATAACCAGAGTCATTGCATGTGTGTTCTCTTTAGAGACCACATATGTATCCACTAGTGTCATTGCATGTGTGTTCTTTTTACTAACAACAACTAGAGTCATTTCATGATTATTCTTTTCACATACCACATATGGATCCACTAGTGTCATTGAAATGTGTGTTCTCTTTAGAGACCACACATGGATCCACCAATCTCATTGCAAGAGTGTTCTTTTTATTAACAACAACTAGAGTAATTGCATGTGTGTTCTTTTCACATACCACATATGGATCCACCCGTGTTATTGAAATGTGTGTTCTTCTCATTAACCATAGCTAGAGTCATTGCATATGTGTTCTCATCAGAGACCACACATGGATCCACCAGTCTCATTGCTTGTGTGCTCTTTTCACATACCACTAGAGTCATTGAAATGTGTGTTCTCTTCAAAGACCACACATGGATCCACCAGTGTCATTGCATGTGTGTTCTTCTCATTAACCACACGTAGATTCATTGCATGTGTGTTCTCTTTAGACACCACATATGGATCCACTAGTGTAATTACATGTGTGCGCTTTTTACTAACAACAACTGGAGTCATTTCATGACTATTCTTTTCACATACCACATATGGATCCACAAGTGTCATTGAAATGTGTGTTCTCTTAAGGGACCACACATGGATCCACCAGTGTCATTGCATGTGTACTCTTTTTAATAACAACAATCAGTGTCATTGCATGTGTGATCTTTTTACTAACAACAACCAGAGTCATTGCATGTGTGTTCTCTTCAGAGACCACACATGGATCCACTAGTTTCATTGCATGTGTGTTCTTTTTACTAACAACAACTAGAGTCATTTCATGAGTATTCTTTTCACATACCACATATGGATCCACCAGTGTCAGTGAAATGTGTGTTATCTTCAGAGACCACACATGGATCCACCAGTGTCATTGCATGTGTGTTATTTTTACTAACAACAACTAGAGTCATCGCATGTGTGTTCTTTTCACATACCACAGATGGATCCACCTGTGTCATTGAAATGTGTGATCTTCTCATTAACCACGGCTAGAGTTGTTGCATGTGTGTTCTCTTCAGAGACCACACATGGATCCACTAGTGTCATTGCATGTGTGTTCTTTTTACTAACAACAACTGGACTCATAGCATGTGTGTTCTTTTCACATACCACATATGGATCCACCAGTGTCATAGAAATGTATGTTCTCTTCAGAGACCACAAATGGATCCAATAGTGTCATTGCATGTGTGTTCTTTTTAATAATAACAACAACTGGAGTCATTTCATGTGTGTTCTTTTCACATACCACATATCGATCCACCAGTGTCATTGAAATGTGTGTTCTCTTAGGTAACCACAGCTAGAGTCATTGCATGTGTGTTCTCTTCAGAGACCAAACATGGATCCACCAGTGACATTGCATGTGTGTTCTTTTTACTAACAACAACTGGAGTCATTGCATGTGTGTTCTTTTCACACACCACATATGAATCCACCAGTGTTATTGAAATGTGTGTTCTCTTTAGAGACCACACAAGGATCCACCAGTGTCATTGCATGTGTGCTCTTTTTACTAACAACAACCAGTGTCATTGCATGTGTGTTCTTGTCATTAACCACAGCTAGATTCATTGCATGTGTGTTCTCTTTAGAGACCACACATGGATCCACCAGTGTCATTCCATGTGTGCTCTTTTTACTAACAACAACTAGAGTCATTTCATGACTATTCTTTTCACATACCAAATATGGATCCATCAGTGTCATTGAAATGTCTGTTCTTCTTATTAACCACGGCTTGAGTCATGGCATGTGTGTTCTCTTCAGAGACCACACATGGATCCACTAGAGTCATTGCATGTGTGTTATTTTTACTAACAACAACTGGAGTCATTGCATGTGCGTTCTTTTCACATACCACATATGGATCCACTAGTGTCATTGAAATTTGTGCTCTCTTTAGAGACCACATATGGATCCACCAGTGTCATTGCATTGTGCTCTTTTTACTAACAACAACAAATGTCATTGCATGTGTGCTCTTTTAACTAACAACAACCAGAGTCATTGAATGTGTGTTCGCTTCAGAGACCACACATAGATCCACTAGTGTCATTGCATGTGTGTTCTTTTTACTAATAACAACTGGAGTCATTTCATGAATATTATTTTCACATACCACATATGGATCCACCAGTGTCATTGAAATGTGTGTTCTCTTCAGAGACCACACATAGATCCACCAGTGTCATTGCATGTGTGCTCTTTTTACTAACAACAACCAGTGTGATTGCATGTGTGTTCTTTTCACATACCACATATGGATCCACCCGTGTCATTGAAATTTGTGTTCTTCTCATTCACCACAGTAGAGTCATTGCATGTGTGTTCTCTTCAGAGACCACACATGGATCGACCAGTGTCATTGCATGTGTGTTATTTTTACTAACAACAACTGGAGTCATTTATGACTATTCTTTTCACAAACCACTTATGCATCCACCAGTGTAATTGAAATGTGTGGTCTCTTCAGAGACCACACATGGATCCACCAGTGTCATTGCATGTGTGTTCTTTTTACTAACAACAACTGGAGTCATTTCATGTGTGTTGTTTTCACATACCACATATGGATCCATCAGTTTCATTGAAATGTGTGTTCTCTTCAGTAACCATAGCTAGAGTAATTGCATGTATGTTCTCTTCAGAGACCACAGATGGATCCACCAGTGTCATTGCATGTGTGTTCTTTTTACTAACAACAACTGGAGTCATTGCATGTGTGTTCTTTTCACACACTACATATTGATCCACCATTGTCATTGAAATGTGTGTTCTCTTTAGAGACCACACATGGATCCACCAGTGTCATTGCATGTGTGTTCTTGTCATTAACCATAGCTAGATTCATTGCACGTGTGTTCTCTTCAGACACCACACATGGATCCACCAGTGTCATTGCATGTATGTTCTTTTTACTAACAACAACTGGAGTCATTTCATGACTATTCTTTTCACATACCACATATGGATCCATCAGTGTCATTGAAATGTCTGTTCTCTTTAGAGACCACACATGGATCGACCAGTGTTATTGCATGTGTGTTCTTTTTACTAACAACAAACAGAGTCATTGCATGTGTGTTCTTTTCACAATCCACCTATGGATCCACCGGTGTCATTGCATGTGTGTTCTTCTCATTAACCACATCTAGAGTCATTGCATGTATGTTCTCTTTAGAGACCACACATGGATCCACCAGTGTAATTGCATGTGTGCTCTTTTTACTAACAACAACTGGAGTCATTTCATGACTATTCTTTTCACATACCACATATGGATCCACCAGTGTCATTGAAATGTGTGTTCTCTTCAGAGACCACACATGTATCCACCAGTGTCATTGCATGTGTGTTCTTTTTACTAACAACAACCAGAGTCATTGCATGTGTGTTTTTTCACAATCCACCTATGGATCCACAAGTGTTATTGCATGTGTGTTCTTCTCATTAACCACAGCTAGAGTCATTGCATGTGTGTTCTCTTGAGAGACCACACATGGATGCACAAGTGTAATTGCATGTGTGTTCTTTTCACATACCACATATGGATCCACCAGTGTCATTGAAATGTGTGTTCTTCTCATTAACCACGGCTAGAGTCATTGCATGTGTGTTCTCTTCACAGACCAGACATGTATACACCAGTGTCATTGCATGTGTTTTCTTTTTACTAACAATAACTGGAGTCATTGTATGTGTGTTCTTTTCACATACCACATATGGATCCACCAGTGTCATTGAAATGTGTGTTCTCTTCAGAGACGACACGTGGATCCACCAGTGTCATTGCATGTGTGCTCTTTTTACTAAAAACAACTGGTGTCATTGCATGTGCGCTCTTTTTACTAACAACAACCAGAGTCATTGCATGTGTGTTCTCTTCAGAGACCACACATGGATCCACCAGTGTCATTGCATGTGTGTTCTTTTTACTAACAACAACTAGAGTCATTTCATGACTATTCTATTCACAAACCACATATGGATCCACCAGTGTCATTGAAATGTGTGTTCTCTTCAGAGACCACACATGGATCCACCAGTGTCATTGCATGTGTGTTCTTTTTACTAACAATAACTAGAGTCATTGCATGTGTTTTCTTTTCACATACCACATATGGATCCACCTGTGTCATTAAAATGTGTGTTCTTCTCCTTAACCACAACTAGAGTCATTGCATGTGTATTCTCTTCAAAAACCACACATGGATCCCCTAGTGTCATTGCATGTGTGTTATTTTTACTAACAACAACTGGAATCATTACTTGTGTGTTCTTTTCACATCCCACATATGGATCCACTCGTGTCATTGAAATGTGTGTTCTCTTAAGAGACCACACATGGATCCACCAGTGTCATTGCATGTGTGCTCTTTTTACTAACAACAACTGGAGTCATTTCATGACTATTCTTTTCACATACCACATATGGATCCACCAGTGTCATTGAAATGTGTGTTCTCTTCAGAGACCACACATGTATCCACCAGTGTCATTGCATGTGTGTTCTTTTTACTAACAACAACCAGAGTCATTGCATGTGTGTTTTTTCACAATCCACCTATGGATCCACAAGTGTTATTGCATGTGTGTTCTTCTCATTAACCACAGCTAGAGTCATTGCATGTGTGTTCTCTTGAGAGACCACACATGGATGCACAAGTGTAATTGCATGTGTGTTATTTTCACATACCACATATGGATCCACCAGTGTCATTGAAATGTGTGTTCTCTTCAGAGACCACACATGGATCCACCAGTTTCATTGCATGTGTGTTCTTTTTACTAACAACAACTAGTCATTGCATGCGTGTTCTTTTCACATACCACATATGGATCCACCAGTGTCATTGAAATGTGTGTTCTTCTCATTAACCACGGCTAGAGTCATTGCATGTGTGTTCTCTTCACAGACCACACATGTATACACCAGTGTCATTGCATGTGTTTTCTTTTTACTAACAATAACTGGAGTCATTGTATGTGTGTTCTTTTCACATACCACATATGGATCCACCAGTGTCATTGAAATGTGTGTTCTCTTCAGAGACGACACGTGGATCCACCAGTGTCATTGCATGTGTGCTCTTTTTACTAAAAACAACTGGTGTCATTGCATGTGCGCTCTTTTTACTAACAACAACCAGAGTCATTGCATGTGTGTTCTCTTCAGAGACCACACATGGATCCACCAGTGTCATTGCATGTGTGTTCTTTTTACTAACAACAACTAGAGTCATTTCATGACTATTCTATTCACAAACCACATATGGATCCACCAGTGTCATTGAAATGTGTGTTCTCTTCAGAGACCACACATGGATCCACCAGTGTCATTGCATGTGTGTTCTTTTTACTAACAATAACTAGAGTCATTGCATGTGTTTTCTTTTCACATACCACATATGGATCCACCTGTGTCATTAAAATGTGTGTTCTTCTCCTTAACCACAACTAGAGTCATTGCATGTGTATTCTCTTCAAAAACCACACATGGATCCCCTAGTGTCATTGCATGTGTGTTATTTTTACTAACAACAACTGGAATCATTACTTGTGTGTTCTTTTCACATCCCACATATGGATCCACTCGTGTCATTGAAATGTGTGTTCTCTTAAGAGACCACACATGGATCCACCAGTGTCATTGCATGTGTGCTCTTTTTACTAACAACAACTGGAGTCATTTCATGACTATTCTTTTCACATACCACATATGGATCCACCAGTGTCATTGAAATGTGTGTTCTCTTCAGAGACCACACATGTATCCACCAGTGTCATTGCATGTGTGTTCTTTTTACTAACAACAACCAGAGTCATTGCATGTGTGTTTTTTCACAATCCACCTATGGATCCACAAGTGTTATTACATGTGTGTTCTTCTCATTAACCACAGCTAGAGTCATTGCATGTGTGTTCTCTTGAGAGACCACACATGGATGCACAAGTGTAATTGCATGTGTGTTATTTTCACATACCACATATGGATCCACCAGTGTCATTGAAATGTGTGTTCTCTTCAGAGACCACACATGGATCCACCAGTTTCATTGCATGTGTGTTCTTTTTACTAACAACAACTAGTCATTGCATGCGTGTTCTTTTCACATACCACATATGGATCCACCAGTGTCATTGAAATGTGTGTTCTTCTCATTAACCACGGCTAGAGTCATTGCATGTGTGTTCTCTTCACAGACCACACATGTATACACCAGTGTCATTGCATGTGTTTTCTTTTTACTAACAATAACTGGAGTCATTGTATGTGTGTTCTTTTCACATACCACATATGGATCCACCAGTGTCATTGAAATGTGTGTTCTCTTAAGAGACCACACGTGGATCCACCAGTGTCATTGCATGTGTGCTCTTTTTACTAAAAACAACTGGTGTCATTGCATGTGCGCTCTTTTTACTAACAACAACCAGAGTCATTGCATGTGTGTTCTCTTCAGAGACCACACATGGATCCACCAGTGTCATTGCATGTGTGTTCTTTTTACTAACAACAACTAGAGTCATTTCATGACTATTCTATTCACAAACCACATATGGATCCACCAGTGTCATTGAAATGTGTGTTCTCTTCAGAGACCACACATGGATCCACCAGTGTCATTGCATGTGTGTTCTTTTTACTAACAATAACTAGAGTCATTGCATGTGTTTTATTTTCACATACCACATATGGATCCACCTGTGTCATTAAAATGTGTGTTCTTCTCCTTAACCACAACTAGAGTCATTGCATGTGTATTCTCTTCAAAAACCACACATGGATCCCCTAGTGTCATTGCATGTGTGTTATTTTTACTAACAACAACTGGAATCATGACTTGTGTGTTCTTTTCACATCCCACATATGGATCCACTCGTGTCATTGAAATGTGTGTTCTCTTAAGAGACCACACATGGATCCACCAGTGTCATTGCATGTGTGCTCTTTTTACTAACAACAACTGGAGTCATTTCATGACTATTCTTTTCACATACCACATATGGATCCACCAGTGTCATTGAAATGTGTGGTCTCTTCAGAGACCACACATGTATCCACCAGTGTCATTGCATGTGTGTTCTTTTTACTAACAACAACCAGAGTCATTGCATGTGTGTTTTTTCACAATCCACCTATGGATCCACAAGTGTTATTGCATGTGTGTTCTTCTCATTAACCACAGCTAGAGTCATTGCATGTGTGTTCTCTTGAGAGACCACACATGGATGCACAAGTGTAATTGCATGTGTGTTCTTTTCACATACCACATATGGATCCACGAGTGTCATTGAAATGTGTGTTCTCTTCAGAGACCACACATGGATCCACCAGTTTCATTGCATGTGTGTTCTTTTTACTAACAACAACTAGTCATTGCATGCGTGTTCTTTTCACATACCACATATGGATCCACCAGTGTCATTGAAATGTGTGTTCTTCTCATTAACCACGGCTAGAGTCATTGCATGTGTGTTCTCTTCACAGACCACACATATATACACCAGTGTCATTGCATGTGTTTTCTTTTTACTAACAATAACTGGAGTCATTGTATGTGTGTTCTTTTCACATACCACATATGGATCCACCAGTGTCATTGAAATGTGTGTTCTCTTAAGAGACCACACGTGGATCCACCAGTGTCATTGCATGTGTGCTCTTTTTACTAAAAACAACTGGTGTCATTGCATGTGCGCTCTTTTTACTAACAACAACCAGAGTCATTGCATGTGTGTTCTCTTCAGAGACCACACATGGATCCACCAGTGTCATTGCATGTGTGTTCTTTTTACTAACAACAACTGGAGTCATTTCATGACTATTCTATTCACAAACCACATATGGATCCACTAGTGTCATTGAAATGTGTGTTCTCTTCAGAGACCACACATGGATCCACCAGTGTCATTGCATGTGTGTTATTTTTACTAACAATAACTAGAGTCATTGCATGTGTTTTCTTTTCACATACCACATATGGATCCACCTATGTCATTAAAATGTGTGTTCTTCTCCTTAACCACAACTAGAGTCATTGCATGTGTATTCTCTTCAAAGACCACACATGGATCCCCTAGTGTCATTGCATGCGTGTTATTTTTACTAACAACAACTGGAATCATTACTTGTGTGTTCTTTTCACATACCACATATGGATCCACTCGTGTCATTGAAATGTGTGTTCTCTTAAGAGACCACACATGGATCCACCAGTGTCATTGCATGTGTGTTCTTTTTACTAACAACAACTGGAGTCATTGCATGTGTGTTCTTTTCACATACCACATATGGATCCACTAGTGTCATTGAAATGTGTGTTCTCTTTAGAGACCACACATGGATCCACCAGTGTCATTGCATGTGTGCTCTTTTTACTAACAACAACCAATGTCATTGCATGTGTGCTCTTTTTACTAACAACAACCAGAGTCATTGCATGTGTGTTCTTTTTACTAATAACAACTGGAGTTATTTCATGAATATTCTTTTCACATACCACATATGGATCCACCAGTGTCATTGAAATGTGTGTTCTCTTCAGAGACCACACATAGATCCACCAGTGTCATTGCATGTGTGCTCTTTTTACTAACAACAACCAGTGTGATTGCATGTGTGTTCTTTTCACATACCACATATGGATCCACCCGTGTCATTGAAATGTGTGTTCTTCTCATTAACCACAGTAGAGTCATTGCATGTGTGTTCTCTTGTGAGACCACACATGGATCCACCAGTGTCATTGCATGTGTGTTATTTAAACTAACAACAACTGGAGTCATTTCATGACTATTCTTTTCACAAAACCACATATGCATCCACCAGTGTAATTGAAATGTGTGGTCTCTTCAGAGACCACACATGGATCCACCAGTTTCATTGCATGTGTGTTCTTTTTACTAACAACAACTGGAGTCATTTCATGTGTGTTGTTTTCACATACCACATATGGATCCATCAGTTTCATTGAAATGTGTGTTCTCTTCAGTAACCATAGCTAGAGTAATTGCATGTATGTTCTCTTCAGAGACCACAGATGGATCCACCAGTGTAATTGCATGTGTGTTCTTTTTACTAACAACAACTGGAGTCATTGCATGTGTGTTCTTTTCACACACTACATATTGATCCACCATTGTCATTGAAATGTGTGTTCTCTTTAGAGACCACACATGGATCCACCAGTGTCATTGCATGTGTGCTCTTTTTACTAACAACAACCAGTGTCATTGCATGTGTGTTCTTGTCATTAACCATAGCTAGATTCATTGCACGTGTGTTCTCTTCAGACACCACACATGGATCCACCAGTGTCATTGCATGTATGTTCTTTTTACTAACAACAACTGGAGTCATTTCATGACTATTCTTTTCACATACCACATATGGATCCATCAGTGTCATTGAAATGTCTGTTCTCTTTAGAGACCACACATGGATCGACCAGTGTTATTGCATGTGTGTTCTTTTTACTAACAACAAACAGAGTCATTGCATGTGTGTTCTTTTCACAATCCACCTATGGATCCACCGGTGTCATTGCATGTGTGTTCTTCTCATTAACCACATCTAGAGTCATTGCATGTATGTTCTCTTTAGAGACCACACATGGATCCACCAGTGTAATTGCATGTGTGCCCTTTTTACTAACAACAACTGGAGTCATTTCATGACTATTCTTTTCACATACCACATATGGATCCACCAGTGTCATTGAAATGTGTGTTCTCTTCAGAGACCACACATGTATCCACCAGTGTCATTGCATGTGTGTTCTTTTTACTAACAACAACCAGAGTCATTGCATGTGTGTTTTTTCACAATCCACCTATGGATCCACAAGTGTTATTGCATGTGTGTTCTTCTCATTAACCACAGCTAGAGTCATTGCATGTGTGTTCTCTTGAGAGACCACACATGGATGCACAAGTGTAATTGCATGTGTGTTCTTTTCACATACCACATATGGATCCACCAGTGTCATTGAAATGTGTGTTCTCTTCAGAGACCACACATGGATCCACCAGTTTCATTGCATGTGTGTTCTTTTTACTAACAACAACTAGTCATTGCATGCGTGTTCTTTTCACATACCACATATGGATCCACCAGTGTCATTGAAATGTGTGTTCTTCTCATTAACCACGGCTAGAGTCATTGCATGTGTGTTCTCTTCACAGACCACACATGTATACACCAGCGTCATTGCATGTGTTTTCTTTTTACTAACAATAACTGGAGTCATTGTATGTGTGTTCTTTTCACATACCACATATGGATCCACCAGTGTCATTGAAATGTGTGTTCTCTTAAGAGACCACACGTGGATCCACCAGTGTCATTGCATGTGTGCTCTTTTTACTAAAAACAACTGGTGTCATTGCATGTGCGCTCTTTTTACTAACAACAACCAGAGTCATTGCATGTGTGTTCTCTTCAGAGACCACACATGGATCCACCATTGTCATTGCATGTGTGTTTTTTTACTAACAACAACTGGAGTCATTTTATGACTATTCTATTCACAAACCACATATGGATCCACCAGTGTCATTGAAATGTGTGTTCTCTTCAGAGACCACACATGGATCCACCAGTGTCATTGCATGTGTGTTCTTTTTACTAACAATAACTAGAGTCATTGCATGTGTTTTCTTTTCACATACCACATATGGATCCACCTGTGTCATTAAAATGTGTGTTCTTCTCCTTAACCACAACTAGAGTCATTGCATGTGTATTCTCTTCAAAGACCACACATGGATCCCCTAGTGTCATTGCATGTGTGTTATTTTTACTAACAACAACTGGAATCATTACTTGTGTGTTCTTTTCACATCCCACATATGGATCCACTCGTGTCATTGAAATGTGTGTTCTCTTAAGAGACCACACATGGATCCACCAGTGTCATTGCATGTGTGTTCTTTTTACTAACAACAACTGGAGTCATTTCATGTGTGTTCTTTTCACATACCACATATGGATCCACCAGTGTCATTGAAATGTGTGTTCTCTTCAGTAACGACAGCTAAAGTCATTACATGTGTGTTCTCTTCAGAGACCACACATGGATCCACCAGTGTCACTGCATGTGTGTTCTTTTTACTAACAACAACTAGAGTCATTGCATGTGTGTTCTTTTCACACACCGCATATGGATCCACTAGTGTCATTGAAATGTGTGTTCTCTTCAGAGACCACACATGGATCCACCAGTGTCATTGCATGTGTGCTCTTTTTACTAACAACAACCAGTATCATTGCATGTGTGTTCTTCTCATTAACCACAGCTAGATTCATTGCATGTGTGTTCTCTTTAGAGACCACAGATGGATCCACCAGTGTAATTGCATGTGTGCTCTTTTTACTAACAACAAGTAGAGTCATTTCATGACTATTCTTTTCACGTACCAGATATGGATCCACCAGTGTCATTGAAATGTGTTTTCTTCTCATTAACCACAGCTAGAGTCATTGCATGTGTGTTCTTTTCACAATCCACCTATGGATCCACCAGTGTCATTGCATGTGTGTTCTTCTCATTAACCACAGCTAGAGTCATTACATGTGTGTTCTCTTCAGAGACCACACATGGATCCACCAGTGTAATTGCTTGTGTGTTCTTTTCACATACCACATATTGATCCACCATTGTCATTGAAATGTGTGTTCTCTTTAGAGACCACACATGGATCCACCAGTGTCATTGCATGTGTGCTCTTTTTACTAACAACAACCAGTGTCATTGCATGTGTGTTCTTGTCATTAACCATAGCTAGATTCATTGCACGTGTGTTCTCTTCAGACACCACACATGGATCCACCAGTGTCATTGCATGTATGTTCTTTTTACTAACAACAACTGGAGTCATTTCATGACTATTCTTTTCACATACCACATATGGATCCATCAGTGTCATTGAAATGTCTGTTCTCTTTAGAGACCACACATGGATCGACCAGTGTTATTGCATGTGTGTTCTTTTTACTAACAACAAACAGAGTCATTGCATGTGTGTTCTTTTCACAATCCACCTATGGATCCACCGGTGTCATTGCATGTGTGTTCTTCTCATTAACCACATCTAGAGTCATTGCATGTATGTTCTCTTTAGAGACCACACATGGATCCACCAGTGTAATTGCATGTGTGCCCTTTTTACTAACAACAACTGGAGTCATTTCATGACTATTCTTTTCACATACCACATATGGATCCACCAGTGTCATTGAAATGTGTGTTCTCTTCAGAGACCACACATGTATCCACCAGTGTCATTGCATGTGTGTTCTTTTTACTAACAACAACCAGAGTCATTGCATGTGTGTTTTTTCACAATCCACCTATGGATCCACAAGTGTTATTGCATGTGTGTTCTTCTCATTAACCACAGGTAGAGTCATTGCATGTGTGTTCTCTTGAGAGACCACACATGGATGCACAAGTGTAATTGCATGTGTGTTCTTTTCACATACCACATATGGATCCACCAGTGTCACTGAAATGTGTGTTCTCTTCAGAGACCACACATGGATCCACCAGTTTCATTGCATGTGTGTTCTTTTTACTAACAACAACTAGTCATTGCATGCGTGTTCTTTTCACATACCACATATGGATCCACCAGTGTCATTGAAATGTGTGTTCTTCTCATTAACCACGGCTAGAGTCATTGCATGTGTGTTCTCTTCACAGACCACACATGTATACACCAGCGTCATTGCATGTGTTTTTTTTACTAACAATAACTGGAGTCATTGTATGTGTGTTCTTTTCACATACCACATATGGATCCACCAGTGTCATTGAAATGTGTGTTCTCTTAAGAGACCACACGTGGATCCACCAGTGTCATTGCATGTGTGCTCTTTTTACTAAAAACAACTGGTGTCATTGCATGTGCGCTCTTTTTACTAACAACAACCAGAGTCATTGCATGTGTGTTCTCTTCAGAGACCACACATGGATCCACCATTGTCATTGCATGTGTTTTTTTTACTAACAACAACTGGAGTCATTTTATGACTATTCTATTCACAAACCACATATGGATCCACCAGTGTCATTGAAATGTGTGTTCTCTTCAGAGACCACACATGGATCCACCAGTGTCATTGCATGTGTGTTCTTTTTACTAACAATAACTAGAGTCATTGCATGTGTTTTCTTTTCACATACCACATATGGATCCACCTGTGTCATTAAAATGTGTGTTCTTCTCCTTAACCACAACTAGAGTCATTGCATGTGTATTCTCTTCAAAGACCACACATGGATCCCCTAGTGTCATTGCATGTGTGTTATTTTTACTAACAACAACTGGAATCATTACTTGTGTGTTCTTTTCACATCCCACATATGGATCCACTCGTGTCATTGAAATGTGTGTTCTCTTAAGAGACCACACATGGATCCACCAGTGTCATTGCATGTGTGTTCTTTTTACTAACAACAACTGGAGTCATTTCATGTGTGTTCTTTTCACATACCACATATGGATCCACCAGTGTCATTGAAATGTGTGTTCTCTTCAGTAACGACAGCTAAAGTCATTACATGTGTGTTCTCTTCAGAGACCACACATGGATCCACCAGTGTCACTGCATGTGTGTTCTTTTTACTAACAACAACTAGAGTCATTGCATGTGTGTTCTTTTCACACACCGCATATGGATCCACTAGTGTCATTGAAATGTGTGTTCTCTTCAGAGACCACACATGGATCCACCAGTGTCATTGCATGTGTGCTCTTTTTACTAACAACAACCAGTATCATTGCATGTGTGTTCTTCTCATTAACCGCAGCTAGATTCATTGCATGTGTGTTCTCTTTAGAGACCACAGATGGATCCACTAGTGTAATTGCATGTGTGCTCTTTTTACTAACAACAACTAGAGTCATTTCATGACTATTCTTTTCACGTACCAGATATGGATCCACCAGTGTCATTGAAATGTGTTTTCTTCTCATTAACCACAGCTAGAGTCATTGCATGTGTGTTCTTTTCACAATCCACCTATGGATCCACCAGTGTCATTGCATGTGTGTTCTTCTCATTAACCACAGCTAGAGTCATTACATGTGTGTTCTCTTCAGAGACCACACATGGATCCACCAGTGTAATTGCATGTGTGTTCTTTTCACATACCACATATGGATCCACCAGTGTCATTGAAATGTGTGTTCTCTTCAGAGAACACACATGAATCCACCAGTGTCGTTGCATGTGTGTTCTTTTTACTAACAACAACTATTCATTGCATGTGTGTTCTTTTCACATACCACATATGGATCCACCTGTGTCATTGAAATGTGTGTTCTTCTCATTAACCACAGCTAGAGTCATTGCATGTGTGTTCTCTTCAGAAACCACACATGTATCCACTAGTGTCATTGCATGTGTGTTCTTTTTACTAACAACAACTGGAGTCATTGCATGCGTGTTCTTTTCACATAAAACATATGGATCCACCTGTGTCATTGAAATGTGTGTTCTTCTCATTAACCACGGCTAGAGTCATTGCAGGTGTGTTCTCTTCAGAGACCACACATGGATCCACTAGAGTCATTGCATGTGCGTTCTTTTTACTAACAACAACTGGAGTCATTGCATGTGTGTTCTTTTCACATACCACATATGGATCCACTAGTGTTTGAAATGTGTGTTCTCTTCAGAGACCACACATGGATCCACCAGTGTCATTACATGTGTGATATTTTTACTAACAACAACTGGTGCCATTGCATGTGTGCTCTTTTTACTAACAACAACCAGAGTCATTGCATGTGTGTTCTCTTAAAAGACCACACATGGATCCACCAGTGTCATTGCATATGTGTTCTTTTTACTAACAACAACTGGAGTCATTTCAGGACTATTCTTTTCACATACCACATATGGATCCACCAGTGTCATTGAAATGTGTGTTCTCTTCAAAGACCACACATGGATCCACCAGTGTCATTGCATGTGTGTTCTTTTTACTAACAACAACTAGAGTCATTGCATGTGTGTTCTTTTCACATACCACATATGGATCCACCAGTGTCATTGAAATGTGTGTTCTCTTCAGAGACCACACGTGGATCCACCAGTGTCATTGCATGTGTGCTCTTTTTACTAAAAACAACTGGTGTCATTGCATGTGCGCTCTTTTTACTAACAACAACCAGAGTCATTGCATGTGTGTTCTATTCAGAGACCACACATAGATCCACTAGTGTCATTGCATCTGTGTTCTTTTTACTAATAACAACTGGAGTCATTTCATGAATATTCTTTTCACATACCACATATGGATCCACCAGTGTCATTGAAATGTGTGTTCTCTTCAGAGACCACACATAGATCCACTAGTGTCATTGCATGTGTGCTCTTTTTACTAACAACAACCAGTGTGGTTGCATGTGTGTTCTTTTCACATACCACATATGGATCCACCCGTGTCATTAAAATGTGTGTTCTTCTCATTAACCACAATAGAGTCATTGCATGTGTGTTCTCTTGAGAGACCACACATGGATCCACCAGTGTCATTGCATGTGTGTTATTTAAACTAACAACAACTGGAGTCATTTCATGACTATTCTTTTCACAAACCACATATGCATCCACCAGTGTAATTGAAATGTGTGGTCTCTTCAGAGACCACACATGGATCCACCAGTGTCATTGCATGTGTGTTCTTTTTACTAACAACAACTGGAGTCATTTCATGTGTGTTGTTTTCACATACAACATATGGATCCATCAGTTTCATTGAAATGTGTGTTCTCTTCAGTAACCATAGCTAGAGTAATTGCATGTATGTTCTCTTCAGAGACCACAGATGGATCCACCAGTGTCATTGCATGTGTGTTCTTTTTACTAACAACAACTGGAGTCATTGCATGTGTGTTCTTTTCACACACTACATATTGATCCACCATTGTCATTGAAATGTGTGTTCTCTTTAGAGACCACACATGGATCCACCAGTGTCATTGCATGTGTGCTCTTTTTACTAACAACAACCAGTGTCATTGCATGTGTGTTCTTGTCATTAACCATAGCTAGATTCATTGCACGTGTGTTCTCTTCAGACACCACACATGGATGCACCAGTGTCATTGCATGTATGTTCTTTTTACTAACAACAACTGGAGTCATTTCATGACTATTCTTTTCACATACCACATATGGATCCATCAGTGTCATTGAAATGTCTGTTCTCTTTAGAGACCACACATGGATCGACCAGTGTTATTGCATGTGTGTTCTTTTTACTAACAACAAACAGAGTCATTGCATGTGTGTTCTCTTCACAATCCACCTATGGATCCACCGGTGTCATTGCATGTGTGTTCTTCTCATTAACCACATCTAGAGTCATTGCATGTATGTTCTCTTTAGAGACCACACATGGATCCACCAGTATAATTGCATGTGTGCCCTTTTTACTAAAAACAACTGGAGTCATTTCATGACTATTCTTTTCACATACCACATATGGATCCACCAGTGTCATTGAAATGTGTGTTCTCTTCAGAGACCACACATGTATCCACCAGTGTCATTGCATGTGTGTTCTTTTTACTAACAACAACCAGAGTCATTGCATGTGTGTTTTTTCACAATCCACCTATGGATCCACAAGTGTTATTGCATGTGTGTTCTTCTCATTAACCACAGCTAGAGTCATTGCATGTGTGTTCTCTTGAGAGACCACACATGGATGCACAAGTGTAATTGCATGTGTGTTCTTTTCACATACCACATATGGATCCACCAGTGTCATTGAAATGTGTGTTCTCTTCAGAGACCACACATGGATCCACCAGTTTCATTGCATGTGTGTTCTTTTTACTAACAACAACTAGTCATTGCATGCGTGTTCTTTTCACATACCACATATGGATCCACCAGTGTCATTGAAATGTGTGTTCTTCTCATTAACCACGGCTAGAGTCATTGCATGTGTGTTCTCTTCACAGACCACACATGTATACACCAGTGTCATTGCATGTGTTTTCTTTTTACTAACAATAACTGGAGTCATTGTATGTGTGTTCTTTTCACATACCACATATGGATCCACCAGTGTCATTGAAATGTGTGTTCTCTTCAGAGACCACACGTGGATCCACCAGTGTCATTGCATGTGTGCTCTTTTTACTAAAAACAACTGGTGTCATTGCATGTGCGCTCTTTTTACTAACAACAACCAGAGTCATTGCATGTGTGTTCTCTTCAGAGACCACACATGGATCCACCATTGTCATTGCATGTGTGTTCTTTTTACTAACAACAACTAGAGTCATTTTATGACTATTCTATTCACAAACCACATATGGATCCACCAGTGTCATTGAAATGTGTGTTCTCTTCAGAGACCACACATGGATCCACCAGTGTCATTGCATGTGTGTTCGTTTTACTAACAATAACTAGAGTCATTGCATGTGTTTTCTTTTCACATACCACATATGGATCCACCTGTGTCATTAAAATGTGTGTTCTTCTCCTTAACCACAACTAGAGTCATTGCATGTGTATTCTCTTCAAAGACCACACATGGATCCCCTAGTGTCATTGCATGTGTGTTATTTTTACTAACAACAACTGGAATCATTACTTGTGTGTTCTTTTCACATCCCACATATGGATCCACTCGTGTCATTGAAATGTGTGTTCTCTTAAGAGACCACACATGGATCCACCAGTGTCATTGCATGTGTGTTCTTTTTACTAACAACAACTGGAGTCATTTCATGTGTGTTCTTTTCACATACCACATATGGATCCACCAGTGTCATTGAAATGTGTGTTCTCTTCAGTAACGACAGCTAAAGTCATTACATGTGTGTTCTCTTCAGAGACCACACATGGATCCACCAGTGTTACTGCATGTGTGTTCTTTTTACTAACAACAACTAGAGTCATTTCATGTGTGTTCTTTTCACACACCGCATATGAATCCACTAGTGTCATTGAAATGTGTGTTCTCTTCAGAGACCACACATGGATCCACCAGTGTCATTGCATGTGTGCTCTTTTTACTAACAACAACCAGTATCATTGCATGTGTGTTCTTCTCATTAACCGCAGCTAGATTCATTGCATGTGTGTTCTCTTTAGAGACCATAGATGGATCCACCAGTGTAATTGCATGTGTGCTCTTTTTACTAACAACAACTAGAGTCATTTCATGACTATTCTTTTCACGTACCAGATATGGATCCACCAGTGTCATTGAAATGTGTTTTCTTCTCATTAACCACAGCTAGAGTCATTGCATGTGTGTTCTTTTCACAATCCACCTATGGATCCACCAGTGTCATTGCATGTGTGTTCTTCTTATTAACCACAGCTAGAGTCATTACATGTGTGTTCTCTTCAGAGACCACACATGGATCCACCAGTGTAATTGCATGTGTGTTCTTTTCACATACCACATATGGATCCACCTGTGTCATTGAAATGTGTGTTCTTCTCATTAACCACGGCTAGAGTCATTGCATGTGTGTTCTCTTCAGAGACCACACATGGATCCACTAGAGTCATTGCATGTGCGTTCTTTTAACTAACAACAACTAGAGTCATTGCATGTGTGTTCTTTTCACATACCACATATGGATCCACTAGTGTTTGAAATGTGTGTTCTCTTCAGAAACCACACATGGATCCACCAGTGTCATTACATGTGTGATATTTTTACTAACAACAACTGGTGCCATTGCATGTGTGCTCTTTTTACTAACAACAACCAGAGTCATTGCATGTGTGTTCTCTTAAAAGACCACACATGGATCCACCAGTGTCATTGCATGTGTGTTCTTTTTACTAACAACAACTGGAGTCATTTCAGGACTATTCTTTTCACATACCACATATGGATCCACCAGTGTCATTGAAATGTGTGTTCTCTTCAAAGACCACACATGGATCCACCAGTGTCATTGCATGTGTGTTCTTTTTACTAACAACAACTAGAGTCATTGCATGTGTGTTCTTTTCACATACCACATATGGATCCACCAGTGTCATTGAAATGTGTGTTCTCTTCAGAGACCACACGTGGATCCACCAGTGACATTGCATGTGTGCTCTTTTTACTAAAAACAACTGGTGTCATTGCATGTGCGCTCTTTTTACTAACAACAACCAGAGTCATTGCATGTGTGTTCTCTTCAGAGACCACACATGGATCCACCAGTGTCATTGCATGTGTGTTCTTTTTACTAACAACAACTGGAGTCATTTCATGACTATTCTATTCACAAACCACATATGGATCCACCAGTGTCATTGAAATGTGTGTTCTCTTCAGAGACCACACATGGATCCACCAGTGTCATTGCATGTGTGTTCTTTTTACTAACAATAACTAGAGTCATTGCATGTGTTTTCTTTTCACATACCACATATGGATCCACTTGTGTCATTAAAATGTGTGTTCTTCTCCTTAACCACAACTAGAGTCATTGCATGTGTATTCTCTTCAAAGACCACACATGGATCCACTAGTGTCATTGCATGTGTGTTATTTTTACTAACAACAACTGGAATCATTACTTGTGTGTTCTTTTCACATACCACATATGGATCCACTCGTGTCATTGAAATGTGTGTTCTCTTAAGAGACCACACATGGATCCACCAGTGTCATTGCATGTGTGTTCTTTTTACTAACAACAACTGGAGTCATTTCATGTGTGTTCTTTTCACATACCACATATGGATCCACCAGTGTCATTGAAATGTGTGTTCTCTTCAGTAACGATAGCTAAAGTCATTACATGTGTGTTCTCTTCAGAGACCACACATGGATCCACCAGTGTCACTGCATGTGTGTTCTTTTTACTAACAACAACTGGAGTCATTGCATGTGTGTTCTTTTCACACACCGCATATGGATCCACTAGTGTCATTGAAATGTGTGTTCTCTTCAGAGACCACACATGGATCCACCAGTGTCATTGCATGTGTGCTCTGTTTACTAACAACAACCAGTATCATTGCATGTGTGTTCTTCTCATTAACCGCAGCTAGATTCATTGCATGTGTGTTCTCTTCAGAGACCACAGATGGATCCACCAGTGTAATTGCATGTCTGCTCTTTTTACTAACAACAACTAGAGTCATTTCATGACTATTCTGTTCACGTACCAGATATGGATCCACCAGTGTCATTGAAATGTGTTTTCTTCTCATTAACCACAGCTAGAGTCATTGCATGTGTGTTCTGTTCAGAGACCACACATGGTCCACTAGTGTCATTGCATGTGTGTTCTTTTTACTAACAACAACTGGAGTCATTGCATGTGTGTTCTTTTCACATACCACATATGTATCCACCAGTGTCATTGAAATGTCTGTTCTCTTCAGAGACCACACATGGATCCACCAGTGTCACTGCATGTGTGCTCTTTTTGCTAACAACAACCAGTGTCATTGCATGTGTGCTCTTTTTACTAAAAACCAGAGTCATTGCATGTGTGTTCTCTTCAGAGACCACACATGGATCCACCAATGTCATTGCATGTGTGTTCTTTTTACTAACAACATCTGGAGTTATTTCATGACTATTCTTTTCACATACCACATATGGATCCACTAGTGTCATTGAAATGTGTGTTCTCCTCAGAGACCGCACATGGATCCACCAATGTAATTGCATGTGTGTTCTTTTTACTAACAACAACTAGAGGCATTGCATGTGTGTTCCTTTCACATACCACATATGGATCCACCTGTGTCATTGAAATGTGTCATCTTCTCATTAACCACAGCTAGAGTCATTGCATGTGTGTTCTCTTCTAAGACCACACATGGATCCACCAGTGTCATTGCATGTGTGTTATTTTTACTAACAACAACAGGAGTCATTTCATGACTATTCTTTTCACAAACCACATATGGATCCACCAGTGTCATTGAAATGTGTGTTCTCTTCAGAGACCACACGTGGATCCACCAGTGTCATTGCATGTGTGCTCTTTTAACATACCACCAGAGTCATTGAAATGTGTGTTCTCTTCAAAGACCACACATGGATCCACCAATGTCATTGCATGTGTGTTCTTCTCATTAACCACAGCTAGATTCATTGCATGTGTGTTCTCTTTAGAAACAAGACATGGATCCACTAGTGTAATTGCATGTGTGCTCTTTTTACTAATAAGAACTGGAGTCAGTTCATGACTATTCTTTTCAATTACCACATATGGATCCACCAGTATCATTGAAATGTGTGTTCTCTTCAGAGACCACACATGGATCCACCAGTGTCATTGCATGGGTGTTCTTTTTACTAACAACAACCAGGGTCATTGCATGTGTGTTCTTTTCACAATCCACCTATGGATCCACCAGTGTCATTGCATGTGTGTTCTTCTCATTAACCACAGCTAGAGTCATTACATGTGTGTTCTCTTCAGAGACCACACATGGATCCACCAGTGTAATTGCATGTGTGTTCTTTTCACATCCCACATATGGATCCACCAGTGTCATTGAAATGTGTGTTCTCTTCAGAGAACACACATGAATCCACCAGTGTCATTGCATGTGTGTTCTTTTTACTAACAACAACTAGTCATTGCATGTGTGTTCTTTTCACATACCACATATGGATCCACCAGTGCCATTGAAATGTGTGTTCTCTTCAGAGAACACACATGAATCCACCAGTGTCATTGCATGTGTGTTCTTTTCACTAACAACAACTAGTCATTGCATGTGTGTTCTTTTCACATACCACATATGGATCCACCTGTGTCATTGAAATGTGTGTTCTTCTCATTATCCACCCCTAGAGTCATTGCATGTGTGTTCTCTTCAGATACCACACATGTATCCACTAGTGTCATTGCATGTGTGTTCTTTTTACTAACAACAACTGGAGTCATTGCATGTGTGTTCTTTTCACATACCACATATGGAATCACCAGTGTCATTGAAATGTGTGTTCTCTTCAGAGACCACACATGGATCCACCAGAGTCATTACATGTGTGATATTTTTACTAACAACTGGTGCCATTGCATGTGTGCTCTTTTTACTAACAACAACCAGAGTCATTGCATGTGTGTTCTCTTAAAAGACCACACATGGATCCACCAGTGTCATTGCATGTGTGTTCTTTTTACTAACAACAACTAGAGTCATTTCAGGACTATTCTTTTCACATACCACATATGGATCCACCAGTGTCATTGAAATGTGTGTTCTCTTCAGAGACCACACATGGATCCACCAGTGTCATTGCATGTGTGTTCTTTTTACTAACAACAATTAGAGTCATTGCATGTGTGTTCTTTTCACATACCACATATGGATCAACCAGTGTCATTAAAATGTGTGTTCTTCTCATTAACCACAACTAGAGTCATTGCATGTGTGTTCTCTTCAGAGACCACACATGGATCCACCAGTGTCGTTGCATGTGTGTTCTTTTTACTAACAACAACTGGAATCATTGCATGTGTGTTCTTTTCACATACCACATATGGATCCACCAGTGTCATTGAAATGTGTGTTCTCTTCAGAGACCACACATGGATCCACCAGTGTCATTACATGTTTGTTCTTTTTACTAACAACAACTGGAGTCATTTCATGTGTGTTCTTTTCACATACCACATTTGGATCCACCAGTGTCATTGAAATGTGTGTTCTCTTCAGTAACCACAGCTAGAGTCATTGCATGTGTGTTCTCTTCAGAGACCACACATGGATCCACCAGTGTCATTACATGTGTGTTCTTTTTACTAACAACAACTAGAGTCATTGCATGTGTGATCTTTTCACACACCAAATATGGATCCACCAGTGTCATTGAAATTTGTGTTCTCTTTAGAGACCACACATGGATCCACCAGTGTCATTGCATGATTGCTCTTTTGACTAACAACAACCAGTGTCATTGCATGTGTGTTCTTCTCATTAACCACAGCAAGATTCATTGCATGAGTGTTATCTTCAGAGACCACACATGGATCCACCAGTGTAATTGCATGTGTGCTCTTTTTACTAACAATAACTAGAGTCATTTCATGACTATTCTTTTCGCATACCAGATATGGATCCACCAGTATCATTGAAATGTGTCTTCTTCTCATTAACCACAGCTAGAGTCATTGCATGTGTGTTCTCTCCAGAGACCACACATGGATCCACTAGTGTCATTGCATGTGTGTTCTTTTTACTAACAACAACTGGAGTTATTGCATGTGTGTTCTTTTCACATACCACATATGGATCCACCAGTGCCATTGAAATGTGTGTTCTCTTCAGAGACCATACATGGATCCACCAGTGTCATTGCATGTGTGCTCTTTTTGCTAACAACAACAAGTGTCATTGCATGTGTGCTCTTTTTACTAACAACAACCAGAGTCATTGCATGTGTGTTATCTTCAGAGACCACACATGGATCCACCTGTGTCATTGCATGTGTGTTCTTTTTACTAACAACAACTGGAGTCATTTCATGACTATTCTTTTCACATCCCACATATGGATCAACCAGTGTCATTGAAATGTGTGTTCTCTTTAGAGACCACACATGGATCCACCAATGTCATTGCTTGTGTGTTCTTTTTACTAACAACAACTAGAGTCATTGCATGTGTGTTCTTTTCACATACCACATATGGAACCACCTGTGTCATTGAAATGTGTCATCTTCTCATTAACCACAGCTAGAATCATTGCATGTGTGTTCTCTTCTGAGACCACACGTGGATCCACCAGTGTCATTGCATGTGTGTTATTTTTACTAAGAATAACTGGAGTCATTTCATGACTATTCTTTTCACAAACCACATATGGATCCACCAGTGTCATTGAAATGTGTGTTCTCTTCAGAGACCACACATGGATCCACCAGTGTCATTGCATGTGTGCTCTTTTTGCTAACAACAACAAGTGTCATTGCATGTGTGCGCTTTTTACTAACAACAACCAGAGTCATTGCATGTGTGTTATCTTTAGAGACCACACATGGATCCACCAGTGTCATTGCATGTGTGTTCTTTTTACTAACAACAACTGGAGTCATTTCATGACTATTCTTTTCACATACCACATATGGATCATCCAGTGTCATTGAAATGTGTGTTCTCTTCAGAGACCACACATGGATCCACCAGTGTCATTGCATGTGTGTTCTTTTTACTAAGAACAACTAGAGTCATTGCATTTGTGTTCTTTTCACAATCCACCTATGGATCCACCAGTGTCATTGCATTTGTGTTCTTCTCATTAACCACGGCTAGAGTCATTGCATGTGTGTTCTCTTCAGAGACCACACATGGATCCACCAGTGTCATTGCATGTGTGTTCTTTTTACTAACAACAACTAGAGTCATTTAATGACTATTCTTTTCACAATCCACATATGGATCCACAAGTGTCATTGCATGTGTGTTATCTTCAGAGACCACACATGGATCCACCAGTGTCATTGCATGTGTGCTCTTTTTATTAACAACAACCAGAGTCATTGCATGTGTGTTCTTTTCACATACCACATATGGATCCACCAGTGTCATTGCATGTGTGTTATTCTCATTAACCACAGCTAGAGTCATTGCATGTGTGTTCTCTTTAGAGACCACATATGGATCCACCAGTGCCATTGAAATGTGTATTATTTTCAACTACAGCCGTTGGCCACAAACAATCGGGACGCAGAGCTAACCAGCAACCGCTCTAGGCTTCTAGAAGACCCGATCCCCGATTGTTAGGCGTCGTTGGATGAGGGTGCATGGACGATAAGGATGTCCTTCGCGAGGGCGATCCGCGAGAAGTCTGTTCTGCGAACTGATTGGCAGTGGCAATGACGCTGGGCCTACTCCTTGCCCTTATCCCCTTAACCTCGGGGCCGAAGCTCAGATTGTGTTCCTTCATCGCCATGGAGAGGGAGAGGCCCAAACTTAGCTTGAACGAGGCTCAGATGTTCGCCCACTACGACATACTCGCACCGCCGTTCGTGAGGCTTCCGGCCGGCTTCGAGCTCAACTACGCCGGGGTTCCTGTCGCACCGCTCTTGCACGACGACGCGTTGGCGAGGCAGATCGAGGAGCGTTGCCGCCAGCTGTCGGAGCAGAAGAGGGCAATGGCACGGTACTCGCGCACGAGCGCATACTGGCGAAAGTTGTTCAAGAAGGAGCGGGCTGCGTAGATTGAGCTGTGCAGAACCCACCGGCGGGAGATCCACCCGGATCTGCGCAAACCCAAAGGGAGGCAGCACTTATGGGTAGTGCCTGGGCGTACGACCTCCACTGTTATCGATACAATGCGTCATGAAGAATCCATGAGGAGGAGGAACGTTGCCGGGAACGTCGGCATCGATTGCGACGCGAAGGAGGTTGGCGGCGACACGGACAGCGTCGTCAATGATGGAGACCGCGGGAGCATCATAGTCGATTAGGGCCACTTAGGTATAAATTAAATCTATGTACGGTATCTTAATGCCCTCTTTGGATCTGGGTCACTTGAGTCATGGTCTATTATCGTCATAATCTATATATGTTGGCCATGTTTTAGTTGTCTTTTTCTTTGAAACTAGTCGATTGAAACTTGTCTGATCCTGAAAATAAAGTTCGCACGTTCCTGGCATATCTGATGGGACAATACGCTGACTCTGCTCCCAGCACTTGATGGCACAACCATAATTTGGAGTGCACCAGAGGAAAAGGGATCGATCGTGTTGTAATAGTGTAGTACTCTTGTCCAGATATAACTGACTCAGTTTTATTAGATATTTAATAAATATGTCTATACCCAAAACATGTCTAGATACATGCTTTAGGTTTCTCTGTCTTTCAAACTAATCAAACATCGTCAAATTCTGAACAAACAAAGTCATTGCTTTCGCATCTGATGGGACAATATGCTGACTCTGCTACTTGATGGCACATCCATAATTCTTGAGTGCACTAGAGGAGATGGGAATGCAAGGGAGATGGGAACTAGTAGCCGCGTCCAAACACAGGTAAAAAATTAATGTAATAATATTTAAAAAATTGTAATCTGGTCCACATGACCCCATCACAGACACGTTGCACGCGCCAGATATAAATAAAGATGACACGACTAGTTTAGTTTCAATGATATAATTCAACATACGACGTTACTATGCCTGCATCTTTCTGCTCCTCTAATTAGTTTGCTAGCCCACGCTGCATTAAGCATCTGTTGATGAGGATAAAAAAATGATAAAATGACAAATAAAACAATTTTTAAGCTTACCTTTCATCCGGAGAATCGTACAAAGATGAAATTGGCAGGGATTTATTATTTCTCTTGTAGTTAGCCGAAAGATCCTCAAGAACATCCTCAATCACCCCTGCAACTTGTTCATATTCTAATACACCTCCATTATTTGCCCTTTCCTCCCTGTTCCGCTTACCCTTTTGTTTCTTTTCACACCCTTTTCTCGCTGGCACCTCCACTTCTTCATAAATTGGCTGCTTAAGTACGTTTTCCTCCGAGTGCTCATCACCATCTTCGCGCTGCTCTTCCTCCAGTTCTGGCTGAGAAGCCTCATTTTCTGCCACCGGGGTGTGAATAGGGACAATATCATGTCTAACTAGGTTTTTGCACAACCTCTTGATATGGCCGAATCCGCCACAACATTTGCATTTCCTTTTCCTAGCTCCCAGCCTTGAACCTTTATCGGTGGAGGCTTCGATCCTTAGCTTTCTAGGCCTCCCAGGTGGCCTCCTAAGAACTGGTGGTTGAAGTTTGAACCTTGGATCGACAATCTCCCAATCATTTTCATCGGCCATAGGTGGTATGATTTCTGCATAAGTTGTAGCAAACTTTTCCACAAAAAATAGTTGTCGACATAGTTCTCTATTTCAGCTCTGCTACCTCTAAGCTTTAAGATGAAGTAAATTGCATGGTGACATGGAAGACCAGTAATCTGCCACTGTCTGCATAAATAAGTCTTGTTTCCAATGTCTACAGTGTACCTCCGTTCACTTCCACTTTTTGTATTCTGCATAAACCTCAGCCAACGTTCTGGAACTTCTAACCATCCTCATCTTTATCGTTCTCATTGCCCTGGTTCTTACATTCAGTAACATAACCACCTTTGGAACAATTTTATGGCCTAAAAATTTTCTTGCACAAATTCTTTGCCTTAAATCTATCTTCACCATTATGCACTGTCTTATTGTATCTAACAAAATAACAATTCCAAGTGTCTTCATGCCCGAAAGCTTATCATTGAAACTCCCTGCCAAATTATTGCAAACCAAATCCACCTTGCTTAACTCACCAAACTTGCTTCTGGCCCATAGCTTGGTGTGATGTTCTTCAAGGTATTTTTTCACCTTTGGCACTACATACATGTTATGCAAGTAATTAGCATGCGTGCTTGGGGTGTATGTGTATGCTGATCTCCACAAGTCCTCTTCAACGATCTTTCCTTTGAACTTCTTCGTGAAGTTAGTAGCGAGGTGCCGCATGCATTCCCTATGCTCAACCCTAGGAAACACATCATCAACAACATTCTCAAGACCGTTGCATGCACCGGTGTGTATCACCAAGCCTTCAGGGTGACCAATTACTGCCCGTAGTCTCTACATGAACCATGTCCAGCTTTCATTTGATTCACCCTCAAGAACAGCATAAGCACGGGTAGAAGCCAATTATGCGCATCCAAAGCACAAGCAGAAGCAACATGTCCCCTGAACTTCCCTGTTAAAGAAGTTGCGCCTATTGCTAAGTATGGCCTGCAGCCATCTAAGAACCCCTTCCCGCATGCCTTCAGGCAGACAAAACATCTCCTGAAGAATTTCTTATCTGCCTACTTATACCTGACCCCCCTCGAGACCTTTTCTCTTCCTTTCACAACCTTGTAATCAATGTCAACAACACTTCCAGGTGATGTTTTCTCTACCTAAGCTTTGAAACTATACAGCATGTGAAAACTATCATTCCACTTGGCTTGAATGAAGTCTAGAGCCATCTCCTTCCCATTAAAGACTCTGTGGTAAGGAATCAGAACATTAAACTTTTTGCTAATCTTTGCTCTAAGTTCAGCAGGTCCAATGTTATGATCCTGCCTCACCCAGTCAAGTACAGTAGCAGCAATCCACTTGATAGTCGTCGGTCTAATTTTATCACTTAAAGAAGTATTAGGGCAGTTGTGTTTCTTCGTGTTTACTTTGATTTGCATTCGATAAGAATCCAAATAATTTAGAGCTAATTATCAGTAGAATAAATATGAGAAAGACTGAAACTAAATGTAGCTATTGCAACCTAAAATGGGTGTCCACCCCGCATTGGAGATTCATGTAATCTCCATTTACACACATTACTTTCCCTACAGTGCACCCTAAATCTCTTTTGGTCGCTCTTTTCAATGATAAATTTGAACCCAACTCTGATTGCATAGGTTACAACTGCATATCTGTAGTCCTCCACATTATGAAAGATAGTCCCCTCATCAATTGTAGGATTGTCCCTGTCAAAGTGTATCACTGGCCTGTCCTCGTCTTTGTCGTCGTATCTACATCCCATTTCCACATCTTCACATTCCTCTTCCTCATCAGTCCCATAGTCAGGCTCAAAGTTCGAATCAACCAAATATTCCCTACTCTCCATCCTATCAGGGTCAGCAGCCACATCTAGATATGCTTTCTCATCATCATCCGCACCGCCACACATTTCAGTGCCTTCATGCTTGCTTGAAAAAGCATCATGCTCAAGGACAAGCTATACAGACATCCTGCGGTGACCAACACATATCCTTGCCATCACCACAGGACTAGAAACGATAATTGGGGTATGCAGAAAAGGAATCACAGTTCTTACCCTTCAATGTGGATGCACGACACCTTCTCCGGGCTCCATACCTCCAAAGCTCTGCACCCCGCTTCCTCTTCCCGTGTTTCGTTGTCCTCTGTGCTCTCCAGACTTGAAGGAGATTCCGTGCTCTCCAGCCGCGCAGGACCCATCTTCGTGTTCTCAAGCCTCGTAGGATCCATCTCCGAGCAGGATCTGGATCACCAGCGTCGTTGGGCCCCTAACCCAATGGCCGACTCTCGGTTTTCGTTTCAAGACGTGCCTGGGCGGTGGACGGTGGCAGGGAGGGGAGCGGACGTGAGGGGATGGCAGGGAGGGGAGGGCGGGAGGATGACGGCCCAAGGGGACGATGAGAGCGGTGCATGACTGAGCGGAGTGGCGGCGGCAGGAGCAGAGGAGCGGAGCTAGTTGCGACAAAGCATGGAAAATTTCACAATAATGTGTTGGTGGGCGGCACCAGCCCTCGAACCTGGGACGTGCACCGTCGAAGGTGGAGGAGGCGGGCCCGCCAGTCAGAAAACATGCCACCTGTCAGCGCACTATGCACGGTAGCACTTCACAGAATTTTTTAGCAGGTCCCACATGTTAGTCTGTTTGATCAAAACTTGCATGCAGTGCATGGCTGGTTCACGCGCTAGTTCCGAAAAAAGCCCATTGATCCAAACTTCAAGTGGCAGTTCTGCTTCTTCTCCCTCGTCTCCTCGTCTCCTTGCAGTCGCAGTTCCGCTTTGTCTCCCTCGTCTATTCTCCTCTTCTTCTTCTCCTCGCAGTGGTAGTTCTTCTTTCTTCCTCGATCAAAACATTCCCTCACGTAAGCCATAACCAGTAGCCGGATGAATAGGAACTGGTCCGATCTCCGGGCCGACCCACTTTGCAAGATCACCGACTACTTGCTGGAGAAAGAGGAGTACATCGACACATATGCTGCTTGTCGGGAAGTCTGCACCGATTAGCGCCGCACTTTAAAGGTGCCCGAATTCCATCTCAACAACTGGATCATGATAGATCACACACTTCTAAACTTTGGCGACTTCACCTTCCTCAACCTCGCCACTGGTCATTGCTTCAGGACAAATCTAATGGACGTCCATCGTAGATTCACATTCACATCCGATATTTATTCGTATTTTCCATTGTAAACATCTTAGTGCTAACTGATGCCCTCTTCTTCCAAAAGATTCTACTTCATCGGTGTTTCTCGTGGCGTCATCGTGCTTGCTCAGAGGGTGGAGCCGTACCAGATTCGGCTTCTGAACCCAATCACTCATAAGTCTAACACTGAGTTTCAAGCACACATACAATTTGATCTTCTACAATCTGAAATCGTGACGAAGTCCCCGACGATGGTGTTCGTTTGCACTGATTATCCAGATCATATTGCATGGGCCAATGAGAGCACCCCAACGGGGCAAATCAATGAATCATTTGGAGAAGGATTGTATTCGCCACCTCTTGATACGCTTCTGGACTGCATGACGGCATTCCGAGGGGAAGTATATGCATTACTTGAGAATGGAGACATCTTGTCGACCAACATCCACTTAGAGCAGCGTGCAAGCACTGTCACGATGGCCAAAATAATTTCAGCCCCAGTCTTTGAACAGGTACGCGGAACTTACAAATTTTACCTTGTGGAGTCAGATGGTGATCTGCTTCTTATGTTGAACGGGGATTTCGCCAAAGGGCAACCGGTGTTGTACCGGGTGGACACGGAGAACCGCTCTCTCGAGGCCGTCGGTGACATTGGAAGTCATTCCCTCTTTGTTGATTACAATCGGTTTATCTCCATTGACACCAGGTTACACCCCAAAGTCAAACCCGGTTGCATATACTACAGGAATTATACCAGACTGTACGATCATGAGGTTCAAGCCTAGGAAGAGGAACCAACAATGGTAATGCATAGCTTAAGTCTAGAACATATACCGAGGCCTTACCCTCTGGACGAGATACTGACAGCACATTGTAGACGGAGAGAGTTCTCTGAATATCAACACGCGGGAGCCACCGACGATGAAATATATAGGGGAGAATGAATCCTATATTCATCCTAGGTTATTTGCTAGCATTTTCAGGTCTACTTTTCGAAGTAGAAATTTGTACTGTATTTATATTATTTCGATCAGCAGTATGCATATTACCTTTCAGACAAAATTGTAATGTATTTAATTTTAGTACTTTCGGAATTCAAAGTATATATTTTTAGTAGCTTATTTTAGAATTCTCTGTGTTCGACATGGGCATCAGCTCAGCACCGAAATTCAGGTTCCACATGGAAAATTGCACAATAATGTGTTGGTGGGCGGCACCAGCCCTCGAACCTGGGATGCGCGCCGTTGAAGGTGGAGGTGGGCCCGCCAGTCAGAAAACATGCCACGTCGGCATCCCCTATTTCCGATGCCCTTTAAAAAAAGAAAACATGCCACGTCGTCATCCCCTATTTTTGATGGTGTTGCTACAATCGACAGTACATGGTGGCATAGAAATAATATCGTATAAACATAAGGGCATAGTCGTCAACATTTCTAAAATGAAACCCGGTCTCCTACCTATCCTGGTACATTGCCCGATGAGGTGGATAGCCACGACCGATCTTTTTAATACGTTCGCACTCTTATGCTGAGAAGGGAAATAAAGATTGAGCGGTTAATGCAACGAGTGTCGAATTATTACCCTCTAAGGAAATGGGAGATGGTTAGTTTCACGCGTGCCCGTAGTCCAAACCTACTGTCAGTCTTTCACTCCCCTTCTCCGACAAACCACAGTTCACCTTGCGCAGCTCCTCCGTGCCGCACCACCTAGGGTAACATGTCCCTGCCTAAGCAGTCACCGAAACTGGGGTATTTAGCCCCTGTAAGGCAGGCCATGAAGCTATACTTCAAGGCCAGTCTCCCATTGCCCTGCCAGGTGGATGATTTCCCCGAATATGTCGAATCAGCCACGGCGGCGACAGCAGCGTCGTCGGTGCCAGATGCGGCAAGCAGGGCCAAGAGAGCGATGTGGAGAAATCATGCGGCGGCATTACGACATGCTCTAGGCAGTGGGAACAAGGTACGTATCAAATCATTCACGAGAGCATGCCGCTGAGGGTACACACCCTCGAACAGGGCAGCGCCAAGGTCTAGGAACTCTCGCGTCCATGCTTAGGCGCAGACAACCTTGCCGTAGTGGGGGAGGTTGGGAACACGTCGTCTGCGGTAAATACGCTCCATCCTATGCATCGTCGGAGGCCGTACCGTGGCGGCGACCAAGCGTCTACACTCAGCATGCTGGATTGTTCGAAAGCCGGAGCCGGCGGCGGGCATCAGCTCAGCCCCGGAATTCAGGTTCGAGTTCACACGGACCTACGATCCCAAGAAGGAGATGCCGAATTTCAGTTTCAAAGAAATCGTTGCGGCGGCGCGGATGGTCCAACTGAACCGGGACTGGCGCATGCAAATCGCTCGTGCATGCACGATGCAGATTTCTTGTAGTTTGGCGGGAAGGCAATAGATCAGTTTGGGTTAAATGATCAAAGGACTTATGTCCTCTCAAGGCAATTGGCTAGCCAAATTTTCTAGTGGAGATCTGTAGTTTCTTTAGTGTAGAATAGTTAAGTTCAGACTGAAGAATGGCTTTTGTAGATGAAATGCTGATGAATTGTTCTATAAACTAGTAGGAAGTTTAGCCCACTTTTGTGCAGGTATAAGACCCTTTTGTATGGAAGTACTACTGTTGTAAGCAAATACTATCAAGTATCTATTTCTTTCAATTACTAGTCATGGTTAAATCCAGTTAACTAGCATTTTTTCCCAAACTACAGATTTTCCGTCTGCTGTCTGTGCTGTAAACCGTTTTTCCTTTGTCTTGTGTTGTCTGCAAAATGGTCCTGCAGTTCAACGTGTTACAAATGTAGCTACCTTGTACTTGAAGAGGAGATGGACTACATTTTACTGGCATCCACAGAATTGACATTGCTCATTGCCAGACCACCCTCTTTTCATGAGGTTGTCCTTCGTTATTCACAGAAATTATAAAGCACAGTGTTCAACTACATCGATTCCAACTATTACACACACACTACATCAAATTCATTACCCACACATACTACATCGATTCAAACTATTACACACACATACTACTTTAAACTATTACACACACGTACTACATCGATTCAAACTATTACACATTTTTAGTCGATGCTAACTTCCTGCTATGCTCTCCATACTACAAATTCATTAGCCACACATACCACGGCAATTCACTAGAGCTCTGTCTTCACTCGAAGGAAATCAGAACCACCAGCTCGTCCAAGCCCGGTTCCCCCACCGAAACTATGTGCACTGTCGTGAAATGGTAGTGGTCCTGTGCCATGGATCCTTCCAGGCCAACACTACAGGCGACGAGGATGCTTTATGGGAGCCTCTTCGGGGCCCTGAATGCCATGTACCGATTCCAGAACCTCCTCCAGGTCGATGATGACCGGGTGCTTCCAGCAAAGCTGTCGCCCTGCCCTGCTTGGAATCTGCACCTCGTACATCTTAGGAACAGCGTCAGGATCTTTCAGCCGCGCCTTTACCTCGATGACCCATCTGTCGCTCGGTGGCACGATTTCCACCAGCTCGCCGCCAAGGCTACTAACGACCTGCTTGAGGGCCTCCGGCTCCCAAGCATCCAATGGGAGTCCATCAAAGCCGAGTTTGGAGAAGAAACGAAGCCGCCCCAAGCGATCGTCCCACCAACAGGCGTGATGCCAACGCATTAAGCTCATTTTCTCCCCGCAGCACTCGAAAGAATGGGAAGAATGCAGAACACGCTCGGTGTCTCAGTTGTGCTCGAACCGGACGAAAAAATCGAATGGCGACACGCATACCTCAATCTTGACCTCATTTCGTCTGATCCCAAAACGAGACCTGAAAGCCGACAGCAACTCTGCTGGCGACACGGCGGGACAGATGCCCAGCACAATGGCCATAAGAGCGTGGTCATCGAACTGTTGTGCCAGGGCTACGATGCCTGGGGTGCGCGGCAACACGCAACTTCCCAAGGCCGGTCGCCGGCCTGGATCGCCCAATGGGACGCGCTCCGCCGTGCGAGAAGGACTAGCCAGAGGCGAGATATTAGTCCGGGGACGCGAAGCTCTGATATGGTGGACGATGTGACGGCGACGGCTGCGAGCTTCGATTAGAGGCGTGGGAGGTTGACCGGACATGGAGAGGACGCAAATTAGAGAAAGTGCGAGTTCCGATCTGAGACGAGCAGCCGGAGCTGAGCAAATGTTATGGGGAGGGGAGCAGGGGAGAAGACCAGAGCAGAGCAAAGAAATAGATCTGGTCCACTCAGGGATCTGGTCCATGCAGGGGTAAGCTAGTCCACGACCACAAAAGATAACGGGGAATACTGATAGGGCGGGCCAAGAAGAGTTGACCTAATGGCGGTATTTGAGTTCAACCATTTTTCGTCTGGTTCAAATGACCGTTTTGCCGTTAGATTTGTATTCACCCCCATTTGGCCCTTCTGGACAATTGGCAATTCTACTATGGCCCCTCCACGCGATTGATGACAACTCGGGTACCGCGGTGCACTCGCCCGGGAAGTTTGGTACCACAAACGAACATTCATCTTCTTCCTCGATGCTTTCTCTCGCTACCATCATATCTGGGAAAGTCAGATGAAGAGAAGACATCACCCATAACCCTGGAAGGATGCTTTCATTACACTTGCATGCCTTCATCCTAAAGAACACCAATGTTATGTTATAGTGGGACATGTAGGCGTGCCTGAGAATGTAGATAAGTCACAACATGGAGGCCTACATCGATAACATCATGGTCAAGACCAAGCACCACCGCACCTTGCTCCAGGACTTGGACAAGACGTTCAACAATCTGCGCATGGTCCACCTCAAGTTGAACCCCAAGAAGTGCGTCTTCGAGGTTTCCTTCGGGAAGCTACTCGGTTTCCTAGGGTCCCACCTGGGCATCAAGGTGAACCCCAACAAGATCAAGGCCATCGACCAAATGGAGGCTCCGAGATAGGTTAAAGATGTGTAGCGTCTCAATGGGTGCATCACGACCTTGAGACGTTTCATATCCCAGCAAGGAGAGCAGGCTCTTCCCTTCTTCAAACTCTTGAAGAAGTCAAAACCCATCGAGTGGACACCGGAGGAGGAGGTTGCACTTCAAGACCTGAATTTCTACCTAACCTTCCCTCAATGCTAGTGGCTCCCAAGCTAGGGGAGCCCCTAGTTCTGTATGTCGCTGCCACCAACTAGGTGGTGAGCGTAGTGCTTGTCATGGACATGGAAGAAGATGACCCGCGATTCATCGCTGAGGACCCCAGTATGCAGATCAAGCCAAGCACACCTCCTAAACACATTGATTTAGGAAGCAACCCTGGATGCCCGTAAGCGCCTCTTCTTGATACCGACGAGGCGGAGCCTCTGGAGGAAGATGATGAGAGTGTTATTGCTGAGGGTCCTGGTCTACAGACTGAGCCATGCACACCTCTTAAACTCCGAGAGTCAGGAAGCGACCCTGGATGCCCGAAAGTGCCTCCTCCTAGGCACTGTAACTTGAGCGGATAGAAGCAAGCAGATCCCGCTAAGAAGCATAGGGTGTAGCAGCCCGTGTACTTCATCAGCATGGTGTTGTGCGACGCACGGGTACGATACCCCACGCTTCAGAAGCTCCTGCTTGGCATTCTCATCGCATCAAGGAAGCTTTGACACTACTTTGAAGCGCATCGAGTCAGAGAGGTGACCAAGCATTCCCTAGAGCGCATGCTGTGTAACAAGGAATGTCGTGGTGTGGAACACGGCAGTACCATCAAGGATGGCTTGAAGGGGACAATCAGGATGCTATCGGTGGCTACTCGCAACGGGTTAGGCATAGATACTGCAAACACAGCGATGTACCCAGGTTCGGAGCCCTCTTGGCGAGGTAAAGCTCCTACTCATGCAAGGATCTACTATCAAAGGGGCGAATGCCCAATACAGATGCTCCTTCAGATATTTTCCTGGCTACTCCTTGATAGAAGGAGAAGAAGGAGCTACTGAGCTTGTCCAATGTGAAGAACTTCTAACTTGTAATTGTCTACCTAGAACCCTAGCACTACCCCCATTATATACTGGTTGAGGATGCAGTTTACAAGATGGGTTCTAGGGTTTACTATTTGGATCTGGGCCTTACAAAGTGGACCAGCTGGACAGGGCCAAACGATAGGCCCGGGTCCAGTCAAGCCTCCAATACAGGGAAGGACAACGCTACAGTGTCCAACGCCCCTGCTTTACTCGTCAGCCGGCTCTTTATCCATCAGCCGGCTCTTTCTACGTAAGCCGGAGCTTTCCTTGTCAGCCCTTGCTTTGCTCCTTAGCCTCCAGCTTTTGCATAGTTGTCCGGTAGCGCCGGCCAGGCTAGCCAGCCTGTCCGGTCAAAGGTGCACTCAGCAAGGAGTGTCATTCCTACCGTACTACCGCTAGCGGATCCGTGGCGGCTGGCTAGGAGCGGCCTCCTAGCCGGTTCTTCTGGCTACCCGGCTAGACGGGCCAGCTGGGGAAACTTGGATACAGCACGGGTGGGGGATTCCACCGGCTGTGGTTCCTTGATCTGGGTCTAGACGGCATGAGCTCCTTGGAGCCGGCTGGTTGGTCCCGTCTTGGCCTACCCGGGGGTTATCCCCCCGACACTAGTCCCGAGCACGTTAGGACTTGGCCCTGTGGAGAAGTTCTTGCGTGCTCATTTGAAATGATTGATGGTGTAGATGCTTTGTCGTTTTCTTTTGTCTTGTAGTCTTTGTCTTGTACCGGCTTGAGATTCTTTGTTGTTTCCCGGCTAGGGTTTACCGGCTACGGAGCCAATGGCCCCACCCATAGGGTGTGAGTGCTGATCTACTAGACCGGCTGCCGCACCCGTCCGGGAGAGGGATCACCAGTTTGCTATCATCGTTGCTTGCGTCAGCCACGCCTGCCATTTCTGGCATGCGTCGTGTCAGTTTGACCCCTTGGTCTGCCGCGGCAGTTTTTGGTAACTGCACGCATTCTCTCATCATTGCGGTTTCTTGGAGATCGTGGGCGCGGTTTGCCTCCCGCAGTAACTCCTACGAGATCTTCTGTGTGCATGATGTCGGCGCACGTGATCTACCCCGAACCGTCGTGGAGAAGTGGGGCAGTTGCCTGCCACGTGGCGCGGAGGGAGGGCAACTGGTGCAGCCTTTCTTCCCCGATAAATAGGGACGGCAAGGAGCGGGGGCTCTTCACTTCGTCTTCCTATGCTTGCCGCCCCTACTCTCCTTCGCGCTCTAGCCCTCCACTGCTCCTCTGCGCCGCTGCTTCTTGGTTGCCGGTGCCATTCCTTTTCTTCCGCAGCAACGGGCCCCCGAGCTTCAAACACGGCCACCTTCCCGAACAATATGTTGCCCGATGTCGCTGGCGGGTGGTGTGGCTGGTACGGCACCGAGGAGTTGGTGCAGAAATACCAGCGGGGGAGGTTCCTACCATCGGAGGGCTTGGTGAAGCACCACCTCACGCCGGAGGGCGAGCGGGTGCCCAACCCTCAGCCTGGCGAGGCTATCGTCTTCCTCGCCCACTTCACTCGTGGCCTTGGGATACCACTAAGCCGGTTCGTCCTGGAGCTGCTTGTCTCCTTCGACCTCCAGCTCCACCATCTCAGAGCCAACGCCGTGGCGATGCTATCGCATCATGCAGCTTGCTGCAAGGCGTACCTCGGTGTCCGCCCCGACACCGTGAACTTCTTGAAGTTTTTTCACTTCAAGGTCTAGGTGGTTGGCAAGGGCGGCCCGCTGACGGAGACGGGCTGCTGCGCCATCTACCCGGGGCCGTCGACGGTGATGTCGTGTCTGGAGCATGCGGACACCGTCAAGCTATGGTAGCGCTCGTATTTCTACATGTGCAATGCCACCGAGGTGGACTGGATCAAGATTCCGGTCTTCACAAACGTCCCTTCCACCCGGAAGGCCTGGAGCGTCCATCACTTGGGCACCCAGGGTGACATCGACCGGATGGCCGCTCGGCTGGCGGTCCTGGTGTGGAAGGAGCGGCTCACCGCCCAGGACATTTTGCTGTCCTGGATGGCGAGCTGCGTGCTCCTGCTGCAGCACCGGTCGCACAATATGTGCCACCACTCCGACCATCTGGACCCCACCCGGGTGTCCCGACTGGACGTGCCGTACGCGGCCCTCTGCGAGTGGCTTGCCACCATCTCCAAGGAGGCGTCTAAGGAGGACTAGGAGTTCTCCTGCCGCTCGTACCACCGCGGCCGGCTCCCGCCGAAGGTGTGTCTTTTATCCTCTTCTCCTGGTGGATTTTCCTGAGGGATTCTTGTTTCGTGCCTCTTATCTTCCCTTGTTGAGTAGCTTTTTACGGTGCAGCTAGCGGAGGATGGCATGGGACACAATGAGCTCCCCAACTTCGCCACGGACCACAAGCCCGCAAAGGCTCCGCCGGTGGAGCCGGAGCGGTTCCCCATGCGGGCCGACGAGGGCTGCGAGTTCCCACCCGGTGAGAGTTTTTTCCTCGTCCTTGCCTGCCTTGCTCCTGCTGCGCTCTAGCCGCCAACTTGATATTTTGCTTGTGTTGGAACAGCCGCGCATGGCGAGGATGTGGATCTTGCCGCCGCCGCACCTAGGGCCAGGGGGAAGCGTGCCGCCTCGACCAGCGCTACGCCGACTGGAGGCGCCGCCAAGAAGAGCCACCACCCTAGACCCGCGGCCACCATGCCGAGCGTTGCCGGGTAGGTGTTCCTTTACTCCTGATACTTGTATTGATTGACTCGCACTTGCTTTGTTCACCCTTGTCTTTCCTGCAGCGAGGCGATGACCTTGCCCGGCTCCGCGACCATCGCCACTGCGTCCGCCCCTCCGCCTACCGGGGACGGAGGTGCGTAGGCTACGACGCCCGAGGTTGCGCCGGCTGTGACGCCCGAGGCAGCACCTGATCCGCCGGCTAGGGCCACTGTGGATGCGGCGGAGGTGGTGCCGCTGGCTGCGCCTGTCACGCTTCACTAGGCCGGGGCCATTTCTCGGCTTGCCGAGGGTCTTCTGCTTGGGCGCACTGGCACGGCCGCACCTCCCTCTGGCTTGACGGTGGGTGCTGACTCTGGCGCCTACCAGGTGGAGGAGCTGGTGGAGGTGCCACAGCCAGAGGTCCCTATCCAGTAGGCGTGTGGGCCCTCCGCGACCCCAGGGAGCGATGACGACCTTTAGGTCACCGGCTGGATGGCGGCTCGGGCTGCACCGCCGCTGGACACCACCCTGGCGCAGCTGTCGAGGACGGCACCCATGGCCATTGTCCAGGCCCGCCAGCTGGTGGAGGCGCTGGAGTCGGGGCTTGGCCAGGCCAAGGCACTGGGGGCCTCCGTCGAGGTATGCCCTGTTGCCGATCTTGATGTTTGTTCACCGTCTCATGCCACAGCCGGTTCTTACTTCTCTCTTTTATGTAGAGGGTTCTCGTCGACGCTGCCAAAACCTCGCAGGACTTAGGCTGTAAGTTTGCTTGCTCTGTCGTGTCTTCCCGATTGCGTGATTTCTCGCGCTTCTTGTTGAATATTGGTTACCCTCCTGCAGCTCTGCTATTAGACCGGGACCGTGAGGTGGCCCGGCTGAAGGGAGAGGTTGCCCAGCTGGAGGAGTCCAACAAGGCTCGCCAGGACCAAATTTCCTAGCTGGCTGTGCATCAGGAGCAGATGGAGATCAAGGCTGGCCAAGCCAAGAAGGTGGCGGACACCCGGACCAAGGCACTGAAGAATCTGGAGGTGCTCTATGCCACCTAGGAGGATGCCCTCAAGGCTTCCAAGGCCAGGGAGGCGACGGTGCTGGGATAGCTTTGCCAGATCACCGAGATTGTCGTCAATAAGTGTTCTCAATCCTAGCCCGTATTGTAGTTTTGCCTTCTGCAGCCCACATTGACCATTATCTCTTTTCCCGGGTACAGCTAAGTATCCTAAGTCGACTAATCAGGCGCTAGCCCGCATTCCCGAGATGGATCCGGAGTAGGATCTCCACCCGGGGAGCTGGTGGCGGTTGTCAGTGAGGAGGCGAACCGGCTTTGTGCCGCCGCTCTCAACGTCCATGACTATGTCTGGCCCGACACTGTCTAGCTGGCCACCATGGACGCTCTGGCCAAGAAGCTGTCGGGCGCTTCGGATCTTATGGATGTGGCTTAGGAGTGGGCGGCTCATGGAGGTGCGGAGATGGTGTTGGCACTGTTGAAGTCCTAGTACCCAGATGTGGATCTGTGGAGCCTTTCTTGCGGATTTCGCCAGGGTACCAGCTACGATCAGCTTCGCGCTGAGGTTCGTGATATCCGCTCTTGTGGCATGAAGATTGGGAGCTTCGTCCAGCTGGACCGGGACTTCAGCGACCCGGCTGGCATGGAGCCGTATCACCATGATCCGGCTGTGCCGCACACTAAAGCCCTGGCTGTGCCCAAGACCACCTCGGCCGACGTCACCTCCAGCAGCCAAGCCCCAGCCAGTGCCTCTGGCCCTTCTGCCAGCTAGTTAACTTGATCCCCGGTATGCCGGGAGTATTTGTGGATGAAGAACCTGTTTTTTTCTTGTGCTATTGAACAATCGTCTATGTTCTTGTTACTAAAATCTAGTGGGAGCATCGCCTCCCTTTGGATAGTTGCCTGTGGTTTTTCATTTGCACTTTCTATTTTGCAATTGTTGCATGCTTATTTCTATGGGGGGTGCGTAAGCGCACCCACAGGGTGTAGTCCCCCAGGTTCGGGTCGGCTGGAGGATACAACCGGGTCGAAGCTCCTTTATGCTATTGTCTATTTGCAGGTTTCTGTGTGGGGGCGCGCAAGCGCACCCATAGGGTGTAGTACCCGAGGGTCGCGCCGGCTGGAGGATACAGCCGGGTCGAATCTCCTTGACCTGCTCTGCTGCCGCTGGAAGCTACTAGCCTTCGGCTTGGGTGTTCATCGTGGAACTTTGGCTCATGCAAACATAGAAACAAACAAGTTGTTTGCCTGGTTAAACAGATGCAAGTTGAATTGCAATCTTAGATTCACTAGTTTTGAAGTTTTGTTGTTTCGCACAAATCCAATGACTTTGCCCTTTTCTCAGGGAGCATTGGCCAGTTTTGATGTTGTTCCCTAGCTGGGTTCGAGCCGGAGTCGAAGGGGTAGCTTAATAGGCATACGGCACGATACTTCGGGTTTGGGTCATTGGCCTTGGGCGAGCGAGCGCAGCCGGGACGTCCAGACGTCCTTGTGTTCCTCGTAGCTTTTTCGTGTAGGGGCCTTCGAGCATTCTGCTCTTGCCGGATCTGTCAGCCGGCTTGCGGTCTGCAGCCGGAACTGAAGAGGACGCCCTAGGAACCACGTACAGTCCTTTGCCGTGTGGGTCATGCAGCCGTCTGGGCCAACCGGCGAGTCCCCGAGTAGAATCGCCGGCTTCGGGGTTAGAGTAATGCAGTCGGAAAACCAAATTGTGCAGCATGACTTGCTAATTTATTGCGGAGTCCCCGATACTGTGTCGAGGCTCCCATGCATGTTCATTACCTAAAGGTAAGATACATACACTTCTTGTTCAAGTGTAAAAGGGGCGAAGCAAGATCGCGTTCCATGGGTGCTCAGTTTCTTCGCCTGAGCGATCCATCTTGTTCTTTTCCGGCTGGCGGGCGTCGATGAGGTAGTATGAGTTGTTCTGCAGTGCCCGGCTAATGATGAATGGGCCCTCCCAAGGTGGAGATAACTTGTGCATCCCCTTGGTGTCTTGTACCAGCCTTAATACCAGGTCGCCTTCGCGGAACGAGACGCTGCGATTCCGGCTGGCATGGTAACGGCGCAAATTTTGCTAGTAGATGGCACATCTGGACAAGGCCAACTCGTGTGCTTCTTCGAGAAGGTCAACGCTGTCCTCATGTGCTTCTTTGGCTTGCTGCTCTGTGTAAAGAAGTTTGCGGGGTGCGTCGAACTCGATGTCTGTGGACAAGACTGCCTCCGCCCCGTAGATGAGGAAGAAACGAGTGTAGTCGGTGGACCGGTTTGGCGTGGTGCGAAGGCTCCAAAGCACAACCGGTAGCTCCTCAATCCAGCAGCCAGGGGATCGCATCAGTGGCTCGATCAGCCGGGGCTTGATTCCGGATAGGACTAGGCCGTTTGCTCGCTCGCACTGTCCGTTGAATTGGGGGTGAGCCACAGATGTAAGGTCCAGGCAGATGCCCTTGTATCCGCAAAATCGTGCGAAAGCTCCCTTGGCGAAATTTGTGTCGTTGTCGGTTATGATGCTGTTGGGTTAGCCAAAGCGTGTGATTATGTTCATGAAGAACTTGACCACTGTTGGTCCATCTAGCTTCTTTATTGGCTTTTCCTCTATCCACTTGGTGAATTTTTCCACCGCCACCAGCAAGTGCGTCATGCCGGATCTGGCCGTTTGAAAATGGCTGACCATGTCGAGCCCCCAGACGGCAAATAGCCAGGTGATGGGAATTGCTTAAGTGCTGCAGACGGAGTGTGCTTCTGCTGGCTGAACTGCTGACAACCGTTGCATGCCTTGACGATTTGTTCCGCGTCTTACAGTGCCGTGGGCCAGTAGAACCCATGGCGGAATGCCTTTGCCACTATGGCTCATGACGACGCGTGGTGGCCAACCTCGCCCTGGTAAATGTCGGTCAACAGCCAGATTCCTTCTTCCCAGCTCACGCACCGCTGATAAATGCCCCCAATGCTGCGCTTGTAGAGCTCGTTGTTGATGATGATGTATGCGCGAACTCTGCGCTTCACTTGCCTTGCTTCTACCACTTCTTCGGGTAGTTCTCCGCTTGCCAGGAATTTCATGAATGGCTTGGCCCATGTTGGGGTTTCTCGGATGGCGTATACCACCTGCATGAGCAGATTCACGTCTACGCGGATAGCCGGGCTGGACCTGTTTGGTGGTCGACCCGGCGAAGCAGTAGAGCAGGCGGCCTCCAGGCTGGACACGGCAGTCCCCGGGTGCAGTGAAGCAGTCCCCGGGTGCGGTGGAGCAGTCCTCGGGTGCGGTGAAGCAGTCCACGTCTTCTTCATGAGTTCGTACAGCGGGAGTGCTTTCTTGCCCAGCCGGCTGATGAACCGGCTAAGGGAGGCCAGGCATCCGGTGAACTTCTGGACATCTCGTAAGTTCTTGGGCGGCTGCATGCACTCGATTGCGCCGATATTCTCCGGGTTCGCCTCGATTCCTTGCTCTGATACGAGAAAACCGAGGAGTTGACCGGCTGGGAAGCTGAACACGCACTTCTCCGGGTTCATCTTCATCTAGAACCGGCGGAGGTTGGTGAATGTTTCCTTCAGATCTTCAAGGAGTGTCTGGCGCTCCTTGGTCTTGACTACCTCATCACCGACGTAGTTGTGTATGTTTCTGCCGATCTGAGTCTGCAAGCACTTCTGCATGCATCGTTGGTATGTTGCTCTAGCGTTCTTTAGTCCAAACGGCATGGTGGTGTAGCAGTAGGCTCCGTAGGGAGTGATGAACGTTGTCTTTATTTGATTAGCGGGGTTCAGCCGGATCTGGCGGTAGCCAGAGTACGCGTCCAGAAATGACAACAGCTCGCAGCCGGCCGTGGAATCAATCACTTGGTCTATCCTTGGCAGGGCGAATGGGTCTTTGGGGCATGCTTTGTTCAGACTGGTGTAGTCAACACACATGCACCAAGTCTTGTTCTTCTTTAGCACGAGTACGGGGTTTGCCAGCCATTCTGGGTGGAAAACCTCCATGATGAATCTGGCTGCGAGCAGCCGGGTGATCTCCTCACCGATGGTTCTTCTTTTTTCTTCCATGAAGCGGCGTAGTGACTGTTTGATCGGCTTTGCGTCCGGCCTAACATGTAAAGAGTGCTTGGCGAGCTCCCTCGTAACACCTGGCATGTCCTTGGGGGACCATGCGAACATATCCTGATTCTCATAGAGGAAGTCGACAAGCGCGCTTTTCTATTTGCTGTCAAGGCCGTCTCCGACCAGGACGAACTTGTCCGGCTCATCCTCGTTCAACAGGATCTTTCTCGTGCCCTTGGATGGCTTGAACTGTGCTTCTCCGGCTGTCTTGGGTTCGCCAGCCGGCATGTCCTTCTGCAGGGCCGCCATGTTCTGCATGATTATGCGCTTCTCTTCCGCGATGATCATGGCTTCTGCTATCTTGGACCCGTCCGTGGTGCACTCCACAGACCGTCTATAGCAACCAGCCACGGTGATGACACCCTTGGGCCCTGGTAGCTTCATCTTGAGGTACGCGTAATGACCATGAATTTGGTGAGCGCCAGGCGCCCCAAGGTTGTGTGATACGCGCTGTAGAGGTTGACCACCTCGAACCAGATGGGCTTGTGGCGGAAGTTATCCTCCATGCCGAAGATGACGTCCAGCTGGATCTTTCTAATGGGTGAGTGCGACGGGCATGGGACAGCTCCGTGGAAGGAGGTGCTCGACGGCTCCAGCTGCGACTCGCTGATACCGAGTCGGTCTAGCAAGCTGCCTTACAGGAGGTTGATGCTGCTCCCTCCGTCTACGAGGACATGGGAGAACCTGGAGGAATGCTTCCGGGAGATAATGATAGGGTCCAAAACCATCGCGTAAGTGCCTGGGTGAGGCATCTCAGCTGGCTGGTCCTTCTGGCTCCATCCAACTTCTTGCTCTGACCAGTTGAGGTACTGGGGAACGGGAGGAACGATTGTGTTCACTTCCGCCTCGCGGCACCTCTTGTTGTGCTTGGTCTCCGGCTCCGTCGTGAAGATGTGGTAGTTTCCCACCGGGCGGGGGTAGTTGTTATCATCATCTTTCCTTCGGTGTTGGTTATTGCGATCGCCTGGCGGCCCACCGGCTGGGGGAGGCGGTGCCTATGCAGCCGGTGTACCAGCGATCGCTGCCATCTTCTTTGTCCAGGTGCACTGGCGTGTGGTTTGCGTAGCCGGATTGTTGCCTCCACTATGGAACTTGCATGGCCCATCAAGCATTGACTCGATGGTGTACTTGGGCCTCGGAGGCCGGTCATCAGGCTTTTGTCTCCGGCTTCCGCCTGCAGCCAGATCCTCCTGTACTGCCGCTACCTGCCTAGAACCGTACTGGTTATCCGGCTGGTCATCCTTTCTCTTGCCGTGGCGGTTGTCATGCCGCCTGGAATTGTGGCCATTTCCTTCCGGCTGGCGCCGATCCACGGCGACGTCGATGATCATTTGCCCTTGGTCGTCCACCCGATTAGATCTTTTCATGGCCGCGTCGGCCGTGGCGTACTTGTCTGCAATGGCCATGGTCTGCGCCATGGTTGTGGGATCCACCCGGTGAAGCTTGTGTTTGAGCATAGTGTCGTCTCTACAGCCGTTGATGAAGAAGTCAACTGCCTGGTGCTCGTGTACCCCCTCATAGGAGTTGTGCATGCTCGTCCACTGGGTTATGTAGGAGCGATCGGATTCATTCGGACCCTGTACGCAAAGGGCGAGCTTGCCGGGTCGTCCTGGGCGCTTGTACGTGCCGGTGAAGTTGCGGACAAACGCCTGCTCGAACTCGATCCATGCTTTGATGTTGTTATCGGGGAGGTTGTTGAGCCACGTCCTGGCTGAGTCAAGGAGCATGAGAGGGGCATAGCGTACGGCCACCGCCATGCGATGCCCACAACAGTGGTGTAGTCCACCAACCAGTCCTCTGGCTTAACCAAGCCGTTGTATTTTGGCGTATCCCTTGGGAGAGAAAATCCCTTTGGAAACAGCTCATTCCGAATGCGCGGTCCGAAGCATCTTGGCCCGGCTGGACTTTCTTCTTCTAGCGCGCGTGACTGGACCAGTAGGTCGATTCGTGCGCGCGCCTCTTGCTGTTCCTCCGGCTCGAGCGGTCCTAGCCGGCCGGATAGGCGGTACTTGGGCAGCGCTTGGCCTTTTCCGGCTTTGTCAGCCGGCTCACGGTTTTTGCTAGTAACAGCTGCCGCATCGCGGGCGTTGTGCCCACGGCCTATAGATCCACCATGTGGGCGGTTGCTTGGCCTTGCTCCGTTTGGGAAAGATGCCTTGCTGCTGCCTACAGCCGGAACTGCCATCCGGCGAGCCAGTTGGGTCCTGTTGTTGCCGGCCATGCTGAGTTCTGCCTCAGCCTGCTGTTTGTATGCCGTGACCATGAGGAGATGGACACATGCCTGCTGAAGGAGCACCTCCTCGCCCTCCAAGTGGCTTAGCTCTGCGACTGCCGCCTCCGCGGCCCTCATGTTTTTAGCGGGAGTGCTGTAAACTGGCTGTACCGCGGGTGTACGCGGATCAGCGGCGCGATCCATCTCCGAACCGAGGTTTTGGCCTTGGGGCTGGGCCAGGCGGCTGGTGCCAGGTAAGCGGGCAAAGCCGTGCACGATGTTCTACTCGCGCATGGTCGCGTTCATCCGTCGTTGGTCAACTGCTACTTTTCCAGCTTCCGTGGTGGGCACCAACTGTCATGGTGTGGAACACGGCAGTACCATCGGGGATGGCTTGAAGGGGACAATCAGGATGCTATCAGTGGCTACTCGCAACGGGTTGGGCATAGATAATGCAAACACAACGATGTACCCAGGTTCGGAGCTCTCTTGGCAAGGTAAAGCTCCTACTCCTGCAAGGATCTACTATCAAAGGGGCGAATGCCCAATATAGATGCTCCTTGAGCTGTTTTCCTGGCTACTCCTTGCTAGAAGGAGAAGAAGGAGCTACTCAACTTGTCCAAGGTGGAGAACTTCTAACTTGTAATTGTCTACCTTGAACCCTAGCACTACCCCCCCTTATATACTGGTTGAGGAGGCAGTTTACAAGATGGGTTCTAGGGTTTATTGTTTGGATCTAGGCCATACAAAGTGGGTCGGCTGGACAGGGCCAAACGATAGGCCCGGTTCCAGTCAAGCCTCCAGTATAGGGAAGGACAGTGCTACAGTGTCTAGTGCCCCTGCTTTACTTGTCAGCCGGCTCTTTATCCGTCAGCCGGCTCTTTATGCGTAAGCCGGAGCTTTCCTCGTCAGCCCTTGCTTTGCTCGTCAGCCTCCAGCTTTGGCACAGTTGTCCGGTAGCGCCAGCCAGGCTAGCCAGCCTGTCCGGTCTAGCAAGGAGCATCATTCCCACTGTACTACAGCTAGGGGATCTGAGGCGGCCGGCTAGGAGCAGCCTCCCAGCCGATTCTTTTGGCTACCGGGCTAGACGGGCCAGCCGGGGAAACTTGGATGTGGACTGGGTGGGGGATTCCACTTGGCTGTGGTTCCTTGATCTGGGTCCAGATGGCATGCGCTCCTTGGCGCCGGCCGGTTGGTCCCGTCTTGTCCTACCCGGGGGTTACCCCCCCCCCCCCCCCCCGACAAGGAAGCCACAGGGCACGTGGTGGAGTGGGCCATTGAGCTATCCGGCTTCGACCTCCACTTCGCTCACACCCAAACCATCAAGAGTGCAACTTTGGCCAAATTCGTCACTAAATGGACTCCCATGCATGAAGATGAGGAAGATCCATCCTCCTTGCTTCTCGAGAAGGCTGGTCTCCATGACTGGATCATGTACTTCAATGGTTCCTACTCCATCGATGACTCGGGATTAGGCGTGCTACTCGTGTCGCCCTCCGGGAACCAATTGAAGTACGTGGTGCATATGCTCTATCATGGAGATCATTTAACTAACAACAACACCGAGTACGAAGGACTACTTGCTAGCCTCAGGATTGCGAAGGACCTAGGCATCAAATGCCTAGTCATTCGGGGGGATTCAGAATTGGTGGTCAATCAGATTAGTAAGGATTATGATTCCCCATGAATGTTTCCGTACGTGGAAGAAGTTAGGAAACTTTAGAAGCACTTCGACGGGCTCCAGATGGAGCACATCCCTCACGGCTCCAACGCCATCACTAACAAGCTATCAAAGATCACATCAGCCCAAGGATGCGTTGTTAGGGGTGACCCTTTGGGGTGGCCTGATATTTCACGAAACTCCGGGAGTTGCAATGGAACTGTGAGAGGGAGAGAGGGAGGATCAAATCCAAGCAAACTCACATGAGAAGAACACTATGAACACCACGCACGCGATACACAAAGGAACCTAAAGCTCACGCTGGTAGCTACCGGTCGGACACAATCCCTAGGATAGGTGGTGGGCAAGAACTCTCTCTCTCTCTCTCTAATTGGCACGATGAGAGGGAGTATTGGTGAGATCTTGACAACTTGGAGAAGGACACCGACTCCAAGGCCTTGTACAACTTGAATGCACTATGGAAAAATCCAATATGTTGGGGATAATTGGTGCTCCTTGTCAAGGATCATGAGACTTAAATTAGATAGATCCTCAAAGTGGTTTCTTCTAGTTCAATTATCCAAGTCTAAGGAATAAGGGGGCATAGGGGCTATTTATAGTACTTAGGGTGAAGGGGTAGGTAAAGGGAATATTCTAGGGCATTAAACCTAGATCCATGCACAAAGAGGGTTTCCGGTGGTAAGTCCGACGACACCAGATCTGGTGCCAGAAGTTTCCGACAGCCGCTGGTTTCTCCTTAACCGGATTGGTGTGCCGAAGGCAGTTTTAGTGGGGCACCGGTTTGATCCAGCGGTCACCAGTTTGTTTCGGCCTAGACTCCAGTAGTGCCATAACTATCACCGGATTCGTCTGTCGCTTCCTTCTCATGTGCTCTTGCCGTTCCTTCTTGAGGGTCATATCTAAGGATGCATAAAGTATTGGCATGAACTAGTAGGCCATTCAAAGGATAGTCAAATTCACACATGGAGAGGAGTGACTTCACCTTATCATGTAGTAGTTTGGATCGAGCGCGGGTGATTAGTCCACTTGGGGGACTTGGCATAGTAGATGTAGGTACGTTCGTAGGACGGGCTGCATCAGGTCCCCCCTTAGGAAAGAGTCGTCCCCGACTCTTCAACCTCATCATCTCCATGAATGGCGATAGGTCCTTCACATTGAACATGTTTCTTACGAGATACTTTGATGTCGGGATGTCGATGACGTATGCATTGTTATTGATCTTCTTGAGGACCTTGAAGGGACCATCTCCCATTGGCTTGAGCTTGGAGTCATGATCTTTGGGGAAGCGGTCTTCACTTAGATATATCCACACAAGGTCACCTTCTTCGAAGATCATCTCTTTCTTGGTCTTGTTTAGCCTTGATGATTGGCGAATAACTTGTTGCTTGATAATAGCTCTTGTGCCTTCATGTAGTTTCTTCATTGCTTGAGCATGTTTGTCGATGTCCATGTTGGTGCGCTCATGGAGATGAAGCGATGGGATGTCGAGTGTGGTGAGGGGCTCGAATCCATAGACGATCATGAATGGGCTCTTCATTGTTGTGGAGTTCTTGGATCGATTGTAGGCAAACTCGGCATGGGGAATGCATTCCTCCCAATCCTTAAGATTCTTCTTGATCAACACACGAAGGAGGGTTCTAAGGCTTCGGTTGATGACCTTGGTTTGGCCATCGGTTTGAGGGCGCGAGGCGGACGAGAAGAGGAGCTTGACACCGAGCTTGGCCATGAGCATCTTCCATATGTAGCTCATGAATTTTACATCATGGTTGGAGATGATGGTTCTTGGCACACCATGAAGACGAACTATTTCCCTAAAAACAAATTTGCAATATGTGAAGCATCATCGGTCTTATGGCATGGGATGAAGTGTGACATTTTTAAAAAGTGATCCACTACCACAAATATGGAATCATGACCATGCTTAGATCTAGGTAATCATAATACAAAGTCCATGCTAATGTCCGACCAAGGTGCATGAGGAATAGGAAATGGCATATAAAGACCAAATGGGTTAGACTTTGACTAAGCTTGGACACATGTTGAGCATCACTGCGAGTGGTGCTCCACGTATCGCTTCATCTTTGGCCAATAGTAGTGCATGGAGATCATGTCATATGTCTTGTCATGAGAAAAGGGGCCCATTAGGCCTCCACCATGAGACTCTTGGAGAAGAAAATTTTGGAGAGATAACTTCGAAATGCAAAGCTTGTTTTGTTTGAAGAAAAAACCATTGTGCAAATAGAAGTCATCAAATCCTTTTTGAGTGGAACACTTTGCAAATATTGGTCCAAAGAACGGATCAGGAGCATATAAATTTTTGATATCATCAAGAATATCGTCAAAGTAGACTACCACACTTTTTCCAATGAGAGATCTCAAAATGTGGTTCATAAGGCGCATGAAGGTGGATGGGGCATTAGATAGGCCAAATGGCATGACCAACCATTCATAGAGACCAAGTTTGGTCTTGAAGGCGGTTTTACACGCATCTCCTTCTGCCATATGTATTTGATGATAACCACTACAAAGATCAATTTTCGAGAAAATAGTGGCTCCACTCAATTCATCAAGCATATCATAGAGACATGGTATTGGATGTAGATAACACACAGTGCTGGCATTGATTGGATGACACTCCATGCACAACCGTAACATATCATCCATTTTTGGAACAAGAATCACGGGTACCGCACTTGGGCTTCTTCTTACTTGGATCAAACTTTTGGAGATGAGGTGGTTAATTTGCCATTCGATCTCCTTTGTCTCCTTCTAGTTTGTGCGGTATGCAGCACAGTTTGGTAGAGGTAGGGGATGAGGTCGATGTGATGCTCGATTACGCGAATAGGAGGTAGTCCATGAGGTAGTTCTTCGGGAAACACATCCTTGAATTCCTACAAAATAGCAATTAAAGAGGGAGGGACATTTGTTAAGTTGTTAGCCCCTTGCACTTGTCCCTTGCGAACAAGGACATAGTGCAAGATAGATGGGTTATTCCTCACTTCTCTTATCTCACTTTTGGTGGCAAGAAGAACACTCTTAGTTTTTCCACTCGAGTTTGGTTGTTGGCTCTCACTCGCTATATGGTGGTTCTCTTGCTCACCACTCTTCTCAGAAGATGGTTTTGTGGTTTGCACCCTCTCTAAAGCCTTTGCATTGTTTGTAATTATTTGGCTAGGAGTCATCAGTTGCAAAACACATGTCTTGTCAAGCCACTTGAAGGTATACACATTTGGGAGGCCATCATGTAGGGCACCTTTGTCATATTTCCATGGTCTACCAAGCAACATATGGCACACGGTAACTGGGACCACATCACACTCCACCATGTCTTTGTATGGTCCAATTGAGAATGTTACCGAGATGGTGTGCTTGACCTTCACAGACCCTTGGTCACTTAGCCATTGCACATGGTAGGGGTGCTTGTGTGGATGGAGGGTGAGATTGAGCTTTTCACATAGCTTGGTGCTTGCTAAATTTTGGCAGCTCCCTCCATCAATGATTACTTTGATGGATTTCCCATTGATGCCGACATGTGTTTGGAAGATGTTGCATCTTTGATCTACTTGCTCTTGTGCTTGGGTAGTCAAGACTCTTGTGAAAATAAGCGAAGTACTTGTGTCACATTCACAGATGAGGCGCTCTTGATCATCTCCAACATGTTGCCTTGTGAGTGCTTCCTTGACTCATTCATCGAATTCTTCTTCACTCAAGTATTCCTCTTCACCATTTTCATGGATGAACAATACTTTCGTATTTCCACACTTGAATTACTTGTTTCCTTTTGTCGAAGATTTGTCCCGCGAAGGAACTAGGGTCCAACAATCCCTTGGTTCGTGAGGGGGCTGACACACGATTCCAAGGAAACTCGGTGTTGATGGCAGCGGTGGAGCAAGCACACGACAGAGAGGTGACACCGGGTTTTTTACCCAGGTTCAGGACCCTCATGAGGAGGTAAAGACCCTACTCTTGCTTTGTTGTATTGCTCGCGTGCTTCACGAGGGTACAATGGAGGATGAAAGTCTAGGGTTTTAGATCTCAAGGATCGATTCCCCCTAAGGTAGGGAAAGGGCTCCTTATATAGGGCGGCATCGGGCCTCTTCCCTAGTCCATGGTGGGAAGGATCACCACAGGGTCGTCCCTTGAGGTCCCGGTCTACAGGACTGCTTTCTGGTGGACTAGGTCTTGGACGTCGGACGCTCCTCTATCCACTGGTAAAGTAGCCTCCCTTTTCCTCGTTTGTCTTTGTCCGGCGCTGCTCGCTGTCTCCCTTTCACCTAAACGGCAAAGTGGGGGGCCTGCCATGCTGAAGTCGCCGGTCCTTCCGTTGTAGAAAATATGTCAGACCGAACATTTCTCTGCCAAGGCGAATAGGGGGCACAGGACCACGTGCCCCTTGTCAGGACCCGCCTCGCCCGTAGGCCGCCTAGTGAAGTTACTGATAAGCCCCAGAATGTGCTCCAGAGCATCCGAAGTTGGGTTCTGCGGGGGTGCCTCCCGGGGGGAGAGTCCCCCTTGGGAGAGTGTCTCCTCGCGAAGTGGATCCTCACGAGGGTTCACCCGCCAGTGCTACCTCCGAAGTTATTGAAGCCTCTCGAAGGATTTTCACCAGGAGGCGCTGGGGACTGCTAACCGTCAGGACGTGGCACCCCGATTGCTAGGGCCCCGATAGTAGCCCCAGGCGCTTGGCTTGCATGTGTGCCCTGATAAGCTCGAAGGGGAAAGCGGCCTAGGATGGTTGGTGGGTCCCAGTTCCCGTCCGATCAACACGGACTTGCCATGCCCTCATCCTTACCGTGGATTTGAAGTGCCCATGAGTTCTCAACCGCGAATCTTGGGCACGTCGCCTCTGCCCCGAGAGTTGTTCCCACAATGTGACGGTGCGTGGGGCCTCGCAATTATACCGCGTGCCTGGGTAGCTATATGTCTTTTCAACTGGCTCCTTTTATATCGGGGAGGGAGTGCGTGATCTCCTCACTCCACACCTTTGTTCCCGTTCTGTTCCACTGCATGTTTGTGCAAAGACCATGTCCTACCTGATGGCATCCCCTTCTCTCTCCATCAACTCAATGGGCAAGGGTGCCATGATCGAGGGCAAGGGTGCTCCTGCCTTCACTCCGCCTGAGGCGGAGGAGGCCCATCATGAAGCGTGACCTAAGGCGGAGGAGGCCCATCATGAAGCGCGGCCGGGGGTGCCCGTGTGGGAGTGGTAGAGGAAAGCGCGGGGGGTCGTGGTGCCAATCCTGCCGCTGCCTCGCCCTCGGATGCAAAGGTACCGGTCGGCGTGACCCCGGTAAGGCACGGGTGTGGCCGCCCTCGTGGGAGTAGTCGTGGCCGCCGCGGGGGGCGCGGCGTCAGGTCTGGCACCTAGCCAGGGTCTTTGGTGCCAATCGCTGCACTGCCTCCTCCGGTGGTGATCAAGATAGAAGACGATCTTGATCCTGCCCGGGTGATCAATTTCATCATCATCCTCGGGAGCTCTGATTGGTTCGCTAGGGTGAGTCTCCCGTCACGCTTCACCCTCGGGGTCATGGCGAATCTCCCTAAGGAGGTGGATCTGCGGCACTCTGGCAGGCACGAGAGGTGGTGGGTGAGTGTCGAGACCCTTTCACCTAATGAGATGTACCTCTGCGATGGATAAAATCCATTCCTTGTTGCCCACTGCATCCTGCGTGGCTGCGTTTTGCGGTTCCCTACACCGGCAGAGGGGACATCTCCATCTTGATGTTTGACACCCTGCTGTGTCAGGTTGCCTGCCCGACGCACATCCCTTGAGGAGACGAGGCAGGGTCCACGGCGTGTCCGCCGCCATGCCCACGGGGCCGCGGGTCTTTTGCTAGCGTAGATGTAGCGTCCTTTAATATCTTTGTTTCCCCGCCGGGTTTATAAGGAAGAGTTGTCATGGATGTCTATAAGCGGATCTTCACGCTTGTCGCTTCTCCCATTACGTGTTTTCATTATGATTCTTGGAGTTTGTGAGTCTACAGTGTGGCTTCGTCCTGGCAGAGATGGCGGTGTCCGATGTGACGTCTTCTAGGCGACGAGCTTTGCGATCCCCCTGTGAACCCGCCCGAGGTTTGGCATTGACAGAGGAGGCCTTGTGAGGGGTGATTGCGGAGGCCAGTGCCCTCGTTGATCGCCTCTGTCTGGTCATCTTACTCGCTACACCAGGGATCATGCGTAATGACTCATGAGGAGCCTCCGCGTGTCTCCGGGTCCCGTTGCTTGGGTGGTTCTAACCTCTAGAGGCTTACATGCGTTGTTATACCGCGAGATTCCTCCTAGGGGGAGTATCATTTCATGGGGGTTTTACCGTTGGTAAGGCAACTTGTCGTTGGGCCCTTTTTGGGTCACCAGTCCAGCGATCACGGCTCCATAGAGTTTTGTGTCGCGCGTCCCTCGTGGAGCCTCTCGAGGAGGTGACCGTAGAGGAGGATATGCGTGCTGTGGGAAGGTCCTGTAATGAACTCATGTGGCAAGTTATGGTTGTCAGGAGCCATGTGTGAGGTAACTTAAAGTCGCGGCCGAGCGGCAAGGTCAGGGCTCAGCAAACTAGGCCCTTTAGTTTTCTGGCCGCCTGAGGGGTGAGTGCCTTACGAGGAGCGCTGCAAACATCTCGAGGAGAAGGTCGTCTGGGTAGCACGAGGATTTTTGATTTTTTAAAGGCCAGGGACCGTGGGTGAAGTAACTTTCGACCGGGGAACGGGCCAAAAGTTCAGAGCTCGACACTTTAGGTCCTGGAGAGCATAGGCCGCGGAGGGGCAGTGCCTCACGAGCCGTCACAAAGATGCCTTTTCGGCCAGGAACCTTTGGTGAGGTAACTTATAGCCGAGGATTAGGCCGTAGGTTCAGAGCTCGACACTTTAGGTCCTGGAGAGATTAGGCTGCGGAGGGGCAGTGTCTCACGAGCCGTCATGCCGATGAAAATTTAGGTCAGGAACCGTGGGTGAGGTAACTCACAGCCGAGGAACAGGTCGTGAGTTCAGAGCTCGATGCTTTAGGTCCTGACGAGTTTAGGCCGCGGAGGTGCAGTGCCTCATGAGCCACCCCGTAGACCTTACCAGGAGAGGGTCGTATGGCAAAAGCATGCACCGCTAGAGGTCCGTACATGCGCCGCGCGAGGGTCTCAAGCACCAGGAACCATGGGTGAGGTGAATTATGGCTGGGACTATTCCGTAAGTTCTGAGCTCAACACTATCGGCTCTGATGTTGATGGGGACTAACCCAGTGATGAGCACTGTTCCTAGCCCCTGCTCGTGCGGTGTGTGTAAGGGAAACTTGGCAGCACGGGTTTTGGAGAGATGCCTTTCCAAGGGAAAAACCAAATAGCGAAACATGCACAAAGCACAAGATCCAAAAAAGCGCCAGTAGTTCAAGCTTATTACAAGGCCACCATGGCTCGCACGGGGTCTCACAAGAGATGAAGCTGTAAGGTATGAGAGTTTGTCAAGGGTCACCTTCAAAAAGTCGTGGAATCAGGCGTGCCGTTCGGAGAGGTTTGTCCACCTTCCAGTAGCCTGATCCACCCGCTCAGCTGGTAGCTTAGTCGCTGCCATGGGGCAGCTGGTGTTGTACGCGTGCTAGGTGCAGTCCATCAGGAGGTTCGGAGCCCCGGGGTCATCGCCGTCCTTGGGAACCTCCCCACCACTCGCGAGGATGGGTGGGGGCGGTCCCGAGTCCCTCCTAAAGGCGCGGGTGTCGGTCGCGCCCAACTCCTCGCGAGACGGGAAAAGAGCAGCTACTTCCCTCTTTGCCATGGCATTTTCTTGGGCCATCATCCGCTTCCTCCTTATGGAGCCTCCCACATAATCCAAGGCATCCACGTCCTCAGGGTAGGTAGCAGCCGCGGTCTTGTAGGCATGCTCAAGGGAGCGCAAGGCCTCCACCTCATCGTAATGGACCTTGATGACCCTTCCGTTGCCTCCGGGCATCTTTATCATGTTGTAGGCATGGTGAGTGGAGTCCATGAACTTGGCCAGCACGGGGTAGCCAAGGATGACGTTGTACGGGAGGTTGATGTGCGCCATGTCAAAGTCGATGAGCTTGGTGCGAGGATTGTTGGTTTGCGGTACCAAAGTTCCTTGGCGAGTGCATCCCGGTACCCGAGTTGTCATCAATCTCGCAGAGGGGCTGAGTAGAATCGCCGATTGTCCAGAAGGGCCAAATGGGGGTGAATAAAAATCTAACGGCCAAACGGTCATTTGAACCAGACAAAAACGGTTGAACTCAAATACCGCTGTTAGGTCAACTCTTCTTGTCCCGCCCTGTCAATATTCCCCGTTATCTTTTGCGGTCGTGGACTAGTTTAACCCCTGCGTGGACCAGATCTATTTCTTTGTTCTGTGCTACTCTTCTCCCCTGCTCCCCTCCCCATAACCTTTACCCAGCTTCGGCTGCTCGTCTCAGATCGGAGCTTGCACTTGCTCTAATTTGTGTCCCCGCCATGTCTGGTCAACCTCCCACGCCTCTAATCGATGCTCGCAGACGTAGTTGTTGCATCGTCCGCCATATTGGAGCTTCACGTCCCCGGACTAATATCTCGCCTCAGGCTAGTCCTTATCGCACGGCGGAGCGCATCCCGTCGAGCGATCCTGGCCATCGACCGGCCTCGGGAAGTTGCGTGTTGCCACGCACCCCAGGCATGGTAGCCCTGGCCCAGCAGTTCGACGACCACGCTCTCATGGCCACCGTGCTAGGCGTCCATCCTGCCGTGTCGCTGGCAGAGTTGCTGTCAGCTTTCAGGTCTCGTTTTGGGATCAAAAGAAATGATGTCAAGATTGAGGTATGCGCGCCGCCATTCGATTTTTTTCGTCCGGTTCGAGCACAGCTTAGACACCGAGCGTGTTCTGCATTCTTCCCGTTCTTTTGAGTGATGTGGGGACAAAATGAGCTTCATGCGTTGGCATCGCTCCTGTGGGTGGGACGATCGCTTGGGGCAGCTTCGTTTCTTCTCCAAACTTGGCTTTGATGGCCTCCCATTGGATGCTTGGGACCGGAGGCCCTCAAGCAGGTCGTCAGTAGCCTTGGCGGTGAGCTGGTGGAAATTGTGCCACCGAGCGACAGATGGGTCATCAAGGTAAAGGCGTGGCTAAAATATCCTGACGCCGTTCCTAAGATGTACGAGGTGCAGATTCCAAGCAGGGCAGGGCGACAGCTTTTCTAGAAGCACCAGGTCATCATCCACCTGGAGGAGGTTCTGGAATCGGTACATGGAATTCAGGGCCCCAAAGAGGCGGCCAGAAAGAGTCCTCTTCGCCTGTAGTGTTGGCCTAGAAGGATCGATGGCACAGGACCACCACCAGTTCGCGACGGCGCACGCAGTTTTGGTGGGGGAACTGGGCTTGGACAAGCTGGTGGTTCTGATTTCCCTTGAGTGAAGACAGAGCTCTAGTGAATTGGTGTAGTATGTGTGGCTAATGAATTTGTAGTATGGAGAGCGTAGTAGGAAGTTTCCATCGACTAAAAATGTGTAATGGTTTGAATTGATGTAGTATGTGTGGGTAATGAATTTGAAGTAGTATGTGTGTGTAATAGTTTGAATCGATGTAGTATGTGTGGGTAATGAATTTGATGTAGTGTGTATGTGTGTGTAATAGTTTGAATCGATGTAGTTGAACACTGTGTTTTATAATTTATGTGGATAACCAAGGACAACCTCATGAAAAGAGGGTGGTCTGGCAATGAGCAATGTCAATTCTGTGGATGCCATGAAAATGTAGTCCATCTCCTCTTCAAGTACAAGGTAGCTAGATTTGTAACACGTTGAACTGCAGGACCATTTTGCAGATAGCACAAGACAAAGGAAAAATGGTTTACATCAAAGATAGCAGACGCAAATTCTGTACATAAACTGTCGTCTGAATTTTATCTATCTAGGATACAAAATGCTAGTTAACTGGATTTAACCATGACTAGTAATTGAAGGAAATAGATACTTGATAGTATTTGTTTACAACAGTAGTACTTCCATACAAAAGGGTCTTATACCTGCACAAAAGTGGGCTAAACTTCCTACTAGATTATAGAACAATTCGTTAGCATTTCATCTACAAAAGCCATTCTTCAGTCTAAACTTAACTATTCTACACTAAAGAAACTGCAAATCTCCACCAGAAAAGTTGGCTAGCCAATTGCCTTGAGAGGACGTAAGTTCTTTGATCATATAACCCAAACTGATCTATTGCCTTCCCGCCAAACTACAAGAAATTTGCATCGTTCATGCACGACCGCTTTGCGTGTGCTAGTCCTGGTTCAGTAGGAACATCTGCACCGCCGCAACGATTTCTCCGAAACTGAAATTCGGCATCTTCTTTTTGGGATCGTAGGTCTGTGTGAACTGGAACCTGAATTCCGGCGCTGAGCTGATGCCCACCACTGGCTCTAGCTGTCGAACAATCCAACATGCTGAGTGTAGACGCTTGGTCGCCGCCGTGGTATGGCCTCCGACGGTGCATTGGATGGAGAGTCTTTGCCGCACACGGTGTGTTCCCAGCCTCCCCCACTGCGATAAGGTAGCCCGCACCAAAGCATGGACGCGAGAGTTCCTAGACCTTGGCGCTGCCCTGTTCAAGGGTGTCTACCCTCGGCGGCATGCTCTCATGAATGATTTGATACGTACCTTGTTCCTCCTTCCTAGAGCATGTCATAATGCCGCCGCGCGATTTCTCCACATCGCTCTGTTGGCCCTGCTTGCCGCATCCGGCGCCGATGGCGCCAGCGCCGCTGCCGCGGCCGTTTTGGCGAAATCATCTGCCTTGTAGGGAAATGGGAGACCGGCCTTGAAGTAGAGCTTCATGGCCTGCCTTAGAGGGGCTAAATACCCCAGTTTTGAGGGCTGTCGCGGTGGCGGTGGTGGCTGCTTAGGCGGGGCCATGTTACCCTAGCTGGTGCGGCGTGGAGGAGCTGCGCAAGGTGAACTGTGGTTTGTTGGAGAAGGGGAGTGAAAGACTGACAGTAGGTTTGGACTATGGGCACACGTGAAAATAATCATCTCCCATTTCCTTAGAGGGTAATAATTCGACACTCATTGCATTAACCGCTCAATCTTTATTTCCCTTCTCAACATAAGAGTGCGAACATATTAAAAAGATTGGTCATGGCTATCCACCTCATCGGGCAATGTACCAGGACATGTAGGAGACCGGGTTTCATTTTAGAAATGTTGACGACTGTGCCCTTATGTTTATACGATATTATTTCTATGCCACTATGTACCGTCGAATAGTAGCAACACCATCAGAAACAGGGGATGACGACGTGGCATGTTTTCTTTTTTAAAAGGGAATCAGCAAAAGGGAAAGGTGATGTGGCATGTTTTTTGACTGGCGGGCCCGTCTCCTCCACCTTCGACGGCACGCATCCCAGGTTCAAGGGCTAGTGCCGCCCACCAACACATTATTGTGCAATTTTCCATGTTTTGTCGCAACCAGTTCCGCTCTGCTCCGCTCCTCTTCTCCTGCCACCACCACTCTATTCAGTCGTGCACCGCTCTCGTCCTCCCCTTGGGCCGTCATCCTCCCGCCCTCCCCTCCCCTCCTTGCCATCCCCTCATGTCCCATCCCCTCCCCTCCCTGCCCTATCTCCTTGCCGCCGTCCACCGCCCAGGTGCGTCTAGAAACAAAAACCGAGAGTCAACCATTAGGTTAGGTTCCCAACAACGCTGGTGATCCGGATCCCACTCGAAGATGGATTCTGTGAGGCTTGAGAACACGGAGATGGGTCTTGTGCAGCTGGAGAGCACGGAATCTCCTTCAAGTCTGGAGAGCACAGAGGACAACGAAACACGGGAAGAGGAAGCGGGGTGCAGAGCTTTGGAGGTATGGAGCCTGGAGAAGGTGTCGTGCATCCACATTGAAGGGTAAGAACTGTGATTCCTTTTCTGCATACCCTAATTATCGTTTCTAGTCCCGTGGTGATGGCAAGGATATGTGTTGGTAACCGCAGGATGTCTGTATAGCTTGTCCTTGAGCATGATGCTTTTTCAAGCGAGCATGAAGGCACTGAAATGTGTGGCGGTGCGGATGATGATGAGAAAGCATATCTAGATGTGGCTGCTGACCCTGATAGGATGGAGAGTAGGGAATATTTGGTTGATTCGAACTTTGAGCCTGACTATGGGACTGATGAGGAAGAGGAATGTGAAGATGTGGAAATGGGATGTAGATACGACGACAAAGACGAGGACAGGCCAGTGATACACTTTGACAGGGACAATCCTACAATTGATGAGGGGACTATCTTTCATAATGTGGAGGACTACAGATATGCAGTTGCAACCTATGCAATCAGAGTTGGGTTTGAATTTATCATTGAAAAGAGCGACCAAAAGAGATTTAGGGTGCACTGTAGGGAAAGTAATGTGTGTAAATGGAGATTACATGAATCTCCAATGCGGGGTGGACACCCATTTCAGGTTGCAATAGCTACATTTAGTGTCAGTCTTTCTCATATTTATTCTACTGATAATTAGCTCTAAATTATTTGGATTCTTATCGAATGCAGATCAAAGTAAACACGAAGAAACACAACTGCCCTAATACTTCTTTAAGTGATAAAATTAGACCGACGACTATCAAGTGGATTGGTGCTACTGTACTTGTCTAGGTGAGGCAGGATCATAACATTGGACCTGCTGAACTTAGAGCAAAGATTAGCAAAAAGTTTAATGTTCTGATTCCTTACCACAGAGTCTTTAATGGGAAGGAGATGGCTCTAGACTTCATTCAAGGCAAGTGGAATGATAGTTTTCACATGTTGTATAGTTTCAAAGCTTAGGTAGAGAAAACAACACCTGGAAGTGTTGTTGACATCGATTACGAGGTTGTGAAAGGAAGAGAAAAGGTCTCGAGGGGGGTTAGGTATAAGCAGGCAGATAAGAAATGCTTCAGGAGATGTCTTGTCTACCTGAAGGCATGCTAGAAGGGGTTCCTAGATGGCTGCAGGCCATACTTAGCAATAGGCGCAACTTCTTTAACAGGGAAGTTCATGGGACATGTTGCTTCTGCTTGTGCTTTGGACGCGCATAATTGGCTTCTACCCATAGCTTATGCTGTTCTTGAGGGTGAATCAAATGAAAGCTGGACATGGTTCATGTAGAGACTACAGGCAGTAATTGGTCACCCTGAAGGCTTGGTGATACACACCGGTGCATGCAACGGTCTTGAGAATGTTGTTGATGCTGTGTTTCCTGGGGTTGAGCATAGGGAATGCATGCGGCACCTCGCTACTAACTTAACGAAGAAGTTCAAAGGAAAGATCTTTGGAGAGGACTTGTGGCGATCAGCATACGCATACACCCCAAGCCCGCATGGTACTTACTTGCAGAACATGTATGTAGTGCCAAAGGTGAAAAAATACCTTAAAGAACATCACACCAAGCTATGGGCTAGAAGCAAGTTTGGTGAGTTAAGCAAGGTGGATTTTGTCGTGGTATTGCCGATGAGTACACCATGGAGGGGTCCTCACAGTGCGTGTTTAGAGACGTGGGGTAAGGCGGAGAGTTGGCGGGTATGAGGTAAGACAGCTTACCCAGGTTCAAGTCCCACAACGGTGGCGGAACTCTACTCCTGCTATAAATCATTATAATGGCAATACGCCGAGTTACAGAGATAGGTTCGTTGTGCGAGGTGTTGCGTGTTGTACGCTGCAATCAGAGAAGTTGTCTATGAATCGTTTCCCTAAAGGCTCCCACAGGCCGGCTTATAAAGGCGCCAAGACCTAGGGTTTATAGGGAAAGGTCCTTGCCAGAAAAGGTAAAGAGTCCTACACCTACACGAACTAGTCTTCCGTGTCTTGTACTCCAAGGCTCCGAGTATGTCGGTGACTCCTGCGTAGCCTTCCTTTATCCGGCATGGGACTCCCTTCAGGATCCGTCTAACTGGGGCGCCCAGAAGGCCATAGGCCTTGCTACCAACTATGGGCCACCCGGGTTAGGCGGATTGGTGACATGCTATGAGGATATCCATATAGCATATCCCCAACAGCAGCCCTCGGAGGACTTTGAAATCTTGCGTCGTCTTGCTCGTTGATCTCTAAATATCCCGTCTATGTGATGCCAGCAATTCGTCAAGCAATATCTCAAAGGTCTCCCAAAGAACCCTGCAATCCTCTCTGGCTTCATAATGCATCTGGAGATTCCTTGAGTCTTCATTTCTAGAGTCGGATGATCTCCGTCTTCGATGGAATCTTCAGACGTGACCCTTCTCTGCAACTGTCAGGAGGATGACGTACGGTACAGCCTATGCTACCTCAAAACTCACAGGAGCAAAAAATTAATCATTAGATATTTTTACGCACGCGAAATCCGAAACGGCAGAGCGGCAAAAGATGGAGGACGTGGCGGAATTACCACACACGTTCACTTCCACGCCGGCAACGTTCCATCCATTAGATCTTTTTGCACGAATCTTGATGCGAGGCTTATATATTTCCACTGTAGTCAATTTATTTCTTTTTACCCGCATTTGCTCCCAGTCTTCGTCTTCCTCCAGCCGCACGACCGTTCGAGCTCCTCTGCAAAAACCCTAGCCAGAACCCTTTCTTCCTCCAGACGCTCCTCGTCGTAATGGCCTCTAGCAGCTCTGCTCCTTCCACGGCGGTGATTCCCAAGGCTACGACGGAGCCATCCGAAGGAGTTATTATTCCACCGGAGGGGGTGGTCGTTCCCGTCTCTACCGTGATGGAATCCGCCGGTGATGACCAAGAATGAGCGGCGCCCGAAGCCGCTGAAGAATAAAGCGAATCCCATAAGGGGGTGTGGAGAGGTTATGATCTCTCTGCCGAAGATCTCCAAGAGCTAATCGACGAGGGCTATCTCCCTGCGGCGGAGAAGTTCGTCTGGCGAGCAGCACCGGCCGGCGAGGTGGTCCCTTCTCCCCCAGTCGGAGAGAAAGTGTACCTCATATCTCAGCTGGTACGGTGGCGTAAGCCTACCAGTCTCCGACTTCTTACTTGATGTCCTTCGACACTTCCGGGTACTTCCCCACAACCTCTCTCCCAACAACATCCTAGTCCTTAGCAACTTTGTAGCTTTGTGCGAAGGATATCTAGGAATCAAACCTAGATTATATCTATTTGTATATTTATTCACTGTCAAGAGAGAGTCCGTAGAGTCCATGGATGAACTGTGGATCTGCGGAACCATTAGCATCAAGATCCGACCTAGCCGGCGCTTCCCCAACATCGTGGGGCATGAGTCTTGTAAGAACTAGCAGTGCACGTATTTCTACGGGCCAGATATCCCTCTGCTATACCGTCTTGAGACTTACCACGACTTTTTCGATGGAGCTGCAACTGAAGTGCCTACATGGCGGACCCCAGCTTATCTTCCCTCCGACAACAAAGCCAATCGTGTCGTAAGGCGGATCGAATGGCTCGTAGACGGAGGTCTAACGGGCTTGGATCTTGCCATGTGCTGGTACGTTAGGCGGATACAGCCTCTGCAACACCGTGCCCAGCTGATGTGTAAATATAGCCAAGATAGGAGGGATCCCATGCGAATTTCACGGGATAACTTCTCTACTGACTCCATCAAGCTCCGGCTAAAGGACATCGGCAAGGTGCAGGACAAGAAGCGTGGCTTCAAGATCACCTTTGACATGTTCGATTGCGGCACATGCTCAGAGGTAGCTTCTATTTCCTTTGTTGCTCAATATATACTCTAAGGTTTTTCCGACTTGAAGTTGTGCATCTAACATTGCCATGTATCCCAGCTGGCGACCTTGGCGGCAGATCAAATGGCCTCCTAGGTCTATGATCCTAAGCTGGAGGATATCCAGGTGGTGTCCTACGATGACGCCTCCAAGGATCAACCAGCTCCGGCAGTGCGAAAGCAGAAGAGCTCCACCTCTAACGCTGCTGCTGAGGCCAAGAAGAATAAGAAAATAGAGAGTGGAGTCTCCAAACAATCCACTTCCGCCTTAGAGGCGAACAAGAAGAAGTCCACCGGCATTCCCCTCACCAAGGCTCATGTCGTGGAGTAAGTATCTTCATTCTCTGGCTTATGCTTTTTCAGCCTATACCTTTTTTGAACTCTTGTACTTATACCTTGTACGTTTTAGGAGGAAAGCCGGTGTTAGTTTGAAGCAATCCTCCAAATATGTTGGAGGGTCAAAAAACATTCTTGACATGTTGACCAAGGGTCCGTCCGCCAAGCCCTCTCCCGCCACCGCTCCCCTACTCCTGTCGCCATTCCCTCTGCTGGCCCCGCTGGGCCGTCATATCCCGTCATCCCTGAGACCTCCGTCATGGAGATAGATATCAATCCAAACCTTGATGTCTCAGGTTCTGTCGAGGCAGACGTTGCTCCCAGCGGCTAGGCGACATAGGAGAGCACCTCTTCTAAAGTGGCTGAAGCTCCGGCTAAGGATGCCACCGAGAAGGGGAAGGAAGTGGAAGAGGTGGCCGTGGAAGCTATGATTGAGGCAGGAGCCTCAGTGCCATCTACTGCCTTGAAGGTGCAGGAGGCATCTAGGGCTTCATCCATGCCTCCGGCTTCGACCTCTCCATTGGATGCGAGTCCTTCGATGTTGAGCCTAGATGATCTCATCAAGCAGGCCGACGCAATCTATAAGAATGTCGGACCTTTCATGATTCCTACGCTCATCTCGCCAACAATCGCAGAATCATTGCCATCGTAAGTTTTTTGAACTTCACTTGCTTTACTTTGTGTAGTATATCCCATTGTAGCCCCTAAGCTCTTAGGTGGATAAGTCAATAGTTATTGGCCTAAGTGTTCTAGAGAACTAAACATAGAATTTGTCCGTGTAGCCCCCGAGTGTTTAGTTGAAACTGCGAAGTTCCGACTAGATGCTCTTAGAGAAACTAGCTTACTTTAAAATCGTGTACTATAGCCCCCGAGCTTTTAGTTGAAACTGAATAGTTCTAACTAGAAGCTCTAGAGAAACTAAGCATGCTTATATCATGTGCAAAATGAGAATAAATGGAGGATAGCCGCCAATGAGAGATTTGCTGCTCTTCGGAAGGAGATGGACCTTGAACAGGGTAAAACCAAATTCCTGATGGAACAGATCAAAAATAGCCAGAGTCTATTTCCTACAACAGCTCCTTGCTTTCCCATTGAATCATTTTTTCCGTCTTCTGATAGCACTTTTTGATTTCCGTCTTACAGAAGCCATTGCTAAGGCCAAGAGCATCGTAGATCAATCCAAGCATATACAGGAGCTCGATGATGAAAATAAGATCTTGAAGAAGGACCTGGCCTTTGCCATCAAGGGCCATAAGGCAACGATAAAGGCTATGCAAGAATGTGCGGACGTCAAGATGCAGCACCTGAAGGATGAGATTGCACAACTCAAAGGCTAGAACCAAGCTGCCAAAGAGCAAAATGCTATGAGTCTTGAGATGTTCAAGTGTAACTACGTCGGTGAATTACGCTCCTAGTACAAGCCTGGATGTTCAGAAATGGTTGAAATAGTACGGTGGGGCCCAAATGCCACTCACAGGTAGACCTTTCGGCCGTCCCAACCATTTCCAAACATCGGGACAAGAACGGGCGGCATAATCGGCAGGCGAAGGGATCAACTACATACACAAATGAGTATGTATGCAAGCCACCATACAACAGTACATCAGAGCCATTCCATCTAAAAAGAAAGGAAATATAGCAACGCCATACGGCAAGATCCAAATATCCTAGATAGATAATAGTTTAGGATATCTCCTCATACATCAATCAACAGAGTATCAAGCGGAAGCGGAAGACAAAATCCGAGTATGGATAAGAAGCAAATCGGCATAAGATGCCCCATAAATAAGCACATCCCGCCCACAGATCTCACGGATCCCCGTTCCTGGAATCTCTACACCGAATGATTGTTGCCCACATCGTCCGTCTCCTCCACCCAGTATCCATCTTGTGAGTGTACCTGTTCATCTGAACCAATAATTTATCGTGTGAGACCCTAGGGGTACTCAGCAAGTCTTTATGCCTCTAAAGGGGACACAACCTGGGGTGACGCAATTGCAGCAAAAGATAAACCCTAGCAATTCTATAGATACTCGCTAACCATCCGCCTAACCAGAGATAGACGGATGTCCGTGAATTAATAACAACAGTTATAACAGTTATAAAGGTAATCTTAACAGATCCATCCTCCTCCTCGCTTACCGACGAGGAAGCGGACGAACAACCCCCATCCATTGGCAGTTTTATTATCCGTTCCATGGGTGTTGCACTATTTACTAGTCAGGTACCTAGTCTAGTCAAGTTAAAAGCGGTACTTTAGTTATGCTTGTCTATGATCGAGAAACTGTGCTCCAAGTCGTCCATAACCGCGGACACGGCTTAGAAAGTTTTACCCTGCAGGGGTGCACAAATAGCAACACACACTCGATATGCCTCGGAAAAACCAAATCAAAACCCAACGAGGCAGTCACGACAAAGCAATTACAGGATTCAGAAATATTTCAGGGGGCCACCCCATTGAGCTACCCGCAACGAAGTTAGCTGACTCCGAGATGGCCTCAAGGTTTGTGGAGCCGGCTGTAAACGACTGGGAACCCGAAAGTGTGACTGGGCTTGTCGATACAGCGGAAACGGGTCACGGTCCTAAACAGTACAGTGTGCAGTACCTCGCATAATCTTAAATAAAGCAGTAAAGCATGGCATAAGTACAGGATAGTAAATAAAACCTCAAACTAGTTTGTGGCCCCAAGAAATAAGAATGAATCAAGCTCTAGCTCAGGGGGGTTCATAAGCCTCCCGGATGTGGATAGCGCGAATATTCTTGGAACAGGAATCAAGTACTCGGGGTCTTACGGGACACAAGTGAGCCTGAAAAACCAAATAGCGAATATGGCTCACCGATGCCACTTTCATTAGTTATCCCATTACTACTCAGGTTAAGTTGTTTAGGTACCTCGTTATCCAACAGAAACTCACATACCCTACACATGCTGTTCTACGACTCGCATGGCTCAACCAACTCCTGTAGTAATGGCTCATGGGATGGAGGAACAAGCTTCGGTGGGGTTTAAAAGTAAAGGCTATGCAATACTTGGGATTCAGATTAATGCAAACGCGACTCAATGATGCAAGAGTAAGATAGAGGCAATAGGTACTATATGTATGCAAGCATGTGGTAGTGCTTGCCTGGCAGCTCAGTTGAAGCGAGAGAAGGATCTGGGTAGTACTCCTGGTTCTCCTGATATATCCCCTGCTCAGCGTCTATTCGAAGAAGAACCAAACAAACAAGGGCCAACATAAATAAAGTGCACAAGCATATGAATAAATGCATCAAGAAAGCAATCATGCCATGATGAATGATGCACAAATTGCATGGCATTAAAGTAGCATGGCATGGGTGAGGTGTGAGATCCAAGATTGAATCATTTTATTGAGTTTTGGGCCCATTTTATACTCATATTAGTTGCTGTAAACATTATATTTATATGATGCATGCTTCAAATCAAACCATGGGATGCATAAACAGAAAGGTCTCGTCAAGCTAATCATTTTAGACATATTATTTATTAAATTTGGAGTTATAAAACAAAAGTTATTAATTTGTTAAGTCAAAAGGGCATTTTATTGTAATTTAATTCAACTTGGAATTTTAAATGTCCAAAATATATTTTGAAGGCTATATTTGAAATCCTCATATTTTTCTGATTTGAAAACATATATTATTTGTATTATTTGGATTAATATTTGGAAAAGTTATTTGAAAACAGAATTTAAATTGAATTTGAATTAATTTGAAAAAGATTTGAAATTAAAACAGAAAACAGACAGACTTTTGTTACTCAGACTAACCTAGCCCAAGTCGCAGACAAGTGGGCCAGATGCTGACTAAGCGAAACAGTGGCAGAGAAGGGTTTCCTCACCGCGGCTGCTGCCAACCACAGAGACCGACAGGTGGGGTCGGCGGGCTCGCAGGCCCACGTGCCAGCGAGGGACCTGGCTCAGCCACGCGGCACAGAGGGGGAGCGCGGGTTGAGGATTTCTAAAACCTAGGTACCTTTTTGCAAAAAGACAGGGAGTCCGACAGGTGGGACCAAGCTGGACCGCGGGTTAGGAGTAAAAAGAGGCAGGGGGTTTAACGCAAAACAACGTCGTGACGCACTGTGCTTCTTCTCGCGGACAGATCGGTGCTCGCGCGCGATGCCGAGCGGGGTGGGGGGTTCGAACGCGGGACCTAGGGCTCGCGCGCGGAGGCGGATCCACTGCGGTGGCCTGGGCTTGTTGTCTGGGAGGCGGACGGGGCCTAGATGGGGCTTACGCATCGCTATGGCGCGGGAAAACGAACGCGACGCCGGCGCACAGACGGTGTTCGACGGAAGTATCGGCGGCTCTAGACGGCTACGGCGAGGCGGACCATGTCAGGGCGACTGAGATGCTCACCGTGAGTGCGTCGGTGTGGGTGGTTTGGCTCGAGGCGCAGGCGATCGACGTCGAGGCAGAGGCCGGGCAATCTAGGGTTTGGCGTCGGGCTCGCGCTGGTGCAGCGGTTCTGGTGCTCCTCTTGCTCGGCTCTGTGTACAGGGGTGGTGCAGGGGGTCTCCTGGTACTCCTCGATCACTCCACGACTGCCTGCGCGTCTGGATCGACGGGTGCGGTGGAGGCCGACGGTGGTGTAGCCGGCGATGGTGTGGCGGTGGTGAGGGACGGCAGGGAGAGGGAAGCGTCCTGGGGTGGATCTGGGGATGGTCTGGCGAGGCAGGGAGGCAGGAGATAAGCAGAGGGAGGGAGAGGCTGCCGTGGGGGTGGGGTAGATGGGAAAAGGTGGCTCGGTGCCACCTTTCTCTTCTCCCTCCTTCACGTGCACGGTCGGGGGAAGGGGCGGGGCAGGCACATGGGGAGCTGGCAGGTGGGCCAGGGAAAGGAGGAGAGGGTGGTTCGGGCTGGGGCCCCTAGGGCAGAGAGAGAGAGCAAGAGAGGGAAAGGGGGGTAGCCTCGGGTAGGGTTTAGGTTTGGAGCTAGGCTCGGTTTGGGGGGGTAGCTAGGGCAGGGGTGGGTGGCCAGGGAGAGAGGGTGGATGGTGGGGCCAGCTAGGGTTTGGTTTAGAGGGGTGACTCGACTAGAGAGGAGAGAAAGAGGGGAAGGTGGTAGCTTAGGTTTTAGCTAGGATGGGGTATGGGTTTAGATAGAAAGGTGAAGAGAGAGGGTGAGATGAGAGAGAGATGAGGGGTGAGGTTTATTGTTTTGCCAAGCTCAAGCAAGATCAAGCAAAGCGCAAGCAAGAACTAGACAAGGAAAAGAGAGGGTGAGGTGGTTTAAGCATGATCAAAATGAGATCAAGCTAAAAGAGAGAGATAGAGAGATAGATGAGAGATGGCATGATCCAACCAAAAACAAGTAAAATCCAAATGACAAGCAAAAGGTGGTACTTGCATGGCCCATGCAAATATTTAATGCCATATTGATTCTTGTGAAAACAATATTATTACATGGCATTAATATTATGCATTCCCGAAATTGGAATAAAAGCCAAGCAAAAAGAATTATAAGGATGCCCCATGTGGAGTAGATGGAGATGACCATATTTGAATAGAAATGGGACTTGCTAGTGTGTATGTTCCACTAGATGATCAATAGTCCCAAACTATTCCAACATGAGCATAATTCCATGATAAACCATATGGAAGCTAGAAGAAAGGGTCCCACTCACAAGGCATGCAAAGGTGGCCATGTGGTTCTCATATATCCATAATGTGAAAACAACATGATACTAAGATGAGAGCATGTGGTAAAAGAATTGGATCCATCCCAACCCACATGAGCTAGAGGTAAAACCAATAAGTGCCAAGCTCATATTTAGTTGGATGGTGGAATTATAAGGTGGTGAAAGAAAAAGGTGGTGGAGTTAAAGAAACATATGCCCCCAACTCAACTTGGGCATTTGAACAATATATCAAGAACCAAATGCAATATCAAGAGGCAAATACAATTAATAATGCATATGAGATAAGAACCAAACAAAAAGGGTTTTATATGATGCTCAAATGCAAGGTGGCATGATGACATGAGCATGATATAATTATGATGCAACAATTATATATTTGAAGTAGCCATTATATTACTAGACCAAGTAGCATTACAATTGTTAGACAATTGGGATGCTACATCAAGTCAGTCCAAAAGGAGCGCGATGTCTTGGCGGAGACATGTATGCAAGCGGAAATGAGAATCTTTGGTAACCTTTCTCCGTCTTGGTCTTTTTTGTAAGTTGGACAACCATTTTACTTGTTTATACTCATGGTCCTTGTGTTTTGTGCAATCCACAGCTCCCATTGTCTTAGCCAACTTGGGTGAGGGTGCTCCAAGTTCCAAGGAACGCGTGATTCTTGCCGGCAACTTCTCAGCACCGCCATCGCCTAAGCCAAGGAGATAGCTCAACCTCTAGGTGTTAATATCAAGGCGACAGACTCAGCAGCCAAGTTTGCGGAAATCCTGCGCCGAGCCCTTGAGAAAGTCAAGGACTGGAAAGCCTCTTGCATCCGGGCTGGTGCAAGGATGACCTTGTCCTAAGTCAAGGCGCACTATGATAATGCCGACATCGACCTGGTGACCTCGGCTTTCCCAAGATAGACGAGGAAGGTCGAGATATCGATAGCGATGCTATTTGGAATTCTCTCGCCGGCTTCGACACCAGGGGTGCCAAGATGGTCAAGCCGTATGTCTTTGTGCCTGCCAAGATTCTGGATGATGACGTGATTTCGTCTGAGTCTAGCCCCTCTCCTTCCGAGTTTGATGAGCTCTCCTGGCCTGGCTCTCCTGATGATGCCACCACAAAGCCCCCTGCAGTAGAGCCATGAAAAACAATTTTTGTATTAAATGTGTCTCTGCAGAATGTATACGGAAAAAAACTTATGTTTGTCTAAGGCAGAAAACTTGTACTCAAGCCTCCTATAACTTATCTGTTTACAACATGTGTATATATTTTTTAAGCAAGTGTTGGCTTATCCATTATTCTGGTTCGTATGCTTGACCTTTTGTGAGACGGAAGACTCTCATCACAGAACTATGCTCTTAGGTGATGATGCTTAATAGCACCGTCCAAAACCTAAGAACAAAATCGCCAGCTTTGAGTGCCGAAAAGTCACTACTCTGAAATCCACATAAAAACTTCAGAAAACATGTAGACCAGAAAACTTAAGCTAACGCCCGTAGGCGGAATTTTCACAAGGGCAAAAGCAACCTGCGCATAAAGGGTTTATATGATCCAAAAATGAACAACTAAAGGAGGTAAAAGAGTCAGAGAATATGAGTGAACCAAATGCTTTGTTTCATTGATCATATAAGAAACTTATTACATAATATAAATGTGCTAAGTGTAAAAGGGACGTAGCTGTGCTATGTTCCATGGCCGATCTGTCTCCGGGTAATCATCATCGGAGTCACGTTGCTTGCGCTTGCGATTTTTTGGCCTATCTTTCAACTCGCAAATATCGATGAGGTAATAGGAACCATTGAGCAATGCTTTGCTTATGACGAACGGTCCTTCCCAAGGCGGGGATAATTTGTGTGATTTTTCTTGCTTGTGTCTAAGCACCAGATCCCCTTCTTTAAACGAGTGATGCTTTACACGACGACTATGGTAGCCATGCAGCTTCTGCTGGTAGACGGCAGATCTCTGGCATGCCAGCACGTGCTCTTCTTTGAGTAGGTCCACAGATAGCCGTCCGAATTCTTCAGCTTCATCCTCCTTGTAGGCGGAAACTCTTGGTGCATCGTGAAGGATGTCGGATGGGAGAACTGCTTCTGCTCCATAAACCATGAAGAAAGGAGTCAAGACGGTAGATCTGTTAGGTGTTGTTCGTAAACTCCAGAAAACAGATGGTAGTTCCTCCGCCCAGGCTCCTGCTGCTCTATGTAGCGGTGCCTCCAAGCGTGGCTTGATTCCGTGCAGAATTAGTCCATTGTCCCTTTCAACTTGCCCATTTGACTGTGGATGTGCCACATATGCTAGGTCAAGGCGGATGCCTTTCTCATGACAGTACTCCTCAACTTCTCCGAGAGATAAATTTCTACCATTGTCGGTGATGATGCTATGTGGGAGACCAAATCTCACCACTAGATCCTGGACAAACTTTAGGGTTGTCGCCCCATCAAGCTTTCTAATGAGTTTAGCTTCAATCCATTTTGTGAATTTATCCACTGCTACTAGAAAGTGTGTGAATCCACAGGGTGCTGTCTGCAAAGGTCCCACCATGTCCAGCCCCATACTGCAAACGACCAAGTTATTAGTATTGTTCGCAATTCTTCAGCTGGAACATTTGGTTGTCTTGCATAAAACTGACACCCAAGGCATGTTTGTACCAACTTGTCGGCGTCCGCCTTGGCAGTTATCCAGTAGAATCCTTGTCGGAAGGCCTTGGCCAACAACGATCGGGGAGCGGCGTGATGCCCGCAATCTCTGAGATGTATTTCTCTAAGGATTTCAATACCTTGCTGCTGGGAGACGCACCGTAGGAAGACTACTATGGTACTTCTTTTGTATAGCTAGTCGTCAATGATGACGTAACCTTTTGCTCTGCGTACTATTTGTCGGCTTTCGACTTCGTCAGCGGGCAAAGTTCTGTCTTGTGGATAATCCATGAACGACTTCGTCCAAGCCGGAGAGGTCACTATTACTGCATTAACAAATGAGTCCACTCTATCCGGGTTGTCGGGGTCCGCTCCTTTCACGGATGTAGTCCGTAAATGCTCTCGGAAAACGCCTGGCGGAATTGGTCGACGGGCTGATCCAAGCTTTGATAGCAGATCTGCCGCCTCATTATCCTCCCATTTGACGTACTTGACTTCATAGCTGTCGAAGCACTTGGCTATTTCGTCTAATTCGTCTCGATATACCACCATCATAGGGTTCCGCACGTTCCAGGTTCCAGCTACTTGATGGGCAACCAAGTCAGAATCTCCACAGCAAACTATGCGCTTGATGCCAATATCCTTGGCTACGCGAAGTCCGTGAATGAGGGCCTCGTACTCCGCCATGTTATTTGTAGCGTTGAAGTGGATCTGCAGGACGTATTGCAACTTCTCTCTTGTTGGTGATTGTAATAATACACCAGCCCCCGAGCCATTGAGTAACTTGGATCCGTCAAAGTGCATGACCCAATACTCTGGTTCTAGCACAGGAGTGTCTTCCGGCAGCTCTGTCCAATCTGCAAGAAAATCCGCCAATGCTTGTGATTTGATAGCATCGCGTCACTTGTAGGTGATGTCGAAGGCGGCAAGTTCAATGCCCCACTTTGCCACTCTCCCTGTAGCGTCGTTGTTGTTGATGATGTCAGGCAATGGAGCTTTGCTCACTACTGTGATGGGGTGTTCTTGGAAATAATGCCTTAGCTTACGTGAAGCAAGGAAAATTCCATAAGCTATCTTCTGGTAGTGCGGGTAATGCTGCTTGGATTCCGTCAAGACCTCGCTCACATAGTAAATGGGTCGCTGAACTCCATATTCGTGCGTTGGTTCCTTGCGATCCACCATGATGATGATGCTGATTACTCGGTTGGTCGCCGCCATGTATACCAACATAGGATCCCTTCGCACCGGTGCTGCAAGTATAGGTGGGGAGGAGAGTATTCTCTTCAACTCCTGAAGTGCTATGTCAGCCTCGTTCGTCCATGTGAATTTGTCCGCCTTCTTGAGCAACTTGTAGAGCGGCATAGCCTTCTCACCAAGTCGGCTGATGAACCGGCTTACTACTGCAATGCAGCCTGTGAGCCTTTGTATGTCCTTCAGGCATGTCGGGCATTTGATGTCGAGGATGGCCTTGATTTTCCCCGGGTTCACCTCGATTCCGCGATGCGAAACGATGAAGCCCAACAGTTTGCCAAATGGTACCTCGAAGACACACTTCTTTGGGTTCACCGTCATGTTGTATTTCCGGAGATTGTCAAAGGTTTCCTGCAAGTCAGCAATAAGATCTTTTGATTTCTTTGACATTACCGTGATGTCGTCCATGTAAGCATGTACGTTGCGACCTATTTGGTTGTGTAGGCAATGTTGCATCGTCCGCTGGTACGTAGCACTAGTGTTTTTCAACCCAAAGGGCATCGTGACGTAGCAATATGTGCCGTAGGGTGTGGTAAACGAAGTGGCCAATTGGTCCAACTTTCGCATCCGGATCTGGTGGTATCCTGAATAGGCATCGAGAAAACACAGAAGTTCTGAGCCAGCCGTCGAGTCAATGACTTGGTCAATGCTAGGAAAAGCAAACGGATCCTTCGGACATGCTTTGTTCAAGCCGGTGTAATCAACGCACATTCTTAATTTGTTGGTTCCCTTTTTGGGGACAAGTACAGGATTTGCCACCCATCGGTTGTGAATAACTTCTCGGATAAAGCCAGCCTTAAGTAACCTAGCTATTTCTTTGCTTATAGCCCTTCGTCTTTCATCACCAAAGCGTCGTAGAGGTTGTTTCACCGGTTTGGCATTAGGATCAATATTCAAGCTGTGCTCGGCAAGTTCCCTAGGTACACCTTTCATGTCGGCAGGTTGCTAGGCAAAGATGTCCCTATTCTCACGGAGGAAATCGATGAGCGCGCTTTCCTATTTGGGACCCAGGTCCGTGACAATGGTGGTGGTCTTGGAGGAATCACCTTCGACAAGCTCCACCTGCTTGGTCTTGATGGCGGCCTTGAAGGTGGGTTCGGCAGTAGTGATCTGCTTCTTCGAAGCCGGCATCTCTAAGGCATCGACCTAGTTCTGGATCTCCTTAGACTCCTCACCATAGAGGACTGCTTCGGTGAAGGTGGCTTTGCTGAGCTCGCACTCCCGTGCCTTGGTGAAGCTTCCGTCAATGGTGATGATGCCATTTGGTCCGGGAATCTTGAGTTTATTGTAGACAAAGCATGGCCTTGCGAGGAAGGAGTGGAAGACGTCGCGTTCGAAGATGACGTGGTACACGCTCTTGAAAGGCACCACTTCAAATGTCATGCATTCTTGGCGGTAATTGTTTACATCGCCAAAAGTGACCGAAAGGGTGATGCATCCTAGGGAATTTGCTTGTCAGCCAAGGACAACCCCATGGAACACGGTGTTGCTCTTCCTTAGCTGGGTCTCCGTAAAGTTCAACTTATGCAGTGTATCCAGGTACATGATGTTGATGCTGCTTCCACTGTCCACGAGGCACTTGGTGAACTCTGTGCCGTCAATCAAAGGGTTGATGACTATGGCATATTGGTTCTCTGTTGGGATAAGTTCTGGATAATCCTTCATATCCCAAGTAATTGGAACTTCTGACCACCTAATGTACTAGGGAACTGGAGGGAGGGTTTCCGTCGTGGGAAGATCCCGCTTGAGTGGGACCCCTACAAGGAGGAGGAGTACATCTGTCTAGAGAACCCCTAAGACACCAGAATCATCGACCCATGGTCGGAACTAGGGTTTGCTCCCCTTCCCTTGTTCTTCTCCCATTCCCATTGTTGGATGCTAGATCTTGTGTTATTACGGTTCCGCTATTCGTATTTCAATCATTGAATGCTAGATCGATCTTATTACATCAGCTAATCCTCTTGTGTTGGATGCTAGATTGATCTTCTGTTTTGACGAATCTGCATGTTCATATTTCAATCCTATTTTATTTGTGCTTCAAGTTGTAGTTAAGGGATTCCATAGTTAATACTAACACCGACCTTTAGTTGGAATCAGTACTTGATTTTGTTTGAGATTTGGGGATTAGGGAATTTAACCCACTCGGTTAATTTATGCAAATAATCATGGGATCTCAATCGGTTAATTTATGCAAATAATCAATCCAGATAATCAAGGGATCTCAATCATGTCCTTATTATCATGCACGCTACTATTTGTTCCAATGAGTGGACAGCAGCAATGTCTGCAGCAACGATGAGTCCAGGCACACCAAGACTCATCAAGTGCTGAGGAGGCTGCAGTCCGACTGGTGTGACACCTACTTTGCTAGCGACATCTGTAGGTTCCCTTTTGCAGCAGGAGACTAGTTGCCACTAACTTCAACTGCTTCGTGAGACATGCCGAGGACTTGAGCTCCTGCAACCCCAATGTCCGCGTGACCATGAACGTCCATGCCTTCTTCGCTTACCACATGGCGCTCGGCATTCACCTCCGCAACATCTAGCAGGTGGCCATCGCAGAGGGTCGCATGCCTCTGATCAAGCCCAAGGTGCCCAAGATCAAGGAACTGGGAAGCAAGAAGTGGAGGAAGCGCTAGAGGGAGGAGGCGGAGGCCAGGAGGGGTTGAACGTGTGTGCTACGCTGTTGTAAAGTAGCTTCTATTGTTTTTATATGTTGTGTGTTCGCTACTGAGTATTGAATGTATCGAACCTCGTTAAGTACTCTACTATCTATCATTAATATATCCTATATTAGTTGTTGTGAGAATCTTATCCACATTTTGTGTTTTCTGAATGTGTCTATGTTCCTGGTGTGATTTGTTGCTCTAGATTTGCTACTAGATTGCGTAAAAACTAGATCCAAAAGAAACGAATGATTGAAGAGAAAAACTGCTCTAGATTTGCTACCAATTTGGGGAAAAAGAAACATAACTATTAGCGAGAGAGGAAAAAGGTGCTCTGAAAACTGTCAATTAACGATATAAAAGAAAACTGCCAATTTGGGCTAGAGAGACAGAACCCACTCGTGCGCACTACCAAACATGGTCCCGACCTACTGGCCCCACACGGTCACACATGGCGCAGCCCCATGCGTCAGCATAACGCGGTCCCGACCTATCAGCCCCAGACGGTCCCACACGGTGCGGCCCCACACATCAGCATAATGGTCAATTTGACGCCACCTGTCATTCGAGCTCTCTATGGCAGTTTCAGAGAAGCACATCGGCAAAAGTGAGGAAATGTTTAGCGGCTAGGAAAAGTGAGTACAACTAAGGAACCAAGGGCACCAAAACATAAATCCCTTTATTAATACATTACCTTGCTTGTATATTTACTAGAAACGTTAATTACTTTGTGTTCTATTAATAACTCTATGTTTTATTAATGCCTCCATATAGGTTGAAGTGGGCTGGGCTTTTACCATTCGCACGTCTAGTTGAGGCAACTCGTGTGAAATTGGTAGATGGCGATCAACATGGCTTCACCACTACTCAGCTGAACTATGACGACTCATTTCTCACATGCTTGGTGGATTGGTGGAGGCCCAAGACGCACACGTTTCACTTCCGATGGGGAGAGATGGCACCTACTCTATAGGATGTGTATTACTTCCTAGGACTATTGTTCGCTGGTGAGCCCATCGGCCCGTTGCAGTCACCGGAGAATTTGGCCGAGGGCATGGTCCAACGTTTCTAGGGCATTCGCGATGGAGCTAAGCCCTTTAGTTGTGACTATCATGGCCCAAAATTGGATTGGTTGCTTGATTTCCATGTCAGTTTGTATCTTATATATTTATCTCCGGTTATAACATGCATCCTATCATTATATCATTATACTTACACATTTTCCTTTGATCAATGTAGATCCAAAAGTTCAGGTATCCAGCAATCGAGTTGGGCGAGCCACGGATCACGTGAAGCCTTGAGGCATTCATTATGTGGCTTCTCAGGAAGGTTATGTTCATCGAAAACCACGGTTCCATGATCAATGCATGCTACATTACATTTCTATGGAGATCGCGAATGCGACATGCATGTAGGACATCAGCCAGAGGAGTTGGGGTTCAGCTGTCTTAGCGGCTACATACCAAGGTATGTGCAATGGTTGCCAGCTAACCTCTCCTAGGTCAGCCCTACTGGGATGCCCATTGTTGTTGTAGCTCTGGTCGTGGGAGAGGTTCCATATCAGATGCCCGAACGTATCACCTAACAAGATTGGACGAGTGATCCTCGCTTCTGATGGGCTATTTGATGTTGACCTCATAAACAAGCCCATTTTCGGCACTTACTAGACGCGTAAGTATGCAAAATGCTTTAAATTAATGCACTACACTCGGAATATCATGGATGAAATTAACTATTTCTTATGCGCAGAGTGATGGGTGTGAAATACCACCTCTTTTAGCCATATAAAATGAGCCATTTATCTCTCATATCATGTTTCTTTCAGCTATAACTATGCCTTATATGCATGACTTCTACTTCTCATTTATTTCATATGAGCATTGCACATTTAGTAGTTTAGGTAGAATTTTATCACTTTTCCTTGTCTATGACATGTGTGTAGGTGTTGATGATGATTATGGATAAAACAAAGGCAAAAGGAGCAAAGAGAGCATAGTATGGAGGAGCTGTAGGGACCAGACTTAGCCATTTGAGAGGTTGAAAAAGTACATTTTTCAACTTCTCAAAATAAAGATCCAAGACCACAGGGCTGTATCCCTTGACGATACGAACTCAACGATCCCAAGAACACCCAAAACAGAGTTCGTATGAAGAAACAGCGGCCAAAATACTAAAGGGGACAAACATTTTAATGAGCAACTATACGACCAGAGCTATTTTTCTAGTCGTATAGCTCCGCTCGTATAGTTGCCAAAAATGTCGCAAACAACAAGATTTGACCCTAGAAAAGCTCTAGTACCTTCCCTAAATCATATGATGGTATTGGGGGAACCCTAGGGCACCCCTAAGGCCTATGTAAAGGAGGGAGGACCCAGGAGAGAGCCACCAAGCCATAGCCCTTTAGGGGCAGAGCTCTACCGCCGCCGCCACACATCCGATCTCCATTGTGGCAGAGCTTTGCCTCAACCACACCTCCAAGATCTAGATCTCCCTCAACACCATCACCATCAAGGCATCCAAGAAAGAAGAAGGGGAGGAAAAGGAAGACATCACCACCACCACGCATTGATCTCCATCTCCATATCCCTCTCTCTTATGTTTAGTAATTGTAATATTGAACATGGTTGTGATATCATTATATATTTATATATGTTTTGTTGTTCATCCATGTGTGAGTGATTGATTCAATTCTAGGTTGAGGTATGATCTAGTGCGCTAAGTTATAATTTATTGTGATCTAAGATGCATTTATGTGATCCTTTGGTATGGAAGTGCCTTTTGCCTTGCGGTGACGCGCGAGAACCATGTATAGTGCACACAGAGTGACAGCCTAGTAATCAATTGGTGAATGTTTATTTATCTGAGTAATCTCTTATAGATCACACATATATTTGCCCATCTAGTACTAGTGAGACCGAAGCCTAAAAGCCCTCTCTCATTCCATTCAATCCTACAACTACAATCTCTTTAATTCAGTTCATATTCCTGTTTACTTTCCGTCTTAGTTTATTTTGTTCTTGTTAAAAGTTATTTGCTTTAAACCTCTCTCAATTATCGTTGTTCTAGTAACTTAGAGAATAGGCTATTTCCAAACCATGGTTTGGGTGCGAAACGTGGCCGCATTAACAACATGGCTGCGGGGTCGTGTTGTTTCCGTTCATCGATCTCTCATCGGGACAAACTCTTAAATATTTGCTGCTACAAGTACTGCAATAACCCTTTTGTTGGTGCAAGAATTCATTCATCAAATTGGTGATGTTGCCGGAGAGATAAGCGTCCGGTTATTACATTCCTACTCGCACATAGTTTATTTCCATTTGTTGCTATTTATCTTACTGCTTTTGATTATTTGGAAAGAACAAAAAAATTAGTTTACCTTTTGTTAGTAGTCTTGTTATTTATTTTAGTTATAGGAAATTCAAAAACATAGGAACTATGGAAAGTAAAAGTCTTGCGGAGTATGCTTCTTCGAGTGTTGATCATTTACATGCTCCTATTGTTCAACCCGCTATTGACGTGGATGGATATGAGATTAATCCTATGTGGATAAATATGATCATGGTAATAGCTTTTGCAGGAGATCCAGACAATGATCCATATGAGCATATTGACAATTTGACTTCATTGTGTTCTACGGTGAAGGCAAATGGATGGACAAATGACAAGCTGAAGTTATATCTGTTCCGGTTCTCGCTGAAAGGAAAAAGCTAAAGATTGGCTAAAATCGCATCCTGCAGGACACTTCAATTCATGGAAAGATATTTCCGAAGCTTTTATCGGTAAGTATTTCTCACTAAAGCAAACTTACGAGCGTAGGCTTCATATCCTGAATTTCAAGCAGAGCAACAATGAGGAATTAATACAAGCTTATAGTAGGTTCTCAAAATTGATGCATGAATTTCCACATAATAATTTACCTAATTGGTTATTGTTGATTCACTTTTATGGAGGCTTAAATCACTCTTCTAAGGGTAAGCTAGACATGATGTGTGATGGTGCATTCCTTGGAAAAACTTTGGAAGAAGCTTGACAACTCTTAAGAGATATACATAATAATTTTCATCAATGGCAATGTGAAATTGTGCATGAAGAAAAACCTCTCCCTACTAATCTAGAGAACTTGGTCAATAAGTTTCTTAAAGATGAAAATACAAGAGGAAAAAATACTTATGATGATACTTAGAGATGTTCTTTCTAAAGCAATACCTTTCATAGATGATTATTTTAATCATATTAGAACTGCTTCTACTAATGATGGAGAACAGCCCTCTACTGTTACTCCCATATCTTCCACTTGTTGCATCATTGAAGAAAGAAAGAAGGGTAAATCCAACAAGCCTAAAACCAGGAAAATTAAAAATAAGAAGCCTTGTGTTGAATATCCCACACATCTGACACCTGCAGATGAAGTGAAATGGAATTATGAAGAATATCAGAGAAATGAGAGACACATCGGAGAAAGAAGAAAAATAAATCAAGGAATGGAATGAATTGAAAGCAGCTCTCAAACCTTATCCCCCACCTATTCCCCCACCTATTCCTGATCTTTATTATTCTTCTGACTCTAGTGATGATGAGGACTTCAATTATTCTATAATCCCTGATAATTGCCCTGAAGAAGTTTTTGATGATTCTAGTAGTATTTGTTTAAATACTCTTGTCGGGGAAATCAATTATGATGAGCCAAAGATGGAATCTTGTGTGCCTCCCATACCTGTTTGCTATGACTTTTGTTTTACTAATGAGGTGCGGGAAATTCTAGTGGCAAATACCAAGCTACTGGATCCAAAAGAACATTATGAGCTATACCCTAAAAATAGTAATCAAGGTAAATATTCAAAGTTTGGTAATAAATCTTTAACACCCTCTATGGAGGAAGGAAAGAATACATATTTACCGAGCTTGGTGCATCCATCCTCATGTGGCAACGAGAAAACTTATAAGATACTGATGCACCACAAGCGGGTACGTCTTAGAAGAAAAAAGTATGATATAAATCCTGCAAACACTCATTGGAGGTAAAAAATTACTCCTATAACTGCCTCCATTGCTGAATAAATGTGGAGTATAAAAGCTTGTCTACTTGGTTATAAGAAAGCGCTTCCCGGGAGGCAACCCGGAAGTCATTAGATGTCTTTCTTAGTTTTGTGTCTTGAGTCTAGATGCATTCATGTTGCACTGGCATTTTTATTTTTTGCATGATTTGCTATTAGAGTTATCTTGTTGTAGTTTTCAAAAGGTAGAATTTATTGTTACTATGTGTTGCACAACTCAGTTGTACCTAAATCCATCCTATACATGTTAATGTTGGTCGAAAAATTTAAGTTGTTATTTTACTATCAAAACAAGGTATATCACTAAGTTATAGGATAAGAAATAATTTCCGAAGAAACAGAAATTTTTTGATGCATACAGAGAGTTTAACGACCAACTATACGGCGGGAATAAAAAATCCGGCCGTATAGCTCCGATCATATAGATATCTTTGACATAGACAATTTTTCTTTCATATGTACTAAGAGTTTAGCAACCAACTATACGGCAGGAATAAAAATTCTAGTTGTTTAGCTCCAGTCGTATAGATATCGGTGCCTTCGTACAAATTATTTTCCAATGTACTGACAATTTAACGACCAACTATACAGCGGGAATAACGATTCCGGCCATATAGTTCCGGTCATATAGATATTGATGCCTTTGTATATTTTCTTTTCCTAGGGACAGACAATTTGATGACCAACTATATGGCGGGGCACTTTTGGTTCGGCCGTATAGTTGCGCTCGTATAGTTGAGAAAACCCCTCAAATGCCAACTAGAAGGTAACTAATGCTCAAACTTTTATTCTTTCTTCTTCTAAAAACCTCGAAACACCACCTGGGAGATTCTCCCATGATCAAGCCGAGCATATGTAAGCAATAAATTTCTACCTCAGAAACCTCCTAGACTGTAATTCTCTATAGAAGTTCTTGTTTTGTTTTTTTACTTTCCTTTCGTCGGTGGGGTAAACGAACTATGTTTGTATACCAAACCGATGCATTTTATTTTGTGTGTTATTTTCGCAGGGACTTGAACCTTGTGTGACGATGTGTACGGTAGTGCCGACCGTGCAAACACTCACAAGAGCCGCTTGGTTGCTTCAATTCAATGCTTCGACAATCAGTGACTGTTTTTAAGCAGGTCCTCAAGGAAGGCACACCGGGCCATATCAAGCAACATGTTGAAGCAAAGGTTCTTTGTCCATCAAAAGAGAGGTTACTTGTACCTCAATAGTAAAGTGTGTCACCCTTGTCTTCAACTAAGCTTGGGGAGGTAACCACTTATCACACTCTCTTTTGGAAACTGTATTTTCTCTTTTGTTTTGGTGATATACTCAAGTTTGGTTCTTGCAAAGTTCTAATCTTGGGGAGGTTACTTCTGCATGTGTAGAGTCTTGTGCAATGTTCATATTCGATGAAGGTTTAATGCAATCATGTATCCTGCTATTTTTGAATGCTTGTTTAAGTGAGTCTAGTTCTATATTCATATGAGGATACACTTTCTCATGATAGACACCATAGGAATTGATTTAGAGCTTGTATGCATCTTGCCAAATTGTTTATCAAGCTTGTGACACTATTTGTGATCCTCTAGAAAACATTGCCACAATATCTACACTTGGAAAAGAATGAAATACTTGATCAAGATCTTTTGAAATTTGTTGGTTGTCACTAAATAGCTTTGTCTTAAATAAATAGGTTATGCTCGACCCCATAATGTCAAAACAATAGACTTGATAGTTTGCTTACGGAAGGAGTTGTCAATTGGAAATAATATTTCAATGTTTTGAGTTTATGCTAAATAAGGTGTTGATTAATTGTCTTAAGAGTTTAGCCTTAAAGATACTCAACACCATAGATGTGATGATCGACTTGAGAGTACTCTTTGAAAGGATTTGTTTGAAGAAACTAATATTTAGCAGTAATTGAGATGCATGCCAAATCTTGACCTGTTGATTAAAGTATGATATTGCTTTATGTGTGTCTGCACCACTGTCGCACAACATGGGATGCTAACAACTCCGCTGGCCTATGAACAGTCCAAAAAGAGGAAACTCTTGGAGTTTGGCTATGATTTGCCCAACATATGTAGCAGAAATGCTATATTTGGGTATGCATTGGTATTCTCATGGGCCTGCATTCAAAGCGAAAGAGGGAATACTCCTATGACCATTATGAGAAATCATTATACCAAAAAGGGAAACCTTGGTAATGGTCACGAGTATCCATTCTTAGCCTGCATAGTCTGTTTAAACACAGTAAGTTTTGGCATGATCTCATTACTGATGAACTGAAGTTTTAGAAAGACAAAGAATAGAAAATGAGTGTTTGATAGCCATGATTCATTGATTTGGATGACCAAATGAGACACTCTAATGCTATGCTTCTTTTAACATGTTCTCGCATTTCCTTTTGGCATAAATCTCGTTACTAAGAGATAAACTTTCTAGAACTCAATAACTGATGTTTGCACTTGAGAGCCTTAACTATATGACATGATTGGGTAGACTTTATTCCTATTTATGCTTGACATCTATTTGTGACTAAGTTTTTCCTCATAAAAAATAATGATATGAAAAGTTATACAAAAGGTGCAATAAAAGGATCACAAGTTTGTCTGCAAGTAGATTCACTATTGACATGGAGCATATAAGTTTTGATGAATCTTTAGTGGTCTTTATAACTGAGATTGTGTTGCCTTGTATGAATACATGTTTTCTCTCTTCAAGCTTGTAGAAGAAATAAGGATGCAAGGCATTGATTTCCAATGATCAGCTATTCCACAACCATTAATTTATTACCGACCCTTCCTACACGAGGACGAGCAAGGTCTAGCTTGGGGAATTTGATGGCTATGCAATACCACCTCTTTTAGCCATATAAAATGAGCCATTTATCTCTCATATCATGTTTCCTTCAGCTATAACTATGCCTTATATGCATGACTTCTAGTTCTCATTTATTTCATATGAGAATTGCACATTTAATAGTTTAGGTAGAATTTTATCACTTTTCCTTGTCTATGACATGTGTGTAGGTGTTGATGATGATTATGGATAAAACAAAGGCAAAAGCAGCAAAGAGAGCATAGTATGGAGGAGCTGTAGGGACCAGACTTAGCCATTTGAGAGGCTGAAAAAGTAAAATTTTCCAAGTTCTCAAAATAAAGATCCAAGACCACAAGGCTGTCGCCCTCGATGATACAAACTCGACGAGCTCAAGAACACCAAAAATAGAGTTTGTATGAAGAAATGGCGGCCAAAATACTAAAGGGGACAGACGTTTTAACGAGCAACTATACGGTCAGAGCTATTTTTTGGTCGTATAGCTCCGCCCGTATAGTTGTCAAAAAGGTCGCAACGACGGGATTTGACCCTAGAAAAGCTCCAGAACCTTCCCTAAGTCATATGACGGTATTGGGGGAACCCTAGGGCACCCCCAAGGCCTATATAAAGGAGGAAGGACCCAAGAGAGAGCCACCAAGCCATAGCCCTTCAGGGGCGAAGCTCTACCGCCGCCACCACACATCCGATCTCCATTGTAGAAGAGCTCTGCCTCAACCACACCTCCGAGATCTAGATCTCCCTCAACACCATCACCATCAAGGCATCCAAGCAATAAGAAGGGGAGGAGAAGGAAGACATCACCACCAGCACGCATCGATCTCCATCTCCCTCTCCGTCTCTTATGTTTAGTAATTGTAAGATTGAACACGGTTGTGATATCATTATATATTTATATATGTTTTGTTGTTCATCCATGTGTGAGTGATTGATTAAATTCTAGGTTGAGGTATGATCTAGTGTGCTAAGTTAGAATTTATTGTGATCTAAGATGAGTTTATGTGATCCTTTGGTCCGGAAGTGCCTTTTGCCTTGCCGTGACGCGCGAGAACCATGCATAGTGCACACAGAGTGACAGTCCAGAAATCAATTGGGGAACGTTTATTTGTCTGAGTAATCTCTTATAGATCACACATATATTTTCCCATCTAGTACTAATGAGACCTAAGCCTAGAAGCCCTCTCTCATTCCATTCAATCCTACAACTACAATCTCTTTAATTCAGTTCATATTCCTGTTTACTTTCTGTCTTAGTTTATTTTGTTCTTGTTAAAAGTTCTTTGCTTTAAACCTCTTTCAGTTATCGCTGTTCTAGTAACTTATAGAATAGGCTATTTCCAAACCACGGTTTGGGTGCGAAACATGGCCGCATTGACAACCTGGTTGTGGGGTCGTGTTGTTTCCGTTCATCGATCTCCCATCGGGACAAACTCTTAAATATTTGCTACTACAGGTACTATAGTAACCCTGTTGTTGATGCATGAATCCAGTCATCACAGAGACACTTTGCTCATGATCAAGTCCAAAATTGCTATACATCTTTCAGCGAGCAGTTCGACTTGGTGTGTGCGGATGCGGTCAACTGGGAGCCATACACGGCTGGAGATGGGTTTCACAGATATCCAGAAGGGATTTCTTCTATGTGGACTAGAGATGTGGCATACGGGTTGCCGAAGTCGAGAATCATCTTCAATATCTCTATGGAGCAGATGTCCTAGCAGAGGATTATGAGGCAGTTCTCTCTTTGCCAGTTAGTCGATCCTCCACCCGTGGAGAACCCCGTACCAGCTTCCTTCCACATGTAGGTTTACACATGCTATTTTCAATTGTCTTACTTTTTTTGATTTCATGTCTGACTCACTTCAGATACAGGTTTACAAGGAAGGGGAGTACCAAGTTGGCGACGACATGGTTACAGCGGGTTTAGACTTATGTCACGGAGTAGCATAATGCACTACACATGTCTAGCCAGGGGATTCCCCGTTTGACCAAATCCTCTTTGATGCATACTTGAAAAGGTACATGACAATGACACGACTATGAAACATCCATCATGCTCACGACAATGATAGGTACCCGAGCTAGTCTACTATGGGATTAAGACAGTACGCGGTAAATACTACCTCTTTATCGGATGCATCTACTTGTTATATAATTTTCCATGCCTCTGTAATAAGACCTCTCTGTTCAATTCAGGTGCAGTTGACATCTGAGCTAGAGACTGAAGTCACTCAGTACATACGATTGCTTTAGTTCGGACCTCTTCTAGGACATCACCGGTAGCATCAGTCCTTTTTTCGGCGCATGGAGGAAAAACTATGTTGTATCTATGCGTCTATCACGTGCAGCAACGTTTCAAACATTGTTCACCACCATGAAGCATAGAGCCCCCCTCAGCCCTCCGCGACATAGTAGCAGCCGCCGCATACGCAGGTACCCCCACCACAACGGCAACAGTCGTGTCCATGTCTTACATAGGAGGCTCCTCCTGGACCACCCCCTCCTAATCAGGCTAGTGGTTCATCATGGCAGCAATAGGATTCTTTTGAACGCTAGCAATAGCAAAGCCTTTTCAGACTGGAGGTTCGTCATGGAAGCATCCGCCGAGCTCTTTTCAGGTTGGAGGTTCGTCGTGGCAGCACTCGCAGCAACCTCCCATGTGGAACTTCGATCTTCATCCACCATCGCAGCAACAGGGTATGTGTGTTCATATCTATCATCCGCAGTTCACAATCACTGGTTACTTACTATTTCTTCCACATGAAGGACCCTATGGATATTAGCCATCCTTGTCTAGATTCATGTGGGGGAGTGAGCATGAAGATGCGCATCACACACAGGATCTACATGCCTAGTGGGCGAGTATGTTTCAGACTCCTCCACCAGACCCCACATAGGATACATAGTACCACGATGACAGGTCACAGATTCCTTCTCGTAATGTTTTGCCACCCTACAGTATGGCTAGAGTACCCCTCCTAAACCGGCACCTCGACGTTGTGCCAGGCGTCGAGACTGATACCTCTCTCAGCCTGCTATGTATGAGTCATCTATATGTCTATGTATGATACATATACTATTATTTCTCATTGTTATTCATTTCACTAACAAACAAACTACAAAAGATAATTAAGATACAAAAACTAACTACAAGGGAGCATTAAGATACAATATCTAACTATCATGCAATAGAGAGTGAAAATATACTGACAAGATCCGAATTAAACTTAGATAACTAGCCTACGATGATGCATCACCTTCTTTGCTCTTTCCTTCTCTGCTATTGTCTTCTCCCAGGCAGCTCTTGCTTATTGCCGAAAGATGTCATGAAGATATCATCTTCGTCTTCTTCCTTGTCATCACTCTTTACCCAGGACCAAATGTTATCTGCCCAATACCCCATCGGCAGAGTGGTATGAAGGTTTAACGCTTCCCACAAGGCATCCAACCTGAGAAGTTCTATGCAAATTCCTCATAAGTCCTCTTAGGGTGGACACTATATCTAAATAATCTCTCAGCTAGATCATTAAGGAGGATGTCACTACTAATGAGAGCCTCCCATGTAACTGGAGTGTTGTCTATCCTAAGCTCTTTGGCCAAACATAAAAGCTTCCGAGAGATCCACTGGCGAAACTTATGATCGGAAGGAGAACTCGACATATGTAGGAGAGGAAAACGACTGTGTGTTGATGAAGGGAATATGCCCGAGAGGCAATAATAAAGTGATTATTATCTTATTCCATGTTTATGATAAATGTTTATTTTGCATGCTATAATTGTATTAATTGGAGGTGTTAATACATGTGTGTTTAATAAACAAATAAAGGGTTCCTAGTTATGCCTCTCTTATAAACTAGCTCATTGATTAACAAGATGATTGATCGCGTGCAAGTGCACAAGTTCGTCAGATAATGTTTCCGCGGAAGTTTTAATTCCAGTTTTTATATCGATTCCAACGAGGAGCCTAGGAAAGTGTTTTTATGCGGTGTTTCTATCGCACCCAAGGTATCACAAGTCTTGAGTGAATTGACTGAAAATGTTGACGGTGGAAGTGGTTGATAAAAGATAGAGGAACTTGCTTAGGAAATAAGTAAATTGCATGAAAGTAAAGATGTGGAAGGTGTGTAAAGATCCTACAGATGAGAAGTTAGGCGCGGAGAGAATCAGTTCATGGTGATAGTAAAAGTGCCAAATGGAATAAGAGGAACAAGTGATAATGATAATTCTTATTTATAAGTGAGTAGGCAAGCAACCCATATACCGACTAGGAGTCCTCATGGCCAATTCTTTCCAATCCCAATGATCCATCTGCCTATTACCACGGCCATGGTCAGTGCATCAATTAAGGTCTTTCAACCGGATCAAGGCTTTAATCTTGGTGGTTCCTTGTTGTCCTTGAGTAGTGCTAGATCTTCTTTGATATCGGCCATGTCACTCGGGGGTCGCCGAATTACTAGCATACAAGTTCATACCTATGAGATCTTTGGATCATGTTACCTGGGCCCTTAAATTAGATAATACGCATTAGGAAAACATAGATATTCATTCTCACTGTTTAAATGGAAATAAAATAGGCACATCACATCTCACCAATCCCCTACATCTCCCACGCCTATGGGGACTCATGCATGAGAGGTAGACAAATCAAAGGCATAATTGTATTGCAAACAAAAATCATCTCAAAGTTATTGTAGCAACCCACAATAGTGATTAAAGATCCAATCAAATACAAACCGAAGGTAGATCAAAGTATCAAACCCTAATCTTACAAGTGCCAATCTCTCTCTCTAATTAATGATGGGATGATGGTGGAGTGTGTGGTTTTGGGATTGAAGATCGTCGAAGAACGAGGTGAAGTCCTTCTCCTCTTTCAGATCTGATCTCCCCCTCCAGATGACTTGTGGCGGCTGTAACTTCTATTCTGTGGTTCTTCTCGTGTCTTCCCCCTTACAAAAGTTGCTTGTATTGATATAAGGAAGGCGCTGGTGGGTAGTACGGGCGGACGGTACGGGCGTGCCCCGATCATACCAGTGGTCGTTATGCGTGCTGATGCCTCCAATGAAAGTGGCTTCAATTGGGGATTTTCTTATTCTGGTGTAATTAGCCCATAAATGTTATTAGATATTCAATAAATGTTCATTGCCTGAAAACCATCACAGGAAAACAAGGATTCGCTAATTGCAACATTAACGTTAGTGAAAAGGGCAATCTTCGAGGAAATCCGGCAATAAAAAAGAGGAAAACAAAGGGTAAAAAGTGATGAAATTTGGAGCTATCAACATCCCCAAGCTTAGCGGTTACTCGCCCTCGAGTGATAAAGCTATAATAAATAATAGCAAATAATTGAATCAAGATAAAGACTTAAAATTTCGAGGTTGTATCATATTCCATCGTCTCAAATCCTGCAACCTTGAACATGAGCAAAATATATCTGAACAGTTGCACTTAAGCTTGATCCCTAAATGCAATTAATTCGCTAGCTAATAGTTCTTGTGACTCAAATGAGATTGTTAAAAATTTGGCGAAGCTTTACAAATCAATTTATCTCAGCACCTCACTTGTTATGAGAGTAAAAATGTTTTTAAGCCATGTTGCTCGAATAAAAATTAAGGGTGCACATGTAGATGTTAAAAGAAGGATAAACTTAGAGCTTTTTCATTAATCACCCACTTCAATAATCGCGGCTATCAAATACCTCATCTTTTCCTTGATTATCAAGAACTCTAATTGCACATTTTAGGTAGTGAGGTGATGCCAATAATCAAAAGGTATCGAAAGTATTTTAGCTCATATTTTGACAATGGATCTTTTCTTTTTCCTTCTCAAGGATCAACGAATATTTCTTTTGTAAACTCCTACACAACCTATTGGTAATACCAATAATGTTGCCCATATAGCGACACATATGCCACTCATGCAATCAACTCGTAGCCGAAATCTGGGGTTATACCATAGATCGTTCAAAAGCTAGCGGAGTTGTTCGCATCCCAAAGGTGTGTATTTGAAACATAGTACTTTTGCTTTCTTCTTTTCTTTTTATTTTCTCTCCTATTTTTTATATGTCAAGTCAATACAAATTTTGTCATCTCCCTATCCTACTCTAAAAAGTTCGTTCCATCAAGCAATTCTTTTTTAGAAGGTATCATCAAGTCAACCATCAGTATGTGGGGTTGAGCACTACTAAGGTTAAGCCCTTAAGACAAAAACATGGCACCAAAGTTGTCGATGGACACTTTCTCTTGTTCTAAAAAGTTTGGAATATGATCCCAAGAGTTGTTTTTCAAACTGATTTAATTGTCGAAATTCTTAACCAAAGAGGTGACAAAAGCCTTTGAGCTCAAATTCTAAAAGATAACAAACTAAGCATGGAATCGAAATCAAGTGCAACTGGACGGACATAAAATGGTCATAAATAAGCTTACAGGAAGAGGGGAAATAGGAATGTGGTACCTCCTCTTACTCGTTCATCTTTTACTTGAGTCAACTCTTTGCGTTCGTCCCAAATCTCGATCACTAGAAGTGAGTAACCTTCAGAAAGAATCAACAAGAGTCGAGAGAAATCTGCACAAGTAACTCTAGAGAATAGTCTAATTTTTTGGGTTTTCATTTATTGAATGCAGAATTGAAAGTAAACATGCATTGGAACAAAAACAAACAAATAAAAAGAAGAAAGAAAAATATGAATGCAAAAAGGTGGGAGGAGTTTAACCTCCCCAAGCTTAGGCTCTTGCCTAACTGGAATCAAAGCAGCGGAAAGTAAACGTAGTAGGGGCTCCATCTTCAGGGTCACAGGCAATGCTGATGATGGGAGATGATCCTAGTTGTCATAGATCTCCTGATGTCCATCTTCCTAGTAGTCCTCCTCATAGTCTGGCCACGGGAATAGCCAGGGACAAATCCATGAGTACTCTTTAAGTATTCGCAAACTATCACTAACAAGTAAGGTAGTTCTATTAGGAATTTTAAGCTCTAGGTTTATTTGCAAAAAGGCAGGTTTATTTCATAAGAGTTCAAAAGTAAAGAATCTAATTTAATCACTTAAGTGGGAACCTAGTTTTCATGTCGACAACCCTGTTGTGGTCAAGTCAAAGTCATAGTTCAATTCAAAAGTCATTTTGAAAACATCTGACAACGGAACAGTATGGCCACTCCAACTATCCATGACCGTGGACGCGGCTATTCGAATAGTTTAACACTCTGCAGAGGTGGTACAGTTTCACCACAAATTTCGATACATCCGTCAAGGATAACCCTGAATCATCATACTTAGTATGCGGATAATCAATCCTAACCTTTCAATTACACACTCTAGTATATGCACCTCCCCTATGAGCTTGGGCTCCCAACCATGGCCATCTGCCATCCTGGGCACTGCATAGGTGGACATTCACATTCACGAGGTAGCCTCAGCTCAACCTCTTTCCGCGAGGGAACCCATACTAAGGAATATAAACTTCCAGTTAAGCCCTACCCAATTCGGGTATTGTGGTTGTATGGTAAAATTGGAATGGTATCGCATCCGTACCCAACCATCAGTTTTTATAAAGGGCTAAGGCTCATGCCTCAACATTTTCATCATCAAATCCTTTTGTGTTTCTCAACAGATGTCAAAACATTTCAATGGAATGAATCATCATTCCAAGGTTTTCATAATCATTTTCACCAAGTATTCCCATCTAAAGTGATCAACTTTTATGCTTAGCACTAGCCACTAAAGTTAATAGTGTTCACTAAGGAGGGGTGCTAATCTTCAATCTCATGTCATGGAATGACATCTAAGTATAGGCCTAGTTTTATCCACTTTATGCTATCTATACTATTTTGCCAATACTCACAAAGCACTAATTAAAAGTAAAGAACTTTGGTAAAGTAAAAGAATAAAGCTTGCAAGTAAAACTTGGGATTGGTATAAATCAAAGGTATATAACCAAGCATGCCTAATGCATCTTGCATAGGTTATGAAAGGCGGCAAGTGTTAACTTGCATAGTTAACTTGTAGTGCATAACACATGTCAAAACATTTCAATAGAATGAATCCTCATTCCAAGGTTTTCATATTCATTTTCATCAAGTATTCCCATCTAAAGTGATCAACTTTTATGCTTAGCACTAGCCACTATAGTTGAGGGTATTCACTAATGAGGGCTAATCAAGTGTAGTTATCCAAATCTAGTTTTATGCCTTTTGATGACATCTAAGTATAACTAGTTAGGCCTAGTTTTATACTCTTTATGGTATCTATCCTATTCTTCCAATACTCACAAATCACTAACTAAAGGTAAAGAACTTTGGTAAAAGTAAAAGAATAAAGCTTGCAAGTAAAACTTGGGATTGGTATAAATAGAGTTGTATAACCAAAGCATGCTTAATGCATCTTGCATAGGTTATCAAGTTTGCAAGTGTTAGCTTGCATAGATCTAGCTTGCATAGTTAAGAAACTTTGCCTTGAGTAGTGCAGTGGTTGAAGTTTTGTTCTTCTTCTTGGTAGAACTCCTCTTCCTCGTATCCCGGGCCGGTACTATCATCTATAAATGAATATGAGGTACACAATCACTAAACAATACTTAACTACTTCTATTTAGCACACTAAGGCTCACACTAGATGATCTAGCATCATTACAAACATCACATGAAATAAAGACCTAATCTTGTTTATCTTATTTTAGAGAAGTAATTTCTACTCATTGAAAATACTTAAGATTTAATATTCTCTAATTAAAATATGGGATCATGTTGACACATGTCATCACCACATATTCTAATACTTGGGAATGTGATTTAAAGTGGTGGTCATATTTTATAAAGTTTAAAATTACTATTTAATACAATTAAAGTGACTAGAAATGCCTATATAGCATTCTTTTGGTACTAGTCCAAGATCACTGCATGTAAACCTACATATCTTTACATATTCAGATAGATCTTGTCAAATGTGATTTTTGAGAGTTGGAATCAACTCAAAAGCATTTATGGTTGATTTTTGAAAAATGTTTGAAGTTGGAAAAGCCTCTGTCTTGTTATTTTTACTATAGGTAATCTATAATTTCAAATGGTTTCAATCCAACGGGCTTGGATAGATATTTTGAATACCTTTCTAACAAAATTGGAATCATGCAATTTGGTTCAGTGAATCTCTTTGAATTGATTTTTGAATCTACTGACAGAATCTAGATTTAACTAAAATGGAAAAAGCTTATTTGAATCGATGGGCTCTGCGCGGAAAACTAACTGGGCCGGCCCAACTGCACAGCGCTGGCGCAGCGGGCTACTGACAAGACGGTCCCACACGTCAGCGACTATATTAACCCGAAATGGTATCTTTCAATCTCAGCCCTACGATTAGAGGTAAGATCTACGGCTGAGGTTCGTCGTCTCTAGCGAACAGCTCCGACGAGAAACTAACCCTAACACGACGGTGGGGGTACGTGGGGGCTCACCTGGGCTCCAGCTAAGGTCGGTGATGGGGCAAATGACGTTGTAGATGACGGTGGTTCGAATGGTGGTCGCGGCGGCTCCTGGGGTGGTCGCAATCAATGGGTTCCTTCCTCCTCTGCAGCGGCGGGCTCCGGTGAAATTCCGGCGATGTGGTGCTCGCCTTGCTCCGGGGAGAGGTGTGGGAGTTGTCTGAGAGAGAGGGGAGTGGAATGGTGTGACGAATTGGAGCTGGGGTGGCCTCTATTTATACACCAGCGAGAGGGACAGAGCGGCATGGCTCGAGCTCATCGCTGATGGTGATATACAGGGGCTAGCGGCATGGCTGAGGGTAGGGGTCGACGCGGTGCTTCAGGACGGTCGTCGTGCGAGTGATGGCGTGGTAAGGGGTGGTAGAGAAAGGTTGGGAATGGTCGGTGCTCTAGGCAGAAACGGCGGTGTTCGAGACGGTGCACAGTGGCTACGGTCCATGCGGCGGCGAACGGGTAAGTCTGGGGAGTAGCTAGGGTCACGGCGAGTGCGGGCACGTGCAGTGAGGGCGAGGCACGGCGTGTGCGCGTGTCGGCTGTGGCGCTCTGGCGCGCTCTCGGCATGGCAGGCAGAGAAATGGGCACGGCGCTTGTGGGTGGTCCACGACTGGTCTGCGGTCGAGGGGCGGACAGAGGGTGGCGGTGGATAGTTGCCTGTCTCCTGGACATCATGGGAGAGGGTGGTGCTGGCTGTGGCGAGTTGTTCTTGGTCGACCGGCACGGTGAGCTCGGGCGGCGCGGCATCTAACACCCCGTCCACTCCTGGGCCCGGGGGGTGTCACTCCTGGCAGCTTAATAGGATATCTAGACTGGCCCCACAGACCAACACTAGTCTTTTCTGAGCACTTTGTCCTCACTCGTGCGCACCCGGTTACCCACTTCCCGGTCGGTCACCCATCCTAGAATTGCTCTAGGCCAAGCACACTTAACCTTAGAGTTCTTTTCGAATGAGCCTCCGGAAAAGAAGTTGCAACTTGTTGATATGGGTATCCTATCAATCCTATTAAGCCATGTGCCTGGATCTCACATACACCCACCCTTTAGAAGATCGATGCCCTCATCGATCAAGCACACCCCAGGAACGTTCCCTCTTGGCACGTGTCTGTGCGTCTAGTGCCGGCACATGTGCCATGCCGTGTCCACTCCGGGCCACACGCGCCATGCTCCACATGTCCCGCCACTAACCCGCACACACCCGTGTAATCGCAAGGGTCGGCTCTGATACCACTTGTAACACGCCGTCCACTCCTGGGCCCGGGAGGTGTCACTCCTGGCAGCTTAATAGGATATCTAGACTGGCCCCACAGACCAACACTAGTCTTTTCTGCGCACTTTGTCCTCACTCGTGCGCACCAGGTTACCCACTTCCCGGTCGGTCACCCATCCTAGAATTGCTCTAGGCCAAGCACGCTTAACCTTAGAGTTCTTTTCGAATGAGCCTCCGGAAAAGAAGTTGCAACTTGTTGATATGGGTATCCTATCAATCCTATTAAGCCATGTGCCTGGATCTCACATACACCCACCCTTTAGAAGATCGATGCCCTCATCGATCAAGCACACCCTAGGAACGTTCCCTCTTGGCACGTGTCTGTGCGTCTAGTGCCGGCACATGTGCCATGCCGTGTACACTCCGGGCCACACGCGCCATGCTCCACATGTCCCGCCACTAACCCGCACACACCCGTGTAATCGCAAGGGTCGGCTCGGATACCACTTGTAACACCCCGTCCACTCCTGGGCCCGGGAGGTGTCACTCCTGGCAGCTTAATAGGATATCTAGACTGGCCCCACAGACCAACACTAGTCTTTTCTGCGCACTTTGTCCTCACTCGTGCGTACCCGGTTACCCACTTCCCGGTCGGTCACCCATCCTAGAATTGCTCTAGGCCAAGCACGCTTAACCTTAGAGTTCTTTTCGAATGAGCCTCCGGAAAAGAAGTTGCAACTTGTTGATATGGGTATCCTATCAATCCTATTAAGCCATGTGCCTGGATCTCACACGGCACTACCGCAACCGGCAGAGGGGGAGCTGGTCTACTGCGCTGCTAGGCACTAAGGGCGACCAGGGGGAGTGAAATGAGGGGCTAGTGTCAAGTGATCACTGCTCAGAATAGTAGAAGTTAGGCAAGTGTTTTCTGTGTCTACCAAGTGCTCGACCAAATGGCCGCATGAACTCAAGATTTGAATTCTTGAATGAAATTTAGTGAGTGTGTTTGTCACATGATTGAGTGTCTATGGTTGCTTGGGTTTGCCAAGGTGAATTGATTTGAGTGATTTTTGAAAAATGGTGATCTACGGATATGAACTTGATTCAATTTTGCAATGTCCTTTAAATAGATTTGGAATTTGTTTCTATTGATTTTTAAAGTGGGCTTGGGTTCACTTTTACTTGATCTAGCAAGGGGTGAAAATAATTGAGAAAGTTTCTGTTAGAAATCTTTTACTAGGAACACTCAAAGTGGTCTAGTGGTTAATTTTGGTCAAAATGACCATTTGATTATATGATTCATATTTGATTTTCTTTTCTTTCGATTTTGTTTATAATTGGCCTAGATGATGTAGTATTCATCTTTAAATCATTCCTTATCATTTGTAGCAATCAAACATGGCAATTGCACTCCTTCATACATTAATGCATGTCACACATACACTCATATTAGATTTAATAATAAAAGTTTTTGTTAACCCTAAACTTGGGTGATTTGAACTTGCTAATCTTGATTAATATTTTCGGGGTGTTACAATCTCTAGATGCAAGGCCATATGAATTATACTCATCTCGGGGCCTGCCATTGCCCCAACATTGCCCTTTCCAAATAAATAATTAACAAGGAAGGTATGAAAATAACGAATAGTAGGATTCTAGATAGTGATGCTCTTCCTACGCAAATAATCATTGTCCTTATGGACAGAAATTTTCCTCCAAGATTGCATTGCCTCCACATGCACATTGTCATTGATATCAAGTTCTCCCTCGTGGGAGAATCCGAAGCTATCACAAAATTCATAGAAGGTCAAGTTGTGGAGTTGCCCATTGAGCACAAAACTTACAGTGCAATTTCACTCCTGGGCCTCAAGATCATCGTGGAACGATGAAAGAAACTCAAACGTGGCGAGCTTGTAGGTGTCGACGAGAGGTAGGAGAAGTCGACCATGCCAGCTTGCACAGTCATCTGCTCGAAGTCCTCCAGAAGACCCTCGCGGGAGAGGAACTAACGGTCTACCCACTTGGTGGGAAAAACCTTGCGGTTGCTCACCCTCTCGTAGTCTCGGATCATGGAAGCCCTCAAGCTGTCCACCTTCGAGTGTCTCTTCTTCGAACCCGGCGGATTGGCAGAGCCCGAAGGTCCCGCCATACCTGAGCCCTTGCCCGAGCAGAACATCCTTCCAATGTTATGCATTATGCTGCGAAATTTTTGAAGAAAACTATAGGCATCAAGTTTCTACCATATAAACAAACGGTTACATGCAGAAATTACAAATCCTAATGTGAGGAATCAATAATAACCTCAAAATATGATGAACTCGTCTAAATAGCTAATGTGATGAATTCAACCATGGATTTCAGAAAATAGAGTATGGATAGGACAAGAAACTTACCAATGTGAAGATTACCCAACTCAAAAACCCGAAATAAATGAAGAATCAAAGGTTTGAGAGGCTAGGGTTTGAGGTGGAAAGAGAAAGAACAAGGAAGAAAGAGAAAGAATAAGAAGGGGGTGGCTGCGGCCCAGCCGTCGTCGGCCCTTACCTGGCGATGCACACGGTACGGGCGGGCGGTATGGGCACAACCCGCCAGTATCAGTGGTCGTCACCGTCAGATCAACATTAGGGTTCAAGATCAAACCTGGTCGACCTGGTACGGGTGCGCGGTATGGGCGTACCGCGGCCGTACCACTGGTCGTTATCTATACAGGAAAGTTGGTCGACTTCGTCGCAATTCGGTACGGGCGTACCCCGGCCATACCACTGGTAGTTACTGGCGATGTTCCTACCATGGGTTTTTTCAAGACACGGTACGGGCGCGTAGTACGGGCGTACCGCGATCGTACCGATGCTCGTTACCTGTACTAAACTCATTATCTTCTCTTCGTTTTTCCCTTGCTTCTCAACTTTATTAAGGTAAATTCTCTGAACGAGTTAAAAACTCAAAACAAACTTATTAAATGATATAGCTACTAAAGTAGTAAATGCAAAATAAAATAAAAACTTAAACTAAATTTATTAAGAATGGGTTAACTCCCATTAAGTGTTTAATTCTAGAGATTTGACAATTCAAAGTCCATATCATCAACGTTCATCTCAAGCGGTGTTTTTTATTTAGTCTTTGCTACTTGATCACGCTTAGGCGGTGGAACGTATTTTCCATTATTCTATTGTTTCTTAGGAAAGTATCTAACAATCTGATCATCATATATATTAAAAACAATCTTGCCGCTAGAACAATCTACATTAGCTCCAGCTGTACTAAGAAAAGATCTTCCAAGAATGATAGATAGTTTTTCATCCTCAAGGACATCAAGAATAATAAAATCAGTTGGTATAACATGCTGATCTATTCTAAGTAAAACATCTTCGATCATTCCCACAGGTCATTTTGTTGTCTTATCCGCCATTTGCAGTGTTATTGAAGTAGGACAACATTCTCCAAGATTCAATTTATTAAATATGAAATAAGGCATAACACTAACACCTGCTACTAAATCACAAAGAGCATTGAATATATTAGTTTTCCCTATTGCACAGGAGATGGTTGGTATCCCTGGATCCCTAAGCTTAGCAGGAAGTTTATCACCAAAGCTTGTCATAACTGCTACAATCTTGGTTACTTTATTTTTTCTATTAAGTATATCTCACATAAATTTTTTATAAGTAGGAACTTGAATAGCATCAGTTAAAAGAAGTTCTAAACTCCAGCTGCCTAGTGCCTCAGTAAAAGAATCATAAATAGCCTTATCTAGTTCGTAATGAACTCAGTTAGGGTAAGGAATTTTCTTATTGGTAGGCATTACCTTTTCTTTTACCTTTGTCATAGGTTCAGCATTCTTTTTATTTTTCCTTGCAGCTGATTTTTTCTTATTGGCGCGTTCTTCACGCGGGACATCAACTTGTTCTTCTTGCTCCTTTCTGAGATCGGTTTCTTCCCTTGAATCGATAGTCTCAGCGTCTGAATCAGATGGTTTATGCTTATCCCCCGCTTCCTCTTCTTCTTGAGTGCTAGAAGCTTTATTTTCCCTTTTCTGGGCTTCATGCTCAATATCATCCTGGGGGTCTACTAGATCATCTTCTTCTTGACTCATCTCCTGAGTCTCTCTTGCTTTTCGAGATTGCTCATCTTGATACCAAGGTGGCCCTTGTAGTTCCTGAGTTTCTGTACCATGCCTAGTAACAATGTTAGTAGAAACGGTATTGAAATTTCCTTGGTTCAAAATCAAAGTTTGGGTTTCATTTATCTGCTCACACTGGGTTTTAACCATACTTAGATATCTATCTAAATATTTTGTGGCTTGACCCAGGTCATTAAAAACTTATGTTAAGTCTCTTATATTTTTTCTTGTGTCATAAGGCGTTTATAATTTTTCTCACGGAATTGATTTTGTTGATGTTTAAACTTTTGCATTACAACATTTAAATCATCTTCTATTACATAAGTTTGAATAATGTCAACTTTGTTTTCTTTTACAAGTTCTGAAACTATACCATTTTCTTCCATTGACTTTTTGACTTTGAATATAAGATCTTGTGGTATGTGAATCATACCTTTTTGTGGTACAACATCCTCAACTGGATTGTATTGTTCGTCATTAAAGGATCTTACCTCAAAAAGCTTAACACATTCCGACAGTGTCAAGTTGCATATTGCTCCTCTTGCAGTTAGATCAATCATATCTTTTGTTTCGTCATTAAGCCCATTATAAAAATATTGGATAACTAGACTCTCGTGAAAAGCATGATTTGGAACTTTCATAATCATTGCATAATATCTATTCCATGATTGATAAAAGTTCTCTCCAATTGTTTGCAAAAATTTGCTATGCTTCGTTTGATCTACATGATTTTAGTAAATGAACAATATTTATGCATGAATTCTCGGATGCAATCCTTCCAGCTTTTTATAGTATGATTAGGTAGTGATTGTAACCAAGCTAAAGCATTATCTTTCAAAGACCAGTGAAAGAGTTTAAGAAGTACAAACTCTATTGGCATACTTGCTGGTTTAAGAGTAACACAAAGGTCGTTACCCTTGTTAAGTGGTCACTAGGGTCTTCCTTTTCTTTACCTGCGAAAGCAATTTCTTTCATCATATATATTAGCTCAGGATATATTTTAAATTCCTGGCCTTCAAGTTCAAGATAAAGAATAGGCATTTTCCTCAAGCGTCTAGATGGATTCCCATACTCTCCCAAAGGTAGCTCAAGTTCGGCTCCTCGGGTGATGGTCAAATCATCCATCAATGAAATCAAGTTGTTCACGTCTATAGTACATGAATTAGTAAATCTTTCATTAAATTCTAATTGTCTCTCGATCGAAACACGATCAATATATGGAGTTAAATAGGTTTTTCCTGAGCGAGTGGTACCTCTGTCTTCAACGGCGATCATGAATGGTATCAACAGTTACTGTTGTCAAGAAACAACACTTAGCGCTTAGCTCCCCGGCAACGGTGCGAGAAAATATCTTGATGGCCTGCAAGTGCACAGGTTCGTCAGAGAATGTTTCCGTGGAAGTATTAATTCCAGTTTTTATATCGATCCCAACAAGAAGCCTAGGAAAGTGTTTTTATGCGATGTTTCTGTCGCACCTAATGTAGCATCCCATTTGTCTAACATCTGTAATGCTACATGGTTTTATAATAAGACGTTACTTTCTACATATTATTCTTTGCATCATTATTATATCATGCTCATGTCACCATGCCACCTTGCATTTGAGCATCATATTAAAACACATTCCATTTGGTTCTCCCCCTCATATTGTATTTGACTTATTAGTACTTTGCTTCTTGATATATTGTATTTGCTTCTTCATATCGTGTATGTGCCATTTGATTAATGGTGTAATGCCCAAATTGAGTTGGGGCATATCTCTTCAATTCTTTTCCATCACTAACAATTCACTAATCTTTTGCCCATGATCATTCTCTAATTACACCACATATGGTGCATATGGGCTCTTTGCTTTTGTTTAGATTTAAATCGAACCATAGGCTCATGTGTGGATCCATTCCACCAAATCATGTTATTCTTCAATATACTCTACACATATCATTTCTATCTCTCTCCTGTCCACGTGTGGACATGTCCCTGCTAGTGTTATTTCTTTCTTATCTCTTTTTGAATTGGATACCACTTCTTGGTTTAAAGTCCAGGCTCCAGAATTCAAACAATACTAAGTTGGACAAAAACCCTTTTGGACCCTTATTCTAAAATCCTTCCCTCTATGTTCTTAAATCTTGTTTTTTCCTTGTGTTGTTCTTAATCTACCTCTACTTTGCTCCTGCTCAACTCTGGATAATTGACATTTAGATTGTGCTTCCTCTCCCAATCTTACTCCTTTCCTCTTTCAATTCTTATAAATGCCATGTTCTGCACAGCTGGGATATTAAACTTTGGTTTCTACCCTTCTTAAACTTCTTGTTGTTCGTAACACATTCAAGTTACTGTTCAAATCGCCTTCTATTCAAAATCTGGGCAGAGATCAACTTGCTGGTTCAGTTCCTGAAGGCAGTAGAAGCAATATTCAGTTGGACACATAAAGTAGAGGGTAACAGCAGCGAGCAGGTACAGGCAGATTCCAATATTAGACATCGTTTTCTTCAGTTAAAGAAGCAGCGATTAAACCTCCTCACCGCAGCAGGTACCGAGTGGTTGGCCCGTGTAAGCGCCGTTACTGTGCTTCTTCCCTCCGTCCTCCTCCATTCAGCAACAGAGGAGAAGCAGAGAGACGGAGGAGCAGGTGTCCGTCGTCCCCGTCATCCGCGTCACCATCCCCGCTTCTTATCCATCCGAAGCGAGCCCTCGAACCCTAGACCCCCTCCCCTAGCGCCGCAGCCCCGACCTCGCCGCCCGTATCTTCGTGCTCCTGGTAAGTCCTTCGTGCTCCTAGACCATGCCATGGACGCTTACCCCCTTTTGGGTTCCCTTTCCCCTCTGACCTGTGAGCGTCCCGACCGCAGCTGTCCGCCGGCGACCATCAGGTGGTTCCCCGTCGCCCGCGTTCTCCTTCCCTGTACACGACTGTCGGAGTACTGCCGCCGTTCATCACCGCCACCGTTGCTTCCGGCCTCCACCGAGCCCACCGAGGCCACCGCTGGCTTCGTGGTGAGTCACTCTTTCCATTCCCCTCCTTCCCTGACCGAGATCAGCCTAGATCGACGAGACCCGCTTCCGATTTCATCACAGCTGCCGCGCCTGCGTGTGCGTGCGTGATGTTCAGAGATGCATCGTTAGTTTCTCGACAGTTTCAGCAGAAACCAGAATCTGGCCTTGTTTTATTGAAGGTCAACCTCGTCGATTTAAATCCCAAACGAGTTGGTATCCAGCGGCTATTGCCCCAATCTATAGCCCAGGGGACCCTAGTTCAAACCCCACCGGCGGCCTGTTAAATTCTCTTCTTTTGGACAAGAGCTTTTCCATCTTTATTTTGTCATAATTTTACTCGCTGGATAATGATCATCGAACTAATCATAGCCCAGTGGCATGAACCCATCTAATGGGTCCTCTTGGTCGTGAGATCAAATCCCCTTGGCGAACAAAATCTTTTTCTTTATATTTCTTTTCTGGAGAGTTTCTGAACCAGAAAACCTTTATCGAAAATTCAGAAAGTTCAGTAAGCTTCAACGCCGATTTTATATGTTGCACCCTGATTTTGTGCTGTTAAATACGTGGAGGGCCCTAGCAGCTTGTCCATTTAGCATAGAACCCCCTAACCTTTTCAAACAGTTTATAAATCGTTGTATTCTTCAATTTGAAAAACTTCTAAAAGCAAACCTTTTTAAATATGTTTAAAGAATTAAAATATAAATTTTGTTTTGAATTTGGATTATCCTAAATACTTAAATCTATACACTTTTGCCTTTTTATTAGAAGACGAAATAATTAATAACTTTAATTCCGTAACTCTGAATTTGACAAATAATATGTCTAAATCGACCAGCATGACGAGTCTGTTCTAACTATGCGTTCTATGATATAAATTGAAGCATGCATCATATAAATATTAATGGGGCAGCAAGATTTATGGGAGAAAAATATGAATAAACAACTAATAAAAATGCTTATTTCTTGTTCCACACCTCACTCATGCCAAGCTATGTTCTACCATGCAATTGTGCATCATTCCATCATGGCATACTATGTTTGCTTGTTGCACATATTCATATGATTGCGCACTTTATTTATTATGGTCCTTTGTGTGTTTGGCTTTTATTCCGGACAGACCCCGAGCAAGGGAATTATCAGGAGAACCAAGAGTATTACCCAGATTCCGGTTACCCTACTACTGATCTGTCAGGCAAGCAATTCCTCATGCTTGCATATATATAGTACATATGCTTCTATCTTACTCTTGTATCATTGAGTCATGATTGCATTGAATTGAATCCCAAGTACTGCATATACTTTTCTAAACCAGAAAACCTTTATCGAAAATTCAGAAAGTTCAGTAAGCTTCAACGCCGATTTTATATGTTGCACCCTGATTTTGTGCTGTTAAATACGCGGAGGCCCTAGCAGCTTGTCCATTTAGTATAGAACCCCCTAACCTTTTCAAACAGTTTATAAATCGTTGTATTCTTCAATTTGAAAAACTTCTAAAAGCAAACCTTTTTAAATATGTTTAAAGAATTAAAATATAAATTTTGTTTTGAATTTGGATTATCCTAAATACTTAAATCTATACACTTTTGCCTTTTCATTAGAAGACGAAATAATTAATAACTTTAATTCCGTAACTCTAAATTTGACAAATAATATATCTAAATCGACCAGCATGACGAGCCTGTTCTAACAATGCGTTCTATGATATGAATTGAAGCATGCATCATATAAATATTAACGGGGCAGCAAGATTTATGGGAGAAAAATATGAATAAACAACTAATAAAAATGATTATTTCTTATTCCACACCTCACCCATGCCAAGCTATGTTCTACCATGCAATTGTGCATCATTCCATCATGGCATACTATGTTTGCTTGTTGCACATATTCATATGATTGCGCACTTTATTTATTATGGTCCTTTGTGTGTTTGGCTTTTATTCCGGATAGACCCCGAGCAAGGGAATTATCAGGAGAACCAAGAGTATTACCCAGATTCCGGTTACCCTACTACTAATCTGCCAGGCAAGTAATTCCTCATGCTTGCATATATATAGTACATATGCTTCTATCTTACTCTTGCATCATTGAGTCACGATTGCATTGAATTGAATCCCAAGTACTGCATATACTTTTAAACCCCACCGAAGCTTGTTCCTCTATCCCATGATCCATTACTACAGGAGTTGATTGAGCCATGTGAATCGTAGAATTGCATGTGTAGGGTTTATGTGAGTCATTGGATAATGAGGTACCTAAACAACTTAATCTGAGTAGTAATGGGATAACTAATGAAAGAGGCATCGGTGAGCATTATCTGCTATTTGATTCTTTAAGCTCACTTGTGTCCCGTAGGACCCCGAGTACTTGATTCCTGTTCCTTGACTATTCGCACTATCTACATATGGGAGACCTTATGGATCCCCCTTTGCTTGACCTTGATTCACACTTTATTTCTAGGGGCCACAAAGTAGTTTGGGGCTTCATTATTATCCTGTACTTATGCCATGCTTTACTACTTTATTTATGATTGTGCATGGAGCACCTGTACTGTTTTGGAATGTGGAATGTTTTCACGATATTGACAAGCCCAGTCACACTTTCAGGTTCCTAGTCGTTTACAGCCATTGACACAAACCCTGGGTCCGTCTCGGAGCCGGCCAACTTTGTTGCGGGTAGCTTAGTGGGGTGGCCCCCTGAAATAATTTAAGAATCATGTGAATGCATTGTCGTGAGGCCTTGTTGCATTTTATTTGGTTTTTCCCGAGGTTGATCGTGTGTGTTGCTATTTGTGCACCCCTGCAGGGTAAATCTTTATGAAAGCCGTGTCCGTGGTTATGGACGACTTGGAGTATAGTTTCTCGATCATAGACAAGCATAACTAAAGTACCGCCTTTAATTTGACTAAGACATGACTAGTAATTAGTGCAACACTCATGGACTGGTTAATAACCAACAGATGGGATGTTCTAACGCCTTCTCGTCGGTAAGTAAGAAGGAGGGCAAGCAAGGTTATTTATGTTGCTTATATAACTGTTGCTATTAATTAACGGGCGTCTGTCCTTCTCTGGTTGGGCGGATGTGTAGTGAGTCTCTATAGCTCTTTGTAGATATTATCTTTCGCTGCAATTGCGTCACCCCAAGGTTGTTCCCTTTAGCTGCATTAAGACTTGCTGAGTACCCCAAGGATCTCACATGATAAATATTTGGTTCAGATGGACATGTATACTCTCAAGAAGGTTACTAGGTTGAGGAGACATATGATGGTGGCAACGACTATCCGGTGGAGATTCCGGGGATGGAGATCCATGAGATCTATGGGCGGGATGTGCTTATTTTCAGGGCATCTTATGCCGATTTGCTTCTTATCGGTACTTGGATCATGTTTTCCGCTTCCGCTTGATACTCTGTTGCGTGATGTTTGAGGATGTATCCTAAAATATTATATCTATTTAGGATATTTGGGTCTTGCCATATGGCATTGAATATTTCTGTTTCTATTGTTTCTAGATGGTGTGACTCTGATGTCTATTATAAGTCGCAAACATACATACTCATTTTTGTATGTTGTGGTCGTGTTACCTGTCGCTTACGCCACTCACTCTTGTCCCGTTGTTCTTGAAAGTGGATAAGGTGACCGGCCGGTACTGTGCCCTGCTCCGCTTCGACAGGCCTACACGTGGGTGGCCTTGGGCCTCCACGGTAAAATCCCTTATCCACTTTTGGTTCATCCAGTCTTGAACTTAGAGCGTAATATCCAAGGTATTACAATTGGTATTAGAGCCATTTCACCCTTCAGGGTCTCAGCCAAGATGGTCGTTTTCAGTCTAGAAAATATTTTGGGTACCTATGTATACTAGGATGTAGCATCCCAATTGTCTAACAATTGCAATGCTACTAGCCTAGTCTATATATATGTTACTTCCTACATATAATTGTTGCATCATAATGATATCATGCTCATGTCATCATGCCACCTTGCATTTGAGCATCATAGAAAACCCTTTTCATTTGGTTCTTATTCCATATGCATTGTTAATTGTATATGCCTCTTGATATATTGTATTTGGGTCTTGATAAATGCTTGATGCCCAAGTTAAGTTGGGGCATGTCTTTTGTTAACTCCACCACCTTTCTTGTCACCACCCTAAAATCCTACCATCCAACTATATGTGAGCTTTGCATTTCTTTTGGTTTTACCTCTAGCTCATGTGGGTTGGGATGGATCCACTTCTACTTCCACATGTTCCCATATATGCATCATGTTGTTTTCACATTTGATATGTGGAGCCACCTATGCATGCCTTGTGAGTGGTACCCCTTTTTCTAACTTCCATATGGATTGGTTTGGAATAATTGCTCATGTTTGAATATCGTTGAGGATATAATGCATCTAGTGGAATATACACACTAGCAAGTCCTAATTATATTCAAATATGATCATCTCCATCTACTCCACATGGGACCTCCTTTTAATTCCATTAGCTTGGCCTTAAATCCATATTTGGGAATGCATGGGAATAAATGTCATGGGGTTTATTTTTGTTTTCACAAAATTAAACATGGCATCTACTATTCATGCATGGGCCATGCAAATTTCTACCATCTCTTCTCCTTGGGTTTTTCTTTGTTTTGAAGTGGATCTTGTCTTTTGGAATCAACCCCATTGATTCTTATTCTTTTGTTGAGCTCCACCTTTATCTCTCTTCTACCATCACCATGTGTGCACCATAAGCCTCACCACCTTGTTCTTTTGTTTTCCCTTAACCATCACCCCATCCTTGCATGACCATGTATGGCCATATCAATCTTACACCCAAAACCCTAGCCTCTCTCTCCTTATCCATCATCACACCCCTCCACCCTTTGCTTGATCTTGTGGCATGTGGAGAAAACCCTAACACCCTACCAATCCTCTCACCCTACCCTTTCTCTCTAATTCCTCTCTCAAACCCTAAACCCCCATCTTCCTCTCCCTCTACCTAGCCGAGCCACCTCACCCCTTCGTCCCTAGCTTCGGCTAAGGTACACCCCACCACCTTTCTCTCTAGCTAGCCGAGCCACCCCCAACCTAACCCGAGCTACCCCAACCCTAGCTCCATCTACCCCCTCACCTCTCGGTTTCCTTCTCTCTCTCTCGCTGAAACAAGGGCCCCCGAGCCAGTCCCACCTCCCTGTCCTCGCCTTAGGCCCTAGCTGCAGCCGCCCATGCCCCTGCCCTGGCCTTCCCATGTCAAGCACGTGAGGGAGAGGAAGGAAAAGGTGGACGAAGCCACCTTTTTCTCCACCGACCCCCACGACACCCCCTTCCCTCTCCCGTCCCTATCTACTCCCTCCTCTCTACCTGGCATCGCCCACATCCAACCAGAGCCCTGCTTTCCCCTCTCCTTCTCCACCTACCACGACTCTTCCCTTCCAACTCCGGCCACCACCTCGGCATCCACCACCATCCTCTGGATCAGGCGGCGGGAGCGGTTGTGGAGGTGTTGAGGAAGCTCCGCGAGGCCCTGGCGACGTCCCTGTGCACAGCAGCGAGGAGGAGAGTGCCCCGAACCGGCTGCACACCGACGGCCCGACAAAACCCTAATCCCGCCGGCCGTCTACATCGTCGCTGATCCGCCTCTCCCCGGCCCGAACCAACCTCACTGACGCACTCGCGGTGAGCTCCCGATACTCCCAGACATCCTCACAGTCGCTGTCTTTTCCTGGTCACGTCGATCGATCCATCGAACGCCCTCTGTGCGCTGGTGTTCGCGGTCGGTTTCCACACCGTGGCGTCGCAGAGGTACACCTAGTTGCGCCGCGCTTACCCTGCACCCACCCCAGTCAGTCCCAGTGGTCACCGCCGCCTGCGCGCGCAATCGATCGCGAGATCGAGCCCCCGCCGCGCCAGCGCGCGTCTCTGTCAGTTTCGTGAGAAACCGCGAGAAGAGAAACAGTAGCAGCTACACACTTTGCATATCCCCCCAACCTTTTGTTTCGTCAACCCGTGCTCCCTCTAGGCCCACCTGTCGGTCTCCTTGGCCGTTTTACAGAAAGGGACCGGAGGTTCCAAAATCGCAACCCGCAGTCCCTGCTGTGCCGCGTGGCACCCCCTTGCTCGCCCGCTGTCGCGTTGGCCTTTTTCTGCGCCGGACCCACTGGCCTGTCTCTGTGGCTGGTTGTGCTCACGGTAGAAAAGGGTGTGCCGCGCGCCGTGTCGCCCAGTCAGCACAGGTCCCACCCGTCAGTGACTTGGGCTAGGTTTCTCTGGGTATAAAAAGTCTGGGTGTATTTCTGTTTTATAAAATGAATTTACAGAATGTTTTAATATAAATTTAAAATTTGTTTTAATAACTTTTAAATTGTAAATCCAAATAAAACAAATAATATATGTTTTGGAATCAGAAAAATGTGAGGATTTCAAATATGCCATTCAAAATATTTTTTGTGCAAATTAAATGTTCGAAATTGTTTAAATGCAATAAAAATGTCTTTTCTTAAATAATTAATAACTTTAATTCTACAACTCCAAATTTGACAAATAATATGTCTAAATCGATCAGCGCGACGAGCCCGTTCTAAATATGCATTCCATGTTCTGAATTGCAGCATGCATCATATAAATATAAAGTATACAGCAACTTATATGGGAGCAAAACATGGCTAAAACTCAATAAAATGTTTTATTCTTGTACCCCACACCTCACCCATGCCATGCTACATTATTGCCATGTAAATTGTGCATCATTCATCATGGCATACTTGTTTGCTTGTCGTATTTTATTCATATGCTTGTGCATTTTATTTATATTGGCCCTTGTTTGTTTGGTTCCTCTTCGAATAGACGCCGAGCAGGGGATATATCAGGAATCCCAGGAGCACTACCCAGATCCGTCTCTCGCTTCAACTGAGCTGCCAGGCAAGCACTACCACATGCTTGCATACATATAGTACCTATTGCCTCTATCTTATTCTTGCATCATTGAGTCGCGATTGCATTAAATTGAATCCCATGTACTGCATAGCCGTTACTTTTAAACCCCACCGAAGCTTGTTCCTCCATCCCATGAGCCATTACTACAGGAGTTGTTTGAGCCATGCGAGTCGTAGAACAGCATGTGTAGGGTATGTGAGTGTCTGATGGATAAAGAGGTACCTAAACAACTTAATCTGAGTAGTAATGGGATAACTAATGAAAGAGGCACCGGTGGGCAATATCTGCTATTTGGTTTTTCATGCTCACTTGTGTCCCGTAGGACCCCGAGTACTTGATTCCTGTTCCTTGACTATTTGCACTATCCACATCCGGGAGGCCTTATGGACCCCCCCTGAGCCAGAGCTTGATTCATTCTTATTTCTTGGAGCCACAAACTAGTTTGGGGTTTTATTACTATCATGTACCTATGCCATGCTTTACTGTTTTATTTACGGTTGTGCGTCGAGCACCTGTACTGTTTTGGATCGTGACACGTTTTCGCTGTATCGACAAGCCCAGTCACACTTTCGGGTTCCCAGTCATTTACCGCCGTCCACACAAACCCTGGGTCCGTTCCGGAGCCGGCCAACTTCGTTGCGGGTAGCTTAGTGGGGTGGCCCCCTGAAATATTTCTGAATCCTGTGATCGCTTTGTCGTGAATGCCTCGTTGGGTTTTGATTTGGTTTTTTCGAGGTTGATCGAGTGTGTGTTGCTATTTGTGCACCCCTGCAGGGTAAATCTTTCTGAAAGCCGTGTCCACGTTTATGGACGACTTGGAGCACAGTTTCTCGATCATAGACAAGTATAACTAAAGTACCGCTTTCAATTTGACTAAGTACTTGACTAGTAAATAGTGCAATACTCATGGAATGGTTAATAAAACTGCCAACGGATGGGTTGTTCGTCCGCTTTCTCGTTAGTAAGCGAGAAGGAGGATGGGTCTGTTAATTATACTGTTATAACTGTTGTTACTAATTAACGTACATCTGTCTATCATTGGTTAGGCGGATGGTTAGCGAGGATCTATAGACTTGTTAGTTATTATCTTTTGCTGCAATTGCGTCACCCCAGGTATATGTCCCCTTTAGAGGCATAAAGACTTGCTGAGTACCCCTAGGGTCTCACATGATAAATTGTTTGATTCAGATGAACAGGTGTACTCGCAAGATGGATACTGGGTGGATAAGACAGATGATATTGGCAACGATCACGCGGTGTAGAGATTCCGGGGATGGGGATCCGTGAGATCTATGGGTGAGATGTGTTTATTTATGTGGCATCTTATACCGATTTGCTTCTTATCCATACTCGGATCTTGTTTTCCGCTTCCGCCTGATACTCTGATGTTTGATGTATGAGGAGCGATCCTAAACTATTATCTCTATCTAGGATATTTGGATCTTGCCGTATGGCGTTGCAATATTTCTATTTCTGTTAGATGGAATGGCTCTGAAAACTGTTGTATGGTGGCTTGCATACATACTCACTTGTGTATGTAGTTGATCCCTTCGCCTGCCGATTACGCCGCTCGTTCATGTCCTGATGTTCTGGAAGTGGTTAGGACGGCCGAAAGGTCTACCTGTGAGTGGCCCCTGTCCCCACCGTACTACTTTAACCACTTTCGCTCATCCAGGCATGCAACTTAGAGCGTAATTCACCGAGGTAGTTACAATTGGTATCAGAGCCATCCCGCCCTTCAGGGTCTCAGCCAAATGGTCGTTGTCAGTCTAGCAAATATTTTTGGTAGCTATGTATACTAGGGAAAAACAAAAACGTGAGAGTAGGACTGCTTCCATTTTTCTTCTTACCCACCCACCCACCCTTTTCTGGTAAGAAAGTGTAACATTTTCAATCCTCTTCTAAAATTCAAACTAGGATTCACGTGTTCTGGGTTCCGTAGTACCATAGGTTGTGTGTGTGTGTGTAATTCCTAGTCTATCTGTTGCATCCAACTTGTTATCGCTATCCGCCTTTTGGTTATCAACTGTTGGTACACTCCATACCGACAGGCTTTTGTAAACCGACGCGATCTATCCGACTCTTTGTTAACCGGCAGAATCTTGTTAAGGGTGTTCTTCCTTCCAGCATGCTTTCACAGAATGTGGAGTTGCTAATCTCTACCTGATAAGTGGTTTTGCGCATCTATTGGTATTTTAATGCCTAAAAATGCGGAAAATTTTTCTTTGATACATCTGTGTTTCCACACTCCTCTTCAGTCGTGTGTGAAACATTATATATCTTCCTTTTATCGGCATGTTCATGCTAACCCATTCTTTTGTCACCGACGCTTAATCCTGGAGTTTTACTTCATCTTCAAATTCTCTTGGGCTAATTACATAACAAGTGTCGACCCGATGCTGGTGATTGTAATTTGGTTCTAGGCATAGCTATATGACACTTATCATGAGTGGAATATGGAAAATGCTATCGACAATATCCTCCAATGGTGATGGTTATCTCCTGCGATTTTGAGTTACACCATGATCATATCTATGCATATTCAAGCATCCTTGGCAATCCGGAGTTTCTCAAGGCACTAAGGTGGTCTATCATCTGTTTATCATGCTTCACATATTTTTGGAACTCCATATCTGCAAAATTCTCTTTGATACGAGGGAATTGCATCTTTTCGCCTCTGATATCTTTTCTTAAGGTATGAGCTATCATCGTTCCTTTATCCAAGATCTCTTTATCTTTGTAACCGGCGATCCAATCGACAATGTGAACCAGGTGGCATTTCTTGTTCTCTCCCGAAGGACCAGATAATCTATTCTGCTAGTGCATTTCTTTCAACATGAATCCTTGCTCGTAATGTCGATCTTTCAAAGAGCATTGGGCTCAGAAAGTGTTTCGAGCATTTGTTCGTTTCTCCCGCCTCTTAAACGTGATATTCTTGGAATATCTTGTTAATCCATGGTGGTATATCTTGATGATATGCTTGCCTATTCTATATCAATGGAAGAACATGGAAGATCATCTGTGTCTTTTCTCTCAAGCTTCGAGAACACCGCTTGTGTGCATAGTTCTCAAAGTGTGAATTCTGGCTTCTTGAAGTCACCTATCTCGACCACGTCCTTCTGCTAATTAGATCGCTTCAATTCTGGAATCAGCAAGTCCATTGTTAATTCCATCCTCCACCTTCAATCAAACCCGGAGTTGTTCCTTGTTGGCAAGTTGTCATCGTCTTTCCGCTGAAGTTTCCCTCAAGACAGCTAAATCTCTCTTGGTTATTCTTCAGAAGAATCAGTAATTCTTTTGATCTTCCGCTCAGTAAGCAACCTTTAAAACCTCTCGTTCTATCGTCTATGCTCAATCCACCGGAGGCCATGAAGACTTTTCAGATCTTTTGTAATCCTTCTGTTCAAGTTGGTGCTATCTTTTTCCTTATCTGTGGAATCTTGCATTTGTCTCCGTGATCTTCCTTCATATCTTTCCAGTGGCTTGTTACTTCTGATATGACGATAACATAATCATCTTTATCTATCTTGAATCCAGCGAATCGTTTGCATCTATCCTTGTTTTCTAACGGAGTTCCATGAGTTTTCTTTGTTAAGATCTTCAGTTTGTTTTGGTAGTTGGGTTGCTTAGTTTTCCTATTCATGTGCGGAGTAATGCTTTGAGTGCGGGATGGAGTAGCTACCATACCACTACTCTTATCATTCGCTTTTGTACAATGAATCGGTGAATTAATGTGATTCCACTCATTCCAGGGAAGTTAGAAGTGGCCTTTATTTCTCGATACTTTTACTTCCATCCTTGTTTTTCCGGAGTGCTCTCTCGAAGAAAGTAAGCAATAATCTCTTGGTGGTAGTCTCGCCCTTTCTACATGGAGAAAAATCTTCAATTATCTGTTGGGAACAAACGCAAACTCTTTTCTGTCTTCGTCTTTCTACCGGTGCTCGACATTCCCAAACAAGATGGAAGGAAACTATCTCTCTCTTTGTTTCATCAATTCTTTTTCTGTGGTAAAGCCAATTATGGTTGATGCCATTAATCGCAAATCTATTCCACATTCCACTTCTTCTAAGGATTCTACCATAAGCTAGCATTCCCCTTTCTATTGAAGCTATATCCGTGCACCTCAATTGCGTGATCCTTTGGTTCTTACCGGCGCAAGAAGAATCTAATATGACAATGTCTAACTCAATCTCTCCGTTGATATCAAGGAACTCTATTGTTTGAAGGCAATAATGTTTTCCTCAATCTTCATTTCTTAAATCCGAGAGAAGTTACAATGCTATTGCCATAATGGTTCAAAATCTCTCAAATCTAGCTCTTTTCTTCTGGCGAGACAAAGATTCATCCTCTCTCGTATCGGTAAATCTTTAATCTTAATGGTGTGTCATTTCTTTCTCCCTCATACACCGTCCTTTCTATTCTTTCACAAGTGGTTCTAGTCTTTTATATTGTTTCTCGAAAAACCGAAGCTATGTTCATCCTATCCTTCTTGTCTCACGACAATCCTTCAACTCTTCTAACTCGTTGTTTCTCAAGCAAAACGCAAGACTCGCAACAAGTCTAGCAAGTTTTGTAAGGTGTAATGGTCGCACCATTCAGTGGTTCATCAACTTGGGAACGTGAGGGTCACCTTCGTTCCGAACACCCGCCTCTCCTTGTGTTGTTTTCTTTTTCCTAGGAATCTCGGGGCGAGATTCTTGTTTAGTGGGGGAGAGTTGTAGCATCCCAATTGTCTAACAATGGCCATGCTACTAGCCTAGTCTATATATATGCTACTTCCTACATAAAATTGTTGCATCATAATGATATCATGCTCATGTCATCATGCCACCTTGCATTTGAGCATCATAGAAAATCCTTTTCATTTGGTTCTTATTCCATATGCATTGTTAATTGTATTTGCCTCTTGATATATTGTACTTGGGTCTTGATAAATGCTTGATGCCCAAGTTAAGTTGGGGGCATGTCTTTTGTTAACTCCACCACCTTTCTTGTCACCACCCTAAAATCCTACCATCCAACTATATGTGAGCTTTGCATTTCTTTTGGTTTTACCTCTAGCTCATGTGGGTTGGGATGGATCCACTTCTACTTCCACATGTTCCCATATATGCATCATGTTGTTTTCACATTTGATATGTGGAGCCACCTTTGCATGCCTTGTGAGTGGAACCCCTTTTTCTAACTTCCATATGGATTGGTTTGGAACAATTGCTCATGTTTGAATATCGTTGAGGATATAATGCATCTAGTGGAATATACACACTAGCAAGTCCTAATTATATTCAAATATGATCATCTCCATCTACTCCACATGGGACCTCCTTTTAATTCCATTAGCTTGGCCTTAAATCCATATTTGGGAATGCATGGGAATAAATGTCATGGGGTTTATTTTTGTTTTCACAAAATTAAACATGGCATCTACTATTCATGCATGGGCCATGCAAATTTCTACCATCTCTTCTCCTTGGGTTTTTCTTTGTTTTGAAGTGGATCTTGTCTTTTGGAATCAACCCCATTGATTCTTATTCTTTTGTTGAGATCCACCTTTATCTCTCTTCTACCATCACCATGTGTGCACCACAAGCCTCACCACCTTGTTCTTTTGTTTTCCCTTAACCATCACCCAATCCTTGCATGACCATGTATGGCCATATCAATCTTACACCCAAAACCCTAGCCTCTCTCTCCTTATCCATCATCACACCCCTCCACCCTTTGCTTGATCTTGTGGCATGTGGAGAAAACCCTAACACCCTACCAATCCTCTCACCCTACCCTTTCTCTCTAATTCCTCTCTCAAACCCTAAACCCCCATCTTCCTCTCCCTCTACCTAGCCGAGCCACCTCACCCCTCCGTCCCTAGCTTCGGCTAAGGTACACCCCACCACCTTTCTCTCTAGCTAGCCGATCCACCCCCAACCTAACCCGAGCTACCCCAACCCTAGCTCCATCTACCCCCTCACCTCTCGGTTTCCTTCTCTCTCTTGCTGAAACAAGGGCCCCCGAGCCAGTCCCACCTTTCTGTCCTCGCCTTGGGCCCCAGCTGCAGCCGCCCATGCCCCTGCCCTGGCCTTCCCACGTCGAGCACGTGAGGGAGAGGAAGGAAAAGGTGGCTGAAGCCACCTTTTTCTCCACCGACCCCCACGGCACCCCCTTCCCTCTCCCGTCCCTATCTACTCCCTCCTCTCTACCTGGCATCGCCCACATCCAACCAGAGCCCTGCTTTCCCCTCTCCTTCTCCACCTACCGCGACTCCTCCCTTCCAACTCCGGCCACCACCTCGGCATCCACCACCATCCTCTGGATCAGGCGGCGGGCACGGTTGTGGAGGTGTCGAGGAAGCTCCGCGAGGCCCTGGCGACGTCCCTGTGCATAGCAGCGAGGAGGAGAGCGCCCTGAACCGCCTGCACACCGACGGCCTGACAAAACCCTAATCCCACCGGCCGTCTGCATCGTCGCTGATCCGCCGCTCCTCGGCCCGAACCAACCTCACCGACACACTCGCGGTGAGCTCCCGATACTCCCAGACATCCTCACAGTCGCCGTCTTTTTGCTGGTCACGTCGATCGATCCGTCGAACACCCTCTGCGCGCCGGCGTTCGCGGTCGGTTTCCACACCGTGGCGTCGCAGAGGTACACCTAGCCGCGCCGCGCTTACCCTGCAACCACCCCAGTCAGTCTCAGTGGTCACCGCCGCCTGCACGCGCGCGATCGATCGCGAGATCGAGCCCCCGCCGTGCCAGCGCGCATCTCTATCAGTTTCGTCAGAAACCGCGAGAAGAGAAATAGTAGCAGCTGCACACTTTGCATATCCCCCCAACCTTTTGTTTCGTCAACCCGCGCTCCCTCTAGGCCCACCTGTCGGTCTCCTTGGCCGTTTTACAGAAAGGGACCGGAGGTTCCAAAATCACAACCCGCAGTCCCTGCTGTGCCGCGTGGCACCCCCCTGTTCGCCCGCTGTCGCGTGGGCCTTTTTCTGCCGCGGACCCACTGGTCTGTCTCTGTGGCTGGTTATGCTCGCGGTAGAAAAGGTGTGCCGCGCGCCGTTTCACCCAGTCAGCACAGGTCCCACCCGTCAGTGACTTGGGCTAGGTTTCTCTAGGTATAAAAAGTCTGGGTGTATTTCTGTTTTATAAAATGAATTTACAGAATGTTTTAATATAAATTTAAAATCTGTTTTTAATAACTTTTAATTTGTAAATCCAAATAAAACAAATAATATATGTTTTGGAATCAGAAAAATGTGAGGATTTCAAATATGCCATTCAAAATATCTTTTGTGCAAATTAAATTTTCGAAATTGTTTAAATGCAATAAAAATGTCTTTTCTTAAATAATTAATAAATTTAATTCTACAACTCCAAATTTGACAAATAATATGTCTAAATCGATCAGCGTGATGAGCCCGTTCTAACTATGCATTCCATGTTCTGAATTGCAGCATGCATCATATAAATATAAAGTATACAGCAACTTATATGGGAGCAAAACATGGCTAAAACTCAATAAAATGCTTTATTCTTGTACCCCACACCTCACCCATGCCATGCTACATTGTTGCCATGTAAATTGTGCATCATTCATCATGGCATACTTGTTTGCTTGTCGCATTTTATTCATATTCTTGTGCACTTTATTTATGTTGGCCCTTGTTTGTTTGGTTCTTCTTCGAATAGACGCCGAGCAGGGGATATATCAGGAATCCCAGGAGCACTACCCAGACCCGTCTCTCGCTTCAACTGAGCTGCCAGGCAAGCACTACCACATGTTTGCATACATATAGTACCTATTGCCTCTATCTTATTCTTGCATCATTGAGTCGCGATTGCATTAAATTGAATCCCAAATACTGCATAGCCGTTACTTTTAAACCCCATCGAAGCTTGTTCCTCCATCCCATGAGCCATTACTACAGGAGTTGTTTGAGCCATGCGAGTCGTAGAACAGCATGTGTAGGGTATGTGAGTGTCTGATGGATAACGGGGTACCTAAACAACTTAATCTGAGTAGTAATGGGATAACTAATGAAAGAGGCACCGGTGGGCAATATCTGCTATTTGGTTTTTCATGCTCACTTGTGTCCCCTAGGACCCCGAGTACTTGATTCCTGTTCCTTGACTATTTGCACTATCCACATCCGGGAGGCCTTATGGACCCCCCTGAGCCAGAGCTTGATTCATTCTTATTTCTTGGGGCCACAAACTAGTTTGGGGTTTTATTACTATCCTGTACCTATGCCATGCTTTACTGTTTTATTTACGATTGTGCGTGGAGCACCTGTACTATTTTGGATCGTGACACGCTTTTGCTGTATCGACAAGCCCAGTCACACTTTCGGGTTCCTAGTCGTTTACCGCCGTCCACACAAACCCTGGGTCCGTTCCGGAGCCGGCCAACTTTGTTGCGGGTAGCTTAGTGGGGTGGCCCCCTGAAATATTTCTGAATCCTGTGATCGCTTTGTGGTGAATGGCTCGTTGGGTTTTGATTTGGTTTTTCCGAGGTTGATCGAGTGTGTGTTGCTATTGTGCACCCCTGCAGGGTAAATCTTTCTGAAAGCCGTGTCCGCGGTTATGGACGACTTGGAGCATAGTTTCTCGATCATAGACAAGTATAACTAAAGTACCGCTTTCAATTTGACTAAGTACTTGACTAGTAAATAGTGCAATACTCATGGAATGGTTAATAAAACTGCCAACGGATGGGTTGTTCATCCGCTTTCTCGTTGGTAAGCGAGAAGGAGGATGGGTCTGTTAATTGTACTATTATAACTGTTGTTACTTATTAACGGACATCCGTCTATCATTGGTTAGGCGGATGGTTAGAGAGGATCTATAGACTTGTTAGTTATTATCTTTTGCTGCAATTGCGTCACCCCAGGTATATGTCCCCTTTAGAGGCATAAATACTCTCTAAGTACCCCTAGGGTCTCATACGATAAATTGTTTGATTCAGATGAACAGGTGTACTCGCAAGATGGATACTGGGTGGAGGAGACAGATGATGTTGGCAACGATCCCGCGGTGTAGAGATTCCGAGGATGGGGATCCGTGAGATCTATGGGCGGGATGTGTTTATTTATGTGGCATCTTATGCCGATTTGCTTCTTATCCGTACTCGGATCTTGTTTTCCGCTTCCGCCTGATACTCTGATGTTTGATGTATGAGGAGCTATCCTAAACTATTATCTCTATCTAGGATATTTGGATCTTGCCGTATGGCGTTGCAATATTTCTATTTCTTTTAGATGGAATGGCTCTGAAAACTATTGTATGGTGGCTTGCATACATACTCACTTGTGTATGTAGTTGATCCCTTCGCATGCCGATTACGCCGCTCGTTCATGTCATGATGTTCTGGAAGTGGTTAGGACGGCCGAAAGGTCTACCTGTGAGTGGCCCCTGGCCCCACCGTACTATTTTAACCACTTTCGCTCATCCAGGCATGCAACTTAGAGCGTAATTCACCGAGGTAGTTACAATTGGTATCAGAGCCATCTCGCCCTTCAGGGTCTCAGTCAAATGGTCGTTGTCAGTCTATCAAATATTTTTGGTAGCTATGTATACTAGGGAAAAACAAAAACGTGAGAGTAGGACTGCTTCCATTTTTCTTCTTACCCACCCACCCACCCTTTTCTGGTAAGGAAGTGTAACATTTTCAATCCTCTTCTAAAATTCAAACTAGGATTCACGTGTTCTGGGTTCCGTAGTACCATAGGTTGTGTGTGTGTGTAATTCCTTGTCTATCTGTTGCATCCAACTTGTTATCGCTATCTGCCTTTTGGTTATCAACTGTTGGTACACTCCATACCGACAGGCTTTTGTAAACCGACGCGATCTATCCGACTCTTTGTTAACCGGCACAATCTTGTTAAGGGTGTTCTTCCTTCCAGCATGCTTTCACAGAATGTGGAGTTGCCAATCTCTACCTGATAAGTGGTTTTGCGCATCTATTGGTATTTTAATGCCAAAAAATGCGGAAATTTTTTCTTTGATACATCTGTGTTTCCACACTCCTCTTCAGTCGTGTGTGAAACATTATCTATCTTCCTTTTATCGGCATGTTCATGCTAACCCATTCTTTTGTCACCGGCGCTTAATCCTGGAGTTTTACTTCATCTTCAAATTCTCTTGGGCTAATTACATAACAAGTGTCGACCCAATGCTGCTGATTGTAATTTGGTTCTCGGCATAGCTATATGACACTTATCATGAGTGGAATATGGAAAATGCTATCGACACTATCCTCCAATGGGGGTGGTTATATAATAGGCCGGGTCTCGAATATGTATGCAGATAGGTTTTACATACACGTATTTACAATACCAACACAATGTCGGTTCATAGTCTCTTTCCTAATATGATCAAAGTCTTTGTCGACTACTTCCTTGGGCTATCATCTGAAATCTTCATGGGTCGAAAGCCTTTTACCCAGTATAGAGTAGAAAATCATAAGCATCCGAGTAATCATACCTATGTCAGTAGCCCCCGAGACTCTACTTAAACCGAAGTTTCAGGTTGAGTCTCAAAGTTTCTTTTTCCTTCTTTTCCTTTTTTTTTATTTTTCATAGGGATTTGGTACAATGAGTCTGATGCTTCCGATGGATCGAAAATCAGTTAATTGCTCTTGGGCAAAAACAAGGTTGTCCTACATCAAATTTAAGTCCCCAGGCCTAAACTCGGAATTTACTATTGGCGTAATTCAGTTCAGTCCGCTGAGGTCTTATCAAATACTGAATCCCGGTTCCATTTTATCGGGTACCCAACGCGTCCGTCGAGATTTTTCATCGTATCATTGATACTGATATTTTACTGGCAGAGCGCATTCTTGTGCGATTACCAGGCCACACAGGACAAATCCTGGGGTCTTACCTTCATGTTTCTGAACATGGCATTCGGATTTTTGTCGTGTTTGAGCGCGATCTGAGATTTTGGTTTTTTGGCAATTGTTTGCTGGGCTGCCAATATTTCTGACTTTTATCAGATAGTTTAATGCTTTATGCCGGCTACCGATGGGAGTAACCATTTTGAGGGTACATCGATGTAAAACTCATAAGTATTTTCAATCATGAACATTTTTGTTTTAATCATACATAATTAGATTTCTATCGGGTGCGTGCTAGCGCTCCCGATGGGAGTAGCCCCCGAGGCTATGTTTGGATGCTTGTATCTGGACATAGGCTCATAATTGTTGTTAGCTTGATGGAATACATAGATCTTTTGAAAGGATATAAATAATAAAGAGCTTAAGGTATGAAAAAATTATCTTTTTATACATAAGGTGAAAGACCGATGATACATTATTTTATGGATGGCGCCTAGCCATTGGCCTGGATGTTCTGGCTTAAAAAACCGAACTGTAAATCTTATCGTATTGTAAGTAATCTTATGTGTAAAAGCATCGTAGCTACGCTACGTTCCATGGATTGGAGTATTTGACTCCTGTCTTCTTGTCTTATAATCGATATGCTCCTCCAGGAATAACTTCTGTGACGATGTATGGTCCTTCCCATGGCGATTCTAACTTTCGGTGGCCATTTTGCTTGAGACGAAGAACTAGGTTCCCTACTATGAAGGACCTAGGCCGCAATCGTCGGCTGTGGTAATTGTGCAAGTTTTACTAGTACATAGTTTCTCTTTGTAGGGCTTCATCTCGAGCTTCATCAAGTGCACCCATATCATCTTCGAGTGCTTCTCTTGATTCCTCTTCATCGTATGCAGCTACTCTTGGGGATTCATGTGACACTTCAACAGGAAGCACGGCTTGTGCACCGTGGACCATAAAGAAATGCGTCTCTTGTGTCGAATTATTTGGGGTTGTATGTAAACTCCATAAGACAGATGGTAATTCATCAACCCATGCTCCTTTTGCTCTATCAAGTGGTGCTAGTAGTATTTTCTTGAGTCCAGGAGTAACTAGTCCATTGTATTTTTCTACTTGTCCATTTGTTTGCAGGTGAGCTACCGAGGTGTAGCTTACTTTGATACCCATCTCCTGGTAGTACTCCTTGAATTCATTGGAAGTGTAGTTAGTTCCATTGTCTGTAATGATGCTGTTCGATACGCCGAACTGAAGTACTATGGATTTAATGAAATTCATAGCTGAATTTCCGTCTTGGGTGGTGATAGGCATTGCTTCGGTCCATTTAGTAAATTTGTCGAATGCTACTAGCAGAAAGACGTGTCCTCGTGGTGATGATTTGTGAAGTTTTCCCACCATATCGAGTCCCCACTGAGCAAAGGGCCAAGCCAGAGGTATAGGATTTAACTCAGCGGCGGGTGCTCCAGGCTTTGTTGCAAACCGTTGACATGCTTCACATGTTCTGACGATATCTTTTGCATCTTGAACTGCAGTGAGCCAGTAAAATCCTACCCTGAATGCTTTGGTAGCAATTGCTCGGCTACTAGCATGATGACCACAAACTCCTTCATCTATATCTTTGAGTATAATTTTTCCTTCTTTGGGTGTTACACAGTGCTGCAACACACCCGAAATACTTCTCTTATACAGCTCCCCTTTTATTATTCTGAAGGCCTTCGATCTTCGGGTGATTCACTGGGCTTCTATCACATCTTCGGGTATCTCTCCATTAGTCATGTATGCTCTATACGGCTGCATCCATGTAGGTTCAATTAGCATAACCTCTCCAATTTCCTGTTCTTCTTCTTTGATGGCCTCTTCTATACTCTTGGTCGCTGATGGAGCCCTCGAGTCTTTTTGCAGGTTACTCTTTTTTCCCGTTTTTGGTGCTACAACATCGGAGACTCTTTTTGCTTTGATCGATCGTTCCATTATTTCTGCCCAAAAAAAACCGGGTGGCACTGGTAAGGACAGGTGACGAGGGTTTAACTCGTCAATGCCCATTGTTATGGACTTGGGTTTGGAGAAGGAGGGAGCGCTGGAGACATCTATCGGCTAACAAACAAGCACACAGGGGACAAAGGATTTACCCAGGTTCAGGCCTCGTAGAGGTCCCTACTTTTGCTTGTCTTCTCGTGGAATTATCGAGGGAGTCGAAAGTTACAATGGTGCATAGATGTAATCTGGCGAGGGTTGTGGAAACTAGGGTTGTGTGTGTTCTCCTCGCCGCCCCTCCTAGCCTTTATATAGATAGGCTAGGTCTCGGGTAGCAGGTCGAGTCGGTTACAAGTTAGGGTTTTCCCCTTCAAACTTTCTATCTTTAGCTTCTTCTTGTCCTTCAAGCAATCGAGAGTCCGCAGGTTACTCGAGTCCTTTCATCTGGGCCTTGGCGACACCGTGGGCCTGTTCGTATTTGGACCGTACATACCAAGCTCGAGTACCTGTAGGGTATACCCATGTCAGTAGCCCCCGAGTGTCCAGTGGAATCGCAGATTCGACTGGGGACTTTTTGAAGTCTTCAAGTGCCTGAACGAGTACATTTTCGACTGCTTTTATTTGTGTCATAGGGATTGTTGATATACGTGCCTGATATAGCCGAAGTATCGGTATCAGTTAACCACCTTAGGGTGAAACAACGCAATCTACTCGAACTCGAGTCCTCGGACTCGAATTTGGAAAAGTGCTGGCGTAATTCGACTCAGGCCGCGGAGGTCTTACAGGAGTCGAATTCCAGTTATATGGGTGTGAGCACTCGACGCGTCCGTCAAGGCATGTTCATCGTGCCTGTAGGCACGGATATATTTCTGGTAGTGCGAAGTTAAATGCGTTGCCAGGCCTTATTCAGGTCTTACCTTCACGCTGTAAGCGCAGCATCCGAATTTTATCATCGCGGAGATGATTCGGGCGACCCAGGAGACGTAGTCTCTTTGTAGGGAAAATTATGAGGCGGTGTCGCCATGAGCTGTGAGTGCGGATGTTATCAACACACAGTTTTTATGCAAATAATCATAGGGTGCGCGATCAGTGCTCCCTATGGGAGTAGCCCCCGAGTGCCTTGTTGAGTCGAAGACTCAGGCAGGGACTAAAGAACCTTTGCGACTGCTGTCATCTTTTGCTTGTTTGTTTTAGTCGAAGACTTAGGCAAGGACTAAAACATTTTTGCGACTGCTATCATCTTTTTCTTACTTGTTTCAGTCGAAATTGTTTCCGGTGCTCCCTATGGGAGTAACCCATGTCCATAATCGAACCGTGTTTTGAGTGATTGCTTTTGATTGTGATTGCCCACATTCCTACAATAAGAAAAGAAAAGTCATAGGGTGCGCGGCCAGCGCTCCCTATGGGAGTAGCCCCCGAGTGCTTGGTGGAGTCGAAGACTCTAGCAAGGACTAAAGTAGTCAAATTTTCCACTGCGTAGCTATGATGACGTCATTGCTGACGCCTGTATGACCTCAGTTACCCGCGTGAGCGAGTTTGACAGGACGTGAGGAGCGGTGGGTCCCACTTCCTGACTTTGATTTGACTGGTCGTGCGTAATCTTTATTTTAACTGCGCCTCCTCGATTTCCGCCCGTAATGGGAGAAGTGGGGGGAAGGTTCGCGCTTCCTCTTCTCCACGTGTCCACCGTGATGCGTGTCACGCGTCCAATAGGGATTTTGTCAACCGTTGGATTGCATCTCCTAGGGGTTAAGTAGCGGCGTTGTGGCGGTAATATTCCATCTGCGCTCTTTCTTCCACGCTGTCATCGCCATTGCTGCTGTTCTTCTGCTTTTCCCTGCGCTCATCTCCTCCACAGCGTGGGACCACCTCCGCTCGTTTCCAAGCTACTTTCTGCGCTCTCATCACCGCCGCGCAATGGGGAAAAAGAAAGGAGGTGTTGCCGCTGATTCTGCGGCCACCGTCGCCACGACGAAGAAGAAGGGTGGCTCCGCTACTGCGGGCACCAGCGCCGCCGCCGGCGTGAAGAAGAAAGTCGCGGGCACTCGCGTGACCAATGGTGCATGGCGCCCCTCCACTATCAAGGCGTCGGATATACGTCTTCTTCGCCAAGACGGAGTTATCTCTGCAGCAGTCGCCGATGCGCGCTTTCCCATCGGTGAGACCATTCCTGCTCCTCCCGCTGGTTTTCGAGTGATGTTTCTCACATTCGTCATTCGCGGTCTCTCTTTGCCTCTCCACCCCTTTTTAGGGGTCTTGTTTGTTTCTATGGGCTCCAGCTCCATCAGCTGTCCCCAAATTCTATCCTCCACATCACCTGCTTCATCACTCTTTGTGAGTGCTCGCTCGGAATCGAGCCACACTTTGGTCTTTTCAAGCGCTTGTTTAAATTTAAGCGTTAGTCCGCATCTGGCTCTTTAGTTTACGACATAGGTGGTTGCGGAATCCACGTCGACCCATCCGCCACCTACTTCGACATTAAGCTTACCAAGTCCATCCAGGGATGGAGGGACAAATGGTTCTATGTCCGCGATCAGATGGCCAAAGATGAGCACTTTGGACTCGCGCCCTTCGATCCCACAACTCCCTGCAAGAAGAAGCATTCTTGGAAGAACGTAGTTATGCCTGGCGAACTCGTGGAGACAGACGTGTTGTATCAACGCGTCTGCGACCTCGAGAGTCGCATAGGTGCAGAAGAGGGAGGCTGCGCCCTTATCAGGACTTGGCTGTGCCGTCGCATCCATCCTTTCCAAGCCAGAGTCCATCCCATGTTTCAATGGGGTGGCGCTGATGATGCCACTCGCGTGTCTGCCGATGGCATGTCTGCGAGTGAGGTGGATAAGAGGGTTCTATTGGTCACAAAGTACACTGGCAAGGATGTCCTTCCGAGTGAGCCAGTCGTTCCTCCGTTTGATGCTTCGAATCCCCCTCCTGAGGTACAGTTGTGCTACGCAGTAGCTTATTTTCGCGATTGCCTTTCTGTTGTTTACTTGTCCTTTTTGCTGATCTTTGCTGTTTGTATGTAGGATTGGGCGGTGTCGCCCTCTATGCCTCCTCTCCTTGAGGGGATTATTCCTGGCGAAGCTTTGGAAGAGGACGAGTCTGAGTCGACTGTCCCTTCTGATGTGGAAGAGGAAGCCCCCGAGTCCGAGAGCCCGGATACTCGCAAGCGTTCGTGCAGCGAGGATTCCGACGCGTCGACTCCTTCGACTCCAGAAGGCACGGCTGTTGGCGCGGAGTCGCCCATTCCAGCCGTTCCTGTGAGGGCTATCACACCGTCTTCTCGCAAGAAGATGCGATTGCCCAAGGAGTCTTCGTCGGAGTCGAAGGAGGCCACATTTGATCTTGACAAGTTTGACTGGTAAGTTTGCGAGTTCATTCATTCTTTTCCGTTTTCTTGTTGGCCTTACCCTGGAGTTTGCCCTTTATCTATGTGGATTTGTTCTTGTAGTCAAGAGGCGTCGTCATCTTCTGGCAACATCGAGTTTTTGAAGGAATCGGGAGTCGTGACCTCAAGGGCCAAGGTAGAGGTCGAGCGTGCTCCTTCCCCTCCGACGGCGGCCCACTCCAGGCACAATTCTTTTTTGTCTTCTCCTTTTTTGGTTTAGTCAACTGATAGTCAACCTTTGATTGCCATGTAGCTGAGTATAACTCTTTACTGCGCAACGTTTCCACCTTGGAAAAGACATTAGCCGCAGCTGTGAAGGGGCACGACGAGGCAATCGCGGCTCGTGATGATGCACAGAAGAACGAAGAAGATCTGCGTGCCTCCTTTGCCGCCAGGGAAAAGTTGTTCGAAGAGCAACTGTTCTCAGTCGCCAAGGCCCTCTCAGGTACCTTTGTTGGTAGATATTTTATTGTTGTCCTTCTCTGTATCTAGAGTTTTGCCGGTGGCGTTAGAGGTTTGATCCATATGTGTGTTTTATGTGCAGATGCTGGCGACTTGAGCTTTGACCCGCATGCCCTTCGTCGCGATGACGCTCTAGCAGGCGCGGTGTCTGCAGTCGAGGACCGAAGCGCCACTATCCAAGATACATTGTCCAAGGCCAAGGTCACCCTCAGTTGCCTCCGGGAGGAGTTGATGCCGAAGGCGGAGCTGGTCGATAATATGGACAAGCTGGTGGAGTCACTCGTCGGGGGTGTGCCTGCCACCTACAAGAACTCCCTCCGCGCGGCTGGCACGACCATGTCACTCGCCATGGTGCAAGCCCACGGAGTCGAGATAGATCCCTCTGTGGTGTCGAAGGCAATGCCTGTTGGCGCAGACGGTCAGCAGGTAGTCTTCGCTCCTTTCGGCGACTGCTTGTGCCAAATATGGCCATTCCTTGATAAATACCGTTGCCAAGTATTCGGAGGAGCTCCAACGTGCCAAGAAGGCGATGAAAGCTTCGGCCTCAGGGGCCGGCGGAAAGTCAGTGGCGTCTGATACTGCCACGGACTTGATGAATCCCCCGAAGCCGTCGAAGTCGAAGAAGCCGGCTGCTCCGTAGTTAGCTTTTTGTAATAGTTGATGAATTGTCCTTTTGGTCTGAGAACATGCCTGCTGGCGAGTGTGTTTGTGAATACTTTATGCTGATCCTGGATGCATCTGTTACTTTTGCCTTTTTGTTAAGTTGGTCGCCTTATTTGCCTCTGTCTTGACTTTGTGGTAGGGTACATCAAGTGGTCCTGTGGGGGGAACCCAGGACTCGCCATCTCTTGAGGATACAGTGGCACCACCGCGCTCCAGGGTAGAGGAGCTGTCCTTGCTTTCGCGACTTCGTGATCGCGTTAAGCAGCTAGAGCATGAGTTTCCCGTGATCCGCAGTAGCACGGACGTGTGGAAGTCGAAGGCTGAAAAAGCCGCCGCCCGCGAGCAGTATCTGCTTGGCGAGGTGACGCAGCCGGGCGACCAGTTTAAGTGTTAGTTTGCTTATTCTCATCTTTTCCTTTGTACTTACCTGCAGCAGTACGTTGTACTCATGCTATTGATGCTGCTTCGTGTAGTTGTTAGCGCGCGCCGTCCGCAGGAGGAGAAGGATAGAATTGCCATTCGCCTTCATGATCTCACCCATGAGCAACTTCAGGAGAGTGGATACTTCTGGGTAGATCATGGTCGTGCGACTGTGTTGGCGACCCTGCAGGATCGCGCATCACGAGTGCTTCTCTTCCTGAAGAAGTCACGGTCGTGCTTGAAGAAAATTTATCGGGTAATGTTCCCGCTGGACGACGCTCCGTCAAGCCTGCTGGCTCTCCTTGCCAAGTTTCAAGATATGTCCGTGGTTCGCGAGTGCGTGAGGCAGCAGTTGGTGGCTGGTGCCAAGGCTGCCCTCTCAATTGTGCGATTGCACAGGCCTGACGTGGATGTTGCTGCCATTGCTTCTGGACCGCCAGCGCCACCAGCAGGATCTGCCTGGAATATGGTGCCGCACTATCAGGCGGTGGACCGTCCAGCAGAGGAGATTGTCAACTTTTTCGAGGAGCAAACCAACGTTCATCTGTTGCAAGAGTAGCCAAATTTGTATCCTGCACATAAGTGTACTTGTGTTGTAAAGTTCGTACAGATGTTGTAGATAATTTGTTGTCGAAATGTGTATAAGGAGCTTTGTGAGCTCGAGGTGCATTACACTTTATGCAAGTCCTTTTCGTTAGCCTGGTCATCTTTTATCTCAGTCCCTTGTCAACCTGCCAGGTGCGTTGCAGCTGGGTTGAGTTTGTGTTAAGGGGTTCGATTGATGTGCCAGCTACTCAGGATATCGCGTTTTGGTTCGAAGAATAGATGCAAGTAGGGTGGCGTAGCCCCCGAGTGTAAAATTGACAGAGTAAAGGAGAAACGCAGAGTTTTGGGGCACTTAGCTTTTATTTATTCTGAGAACAGTGCGAGGTACAATGTGTGGTTGAGTAGCCTTATTTGCGATGTAAAAGTAAAGAAACGACTAAGGGTAGAAGCGTCGCAGTTGTGTGACGTTCCAATGGTTGGAGTATGCGACTCCTGTCTCTAAATCTTGAAGGCGATATGTGCCACCTGAGATTACTTCTTTAATCATGTACGGTCCTTCCTAGGGGGACTCGAGCTTGAGATGTCCCTGCTGCTTCAGTCGTAGGACCAGGTCACCTTCGACGAAGGATCTGGGGCGAAGCCTTCTACTGTGGTAGTTGCGCAGGTTCTGCTGGTAGATCGTAGATCTTTCTGCGACGATTTCTCTTGCTTCGTCGAGGAGGTCGACAGAGTCTTCGAGTGCAAGGGATGACTCTTGTTCGCTGTAGGCGACCACAAACAGCGCCTTGTACCATACCTCGGCGGGTAGTACTGCTTCTGCTCCGTGCACCATAAAGAATGGTGTGTAGCCCGTGGCGCTGTTTGGAGTTGTACGTAGACTCCAAAGTATGGATTGCAGCTCGTCTGGCCAGCAACCCGCCGCTTGTTCGAGTGGTCGCAGGAGTCGCTTCTTGATGCCACTGCAGACGAGCCCGTTTTCTTTTTCCACCTGACCGTTGGTCTATGGATGCGCTACTGAGGCGTAGCTGATGTTGATCCCCAGGTTCTCGCAGAATTCTTGGAACTCCTTGGATGTGAAGTTCGTCCCGTTGTCAGTAATGATGTTGTGCGGCACGCCGAAGCGGTAGACGATGGACTCGAAGAACTTGACTGCGCTGTGCCCTGATTGGTTGGTCATTGGCATGGCCTCGATCCACTTGGTGAATTTGTCAACTACAACCAAAAGGTAGACATAGCCTCCACGCGAGGATCTTGGCAGCTTGCCAACCATATCGAGCCCCCATTGTGCGAAGGGCCAGGCCAATGGAATAGGCCGTAGCTCTGCGCCTGGTGCGTGTGGCTTGTCCACGAATCGCTGGCAAGCATTGCATTTTGGGACTATGTCCTTGGCGTCGCGCATGGCCGTAGGCCAGTAAAATCCAGCTCGTAGAGCTTTCGCGACGAGGGCGCGACTGCCTGCGTGGTGCCCGCAGGTCCCTTCATGGATGTCGAGGAGAATTGCTCTTCCGTCAGCCATGGAGACGCATCGTTGTAGCACTCCTGTGATGCTGCGTTTATACAGTTCGCCGTTGAGAACAGCGAATGCCTTGGAGCGCCACGCGATGTGCCGTGCATCTATCGGATCGTCCGGTAGTCTCTTGCTGAGGAGGTACGTAATGTACGGCTGCGTCCAACATTGCTCGATCATCATGACGCTCATTGGTCCCTCGAGTCCTATGTCCAGCTCCAAGTCATCGAGTGCCATTGGCTCATTGGGTGACATAGCCCCCGAGTCCGTTGCTGCGCTTGGTTTCTTCTCTGCGGCCTTTGGCTTGATGGAGCGTTCGCATATGCGCTCGAGAAATACCCCAGGTGGTATGGGGGCACAGGTAGAGCCTATGTTGGCGAGTGTGTCCGCCTCCTCGTTGCTTTCACGACCTATGTGTCGCAACTCGCAACCATCAAAGTCTCCTTCGAGTGTATCGTAGAGGTCGCGGTACGCGATCATGTTGTCGTTCAGTGCGTCACACTCGTGCATTATTTGGTTGACGACCAACTTGGAGTCGCCATATATGATGAGCCTTTTGGCGCCACAGGCTTTTGCCATCCTCATCCCATGCAACAGGGCCTCGTATTCAGCCTCGTTGTTTGAGGCTGTGAACTGCATTCGTAGGATATATTTCAGCTTGTCCCCTTGAGGTGATGTCAATATGACACCTGCGCCTGTTCCGTCTTTCCGTTTGGACCCATCGAAGTGCATTGTCCAGAGGTAGGACATATCTGGCTTGTCCGGGAGCGAGTTCTCCATCCAGTGCACGAGAAATTCAGGGAGCACTTGCGACTTGATGGCGTCGCGATTTTCGTATGTGATGTCTCGTGGAGACAGCTCTATTCCCCAAAGCGCGACTCGCCCCATGGCGTCGGGGTTATTGAGGATATGCCCCAACGGGGCGTCGTTGACTACCACGATTGGGTGTTCCTGGAAGTAGTGGCGCAGTCGCCGGGCGGTCATAAAGACGTCGTACGCCAGCTTCTGGTAGTGCGGGTACCGCTGTTTTGTTGGTGTGAGGACCTCGCTGAGGTAGTATACCGGGCGTTGTACGCCGTGGACTTTGTTTTCCTCGGCTCGTTCGACGACGAGCACTGTGCTAACCACCTGGTTGATGGCGGAGATGTACAGCAACAATGGTTCCCTTTCTCGTGGAGTCACCAGTACTGGCAAGGTGGATAGTAGGCGCTTGAGATCTTCGAATGCTTCTTGCGCTTCATTGGTCCACTCGAATTTGTTAGCTTTGCAGAGGAGCTGATAGAAGGGCAGCGCCTTTTCACCCATCCGACTGATAAATCGACTGAGTGCCGTGATCCGTCCAGCTAGTTGTTGGACGCCTCTTATGTTCTTTGGTTTCTCCATGGCCAGTATGGCTTTTATCTTTTTCGGGTTTGCCTTGATCCCCCTCGCGGAGATGATATACCCGAGTAGCTGCCCAGATGGTATGCCGAAGGCGCATTTGTCTGGATTGAGCTTGATCCGGTAACGATCGAGATTGGCGAAGGTTTCGCGCAAATCATCGATTAGGGAGGCTTCCTCCTTGGTCTTGATTACTATGTCGTCGACATAGACTTGGATGTTGCGACCTAGATGCTCCTTGAGGCAAGCCTGCATGCACCGCTGGTAGGTGGCTCCCACGTTTTTTAGTCCAAAGGGCATCGTGTTGTAGCAGAACACACCAAATGGCGTTGTAAATGTTGTCTTCTCCTGGTCTTCCTCCTTCATTCGAATTTGGTTATAGCCTGAGTAGGCGTCGAGGAAGCAGAGGCGCTCACATCCAGCGGTGGAGTCGATGATCTGGTCGATCCGTGGCAGTGGGAAGTGATCTTTTGGGCAATGCTTGTTTAAAGAAGTGAAGTACACGCACATCCGTAGGATATCCGTGTCCTTTTTTGGTACCAGCACCGTATTGGCGAGCCAAGTGCTTTCTTTGATCTCACGTATGAACTTGGCCTCAAGGAGTCTGTTGATCTCCATTCCAACTACCTGCGCTCATGGCTCAGACAGTCTCCTGATTGTTTGCTTGACTGGCCTTGCGTTGGGGTTGACGTTGAGTGCGTGCTCAACGAATTCCCTGGGAACTCCTGGCATGTCCGCAGGACACCAGGCAAAAATTTCCCAGTGCTCACAGAGGAATTCGATAAGCGCGAGTTCCTATGCGGGACTCAAGTTGTTGGCGATGAGGGCCGTCTTGGCGGGATCCAATGGATGGACCTGCACCTTCTTTGTGTGCACGGATGAGTCGAAGGAGAGATCAGGTGAGCTTGGCCTACTCAAGGGAGGCAGACTGTTGTCTGTCGTATCTTTCAGTCTTGCGAGTTCCTCCTGCATGCCGAAGGACTGGGACATTCTGTTGAATTCCCTGTCGCAAGCGTCAGATCGCTCAAAGTTCCTGTTGATCGTTATCACGCCGTTGGGACCTGGCATTTTCATCTGCAGGTAGGCGTAGTGGGGTACTGCCATGAACCTGGCGAATGCGACGCGCCCAAGGATGCAATGGTATTGTGAGGGCCAGTCGACGACCTCAAAGTCGATGCGCTCGCGCCGGAAGTTCTTCGGCGTGCCAAAGATGACGTCGAGGTTGATTTTGCCTAGGGGGTATACGCCTTTCCCTGGGACGATGCCGTGGAACGTTGTGTCCGATGCCTCCAAGCAGGTTAGAGGGATCCTCATTGCTCGCAAGGTACTCGCGAATATGAGGTTGATGCCGCTTCCGCCATCCATGAAGACGCGACTCATGTCGAAGCCTCCAATTTGTGCCTCGAGTACGAGGGGGCAATGACCTAGACGAGGTACTTGAGGCGGGTGGTCGCGTTTGTCGAAGGTAATGCACGACTCTCTGCCACTGAGGTACTCAGTGGTGGATGGTGGCGAGTGCGTGGCCAAGTTGACTTGGCGAGTGATGGCCTTCTGCACCCTGTTGGAGGGGCGCCCCTTTTGGATCATCATGGTACCCATGGCCCGTGGGTACGGTTCGCCTCCGTGGTGCTGGTCTGGTGCAGCTCCGTTTGGGGTGGCCCAGGTGGTGGTGGTGGTGCGCCATGTGCCACGGCGCCTGGAGCGGCTCCGTAGCCTCTTTCGACTGCATTGCGGTTCATTCGAACCAATCCCTCGTGTAGTTTGAGGAACTCGCGGCAGTCCATGAGGAGGTGGCTGGACTTTCTCTTGCCGTCATGCTTGTCGATATAGAAGTGTACCGTGCACGGCCCGGACAGTTTGTCCTCGATGGAGGTCGCGGGTGCCTCATCGCGAGTGCGGCGTTGCCACACTTGCGTGGTTTTCCCGGAGTCGCGGTATCCGCTGCTGCGGTATCCGCTATTGCGGTTATCGTCGCGTCTATCGGCATAGCCGGCTACGACCATGTTGATGTCGTCGCGATCTTCTTAGATGCGCATGCGACGCTTCCCTCGACGGTCGCGTCTGCGTTCGAGTTCTGCCTCCTCATTGGAGTGAGCGCGATTCGTCACCGAATCTTCTCCATCGGCCCACCGATTCGCGATCTCCATCAGGTGGTCGATGGTCTGGGGCTTTGAGCGGCCTAGCTCCTCCTTGAGTTCCATGCGGCGGACACCACCGTTGAATGCATCAATCGCGCGGTCTTCCGAGATGTTCTCCGCGGAGTTCTTGATGATGGACCACCTTTGGATGTAAGAGCGCAGCGATTTGCCAGATCTTTGCTGGCAGCATCTCAGCTCTTCGATTGATGTAGGTCGCTTGTACGTGCCCTTAATGTTGCGCACGAAGCTGTAAACTAGCTCATCCCAGCTGCGAATGGATCCTCGTGGGAGGTTATTGATCCATGCTCGGGCGGCGCCCTGTAGCTGTAGCTGCAAGCATTGCATGGCAGTACTTCGACTTCCTCCGTGTAGCCTGACGGAGGAGATGTGATCCTCTAGCCAGATCTTGGGGTCCTGCAGACCATCAAATTTCGGGTTCTCCAATGGGAGTTTAAACCCCTTAGGCATTCGCTTCTGCCTAATGGATCTGCTGAAGCATATGGCACCACAGAGTTCCCCATCTTCTTCTTATGTGTCAGTCGACCGAGCACGTCATGCCCTTGATTTGTCGATCTTGCGCTGCGTGAGGTCGTCGCGTGCATCGTAGTCGTGGTCATGTCACGGTGAGCAGCGGCGTCGAGACAGATCGTGACTGTCATCGCTGGACGAGGGCGAGGAGTAGCGCTTTGCTAGCGCTTTGCCCTTTTTTGGGTCTGTTACTGGCTCCTTGTCGAGGGAGGCCTCGATTAGCCCCAAGCCAGCGATCGTAGATCGGTGCATGGCAGTTCGGGGATCTCCAGCTGGCGGCTGGTTATTGAGGAGGTACATGGTGGCTGCTGTCACCGCGGCCTGCGGTGTCCTGGGAACCACGTTGCCTCTCGTGTCGACTGTCATAGAGCCGAAGTCGAGGACTTTCGCGGCTTCTATGCGCTCTTGTTCGGTGAGGTGAGCCATCTGCGACTGCCTCTTCTTGGCAAGATACTCGTTGCCTCTTGAGGAGGATCCTCCGTAGGAGGAGAGCCCAGCACAACGAAGGCTCGATTCGTCCGGCCTTTTTACGCGCCTCAAGTTGCACGATTGCTTGTTTTTGGCGCTTGAATTCTTCTTTTAGAAGCTAATGATAGCCCATCAGCAGTTCTTGTGGGGAGCCAAAGGGAAGAGGTGCACCCCGTAGGGCTTCGCGGCAGCGATCCCACTCTTGCTCGTTGAGCTTGATCACGACGCGTTCGCTGGTTTGCTCATTGATCATACTGGGAGGTTCGACTGCTCCTCCGTTGCCGCCGTTACTGCCGTTGCCACCGTTGCCGGAGTTGAGTGGATCGGTGCCGTTGCCGGTGTTACCACCGTTGCCGCGATTGGCGGAGGTGTCGCCTGCGTTGATGACGGTGCACATGAAGTGATTGGGGAAGCTGTTGCTTCCACAACTTTCAGATCCGGAACCGTGGGTTCCATCTTCAGTGGCCAGATCGCTCAGATCAGAGTCGCGATTGCTGTCGCTGATCGTATTCTCGACTGCCACCGGAGCGTTGAGCTCGCTGAGGGTGCCGATCGATGGAGGGAACCATGATGCCGGGGCAATCGCTGGTGCTGTCGGCTGATCAGGCATGCGAAGCGTGCCCATCTGACCAACTTGGAAGCGGAAGCTCCCAATCGCCAGGCTGATTCCGTCGCCCACGGACTCGAAGGTCGGGCGGGTGGCCGGCGTGTGGATGGTGAAGTCGAAGGCGCCGAAGAGCTGGCGAATCTCCGCTATTGCGGAGTTATAGATTGCAGTTGAGGGGGCTGAAGAAGTCGCAACATCAGCACTCCCAATTCCCATAGATGGTGCCAATTGACGAGGGTTTAACTCGTCAATGTCCATTGTTATAGACTTGGGTTTTGGAGAAGGAGGGAGCGCTGGAGACATCTATCGGATAACAAACAAGCACACAGGGGACAAAGGATTTACCCAGGTTTAGGCCTCATAGAGGTCCCTACTCCTGCTTGTCTGCTCGTGGAATTATCGAGGGAGTCGAAAGTTACAATGGTGCACAGATGTAATCTGGCGAGGGTTGTGGAAACTAGGGTTGTGTGTGTTCTCCTCGCCGCCCCCTCCTAGCCTTTATATAGATAGGCTAGGTCTCGGGTAGCAGGTCGAGTCGGTTACAAGTTAGGGTTTTCCCCTTCAAACTTTCTATCTTTAGCTTCTTCTTGTCCTTCAAGCAATCGAGAGTCCGCAGGTTACTCGAGTCCTTTCATCTGGGCCTTGGAGACACCGTGGGCCTGTTCGTATTTGGACCATATATACCAAGCTCGAGTACCTGTAGGGTATACCCATGTCAACAGGGATCCGATGTTTGCTAGATTGTCGGCTTCTTCATTGCTTGCTCTCCCTATGTGCGATACTTCGCATCCATCAAATTGAGCTTCCATAATGCCATATAGATCGCGGTAGGCAATCATGTTTTTGACGATGGCATCGCACTTGTTCATTGCTTGCTGTGCCACAAGATTAGAATCTCCAAAGATTTTGAGGCGAGTTGCACCGCAAGCTTTGGCCATTCGCATGCCGTGCAACAAGGCCTCGTATTTAGCTTCATTATTGGATGCGTTTGCAAAGTTCATCCGAAGTATATAGCGCATTTTGTCGCCTTGTGGTGATACTAGTTTGACTCCTGCCCCTGCTCCTTCTGTTCTTTTTGATCCATCAAAGTACATTGTCCAGGCACTAGAAAGGTCAAGAGGACCCGAACATTGCAACTCTGTCCATTCTGTGATAAAATCCGGCAAAACTTGTGACTTGATTGCCTTGCCTTCTCATACGTGATGTCTCGAGGGGATAATTCGATGCCCCATAGAGAGACATGCCCAGTTGCTTCTGGATTGTAAAGGATGTTTGACAAAGGTGCTTCATTAACCACTATGATCGGATGTTCCGAAAAGTAATGGAGTAGTTTGCTGCTGTCATAAATACCCCATACGCTAGTTTTTGGTAATGTGGGTACCTTTGTTTGGATGGCGATAAGACCTCGCTCAGGAAGTAGACTAGCCTCTATACACCATGGGTTTTTCCTTCTTCGGGTCGTTCCACGACCAAGACCGTGCTGACCACCTGATTTGTGGAAGTAATATAAAGCAGTAAAGGCTCTTTCTCCTTTGGAGACACGATGACTGGAGATATCGAAATTGTCCTTTTAAGATCTTAAAAGGTGTGTTGAGCTTCTCCCGTCCATTCAAATTTCTCCAATTTCCTCATAAGGGCGTAAAATGGCAACGCTTTTTCTCCTAATCTTGCAATGAAACGACTGAGTGCCGCTACTTGCCCCGCCAGCTGCTGGACGCCACGTAGATTTATTGGCTTTTTCATTGTTAAAATTGCTTGTATTTTCTCGAGATTAGCCTCGGTTCCTCTTGCTGATACCAAATATCCGAGGATTTGCCCTGCCGGGACTCCAAAGGAACATTTCTTCGGGTTCAGTTTGATGCTAAACTTGTCGAGATTTTTGAATGTTTCTTCGAGGTCCTTGATGAGTGCATATCCTTGTCTTGTTGTAACTATAACGTCATTGGTATATACTTGTATGTTTGTGCCTATTTGGCTTCCCAAACATTTCTGCATCATCCGTTGATATGTTGCTCCGGCGTTCTTGAGGCCAAAGGGCATTGTTGTGTAGCAGAATACACCATAAGGCATGATAAACGTCGTTTTCTCCTAATCTTCTTCCTTCATCCTATCTAGTGGTATCCTGAGTAAGCATCCAAGAAAGAAAGATGTTCGCATCCCACGGTTGCATTGATTATTTGGTCGATTCGCAACAATTGGAAGTGATCTTTTGGACAATGTTTGTTCAATATAGTAAAGTCGATGCACATCCGAAGTTCTGTAGTATTTTTCTTTGGAACACATACTAGGTTTGCGACCCACTCTGCTTTTGTTAGTTCTTTGATAAAGTTGGTGTCAGTAAGGAGATCGAGCTCCTTTCCAATGGCTTTACGCTTTGGTTCTACGAAGCGACAAAGCGGTTGCTTTACTGGCTTTACCTTTGGATCCAAATTTAATGCGTGCTCAGCGAGTTCCCTAGGAATTCCTGGCATGTCAGAAGGTAGCCATGCGAAGATCTCCGAGTGCTCACAGAGGAACCCGATGAGCGCGCTTTCCTATGCGGAACCAAGATTGGAAGCCACAAATGTTGTTTTTGTTGGATCGACGAGGTGGATCTATACTTCTTTTGTGTCTTTTGCAGCATTAAAATCCTGATTGGGACTGACACGCGCTACTTCTAGTGGTTCTGCGATTGCTGAAGTTTTGAGTTGTTCAAACTCCATTGCCATCCCGAAAGATTCAGAAAATTTGTTGAACTCCCGATCGCAATTGTCGGCACATGTGAATCTTCCTTTTACCGTGATGATTCCTTTTGGTGCTGGCATTTTCATGACTAGGTACGCATAATGCGGAACTGCCATGAACCGTGCAACAGTTGATCATCCCAGGATCGCATGATATTGTGATGGCCAATCCATGACTTCGAATTCCAGTTTTTCTTGCCTGAAATTTACTTTGGATACAAAAACAACGTCAAGAAATATTTTTCCTAAAGGAATTTCGGCTTTACCTAGTACTATTCCGTGGAAAGATGTTTCTGTTGGCACGAGATTGTCCAAGGGATAGCCCATTGCTCTTAGCGTTTTTGCGTAGATCAGATTTATGTTGCTTCTTGCATCCATGAAGATCTTGCTCATATCGAACCCGCCAATTTATGCTTCGACTATCAAAGGTGAGTGACCCGGTCGTGGGACCCGAAGCGGGTGATCGGCTCTGCTGAATGTGATTTCTCACTCTGACCAGTGGAGATATTTGGGTGTCGTTGATGCTGCTGTTTCCGCCATATTGATTTGTCTTGTGATGAGCTTATGGGTTCTATTGGATGGACACCCTTTCTGAATCATGGACATTGCCCCTTTTGACCTAGAGTATTCACTATTTTGATCAGTTGTGTTTTGTCGTAGCACTGTTGGTGATGGTGGTGGTGGTGCGCCGATGGCTAATGTGCCAGGTGTAGATGTGTATCCTTGGTTTGCCGCTTTGGTTGCTTTTGCATTACATAGCTCCTACATCTTCTGGAATTTTCAGCAGTCTTTCATGAGATGTTTAGATTGTCGCCTGCCTGCTGGATGTAAAAGTGCATATTACAGGGTCCTTCCATCATTTGCATTGCGGACATGGGTGGGTCTCGAGCCCTTGGCTGGTTCCACTGTGTTGACTGGCTTCCTCCGACATCGTCCCTGATATGGCGGTATCTGCCATTGTAGTTGTTGCTTCTGTTGTTACCTTCACCCGAGAAACTGGCTGTGACGTAACTTGGTCCCGTGTTTCCATCGTTGTTCCTTCTTCTTCTATCGTTGTCGTGTTTGTCCCTGTCTTCCTTGGGTAATTGCGTATGCTTATTATGCAGCACGTCTTCTCCATCAGCCCAGCGATTTGCTATTTCCATTAATTGTGAGATTGTTTTGGGTTTAACCCGTCCTAGTTCTTCTATGAATTCTTGGCGACGGAGGTCGTCGTTGAAGGCATCGATGGCCCTTTCGTTGGATATGGACTCAGCTGAGTTTTTTATGATATTCCATCATTGGATGAATGCTCTTATTGATTCCCCAAATTTTTGTTTGCATGTCCGCAACTGCTCCAAGGATGCAGGTCGTTTAAACGTGGATTGGAAGTGATGGATGAACTTATCTTCCAGGTCATTCCAACTGTTGATGGAATCTTCAGGTAACTGTCTGAGCCATGATCTTGCGGCGCCGGTGAGGTGTAGTTGTAAGCTTTGCATTGCGGTAGCTGTGGAGCCGCCTTGTAACTTGATAGTGGCCAAATAATCTGCTAACCATGCTTCGGGTTCCTGGAGTCCATCGTACTTTTGGCGGTCGGGCAGAAGTTTGAAGTCCTTGGGTATTGAGGTTTTGCAAATCGCTGAGTGAAACAGCTGGCCTCGCATAGCTCATAATTATCTTTGTTGTATCCATCATGGCATCATCGGCTGTGGTTTTCATCTCTTCATACATTGTTCCTGTGTTGCGTGTTGTCATTTCTTGTGTTGCTTTGTGGCTCGGGTCCTATGAGGTGTGCCTGGTGTGGCGATCGAGATTGTTGGGTATGTCCCACTTGCCGAGGGCTGCTATGATGGCGTGGGGATCTATGGAGCTACCGCGTGGTTCCTTGCTCTGCTTCCGCGAGAGAGGCTCCCACCATGCTAAGGTTCATAAGGGCAGAGCAATGGAGGGCCTCACGGGGATCGTCGGGTGCGGGCTGAGTTGTGATCAGATATGTTTGCGAGGCCACAATGGCTGCCTAGGCTGTTTTTTCCTTGATGTTTCCTACTTGGTCAATCAACATGAACGATAGATCAAGATCCTGGATGAGTCCGCTTCTTTCTGCTTCAGGGATATTCTACAGTCGAGATGTTCCCCTTCTTGGCGGTGCTCCTCCTATTATGCTTCCTGATCCTCGAGTAGAGATTAGCTGTGCCCGTCGTAAGCTGGATTCGTCGGCTAATCTCTTTCTTTCGTCGAGTTGCCTCTGCATCCTGAGTAGGTCTCCCTTCTTGTGATGAAGAAGATATTGGTATGCTAATAAATCCTCGTGTGAAGCGTCCGGTGTCATCGGAACAGCTCCCGAAATTGCTTCTCTTGCTTTTTGCTATGCTGCTGCTGGTAGCCGAAGAGTTTGCCTCTCTCCTCCACGCGGTTCTCCGCCTCTTCCTTGGACTATGCAATTATCCGCCGTTTCTCCTCCATTTCCGTGGTCCTCTTCATTGTTGTGATTTCCTGCATTGTCATCCGATAAAATATCATTGGGGTTGAGGGTAGGGTTACCGTTAGAGTCGCATGGTGTTGAGGTATTTACGTTGACCATGTACACTTGGTGTCGTGTTATGCGTGGGCTGATGACGTTGTCTTCTTCCCCGAAGGATGTACTTGTAATATTCTAGATTGTAGTTCTAGGTAGATCTTCGCCATCCTTTTTCCGAAGTCGATGTTTTCGATGCTTCCTTCGGGTTCTGTATTTTCCGGGTTTGCTTCTCGTGGTGGAGTTGGCTAAGGACCTGACCCGAAGGAGAGATTGTCGTAAAGACCATCAAGGTCCCCCAGATCCATCTCAATTTGCTCGTTTTCTTCGCCTGCTTCGATCTGTGATGTTGCATCCATGGAGGATCCGACGGATGATGCTGGTACTACCGTAGGTGTAGGTTTTTCCACCGATGGTTCTGACGTGATCAGGGCCGAAGGGTGCGATTCTTGCGGGTTTTCTACTTGGAAGTGGAAGCTTCCGATGATTAGATCGGATCCGCCATTGAAATCAGCAGGTACCAATAAAGAAGTGGGCGGGTGTGGATCTGCTTTTGTTGGGTTGATGCTTGGTGGAGAGCGGTCCCCGAATCCACGGTTCCAACATTCAGGTTTCCCATAGACGGCGCCAATTGACGAGGGGTAACCTCGGCAATGTCCATGGTGAAGGACTTAGGGTTTCGCGCAAAAAGAGAACGCTCTGGATTTCGTCAGATGTCAGGAAAACAATGGAGTCAAAGTCGCCTGAATATTTGGAAATCGCACTATTACAAGTTGTCTGGGAGTTTTTTGGTACCCTCGCTTGGGCTTCTCCCGTCCTATATATAATAGGCAAGGTCTCAAAGCTGTATGCGGATAGGTTTTACATACACGTATTTACAATACTAACACAATGTTGGTTCATAGTCTCTTTCCTAATATGATCGAAGTCTTTGCCGGCTGCTTCCTTGGGCTATCATCTAAAATCTTCATGGGCCGAAAGCCTTTTACCTAGTATAGGGTAGCAAATCATAAGCATCTGAGTAATCATACCTATGTCAGTAGGAATGCTTCCATTTTTCTTCTTACCCACCCACCCACCCTTTTTAGGTAAGGAAGTGTAACGTTTGTCTATCCGCTTCTAAAAATTCAAACTAGGATTCACGTGTTTGGGGTTTCCATAGTACCATAGGATGTGTGTGTAATTCTTTGTCAATATGTTGCATCCAACCTTGTTGTCGCAATCTTCCTTTGGTTATCAACTGTTGTTACATTCCATACCGACAGGCTTTGTGTAAACCGACGCAATCTATCCGATTCTTTGTAAACCTATGCGATCTATCATACTCTTTGTTACCGACACGGTATAGTTAGGGGTGTTCGTTCTATATCTGTTAATCTCTTCAGTTGTTTGCAAGAAGTATAAGAGTTGTGTTGCGCGTTTTTCCTATTCTTGTTCGAAGTAATGCTTTGAGTGCGGGATGGATTCATGACCATACCACTACTTTTATCATTCGCTCTTGTAGATTGAATGGGTGAATCTGCTAAGCTCTAAATGTTAAGTGGTTTTGTGCATCTAGTTGGTATTTTAATGCTGAAATTTTCGGAAAAGTTTTCTTTGGTAGATTTGTGTTCCACACTCCTTTCCAGTCGTGTGCGATATGCTAACTATCTTCTAGGTGCTAGGAACTTTGCTTGATATTTTAATATCATCTTAGTAAATTGTATCCTTTAATCTTGGTTAATTTTGTTTTAGTGCTGTTTTGGATTATTAATTTAGTGCTATTTTGGATTATTAATAATTCTCCATTATGGTACTAACGCAAGTTTTTCCATCAATAATAGGATGCATCGCCGCAATAATGATGATGTCCCGGGTTTGCCAGAGCTGGGTGATGCGCTTGTCAGTTTGGCGAATACTCTGGGAACTATGCAACAAAACCAGCATTGGTTCGAGGAGAGCATCAGGAGGAATGAGTTCGTACCACCTCCACCACCTCCCCAACGTGTTAACTTGAAAGACTTCCTGAAGTTTGCCCCTTGGCGCTTTGAGGTGACCGTTGAGCCACTGGATGCTGACGATTTGCTCCGGGAGATCACGAGGCTACTAGATACCGCAGATGTTGCTGAGCACGACAAGGTCAAATGCACTACTCAACTTCTGCATGGGGAAGTCGTTCTTTGGTGGGAGAGATATCTGAGAGCAAGTCCTCCTAGATTTCAGCCAACATGGGGACAATTCACTGATGCTTTCAAAGAACAATACCTGCCTGAAATTGTTATGGAACGCATGAAGGAGTTGTTCTTGAATCTTAAGCAGGGCAATGACAATGTTAACACTTACATCAAGAACTTCGCTAATCTATCTCGCTATGGAGGTGACGAGGTTTCTGATGACAAGAAAAGGAAAAAGAGGTTTCATCAAGGGCTAAATGCTTCAATCAAATATGCTCTCACCCATACCAATCCAGGCTCGTTGCTCAAGCTTCAACAAGCAGCCCTTCAAGAGGAGGCAAGTAAACAGACATATGATGATTCCAAGAAGCACAGCCGTGACAGAACTACTTCTTCAGGAATGGCAACTCCTTCTAAGCACTGTGTGTGGGTCCCTAATATTGTATCGCAGCTCCCTGCCCCGCCAAGACCTTCAAGCTACTCGACAAGGCAACCAAACTCCTTCAACACTGCTCCTAGGGGCTACAACCACAACTACCCTAGAGAGCCGTATGGAGGAGTCGCTGGCTACTCTACTCCTCGTCCGAGTGGCGCTTGTTTCTCGTGTGGTAACACTGTACACCAGCAGTGGAACTGTCCTATGTACAACAAGGCTCTTCCTTCTCCACCTCCAAGACTTGCTTCGACAATTGCTCCTCGCGCACTGATGGCTCGATGTTGATGTAGATATTGTTGGGAACCCAAAGAGGAAGGTATTATGAGCACAGCAGCAAGTTCCCCTCAGTTATGAAACCAAGGTTTAATCGAACCAGTAGGAGCAAGGAAACACCCCAAAGATGTTACTAGATGAGCCTTGGCAGGGCGCACTACCGGTGCTAGTATCAATGTGGAGACCTGCACAACACAACCACAGAACTTTGTCCCCAACTTGCGATGAGGTTGTCAATCTCACCGTGTTTTGCTGAAAACAAAGGATTAAACGTATCGAATGGAAGGAAGTAATAGTTTGCAGAAAGTAAACACAAAGCAGTAAACAGTTTGTAGATTGTATGTAAAGAAAAGGACCAGGATCCATAGTTCACTAGAGGTGTCTCTCCTTAAGATAGATAACATGCTGGGTGAACAAATTACAGCGGGGCAATTGACAAACATCGAGAAAGCAATACATGCATATACTAATCATCTTGACTCCTTTGAGACTTGATTGGTCAATACAACATTGTACATAGACCGCCATCCAACTGCATCTATGATTAATAATCCACCCCCTCCAGTATTAAGTTGCAAGCAACAGATTATTGCTTTACGAATTGCGTGTAAAGTAAACAATACGATTGTTCTATGAACAAAGGATTGTTGGTTTCTCCCTAGTAGCAACAACACATCTAGTACCTTAGAGATTTCTGTCACTTCCCCAGATTACCAGAGGCATGAACCCACTATCAAGCATAAATACTAACTCTTGGAGTTGCTAGCATCTACTTGGCCAAGATAGCTACTAACAACGGAAAGCATGCAAGATCACAAATAACAAAGACATGATAGAATCAATAATCAATCTGAAATAGCATCTCAATATCCATCGGATCCCCGCAAACACAACATGCAAAATTACAAATAGATGATCTTGATCATGAACGGAGCTCACAAGATCTAGACATGAAAGCACAAAGGAGGAGGACCAGCCATCTAGCTACTACATGGATCCGTAGTCCAAGGATGAACTACTCACGCATCACACCGGAAGCTTGCATGGTGATGAAGAAGGCCTCCAGGGTGAATTCCCCTCTCTCGCAGGGTGCCGGGAAGAGCTTCAGACCCCTCCCGATCTAGGGATTGAGATGACGGTGGCTACATACTCTTTCGTGGATTTTTGATCGGGTACTTAGGGTTTTCGTCCCGAGGGCATCTTATAGGTGGAAGGAGAGGCCGAGGGGGTGCCTGGGCTAGCCACACCACCCCCTGGCGCGGCCAGGCCTGGCCCGTGCGGCCAGGTGGTGTGGTGGCCCCTGGATCCTCTCTCTCTCGTATTCTGGCATCTGATGACTTCCGAAAAATAGGCACTTTGGCTTTTGTCCCATCCAATTCCAAGAATATTCATTTTCTGACTTTCTTAGAACCAAAAACAGCAGAAAACAGGCAGCTGGCACTGTGGCTCTTGTTAATAGGTTAGTCCAAGAAATCATATGAAAAGTACTCCAAAGTGTGGACAAAACACAAGAAAGTGGATAAAACCAAGCATGGAACATCAAAAATTATAGATACATTTGCAATGTATCACGCACCTGCACCACGGGCTCTCAACATCAACACCAAGCCCGGGTCAGCTGTTGCTCGCGCCAACAACATCAACATGTTCAAGCTGAGCACACACCTAGAGTTGTGCTGGGTATGCTTCCTATTAACTCAGTTTCTCCACGAGTTTTATTCGATTCTGGTGCATCGCATTCATTTGTGTCTCACAAGTTTGCAAATGAGCATGAGCTAGCTATAGAACCGTTGGATAAAAAGTTAATGGTTCTTTCTCTCGGGACAAGAATGCTATCTACCAATATTAGTCATGGCAACCAAATTCAAATTAGTGGTTCTTCATTTCTGGCCTGCTTGATTGTTCTTGGCAGTTCAGAGATTGATGTCATATTGGGCATGGATTGGTTGGCTGCAAATAAAGCTGTGATTGATTGTGTTGAACACTCGGTTTCCTTGAAAATTCCCGAAGGCCATATAGTCTATTCACCAAGGCAAACTCCTTCTATTCAGCTCTACTCTTTGGGTGTCCAAAACATTGATGTTATGGAAGCCTTGCAAAATGTTCATGTGGTTTGTGAGTTTACAGATGTGTTTCCAGAAGAGTTACCAAGTATGCCTCCTGACCGAGAGGTCGAGTTTATGATTGATATAGGAGCTGGAACCGCTCCTATCTCCAAGCGGCCTTATAAGATGGGTCCTGCAGAGTTGGCCGCACTCAAACGGCAGCTTGATAAACAATAAAAGTTGGGTTTCATTCAGCATAGCACTTTCTCTTGGGGTAGCCCAACAATCTTTGTGAAGAAGCGAGACCGGACTGATCGACTTTGTGTTGACTACCAAGCTCTCAATGCAAAAAACCATCCAGAATAAATATCCACTTCCATGGATCAACGGTCTTTTTGATTAGCTGGCTAGTGCAATGGTATTCTCTAAGCTCGTTTTGAGAAGTGGATATCATTAAATCAAGATTCGCAAGGAAGATGTTCCTAAAACAGCTTTCACCACTCGCTATGGCCTGTACGTGTACACGGTCATGTCCTTCAGCCTCACCAATGCTCCCGCTACATTCTCAAGGCTTATGAATTCAGTTTTCATGGAGTATCTTGATAAGTTCGTGGTGGTCTATCTTGATGACATCCTGGTCTATTCACAGTCAAAAGAAGAGCACGCGGAACATCTCCGTTGTGTTCTTACAAAGCTTCAGGAGAATCGTCTGTATGCAAAGTTCCCCAAGTGCGAATTTTGGCTTCCTGAAGTCACCTATCTAGGGCACGTCATTTCTGCCAAGGGCATTGCTGTCAACCCAGAGATTGTTCGGACAATTGTGGAGTGGCTCCCTCCCAAAAATGTCAAAGAAGTCCGGAGTTTTCTTGGATTGGCTAGTTATTGCCATCGCTTTGTTCAGAACTTTTCAAAACTTGCTAAGCCTCTTACCGATCTCCTCAAGAAAGGCAAGAAATTTCTTTGGTCACCGGCGTGTCAAGAAAGCTTTGAAACACTCAAGGAAAAGCTCACCTCAACACATGTCTTGATTCCTCCAGATACAACAAAGCCTTTTCAGATATTTTGTGATGCCTCTCTCCAAGGACTTGGTGTGGTTCTTTTGCAAGAAAACCAAGTCATTGCTTATGCTTCCCGTCAGTTGAAGACTCATGAGCTCAACTATCCAACACATCATCTTGAACTTGCAGCGGTTTTCTTCGCTTTGAAAGTATGGAGGCATTACTTTCTTGGAAATCGTTGTGAGAACTTTTCAGACCACAAAAGCCTGAAGTATATCTTCACTCAGCCGGACCTCAACCTTCGCTAGAGGAGATGGATTGAGACCATCAACGACTTTGATCTTTCGATCAACTACACTCCGGGCAAAGAAAATGTGATGGTCGATGCCCTCAGTCGTAAGGCATATGTGAATAACCTCATGGTGGAAGAACAACAGCCTCTCTTCTGCGAGGAATTCCGTCAACTCAACCTTGAGCTTCAACCTCAGGGCTATCTTCATAACTTGATAGCTACCCCTCTCTTGGAATAAAAAGTTCGCTCCATTCAAGTTGGTGATCCTTACGCTAAAACATCATCGCCAAGATTCAACTTCCGAAGTATGAACCTTTCCACCTTGACGACCAAGGCACTCTATTCTTTAAGCACCGGATGTTTGTTCTGAAGTATCCGGGTTTGAGAGAGCAAGTTCTTAAAGAAGCTCATGATTCTGTTCTTTCTATCCACCCTGGCAGCACTAAGATCTACATGGACCTGAAAACACAATATTGGTGGCCTCGATTGAAATGATATTGTGCCAAGTATGTCTCTGAGTGCGATGACTGCCACAGAGTGAAGGCTGTTCATCAAAAACCTTCTGGTCTTCTTCAACCTTTGAAGCCTCTAGAATGGAAATGGGAGAAATTAGAGATGGAATTCATAACTAGCTTTCCAAGGTCTCAAAAATGCAACAATGCAATCTTTGTTGTCATTGACAGGCTCTCAAAAGCGGCTCACTTCTTTCTAGTCAAGGAAACAATCTCTGGTAGTCAGCTGGTCGAGCTATATATAAAAAAAATTGTCTCTCCGTATGGGTTTCCTCTAGTAATCAGCTCAGACCGTGGGAGTATCTTTACCTCCAAGTACTGGGAAAGTTTCCAACAAGGCTTGGGAACAAAGCTAAACTTCAGCACAGCTTACCACCCTCAGTCGCAAGGGCAAGTTGAAAGGATCAATCAGATTCCCGAAGATATGCTTCACGCTTGTGTCATTTCCTTCGGCATGAAGTGGGAAGAGTGCCTCCCATATGCTGAATTCTCCTACAACAACAGCTATCAAAAGACTCTCCAGATGGCACCCTTTGAGGCCCTCTATGGTCGCAAGTGTCGAACTCCGATTGGTTGGTCAGGGGCAGGTGAAAGAAAATTCTTGGCCCCAACATTGTCACTCAAGCAGAAGAGAAGGTTCTTATCATTCTTGAGAACTTGAAAATTGCTCAGAGTCATCAGAAAAGCAACTATGATAGAAAATACACAGACATGGAGTATGTTCCTGTTGATCTTGTTTACCTTCGTGTCACTCCCATGAGAGGCACTCATCGCTTTGGTATAAAAGGCAAGCTTGCACCTAGATATATTGGTCCTTTCAAAATCCTTGGCAAAAGAGGATAAGTGGCTTATGTTATCGAGCTTCCTGAACAACTCAAGATTCATGATGTCTTCCACATCTCTCAACTCAAGAAGTGCTTCAAGGATCCCGGCAGGACCGTGGATCACGAGCTCATCAATCTCCAAGAAGATCTCTCCTATAAAGAACACCCCATCAAAATTCTTGAAGTCGCAGAATGGAAGACTCGCAACAAGTCTATCAAGTTCTGCAAGGTGCAGTGGTCGCACCATTCCATTGATGAAGCCACTTGGGAGCGCGAGGATAACCTTCGTTCTGAGTACCCTGTTCTCTTTGAGTCTTCTTCTTCCTAGAATCTCGGGGCGAGATTCCTGTTTAGTGGGGGAGAGTTGTAGCATCCCATCTGTCTAACATCTATAATGCTACATGGTTTTATAATAAAACATTACTTCCTACATGTTATTCTTTGCATCATCATTATATCATGCTCATGTCACCATGCCACCTTGCATTTGAGCATCATATTAAAACCTATTCCATTTGGTTCTCCCTCTCATATTGCATTTGACTTATTAGTACTTTGCTTCTTGATATATTGTATTTGCTTCTTGATATCATGTATGTGCCATTTGATTAATGGTGTAATGCCCAAATTGAGTTGGGGCATATCTCTTTAATTCTTTTCCATCACTAACAATTCACTAATCTTTTGCCCATGATCATTCTCTAATTACACCACATATGGTGCATATGGGCTCTTTGCTTTTGTTTGGATTTAAATCTAACCATAGGCTCATGTGTGGATCCATTCCACCAAATCATCTTATAATCTTCAATATACTCTACACATATCATTTCTATCTCTCTCATGTCGACGTGTGGACATGTCCCTGCTAGTGTTATTTCTTTCTTATCTCTATTTGAATTGGATACCACTTCTTGGTTTAAAGTCCAGGCTCCAGAATTCAAACAGTACTAAATTGGACAAAAACCCTTTTGGACCCTTATTCTAAAATCCTTCCTGCTATGTTCTTAAATCTTGTTTTTTCCTTGTGTTGTTCTTAATCTACCTCTACTTTGCTCCTGCTCAACTCTGGTTAATTGACATTCAGATTGTGCTTCCTCTCCGAATCTTACTCCTTTCCTCTTTCAATTCTTGTAAATTCCATGTTCTGCACAGTTGGGATATTAAACTTTGGTTTCTACCCTGCTTAAACTTCTTGTTGTTCGTAACACATTCAAGTTACTGTTCAAATCGCCTTCTATTCAAAATCTGGGCAGAGATCAACTTGCTGGTTCAGTTCCTGAAGGTAGTAGAAGCAATATTCAGTTGGACATATAAAGTAGAGGGCAACAGCAACGAGCAGCTGCATGCAGATCCAGAGAAGCAATATTAGACATCGTTTTCTTCAGTTAAAGAAGCAGCGATTAAGAGCAACTCCAACAGCTTACCGATATATGGGTAAGAGGGAAAAAACTGCTTTTATAGGTAAGAAGTGCAAAATAACAGCTCCAACAGCTTACCCATAAGTGGTCCTCCACTGTATTTTTTTGGGTGATCACCCATTTTTTATCATCTCCTACCCATATATGGGTAGATAGAGTCGATTTTTGGTTAAGACAAAATCCTACCCGAAACGCACGCAGGAACAGGAAACTGCCCGCTCAGAATTTTCCTTCCCACCCACCCGACGCCGGACGTGCTCTCCGCGGTTCCTCTGGCCACCGGCGTGCCATGGCTGAGCCACCCCAACTCCCGCAAGGCCCCATCGACCATCCTCCCGCCCGTCCCATGCTCTCAGCGCCCACGTGGAACAAGTCCAGCGCCTCCAGACGCCTAGGTCTGGCTCCGCCATCGTGGGCTCCTGCCGGTGCTAGAGGCTCCGGCGTCGACCCGGCGAGCATCGAGGAGACCTTGGCAGCACCTCGGCCTGCCCCTGTGAAGCCGGCCAAAAAGGCAGCCCCGCCTCCACCACCTCCTTCTCTAGCCAAGAAGGCTCCGCCTCCACCACCTCCAATTACTCTAACGTCGCCTCAACCACCTGCTGCAACACTCACGCCATCGCTGGCATAGATTGCAGCTCCACAGCTCGCCGGTGGCTCCTGCGCACTCAGAGTGTTTGGTGAAATGGCTCCAAGGTCCGAATTTGCACGCTTATTTTTTTGCTATATTTTTCTGTTAATTGTGAATGTGTATCCAAGTTTAGGAAAAGGCACAATATTTTGCAATAGTTTTGGTTGTATAATATGGCTTGCACAATATGTTGTGTTGTCATAATTGACTTGCAAACTCTAGTTTGCACAATATGCTTAAATTCATTCTAACTAAGAATGTTTATTTGCATGTAGTATGGATGATGGGGCCTTTGTCAGTTATACTTGTGGTCAACAATTTTCTCAAAATGGACCATCTCAAGAATTTCCACAAGATGATCCATCTCAAGAATTTCCACAAGATGATATTATGGGAGACGATGCACTTTTATTATGTTGGACTTATAATATTTCTACGTGCAATTATCTTGTGTTAATTAAATTGATATATGTCATATGTGTGAAAGTAATATAGAGAAGAAAATGTTGCAAACCAATTTTGGGTAAGCTGGAAAAGCAAGACATGTTTTGCTTACCTATACCTTCTATCTCCTCTTACCCAAATGATTTTTGCTTACCCATAAATAGGTAAGTTGTTGGAGTTGCTCTAGGGGGGCAGCAGCAACGATTGCTTCCCTGGACGATATGATGTCGCCAGGATTTTGGCCTACCCGGGGTCCAGCTGGTCTGGCCCACCACCTCCTCACCGTAGCAGGTACCGAGTGGTTGGCCCGTGCAAGCGCCATTACTGTGCTTCTTCCCTCCGTCCTCCTCCGTTCAGGAACATAGGAGAAGCAGAGAGATGGAGGAGAAGGTGTCCGTCGTCCCCGCCATCCGCGTCACCATGAGAAATAGAATACATCAAACGATGAGCCAAAGCACCACATTGTTCTTTCAGGGAAAACAAAATATCGTGGGAGTGGAGGACAAGACAGACATGTCAAAAGATTGTGATAAGTTTCATGAAATTCCGCCCTTCGAAGTGAACACTGATCCAACAACCTTGTTAATCAAATAAGATGCTCCATTGTTAAGGTGCAATCAGAAAGGGACACACGTGACAAAATGATGTGTAATAATGTATTAAACATTGTATGTAACTTTGTTTTGAAAACTCAGAAGAAAACATTTATGTAACGTATTGTTCCCGAGCATTCTGAATAGTTCCCAAGGCAATCATTTCATCTTCAGTCCCGGTTGAAGACACCAATCGGGACTTAAGGGGTTGCAGCAGGCTGGGGCCGGCGCGAGAATGTTTAGTCCTGGATGGTGTCTCCAACCGGGACTAAAGGTTCATCTTTTGGTGGCAACACTATTTTGGTGGGTGGCAGCACTATGGCAGGGGTGAGTGTCGACATTATGTTGTGAGTGTTGACACTATGTTGTGCTGCTTAATCTATAAATAGGCATCCTGGTGAAGCTATCAACTGTAGGGGTTCGCGTATGAAAATAATAAAATTTTACCCTACGCCCTTGAACCCCTGATGCTGCCAGGACCTATCTATTAGTAATGTATTAACAGGAGGGGCTTTTCGCGAACTTACCCTTGAAGACCGAAAAGTGTTGTCAATGCTCAGGAGAGCGTGGTTGATGTAGACGAACCGAAGCCGACCTCAAGGTCATGATGAAGTCCTTGTGCTCCTGCGGCTCCAATGACTTGAGTGCCTCAAGTGTCACACCTCGCGGGGAGTTACATGCATCTGGTGCCTAGCGATGACTCCCGCTTCCCCAATCCAGCAGCAGTTGCAGAAGTAGAGCTCCTAGATCCGAATCCCGCAACACGATGACGCTTCGCGGTGAAGATGTCTCTCATTCGTGATTCGAACTTGGGACCACGGTCAAGGAGAGAGAGAGAGAGATAGATATATATATATAGAGAGAGATAGATATATATATATATATATAGAGAGAGAGAGAGAGATATCAATTGGAGGTCTCCCAAAAGTGAGGAAACCTTTATTAAATATTGTGTTGTGTATTTTCTGGTCAAAATACCCCACTATATATAGGGGAAGGGGAGGTACTACCTCCCTCAAAGTCTCGGGGTGGGACTAATCATGGGAGAGGGGTGGTAAGGTGCGCCGGCCAGCCCCCAACCATGGGCCCCACATGGGGAAGGCCCAATAGGGCCGCCGGCCACCCCCTAGGCCCCTCCTAGGGGTGTGGTCCCCTCTTGGGCCTTTTCCCCTTCGGGATTTGGCCCATTAAGCCCTTTGACCATTAAATTGATTTCTCTTTTATTAAATAATTATGAATAAATGATTAAATCATTATTTAACATTCATTTACATATTGTTCAATCTCTGTGGCTATGGAACACCTTCCACCTCCACTCCGGACATCCTCCGGACTTACAGAAACCCTTCCGATTTTCTCTGTTCTATTCTTTGGTGATTCTACCGATCCTATAAACACTCTCTAAGCACCATCAAGCCCTTAAGCATGATACCCCATGGTTTGGGAACACTCCAGACATGGTCGGGATACTCCTGGACCAATGATCAATAGAGGGACCTGGATGGCCATGTGACCCCTGTGCATTCCACGAAGATCTTTTGTCGTTTGAACTGGAACAGTCATGTCTTATTCCTTTTGTCTCTTGGTACTTGCATTGCCCGAGATATGATTAATGACATCACCATGTCGTGTTCAATCTCGTTACCGAACAATGCTACTTGACTTGTTTCGACAAGTGATATCTGTATGATCAAATCACATGTTGCACAGCCATTGGATATAACTTCTCCGAGTGGACCCTTGAGTATGTTTACGTCACGCGGATGGACAAATCCCACTCTTGACATATATTGCCTCTATGATTCCTCTGAATACCTGAACACACCTTTATTTTCACTGTATTACCAAGTGATGTTTGATGCTATCTAAGCATTCTCGAGAGACAGGTGATTGATATAGTCTCACGGTCTAAGGAATAGTCTACAATATCTATTCTAATCATCATAACTTGAACTTCATGACATGATCAGGTCACGATGTTTAGGTTGGGTATTGGTTCATCATCTCATTCTCAGAATGAGTTGACTCCATTTCCGATAGGCATAAATGCCACATGATCAGGAAACCTTGATCATCTATTAACCAATGAACCAGTGACTAGAGTTTCACCAGGAACCCCTGGTTGTTTATATATCACATGTGTATTGACGTTTCCTTTCAATACAGTTATAGCATGATATAAAACATAATCATAAACTTTATGAAATATGATAATAATACTTATTATTATTTGTCTCTAGGGCATATTTCCAACATCAACTACAAACAATATGGTGTGCGAGAGCAGGGACAACACTACGACCAACTTGAGTGAGATGTCGGCAGAGCCTAGTCCTCCGGCATCTCCCTTAAGCTGGCCATGGAGGCACTCCCTAATATGTGAAATTAGTTAGCTCCCTGATGTATTGATCTAGCTAGAGAAGTTATAAACTGCAAGATGGTGTGCGAGAGCAGGGACAACACTACGGCCAACTTCAGGGAGATGCCTAAGGACTCTCTAAAGCTGGCCATAGAGGCACTCCCTCATATGTGAAATTAGTTAGCTCCCAAAAATATTGATCTAGCTAGAGAAGTTATAAACTTCAATATGGTGTGCAAGAGAAGGGACAACACTACGGCCAGCTTCAGGGAGATGCCTACGGATCCAGTCCTCAAGCATCTCCCTTAAGCTGGCCATAGAGGCACTCCCTGTCCAACAAAAAACCGGGACAAACACTCAAGACATTTATTATTATTAAAAAACCGGGACTAAAGGCCCCCTTTAGTCATACTCATGTATATCCCTATAGTACACAGCTTCAGGGTCGTCTTCGTCTTCATCACCGTCGTCATTGCTAGGCGCACGCAGTTGGATCCTCAGCCCAGCCATGGCATATTCCGGGGGCACCTACCACTCTGGCCTCGGATTCACGACGCGCGGGGGAGGGGGCTCCTAGATGACGATGCCGCTACGCCTATGGCCTTCACCACCGCCACCCTTCTTGTGGATCTATGGCGGGTGAAAGTGGATGCACCACAGACAAGGATGATCTCCCTGGGCAATGTAGTGCATCACACTGATAATAGTCCGGTTTGCCACCACAGGCGGCGCCCGGCTTCGTTGTGGTTCACCGAGGGCGGGCCATCACCCTCATACCTGGCGAGTTCCCTTTCCTGCCGGTTAGCGAAGAAGGCATTCCAGGTGTCGTAGTGAAGGGGTTCCGCTCAATATGTTGGAATTGCCTAATATGCCCAAGATCTATCTATGTAGTAATGCGGTAACGACCGAGCATATAGAATACATACCCTTGTAGACCGTATGCGGTTAACGTTCCGAGAGGAACATGGTTGAAGTAGTCGTACTCATAGCCGACCTCAAGGTCACGAAGCTCCTCGCAGGTCACCCCTACTCCTTCTTCATCGTCTAGCAGCTCCGGTGCACGACATTTAAGTGCCCCAAGTGTTGCGCCTCGTGTCTTCATACACATCCGGTGTACCATGAGACCTCTGGCTCCCCGATCCCGCCGGGAGTGCGGAGGTTGATATCCGGCTAGGAATCCCTACAGCATAATGGCGTGCTGTAGGTGTATCATCTCTTGCACGGACAGTCCTTACTTGGGACCGTGCCAACGCGTGGAGACTAGAGAGAGAGAGGGGGAAGGAGGAAGTTAACCAAAGGACTTCTCCAATTGAATATTGGTTTCTCTAATCCCACCCATGTGCACCCCTTTATATAGGCTAAGGGGGTGTGCCTTTATTAAAGGCTAAGCTATGTGGGACTAATTGCTAAAAGAAAAAGTAGCAGGATTTTCATCGTAGACGGATGGGCCAAAATCCAGCCCAAGAGGAAAAAGGGGCAGCAACCAACAAGAGGACAGGCTCCGGCCGGGTGGGTCTTGGGTGGCCCATCCTGCGCCCTATCTCCCGCGCGCGACGGCGTGGAGGCTGTCGCCCGGGTAGGCTGGTCCACGACCACGGCCTGCTAGGCGCGCGTGCAGCCGGCGGCCCAGGTAGGCCGGATGGCCTCGTCCATGGCCCAGCTCCTGCCCGCCCGCAGCGATGGCAGCCAGTAGTTGTAGTCTGCCCTAAGTGGCGTGAAGTAACTGTTTCCCGCCCGCCAATGCAGCATAACTGCTTGCCACCTAGTGCAGCGGCTGTTATCTGCCGCCTACGTGGGCCTTTTTGTTTTCCTTTTTCTGCAGCTTTTCTTCTAGGCTATTTCCCTCCTGGGATTTGGCCTAATATGAAAGTTGCTTTTATAAATCTTAATTTAAATATTATCTAGAATATATTAATTCATAATTAACATATAATAAATGTATATTTAAATTCTCATTTATCCGAAAACACTTTTCCAGTCTTTTCCTCTATTCCTTTCTCTAAACAACTTCGGATCTCTGCGGAACAATTGTAGCTTTCTTATCTACTGTGATTCCATCTTACGGATGATCGCTCTCATCGTACCCTTAAGTGTATCCCCTCATGGCTCGGGATTGCTCTAGACATGATCTATATCAATGATCAACAGAGGGACCAGGGATGCCCATGTGACCCCTATGCATTCCTGATGACAATGTCGTTTGAACTGGTAAATGTAGCATCCAATTTCATTTTGTTTCTTGATACGACTTGTCCGATATCCAATCATTGTTATCACATACCTTGTTCAATCTCGTTACCAACAAGTTCTATTTTACTTGTTACAGAGATATTACATCCCTGTGACCAAGTCACATGTTGCAACATTTATGGATGTAATCTCACGAAGCTGGCCGTATGTATCTTTACCCGTCATGTGGGTGAACAAATCCCGGTCTTGTGGTCACATGTCATCTACTGTTCCTTTGGAATATCCAACATACACCCCGTATTACCAGATGATGTTTTATGCAGTCAAAGCAGCCTCGAGAAACAGTGAGTAATATGAACTCACGGTCTAAGGAAAAGGAGTCTAGATTTTAGTTGTTGCAACAATGAACTATATGACTTGATCGTGTCACAATCCTTTGAGGAATGTCCATCACATAATTCTCCAATGATATGACCTCGTTGTCAATTGGCATAAATGCCCATGATCTTGAAACCTAGATCATCCTCATGACCAACGAACTAGTATGAATAGAGGCTACTAGGGACTTGGTTGTTTCATACCACACATGTACCAATGTTTCTATTTGATACAGTTATAGCACAATATGAAACTATTATAAACTAATCGAGATATGAGAATAAAAACCTATTTATTATTTATCTCTAGGGCATATCTCCTTCAGTCTTCCACTTGCACTAGAGTACAAATAATCTAGCTCACATTTTACTCATCATAAACCATATAACATATGCGTTTATTGATCATGCATGCTTACGGGAAACGTCATGTCCATGTTCTGTTTTACCAGATCATTATGTCTTTTGCAAATCATTAATGTCTTCCTAATTTTGACATTCACACCATGATCTTATAGGGATTTCTATTTTTGTGCCCCTGGTTCGTTAGTTGTACTCAGTTTTCCCCATTCGTTTAGTTTTTCCTCACTTTTTCCCTTCCTCCATTCCGAAACCCTCACATGCGCTCGGACGGGGGGATGCCGTCAGGTCAAAGGCTTGACCGTTACATGCTGACCGGTGGGAACACGTTGGGACGGTTCGTGTGTTGAGTGTTACGTTACGTCGCCTTGGCCATTACATACTGATAGGTGGGGCCATGATACACAGCGGACCAGTCATCCATCTCTCGCTGATTACGGGGGACGTGGTGTGGGACCATGTGGGTGCGTTTGGTGGTTATGTGCATCCTATTGCCTAAATTAGAAGTTTTCTTTTTTGTTATTTTTATTTATGATTGGCCTTTTTAAGAGCGTCTTTTCCCCTCTCTCTCGCTAACATTTGTGTTTTTTTGCCCAAAAAGGTAGCAAATCTAGAGCAGCTTCTCCCTTTATTCATTGTTCCTTTTGCCCTTGTTTTCCCCAATCTGATAGCAAATCTAGAGCAGCAAAACTAACCAGCAACATAAATAAATTTAGTAAACAAAGCAGATGTAGATAAAGCAGCTAATATAGGTTATATAGTATGATACTTAACGAGGTTCGACAATTAGGCTTCTCAGAACCAGCAGCGGACAAGTTCAACACAGACAAGACAAAAGAAGCTGCTTTACAGCAGTAGCAGCAGCAGATCACTGGCCCCTCATGGCCTCTACCAGGAGGGCCTACGCCTCATCCCTCTAGCGCCTCCTCCATTTCTTGCTGCCTAGTCCCTTGACCTTGGGCACCTTGGGCTTGCTCTGGGGCATACAACACTCCTCGATAGCCACCTTCTGGAGGTTGCGGGGGCAAAGACTGAGCGCCTGGTGCTTGACTATGAAGCCGTGGACGTTCATAGACTCACCATAGGTCCTCACGTCCTTGGCATGCTTCACGAGGGAGTTGAAGTCCGTGGCGTGGAGCCTCCTGGTGGGGCAAAAGGGGCACCTGTACACGTCGTCAGCAAAGAAGTTATTGTACTGGCCATACTTCAGCCTTCTCGACACATGACGAGTCTTGGTGTCCTTGGACTCATTGTCGCTGCGGACGTCGCTGCTATCCTCCTGTTGGAAAAAAGAGTAGAGTGCAATAAGGACATGATTGAGATACTTTGATTATCAGGATTGATTATTTGCATAAATTAACCGATTGAGATCTCCTGATTATTCCCCAAATCTCAAACCAAATCGAATACTGATCCCAACTACGAACAGGGGGTTCAAATACGAATAGGGGGATTGATCGAAATACGAGATAGAACACAAGAGGATTAGCTACTATAAAAATATGAACAGCCGAGCCCTAATACTATACGATCTAGCATCCAACAATGGGGACGAGGGAAGAATAAGGGAATGGGAGAAAACCCTGGTTACCTCCGACCATGGATCGGCGATGCTAGTGTCGTAGGGGTTCTCCGGCCTTATGTAATCAACCTTCTCATAGGGGTCCCAGCCGAGCGGGATCTACCCGAGACCAGTGGGGGCCTCCTCGCCGGCGGCTACGGCGGATGCGGGGACAGGAGCCTGTACGGGGACGGGGGCCTCCTCGCCGGTGGTCTTGGAGGCGCCGATGGCCACCGAGTCGTTCTTCTCCATCGCCGGCATGGTTGGGGTTTTCTTGGGGGTTTGTAGAAGGTGATGGAACAGTGGAGACGGTTGAGTGAGCGAGTGAGTGATGAGTGAGTGGGGAGGCCTCTATTAAAGGAGAAGGGAAGCGACATTTCGTTGCACTACCGTGCACTGCATAACCGCGTACGCTACTGCACCGTGCACGGCCACACGTGTCTGCTACCGCCCCGTGCACCGCACATGCGTACTGTGAGTCACATTTTTTCTCTCGTGTCTAACCCTGGCGACTCAGTTGTACTCAGTTTTTCCCTCGAGTGTAACACTAGCAGTTTAGTTGTACTCAGTTTTTCCCTCCAGTACTAACACTGTCGTGTGCAATATACCCAGTTTTACCCTCCAGTGGCTGGTTAACAGAGAGTCAACGAATATGTTTTAGCTAGCTAATTGAGTCATTTTATGCACAACAAATTCAAAAAGAGCAAAACATACTAGCATCTACCTAGGGAGTCTTATTATGTGACCTGCCACCATAAGAAATGTATATAAACCAAGTTTTAACATAAATCACCACTTCTCAAATCACCCACTATATATGAAGGTTCATGGCTTTCTACTCAAGCCTCTTCCCAAAACATCCCTCCCCAAAACATAGTTTGTCTGAATGATGCAATAATTGTCAAACTGGTGTATATTCGAATTGCAAATAGTTTGATGTATGCCAAGATGTATTTTATTGTATAAAAGACACATTTTCCATTTTTTAAATCTTTTTCTATTTTCTATTTGAATCCCTTTGTCAGTCTTGCCCTTGGTTTTTAAGTTCTACTCAGTTTTTCCCTTGGTTCTTAAGTGCTACTCAGTTTTCCCCTCTCTTTGTATCAATCTCTCACACCTATGCTCATCTTCGCTGCTACGCTCCGATTGGTCGAGACAGTTGTCACACGGATCGTGCCCACTAACTGTTGATCCTCTATGATCTAGCAGACAAGATAACCCCTATATCTGTCGGGGGGCACCCCTCTATCCATGCAAAATAATGAGTATGCCACCCGTACTTTAACTTCATAAATAAATGAACTTGCATATAATTTGAAGGGAACGTGTTCGAAGGTGTATAATTTGTGCATTATATTCCACTCTATGAAAATGATAATCTCTCAAGATTTTCTTAGCATAATATTATCACGTATTAAGTGCGATTTCAAAAAGTTCAAATGTGTATTATTTTCGTATATGCAAGTTTATGCATTACATTCCACTCTATGAAAATGGGGGGAGAAAATGATAATCTCTCAAAATTATCCTAGCACATCATTATCTCGTTATTAAGTGTGATTTCATAGTGTTCAAAGGTTTAAAATTTTCATATACGCAAGTCTATGCATTATATTTCACTCCATGGAAATGATAAATGATCAGGATTTTATTAGCACAACATTACCATGACCTAAGTGTGATTTCAAAGAGTCCAAAGGTATATAATTTTCGTATATGCCAGTTTATACATTACATTCCACTATATAAAAATGATAATCTCTCAAGATTTTCTTAGCACAACATTATCACGTATTAAGTGCGATTTCAAAGAGTTCAAAGGTGTATAATTTTTGTATACGCAAGTTTATGCATTATATTTCACTCCATGGAAATGGTAATCTCTCAAGATTTTCTTACCATAATATTATCACGTATTAAGTGCGAGTCCAAATAGTTCAAAGGTGTATAATTTTTGTATACGCGAGTTTATGCATTATATTTCACTCCATGGAAATGATAATCTCTCAAGATTTTCTTAGCACAACATTATCACGTATTAAGTGAGATTTCAAAGAGTTCAAAGGTGTATAAACTTCGTATATGCAAGTTTATGCATTACATTCCACTCTACGAAAATGGGGGAGAAAATAATAATCTCTCAAAATTTTGTTAGCACATCATTATCACGTATTAAGTGCGATTTAAAAGTGTTCAAAGGTTTATAATTTTCACATATGCAAGTTTGTGCATTACATTCCACTCTATGAAAATGATAATCTCTCAAGATTTTCTTAGCACGTATTAAGTGCGATTTCAAAGAGTTCAAAGCTATATAATTTTTGTATATGCAAGTTTATGCATTATATTTAACTCCATGGAAATGATAAATGATCAGGATTTCATTAGCACAACATTATCATGTCCTAAGTGTGATTTAAAAGAGTTCAAAGGTGTATAATTTTCGTATATGCATTACATTTCACTATATGAAAATGAAGCAACGGCACGGGCATGGGCGGGGGGCTGGCTTGGAGTCCCATCTTGCAATGCCAACCTAGGTAAGTTGTGGGTCCGGCGCTCACATGGATATGCTGTGGGTATGATGCTGATCTGGATAAGTTGAGAGAGTTGTCCACTACGGGAATCGACCGAACGTGGCCCGACTTGTCAACATGTAACGACAAGGGTACACTACGGGACCCGACAGAATGCGGCCCTACTCGTCAGCACGTAACGGCGAGGGTCCACTACGGGATCCGACTGAACACGGCCCCACTTGTCAGCATGTAATGACAAGGCTAACGGACGGCGAGTTTCAGACCATGTGACGATTTTGTACAAGGAGATGGGCAAAAGTGAGGAAAAACTAAGTGGCTCGGGAAAACAGAGTACAACTAACGAACCGAGGGCACGAAAATAGAAATCTCTATCCTATAATGGGTTGAAGTATTCATTTGGCGACAAAGTGAGACTTTGTTTCTCGTGTTTATAATGACGGTCGTTTTCAGTGTTGTCATCTAAACTTCAAAACACACTTTGCAATCCTTTGTGTATGTACGGCAGTTATGGTAGCAGAACGAGGCCAGACTAGGAGTCTACAGTGACTTTAGATTAATCTCATGGGCTTTCTCATGGGCATTGTGTCCTGGGACACATCATTCTACGTTAAAGACGAACTAGTCCCGCCATAACAATATACATCACATCAGATGGAGCCTTTATACTTCTATATCTATGTAGATCCTAGTGCATGAAATGCAGCTATGCCACTTACTTTGCTTCTTGCCATTTAAGTACAAACTTAATTCTGGTTTAGTGATTAACTCAGGAATCACTTCAAGACATGTTCTTACAGTTAAGAACTAGTCCTTCCAACCAGAACCTCGGTTCACATTACGCCGAGTATACAATATGGTTGTATGAAAGAACCTATGGCTGAGGCATAGGAGATGCACCACATCTCTTTCTTTCTTTTAACCATAGTTGCAATACTAACTCAATGCTTCATATAGTAAGAACTTCTTTCTTAACTTTTTCCATTCTAAAATTCTTCAAAATCCTATTAGGACATTCTGAACATCTTCAGAATCAAGTCCAAGGAGCATTTGACATTTACTGTTTATTAAAATCACCAATCTATCTCGATAGATCTCATTGTTTAATAACTTTCAACTTCATCCTTATTTACCTACTTAAATGTTATCAACACCAATCACATCATTCATATATGTCGTCCACATATTCCAGAATGATTTCACGCTCCCACTCAAATATGGCATCCATATTTGAGATCCAGGGATTTCACTTAGCTCCCACTCAAAATATGTCAGCTACATATTATGATTTAGCTAAGCTGATTTGCTCCCACCCAAATCCAGGTCCTCTTGACAATCTTGGACATTCCAAAAATTCCTTGATCACCATAAATTTGAGAATTCCACTAACGAGATTTCAATGACCATTCATTTCTCGCACTTAGGTCCATCACGCTTCTTTGTATTTCGTAGGTATGTCTTTTTCAAAACATGACAATTGGATCAACAATATAATTCCACAAAATTGTAGAATAAATTATCGAATTCTACTTTCTTTAGTAAAAGTTATCGCTGAAACTTTATGATCATTATCATTAGTTTCTCTTCTATCTATAGAGTTCGGTTTCACAGAACAAATTATGCTGTGCCACTCAACAGTTTGGAGGTAAGGTCAAATACCTTGTTTAATCTTTTACTTTCTTCCATTTGTATCTTCATCATGTTACGTCAACTTTGGACAACAACAGGTTTGCCCCTTGTGGAAGATGCATTCATAGCTTCCTAAGAACACTCTACAAAGACTTGTTTATTCGCCACGACTTCAACTTATCGAAATCTCCAGAAACTCGAACATGCCATAACTCTTATTGTGTTGTTTCCATGAATGTTTAGATGTTCCTTTGTATTTCAAATGAGTGTTTGCTTATTTTGATCTCTAACTCTAAACGACAACTATAACCCCTATAAGAGATAATATTATGATGTTTAGACATTTCAACACAGTTTGAATTCATCCAATTATCATAATTTGTGAAACCTCTTTCACAATCCCCTTTTATTCTAAACTTAACTTGAATAATTTAGTCATGTCGATCAAATCGAAGAGACTTGTTAATTCAATATCCTCCTTTGTTGTGAACTCATTTGAACAATTCAAATTGTTTCAAACTTATGTTTCATTAAGTAAATACGCTTATTCACTTAAGTACACAATTAACTAATGATTTCCACTACTTGTTGAAAATACGATACATCACTATGTATAAAGTTCAACATTTCTTTGCATATCACTGTTTTACTAGAATGTGGAGTTTTAGTCATTCTTCCCAACTAGGCATGGTTTTGCAAAGTCTCTAAATTAAGCATCTAGGACCCCGATCTTCATTTAGAATGAAGAACATGCAATAACCAAAATGACATAAACTATAGTGTCATATCATAAAAATAAACTTTGGATATCTTTTTAGCATTCTAATCCTTTATAAATGCTTAAACTATTATCATTAACATAGTGATAAGAATAACTCATTTATAATCGTAATGTGACCATAAAGTATTGTTCATAAGAATAGTACAACTGGCTTGTAACTCGTTCATATAAATAATCATCTCACCAAAAGCAAGACACACAAACAAGAATTACAAAATTATATTCAATTCCACTAATCCAAATGACAAATTTTAAGGAAAGGGGTGATGTCGGACATCAACTGTTTTGCTTGCCGTCATCAAGTCACATTGCCTCATAACCAGCAATTCTCAAGCAGATCATCCTGTTTTCACAAAGCAGGACAAATATCAAATACTTTGCAAACTGCAATGAGTTTTGCAAGAATTACACTTATAACTTTGTATATCTAACATATACCTTTTCATCCATGACGTCCATTTGCAGTCAAGACCTTCTAAGAGTTCTCAACTCTAATGCAAGATCACTAAGTGATTCTCCAAATATTATGTTTCATCCATGATGGAGGAAAACCCATCCAACAGCTCATACTCTATGTTCCAGATCTTGCATAATACAAAATTGTAGTCCAACTCTCCATCGTATGGAGAATGGCTTATTGGATGATAATAGAGAAAACACAAACACTGAAGAGTCATCGTATTATCTCCTAATGGTTATTGTATCAAGAAGAAGATCACCTTTTACAAGGATATCCCTCAAGCGTGGGTATTAATCTATGAAGTTGGACCCTTTTCCTAAATTCCACATCAAGCAAACAATTTCCCATGGTCGCAAAGAACCTCAATGGGATAGGCCATGGTCTACTAAGATATTTGCAAACAGACATCTAGACTAAGTTCATAATATGAGTTCAATTTATAATTGATCTCCCACTAAAATTGTCATCCCCTGAAAGATTTTAGTGATCACATGATCCCAATCCTCTGCACCTCCACCGATCGTCACGGCCATCAATGCAGCATCAAAGGTAGATATTCCCTAATGTCAATCACATCATCCATGTGACTCATGCTCGATCTTTCGATCTCTTGTGTTCCAAGGCCATGTCTACACATGCTAGGCTCGCCAAATCTAAGTTGTGTGTATTCGTTGTGCAACATGGATTACACCCACTGTATGTGAACATAGATATGTCCAGCCCCCGATCGTCACGGCTAGCTTCATAACTAGGAACTTTTTTGGTGGTGCACACACAAGGGGAACACTATCATTGAAATTAAATAGGGATTACCTTATTTGCTACCATTGAGTATCTAATACTAGCACATAATAAGATGTAAAACAGGTATCAACATCATATATATATTGTGATATGATATGGTCCTTCTTCTTGTGCCTTGATCTCCATCGAGCGCTCCGGCATGATCTCCATCTTGCCCTTGGTTTGACGCCAAGTCCAGGACGCCACCACCCGGTCGTCCATTGGAACAATGACTACTACTACATACCTTAGTAACATAAAAGTAAACTGCTTTACTTCATAAGGACCAATACCATATCATAATCACATGTCCTCCTGCAAAATAAAGTTAGACGCCTCTACTTTATCTATTGCAAGTTTTACGTGGTTGTTAGGGCTTTCGCAATAGAACTGTTTAATCTACGAACTTTCCAACCACAACATGGATCCAACAGTTGTCTCTACTACACCCCTTTCGGGCCCCTCCGTTGTAAATGCTATATCAACTATTGAATGAGAACCAGACACCCGCTAGCCACTTATACGGTACAAGCCATACGTTGAGTGTGAAACTAGTCTCACGTACAAATACGTGTAAGGTCAGTCTGGACCACTTCATCAAACAATACCGAGATATAAACAAGTACATGTTAGAAGGTAACAACTAAGGGATCAATGCCCGCACAATACTTGTGCGTACTGGACGTACAACACTCATATGCATAGATCGGCTCTGATACCACTGAAGGGGTTCCGCATCAGAAAACAAAAAAATCCTACGTTGGAACCGCCTAATACTCCCAAGATCTATCTATATAGTAATGCAGTAACTGCCGAGCGTATATAATACATACCCTTGTAAACCATACACGGTTAATGTTCTGAGAGGAACATGGTTGAAGTAGTCATACTCGTAGCCGATCTCAAGGTCCCGAAGCTCCTGCAGGTCACCCTTGCTCCTTCTTCATCATGTAGCAGCTCCGGCTCACGACATTTAAGCACCACAAGTGTTGCACCTCGTGTCTTCTTACACATCCGGTGTATGATGACACCTCCGGCTCCCCGATCCTGCTGGGAGTGCGGAAGTTGATATCTAGCTAGGAATCTCTGCAGCGCAACAGTGTGCTACAGGTGTGTCGTCTCTTGCACGGACAGTCCTTACTTCGTACCATGCCAACGTGTGGAGACTAGAGAGAGAGGAAAGGAGGAAGTCAACTAAAGGACTTCTCCAATTGAATATTGGTGTCTCTAATCCCACCCATGGGAACCCTTTTATATAGGCTAAGGGGTGTGCTTTTATTAAAGGCTAAGCCATGTGGGACTATTTGCTAAAGGAAAAACCAGCAGGATTTTCATCCTGGCCGAATGGACCAAAATCCATCCCAAGAGGAAAAAGGGGCAGTAGCCAGCAGCAGGACAGGCTCCGGCCGGGTGGGCCTTGGGCGGCCCATCCCGCACCTTGTTTCCCGTGCGTGGCAGCATGGAGGTTGTCGCCCGGGTGGGCCGGTCCATGACCACGGCCTTCCAGGCGCGCGCGCAGCTGGCGGCCCGGGTGGGCCGACTAGCCTCGTCTACAGCCCAGCTCCCGCCCGGCCATAGTGGTGGCAGCCAGCGACTGCAGTCCACCCTGAGCGGTGCGAAGTAACTGTCGCCCGCCCGCCAGCGCAACCTAGCTGCTTGCCGCCTAGTGTGGCGCTCGGCGGCTGTTATCCGCCGCCTACATGGGCCTTTTCCTTTTTCTGCAGCTTTTCTTCTAGGCTATTTCCCTCCGGAAATTTGGCCTAATATGAAATTTGCTTTTATAAATCTTAATTTAAATATTATTTAGAATATATTAATTCATAATTATTATATAATAAATGTATATTTAAATTCTCATTTATCCGAAAACATTTTTCTGGTCTTTTCCTTTATTCCTTTTTCTGAATAGCTTCGAATCTCTCTACGGAACAATTCGAGCTTTCTCTTTCTCTACTGTGATTCCATCTTACAGATAGTCGCTCTCATCGTACCCTTAAGTGTATCCCCTCACGGCTCGGGAATACTCTAGACATGATCTATATCAATGATCAATAGAGGGACCAGGGATGCCCATGTGACCCCTATGCATTCCTGATGACAATGTCGTTTGAACCGGTAAATGTAGCATCCAATTTCCCTTTGTTTCTTGATACGACTTGTCCGAGATCTGATCATTGTTATCACATACCTTGCTCAATCTCATTACTAACAAGTTCTATTTTACTTGTTACCGTGATATTACATCCCCGTGACTGAGTCACATGTTGCAATATTTATGGATGTAATCTCACCAAGTCGGCCGTATGTATCTTTACCCGTCATGTGGGTGAACAAATCCCGGTCTTGTGGTCACATGTCATGTACTGTTCCTTTGGAGTACCCAACATACACCTTTATTGTCACCGTATTACCAGATGACGTTTGATGTAGTCAAAGCAGCCTCGAGAAACAGTGAGTAATATGAACTCATGGTCTAAGCAAAAGGAGTCTAGATTTTACTTGTTGCAACAATGAACTATATGACTTGATCATGTCGCAATCCTTTGAGGAATGTCCATCACATCATTCTCCAATGACATGACCTTGTTGTCAATTGGCATAAATACCTATGAAATCCAGATCAGCCTCATGACCAACGAACTAGTATGAATAGAGTCTACTAGGGACTTGGTTATTTCATACCACACCGATACAAATGTTTCTACTTGATACAGTTATAGCATAATATGAAACTATTATAAACTAATTGAAATATGAAAATAAAAACCTATTTGTTATTTGCCTCTAGGGCATATCTCCTTCACATAGTTGTCAGGATCCCAATGGGGATCCATCCGCTGCTCCGTCGTGAGCTTGAGGTAGAAGTGGTTCGTGATGGCCGCCTGGCATGTGAAACCTTATAAATAGGATAGGAACCCCTCCAGCGCTCAGCATCTAATCAGCGGGCAGCCGGTAGCCTGGCGGGCATGGGTAGCTAGAGGCGCACAGCGCCTCGGTATCTTCAAGGGTCATAATTGCCCAGTATGTGGTGTCCATTGTTGTGACAGGAGAAGGTGTGAATGGCCATGGCGGTCGACCTAGATATAGAGGGAAAGGGCAGAAAAACATGGCGGGAAGCGGAGAGAAATGGTGGGAAAGCAAAGCTCATGGCTTGACGGCTCTGAGAATGGCAGGAAATATCTTTAGTCCCGGTTATTGCCTCCAATTGGGACTAAAGGACCACGAAATAGTTATTCAAATTCAAACACTTTTTATGTTGAAAGTTTTGTCAAATTCAAAAATATGAAAAAAAAATATAGTGAATGCACTTTGAAATGAGAATTACACAATTGATGCATGATGCAAACAAATGTATGGATGATATATTAAGATTCCTTATATATTTTTGCTAATAATAGACATATTATTTGTATTATTTGGATTTATTAAATAGGTGCTATGAATTTAAAAAGTTATATATGTTTTTGAATTTAAAAAGTTACAAAAAATAGTGAATGAACTTTCAAATGAGAATGGCACAATTTGATGCATGATATAAAGAGATATATGGATGATATATTAAGATTCCTTATATTTTTCTAATAATAATAGACATATTATTTGTATTATTTGGATTTATTAAATAGGTGCTATGAATTTAAAAAGTTATAAATGTTTTTGAATTTAAAAAGTTACAAAAAAATAGTGAATGCACTTTCAAATGAGAATGGCACAATTTGATGCATGATATAAATAGATATATGGATGATATATTAAGATTCCTTATATCTTTCCGATAATAATAGACATATTATTTGTATTATTTGGATTTATTAAATAGGTGCTATGAATTTAAAAATTATAAATGTTTTTGAATTTAAAAAGTTACAAAAAATAGAGAATTCACTTTGAAATGAGAATGGCACAATTTGATGCATGATATAAAGAGATATATGGATGATATATTAGGATTCCTTATATTTTTCTGATAATAATAGACATATTATTTGTATTATTGGGATTTATTAAATAGGTGCTATGAATTTCCAACGTTATAAATGTTTTTTAATTTAAAAACTTACACCATCTAGTCCCGGGTCCAAATAAGAACCGGGACTAAAGGTCTGACAGCATGCGCAAAAACAACGTAGGCCGAAAAATAGCCTCTAGTCCCGGGTTGTGGCAGGACCCGGGACTAGAGGGGGGCCTTTAGTCCCGGGTCAGGGTATGACCCAGGACTAAAGGATCTCTAGTATCGGGTCGTTCCACGGCCCAGGACTAGAGGGGGTGGTATAAATGTCAGCCCCTACGCCCTACCCCACACAGAGGAGGCAAATCAACACGACAACGAAGAAGGAGGGGAGGTGCTGCCGATTTTTCTAAGCCCGTGACCTCGCCGCCGCCCTCGTCTTTGGCGGGATCGTGCTCGCGCTCGCTGCCCTAAACCGCGCCGCCTCGCCATCGTAGCATGCTCGCCATCGTTGACCTCGTGCTCGCGCCCCCGACCCTATTCGCCTCGTCACACCACCACCCGCGCTCGCTACCGCCACACGCCAACCTCGCTGCCTCGTCCTTGTGCCGCGCCGCCCTCGATCGCGCTGCCCCGACCGCACCCGATCATCCTCCCGATCTTGTTAGTCAATCCTATAATTTTTTTAGTAGAAATCGTGTTAATTGAAATCTTGTTTATTAGTAGAAATATTGTATTAATATTTAGTAGAAATTTATGTTATTAATATTAATGTTTGTAGTAATGTTTACGGTTTATTAATATTTGTTTAGTATTAATGTTTATAATTAATATTTGTTTAGTATTAATGTTTGTAGTAATGTTTAGGGTTTCGTATTAATGTTTAGTATTATTTATAGTATTACTAGTATTTGTCTGATCGTGCACCGCCGCACCCACATGCCACCACAGTTGTGCGCCTTTGTCCGTGCGCCTACGCCACCGGAGAATGTCTGTTGTCGGCGCCGCTGGCCGAGCGAGAAACCAGCCTTTGATTTCAGACCCTCGCCAGCAACGTGAGAACAATGAGTAGTATTATTTGTAGTAGTATTTATAGTATTTGTATTATTTTTTACCATCTATTTGCTCATATCTAACTTGTTTTACCTTTCTTTCTGCAGTAGTTAAGTGATGGAGCGCACCACAGACGCTGAAGGCAACCAGATTATTATGGACATTATAAATGGTGAAATAGCCATTAATATTGATAGAATTGAACCTCGTACTGGAGAAGATTATGTAGACGAGAACGAGATATCATCATTTCTAAATCCATCCGGTGATGGACATCAGCTAGAACTAATGGATGAAGCGCAAACAAACAACAATGATGGCCCCTCAACAACAAGCGGTGAGGTATATATATATTAAACCTCTTGTGACTAGATGCATTAATTGATCTGGATATAATATATATATATATATTAATCCTCCGGATCGAGCAAATCGACAGTTAAAACGAAACGAGGCCCGACCAAAATTTTTGATGGTAATCAAAGGTTCACCATCGATGTAATAGATGATACTAGACGACTGAGTGATCCAGAAAATCATGCCATGATATTTGTAAATCAATACGGGGTGATTGTTAGGGATAACCTCCCAATCACCATTCAAAACTGGAATAAGTCAAAGAAAAAAGGTGAAGAATTCACTAGTTATGTCACTTGTGATACCAAAGATGACCTTTGGCAGAAGCTCACAGCACATTTCATACTACCTCCAGAGTATGAATAATTCGAGGCAGATGGTACTATACCAAGGTCGGGTGGGCTTCAAAGAAGAGCGAAAGTCAAGGAGTAAGCTCTAATAAAGATGGGAGAACTGTATTGGAACCACAAGAAAGATTTATATGCGAAGTTTGTTGCGAAAAAGAAAACTCCAGAGTTCAAAGGAGAATACGAGAAGTTGACAGAACAGTGACCCAATTTTGTAAAGTACAAGCTATCTTCTATAGCCATGGCAAAGTCGGAAAAGAATGCGATAAATGCATCCAAAAAGAAATACCACCATAAAATGGGGACATGTGACTACAAGAGTGCCGCGCCTAAGTGGGAAGATATGGAGGCCCGACATGAGGACTAGTGGAATCACTCCAGGTATAGATGGATGGGCTGACAGGTCAAAGCACTAGTGGTACGGGCATGGGGAAAGTTGAACCCAGAAACATGGGCGACAATTTTTCAACAAAAAATTCTAACACCCCCCAAAGCACTTGTTCAAGCAATGGTCGATGCTCAAGCGGGATTGTTTTGGCCCGATAGAGAGAACGACAAGCTGACACGCGCCCTCGGGAATCCTGAAAAAGGTGGACGAACATGAGGTAAAGGCGCCGGTGTTACGTGGAAGAAAGAGTTTTCCGAGTATGATGACAGTTACTGAAGTCGTAAGAGAAACAAGGACCGGAAGGCAGACCGGATCGGGAGGATAGAAGAGGTCCTAGCTGGGATGAAGATGCTGGTGGAAGAAATTAGCCAAAGGTCATCTCAGCCGCATGATGATGATCCTACAATGGATCATAGCCAGCAGAGAAGCAGTGTGGCTTCCACGGACGTCCAGGCTGATGATCAAACACTGTTGGATGATGCACCGATGCCTCACTACCTCGTAGATGATGTCAGAGAGATGACACAATGTGAGCTACATCAGCCAATGAACAACCTGTCCTTCAAGGTGGAGATCGTCACTGCCTTACCTTGTCTACCTGGAGCACTCCACCATTCACTTCCGATTCCACCTGGCTATGCTCGTGTCTCGGTGGATGACCTAGTGGAGGATTTTGCGGACCTAGAGATTGACATCGCTACACCTGAAGGACTTAGGAAACTGGTAGATGTCAAGCGCCACATCATTCTATAGAAGAAGTACATCAAGTTTCCAGGCTCGGCTCCAAGGCCACCGACTCCGAGGAATCCAAGTCCACCATCCCTCGATGAGAGGGATGTCGATCGTCGACCTTCAAGTCCTACATCCCTCGACGAGAGGGATGTCAATCGCTGCAGCGCGAGTACATCTCGATCTCCACCTCCGCCTCCACCCCCGACAAAAAAACGGATGGTCGTCCCTCTCCCGTGCCCCACTCAGAAGAAAGGTCGTAGTACGACGAAGATAGTTGACATCCCGCCGGCTCTTCGAAAGAGACCTTATGACATGACGGAAGAGGAAAACACCGTGATATCGGCTACCCAGACTAAGGCTTTTTTGCACCAAAAAAGCCCGAGCCAAAGCCGGTATTTATTGAAAATAACAAAAAGTGGGCTAAGTCCTTGCTTGAGGAACCATCCCAAGTATCGTTGAATCTGAAATTAGACTATGACCGTGAAATTATTAGGCAAGCAAAGCAGAAAAAATAACAAGTGCAAAAAGCAGGAAACAAGTTGCCCAACTAGGACAACAGAAGATTCAATCGGTCCCCCTCCCCCCCCACCCCGCTCAAAGTGATTTCAGATACCGACAAGGCCTGCCGAGTCGAAATGGATAAGGACATGCAAATAATGGACCCTAGAGCCAGGTCTGCCGCTGCACTAATGGGCATCACTGTAGCGAAGGCCAAAGAACTTGCTAAGGAGGCAGGTATGTCTCTTGGTCGATAGATGCGCTAGTGGGTTAGGTAGTACGGCGATATGTCAAAGAGGAGCATCTATTCAGTCCTGAGGAGCTCACACGTCTATCAACATATATGCGAAATCTGCATGATTGGTACACTGCGCAGACAGAGAAAAGGCACCAGAAAGAATTTTTTTTGGTGGCCGTTAGAAAGGAGCATCACTTCAAAGAGTATTTGATACAGGTTCAAATGACCGAATTATTTCAGTTATACAATCAGCACGCCCTCGACAAATCTATCCTCGGTTGCTATTGTTTGTAAGTGATTTATTTCTGTAATTAAGTCTCTAGATCAGCTAGTTCATTTCATGTAATATATTATCCTGACTATATATCCTTTTGTATGATATTATATTTTGCAGAATGAAGATGCTTGAATGTAAAAGAGCAAGAATATATGATGTTGGGTTTATTGACCCATATATCGTTAATGAATATACGTTACACAATCACCCCGAGGACGTGGAGGATGACCTGTGCAAGTTTTTAATCGAGCATAATTTCGTCAAGCACATACTATTTCCTTACAACTTCAAGTGAGTGTTTCTGTCTTGTACATATTATTTTTTAAGTGTAATTGATGAGTTATGCATGTATGCTTATATAAACGTCAGCAGGTTCCACTGGATCTTGCTAAACATTCAAGTTGACAAGTCCCTAGTTAAAGTCCATGACTCATTAAGTTGGGACCAAGAGAAGTGGAGCGACATGAAAGCAATACTCCATAAGTAATTTCAATCATTATCATATTATATCAGCCTCTTTCGTTCATTTCCTGATATCAAGTAACTAATAACTCCTTTGTTTATTTTGTTTGCCGAGCAGGTGTTGGACACGGTTCAAACAGAAAATACATGGTTCATTCAAAGATGAGCAAACTTATAAAATGGTAAAGGGCTTGCAGCAGCCACCGGGGACTCATTTATGTGGATTCTATGTCTACAAGTACATTCGCGAGTTGACCAGTGAGCGAAAAGTTGATTCACATTATATTCACGGTTTGCGGGAGAATCTAGATCAAGAATAGCACGTACGAGCAATTCAAGAGGAACTGGCGAGATTTCTGATGAAGGAGGTCATTGATGTAAATGGAGAACATTATAGGAAGGACGAGGAACTCGATATGCCTTAGTGATCTCCATGTAGTTGATATGATATATCATCAATAACCATGTAATTTCAAATATTTCCTTCCTTTTGATATGATCGAATATTTTATATGCATGTATGCTCGCAAGAGATCGAATATTAATTATATATGCATCAATGTTTACTGTGTATGTAGTAGCGTAGAATAAGTGTACGAAACATGTTTAAAATTATAGTGAAACACAAATCAAAAAAGGAACAAAATGGAAAAAACAAGATAAAAACACAGAATCTCTGCCGCGGCAGAGAAAAACACGAATCTCTACCGCGGCAGGAACCAGTATAGTCTCGGGTGGTGTTATGACCCGGGACTAGAGAAGTTCCACCCCCAGACGCGCGGAAACTGCCACGTGGTGTATTCTAGTCCCAGGCCATAGCAAACCGGGACTAGAGATAGGGGCCTCTAGTCCCGGGCCGTAGCAAACCGGGACTAGAGGCCCTTTTTCCACCAGTGTTATCATACGCCTCCTCTCCCCCCAAGTCCAACAGTTATGTGTGGATTTCCCGCCGGCCTAATATTTCGAGGGTAGGTAGATCTAGAATACATAGGTTTGGGGTATCCAGTCCAATGCGCAATGGAAAAATACATTTGAACAAATAGCCGTGATGTAGTTTAGGAGTTTCAAAGTGCTAGAATAACTGGCCCGTCGTATTATTTGGGCCAAGATCCGGGAAAATACCTGAGGGCACCAGGACGATGCTGATACATCCAAAACGTATCTAGTTTTTCAATCATATTCCTTAGGTTTTGTCCTTAATCTCACCAAAATTAGAATAAAATTGTCAGAGATGATGTTTTTTTACCTTTTTTAGTAAAAATATCATTTTGTCTTTTTCGTATAGGAAATAAAGGAAAATAGTATATATAAAAAATATCCATGGAATTTTTCATGAAAAATGAGTCTATCGGGTCGAATAAGGGGTGTGAAGGCCACTAGGTTGCAAGTTAGGCCCTACCGTGTGGCCACACCATCTAGGCACGCGGTGGTGGGCCCCTAGCCCATCGGATCTCGATGTGCATCCTCATCCTCCTCTGGCGTATCCCTACGGATCTTAAGGATGTTATTGTATGGTAGTTAATGCATTTTCGCTACGTGTAATGCTTGTTATTAAGTCTGGATGACATTGATTTAAGTACTAAACTTTTATTACCCATCATATATATGATTTTTTTGCTTACATGCCTAGTGTATTATCTGCGAACCCGACAATGACAGGATATCGAGGGAAATATAATATAGTTTAAGGAATCCATGCGTTCGTAAAGTGCTATGCATTGATCCAGGTGATTGGAAATAGTCATCCTTAAGTACCCTAAGGTTTTCAGGTGGCTTCAGCAAAATTGGAATATAGGACAAAAGAAATTGTGCAAGTTCTCACGTAAAGCACAATTACAAAGGGAACACATGCCTACAATCAATAGAGCTAGAGCTAGACAGAATGACATTTATTTTATTGTAACATGAATGATTTCATTTATTTTATTGTAACATGAATGATTTCATCCGTGCAATGCCCCACCGATCACCACATAACCACTAAAAGTCCACAAACATAAACTTTATTTTACAAATGCTCCTTTACTCCCAAAAAACACGCAACAATCCATTCACCATTGCGCATCAACCTCCATGCTTGACTTGTCTGTGTCACCACTTGTAGGCGTACAAACAGAGAATTTGCTAGCTCTCTGGGTCTGGGGAGGCCTGCTTCTCCCAGGGCTTTTTGGTTCACCATTGCGCTTTTTTCCAAGGAGCCCCAAGGCAACTGCTTCCAAAGCTTTAGCTGTGGGAGCTCTGTTCCTGGTTCCGTGCCTCCGAGCATTCACCTGTGAAGCCATATCATGTTGCGGGGTAGTGGGTCCTCCTGTTGCATCTGAAACATTGCACGCCCAATCGCTGTTCGACCCGGTGGGAGCTTCCTCAGCCTTCACGCGACCATGATCGTCTGATGAAGCGACACATACCATTGGGCTTGTCTTATAATCTAGTGGTGACTCCGGTTTAACCTGATCAATCAAACCACTAACCCGCGCCCCTTCTTCCGCAAAATTTGCCTTAGCAGTTCTTATCTTTGAGCTAACTTTAGGCACCGTCCTGGCTTTGCACTCCAATAACCTGTCTTTCTTTAAATACGACGCATTCTTCTTCCCGTTTGACCTGCCATTAATACGAGAGTTTGATGCAGCTGTTATCTTCTCACACGGCTTCTCCTTCGTTGAACATCTCGCAATTATTTTGGTCTGAAAATTACCACCAACGTCGACAACAGTTAGTTTTGATGAAGTTGACAGAGGCTTGATTTTCTCTCTCACTAAACCATCTCCTTTAGACAAAGGAAATCTGCGCAGACAGGTCTGATGATTGCTACAGCTGGATAATTTTCTGTGCTTTGACACTGGGGATAAATACTTGCACCTCTCAGTTTTTGTTTTGGGGCCAGAGAAGCATGACACATCAATTTTTTTACTACTGCCATTAGAAGAATGTCCATTGACTGGATAACTAGAGGATGGTGCAGTGGACATGTTTTGTAATAAATCAACTTGGTTTTTTTTGCCTTCATTGCATACTGAAGCCATTTCAGTGTCATTCATATCAGCTGTAACTCGCTGAAAAACTTCCTGGTCATCTGATGATTGATCATCCTCATCTTGCTCCTCCGAGGAAATGAAACTCACGGTATTATGAGAATGATGTGAAAGACAAAATGAGCATTTGCATCAGCTGGTAATTTCCTCAGCTCCCTTACTCTGAAGGGCTCTTCCCCTTGGACCATGGTAGTATCAATAACTGTGAACTTTGGAGGCTCCTGATAACCATCCAAAGGACCATCTTGGTTCAGATTCATGTCTATGGAATACTCATTTTTCTCCGCAGTAACGCCATTGACCATTCCACCAACCTCTTGCTCAAGAAGAACGGGATCCACTGCCACTCGTGTAAGGACATCGCTGACAGAATCAAAATAATGAGTGCCTTTAGTGAGTTTACTTCTTGAGAACTTTTTGATACCTGGCACGAGAAACACAATGCAATTCTTAGTTGGTCTGACAATCAAACGGGGCCAGACAGCTTCCCAGAAAAGATCATTCGACCTTGTCTTGCTTATTCTGAAACCACCTGTTAAGAACTTGATTATATCTTCCGAAGCAAGCAAGGAACAATCTTTGCCTGTAGGCATGTCAGGGTGAACAGAAAGAATTTGGTTTCGTTTAGATGGGTCCAGAACAAATCCAGTCAAATCATCCTTCCCTTTACTAATTCCAACAGCCTCCACAAAAGCCTCTGTTCCAACAATGGATTTTATAGCAAAGACAAGATCCTCTAAAGACGTTTGTCCGTTGTTGAAAGATTTGAAAATCTGCAACATGTGAATGCAATACAATTCATAAGGATGTAGGATAATCAAGATCAGAAGTGCTATTTTGAACAAGGCAAGTGGAACCAAAAGCTCGAATAAGAGAGAATAACTTTTTTTAAACCGGACAGAACAGACGGTTGAACTGGGCAAAATGGAACTGATGATTTCAATGGATTGGTTTCCTTAAAATACTTATACGGAATCGCACGTACAAAGAATGACCACATGTGCAGCAGCAGCAGCAATAAATATTCGACATCAACAGAGGTAAATAAGAAAAATTGCAGGTAGCAGAAAAGTGACAGAGAGAAGTGAGAAAAAAAAACAATAGGACATATCAAAACTATAAAATTCAGTAGTAAATATCAGTTGGACTTTGGGCAACCATTACTTCAAAAGATTCATGATTAGTTACAAAGAAAAGTGAGAAAAAGATCTTGCTGCGGAAGGGAACAGTTAATGCTAGAATGTACACAAAGAAGTGTTGAAAGTGGGGGTCAGACTAACAGAACCTCAGCTGATAACGGGGATAATTTCATATTAGGCCGGTTCACTAATTAACCAGCAAATTACAACCAAAGACAAAACAGATCAAAATTCTTTCTATAGCCTATATTTGCAACGTACCTCGACCAATGAATCATGAGCTTCTTTGAAGATTATTGATTTCAGACGAGATATAATCTCCTGCTGCCGCCAACCTGTAAAGACGTGTTCCCCAAGAACACATCTCCTAGTTCTTGCTTTTCTGCAGTCCGACCATCTTTTATACGCATCTCTTTTGTAGAACTTTCCATAGTAGTATGAGAGCACATTCCCAACAGTCTTATTACCAACAAACCTGCTCAACAAGTTTAGATTTTTGCCGAAAATGTAGAGACCGAGAAGAAAGCATTCGGCCTCAGCACCACTCCAAAGGGAACTGGATAAACCAGATCGTGGAGTAAATTGCTCGATTTCTCCTTGCTGTGTCAATGGCTTATTGGTAAAGTTGAGACCTTCTTTAGTAGAACAGGGATCCAAGTTCTCATCATGTGCTTGATAGCTGCCAAATTCTATCTGTACGGGCACCACTGAACGTGGATCCTGGTATGTTGAATCATGGTTACTTGTATTATTTCTAATTGGACAAACTGAGGTCACCTGAATAACCTCGCGCCAGCTGCTGGCTCTTGCTTCAGTTTCCGAAGAATCATTCCTTTGTAGCTCCTCCTTCTTATGGACTTCACTTGGTGCCCACACAATTGGTATATCTGGCTCAAACATATCAGGGTAATCATAACCATGTACCATGCTTTCATGTGAGCTGGTCATGAGCCAACGGCGCTCATCCTCGGTGGACAGTTTGGGGATTTCTGCCTGGTACTCACTTCCAATGCGTGGACATATAGGTGTGTCGTCATATATCACACCTGAAGCAAGAGAACATTCTAAAGATGGTTGGTGGTAACCATTGTCTTCGAGTTTATGTGAGTCCATCTACCAAGATCAGAAGAAAAAACGTTATCTGTTGAGAGACCTTACATATTCAAACTGATAAACGACGATGTATATAATCAACAATAATAACTAAGTTGGCTTTTTCCTAAAGTATGAACCAGTCAATAGAGCTCATTCAGGACTTCGGTGAGAGAAAACAGCTATTCGAAAGAAGTTCAACACATGAAAATTTTAAGGACTGGAAACCTTCTCTTATAATTCTTATTGTATACTCAGAATAATTCTAGGATGCATCCTCATTGTATCTTCAGAGATAGAACGCGTGCAACAGGATAGTATTGAGCAATTAATACTGCTTTACTACACACACAGTGAGCAAATTTAGTATAAATATATCCCACGAACAAAGTTTCACTTAAGTCTCATAAAGTAAACCCATATTCAAGAATTCTGTCTGACAAAAGATTGAGGGGAAAATGGTTTGACAAAATGGGTTAAGTCTTCAAATGTACACCAAAGCATTTGCGCAAAGCTACATCATAGTGCCCCCCCCCCCCCCCCCCCCCTCTTTTTTTGTAAAGAAGGTACATCATGGCCTAGTTTTCAGCAGTTATAATAGAGATAAAATGCAATGGCGATAATACGGACCAGTAACCTAATAACTTCAAGCTCCACAAGTTAACAAAGCCCAGCGCGCGAGCATATTACATTGCAAAATTGTAACCACTAAGTTGGGAGCAAATAAAAGGCAATGCATATCATGTATAACCACTGCGAGGAGGTTCCATCGTTGGACATGACTCACAAGTGTAAAATGCTTCAGAAAATAAACAAAGGTGCAGTCGTGGCAGAAGGAATGACTCAAATATCAAATAGGAGTAGTAGTACTACAAATTAATTATCGGCATAAAGCAGTGAACCATCAGTCCATGACAACAATCTACCGTCAAGCTCTCGATCTATGGCCGTCTTGGAGAGAGCCACCGTATTACAGAACACAAATCTTGGCCAGTGCTACCATGACGAGCAAATCCGAGCTATTTCCTAGACCCCGATACGCACCAATTGCCTTCTCCAAATCTCATGTCCAGCACCACCACCCCGTCCCACCCAATCAAACTCGTGGGGCACCGCCCGACTCCCGCAGAACACTGGAATCAAAGCCACTGGCATCACCGGCATGGAGCAACAGAGCGAAGAACCCCGGCCGCGCTAACCAAATCCAAGCCAGAGCCCGCCGCAACAAGGCGCGCGAAGCAAGCAAACCTAAAAACCTCACCGGGATGGCGCGATCATGGAGGAGAACCTCCACGCCGAACCAGCCCGCCGCAACGAGGACGCGGGACGCGCCAAGAAACAGCAACTGGTATATCCTAAGCAGAGAAGAAATGTAAGATTGGAGGAGGGAGCAGAGCAGCGAGGAAAACCTTAGCCTCCATGCACGCGAGCCGCCGCCTCAGCCCTAGTCGCGAAGCTCCGAGCACGCGGGGCCTCCGATTCTCCTCTCGCGCCCGAAGAAACGGACCACGCCGGCCGGACACGCAATATAATCTGGTCCCCAGGGAGGAGCCGCGGGATTCCAGCGGCGGTCACGGGAGCCGAGCGCGCGGAAAGCACAGAGCGGCAACGCACCGCGGGGAGTAGAGTACGCTGAGGACCTCGCGTCTCGGCGCGGTGGCCGGTGGTGATTCGGCAGAGACGGCGAGAGAGAAGGCGAGTCGGGCTTTAAGAACACAAAAAGAGAAATAAAGAAGAGAGAACGGCGACAGCGAGAGAGATTGGTGGTGTGGACCGTGGACAGAGCAGACCAGCAAAACACGGGCCGGGCCGAAGATGGGCCGTCTAGTCCAAGCATCAGGTTTAGTTTTTGTTTGAAACAAAGAAAAAAGTTACATTTCTATTAACGAAAGGAGAACAGAGTTGGAATCCGATAACGACACCTTTCACCGACCATCATGTAAAACGACTGCATGAGCGCAACACAACACCCTGACTACCAACACATGCACACCCACTACCGAAGCGAGGAGCATCATCAAGGTTGCATGCTCCTCCTTGAGCCAGCGACTCCGGTTTTGTCGAAGAAACAACCATCCAAGAATACATCTCTGCAAAAGGCTCGTGAAGCCCAAGTCGGTCTATGTCAAATAGTCGACCATTCCTGTAGATGACTAGTAGCTTTAATTCTGATGATAAGCTCCAAAAGGGAGATGTGCAAGAATCATGTCGAAGAAGATCTTCGTTACGAGACCACCCATCGTAGGGCATCATTGGCGCTTGAACAATGCAACAATCCTGACTTGACAACAGGGGATGTCCAACACGAAGACTTGATAGACATGCCAGAACAAGAGTTGACTACCAAAGTATTGTTGCCACCAAATCTTCACTTGTCAACATCATCATTGTCATGTTAGCCGCCACGCGGAACCCACCATCAGCGGTAAACCATCTATCATTCAACCCCCTTTACCAGTCACAAGTCCCTTCCGGCTAGAATCAACTCCAAGAAGGATCGCGACACTAAGTGTCGCCATCGTCCATCTCAGGAAGACTGGTCTAGAGGTTCCCAAGAGTAACTCGAGAAGGGAGACCGACTGCACTGCAAGACACCTCCAGGAAGGTGAAGCCACCCTTAAGTGTCGCCATTGTTGGCTTTGAAAACTCCACCCTTAAGTGTCGCCATCGTTTGCTTTGAAAACTGTCGAACCTGACTTTCGTCGTCGGTTGCTCAACCCAAAGTTTGGGGTCAGTTGGTCCACCCGGTTCACCACTGTTGTATTTCCCTCTCACAAGAAAGCGCTCGTAAATCCCATAGGCCCTAGAACCCACATTGTTTCCTTTTTCCTAGTAGTGCCATCGGAGGGCCCTGGAGCTGGCCATGGCTGCAGGGCCGGAGGAAGCAGGTAACCAGTGTGTAGCACCCCCTATAGGAGATGGCCAAAGGGTGTGGGGCAGGGATCCGGTCCATCAGCGGCGCGGGGCGACGCGCAGCAAGGCTGCACCGGCGGCGCTTGACAAGTGAGACCACAACATGCGTACATCTCGTAACAGGGGGTGTGGATAATTTCCCTTCTGATATTTCATTGTTATAAACATCAACTAATTTAGGATGGCCTAAAATATATATTACGATAACTTGGACGAAACATGATGTATCCTAATCATTAGGCTATGCCTCAGTCCACGTGAGTAAGTAGGAATATCAACTCATCACTTTTTCTAACAGGTGTATGTATGTGTACAAACACAATCAGGATATATCCTAACCACTAGGCTATGCCTCAGTCCACATGAGTAAGAAGGAATATCAACTCGCCGCTTTATCTAACACGTGTACGTCTAAAATACCATATGTACGTGTACAAACACAACGAGACCGGGTAATATGCCCTGGGCTAATCGTGCTACACTTACTACGGATGTATTTTTCTCCAAAAAGTTTTATCAAACAATATTAGGATCTACGTACATGAGGCCTATAGTCCAGGATAATTTCGTCGATCCAACAGACCAATATTAAGGTTGGTCATAGTAAAAATATGGCAGATGGTATCATACATAACATGCATGTAAAAAGTTGATGTGACACATCATTTAATGAATAGAGAGATATAGTGGTCTCGTAATATGATACCAGATCATAGTATATAGAACTAGAAATTTTAATGATAAATGCAATCTTGTACATTAAGATTTTACAAATAATTAAATACAATGAGGTTGTGATAATATTAGATGATATCATGATATCATACACGCATGATACTAGTAATATGATACTCTCACCAGCCTAAGAGCAAGCACAATAGTATAGCCAACTGCTGGCTATAAGATAGTGCAATGTCATCTATAATCAACTTAGTAGCCAACATGTATAATAACAAGCTATAGAAATATATTATTTTATTAATACTTGACCCACCATTCACTCTCACAAAGTGTTTAGAAGCACGTGCTAGAGCTAGCTTTTGCATGAGAGTCCACTCTTCTTCTCTCTCCTCTTCTCTCTTTTCTAACTCAACACAAATATACTATTTATTGTCTTATAGCCAGCCGATGTCATTCTATTGTACTTGCTCTAACATACTCAAACCCACCTGTGCAGATAGAATTTGCTAGTATCAGTTGTACGTAGGATTGAATTTGACTTTTAAGTGTACCATTTTCTCCTCTATACATCAATATACTCAACAACGAATTGCTCTTTCTCCACTTGAGGGGATAGCTCTCGTTCACTCAAATATTATTTAACCATAATGTGTAGCCAAATCTAGTTCTATATTACCTTTTTGTCTTTTGAAACTAGTTCTATACATTGTGAGAGTGGTTCCAAATGGAGAGAAAGAGGGAATCAGAGCATCCTCTTGCTCCGATGCTAAATTGCTAGCCCACAATAAAATACTATTTTCAATGGGTGGAGCTCTCAGACTTGTACCGGTCATGTGGAAAGTGAGTACTTTTTCTATGTTGTTTTAGCCAGAGAAGGGACCCATGTTCAGAAATTTTGCATGGCAACATTGTAGAGTTGTTGCCAAATTTCACTCCGATGCTAAATTGTACATTTTGTTAGATTTGGCAATCTATACATTGTGGCTGCCCTTAAACGCCGAGGCATGCAACGTAGCTGAGGCCTTCTGCCGGGCATGTTGCCGCTGGTCCCAGTCTGTGTTGTTGTATGTGGGCCACGGGGAGGGCTTTGCGCGTCGGTGGCAGCTGATAAGCGGTGGCCTCGACCCTGCACCATACTCCTCTCTCTCCTAAGAAAGCCACACGCCCGCACCTCTCCCTTTCTCTCACAGCATCGACGGCGGCAGCACCAACCCCGCACTTCATTGGCCTCCCCAGCCTCACCGCTCGCTAGCGCAGCTCCTGCGCCCTTTCTCTTTCGATTCCCCATCCGAAGTGGCCATCCTACGCCTCCAATCTCCACCATGTGCAAACCCTAGCCTCTTTCTGGACCTCCGGCAACGCCGCTGACGCCCCACGTCTCCCTCGCCATCTCCTTCTCCTCCGCCACCCCCATCATCCTCCTACGCGACGAAGCCCTTCTCCTGCTGCCCCCGCACATCGGCGGTCTGGTCCGACGAGGTCCGGCCATCCCTGCTCCGACGACCATACGGGGAAAGGATGTGAAGGGAATATGCCCGAGAGGCAATAATAAAGTGGTTATTATCTTATTCCATGTTTATGATAAATTTTTATTTTGCATGCTGTAATTGTATTAATTGGAAATGTCAATACATGTGTGTTTCATAAACGAAATACAAAGTTCCTAGTACTGCCTCTCATATAAACTAGCTTGTTGATTAACAAGATGATCAAGGTTTCCTGATCATGGACATTGGATGTTGTTAATAACGAGGTCACAACTTTGGTGGAATGATGTGATGAACATTCATCTGAAGTATAGCATTACGATCAGAGTCATTATGTTTATATTGCTATAACATCATACGAAGTAATCTTAGTCCTTAGACCATGAGATCATGTTAATTGCTAACACCGGAAGAGTATCTTGATAACATCAAACGTCACACCGTAACAGGATGACTATAAAGGTGGGTTCAGTGCTACGAAGGTGTTATGTTGAGGCTCATGGATCAAGAGTGGTATTTGTCCATCCCGATGACGGATAGATATATTCTGGGCCCTCTCGGTGATATCACATTGAAATAGCTTGCAAGCAAGTGATGTGATCACTAGAATGTTATATCACGGGAACGAGAAAAGAGTGCATGTCGGTAACGAGATCAATCTAGGTATTTGGATGCCAATGATCAAATCTCGGACATATAATATATCGCGATACAAAGGGATTTAGTTATGACGTTAAAGGTTCACACGATCACAAGAGTCATCGTTGAATATGTGGGAGTCAGTAGGGATCTCCAGGTCCCGCTGCTGATTATTGATCGGAGAGGGGTCTCGATCATGTCTGCATTATTCGCGAACCGTAGGGTGACATACTTAAGGGATACCGACACCATTTGGAGCAAATATGTTTCAGATAAAGATTTAAGAAAGCGCTGGAATTATTCCAATAGACACCAAAACTGTTTCGGGTGAAATTGCTGAAATTGGTTCTGCATGTAATATTGAAATGTTGCAGGAGGTTTTATGTGAATGTTTGTTAATTAAAGTAATTAACAAAATTCTGAATAAAATTAATAAAAGAGTTTTATTAAATGAGAGAGCATTAAATTTGGAGAAATTGAATGCATTTAAAGTGGAGACTTTAAAAGAGAATGTGAAGGGGCATTTTAATGTGGAGGGGGTTACTACCACATGAATGGGGGAGGTGAAGGGACACCCTCCCCTCCTCCTATAAAAGGCCCCCCTCTCACTCCTTCTTCCTACACACCTCCTCGTGAAGGATCTCTCTCCCACTCTAGTTATTCTCCATGGTCTCGGATTACCGAGATACATGTTCCCGGTGGCTTTATCTGGAAAGGAGTTGCTGCTTCCGCTGCTTTGCTGGAGTGAGGGACGGAGGTTGTCGGGGTACCGGACGTGTGTGCGATCACGGATGCACCGCTGCTTTGCGGTGCTGGACTTGGTGGTGCTGGACTTGCTGGAGCTGGATCTGAAGGACGTGCTAGAGCCGGACCTGCTGGACTTCATCACGATCTTGAGATCGGCAAGTGTACGACTACATCATTCACGAGTTCCATCTCGTTAACAAAGCTTTATTGTCTTCGAGGCTAAGTTCTCTATGGATGTATATCCACCCGTTGCTTGTATCTAGGAGATAGATCTTGGCGTATAGTTCACATCGTAGGAAAATTTTTGTTTTCTACGATGCGAATCCCAATAGTGGTATCAGAGCCTGATCTATGCGTAGGTGCTTTGCGCGGGTAGTACACATATATTTATATGTGGGCGATGATGATCATGTTATTGCATCTTCTATGTATTTTGGATATTGGTGGCATAGTGGGATGAAGCGGCCCGGACCAACCTTACATGTCATCGTACATGAGACCGGTTCCACGACTGACATGCAACTAGTTTTGCATAAGTGTCTGGCGGGTGTCTGTCTCTCCTACTATAGTCAATATCTGATTTACAACGAGTTGCTAATAATTTGGTTATCATCGTTGTGGTTCCATGTTCGTAGGTAAGGACGGTTCTATCTTCGAAACCCTAAGCCACGTAAAACTTGCAATTGATAAATTAGAGGTGTCTAGTTTAGATCGTTGCTGGGCTAGTGTCATGATATGGTAATGTTGTAAGTAGATGTATGATAGATACTCTTACAACACACCTAACGTGTAAGTTCCATAGACCTTGGCCTTACACACAAAGAAATGATAGAGATCATACCACGATGCATATGATAGAGATCAAATGCATGGACCATATCATCCCACTTTACACATTAGATGTTTGCTTATTATATTGCTAGTTTGGCGTTTTAGTAGCATTATAAAATGACCCCTCATTTAAATATCAAGATAAAATATGTTCTTCCTTAAGTATGCACCGTTTTATGGATCGTGTTTTGAGACATCACGTGATGATCGGGTGTACTCGACTCTATGCTTTCATACAAACGGGTGTAAGACAGTTTTACACACGCGAGTACTAAGGTTCTTACTTGGCGAGCCTAGCATGTACAGACGTGGCCTCGGAACACGGACTGAAAGGTTAAGCATGAGTCATATAGTTGATATGATGCCCATATAGATGCTCGCCTTTGAAGCTATACCGACTCACGTGATGATCGGACTTGGTGTAGTGGATTTGGTTCATGTAATCACCAAAAAGGCACGAGGGATGTCGTTTTTGAGTGGGAGTTCATTTCTAATTTGGATTAGTCGAACTCAATTTGTCATAAACTAAATCGTAGTGAATTTGCATAATTTGTTGTAGTCATTGGCATCTGTTCACTGCCTTATGCTTAGTTTTAATTGAGATAATAGAACTATAGAATTCTGGATATTTACTTTACAAACTGGTATCGTATTGTTTTGAATGTCAATTTAAAGATTAGAAGTCCTATTGCAAACTTTCAGCAAACTCTATTTACTCCATGAAGTTTAATAAGTAGTATTAAATGAAGAGTAATAATTCCAATGTTAGTATCTTAATTATCATGCTTGCCTCCATAATTCTTGATATTCAAAAGTTGTTTTAATATCGAGGTTATCTAGGAGCTGAAATAATTATTTCAGAAACCATCATGTGTGGAAGATATTTTGATATCTGAAACAATGTTTTTGGTTGTATTATGATAGAGTATAATTTAGCAAAATACATGTTCTCATATTGTATGAGAATTTGTGAAGGATGGAGATGTTAGGCATCCGAATCTCCCAAAAGGTTTCGGGAACTAATACTCGTCATTCTTCCTTACAGGCTAATAGTAGCTTGATCATGAAAGTTGTCATGATAAGAATGAATAGAAGATGTAAGTAAAATGTTTACTACACTAAAAGATTACTAAAGAATGGATTTTTTTTGAAAGAATACCAAACATTTGATGATGGTGATCCACTTCAAAGTGCAAGTCCAAAGGTATTAGTACTTGACTATATACAAGCTTTGTACTATGTGTCATGTGAATAACACCACTACTGATGTTGATAGATTCTTTTAAAAGAAAATGAATTTTTGAAAGAGAATCTATAAAATATTTGGCAGAAAAGAAAAGGTTGGAGATGTCCAACTTAGGTATATAGAAGATATACATGTTATGGCTGTATTCCTTGCTTGTTAAACAATGTGGTTCTGAGGTATTGGATACCAAATTGGTTGGTATGAAGTGTCATACAGGACAACGCAATTCATGAACTGCAATGGCCTAAGCAACTAGCAAGAGAATAAGTGATGATGTTCATCGAAAACAAATAGGGTGTTATTGTGTTTTTCGTTGTCGTCAAACCTAGCCTTCAAGATTTGTTTTTAATAATTATTATTTTGTTCCGGTATTATGAGAACAATGGTTGTTCAAATAATTACCGTATTCCATAAAGGATGGATGAACTTTTACAAGTCTAGTGGGAGAAATCACATCCATAAACACTATTGCTAAAATGTCGCAAGACAAATGATTGAAAGATCACTTATGAAGTGACATCGCTGTTTAAATTATATTGGAAAGAAAACATGAAGAAACTCCATGTTGATGGATTTTTGGAGTCTTTGATTTTGATCAACTGACGCTTGTGAGACTTTCCTTGAGATAATTGAAACTCCGTCCATAGGTCAAAGAGGAACGGGTGACTAACTTATCGGATATTATACATATTGATGTATATAGTCCATTATATGTAGCCATATGTGATGGATCTTTTTGCTTCATATGCTTTCTCCAGAAATTTGAGTGAATATATCTATATATTTACTTAATAAGGAAGAAGTATGAAACATTTGAAAATTGTTCAAAGTCTTTCAAGATGAAGTGAAAAATTATTGTAACAAGAAAATAGAAGAGTTTATGATTTGATCATAAAGGAAGATATTTGAGTTACATGTTTAGCAAAACACTTAAGATTTGAGGAATTGTTCCATGATTTGTGTTTCCCGATAAACCATAGGAGTATGGCATATTCGAGAGATCAAATCAAACCATGTTTGACATGGTAAGATCAAAGCTGTCATTTATAAAACTTCCATTATGTTTTAAGGATTGAAGCTTTATAGACTACCGCTTTTACACTGAAAAGAGCACCATCGTGATCTGTTGAAATGACACCATATAAGTTATGGTTTGGGATAAAACCCAAATTGTCTTTTCTTAAATTTTGGTATGCTATGCATAAGTAAAATGTTTACAACCAAAGTCGGATAAGCACGTCTTTGTAGGTTATCCCAAAGAATTTGTTGGGAATTTCTCCATAACACCGAGGACAAAAGAGTTTGTTACTTGGAACATCAAGTTTCTTGAGAAGGAGTTTTTCATGAAAAGTTAAGTGGGAGGACAATAGAATTTTGATAAGGTTGTTGAACCTTAGCTATATATGCTAAGTAGCGCAGCGCCGGAAAGTGTCCCGGTGGTGGCCACAATGCTCATGGCTCCCGTGATTACAAAGGTTGTGATCTCGGATATTAGAGTTCCTATTGAACCGTGTGGGTCGGTGAGAATCAAATAGTGTGATTTAATAAGCAAGTCATTATTGTTTTAACAATGATGAACCGACTACATGCAAAGAAGCGATGATGGGCCCTGACTCCATAAAATGACTAGAAGTCATAGAATCCGTGATAGTATCCATACACGAGAAATCAAGTTTCTGAACTTGGAAGACCCTCCGGAAAGGCGTGAAGCCTATCGGTCGTGTTTGGATCTATAAAGAAATAGACATGGATGTTTAACATCTATGAAATAGTCGACATGTCGAAAAGAAGTTTATGACAATGTTCAAGGAGTTGACTATGACAAGATTTGATCTTTCATAGCGATATTTAGTTTTGACGGATTAATGTAGCAACCACTACATATAATTTGGTATATGGTAGTTGAATAAACAAAACAAGGTTCTTATAATAGAATGGTTACCTAGGACGTGTACATGACATGGTCCGAAGGGTTTTGTTAATTCAAAGGATGCTAAAAGGGCATGCAAACTTCAATAGTTGAAGTGAGCATAGCGGAGTTGGAATCTTCACCATGATGAAAAATGTTGAAGGAGTTTAATTTCATAGGAGATGGTGAAGATGCTTGCATTTGCAAGAAATTAAGTGGGAGCGCTGAGACAAATTTCCAATACATTATGCAGAGTACATATTGTTGATTGGAAATGATGTATCTTTTATTGACACAAGTTAAGAATTTCATTAAAATAGGATTACGATGAAAGACTTGGGCAAAACCGGAATATTTGGTATCAATGTCTATATGGATAGATTGAGGCGCAAATATGGTTATGCCAGATGTACATATATGAGATATTGAAAGGGTTCAATATGGAAACAACAAGAAAGGTTCTTGCTGCATGGAAATGATTGTATCAAGATTCAAGTATTTCAACACTTGGTGAGTAAAATCACATGAATATTTTGATCAATTATACCGTGATATGTATATATCCAAATATGTCCTATGCTTTAAATGTTATGAGCACATACCAGAATGATTCATAAGATGATCATTTGATGATAGTAAAGATATTCTTCTGAGCTTTGGAAGAACTAAGAATATATCATGTATAAATGACAAATAGTTAAAGGTAGTTCATTGTAAAGTGTTACATTGATACTCGTTTTGTCACAAGATACAAATTAAATTTATCTCAATTTAGACTATGGGGGGCACAATGTAATGGAAAGGATGTTCCATGATGGATTTGGATAAGTTCCAAAGTTGAAACATTATGACAGATACTACAACAAAAGGATAAGTATATGACTGCTATAGTGGCAGCAAAGGACGGCATTTGTGTTAAGTAGTTTGTTATCAAACTAGGTGTGGTTCAAAGTGGGATAATACTATCAAGATATATTGTATGACAATAATATCAACATATTTTAACCCGAACAAACTAATGGTCTCACCAAAGGACCAAAATTTATACAATGCCATCTCATTTGAGAATGAGCGATGCGTAGAGACGCAAAGACATGCAAATACACACGGACCTGAAACTGTCAGATCCGGAGATTATGTTAGCCACTAGCAATCGCGTATATGCAACACCAGAAAGCCATAGGTGTTCAATACACAAAGTTTTTCAAACTAGATTATTGACTCTAGTGCAAGTGGGAGACTGAAGGGAATATGCCCGAGAGGCAATAATAAAGTGGTTATTATCTTATTCCATGTTTATGATAAATGTTTATTTTGCATGCTATAATTGTATTAATTGGAAACGTTAATACATGTGTGTTTAATAAACAAAATACAAAGTTCCTAGTACTGCCTTTCATATAAACTAGCTTGTTGATTAACAAGATGATCAAGGTTTCCTGATCATGGACATTGGATGTTGTTAATAACGAGGTCACAACATTGGTGGAATGATGTGATGAACATTCATCTGAAGTATAGCATTACGATCAGAGTCATTATGTTTATATTGCTATAACATAATACGAAGTAATCTTAGTCCTTAGACCATGAGATCATGTTAATTGCTAACACCGGAAGAGTATCTTGATAATATCAAACGTCACACCGTACCAGGGTGACTATAAAGGTGGGTTCAGTGCTACGAAGGTGTTATGTTGAGGCTCATGGATCAAGAGTGGGATTTTTCCATCCCGGTGACGGATAGATATATTCTGGGCCCTCTCGGTGATATCACATTGAAATAGCTTGCAAGCAAGTGATGTGATCACTAGAATGTTATATCACGGGAACGAGAAAAGAGTGCATGTCGGTAACGAGATCAAACAAGGTATTTGGATGCCAATGATCGAATCTCGGACATGTAATATATCGCGATACAAAGGGATTTAGTTACGACATTAAAGGTTCACACGATCACAAGAGTCATCGTTGAATATGTGCGAGTCAGTACGGATCTCCAGGTCCCGCTGCTGATTATTGTTCGGAGAGGGGTCTCGATCATGTCTGCATTATTCGCGAACCGTATGGTGACACACTTAAGGGATACCGACACCATTTGGAGCAAATATGTTTCAGATAAAGATTTAAGAAAGCGCTGGAATTATTCCAATAGACACCAAAACTGTTTCAGGTGAAATTGCTGAAATTGGTTCTGCATGTAATATTGAAATGTTGCAGGAGGTTTTATGTGAATGTTTGTTAATTAAAGTAATTAAAAAATTCTGAATAAAATTAATAAAAGAGTTTTATTAAATGAGAGAGCATTAAATTTGGAGAAATTTAATGCATTTAAAGTGGAGGCTTTAAAAGATAATGTGAAGGGGCATTTTAATGTGGAGGGGGTTACCACCACATGAATGGGGGAGGTGAAGGGACACCCTCCCCTCCTCCTATAAAAGGCCCCCTCTCACTCCTTATTCCTACACACCTCCTCGTGAAGGATCTTTCTCCCCCTCTAGTTATTCCCCACGGTCTCGGATTAGCGAGATACATGTTTCCGGTGGCTTTATCTGGAAAGGAGTTGCTGCTTCCGCTGCTTTCCTGGAGCGAGGGACGGAGGTTGTCGGGGTACCGGATGTGTGTGCGATCACGGATGCACCGCTGCTTTGCGGTGCTAGACTTGGTGGTGCTGGACTTGCTGGAGCTGGATCTGAAGGACGTGCTGGAGCTGGACCTGCTGGACTTCATCATGATCTTGAGATCGGCAAGTGTATGACTACATCATCCATGAGTTCCATCTCGTTAACAAAGCTTTGTTGTCTTCGAGGGTAAGTTTTCTATGGATGTATATCCACCCGTTGCTTGTATCTAGTAGATAGATCTTGGCGTATAGTTCACATCGTAGGAATTTTTTTGTTTCTATGATGCGAATCCCAACAGGATGATGATGTGTTGTTCCTCGATATGCACCACCACCATGACAAGGTGAAGGCATACCTCCTCATGCTGATGGTATCCTCTGAGGACAACGATGATGTTGCCAGTATGAATGATGGTTGTTGCTGGTGGTCGACCCCCGCCTGCCAGCATGTCACTTTGGAGTGACGCAACCTCCCTTACCTTACTCCCGGTTTCTCTCTCCCTGATGGTATGCTTCTATTTTTTGGTATGTGCATGAGTGTGCAGAGAGCCAGAGCTACAAGGTGTTCTTCACATAGCTCCTAATCCAAAGAAAGGTGCACTGTGGTTGATCAGTTATTGTTTCCTGCCATTGGTTTAAGTTAACATATATGCCGTAGGTGTTTTGGTGCTAGGATGCTTTGGGTTATTATCTCACTTCGGATGCTATGGTTAAGCTGAAGGGCTATGAGTTGAGGTTCAGGTTGGAGCATGCGGGGTTTGTCCCGGAGCCTGATTTTTCACCTTTCTTGTGGAAGAGGCCGAATGATGATTCTGAGGGAGATGACATGGGTAATAATGGTGATGATGTGATGGACACCTCGTGTAACATCCCAAAACTTCAATCCAAGGTTATTAAGATCCAAGTCATCAAAATTAGGGTTAACAAAAACTTTTCCAATTAAAATTATTAAAGCATTCATATGTGTGTGCATTTAAATTAGGAGTTGTTTGGAATTGCCATGATTAAGTGATTCATTGCTTGTAAAATGATTCTTAGGTGAAATAAACATCATATAAATCATTCCCAAATAAATCCCAAAGAAAAACAAATCAAAATGAATAAAAGAAAGAAATGGTCATTTGTGCCATTTTAACTACCATGCCTACTTTGGCTATTCCTAGGACTCAATTCTTAACAGAAATAAATATGGATCTTTGCACCCCTTGCTAGTACATGTAATGATGTACCAAGGCCCACTTTGTGATCTGCCAAAAACTTTCAAACACTAATTTTAAATGGCATTTGAAAATTGAATGTAGTTCATATGGGAAGATCACACTTATTCAAAAACCACTCAAATGAGCTCCATTTTCAAAACCCAAGCAACCACAGAGGCTTAAGCATGTGTATAGCAAACCCACCAAAATTCATCCAAAAATTCCAAACTTGAGTTCATGCAGCCATTGTGTCGAACACCTGGCAGGCATGAATCACACTCTAATTCTAGCTCATTGTTTCGACAGGGTTTTGCCACCCATTTGACCTCAAGTTACTCCCTCTGTCCCTCCTAGCTCTAACCAAAGCCTAATCACCCCACCCCATTGTCCCTAGCAGCAGTACCACGCCATCCCGAGGACATGCTCACCGTCCAACCTTGCCAACATAGCAGAAGACCGCCAACCCCTCTCCACCGCTATAGGAAGCACAGCGTGACCTCACCGCCGCCCACGGTCCACCCCACGGCCACTACCAACCACTGGACCACTCCCCACCCTCGCCGCCCATTCTCTCTGCGTGTAGCTAGAGCGCGCCAGAGCGCCTTCACCGCCAGCATGCCACTGACCGCCCCTCGACCCAATACCATGTACGTCGCTCTGCCTCGACCCCAGCACCCTGCCAGACATGGCCGTGCACCGCCGCGCGACCCACAGTCACCATGCGTTGTGTCGAGCACTGCCTCTGTCTCCTAGAGTGCGGGATCCTCCCGACCAAACGCCACCGCCCCTAGCCACACATTTAAGCCGTAGAGCACCGCCAGGAGGCAAGCCACCATCCCCTACCTCAAGCCACGCCACTAACATGCTGTGCAGCCCTCGCCGGAGTCGCCAGCCCATCCCTTTAGGTCGCCTCGTCAAGCTATAAATAGAGGCCACCCCAGCACAAACTCCTCACACCATTCCACTCCCCTCTCCTCACTGGTCCTTCCCCACCTCTCACCGGAGCCGCTCGAGCCTTGGTTCACCGGAATTTCGCCGGAGGAGCCTGGTGTAGAGGAGGAGAAGGCGCCATCAATTTTGTCCACCCTAGGAGCTGTCGCGACCACCCCTGAGTCCGCCGTCGACAACATGTTCGATCGCCCCCATCACCGCCGTAGCTGGATCCCTGGTACGCCCCCTGAGCACCCCTACCGAGCTGCTAGGGTTAGACCTCACCGGCGACCTGTCCGTCGTCGATGACAAGCCCCAGCCATAGATCCCCTTCTAATCTAACGACCCACATCGCCCCGTACTGCTTCGCATGTAAAGAGCCGCTGACTGGTGGACCCCCCTGTCAGCTGTTCTCTGTGCCGCGGAACGCCACTGGGCTGGCCCGTTTTCTTTCCCGCGTGACCCATTTAATTCAAACTTAGATTTTTCTATTTAGGTTTGAACTTAGTTCTGTCCCCTAGTTTGAAAATCAATTCAGAGAGATTTACAAATCCAAATGGAGTGATTCCAATTGTGTTGGGAAGCTTCTGAAAAGATCTATCCAAGCCTGTTGGATTTAATTCATTTAGAGTTAGAGATCTCTCCTAGTGAAAATAATAAGACAGAAGCTTTTGCACATTCAAACATTTTTATAAAATCTACCAAAATAGATTTTGAGTTGATTCCAACTCTCAAAAATCACACTTAACCATACCTATCTGAATATGTAATAATATTAAGGTTTACATGCAGTGAGTTTGGACTAGTACCAAAAGAATGCTATATAGGCATTTCTAGTCACTTTAAATCATTAAATAATGGACTTAAACCAAAGTAATTATGAACCAACCCTTAAATCACATTCCCACATGTTAGAATATGTGGTGATGACATGTGTCCACATGATCCCATATTTTAAGTGGTGAATATTAAATCTTAGTTATTTTCAATGAGTAGAAATTACTTTTCTTAAATAAAAAGAAGGAAACTAGTTAATGAAACCTTGTGATGCTTGTAATGATAGTAGATCATCAAATGTGTGCCTTAGAATGCTAAGTAGCCTAGTTAAGTATTGTTTGGTGATTGTGTACTCCGTATGTATTTATAGACGATAGTACCGACCAAGATTTCGAGGAGGAGGAGTGCTATCAAGAGGAGGAAGAAAACTTCAACCACTGCACCAACCAAGGCAAGCTATTATTGGCAAGCTAACACTTGCAAGTATTATACTACCAAGCCACCATTAACAATTCAAGCAAATCCTTGCAATCTAGATAACCCAAGCAAAGATGCTTAGGACATGCTTTAGTTATACCACTTTGACTATTACTACCCCAAGTATTATTTTCCAAGCTTTACTTCCTTTACTTTTACCAAAGTCCTTTACTTGTTTTTAAGGTAGCATAAAGAGTATAAAACTTGATGTATTTAGATAACTTTAGATGTTATTCTATGGCATGAGATTGATCCCATCTTTCCACCTTAGTGAACACTCTTAACTTAGTAGTTTAGAGTAGATAAAAACTTGAGTCACTTAGATGGGAACACTTGGTGAAAATGAATTATGAAAACCTTAGAATGATGAGTCATTCTATTGAGATGTTTTGACATGTGTTGAGAAACACAAATGGTTTATGATGAGGAAAATGTTGAGGCATGAGCCTTAACCCTTTTACAAAACCGATGGTTGGATTCAGATGCGATACTATTCCAAATTTACCGTACAACCACAATACCTGAATTGGGTAAGGCTTAGCCAGAAGTTTATATGCATTAGTATTACTTCCCTCGCGGGAGAGGTTTGAGCTGAGGCTACCTCTCAATGTTGTCCACCTATGTAGTGCCCAAGATGACAGATGGTCATGGTTGGGAGGCCATGCTCATAGGAGAGGTTCTTATACTAGGGTGTGTAAAGGAAAGGTTATGTTTGATTATCTGCATACTAAGTATGATGATTCAGGGCTATCCCTGACAGATGTATCGAATCTTGTGGTGAAAGTGTACCACCTTTGCAGAGTGTCAAACTATTCGAATAGTCGTGTCCGCTGTTATGGAAAATTGGAGTGGCCATACTGTTTCGTTGTCAGATGTTTTCAAAATAACTTATGAAATGAATGATGAATCTTGACTTGACCACAACAGGGTTGTGACTATGACACTAGCTTCCCAACTTAAGTGATTTTAAAACTTTATTTTATCTTTCTTTGTTTCTGAACTCGGCTTAGGTTTCAAACTTAAATTTTTAGTAAAACTTAAAGTTAGTACTTTACATTAGAACTATACTACTTGTTAGTGGTAGTTTGCGAGTACTTAAAGAGTACTCATGGCTTTTGTCCCTGGCTATTCTCATGGCCAGACTATGAAGGAGACTACCAAGATTATGGCTAGAAGGACGGACATGATAACTAGGACTATCTTCCTTCGTCAGCATTGCCTGTGCCCCTGAAGATGGACCCCACCGCTACACTTATTATTTATTTCGCTGCTTGTTGTATTAAGACTGGATCATGAGATCCTTATTTGTGTAAGACCTTATATATGGTTTGTAATGGATGATGTACTGTGATATCCAATCTATTATGTCTCGCAAAAATGGTAATCCTGTGATTGCGATGAATGACATAACAGGCATCTGGGATTAAACATCCGGGTGTTGACAAGTTGGTATCTGAGCCAGGTTAACCATAGGAGACCCTAGTTAGAATGGATGTCCGAACAAAAACTTAATTTCCAAACCAAAGTGAGTATTGATGAAAAACTATTTCCTCTCTTATCCTTGGGAATTCATTCTTTCTCAAAAATTCATATTCCTCAAAATCCTTACATTACTACTTAAAATTTGACACACTTGATCACTTTGCTAATTTCCTCATCCTTAATTCTTGTAGATGGAGACTCAGTTCAGCAAGTTCTACTAGTTGGGAAACGGAGGTCAGCTGATCTTCGAGAGGGATCTGGATTCACTGTCAGAGTTACTAGGACGCCCACATCCAGAGTTTCTTGGAGCTCAACTTCTAGGACCCCCAGGAGGAGATTTACAGTGGCTAGTCACCGCTGATCTTAGAGGAAGCATCGAAGCACCAACGTCCGGGAGAATCCAGTTCTCCGTGAGAGAGAACAACTGGCTAGATGGATTATCCAGGGCAATGCATGAAGCTCTCGCACGTCTATGTGCCCTTAGCGTCAACTAGCTCCAAGGAACCCATTTTTCTCACTATGCAAGACGTGACTTCATGGGAATGCGGATGGAGATGCCAAGTCACCCAGAGCTGAAGCGTCAAGTGGAGAACCTTGACTTCCTACTGTACGATCGTTAGAAGGAGTTGGACAATGCTAGGGAGTTTGCCAACCACAACCGTGCCATTGCTGCCTAGAAGGCCCAGACTTTCTCACTGCTTGTCAAGGACCGTCAGTCTCTTAGCCTCCAGCGCGAAAATAAGGATCGCACCATCGCCTGTCTTTGCAAGAAGGTGGCTGACCTCGAGAAGACCGTCAAGGAGCAAGAAGCTCAGCTTGCAGCAAAGGAGGAAGAAGAGGAGGGTGAAGACATCCAGGGAGACATGGATTCTTAACTCAGCAATGATGATGACTTTCTAGAGGAGGATGCTGTGGACTTCTACACTTACGATGAGGACTCCGACTTCATCGACGATGAGTAGATGCACTAGAGCACTGTCGTAGCATGAGATGTATCGGTCCCACTGTATTGTAGCTTGTAGAATGGTTCTTCAAACCATCTTCTTTCCTTTGTTGTCATGGTGTGTGTTTGGATCATGTGCTTGTTTGAATGAATGAAATGAAGTTTGTTGCAAAACCTGAGTCAAACTCAAAGTTTTAGCTTGAAACCAAAACCATGAACCTTAGAACTTTCCCTCTTACCCCTTTATCTACCTCAATCTTTAGATGACTCGTGGAAACCAATGAGGGAGCAGCTCGTCACAAGATCCAATGCTGCAGATCTTGCAGAATCTCATCGCAGACAGAGAAGCAAGCAGGGCAGAGCGCCAAGCTAATCTAGCAACACTGCAACAGATCGCCCAGATGGCTCTCAACAACCAAGGGCATGGAAATCAGGATCATCAAGGATCAAAGCTGAAGAATTTCCACAATACCAATCCCCCAATCTTTAGCACTTCAGAGAACCCATTAGATGCAGATGACTGGTTGCAGGCGATGGAGAACAATCTATAAGTAGCCAGAGTTGATGACAACGAGAAAGTTCTCTTTGCCACCCACTACTTGGCAGGAGATGCAAGAGCATGGTGGAACAGTATCCGCCTGATGAACCATGGGAAAGTGATGACATGGGAAGCCTTCAAGATCAAGTTCAGCCGCACCCACGTGGCGCAGGTCTTAGTCACCAGAATGAGGGATGAATTCAGAGAGTTGAAGCAAGGCAGAATGACGGTGGTGGAGTACCGTGACAGATTCCTGTCACTCGCTAGATATGCACCTGATGAGATCAACACGGAAGCCAAGAAGAAGGAGAGATTCCTGAACGGACTGAATGATGAGATGCAGACTATCGTCGTTAACATCCGCTTCGAGGATCTCGAAGAGCTAGTCGACTCTGCCATTCAGATGGAAGGGAAGATTAACCAGGCAAACGACAACCGCAAACATCATATGATGCAGCAATCTGGATCCAACAGTCACCAGAAGTACCGACCCAACCCCTCACCAGGATATGCACCAAGGAACAACCGACCCCAATGTCTCGCCCAAGCTACCCCAATCGTAGCAGAGGCAATGTGAAGTCCGGAGGAAACAATCACAACTCCGACAACACCAACAATTTCAACCGTGCACCTACCAAGAGCAACAACAACAACAACAACACTGCACCTAGAACTGGTAGCAATGATGTGCCCGTTGCAGCAAAGGACAAGTCCCAAATCACCAGTTTCGAGTGTGGAGTAAAGGGCCACTATTCCAATGAGTGTCCCAAGAATACTGCCGCCACTTCCATTGTGAATGCCCCAGCTCAACAGAAGCGTCGTGTTCAACCAGGAAGAAGATTTGCCCCAGGGAACCCTCACAACCGCAACGGCCGTCTCTTCCACATGAACGCCGAAGAAGCCCAAGAAGCGCCAGATGTAGTGCTGGGTATGTTTTCTGTCAACTTAGTTTTAGCAAGGGTATTGTTTGATTCGGGAGCATCGCATTCATTTGTCACCGAAGAATTTTCATGCACTAGTAAGATTCACCCAACCAACCTGAAGCATGACATGATAGTTCAAATCCCCGGTTCAACTACAAAAGCTAGAAAAATTTGCAAGGTTGTGCCTATCAGAATACATGGGATGGATTTTTATGCCAACCTAATAGTACTTGGAACCAAAGGATTGGAAGTAGTACTAGGTATGAACTGGATGTCAAGGCATAAAGGAATGATAGACTATGCTAAGAAAGCCATCACGATGACCAGTAGCTCTAGAGTAATAGTAGAGCATATATCTGAGACCTTACCCCGTCAATTCAAGTGCAACAAGAGTCTAGCCCTACCCACCATAGACCAAGTAAGAGTAGTCTGTGAATACCCCGACGTATTCCCAGATGAATTGCCAGGTATGCCCCTAGATAGGGATATTGAGTTCATTATCGAACTAATCCCCAGAACCGAACCCATAGCCCAGAGACCCTATAGCATGAACCCCTCAGAGTTAGTGGAACTAAAGAAGCAGTTGGATGCCATGTTAGCAACGGGCTTGATTCAGCCAAGCGCATCGCCATGGAGATCGCCAGTGTTATTCGTCGACAAGAAAGATGGAGGAAACCGTCTGTGCACAGATTACAGGAAACTGAATGACGTCACGATCAAGAACAAGTACCCCTTGCCAAAAATAGAGGATCTATTTGATCAGTTGACTAGAGCCCAGGTATTCTCAAAGATTAATCTTAGGACTGGTTATCACCAACTTAAGATTCATGCAACGGATATTCCAAAGACCGCCTTTACTACTCGTTATGGTTTATACGAGTATAAGGTTATGTCTTTTGGATTAACCAATGCCCCTGCTTATTTCATGAATCTCATGAATAAGATCTTTATGAATTTCCTAGATAAGTTTGTAGTTGTGTTCATCGACGATATCCTTATCTATTCCAAGTCAGAAGAAGAGCATGAGCAACATCTGAGAATCATCCTAGAAACCCTGAGAGAGCACCGGTTATATGCCAAGTTCAGCAAGTGTGAGTTTTGGCTGAAACAAGTAGGATTCCTAGGACATATTGTGTCTGCCGGAGGAGTCTCTGTTTATCCCGCTAAGATCAGAGATGTCGAGGCATGGGAAGCCCCAACCACTAAACCCAAGTCCGTGCATTTCTCGGATTAGCAAGATACTACCGCAAGTTTGTAGAAGGATTCTTGAGCATCGCCAGACCCATGACCCAATTGTTGAAGAAGGACAAGAAATTTGAATGGACTGCCAAATGCGAAGCCAGTTTCCAAGAGCTGAAGAAGAGATTGATATCAGCCCCAATATTGATCATGCCAGACATCAAGAAGACGTTTGATGTATATTGTGATGCATCCAAGATGGGCCTAGGATGTGTATTGATGCAAGAAGGCAAAGTCATCACTTATCTCTCTCAACAACTGAAGCAGCATGAGCAGAACTATCCGACCCATGATCTTGAATTAGCAGCCGTAGTTTTAGCATTGAAGACATGGCATCATTATCTGATGGGTAATTGCTGTGAGATTTACTCAGATCACAAAAGCTTGAAGTATATTTTCACTCAGAAGGAGATGAATATGAGGCAAAGGAGATGGATAGAGTTAATCAAGGATTATGACCTTGACATTCACTATCACCCCGGCAAATCCAATGTGGTAGCGGATGCTCTTAGCAGATTGCCGTGTAGGCTAAACACCATGATCAAGGAGAAGCAACCCAATTTGTATGAGGAGTTGGAGCAGTTTAAAACTGAGCTAGTTAGCAAAGGATTCTTAGCTAGCATTGAACTTCAACCCACATTGATTAGCCAAATCAAGGAAGCCCAGAAGGGAAATGAAAGTATCGACGGAATAAAACGTCGTATTGGTACAGGAAAGGTACCTGGATTCACGGAAGACGAAGAAGGAGTTCTGTGGTACAAAGGCCGTAGCTGTGTGCCAGCAGATTCGGAGCTGAAGCAAGTTATCATGAAGGAAGGTCATGATACTCTTTATTCTATCCACCCCGGAGGAACGAAGATGTATCAAGACCTGAAAGAGCAATTTTGGTGGCACAAGATGAAGAAAGAAATCGGAAGCTACATCGTCAAGTGTGACATCTGTTAAAGAGTCAAAGCAGAACATCAGAGACCCGCTGGACTGTTGCAACCTTTGCAGATTCCGGAATGGAAATGGGGTCAGAATGGACTTTATCACCAGTTTGCCTACTTCCAGTAGGGGAAATGACTCAATCTGGGTCATCGTTGATAGACTGTCCAAGGTAGCTCACTTTATACCTGTCAAGACAACCTACCAAAGTTCGAAGCTAGTAGAGTTGTACATTGCTAGGATTTTTAGTCTGCATGGAACCCCCAAGACCATAGTATCAGATCGAGGAACCCAGTTTACCTCGAGATTTTGGCAGAAAGTCTAGGAAGGATTGGGAACCAAGTTGAATTTCAGCACCGCTTATCACCCACAAACTAATGGACAGACTGAGAGAGTCAACCAGATCCTAGAAGATATGTTAAGAGCTTGTGTGTTAGAGTATGGATCAAAATGGGAAAACTGCCTTCCTTTCACAGAATTCTCATATAACAACAGTTATCAAGCTAGTTTGCAGATGGCACCATTTGAGTTCCTATACGGAAGAAAGTGCCGCACCCCTTTGAACTGGTCGCAAGTAGGAGAGAGTCAGATCTTTGGACCAGACATTCTCCGAGAAGCCGAAGAGAAAGTTCACAAAGTCCGTGAGCACCTCAAGACCGCCCAATCCAGACAGAAGAGTTATGCTAACACGAGAAGGAGAGACCTGACTTTCAATATCGGAGATTTTGTATATCTCAAGGTTTCACCATTGAAGGGAACCCAACGCTTTAGTCTGAAAGGAAAGTTATCCCCCAGATATATCAGACCCTTCAAGATTCTGAATCGTCGAGGAGAAGTATCATATCAACTGGAACTACCTAAAGAGATGTCAGCCATCCACAATGTGTTCCATATCTCGTTACTTCGCAAATGTTTGGAAGTGCCAGAGAAGACTGAAGTTTTCAAGAACATCGATCACCGAGCTATTGAGATCAACAATGACCTGACGTATCATGAAGTGCCCATCCGTATCTTGGAAGAAGCATACAGAACCAGCAGAACCAGGAGTATCAAGTTTCTCAAGATTCAATGGAGCAACCATACCGAAGAGGAAGCCACTTGGGAGCGAGAAGATTACATTAGGACAGAGTTCCCAGATCTCTTTAGTTCCTAGTTTTCTTTTGTAAATCTCAGGAAGAGATTTTGTTTAAGGGGGGAAGGTTTGTAACATCCCAAAACTTCAATCCAAGGTTATTAAGATCCAAGTCATCAAAATTAGGGTTAACAAAAACTTTTCCAATTAAAATTATTAAAGCATTCATATGTGTGTGCATTTAAATTAGGAGTTGTTTTGAATTGCCATGATTAAGTGATTCATTGCTTGTAAAATGATTCTTAGGTGAAATAAACATCATCTAAATCATTCCCAAACAAATCCCACAGAAAAACAAATCAAAATGAATAAAAGAAAGAAATGGTCATTTGTGCCATTTTAACTACCATGCCTACTTTGGCTATTCCTAGGACTCAATTCTTAAGAGAAATAAATATGGATCTTTGCACCCCTTACTAGTACATGTAATGATGTACCAAGGCCCACTTTGTGATCTGCCAAAAACTTTCAAACACTAATTTTAAATGGCATTTGAAAATTGAATGTAGTTCATATGGGAAAATCACACTTATTCAAAAACCACTCAAATGAGCTCCATTTTCAAAACCCAAGCAACCACAGAGGTTTAAGCATGTGTATAGCAAACCCACTAAAATTCATCCAAAAATTCCAAACTTGAGTTCATGTGGCCATTGTGTCGAACACCTGGCATGCATGAATCACACTCTAATTCTAGCTCACTGTTTCTACAGGGTTTTGCCACCCATTTGACCCCAAGTTACTCCCTCTGTCCCTCTTAGCTCTAACCAAAGCCTAATCACCCCACCCCCTTGTCCCTAGAAGCAGTACCACGCCACCCCGAGGACATGCTTGCTGGCCAACCTTGCCAACGCAGCAGCAGACCGCCAACCCCTCTCCGCCGCTCCAGGAAGCACTGTGTGACCTCACCGCCGCCCACGGTCCACCCCACGGCCACTGCCAGCCACTAGAACACTCCCGAGTCTCGCCACCCATTCTCTCTGCGTGCAGCCAGAGCGCGCCAGAGCGCCTTCACCGCTAGCACACCACCGACCGCCCCTCGACCCAATACTGTGCACGTCGCTCTGCCTCGACCCCAGCACCACGCCAGACATGGCCGTGCACCGCCGCGCGATCGACAGTCGCCGTGCGCCGCGTCGAGCACCGCCTCTGTCTCCCAGAGCATGGGACGCTCCCGACCAAACGCCACCACCCCTAGCGACGCATTTAAGCCGTAGAGCACCGCCAGGAGGCAGGCCACCGTCCCCTACCTCAAGCCACGCCGCTAGCACGCTGTGCAGCCCTTGCCAGAGTCACCAGCCCATCCCTTTTGATCTCCTCATTGAGCTATAAATAGAGGCCACCCTAGCACAAACTCCTCACACCATTCCACTCCCCTCTCCTCACTGGTCCTTCCCCACCTCTCGCCGGAGCCGCTCGAGCGTTGGTCGCCGGAATTTCACCGGAGGAGCCTGCTGCAGAGGAGGAGAAGGCGTCGTCAATTTCATCCACCCTAGGAGCTGCCGCGACCACCCTTGAGTCCGCTGTCGACAGCACGTTCGATCGCCCCCATCGCCACCGTAGCTGGAGCCCTGGTATGCCCCCTGAGCACCCCCACCGAGCCGCTAGGGTTAGACCTTGCCGGCGACTTATCCATCATCAACGACAAGCCCCAGCCGTAGATCCCCCTTCTAATCTAACGGCCCACATCGCCCCGTATCGCTTCACGTGTAAAGAGCCGCTGACCGGTGGACCCCCCTGTCAGCTGTTCTCTGTGCCGCGGAACGCCACTGGGCCGGACCGTTTTCTTTCCCGCGCGACCCATTTAATTCAAACTTAGATTTTTCTATTTATTTTTGAACTTAGTTCTGTCCCCTAGTTTGAAAATCAACTCAGAGAGATTTACAAATCCAAATGGAGTGATTCCAATTGTGTTGGAAAGCTTCTGAAAAGATCTATCCAAGCCTGTTGGATTTAATTAATTTAGAGTTAGAGATCTCTCCTAGTAAAAATAATAAGATAGAAGCTTTTTCACATTCAAACATTTTTATAAAATAAACCAAAATAGATTTTGAGTTGATTCAAACTCTCAAAAATCACACTTAACCATACCTATCTGAATATGTAATAATATTAAGGTTTACATGCAGTGAGTTTGGACTAGTACCAAAAGAATGTTATATAGGCATTTCTAGTCACTTTAAATCATTAGATAATGAACTTAAACCAAAGTAATTATGAACCAACCCTTAAATCACATTCCCACATGTTAGAATATGTGGTGATGACATGTGTCCACATGATCCCATATTTTAAGTGGTGAATATTAAATCTTAGTTATTTTCAATGAGTAGAAATTACTTTTCTTAAATAAAAGAAGGAAACTAGTTAATGAAACCTTGTGATGCTTGTAATGATAGTAGATCATCAAATGTGTGCCTTAGAATGCTAAGTATCCTAGTTAAGTATTGTTTGGTGATTGTGTACTCCGTATGTATTTATAGACGATAGTACCGACCAAGATTTCGAGGAGGAGGAGTGCTATCAAGAGGAGGAAGAAAACTTCAACCACTTCACCAACCAAGGCAAGCTATTATTGGCAAGCTAACACTTGCAAGTATTATACTACCAAGCCATCATTAACAATTCAAGCAAATCCTTGCAATCTAGATAACCCAAGCAAAGATGCTTAGGACATGCTTTAGTTATACCACTTTGACTATTACTACCCCAAGTATTATTTTCCAAGCTTTACTTCCTTTACTTTTACCAAAGTCCTTTACTTGTTTTTAAGGTAGCATAAAGAGTATAAAACTTGATGTATTTAGATAACTTTAGATGTTATTCTATGGCATGAGATTGATCCCATCTTTCCACCTTAGTGAACACTCTTAACTTAGTAGTTTAGAGTAGATAAAAACTTGAGTCACTTAGATGGGAACACTTGGTGAAAATGAATTATGAAAACCTTAGAATGATGAGTCATTCTATTGAGATGTTTTGACATGTGTTGAGAAACACAAATGGTTTATGATGAGGAAAATGTTGAGGCATGAGCCTTAACCCTTTTACAAAACCGATGGTTGGATTCAGATGCGATACTATTCCAAATTTACCGTACAACCACAATACCTGAATTGGGTAAGGCTTAGCCAGAAGTTTATATGCATTAGTATTACTTCCCTCGCGGGAGAGGTTTGAGCTGAGGCTACCTCTCAATGTTGTCCACCTATGTAGTGCCCAAGATGACAGATGGTCATGGTTGGGAGGCCATGCTCATAGGAGAGGTTCTTATACTAGGGTGTGTAAAGGAAAGGTTATGTTTGATTATCTGCATACTAAGTATGATGATTCAGGGCTATCCCTGACAGATGTATCGAATCTTGTGGTGAAAGTGTACCACCTTTGCAGAGTGTCAAACTATTCGAATAGCCGCGTCCACGGTTATGGACAATTGGAGTGGCCATACTATTTTGTTGTCAGATGTTTCAAAATAACTTATGAAATGAATGATGAATCTTGACTTGACCACAACAGGGTTGTGACTATGACACTAGCTTCCCAATTTAAGTGATTTTAAAACTTTATTTTATCTTTCTTTGTTTCTAAACTCGGCTTAGGTTTCAAACTTAACTTTTTAGTAAAACTTAAAGTTAGTACTTTACATTAGAACTATACTACTTGTTAGTGGTAGTTTGCGAGTACTTAAAGAGTACTCATGGCTTTTGTCCCTGGCTATTCTCATGGCCAGACTATGAAGGAGACTACCAAGATGATGGCCAGCAGGACGACTATGATAACTAGGACTATCTGCCTTCGTCAGCATTGCATGTGCCCCTGAAGATGGACCCCACCGCTACGCTTATTATTTATTCCGCTGCTTGTTGTATTAAGACTGGATCATGAGATCCTTATTTGTGTAAGACCTTATGTATGATTTGTAATGGATAATGTACTGTGATATCCAATCTGTTATGTCTCGCAAAAATGGTAATACTGGGATTGCGATGAATGACATAACAGGCATCTGGGATTAAAAATCCGGGTGTTGACACCTCGGATATTGTTGCTGCACCTGTGGATGGGACGTCTTCTAGGCAGCCGCCGAGTCATGGGAATTATTCTTCATCCTCTGCACGACAGGTGCCATTGACGGTCTATGCGGTTACTCCTTTCAATGCTTTTCCTTCTACTCTGCGTGGAAAGGAACTCTTGGATGCCTTGCCTTTGGATTCCCCTCTACGCGGGCGTGGCTCGTCTGCTGGTTCACCGCGTGTTATGTCTACCCAACTACAGGATGGTCTACGTTCGGTCAAGGGATCTCCTACTGTGTTGGCTACACCCACTAGGTGTAGGCCGAACGTCTTGGGGCGATCTATCCCTAGACTGAAGCCAGCGCTGATGGAGGTTTCTGTGGAGGCGGTGACCGATGGGCCGGTCCTGGAGGAGCTAGCTGATCGGTCCGTGGTTTCAGTGGGACAGGCTGACGTGGAGCATGCCTTCGTCGCTCAGGAGGGGCCGACGGACGCCGCCTCCTCTGAGGAGGTCGTTGTGGCAGCGAGGCCTTTGGGGCCGGTGGAGGCGACCCAGGTGGCGGCTTCGGCGGTAGTGTCGGACTCGGGGGCCCAGGCGGGGCACCCGGGGGCCAATTCCCTTGAGGCCTAGGTGGCGGCTTCGGCGGCGGTGTCGGATTCGGGGGCCCAGGCGGGGCACCCGGGGGCCGACGCCATTGAGACCCAGGTGGGGTTGCACATGGAGGGGAACCTGGCCTAGGAGGGGTCGGGTTTCTGTCCTATCGGGTCTTCTTGTAGCCCAGGTGGGGCTGCTGAGAGCCAGCTGAGTACGCCTGCGTGTAGAAGCTCTCGACATGGTACTGATGCACTCGGGGCGTCGGTCAAGGACGAGGACTCGTTGTCCAAGGCCATGCGGAGGAAGGCTGAGAAGAATCTGGATTCTAATGGTATAAATAATGCGTCTTCGTCTTTCCTTTCTTTTTCAACCCCTGTTATTGTTGGTAAACTTGTCAAGCTTGGTATTATCATGGGTAGATCTGTAAAGGAAATAAATCTTTCTAGTTCTATTCTGAGACATATGGAGGTTGACTGTCTAACGGTTACTCCTAAGGTCCTAGTTGTTCCTGATTCTTTATCAACAGAGGAGGAGGAGTTGCATGCCACAGTAGATGGTCAACTCCTTTCACACTTAGTTGGTGAAGTGTCAGATGTGGGTTTTGATGAGACTGGGCTGGGCTCATTATATGAGCTTAAAGCTTCTGGTCGAAAATCTAAAAACCTAAGGTCTCACAAAAGGACTCGTGTATCCAAATCTATTATTGTTTCTCAATGAATGGCATGTTCTCAAATAGCAGAGGTCTTCGCGACTTGGCTAAACATTTGTTTTTTGCCGATTGTGTGAGAGATTATAAGTTGGATTTTTTGGGTATTTCTGAGACCGACAGACGTGATTTCTCACAAGCCCAGCTCAATCGCCTTTCTGGTGGAGTGGACTTTACGTGGCTAGAACGTCCGCCGTGAGGTAGATCTGGTGGAATCCTATTGGGCGTCAGAGATGAGACTATGGAAGTCCTAGCTAGTTCGAATGGAGACTTCTTTATTAAGCTCCAGATTTGTAACAAGGCTGATGGTTTCGTATGGTCTCTAGTAGCTGTTTATGGGGCTGCCCAAGATGTTTTTAAAGCTGACTTTTTGCGTGAGCTGGTTAATCTAGCCAAGGATAATCCGTACCCTATTATTATAGGTGGGGATTTTAACCTGCTAAGATTTCCTCATGAGAAAAGTTGGGGACATTTTGACGAACATTGGCCTTTCATGTTTAATGCTATCATTGACAGTTTATACCTGAGAGAGGTTACGATGTTAGGAAGACAGTTCACCTGGGCTAATAGTCTTCCGGAGCCTACATACGAAAAACTAGATGGAGTGCTTATGGATACCGACTGGGAAGATAAATTCCCTATGGTAACTGTTCGCGCTCTAGAGCGTATTGAGTCTTTGTCGGATCATGCCCCTATTTTATTATCTGTTGGAACTCCACCACGAAATGCCAAACATAGGTTCAAATTTGAACTTGGATGGATGAAACGTGATGGGTTCTATGCTTTAGTAAAGGCTATTTGGGAGAAACCTGTTAGTGGTCATACATCGATACAACGATGGAACAATAAAATGCGTGCACTACGCAAGTTCCTTCGTGGTTGGGCTAGACATACTGCTGGAATCTTAAAAAAGATAAAATGCGCCTTTCATCTATTATTAACGATTTAGAGGCTGCTGTGGAAGTTAGACTTCTGACTGCACAGGAGATTGAGCTTAAGAATCAATTGAATACAGACATTACCAGACTACTCTGTGAGGAGGAACTCAAATGGTATCAACGCTCTAAAGCGAAGTTTATTCTTGAAGGAGATGCGAATACAAGATACTTTCATGCTGTTGCCAATGGCAAGCATAAAAATAAACTTATTCACTCTTTAATTCAGGAAGATGGTACGATTGAGGATCAGGAGCAACTAAAATCTTACATTACTGCTTATTACAAATCACTGTTTGGGGAAATGCCAGAAAATTCTTTTGAATTGGATGAGACCCAAACAGCTGATATTCCATAGGTTTCTATTGAGGAGAATAACTTTCTAAACACTCCTTATATAGAGGAGGAGGTCAAGAAAGCGGTTTTTCAAATGGAACATAACAAGGCACCAGGGCCTGATGGCTTTCCAGTGGAATTCTACCAAAAATTATGGGAAGTTATTAAGGAGGACCTGATGCATCTTTTTGAGTTCTTACATGTTGGTCAGCTTGACATTTTTAGTCTTAATTTTGGCAACATAATTTTATTGCCTAAGGTTAACAATGCAGAACGAATACAACAATATCGTCCAATCTGCCTTCTTAACGTGAGCTTTAAAATCTTCACAAAAGTTGCTACGATTAGATTAAACTCGGTCCCTGATCATGTTGTACGCCCATCTCAAACTGCTTTTATGCAAGGATGAAACATCCTAGATGGAGTAGTAATCCTGCATGAAACAATTTATGAACTACACTCAAAGAAATTAAATGGTGTATTGTTCAAGATTGACTTTGAGAAGGCGTATGACAAGGTTAATTGATCTTTTCTCCAACAGACACTCCGAACGAAAGGTTTTTCGGAGGAGTGGTGTGCTCTCATACAATCTTTTGTGTGTAACATCCCAATTTCAGCAACCCTGATGTGTTGTCTAGAATGCAAAAATCTGGGGGAACAAAAACTTTTCAGCAACCCTGAATCTTCAGAAGACTATCTACCAGAAGGTACCTCATAAACTATTCCCGGATCCGAAGTCTTCCCGCCAAGCAACAACCCGTGAATTATCCGAGGAGAAACTAACTGAAGATTCTACAAAGTCCCTCCGCTACTCCAGTTGAAGACCCACCCGAAGGACCGCCGAACCGCTAATCCCTAGGTCCTTAATGCTTAGAGGACATGAAACTCCAATGACTCCACCAGACTAAGTATGAATAATAGTAGTATATACGCCCCGTAGGCCATAGCTTCACTGACACCTTCTGACGATCTCGACTCCAGGAGTAATATGGACGTCAGTATTCAAAACATCCATATGTGACTCTAAGAAGGAAGGATTATGCCAACTCTCCGATCTACCCTAGTCTAATCCTAAGGGGGAAAGACTGCGTCTTTCCCGCAAAATGGAATAACACTCTGCCAGATGCAATCCCATAGTTGGACCCAAAGACATATACTAGAATACAATAATCCCTTAGGACAGGTGCCGTAAATCCTAACATCCAGAAGATCACTCCTCGCAATCCTGGTGGAATGCCTGCTCAACACTTGTGCTTCCAAGGCGATTGAAGATCAACCTCACTGTCAAAGGGACCCTATTCAAGGACTAAGACGACAAGTTAGTACACAAGAAGCACATAGCACTAACTCCAAGACGAATCCCCTAATCTTACTCTCCCGAATATTGGGACGAGATTCTTTTAAGGGGGAAAGGTCTGTAACATCCCAATTTCAGCAACCCTGATGTGTTGTCCAGAATGCAAAAATCCGGGGGAACAAAAACTTTTCAGGAACCCTGAGTCATAAACTGCTTGCTCGACCTGAACTCACTCCCTAAGTCTTTGTTAGGAAACCACCCCCTGCCAAGGTTTATAGAATAGGGTGTCCCTCGATGACCTCAGCTCAAGACTCTAGGAAGATACAGCCTTCCGCTAACATCGGGTCAGCACTCCAAGATAGAAGATCCGCACCCCTCCCGAAGCACCTTAGTGAAACCCTAAGGTGGAAAGACTACGTCTTTCCCCCTCAATATTCAGAAGACTGTCTACCAGAAGGTTCCTCATAAAATATTCCCGGATCCAAAGTCTTCCCGCCAAGAAACAACCCGTGAATTATCCGAGGAGAAACTAACTGAAGATTCTACAAAGTCCCTCCGCTACTCCAGTTGAAGACCCACCCGAAGGACCGCCAAACCGCTAATCCCTAGGTCCTTAATGCTTAGAGTACGTGAAACTCCAATGACTCCACCAGACTAAGTATGAATAATAGTAGTATATACGCCCTGTAGGCCATAGCTTCACTGACACCTTCTGATGATCTTGACTCCAGGAGTAATATGGACGTCAGCATTCAAAACATCCATATGTAACTCTAAGAAGGAAGGATTATGCCAACTCTCCGATCTACCCTAGTCTAATCCTAAGGGGGAAAGACTGCGTCTTTCACGCAAAATGGAATAACACTCTGCCAGATGCAATCCCATAGTTGGACCCAAAGACATATACTAGAATACAATAATCCCTTAGGATAGGCGCCATAAATCCTAACTGCCAAAAGATCACTCCTCGCAATCCTGGTGGAATGCCTGCTCAACGCTTGTGCTTCCAAGGCGATTGAAGATCAACCTCACTGTCGAAGTGACCCTGTTCAAGGACTAAGCCGACAAGTTAGTACACTTGTGCTTTGGTGCAGTGTCTGCTTGTTGTTTGTTTGTGCTTGTGCATATGAGTGTATACCTCATGATACTCCTTACCTCACCCTCGGTTGACAAAAGCTATTTAACAAAACTATCCTGGCTCATTTTACATATTCTCAAATGTTCTGGCATTTCAAAACCTGAGCCAAGATGCCCATGCAACCAAAACTATTTTTGTAACTTCTATTGACAAAACTATGGAGAGATATATAATATAACCTCCTTATGTTTTCAAGATAGAACCCTCAACTAATCTTACCTCTAGTTTTCCCAAATCCCCTTTTCAAAGCATTTGAATTATACTCTTGGTAGAGATACCAAGGACTCTCACCTGACTCCAACCACAACCTCTTCAAAATACCCATCCTTACCTCAAACTAAGCTTGACGGTAACCCCAATAGTGGTTTTGCTTAGTTATAAGATGAGTTGCCTTGATCTGCTATTTGACCCATGTGCTTAGGAAGTAGTATAAGCCACTTTTGGAGCTCATAACTAGGACCAAGAGGTTTCCAAATCATCACCCCCTAATCAAGTATACAAATCCGGATATGATCCCTAGCTACTAGGTGGTCCTCTAAAACCCTTAACCAGATCAATTCTGAAGATTTCCATTCTAGAAGCTTCCAAGTACATGAAGACCAATATCAAGCATGGATCCCTTCTACTCAATCTACCCTTCAACAACATCCACTTGATGATGCTTTGGTACCTTGCACCCCCTCCAAAAACATTCCCTCTCATACTCTAGTCAAAATCCTCAAAACTGCCAAATTTGACTAAGTCTGGAAACTGTTTCAACATCACCTGTTTGAATGCCTCCCTTTCTCAAACCATGTGCATTTTTGGAAATGCACCTGAACCATCTTGTTAACCATCCTAAGGAATACCAGGGAACACTTTTTACCTTGGTTATATCAACCTCCAACATATTTGTTCTTGATGGTTTTGCAGGCAAGAAAATAACATTTCCTGTAAATCTAGTCATCATGTCTACTTTGACAGAAGCTCACACCATCAGCCAACCTTCTATGGACCAACTCTTGGCATGGTTGTGTTCTACTCATATAGGTCTATCAAAATCTACTTCACTTGTTCCAAGTGGATCCTTGAGCTTATTAAACCCACATGGTTTATAAGGCATCATGACTCATCTGGTATGGCAGCCTTATTTTCAACAAAGTTTGCCATCCGTTCTAGATCACCTCAAATGCAATTAATCCAAACTCCTTCTGCCATGATCATCTATATGACCTGGTATAACTAATCATCTATCCCTTGCATCAAGGTGAACTCTGAACTCCAAGATACCACCATGTTTTGATGGTATGAAATTAACACCACCCTAGATCCCTAATCTAGGGCATTCCACCAAAATCAACTTGGATTCTCCAATCCCAAGGTTGAAAATTCTTGATACACCTTGTCTACATCATCTACCTTGATCATCAAGGTTTCTCAAATATTATCCATAATTATTATGGCTCCAAATCTATTTAATACCTTTAATAGACAAAACCTCAAAACCCCCTTTCCCAATGGAAAGTTTGGTTTTTGCCAAAACACTTCCCCAACTCTAAGCACTTTTGAGTTCTATATTTCATACCCCATCTTCCCACTTCAAAAATAAATATTTTTGATGAGCTTTATTATTTCTTTTTGCCCATTTCCTTAAATGGCTAAATTGGAATAATAATTGTCTTAAATACTTTCAATCCCCAATAAATCTTGGGAAAATTCCCCTAAGTGTGTATTCACATTTGGGACGCTCTCAAACCAAAAACCAACTTTGTACAATGTAAAATTATCAAATGATCTTCTAGAAACCACTTCTGCCCTTTTTGAATAAAAGGATTTATGAGGACTAAAACCCCTTATGAAAATCCCAAATAAATCCTTGGAGTGTACCTTGACCATGCCCATCCACCAGTTCCATCTCCTCCATCTCTTCCAATGCAAATTGTTGAACTCCTTCACAAGCTCTCTTGTGATCAAAATTTGTAAAACCAACAAAACTTGAGCTAAACCAAGACCAAGCCATCTCCAAAGCTTGTCAAGCACCCCTCTCCAGTAACCACTACTCCCCTAGTAGTGAGCACTGTAGCTCCACCCCAACACTTGCCCATTTTACCCTTGGACTAGTAGAGAGAGAGAAACAACCATATCATACAAAGATTTCCCATTTAATTGGCCACAGCTGCCACTCCCTCCCTCTCTGAGATCCAGCATGACCAAATCCCCTTCTTACCCCTCCTCACCGCCCTCTGAGCCAATCCCAGGCCAGCACCACTCCTCCCCCATGTCCAAATGGGACATTTGCTCCATCTACTCCTCCCCCTTGGTATAAAGGCCAGAGGCCACCCCCAGCATCCCTCCCTGCCTCATTTTCTCCCTCCCACCTCCACTGACCTCCCTCAGCACTCTCTCTTCCTCCCCTGCCTTGCCCTGCCGAGAAGAAGGGAGAGAGAGCTCTCGGCCTCTCTCAGAAAAATGAGCAAGGCTCCCTCTCCCCTTCTCCCCTTCCTCTACATGTTGGCCCTCAAGTTCCCCTCTTCCTTCTCTACCTAACCCTATGCTTGTTTTGGCCCAAGAACGCCCCCTCCAACCTCGCCGGTGAAGTCCCGACGAGCTCTCCTTGGTCATCATCGCGCGGGCCAGATCCAGTCGAGGAACCCCCTCCTTCCTCCCATCCCCGAGGTCGCCGTCATCGACCGCGTCGCCCCGTCGCCTCCCCGACCTCCCCCGAGCCCCTGGTAAGCCTCCCCAGCGAGCTCCACCGTCCCCTAGATCTCCGCCACCGCGGGCTCTGTTTTGCTGAGGATGACGACGTCCTGTCATCCATCTTCACTTATACGAACGGTCACCGTCGCCCGATACCCTTTCCCACCCCCACTGTCACTAGCACTCGGGCCCCGCTCGTCAGGTTCAAATGCGCCGCCGTGCATGCTGTCCTCGCCGGTTCGGCCGATTTTGCCCAGGCCGGCCCAACTCGGCATAGATCCCGGCCTGGCGCGCCCCTGTCCTCTTTGTTTTAATAGATCTATTAAAAATCCATAAGATTGGCCTTACTTTAACATTTCAAAAATGGTAAGCAACTCCAAATTACCAGATTTAAAATCCCCCATGTTCCTGTGTGTTTTGTGCAACATGCAGAACATGTCCTCTACAAAAAATAAATTTCTTTAATTATTGGCAATTAATCCACTACAATTGTATCTTTTACACTAAAGATTTTCCTCATGGAGTTTTACATATCCAACTGGAGAGAACCAAAGCTCTACTGGAAGGTAATTGAGATACCTGTCATCTAGCATTATTCCTATGCCAAGGTGAACAGTAGTGTGCCCATAGAAAAAATAACAATAACAGCCATTATCTGCCTTGGGTAAATTCTCTAGGTCAAACCAAATGTGGTTTTGACCTGATTCCAACTCCCAGAGAAGTGGCACACCATTACCCATCTAAAACCAAGAGATGAGAATTTATTGATCCTCTGCTGGTTTTTAGTGATTTAATTACTTCTGTAAGTGGTTTTATCATGAAATAAATCACTCCAGGAGTTTGACAACTCCAAAAAGAGTGAATCCAATTCCTGCAGAAAGGTATTATAAATTCCTACCGCATTCCCTTGAAATCAACTCAAGAGCTTCTGTAGATTTAATTTGGTGAAAAAGACAAAACAGCTCCAGAACTGTCTTTGGGATTTTCCTGAGGGCATTCTGGTAATTCTTTTGACAAGATTCCAACTCTATGTGGTTCAGTATAGCAAACACTACCAAACCACCCAAGGAAATAATTTTTGGGCCTCCAGATAAATTCTGGTGAAATATTTCCTCAAACTAGAGTTTATTCCACTATAAAAGGCATAATTAAATCTAGGTAATTGATAATCTAGTGAAACCAATTGTGTTGGTCTTGTTTTGTCAAGACCTATCTGAGGATATCCTTATTGCACATTGACATCCTACATACCCCAAGTCTCCACCACAAGACCTTGGTTTATATCCTAGGCATCCACCTTCCAAGGGAAAAACACCTCAATGGCAATCTAGTAATTCCCCTACTAATACCCAACTCCTCCTAGAACTACTAAGTTAAGTAGGATTCAATATGTTTGTTTGATGTATGGTTGGATGCATGTATGCCTTGTATTGATTGTGGTATTATCTGCTTGCATGTATACTCGATGACGGCGATAGTGTGAGTGTTTGACGACCAGAAGGAAGGGACTTCTTCTTATTATTTATTAGGTATTATTGGTTATCTAAAGAAGTCCAGGAACTTATTGCTGATCACAGGCAAGACACCTTTTCCTGAATTCTGATACTCGTCCTACTCATTTTACTACCTATTTTGTATCCTCTTTATAAATTGCATTATCTACCTGCATGTCTTGTTTTATAAATACTGCAATATAACTTGGCTCCTCCAAGTTATGAATTTGTGCCCCTCGTGGCACCACCCTGACGTACCCACCATTTTATCATTTAGACCGAGAGTACGATGGTCAGCATCCTACCTCGTTGGAAACCCCGGCTTTGAGAAAATGAACTGTTTTGGGTTTTTACCCTACTACAAATGTTTCAAAACTGTTCTGTAAAACCCTTGGGAACAGGCATCATTCCAAGCAGATGTTTTAACGAAAGAAATGGTGATGATGAGAAATGAGAAAGTGAAGGGATGTTCTATGCCTTTACCGGAACAAAAAAATTTATCCGTGCAACCACATTACCCCATGTGATGGGGCTTAGCTTGTAGTTTGTTTTCATTACCGAGGCAGCTTGTACAATGCTTGTAGGGAGAGATCCCTTGAATTCCGGGTAGGCGCTAACAGATCTGGAGCCTGCAGCTTGCTTCGGCAAGAGTGAGCCTGTTCTGGCAGGAGTGCCGGTGCAACAATTGGGTCTCCGGCGGACGGTATGACTTAGGTGGTACAGAAGGAAGTGGAGTCACCAGATTAAGGTATACGCCAGGTTGCGGCTTGGGTATACGCGTGTACAAAAGGCAGGACTATGGCTAGGAGCCACATACTCGTTGCCGGGGAGAACAAACCCAAAAGGAAAAGCAGCCTTTGCTAGGGTCGACAAGCGAAAGGTTAGGTTTGATTATCCGGACCCCCACCTACAGTGGTAGTGGGCCGTGGTTTTATCTCGGCGGTTGTATTGATTCTTGTGGGGGAAAGTGCGCAAACTCTGCAGAGTATAATCTATTCGAATAGCCGTGTCCAAGGTCAAGGACGGTTGGAAAGGTGATGGCTAGGAGTACCCAAACGGTGTTCGTTTGGAAAAATAGATGAAAGGTATGGAGGTTCCGGGGGAACCTGAGTTTAAAGTGTTGTTTTGACCAGAGGAGGTCAAAGAGGCTTACAAAAGGGTTTTTACTCCAAAACTGTTTTCAAAAAGGTTTTCAACAAAGATATGGGGATATCTTGACTTATAAAATAGAGGCATGTTTTCAAAACTCTTTTTCAACAAAGATATGGAGATGCCATAACTACGAGAGGTATTCTAGGCTTTCAAAAACAACCCTAGATAGAGCTATCTCACCACAGGCAAAATTTGCATTTCCTTATTCTACTTAACTTGGTGGTTTGCGAGTACATTCAAAAGTACTCATGGCATTTTCCCTGGTTATTTACTTGACCAGACTTTCAGAGGATTGACATCAAAGGATTAAGGTGATGTCCAGCGAGCTAGGCCGTCTTCCCAGTCAGTCGCCTGTAGGTTGAGGCACGATTGGGCTCCGCGCGTGATGATGTTCCGCTGCTAAAGATGTTGTAGCCATAATGGCATTTATGTAAGTCTTGTAAATTCGTTATGTTTTGGATGTTGTAATGATACTTGTCGGTTATGTTCCACGGCTCACTGATCATGGGAACGTGGATATATACATAACAGGGATTTCTCGGATGGATAATCCAGGGAGCCCACAGACTTAGTATCAGAGCCATCCTGACTATAGGAGACCTTAGTTAGGATGGACGTTAGACAGGAAACGACAAACCTATTTTCTAAAAGACAAGGGAGAAGAGTTGATTATTTGAAAAAGTGCTTATGTCTTTTCCCCTCCATTTTTGACAACCACTTGCATTAATATGATTTTCTAATCTTAAAATCCTGCACACTTTTCACTAACTCGACCTAGCCCTAAACACTTTTGTAGATGGAACCTGTTGCTGAAGAGTGGCTGAAGATTGGATTTCCCTGACTCCTATAGGACTCTCCGCAACTTTGTGGTTACCAGCAGAAGCCTATCTACACCCTCCACAAGGGACTGTAATTAGGAGATTATGTGGGACAGATTGTCATACTAGCCAAGCCGGGAACCAATGGAAGCCCTATCTATTCCACTGGACATCAGATGCCCAGCCCCGTACTTGCTGTTGATTTGGTAGCCAGAGAAGCTTTGATGCGCATCCGTAGTTCCTTCCCAGAGATGAGGCAACCCACAACCTTTTTCCTCCCCATGAAGGGAAGTGTCGACTGCACCGGAGGATCCCAAGACCCCAGCCTGGCATACCCTACTCTCTCCTTTAAGACCCGATTCAGCTACTCGAGCAATGAGGTGTTAACAGCAGTCGTTGACGAATACCGCCACTCCTAGATGGAGCTCCGTTGCCTGCAAGCCATTCTCACCTGTAAGGAAGCTTTGGAGACCCTGCAAAGGAATCAAGCATGAACCACCGCCACTGAAGGAACCTCGAGAGGAGCCGCCCCCAAGAGAAGCAGGAAGTGCATCACCGCCAGTCAATATCTCCGTAGGTTTAAGCCCATCCAGGAGGTGCAAGAAACCTCCACTGCTCTGCCAGAAGCCAGCCACGACTCCACTGATGCACCCTCCGAGTAATCACCCGCGTTGCGGTACTCGCCCATCTAGCAATAGGGTAGAGTCATGTATCGTCCCTGAACGCGTTTTGTGATGCTTAAGTACTATTAGCACCCTCGGGTGCAGACTGGTTGGTTATGTAATAACTTCCTTGGATTGTTATGCTTGCTTGATGTTTTCTCTCTTGCGTGTTTTACCCAAGACGTTGCATTAGACCCAACCCGAAACGTTTACCACCAACGGGAAGTTCCCCACCAAAAAGGCAGAATACTTCAGTTCCCCGAAGACGAGGGTGCATGAAGACAATGAGTCCACTCCGCCCTCAAGCAGAAGCAACGCAAGAGATTCAAGTGAGGAACTCTTCATCGACACTGACTGCATCCACCTTGACTACACCCTAGCCAGGAGAGTCATAAACTGCTAGCTCGACCTGAACTCACTCCCTAAGTCTTCGTTAGGAAACCACCCCCCCCCCCCCCGCCAAGGTTTATAGAATAGGGTGTCCCTCGACGACCTCAGCTCAAGACTCTAGGAAGATACAACCTTCCGCTAACATCGGGTCAGCACTCCAAGATAGAAGATCCGCACCCCTCCCAAAGCACCTTAGTGAAACCCTAAGGTGGAAAGACTACGTCTTTCCCCCTTAATCTTCAGAAGACTGTCTACCAGAAGGTACCTCATAAAATATTCCCGGATCTGAAGTCTTCCTGCCAAGCAACAACCCGTGAATTATCCGAGGAGAAACTAACTGAAGATTCTACAAAGTCCTTCCGCTACTCTAGTTGAAGACCCACCCGAAGGACCGCCGAACCGCTAATCCCTAGGTCCTTAATACTTAGAGGACATGAAACTCCAATGACTCCACCAGACTAAGTATGAATAATAGTAGTATATACGCCCCGTAGGCCATAGCTTCACTGACACCTTCTGACAATCTCAACTCCAGGAGTAATATGGACGTCAGCATTCAAAACATCCATATGTGACTCTAAGAAGGAAGGATTATGCGAACTCTCCGATCTACCCTAGTCTAATCCTAAGGGGAAAGACTGCGTCTTTCCTGCAAAATGGAATAACACTCTGCCAGATGCAATCCCATAGTTGGACCCAAAGACATATACTAGAATACAATAATCCCTTAGGACAGGCGCCATAAATCCTAATAGCCAGAAGATCACTCCTCGCAATCCTGGTGGAATGCCTGCTCAACACTTGTGCTTCCAAGGTGATTGAAGATCAACCTCACTGTCGAAGTGACCCTGTTCAAGGACTAAGCCGACAAGTTAGTACACAAGAAGCACATAGCACTAACTCCAAGACGAATCCCCTAATCTTACTCTCCCGAATATTGGGACGAGATTCTTTTAAGGGGGAAAGGTCTGTAACATCCCAATTTCAGCAACCCTGATGTGTTGTCCAGAATGCAAAAATCAGGGGGAACAAAAAAGTTTTCTTGTGCTTTGGTGCAGTGTCTGCTTGTTGTTTGTTTGTGCTTGTGCATATGAGTGTATACCTCATGATATTCCTTACCTCACCCTCCATTGACAAAAGCTATTTAACAAAACTATCCTGGATCATTTTACATATTCTCAAATGTTCTGGCATTTCAAAACCTGAGCCAAGATGCCCATGCAACCAAAAATATTTTTGTAACTTCTATTGACAAAACTATGGAGAGATATATAATATAACCTCCTTATGTTTTCAAGACAGAACCCTCAACTAATCTTACCTCTAGTTTTCCCAAAACCTCTTTTCAAAGCATTTGAATTCTACTGTTGGTAGAGATACCAAGGACTCTCACCTGACTCCAACCACAACCTCTTCAAAATACCCATCCTTACCTCAAGCTAAGCTTGATGGTAACCCCAGTAGTGGTTTTGCTTAGTTATAAGATGAGTTGCCTTGATCTACTGTTTGACCTATGTGCTTAGGAAGTAGTATGAGCCACTTTAGAAGCTCATCACTAGGACCAAGAGGTTTCCAAATCATCACCCCCTAAGCAAGTATACAAATCTGGATATGATCCCTAGCTACTAGGTGATCATCTAAAACCGTTAACCAGATCAATTCTGAAAATTTCCATTCTAGAAGCTTCCATGTCCATGAAGACCAATATCAAGCATGGATCCCTTCTACTCAATCTACCCTTCAATAGCATCCACTTGATGCTGCTTTGGTACGTTGCAACCCCTCCAAAAACATTCCCTCTCATACTCTAGTCAAAATCCTCAAAACTGCCAAATTTGACCAAGTCTGGAAACTATTTCAACATCACCTGTTTGAATGCCTCCCTTTCTCAAACCATGTGCATTTTTGGAAATGCACCTGAACCATCTTGTTAACCATCCTAAGTAATACCAAGGCCCACTTTTTCCCTTGGTTAGATCAACCTCCAACCTATTTGTTCTTGATGGTTTTGTAGGCAAGAAAATAACATTTCCTGCAAATCTAGTCATCATGCCTACTTTGACAGAAGCTCACACCATCATCCAACCTTCTATGGACCAAATATTGGCATGGTTGTGTTCTACTCATATAGGTCTATCAAAATCTACTTCACTTGTTCCAATTGGATCCTTGAGCTTATTAAACCCACATGGTTTATAAGGCATCATGACTCATCTAGTATGGCAGCCTTATTTTCAACAAAGTTTGCCGTCCCTTCTAGATCACCGCAAATGCAATTAATCCAAACTCCTTCTGCCATGATCATATATATGACCTGGTATAACTAATAATCTATCCCTTGCATCAAGGTGAACTCTGAACTCCAAGATACCACCATGTTTTAATTGTATGAAATTAACACCACCCTAGATCCCTAATCTAGGGTATTCCACCAAAATCAACTTGGATTCTCCAATCCCAAGGTTGAAAATGCTTGATACACCTTGTCTACATCATCTACATTGATCATCAAGATTTCTCAAATATTATCCATAATTATTATGGCTCGAAATCTATTTAATACCTTTAATAGACAAAATCTCAAAACCCCCTTTCCCATAGAAAGTTTGGTTTTTGCCAAAACACTTCCCCAACTCTAAGCACTTTTGAGTCCTATATATCATACCCCATCTTCCCACTTCAAAAATAAATATTTTTGATGAGCTTTATTATTTCTTTTTGCCCATTTTCTTAAATGGCTGAATTGGAATAATAATTGTCTTAAATACTTTTAATCCCCAATAAATCTTGGGAAAATTCCCCTAAGTGTGTATTCACATTTGGGACCCTGTCAAACCAAAAACCAACCTTGTCCAATGTAAAATTATCAAATGATCTTCTAGAAACCACTTCTGCCCTTTTTGAATAAATGGATTTATGAGGACTAAAATCCCTTATGAAAATCCCAAATAAATCCTAGGAGTGTACCTTGACCATGCCCATCCACCAGTACCATGTCCTCCATCTCTTCCAATGAAAATTGTTCAACTCCTTCACAAGATCTCTTGTGATAAAAATTTGCAAAACCAACAAAACTTGAGCTAAACAAAGACCAAGCCATCTCCAAAGCTTGTTAAGAACTCCTCTCCAGTAACCACTACTCCTCTGGTCATGAGCACTGTAGCTCCACCCCAGCACTTGCCCATTTTACCCTTGGACTAGTAGAGATAGAGAGACAACCTTATCTTACAAAGATTGCCCATTTAATTGGCCACAGCTGCCACTCCCTCCCTCTCTGAGATCCAGCACGACCAAATCCCCTTCTTACCCCTCCTCACCGCCCTCTGAGCCAATCCCAGGCCAGCACCACTCCTCCCCCATGTCCAAATGGGACATTTGCTCCATCTACTCCTCCCCCCTCGGTATAAAGGCCAGAGGCCACCCCCAGCATCCCTTCCTGCCTCATTTTCTCCCTCCCACCTCCACTTACCTCCCCCAACACTCTCTCTTCCTCCCCTGCCTTGCCCTGACCGAGAAGAAGGGAGAGAGAGCTCTCGGCCTCTCTCAGGAAAACGAGCAAGGCTCCCTCTCTCCTGGTCCCCTTCCTCTGCATGTTGGCCCTCGAGTTTCCCTCTTCCTCTACCTAACCCTATGCTTGTTTTGGCCAGGAACACCCCCTCCGACCTCGTCGGTGAAGTCCCGACGAGCTCTCCTCGGTCGTCATCGCACGCGCCAGATCCAACCGAGGAACCCCCTCCTGCCGCCCATCCCCGAGGTCGCCGTCATTGACCGCGTCGCCCCGTCGCCTCCCCGACCTCCGCCGAGCCCCTGGTAAGCCTCCCCGGCGAGCTTCGCCGTCCCCTAGGGTTCCGCCATCGTAGGCTCTGTTTTGCTGAGGACGACGATGCCCCGTCGTCCGTCTTCACTTAATCGAACGGTCACTGGCACTCGGGCCCCGCCCGTCAGGTTCAAAAATGGTAAGCAACTCCAAATTACCAGATTTAAAATCCCCCATGTTCCTGTGTATTTTGTGTAACATGCAGAACAGGTCCTCTACCAAAAATAAATTTCTTTAATTATTGGCAATTAATCCACTACAATTGTATCTTTTACACTAAAGATTTTCCTCAGGGAGTTTTACATATCCAACTGGAGAGAACCAAAGATATACTGGAAGGTAATTGAGATACCTGTCATCTAGCATTATTCCTATGCCAAGGTGAATAGTAGTGTGCCCATAGCAAAAATAACAATAACAGCCATTATCTGCCTTGGGTAAATTCTATAGGTCAAACAAATGTGTTTTTGACCTGATTCCAACTCCCAGAGAAGTGGCACACCATTACCCATCTAAAACCAGGAGATGAGAATTTATTGATCCTCTGCTAGTTTTTAGTGACTTAATTACTTTTGTAAGTGGTTTTATCACTAAATAAATCACTCCAGGAGTTTGACAACTCCAAAAAGAGTGAATCCAATTCCTACAGAAAGGAATTATAAATGCCTACCACATATCTTTTAAATCAACTCAAGAGATTCTGTAGATTTAATTTGGTGAAAAAGACAAAACAGCTCCAAAACTGTCTTTGGGAGGCATTTTGGTAATTCTTTTGACAAGATTCCAACTCTATGTGGTTCAGTACATCAAACACTACCAAACCAACCAAGGAAATAATTTTTGGACCTCCAGAAAAATTTTGGTGAAATATTTCCTCAAACTAGAGTTTATTCCACTATAAAAGGCATAATTAAATCTAGGTAATTGATAATCTAGTGAAACCAATTGTGTTGGTCTTGTTTTGTCAAGACCTATCTGAGGATATCCTTGTTGCACATTGACATCCTACAGACCCAACTCTCCATCCTAGACATCCACCTTCCAAGGGAAAAACACCTCAATGGCAATTTAGTAATTCCCCTACTAATACCCAACTCCTCCAAAACCTACTAAGTTAAGTAGGATTCAGTATGTTTGTTTGATGTATGGTTGGATGCATGTATGCCTTGTATTGATTGTGGTATTGTCTGCTTGCATGTATACTCGATGACGGCGATAGTGTGAGTGTTTGACGACCAGAAGGAAGGGACTTCTTATTATTTATTGGATATTCTTGGTTATCTAAAGAAGTCCATGGAATTATTGCTGATCACAGGCAAGCCACCTTTTACCGAATTCTGATACTCGTCCTACTCGTTTTACTACCTGTTTTGTATCCTCTTTATAAATTGCATTATCTACCTGCATGTCTTGTTTTATAAATACTGCAATATAACTTGGCTCCTCCAAGTTATGCATTTGTGCCCCTCGTGGCACCACCCTGATGTACCCACCATTTTATCCCTTTAGACCGAGAGTATGATGGTCAGCATCCTACCTCGTTGGAAACCCCGGCTTTGAGAAAATGAACTGTTTTGGGTTTTTAACCTACTACAAATGTTTCAAAACTATTTTGTAAAACCCTTGGGAATAGGCATCGTTCCAAGCGGATGTTTTAACGAAAGAAATGGTGATGATGAGAAATGAGAAAGTGAAGGGATGTTCTATGCCTTTACTGGAACAATTTTTTTTATCCGTGCAACCACATTACCCCAGGTGCTGGGGCTTAGCTCGTAGTTTGTCTTCATTAGCCGAGGCAGCTTGTACAATGCTTATAGGGAGAGATCCCTTGAATTCCGGGCAGGCGCTAATAGATCTACAGATCTGGAGCATGTAGTTTGCTTCGGCAAGAGTGAGCCTGTTCTGGCAGGAGTGCCGGTGCAACAATTGGGTCTCCCACGGACGGTATGACTTAGGTGGTACGGAAGGAAGTGGAGTCACCAGATTAAGGTATACGCCAGGTTGCGGCTTGGGTATACGCGTGTACAAAAGGCAGGACTATGGCTGGGAGCCACATACTTGTTGCCAGGGAGAACAAACCCAAAAGGAAAAGCATCCTTTGCTAGGGTCTACAAGCGAAAGGTTAGGTTTGATTATCCGGACCCCCACCTACAGTGGTAGTGGCCCGTGGTTTTATCTCGGCGGTTGTATTGATTCTTGTGGGGAAAGTGCGCAAACTCTACAGAATATAATCTATTCGAATAGCCGTGTCCACGGTCAAGGACGGTTGGAAAGGTGATGGCTAGGAGTACCCAAAAGGTGTTCATTTGGAAAAATAGATGAAAGGTATGGAGGTTCCGGGGGAACCTGAGTTTAAAGTGTTGTTTTGACCAGAGGAGGTCAAAGAGGCTTACAAAAGGGTTTTTACTCCAAAACTGTTTTCAAAAAGGTTTTCAACAAAGATATGGGGATATCTTGACTTATAAAATAGAGGCATGTTTTCAAAACTCTTGTTCAACAAAGATATGGAGATGCCATAACTACAAGAGGTATTCTAGGCTTTCAAAAACAACCCTAGATAGAGCTATCTCGCCACAGCCAAAATTTGCATTTCCTTATTCTACTTAACTTGGTGGTTTGCGAGTACATTGAAAAGTACTCATGGCATTGTCCCTGGTTATTTACTTGACCAAACTTTCAGAGGATTGACATCGAAGGATTAAGGTGACGTCCAGCGAGCTAGGACGTCTTCCCAGTCAGTCGCCTATAGGTTGAGGCACGATTGGGCTCCACGCGTGATGATGTTCCGCTGCTAAAGATGTTGTAGCCATAATGGCATTTATGTAAGTCTTGTAAATTTGTTATGTTTCGGATGTTGTAATGATACTTGTCGGTTATGTTCCACGGCTCACTGATCATGGGAACATGGATATATACATAACAGGGATTTCTCGGATGGATAATCCGGGGAGCCCACATTGTGTCTGGTGGTAGTGTTGCTATTAATGTCAATGAAGACACTGGCAAATACTTCCAAATTAAAAAGGACTAAGGCAAGGGGATCCACTATCGCCCATACTATTCAACATATTGGCGGATATGTTGGCTATCCTTATCGAGAGAGCCATGGCTGATGGCCAAGTTGAAGGATTAGTTCCCCATCTTGTTGATGGTGGTCTCTCTATTCTTCAATACACGGACGATACAATTTTATTTATGGAACACGATCTGGAGAAAGCTAGGAATCTAAAGTTAATCCTTTCAGTATTTGAGCAACTCTCCGGATTAAAAATTAACTTCCATAAAAGCAATTTGTATTGTTTTGGCGAGGCTATTAACGATGCCCAACTATATGCTGATCTTTTCGGCTGTGGTCTGGGGAAATTTCCTATCAACTATCTGGGAATACCGATTCATTATTGGCATCTCACGATTGCTGAATGGAAAATCATTGAGGAAAGATTATAGAAATGCCTTAATAGTTGGAAAGGTAAGTTGCTATCCCTTGGCGGAAGACTTGTTCTCATAAATTCAGTACTCACCAATATGGTACCGTATATGATCTCGTTTTTCCAGTTGCTAATAGGTGTCTTGAAGAAAGTGGATTATTTCCGTTCAAGATTCTTTTGGCAAGGGGATAGTGAAAAAAAGAAATATCGACTGGCCAGATGGAGTGTGGTTTGCCGACCAAAAGAGTTTGGTGGACTGGGCATTCATGATTTGCAAGTCAAAAACACCACACTCTTGAGTAAATGGTTGTTCAAACTAATTACGGAAGATGGTGTCTAGCAAACCATTCTATGGAGGAAGTATGTTGGCTCCAAAGTTGTGTCTCAACTGGTTTGGAAACCGGGAGATTCACATTTTTGGGCGGGTCTTATGGCATCCAAAAAACATTTCTTTCGTTTTGGTACTTTTGATATTAAGGATGGTTCACAAATTTGTTTTTGGGAAGATAAATGGCTTGGCCATTCTACTCTTCGGGAACAATATCCAGCTCTATATTGGGAACAATTTCCACAGTATTGGGAACTAATCCACCTAATCTGGCTTTCAGAAGAACTCTCATAGGTCCTAGACTAGTGTCGTGGAACAATCTTTTATTAAGATTAGCCACGATACAACTATCAGAGGGTGTGGACGAGTTCAAATGGAATTTATTAGAGAGTGGTAAATTTTCCGCGGACTCATTGTATAGAGCCTTGATCCACCTGATATTATAGTCGATAATAATACTAGAATTTGGAAGATGAAAGTACCCCTTAAAATGAAGATATTTGCATGGTATCAACGTAAAGGGGTAATTCTCACAAAGGACAATCTTGTTAAGAGGAATTGGCATGGAAGTACTCAATGTGTTTTTTGTCATCAGAATGAGACAATTTAACACTTATTCTTCCAGTGCAAAGTTGCTCGTACTATATGGTCAATCATCCAAATGGCCTTGGGTTTATCGCCTCCTCGATCGGTTGCCAATGTTTTTGGTAACTGGTTACATGGGATACATGATAAATATGGGACTATGTTTAGGGTGGAAGCGCTTGCCATTATTTGGTCGCTTTGGTTATGTAGAAATGACAAGATTTTTAATAATAATAATGCTGTGTCTTCTTCTTTGCAGGTTATCTATCGGGCTATGGTTATCCTCCGGGCATGGACTACCCTCCAGCGTATGGAGCTCCGCGACTTATTTATGGAGGGATGTACGCGATTGGAGGACACAGCGAGAGATATTTTCTCCCGACATGGATGGCAGCGTGATCTCCGTATTGATCAACATTAGCTCAAGACGCTTTATTTCTAGAATTTTGTGTAATTTTCTTCCTATTATGTTGAACCTCTGGTGTATGGTTGATCGGATGTGTGCATCCTAGTTATGGAGAGGCCGGGTGTAAACATTGCTTTTAAGTAATATATGTGCCCATTTCCAAAAAAAATGCCATAGGTATGTAAGCTATCACTTTTTTGATGCAAAGTGGTAGTGGGCTGGGCGAATAGAAATTGTGTCTGCATTGCTATTTTGGTATTGATTTCTGCAGTGCCATATATATGCACACTTCTCCTAAATAAGTTTGATATGAATCTCAATTAAGCTGTTACTGAATATGACATTATTTTTTTGCTCATTATATGCTGAAATATATTCTTTTACGGTCAGCAACCCAGTCAATTTTTTGTTGAATACATGAGGATCAAGTTATAGATTGATTATACTAGAGAATCAAGATTAAAAAGCTAACCGATTATATAATTTAAGATTATTCATGTGGCTTCATTCCTTGGCTACCAATATTAGCGTGTTTGGTTTGAATGCATTCTTCTCATATCACCAATTGTAGCTCTATAGTTCTAAAAAATGCTTTGATTTGTTTTTTCATTTAGGAGTTGGCATAATCTGGAACTTCGACAGGATTTTTACAGGTGAGCCTTTGCTAGCTACCATTGTACTGAGCTTCATCTAGCTAGCTACTGTGCACACTTTTTAGTTGTCCAAATGGAATAAAAGATTTGACCAAGTATATGTTAATTGTTACCGGTCATACTCCTTTGTGTGGATGCTCATGTCCGGATTATTTAGGTTGTTTTGCTTCTTTTTTGGAATTCCATGATGTATGTATAGAAGATAGAAAATTGTAGTAGGAAGTGGAAATCTAGGTGCGCTTTCCACAATCCTATATATGTATGCGCATTTTTTATAATAATTTGGTATATCAACATCAGTTAAGCTACTACTAATTATGACATTAATTATAAAAGGGTTGCTCCAGAGTCGAATCTAATGCTTTGTCCGGTATGATGCTCACTCTAGCAGCATGTTATGAGTCCTAAGTTAGCCATGTGTGTTTGGAACTTCTGATGTTGTACGCTTCATTGAAACTTGAAACCATGGTGGTGGGCTGGTGTGAATTTGCTCCAAAAATTGCATTACTTACCAGTTTCTTTAGTATGGTAATATTTTTTATCAAATGGAAGTGATTTACTTTGGCAACATTAGTTGAGAAATATGATTAAGAGTAGTTAACTAGCTTCCATGGACCAGAGCCCAAAATTTCATTAGTTAGAATCATGATAAAAATATCTAAACAAGAATCATCTGTGCAAAATAACATGAATATATACATGGAAGTTCTCATATTGTTCTGCAGGTAGATTGCTCTGGCTTAAAAAAAACACAACGGTTGGTCAGAAGTATGCTAGACTCTAGGTTTTCAACAATAGACACACACTGGTTTGGTCAGAAGTATGTCGGCAAGGTACCTTCGGCTCCACTTTATTAGTCACTCAACTGTCCTCAATCTTGACTGGATGAATTTTTCATGGCTTCTTATGTAAGGTGTCAAAGTCACAAGATATTCTCATTTTTCTCAAAACCAGCGTTTATCTCTGAGAAATAGTGCATATGACATCTGATTGGTGAGAAAATATACTAAACTACTAGATAAAGCTTGATTTCTCACAAAGTATGGACAAATTCAAGGAGTTGACTACAATGTAGCGATGCTCGAGTCTATTGGATTTACACCAGCAATATATGGATATTGGAATCTCGTAGTTGGAATTCTCAATTTGATGATGAACAAAGAATTTTGGAATGTCCAAGATTATCGAGAGGACCTGCATTTGAGTGGGAGCTAATTAGCTTGCCCAAATCTTAATATGTAAGAGACATATTTTGAGTGGGAGCTAAGTAGCTTGGCCAAATCTTAATATGTAGTAGACATATTTTGAGTGGGAGCTAAGTGAAATCCCTGGATCTGAAATATGGATGCCATATTTGAGTGGGAGCGTGAAATCATTCTAGGATATGTGGACAACATATGTGAATGATGTGATTGGTGTTAATAACATTTAAGTAGATAAATTTGGATGAAGTTGAAGTTATTAAACAATGAGATCTATCGAGATAGATTGGTGAGTTTAATAAACATTGAATGTCGAATGCTTCTTGGACTTGATTCTGAAGATGTTCAGAATGTCCTAAGCAAGATTCTGAAGAAGTTCAGAATGGAACAAGGTAAGAAAGAAGTTCTTACTATATGAAGCATTGTCTTAGTATTACAATGATGGTTAAAAAGGAAGAAAGAGATGTGTTGCATCTCCTATGCCTCAGTCATAGGTTCTTCCATACAACCATATTGTATACTCAACGTAATGTGACCTGAAGTTCTGGTTGGAAGGACAAGCTCTTAACTGTAAGAACATGTCTTTAAGTGATTCTTGAGTTAATCACTGAACTAGAATTAAGTTTGTCCTTAAATGGCAAGAAGCAAAGTAAGTGTCATAGTTGCATTTCATGCACTAGGATCTACATAGATATAGAAGTATAAAGGCTCCATCTGATGTGATGTATATTTTTATGGCGGGAATAGTTCATCTTTAACGTAGAATGATGTGTCCCAGGGCACAGTGCCCATAAAAAGCCCACGAGGTTGATCTAAAGTCACTGTAGGCTCCTAGAAACCGGGCTCATTCTGCTGCCACAACTGCCGTATATACACAAAGGATTGCAAAGTGTGTTTCAAAGTTTAGATGACAACAGTGAAAACAACCGTCATTATAAACACTAGAAACAAAGTCTCACTTTGTCGCTAAACAAATACTTCAACCAATTATGAGATAATGGTATGAATGTCAAAGTTAGGAAGACATTAACGGTTTGCAAAGACATAATGATCTGGTAAAATAGAACATGGACATGACGTTTTCCATAAGCATGCATGATCAATAAACGCATATGTGATATGGTTTATGATGAGTAAAATGCGAGCTAGATTATTTGTACTCTAGTGCAAGTGGGAGACTGAAGGAGATATGCCCTAGAGGCAAATAATAAATAGGTTTTTATTGTCATATCTCAATTAGTTCGTAATAGTTTCATATTGTGCTATAACTGTATTAATACGAAATGTTAATACACATGTGGTATCTAAACAAACCAAGTCTCTAGTTACCTCTAGCGAACTAGTTCATTGGTCATGAGGATGATCTAGGGTTTCGAGATCATGGGCATTTATGCCAATTGACAATGAGGTCACGTCATTAGTTGAATGATGTGATAGACAAACAACCCAACCAGTTGTATCTTAATGCGATCTAGTTACAAAGTTCACCATTTATGATAAAACTAAGGAAACCTCGCAACCTATCCTTAGACTGTGAGATAATGCAAATCACATTTCTGGAGGGAGCTTAGATGGTTATCAAGTATCATTTCGTGACTGGATGATCGAAAAGGTGCCACTCAGGTTTCCCAAAGGGGTGTGTAGAGGAGTACATATCAAGACCAGGATTTGCCCATCCATGTAACAGACAGATACATTAGTGGCCATCTTGGTGACATTGCATTAACGAAGCTTTCAAGTGTGTGACTGGGTCACGTAATGCAACGACACGGAAACAAGAAAACAAGTTCATCGGTAACGAGATTGAACGAAGGTTTGGAGATACTGTAGATCAAATCTCGGGTGAACTAGGTATCAAGTGGCAAAGGGAATGGGCGATTGTTTACGGTTCAAACGACATTACCATCGTGGAATGCACAGCGGTCATTATGGGCATCCTGGTCCCGCTATTGATCATTGATGGAGATCATGTCTGTTCCATTCCCGAGCCATGGGGAAATACACTTAAGGGTACAATGAGCTAGAGATCCTTTGTAAGTTGGAATCACCATATGAAAGAGAAAAGGAAACCAGAAAAGTTCCGTGGGAGAACCGGAATCATTCCGGGAAAGATCCGAAGTCGTTCGGAGGAAATCGAAAGGGAACCAAAAGGTGTTTTGGGTCAAATCGGATTTTGTAATATGTATTTACATATTAATTAATGTAATTAATATTAAATATAATATTAAAATCTAATTTGAAGGGGTATTCCACCAATGGGCCAAACTTCCTAGGGAAAAAGGGCCCATGAGGGAAAACCGAAGGAGGGAAGGGCCAAGGCCTAGCCTCCTAAAGGGGGGCCACCTAGCCAGCCTAGGGTTATGCGCGGGGTGGGGCCCACCCCTGGCTGGCTGGCCCATGAGGCCCATGGCGCCTCCCCCTCTCTCCCTTGTTTAGTCCCACACGAGAAACCCAAAGGGGAGGGCACACCCCCTCCCCCTGTATAAAGGGGTACCCATGGGTGGGAATAGAGACACCAATATTTGGAGAAGTCCTTTGGTTGACTTTCTCCTTCCCTCTCTCTCTCGTCTCCATGCGTTGGCACGGTCCCAAGTAAGGACTGTCCATGCAAGAGACATCGCACCTGCAGCACTCCGTTGTGCTGCAGGGATTCCAAGCCGGAGATCTACTTCCGCACTCCCGGTAGGGATCAAGGAGTCGGAGGCCGTCTTCATACACCGTATGTGTACGAAACCACGAGGGGCCTCACTTGAGGCACCTTGAATGTCGTGAGCTGGAGTTGCTGCATGATGAAGAAGGAGCAAGGGGTGACCTGCGAGGAGCTTCGCGACCTTGAAGTCGGCTACGAGTTCGAATACTTCAACCACGTTCCCCTCGGAATATTAACTGCGTACGGTCTACAAGGGTATCTATTCTATACGCTCGGCCGTTACCGTATTACTACATAGATAGATCTTGGGCGTATTAGAGTTCCAACGTAGAATTTTTTTTATTTTCTGCTGCGAAACCCTTCAGATATAATAGACAATTTCACGACTGATATAGGTACAGATGAAGAGGTTCTTACTAAAGATTCTGATTATGCTTTGATGTTTACGATACATAGAATATCTACATATGTGATAGCTAAGAGTTCTTTTATTATTCCAATTGTTGAACTAGTAGTGATTACTAGGTTTTGCATCTATGCCTTGGGACCTCTCATTATTTTACTTCCTTTGCCCTTGACTCTATTGGGTCTATTTTGATGTAAAAATTTCATGCCTAGGGTTTGGTCTGGTATTTCCTCAAGTTGTGATACTCTTTATCTTCCTGTGGTGGAGGTGCTTCCTGGTGTGATAGGTTAGTCGCCATGTCTTCCTAAATCTTCGCGTCGAGTGCTATTGTTTTTAATGCCAGTTTCGTAGAAAAAATATCTCTAGGGTTGATATCACCCTCTTTTCTCGGAATTTTTGGTTATGTATAGCTTGGTCCTCTCTTTTAGTCCCAGAAATATGCACAAGATGTTTAGAGAGGACATTTAAGATGATTCATCTGTGCTTATGTGTTAGCAGCTGTGTCACTATCCCGCATCTCCTTGAGTAGCAGCAAGTTAGAATCAGGAAGGGATTTCTAGAGATATAGTTAAATATGTATATACTTACTCTATTCTCTGAAAAAATGTTATTTTGTAGACCAAGAAATATGCTGCCTTCAAATTAGGAACAACCTTTTGGTCAATGTTACACAAAATTCATTAGCTTGGAGTGTTACACGAATTTGATGGGTAATAATTAGATATTCTTGAGACATAGTTAACAAAGAAAGTGTGAATTTGCCAAGCAGAAACATTAGAAATACCAAGAGGTCAAGACAAAATTTACTGTTGGTATTATCATATTTTATTTGAGGCGCTAACCTGGAAAAATATTTTGATGTTGTCCGTTGTAAGAAAGTTTATTCAGTAAAATTAGGCAGTATGGATGAAGCATGATTTTGTATTTTGTTTTTTTAGTACATAGGTGTATACTTCTATAGTTGGTTTTTTCATATGATTGTGGATTTATTCGAACAATTTTGAGTTTTTGTGCCTTTCATACAGTTTACTGCACCTAATTATCATTACTGTACTGCATTTATTTATGCCCTAAAAATGGATCTATTAAGTATCATGCTCTTTCACTATTCTAGATAACATTACAAGTCCATCATATAGTCTTGCTCTCCTACACAACTCATATTACCCTAGCTCTTCCTGGTTTTGCCAATAGTACACAAAAATGTGTGTTCATGGCCACCAAATTAATTTTTTGTTGTGTACCTCTGGTGAATTAGGCCAACTTTTTCAGTATATATCCTTAATATAGAAATAGAAAGGTTAAAATATGACGATGGTTATAACCTTTTCTTTTTGTATTTTCGGAGTGTTTTCTTGATATTTTACTTATGTCATAAACTAAACTAAATATAACATACTTAAGTGGTAGATAGTTCTTCTCAAAAAATACCAGTTACACTCTTGTGTATGATTGGTTATCTTCTTTGTACTATGACCACACTGTTTTTGAGAATCTGCAACGCATATGAATGAAAATGTCAAGTGCTTTCAAAGTACTCAAACTGAAAAATAATGATAGCTAACACCTCAATTATATCGTACAGTTTTGCACAACAACACTATTTTTTTTGGAAAAGAGTATATATTAATATCACGGAGATACAAATTACACCCAGCCTCTATAACAACGCATGACCTAGTGGCCTTACGGATGCACACAACCTAGAAAAAAGGAAGAAGAATTAAAAAAGAGAAGTCCCGCTACAGAGAACTATTCCTCAAACCAACGACACTAACATCACTAGAACAACACCAGTACTCCAACCACTCCAATAGCAACACCTTCAAGAAGGAAACAATGCACAAGCGTCGTTGTTGCCTGATCAAAGATCATAGGTTTTCACCCTGGAGAAAGTCTTCGCTCACAAAACAATGCCTTCAACAAGGTCATTGCCATGCACAACCAATTAAGGTCAGACCTTGGATTTTCACTCTACAAGGTAATACTAGGAACTCCTCTTGTGATGTCGTGAGTCACAGATCACGCAGCCAGTTCCTCGTCGCCTCAAAGACTCAAATCACCATTGCTACCCTCATATTCCTGCTTTCCTGACATTCTCCACATCTGCTTCACCATGGATCATCGAAGACATGAAACATGATGATAACAAACAGCAGAGCTTCGCAACACTCCCGCTAAAACCAAATGGCCAGAAAAACATGGGTACACACGACTGAATACCTTCTGATCCAACAATCTCCAAGTATAATGCTCCCATAGGAGTTTGCCCGCGGAGCCTTCTGGAACCCGCCTCTCCAGGCTAGATCAACAAGAGCAAGCAATAAGAAGATCTTTGTCTTCATGCTGAAGGAACACTAGGACTGCCCGCCATTATTGTATAGAGCAACAGGCCCCCATGCCGCCGTTCGCCACCCGTCCCCTCCGGCGGAAGAGGAGACAAGCCTGCAAAAACTACGTGCCCCCGCTGGTCTGTCCTGAGCAAGAAGTATCATGTCGCCTCCCCACGCACCTTCAGGCAACCAAAAGGCCACGCTGATGGCGGATCTAGGAGGAAGCCTAGATCTACAACCACAGCCGCCACACCTTGCGCTGAAACCTGATGGAAAAGCCGCTGCCACAACAAGAATTGGGCATCAGCCCAGCCGTCGCAACAAGCCCATCTCCATAGTCGGATCTCACATCCGGGGGCAGCCACTGCCGCCACACGACGAGGGGCACTGCCTAGGCCGTCGTGCGCAGCCGAAGAACCAGCACCGACCCCAGCCGCCACCGACGAAACAGCCACCGCGATCTACTCTCCCCGACCCTTCAGCGTCGTGCCCGCCACCACCACGGTCGGTGTCGGCGGCAACGGCGGAGGGGTGGTAAACCAAGGAGGGGAGGGGTTGGCAACAGGTGAGGAGCCCCCCCGGTGGTGCCCTGGGGTGCACTGCGGGAGGGGAGGGGGAGGTTCCTGGTCAGCAGGTTTAGTACCAGTATGGTTTACAGGGCACCGCGAACTCTCACAACAACACTATATGTCTTGCCTCTAATTTCTTGTCAACAAGGTTTTCTTATGGAGCGCTGCAGTATACAACATACTCCATTAACCATTAGGAATTTTGGCATATGTAATATTCTATGTTAATATGTGAAGGCACGATCTCACCTTTGGGTAGCCTATAAACTGAAAAACCATTTTACTATTAAGATAAGGTCCACTCAAGAGCAATTTATGCATTTTTATGATTTTCTATTTTCTAGACAAAAATTGCTTACCTAAGCATTTTTAAGTACATTTTCCGAATTCGGAATTACCCTACATTGTAAGCCTGGCTAGCGGTGCCTCCTCATCCGATCTGGCATCCAGTCTACCACAGGAGACCTCGCTGGTAGTCTTGGGCGCGTGCACAACAGCGAGCATGGGTTGCTGCTGCGATCTGAGAATGCATCGAGTCGGTGAGCAGTCATTGTGGGATGTGCATTGTTATGGTCCAAAATGGGTAGTCTCAAGTCAAAAAATGGCCATGTCCCACTTACCCTGGCCCCGCTCCCTTCTCTTTCTTCTGAGCAGGCACTTCACATGTCCTCCTATTCCCATACCACATGACATTGCCACTGGCTCTACCAAATCCAAGGATGCAACAGTGACTTCCTTTCACCCACATCAAGAACAGGTGCTAGTACATTTACTATGGATACCCGAGTGTTGGGGTCAGGCAGCCACCTGGTTGATGGTAAAATATAGCCATCTAACGCCCACATTTAAACTAGATATTAGTCATATTCTTGATGAAATATCTCTATAAACCCTGCCACTAATGCTAATATTCATAGGGGTATGCAATCCTTTCTTTCGTATTTTTCCTGCGCAGATAATATCGTTTAAAGAAGGGAATCACTATATTAAAGTCAAAGATATGATATTTCCTTCAACCAGAAGAAACCAGGAGCCGTCCAACAAAGGCAAACTCCATAACGACTAACTATACGGTCGGAGCAAAAATTCCGACTGTATAGCTCTGGTCGTATACTTGGCGCCACCACCGTTAGGTCAAACAGAACAACTTTCGTGAAGGGACCCCTATATAAAGAAGCCTCAGGCGATGAGAAATAGAGCCAGACACCGAAGAAAGTCCCTGCCACAGATCACCAGCCGCCTCTAGATCTCCAAACCCGTATAGCTGCGTCCGTATAGCTACGCCGCTAGGAGGAAAACCTAACATTTTGACAAAAGGCCAACTATACGGCCGGAACACATTGTTCCGACCGTATAGCTGCACCCATATAGTTGCGTCCGACCACAAAATCGCACGGGAAGGAACTCACAACTCCAAAATTTCAATATTTTTTCCTTCTTCTACCTCCAAACTCTCTCAAAACCTCAAGGGATCTTCATCTCTACTCAATTCCATTCGATTTCCTCGCACACGAGTGATCTACGGTATGTTTCTCCTCCGATCCTCCAATTACTTTTTACAAATTCATCTTCGATCTATTGTCATTATCAATCTAGGGTGAGACCTATTATGAACCAATTGCCATGATTTTCTTGCTTAGATTAATATTTTGAGGAGAATTCTTTAGTGTGCTATGCTGAGGAATATGATACACTTACTATTGTTTGATCAAAAAGTTTTATTTTTGCTCTCTTCAATGATTTAGATGATGAACACAAGGATCCAAACTCCTGCTCGTGCCAACGCTAGCGCTTCTCAGGCTGTCGCTCGGGAACGCATGGGGATACAGTTCAAGAATGATGCCTGATATGTCATAAACGTATCTATAATTGTTTATGCTCTATGCTTATTTTATATCAACTTTCTTATGTTTTGTTCACACTTAGAGGTATTTTTATACATTTTATGGAACTAACCTATTGACAAGATGCCATAGTGCCAGTTGCCTATTTTCTGCTGTTTTTAGTTTTAGAAAAGCTAGTAAAGAAATATTCTCGGAATTGGATGGAACAAAAGGTAAAGTCAATATTTTACCCGAAGCAACACGGAGTCCATAGGGGAGACGAACTGGCGCACCAGGGTGGCCACACCTGGTGGCCGCGCGGCCAGGGGCGCACCACCAGGGGGTGTGGGCCCCCTGGAGCTCCACCGACCTTGCCCCTTCGCCTATAAAAGTGCCCCGAGATAAAAACCCTAGAGATCAGAATTCCATGAAAAGTTTCACAGCGCCGCCACCACTGAAGAGGAGATTCGGGGGACAGAAGTCTCTGTTCCGGCACCCTGCCGGGATGGGGAAGTGCCCCTGGAGCCATGTCCATCAACTCCACCACCATCTCCATCGCCGTTGCTGACTCCCATGATGAGGAGGGAGTAGTTCTCTCTCGAGGCTAAGGGCTCTACCGGTAGCTATGTCTTCATCTCTCTCTCTCTATCTCTATGCGTGATCTATTGAGATCATGAGCTTTGTAATCTAGATCTATTCTGCTACTCAAGTGCTTTAATTAATCTCTGTTTATCCCCACTTGTGTGAAGTTGATAGTGTGCACACCGTATAGCACTTAGGCTAAGGTTACAGAAATACTTATCATGAGTATAATTTGAGTTGGATGTCTCTATGAGATTGTGGTGTTTGTTGGAACCATCTAGCGCTCAAGGTGACAGTGAGGGGTTATCTAGATGGGGAATGCGAACTTTAAGGTGTGTTGTTATATCCCTACATCGTCAAACTGGAGAGTAGTTCGGGGTAACATAATGAAGAGAAGATATTTATATGAGAGTGTCCACTAGTGAAAGTATGACCCCTAGGCCTTGTTTCTAAGCATTGAAACACCATTTACAATCAGTCATGTTACATGTTTGCTTGCTGCCACTCTTATTTCAGATTTCAATTACCACTTATAATCATACATATTACTTGTATTTCACTATCTCTTTGCCGAACTAGTGCACCTATATACCTGACAAGTGTATTGGGTGTGTTGGGGACACAAGAGACTTCTTGTATCTTGATTGTAAGGTTGCTTGAGAGGGATACCTTTGACCACTTCCTCCCTAAGTTCGATAAACCTTGGGTGATCCACTTAAGCAAAACTTGCTGCTGTTCTACAAACCACTGCACTTGGAGACCCAACACTGTCTACAAGAATAGAAGCATGCGTAGAGATCAAGCTATTTTATGGCGCCGTTGCCAGGGAGGTAAGGTAAAATTTACTCACATGCTCTGGCTACTAAGCTATCTTCTAGTACTGTTGCTGGTGTGTGAGTGCTCGAAGTTATTTCCTTTAGATTCTGTATTATATCTTTTTGTTTCTTTTTTTATTTTCACTAGTTAGGCTTAATGGAAAACAGCAACAAAATTAGAGAGCGTTTTAGTATTTTTTCTAAGGTAGAACATGAATGGTTTGGAAAGAAAATTAAAAAAATGCATGGAACTTTCTTTGCATGCTAATAGCAATGTTATTAGTATGAATTTTTTGAACACCTTTGTTACTAATGCTATGGAAACGTCTAAGCTAGGAGAAGCTAGTTTTTATGAAAATGATCTTTTTGGTTCCCCAGCTTTAGAGGAGAAAATTTGCTCTGATGATACTTTATCTCCCATATGTGGTAATTCTAATGATACTTGTGATAATTTAAATCCACATAATGAAAGCGTCCCTTTTAAAATACCTATGGAAATTGTTGAACGTATTATGAATCACTGTTATTTTGGAGATGGAACTGCCCATCCTGGTGATCATTTACTCTTTATACATGAATTGTGCGAGTTGTTCAAGTGTGTAGGTATTTCAATGAACCAAGTTAAGAGGAAGCTATTCTCTTTATCACTTAAGGGCAAAGCAAGGGAGTGGTATGAGCTACTAGACGATCCTCACCATTCAGAGTGGAAGGAACTTGAATCTCTCTTTTACTCTAAATTTTATCCTGCTCATGAAATTCATAAAGATAGGAATTATATTTATAATTTTCATCCTCATGATGGATAAAGTATTGCCCAAGCATGGGGGAGACTGAAGTCACTAATGCTCAAATGTCCCATTCATGAGCTCCCTAGTAATATTGTCATTAATAATTTTTATGCAAGGCTTTCAGGACATTACAAGGACTATCTAGATACCTGTTTAGTGGGATCCTTCATAATTAAGGAGGTCAAAGCTAAGTGGGATCTTCTTGAAACAATTCAAAGAAATACCGAAGATTGGGATAACGACAAAAGTAAAGAACTAGGTATAAACTATGAGTATGATTGCATTAAGTCTTTTGCTGAAACTGCTGATTTTCAAGAACTTAGTTCTAAATATGGTTTTGATCCTCAAATTCTTGTTAATTATTGTAAAGCCTTTATTCTCATATTAATGCTCCTAAAGAAAAATGGGACATGTATCATGAACCTTTTAAATACACTCGCATGAAAAATGAAGTTGTTATTAATGATAGCAATAAACATGCTCAAACCTCTAAAAGTACTATTTCTTATAAGCATGTTAATTTTTGTGGAGTACATTGACCTTGTGAAAAGAATCAAATTGAAGAAGAATATTGTATCACCCACAAGAATGAAAAAACTAGAACGTGGTATAGGGATCTAAATGATCTTGGTAAAAACGTTTGTGCCCTCTATACTTCTATTTGTGAACTTTGCTTTGAAGTGGGTCATTTAAATTTTCAATGCTCGGGCCATAATAATAGCCCTTCTAATCCAATGAGTACTGCAAGTTTGTATTGTTATAACATGATCACTCCTAATCAGCATGATGAACTTACATTATTTTTGGGATGTGAAGAGTTATCAAGAAAAACTTCTTTGGTAGATATGAGTGATTTTTATATGAATAGCGTCCTACATGGTTGTCATCTTTATTGTGTTGATAATTGCCACACAAATACTTACATAAAAATATTATAAAAGATGAGATTTCACCAAAATATGACAAGAGTAATATGTGTTTTGTTCTTATTAATGAAAAGGAGGAATCCTCCAAAGTTTCTTCTATTGTCTCTAACAATAAACCAAGGTATATAGAGAAGATTCCTTTCAAGCCTCTCCCTCCTAAAGAGAAGAAGAAAAAGAAGAAGAGGAGGAGTAAAAGGAGGGAGGAAACGGTATTTTCCCCTAAGCACGTTGCTCCTATTATAGTTTTTGATGAGTCTGAACTCGATGATGTTCTTATGCCTGTTACCTATAGTGGTGATCATGATTGGGAAAAGCACACTACTTTTGATATTTAAAATCTCTTTGTTCCAATTCTGAAAATGATGATATTAATAATTGTTGTACTATTAGTGCTATCCATGTTCCTTCCAATGATGATATGTTTACAAACGAACGCACTTTAGAAGATAGCTATTCTATTTCTTATGATAATTACAATGTGCCTCCTATAATTGATGATTATGCTGATGAGAATAATAATGATAGCTATTTTGTTGAATTTGCTCCCACTACAATTAATAAGAATAACTATGCTTATGTGGAGAGTAATAATGATTATATGCATGTGGCTCATGATAAGAATGTTTTATGTGATAGTTATAGTGTTAATTTTATTCATGGTTCTACTGAAAGTTATTATGAGAGAGGGAAACATGGTTTTATGTATCTCAACAATATTAAGTTTCCCCTCTTTATAGTGAAAATTTTGAAGTTGCACTTGTTTTGCTTTCCTGTGCTTGTTGCTTTGTGCTTTCATGACTTGTTTCTTTACAATATTATTTTTCATAGGAAGTGGGTTAGACTTAAATCTGTTCCATATTTGATTCTTTATGCTCTCTTTTACTTCAATTCATATTTCTTATGTGAGCATCATCGAAATTATCATGCCTATCTTAATGGCTATAAAGAAAGAGCTTTTGGGAGACAACCCATTATATTTTTACTTTCAGTAAGTTTTTCTTTTGTTGAGTCTTGAAAGTTATTGCCTCAGTAATAACCTCTCCTTATCCTTTTTGTTTGGTTTTTGTGCCCAGAATAACCTCTAATGAGAGGGAAGTAAGATATGGGGAAGTTGATGTCCTGAAACAGATTTCTATGTGTCACTGTAAAAGAATCATGAAAAATCTCAGTATGTCGGATTGAGATATAATTGTTTGTGCTTATGCCCCAGGTTATTACCCAACTTTCGTTAGTTTTGCACTTTTCGATTTGAGCAACAGAAGATTTTCGAAAAAATCGGTCTTTACCTACTGGTCTGTTTTGACAGATTTGTGTCATTATTTGCATTTGCCTCTTAATCGGTTTCTTTTTGAGTTCTCTTGGATCACTTGATATTTTAAAATAAATTGCTACAATAGATTTTGTTTTAATGGAAGTTTTACTTGTGTTGAAACTGAACCCAAAGGATTATTATTTTGAATACACTAATGTTGCTCATGAAGATTGTGTGAAGTTTTGTATGAAGAAAGTTTTCAAGTGTAGGGAGAGAATGATGTGATGAGATGAAGTATGGACAAAAGCTCAAGCTTTGGGATGCCACCCGTGTCACCCCAAGAAATATTCAAGAAGTACAAGCGTCAAAGCTTGGGGATGCTCAAGGCATCCCCTTCTTCATCAATAATCTCAGGTCTTCTTTCAAGACACTTTATTTTTATTACCTTATGCACTATGTGTTGTTCTTGGAGCGTCTTTGTTTTTAGTTTTATTTTTTTGATTTGCTTAAATAAGTTGGTTGGATCCCAACACACTTCTTTTGGAGAGATACACACCCTATTATTCATTGCCTAGAACACTCTAGTTTTCACTCTTATTGTTCTGCGAGTGTTCTCCTTTGTTAGCACTGCGTTTAGCTTTAGTTTTCAATTGGTGTTGGAAAAGAGTAGGAAGTTTCATGCTTATAGTGGTACAAAAGGAAGCTTGTTTTGACTGTGACTTAGACTTTATCATGTCATGCTAGATGTTGCTTTGACCATATGCTTAGTGATTATTGTTGTAGCATGACTTGTTTCAAACAATTGAGATTGCTTAATGTGCCTTGAAAGAATCATGTGTTGTCTTAGCATACAAAAGCATAATATTGTGGTATTCTCCTTTGATGCTTTATTTGGGTTGACTTGGCACATGCTTACACCATGTTAAGACTATGAACCAGTCATCTTAGCCTCTATGATCATTCAGTTTTTGACTTGTAATATAACTTTATGATTTAATTAATAATGTTTTGTCACTTTGCATGATTATGGCCATTATTGCTCTCTTAGTTGGTCGCTCCTAGTCTTTTGCTAGCCTCCAATTGTACCAAGTATGAGTTCCACTCATGCATCCAACCTCCAATAAAACAAAGTTATTCCAAAGAGTCCACTATAAATTCCTATGCATGGTGTGTTACACCATTCCAAGTATACTCACATTTTTATCTACCTTCCAAATTAAACTTGTTATGTGAAAATTAGTGATTAAAGCTCTCACAAACTTGATGGCACACTTTACTTTCTTGCACTTAATAAACTTGAACCATTGTGTCCAACTATGTTGCTTACATGATTGCACTTTATAAGTTGTGAATTAGCAGAACCATGTTGTCATGGGGAACACTTTCAACATTGCACTTATTATTTAATTGATATTATGTTCTTTTGTTTATGGATCCCAGCAGTGTGAAATAAAAGGGGAGCTTGTAAGCTCATGGAGTTTCTATGTGTGTTAGAGAAACGCCTGGGCGGCTAGCCTAAGACATGCGTAATGATTGTTGGGGGATACCCCCGGGTAGGGTCACTCCGGGGTATAAGGGCCGAGTTGGCCGAGGTTCGGCAAGGTCAAAGCGGATGCTGGCCGAGTGACCTCAAGGCAGGCCGGATCACGGAGTAACCCGGACCAGGGGGGTCGCCTAACGTTGTCTCATCCGACTTAAGGAGTAAGTCGGAAATGCTTGTCTAACTTATATGCAGGAACAGGTGTGGCCAGATCTACTATGATCTAGATCCTCGCTTAGCTTCTGGGAGAAGGAAGGAATCTCTCTGGTCAAAAAAGAAGGTCCGGTACGTACTGGATGAGTGAGTAAAGCAAGGGCAGGACCACCGGGTCATGGCCGACAAGGGTGACGACGCTCACGTCAGCTGACGCGGGCGCCGCAGAGGCTACGTCGCTAAAGCATGTGTGACGCGGGGGAAAAGCACCCCGGTCGGGTTACCACTTTGGGAGGGGGGCATATTCTTAGGAATATGCCTCCACGTATGCCCTAGGCCAGGACCGAACCTCCCCTATATAAGGGGGGTTAGGGTTCTGGTAGAGGGGGTTGGCAGAATTCTAGTTGGTTGAGCACTAGTGGATTTGGTGATTCCTTAGGGCTAGTAGATCTAGGCAAGAGTAAGAGAGCTCCTTCTTCCTCCTCTCACCAATACAGCTCGAGGAGCACTTGTAATCTTGAAGATATAGAAATACAAACTTCTGTGTGGAGAATCACTCTACTATCCCTCCCAAGATTCCCCTAGCGCATATTAGTCCCCACCTTTAGCCTATCCATGGCATCTGCCGTGACACCACCACGACAGTTGGCGCCCACCGTGGGGCTAGCGGCGCTAGCAGGAGTGAAGATCCGGACGGGAAACTTCATCGGCACCGGCGAACGCATCGTCTCCGGGCTCGTTCAGCGCTTTGGAGCATTGGATTTCGTCAGCGACAACACTGGCTACTTCGGCACGCGCCCGCTTCCGCACAACGGCCTCTTCATCAAGCTCGGCGCGCACAAGGTCTACGCTGCTGTGGACGTCTCGTGCGTTCATCCGCGTCGTGTCGTTGATGCGGGGGAACCACCCCTCACTGTGGCTCGCGGGGCGCATATCGCTCGCTCCCCGGACCATGCGGAGGTGATGATGACTGCGCCAGGTGCAGGCGCAAGCAAGGATCCGGCACTAGACCCGGAGGTAACACCTAAGGCACCGAGGAAAGGTAGAGGACCTCCACTAGAGAGGCCTGAGAACATACTAAGGGAAGCTATGGATAGCTTGGCTAACCCGGTAGCAGCAGTGGTAGATCCTGCTCAGGCACGGGCCGAGCTAGAGGAAACTCGGCAAAAGATACTAGAGGGCGCAAAGAAAATAGCCGCGGCTCAGCAGTCACTGAACATGACGCTGCGTGAGTACGCAAAGGCAAACAAGGTTGATGTAGTGAGGGTAAAAGGGAAAAATCTCATAAGTGAGATGAACAGAGAAGGTGACGATGGAGCAGAAGGGTCAGAAAACTATCTATCTGTGGGGTTGCCGAGGTACAGTACCCCGGCGAAGAACCTTAGAGCAGCAGATGCCGCTGCTTCCGAGCTAGAGGGTCTGATGGGTGAGGCCCATCAAAGACAGCAAGACAGGGTTAACGAGCTGGTTCGGATCGCGAACAGGCAGAACGAGGAGCTGCTGAGAGCTAACCCGGAGAGAGCTAGGGCTTCCAAGATCGTCCATTCGGTGATGGGTAACCCGGAGATATCCGCTGGAGCCGCATCATCGCCTCATGGCGGTCCAAGGAGAGAAGAGGTAGTAACCTCGGCCAGACGGAACAAGCAGATCGTCCCGTACGACCCAACGCGTGCGGGAAAAGAAAAAGAGATGCGGAAAGGTGATGATCGACGAAGTGTGAGCCGAGGTGAAGCTGGCCGAGGTAATCACGACCAAGGCAATGCCGGTCAAGGGAATGCTGCCAACGGCAATGCCGGACAGCGCAACTCCGCAGGAGCAGGACAACCGCAGCAGCGGAATATACCGAGGCAAGAGCAAAGCACCGGCCGAGGTATGCAACAGAAAGGTGTGCAACGAGAGGAAAACCGATACAATGACGGTGATTCGGAGATGGTGAACACAGGGTACCCTAGACCGGACTATCATGTGATAGAGTCTAGACTGGGGAGCAGGGATTTGATGCCGGATGACACCAGGTTAAAACTGGATCGCCTGTATAGGTCAGAACAGATCGAATGTCAAGGCCCTCCGGGTCCAGCGTGCTTCGGACCCCGGATCATGAAAGAGCCACCGGTACCTAACTTCCAGTTACCCAGAGGCACGAAGACGTATGACGGCAGTACCAAGCCGGAGGATTGGCTGATAAACTATGCTACGACGGTGAAAATTGCAACTGGCAACTTGAGATGGGTTGTGCGTTACGTGCCCTAGATGTTGGAAGGCCCGGCCAGAGTATGGTTGAATAATTTACCACCTGGAAGCATCAACTGCTGGATAGATTTTGAAGAAATGTTTATCAGCAACTTCTCAAGTACATACCAGAGGCCGAATAGACCGCAGACCCTGGCAATGTGCAAGCAAAGACCCAACAAGACGAATCGTGAATTCTTAACTCGGTGGTGTACCGTGAGAAACTCGTGTGAGGGTGTCATAGAGTCACATGCCATAGCGTGGTTTGCGCAAGGGTGCAGATACGGCAGCGAGCTGTGGATGAAGTTGCAAAGGAAAATGCCAGTTACGCTGGCAGAAATGATCCGGATTGCTGATTCGTATGCATTGGGCGATCCGACTCAACCTAGGCTCGCGTCAAGTGAGTCAAACAAGGAATACTATCAGAGAGATGGAGCTGGGTCATCCCGGAGGAACGATTACAGAGGAAAAAGGAGAGATGACAGACCGGACCATCGCTATGGTTCGCAACAAGTTGCAGCTGTGAATCAAGATCAACCCAGATCAGGGAGTAACCAGCGCCAGAGAACTGGAGGGCAGTGGACTCCAAGAAACGATGGCAAGAAAACATGGACTCCGGAGCAAAAGAAACAGTGGCAGGAAAAGAAAGACCGTCCGAGGTATACCTACGAGTCAATGTTGGACCAGCCGTGTAAGTTTCACACGCCAAATCCGAATAGCCCAGCGGGTCACACGACGAGGCAATGTGAGTGGATGCGTAAGATAGAGCAAGGTGGTTCGGGGAATGCTCAGGCACCCCGGAATGATCAACCTCGGCAGGAGTTGCCCCGACAGCAATTGCTCTCCGGAACGAACACGCAGCAGCTAATGTTGCCTCCCCCTCCACCGAGGTATGACAACAATGAAAGAAGGGATGCAGTGCATTAGGTGGAAAATCAGCAACAACCGGATTAGAGGTACCCCAGAAACGAGGGAAGGAACGAGTACAGGGAACATCACCAGAGTTATTGTGTGTTCACGACTAAGGAAACAGATAGAAAAAGCTTGCAGCGCCGACATATGGAGGTCAATGCGGTCATGCCAGCAGTGACGAGGTACATGCCTTGGTCGGACCAGGAAATCACCTGGAACATCAAAGATCATCCTAAACTTATGCCGAGCCCAGGTTCGTATGCGCTAGTGCTAGATCCGACGTTCATCGGACCGAACATCAATGTGAGGTTCTCCAAGGTTCTGATTGATAATGGCAGTAGCATTAACATCATGTATGCGGATACGATGCGCAAGTTGGGTATCTCGGAGAACATGCTCCAGGCTACGAGAACAACTTTCCATGGCATAGTACCAGGCATTTCTTGTGAGCCCATAGGCAAAATCCGGGTCGACGTGCTATTCGGAACAAGGGATAACTACAAAACTGAAAATCTGGAGTTTGAAGTGGTAAACTTGGAAAGTGCATATCATGTGTTACTCGGAAGACCAGCATTAAACAAATTCATGGTAAGCTGTCACATCAGTTATCTGAAGATGAAGTTGCCCGGGCCAAATTGAGTGATTACCATTGCTGGAGATTTCCGACGTTCCATGGAGTGTGCTTCAGTCGGGTCTAACCTAGCCAAGTCACTCGTGATCGTGCAAGAGAAAAGAAAAATCCAAGAGGTGGCGGCATTAGCACAGTCCGCGCAGCAATTTATGCCGGCATTAAGTAACCCGCATGGCAGCGTTTCGTTTCAAGCCGCTAAGGACACCAAGAAGATTCCAGTTGATAACATGTTTCCGGAGCGCATCGTAACAATTGGTGTCGGGTTAACTGACAAATAGGAAAGCGAGCTCGTCAACTTCCTCCGTGAGAATCGGGATATTTTTGCTTGGTCTACACAGGACTTGCAAGGTGTTCCGAGGGAGTTGGCCGAGCACTCTTTTAACGTAAGACCCATAGCAAGGCCGGTGAAGCAACCTCTCCGCCGCTTCGCCGAGGATAGAAGAAAAGTCATTAGAGACGAGATAGCTCGGTTACTAGCAGCAGGATTTATCATGGAGGTACTATATCCGGATTGGCTCTCTAATCCGGTGCTGGTAGAACAGAAGAAGGATGATCCGAACGTGGCAGTGGTTTGGCGCATGTGTATCGATTACACGAACCTGAACAAGGTGTGTCCAAAAGATCCATTTCCACTGCCGAGGATAGATCAGGTCATAGACTCAACCGCGGGATGCGAACTGTTGTCATTCATTGATGCATATTCTGGCTTCCACCAGATACCTCTGAACCCGGATGATCAAATAAAAACGGCGTTTATTACACCGTACGGGGCTTACTGCTATCGCACTATGTCGTTCGGTTTACGTAATGCGGGTGCAACGTAACAGAGATGTATGCAAAAATGTTTGCACGACCAAATAGGTCAAAACGTACAAGTATACGTGTATGATGTGGTTATCAAGACCAAGGAAAGCGCAACGCTCCTTGACGACATAAGGCAAACATTCGTGAACTTGAGAAGATTCCGGATGTAGCTTAACCCGGAAAAATGTACATTCGGTGTCCCGGCTGGAAAATTACTCGGATTTCTCGTCTCCAGCCGAGGTATCGAAGTTAATCCAACTAAGATCCGAGCCATCGAACGAATGGAGCTGCCGAAGTGTCTTAACGATGTCCAGAAGTTCACTGGATGCCTGGCATCGTTGAGTCAGTTTGTATGTCGGTTGGGAGAAAAGGCACTGCCTCTCTACCAACTCATGAAAAAGTCGGATAAATTTGGTTCGACGCCACAGGACGATGAAGCCTTTGCCCACTTGAAAAAGATGTTGGCCACTGCGCCAGTGTTAGCCTCTCCACTATCAAAGGAGCCAATGTTGCTCTACGTAGCCGCAACCAACCGAGTTGTAAGTGCAGTAATCGTAGTGGAACGCAATGAAGAGGATAAGTCGGTGCAGAGGCCAGTGTATTACCTGAGCGAGGTATTGTCTGCTTCAAAACAGAACTACCCGCACTTTCAAAAGGTGGCATACGGAGTCTATATGGCGGCAAAGAAGTTAAAGCATTACTTCGAGGAACACCCCATCAAAGTAATATGTGAGGCTCTCATATCCGAGATAATGGGTAACAAGGATGCGAGTGGCAGAATCGCAAAATGGGCAATTGAGCTAGCCCCATATGCGCCCCAATACGACAGAAGAGAAGCGATCAAATCTCAGGTTGTGGCGGACTTTTTTGTGGATTGGGCCGAGGTACAATATGAACCACCGCCACCGGATCCGAATTACTGGAGGATGCACTTTGACGGGTCGAAAACCAAAACCGGATTAGGCGCCGGGGTTGTGCTTACCTCACCAAAGAAGGATCAGCTAAAGTACGTATTGCAGATCCATTTCGCGGCATTGAACAATGTCGCTGAGTATGAGGCTCTTGTGCATGGGCTCAAAGTGGCAAAGGAGATTGGCATACGTCGGATAATATGCTTTGGCGACTCGGACCTGGTGGTGCAGCAGGTGTCCGGAGTGTGGGACGCCCTGGATCCAAACATGGCACTATACAAATTTCACCTGCAGAAGATATCTGGTTACCTCGAGGGGTGTGAATTTCACCATGTAGCCTGGGCGGAAAACGAGGCTGCCGACATGTTGTCGAAGCTCGGATCGACCAGACAGGCAATTCCACTGGGTGTAGCATTGGAACACCTCAGAAAACCATCTATCAGGCCGTCCCCAAGAACCGACTCGATCTATGTCCCGGAAAATACGGAATCCGGAGCTGAGCCCATGGACATTGACATGGGATGTGGTACGCAAGACCCGGGGACTGCGTCAGCGAACCCGGGGACTGCCTCAGCAAACCTGGGGACTACCTCGCTAGACCCGGGGACTGCTCAGCATGATCCGGCTGAAGTTATGCCGGTGGATCAGATGGAAATTGATGAGGAGATGTTCCCTCCACGAGCAATACTAGCTTGGGCACTGCCTATATTCCAATTCCTGAAAGATGGAACGTTACCCGCTGAGGAGGTGTTATCCAGGCAAACTCATAGGAGAGCAAAAGCATACACAATCATCAATTCCGAGTTATACAAACGGAGTGTAACCAATGTTCTCCAAAGATGCGTTGACCCGGAAGAAGTACTTGACATCCTCCGAGATATACACCAAGGGGAATGTGGGCATCATGCCTCATCCCGAGCCTTGGTGGCAAAGGCGTTCCGGCATGGGTTCTACTGGCCAAGTGCCTTAGAACAAGCAGAAGATCTGGTGAGAAAATGCAATGGTTGTCAGAGGTACGCCACCAAGACACATATGCCTATGTCGGAACTCAAGACCATACCAATCACGTGGCCATTTGCTGTATGGTGCTTGGATATGGTTGGCCCGTTCAGACCAGCGAGAGGAAACATGACACACATTTTGGTCATGGTGGACAAGTTTACAAAATGGATTGAAGTGAAACCTATAAGAAAATGTGATGGAGCTACGGCCGTGACATTTCTCAAAGACATCATCTTGAGATACGGTTATCCACACAGTATTATAACTGATAATGGAACAAATTTTGCAGAAGGAGCATTTGCGCGCTTCTGCCAAGATAAGAAGATCCGACTCAATGTGGCCTCGGTAGCCCACCCCACATCGAATGGACAAGTGGAAAGATCCAACGGATTAGTATTATCCGGGATAAAACCCCGGCTCATTGAGCCGCTGCAAAGATCAGCGGGGTGCTGGATAGAAGAACTACCAGCGGTACTATGGAGCTTAAGAACAACTCCGAATCGATCAACAGGCTATACGCCATTCTTTCTGGTATATGAGGCAGAAGCTGTATTACCAGCCGACATAGAGCATGATTCTCCTAGGGTCACCCAATACATAGAAGCCGAAGTGCAAGAAGCCCGGCAAAATGATGTTGATCTGCTGGAAGAAGCGAGAGAACTGGCACTGTCCAGATCCGCCATATATCAGCAAAATCTCCGATGCTATCATAGCCGGAAAGTGTGCCCCCGAGTCTTCTGGGAAGGCGATCTGGTGCTCCGGTTGGTACAACGTACTACTATCATGCATAAATTATCCGCCCCATGGGAAGGGCCATTCATTGTGAGCAAAGAATTGCACAATGATTCTTACTATCTTATAGATGCAAAGCCACAGGAAAAGAACAAGGCGGATAGGTCCGGAGAGGAATCCAAGCGACCGTGGAATGTAGCACTACTTCGTCCCTTCTACACTTAGCTAAGAAGTGTATGTATCCGAGTCATCTCATATGTCAGTATGTATGTCGGCAATGAGCTTATCAATGAAATAGCAGCGCCTCGAGCAATAACTCGGGGACTGCCTTAATAACGTTTGTCGTAATTTCTTATGCGGTAGCTGGAATGAGTCGTTTTACTTAACCCGGATTAGTAATGTGTGAGCACCAAAAACCCAACCCTTCGACTTGCTGCTGTCCAACAAGAATTGGCTTCATGGCAAGCAAGGGAACAAGTTTGGAATTGCGTAGCACATGAAAAACGACTAAGGAAACGCATTTATTCGAGTTAACGTTTGTTTTTTTGGACTAACCCTGTATTCATTTTCAAGTTATTATGCTGAATTATTTTGAGCCAAGCCTCAAAGTTTCTAAGTATTGTTAATACAATTTTTGAAGCTCGGATCCGTAAGTCAAAGACATGGACCGAGCCAAAGAATTGGACGAACAAGAAAATGAAACTCGGGGACTACGCCCAAGTTAATCCGGCAAAAAACGTAGTAGCAAAACATCACATATCCAGCATACAATTGCACCCGGCATACCGGGGATCTGATAAATTTTCAAGTTTTTTAGAACTTAGGATCAGCAGGAGGAGCAGGTTCGGCGTCATTGTCGATGTCTTCAATATCTGAAGCATCATCTTCCCCGTCCTCATTCGACCCATCTTCAATATTCTCATTTTGCTCGTCCCCAGCGGATTCCAGGAAGCTCGGCCCTTCAATCCAGTCATGAATAGGAGAATATTCAACGAGGCTGTAGGCGCAAGCCTGGCGCCGAGCTACACACTCCGGATCATCGGTCCATCTGGATCCGGTACGCCGGCGTGTGAGGAGGCTGAGGTCGATCTTCTCGTACCACATGAGAATATGATGAAGGATGGTGTCAGCTGCAGCACGACCATCAGATTCTCTCCAGAGGTCAAGTTGGGTCTCAACTTCCATTAGTTTCTCGACGAGAGTTGCGATGGTCTCCGGGCTACTCTCTCCAGGCCAAAACGTATTGAAGATGCGCACTGCAACGTCGAGGATATCCTTGCCATAATTTTTGATGGTCTCCACGCGAGAGGATAAGCTGACCAATAGGTCCTCCATGTCCAAGGGAATGTTCTCACCATCAGGAGCAATGGGAGTACCCCTCTCTCGGCGAAACTTGGCAACAACAGCGCTGGTAATCACAGTACCCTCTGGAAAGTGGTCTAGAAACAAGGCAAAAGAAGAAGGTAAAGGAAAGACATATGAGGTAACCCGGAGAGTTATGTCGGACAAGGGAAAGGAACTTACGAGAAATGTGGCTATGGATCCGGGTTAACTCCTTGATGCAGGCATCGCGTCTTTTGCGCAGTTGCTCAAGCTCAGCGTTAGCCGACCCAAGTGGACATCGGATTCTCTGAGTAGGTCCTGGCCCTTGGAGATTTGGAGAGTAAGGCGCTCACACTCTTCTGTGAAGTCCTAGCCAACCTTTTGGAGCTCAGTTCGGTGCTGGGCCTTCATCTTCTCCATCTCGGCCTTGAGCTTGGCAATCTCGTCGTCCTTAGTCCGGAGGAGAGCAAGCTCGTCATTCTTCTTCTTCAGCTTGGCCTGATGCTGCCCTGCTTGTTCGAGAAAATGCAGCATCATATCAGGCACGGGCACACTATCCTCAAGCGATGCTGAAATAGTACGGTGACCCGGCAAAGCCGAGGAGTGAATGTTTGCTGAGCCAAGGAGAAGAAGAAATGGAAAACACAACAAGGTAGAACGAAAGAGGACATACCCCAGATTTCCTCCAAGTTCTTCCACATAATTTTGTTCTTAGCCTCCACCCCAGCTGCAAAAACCGAATGAGGAAATTAGTTCGGCGTAAGAAAGTGAAGAAAAATGGAGAGGTGCTGAGGGAGAAAATTACCCCTCTTTTCATGCTCTGCGCCAAGTGCAACATGTTTTGCGCGCAGGATCTTGTGGGTATCAAGCAGGCGTTGAAATTAGGTGCTCCGGCAATTGGTAGTTACCTGAAAGAAGTACAGAAGTGTAAAATTAGTTTGGTGAATATTCGAAGTGTGCAAGATCCGGGCCAAGTGGAACTTAACCCGACTCTAGGTGTGTGCATATTCGAAGTGTGCAAGATCTGGGCCAAGTGGAACTTAACCCGGCTCTAGGTGTGTGCATATTCGAAGTGTGTAAGATCCGGGCCAAGTGGAACTTAACCCGGCTCTAGGTGTGTGCATATTCGAAGTGTGTAAGATCCGGGCCAAGTGGAACTTAACCCAGCTCTAGGTGTGTGCATATTCGAAGTGTGCAAGATCCGGGCCAAGTGGAACTTAACCTGGCTCTAGGTGTGTGCATATTCGAAGGGTGCAAGATCCGGGCCAAGTGGAACTTAACCCAGCTCTAGGTGTGCGCATATTCGAAGTGTGTAAGATCCGGGCCAAGTGGAACTTAACCCGGCTCTAGGTGTGTGCATATTCGAAGTGTGTAAGATCCGAGCCAAGTGGAACTTAACCCGGCTCTAGGTGTGTGCATATTTGAAGTTTACATGCAGCTACGTTGATTTTCTAATGAGCATCCGGCCGAGTAACAAGCTACTCCACCGGAGCCTCGGGGACTAATGGTTATTATATACAGCATGTAAAGGAGAAATGACATACCTCCATCATTCGCCCTGCGAGGTTAATTGCCTTGGCAGCAGTGTTCATCTGGGCAGAAAATTCTGCGGGGCTGAACTTTTCCGGGAGATCGTCGTTGTAGACGAACTCCGCCTTGTTCTAGTTCATGACGAACTCGATAAGGCTCGGAGGGTACCGTTCGCCAGTGGGCATGTGGGGTGCCACCAAGCCCTTTGCATGAGCTTCCTTCCTCTCAATTAGGGCAAAAGCTAGGCTGGTGTGAAGAACCATCTGCTGCGCATCGGTTGGCTCGGCAGGAAGATCCGTCGCTGCTGCTGATTTCTTCGGAAGCATCGACGACAGGGTTCGCTGCCCAGCCTCGACGGATGTAGACTTGGCAGTATCCGGAGCCTTCTTGCCCTTAGCCTGCTGGGAAGAAGTAACCATGATGGATTTCCCTTTGGAAGCTGCTGGAATGGCTCCTCGCCGGGGCTGAGATGACTCGGAAGAGGCAGAGGAACTTGGCACTGGAGCTGCTGTGGGTTTCCTGGCTGACGGGACAGGTGCTGGCTCGGAAGCTGGTACTGGAGGCGCTACTGGTGCTGGTGTTGCGGTAGACTTAGTGATTGCTGGTTGCGGCAATGCCAAAGTAGTGGACGTCGTCGCCTCGACCGAACCAACCCCTCCCGCTCCAAGGTCGCGTTCCTCTCGATGAGGTACTGCGGAACCCGGAGCAGCCGCAGAGCCCTCCAAATAGGGCTCAGCGGGCGTGACTCGTCGTCATGAGGAGGGGAAGGATCGGACCGAAGGGGAGAAGAGATGCTCGATCCACTCTGAGGGACCTCCACAGGCGTCCTAAAAAAGAGAATAAGGTCAGGTGTGAAATTACCGCGATGCAAGGAAAAGTGAGTTGCGCAGTGAAAAATGACTTACGCATCCGAGGTCTCGGCCTCCTTGGGTTTCCGGGCCCTCCGTGCCGGGGCTTTGCCTGCCCGCTTGGAGGCAGTCTTGTCTCCGGCCTTCTTTTGCCTTTTTGTGGGCTGAGAAGGTTCGGAGGAAGCACTTGACGCGGATCCGCGCTTCTTCTTCGACGCCACCAGAACCGGCTCGCCCATGTCTAGTGGAGGATCCTCGTGGATATGCCCACCGGGGTTAGCTGATGCCGGAAAGGCAAAAGAAAGAGGGACAGCCTCCACAGGTTCAATCACGTCGATATCCGAGTCATCCTCATCATCGGGCCAATCCCTAAGAGAAGAGAATTTACCGCTGGGACGTTTGGTGGCGTCGGTCATAGGGAGGAACATCTCCTGGTCCGGCTCCTCCTCATCCGGGATCTCTCGGTCCGGTGCCCACTTAAGGGTCGGATCCGTGCCATCCTCGAGAGTTTGCTGGAGAAACAGCTGAGAAAAAGCACAAAGAGCAGAGTCAAAAATATGACGAAAACTGACACATACTTGATCCGAAATAAGTTTACCCCGCGAAGCTTACCGCGGGAGGGAGCCTGTCCTGGCAGTAATGCTCCATTCCCCACGTCCATTCGGCGGAGAAATCCTTGTGGGTGGTGAAAAGAGCTTTAACCCGGCGAAAGATCTCGGTGTTGCTCAATTCAACGGAGGAGGTTCGGTTGGGGTCACGTCCGAAGCTCATGTGGCACAACTTGTGGGAGCGCTGCTGGAGGGGAGAGATTCGGTTGCGCACAAACGTGATCATGGCATCCTCGTTGCGCAATCCGAGCTTCTTCAGCTCCGCAAACCTCTTGTTAACTTGGTTGGCCAGAGCGGTAGGTTTCATGGGGACCTCCTCCCAGAAATCCGTGTCAGGGAGACCCAGAGCATAGGGCAGCAACCGAATCAAGTCTTCGGTACCCTCGTTCTGGACGTAGAAGAAGGTCCGGGCCCATCCTTTGCAGGAGTCAAGCCCGGTGACCCGGGGAAAGATCGAAAATCTCCAGGGCAAGATGGAGGCAGCTCCGAACTGGGTGAGCTGCTTGTCCTCCGACTCAACATGGATGTTGGGGACAACGTTGCGACGGAGGCCGAAGAACCGAATCCACAGCTCCTTCGTGGGCCATAGTCCAGTGTAGCCCTCGATCGTAGAGGCAAAGGCAGAAAGAGAGGTGATGGCGTTTGCTGGGAGATGGTGTGGCTGAAGGTGATACGTCCTGACCCAATCCCGGAAGAAGTCGCTCACCGGGAGACCAAATCCCCGTTGGAAGTGGGATAGGAATACGACGAACTCACCCGGATTGGGTGAGGGGGCTAGTTCCGAGGAGGGGAGACGAGCGATGACGCTGGCGGGAATACGCCTAGTCTGGTAGAGCCAGTCAATGTCGTCTTGACAGACCCACGAACCGGCCCACGCGCCGCGGTCCGCCGCGCCGGCGTCCTCCTCCATCTCCTGTTCGGCGACGACGAGCTCCTCCTCCGTCATCTCGTATTTGTTGTCCTCGCTGGAGCTAGCAGCGACGGGGATCTGTGGCCTGGATTGGCGTGGACCCGTGGCAAAGAAGTTGTGCAGTGGTGGCTGTGGTGCGGAGGCACGGGGAGGTGCGGCGGCGGCGCTGCTGCTAGAAAGCTCCGGCGGCAGCGTGGTCACAGGGAAGACGAAGGAGAAAACGCAATGGGTGAAGGAGCACAGAGGTGGAAAAATGCTAAGGGACGCGCCCCTCCCCTATTTAACCGCCCCCAGTGATCGATGAGTGGGATCGCGCTACGCCGGTGAGCCACACGGTGTGGCCGTGTATCACCGGCATCAGCCAATCAGAGAAAAGCCACACAAGGGGCCACAAAGTAGATGTGATCCCATGATGCGACGTGCTGTTGCGGTAAACGAGGAGGCAGGCATGACGTGACCCGCGCATAGTGAAGCTGACAATTACTGCGGCGGTTCCTGTGCAGGCCCTTAAAATAAGACAAGGTAATGATTAGCCTCCACGTGGGTTGGTGTATGATAGAAGGAAATGGGGCCCGGATCAAACCATGATAACCATGGGATCCGAGCCAAAGTGGTGACCCGGCCGGCAAGTGAAAACTTGGAACGTGCGAAGGGAACGTAAATCCATATAATCCGAGATAAGGAGCTGACCCGGAATTAAACGTCTGAGGCTCGGACATAAATGAACCTGATGTGGCCTTAGCGGCCAAGGCAGCTAAGACCGCACCAGCTTCGGGGACTAATTTTGGGGGGATACCCCCGGGTAGGGTCACTCCGGGGTATAAGGGCCGAGTTAGCCAAGGTTCGGCAAGGTCAAAGCGGATGCTGGCCGAGTCACCTCAAGGCAGGCCGGATCACGGAGTAACCCGTACCAGGGGGGGTCACCTAACGTTGTCTCATCTGACTTAAGGAGTAAGTCGGAAATGCTTGTCTAACTTATATGCAGGAACAGGTGTGGCCGGATCTACTATGATCCGGATCCTCGCTTAGCTTCTGGGAGAAGGAAGGAATCTCTTTGGTCAAAAAAGAAGGTCCGGTACGTACTGGATGAGTGAGTAAAGCAAGGGCAGGACCACCGGGTCATGGCCGACAAGGGTGACGACGCTCACGTCAGCTGACGCGGGCGCCACAGATGCTACGTCGCTAAAGCATGTGTGACGCGGGGGAAAAGCACCCCGGTCGGGTTACCACTTTGGGAGGGGGCATATTCTTAGGAATATGCCTCCTTGTATGCCCTAGGCCAGGACCGAACCTCCCCTATATAAGGGGGGTTAGGGTTCTGGTAGAGGGGGTTGGCAGAATTCTAGTTGGTTGAGCACTAGTGGATTTGGTGATTCCTTAGGGCTAGTAGATCTAGGCAAGAGTAAGAGAGCTCCTTCTTCCTCCTCTCGCCAATACAGCTCGAGGAGCACTTGTAATCTTGAAGATATAGCAATACAAACTTCTGTGTGGAGAATCACTCTACTATCCCTCCCTGGATTCCCCTAGTGCATATTAGTCCCCACCTTTAGCCTATCCATGGCATCTGCCGTGACACCACCACGACAATGATGGTGGAAACTTGCAGCATAACCATAGTGAGCATTCTGTGAAGCATCCTCAATAAAAACCTATGCAAATAGCAAATAAAAGATCACTGAGATGCTCATTGTCTGTTGCCTTGTCATTTTTATATGGGATAGCTCTTGTGTCATGGGGCAAGGGGTACCCCGTTGGCGGTTATCTATGATACACATGTACTTACAATGACAAGAACTTACTTGTGACTAAAGTTGAGTAGCATGAGGTTCGGTACTTGTAAGAAAGGGACATTAGATTTTCAACTTATAACTTGTCAAGCATATCTTCATATTTGTGTCACTTTAACCTTAATCACCTCAAGATGCTTATGATAGGGGCAATGAGAGCTGAAAGCTAATAAGTACCATAATTTTTGGAAGCACTTTATGAAACTTAAATCCCTGCTTCCCTTTGTGAAGGGCCTTTCTTTTTACTTTTATGTTGAGTCTCCATCTTCTATGTTTATGCACCAATTGAGAGAGCATAGTGGTCATTCTTAGTTTAATGTGCATTGTCCCAAAACATGTTGATTGATTCATAACTTTGATATTGCTTGCTCTTAAATTATTTGTATCTAGTCACCCTTATGAACTTTGAAGTTGTCCTATGCATTTATGTTTTGCTATACCATGAGGGACTAGCTGAATACCACTCTTATTATGTTTTCTATATGTGAAACAAACAAATGTCTTTCAATGCATTGTTATTCATGATCTTTTGTTTGTACCTTTTCATGTTACAATATAGTTGCGCCCGTATAGTTGCGTCTGACCACAAAATCACACGGGAAGGTACTCCCAACTCCAAAATTTCAATCTTTTTTCCTTATTCTACCTCCAAACTCTCTCAAAACCTCAAGGGATCTTCATCTCTGCTCAATTTCATTCGATTTCCTTGGAAACGAGTGATCTACGGTATGTTTCTCCTCCCATCCTCCAATTACTTTTTACAAATTCATCTTTGATCTATTGTCATTATCAATCTAGGGTGAGACCTACTATGAACCAATTGCCATGATTTTCTTGCTTAGATTAATATTTTGAGGAGAATTCTTTAGTGTACTATGATGCACTTAATGTTGTTGGATCAAAAAGTTTTATTTTTGCCTTTATTCAATGATTTAGTGAACACAAGGAGCCAAACTCATGCTCGTGCCACCACTAGCGCTTATTAAGCTGTCGCTCGGGAACGCATGGGGATACGGTTCAAGAATGAGGCCTCATACGTTAAAAATCTATCTATAATTTTTGATGCTCCATGTTTGTTTAATATCAACTTTCTTATGTTTTGTTCACACTTAGAGGTATTTTTATACATTTTCTGGAACTAACCTATTGACAAGATGCCACGGTGCCAGTTGTCTATTTTCTGTTGTTTTTCGTTTCAGAAAAGCTAGTAAAGAAATATTCTCGGAATTCGACGAAACAAAAGCCAAAGTAAATATTTTACCCGAAACAACACGGAGTCCGAATGGGAGACGAAGTGGCACACCAGGGTGGCCACACCTTGTGGCCGCGTGGCCAGGGCGGCGCGTGATACGTTGCAAATGTATCTATAATTTTTGATGTTCCATGCTTGTTTTATATCTACTTTCTTATGTTTTGTCCACACTTTGGAGTATTTTTACACATTTTCTGGAACTAACCTATTAACAAGATGCCACAGTGCCAGTTTCCTGTTTTCTACTGTTTTTGGTTTCAGAAAAGCTAGTAAGGGAATATTCTCGGAATTGGACCGAACAAAAGCCCAAGTCAATATTTCACCAGAAGGAACACGGAGTCCGAAGGGGAGACGAAGAGGGGAGCCAGGCTGGCCACACCTGGTGGTGGCACGGCCAGCCCTAGCCGCACCACCAGGGGGTGTGGGCCCCTGGCACTCCACCGACCTTGCCCCTTCGCCTATATATTTCCCTCGGGACGAAAACCCTAAGTACCCGATCAAAATTCCATGAAAGAGTATGTAGCCGTTGTCATCTCCATCCCTAGATTGGGAAGGATGTAAAGCTCTTCCCGACACCCTGCCGGAGGGGAGAGATCACCCTGGAGGCCTTCTTCATCACCATGCCTGCCTCCGGTGTGATGCGTGAGTAGTTCATCCCTGGACTACGGGTTCATGTAGTAGCTAGATGGTTGGTTCTCCTCCTTTGTGCTACCATGTTTAGATCTTGTGAGCTCCGTTCATGATCAAGATCATCTATTTGTAATCCTACATGTCGTGTTTGTAGGGATCCGATGGATATTGAGATGCTATTTCAGATTGATTATTGATTCTATCATAGCTTTGTTATTTGTGATCTTGCATGCTCTTCATTGTTAGTAGCTATCTTGGCCGAGTAGATGCTAGCAACTCCAAGAGGGAGTATTTATGCTCGATAGTGGGTTCATGCCTCTAGGAATCTAGGGAAGTGACAGAAATCTCTAAGGTACTAGATGCGATGTTGCTACTAGGGAGAAAACAGCAATCCTTTGTTCATAGAACAATCGTATTGTTTACTTTACACACTTTGCTTAATGCAATTATCTGTTGCTTGCAACTTAATACTGGAGGGGGTTCGGATGATAACCTTAAGGTGGATTATTAGTCATAGATACAGTTGGATTACGATCTATGTATAATGTTGTAATGCCTAATCAAATCTCATAGGATTCAAGATGATTAGTATATGCATGTATGCTTTCTCAATGTTTGTCAATCGCCCCGCTGTAATTTGTTCACCCAACATGTCATCTATCTTAAGGAGAATCACCACTAGTGAACTATGGACCCCGGTCCATGCTTTTACCATCAATCTACAATCTATTTACTGTTTTCTTTTTACTTTCTGCAAAGCAATTACTATCTTCCACACAATACGTTTAATCCTTTGTTTTCAGCAAAACCGGTGAGATTGACAACCTCACTGTAAGTTGGGGCAAAGTTCTGTGATTGTGTTGTGCAGTATTCCAAGTTGGAAACAACACCTTGGAGGTGTTTCCTTACTCCTACTGGTTCGATAACCTTGGTTTCATAATTGAGGGAAAACTTGTTGATGTGCTCATCATACCTTCCTCTTGGGGTTCCCCAACAAGCTCTACATATTGAGCAAGCAAGACTTTTTCTGGCGCCATTGCCGGGGAGTCAAGGACATCTTCACAAGGGGAGTCCCTCGTAACCAATCTCTTTACTTTGTTTTATTTGTTTTGCTTAGTTTATATCTTCTTTGTTTACTTGTTTATTTATCAAAAACACAAAAAATTAGTTATTTCTATAGTTGTTACCTAGTTCCTAGCACCATATTGATCCCTAAGTTCACCCTGAAAGACCTTTCAATAGGTAGTGGCTCTATAATTGGAAAAGACAATATTGAAGAATTCTTTAATCATGTTAGCAAGCATGAAGATATTGAGGATAGATCCCTAGCAGAACTTGCTCAAAATTATGAAATTGTTGCAGCCTCTCTAGTTCACATGTTGGAAGCTTGGTTTGTTAACCTTAACCCCATAATGCAAGTAATGTTTCTCAAACTTAAAGATATTGAGGACACTGTAAAGAGAGATTTTATTCTAGAAACTTTGCTTCAGGAATTCTATGATGTTGCTAAAGAAGCTAGAAAAGTCTTAGATTGTTTTAATTGCTAGGCTCATGTGTAGATGTTATTGGTACACGAGAAAAATGGACAAAGCCAAACCTAATGGGGAGGAAATTGAGATACCAATACCTTTTAAACTTGTAGGAATGCATGAAGCCTTAGAAAAGAATTTTGATTGGATTGTTCCTGAAAACCCGTTTGATGAAAATAGTGAACCCAAGAGCATTGAGAGAGGATCCTCTAGAACTTATTTGGATGAGATACCTTGCCTTGTTGAAGATATTTCTGGTATCAATCTTAATACTTCTTTATTTGAGAATACTTGATTCTTTTCTTGCTTCTTATGCCTAGCTCAAAGGCTTTAAAGAAAAGCACTTATTGGGAGATAACCCAAAAGTTTTAGTTGAGTCTTGGAAGATATTGCTTCAGTAATAACCTCTCCTTATCATTTTTTTCTAGTTTTTGTGCCAAGAGTAACCTCTAATGAGAGAGAAGTAATGCTTGGAAAAGTTGCTGTCCCGAAATAGATTTTTGTGCTTCGCTGTAAAAATTCGAGAAAAATCTCTGTACGTTAGTTTGAGCTGTAATGTTTTGTGCTTATGCCCCAGGTTGTTACTCAACTTTCGTTAGTTCAACACTTTTCGATTTGAGCAACAGAAGGTCTTCGAAAAAATTGGTTTTTACCTGCTGGTCTATTTTGACAGATTTTTCTGCCATTATTTGCATTTGCCTCTTAATCTCTTTCTATTTGAGTTCTCTTTGATCACTTGAACTTTTTAAAGAAAGTGTTATAGTAGCTTGTGTTTTAATGGAAGTTTCACTTGTGTTGAGACTAAACCAAAGGACTTATTATCTTGAGTGCACTAATGTTGCTAATGAAGATTGTGTGAAGTTTTGTATGAAGGAAAATTTTAAGTGTAGGGAAGAGTAATGTGATAAGATGAATAATGGACAAAATCTCAAGCTTGGGGATGCCACCCGTGCCACTGATGTCTACGCACTTCTATTCTTGTAGATAGTTGTTTGGCCTCCAAGTGCAGAGGTTTGTAGAACAGCAACAAGTTTTCCCTTAAGTGGATCGCCCAAGGTTTATCGAACTCAGGAAGGAAGTGGTCAAAGGTATCCCCTCTCAAGCAACCCTTCAATCAAGATACAAGAAGTCTCTTGTGTCCCCAACACACCCAATACACTTCTCAGGTGTATAGATGCACTAGTTCGGCAAAGAGATAGTAAAATACAAGTGGTATAGATATAAGACAACGTTGCTAGAAAATAGCTTGATGGCATGGAAAAGACTAAAGACAAACTGAAATAAAGATGGAAGCAAGCAAACATGTAACAGATCTAGTTGCAAATGGTGTTTCAATGCTTAGAAACAAGGCCTAGAGATCATACTTTCACTAGTGAACACTCTCATATAAATATCTTCTCTTTATGATACTACTCTGAACTACTCTCCGGTTGGACACTCTAATCCATGGTAGGGCTATAACAACACACCTCAAAGTTCACTTTCCCCATCTAGATAACCCCACACTGTCACCTTGAGCTCTAGATGATTCCAACAAACACCACAATTTCATAGAAACATCCAACTCCAAATATAACTCATAACAAGTAATTGTAATCTCTAGCCTAAGTGCCACCATGGTGTACATGCTGTCACTTTCACACACATGGGGAGAGCAGAGATCTATTAAAGCACTTGCGTAGCAAAGTAGATCTACTTGATTACAAAGCTCATGATCACAATATGATCATGCATAGAGAGAGATGAACACATAGCTACCGGTAGAACCCTTAGCCTCAAGAGAGAACTACTCCCTCCTCATCATGGGAATCAGCAACAGCGATGGAGATGGTGGTGGAGATCTATGGAGATGGCTCCGGGGGCACTTCCCCGTCCCGGCAGGGTGCCGGAACAGAGACTTTCTGTCCCCCGAATCTCCCCTTCGGTGGCGGCGGTGCTGCGGAACTTTTCGTGGATTTTTGATTGACGATCTATGGTTTTTACTTTCTGCAAAGCAATTACTATCTTCCACACAATACGTTTAATCCTTTGCTTTTAGCAAAACCGGTGAGATTGAAAACCTCACTGTAAGTTGGGGGCAAGTTTCTGTGATTGTGTTGTGCATGATTCCAAGTTGGAAGCAACACCTTGGAGGTGTTTCCTTGCTCCTATTGGTTCGATAACCTTGGTTTCATAACTAAGGGAAAACTTGTTGCTGTGCTCATCATACCTTCCTCTTGGGGTTCCCCAACGAGCTCTACATATTGAGCAAGCAGCGCGCCACCAGGGGTGTGGGCCCCCTAGAGCTCCATCGACCTTGCCCCTTCGCCTATAAAAGTGCCCCGGGACAAAAACCCTAGAGATCAGAATTCCACGAAAAGTTTCGCAGCGCCGCCACCACCAAAGAGGAGATTTGGGGGACATAAGTCTCTGTTCCGGCACCCTGCCGGGATAGGGAAGCGCCCCTGGAGCCATCTCCATCGACTTCACTGCCATCTCCATCATTGTTGCTGACTCCCATGATGAGGAGGGAGTAGTTCTCTCTCGAGGCTAAGGGCTCTACCGATAGCTATGTGTTCATCTCTCTCTATGCGTGATCTTATTGAGATCATGAGCTTTGTAATCTAGATCTATTATGCTAATCAAGTGCTTTAATTAATCTCTGCTTATCCCCACGTGTGTGAAGTTGACAGTGTACACACTGTGTGGCACTTAGGCTAAGGTTACAGAAATACTTATCATGAGTATAATTTGATTTGGATGTCTATGAGATTGTGGTGTTTGTTGGAACCATCTAGTGCTCAAGTTGACAGTGAGGGGTTATCTAGATGGGGAATGCAAACTTTAAGGTGTTCTGTTATAGCCCTACATCATCCAACCAGGGAGTAGTTCAGGGTAGCATAATAAAGAGAAGATATTTATACGAGAGTGTCCACTAGTGAAAGTATGACCCCTAGGCCTTGTTTCTAAGCATTGAAACACCATTTACAATCAGTCATGTTACATGTTTTCTTGCTGCCACTCTTATTTCAGATTGCAATTACCACTTATAATCATCCACATTACTTGTATTTCACTATCTCTTCGCCGAACTAGTGCACCTATACACCTGACAAGTGTATTGGGTGTGTTAGGGACACAAGAGACTTCTTGTATCTTGATTGCAGGGTTGCTTGAGAGGGATACCTTTGACCACTTCCTCCTTGAGTTCGATAAACCTTGGGTGATCCACTTAAGGGAAACTTGCTACTGTTCTAGAAACCTCTACACTTGGAGGGCCAACACTGTCTACAAGAATAGAAGCGTGCGTAGACATCAAGGCCCATCGTGATCGCTTCAACAGGATCAAGAACCACGAAGTGAAGGCCACCAAGTGGGCTTGCCCCATCATACTGAACCAACTCGGTATTGCTGATGACTTTCATTTACTTTGCAATAGAGCTGGCCTGCAAAACTTTGTGTACAATGATGGACCTACCTATCGCCCCTTAACCATTGAATTTCTTAGTTCATTGCAAAGCACCGTTAAACAATGGCAAGGAGAGGATACTATTTGTTTCCGTCTGATGAACAACAATTACACTTTAACATTAGATGAATGGTGTGCATGTTTTAATTTGCCGAACAATGATATTCATGCTCTACGCACATCCTTTACTGGCTTAAACCCTTCCCCCGATCAATACTATAATGGAATGAGTTTCACTAGTAGAGTGAACAAGGGGAACAATATTCAACATCCTGCAATTTGCTATTTGTTCTATGTTATTGCTAACACCTTGCGGTCACATAATGAGTTCACGAGACTCAACAAGGAGGACATACTAGTCCTTGCAAAGGCTGCTTACATCAACTGCGGCTTGCCACTCAACTTGGGCGCCATCCTTGTGCGCTACCTGGAGAACCAAGCCTCCCAAAGCCAAGGGTCGATCACAGGAGGAGGCATCATCACTGTACTTGCCACTGCCCTAGGCGTCGACCAAGGTGAGTTGCAACCGGTACTAGGTGAGACACGTGTTGGTTTCTCCACCTTGAGAGCCTGTGGAATGCTCACTAGGAGAGGTGGTTCTTATTACCTGCATATTGCTGGAGCTGGGCGTATCTACCCCGCTCCTATGTCTAATGATATTTTCTCTATCAAGGAGGGATGTTTGCTATATGATGTGCAGGTTGAGCAACACCAACTCGAGGAAGAGATTCCTGAAGAGGACGAGGACCAAGAGGAGGAGCAAGAAGTTCCTCATCAAGAGGAGCAGGCACAAACCCGGTTTGCCACATACCAAGATTTCCAAGGACTTGGAGGAACTATGGAGAGGATGCACAACCTCTCTTTAAACCTCCGAGAATCAACAAGTAACCTCTCAACTCAATTCGCGAACTGGACTAATGAATTTTTCCCACCACCACAATGATTTGCAGGGCTTGCAAAAGCCTAAGCTTGGGGAAAGTTTCCTCATGCATATTTACGTGGTGTCTATTTGCTTTATTTATTTTAGAGGTTGTGTTTTTATTTGAGTTTATAAGCACTCGTTTTGGCTTCCCCAACACTTTATCTTTAGTTCTTTTTATTTTCTTTCGAAATTTTCTAACCGAGCTTTGCCGCTAATTTTCTATTCTTTAATTTTTCTCTCTTAAAAATCACAAAAAGATTTCTCCATTTTTCCTTATTTCCCTCTTTCTTTTTCTTTCCGCCTCAAGGTCTTCATATGTTTGTAGGAGAGTGGTCGACTTCGAGTTTCCAAGAAATAAATAAAAAAAGAAGAGAGAAGTGGAACCAAACATGAGAGGTATGCCTTATGACTCCCCAATTTTGAAGTTTGAGAAACCCATGGTAGTTAGTAGTAAATGTTGAGATATTATATTGGTGGAGTGAGTCTTTGTATTGTTGTAAGATTTTCATTTGCATGGGTATTTAATTGGGTACATTTTGTTTCAGCTCTCGTAATTAACCAAGTCTTGCCTAAAAATTGCTAAACAATTGTAATAAGAAAAAGTCTCACGATTGAAGACTTGGGTATTGTAGTGCTTAGTCTTGAAGGCTTATTTCTCGAGATACTCAACACCACTAAAAATATTAATTGACTTGATAGCCCTCTTAAAAAGGATTTGTTCGATTGAATTAATGTTTAGCGGTTTTTGTGAGCATGCCAAAGTTTGACTTGTTAATCATAAGAATGATATAGCTTTATGCGTGTCAAACTTTATGGGATGCCAACAACTGCCCTGTCCTACGAACGATCTTTATAGAGGAAACTCCTAGATTTCGGCAATGAGTTGATTAAACACTTGTAGCAGCAATACTATAGTGGATAAGATTCTTGGCACCATGGACTCTCACAACAACACTATATGGCTTGCCTCTAATTTCTTCTCAACAAGGTTTTCTTATGGAGCATTGCAGTATACAACATACTCCATTAACCATTAGGAATTTTGGCCTATGTAATATTCTATGTTAAAATGTGAAGGCATAATCTCACCTTTGGGTAGCCTATAAACTAAAAAACCATGTATCTTACTATTAATATAAGGTCCACTCAAGAGTAATTTATGCATTTTTATGATTTTCTATTTTCTAGACAAAAATTGCTTACCTAAGCATTTTAAGTACATTTTCAGAATTCGGAATTACCCTACGCTGTAAGCCAGGCTAGTGGTGCCTCCTCATCCGATCTGGCATCCAGTCTACCACTGGAGACCTTGCTGGTAGTCTTGGGCGCGTGCACAACAACTGGCATGGGTTGCTGCTGCGATCTGAGAACACGTCAAGTCGGTGAGCGGTCATTGTGGGATGTGCATTATTATGGTACATGGTGCAATGAATGGGTAGTCTCAAGTCAAAAAATGGCCATGTCCCACTTGCCCTGGCCCTGCTCCCTACTCTTTCTTCTGAGCATGCACTTCGCATGTCCTCCTATTCCCATACCACATGACATCTCCACCGGCTCTACCAAATCCAAGGGCGCAACAGTGACTTCCTTTCACCCACATCAAGTACAGGTGCTAGTCCATTTACTATGGATACCCGAGTGTTGGGGGTCACGCAGCCGCCTGGTTAATGGTACTAATGGCTCTGAAATATATCCATCTAACGTCCACATTTAAACTGGATATTAGTCATATTCTTGATGAAATGTCTCTCTAAACCCTGCCACTAATGCTAATATTCAGAGGGGTATGTAATTCTTTCTTTCGTATTTTTCCTATACAGATAATTTCATTTAAAGGAGGGAATCACTATATTAAAGTCAAAGATATGATATTTCCTTCAACCAGAAGAAACCAGGAGCCATCCAACAAAGGCAGACGCTGTAACGACCAACTATACGGCCGGAGCAAAAATTCCGACCGTATAGCTCCGGTCGTATAGTTGGCGCTGCCACCGTTAGGTCAAACAGAACAACTTTCATGAAGGGACCCCTATATAAAGAAGCCTCGGGCAACGAGAAACAGAGCCAGACCCCGAAGAAAGTCCCTGCCACAGATCACCAACCGCCTCCAGATCTCCAAACCCTTCTCCATCTCCATAGCCATACTCCATCACTTGTAATAGTAGATCTCTTCTCCGATTGGCGACATTCTAAGACTATTGCTATCAATCTCATGATTTTTATTACAATGTTTATGATTGTTGATCTCATCTCTATGTGTGAGTAATCCTCCTTGGGCTAAGGGCTTCAGCCTAGCCATGTAGCAATTGTGCATGTAAATTATCATAGATGGGATCATGTATTAGTTTGTATGACATGATGATTATTGTATCCTCTCTTGCCTCAATCCAATGACTTGTCAGGTACACAAGACCCCGAGGTTTGAGCTAGGTATAGGGAGTATGAGTGATGACTGATCTGCAGGTTGGAAACCCCAGTGACAGAAGGGGTAATACGGTTGTATGTGAGGGATTTGCTTGGGGTTAACGGTGACATCACTATGCATATCATTAGTTCTCTTTCTTCTATGGATGGGACTAGTAGGTTATTGCTATAAGCGGTTGCGGAGGCAATAACAATTATAGATGCACTGCCCACATATAATTTATCTTGCTCTAACAAATACACACATGCTTTATTTCTATTTTTTATTTCCATCAGATGTTTTGCACAGCTACAGGTGAAACCGAACGCCCTAGGCCCTCTCTCTCTCCATAATTGACAATAACCAAAAGACGCAAACTACTGGTCCGGTAAAAACACAAAAGGAATTCTAAAACTCCCGAAGGTCCGTTAAAGTAACTTTACTACGCATTCGCTTCCCGATGATCCGATAACCTATGTCTACTAGGGAAAAGAAGCTATACTACATCCGTAATTCGGATCGAAGGTATCAGGTACCGCCAGCCGTGCAGGATATAGGAGAGAGAGCACATGTCACTGCTTGGTCTAGGAACCGGCTCACGAGTAGCTCACTATCCTTAACTAGATCGCTCGCCATCCTGAGGCGGTGGGAGCGATGGTAGGAGCAGTGGAAGAGGGAGATGGTTGGAGAGGACCATGATTTCTCTGATGTCGACGAGTCTCAGTGTGGTGATAGAGAAGACATGGGAAGAGATACAAAGGGTGGCAGCAACAGGTTGGGAAAATGAGGTGAGTTTCCATGGTGGTTGTGAGGGGCTGGGAGGCTTCAGACCTCCTCGAACTCTACGTACGATGGTCAGTGTTGGCGCCGAACCTCGGCTGAAACATGGACAATGGGTCTGCTGTTGCAATATCTTCTTGAGAACCTAGCTTCCTAGCGAACGTCAAAGCATAGTTGATGTGCTCCGTGCACTACTTCCCATGGCATTCGATGAACGAGAGCCAACTTCATGCCATCATCCCATCACATTGTTGCTCGCCCTCTTCGGTGACTTTCTCTCTGACTGCAATGTTGGCGTCGTTTTTGTTCATGATTATCACACCGCGTGAAAAAGGTGTATTGTTTCATTGTTCTTTGTAAAATCTGTATATAGACTTCAAAATTGAGAGGACTTATTTTTCTTCCTCAGCTAGCCATACATAAACATATTGCTTGAGAGTATATAAACATTCCATCCATACCCTTAAATCGCATCTTTGATAATTTTTATGGTACCATTACGTTAAGAGTTAATTCTCTATTAATTCCTAGCAGGGTAGATCTTCCGTTTTGCTGGATGATCTCACGAGATTGCATGACCATGTGGTCAAATGTTTAAATGATGCCTACCCAATGAACAACGAAGCCCCAACAACACTTGGAGGCCACCTAATATTTTTCTCTCGAGACAACAAGATGAAGCCATGCCTTTGTACAACTGAGACTGGCCATTTTCTAAAACAATGGAAAGCACAATGCTTATGTTCCAACGGATTGTTGCAAAATGTTAAGTGTAAGTTAGGTTTTTTCAGATATAGTCTGCTAGGATGATGTGTCATTTATAGTTTCTATTCACATATGAATTCAACACTTCTGCCATAGAAATCACAATGTTACTATTGTTTATCCCTAACAGATTCACTTTGTGTGGTCTGAGAAAAAAGTCGATTTTTGTACTGCCTAAAACTAATTACCCTAATGTGATGTTCCAATTTTATTTAAGAATGGTGTTTCCTTATCCGAATAAGAAAAGTGAGAGCGTATTGTAGCCGCCAGCTCGGGTATGGTATAATTCACTTGATTTACCTTTTTGGTAGCCTGCTAGAGAAGGCTGCTTTCATTGGAGTAAAAGGGGGCACACATGCATTAAATATTTTGTTGGGTTGGGGATCTTGTATGCCACCACCCACTTTTGTATTTATTATGATAATTTGTTATTGTATATGCTTTTCTTATGTTATACATATTTCAGCATACCCGTAAGAAAGTGTGTAAAATATCAGGTCATGGTTGTGATCCAATATTAGTAGGCGCATCACTGATGCTTGGGATAGAGAAACCTAAAGGTAAAGCAACTCCTATTGCTACCTCAAAGCTATTTTTGGTCATTGTCATAGACTCATAGCTGACTGGAAGCTATTTGTGGTTATTGTCATAGCCTTATAGTTGACAGTCACATGTGGCTTTAGACCGATGCTATTCAAGCGTGGCCGACGGTTTTGAGTACGTTGACATTCAAGCGTGGCCGACGGTTTCAATATTCAGTTGTTCCTTGTGTCATGTCTTTCTTATCAGAAATTAAATAGATAACTTCCATTTCATTAATACGGTATATGTTGATGTGTCTCACATTACTAGCTTCACAGGTGTGGTTGTTCATGTTGTGCCTTGTGGGAACTACACTAACATTAAGTGATAGTAGTATGTGCGTCTGATGGCCTCCTTTGTACATGTTGATTTTATTTGAAATTAGTTTACCTTTGTGATATATTTAGATAAATACTAAAAATATGTGTTTGTGGAAAATTATACAAACCGGCCAGCTACACTAAGACATTAAAAACATAAACACGACGAAACCATCCGTAGATCTACTTGCCAGATAAGTGTGTAAAGACGACATGCAAGCGCCACATATAAAAAGTTCAAACAAAACTCAAACATTTACCACCGTTAAATGCATTGTGCCAACTAGGCAGCTACGTTGTGCGATAAAGACATGCATGCGGCGAGGCGAAGCTCGCGTGTCTGTCTAGTACGATACTCAATTTTGTTCATTCTTCCTCTACTAATACTTCATTTATTTATTTATTTATTTCATTAGCATAACTAGTAGCTCTGCGTGGTCAATCGTTGATAGCCATGTGACATATCTAAATCTCAGCTTAGTAAATTGATATGCATGGAGCCACTGCTAGTTGGATGTGCACATGTATTTTGACCAAATGTTCTAACCATTTTACCTAGGATTTGTTGCACTGCGTCCTCGGTCCATACTTAAATTGAGACTGCCCCAATTTGTTTTGAGCAACACATGTATTAAATTAATAGAAAATCAAGTTACATAATACAATGTACGTGAAAAGTAAAAAAATAGACCAAGATAAACTGATTATCCTTTTTTCGAAATGGGGAGCGGAGTCCTGGCCTCTGCATCAAGCGATGCACACAACTTTTATTTATTATTAGAACCCCATTATTTGGCAAAGGCCATTACAAAGATCATACAAACGGGAACCGTAAAAGCTAAACACTGAGCAATAACGATAACTGTATCGCTAGCTCCCCAACGAGATCTATCAAACCCCTATCTACCTGTTTCGACCCCCCATGGTCACCCACACTGTTGCCACTCTCTAAGAGAAGCCGGATGCCTTGGCACGGAGGCACGAACTCAAGTGACAGGAGTCCTAAAACCGCACAACATATCTACGGAGTTGCGTCCACGCACACGCTCTGAATGTTGCCGCCTTCTAAATCTTCTGCCAACCCGTCGTCAGCATGTAGATCAATGCGCAGAATCTCACCACACCAGCCACCGACACCACCTCGGTACCAAGTAGCACCACCTCCCGCACGCTAGCCGCTCCACCCTCCTGCCGCTTCCGTCCAATGCCGCTCCACATGCGATGCTGACACCACGGTGCTGTACGCCGGGGAAGACGAGAGATCCCCCCCGCCGCCGGCAGCGCCCAGGCTTTGCCTGGCCACGACCTTGGTGGTAGCGGGCGAGAGAGAGAGGAGGGATGGGAGTTGGGGGGATGAAGCGGCGGCGGCTAGGGTTTCTCTCCCCGTCGCCACACGGGGGCGAGAGGAGGGAGAGGACAGGAGAGAGCCTAATTTGCATATAAAATCCTAATAAATCGAGAAATACAAAACGGTCTCTAGGAATTCCTACAAGCACCATAGCCAACGGCCACTGCCCAACTCCAGCGCCACCAAGATGGACGCCATAAGAGATGCTGGGCTTCCACCATTGCAAGATCCAAAACCGCACCATCCCCAACGAGGCTTTGAGAGTCGATGAACATGTCTGCTACACGCGGCGAGACACATGTCGTTGTGGCATGTCTATCGGGGGACGTCCATGTGTTGTCTTGGACCAAGATCTGCCGCCTTCCATCGATGATGTCGGAGAAGAACGAAAAATGCACCACCTTCGGACCAACATCCTCGCTCCATAAGAACCACCTCGCCCAGGCCGCCAACACCGTCGCGGATAACAACAAACGTCAGTGACACACTGAGAAACTGATCTCGTCAGATCTGAAGAACAGCGAGAATACCAAGCTATCGATCCGAAGGACCGATCAGCACACGTTGCTATCAACTCCGAGGCATCGCCTCGAAGGTCGTCACCGGTGTGTGGGTAGAGTTGAGGCAGATTTATTCGCCCCAGGCGCTGCTCCCATCACCCCAATACGCACGATAGAAGACAAAATCTAACCCTAATTATTAGGTTAGAACGGAGAAACGAGGTCCCCTCCCTCTTATCGCCACGGAGCGGCAAGAGGGGGGAGGGGGACCAAGACCAACGTTCTATCCATATGAGATTGGGAGGACTTTTGCGTCGCCGCTTGCGAGAGAGAGGCAATAGAGAAATGTCACCGGATGACGCGGGCTTGTTACATCCGTACCACTGGACATAAACTCGACAGTTTCCATTGGTTTATAGCCGTCGGTGCCGAGTTTGACAAGAACTCGACAAGATATACGCCTAGCCTACATGCATGAGTAATAGATGGTCTATAGTACATGATAATTTCATTGATCCAATAACCCAATATTAATATAACCAAACCCGCCCATTGCAGATAGAATTTGTTACTCCCTTCCAATCCATATAAATTGTCGCAGAAATGGATATATCTAGACATGCTTTGGTGCTAGATATATCCAATCCAATGACAATTAATATGGATCGAAGAGAGTAGTATCGATAGTTTTTCTATGCGTCGATTTGACTTTGACTTTTCTTGAGCGTACCTTTTTTAAACAAGTTCTTGAGCGTATCTTTTTCTCCTCTATACGTCATCAACATACTCAACAACAAATTATGCGACATGTAAAAGAAACGAATTACGCGAGCTCTCTGTATCCACTCGAGGGGCTAGGACTCTCTTAGATATATACTACTCCCTCCATCTAAAAATAGATGTCGAAAATTTGTCAAAATTTGGAAGTATCTAGACAATACATTTAGTACTAAATACATTGAAATTTAAACAAATTTATGGTATCTATTTTTTAGATTTTCACCAAAGTCGCGACCATCAGGTTAAATTTAGTGGCTGACCATGTAGTTCACCCTTCACAAACTGCTTTCATGCAAGGTCGTAACATACTTGACGGTGTGGTTCCATTGCATGAAACGGTGCATGAACTACATAGGAAGAAGTTTAATGGGATTATTCTAAAAATTAACTTTGAGAAGGTCTATGATAAAGTTAAATGGCCCTTCCTTCAACAAACTCTTAAAATGAAAGGCTTTTCTACTGAATGGCGTGCTTTAATCAATAGCTTTATGTCGGAAGATAGTGTTGCCATCAAAGTCAATGACGATGTTGGTAAATACTTCCAGACTAAAAAATAGCTTAGACCGGGTGACCCATTATCACCAATGCTATTCAATATAGTGGCTGCTATGTTATCTATCATGATCGAGCGTGCAAAGTCTGACGTCTAAATTGAAGGTGTGATTCCCCATCTAGTGGATGGTGGTTTATCTATCCTACAGTATGCCGATGATACAATTCTGTTTATGAAACATGATCTCGAAAAGGCTAAGAATCTGAAACTCATACTTTTAGCTTTTGAACAACTTTCGGGATTAAAAATAAACTTTCATAAAAGTGAATTGTTTTGTTTTGGCGAGGCTCAGGATGCGGCGGGCCTTTATGCTGAGCTTTTCGGTTGTAGTCAGGGCGTATTTCTAGTTTGGTATTTGGGCATCCCGGTTCACTATCAAAGACTTACAAATGATGAATGGAAAATCGTTGAGTAAAGACTACAACTGAGATTGAGTAGATGGAAGGTAAATTACTCTCCATAGGAAAAAGATTGGTACTCATTAATTCAGTACTAAGTAATATCGTACTATATATAATATCATTCTTCCAACTTCCAAAAGGAGTCTTGAAGAGATTGGATTATTTCCGATCAAGATTCTTTTGGCAAGGAGATTCTGAGAAGAAGAAATATAGACTGGATAAATGGAGCGTGCTTTGTTGACCCAAAGAACATGGGGGGCTGGGTATTCATGATCTGGAGATCAAGAATATAGCCCTACTTAGTAAATGGCTCTTCAAGTTATTAACTAAATATAGCATATGGCAAACTCTATTAAAAAAAATATGTTGGTGCAAAAGCATTATCCTAAATGGTTTGGAAACCTGGTGACTCTCACTTTTGGGTTGGCTTGATGGCGACGAAGAAACTTTTCTTCCGCTTCGGTTCATTTTCTATTAAGAACGATTCTCAGATAAGATTTTGGGAGGATAAGTGGCTTGACGCTACTACACTCTGTGAACAATATCCCGCGTTGTATTCCATTATCCATTATAAGAAGGAATCGATTGCCTCTGTATTGGAATCATTCCTCCCCCCAATGTGACTTTTAGGAGAGATTTGTTTGGCACCAGACCGGACTCTTGGATAAAGTTGCTACATCGGTTAGCAAATGTTTAATTATCGGTTGGGCCTGATGAATTTCGTTGGAACTTAAATGAGATTGGTTCTTTCTCTGTTAGTTCCTTATACAATGCCTTAGTCCAACCAGTTATACCAGTTTTAGATAATAGGATGATCTGAAAGATGAAGATACCTCTAAAAACAAAATATTTGCTCGGTACCTTCATCGAGGGGTTATCCTTACTAAAGATAATCTTATCAAGCGAAATTGGCATAGGAATCCTATGTGCGCGTTTTGTCATCACAATGGGACAATCAAACACTTGTTTTTAATGCAATTTGCTAGATTTATATGGTCAGTTACCCAAGCAGCTTTGGGCTTGTATCCACCACGTAGTATTGCCAACATATTTGGAAATTGGTTACATGGTATAGAACACAAGTATAAGTTACTTCTTCGGGTTGGAGCGATTGCCACTATTTGGTCGCTATGACTATATAAAAATGATAAGGTTTTTAATTATAAAAATTGTTCTCCCATGCAGGTTATTTACAAGTATACCAACACCCTACAATCCTGGCCGCCGCTGCATCATGCGGATTATCACGACCTTTTTACGGAGGTGTGTACGTGGCTAGAGGATACGGCGTGGGATTTGTTTACCGGTCATGGATGCCAGTATAATTTTCGGATATACCCTCCTTCAGCATCTTAGGCGTGTTACAATTATTTGATATGCAATCCTCTTTTTTTATTTTGTTGGATCTTTGGACTTTGTCTGCTGTGTGTATCCTAGCAATGCAGAGGCCGGATGTAATGCTTAAACTTCTTAAGTAATAAAGTGCCCTTCGTAAAAAATTGAGACTGAGGGAGTACTAAATTTTATTCATTCTTTGTCTACTAAATACTCCTCGAAACAGTCTTTCATTCCACTTTATAAATAAAGTCATCAATGGCCACACCGATACACGTGATGGGAATCCCTTACAAAGTAGATCAAAGGTAAACAAGAAAAACAAGAAGGACCGAGTTTTCCACCGAATACACCGGCGCGAGATTGAAGATACCGGAGGTCCACGACAACGCCTCCTAGAGGATAACAATGCAAAGCGCCGCTGTCATCAAGACCATGAAGGTCTAGGGTTTTCACCCAGAGCTCAAGCGTGGGAAGTTAGCCACAACGACGTAATCAAGAGGGCTACAACACTCACAGGCATCACCACCATTGGCGCTGAAGCGCTGAGATTTCGCCCAAAAAAATCTTTGAACCATGAATGGTATCTTGGACCACCCGCTGACCCTGAACCAAGCCTTTTACATGCGATCTGGGAGTTGCCCTCACCAACACCAGGGTCCCCCGACGCCTGCTCCTTGCCACCCTCAGGGCAAAAAGAGGCAGACCATCACCACTGCCAAGGTGCTCGTCACAGAGATGTTCGTGCAGTCCACCTTCCAGGGTCACCACCCAATAAGTTTCCCATGAACAAGAAATACTAATCAAAATCAACATCGCGTCCGCGAGCTCTAGGCCAGGGGTGATATATAGCTCACCTCAAAACCGACGGATCAAACAAGGGCCGAAGTTAGAGCCAACACACATGGACGACATAAGTGTTGTCGGTAGGTGGAACCCTGCGACCCGCCAGTCGCACTCCACAACCATCGACAGCCAGATCTAGACCTGCGGGTCCTGTTCTGGCCTCTGGTCATACCACACCCACACGGAGGAGAACCGTCCTCCACCACCTGAGTAGTCGCCGACCAGACTTAGCATCTAGGGCCTATCAGGCCCCGAAGACCCAAGTAGCCCATGTCGTCATGCTGCAATGCCATGTCTGCCGCCGCCATCCATATGCACATCAAGCTTCATCCACACGTGTCGTAACAAATCGGGAGACCAGAGGTCAAGTTACCGTGGGAGGCTACCATGCTGAGGACAACAACAATACAAGAGCTCACTGAATGAACACCCTGACCCAGCTCCGGCCCTTTTGGGCCTAGATCTGGGCCTACGGGCTCTGCCACCGGAAGCCCCTTCCCCCGTGCCCTTGTAATAGCCGCCTCCCGGCCTAGACGCCACCAGCTCCGCGGCTCAGAGTCGCCCACACCCCACTTCCGCCGCTAGTCCACCGAGCCGCCACCCACAAAGAGCACCGTCGCTGTGGAAAAGCTGTCCCGTCGCTGCTAGCACCACCCGAGCTTCGCCCAACGACTCTCCCCGGCGGCAGCATGGGGAAGTGGAGGGAAGGGAGGCTGCTGGGCGTTGGGATCGTGCCGCCTCCGTAGCCCGCGCAGGGCGACGCAAGACGGACAAAGAGTTTCATGGGTTGTTACTATTTTCTCTGTTACAAAACGTCTTATATTTTGCAACAGAGCGAGTATATGGTGGTACATCACTTATTTATTTATTGCATTAGCATGACTAGTAGCTCTGCGTGGTCAATCGTTGATAGCCACGTGACAAATCTAAATCTCAGCTTAGTAAATTGATAGGCTGGATGAAGCCACTGCTAGTCGGATATGCACATGTATTTTGACTAAATGTTCATTTTTTACCTATGTCTAACTAAATTCTTGGATGCGGTAAGCTTTAGCTCGAAGTACTGTATATGCGAAAACCACTAGCTAAACGCCCAAACGTTCATCGCATCTGTTCTCTCTGTTTCAAAATATAAGACGTTTTAACTTTCTAAAAGGAGTGTATGTATATCCTTTTTAATGTGTAGGTTCATATATGTTTTGAGCGAACCTACACACTAAAAAGGGTCTAGACACACTCCTTTCATAAAACTAAAACATCTATATTTTAAAACGGAAGGAGTAAACCCAAAGCCACAACCCACAGGTTACTTGTGGCTATCTCATGAGCAAGAAAAAAGGACGGAGCGATGGAGGGCTCCGAAAAAAGGGGAGAGCCGTTGTGGCGACCTGGAGGGCGATTCTGGCCAATCTCCTCCAACTCCGACGATGAGGACCTGCCCTCACCGCCGGAGACTGATGCCTCGCCTGTTGCAACACCTCGGTCGTTATCCTATCTGTGTAGGACGCCGATCGCTGTCCCTTGCGACCTGGGGCTAGAAAGTTCGGCGGCTTTGCGAAAGAAAGAAGAGAAGAAGAGAAGGCAATGGCAAATGGCTGCGGAACTGCACGTTGAGCGGACTGGCGCTCGCTGACAGGTAATTGATCGTTGTCCTAACCCTGTCCGTGCCAATGCAGGTTCGAAGCCATCCATCACCAACGCAGTATTGTCACCATCATCCTTTCTGTTGGACAATTTCGACGCCAGTGAGTGGATCTTAGTTCAGAGGAAGAGAAGATTTGCTACGGCGGTCAGATTCCATGCGAATCGCCGGAGAAGATCAAGATCTCCGATGACAGAGAAGGTAAATGGTTTGTTTTTCAAACGAGCGTTGAACCCAGTCATTACGGATCGGATCAATCCCGTGGACCATGTGGGTCACGGATTGACTTCGACGGGTCATTCCCTAGCATCTAAGGGTGGCGTTTTGGGCCCCAAGCTAGTGGCCCAGATTGAAAACACTAAAAGGCATGCCGCAGGGGGTTTGCGGCGGCTGCTAGGTCACATCTGGCATAGCACTTCGAGGTCAGCGGTCATCGTTGAACCTAGTGCCTGCGCTGCTTCAATGGCGAACTCTGGCGAGGGGAATTACCCGCAGAGAGGGAGAGGACAAGGATCTGGAGGTGGCCGCGGTGATGGTCGATGGGATCAGACCGGCGGTCGCTTCAATAATTTTCATCAGGGAGGCCCTAGTGGCACGGCTGGTGATGGGATCAACGGTGATCACCAAGGGAGCTTTCAAGGCGTGGAAGATCAGGGAGGTTACCGCCGTTTCGGTGGAGGCCGTGGCAATTCCAGCTCTGCGGCTGGTTTTGATGGTGGTCATGGAAACTTCAACGCTGGTTCGGGTTTCAATCGAGGCAATGGCCGCCGTGGTTATGTGATGGCTCAATACACGGCGCCCAGAAAAGTGCTTGGTGCGTGGTGTTGATGTAGAGCTCGTTGGGAACCCCAAGAGGAAGGTATGATGAGCACAGCAGCAAGTTTCCCTCAGTTATGAAACCAAGGTTTAATCGAGCCAGTAGGAGCAAGGAAACACCTCAAAGGTGTTACTAGCTGAGCTTTGGCAGGACGCACTACCGGTGCTAGTAGCAACGTGGAGACCTGCACAACACAACCATAGAACTTTATCCCTAACTTGCGATGAGGTTGTCAATCTCACCGTGTTTTGCGGAAAACAAAGGATTAAACGTATCGAATGGAAAGAAGTAAAGGTTTGCAGAAAGTAAACACAAAGCAGTAAACAGTTGTAGATTGTATGTAAAGAAAAGGACCGGGATCCATAGTTCACTAGAGGTGGCTCTCCTTAGATAGGTAACATGCTGGGTGAACAAATTACAGCGGGGCAATTGACAAACACCGAGAAAGCAATACATGCATATACTAATCATCTTGACTCCTCTGAGACTTGATTGGGCATTACAACATAATACATAGAACGCCATCCAACTGCATCTATGACTAATAATCCACCTTCAGGTTATCATCCGAACCCCCTCCAGTATTAAGTTGCAAGCAACAGATTATTGCTTTATGAATTGCGTGTAAAGTAAACAATACAATTGTTCTATGAACAAAAGATCGTTTGTTTTCTCCATAGTAGCAACAGCACATCTAGTACCTTAGAGATTTCTGTACTTCCCCAGATTACCAGAGGCATGAACCCACTATCGAGCATAAATACTAACTCTTGGAGTTGCTAGCATCTACTTGGCCAAGATAGCTACTAACAACGGAAAGCATGCAAGATCTCAAATAACAAAGACATGAAAGAATCAATAATCAATCTGAAATAGCATCTTAATATCCATCGGATCCCCGCAAACACAACATGTATGGATTACAAATAGATGATCTTGATCATGAACGGAGCTCACAAGATCTAAACATGAAAGCACAAAGGAGGAGAAACCAGCCATCTAGCTACTACATGGATCCGTAGTCCAAGGATGAACTACTCACGCATCACACCGGAGGCTTGCATGGTGATGAAGAAGGCCTACAGGGTGAATTCCCCTCTCCGGCAGGGTGCCGGGAAGAGCTTCAGATCCCTCCCGCTCTAGGGATGGAGATGACGGCGGCTACAGACTCTTTTGTGGATTTTTAATCGGGTCCTATGGTTTTCGTCCCGAGGAAAACTTATAGGAGGAAGGAGAGGCCGAGGGGGTGATGGGGTCGGCCAGACCACCCCCTGGCGCGGGCCAGGCCTGGCTGCGCGGCCAGGTGGTGTGGCCGGCCCCTGGCCCCTCTCCGTCTCGTATTCTGGCACTTGATCCCTTCCGGAAAAATAGGCATTTTGGCTTTTGTCCCGTCCAATTCTAAGAATATTCATTTTCCGACTTTTCTGGAACCAAAAACAACAGAAAACAGGCAGCTGGCACTGTGGCTCTTGTTAATAGGTTAGTCCAAAAAATCATAATAAAAGTACTCTAAAGTTGAAATAAAACACAAGAAAGTGGATAAAACCAAACATAGAACATCAAAAATTATAGATACATTTGCAATGTATCATTATGGTAGTGGCGGTGGCCGCAACCCTTGGAGATCTAATCGAGGGTCAAATTATAGGAACTACAATCGAGGTTCATATGGTGGTCGTGGGAGTAGTACCAGAAACTTTAGTGCACGGAATCTATCTCTGCAAGAACAATTTGTGAGGAATGCAGCGGCTGCCATTGCAAAGGAATTTGCTGAACATGCAGTGAACCTACAAGGAAATTTTTCGGGTTCAGGTGATGTTTCTGAGCTTGCTAGGACAGTGGGGGTAGCTACGCATCAGGCTGAATCAGTGAGGGTTCAAGCACAACAGCAGCAGCCTCCGCAAAACGCTGCTGAGATTACTAGCCAACCTGTCGGGCCACTAAGGCAGCATGCTGAGGCGTTGCGGCAGCCTGCCGTGGCTCAGAGACAGCCTGTCGGTGCCCCGCGGCAGACCTCGGTAACAATTCCTGCAGCCTCACAAAGAAATGTTGTGGCTAGGAACAATGAGTTCAGAGAGGCAGCTGGAGATGCAGGGTCGGATGGTGGCCAACAAGCTAGGGCCAAGAAACATAAGGGTCCGAAATGTTTTCTCTGTGAGAGGCCTGGACATAATCTAAATGACTGTACAACTATTCTATGTGAAATTTGTAGGTCATCTGAACATGTTACTAATGTTTGTCCAATTCTATTGGCACCAAGGCCTACCATACAAATGTATGGTTTTGCTCATGAGCTTTTGATGTTTTTTGAGGCGCCCACTATCGGTAACATTCGTCCTAGAGTGGAGAACACTCGGTTGAGCAGAGTTACAATTCTTGATGGTACTATGACTTTACCCGAGATTGTTTCTCAGCTGCAGTGGATTGCGCCAGATGAACAGTACAAATGGAATGTACGTCAAGTTGGTGAGAATGTCTATCAGGTAAACTTTCCGAGCAAGAAGGATCTTATTACTGCTCAACATTTTGGCACATATAAAGTACCAAATAGCACTTGTTCCATGACTTTTGATTTCTGGAAATCAGTAGTTCAGCCTGCATGGACCATTGATAAGGTTTGGATTTTGGTGCACGACCTACCCTCGGTGGCTCTAGATGATTATTTGAACTTATGGGCGATTGGCACCCTCCTGGGAAAAACACTAGAAATTGATTTGGATTATACTAGAGCAAGTGAGGTTCTGAGAATATGTGTGGCTTGCATGGACCCTAGTCTTATTCCAGAAAGGATGGACATTATGATTAAGGAGGAATTTTATAAGTTGCGCTTCCAAGTTGAGGGAGCATATTTACCACCTTTAGTGGATGATATTGTCATGGATGAGGCCAATGGGGATGATGGGGGTCCCGATGCTAATAATACAAATGGAGGGATGGATGGTAACACTAATGGTGATGCTAATTTCTTTATCAACGGAAATAATGTGGAGGACAGCACTGAGATGCAGCATGATACATCAGTACCTCCCCATCAACAAGCTAATCTGGAGCCTACTATCACCTTCGGGTCCTTCACATCTATCCCTGTGGAGGAAGATCGGTTGGTCCGATCTACACCTACTATGCATATGGCAACAAGTAGGGAAGGTATGCTCCAAATTTCTTTGCTTCGGTCATCTACAAAATCTTTTGATTCATCCTATGATTATGACCCTTCTTTACCATGTACAGCAAATGAAACAGTATGTTTGGGAGATGATTCTCAAAGGACTAAGAGTTGGGATGGTGTTGTGCTTACAGATATTCCTAACTCACCTACATATGTTGATGGTAAAAAAAATTACAAATCTTTATCAAACGAAAATGTTCTTGCTATTGCTAGTGATATCGACCGTCTGGGTATGCCAACATGCGTTTTTTCTTCAGCTGTTTCATCGAAAGCTGTGGAGAATGTTCCGTTTGTGCATAAAGCATCTATGAGTGGCGAGCATAACCTGCTGCCTCCTCTGCAACAGTCTGCTGCGCCTTGGTCCAGGGGCAACTTGGCCTTGCCTAAAATCCCAGGTGAGGGTTGTGGTCTGGTGATGCCATCGCCTGGAGGATGCTCTGATGGAGCAGTACGTCAAGGTCAAGTCTTCCAATCTTCCAAGAGCTGCGTGGTAGTGTGACCAACAGAGGCCACAACTAGCTCTAAATCTGCCCCTGGTTTGCTTGAGTCAAATTATAGGGTCGATGATAATATGTTGGAAGGTATAGATGATGCATATACCCCTATAAATTTATCTACTCCATCTGTTTCGATATTGTCCTATGATAACCATGATTTTTCGATGAATAACTCGCCTTCTACAGCTTCAACATGTGCGAGTAAAGCTAAGTATGATAGCGCTACGCTAAATTCTGCTATTGTGGGTACTGATACACCGCAGATAGGTGCGCCGGTGATGGGACAGGCCGTGATGGCGGCCAGTAGGAGCTCGGCAACCTCGCCAGTCTCTCCAAAAACCTCAGGATGGGGGTTTGTCCAGCAGTTACAATCTCCTGGACGGGGACACGAACAAGTGGCAATTTATGAGGTGGAGGTCATCACGTTTGGCGGAGTGCAGCCACCTTCTGGGCTTCGAACAAGTGGAAGGCTACAAGGACAAGCTCATGCGAATGCCACGCAGTTGGACAAAGCAATGTTGCTGGCTCAAAGGCGAAATGACATACAGGGCCAAGGTATGAATTTGCATAGTAAATTTTCAGTTTTAACTTTTTCCGAGGATGAGATAGTGCATAGGGCAAATAGAATTGGAGTGACTATGGGGGTAAATAAAAAGGAAACTTGTGAAGCAGTTAAGACAATTCTTGATCAGGAATTAGAACGATCTTTGATAATTTTAAAAAAGAAGGAAGCTACTGTTGATGAGGAGATGGTTGCTTCTAAACACTTACTTGTTTCTCATGCATCAGATCTTTGTGACGATCTGATTGATGAGTCTAGCCAGATTGATGATGATCTTCGTGAGTATGTTGCTCAAATTGAGAAGGTCACGCGTCCTCGTCGGCGAAAGTCTTATGATAAGACGAATATACGTAGAAGTACACGTATTAAAATTAAAAAAAATAAGTCTCAATGTCAGGACTGAAAGGGATGACTTGGAACAGTGAAGGTTTTGGTGACCCCGGGAAACATTTGTTTGTACACGAATCAATTAGGGATCATCGATTAGACTTTATTGCGTTGTTAGAAACGGGTAGGTCTAATTTTACTATTCCCTTTTTAAAACATCTGGCAGCGGGAAGAGACTTTACGTGGTTCTGTCTTCCACCTCATGGAAGGTCCGGAGGCATATTAATTGGCATTAATACAGAAACTCTTCAAGTTAAGAATGTTGTAACTGGTGATTTCTATATTAAATTGCATGTAAGATCTAAGGTCGATGGTTTTGAGTGGATCTTTATACCGGTGTATGGAGCCGCACATGATTCATCTAAACCTGATTTTTTTCTGAGCTTGTGCGTTTGTGCGAGACAGAATCATTACCTATGTTGTTAGGGGTAATTTCAACATTATGCGTAAACAGGAGGAAAAAAGCAATGACAATTTTAATCCAAGATGGCCTTTTATGTTTAACGCTATCATTGAGAGTCTAGACCTTCGAGAAATTGTTCTCTCGGGTAGACAATATACTTAGGCTAATTGCAGAGACAATCCAACATATGAAAAGTTGGATCGTATTCTGGCAAGTGTTGAATGGGAGCAGAAATTTCCATTAGTCTCGGTAAGAGCTTTAACACGCTCGGGTTCTGATCATACACCGTTGCTAATAGATTCTGGTAATCACGCTCATATTGGCAATAAGGCTCGCTTCTGTTTTGAACTTTCCTGGTTGCGTCAGGAAGGTTTCTTTGAGATGATAAAAAAGGAGTAGGAATCTGTATCCAGTGGGGACTCTCCTATTTAGAGCTGGCAATCTAAAATGAGACACTTACGCGGATTTTTGAAGGGATGGGCAAAGAATCTTAGCAGCAAATATAAGAAAGAAAAAGAAAGGCTTCTATCCATCATTGATGACTTGGATATTAAAGCCGAGACTACTCCACTTAGTGAATTCGAAAAAGATAAGCTTAGAGAGGCAACAGAGCATATTAGTAAACTTAGACGCGATGAAGAGACTAAGTGGGCTCAACGTACTAAGGTTAAACACGTTCAAGAGGACGACAATAATACTAAATATTTTCACCTCATTGCAAATGGTAAACATAGAAAGAAAAAGATTTTCCAATTAGAACAAGATGAAGGAACCATTATGGGCGAAGAAAACTTAAGAGTCTATATTACTGAATACTACAAAACACTTTTTGGTGAACCGAGTAAAGGTAGTTTCTCTTTGTTAGAGGAACATGTAGATGATATTCCTAGAGTGTTAGCTGAAGAAAATGTATGTCTTATAGCTCCGTTCTCTGAGAAAGAAGTTTTGGATGCTATTTCTCAAATGAAACATAATAAGGCTTTAGGACCTGATGGTTTTCCAGCGGAGTTTTATCAAACTTTTTGGGATGTCATTAAAAGTGATCTCATGGCTCTTTTTAGGCAATTGCATTCAGGAGAGTTACCCCTCTTTAAATTGAATTTTGGGGTGATTACTCTTCTACCAAAAAAAGAGAATGCGGTTCAAATACAACAATATAGACCAATTTGCTTACTAAATATTAGCTTCAAATTTTTTACCAAGGTGGCTACTAATCGAATTACTGATTTGGCTCATAAGGTGATTAGACCATCCCAATCCGCCTTTATGCCAGGACGACACATTCTGGAGGGTGTTGTTGTTCTGCACGAAACCATCCATGAACTTCATCGGAAGAAATTGGATGGTGTGCTTTTCAAAATTGATTTTGAGAAGGCATACGATAAAGTTAAATGGCCTTTCTTACAACAAGTTTTGCACTTGAAAGGCTTTGACCCACAGTGGTGTGAGTGGATCAAGCATTTTGTGCAAGGTGGCAGTGTAGGAATAAGAGTCAATGATGACATTGGCTATTATTTCCAAACCAGAAAAGGATTGAGACAGGAAGACCCTCTGTCTCCAATGCTTTTCAACATTGTTGCTGATATGCTCGCTATACTTATTGGTCGAGCTAAGGCAGATGGTCAGGTAGGAAGCTTGGTACCCCATTTGGTAGAGGGGGGAGTCTCCATCCTTCAGTATGCGGATGATACCATACTGTTTATGGAGCATGATTTAGAGAAGGCTGTTAATATGAAGCTAATACTTTGTATTTTTGAACAATTGTCGGGTTTAAAGATCAATTTCCATAAGAGTGAACTTTTTTGTTTTGGTAAAACAAAGGAAATGGAACAGAAGTACAAGCAGATTTTTGGCTGCGAGTCGGGTTCCCTCCCTTTTCGGTATCTTGGAGTACCTATCCATTATAGAAAATTGAGAAATTCTGAATGAAACCCGGTAGAAGGGCGTTTTGTCTCTAAACTAGGTTGTTGGAAAGGCAAATTATTATCCTACGGAGATCGTCTGGTCTTAATCAATTTGGTCCTAACAAGCCTACCCATGTTCATGTTATCGTTCTTAGAGATTCCTAAGGGGGTTAGAAAGAGATTGGATTTCTTTCGCTCTAGATTCTTCTGGCAAAGTGATGATAATAAGAAGAAGTACAGGCTATCTAAGTGGAATATCATTTGTCGTCCTAAAGATCGGGGAGGACTTGGCATTGAAGTACTTGAGATAAAGAATATGTGCTTGCTTAGCAAATGGTTATTTAAACTCCTAACTGAGGAAGAAATGTGGTAACAAATTCTTAAAAACAAATATCTTCGAGGTAAGACGTTATCCCAAGTAGAAGCTAAGCCCACAGACTCCTCCTTTTGGAAGGGTCTTATGCGGGTGAAAAATATGTTTTTCAATGCGGGACTTTTCAAAGTAGGAGATGGAGAAAGCGTTCGCTTTTGGGAAGATGTTTGGTTAGGTGATACATCGTTAGCACATCAATATCCATCCTTATACAACATTGTCAATAGGAAAAATGTTTTGGTAGCGGATGTTCTATCGCAAACCCCTCTGAATATTGGTTTTAGAAGGAGTCTGACTGGTAACAAATGGACATGTTGGTTGCATTTGTGTCGGCGCCTAATGATGGTACACCTAACTGATAATCCTGATCAATTTATTTGGAAGCTTACCAACACAGGTATTTTCACTGTTAAATTTATGTATCTTGATCAGATGAATGGTCATACTAGATTCCTACATAAATACCTATGGAAACTGAAAGTCCCATTAAAGATTAAAATATTCATGTGGTTCCTTAAAAATAAGGTATTATTAACAAAAGACAACCTAGCAAAATGGAATTGGAATGGCTGTCAAAAATGTGTGTTTTGTGATTCATTGGAGTCCATAGACCATCTTTTTATGTCATGTTCATTTGCACGCATTATTTGGCGCATGGTTTATTTTGCTTATAATATACCCCACCATCCAATATTATTAATATGTTTGGTAATTGGCTTAAAGGAGTTGATAAGATATCCAAAGCTAGAATACGAATTGGTGTTTCAGCTTTATGCTGGTCCATCTGAACGTGCAGGAATAACATTGTTTTTAAAAAACAATCGGGATTTTTTACAGGTTATTCGTTTGGCTGCGTATTGGACCCAACTATGGTCTTTCTTACTCCCGGTGGATCAGCGGGAGCCGATGGTTACTGGATGCAACCAGCTGCTGACGGTTGCTCAGGACTTCTTTTTCCGGGCCACTAGGTGGCGTCACACTAGTAGACTTCAAAATGGATAGCCTTTTGTTGCTTTTCATTTTTAGATGGTTGATACCTGTATCGACCTTATCAGATCCATGATTGTAAGACTGTGATACTTCTCGAACAATGCAATAAAAAGGCTGTGTGCATCAATTGATGCAGAGGCCAGGGCCTAGCTCCCCATTTTTTTTAAAAAAAAACTTGTGGCTATCTCTGCCTTCACTTACAAAGAAGCAGTCAAAGCTATCATTAAGCACACCGGTCAACATTCTGTTTATCATTCTTCTCTATTATTGAAATTTGGGTTTTGCACAACTCCACAGACATGAAACCCCTGTAAACTAAGCACAAACAAGATAAAAAATGACAAATTCTTTCTCGCGCACCATGCATCCGACTTTCCAAAACGGAAGGGGAAACATGATGTGTACCCGATCACCATGCCCTATGTAGAATAGTCATCACCAACGTCTGAAGATTACATGGGATGCCCGATGCTGAGGACCTCCCATTGTGATATATATCCATCATCGCAGCGTCAAAAGATGCTAGTATTTGATCACACTTTCTTTACACATATCCGAGCCATGCAAGACGATCTGCTCATCATTGCACTTCAGCCTCCAATCAAATGGGTTTCTCTCTCTCTCCAACACTAGTGGAGGTGAAGAAATCCAGTCCTTGTTCTTGCGAACCCGCTGAGGAGGCCTTCTTGTCGTCAAGCTTCCAGGTCCACCCTTGCGCTTTGCACCTCCGAGGAGACCGAGAGCGACGGCTTCCAGAGCTTTTGCGGTGGGAGCCCGAGTTCTGGTTCCATGCCTCGGCTGGACTGCAAGATCATGTTTTCCTGCGGCCTCCATCACATCAGGAACTATCTCACTGCTCGAAATGGAAGGAGCTACATCTTCATTTTTCTGCAGGCAATTGTGATTCTCTGGCCAAGTCCCCATGCTAGCCCTGCCTACTGTCTGAATCTTTCCCTCTGATGACTTGTCCTCATTTATATTGACCACATTCAACCACATGCCATTGGTAGCAGCAGACTTCACAACATCTGCTATCTCCTCACATTCACCGACATCCCATTGGTAATTGTGATTCTCTGGCCAAGTCCCCATGCTAGCCCCGCCTACTGTTTGAATCTTTCCCTCTGATGACTTGTCCTCATTTATATTGACCACATTCAGCGACATGCCATTGGTAGCAGCAGACTTCACAACATCTGCTATCTCCTCACATTCACCGACATGCCATTGGTAATTGTGATTCTCTGGCCAAGTCCCCATGCTAGCCCCGCCTACTGTCTGAATCTTTCCCTCTGATGACTTGTCCTCGTTTATATTGACCACATTCAGCGACATGCCATTGGTACCAGACTTCACAACATCTGGTATCTCCTCACATTCAGCGACATGCCGTTGGTAATTGTGATTCTCTGGCGAAGTCCCCATGCTAGCCCTGCTTATCGTCTGAATCTTTCCCTCTGATGACTTATCCTCATTTATATTGACCACATTCAGCGACATGCCATTGGTAGCAGACTTCACAACATCTGCTATCTCCTCACATGGCTTCCCCTTCGTGGAACAGTTTTCCAAGGTTCTGGTTTGGAAACTACCACCAAGATCAACAACTGTTGACTTTAATGAAGTGGATAGAGGCTTCAATTTGTTTCTCTCTATAACATCAACATTTCGGAAAGAAAAGCTGCGCCGGTTGGTATGGTCATTGCTACACCTAGCAAACCTTCTGCGCTTTGGGGACAAATACACACGTCTCCCAGTTTTCGTTCCAAGAGCAGAGAAGCATGCCGCGTCTACTTCGTCACCATTACCATTGGAAATGTCTGAGTGCTGATCATCCGAAGAATGGCCATTAACTGGAAAAACAGAATGTGGTGCAGTCTCCATGTTTTGCAACAAATTCACCAGGGAGGTTGTACCGTAAACTGATTCCATTTCAGTGTTTTTCACAGGAGCTGTCACTCCTCTATGATATCCCTGGTCATCTGACATGTTATCATCATTATCTTGCTCCTGAGAGGAACTGTCACTGGACATATCATCTGAATACTGTGCAAATCCAGAACTAATATTGGCATCATCCGGTAAGCTTCTCAGCACCCTCACTTTGAAGGGCCCTTCCCCTTGGATCAAGCTAGTATCAATTACTGTGAACATCAGAAGCTCCGGATCATCATTCAAAGGACCATCTTGGCTTGCTGTCCAAGCATTTTTATGAGCTGTTACACCATTATCTGTACCAACAATCTCTAGCTCAAGAAGAGAGGGGTCTGTTGCCACCTTTTTAAGTACGTCAGTGGTAGAATCGAAATAATGAGTGCCTTTAGCAAGCTTCTTTCTTGAGAATTTTTTGATACCAGGAACTATAAATACAAGGTAATTCTTAGCCGTGCGGACGTCTTTTGGCTGCTCTGAATGCCACCCTCTTGCAAGCAAACGGGGCCAAACAGCTTCCCAAAAAAGATCATTTGATTTTGCCTTACTTCTCCTGCAACCACCTGTTAACAACTTGATTATGTCTTCTGCAGCAAGCGTGGAACAATTTATGCCTTTAGCCATGTTGGCAGAACCATATAGACCTTTGTTTGCTTTGGATGTGTCCTTAACAAATCCAGTCAAATCATGCTTCCCTTTACCAATCCCAACCACCTCAACGAAAGTTTCTGGCCCAATAGTGGATTTTAGAGTGAACACACATTCCTCTAAAGATGTCAGGTCATCACTGAAGGACTTCAAAACCTGCAATGTTCGAAGTAATTCAGCTCTCAGCCATGATGTATAGAACAAAGATACAATTTTCTGTTAATTTTAGAATCTCTTGTGATATTACACTGGGTAACATACTCGTGCCTGAGTCTGTCAATCATCAATCCATAGTGACATTTATAATGTCATATGACAGGAAATACTATCAAAATTGTAAGAATCATGAGCTTCTTTGGATAATTCAGATTAACAAAAGTGAGAGAAATTAAAGTCCACATTCTATCAAAATGCATACCTCAACTACCGAATCATGAGCTTCTTTGAATAATTTGGACTTCAAACGAGATATGAGCTCCAGCTGTCGGCGGCCAGTAAAAATGCTTTTCCCAAGAATGCATCTAGTAGTTCTTGTCTTTCTACAGTGTGACCATCGTTTATACGCATCTCCATTGTAGAACCTTCCATAGTAGTAAGAAAGCATGTCGCCGATAGTCTTGCTCCCTACAAACTTGCTCAACAGGATGAGATTTTTACCAAAAATGTGCAGCCCAAGAAGAAAGCACTCTTCCTCTAGATCATTCCAAACAGAGGCAGATAAGCCAGGCAGTAAAGCATTTTTCTCTGTTTCTCTTTGATGCACCATTGTCTTGTCAGTGAAGAGGCCGCGGCATTTTCTAGTGAAACATATAACCGTTTTTTCACCACAAACTGGATTACTCACAGATTCAGTTTGATCTACTAACAGCACAGCATGAGGATCCAGATATGGTAAATCACATTCACTTGTAATATTTTCCTTCTTATTGACTTCGCTTGGTGGATGACTTCCCCATACGATTGGTATAGCTGATCCAGTAGAACTAGGATCATCATACACATGTGACTTGCAACTGTAGAGTGGGCTGGCCATGAGATGACGCCGTTCATCCTCTGTGGCTAGATTGGGGATTTCTGCCTGATATTGACTTCCTATGGATGGGGCTATTGGTCGGTCATCAAGGCTAACATCCGAATCATGAGAAGCTTCTAAAGATAAATGGTTATCACCACTGTCTTCTATCTGAATTATCTCCATCTGTTAAGAAATGAAAGTAAGAAAGGTCTGTTGTCAGGGAACATCAAACTGATAAAATAAGAATTATTATCATCAACACAAATAACTATTTTTTTATGCATTTAGGAGCATGAATCAGACGGGAGCATCGTCAGCATATGCCCTGTTCTGTATGAAGAAGTGAACGCATGAGAGCTTTCATCCCTTATAGAGCTAGCATGCATCTCTTAATCTCTACATGCATGATATATGTAGCAACTAGAATGTGCTATATGCAACGGTAAAGTAAACCGCATTACTAATTCAGCAAGCACATGAGTAGAAAGAAGCACTGCAACTAGGAAGAACTGCATTATGCAGTCTGAAGTAACCTACATTCCGTGGAATCTCTCTGAAATAGAACTGATAAAAAAGGAGCTTTGTAAAATTTCAAGCTGCATCAAAGATTTGCAAACACTTGTTAACTTAGCTATGTCAATAACAAGATTGGAAGAACAAACACCAATCCAATAAGGGACATCAGAACCAATGTCACACAGCAATCACCAATTGTATACACACTTTATAATGTCAACTACAGACAGGCAATGTTTACGATTAATCCATGTTTAACTATTTCTGTGGAAGAGCTACAGCTAAGCATAATTCACAAATATGAATAAAAGAGTTTTTTTTTGTTAGGTAAGTAAAATTCTGTCGTGACACGCAGATTGGATCTCTCAGTATGAACAATAATCAGTTGTTGGAATAAAACACTGCACCGTAACGTACTACTAGTAGATATGAACTTGAGGATATGCTAGGCTATCCAATTCACAATCACTGCACCTGGGAGCAATCCTACGAATCTGAAGAGGCAAATCGAGTCATTTCCTAGAGCCCAAACCCACGAATCGCACCCTGCAAATCTCAGGCAGGCAGCACCCTGACCCACCAAATCCAACACACGGCCGCGCGTCCCATCGAGTACGACGACGGGCACGGAACAACTCACAGAGAACCCAAACCCGGGGGACTAGAGCAGACAGGGCAAGCAGCCAAGAACGCGCGGTGGCTGTAGGAACCAAACCCCATGCCCTCGCGACTCGCGAGGCGAACACGCGTATCATACGGACGCGAAACACCGTCGAAATCTGGAGATGACGTGATCATGGAGGAAAGCAGCGCGGCGGAAAGCAGGAACACGCGGCACAGCACGGCACGGCCGGGGAGGCGGGGACCGCAACACGCATCACCCGAAACGCCAGCCACCACCCGGGCAAGCAAAGGACGAACGTAAACATGGAAGGAAAAGAGAGCGGAGGGAGGCAACAAACCTCGGGTTCCATGCAGGCGAGCCGCCGCTGCCCCCTACTCGACGAAGCTTCGCCGCGGCCCGAGACCGCCGATTCTCGCTGGAGACAGAAGACGCGGACGGACACGGGACGACGACCGGTAGGAAGAGAATCTGGGCGGAGAGGGCGACGGGGATTCAGAGGCCGACGCGCGGGCGGGGTGGACGGCATGCGGCGTGCGGCGGGCTGCGGGGAGGAGGACGGCGCGTGAGGCTTTTGGGAGGGTGGTTTGTTGGCACGCAGTCGCGAGGAGGAGGCGGAGGCCACAGGGGAAGGAGCGGAGACGGGTAAGACAAAGAAAAGAAAAACAGAGAGGGGCCGTCGTCCTTTAAAGACAGACAGGAGGAAGAGAGAGAATCGGTGGGGTGCTGAGATGAGAAGGCTCGCTCTCACGACGACGTCGTGGGGCTGCCTGGCCTGGCTGCCCGCGAGGGCAATTTGTGTCGCGGAGTCTCCGGCGTGAACCGGTCCACCTGGATGCAGCTTTGGATCCAGGCCGTACGTTGGCTTCGATCCACGCCGAGCAACAGTGTGTACACGCAGTCGAATCGCAGGTTCTATTTGCGAACTAAAACGCGTCAATGGGCCCTTGTAAAACTTTCTCTTATTATTATGATGGTTCAATCGAAGATCTTGGCAAGTTCGTTATCTTTTTATTTTTGATAAAAGTAATACTCCCTCCGTCCCAAAATAAGTGACTTGAGTTTGTCTAGATTCGCATGTACCTATATACTAAAACGTGTCTAGATACGTCCGAATCTAAACAAACCCACTTCACTTATTTTGGGACAGAGGGAGTATATTAATATCGTGCAGATATCAATTAAATATAAACTCTGCAAAAGCACAAACAAAATGTCTGAAAAAATCAAAGATGCACAAAGCCAACTAAAAACAAGCAAAAAGAGGGGAAAAGGCTCAGTCACAGTGATCGATCACCCGCAGCAGTAACACTCCAACCACCGCTAAAGATAACACTTAGAATATATAAAAGGTTCTTCAAAAGCAACGGCTCCAGGAAGGAAACGGTGTACAACACCACCATCGCCTAATCAATAGGGTTTTTATCCTGGAGAAAGTCCGAACTTTCAAATGCCTTCAGTAAGGACATTGCTAGGTACAACCAATGAATGGCACAGTTTAGATTTGCACAGTTTAGATTTTCACCCTGAAAGTCAAGACTCGGTACTCGAGTAGCATCACCAAAAATGAATTCCTCCAGTGATGCATCACCCGCTTGCCGAGGCCGCTTCTGCAAGTTAACAAGCACCAGGATCACAAGTGCCACATGTACAGAATCGCCAAGAACAACATCCTGTAGCAATGTCCAGACAACGGTCTGTGAAGAAAAATCTTCATCGCAACCAAGACCCTCTGCCACTTCTTGTCTTCGGATCACAACCACTATGACATTCACAACCTCTATCTACACCACGAAAATCGAGACATCGACATATCCCATGGTGTGAACAAACAGCATAGCTTCGCAATGCGCCCTCTTGAAGCCACTAGGCCGATTATATGGACGCATATAATTGTACCTTCGTCCCTGCCTTCCAGCCTCCTACAAATTCCTTGCTCGATGCACAGTTGTTTGTATTCCTTCTTCTAGGGTAGTGGTAGAGAACACCCCAAACATGTCGACCTCTATCCCGGGCGTGGAAGGCTTGGCCAGCTGTATCATCCTCCCCGCGGGAGCTGGAGGATCCATCCTTGGCCAAGAGAGCCTCCAACAAATGGATGGATCCTTGAAGATGATGGTGGCTGGCTTGTAGGTATCCTTTGAAAGATTTTTTCTTTGTCTCACTGACTGATACATTGGCATGTTATAGAGATGTTGAGTTCCTTTAGCTTTAGGGAGCTTCCTCCTTTTACAACACGGTACAAGATGCAGCCAGTTCCTCCCACTTATTTATCTCTACTAGTGAGGTCTTGAGGAGTGACCTAGCAGCAGCAGAGACCAGGTTCGCCCACTTAACCAAATACCTGGCAAAGACACGTGAGGAGAGAAAAATTTCCTTGTAGGCCATCACCAAGGCCAACCAACGGGAGAGCAATACATGGAGGATTACACTCCGCCCTTCCCAGGCAATTGGCAAATTGATCGCTTCGAGAGAGTTTCTCGATAGTCCAAACCTATCGGGAGTTGGTCTTTAGGCAGCCCTATTCTTCATCTCCATCGTGGAAGGACTATTAACAGATTTATCTTCATGCTCTCTTCCGATCTAGAGCGAGAGGCAACCTAAAGAGTTTCTGAGTCTATGGCCATTGCACTGGCACACAAGCAGGTCGTGGTGCTAGGTCTGGTACAAGACCACATCTATACGGCCTTCCTTGTAGGAGAATGATATGATCATGTAGAGTACTGACATGAGCCCATAGAGGCCTTCATGAAGACGCTGAAGTTCGAGTCCGGTGAGATACTAGAGGGAGGTGAGGCCAAGGATGAGTAGTTTCAATAGCTCTTTACCTCCCTTGGTGTAACTCGGGATTCCCTTCCTGTAACTTTTGGACTTGGCTTAATGATACCTCTTTATTCAACGCCACTTGCTTCTTCTTTTTCCCTAGTCACATGGGTACTGGTGAGATAAATGGCTTTGAGATCGTGTAAGCACCTTTCCTGCAAAGCGTAGTCGGGGTTGGTATCTCGAGTCAATGCAGGCACCTCGCTCATAAAGTGCGTTCGAGGCTAGTAGCTCGAGCCGATGCGGGTATTTTTCTTGAAAAGTATGGTTGATCTAGTATCTCGAGCCAATTCGGGTATTTCTCTTATACAATTTTTAAGAGTCCTCATCCAATTGTCATCATGTTTAAGATGGTGTGAGTTTTTGGCTAGCCCGAGATTTTCAGTCTCGTGTGGAAGCCGTTATGCCTCTATCCCATTGACGACGTTCCTTGGGTCATTATCTCTGCTGGATTTCATCGTTATTCATAATTTCGTGTACCATGCCCTGTAGTTGCATTTTGGTCTTGGGTTTGCCTAAGCAATCCCCATTAAAGGTATTTGTGTTCTAGTCACTAGTGCTAGTGGTTTTTGAGGCATCTAGCGTAATTTAAGCTATCAGAGTGAGCATCAATCATTCAATGGCCTTATCATCACTCATGATATCCACATACTCGTTCCCCGTGGGTCAAACATAACCAGGGACGGAAAGAACCATCCTGGACGAACAGAAGGATCTTGAGCACTCTGAGCAGGAAATTTGGTATGTTCATATTGGAGAGCATAGAAGTTTTAGTGATGGGAGCAGGTTTTGGATATGATAACCATGTAACCTTAACATTGGTTCCAGTCCTGGCAAAGCATCTAAGTGCTGGGAGCGAAGGACCCAAGCCTCTACTCGTGCGTCATTGATAAATACTTGCATCCTTAGAGAAGTACATGAGATAGCGGGGCAACACGCGTCCTCTAGCACGAGGTCAATCAAGGATTTAAATAGTAAGTGTTTGTGAAAAGACAAAAATTAAGTGGTGTAATGCCCTTATGTGCAGCCCCTAGGTGGTCGATCACATGTTGGCGACTTGTTCGGGGAGCCTAGTAGGAATGTGAATGAGGTACGTGGTTTTCGGTTTAAAGGATGAGGCGCCTTGTCGTACTGTGTTTTGGACGGTAGTGTGTGAATGACGTGGGGTGATCATGCTAAGAAGAGTGCACGTTGGAAACTTCATCAGCTAACAAACAAGCAATACGGCTACACGGTGTTTACCCAGGTTCAGGCCCTCGGAGGGAAAACCCTACTCCTGCTTGTCTGCTCTTGATTAATGGAAATCTTATGATTACATGGGTGCCAAGATGGCAGTGTAGCACAGATGTAGTATGGCAGGTGTATGGCGAGGGTATGATTACCCTTCTTGTTGCTCCCTCCTGGCCCTTATCTAGGGGAGCCAGGTCTCAGGATACGTCTGAGTCAGTTATAGAACAAGGGCGAAACCCTAAGAGTTTCTATAGGGTTCTACCGTGTCCGTCAAGGAGTCGTGCCCCTCATGAGCTTGGCTTCATCTGAATAGTCATGGGCTTCATCATCCTTGGCAGATCGTTATGCATGCCCCTTGTTGGGCCGAACCAGATAGGCCAATGATAGGTACCCGTAGGGTATACCTATGTCAATAGCCCCCGAGTGTCTAGTCGAATCGAAGATTCTGATGGAGACTTTAGAAGCCATTCACTCAAAAGATAATGAAATTTTTGTATAGTTCATAGGGATTGTGGTTCATGTGCATGTTGATTCGACGGATCGGGACCAACTAATTGCTCTTGGGCAAAAACATACATGACCTACTCAAACTCGAGTCCCCGGACTCGAATTTGAATTTTTTTGGTGTAATTCAACTCATGCCTGATACGTTGCAAACGTATCCATAATTTTTGATGTTCCATGCTTGGTTTTTATCTACTTTCTTATGTTTTGTCCACACTTTGGAGTACTTTTTATACACTTTCTTGGACTAACCTATTAACAAGATGCCATAGTGTCAGCTGCCTGTTTTCTACTATTTTTGGTTCTAGGAAAATCAGAAAATGAATATTCTCAGAATTGGACGGGATAAAAGGCAAAGTCAGTTTTTCACCGAGGGGGACACGGAGCCAGAATACGAGACGGAGAGGGGTCAGAGGGCCGCCACACCACCTGGCCGCGCGGCCAGGCCTAGCCCGCGCCAGGGGGTGGTGTGGCCGCCTAGGGCACCCCCTCGGCCTTCCCTTTCGCCTATAAGATGCCTCCAATATAGAAATCCTAAGTACCCGATCAAAATTCCACGAAAGAGTCTATGGCCGCCGTCATCTCCATCCCTAGATCGGGAGGGATCTGAAGCTCTTCCTGCCACCCTGCCGGAGGGGAGAATTCACCCTGGAGGCCTTCTTCATCACCATGCAAGCCTCCAGTGTGATGCGAGAGTAGTTCATCCTTGGACTACGGGTCCATGTAGTAGCTAGATGGTTGGCTCTTCTCCTTTGTGCTATCATGTCTAGATCTTGTGAGCTCGGTTCATGATCAAGATCATCTATTTGTAATCATACATGTTGTGTTTGCGGGGATTCGATGGATATTGAGATGCTATTTTAGATTGATTATTGATTCTATCATGTCTTTGTTATTTGTGATCTTGCATGCTCTCCGTTGTTAGTAGATATCTTGGCTGAGTAGATGCTAGCAACTCCAAGAGGGAGTATTAATGCTCGATAGTGGGCTCATTCCTCTAGTAATCTGGGGAAGTGATAGAAATCTCTAAGGTACTAGATGTGTTGTTGATACTAGGGAGAAAACATCAATGCTTTGTTCATAGAAAATTCGTATTGTTTACTTTACACGCAATGCGTAATGCAATTATTTGTTGCTTGCAACTTAATACTGGAGGGGGTTCGGATGATAACCTGAAGGTGGATTATTAGTCATAGATGAAGTTGGATTACGGTCTATGTATAATGTTGTAATGCCCAATCAAATCTCATAGGAGTCAAGATGATTAGTATATGCATGTATGCTTTCTCGATGTTTGTCAATTGCCCCGCTGTAATTTGTTCACCCAACATGTCATCCATCTTAAGGAGAGCCACCACTAGTGAACTATGGACCCCGGTCCTTTCTTTTACCATCAATCTACAACTGTTTACTGCTTTCTGTTTACTTTCTGCAAGCTTTTACTTTCTTCCACACAATATATTTAATCCTTTGTTTTCAGCAAAACCGGTGAGATTGACAACCTCACTGTAAGTTAGGGGCAAAGTTCTGTGGTTGTGTTGTGCAGGATTCCAAGTTGGCAACAACACCTTGGATGTGTTTCCTTGCTCCTACTGGTTCGATAACCTTGGTTTCATAACTGAGGGAAACTTGCTACTGTGCTCATCATACCTTCCTCTTGGGGTTCCCCAACGATCTCGAGATATCTTGGGCCATCAAGCTCTTTTCTGGCGCCGTTGCCGGGGAGTCAAGGACATCTTCACAAGGGAGTCCCTCATAACCAATCTCTTTACTTTGTTATTTTTTGTTTTGCTTAGTTTATTTTTGCTTTGTTTACTTGTTTCTTTATCAAAAACAAAAAAATTAGTTTTACTAGTTTGCTTTCTTTATTAAAAACACAAAAAATGACTAGTCTTGAAAATACTAAGTTGCATGACTTCACTAGCACCCACAACAATGATTTCATGTGCACACCTATTGCTCCACCTGTTCCTGAGGATACTTTCTTTGAAATTAAACCTTCTTTACTCAATATTGTTATGAGAGAACAATTTTCTGATATTGCTAATGAAGATGTTGCTGCTCATCTAAATAACTTTGTTGAACTTTGTGAGATGCAAAAGCATAGGGATATAGATGGGGATATTATTAAGCTTAAATTGTTTCCTTTCTCTTTGAGAGGAAAAGCTAAAGAACGGTTGCAATCCCTAACTAGGAATAGTATTGATTCTTAGACTAAATGCAAAGATGCTTTCATTGGAAAATACTATCCTCCTGCTAAGATTATATCTATGAGAAGTGAAATAATGAAGTTTAAACAATCTGATAATGAACATGTTGCTCAAGCTTGGGAAAGAATGAAATCTTTGGTAAAGAATTGTCCCACTCATGGACTAACTGCTTGGATGATTATCGAAACCTTTTATGCAGGATTGAACTATTCTTCAAGAAATCTACTAGATTCTGCTGCTGGAGGTACCTTTATGACCATTACTTTGGGTGCTGCAACAAAGCTTCTGGATAATATGATGGTTAACTATTCTGAATGGCACACTGAGAGAGCTCCACAAGGTAAGAAGGTAAATTTTGTTGAAGAAACCTCCTCCTTGAGTGATAAAATTGATGTTATTATGTCTATGCTTGTTAATGGGAAAGCTCATATTGATCCAAATAATGTTCCCTTAGCCTCTTTGGTTGCTCAAGAAGAGCAAGTTGATGTGAACTTTATAAGAAATAATAATTTTGGCAACAATGCTTATGGTAATAACAATTATAGGCCTTACCCTCCTAATAATACTTATGGTTATAATGGCAAACCTAGAATACCTAGTGAAGGAAGAATTTTAGAATTTGAAAGAGCCACTAAAAACTTCTTGCAAATGCAATATGAACAAAATAAACTATTTACTCAAACTATGGAGGAACAATCTACCATATTGAAGAATATTAGTCATCAACTTAAGAGTTTAAATAGGGAAATTCCTAGTTTGCAATTGAAACTTTCTAATGCTGAAAGAAATATATCATCTTTGTCTGAAGCACAATCCTCTTTGATTAATAAAATGGCTGGTTAACCCGAAACTATTGATAATCCCTTTGCTGCTACTAATGCCATACAAGTTAGAATTGGTAAAAATGTTAGATTACTAGCTGAATTGCATGCTAAGTGGGAGAGAGAAGATGAAATTGCTAGAAACATTAGTGTTTCTACTATCACTACCACTAGTGTTGAAGCTAGTAATAGCTCTACTACTTTAGATGATAATTATGATTTTGATCTTGATGGTTGCAACATCTCTGAAGTAATTAAGTTCCTACAAAAGCTTGCTAAAAGTCCTAATGCTAGTGCTATGAATATGGCCTTTACAAAACACATTACTAATGCTCTCATAAAAATTAAAGAAGAAAATATGAAATATAAAGCTTCCATCCCTATGAAACAAGACGATGGTTGGGAACCCATCATTAATATGAAAGTGAATGATTTTGATTTTAAAGGTTTATGTCATCTTGATAGTAGTGTTTCTATTATCCCTAGAAAGATTTATGATATGCTTGATTTGCCACCTTTGGAAGATTGTTATTTGAATGTCCCACTTGATGATAATGCTAAAAAGAAACTCATGGGGAGTATTAATGATGTTCTTATTATTGTTAACAATGCTTATGTCCCTGTTGATTTCTATGTTTTGGATGTTGAATGCAATGCTTCTTGTCCTATTACTTTGGGAAGACCTTTTCTTAGAACTGTTGGTGCCATTATTGATATGAAAGAAGGCACCATTAAATATCAACTCCAACTTAAGAAAGGTATAGAACACTTCCCTAAGAAGAGAGAGAAGATTAATTTTGCCTCTCCTATGAAAACAAAATTTTCTCTTAATGCTTCTTTATTTGAGAACACTTGATTCTTTTTCTTGCTTCTTATGCCTAACTTAAAGGCGTTAAAGAAAAGTACTTATTAGGAGATAACCCAAAAGTTTTAGATGAGCCTTGGAAGTTAGTAATAACCGCTCCTTATCCTTTTTATTTGCTTTTTGTGCCAAGAGTAACCTCTAATGAGAGAGAAGTAATGATTGGGAAAGTTGCTGTCCCGAAACAGATTTTTGTGCTTCACCGTAAAATTTCATGTAAAATCTCTGTATGTCGTTTTGAGGCGTGAATTTTTTGCTTCTGCCCTAGGTTGTTATCGAACTTTCATTAGTTCAACACTTTTTGATTTGAGCAACAGAATGTCTTCGAAAAAATTGGTTTTTACCTGCTGGTCCGTTTTGACAGATTTCTGCCATTATTTGCATTTGCTTCTTGTTGGTTCCTTTTTGAGTTCTCTTTGGGGAATTGAGCTTTTTGAGGGAAGTGCTTCAGTAGCTTGTGTTTTAATGGAAGTTTTATTGGTGTTGAAACTGAACCCAAATACTTATTATCTTGAGTGCACTAATGTTGCTAATAAAGATTGTGGGAAGTTTTGTATGAAGGAAAAATTTCAGGTCTATGGAGAGAATGATGTAATGAGATGAAGAATGGAATAAAGCTCAAGCTTGGGGATGCCACCCTGTGTCACCCCAAGAAATATTCAAGAGGTACAAGCGTTAAAGCTTGGGGATGCCTAAGGCATCCCCTTCTTCATCAATAAAAATCTCAGGTTTCTTCCAAACACTTCATTTTTATTGTTTCATGCACAGTTGTGTTGTTCTTGGAGCATCTTCGTTTTTGTTTTTGGTTTTTGTGTGGGGCCCCCGAATTAATCCTCCGAGAATCCCTGTTATGCATACAACCACGATCCCATGATCAGTTAGTCGTGGCACATAACCGACAAGTATCAAAGTAAACATCCATTACATAACGAGTATGCTTCATACCTTATTTGCCATGATGGCTACATTGATCAACATCAGCGGAACTTCATTAAGCATAGAGCCCGAGCCATGCCTTAACCTATAGGCAACTGACTGGGAGAACGTCGTAGCTCGCTTAGCCGTCAACTTCATCCTCTTCTTGATATCTGACCAAGTTAATAGCCAGGGACAATGCCAGTGAGCACTTTGAATGTACTCGCACACCACCTTAAGTTAACAATAATAACAAGAGGATATGCATTATGACTATGGTAGTAGGAGGGCTCCAAGAGAGGTTCTTTTCTCAATTAGTTTCTCTTGTAGATATATCATCTACATATCTTTGTTGAAACTTTTGTAAAACATTTTGGAAACCTTTTTGCAAAGTTTTAGGGAAACTCTAGGATTGGGCCATGACCAAACTCCTTTTCTTCCTTTCGGACCATCCCCTGGTCGAAACATGGATTCCTTCCGACCATCCCATGGTCAAACATATCCAAAACCATTGCTTTTCCGAAATCCTTTTTGAAATCAAAACCAGCACCGCTCTACAGCAACCTTCCCAACCATCCATGACCGCGGACACGGCTATTCGAATAGATTTACACTCTGCAGAGGTTGCACACTTTACCCACACCATCCGGGTACACTACCCTGATCTACACTGATCATGGGCCGAGTAATCGATCAAGACCCTCCGGATGCCCACTCCAATATAAGTGCCTACCCTATGAGTGTTGTTCCCCTCAAAACCGGGACGTCGGGTACCGAGGACCAACCGGAGCACACTTTACACTTCACATAGTGGGCGCTTTCAATGAGGTGCTCATAGTAACGCCTGGCTGTCCGCAGACAGTTCGTTCATTCTCCAGGTCGATGTTCCACATGGACCTTTACGGGAGAAGGCCCAGCCTCCGAGGATCGCCACCCCCTGTAGTAGTTGTGTGGCAGCTTATACCAGAATAGACAAACATCAAATCCAGCCCTGTCCCATTCCAGAGTAATGTGGTTGCACGGGTTAATTGTTCGAGCAAAACTGCACATAACCGAGTGCGTTTTTGTAAACCTTTTTCCTCCATCTTTCCTTCACAATTTTGTAAAACAAAACCTTTTTATTTCTCAACATCTCTTGGGAGGTCCCACCTCACCAAGGTTTTATCATAAAACTTTTGGTAGAACTTTTTCCGGGGTCTTCCCATCCTATAGCTTTGCTTCGGCTAAAATAGGGTCTCCAAAGGGTTATGGTGTTATACACCATCTATTCTACTAGGGGCCGGTAGGTGTTATCAATGGGGTTGTACTTAATAGTACAAAAGTGTAATAGTTCGGAAGAGCCAAACCACTACCATATATACATCAACATATAGTAAAACGGTGCAGTTTTCATAAACAGTAGATAAAACATGCATAAGTAAACAGTAGGACAAGGCTTATGAGCAAGAAGGTGGCTTGCCTAAGATCAGCAATATGGCATAAATGTCCCTGGACTTCTTCTTATAATACCATAATATCCAATAAAAACCATCTTCTTCTCTCTGATATAACCGCAACTATCATCGTCAAAGATAGCACATGCAAGCAAACAAAACCACAATACACACAAGGCATACCAACATCAAAATTATACAGCCAACAAACATTCAATACCCTATTCACTTCAGTAGGTTTTGATGGATTAAGATAGTAGCAATTGGAAATACTTTAATTTCCTCTGTGGGATTTCATATATGATTTAAATTGTCCCATACCACCTAATAAAGGGGTTTGGACTAAGGCTTGGGTCTGTATGATACCATTGTGTAAAAATGATACCAACAGAGAGGGATTGATAAAATGAAACCAACAAAAGTGGTTTCACTATTTTATCACTTTTCTTTAAATAGTTATGATTTTCCTAGTGATAAAAGCTATAGTTTTAGGAAATAATTTACCAGAAAAGTTCTGGAGCTCCAAAAATTATTTCCTTGGATGATTTTGTAGGGTTTGATGTACGGAATAGCTGAGAGTTGGAATCACTCCGAAATAATTACCAGATTGCCTCAGGAAATTCCCAAAGGCAGTTCTAGAGCTGTTTTCTCTTTTTCACCAGATTAATTCTACAGAAGCTTTTGATATGCTTCCAAAGACACATGATGGGTATTTGATTTATCTTTCTATAGGAATTTGAATCACCCCATTTGGATTTGTAAAACTTCTTTAGTGATTTTTCTACTTGAACTACCCTAGGTAGAGATGATTAATTCACCAAAACTAAACAGAGCCTCAATAAAATTTGATCTCCTGGATTTTGGTAGACCTTAGTGTACCACATCACAGAGAGTTGGAATTAGGTCAATACATTTCATATATTGTCCTAGATAATTTCCTAAAGTCAGAGATGCCATGTTTTTGTTATTTTTACTGATGCCAAACCATGGTTCACCTTGTCATGAGGCAAGGACCAAAACATGGGTATTTCAATTATCTATCAAATGAAACTTGATTCATTCCATTTGAATATGTATAACTTTGTGGGTCTTTTATTGATTGAAAAAGGTACTATCAAGGAGATAAATCTACAGAAAAGATACAAATATCATATCGCCAAACTTTTGGTACTGCATGTTGTGGAAAACAACCCTAATCTTTATAAATTTTTGACCCAGGCATTGGGAGATGGTTTCCATTTTTAAATTGATTTAAACTGAAGGCCAAAATTACTGGATCTGGGCAAAAATAATAAAATCAAAAGGGGTCGTGGGCTGGGATCTGGGGTTTAATGGGCCATCTGGGGGGATTCAGCCCACGACGCACGAGGCGACGCGCAGGAGCGCGGTTCAAACCTGCGAGGGCAGGGCCCGCCTGTCAGCAATGGAGGGGCGACGAAGGGGGTATGAAGGGCGGCTAGCCGTTGGATCTAAAGGGGATCCGACGGCGCGCACGCGTCGTCTACCCTCGACAGCAGCGGTGGTGAGGGAAACCCTAGCAGAGGGCAGGGCAGTGCGGGGGAGGAGGCTTACCGGAGGGCGAAGAAGAGACGGGGAGGGTTGCAGGGCAACGCGGTCGACAACGACGACTCCAGGGAGGGGCGGCATGGTGCCGCTTGCTTCAGAAAAGGAGCCCACACGATGGAGGCCGAGGCGAGCTCGTCGGAGCAGGACCGTGGTGATGGTAGAGGTGGTCCTGAGCAATAAAAGAGGCATGGTTAGGTAGGAGATGAGGAGGGGGTTCAGGAATAGCCGCATGTAGAGGGAGAGGGGCAGGGAGGAGGGGTCCTTGCTCAAATCCATGGGGGAGGCCGAAGCTTCTTCTCCCTCTCTCTCTCGAGCAGGAGAGGGCAGGGGAGGAAGAGAGGTTCTAGGGAGAGGTAAGGTGGGTGGTGAGGGAGCAAATGAGCCAGGGGATAAGGCGCTGTACTGGCCTATGGCCTTATAAACCAAAGGGGAGAGGTCCATGGTGGACATAGTGTAGGAGGGGCTTGTGGGAAGGGAGGTGGCCATCTATTGGGCAGTAGGGGTGGTGGAGAGGGGAGTGTGGGGCTCTGGTCGAGTAGAGAGGGTAGGGGGCAGCTGTGAATGGGGCATATCTTTGTAAGATGTGGTTGTCTCTCTCTCTCTCTACTCGTCCAAGGGTAAAGGACAAGTAGATGTGTGATGGTGGTACTGTAGTGCTACAGTGGTGACGACCAGGAGGGTCATGGTGACTGGAGAGGAGTCCTTGACAAGCTTTGGTGATGGTTTGATCTTGGTTTAGCTCAATACTAGCTAGGTTTGCCAAATTGAGTAAATAAGTGATTTTGAAGGAAGTTTAGAAACTTGTCTTTGACAGGATGAGGAAATGGTACTGGGATGTAGATAGGGTCAATGCATAACCCTAGGAATTAATTGGGATTTTTCAGAGGATTTTAAGTCCACTTAGAATCATTTATTCACTAAGTGCAGAAGTAGTTTCTAGAATCCCATTTGATATTTTTACATTGGATAAGGTTGGTTTTTGGTGTGAGATGGTCCCAAATGTGAATACACACTTAGGGGAATTTCCCAAGATTTATTGGGGCTTAAAAGTATTTAAAGCAATTATTATTCCATTCCTGCCATTTAAGAGAATAGGCAAAAAGAAATAATAAAACCCTTCAAAAATATTTTATTTTGAAGTTGGAAGTTAGGGTATGACATATGGATCTCAATTGAGCCAAAATTTGAGGAAGTGTTTTGGCAAAAACCAAACTTTCCATTGTGGATGAAGTTTTGGGGATTTTGTCTATTAAAGGAATTAAATAGATTTTGGTCCATAATAATTATGGATAAAATTTGATAAATCTTGATGATCAAGGTATATGATGTAGACAAGGTGTAACAAGCATTTTCAACCTTGGGATTGGATAATTCAAGTTTATTTGGTGAAAACTAGAGATTTAAGGGTCTTGGGTAAGATTGTTTTCATGCCACCAAAACCTTGTTGGATCTTGGGGCTCAGAGCTCCCCTTGGGGCATGGGATATATGGATGGATAGACCAAGTGATGTAGATCACAAGGGTGTAGAGTTTTGAGCTTGATCCTACTTGAGATCACCAAGACGGGCTTTCAAACTTTGAATAAAATAAGCCTGCCAAAGAAGATTATCATCTAGCCTTCAAAACCTTGTGGGTTTAAGAAGCACAAAGGTCCACTTGGAACAAGTGAAGTAGATATGGATAGACCTATATGAATAGAAAATAACCATGCAAAGAGTTGGTCCGTAGAAGGTTGGATGATGGTGTGAGCTTCTGTCAAAATGGGCATGTTGACTAGATTTGCAGGAAAAGTTATTTTCTTGCCTGCAAGATCATCAAGAACAAGTGGCTTATAGGGTGGTCTAGCCAAGGGCAAGAGTGGACCTGGGTAGTACTTAGGATGGTCTACAATATGGATCTAATGCATTTCCAAAAATGCACAAGGGTTGAGAAAAGGAGGCACTCAAAAAGGTGATGTTGGAAATAGTTTTCCAGACTTGGTCAAATTTGGCAGACTTAGGGTTTTCTACTAGAATGTGGGTGGTGATGATTTTGAGGGGTGGCAAGGTACCAAAGCATCATCTAGCGTATTATGTTGAAGTCTATATTGAGTAGGAAGGATCCTTGCTTGATACTGGTCTTCATTGACTTGGGAGCTTCTAGAATTAGATCACTTCAGAGCTGATCTGGTTAAGGGTTTTAGATGATCACCTAGTAGCTAGGGATTAGATCATGCTTTGTAGTCGTGCTTAGGATTTTGTGATTTGGAAACATCTTGATCCTAGTGATGAGCTCCTAGAGTATCTCATACTATCTCCTAAGCAGACAAATCAAGCAGCAGATCAAGGCAATTCATCTTACAAACAAATCAACTACTACTAGGGTTACCATCAAGCCTAGCTTGAGGTAAGGATGGGAAATTTTGAAAGGTTGGAGTTTGAATAAGGTAAGAATTCTTGGTATCCCTACAAAGAGTAGAATTCAAGTTCTATACAAGGTTTTGGAAATCCTAGAGGTAAGAGTAGCTGAAGGTTTTGTCTTGAAAACATAAGGAGATTATAGTCCTCCATAGTTTGGTCAATAGAAGCTACTAAAATAGTTTTGGTTACAGAAGCATCTTGGATCATGTTTGAAATGCCAGAACATTTGAGAATATGTGAGATGAGCCAGGATAGTTTTGTTAAATAACTTTTGTTAACTGAGGTTGAGCTAAGGAGTATATCAGGCATAAGCACAGGCAACAACAAGCAAACACTACAACACTTAACAAGAAAAAGTTTTTGTTCCCCCTAATTTTTGCATTCTGGACAACTAATCAGGGTTGCTGAAATTGGGATGTTACAGACCTTTCCCCCTTAAAAGAATCTCGTCACGAGATTCAGGAGAGTAGGGTTAGGGGATTTTGAGTCAAGGTTAGCGCTACTGGTTTCAAGCGTGTTATCTTACGGACTCCATCTTTGAAAGTGACTACTCTGTCGATGGAGTTAAGCTTCAGTCTTCCGGGGTGCACGGAGAGTTGAGTAGAGTCCAGCCCTGATTGCGAGCGATGATCTTATATTCCTTCAGGGCTCGGTATCTCGAGGGATTAGGCTAGGCAGACGACCTCGATTCTAAACTTCACGGAGTACTCGTCGGTGGATAGAATCTACAGCTGGGTGTACCTCTCTCTAAGGATCCACGACTCTACCTTAGGGGCGTAGCATATCCTAGTTAACGATTTTAGGGTCGAAACTCTTGAGTTTGCTTCTGGCGAAGAGTTACTCTATTTTTGTGGGAAAGACGCAGTCTTTCCCCCTTAGGGTTAAACTAGGGTGGCTTTCGAGGGGTTGATGTAATCCTTCCTTCTTGGAGTCATAGATTAAGGTTTTGATGACTGTCTTCATTCTTGCTCCTTGATTTGAGCTCTTCAGACGGCGTCAACGAAGCTATGTCTTATGGGGCTTATCTACTACTAGTATTCGTACTTGGCCTATGGGAGTCGTTGGAGTCTCACGTCCTCTAAGTGATTGGAATTGAGCGGTTAGCGGAGCGGTCCTTCGGGTGGGTCTTCAGCTGAAGTAGCAAAGGGACTTTGTAGAATCTTCAATTAGATTCTCCTATGTTAACTCGCGAGTTGCTATTTTGCGAAAGGACGTCAGATCCCGAGATCTCTTCTAAAGCTTCTTCTGGTAGGCGGTCTTCTGGATTTGAGTGGAAATACGCAGTCTTTCCACCTTAGAGCTTCATAAGGTGCGTTAGGAGTGGTGCGGATCTTCTGCCTTGAAGCGCTGGTGGGATGCTAAGGGAGGCTGTATCTCCTTGGGTCTTGATATGAGGTCCTTGAGTGAAGTTCCATTGATTCAACCCTTTCGTGGGTGGCTTCCTAACGAAGTTTGATGAATTTAGCTTAGGGCAAGTTAGCGGTTAACAACTCTCTTGCTAGTCTTCGGACAAGGTAGGGTAGCTAACGTCATAGAAAATCTCTTCACTTGAACTCTTTGCGTTGCTTTTGCTCGATGGTGGAGTAAACTTGGTGTCTTCATGCATCCTTGTCATCTGGTTTCAGGGGTAGTTCTGGCCTTCTAGGGAGGAACTTCCCTTCGGTTTGGGTAGGGTCGACTAGATTAGTTAGTCTCCTGAGGCGGTCAGAAGCTCGAATACACTAAAGGTTAGTGTGGTTAGGTCTTCACTTCTTGTCTTGGTTGACTTATCGGGTGGTTTCTTGTGGATATTGAGGATCCTTCGGTGATCGACTTCTGGCTTCAATGGGATTTTTCTATAATAGACTAATGAATAATGGAGTGCTGCGCTACCGACGAGTCTTGAGAGGTGAGTTCGATGAGGTCTACCATTGTGCTGAGGTGAAGTATTCGAGTTGCTCTGACTTGACGAGGTCGGGCTTCTGTTTTCTGGCGATTCTTCGCCTCTCATAAACTCCCGAGGTTAATCTAGGTTCTCATTGGCGATAACTAACCGGGGGTTCTTCCTGAGTTACTAGGTAGGGTACCACTCCTTGAGTCACATTTGTCAGAGGTCTAAGCAACCAGAACACACATACTAGGCGAACAGAGCGAGGGGATCGCAATGTCCTTGGCAAACAGCACACATCAAGCAACACATGATGAACTTAGGCAAGCAAACACGGCCAACTAGGGGACCAAGGAGTTAACTACTCACGATATAGGGGAATCCTATCTTAGGACTATTTATCCTAGACATCATTTCTCTTAACGCCCGAGTAACTATCTTGCGTGTGAAGCCTTCGCCGAGTCATTGGACGCTTCTCGATAGTGTAGTACTTGATTTCTTCTAATTAGGAGGATTTCGCTAGTAGGGCGATCTTGTAGTTTCCTTGTGTTTGCTGGTAGTTGGTTCTCTTCATCTCGTCCTCAATGTCTTCACCGGGTTCTAGGTCCTAGTTATTTGAAATCCGTAGGTTTGAAATTTGGACGAGGGATAGAGGAAACCATGTTTCGAAATCCTTTAAACTAGAATGAGGTAAGAAGTAGAATGTTTCGAAATGTTTTGAGGAATTAGTTTATGGAAGTCGGTGTTTCCAAAATAGTTTTCCTATCTAACGACCATGCTAACTAGGTTCTCCTACAGTCAGGATGGCTCTGATACCAAGTCTGTGGGGCCCCCGGATTAATCCTCCGAGAATCCCTGTTATGCATACAACCATGATCCCATGATCAGTTAGTCGTGGCACATAACCGACAAGTTTCAAAGTAAACATCCATTACATAACGAGTACGCGTCATACCTTATTTGCCATGATGGCTACATTGATCAACATCAACGGAACTTCATTAAGTGTAGAGCTCGAGCCATGCCTTAACCTATAGGCAACTGACTGGGAGAACGTCCTAGCTCGCTTAGCCGTCAACTTCATCCTCTTCTTGATATCTAACCAAGTTAATAGACATGGACAATGCCAGTGAGTACTTTGAATGTACTCGCACACCAACTTAAGTTAACAATAATAATAAGAGGATATGCATTATGACTGTGGTAGTAGGAGGTCTCCAAGAGAGGTTCTTTTCTCAATCAGTTTCTCTTGTAGATATATCATCTACATATCTTTGTTGAAAGTTTTGTAAAACATTTTGGAAACCATTTTGCGAAGTTTTAGGGAAACTCTAGGATTGGGTCACCCATTTGTTCCTCCTTCCGGTCATCCCATGACCAAACTCCTTTTCTTCCTTTCGGACCATCCCCTGGTCGAAACATGGATTCCTTCCGACCATCCCATGGTCAAACATTTCCAAAACCATTGCTTTTCCGAAATCCTTTTTGAAATCAAAACTAGCACCACTCTACATCAACCTTCCCAACCGTCCATGACCGCGGACACGGCTATTCGAATATATTTACACTCTGCAGAGGTTGCACACTTTACCCACACCATCCGGGTACACTACCCTGATCTACACCGATCGTGGGTCGAGTAACCGATCAAGACTCTCTGGATGCCCACTCCAATATAAGTGCCTACACTATGAGTGTTGTTCCCCTCAAAACCGGGACGTCGGGTACCGAGGACCAACCGGAGCGCATTTTACACTTCGCACTGTGGGCGCTTTCAATAAGGGGCTCATAGTAATGCCTGGCTGCCGCAGACAGTTTGTTCCTTCTCTAGGTCGATGTCCCACATGGACCTTTACGGGAGAAGGCCCAGCCTCCGGGGATCGTGACCCCCTGTAGTAGTTGTGTGGCAGCTTATACTAGAATAGACAAACATCAAATATAGCCCTGTTCCATTCCAGAGTAATGTGGTTGCACGGGTTAATTGTTCTAGCAAAACTGCAAAGTACCGGATGTGTTTTCGTAAACCTTTTTCCTCCATCTTTCCTTCAGCATTTTATAAAACAAAACCTTTTTATTTCTCAACATCTCTTGGGAGGTCCCATCTCACCAAGGTTTTATCATAAAACTTTTGGTAAACTTTTTCCGGGGTCTTCCCATCCTATAGCTTTGCTTCGGCTAAAACAGGGTCTCCAAAGGGTTATGGTGTTATACACCATCTATTCTACTAGGGGACGGTAGGTGTTATCAAGGGGGTTGTACTTAATAGTACGAAAGTGTAATAGTTCAGAAGAGCCAAACCACTACCATATATACATTAACATATAGTAAAACAGTGCAGTTTTCATAAACAGTAGATAAAAGATGCATAAGTAAAACAGTAGGACAAGGCTTATGAGCAAGAAAGTGGCTTGCCTGCGATCAACAATATGGCATAAATGTCCCTGGACTTCTTCTTATAATACCATAATATCCAATAAAAACCATCTTCTTCTGCTCTCTGATATAACCGCAACTATCGTCATCAAAGATAGCACATGCAAGCAAACAAAATCACAATCAACACAAGGCATACCAGCATCAAAATTATACAACCAACAAACATTCAACACCCTACTCACTTCAGTAGGTTTTGATGGATTAAGATAGTAGCAATTGGAAATACTTTAATTTCCTCTATGGGATTTCATATATGATTTAAATTGCCCCATACGACCTAATAATGGGGTTTGGACTAAGGCTTGGGTCTGTATGATACCATTGTGTAAAAATGATACCAACAGAGAGGGGTTGATAAAATGAAACCAACAAAAGTGGTTTCACTATTTTATCACTTTTCTTTAAATAGTTATGATTTTCCTAGTGATAAAAGCTATAGTTTTAGGAAATAATTTACCAGAAAAGTTTTGGAGCTCCAAAAATTATTTCCTTGGATGATTTTGTAGGTTTTGATGTACGTAATAGCTGAGAGTTGGAATCACTCCGAAATAATTACCAGATTGCCCTCAGGAAATTCCCAAAGGAAGTTATGCAGCTGTTTTCTCTTTTTCACTATATTAATGCTACATAAGCTTTTGATATGCTTCCAAAGACACATGATGGGTATTTGAATTATATTTCTGTAGGAATTTGAATCACCCCATTTGGATTTGTAAAACTTCTGTAGTGATTTTTCTACTTGAACTACCCTAGGCAGAGATGATTAATTCACCAAAACTAAACAGAGCCTCAATAAAATTTGATCTCCTGGATTTTGGTAGACCTTAGTGTACCACATCACAGAGAGTTGGAATTAGGTCAATACATTTCATATATTGGCCTAGAGAATTTCCTAAAGTCAGAGATGCCATTTTTTTGTTATTGGAACCACAACGATGATAACTAAATTATTAGCAACTCGTTGTAAATCAGATATTGACTATAGTACGAGAGATAGACAGTCGCCAGCCACTTATGCAAAACTAGTTGCTTGTCAGTCGTGGAATCGGTCTCATGTGCGATGACATGTAAGGTTGGTCCGGGCCGCTTCATCCCACTATGCCACCAATATCCAAAGTACATATAAGAAGCAATAACATGATCATGACCGCCCACATACTCTTATGTGTTCTACCTGTGTAAAGCACCTACGCATAGATCAGGTTCTAATTCCACTTAAGGGTTCGTAGCATAGCAAACAAAAAAATTCCTACGATGGGAACTATACGCCAAGATCTATCTACTAGATACAAGCAACAGGTGGATATACATCCATGGAGAACTTACCCTCGAAGACAACAAAGTTTTGTTAACGAGTAGGAACTCGTGGATGATGTAGTCATACGCTTGCCGATCTCAAGATCGTGTGGAAGTCCTAGCGCCGCAAACCAGCAGCGCATCCGACCTTGCATACACGTCCAGGCCACCGAACAACCTCCGCGTCCTCGCTCCAGCGATGCAACGGAAGCAACAATTCCTTCTAGACGAAATGCCACTAGGAACATGTATCTCGCTAATCCGAGACCATGGGTAAATAATTCTAGAGGGGGAGAGAGATCCTTCACGAGGAGGTGTGAGGAAGAAGGGTGAGAGGGGTGGCCTTTTATAGGAGGAGGGGGTACCCCTCCCCATGGCCGGCACCCCATGGGGGGTGACCCCGCACCTCCCCCATTCATGTGGTGGTAACCCCCTCCACATTAAAATGCCCCTTCACATTCTCTTTTAACGTCTCCACTTTAAATGCATTAAATTTCTCCAAATTTAATGCTCTCTCATATAATAAAACTCTTTTATTAATTTTATTCAGAATTTTGTTAATTACTTTAGTTAACAAACATTCACATAAAACCCCCTGCAACATTTCAATATTACATGCAAAACCAATTTCAGCAATTTCACCCGAAACAGTTTCGGTGTCCATTGAAATAATTCCAGCGCTTTGCAATTCATTCGTCTGAAACATATTTGCTCCAAATGGTGTTGGTGTCCCTTAAGTGTGTCACCCTATGGTTCGTGAATAATGCAGACATGATCGAGACCCCTCTCGGATCAATAATCAGAAGCAGGACCTAGAGATCCATACCGACTCCTACACATTCTACGATGACTTTTGTGATCGTGAGAACCTTTAATGCTAGTAACTAAATACCTTTGTCTCGCGATATATAACATGTCCGAGATTCAATCATCGGTATCTCCATATATAGTTTGATCTCATTACCGACATGTACTCTTTTCTCGTTCCCATGATATAACATTCTAGTGATCTCATCACTTGCTTGCAAGCTAACCAATGTGATTTTATCGAGAGGGCCCAGAGAATATCTATCCGTCATCGGGGTGGATAAATCCCACTCTTGATCCATGAGGATCTACATAACACTTTCGTAGCACTGAACCCACCTTTATAATCACCCTTTCACGGTGTGACATTTGATGTTATCAAGATACTCTTCCAGTGTTAGTGATTAAAATGATCTCATGGTCTAAGGACTAGGATTACTTTGTTAGATGTTATAGCAATATAAACACAATGACTTTGATCGTAATGCTATACTTTGGATGAATGTTCATCACATCATTCCACTAATGTTGTGACCTCGTTATTAACAACATCCAATGTCCATGACCAGGAAACCTTGATCATCTTGTTAATCAATGAGCTAGTTTATAAGAGAGGCATAACTAGGAACTTTCCTTTTGTTTATTAAACACACATGTATTAATGTTTCCAAATTAATACAATTATAGCATGCAAAATAAACATCTATCATATACTTGGAATATGTATAATAACAACTTTATTATTGGCTCTCGGGACATATTCCCTTCACTCGGCAAGGTACTGAGACTAAGGGTAATTAGGCTAACAAAAAGGCCTAGCATACAGTGCAAAAGTGTCGACTCGATTGACACCAGAATCTTACTTTACAATCCAACATGCAACTATTCTTTACAAGATACAAGTACTTTACAATTCTTCATGTTTTATGCAGCTTACAAGGATGTCAACTTCGTCGAGCTATTCTATCAGGTCCTCTAATAGGAGTCGACAAAACAACTAGCTACGACATACACTCAAGACCCGAGTCAAGTACCTCCTCGGATGGTTGCATCGCTTGATGCTACACACACGCGATGTTGGCCACCACCCGACAGAAGTTACTGTGTTGATTCCATACGCATCGTTGACTCACCCGGCTAATCGATGCAACATTATTCTACAACATCGGCGCTTGGATCCTTCTGCATGAGACGCTAACTCGATGCACTTCCGGCTCAGTGGTTTCTTCTCGCATGATTTTCAACTTCATCTACAAGATACAAGACTCGAGTCTTTGCCCGAGTCTACGACCCTGCCAGACACTCGGGGGCTACTCCAAACTGGAGCACTGAATGTGCATATACAAGATCTTCGAGTGGCATGCTCTGAATCCTCACTCAAATGCACGATTCGACTAAGGACTCGGGGGCTACTCCCATAGGGAGCACTGGCCACGCACCTGATTTTTTTGTGAAGATATCCAAGCATTATGAAAACCCTTCACTCGAATCTACGATTCGATTGTGGGCTTTGGGTTACTCCCATAGGGAGCGCTGAAAGCATATTCGACTGAAACAAGCAAAAGACGTCAGCAGTCGCAAAATACTTATAGTCCCCACTCGAGTCTACGACTCGAATAGGCACTCGGGGGCTACTCCCATAGGGATCACTAGTCGTGCACCCTATGATTATTTTTCCTTGTACATCGTACTGTGTGTCGATAACATCCACACTCGAATGCTATGGCGACTCTGCCTCATATTTTCCCTACAAAGCGATTACATCTCCTGGGCCACTCGAATCATCCCCGCGATGACAAAAAATTCGGATGTCGCGCTTACAGCATGAAGATAAGACTTGAATAAGGCCTGGCAACGCATCTTCTACGCTCTACTAGAAATAATCCGTACCTACAGGTACGATGAATAAGCCTTGACGGACGCGTAGAGTGCTCACGCTTATACACTGGGATCCGACTCTACAAGACCTCCGCGACCTGAGTCGAATTATGCCAGCAATTTCCGAATTCGAGTCTGGGGACTCGAGTTTGAGTAGGTAGCGTTGTTTTTTCCCTAGAGCAATTAACTGGTCCCGATCCGTCGAGCGCACCAGGCACATTTACCATCATCTCTATGAACTACTATAAATTCGACTAACCCGATGAACTTCTGGGTGAAGTCCTTCGCACTCGACACAATTGTCGACTCCGACATCCTAATGCAAGATTCAAGATTAACTAAGTCTCCACCCGAATCTATGATTCGGATGGACACTCGGGGGCTACTGACATAGGTATGCCCTACATGCACCTACTATTGGCCTACCTGGTGCGGCTCAACAGAAGGCGTACTCGAAGATATATCAAGGTTCATGATGCCCATGACGGTTCGGGTGGTATGAAGCCCATATGGAAACGGACTCCCAAATGCACAAGACAATGAAATCTCAAAACTAGAGTTTGAATCTAACTTGTAACCAACTCGTATTGGTACCTGAAACCTAGCCTCCCCATATATAAAAGCTAGGAGGGTCCAACGAGGAGGGCGACTCACCCCAATAGACAGATCTATGACTCCCACAATACCGAATAGATAGATCTACGATCGCCACAATAGATAGAACACAATAGATCTAGACATACGCCAGATCCAATCTGCACATCCGCCGCCATCGGCGACATTGTAATCCTTCGGATCATCATCAATCAAGAGCAGACAAGCAGGAGTAGGGTCCTCTACGAGGCCTGAACCTGGGTAAACCTCGTGTCACCTGTGTGCTTGTTTGCTAGCCGATCGAGATTTCTAGTGCACCCCTCTTCCTTGAACCTAAGTCCATAACAATGGGCATTGATGAGTTAAACCCTCGTCAACCCTAAAAGAAAAACTATCTGGTTCGGCTCCTTCTCGAGAGATCACCTGATCTGAGCCAAACTCTTGATACTACTTCCTCTTTGATTGTTTTCAAAATATGTCCAAATCCATTTCCTTGCAAATTCTCTGAAATGGGATCATGAGCATAAAGTATGATGTTGATATGGCCTTGACCTTGATCGTTCGGCTTGAAATAAAAGAATGTTCATACTCATTGACAAGTAAGCTTAAATTTGTTGAATTTTTTAGGTTAGAATTTTACACGGATGGTGGGAGTACATTTTACATCAAGGACCTAAAAAGGGAAAATTACATTGAGGTCCATACATTTAGCACAAAGGACCCTAAAATTGCGCAAAGAAAATAGTCGGATTCAGCTCCTTCTCGAGAGAGCAGCTGATCGAGCCATATGTTTCATACTACTTACTCTTCGACTGTTTTCAAAATATGGCCAAACCTATCGACATGCAAATTCTTGGATATGGGATCATCAACATAAAGTATGATGTAGAGATATAGCCTTGACCTTGTGGTCGTTCGGCTTGAAATCCAAGAATGTTCATACTCGTTGACAACTAAGCTTAAATTCGTTTAAATTTCACCACTTACTTCTAGGTTAAAATTTTACATGGTCGGTCGGAGTACATTTTACATCAAGGACCTAAAAAGGGAAAATTACATCAAGGTTCATACATTTAGCACAAAGGACCCTAAAAGGAAAACTTTCTGGTTTGGCTCCTTCTCGGGAGATCAGCTGATCCGAGCTAAACTCTTCACACTACTTCCTCTTTGATTGTTTAAAAATATGACCAAATCTGTTGCCATGCAAATTATCTGATATGGGGTCATCAACATAAAGTATGATGTTGATATTGCCTTGACCTTGGTCGTTCGGCTTGAAATACAAGAATGTTCATACTCTTTGACAAGTACGCTTAAATTCGTTTAAATTTCAGCACTTACAATTTTTTGGTAGAATTTTAGATGGATGGTAGGAGTACATTTTACATCAAGGACCTAAAAAGGGAAAATTACAACGAGGTACATACATTTAGCACAAAGGACCCTAAAACCAAGCAAGAAAAACAGTTGGGTACGGCTCCTTCTCAAGAGAGCCCCTGATCAAGCCATACTCTTCATACTACTTCCTCTTTCCCAAATTAGGACACATATTAGGTTTGGTCAAATTCAATCTTTATAAAGTTCTACCAACTATATGTAAAAACATACTGACTTTTTTAATGACAAATGCATATAATATGAAAATATAGTTCATGATGATTCTAATAACATCGAGTTGATGTCGTATACTTAGTCAAAGTTTATTAAATTTGACTTTGACCATAAGTAATACGTGTCCTAATTTTGGAAGGAGGGAGTACTACTTGCTTAATAGGAAAAACAAAAAAAAGGAGCGCTCCTCACTTTCGAACCAGCTTGATGCGGGTGTGCTTGGTGCTTCCTCTTCCTAGAGTATGAAGGTGGAGTAGTGTAGAGTAGGAAGGCTTGCCAGATGGTGGGCATCCAATGCGATGGGACGTTTTTGTTTTTTTGGCTGGCCAGATCAACCAATCCCTTGTCCAACACTTAAGTAGTACTCGTACTTGTACTAGTAGTACTGAAAATAGCGATCTTTTGAATATCCTTCCCCCCGGATGTTTGTGAAGGAAGTGAAAATTTAGAAATCGGAAAAGTTTGAATTGCTACTCTATTGTACTAGTAGTACTCCCTCCGTCTCAAGATAGATGTCGGCACCTTTTTAAAGCTTGGATGTATCTATATACTAAATAGTCTCTAGATTCATTCCATTTTTGATAAATCTACGACGTCTATTTTGAGACGTAGGGAGTAATACTTTTTGTCGCCAAGGACCAAAATGGTGCCCACCAATCCAGCTGACGAACATGCCAGACACAAACACAGAGCTACCGACACAAGGCAGGTCGTCGGTTGACGCGCGTGCGTAGCGCCGTGTTGTGGACGAGGGAGAGATTAGCCGGTCGGGGTGTGGGTGGTGATGAGGAAGTGAAGGAGAGAGTGAAAGGGAAATGGACGTCGCCTAGAGGGGGGGGGGGTGAATAGGCGTTTTAAAATTATTACGATTTAGGCTGTAATAATGCGGAATAAAACTTAACGTTTAATTTATCGAGCCAAAACCTATATCCACTAGTTTCACTAAGTGCACCAACAACCTATGCTAAGCAAGACAAGTAACAAGGTGATAGCAAGATAAAGTACTTCAAGCACGAAGGTTATCACAATGTAAATTGCATAGGTAAAGGGCTCGGTTGAGAGATAACCGATGGACGTGGAGACAATGATTTGTTTCCCGAAGTTCACTTACAAAGAAGCTACGTCTCCGTTGGAGAGGTGCGGGGGCGCAATGTAATTCGAACGCCACAAATGGCTCACCTCGAGGTGTGGTGGCTCGATGCTCACCCAACGCCACACAAGGCCTCACCAAGGATGCGAAGCCACACAACTCATCGACGCCACAAAAGGCTCACCCTATTCTCCCGTGAGCTCGCCACAAAGTCCTACTCACGTTCCACTATGGGACACTTGAGGGCGGTCACCGAACCCGTACAAGGCTTGGGGCAATCTCCACAACTCAATTGGAGGGCTCCCAAGAAACGCCACAAAGGCTCCACAATGCCACAAAAGGCCAACAAGCTTGGGGAACCTCCACAACTCAATTGGAGCCCCAAGAACAATGCCACAAAGGCTACAAAGCCACAAAAGGCAACAACGCCACAAAAGGCCAGCTATCCAACCACATAACCGTCTAGGGTTCCAAGAACCCAAGAGAAACAAGCCCAAGGGCTTGACCTCGCCGAATCTCCGAGGAGAACTCAAACCTATGCACCAAATGCAAGAGGCAAGTCCTTCACTCTCAAATTCCACCAAAGCTACAAAAGCTATTGGGGGAATAAGGGAGGAAGAACACAAGAGGAGAACACAAAACTCTCCAAGATCTAGATCCCAAGGATTCCTTCACAAAGAAGGGATTTTGCTTGGTGGGGCTTGTAGATCTAGATCTCCTCTCTCAAATCCCTCAAAAAGATGCAAGAATCATAGGAGGGGAAAGGGAAGAGGGCAAGCTCTTCAAGGTCAACAATGGAGGAGAGAGAGAGCAAGAACGAAGAAAGAGCAATTTTTTTTTGGGGGCGAAGGGGAAAGGGGAGCTCCTTTTAAAGGGCTCCCGGATCTGCCCGTTACCCACAGAATCGCGCACGGCCGGTAGTACCGGTGGGTAGTCGGTACTATCGGTGGCACCCAGCCAACGGTCAGAAAACAGCAAGACAAAGAACAAAAACGCGAGCCTGGTCGGTACTACCGCCGCTTCGCCGGAACTACCGGTGGCAAGAATATCCTAGCGGTACTACCGCCTGAAGATCCGATCCAAGTTCCGTCAAATAGCGCATACCATGCAGAGAGCATACTGAAGCGAAAACGGGGTTACCGGAAATTGGGACGGAATTAACACCGGTACTACCAGCGGCAAACTACCCTAGCGGTACTACCGGTGGCCCGCCGGAACTACTGGCCAGGCAAAAACTCCAGAACCAGAAATGCCACAACTTTTGCATCTGAACTCCAAACGAGATGAAACCAATTTTGTTGGAAAGATAACGACGTGTAGAAATATTGGATATCACCAAGGGAGAAAATACCATGAATATATATGTGAGATACCTCCCAAGGTGTGGAGACGGAAAACCCGCAAGATCAAAAATGCAATAAGATATGCACGGGAAATCGGTTTTTGATGAACTAGAGCTTGTTATGAAGATAACCACAAGCTCTAGATCCTCACATGGACAAGAACCAAACAACTACCAAGAAATATGATGCTATGTATGCAAAGGTTTGAGCTCTCTCCGAAAGATACGAACGAGTCACCCACCCGAGAGCCCCTCTTGATAGTATGGCTATCTATCCTAAACCCGGTCTCCCAACACTACAAGAGACCGGTAAAATAGAAACCCTATCAAGATCATACCTTTGCCTTGAGCATCCCACTTGAGCTTGATGTAGACGATCTTGTCACCTTCAAGATGGAGCACCTTTCTTGATTGCACTTGCTTGATGAAGTCTTGAGACATGCTCCCCCATACTCCATGGGGAAGCCTCTTCTTCGAACTTGACTTCATCAATCCATGATTGCCGAGGATGGCAAGCTTCAAGCATGAGATCTTCTAGAGATGACGCATCTTGAGCTTGCACGTCAACTCTTGATGATGTCTTGAAGATAGCCATGAGGAACTCCATCTTCTTCTTCTTCAAGACAAACTTGATCTTCTTCTTCTTCTTCTTCTACTTGATTCCAATAGGCACAAAGCCCTTGGATGATGCTTCTTCTTTTTCATCCTTGAAACCAACACATGGTCCAAGCGATGCCAATGGACAAACCTACAAGTGAAACTCAATTTGCACATTAGTCCATAGGGATTGTCATTAATTACCAAAACCACACATGGGGCATACATGCCCTTTCAGAGAGAAAACACAATTTGTTTTGTGTGCATATATATTGTAAAGGTTCTAAAATTTACCCTACTCACTATACCCTGTACCTCGTGGCAGGAACCCGTCCCAGCTTTTCTCTGACATCGCACCGCCTTCAAATCCTCCTCTTCGCAGCTCTCTTGATGCCTCCTCTGTGCTCATAGTCTCATCTCACTGTTTATTTTTCTAACAGAAAAAAGATAAATAAATTCTCCTTACTTGCTTTTCAGAAAATAAATTCATCTCACTTGGAAAATTGAAATTGATTATTTTTTGTGTTAATATCTTTGATTGTTTTCAAAAGATGGCCAAATTTGTCCGCATGCAAATTCTTAGATATGGGATCATAAGCATAAAGTATGATGTAGATATGGCCTTAACCTTGGTCGTTCGTCTTAAAATCCAAGATTTTTTCGTACTCGTTGACAACTATGCTTAAATTCATTTCAATTTCACCACTTACTTTTAGGTTAGAATTTTACACGGGCGGTGGGAGTACATTTTGCATCAAGGACCTAAAAAATGGAAAATTACATTGAGGTCTATACATTTAGCACAAAGGACCCTAAAATTGAGCAAAGAAAATAGTCGGGTTTGGCTCCTTGATACGTCCAAAACATATCTACTTTCCCGAACACTTTTGCTATTGTTTCTCCTCTAAACTTGTGTGATTTGGATGCAACTAAAACAGACTGACACTATTTTCAGCAGAATTGCTTTGGTGTCTAGTTTTTGTGTAGAAAATCAACTATCAGGAAAAATCCTGAAAAATATGCCAAAAATCCTATTTCACCAGAAGACTCCTGGAGCTAGAATACGAGACGGAGGAGGGCTGGGCCCAGGCCACACCACCTGGTCGCGCGGGCTAGCCCAGGCCGCACCAGGGGGTGGTCTGGCCGCCCCAGACACCCCCTCGGTCTCCCTCTTTGCCTATAAGAAGCCTTCTGACCTAAAAACTCATGGGGGTTCGACGTTTTTCTAGAAGGAGTTCCGCTCTGCCGCCACCACCAGATTCTATGAAACAGCACCAGAATCTTCGTTCTGGCACCCTGCCGGGACGGGGAATTGGAGGAGATCATCGCCATCATCATCACCATCGCTTCTCCATCGACCATCCATATTTCCCCCATCTATGAGTGAGTAATCCCCCGCTATAGGCTATGTGGATGGTAGGGATTGGATGAGATCGTTCATGTAATGACATCGGATTGTTAGGGCATGGTGCCTAGTATCTTCTATTAGTGCTTTATGACTTTGTTGCGACTTGTTATGCTTAATGCTTGTCACTAGGGCCCGAGTGCCATGATTTCAGATCTGAACATGTTATTGATTCATTATGATAGTATTGTTTATGGTCTTATCTGCAAGTTGTATACACACGTCGTTGTCCGGAACCAATGGCCCAGAAGTGACAGAAATCGGGATAACCGGAGGGAATGGATTTGATGTGAGGATCACATGTGTTCATGGAGTGTTAATGCTTTGCTCCGGTGCTCTATTAAAGGAGCACCTTAATTGCCAGTAGTTCCCTTGAGGCCCTGCTGCAAACGGGCTAGCAGGACAAAAGATGTTGTGCAAGTTGTCATTGCGAGCACGTATGACTATATATGGAACACATGCCTAGGATTATCTAGTAGTTGGATGCTTTATCTTATTTATCTGCATTTGCCCTATGTTCTGATTGCTATGTGAATTGTATTGTCCATGCAACGCCCGTCCATCCATCCATATGCCTACCGCACTCAAATCCTACTGTTTACTGCTATTGTTACTGCTGTCTTTACTTTTACTACTGCTATTGTGAGCAAGATTGTTTCCAGGTGCAGCTGAATTGACAACTCAGTTGTTAAGGCTTATAAATATTCTTTGGATCCCCTTGTGTTGAATCAATAAATTGGGTTTCACTTCCCTCGAAAATACTGTGATACACCCCATATACTTGTGGGTCATCAAGACTATTTTCTGGCGCCGTTGCCGGGGAGCATAGTTTTATTTATCAAGTTCACTTGGATTCTCTATTTTTCGCTGCTATCCATCCATCATGGGTAAGTCTCGTGATGGCAAGGTTCCTATTTTACCATCCACTACAAGAAGAGGTACGGTTCTGAACACCTCTGTTGCACTTGATTCACCATCTGTTATGAGTAAGCTCGTTACACCACCACATACACATGCTACACACACTGCTACTATTGCTGAATCTAAAACTTCTGATACTTATGATGATGCTTCTACTGTGCTTGATAAGAGTGGTTCATTAGGTCCTTTCCTAGATGCTACGATTGCTAGAACTATAGCTGGAAATACCGAAACTCCTAATGAAGACACTACTACACCTGTTAGTTCACCTGAGTCTAGTGAGAGTTATGATATTGAAGATGGTTATGTTGAGATGACCGATGAATTTATTAAAGAATGCAAAAACACCCATGATAGGAGCGCTGCTAAGAGTCTCCTTGAGAGGCATACTATTAGACCGAAATTGTCTCCTATTGCTAAGTTTGCTGCTTCTCCCATAAACACTAAAGATAAAGATTATGATTTCTCTCTTGATCTATCTTACATAGCCATTGTTGAGAAAGAACCTTTTTGTGCGACTAAGAATGAAAGTGCGGTAGCACATATGAATGAACTTTCTACCATGAGTGGCTTGTTTTCTGATGATATTAAGATGCGTACTTACTTTGTTGCTAAGATTTTCCCCTTTTCACTGAAAGGAGAAGCTAAAACTTGGTTTAGTAATTTACCTCCTGGATCTATTGATAGCCCTGATTGCTTGATTAGTACTTTCCTGCAGAAATATTTTCCTCCTAGTGCTAGACATGCTATTTTGCAGGAACTTTTTGATTTTAAAGAGGGAGAAAACGAGATATTGCCTGAATCTTGGGCAAGGTTTTGTGCTTTGATTCATGCATAGGATGGAAGTCCGTTACCTAAGAATGAGCTTCTTGATATATTTTATAATGGACTAACTGAAGAATCTAGGACATACCTAGAGAGTTGTGCTGATTCTGTTTTTAGGAATAGGACTCCCAAGGAAGCTGAGGAATTAATGGCTAAAATAAGCAAGAATTATGAAGATTAGAATCCTCCTGAACAAGCTATACCTGTAACAATTATACCTGAACCTACTATACCGGTGCCTATTCCAACATCAAAGAAGAGGGGAATTATTGAATTGAATGATGAAGTGATGAAGGAAGCTAAGAAATGTCTTAAGGAGAAGGGAATTAAAGCTGCAGATGTCAAGAATTTACCTCCTATAGAAGAATTATGTAAGCTTATCCCCCATTCATCCACTATTGAGGTACACTCTTGATACATTGCAAATGTATCTATAATTTTTGATGTTCCATGCTTGTTTTTATCCACTTTCTTGTGTTTTGTCCGCACTTTGGAGTACTTTTCATATGATTTCTTGGACTAACCTATTAACAAGAGCCACAGTACCAGCTGCCTATTTTCTGCTGTTTTTGGTTCCAAGAAAGTTAGAAAATGAATATTCTCGGAATTGGACGGGACAAAAGCCAAAGTGCCTATTTTTCCGGAAGTCATCAGATGACAGAATACGAGACGGAGAAGGGCTGGGGGCTAGCCACATCACCTGGCCACGCGTCCAGGCCTGACCCGCGCTAGTGGGTGGTCTGGCCGACCCCAGCAACCCCTCGGCATCTCCTTCCGCCTATATATTTCCCTCGGGACAAAAACCCTAAGTACCCGATCAAAAATCCACGAAAGAGTCTGTAGCCGCCGTCATCTCCATCCCTAGATCGGGAGGGATCTGAAGCTCTTCCCGGCACTCTGCTAGAGAGGGGAATTCACCCCGAAGGCCTTCTTCATCATCATGCAAGCCTTCGGGGTGATGCGTGAGTAGTTCATCTTTGGACTATAGATCCATGTAGTAGCTAGATGGCTGGTTCTCCTTTGTGCTTCCATGTCTAGATCTTGTGAGCTCCATTCATGATCAAGATCATCTATTTGTAATTCTTCATGTTGTGTTTGCGGGGATCCGATGGATATTGAGATGCTATTTCAGATTGATTATTGATTCTATCATGTCTTTGTTATTTGTGACCTTGCATGCTTTCCGTTGTTAGTAGCTATCTTGGCCAAGTAGATGCTAGCAACTCCAAGAGTTAGTATTTATGCTCGATAGTGGGTTCATGTCTCTGGTAATCTGGGGAAGTGACAGAAATCTCTAAGGTACTAGATGTGCTGTTGCTACTAGGGAGAAAACAACAATCCTTTATTCATAGAACAATCATATTGTTTACTTTACACGCAATTCGTAAAGCAATAATCTGTTGCTTGCAACTTAATACTGGAGGGGGTTCGGATGATAACCTGAAGGTGGATTATTAGTCATAGATGCAGTTGGATGGCGGTCTATGTATAATGTTGTAATGCCCAATCAAGTTCCAAAGGAGTCAAGATGATTAGTATATGCATGTATTGCTTTCTCAATGTTTGTAATTGCCCCGCTGTAATTTGTTCACCCAGCATGTTATCAATCTTAAGGAGAGCCACCTCTAGTGAACTATGAATCCCGGCCCTTTCTTTTACATACAATCTTCAAACTGTTTACTGCTTTGTGTTTAATTTCTACAAATTATTACTTCCTTCCATTCCATACGTTTAATCCTTTGTTTTCAGCAAAACTGGTGAGATTGACAACCTCATCGCATGTTGGGGACAAAGTTCTGTGGTTGTGTTGTGCAGGTCTCCACGTTGCTACTAGTACCGGTAGTGCGCCCTGCCAAGGCTCAACTAGCAACACCTTTGGGGTGTTTCCTTGCTCCTACTGGTTCGATTAAACCTTGGTTTCGTAACTGAGGGAAACTTGCTGCTGTGCTCATCATACCTTCCTCTTGGGGTTCCCCAACAAGGTCTACATCAACACCAAGCCATCAAGCATTTTTCTGGCGCCGTTGCCGGGGAGTCAAGGACATCTTCACAAGGGGAGTCCCTCATAACCAATCTCTTTACTTTGTTATTTTTGTTTTGCTTAGTTTCTTTTTGTTTTGTTTGCTTGTTTCTTTATCAAAAACACAAAAAAACTAGTTCCTATTATAGTTGGTATTTTCATTAGTCTGTTATTGTCTTGCTTTATCATGCTTACTATCAATATTGGTTTCTTTGAAACTGAATCTTATTGGCAAGGTGGGTTCACGGAAGAACAAAAATATTATTATAAGAAACACCGCTTGTCACAAAAAGGGAAACACTTATGGGAACAAATTGATAAATTGTATACCATTGCTATAAACGTGTGATCTACTTATAATGTTACTTATTGCTTTGATAAATCTTGTTGCTGTAGGAGGTATAAACACCTCCCTTTTCAATGTGATTACAATGATAATGTTACCATATCTTCTTATGTTAAAGGGAATTATGACTTTTATGATGTGGAACAAATTGAAGAATTTATTGCTTGGAAGGGTGCATTTAAACTTGCTAGTTTGCTTGAAAATACTAATGATTCACCTTATAAATATGAGGTTTATGATATACTTAAATTTTTCTTTGATAATTACAAGGTAGAAAATGGCTATATTCTTGAATATCTTAATAGATGCTCTCGACCAATGGAAGAGACTAATGCCTTGCAGGAGCCTATGGAAGAAGAAATTGCTGAAACTGGAAGCTCATTGGATGAAAAAGAGGAGGAGAGTGATGATCAAGAGGAGGAATAATGGATCTACCCATCCCTACCTTCTAATGAGAGTAACTCTTTACCCCTTACATTATTTGATTGTCCCCCATGCTTACCAAAGGAGGACGAATGTCATGTTCCTGAGGATTCTTTTGAAAATATTTATAATAAAGCTCTAGTGTTTGTAGATCATGAAAAGCATGCTTTATGTGATTGTTATATTGTTGAGTTTATTCATGAGGCTACTGAAAATTATTATGAGAGAGGAAAATATGGTTGTAAAAGTTTTCATGGTACTGAAACACCTCTATATTTGCTGAAAGTTTTGGAGTTACTCTTATTTTATATTCCTATGCATGTCACTTTGTTCTTTGTGAATTTATTTGCATACAAGATTCCTATGCATAGGAAGTGGGTTAGACTTAAACGTGTTTTGAATTGCTTCTTGATGCTCTCTTTTACTTCAATTCATATTTCCTATGTGAGCATCTTCTCAAACTATCATGCCTAACTTAAAGGCGTTAAAGAAAAGTACTTATTGGGAGATAACCCAAAAGTTTTAGATGAGTCTTCAAAGTTATTACTTCAGTAATAACTGCTCCTTATCCATTTTATTTGCTTTTTGTGACAAGAGTAACCTCTAATGAGAGAGAAGTAATGATTGGGAAAGTTGCTGTCCCGAAACAGATTTCTGTGCTTCACTGTAAAAATTCGTGTAAAATCTCTGAACGTATTTTTGAGGCGTGAATTTTTGTGATTCTGCCCCAGGTTGTTATAGAACTTTAGTTAGTTCAACACTTTTTGATTTGAGCAACATAAGGTCTTCGAAAAAATTCGTCATTACCTGCTGGTCTGTTTTGACAGATTTCTGCCATTTTCTGCATTTGCTTCTTGTTGGTTCCTTTTTGAGTTCTTTTGGGGAATTGAGATTTTTTAGGGAAGTGCTTCAGTAGCTAGTGTTATAATGGAAGTTTATTGGTGTTATAACTGAACCTTAAGACTTATTTATCTTGAGTGCACTAATGTTGCTAATAAAGATTGTGTGAAGTTTTGTATGAAGGAAAAATTTCAGGTGTATGGAAGGATTGAGTAATAATATGAAGGATAGACTAAAGCTCAAGCTTGGGGATGCCATGCATGTCACCCCAAGAAATATCCAAGAAGTACAAGTGTCAAAGCTTGGGGATGCCCAAGGCATCCCCCTTTTCATCAATAAAAATCCCAGGTTTCTTCCAAACGCTTCATTTTTATTGTTTAATGCACAGTTGTGTTGTTCTTGGAGCGTCTTCTTTTTCGTTTTAGTTTTGGTTTTTCATTTGCTTGGTTTGCTTAGTTTGCTGAATAAATTGGTCGGACCCCCTCTTTCATACATTGGTTTCCAAATAGCTTGGTTTGGTTTGGAAAAGAGTAGGAAAGTTCATGCTTATGTGGTAAAATGAGCTCGTTTTTGACTGTGGACTATGCTCTGTCATGCCATGCTTGATATTATTTTGGCTTTATGCTTAGTATTCTTTGCTGTAGCATGAATTGTTATAAACAATTGAGATTGCTTAATGTGCCTTGGATGAATCATGCGTTGTTTTAGCATATTAAAGCATAGTATAGTGGTATTCTCCTTTGATGCTTTATTTGGGTTGACTTGGCACATGCTCACACCATGTTATGACTATCTCAAGTCACCATAGCCTTTATGATCCTTTAGTTTTCAACTTGTAGTATCACTTTATTCTTTGATCAATGATGTTTTGTCGCTCTGCATGATTATGGCCATTATTGCTCTCTTAGTTTGTCGCTCCCAGTCTTTTGCTAGCCTCCACAACCAAGTATGAGTTCCACTCATGCATCCAACTCTGTAAACCAAGTTATTCCAAAGAGTCCACCATACCTACTAGCTTATGCTATTCCAAGTATATTCACGCTTTTGTTTACCTTCCAAATTAAACTTGTTATGAGAAAACTAGTGATTAAAGCTCTCACGAACTTGATGACACACTTTATTTTTCTTGCCCTTAATAAACTTGAACCATTGTGTTGTCTATGTTGTATATGCTTGCACTTATTTGTTGGGAATTAGCAGAACCAAGCTGTCATGGGGAACGCTTTCAACGTTGCACTTGGTACTTGTACCTAGTTGATATCATGCTCTTTTGTATATGGATGTCGTCAGTGTGAAATGAAAGGGGAGTTTGTAAGTCCATGGAGTTATGTATATGTGTTAGAGAAATGCCTGGGTCGCTGGTCTAATCCATGCTGACATGGTGGAAACCTGCAGCGTAACCATAATGAGCTGTCTATGAAGCAATCTTCTTATAAAAAAGAGTCCTATATTGAGAAAAAAGAGAAAAAGAAAAAAAGAGATTATGAAAAGAGGAAAGAGAGAAAAAAGCACCATATTCCCATGGTAAATAAGAAGATTGCTGAGATGCTCGTTGTCTACTTGCCTTGTCATTTTGATATGGGGATTCTTTCGTATCATCGGGCAAGGGGTACCCCGTTGGTGGTTCTCTATGATACACATGTACTTACAATGACAAGAACTTACCGGTGACTAAACTTGAGTAGCATGAGGAGCGGCCCTCGTATTCAAGGGACATGAGATTTCTAACTTATACTTCGTTAAGCATGTACACCATAGCTTGTTCACTTTAACCTTAATCACTTCAAGATGCTTATGATAGGTGCAATGAGAGCTGAAAGCTATAAGTACCATAATTTTTGGAAGCTCTTTATGAGACTTGAATCCCTACTTCCTTCTATGAAGGCCTTTCTTCCACCATTATATTGAGTATCCACCTTCTACCTTTATGCACCTACTTTGAGAGCATAGTGGCCATTCTTAGTTCTATGTGCATTGTCCCAAGACTAGTTGATTGATGCATAACATGATATTGCTTGTTTTAAACTATTTGTATCTAGTCACTCTTATGAACTTTGAAGGTGTCCTATGCATTTATATTTGCTACTCTATGAGGGATACGCTGAATACTATTATGCTATGTTTTCTTTATGTGAAACAAACAAACGTCTTGCAAAGCATTGTTATTCATGAATCTTTTATTTGCGCCTTTTCATGTTACATCATAGTTTCTTTGTCTTATTGCTAGAACTTTGTCTTTTATGTTATGATTGATGTACTATGATCCCAGCTTTGAATGTTTTATAAATACTTTGATCAAGTCTTTAATGGTGCATGTCACCTATAAAATTATTCTTTCTTTTTATCACTTACCTACTCGAGGACGAGCAGGAGTTAAGCTTGGGGATGTTGGTACATTGCAAATGTATCTATAATTTTTGATGTTCCATGCTTGGTTTTATCCACATTCTTGTGTGTTGTCCACACTTTGGAGTAATTTTCATATGTTTTCTTGGACTAACCTATTAACAAGAGCCACCGTGCCATCTACCTATTTTCTGCTGTTTTTGGTTCCAGGAAAGTCAAAAAATGAATATTCTCGGAATTGGACGGGACAAAAGCCAAAGTGCCTATTTTTCCGGAAGTCATGAGATGCCGGAATACGAGACGGAGAAGGGCTGGGGGCCGGCCACATCACCTGGCCGTGCGGCCAGGCCTGGCCCGCGCCAGGGGGTGGTCTGGCCGACCCTAGCACCCCCTTGGGGTCTCCTTCCGCCTATATATTGCCCTCAGGACGAAAACCCTAAGTATCCGATCAAAAATCCATGAAAGAGTCTGTAGCCACTGCCATCTCCATCCCTAGACTGGGAGGGATCTGAAGCTCTTTCTGGCACCCTGCCGGAGAGGGGAATTCACCCTGGAGGCCTTCTTCATCATCATGCAAGCCTCCGGTGTGATGCGTGAGTAGTTCATCTTTGGACTACAGGTCCATGTAGTAGCTAGATGGCTGGTTCTCCTCCTTTGTGCTTTCATGTCTAGATCTTGTGATCTCTGTTCATGATCAAGATCATCTATTTGTAATTCTGCATGTTGTGTTTATGGGGATCCGATGGATATTGAGATTCTATTTCAGATTGATTATTGATTCTATCTTGTCTTTGTTATTTGTGATCTTGCATGCTTTCCGTTGTTAGTAGCTATCTTGGCCAAGTAGATGCTAGCAACTCCAAGAGTTAGTATTTATGCTCGATAGTGGGTTCATGCCTCTGGTACTCTGGGGAAGTGACAGAAATCTCTAAGGTACTAGATGTGCTGTTGCTACTAGGGAGAAAACAACAATCCTTTATTCATAGAACAATCGTATTGTTTACTTTACACGTAATTCATAAAGCAATAATCTATGGCTTGCAACTTAATACTGGAGGGGGTTCAGATGATAACCTGAAGGTGGATTATTAGTCATAGATGCAGTTGGATGGCGGTCTATGTATAATGTTGTAATGCCCAATCAAGTTCCAAAGGAGTCAAGATGATTAGTATATGCATGTATTGCTTTCTCGATGTTTGTCAATTGCCCCGCTGTAATTTGTTCACCCAGCATGTTATCTATCTTAAGGAGAGCCACCTCTAGTGAACTATGGATCCCGGTACTTTCTTTTACATACAATCTACAAACTGTTTACTGCTTTGTGTTTACTTTCTGCAAACTATTACTTCCTTCCATTCGATACGTTTAATCCTTTGTTTTCAGCAAAACCGGTGAGATTGACAACCTCATCGCAAGTTCGGGACAAAGTTCTGTGGTTGTGTTGTGCAGGTCTCCACGTTGCTACTAGCACCGGTAGTGCGCCCTGCCAAGGCTTAGCTAGCAACACCTTTGGGGTGCTTCCTTGCTCCTACTGGTTCGATTAAACCTTGGTTTCATAACTGAGGGAAACTTGCTGCTGTGCTCATCATACCTTCCTCTTGGGGTTCCCCAACAAACTCTACATCAACACCGAGCCATCAACTCTCTCCAACACTTTGATGAAGGTGATATCCCTTACTCTAAACCTCCTGATCAATGCTTAGAAGAATTCGATATCTTGATTGTTAAGCAAGATAATTTTAATAAAAGGGTGTAAAATCATCTAATGGAAAATTCTAGAGCTATTGTTGAGTTAAAAGATATTGTGGAAAGAACCTCTAATGATGTTAAAATGATTGTCAAACACTTTCAAATGGTTGAAACTCAAATAGATCAACTCATTAAAGTGCAAAAGACTTGCTAATTAACGCTGCTAAAGAAAAACATGCTTATGAAATTAGAACTAGAAGTGGTGCTGCTACCCAGGATCCTCTATATCCTGAGGGGCATCCCAAAAGAATTGAGCAGGATTCTCAACAAGGTGAAAATAGTGGCTCTACTCGTCAGAAAAGGAAAAAGAAACATAAAACTGTTGTATAACCCTCTGAACCTGCTATAGATCCCAATAGTATATCTATCTCTGATGCTGAAACTGAAAGTGGTAATGAAGAAAATGATGTTCCTGATAAAGAAAAAGTTGAAGAAGAACCTGAAAACCACACTAAGAATACTAAATACACTAAAGAAGATTTTGTTGCTAAGAAACATGGTAGTGAAAAAGAGCCTTGGGTCCAAAAACCTATGCCTTTCCCTGATAAGAAACACAAGTCAAAGGAAGATGAACACTATAACAAGTTTTGTGAGTGGATTAAACCTTTATTCCTTCAAATTACTTTGACTGATGCTATTAAATTGCCTCCTTATTCAAAGTATATGAAGGATATTGTCTCGAATAAAAAGAAGATCCCTAATGAAGAAATTTCTACTTTGCTTGTTAATTATTCCTTTAATGGTAAGGTTCCTAAGAAACTTGGAGACCCAGGGATTCCAACTATCCCTTGCTCTATTAAGAATAGTTATGTTAGCACTGCTTTGTGTGATTTGGGAGCTGGAGTTAGTGTTATCCCTTTCTCCCTCTATAAGAGACTTCAACTTGAAAAACTGATACCAACTAATATATCTTTGCAAATGGCTAACAAATCTACCACTATTCCTGTTGGTATATGTGAGGATGTACCTGTTCAAGTGGCTCATAATTGCTTGATATTAACTGATTTTGTTGTGCTTGAAATGCCTGAAGATGATAATATGTCTATTATTCTTGGGAGACCTTTTCTTAATACTGCAGGAGCTGTTATTAATTGTAATCAAGGAAAGGTGACCTTTAATGTTAATGACAAGGAACATACTGTATATTTCCCCAAGAAGATTGAAAGGACTTATGGTTTGAATTCAATTGAACATGTTGAGGGCATTCAAGTTGGAGAAATATATTGTCCCATACCAAGAGAAAAATTTGAAACAATTATGATTGGGACCATTGCTATCAAAGTTGAGGTAACATAATCATTAGTGGAACACGAAGTTTTGTTTCATATAAAATTGTTTTGGTAACAAGACCTGATCAACCTTGTTAACAAAAGGATTTCATTGAACAAAACAATGTTTTCACTATGATTATCTCCGCTTACTTCTATTCTAGCCATTTTAGTTTTTGCTTTCGTTGAGTTTTCTTTTTGTTGTTAGTTGCTTGCATGTTAGACTGTCTTAGAACTTATGTAGCTTTTGTTTTGTTTTGCATTACATCATTTCCAAAAAAACTCTGTTTTTATCAGAAAATCATTCATCTATACCTGAAAAATGCCCAAAAATAAAGTGTCTCGAAAAATGCCAGAAAATTCATATTAAATTTTTACGTGAAAAAGGGGCTGAGGAGTGCCTAGAAGGTACTATGGGGACCCACCAGGCAGGCACACCACCTGGTGGCACGGCCTGCCCTGGGTGGCGCCATGCCATGGTGTGGGCCACCCCTGGCCCTCCACTCACTCTCTCACTTGCCACTTTCTTCTCTCTCCCGAGTAAGCTCCAGTTCATTGCTCAAAATTGCGTTCTTGCTGTGCTTGCCCTCGATTTTTCGATATCCTTGCTCAACCCATCTTTGTTGCTGAAATTTGGAGCATTTGTTCTCCGGTATGTGACTCCTCCGCTTGTCCAAGTAGATTTGTGTTTAGTGGATTGTATCTTGAGTATTTTGCTACTATAGGTGACAGGTTATGAGAGCTTGTAAGCTTGTTTGATGCTTAGAGATATAGTTTTGATGCATGTTTAGGCCTCTTACAAGTCCCTATGAGTAGTACCCTTCATTATATTCACTTTGCAATCACTTGTTTAATAGGTGTTTAAATTTCAGAATAGAAGATGAATGAGCATCAACTAAACCAACATGAACTATGGGTGCCTGAGGTTATGAAGGTCCACCGGGAGGAGGAAGTTTTTCCTTACATTTATCCATGCTCTGAGTTCATGAGAGCTGCATGAATTTTCCAAGATGAACCTTGTCAATTTGTGAAGCTAACCATGTATGTGGTGTAGGACTTTCAATTTAGTTACTCTTTGCCTAAACCCATGGTCCACTACAAAATTTACAATATTGTTGTCGACCTTTCTCTCGATGACTTTTGTGCAGCTATTAAGGTACCTCAGTGGGGACCACGTGGAAGGATTAAAGAGCGACCTGCGCCACTCATGGATTTATACGCAGAAATTTGCCAAGGGAGCAGCTTCTCGAAGGAGAGTGGGAAAATCCGTAACATTCATCTCCCCTCCATTCACTACTTTGCCTACTTTATTGCCAAGTGTGTTCTTGCTAGGAAAACTGCCAATACGTTTTCATATGATCTAGCATTCATCTCTGCTGCTCTTAAACGAGATAGGTCTTACAACTTGGGTGCTTTTATAGCTTTTCGTCTTGCTGCTAACCGTGAGAAAGGTGGAATTTCTGGGGGCCTCATTGCTTCTTGTTTACTAGCATTGCATGGTTTAGTGCCCCATCATCTAGACCTACAATTTCTCATAGAAAAGCTTGATCTTAAGTCCATGATACAGCATAAATTTGTTTCTTCTTGGGCTAATATGAGTGAGTTATCTTATGAAATAACCTTTCTCAAAGCTGGTTGGAGAAGGAGCAAGTCCGAGCGTGTTGTTCTTTTGCCTGCACCTGCTCTGTTTAACCTTGATGACAGGGTAGGATGGACTCTCACGGAGGAGGAATTTGATACGTATTTGGGAGAGCTCTCCCAGCAGGAGCAGGATACTAGAAGGGAGGTCACGAATGATTCGGTCCAGCCCTCAAATAAGGGGGAGTCTTCATATCAGCAGCCTGCTTATGATTGGGGAGCTTCTTCTTCTTCCCACGGGCCCAACTACGATCATTCTTATCATGACCCGCCTGCTTGGAACCCTTATTCGTACATGGATTGACACCCACTTAGGACAAAAGCCTAAGCTTGGGGGGAGGTACTATAACACCCTCGAATCGGCCCTATGCAAGTTTTAGCCCTTTCCGCCAAACCCGCATAGAAACGATTCAAGGATGCCCACCAGGCACTTTCGTGCGGGTGGAAACAAAGTAATACCATTACACAACAGTCCTCGATAGGACCCACAGAACAGATATATATATATATATACAACACGACTCCAAATGTCAAGAATACAGATATACAGTACAAGATCCAAATCCCCTTGAAAATGATAGAGCGTCCAACTACGGACAAGATGCAAATAGGGCTAAGAGCCCAGAAGAATAACCAATGGCATCTATAACCCTGCCCAGGCCAAGCCGGAAGGGTAACCCTGTTAACGACGTCGATCTCAACCCTGCTAAAACAAAAGGGGTGCCAACAAAGGGCAAAGGAAAAAGAGGAGCGCCAGTACTGAGGCCAGTACACGGCGAGGCTAGAATTCGGTGGCTCTCGCCTACATAGGTATGGTGGGCTGAAGCGGCAACGCGGCAGCACTAAACAACCTATAGAGACTCAGTAAAACTGGCGGCTATTAGAGAGGGATAAGAAAGACCTATTCAGATCCAACCTGATACTAACACAAAACATACCCATCCTGGCATTTCCCCCTCGATACCAAACGAGGAAGTCAAACCAAGGAACTCACGCAGTTGGCAGTTTTATTCATTCCATTGTAGTTGTAGCACTTACTAGTCAGATATAGATAGATTGAGTCATCCTGAAGCATAAGTAGTGGGCAGTTTTAATTAACCATTCTGTGGTAGTTGGAACATTTACTAGTCATATATAATTGTACTGAGGAATCCCAAAAACCCAGCAGTTGTTGGCACTTCTATCACATTCCATTGGAGTTGCAATACTTACTAGGCAGGTATAGTATGACACGATACACCCCCACCAGTTGTTGGCATTTTTCAATATCCATTCCGTTGTATTTGAATCTGATTACTAGTCACATATTAAGTCAAATTTATAGCACTACTTTAGTTATGCTTGTCTATGATCGAGATACTATGCTCCAAGTCGTCCATAACCACGGACACGGCTTTCAGAAAGATTTACCCTGCAGGGGTGCACAAATAGCAACACACACACACGATCAACCTCGGAAAACCAAATCAAAACCCAACGAGGCTTTCACGACAAAGCAATCACAGGATTCATAAAATATTTCAGGGGGCACCCCACTAAGCTACCCGCAACGAAATTGGCCAGCTCCGGAACGGACCCAGGGTTTGTGACAATGGTTGTAAACGACTGGGAACCCGAAAGTGTGACTGGGCTTGTCGATACCGCGAAAACATTCCACGTTCCAAAACAGTACAGGTGCACCACGCACAATCGTAAATAAAGCAGTAGAGCATGGCATAAGTACAAGATAGTAATAAAGCCCCAAACTACTTGTGGCCCCAAGAAATAAGAAATGAATCAAGCTCTGGCTAAGGGGGATTCATAGAGTCTCCCGTATGTGGATAGTGCGAATAGTCAAGGAATAGGTATCAAGTACTCGGGGTCCTACGGGACACAAGTGAGCGTGGAAGAACCAAATAACATCTATTGCCCACTGATGCCTCTGCATTAGTTATATCTAGAAATTTAATAGTTGTATTTAAAGACATGATCAACTCCACCATAAACATCTGCCAGCATTCCAAAAACTGTGGTACTTGACAACACGAGATCGCACCTGAGCAAGCAACTACGACTCGCAAGGCCAACTATCTACTAAACACAGGTAATAGGAGGTGTCCAAGGCAATATAGAGGCTGCATGGGATATAACGGGGGTACGGAAACTAAAGCATCATGACACGGATATCAATAGATCAACAAGAGGAAATAAAGACTATAAATGCAAAATAGGTAGAAGGGGAAGAGATGCTCGCCTGGGAAACACTGCCGAAGGTTCATATCCGGAGAACTTGTCGGTACTCGCATCAACTCATCGGCCTAATCCGCGAAGAATCAAACACTAGAAGAAACACCGGATGCAATATTTAATACTACGACAGAAGATCCGACATGCTTATGATATGATGCATGGCATGGCATAGATGCGGTGCAATTAGACAATATTAAGTGGAACCGGGGTCCCGACAATAAATTAATAGGTTTGAGTTGTTTAGAAACCCCACAATTTAAACGTTGTATTAACAGGGCGAAACATGGCATCGGTTCGCTACACCAATTTAAATGGAGTCCGGAATAAGTCTAGAATAGCCCGCATATTGACTCCATATTTAATTTAGGTGAATCGACTATTTAACCCAACCCACCAGATGACATGTATGCAAGCATGATGGTTTAATGATGCGACATGTATATGTCATATTATAAAAATAGAGGCTTAGGGTCACACATCTGGGTTCGGGAGATCTTGGGTTCTAGGGGTCCAGGGTTCGGTTTCAGGGTTCGACGGGGTCAGCAGGATCGGTCTTCGGAGGTCGTCGCAGGGCTTGGTTTGGCGTCGAGGGCTCATCGGACTCGCCCTGGTCGGTGTCAATCTTGTCATCGTGAAGATCTTGTCGGGTCCGCGTATCGGGTCGGTCTTGGCGTTCGGGATGTAGAACTTGGCGTCCGGGATTCTTCGGGCATCGGATCCGGGAAGGAGTACTTGTCATTCCAGCGTCATTGCCTCCGGGTTCCTTGTGATTGTCTTTGGGTCATCAAATCTCAGTAGCAGATCATGCCGGTTCGGTGTCGAAAACCTTAGGGTACCCTCTTATTCACCGGGGACGAACTCGGGCAGCATTTGTCGACATCGGGCCGGTTTTCCTGGGGAGATCTTGGCGGCACGACAAGACATCGAATCGATGCAGATCTTGATGTCCTTGTGCCCAACATCACGTACATCCATACCAAAAACTTGGCAGGCCTTGATCTATAGGAGAAACAAAAAGAGGCCAGGGTGCACCGGTGTGCTGCAAGGCGGCAGAGGTGGCGTGCACGTGCGCAGGGGGACGGAAGACGGGTGGTGGCGGCCGGACACGGAAGGGGAGAGGCATCATCCGCAGTAGAGTCCTCGGGAGCTGTAGAGGGGCGCTCGGGCGGCGTCCATGGCGTGGGGAGGAGGCCGCGCTCGGGGATGGCGAGGACGAGGGCGAGGGCGAGGGAGCAGAGGCAGGCCGGGGTGCACGACGGAGCTCCTGGCGGCGGCGTCCGAGGAGGTCGCAACAGCGGGGCACTCACGCGGGCAAGGAGGAGGCGCCCTGGTGGAGCTTGCTCGGGTCGGCGAGGCGAGCCCGGGGAGGCGGCGTCGGTTGGATTGAGGAGGGGCAGCGGGGCAGGTCGACAGGAGGAGGCGGTGGCGAAGCGTGGCGGGGCTCGCGATGGGGAGCGATGGGAGGTAGGTGGGCGAGCGGGGTTGGTCGCGCGGCTAGGAGGAGCTCGGCTCCACGGTGACACGGTGCGGCCGGAGCGAGGCGCTGCGTAGGCCGGAGGGAAGCGGTGGCGGCGCTGCAGAGAGGGTGAGCAGGAGGACACGAGCGAGGTGGGGAACGGGTCGAGGGAGAGAGGCAACGCGGGATGGACGCTCTTCGCGAGGGAGTGGTGGGGACAGACGGGGTCGAGGCGACCAGGTGACAGGTGCGGGAGACGGCTGTCGGGGCCTGCGGTTCTCCCGCGGGTGGGTGCGTGTGTGGCGTGTGTGCGTGTGTGGCTGGGATTGGTGGGTAGGGTGAGGTGGCGAGATGTGAGTGGCTCAGGTGAGGTGGAGGCTGGAAGTTTTGGGCAGGTGTGCGCGGGGTGTGGAGCAGGTGGCGGCGGGGATTGGGAGAGGCTGTGTGGCGGCAGGGTGGAGGGTGCATACGGCAGAGGGTTAGGGTTTGGTCTGGTTAGTTCTAGATCTTTAGGGATAAGACTGCCGAGTAGTAGGTGGCCTGGCCTATGGGCCGGCTGCCTCCCTGGGGATTTTTAAACTTGTTTTTATTATTTATTTATTTTTATTTGTTTAAAACAAAACATTTGCAAATAGGTTTTTAGACAAATAAACTATCCGGAAAAAGACCGATGTTTTAATTTTGAATAATGACGAGGGATATTTAGAAAAGAAAAATAGGCTTTTAGAAAATAGTTTTAGGCAAAAATATGCATGATGACATGAAGATGTTCAAATGCAATGTGGCATGATGACATGAGCACGCGGTCATGATGCTGCAATGCACAAAATCCCAGCGATTTTCTAATAGTGGTTTTAGCGGGATGCCACAATTCGACACCACTAACAAGGGATCTCGCCCTCGAGATCCGCCTCATGGTACCGGGAAGAAGGCCGATGATCAGAATCTTCTCGCTTCGTGTAGATCCTCGCGACACCACTAACAGAGATCCTTGTCCATCTTGAAATCGGCGACACCACCAACAAGGGGTTGTTGTCCAGGATCATCGAGAGAACACTCCGGGAACAAAGGACGAAGGTAAAGGTATCCACAAATAAAGCCACCTCTAACTTCGATAGAAAGAGAGGACCGATGCATTCTCATCCACTTCAATGTACACAGGCAAATAGAGTGAGTAGTCGGCATGGGGGCCAATCCATCACGCACCCAAACTATTACTCCGCACAATCAGTAGAAAAGCGTGCAACCATTCTCGGAATCAGACTGAAGATCTCGACAATCGAGGTTCGGAAACAAAGGAGTGATGCAGGCTCTGCATCGGATCTGGCATAGATGATGCCGTCGCGTCAGAAAACACCGGAAGGTACAAGAAGGAACAAAGAGAAGTCCGACAGATGAAGGATTCCTCACATAGCATGAAGACCGGATGTAGAAACACCATTGACAAAAGGAGGAAGCAAAACCCTGAAGGTACAACGGAAAACCCAACCACGAAAATTCCTGGACTCAAAGAAAAGATAAGAGAGCAAATTCAAAACACGCAGAGGTAAGAGGAGAACAGCAGAGGGGTAAGGAATAAAAGCAGACCTAATCAGATCTATCCAACCGATTTTGCGAAAATAGTTTTGACAGTCTACTTCGGCCGTTAGCTAGGTTATCCTACAAGCTGGACTTGTGGGGTATCGCAACTGCTGAGCTCTGATACCACTCTATAACACCCTCGAATCGGCCCTATGCAAGTTTTACCCCTTTCCGCCAAACCCACATAGAAACGATTCAAGGACACCCACCAGGCACTTTCGTATGGGTGGAAACGAAGTAATACCATTACACAACAGTCCTCGATGGGACCCACATAATAGATATATATACAACACGACTCCAAGAGTCAAGAATACAAATATACAGTATAAGATCCAAATCACCTTGAAAATGATAGAGCGTCCGACTATGGACAAGATGCAAATAGGGCTAAGAGCCCTGAAGAGTAACCAATGGCATCCATAACCCTGCCCAGGCCAAGCCGGAAGGGTAACCCTGCTAACAATGTCGATCTCAACCCTGCTAAAAGAAAAGGGGTGCCGACAAAGGGCAAAGGAAAAAGAGGAGCGTCAGTACTGAGGCCAGTACATGGCGAGGCTAGAATTCGGCGGCTCTCGCCTACATAGGTATGGTGGGCTGAAGCGGCAGCACTAAATAACCTATAGATACTCAGTAAAACTGGCGGCTATTAGAGAGGTATAAGAAAGACCTATTCGATCCAACCTGATACTAACACCAAACATACCCATCCTGGCATTTCCCCCTCGATACTAAACGAGGAAGTCAAACCAAGGAACTCACGCAGTTGGCAGTTTTATTCATTCCATTGTAGTTGTAGCACTTACTAGTCAGATATAGATAGCTTGAGTCATCCTGAAGCATAAGTAGTGGGCAGTTTTAATTAACCATTCCATGGTAGTTGGAACATTTACTAGTCAGATATAATTGTACCGAGGAATCCCCAAAACCCAGCAGTTGTTGGCACTTTTATCACATTCCATTGGAGTTGCAATACTTACTAGGCAGGTATAGTATGACACGATACACCCCAGCTCCACCAGTTGTTGGCATTTTTAATATCCATTCCGTTGTATTTGAATCTGATTACTAGTCACATATTAAGTCAAATTTATAGCACTACTTTAGTTATGCTTGTCTATGATCGAGATACTGTGCTACAAGTCGTCCATAACCATGGACACGACTTTCAGAAAGATTTACCCTGTAGGGTTGCACAAATAGCAACACACACATGATCAACCTCGGAAAAACCAAATCAAAACCCAACGGGGCTTTCACGACGCAGGGAACGGGTCGAGGGAGAGAGGCAACGCGGGATGGACGCGCTTCGCGAGGGAGTGGTGGGGCCAGACGGGGTCGGGGCGACCAGGTGATAGGTGCGGGAGACGGCTGTCGGGGCCTGCGGTTCTCCTGCGGGTGGGTGCGTGTGTGGCGTGTGTGCGTGTGTGGCTGGGATTGGTGGGTGCGGTGAGGTGGCGAGATGTGAGTGGCTCAGGTGAGGTGGAGGCTGGAAGTTTTGGGCAGGTGTGCGCGGGGTGTGGAGCAGGTGGCGGCGGGGATTGTGAGAGGCTGTGTGGCGGCAGGGTGGAGGGTGCATGCGACAGAGGGTTAGGGTTTGGTCTGGTTAGTCTAGGGTTAGTTCTAGATCTTTAGGGATAAGACTACCAGGTAGTAGGTGGCCTGGCCTACGGGCCGACTGCGTCCCCGGGGATTTTTAAATATGTTTTTATTATTTATTTAATTTTATTTGTTTAAAACAAAACATTTGCAAATAGGTTTTTAGAAAAATAAACTATCCGGAAAAAGACCGGTGTTTTAATTTTGAATAAATACGGTGGATATTTAGAAAAGAAAAATAGGCTTTTAGAAAATAGTTTTAGGCAAAAATATGCATGATGACATGAAGATGCTCAAATGCAATGTGGCATGATGACATGAGCATGCGGTCATGATGATGTAATGAACAAAAACACAGCGATTTTCTAGTAGTGGTTTTAGTGGGATGCCACAGGTACGCAGACATCGCACTCATCTCCCTATCATCTTGCGTTGGTACTTTGTATATTCATGTTTCATTCTCTTTTTAGTTTTTGTTCTTTCTTTGCTTTCTAAAACACAAAAAGACCAAAAATATTTCTATTGTTTCTCTTTGGTTTGCTTCTTTTCTCTTTGCCTTGGTTTGCTTTTTCCTTTTTGTTTTGTTTGAACTATTCGAAAAACCCAAAAAGATTTTGCTTTGCTTGTTCTTCCTTTTTGGTTCTTGTTTAAAAATCGAAAACACCAAAAATATTTGTTGTTCTTCTTTGGTTTTGTGAGTTTGTTGCAGGGTTCAGCAGTCCTCAGTGGGATTTGGTTTCATATTATTATTCAAGCCACACAAGTGAAGGGCAATAATGAGGATTAATGACAACTTGAGGTGTGGTAAGTGGCTGGTAATGAACTCTATTTGATTTCATTTTTGTACATATACTCATCATTGTGGGCATGCTTAGTCTGTTCATGTAGGGTGTATGTTATTTATGGATGCTTAGTAGTTGTTTCTTTCATATGATTAGTTCCAGCTTGCTAATAGTTTGTAGCATGTCTTATGAATGTTTGCCTACATTACTATATTGATAACTTGGTATGACACTGTGGTATCCTCCTCTGAATGTTTCATCTGAATTGACTTGGCACATGCTCACGCATGCATATGACTGAAATAATCAGTTAAGCCTCGATGAATTATTTTGCCTTGAGGGTCTTGAATCACTTTCATGCCATGATTAGTCTTGTTTTGTTGCAAGCATGATTATGACATCTATTGCTCTCTCGTTTGTTGCTCCCTCACTATTACTAGCCTTCACTTTCACTGAGTATGTTTTACTCATGTTTCCAACTCCCTCAAACCAAATATTGCCAAAGTGTCCACCATACCTACCTATTAGCATCATTTGCTATTTCCGTGCATATTCAATATGCCTTATTTTCTTCTGAATAAAATGTTTGCTTGTTATGAGAAAGTTAGTTAGTAAAGCTCTCACGAACTTGATGGCACACTTTATTTTCTGCACTTAATAAACCTGAACCATTGTGACTGTCCATGAAAGTTATATGCTTGCAAATTATAGGCTGGGGATTAGCAGAACCGTGCTGTCACGGGGAACGCTTTCAACACCTGTAAATATATACCCAGTTGATACCATGCTCTTTTGTTTGCAGATGTCGTCGGTGTAAAATAAAAGGGGAGCTTGTAAGTCCATGGAGTTATGTATTTGTGTTAGAGAAACGCCTGGGCCGCCAGTCTAATCCATGCCGTCATGGTGGAAACCTGCAACGTAACCATAATGATATCTATGAAGCATTCTTCTTATAAAAAAAGAGATAGATAGCCATTGAGAAAAAGAAAAGAAAAAAAGAGCTTTGAGAAAAGAGGAAAGAGAGAAAAAAGCACCATTTTTCCATGGTAAATAAGAAGATTGCTGAGATACTCATTGTATACTTGCCCTGTCATTTTGATATGAGGATTCTTCCGTATCATCGGGCAAGGGGTACCCCGTTGGCGGTTCTCTGTGATACACACGTATTTACGATGACAAGAACTTACAGGTAACTAAAGTTGAGTAGCATGAGGAGCGGCCCTCGTACTCAAGGGACATGGGATTTCCAGTTTATAGTCTGTCAAGCATATAACTCAGATTGGACCTCACTTTCACCTTAACCATATTAAAGATGCTTATGATAGGGGCAATGAGAGCTCAAAGATAATGAGTACCATACTTTCAACATTTGGAAGCCTTTCAAACTATTCAAAACCTTTTCATTTCCTTGTTGAGTCTCCACTTATTCTATGAGCACTTCCTTGAGAGCATAGTTGTCATATTTTGTGCCTGTCCCATTACTTGATTATTTCTGTTATGACTTTGATGCTTGTATCTTTGACATCTTTACTTCTAGTCTTCACCTGAACTTCAGAGGTGCCTTGGCATTCACAATAAAAGGGCAAGCGAGATACCACTCTATCATACCTTGTTATGAGCATTATAATGTTGCTTATATTTATACTTCATGATTCTTATTATTTTTAGGTTGGAATCTCTTCATAGCTTGCAATGCCTATTAAGTAAACTTAGTTGCATACTCTTTATTATGAATTGTCTAAGTAGTTGATCTCATGCTGAGAATATATACATCATATGAGGCAAGTGTGTTCGTGAAAGTTTCTTTTATCGCACTCTGTTTTCAACTGGATTGCTTGAGGACAAGAAATAAGCTAATCTTGGGGCGAGTTGATATGTCCAAAACATATCTACTTCCCCGAACACTTTTGCTATTGTTTCTCCTCTAAACTTGTGTGATATGGATGCAACTAACACAGACTGATGCTGTTTTCAGTAGAATTGCTTTGTTGTCTAGTTTTTGTGCAGAAAATCAACTATCAGGAAAAATCCCGGAAAATATGCCAAAAATCCTATTTCACCAGAAGACTCCCGGAGCCAGAATACGAGACGGAGGAGGGCTACGTCCAGGACACACCACCTGGCCGCGCGGGCTAGCCCAGGCCGCGCCAGGGGGTGGTCTGGCCGCCCCAGACACCTCCTCGGTCTCCCTCTTCGCCTATAAGAAGCCTTCTGACCTAAAAACTCAAGGGGGTTCGATGTTTTTCCAGAAGGAGGTCCGCTCCGCTGCCACCACCAGATTCCACGAAACAACAACAGAAACTTCGTTCTGGCACCCTGTCGGGATGGGGAATTGGAGGAGATCATCGCCATCATCATCACCATCGCTTCTCTGTCGACCATCCAAGTTTCCCCCATCTATGAGTGAGTAATCCCCCGCTGTAGGCTATGGGGATGGTAGGGATTGGATGAGATCATTCATGTAATGGCATCAGATTGTTAGGGCATGGTGCCTAGTATCTTCTATTAGTACTTTATGACTTTGTTGCAACTTGTTATGCTTAATGCTTGTCACTAGGGCCCGAGTGCCATGATTTCAGATATGAACATGTTATTGATTCATTATGATAGTATTGTTTATGGTCTTATCTGCAAGTTGTATACACACGTTGTTGTCCGGAACCAATGGCCCCGAAGTGACAAAAATCGGGATAACCGGAGGGATTAGCTCTGATGTGAGGATCACATGTGTTCATGGAGTGTTAATGCTTTGCTCTGGTGCTCTATTAAAAGGAGCACCTTAATTGCCAGTAGCTCCCTTGAGGCCCCGCTGCAAACGGGCTGGCAGGACAAAAGATGTTGTGCAAGTTCTCATTGCGAGCACGTATGACTATATATGGAACACATGCCTAGGATTATCTAGTACTTGGATGCTTTATCTTATTTATCTGCAATTGCCCTATGTTCTGATTGCTATGTGAAGTCTTGTCCATGCAACGCTCGTCCATCCATCCCTATGCTTACTGCACTCGAATCCTATTGTTTACTGCTATTGTTACTGATGTCTTTACTTTTACTACTGCTATTACTTTACTATTCCTAGTACAAAGCTGTTGCTACTGATAAACTGCTGTGAGCAAGATTGTTTCCAGGTGCAGCTAAATTGAAAACTCAGTTGCTAAGGCTTATAAATATTCTTTGGCTCCTCTTGTGTCGAATCAATAAATTGGGTTTCACTTCCCTCGAAAATACTACGATACACCCCCTATACTTGTGGGTCATCACTCCTTCTCGAGAGAGTAGCTGATCGAGCCATACATCTCATCGTACTTCCTCTTCGATTGTTTTCAAAATATGGCCAAATCTATCACCATGCAAATTCTTGGATATGGCATCATCAACATAAAGTATGATGTAGAGATATGGCCTTGACCTTGTGGTCGTTCGGCATGAAATCCAAGAAGTTTTCATACTCGTTACTTTTAGGTTAGAATTTTACACGGTCGGTGGAAGTATATTTAAAACAAGGACCTAAAAAAGGGAAAATTACATCGAGGTCCATAGATTTAGCACAAAGGACCCTAAAATTGAACAAAGAAAATAGTCGGGTTCGGCTCCTTCTCGAGAGAGGAGCTGATCGAGCCATACTCTTCATACTACTTCCTCTTTGATTGTTTTCAAAATATGGCAAAATCTGTCGCAATGCAAATTCTTGAATACTCGATCATCAGAATAAAGTGTGATATGTAGAGATATGGCATTGACCTTGTGGTCGTTCAGCTTGAAATCCAAGAATGTTCATACTCGTTGACAACTAAGCTTAAATTCGTTTAAATTTCACCACTTACTTTTAGGTTAGAATTTTACACGGTTGGTTGGAGTACATTTTACATCAAGGACCTAAAGAGGGAAAATTACATTGAGGTCCATACATTGAGCACATAGGACCCTAAAAGGTAAACTTTCTAGTTTGGATCCTTCTCGAGAGATCAGCTGATCTGAGGTAACTTCTTCATACTACTTCCTCTTCGATTGTTTCCAAATATGGCCAGATTCGTTGCCATGCAAATTCTATGATATGGGGTCATCAATATAAAGTATGATATTGATATGGCCTTGACCTTGGTTGTTCGGCTTGAAATACAAGAATGTTCATACTCGTTGACAAGTAAGCTTAAATTCGTTTAAATTTCACCACTTAAATTTTTTGGTTAGAATTTTACATGGATGGTGGGAGTACATTTTACATCAAGGACCTAAAAAAGGGAAAATTACATTGAGGTCCATACATTTAGCACAAAGGACCCTAAAAGCAAGCAAGGAAAATAGTCGGATATGGTTCCTTCTCAAGAGAGCCGCTGATCGAGCCATACTCTTCATACTACTTCCTCTTTCCCAAATTAGGATGCATATTAGGTTTGGTCAAAGTTAATCTTTATAAAGTTTAACCAACTATATGTAAGAACATACTGACTTTTTGAATGACAAATGCATATAATATGAAATTATAGTTCATGATGATTCTAATAACATTGATTTGATGTCATATACTTAGTCAAAGTTTATTAAATTTGACTTTGACCAGAAGTAATACGCATCCTAATTTGGGAAGGAGGGAGTACTACTTGCTTCACGAGAAAAAGAAAAAAGGAGCGCTCTTCACTTTCGAACCAGCTTGCTGCGGGTGTGCTTGGTGCTTCCTCTTCCTAGGGTATGGAGGTGGAGTAGTTCGGAGTAGGAAGGCTGGCCAGATCATTATGGTGTGCATCCAATGCGATGGGACGTTTTTGTTTTTTGGCTGGCCAGATCAACCAGTCCCTTGTCCAGCACTTAAGTAGTACTCGTACTTGTACTAGTAGTACTGCGAATGACGATCTTATGAATATCCTCCCCTAGATGTTTTTGAAGGAAGTGAAAATTTCGAAACCGGGAAAGTTTGAATTTCTACTCTATTGTACTAGTAGTACTCCCTCCGCCTCAAAATAGATGTCGGCAACTTTTTAAAGCTTGGATGTATCTATATACTAAATAGTGTCTAGATTCATTCCATTTTTGATAAATCTACGACATCTATTTTGAGACAGAGGGAGTAATTTTTTGCTGCCAAGGACAAAAATGGTTCCCACTAACGCAGCTGACAAACACGCCAGACACAGACACGGAGCCGCCGACACAAGGTAGGTCGTCGGTGGACGCGCGTGCGTAGCGCCATGTTGTGGAAGAGGGAGAGATTAGTTGGTCGAGGTGTGGGTGCTGATGAGGGAGTGAAGGAGAGAGAAAACACAATTTGTTTTCTGTGCATATGTATTGTAAAGGTCCTGAAATTTACTCTACTCCCTGTACCCTGTACCTCGTGTCAGGAACCCATCCTAGCTTTGCTCTGACATCATACCGCCTTCAAATCCTCATCTTCACAGCTCTCTCGCTGCCACCTATGTGCTCATAGTCTCTTCTCTCTCTTTATTTTTCTAATAGAAAAAAGGAAATAAATTCTTCTTACTTTATTTTCAGAAAATAAATTCACGTCACTTGGAAAATTGAAATTGATTATTTTTTGTTTTTAATATCTTCAATTGTTTTCAAAAGATAGCCAAATTTGTCGGCATGCAAATTCTTGGATATTGGATCATAAGCATAAAGTATGATGTAGTTATGGCCTTGACCTTGGTCGTTCGTCTTGAAATCCAAGAATTTTTTGTACTCGTTGACAACTATGCTTAAATTCGTTTCAACTTCAGCACTTACTTTTAGGTTAGAATTTTACACGGGCGGTGGGAGTACATTTTACATAAGGACCGAAAAAAGGGAAAATTACATTGAGATCCATACATTTATCACAAAGGACCCTAATATTGAGCAAAGAAAATAGTCAGGTTCGGCTCCTTCTCGAGAGAGCACCTGATCGAGCCAAACTCTTCATACTACTTCCTTTTCGATTGTTTTCAAAATATGGCCAAATCTAACGCAATGCAAATTCTTGGATACTCGATCATTAGCATAAAGTATGATATGTAGAGATATGGCCTTGACCTTGTGGTTGTTCGTCTTGAAATTCAAGAATGTTCATACTCATTGACAATTATAAGCTGAAATTCATTTAAATTTCACCACTTACTTTTAGGTTAGAATTTTACACGATCGGTGGGATTACATTTTACAACAAGGACCTAAAAAGGGGGAAATTACATCGAGGTCCATACATTTAGCTCAAAGGACCCTAAAATTAAACATGGAAAACAGTCTGGTTTGGCTCCTTCTCAAGAGAGTAGCTGATCGAGCCATACTCTTCATACTACTTCATCTTTGATTGTTTTCAAAATATGGCCAAATTTGTCGGTATGCAAATTCTTGGATATGGGATCATCGGCATAAAATATGATGTTGATATGGCCTTGACCTTGGTCGTTCGTCTTGAAATACAATAATGGTTCATACGCATTGACAACTAAGCTTAAATTTGTTCCAATTTCACCACTTACTTTTAGGTTAGAACTTTACACGATCGATCAGAATACATTTTACATCAGGGACCATAAAAAAGCAAAAATTACATCAAGGTCCATACATTTAGCATAAAGGACCCTAAAAGGAAAATTTTCTAGTTAGGATACTTCTCGAGATATCAGCTGATCTGATCCAAACTCTCCATACTCCTTCCTCATTAAATTCTTTCAAAATATGGCCAAATTTGACGCCAGGCTAATTTTCTCATATGGGATCATCAGAATAAAGTTTGATGTTGATATGGCCTTCACCTTGGTCGTTCGGCTTGAAATCCAAGAATGTTCATATTCGTTGACAAGTAAGCTTAAAATCATCTAAATTTCACCACTTACAATTTTAGGTTAGAATATATGGTCGGTGGAAGTACATTTTACATTGAGGACCTAAAAACGGAAAATTACATGAAGGTCCATACATTTGGCACAAACCCCCCTAAAATTAAGAAAGGAAAATAGTCAGGTTTGTCTCCTCATCAAGAGAGTAGCTGATCGGGCCATACATTTCATACTACTTCCTCTTTGATTGTTTTCAAAATATGGCCAAATCTGTAGCCATGCAAATTCTTGGACATGGGATCATCAGCATAAAGTATTATGTAGAGATATGGCCTTAACCTTGTGGTTGTTCGGCTTGAAATCCAAGAATGTTCATACTCGTTGATAACTAAGCTTAAATTCGTTTAAATTTCACCACTTACTTTTAGGTTAGCATTTTACATGGTCGGTGGGAGTACATTTTACTCCGAGGACCTAAAAAATGGAAAATTACATCGACGTCAATACATTTAGCACAAAAGACCCTAAAGGAAAGCTTTCTACTTCGGCTCCTTCTTGAGAGATCAGCTGATCTGAGCCAAACTCTTCATACTCCTTCCTCTTTGATTCTTTTCAAAATATGGCCAAATATGTCGGCATGCAAATTCTCTGACATGGGATCATTAGCATACAGTATGATGTTGATATGGCTTTGACCTTGGTCGTTCAGTTTGAAATCCAAGAATGTTCATACTCGTTGACAAGTAAGCTTAAATTCATTTAAATTTCACCACTTACAATTTTTGGTTAAAATTTTACACGGATGGTTGGAGTACATTTTACATGAAGGACCTAAAAGAGGGAAAATTACATTGAGGTCCATACATTTAGCACAAAGGACCCTAAAATTGAGCAAAGAAAATAGTCGGGTTCGACTCCTTCTCGAGAGAGCAGCTGATCGAGCCATACATTTCATACTACTTCCTCTTCGACTGTTTTCAAAATATGGCAGAATCCGTCGCCATGCAAATTCTTGGATATGGGATCATCATTATAAAGTATGATGTAGATATATGGCCTTAACCTTGTGGTCGTTCGGCTTGAAATCCAAGAATGTTCATACTCATTAACAACTAAGCTTAAATTCATTTAAATTTCACCACTTATATTTAGGTTAGCATTTTACATGGTCGGTGGTAGAATATTTTACATCAAGGACCTAAAAGGGAAAATTACATCGATGTCCATACATTTAGCACAAAGGACCCTAAAATTGAGCAAAGAAAACAGTCAGGTTCGGCTCCTTCTCGAGAGAGCAGATGATCAAGCCATATGTTTCATACTACTTCGTCTTTGATTGTTTTTGAAATATGGCCAAATCTGTCGCCATGCAAATTCTTGGATATGGAATCATCATCATAAATTATGGTGTAGAGATATGGCATTGACCTTGTGGTCGTTCAACTTGACATCCAAGAATGTTCATGCTCGTTGACAACTAAGCTTAAATTTGTTTAAATTTCACCACTTACTTTTAGGTTAGAATTTTACATGATCGGTCAGAGTATATTTTACATCAAGGACCTAAAAAAGGGAAAATTACATCGAGCTCCATACATTTAGCACAAAGGACCCTAAAAGGAATTTTTTTTGGTTTGGATCCTTCTCGAGATATCAGCTGATCTGAGCCAAACTCTTCATACTACTTCCTCTTTGATTGTTTCAAAATATGGCCAAATCTATTACTATGCAAATTCTTTGATATGGGGCCATCAGCATAAAGTATGATGTTGATATGGCCTTAACCTTGGTCGTTCGGCTTGAAATACAAGAATGTTCATACTCGTTGACAAGTAAGCTTAAATTCGTTTAAATTTGAGCACTTACAATTTTTTGTTAGAATTTTACATGGATGGTCGGAGTACATTTTACTTTACGGACCAAAAAAGGGAAATTACATCGAGGTCCATACATTTAGCACAAAGGACCCAAAAACCAAGCAAGGAAAACGGTCGGGTATGGCTCCTTCTCGAGAGAGCCGCTGATCGAGCCATAGTCTTCATACTACTTCATCTTTCCCAAATTAGGACGCATATTATGTTTGTTCAAAGTCAATCTTCATAAAGTTCGACCAACTATATGTAAAAACATACTGACTTTTTGAATGACAGATGCATATAATATGAAAATATAGTTCATGATGATTCTAATAACATTGAGTTGATGTCGTATACTTAGTCAAAGTTTATTAAATTTAACTTTGACCAGAAGTAATACGCGTCCTAATTTGGGAACGAGGGGGTACTATTTGCTTCACGGGAAAAAGAAAAAAAGAGCGCTCTTCACTTTCGAACCATCTTGCTGCGGGTGTGTTGGTGCTTCCTGTTCCTAGGGTATGGAGGTGGAGTAGTGCGGAGTAGGAAGGCTGGCCAGATCATAATGGTGGACATCCAATGCGATGGGACGTTTTTATTTTATTGGCTAGTCAGATCAACCAATCCCTTTTCCACCAGTTAAGTAGTACTTGTACTAGTAGTACTGCAAATGGTGATCTTTTGAATATCCTCCCCCCTGGATGTTTGTGAAGGAAGTGAAAATTTTGAAACCAAGAAAGTTTGAATTCTACTCTACTGTACTAGTAGTACTCCCTCCGTCTCAAAATAGATGTCAGCAACTTTTGAACGCTTGGATGTATCTAGATACTAAAAAGTGTCTAGATTCATTTCATTTTTTATAAATCTACGACATCTATTTTTAGACGGAGGGAGTAATACTTTTTGCCGCTAAGGACCAAAATGGTTACCACCAACGCAGCTGACGAACATGCCAGGCATAGACACGGAGCCTCTGACATAAGGCAGGTCGTCGATCGACGCGCGTATGCAGCACCACGTTGTGGATGACGAAGAGATCAGCCGGCCGAGGTGTGGGTGCTGATGAGGGAGTGAAGGAGAGAGAAAACACAATTTGTTTTGTGTACATATATATTGTAAAGGTCCTGAAATTTACTCTACTCACTGTACCCTGTACCTCGTGTCAGGAACCCATCCCAACTTTCCTCTAACATCGCAATGCCTTCAAATCCTCCTCTTCGCAGCTCTCTCGCTGCCTCCTCTGTGCTCACAGTCTCTTCTCGCTCTTTATTTTTTAATAGAAAAAAGGAAATAAATTATTCCTACTTGCTTTTTAGAAAATAAATCCATGTCATTTGGAAAATTGAAATGGATTATTTTTGTTTTTAATATCTTTGATTCTTTTCAAAAGATGAACAAATTTCTCGTCATGCAAATTCTTCAATATGGGATCATAAGCATAAAATATGATGTAGATATGGCCTTGACCTTGGTCGTTAATCTTGAAATCCAAGAATTTTTCGTACTCGTTGACAACTATGCTTAAACTCATTTCAATTTCACCACTTACTTTTAGTTTAGAATTTTACATGGGCGGTGGGAGTACATTTTACATCAAGGACCTAAAATGGGAAAATTACATCGAGGTCCATACATTTAGCACAAAGGACCCTAAAATTAAGCAAAGAAAATAGTCGGGTCCGGCTCCTTCTCGAGAGAGCAGCTGATCAAGCCATACGTCTCATACTACTTCCTCTTTGATTGTTTTCAAAATATGGCCAAATCCGTCGCCATGCAAATTCTTGGATATGTGGTCATCCACATAAAGTATGATGTAGAGATATGTCCTTGACCTTGTGGTTGTTCGGCATGAAATCCAAGAATTTTCATTATCGTTGACAACTATGCTTAAATTTGTTTAAATTTCACCACTTACTTTTAGGTTAGCATTTTACACGGTCGGTGGGAGTACATTCTACTTCAAGGACCTAAAAAGGGAAAATTATATCGAGGTCCATACATTTAGCAAAAAGGACCATAAAATTGAGCAAAGAAAACAGTCGGGTTCGACTCCTTCTCGAGAGAGCAACTGATCGAGCCATACTCTTCATACTACTTCCACTTTGATTGTTTGCAAAATATGGCCAAATCTATCGCAATGCAAATTCTTGGATACTCAATCATCAGAATAAAGTATGATATCTACAGATATGGCATTGACCTTGTGGTCGTTCGGCTTGAAATCCAAGAATGTTCATACTCGTTGACAACTATAAGCTGAAATTCGTTTAAATTTCACCACTTACTTTTAGGTTAGAAATTTACACGGTCGGTGGGAGTAAATTTTACAACAAGGAACTAAAAAGGGGGAAATTACATTGAGATCCATACATTTAGCACAAAGGACCCTAAAATTAAGCAAGGAAACAATCGTGTTTTGCTCCTTCTCGAGAGAGTAGCTCATCGAGCGATACTCTTCATACTACTTCATCTCCGATTTTTTTCAAAATATGGCCAAATTTATCAGCATGTAAATTCTTGGATATGGGATCATCAACATAAAGTATGATTTTGATATGGCCTTGACCTTGGTCGTTTGTCTTGAAATACAAGAATGGTTCATACTCGTTGACAACTAAGTTTAAATTCGTTCAAATTTCACGACTTACTTTGAGGTTAGAATTTTACACGGTCGATCGGAGTACATTTTACATCAGGGACCTCAAAAAATAAAAAATTACATCGAGGTCCATACATTTAGCATAAAGGACCATAAAAGGAAAAAAATTCTAGTTCGGCTCCTTCTCGAGAGATCAGCTAATCTGAGCCAAACTCTTCATACTACTTCCTCTTTGATTGTCTTCAAAATATGGCCAAATCTGTCGCCATGCTTATTCTCTCATATGGGATCATCAGAATAAAGTATGATGTTGATATGGCCTTCACCTTGATCGTTCATCTTGAAATCCAAGAATGTTCATACTCGTGGATAAGTAAGCTTAAAATGTCTAAATTTCACCACTTACACTTTTAGGTTAGAATTTTACACGGGCGGTGGAAGTACAATTTACATCAACGACCTAAAAAGGGAAAATTAAATTTAACACAAACCCCCCTAAAATTATCAAGGAAAACAGTCAGGTTCAGATCCTTCTCGAGAGAGCAGCTGATCGAGCCATATGTTTCATACTACTTCCTCTTCGATTGTTTACATAATATGGCAAAATCTGTAGCCATTCAAATTCTTGGATATGGGATCATCAGCTTAAAGTATGATGTAGAAGTATGGCCTTGACCTTGTGGTGGTTTGACTTGAAATCTATGAATTTTCATACTCGTTGATAACTAAGCTTAAAAATTTATGGTTTGGCTCCTTCCCGAGATTACAGCTGATCTGAGCCAAACTCTTCATACTACTTCCTCTTTGATTGTTTTCAAAATATGGCCAAATCTATCGGCAAGCAAATTCTTTGACATGGGATCATCAGCATAAAGTATGATGGTTAGATAGGGCCTTAACCTTGTGGTCGTTCGGCTTGAAATCCTAGAAAGTTCATACGCGTTGACAACTAAGCTTAAATTCGTTTAAATTTAACCACTTACTTTTAGGTTTGAATTTTACACGGTCGGACAGAGTACATTTTACATCAAGGACCTAAAAAGAGGAAAAATTACATCGAGGTCCACACATTTAGCACAAAGGACCCTATAAGGAAAACTTTCTTGTTCGGCTCCTCCTCGAGAGATCAGCTAATCTGAGCCAAAATCTTCATCATACTCCCTCTTCGGTTGTTTTCAAAATATGTCCAAATCTATTGGCATGCAAATTCTTGGACATGGGATCATCACCATAAAGTATGATGTTGATATGCCTTGACCTTGGTCGTTCGGCTTGAAATCCAAGAATGTTCATACTCGTTAACAACTAAGCTTAAATTCATTTAAATTTCACCACTTACACTTTTTGGTTGGAATTTTACACGGATGGTGGGAGTACATTTTACATCAAGGACCTATAAAGGTAAAATTACACCAAGGTCCATGCATTTAGCACAAAGGACCATAAAATTGAGGAAAGAAAATAGTCAGGTTTGGCTCCTTCTCGAGAGAGCAGATGATCAGGCCCTACTCTTCATACTACTTCCGCTTCGATTGCTTTCAAAATATGACCAAATTTTTCACCATGCAAATTCTTAGATATGGGATCGTCGACATAAAGTATGATGTAGATATGGCCTTGACCTTGGTCATTTGGCTTGAAATCCAAGAATGTTCATACTCACGTTTATCTTTAAATAGTTGTCAAAACTCATGTTTATCTTCATAGAAAGTAGTACATGGAGGAGAACATCGTGTGAATTGTTTTGTTATTAGTACTCTTTTTTGATTGTTTTTAAAACAAGGACAGTTTTTATGGTAGCCTTTCAAAAACCATGTTTCGCAATATGGCCTACTATATGTATTAACATTCATGTGTTTCAAGCAAGATGACCGAGGCCAAATTCCATATATATTTCGTTGTCTATGATAATCTACCCATATCTTGTAGATGGGTTCATCATGGAATGGTAAACAACATTTCTAGTGTATGGTTGGATCCTTTATGTCCAGAAAATAACATATTAAATTCCCGGGTGCAAAAAAATGTGTCGTTTTCTGAAGTAAGTGTTAGTACAAATAAAACACATCGGAATCGCACCGCATATTGTGTTTTTATCCGTAAATACGAAAATCTTTCTTATAAATTGGCATGACCATCAATTTGACCAGAAATTACACAAGAGTTTTTTTTGTTGGAAACTAGTACCACAAAAGAGCTTGATAACGGGAGAAATTATTATTACAGGTGGATTGCTACTCCTACAGCTACCCCTACATTCTACTCAATAGTACTCTATTTCATTTTACAAGAAAGATTTATTACGGAGGGAATTGGAGAAGAGTAGTACTATTCTGAAGGGAACTGGAGCAGAGGAACATGCATCCATTTTTATTTTATTCAACCTCACCTATGCGCTCTTTCCCTAGTTCCCCATTACCCTACCTCTACGCCAAGTAACGCCGTTCTTCTCGCCCACAATGCCGCTTTCCGATCATGTTCACTACACAGTATGAGAGTGTCTGTTCTTCCTCCTGTCCTGCTCCCGCCTGCCACCATCGATCTTCATTCTTTTCCAGAAAACAAAATCAAGCCACCATCCCAACTTCCATTAGCTCCCTTACAATGGTAGAACCGAGCAAGGATAGTGATGATTCTGAGCTGTTCCAGGAGGTTTTTACCGAAGTCCTGCTTGAAGAACTCATAACCAGATGCGACGTCATCACCACCATGAGCCTCGGCAGTTCATCCAAACATCTTCTTGACTCTGCAAAATATAGTGCAACTTTACATGCTTCTCAGCCGTTTGGCCTCCCCTATGTTCTTCATTCTCACCCGACTAAGAAACCATGGGAATGCAACGAGTACTTCGAGGGCAAGGGCACGACATGCAAGCTGACGTCTCTGGATAGGTTCTCCTCTGATGTTGTGCTCCCGAATTGTATGGGTAAGAAGTGGCTAGGTGCCAATGGAGATTGTATCACCACTGTTGGGTCTGATTCCAAGTGGGAGCTTGTCAATGTGTACCCACCAACGATCCGTTTACATTCATGCATAATGATCGCCCTATTCTCATCTAGAAGATTGCTATTTGCTGAGCTCCCACAGCTGCGGCGTATTATTTAGATTTCTCTCTTGTTGCTATCTTCGACTACTCAATTGCTACCCTTGATGGCATTGAGTATGCATGGACTGTTCTTCAGAACTAGTTCTAGTGCTATTTCAGATACAACAATGCACTTATCCACAAGGGTCTAGTGTTTGCAGCCATTGAGAGTGGCAATGTTTATGTTTGGAATCATCTGTATTTTGGTAACTTTGATCTATTCTTATTCTAAATACTAGCTTCATTTTTAATGGATATAAACTAGTGTTGGCTGATTTGGCCATCATTTCATTTTTGGATTTCTATTTTCGTACCCTCAGTTCGTTAATTGTACTCAGTTTTCCCTAGCCGCTTAGTTTTTCCTCACTTTTGCCCATCTCCTTGTACGAAACTCTATTTTGGTCTAAAACTCGCCGTCCATCAGCCTTGCCGTTACATGCTGAAAAGTGGGGCCACGTTCAGTCGGGTCCCGTAGTGGACCCTCGCCATTACATGCTGATGAGTAGGGTCGCGTTCTGTCGGATCCTGTAGTGTATCCTTGCTGTTACATGCTGACAAGTGGGGCCATGTTTAGTCGGTTCCCGTACTGTACACCTCTCTCATCTTATCCAGATCATCATCGGACCCACAACTTTTCCACGTAAGCGCCATACCCACAGCTTATCCACGTGAGCGTCGGACCCACGACTTACCTAGGTTGGCGTTGCAAGATGGGACCCCGAGCCAGCCCTGCGCCCGCGCCCGTGACATTGCCTCCCCTTTCTTCTTCTTCTCCGGTGAAGGTGGCCCTTTGTCTAGCTTCATTTTCATATAGTGAAATGTAATGCATTTACGAAAACTATACGAAAATTATACACCTTTGGACTCTTTTAAATCGCACTTAAGACATGATAATGTTGTGCTAATAAAATCCTGATCATTTATCATTTCCATGGAGTGAAATATAATGCATAAACTTGCGTATACGAAAATTATACACCTTTGAACTCTTGTAAATCGCACTTAATACGTGATAATGTCGTGCTAAGAAAATCTTGAGAGATTATAATTTTCATAGAGTGGAATGTAATGCACAAACTTGCATATGTGAAAATTATAAACCTTTGAACACTTTTAAATAGCACTTAACATGTGATAATGATGTGCTAACAAAATTTTGAGAGATTATAATTTTCTCCCCCATTTTCATAGAGTGGAATATAATGTATAAACTAGCATATACAAAGTTTATACACCTTTGAACTCTTTGAAATCGCACTTAATACATGATAATGATGTGCTAACAAAATTTTGAGAGATTATTATTTGCTCCCCCATTTTCATAGAGTGGAATGTAATGCATAAACTTGCATATACAAAGTTTATACACCTTTGAACTCTTTGAAATCACACTTAATACGTGATAATGTTGTGCTAAGAAAAACTTGAGAGATTACTATTTTCATAGAGTGGAATGTAATGCATAAATTTGCATATACGAAAATTATACACCTTTGAAATCTTTGAAATCGCACTTAATACGTGATAATGTTGTGCTAAGAATATCTTGAGAGATTATCATTTTCATATAGTGGAATGTACTGCATAAACTGGCATATACGAAAATTATACACCTTTGGACTCTTTGAAATCGCACTTAGGACATGATAATGTTGTGCTAATAAAATCCTGATCATTTATCATTTCCTTGGAGTGAAATTTAATGCATAATATCGCGCATACGAAAAGTTTAAACCTTTGAACACTGTGAAATCGCACTGAATAACGAGATAATGATGTGCTAGAATTTTTTTGAGAGATTATCATTTTCTCCCCCCATTTTCATAGAGTGGAATGTAATGTATAAACTTGCATATACGAAAATTATACACATTTGAACTCTTTGAAATCGCACTTAATACGTGATAATATTGTGCTAAGAAAATCTTGAGAGTTTATCATTTTCATAAAGTAGAATGTAATGCACAAATTATACACCTCTGAACATGTTCCCTTCAAATTCTATTCAAGTTCATTTGATTATGGAATTAAAGTATGGGTGACAAACTTTTTATTTTGCATGGATAGAGGGGTGCCCCCGACAGATATAGGGGTTATCCTGTCCGCTAGATCACAGAGGATCAACGGTTGGTGGGCACGATCCACGTGACAACTGTCTCAACCAATCATAGTGTAGCAGCGAAGATGAGCACAAGTGTGAGAGATTGTGACTAAGAGAGGGGAAAACTGAGTAGAACTTAAGAACAAAGGGTAAAACTGAGTAGAACTTAAAAACCAAGGGCAAGACTGACAAAGGGATTCAAATAGAAAATATAAAAAGATTTAAAAAATGGAAAATGCGTTTTTTATACAATAAAATACATCTTGGCATACATCAAACTATTTGCAATTCAAATATACACCAGTTTGACAATTATTGCCTCATTCAGACAAACTATGTTTTGGGAAGGGATGTTTTGGGAAGAGGCTTGAGTAGAAATCCATGAACCTTCATAGATAGTAGGTGACGAGGGTTTAACTCACCAATGCCCATTGTTATGGACTTGGGTTTTGGAGAAGGAGGGAGCGCTGAAAGCATCAATCGGCTAGCAAACAAGCACACAGGGGACTCGAAGATTTACCCAGGTTCAGGCCTCGTAGAGGTCCCTACTCCTGCTTGTCTGCTCGTGGAATTAACAAAGGAATCGAAGATTACAATGGTGCACAGATGCAATATGGCGAGGGTTGTGGAAACTAGGGTTGCGTTTGTCCTCCTCCCCGCCCCCTCCTAGCCTTTATATAGATAGGCTAGGTCTCAGGTAGCAGATCGAGTCGGTTACAGGTTAGGGTTTTCCCTTTGAACTTCCTATCTTTAGCTTCTTCTTGTTCCGCAAGCAATCGAGAGTCCATAGGTTACCCGAGTTCTTCATTTGGGCCTTGGCGACGCCGTGGACTTCTGCTATATTCAGGTCGTATATACTAAGCTCGAGTACCTGTAGGGTATACCCATGTCAGTAGCCCCCGAGTGTCCAGTGGAATCGCAGATTCGACTAGGGACTTTATGAAGCTTTTCGAGTGCATGAATGAGTATATTTTCGACTGCTCTGTTTGTGTCATAGGGATTGTTGATATGCGTGCCTGATTTAACTGATGTATCGGTATCAGTTAACTACCTTAGGGTAAAACAACACAATCTACTCGAACTCGAGTCCCCGGACTCGAATCCAGAAAAGTGCTGGTGTAATTCAACTCAAGCCACAGAGGTCTTACAGGAGTTGAATTCCAGTATATGGGTGTGAGAACTCACCGCGTCCGTCAAGGCATGTTCATCGTACCTGTAGGTACGGATATATTTCTAGGAGTGCACAGCAAATGCGTTGCCAGGCCTTATTCAGGTCTTATCTTCACGCTGCAAGCGCGGCATCTGAATTTTGTCATCGTAGAGATGATTCGGGTGATCTAGGAGACACAATCTCTTTGTAGGAAAAATTATGAGGCGGTGTCGCCATAAGCTTCGAGTGTGGATGTTATCGACACACAGTACAATGTACGAATAATCATAGGGTGCGTGACCAGCGCTCCCTATGGGAGTAGCCCCCGAGTGCCTGGTTGAGTCGAAGACTCAGGCAGTGACTAAAGAACTTTTGCGACTACTGTCGTCTTTTGTTTGCTTTGTTTTAGTCAAATTTATTTCCAGCGCTCCCTATGGGAGTAACCCATGTCCATAGTCGAATCTTGGATTCGAGTGGTTGGGTATGCTTCGAATGTCCATACTACTTCAGAATAGAAAAAGAAAAATCATAGGGTGCGCGACCAACACTCCCTATGGGAGTAGCCCCCGAGTTCTTGGTGGAGTCGAAGACTCGAGCGAGGACTAAAGTAATCGAAATCTTCTGCTGCTCAATTTTGGATGACATCAGTGCTAACGATGTGATAATCTCAGTTGCCCGCGTGAGCGGGTTTGATGGGACGTGACGAGCGGTGGGTCCCATTTTCTGACTCTGACTTAACCAGGCGTGCGTAATCTTTGTTTTAACTGCGCCTCCTCGATTTCCGTGCGAAATGGGGGTAGTGGGGGACGGTTCGCGCTTCAGGTCCTCCACGTGTCGATCACGATGAACGCCACACGTCTGATAGGGTTTTTGCTGGCCGTTGGATTACATCTTCCAAGGGGTTAAGTAGCAGTGTTGCGACGGAAATTTTTTCCCTCTGCTCTTTTCTCTGCCTTTGCCTCCTTCGCCATTGCTGCTGCTCCTCTACTTCTTAGAGTTCATCCTTCTCGCGACACTAGACCAGCTCCGCGTATTTCCCAGTTACTTCCTCCGGTCACACCGCCACCGCAAGATGGGGAAGAAGAAGGGACGTGCCGCGGCTGATTCGGTCGCCGCCACTGTTGCTGCCAAGAAGAAGGGCGGCTCCGCCGCTGCGGGCACCAGCACCGTCGTCGTCGGAAAGAAGAAGGGCGCGGGCACTCGCGTCACCAATGACGCGTGGCACGCGTCCGTGATCAAGTCTTCTGAGCTCCGTCTTCTGCACCAAGACGGAGTTCTATCTTCCACGGTCACTGACTCGCGTGTCCCCGGTGGTGAGGTAACCCCTTGTCCTCCTGCCGGTTTTCGGGTGATGTTCCTAGCGTTCATCATCCGTGGTCTCTCGCTGCCCCTGCATCCTTTCTTCAGGGTCCTTCTCTGTTTCTATGGGTTCCAGCTGCATCAGCTGTCCCCCAACTCCATCCTCCATGTAGCTTGCTACATTACTCTTTGCGAGTGCTGGCTCGGAATCGAGCCACACTTTGGTCTTTTCAAACGCCTCTTCAAAGTGAAGCGTCAGTCGGCGTCTGGCTCCGTAGTCTATGATGTAGGCGGCTGCGGTATCCACGTCGATTCCTCCGTCACATACTTCAACATCAAACTCATGGCATCCATCCAAGGGTGGAGGGACAAGTGGTTCTACATCTGTGACCAGAAGGCTGACAGAGACCACTTCGGACTCGCCCCCTTCGATCCCGTGATGCCGTGCAAGAGGAGGCGCTCCTGGAAGAACTTAGTGATGCCCAACGAGTCCACGGAGATAGATGTGCTGTACGAGCATGTCTGCGACCTCGAGAGTCACATGGGTAAAGAAGAGGTAGTCTGCGGCCTCATTCGCACGTGGCTGTGCCGCCGCGTCCAGCCCCTGCAGGCCAGAGTCCACCCTATGTTCCAGTGGGCTGGCACAGACGATGTCACTCGCGTATCTGCCGATGGCATTTCCGCGAGTGAAGTAGATAAGAGGGTGCGACTGCTCACCAAGTACACCGCCAAGGATGTGCTCCCCTGTAAACCAGTCGTGCCTCCGTTTGATGCAACTAAACCTCCTCCTGAGGTACAGTTGTGCTACAAAGTAGCTTTGTTTGTCGAATGCTTCTGTTTCCTTGACTTGTGCTAACTTGTTTCCCATATGCAGGATTGGATGGTGTCACCCTGTATGCCCCCTCTTCCTGAGGGGGTTATTCCTCGTGAAGCCTTGGAGGAGGACGAGTCGGAGTCGACCATCCCATCTGATGTGGAGGAGGAAGCCCCCCGAGTTGAGTAGCCCGGACACTCGCAAGTTTTCGCGCAGCGAGGATTTGGATGCATCATATCCTTCGACTCCGGAAGTTGCAGCTATTGGTGTGGAGTCGCCAATACCTGCCGTTCCTGTGAGCACTATGGCGATGTCTTCCTGCAAGAAGATGCGGCTGCCGAAGGAGTCGTCGTCAGAGTCAGGGGATCAAACCTTCGATTTTGACAAGTTTGATTGGTAAGTATACGAGTCTTCCTTTTGGTTCTTCTTTGGAGTTGCATTGTCTTGATGTTGTTTTTGTTCTACAGTCATCCGGCGTCTTCATCTTCTGGCGACGTTCAATTTTTGAAGGAATCAAGAGTCGCGACCTCCAAGGCCAAGAAAGTAGCTGAGCGCACTCCTTCTCCTCCATTGGTGGCCCACTCTAGGCATAATTCATCGAGTTCTCCCGATGATGTGGAGCATCAGATGGTTATCCAGACGACTGCGCGTCAATCGACTTCGGAGTCATTGGAGGATCATGTATGTGTAGTGTTGCTTCTCTGACTTTGCAGTCGAATTTTTTCATCTGTATCATCTGCTGATCCTTTATTTTTTCTCATGTCACAACTCATTGTGAAGGAAGCCGCTCGTCTGGCGGAGCAGGTGCTTGCGATGGGTCGGCAGCATGCGATGCTGGACAATCGCCATCGCGTGGTTGAAAGTGAGTGTTTTTTGCTCCTTCTTCTTTATCCTTGTGGTATATTCGACTGACAGTCTATCTTTGTTTGTTTCACAGCTGAGCATAATGCACTCCTTCGTGATGCCGCTTCCCTCGAAAAAACGCTCGCCGTGGCGGTGAAGAGCCGCGATGAGCCAATCACAGCACATGACGAGTCGCGGAAACGCGAAGAGGATTTGCGCGCCTCCATCGTAGCCAGGGAGAAGGTGTTCGAAGAACAGCTTCTCTCGATTGCCAAGGCTCTCTCAGGTATTCCCTTGTCTAGATTTTCGCCGTGTCTTCTTCTTTCGAATTTGTTGTTGTGCTGACTTTTGCGCCAATGCTTGATTCTTGTGTAGATGCCAGTGGTCTGAGCTTAGATGCCCAGGCACTTCATCGTGATGATGCCTTGGCGGGCGCCATCTCGGTAGTCGAAGATCGCAGTGCTGCCGTTCAGGGGACGCTCACCCAAGGCCAGGGGTGTGCTCAGTCTCCTCCGTGAGGAGTTGGCGCCCAAGGCTGAGCTAATCGAGAATGTAGACGATCTGGTGGAGTCCCTTGCTGGAGGCATTCCTAAAGGCTTCAATAACTCACTCTGTGCGGCTGGTGCTTCAATGTCACTCGCGATGGTTCAAGCCCATGGAGTCGAGGTTGATCCTGCTGCGGTCTCCAAGGCAATGCCTGTCAACGCGGATGGCCAACATGTAGTCTTTGCTCCTTTCACAACTGCTTGTGGCAAGTACGGGCCACAGCTGATCAATACAGTTGTGAAGTACTCTAAGGAATTGCAACGAGCCAAGAAGGCAGCGAAGGCTCCAACGTCAGGGGCCGACGGAAAGTCTGTGGTGTCTGATACTGCCACAAACTTGATGAGGCCCCCAAAACCGAAGTCCATGCCAAAGAAGCCAGTTGCTCCTTAGTAGTCGTGTCTGTAATAGTTAAATAGCCTATTTCTTTTGTCTGGAACATGCCTTTGGCGAGTGTATCTGCTGATACTTTATTATGCTTGAATGCACTCGAGTCTTTTGTCTATGTATCGCCTTAGTCTTCTTATTGTCTCTTGCTTGACTTGTGATAAGGCACATCGAGTGGTCCTTCGAGTGAACCTCGGAATATGCCATCTACAGATGATACTTTGGCGCAATCACGCTCAAGGGTAGATGAACTGTCTCTGCTCTCGCGACTCCGTGACCGCGTGAAGCAGTTGGAGCGCGAACTGCCTGTGCTCCGCGGTAACACAGATGTATGGAAGTCGAAGGCAGAGAAAGCCGTTGCCCGAGATCAATATCTGCTAGGGGAGGTGACGCATCTGGGCGACCAATTCAAGTGTTAGCTTTCTTCTTCCTTATCTTTTTCTTGTAGTTACCCGCAATAGTTCATTGTCTTCATACTTTTGCCTTTGCTTGGTATAGTTGTCAGTGCACGCCATCCGCAGGATGAGAAGGACAGGATTGCCATTCGCATGAATGATCTAACCCAAGAGCAGCTTCAGACGAGTGGATACTTCTGGGTGGATAATGATCGTGCAATCGCACTTGCGACCCTACAGGATCATGCGTCACGAGTGCTTCACTTCCTGAAGAAGTCGCAATCATGCTTGAGGAATATTTATCAGACGATGTTCCCGCTGGACGTCGTTCCATCGAGCCTGCTGGCCCTTCTTGCCAAATTTCAAGACTTGAGTGTAATTCGCGAGTGTATACGGCAATAGTTAGTGGCTGGTGCAAAGGCTGGTCTATCGTTGGTATGACTGTACAGGCCTGATGTGGATGTTGCAGCAATTGTGGCCGGACCACCAGTGCCGCCAGTAGGTTCAACTTGGAACATGGTTCCTCACTACCAGGCGGTGGATCGCCCAGCAGAGGAAATCTTCGACTTCTTTGAGGAGCAGACCAACGTTCCTTTGTTGCAAGAGTAGTTTAGTTTGTATGCTGCACATAGTTGCACCAGTGTTGTAAAGTTCATATATATATGCTGTGTATAATTGATTGACATTGATGTATATAAGAGCTTGTATGTTTTGCGAGTGCGTTGCACTATGCGATTCCTTTTTGTTAGCCTGACTTGTGTTTTTCTCAGCAGCTTGTCAACCTGTCAGGTGCGTTGCAACTGGGTTGGTCTTTGTCAAGGGTTTCAATTGGTACGTTAGCTACTCAGGATATCGTATTAGTTCGTAAAACAGATGTGTATAGGGTGGCACAGCCCTCGAGTGGATAATTTGCAAAAATAAAAGGAACACAGAGTTTTGGGGCACTTAGTTTTATTTATTCGCAGGATAGTACGGGGTACAATGTGTGCCTAAGTAGCCTTATTTGCAATGTAAATAAAAGACGACTAGGGGTAGAAGCGCTACAGCTGCGCGAAGTTCTAGGGGTTGGAGTATGCGACTCCTGTCTCGAAATCTTTAAGGCGATAGCCGCCACCTGGGATTACTTCTGTAATCACATATGGTCCCTCCCAGGGGGACTCGAGCTTGAGATGCCCTTGTTGTTTCAGTCGTAGGACTAGGTCTCCTTCGTCGAAGGACTTGGGGCGTAGCCTTCTGCTGTGGTAGTTGCGCAGGTTCTGCTAGTAGATCGTTGATCTTTCCACGGCGATTTCTCGTGCCTCGTCAAGGAGTTCGACGGAGTCTTCGAGTGCAAGAGTTGATTCCTGCTCGCTGTAAGCGACCACTCGTGGTGCTTTGTATCGTACTTCTGCGGGTAACACCGCTTCAGCCCCGTGTACCATGAAGAACGGGGTGTACCCCGTAGCGTTGTTTGGAGTTGTGCGCAGGCTCCAGAGTACCGATTGCAGCTCGTCTGGCCAGCAGCCTGCAGCCTGTTCGAGTGGCCTGAGAAGGCACTTCTTGATACCGCCACAGACGAGCCCGTTGGCTTTTTCTACCTGACCATTGGTCCGTGGATGTGCTACGGAGGCATAGCTTACGTTGATTCCCAAATTCTCACAGAATTCTTGGAACTCCTTGGATGTGAAGTTCGTCCCATTGTCCGTGATGATGTTGTGCGACACTCCAAAGCGAAAGACGATGGAATCGAAGAACTTGACTGCGCTGTATCCTGACTGGTTAGTCACTGGCATAGCCTCTATCCAGTTGGTGAATTTGTCGACTGCGACCAGGAGGTAGACGTAGCCTCCTCATGATGACTTTGGGAGCTTGCCGACCATGTCGAGTCCCCATTGCACGAAGGGCCAGGCCAACAGGATTGGCCAGAGCTCCACGCTAGGTGTGTGTGGCTTGTCCGCGAATCGCTGGCAAGCGTTGCATTTTTGGACGATGTCCTTAGCATCACGCATGGCCGTAGGCCAGTATAATCCAGCTCGTAGAGCTTTGGCGACGAGGGCTCGACTGCCAGCGTGGTGCCCGCAAGTCCCTTCATGGATGTCGAGGAGGACAGCCCTTCCATCGATGTTGGAGATGCATCGTTGGAGTACTCCTGTGATGCTGCGCTTGTACAGTTCGCCGTTGATAACAGCGAATGCCTTGGATCGCCGCGCAATGTGCCGTGCATCAATCGGGTCGTTCGGTAGCCTTTTGCTGAGAAGATACGTGATGTATGGTTGAGTCCAAGATGGCTCGATCATCATGACGCTCATTGGTCCTTCGAGTCCTGTGTCAAGCTCCAGGTCGTCGAGTGCCATTGGCTCATTGGGCGGTGCAGCCCCTGAGTCCGTTGCTGTGCTTGTTTTCTTCTCTGCAGCCTTTGGCTTGATGGAGCATTCATAGATGCGCTCGAGAAATACCCCAGGTGGTATGGGGGCGCAGGTAGAGCCAATGTTGGTGAGTGCATCCACCTCTTCATTGCTTTCGCGGCCTATGTGCCACAGCTCGCAACCGTCGAAGACCCCTTCGAGTGTGTCGTAGAGGTCGCCGTAGGTGATCATGCTGTCGTTCAGTGCGTCGCACTCGTGCATTATCTGGTTGACGACCAGCTTGGAGTCGTCGTATATTATGAGCCTCTTGGCGCCGCAGGCTTTTGCCATCCTCATCCCGTGCAGTAGGGCCTCGTATTCATCTTCATTGTTGCAGGCGGTCAACTGCATTCGCAGGATATATTTCAGCTTGTCTTCCTGGGGCGATGTCAGTATGACACCTGCGCTGGCCCCATCCTTTCGCTTGGATCCGTCGAAGTGCATTGTCCAGAGGTAGGACCTATCTAGTTTTTCAGGGAGCTGGTTCTCCATCTAGTGCACGAGGAAGTCGGGGAGAACTTGCGACTTGATTGCGTCGCATTTTTCATATGTAATGTCTCGTGGAGACAGTTCAATCCCCCAAAGCGCGACTCGTCCGGTGGCGTCGGGATTGTTGAGGATAGGCCCGAGTGGGGCGTCGTTGACTACCATGATTGGGTGTTCCTGGAAATAGTGGCACAGTCGCCGGGTTGTCATGAAGACGCCATACGCCAACTTCTAGTAGTGCGGGTACCGCTGCTTTGTTGGCATGAGTACCTCGCTGAGGTAGTAGACTAGGCGCTTGATACATTGCAAATGTATCTATAATTTTTGATGTTCCATGCTTGGTTTTATCTACTTTCTTATGTTTTGTCTACACCTTGGAGTACTTTTCATATGATTTCTTGGACTAACCTATTAACAATATGCCACGGTGCCAGTTGCCTGTTTTCTGCTGTTTTTGGTTCTAGGAAGTCAGAAAATGAATATTCTCGGAATTGGACGGGACAAAAGCCAAAGTTACTATTTTCCTAGAAGACTCACAGATCCAGAAGGAGAGTCGGAGAGGGGCCAGAGGGTGGCCACACCCCCCCTTGGCGCGAGCCAGCCTAGGCCGCGCCAGGGCATGGTGTGGGCCCCCTGGCCGACCATCTACCTTGCCTCCTTCGCCTATAAGAGCCTCCCGATACCAAAACCCTAGATTGTCAATCAGAAATCCACGAAAAGTTCCGCAGCGCCGCCGCCACCGAATGGGAGATTCGGGGGACATAAAGTCTCTGTTCCGGCACCCTGCCGGGACGGGGAAGTGCCCCTAGAGCCATCTCCATCGATCTCCACCACCATCTCCATCACCGTTGCTGATTCCCATGATAGGGAGGGAGTAGTTCTCTCTCGAGGCTAAGGGTTCTACCGGTAGCTATGTGTTCATATCTCTCTCTATGCATGATCTTATTGAGATCATGAGCTTGTAATCTATAGATCTACCTTGCTACTCAAGTGCTTAATAGATCTCTGCTCTCCCCATGTGTGTGAAAGTGACAGTGTGCTCACCATGGTGGCACTTAGGCTAGAGTTCTCAAATACTTGTTATGAGTTATATTTGGAGTTGGATGTTTCTATGAAATTGTGGTATTTGTTGGAACCATCTAGTGCTCAAGGTGACAGTGTGGGGTCTTCTAGATGGGAAAGGCTTACTTTGAGGTGTGCTGTTATAGCCCTACCATTGATTAAAGTGTCCAACTGGAGAGTAGTTAAGAGTAGTATCATAAAGAGAAGATATTTATATGAGAGTGTTCACTAGTGAAAGTATGATCCCTAGGCCTTGTTTCTAAACATTGAAAGACCGTTTGCTACTAGATCTGTTACATGTTTGCTTGCTTCCGTCTTTATTTCAGTTTTACTTTAGTCTTTTCCACGCCATCAAGTTATCTTCTATCACTGTTACCACTTATAATTATCCATACCACTTGTATTTCACTATCTCTTCGCCGAACTAGTGCACCTATACACCTGACAAGTGTATTGGGTGTGTTGGGGACACAAGAGACTTCTTGTATCTTGATTGCAGGGTTGCTTGAGAGGGAATACCTTTGACCACTTCCTCCCTGAGTTCGATAAACCTTGGGTAATCCACTTAAGGGAAAACTTGCTGCTGTTCTACAAACCTCTGCACTTGGAGGCCCAATAACTGTCTACAAGAATAGAAGTGCGTATACATCAAGCTATTTTCTGGCACCATTGCCGTGGAGGTAAGGTAAAAGGTATTCACACCGGAGGATTAAAGAAGAAGAACCTCCCACGGCAAACGCCTATTTTCTGGCGCCATTGCCGGGGAGGTAAGGTAAAAGGTACTCACATTTTCTGGTGTGAGTACTCGAAGTTATTTCCTTTAGATTCTGCAATTTTGTCTTTTCGTTTCTTGTTTTCACTAGTTAGGCTTAATGGAAAACAACAAAAAATTAGAGAGCTTTATAGTATTTATCTTGAGTTAGGACATGAAGTGTTTGAAGAGAAAATTAAAAAACCTATGGAACTTTATTTGCATGCTAATAGCAATGTTGTTAGTATGAATTCCTTGAACACCATTATTGCTAATGCTATGGAAAAGTCTAAGCTTGGGGAAGCTAGTTTTTATGAAGATGATCTTTTTAGTCCCCCAAGCACGGAGGAGAAAATTTACTTTGATGATACTATGCCTCCAATATATGATGATTACAATGATGAGTATGATATTTTCAGTCCACCTACTATTGAGGAGGAAATTAATTATGACTACAATATGCCTCCTATATTTGATGATTATGGTGATGAGAATAATAATGATATCTATTTTGTTGAATTTGCTCCCACTACAATTAATAAGAATGACTATGCTTATGTGGAGAGTAATAATTATTATATGCATGTGGCTCATGATAAGAATGTTTCTTGTGATAGTTATATTGTTAATTTTACTCATGATGCTACTGAAAGTTATTATGAGAGAGGGAAACATGGTTTTATGTATCTCAACAATATTAAGTTTCCCCTCTTTATGTTGAAAGTCTTGAAGTTGCACTTGTTTTGCTTTCCTATGCTTGTTGCTTTGTGGTTTCGTGACTTGTTTCTTTACAAGATTCCTATGCATAGGAAGTGGGTTAGACTTAAATGTGTTCTGAATTTGCTTTTTGATGCTCTCTTTTACTTCAATTCATATTTTTTTTTATGTGAGCATCTTCTCAAATTATCATGCCTAACTTAAAGGCGTTAAACAAAAGTACTTGTTGGGAGATAACCCAAGATTTTTAGTTGAGTCTTGGAAGTTATTACCTCTGTAATAACCTCTCCTTATCCTTTTTATTTGCTTTTTGTGCCAAGAGTAACCTCTAATGAGAGTGAAGTAATGATTGGGAAAGTTGTTGTCCCGAAACAGATTCTTGTGCTTCACCGTAAAAATTCGTAAGAGAGCTCTGTATGTCGGATTGAGTTGTAAGTTTTTGTGCTTCTGCCCCAGCTTGTTATCTAACTTTTGTTAGTTCAACACTTTTTTATTTGAGCAACAGAAGATCTTCGAAAAAATTCGTCTTTACCTGCTGGTCTGTTTTGACAGATTTCTGCCATTTTCTGCATTTGCTTCTCGTGGGTTCCTTTTTGAGTTCTTTTGGGGAATTGAGATTTTTGAGGGAAGTGCTACAGTAGCTAGTGTTCTAATGGAAGTTTATTTGGTGTTAGAACTGAACCAAAAGACTTATTATCTTGAGTGCACTAATGTTGCTAATAAAGATTGTGTGAAGTTTTGTATGAAGGAAAAATTTCAGGTGTATGGAAGGAATAAGTAATGAGATGAATGATGGACTAAAGCTCAAGCTTGGAGATGCCACACGTGTCACCCCAAGAAATATCCAAGAAGTACAAGCGTGAAATCTTGGGGATGCCCAAGGCATCCCCTTCTTCATCAATAAAAAATCCAGGTTTCTTCCAAACGCTTCATTTTTATTGTTTCATGCACAGTTGTGTTGTTCTTGGAGCGTCTTCTTTTTCGTTTTCGATTTGGTTTTTCGTTTGCTTAGTTTTCTTAGTTTTATGAATAAATTGGTTGGACCACCTCTTTCATACATCGGTTTTCAAATAGTTTGATTTGGATTGGAAAAGAGTAGGAAAGTTTATGCTTATGTGGTAAAAAGAGCTCGTTTTTGACTGTGGCCTATGCTCTATGATGCCATGCTTGATCTTGGTTTGGCTTTATGCTTAGTATTCTATGTTGTAGCATGAATTTTTATAAACAATTGAGATTGCTTAATGTGCCTTGGATGAATCATGCATTGTTTTAGCATATTAAAGCACAGTATAGTGGTATTCTCCTTTGATGCTTTATTAGGGTTGACTTGGCACATGCTCACACCATGTTATGACTATCTCAAGTCACCATAGCCTTTATGATCCTTTAGTGTTCAACTTGTAGTATCACTTTATGCTTTGATCAATGATGTTTTGTCGCTCTGCATGATTATGGCCATTATTGCTCTCTTAGTTTGTCGCTCCCAGTCTTTTGCTAGCCTCCACAACCAAGTATGAGTTCCACTCATGCATCCAACTCCCTAAACCAAGTTATTACAAAGAGTCCACCGTACCTACCTACTAGCTTATGCTATTCCATGTATCATGCTTTTGTTTACCTTCCAAATTAAACTTGTTATGAGAAAACTAGTGATTAAAGCTCTCACGAACTTGATGGCACACTTTACTTTTCTTGCCCTTAATAAAATTGAACCATTGTGTCGTCTATGTTGTATATGCTTGCACTTATTTGTTGGGGATTAGCAGAACCATGCTGTCATGGGGAACGCTTTCAACATTGCACGGGTACCTTGTACCTAGTTGATATCATGCTCTTTTGTCTATGGATGTCGTCGGTGTGAAATGAAAGGGGAGCTTGTAAGTCCATGGAGTTATGTATATGTGTTAGAGAAACGCCTGGGCCGCTGGTCTAATCCATGCTGACATGGTGGAAACCTGCATCGTAACCATAATGAGCTTTCTATGAAGCATTCTTCTTATAAAAAAAAGAGTCCTATATTGAGAAAAAAAAGAGAAAAAGAAAAAAAGAGATACTATGAGAAGAGGAAAGAGAGAAAAAAGCACCATATTCCCATGGTAAATAAGAAGATTGCTGATATGCTCGTTGTCTGCTCGCCTTGTCATTTTGATATGGGGATTCTTCTGTATCATCGGGCAATGGGTACCCCGTTGACGGTTCTCTATGATACACATGAACTTACAATGACAAGAACTTACCGGTGACTAAACTTGAGTAGCATGAGGAGCGGCCCTCGTATACAAGGGACATGACATTTCTGACTTATACTTCGTCAAGCATGTACACCATAGTCTGTTCAGTTTAACCTTAATCACTTCAAGATGCTTATGATAGGGGCAATGAGAGCTGAAAGCTATAAGTACCATAATTTTTGGAAGCTCTTTATGAGACTTGAATCCCTACTTCCTTTTACAAAAGGCCTTTCTTCCACCATTATATTGAGTCTCCACCTTCTATCTTTATGCACTTACTTTGAGAGCATAGTGGCCATTCTTAGTTCTATGTGCATTGTCCCAAGACTAGTTGATTGATGCATACTTTGATATTGCTTGTTTTAAACTATTGTATCTAGTCACTCTTATGAACTTTGAAGGTGTCCTATGCATTTATATTTGCTTCTCTATGAGGGACAAGCTGAATACCACTATGCTATGTTTTCTTTATGTGAAACAAACAAACGTCTTGCAAAGCATTGTTATTCATGAATCTTTTGTTTTTGCCTTTTCATGTTGCATCATAGTTTCTTTGTCTTATTGCTAGAACTTTGTCTTTCATGTTATAATTGAAGTACTATGATCCTAGCTTTGAATGTTTTACAAATACTTTGATAAAGTTTATGATGGTGCATGTCACCTCAAAAATTATTCTTTCTTTTTATCACTTACCTACTCGAGGACAAGCACGAGTTAAGCTTGGGGATGTTGATACATTGCAAATGTATCTATAATTTTTGATGTTCCATGCTTGGTTTTATCTACTTTATTGTGTTTTGTTCCAACTTTGGAGTACTTTTCATATGATTTCTTGGACTAACCTATTAACAAGATGCCACAGTGCCAGTTGCCTGTTCTCTGTTGTTTTTGGTTCCAGGAAGTCAGAAAATGAATATTCTCGGAATTGGACGGGACAAAAGCCAAAGTTACTATTTTCCCGGAAGACTCACGGAGCCAGAAGGAGAGTCGGAGAGGGGCCACAGGGTGGCCACACCATCCCATGGTGTGGGTCCACCTAGGCCGCGCCAGGGCATGGTGTGGGCCCCCTGGCCGACCACCGACCTTGCCTCCTTCGCCTATAAGAGCCTCCCGATACCAAAACCCTAAATCATCAAGCCTCCAGCCACAAAAAGTTCCGTAGCGCCGCCGCCACCGAAGGGGAGATTCGGGGGACAGAAAGTCTCTGTTCCGGCACCCTGCCGGGACGGGGAAGTGCCCCCCAGAGCCATCTCCATCGATCTCCACCACCATCTCCATCACCGTTGCTGATTCCCATGATGAGGAGGGAGTAGTTCTCTCTCGAGGCTAATGGTTCTACCGCTAGCTATGTGTTCATCTCTCTCTCTCTATGCATGATCTTATTGAGATCATGAGCTTGTAATCTATAGATCTACCTTGCTACTCAAGTGCTTAATAGATCTCTGCTGTCCCCATGTGTGTGAAAGTGACAACGTGCTCACCATGGTGGCACTTAGGCTAGAGTTCTCAAATACTTGTTATGAGTTATATTTTGAGTTGGATGTTTCTATGAAATTGTGTTGTTTGTTGGAACCATCTAGTGCTCAAGGTGACAGTGTGGGGTCTTCTAGATGGGAAAGGCTTACTTTGAGGTGTGCTGTTATAGCCCTACCATCAATTAGAGTGTCCAACCAGAGAGTAGTTAAGAGTAGTATCATAAAGAGAAGATATTTATATGAGAGTGTTCACTATTGAAAGTATGATCCCTAGGCCTTGTTTCTAAACATTGAAAGATCGTTTGCTACTAGATCTGTTACATGTTTGCTTGCTTCCGTCTTTATTTCAGTTTTACTTTAGTATTTTCCACGCCATCAAGTTATCTTCTATCACTGTTACCTCTTATAATTATCCATACCACTTGTATTTCACTATCTCTTCGCCGAACTAGTGCACCTATACACCTGACAAGTGTATTGGGTGTGTTGGGGACACAAGAGACTTCTTGTATCTTGATTGCAGGGTTGCTTGAGAGGGAATACCTTTGACCACTTCCTCCCTGAGTTCGATAAACCTTGGGTAATCCACTTAAGGGAAAACTTGCTGTTGTTCTACAAACCTCTGCACTTGGAGGCCCAGCAACTGTCTACAAGAATAGAAGTGCGTAGACATCAGGACTCAAGTTGCTGGCGATGAGGGTCGTCTTGGCGGGATCCGATGGGTGGACCTGAACTTTCTTCGTGTGCACCGATGAGTCAAAGGATAGGTCGGGTGAACTTGGCCGGCTCAGGGGAGGCAGACTGTTGTCTGTCGACTCCTTCAGTCTCGCGAGTTCTTCCTGCATGCCGAAGGACTGGGAGATTCTGCTGAACTCCCTGTCGCAACTGTCTGACCTCTCGAAGCTCCCATTGATTGTGATGATGCCATTAGGGCCTGGCATTTTCATCTACAGATAGGCGTATTGTGGCACTGCCATGAACCTAGAGAACATGACACGTCCGAGGATGCAGTGGTACTGTGAGGGCCAGTCGACGACTTCAAAGTCGATGCGCTAGCGTTGAAAGTTTTTTGGTGTGCCAAAGATGATGTCGAGGTTGATTTTTCCGAGGGGTATATGCCCTTGCCTAGGACAATGCCATGTAATGTTTTGTCCGAGGCCTCTAGGCAGGTCAGAGATATCCTCGTTGCTCGCAAGGAACTCGCGAACATAAGATTGATGCCCCTTCCGCCGTTCATGAAGATGCAGCTCATGTCGAAACCTCCAAATTGTGCCTCGAGTACGAGTGGACAATGGCCTGGGCGAGGTACCTAGCGCAGATGGTCGCGCTTGTCGAAGGTGATGCAGGAGTCGCTTCCACTGAGGTACTCAGTGGTGGAAGGTGGTGAGTTTGTCGCCAGATTCACTTGGCGAGTGATGGCCTTTTGCACCCGGTTGGAGGGGCGGCCCTTTTGGATCATCGTGGTGCCCATGGCCCGTGGGTACAGTTCACCTCCGTGATGCTGGTCGGGTGCAGCCGCATTTGGCGGTGGTCTAGGTGGTGGTGGAGGAGCTCCATGTGCCACAACGCCTGGGGTGGCTCTGTAGCCCCTGTTGACCGCGTCGCGATTCATCCGAGCCAGCCCCTCATGGAGTTTGAGGAACTCGCGGCAGTTTTTGAGGAGGTGGCTGGATTTGTTTTTGCCGTCATGCTTGTCGATATAGAAGTGCACGGTGCATGGCCCCGATAGCTTGTCTTCGATGGATGCTGCGGGTGTCTCGTCGCGAGTGCGGCGTTGCCATACTTGCGTGGTTTTCCCAGAGTCGCGGTGTCCATCACTACGGTAGCCGCTGTTGCGGTTGTCGTCACGTCTGTCGGCGTAGCCGGCTGCGACCATGTTGACATCGTCGCGGTCATCGTAGATGCGCATTCGACGTTTGCTTCGGCGATCGCGTCTGTGCTCGAGTTCTGCTTCGTCATCATAGTGGACGCTATTTTTCACCGAATCTTCTCCATCTGTCCACCGATTCGCGATTTGCATCAGGTGGTCAATGGTTTTGGGCTTTGAGCGGCCCAGCTCCTCCCTGAGCTCTATGCGGCGAACGCCGCCGTTAAATGCGTCGATTGCACGGTCCTCCGAGATATTTTCCACGGAGTTCTTGATGATGGACCACCTCTGGATGTACGAGCGTAGCGATTCGCCCGACCTTTGCTGGTAGCATCGCAATTCTTCGATTGACGCGGCTCTTTTGTAGGTGCCCTTGAAGTTGCGCACAAAGCTGTAGACCAGCTCTTCCCAACTGCGAATGGATCTGCATGGGAGGTTGTTGATCCATGCCCGAGCGACACCCTATAGCTATAGCTGCAGGCATTGCATGGCCGTGCTTCGACTCCCGCCGTGGAGCCTGATGGAGGAGATATGGTCCTCTAACCAGATTTTCGGGTCCTGCAGACCGTCAAACTTTGGATTCTCTGATGGGAGCTTAAACCCTTTGGGCATTCGCTTTTGCCTGATGGCACTGCTGAAGCATCTGGCGCCATAGAGTTCCACGTCTTCGTCTTCCGAGTCAGTCGATCAGGCACGTCGCGCCCTTGACTTGTCGATCTTGCGCTACGTGATGTCATCACGCGCGTCGTAGTCGTGGTTGTGTCACCGTGAGCGGCGGCGTCGAGACAGGTCGTGGCTGTCATCGCTGGATGAGGGCGAGGAATAGCGTTTCGCCATAGCCTTGCCTTTCTTCGGCTCCAGTGTCAGCTCTTTGTCGAGAGCGTGTTCGATTAATCCCAAGCCTGTGATCATAGATCGGTGCATGGAAGCTCGAGGGTCTCTAGCTGGCGGCTGGTTGTTGAGGAGGTACATTGTGGCCGCCGTTACCACGGCCTGCGGCGTTTTTGGAAGCACGTTGCCACGGGTATCCACCATCATGGAGCCGAAGCCGAGGACCTTTGCAGCTTCAACACTCTCTTGTTCGGTGAGGTGGGCCAGTCGAGATCGCCTCTTGTTAGCGATGTACTCGTTGCACTTGGAGGAGGATCCTCCGTGGGAGGAGAACCCAGCTTGTCGGAGACTCGACTCATCTGCCGCCTTTTTACGCGTCTCGAGTTGCACGATTGTTTGCAGTTGGAATTTGTATTCTTCTTTCAGGAGCCAATGGTAGCCCATCAGTAGTTCTTGCGGGGAGCCGAAAGGTAGAGGGTGGCCTCGTAGGGCTTCTCGGCAGCGGGCCCACTCAAGATCATTGAGCCTGATCATGACACGTTCGCCGGTTTGCTTGTTCACCATGGTGGGGGGTTCGGCTGCCCCTCCATTATTGACGGGGGCGCCGTTGGTAGGGCCGCCATTGGGTGGTCCGCCATTGGGTATGCCGCCGTTTGGCGGGTCGGCTCCATGGCCACTATTGCCCGTGTTGTCGCGATTGGCGGAGGAATCGCCCGCGTTGATGACGGCGCACATGAAGTGGTTGGGGAAGCTGCTGCTCCCACAACTTTCAGATCCGGAGCCATAGACTCCATCTTCAGTTGCTAGATCGCCTAGATCGGACTCGCGACTATTGTCACTATCCGTATTCTCGACTGTTGTCGAGGCATTGAGCTCACTAAGGGTGCCGATCGGCGGAGGGAACCACGATGCTGGAGCAATCGATGGTGTTGTCGGCTGGTCAGGCAGGCGAAGCGTGCCCATCTGACCAACTTGGAAGCGGAAGCTCCTGGTCGCCAGGCTAATTCCGTCGCCCACGGACTCGAAAGCTGGGCGAGTTGCCAGATATGGACGGTGAACTCGAACGCAACGAAGAAGCCGCAACATCAGCACTCCCAATTCCCATAGATGGCGCCAATTGACAAGGGTTTAACTCATCAATGCCCATTGTTATGGACTTGGGTTTTGGAGAAGGAGGGAGCACTGGAAGCATCAATCGGCTAGCAAACAAGCACACAGGGGACTCGAAGATTTACCCAGGTTCAGACCTCATAGAGGTCCCTACTCCTGCTTGTCTCCTCGTGGAATTAATAGAGGAATCGAAGATTACAATGGTGCGCAGATGCAATCTTGCGTGGGTTGTGGAAACTAGGGTTGCGCGTGTCCTCCTCGCTGCCCCCTCCTAGCCTTTATATAGATAGGCTAGGTCTTAGGTAGCAGATCGAGTCGGTTACAGGTTAGGGTTTTCCCTTTGAACTTCCTATCTTTAGCTTCTTCTTGTTCCGCAAGCAATCGAGAGTCCATAGGTTACTCGAGTTCTTCATTTGGGCCTTGGCGACGCCGTGGGCTTCTGCTATATTCAGGCCGTATATACTAAGATCGAGTACCTATAGGGTATACCCATGTTAGTAGGTGATTTGAGAAATGGTGATTTAGGTTAAATCTTGATTTATATACATTTCTTATGGTGGCAGGTCACATAATAAGACTCCCTGGGTAGATGCCACTATGTTTTGATCTTTTTGAATTTGTTGTGCATAAAATGACTCAATTAGCTAGCTAAGACCTATTCGTTAACTCTCTGTTGACCAGCCACCAGAGGGTAAAACTAAGCATATTGCACACGACAGTGTTAGTACTGGAGGGCAAAACGGAGTACAACCAAACTGCCAGTGTTACACTCGAGGGCAAAACTGAGCACAACTAAGTCGCTAGGGTTAAACATGAGGGGAAAAACATGACTCACGGTACGCATGTGCGGTGCACGGGGCGGTAGCAGACACGTGTGGCCATGCACGGTGCATTAGCGTACACGGTTACGCGGTGCACCATGGTGTAATGAAACATCGCTTCCCTTCTCCTTTAATAGAGGCCTCCTGACTCTCACTGATCACTCACTTGCTCACTCAACCGTCTCCACCGTCCCATCACCTTCTTCAAACCCCAAGAAAACCCCAACCATGCCGACGATGGAGAAGAAGGGCACGGTGTCCACCGACGCCTCCAAGGCCGCTGGCGAGGAGGCCCCAGTCCTTGTACAGGCCCCCGTCTAGGCATCGAAGGCAGCCGCCGTCCCCGTCCCCACATCCGCCGTAGCCACTAGTCTCGAGCAGATCCCGCTCGGCTGGAACCCCTACAAGGAGGTTGATTACATAAGCCCGAAGATCCCCTACAACACCAACATCGCCGACCCATGGTCGGAGGTAACCAGGGTTTTCTCCCCTTCCCTTGTTCTTCCCCCGTTCCCATCATTGGATGCTAGATCGTATGTTATTAGGGTTTGGCTATTCATATTTTTATAGTAGCTAATCCTCTTGTGTTAGATCTCGTATTTTGTGAATCCCCCTGTTTGTATTTGAACCCCTGTTCATAGTTGGGATGAGTATTCGATTTGGTTTGAGATTTGGGGAATAATCAGGGGATCTAAATCGGTTAATTTATGCAAATAATCAATCCCGATAATCAAAGTATCTCAATCATGTCCTTATTACACTCTACTGTTTTTTCCAACAGGAGGATAGCAGCAACGTCTGCAACGACGACGAGTCGATGGACACCAAGACTCGTCATGTGCTAAGGAGGCTGAAGTCCGGCTAGTACAACAACTTCTTCACTAGTGACGTCTACATGTGCCCCTTCTGCACCACCAGGAGGCTCCGTGCCACGGACTTCAACTCCCTCGTGAAGCATGCCAAGGACGTGAGGACCTGCGGTGAGTCCGTGAACATCCACGACTTTAGAGCCAAGCACCAGGAGCTCGGCCTTCACCTCCGCAACATCCAGAAGGTGGCTATCGGGGAGGATCGCCTGCCCCCGATCAAGCCCAAGGCGCCCAAGGTCAAGGCACTAGGCATCAAGAAGTGGAGGAGGCGCCAGAGGAAGGAGGTGGAGGCCATGAGGGGCCACTGATCTTGTGCTGCTGCTGCTACTGTAAAGCAGCTTCTTTTGTCTTGTTTGTGCCAGGCACATGGCTTAATAGGATTGATAGGATACCCATATCAACAAGTTGCAACTTCTTTTCCGGAAGCTCATTCGAAAAGAACTCTAAGGTTAAGCGTGCTTGTCCTAGAGCAATTTTAGGATGGGTGACCGACCGGGAAGTGAGTAACCGGGTGCACACGAGTGAGGACAAAGTGCCCAGAAAGACTAGTGTTGGTCTGTGGGGCCAGTCTAGATATTCTATTAAGCTGCCAGGAGTGACACCCCCGGGCCCAGGAGTGGACGGGGTGTTACAAGTGGTATCAGAGCCGACCCTTGCGATTACACGGGTGTGTGCGGTTTAGTGGCGGGACATGTGGAGCATGGCGCGTGTGGCCCGGAGTGGACACGACATGGCACATGTGCCGACACTGGACGCACAGACACGTGCCAAGAGGGAACGTTCTTGGGGTGTGCTTGATCGATGAGGGCATCGATCTTCTAAAGGGTGGGTGTATGTGAGATCCAGGCACATGGCTTAATAGGATTGATAGGATACCCATATCAACAAGTTGCAACTTCTTTTTCGGAAGCTCATTCGAAAAGAACTCTAAGGTTAAGCGTGCTTGTCCTAGAGCAATTTTAGGATGGGTGACCGACCGGGAAGTGAGTAACCGGGTGCACACGAGTGAGGACAAAGTGCGCAGAAAGACTAGTGTTGGTCTGTGGGGCCAGTCTAGATATCCTATTAAGCTGCCAGGAGTGACACCCCCGGGCCCAGGAGTGGACGGGGTGTTACACTGAATTTATTTATGGTGCTGGTTAGATTTGCTGCTCCAGATTTGCTACCAGATTGGGGAAAAACAAGGGCCAAAACGAATAATGAATGAAGAGAGAAGATGCTCTAGATTCGCTACCTTTTGGGGCAAAAAACACAACTGTTAGCGAGAGAGAGTGGAAAAGGCTGGTCCGTTATGTATCCTAGCGTCACATGTCAGCATGTAACGGTCAAGGTGACATAACATAACGCTCAACGCATGACCCGCCCCAATGCGGTCCCACCGGTCAGCATGTAACGGTCAAGCCTTTGACCTGACAGCATCCCCCTGTCCGAGCGCCTATGAGGTTTTTAGAATAGAGGGAGTGAAAAAGTGAGGAAAAACTAAGCGGCTGGGGAAAACTGAGTACAACTAACGAACCAAGGGCATGAAAATAGAAATCCCTTTCTTTTTCAAGGTCCTATTTTGCTCCCGTCACCACCTGGCGCACATCTCGAGGAGGACAACCTTGATGCCATAGATGATGATGAGCGCAAACCTGGTTTATGATTCTTAGCAATAACTGCAGATGAATCTTGCCTACTTCTTATCCATCCCGAGGGTGTTACTAATGAGGAGTTTTATGGCGGTACTTATTATGGTCATGGCAATCCTATTGTTGATCATAATGTTGATCGTTGTGGTCGCACTTATGGCACCTATGCTACTGGTTTTGGATGCAAGGTGTACCTAAAGGACACTGCTTACTTGTATCCACCTAAGCCATGGATAGCGATTGCTAACCTGGGAGCATATTCCCTTTTCCTTGGATTGAACTATCCGATTAACATTGCAGTAGGCGGTGCAGATGTTGCCCTAGGATGTCTCACAAGAAGCAACTGTGTCTACACCTCCCACCATGCAATAGGACTGGATATACGTCGTTGCCTAAAATATGCTGCTTCATTCTAAATACTGAAGAAGCAGTTGTTGGTTTCTCAACCAACATTGTATGGAAATCTCCGCGCTTGGAACCAAACTACTGTAAGTAATTGTAATGCTATGTAATAGGATAGCTTAGTTTAGATCAAGTGTAGTAGATTGTCTTGCTTTTCTTTTGAAACTTGGCCTTGTCATAAACTCATAATCTAGACGAGGCTTTGGGCATTTTGAGTGGCCTATGGAGGTTACACACACATGCATTAATGTGAGAACAAGGCATGCACACAAAAGCAAACTTGATCATCAGTTTTGTTTCTTCCAATGACGAGTGTTCGGAGAAAAGGGAAACTGAATCGGTCACTTTGAAATGTTGTTGAATATATCCAAGTGCCGCTGAATGTGAACTGGGAATCTGTCGATATTTTTCTTTCTTATTATGTACTACCGAATCTTTCAAATGCTACTAAACCTGTCAAAAGTTTTGTTCCGTACTTGTTCAGATCGACCGACCAAGTGCAAAATATGGTCTCGCTTTCCTTTTGAATCAGGCCTTGCTACATCTATTGAATTTCAGTGTCTGCATTGCTGAATCTGTCAATTCTTTTGGTCACTATCTATGTATTGCCAACCGGTCACTTTGAATCTTGTGCTGACTCTGTCAAGTGCTGTTGAATATGAACTAGGAATTTGTCTGATATTTTCACGATCTTATTATGTACTGCTGGATCTTTCAAATGCTACTAAATCTGTCAAATGCTCTATTGTTACTAGTAGTATAATATTTTTTAGAATGAACTGTGATGTACTGGTACATGTTTAGATGAAGTGCATCATATTGTCTTGCTTTTCTTTTGAAACTTAGCATTGTCATAATTATCTCTATGAGTCTTCGGCAGTTCGGGTTGCATATGGGTGGTCACACATGCATTGACGTAAGGAGGAGGTATTCACACAGAAGCAGACTTGATCATCAATTTTGCTTGCTCCAATGATCAAGTCTCTTCGGATAAGAGGCCAAATTGATCGTGTGCCAAGGTTTTTTAGTTGGAACAAGAACTAATTCTCTCTGTACTACTATTGAATTTCAAGCAGGAGAGCTACTGAATCTCTCAAATGTTATGTCGTTGCTATTACTAAAGCATTTTGTGGAACTAATACCAATGTACTGGTACATGTTTAAATCAATGGAAGTAGATAGTATTTCTTTTCTTTTGAAACATGTCCGTGTCACAATCTAGATGAGACTTGGGCATTTTGGGTTGCATACGGGGGTCACACAGGCATTGATGTGAGAAAAAGGTACTCAAAGCTGACTTGATCATCAATTTTGCTTGCTCCAATGGTCGAGTGTGTTTGTTGAAAAGGACAAACTGATCGTGCAACAAGGTTTTAGAGCTGAAACAAGAACTAGTTCTCTCTATACTGCTAGTGTATTTGATTGTCTGTATTGTTGAATTGGTCACTTTTGAATTGCTGCTGAATTGGTCAAGTGCTCCTGAATATGAACTTTGAATCTATTGATAATTTTTCTACCTTACTCTGTACTGCTAAATTTTGACATGAATATCTGCCAAAATGAATTATCGCTTTCCCCTCCCTCTCTGAGGTCTTTGTTTTGAATCCGGCTGAGCACATCACAATGCAATTTTTATTAACTAGGAGAAGAAATCTAGTAGCTCATTCGGCCCTCTTTAGCCCACAACATTTTTATTCATTCTTTTTAGGGTCAGGGGACTACTGACCACAGCCTAGTGAAATTTGAGAAAGGATCCTATGGAGCATAGTCGGGAACATATTTATTCTACCTTTTAGGGTCAGGGGACTGTGGAGCACAACCCAGTGAAATTTGAGAATGAAGCCCATGGAGCATACTCTATGGAGTATAACCCATGTAGAGCAGACTATGTAGAATAGCCAAACTCTTTTTAATTCGGCCTTTTGGGCATTGCCCCACCTCTCAAAATAAAATAAAAACTCTTCCTACCCATGTTTTTAAGAAAATACTCCATTATGTGGCATTTTATAAATTCAGATGCCAGGAGCGCTGCCCTTTTATATTTTAAAAGAGATAAACATAGACACACAAAATATTTTTAAGAAGACTAATACATAAGTTGTAGTACTAATAAAAGTTAATGATATTTTTTTATAAATATCTTTGTTGTAGTGGAAACACACTCAGTTTAGGTTTATTTGATTTGAAGGTCTTTTGTTCGAATCGCCTGTGTTTGTGTGTGTATCTTGGGTTTACATTTTCTCTTCTAGCAATATCGCATTACAGAGAGGCAGACATCATGGACCCACCAGCATGCAGCGCCCCTCGATTTTTTTTGAGGGTGGGTTCGGGAAAAGGTTTAAATACTTGTACAGACAGGCTGGCATCGGGGACCAACCAAACAGAACATACAAGGCTGCATCAGGGACCCACAAGCTAGAACATACTAGATAAGCTGACATAAGGGCCCAGCAGTAAGACCATACAAGACTTCCACGGTGAAAACATTCCATCATACACACATTGCACTTACATAGAAGTTGACATGTTGGACCCAACAGGCCCAAGCATAGCCCATGAAATTAGTCTATCAACACCAAGCATAGGCGAAAACCTTCTAATTTAGCCTTTTCGTGGTCCTGTGGCCACCGACCATAGCCCATTCAATTTAGGAGTGAGACCATGGAATATAAGCCATGATGAATAGGGAATCCACCCCGACTTAGCCTAGAATCTTGTTAATTCGGCCTTTCTGAGCATTTTTTTGTACATTGAGGCTGACATCTGGGACCCAAAAAATAGTCCAACATACACACATTTCTTTCAAATAGAGGCTGTCATCTGGGACCCGACATAGAAACGTTTCTAGCATAGAGGAGGTTGACATCTAGGACACTGCAAGTTTCCAAGGTCAAAATAGCAGACACAGCCAAAAAAAGTCCATCATATGCACGTTTCATTTGCAAATAGGCTGTTGTGTGGGATCCAGCAGCGCGACCTTATACAAATGCTGCCTCGAGCAATGCTGCCAGTTCGAAATAGGGAGGTGCGAGCAAGAAAAAAGTTCAGCATGCACATGTTTCTTATAATGAGAGGCTGAAATGGGGGACCCAGCAGCGTGAGGAAATAGCAGAGTTGTTGAGAAACACTATCTAGTTCGGAACATGGTAGAGCTAGAGAAAAATTCTATCATACCCACGATTCTTGTAATGTGAGGCTTACATAAGGGATCCACCAGCCTGAATAAATAGCTGATGTAGCGAGCAATGCTATCAAGTTCGAAACACGAAGGTGCGACCGAGGGCAAAAAATCCATCATACACACATTTCTTCTAATGAGAGGATGACATGATGGGTCCAGGAGGTTGATTAAATGGTAGATGCATCGAGCAGCACTATCAAGTTCGGAACAGGGTAGCGCGAGCGAAGGAAAAAATTCCATCATACACACGTTTCTTCTAATGAGAGATGACATGTGGGGCCCAGGAGGTTGATTAAACGGTAGATGCATCGAGCAATGCTATCAAGTTCGAAACATGAAGGCGCGACCGAGGGAAAAATTCCATCATACACACGTTTCTTCTGATGAGAGGAAGACATGTGGGTCCCAGCAACCTAATTAAATGGTAGATGCATCGAGTAACACTATCAACTTTGAAAAAGGGTAGCACGAGTGAAGGAAAAAAATTCTATCATACACACGATTCTTCTAATGAGAGGCTGACATGTGGGACCTAGCAGCCTGACTAAACGACAGGCACATCGAGCAACGTTATTGAGTTCAAATCAGGGAGGCACGACTGAAAAGTGTGGTCCGCTAGAGACACTGACGTCCAGGACCCACACGCCTCAAAAGACTTGGCGAGTCAACATCGTGCGAGGACATGAAAATCTTGCTACTGCCACACGTTGGCCAAGCTTCCTCCATGTTTTTAGCGGTTTCATCGTAGTAGAGGGCCGCGAAACTAGAAAAAAAGTTTTCCATCAGCCACGATCGAGCCAAGAAATTCGTCGCGGAAGACGCACCTTCTACGACGACCGTCGGGCCATGTTATTACGGAAGGAAACATTTCTTGTAGTGAACATCAATGCACCTAGTTCCCACAGACAATGCCAATTGATGTGGGGTCACCATGTCAATGCCCAAAGTTTATGTACTTGGGTTTTGAGGAAGAGGGGTGCACTGGAGATCACGTTTGGCTAACAAGCAAGCAATGTGGGGACATAGTGTTTACCCAGGTTTAGGCCCCCGGAGGGAAAACTCTACTCCTACTTGTCTGCTATGAATTGAAGATGAACCGAAGGTTTACAAGGGTATCTTGATGGCGATGGTGCGAAAAGATGTAATCTGGCGGTTGTTTGTGATAGGGTTTCAGTACGTCCTCCTCGGGGTTCCCTTCCCACCTTTATATGAGGAAGTTGGTTCTCAGGATATCAACGAGGCGGTTACAAACTAGGGTTTATTTTAAACTTTCTTTCTATTCTTTGATGTATCCTCCAAGGAGTCGCATCCTTTATGGGTCTAGGCCACCCAAGACTTCATGGGATTCAATGCTGGAAACGACCTATCTTGTTGGGCCTCCGTTGGGCTAAACCGGGTAGGGCCAATCTTAGGCACCCGTAGGGCATACCCATGTCACCCCTCAAAACCCAAAAATTCTATAGAGGTCATGTCAAGATCTATCGCACTTTCCCTAATTTTTCCATTAGAACAAGGGAGATTTCGATGCCTCTATACCTCTTTTAGTTTTGCACGAAAATTCTCTAGATTTTCTAATGCATGAATGCAATGCACAAACCGGTGGTCTCTTTTTTATGACCTAAAACCCTAGGATGTTACAATCCTAAAGCAACATAGCCAATGAACTTATTTCATGCTATAATTGTATCAATTGGAAATGTTAATACATGTGTGTTGAATAAACAAATAAAGACTTCCTAGTTATGACTCTCATATAAACTAGCTCGTTGATTAACAAGATGATCAAGGTTTCCTGATCATGGACATTGGATGCTATTAATAACGGATCACAAGATTCGTGGAATGATGTGATGAACATTCATCCGAAGTATAGTAATACGATCAAAGTCATTATGTTTACATTGCTATAACATCTATGAAGTAAACCTAATCCTTAGACCATGAGATCATGTTAAGTGCTAACACCGGAAGAGTACTTTGATAACATCAAATGTCACACCATAACAGGGTGGCTATAAAGGTGGGTTTGGATACTCTGAAAGTGTTATGTTGAGGATCATGGATCAAAAGTGGAATTTTTCCATCCCAATAAAGGAGAGACATACTCTAGTCCCTCTTGGTGATATCACATTGACATAGCTTGCAAGCAAGCGATAAGATCACTAGAATGTTATATCATGAGAATGAGAAAAGAGTACTTATCGGTAACAAGGTCAAACTAGGTATGGGGATACCGATGAGTGAATCTCGGACATGTAATATATCGTGATACAAAGGGATTTAGTTAAAAAGGTTAAAGGTTCTCATGATCACTGAAGTCATCGTTGAATGTGTGGGAGTCAGTATGGATCTCCAGGTTTGCTACTGATTATTGATCCTAGAGGGGTCTCGATCATGTATGCATTATTCGCGAACTGTAGGGTAACACACTTAAGGGATACCGACACCATTTGGAGAAAATATGTTTCAGAGAAAGATTATGAAATCGCTGGAATTATTTCCATGGACACCGGAATTGTTTCAAGTGAAATTGTTGAAACTGGTTCTGCATGTAATATCAAAATATTGCAGGGGGTTTTATGTGAATGTTTGCTAGTTAAAGTAATTAACAAAATTATGAATAAAATAGTTTTATTAAATGAAAGATGCATTTAAATTTGGTGGAAATTTAATGCATGTGAGTGGAAGTGTGAGTGGAGGAAGTTTATGTGAGTGGAAGCTCCACCCACGTGAATGAAGGGAGAGGTGGGGGCACCACCTTGGCCAACGGCCATGGGAGGGGCTTCCCCCTCCCTCCTATAAAAGGCCTCCTCCTCCTCTCACTTCACACCACCTCATGAAGGATCTCTCTCCCTCTCTAGATTTTCACCATGGCTTCGGATTAGCAAAGTACATGTTCCCAGTGGCTTTGTCTGAACGGAGTTGCTGCTTCCACTGCTTTGCCAGAGCAAGAACATGGAGGTTTTCAGAGGACCGAACGTGTGTGTGATCACGGATGCACTACTGAGGTGTGGTGCTGGACTTCCTCACAATCTTGAGATCGGCAAGCGAACGACTACATCATCAATGAGTTCAATCTCATAACACTTTGTAGCTCTTTGAGGGTAAGTTCTCTATGGATGTATATCCACCGGTTGATTGTATCTAGGTAGATAGATCTTGGTGCTTAGTTGTTCACATCGTAGGAATTTTTGTTTTGTATGCTATAAACCCAACAGACATCTATTAGTCTTGACCGTTTGGAAGAACTCCTCACCCTCAGACGACTTCTAGTAGGGACCACCTCCAAGAGTAAGGGACCCGAAGTCAGATTCAAATAAAGACCTTCTCCAAAACAAGGATGCCTCGAAGTAGTTATTCATGGCCACCTCCAACAATACTTCTAATTCAAACTCAATTGTAGCAGACATGACGCATAATCATGATTCAGCAGCCAGAAAATGGATAGAGACAGATTATAATATATAGCTCAAGTACTTATTAACAATTATCCTTAGCCAGGGTAAATCCATACAAATTTAGCCATTACTTATGGTAGTACATACAAAGTGGAGTCCATGCATCAAACAGCTAGCATAATTAGTACTCTCTAATGAAACATCATTGCATTTATAATGGGCCACCCGGTGGAAGTTGCTGAACCAGAATATGTACCTCTCCATTATCTTTTTCGTCAAAGGAAAAAAGAATAATGCTATGCTGCTTCAAGTTGAAGTTTCTCACAATCTTCTTGCTACTCATTTGCCAAACATGGGCATCAATAGGTTCATCAAGGCAATTCTTTAGGTAGTTTTTGCGAACTCAGGTCCAAATGTATGCACAAGTACAATGAATTGAAGAATTAGCATGCCTATTTTTATTGGAAGTAATTAAATATTCCAGGCTAGCTTGTTGATCACATGTTCAAGAATATATCATCTTACCAGGTTGCACTTCTTTTTCATGACAGATGAATAGGGTAACCTGTAGACACAGTACTTGATGTTTGGTGGAAATTTGGGTTCACACTAGTCTAAGAGGAAGTCTATATGAACTTATTTTAGATACATGTCGTTTCCAAAAAGGCTCCACTTATCAAATTCAGTGTCCTCCTTGTGTTGAGGGCCTGATGCAAAAAAACATAAAAATTTCAATGCGATGGAATATTCATGTCTACCATCTAAATGCATACAAAATAGATGACTGTAATTTTGATGTTATTTCATACCTCTAAACTCAATCCTCTCAATGGGCTCTTCATCCGATGATTGAAATTTAAAACTACCAAAGCGAATGCGAAAATTTTCATCGCTACAATGCATTATTGCATCATCACTACAGGTTCCCATCTGTTAAATAGATATAGATAGAGAGAATCTTAATACTATCAAGATACAAGTAGACTAATGAACTGACAATTAGAATAGATACATACTACTGAAGTGACAATTAAATCTCTATTGCTAGAAGGGCAACGAACAATGAAGAATCAATAAATAATTACAGATTTTGATATTTATACACGGGGAAAAGAGCTGGTATGATGGAGGCCGACTGGGAGAGGATCTCCCAAAGGCCCCGTCGGGTATTTGTAGCTCAATAACCGTGAACCTTAAATTCGACAAGCAAAATGGAAAAATCCATGCCAAAATTCCTAAATCGAAGCTCACATTAGGGTTTTGGGGGTTTGGTTTTCACGCATACCTACCTGGATGGTGAAGGGGTCCTCGGAGGCGAGGGAGAGCGCTCGCACTACAGGGGACCGGAGGCGGCGGGAAGGAGAGGCAGGGGATCGCATGTGGCGGTGGTGGAGGGAGGCGACAGTGGCGGTGGTGGACAGTGGTCTGAGCAGGCAATGAAGAAAAAATGTGCCACAGATCTGAAATATTTGTCCAAATATTTTCAAATCTTGGGCGCCAGGTACTAGCCTCAGACGGCTGCAAATGGAAAATGTCTCTAAGAATGTTCGTTGTCCGAATATTTCATATTTTTTCGCCAAGTACTTCTCTAACTAAGACGACAAGAATTTTGAAAAGAACTAATATTTGGAACTCTAGATATATTTGGAACTCCGGATATATTCAGAACTCCGGAGTTTTCTTATCCTAAAATTTGAGAATTATTCATAATTTAAAGGCGAAGGAAGGTGTCTATACATGATTTCTAGTGTGAATTGAGTCCCCTAAGACTAAATGAGGTTCATACATTGAAGAAATAATTGGCGTAGTAGAAACTTTGGATCTTACCCTGAAAGGCATGACAACTCCTAGTGTTCATGCACTTGGTGCAGAGCAATAAGGTGCAAGTGTTTTGAATTTGACAAATTCAAATGCTCATCAACTGAGATCATTTGGTTACTTAAATATGATTTTTTACCAATATAACATTTTTCATGTATTCATTGAAGGAAGTCTCGTTGAGTGAATATTCGGAGCTATGGATATATTCAGAACTCTGAATTTTGTTAATCCTAAATTTTGAGAATTATTCATAATTTAAAGGCAAAGGAAGGTGTTTACACATGCTTGCTAAAGTGAAATTGACTCCTAAGAGTAAATGAGGTTCATACATTGATGAAAATATATGGTATAGTACATACCTTGGATCTTAACCTAGAAGGTATGACTGACTCGTAGTGTTCATGTGCTTTCTGCAGAGTAATAATGTGCAAGTGTTTTGAATCTGACTAATTCAAATGTTTAATGCTGGCGTAGGATCATTTGGTTACTTAAATATGAAATTTATAGCAATTTGAACTCTTTTTTCATGTATTCCTTGACAATTATAATATAATCAAGCACTAGAAAATTTTGGTAGTGTGCATGATCATGATCAGTAATATAATTGAGCACTAGAAAATTAAAGGAAACTCCATATAAAGGAGTAGATTAAGAAACGAGGTACTTAGTAGTTCAACCACCACAGAGTGCAGATATATATATATTGTTATACATGCAACACCAGAGATAATAATTAAATTAAACAAAATAAGCAGGGGTAGCGGCAGGAAGAGGGGCATGCAGCAACGGGAGCAGGGGCAGCAGCATGAGCATCAGCCTACTCGGGAGGAAACTGGCCAGTCCTGACATATTCCTGGAGGAATTTTTATAGGTTGCATGCTTCACCACGGTCTTCGGTTGATGCCTACAACGGAGACCACGACTGATTCCCACCGAGTGTTGGATCATGCTTTCGAGGTCTTGGTTGATGACTCTGCCACAGAATGGGTAAAACAATCTCCCCTTATGGTGGAAGGCAATTTGCCCACTCCGTAACCGCCTCAACACATAGCGGATCTTATAGTCCCTAGAGTACTTGTCAGCGCTCACGTCTTCAGGTTCCAGCATTTGATTTTTAAGTACATAATTAGAACTCATACAAATGATTGAATTGTAATACAACTCAAGAATTGACAACATATGTAAGACAATATTAAATTGATATCAAAGATAATGTATCTCAACAATAGTTTGACTAGTTCATATATCATTTCATGTATCCAAACAAAATGATAAGTAAATAGCATCAGTTGATAATTTATATTATCATACTCCCTCCATTCCTTAATATAAGGTGTATAGTTTTTTGTAAAAAAATCCATAATATAAGGTGTATAGAAATTTTTGAGATTTGTTCCTCTTATTTAAGAGGTAATTAATCCAATCGGGAGAGAGATGATACCCAGATTTCGTATGTTTCCTCTATATCACGTCAATCACCTGGGATATTCACATCCTAAATCAACAAAATTTGCCCTCCTAACATGTGCACTAATATTCGTGCAAGAAAACTATACACCTTATATTAAGAAACAGAGGGAGTACATATCATCATCATTATTATTTCAAACAATATAGTTTCTTGGAGAGTGTAACACAAGAATGAAACAAATATTGTCCTAGGTTCATTAACCCATCCCTAAAAGATCTGCACCAATGTGTCTGCCTTGCACTCTTTTGGGGAAAATTTGAAACATTGGCCACAGTAAGAAATTGAAGTGTAATCCTTCTTATTGATCAAAACACTTATGATCAAACATATGATCAAACCATGCATCACATATGAATACTATTTTTCCTAGATATATAGTGTAATCACATAATCACAATAATCAAACAAGAGATTCAGATACATGTAATAAATTCAATGTATGATCACAATTGGTTGTGTACTAGCAGAAACAATTCAAAGACCATCGTTCCATATATATATGAATGTAGAATAAATCTGGGGTCTCATAAGTTTTTTAGAGATGGAGTAAGTGAACCAAAGTACCAAGCAACTTATTATTGGTCTACATTGCCTGACACTATCAAATGTGTCTCCCCTTGCACTCTTTTGGGGAAAATTTGAATCATTGGCCTGAATGAGAAATAGAAATGTAATATACACTATGTAACATGCATATATGCATGTTGTGTATAGAAATCAGCACTCTAGTAACAAAAATCCCTAAAATCCCTAAAATCAAATATGTTACATATCGATTAAATCTACAGCACAAGAAGAACCGTATGAACAACAACAAGCAAATGTAAATCTACTAGATGGCAAATGAGCATATCTAATCAAATCTCTAAATCAATCGACCGTACGAACCATATATATTCTAATATGCCTACAATAAGAAGGTGGCAGAGCAAAAGAACCTATAGATTGAGCAAATCCTACGCATGAATAGTGAAATCTGCGACTGCGAATAGAGAAGAAAAGTAGTATATAGTACCTCAGATGGCTCATTTGAGACCTCCTCCTCAAACTCATCCCTCTCCTTGATTGCTTTGAGGATTTGGTCACTAAAGATGGGGTTGTTGATGATCATGACCACCGGGTTAGCTCCGCTTGCATGCCCCTCATCTAGATTTTCTGCTAGCACCACGACATTGTCGTTCACCTACTGCTCGACGGTGACGACGACTATCTAGACGGAGCCCGAAGCATCGATGGCGTGGTGATGAGTGGCGTGTGTGCCCTAAGAAGCTGCCCCCTCCTACTCGGTGACGATTACCGAGCCATCTGTTGCGCCTCCAACTGGCTTCACCTCCAGCTTGTCTCCACGGGTACGCTTCATGGCGCAGCTAAGGGGAGAGTGGTGCTATGGAAGGAGCTGATGCGCGCGCGGAAGGTGCAGATTGGGGTTGTGTGACTAGACAGATTGGGGGAAAAGGATGCTAGCTCCTGGAAGACGAAGGCCAAGCGGGTTTATATAAGCAGGGACAGTTGGTTGTCCTCAAGTGGACACGTGTGGGTGTGCACGCATGCATGATCTCCACTTTCTACTTGCATTGCCAACACTCACATACTACCCTGGGAACATGCACGAAGCTAGTTTTTGAGATGGGAGGTATAATGGTCCGCCTCAGTAGACGCCTGGAGGCGGTTGATATTTCTGACCAGTTGTGGTTCAATGATCTAGGGATACGGTCAGTCATGTTTACGCACTTCTATTCTTGTAGACAGTTGTTGGGCCTCCAAGTGCATAGGTTTGTAGAACAGCAGCAAGTTTTCCCTTAAGTGGATCACCCAAGGTTTATCAAACTCAGGGAGCACGTGGTCAAAGGTATCCCTCTCAAGCAACCCTGCAATCAAGATACAAGAAGTCTCTTGTGTCCCCAACACACCCAATCCACTTGTCAGGTGTATAGGTGCACTAGTTTGGCGAAGAGATAGTGAAATACAAGTGGTACAGATAATTATAAGTGGTAACGGTGCCAGAAAAATGCTTGATGGGAGGAAAAGACTAAATGCAAAAAGATGGAAGCAAGCAAACATGTAACAAATCTAGTTGCAAACGGTGTTTCAATGCTTAAAAACAAGGCCTAGGGGTCATACTTTCACTAGTGAAAACTCTTATATAAATATCTTATTTTTATGATACTACGCTAAACTACTCTCTGGTTGGACACTCTAATCCATGGTAGGCTATAACAGCACACCTCAAAGTAAGCCTTTCCCCATCTAGATATCGCCAGACTATCACCTTGAGCTCTAGATGGTTCCAACAAACACCACAATTTCATAAAGACATCCAACTTCAAATATAACTCATAAAAAGTATTTGTAATCTCTAGCCTAAGTGCCACCATGGTGTGCATGCTGTCACTTTGACACACATGGGGAGATCAGAGATCTATTAAAGCACTTGAGTAGCAAGGTAGATCTACTTGATTACAAACCTCATGATCACAATATGATCATGCATAGAGAGATAGATGAACACATAGCTACCGGTAGAACCCTTAGACTTGAGGAAGAACTACTCCCTCATCATCATGGGAATCAGCAATGGTGATGGAGATGGTGGTGGAGATCGATGGAGATGGCTCCGGGGGCACTTCCCTGTCCCGGAAGCGTGCCATAACAGAGAGTTTCTGTCCCCCAAATCTCCCCTTCGGTGGCGGCAGCGCTGCGGAACTTTTCGTGGCTGGAGGCTGTTCGATTTAGGGTTTTTGCATCGGGGGCTTCTTATAGGCGGAGGGGCAAGGTCGGTGGCCGGCTAGGGGCCCACACCATGCCCTAGCGCGGCCTAGGGTTGCCCGCACCAACGGAGGTGTGGCCCCCCTTCATCTCTCCTTCGGACTCCATGTATCTTCGGTAAAATATCAACTTTGGATTTTGTCCTGTCCAATTCCGAGAATATTCATTTTGTGACTTTCCTGGAACCAAAAACAGCAGAAAACAGGCAACTAGCACCGTGGCATCTTGTTAATAGGTTAGTCCCAAAAAGTGTGTAAATGTACTCCAAAGTGTGGACAAAACATAGGAAAGTAGATATAAAACAAGCATGGAACATCAAAAATTATATATACGTTTGCAACGTATCAACATCCCCAAGCTTAACTCCTGCTCGACCTCGAGTATGTAAGTGATAAAAAGAAAGAATAATTTTTGAGGTGACATGCACAATCATAGACTTGATCAAAGTATTTGTAAAACATGGATAACTGGGATCATAGTACTATAACATAGCATGAAAGATAAAGTTCTAACAATAAGACATAGCAAATATGTTGTAACATGGAAAGGCACAAATAAAAGATTCATGAATAAAAATGCTTTGCAAGACGTTTGTTTGTTTCACATAAAGAAAACATAGCATAGTGGCAGTCAGCTTGTCCCTCATAGTGTAGCAAAACATAAATGCATAGGACACCTTCAAAGTTCATAAGGGTGACTAGATACAAATAGTTTAAGAACAAGCAATATCAAAGTTATGCATCAATCAACAAGTCTTGGGACAATGCACATTAAACTAAGAATGGCCACTATGCTCTCTCAATAGGTGCATACAGATAGAAGGTGGAGACTCAACATAAAAGTAAAAGAAAGGCCTTCATAGAAGGAAGCAGGGATTCAAGTTTCATAAAGAGCTTCCAAAAATTATGGTACTTATTAGCTTTTAGCTCTCATTGCCCCTATCATAAGCATCTTTAGGTGATTAAACTTAAAGTGATACAACTAAGAGGATATGCTTGACAAGTTATAAGTTGAAATCTCATGCCCCTTACTTACGAGTAGCGAACCTCATGCAACTCAACTTCAGTCACAAGTAAGCTCTTGTCATTGTAAGTACATATGTACCCCTTGCACATGATACAGGAGCTATCCCATAATCAAAATGACAAGGCAAGCAGACAATGAGCATCTCAGCGATCTTTTTATTTGCTATTTGCATAGGTTTTTATTGAGGATGCTTCATAGAGTGCTCATTATGGTTATGCTGCAAGTTTCCACCATGATTAGGTATGTCTTAGGCTAGCGGCCTAGGCATTTCTCTAACACACATACAAACTCCATGATCTTACAAGTTCCCCTTTTATTTCACACCGCCGGGATCCATAAGCAAAAGAATCATGATATTAATAGAATAATAAGTGCAATGTTGAAAGCGTTCCCCATGATAAATGGTTCTGCTAACTTCAACTTATAAAGCGCAAGCATATATGCAACAAAGATGGATGCAATGGTTCAAGATTATTAAATGCAAAAAAGTAAGGTGTGCCATCAAGTTCGTGAGAGCTTTAATCACTAGTTTTCACATAACAAGTTTAATTCGGAAGGTAGATAAAAACATGAATATACTTGGAATAACAAATGCTAATAGGTAGGTATGGTGGACTCTTTGGAACAACTTGGTTTTATTTGGAATTAGATGCATGAGTGGAACTCATACTTGGTTATGGAGGCTAGCAAAAGACTGGGAGCGACCAACTAAGAGAGTAATAATGGCCATAATCATGCAGAGTGACAAAACATCATTAATCAAAGAATAAAGTGATATTACAAGTTGAAATCTAAATGATCATAGAGGCTTATGGTTACTTGGGATAGTGATAACATGGTGTGAGCATGCGCTAAGTCAACCCAAATAAATAAATGGTTCTGCTAACTTCAACTTATAAAGCGCAAGCATATATGCAACAAAGATGGATGCAATGGTTCAAGATTATTAAATGCAAAAAAGTAAGGTGTGCCATCAAGTTCGTGAGAGCTTTAATCACTAGTTTTCACATAACAAGTTTAATTCGGAAGGTAGATAAAAACATGAATATACTTGGAATAACAAATGCTAATAGGTAGGTATGGTGGACTCTTTGGAACAACTTGGTTTTATTTGGAATTAGATGCATGAGTGGAACTCATACTTGGTTATGGAGGCTAGCAAAAGACTGGGAGCGACCAACTAAGAGAGTAATAATGGCCATAATCATGCAGAGTGACAAAACATCATTAATCAAAGAATAAAGTGATATTACAAGTCGAAATCTAAATGATCATAGAGGCTTATGGTTACTTGGGATAGTGATAACATGGTGTGAGCATGCGCTAAGTCAACCCAAATAAAGCATCAAAGGAGAATACCACAATACTATGCTTTAATATGCTAAAACAACGCATGATTCTTCAAAGGCACATTAAGCAATCTCAATTGTTTATTAGCATGTAATGCTACATAAAAGATCACTAAGCATAAAGAGAAAACAATATGAAGCATGGCATGACAAAGCATAGGCCACAGTCAAAAACAAACTCCTTTTACCACTTAAGCTTGAACTTTTCCTACTCTTTTCCAATCCAAACCAAACTATTTGAAAACCAATGCATGAAAGAGGGGGTCCAACCAATTTATTCAAGCAAACTAAGCAAACCAAGCAAACAAAAACCAAAAAAAAACAAAGACGCTCCAAGAAAAACACAACTTGTGCATGAAACAATAAAAATGAAGTGTTTGGAATAAACCTGAGATTTTTATTGCAGAAGAAGGGGATGCCTTGGGCATCCCCAAGCTTTGACGCTTGTACTTGGATATTTCTTGGGGTGACACGTGTGGCATCCCCAATCTTGATATTTAGTCGATTCTTCATCTCATTACAATATTCTTTCCTTAACACCTGAATTTTTTCCTTCATACAAAACTTCACACAATCTTCATTAGCAACATTAGTGCACTCAAGATAATAAGTCTTTGGGTTTAGTTTCAACACAAGTAAAACTTCCATCAAAACATAAGCTACTGTAGCACTTCCCTCAAAAATCTCAATTTCCCCAAAAAGAACCCAAAAAGGAATCAATAAGAAGCAAATGCAAATAATGGCAGAAACCAGTCAAAACAGACCAGCAGGTAAAAACCAATTTTTTCGAAGACCTTCTGTTCGTCAAATTGAAAAGTGTTGAACTAACGAAAGTTGGATAACAACCTGGGTCACAAGTACAAAAAAGCACAGCTCAAACCTACGTACAGATATTGTTCAAGAATTTTTACAGTGGAGCACAAAAATCTGTTTCGGGACAGCAACTTTCCCAAGTCTTACTTCTCTCTCATTAGAGGTTACTCTTGGCACAAAAACCACACAAAAATGATAAGGATAGGTTATTACTGAAGCAATAACTTCCAAGACTCAACTAAAACTTCTAGGTTATCTCCCAATAAGTACTTTTCTTTAACGCCTTTAAGTTAGGCATGATAGTTTGAGAAGATGCTCACATAAGAAATATGAATTGAAGTAAAAGAGAGCATAAAGAAGCAAATTCAAAACATATTTAAGTCTAACCCACTTCCTATGCATAGGAATCTTGTAAAGAAACAATTCATGAAAGCACAAAGCAACAAGCATAAGAAAGCAAAACAAGTGCAACTTCAAAAATTTCAACATAAAGAGGGGAAACTGAATATTGTTGAGATACATAAAACCATGTTTCCCTCTCTCATAATAACTTTCAGTAGAATCATGAATAAAATTAACAATATAACTATCACATAAAAAATTCTTATCATGAGCCACATGCATAAAAGAATTATTACTCTCCCTATAAGCATAGTCATTCTTATTAATCATAGTGGGAGCAAATTCAACAAAATAACTATCATTATTATTATCATCACCATAATAATCAAATATAGGAGGCATATTGTAATCATAATTAATTTTCTCCTCAATAGTAGGTGGACTAAAAATATCATATTCATCATTGTAATCATCATATATTGGAGGTTTGGTATCATCGTAAGCAATAGAATAGCTATCTTCCAAAGCTGGGGAACTAAAAAGATCATTTTCATAAAAACTAGCTTCCCCAACCTTAGACTTTTCCGTAGCATTAGCAATAATGGTGTCCAAAGAATTCATACTAACAACATTGCTATTATCATTCAAATAAAGTTCCATAGGTTTTTTAATTTTCTCTTCAAACACTTCATGGTCTAACTCAAGATAAATACTATAAAGCTCTCTAATTTTGTTGTTGTTTTCCATTAAGCCCAACTAGTGAAAACAAGAAACAAAAAGACAAAATTGCAGAATCTAAAGGAAATAACTTCGAGCACTCACACCAAAGGATGTGAGTACCTTTTACCTTACCTCCCGGCAACGGCGCTAGAAAATATTTTGATGTCTACGCACTTATATTCTTGTAGACAGTTGTTGGACCTCCAAGTGCAGAGGTTTGTAGAACATCAGCAAGTTTTCCCTTAAGTGGATCACCCAAGGTTTATCGAACTCATGGAGGAAGTGGTCAAAGGTATCCCTCTCAAGCAACCCTGCAATCAAGATACAAGAAGTTTCTTGTGTCCCCAACACAGCCAATACACGTGTCAGGTGTATAGGTGCACTAGTTCGTCAAAGAGATAGTGAAATACAAGTGGTACAGATAATTATAAGTGGTTACGGTGCCAGAAAATAGCTTGATGGGAGGAAAAGACTAAAGGCGAAAAGATGGAAGCAAGCAAACATGTAATAGATCTAGTTGCAAACGGTGTTTCAATGCTTAGAAACGAGGCCTAGGGATCATACTTTCACTAGTGAACACTCTCATATAAATATCTTCTCTTTATGATACTACTCAAAACTACTCTCCGGTTGGACACTCTAATCCATGGTAGGGCTATAACAGCACACCTCAAAGTAAGCCTTTCCCCATCTAGGTAACCCAACATTGTCTCCTTGAGCTCTAGATGGTTCCAACAAACACCACAATTTCATAAAGACACCCAACTCCAAATATAACTCATAAAAAGTATTTGTAATCTCTAGCCCGAGTGCCACCATGGTGTGCACGCTGTCACTTTCACACACATGGGGAGAGCAGAGATCTATTAAAGCAATTGAGTAGCAAGGTAGGTCTACTTGATTACAATGATCATGATCAAAATATGATCATGCATAGAGAGAGATGAACACATAGCTACCGGTAGAACCCTTAGCCTTGAGGAAGAACTACTCCCTCATCATCATGGGAATCAGCAATGACGATGGAGATGGTGATGGAGATCGATGAAGATGGCTCCGATGGCACTTCCCCATCCCGGCAGGGTGCCAGAACAGAGACTTTCTGTCCCCCGAATCTCCCCTTCGGTGGCAACGGTGCTGCGGAACTTTTCGTGGCTAGAGGCTATTCGATTTAGGGTTTTTGCATCGGGGGCTTATTATAGGCGAAGGGGCAAGGTCGGTGGCCGGCCAGGGGGCCCACACCATGCCCTGGCACGGCCTAGGGCTTCCCGTGCCAAGGGGGTGTGGCCGCCTTGTGGCCCCCCTTCGTCTCTCCTTCGGACTCGATGTGTCTTCCGGTAAAATATCAACTTTGGCTTTTGTCCTGTCCAATTCCGAGAATATTCATTTTCTAACTATCCTAGAACCAAAAACAGCAGAAAATAGGCAACTAGCACTGTGGCATCTTGTTAATAGGTTAGTCCCAGAAAGTGTGTAAAAGTACTCCAAAGTGTGGACAAAACATAGGAAAGTAGATATAAAACAAGCATAGAACATCAAAAATTATAGATACGTTTGGAACGTATTAGTCACTACTTTCCTTCATCTCAGGTACCCTTTAGAGGCTTTTCTTTTTAAAGATCGGCTAAGGAGGAAGTAGTACTAGAGACGGTACTAATTCACAACTGTCTGAGGTTACAATTAGAGGCATTCATAGTATTATGACTGCCTAAGTTTGATGGACATAGTTGGTTGTTTGTATTTTAGGGGTAAACAACCTCTAGACACCGTCTCTAAGTAACGAGTTTGTACTAGTGTGGGTAGGCCTTGAATTGTTGAGATCTAAGCTGGTAAAGTCCGAGGAGAGATCCAAGCCAGATCAATCTTCCACAATCGTATCTAGCCTAGAGGCGATCCGTGCGGGCCTTGTCATGTGTCTGACTCCTAGGAGCTTGATCATGAGCCGGTTTCACCGATGAAGATGTGGATGTACCTAATTGGGCCGATGGAGCAGCGGGTGGGGTTCGTCTTTGTAGGGATCCAGAACTCATCCGGAGGGATGATCAGAATGTTGCCAGATAAGAGAACATGCCCAATGGCTATGGTTTTGCTGATTCCCGTGAAGTGCTCAGGCCTTGCTAGATGTAGAGCTCAAAGCACCTCTTGCCCCACGGTGGGCACCAACTATCATGGTATTGTCGATGAGTATGCCATGGAGGGTTCCTCACATAGCGTGTTTAGAGAGGTGGGGTAAGGCAGTGAGTTGGCGGGTATGAGGTAACACAACTTACCCAGGTTCAGATACCACAATGGTGGCAGAATCCTACTCCTGCTATAAATCACTATAATGGCAATACACTGAGTTACAATGATCGTGTGGTTCAGTATGCAAGATTGAGTTGCTATAACTTATGCCCTAAAGGCTCCCAGAGGTCCGGCTTATAAAGGCGCCACAACCTAGGGTTACAGGGGAAAGTCCATACCGGACAGGTTACAGAGTCCTACACTAATACTAACTAGTCCTCGTGTCTTGTACGCCAAGGCCTTGGCTTCATCTATGTCGGTACCATAGACTTCCTGTATCCAGCATGGGCCTCCCTTCTGGATCCACCTAACTAGGCCGCCCAGCAGACCATAGGCCTTGCCACCAACTACGGGCCACCCGAGTTATCCGGAATAGAGTTACGATATAGTGATACCCATTATGCATATCCCTGACAAGCAAGGGAAGAGATACAACCATTGCCACTTCAACATCACACAACCATATTAGGCACACACCATCATATGTAGCTAGAATAGTAGATTAAGCAGTACCTAGAGAAGAAGGCCAAGCCCATCAGCTAGGAGGAGCAGTCCAAGGAGCAAGTAAAGGGACACTAAACACCACAAGATCAAGGAGCATGATAAGATCATTCTCAATAGCCAATAAAACACTTGTCTATTTGCAAATAGCAGGTTGACCATTGGATCCATGCCTGTTGGGGATATACTTTCCGGGTATACCTACTGTGACTCGCTGACCAAGGTGGCCCACTTTGAGTTAGAGCTATGCTTCATGGGCGGCCCAGTCAGGGAGAGAAGATGGAAGCCCATCCAGCTACAGGAAGGCCCAGAAGACTTACCGACTTAGGCCTGTAGTGTTACATGTAATCCAAGATGTACTATGTAACTGACTTTGTATCATAGGCGGATAGGACTCTCCTGTAACCCTAGGACCGGAAGACTATATAAGCCATCCTAGGTATAGGCCTCTAGGGAATCAAAAGTCACAACCTCAACTCGCACAAGCGAAACCTCTCTTATAATCTATACTTCCAGCTCTGCCGTATTACTGGATTACTAGCAGGAGTATGATATGTCGTGGAAATGGCCACGACAGTCACTGCTACTGGCAATGATTGATTGTAACGTGAGGAAGAGTTGGCGGCCATCTGCGGTGCGAGATGGGGGCGGATGCACATGGGTTTACCTAGGTTCGGCCCCCCGGAGGGTAAATACCTACTCCTGCTAGATTAGATTATTGGAGAGAGAGTTACAGGGGTGGCGAGCTCGGCGTCTAAGCAACGAGTCACTTGAGGGGGTGTATGATGGAACGTAAGTCCTTAGGATACCCTAGGGAGGTTTATATAGGAGTCACCTCGCTGGGGTTTACAAGTTACATACGAGCCAGATATGGACTCAGAGGCTTTTTGACCTAATCCGACTGGGCTTCAGATACGCTTCTAGGCCTTCAGTTTCCAGTCGCCAGGCTTCTCCTTCAGTCGTAGTCTAGTCGCCGTCCTTCAGGCCCACTCACAGGCCCTTCGGCCCAATTGGAACGTCCTGCTAGGCATACCCCCTTTGGCATATCCCCATCAGTAGTCCCCGAGGCCATCGTTGATTCAGGTGCAGGTGTCCTTTAGCGATCGAAGTAGGCGAGCCCAATTTAGACGCCTAGTCGAGTCGGCGATGGACTCCATTAGAACTGAGGAAAATTTCCCCAGGCTTCCACTTGCCACCCGGACGAATGTTACAGCTGCCAAGTCGCCGCTTCGGCGAGTGGAGAAGACTAGCGGGTAGTGGGTGGAATGGAGGAGTTGGATCGTCAATTCTGGTCAAACTATCCGTTGGAATTTCCAACGGTAACTTTGGCGCAATTATCGTAAGTAAAGGCTACCACGAATTTGGTGGGTGGCGTTCCCATATAAGGGGAGTGATGATTCAGTTCTGCAAATCCTTCCCCGCATTCTTCATTCTCCCATATTCATTGTCTTTGAATCTTCCTGCCTTCAACCTTCCGATTCAACCTTTCCGCACCGTGCGATTCCACGTCCTACCTGATGGCGCCTCCCAAAGGCTCATGGGGAAAATCCAAATGCACCACAGCCCAACTCAAGTCCTTCGAGGACGCCGGAGTCCTCCACATGGGGAACTGGCGGTTTCCCTCCTCCTCTGAGACCGAGCCGAAGCCACGAGCCGGCGAATTCATCTGCTTCCCCAGCCATCTAGACAGGGGTCTGGGTCTCCCCACCTCGCTCTTCTTCTGGCGTTTCTGCGTCTATTATGCGATCAAGCCGTCGGATCTCAGCCCGCACAACATCGAGCAGCTGGCGATCTTCGTCGCCTTCTGCGAGTGCTATCTCGGCTGCAGACCGTATTTTTCGCTGTGGTTGGAGCTCTTCCACGGCCGCATCGGGCGCGAGGTGTCTGGTGGCTTAATATTGGTTGCAGGCGGCGTCACATTCCAATTGAAGCCGAAGGCTAATTTCATCAAGCTTCTTCTGCCAAAGAAAGCCGCCAGCGAGTGGAAGAAGAGTTGGTTCTACGTAAAAGAATCCACTCCCCCGGTGAGGTGGCACTTCCCGACTTTGTCACCGAGAGGAGCGAGCCTCGCCGGTTGGCGCCGAAGAAGCTTCCCGAGGACCAGAGGATGGCCGTCGCGGAGATGATGGACCAGATCCAGAAGCTGAAGGACCAGGGGTTGACTTCGATCAACCTTTACAACTGCTAGCTCGGGCGGCGCCTGGTTCCGCTAGCGGCTCGGCCACATTGGATGTACGAATATAGCGGGAAGCATGACCCCTCCTGAACCAGCAAAGAATCATGGGAGGCCGAGGACTACAAGGCCGCCCTGAAGAAGATCACTGACGCGGAGTTCACCAGCGTGTCGGTCGGGCTTGCCCCATACACTCCCGTGAAGAATGAAGCCCCCATAGTAAGTTTTCTCCCCAGTCGCTATTTCCGCACCTCAATTCTCAGTCGCTGCATTTGGTGCTTACTCGTGGTGGTTCTCAGCTGTTTCAGGTGTTGGAGGGCTGGCTTCCTCCGCTTGATTAAGAGGTTCCCCAGGAGCTCGAGGAGGCCTCTGAGGGAGACTCTTCCGACAGCAACAAGGAGGAGGAGGAGGTTCCTCCCCCAGCGCGTGTGGCTCGCAAGACTCGCATGGAGAAACAGCGCGAGTTCAAGGCAAGTCGCAGCCTCGATGAAAACGATGGAGGTGACGAGGTCGTGCAGGAGCACACATCCCGGCGTACGGCCACACCATTGAAGCCCGCGCGCAAGCCCAAGTCACCAGGGAAGAAGCCAATGTCGCCGGCCAAGTCAGCGGTGGTGTTCGAGTCAAACAATGACTCTGACGATGAAGACTCCCCCGAAATCTCGTGCAAAGCTCCGGGAGGGTGCGACCCCGACAAAGGGTTTGGAGGGCAAGGACACCGAGTCAGCAGTAGAGGTTCCCCTGGCGGTGATCGTGCCAACGGTTTTGGGGGTCCCGAGTCAGGAAGCGATTGAGGTGGTAGCGTATAAGTCACCGCAGCCATCGAGAGCGGCCGCGTCTTCGGAGGCGGAAATTCCGGCGCCCGCGGCTTCATCGTCGAGGAAGCCAGCGGTGTCGTGGGCTTCAGACATCTTTGAGAAAGGGCTCACTCGTAAGCTGAGTCCAGAATTGAATAAGCCTGCCCACATCAGCACCGGGCTACGTGTTCTCCCGGTTGCTAAGTAAGTATTGGTTCTTCATTCCGAAGGCACTGGCCGTGATCGGAGCCAGTCTTGGTTGCGGCCGCGTCGAAGATGCTGGCCCCGACAACCAGTGCCCCCGCTAGAGCGTCGGCGACGTTCCCGCGCTTCATGGCTAGGGGGTTTCCAGGCGTGGCGGACACCCAGTCTCCACAGAGTCCGGAGATCGTGGATCCCGTCGTGGGCGCACTTCCTTCACGATCCCGTCGACTGACGCCGGAGAACTCCACAGGATGCTTGGCGCCGCTATTCAGGTATGTCCAGTCCCTGAGTTCTTAGTCACTGAATTTCAGCGGCTAGGAACTGAACTTCTTTCTGCTCTCCAGTCCCCGAGGTCTTAGTCGCTGAATTTCAGCGGCTAGGAATTGAACTTTTTTCTACTCTTCAGTCCCCGAGTTCTTAGTCACTGAATTTCAGCATCTAGGAACTGGATGTTGATTTTGGTAAGTGCTGAGTTGTGTTGTTCCTTTGCAGGGTTTGCAAAGGGAATCGACCGATCGGCAGGCCGCACGGGAGCGCTTGGAGCGGGATCTGCGTGAAGCACATGAGGCAAACCAGCGGCTTCAAGAAACTATTGGTAAGTATCTTCCTTTCTGTCCTTTCCTCTATCAAGTGTGAACTGTTGGTGTATGGCGCGCTGATGGTTTCTCTTTCAGATGGTCTCCCGGCTGCGATTTCCATGGCTCGCGAAGGGTATGTTCCAGTCGCCGAGGTGGACGCAGCGAATGGGCGAATTGCCTCGCTGATCCAAGACTTCGAGGAGGCGAGAGCAGCCTCAGTTTCTTCGGAGGACCGAGCGAAGTCTGCTGTCGCTGCGGCTGAGGAGGAACGCAAGGCCGCGGATTCGATCATCGTGGGGCTGCAACATGATCAAGCCGCCTTGGAGAAGCATGTCACGGAGAACTGCCGCAAACTCCTTGGTGAGTCTTCGTCTTTGCTTGACTCGTTTGGCAAGTCCCTAATTAGGGAGGTCCATAGTTTCACTAACGTCTGATTTTGCAGCTATGATAGGCCAAAGCGACCCGGTGGTTCAGACCTTCAATGCTTCGCAGTGCATGACTACCGTGGTGAACGCGGCCACGGCTTCGGCGTTATGTGTCCAAGTGGTTCTTCAAGGCATGTCCCCCACCGAGGTTATTCCTAGAGGGCTTACGGAGGTGTGGCGCTATCTGGAGGAGGCCCCTGTCGTCGTGGAGTGGATGGCACGCTCGGCGTTCCGGCACAGGGCCACCACAACATTGATCTTGGGTCTCGCCCACTTCCCTGACGACTTCGACCTTGACGACGTGACGAGTGGCTACCCATCGGCGACCAGAACGGTAGAGATGTCAGAGGTACTGAAGCTGACTCCGAAGGCCGCCCCTTACGCTGATCGGGTCCTGGCTATGCGGGATCTTCTGCCATACCAGGAGACAGTGTTGGCGCCTGGCGACCCCGAGCCGGAGTATCGCGATATGAAGTCGGAGCAGCCCTTTCGGTCGGCATTGTCGAAGTCGCTGACGACAGACCCGATGAACCCGTGGCAGTCTTTTGTTCGTGTCAAGGGGGGGTGGTGCTTCTTCATCAGGACCTGTGGAATAAACAATGTAGTTGGGCAGTTTGTGATGTATGCCAAGTGGCGACTGCTATAATGTGTTTTGTAATATATGCCAAGGGGAGTCAATTGACTCGTATTGCGACCAGGATTGTGTGGTGTGTTTATTTTTGATTGAGTGAGTCCCCGAGCACGTACGCCCTTTAATGGGGTATAACTCGATTGTATACTTTTGTGTTTTGTTTTGGTTGTCCGTTGTTTTATCTCTCGCGTCTTCTGAGTGGCGAGTCCCTGAGCGCGAGTGGGATTGTTTTGTAGGCGAGTCCCCGAGCGTGGTGCTCAGCCATATTGGTCGCGTTCCTGTTGTAGGTTGTTAATGCGTTGTTTGTAATGCGTCTCCTCCCCTGGCCCAGAGAGCCAGTCGCTTGGCGAGTCCAAGGAAGCTCTCTTACTTGGTGCATTCCCGAGCCGCATGGGGGTTCCCGTTTTGCGGAGCCCCCATGCGTGGTACTTAATCGTTCGAGTCGCTTTGCACAAGGATGGGAGGGACAAGTCGCTGTCAGAAGCGTATACCAGTTGTCTTGGCCCGATGGTCCAGTCGGGCTAGGCGACTCCAATGGCAGCTCCAGGTTGGCGTTTTCGTGGACGACCCAAGGCCCGAGTATTTCTGGTGCCCTTGTGCCGCACTACTTAGCCATGTCGGTCGCTCGACCAAAGGTTGACTTCCGTGAGTAGCATATTGCTAATATGTACGAGTGCGAGTGGCACAAGAATATCGCGAGTAGGCACAATTTGTGTGATCCAAATGAATTTCATTATATATGCCAGCTGAGTACAATTTGAGGTTCTATATATAGAACTTTCTGAGAAGGTTTACATTCCATGGCCTCCCGACCTTGAGCTGGCCGTCACCCCGTATGTCAATGAGGTAGTAGGCGTCATTGCCGAGGACTCGTCCGATGGCGAATGGCCCCTCCCATGGGGGGAAAGTTTGTGCATGCCTTTCTTGTCTTGGGCCAGTCGTAGGACCAGGTCGCCTTCCTAGAAGGTGCGAGTACGTACTCGGCGGCTGTGGTAGCGACAGAGTCCTTGCTGGTAGATGGTTGTGCGAGAGCGAGCCAGGTCGCGTGCCTCGTCGAGTTGATCGATGCTGTCTTGGCTGGCGACCTCGGTGGTCGCCTCGACATAGTTGGCGACTCGAGGTGAATCGTGTTCTAGGTCAGTTGGCATTACGGCCTCCGCGCCGTACACCATGAAGAAGGTTGTGAACCCGGTGGAGCGATTGACGAAAGTGCGGATCCCCCATATTACGGAGGAGAGCTCGTCGACCCAGCATCTTGGGGTGCGCTCGAGGGGCACCTAGAGTCGTGGCTTGAGCCCGTGGAGGATGCTCTGGTTGGTGCGCTCTGCTTGGCCGTTCAACTCTAGGTGGGCGACTGAAGCGAGGTCGAGTCGTATGCCATGTTCTTCACAGAATTCCGCCATGTTATGATGCTGTGCGCGTAGCCGTATCGGTAAATGAGCTCGCGTAAGAACTTGGTGGCCGTCTTGCCGTCGCACTTTTTTATTGGCTTGGCCTCGACCCATTTGGTGAACTTGTCAACCGCGACCAGGAGATGGGTGAAGCCAGATGGGGCCTTCTTGAACGGGCCTACCATGTCCATGCCCCATACGGCGAATGGCCATGTAATGGGGATGGTCTTGAGTGCCGAACCAGGGAGGTGCATCTGGTGGGCGTACTTCTAGCAGCCGACGCATCGCTAGACGATGTTGGTGGCATCGGCGTGTGCGTTGAGCCAGTAGAAACCGTGTCGCATGGCCTTGGCGACTAGCGACTTGGCGCCAGTGTGATGGCTGCATTCGCCGGCGTGAATGTCCTGGAGGATCTTGCGGCCTTCTTCTGGCTGTACGCAGCGCTAGAACACGCTAGTGATGCTGTGTCTGTGGAGCTCGCTGTTTATGATGACGATTTGCAGCGGCGCACGATCATTCGCGCTTCAGTCTTGTTGCTTGGTAGGATCTTGTGCTCCAAGAAGGCGACATATGGTGATGTCCAGTCGCTAGGCCCCACAACCATGGCGACTAGGGCCGGCTCTGGTTGCAGCAGTATCCCGACGTTGATCTCCTTTGGTGGGCTGACCGAAGGTTTGTGGATGATGTCGAGGAAGACACCTGCTGGTGGCGCTTGTCGGGCCAACCCGATGCGGGAAAGGGCGTCTGCCTCCTTGTTCTTGCGTCTGTCAATCCACTCGACCGAATAGGCGTCAAAGTGCCCTCCCAGTTGGTTTACTGCTTGGCGGTGTGCGATCATTGTTGGAGAGACGGCATCGCACATCCCAGCGACCTGGCCGGCGACTAGGTCGGAGTCGCCATAGCATCGTAAGCTGTTGACGTTCATCTCCTTAGCGGCTCTCATGCCGTGAAGGAGGGCCTCGCGGTTGCGTATTATGTCCTGCAGAGGTGCGGAGGAGACCACCGTGATCGGGTGCTACTGGAAATAGTGCGGGAGTCGCCGCTGAGCCCGGAATACCGCGTACACCAGTTTCTGGTACTGTGAGTAGCACTGTCGTTAATCCGTCAGGACTTCGCTGATGTAGTAGACAGGGCGCTGTATGAGGCGCTCCTTGCCCTCCTCTAGTCGTTCGATGACCATCACGGCGCTGACAACTCGAGTGGAGGCCGCGACGTAGACGAGCATTGGCTCTTTGTCGAGTGGAGCAGTGAGGAGTGGAGCCACGAGTAGCATTTCTTTGAGCGCTTTGAGTACATCGTCGGCCTCCACAGCCCATTGGAACGTGGGGTTCTTGCGCATCAGGCGGTAGAGGGGCATTGCCTTCTCGTCTAGTCAGGGGATGAAGCGACTGAGGGCCGTAACTCGCCCTGCCAACTTCTGGACGTCGTGCAGGCACTCGGGTTTCCCGAGTCACGCGATGGTGTCAATCTTGGTGGGGTTGGCTTTGATGCCTCTCTTGGAGACTACATACCCCAGGAGCTATCCAGTGGGGATGTCGAAGGTGCATTTTCTAGGGTTCAGCTTGATGTTGTACCTCCGCAGGTTTGCGAAGGTTTCGGCCAGGTCGGCGAGCAGGTCGTCCTGGCGGGTGGATTTTACCACCACGTCGTTGATGTAGATGTGAATGTTGCGGCCAATTTGGCTGGCTAGGCACTCCTGCATGCATCTCTGGTATGTGGCGACAGCGTTCTTGAGGCCGAACATCATGGCCGTGTAGCAGAAGGCGCTGAATGGAATGATGAACACCGTCTTCTCCTCATCCTCGACCGCCATCTTGATCTAGTTATAACCAGAGTAAGCGCCAAGGAAGCACAACAACTCCGATCCCGCGGTCGAGTCGATGATCTGATTGATGCGCGGTAGGACGAACTCCTCCTTCGGGCAGGCGCTGTTGAGGTTGGTGTAGTCGATACACATTTTCCATGTGTTGTTCTTTTTTAGAAGCAGGACTAGGTTTGCCAACCACTTGGAGTATTTGATTGGCCGAAATAAGCCTACAGCTAGCAGGCGTTGTACTTCTTCGGCGATTGCTCGTTGGCGCTCTTCATTGAAGGGCCGTAGCGATTGCTTTACTAGTCGCACTTTGGGGTCGGTGTTGAGTTTGTGCTTAGCGAGTTCCCTCGGGACACCTGGCATGTCAGATGGCTTCCATGGGAAGATGTCGCGGTTCTCATGGAGGAACCTGATGAGCGCGCTTTCCTATGCAGGGCTCATGTGCGCCCCGATGGTGACCGTCTGGCTGGAGTCGCCTGGGACGAGCTTGACGGTGCGGGTGTGCGTGGTTGCCTCGAACGTGGAGTTCGCGGCGGTTGGTTTCTTTAGGATGGTGGGGTCGTCCTTGTTGATATTGCCCGCGTATTTCGTGAGCTCCTCCATGTGGTCGGTCTCCCCAGTGATGACGGCGTCGGCGAGCTCGGCTCCTTTGTCCTCGCATTCCACGGCCATGTCGGGGTCGCCGTGGACGGTGATGATGCCTGTTGGCCCTGTAAGCTTCATCATGTTGTACGCGTAGTGGGGGGTCGCCATGAATTTGGCAAACGTCTGGCGTTCTAGCACGCAGTGGTAGGGGCTGTGGAAGTTCACCAGCTCGAACTCGATTCGCTCGGTGCGGTAGTTCGCCGGTGTGCCGAAGGTGATGGGTAGCGTCACTTTTCCAATCGGGTATGCCTTCCGACCAGGGACGATGCCGTGGAAGGTTGTCAGGGTCGGCTAGATTACCGACTCCAGGAGTTGCAGCCTCTTGAACGTGTCCAGGTACATGATGTTGATGGAGCTCTCGCCGCCCATCAATGTCTTGGGTAGCCAGTAATCGGCCACTTTGGGCCTGACTACCAGGGCGACTCGCCCTGGGTACTCGATTCTGGGGGCATGATCCTGGCGACTCCAAGTGATACTCTGCTCGGAACAGTTGAGGGAGCGTGGGATGTCGACCTATGTCACCACATTGACGGCGACCGTGCGGGCGAGCACCTTCCTCTCGCGCTTGGTGCCGAGTCCGGTGAAGGTGTGTAGCAAGTCGACATTGTTGCCAAAGCCGCCAGCGTTCCCGTTGTCTCGGGGTGGGTTGTTGTTGGGGTCCTCCCTTGCTCGCCTCGCCTTTTCAATCTCTTTGAGAGAGTGGCAATCCGCGGTGGTGTGGGTGGCGGGTTTTCCCTCCCAGCTATGGTAGATGCAGGGCTGATTGAGCAGGGCAGCAGGGTCGAATTTTGGCCTTGCTGTATTGTTGGAGCGGTAGTTTCCGTTGTCGTAGTAATTTCCTCCGTCGTGGCGGTAGCTCTTGGGGTCGCGCTGGCCGTAGCCGGCGTTGGCGACGAAGTCGACTCGCCCGTCCGTGCGGCGCTTGCCGGTGATGCGGGTGTTGCTGTAGCACATGTCACGTAGGCGCCCGCTGTCGTGGATGCTGGTTCGGCATCGTCCTCCTGACTCGTCATCAGAGTCTTGGTTGGGGTCCTCCTCCGTGTAGCACTTGGCGATCTCGAGGAGGTCAGGGATGTTGTCGAGTGTCCGGTAGACCCTCTTGATCTTAGCGACCAGGGGTTCATACCGACACGTGTTCTTGAAGCAATGTATCACCGTATCTGGGTGGATGCCGGAGGCGTTGATCCATAGTTCTTGCCATCTTTGGATCCAACGGCGAGTCGACTCGTGTTGTCCCTGGATGCATCGCTCCAGATCTTCTATGGTGGTGGCGCGGGTGTAGGAGCCCTCGAAGTGCCTGATGAAGGCGTCCCGCATTTCTTCCCAGGAATCGATGTTGTCGACGGGGAGGGTGTTGATCCATTGCCGGGTTGCACCCTCCATCATCAGGGGGAGGTAGCGAGCGACGAGCAGGTCGGTGTGCCCTGCGATTCCCATTTCCATGAGGTATGTGTCCAGCCAGATAGCTAGATCGTACGTCGGGTCGTACTTTTTGAATTCTTTGGGAGCCTTGAAGTTGGTGGGGTATTTTTCCCCATGGATCATGGGCCCGAAGCATTGCGGTCAGACTCGACTGAGCGAGCCACTTGGTTCGGGGTCGCCGCGGTCGCTAAGGGTGTGCCTCAAGTCGTTGGGCTGGCGCGCCCGCCATGCCTGGTTGTTAATGATGTTCGTTCGGGCATCAATTGGCTGCCCGTTGGCGGCGACCGTGTTATTCGCCGGTCGCGGCTCGTTGGTGGACAACGCGGGGTTGGCAGCCCGTGGTTGGTTCATGAGGGGCTGCGGTGGTGGGCAAGTCAATGCGTTGGCGACGGTGGGGTGACAGCTTGACACCGCTCTGCTTGCTGAGGAACGGGAATACATCCACCCCCGCGGGTCGACTCCCGTAGCTTGTTGCTCGACGACCCTGACGAGTAGAGCCTTGTCATACTAGATCTGTAGCACGCCGTCGCCTTGGACATCGAGGTTGGCGATCGCGGTGTCGGCTGCGACGACGTTGTCCATTGGGGTGGAGTAGAGTGGTAGTCCGTTGGTGTCGCGGGCTTGAGGCGAGATGATGATCCATGGTTGGTCTGGCGGGGGCGCGCAGCCGATGGGTGGTGGAGGGGCTCCGGTCGCCGGTGTGTCGGGTGGTGGTCTTGCGGGATTGCTTCCGCCTCACGGCGCGTTCTCCTAGTATTCGCGCTCGGCCGCGCGTGCGGGGTCGCTTTTGTCGTTGAAGTTCAGGACGTGGCCCTAGACGTTGGAGTTCAGGCGGGTCCTGATGCGGCGCTGGTGATAGAGCAATAGCTCCCGTGCCGTTTTCCGCTCGAGGCGGTATTTCTCACGCTCGGCGAGTTCGTTGCGTTGCGCCTCCGCGAGCCGCAGGCGGGCTTCCTCCACCTCCGTGGTCGTCGCAGTCGGCGGGATCAGCGTAGCAAACGGATATGGCGAGGCGGACGTGCTGCCCGCCATGTAAATCGCGTTGAAGCGATTGGATCTGGCGCGGAAGTCTTCAGGCGATTTCGAGCCGGAGTCGGAGTCGAAGATCCCGAGGATGGAGGGGTCCTCAAAATCCTCCAGGTTGGAGACTCGCGTGATGGAGTCCTCTCGTGATGTGGCGGTGATAGATCTGTCGATCGAGGCTGGGGTCGCAGAGTCGACATCGTCGTTTAGGGCCTCGTCGTTGGTGGCAGCGTTGGTTTCGGCCGCGCCGCTAGCGGTCGAGTCATACTTGGTGACGAGGCTCCTGATGGAGTGGACCTGCTCTTCCGAGAGCAGGTCGCGGTGCGGCGGCGATCTGCCGACGATCATCGTTGCAGCTGGGTTGACCGCGCCAGTGAAGCCGACGAAGAGGTTGATGGAGCCGACCGACATCACCGCACCATGAGTGACCAGGCGTGATGTCGGGATGTAGCTGCTTGGCAGGATCTGTAAGATCCTGCCAATGGCGATTATGCAGCTAGTGGCGAGCGGCCGATCGATCGGCGAGTAGGGTCTCGCCGCAGAACTCAGGCCAGTCCCGCTATGCCCCACGGTGGGTGCCACTGTCTTGGAAATGGCCACGGCAGTCGCTGCTACTGGCAGCGATTGATTGTAACGTTTGGAAGAGTTGGCGGCCATCTGCGGTGCGAGATGGGGGCGGATGCAAATGGGTTTACCCAGGTTCGGCCCCCCAGAGGGTAAAGACCTACTCCTGCTAGATTAGATTATTGGAGAGCGAGTTACAGGGGTGGCGAGCTCGGCGTCTAAGCAGCGAGTCGCTTGAGGGGGTGTATGATGGAACGTAAGTCCTTAGGATACCCGAAGGAGGTTTATATAAGAGTCACCTTGCTAGGGTTTATAAGTTACAACCGAGCCAAATATGGACTCGGAGGCTTTTTGACCTAATCCGACTGGGCTTCAGATACGCTTCTGGGCCTTCAGTTTCCAGTCGCCAGGCTTCTCCTTCAGTCGTAGTCCAGTCGCCGTCCTTCAGGCCCACTCATAGGCCCTTCGGCCTAATCGAAACGTCCTGCTGGGCATACCCCCTTTGGCATATCCCCATCATGATACGTCCACCACAGGCAGATTCGAACCAAGGTAAATCTTGTGTGCTCACCATCCCAGAACACCGTCATCTCACACCCCATCTTGCTCCACGACCCGAGGACCCCCTCATGGCGTACTTGTCATCAATCCGACGATAGTTGGTGCTGATGGCTACAAGTGCACAAATCAATTGTAGGTAGTTTTGAAATAAGATTATCATACTGATAGAGAGCTATTTGGTTAAGGTCTTTATGCCCCTTGTCACTTTCCACCAAAGGATACTTGTAAGCTTCCTTTGATCTCAAGTAAAAGGTGGTTGAAAGGTTTTTGGTTGTGTGCAGAAAAGTAATTAAAACGAGTAAAAGAAAGCAAGTAACAATGTTGTGTGAAAACATAGTTGAACTCAATAGGGCTAAAACGTTCTCAGGGATGTAGGATACACCACTGGCATGATATTATTATTATTAATTAATATAACATACTTATTTTGTCATGATATGTGTGGAGAGAGCTCCATAATAAGATGTTCACTAAAAGGCTCATAGGAAGCCACTTTGTTGATCTAAGAGTGAGGTCACCTCTAAATAACCACTACAGCGTCTGAGAGCAATCACCCATACAAACCACCGCAATTAAGGGTTTCCCTGTGGATATCGTAATTATCTTAGGGTGTCCCTCTTTATCCTCCTTTGACTGTGTAGGTTACAAGCCGGCGCCAATTTTTCACTAAGCTATTACGGGCATGCTCCACAACACGTCCAAAGGATTTCACCCTCCCTTTAGTCCTGAAGGCAAATGATATGTGGCTGACTACACATACCATCTAAAGAGAGAGATCAAACACAAATCATAAATCTATCATAGACCAGCCAGTCATAGGGACACAGGAATAGATCATCTTTATTGCAAGTTCATAATAGTGCTAGGGTTTCTCCATCTCCTAAGAACAAAGGAACTACTCACACATGGAAGCAATCAACGACATCATCATAATAGAATGGATAGATAAGAATACGTGGATAAATCTAGTGCAAACCACAATTGAATCTGGAATTACAACAAGATCTAATGGATGAGAGATGGGGTGATGATGGTGATGAGGATGCAGCGGTTGCTGATAAAGGGTATGATGCGATGTAATCTAATGGTCCATGTAGTAGCAGGGATTTGCCCTCCGCCAAGTTCCTCCTTTATATCCCATTTAGATGTGGTTTTTTGTTGTTTCTGGTGGTTGTGAATGTTGGATCCCCCTGCCGTCTTCTCCACGAGAGAGTATTCGATGAGGCGGACGCGTTGCCGCGTGGTACGGGCAGATGGTAAGTGCAGGCTCTGCCCGTACCACTGGTCATTATCGTGACTGATGGTTTCCTTTCGCTTAGTATTCTCCTAGGTGCGAAGGTAAATCATTGAAATGACTTTTATCACTTAAAAAACATGATATTATAACATAATATGACAGTTCCAATTGATATGTTCATAATCGACTTACTAGTTGAGGATCCTGTTGAAACAAAGTCAAAAAGGTGCACACAAGCGCAGTGAAATACCAAAATCCATATTCTACTTATGCAAAAACAAAAGGTAAATATGCTTCAATTTTGGACACATCGACTTCCCCAAGCTAGACTCTTGCTCGTCCCCGAGCAAGATGGTGGCTTACGGACAATATCATCATTTTCATGAGGCACGAGTCGTTACAACAAATGAGGCAGAAATTGAAACAGGAATACAATAACAGATGTAAAGTTACTTCGAGGCTATTATCATACCCTTACACATCACATGACTTAGAGGCTCCCACGCCCTTTTTAGTATTAATGAAGTTATAAGAAGCTTTTAGTGATTCAACATATCATATAATCATAAAGTTAGACTGACTGAGCACTTTATTTTAGTAATGACGGTTCATGATCATTCTCTTTTTTCTTTTTTTTCTTTCTTTTTCTTGAGCTTGTTTTGATACCTCTCCCTTTGTTTCTCCTCTATTTTTATTTTCTTTTTCTCTCCTTTTTCTTTCTTCTTCTTTTTTAGTAAAACCACTTGATCATGCTGACTACTTTTATGGATTTTTAGAACTCATGACTATAATATGCTACCAAAATTCTTCTTCTCATAATTTAACCAATACTCTTATTGGTGTGGAAGTCCCTAAAATCATGACAGCTGTACAAGTATCATAACACTCAACCTAGTTCAATCATCTAATATAATAATCATGAATCAAAAGATAACTTCAAATATCATAAAGTCTCAAAAATCGACGGATATAAATCTTCTCTCGGACAAAATGGAGCTCAAAGTTGATGCAACTAATGCTAATTTTGTAATTAAAACCTATCATGCGTGCGGCAAAATAAACATGCTAAAACTTAAGATAGATTACAAGGTTCTCATAGATCCCCCAAGCTTGGAATTAAGCTAGGTGGATCGAATAATCCCTTGTGATTGCTTACTCCTTCTTAGGCGTGAAGAAGTCATCGTCTTCCTCTTCTTCTTCCACCTTGAGGCTGTAGGCATGAGCAATACAAGAGACTCAAGTGGACATCTCTATAATGTTAGCATGTAGTTCTATAATTAGTTTGCTTAACGTCTTCCTGTCATCAGCCATTTCCATGATGATCTTGGTTAGGAGTTGAACTCTACTATCGATGTCATCGACCTTCTTTTCACTATCTTTACCCATCATCCAATAAGAGTCAACTCCTTCCCCAATAGTTTCAACACAAGCTTTGGAAATCTTTTCAAGGTTCTCGATCTTTTCTCGAATCTCATCCTATTTTCCCTCTTTTCGAGAAGAGGATCCCAGAGGAGATTTAAGAGAAGATCCGTGAAGGTTATACCTGTAGGGGTTGAGTGGGGGTTCTCCTTTGTTCTTCCTTTGTTCCACATGCCTGAGCATCTCCAACTTGCATAGAAACATATCTTCCTAGTTGGGGAATGGAACCACTTGCGAAGGATCATGGGTTGAGGAGGAAGAAGTATCCTTCTCGGGTCCCCTTTCTTTGGCTTGTGCGTCAGAAACATCTTCTTTCTTGTCCAAATCTGCTTGATATGAAAAGGCTGCATAGTCCTTGAACGAGCAAGTGAGATCTGAGATGTCATGGCACGAAAGGAAGAAAGAAAACTCGAGATCTAAAATAGAATAGTGAAAGACAATACAAAAGAGAAAATATGCAAAATAAAAGGGAAAACCCATGATAAGAGGGGCAAAGTCGGTCACACGCAACAGTACGGGTGGGTCATGTCCGTACTGTGCGCCCGTACTGGTGACTTACTGACTATTCTCTCTTTTTTTGAAACACAAATGAATAAGATCGAACAAGGAAACACAATGTCATTAACGACCACTAGTACGTGCGCATCTTCCTGTTCGGCCCGGTTGTACCGAAATGCAAGAAATAGAGCACAAGGTTCTCCCCGCTTAACGACCACTGGTATGGGCGCGTCTACCCATACGGTCCGCCTGTACCATGTCGGAAAATGGTTCAGAAAAATCGGAAAATTGAGAGGAAAGCAAAAATCAAGTCGAAACAAACCAAAAGGATTCAGAACAGCAGAAATCAAGCAATTTAAAATAGTGTTACCTCACTTTACTATACTCCTCGGCCGCGATTAAGTGGATTAGCCCCACAGTGTCAACTTCCCCAACTCTATAATGCTTCAAGAGCTGACCATTGACAATCCAAGATAAAGAAGAGTGTGTAGTATTTTTCAACCTTACCGCCCCCGAAGTGTATGCCTCTTCAATTTCATAAGGTCCTTCCCACCTGGATTTTAATTTTCCTGCAAAAATCTTAAGCCTAGAGTTGTAAAGAAAAACTTTGCCTTCGGACTTAAATTCCTTATTCTCTAGGTTTTTATCATGCCATTTATTTACCATTTCCTTAAATATCCTAGCATTTTCATATGCTTCATTTCTGATTTCATCCAAGGCATGAATATCTAGGAGTCGTTTTTCTCCAGCAGTTTTAAAATCGAAATTCATGGTTTTGATAGCCCAACGATATTTATGCTCAAGTTCTAATGGAAGATGACAAGTTTTACCATAGACCATCTTGTACATTCATTCCCATAGTATTCTTGAAGGTTGTGCGATACGCCCATAACGCATCTTTAAGCTTCAGAGCCCAGTCCTTTCTTGACATGTTCACTGTCTTCTAGAGTATAACTTTAATTTCCCTATTAGACAACTCCACTTGTCCACTGGTTTGTGGGTGATAAGGTGAAGCTACTCGATGGTTGACTCCATATTTCTGAAGTATCTTGCTAAAAGTACCTTTCATAAAATGAGTTCCACCGTCAGTAATAAAAAACCTAGGTACTCCAAACCTGGGAAAGATAATGTCCTTGATCATTTTGATGGAAGTGGGTGCATCTACATGAGAAGTGGGTATAGCTTCTACCCACTTAGTAACATTGTCAACAGCAACAAGAATATGAGTATAACCATTAGAGGGAAAAAAAGGTCCCATAAAATCCATTCCTCAAACATCAAATGGCTCTATTACTGCATTATATTTAATAGACATTTCCTGCCTTTTACCAATGTTACTCATACGCTAACAAGCATCACAATTCCTAACATATTCATGAGCATCTTTAACAAGGGTATGCCAATAATAGCCTGATTGCAAGACTTTAGCTACCGTTCGATCACCAGCGACTACAAGAAAACTATCCATCAACAACAACTTGGCCCGTCGGTCGTTGTAGAAGGTGTGTGTTCTGCAACAAAATTCTCGGCTCGATCGTGGCTGATGGGAAACTTTTATTCCGGTTTCGTGGCCCTCTACTACAACGAAACCGCTAGAAACATGGAGGAAGCTCGGCCGCCGCGTGGGAGAACCAAGATTTTCGGTTCCTCGTGCGATGTTGACTCGCCGAAGTCTTTTGAGGTGTGTGGGTCCTGGTAGTTAGTGACTTTAGAGGACCATACTTTTCGGTCGCGCCTCCCTAATTTGAACTTGATAATGTTGCTCGATGTGTTTGTCGTTTAGTCGGGCTAATGGGTCTCACATGTCAGCCTCTCAATAGAAGAATCGTGTGTATGATGGAATTTTTTTCCTTCGCTCGCGCTACCTTGTTCCAAACTTGATAGAGTTGCTCGATGCATCTGCCATTTAATCAGGCTATTGGGTCCCACATCTCATCCTCTCATTAGAATAAACGTGTGCATGATGGAATTTTTTCCTTGGCTATTTCCTCCCTAATTTCAACTCGATAACATTATTCGATCTATATGTCGTTTAGTCACATTGCAGGGCCCCCCATGTCATCCTCACATTAGAAAAATCGTGTGTATGATGGAATTTTTTTCTTCGCTCGCGCCACCCTATTGATAGCGTTGCTCAATGCATCTACCGTTTAATCAAACTCCTGGATCCCACATGTCATCCTCTCATTAGAAGAAACGTGTGTATGATAGAATTATTTCCCTCGGTCGCGCCTCCTTGTTCCGAACTTGATAGCATTGCTCGCTGCATCTATCGTTTAATCCTGCTGATGGGCCCCACATGTCATCCACTCATTAGAATAAACGTGTGTATGATGGAATTCTTTGCCCTCGGTCACGCCTCCGTGTTTTGAACTTGATAGCGTTGCTCGATGCATTATCCGTTTTTAGTATGTTGGGTCCCCCATGTGAGCCTCTCATTAGAAGAAACATGTGCATGCTGGAATTTTTGTCGCTCGTGCCTCCCTGTTTCGAACTTAGCAACATTGCTTGATGCAGCACCTGTATAAGACCGCGCTACTGGGTCCCGCATGTCTGTCTCTCTATAAATGAAACCTGCGTATGATGGACTTTTTTTTGGTCGCATCCACTATTTTGACCTTCGCAACGTTGCTCGATGCAGCAGTCGTGTATGGTCTTGCTGCTGAGGCCACCATGTCAGCCTCTCTTGTATGTTCTGGCTTGTGGGTTCCCGATGCAGCCTTGTCTGTTCTGACGGGTGGATCCCCGATGCCAGCCTCTCTATACAAGTATTTCACTTTTTTTCAAACCCGACCATTAAAATCGAGGGATGCTGCAGGTTGGTGGGTCTGTGATGTCAGCCTGTCCATAATGCGATATTGCTAGAAGAAAAATATGTAAACCCAAGATATATATGTGCATACAGGGGATTTGAACTCAAGACCTTTTAATTTCTTCTCCTTGTTAATGAAACTTGCATTGTGATGTGGCTCGGCCGGATTCAAAACAAATACCTCATAGAGGGAGGTGGAAAAGCGATAATTATTTTGACAGATATTCATGCGAAAAGTCAAAAGAACCATGGATATGCCCTCCGCCCGTGCAAAAACTGGACTGATACCCTATGACTTCACTTGGTGAAATCACGCTGTATCTTTACCCCTCTCATATCTGTCCAAAACACACATCCAACTATTCCAATGATAGAAAGGCAAAAGCTCTAGTGCAAATAGCCAGTTAGGAAGGATAAAACTTTTGATAGATTTTGTACTAGCATTTAAAAGATTCAGAAGTAAAGAATAAGAGAGAAAAATATCGACAGATTCCTAGTTCATAATCAGCTACACTTGATAGATTCAGCATCATTTCAAAGTGGCTGATTCAGCAATATAGACACTGAAATCCAATTGCAGTATAGAGATAATCAGTTCTTGTTTTAGCCCTAAAAACCTTGGTGCATGATGACTTTGCCCCTTTTCTCTAAACACACTGCATCATTGGAGCATGCAAAACTGACGATCAAGTATGCATTTGTGTGCATACCTCATTCTTACATCAATGCCTATGTAACAAAAATATATGCAACCCAAAATGCCCAAGCCTCATCTAGATTGTGACAAGGCCATGTTTCAAAACAAAATCAAGACCGACCATTCATGACTGCAAGTGCACAAATCATTTGTAGCTAGTTTCGAAATAAAGATATCGATCCCAGAGGGAGCAGGAGTCTGAAGTCTAATAACCCTTGAAATAAATATTACAATAGAAATGCTAGATAAAGTTCTAAGTGATAAGATAAAATGCGAGTATTGTGTAAAAATGTGTTTTTGGGTTTTAGGTATAAGAACAATAATAAAGTAAAGTAAAACAACTGAGTATAGAAAGTAAGTATTGCGTATGTAAGAGAGATTGGAACTGCAATAGGGGAAAAGCGTTCTTAGGGAGTAGCGGATACACCACTAGTATTATAAGGAGCTAAGATAAAGATTATCATCATGAACATTCTCAACTATGTATGTGTGGGAGGAACTCCGTAATTGGAAAAATAGGTAGGAACCGCTGCTCACATCATCCTCATAACCACAACAGTCAGCAATCAACATCAATCGAATTATTGCGCTGTTAGGGGACGTAATCCCGTAGGACGTATCCCATGGCATGGATAGTGTTCCGCGAGTTTCCTCGATTTCCCAAGTTGATACGTAAGGCGTGCCAACAACTTTATAGTCACTGTAAGTGCTAGCACACCTTTGTCTACCAACAAGTAGTTTCCGCTATCAAGTCCCCGCGAGAGGCAAATATTGAGAGGTCGACTTCTCTCAACATCAAGATGTAGAAAATCTAACACATGGTCACAGCTATGAATATCATAATAGACTTTATCTTATTTCAATCTCATACTAGGTTTTTATCCATCTCCCCAAGAACTAATGATCTACTCAGACATGGAGGCAATCAACATCCTGGCAATGGTAATGGAAACAATCATAGATGAATAGTACTTGTATAAATCCACAATGAGTGTAGGAATTACAACAAGATCTAGACAAGATGTAGATGGGATGAATGGAGATGGTGGTGATGCAGCTGTGGATGATGAAGATCGAGGCGTTAGCCTCCCGGATCTGCGCAGGGCAAAGATGGATCCATGGTGGATGAGTTCCCCCTCCAGATGCCTTCCCGAGGTGAGGTTTCAGCGATTTCTAGGTGTTCTGTATGTCGTCTCTTCGAACCAATTGCACGGGGTGAAACTATTTGACAAGGCGGAGGCGGCACCAACTATACGGCCGGAAAAGTTGCTCCGGTCGTATAGTTGGTCATTGAACTCTCTGCCTCCCTTGTTCGCTTCTGGTTTTCTTCTGGTATTATTAATATTTCCCAAATAAGCAATTTACGTTGTTTTTGACTCCTTTTCTCCAGAGTACAACTGCTCTAAGAATTGTATCCATTGGATCCATCATCTGTCCTGATCCTGGTGAAAACAAACATAAAATGTGCGTGCGAGCACCGTAAAATACAAAGATCCTACATCTACAATGCAAAATAATAATGTAAAACATGATGCAAATATGCACTCATTAACCATCTACTGCCCTTGATCTAAATAAGTACCAGTACATCAGTATTAGCTCTACGAAATACTTTAGTAAAAGCAACAACAGAAAATTTGATAGATTCAGTAGCATTTGAAAGGTTTGGCAGTACAGAATAAGACTGGAAAAGTATCTTATAGGTTCCTAGTTCACATTTAACAATAATTTAAAGTGGTCGATTCAACGGTGGCAGAAAATGACCAAAAGAATTGATAGATTCAGCAATGCCAACATTGAAATTCAACGGCTATACAACAATGCGGAAAGGCCAAGTTTCAAAAGGAAAGTGAGACCATGCATATTCTCCACTCGATCAGAACAAGTCCCAGTACATAGGTATTACTACAAAATAGATTAGCAGTAGCTGCTCCATACAAAATACTTAGTAGAATTGTAGAACTACAAGTTTACACTAAGCTAGGAACCAGTACATGTCCCATCATACGTACTCGAAGAAAATAGAATGCTTCAGCGTGTCAAAGTGTTGGCCGTGTAGCGTGCTTGATTTCCTGCCTGGGAGGCGTCTCTCGTTTCACTGTCGCCTGTCAGTCTCTAGGTTAGCAGTATACATATAAAATTCATATGACAAAGCAGGAAATTCAGGATCCTTAATTTCCGCAATTCCAATTACGATGGGAATCTTCCACCAACATAAACTAGCTAATTAGTACAACATTACATACACTCACAGTAGGACCATCACAAGAGTATTAAGATGTGATATCTCACCGGTGAATCTTATCCAATGATAGGTTCTGTAGTATGCCAGTAAAGCCACGGCTTTGACAAAAAAGACATGAGCACTTACTGCATGGCGTTGGCCGACGACGGCCTAATCATTGTCTCGGATGACCTTGTTACTACAACCTAATTGAAACTAGCGAACAAGATCAACAACCAAAACCTCACCTTGTATCGTGACGATTTGCACACCACCGACCTGATCGGCCTGACGGATACGGGAAAGTTAGTGATATGCCCATCAATTTGGGCGATGAACAACTTGTCCTCCTTCCATATGCCGCTGACCCTAGCTCTCGATGAGCCCGGTGCACCAACCGGCATAGACGGGTCCCATTTTTTGGGGCTATATCTGGCCACTGTTGGGCGTATTTGGAGGAGAGCGGTGGTGTCCTGGAAGGATCGATGCTGTGGGTGATATGGAGAGAAAAATGTATGAAGTGCATGCTCAAGAAGATCCAAATGCGGCCTTGTGGAGTTGGGGATGGCTCTTTGAAGGAGGGGCTTTTGCCGTGCTCTGTCGACTGTCTTCTGCCGGGTGTAGCTGCATCGAGGACGCTGACTAGAGTTATGGAGTAGGGAGTACTATAGCTACACTAGATTGGCATGCTGTCGTGGAGTGTTCTCTCATCACATCTCAGTTATTAGAACTGAGAGATGATTTATTTACTGCTTCCATTTTTATACTACTCCCTCTAGTTCGTATTCTAATGGCATCAACTTTGTCTAGATTCACATCAATAGCAGGACGACGAGAATAAATTCTTGTTTCATCCCTAAAAACCTTGGCGCGGGATCAATCTCTTTTCTCCGAACACACTCGATCATTGGAGCAAGCAAAACTGACGATCAAGTCTGCTTTTCTATGCATACCTTCTACTCACATCAATGCCTGTGTGACCCATATATGCAACCCAAAATGCCCCCAATCCTCATCTAGATTGTGACAAGGCCATGTTTCAAAAGAACAGCAAGACCATCTACTGCCCTTGATCTAAACAAGTACCAGTACGTCAGTATTAGTTCTACAAAATACTTTAGTACTGTAATAAAAACAATAGAACATTTGACAGATTCACTAGCATTTGAAAAATTTAGTAGTACTGAATAAAATAGAAAAATATCAATAGATTCGCAATACATAATCAGCGGCACTTGATATATTCAACATCATTTCAAAGTGACCGATTTGGTAGTACAAATAATGACCAAAAGAATTGATAGATTTAACAATGTAGACATTGAAATTCAATAGATGTAGCAAGGCCATAATTCAAAAGGAAAGAGAGACCATATTCTGGCCATGTTTCAAAATAAGAGTAAGACCATCTACTGGTCTTGATCTAATCAAGTACCAATACATCACTATTAGTTCTAAAATATACTTTAGTAATAGCAACAATGGAACATTTCAGAGATTCACTGGCATTTGAAAGATTCAGCAGTACTAAATAAGATAGAAAAATATCAACAGATTCCTAGTTCATAATAAGCGGCACTTGATAGATTTAGCACCATTTCAAAGTGGCTGCTAGCAGTAAGATAATGACCAAAGACATTGATAGATTCAACAATGCAGACATTGAAATTTGGTAGAAGTAGCAAGGCCATGATTCAAAAGGAAATAGAGACCATATTATGCACTCGATCCATCGGTCTGAACAAGTACCAGTACATAGGTATTACTCCTACTAAAAATAGATTATTAGTAGTAGAACTCCATACAAAATCCTAGAACTACCTTAAGATAGGAACCACATGTACCAATATGATAAGAAAAATCCTGTCGAGCAGTACATGGGTTCAAGTTAGGATCATCACAAGAAGATTAAGATGTGTTATTCTCTAGAAAACCGTGTCGATACGAAGCTTGTATTCCACGGTGAACTCTGATGGTCGATTCTGACAACGACTGACCAGATTAGACCAACAAACCAACAAATAGCAAGTGGCTTTAGACTTTGCAAAGAATACCTCCTCACACAAGCCATTTAGATGTGCAGAGCTCAACTTCACCCCGTACTACAGCGACAAGCGCGCCAACGGCCTGACGCACACGACGGATATCAAGATGACTTTGTCACGCCCGTCAAATAGCATGCACAACACCATGCCATCGTTTCCGGTTACCCTGATACCTACATTATGTGAGCCCGGTGTCGACACCGGCTTAGATATGTACCTGCCTTTCCTACCGTAGTGGAAAATGTGCAACCTGATGGAGTGGGCTTCTCTGAGGTGGGAGTGGAGCACAGACTGCACGGCAGCGAACTCGCAGCCAGGCACCACACAGTTCCACGGGACTGTAGCAATGAGCATTGAACATGAAGACATATATGGCTAGACAGCCGATACAATTGGGTATGTCACCAATATTAAGTAATTATTTAGTACGATATTAGATATATTCATATTACGATCATCACAAGAAGATTTATATGTGTTAACACGCACTTGAAACTAGTTGTTGATATACTTGTAATCCAGGGGGAATTCTGATGACAGGTGGAGAAGCTCCCAGGTAACACCGCGGTATCGAAAGGTACGACACGAGCCCTTTCAGTGCAACTTCAGCCGACGAAGGCCTGCTCGTCAGCTTAGATGTCGCCACCATTTTGACCAAATGGATTTTATGCCATGATGGTAGCAACCATAACATCACCTTGTACCGCGGCGATTCGCACACCATCAACCTAATGGATAGGACGATGTCTGTGGTGTACCCTTCAATTTGGGCGGCAAACTCCGTGCATGCTTTCCCGATGCCGATGATCTCTGGTGCATGCACAGTGTCAGTCGGGTACCAGTGCTTATAGTATTAGATCACATCAGGAAAATGCCTCTTGTGGGCAAGTTTCAAGTGGTCACAGAGCTCGTGCATAGTCAATGGCCGGGGTGACGAGCTCGCATCCTGGCTCCGTGTAGACTCTGCATGGGGCGTAGTAGCACTGGATCTTGTGATCGTAGACGTCATTGTAGGAGACCAATGAACAACAGCGGTTGTTGGGGTATCAGCTACCTTTTCTGCTGGTGACTTGGCGGTACAGCTCCTTGGAGCATGCGGCCAGCCTAACAATGCTAGTAGTGTCCAGACGCATAGAGATTTTGTTGAAGATGTCGTTGTCGACCTTGCCCTAGCCGCAAATACACCATCGCGTCCGGATGAATTGGGGGCGAGGGTGGGTCTACGTAGACTTGTTGGTGGTTTTTGGAGGAGAGGGTGGTGGCCTGGAGGGAGGATTTGTGGCGGCCACGATATCAGCCTTGGTGTTAGCCTTGGTTTCTTCTTCACCATCCGAGTTTTCTTCGCCTCTAGCCAAGTCTTCTTTGTTTCCCTTGGCATCATCTTCAACGTATTCATCGTTGATGTCATCGAGTAAAATCGGCCCATCATTCCATGCATGCACATTGCTATACTGGATTAAAGCATTGGCCCGGTCTTGGTGCCGCTTGATAAACTCTGGATTGTTCATCCATTCTGAGTCAGTGCGCATATTCTGAAGGATATCCAAATTCATACCCTCATACCATGACAGGATGAAGGCCAGAGTTATATCGGCACCAGCGCGAGCAGCTGACTCGTGCCACAGGCCAACTCACTCCTCGCACTCCATCAGCCTCTCGACCAGCATTGTGACATGCTTGGGGGTAGTTTCTACAGGCTAAAGCACATTGAAGACCAGATGCCAGCATTCAAAAGATCCACCCCAAAGGTCTTTGCAGGCTTAAGGCAGGATAGAGACTAGCCAAAGCATCATCAATATCATATTCAGACGAGGGACCACTGGTCTCGCCCCTCTGCATAAGGGAAATGTCGGCCAGAAAAGAGAACTAGAAAGAAACTCACTGGCCATAACCCTATTGATCTGATTCAGCTCAGATAACCAACCCGCATGCTTCTTGCTGAGTCTTTCTAACTCAATGGAAACCGAGTCAAATTTGACCTCGGCCTCCTTGAGTAGACTTTGCTCCTTCTCAAGTTCAAGTGCAAGCCGACTTTTCTCTTTGGAGAACTTCTAGTCGAGCTTCTCAAGATCAACTTTCTAGAGTTTCTTTAGATTTATATTCTCGGCACGGAGCCGAGAGATTTCATCATCCTTCTCGTTCAGTTGAGCTTGGTGTTCTCCTGCTTGATCGAGAAAATGGGTCATTAATTCTGGCATTGATATGCAGTCCTGACGAGACTACACAAGAGATTTTGATCTGGCTGAGCCAAGGTAAAAATTACAAGGCAAGTCAGAAGGGTGCAAATGCGAAAATGAGGTGCAGGAGGCAGAATACCTTCCAGGTCAGCAACACACTTCTGCAGCTCCTTGTTCTGGACCTCAACCTTGGCTGGCAAAAGGCAAGTCACAAGTTAGTTCGGTAGATCAAGAGCCAAAGGAGCACTGGGGCCATAAGGGAGAGACATACCTTTATTCAAGCAACAATTTCTTGTGCTTGGTGGAGAAACCCTTGTGCGCAAAGAGGAGTATCTGAAACTCGAGAGCGCCTATTGTTGGAAATCTGAAAAAGACAACTTTTAGTCATTTCTTGCATGACTTGAGGCCTAAGATCTGAGGAAAGATATAATTCCTCTGAGGTGTGATAGAAGCAGCCCCGCACTGAGTCAGAGGTTTCTCGCCGGGAGGAAGATCTTTATTAGGGACACGTTGGTGTGGAGCTGGAAGTACTTCACCTAGATATACACGTTGGGCCAAAGGCCAAGATATCCCTTGCAGCAAGAGATGACCCCGGATAGAGAGGCTATGGCGTTGGCCGGGAGATGATGGGGCTGAAGGCCAAATGTGTCGAGGTATTCTCTAGAAAATTTGTTAAGGAGAGACCAAATCCATGGGAGAAGTGGGGAACAAATACAACGAACTCACACTCCTTGGCGTCAGGGATGAGCTCGTCGTCGGGGATGCGGCAGTCCACCTCCGATGGGATCCTTCAAGTTTGTTTGAGCCAATCTATCTCCACCTGGGTCACATCGAACCCCTCCCAGGAGCCACGCTCGGGAATGGCCTCCTCCTCCTCATGCTCGTTGACGGCGACCACATCGTGAGGATCCATCTCCAGATCGATTTCCTCTGATGAGGTGCTAGCTTTGGGCGCACAAGGCAAAGATTGTCACGGTCCCATGGTGGCAGCAAAGGGTGGCACGTGAGCGAAGCAATGGCATAGAGGAAACAGAAGGGCGGTGTTGTAGCAAGAGGCAGCGCGCAGCAGCGGTGGTGCGAGGAAGAAGAAGAGGAATTGGGAGCGGGGGAAAGTGAACAAGGGTTTCCCCCCGCTCCCCTATTTAACCACACTGCGGGTCGTGGGTAGTGGGATCAGTTGCGCCCACTGACCCCATGACGCACGCGTGTATTCCGTGAAGCTAGTCGTGGGGACGTGCCATAGGCACGGTTACACCGCTAGAGGCGTAACTGCGTGTCGTGGCCGCAACAGTATTCGAGGAGTTGTGCCCCAATGTGATGCGCTGCAGCGATAACTGACACGACATGGCAGTGAATAATGGCATGGCCCTTAAAATGAGGCAAAGGGCAATGATATCTTGACACATAGGATAAGGTGAGGAGTACGAGAGAAGCTAAGAATCTAAGGGAAGTAACCCGGATGCGGCAGTATGACTCGACCAGCGAGATATATCTCGGATAGAGCCAGGAAGAATCAAACTGAATAGCAAATCACCAAGTGGTGTAGCCGAGTTAAAATCGGTATGGTCCAACATATAAGTATGTTGGTCATATGGACAAAGATCCTAAATAAGTTGAACCTGTTGTGGCCTTTCTAGCTAAAGCTGCTAAGACGACACCAACTTCAGGAACTAATGTTGGAGGGATGACCCCAGGTAGGGTCAAGCTATGGTATAAGGACAGAGTCCACTAAGGTATAAGTCAGCTGAGGTATAAGTTGTCCGAGGTATATAAGGGTCGGCCGAGTAACGACCGAGTTGCCCAAAGCCGGATTGGCCCGGCAAGACCCGGCCTACATATAACGTATGTCGGCACAACATCTATGTTGTTTTACATGTGTAGGTACCGTCCTGGCCGAGTTATCCAGGCAGGGCCGAGTCAGGGGTCAGTGTGCTAAGGAAGGAGTGAGTTAGCCCCGAGGTTAGCACTTTTCTCTCTCCCAGATTTCCTGGGAGACAGGCGCTAGAGACAAGGGCATCTAGAACGAGGTTTGAGCGGTGGCTCACGGACATGATAGTTTCTGATTGTTAGTGGGTAGACAACATGAGCTCTGGATAGTTGCCGTGCAGAGGCTGGCGACTAAGGAAAGGAGTGCACCGAACTACTATTTTGGTACAAGCATATACCAGGAATATCCCGGACACGTATGCCCTAGATGTAACCTAGCCACCCCTTTATAAGGTGATCCAGGGCCTCCAATGAGAGGGTGGGTCCATGAGTATTACGCGTAAGCGCTAGAGGGGGAGAGAGGCAGAAGCACTTCATCTTCTTCTTCCTCTCGATACAGCTCAAGGACCACTTGTACTAGTAGAGAGATCGTAATATAAGATCTACAGGTAGGAGTAGAGGTTTTATCTCGCTAGGAGAGCCTCGGACATGGGTATATTGTGTGTTTGCATGTGTTCTTCGTGTGCGGATTCACCGCACTATCCCTCCCCAGGTACCACTAGTGTCCATAGGCCCCATCTTTAGCCTACCCATGGCATCTTCCGTGACACCACCACGACATTCATAGAGTCGTAAAAACGGTTACCAAAAATAACCGAGCAAAAAGAATTCAAAGGCATTTCAATAATATGAAAGTTAACCCGGTACACAAAAGCTCCCATAGAAACAGAGGCATTATGAAGTATCCCATGAGTCTGCTGCAAAGTTTGGTTAGAAAGCATAAAAGTAAGTTTTGATGGCTCAAGGTATGGTTCATCAAGATGGTGTAACACCCTCAGAATCGGCCCTATGCAAGTTTTAGCAAATCCCGCCAAACCCGCATAGAAACCATTCAAAGGTGCCCACCAGGCACTTTCGTGCGGGTGGAGAACGAAGTAATATCATTACACAATAGTCCACGATGGAACCCACAAAACAGATATATACAACAATGACTCCAAGAGTCAAGAATACAGATATACTATACAAAGATCCAAATCACCTTGAAAACGATACATCATCCGACTACGGACAAGAAGCAAATCGAGCTAAGAGCCCTGAAGAATAACCAATGGCGTCCATAACCCTGCCCAGGCCAAGCCGGAAGGGTAACCCTGCTAACGACGTCGATCTCAAAACCTGCTTAAACAAAAGGGGTGCCGACAAAGGGCAAAGGAAAAAGAGAGCAGTCAGTACTGAGGCCAGTACACGGCGAGGCTAGAATTCGGCGGTCCTCGCCTACATAGGTATGGTGGACTCAAGCAGCAGCGCGGCATGCACTAAACAACCTATAGAGACTCGAGATAACTGTCGGCTATCAGAGAGGGATAAGAAAGACCTATTCGGAACTAACCTGATCCTACCACCAAACATACCCATCCTGGTATTTCCCCCTCGAGACCAGACGAGGAAGTCAACCGAGGAACTCACACCGTTGGCAGTTTTATTTATTCAGTTATCGTTGCAGCAATTACTAGTCAGGTATAGATAGTCATCCTGATATAATAAGCAGTGGGCACTTTTAGTTAACCATTCCGTTGTAGTTGCAACACTTACTAGTCAGATACAATTAGCATGAGATATCCCAAACCCAGCAGTTGTTGGTACTTTTATTTAGCCATTCTGTTGCAGTGAAGCTGATTACTAGTCATATCGGATACAAGTCGAATTATAACAGTAAACTTTAGTTATAGTTGTCTATGATCGAGAACTGTGCTCCAAGTCGTCCATAACCGCGGACACGGCTTCTCGAAAAGATTAAACCCTGCAGGGGTGCACCAAAGTGTCCACACGCACTTTGACCCTTTTTGCCAGATCAGTTAACATATACCCATCGGTATGTCGGCGGGGCCTAAGTCATGATGTTTCCCAGACCCAAAGCAAGTACATGGGGGCCACTCCACTAAGCTACCCGCAACGAAGTTGGCCGGCTCCGGAACGGACCCAGGGTTTGCGTCAGTGGCTGTAAACGACTGGGAACCCGAAAGTGTGACTGGGCTTGTCGATACCGCGAAAACACTCCGCAATCCTAAACAGTACAGGTGCTCCACGCACAATCTTAAATAAAGTAGTAAAGCATGGCATAAGTACAGGATAGTAATAAAGCCCCAAACTACTTTGTGGCCCCCGGTACAGTACTTTGAAGTCAGGTACTAATCGATGGGGGTGCCAACACACCCCACCTGTGGTTAGCGCGCTCGATCTCGGAACAGGTGTCAAGAACTCGGGGTCCTACGGAACACCAGTGAGCGGTTAAAAACCAAATATTGTCTATTACCCACCGGTGCCTCTGCATTTACCTACTTTCAATTTTAGTTATTAAACAATAATTACAGCCATGATCATCTCCAACATAAAGCATATGGCAGCCTTCCAACAGCTGTGGTATTGGACGACATGCAACAGCACTTGAGCAAGCGACTACGACTCGCAAGTCCAACTATCTATCAAACAACAGGTAATAGGATGTGTCCAAGGCAATATAAGGCTGCAAGGGATATCACGGGCACGAAAACTAGAGCATCGCAACTCAGATAGCAATAGATCAACAGGAGGAAATAAAGACTAGAAATATAAAATAGGTAGAAAGGGGGAGAATGCTCGCCTGAAAACATTGCCGAAGATACACCGGAGATCGGGTCGACACTCGCATCAACTCATCGGCCTAATCCGTGAAGAAGCAAAGCACTAAAAGAAACACTGGATGCACTATTTAATACGACGGCAGAAGATCCGGCATGACTATGATATGATGCATGGCATGGCAAGATGCGGCGCAATTAGGCAATATTAAGCGGAACCATGGTCCTGTCAAAAGATTATATGGTTCAAGTTGTTTAGAACCCCCGCAATTTAAATGTTGTATTAACAGGGTGAAACATGGCATCGATTCGCTACACCAATTTAAATGGAGGCGGTATAATACAAGTATATCCCGCATAAACACTCCATATTTAATTATGAGGTGAATCGGCATAATGCCCCCAACCCACATGATATGCATGCGAGATGAACAATTAATATGCAACAACTTTTATATATAGCATTTATAAAATAGGGGCTCGGGAAAAGGTTCACACATCTGGGTTCGGAAGATCTTGGTTCCGGGGGTTCGGGGTTCGGTCTCAGGGTTCGACGGGGACGGCGAGTTTCGGATACATGATGGAGAACTTGTCGTGTCGCGACGGAGAACTTGGGTTCGGAAGGAGGTCTTGACGTCCCGATGGATCGGTCTCCGGGGTCGAAGAACTTGGCGTCCGAGAGACGATCTTGTCGCATCCGCGGTCGTCGGGTCGTGTCGTCGGTCTTGTCGTTTCACGGCGGAGATCTTGGTGTCCCGGGTCTCGGCGTCTTCGGATCCGAGAGGAAGAACTTGACGTGCCGGGATGAAGAACTTGACGTCCTTCGGTTCCATGTCGACGGTCTTGGTGTCCTAGATGGAGAACTCGGTGTATCCGTGTTGGCGGCCTTGGCGGTTATCGGGTTCGGTCTTCGAATCCATGTAGATGGTCATGGCGTTCGGGAGTCGATCTTGGTTCAGGGTTTCGGATCTTCGGGAGGGTCGGTCTTCGAACTCCGAGATCGGTCTTCGGATCTCAACATGGGCCAGTCTTGGTGACGATCTTGTCCGATGGGGATCTTGGTTCAACATCATCGCGGTCTTCGGGTCCGAGAGGTAGATCTTGGCGTCCGAGGAGAAGATCATGTCATTCCGTGACGGTCTTGTTGACGGTACTGAGATGGCAATGAACGAATTGTCATAGACACGGTTCTGGACAGTATCCTTCAGTGGCACCACACTACATCCACCGCAACTTCACCACATATCGCAACACCACGAGCACCGGAGAGGATCAAAGGCAGGAGCAAGGTCTATGCCATCATACATATACGTGCAAGTGGACTTGGACAGGGGAGCGACCGGCTCTGCAGGAGGTCGTGGACGACCTCGGAGGCGCAAGACAGAGGCGAGCAGAGGCGACGCGCGCTGGGGAGGCGACGCGGCAGGGACGCGGGCCCGGGGGCGGCCGGAGATGCAGAGAGGCGAAGGGCGAGGACGCGCGGTCGGCGAGGTCTTCCGCGGGGAGGTCAAGCGCGGCGTAGACGAGACGACCTCCGCAGCAGCGTGAGCCACGCTGGCCGGAGGGGGTGACAACCGCAGACGGCGGACGAGCTCGGGGGCGGGGGCGCGGAAAAAAGGCGAGGGCAAGGCGCAAGGCCGGGCATCCGAGGAGGCGGCCAGCGAGCAGAGAGAGGCCGGGAGGCGGAGGCAGGTGGTGGCGATGGCGAGGGAATCCCGCGTGCGGGGGCGACAGAGATGGGGAGCGGCACCGGGGAAGCGGGGTTGCGCAGTGGCGCTCGCCTGGGACGCGAGGAAGAGAGGTTGCCGGCGGCGGGGTGGTGGTGATGGAGAGGGCCGGTCTCGGCCAGAGCGAAGCGGGCCCGAGACGGTCGTCGGGGTGGAGGCGGAGCTCGGTGAGAGGGCGGGGGAGGATGCGGCCGAGCGGGAGGAAGAGAGAGGAGCGGCCGCGAGCGTACGCCGGGGGGGGGAGACGAGAGCCAGGGGAGAGAGCGGGGTCGGGGAGGGAATCCCGGGGTGGGGCCCAGCGGCAGAAGCCTGTCGGGAGGAGGGGGCTCCCTCCCGGGCGGTTGGTGTGGAGGCGTGGGGTGTGGGTGGGGCCAGCGGGTGGCTGGCGGCAGGTGGAGTGGGTGGCGGGCAGGGGCCAGGGGTGAGGTGGCTCGTGGTGGTTGGCTGGAGGAGGAAGGAGAGATGAGGTGGCAAACCGTGAGTGGTGGGAGTGAGGTGGAGGGGCTAGGTAGCTAGGCTGGGTAGGTTATCTGGTAGCATAGGTTTCGGGTGTTCTGGGGTAGGTAGGGTTTTTATCTGGAGGTGGCCAGCTAGGCTTTCGGGCCTGGCTGGCTGCCTCCCAAAAATAATTTAAAATATTTTATTATTTAAAACGGGGCTTTTGAGAACCGTTGGCAGACAAAACAAAATATTTCGGAGACCCGGGTTTTGATTTGAAATAAAGACGGGGCGTCTAGAAAACAAAAACAGATTTTTCGAAAATAGTTTCAGACGAACAGATGCATGGTGATGACGATGCTCAAATGCAAGGTGTCAGGATGACATGAGCATGCGGTCATGATGATGCAATGCACAAAAACAACGCGATTTTCTAGTAGTGGTTTTGAGGGATGCCACAATTCGACACCACTAATAATGGATCTCGCCCTTGAGATCCGCCTAATGATACGGGGAAGAAGGCCGGCAATCTGAATCTTCTCGCTTTGTGTAGATCCTCGCGACACCACTAACAAGAGGTCGTTGTCCTTGATCGTCGAGAGAACACTCCGGGAACAAAAGGTCGAAGGTAGAGGTATCAACAAATAAAGCCACCTCTAGCTTCGATAGAAAGAGGGAACCGATGCATTCTCATACACTTCAATGTACAAAAGCGAATAGAAGGGGTAGTCGGCATGGGGGCCAATCCATCACGCACCCAAACTATTACTCTGCACAATCAGTAGAAAAGCGTGCAACCATTCTCAGAATCAGACTGAAGATCTCGACAATCGAGGTTCAGAAACAAAGGAGTGATGCAGACTCTGCATCGGATCTAGCGTAGATGATGTCGTCGCGTCGGAAAACACCGGAAAGCACGAGAAGGAACAAGAGAAGTCCACCAGACGAAGGATTCCTCGGATAGCGTGAAGACCATATGTAGCAACACCATTACCAAAGGAGGAAGCGAAACCCTAAAGGTATGATGGAACCCAACCACGAGAAATCCTAGACTCGAAGAGAGAGAAGAGAGCGGATTCAAAACACGCAGAGGTGAGAGGAGAGAAGCAGAGGGGTAAGGAGTAAAATCAGACCTAATCAGAACTATCCAACCGATTTTGCAAAAATAATTTTGACACTCTACTTCGGCCGTTAGCTAGGTTATCCTACAGGCTGGACTTGTGGGGTATCGCAACTGCTGAGCTCTGATACCACTCTGTAACACCCTCAGAATCGGCCCTATGCAAGTTTTAGCGAATCCCGCCAAACCCGCATAGAAACGATTCAAAGGTGCCCACCAGGCACTTTTGTGCGGGTGGAGAACGAAGTAATATCATTACACAATAGTCCACGATGGAACCCACAAAACAGATATATACAACAACGACTCCAAGAGTCAAGAATACAGATATACTATACAAAGATCCAAATCACCTTGAAAACGATACATCATCCGACTACGGACAAGAAGCAAAACGAGCTAAGAGCCCTGAAGAATAACCAATGGCGTCCATAACCCTGCCCAGGCCAAGCCGGAAGGGTAACCCTGCTAACGACGTCGATCTCAAAACCTGCTTAAACAAAAGGGGTGCCGACAAAGGGCAAAGGAAAAAGAGAGCGGTCAGTACTGAGGCCAGTACACGACGAGGCTAGAATTCGGTGGTCCTCGCCTACATAGGTATGGTGGACTGAAGCGGCAGCGCGGCATGCACTAAACAACCTATAGAGACTCGAGATAATTGTCGGCTATCAGAGAGGGATAAGAAAGACCTATTCGGAACCAACCTGATCCTACCACCAAACATACCCATCCTGGTATTTCCCCCTCGAGACCAGACGAGGAAGTCAACCGAGGAACTCACACCGTTGGCAGTTTTATTTATTCAGTTATCGTTGCAGCAATTACTAGTCAGGTATAGATAGTCATCCTGATATAATAAGCAGTGGGCACTTTTAGTTAACCATTCCGTTGTAGTTGCAACACTTACTAGTCAGATACAATTAGCATGAGATATCCCAAACCCAGCAGTTGTTGGTACTTTTATTTAGCCATTCCGTTGCAGTGAAGCTGATTACTAGTCATATCGGATACAAGTCGAATTATAACAGTAAACTTTAGTTATAGTTGTCTATGATCGAGAACTGTGCTCCAAGTCGTCCATAACCGCGGACACGGCGTCTCGAAAAGATTAAACCCTGCAGGGGTGCACCAAAGTATCCACACACACTTCGACCCTTTTTGCCAGATCAGTTAACATACACCCATCGGTATGTCGGCGGGGCCTAAGTCATGACATTTCCCAGACCCAAAGCAAGTACATGGGGGCCACCCCACTAAGCTACCCGCAACGAAGTTGGCCGGCTCCGGAACGGACCCAGGGTTTGCGTCAGTGGCTGTAAACGACTGGGAACCCGAAAGTGTGAATGGGCTGGTCGATACCGCGAAAACACTCCGCAATCCTAAACAGTACAGGTGCTCCACGCACAATCTTAAATAAAGCAGTAAAGCATGGCATAAGTACAGGATAGTAATAAAGCCCCAAACTACTTTGTGGCCCCCGGTACAGTACTTTGAAGTCAGGTACTAATCGATGGGGGTGCCCACACACCCCACCTGTGGTTAGCGCGCTCGATCTCGGAACAGGTGTCAAGAACTCGGGGTCCTACGGGACACCAGTGAGCGGTTAAAAACCAAATATTGTCTATTACCCACTGGTGCCTCTGCATTTACCTACTTTCAATTTTAGTTATTAAACAATAATTACAGCCATGATCATCTCCAACATAAAGCATATGGCAGCCTTCCAACAGCTGTGGTACTGGACGACATGCAACAGCACTTGAGCAAGCGACTATGACGCGCAAGTCCAACTATCTACCAAACAACAGGTAATAGGATGTGTCCAAGGCAATATAAGGCTGCAAGGGATATCACGGGCACGAAAACTAGAGCATCGCAACTCAGATAGCAATAGATCAACAGGAGGAAATAAAGACTAGAAATATAAAATAGGTAGAAAGGGAGAGACTGCTCGCCTGAAAACATTGCCGAAGATACACCGGAGATCGGGTCGACACTCGCATCAACTCATCGGCCTAATCCGTGAAGAAGCAAAGCAATAAAAGAAACACCCGATGCACTATTTAATACGACGGCAGAAGATCCGGCATGATTATGATATGATGCATGGCATGGCAAGATGCGGCGCAATTAGGCAATATTAAGCGGAACCGTGGTCCTGTCAAAAGATTATATGGTTCAAGTTGTTTAGAACCCCCGCAATTTAAATGTTGTATTAACAGGGTGAAACATGGCATCGATTCGCTACACCAATTTAAATGGAGGCGGTATAATACAAGTATATCCCGCATAAACACTCCATATTTCATTATGAGGTGAATCGACATAATGCCCCCAACCCACATGATATGCAACAAGTTTTATATATAGCATTTATAAAATAGGGGCTCGGGAAAAGGTTCACACATCTGGGTTCGGAAGATCTTGGTTTCGGGGGTTCGGGGTTCGGTCTCAGGGTTCAACGGGGACGGCGAGTTTCGGATACATGATGGAGAACTTGTCGTGTCGCGATGGAGAACTTGGGTTCAGAAGGAGGTCTTGACGTCCCGATGGATCGGTCTCCGGGGTCGAAGAACTTGGCGTCCGAGAGACGATCTTGTCGCATCCGCGGTCGTCGGGTCGTGTCGTCGGTCTTGTCGTTTCACGGCGGAGATCTTGGTGTCCCGGGTCTCGGCGTCTTCGGATCCGAGAGGAAGAACTTGACGTGCCGGGATGAAGAACTTGACGTCCTTCGGTTCCATGTCGACGGTCTTGGTGTCCTAGATGGAGAACTCGGTGTATCCGTGTTGGCGGCCTTGGCGGTTATCGGGTTCGGTCTTCGAATCCGTGTAGATGGTCATGGCGTTCGGGAGTCGATCTTGGTTCAGGGTTTCGGATCTTCAGGAGGGTCGGTCTTCGAACTCTGGGATCGGTCTTCGGATCTCAACATGGGTCGGTCTTGGTGACGATCTTGTCTGATGGGGATCTTGGTTCAACATCATCGCGGTCTTCGGGTCCGAGAGGTAGATCTTGGCGTCTGAGGAGAAGATCATGTTATTCCGTGACGGTCTTGTTGACGGTACTGAGATGGCAATGAACGCCTTGTCATAGACACGGTTCTGGACAGTATCCTTCGGTGGCACCACACTACATCCACCGCAACTTCACCACATATCGCAACACCACGAGCACCGGAGAGGATCAAAGGCAGGAGCAAGGTCTATGCCATCATACAGATACGTTCAAGTGGACTTGGACAGGGGAGCGACCGGCTCTGCAGGAGGTCGTGGACGACCTCGGAGGCGCGAGACAGAGGCGAGCAGAGGCGACGCGCGCTGGGGAGGCGACGCGGCAGGGACGCTGGCCCGCGGCGGCCGGAGATGCAGAGAGGCGAAGGGCGAGGACGCGCGGTCGGCGAGGTCTTCCGCGGGGAGGTCAAGCGTGGCGTAGACAAGACGAGCTCCGCAGCAGCGTGAGCCACGCTGGCCGGAGGGGGTGACAATCACAGACGGCGGACGAGCTCGGGGCCGGGGGCACGGAAAAAAGGCGAGGGCGAGGCGCAGGGCCGGGGATCCGAGGAGGCGGCCGGCGAGCAGAGAGAGGCCGGGCGGCGGATGCGCTGGCGGCGGAGGCAGGTGGTGGCGATGGCGAGGGAATCCCGCGTGCGGGGGCGACGGGGATGGGGAGCGGCACCGGGGAAGCGGGGTTGCGCGGTGGCGCTCGCCTGGGACGCGAGGAAGAGAGGTTGCCGGCGGCGGGGTGGTGGTGACGGAGAGGGCCGGGCTCGGCCGGAGCAGAGCGGGCCCGAGGCGGTCGTCGGGGTGGAGGCGGAGCTCGGTGAGAGGGAAGGGGAGGACGCGGCCGAGCGGGAGGAAGAGAGAGGAGCGGCCGCGGGCGTACGCCGGGGGGGAGACGAGAGCCAGGGGAGAGAGCGGGGTCGGGGAGGGAATCCCGGGGTGGGGCCTAGCGGCAGAAGCCTATCGGGAGGAGGGGGCTCCCTCTCGGGCGGTTGGTGTGGAGGCGTGGGGTGTGGGTGGGGCCAGCGGGTGGCTGGCGGCAGGTGGAGTGGGTGGCGGTCAGGGGCCAGGGGTGAGGTGGCGCGTGGTGGTTGGCTGGAGGAGGAAGGAGAGATGAGGTGGCGAACCGTGAGTGGTGGGAGTGAGGTGGAGGGGCTAGGTAGCTAGGATGGGTAGGTTATCTGGTAGCATAGGTTTCGGGTGTTCTGGGGTAGGTAGGGTTTTTATCTAGAGGTGGCCGGCTAGGCTTTCGGGCCTGGCTGGCTGCCTCCCAAAAATAATTTAAAATATTTTATTATTTAAAACGGGGCTTTTGAGAACCGTTGGCAGACAAAACAATATATTCCGGAGACCCGGGTTTTGATTTGAAATAAAGACGTGGTGTCTAGAAAACAAAAACAGATTTTTCGAAAATAGTTTCAAACGAACAGATACATGGTGATGACGATGCTCAAATGCAAGGTGTCAGGATGACATGAGCATGCGGTCATGATGATGCAATGCACAAAAACAACGCGATTCTCTAGTAGTGGTTTTGCGGGATGCCACAGATGGCAATGTATCTCTTCTTAGAATGTATAAGGCACAATGTTAACGAAAAATCTTAAGTCACAACACCCTATATAGGTGTAGTTCCCCTAAACAAAAAGGGATTTTCTTTTGACTTCTATTACCATCAAACTTTCCTTCTATCATTTCAGAGGATTCTTTACTTACTACAATTACTTCATCCTCGAACACCTTAGGTTCTAGAAGTTCCTTTACTATCCCAATGTTCTTTTTAATGGTTCCCAGGTCCTTAGTTAACCTTCCTATCCTTTTATTTTTTCACCCTTACTCTCTATTATTTTTGTGAGAATGGTTTCCTCCTCATCTAGCATTTTCTTCTACATTTGCGAGTATTTGTCCCTATGGCAAGTTTTAGGAGGTTTCTCCTCCACAGGTGGTGTGTAGCGTTCCTAGTCTTTCAGGATCTGCAGGTATTCAACATAAGTTTTAACAATTTGAACAATCATGCGATGGTCAAGGTTGAAATTTCCAAGAAGTTTTCTACTTTGCCCAAAGCTAGAAATCTTTTCAAACAATTATATTCTAAAGGATTTTGTTTACTAAGCTCAGCCCCACAATAAGCTTTCTCTATCCTATGCACTGTGTCTAGCAATTTCCAGGCTCTTTCAACACTAAATTCTATAAATGACCCATTGGTAAGGGAGTAGAGTTCATGTCTATTATTATTATTCAAACCTGCATAGAAGGTATGTATTACCAACCAAGGCGAGAAGTTGTGATTGGGGCAACGATCAAGCAATCCCCTAAACCTTGTATACCCTTCATGCAAGCTTTCTTCAGGCTTCTCTTTAAAATTTGTGATCATGCGTCTCGCTCCAAGAGTTTTTGTCCTAGGAAAGAAATCAACTAGAAACAAAGAGGCCAAGCTCTCCTAGGAATTATTAATCTTTTAGGACTTTGAATATACCAAGGACGGGCCTCATCAATAAGATTTTGAACAAAAAGAGCATATTTAACCTCATCCTCGATCAGTATATTAAGATGAAAGGTCCCACAAGAGTTCTCAAAGAACCCCACATGCTCATACGGATCTTACGTACCATCCCCTTCAAACCTTTTAGCATGCAAAATATCCAAAAGCATGGGGTTAATATCATACCCTCTCGGGTTACTGGATTTTAAATAAGCGTCCATGGGCGGACCGGAATTCTTTATAGCTTCGAGCTGGATTAGATGCTGGTACTCGCCCATGATGTTTACCTGAAACTAGTTAACAACTTTAGTAAAAGATTAGTGAAATAAGCAACTAAGAACAGAGACCAAAAGCGCTTAGCTCCCTGGCAATGGCACCAGAAAATATCTAGATGGCTGCAAGTGCACAGATCAAATTGTAGCTAGTTTTGCAATAAGAGTATCATACCCATAGAGAGCAATTTTGTTAAGGTCTTTATGCCCCTTGTCACTTTCCACCAAAGGTTACTTGTAAGATGCCTTTGATCTCAAGTAAAAGGTGTTTGAAAGGTTTTTGGTTGTGTGTAGAAAAGTAATTAAAACGAGTAAAAGAAAGCAAGTAACAATGCTGTGCGAAAACGTGGTTGAACTCAATAGGGCTAAAATGTTCTCAAGGATGTAGGATACACCACTAGCATGATGTTATTATTATTAATTAAGAAAACATACTTCTTGTGGCATGATATGTATGGAGAGAGCTCCATAATAAGCTGTTCACTACAAGGCTCATAGTAAGCCACTTTTGAGCCAAGAGTGAGGTCACCTCTAAATAACCATTGTGATGTTTGAGAGCAATCACACATACAAACTAGCGAAATTAAGGGTTTCCCCATGGATATCGTAATTAGCTTAGGGAGTCCCTCTTTATCCTCCTTTGACCGTGTAGGTTACAAGCCGGTGCTAATTTGTCACCAAGCTATTCTGGCATGCTCCCAAACACGTCCAAAGGATTTCTCCCTCCCTTTAGTCCTGAAGGCAAATGATATGTGGATGACTACACATACCATCTAAAGAGAGAGATCAAACACAAATCATAAATCTATCATAGACCAGCCAGTCATAGAGACACAAGAATAGATCATATTTATTGCAAGTTCATAATAGTGCTAGGGTTTTTCCATCTCCCCAAGAACAAAGGAACTACTCACACATGGAAGAAATCAATGACATCATCATAATCAAATGGATGGATAAGAATACGGGGATAAATCTAGTGCAAACCACAATTGAATAAGGAATTACAACAAGATCTAATGGATGAGAGATGGGGTGATGATGGTGACGAGGATGCAGCGGTTGATGATGAAGGGGATGATGCGATGTACTCCAATGATTGGTGCAGTAGTAGAGATTTGCCCTCCACCAAGTTCCTCCTTCACATCCCTTTCAGATGTGGGTTTTCATGGTTACTACTGGCTATGAATGTCAGATCCCTTGCTGTCTTTGCCAGGAGAGAGTATTGGACGAGGCAGACCTGTTGCCATGTGGTACGGGCAGATAGTATGGGCAGGCTCTGCCCGTACCACTAGTCGTTATCGCAACTGATGGTTTGCTCTCGCTTGGTATTCTCCCAGGTGCAAAGGTAAATCAATAAATGACTTTTATCACTTAAAAAATATCATATTATAACATAATATCACAGTTCCAATTGATATGTTCATAATAGACTTAGTAGTTCAGGATCCTGTTGAAACAAAGGCAAAAATATGCGCGCAAGCACAGTGGAATACCAAAATCCCTATTCTATTTATGGAAAAACAAAATGTAAATATGCTTCAATCTTGTACTCATCAGGCGCCCACCATGGGGTAGGTGACTTTCGAAGCTGCGTCTCGGGCAGAATCTACACAAATCAGAATCCCGAAACAATCGTCGTTGGCTGGGTCCTCTACGCCAGTGACGTCCCTCTTGTCCTTCTTAATGAGACTTGGATTCTGGCTAGGGAACCCGTGACCAGCTACACAATCATGTCTTTTGGTGAGATCGATGTTTACCTCGGTTTCACTGAACCTGCCCAAACCACCCCAGCAGTGATGATAGAGGCAGAAGAAACTTCTGACTCCACTTTGTCTGTGGAGGCGGCAGAGTTCTGCATCTTAGAAAACCCTAATCCCACCTAGCCCGCACCTGAAGCGAAGATAGTGGAGAAGATCGGATCTGGAGAGGATCTCCCAAAGGAGGTCGAATCTCGGGAAGATCAAAGCAACAACAAATCCGGATCCGGCTATGCCGATGCTAAGGCACACTATGAGGAGGATGATGAATAGTGCCATAGTTAACATGGATGCAGTCCTCGAGACTATAAAACGTTTCGAGGAAGCTAAGAAAGAAAGCCGAATTACCTCAGGGCGCACACATCGCACTTCGTCAGATACGTTGGATCCGTATCCGGCTCTGCCGATGCTGGAGACAACGACTTGGTGCTGGACGCAATCAGAACAAATGCTGATATACCGGTTTCCCATGTGGATTCCATGACATCGGCAGAATTCCGAGCGTTTGAAGCAGAACTTGAAGAGGAGATCAACTCCAAGGCTGCGGAGGAAGGACAAGCTATGGACCAAAGCCCCAACAATAGTATGGATGAAAGATACGATGAAAACTCTCCTAACCAACATGATAATATGGATCTCGAAGATAATACCGACATCTAGATGTCCGAGAGTACTGATAGAAGCTTGACTCTAGGAATCAGATCCAAAGTCGTCTTTGCTATGGGTGCCAATAAGGCTAACAAGGCAAACAAGAAGAAGAAAACCCCGGACAAGGATCTTCTAGATGAAGAAGTAATTGCTGAGGAATACAAGGAGGACTTAGACGGCGCTCTGATCCCCTCATACCCAAAAAAAATCTCCGGTGGATGGACACGTGGTTACCCCAGGTGCCCAAGAATTCCTCATAAGCACTCTGATACCTTCGATCCAGATTACGGGTGTAGTATAGCTCTTTTTCCGTAGTAGACCTAGGTTTATCGAATCCTCGAGAAGTAGAAGCGAGTGAAGTTACTTTAACAGACCTTCGGGAGTTTTAGAATTCCTTTTGTGTTTTTACAGGACCAAGAGTTTGCATATTTTATTGTTGTCGATGATGGAGAGAGAGGGCCTAGGGCGTTTGGTTTCACCTGCAGCTGTGCAAAACATCTGATGGGAATAAAAGATAAAAATAAAGTATGCATAAAATTGTTAGAGCAAGATAAATTATATGTGGGGAGTGCATCCATAATTGCTATTGCCTTCGCAACTGCTTATAGCAATAACCTACTAGTCTCATCCATAGAAGAAAGAGAACTAATGATATGCATAGTGACGTCACCGTTAATCCCAAGTAAATCCCTCACATACAGCCGTACTACCCCTTCTGTCACTGGGGTTCCCAACCTGCAGATTAGTCATTACTCATACTCCCTATACCTGGCTCAATCCTCGGGGTCTTGGGTACCTGACAAGTCCTTGGATTGAGGCAAGAGAGGATACAATAATCATCATGTCATCCAAACTAATACATGATCCCATCTATGATAAATAACATGCACAAAAGCTACATGGCTAGGCCGAAGCCCTTAGCCAAGGAGAATTACTCACACATAGAGATGAGATCAACAATCACAAACACTAGAAATCATGATACGGATAGCAAATAGTCTAACAATGTTGCCAATCGAAGATGAGATCTACTATTACAAGTGGTCGAATATGGCTATGGTGGTGGAGAAGGGTTGGAGATTAGATCTAAGTCTATTCCTCCGGCGGCTCTTCGGTGTTGTGGATGGAGATCTGGAGGCGGCTGATGATCTGAGAGGAGCTAGGCAGGCCCTTTTCTCGTCACCCGAGGCCTCTTTATATAGGGGTCCCTTCACGAAAGTTGTTCGGTTTGACCTAGCGGTGTGAATGGAAACTATACGATCGGAACTATACGACCGAAACTAAAGCGTCTGTCTCCACTTCATGACTCCTGGTTTTCTTTGGGTTGTTGGAAATCTCGTATCTTTGCCTTTAATGTAGTGATTCCCATCATCAAACGTCATTATTTGCGCAGGGAAAATAGCAAAAAAGGATTGCATACCCCTTTCATAATCAGGCATTAGTGGCAGGGTTTAGAGAGATATTTCTTCAAAAATATGAATAATATCTAGTTTAAATGTGGACGTAGATGGCTAGATTACAGAGCCATCAACCTTCCCAAGCTTAAACTTGATCGTCCTCGAGCAATAAAACCAAAATCAAAAAGGAACTCAACATTTAAACTGAAATAATGAGATGATGATCTTACTCATGATTGGTAGTCTCATGTTTCCTCCACTTCATAAATCTGAAAAACTTCAGCATAGATAGAGTAATGGCAAGTGATGTCTATGAAATATAGCCATCTACTGATGAGTGCATATTTGCATCATGTTTTACATTCTTATTTTGCATTGTAGATGTAGGATCTTGGTATTTTATGGCGCTCGCGCGCACATTTTATGTTTGTTTTCACCAGGATCAGGACAGATGATGGATTCAATGGGTACAATTCTTGGAGCTATTGTACTATAGATAAAAGGATTCAAAACAATGTAAATCGCTTATTTGGGATGTAACATCCCAATTTCAGCCACCCTGATTAGTTGTCCAGAATGCAAAAATCAGGGGGAACAAAAAAATCTTGTTTAATGCTGAAGTGTTTGCTTGTTGTTTAGATATGCTTATGCATATGAATGTGTATTAGATGATATACTCCTTACCTTAACACCAGTTGACAAAAGCTACTTCCCAAAACAGTCTTGGCTTAATTTCCATATTCTCAAATTGTCTGGCATTTCAAAACCTGAGCCAAGAAGCCTTTGCAAATCAACTATTTTAGTAGCTTCTATTGATCAAACTATGGAGAGCTATATAACATAATCTCCTTATGTTTTCAAGACAGAACCTTCTACTATTCTTATCCCTAGATTTAACAAAACCTTTTTATGAAGAAATTGAATTCTACCCTTGGTAGAGATACCAAGAGACCCTCATCTTATTACAAACTACAACCTTTTCTAAATACCCAACCTTACCTCAAGCCAAGCTTGATGGTAACCCCAGTAGTAGTTAAATTGTTTGTAAGATGAATTGCCTTTATCTGTTGCTTGATTTGTCTGCTTAGGAGATAGTATGAGATACTCTAGGAGCTCATCACTAGGATCAAGAGGTTCCCAAATCTCCACACCCTAAGCAATATTACAAAGCAAGATCTAATCTCTAGATACTAGGTCATCATCTAAAACCCTTAACCAGATCAATTATGAAGATATCCCTTCTAGAAGTTTCCAAGTCAATGAAGACCAATATCAAGAATGGATCCTTACTACTCAATCTACACTTCAACATCATCCACTTGATGATGCTTGGGTACCTTGCAACCCATCAAAAACATCCCCTCTCATGCTCTAGTCAAAAACCCTAAATCTGCCAAATTTGGCGAAGTCTAGAAAACTATTTCCAACATCACCTTTTTGGATGTCTCCCTTTCTCAACCCTTGTGCACTTTTGGTAAAGCACTTGAACCATATTGTTAACCATCCTAAGTACTACCAAGGCCCACTCCTTCCCTTGGTTAGATCATCCTCCAACACACTTGTTCTTGATGATTTCGCAGGCAAGAAAATAACTATTCCTGCAAATCTAGTCAACATGCCTACTTTGACAGAAGCTCACACCATCATCCAACATTCTATGGACCAAATATTTGCATGGTTGTGTTCTACTCATATAGGTCTATCAAAATGTACTTCACTTGTTCCAAATGGATCTTTGTGCTTCTTAAAACCACATGGTTTATAAGGCATCATGACTCATCTGGCATGGCAGCCTTATTTTCAACAAAGCTTCCAATCACTTCTAGACCACCTCAAATGTAACCCCTCCAAACTCCTTCTGCCATGATCATCTATATGACTTGTTCTATCTATCCATCTACCCCTTGCATCAAGGTGAGCTCTGAACTCCAAGATTCAACCATGTTTTGATAGTATGAAATTAACACCACCCTAGATCCCTACTCTAGGGTATTCCACCAAAATCAACTTGGATTCTCCAATCCCAAGGTTGAAAATGCTTGCTACACCTTGTCTACATCTTCTACCTTGATCATCAAGATTTATCAATAATTCTCCATAATTATTATGGCTCCAAATCTAATTAATCCCTTTAATAGTCAAAACCTCCAAAACTCCTTCCCCAAAGGAAAGTTTGGTTTTTGCCAAAACACTTCTCTAACTTTAAGCACAATTGATTCCTATATATCATACCCATCTTCCCACTTCAAAAATAAATATTTTTTAAGAGCTTTATTATTTCTTTTTGCCCATTTTCTTAAATGGCTGAATTGGAATAATACATGTTTTAAATACTTTTACCTCCCAATAAATCTTGGGAAAAAATCCCCTAAGTGTGTATTCACATTTGGGACCATCTCACATCAAAAACTCCACCTGTCCAATGTAAAATTATTAAGTGATCATCTAGAAACTACTTCTGTACTTTTTGAATAAATGATTTTAAGAGGACTTGAAATCATTAGAAAAATCACAAATAATTCCTAGAGAGGTCCCTTAACCTCATCTATCTCCCAGTACCATTTCCTCATCTGGTCCAATGCAAGTTTTTGAACTTTCTTCATAACCACCTATTTGATCAAATTTGCCAAGTAAACAAATCCACTACTCAAACCACTTCCAACTCTCATCAAAACTTGCTCAATGCATCTCCTCAGCACCAGGTCACACCCCAGGTCGACACCACTATAGCAACCCCTCTCCCTTGTCCCATGTGCTTGAGAGAGAGACACACACAAGTGGGACCAATTAATTGCAGCAGCCTCCACCACTCCCTCCCTATCTCCCTTCCCGACTAAATACCCCTCTCACCCCTCTCCACCACTCTCTAGGCCAATCACCTGCCAGCACTAACCCGCCTCCATGTCCAAAGTGGACATTTCCACCAAGTATCTCTCCCCTCGGTATAAAGGCCAGAGGCCATCCCCAACAACCCTCCTTGGCTCATTTGCCCCCTCTCCTCCTCACTTACCTCCCCCATCCCTATCCCTTCCTCCCCTGCTCTACCCTACCCGAGGGAAGGAAGAGAGTAAGCTCTCGGTCTCCCTCAAAGACCCGAGCATAGATCCCTCATCTCTATTGTTCCCCCTCTGCATGTCATTCTCCGGTGTTCTGCTACCTCCCCTGACAATCCCCCTGTCTTTGTTTTGCCTAGGACCGCCCCTGTGGACGCCGGCAGAGGTATCCTGAGCGTGCCCCGACATGGTGAACGCGAGCCACTTCCCGGAAGAGAATGGTGTCGTGTCGCCCATCCCCGAAGCTGCCATCGTCGCCCGCGTCTCCCTGTCGCCTCCATGGCTGTCGGAGAGCCCCGGATGAGCCTCCCCCACGCCGCCCAACCCCAGCTAGGGTTTCCTCCCCGTCGGGCCTGTCGAGAGGAAGGAGACGGCATGCAGCCGTCGATCTCCCTTAGATCGAACGACTGACGCCGCCTAATACCGCTTCGGCCGCCCTCCCCCGCTGACCAGCAGGCCCCACAATGCGGGTTTGAACCCCGGCCTCCCCCGTGCCTATGAGCCCAGCTAGGCTAGATCTACCCTGCCCGGCCCATGATCATGAGGTTTCCACCCGGCTGCTCTCTACACTCTTCTTTTCTTAATTCCTTTTTCTATACTGTTTAATAGCAGTTAGTTTAAATCCTTTTAAAAATGGAAAATGCTTCCAAATGCTCAAATCAAAAATTAGCAATGTTTATGAATGTTTTCTTAAACATTCAGTGTCCTTGATTGACCCAAATAATGTCCAGATTATTTATAGTAAATCCTTACCTAAAGGTACCCATTTTTCACTAATAAAATCTTCCTGAGAGATTTACATCTCTAATTGGAATAAAACAAAATGTCTCTGTTAGGTAATTAAAATACCCATCTGTGGGAGTTGGTCTGATGCCTAGTGGAGCATGGGTTTCCCTATAGAAAAAATTATAAGAACAATCCTTTTCTGACTCTAGAAAATTCCCTAGACCAAGATATAACCTGTTTTGACCTATTTCCAACTCCTGGAACACATTAAGACACACAGCTGCCAAAATCCAGGAGCCCATAATTTTCTAAGCCTCAGTTGATTTATTGTGAATTAATCTGTCCTAGGCTTAGCCAATTCACTAGATAAATCACTACAGTAGCTCTGCAACACCAAAAATAGTGATTTCAATTTCCACAGAAAGGTATTCCAAATGCGTACCATGTTCCCTTGGAATCAACTCAAAGGTCCAGGTATATTTAATCTGGTAAAAAGACAAGTTGTGTATAGAACTACCTTTGGGAATTTCCTGAGGGCATTCTGGTAATTATTTTAGAGTGATTCCAACTCTTAGTGAACAAGTACATCAAGCCCCACCTAACCATCCAAGGAAATAATTTTTGGAGCTCCAGAACTTTCCTGGTAAATTATTTCCTAAAACTAGAGCCTTTATCACTAGAATATTCATAAGTATTTCAAGAAAAGTGATAAAATAGTGAAACCACTCTTGTTGGTTTCATCTTATCAATACCTATCTGTTGGTATCATGTTTTTACAATGATACTTTATAGAATAAGTCTTGGGTCCAAAACCCTCTCATCCCTAGTTTCTAGACTATGAAACCCATATGGCTTCCTTCAAATGTTCCAAGACATGCTCCCAATCCTTCTAATCCATTTTCTCAACACCACTACTGATTTGTGAACTTGTATTGTTCATTGTTTGTTGTATGTATTGGTGCTTGTATGCTTTGTGTTGATTGTGGCTTGGTTTGCTTGCATGTGTTATCGGGACGACGATAGTTGCAATGGAATCGGAGAGCGGGAGAAGTGGTATTTATTATTGGTATGGGTATTCTGGGTTATCTAAGGAAGAAGTCCAGCGATATTTATGCCATATTGCTGATAATCAGGCAAGCCACCTTATTTCTCATCAGCCTTGTCCTATTGTTTTACTTATGCATGTTTTATCTACGATTTATCAAAATTGCATTGTTTTACTATATGTTGATATACATATATGGTAGTGGTTTGGCTCCTCCAAACTATTACTCTTTTGTACTACTAAGTACAACCCCCTTGACGACACCTACTTGTCCCGAGTATGGTAGATGGTGTAATGCACCGTACCCCTCTTGGAGACCCTGTTTTAGCCAAAGCAAAGTTAGAGGATGGGAAGACCCCGTAAAAAGTTTTACCAAATGTTTTATGATAAAACCTTGGTGAGGTGGGACCTCCCAAGAGATGTTGAGAAATAAAAAGGTTTTGCTTTGCAAAATGCTGAAGGAAATATGGAGGAAAAAGGTTTACAAAAACGCACCCGGTTCTTTGCATTTTAGCTATAACAACTTAACCCGTGCAACCACACTACTCTGGAATGGGACAGGGATGGATTTGATGTTTGTTTATTCTGGTATAAGCTGCCTCGTAACTACTACAGGGGATCGGGGATCCTTGGAGGGTGGGCCTTCTCCGATAAAGGTCCATGTGGGACATCGACCTAGAGAAGGAACGAAGGGTCTGCTGGCCTCCACGCGTTACTATGAGCCCCTCATTGAAAGCGCACACTCGAGAAGTGGAAAAAGTGCTCCGGTTGGTCCTCGGTACCCGATGTCCCAGTTTTGAGGGGATTAACACTCATAGGGTAGGCACTTATATTGGAGTGGGCAGCCGGAGAGTCTTGATCGGTTACTCGACCCACGATCGGTGAAGATCAGGGTAGGGTACCCGGATGGTGTGGGTAAAGCGTACAACCTCTGCAGAGTGTAAATCTATTCGAATAGCCGTGTCCGCGGTCATGGACGGGTTGGACAAACTTCTGTTGAGCGGTGCTGGTTTTGTTTTAAAAAGGATTTCAGAAACAAAATGGCTTTGGAAATGTTTTGACCATGGGATGGTCGTAAAGGAGAAGGTTTTGACCATGGGATGGTCGGAAGGGAAAGAAAGGAGTTTGGTTGTGGGATGACCGGAAGAAAGGAACAAATGGGTGCCCCAATCCTAGTGTTTACAAAACTTTCCAATATGTTTCCAAAACATTTCACAAAAGTTTTTCAACAAAGATATGTAGATGCTATATCTACAAGAGAAACTATTTGAGAGAAGAACCTCCCTTGGAGCCCACCTACTGCCACAACTATATTGCATATTCTCTTGTTTTATTATTCTATTAAGGTGGTTTGCGAGTACATTCAAAGTACTCACTGGCATTGTCCCTGGCTATTAACTTGGTCAGATTTCAAGAAGAGGATGAAGTTGATGACTATGCGAGCTAGGACGTCCTCCTAGTCAGTTGCCTGTAGGTTAAGGCATGGATTGGGCTCTATGCTTGATGAAGTTCCACTGATTATTATTGAAGTAGCCATAACGGCATTTATGTAAGTCTTGTAAAGTCGGTATGTCTCGGATGCTGTAATGATACTTGTCGGTTATGTGCCACGACTAACTGATCATGAGATCCACATAACAGGGATTCTCGGAGGATTAATCCGAGGGTCCCACATGGGAAATATTAATAATACCAGAAGAAAACCAGAAGCGAACAGGGGCGGTAGAAGGTCCAGCGACCAACTATACGACCGGAGCAAATATCCCGGCCGTATAGCTTCGGATGTATAGTTGGTGTCGCCTCCGCCTCATCAAATAGTTTCACCCCGTGCAATTGGTTCGAGGAGACGACATATAGAACACCCAGAAATCGCAAAAAGCTCACCTCCGGAAGGCATCTGGAGGGGTAACTCATCCACAAGGGATCCATCTTTGCCCTACGCAGGTCCAGGAGGCTAAGGCATCGATCTTCATCATCCACCGCTGCATCACCACCATCTCCATTCACCCCATCTACATCTTGTCTAGATCTTGTTGTAATTCCTATACTCGTTGTGGATTTATACAAGTACTATTCATCTATGATTGTTTCCATTACCATTGCCATGATGTTGATTGCTTCCATGTCTGAGTAGATCATTAGTTCTTGGGGAGATGGAGAAAACCCTATTATGAGATTGAAATAAGATAAAGTCTATTATGATATTCATCGCTATGACCATGTGTTAGATTTTCTACATCTTGATGTTGAGAGAAGTCGACCTCTCAATATTTGCCTCTCTTGGGGACTTGATGGAGGAAACTACTTGTTGGTAGACAGAGGCGTGATAACACTTACAGTGATTATAAAGCTGTTGGCACCCCTTACGTATCAACTTGGGAAACCGAGGAAACTCACGGAACACTATCCATGACATGGGATACGTCCTACGGGATTACGTCCCTTAATAGCGCAGTAATTCGATTGATGTCGATTGCTGACTGATGTGGTTATGAGGATGATCTGAGCAGCGATTGTTGCCTAATTGTCCAAATACGGAGTTCCTCCCACACATACATAGTTGAGAATGTTCATGATGATAATCTTTATCTTAGATCCTTATAATACTAGTGGTGTATCTACAACTCTCTGAGAACGCTTTTACCCTATTGCAGTTCCAATCTCTCTTACATACGCGATACTTACTTTATGTATTCTATTGTTTTACTTTACTTTATTATTGCTCTTATAACTAAAACCAAAAGCACCTTTTTACACAATACTCAAATTTATCTTGTCACTTAGAACTTTATCTAGCATTTCTATCGTAGTATTTATTTTAAGAGTTATTAGACTTCAGCTCCTGCTCCCTATGGGATCGATATCTTTATTTCGAAACTAGCTACAAACGATCTATGCACTTGCAGTCATCAAGCTATTTTCTGGCGCTGTTGCCGAGGAGCTAAGCGTTGTAGGTCTTTTAGTTTTTGCTTATTTATTTTTGTCTTGCTAAATTTTGTTCCGAGTTACAGGTTTCCATCAACATTATGGAGTTTGAGCATATGACTAGTGCTAATCCACTCAACCACTTTGGGCAGCCCTGTAATATATATAAAAGAGATAACTCCAATGAGAAGACAAGGGGGTTTGAAATAAATCCTCTACTACTTAGTATTCTACATAAGAAGCAATTTACTGGAGATGAAGAAGATCATGATCCATATGAGCAGATTGCATGTTTCAAATATATATGTGGCACTTTTCTATTGACGAGATATACCACTGATGATGTAAGGGTTAAACGTTTTAGTCAAAATTTGACAAGTACATCTCTCTCATGGTATAGATCTCTACCCCTTAAAGCCGCTACTACTTGGGATAATCTGGCCAGTGAATTTGTATCAAAATATTATCCATTATCAAAATCTTTTGGAATCGGGCGTCTTATAATGACTTTGAAGAATCGTTCTAATGAAGGACTGGTAAGAGCTTATATTAGATTTAAAGATTTACTACGACTATGTCCTCATCATGAATTGCCTGAATGGTATTTACTACATATCTTTTATGGCGGTTTAGTTGAACCTAATAAAATTGAACTAGACTCTTTCGCGGAAGGAGCCTTTATGAATCTTCCTATACCTAAAGCTTGGGCTTTACTAAATATAATTCGTGATCATAGAGTTTCATGGAATTTTGGTCTAGGAAGCGAAGGAGGCGTAGAAATAGAGCATGATTGTATTCATGACTATAATAAAAAAGGTCATGTTAAAGAATTATCTAAAGAACTTTATTTAGATTCAGATCTTGTGTTGCAAGTTGTTAAAGATTTTATTGAACATATAAAAGCTCTGAAGGAGGGTTCAATCAAGTATGATCCACCACCCGAACTTGAAAAAAAAGGAAGATAAAGCAACATTGGCCTCCCTAGAACCAATGCATGAATTGCCTTTCACTAACACTGCACAAAAGCATATTCTTGAGTATGAACAGTTCAAAGAAGTACAGGAGAAGAAGGAGGAGGAAAATATACCAGAAGTCGTAGAACATCTGGAAGAAACCAAAGATGAGAAGGTAACCAAGGAAGCAATTATGGCTATGTATGCACATTGTAACATAGTTGAACTTGATGAAGAGACTTCCATATTCATTGAAGGTAAAACAAAGGTAAAAGATGTGGGTAAGCCTCTTCTTCCCTGCATATTTAAAGATACCTTACATTACGGTTTATGTGATCTTGGCACCAAAGTTAATGTAATAGCTTATGATTTCTACTTGGAAATAAAAGAAGAAATAGAACTGGCTACAATTGAAAATACTGATATTACAATTATGTTAGCCAATAAAAACCTTACAATTCCAATGAGAGTAGTTGAAGATGCAACTGTCACAATTGGCAACAAAAACTTTCCTATCGATTTTGTAGTTGTTGATATGCTAGTTGACACTCTTTGCCCAATTATATTTGGAAGGAACTGTTTGGGTGATATAGGTGCCTATGTAAATTTCAAGAAGGAGATTGTGACTCTTAAGCTTGGGGGAACAGAAAATAAATTCCATTTTTCCAAATTTAAAGACAGGCCTCCACAAATACAAGAAGAAGACGAAGAGAGAACTATTGAAGAAATGGCAGCTCTTTTCTTTGGTAATCAAAAAGAAGAAATAAATGAAAATCCGAATTATGAAGAAATAGTTATGGAGGACAAGTCCTTGCAAGAACTAGAAGATGAATTTTATTCACTTCCTATAATGGGACCTCCAACCGATGAGGCTTTTGAAGAGCCAGAAAAGAGAGGGGACGAAGAACTACCACCCCCAGAGTTGAAGACTCTACCAGATAATCTCAAATATAGGTTTCTAGATGATACAAATAAATTTCATGTTATTATCAGTGCTAAACTTTCAGGAAAAGAAGAAGAACTTATGGAGATACTTAAGGAGCATCGCAAGGCCTTTGGGTACTCAATGGATGACTTGAAGGGCATCAGTCCCATGATAGCTGTCCATCGAATATTCATGGAAGAAGGTGCTAAACCAGTTGTAGAATTTAATAGAAGATTGAATCCAAAAATGAAAGAAGTGGTAAGAAAGGAAATTGTACGCCTACTGGACGCAGGTATAATCTATCATGTTAAAGAAAGTGAATGGGTAAGTCCTGTTTATTGCATCCCTAAGAAGGGCGGTTTTACTATTGTTCCTAATGAAAACAACGAATTGATACCTACTAGAACTGTTGTTGGGCATAGGATGAGCATAGACTTCAGAAAATTAAATAAAGAAACTAGGAAAGATCACTATCCTTTACCGTTCATAGATCAAACCTTAGAGAGGTTAGCAAATCATACTCATTTTTGTTACTTGGACGAATACTCTAGTTTTTCTCAAATAGCTGTTCATCCTGATGACCAACTTAAAACAACTTTCATTACTCCTTATGGTTTACATGCTTACCGATATATGCCTTTTGGTTTATGTAATGCTCCAACTACTTTTCAATGATGCATGACTTCTATTTTTGCGGATTTTATAGAACTTATAATGGAAGTATTTATGGATGACTTTTCTATCTATGAAACTTCGTTTACTAGTTGTTTGGATAATCTCAAAAGAGTTTTGCAGCGTTGTGAAGAAACTAATCTTATTCTAAACTGGGAGAAATGCCATTTTATGGTCAAAGAAGGTATAGTCCTTGGACACAAGGTATCATGTAAGGGAATTGATGTTGATAGAGCTAAGGTTGAGGCAATAGAGAGAATGCCACAACCTAGGGATATTAAAGGTATAAGAAGTTTTCTTGGCCATGTGGGTTTTTATAGAAGGTTCATTAGAAATTTCTCTGGAATATCTAAACCTTTGACTAACCTCCTGCAAAAAGGAATAAGATTTAATTTTGATGATAAGTGTCTTGAAGCCTTTGATAGACTCAAAAATGTTTTATCTCGTGCTCCCATCATTAAACCACCTATCTGGGATACAACCTTTGACTTAATATGTGAAGCTAGTGATGATGTTGTAGGAGTAACTCTGGGACAACATATTGGTCATAGATTTAATATTATACATCATGCTAGTAGAACTCTTAATGGTGCTCAAAGGAATTACCCTAAGGAAGAAAAAGAACTTTTTGCTGTATTTTTCTCTTTTGATAAATTTCTTTCCTATATAGTTGATGCAAAGGTGAGAGTTCACACGGATCATGATGGCTTAAATGAACTCCTTGAAAGGAAAGACCATAAGCCAAGACAGATCCGTTGGATTCTTTCACTCCAAGAATTTGAGTTGCAGATTATGTAGAGGCAAGAAATAAAGATGTTAGATGTAGTGTCCATGTTTGCCCAGGAAGACACCAATCTTATTGAGAGGAACTTTAGCCCTAGTGATTTTTGTTTATGGGAATTATTCAATGAACTAAGGTCAATTCCTCCAAAAGAGAAGAAGTCCTTGTTGTGGGAGGAACTTTTCATCCCCGAATAAGCAAATGGTAAGTGCAAGGTAAGTGTTCTTACCCAAATAAGTGATTTGTTTTCACAATTTTTACTTTTGAAAATTTTCCCTTTGAATTCCTGCTGTTTTTCTGAAGCTTCAGAGGGTTTTTATCAACTATACGAGCGGAGCTATACGACCGGAGAGGGAGCTCCTGCCGTATAGTTGGTCGTTAAACTCTCTGTATCATCTTTGCAAAATTATTTTCGCTATCTGAGCCTATGCAGTCGCAACTATACGACCAGCACCAAAATTCTGGCTATATAGTTGGTCGTTAAACTCTCAGATGGTTTTGCTTTTTGGTGTTTGTATCTATACGGTCACAACTACACGACCGGAGATAAAATTCCGGCCGTATAGTTGGTCGTTAAACTCTCAGATACTTTTCATTTTCGGTGTTTGTATCTATACGGTCGCAACTATATGACTGGAGCCAAAATTCCGGCTGTATAGTTGGTCGTTACACTCTCAGACACTTTTCGTTTGTCTTTTCGTTTATTCATCTAAAAAAGAACATTATTGTCGGTTCCGAGTCATGATTTAATCAACCTCGACTCAAGATATTTGGAAATATCTGCCCGGAACCAACTATACGGCCGAAGCTATATGAGTCGTGCCCATTTAGTTGGTCGTTACGTGGCAGGAAACTTCCAAATCTGTGATTTCTTTCTCTATTTCATTTAGATTCTTTTCTTGGGTGACAATTTGGTGTTTCTCGCGAGTTTTACCGACTTTTGACCCCATTATATACTGCCATTGTCTCTCTCTCTAATCATAATCTCCAAAAACCAATCCACCTCTTATTCACACGTGAGGACTCTCAACCAAGGGATAGTGGTCAAGAAGAAAAGCTCCTATAGAGATCAGGAACAATAGCGAGCAATGCAAGGAGATCAAGACCATCCCTATAGAGTTTCTCGACACCGACCATGGGTGTCAGAAGACAGATTTGAAGTCCCTGGAGCTGAAGATTGAAGAGTTGGACAGGGAGAATCCAGGGACACCCAAACACCTTCGGTTGCTGCGACTTTATCTTGATAAACTTGATGAAGATACCAAGCAGACAACTGACGCAGGTTTTTCTATGAGTCTTAAGGCACTACAAACACTTCAGAATAACAATGAGTTCATTAAAGAACAAGTGAAGGTGTTGGAGAGGAATAATCTTTTCTACAAGCTACGTGTTAAAGAATTAGAAGCTGTCAATCAATCCCTCTGCCTTAGGCTGGACCGTGAGGAGAATATACCACATGCCATGGCGCCACAGTGATCTACAACAATCATGGTATCAAATAATGGCAAGGGATTATTTGATCCCGCCTGGCTTGATTCCAAGCTTGGGGAGATCTTTCAGACCTTGTAATCTATCCTATAAGTTTTTATTACTATTTTCGCATTAGTTCAAACTAGCAATAAGTTTGCATCATTAGAATTCCCTTTCGGAATAGTTGATCCCTTTTATGAAGTTCTGAGTTTATTATTATATATGGAGCAATATTGAGTTTGTGTTTGCTTTAATGATATATGAATGGCTTGATTATGATTTTACTTGCACTTGATGATAGCACTAGGAGTCTTCCACACCATTAGTATTAATGGAACACATAAAGATAATTTGGTCAATATGTTGTAAGTCTATGGTTTGATTTACAAAGAGAAATTATCTATACAGCTAAGTTTAAAAAGAAACCTTGAACAAAGGAAAATGAAAGTACTATCAAAATAGAGTGAGAACAAGTCGAGGTAGAATCTCTAAGTCATAAGAATGCTTCATATACAGTTGGAATTTGATAATTGAGATTGTTAAACTTTGAGTTCCTACATGAAGTGGAATATATGGGTAGCTCCTTTACACAGCACTTAAAACAAAAGTGTGAGCATATATGCAAAAGAAAAAGAAAAGAAAGAAGAAAAGGAGCGAGTGTGCAAAGAGAAAGTAGGCATATAACACTGTGTTGTAGTATGACAAAGAGACACTTTTGAGATTTTGAATCCCAAGTGAATACGTTAATCCTAAAACACATGGGAATACCTCGTCAACTCATTCGGTTGAACCGAATACTTTTACATTATGTTGAGATTCATCTTTTATGAACTATTAATAACTAAGGTGTGGAATCCTACTAATACAATTCAGATGATTCGAGTAAGGTACTATTCATGAACTTATTCCTATGTATCGTATATGATAAACACATGCTGCAACTGCCTCATTTATTTTATCGACTCGGCTTCATGAATATGAGGATCACATCCATTAAGCTAAAACTTGCTCGGGACGAGCAAGAGCAAGCTTGGGGAAGTTGATGAGTGCATATTTGCATCATGTTTTACATTGTTATTTTGCATTGTAGATGTAGGATCTTGGTATTTTACGGCGCTCGCGCGCACATTTTATGTATGTTTTCACTAGGATCAGGACAAATGATGGATCCAATGGATACAATTCTTGGAGCAGTTTTACTATGGAGAAAAGGAGTCAAAAACAACGTCAATCGCTTATTTGGGAAATATTAATAATACCAGAAAAGAACCAGAAGCAGACAGGGGAGGCAGAAGGTCCAACAACCAACTATATGACCAGAGAAAATATTTCGGCCGTATAGCTCCGCTCGTATAGTTGGTGCCGCCTCCGCCTCTTCAAATAGTTTCACCCCGTGTAATTGGTTCGGGCAGACGACATACATAACACCCAGAAATCACAGAAACCTCACCTCCGAAAGGCATCTAGAGGGGGAACTCATCCACAAGGGATCCATCTTCGCCCTGCGCAGATACGAGAGGCTAAGGCATCGATCTTCATCATCCACCACTGGATCACCACCATATCCATTCATCCCATCTACATATTGTCTATATCTTGTTGTAATTCATATACTCGTTGTGGATTTATACAAGTACTATTCATCTATGATTGTTTCCATTACCATTGTCATGATGTTGATTGCCTCCATGTCTGAGTAGATCATTAGTTCTTGGGGAGATGGAGAAAACCCTAGTATGAGATTGAAATAAGATAAAGTCTATTATGATATTCATTTCTATGACCATGTGCTAGATTTTCTACATCTTGACGTTGAGAGAAGTCGACCTCTCAATATTTGCCTCTCGTGGGGACTTGATAGAGGAAACTACTTGTTGGTAGACAGAGGCGTACTAGCACTTATAGTGACTATAAAGCTGTTGGCACCCCTTACGTATCAACTTGGGAAACCGAGGAAACTCATGGAACACTATCCATGCCATGGGATACATCCTACGGGATTACATCCCTTAATAGCGCAGTATTTCGATTGATGTCAATTGTTGACTGCTATGGTTATGAGATGATGTGAGCAACGGTTGGTGCCTAATTGTCCAAATACGGAGTTCCTCCCACACATACATAGTTGAGAATGTTCATGATGATAATCTTTATCTTAGATCCTTATAATAGTAGTGGTGTATCCGCAACTCCCTGAGAATGCCTTTCCCCTATTGCAGTTCCAATCTCTCTTACATATGCGATACTTACTTTCTATATTCAGTTGTTTTACTTTACTTTATTATTGCTCTTATACCTAAAACCCAAAAACACCTTTTTACACAATACTCGCATTTTATCTTGTCACTTAGAACTTTATCTACCATTTCTATCGTAATATTTATTTCAAGAGTTATTAGACTTCAGACTCCTGCTCCCTGTATGATTGATATCTTTATTTCGAAACTAGCTACAAACGATTTGTGCACTTGCAGTCATCATCTACATCCACATTTAAACTGGATATTACTCATATTATTGATGAAATATCTCTCTAAACCCTGCCACTAATGCTAATATTCAAAGGGGTATGCAATCCTTTATTTTATATTTTTCCTGCGCAGATAATGTTGTTTAAAGGAGGGAATCACTACATCAAAGTCAAAGATACGATATTTCCAACAACCAGAAGAAACCAGGAGCCGTACAACGGAGGCAGACGCTTTAACGACCAACTATACGACCGGAGAAGAAATTTCGGTCGTATAGCTCCGGTCATATAGTTGGTGCCACACCCGTTAGATCAAACAGAACAACTTTCGTGAAGGGACCCCTATATAAAGAAGCCTCGGGCAACAAGAAAAGCCGCGCACACAGAAGCCAGACCTCGCCAAAAAGTCTCTACTACAAATCACCAGCTGCCTCCAGCTCCAAACCCTTCTCCGTCTCCATAGCCATATTCCACCACTTGTAATAGTAGATCTTTTCTCCGATTGGAGACAAGTAAGACTATTGCTATCAATCTTATGATTTTCATTACAATGTTTATGATTGTTGATCTCATCTCTATGTGTGAGTAATTCTCCTTGGGCTAAGGGCTTCGGCCTAGCCATGTAGCAATTGTGCATGTTATCTGTCATAGATGGGATTGTGTATTAGTTTGTATGACATGAGTATTATTGTATCCTCTCTTGCCTCAATCCAAGGACTTTTTAGGTACCCAAGACCCCGAGGGTTGAGCCAGGTATAGGGAGTATGAGTGATGACTGATCTGCAGGTTGGGAACCCTAGTGACAGAAGGGGTAGTACGGCTATATGTGAGGGATTTTCTTGGGATTAACGCTGACATCACTATGCATATCATTAGTTCTCTTTCTTCTATGGATGAGACTAGTAGGTTATTGCTATAAGCGGTTGTGGAGGCAATAGCAATTATGGATGCACTGCCCACATATAATTTATCTTGCTCTAACAAATACATGCATACTTTATTTCTATCTTTTATTCCCATCAGACATTTTTCACAGCTACAGGTGAAACCGAATGCCCTAGGCCCTCTCTCTCTCCATCATCAACAATAACAAAAAGACGCAAGCTATTGGTCCGGTAAAAACACAAAAGGAATTCTAAAACTCCCGAAGGTCCATTAAAGTAACTTCACTACGCATTCTCTTTACGAGGATTCGATAACCAAGGTCTACTAGGGAAAAAGAGCTATACTACATCCGTAATCCGGATCGAAGGTATCAACCCTTTTTCCAGCGCCGTTGCCGAGGAAGCAATAGCTACCCTGGTGAGGTTATTATGAACCTTGCTAGTTTTAATTCTTGCTTTTAATTTTGTTAGTTTGCTTTCAGTGATTATTTGATAAACCAAAAAAATTAGTTAGCCTTTAAATTTTTGTTTTTACTATTATAATTCTTTGTTTAAGAAAACCCCAAAACATAGGAAATATGGTGGAAAAGAAGCCTGGGGAGTTTGCTACTCCCAACAATGATTATTTGCATACTCCTATTACTCAGCCAGCAATTGCTGCTAATGACTATGAAATTAAGCCCCATTACTTAAGTTTGGTTCAAAAGAATCAATTTGGAGGCTCTGTTGTTGAAGGCGCATGTATGCACTTGAATACTTTCACTAAAATATGTGATATGATGTGTATAAAAGACATTGACCCTGATGCGGTCAAATTGCGTTTATTTCCTTTTTCTCTGAGAGGAAGAGCAAAAGAATGGTTCCTATCTTTGCCTAGAAATAGTATTACATCATGGGTGGGATGTACTTCTTTATTTATGACTAAATTTTTTCCACCTGCAAATACTATGCAACTCCTATCTAATATTACTGACTCTAGACAGGAAGAGCATGAGCCACTAGCGCTTGCATGGGAGAGGACGAAAGAATGCTTAAGAAACTGTCCTAGTCATAGGATGGAAGATTGGTTAATCCTACATTTATTTTATAATGCTCTTAATCATGTGTCTAAGTATATGCTTGATACTACAGCTGGAGGAACCTTTATGGGTAAAAATATTACCGAATCAAAGCAGCTGGTAGACAATATGAAAGACAATCATGCCCAATGGCATGTGGAAAGATCAAACATGAAGAAGGTGAACCCTATTTCACCACAAGAAAATGAAGAACTAAGTGCCAAATTGGATGAGCTCATACTAGTCGTAAAAGGTAAGCAAACCCAGTTAAGAGCCACCCCTGAAACAAATATTGAAGAAATAGACTTCGTAGCTCGTAATGATTATAACCCTTCTTGGAAGAAGAGTTACAATCCTAACTTTCAGAAACATTATGCTAGTCCTGCAGGTAACTGTAATAATATGGGAACTAGTAATGGTAGTCTCCAAGAAACACTTAAGTCTTTCATAGACTCACAAAATTAACACAATAATATTCTTGTTAAAATAACGGAGAACCATGACGCCATGATTGGTAAATTATCTAACCAACTGTTTGTTTGATAAATGATTTGCAGGCCCTCCAAGAAAGAACGAGGATCATTGAGGCACAACTAGGTAAGATAACCGAGAGTCAAACAATCATTCTAGCTAAATTTGTAGGTAAAGCTGAGCCCAATCCTGTTGAAGAACTCAAAATGACATGGATCCAAAGGGAGGTGTAACATCCCAAAACTTTAATCCAAGTGATCAAGATAAAATCTACCCATTTTAGGGTTAAAAAAACTTTTCCGTTTAAAAATCTTTAAGCATTCATATGTGTATGCATTTAAATAGGAGTTGTTTTGAATTGCCATGTTTGAGTGATCTATTGATTGTAAAATGAATCTAAGGTGAATTACACATCATCTAGATCATCCCCAAGCAAATCCCAAAGAAAAATAAATCAAAAAGAATTAAATAAGCAAATGGTCATTTTGGCCATTTTAATCACATAGCCCACTTTGGCTATTCCTAGCACTCATTTTCAAACAGAGACAATTGTGGATCTTTGCACCCCTTGCTAGTACAAGTAGTGAGGTACCAAGGCCCACTTTGTTTCATCGCAAAAACTTTCAAACTCTAAATTTAATTAACATTTGAAAATTGAATCTAGTTCATATGTCTAGATCACACTTTTTCAAAAACCACTCAAATGAACTCCATCTCAAAATCCCAAGCAAACCTAGATGCTTAAGTATGAGATGAATCACTCCACCAAAAATATTTGAAAAATTCAAATAAAACTTTCATGCGGCCATTTGATCGAACAGTTGACAGGCAGATAAAAAGTGGCCTAACTAATACTATTTAGGAGCAAATCTTGTCCAGCCAATTGATGCACATTGATCACCTTGGTCTCCCCAGGCCCAACCAGACCAAAACCACCCCTATCCCTAGCCCCTGGCACCAGTGCACCGCCACCCCGACGCCATGCTCGCCGGCCAAACGTGCACAAGCCATAGGCGACCACCAGCCCCTCTCCGCCACTCCATGGAGTGAGGTGTGACCTCACCACCGCCCATGGTCCACCCCATGGCCCCTGATAGCCACTAGACCACCCCAGAGCAGCGCCATCCTTTCTCTCTACATGCAGCCGGAGCGCGCCAGAGCGTGATCGCCGCCAGCATGCCTCAGACCACACCCCGACACCAAATCATGCACGCCGCTCCGCCATCAACCCAGCACCCCGCCAGACATAGCCGTGCACCACCGCATGACTCACAGTTGCCGGGAGCCGCGTCGAGCACCGCCTTTGTCTCCCAGAGTGCGGGAAGCCCCCTACCAAATTCCACCACCCCTATCCACGCCATTATGCCGTAGAGGACCACCAGCAGACCGCCCACCGTCCGCCTACCTCGCCCATGCTGGTAGACCTCTGTATCGCTGTCACCAGAGACGCCAGCCCACACCCGTCGGTCCACTCGTCGAGCCTATATAAGGAGGCCACCCCCAGTCTCATTCTGCACACCATCTCACTTCCCTCTCTCCACTGACCATTTCCCCTCTCTCGCCGGAGCCGCTCGAGCAGCACATCGCCGGAATTCCACCGGAGGTACCCGCTGCAGAGGAGGAGAAGTCCTCGTCGATTTCGTCCACCTCAGCCCCAGCCGCGACCTCATCTAAGTCCGCCGTCGTCCACCAGTTCGTTTGCTCGCCTCGCCGCACTAGCTGGAGCCCTGGTACGTCCCAAGTAGACCCTCATCGACCGTTTAGGGTTCAGCCTCGCCGGCGAGGAGTCCGTCGTCGATGATAAGCCCCAGCCGTAGATTCTGTTCTAATCCTACGGTCCATAATGCCCCGTACCGCTTCGTGTTTTAAGTGTCGCTGACATGCGGGACCAGCCTGTTAGTCGCCCTCTGCGCCACGGAGCGCCACTGGGCCGGCCCATTTAGTTTCCCGCGCTGACCAAGTAATTCAAATATAGGTTTTGCTATTTTAATTAAAACCTAGTTCTGTCCCTTGGTTCAAAAATCAATTCAGAGAGTTTTACATATCCAAATTGAGTGCTTCTAATTTTGTTAGAAAGCTACTGAAAATTTCTATCCAAGCCCGTTGGATTTAAATCAATGAGAGTTATAGATCGCTCCTAGTAAAAATAAGAAGATAGAATCTTTTGCACATTCAAACATTTTTCTAAAATCAACCATAATACCTTTTGAGTTGATTCCAATTCTCAAAAATTACATTTAACCATACCTATCTGAATATGTAATAATATTAAGGTTTGCATGCAGTGACTTTGGACTAGTACCAAAATAATGCTATATAGGCATTTCTAGTCACTTTAAATCATTAATTGTTAAACTTGAACTTATTAAATTGTGATTCAACCTTTAAATCACACTCCCATATGTTAGAATATGTGGTGATGACATGTGTCCACATGATCCCATATTTTAATTCGAGAATATTAAATCTTAGTTAATTTCAATGAGTAGAAATTACTTTTCTCAAATAAAAAGAATGAAGCTAGTTCATTAAACCGTGTGATGTTTGTGATGATACTAGATCAGTAAATGTGTGCCTTAGTGTGCTAAGAAGACTAGTTAAGTATTGTTTGGTGATTGTGTATCCCGTATGTATTTATAGACGATACTATCGACCGAGTCTATGAGGAGGAGGAGTTCTACCAAGAGGAGGAGGAAGAAAACTTCAACCACTGCACTACCCAAGGCAAGCTAGCATTATACAAGTTAACCATGCAAGTGATTACTTGCAAGCCATCATTAACAATGCAAGCTAACACTTGCAAGTGTCTTAACTATGCAAGCTAGAATTAAGCTAGATAACCTAAGCAAAGGCATTAGGCATGCTTGGGTTATATCATTTTGACTTATACCTACTTAAAGTTTTATTTACAAGCTTTACCTTCTTTACTTTACCAAAGTCCTTTACTTGTTTAAAGGTAGCATAAAGAGTATAAAACTTGACCTACCTACTTAGACTTAGATGTCATTCTATGGCACGAGATTGAGATTAGCATCCCACATTAGTGAACACTCTTAACTTAGTAGTTGGACCAAAACCCAAAACTTGATTCGCCATACTTGGTGGAAATGATTTATGAAAACTTTGGAATGATGAGTCATTCTATTGAGATGTTTTGAAAACCACAAATGGTTTATGATGATGAAAATGTTGAGGCATGAGGGTTAGCCATTTTTACAAAACTGATGGTTGGGTTCGGATGCGATACCATTCCAGTTTTACCGTACAACCACAATACCTGAATTGGGTAAGGCTTAGCCAGAAGTTTATATGCATTAGTATTAGTTCCCTCGCATGAGAGGTTTCAGTTGAGGCTACGTCTCAATGTTGTCCACCTATGTAGTGCCCAAGATGACAGATGGTCATGGTTGGGAGGCCATGCTCATAGGAGAGGTGCTTATACTAGGGTGTGTAAAGGAAAGGTTATGTTTGATTATCTGCATACTAAGTATGATGATTCAGGGTTATCCCTGACATATGTATCGAATCTTGTGGTGAAAGTGTACCACCTCTACAGAGTGTCAAACTATTCGAATAGCCGCGTCCACAGTTATGGACAGTTGGAGTGGCCATACTGTTCTGTTGTAAGATGTTTTCAAAATAACTTATGAAATGAATTGTGACATGACTTGACCACAACAGAGTTGTGACTATGACAACTAAGTTCCCACTTAGGTGTTTTCAAACTTCTTTTATCTTTCTTTGTTTCTGAACTCACCTTAGGTTTTAAACTTAACTTTACAAACATACTTAGAGTTAGCATTTCCTACTAGAACTATACTACTTGTTAGTGGTAGTTTGCGAGTACTTAAAGAGTACTCATGGCATTTTTCCCTGGCTATTCCTATGGCCAGACTATGAAGGAGAATACCAAGATGAAGGACAGTAGGACGACTATGATAACTAGGACTATCTCCCATCGTCAGCATTGCCTGTGACTCTGAAGATGGACCCCACCGCTACGCTATTTATTCTGCTACTTGATTGTACTAAGACTGGATCATGAGATCCTTCTTTGTGTAAGACCTTATTATGGTTTGTAATGGATGATGTACTATGATATCCAATCTGTTATGTCTCGCAAAAATAGTAATCCTCGGATTGCGATGTATGGCATAACAGGCATCTGGGATTAAAAATCCGGGTGTTGACAAGTTGGTATTAGAGACATCCTGACCATAGGAGACCCTAGTTAGAATGGACGTCCGAACAAAAACTTAGTTTCAAAAACCAAAGTGAGTACTTACAAAAACTATTTCCTCTCTTGCCCTTGGGAATTCTTTCTTTCAAAAAAATTCATGTTCCTCCAAATTCTTACAATACTACATAAAACTTTGACACAGTTGATCACCTCACTAACTCTCTCATCCTTAATTCTTATAGATGGAAACTCAGTTCAGCAAGTTCTACCAGTTGGGCAACGGAGGCCAACTGATCTTCGAGAGGGATCTAGATTCACTATCGGAGTACTTGGGATGCCCGCATCCAGAATTCCTGGGAGCTCAACTTCCTAGACCCCCAGGAGGAGACTTACAATGGCTAGTTACCGCTGATCTTCGAGGCAAGATAGAAGCACCAATGTCCGGGAGGATCCAGTTCTCCGTGAGGGAGAACAACTGGCTAGATGGATTAGCCAGGGCAATGCATGAAGCTCTTGCACGTCTATGTTCCCTGAGTGTCAACCAAATCCAAGGAACCCACTTTGCTCACTATGCAAGATGTGATTTTATGGGAATGCCCATGGAGATGCCAAGTCACCCGGAGTTGAAGCGTCAAGTGGAGAACCTCGACTTCCTACTGTACGACAGACAGAAGGAGTTGGACAATGCTAGAGAGGTCGCCAATAACAACCTCGCCATTGCCGCCCAGAAGGCCCAGACTTTCTCACTGCTAGTCCAAGATCGTCAGTCTCTTTGCTGTCAGCGTGCCAAGAAGGATCGCACCATCGACCGTCTTCGCAAGAAGGTGGCCAACCTCGAGAAGACTATCAAGGAGCAAGAAGCTCAGCTCGCAGCAAAAGAAGAATAAGAGGAAGATGAAGATATCCAAAGGGATATGGACTCCTACCTCAGCAATGATGATGACTTTCTGGAGGAGGGTGCCGTGGACTTCCACACCGACGATGATGACTCCGACTTCATCGATGACGAGTAGACGCACTAGAGCACTATCGTAGTATGAGGAGTATCGGTCCCATTGTATCGTAGCTTACAGAATGGTTCTTAAAACCATCTGTTTTCATTTGATGTTGTGGTGTGTGTGTGTGTTTGTATCGTGTGCTTTGCTTCAATGAATGAAAAGAAATTAGTTGCAAAACCTGAGTCAAACTCAAAGTTTTAGCTTTGAAATCAAAACCATAAACCATAGAATTTTCCCTCTTACCCCTTTATCTACCTCAATCTTCAAATGACTCGTGGAAACCAAGGAGGGAGCAGCTCATCGCAAGACCCAATGCTGCAAATTCTGTAGACTCTCATTGTAGACCATGAAGCAAGCAAGGCAGAGCGCCAAGCTAATCTAGCAACACTGCAGCAGATCGCCCAGATGGCTCACAACAACCAGAACCATGGAAATCAGGATCATCATGGATCCAAACTCAAAAACTTCCAGAATACAAATCCCCCAATCTTCAGTACTTCAGAGAACCCGCTAGATGCTGATGACTGGTTGTAGACAATGGAGTACAACTTAGAAGTAGCAGGAGTGGATGGCAACGAGAAGGTTCTTTTTGCCACCCACTATTTGGCAGGAGATGCAAGAGCATGGTGGAACAGCATCCGCACAATGAACCATGGTCAAGTGATGACATGGGAAGCCTTCAAAATCAAGTTCAGTCGCACCCACGTGCCGCAGGGTCTAGTCACCCGAATGAGGGATGAATTCAGAGAGTTGAAGCAAGGCAGACTGACTGTAGTGGGGTATCGTGACAGATTCCTATCCCTTGCCAGGTATGCACCTGATGAGATCAACACGGAGGCCAAGAACAAGGAGAGATTCTTGAAAGGACTGCATGATGAGATGCAGATTGTCCTCGTAAACATACATTTCCAAGATCTCGAAGAGCTAGTCGACTCTGCCATTCAGATGGAAGGGAAGCTTAACCAGGCAAACGACAACCGCAAATGTCGTATGATGCACCAAGCTGGATCCAACAGTCACCAGAAGTATCGTCCCAACCCTTCAGCAGGATATGCACCTAGGAACAACCGACCCCCAATGTCTCGCCCGAGCTACCCCAACCGTAGCGGAGGAAATGTGAAGTCCGGAGGAAACAACAACCACTCCGGCATCACTAGCAATTTCAACCGTGCACCTTCCAAGAGCAACAACAACAACACTACACCCAGAACTGGAAGCAATGTTGTGCCCGTGGCAGCGAAAGACAAGTTTCAGATCACTTGTTTCGAGTGTGGAGTGAAGGGTCACTATTCCAATGAGTGCCCCAAGAAGATTGCCAGAACTACCAATCTGAATGCCCCAGCCCAACAGCAGCGTCGTGTTCAACCAGGAAGAAGATTCGCCCTAGGGAACCCTCACAACCGCAACTGCCGTCTCTTCGACATGAACGCCGAAGAAGCCCAAGAAGCACCAGATGTCGTGCTGGATATGTTTTCTGTCAACTCAGTTTTAGCAAGAGTGTTGTTTGATTCTGGAGCATCGCACTCATTTGTCACTGAAGAATTTGCATGCACTAGTAAGATTCACCCAACCAACTTGAAGCATTTCATGATAGTTCAAATCCCTGGTTCAACTACAAAAGCTAGGAAAATATGCGAAGTTGTGCCTATCAGAATACGTGGGATAGATTTTTATGCCAATCTAATAGTACATGGAACCAAAGGTTTGGAAGTAGTACTAGGAATGGATTGGATGTCAAAGCATAAAGGATTGATAGACTGTGCCAAGAAAGCCATCACCATGACCAGTAGCTCTGGAGTATCAGTAGAGCATGTATCTAAAACCTTGCCCTGTCAATTCAAGTGCAATAAGAGTCTAGCCCTACCCACCATAGACCAAGTCAGAGTAGTCTGTGAATACCCCGACGTATTCCCAGATGAATTGCTAGGTATGCCCCCGGATAGGGATACTGAGTTCATTATTGAACTAATCCCCGGAATCAGACCCATAGCCCAGAGAGCCTATAGTATGAACCCCTCAAAGTTAGTGGAATTGAAGAAGCAGCTAGATGCTATGTTGGCAACAGGCTTGATTCAACCAAACGCATCGCCATGGAGATCGCCAGTGTTATTCGTCGACAAGAAAGATGGAGGCAACCATTTGTGCATAGATTACAGGAAGCTGAATGACGTCACCATCAAGAACAAGTACCCATTGCCAAAGATAGAAGATCTATTTGATCAGTTGACTGGAGCAAATGTGTTCTCTAAGATCGATCTTAGGACTGGTGATCACCAACTTAAGATCCATGCAACGGATATCCCGAAGACCTCCTTTACCACTCTCTATGGATTATACGAGTATATGGTTATGACTTTTGGATTAACCAATGCCCCTTCTTATTTCATGAATCTCATGAATAAGATCTTTATGAATTTTCTAGACAAGTTTGCCGTTGTGTTTATCAACGATATCCTTATCTACTCCAAGTCAGAAGAAGAGCATGAGCAACATCTGAGGATCATCCTCGAAACCCTGAGAGAGCATCGGTTGTATGCCAAGTTCATCAAATGTGAGTTTTGGCTGAAAAAAGTAGGATTCCTAGGACATATTGTGTCTACCAGAGGAGTCGCTATTGATCCCGCCAAGATCAAAGATGTCGAAGAATGGGAAACCCCAACCACTCAAACCCAAGTCCGTGCATTTCTCAGATTAGCGGGATATTACCGCAAGTTCATAGAAGGATTTTCTAGCATAGCCAGACCCATGACCCAATTGTTGAAGAAAGACAAGAAGTTTGAATGGACCGACAAATGTGAAGCCAGTTTCCAAGAGCTGAAGTAGAGATTGATTTCAGCCCCAATATTGATCATGCCAGATATCAAGAAGCCGTTTGATGTGTATTGTGATGCATCCAAGATTGGTCTCGGATGTGTATTGATACAAGAAGGCAAAGTCATCGTGTATCTGTCTCGACAACTGAAGCAGCATGAGCAGAACTATCCGACCCATGATCTTGAGTTAGCAGCCGTAGTTTTGGCACTAAAAACATGGCGTCATTATCTTATGGGTAATCGCTGTGAGATTTACTCAAATCACAAAATCTTGAAGTATATTTTCACTCAGAAGGATCTGAATATGAGGCAAAGGAGATGGATAGAGTTAATCAAGGATTATGAACTTGACATTCACTATCACCCCGGCAAAGCCAATGTGGTAGCGGATGCCCTTAGCAGATTTCCGTGTAGGCTAAACACCATGATCAAGGAGAAGCAACCAAGTTTGTATGAGGAGTTGGAGCAGTTTAGAACTGAGCTATTTAGCAAAGGATTTTTAGCTAGCATTGAACTTAAACCCACTTTGATTAGCCAAATCAAGGAAGCCCAGAAGGGAAATGAAAGTATCGAAGGAATCAAACATCATATTGGAACAGGAAAAGTACCTGGATTCACCGAAGACGGAGAAGGAATTATGTGGTACAAAGGTTGTATCTGTGTGCCAGCAGATTCAGAGCTGAAGCAACTTATCATGCAAGAACCTCATGATACTCTTTATTCTGTCCACCCCGGAGGAACGAAGATGTATCAAGATTTGAAAGAGCAATTTTGGTGGCACAAGATGAAGAGAGAAATCAGAAGCTACATCACCAAGTGTGATATCTGTCAAAGAGTTAAAGTGGAACATCAGAGACCTGCAGGACTATTGCAACCATTGCAGATTCCGGAATGTAAATGGGATTTCGTCAGAATGGACTTTATCACCGGTTTGCCTACTTCTAGTAGGGGAAATGACTCAATCTGGGTCATTGTTGATAGACTGTCCAAAGTAGCTCACTTTATACCTGTCAAGACAACCAGCAGAGTTCGAAGCTTGTAGAGTTATACATTGCTAGAATTGTTAGTCTGCATGGAACCCCCAAGACCAAAGTATCAGATCGAGGAACCCAATTTACCTCGAGATTTTGGCAAAAAGTCCAGGAAGGATTAGGAACCAAGTTGAATTTCAGCACCTCTTATCACCCGTAAACTGATGGACAGACTGAAAGAGTCAACCAAATCCTAGAGGATATGTTGAGAGCTTGTGTGTTGGAATATGGATCCAAATGGGAAGATTGTCTACCTTTCGCAGAATTCTCATATAACAACAGTTATCAAGCCATTTTGCAAATGGCACCATTTGAGTTCTTATACAGAAGAAAGTGGCGTACCCCTTTGAATTGGTCGCAAGTAGGAGAGAGTCAGATTTTTGGACCCGACATTCTCCGAGAAGCTAAAGAGAAGGTTCACAAAGTCTGTGAGCACCTCAAGACCGCCCAATCCAGACAGAAGAGTTATGCTGACAAGAGAAGGAGAGACCTGACTTTCAATGTCGGAGATTCTGTGTATCTCAAGGTTTCACCATCCAGTCTAAAAGAAATGTTAGCCCCGAGATATATCGGACCCTTCAAGATTCTGAATCATCGAAGAGAAGTATCATATCAACTGGAACTGCCAGAAGAGATGTCAGCCATCCACAATGTGTTCCATATCTCGTTACTTCGCAAATGCTTAGAAGTGCCGGAGAAGACCGAAGTTTTCAAGAACATCGATCACCGAGCTGTTGATATCAACAAGGATCTAACGTATCGTGAAGTGACCATCCGTATCTTAGAGGAAGCTTACTGAACCACCAGGACCAGGAGTATCAAGTTTCTCAATATTCAATGGAGCAACCATACCGAAGAAGAAGCCACTTGGGAGCGAGAAGATTACATCAGGACTGAGTTCCCAGATCTCTTTAGTTCCTAGTTTCTTTCTTAAATCTCGAGACGAGATTTTGTTTAAGGGGGGAAGGTATGTAACATCCCAAAACTTTAATCCAGGTGATCAAGATCAAATCTACCCATTTTTGGGTTAACAAAAACTTTTCCATTTAAAAATCTTTAAGCATTCATATGTGTATGCATTTAAATAGGAGTTGTTTTGAATTGCCATGTTTGAGTGATCTATTGATTGTAAAATGACTCTAAGGTGAATTACACATCATCTAGATCATCCCCCTCCCAAAGAAAAATAAATCAAAAAGAATTAAATAAGCAAATGGTCTTTTTTGCCATTTTAATCACATAGCCCACTTTGGCTATTCCTAGCACTCATTTTCAAACAGAGACAATTGTGGAACTTTGCACCCCTTGCTAGTACAAGTAGTGAGGTACCAAGGCCCACTTTGTTTCATCCCAAAAACAGTCAAACTCTAAATTTAATTGATATTTGAAAATTGAATCTAGTTCATATGTCTAGATCACACTTTTTCAGAAACCACTCAAATGAACTCCATTTCAAAATGCCAAGCAAACCTAGATGCTTAAGTATGAGATGAATCACTCCACCAAAAATCTTTGAAAAATTCAAATAAAACTTTCATGCGGCCATTTGATCGAACAGTTGGCAGGCAGATAAAAAGTGGCCTAACTAATACTGTTTAGGAGAAAATCTTGTCGAGCCAATTGATGCACATTGATCACCTTGGTCTCCCCCAGGTCTAACCAGACCAAAACCACCCCTATCCCTAGTCCCTGGCGCCAGTGCACCACCACCCCGACGCCAGCCTCGCCGGCCAAACATGCACAAGCCACAGGCGACCACCAGCCCCTCTCCGCCGCTCCAGGGAGTGAGGCGTGACCTCACCGCCGCCCACGGTCCACCCCATGGCCCCTGCTAGCCACTGGACCACCCTAGAGCAGCGCCGCCCTTTCTCTCTACGTGCAGCCAGAGCGCGCCAGAGCGCGATCACCGCCAGCATGCCTCAGACCGCGCCCCAACACCAAATCACGCACGCCGCTCCTCCATCAACCCAACACCCCGCCAGACACGGCCGTGCACCATCGCGCGACCCACGGTCGCCGGGAGCCGCGTCGAGAACCGCCTTTGTCTCCTAGAGCACGGGAAGCCCCCGACCAAATGCCATGCCCCTAGCCGTGCCATTATGCCGTAGAGGACCGCCAGCAGACCGCCCACCGTCTGCCTACCTCGACCACGCTGGTAGCCCTCTGTATCACCGTCAACGGAGATGCCAGCCCACACCTGCCGGTTCACTCATCGAGCCTATATAAGGAGGCCACCCCCAGCCTCATTATGCACACCATCTCACTCCCCTCTCTCCACTGACCATTTCCCCTCTCTCGCTGGAGCCGCTCGAGCAGCACATCGCCGAAATTCCACCGAAGGTAGCCGCTGTAGAGAAGGAGAAGTCCTCGTCGATTTCGTCTACCTCAGCCCCTACCGCAACCTCGCCTGAGTCCGCCGCCATCCACCAGTTCGTTTGCCCGCCTCGCCGCACTAGCTGGAGCCCTGGTACATCCCCAGTAGACCCCCACCGACCGTTTAGGGTTCAGCCTCGCCGGCGACGAGTCCGTCGTCGATGATAAGCCCCAGCCGTAGATTTTGTTCTAATCCTACGGTCCACAATTCCCTGTACCGCTTTGCGTTTTAAGTGCCGCTGACATGCGGGACCAGCCTGTCAGTTGCCCTCTACGCCGCGGAGCGCCACTAGGCCGGCCCATTTAGTTTCCTGCACTGACCCCGTAATTCAAATATAGGTTTTGCTATTTTAATTAAAACCTAGTTCTGTCCCTTGGTTAAAAAATCAATTCAGAGAGTTTTACAAATACAAATTGAGTGCTTCCAATTTTGTTGGAAAGCTACTAAAAATATCTATCCAAGCCCGTTGGATTTAAATCAATTAGAGTTATAGATATCTCCTAGTAAAAATAACAAGACAGAAGCTTTTGCACATTCAAACATTTTTCGAAAATCAACCATAATAGCTTTTGAGTTGATTCTAACTCTCAAAAATCACATTTAACCATACCTATACGAATATGTAATAATACTAAGGTTTGCATGCAGTGACTTTGGACTAGTACCAAAATAATGCTGTATAGGCATTTCTAGTCACTTTAAATCATTAATTGTTAAACTTGAACTTATTAAAATGTGATCCAACCTTTAAATCACATTCCCATATGTTAGAATATGTGGTGATGACATGTGTCCACATGATCCCATATTTTAATTGGAGAATATTAAATCTTAGCTAATTTCAATGAGTAGAAATTACTTTTCTCAAATAAAAAGAATGAAGCTAGTTCATTAAACCTTGTGATGTTTATAATGATACTAGATCATCAAATGTGTGCCTTAGTGTGCTAAGGAGACTAGTTAAGTATTGTTTGGTGATTGTGTATCCCGTATGTATTTATAGACGATAGTATCGACCAAGTCTACGAGGAGGAGGAGTTCTACCAAGAGGAGGAGCAAGAAAACTTCAACCACTGCACTACCCAAGGCAAGCTAGCATTATACAAGTTAACCATGCAAGTGATTACTTGCAAGCCATCATTAACAATGCAAGCTAACACTTGCAAGTGTCTTAACTATGCAAGCTAGAATTAAGCTAGATAACTTAAGCAATGGCATTAGGCATGCTTGGGTTATATCATTTTGACTTATACCTACTTAAAGTTTTATTTACAAGCTTTACCTTCTTTACTTTACCAAAGTCCTTTACTTGTTTAAAGGTAGCATAAAGAGTATAAAACTTGACCTACCTAGTTAGACTTAGATGTCATTCTATGGCATGAGATTGAGATTAGCATCCCACATTAGTGAACACTCTTAACTTAGTAGTTGGAACAAAACCCAAAACTTGATTCACCGTCAGCATTGCCTATGACTCTGAAGATGGACCCCACCGCTACGCTATTTATTCCGCTACTTGACTATACTAAGACTGGATCATGAGATCCTTATTTGTGTAAGACCTTATTATGGTTTGTAATGGATGATGTACTGTGATATCCAATCTGTTATGTCTCGCAAAAATGGTAATCCTGGGATTGTGATGTATGGCATAACAGGCATCTGGGATTAAAAATCCGGGTGTTGATAGGAGGAGCCTGAAGAACTTGACTATAGTAATGCTCCTTCACCAAGCTTCACCAATGAAGATCTCATAAAAAGGATCAACGTCAAGATTCCGGTAAGTGAAGGTAGTGAGGAAGCTATGTACCAACACTTTTTCAATCAAGTAGCAATAAAGGTACGTGAGCTTGAGGAAGAATACAAGAAAATTGCTAAAAAATCACCTGTTAAACTAGATGACATATTTGAGCCTACTATATATTAAGATTAAAATTGGAACCAATGAGATAGCTGCACTTTGTGATCTAAGTGCAAGCGTCTCAACAATTCCAAAGAGTCTTTTTAACAAGTTAAATCTTGGCTCCTTTGAAATTACCGAAGTTAAAATTGCATCTAGCAGATTCTACCTACAAACAAGCTGTAGGAATTAAGAAGAACACTTTAGTATACATTAAAGGCTATCCTAATTTCATTAATTTTTTTATTGTTAACATGCCTGAAGATGATACTGCTCCTATTATTTTAGGCCATCCTTTCTTAAGAACTATTAAGGTGTTGATTAATCTGCATGAAGGGAACGTGAAGCTGCAATTACCTTCACGAGATCCTTTTATTATTCATTTTCCCAGGAAGAAGAAAGCCAAGCATGATGAAAAGGAGGCCATCACTTTGAAGGCCAATTATTTTGGAGTGGGTGTTCCACTCATCTGGCCCAAGTGAGTATCGTCAAGGTCAAGCTATTGACCATAAAAGAGCGCTTCATGGGAGGCAACCCATATGAAATAAAGGTTTGAGTAAAGTTTTTAGTTTTAGTTTAAGTTTATGTTTAATAAAGAGTGCTGGAAAACTCCATTTGAGGAGAAGAAGTTCGGTAGTACTTGAAATTCTGCTTTATTCATGCTATTGTCGGTCGACAATATTTACTATCAATTTTCTGTCAAAAACAAGGTATATCACTAAGTTACATGAAAAGAAATAGTTTTCGAAGAAACAATTTTTTTTGATGCACACAGAGAGTTTAACGACCAACTATACGGCGGGAATAAAAATTCCGGCCGTATAGTTCCGGCCGTATAGATATCTTTGCCATCGACAATTTTCTTTTCATATGTACTGAGAGTTTAATGACCAACTATACGGCGGAAATAAAAATTCCGGCCGTATAGCTCCGGCCGTATAGATATCAGTGCCTCCGTACATTTTCTTTTCCAATGTTCTGAGAGTTTAACGACCAACTATACGGCGGGAATAAAAATTCCAGCCGTATAGTTCCGGTCATATAGATATCAATGCCTTTGTATATTTTCTTTCATAGGGACAGACGGTTTAACGACCAACTTTATGGCGGCAACATTTTGTTCTGGCCGTATAGTTGCATCTGAATAGCTGTGCCGCCAGGAGGAAACCCTAAAATTTTGACAAAAGGCCAACTATATGGCTGGAACACATTGTTCCGACCGTATAGTTCCGCCCGTATAGTTGCGTCCGACCACAAAAACGCACGGGGAGGTACTTCCAACTCCAAAACTTCAATCATTTTTCTTTCTTATACCTCCTAACTCTCTCAAAACCTGAAGAGATCTTCATCTCTGCTCAATTTCGTTCGATTTCCTCGCACACGAGTGATCTATAGTATGTTTCTCCTCCGATCCCCCAATTACATTTTGCAAATTCATCTTCGATCAATTGTCATTATCAATCCAGGGTGAGACGTACTATGAACAAATTGCCATGATTTTCTTCCCTAGATTATTATCTTGAGGAGATTCTTTAGTGTGTTTTGATGAGGAATATATTATACTTACTATTGTTGGATCAAAAAGTTTTATTTTTGACTTTCTTCAATGTTTTAGATGATGAACACAAGGAGCCAAACTCTTGCTCATGCCACCGCTAGCGGTTCCCGGACTTCAGTTTACTTTGCAATAGAGTTGCAAAACTTTTTGTACAATGATGTACCTACTTATCGTCGCTTAACCATTGAATTTCTATGTTCACTGTAAAGCACCGTTAAACAATGGCAAGGAGAGGACACTATTTCTTTTCTGACTGATAAACAACAACTACACCTTAACGTTATATGAATGGTGCACATGTTTTAATTTGCCAAACAATGATATGCATGCCTTACACGCATCCTTTATTGGCTTAGAACCTACCCCCGAACAATACTATAATGGAATGAGTTTTACTAGTAGAGTGAACAAGGGGAAGAATATTCAACATCCTTCAATTCGCTATTTGTTCTATGTTATTGCTAACACCTTGCAGGCATGTAATGAGTTCACAAGACTCAACGAGGAGGACATCCTAGTCCTTGCAAAGGCTTCTTACATCAACTGTGGCTTGTCACTTAACTTGGGCGCCATCCTTGTGCGCTACTTGGAGCACCAAGCCTCCCAAAGCCAAGGGGAAATCACAGGAGGAGGTGTCATCCCCGTGCTTGCCACTACCCTAGACCTCAACCTAGGTGAGTTGAAACCCGTACTAGGTGAGACACGTGTTGGTTTCTCCACTTTGAGAGCCTCTAGAATGCTCACTAGGAGAGGTGGTGCTTATTACCTGCATATTGCTGGAGCTGGGCTTATCTACCCCGCTCCTATACCTAATGATCTTTTCTCTATCGAGCAGGTTGAGCAACACCAACCCGAGGAGGAGATGCTGGAAGAGGATGAGGACCAAGAGGAGGAGCAAGAAGTTCCTTATCAAGAGGAGCAGCCACAAACCTGGTTCACCACATACCAAGATTTCCAAGGACTTCGAGGAACTGTGGATAGGATGCATAGCCTCTCTTTGAACCTTCGAGAATCAACAAGTAACCTCTCAACTCAATTTGCGAATTGGAGTAACGACATTTTCCCGCCACCACAATGATTTGAAGGGCTTGCAAAGGCCTAAGCTTAGGGAAGTTTCCTCATGTATCTTTATTCGGCGTTTATTTGCTTTTATTTATTTAGAGGTTGTGTTTTTATTTGAGTTTATAAGCACTTGTGTTGGTTTCCCCAACTGATTATTTTTAGTTCTTTCTATTTGCTATCGAAATTTTCTAGCCGAGCTTTGCCGCCAATTTTCTATTCTTTAAAGTCCCTCTCTTAAAAATCACAAAAATATTTCTCCATTTTTCCTTATTTTCCCTCTTTATTTTCTTTCTGCCTCGAGGTCTTCATATATTTGCAGAAGAGTGATCGACTGCGAGTTTCCAAGAAACAAATAAAAAAGGAAGAGAAAAGTGGAACCAAACATGAGAGGTATGCCTTATGACTCCCCACTTTTGAAGTTTGAGAAACCCATGCTAGTTAGTAGTAAATGTTGAGATATTATATTGGTGGAGTGAGTCTTTGTATTGTAGTAAGATTTTCGTTTGCATGGGTATTTAATTAGGTACATTTTGTTTCAGCTCTCGTAATTAACCAAGGCTTGCCTAAAAATTTCTAAACAATTGTAATAAGAAAAAGTCTCACAAATTGAAGGCTTGGGTGTTGTAGTGCTTAGTATTGAAGGTTTATTTCTAGAGACACTCGACACCACTGAAAATGTTGATTGACTTAATAACTCTCTTTGAAAGGATTTGTTCGATTGAATTAATATTTAGCGATTTTTGTGAGCATGCCAAAGTTTGACTTGTTAATCATAAGAATGATATAGCTTTACGCGTGTAAAACTTCATGGGATGCCAACAACTCCGCTGGCGTACGAACGATCTTCATGGAGGAAACTCCTAGATTTCGGCTATGAGTTGATTAAACACTTGCAGCAGTGGTGCTATAGTGGGTAAGATTTTTGGCACTCCCGGGTAGCTGTAATCATGATGGAATCACTCCTCTAGCTGTTATGAGAAATCATTATGCAAAAGGAACAAAACCTTAGTGATACCACGAGTGTCCATCATGGCCTGATAAACTAATAAAACAATTTTTCATGCTCTCAATTACTTAAGAACTGGAATTCTTGAAGGACAATGAATAGAAAAGTAGTGCTTGAAAAGTCTTGATTTATTGATGTGGGAGAATTGAGATACTCTAGTGTATATGCTTTTCATGACAACTCTCACACTCTTAATTTACATGATTATATTTTACTATTCAAAGGCAAGCCTATGAGTTGATTACTTAACATGGAATAAAGTTTACTCATTTGAATCATCCATGTTTACAATGATTTTGCTGCACTTCAAGGATGCATGAAACCCGTATGATATTATTGCCATTACTCTATCTATGCTGAAGTTTGTCAAATTTATGAAGTGGAGGAAACATGAGACTACTAATCATGAGTAAGATCACCATCTCGTTATTTCAGTTTAAATGTTGAGTTCCTTTTTGATTTTGGTTTTCTTGCTCGAGATGATCAAGTTTAAGCTTGGGGAGGTTGATGGCTCTGAAATATAGCCATCTACGTCCAAATTTAAACTGGATATTACTCATATTCTTGATGAAATATCTCTCTAAACCCTTCCACTAATGCTAATATTTAGAGGGGTATGCAATCCTTTCTTTTATATTTTTCTTGTGCAGATAATGTCGTTTAAAGGAGGGAATCACTACATTAAAGTCAAAGATACGAGATTTCCAACAACCAGAAGAAACGAGGAGCCGTACAACGAAGGCAGACGCTTTAACGACCAACTATATGACCGGAGTAGAAATTCCGGCCGTATAGCTCCGGTCGTATAGTTGGCGCCGCCACCGTTAGGTCAAATAGAACAACTTTCGTGAAGGGGACCCTATCTAAAGAAGCCTCGAGCGACGAAAACTCACAAACACAGAAGCCAGACCTCACAAAAAGTCTCTGCCACAGATCACCAGCTGTCTCCAGATCTCCAAACCCTTCTCCATCTCCATAGCCATATTCCACCACGTGTAATAGTAGATCTCTTCTCCAATTGGCAACATTGTAAGACTATTGCTATCAATCTTATGATTTTCATTACAATGTTTGTGATTGTTGATCTCATATCTATGTGTGAGTAATTCTTCTTGGGCTAAGGGCTTCGGCCTAGCCATGTAGCAATTGTGCATGTTATCTATCATAGATGGGATCGTGTATTAGTTTGTATGACATGATGATTATTGTATCCTCTCTTGCCTCAATCCAAGGACTTGTCAGGTATGCAAGACCCCGAGGGTTGAGCCAGGTATAGGGAGTATGAGTGATGACTGATCTACAGGTTGGGAACCCTAGTGACATAAGGGGTAGTACGGCTATATGTGAGGGATTTGCTTGGGATTAATGGTGACATCACTATGCATATTATTAGTTCTTTTTCTTCTATGGATGAGACTAGTAGGTTATTGCTATAAGAGGTTGCGGAGGAAATAGCAATTATGGATGCACTTTCCACATATAATTTATCTTGCTCTAACAAGTACATGCATACTTTATTTCTATCTTTTATTCCCATCACATGTTTTGCATAGCTACAGGTTAAACCGAACGCCCTAGGCCCTCTCTCTCCATCATCAACAACAACAAAAAGACACAAGCTATTGGTCTGGTAAAAACACAAAAGGAATTCTAATACTTCCGAAGTTCCATTAAAGTAACTTCACTACGCATTCACTTCTCGAGGATTCGATAACCTAGGTCTACTAGGGAAAAAGAGCTATACTACATTCGTAATCCAGATCGAAGGTATCAGAATGCTTCTCCAAGGAATTCTTGGGCACCTGGGGTAACCACGTGTCCATCCACCAGAGATTTTTTCAGGTCTAAGGGGATCAGAGCGCCATCTGAGTCCTCCTTGTATTCCTCGGTGATTACTTCTTCAGCTAGAAGATCCTAGTCCAGGGTTTTATTCTTCTTCTTGTTTGCCTTGTTAGCCTTATTGGCACCCATAGCAAGCAAGCATATCATACGAGTTTTCATGCATCCTTGTAGCACAACAAAATTATTGTTAACATGGATGATTCAATTGAGTAAACTTTATTCCATGTCATGTAATACTCATAGGATTGTCTTTTAACAATAAAGTATAATCATGTAAAATTGAGAGTGTGAGAGTTCCCTTGAAAAGCATATACACTAGAGTATCTCAATTATCCCACATCAATAAATCAAGACTCTTCAAGCACTACTTTTCTATTCATTATACTTCAAGAATTTCAGTCCTTAAGTAATTGAGAGCACGCCAAAAAAATATCAGTTTATCGGGTTGTGATGGACACTCTTGGCATCACTAAGGTTTTTGTTCCTTTTGCAGAATGATTACTCATATCAGCCAGATGAGTGATTCCATCATGAACACAACTACTCGGGAGTGACAAGAATCTTACCCACTATAGCATTGCTGCTACATGTGTTTAATCAACTCATAGGCAAAATCTAGGAGTTTCCTCCATGAAGATCGTTCGTAGGCTTGTTGGCATCCCATGAAGTTTGACACACATAAAGCTATGTCATTCTTATGATTAACAAGTCAACCTTTGGCATGCTCACAAAAACCTCTAAACATTAATTCAATTGAACAAATCCTTTTAAAGAGGGCTATAAAGTCAATCATTATATTCTGTGGTGTTAAGTGTCTCTATTAATAAGCCTTCAAGACTAAACACTACAACACCCAAGCCTTCAATTGTGAGACTTTTTCTTATTACAATTGTTTAGAAAAATTTTAGGCAAGACTTGGTTAAATACAAGAGCTGGAACAAAATGTACCCAACTAAATACCCATGCAAACAAAACTTTACTACAATATAAAGACTCACTCCACCAATATAATATATTAACATTTACTACTAACTAGCATGGGTTTCTCAAACTTCAAAAGTGGGGAGTCATAAGGCACACCTCTCATGTTTGGTTCCACTTCTCTCTTCCCTTTTATTTCGTTTCTTGGAAACTCGAAGTCAATCACTCTTCCTGCAAATACATGAGAACCTCGAGGCGCAAAGAAAAGATGGAGGGAAAAATAAAGATAAATGGAGAAATCTTTTTGTTGTTTTTGAGAGGGGGAATTAAAGAATAGAAAATTTGCGGCAATCTCGGCTAGAAAATCTCGAAAGAAAATAGAAATAACTAAAGATAAAGTGTTGGGAAAAACAACACGACTGCTTATAAGCTCGAATTAAAAACATAGCCTCGAAATAAATAAAAACAAATGAACGCCAAATAAAGATAATGAGGAAACTTACCCAAGCTTAGGCTTTTGTAAGACCTTCAAATCATTGTGATGGCAGGAAAAAATCGTTACTCCAGTTCGCAAATTGAGTTGATAAGTTACTAGTTGTTCCTCGGAGGTTCAAGGAGAGGCTATGCATCCTCTCCACAGTCCCTCCAAGTTCTTGAAAGGCTTGGTATGTGGCAAACCAGGCTTGTGGCCTCTTCTTGGTCCTCATCCTATTTCGGAATCTCCTCCTCCGGTTGGTGTTTCTCAACCTACAAGTCATCTAGCAAACTTCCTTCCTCGATAGAGAAAATACCATTAGGCATAGGAGCGGGGTAGAGACGCCTAGCTCCAGCAATATGCAAGTATAAACACAACCTCTCCTAGTGAGCATTCCACAAGCCTTTAAAGTAGAGAAACCAACATGTCGATCACCTAGAACATGTTGCAACTCACCTAGGTCGATGCCTAGGGCAATGGCAAGCACGGTGATGATGCCTCCACCTGTGATTGGTCCTTGGCTGTGGGAGGATTGGTGCGCCATGTAGCTCACAAGGATTGCGCCCAAGTTGAGTGACAAGTCACAGTGGTTGTGAGAAGCTTTTGCGAGGACTAAGATGTCCTCGTCATTGAGTCTTGTGAACTCATTACGTTCCTACAAGGTGTTAGCAATAACATAAAACAAATAACGAATTGCAGGATGTTGAATATTCTTCCTCTTGCTCACTCTAGAAGTGAAGCACATTCCATTATAATATTGTTCAGGGGAAGGGTCTAAGCCAGTAAAGGATGTGCATAGGGCATTAGCATCATTGTTTGGCAGATTAAAACATGCGCACCATTCATCTAGTGATAAAGTGTAATTGTTGTTCATAAGTCGGAAAGAAATCGTGTCCTCTCCATGCCATAGTTTAACGGTGCTTTGCAAAGAACTTAAAAATTCAAGAGTTAACCGGCGAGAAGTAGGCACATCATTGAATACAAAGTTTTGCAGGCCAACCCTATTGCAAAGTAAATTGAAGTCATTAGAAATACCGAGTTGGTTCAATATAATGGGGCAAGCCCACTTGGTTTCCTTCACTTCTTGGTTCTTGATCCTATCGAAGTGATCACATTGGAGCTCATTCTTGAACCGTATCCCCATGCGTTCTTGACTGATAGCCCGAGAAGCGGTAGCGGTGGCACGAGCACGAGTTTGGATCCTTGTGTTCATCATCTAAAATAATAAAGAAAGACAAAAATAAAACTTTTTGATCCAAAAATAATAATTATAACATATTCCTCATCATAGCATACTAAAGAATACCCTCAACATAATAATCTAGGCAAGAGAATCATGGCAATTAGGTCATTTTAGGTCTCACCCTAGATTGATAATGATGATAGATCGAAGATGAATTTGCAAAAAGTAATTGGAGGATCGGAGGAGAAACATACCGTAGATCACTTGAGTACGAGGAAATCGAACGGAATTGAGTAGAGATGTAGATCTGTTGAGGTTTTGAGAGTGTTTAGAGGTAGAAGAGAGAAAAAGGATTGAAGTTTTGGGGTTTGAGGTACCTTCCCGTGGTGTTTTTGTGGTCGGACGCGACTATACGGGTGGAACTATATGGCCGGAACAAAGTGTTTCCGCCGTATAGTTGGCCTGCTGTCAAAAATTTATGTTTTTCACCTGGCGGCGCAGCTATATAGCCAGAACTATACGGCCGGAATAATTTGTTCCCGCCATATAGTTGGTCGTCAAACTCTTTGTACCTAGAAAAGAAATTATACGAAAGCCTCAATATCTATACGACTGGAACTATATGGCCAGAATTTTTATTCCCGCCGTATACTTGGTCGTTAAACTGTCAGTACTTATGAAAGAAAAATTATCGATGGCAAAAATATCTATACGACCGGAACTATACGGCCGAAATTTTTATTCCCGCTATATAGTTGGTCATTAAACCTTCTGTATACATAAAAAAAATTGTTTCTTCGCGAATTATTTCTTATCCTAAAACTTAGTGAAACACCTTATTTTTGACAGAAAAATGACAGTAAATATTGTCGACAAACATCAACACGTATTAAGCAGGATTTTTAGTACTACCGAACTTCTTCTCCTCAACTAGAGCTTTCTAGCACTCTTTATTAAACATAAACTTAAAAACTTAACTTAAACCTTTGTTTCACATGGGTTGTCTGCCATGCAGCGTTCTTTTATGGTCAATAGCTTGACCTCAATGTTGCTCACTTAGGCCAGATGAGTGGAACACCCACTCTAAAATAGCTGGCCTTCAAAGTGATGGCCTTCTTTTCATCATGTTTGGATTTCTTTTTCTTGAGAAAATAAATAACAAAAGGATCCCGCGAAGGCAATTAAACCTTCACGTTCCCTTTATGTAGATTAGTCAAAGCCTTAATAGTTTTTAAGAAAGGACAGCCTAATATAATAGGAGCAGTAGCATCTTCAGACATGTCAACAATAACAAAATCAATAAGAGCATGACAACCTTTAATGTATACTGAAGTATTCTCCTTAATTCCTATAGCTTGTTTGTAGGTAGAATCTGCTAGATGCAATTTTAACTCGGTGATTTCAAAAGAGCCAAGATTTAACTTATTAAAAAGACATTTTGAAATTGTTGAGACGCTTGCACCTAGATCACAAAGTGCAGCTATCTCGTTGGTCCCAATCTTAATCTTAATAGTAGGCTCAAATATATCATCAAGCTTCACAGGTAATTTTTTAGCAATTTGCTTATATTCGTCCTCAAGCTCATATACCTTTATTGCTACTTGATTAACGAAGTGTTGGTACATAGCTTCCTTATTTCCTTCACTTACCAGAATCTTGACATTGATCCTTTTTACAAGATCTTCAACAGTGTAATTTGGTGAAGGAGCATCTTATATCTATACCTAATAATAAAGGAAGGAGTGTTTCTTGTAGTACCTACACTTTTTTAGACCGTTTTACCCTCCCACTAAACCCTGTATTACCACTAAAGCCACCGATAAATAAAAGGAAAAACAATTGTATTTTTCTACGTGCGCGGAAATTCGAATAATAATGATCGGATCTCGCTAGACATGACAGGACTCCTTCCTCTTCCTCCACATAACGTGTCCTTTCGAACCAGATCCACATACCGCGTCCTCTCGAACCAGATGAACGAACTAGGGCATGCCGCCTAGCATAGATCCGACGTCGTCACGCCCATCGTGTCCTGCAGCATCGTGGCCCTTGCGGTATTCAGAATCGCCACGCGCTTACCGGCCTCTGTGACGTCCGGCCGCGCGCCCGGTCGAGGTTCTTGGTAAAGTTGCGCTCTGCAAGGTTGCCATCAGCATCTCGATCGCGATCTTGGAGCTCAGATCCTACCCAAAGGAACCACATGACCTTCCTCATCTACGCCATGGCGCACTTGCGTAGGACAGGAAGGCTCCAGTCTACCTGATCAGAACGACCCACAAAAAAACGCAGCGCTTGAGTGGATGTCGAGCCGTTATGGTCACACGTAGATCGTGATGGGACGCACTTCAAAGCCATGGTCGACGGCAGACACATCATCGCCGGGATCGGAACCAATGCACGGGTGCTCCAGGAAAAGTTGTTTGGCTCCACCGGCTGGCCAGGACGCGTCCCGCTGACGCCGGAGAGAAGGGCCATCTCGGTGCGCACAAAGGAGATAAGACGGTTTCAGCTTGGCACAATACATCCAGCTTGTCACAATACATTTGTAATTTTAGATTTCAGACGCGACAATTAACGATATGCATGAAAAGATGTCTGTTGACTCGCCGGCAGCTTGAACACAGAGGCTATTATTTCAAGCAGTTTTTCGAAATCCTGGAGAATTCCCTACTTCAAAAATTCAGGTGTCTATAATCAGATGGATACATATCGTCTGATTTTTTTGTACATAGAAAGCGATGGTAAGCATCTGCTTGTGACTTATTGTTGATTGTTTTCTCTTTCAGTGGAGGAGTTTTGCGTGTGGTCTTCTATAGCGAGTTTTGCGTCTGATCTTCTATAGCAGAAGTTCAGAAGAAAGTGTGTCCAGACTCCAGATCTTGGAATAAACGTGATCGGCATTGCAGCTTTCATGGCATGGAGTATCATCTGAACTAGGTGTTGTGGTGACTGCGTCGATATCAACGGTAAGTACTGAAAATTCAGATAAGATCATGTAATTACCTCTTTCCACATAATAACTTGGCTTTTTGACATGTCTGGAGAGATTTTCAATAAATAAACCACTTACACTATGTGTGATACTTTTTAGAGAAGATGCATGCCTCATTCTTTTGCGTTCTAGACATGTCTTCTGCGAAGATTGTCTATAAATGTTAGCTGTAGTCATTTTTTTTTCTAAATCCCCGTACCGAAAGCAACAAGAATTTACTTTGTACACCTTTGTAGCGGAGATTTTTCATGTTTACTTCAGAGCTTAGGTTCGCTTCAATCATCCATAATAGGTTAATCTAAGTTTCTATTGGTAGCACCAGCTAGCAAATGTGACCTCACCGAATTTTAGTTGCAGGTTATATTCCATTGTGGGCAATAAAGGTTGCTTATCCACGTAATATTGTTGTATTCTCTAAATATAAAACCTAGAAAACACAACATCAAATAAATCTTAATGCTAAAACATTTTTACCTTTATTGTTGCTTGTCGACCCGCCTCCTAACTGTGCTTCGTCATCTTACGTGCTCCACCCCGGAGACATGCCAGTGGTAGATGGGGCCATCCTATAGTTTATAAGGCTTTCTAATCTTGCTCTACTTCGGGGCCTGCAGGTAATAAGCAAAGGCGTTAAGTGAGGTGGCGGCGGCGATGCATGGCTCTAGCACCCATGTGAGTGGCCTCACTTAAACAACGGGCAAAGGGAGCAATGAGCGGTGGACGGCGTCATATGGTGATTTTTTCACACGCCATAACTTTACTTACAACAATATACTTTGTGTCATATAATTTTTTTTCTCCCGGTGCAACGCACGGGCACGTTTCCTAGTCTTATATCTTATATTTACTAATTGGAGGCACCGTACGAGACACCACGTTAATTCCGCAAAAAACACCGTACGAGACACCACGTTAATTCTGCAAAAAATAACAATTATGTCCGTTAGATATACCAATGAGGTGTTAATAGTTGTTAGACGAAATCGGCTTTGCCCACAGCAGGAGTCCTCGCGATATAATACCCGCTTGGAAAAAAAAGCTAATTCGTTCGCATGCTCTCGCCCCCTTGCTTTCCGCCGCCTCCACGGTTCCGGCAGGCGACGCCCTGATCAGCAAACTCACAAGTTCAGCTGATCGATGTTTCTAATCCTATGCTTGCACGGCAGTTTGATTAGCCGATCTAGCTAGCTTCGTAAAACAACACCAGATCAATCAATTCATTAATCTTGCCAGCTTGTGCCGTGCTTTGCTGCTACCTAAGTGCGCGTTTTACTTCGGCTATACGTCCAGTAAGCCGAATTGCTCACGGTCGTTGCACGTCGATCCAAGCTATAAGGCCACCTTGCCGAAAAATACCCGCTGCGTCGAGTAAGCGCCACCGGATGATGCTTGACAGCGTGAGTATCAGATCAATTTGTTTTAGATCGGCCAATTTACTAATTGACTAATTCTGCGTGTCGTTTTCAATATAGGGCTGATCCAAATTGTATTTTTTCAGGCCTAACATATTTACTGCAGAATTATGATTTGAGGGGTTAAAGACAAATACTGTGGTCTATGCCACAGTGATATTGTGGGTTATATCATGCATACTGGGCACGTCGAGCATCTGCTAACGCAGGTGCATGAGAAAGTCTGGCACATGAGGTATATATAAAATCAGTCTGTCCAGTGTGTTTTATTATTTTGGTTTGCGTCTATGCCATGCAGTTCGACGTGTAACTGACACTACGGAGTTGATCCAAATTGTTTTGATTTTTGGCTAATATATCTACTGTAGATTTAGGATTTGAATGGTTGAACAAATATAATGTGGTATATGCCACGCTTATGAGAACAAATAGGGCAATGTATATCCAGAGTTCTCGGCACATCGAACATCGATCATCGGGTATTTGTTCCAAGTATAATTTTCTTTCTGATTTATTGTTTTGGTTGGCATCTAGCAATTTAATAGACGTAGGTAATCCAAATTGTGTTGTTGTTTGACTAAATATAATATATTTAAAGTAGATTTCCTTTATGAAAGGATTGAAACAAATATAATATGATATATACCACGGTTGCAAGAATAGATAAGCCAAGGTTCACGAATGTATCCTTTTATATTTTTTCATATAAATACCAGTTTCATGTACTCTATGTAGCCTACTACTGCTAATTAGGTACGGTTGGTGTCCTCTACTATTTCTTGACATACCCAATTCATATCACTGTAATGTACATACAGTCATTGGTAATATAATCCCCTAATTATTTATTTACTCAGTTATGTTATACAACATCAAAAGGACAAAACTGAGTTTAAGGATGCATACCTTCAATTTTTCTCTGCTCTAGACATTTTTTATACGAGAGGTTACTGAACAAAAGAAAATTCTTTTTACCAAACGATTATGTCCAGTTATTGCCCCTTTGTCTTTGTAGCACTAACTAATATTTAGTTTACCGGACTCATTCTCATGTGATTTCAATATGTAGTCCTTTTTTTGCCTCAAATCATCTGGTACTTTGCACACGAGTTAACTCCTAGAATGTTCCATTCTGCCATAAGAAAAGTCATTTGTATAATCTTGGAAATACTTGGCATGCCTACTGAAATTTGTTGGAATTATGCCCTAGAGGCAATAATAAAGATGTTATTATTATAATTCTTGTTCATGATAAAGTTTATATTCCATGCTAGAATTGTATTAAGCGGAAACATTAATACTTGTGTGGTTTGTGAACAACACTGTGTCCCTAGTACGCCTCTATGGACTAGCTCATTGATCAATGATGGTTAAGGTTTCCTAACCATAGACATAAGTTGTCAATTGATAATGAGATCATATTATTGGGAGAATGATATGGTGGACAGACCCAAACTAAGCGAAGCAATTACATCGTGTCATTGTGTTCATCTTTGCGAAGCTTTTCCTATGTCAAATATTGTATTCCTTAGACCATGAGATAATGCAACTCCCTGGTATCGGAAGAAAGCTTTGAGGTCATCAAACGTCATCCTATGAGAGGGTGATCATAAAGGTGTCTCTCAGGTGATCGGAAAGTATCTGTTGGGTTGTATGTATCGAGATGGGATTTGTCCCTCCCAAGTCGGAGAGATATACTTCGGGCACACTCGGTAATCGATATCAACACCGCTTGCAAGCATTTGGTTAAGGAGTTAATCACAAAGTGATATCGGATTACGGAACGAGTAAAGTACTTGCTGTGAACGAGATTGAACTAGGTATGACGGTACCGACGATCGAATCTCGGGCAAGTAAAATATCGCGAGACGAAGAGAATATATATATGGGATTGATTGAATCCTGGCATCGTGGTTCATCCGATATGATCATCGATGAATGTGTGGGAGTCAATATGGGTGCCCAGACCCCGCTGTTGATTATTGATAGAAGATCATGTCTGCATATTCTCGAACCCGCAGGGTCACACACTTAACGTGTCTCGACGCTAGGATAGATTGGATACTTGGTTTATGAATTTTTGTTCGGAGTCTCGGATGGGATCCGGGATATCACGAGAGGTTTCGGAGTGGTCCGGAGAATAAGATTCATATAAGGCAGTGCAGTTTTTGGAGTTCGGAATTGTTCCGGATTAATCGGTATTGTACCGGAAGCTTCTAGAACCTTCCGGAAGGGGCCCAACGTGGTCCCACCTTCCGGGAGGGGGCATGGGCCTATGAGGGAGTGTCCTGGCCGCATTGGGCCAGGGGCACAAGGCCCCATAGGGCCCAGCCAATCCTAAATAAGTTTAAACTCGTTTAAACTAGAGATAGGATTTCTAGATAAGGGAGAGTTTAAATTGTTTAAACTAGAGATAGGCTTGGAGGATGGGAAAGGGATGGCCGCACCCCCCCTCTATATATAGAGGGCTGGTGCGCCCCTCCCCCCAACACACACCTCCCTCCAAACCCTAGTAGCCCTGCTGCCTTCCTCTCTCCCTCCCGACTGTTTGTAGGCGAAGCCCTGCTGCAGAAATTCTCCACCATATACACCGCGCCGTCGCGTTGTAGATCCAATCTATCTCTCCACCATACTTGCTGGTCCGAGGAAGGAGGAGACGTCGAGGTGCTGCACGTGTGCATCTCACGGAGGCACCGCCACTTGTGGTGCTAGATCGGATCGGATCGCGAGGAGGAGAAGCGAGTACGACTACATCACCCACGTTCCGACGAACGTTCCGCTGTGCGAATCTTCAAGGGTATGAAGATCTAATCCAATCTCTCTCGTTGTTTGCATCTCCTAGATTAGATCTTGGCTTTCCCTCTGTTCGCTTCCGTAGAAAATTTTGATTTACTATGCTGCGAAACCCTTCAGTGGTATCAGAGCTAGATCTATGCGTAGATGTGATTCACGAGTAGAACGCAACATGGTTGTTGCGGGCGTTGATGTTTTCTGTTGCAAGCCTCTTGTTTGTGTTCTTCTTATGACGCGGGATAGTGAGATTGAAGCGGTCCAGGCCAACCTTACGTGACGTCGTTCGCGAGACCGGCTCCGCACTTGACGTGTGGCTTGTACCACACATGCGGCTGGTGGATGTCAGTTTCTCTCACTATAGTTGTCATGGGATTAACACCGGAGTTTGGCAACCATAATATCACCATTGTGGCTTTCCGTAGGTAAGAATCGTTCTTAGCATCTACTCCCATAAGCCACGTAAAACATGCAACAACAAAGTAGAGGCGTCTAACTTGTTTTTGCAGGGAGTGTTTTCTGTGATATGGTATGGCCCAAGATGTGATGTGTATATTGTATGCGATGATCATGTTTTGTAATGTTTCACGACTTGCATGTCGATGAGTACACAACCGGCAGGAGCCATATGGTTGTCTTTATAATTGTGTATGACCTGCGAGTCAACTTCTTATACGCCATGTAATAGCTTTACTTTATCGCTAAGTAGTTAGCAATAGTTGTAGTTGCTATTCGTGGTGGAGGCAATCATGGTGGAGTGATGGAGATCATGCCGGAACGCACAAGATGGAGATCATTGCGCGAAGATTGGCTATACCATGTCACATAAAGTTATATGCATGTGATGTTTATCCTTTTATGTATCTTATCATGCTTAGATCGCGACGGTAGCATTATAAGATGATTCCTCACTTAAAGATCAAGATAAAAACTGTGTTCTCCCCAAGTATGCACCGTTGCGAAAGTTCGTCGTGTCCAAGCATCACGTGATGATCGGGTGCTATAGACTCTACGCTCACATACAACGGGTGCAAGCCAGTTTTGCACACGCGGAAATACTTGGGTCTAACTTGACGAGCCTAGCATGTACAGACATGGCCTCGGAACACAAGAACCGAAAGGTTAAGCATGAGTCATATGAATGATATGATCGACACTTCGTTGTCCACCATTGAAACCACATCTCTTCTCGTGAAGATCGGATTAGGTGTGGTGAATTTGGATCGTGTTCACTAAACAACTTGAGGGATGTTGAATTTAGTGGGAGTTCATCTAGTAATTTGATTAAAAGTTGAACTAGTTATCATGAACATAGTCTAATTTGTACTTGCAAATATTGTAGATCACATGGCTAAGTCCAACTTCAACTTCAACGTTTTTGCTGAGAAAGAAAAGCTTAAGAACAATGGGTCTAACTTCACCAACTGGTTCTGCAATCTGAGAATCATTCTCTCTGGCGGTCAAAAGGACTATGTCCTTGAGAAAGCGTTAGGTAACCCCCCCGCTGCAACTGCGCCGGCTGATGAGAAAGCTGTCTATCAGTCGCGCAAAGATGTTTATGGTGTGATTAAGAGCACCATGTTGTTTGCTATGGAACCGGAACTTCAAAATCGTTTTGAAAACTATCCCGGGCCCTTTGAGATTCTCGAGGAGCTGAAAACCATGTTTCAGACTCAGGCCCGTTCTGAGAGATATGAGATCTCTGAGAAGTTCTTTAACTACAAGATGGAGGAAGGGAGTTCCGTTAGTGAGCACGCCATTAAGATGTCGGGCTACACTCAACGCCTTGAGCAATTGGACTGCAAGATTCCAGAGGAGCTCAAGATTGACAGGGTTCTACAATCACTCCCTCCCAGCTACAAAAGTTTTGTAGTGACTCGTAATCAGATTGGTTCCACTGATACGATCACCGAGCTCTTCGCAAAGCTGAAGGCTGCGGAGGTGGACATCAAGAAGGATAATCATGTGTTGATGGTCAACAAGCCCTCCTTCAAGAAAGGTAAAGGTGCAAAGAAGCCCTTCAAGAAAAGCGGCGGCAAGCGCGTTGCCCCTACTGAGAAGAAGCTCAAGTCTGGTCCTAAGCCGGACACTGAGTGCTTCTATTGCAAGGACAAGGGTCACTGGAAGCGCAACTGTCCGAGGTACTTAGCGGACAAGAAGGCTGGCACCATCAAAGGTATATTTGATATACATGTTATTGATGTTTTCCTTACTAGCCCTCATTGTAGTGCCTGGGTATTTGATACTGGTTCAGTTGCTAATATTGGTAACTCGAAATAGGAGCTACGGAATAGACGGCGGCTTGCGAGGGATGAGGTGACGATGCGCGTTGGCAACGGATCAAGAGTTGATGTGATGGCCGTCGGCACGCTCTCCTTAGTTTTACCTTCGGGATTAGTTTTAAACCTTAATAAATGTTATTATGTGCCTGCGTTGAGCATGAACATTATTTCTGGATCGTGTTTATTGCAAGACGGTTATTCATTTAAATCGGAGAATAATGGTTGTTCTATTTATATGAGTAACATATTTTATGGTCATGCACCTCTTGTGAATGGTTTATTTCTTCTAAATCTCGAAAGGGATGAAACACACATCCATAACATTGAGGCTAAGAGATGCAAAATAGATAGTGATAATACTACTTATTTGTGGCACTATTGTCTAGGTCATATTGGTGTAAAGCGCATGAAGAAACTCCATTCTGATGGACTTTTGGAGTCTCTTGATTTTGAATCATTTGACACATGCGAACCATGCCTCATGGCCAAGATGATCAAAACCCCGTTCTCCGGTATGATGGAGCGAGCAACGGACTTGTTGGAAATCATACATACCGATGTATGCGGACCGATGAGTGTTTCGACGCGCGGTGGATATCGCTATTTTCTCACTTTTACCGATGACTTAAGTAGATATGGGTATATCTATTTAATGAAACATAAATCTGAAACGTTTGAAAAGTTCAAAGAATTTCAGAATGAAGTGGAGAACCATCGTAACAGAAAGATTAAGTTTCTGCGATCCGATCGTGGGGGCGAATATTTGAGTTATGATTTTCTCACGCATCTCAAAACAAGTGGAATCGTTTCACAACTCACGCCACCCGGAACACCACAGCGCAATGGTGTGTCTGAACGTCGGAATCGAACCCTATTAGATATGGTCCGATCGATGATGTCTCTTACTGATTTGCCGTTATCATTTTGGGGTTATGCATTAGAAACCGCTGCATTCACTTTAAATAGGGCTCCATCTAAATCCATTGAGACGACACCGTATGAACTGTGGTTTGGTGCTAAACCTAAGTTGTCATTTCTTAAAGTTTGGGGATGCGAAGCTTACGTCAAGAAGTTGATGCCGGACAAGCTCGAACCCAAAGCGGAGAAATGCGTCTTCATAGGATACCCTAAGGAAACTATTGGGTATACCTTCTATCACAGAACCGAAGGCAAAGTGTTTGTCGCAAAGAACGGTTCCTTTCTTGAGAAGGAGTTTCTCTCGAAAGAAGTGAGTGGGAGGAAAGTAGAGCTAGACGAGGTTATTGAACCTTCTATTGAATTGGAGAGTAGCGCAACACCTGAAATTGTTCCAGTGCCGCCTGCACCAACAATAGAGGAAGCTAATGACAAGGATCATGAAGCTTCGGACGATGCTGCTACTGAACGTCACAGGTCGACAAGGTCGCGTGCCCCTCCTGAGTGGTACGGCAACCCTGTCTTGACTGTCTTGTTAGTAGAAGACAGTGAACCTACGAACTATGAGGAAGCGATGATGAGCCCAGACTCTGAGAAATGGCTAGAAGCCATGAAATCCGAATTGGGATCCATGAGCGAAAACCAAGTATGGACTTTGGTGGACCCTCCTAGCGACCGAAAGGCCATTGAGTGCAAATGGATCTTCAAGAAGAAAACGGACGCGGATGGTAATGTTACCGTCTATAAAGCACGGCTTGTTGCGAAAGGTTTTCGACAAGTTCAAGGTGTTGACTACGATGAGACTTTCTCTCCCGTAGCGATATTTAAGTCCATTTGGATTTTATTAGCAATTGCTGCGTTTCATGATTATGAAATATGGCAAATGGATGTCAAGACTGCTTTCCTCAATGGCAACATTGATGAGGAGTTGTATATGATGCAACCCGAAGGTTTTGTCGATCCTAAGGATGCTGATAAAGTATGCAAACTTCAGCGTTCCATTTATGGACTGAAGCAAGCGTCTCGGAGTTGGAACCTTCGTTTTGATCAAGTGATCAAGAGCTTTGGATTTGTTCCAAATTTCTACGAAGCTTGCATCTACAAGAAAGTGAGTGGGAGCTCGGTGACGTTTCTGGTACTATATGTGGATGACATATTGATTATTGGAAATGACATCAACATGCTTAACGAAGTGAAGAGTTATTTGAACAAGTGTTTTTCAATAAAAGACCTAGGTGAAGCTGCTTATATATTGGGCATCAAAATCTATAGAGATAGACAAAGACGCCTGATAGCTTTAAGCCAGAGTACATACCTAGACAAAGTTCTGAAAAGGTTCAGAATGGATAAGGCATTGAAAGGTTCAGTGCCTATGTTGTCAGGTAAGATATTGAGCAAGGCTCAGTGTCCAGCTACGGTAAATGATAGGGAAGCTATGAGCAAAGTGCCTTATGCCTCGGCCATAGGTTCCATCATGTATGCCATGCTGTGTACTAGACCGGATGTGTCCAATGCTCTTAGTTTGACGAGCAGATATCAAAGTGATCCAGGAGAGGAACACTGGACAGCTGTGAAGAACATCCTAAGGTACCTAAATAGGACTAAAGAAATGTTCTTAGTCTATGGGGGTGATGAACAGCTCGTCGTAAAAAGGTTACGTCGATGCTAGTTTCGACACCGACAAGGATGATGCTAAATCTCAGACAGGATACGTGTATATTTTGAATGGAGGAGCTATGAGCTGGAGAAGCTGCAAGCAAAGCATGGTCGCGGGATCTACAGTAGAAGCGGAATACATGGCTGCCGCAGAAGCGTCAAGTGAAGGAGTTTGGATCAGAAACTTCATCACTGAGCTTGGCGTGGTTCCAAGTGCATTGGACCCACTGGAGATATTGTGTGACAACACTGGCGCCATAGCACTCGCTAAGGAACCAAGATATCATCCAAAGACCAAGCATATCAACCGCAAGTTTCATATAATCCGAGATTATATAGTAGATGGAGATCTGAAGATCATCAAAGTACATACAGATCTGAATGTCGCAGATCCATTGACTAAACCTCTTCCACGTGTAAAACATGGTCAGCACCTCAGTGCCATGGGTGTAAGATTGTTGCCAAATGTAAACTAGATTATTGACTCTAGTGCAAGTGGGAGACTGTTGGAATTATGCCCTAGAGGCAATAATAAAGATGTTATTATTATAATTCTTGTTCATGATAAAGTTTATATTCCATGCTAGAATTGTATTAAGCGGAAACATTAATACTTGTGTGGTTTGTGAACAACACCCTATCCCTAGTACGCCTCTATGGACTAGCTCATTGATCAATGATGGTTAAGGTTTCCTAACCATAGACATGAGTTGTCAATTGATAATGAGATCATATCATTGGGAGAATGATATGGTGGACATACCCAAACTAAGCGAAGCAATTAGATCGTGTCATTGTGTTCATCTTTGCGAAGCTTTTCCTATGTCAAATATTGTATTCCTTAGACCATGAGATAATGCAACTCCCTGGTATCGGAAGAAAGCTTTGAGGTCATCAAACGTCATCCTATGAGAGGGTGATCATAAAGGTGTCTCTCAGGTGATCGGAAAGTATCTGTTGGGTTGTATGTATCGAGATGGGATTTGTCCCTCCCAAGTCGGAGAGATATACTTCGGGCCCACTCGGTAATCGATATCAACACCGCTTGCAAGCATGTGGTTAAGGAGTTAATCACAAAGTGATATCGGATTACGGAACGAGTAAAGTACTTGCCGTGAACGAGATTGAACTAGGTATGACGGTACCGACGATCGAATCTCGGGCAAGTAAAATATCGCGAGACGAAGGGAATATATATATGGGATTGATTGAATCCTGGCATCGTGGTTCATCCGATATGATCATCGATGAATGTGTGGGAGTCAATATGGGTGCCCAGACCCCGTTGTTGATTATTGATAGAAGATCATGTCTGCATATTCTCGAACCCGCAGGGTCACACACTTAACGTGTATCGACGCTAGGATAGATTGGATACTTGGTTTATGAATTTTTGTTCGGAGTCTCGGATGGGATCCAGGATATCACGAGAGGTTCCGGAGTGGTCCGGAGAATAAGATTCATATAAGGCAGTGCAGTTTTTGGAGTTCGGAATTGTTCCGGATTAATCGGTATTGTACCGGAAGCTTCTAGAACCTTCCGGAAGGGGGCCAACGTGGTCCCACCTTCCGGGAGGGGGCATGGGCCTATGAGGGAGTGTCCTGGCCGCATTGGGCCAGGGGCACAAGGCCCCATAGGGACCAGCCGGTCCTAGATAAGTTTAAACTCGTTTAAACTAGAGATAGGATTTCTAGATAAGGGAGAGTTTAAATTGTTTAAACTAGAGATAGGCTTGGAGGATGGGAAAGGGCTGGCCGCACCCCCCCCTCTATATATAGAGGGCTGGTGCGCCCCCTCCCCCCAACACACACCTCCCTCCAAACCCTAGTAGCCCTGCTGCCTTCCTCTCTCCCTCCCGACTGTTTGTAGGCGAAGCCCTGCTGCAGAAATTCTCCACCATATACACCGCGCCGTCGCGTTGTAGATCCAATCTATCTCTCCACCATACTTGCTGGTCCGAGGAAGGAGGAGACGTCGAGGTGCTGCACGTGTGCATCTCACGGAGGCACCGCCACTTGTGGTGCTAGATCGGATCGGATCGCGAGGAGGAGAAGCGAGTACGACTACATCACCCACGTTCCGACGAACGTTCCGCTGTGCGAATCTTCAAGGGTATGAAGATCTAATCCAATCTCTCTCGTTGTTTGCATCTCCTAGATTAGATCTTGGCTTTCCCTCTGTTCACTTCCGTAGAAAATTTTGATTTACTATGCTGCGAAACCCTTCAAAATTTACCTCCAATCTAACTTTGATTGAGCTGTATAAAAGTTGACCGGATTGTCTTTGATTAATTGATTACAAACATATAAAAATAATGTAATATGAAATCTCTGTTTTGCAGTGATGGATGTGTTACGGACTCCTATATTTATTCGTAGTTTTTTCTTCAGAAAATCAAGTTCATACGGATATCGAGCTGAAAAAGGTACTTAACTATCGCAGAGTAATTAGACAATGGTATGAGCTATTTATTACTTTGTGGTCATTTCATAATACTGCATATTAATCCACACTATAGTTGTACATTTTTCAATTCATCATAATATAACGAAGAAAATATCACATATCATACAAACACTAATAAAATAAGTAGTTAAAACATCTTTGTCAATATTTCATAGTTCCATTTTCCCCAAGATTTTTAAAAATACCATGTAAACTTTTTATGTGTAGTGCAAAGTAGTAGGATTTTGTTTAGAATGTGTAGCAAATTTTTCAAATGGCTAGCCGTGCAGGGGCATAGGTTAATGACTAGTTACTATAATCAAGTTCTTCAGGCTCCTCCCTTTGGATTCTTATCATCTTGAGGTCTTCAACAGGATTGGCTCAGCTTTACCTGCAAATTTAGTTAGAACGAGAGTTTGACTCTCGGTTATCTTACCTAGCTGTGTCTCAGCAATCCTCATTCTTTCTTGGAGGGCCTGCAAATCATTCCTCAAACTTACAGCTTGGTTAGATAATTTACCAAGCATAGCATCATGGTACTCCGTTATTTTAATAAGAATATTGTTTTGCTCATTTTGTGAGTCTATAAAAGATTAAGTGTTTCCTGGAGACTACCATTACTAGTTCCCATATTATTACTAGAGTTACCTGCATGACTAAAATAATGTTACTAAAAATTAGGATTATAATTCTTCTTCCAAGCAGGGTTATAATCATTACGAGCTATGAAGTCTATTTCTTCAATATTTGATTCAGGGATAGCTCTTACCTGGTTTTCCTTACCTTATACGGCTAATATGACCTCATCCAACTTAGCATTGAGTTCTTCATTTTCTTGTGGTGAGACGAAGTTCACTTTCTTCGTGTTTGATCTATCCACGTGCCATTGGACATGGTTGTCTTGCATATTGTCTAGCAGCTGCTTTGCTTCGGTAATATGTTTACCCATAAATGTTCCTCCAACTGCAGTATCAAGCATAGACTTAGACACATGATTAAGAGCATTATAAAATAAATGGAGAATTAACCAGTCTTCCATCCCATGACTAGGACAATTTCTCATGCATGCTTTCATCCTCTCCCATGCAAGCTCTAGTGGCTCACTCTCTTCCTATCTAAAACCAGTACTATTAGATTTTAGTTGCATAGTCTTTGCAGGTGGGAAAAATTTAGTCATAATTAAAGAAGTACATTCCACCCATGATGTAATAGTATTTCTAGGCAAAGATAGCAACCATTCTTTTTCCCTTCCTCTAAGAGAGAAAGGAAATAAGCGCAATTTTACCGCATCGGGGTCAACATCTTTTATGCGCATCATATCACACATTTTAGTCAAAGTGTTCAAGTGCATACATGCGTCCTCAACAGCAGAGCCTACAAATTGTTTCTGTTGAACCAAACTTAAATAATGGGGCTTAATTTCATAGTCATCAGCAGCAATTGTTGGCTGAGTAATAGGAGTACGCAAATAATCATTATTGGGAGTTCCAAACTCCCCAAGCTTCTTTTCAGCCATATTTCTTGTGTTTTGGGTTTTATTTAAATAGAGACTTATAATAGTAAAAGTAAGAATTTAAAGGCTAACAAATGTTTTTGGTTTTTCAAATAATGACTAGAAGCAAAATAAAAATTAAAAACAAGAATTAAAACTAGCAAGGTTCCTACTAACCTCACCAGGGTAGCTATTACTTCCCCGCCAACGGCACCAGAAAAAGGGTTTATACCTTCGATCTGGATTACGGATGTAGTATAGCTCTTTTTCCCTAGTAGATCTAGGTTTATCGAATCCTCGGGAAACAGAAGCGTAGTGAAGTTACTTTAACGGACCTTCGGGAGTTTTAGAATTCCTTTTGTGTTTTTACCAGACCGAGAGTTTGCATCTTTTGTTGTTGATGATGATGGAGAGAGAGGGCCTAGGGCATTCAGTTTCACCTGTAGCTATGCAAAACATCTGATGGGAATAAAAGATAAAAATAAAGTATCCATTTAGTTGTTAGAGCAAGATAAATTATATGTGGGAAGTGCATCCATAATTGCTATTGCCTCCGCAACCTCTTATAGCAATAACCTACTAGTTGCATCCATAGAAGAAATAGAACTAATGATATGCATAGTGATGTCACCGTTAATCCCAAGTAAATCCCGAAGGGTTCGTAGCATAGAAACCAAAAAAATCCTACGATGGGAACTATTATACGCCAAGATCTCTCTATTAGATACAAGCAATGGGTGGATATACATCCATGGAGAACATACCCTCGAAGACAACAAAGATTTGTTAACGAGATGGAAATCGTGGATGATATAGTCGTACACTTGCTGATCTCAAGATCTTGATAAAGTTCAGCAGGTCCAGCTCCAGCACGTCCATTAGATCCAGCTCCAGCAAGTCCAGCACCACCAAGTCTAGCACCGCAAAGCAGCGGTGCATCCGTGATCGCACACACGTCCGGTACCCCGACAACCTCTGGCCCTTGCTCCAGCAAAGCAGCGGAAGCAGCAACTCCTTTCCAAATAAAGCCACCGGGTACATGTATCTCGCTAATCCGAGACCATGGGAAAAAAATACTAGAGGGGGAGAGAGATCCTTCACGAGGAGGTGTGAGGAAGAAGGGGTGTGAGGGGGGCCTTTTATAGGAGGAGGGGGTGCCCCTCCCCATGGCCGGCGCCTCATGGAGGTGACCCCTCACCTCCCTCATTCATGTGGTGGTAACCCCTTCCACATAAATTTTCCCTTAACATTCCCTTTTAAAGTATCCACTTTAAATGCATTAAATTTCTCCAAATTTAATGCTCTCTCATTTAATAAAACTCTTTTATTAATTTTATTCAGAATTTTGTTAATTACTTTAATTAACAAACATTCAGATAAAACCCCCTGCAACATTTCAATATAACTTGCAGAACCAATTTCAGCAATTTGACCCGAAATAGTTTTGGTGTCTATTGAAATAATTCCAACGCTTTCTTAAATCTTTATCTGAAACATATTTGCTCCAAATGGTGTCGGTATCCCTTAAGTGTGTCACCCTACGGTTCGCGAATAATGCAGACATGATCGAGACCCGTCTCAGATCAATAATCAGAAGCGGGACCTGGAGATCCATACTGACTCCTACACATTCAACGATGACTTCTGTGATCGTGAGAACCTTTAACACTAGTAAATAAATCCCTTTGTCACGATATATTACATGTACGAGATTCGATCATCGGTATTTCCATACCTAGTTTGATCTCCTTACCGACATGTACTCTTTTCTCATTCCCGTGATATAACATTCTAGTGATCTCATCACTTGCTTGCAAGCTAATTAACGTGATATCACCGAGAGGGCCCAGAGTATACTTATCCGTCATCGGGATGGACAAATCCCACTCTTGATCCATGAGCCTCTACATAACATTTTCGTAGCACTGAACCCACCTTTATAATCACCCTTTCACGGTGTGACGTTTGATGTTCTCAAAATACTCTTCTAGTGTTAGTGATTGACATGATGTCATGGTCTAAGGACTAGGATTACTTCATATGATGTTATAGCAATATAAACACAATGACTTTGATCGTAATGCTATACTTCGGATGAATGTTCATCACATCATTCCACTAATGTTGTGACCTCGTTATTAACAACATCCAATGTCCATGACCAGGAAACCTTGATCGTCTTGTTAATCAAGGTGCTAGTTTATAAGAGAGGCATAACTAGGAACTTCCCTTTTTTTTATTAAACACACATGTATTAACATTTCCAAATTAATACAATTATAGCATCCAAAATAAACATTTATCATAAACAAGGAATAAGATAATAACCACTTTATTATTGCCTCTCGGGCATATTCCCTTCAGTCTCCCACTTGCACAAGAGTAAATAATCTAATTTGAAAAACTTTGTGTATTTAACACCTATGGATTTCTGGTGTTGCATATACGCAATTGCTAGTAGTTAACATAATCTCCTTGTGTATTTGCATGTCTTTGCGTCTCTACGCATCACTCATTCTCAAATGAGATGGCATTGTATAAATTTGGTCCTTTGGTGAGACCTTTAGTTTGTTCGGGTTAAAATATGTTGATATTATTGTCATACAATATATCTTCATAGTATTAGCCCACTTTGAACCACACCTAGTTTGATAACAAACTACTTAACACAAATGCCCTCCTATGCTGCTACTATAGCAGTCATACTTAGCCTTTTGTTGTAGTATGCGTCACAATGTCTCCACTTTGGAACTCATCCAAAACCATCATGGAACATCTTTTCCATTATATTGTGCCACCCATAGTCTAAATTGAGATAAATTTTAATTTGTATCTTGTGATAAAACTAGTATCAATGTAATACTTTACAATGAACTACCTTTAACTATTTGTCACTTATACATGATATATTCTTAGTTATTCCAAAGCTCATAAGAATATCTTTACTATCGTCCAATGATCATCTTATGAATAATTTTGGTATGTGCTCATAACATTTAGAGCATAGGACATATCTGGATATATACATATCACGGTATAATCGATCAAAATCTTCATGGGATTTTACTCACCAAGTGTTGAAACACTTGAATCTTGATACAATCCTTTCCATGCAGCAAGAACCTTCTTGTTGTTTCCATATTGAACCCTTTCAATATCTCATATATGTATGCCTGGCACAACCATATTAGCGCCTCAATCTTTCCATATAGACATTGATGCCAAATATTCCGGTTTTGCCCAAGTCTTTCATCGGAATCCTATTTTAATGAAATTCTTAACTTGTGTCAATAAAAGATACATCATTTCCAATCAACATCATGTCATCTACATAATGTGTTTAGAAATATATCTTAGCACTCCCACTTAATTTCTTGCAAATGCAAGCATCTTCATCGTCTCCGATGAATTTAAACTCCTTTAACATTTTCATCATGGTGAAGATTCCAACTCCACTCTGCTCGCTTCAACTATTGAAGTTTGCATGTTGTTTTAGCACCCTTTGAATTAACAAAACCCTTCGGACCGTGTCTTGTACATGTCCTAGGTAACCATTCTATTATAAGAACATTGTTTTGTTTGTTCAACTACCATACACCAAATTATATGTAGTGGTTGCTACATTAATCCGTCAAGACTAAATATCACTATGAAAGATCAAATCTTGTCATAGTCAACTCCTTGAACGTTGCCATAAACTTCTTTCCGACATGTTGACTATTGCATAGATGTTAAACATCCAGGTCTATTTATTTATAGATCCAAACACGACCGATAGGCTTCACGCCTTTCCGAAGGGTCTTCCAAGTTCAGAAACTTGATTTCTCATGTATGGATACTATCACGGATTCTATGACTTCTAATCATTTTATGGAGTCAGGGCCCATCATCGCTTCTTTACATGTAGTCGGTTCATCATTGTCAAAACAATAACGACTTGTTTATCAAATCCCACTATTTGATTCTTACCGACCCACACAGTTCAATAGGAACTCTAATCTCCGAGATCACAACAATTATAATCACGGGACCCATGAGCATTATGGTCGCCACCAGGACACTTTCCGGCGCTGCGGTACTTAGCACATATAGCCAAGGTTCAACAACCTTATCAAAGTTCTATTGTCCTCCCACTTAACTTTTTGCGAAAAATTCCTTCTCAAGAAACTTGACATTCCAAGCGACAAACTCTTTTGTCCTCGGTGTTATGGAGGAATTCCCAACAAATTCTTTGGGATAACCTACAAAGACGTTCTTAACCGACTTTGGTTGTAAACATTTAACTTATGCATAGCATACCAAAATTTAAGAAAAGACAACTCGGGTTTTATCCCAAACCATAACTCATATGGTGTCATTTCAACGGATCACGATGGTTCTCTTTTCAGTGTAAAAGCGGTAGTCTCTAAAGCTTTAATACTTAAAACATAATGGCATATTTATAAATGACACCTTTGATCTTACCATGTCAAACAAGGTTTGATTTGATCTCTCAAACATACCATACTCCTGTGGTTTATCGGGAAGTGCAAATTCATGGAACAGTTCTTGAAATCTTAGGTGTTTTGCTAAACATGTAACTCAAATATCTTCCTTTATGATTGAATCATAAACTCTTTATTTTCTTGTTACAATGATTTTCCACTTCATCTTGAAAGTGTTTGAACAATTTTCAAATGTTTCATACTTCTTCCTTATTAAGTAAATATATAGATATATTCACTTAAATTTCTGGAGAAAGCATATGAAGCAAAAATATCCATCGCATATGGCTACACATAATGGACTATGCACATCAGCATGCACAATTTCCAATAAGCTAGTCATTCGTTCCTCTTTGGCCTATGAACGGAGTTCCAATTATCTCGAGGAAAGTCTCACAAGCGTCAATTGATCAAAATCAAGGACTCCAAAAATCCATCAATCATGGAGTTTCTTCATGTTTACTTTCCAATATAATTCAAACAGCGATGTCACTTCATAAGTGATCTTCCAATCATTTGTCTTACGACATTTTAGCAATAATGTTTATGGATGTGATTTCTCCAACTAGACTTGTAAAAGTTCATCCATCCTTTATGGAATACGGTAATTATTTGAACAACCATTGTTCTCGTAATACCAAAACAAAATAACAATTAATAAACATATCTTGAAGGCTAGGTTTGACGACAACGAAAAACACAATAATACTTTATTTGTTTTTGATGAACATCATCACTTATTCTCTTGCTAGTTACTTAGGCCGTTGCAGTTCATGAATTGTGTTGTTCTATATGACATTTCACACCAACCAATTCGGTATCCAATACCGGTATCCAATACCTAAGAACCACATTGTTTAACGAGCAAGGAATACAGCCATAACATGTATATCTTCTATATACCTAAGTTGGACATCTCCAACTTTTCTTTTTTGCCAAATATTTTATAGATTCTCTTTCAGCAATTCCTTTTCTTTTAAAAGAATCTATAAACATCAATAGTGGTGTCATTCACATGACACATAGTACAAAGTGTATATAGTCAAATACTAATACCTTTGGACTTACACTTTGAAGTGGATCACCAACCTCAAATGTTTGGCATTCTTTCAAAAATACATTCTTTAGTAATCTATTACTGTAGTAAACATTTTACTTACATCTTCTATTCATCCTTATCATGACAACTTTCATGATCAAGCTACTATAGCCTATAAGGAAGAATGCCAAGTATAATTTTAGTTCCCAAAACCTTTTGGGAGATTCGGATGCCTAGCATCTCCATCCTTCACAAATTCTCATACAATATGAGAACATGTCTTTTGCTAAATTATACTCTATCATAATGCAACCAAAAACTTTGTTTCAGATATCACAATATCTTTCACACATGATGGTTTCTGAAACAATTCTTTCAGCTCCTAGATAACCTCGATATTAAAACAACTTTTGAATATCAAGAGTCATGGAGGCAAACATGATACTTTAGATACTAACATTGGAATTCTTACTCTTGATTTAATACTACTTATTAAACTTCATGGAGTAAATAGAGTTTGCTGAAAGTTTGCAATAGGACTACTAAACTTTAAATTGACATTCAAAACAATACGATACCACTTCGTAAAGTAAATATCTAGAATTCTATAGTTCTATTATCTCAATTAAAACTAAGCATAAGGTAGTAAATAGATGCCAATGACTACAACGAATTATGCAAATTCACTTTGATTTAGTTTATGACAAATTTTGTTCGACTAATCCAAATTAGAAATGAACTCCCACTAAAAAACGACATCCTTCGTGCCTTTTTGGTGATTACATGAGCCAAATCCACTACACCAAGTCGGATCATGACGTGGGTCGGTGTAGCTTCAAAGGCAAGCATCAATATGGGCATCACATAAACTATATAATTCATGCTTAACCTTTCGGTCTGTGTTCCGAGGCCATGTTTGTACATGCTAGGCTCGCCAAGTAAGAACCTTAGTACTCACGTGTGTAAAACTGTCTTACACCCGTTGTATGAAAGCGAAGAGTCGAGTACACCCGATCATCACGTGATGTCTCGAAACACGATCCATAGAACGGTGCATACTTAAGGAAGAACACATTTTATCTTGATATTTAAATGAGGGATCATCTTATAATGCTACTAAAAGTGCCAAACTAACAACATAAGATGCGAACATCATATGTGTAAAGTGGAATGATATGGTCCATGCATTCGATCACCATCATATGCATCGTGGTATTATCTCTATGATTCCTTTGTGTGTAAGGCCAAGGTCTATGGAACTTACACATTAGGTGTGTTGTAAGGGTATCAACTATACATCAACTTACAACATTTCCATATCATTCACTAGCGCAGCAATGATCTAAACTAGATGCCTCTAATTTATCAATTGCAAGTTTTACGTGGCTTAGGTCTTTCGGAGATAGAACCGGTCTTACCTACGAACATGGAACCACAATGATGATAACTAAGTTATTAGCAACTCGTTGTAAATCAGATATTGACTATAGTAGGAGAGACAGACACACACCAGCCACTTATGCAAAACTAGTTGCATGTCAGTCGTTGAACCGGTCTCATGTGCGATGACATGTAAGGTTGGTCCGGGCCGCTTCATCCCACTATGCCACTGCTGACTCGTGTATTAACGAGCTCGTTGGGGAACCCCAAGAGGAAGGTATGATGAGTACAACAGTAAGTTTTCCCTTAGTTATGAAACCAAGGTTATCAATCCAGTAGGAGCAAGGAAACACCTCCAAGGTGTTGCTAGCTGGACTTTGGCATGGCGTACTACCGTCTCCAGCAGCAACGTCGAAACCTGCACAACACAACCAGAGAACTTTGCCCCCAACTTATAGTGAGGTTGCAAATCTCACCGGTTTTGCTGAAAACAAAGGATTAAACGTATTGTGTGGAAGAGAGTAATAGTTTGTAGAAAGTAAACAGAAAGCAGTAAACAGTTGTAGATTGATAATAAAAGAAATGACCGGGGTGCATAGTTCACTAGTGGTGGCTCTCCTTAAGATAGATAACATGTTGGGTGAACAAATTATAGCGGAGCAATTGACAAACATCGAGAAAGCAATACATGCATATACTAATCATCTTGACTCCTTTGAGATTTGATTGGGCATTACAACATTATACATAGACCATAATCCAACTGCATCTATGACTAATAATCCACCTTCAGGTTATCATCCGAACCCCCTCCAGTATTAAGTTGCAAGCAACAGATAATTGCATTTACGCATTGCATGTAAAGTAAACAATACGATTGTTCTATGAACAAAGGATTATTGTTTTCTCCCTAGTAGCAACAGCACATCTAGTACCTTATAGATTTCTGTCACTTCCCCAGATTACTAGAGGCATGAACCCACTATCAAGCATAAATACTAACTCCTGGAGTTGCTAGCATCTACTTGGCCAAGATAGCTACTAACAACGAAAAGCATGCAAGATCGCAAATAACAAAGACATGATAGAACCAATAATCAATCTGAAATAGCATCTCAATATCCATCGGATCCCCGCAAACACAACATGTAGATTTACAAATAGATGATCTTGATCATGAACGGAGCTCTAAGATCTAGACATGATAGCACAAAGGAGAAGAACCAACCATCTAGCTACTACATGGACCCGTAGTCCAAGGATGAACTACTCACGCATCACACCAGAGGCTTGCATGGTGATGAAGAAAGCCTCCAGGGTGAATTCTCCCCTCTCCGGCAGGGTGCCAGGAAGAGCTTCAAATCCCTCCCGATCTAGGGATGGAGATGACGGCGGCTACAGACTCTTTTGTAGATTTTTAATTGGGTACTTAGGGTTTCTATATCGGAGGCATCTTATAGGCGAAAGGGGAGGCCAAGGGGGTGCCCGAGGCGGCCAGACCACCCCCTAGCACGGGCCAGGCTTGGCCGCACGGCCAGGTGGTGTGGCGGCCTCCTGGCCCCTATCCATCTCGTATTCTGGCTCCGTGTGTCCCTTGGTGAAAAACTGACTTTGGCTTTTGTCCCGTCCAATTCCGAGAATATTCATTTTCTGACTTTCCTGGAACCAAAAACAGCAGAAAACAGGCAGCTGGCACTGTGTCTCTTGTTAATAGGTTAGTCCAAGAAATTGTATAAAAAGTACTCCAAAGTGTGGAAAAACATAAGAAAGTTGATAAAACCAAGCATGGAACATCAAAAATTATGGATATGTTAGAAACGTATCAACATCCCCAAGCTTAACTCCTGCTCGTCCTCGAGTAGGTATGTGATAAAAAGAAATAATAATTTTTGAGGTGACATGCACCATCATAAACTTGATCAAAGTATTTGTAAAACATTGATAGCTAGGATCATAGTACTTCAATCATAACATGAAAGACAAAGTTCTAACAATAAGACAAAGAAACTATTATTGCAACATGAAAAGGAAAAGCAAAAGATTCATGAATAACAATGCTTTGCAAGACGTTTGTTTGTTTCACATAAAGAAAACATAGCATAGTGGCATTCATCTTGTCCCTCATAGAGTAGAAACATAAATGCATAGGACACCTTCAAAGTTCATAAGAGTGACTAGATACAAATAGTTTAAGAACAAGCAATATCAAAGTTATGCATCAATCAACAAGTCTTGGGGCAATGCACATAGAACTAAGAATGGCCACTATGCTCTCAAAGTAGGTGTATAAAGATAGAAGGTGGATACTCAACATAAAAGTAAAATAAAGGCCTTCATAGAAGGAAGTAGGGATTCAAGTTTCATAAAGAGCTTCCAAAAATTATGGTACTTATTAGCTTTCAGCTCTCATTGCCCCTATCATAAGCATCTTTAGGTGATTAAGGTTAAAGTGACACAACTAAGAGGATATGCTTGACAAGTTATAAGTTGAAATCTCATGCCCCTTACTTACAAAGACTGAACCTCATGCTACTCAACTTTAGTCACAAGTAAGCTCTTGTCATTGTAAGTACATATGTATCATAGAGAACCACCAACGGGGTACCCCTTGCACATGATACAGGAGCTATCCTATAATCAAAATGACAAGGCAAGCAGAAATTGAGCATCTCAGCGATCTTTTTATTTGCTATTTGCATAGTTTTTATTGAGGATGCTTCATAGAGTGCTTATTATGGTTATGCTGCAAGTTTCCACCATGATTAGGCATGGCTTAGGCTAGCGTCCCAGGCGTTTCTCTATCACAAATACAAACTCCATGATTTTACAAGTTCCCCTTTTATTTCACACCGTCGGGATCCGTAAGCAAAAGAACATGATATCAACTAGGTACAATGTACAAGTGCAATGTTGAAAGCGTTCCCCATGATACATGGTTCTGCTAACTTCAACTTATAAAGAGCAAGCATATACGCAACAAAGATGGACGCAATGGTTCAAGTTTATTAAGTGCAATAAAGTAAAGTGTGCCATCAAGTTTGTGAGAGCTTTAATCACTAGTTTTCTCATAACAAGTTTAATTCGGAAGGTAGATAAAAACATGAATGTACTTGGAATAGCAAATGCTAATAGGTAGGTATGGTGGACTCTTTGGAATAACTTGGTTTTAGGAGTTGGATGCATGAGTGGAACTCATACTTGGTTATGGAGGCTAGAAAAAGACTAGGAGCGACCAACTAAGAGAGCAATAATGGACATAATCATGCAGAGCGACAAAACATCATTAATCAAAGAATAAAGTGATATTACAAGTCAAAAACTAAAGGATCATAGAGGCTATGGTGACTTGGGATAGGCATAACATGGTGTGAGCATGCGCCAAGTCAACCCAAATAAAGCATCAAAGGAGAATACCACAATACTATGCTTTAATATGCTAAAACAACGCATGATTCTTCCAAGGCACATTAAGCAATCTCAATTGTTTATAACATGTCATGCTACAACAAAGATTACTAAGCATAAAGCCAAAACAATATCAAGCATGGCATGACAAAGCATAGGCCACAGTCAAAACAAACTCCTTTTACCACTTAAGCATAAACTTTCCTACTCTTTTCCAATCCAAACCAAACTATTTGAAAACCAATGTATGAAAGAGGGGGTCCAACCAATTTATTCAGAAAACTAAGAAAACCAAGCAAACGAAAACCAAAAAAAACGAAGACGCTCCAAGAACAACACAACTGTGCATGAAACAATAAAAATGAGGTGTTTGGTAGGAACCTGGGATTTTTATTGATGAAGAAGGGGGTGCCTTGGGCATCCCCAAGCTTTGACGCTTGTACCTCTTGAATATTTCTTGGGGTAAAACGGGGTGGCATCCCCAAACTTGAGCTTTAGTCCATTCTTCATCTCATTACATCATTCTCTCCATACACCTAAATTTTTTCCTTCATACAAAACTTCACACAATCTTTATTAGCAACATTAGTGCACTCAAGGTAATAAGTCTTTAGGTTCAGTTTCAACACCAATAAAACTTCCATTAAAACACAAGCTACTGTAGCACTTCCCTCAAAAAGCTTAATTCCCCAAAATAACTCAAAAAGGAACCAACAAGAAGCAAATGCAAATAATGGCAGAAATCTGTCAAAACAGACCAGCAGGTAAAAACCAATTTTTTCGAGGACCTTATGTTGGTCAAATGAAAAAGTGTTGAACTAGAAAAAGTTAGATAACAACCTGGGTCAGAAGGACAAAAATTCACGCATCAAAACGACATACAGAGATTTTACACTAATATTTACGGTGAAGCACAGAAATCTGTTTCGGGACAGCAAGTTTCTCAATCATTACTTCTCTCTCATTAGAGGTTACTCTTGGCACAAAAAGCAAATAAAAAGGATAAGGAGAGTTTATTACTTAGGTAATAACTTCCAAGACTCATCTAAAACTTTTGAGTTATCTCCCAATAAGTATGTTTCTTTAACGCCTTTAAGTTAGGCATAAGAAGCAAGAAAAATGATCAAGTGTTCTCAAATGAAGAAGCATTAAAACCAAATTTCTTGCCCTTACCTCTCTTACTTTTATTCTTAACCTTGGGGAACATATGATTTCTTGGTGGAGAAGCAAAGTGCATGGTGCCCTTTTCCACATCTATTATTGCTCCAAGGAGTTTCAATAGGGATATTCCAAGTGTAATTTGTCATTTTCCTACACATTCAATAACAAGATAATCAGTAGAAACCATTTTCCATAGGATCTTTGTAAACACTCCTTTAGCTATTCCAATGGGTAATATTGTGGCGTTATTAGCAAGAAATATTTTTTCTCCTCCTTCAGAAAGCCCCCAAAGATTCAAAGATTCATAGATATATTTAGGCATAAGACAGAATTCAGACATGATATCACAGCAAGCATGAAAAGTTTCATTATTTATAACAATCTTCACTGTGGGGAGCCACTTTGATGGTTCATAATTTATTGGAACATGGTCATGGTTCTCTCTAAGTGTATTATAGCAATCTTTTAAACTAGCAGTGTTGGTCTCAAGAGTATTGAATCTAGCAAATATATTTATGAAGGAAGAATCATATTTGCTAGGCAAGTTGTAAGTAAAGACCAACTTCTTTATTTCATTAACAGCATCATCCTCATTGCATTGGAGGAAATCTCCTCCTACTACAACATCCAAAGCATATCTATAGCAAAGAGAAATTCCAAGGTAAAAACTACTAAGGAACAAGCTTTGAGTCATTTTAGGTTCTGTTTTTTCATGCAGACCAGAGATTCTAGACCAAGCTTCTTTGAAACTCTCTTCAATTCCTTGTTTAAAAGTGAAAATCATTTCTTCAGGTGACATCGTAGCTGGAGCAATGCTAGACATAATGGAAACTTAAGATAGGAACTAATAATAATAATAATAATTGTGTTTTTAATAAAGAAAGCAAACTAGTAAAACTATTTTTTTGTGTTTTTGATAAAGAAACAAGCAAAACAAAGCAGAAATAAACTAAGAAAAACAAAAACAACAAAGTAAAGAGATTGGTTATGAGAGACTCCCCATGTGAAGATGTCCTTGACTTCCCGGCAACGGCGCCAGAAAATATACTTGCTGACTCGTGTATTAACGAGCTCGTTGGGGAACCCCAAGAGGAAGGTATGATGAGTACATCAGTAAGTTTTCCCTCAGTTATGAAACCAAGGTTCTCAATCCAGTAGGAGCAAGGAAACACCTCCAAGGTGTTGCTAGCTGGACTTTGGCAGGGCGCACTACCGGCGCTAGCAGCAACGTGGAAACCTGCACAACACAACCACAGAACTTTGCCCCCAACTTATAGTGAGGTTGTCAATCTCGCCGGTTTTGATGAAAACAAAGGATTAAACGTATTGTGTGGAAGAGAGTAATAGTTTGCAGAAAGTAAATAGAAAGGAGTAAATAGTTGTAGATTGATGATAAAAGAAAGGACTGGGGTCCATAGTTCACTAGTGGTGCCTCTCTTTAAGATAGATAACATGTTGGGTGAAGAAATTACAGCGGGGCAATTGACAAACATCGAGAAAGCAATACATGCATATACTAATTATCTTGACTCCTTTGAGATTTGATTAGGCACTACAACATTATACATAGACCATAATCCAACTGCATCTATGACTAATAATCCACCTTCAGGTTATCATCTGAACCCCCTCCAGTATTAATTTGCAAGCAACAGATAATTGCATTATGCATTGCATGTAAAGTAAACAATATGTTTGTTCTATGATCAAAGGATTGTTGTTTTCTCCCTAGTAGAAACAGCACATCTAGTACCTTAGATATTTCTGTCACTTCCCCAGATTACTAGAGGCATGAACCCACTATCGAGCATAAATACTAACTCTTGGAGTTGCTAGCATATACTTGGCCAAGATAGATACAAACAACAGAAAGCATGCAAGATCACAAATAACAAAGACATCATAGAATCAATAATCAACCTGAAATAGCATCTCAATATCCATCGGATCCTCGCAAACACAACATGTAGAATTACAAATAGATGATCTTCATCATGAACAGAGCTCACAAGATCTAGACATCATAGCACAAAGGAGAAGAACCAACCATCTAGCTACTACATGGACCTGTAGTCCAAGGATGAACTATTCACACATCACACCGGAGGCTTGCATGGTGATGAAGAAGGCCTCTAGGGTGAATTCTCCCCTCTCCGGCAGGGTGCCTGGAAGAGCTTCAGATCCCTCCCGATCTAGGGATGGAGATGACGGCGGCTATAGACTCTTTTATGGATTTTTGATTGGGTACTTAGGGTTTCTGTATCGGAGGCATCTTATAGGTGAAAGGGGAGGCCGAGGGTGTGCCCGAGGTGGCCAGACCACCCCTGGCGCGGGCCAGGCTTGGCCGAGTGGCCAGGTGGTGTGGCGGCCTCCTGGCCCCTCTCTGTCTCGTATTCTGGCTTCATGTGTCCCTCGGTGAAAAACTGACTTTGGCTTTTGTCCTGTCCAATTCCGAGAATATTCATTTTCTGATTTTCCTGGAACCAAAAACAGCAGAAACCAGACAGCTGGCACTGTGGCTCTTGTTAATAGGTTAGTCCAAGAAAGTGTATAAAAAGTACTCCAAAGTGTGGACAAACATAAGAAAGTAGATAAAATCAAGCATGGAACATCAAAAATTATGGATACGTTAGCAAAGTATCAGCCACCAATATCCAAAGTACATATAAGAAGCAATAACATGATCATCACCGCCCAAATACTCTTATGTGTTCTACCCGTGCAAAGAACCTATGCATAGATCAGGCTCTGATACCACTGAAGGGTTCGCAGCATAGAAAAAAAATTCCTATGATGGGAACTATTATACGCCAAGATCTATCTATTAGATACAAGCAACGGGTGGATATACATCCATAGAGAACATACCCTCGAAGACAACAAAGCTTTGTTAACGAGATGGAACTCGTGGATGATGCATTCGTACACTTGCCGATCTCAAGATCGTGATAAAGTCCAGCAGGTCCAGTAGGTCTAGCTCTAGCACGTCCATTAGATCCTGCTCCAGCAAGTCCAGCACCACCAAGTCCAGCACCGCAAAGCAGCGGTGCATCCGTGATCGCACACACGTCCGGTACCCCAACAACATCCGTCCCTCACTCCAGCAAAGTAGTAGAAGCAGCAACTCCTTTCTAGATAAAGCCACCAGGAAAATGTATCTCTCTAATCCGAGACCATGGGGAAAAATACTAGAGGGGGAGAGAGATCCTTCACGAGGAGGTGTGAGGAAGAAGGGGTGTGAGGGGGGCCTTTTATAGGAGGAGGGGGTGCCCCACTCCATGGCCGGCGCCTCATGGAGTTGACCCCTCACCTCCCCCATTCATGTGGTGGTAACCCCTTCCGCATAAATTTGCCCCTTAACATTCCCTTTTAAAGTCTCCACTTTAAATGCATTAAATTTCTCCAAATTTAATGCTCTCTCATTTAATAAAACTCTTTTAGTAATTTTATTCAGAATTTTTTTAATTACTTTAATTAACAAACATTTAGATAAAACCCCCTGCAACATTTCAATATTACATGCAGAACCAATTTCAGCAATTTCACCCAAAACAGTTTTGGTGTCTATTGAAATAATTCCAGCGCTTTCTTAAATCTTTATCTGAAACATATTTGCTCCAAATGGTGTCGTTATCCCTGAAGTTTGTCACCCTATGGTTCATGAATAATGCAGACATGATCGAGACCCCTCTCAGATCAATAATCATAAGCGGGACCTGGAGATCCATACTGACTTCTACACATCCAACGATGACTTCTTTAATCATGAGAACCTTTAACGCTAGTAAATAAATCACTTTGTCTCGCGATATATTACATGTCCGATATTCGATCATCGGTATCTCCATACCTAGTTTGATCTTATTACCGACATGTACTCTTTTCTCGTTCCCGTGATATAACATTCTAGTGATCTCATCACTTGCTTGCAAGCTAACCAATGTGATATCACCGAGAGGGCCCAGAGTATATCTATCCGTCATCAGGATGGACAAATCCCACTATTGATCCATGAGCCTCTACATAACACTTTCGTAGCACTGAACCCACCTTTATAATAACCCTTTCATGGTATGACGTTTGATGTTATCAAGATACTCTTCTAGTGTTAGTGATTGACATGATCTCATGGTCTAAGGACTAGGATTACTTCGTATGATGTTATAGCAATATAAACACAATGACTTTGATCGTAATGCTATACTTCAGATGAATGTTCATCACATCATTCCACTAATGTTGTGACCTCGTTATTAATAACATCCAATGTCCATGATCAGGAAACCTTGATCATCTTGTTAATCAACGTGCTAGTTTATAAGAGAGGCATAACTAGGAACTTCCATTTTTGTTTATTAAGCACACATGTATTAATGTTTCCAAATTAATACAATTATAGCATACAAAATAAAAATTTATCATAAACAAGGATAAGATAATAACCAATTTATTATTGCTTCTCGGGCATATTCCCTTCAAATCCCTCACATATAGCCATACTATCCCTTCTGTCACTGGGGTTCCCAACCTGCAGATTAGTCATTACTCATACTCCCTATACCTGGCTTAATCCTCGGGGTCTTGGGTACCTCACAAGTCCTTGGATTGAGGCAAGAGAGGATACAATAATCATCATGTAATACAAACTAATACATGATCCCATCTATGATAAATAACATGCACAAAAGCTACATCGCTAGGCTGAAGTCCTTGGCCCAAGGAGAATTACTCACACATAGAGATGAGATCAACAATCACAAACATTGTAGTGGAAATCATGAGATTAATAGCAAATAGTATTACAATGTCGCGAATCGAAGATGAGATCTACTATTACAAGTGGTGGAATGGCTATGGAGATGGAGAAGGGTTTGGAGATTAGATCTAAGTCTATTCCTTCGGTGGCTCTTCGGTGTTGTGGATGGAGATCTGGAGGCGGCTTATGATCTGAGAGGAGCTGGGCATGCCCTTTTCTCGTCGTCCGAGGCCTCTTTATATAGGGGTCCCTTCACGAAAGTTGTTCTATTTGACCTAGCGGTGTCGATGGCAACTATACGACTAGAACTATACGACCGAAATTTTATTCTCGCCGTATAGTTGGTCGTTAAAGCGTCTGTCTCCACTTCACGACTCCTGGTTTTCTTTGGGTTGTTGGAAATCTCGTATCTTTGACTTTAATGTAGTGATTCCCATCATCAAACGTCATTATCTGCACAGGGAAAATAGCAAGAAAGGATTGCATACCCCTTTGATCATTAGGCATTAGTGGAAGGGTTTAGAGAGACATTTCTTCAAAAATATGAATAATATCCAGTTTAAATGTGGACATAGATGGCTATATTTCAGAGCCATCACACTCACAATGCCAATCCAAACTACAGAGGATCTTAATCCGGGCGAGTTGGAGGAAAGAGCCCTAGCTCTAGAGGAGTATCTTTAGGGACTCTTAGACGAAGCCACTAACCTTGTCGAGGAGAAGCAGCACATTGCAGAAGCAGGACAGTTCAACTCCCTACAGCTTCAGAAGACCCAGAACATCCCTGAGTTGGCTAATAGGAATCCGGAAGTTCACAAGTCCCTTTTTGAGGGAGACATAGCCATGGTATAGCCTCGGATCAATAGCAAAAGAAACCGGATGTATAACACGCTAGTAGAAAACACTTCTATGACCTGATAGATCCTGGCGAATAATCCAAGCCCAGAGCAGGTCCGGCCAAGTGTGAAGCTACCACCAAGGGCTAATAGAAACAGAAGGTCGCCATGTCTGGCAGTGGAAAGCTACTCTCCAAATCCGACCCATGTCGCACACACACAGGTCAATAGCAAGGTACAAGGCAGTGATGGGAACCGGATCGACGTTACCGTTCTGACCCTCGGGACAACAATTATTCAAGAATCGGCTCTTCAGGACACCAGCACAGACCCGCATGTAGTTGGAGCAATGTTGCCCCACCCGCGGAGCGAGACGCCGTAGCAGCAATTGTTCCACAACAACCTCCTTGGTAGTAGTCGGATAACTGCAGGGAAGAAGAAGAAGCACGACATCAGGAGCAGGACCGGAAAAGAATGCCCCCTCAGAGACACACAAGCCATCTGGCTAAGCCTCATCACAATGATGGCAACAACGAACACAGGAACGACGAACATTGTGCCGGATCAAGTCGGCATAGTGGTTGTCACCATAAAGCCCCGAATGGAGGAAACAAACCCCCGCCACCACCCTCTCTACCAAGCAACGCCCACAACATCTCTCATGGAGGCCAGGGAGGGCACCGAGGCAGAGTCGATGGTGGAGGAAACATAAATCTGGCTCCATGGCACTATAGTCATAGCAAACATCCAAGATGGCTCTCTCTGTCACCAAGTGACGCCAGACATCGGATCAACTCAAACATAGAAGCGCGACACTACGAGTCGGATAATATATACTGGGCCAAAAATGCTTCGGGTCGCGCGTACAACAAACAAATTTCTTGGAGGATTTGCTATTTCAAGGCATATTCAACCCTATGATGGTGTGGCTCGGCCAGACACCTGGCTCCAGGATTTCTTCCAGGCCTACTTCATCGCCAAAGGAGGAAACAACTTGGTCGCAGTTTGATATCTCCCGTTTATGCTAAGGAAGACGGCTTGATCATGACTCAATGAACTCTAGAAAATACCATCCACAACTGGTATGATATAAAAAGTGCTTTCTTTTGGAATTTCAAGGGTACATACAGGAGGCCCTGCACAGTCGGAGATATGCAGCGTTGCACCCAAAAACCTAGAGAAACTTGTTGGGACTACCTCTAATGATGGATCGACATGAAGAACTCCTGTGAGGGAGTAAACGAGCAGACCACAATCGAAGCCTTCATCGCGGGACTTCCGATCGGATTACTGCGTCATCGCTAAAGTGCGACAAAGTTACCGACTTGGGTGAGCTAATAGAAACAACAAGAAAATATGCAAATGCCGACAATGATTTAGGGGGACTGCTAAACATACTAGGTATGCCATAGTCGGCCAAACAGCCGAAGCAGCAGCAGGCCTAGAAATGCAAGAACACCTTGGAAGAGAAACCCAATAAGGAAACTACGACTATCAACACAACTTTCGGGTCTGGAGGACGAGGGAGGCCATGGAACTTCCTGAGTCCGAGGTAGAGGAGACTAGTAACCTGGTAAAACCTACTCTTGGGCCAACGTTGCTAATAATACGTGTGTACATCACCCGGATGCCAACGGGGGCTCATCACACACAAAATGCTGAGTGTCGTTTCAATGACGACATCAAGAAAGACGAATCCATTGGCTATAGGGCCAAGCGACAAAAAGGAAAGAAAAATTCCGACAAAGAGAAGGAGTCCAAGGAAGATTCTGACATGGAGGAGGCGGGTACCTCAAATCCCAAGTCGGATGGAAAGAAGACCTTCACAACCAAGAAAGACACCAACGTCTGCTTCCTTGGATCCCAACCAGCTAAGGTCAAAAAGGCAGTAATGCATAAGCTCAACTATTCCGGTTGCACCCTAGTTTCCAGACTAGTTAGAAGTGACCATCACCTTTGACCAAAGTGACCATCTGCTTAAACCACACAGGCGAGGAAAGTACGCCCTGGTCGTCAATCCACTGATCGACGGCTATGGGTTCCCCAAGACCCTCATGGACGGAGGCAGTAGCATCAACATACTCTACGTTAAAGCACTGCACCGTATGAGGATATCGGAAACATAGTTGAATCATAGCACTGTTGTTTTCAATGGAGTTGTCCCCGGAAGACAAGCGAACTCTCTGGGAGAAATCGCTTTGGACGTTACTTTTAGAACTTCAAAGAACTATCGGATAGAAGAATTGTCTTTTGAAGTGGTCCCGTTCAAGAGCGCATACCACAATATCTTTGAACATCCAGCTTACTGGTCTTTCATGGCTCGCCCTTGCTATATTTACATAATGCTGAAAATTCCAGGTCCTAATGACATCATCACGACCCGAGGAAACCCGAAGAAGGCACGAGGATGGGAAGACGGAGCTACCGCCTTTGCTGAAGACATACTACCACCAGGGATTACCAAGAGATGAAGAAGAACATCGACCCGTCTGAGATGCCCGTGATGAAGAAGGAGGTGACAAAGCCGACTCCAGAGTTCAAGGCATCGGAAGAGACAGAGACAACGCCGTTGAAGGATGATGACCCCTCCAAGGTGACACAGATAGGCGTAGGTTTAGACCATTGATACATTGCAAACGTATCCATAATTTTTGATGTTCCATGATTGGTTTTATCTACTTTCTTATGTTTTGTCCACACTTTGGAGTACTTTTCATATGATTTCTTGGACTAACCTATTAACAAGAGCCACAGTGCCAGCTGCCTGTGTTCTGCTGTTTTTAGTTCCAGGACAGTCAGAAAATGAATATTCTCGGAATTGGACGGGACAAAAGCCAAAGTCAGTTTTTCACCGAGGGACACCTGGAGCCAGAATACGAGACAGAGAGGGGCTGGGCCAGGGGGTGGTCTGGCCGCCCCAGGCACCCCCTCGACCTCTCCTTCTGTCTATATATTGCCTCTGATACGGAAACCCTAAGTACCCGATCAAAATTCCACGAAAGAGTCTGTAGCCGCCGCCATCTCCATCCCTAGATTGGGAGGGATCTGAAGCTCTTCCCGGCACCCTGCCGGAGAGGGGAATTCACCCTGGAGGCCTTCTTCATCATCATGCAAGCCTCCGGTGTGATGCGTGAGTAGTTCATCTCTGGACTACGGGTCCATGTAGTAGCTAGATGGCTGGTTCTCCTCCATTGTGCTATCATGTTTAGATCTTGTGAGCTCCGTTCATGATCAAGATCATCTATTTGTAATTCCTACATGTTGTGTTTGCGGAGATCCGATGGATATTGAGATGCTATTTCAGATTGATTATTGATTCTATCATGTCTTTGTTATTTGTGATCTTGCATGCTTTCCGTTGTTAGTAGCTATCTTGGCCAAGTACATGCTAGCATCTCCAAGAGTGAGTATTTATGCTCGATAGTGGGTTCATGCCTCTGGTAATCTGGGGAAGTGACAGAAATCTCTAAGTTACTAGATGTTTTGTTGCTACTAGGGAGAAAACAACAATCCTTTGTTCATAGAACAATCATATTGTTTACCTTACACGCAATTCGTAATGCAACTATCCGTTGCTTGTAACTTAATACTGGAGGGGGTTCGGATGATAACCTGAAGGTGGATTATTAGTCATAGATGCAGTTGGATGGCGCTCTATGTATAATGTTGTAATGCCCAATCTAATCTCAAAGGAGTCAAGATGATTAGTATATGCTTGTATGCTTTCTCGATGTTTGTTAATTGCCCCGCTGTAATTTGTTCACCCAACATGTCATCTATCTTAAGGAGAGCCACCTCTAGTGAACTTTGGATCTCGGTCCTTTCTTTTACTATCAATCTACAATCAACTATTTACTGTTTTGTGTTTACTTTCTGCAAACTATTACTTTCTTCCACTCGATACATTTAATCCTTTGTTTTTAGCAAAATCGGTGAGATTGACAACCTCATCGCAAGTTGGGGACAGAGTTATGTGGTTGTGTTCTGCAGGTCTCCACGTTGCTGCTGGCACCGGTAGTGCGCCCTGCCAAAGTTCAGCTAGCTACACCTTTGGGGTGTTTCCTTGCTCCTACTGGATTGATAACCTTGGTTTCATAACTGAGGGAAACTTACTGCTGTGCTCATCATACCTTCCTCTTGGGGTTCCCCAACAAGCTCGTTAGTACAAGATTCAGCAACCATGCATAGGAAAGCATGCTCGTCAAGTTCCTCAAAGCTAATAAAGATATTTTTGCATGGCAACCTTCTGACATGACCGGAGTACCTAGGGAAATTGCTGATCACTCTTTAAACGTGTATCCTAATGCTAAACCTGTCAAACAGTCCTTGTGATGTTTCAGTGATGAAAAGTGCAAACAAATAGCTAAGGAACTAGCCCGACTAGAGTTAGCTGGATTCATAGAAGAGGTCATCCACACTGAGTGGTCGGCCAATCCTGTAATGGTCCCTAAAAAGGACACCACTGATTTAAGGATGTGTGTTGATTATACTGCTTTGAACAAGGCTTATCCCAAAGATCCATTCACTCTGCCTAGAATCAATCAAGTTATCGACTCAACAGCAGACTCGGAACTCCTATGTGTTTCTCGATGCATATTCCGGTTATCACCAAATTTGCATGAAGGAGTCAGATAAATTAAAGACTTCGTTCATCACCCCCTTGGGAACCTTCTCCTACGTAGCAATGCCTTTCGGGCTAAAAACGCAGGAGCTACGTACCAGCGCACTATGCAGCATTGCCTCCATGTTCAAATCGGACTCAATGTACATGCATATGTGGATGATATAGCTGTGATGTCCAAAAAGAAGGAAACACTCATTTCTGACTTGGAGGAAACATTCACCAATCTACCAAATACAATATAATCCTTAACCCAAAGAAGTGTTTCTTTGGAATACCAGCCAGAAAATTGTTAGTTTTCATCATGTCTCAGAGAGACATAGAGGTGTGATGTCTACGTATGCTTCTATTCTTGTTGACAATGTTGGTCCTCCAAGTGTAGAGGTTTGTAGAACAGTAGCAAGTCTCCCTTAAGTGGATCACCCAAGGTTTATCGAACTGAGGGAGGAAGTGGTCAAAGGTATCCCTCTCAAGCAACCCTGCAATCAAGATACAAGAAGTCTCTTGTGTCCCCAACACACTCAATACACTTGTCAGGTGTATAGGTGCACTAGTTCGGCGAAGAGATAGTGAAATACAAGTAATATGGAATAAGAGTGGCAGCAAGCAAACATAAAAGGATTGATTGTAGATGGTGTTTCAATGCTTAGAAACAAGGCCTAGGGATCATACTTTCACTAGTGGACACTCTCATATAAATATCTTCTCTTCATTATGCTACCCTAAACTACTCTCCGGTTGGACGATGTAGGGATATAACAACACACCTTAAAGTTCGTATTCCCATCTAGATAACCCCTCAATGTCACCTTGAGTGCTAGATGGTTCCAACAAACACCACAATCTCATAGAGACATCCAACTCAAATTGTAATCATGACAAGTATCTATGTAATCTTAGCCAAAGTGCCACAGAGTGTGCACACTGTCAACTTCACACACATGGGGATAAGCAGAGATTCATTAAATCACTTGAGTAGCAAAATAGATCTATAGATTACAAAGCTCATGATCTCATAAGATCACGCATAGAGAGAGATGAACACATAGCTACCAGTAGAGCCCCTTAGCCTCGAGAGAGAACTACTCCCTCCTCATCATGGGAGTCAGCAACAGCGATGGAGATGGCGGTGGAGTCGATGGAGATGGATCCGGGGGCACTTCCCCGTCCTGACAGGGTGCCAGAACAGAGACTTCTGTCCTCTGAATCTCCTCTTCGGTGGTGGTGGCGCTGTGGAACTTTTCGTGGAATTCCTGATCTTTTCTTAGGGTTTTCGTCCCGGGAGGAATATATAGGCGAAGGGGCAAGGTCGGTGGAGGCTAGAGGGGCCCACACCACCCCCTGGCGTGAGCTGGCCAGGCCCGCGCCACCAGGTGGTGTGGCCAACCCCTGGCCCTCCTCCATCTCTGCTTTGGACTCCGTCTTCGTGTCGGGAAAAATAGGAGGTATGGCTTTCGTTTCGTCCAATTCTGAGAATATGTCTTTTCTAGCTTTTCTGAAACCAAAAACAGCAGAAAACATGCAACTGGCACTACGACATCTTGTCAATAGGTAAGTTCTAGAAAATGCATAAAAGTATCTCAAAATGTAGACAAAACATAAGATAGTTGATATAAAACAGGCACAAAATATCAAAAATTATAGATACGTTTATGACGTATCAACATCCCAAAGCTTAACTCCTGCTCGTCCTCGAGTAGGTAACTGATAAAAAAAGAATAATTTTTGAGGTGACATGCACCATCACAATCTTGATCAAGGTATTTGTAAAACATTGATAGCTGGGATCATAGTACTCTAATATAGACATGAAAGATATAGTTCTAACAATAAGACATAGCAACTATGTTGTAACATGAAAAGGTACAAACAAAAGATCCATGAATAACAATGCTTTAAAAGACGTTTGTTTGTTTCACATATATAAAACATAATGAGAATGGTATTCAGCTTGTCCCTCATGGTGTAGCAAAACATAAATGCATAGGACACCTACAAATTTCATAAGGGTGACTAGATACAAATAGTTTAAGAACAGGCAATATCAAAGTTATGAATCAATCAACAAGTTTTGGGACAATGCACATTAAACTAAGAATGACCACTATGCTCTCTCAGTAGGTGCATAAAGATAGAAGATGGAGACTCAACATAAAATTAAAAGAAAGGCCCTTCATAGAAGGAAGCAGAGATTCAAGTTTCATATAGAGCTTCCAAAAATTATGGTACTTATTAGCTTTCACCTCTCATTGCCCCTATCATAAGCATCTTTAGGTGGTTAAGGTTAAAGTGAACAAATATGAGGATATGCCTGGCAAGTTATAAGCTGAAAATCTCATGCCCCTTGCTTACGAGTACCGAACCTCATGCTACTCAACTTTAGTCACAAGTAAGTTCTTGTCATAGTAACTACATGTGTACCATAGAGAACCACCAACTGGGTACCCCTTGCCCCATGATACAGGTGCTTTCCCCTATCAAAATGACAAGGCAACAGACAATGAGCATCTCAGCGATCTTTTTATTTCCTATTTGCATAGGGTTTTTTATTGAGGATGCTTCACAGATTGTTCACTATGGTTATGCTGCAAGTTTCCACCATGATTAGGCATGGCTTAGGCTAGTCGCCTAGGCGTTTCTCTAACACATATAAAAACTCCATGAGCTTACAAGCTCCCCTTTTATTTCACACCGTCGGGATCCATAAGCAAAAGAACATGATATCAACTAAATAAAGTGCAATGTTCAAAGCGTTCCCCATGATAACATGGTTCTGCTAATTCACAACTTACAAAGCGCAAGCATATACGCAACATAGATGGGCACAATGGTTCAAGTTTATTAAGTGCAAGAAAGTAAAGTGTGCCATCAAGTTTGTGAGAGCTTTAATCACTAATTTTCACATAACAAGTTTAATATGGAAGGTAGATAAAAACATGAATATACTTGGAATAGCAATAATGCTAATAGGTAGGTATGGTGGACTCTTTGGAATAACTTGGTTTTATTTGGAGTTGGATGCATGAGTGGAACTCATACTTGGTACATGTGGAGGCTAGCAAAAGACTGGGAGCGACCAACTAAGAGAGCAATAATGGCCATAATCATGCAAAGCGACAAAACATTATTAGTTAAAGCATAAAGTGATATTACAAGTCGAAAACTAAACGATCATAGAGGCTATGGTGACTTGGTTGTCGTCGGATTGATCACAAGTACGCCATGAGGGGGTCCTCGAGGCGTGCGGAAGAGAGGGGTGTGAGACATACGGTGTTCCAGGACGGTGAGTGCACAAGTTTACCCAGGTTCGAATCCGCCCGCTTTGGATGGATCCTACTCTTGCTAGCAATCCAGTAATACGGCAGAGCCGGAATATGGGTTACAAGGGTTCGCCTGTGCGAGTTGAGATTATAGACTATTGAGGGTGCCCTAAAGGCTCTCCCTAGGATGTCTTATATAGATATCCGGCCTAGGGTTTACAGGAGAGATCTATCCGGCTACGACTGAGAGTCGGTTACAGAGTACATCTTGAACTACAAGTAACACTATGGGCCTAAGTCGGTAAGTCTTCTGGGCCTTCCCGTAGCCGGATTGGACTCCGCCTCTTCTCCCTGACTGGGTCACCCGTGAAGCAAAGCTCTAACCCGAAGTGGGCCACCCTGGTCAGTGAGGACTATGAGGATACCCGGAAATTATATCCCCAACAGCAGCCCCCGGAAGTCTCCAAGATCCAAAGTCGGATTCTTCATCATCTAGCTTGATCTTTGGCTTGCAGAATCTTGAAGGGTTCCTGAAACTTCAAAACAAAAGATACGATCTAGGTCTCAAAATAAGTCGGACATATCAGTACATTATTCAGTTTTTTCCAACTTGATATTCAAACTAAGCCGGAACTTGGTCTCTGACGTCATCTGACACTGGTCATGGTCAAGTCACGTCATCTGACAAACATCCTATCAGCACGACCATTGGTGGGTCTGCCATTCGCAGAACCGAGGCGCCGTTTCAATGCGTACGCGGAGATCGAGGCGACATAATCATCGCGTGGGTCCTTCCTAGTTCCTTCCACGACACGTGGCGTTTACACAGTGCCGTTTGCACGAATCTTGGCGCAGTTAGGTGGTTATAAGGGGTGAGGATTCTCTTTCTCCCATCTTCACTTGTTCCCTTGTTGTTCCTTCTCCTCCACTTCTCCCTCGCGCACAGAGCTCTACTGCCTCCCAGATTCCCAGCGTCGCCCATCCAAGATCACCGGCGCACCGGAGAAATGGCTTCTTCTTCATCTTCTAGCTTGGCTAGCTTTGCAGTGGCGGCAACAACGGCGGCAGCGGCGGAGAAAGAGAGCAACCATGGGGTTTGGATCTCGTGTCTCCTCGACAACGAGAAGCTCCGCGGCGTGGATAATCAAGGGCTCCTCCGCGCCGACGACTGGCGGAGTGGTTTTGGCCAAACCATCCCCAACCCGCATGCCAATGAGCGGGTACACTTCGGCACCCACCTCGACAGAGGTTTGTCTTTCCCTCCCTCCGAATTATTTTCCGAGGTGATTGATCACTATGGCGTTCAGCTCCATCATCTTCCCCCGAACTCCATCTTAGAGATGAGTTCTTACGCAGCTTTGTGCGAGGGGTATCTCGGCATTAGGCCAAGTCTCACTTTGTTCCGCTTCTACTTTCATGTCCGTAGAAACTCCATCACTGTCGGTAATCCCTATATTACCGGCACTATTAGCCTTTCAGTTAGACGCGAGCGTAGTTATCCTCGCATTTCTGCCAGTGAGTCGGTCAAACAATGGCCGACCACTTTCTTTTACCATAAGGACATTCCTGCTCCCGGCAAAGCTACTGCTTTGCCGGCTTTCATCGACGGAGCCGCCACGGCCCTTCCATCTTGGGACGAGGCTCCTCCGGCTCTCAGTGATGATCTGATCCTTGCTAAGAGGTGGATCGAATACCTGATAAAACACAAGGGCTTGAAAGGATCTGACATGGTCCAGTGCTGGGTCGCACGCCGGATCCAGCCTCTCCAATACCACGGCGACCGTCTGATGCACTCCATCACGGTGTCAAAGAATGATTCCCTCTGCGTCAGTCCTAAGGCTTTAAAGCCACAGGATTACATAAGCCAGATCAAATGGCTGATCAAGGAGCAGATTGAGAGAAAGATTTCGGACTTGTCTCTGGACATGCACACAGCGGAAGACCCTGTAGATCCGGTAAGATTCCATAATAAACCCTTTTATGTGTTTAACCTTTTAAGCTATTTTGCAATACTGAGATATTTTCTTCTTTTTAGCTTGCCGACCTCCCTGAGTCAGAGCTGGCTCCTATCGAGGGATATCCTCTGGAGTTTTCTCAGGCGGCGGAACTGGTCCCACTGCCGAACGTTGTGCCCAGGAAGCGCAAAGCTCCGACAGTGGTCGTCGGCACAAAGGAGGTGCCAGTCGTGAAGAGGTAACTTTCAACACAACTTTCACCTTTGTACCTTACTCAAATTTTCTTCCGAGATGTAATGTTTTCCATTCTATTACACTCTCAGAGCTAAGCAGCTCATCAAGGGCAAGGGGAAGGGAACTTCTTTGAAGCCCCTGCGATAGACGAAGCTGACTATAGCTTTTCCTGCTGCGGCTCCTCCGACTCCTTCCCCTCAACCTTCCACAACACCGGTGATTACTCCATCGCTGGTTGTCGCAGAAGATCCGGCTCCTTCAACGGGGCCAGCGATCCTTGAATCGTAGACTGACGCCACCATGGGTGGCTCAGGTTTAGATAAGGGTGAACCCTCTTCAGGTAATGATCCCTTGGCAGAGACCTGTGACATCCCAAAAATCATATTTCAAAACTCATTCATATCAACTTTGCATCATTCATCCATTTAGGGTTTTTCTCAAAAACATTTAGAAGCATAAACTTTGGCTATGATTTCATGTGGGCAATTTATCTCAATTGGCCATCACCCTTTGAGATTTGATTGTCTATGAACTTGTTTGCTTGCCTCCATGGTTGGAAAGATTAGGTGAAGCATTTTTACCCAAGTTTCCAATTTAGAAATAATTTCAAAACCCTATTTCAAACATTTTCAAACTAGAGACAAAGTCTCTGTTTATTTCAAAACCTAAGCTTGACCAAGCCTTGCAAGGTAACCACTTGGTTTATTGACTGTATTTGAACCCACAGAACCCTGCAAAAATTCCCAAAGCTGTTTGAATTCAAAAGGATTTGAATTCATATCAAATTCATTCCAGAAAATGAAATTAGAAAAAGAAAAGGATTTCTCAAAGGAAAAAGGCCGCGCGGCAGAGTTCTGGCCCAGCTTCAAATCAAGCCCATCAAGCCCACTTGGGGTTTTCTTTTCCCTCTCTCGCGCGCGAGCACACGCAAACAGACGCTGACAGACAGACCCCACCTACACTCCGCGCGTTTTGCTGACGAGCGGGCCTCCTCCACGTCAGCATCGTCTCCCCCGCACGACCAGTTCATCCCCAAATCAACGCGGGCGTTTTCTGTGTTTAATCTGCGGCGTTAATTCGATTCAATGGCCGAGTAATTCTCGCTCGTGACCAGGCTATATGAACCCCCTCTGCCCCCTCTCTCTTCTTCCTCAAACCCCAAACCCAGAGCGCCACCAGGCTGCGAGCATTACTCTCTGTAGCCCCACCGTCTCCGATGACTGCGCCGGCGAATTCCGGTGAGTTCTGAGCTCCCCTCTGCCTCTCGTTCTTGCTATCTGGTTCAGCGAGCCTCTGTGCTTCTTTTAACACCCTTCGTTTGCCCTCGCATGAACCGTAGCTCCGGCAACATCGTCGACTGGCCGCCACCGTCTTCTGCACGAACTCCGGCGAACTCTAGTGGTAAGTACAGACCGCCCCTCGCCTTCCCGTTCATGCACACGACTTCGCCTTGACCCTGTAAACCTAACCGCGTCGTTGTTTTTCCTTGGGGTGATCTACAGCTTCGTCCTCGACAGCAACCAGAGCCAACCGCCGCCCACAGCAACTCCGGCGAGCAATCTAGGACAGCCCCGAGCGCCCCTTGACCAACCGCGAGTACGACGAGCATCACCGTGACCCCCTGAGCCCGGTGAGCTACTCCTCTTTCTCACTCACCCCCTGTAGCATCGCCTCCGTCGTCGACCGACCGTTCCGCCGCCGCTAGCCACCGCAGCGCCGCCACTTTGTGGTTGATTAGATCAGGACCATTTGATCTGGATCTGGCGCTCACGATTAGTTCACTTAACACCGAAGAGGTATGTCCTCTGGACCGCACGATCCACTTTAGATCTAACGCTCCACAGCGGCTGATCCGCGCGAACTGGTACGGGCGAATAAGGACTTGACACGTGGCTAGGATCTGATCTGAAAATAGAATTTAAAACAGATTTAGATCCAGATTTCAAATGCCTATATCTTTTGAATTCCACGTTAGAATTTTGCAAACTTTATACCGTTGGATTCAGTAAAACAAGACCTTTCTGCCTATCCTTTTTGTTTAGCAAATAGTAACCATTAGTTTGGCTTAAATTGCAGAAACTTGTTTGAGGCCTTTTTGAGAATAGTTTTAGTTTAATAACTTGTTTTAGGGTTAATTAACTTTGTCTTGGTTACTTTATGACTTGTTTAGATTTTGTAATCTTGCCCTTGATTGGTAGAATTTTCAAAAATCACCACTTAGTAGATTCATGCATGCATGCATTCATAATATTTTTGCTTGTATATATTTGTGTGTAATTGTGTGCTATAACTTTGTGTGTAGATTTTGCTAGTGATTGTGATTGTGACGAGTGCTACTCTCCACACTACCAAGGCAAGTGATATTATCATGAATATTCCATTCCTATATTTTATTTATGCATTAGTATTATTTTTCTAAGTATAGGACTTGCATGGTTTTTGCTAAGTATAAACTATGCTATGGGAAAACCTATTAGGAGAAATCTTAGTGAAAATTATCCAAGTCAAGATTCCTATTACTTTCCTGCTTAGCCTAGCTACTAGAAAACAAGGGTGGTTTATATATTTACACTATGAAAAATTATTCTAAGTCTTTGGACTTGTGTTTTATTTTAACAAAACAACTAAGTTAATGAATCACCTGGGTGGAATGGAAGGAATGGTTTATGTTGAGTGGTTCACAAGGCCATGGACTTGGCTTGTGTATCTCACTTGTGGATGGCCACCCAGGAACAGAGAGATTTGAGTTGTCAAATGTTGAGAAGCTTCAAGTGCAACCACTTGGCAATATGGGCTCTGCCATGATCTTAGGATGCTAGAACTTAGTCTCTTGGACAGAGGGTGGTAGATGGGATGATAGGTTGGAGCGCGTCCATTTGACTAAGGAAAGGCTACTGAAGGATCTTGTCTTGGGAAACCAAGTCTTGTGGGGAAAGTGCACCACCTCTGCAGAGTGTAAAACCTAAGTACTTAGCCATGTCCCTGGTAAAGGACAATTTGAGCATCAAGACATGGAAACTTCAAGAATCTCATCACTCCAATTTCTAAATAAAACTTGTGGGTGAACAAGGGTTAAAAGGGTCTTCAGTCCTTGAGTGGTAGATGCCCTGAGTGGATCTTCAGTCTTTGATTGGTAGATGCCTTGGGTGTTTTGTGCCAAGCAAAAACTTAGTATTTTCAAAAGTTAAGGAAAAATCTATTTTGAGCAATGCAAGCCTAAGCTCCACCAGCCAAATGCATATAGTCTTATAGTCCACTTACTTATATACTAAGGTATCACTTCCCAATACTATTCCAAAGTATTGACCCTCTGTGGCTGTAACTTGTAATGTTGCAGGTTATTCTGATGATGATTAGGTGTCATCAGTCTACACTCAACATGCTTGCCTGTGGCACATGAAGATGAAGACTTATGTTTATTTACTTATTCCATAAACTCTTGTATTAGGCCTTTGGCCATGAGTTGTAAAAGACTATGTTTTATCTCTGGAATGACTATAATAAACGACCTTTGTATCTGTGTACTTCATCTTAAACTGTGGATGCTAGCATTGATCCAGGGACTAGCATTGCAATCACAGGGATCTTTTCCTTTACAAAGGAGGGATCTTACAGATGGTATCAGAGCACTGTGTTGCCTGTAGAATTATGACCCTAGGATTGGAAACCACTAAGGAATTTTTTTTTAACTTCTTCTACACTTGTCTATTCTTCTCGTAAACTTTTCTAATCTTCTCATTCTCGTCTCTATTTGTAGATGAACTCCATCAACGAAGCCGTGAAGAAAGGACCAATCATGACCATGACCTTGGAGTGTGAGACTGAGTTTCCCAAGATTCTCAAGGACCTCATGGAGACCATGGGAGTACATGGTGCAGCAGTGTACAAGGGCTTTCCAGTGATGGAGGAAGGAGTGGAATATTGGTGGGTGCAACTTCACTTGTACAAAAACAAGGAAGATAACCACAAAGAAAAAGGTTTCTACATGTACACCAACACTTTTATGCACACCACATTCTTTGAGTCAGCAAAAGAAGCAGCTTGGAAGACTATCAAAGAACTAAGTGCTAGAGTCAAGTGCAGGATGCTCAACCTCCAAAAAGACTTAGAGAAAGAGAAGGAACATACCCAAGAGTTGGAAGTCACCAACCAATCCTTAAGAGGAGATATTATAGACTTAGTGATAGAAGCATGTGAACAAGATAGGGTGATTGCCACTAGGAACATTGTGTTAGCCACCAAATCCAGTGAGATAGGATTGTAAGCGCACTTAGTTAGTTGGACCACCACCTATCACCTTATTTTCCAAAATGATACCTTAAATAAGTTTGAACCTTGGTTGATGTAATGAATTTATGTATGCATGACTTGAGTGATTTGTGTATTCCAAGAATGTGTTTGAATGTTGACTTGATTATCTTAAATTGTGTTGTTCTAACTTTTTCAATCTTATAAATAGATGCCTATTGCCATCAGCACTGTTGAGGAGTTCCAGGCTACCCGTTTTGGTCCTCGTATCGTAGAGCTTACTACTTTACTCGATCTCCCTCTTCCTATCATTATGGTGCACCCACTCACCAAGTTTGAGAGGAAGGACCTTTGGGGCTTCAAGGTGAACCAGCCAGGACGCCAGACTGAGCCTACTACGGAGGCCATCGTCTTCAAGCTTATGCACGATGATAGGGAGAGAGGCATGGAGGTTGTCATGCAGGATCTGATAGGACGACTATTAGGCCGTCACTCCCGACAGGTTAGAGGCACTCACTTCCACGCCTTCGGAAGGCGTGATGATGACGGAGAGTCCATCGACTTTGAGGATGACTCGAGGGTCATAGTAGAGCCGATACGCCTGTACCTCCAGGACTTAGAGACTCTTATTAGGCACGTGGATACCGATAGGACCAACGTCATGCTTAGTAATGACGAACTCTAGGTGCAGCTTCGCGAGAAGGACAAGCTCTTCGCGCAGCAGGACGAGATAGTCAAGGAGATGGAGGCAAAGTTCGAGACCCAAGACCGTAAGTTCAAGAGTCAAGAGAAGCGTGTCCAGGATAGGAACAAGAGGATCCGTGATATGACCGAGGAACTACAGTCCAAGGACTTCGAGTTAGAGCAGCAGCAGACAGTGATTGAGAGGATTCGTTCCCAGAAGAGGGCTCTCAAGGCCAAGATCGACTCTTTGACCACTACCATCGAGGAGAACAAGACCGCAATGGAGAACGCAGGTCTTACCTTTGTCGAGGAGGAGATTGAGGTTGACGAGTAGACTTGACTACTCAGTTATCTTTATTTACCGTACTTGTTATTGTGAACTTATTATTGGACCATCCGACATGTGGATGGCTTGCCACTTGTGTGTTTTTACCTTGAGACTTTTGTTATCTTGTTGTTGAGTTTTTTATCCTTGTGTTGCATGCTATGTGTTTGTTTGAGTAATGTATTGTGCATAAATCATGTAAGGGTATCTCATTCTTATCTCTATATGATTAAACCACAGATGCCTCCCCGTCGCGCAAACCCCAACCCCAACCCCAACATTACCCTGGAAATGCAACAAATGATGAATGCGCAAACACAGCTTATGCAAATGATGACGACGTTCATCCAGAACCAGAACAACAACAACAACCCCAACAACAACAACAACAACAATAACAACAATAACAACAACAACAACAACCCTCCAGGTTTTGATATGCTCACCAGGTTTCTGCGTTTGAGGCCAGCTAAGTTTTCAGGAACAACTGATCCAATGGTGTCCAATGATTGGCTACATTCTGTGAACAAAGACTTAGTGACCGTGGGATGCACAGATGCTGAAAAAGTCAGGTTCGCGGCACATCTGTTGGAAGGACCAGCCGCAGCATGGTGGGACAATTTCCAGATCACCACACCTATCGATGAGGTGACTTGGGCTATCTTTGAAGATGGCTTTCGTACTACTCATATCTCACCAGGTATGATGAGCCTGAAAAAGAAGGAGTTTCACAACCTGAAGCAGCGCCACCACAGCGTGGCTGAATATATTGAAGAGTTCAACAATCTGGCGCGCTATGCACCGGATGAGGTTGACACTGATGCCAAAAGGAAGGAAAAGTTTCTGGAAGGCTTGAATGATGAGCTAAATCTGCAGCTGTCTGTGGCATATGTTCCAACTTACCAGTCGCTGTGTGACAAGGCTGTTATTGTGGAGAATAAAATGAAGCAAGTCGAGAGTAGGAAGAGGAAACACTCCGACAAGCACAGCTCGGGATCGTCTCATAAACGATCTCACTATGATGATAGTGTCAGCTCAGGATCCCACAAGCATGGGAAATTTAACAAGCACCACAACCACAACCATCATGACAACAAGCATCATCGCAGTCATGACAATGATAAGTATAAGAACCACAAGAGTGGATATAAGAGCCACCATAGTGGAGGTGGAAGTGGAAGTAGAAGTCAGCCTAAGACGGACATCAGTCAGGCTGAGTGCTACAAATGCAAGAAGCTGGGGCATTATGCTAATGAGTGTCCTGAAAAGAAAGTTGAAGGACCTAGCAAGCCAAATCCTTTTTAGAAAGGACAGGTCAACCACATCAATGTGGAGTAGGTCTATGAAGAGCCTGATGCTGTTGCTGGTAAGTTCAGGCTCAATTCCATCTCAGCATTTGTACTCTTTGATACTGGTGCATCTCATTCATTCATATCAAAAGCATTTGTTGATAGAAACGGGTTTGCATCTGAAAACATTGGGTGTCCGATAAAAGTTAGCTCTCCGGGAGGAGATATGATAGTGAGTCTTGGATGCCGGGATCTAGTCTTAGAGATCGGAAAACATAAGTTTCCAGTAAACCTAATAATCCTGAATTCCCACGGATTGGATGTAATTTTGGGAATGGATTGGATGGCTAAGTATGAGGGAGTACTAGATTGTGCAAATCGTACAGTTTCACTCACAACCCCTGAAAGTAAGAGGATAAAATTTAAGTCCAATTTTAAATATAAAGGAAGCAAGCTAAATTCTCTTAAGGGGGTTAGCATGGACAGTGTACCAATTGTGTGTGAATATCCGGATGTATTTCCGGAAGAGTTGCCAGGAATGCCACCAGATAGAGATGTGGAGTTTATAATAGATTTGGTACCAGGTTCTGGACCAAGAGCTAAGAGGCCTTATAAAATGTCAGTTGACGAACTTAAGGAACTCAAGAAACAACTTGGAGAACAATTGCAGAAAGGATTCATCCAGCCAAGTTCTTCATCTTGGGGAGCTCCAGTTTTGTTCGTAGAAAAGAGAGATAGAACTCAAAGATTATGCATAGATTACCGTTCTCTCAACGAGGTAACCATCAAGAACAAATATCCTTTGCCAAGAATAAATGACTTGTTTGATCAGCTAGAAGGAGCATGTGTGTTCTCGAAGATTGATCTTCGGTCAGGCTATTTTCAACTCAAGATAAGAGAGCAAGACATACCTAAAACAGCATTCACCACAAGGTATGGATTGTATGAGTACACTGTGATGCCTTTTGGTTTAACCAACGCTCCGGCGTACTTCATGAATATGATGAACAAGGTGTTCATGGAATTTCTCGACAAGTTTGTTGTCGTTTTCATCGATGACATCTTAGTCTACTCCAAGAGCAAGGAAGAGCATGAAAGACATCTACGCTTGATACTTGAGAAACTAAGGGAACATAAGCTTTATGCCAAATTTAGCAAGTGTGAGTTTTGGTTAGAGGAAGTTGGATTTCTTGGTCATGTTATGACAAAGGATGGAGTGGCAGTTGATCCTGCTAAAGTTTCAGCTATGAAAGAATGGGAATCTCCTAAGAACGTAAAAGAGGTTCTTAGTTTCCTTGGTTTAGCAGGTTACTACAGAAGGTTCATTCAAAAAATTTCAAAGGTTGCTAAACCAATGACAGAATTGTTAAAGAAAGATAAGAAATTTGCTTGGTCTGAAGGTTGTGAACTCAGCTTTCAAGAATTAAAGAAGAGACTTGTGTCAGCACCAGTTCTGTGCCTACCAGATTTAGAAAAGGATTTCCAAGTGTATTGTGATGCTTCGCATCAAGGATTAGGTGCCGTACTTATGCAAGGCGGAAAAGTTGTGGCTTATGCCTCGAGACAACTCAAAACTCATGAAGTAAATTATCCTACTCATGATTTAGAGTTAGCCGCTGTTGTCCATGCACTCAAAACATGGAGACATTACCTTTTGGGAAAACGTTGTGAAGTATTCACCGATCATAAGAGTTTGAAATATATCTTCACCCAAAAAGAAATCAATATGAGACAAAGGAGATGGCTAGAACTTATCAAAGATTACGACTTGAGTTTACAGTACCATCCTGGTAAAGCAAATGTAGTAGCAGATGCTCTAAGTCGTAAGGCGTTTGTAAATGGCCTTACCAAAGGTGAATTGCCAGATGACTTGTGTAAGCAAATCAAGGAACTCAGGTTGGAGATTGTGCCTAAAGGACATCTCATGTCTTTGGATGTTCAACCCACTCTGTTGGATAAGATTAAAGAATCCCAAAAGACAGATAAAGAGATCGAAGAGATTAGGGAAAGGATTAGCCAAGGGAAAGCTAAAAGTTTCCATATGGATGAACAAGGTACTTTATGGCACGGGAAACGTATTTGTGTTCCACAAGATCCGGAATTGCGGAAACTGATTCTACAAGAGGCCAATAACTCTCCATATTCTATTCACCCGGGAAACACCAAAATGTACATGGATATGAAAGAAAGATTTTGGTGGAACAATCTCAAAAGAGACATCGCCGAACACATTGCTTTGTGTGATGTGTGTAGTAGAGTGAAAGCGGAGCATCAGAAACCAGCAGGTTTGCTTCAACCAATGCCTATTCCTGAATGGAAGTGGGAAAATATTGGTATGGATTTCATTACCGGATTACCAAGGACCAGGTTAGGGTATGACTCCATATGGGTAGTAGTGGATCGCCTAACTAAAGTGGCTCATTTTATACCCGTAAAGACAAATTATACCAGTGCCAAGTTAGCCAAAATCTACATGAACAGAATTGTATGCCTTCATGGTGTACCTAAGAGTATTGTGTCTGATAGAGGAACTCAATTCACTTCTCACTTTTGGAGACAGCTTCATGAATCTTTAGGAACAAGGTTGGAATTCAGCACTGCTTTTCATCCTGAAACTGATGGACAAACAGAAAGGACTAATCAAATTCTTGAAGACATGTTGAGGGCATGTGCCCTAGACTATGGAGCAAGTTGGGATGAAAGTCTGCCTTACGCAGAGTTTTCTTACAACAACAGTCACCAATCTAGTATCGGGATGGCACCATTTGAGTTTCTATACGGAAGAAAGTGTACCACCCCATTACTATGGAATGGTGTGGGAGAAAGAAGTTTGTTTGGACCAGATCTTATCAAAGACGCCGAAGAAAAGGTCAAATTGGTTAGGGACAGGTTGAAGATAGCCTAGTCTCGACAGAAAAGCTACGCAGATGCTAAGCGTAGAGAAGTCACTTATGAAGTTGGGGATAGAGCTTATCTTAGAGTATCACCACTTCGTGGAGTGAAAAGATTTGGAGTCAAAGGAAAGTTAGCACCAAGATATGTTGGACCATTTAACATTCTAAGTCGCAAAGGAGAAGTTGCGTATGAAATAGAACTGCCACCATCTTTATCAGCAGTCCATAATGTTTTCCATGTAAGTCAGCTTAAGAAATGTCACCCAGAAATGGAAGAATCATCTTTGAAGGATACCATACCTTTGGAGGAAGTTCAACTAGAAAGTGATCTCACCTATGAAGAAAAGCCTGTCAAAATTCTCGAGACCTAAGAAAGAGTCACAAGGACAAAGACTATCAAGTTTTGCAAAGTACAATGGAATCATCATTCCAAAGAGGAAGCAACATGGGAAAGAGAAGATGATCTTCGGAAAGACCACCCTCACCTATTTGCTAGCCAATCCGAATCTCGAGGGCGAGATTCATTTTAAGGGGGTTAGATTTGTGACATCCCAAAAATCATATTTCAAAACTCATTCATATCATCTTTGCATCATTCATCCATTTAGGGTTTTTCTCAAAAACATTTAGAAGCATAAACTTTGGCTATGATTTCATGTGGGCAATTTATCTCAATTGGCCATCACCCTTTGAGATTTGATTGTCTATGAACTTGTTTGCTTGCCTCCATGGTTGGAAAGATTAGGTGAAGCATTTTTACCCAAGTTTCCAATTTAGAAATAATTTCAAAACCCTATTTCAAACATTTTCAAACTAGAGACAAAGTCTCTGTTTATTTCAAAACCTAAGCTTGACCAAGCCTTGCAAGGTAACCACTTGGTTTATTGACTGTATTTGAACCCACAGAACCCTGCAAAAATTCCCAAAGCTGTTTGAATTCAAAAGGATTTGAATTCATATCAAATTCATTCCAGAAAATGAAATTAGAAAAAGAAAAGGATTTCTCAAAGGAAAAAGGCCGCGCGACAGAGTTCTGGCCCAGCTTCGAATCAAGCCCATCAAGCCCACCCGGGGTTTTCTTTTCCCTCTCTCACGCGCGAGCACACGCAAACAGACGCTGACAGACAGACCCCACCTACACTCCGCGCGTTTCGCTGACGAGCGGGCCTCCTCCATGTCAGCATCGTCTCCCCTGCACGACCAGTTCATCCCCAAATCAACGCGGGCGTTTTCTGTGTTTAATCCGCGGCGTTAATTCGATTCAATGGCCGAGTAATTCTCGCTCGTGACCAGGCTATATGAACCCCCTCTGCCCCCTCTCTCTTCTTCCTCAAACCCCAAACCCAGAGCGCCACCAGGCTGCGAGCATTACTCTCTGTAGCCCCGCCGTCTCCGACGACTGCGCCGGCGAATTCCGGTGAGTTCTGAGCTCCCCTCTGCCTCTCGTTCTTGCTATCTGGTTCAGCGAGCCTCTGTGCTTCTTTTAACACCCTTCGTTTTCCCTCGCATGAACCGTAGCTCCGGCAACATCGTCGACTGGCCGCCACCTTCTTCTGCACGAACTCCGGCGAACTCTAGTGGTAAGTACAAACCGCCCCTCGCCTTCCCGTTCATGCACACGACTTTGCCTTGACCCTGTAAACCTAACCGCGTCGTTGTTTTGCCTTGGGGTGATCTACAGCTTCGTCCTCGACAGCAACCAGAGCCAACCGCCGCCCACAGCAACTCCGGCGAGCAATCTAGGACAGCCCCGAGCGCCCCTTGACCAACCGCGAGTACGACGAGCATCACCGTGACCCCCTGAGCCCGGTGAGCTACTCCTCTTTCTCACTCACGCCCTGTAGCGTCGCCTCCGTCGTCGACCGACCGTTCCGCCGCCGCTAGCCACCGCAGCGCCGCCACTTTGTGGTTGATTAGATCAGGACCATTTGATCTGGATCTGGTGCTCACGATTAGTTCACTTAACACCGAAGAGGTATGTCCTCTGGACCGCACGATCCACTTTAGATCTAACGCTCCACAGCGGCTGATCTGCGCGAACCGGTACGGGCGAATAAGGACTTGACACGTGGCTAGGATCTGATCTGAAAATAGAATTTAAAACAGATTTAGATCCAGATTTCAAATGCCTATATCTTTTGAATTCCACGTTAGAATTTTGCAAACTTTATACCGTTGGATTCAGTAAAACAAGACCTTTCTGCCTATCCTTTTGGTTTAGCAAATAGTAACCATTAGTTTGGCTTAAATTGCAGAAACTTGTTTGAGGCCTTTTTGAGAATAGTTTTAGTTTAATAACTTGTTTTAGGGTTAATTGAGTTTGTCTTGGTTACTTTATGACTTGTTTAGATTCTGTAATCTTGCCCTTGATTGGTAGAATTTTCAAAAATCACCACTTAGTAGATTCATGCATGCATGCATTCATAATATTTTTGCTTGTATATATTTGCGTGTAATTGTGTGCTATAACTTTGTGTGTAGATTTTGCTAGTGATTGTGATTGTGACGAGTGCTACTCTCCACACTACCAAGGCAAGTGATATTATCATGAATATTCCATTCCTATATTTTATTTATGCATTAGTATTATTTTTCTAAGTATAGGACTTGCATGGTTTTTGCTAAGTATAAACTATGCTATGGGAAAACCTATTAGGAGAAATCTTATTGAAAATTATCCAAGTCAAGATTCCTATTACTTTCCTGCTTAGCCTAGCTACTAGAAAACAAGGGTGGTTTATATATTTACACTATGAAAAATTATTCTAAGTCTTTGGACTTGTGTTTTATTTTAACAAAACAACTAAGTTAATGAATCACCTGGGTGGAATGGAAGGAATGGTTTATGTTGAGTGGTTCGCAAGGCCATGGACTTGGCTTGTGTATCTCACTTGTGGATGGCCACCCAGGAACAAAGAGATTTGAGTTGTCAAATGTTGAGAAGCTTCAAGTGCAACCACTTGGCAATATGGGCTCTGCCATGATCTTAGGATGCTAGAACTTAGTCTCTTGGACAGAGGGTGGTAGATGGGATGATAGGTTGGAGCGCGTCCATTTGACTAAGGAAAGGCTACTGAAGGATCTTGTCTTGGGAAACCAAGTCTTGTGGGGAAAGTGCACCACCTCTGCAGAGTGTAAAACCTAAGTACTTAGCCATGTCCCTAGTAAAGGACAATTTGAGCATCAAGACATGGAAACTTCAAGAATCTCATCACTCCAATTTCTAAATAAAACTTGTGGGTGAACAAGGGTTAAAAGGGTCTTCAGTCCTTGATTGGTAGATGCCCTGAGTGGATCTTCAGTCTTTGATTGGTAGATGCCTTGGGTGTTTTGTGCCAAGCAAAAACTTAGTATTTTCAAAAGTTAAGGAAAAATCTATTTTGAGCAATGCAAGCCTAAGCTCCACCAGCCAAATGCATATAGTCTTATAGTCCACTTACTTATATACTAAGGTATCACTTGCCAATACTATTCCAAAGTATTGACCCTCTGTGGCTGTAACTTGTAATGTTGCAGGTTATTCTGATGATGATTAGGAGTCATGAGTCTACACTCAACATGCTTGCCTGTGGCACATGAAGATGAAGACTCATGTTTATTTACTTATTCCATAAACTCTTGTATTAGGCCTTTGGCCATGAGTTGTAAAAGACTATGTTTTATCTCTGGAATGACTGTAATAAACGACCTTTGTATCTGTGTACTTCATCTTAAACTGTGGATGCTAGCATTGATCCAGGGACTAGCATTGCAATCACAGGGATCTTTTCCTTTACAAAGGAGGGATCTTACAAGACCTTTGCTAAAAACCTCCTGAACAATCTGGGACTTGCCAAATTTGGCTTGTCTCGGAAATCTGCGGAAGAAATCTAGCTTCTGGCCCGGCAATGCCTGGAGAGCCGAAATCTCTCTGCCGAAGAAGAAGCACAAGAAGCGGAGGACATCAAGTACTCCGACCTTCTTGAACAAGTCCGCTTTCGCGATGAGGGAGTAAGAGCTGGTGTGCTTCCACCACCTCTGATTATTCCACTCACCCTCGCCGAGAAGGTTACCACCAAGGTGAACATGTGCCTGAGCAAGATCACACATGAACATCATGTAAGTCAGAATTCCAACTCACGTTTTTCTTTATTTGTACTTTATATCATATCCTCTAGCCCCCAAGCATGAAGTAGGATATACAATCCGGGTTTATGCTTCCTTAGGATGCCAAATAATGAACTAGTGTAGCCCCCAAGGCTCGTGCTGATATTAGTAACAATATTAGCCCGAGTCTTCAGTAGACTTCTGACTCTGGGTATTCTGACTTACAGAAAGTTAATTCATATAACCAGGATTTGTTGAAGAATGTTTGCAACAAGCGGAGAGAGATCAGATCTCTCCGACTTAAGAATGTTGAGCTGAAGGTTTCCAAGGATGAGGCCAAAGGTAAACATTCCAAGACTCAAACCTTGTCTTGTGTTTTCATAGTCGATTTTTTTTACTGAACTGTTGTTCTTTTTGACTTACAACACTGATAAAGCAGTCCTGTGCTATGATAGAAGAGGCCGAGAACCTCAAAACCCTGGTGGTGGAGAATAAAGAACTTCGCCAAGGGCTGGATAAGCTCAAGGCAGATCATGAGAAGAGCATCGCTCAAGTTCTCGAATCCTCCTCCATGGCTACTGATGAATGTGATCATAAGATTGCGGCTCAAGATCAGAGAATCTCGGATCTCAACAATGAGCTTTGTAGAGAGAAGGATCTTTCCGAGGCGCTCCGGGCTGAACTCCGGAGTCTTCGAGAAGAGAAAACCAAAGTTGATGATGTCATCTTCGGTATGTTTCCATCTTTCTGACTTGTCTACATTCTTCGACTCTTTCGATGTCGGATTTTCATTTTTGTGTTATATATATAGGTCCTCTTAACTTGACGGACTCCGCTTCCACCGAGCCTCGCACCCACCGACTTACCCAAGTCAGTGATTTGCTTCATGACTTCCGCCAATCCATCGAGGACATTGGCGAAGTTCTCAGGGTTCCAGACATGCACATCATGTCAGACTTTCAGGTGCGAGACAAGGTGAAGGAGATGCCACAGCTCGTCCGGGACTGGAAAATGTCCTACGCGCGATTATCAGCGCAGAACGCCCTCACCATGGTCATGAGCCACCATGGAAGCATGGAGATTTGGCAAGTGACTAGGGGGTACTGCAAGGTGGACGAAGACGGACAAGAGCAAGATATTAATGCCATCATGGAATCCTGCACCGGATGTGGATGTCACATAGCTGACTTAACCAGCTATGACACTCCCTTCTTCACCCGCGTGGACATACCGCCTCCGCCTCCGGAAGAAGCAGCTGAAGTTTCCAACGATGAACAGACCGAATCAGATCTGAACATCTTGGAACGTTATCAAACCGAGGCCGATGCATCCAGCGAGCCGGCAGCGCCTACCTCTTCTCCTGCATCATAGATCATCAGAAAACAAATGTGTTATTCTAAAAAACATTATGGATATGTAAATATGCAGTACTATATTTTGCTAGTGCTAAGCTTTTATCTATTCAGCACTTTTGGCTTTAAATTTTTGTGTACCTGAAATGTTTTCATAAGCACTTGTACTTTTTTGCCTATACTTATTGTTTATCTGGCTTTCCACCTCGTCCCTTTCATGAGCCAGCTAAACCTTCTGCACGGAAACTTTGCTGAGCAACGGAGCTCAATTGCTAAACCAGTTTAAACTCGGAAACAAAACTGGCTTCCAATACCAACAATTCACTACTCGGAGAATGCCCGCATCTGGCAGTCAAACAAATAACCAAAGTATAGACTAGAAACTTTAGAGTTATACCCGAAGGTAGAATTTTTAGAATCGGAAATCTAAACCAGAACAAATATGAGCATAAAGTACTTTCAAGTATTCTGGGATTTTCGACTATGACATGATCATTAGGAAATAAGATGGTAAAATCTTCTCAGAAAAAACTTGAGGCAACCAAAACTTTTATTTCTCACAGAACATGTACAGATGTATGATTACAAAGAAGGATAAACTAAGAATAAAAGGGACGTAGCTGAGCAATATTCCATGGTCTGTCTAACTCATCCGGATTTGTACTGCCTCCAGATCTCTTTCTCTTCTTAGTAGCAGGTCTTTCTTTGACTAGCCGCATATCAGTTAAGTAGTACGAACCATTGTGCAATACTCGACTAACTAAAAAGGGCCCTTTCCATACTGGAGAAAGTTTGTGCTTTCTTTGTTGCACAAGCCAAAGAACCAAATTGCCTTTATTGAAAGATCTGTTTCTGACTCTCTGGCTATGATACTTGCGTAACTTCTGCTGATAGGCTGTTGATCTCATTTCAGCAACGACACGAACTTCTTCGACTAAGTCGAGATCATTTTGTCGAGAAATCTCGGCATCCTCTTCGATATATGCGGCCACTCTAGGAGAAGTGTGAATCAAATCACTAGGAAGAACTGCTTCTGTGCCATAGACCAAGAAGAAAGGTGTGTATCCGATTGACCTGGTCGGAGTTGTTCGTAAACTCCATATTACAGAGGGTAATTCCTCTGCCCAAGCCCCCGTAACATGTCATAGTGGTGCTTCGAGTCTTGGTTTTAGGCCTTGTAGGATTAAACCATTTGCCCTTTCGACTTGTCCGTTAGCCTGTGGATGTGCGACTGACGCAATGTCAAGCCGGATATTTTGTTCGTTGCAGAATTCGGCCAATTCTCCCAAAGAGAAATTACTCCCGTTGTTCGTGATAATACTATGTGGATAACCATGCCAGATTATAACATCCTCGACAAATATTTTGGTTGTTTCTCCATCACAACTAGTGACGGGTTTAGCCTCAATCCATTTGGTGAATTTATCCACCATCACTAAGAGGTGAGTAAATCCACTTGGAGCCCGTCTAAACGGTCCTACCATGTCAAGCCCCCATACCATGAAAGGCCATGTTATAGGTATTATTCGCAGCTGATCAGCTAGAACGTGAGCTTGTTTGGCGTACTTTTGGCAGCCTTTGCACGTCTTGACTAGCCGTTCGGCATCTGCCTGAGCTGTAAGCCAGAAAAAACTGTGTCTGAAAGCTTTTGCCACTAAAGATTTGGCTGCAGCGTGGTGATCACACTCGCCTTCGTGGATTTCTCTTAAGATTTCCACTCCTTCTTCTGGAGATACGCAGCGCTGAAAAACCCCAGACACACTCCGCTTATAGAGCTCACCTTTAACTATAGTATAGGCTTTCGCTCGTCGGATAATCTGCCGGCTCAGAACCTCATCTTCAGGTAATTTTCCATCTACCAGATAATCAAGGTAGGGTTGGGTCCAGCTGGGAATTAAAGCCAGAACTGCTATTAGAGGTGAGTGGGATTTGGTCGGATATTCCTCATCCACTCCCTTTATTGAGGGGACTTTGAGGTGCTCTAAAAAAGCGCCATCCGGGACCTCTTTCCGTGCAGAGCCTATTCGAGATAGCGCATATGCTTCCTCATTTTCTGCTCAAGAGATGTGTTGAACCTCAAACCCTTCGATTGATTTAGATAAATCATCCACGAAAGCTTTATATGCTGCCATGTGTTTATTTGCATTACAAATATCCGACACTTGCTGAGCAACAAAATCCGAATCTCCATAACACATCAAACATCAGATGCCGATATCCTTAGCAATCCGGATTCCGTGTAGCAGTGCTTCATACTCGGCAATATTGTTTGTCGCTATGAAGTGGATCTGCAACACGTATAGAAGTTTATCTCCTTGGGGTGATTTGAGCACCACGCCAGCCCCTGAGCCCCCGCGAGCCTTATATCCATCAAACTATAGGGTCCAATATTCCGACTCAGGGAGGGTCATATTCTCCTTCGTCTCTGTCCAATCAGCAAAAAACTCGGCAAGGATTTGGGATTTAATTGTTGTCCGAGGTTTGTACTCAATATCAAAAGCCGAGAGCTCTATGCCCCATTTGGCGACGCGTCCTGTGGTGTCACTTTTGTTGATTATATCTCTCATGGGAGCTGTGCTCACCACTGTAATTGGATGCTCCTGAAAATAGTGACACAGCTTACGAGATGCTAACAAAACACCGTAAGCCAGCTTTGATAGTGAGGATACCACTATTTTGATTCTGTTAGGACCTCGCTGACAAAATAAGTCGGACGCTGCACCAAGTGTTCCTAATTTTCCTCCAGTCTCTCCACTACCATAACGATACTAACGACTTTGTTTGTCGCAGCAAGATAAAGCAACATCGGTTCCTGTGGTTCTGGTGCAGCAAGGATAGGAGCAGATGAGAGTACTTTCTTTAGGTCTTGTAATGCAGCTTTAGCTTCGTCGGTCCACACAAAATCCTTGGTATTTTTCATGATTTTGTATAATGATGCGGCTCTTTCACCGAGCCGGCTTACGAACCAACTGGCTGTAGCGATGCAACCAGTTAGTCTTTGTACGTCCTTCAGGCGAGTTGGCCTGGAAATATTGAGTATAGCCTTGATTTTGTCTCGGTTCACCTCTATGCCTCTTTGAGACACGATGAAACCTATAAACTTTCCGGCTGGGATTCCAAAGAAGCATTTCTTCGGATTTAGCATGATGTTGTATTTTCGTAGACTGGCGAATGTTTCCTCCAAGTCGGAAATCAGTGTTTCCTTCTTTTTGGACATCACCGCAGTATCATCCACGTATGCATGCACATTGCGTCCGAGTTGGTCGTGGAGGCAACGCTACATCGTGTGCTGGTACGTAGCTCCTACGTTCTTCAGCCCAAAGGGCATCATAACAAAACATAAGGTTCCGAAGGGGGTTATGAATGAAGTTTTGACTTTGTCAGATTCCTTCATCTGGATTTGGTGATAACTAGAATATGCGTCGAGAAAACAGGGGAGTTCTGAGCCTGTCGTAGAATCGATAACTTGATCAATCCTAGGCAGAGCGAACGGATCTTTTGGGCAAGCCTTCTTCAAGGCAGTATAATCAACACACATCCTTAAATCAGTGGTATCCTTTTTAGGGACCATTACAGGATTGGCCGACCACTCAGTGTGGATGACCTATTCTCTGAATCCGGCTAACTCAAGCCGTGCTAGTTCCTTAGCTATTGTCTTATGCTTTTCATTGCCGAAACATCATAAGGACTGTTTGACGGGTTTAGCATTCGGGTTTACATTTAAAGAGTGATCGGCAAGTTCCCTAGGTACTCCGGTCATGTCAGATGGCTGCCATGCAAAGATATCTTGATTTGCTTTGAGGAACTTGACGAGCGCACTTTCCTATGCGCTATCTAGGCCTACGCCTATCTGGGTCACCTTGGAGGGGTCATCATCCTTCAACGGCGTCTTCTTCGTCTCTTCTGATGCCTTGAACTCCGGATTCGGCTTTGTCACCTCCTTATTCGTTGCGGGCATCTCGGACGTATCCATGCTCTTCTTGATCTCCTAGTACTCCTGGGCGTGCAGCACAACTTCAGCAAAGGCGGCATTTCCATCTTTGCACTCTCGCGCTTTCTTCGGGTCTCCCCTGATGGTGATCACGCCGGTGGGACCTGGAATTTTCATCATATTGTAAATGTAACACAGACGAGCCATAAAAGCCTAGTAAGCCGGATGTCCGAATATAGCGTGGTACGCGCTCTTGAACGGGACCACTTTGAAGGAAAGTGCCTAAGTCTGATAGTTCTTTCGAGTTCCAAAGGTAACATCCAAAGTGATTTCTCCCAGGGAATTTGCTTGTCTTCCTGGGTCAACCCCATGAAGATCACAGAGCTTTGGTTCAGCTGGGTCCCCGAGATCTTCATCCGGCGTAGCATTTCGACATATAGAATATTAATACTACTGCCACCGTCCATGAGAGTCTTGGAGAAACCATAACCGTCAATAAGTGGATTGACGATTAAGGCATATTTTCCTCTCCTGTGCAACTTAGGCGGATGATCAGCGCGGTCAAATGTGATTGCCACTTCCGACCAGTCCAAGAACTGGGGGACAGCTGGAACTGTTGCATTGAGCTCATGTAGCACTGCCTTTTTGACCTTTGCTGGTTGAAATCCGAGGAAGGTGACATAAGTGTCTTTCTTGGTCGGAAATTTTTTCTTCCCTTCCGGCTTGGGATTTGAAGCATTAGCTTCCTCCATGTTGGAATCTTCCTTGGTCTCTTTATCTTTTTCGAGATTCTTCTTTCCTTTTTTCCGCTTAGCTTTGTAGCCAGCGGTATCATCTCTCTTAATGTCGTTGTTGAGACGACACTTGCCGTTTGTGTGGGACGAGCCCCCATTAGCGTCTAAGTGATGCACACACGGGTTATTGGCAATGTCGGCCCAAGAGTAGGTTTTTCCGGGCTGTTGGTATCCTCTACCTTGAATTCTCGAAGTGCCACGGCCGTGTCTGCAGCCTCCGCCGTGTCCTCCAGACCTGAAAGTAGCAGTGACCACTAGCGTTTCCGTGTTGGATTTCTCTTCCGAGGTATTCTTGCGCTTCTGAGCTTGTTCCTTTGGTTGTTTTGCCGACTGTGGCATAGCCAGGGCGTTGAGTAACCCCTCTACATCGTTGTTAGTATCTACATATTTGCTTGCTGTTTCTATCATCTTTCCCAAATTAGTGACCTTGTCACACTTCAAGCGATGACGCAGTAAACCAATTGGGAGACCTGCGATGAAAGCTTCAATCACAGTTTGGTCATTTACTCCTTCACAGGAGTTCTTGGTGTCGATCCATCGTCCGAGGTAATCCCGGCAAGTTTCTCCGGCCATCTGAGTGCAACGCTGTAGATCTCCTACTGTACAGGGCCTCCGGTATGTACCTTCGAAATTCCGAAAGAACGCACTTTGCATGTCATACCAGTTGTGGATGGTGTTCTCCGGAAGTTCATTGAGCCATTATCGTGCCGTCTTCCGCAACATGAGTAGGAGATATCGGGTTGCGACTAGGTTGTTTCCGCCTTTGGTGATGCAGCAAGCTTGGAAGAAATCCTGTAGCCAAGTATCTGCCAGAGATATGCCGTCGTAGGCTTGGATATGTCTTGAGATAGCAAATCCTTCCGGGAACCTTGTAGCTCTTATGCGTGGTCCGAAGCACTTTGGGCCCATGTATATATCATCATTTTCCTAGCGCCATGCCTCTATATTGGAGTTGATCCTGTGTCTTGCGTCGTTCCGGGATAGAGATCGTCCCGAGTGTCGGCTGTGGCTACGGTGCCTTGGAGCCGGACTTCGGCTTCTGCCACCACCTCCTCCACCACCACGCCCTCCTTGGCCTCCTTGGGAGCCATTGTGATGGCTACTTGGCGAAGAGGGTGGAGCAGCTGGGTTATTTCCGGCTGATCGTCGACCTCCATCCGAAACGTCATTATTCCAGTTCCGGGGAGGGTCTTCATTGTGACGAGCCCCCTGCCGGCTTGTCTCGGCACGGTGTCCGTTGTTCCTTTGTCCGTCATCCGGACGGCTTTCATGTCTAGGAGGTGGCATTCTTTGTCGGTCCTCCTCCCGACATTTCCCTTTATCATCGTCCCTGCTGTCTTTCGACTCTCGTCGGGTCGGGTTCCTCGGATTCAGTGCAGCAATTGCCTCTTGCTCCGCAACTAGGTTAATGTTACGCCAGTCACGGGCAGCTTTGTGGTGCTGTCCCGAAGATCCGGTTCTTGAGTAATTGTCCTCCGGCGATCAGAGCGGTGGTGCTGCTCCGGAACGCGCTGGGGTCTTACGTCAGCCCATGCCGGCTCTGTGCGCCACTTGTTGGAATCGGAGACCAACTTTTGACTTCCGAACATGGCGACCTTTTGCTGCTCCAGGCCCTTGTTGAGTAATTCGATGCCCAACCGGATCTGCTCCGGGCCTGGATTAGCCGATAGGATTTATCGGGCTACAACGGTGTTCTGTACTGGTGTTGGATACACCCAATCCCCTTTGCTATCTTTTCGAGGCCTCCCTATTTCTTCTCCGAAAAGGACGGCGCGAATCTGCGGGAATTGGTTGTCATTAGTATGACGTTTCCTGGTCTTCTGGTGTTGCCTAGAGTTGTAGTTCTCCGCAGATTCCATGCGTTTCTTTTCCTCCTCAATGTTTTTGGCTTCATCGAGGAGTACTTGACGACGCGCTTCTAGGTCCTGTGCCCTCTCGTCCATTTCTTCAGCAGTAAGTTCTACAGCTGTAGGAATAGGTGTGGTTAATGCAGCATCGATGAGTTTACATGCACCTCCAGTGATCACGTGTCCATCCACCGATTCTTCTTTTTTGGGCTCATCTGGGATAAGCGCTCCATCCGAGTCTTCCTCGTATTCCTCGGCAATCACCTCCTCTGCCAGAGGGGCTCTCGCCGGGGTCTTGTTCTTCTTGTTCTTCTTCTTTTCCTTCTTGGCAGTGCCGGTAGCAAAGACGGCTTTGGGTCCGTTTCCTGGAGTCAAGCTCTAATCAGTACTTTCGGACATCTGGACCTCGGGATTATCTCCGATTTCCATGTCATCATGCGGTTTGGGAGAGTGTTCCCTGGATCCTTCATCCATGGCTTCTCCTTCCTCTGCAGCTTTGGAGTTATACTCCTCTTCATATTCCACGGAGAATTTTCGGATATCTGCTGACGTCATCGATTCATCCGAGGATGCGGGTATGTCGGCGTTTGTTCCAATCGCCTCCAGCACAGAGTCGGTGTTGTCTCCAGCATCGACTGTGCCGGATCCGGATCCCACATATCCGACAAAGTGTGATGTGCCCCTCTTGAGATAGCTGCGGTCTTCATAATAGGCTTCGTCGAAACGTTTGATGGTCTCGAGAATTGCATCTAGGCCTGAGTTTTGCATTATCATGCGTCTTAGTGTGTACATCAGGAAGGGCATGTCTGTCTCGGCATCATCAGATCCGGAACCGTCATTGTTATTGTGCTCCTCCTGGATTTCGATCTCAGCGGATGGGTCGATCTAGGATTCGGTCTCTTCAGGGAGATCCACTCCAGATTCGACTTGGACCGCTAGGTTTTCTTCAGGCTCGGATTTCTCCACTATCTCTGCAACTAGTGTGGGCTGGGTGGGATTAGGGTTTTCTGAGATCCGGAACTCTGCCGCCTCCGCAGACAAAGGGGACCCAGAAATTTCCTCTGCCTCTATCATCACCACTAGGGTGGGTGGGACAGGTTCAGGGAAACTGATGAAAACATCGATCTCGCCAAAAGACATGATGGTGTAGGCAGTCACAGCCTCCCTAGCCAGAATCTAGGTCTCGTCGAGAACGATGAGAGGGATGTCGCTGGCGTACAGGATGCGACCGATGGCGATAGTCTCGCCGATTCCAATTCTTGCAGATTCTGCTCGAAACGCAGATCTGAAGCTCACTTGCCCCATGGTGGGCGCCAATCGTCGGATTGATGACAAGTACACCATGAGGGGGTCCTCGAGGTGTGCGGAAGAGAGGGGTGTGAGACGTACGGTGTTCCGGGATGGCGAGCACACAAGTTTACCCAGGTTCGAATCCGTCGACTTTGGACGGATCCTACTCCTGCTAGCAATCCAGTAATACGGCAGAGCCAGAATATGGGTTACAAGGGTTTGCCTGTGCGAGTTGAGATCGTAGCTATTGAGGGTTCCCTAAAGGCTCTCCCTAGGACGGCTTATATAGATATCTGGCCTAGCGTTTACAGGAGAGATCTATCCAGCTACGACTGAGAGTCGGTTACAGACTACATCTTGAACTACAAGTAACACTATGGGCCTAAGTCGGTAAGTCTTCTGGGCCTTCCCGTAGCCGGATTGGACTCCGCCTCTTCTCTCTGACTGGGCCACCCGTGAAGCAAAGCTCTAACCCGAAGTGGGCCACCCTGGTCACTGAGGACTGTGAGGATACCCGGAAAGTATATCCCTAACATTGGTATAGTCTTAACATGGTGCGAGCATGTGCCAAGTCAAGCCAAATAAAGCATAAAAGGAGAATACCACAATATTATGCTTTTATATGCTAAAACAATGCATGATTCTTTTAAGGCATATTAAGCAATCTCAATTGTTTGTAACAAGTCATGCTATAGCAATAATCACTAAGCATAAATTCATAGCAATATCAAACATGACATGATAAAGTCTAGGCCACAGTCAAAAAAAGCTTCCTTTTGTACCACTATAAGCATGAAACTTCCTACTCTTTTCCAACACCAATCAAAAACTAAAGCTAAACGCAGTGCTAGCAAAGGAGAACACTCGCAGAACAATAAGAGTGAAAACTAGAGTGTTCTAGGCAATGAATAACGGGGTGTGTCTCTCTCCAAAAGAAGTGTGTTGGGATCCAACTAAATTATTTAATCAAACCAAACAGAAGAACAGTAAAAAATGAATACGCTCCAAGAACAACACAATTGTGCATGAAACAATAAAAATGAAGTGTTTGGAAGAAAACCTGAGATTTTTATTGATGAAGAAGGGGATGCCTTGGGCATCCCCAGGCTTTGATGCTTGTACTTCTTGAATATTCCTTGGGGTGACACGGGTGGCATCCCCAAGCTTTAGCTTTTGTCCATACTTCATCTTATCACATTATTTTTCCCTACACTTGAAAATTTCCTTCATACAAAACTTCACACAATCTTCATTAGCAACATTAGTGTATTCAAGATAATAAGTCTTTGTGTTTAGTTTCAACACAAGTAAAACTTCCATTAAAACACAAGCTACTGTAGCAATTCCTTTTAAAAGCTCAAGTGATCAAAGAGAACTCAAAGATAAAGAGATTAAGAGGCAAATGCAAATAATGGTAGAAATCTATCAAAACAGACCAGCAGGTAAAAACCGATTTTTTCAAAGACCTTCTGTTGCTCAAATCGGTAAGTGTTAAACTAAAGAAAGTTAGATAACAACCTGGGGCAGAGGCACAAAAACTTACAGCTCAATCCGACGTAAAGAGATTTTTCACGAATTTTTACAGCGAAGCACAAAAATCTGTTTTCGGGACAGCAACTTTCCCATATCTTACTTCCCTCTCATTAGAGGTTATTATTGGCACAAAAACCAAAGAAAAAGGATAAGGAGACGTTATTAATGAGGCAATAACTTCCAAGACTCAACAAGGCCAAAATAAAATGAAAGTAAAAATATAATGGGTTGTCTCCCAAAAGCTCTTTCTTTATAGCAATTAAGATAGGCATGATAATTTCAATGATGCTCACATAAAAAATATGAATTGAAGTAAAAGAGAGCATCAAGAAGCAAATATGGAACAAATTTAAGTCTAACCCACTTCCTATGAAAATAATCTTGTAAAGAAACAAGTCATGAAAGCACAAAACAAGCATAGGAAAGCAAAACAAGTGCAACTTCAAAATTTTCAACATAAAGAGGGGAAACTTAATATTGTTGAGATACATAAAACCATGTTTCCCTCTCTCATAATAACTTTCAGTAGCATCATGAATAAAATTAACAATATAACTATCAGATAAAACATTCTTATCATGAGCCACATGCATAAAACAATTAATACTCTCCACATAAACATAATCATTCTTATTAATTGTAGTGGGAGCAAATTCAACAAAATAGCTATCATTATTATTCTCATCACCATAATCATCCAATATAAGAGGCATATTATAATCATAATTAATTTTCTTCTCAATGGTAGGTGGACTGAAAATATCATGTTCATCATTGTAATCATCATATATTGGAGGTATAGTGTCATCAAAGTAAATTTTCTCCTCCATGCTTGGGGGGACTAAAAAGATCATTTTCATAAAAACTAGCTTCCCCAAGCTTAGACTTTTCCATTGCATTAGCAATAATGCTGTTCAAAGAATTCATACTAATAACATTGCTATTAGCATGCAAATAATGTTCCATAGGTCTTTTAATTTTCTCTTCGAACACTTCATGTCCTAACTCAAGATAAATACTATAAAGCTCTCTAATTTTGTTATTGTTTTCCATTAATCCTAACTAGTGAAAATAAGAACAAGAAACAAAAAGATTGCAGAATCTAAAGGAAATAACTTCAAGCACTCACACACCAGCAATAGTACTAGAAGATAGCTTAGTAGCCAGAGGATGTGAGTAACTTTTACCTTACCTCCCTAGCAATGGCGCCAGAAAAATAGCTTGATGGCGCGTGGTTGACGTGCGAGCTTCTTCTTCTTCCATCCCCGGCAACGGCGCCAGAAAAATAGCTTGATGTCTACGCATGCTTCTACTATTATAGACAGTGTTGGGCCTCCAAGTGCAGAGGTTTGTAGAACAGCAGCAAGTTTCCCTTAAGTGGATCACCCACGGTTTATTGAACTCAGGGAGGAAGTGGTCAAAGGTATCCCTCTCAAGCAACCCTGCAATCAAGATACAAGAAGTCTCTTGTGTCTCCAACACACCCAATACAGTTGTCAGGTGTATAGGTGCATTAGTTCGGCAAAGAGATAGTGAAATACAAGTAATATGGATGATTATAAATGGTAATTGCAATCTGAAATAAGAGTGACAGCAAGAAAACATGTAATAGGACTGATTGTAAATGGTGTTTCAATGCTTAGAAACAAGGTCTAGGGATCATACTTTCACTAGTGGACACTGTCATATAAATATCTTCTCTTCATTATGCTACCCTGAACTACTCTCCGGTTGGACGATGTAGGGCTATAAAAGCACACCTTAAACTTCGTATTCCCCATCTAGATAACCCCTCACTGTCACCTTGAGTGCTAGATGGTTCCAACAAACACCACAATCTCATAGAGACATCCAACTCAAATTGTACGCATGACAAGTATCTATGTAATCTTAGACAAAGTGCCACATGGTGTGCACACTGTCAACTTCACACACGTGGGGATAAGCAGAGATTCATTAAATCACTTGAGTAGTAGAATAGATCTATAGATTACAAAGCTCAGGATCTCATAAGATCACGCATAGAGAGAGAGATGAACACATAGCTACCGGTAGAGCCCTTAGCCTCGAGAGAGAACTACTCCCTCATCATCATGGGAGTCAGCAACGGTAGTGGAGTCAATGGAGATGGATCTGTGGGCACTTCCCGGTCCCGGCAGGGTGCCGGAACAGAGACTTCTGTCCCCTGAATCTCCTCTTCGGTGGCGGCGGCGCTGTGGAACTTTTCGTGGAATTATGCTCTTTTTATTAGGGTTTTCGTCCCGGGAGGAATATATAGGCGAATGCGCAAGGTCGGTGGAGGCCAGAGGGGCCCACACCAACCCCTGGTGCAGCCTGGCCTGACCCGCACCACCAGGTGGTGTGGCTAGCCCCTGGCCCTCCTCCGTCTCTGCTTTGGACTCCGTCTTCGTGTCGGGGAAAAATAGGAGGTTTGGCTTTCGTTTTGTCCAATTCCGAGAATATGTCTTTTCTAGCTTTTCTGAAACCAAAAACAGCAAAAAACAGGCAACTGGCACTGCGGCATCTTGTCAATAGGTTAGTTCCAGAAAAAGCATAAAAGTATCTCAAAATATAGACAAAACATAAGATAATTGATATAAAAGAGGCACAGAACATCAAAAAATATAGATACGTTTACGACGTATCAAGGTGAACCGAGACAAAATAAAGGCTATACTCAATATTACCAGGCCGACTCTCCTAAAGGATGTATAACGGCTCATTGGTTTCATTGTCGCGGACAGTCAGTTCGTAAGCTGGCTCGGTGAAAGAGTCGCACCATTATACAAGGTCTTGAAAAATACCAAGAAATTCATCTAGACCAACGAAGCTGAAGCTGCACTTTAGGACCTGAAAGCTGTACTTTCATTTGCCCCTATCCTTGCAGCACTGGAACCACAAGAACCAATGTTGCTCTACATGGCTGCGACAAACAGAGTCGTCAGTGTCATAATGTTGGTGGAACAACCAAAAGAAAAATAGGAACACCTAGTGCACTATCCGACTTATTACCTCAATGAGGTCCTGACTAAATCAAAACAACGGTATCCTCATTACCAAAAGTTAGCCTATGGTGTGTTCTTTGCATCCATAAAGCTACAGCATTATTTTCAAGAGCACAAGATTATCGTGGTGAGCACAGCTCCCATGAGAGACATAATCAACAATAGCGATGCCATAGGATGTGTTTCTAAGTGGGGAATTGAGCTAGCAGCTCTTAACATTGAGTATAAACCTTGTACATTAATCAAATCCTATATACTTGCCTATTTTGTTGGTGATTGGACAGAGACGGCAGAAAACACAAACCTCCTAGAGTCGAAATATTGGACCTTGCACTTTGACGGGTCAAAAACGCTCGAGGGATCGGGGCTGGTGTGGTACTAAAATCACCCCAAGGAGTCAAACTATTCTATGTGTTGCAGATTCACTTCACGGCGACAAATAACATTGTCGAATATGAAGCCTTGCTGCATGGAATTAGAATTGCAAAAGAGATCGTCATTCATCGACTCATGTGCTACGGAGATTTGGATTTAGTTGCTTAGCAAGTATCCGACATATACAATGCAAATAAGCACATGCCAGCATATCGAGCTGTTGTGGATGAACTATAAAAATCTTTCGAAGGGTTTGAAGTCCAACACATTCCCCAAACAGAAAATGAGGAAGCAGATGCTCTATCAAGAATAGGCTTTGCACGGAAAAAGGTTCCGGATGGTGCTTTTTTGGAGCACCTAAGAGTTCCCTCTATCACAGGAGTTGACGAGGAGTATCCAACCAAATCCAAATCATCGCTCATAGCAGCTCTGGCTATAATTCCCAACTGGACAAAACCCTACATCAAATTCTTTGTAGAAGGAAAATTACCCAAAGCTGAGTCGACAGATCATCCGATGAGCGAAATCCTACACAATAATCAATGGTGAGCTCTATAAGCAGAGTGTGTCTAGGGTTTTTTAGTGTTGTGTTTCTCCGGAAGAAGGAGTGGAAATCCTAAGGGAAATCCACGAAGGTGATATTTAGTGGAAAAGGCTTTTCGACACGGATTTTCTGGCTTACAGCTAAGGAAGATGCTGATAGGCTGGTCAGGACATGCAAAGGTTGCCAAAAATATGCCAAACAAGCCCACGTTCTGGCTGATCAGCGATGAACAATTCCGATTACATGGCCCTTTGCGGTCTGGGGGCTTGACATGGTAGGACCGTTTAAATGGGCTCCAAGTGGATTTACTCACCTCCTAGTGATGGTGGATAAATTTACGAAGTGGATTGAGGCTAAACCGATCACAAGTTGAGATGGAGCAACAACCAAAAGATTCGTCGAGGATGTCATAATCCGATTTGGCTATCCACATAGTATTATTACAGACAACGGGAGCAAATTTTCCATGGGAGAAATTGTCTAATTTTGTGAAGATCAAGGGATCCAACTCGATATTGCATCAGTCGCGCATCCACAAGCCAATGGACAAGTCGAAAGGGCAAATGGTTTAATTCTTCAAGGCCTCCATCCCAGACTCGAAGCACCACTTCATCATGCTACAGGGGCTTGGGCAGATGAATTGCCGTCTATTGTATGGAGCTTACGAACAACTCTAATAGGTCAATCGGATATACACCTTTTTTCTTTGTCTATAGCGCAAAGGCAGTTCTTCTGAGTGATCTTATCCATATTTCTCCCCAAGTCGCTGCGCATATCGAAGAGGATGCCGAAGTTTCTAGACAAGATGACCCTCGATATACTCGAGGAAGTTTGCGTCGTTGCTGAGCAGAGATCTATGGCATATCAGTAGAAGTTACAAAAGTATCATAGTTAGAGAGTCAAAAATCGATCTTTCAAGAAGGGCGATCTAGTTCTCCAACTAGTGCAAAAAAGATAGCACAAACTTTCCCCGATATGGGAAGGGCCCTTTATGGTTAGCAGATTATTGCATATTGGTTCATACTACCTAACTGACATGAGGCCAAAACAAGAAAGACCTACTACTAAGAAGAGGAAGAGAGCTGGAGGTAGTATAGACCCGGATGAGATAGACCATCTGTGGAATATTGCTCAGCTATGTCCCTTTTATTCTTAAAATGTATTTCTTTGTAATCACATGAATGTAGATGTTCAAAGTGAAATAAAGTATTGGTCTCCTCAATGTTTTTTCTGAGATGTTTTTTAAAGTACCATCTTATTTCTGAATGATCATGTCATAGTCAAAAATCCTATAATAATTAAATGTACTTTATGCTCATGTTTGTTCTAGTTAGACTTCCGGTTCTAAAAGTGCTACCTTTGGGTATAAGTCTAATTTCAGTTTATACTTGTGTTTTTGTCTGATTGCTTGACGCTGGTATTTTCTGAGTAGTAAATTGTTGGTACTAGAAGCCAACTTTGATTCCGGGTTTAAAATGGTTTAGAAATTGAGCTCCATTGCTCGGCAAAGTTTCCGTGCTAAAGGTTTGCTGGCTCACGAAAGGGACGAGGCAGAAAGCTAGATAAACAATAAGTATAAACAAATGATGGGGATATACCAATCGGGGTATGTCCAGGGGAGATTCGACTGACCTTGGCCCATAGCGAGTGGGCCTGCAGGTACAGCGACTGGCAGGAGAGTTCGAAGAAGGCCAGTGAGTGGAAGCTGAAGACCCAAGACCCTAGCTAGGCCCAGTCATATTAGGTCAAATCCTTTGAAATCTAAACTGAGTCGGTTGTAATTCTGTAAACCCTAGCGAGGTGACTATATAAACCTCCCTAGGGCTCTCATTGTACTCATGTACTATTAGCTACCCCTTCTGGGCGACTTGCTGCCTAGCCACCAAGCTCGTCGATCTTGTAATCCACTCGCCAATAATACAATCTAGCGGGAAGTAGGTATTTACCCTACGTGGGGGCGAACCTGGGTAAACCCTTGTGTTTGTTCCCAATCTCGTTTCGTAGATGGCGTCTCACTCTTGCCCCCAATCGTATCAATTGCTACCCCTGGTAGATACTATCGTGGTCATTCCCACGAACATGGCACCCACTGTGGGGCATGGCTAGTCAAGCCTGAGATCTACGGCGAGACCCTACACTCCAATCGACCGGCTGATCACCACCAGCCGCATGGTTGCTAGCGGTGGATTCCTCTAGATCCTGCTGGGCAGCTACATACCGGTGTTGTGATACCAGTCAGCACCATCAACCTCTTCATCGGATTCATGTACGCCATCGACCTGGCGACAACAATGATAATCGATGGATCGCCTCCGTGTGATCTGCTCTTAGAGGAGCAGATCTTCTCCATCACCCACCTCACCTCTGAATATGACTCATCCGCCAGCAATGCGGCCGGAAGGGATGCAGCTTTATGCAATGACACCGACTCAGCGGCCCCTGCTTTGGCCATCGGATCTGTGGGACCCCCGGATTAATCCTCCGAGAATCCCTGTTATGCATACACCATGATCCCATGATCAGTTAGTCGTGGCACATAACCGACAAGTATCAAAGTAAACATCCATTACTTAAGAGGATACATGCCATACCTTACATGCCATTATGGCTACATCAATAATCATCAGCGGAACTTCATCAAGCGTAGAGCCCGAGCCATGCCTTAACCTACAGGAAACTGACTGGGAGAACGTCCTAGCTCGCATAGACGTCAACTTCATCATCTTCATGATATCTGACCAAGTTAATACCCAGGGACAATGTCAGTGAGTACTTTGAATGTACTCGCAAACCACCTTAAGAGAATAATAATAACAAGAGGATATGCAATATGGCTGTGGTAGTAGGAGGGCTCCATGAGAGGTTCCTTTCTAAAATAGTTTCTCTTGTTGATACAGCACCTCCATATCTTTGTTGAAAACTTTTGTAAACATTTATAAAGTTTTTGGAAACCACTAGGATTGGGTCACCCATTTGTTCCTCCTTCCGGTCATCCCATGACCAAACTCCTTTCCTACCTTTCCGACCATCCCATGGTAAAAACATTTCCAAAGACATTGCTTCTCCGAAATCCTTTTTGTAATCAAAACCAGCACCGCTATACAACAAACTTCCCAAATGTCCATGACCGCGGACATGGCTATTCAAATAGATTTACACTCTGCAGAGGTTGTACACTTTACCCACACCATCCAGGTACCCTACCCTGATCTACACCGATCGTGGGTCGAATAACTGATCAAGACTCTCCGGATGCCCACTCCAATATAAGTGCCTACCCTATGAGTGTTTTCCCCTCAACACCGGGACACCCTATATAGTTCCCAAGCCAACCGGAGTGCCTTTTCCACTGCACAAAGTGTGCGCTTTCAATGAGGGGCTCATAGTAACGTGTGGAGGCCCGTAGACCCTTCGTTCCTTCTCCAGGTCGATGTCTCACATGGACCTTTAAAGGAGAAGGCCCACACTCCAGGGATTTTCTTTTATTCCCCTGTAGTCGTTGCGAGGCAGTATATAAAAGAATAAACAAACTTCAAATCCAGCCATGTCCCATTCCAGAGTAATGTGGTTGCACGGGTTAATTATTCTAGCAAAACTGCAAAGAATCGGGTGCATTTTTGCAAGCCTTTTTCCTCCATCTTTCCTTCAGCATTTTGTAAAAAAATACCCTTTTTATTCCCTCAAACATCTCTTGGTAGGCCTAACCTCACCAAGGTTTCATCATAAAACATTTGGTAAACTTTTCTGGGGTCTTCCCATCCTATAGCTTTGCTTCGGACAAATCGGGGTCTCCAAAGGGGTATGGTGTTATACACCAACTATCCTACTAGGGACTAGTAGGTGTCATCAAGGGGATTATACTTAATAGTACCAAGGTGTAATGGTTTCGAGGAGCCAAGCCACTACCAGATACAGATCATCATAGTATAAAACAATGCAGTTTCATAAAAAGTAGGTGAAACATGCATAAGTAAAACAGTAGGACAAGGCTTATGAGCAAGAAGGTGGCTTGCCTGCGGTTAGCAATATGGCATAAATGTCCCTAGACTTCTTCTTTGGATAACCAAGAATACCAATACCAATAAGATCTCTTCTTCTCAGCATCAATACAAGCGTAACTATCGCCGTCATTGAGTATACATGCAAACAAGCAAGGCCACAATCAAAACAAGGCATACAAGTGGACATACATACATCAAGAAAGTGAATAACACAAGTTTACGATTTGGTAGGTTTTGATAAGATTGGATTTAGAAGATTGAAATTGTCATAGAAGCATTTGAAGGAAATCCTATAGAACTTATAGTCTAGAAAATTATTTAGGAGAGGGATTTTAGACCAAGGCCATACTCCGTATGATACCATTGTATAAAATGGTACCAACAGATAGGTTTTGATAAATTGAAACCAACAAAAGTGGTTTCGCTATTTTATCAAAATCCAGTGATTTACTATGCATTTCCTAGTGAATAAAACTCTAGTTTTAGGAAATAATTCATCAGAAAAGTTCTATGAGTCCAAAAATTATTTCCTTGGATGGTTAAGTAGGGTTTGATGGACTGGTTTAGTGAGAGTTGAAATAACTTAGAGATATTAACCAGAATGCCCCCAAGAATTTACCTAAGTTGGTTCTTTAGTTATTTTGTATTTTTAACCAGATTAAATTTATAGAGGTTATTCATATGATTGCAAGGGCACATGGTAGGTGTTTTGAGTACCTTTCTTTAGAAATTGGAATCACCAAATTTGGAGTTGTAAAACTTCTGTAGTGATTTTTCTACTGAAACTACCCTAGGCAGAGAGGATTAATTCACCAAAATTAAACAGAGCCTCAATAAAATTTGATCTCCTGGATTTTGATAAACCTTAGTGTACCATACCACAGAGAGTTGGAATCAACTCAAAACATGTTATATTTTGGCTTAAGGAATTTTATAAAGTCTATAAATAATTGTAGTTGTTATTTTTACTGAGGTAAAACTAGGGTTCACCTTGACATGATACAAAGTCTAATGGGTAGCTATAGAGAATACCTTTCATAGAAACTTTGATCCATCCCATTTGGATAAGGTTAGCTCACGGTGAAATTTATTTAGGGTAAAAGATACATTTTAGTGGATATAATGCCAGTAATAATGAAATTTATTTTTGGCAAGTGACCAGTTCTGCATGTTGCATAAAACACTAAGGTACTTGGTAAAAACTGTGATCTAGACCAAAAGTGTAGTTTCCATTTTTATTTCTGTTTGAACCAAACTACCAAATTTCAGATCTGGAGGAATTGTTTTTTTTCTTTTTAGAAAAGGGGAAGAAGGTCCGGGCCAGATCTGGAGGCAACTGGGCCGCACAGAGGGTGATTTGGCCCATCTAGCCGGGCGGCACGCGGGAGAAGAGATTCAAAGGCTCCCTGGCAGGGGCCCGCCCGTCAGCGTCAGGGCGGTGGCGAAGGGGTACGTAGAGATGGTAGCCATTGGATTAGAGGCCGATCTATGGCCCGTGGTCGTCGCCCACCTCACGACGGTGCCGGCGTGCGGAAACCCTAGCTGAGCTCAAGGAGCAGTGGCGTGGATCACCTGAGCGTCGGTGGTGACAGCGGAAAGGTGGGGACGATGCGGAAGACGATACCGACTTCGGAGAGGGGCGGTGGAGGCGGTGGTGTCGTCGGAGCATGCTGCATGCATCCATGCCACCGGGCTTGCGTCGGTGCTCTCCGGGGTGACCTCAGGGCGCGTTGCATGCCGATGCAGAGGGTGCTGGACGGATGAGGAGGACGCGGGGAAACGGATGGTGTGCAGCGTACATTTCCTTGGCGGTCGAAAGGGGCTCGCGTAGAGATGACCGAGGGTGAAAGGATCATATGGGCACCTAGAGGGGGGGGGGTGAATAGGTGCTACTTCAAATTTTACTCTTTTTGAATTTAGGGTTTGACATGAAAGGTAAATTCTCTAGATTATGCAACTAAGGTGAATTTACCTATATGACAAACAAGTGCTAACTAAGAAATAACTAGATAAGTAAAGTGCGGTAAAGGATAGAAGCAACCAAAGTGGAGCACTCGGAGACACAAGGATTTGTTTCCCGTAGTTCCTTCCTTTTGAGGGGAAGTACATCTACGTTTGGAGAGGGGGTGGTATGAAACCACAAATGCCACGAGAGGCCTCCCTTGTTCTCTGATGAACCTCACCCCAATGGGTTCGATTCACCTCTTCCACTATATGGAAACCTTCGAGGTGGACGTCGACACCTTTACAACGAGTTCGGGGCACACATCCACAACTTAATTGGAGGCTCCCAAGTACAAGCTAGCTATCAAACAATCAAAGACAAGCTAGTAAGAACCAAATCACAAGCTAGGGTTTCCAATGAAACACTAGAGCAAGGGGCCCTCAAGAGAATGAGGGGGAAATGAAGATCTCTCTTGGTGAAGATGTAGATCAAGGCCTCCTCCTTCGATTCTCCAAAGATCAATGACTTTGGATGGTTGGATGAAGAGATCTTGTTGATTTGGTGGCTCAAATGGACATGGTGTTCTTGAGGTGGATGAGCAGCTGGAGGAACGGGATAAGGTCCTCTATTTATAGCCCTTCGCACCAGTGAACCGTTTTTTGACCATTGGAGAAGAGTCAGACCGGAGTCCGCTGTCTGCACACCGGAGACTTCGGTCTACACCGGAGACTTCGGTCAATCTCCAGACCAGCCTCCGGACCGTCAAACAGAATGACCCAGCCCACTTGGGGGCCCAGTGGAACGGAGACTCCGGTCCCTCTACACCGGAGACTCCAACCTGAGGCACGGACCGGAGACTCCGGACCTACCTCCGGACCAAGCTCCGAACCACCTCTCTAGCTAACATAGGCAGGAAAATAGAAGCCCCCTCTAGAAACTCCTAGGGAAACTCCGGACCACACCAGAGACTCCGGTCTTGGTAGACTGGAGACTCTGGTCTGGAATTCCCAAGAGACATGTAACAGTGCAGGGAATGTTCCGCAGGCCAATGGTCCTTTTTACTTTGAAAAATATCAACATGTAGACAATAGCAAACTGTAAAAAGGTCTACTAGTTGTTAACGAACACCAAAAGTGATTATGACAGTAAATGGCCTTTCAATCTCCCCCTTTTTGGTGTTCGATGACAACTAGTGACTTTGCATGAAAAATAGTTTGCAATGACTTATGATAGAGTATGGACATGCTCCCCCTGCCTATGTGCACAAAGATAAAACACATAGTTCTCACAGGAGTTACAATAATGTAGGAGCACCCACAGAGTCACACACAAATAGCAAATAGTGTCTCGCAATAACATAAGGCAAATAGATACGAAAGTCGAGATAGCAAATAAGAATCAAGCCCAAGCCCATGCAAATCCCGATGACAATGTCTTCTGCCCCTTTGGAATCAAGACACCAAAAAAGGGAAAAGACCTAGGCTAGCTCCCCAACAGATCAGTAGTCCTCGTCATCATCCTCCTCATCCATATCCTGATCCTCATGGTCGTCATCATAGTCCTCATAACCATCAAGAGCTGCAGGTCCTTTGCCATGAGGGCGAGAAGAGGAGGTACCTTGGTACCCATACCCAGAAGTGACATCACAAAAGGTCTTCCAATCCACCAGGCTGTCATGTTGGGCATTCCATGCCCCAAATGAAAGAGTGTAGTCTGCCTCGTTGGATGGCTGAGCGCCATGCTCGTCAGTGTACTCATCCTCACCTTCCTCATCATTCGCTTCACCCTAAGCCTTGATCTCCTTGAGTAGTTTCTTGATGCGACAGTTGCTCTTGTAGGAAGCATGCTGTTGCTTACGGATGTCCACATTCATGCAACACAGGGTCCTCTCCCAGAATGAGGCCTTCTTGACCTTCTCATGTACATAGTCACATGCCATGGGAGGAAGAGGTGCATTGGAAGCATTCTTCCTCCGAGCCCTAGGAGGAGAGGGGGCCCTCTCGGACTCTGAGATCTCGTCCTCCACATGTACATGTGAGCGTCTAGGAGCCCTCATTTCCCCTTTCTGCTACAGAGATACGAGAGTGTGCTCGGTAAGGTTGGGAGGCACGGTAAGCGGAGAACCATGTTCCTGAGTGTTGATGAGTCTCATGACCAGGGGTGCATATGGAGGGGCCTTCTTGTATAAGATGGCATGGTACATCTCCTCAAATATGTAATCCATAACATCAATAGGATCAGCATCTGCATCGGGGCCAGCCATGTAAATCATGTGGGTATGATACAGCAAGTTGACCAAACCACATCTGATGGCATCATCATTCCTAGCACTAGGGGAAATGGTCTGGCGGAAGATCCTCAACATCAGATTGTAGAGAGGCTTGAGTCCCTTGGACCCTCCCACAACACCCTCACTATCATATAAAGGGGCAAGCTTGTTCTTGTTCACCCCATGAGCTAGTGAGTGCATGCATACTCCAACATGAGTAGACACCCCCTGGAATGTCTCAAATATGGCCTCAGCAAAGTCATAGAAAGTTGCAGAACAGCGGTGGTTACCTGTCATCCAAGTCATAGTCCTGGCTTGGTCAGTCCCAAACACAACGGTGGCGTAGAACTACTGCACAAGGGTGATGTTGTAGTCTTCACGGAGCTCCATCAAGTTGAACAGCCCCAACTTCTCACTAATCCACAGTGCATCAGAGAAGTAGGGGCTCTTCCTCATCTGCTCAACACTCAAGTACTTCTGGGGGCACACGGGGGATCTCTTGAGCATGTTGTAAATGTCTTTCATGAAGACAACTTGCTCCTTCCTCCAATAGCATGGGTCATCACTGGTGCGAGACAAGGCATAGAAATTAGTCTTCCGCAGCTCACGGTACTCCTGCTTAGGCATGCGGGCCAAAGACTGAAGGTTGTCGTATTTTGCCCTCTTGGCACGGTTCTCTTCCTCAACCCTTTCCTGCTCCCGCTACATGTAGGCTGCATCATGGGCCTGCTGTCTACGGTTGGATGGGGGCACAATGTACTGACCCTTAGACTCATCATAGCGAGGATCCCCTCTCTTCATATTGGCCTTGGTGCGAGGAGGACGACGAGAGCCAGAACCTGTGAAAAGCAGCGAGGGAGATAGCATGGAGGTAAGTATATATGTCCCATGGAGGCAGCACAGGACCCTTGAGCCCATGCAAGATATGTCAGATTCAAACCACACCAGAGTCTTCGTGGTCCACACCGGAGTCTCCGGTCCAAGGGACCAGAGTCTCCGGCATGGACCGCAGTCTCCGGCCATTGGGCCAGAGTCTTCGGTCGGGGGACTCGGGGGAAGATCAGGGAGGCTCCAATGGTCTTGAATCCAATAGATCGGGCAGGGAAACAAGGGTAAAGTACTCGAGTGCATGCAAACAAGGGATTCCCGTGGGAAAAAATAGTAGCAATCCTCAAAAACAAAGCAAGGGAAGAACCCTAGGTGAAGAAAGAGGAGGAGAGGTACCAGATCTGTCCATGGGATTGATTCCACCGATGGGAATCACCCAATGGTGGGGGGAAGATATGGTTGGCCGGCGGCATGGCAGATCCCGGGGGCTTCTTGACCTCCGGGGAGGAGATTTGGGAGAGGAGGTGACGGGGTAGAGAGGGGAGGGCGTGGGTGGATGAATGAAACTGTTGTTTCAGTTCACCCCGTCCTCCCTTTAAGTGGACAGAAACCGTCCGGACCGGAGACTCCGGTCCTCCTCGACCAAAAATTCCAAGATATGTGTATGGGGACATATATTAGACAGAGAGAGTTTTCAGGACAGAGAGTAGGCTTAGGTTAAGATGACATATTGTGAAAAGTCAAGAAAACCACAGAAATCTATTCAAATGTTCATTAATGCGCCAAATAAACCCGAACTAAGAACCAACTTATCAAATGAGAAGAGGGTGGTGGCTGAGGCCACCATGTAGGAGTTTGTGGCATGACACCGCGAAGAATTATCCTTGGGTCCATAGCCACTACTCATCAATGACGCTCGCATATCACTAAATGATGCTAAGAGGATTGAATTTCTTAATGTTGGCATTATTGGGGAGGGATAGTCTAATGAATTAGAATCGCACTCCCCCTATCTCCATGCCTGCACCTACACTAAATATGGGTCAAGACATAGGTGAGTATGCAAGGTAATCAAGTCAAACTCCTAGAATCCATGATATTTAGTTCATTCCTCAAATAAAAAAACCTTGCTTCATCAAGTGGCTTCGTGAAAATGTCGGCAAGTTGGTCTTTGGTTGACACATATGATAGCTCAATATCACCTCGAGCAACATGATCTCTAATGAAGTGATGACGAATCTCAATATGCTTTGTTCTTGTATGGTCCACTGAGTTATATGCAATCTTGATAGCACTTTCATTGTCACATAGAAGAGGCGCTTTGTCACAATGGACACCATATTCCTTTAAAGTTTGCCTCATCCATAGCAATTGTGTACAAGCACTAGCAGCTGCCACATACTCGGCTTTGGAGGTGGAAAGAGATATACAATTTTGCTTCTTAGAATACCAACACACCAAGGACCTCCCAAGGAATTGGCAAGCCCCGGGGGTTGATTTTCTATCATCCTTGTCACCAGCCCAATCCGAATCGGTGTACCCACAAAGAGAGAAAGTTGACCCCCTAGGATACCAAATACCATAGTTTGGGGTATGAACCAAATATCGAGATTCTCTTGACTGCCATCAAATGGCTTTCTTTAGGAGCGGCTTGATATCTTGCACACACTCCTACACTCAACACAATATCGGGTCTAGATGCACAAAGGTAAAGCAAAGAGCGAATCATGGACCGATATACCTTTTGATCCACATCTTTACCATTTGGGTTTAGTTCAAGATGAGTCTTTGTTGCCATGGGAGTGGGAGCTCCATTTAGGTCTTTCATGTTGAATCTTTTGAGCATATCTTGAGTATACTTGGCTTGGTTGAAGAATGTTCCTCCTCTCACTTGCTTGATCTAAAAACCAAGAAATACTCTCAATTCTCCCATCATAGACATCCTGAACCTGTCAGTCATAAGCTTTGAGAATTCATCATTAAAAGCTTTGGTAGATGAGCCCAAGATAATATCATCTACATAAATTTGGCATACAAAAAGTTCCCCATTGACCTTCTTAGTAAAAAGACTAGGATCGATTTTCCCAACCTCAAACCCATGATCTAACAAAAACTCTCTAAGGTGCTCATACCACGTGCGTGGGGCTTGCTTGAGCCCATAGAGTGCCTTATCATGTTTTTAGACGTAGTTTGGAAAGTTGGGATCCTCAAACCCCGGGGGTTGTTTCACATATACCAACTCATGCAATGGACCATTAAGAAATGCACTTTCTACATCCCTTTGTTGTAGTTTAAATTTATGATGTGCCGCATAAGCAAGAAGGATACAGATGGACTCGAGGCGAGCCACGGGTGCATAAGTCTCTCCATAATCAATGCCTTCAATTTGAGAGAACCCTTGTGCGACCAATCTTGCCTTGTTCCTCACCACAATTCCATGCTCATCTTGCTTGTTCTTGAAAATCCACTTGGTGCCTATAACATTGCGGCAATCTTTTGGCTTTTCAACTAACTTCCATACTTTGTTTCTCTCAAAGTTGTTGAACTCTTTGTGCATTGCATCCAACCAATCCAATTCTTCAAGGGCTTCCCATACTTTCTTTGGTTCCACCATGGAAATGTGTGCTTGGTGCTCACCAAAGTTTTTCAGTTGAGCTCGAGTAGATATCCCTCTTCTTAGATCTCCTACCACATTCTCAAGAGTGTGGTCTCTTAATTCCAATATTCTATCCATTCTAGCTTGGCGACGAGTTTTGATCTCCTTGTTGTTTCTTGGGGGATCACTTCATCATTTTGGTCCTCGTCTTGACCATCAACTTGACCTTGATCATCATTGGAATCATTCTCTCCTGTAGGAGGCACAGGTTGACCTTGGTATTGATCAAGCATACTTCTAGACAGGCATTGAGCTTCCCTTATGGCAGTTTCTATAGATCTTTCTTATGTAATAGACTTAGCACCACTAGACATTCTGGCAAATGGAGACTCAAGTAACTCCTGGCTAGAGGTTTCTTCTTGATCAGCGGGTTGAGGGTCCACAACTTGTTTTTGGCATGGGTCATTGTCCTCCTCGATAGGAGCTTGTTGATGTTGTGAAGATGAGGGCTCCACTTGAGTAGAGCATAGTTATACTCAATCCGCCATAAGGGGTTCCTCAACAGGGCGGATGAAGCCCGCACCCATTCTTCCTATAGCATCCTGAGGCATTTCATCATCTACATCACAGACATCAACACGCCCCGCTTGGGGACCATCATATTCTTCAAACACCACACTACACGATTCTATGACAATTCTGGAGATCTTGTCATAGATTCTATAGGTGTGGGATTCGAGACCATAACCAACAAAAATAGCCTCTAATGCTTTGGAATCAAACTTGGATAAATGAATACCCTTAATGCGATAAAAGCACTTACAACCAAACACCTGGAAGTAAGAAACATTGGGCTTGTTACTGTTAAGGATTTCATATGGAGTCTTTATCAATTCTTTGAGGAGGTAGAGACGGTTTGATGCATGGCATGCGGTGGAGATAGCTTCAGCCCAAAAATTGTATGGAGATTTAAATTCTGCCAACATAGTCCTTGCCATATCAATAAGAGTCTGGTTCTTCCTCTCAGCTACACCATTTTGTTGAGGGGTATATGCAACAGACTATTGATGTTTTATTCCGTCATAACTAAGAAATCCATTCAATGTGTAGTTCTTGAACTCGGTACCATTGTCACTTCTTATTGTTAACATGGGGACATTGTGTTGACGTTGAGCCATGTTGATGAAGTCAATGAAGTTCTCTTGGGTCTCACTTTTTAACTTGAAGAAATATACCCAAGTGTATCTTGAGTAGTCATCAACAATCACCAAACAATATTTCTTCCCACCAAGACTCGCATGAGAAGGAGGACCAAAAAGATCCACATGAAGGAGCTCCAAGGTCCTCTTGGACTTGATGTAGTTCTTTGGCTTGTGGGGAGAATCATGCATTTTTCCTTCAACACATGCCCTGCAAACACGATCTTTGGCAAAGCAGACATTTTCCTTTAGTCCAACAATATGACCATCCTTGTGGAGGCTTTGCAAAGTTCTCATGTTGACATGGGCTAGACGGTGATGCCATAGCCAACCCATATCGGCCTTTCTGAATAAGCACATCGGACTTGTAGTGGTTTTCCCCGAGAAGTCCACCACATACAAGTCATCCTCGACGTACCCAATGAAAGCGACCTTTAGAGACTTGCTCCACATGAGGATCACAATATCATTATCAATAAAGACGACAAAACCCATCTTTCCAAGTGCACGGACTGAAAGTAAATTATAGCCAAGGGTCTCAACAAGCATGACGTCCACTAGAGTGATATCGTGTGCAACCACAACTTTGCCGAAACCCATTACCTTAGAATTTGACTTGTCGGCATATGCCACGGATATTTGATCAACATTTGGTCTCAACTCCTTGACACTAGACACGCTTCCGGTCATATGACTTGCGCATCCACTATCAAGCACCCATTTTGACCCTCCGGAAGAATAGGTCTACAAAATATCAAACTAGTTTTTAGGTACCCATTTTTCAATGGGTCCTCTTTTGTTAGCAACAAGGGTCTTGGGAACCCAAATAGACCACGCAATATAACCATCAAATGGGCCAACATATTGTGCATACACATCACCATAATAATCTCACATTAAAACATAGTGAGGGTTAGCACTACCCGCAAAATCATCATGAGACATAGTTTTGCCACTTGTGGTCTTACTTCCCACAATGACCTTGTTCTTTTCTTGGGCGGGCTTGGCCTTCTTCTTCTTGTTGTTCTTTTTCTTCTTGGCTTTAGAGATAAAGACAATGCCTCCTTTTTCACCAATTGACATTTGCTTGCTTAAGAGGTCATCAATAGACTTGTTTCCTTTTGGAAAGGTGGTCTTAGCTAGCTCCCCCTTCAACCTAGCATGTTCATCAAGAGTATTTGTACAACTAGAAGGAATGAACGTACTAGGTGCAGGAGTATTGATCAATTGAGTTTGAAGCTTTTCACGAGACTTTGTGAGTGACAAGAGTTCACTCTCCAAGGCCTTGTGAGCCTTGTCAAGTGTCCTAAAGTCCTCGGCAAGTTTTTCATGAACAACATCAAACTCAATCTTGTCCTTTTTAGCCTTTTTGTACTTAGCAATAGCATGATCACGTTCCTTGATGAGTTTATTAATAATGAGATCATTAGCTTCATCAAGACCCTCTAGTTTAGTTTCATGAGATATTCTAGTTTCTTATTCTTCTTCTAGAGCATTATTTAGAGCTTCTACCTCAATCATGTGCTCTCTTCCTAATTGGCATCTCTTCTCTAGAAGTTCTTGTGTGTGTGAAAGTTGATTTAAGAGGTCCACAACATGTTTCTTGTGTTCCCCTTGCAAGTTGTTCATGAACACATCTAACTCAACTAATTCCTTTTTTACCACAAGAGATAACTCATCATCAAAATCATCATTGATTAAGGAGGTGGAGTGTGATGATGGTAATACCTCCGTTCCTCTTGCCAAAAGGCGAGTGACGTTCTTTTTGGAGTTGGAGAGTCGAAAAGTGAGAATGAAGGAGTAGAGGTAGTAGCAAGAGCCACCACACCACTTGATGTATCCTGTTCTTCATCTTCATCATCATCATCACAGGAGAACTCTTCATGCGTGATCAAGACAATTTCTCCCGGCTTCGTGTTGGTTGAGTTCCTTTTTATGAAGGGTTTCTTGTAAGGAGCTTTAGAGGTCTTTTTCAACACAAGTTTACCCCCATGATCTTCTCTTTTCTCATAGGTACAAGCTGCAACGAAGTGATAGCCGTCACCACAATTGAAACAAGTTCTCAACTTGGACCCATTATCTCTTCTCCCATTGGGGTTGCTTCTTTGTTGCATTTCCATCTTGGCCTTGGCGGGATCTTTCCAAAAGTTTCTTGCATAGAAGGCCATGTATCCACCATGAGCAACCTTGACATCTTTGGGGTGGCTCACTGAAAGTCCCTCATCACTTCCTTCATCTTCATCATACTCCACAACCTTGGCCTTCAAGGCAAGATTGACACCACTACTCATTCCAATGGCACGAGCATGAGCATCTTTGGCATTCTTGGCAGCAACCTTGAAGGCTGCCATCTCTTGCATAACTTCATTGGAAGTCATGAGATGGTAGTTGTGTCTTCCTTGGAGACTCTTCAAGTCAGTAGGCTCGAAGGGCATGAGTGCACTCACATACTTCCTCTTGATCCAAGCATCATCAATGTGAGAGGCACCAACATTCCTGAAGGCGGTGGCTATGGATTTGAGTCTTCGATACATATCTTCATGATCCTCACCATCCTTGATGAAGAAACCTTCGGCCTCATTGCTTAAAGCATCATATCTATTTCTTCTCATACTCTCATTGCCAACAAACAAGTCAATGAGAGCATCCCAAGCTTCCTTGGTGGTGTTGTAGTGCGCAATGTGGGGAAAGTACTTTGGTCCCACTCCAAGTTGGATCATGTGCAAGGCAGTCGCATTGAGTTGGCTATTGACCACTTCTCTTCTAGTCAAGTTGGTTGGATCCTCAATTTTGAGTCCTTCTTCAATAATATTCCACAGACCAATGCAAGATCTACACACATGAGATTTCATTAAAACTTTCCATTGAGAAAATGTATGTGCAGCTAACTTAGGTGGGTCGCCTCTATTATTTATATGAGGGTGAGGGATTGGAGGGTCGGGAGAGTACCATCCGGGAACCGCATGGTGCTCTTCCTTCCCATCACCCTTTTTGGTGGTGGAATTATGTTCGTCCCCTGCCACTTCCTCCAAAGGCTTAGCCGGAGCATTAGCCTTTGGGTTTGGTGGTGTTTCCTCTGAAGAGGGAGGAGGTGAGGTTTGCTTACCCCTAACAAGTTGCTCAACAAGTTGACACACTGTTGGATTTCGTTGCCCAAGGTAGAGATCAAGCTTGTTTCCAAATTCTTGAGATCTACCATGGTCACCGAATGGCTAGACTCACTTTCTCCCTCATCTGGGTTGCCCATAATCTCTTAGGCGGTTAAGCCCGAATAAAGAGCCGAGGCTCTGATACCAATTGAAAGGATCATATGGGCACCTAGAGGGGGCTGAATAGGTGCTACTTCAAATTTTACTCTTTTTCAATTTAGGGTTTGACATGAAAGGTAAATTCTCTAGATTATGCAACTAAGGTGAATTTACCTATATGACAAACAAGTGCTAACTAAGCAATAACTAGATAAGTAAAGTGCGGTAAAGGATAGAAGCAACCAAAGTGGAGCACTCGGAGACACACGGAATTGTTTCCTGTAGTTCCTTTCTTTTGAGGGGAAGTACGTCTACCTTTGGAGAGGGGGTGGTATCAAACCACCAACGCCACAAAAGGCCTCCCTTGTTATCCGATGAACCTCACCCCAACAGGTTCGATTCACCTCTTCCACTATATGGCAACCTTCGAGGTGGACGCCGGCACCTTTACAACGAGTTCGGGGCACACATCCACAACTTAATTGGAGGATCCCAAGTACAAGCTAGCTATCAAACAATCAAACACAAGCTAGTAAGAACCAAATCACAAGCTAGGGTTTCCAATGAAACACTAGAGCAAGGGGCCCTCAAGAGAATGAGGGGGAAATGAAGATCTCTCTTGGTGAAGATGTAGATCAAGGCCTCCTCCTTCGATTCTCCAAAGATCAATGACTTTGGATGGTTGGATGAAGAGATCTTGTTGATTTGGTGGCTCAAATGGACATGGTGTTCTTGAGGTGGACGAGCAGCTGGAGGAAGGGGATAAGGTCCTCTATTTATAGCCCTTCGCACCAGTGAACCGTTTTATGACCGTTGGAGAAGAGTCAGACCGGAGACTCCGGTCTGCACACCGGAGACTCCGGTCAATCCTTGGACCAGCCTCCGGAGCGTCAAACAGAATGACCCAGCCCACTTGGGGGCCAAGTGGACCGGAGACTCCGGTCCCTCTACACCGGAGACTCCGTCCTGAGGCACGGACCGGAGACTCCGGACCTACCTCTGGACCAAGCTCCGGACCACCTCTCTGGCTGACCCAGGCAGGAAAACAGAAGCCCCCTCCGGAGACTCCTGGGAAACTCCGGACCACACCGGAGACTCATGTCTTGGTAGACCGAAGACTCCGGTATGGAATTCCCAAGAGACAGGTAACAGTGCAAGGAATGTTCCGCAAGCCAATGGTCCTTTTCACTTTGTAAAATATCAACCTATAGATAATAGCAAACTGTAAAAAGGTCTACTAGTTGTTAACAAACACCAAAATTGATTATGACAGTAAATGTCCTTTTAGAGGGGGAACCTCATCGGAGCTCACCATCATCCTTGGTGGAGCCGTTCCTGGGAGGGAAACAGAGAGGATTAGAAGTAGCAGGGATAGGGGATCTCAGCATGACGACATGCAGAGGAATCAAGGCAGAGGAGGGAGCACCTAGCTCGAGTTTTGGAGATGGCCGAGGTTGCTTCTTATTCTTCCTATGGGCAAGACAGATCACGGGAAGGGGAGAGGAGTTCTGGGAGGGGAGTGGAGAGGAGAGGAAACAAATGAGTTGCCAGAGAGGCTCGGGGGTGGCCTCCTAGCCTTATATCCGAAGGAGGATCGGTGTATGGTGAACATTGTCTAAGGAGGGGCAAGGGGACGGGCGCTTCTCATTGGTTGGGCCTCAGGGGCGGTGGAGAGAGTGTGGAGGTGTGCTCTGGGGTCATGCATAGGGTAGAGGGCAGTGGGGTTGCTATTGCTGCCTTAATTCTAGGCTTTTGACTTAAAGGCCATGTCTCTCTCCCTTTTAAACACATGGGGACAAGGTGTGCAGGATTTCTACAACATTATGCTACAATGTAGCATGACCAGGGGAGAGTGGGGTTTCTGTGGAGTAGCAATGGACCAGTTTGGTGAAAGTTTGAATTGATTAGAATCATAGTTTTAGATTTTGTTAAATCTTGGTCATAGTAGTAGTTATGAAGGAATTTGTCCAACCTTATCTTAGAAAGATGAGATAAAGGTTCAGGTAGATAGGTCTGGTCAGGGTGTACCTCCAGGAATGTTGTGGCATTTATAGGGTCATTTTATATCACGTTTATCTCATTAATTCAAATAGTGCAGAAATGGTATCTAGAAGCTCATTTGATATTTTTACTTTGGACATGGTTGGTTTTTCATGTGAGATGGTCCTAAATACATTATCTCATATTGGAGAATTTTCTTGGAATTTATTTGGAAGTAAAAGTATTTTTAAGGATTTATTTCTTGTTTCTGCCATTTAAGAAAATGGGCAGAAAGAATTATTAAAATTCTTCAAAAATAATTATTTTTGAAGTGGGAGGATAGGGTAGGGTTTATAGGTATCAAATGTGCATTAATTTGGGAAAGTGTTTTGAAGAAAAACAAACTTTCCTTAATAGAAGGAGTTTTTAGGTGTTTGTCTATTAAAGGAATTTAATTGCTTTAGGGCCACAATAATTATGGAAAATATTTGGTAAATTTTTATTTACATTGTAGATGATATACACATGATGTTTCCATCATTTTAAGCATGGGGTCTTGTCATGGTGGTGTCACGGCAGATGCAATGGGTAGGCTAAAGGTGGGGACTAAATGCACTAGGGGAATCCAGTGAGGGATAGTGAGGTGATTCCACACACAGAAGCTTTGTACTTGATTCACTTCCAAGGTTTACAAGTGCTCCTCGAGCTGTATTGGAGAGAGGAGGAAGAAGCAACTCTCTTACTCTCACCGCTAGCTAGCCCTCTGGAACCAAGTAAAATCTAGCCAAATAGAGATCAACCCTTTCTATAGAGGCCCTAGCCCCCCTTATATAGGGGTGGCTAGGTCTCCAATTAGGGCATACGTGGAGGCATATTCCAGGGAATATGCCTCCTCCCAAAATAGTAAGCCGACCGGGTCGCTTTTCCCCCGCGTCATCCATGTAGAGGCTACATGAGCCTCTGCGGCGCGTGCATCAGCCGACATTGGCGTCGTCACCTCTGTCGGCCACGCCTCGGTGGTCCTGCCTCTGTCCGCTTCGCTCATGATATGCGTACTGCGGTTACCTTTGACCAGCGAGATACCTTCCTTCTCCTAGAAGCTTGATATGACCCAGATTGTAGTTGATCCAGCCACACCTGTTCCTGCATACAAGTTAGATTCATCTATCCGACTTATGGCTTAAGTTGGTTGAGACACAGTTAGGTGGACATCCCCTGGTCCGGGTTACCCCGAGATTCGGCCTGCATTGAGGTGACTCGGCCAGCATTCGCTTTGACCTTGCCGTACCTCGGCTAACTCGGCCTTTATACCTCGGCATGACCCTACCCGGGGTATCCCCCCAACATTACTCCCCGAAGCTGGTGCGGTCTTAGTTGCCTTAGCCGCTAAGGCCACAACAGGTTCAATTTCACCGAGCTTTGAGTTTCATTTCCGAGTTACCTCCTCATCTTGGATTCCATGGGTTTACTTTCCCTTGGCACATTCCAAGTTTTCACTTGCTGGCCGGGTTACCACATTCTCATCCGGGTCATTCTTCCTTCTCTCGTACGCTTCCCCACATGTAGGCTATCATCACATCGCCTCATTTTAAGGGCCAGCCACAGTAACCGCCGCAGTAATTGTCAGTTATCACTGTAGCGCACGTCACATCGTGCCTGCCTCCTCGTTAACTGCATCATAATGTCACGTCATGGGATCCGCTGCGCCCTGTGGCCTTCCGTGTGGCTCAATGCTGATTGGTCAATCTAGTTTGTACACGGCCACATGATGTGGCCCGCCTGCAAACGCGATCCCACTTCCTCGCTGAGGGAGCAGTTAAATAGGGGAGGGGTGCACCCCTTGGGTCCTTTCCCCATTTCCTCGCCACTCTGCCCTTTCTTCTTCCTCATCTTCTCCTGCGACAGCGCCGCTGCCACCGCTTTTGAGTAGCAGCGCCGCTGCCGCACTGCTTCCACACGCATCTGCGTCACCACCGCCGCTGCGCACCTCCTCCGCCACGGGTCCTCATCTGTCCAGGCCGCTGCCACCCTCTGCCGCTAGCGTCAGTGAGGGGAGCGACCTTGAGATGACAGAAGAAGAGCTCATCATCGCCGAGCAGGAGATGGAAGAAGACGCTGCGACGACGGACCACATTGTGTGGGCTAGATCCTGGGTCTGCCAGGATGACCTGGATTGGCTCTACCGCACCAGGCGCATCCCCGCAAGCATCCCCGCACGCCTCGCCTCCGCCGAACTTTCCCCCTCACCCAACCCGGGTGAGTATGTGGTGTTCCTGTCACATTTCCAGTGGGCATTCGGTTTACCAGTTAGCGATTTTTTCCATGACTGGTTGAACACCTACGAACTCCAGCCGCACCACCTTCCTGCCAATGCCATCACATCTCTCTCTGCTTTCACCTCCACGATCGAAGGCTATGCCGGATTATGGCCCACAAAGGAGCTATGGATCCGGTTCTTTGGCCTTTGTCGGAACGTAATTCCGAATGTTGATCTAGAGCCGGAGAACAAACAACTTATGCAGTTCGGTGCTGCGTCCATTTCTCCCTGGAGGTTCTCCGTCTTTCCCCGGGTTACCGGGCTGGACTCCTACAAGGGATGGGCCCGGACTTTCTTTTATGTTCGGAACGACGGCACCGAAGACCTGATCCGGCTTCGCCCCTATACTCCAGGTCCTCCTAACCCGGAGTTGTGGGACGTTATCCCCAAGAAGCCCACAATCTTGGCCAACCAGGTCAACAAAAGGTTCACGGAGCTGAAGGAGCTCGGGCTACGCAACGAGGACGCCATGATCACATTCGTCCGCAACCGGATCTCCCCTCTCCAGAAACGCACTCACAAAGTGTGCCATATGAGCTGGGGCCGCGACCCCAACCGGACCTCGTCTTTCGAGTTGAGCAACACAGAGATCTATCGCCGGGTCAAGGCCCTCTTCACCACCCACAAGGACTTCTCCTCTGAGTGGACATGGGGAATTGAGCACTATTGCCGAGATAGGCTTCCTCCCGTGGTAAGCTTCACGCCGCAAACTTTCTCCAAATTAAATCTTATGTCGGTCACTGTTGTATTTTTAACTCTGTCGTCTTTTCTCTCCCTTAGCAATTCCTTCAGCAAACTATCGAGGATGGCACCGATCCCATCCTCAAATGTGCGCCCGACCGGGAGACCTCGGACGAGGAAGAACCGGATCAGGAGATGTTCCTTCCGATGATGGACGCAACCAAGCGACCCACCGGTAAACTCTCTTCCATTAGAGATTGGCCCGACGATGAAGATGACTCGGATGTTGAGGTGATGGAAGCATTTGACGCTGTCCCCCTTTCTTATGCTTTTTCGGCATCAGCTAACCCCGGTGGGCAGATCCATGAGGACCCTCCCCTTGCCGTGGGTGATCCTGTTCTGGTTGCGCCAAAGAAGAAAAGGGGAGCCGCATCAACTTCTTCCTCCGGACCTTCTCAGCCAACCAAAAGGTGAAAGAAGTCCGGGGACAAAACTGCCTACAAGCCCGCAACCAAGGCCCCAACACGAAGAGCTCGGAAGCCCAAGGATCCCCTAATGTCAGATGAGTAAGCCTCTTTTCCCTCTGCCATTTACTTGCTCTTCTATTGTTATAGTTTCTCATCCGATGTTGTTTGATTCGGCAGGGCCGCGGTGGAGGTCCCACAGAGTGGATCCGGAATTGCCTCCCCGGTCCGACACAGCCCTTCTCCCCCTCGTGGCGACGATTCACGCCCGCTGAGCCCCATCCCGGAGGGTTCAGCGGCTGCTCCGGGTTCCAGCCCACCTCGTCAAGAGGAGGGCAATCTTGGAGCGAGGGAGACTGGCTCTGCCGAGGAAGTGGCCCCCACTACTTCGGCTCCGCCGCAACCAGCTACCACTGAGGTTACCTCAGCACCCCAACCGAAGAAGAAACCAGCATCAGCACCAGCACCAACTCAAGCACCAGCAGCCAAAGCAACAACAGCAGCACCGAGCCCCTCCGCCTCGTCCGAGTCTTCTCAGTCTCGGCGAGAAAGCACCAAGGCAGCTTCCAAGGTTAAATCTACTACAACAACTTCCACTTCTCGGTAGCAGCCTAAGGGCACGAAGGCCCCTGACGCCATCAGGGCAACGTCCATCGAGGCTGGACAGCGCACACTCGCGTCCATGCTCTCGAAGAAAACTCCACCAGCGAAGGACGTCCCTGCCGACCCAGCTGACGTGCAACTTATTTTGCACACCAGCCCGGCCCTTGACCAGGTTGAGAGGAGGGAAGCACATGCCAAGGGCTTGGTGGCGCCTCACATGGTCAGCGGCGAACGATACCCTCCGACCTTGATCGAGTTCGTGAACAACTGGAACAAGGCGGAGTTCGTCCACAACGACGATCTCCCGGAGAAGTTCGGTCCCGCTGAGTTTTCTACTCAAATGAACACAGCTGCTAAGGCAATTAACCTTGTGGGTCAGATGATGGAGGTACGTTACTTCACCTTTTCCTTAGCATGCTGTAGATATTAGCGATATAACCATTAGTCCCTGAGCCTCTGGGGGAGTAACTTGTTACTTGGCCGGATGCTCCTTAGAAAACTAACGTAGCTCCTTGATAACTTCAAATATGCACACACCTAGAGCCGGGTTAAGTTCCACTTGGCCCGGATTTTGTACACTTCGAATATGCACCCACCTAGAGCCAGGTTAAGTTCCACTTGGCCCGGATTTTGTACACTTCGAATATGCACACACCTAGAGCCGGGTTAAGTTCCACTTGGCCCGGATCTTGTACACTTCGAATATGCACATACCTAGAGCCGGGTTAAGTTCCACTTGGCCCGGATCTTGTACACTTCGAACATGCACACACCTAGAGCCGGGTTAAGTTCCACTTGGCCCGGATCTTGTACACTTCGAATATGCACATACCTAGAGCCGGGTTAAGTTCCACTTGGCCCGGATTTTGTACACTTCGAATATGCACACACCTAGAGCCGGGTTAAGTTCAACTTGGCCCGGATTTTGTACACTTCGAATATGCACATACCTAGAGCCGGGTTAAGTTCCACTTGGCCCGGATCTTGTACACTTCGAATATGCACATACCTAGAGCCAGGTTAAGTTCCACTTGGCCCGGATCTTGTACACTTCGAATATGCACAAGGCTTAAGCTATATTTTTGTACTCTTTTCAGGTGACCACCAACCGCCGGAGCGCCGAGTTTCAGCGTCTCCTGGACACTCACAAAATGTTGCGCGCAAAGCATAATGCACTTCTCGCTGAGCACGAGAAAAGGGGTAAGTTCTCTTCTAGACATTTTTCTGTTTTCTTTCATCTTTTTCTGCCGAACTAACCCATCATTCGGTTTTCGCAGCTGGGGTGGAAGCTGAGAATACCATAATGAGGAAGAAACTTGACTAGATCCAGGGTAAGTTACTTTTGTGCGACCTTGCTCTGCTTTCCATCTCCTTTCCTCCTTGGCTCGGCCAACATTCATACCTCGGCTTTGCCAGGTTAACAAACTATTTTAGTATCGCTGGAAGATAGTGTGCCCGTGCCTGATATGATGCTGCATTTTCTCGAACAAGCAGGGCAGCATCAAGTCGAGCTCAAAAAGAAAGACGATGAGCTTGCCCTCCTCCGAGCCAAAGATGATGAAATTGCCAAGCTCAAGGCAGATATGAAGAAGCTAAAAGCACAGCATCAAACCGAACTTAAAAAGGCTGGCCAGGACTATACTGAAGAGCGCGAGCGCCTCAATCTCCAGATTGCCAGGGACCGAGATCTTCTCCAGGAGGCCGACGTCAAACTTGAGTCGGCGAATACTGAACTTGTGTAGCTTCACAAAAGGCGTGATGACTGTACCAGGGAGTTGACCCGGATCCATAACCATATTTCACGTAAGTTCCTTTCCCTTATCCGGCATATTTCTCTGGGTTACTTCACATGTCTTTTCTTTACCTGCTTCTCTTGTCTCTTTTTTAGGCAAATTTCCAGAGGGCACTGCCATTGCGAGCGCCGTTGTTGCTAATTTCCGCCAAGAGAGGGGTACTCCCGCTGCTCCTGACGCTGAAGAGATTCCATATGACATGGAGGACCTGTTGGTCAGCCTGTCATATCGTTTGGAAATCATCAAGAACTATGGCAGGGATATCCTTGACGTTGCAATCCGAATCTTCAACACGTTTTGGCTTGTAGAAGACACTCCAGAGGGAACCACACTTCTTGTTGAAAAGTTGATGGAATGCGAGACCCAGCTCGACCTTTGGAGGGAATCCGCTGGACGCGCTGGAGCTGAGACCGTTCTCCACTACGTACTTACGTGGTATGAGAAGATCGACCTCAACCTCCTAGCACGCATGCGCACTGGATCCAAATGGACCAGTGACCCGAAGTGGGTAGCTCGGCGCAAGGCTTGCCCTCATAGCCTCATCAAATATGCTCCCATTCATGAATGGAATGAGGGACCGAGCTTCTTGGAAGCCGCCGGTGACGGAAACGCTGAGAATGTTGAAGATGGCTCGGATGAAGACAAAGATGACGAGTCTTCGGACGTTGAGGACGGCGCAGATGACGCCGAACTTCCTCCTGCTGCCCCTTGATTGAAAAAACTTTTAAATTTCATCAGATCCCCAGTATGCCGGGTGCAGTTGTATCGAGTGCACAAGTGATATTTTGCTACTAAGTTTCTATGCTGGATTGACTTCGGCGTAGTCCCCGAGTTTCATTTTCTCGTTCTTCCAATCTATTGGCTCGGCTCGCGTCTACCTTGGCTCGGTTTTATGACTTATGAGTCCGAGTTTCAAAAATTGTCTTAACAATACTTGGAAACTTTAGGATTAGCTCAAAATAATTCAGCATAATAAATTTAAAAGTAAACGCAAGGTTAGTTCGAAAAACAAACGTCGGCTCGATTAAGTTCTTTTCCTTAGTCATTTTTCATGTGCTAGGAAATTCCAAACTTGTTCTCTTGCTTGCCATGAAGCCAATTCTTGTTGGACAGCAGCAAGTCGAAGAGTTGGGTTTTTGGTGCTCACACACTACTAATCCGAGTTAAGTAGAACAACTTACTCCAGCCGACGTATAAACAATAGAAGACAACAAATATTATTAAGGCAGTCCCCGAGTTACTGCTCGAGGTGCCAGCATTTCATTGATAAGCTCATTGCTGACATACATACCGACATATGAGAGACTAGGATACATACACTTCTCTGCTAAGTGTAGAAAGGACGAAGTAGAGCTACATTCCATGGACGCTTAGATTCCTCACCAGACCTGTCCGCCTTGTTCTTTTCTTGTGGCTTTGCATCGATAAGATAATAAGAATCATTGTGCAATGCTTTGCTCACAATGAACGGGCCTTCCCATGGGGGGGATAACTTGTGCATGCCAGCAGTATGTTGTACCAACCGGAATACCAGATCGCCTTCCAGGAAAACTCGGGGGCTTACTTTCCGGCTATGATAGCGTCGGAGATTTTGCTGATATATGGCGGATCTGGACAATGCCAATTCTCTCGCTTCTTCCAGCAGATCAACATCATTTTGCCGGGCTTCTTGCACTTCGGCTTCTGTGTATTGGGTGACCCTAGGCGAGTCATGCTCTATGTCGGCTGGTAATACAGCTTCTGCCCCATATACCAGAAAGAATGGCGTATAGCCTGTTGATCGATTCAGAGTTATTCTTAAACTCCACAGTACTGCTGGTAGTTCTTCTATCCAGCACCCCGCTGATATTTGCAGCGGCTCAATGAGCCGGGGTTTTATCCCGGATAATACTAATCCGTTGGATCTTTCCACTTGTCCGTTCGATGCGGGGTGGGCTACCGAGGCAACGTCCAGCCGGATCTTCTTATCTTGACAGAAACGCGCAAATGCTCCTTCCGCAAAATTTGTGCCATTATCAGTTAGGATACTGTGAGGATAACCGTATCTCAAGATGATGTCTTTGAGAAATGTCACGGCTGTAGCTCCATCACATTTTCTTATTGGCTTTACTTCAATCCATTTTGTAAACTTGTCCACCATGACCAAAATGTGAATCATATTGCCCCTTGCTGGTTTGAACGGGCCAACCGTGTCCAAACACCATACGGCGAATGGCCATGTGATTGGTATGGTCTTGAGTTCCGACATTGGCATATGTGTCTTGGTAGCGTACCTCTGACAACCATTGCATTTTCTTACCAAATCCTCTGCTTATTCTAAGGCACTTGGCTAGTAGAATCCATGCCGGAAAGCTTTTGCCACCAAGGCTCAGGACGAGGCATGATGCCCGCACTCCCCTTGATGTATATCTCGGAGGATGTCAAGCCCTTCTTCCGAGTCAACGCATCGCTGGAGGACATTAGTCACACTCCTTTTGTATAGCTCGGAATTGATGATTGTGTATGCCTTTGCTCTCCTATGAGTTTGCCTAGATAGCACCTCCTCAGTGGGTAACGTTCCATCTTTCAGGAATTGAAATATGGGTAGTGCCCAAGCTGGTATTGCTCGCACTGGGAACACATCCTCATCAATTTCCATCTGATCCACCGGCATAACTTCAACCGGATCACGCTGAGCACTCCCCGGGTCCTGCGAAGTAGTCCCCGGGTTTGCTGAGGCAGTCCCCAGGTTTGCTGAGGCAGTCCCCGGGTTTCGCGCACCACCTCCCATGTCAATGTCCATGGGCACAGCTCCGGACTCCGGATCCTCCGGGACGTTAATCGAGTCGGTTTCTGGGGACAGTCTGATGGATGGTTTTCTGAGGTGTTCTAATGCTACACCCGGTGGAATTGCTTGTCGGGTTGATCCGAGCTTCGACAATACGTCGGCAGCCTCGTTTTCCACCCGGGGTACATGGCGAAATTCGCATCCCTCAAAGTAACCAGATATTTTCTGCACATGGAATCTGTATAATGCCATGTTTGGATCAAGAGTGTCCCACAGCCTCGACACTTGCTGAACTACCAAATCCGAGTCGCCAAAGCATTGGATCCGACGTATCCCAATTTCTTTTGCCACTTTGAGCCCATGCACAAGTGCTTCATATTCAGCGACATTGTTCGACGCTGCGAAATGGATATGTAGCACATCCTTCAACTGGTCATTCTTTGGCGAGGTAAGCACAACTTCGACGCCTAACCCGGTTTTTGTTTTTGACCCGTCAAAGTGCATCCTCCAGTAGTTTGGATCTAGTAACGGCGGTTCGTATTGTACCTCGGCCCAGTCCACAAAAAATTCGGCCACAGCCTGAGACTTGATTGCTTCTCTTCTGTCATATTGTGGTGCATAGGGAGCCAATTCAATTGCCCATTTTGCAATCCTGCCACTTGCATCTTTGTTACTCATTATCTCGGATATGGGAGCTTCACATATTACTTTGATGGGGTGCTCCTCAAAATAATGTTTTAGCTTCTTTGCCGACATATACACACCATATGCCACTTTCTGGTAGTGTGGATAATTTTGCTTTGATGCTGACAATACCTCGCTCAGATAATACACTGGCCTTTGCACTGACTTACCCTCTTCGTCGCGCTCTACCACAATTACTGCACTTACATATCGGTTGGTTGTGGCTATATAAAGCAACATTGGCTCCTTTGATAGTGGGGAGGCTAACACTGGTGCAGTGGCTAACATTTTCTTTAATTGTATAAAGGCTTCATTGGCCTGCGGCGTCCAAATGAACTTGTCTGACTTTTTCATGAGTTGATAGAGAGGCAATGCCTTTTCTCCCAACCGACATACAAACCGACTTAACGATGCCAGGCAACCAGTGAACTTCTGGACATCGTTAAGACACTTCGGCAGTTCCATTCGTTCAATGGCCCGGATTTTAGTTGGATTAACTTCGATACCTCGGCTGGAGACAAGAAATCCGAGTAATTTTCCAGTCGGGACACCGAAGGTACATTTTTCTGGGTTAAGCTTCATCCAGAACCTCCTTAGGTTCGCGAATGTCTGCCTGATATCGTCCACATACACCTGTACATTTTGACCAATTTGTTCGTGCAAACATTTCTGCATACATCTTTGGTACGTTGCCCCTGCATTACGTAAACCAAACGGCATGGTGCGATAGCAATAAGCCCCATACGAGGTGAAAAATGCAGTCTTTATTTGATCATCCGGGTTCAGAGGTATCTGGTGGAAACCAGAATATGCATCAATGAATGACAACAGTTCACATCCGGCAGTTGAGTCTATGACCTGATCTATCCTTGGCAGTGGAAATGGATCTTTTGGACACACCTTTTTCAGGTTCGTGTAATCGATACACATACGCCAAACCACTGCCACATTCGGATCATCCTTCTTCTTCTCTACCAGCATCAGATTAGATAGCCAATCCGGGTAAAGAACTTCCATGATAAGTCCTACTACTACTAACCGAGCTATCTCATCTCCAATGAATTTTCTCCTATCCTCAGCGAAGCGGCGGAGAGGTTGCTTCACCGGCCTTGCTCCGGGTCTCACGTTCAAAGAGTGCTCGGCCAACTCCCTCGGAACACCTTGCAAATCCTGTGTGGACCAAGCAAAAATATCCCGATTCTCACAGAGGAAGTTGACGAGCTCGCTTTCCTATTTATCATTTAACCCGTCACCAATTGTTACGATGCGCTCTGGGAACATATCATCAACAGGCACTTTCTTGGTATCTTTTGTGGCTTGGAACAAAACGCTACCATGCGGATTACTCAACGCCGGCATATATTGCTGCGCGGACTGAGCCAACGCTGGCACCTCCTGGATTTTTCTTTTCTCTTGCGCAATCACGAGTGACTCGGCTAGGTTAGACCCGGCTGACGCACACTCAATGGAACGTCGGAAATCTCCAGCAATGGTAATCACTCCATTTGGCTCGGGAAACTTCATATTTAGATAACTGATGTGGAAGCTTGCCATGAACTTGTTCAGTGCCGGTCTTCCGAGTAACGCGTGATACGCACTTTCTAAGTTCACCACTTCAAAATCCAAATTCTCAGTTATCTCTCGTACCGAACAATACGTCCACCAGGACCTTGCCTATGGGCTCACAAGAAATGCCTGGCACAATGCCATGTAAAGTTGTCCTCGTAGCTTGGAGCATGTTCTCCGAGATACCCATATTGCGCATTGTATCCGCATACATGATGTTAATGCTACTGCCATTGTCAATCAGTACCTTGGAGAACCTTACATTGATGTTGGGCCCAATGAATGTTGGATCCAGCACTAGCGCATACGAACCAGGACTTGGCATAAGCTTGGGATGATCTTTGATGCTCCAGGTAATTTCCTGGTTCGACCAAGGCATATACCTCGTCACTGCCGGCATTACCGCATTGACCTCCATATGTCGGCGCTGCAAGCTCTTTCTATCTGTTTCCTCAGTGGTAAACACACAGTAACTCTGATGATGTTCCCTGTACTCATTCCTCCCCTCATTTCCGGGGTACCTCTGATCCGGCTGATGCTGGTCTTCCACTCGATGCACTGCATCCCTTCTCTCATGGTTATCATACCTCGGCGGAGGGGAGGCAACATTAGTTGTTGCGTGTTCGCTCCGGAGAGCAGTTGTTGCCGGGGTAACTCCTGCCGAGGTTGATCGTTCCGAGGTGCCTGAGCATTCCCCGAACCACCTTGTTCTATCTTACGCATCCACTCACATTGCCTCATTGTATGACCCGCTGGGTTACTCGGATTTGGCGTGTGAAATTTACACGGCTAATCCAACATTGACTCATAAGTGTACCTCAGACGGTCCTTCTTCTCCTGCCACTGTTTCTTCTGCTCCGGCGTCCAAGTTTTCTTGCCATCATTTCTTGGTGTCCATTGTTGGCCCCCGGTTTTCTGACGTTGATTTCCCCCTGCACTAGGCTGATCTTGATTTACAACAGCAACTTGTTGCGAATTATACCGGTAATCCGGTCTGTCATCCCTTCTTTTACCCCGGTAATCATTCCTCCAAGATGACCCGGCTCCATCTCTCTGGTAACACTCCTCATTTGACTCGTTTGACATGAGTCTAGGTTGAGTCGGATCACCTAAAGCATACGAATCTGCAATCCGGATCGTCTCTGCCAATGTAGTTGGCATATCCCTTTGCAATCTTTGCCACAACATGCTCGCGTATCTGCATCCTTGCGCAAACCATTCTATGGCATGTGACTCTATCACACCCTCACACGAGTTTCTCACGGTACACCACCGGGTTAAAAATTCTCGGTCCTTCTTGTTCGGTCTCTGCTTACACATAGCTAGGGTCTGTGGCCTATTCGGCCTCTGATACATACTTGAGAAATTGCTGATAAACATTTCCTCGAAATCGATCCAGCAGTTAATACTTCTGGGTGGCAAATTGTTTAGCCATACCCTTGCTGGCCCCTCCAACATCTGGGGTACGTATCTCACAGCCCATCTCAAGTTGCATGTAGCAATTTTCACAGTCGTAGCATAGTTTATCAACCAATCTTCCGGCTTAGTACTGCCGTCATACGTCTTTGTGCCTCTAGGTAATTGGAAGTTGGGTACCGGAGGCTCCTTCATGATCCGGGGTCCAAAACACGCAGGACCCGGGGGACCTTGACATTCAATCTGCTTCGACCTATATAGCCGATCCAGTTTTAACCTGGCATCATCCGGCATCAAATCCCTGCTTCCCAATCTTGACCCTATCACATGATAGTCCGGCCTTGGGTATCCTGCGTTCACCATTTCCGAATCTCCATCGTTATACCGGTCTTGCTCTCGTTGAGCACCTCTCTGTTGCATACCTCGGCCGGCACTTTGCTCTTGCCTTGGTATATTCCGCTGTTGCGGTTGTCCTGCCGAGTTGCGCTATCTGGCATTGCCATTTACAGCGTTTCCTTGACCGGCATTGCCTTGGTCACGGTTACCTCGGCCAGCTTCACCTCGGCTCACACTTTGTCGATCATCGTTTCTCTGTACTTCTTTTTCTTTCCCTGCCCTTGTCGGGTCATACGGGACGATCTGTTTGTTTCTCCTGGCCGAGGTTACTACCTCTTCTCTCCTAGGACCACCATGAGGAGACGATGCAGCTCCACCGGATTTCTCCGGGTTACCCATTGCCAAATGAATGATCTTGGAGGCCCCAGCTCTCTCCGGGTTAGCCCTAAGCAATTCCTCATTTTGCTTGTTCGCAATCCAAACCAACTCATTGACCCTATCTTGCTGTCTCTGACGGGCTTCACCCGTTAGACCCTCTAACTCGGACGCAGCTGCATCCGCTGCTCTGAGGTTTTTCTCCGGGGTTCTATACTTCGGCAGCCCCACGGATAAACAGTTCTATGACTCCTCAATCCTAGTATCACCCTCTTTGTTCATTTCACTCATGAGATTTCTCCCCTTCACTTTTACAGCATCTACTTTATTTGCCTTTGCGTACTCACGCAGCGTCATGTTCAACGACTGCTGAGCCGCGGCTATCTTTTTCGCTCCCTCTAGAATTTTTTGCCTAGTTTCCTCTAGCTCGGCCTGTGCCTGAGCCAGATCTACCACTGCTGCTACCGGGTTTGCCAAGCTATCCATCGCTTCCCGCAGTACATTCTCAGGCCTCTCTAGTGGAGGACCTCTACCTTTCCTCGGTGCCTTAGGCGTTACCTCCGGATCTGGTGCCGGATCCTTGCTTGCGCCTGCACCAGGCACAGTCATCATCACCTCAGCACGGTCCGGGGAGAGAGTGATACGCACCCCGTGAACCACGCTAAGTGGTGGCTCCCTGCCTCGACGACGTGCCGCAGATGAATGCATGACACATCGACAGCAATGTAGACCTTGTGCGCGCCGAGCTTGACGAAGAGGCCATTGCGCGGAAGTGGGCGCGTGCCGAAGCAGCCAGCGTTGTCGCTGACAAAGTCCAGTGCTCCAAAGCGCTGAACGAGCCCGGAGACGATGCGTTCGCCGGTGCCGATGAGGTTTCCTGTCCGGATCTTGACCCCTGCTAGTGCCGCTAGCCCCACGGTGGGCGCCAACTATCGTGGCGGTGTCACGGCAGATGCCATGGGTAGGCTAAAGGTGGGGACTAAATGTACTAGGGGAATCCAGGGAGGGATAGTGAGGTGATTCCACACACAGAAGCTTTGTATTTGATTCACTTCCAAGGTTTACAAGTGCTCCTCGAGCTGTATTGGAGAGAGGAGGAAGAAGGAACTCTCTTACTCTCAGCGCTAGCTAGCCCTCAGGAACCAAGTAAAATCTAGCCAAATAGAGATCAACCCTTTCTACAGAGGCCCTAGCCCCCCTTATATAGGGGTGGCTAGGTCTCCAATTAGGGCATACGTGGAGGCATATTCCAGGGAATATGCCTCCTCCCAAAATAGTAAGCCGACCGGGTCGCTTTCCCCCCGCGTCATCCATGCAGAGGCTACGTGAGCCTCTGCGGCGCGTGCGTCAGCCGACATTGGCATCGTCACCTTTGTCGGCCACACCTCGGTGGTCCTGCCTCTGTCCGCTTCGCTCATGTTGTGCGTACCGGGGTTACATTTGACCAGCGAGACACCTTCCTTCTCCTAGAAGCTTGATATGACCCATATCGTAGTTGATCCGGCCAGACATGTTCCTGCATACAAGTTAGATTCATCTATCTGACTTACGACTTAAGTCGGTTGAGACCTAGTTAGGTGGACATCCCCTGGTCCGGTTACCCCGAGATTCGGCCTGCCTTGAGGTGACTCGGCCAGCATTTGCTTTGACCTTGCCATACCTCGGCTAACTCGGCATTTATACCCCGGCATGACCCTACCTGGGGGTATCCCCCAATAGGTCTTGAGAAAACAACTTGATTTGGAAAAAAGGCAAGGGATCAAGGATCTTGGGCATTATTATTTTTATACCCTCAAAGGTTTGTTGGATATTGGATCCCAGAGCTCCCCTTGGGTCATTGCATATATGGATTGATAGACCAAGTGATGTAGATCACCATGGTACAAGAAGTTGAGCTTTATCATGCTTGAGTTCTCCAAGAATTGATTTCAAACTTTGAATAAAATAAGGGTGCCAAAGCAGATTGTCAAGTAGCCTTCAAAACCTTGTGGGTTTTTGAAGCACAAGGATCCATTTGGAACAAGTTAAGTAGGTATTGTTAGACCTTTATTAGTAGAACACAACCATGTAAAGATTTGGTCCAAAGGAGGTAGGATGAAGGTGTGAGCTTCTGCTGAAGTAGGCATGTTGATAAGATTTGCAGGAATTGTTATTTTCTTGCCTGTGAAACCATCAAGAACGTATAACCAAGGGAAAGAGTAGGACTTGGTAGTCCTTGTGATGGTCTACAAGATGGTTCAAGTGCATTACCAAGAAGGCACAAGGGTTGAGAAAGAGAGGCATGCCAAGAAGTGATGTTGAAATAGTTTCCAGATTTAGGGTTTTTGAATAGAATATGAGTGGGGATGTTTTTGAGGGTTTGCAAGGTATCAAAGCATCCTCAAATGGATGATGTTGAAGTGTAGATTTGGTAGAATAGATCCACGCTTGATATTGATCTACATTGACTTGGAAACTTCTAGAATGGATCACTTCAGAGTTGATCTGGTTAAGGGTTTTAGATGAGCACCTAGTGGCTAGAGATCAGATCTAGCTTGGTTAACTTGTTTAGTATTGACACTCTTGGATTAGATAGATGCTAGATGATGAGCTCCTAGGTAGCTCATTATACTTCTAAGCAATCAAGTCAAGCAGCAGATCAAGGTAACTCATCTTGCAAACAGAACAAATCTACTACCATGGGTACCTTCAAGCCTAGCTTGAGGTAGGGATGGGTATTTGAAAGGGTGGAGTTTGAATAAGGTGACAGTCCTTGGTATTTCTACCAAGAGTAGAATTCAAAAGCTTTATAAAAAGGTTTTAGAAAAACCTAGAGGTAAGAGTAGTTGAAAGCTCTATCTGGAAAGAATAAGGAGATTATATCATATAGATCTCCATAATTTTGTCAATAGAAGCTACTAAAATAGTTAGGGTTGCAAAGGCACCTTGGCTCAGGTTTTTGAAATGCTAGAACATTTGAGAATATGTAGAATGAGTCAAGACAGTTTTGTTAACCAGCTTTTGTCAATTAATGGTGAGGTAGGGAGTATATCATATGTTATACATTTAGATGCATAAGCACAAACAAATAGGAAGCAAACACTGCAACACTTAATAAGAAAAAGTTTTTGTTCCCCCTGATTTTTGCATTCTGGACAACTAATCAGGGTTGCTGAAAGTGGGATGTTACAGGATCCATCACCTCTGCGTCGCATGGGGACTCCATCACGCGAGTCTCCAACACTGAGGATTTCGAGGATCGCTCCATCCTCACGATCTTTGACTCAGATTCTGGGCCTCTAGATCCCATCCCCACGCCCCTCCCACCGATAGTGATGGTGGTAGAGATAAAGGAATACTGCCAACAGCTGGAGGCGGCAAAGGTCAGGCAGCAGTCCGAGCACGATAAATTTTTCCTCGATCAACAAACGACGCGAGAGCTATCGCTCTACGACTAGTGTCGCATCAGGAGTCGCCTCAAACCCTTTGTTCAGGGGCGCACCCTGAACTTCAATGACGAGTGTGACCCCGCACGCGTGGCCGAGCTCGAGCACTACCACAACGCACCACAGGGTGGTAGTCGCATGACACCCGGGGCACCTGCACATGGAAACCCACCACCACCCCGCCGCTCGCCTCCTTCGGAGTAGTCATGGATCCTGATCACACCACGGGAGCTTGATGCCAACGAGATCCCACTCTACTCCACCCCGATGGACAACGTCATTGCGATGTAGGCCATAGTCGCCAAATTCAACCTCATGGGAGAGGGCACGCTTTAGGTCAAGTATGCTGAGGCCCTACTCGCTAGGGCAGTCGAGCAATAAGTCACGGGAATCGACCTGCGAGGGCAGATGTACTCTCGCTCAACTAGCAGTTGTGCATCCTTGAGCGGCCATATCATGGTTGTCGATGCCTTCAACTTCCCCTCACCCAAACCCCAGCAGCTCCAACCACTGGCGGCGAATCCTGCCAACTCCACCAACGAGCCGCGACCGGTGCGCAACACAGTTTCCGCCAACGGTCAACCCATTGACGCGCGCACCCACATCGTTAACAACCAAGCCTGGCGAGCTCGCCATCAACATGACCTGAGGAACACCTTCTCCAATCGCGGCGACCGCGAGCCTGAGCATAGAGGCTCCCTCAGCCGAATCGGCCCACAGTGCTTCAGACCAATGATCTAGGGCAAGAAATACCCCTCCACCTTCAAAGCACCGAAGGACATTGAGTAGTATGACCCCACGTATGATCCAGTAGTGTGGATCTACACATACCTCATGGCGATGGGGATCACCGGCCATATGGATGTACTCGCTGCTTGCTACCTCCCCTAATTGAAGGGAATATGCCCGAGAGGCAATAATAAAGTGGTTATTATCTTATTCCTTGTTTATGATAAATGTTTATTTTGCATGCTATAATTGTATTGATTGGAAACATCAATACATGTGTGTTAATAAACAAATAAATGGTTCCTAGTTATGCCTCTCTTATAGAGTAGCTCGTTGATTAACAAGATGATCAAGGTTTCCTGATCATGGACATTGGATGTTGCTAATAACGAGGTCGCAGCATTTATGAAATGATGTGATGAACATTCATCCGAAGTATAGCATTACGATCAAAGTCATTATGTTTATATTGCTATAACATCATACGAAGTAATCTTAGTCCTTAGACTATGAGATCATGTTAATTGCTAACATCGGAAGAGTAACTTGATAACATCAAACGTCACACCGTAAAAGGGTGACTATAAAGGTGGGTTCAGATACTCTAAAGGTGTTATGTTGAGGCTCATGGATCAAGAGTGGAATTTGTCAATCCCGATGACTGATAGATATACTCTGGGCCCTCTCGGTGATATCACATTAAGATAGCTTGCAAGCAAGTGATGTGATCACTAGAATGTTATATCACATGAATGAGAAAAGAGTGCATGTCGGTAACGAGATCAAACTAGGTATTGGGATACCGATGATCGAATCTCAGACATATAATATATCGCGAGACAAAGGGATTTGGTTACGACGTTAAAGGTTCACACGATCACAAAAGTCATCGTTTAATATGTGGGAATCAGTATAGATCTCTAGGTCCCGCTGCTGATTATTGATCGGAGAGGGGTCTCGATCATGTCTGCATTATTTGTGAACCGTAGGGTGATACACCTAAGGGATACCGACACCATTTTGAGCAAATATGTTTCAGATAAAGATTTAAGAAAGCGGTGGAATCATTTCGATGGAAACCGAAATTGTTTCGGGTGAAATTGCAGAAACTAGTTCTGCATGTGATATTGAAATGTTGCAGGGGGTTTTATGTGAATGTTTGTTAATTAAAGTAATTAACAAAATTCTGAATAAAATAAATAAAATTTGGTGGAAATTTAATGCATGTGAGTGGAAGTGTGAGTGGAGGCATATTTATGTGAGTGGAGCATCCACCACATGAATGATGGAAGAGGTGGGGGAACCACCATGGCTGCCACGCCATGGCCCTTTGGCTGCCCCCCTCTTCCCTATAAAAGGCCCCCCTCTCCTCCTCACAACACACACCTCCTCGTGAAGGATCTCTCTCCCCCTCTAATTATTCCCCATGGTCTCGGATTAGCGAGATACATGTTCCCAGTGGGTTTATCTGGAAAGGAGTTGCTGCTTCCGCTGCTTTGCTAGAGCGAGGGATGGAGGTTGTCGGGGTACCGAACATGTGTGCAATCACGGATGCACCGCTGCTTTGCGGTGCTGGACTTGGTGGTGTTGGATGATGACCCACAAGTATAGGGGGTCTATCACAGTATTTTCGAGGGAAGTGAAACCCAATTTATTGATTCGACACAAGGGGAGCCAAAGAATATTTATAAGCCTTAACAACTGAGTTGTCAATTCAGCTACACCTGGAAACAATGTTGCTCACAGCAGTTTATCTGTAGCAACAGTTTTGTAGTAGGAATAGCAAAGTAGCAACAATAGTAAAATAAAGACAGCAGTGACAATAGCAGTAAACAGTGGGATTCGAGTGCGGTAGGCATAGGGATGGATGGATGGGCGTTGCATGGACAAGAAAATTCACATAGCAATCAGAACATAGGGCAATTGCAGATAAATAAGATAAAGCATCCAAGTACTAGATAATCCTAGGCATGTGTTCCATATATAGTCATACATGCTCGCAATGAGAACTTGCACAACATCTTTTGTCCTGCCAGCCCATTTGCAGCGGGGCCTCAAGGGAACTACTGGCAATTAAGGTGCTCCTTTTAATAGAGCACTGGAGCAAAGCATTAACACTCCATGAACACATGTGATCCTCACATCAAAGCCATTCCCTTTGGTTATCCCGATTTCTATAACTTCGGGGCCATTGGTTCCGGACAACAACGTGTGTATACAACTTGCAGATAAGACCATAAACAATACTATCATAATGAATCAATAACATGTTCAGATCTGAAATCATGGCACTCGGGCCCTAGTGACAAGCATTAAGCACAACAAGTTGCAACAAAGTCATAAAGCACTAATAAAAGATACTAGGCACCATGCCCTAACAATCTGATGCCATTACATGAACGATCTCATCCAATCCCTACCATCCCCATAGCCTACAGCGGGGGATTACTCACTCATAGATGGGGGAAACATGGATGGTCGATGGAGAAGCGATGGTGGTGATGATGGCGATGATCTCCTCCAATTCCCTGTCCCGGCAGGGTGCCAGAACGGAGTTTCTGGTACTGTTTCGTGGAATCTAGTGGTGGCGGCGGAGCGGAACTCCTTCTAGAAAAACGTCGAACCCCCCGAAGTTTTTAGGTCAGAAGGCTCCTTATAGGTGAAGAGGGAGACCGAGGGGGTGCCTGGGGGGCCCACACCACCCCCTGGCGCGGCCTGGCCTGGCTCGCGCCACCAGGTGGTGTGGACACCCCTGCCTCTTCTCCGTCTCGTATTCTGGCTCCTGGAGGCTTCGGGTGAAATAGGATTTTTGGCATATTTTCCGGGATTTTTCCTGGTAGTTGATTTTCTGCACAAAAAGTAGACACCAAGGAAATTCTGCTGAAAACAGCGTCAATCCGCATTAGTTGCGTCCAAATCACACAATTTTAGAGGAGAAACAATAGCAAAAGTGTTCGGGAAAGTAGATACGTTTTGGACGTATTAACTCCCCCCAAGCTTAGCTTATTGCTTGTCCTCAAGCAATTCAGTTGAAAACTGAGTGCGATAAAATAACTTTCACGAACACATTTGCTTCATATGGTGTAAATATTCTCAGCAATGTGATCAACTACTTAGACAGTTCATAATAAAGAGTATGCAACTAAGTTTACTTAATAGGCATTGCAAGCTATGAAGAGATTCCAACTCAAAAATAATAAGTAGCATGGAGCATAAACATAAGCAACATTACAATGCTCATAAAAAGGTACGATAGAGTGGTAGCTCGCTTGCCTTTGATTATGAATATCAAGGCACCTCTGAAGTTCAAATGATGACTAGAAGTAAAGATATCAAATATACAAGCATCAAAGTCATAACACAAATAATCAAGTAATGGGACAAGCACAAAGAATGACAACTATGATCTCAAGAAGGTGCTCAGAGAATGTATGGAGACTCAACAAGAAAAGGTTTTAAATTATTTGAAAGGCTTCCAAATGCTGAAAGTATGGTACTCGTTAGCTTTGAGCTCTCATTGCCTCTATCATAAAGATCTTTAAATGGTTAAGGTTAAAGTGAAATAACTAAGAGGATATTCTTCACAAGTTATAAATCGAAGTCTCATGCCCCTTACTTACGAAGACCGATCCTCATGCTACTCAACTTCAGTCACAAGTAAGCTCTTGTCATTGTAAGTATATACGTATCATAGAGAATCGCCAACGGGGTACCCCTTGCACATGACACGGGAGCTCTCCCATAATCAAAATAACAAGGCAAGCAAACAATGAGCATCTTGGCGATCTTTTTATTTACTATATGCATAGATTTTTATTGAGGATGCTTCATAGAATGCTCATTATGGTTATGCTGCAAGTTTCCACCATGATTAGGTATGGCTTAGGCTAGCGGCCCAGGCGTTTCTCTAACATACATACAAACTCCATGATCTTATAAGTTCCACTTTTATTTCACACCGTCGGGATCCATAAGCAAAAGAACATGATATCAACTAGGTGCAAAGTACCAATGAAGTGTTGAAAGCGGTCCCCATGATACATGGTTCTGCTAACTTCAACTCATAAAGTGCAAGCATATACGCAACAAAGAAGGACACAATGGTTCAGGTTTATTAAGTGCAAGAAAATAAAGTGTGCCATCAAGTTCGTGAGAGCTTTACTAGCTAACTTTCTCATAACAAGCAAACATTTTATTCAGAAGAAAACAAAGCATATTGTATATGCACGGAAGTAGAAAATCATGCTAATAGGTAGGTATAGTGGACACTTTGGCAATATTTGGTTTAAGGGAGTTGGAAACATGAGTAAAACACTGAGTGGAAGTGAATGCTAGCAATAGTGAGGGAGCGACCAACGAGAGAACAAAACAGGACTAATCATGGCATGAAAGTGATTCAAGATCCTCAAGGCAAAATAATTCATCAAGGCTTAACTGATATTACAGTCATGTGCATGCGTGAGCATGTGCCAAGTCAATTCAAATAAAGCATTCAGAGGAGGATACCATGGTGTCATTCCAAGTTATGAATAGAATAATGCAAGCAAACATTCATAAGACATGCTACAAACTATTAGCGAGCTGGAGCTAATCATAAGAAAGCAAGAACTACTAAGCATCCAAAGATAACATACACTCTACATGAACGGACTAAGCATGCCCACAGTGATGAGTATATGTACAAAAATGAAAACAAATAGAGTTCATTACCAGCCTCTTACCACGCCTCAAGTTGTCATTAATCCTCATTATTGCTCTTCACTTGTGTGGCTTGAATAATAATATGAAACCAATATCCACTGAGGACTGTTGAACCCTGTAGCAAACTCACAAAAACCAAAGAAGAACGACAAATATTTTTGTTGTTTTTGATTTTTAAAACTAGAACCAAAGAGGAAAAACAAGCAAAGCAAAATCTTTTTGGGTTTTTCAAATAGTTCAAACAAAGCAAAAAGGGAAAAACAAACCAAGGCAAAAAGAAGAAGCAAACCAAAGAGAAAGAACAGAAATATTTTTTGTCTTTTTGTGTTTTAGAAAGCAAAAGCAAAGAAGAACGAAAACTAAAAAGAGAACGAAAACATGAATATACAAAGTACCGACACAACATGATATGTGTCAGGGGGATGATCCCTGGGTACCCCATCCGAATAAGAAACAGGACAGACGGATCGCGCCCGGCCGACCAGATGCAGCCGGACAGGACAGGACGGCCTGGCTATCACCTTGTAGCCGGATCAGCAAGATACATCCGGTTACGACGACGTAGCCGGGCCCAATCAGAGAGACAGGACGACGTGCCTATCAGTGCATGGTACGCCCTGTATGATGACAAGACAGGCAACCACCTGCCCATACCGAAGACTTTGCGTGGGTGACGCTGGAACAGTGGCCTGTGCTGACGACGGGCTCGCATGGCGTCCACTGTACCTACGACAGCCATACCGCTCATACACCGATAGGACAAGCCATACTGGATACTGTAGATGACTAGTCGGCTGGGACCCGCCTGTGGGGCCCGCTAGTCGGACTAGCCAGCGAGACTGTTGCCTCTCTGCCTATATAAGGACAGGCAAGGCCACAGTAGAAAGGGTTGGTCTCAGTGCATTTAAGGCAGTAGCTAGAGAATACAGATCCAGGAGCACTTGTAGTTCGTATATCCCACATAGACAGATCAGGCAGGAGTAGGGGCTTTACCTCACCACGAGGGCCCCGAACCTGGGTACTTCTTGTGTCCAGCTACACTCGCCCCTATCCAATCTCGCCTGCGGACACTGTCGATAGCTTCCCTGCTAGTCCCCACACCTCTATCTAACCTCCTCAGGTACTGTCGTTCCCAATACAACGACAGTTGGCGCCCACCGTGGGGCTAATGGCTTCGACCGGAGTCACATTCCGCACGGGACCCCGCACTTCAGCCGGTGAGCGCGTGGCCTCCGGCCTGGTGCTCACGCTTGGCAAGTTCGAATGCGTCATAGACAATGCCTCCTGCTTCGCCGGAACTTCCATCCCTTCGAACGACACCATCCTGCTATTCGGCGATCTCCCCGTCTATGTCGCCACCGTCCCGGAGCGTTCCCTAGGGAAATCGTCTCTGTCGCGGGGCTGCCGTGCTTAGACGGCAGCACCTCCGCCGTACCATGCGGCGTGGAGGTCATGATGGCTGGATCTAGCTCGCATCCCCGCCAGCCACGGGAGCGAGGCGCGGACGAGGTCGGAACTTCCGCTCCCCCTCAACCTCGAAACCCGGTGGAGGATGCCATTCATCGGCTCCTGATGCCGGTTAACCTCGGGGACAACTCGGAGGAAGCAGAGGCCAACTTCACCATGGAGAGACAGATCCTCCTCCAGGAAGCCATGGAACTGGCAGTAGCCCGCAAGCAACTTGAGATCGCTAGGCGCGAGTACGACCGCGTGCACGGCCTCACTCTGGCTACCGCGGAGCTGAGCCGGCGCGGCCAGGTACGGCGTCGGGGCGGTGAGCTAGGCGGTAGGATGGAGAAGGACGGGGAACCGAATCCCACGCCTGCCTTCACACGGCCCACCTACAGCACGCCCATCAAGAACCTACGCGCGGCGCAAGCCGCGGCAGAAGAACTACCCAGCCTGGAGGGCGAGGAGCGAGCCCGCCAGCACGCTCGCGTGCAGGAGCTCCTCTGCGTCGCGGACGAGCAGGCTGGCGCCAACCGGCAGACGCAGGAAGACCTTAGCTACTCCAGAGGGAGCAAGCTACCTGCCAACAGCAGGGGCGCGCCGCGCGACACCCAGCAGGCGTCCTCCCCTCAGCCGCCCAGGGCCCGCAACAGGCGCCGCAGCTCGGGCAACAGGGGCCAGCCGCGCCAGGAGCAGACGGTGAACAGCAACCCGCCACCTCCCCCACCGCCAGCCGGAGCGCACAGACCAGCCGGTTCCCGTCTCTCGGGCCGGGTGGGAGCGCCTAACCCGGATTGTCCGGATGCCCGTGACCGCATCGAGCTCCTCGGTCAAGCGCGCGTCACGGAGGAGGAAGATTCTTCCGGTCCGGTTTGTTTCAGACCCCGCATCCAGAACGAGCCGTTCCCGGATAAATTCTCCCGGCCCAGGGACACCCCCAAGTATGACAGCAGCATGAAGCCGGAAGACTAGCTGACCGACTACGCTACGGCAGTCGGCATCACCCACGGGAACAAGCGCACAGCTGTGCGCTATGTCCCTCTCATGCTAACCGGGTCGGCAAGGACATGGCTCAATAGCCTTGTGCCCAACAGCATCAACGCCTGGCCTGACTTCGAGAAGGTGTTCGTCCGCAACTTCAACGGCACGTACAAACGTCCAGGGCGCCCGCGCGACCTGGCCTTGTGCATCCAGGGCGACCGCGAGACCGACCGCGAGTACCTCGCCAAGTGGACGGAGCTCCACAACACTTGCGAGGGCAACCTGGAGAGCCAAGCCATCAGCTTCTTCATCGAAGGATGCCGAGAGGGCACCATGCTTCGCCACCGGCTACTGTGTGACGAGCCGAAAACCATGGCGGAGCTCATGACGGTTGCGGACCAGTACGCCACGGCGGATGCCGCCATGAAGAAGCCCCTCCGAGTAAACACGGACGGCCGTCCGACTCCCACAGAGCCGGCTCGCGACCGCCCGAGCAATCCAGCTGGGGAAGCCGGATCCTCCAGACGCCACGACAACGACAACCGGTTCCATGGGGACCGCCAGGCCGGACAACAGAAGCCTCGCTACCACGCGCGGCAAGTCAATGATGTGGAGGGTGCGCCCGATGCACCGGCTAATGACGCAAGGAGGCAGAAGCCCCGGCTCACCTTCGACCAAATGATTGACGGCCTGTGCAAGTGGCATAGCGGTCCCTTCAAACCGGCTACGCACACCACCCGGAACTTCAGCTGGACCCGCCAGCTAAAGGACCAGGGTAACCAGCCTCGTCTCCCGCCTCCACCACTAGGTGGACCCCCACCACCGACTAGGGGAGCCGGTAATGATGGTAACAGCTGCAACAACAACAATGGCTACCCCCAGCCGCACGCCGCCTACCACATCTTCGAGACGAAGCAGGACGACAAGCACAGCCGTAGGCGACGCTCCAAGGAGGTCAACGCCATCGTTTCTCCGGTCCCCCAGTACCTGAACTGGTCGGAAACCCCTATCACCTGGAGCCGGGCAGATCAGCGTGAGCATCTGCCGACTCCCGGGGGCTACGCCATGGTGCTCGACCCCCTCATCGTCTCCAACGCACGCACCTGCCGATTCTCGCGCGTCCTCATCGACAGAGGCAACAGCCACAACCTACTCTACTAGTCCTCGCTGGAGAAGTTGGGCATTCGCGAAAGCGACCTGCGCCCGACTACCACGACATTCCACGGCGTACTGCCGGGGCCAGCCTGTGCTCCGCTAGGGAAAATCCAGCGGGACGTCATCTTCGGAACCGAGGAGAACTTCCACCGCGAACCAATCTGGTTTGAAGTGGTAAATCTGACGAGATCCTACCATGCTCTCCTCGGGCGCCCCGCCCTCGCCAAGTTCATGGCCATTCCCCACTACGCGTACCTCAAGACAAAGATGACGGGACCCCACGGCGTGATCACCGTCGCCGGCTGCTTCAGGCGATCGATGGAGTGCGCTTCAGCCGGTTCCAAACTGGCAGAGGCCCTCATCATAGCCGAAGAAAAACGCGCGATCATGTGCAATGTGGCCATGGCCCATCAGGACATCTCGGCTAGCAGCAAACCGGCTGGAGAAGGAGCTTTCCAGCCGGCAAAGGAGACGAAGAGGATCCTGCTCGACCCCTCCGATCCGACTAAGTTCATCACCATTGGTGCCGGCTTGGACAGAAAATAGGAAGGCGCGCTCGTCGACTTCCTCCGTGAGAATCGGGACATCTTCGCATGGTCTCCCAAATACATGCCGGGTGTGCCGAGGGAGTTCGCCGAGCACTCACTTCGTGTGCGTCCGGATGCCAAGACGGTCAAGCAACCTCTGTGTCGGTTCGCAGAGGAGAAGAGAAAGATAATCGGTGACGAGATCACCCGGCTCCTTCCAGCCGGGTTCATCATGGAAGTGTACCACCCGGACTGGTTGGCGAACCCGGTCCTGGTGTTGAAGAAGAACAAGACCTGGTGCATGTGTATCGACTACACCAGCCTGAACAAGGCGTGCTCGAAAGACCCCTTCGCCTTGCCCCATATCGATCAAGTCATCGATTCCACGGCCGGCTGTGATTTGTTGTCTTTCCTAGATTGTTATTCCGGGTACAATCAGATCCGGCTAAACCCGTCCGATCAGATTAAGACATCATTTATCACCCCCTACGGGGCTTTCTGCTATGTAACCATGCCTTTCGGCCTAAAGAATGCAGGCGCCACCTATCAGCGATGTATGCAGAAATGCTTGCACTCGCAGATAGGCCGAAACATGCACGCTTACGTGGATGACGTAGTCATCAAGACCAAGGAAAAGCGCACCCTCCTCGAGGATCTGAGAGAAACATTCGGCAACCTCCGCCAGTACCAGATGAAGCTGAATCCAGAGAAGTGCGTCTTCGGAGTACCATCCGGTCAGCTACTCGGTTTCCTCGTATCACAGCGAGGTATCGGGGCGAATCCAGAGAAGATCGCGGCCATCGAGAGGATGCAGCCGCCCAAGTACCTTCTTGGAGTCCAGAAGTTCACCGGATGCCTGGCTTCCCTCAGTCGTTTCGTTAGCTGGCTAGGGAGAAGGCACTCCCGTTATACCAACTGATGAAGAAGACGTACAAGTTCTCCTGGACTTCGCAGGCCGACACCGCGTTTCACGACCTCAAGCGCATGCTATCCACATCACCGGTTCTAGCCACGCCGGCTAGCAAGGAGCCGATGTTGCTCTATATAGCAGCCACCAGCCAGGTCGTCAGCGTCGTCCTGGTGGTGGAGCGCCCCAAGGAAGGCAAGGCTCAGCCGGTTCAGAGACCCGTCTACTACCTCAGTGAGGTTCTCTCCCTCTCCAAGCAGAACTACCCCCACTACCAAAAGATGTGCTACGGTGTGTACCTGGCATGCAAGAAGCTCAAGCACTACTTCCAGGAGCACCCGATCAAGGTCGTGTGCACTGCACCCCTTTCGGAAATCATCGGCAACAAGGACGCCACCGGCCGAGTCACCAAGTGGGCCATCGAGCTCGCTGCCTACTCCATCCAGTATGAGCCCCGGCTCACTATCAAGTCACAGGCGTTGGCGGACTTCCTCGTCGACTGGGCCGAGACCCAGTATCTCCCACCGGTTCCGGATTCAGACCAGTGGCGGATGCACTTCGACGGGTTGAAGATGCTCAGGGGATTGGGAGTCGGCATCGTGCTCACCTCGCCCAAGGGAGACCGGCTGGAGTACGTGCTGCAGATCCACTTCAAGGCCTCCAACAACGTAGCCGAATACGAGGCACTGGCGCACGGGCTTCGGCTGGCTAAGGAGATCGGTGTCAACCGGATCCTGTGCTTCGGTGATTCAAACTTGGTGGTGCAGCAGGTGTCCGGGGAATGGGACGCCAGAGACGCAAACATGGCTCTCTACCGGTTCCACATCCAGAAGCTCAGCGCCTCCTTCGACGAGTGCGAATTTCATCACGTCCCCCGCACCAACAACGAGGCAGCCGATGCGCTCTCCAGGATAGGATCCACCAGGCAGGCCATCCTGCCAAGGGTCTCCTTGGAGCATCTGCGCAAGCCATCCATCAACCCGTCGCTAGAATTAGACTCCGTCGTCTGGGCGGGAAGCGTTCTGGCGGCCGAAGCAGCAGAAACGGAGCCAGCAGAGCCACCAAAGAAGAAAACCCGCACCAATTCCGGCCAGGCAGTGCCCTCCGGCTCGCAAGACCCGAGGGCTGCCGGCTCGCCTAGTGGCTCGGGGGCTGCCGTCCCGGATATTCCACCCGGGCGACCCCCCAACACCCGTCAGCCGGAAGACAGGAGCGTCCTCGTCATCCGGAAAGTGCCATCCTAGGCACAGCCCTTCATGAACTACATCGCCAACGGAGAATTGCTGGACGACGAGGTAGAGGCCAGGCAAATCCGACGCCGCGCGCATACATACACCATCATAAATGGCGAGCTGTACAAGCACAGTGTATCCGGTATCTTCCAAAGATGTGTCGATGTAGACACAGGCTACCGGCTACTCAAGGACATCCACCAGGGTGAGTGTGGGCACCACGCTTCGTTAAGAGCGATAGTCGCCAAGGCGTTTCACCATGGTTTCTATTAGCCCACCACCCTCGAGGATGCCGAGGAGCTGGTCCGCGAGTGCAATGGGTGCCAGCGCTTCGGGCAGCTCAGGCACATGCCAACCTCGGTACTCAAGACCATACCGATCACCTGGCCCTTCGTAGTTTGGGGCCTCGACATGGTCGGGCCCTTCAAGCGAGCCTGCGCGGGAATGACCCACCTGCTGGTAGCGGTGGACAAGTTCACAAAATGGATCGAGGCCAAGCCTATCCAGAAGCTGGATGGAGCGACGGTTGTTACCTTCTTCACCGACATCATCAACCGCTTCGGCTACCCCAACAGCATCATCACCGACAACGGCACAAACTTCGCCAAGGGGGCCTTCGCCCGGTTCTACATCAACAAGGGCATCCGGCTGGACCTCGCCTCCGTTGCACACCCGCAGTCCAACGGGCAAGTCGAACGAGCAAACGGCTTGGTGCTAGCCGGCATCAAACCACATCTCATCGAGCCGTTGGAGTGGTCACCCGGATGTTGGATCGAAGAACTTTCGGCTATGCTGTGGAGCCTCCACACCACACCGAATAGGTCAACCGGCTACACGCCATTCTTTCTGGTCTACGGATCGGAAGCCGTCCTCTCCGCCGACATCGAATTTGACTCCCCTTGCAAGCTCCTCTATGACGAGCAAGCCAACAAGGAGGCGCGGGAGGACGGGGTGGATCTCCTGGAGGAGGCCCGTGAACTGGCCCTATCCAGATCTGCCCTGTACCAGCAGCGACTACGTCGCTACCATTCAAGCCAGATTCACCTGGTTCTTCGGCTGGTGCAAGACACGAAGGGCATGCACAAGCTATCACCACCCTGGGAGGGCCCCTTCATCATCAGCCGGGCGCTGCCCAACGACTCCTATTACCTCATCGACGCACAGTAGCCGCGCAGGAACAAGATGGACAAATCGGACGAGGAGACCGAACGTCCTTGGAACGCGGCCCTGCTGCGCCCGTTTTACACCTAGTCGCCAGGCAGTGTATGTATCCCGAAAAGCTCATGAATGAAAATGCGGACTCCCACGAGAATCTCGGGGGCTCCTTCTAGAAATGTGTGTGCACCTGTTTTTCGGTTCAAATTTTCCGGCTTTGGCAACCCCTACCCGGGGGCTCGCCGGCTGGCCCGGCCTGTTAAGTCAACAAACTGGCTGAGTAGTGTGCGATGATGTCAGAGGCCCACTCTTCGTCTCAGCTCCAGACCGCAACCCGGCTGTCCGGCTAGCAAGAGAAAAAGCCCGAGGCATCCCACACGAAAAACAGGGAAGAGGCGCGACAGATCGGGCGTCCCGGCCCCGCAACTAGCTCGAACCAATCCAGCTGCTAAGCCGCTAGTACCGTGCGTAATGTACTGTCAGCTCCCTTCGATTCCGGCTACAGAACGCAACCCGGCTGCCCAGCAAGGATGCAGCAAAAATAGCAGAACACACGAGAAGGCGACTAAGTGTCTAGAAAGGAGCAAGCCAGTTTTCAAAAAAAAAGCCGTTTTCCGGCTACGATTTGACAGACTAACCTATTAACCTGTGAAGATGTATGTGTATGCATATCTGCATTCTTGTCCGACTACCTCGAGTCAAAATTCAGGAGAAGGAAAGAAGATTCGAAGTCCTTGCCTTCATCAAGCGCTCCGAATCTCGGGGCTACACCCACTGGGTGCGCTCGCGCGCCCCCAGTGGAATCTTGTAGTTCCTCACCGGCTAAGGGCGTTTAGCCGTCCGTTCGGAGCCTAGGTGAGGGCAAGGGCGGGAGCAAGAAAAGACAAGAAAGATTCGAAGCACTTGGCTATGCCAGCTACTCCGAATCTCGGGGGCTACACCCAGTGGGTGCGCTCGCGCGCCCCCACTGGAATGTTAGTTCCCCCGGCTGAAGGCGTCCAGCCGATGAAAGCGGCCGACTGGGACGAGGCCAGTCGGATAAAGTTAAGAGACTTGGCAGAAATAAGAAAGATTCGAAGCACCTAGCTGCGCCAGCTACTCCGAATCTCGGGGGCTACACCCAGTGGGTGCGCTAGCGCGCCCCCACTAGAGGTGCAGGTCGCCCGGTTAAAGGTGTGTAGCCGGACGCAATTAGTCGGGCAAAATACGCAAAAGGAAAGCTCAATGCAAAAGATTCAAGAATTTCAACAATAATAAACAAAAAGGAGACGATGCTCCCATAAGTTACACGGCGTCAAAGACGGCCGGCACAAGCAGACAAGGTTCACAAGTACATAACACAAGACAATTACACCCGGCATCCCGGGGCAGCAGCTAAACGGCAGGGCCTTTGCCGTGGGGGAGTTCTTGGCTGGCAGGGGCTGGGGGCGGAGGAGGAGCCGCAGCGCTCGATCCGGCTCCGGTGCTGGCAGACGGTGGCATCGGGGCCTCCACATCAGGAGTACTGACGGACTCCGAGTTGGTGAGCACCTCGTCAGGGTCCACATAGTCAGCAATCTTGATGGCGGACCCGCGAAGCTCCGGATGTGCTTGGCGGATGGTGGCAAGATCGGCTCCGGCACGGAAGCCCCCATCGATCTTCTCGACGCGGGCATCCTTGTACCAGGAGAGCATCAGAGCCTGGGCCATCTCCGCTCCGGCCCGCGCCACCAGGTCCTGTAGCCGGTCCACCGCAGCCGGCACCTCCCCCACCTTCGCCGTCAGCTACGCCATCGTCTCTGGAACCAGAGCCTTCGGCCACACGAAGCAGAAGACGTCCCGCGCCGCCTGACGAAGCTTCGCAGCTTCCTTGCCAAGAAGGACGATGAGCTCCGGAGCCGTCGGCTGTGCTCCCGGCCAGTTCTCCTACAGCCGGTTGTAGGCCAGCAGGTCTATGCCAGGGTAAAAAGCTGTTAGAAAAGAGGAGTCAGATCCGGCTACCGGATCCGGAAAGAAAGGAAGACGGAAGAAAGAACTTACCCTTGGCAGTGTGGCCAACCTGCATCAGCTCCTCCACCAGCGCCTTCTCCTTGACCGTTAGCCGTTTTATCTCCTTCTCTTGGTCCTTGTTCTGGGCCTCGAGAAGGGAAAAGGCTTCGGCCCGGCTAGCGAGTGAGGCGTCATGCTCCTTGATGGTGGCCTCCAAACCGTCTACTCGCGCGTGCCAATCCTTGTTCTGCAGCCGCAGAGTGGAGTTGGACCTTCTCAGCCGGTCGTTCGCTTTCTTCAAGCGATCGATCTCGCGCTGAGCGCACACGAGGATGGCTGCAACGAAACCGACTATCAGTAAAATAAAAAATAATAAAAATAATAATAAAAAAGGGGATCAAGACGGATAAAGCGAACTTACTCTGGGAGGTCCCGTTGGCAGCAGCAAGCTTCTGCTCTAGGGTCCGGTTCCCGCCGGCCGTGGCCTCAAGCAGCCGGATCTCCTTCACCGCCAACTCGAGCGTGGCGGCAAGATCCGACAGCGAAGCAGCAGAGGAGGCGTCGTCGTCCACGGCGTTGACGGCCAAGGACTCCTTCGCCGCGACCACCGCTGTTTGCCACTCATCCCCGAGCTCCTTGTCGGAGTTGTCGTCGCCAACAACGACGAGCTCCTTGCCGGCAGCCCCCCGCGCGCCCGCGGAGGAACCTTCCGGCTGGGGACCCTCCGGCTGGGAGGAGGCAGCCGGCTCAGCCTCAGAAGAAGGAGAGGCGCCGGTTGGCTCAGTCGGGGCACGGGGCGGCGACCTGGTTGGCGCCCGGGCCGGGCTCGCGACTCCGAAAGAAACCAACGCGCTAAAGAGAAGGAAGAAAAGACAAAAGCAAAACAAGCCAAAGTCAGAAAAACAAGAAGGAGGACAAATAGACAGAAAGCACCGAAAGATAGAGGGGGAGAGGAAAAACGTACCCTGACACGACCGGAGGCGGCCCTTTCTTCCGGCCAAGGCGGCTCGGCGGCAGTGTGCTGGACTGGCTCCTCTTGGCAGCCGGCTCCTCCGCCGTAGGCCGACGGGAGCCGGAACGGCTGGAGCCGCTCCCACCCACTTCGCTGTTCGTCGTAGAGTGTGTCACCGGCTCCGTGGTCGGCCCGGCCTCCTCTTCCTCGTGCACCTCCACGTGTGGGTTGGCAGCCGGCTCGTCGTTTCGGCTGGGAAGGTGTCGCCGTCCCCATCCGATTCCTCGCCGGACCGCCGAGCGCGCGGCTCAGGCAAGTCTGGCGTGAATACCTTGAGGGGAGCCTCGCCCTCCTCGCAATGGATGCAGGCGAAGATCTGCCGAATGCAAGAAATCAACCAGACAGAACAAGGAGATAACACAGAAAAAATAAGCAAAATTTCCGTCTACGAGAACTTACTCGGGGCACGCGGTTCTCCCGGCTGTAGGGCGCCAGACTGAACTTCCAGTTCTCCAGCAGCCGCTCCTTGCTGATCGTCCATAACCACTCCTTCAAGTTGTGGTAGCGGGGATCGCGGCGCGATAGCCGGGTCGGGTCCAGCCGGCTGGAGTAGTAGCACATCTTGTGCGCCCGCTGCTGCAGCGGCATCATTAGCCGGGACATCCAGCTTAGAGTGATGTCCCGACCGGTTAGCTGGCAGGTGACGAGGGAGCACATGCGTGCCAGCATCGCGTCCATCTCTGCCTTGTCGCCGTGGATCTTCAGATCCCAGTTCTGCCGGCTGGACTCGACGTCTTGGAAGGCCGGCAGGTTTATCCGGTCGATGTTGGTGACGTTCTTGACGTAGAAGTACGACTGCTGCCATAGCCGTACCGTGTCCTGGAGCAAGAACTTCGGGTAGCCGGATTGGGTGCGGGAGTATATGGAGGCGCCACCACAGACGACTAGCGGCCCCTTCGTGTACTGCACATGCGGCCGAACTCGGAAGAGCCGGCAGAAGAGTCCAAGATCCGGATGGATCCCGAGATAACTCTTGCAGAACGCCATGAAGTGCGCCAGTGTTTCGATGGTGTTGGCACCGAGGTGGTGGAGGCGGAGGTCGAAGAAGGCCAGAAACGTGAGGAAGAAGGGATGCAGCGGCATCGCGAACCCGCGCGCCAGGTGCGAAAGGAAGATCACGCGCTCCCCCTCTACCGGATGCAGCGACACTTCCCCCACCGGCGCCAATCGCACTGCCACCTCCTCCGCCGGCGGGAGGATGCGGGTCACGCGGTACTTCGTGATTTTGTCCTCGGTGACGAAGGAGCCGCACCAGGCTCCGCGGTCGGCGGCCATTTCTGGCTGAGGAAGAGGAATGACAATGGAAGAGTGACAGTGGCCCATAGCATCGACGACAGCGAGCGGGCAGCGCAGAGGGCAAGAGCGCAGGAGCAAGAGCACGCGAAGGGGAAGGAGATTGTAGCGGGGGAGCGAAGGAAAAGAACTGCCTCCCCCGCGACGTCCCTTTAAAGGACCGGAAGGGCAACTGTCGGCAGGGCCACGTGGCGCGCATCCAGGCAACCCACACCCCAACCGCCGCCTAGATCCCGTGTGCCAGGGCAGGATGCGCAGAAGATCCTGGAGCGGGAACCGAAGCGCCAGACAGCAGTTTCCCGAGGCGACGTGCGACGGGACGTTACGCTGCCTGCCGCAGAGCAATGATGGCGCGTGCGCGCGTGGCTGGCGTCAGCACTGACACCACGGGTAGCGCAACCGCCGAGCTCAGCCGGATGAAAATTCGAAAAGCAAGAGGGAGCACACGCACATTTCGCCTAAGGGCGGAATCCACACGCGCTCGGGGGATAGTGTCAGGGGGATGATCCCCAGGTACCCCATCCGAATAAGAAACAGGACAGACGGATCGTGTTCGGCCAACCAGATGCAGTTGGACAGGAAAGGACGGGTCGGCTATCACCCAGTAGCCGGATCAGCAAGAGACAGCCGGTTACGATGAAGTAGCCGGACCCAATCAGAGAGACAGGACGACGTGCCTATCAGTGCATGGTACGCCCTGTACGATGACAAGACGGGCAACCACCTGCCCATACCGAAGACTTTGCGTGGGTGACGCTGGAACAGTGGCCTGTGCTGACGACAGGCTCGCACGGCGTCCACTGTACCTACGACAGCCATACCGCTCATACACCGATAGGACAAGCCATACTGGATACTGTAGATGACTATTCAGCTGGGACCCTCCTGTGGGGCCCTCCAGTCGGACTAGCCAGCGAGACCGTTGCCTCTCTGCCTATATAAGGAGAGGCAAGGCCTCAGTAGAAAGGTTTGGTCTCAGTGCATTTAAGGCAGTAGCTAGAGAATACAGCTCCAGGAGCACTTGTAGTTCGTATATCCCACATAGACAGATCATGCAGGAGTAGGGGCTTTACCTCACCACGAGGGCCCCAAACCTGGGTACTTCTTGTGTCCAGCTACACTCGCTCGTATCCAATCTCGCCTGCGGACGCCGTCGATAGCTTCCCTGCTAGTCCCCACACATCTATCTAACCTCCTCAGGTACTGCCGTTCCCAATACAACGACAATATGGAGATGAGTGTGGTGTCGGCGCACCTCCTCCCAAGCTTAGGATTTTGGCCTAAGTGGGTATCAATCCCAAGCTAGCCAGGATGAAGTGTCACCCTGGTACGACGAAGAGGTCCCCTCATCCTAGTGCGAGCTCGAGTACGTCCCTATGTAATGCGTGGAGTAATCATAGGAGGGAACATCCTCCTGGTGCTGCTCGTGGAAACCCAGCAAGCGAAGCTACTCGTCACCCTCCTCCTTCCAGCGCGACCACGGTCTCCTGTGAACACTAAACAAAGAAGGCTGTGGCAAAAGGATCTCCCTTTCATCCCCGTCAGTGAAAAGCATCCTATATACTAGACTGTCCAAATCAGAAGTAGAAGTGACAAAGTGATGAGTTTTCATAGCAACAAGGTAAAGCCTATGTTGTTCTAGCATAGCATCATTGGGATCCACTAAAAGACATAATGCATTGACTATACGCGAGGCAATGATGCCCCCATAGATAGGCCCCCTAGAAGCTAGGCGGCGAGCAATAAGCGAGCAAGATTGTACCGAGTATCATTGTTAAGCGCAGCAGCAAGGAATGCTAAATGATAGTTGGAGATATTACTTGTGTTCTCCCTACCCAGTACACTAGTAGCAAGATAATATGCAAAGTATCTAAGAGCAGGGAGTTGGATATTTCTTATCTTTCTGTGTTGCGCCATGCGGTCATCATCATTGGTCACCCCTCGGTAAAGCTCCAACAAATCAGCGGGTTACCCTTGAATTTTCTTCACGGTCCCTGTCATGCATACACCTACAATACTGCAAAATCTCTCCAAAGGCATGGTGAAGGGCAGATTATAGATTTTAAAAGAGACAGTCGACTGATAGGATGTGTTAGTAAACGTGAAGCTCTCAACAAAAGTTTTGGTGAGCATAGTGAAGTAAATATGCCCTGAGAGGCAATAATAAAGTTGTTATTATGTATTCCTTGTATATGATAGATGTTTGTTTTGCATGCTATAATTGTATTGATAGGAAACATCAATACATGTGTGTTTAATAAACAAAAAGGGTTCCTAGTCATGCCTCTATTATAGACTACCTTGTTGATTAACAAGATGATCAAGGTTTCCTGATCATGAACATTGGATGTTGTGAATAACAAGGTCACAACATTTGTGAAATGATGTGATGAACATTCATCCGAAGTATAGCATTACGATCAAGTCATTATGTTTATATTGCTATAACATCATACGAAGTAATCTTTATCCTTAGACCATGAGATCATGTTAATTGCTAACACCGGAAGAGTATCTTGATAACATCAAATGTCACACCGTAATAGGGTGACTATAAATATGGGTTCAGTGCTACGAAGGTGTTATGTTGAGGCTCATGGATCAAGAGTGGAATTTGTCAATCCAGATGACGGATATATATACTCTGGGCCCTCTCGGTGATATCACATTAGGATAGCTTGCAAGCAAGTGATGTGATCACTAGAATGTTATATCACGGGAACGAGAAAAGAGTGCATGTCGGTAACGAGATCAAACTAGGTATGGAGATACCGATGATCGAATCTCGGAAATGTAATATATCGAGAGACAAAGGGATTTAGTTACAAGCGTTAAAGGTTCTCACGATCACAGGAGTCATCGTTGAATGTGTAGGAGTCAGTACGGATCTCCAGGTCCCGCTGCTGATTATTGATCGGAGAAGGGTCTCGATCATGTCTGCATTATTCGTGAACCATAGGGTGGCACACTTAAGAGTTACTGGACACCATTTTGGAGCACATATGTTTCAGACGAAAGAATTGCAAAGCGCAGGAATTGTTTCAATAGAAACCGGAAATTGTTTCGGGTGAAATTGCAGAAGGTGGTTCTGCATGTGATATTGAAATATTGCAAGGGGCTATATGTGAATGTTTGTTAATTAAAGTAATTAACAAAATTCTGAATAAATTTAATAAAAAGAGTTTTATTAAATGAGAGAGCATTAAATTTTGAGAAATTTAATGCATTTAAAGTGTTGACTTTAAAAGGGAATATGAAGAGGCATTTTAATGTGGAGGGGTTACCACCACATGAATGGGGGAGGTGAGGGGTCACCCCCCCATGCACCGGCCATGGAGAGAGGGGGCACCCCCCCTCCTCCTATAAAAGGCCACCCATTCCCTCCTTCATCCTCACACCTCCTTGTGAAGGATCTCTCTCCCCCTCTAGAATTATTCCCCCATGGTCTCGGATTAGCGAGATACATGTTCCCCGTGGCATTTCGTCTGGAAGGAGTTGCTGCTTCCGCTGGATCGCTGGAGCGAGGAGGTGGAGGTTGTCCGGTGGCTTGAACGTGTGTGCGAGTGCGGATGCGCTGCTGAGTTGCGGCGCTCGGACTTCCTCACGATCTTGAGATCAGCAAGTGTATGACTACATCAACCACGAGTTCCTACTCGTTAACAAAGCTCGTTGTCTTCGAGGGTAAGTTCTCCATGGATGTATGTCCACCCATTTGCTCTGTGTCTATTAGATAGATCTTGGCGTGTAGTTCTCATCGTAGGAGATTTTTTGTTTTCTATGCTGCAGACCCAACAGTGGTATCAGAGCCTGATCTATGCGTAGGTGCATTGCACGGGTAGTACACATATGTTTATATGTGGGCGATGATGATCATGTTATTGCATATTCTATGTACTTTGGATATTGATGGCATAGTGGGATGAAGCGGCCCGGACCAACCTTACATGTCATCATAGATGAGACCGGTTCCACGACTGACATGCAACTTGTTTTGCATAAGTGGATGGCGGGTGTCTGTCTCTCCTACTATAGTCAATATCTGATTTACAACGAGTTCCTAATAACTTAGTTATCCTCGTTGTGGTTCATGTTCGTAGGTTAGACAGGTTCTATCTCCGAAAGCCCTAAGCCACGTAAAACTTGCAATTGATAAATTAGAGGCGTCTAGTTTAGATCGTTGTTGGGCTAGTGTTTTGATATGGTATTGTTGTAAGTAGATGTATAGTAGATACTCTTACAACTCACTTAACGTGTAAGTTCCATAGACCTTGGCCTTACACACAAAGGAATGATAGAGATCATACCACGATGCAAATGATAGAGATCAAATGCATGGACCATATCACCTCACTTCACACATTAGATGTTAGCATCTTATATTGCTAGTTTGGCGCTTTTGGTAGCATTATAAGATGATCCCTCATTTAGATATCAAGATAAAAATGTGTTCTTCCTTAAGTATGCACCGTTTTGTGAATCGTGTTTTGAGGCATCACGTGATGATCGGGTGTTCTCGACTCTACGCTTTCATACAACGGGTGTAAGACAGTTTTACACACGCAAATACTAAGGTTCTTACTTGACGAGCCTAGCATGTACAGACATGGCCTCGGAACACGGACCGAAAGGTTAAGCATGATTCATATAGTTGATATGACGCCCATATAGATGCTCGCCTTTGAAGCTACACCGACTCACGTGATGATCGGACTTGGTGTAGTGGATTTGGTTCATGTAATCACCAAAAGGACACGAGGGATGTCGTTTTTGAGTGGGAGTTCATTAGTAATTTGGATTAGTTGAACTCAATATATCAAAAACTTAGTCTAAATATACTTTACAAATTCTGTTGTAGATGGCACCACCTGCTTTTAATTTCAATGTGTTCATGGAGAAAGAGAAACTTGCTGCGAATGGTAGCAACTTCACCAACTTGGCTATGAATTTGAGGATTCTCCTCACTGCTGCACAAAAGCAATATGTGCTAGATGCGCTGCTTGGCCCCCCACCAGCTCCTGATGCCCCTGACGAGGAAAAGAACATCTATATAACTCGTCAGGAGGACCACAACTTTGTTCATTGCGGCATATTGTATGGGCTAGAGCCAGAACTTCGAAAGCGTTTCGAAAATGGCAATGCCTTTGATACCATGGGAGAATTGAAAATGATTTTCGATACCCATGATGTCGTAGAGAGTTATAATGCTACAGAAAAGTTCTTTAGCTGCATGATGGAGGAAAACAGCTCTGTTAGTGAGCACGTACTCAAAATGTCTGGGTACGCTGATAAGCTTGTGTCCTTGGGAATAACGATTCCCATTGACTTAGGCATACATCGTGTTCTCCAATCTCTGCCACCTAGCTACAAGAGCTTCGTGATGAACTATAATATGCAGGGCATGAAGAAGTCTCTTCCCGAGCTTCTGTCAATGCTTAAGACTGCAGAAGTGGAGATTAGAAAAGAACATCAAGTGTTGATGATCAATAGGACCACCGGTTTCAAGAAGGACAAGAAAGGCAAGCATAAGGGAAAGAAGGGTGGCAAGTCTGTTGCCACGCCTGAAAAGAAACCCCGAGCTGGCCCTAAGTCTGACACCGAGTGCTACTATTGCAAGAGGACTGGCCATTGGAAGCGCAACTGCCCCAAGTATTTGGCGGACAAGAAGGCCGGCAAGGCAAACAAAGGTATATGTGATATACATGTTATTGATGTGTACTTGACTAGTACTCGCAGTAGCACCTGGGTATTTGATACGGGATCGGTTGCTAATATATGTAACTCGGTTCAGGGGCTGCGGAACAAGCAACAACTAGCAAGGGATGAGGTCACGATGCGAGTCGGCAATGGATCAAGAGTTGATGTGATCGCCGTTGGAACACTGCCTCTCCATATGTCGTCGGGATTAGTTATAAACCTGAATAATTATTATTTGGTGCCTGCACTGAGCATGAACATTGTATCCGGATCGTGTTTAATGCAAAGTGGTTATTCATTTAAGTCTAAAAACAATGGTTGTTCGATTTAAATGAATAATATCTTTTATGGTCATGCACCTATGTTGAATGGTTTATTTCTGTTGGATCTTGATAGTAGTATTACGCATATTCATAATGTTGATGCTAAAAGAATTAAAATTGATAATGATATATCTACATATATGTGGCACTGCCGTCTAGGTCATATTGGCGTTAAACGCATGAAGAAACTCCATTCTGATGGACTTTTGGAATCACTTGATTTTGAATCATTTGATACATGTGAGCCATGCCTTATGGGCAAGATGACTAGAACGCCGTTTTACGGTTCAATGGAACGGGCGACAGATTTATTGGAAATCATACATACTGATGTGTGTGGACCAATGAGTGTGTCGGCGCGAGGTGGATATCGTTATTTTGTTACTTTCATGGATGATTTGAGTAGATATGGGTATATCTATTTGATGAAACACAAGCCTGAAACTTTTGAAAAGTTCAAAGAATTTCAGAATGAAGTGGAAAATCATCATAACAGAAAGATCAAATTTCTACGGTCCGACCGTGGAGGAGAGTATCTTAGTTACGAGTTTAGCACACATATGAAAGACTGTGGAATAGTTTCACAACTCACTCCTGCCGAAACACCACAACGTAATGGTGTGTCAGAACATCGTAATCGTACTTTATTGGATATGGTTCGATCTATGATGTCTCTGACTGACTTGCCACTGTCATTTTGGGGTTATGCACTGGAAACCACTGCATTCACTTTAAATAGGGCACCATCTAAATCCGCTGAAAAGATACCGTATGAATTATGGTTTGGAAACAAACCTAAGCTGTCATTTCTTAAAGTTTGGGGATGCGATGTTTATGTGAAGAAACTTCAACCGGATAAACTCGAACCCAAAGCGAAAAAATGCGTCTTCATAGGATACCCTAAGGAAACAATTGGGTATACCTTCTATCACAGATCCGAGGGCAAAGGTCTTTGTTGCCAAGAATGGATCCTTTCTTGAGAAGGAGTTTCTCGTGAAAGGTGTGAGTAGTCGGAAGGTAGAACTCGAAGAGGTTATTGAACCTTCTCTTCATGAAATGGCGAGTAGCGTAGCTCCAGAAGTTGTTTCGGAGTTGACTTCACCTAATGAAGACAGAGCTAATGATATTGATCATGAAACTCCGAAAGAGGACACTACCGAACCTCGCAGGTCAAGCAGGACACGTGCAGCTCCTGAACTGTACGGCAATCCTGTTATGAATTTCATGATTGATGAAATAGATGACCCTGCGACGTATGAAGAAGTGATGATGAGCCCTGATTCCAACAAATGGCTAGAAGCCATGAAATCCGAGATGGAATCCATGTACAAAAACCAGGTTTGGACCTTGGTGGACTTACCTCACGATCGAAAGGCCGTTGAGAATAAATGGATTTTCAAAAGAAAAACTGATGCTGATGGTAATATAACCATCTATAAGGCTCGACTTGTCGCAAAGGGGTTTCGACAAATTCAAGGAGTTGACTACGATGAGACATTCTCTCCCGTAGCGATGCTTAAGTCGGTCAGGATTATGTTAGCAATTGCTGCATATTTCGATTATGAAATATGGCAGATGGATGTCAAAACTGCGTTCCTCAATGGTAATATTGAAGAAGAGTTGTATATGATACAACCTAAGGGTTTTGTCGATCCTCAGGATGCTGATAAGGTGTGCAAACTTCAGTGATCCATCTATGGACTGAAGCATGGAATTTCCGCTTTGATGAGGTGATCAAAGAGTTTGGATTTGTCCAAACTTATGGAGAGGCTTGTATTTACAAGAAAGTGAGTGGGAGCAATGTGGCATTTATGATATTATATGTGGATGACATATTATTGATTGGAAATGATTTAGATCTTTTAAACAGTGTTAAAAGTTATCTAAACAGCAAATTTTCGATGAAGGACACTGGTGAAGCTTCATATATATTAGGCATTAAAATCTATAGAGATAGGTCAACATGCCTAATTGGGCTATCGCAGAGTACATACCTTGATAAGATATTAAAGAAGTTTAAAATGGACGGAAGTAAGAAGGGGTACTTACCTATGTTGCAAGGCAAGACATTGAGTAAGACTCAAAGTCTGGCTACGACGGAAGAAAGAGAGATAATGGATAAGATCCCCTATGCCTCAGCCATAGGCTGTATAATGTATGCCATGCTATGTACAAGACCGGATGTGGCACATGCTATTAGTTTGACTAGTAGGTACCAATCTGATCCAGGTTCGGAACACTGGATAGCGGTCAAGAATATCCTTAAGTACTTGAGAAGAACTAAGGATATGTTTCTTGTATACGGAGGTGAAGAAGAGCTAGTCGCTAAGTGTTATGTCGATGCTAGCTTTGACACTAATCCGGATGACTCTAAGTCTCAATCCGGATACGTATTTCTCTTGAACGGAGCAGCAGTTAGTTGGAGGAGCTCGAAACAAGCTGTGGTGGCTGGATCAACGACGAAGGCGGAATATGTTGCTGCTTCAGAAGCAGCGCAGGAAGCGGTTTGGATGAAAGAGTTCATAACGGAACTAGGTGTGGTTCCTAGTGCGTTGGACCCAATGGTGATCTATTGTGACAATAATGGAGCCATAACCAATGCCAAGGAACCAAGGTCTCACAAGAATTCCAAGCATATTAAGCGCCGGTTTCACTCCATCTGCGAGCATGTCAAGGATGGAGATATAAAGATTTGTAAAGTACACACGGACCTGAATGTAGCAGATCTGTTGACTAAAGTACTCCCTAGGGCAAAACATGATCAACACCAGAACTCCATGGGTGTTAGATTTATCACTATATAAACTAGATTATTGTCTCTAGTGCAAGTGGGAGACTGAAGGAAATATGCCCTGAGAGGCAATAATAAAGTTGTTATTATGTATTCCTTGAATATGATAGATGTTTGTTTTGCATGCTATAATTGTATTGATAGGAAACATTAATACATGTGTGTTTAATAAACAAAAAAGGTTCCTAGTCATGCCTCTCTTATAGACTAGCTTGTTGATTAACAAGATGATCAAGGTTCCCTGATCATGGACATTGGATGTTGTTAATAACAAGGTCACAACATTTGTGAAATGATGTGATGAACATTCATCCGAAGTATAGCATTACGATCAAGTCATTATGTTTATATTGCTATAACATCATACGAAGTAATCTTTATCCTTAGACCATGAGATCATGTTAATTGCTAACACCGGAAGAGTATCTTGATAACATCAAACGTCACACCATAACAGGGTGACTATAAAGATGGGTTCAGTGCTACGAAGGTCTTATGTTGAGGCTCATGGATCAAGACTGGAATTTGTCAATCCATATGATGGATATATATACTCTAGGCCCTCTCGGTGATATCACATTAGGATAGCTTGCAAGCAAGTGATGTGATCACTAGAATGTTATATCACGGGAACAAGAAAAGAGTGCATGTCGGTAACGAGATCAAACTTGGTATGGAGATACCGATGATCGAATCTCGGACATGTAATATATCGAGAGACAAATGGATTTAGTTACAAGCGTTAAAGGTTCTCACGATCACAGGAGTCATCGTTGAATGTGTAGGAGTCAGTACGGATCTCCAGGTCCCGCTGCTGATTATTGATCGGAGAAGGGTCTCGATCATGTCTGCATTATTCGCGAACCGTAGGGTGGCACACTTAAGAGTTATCGGACACCATTTTGGAGCACATATGTTGCAGACGAAAGAATTGCAAAGCGCAGGAATTGTTTCAATAGAAACCGGAAATTGTTTCGGGTGAAATTGCAGAAGGTGGTTCTGCATGTGATATTGAAATATTGCAAGGGGCTATATGTGAATGTTTGTTAATTAAAGTAATTAATAAAATTCTGAATAAATTTAATAAAAAGAGTTTTATTAAATGAGAGAGCATTAAATTTGGAGAAATTTAATGCATTTAAAGTGGAGACTTTAAAAGGGAATGTGAAGAGGCATTTTAATGTGGAGGGGTTACCACCACATGAATGGGGGAGGTGAGGGGTCACCTCCCCATGCGCCGGCCATGGAAAGAGGGGGCACCCCCCTCCTCCTATAAAAGGCCACCCATTCCCTCCTTCATCCTCACACCTCCTTGTGAAGGATCTCTCTCCCCCTCTAGAATTATTCCCCCATGGTCACGGATTAGCGAGATACATGTTCCCGGTGACATTTCGTCTGGAAGGTGTTGTTGCTTCCGCTGGATCGCTAGAGCGAGGAGGTGGAGGTTGTCCGGTGGCTTGAACATGTGTGCGAGTGCGGATGCGCTGCTGAGTTGCGGCGCTCGGACTTTCTCACGATCTTGAGATTGGAAAGTGTACGACTACATCAACCACGAGTTCCTACTCGTTAACAAAGCTCGTTGTCTTTGAGGGTAAGTTCTCCATGGATGTATGTCCACCCGTTTGCTCTGTATCTAGTAGATAGATCTTGGTGTGTAGTTCTCATCGTAGGAATTTTTTTGTTTTCTATGCTGCGGACCCAACACGCAGCGTATTGCGCACTCTCATCTTGCATATATGAGGTCAAACCAACCCTCTCAATCAGTAGCAAGAAATCATCAAGAATACCTGCAGCTTGTAAGAAAGTAAAACAAGGAAAAGAGGATGGGTGAGCATCTCCATCATCCCTTTCACTACCAATACGAGTTGCAATGAGATCTTTGTTGTATGATGGCCTAGCCTGAGAGGCTGATCTTGAGGGCCTCGACCTCCTAGGTGCATCACTCTCAAATATCTCTCCAAAAGTATGGTTGTTCATGCTTGGTATTCTGAAATTTAAACACCTATTAAACAAGTGATTGCAAAGTAAATATAATGAAGGATTCTACTCATAGGGACTTGCAAGAGGTCTAAACATGCATCAAAACTATATCTCTAAGCATCAAACAAGCTTACAAGCTCTCATAACCAGTCACCTACAGCAGCAAAATACTCAAGATATAATCCACTAAACACAAATCTACTTGGACAAGGGGAGGAGTCACATACCAGGGAACAAATGCTCCAAATTTCAGCAAGAAAGATGGGCTAAGCAAGGAGATCGAAAAAATCGATAGCAAGCACAGCAAGAACGCAATTTTGAGCAATGAACTAGAGCTTACTCGGGAGAGAGAAGAAAGTGGCAGGTGAGAGAGTTAGTGGGGGGCCAGGGTTGGCCCACACCAGGGCATGGCGCCACCCAGGGCTGGCCACGCCACCATGTGGTGTGCCTGCCAGGTGGGCCCCCCTGATACCTCCCAGGTACTACTTTGCCCCTTTTTTCACGTAAAAATTTAATATGAATTTTATGGAATTTTTTGAGACACTTTATTTTTGGGCATTTTCAAGCATAGAAGAATGATTTTTTGACAGACGGATTTTTTTTGGAAACATGATGCAAGGACAAAACAAAGCTAGAACTATAGAAGTTCTAAGACACTCTAATATGCAAGCAACTAACAACAAAAAGAGAACTAAACGAAAACAGAAACTAAAATGCATAGGATAGAAGTAAATGAAGATAATCATAGTGAAAACATTTTTTTGTTCAATGAAATCCTTTTGTTAACAAGGTTGATCAGGTCTTGCTACCAAAACAATTCCATATGAGACAAAACTTTGTATTCCACTAATGATTATGTTACCTCCACCTTGATAGCAATGGTCCCAATCATAATAGTTTCAAATTTTTCTCTTGGTATGGGACAATATATTTCTCCAACTTGAATGCCCTCAACATGTTCAATTGAATTCAAACCATAAGTTCTTTCAACCTTCTTGGGGAAATAGACAGTATGTTCCTTGTCATTAACATTGAAGGTCACCTTTCCTTGATTACAATTGATAACAGCTCCTGCAGTATTAAGAAAAGGTCTCCCAAGAATAATAGACATATTATCATCTTCAGGCATTTCAAGCACAACAAAGTCAGTTAATATCAAGCAATTATGAGCCACTTGAACAGGTACATCCTCACATATACCCACAGGAATAGTGGTAGATTTATCAGCAATTTGCAAAGATATATCAGTTGGTATTAATTTTTCTAGTTGAAGCCTCTTATAGAGAGAGAAAGGCATAACACTAACTCCAGCTCCCAAATCACACAAAGCAGTTCTAACATAAATGTTCTTAATAGAGCAAGGGATATTTGGAATCCCTGGGTCTCCAAGTTTCTTAGGAACCTTACCATTAAAAGAATAATTAGCAAGCAAAGTAGAAATTTCTTCATTAGGGATCTTCCGTTTATTAGAAACAATAACTTTCATATACTTTGAGTAAGGAGGCAATTTAATAGCACCAGTCAAAGGAATTTGCAAGAATAAAGGTTACATGCACTCACAAAACTTATTATAGTGTTCATCTTCCTTTGACTTGTGTTTCTTATCAGGAAAAGGCATAGGTTTTTGGACCCAAGGTTCTCTTTCACTACCATGTTTCTTAGCAATAAAATCTTCTTTGGTGTATTTAATATTCTTTGTGTGGTTTTCAGTTTCTTCTTCAACTTTTTCTTCATTAGGAACTTCATTTTCTTCATTACCATTTTCAGTTTCAGCATCAGAGATAGATATACTATTAGGATCTATAGTAGGTTCAGAGGGTTCTACAACAGTTTTATGCTTCTTTTTCCTTTTCTTACGAGTAGAATCACTATTTTCAGCTTGTTGAGAATCCTGCTCAATTCTTTTGGGATGCCCCTCAGGATATAGAGGATCCTGGGTAGCAGCTCCACTTCTAGTTCTAATTTCATAAGCATGTTTTTATTTAGCAGCATTAACTAGCAAGTCGTTTTGTACTTTAACGAGTTGATCTATTTGAGTTTGAACCATTTGAAAGTGTTTAACAATCATTTTAACATCATTAGAGGTTCTTTCCACAATATCTTTCAACTCAACAATAGCTCTAGTGTTTTCCATTAGATGATTTTGCACCCTTTTATTAAAGTTATCTTGCTTAACAATAAAGAAATCGAATTCTTCTAAGCATTGATCAGGAGGTTTAGAGTAAGGGATATCACCTTCATCGAAGTGTTGGAGAGAGTGTACCTCAATAGTGGATGAGTAGGGAATAGGCTTACATAATTCTTCTATAGGAGGTAAATTCTTGACATCTATAGGCTTTAATTCCCTTCTCCTTAAGACATTTCTTAGCTTCCTTCATCACTTCATCATTTAATTCAATAACTCCCCTCTTCTTTGATGTTGGAATAGGCACTGGAATAGTAGGCTTGGGTACAATTACTTCAGGTATAGCTTGTTTAGGAGGAGTCCAATCTTCATAGTTCTTACTTATTTTAGCCATTAATTCCTTAGCTTCCTTAGGAGTCCTATTCCTGAAAACACAATCAACACAACTATCTAGGTATGTCCTAGATTCCTCAGTTAGTCCATTATAAAATATATCAATAAGCTCATTCTTAGGTAATGGACTTCCAGCTTGTGCATGAATCAAAGCACAAACCCTTGCCCAAGATTCGGGCAATACCTCTTTTTCTCCCTGTTTAAAATCAAAAAGTTCCTGCAAAATAGCATGTCTAGCACTAGGAGGAAAATATTTCTGCAGGAAAGTGCTAATCAAACACTCAGGGCTATCAATAGATCCAGGAGGTAAATTACTAAACCAAGTTTTAGCTTCTCCTTTCAGTGAAAAGGGGAAGATCTTGGCAACAAAGTAAGTACGCATCTTAATATCATCAGAAAACAAGCCACTCATAGTAGAAAGTTCATTCATATGTGCTACCGCACTTTCATTCTTAGTCCCACAAAAAGGTTCTTTCTCGACAATAGCTATGTAAGATAGATCGAGAGAGAAATCATAATCTTCATCTATAATGTTTATGGGAGAAGCAGCAAACTTAGCAATAGGAGAGAATTTGGGTCTAATAGTACGCCTCTCAAGGAGACCCTTAGCACTGCTCCTATCATGGGTGTTCTTACATTCTTTAATAAATTCATCAGTCATCTCAACATAACCATCTTCAATATCATAACTTTCACTAGACTCAGGTGAACTAATAGGTGTGGTAGTGTCTTCATTAGGAGTTTCGGTATTTCCAGGTATAGTTCTAGCAATCGTAGCATCTAGGAAAGGACCTAATGAACCACTCTTATCAAGCACAGTAGAAGCAGCATCATAAGCATCAGAAGTTTCAGATTCAGCAGTAGTAGCAGTGTGTGTAGCATGTGTATGTGGTGGTGTAACGAGCTTACTTATAACAGACAGTGAATCAAGAGAAATAGAGGTGTTTAGAACCGTACCTCTTCTTGTAGTGGATGGTAAAATAGGAACATTGCCATCACGAGACTTACCCATGATGGATGGATAGCAGCAAACAATAGAGAATCCACGTGAACTTGATAAATAAAGCTATGCTCCCCGGCAACAGCGCCAGAAAATAGTCTTGATGACCCACAAGTATAGGGGGTGTATCGCAGTATTTTCGAGGGAAGTGAAACCCAATTTATTGATTCGACACAAGGGGAGCCAAAGAATATTTATAAGCCTTAACAACTGAGTTGTCAATTCAGCTGCACCTGGAAACAATCTTGCTCACAGCAATTTATCAGTAGCAACAGTTTTGTAGTAGGAATAGCAAAGTAACAAGAGTAGTAAAATAAAGAGAGCAGTGACAATAGCAGTAAACAGTGGGATTCGAGTGCGGTAGGCATAGGGATGGATGGACGGGCGTTGCATGGACAAGACAATTCACATAGCAATCAGAACATAGGGCAAATGCAGATAAATAAGATAAAGCATCCAAGTACTAGATAATCCTAGGCATGTGTTCCGTATATAGTCATACGTGCTCGCAATGAGAACTTGCACAACATCGTTTGTCCTGCCAGCCTGTTTGCAGCGGGGCCTCAAGGGAACTACTGGCAATTAAGGTGCTCCTTTTAATAGAGCACTGGAGCAAAGCATTAACACTCCATGAACACATGTGATCCTCACATCAAAGCCATTCCCTCTGGTTATCCCTATTTCTGTCACTTCGGGGCCATTGGTTCCGGACAACAACGTGTGTATACAACTTGCAGATAAGACCATAAACAATACTATCATAATGAATCAATAACATGATCAGATCTGAAATCATGGCACTTGGGCCCTAGTGACAAGAATTAAGCACAACAAGTCGCAACAAAGTCATAAAGCACTAATAAAAGATACTAGGCACCATGCCCTAACAATCTGATGCCATTACATGAACGATCTCATCCAATCCCTACCATCCCCATAGCCTACAACGGGGGATTACTCACTCATAGATGGGGGAAACATGGAGAAGCGATGGTGATGATGATGGTGATGATCTCCTCCAATTCCCCGTCCCGGCAGGGTGCCAGAACGGAGTTTCTGGTACTGTTTCGTGGAATCTGGTGGTGGCGGCGGAGCGGAACTCCTTCTAGAAAAACATCGAACCCCCCGAAGTTTTTAGGTTAGAAAGCTCCTTATAGGCGAAGAGGGAGACTGAGGGGGTGCCTGGGGGGCCCACACCACCCCCTGGTGCGGCCTGGCCTGGCCCGCGCCACCAGTTGGTGTGGCCACCCCTGGATCTTCTCCGTCTCATATTCTGGCTCCTGGAGGCTTCGTGTGAAATAGGATTTTTGGCATATTTTCTGGGATTTTTTCTGATAGTTGATTTTCTGCACAAAAAGTAGATACCAAGGCAATTCTGCTGAAAACAACGTCAGTCCGCATTAGTTGCATCCAAATCACACAAGTTTAGAGGAGAAACAATAGCAAAAGTGTTTGGGAAAGTAGATACGTTTTGGACGTATCATTGGACTTGCTGGAGCTGGATCTGATGGACGTGCTCGAGCCGGACCTGCTGGACTTCATCACGGTCTTGAGATCGGCAAGTGTACGACTACATCATCCATGAGTTCCATCTCATTAACAAAGCTTCGTTGTCTTTGAGGGTAAGTTCTCTTTGGATGTATATCCACGCGTTGCTTGTATCTAATAGATAGATCTTGGCGATAGTTCCCATCGTAGGAAATTTTTTGTTTTCTATGCTACGAACCCAACAGTGGTATCAGAGCCTGATCTATGCATAGGTGCTTTGCACGGGTAGTACACATATGTTTATATATGGGCGACGATGATCTTGTTATTGCTTCTTTCATATATTTTGGATATTGGTGGCATAGTGGGATGAAGTGGCCCGGACCAACTTTACATGTCATCGCACATGAGACCGGTTCCACGACTGACATGCAACTAGTTTTGCATAAGTGGCTAGCGGGTGTCTATCTCTCCTACTATAGTCAATATATGATATACAACGAGTTTCTAATAACTTGGTTATCCTCGTTGTGGTTCCATGTTCGTCGGTAAGACCGGTTCTATCTCCGAAATCCCTAAGCCACGTAAAACTTGCAATGGATAAATTAGAGGCGTCTAGTTTAGATTGTTGCTGGGCTAGTGTCTTGATATGGTAATGTTGGAAGTAGATGTATGGTAGATACTCTTACAACACACTTAACGTGTAATTCCATAGACCTTGGCCTTACTCATAAAGGAATGATAAAGATCATACCACGATGCATATGATAGAGATCAAATGCATGAACCATATCATCCCACTTTGGACCATATCATCCCACTTTACACATTAGATGTTTGCATCTTATATTGCTAGTTTAGCGCTTTTGGTAGCATTATAAGATGATCCCTCATTTAGATATCAAGATAAAAATGTGTTCTTCCTTAAGTATGCACCGTTTTGTGAATCGTGTTTTGAGGCATCACGTGATGATCGGGTGTTCTCGACTCTACGCTTTCATACAACGGGTGTAAGACAGTTTTACACACGCAAATACTAAGGTTCTTACTTGATGAGCCTAGCATGTACAGACATGGCCTCAGAACACGGACCGAAAGGTTAAGCATGATTCATATAGTTAATATGACGCCCATATAGATGCTCGCCTTTGAAGCTACACCGACTCACGTGATGATCGGAATTGGTGTAGTGGATTTGGTTCATGTAATCACCAAAAAGGCATGAGGAATGTCGTTTTTGAGTGGGAGTTCATTTCTAATTTGGATTAGTCGAACTCAATTTGTCATAAACTAAATCGATGTGAATTTGCATAATTTGGTGTAGTCATTGGCATATGTTCACTACCTTATGCTTAGTTTTAATTGAGATAATAGAACTATAGAATTCTGGATATTTACTTTACAAACTGGTATCGTATTGTTTTGAATGTCAATTTAAAATTTAGAAGTCCTATTGCAAACTTTCAGAAAACTCTATTTACTCCATGAAGTTTAATAAGTAGTATTAAATCAAGAGTAAGAATTCCAATGTTAGTATCTAAAGTTTCATGTTTGCCTCCATGATTATTGATATTCAAAAGTTGTTTTAATATCAAGATTATCTAGGAGCTGAAATAATTGTTTCAGAAACCATCATGTGTGAAAGATATTGTGATATCTGAAACAATGTTTATGGTTGCAATATGATAGAGTATAATTTAACAAAATACATGTTCTCATATTGTATGAGAATTTGTGAAGGATGGAGATTCTAGGCATCCTAATCTACCAAAAAGGTTTTGGGAACTAACATTATACTCGCGATTCTTCCTTATAGGCTATAGTAGCTTGATCGTGAAAGTTTTCATGATAAGGATGAATAGAAGATGTAAGTAAAATGTTTACTACACTAATATATTACTAAGGAATGGATTTTTGAAAGAACACCAAACATTTGATGATGGTGATCCACTTCAAAGTGCAAGTCCAAACGTATTAGTATTTGACTATATACACTTTGTACTATCTGTCATGTGAACGACACCACTATTGATGTTGATAGATTCTTTTAAAAGAAAAGGAATTGTTGAAAGAGAATCTATAAAATATTTGGCAGAAAAGAAAAGGTTGGAGATGTCCAACTTAGGTATATAGAAGATATACATGTTTTTTTGAGGTAAAACAGTAGGGAAGAATCCCCACTACAATTTTTATTATAATATATGAGTATGTTACAATGAGAAATGATCTAAGGTAGATCAAAATAGTGACATCATTCTATGCTGGGAAAAATCAATTCTATCCCTAATCTAAATGCTGATTGAGCCAGGCTTTGAATTTCTCCTTGTATTTTTCTTTGATTCTGAATTGTACCCATCTCATTTCTTGATAGAAAATTGCTTTCCATCTATCAAATGTGGGTCTTTTGTCATTAGAGATCTTCTCATTTCTGCATATCCGGATACCCCAGGAAGTCATGATAATGATCTCCATTGCAAATGGTAGGTGTAACTTTTCTTTGATGTTTGAAATAGCTTCCAATCCTGTTAGGTTTGCAGTTCTGTTTCTGGAAATATGGTCCCAGCATTTTTTTGCAAAAGGACAATCCCAGAAGAGATGATTAGCTGATTCTTCTGAGTAGCAGTTGGATGTTACACAATTGTAATCAGGAAGGATGAAATTCTTTCTCTTTAGGATATTTCTTGTATTCCATCTGTCTAGAAGCAGAAGCCAGAAGAAGAACTTGTGCTTATTTTGATAAGATGTTTCCCAAACCCAAGAAAAGTGTGGTGGTGAAGGTGAGTATCCAATCATGGCTGAGTAGGCCTTTTTAACTTCAAATTTATCTGATCCCCAAATATAGTTCCAATTATCATGGGTGTCCTCCTGATTGGCATGCCTGAAATCCTGGCATCTTTCTTCCATGACTAAAAACTCAGAGTAAGCTTGTTGAGAGAGAGGTAGGTGGAAGTTATCCTCAAGGAATTCAGCATGAAGGAAGTCATGTACACTGATATTTGTGGACTTAGCATAGGACAGAAGGTGAGGGAATTTATTCATCAAGCACTCATCTTGCCAGAGGTCAGACCAGAAATAAGCAGACCTGCCTGAATTCAGATTGCATTTAGCCATGCCTTTAAAGTTATCAATTAATTTGATATGTGACTTCCACCAGAAAGATCCCTCCATGCTTCTTCCAGGTAGTTTTCCATTTTTGTAATAGGTTTCCCATATGAGATGAACCCAAGGGATGTCCTGGTGGTTGTAGAATTTGTCCAAGTTTTTCAGAAGGAGGGCATTATTTTGAATCTGTAGGTTTAGCACCCCTAAACCCCCCTGATTTTTAGGACGGCAGATTTTATCCCAAGACACAAGAGCTTGTCCTTTTGCTTGTACATCTTCAGTCCTCTTTCTCCATAGACAATATCTCATATATTTTATAATTTGATCCTTGATGGCAATTGGTACCTCCAAACAGCTCATGAAAAATAGGGGAAGTGAGGAGAGAACAGATTTAACCAGCTGTAGTTTTCCTCCATAATTCAAGAAATCAGCAATTCCACATAATCTTCTTTCCACTCTCTGAACAATGGGAAGAAAGTGCTCCATAGATGGTTTTGTAATGCTTAATGGTAACCCAAGGTAGTTGAAAGGGAGGCAACCAGTTTGACAGTTGATTGTCATAGAAAAATGCATAAGCCTATCATTACGTGTGTTTATTGGCATCATGCTAGATTTCAAATAGTTGCCTTTGAGCCTAGTGGAATTTGCAAAGGTTTGAAGAAGTGCTTTCAAGGATAATAATTGAGAAGCATCAGCCTTAAGTACCACCAATGTATCATCAGCATATTGAATAACAAGGAAATCACTGTTGGGTGGTCCCACTATAGGTGGAGTTAGGAAGTTCATATGCATGGCCTTGTTCAGGATATATTGTAGAAGGTTAGCAGCAAGGACAAATAGTAATGGTGAAAGGGGTCTCCTTGTCTTACACCTCTCCTGCAATAGAAATTTTTACCAGGCACACCATTTAGTAGAATTTCAGAAGTTCCAGATTCAAAGATCATTTCAATCCACTTAATCCATTTTCTCCCAAATCCTCTAGCTTTAAGGATATTTATGATGGCAGAGTGGTCAATTGTATCAAATGCCTTCTCAAAATCAAGTTTAAGAATTAAAATTTCCTCCTTTGATTTGTGGCATTGGAATAAGTATTCAAATGCCCATCTAATGCAATCTTGAATAGATCTATTGTTGAGAAAACCATATTGGTTTTTATGTACCAATTCCAGAATAACAGATTGCAGTCTATTTGCAAGAAGTTTGGTAATTATTTTGAATATACAGTTCAATAAGGAAATTGGTCTGAAATCAGCCGAGGTAGAAGGGCATGTGACTTTAGGGATGAGAGTAATGTAAGAAGAGTTGATGCTCTCAAGGGAAACTTTCTCATTGAAAAAATCATGAATCAGTAAGTTGATATCATATCCAATGATTGACCAGCAGCTTTTGATAAATTCATTATTAAAACCATCAGGTCCAGGTGACTTGTCATTTGGTAGTTCAGAGATAACCTCCTCAATTTCCTTGTCAAGAAAAGGTTTTTCAAGTGAATTCTTCATCTCATCAGTCATTCCATTTCCATAGAAGTCTGCAAGGTTATAGTGCATCTAAGTTTTGATTGATGTACCCATTCTTGCCCTGAAGTCATTCCAAAGGATATCAGCCTTGTCATAGTGATTGGTAAATTCCTGTCCATTTTCATTCTTGATCATTGAGATATAATTGTGTCTAGAACTAATGGTTGCTTTGGAATGAAAAAACTTAGTATTTTCATCCCCAAGTTTTACCCATTTAATTTTCCCTCTTTGTTTCCAATAGGTGTTTTGGTTCTGAAGAAGAGAGATAATATGGGATTTCAGGATATCTCTGAGGTGCCATTCATTGATGGTTAATGTGCTAGATTCTTCAAGTAGATCCAGAAGATCAATGGTGTCATTCACCTTAGCAATTTGGTCCTTTAAGCATGGTAACTATTTGGCCCAAATCTTGATGCCTCTCCTCACATTTTTCAACTTGGCACATATTCTTTTTGCTAAGTCCTGATAATTCACTGGTATATTCCAGGCATTTTGCACAATCATCTTAAAATCAGAATGATGAAGCCAGTAATTTTCAAATCTAAATATTTGTGCCTTGGGGATGTTAGTTCCAATGGAGATGACACAGGGGAGATGATTAGAAGTACAATTGGATAGGGGTGTAACCAAAGTGTAAGGGTATTTGGTTGTCCAAGAACTAGAAGTAAAAAACCAATCCAGTCTTTCTAGAAGTGGATCTTTTTGCATGTTACTCCAAGTGAATTTTCTACCCTTTAGTGGTAGCTCAATAAGTCCCAGGTTGCTGATAGCATCATTGAAGAGCATAGTTTCATTAACATCCCCCCCCCACTTTTATTTCTATCAGTAAGACTTCTGATAAGGTTAAAATCTCCTAACACAAGCCAGTCCATACTATCAGGCATAGTGATGTTTGAAAACCAGTCCAAGAAATCCATCTTTCTATCAGTTTGACATGGACCATACATATTAGTAAGAGTCCAGGAATCATTTGATAACTGAGAGGTGAAAGTGACAGAAGTTGAGAAATCATTTTGGAAAGCTCTGGTGCCATTAAATAATGAGCTGCACCAGATGATGATAATCACTCTAGAAGCACCAATTGATGGTAAGAAGTCAAAGTTGTCAAACTTATTTGGACAGAATTTTTTTAAATAATTGATATCAAAATTTTCTCTCTTGGTTTCTTGGAGACAAATAATGTCACACTCAGATTCCATGATCTTGATTTTTAATGCTAACCATTTTTTCTCAGAGTTAATTCCCCTGAGGTTCCAGTTCAGAATCTTCCAATTTCTGTTGTTACTCATTTATAAACCAATTGAGTGAGCATTAAGGTGACACAAGATTTGTAGTCACACAAACAAGACTGAACATATCATATGGTACTGAGTTCAAAAACATGCATAACAACAAATAGGTCCGCCACAACTCATAACAGACATCAAAGGCAAATGATCCAGTCACGAAATGATAGAATTTTGTAGACATTAACCACATTATTTAGGTGCTTTCTTCTTAGACTGTTGTCCACAAGACTCAGCAGCACCTCCCTTCTTCTTGCTTGGAGGGTATGGTTCTGGACCAATCTTCTTTGGTCCAGGTTTTCCAGGTGGTTTGATGATCAAATCATTGATCCTGCCCTTCTTCAGCAACCTTTTCTCAAGCTCCCCCTCCTTAACCTTGCAAAATGAATCGAAAGGTTCTTAACAACTTTATACTGAGACAAGGTGGTGCAGCATTGCAAGAGAGACAATTATGATCAGAACAATTCACATGGCTTTTGAACCCCCCATTAAGTTCCACAATTCTGGGGCTTCTTCTCACCTCAGAGTCCACCAAAGGTTCTTTACCCCTCCTCCTCTTTGCAGGGGCATTTGGCACCATCATGCTTGATGGAGATTCATTCAGGCATTGAGGAGGAATCTGTCCTACACATTCATCAGGGATAATGAAGGTGAAAGTAGTTTCTTCTGCAATTGGCTCCTTAATAATATCCCAAAGGGGGAGGTAAGAAAATGTCTAGCCCAATTGAATTTCTCAGGAGTGATGAGCATTAGAGTGATAAAATTAAACCAACTTACAGGGATGTCACATTGCAGTTTGCCTTTGTCAGGTGAGGGATTCATGTGTGGAGCAAAGAATCTGTCCCATAGTTCAAGGCCTTGCTTTGAGAAAGAATTCCTAGCAGAAAGCACCTCAGAGGAATTAACAAAAGGAATAATGTCCATTCCAACTTGAAGGTGAGCCTCATTTGGAGAGAGAAGGTTTGTGTCCTCCAACATCCAGTCATCTTGCATGTTACCCTCCTCAGCATGGGTGGTGTCCTCATCCTCATCCTGGTAATTTTGCAGAATGTTAAGCAGTCCTTCTCTGATGCCCACATCCTGGTTAGCATTAGCAATAATTTGCTCCACTTCAATATCCTCAGCTCCATGGACAGATGCCTTGTCACTGACAGATGAAACATTTGCAACAGGGATTGATCCAGTAACAGCATGGTCAGCCTCCTGAGGTGGCAAATTCTGGTTATCAATGGGCATGTCAACTCCTACAGCAAATACAGGTCCTTGGACAGCATTCCAGTTTCCCCAGCCAGCATTATTATTCTGAGGAGCAGGTTCAATCCATTGGTCCCATCCACCTATGTCTCCTTCAGGTTGTGGAGGAGGTGGTGGTGAAGGGGGCCCAAAAATGGGTCCCACCACAGGTAGAGGATGAGGGTCAGCACCATCATCAGGTAGTGGGTACTCATCAGGTGCCCCCCCAGGAGATTGTTGTTCAATATTTCAACAGAAAAGGTCCATGATTCAGTTTCCACAAGGTCCCCAATGGTGAATCTAACACTTTTAGGAACATCTAAGAGGTCAGTGACTCTAAGCTTTGCAATGATCCTGCCCTTGTGCTCAGGGTCCCTCTCCCAGAGCAGAACTTTACCAATATTAGAGAATACAGCATTCAGGTCTTCAGTATGCCAGTGATCAAGTGGAGGACCCAGGAGCATAACCCAACATTCATTGTTAAACTGAGTCCTACGCCAGTTAATTCCTTCATTATGCCTAGCAAAAGAAATAGCAAAATCCTGGAAGGGATTATGACCCACAGCAATTAATCGGTCACGATCACTGACATTGGCAAATTGAACATATGCAGAGCCAAATGGACAATCTTGAATATCACGAAATTCAACATGAGCATCATTGATAAAGAAATCTTGCAACACATCCCTGATATTACCAAAAGGAACTGGACCAGGGGGAAGGGGGTGGATGTGCGCAATGGCATACTGTTCATGTGCCCTTGGTCGGCGAGGAACCACCACCCTTTTGACCCGATTCCTGCCAGCCACCTGCATAATCTCAAAGCCATGGGGAAGAAATGGTTGAGGGTCAAGTGGAATGTTAGCCATTGCTTCGGCGGTTGTCGCCGGCGACGAGCAGAGCAAGGCAGTTGGGGTTTCTACAGGCGAGGGAGTTGAGGAGGCAGGGGGTTCGGCGGAAATATTTTTTTGGGAAAGAGCAAAATCCTTAAGACAAGCATACACCCTGGGCCGTGAAACATGCAGCGTGACATGGGCCTTGAACCAATGCAGGTAAGATTTGTCGGGCCAGGGACAAGAAGGGAAAGTAGGGAATTTCAAAAATGGCAAAAGACCAGGCAAATTAATTGTAGAAGATTTGTTAACCGCAGGTGATTTCGCCTCCTCAATAACTTTACCATTAATCACAATTTCCGCAAATGATGCACCCGGTACCACTCGATTAATGTCACCTTTTATTTCACCGTTATTTTATGGGACTGGTGACGTCGATGAACCAATACGATCAAAAACAGAGGTTTTATTTTTTCTTTTGTATGAAACAAATGTCCAATCCTTGTCCAATTCTTTGTAATATTTTTTCTCTTCGAATTTCCAATTTGGGCCTCCATCACCCCAAAGGTTGATCTTCAAGATAAATGATTCATCAGAGAAAGAACCAGAATTATATATTTCAAAACCCACAGCTCTTGATGCAATAGAGAACCTAAAGGTTCTATCTTGGAGGATCTTGACTTGAAATTTTGATGCATGGCCCCCAAAACATGCCTGGAGGACAATGCCAATAGTATGAATATCAATCTTAAAATTAGCACGACCAAATGAGCCAATAAGGAAGAAAGGTTTTGGGGCTTGGTTGATGATGTAAGGGGCACATCGCAAATTTGAGCACCCACCACCACTCTTTTGATGACAAGATCCAAGATTACACCAGAGGAAACTTTCTCATTTTGAAGAAGGAATCTAGCATCAATAACCACCTTGTCATGATTTAGTAACACAACTCGCTTAGCAAGAGTATACAGGACCAAAAAACTAGGAGCTTTGTCCAAAACATCAGAAGGCAAGGAAGAGATAGTAACATGCCACATAAGTTTCAAATCTTCACTCTTGCAATCATGAACATGAGAAGTCCCAAGAAAATCAGAAGTTGGTGGCAAAATATCATTGATCCTTGCAATATGAGAGGGGAACCTCACCACAGAACCAATCATGAGAACCTCCCCATTTTCCATACTTCTACCCTCAAGTGGTGAACCGTTGGCATTGAGAATGACCAGCCAACGATTATCCGAGAGAACTAGAGATCCAACAAGGAACTTACCATCAGTGGAGCTCCCTGAATAGGTGATTTTCCAGCCACCACCAAATGAATCCAGTGAAAGAGAGCCCATGAGTAGGTGTGCGACGGCGCCGGAGTGGCACCGGCGAATGCCGGTGGGAGGGACCTCAGAGAGGCATGCCTTGGAAATCGTGCGGGACCTCAGAAAGTCGCCGCTCCCCTTAGGAAATTCGATCTAGTTTATGGTTGTATTCCTTGCTTGTTAAACAATGTGGTTCTGAGCTATTGGATACTGAATTGGTTGGTGTGAAGTGTCATACAGAACAACACAATTCATGAACTGCAACGGCCTAAGTAACTAGCAAGAGAATAAGTGATGATGTTCATCGAAAACAAATAAAGTGTTATTTTGTTTTTGTTGTCGTCAAACCTAGCCTTCAACATTTTGTTTTAATAATTGTTATTTTGTTCCGGTATTACGAGAACAATGGTTGTTCAAATAATTACCGTATTCCATAAAGGATGGATGAACTTTTACAAGTCTAGTTGGAGAAATCACATCCATAAACATTATTGCTAAAATGTCGTAAGACAAATGATTGGAATCTCACTTATGAAGTAACATCGCTATTTGAATTATATTGGAAACTCCATGTTGATGGATTTTTGGAGTCTTTTGATTTTGATCAATTGACGCTTATGAAACTTTCCTCGAGGTAATTGAAACTCCGTCCATAGGCCAAAGAGGAATGAATGACTAACTTATTGGATATTGTGCATGTTGATGTATATAGTCCATTATGTGTAGCCATATGCGATGGACCTTTTTGCTTCATATGCTTTCTCCAGAAATTTGAGTGAATATATCTATATATTTACTTAATAAGGAAGAAGTATGAAACATTTGAAAAATGTTCAAAGACTTTCAAGATGAAGTGAAAAATCATTGTAACAAGAAAATAAAAGAGTTTATGATTTGATCATAAAGGAAGATATTTGAGTTACAGGTTTAGCAAACCACCTAAGATTTCGGGAATTGTTCCATGAATTTTCATTTCTCGATAAACCACAGGAGTATAGTATGTTCGAGAGATCAAATCAAACCTTGTTTGACATGGTAAGATCAAAGGTGTCATTTATAAAATTGCCATTATGTTTTAAGGATTAAAGCTTTAGAGACTACTGCTTTTACACTGAAAAGAGCGCCATCGTGATCCGTTGAAATGACACCATAGGAGTTATGGTTTGGGATAAAACCCGAATTGTCTTTTCTTAAATTTTAGTATGATATGCATAAGTAAAATGTTTACAACCAAAGTCGGATAAGCACTTCTTTGTAGGTTATCCCAAAGAATTTGTTGGGAATTCCTCCATAACATTGAGGACAAAAGAGTTTGTCGCTTGGAACATCAAGTTTCTTGAGAAGGTATTTTTTGTGAAAAGTTAAGTGGGAGGACAATAGAACTTTGATAAGGTTGTTGAACCTTAGCTATATGTGCTAAGTAGCACAGCACTGGAAAGTGTCCCAGTGGTGGCCACAATGCTCATGGCTCCCATGATTACAAAGGGTGTGATCTTGGAGATTAGAGTTCCTATTGAACCATGTGGGTCGGTAAGAATCATTATAGTAAGATTTGAAACAGAAGTCGTTATTGTTTTGACAATGATGAACCGACTACATGCAAACAAGCGATGATGGGCCCTGACTCCATAAAATGACTAGAAGTCATAGAATCTGTGATAGTATCCATACACGAGAAATCAAGTTTCTGAACTTGGAAGACCCTTCGGAAAGGCATGAAGCCTATCGGTCGTGTTTGGATCTATAAAGAAATATACATGGATGTTTAACATCTATGAAATAGTCAACATATCAGAAATAAGTTTACGGCAATGTTCAAGGAGTTGACTATGACAATATTTGATCTTTGATAGCGATATTTAGTCTTGACGGATTAATGTAGCAACAACTACATATAATTTGGTATATGGTCGTTGAATAAACAAAACAAGGTTCTTCTAATAGAGTGGTTACCTAGGACATGTACATGACACGGTCCGAAGGGTTTTGTTAATTCAAAGGGTGCTGAAAGGGCATGCATACTTCAATAGTTGAGGTGAGCATAGCGGAGTTGGAATCTTCACCATGATGAAAATGTTAAAGGAGTTTAATTTCATCGGAGATGATGAAGATGCTTGCATTTGCAAGAAATTAAGTGGGAGCGCTGAGACAAAATTCCAATACATTATGCAGAGTACATATTGTTGATTGGAAATGATGTATCTTTTCTTGACACAAGCTAAGAATTTCATTAAAATAGGATTTCGATGAAAGACTTGGGCAAAACCGGAATATTTGGCATCAATGTCTATATCGATAGATTGAGGCGCTAATATGGTTATGCCAGACATACATATATGAGATATTGAAAGGGTTCAATATGGAAACAACAAGAAAGGTTCTTGCTGCATGGAATGGATTGTATCAAGATTCAAGTGTTTCAACACTTGGTGAGTAAAATCACATGAAGATTTTTATCGATTATACCGTGATATGTATATATCCAGATATGTCCTATGCTCTAAAAGTTATGAGCACATACCAGAATGATTCATAAGATGATCATTGGACGATAGTAAAGATATTCTTATGAGCTTTGGAAGAACTAAGAATATATCATGTATAAGTGACAAATAGTTGAAGGTAGTTCATTGTAAAGTGTTACATTGATACTAGTTTTGTCATAAGATACAAATTAAATTTATCTCAAAGACTATGGGTGGCACAATGTAATGGAAAGGATGTTCCATGATGGATTTGGATGAGTTCCAAAGTTGAGACATTGTGACGGATACTACAACAAAAGGCTAAGTATATGACTAATAGTAGCAGCAGAGGAGGGCATTTGTGTTAAGTAGTTTGTTATCAAACTAGGTGTGGTTCAAAGTGGGCTAATACTATGAAGATATATTGTATGACAATAATATCAGCATATTTTAACTAGAACGAACTAAAGGTCTCACCAAAGGACCAAATTTATACAATGCCATCTAATTTGAGAATAAGTGATGCGTAGAGACGCAAAGACATGCTAATACACATGGACCTGAAACTGTCAGATCCGGAGATTATGTTAACCACTAGCAATAATGTATATGCAACACCAGAAAGCCATAGGTGTTCAATATGCAAAGTTTTTCAAACTAGATTATTGACTCTAGTGCAAGTGGGAGACTGAAGGGAATATGCCCGAGAGGCAATAATAAAGTGGTTATTATCTTATTCCTTGTTTATGATAAATTTTTATTTTGTATGCTATAATTGTATTGATTGGAAACATCAATACATGTGTGTTTAATAAACAAATAAAAGGTTCCTAGTTATGCCTCTCTTATAGACTAGCTCGTTGATTAACAAGATGATCAAGGTTTCCTGATCATGGACATTGGATGTTGTTAATAACAAGGTCGCAGCATTTATGAAATGATGTGATGAACATTCATCCGAAGTATAGAATTACGATCAAAGTCATTATGTTTATATTGCTATAACATCATATGAAGTAATCTTAGTCCTTAGACCATGAGATCATGTTAATTGCTAACATCGGAAGAGTGACTTGATAACATCAAACGCCACACCGTAAAAGGGTCACTATAAAGGTGGGTTCAGATACTCCGAAGGTGTTATGTTGAGGCTCATGGATCAAGAGTGGAATTTGTCAATCCTGATGATGGATAGATATACTCTGGGCCCTCTCGGTGATATCACATTAAGATAGCTTGCAAGCAAGTGATGTGATCACTAGAATGTTATATCATGGGAACAAGAAATATATGGCGATATGCATGTCGGTGATATGCATGTCGGTGATATGCATGGCGATATGAATGTTATATCATGGGAACAAGATATACTCTGGGCCCTCTCGGTGATATGCATGTCGGTAACGAGATCAAACTAGGGATACCGATGATCGAATCTCGGACATGTAATATATGGCGAGACAAAGGGATTTGGTTACGACGTTAAAGGTTCACACGATCACAAAAGTCATCGTTGAATATGTGGGAGTCAGTACGGATCTCCAGGTCCCGCTACTAATTATTGATCGGAGAGGGGTCTCGATCATGTTTGCATTATTTTGGAACCATAGGGTGACACGCTTAAGGGGAACCGACACCATTTGGAGCAAATATGTTTCAGATAACGATTTAAGAAAGCGCTGGAATCATTTTGATGGAAACTGGAATTGTTTCAGGTGAAATTGCAGAAACTGGTTCTGCATGTGATATTGAAATGTTGCAGGGGGGTTTATGTGAATGTTTGTTAATTAAAGTAATTAACAAAATTCTGAATAAAATAAATAAAACATTTTTATTTAATGAGAGCTTTCATTAAATTTGGTGGAAATTTAATGCATGTGAGTGGAAGTGTGAGTGGAGGCATATTTATGTGAGTGGAGCATCCACCACATGAATGATGGAAGAGGTGGGGGCACCACCTTGGCTGCCACGCCATGGCCCTTTGGCTGCCCCCCCTCTTCCCTATAAAAGGCCCCCCTCTCCACCTCACAACACACACCTCCTCGTGAAGGATCTCTCTCCCCCTCTAGTTATTCCCCATGGTCTCGGATTAGCGAGATACATGTCCCCAGTGGCTTTATCTGGAAAGGAGTTGCTACTTCCGCTGCTTTGCTAGAGCGAGGGATGGAGGTTGTCGGGGTACCGGATGTGTGTGCGATCACGGATGCACCGCTGCTTTGCAGTGCTAGACTTGGTGGTGTTGGACTTGCTGGATCTGGATCTGATGGACGTGCTGGAGCTGGACCTGCTAGACTTCATCACGATCTTGAGATCGGCAAGTGTACGACTACATCATCCACGAGTTCCATCTTGTTAACAAAGCTTTGTTGTCTTCGAGGGTAAGTTATCTATGGATGTATATCCACCCGTTGCTTGTATCTAATAGATAGATCTTGGCGATAGTTCCCATCGTAGGAAATTTTTTGTTTTCTATGCTGCGAACCCAACACTAATGATGGAGGGAGCAACTCACCAATGGATCAACACCCTCCCCGAGAACAGCATCGACTCGTGGCAAGACATGCGAGATGCCTTTGTCCGGCACTTCGAGCGCTCCAACACCCACGCCACCACCATCGAGGACCTGGAACGCTATGTCCAGGGACCATGCGAGTCGACTCATCACTGGGTCCAATGGTGGTAGGACCTGTGGATCAACGCCTCCAGCATCCACCCAGACACAACGATCCACAACTTCAAGAAAGCGCGTCGGTACAAAGCCCTAGTCGCCAAGATCAAGAGGGTCTACCGGACGCTCGACTAAAGGAGATATGCCCTAGAGGCAAATAATAAAGCGTATTGTTGGATATATCTATTATGCTCATAATTCGTTTCATACTGTGCTATAAATGTATTAATACGAAATGTTAATACACATGTGGTATGTAAACAAACTATGTCTCTAGTTACCTCTAACGAACTAGCTGATTGGTCATGAGGATGATCTAGGGTTTTGAGATCAAGGGCATTTATGCCAATTGACAATGAGGTCATGTCATTAGTTGAATGACGTGATAGACAAACATCCAAGAGTTGTATCTCAATGAGATCTAGCTACAAAGTTCACCATTGATGATAAACATAGAAAACCTCGCAACATGATCCTTAGACTGTGAGATAATGCAAATCACCGTTCTGGAGGGAGCTTAGATGGTATCAATTATCATTCCGTGACTCGATGATCAAAAAGGTGCCACTCAGTTTTCCCAAAGGGGCGTGTAGAGGGGTACATATCAAGACCAGGATTTGCCATTCCATGTAACGGATAGATAGATATGTGGCCATCTCAGTGACGCTGCATTAACAAAGCTTGCAAGCATGTGACTGGGTCACGAAATGCAATGACATGGGAATGAGTAAACAAGTTCGTCGGTAACAAGATCGAACTAAGGTATGGAGATATAGAATATCAAGTCTCAGATGAACTAGGTATCAAGTGGCAAAGGTAACGGGAAATGACGTTTACGGTTTGAGCGGTAAGATTCATGTAATGCACGGGGATCATCATGGGCATCCAGGTATCGCTGATGATCATTGATATGAGAGGAGTCTCAATCATGTCCAAGTGTTCCCGAACCAAAGGATGTCACACTTAAGGGTGGGGACGCTTAGGGATAGATGTAGTACCGTAGGAGAAATAGAGAGAGAAATCAGAATAGTTCCAGGTAACATCTGATATTGATCGGAGGGGGTCCGGAAGGAGTTCCGGAGTGAAGGAATATAATAATATGAGTATTTTATATTAATTGGATGAATTAATATTAAAATATATATTTTATTTTATTTTTAGAGGCAGCCCATTGCTAATGGGCCTCCCCCGGAGGCGAGGCCCAAAGGGGAAAGGTGCCTTGGGAGGAGGGCCAGCCAGCCAGGGCTTGGTGGGCCACCCAACTGGGGCCCACCTAGGGCAAGCGGCTCCCTCTTGGTGGCCGGCGGGTGTGGGGTTTAGTCCCACACCGCCTGCCCCTTGTGTGGTGCCCCTCCCCTCCCACTATATAAAGGGGGTCACCCCCTCCCCTTTGGAATATCCAATTCTCTCATTCTCTCATTCTCTCACTCATTTACATTGACGACTTCTCTGTAATATTGGGGAGGACCTCTGGGTATTTGAGTTCTCCACCTTCACACTACCATCGTGTGATCTTCGGTCCGCCATGTTCCTCTTCTGCTGCTCAACTGGATCCAAGCCCAGGAGATGCTGCCTACACCGTACGTGTGTCATACTTCGGAGGCATCACACTTGGGGTGCTTGGAGCTGCTCGTCTTCATCAACATATGCCTTCCTATGTAACGCATTCATCGGTCTTCAAGGGTATGAATATCGTCTTCCTTTTTGTTACTTATGTCTACATAGTTAGATCTTGGTATTAGTGTTCGTGTAGATAGAAATTTTTTTTGTTTTCTACTACAGAACCCTACTTGGTATCAGAGCGGGTCTATGGGTAGACATGTCATACGAATGGAACACATAGCAATACGTGGGCTTTGATTTTCTAGTTGCTACCCACTTTTGTGTTCTTGCTCATATCGCGACACTGTTTGATGAAGCGGACCCCAACCGACCTCACATGGTGATTCATGAGACTGCTCCACAATTAATTGGCTTTGGGCGGTGTTTGTCTCTCTATGATAGTTGATATGGAAATGACATTGGAGGGCCCTGAAAAGGTAAGTAAAACAGCAATCATTGAATCCATGTTGTGGCTCCACATTTGTAGGTGGGAAGGGGTTCTACCGCGAAAGCCCTAAAGCCGCGTAAACCTTATAGTAGATAAAGTAGAGGCGTCTATCTTTATTTTGCATAGGGGCATGTGTTGTGACATGGCAGTGACAAGTTTATGAAACTTTCATTGGAGATCTCGATGGCGATCAAGATGCCGCGCCATGTCATAACACCTTGCTTTGTGAAGTGTCACTTTGTGCATCCTATCTTGCTAGTATGTTAACATATACGACGGTAGCATAATAGGATAATCCCTCACAGAATTCCAGTCTTAGTATCCCCTCATGTATGCACCACCAAGAAAGTTATCCCCTATGAGGCAAGCCATGACGATCGGGTGTCAGACATATCTGCGTTTGCATATAGTGGGTGTAATCCATGTTGCACTACGAATACACATAAGTTAGAACTGATGAGCCTAGCATGTGTATACTTGGCCTCAGGATACAAGAGACCAAAAGTTCGAGCATGAATCACATGGTTGATGTCATCGACATTAGAGAATGTCCACCTTTGAAACTGCATTGCTGGCCATGACGATCGGGGGTGGTCTAGCGGATTGGGATCATGTAATCATTGAAATGAATAGAGGGATGTTCGTTTGAGTGGGAGTTTGCCTGTTTTTGTTTAGTAGCCTAAATTAAAACTTGAACTCATTATTATGATCATGGTATAAACACTTTGCAAATCCATTGTAGATGTCTCGTCCACCCACTTTTAACCTTAGCACTTTCCTCGAGAAGGACAAGCTGAAAATTGATGGAACCAACTTCACCGCATGGTTTTGCAATCTTAGGATCCTCCTAGTCCCCTACAAGTTGACTTATGTCATCGAGGTTGAGCTTCCAACTAAGCCTGTAGATTTCGCCTCCCAGGACGAAAAGAATGTCTGGAAGTCCTAGGCAGATGACTTCTCCCTCATCCAGAGTGGAATGCTCTATGCCATGGAGCCAAAGCTTCAAAAGCGTTTTGAGAAGATGAATGCTTTTGAGATTGTTGAAGATCTCAAGGCTGTCTTTGCTCCACATGCTCGGGCAGAGAGGTATGATGCTTCTGAGCTCTTCTTATCTGCCAAGATGGAAGAGCACAACAGTATTAGTGAGCATGTAGTTAAAATGTCTGGCTACGTTAAGCGCTTGAATGCCCCGGGTTGAAAAATCCCGGAGGAGCTAGCAATTGATAGGGTGTTTCACTCGCTACCCCTAGCTACAAGAGCTTTGTGATAAACTACAACATGCAAGAGATGACTAAGACCCTACCTGAAGTGTTCGCCATGCTCAAAACTACTGAGGTAGAAATCAAGAAAGAGCACATGGTGTTGATGGTCAATAAGACCACCAACTTTAAAAGGTCGGGGCAAGGGCAATAAGACAAAGAAGGATGGTAAACCAGTTGCCAACACCTCTAAGGCTACTAGGCCCAGCCCTTGGCCTAGCACCATGTGCTACTACTGCAAAGGGGATGGGCACTGGAAACACAATTGCCCCAAGTACCTTGAGGACAAGAAAGCCGACAAGATAGCCGCCAAAGACAAAGGTATATATGATATACATGTCATAGATGTGTTCCTTACCAACGCCAAGAGTAACACCTGGCTATTTGATACCGGTTCTATTGCTCACATATGTAACTCTCAGCAGGAGCTTCAGAGTAAGAGGCGACTAGGGAAGGACGAGGTGACGATGCGCGTCGGCAATGGCACGAAAGTCGATGTTGTGGCCGTTGGCACTTTACCTCTACATCTACCGTCAGGATTGATTTTAGTTTTGAATAAATGCTACTATGTACCCGCATTGAGTATGAACATTGTAAGTGGATCTTGCTTGTTGCAATATCGTTATTCGTTTAAATCCGGAACAAATAGTTGTTCTATTTATATGAATGGTGTTTTCTATATTCATGTGCTTGTGAGTAATGGTTTATTCTTACTAGATCTTGATTGTTGTACTCACATCCATAATATTGATGTTAAACGTTGTAAGCATAATGATGATAACCCCATGTTTATGTGGCATTGTCGTCTTGGTCACATTGGCGTAAAGCGCATGAAAAAGCTCCATTCAGATGGACTTCTTGGATCATTGGATTTCGAATCTCTCGATACATGTGAGCCATGCCTTATGGGCAAGATGACTAGGACACCCTTCTCCGGCACAATGGAGAGAGATGAAGACCTACTGGGAATCATACATATGGATGTATGCGGACCAATGAGCATTGCAACACGCAATGGTTATTGTTATTTTGTTACCTTTACTGATGACTTGAGTAGATATGGATATATCTACTTAATGAAGCACAAATCTCAAACCTTTGAAAAGTTCAAAGAATTTCAAAAAGAAATAGAGAATCAGCTTAACAAGAAAATCAAACATCTCAATCAGATCGGGGAGGCGAGTATTTGAGTTATGAGTTTAACATGCACTTGAAGGACTATGGGATCATACCACAACTTACGCTAGCTAGAACACCACAACGTAATGGTATGTCGGAACGACGTAACCGTACTCTATTGGATAGTGTGCGGTCCATGATATCTTTGACTGATTTGTCCGTGTCGTTTTGCGGATATGTGTTAGAAATCGCTGCTTTTATTTTAAATCGAGCATCGTCCAAATCCGTGGAGACAACCCCATATGAGATATGTTATGGCAAGAAGCCAAAGTTGTCATTTCTCAAAGTTTGGGGATGTGAGTCTTATGTCAAGAAACTACAGCCTGACAAACTCGAACCTAAATCAGAAAAATGTATCTTTATGGATACCCAAGGAAACTATTGGGTATACATTCTACAACTATGCCGAAGGCAAAACGTTTGTCGCGAAAATGGCACCTTTCTTGAGAAAGACTTTCTCACTAAAGGATTTAGTGGAAGGAAAATTGAGTTAGATGAAGTTGTTGACCCTTCTCTCCAAATTCCAAGTAGCGCAACAGAAGCCGTTCTGAAACCTCTCTCCAATGTGAAAGAAGAGCCTAATGATAATGATCAAGACAACAACATCGAAACTCCTACGGTTCGCAAGTCTACAAGAGTTCGTACCACTCCTGATTGGTATAGTAGCATTGTGCTGTCTGTCATACTAGATGAACAGGAAGAACCTGCAAACTACAAAGAAGCTATGGATAGTGTTGATTCCGAGAAATGGCTAGAAGCCATGAAATCCAAAATAGGATCCATGTATGAAAACCAAGTTTGGACCTTGGTAGATCTTCTGGAAGGCCACAAGGCCATGGAAAATAAATGGATCTTTAAGAAAAAGACAGATGTGAATGGTAATGTGACCATTCACAAAGCTCAACTTGTCACAAAGAGGTTTCGACAAATCAAAGGAGTTGACTACGATGAGACTTATTCTCCTATAGCGATTCTTAAAGCTATCTGGATTCTACTAGCAATTGTTGCTCATTTCGACTATGAAATATGGCAGATGGATGTAAAAACCGCGTTCCTCAATGGACACATTGATGAAGAGTTGTATATGATGCAATCGGAAGGTTTTTTTTATCCTAAGGATGCTAGTAAGGTATGCAAACTTCAGCGATCCATTTATGGACTGAAGTAAGCATCTCGGAGTTGGAACCAACGTTTTGATCAAGTGATCAAGAGTTTTAGATTTGTCCAAAATCAACAAGAGTTTTGTGTTTACGAGAAAGCGAGTGGAAGCTAAGTGGTTTTCCTAGTAGTATATCTGGACGACATATTAATCATGGGAAACAATGTGAAACTTATGAAAAGCGTGAAAGCATATTTGAGTAGGTAATTTTCCATGAAGGACTTAAGTGAAGTTGCATACATATTAGGAATCAAGATCTATAGAGATAGATCAAGACGCCTAATTGCATTAAGTCAAAGTACTTACCTTGAGAAGATTTTGAAGAGGTTAAAAATGAAGGATGCCAAAATAGGTTTGGTGCATGTGACAAAAGGTAGCATACTGAGTTTGACTCAATGTCCGGTAACGGATTCTAATAGAAAAAGGATGTCTTACATCCCCTATGCCTCAGCCATAGGATCTATCATGTATGCAATACTAAGTACTCGACCTGATGTGGCATTGGCTCTTATTTTGGCAAGATGATACCAAAGTAATCCAGGAACGGATCACTGGACAGCTGTGAAAAATATCCTAAGGTATCTCAAGAGAACAAAGGATATGGTCCTAGTCTATGGAGGTGATGATGAAGCTCTAAACGTAACTAGTTGTGTGGATGCGAGCTAGCACTCAGATCCTGATGACTCGAAGTCTTAGACAGGATTTGTGTTTTTTGGTGAATGGTGGGGCGGTAAGCTGGAAGAGCAAGTAGCAACCAGTAGTTGCACTGTCTACAATGGAGTCGGAATACATCGTTGTTGCTGATGCGGCGAATGAAGCTGTTTGGCTAAGGAATTTTATCATTGAACTGGGAGACATTGCTACCCGGAACTAGTCGCCAAAGCCATGTGTCACGGCTTCTAATGGATCACTATGCACGCCAACGCCATCAAAATCTTCCAGCACTGCACAGGGTGCCAGAAATATGCCAACTAGACGCACATCCCTAGTTCGGCTCCCAAGACCATCCCCATTACATGTCCATTCGCTGTTTGGGGCATCGACGTGGTGGGGCGATTCAAGACCACACCATCAGGCTACACCCACCTCCTGGTCGCAGTCGACAAGTTCACAAAATAGGTCAAGGCGAAGCCCATCAAGAAGTGCGACGACAAGACCGCCACCAAATTCCTTCGCGAGCTGATATATCGGTACGGCTACCCACACAACATCATCACCGACAACACCACCAACTTCGCCAAGGGAACCATGGCTGATTTCTGCGAGGAGCACGGCATCTGACTCGACCTCGCTTCCGCCACCCATCCAGAGTGGAATGGCCAATCCAAGCGCACCAATCAGATAATACTCCATGGCCTGAAGCCAAGACTGCATTACCCCCTTGAGTGGACGCCAATATGTTGGTTCGAAGAGCTCCCCTCCATGTTATGGGGCATTTGCACCTCCTCAACATGGTTCACCCCTTCTTCAGGGTATACAGCGCCGAATCTATCATGCTAACTAACCTCGAGCACGACTCGCCTCGAGTTGTCCATTACACAGAGGAAGACAATGAAGTCGCCCATCAAAACAGGGTCAACTTGCTCAATGAAGCGTGCGGCCTGGATTGCTCCTGCACTACCATCTATCAGCAAGGGCTCCGCCGCTACCACAGCCGCCGAGTCCGAACTCGCACCTTCCAGGAGGGCAATCTCGTCCTATGACTCATCCAGGACAAGAAGGGCATGCACAAGCTCTCCCCTCCATGGGAGGGACCATTTGCCATCAGACGAGTCCTAGGAAATGACACCTACTACCTAATTGACATCCAAGGCGATGGCCAACTCGACGTCGAGCGGCCATAGAACGTCAATCTGCTCTGCAAGTTTACACTTAGAACTAAAAAATTTACTCTATACCATTGATGAATAAAAATACCGTCAACACAAATTGTGTCCACTTGCCATTTCTTGTGCCAATCGCACTCGTACATTCAACAATATGCTAACCACGGTAGTTAACCCTTGGTTGTGTGACCGACATGGCTAAGCAGTGCGGCTCAAGGGCACCGAAAAACACTCGGGCCTTGCGTCATCCACAAAAAAGCCTACCCGGAGCCACCATAGGAGTCGCCTCACTCGACTGGCTTTCCGAGCCAAGACCACCGGCCGTGCTTCCCACAGCATCCCGTCCTCCTCATCCTTAGACGTCGTGACTCGAACGGTTAAGTACCACGCTCGGATACTCATTCAAAAACAAACTCGCACCCAACTCGGTAACACACCAAGTATGAGAGCATGCCTTGGAGTCGACAAGCGTCTAGCTTCCCGAGCCAGAAGGAGAGACACGCTACACGATAAATAGCGCACCTCGTCCTTACCTACCTTGGGCCTACAACTCGAATGGTTAAGTACCATGCTCGGGGACTCATCAAACCTGAACCCGCATGCATTCAGGGAAAACACCAAGTACAGAGTACCCCCTTGGGTCACCATGCGACTGCCTCCACGAGCCACAGCAAGTTGACCTAAGCTACTTGAACAGCTTCCAAAACACACAGTCCCCGCTAACCACGCGCGCGTGACCCAACCCCAATAGCAGATATGCTCAGGGACTCGCACAATACAAATAACCGAGTAACACACTCAAATAACGACCGACTCAACAAGCCGATACGAGTCGGCTGCTATAATAACAAACATAATCAACTCGCAAGTCACAAAATATATTGCTCACAAACAAAATCTTTACAAAAAGCCAGCCGACAACAAATCTACACTACGGATCCATCTCTCATTCTGCAGGCTTTGACGAAGAGGCACCATCCGCGCCCCAGACCCTCACAAAGGGCTTCCACGGGTTCACTAGGTAGGTCGCCAGCGACTTCGTGATGGCCGATTGAAATGACCACTCCAATGGAAGGTCATGATACTTCGTCTCGGTGTCGTTCAGCGCCACCCGTGTCTCCTAGTACAGTAGGAGGTCGCTCATCACCAACACGTGCTCCACATATGGAGTGGCCTTCACATTAAAGATAAGGACATCAGCAATCTCCACCTTGCCGATCGCCAAAGAAAATCTGCTAGTGATGTTGTCGAGCTCGAAGTCCTCCAGAAAGTGGGCGAGCCCCAGGCTCAGCACCGTGGTAGCCCCATGAAGGAACATGGACCACGTCATCTACTCAATGACCGCGGGCGTCTCTTCGAGGTATTTCCACAACTCGTAACCCCCCCCCCCCCAGGAATCACCTCGGTGGGAGTGATGCCCTGGAGAATGGCTCGAACGCACATCTCCGATATCATGGCCGTGTTTAGCACTGCTTCACGCACTGCTAGGCGCTAAACGATTGCACCGCTGGGTCTTCTTGGCCTATAACATCTACACAATGTTAGCTCATCAAGCTCCGACGACAGAACCGCTCGGGGACTCACCCTTTCCTCGGATGCGGACATCGCTCCCTTCACCGACTCCATCTCCATTGTCAAAGCATTGGCTCTCTCTTCCACCAAAGTCGCTAAGGACTTCGCAGCATCCAGACCGGTGACAGGCACATAGGCCTCATGGGCCTTGGCAAGCGCAGCGGCATGGTTATCTGCATCAAAGAAACAACCATTCAATAATCTGAAGGAGATATGCCCTAGAGGAAAATAATAAGGTGTATTGTTTGATATATATCTTGTATGTTCATAATATGTTTCATACTGTGCTATAACTATATTAATACGAAACATTAATACACGTGTGGTATGTAAAAAAACTGTGTCTCTAGTTGTCTCTAGCGAACTAGTTCATTGGTCATGAGGATGATCTGAGTTTCAAGATCATGGGCATTTATGCCAATTGACAATGAGGTCATGTCATTAGTTGAATGATGTGATAGACAAACATCCGACAGTTATGTCTTAATGAGATATAGTTACAAAGTTCACCATTGATGATAAACATAGGAAATCTTGCAACCTGATCCTTAGACTGTGAGGTAATGCAAATCACCGTTCTGGAGGAAGCTTTGATGATATCAAGCATCATCTCGTAATAGGGTGATCAAAAAGGTGCCACTCAGGTTTTCCAAAGGGACGCGTAGAGGAGTACATAACAAGACCAGAATTTGTCAATCCATGTAACGGATAGATACATGTGGCCATCTCGGTGACGTTGCATTAACGAAGCTTGCAATCATGTCCGAAGTGTTTCTGAACAGAAGGATGTCACACTTAAGGGTGAGGACGCTTAGGGTAGATGCGGTATCGTAGGAGAAATAGAGAAAGAGAAACCAGAATAGTTCCGGGTAACATCCTACGTAGATCAGAGGGGGTCTGAAAGGTGTTCCGGAGTGAAGAAATATAATAATATATATGATTTATGTTAATTGGAGAATTCATATTAAAAAATATTTTTTATTTTATTTTTATAGGCAGCCCATTGCTATTGGGCCTCACCCGGAGGGGAGGCCCAAAGTGGCAAGGCGCCTAGGGAAGGGGGCCAGCCGGCCAAGGCTTAGTGGGATGCCCAAGTGGGGCCCACCTAGGGCCGGCGGCTACCCCTAGGTGGTCGGCGGGTGTGGGCATTAGTCCCACACCACCTGCCCCTTGGGTGGTGCGCCTCCCCCTCCCACTATATATAGGGGTCTCCCCCTCCTCTTTGGAATCATCCCATTCTCCCATTCTCTCTCTCACCTCCACCGAGGACTTCTCCGTAATATTGGAGAGGAGCTCTCAGGTTGTGAGTTCTCCACCTTCACACTACCATCGTGTGATCATTGATCCAGCATCTTCTTCTTCCGCTGCTCGGCTGGATCGGAGCCCGGGAGACGTCGCCTTACCGGACGTGTGTAGTACTTTAGAGGCACCACACTTGAGGTGCTTGGACCTGCTCGGCTTCATCAACATACGCCTTCCCGTGTAAGGTGTGCCTCGGTCTTCAAGGGTATGAATACCATCTCTCTCTTTCCGTTGCTTATGTCTACATAGTATAGATCCTGGTATTAGTGTTCGCTTAGTTAGAATTTTTTGTTTTTTGCTATGGAACCCTACAGTGGTATCAGAGCGAGTCTATAGGTAGACATGTCATACGGATAGAACACATAGAAATATGTGGGCATTGATTTTCTAGTTGCTACCCTCTTTTATGTTCTTGTACATATCATGACACTGTTTAATGAAGCGGCCCCCAACTGACCTCACGTGGTGATTCATGAGACTGGTCCACAATAAAAGTGGCTTAGGTGGTGTCTGTCTCTCTACGGTAGTTGATATGGCATCAACATTGGAGGGCCCTGAAAAGGGAAGTAAAACGGCAATCATTGAATCCATGTTGTGGCTCCACGTTCATATGTGGGAAGGGGTTCTACCGTGAAAGCCCTAAAGCCGCATAAAACTTGCAATAGATAATATAGAGGCGTCTATCTTTATTGTTGCATAGGGCATGTGTTGAGACATGGCAATGACAAGTTTGTGAAACTTTCATTGAAGCTATTGATGGTGATCAAGATGCTATAACCACGTCATAACACTTTACTCTATGAATGCTAGTATGATAATATATTCGACGGTAGCATAGTAAGATAATTCCTTACTAATATCCAGTCATCGTATTCCCCTTGTGTGTGCACTACCAAGAAAGTTATTCGGTATGAGGCAGCCTGTAATGATCGGGTGTCAGACATATCTATGTTCGGATATAGTGGGTGTAAGCCATGTTGCACTCCGAAAACACACAAGTTAAAACTGACAAGCCTGGCATGTGTAGACATGGCCTCGAAATACAAGAGACTAAAAGGTCGAGCATGAATCACATGGTTGATGTGATCGACATTAGGGAATGTCCACCTTTGAAACTACTTTGCCGGTCGTGACGATCGGGGGTGGAGTAGTGGATTAGGGTCATGTGATCACTAAATGAATGGAGGGATGTTCTTTTGAGTGGGAGTTCTTTTTTTAAGTATGGTAGTATAGTTTAAAACTTGAACTCACTATTATGAACATGGTCTAAACATTTTGCAAATCCATTGTAGATGTCTCGCCCACCCACCTTCAACCTTAGCACTTTCCTCGAGAAGGACAAGCTAAAAACTGATGGAACTAACTTCACCGCATGGTTCCGTAATCTTAGGATCCTCCTAGTCCCCTACAAGTTGACTTATGTCATCGAGGCTGAGCTTCCAGCTAAGCCTGCAGATTTCGCCTCCCTGGACAAAAAGAATGTCTGGCAGTCCAAGGAGGATGATTTCTCCCTCATCCAAAGTGGAATGCTCTATGCCATGGAGATGAAGCTTCAAAAGCGTTTTGAGAAGATGAATGCTTTTGAGATCATTGAAGATCTCAAGGTTGTCTTTGCTCCACAGGCTCGTGAAGAGAGGTATGATGCTTTCAAGCTCTTCTTCTCTACCAAATTTGAAGAGCACAACAATATTAGTGAGCATGTAGTCAAAATGTCTGGCTACGTTAAGTGTTTGAACACCCTGGATTGCAAAATCCTGGAGGAGATCGCGATTGATAGGGTGTTGCACTCGCTGCCGGTAGCTATAAGAGCTTTGTGATGAACTACATTTTGGAAATATGCCCTAGAGACAAATAGTAATAAGGACTATTATCATATTTCATATAGTTTATGATTAAATTTTATATCATGCTAAAACTGTATTGAGTGGAAACATCAATACACGTGTGATATACAAACAACCAGGGGTTCCCAGTGAAACTCTAGTCACTAGTGCATTGGTGAACAGATGATCATGTTTCCTGATCATGTGGCATTTATGCCAGTTGGAAATGGAGTCAACTCATTCTGGGAATGAGATGATGAACCAATACCCAACCTAAACATCATGACCCGATCATGTCATGAAGTTCAAGTTACGATGATTATAAATGGATCCTCGTAGACTATTCCTTAGACCGTGAGGCTATATCAATCACTATCTCCCAAGAGTGCTTTGATAGCATCAAGCGCCACTTGGTAATATAGTGGTTATAAAGGTGTGTTTAGGTACTCGGAGGAAACCGTAGAGGCAATATATGTCAAGAGCGGGATTTGTCCGTCCATGTGACGGGAAGATACTCAAGGGCACACTCGGAATAGTTATATCCAATAGCGTCGGAACGAGTCAAGTAGCATTGTTTGGTAATGAGATTGAACACGACATGGTGATGTCATTGATCAGATCTTGGGCAATGCAAGTATCAAGAGACAAAGGGAATAAGACACGACTGTCCCGGTTCAAACGACGAAAGATCTTCGTGGAACGCACAGGGGTCACATGGCCATCTAGGTCCCTCTGTCGATCATTGGTGCGGGAGTGTCCCGACCATGTCTAGAGTGTTCCTGAACCGTGGGGTATCATGCTTAAGGGTTTGATGATGCTTAGAGAGTGTTTATAGGATCGGTAGAATCACGAAAGAATTGCAGAGAGAAAACCGAAAGGGTTTCGGTAAGTCTGGAGGATGTCCGAAGTGGAGGTGGAAGTGTTCCATAACCATAGAGGTTGAAGAATATGTGAATGAATGTTAAATATTGATTTAATCATTTATTCGTAATTATTTAATAAAGAGAAACTCAATTTAAAAGGTCAAAATGCTTAATGGGCCAATTCCCGGAGGGGAGAGGGCCCATTAGGGAAAGGAGAGAGGGAGAAGGGACAAGGGGGGCGGCCGGCTGGGCCTACCCCCCCCCCCCCCTCCCGCGTGCGCGGGCCCACTAGGGCTGGCCGGCGGCCTCACCTCCTCCTCCTCTCCTTTAGTACCACCCCGGGATTTTGAGGGACGTAGTACCTCCCCTCCCCCTATATATAGTGGGGTATTTGGCCAGATAAGTACACACAATAATCAATAAAGGTCTTCTCACTTTTGGGAGGACCTCCAATTGATATTCTCTCTCTCTCTCGTGACCGTGGTCCCAAGTTCGGACTGCACGAATGAGAGACATCTTCACCGCAGAGCGCCGTCACGCTGCGAGATTCGGATCCAGGAGCTCTACTTCCGCAACTGCTGCTGGATCAGGGAAGCAGGAGTCATCGTCAGGCACCGGATGTGTGTAACTCGCCGCGAGGTGTCACACTTGAGGCACTCAAGTCGTTGGAGCCAAGGGAGCGCAAGGACTTCATCACGACCTTGAGGTCGGCTTCGGCTAGTCTACATCAACCACGCTCTCCTGAGCGTTGACAACGCTTTTCGGTCTTTAAGGGTAGGTTCGCGAAAAGCCCCTCCCGTTACTATATTACTAATAGATAGGTCCTGGCAGCTTCAGGGGTTCAGGGGTGTAGGGTAAAATTTTATTGTTTTCATATGCGGAACCCCTACAGTGGTATCAGAGCTAGATCTATGCGTAGTAATGTTAGTACGGGTAGAACACACGAGATGTAGCGTGTGGGCGTTGATCTTTTAGTTGTGACCCTCCCACGTGTACTTGTGTATACCGCAAGAATGCTTGATGAAGCGGCCCCCAACCGACTTTACGCGTTCATTCGCGAGACTGGTGCACGCTTGACATATGGCTTGTACCGTATAAAGTGTCTGAGGGGGGTGTCTGTCTCTCTCGCATTAGTTGGTATGCCCTTTGCAACGGAGGGCCCCGAAATGGGTGTAGTAGAGACAACTACTTGATCAGCGTTATGCCGAAAGTTCGTAGGTAAGAACTTTTCTTGTGCGAAAGCCCATTCAGCCACGTAAAACATGCAAAGATAAAGTAGAGGCGTCTAACTTTGTTTTGCAGGGGGCATTGCTTTGTGATATGGTTGTGGCAAAGGTAAAGTGATTACCTTATGTTATGTAGTAGTAGATAGTCACGGAGGTGACGGACTACCATGCTGGAATGACACCGGTACCCTGGTGTCTACGGTGTCGGAACCCTGACACCGGAATCCGGTGACGACGAATGGAGATCACGACATGAAGGACCATATCACATCGCATTTACATTCAATGTTTTTGTTTGTATATCTTATTGTGTGCTATTATTAAATACTCGACGGTAGCCTAATAAGATGATCCCTGTTAAAATTACCAACGATTGTGTTCCCCCTTAGTGTGCACCACCAAGAAAGTTCTTTGGTATGAGGCGATCCATGGTACAGGCATGGGTGTCAGACATATCTACGTTCGCATACAGTGGGTGTAAGCCATGTTGCACAGCGAATACACTAAGGTTGAGTTGGCGAGCCTAGCATGTGTAGACATGGCCTCGGAACGCGGATGGTCGAAAGATTGAGCACGACTCGCATGAATGATGTGACCGACGTTTAGCGTCCACCCTTGAACCCACATTGATGGCCGTGATGATCGGGGGAGATGTGGCTGATAGGGTTTGTGTTATCACTAGGAACCCTTATGGGGATAGGTATTTCTGAGTGGAGTTATTATTAACTCATTTAATTGTAAACTTAGTCTAAATTCCTTTTTGCAATTATAAATGTAGAGATGGCTCACCGTGAAGCTTACTTTGTCATTGAGGAATGAGTAAAGAGTGAGAAACTTAGACTTGATGGATCCAACTTCCCTAGTTGGCTTGTGCGCCTAAATGATCTCCTTACAAGGAATCATGTGGTATACTACATATGCCGCATGATGGATTTGACTGAGCCAGACCACTATGAGACCCCACAAGAGCTGGCAGACCGCTACTATCGTCAAGAGATGTCCACCTACATTCAGATAATAATGCGTTATGGGATGGTGGATGAACTCCATCAGCTCATGGGTGATCTTGATCCATATTCAATGGTGGATCAGCTGAGAGCAGAGTTCATAGGCCATGTGTGCATGTGGAAGCACGAACTGCTTGGAGAGTTCCTTTCCATACAGATGGAGGAGCACACATGTCTGAAGGGTCACTTGGGGCACATGCTTGATGCACACATGAGACAGGTTCACTTCGTGGCTTACTGGATGGATGATCTGTTTGCGATAGGCGTACTGCTCCAATCGTTGCCTCCTAGCTATGAAGGACATGTCCGGAGTAGGATCATGAGTGGTGATACGGAAACATTGGATTTCCAAGAGTTCATATTACGTTTCAGGAACGTAAAGGTTGAACCAATCACCGGAGAGGTCATTGATGACAAAGGTATATATTTGATATACAATTTTATAAATGTTATAATCTTGCAAACACATTTGCGGTGTTAAGTATATTTGATACTTGTTCTGTTTGCTGAAAACAGGTCCTTCTGCATGAGAGGTGCTTGCTAGAGAGGAGGTGACATTGCGTGTTGATGGCGAGCATGACGATGATGGCCGACAACACTCTCCCTCGACATTTATCACTTAGTTTATGTTTTTGATAGTTATTGTAATCAAAATATTATGAACTTCTTTAGTGTGTCTCACACTTTGTGAGACGATTATTCATATCAGTTTGTAACAAACAGTTGTTCTACTTTTATGAATGATTTCTATTCGTGTTCATATCTTGTTTGATTATATGTGAATTATCCTGCTTGTTTTCAAACTAATTGATAATGCATGAACATTTGTAAAATATTGAAATGCTTTTAAAAATACCCAACTTAAATGATATTTCATTACAGAATGAAAACCATTGTTTAAATTTAAAGTTACATTGATAATATGTGAAAGTCATTAGATTTCTTATCACATATAAATCATGCCTAAGTTCGGCAAAATAACTTGAACACCGAGTATTACTTGAATACAAAGTGTTTTAATGAACTGTTAAAAGTAAATACATATTCGATGTATTGTGTTTTAACAAAATGGTAATTATCATTATATGATTGTTTAAATGCGTAAATAAGTTTACCAAAGGAAACATAAGTATGAAACTATTTGATTTCATCAAAGTGTTTCATCAATAAAGGGTATAAAGATAAAAGAGAATCTAATTACTATGATTTGATTAAATAGTAATGAAATTCAACTTTATAAGATTGGCATAAAGAAATTGTGGAATGCAAAGTGTTTTGAAACGTCAAAATACAAAGCATCACAATGTGATATTAGATATCAAAATGGGAGAATAGATGGCACCAAATAAATCGTTGTAGTGTAGATGTAGAGACCATTAGTTAGAAATAGTTCGCACTCAATTAGAAAATATAGTAAACCACTTGAATTCGTGAAAGTTTTGGGGTTATTCGATATAACCAAAACAATAACGGATAAGTCCTTGTAGAGTATTCATTGGAAACTTATAATACTAAATCCATAGCTAAAATCGAAAGAGAAGCAAAACTTGTATTGCTTGGATTTTGGTACATTTTTGAGAAAGTTCGCATTCAGTGATATTTCTCAATTATAAAGCAAATGGAAGATAGTGTGAAACACGATGAGGATTCAAATCCTAGCATCAGAGTGTTGAGAAGCGCAACGAACAATGTTCCTGAACGATTCTCTTCACAATAGGAAAGAATCAATGATAATAATCATTGTGTTTTCCCCACTGGTGTTTTCACTACATGAAGTAGGATTCAAAATGTAATCCATATCTTGTATGGAAACATTTGTGAATCATTTTTCATGATTCTTGGAATATGACATACCTACGAACTACTAAGGAAATAATGGTAAACTAGAATTATGAGAAATCCTAAAAGCAAAATTCACTTGAGATTAGAAAGCAATTCACTGCTGAATCTCACAAGTAAAAGGGGTTACCTGAATTTTCCCAAATGACTGCAAAGCCATAGTGGAAAAGGGGGTGAATGACAAAAGCACAATTTGTCAAGTATTGGATGAATTCAAATGAATTTGATTCAAGTGTGCTAAATGTCTAGAGGATTTAAAACTAGTAGAAGTACTAGTATCTCATAGTAAATCTCCAAGTTTGATATTTGATCAAGGGATTTTGAAGTTGTTCAAAATAGCGTGTGGATATGCAACTTGCATGAAATTGAGTGGGAGCTATGAAAGTCTTCCTAAAACAATATGTGAATGACATATTTTTTGATCGGGAGCAATATAAGTCTCAAATTCAAATATGTAAGAACATAATTTGAGTAAGAGTAGTGACTCATACCAAAATATGTTAGGAACATATTTTGAGTGGGAGCTTATAGGAGTAATTCTTAAGTGTGTTAAGAATGAAAGCGCAAGTACTTATAAATAATGATTTATGAGGTGTAGAAGTTGATAATAAGTGTATTATGATATTATGTAGTATTCCTCAAAGGATTCTGAAAAAGGTTTCAGAATAGAAGTTAATTAAGGAACTGGTCCTTAATAACTCAAATTAGGAATAGTATTAAGTTGAGCATCAATGGTTGAAAGAAAGAAAAGGATGATCATCATCCACTATGTTGAGACACAGGTTCTATCTTAGAAAACCATGATGATAACTTAACATAATATGTAATCCAATTAGGAACGTTTGAAAGTGATTAAGTTTGAATCACAGAATGTTGAGCTAAGTTTTTCCGTAGTGTCTAGTAGAGAACTGTAGACATATTTTCCAAATCCATAAAGGATGACATGTCTTAAAACATAAAGGGTTATGTTATAAGGGAATATGTTGGAAACTCCTGTAAATACCGATTAAAGTCAAGTAGGAAGCAAGGTGAACAAAACATCGAAAGTTGCACAGAGTGCACTAGTGTTTTGATGGTTACATTTATAATAATAGATAAGGGTTCCATCTAAAGTGTTGTATAATGTTATGGCGAGGCTAGTTTGCTTTGAACGTAGAATGATGTGTCCCAGGGCACAGTGCCCATGAGAAAGCCCTCATGGTTGATCTAAAGTCACTGTAGGCTCCTGGAATCAGGCCTCGTTCTGCTGCCATAGCGACGATGCATACACACAGATGTTATCATGTGATGATAAAGTATTAATGTCAATCAAGGTGACATTACTAAGTTGCAAAGGATTTGGGACTATAAAGTACAGGCCCAAGACTCAACCTCTTCCATGAGCAAGCATTTTCAGGTTACCGGATATATGGTGCCAATGATTAAGAACAAATGCAGCTAGTGTATTTGTACTCTAGTGCAAGTGGGAGACTGTTGGAAATATGCCCTAGAGACAAATTGTAATAAGTACTATCATCATATTCCATATAGTTTATGATTAAGTTTTATATCATGCTAAAACTGTATTGAGTGGAAACATCAATACACGTGTGATATACAAACAACCAGGGGTTCCAAGTGAAACTCTAGTCACTGGTTCATTGGTCAACAGATGATCATGTTTCCTGATCATGTGGCATTTATGCTAGTTGGAAATGGAGTCAACTCATTCTAAGAATGAGATGATGAACCAATACCCAACCTAAACATCGTGACTCGATCATGTCATGAAGCTCAAGTTACGATGATTAGAAATGGATCCTCGTAGACTATTCCTTAGACCGTGAGGCTATATCAATCACTATCTCCCGAGAGTGCTTTGATAGCATCAAGCGCCACTTGGTAATACAGTGGTTATAAAGGTGTGTTCAGGTACTCGGAGGAAACCATAGAGGCAATATATGTTAAGAGCGGGATTTGTCCGTCCATGTGACGGGAAGATACTCAAGGGCCCACTCGGAAAAGTTATATCCAATAGCTGCGTAGCGTGTGATTTGATCATAGGGATATCACTTGTTGGAACAAGTCAAGTAGCATTGTTCGGTAACAATATTGAACACGACATGGTGATGTCATTGATCAGATCTCAGGCAATGCAAGTATCGAGAGACAAAGGGAATAAGACACGACTATCCCGGTTCAAACGATGAAAGATCTTCGTGGAACACACAGGGGTCACATGGCCATCCAGGTCCCTCTGTCGATCATTGGTGCGGGAGTGTCCCGACCATGTCTAGAGTGTTCCCGAACCGTGGGGTATCATGCTTAAGGGTTTGATGATGCTTAGAGAGTGTTTATAGGATCGGTAGAATCACGAAAGAATTGTAGAGAGAAAACCGGAAGGGTTTCGGTAAGTCTGGAGGATGTCCGGAGTGGAGGTGGAAGTGTTCCATAACCATAGAGGTTAAATAATATGTGAATGAATGTTAAATATTGATTTAATCATTTATTCAAAACTATTTAATAAAGAGAAAATTAATTTAAAAGGTCAAAAGGCTTAATGGGCCAATTCCCGGAGGGGAGAGGGCCCATTAGGGAAAGGAGAGAGGGAGAAGGGACAAGGGGGTGGTCGGCTGGGCCTAGCCCCCCTACGCAGGGCCCACTAGGGTTCGCCGTCGGCCTCCCCTCCCCCTCCTCTCCTTTAGTCCCACCTGGGACTTTGAGGGAGGTAGTACATCCCTTCCCCTATACATAGTGGGGTATTTGGCCAGATAAATACACATAATAATCAATAAAGGTCTTCTCACTTTTGGGAGGACCTCCAATTGATATTCTCTCTCTCGTGACCGTGGTCCCAAGTTTATACTGCGCGAACGAGAGACATCTTCACCACAGAGCGTCGTCACGCTGCAGGATTCGGATCTAGGAGCTCTACTTCCGCAAGTGCTGCTGGATCGGGGAAGCGGGAGTCATCGTCAGGCATCGAATGTGTGTAACTCCCTGCGAGATGTCGCACTTGAGGCACTCAAGTCATTGGAGCCAAGGGAGCGCAAGGACTTCATCACGACCTTGAGGTTGGCTTTGGCTCGTCTTCATCAACCACGCTCTCCTGAGCATTGACAATGCTTTTCGGTCTTCAAGGGTAAGTTTGCGAAAATCCCCTCCCGTTACTGTATTACTAATAGATAGGTCCTGGCAGCTTAAGGGGTTCAGGTGCGTAGGGTAAAATTTTATTGTTTTCACACATGGAACCCCTACACTACAACATGCAAGGGATGACTAAGACCCTTGCTAAAGTGTTCACCATGCTCAAAACTGCTGAGGTAGAAATCAAGAAGGAGCAAACGGTGTTGATGGTCAATAAAACCACCAATTTTATGAAACCGGGGCAAAAGGGAAAAGGTAATAGCAAGAAGCCTAATAAGGATGGCAAGTTCTTTGCCAGCACCTCTAAGGCTACCAAGCTTGGCCCTAAGCCCGACACCACGTGCTACTACTGCAAAGGGATGGGCACTGGAAATGCAACTGCCCCGAGTACCTTGAAGACAAGAAAGCCACAAGATAGCCACCAAGGACAAAGGTATATGTGATATACATATTATTGAAGTGTTCCTTACAAGCGCCAGGAGTAACACTTGAGTATTTGATATCGGTTATGTTGCTCACATTTTTAACTCTCAGGAGGTAATGCAGAGTAAGAGGCGCCTAAGGAAGGACAAAGTGACGATGCAAGTTGGCAACGGTTCGAGAGTCGAAGTGATGGCCGTCGGCACTTTACCTCTACATCTGTCGTCAGGATTAATTTTAGTTTTGAATAAATGCTACTATGTACCCGCATTGAGTATGAATATTGTGAGTGGATCTTGCTTGTTCCAAGATCATTATTCGTTTAAATCAGGAACAAATGGTTGTTCTATTTATATGAATGATATTTTCTATGTTCATACGCCTATGTGTAATGGTTTATTCTTACTGGATCTTGATTACAATACTCACATCCATAGTGTTGATGCTAAACGTTGTAAGCATAATGATGATAATTCCATGTTTATGTGGCATTGCCGTCTTGGTCACATTGGCATAAAGCACATGAAAAAGCTCCATTCAGATGGACTTGTTGAATCGTTGGATTTCGAATTACTCGATACATGTGAGCCATGCCTTATGGGCAAGATGACTAGGGCGCCCTTCTCCAGCATAATGGAGAGAGCTACAGACCTATTGGGAATCATACATATGGATGTATGTGGACCAATGAGCGTCCCAACACGGAATGGTTATAGTTATTTTGTTACCTTTACTAACAACTTAAGTAGATATGGATATATCTACTTAATGAAGCACAAATCTGAAACATTTGAAAAGTTCAAGGAATTTCAAAAAGAAGTAGAGAATCAACTTAACAAGAAAATCAAGCATCTTCGATCGGATCGGGGAGGCGAATATTTGAGTTATGAGTTTAACATGCACTTGAAGGACTGTGGGATCATCCCACAACTTACGCCAGCCGGAACACCACCGCGTAATGGTGTGTCGGAACGATGTAACAGTACTCTATTAGATAGTGTGCGGTCCATGATGTCTTTAACTAATTTGTCTATGTTGTTTTGGGGATATGCGTTAGAAACCGCCGCTTTTATTTTAGACCGAGCACCATCCAAATCCATGGAGACAACCCCATATGAGATAAGGTATGGCAAGAAGCCAATGTTGTCATTTCTGAAAGTTTGGGGATGTGAGGCTTATGTCAAGAAATATAGCCTGACAAACTTAAACCCAAGTCGTAGGATACCCAAGGGAAACAGTTGGGTATACCTTCTACAAACAAGCCAAAGGCAAAACGTTTGTCGTAAAAAGGCACCTTTCTTTAGAAAGATTTTCTCGCTAAAGGAGTTAGTGGAAGCAAAATTGAGTTAGATCAAGTTGTTGACCCTTCTCTCCAAATTTCGAGTAGCGAAACGGAAGCCGTTCCGAAATCGCTCTCCAACATGGAAGAAGAACCTAATGATAATGATCAAGACGACAACATCGAAACTCCTAAGTTCGCAAGTCTACAAGAGTTCGTACCACTCTTGATTGGTACAGTAGCCTTGTGATGTCTGTCATACTAGATGACTAGGAAGAACCTGCAAACTATGAAGAGGCTATGGATAGTGTTGATTTTGAGAAATGGCTAGAAGCCATAAAATCCAAAATAGGATCCATGTATGAAAACCAAGTTTGGACTTTGGTAGATCTTTTGGAAAGCCACAAGGCCGTGGAAAATAAATGGATCTTTAAGAAAAAGACAGATGCGAATGGTAATGTGACCATTCACAAAGCTCGACTTGTTGCAAAGGGGTTTCAACAAATCCAAGGAGTTGACTACGATGAGACTTTCTCTCTCGTAGCGATGCTTAAAGCTGTCCGGATTTTACTAGCAATTGCTTCTCATTTCGACTATGAAATATGTCAGATGGATGTCAAAACCACGTTCCTAAATGGATACATCGATGAAGAGTTGTATATGATGCAACCAGAAGGTTTTGTTGATCCTAAGGATGCTGGAAAGGTATGCAAACTTTAGCGATCCATTTATGGATTGAAGCAAGCGTCTTGGAGTTGGAACCAACATTTTGATTAAGTGATCAAGAGCTTTGGATACATCCAAAACCAACAAGACTTCTGTGTTTACAAGAAAGTGAGTGGGAGCTCAATGATTTTTCTAGTAGTGTATGCGGATGACATATTACTCATGGGAAACGATGGGGATCTTATGAAAAGGGTGAAAGCATATTTGAGTAGTCAATTTTCCATGAAGGACTTAGGTGAAGATGCATACATATTATGAATCAAGATCTGTAGAGATAAATCAAGGCGCCTAATTGCATTAAGTCAAAGTACTTACATTGAAAAGATTTTGAAAAGGTTCAAAATGGATAATGCCAAAAGGGGTTTTACGCCTATGTTGAAGAATTGCACACTGAGTTTGACTCAATATCCAGTAATGGATGCTAATAGAGAAAAGATGTCTTACGTGCCCTATGCTTAAGCCATAGCATCTATCATGTATGCAATGTTATGTACTTGACCTGATGTGGCATTGGCTCTTAGTCTGATCAGCCGATACCAAAGTAATCCAGGATCAGATCACTAGACAGCTATTAAGAATATCCTGAAGTATCTCAAGAGAACAAAGGATAACTTCCTAGTCTATGGAGGAAGTGATGAAGCTCTAAACGTAACCGGTTACGTGGATGCAAGCTGGAACTCAGATCATGATGACTCGAAGTCTCAGACAGGATTTGTGTTCCTAGTGAATGGTGGGACAGTAAGTTGGAAGAGCAAGAAGCAGTCGGTGGTGGCGCGGTCTTCAATGGAGTCTGAATACATTGCTACAGCTGATGTGGCAAATGAAGCTGTTTGGCTAGGGAATTTCATCATCAAACTAGGAGTCATTCCAAGTGCGCAAGACCCTGTGACGATCTATTGTGACAACACGGGAGCTATTGCAAATGCAAAGGAACCAAGGGCTCATTCCATGGCCAAACACATCAAGCTTCGGTTTCACGTCATCCGACAGAACGTTGATGAAGGTGAAATCAAGATTTGCAAAGTACACACGGATCTAAATGTGGCAGATCCTTTGACTAAAGCTCTCCTATAAGTCAAGCACGAACAACACCGAGATGCCATCCGTGTTAGGTTCCTGCCTATTGTAAATTAGATTTATTTGTACTCTAGTGCAAGTGGGAGACTGAAGGAGATATACCCTGGAGGCAAATAATAATGTGTATTGTTTGATGTATCTCTTGTATGTTCATAATACATTTCATATTGTGCTGTAACTGTATTAATATGAAACGTTAATACACGTGTGGTATGTAAACAAACCATGTCTCTAGTTATCTCTAGCGAACTAGTTCATTGGTCAGAGAATGATCTGGGTTTCAAGATCATGGGCATTTATACCAATTGACAATGAGGTCATGCCATTAGTTGAATGATGTGATAGACAAACATCTGACAGTTATATCTTAACGAGATCAAGTTACAAAGTTCACAATTGATGATAAACAAAGGAAATCGCGCAACCTTATCCTTAGACTGTGAGGTAATGCAAATCACCGTTTTGGAGGAAGCTTTGATGGTATCAAGCATCATCTCATAACAGGGTGATCAAAAAGGTGCCACTCAGGTTTTCCAAAGGGACGCGTAGAGGAGTACATATCAGGACCAGGATTTGTCAATCCATGTAACGGATAGATACATGTGGCCATCTCGGTGATGTTGCATTAACGAAGCTTGCAAGCATGTGACTTGGTCATAGAATGCAACAACATGGGAACGAGTAAACAAGTTCATCAATAACGAGACCGAACTAAGGTATGGGGATAACGAAGATCATGTCTTGGATGAACTAAGTATCAAATGGCAAAGGGAATGGGAAAAAACTTTTCATAGTTTGAGCGATAAGATTCGTGAAACGCACAGGGGTCACATGGCCATCCACGTCCCTCTGGTAATCATTGATGTGAGAGATGTCTAAATCATGTCCGGAGTGTTTCCGAACAGAAGGATGTCACGCTTAACGGTCGGGATGCTTCGGGTAGATGTAGTATCGTAGGAGAAATAGAGAAAGAGAAACTAGAATAGTTCTAGGTAACATCCGATGTATATCGGAGGGGGTCTGGAAGGTGTTCCAGAGTGAAGGAATATAATAATATATGTGTTTTATGTTAACTGGAGAATAAATATTAAAATATATTGTTTATTTTATTTTTATAGGCAGCCCATTGTTAGTGGGCCTCACCCCGAGGGGAGGCCCAAAGGGGCAAGGCGCCTAGGGAAGGGGCCAGCCGGCCAAGGCTTAGTGGTCCGCCCAAGTGGGGCCCACCTAGGGCCGGCGGCTACCCCTAGGTGGTCGGCGGGTGTGGGCATTAGTCCCACACCACCTGCCCCTTGGTGGTACATGGACGTGGGGTAAGGCGGAGAGTTGGCGGGTATGAGGTAACACAGCTTACCCAGGTTCAAGTCCCACAACGGTGGCGGAACTCTACTCCTGCTATAAATCACTATAATGGCAATACGCCGTGTTACAGAGATAGGTTCGCTTTGCAAGGTGTTGCACATTGTATGTAGCAATCTGATAGGTTGGGCCCTAAAGGCTCCCACAGGTCTGGTTTAGAAAGACACCAGAACCTAGGGTTATAGGAAAAGGACCTTGCCAGACAAGGTAAAGAGTCCTACACAAATACGAACTAGTCTTTCGTGTCTTGCACTCCAAGGCTCCGAGTACGTTAATGACTCCTGTGTAGCCTTCCTTTATCATGCATGGGACTCCCTTCTGGATCCATCTAACTGGGTCGCCTAGTAGGCCATATGCCTTGCTACCAACTGTGGGCCACCCGGGTTATCCGGATTAAGGACGTGCTATGGTGATACCCATTTAGCATATCCCCAATAGTAGCCCCCGGAGGACTTCGAGATCTTGCACCGTATTGCTTATTAATCTTGAATGCTCCGTATATGTGATGCTAGCAATCCGTCAAGAAATATCTCAAAGGTCTCCCAAAGAACCCTGCAATCCTCTCTGGCTTCGCAATGTAGCCGGAGATTCCTTCAGTCTTCATTTCCAGAGCAGGACAATTTCCTCCTTCGATGGAATCTTCAGAGGTGACTCTTCACTGCAACTGTCAGGAGGATGACGTAGGATACAGCCTACGCTACCTCGAAACTCACAGAAGGAAAGGAATTAATCATTAGCAGTTTTTACACGTGCGAAATCTGAAACAGTAAAGCGGCAAAGACGGAGGACGTCGCGAAATTACCACGCACGTTCGTCTCCACGTCGGCAATGCTCCGTCCATTGGATCCCTTTGCATGAATCTTGACGCTGGGTCTATACATCACTACAAGAAATATGTTGACTAGTGACCTTTTTTTAACGACCTTGAGTTTTTTGGTCATAGATCTATGACCATTTTGAACCAACTGGTCGTAGGCCATTTGGGAGGGTACAAACCATGAAAAACTATGACCATTTATGTCAGAAAAGTCATAGTTTGCTTACACCAATTGGTCATAACATAGATATTGTTCGTCCATAACCTTAATTATGGGATAACTACGACCAATTTAAATGCTCGTGGGTGTTATTCATGATAACTTAAAAAAGACCGATGGCCACCTCAGCAGGTTGATCTAGGTGGCACATCCATGTGTCAAGTTTCGCTGACATGTCATGTGTGAATTATGCTTATATGTCACCTCCATATGACATTGACCTATTGACTGAATATTACACAAAAAAGGGCAAAACTGGGAGTCGAACTCGCGAGCTCCCGAGGAGCTCTCGCGTCCGCCCCAACTCGGTCTACCACCTGGCCACTACGGCCTTGGTGCATAAAGGAGAGTACCACATAGTTTTAACCAATTATTAGCCTTGTTAACCCACGCAGGCCTCCACCTTGAGTCTTGTTGGGCTTCTTCCTCGGCTCACCTTGGGCCAACGGTAGCAAGCGAGCATGCAAGGATTGCTCGGCTGGCTAGTTTTCCTAGTGGGTTCGCTGGGCTGGCCACCTCCAGTTTTTTTTATTTTTTCTTAATTCTTTTGTATCTTTTTAATCATAATTCGAAATTGAGTCAAACAAAATTTAGAGAAATTATAAAATTTCATAGAATGTTTTTAGTACATTATGGAATACTTTGACTTTCTAGGAAAACTACAAGAAGATATTTTTTATATAAAAACTTAATTAGAGATTTTGAATCATGGTTTTGACAATAGGGGTTTGAAATTGAATTGTTTTGTCTACGGGTTGAGCCTCGCTAAAATTTCATTGGATATTTGAAGAAACATCATATTGTGAGTCTTAAAATGATTTTTTCAAAAAATCATGAGCATTAGATCATGTAGTTGTAGTTCAAACCGGACCCACTTCCTACCGATTTGGCAGACATTTGTCTTTTTCGCCAAGGGTGGACGGAAAGGTATGAGATATCCTACTTGGGACATTGTCTATGTAAGGTGGTCTAGTATTTTTGAAAAATATGGTGGTAGCATTTTGACTTAACCATTTGGTGGTTGCTTCACAAAACGCCCTGTTTTTGGCACTCAGAAAATGAAAAACACTTTTTCTGTGTGATGAAAAGGAAAACTTCCTCCTGTAACATTGTTCGTCATCCCAAGATACACATGCGTGCACAATATGGGCACATTATCACAAACTATGTCACCATTCTAGCCATAACATTGGTCGTTTGACCTAAAATCCATGAAACCTCGAACAAGATAGGTCATTTTTGTGAAGGTTTTTTCGAGATGTTTGCAATATACCAAGTTTTGTATTTTTACTTGAAAATATGTCACATAATATGACACCATGCGAAGGTTTTACATTGTTTGGACTATTTTTGAATTTTTCATACCCGTTTCGAACTATGGTCAAACGGCGGGCACGAAGGTTCATAGATAGGGGATGAATCTCGCTAAAATTGCATCGGATCTATGAAGAAACATCATATTGTGAGTCTAAAAATGATTTTTGCAAAAAATCATGCGCATTAGATCATGTACCTGTAGTTTAAACCGGACCCACTTCCTTTCGATTTGGCAGACATTTGTCTTTTTTGCCAAGGGTGGACGGAAAGGTTTGAGATATCCTACTTGGGACATTGTCTATGTAAGGTGGTCTAGTACTTTGGAAAAATATGGTGGTAGCATTTTGACTTAACCATTTGGTGGTTGCTTCACAAAACGCCCTGTTTTTGGCACTCTAAAAATGCAAAATGCTTTTTCTGTGCGACGAAAAGGAAAACTTCCTCCTGCAACATTGTTCGTCATCCAAATATGCACATGCGTGCACAATATGGGCATATTATCACAAACTATGTCATGATTCTAGCCATAACATTGGTCGTTTGACCTAAAAGCCATGAAACCTCGAACAAGATAGGTCATTTTTGTGAAGGTTTTTTCGATATGTTCAAAATATACCAAGTTTGGTATTTTTCCATGAAAATATCTCACATAATATGACACCACGTGAAGGTTTTATATTGTTTGGACCGTTTTTGAATTTTTCATACGCGTTTCGAACTATGGTCAAAACGGCAGGGACGAAGGTTCATAGATAAGGGATGATTCTCGCTAAAATTGCATCGGATCTATGAAGAAACATCGTATTGTGAGTCTAAAAATGATTTTTGCAAAAAATCATGAGCATTAGATCACGTACCTGTAGTTTAAACCGGACCCACTTCCTACCGATTCGGCAGACATTTGTCTTTTTCGCCAAGGGTGGACAGAAAGGTTTGAGATATCCTACTTGGGACATTGTCTATGTAAGGTGGTCTAGTATTTTTGAAAAATATGGTGGTAGCATTTTGACTTAACCATTTGGTGGTTGCTTCACAAAACGCCCTGTTTTTGGCACTCTAAAAATGGAAAATGCTTTTTCTGTGTGACGAAAAGGAAAACTTCCTCCTGCAACATTGTTCGTCTCCCAAGATGCACATGCGTGCACAATATGGGCACATTATCACAAACTATGTCACGATTCTAGCCATAACATTGGTCGTTTGACCTAAAAGCCATGAAACCTCGAACAAGATAGGTCATTTTTGTGAAGGTTTTTTCGAGATGTTCACAATATACCCAGTTTGGTATTTTTCCTTGAAAATATGTCACATAATATGACACCACGTGAAGGTTTTACATTGTTTGGACCGTTTTTGAATTTTTCATACCCGTTTCGAACTATGGTCAAAACGGCGGGGACGACGGTTCATAGATAGGGGATGATTCTCGCTAAAATTGCATCGGATCTATGAAGAAACATCATATTGTGAGTCTAAAAATGATTTTTGCAAAAAATCATGAGCATTACATCATGTACCTGTAGTTTAAACCGGACCCACTTCCTACCGATTCGGCAGACATTTGTCTTTTTCGCCAAGGGTGGATAGAAAGGTTTGAGATGTCCTACTTGGGACATTGTCTATGTAAGGTGGTCTAGTATTTTTGAAAAATATGGTGGTAGCATTTTGACTTAACCATTTGCTGGTTGCTTCACAAAACGCCTTGTTTTTGGCACTCTGAAAATGGAAAATGCTTTTTCGGTGCGACAAAAAGGAAAACTTCCTCCTGCAACATTATTCGTCATCCCAAGATGCATATGCATGCAAAATATGGGCATATTATCACAAACTATGTCACGATTCTGGCCATAACATTGGTCGTTTCACCTAAAAGCCATGAAACCTCGAACAAGATAGGTCATTTTTGTGAAGGTTTTTTGAGATGTTCGCAATATACCTAGTTTGGTATTTTTCCTAGAAAATATGTCACATATTATGACACCACGTGAAGGTTTTACATTGTTTGGACCATTTTTGAATTTTTCATACCCGTTTCAAACTATGGTCAAAACAGCGGGGACGAAGGTTCATAGATAGGGGATGATTCTCGCTAAAATTACATCGGATCTATGAAGAAAGATCATATTGTGAACCTAAAAATGATTTTTGCAAAAAATCATGAGCATTAGATCATGTACCTGTAGTTTAAACCGGACCCACTTCCTACCGATTCGGCAGACATTTGTCTTTTTCACCAAGGGTGGACGGAAAGGTTTGAGATATCCTACTTGGGACATTGTCTATGTAAGGTGGTCTAGTACTTTGGAAAAATATGGTGGTAGCATTTTGACTTAACCATTTGGTGGTTGCTTCACAAAACGCCCTGTTTTTGGCACTCTGAAAATGCAAAATGCTTTTTCTGTGCGACAAAAAGGAAAACTTCCTCCTGCAACATTGTTCGTCATCCAAATATGCACATGCGTGCACAATATGGGCATATTATCACAAACTATGTCATGATTCTAGCCATAACATTGGTCGTTTGACCTAAAAGCCATGAAACCTCGAACAAGATAGGTCATTTTTGTGAAGGTTTTTTCGATATGTTCAAAATATACCAAGTTTGGTATTTTTCCTTGAAAATATCTCACATAATATGACATCACGTGAAGGTTTTATATTGTTTGGACCGTTTTTGAATTTTTCATACGCGTTTCGAACTATGGTCAAAACGGCAGGGACGAAGGTTCATAGATAAGGGATGATTCTCGCTAAAATTGCATCGGATCTATGAAGAAACATCGTATTGTGAGTCTAAAAATGATTTTTGCAAAAAATCATGAGCATTAGATCATGTACCTGTAGTTTAAACCGGACCCACTTCCTACCGATTCGGCAGACATTTGTCTTTTTCGCCAAGGGTGGACAGAAAGGTTTGAGATATCCTACTTGGGACATTGTCTATGTAAGGTGGTCTAGTATTTTTGAAAAATATGGTGGTAGCATTTTGACTTAACCATTTGGTGGTTGCTTCACAAAACGCCCTGTTTTTGGCACTCTAAAAATGGAAAATGCTTTTTCTGTGTGACGAAAAGGAAAACTTCCTCCTGCAACATTGTTCGTCTCCCAAGATGCACATGCGTGCACAATATGGGCACATTATCACAAACTATGTCACGATTCTAGCCATAACATTGGTCGTTTGACCTAAAAGCCATGAAACCTCGAACAAGATAGGTCATTTTTGTGAAGGTTTTTTCGAGATGTTCACAATATACCCAGTTTGGTATTTTTCCTTGAAAATATGTCACATAATATGACACCACGTGAAGGTTTTACATTGTTTGGACCGTTTTTGAATTTTTCATACCCGTTTCGAACTATGGTCAAAACGGCGGGGACGACGGTTCATAGATAGGGGATGATTCTCGATAAAATTGCATCGGATCTATGAAGAAACATCATATTGTGAGTCTAAAAATGATTTTTGCAAAAAATCATGAGCATTACATCATGTACCTGTAGTTTAAACCGGACCCACTTCCTACCGATTCGGCAGACATTTGTCTTTTTCGCCAAGGGTGGATAGAAAGGTTTGAGATGTCCTACTTGGGACATTGTCTATGTAAGGTGGTCTAGTATTTTTGAAAAATATGGTGGTAGCATTTTGACTTAACCATTTGCTGGTTGCTTCACAAAACGCCTTGTTTTTGGCACTCTGAAAATGGAAAATGCTTTTTCGGTGCGACAAAAAGGAAAACTTCCTCCTGCAACATTATTCGTCATCCCAAGATGCATATGCATGCAAAATATGGGCATATTATCACAAACTATGTCACGATTCTGGCCATAACATTGGTCGTTTGACCTAAAAACCATGAAACCTCGAACAAGATAGGTCATTTTTGTGAAGCTTTTTCGATATGTTCAAAATATACCAAGTTTGGTATTTTTCCTTGAAAATATCTCACATAATATGACACCAGGTGAAGGTTTTATATTGTTTGGACCGTTTTTGAATTTTTCATACGCGTTTCGAACTATGGTCAAAACGGCAGGGACGATGGTTCATAGATAGGGGATGATTCTCGCTAAAATTGCATCGGATCTATGAAGAAAGATCATATTGTGAACCTAAAAATGATTTTTGCAAAAAATCATGAGCATTAGATCATGTACCTGTAGTTTAAACCGGACCCACTTCCTACCGATTCGGCAGACATTTGTCTTTTTCACCAAGGGTGGACGGAAAGGTTTGAGATATCCTACTTGGGACATTGTCTATGTAAGGTGGTCTAGTACTTTGGAAAAATATGGTGGTAGCATTTTGACTTAACCATTTGGTGGTTGCTTCACAAAACGCCCTGTTTTTGGCACTTTGAAAATGCAAAATGCTTTTTCTGTGTGACAAAAAGGAAAACTTCCTCCTGCAACATTGTTCGTCATCCAAATATGCACATGCGTGCACAATATGGGCATATTATCACAAACTATGTCATGATTCTAGCCATAACATTGGTCGTTTGACCTAAAAGCCATGAAACCTCGAACAAGATAGGTCATTTTTGTGAAGGTTTTTTCGATATGTCCACAATATACCAAGTTTGGTATTTTTCCTTGAAAATATCTCATATAATATGACACCACGTGAAGGTTTTATATTGTTTGGACCGTTTTTGAATTTTTCATACCCGTTTCGAACTATGGTCAAAACGGCAGGGACGAAGGTTCATAGATAGGGGATGATTCTCGCTAAAATTGCATAGGATCTATGAAGAAACATCGTATTGTGAGTCTAAAAATGATTTTTGCAAAAAATCATGAGCATTAGATCATGTACCTGTAGTTTAAACCGGACCCACTTCCTACCGATTCGGCAGACATTTGTCTTTTTCGCCAAGGGTGGACAGAAAGGTTTGAGATATCCTACTTGGGACATTGTCTATGTAAGGTGGTCTGGTATTTTTGAAAAATATGGTGGTAGCATTTTGACTTAACCATTTGGTGGTTGCTTCACAAAACGCCCTATTTTTGGCACTCTAAAAATGGAAAATGCTTTTTCTGTGTGACGAAAAGGAAAACTTCCTCCTGCAACATTGTTCGTCTCCCAAGATGCACATGCGTGCACAATATGGACACATTATCACAAACTATGTCACGATTCTAGCCATAACATTGGTCGTTTGACCTAAAAGCCATGAAACCTCGAACAAGATAGGTCATTTTTGTGAAGGTTTTTTCGAGATGTTCACAATATACCCAGTTTGGTATTTTTCCTTGAAAATATGTCACATAATATGACACCACGTGAAGGTTTTACATTGTTTGGACCGTTTTTGAATTTTTCATACCCGTTTCGAACTATGGTCAAAACGGCGGGGACGACGGTTCATAGATAGGTGATGATTCTCGCTAAAATTGCATCGGATCTATGAAGAAACATCATATTGTGAGTCTAAAAATGATTTTTGCAAAAAATCATCAGCATTACATCATGTACCTGTAGTTTAAACCGGACCCACTTCCTACCGATTCGGCAGACATTTGTCTTTTTCGCCAAGGGTGGATAGAAAGGTTTGAGATGTCCTACTTGGGACATTGTCTATGTAAGGTGGTCTAGTATTTTTGAAAAATATGGTGGTAGCATTTTGACTTAACCATTTGCTAGTTGCTTCACAAAACGCCTTGTTTTTGGCACTCTGAAAATGGAAAATGCTTTTTCGGTGCGACAAAAAGGAAAACTTCCTCCTGCAACATTATTCGTCATCCCAAGATGCATATGAATGCAAAATATGGGCATATTATCACAAACTATGTCACGATTCTGGCCATAACATTGGTCGTTTGACCTAAAAACCATGAAACCTCGAACAAGATAGGTCATTTTTGTGAAGGTTTTTTCGATATGTTCAAAATATACCAAGTTTGGTATTTTTCCTTGAAAATATCTCACATAATATGACACCACGTGAAGGTTTTATATTGTTTGGACCGTTTTTGAATTTTTCATACGCGTTTCGAACTATGGTCAAAACGGCAGGGACGATGGTTCATAGATAAGGGATGATTCTCGCTAAAATTGCATCGGATCTATGAAGAAAGTTCATATTGTGAACCTAAAAATGATTTTTGCAAAAAATCATGAGCATTAGATCATGTACTTGTAGTTTAAACCGGACCCACTTCCTACCGATTCGGCAGACATTTGTCTTTTTCACCAAGGATGGACGGAAAGGTTTGAGATATCCTACTTGGGACATTGTCTATGTAAGGTGGTCTAGTATTTTTGAAAAATATGGTGGTAGCATTTTGACTTAACCATTTGGTGGTTGCTTCACAAAACGCCCTGTTTTTGGCACTCTAAAAATGGAAAACGCTTTTTCTGTGCGACGAAAATGAAAACTTCCTCCTGCAACATTATTCGTCTTCCCAAGATGCACATGCATGCATAATATGGGCATATTATCACAAACTATGTCATGATTCTAGCCATAACATTGGTCGTTTGACCTAAAAGCCATGAAACCTCGAACAAGATAGGTCATTTTTGTGAAGGTTTTTTCGAGATGTTCTCAATATACCAAGTTTGGTATTTTTCCTTGAAAATATGTCACATAATATTACACCACGCGAAGGTTTTACATTGTTTGGACCGTTTTTGAATTTTTCATACCCGTTTCGAACTATGGTCAAAATGGCGGGCACGAAGGTTCATAGATAGGGGATGATCCTTGCTAAAATTGCATCGGATCTATGAAGAAACATCATATTGTGAGTCAAAAATGATTTTTGCAAAAAATCATGAGCATTAGATCATGTACCTGTAGTTCAAACCGGACCCACTTCCTGCCGATTCGGCAGGCATTTGTCTTTTTCGCCAGGGGTGGATGGAAAGGTTTGAGATATCCTACTTGGAACATTAGCCATGTAACATGGTCTAGTATTTTTGAAAAATATGGTGGTAGCATTTTGACTTAACCATTTGATGGTTGCTTCACAAAACGCCCTGTTTTTGGCACTCTGAAAATGGAAAACGCTTTTTCTGTGCAACGAAAAGGAAAACGTCCTCCTGCAACATTGTTCGTCATCCCAAGATGCACATGCATGCACAATATGGGCATATTATCACAAACTATGTCACGATTCTGGCCATAACATTGGTTCTTTGACCTAAAAGCTACGAAACCTCGAATAAGATAGGTCATTTTTGTGAAGGTTTTTTCGAGATGTTCGCAATATACCAAGTTTGGTATTTTTCCTTGAAAATATGTCATATAATATGACACCACGTGAAGGTTTTACATTGTTTGGACTGTTTTTGAATTTTTCATACCTGTTTCGAACTATGGTCAAAACGGCGGGCACGAAGGTTCGTAGATAGGGGATGATCCTCGCTAAAATTGCATCGGATCTATGAATAAACATCATATTGTGAGTCTAAAAATGATTTTTGAGAAAAATCATGAGCATTAGATCATATACCTGTAGTTCAAATCGGACCCACTTCCTACCGATTTGGCATGAATTTGTCTTTTTTGCCAGGGGTGGACGGAAAGGTTTTAGATACCCTAGTTGGAACATTGGCCATGTAACATGGTCTAGTATTTTTGAAAAATAGGTTGGTAGAATTTTGAAACTATCGTTTTGTGGTTGCTTCACAAAACGCCCCGTTTTTGGCACTCGGAAAATGAAAAATGCATTTTCTATGCGACGAAATAGAAAACTTCCTTATGCAACATTGTTCTCCATCCGAAGATACACGTGTGTGTGTATAATATGGGCATATTATCATAAACTATGTCACAATTATAACAATAACATTGATCGTTTGACCGGAAAACCAGAAAACTTCATACTTGATAGCTCTCTTTGTGAGCACTTTTTTAGAGTATTTAAAATATTGCAAGTTTTTTATTTTACATGGATACTAGATCTTATAATATGACACCACGCGAAGGTTTTTCATTTTTTTATGTACTTATGCCAGTTTTAAGCCACAGTGATAGAGCCAGCCAATCACAATAGAGAATCACACTGTCCATGGATCAGCCCACAAAGCAGATCTCGGCCGTTCAGATGACATCCATCCAACGCTCCCCTTTCAGAAAATATCTCGCCTCTCCCAATCCTATTCACTTTGGAATGACCGAAATGCCCTAGTTCCTATAGCCTTGCAGCGCAGAAGTGCTAAGGGGTATTTCCGTAACATCCCTTCCCCAAAACCTAGTCCCCCATGCCCCTCACACCTCCTCCCGGACTGTGCTGCCACAGCCTCCCACTCTCACTCGACGGCCTCCCTCAAAAACGAAACCCTAGTCCCCGACGCCCCTCGCCCTCGTCCCAGATCCCGCCGCCACAGCCTCCCTCTCTCTGCTCCCCGCCGCCCCTTCTCCCCACCGCAGAAGTGCTCCTCTCTGCCGCACCATTGCTTGATCTAGCTTCCTTCTCACACCTCACCGCAGCCGCCTCCCTCCATCCCTCCTCGCGTCTGAACGTTGAACCCTAGCCCATTGGATGGGTTTCTCACCAGAACGCGCGTGCATCATAGCCACGATGCACGGTGCTCCGTCGAGCTCGCATGACCGCGTGCTTGCCAAGGGAGGCCTCTACACGGGAGATCCGACGCTCTTATACCGAGCCTCATCCTCCATGCCTCCACCCCTGTGCTGGCATCCCTGGCCCTCGATCCGGAGTCCCCGCACCGGCGTCCCTCTCTTACGCCCATCGATGGTCTGGATACGGAAGATCAATTGGCCCCAGTTGACGATTCGAGGGTGGTGGCATGATTTGTGCAGGTTCTTACTATTTTTTTCCCATAGGAATTACTCTTTTTCCTCTTTCTGTCGAGGACATCGTCGGGCCTCAGTACATGTTTAAGGTTCTGATCGTGGGTGTCAATTTGAACTTTGATTTTAGTCAGGATTCATTGTTGCCAGACTAGAGTCTCTAAACTAGTGGTTGCCTAGGTTAGTGATCGACTACCAGGGCACCTCTCCTCTTCCTTTGTTACCCGCGGCCGGACTCCCACGCTGCTTCCTTCTGAGCCACAACCTTCCTCCCACAGCCATCCTCCCGTGCTGGTGGTCTATGGTGAGTGTAGCTGCTCTCGCAAGTGAATAGGATTTCTTGTATAGAAGAGGTCAATAGAGCTCTGATTTGTGTGTGTTATTCCCCTGGCACGAAACTACTTGGTGCCCTGTTTCCGATTAGTCTAACTAGCAAGCGAATAGGATTTTATTTCCCTGTAGATGTTGAATTATGATCTATTTTCTTCTTTGTTTGATCTGCATTAAACTTTTGTAGATTTCCATGTGACTGGATGATGTATATGCCTTAAGCCATTGTTACTTTCTTGATCATTATAGGTTTTGCAAGTGTTGGAATATAACTGTCGCATGTACCTTGTGCTATTTTTAGACATCAAATGGCATGCGCATTGTTTCTACAGAATTTGAACACTTAATATCTACAGAATTTGACAATGTGGTGTGTTTGCATTGTTTCAGGTTCCTCTTGGCATTGCGTATATTGTTTGACTCGGCTTGAATCTTTGGATTGAGGTATCTCACAAGGAGGCGTCCAGCCTGCGGGTCTGAGCCATGAATAACAACTCGTGATGTATTATTGCTATCGGTGATCGCCCCCGCCTTCCCCTTGTTTGGATTTTAGTAGTCCTAGCCTAATGTAGATTCTGTTTCTTAATTGTTTATCCGCTGGCTTAGTTGCTCGTTGGCAGAAAAATTTAGGGCCAAGTTTTGCCCTTTGCTTGAACGGTTGCTCTCTTCCTTGCAACATAATGATGATGTAAATATCTATCTATATATCTTAGCTAGCCTTAGTAAGTACTAGTAGTAACTATATTAACCTACCAGCAGTAGCTACTCTGGGAGCGCAATGGCGTATGTCTTCCAGTTTAATTTATCAATGCCTATAGAGTGAGAGCGATCTGGTGGTGGAGTGTCACTGTCCGTAGCGATCCTAGGGTGCATGCATGATCTAGTTGTTGCTTCCTGTACCGTATATTGTTAAAAATGAGCTCTTTGATATCTACAACACCTTCCAGACCATGCTTCAGGTAGCACCTTGTGCCCTTATGTTTGCCTTTTGAAATACACTTTCTCACGATTATCATTATCTATTGGTACATTGTTTAAGATAAGAAATAACCTTAATCTTATTCTTATTGCTGTTGAAATTTATCTGGAGTTACTTTATGGTTTTTACAACACTTGATTCGATATTTCTGGACCGTCTGCTTTGGCTATGTTGAATATTCATGTCTTAATTTTGTTGTCACGTTTGGATGGATGTGTGGGTTAGTTGTAACTTCCACTTTATTTCACTTAAAGTTTATGTAAATGTGGATCTATTGTTGTTGTAGATGCTACTGCTGTGACAGAAGATCAGAAGAAGCCTGGAGTTGTGCACTATTGTTTTAGCTGATAGAGCCACCATGTTTTGGTCCTTGTGTATCTGTTTGATATTGTATGTAGGCTGTTGGATCTAAATTGTAATTAGAGTTGTTCTGAATCTGTTACTGTGCGGGCATGTAACTTTGTCTTATTCAGGTAGCTTTCTCATAGTAGAAAGCGCTTTATCCTTGTACATTATATTATTTGAAATATCTGGTTTGATATGGATGTATATTCCTGTTGAAAATGCTTTTGGCCCTGTATTGGTTATATAGTAACTGGATTGTAAAATGGCATAGGCCCTAGCAATGTTGGATCGCAACTGTGTGAAATTTGGAAAAGAACAGAACAAAAAAGAAATGGACTATAAATGGCCGAAGCCAAAAACGAAACTGACTATAAAAGGCCAAAGCCCAAAAACGAAACTAACTATAAGAGGCCAAAGCCCAAAAACGAAACTGATTATAAACAGTCAAAGGCCCAATAAATGCACAATAAAACGACTAAGAAGAAGGCTAGAATTTTTGGGATTGGCCCATTTGGAAGGCTGAACCGGACCGGGCTAAATCTTATCTATGACCAACCAATTGGTTATAGAAATCTGCCACGTCAGATTGCTTACGTGGACATACCAGATTCTCCATGACCAAAATTTTGGTCATAGACTCTATTACCATCTATTTTGATCATAACTGTCCATGACCAATTCAAAAAAAAGGTCGTTAGTTGTCTATAGTGACCCTCGCTATGTGACCAATTGATTTTGGTCATAGAAAGGTCATAGATGGATTACTATGACCTTTCAGTGACCAATATTTAGGGTCATCAGTTAGCACATTCTTTGTAGTGTATTTTGACTATGGCTAGGTTATTTTCTTTTACCCGCATTCGCTCCTACGTCTTCGTCTTCCTCCAGTCGCATGCATGTTCGAGCTCCTCCTCATAAAACCCTAGCCAGAGCTCCCCTTTCTCCACTCACTCCCAGCTACGCAATGGCCGCCAGCAGCTCTGCCCCTTCGACAACGGCGACTCTCGAGGCTACAACGGAGCCATCTCAGGGAGTGACGGTCCCACCGGAGGGGGTCATCGTCCCTGTCACCGTTGTGGTGGAAACCACCGACGACAACCAATAATGGGCGGCACCAGAGGCTGCTGAAGAGGATAATGGATACCACAAGGGAGCGTGGAGGGGCTCTGACCTCTCCCCTGAGGATCTGCAAGAACTCATCGCCGAGGGATATCTCCCCGCGGTGGAGGGTTTGGTCTGGCAGCCCGCGCCGGCCGACGAGGTGACTTCTTCTCCCCAAGCCAGAGAGAAGGTGTACCTCAAAGCCCAGCTAGTACGAGGTGTAAGCCTGCTAGTCTCCGACTTCTTCCTAGACGTCCTCAAGCACTTCCGAGTACTCCCCCACAACCTCTCTCCTAACAACATACTCGTCCTTAGCAACTTTGTAGCTTTGTGCGAAGGATATCTAGGAATCAAACCTAGATTAGATATGTTTGTGTACTTTTTCACCATCAAGAGAGAGTCTGTAGAGTCCAAGGACGAATTGCGGACTTGTGGAACTATTAGCTTTAAGTACCGGCCTAGTCGGCGCTTCCCCGACATCGTAGGGCATGAATCATGCTAGAACTGGTAGCACATATACTTCTATGGCCCAGATATTATCCTGCCTGACTGTCTTGAAATGTATCCCGACTTCGTCGATGGAGCCGCCGCTGAAGTACCTGCCTAGAGGACCCCAACCTCCCTTACATTCGATGACGAGGCTAACCGCGCCGTAAGGCGGATTGAATGGCTCGTGGACGGAGGTCTTCCAGGCTTGGACCTAGCCATGTGCTAGTTCACTAGGCGGATCCAGCCTCTGCAGCACCGTGCTGAGCTGATGTGCAAGTACACCAAGAGCAGGAAGGATCCTATGTGTATCTCGTAGGACAACTTCTCCACTGACTCCATCAAGCTCCGGCTAAAGGACATAGTCAAGGTGAAAGACAGGAAGCATGGCTTCAAGATCACCTACGACCTGTTCGAAGGTGGCACGTGCCCAGAGGTAGCTTCTATTTCCTTTGTTCCTCGTTATGTATATACTCTAAGGTCTTTCCGTCTTGACGTTATCAGTCTAACACATCTTTTATCCTGCAGTTGGCGACCTTGGCGGCAGATCAGATGGCCTCCCAGGTCTATGATCCTAAGCTGAAGGATATCCAGGTGGTGTCCGATGATGACACCCCCAAGGATCAACCAGCTCCGGCAGCACGAAAGCGGAAGAGCTCCACCTCTGACGCTACTGTCGAGGCCAAGAAGAAGAAGAAATCAGAGAGTGGAGTCTCCAGACGATCCACCGCCGCCTTGGAGGCAGAGAAGAAGAAATCCACCGGCATTCCCCTAACCAAGGCTCCTGCCATGGAGTAAGTGAATTCATTCTTTGACTTGTATTTTTTAGTTCGCACCTTATTCAACTCTTATACTTATACTTTGTACATTTCAAGAGGAAAGCCGGTGTTAGCCTGAAGCGATCCTCCAGAGATGCTGGAGGGTCAAAAAATATCCATGGCATGTTGACCAGAGATGTGGCCGCTAAGCCCTCTCCCGCTACTACTACTCCTACTCCTGCCACCAAGTCCACTACTGGTCCCGCTGGGCCTTCGTCCCCCGCCATCCCTAAGATCTCTGCCATGGAGACAGATGTCAATCCAATCTTTGACGTCTCAGACTCTGTCGGGATGGATGTCGCCCCCAGTGGACAGGCGACGCAGGAGAGTACTTCCGCCAAAGTGGCTGAAGCTCTGGCCAAGGATGCCACCGAGAAAGGGAAACATGTACTGGAAGGAGAGGAAGCAGAGGCAGTTGTGGCAACAAACAAGGTGGGAGCCTCTGAGCCATCAACTGCTATGATAATGTAGCAGGCGGCTAGGACATCATCCATGCCTCCGGCTTCAACAACTCCTCTAGCCACGAGTCCTCCGACATTGTGCCTGGATGACCTTATTGCACAGGTAGATGTCGTGTATAACAATGTCGGCATCTTCCATACTAAATATGCCAATCTGGCCAACAATCTCAAACTTTTTGCCATTGTAAGTCTTTAAACTTCACTTCTTTTACTTATAACATATCCCTCTATAGCCCCCGAGCTCTTAGGTGGATAAACAATAGTTATTGGCCTAAGTGCTCCAGAGAACTAAGAGTAGAACTTGTCCGTGTAGCCCCCGAGTTTCTAGTCTAGAATGACAATTCCAACTAGACACTCTAAGAGAGAACACTAGTTGACTAAAATCTTATAATGTAGCCCCCGAGCATATAGTTGAAACTAGATAGTTCTGACTAGATGCTCTAGAGAAACTAAGCATGTTTACTTTTTGCTGAATGAGAATAGATGGAGGATAGCCGCCAATGAGAGGTTTGCTGCCTTGCGGAAAGAACTGGACCTTGAACAGGGTAAAACAGCCTTCCTGAAGCAACAAATCAAAAATAGCCAGAGTCTGTTTCTTTTAACAGCTCCTTCCTTTTCCTCATGGATTCATTCCTGTCGTCTTCTCATAATGCTTTCCATTTTCCGTCTTACAGAGGCCATTGCCAAAGCCAAGAGCATCATCGGGCAATCCAAGCATATTCAAGAGCTTGACGATGAGAATAAAATTTTGAAGAAATACCTGGTTGATGTTGTCAAGGGCCATGAGGAGGTGATGAAGGCTATGCAAGAGTCTGCTGACACTGAGATGTAGTGCCTGAAGGAAGAAATTGAGTGCCTCAAGGTGCAAAATCAAGCTGCCCAAGAGCAAAACTCTCGGAGCCTTGAGGCGTACAAGAAGCTTCAATACGAGCATGGCATCTTGGCGGAGACATGCAAGCAAGCCGAATCTAGCATCTTCGGTACGTTTCCTCCGTCTTGGTTAATTATGTACCTTGGACAAATGTTTGATGTGCTTATACTCATGATCCTTGTATCTTATGCAAACCACAGCTCCCATTGGCTTGGCCAACTTGGGTGAAGGTGCTCCGGATCCCAAGGAATGCATGATTCTTGCCGGCAACTTTGCCAGCACCGCCATTTCTTAGGCCAAGGAGATAGCCCAGCCTTTGGGGATAAACATCAAGGCACAGACTCAGCGGCCAAGTACTCGGAAATCCTGTGCCGAGCCCCTGAGAAAGTCAAGGACTGGAAATCCTGTTGCGTCTGGGCTGGTGCAAGGATGACCTTGTCCTTGGTCAAAGCACACTAATATAACACCGACATTGATCTAGTGACCTCCGGCATGCCCAAGCTGGATGAGGAAGGGAAAGAGATCGATAGCGATGCTATTTGGAATTCCCTCGCTGGCTTCGACACCAGAGTTTCCAAGATGGTCAAGGCGAATGTCTTCATGCCTGCCGAGATCCTTGATGAAGACATGGCTTCTTCTGAGTCTAGCCCCTCTCCTTCCGAGTTTGATAAGCTATGTCGGCCTGGCTCTCATGTTGCTGATGATGCCACCACGAAGTCCCTTGCAGCAGAGCCATAAAAACAATATTTGTATTAAATGTATCTCTGCAATGTGTATGCAGAAAAACTTATGTGTTTGTAAGGTGAAAAAACATGTACTCAAGTTTCCTGCTACTTATCTGTTTCCAACATGTGTATATTTTTAAGCAAGTGTTGCCTTATCCATTATTCTAGTTCGTATTCTTGACCTTTCATGAGACGGAAGACTCGCAACATAGAACTATGCTCTCAGGTGATGATGCTTAATAGCACCGTCAAGAACCTAAGAGAAAAATCGCCGGCTTTGAGTGCCGAGAAGTCACTACTTCGGAATCCACATAAAAACTTCGAAAAACATGTAGACCAGAAAAATTAAGCTAACGCCATTGAGTGCAAATGCAAACTTGCGCATAAAGGGTTTATATGATCCAAAAATGAAAAACTAAAGGAGGTAAAAGACTCAGAAAATATGAGTGAACCAAATGCTTTATTTCATTGATCATATAATAAACTTATTACATAATATAAATGTGCTAAGTGTAAAAGGGACGTAGTCGTGCTATGTTCCATGGCCGATCTGTCTCTGGGTAATCATCATCGGAGTCACGTTGCTTGCGCTTGTGATTTTTTGGCCTATCTTTCAACTCACGAATATCAACGAGGTAGTAGGAACCATTAGCAATGCTTTGCTTATGACGAACGGTCCTTCCCAAGGCAGGGATAATTTGTGTGATTTCTCCTTCTTGAGTCTAAGCACTAGATCCCCTTCTTTAAACGAACGATGCTTAACACGGCAACTACGGTAGCCACGTAGCTTCTGCTAGTAGACGGCGGATCTCTGGCATGCTACCACGTGCTCTTCCTCGAGTAAGTCCACAGATAAGTGTCTAGATTCTTCAGCGTCATCCTCTTTGTAGGCGGCAACTCTTGGTGCATCATGGAGGATGTTGGGTGGTAGGACGACTTCTGCTCCATAAACCATGAAGAAAGGAGTCAAGACGGTGGATCTGTTGGGTGTTGTTCTTAAACTCCACAGGACATATGGTAATTCCTCCGTCCAAGCTCCAGCTACTCCACATAGCGGTGCTTCTAAGCGTGGCTTGATTCCGTGCAGAATTAATCCATTGGCCCTTTCAACTTTCCCATTTGACCGTGGGTGTGTCATAAATGCTAGGTCAAGGCAAGTGCCTTTTTCATGAAAGTACTCCTCAACTTCTCCGAGAGACAAATTTCTGCCGTTGTCGGTGATGATGCAGAGTGGGAGACCGAATCTCACCACTAGATCCCGGACAAAGTTTGGGGTTGTTGCCCCATCAAGATTTCTAATGGGTTTAGCTTCAATCCATTTTGAGAACTTATTCACTGCTACTAGCAAGTGTGTAAATCCACAAGGTGATGTCTGCAAAGGTCCCACCATGTCTAGCCCCCAGACTGCAAACGGCCAAGTTATTTGTATGGTTCGCAGTTCTTTAGCTGGAACACTTGGTTGTCTTCCATAGAAATGACACCCAAGGCATTTTTGTACCAACTTGTCAGCATCCGCCTTGGTAGTTAACCAGTAGAATCCTTGTTGGAAGGCCTTCGCCACCAATGACCGGGGAGCGGCATGATGCTCGCAATCTCCGAGATGTATCTCTCTAAGGATTTCAATACCTTGCTGCTGGGAGACACATCGAAGGAAAACTCCTATGGTACTTCTTTTGTATAGATGGTCGTCAATAATGACGTAGCCTTTTGCTCTGCACACTATTTGTCATCTTTCGACTTCATCAGCGGGAAAAGTTCCGTCTTATAGATAGTCCATGAATGGTTTCATCCAAGCCGGAGAGGTCACTATTACTGCGTTAACAAATGAGTCCACTCTATCCGGGTTGTCGGGGTCCGCTCCTTTCATGGATGGGGTCTGTAAATGCTCCAGGAAAACGCCTAACGGAATTGGTCAGCAAGCTGATCCAAGCTTTGACAGCAGATCTGCCTCCTCATTCTCCTCCCTTTTGACGTACTTGACTTCGTAGCCGTCGAAGCACTTAGCAATCTTGTCTACTTCGTCTCGATATGCCGCCATCGTAGGGTTCCGCGTGTTTCAGGTGCCAGCTACTTGCTGGGCAACCAAGTCGGAATCTCCATAGCAAACTATGCGCTTGATGCTAATATCCTTGGCTACTCGTAGTCCATGAATGAGGGCCTCATACTCTGCCATGTTGTTGGTAGCGTTGAAGTGAATTTGCAGGACGTATTGAAACTTCTCCCATGTTGGTGATTGTAATAATACACCAGCCCCGAGCCATTGAGTAACTTTGATCCATCAAAGTGCATGACCCAATATTCTGGCTCTGGCCCAGGAGTATCTTCTGGAAGCTCTGTCCAATCTACAATAAAATCCACCAATGCTTGTGACTTGATAGCATCGCCCCTCTTGTAGATGATGTCAAAGGCGGCAAGTTCAATGCCCCACTTTTCCACTCTTCCTGTAGCGTCGCTGTTGTTGATGATGTCGGACAATGGAGCTTTGCTCACTAATGTGATGGGGTGCTCTTGGAAGTAATTCCTTAGCTTCCATGAATCAAGGAATACTCCGTAAGCTATCTTCTAGTAGTGCGGGTAATGCTGCTTGGATTCTGTCAAGACCTCGCTTACGTAGTAAACTGGTCATTGAACTCCGTATTCATGCGTTGGCTCCTTGCGCTCCACCATGATAATGATGTTGATTACTCGGTTGGTTGCCGCCATGTAAACTAACATAGGCTCCCTTGATACCGGTGCTGCCAGTATTGGCGCGGAGGAGAGTATTCTCTTCAACTTCTGAAGTGTTGCATCAGCCTCGTCCATCCATACGAATTTGTCCGCCTTCTTGAGCAACTTTTAGAGCAGCATAGCCTTCTCCCCAAGTCTGCTGATGAACCGTCTTACTGTTGCTACGCAGACCGTGACCTTTGTATGTCCTTCAGGCATGTCGGACGCTTAATCTCAAGGATGGCCTTGATTTTCTACGAGTTCACCTCGATTCTGTGATGCGAAACGTTGAAGCCCAACAGCTTGCCAGATGGTACCCCGAAGATGCACTTCTTCGGGTTCAGCATCATGTTGTATTTCTGGAGATTGTCGAAGGTTTCCTGCAAGTCAGCGATAAGGTCATTTGATTTCTTTGACATTACCGCGATGTCTTCCAGGTAAGCGTGTATGTTGTGACCTATTTGGTCATGTAGGCAGTGTTGCATTGTCCGCTGGTAAGTGGCACCAGCATTTTCAGCCCAAAGGGCATCGTGACATAGCAGTATGTGCTGTAAGGTGTGGTGAATGAAGTGGCCAATTGGTCTGACTTTCGCATCTGGATTTGGTAGTAACCTGAGTAGGCATCGAGAAAGCACAGAAGTTCCGAGCCAGCTGTCGAGTCAATGACTTGGTCAATGCGAGGCAAAGCAAACAGATCCTTCAGGCACGCTTTGTTCAAGCCGGTGTAATCAACACACATTCTTAATTCATTGTTTCCCTTTTGGGGACAAGTACAGAATTTGCCACCCATCGAGTGTGAATAACTTCTTGGATAAAGCCAGCCTTAATTAACCTAGCTATTTCTTTGCATATAGCCCTTCGTCTTTCATCACCAAAGCGTTGTAGAGATTGTTTCACCGGTTTAGCATTAGGATCCATATTCAAGTTGTGCTCGGCAAGTTCCCTAGGTACACCTTTCATGTCGGCAGGTTGCCAGGTAAAGATGTCCCTATTCTTACGGAGGAACTCGACGAGCGTGCTTTCCTATTTGGGATCCAGGTCCGTACCAATGGTGGTGGTCTTGGAGGAATATCCTTCAACAAGCTCCACCTGCTTGGTCTTGATGGCGGCCTTGAATGCGGGTTCAGCAGCAGTGATGTGCTTCTTCAAAGCCGGTATCTCTGAGGCATCGACCTGGCTCTAGATCTCCTTGAACTCCTCACCGTAGAGAACTGCTTCGATGAAGGAGGCTTCACTAAGCTCGCGCTCTCGTTCCTTGGTGAAGCTTCTGTCAACGGTGATGATGTTGTTCGGTCCGGGTATCTTGAGCTTGTTGTAGACGAAGCATGTCCTTGCAAGGAAGGAGTGGAAGATGTCGCGGCCAAATATAACGTGGTACACGCTCTTGAAAGGCACCACTTCAAAGGTCATGCATTCTTGGCGGTAATTGTTGACATCGCCAAAAGCGACCGGAAGGGTGATGCAGCCCAAGAAATTTGCTTGTCGGCCAGGGACAATGCCATGGAACACGGTGCTTCTCTTCCTTAGATGGGTCTCCGTTAAGTTCACCTTGTGCATTGTATCCAGGTACATGATGTTGATGCTACTTCCACTATCCACGAGGCACTTAGTGAACTCTGTGTTGTCAATCAAAGGGTTGATGACCATGGCATACTAGTTCTCTGTTGGGATAAGGTCTGGGTGATCCTTCCTATCCCAAGTAATTGGATTCTCCGACCACCTGATGTACTAGGGAACTGGAGGGAATGTAGCCATCAGTATCCTCAGTGAGGTTTTCTGGGCCCGGACAGTGGGGGTACCAAGGAAGGTATGGTAACACGGAGCCTTTTTTCAAAGGGGTTTTTCCCTTTACCCTCTCCCTTGTCGGAGGACTTGGGTTCCACGTCTTCGTCCATGTCACTTGATTCCTTGGATTCTGATAAGTCCATTTTGCATCACTATTCTATATCATAATTTACTGTTATTCATTGATATATTTCATATTAAGAGATGATACTTATGTTATTTCATCTGTTTTTGCATGGTTGATGACTTTTGGAGCATGGACCGCTACAGTCAGCATTCTGATGGAAAAGGTGCTGTTTGGAGGCAAAATTCGCGAAGACCATAAAATTGGGGAAATATACAGAAAATCCTATTTTTACAGAAGATAAAGGAAGCCAGAAGGAGGAGTGGAGATGGGCCATAGGGGGCCCACACCACCCCCTGCCGTGGGCTACCCTAGGCCACGCCACCAGGTGGTGTGGCCACCCTGGCCCACCTCTGGCTCTCCCCTCTGGCGTATATATTCCTCCCGAAACCCTAAGACTTGGGGAGCGACCATAGAAAGATTCTGCCGCCTCTGCGGGACGGAAAACATTGAGAGAGAAAGATCTCTCCGGTAGACAGATTTCTGTCAGGGAATTCCTTCCCGGAGAGGGGAGATCGTCGCCATAAACACCACCATCAAGCTGGACTTCATCGGGATCATCATCATCATCACCACCATCATCACCATCAGCACCCTCATCACCATCTCCATATTGCTATAACAATTGGGTTGAATCTTGCATTAGTTCTTAGGGGAAACTTTCCCGGTGTTGATTACTCTTTGTAGTTGATGCTATTGAGTGAACCATTGAATTATTGTTTATGTTCAGATTGTTATACATCATTATTCCATCTCTGATCATGATCCATATGATGTCTTGTGAGTACTTTGTTTTGTTCTTGAGGACATGGGAGAAGTCATGTTGTTAGTAGTGGAGTTGTGTTGAGAAAGATTCAATAGTTTGATATTTAAGTTGTGGTGTACTTCTTCTAGTGGTGTCATGTGAACGTCGACTACATGACACTTAACCTATATGGGCCTAGGGGAATGCATTGTGTATTTGGCTACTAATTGTAGGGGTTGCCGGAGTGACAGAAACCTGAACCCCCGTTAGGAAACCATTGCACAAGGGACGTAAGGGTCTTAGAGTTTAAAGTTGTGGTTAGGTTTCTACCTTAATTACTTTCTTGTACTTACGGATGTTTGCAAGGGGTATAATCACAAGTATGTATTAGTCCTAGGAAGGTTGGTACATTAGCATAGGTTCACCCACACAACACTTAGCAAGCTAAAGAATATTAATCAACTATATGAAGCGAAAGCACTTGATAGTCTTCCCGTGTGTCCTCGAGAATGTTTGGTCATCTTAAGTAATACAACCATCTTGTCCTTTCCTGAATAAAGGATTGGGCCACTTGCTGCATTTATTCCTACTGTCTTTTATTTACTCGTACTTTGTTTACTTGCTTTATCAAAAACCCCTAAAAATCCGTTTGCTAAGTATTTGCAGAGAATTCCTGATCCATACCACTAGCCAGCACCTTTTGCTCCTCGTTGGGTTCGACACTCTTACTTATCGAAAATACTGCGATACACCCCCTATACTTGTGGGTCATCAAGACTATTTTCTGGCGCCGTTGCCGGGGAGTGAAGCGCTATTGGAGAGTGGAACTTGTAAAGGAAACTTCTACTGTGAGTATTGTTTACTTCTGTAGGTTGCTTTTATTTTCGTTATGGATAATCCGCTGAGTTTCTTATTTGGCAATGCTACTACCACTGCTAAGGTAGTAGATGAGCCACCACCTGCTGAGAATGATGCTTTTAAAATACCTACAAGAATTATTGATCGTGTTATGGATAACTACTATGTTGGGGATGGAACTGTCCATCCCGGTGATCATTTGCTCTTTATACATGAATTATGCGGGTTGTTCAAGTGTGCAGGTATTACTACAGATCAAGTTAAGAAGACGTTATTCTCATTATCACTAAAAGGAAGAGCTGAGGAATGGTATAAGCTGCTGAAGAATGGGCAAGCTCTAGAATGGGAGGAAATAGTACCTCTCTTTTATTCAAAGTTTTATCCTCCTAGTGAGATTCATAAAGATCAGAATCAAATATACAACTTTTGGCCTCTTGATGGAGAGAGTACAACTCAAGCTTGGGGGAGATTGAAGTTACTTATGCTCAAATGTCCCATTCATGAGCTCCCCAACAATATTATTATCAATAACCTTTATGCAAGGCTCCCTCTACATGACAAGGATTTATTGGATGCTTCTTGTGTTGGATCATTCACTCGCATGGAAGAAGAAGCTAAATGGGATCTTCTGGACTGTATTCAAGACAATGCTAAAGCTTGGGAGAATGACAAAGGTAGAAAGTCAGGTATAAATTATGATTATGAATGCATTGAATCTTTTATGGGAACTGATGACTTTCAAAATATTAAAAATGCTTATGGTCTAGACTCTCAAGCTATTGCTTCTTATTTTAAGGCTTTTGCTTCCTATATTGAAGTGGGTAAAAAGAAGTGGAATAAGTATCATGAACCTTATAAAGATATTGCTAAGAGTGTTCCTGCAAGAAATACTGAAGTTTATACTGCTAATCATGTGTTACCTGAACCTTATATTGAGAAAATGCCTTTCCCAGTTAAGATAAGGAACATTCTATGATAGCTAGTATGTTTAATGGAAGTATGAATGAAGCTGCTGAACCTGATAAACAAATAGTTGATGAACCTATAATAGCAAATGTGAAAGACTTTGTTTCTAAATATGAAGAAGAGGGACACACTATCCTTTGTAAGGATACCTCTAATATTGTTTCACAAGGTAGTGTTATGAGAGCTGGTATTCCTGTGTTTTCTGTTAGAATAAGTGATCATGTTTATGATGGCCCTTATGATAGTTATATTGTTAAGTTTATGCATGATACTGAAAGTTACTATGAGAGAGGGAAAAGTGTTCTTATGTATCTCAATAATATCAAGTTTTCTCGATTTATGCTAAAAGTTTTTATGTTGCAGTTGTTTTGCCTTCTTATGCAAGAAGCCTCTGGTTTCAACAACTTGTTTGTTTACAAAATTACCTTGCATAGGAAGTGGGTTAGACTTAAATGTGTGTATTTTTGCTTCTTAATGCTCTCTTTCACTTCAATTCATATTCCTATGTGAGCATCTTTGAAATTATCATGCCCATCTTAATGGCTATAAAGAAAGAGCTTTTTGGGAGACAACCCAGTTTATTTTTGCTTTCAGTTTGTTTATGTTTCTTTGAGTCTTGGAAGTTATTACTTCAGTAATAACCTCTCCTTATCCGTTTTGTTTGGTTCTTTGTGTCAAGATCAACCTCTAATGAGAGAGAAGTAATATTTGGGGAAGTTGCTGTCCCGAAACAGATTTTTGTGCTTCACCGTAAAAATTTGTGAGAGATCTATGTATGTCGGATTGAGCTGTAATTTTTTGTGCTTCTTCCCCAAGTTGTTATTTAACTTTCGTTAGTTTTGCACTTTTTGATTTGAGCAACAGAAGATTTTCGAAAAAATTGATCTTTACCTGCTGGTCTGTTTTGACAGATTTTGGCACTCTTGCATCTGCCTCTTTATTCGATTTCCTTTTTGAATTCTTTTTGGGTTTTCGGAAGGAGTTGCTACAGTAGCTTATGTTTTGATGGTTTTCAGTTGAAGTTGCACTCAAAAGGTTTTATCACTTCACTTATACTAATGTTGCTAATGAGAACTGTGTGAAGTTTTGCGTGAGAGAAATTTCCAGGTAGTGGAGAAAATGGTGTAATGAGGAAGTAAAAGGTTTTATGACTCAAGTATTAGGTATATGAAGATGAAGATATTGATGTTATTCAAGTGGTGACTCTGGAAGAACCTACTAGATACCAAATTCAGAGACCTGCAGAGTCCGTTTTCAAATAGGTAACAGTTCTGGTAAGAAAAGTTCCGTGAAAATACTATCCAACTATATTTTTGCAGTTTCTAGTCAATAAGAAAAGTTATGAAGCGAAAAAGGGACAGAAACGGAGCCAGGGTGGCTCACACCACCTTATGGCGCGGGCCTGCCCCTGGCCGCGCCACCAGGTGGTGAGTCCACCCCGGACTCCGTCTCCGACTCGTTTTCTCCCAGTACCTTCCTTTTGTTATGAAACTTCGTAATATATAATCCCCCGGATCCCCCGAGGTTCGTATATCGTGTTTTCGTTTTGATCTGTTTCTGCCAGGAACGATCTTTGAAGCTTAGAAGCGCAATGATGTCTGCTAAGGATAAAGGGAAGGATCCTATGGAGGAAGACCTCCAAGACCCCGGGCAGGAGAAGGAGATCAAGAGTGAAGATGAAGAGGAGGCAAAGCACACCGACACTACCATTGCAAGCATTGGAGTGGTGGGAAACCTTGACAGGACAATGTCAATGGGAGGGAAGCCTCTTCATCACCATTCAGATCCCTGGTCACTTCCTCCGTGCGCCAAGAATCCTTTCCATACCCTTATCCATGAGCATCAATACCAGAATATGCCCAAGGAGAAATTACCCTCCAATTGGGATTTGCCTCATTCTAGCCATGCAGGAAAAGAAGACTTCAAGGAGGAAGTGTGGGGAAAGAATCACAAGAGCTGGAATTCGCAACCCGACATGATCATGAGCCGCATTGAGCAAAACTCGCAGCTTATTCGCAATCTCACCTTTGAGATCGAGGACTTGGGGAAACTGATCAAGGAGCTCATCAAGAGGATACCACCACCACCAAAGGAGTAATTCGTCGTCAGGTTTGGCATCCCCTTGGTTTGTTCCAAGCTTGGGGGAGTGCCGCGGTATCACATCACTATCTTCTATCTTTTTACCTTTTTAGTAGAGTCATATCATGAATAGAGAAGTTATCATGTAGGATGGTTTGCATTATGGAAGTGTCCCCTCTCTGGTTAGATATGTATCCCTTGGTGTGAGTTGCCGTTATGGATTATTAATGAGAAGTTCTATCATTTACTCTTTTGCATAGCTTATATTAGTTTTCAATTCGTGGTTATATGATTGATCTTGTTGTTAGTATTGGTAGCACTCTGGGATCATTGAGTTAATTTAGTTGGTTTTGGCAAACTTGGCTCGGTCAGTAGCAACACTATTTTTGAGAGTTGAATGAAAAGATAAAAGTACTCTAAAGAAATATAATTGCATCATCTTTCTTTCTTGATTTGCTCATAAGTTTAGTATTCTCTAGTTAAGATCTTTTGTGCTTCCAAGGAAGATTGCATGTTTGTTTTTATCACTTGTATGTTTGTTTGTTTCCTTCAACTCTTATACTTGCAACCTAGCCTTGCTAGCCAAAAACCTGTACTGAGAGGGAATTCTTCCCGTGCATCCACCTCCTTAAACCAAAACCCATGCCATTTGTGTCCACCATACCTACCTATTAGCATTATTGCTATTCCAAGTAAATTCTTGTTTTATCTACCTCCCAAGTTAAACTTGTTATGTGAAAATTAGTGATTAAAGCTCTCACAAACTTGATGGCACACTTTACTTTCTTGCACTTAATAAACTTGAACCATTGTGCCCATCTATGTTGCGTATATGCTTGCGCTTTGTGAGTTGTGAATTAGCAGAACCATGTTGTCATGGGGAACGCTTTCAACATTGCACTGGTACTTTGTACCTAGTTGATATCATGTTCTTTTCTCTATGGATGTCGTCGGTGTGAAATGAAAGGGGAGCTTGTAAGTCCATGGAGTTATGCATGTGTGTTAGAGAAACGCCTGGGCCGCTGGTCGAATCCATGCTGACATGGTGGAAACCTGCAGCGTAACCATAATGAGCATCTATGGAGCATTCTTCTTATAAAAAAGAGATAGAGATTGAGAAAAAGAGAAAAAGAAAAAAAAGAGATATTATGAAAAGAGGAAAGAGAGAGAAAAAAAGCACCATATTCCCATGGTAAATAAGAAGATTGTTGAGATACTTGTTGTCTGCTTGCCTTGTCATTTTGATATGGGGATTCTTCCGTATCATCGGGCAAGGGGTACCCCGTTGGCGGTTCTCTATGATACACATATGCTTACGATGACAAGAACTTACCGGTGACTAAACTTGAGTAGCATGAGGAGCGGCCCTCGTATTCAAGGGACATGAGATTCTCAATTTACAACTTGTCAATGCATATCCTCATATTTGATCACTTTAACCTTAACCACCTAAAGATGCCTATGATAGGGGCAATGAGAGCTGAAAGCTAATAAGTATCATATTTTTTGGGAGCTCTTTATGAGACTTGCAATCCCTACTTCCCTCTACGAAGGGCCTTTCTTTTACTTTTTAGTTGAGTCAGTAAACCTATTCCCTTCTATCTCAGCAAGTATTTTGAGTTGTTGTGTTTCATTCATTCATATGATGATTTATTCAATCATGTTTCTTATGTTCCTTGTTTTACACTTTGCTCTTATCATGATGTTTACTACTTGGAAAGCTATCATTGAAAAATCAGTTATTTGTGAACTCCAGCAAATTATCAACTATTCTTCGACCAAGAGCTAAGTTTTCCATTACCAATTATGATTTACTTCATGTATCTTTAATTTGTTTCCTTTACTTATTGCAAGTAAGTTATATAATAGTGAGTTGTCTTCTATTATGATCTATGTATTGATGAATGTGATGCTTCTTGTATGTATTCTTTTATCGACTCTTCACTCCATAAACCTGAGGTCATGTTTATTGAGCTCAGTTTTGCTTGGGGACAAGCGAAGTCTAAGCTTGGGGGGAGTTGATACGTCCATTTTGCATCACTATTATAAGTCATAATTTACTATTATTCATTGATATATTTCATATTAAGAGATGATACTTATGTTATTTCATCTGTTTTTGCATGGTTGATGACTTTTGGAGCATGGACCGCTGCAGCCAGGATTCTAATGGAAAATGTGCTGTTTGGAGGCAAAATTCGCGAAGATCAGAAAATCCGAGAAAATATACGGAAAATCATATTTTTCCAGAAGACAAAGGAAGCAAGAAGGAGGAGTGGAGATGGGCCACAGGGGGCCCACACCACCCCCTGGCACGGGCTACCCTAGGCCGCGCCACCAAGTGGTGTGGCCACCCTGGCCCACCTCTGGCTCTCCCCTCTGGCGTATATATTCCTCCCGAAACCCTAAGACTCGGGGAGCAACCATAGAAAGATTACGTCGCCTCTGCGGGGCGGGAAACACCGAGAAAGATCTCTCCAGCAGACAAATTTCTGCCGGGGGAATTCCTTCCCGGAGAGGGGAGATCGTCGCCATCAACACCACCATTAAGCTGGACTTCATCGAGATCATCATCATCATCACCACCATCATCACCATCAGCACCCTCATCACCATCTCCATATTGCTGTAACAATTGGGTTGAATCTTGCATTAGTTCTTAGGGGAAACTTTCCCGATGTTGATTACTCTTTGTAGTTGATGCTATTGAGTGAACCATTGAATTATTGTTTATGTTCAGATTGTTATACATCATTATTCCATCTCTGATCATGATCCATATGATGTCTTGTGAGTAGTTTGTTTTTTCTTAAGGACATGGGAGAAGTCATGTTGTTAGTAGTGGAGTTGTATTGAGAAAGATTCAATAGTTTGATATTTAAGTTGTGGTGTACTTCTTCTAGTGGTGTCATGTGAACGTCGACTACATGACACTTCACCTATATGGGCCTAGGGGAATGCATTGTGTATTTGGCTACTAATCGTAGGGGTTGCCGGAGTGACAGAAACCTGAACCCCCATTAGGAAACCATTGCACAAGGGACGTAAGGGTCTTAGAGTTTAAAGTTGTGGTTAGGTTTCTACCTTAATTACTTTCTTGTACTTACGGATGTTTGCAAGGGGTATAATAATAAGTATGTATTAGACCTAGGAAGGTCGGTACATTAGCACAGGTTCACCCACACAACACTTAGCAAGCTAAAGAAGATTAATCAACTATATGAAGCGAAAGCACTTGATAGTCTTCCCGTGTGTCCTCGAGAACATTTGATCATCTTAAGTAATACAACCGGCTTGTCCTTTGCTGAATAAAGGATTGGGCCACTTGCTGCATTTATTCCTACTGTCTTTTATTTACTCGTACTTTGTTTACTTGCTTTATCAAAAACCCCTAAAAATCCGTTTGCTAAGTATTTGCAGAGAATTCCTGATCGATACCACTAGCCAGCACCTTCTGCTCCTTGTTGGGTTCGACACTCTTACTTATCGAAAATACTGCGATACACCCCGTATACTTGTGGGTCATCAGATTCCTCCTCCTTCTTCTTCCCTTTGCCCTTTCTGTGGGGTCTATTCTTCTGACTTTGCTTGTAGCCGGACTTAGGGTCTTCCTTGAGGTTATTGACAAATTTGCATTGGCAGTTGGTGTGGGTGGCTTTTGCCGTTTGCGTCGAGGTGTACGAAACACGGCATATCGCAGTACTCTTCGTATGTTTGGGGAAGGTGGGGCGCTGAGGGTGTATAATCACTCCTCTGCTGCCCATGGCTAGCCCTCCGGCCACGTCCACATTGTCCGCCTCCGCCTCTGCCAGTGAATTTTGTGGCGACCATGTCAGCTGTTTGCTTTTCTTAAGGCGGCGTCTTCCGCTTGTTATTGTTGTTCTTTCTAGCCTGGGTAGGGATTGCTATTGCCGGCAACGATCCGTGCGCATCATCATTAGAAGTGGCAAACTCGCTAGCCATGGCGATCATTGCGTTGAGGTTGAGATCATTGTTGTCTTTCTTGCACTTCAACGTATGCCGGAGCAAAGTTCCCTTCTCCAAATCATCAATGAAGGCGGCCATTGATGTTTGCAAGAGCACAAATCGTTTGTAGCTAGTTTTGATGTATAGATATCGATCCCATAGGGAGCCCAAAGGTGAGTGTTTATGGGTGAAGTCTCTGTCACACCCTATAACACCTCAAAAATATTAAAGGAGAATATCATTTCCAATCACCAAAATTAGGGTTAACAAAAGCTTTTTAATATTAAACACTATATGAATGCATGTGTATTTGATAATGATGTATGAATGCTTGTTATGCCATGTTTGATTGTTATAGATGATAAGGATTAGCTTGAGGATCAAAACAATATCATCTAGGTCAAATCCAAACAAAATCCAATCAAAAGGAAATCAAATTATAAGGCATATGACCTAATGGTCATTTTTGCCAAAGTTAACCACTAGCCCACTTTGGGCCTCTCTAGTAAATGATTTCAAACAGAAACAATTCCACTTCTTTTCCCCCCTTGCTAGACCAAGTGAAAATGAACACAAGTTAACTTTACAACCTTACCGAAACAAATTCAAACCCTATTTGAGAGACATTTCAGAATTGAATCAAGTGTAGGTATCTAGATGGCCATTTCTCAAAAACCAACCAAACCTTCTCCACTTGACAAATCCCAGCAACCAGAGACACTCAAGCATGTGACCAACACACTCACCAAATATAATTTGAAAATTCAAATCTTTAGTTCATGCGGCTATTTAATCGAACACTTAGCAGGCATAGTACAGATATAACAACTATTTATTGTTGTGATCAATCTAGTGATCATCTCTATACTCGACGCAGCTCCACTACTCGCCCATGATCATTCCCAGTACCATACCGTGCAGCTAGCACCACTCACTCGATGTTTGCACCAGTGCCAGCCCGTACCCGAGCGTGCCATGCCGGTCGAGCATGGACATGACGCCACACGCCACGCCGCCCTCTACCACGACCACAAGGAGACAAGCGTGACCTCACCGCACCCCCAGCCCATGCCTCGACCAAAGACAAGTAGTGGAGACGTCAGGATCACCGCGCCCATTTACTTCTCTGCCATGCCGAGCGCATGCCAGAGTGCCGAAGCCGCCTCGCATAGCCACGCTGTGCCTCGCTCTCTCCTTGCGTACATGCACTCGCTGCATCACCAGCAACCTCCCAGACACGATCGTTCGTTGTCGCGCGCCCCGTGACCACCGTACGCCATCATGAACATCGTGGTACCTGAGCAGAGCATGGACGTCTCTCGTCTGATTAAGACCGCGCCTCGCCATGCCACTACGTGCATGACGATCGCAACAGACCACCGTGTCGACCTATGCCCTCCGCCATGCTGATAGCCCTCTGTATTAACATCATCGACGAGCCAGAGCCATGCCACGCTGCTCCTCTTGCCGGTGTATAAATAGGACCCTCCCACAGCCTCCAAAGGCACACCATTCGACTCCCCTCTCACTTAGAAACACCCCAGAGCAAGGCGAGCACCACATCGCCAGAATTTCGCAGGAGCCCGCCGCTGCAGTGAAGGAAATGAGTCGTTGATTGGAGCCACCCTAGGAGCCGCCGCGACCACCATTCGACTCGCCGTCATCTACCAGCCCATTCGCCCCCATCGTCAGACCTAGCAGGAGCCCTGGTAAGCCCCGATCGACCCCTACCGTAGCGCTAGGTTTAGAATCTCGCGCGCTCACTGTTGCGGAGACGATGAACTAGAGTCGTCAATCTCGTTCTAATCCTGTGGCTTAGAATAGCTAATACCACTTCGCTTAGATACAGCCGCTAACATGTGAGACCAGCCTGAGAGTAGCCCGCTATGCGCACGCTGCATAGCTGGGCCGGCCCATAAGCATTCCCGCGCTTAGCCCAGAGATTCAAATATAGATTTTCCATTTAATGCAAAATCCTATTCTATCAATAGTTTCAAAATTGAATTCAGGGAGATTTACTTAACCAAAATGCATGATTCCAATTTTGTTAGAAAGGTAGTGAAAATATTTACACACTCCCGTTGGATTCAAACAGTTTGAAATTATAGATCGCCTATAGTAAAATTAACAAGAAAGAGACTTTTCCAACTTCAAACATTTATATAAAATTAACCATAAATGCTTTTGAGTGGATTCCAACTCTCAAAAATCCCATTTGCCATGCTCTATATGAATATGTAAATAGATTTAGTTTTACATGTAGTGATTATGGACTAGGATTAAAAGAATGCTATATAGCCATTTCTAGTCACTTTAATATTATTAAATAACAATATTCAACTTTATAATATATGTCAACCCCCTTTAAATCACTTTACCAAGTATTAGAATATATGGTGATGACATGTGTCAACATGATCCCATATTTTAATAGGAGGATATTAAATCTTAAGTATTTTTCAATGAGTAGAAATTGCATTTTCCAAAACAAGATAAATAAGAATATGTCAATATTTCATGTGGTGACTGAGATGATGCTAGATCATCTAGTGTGAGCCCTTGTGTGCTAAATAGAAGTAGCTAAGTATTGTTTGGTGATTGTGTACCTCGTATTTACTTAGACGCTAGTACCGACCCAGGCTACGAGGAGGAGGAGTACTACGAAGAAGAAGAAGAAGAAGAAGAGAACTTCAACAACTACACCAACCAAGGAAATCTAAACTATGTAAGCTATCCATGCAAGATAACCTATGCAAGATGCATTAGGCATGCTTGGTTACGCAATCTTGATTATACCAATCCCAAGTTTTACTTGCAAGATTTATTCTTTTGCTTTTACCAAAGTTTCTTACGTAGCTAATTAATTGTGATTAGTGGAAAATAGGATGGATACCATCAATATCATAGAACTAGTCTTGGGAAATTACACTTAATTAGCACCCCTCAATAGTGATACTCTCATTAATAGTGGCTAGTGCTAAACTAAACTTGATCACTTTAGATGGGAACACTTGGAGAAAATGATTATGAAAACCTTGGAATGATGAGTCATTCTATTGAAATGTTTTGACATGTGTTATGAAACACAATGATTTGATGATGATACTAAATGAGGCATGTGCCTTGACTTTGATAAAAACTGATGGTTAGGTTCGGATGCGATACCATTCCAACTTTACCGTACAGCCACAATACCTGAGTTGGGTAGGGCTTAACTGGAATTTATATGTCTTAGTATGGGTTCCCTCGCGGAAAGAGATTGAGCTGAGGCTACCTCGTGAATATGAATGTACACCTATGTAGTCCCCGGGATGGCGAATGGCCATGGTTGGGAGGCCAAACTCATAGGGGAGGTGCATATACTAGGGTGTGTAATTGAAAGGTTAGGATTGATTATCTGCATACCAAGTATGATGATTCAGGGTTATCCCTGATGGATGTATCGAATTTTGTGGTGAAAGTGTATCACCTCTGCAGAGTGTCAAACTATTCGAATAGCCGCGTCCGCGGTTATGGATAGTTGGAGTGGCCATACTGTTCCGTTGTCAGATGTTTTCAAAATGACTTGTGACTTGAAAGATGACTTTGACTTGACCACCACAGAGTCGTGGACATGAAACTAGGTTCCCACTTAAGTAATCTAGATAAGTAAAATCGGATTTACTACTAAGTATTTCTGAAATAAAATTAGCTTATTGCAAATAAGCCTAGAGCTTAAGATTCCTACTAGCATTGCCTTACTTACATTAGTGATAGTTTGTGAGTACTTTAAGAGTACTCATGGCTTTGTCCCTGGCTATTCCCATGGCTAGACTATGAGGAGGACTACCCGGAGGATGGACAACAGGAGGTCTCTGACAACTAGGAGCATCTCCCATCGTCACCATTGCCTGTGACAATGAAGATGGAGTCTACTACGTTTATTTCCACTGCTTTGATGTGTATTAAGACTTGATCATGAGATTAACTATTTGTAAGACTATTATGGTTTGTAATGTATGATGTACTGTGGTACCAATTCTGTTATGTCTCGCAAAAATGGTAATCCTGGGATTGTGATGTACGGAATAACAGGCATCTGGACCTTCAATGTATCCAACAAGCAAGTGGGTTTTCAAGTCTTCAATCTTCGGTCTTTTGCTTGTCAGCATTTTAAATGTTTCTTTCATCTTTGGGGTGCTGGTGGCCCAAATTGGAAACGTGAATTACAAGCTTGGCAGAGAGATTGTGATAATGAATGGATCATTGTTAGCCCTGCAAAAAAGAGAGTTCAACTTGCTATGTCTGCTATGAACCAGTCTAATCCCAAGTCTATTATTAGATCTGGCACTAAACCTCAGAAAAAGCTTGTCTTTGCTGAACATATTTGCTACTCTGCTCGCAAAGGATATGCTGAGATGCCATCTGCAGAACCCTTAACTGGCAATGACATTGAGGATCGTACTGTGATACCCTTTGGTAATTTCACACAGCAAGTTGTCAACATGGTTTCTGCCAGTAATTCTGTAGCTTTGTCTTCAACCTCCCCAAATTCTCTATCACATGATTCAATCTCATCGGACTCGGAGGAGGATTCTCCACCTGAGCCTACAGGATTGGAAGAGGTTGTCAATGATATTGCTTTCAGGTTTTGGGAGTGTCGTAAGTGCTTGTCAATGGGCCATACTGCTGCTGTTTGTACTCGTCAGATTAGATGCAGGAAGTGCTTTCACTATGGACACATTGAAAAGGCCTGTCTTAACAGATTTTCTAAAAAAGCCCAATGATGGGTTCCAAAAAAGGCTACTCTTAGGGACAATGAGTTGGAATCGGTGACGGTTGTTCCGACTCCTCCTGTCGTTCCGGATTCCTCTAAATATACGGCGACCCCTGAAACCCCAACACAGGACACTACGCCTACGTCGCCGCCGAAGCCACCGGATAGATCAGAGTCCATGGCGAACTATGAAGTAGATCCTTTTGCTTGGCTCCCTTGGGGGCACCAGATCATTGATGGAGGGGATACGAGGCTGCCGCGTACTTACTATTTTCCGACCCATGATCCCCCCCAACGTCACCAAGCTTATTGCGTAGCTATTGTTGAGCCTAGGCCGCCTACTCCTACTACTGGTCTTTGGAGGAATCTGGTACGTGATTTTCTAGAAGGTCCACTCAATCGCAATGTGGTTAGCTCTCAGGCGAGTTTATTTGGTGTTGGTCTGTTTCATATGAGCAATCCCAATGCCTGTCATGCTTTAGTTCAACATGGTCAATTCCAACTCCAAGATCGTTTTGTTAGATTCGAGTTTGCTAGTAGCACTGCAAATCACAGAGCATCTCAAGGTTTTAGAAGGGGATGGCTCATGTTTCTGGGTATTCCACCTGATTATCGCACTGGATATGATATTGCTAATGCTGTATCCATGTTTGGGCAATTTCACTTTTGGAACCATAATGACCCATTATTGGACAGAGCCCTTGTATATGCTTCGTTCCCATCCCCTGTTCTGGTACCGCGCGATGTGGTTTTTGGTAGATTTGCAACGGTGGGTGGAGCAAGAGAGCTTTGGTCTGCTGCGGTGTACATCCTGTCTGCAGATTTTGCTGATAACCTCCCTGCTGATGAGGATCAGATGCCACCTGATGGAAATCCTCACCCGATGCCTGTTCACCTCCTTGTTAATGATAACTTATTTGTGGGACCCCCAATATCTAGAGATGGGCTAGGATGCTGCTCCAATGGAGGCTGGTGACATGGGAGCACAGAATGATCATGTTAATATGCAGCAGGGTAATGAGGAACAGATGGAGGATAATCAGGAATCTATGGTTGTGGATGATGATATTCAAGTGGACTCTTCTGACAATAATCAGCATATGGATCTGCAGCCTTTGGATATTAATCTTAACCTGGGACCTGCAGTGCAGGCTGGTGAAAATAACCCTTCTTTCTTTGATTTTCTGCATGTTGGTCATGTCAGACTTTGCTTTGGTCCGGTTTTGCCTCCTGAGATGATGTGGAGGCATTTATTTGAGAATATGATGCCTTTGCTGCTATCAAAGAGTCTACCTTTATCGTTGCATTTATCCCCTTTCCAGTGTTTGAACCTGAAAAGGTCTTGGTCTACTGCATTTGACTGCCTGCCTAATACCTGGTCTCCCCCACAGTTCAAGCAAGATCACAGGAACTTAATCTCTTTAAATCTCAGACCTGTGGCTAGAGTGCTCTCTTTTGACTCTGAGAATGACATACTGGGGCCTCCACAGTTCTCTACAACTCCTACTACTCATGTGAAAAAACGTGCTCCCAGGAAAAAGAAACATGTGGTTCAGTCAGTGGAACGCGGATTTACTAGGAGCTGCTTGAATTCTAATGGGATGAGGCCAAGACCGGTCACTGATACTCCGTTACGTCCTAAGAAAAAGAACAGGGCTCGGCTGTTGATTGTGGCACAAGACAAGAATACAGGAGAAAATGATTATTGCACCCAGGAGACAAGTGGTGACACTGAAGATGATGGAACGGAGGACAACAGAGCAGCTCCAGTAACACCAATTGCTGTTATGCAGCATGTGGGTATTCAGTTGGGGATTGATCCCTCTAAGATGACTAAAGAAAGGCTTGAAGCCGACCCTGATGCTGCTGAGATAGGCCAAAATCAAGATGAAGATGTTTAATCTTGCTTTGGTGGCCTCTAGATGTTTGCTGCTTTCTGTCTGTGGTGCTTGTGGTACTCATAGTATAAAGTGTTGCAGTATTATGTGTTTATGTTATAAATTAAGTCATACTCTGTGGGAGGTTGCATTTGTGTTTGAGATGACATTATGTGTTAGCTCATGGTCTTGTTGGTCTAAATTTTATAGTCTCTTAAATGAATCGTATTTCCAGAAGAAAATGGCGTGTTCTCTGTTGGAATGTGCGTGGGATTAATTCTGAGGTCAGACAAAGAGAAGTCTTTAACAAGATAAATGAAAGTGAATGTGATGTGATTTGTTTACAAGAAACAAAATGTGAGAATTTTTGCTGGAGAATGATTAGAAAATTTTGCCCAAAATGCTTTGATAATTTTGTGTTCTCTCCTTCGGTAGGAGCTTCTGGTGGCATCATTGTGCTATGGAAATCATCTGTTTTGACTGGGGTACTTGTGGAAAATATAAGATTTGGTATTGTCATCAATTTCACTTCTGTCCACAACAATGACACTTGGACTTTGGTCTGCGTTTATGGGCCATGTGCTGGGCCTGAGAGAGACCAATTCGTTGACTGGTTATATAACCTGCATATTCCTATTGTGGAAAACTGGCTCATTCTGGGTGATTTTAATTTCATTCTCTCTCAGTCCAACCGTAATAGACCAGGTGGTAATGTCAATGATATGTTTTTGTTCAATGATATCATAGGACATCTGGGACTGCTGGAACTTCCTCTTAAGGGGAGATCTTTTACCTGGTCGAATATGCAATCCATTCCTCTTATGGAACAGCTAGACTGGTTTTTCACCAGTACTAATTGGATTTCTGTGTATCCCTCAACCCTGGTGTTCCCCCTTGCTAATACTGGTTCTGATCACGTGCCATGTGTGGTATCTATTGACACTTATATCCCTAAAACAAATTTGTTTCATTTTGAGAATTATTGGGTTGATATGCCAGGCTTTATGGACTGTGTGATGAGTTCCTGGAACAGTCCATATCGGAAATCGCACAGCTCTGCCATTCTTACAGATAAGTTAAAGAGTCTCCGTTATAGTCTAAAAAATGGCATGTTAAGCTCTCTCGTCTTAAGAGGTTAATTCAAGATTGTAACAAGGTTATCTTATTCATGGATACTCTTGAAGAGAGAAGGCCCATGTTTAGAACTTAACTTCAGAAGAATTGTTAAGTCACATCTTGATGAGCTTCTGCTGGCTGAATGCAATTATTGGCGTAAAAGGTGCACTATTAGATGGATCAAGCAAGGTGAGGATAACACTAAGTTTTTCCATGCCATGGCAACAGAAAGATACTGTATGAACAACATCTCTATTCTTAGAGATGAGCAGGGCAATGAGGTCTCTGATCATGACTCTATGGCTGGCTTGTTATGGAACAGCTATAAACTAAAGATGGGACACTCTAAAGGAATTGATATGCAATTTAATCTGGACAATTTGTTGGCAAAGGTAGATGGACTTGATGAGTTAACCAGACCTTCTGAGAAAAAGGAGATTGATGAGGTGGTGAAGGCAATGCCGGTAGATCGTGCTCCTGGACCCGATGGATTCAATGGCCTGTTAAAAAATGTTGGACAATAGTACAAAAGGAATTTTACCAGTTAGCTGCTGATTTTCATAATGGTTCTATTAGTTTGGAGAATATTAATGGTTCATATATCACTCTTGTTCCCAAAAAACAAGCACCTGTTGAGGTTAATGATTTTTGTCCTATTTCTCTCACCAATGTTTGCCTGAAGTTTCTCACCAAACTAGTTGCCAGCCGTCTACAGAACAGAATTCTAGATTGTATTCATAAGAATCAGTATGGTTTTTTAAGAACTAGGACCATTCAAGACTGCATTGCCTGGGCTTTTGAGTACTTGTTCCTATGCCATATCTCCAAGAAACCTATTATTATTCTCAACATGGATTTTGCTAAGGCATTTGATACGGTGGAACATGAATCTATCCTTCTAATTATGAAACACAAGGGATTTAACGAGACCTGGATTGGATGGATAAAACATATACTTTCCACACGTACTTCAGCTGTGCTCCTAAATGGGATCTCGGGAAAACAATTCCACTGTAAACGGGGTGTCCGTCAAGGTGATCCTTTGTCGCCTTTATTGTATACTTTTGGTTCAGATTTGTTGCAATCGGCAGTCAATGAGATGGTGAGATTGGGAGAATTGCACCACCCAATTAATACTAATGAGAGTGACTTTCCTATCATCCAATATGCGGATGATACACTCTTAATTATGCATGCAGACAGGGACCAGCACAGAGCTCTTAAAGGAGTCTTGCATAAATTCTCCCTATCAACTGGGTTGAAGATAAACTTTCATAAGTCAAAAATAATGCCTATTAATGTTCCAAATGACTTTATGATGATGCTTTCCAAAGATTTTGGGTGCCATATTGGTCAGATGCCTTTCACATACCTGGGTCTGCCTTTAGGCACTACTAGACCGACAATTGCTGAATTGATGCCAATTGTTTGTCGGCTTGAGAGGAAGCTTACGTCTAGTTCGAGTTTCCTATCTCGGGGAGATAGACTTCAATTAATCAACTCTGCTTTATCCTCCATGCCACTACACTTTCTCTGTACTCTGCAGCTGCCCAAAGGTCTGACAATTCAGCTTGACCGAATCCTTAGACAATGCCTTTGGAGAGACAAATTTGATGAACCTAAGCAATCACTGGCTGCTTGGGAGTTGGTTTTCTTGCCAAAAAATAAAGGTGGATTGGGGGTGATTGACTTTCAAAAGAAGAATGCGGCCTTGCTGATCAAATTTTTGGATAAATTTTATAATCACAAAGATATCCCTTGGGTGCAGTTAATCTGGAATGCTCATTATGTGAATAAGATCCCACATGCCGAAAATCTATGTGGGTCTTTTTGGTGGCGTGATGTCCTCAAGCAAGTTGATAATTTCCGTGCGGTAGCAACGGTGCCTCATGGAAAAGGCGATACCTTCCTATTCTGGACTGATAATTGGTCTATTCAAGGTAGCATACAACCTATTAAAAATAGATTTCCAAGATTGTTCTCTTATGCCCTTGACGACAAGGTTTCTGCAGCTCATGTATATGCTATGACAGATATAATTGATCTTTTTTATCTTCCACTATCCAATAGTGCATATCAGGAGTTGATGAGCCTGCAAACTATAATCTATGAAAAACCCCTATCAGATCAAAAAGATTGCTGGACATATACTTGGGGGGATTCCTATACGCCTGGCAATTTTTATAGTTTGATACATGAACATATCAAAGTGCCCAAGGTATACTCCTGGATCTGGAAATCCTGCTGTATGATGAAAGTCAAAATGTTTGCTTGGTTATTGCTAAGAGATAGATTAAATACTCGGGATCTTTTACAAAGAAGACATTGGCATGTGACTGATGACACCCACTGTGAGCTCTGTCCTTTGCACACATATGAGGACAGAATACACTTATTCTTTGAGTGTAATTTCAGTGTGAGGATTTGGAATTATTTACAAATCTATTGGCAACCAAACGATGATCTTTAGGTCATAATTGAGATGGCGAGGAAGGCTTTTAGACATCCTTTTTTCATGGAAATATTGATCTTGGCTTGCTGGAACATTTGGATCATACGAAATGGAAAGATCTTTAATCACGAAAGGCCAACATTTGCACGATGGAAATTCAAGTTTGTGAATGATGTTACTTTGTTGTAGTACAGGATCAAAAAGAAATATAGGCATTCTCTTCTAGCTTGGGTAGCTGCTCTACCTTAAGTGGCTAGCTTCCTTTTAGACTCGGATAGTTCTCTGACCCCTTTGTATATATGCTCTGACAACACTTTTGTACTATTTGCTTTTCTTTTATAAATCCCTTCTAGCTCGAATACTATTTGCCTCACAGTCCCAGGTCAAAAAAAAAACTCCGGGTGTTTACACACTCGAAGTTATCACAGGTCTTCGAGTGAATTGACTACAAGTGTTGAAATAAGAATGGGGTTTTGATTAAATGAGATGTATTTAAATAGAACTAAAATGTAAACATCAGAAATATAAAGCATAAAAGTAAAGAACGACCTGGTTGTTTGTTGTTTCATGCGGATGGCAAAAGAAGACGCAGGGAGATTCAGTTCATGGTGATAGTGAATATGCTAGGTGGAGGAATGATAAATGTAACAATTATAATCTTATAAATATATGTGTAGGCGAGTAACCCATAATTAGCCCAAACTCCTCTTGGTAGATTTCATTCCAACTTCAATAATCCTACTAGCCTGTTACCAAAACCATGGTCAGACACTAGACGATTAAGACCCTTCAGGTCGCTAAGTGATTAAGCTCCTTGGATCAGACTAATGCAATAAGCATAGTGGTTCCTCGTTATCCTCGAGTCTACTAGTTTTCCATTGATATCCCTAGTCACCCGGGGGTCACCGGTCCACTAGCGAACAAGATCTTATCTATGTAGACCAAAGCATCATGTTATCCGGGACCTTAATTGGACAACAAGCATTAGGCATCCCACAGATAGTCAAGCACACATAATATGGTAATTAGAATCAATCACAAACTAATGGAGAATATATGAAGGCACATCACATATCACCAATCCCCTACATCTCCCACACCCAAGGAAATTACTCACACATGAGAGAAGAACGGATCATCAATATAATCAAATAAAGGGAATTCGTCTTTGTATTACCGTGGAGATCCACAATAAGGAATAGAACAATATCCAACACAATTCAAGATGGGAAGAAACAATCTCAAACCCTAGTCTTGCAAGGTGGAGATCCATGTCTCTCTCAAGTACAAATAGTGGCTATGTGGGTGTATTGGCTAGGAGGTCAAAGATCATGGAGCGAGATGAAGAACATCTTCTCCTTCTTCTCCAGATCTCTTCTGTTTCCGTTCTGGATGGTATGGCGGTTGTTGTGTTGTGTTTTCATTCTCGGTCCCTTCACGGAAGTTATCCCTTTTTACAAGACAGAGGCGGCGACAACTATACGGCAGGAACTATACGACCGGTAAAATATTCCTACCGTATAGTTGCTCGTTAAAGCTTCTATGAGGTCCCCACGCGTGCTTCCAAAGTGAGACTTGCTTGCTTTCTCCAGAATATTGTGTTTCTCTTGTTAAAACCTTCTGTTGACGTTCAGAACCTGAAACACACATTAAAAACCAAGTTTTATTCGCTACCGAAGTATTAGCTTTAAGTAAAGCCAAAAAATGATCAAATCCGGGAGAAAACCATCAATAAAAGCCATCAAATATGTGTTGAACCTCACAGCTATCAACTCCCCCAAGCTTAGATGTTGCTCGCCCTTGGGTGATAAGGAAATAAGGAAGAATAGCGGAGATTTGAGACCGAAAATAAAGGAACTCACAAGTTTGAATTGGTGCCAAATTCTTTTGTTCACAATCCCTTCAATCTTAAATATGATCATACAAGTATTCACAAGATTACACTGAGTCCACTTCCTAACCATGTGTATCTTGTTAGCAAATAAATCATATGCCCAAGCAAGTGTCGAAAGTTTAGCTAGGAAAGTGAGACAAATTCTTTTGGTGCCTCTCTTTGTTGAGAGATGAAAACTTTTTGTTCTTGTTTGTTTAACCAATTAAGAGTACTCAAGTTGGCATCAAAACAATTAATTTAAGAATAACTCATCTACTCCCATGTCAAAATTTCAATACTATCAAAGCACCTCCTTCTTTTCTTTTACCTTTCAAAAACTTTAGCTCTTTCATAGAGAAATCATGCCACTATTTTTATCATGTTTAATTGGGTTGTGTTGTGCACTCGTGACCATGCCAATAAATAATTGTTGAGCAATAATGGGCCAGGCGTACTACAACTTCACTTGGAATGTGAAACCATGAGGACACTAAAAAATTTACCCGTCATAGCATTTCTGCACTACAGACATTTACATAACTCAATAGCCGAAATCAAGTGGTTTCCCACATTTAGATCGTTCGTTGGCCGGCGGAGTTAATAGTTCTCCATGGAGCACGACTGAGTTGTAATGACACGCGTAAAGCAATATCTTATGGTAATTATTAGAAAAAGTAGTGGCATAATTTCTACTACTTCGAAGCATCTGTTTTATCAAACAATTTCAATCAACAGTACTATCAAGTCTATTTATATTAAGCTCAAATGGGATGGAGTAGTTCTAAAATTAAATTCTTTGGGCTAAACATGGACTCAAGTCATCTTTCATATGCTTTTTCTTGTTGTAAAAATGTAGGTAGTATTTTTAACCAAGTTCATTTCTCATTGTTGCAAAGCTAAAAAGGAGACACTGGCTAAGGAATAGAATTTATAGGATAACAAGCTAAGTGGGGAGTGACTCCAATGTAAGCGAGTTAATAATTGTAGGATCAATTTAAGGTTGTAGAAAGGATGATGAAAGGAATGTGATACCTATTCTTGCTTTCTTCATTCTCGTATTTGAGTCGAACCCCCTCTATGTTTCCCTATTGCCAAGTCACCTGAAATTAAGCGATCTCCGAGAGAAACAAAGAAACGAACTCGCACATAAAGTTATAACTAATTTTTTTGTATTTTCAGTTTAGACATGCAAAGCTGAAAATAAACATGCAAATTTTGAAGAAATAAAATAAATCAAAAGAAGAAATAAAAACATGAATGCATAGTTTGGAGGTTTTCAAACCTCCCCCAAGCTTAAGCTATTGCCAGGCTCAGTTGTTGTCGTCATTTGGCGGCTGGTGCGGAAACTGTTGGTAGTAGTCGGGGAAGTGGGTCATGAAGTGACTGAAGTTGTGAGTCAAAGTATTCACATCTTCATTCACTTCCTGAAGAGTGTGGTCGATCTCCCTAGCACGCTAGTTGAGCTGCTGGAACTCCTGATTGTGGCTGGTTGGGCCATGGGTCCCAAGCTCCCCCTTGCTGCTGCTGCTGTCCCTCCCAAGCAGGGTTGTGTCCCTGCTCTTCCTCCTGCTCCTGCTCCTTCTCCTCCTCATCCTGCTGCCCTCCTACTTCATCTTCCTCTTCATCGGGCTGGTGCTCGACAATGATCTCCATCACTTGGTCCTTGGTGAGGTCCAAGTGTTCTTCCCTACACTCGAGAAGGCTTGGGGGCAGGGAAACTAAACCTGCTCACCCTGTGCATCACTAAGATAACTGAATTGATATGCTCGGAGCCTCCCGGTTAGCATGGTAAACACCAAGGAAGCCACAAGCAGTCAAATACTTGACGTCCATGAGTTTGGAGCCGTCAACAGGTTCCATAACAGGTAGTACAATATTTAATGCATAGACAAGGTGGGTTACCAATCCACCAATGCGAATATCACCTTTGGTCTTGTTGCTTTGGTGGTGGAAGTGCTGGAGGAGTAGAGCTGCAGGACTGGGGCTTTGCAGTGAAGTGGGGAAGAGAGCCTTGGTGATCATAGCCATATCCGCATTGGCCATGGAGCCTGTGTCACCTCTTCCCAGTAGTGTGTTGGCAAGGAACAAAGCATAGTAGCGGATGGTTGGGTTCTGAATAGTGGACATCTTCTTCTGATAAAATTGCCTGCCACCATTAACAAAAATAACCTCCCAAGTCTCTCCACTTGTGACGCTATAGAGGTTAGTAACAGTAGGCTCCCCAGTATGAGGGAAGCTGAAAGCATCGCAAAACTGTTCAAAATGTATGTCATAGTGCTGCTGGTTCATGGTGAAGCTTATCATGCACATATTACCTTTCTCCCCGTGGTCATCATCGAAGGAGGCAAGGAACTCATGGGTAAGCTCGGCGTAGGTATCATGGCTTGTGAAGCCAAGTACCGCCAACCCCACCCTGCTGCACATGAGGTCGAAATCCTCCTTCAACCCTACAGCGGTGAGAAAGTTGTTGTCGGCCCAATATGTCGGCAGCACCCTCCTCGATGAGACAATGTCCAACTTGGAGTTGCGTGGGGCTTGGGACCCTGAGCTCGAGCCCCCACCCCGTTGGCGCATGCTCGAACGAAAGAGGTTACTGATTTTGTTCATCGTGATGCACTGAAAAATTTCACCATAAAACCTTAGGCATATAGTTTCTACATGATATATGAACGATTCTACATGGAAAATTTCAATCCTAACGTGTGAAATTAATAGGAAAAACAAAATAAGCTTGAGTTCATCCACTAGATCAATGTAAGAGTTTCAACCATGGAAATCTGAAAATAAAGCATGGATAGGGAGAGAAACATACCGATCTATTGATTCCCCCACTCAAACGAACAAAATCCACGAAGAATAAAGAGTTCTAGGTGGATTTTGGGAGGTTTGGAGAGAGAATATGAGAGAAATAATGAGGACAGGAGGAAGACCTAGTCGCCCTGGTGTGATTTTGTGGTCGCACCAAAACTATACGGCCAAAACTATACGGGCGGGTGCTGACTCGTGTATTAACGAGCTCGTTGGGGAACCCCAAGAGGAAGGTATGATGAGCACAGCAGTAAGTTTTCCCTCAGTTATGAAACCAAGGTTATCAATCCAGTAGGAGCAAGGAAACACCCCAAAGGTGTAGCTAGCTGAACGTTGGCAGGGCGCACTACCGGTGCCAGCAGCAACGTGGAGACCTGCACAACACAACCATAGAACTCTGTCCCCAACTTGCGATGAGGTTGTCAATCTCACTGGTTTTGCTGAAAACAAAGCATTAAACGTATTGAATGGAAGGAAGTAATAGTTTGCAGAAAGTAAACACAAAGCAATAAACAGTTGATTGTAGATTGAAAGTAAAAGAAAGGACTGGGGTCCATAGTTCACTAGAGGTGGCTCTCCCTAAGATAGATGACATGTTGGGTGAACAAATTACGGCGGAGCAATTGACAAACATCAAGAAAGCATACAAGCATATACTACTCATCTTGACTCCTTTGAGATTCGATTGGGCATTACAACATTATACATAGACCGCCATCCAACTACATCTATGACTAATAATCCACCTTCAGGTTATCATCCGAACCCCCTCCAGTATTAAGTTGCAAGCAACAGATAATTGCATTACGAATTGCGTGTAAAGTAAACAATACAATTGTTCTATGAACAAAGGATTGTTGTTTTCTCCCTAGTAGCAACAGCACATCTAGTACCTTAGAGATCTCTATCACTTCCCCAGATTATCAGAGGCATGAACCCACTATCGAGCATAAATACTAACTCTTGGAGTTGCTAGCATCTACTTGGCCAAGATAGCTACTAACAACGGAAAGCATGCAAGATCACAAATAACAAAGACATGATAGAATCAATAATCAATCTGAAATAGCATCTCAATAATCATCGGATCCCCGCAAACACAACATGTAGAATTACAAATAGATGATCTTGATCATGAACGGAGCTCACAAGATCTAGACATGATAGCACAAAGGAGGTGAACCAGCCATCTAGCTACTACATGGACCCGTAGTCCATAGATGAACTACTCACGCATCACACCAGAGGCTTGCATGATGATGAAGAAGGCCTCCAGGGTGAATTCCCCTCTCCGGCAGGGTGCCGGGAAGAGCTTTAGATCCCTCCCGATCTAGGGATGGAGATGACGGCTACAGACTCTTTCGTGGATTTTTGATCGGGTACTTAGGGTTTCCGTATCAGAGGCAATATATAGGCGGAAGGAGAGGCCGAGGGGGTGCCTGGGGCGGACAGACCACCCCCTGGCGCGGGCCAGGCCTGGTCGCGTGGCCAGGTGGTGTGGTCGGGCCCCAACCCCTCTCTGTCTCGTATTCTAGCTCTAGGTGTCACTCGGTAAAATAATGACTTTGGCTTTTGTCCCGTCCAATTCCGAGAATATTCATTTTCTAACTTCCCTAGAACCAAAAACAGCAGAAAACAGGCAGCTGGCCCTGTGGCTCTTGTTAATAGGTTAGCCCAAGAAATCATATGAAAAGTACTCCAAAGTGTGGACAAAACACAAGAAAGAAGATAAAACCAAGCATGGAACATAAAAAATTATAGATACATTTGCAATGTATCAACATCCCCAAGCTTAACTCCTGCTCGTCCTCAAGTAGGTAAGTGATAAAAAGAAAGAATAATTTTTGAGGTGACATGCACCATCATAAACTTGATCAAAGTATTTGTAAAACATTCGAATCTGGGATCATAGTACTTCAATCATAACATGAAAGACAAAGTTCTAGCAATAAGACAAAGAAATTATGTTGCAACATGAAAAGGCACAAACAAAAGATTCATGAATAACAATGCTTTGCAAGACGTTTGTTTGTTTCACATAAAGAAAACATAGCATAGTGGTATTCAGCTTGTCCCTCATAGAGTAGCAAACATAAATGCATAGGACACCTTCAAAGTTCATAAGAGTGACTAGATACAAATAGTTTAAAACAAGCAATATCAAGGTATGCATCAATCAACAAGTCTTGGGACAATGCACATAGAACTAAGAATGGCCACTATGCTCTCAAAGTAGGTGCATAAAGATAGAAGGTGGAGACTCAATATTAAAGTGGAAGAAAGGCCTTCATAGAAGGAAGTAGGGATTCAAGTCTCGTAAAGAGCTTCCAAAAATTATGGTACTTAATAGCTTTCAGCTCTCATTGCCCATATCATAAGCATCTTGAAGTGATTAAGGTTAAAGTGAACAAACTTTGGTGTATATGCTTGACGAAGTATAAGTTGGAAATCTCATGTCCCTTGAATACGAGGGTAGCTCCTCATGCTACTCAAGTTTAGTCACCAGTAAGTTCTTTGTCATCGTAAGTACATGTGTATCATAGAGAACCGCCAACGGGGTACCCCTTGCCCGATGATACGGAAGAATCCCCATATCAAAATGACAAGGCAAGCAGACAACGAGCATCTTAGCAATCTTCTTATTTAACATGGGAATATGGTGCTTTTTTATCTCTTTCCTCTTTTCATAATCTCTTTTTTTTTCTTTTTTCTCAATATCGGACTCCTTTTTTATAAGAAAAATGCTTCATAGACAGCTCATTATGGTTGCGCTGTAGGTTTCCACCATGTCAGCATGGATTAGACCAGCGGCCCAGGCGTTTCTCTAACACACATACATAACTCCATGGACTTACAAGCTCCCCTTTCATTTCACACCGACTCCATCCATAGACAAAAGAGCAAGATATCAACTAGGTACAAAGTACAAGTGCAATGTTGAAAGCTTTCCCCATGACAGCATGGTTCTGCTAATCCCCAACAAATAAGTGCAAGCATATACAACACAGACGACACAATGGTTCAAGTTTATTAAGGGCAAGAAAAGTGAAGTGTGCCATCAAGTTCGTGAGAGCTTTAATCACTAGTTTTCTCATAACAAGTTTAATTCGGAAGGTAGATAAAAACATGATATACTTGGAATAGCATATGCTAGTAGGTAAGTATGGTGGACTCTTTGGAATAACTTGGTTTAAGGAGTTGGATGCATGAGTGGAACTCATACTTGGTTGCGGAGGCTAGCAAAAGACTGGGAGCGACAAACTAAGAGAGCAATAATGACCATAATCATGCAGAGCGACAAAACATCATTAATCAAAGCATAAAGTGATACTACAAGTTGAAAACTAAAGGATCATAAAGGCTTAACGTGACTTGGGATAGTCATAACATGGTGTGAGCATGCGCCAAGTCAACCCAAATAAAGCATCAAATGAGAATACCACAATACTAAGCTTTAATATGCTAAAACAACGCATGATTCTTCAAATGCACATTAAGTAATCTCAATTGTTTATAACAAGTCATGCTACAGAAAAGAATACTAAGCATAAAGCCAAAACAATATCAAGCATGGCATGACAAAGCATAGGCCATAGTCAAAAACAAGCTCTCTTTACCACTTAAGCACGAACTTTCCTACTCTTTTTCCAAACCAAACCAAACTATTTGAAAACCAATGTATGAAAGAGGGGGTCCAACCAATTTATTCAGCAAACTAAGCAAACTAAGCAAACAAAAATGAAAAAGAAGACGCTCCAAGAACAACACAACTATGCATGAAACAATAAAAATGAAGCGTTTGGAAGAAACCTGGGATTTTTATTGATGAAGAGGGGGATGTCTTGGGCATCCCCAAGCTTTGACGCTTGTACTTCTTGGATATTTCTTGGGGTGACACGCGTGGCATCCCCAAGCTTGAGCTTTAGTCCATTCTTCATCTCATTACTCATTCCTTCCATACACCTGAAATATTTCCTTCATACAAAACTTCACACAATCTTTATTAGCAACATTAGTGCACTCAAGATAATAAGTCTTTAGGTTAAGTTCTGACACAAATAAAACTTCCATTAAAACACAAGCTACTGTAGCACTTCCCTCGAAAAGCTCAGTTCCCTAAAAGAACTCAAAAAGGGACCAACAAGAAGTAAATGCAGAAAATGGCAGAAATCTATCAAAACAGACCAGCAGGTAAAGACAAAAAATTTCGAAGACCTTATGTTGCTCAAATCAAAAAGTGTTGAACTAACGAAAGTTAGATAACAACCTGGGACAGAAGCACAAAACTTCACGCCTCAAAAGGACGTACAGAGATTTTACACGAATGTTTATGGTGAAGCATAGAAATCTGTTTCAGGACAGCAACTTTCCCAATCATTACTTCTCTCTCATTAGAGGTTACTCTTGGCACAAAAAGCAAATAAAAAGGATAAGGAGTGGTTATTACTAAAGTAATAACTTCCAAGACTCATCTAAACTTTTTGGTTATCTCCCAATAAGTACTTTTCTTTAACGCCTTTAAGTTTGGCATAAGAAGCAAGAAAAAGAATCAAGCGTTCTCAAATGAAGAAGCATTAAAACCAAATTTTGTTTTCATAGGAGAGGAAAAAGAAATCTTCTCTCTCTTCTTAGGGAAGTGTTCTATACCTTTCTTGAGTGGGAGTTGATATTTAATGGTGCCTTCTTTCATATCAATAATGGCACCAACTGTTCTAAGAAAAGGTCTTCCCAAAGTAATAGGACAAGAAGCATTGCATTCAACATCCAAAACATAGAAATCAACGGGGACATAAGCATTGTTAACCATAATAAGAACATCATTAATACCCCCCATGAGTTTCTTTTTAGCATTATCATCAAGTGGGACATTCAAATAACAATCTTGAAGTGGTGGCAAATCAAGCATATCATAAATCCTTCTCGGCATAATAGAAACACTACTATCAAAATCACATAAAGCTTTGAAATCAAAATCATTCACTTTCATATTAATGATGGGTTCCCAACTATCTTCTTGTTTTATAGGAATAGAAGCTTTATGTTTCATCTTTTCTTCTTTAATCTTTATGAGAGCATCGGTAATGTATTTTGTAAAGGCCATATTCATAGCACTAGCATTAGGACTTTTAGCAAGCTTTTGTAGGAACTTAATAACTTCAGAGATATTGCAACCATCAAGATCAAAATCATAATTATCATATAAAGTAGTAGAGCTATTACTAGCCTCAACACTAGTTGTAGTGATAGTAGAAACACTAATGTTTCTAGCAATTTCATGTTCTCTTACCCACTTAGCATGTAATTCAGCTAATAGTCTAACATTTTCATAAATTCTTACTTGTATGGCATTAGTAGCTGCAAGGGGATTATCAATAGTTTCAGGTTTAGCAGCCATTTTATTCAAAGAAGATTGAGCTTCACCCAAAGATGTTATATTTCTTTCAGCATTAGAGAGTTTTTCCTCAATATATTTATTGAAAGCAGTTTATTGACTAATAAAGTCCTTAAGCATAACTTCAAGTTCAGAGGGAGCACTCCTATTGTTGTTGTAGGAATTTCCATAAGCATTACCATTGTTGGGAGGATATGGCTTATAATTATTGTTACCAAAATTATTCCTGTAAGCATTATTCCTAAAATTATTATTTCTTATGAAGTTCACATCAACTTGCTCTTCTTGAGAAACCAAAGAGGCTAAGGGAACATTATTTGGATCAATATGAGCCTTCCCATTAACAAGCATAGACATAATAACATCAATTTTATCACTCAAGGAGGAGGTTTCCTCAACAGAATTTACCTTCTTACCTTATGGAGCTCTTTCAGTATGCCATTTGGAGTAGTTAACCATCATATTATCCACAAGCTTTGTTGCAGCACCCAAAGTGATGGTCATAAAGGTACCTCCAATAGCAGAATCCAATAGGTTCCTTGAAGAATAGTTCAATCCTACATAAAAAGTTTGGATGATCATCCAAGCAGTCAGTCCATGAGTGGGACAATTCTTTACCAAAGATTTCATTCTTTCCCAAGCTTGAGCAACATGTTCATTATCAGATTGTTTAAACTTCAATTCATTATTTCACTTCTCATAGATATAATCTTAGCAGGAGGATAGTATTTTCCAATAAAAGCATCTTTGCATTTAGTCCAAGAATCAATACTATTCCTAGTTAAGGAATTCAACCATTCTTTAGATTTTCCTCTCAAAGAGAAAATAAACAATTTCAGCTTAATAATATCTCCATCTATATACCTTTGCTTTTGCATCTCACAAAGTTCAACAAAGTTATTTAGATGGGCAGCAGCATCTTCATTACAAATACTAGAAAACTGTTCTCTCATAACAAAATTGAGTAAAGCAGGTTTTATCTCAAAGAAAGTAGCTTCAGGAACAGGTGGAGCAATAGGTGTGCTCATAAAATCATTGTTGTTGGTGCTAGTGAAGTCACACAACTTAGTGTTTTCAAGAGTAGTCATTTTTTTTGTGTTTTTAATAAAGAAAGCAAACTTGTAAAACTAATTTTTTTGTGTTTTTGATAAAGAAACAAGCAAACAAAGAAAAAGTAAACTAAGCAAAACAAAAATAACAAAGTAAAGAGATTGGTTATGAGGGACTCCCCTTGTGAAGATGTCCTTGACTCCCTGGCAACGGCGCCAGAAAAAGTACTTGCTGACTCGTGTATTAACGAGCTCGTTGGGGAACCCCAAGAGGAAGGTATGATGAGCACAGCAGTAAGTTTTCCCTCAGTTATTGAACCAAGGTTATCAATCCAGTAGGAGCAAGGAAACACCCCAAAGGTGTAGCTAGTTGAACGTTGGCAGGGCGCACTACTGGTGCCAGCAGCAACATGGAGACCTGCACAACACAACCACAGAACTCTGTCCCCAACTGTCAACACCTGGATTTTTAATCCTAGATGCCCGTTATTCCATACCTCGCAATCCTAGGATTACCATTTTGCAAGACATAACAGATTGGATATCACAGTACATCATCCATTACAAACCATACATAAGGTCTTACACAAATAAGGATCTCATGATCCAGTCTTTAATACAACTAGCAGCGGAAATAAAAGATAAGCGTAGCGGTGGGGTCCATCTTCAGGGGCACAGGCAATGTTGACGAAGGAAGATAATCCTAGTTATCATAGCTGTCCTAATTACCATCCTCCTGATAGTCTCCTTCATAGTCTGGCCATGAGAATAGCCAGGGACAAAGCCATGAGTACTCTTTAAGTACTTGCAAACTACTATTAACAGGTACTATAGTTCTAAGTTAAAGTACTAAATCTGAGTTTAACTCTAAAGTTAAGTTTGAAACCTAAGCTGAGTTCAGAAGCAAAGAAAGATAAAGTAAAGTTCTAGAATCACTTAAGTTGGGAAGCTATTATCATAAACACAACCCTGTTGTGATCAAGTCAAAGTTCATCATTCATTTCAAGTTATTTGGAAAACATCTCACAACGAAACAGTATGGCCATTCCAACTGTCCATAACCGCGGACGCGGCTATTCGAATAGTTTGACACTCTGCAGAGGTGGTACACTTTCACCACAAGATTCGATACATCTGTCAGGGATAACCCTGAATCATCATACTTAGTATGCAGATAATCAAACATAACCTTCCCTTTACACACCCTAGTATAAGCATCTCTCCTATGAGCATGGCCTCCCAACCATGACCATTAGTCATCTTGGGCACTGCATAGGTGGACATCATGAGAGGTAGCCTCAGCTCAAACCTCTCCCATGAGGGAACTAATACTAATGCATATAAATTTCCAGCTAAGCCTTACCCAATTCAGGTAATGTGGTTGTACGGTAAATTTGGAATGGTATCGCATCCGAATCCAACCATCAGTTTTATAAAAGGGTTAAGGCTCATGCCTCATCATTTTCATCATCATAAACCAGTTGTGTTTCTCAACACATGTCAAAACATCTCAATAGAATGACTCATCATTCCAAGGTTTTCACAATTCATGTTCACCACTTGTTCCCATCTAAAGTGACTCAAGTTTTTGATCTACTCTAAAATACTAAGGTAAGAGTGTTCATAAGGTGGAAGGATGGGATCAATCTCATGCCATAGAATGACATCTAAAGGTTTCTAAGTAGGTCAAGTTTTATACTTTTTATGCTACCTTCAAAACAAGTAAGGGACTTTGGTAAACTCAGGGAGGTAAAACTTGTCAATAAGACTTGAGGTACTAATAGTTAAAGGGGGTGTGATCAAAGCATGCTTAAGGCATCTGTGCTAAACCATCTAGTTTGTTTCTAGTTTGCTAAGCACTAAACTTGCAAGGGTTAATCTTGGGTATTGCTAGCTTGCTAAGGGTAGCTTGCACTGTTAAGGGTGGCTTGCCTTGGTTGGTGCAGTGGTTGAAGTTTTCTTCGTCTTCGTCTTGATAGCACTCCTCCTCCTCGTAAGCTTGGTCGGTACTATCTTCTATAAATACATACGGAGTAGAAAATCACCAAACAATACTTAACTAAGCTAGATAGCATTCTAAGACACACAATTTATGATCTATTATCATCACAAGTTTAATTCACTAGTTTCCTTCTTTTTAATTTAGAAAAGTAATTCCTACTCATTGAAAATTTAACTAAGATTTAATATTCATCACTTAAAATATGGGATCATATTGACACATGTCATAACCACATATTCCAACATGTGGGAATGAGATTTAAGGGTTGGATCAATATTAATTTGGTTTAAGTTCATTATTTAATGATTTAAAGTGACTAGAAATGCCTATATAGCATTATTTTGGTACTAGTCCAAAGTCACCGAATGTAAACCTTAATATTATTACATATTTAGATATATATGATGAAATGTGATTTTTGAGAGTTGGAATCAACTCAAAAGCTAACTTGGTTGATTTTATAAAAATGTTGCAAGTTGCAAAAGCTTCTATTTTGTTATTTTTATTAGGAGAGATCTATAACTCTAATTGAATTAAATCCAACGGGCTTGGATAGATCATTTCAATACCTTTCAGACAAAATTAGTTTCATGCAATTTGGATTTCTAAAACTCTCTAAATTGATTTTCAAACTAGGGGATAGAAACTAGATTCAATCTAAAAAGAAAAATCTAGATTTGAACGGGTGGGCTAGCGCGGGAAAAGACTTGGGCCAGCCCAGTGGCGCTCCGCGACGCGGGGCTCAGCTGACAGGGGGGTCCCACTTGTCAGCGGCACTTAACACGTGAAACGGTACGCGCGCTTGTGGGCCGTAGGATTAGAATAGGAATCTACTGCTGAGGGTCGTCGTCGACGACGAACAGGTCGCCAGCGAGCTCGAACCCTAGAGGCTCGGTGGGGGTCTGCTAGGGACGTACCAGGGCTGCAGCGGGGTCGGCGAGGCAGGCAAACAAACTGGGAGACGACAGCGAGGCGAGGCACGGTTGTGGCGAAACTTAGGGTGATCGCAATCAGTGGCGCCCTTCTCCTCCAGAGGTGGCGGCTCCGGCTCCAATTCCGGCGAGCTACTGCTCCCTTTGCTCCGGCGAGAGGTGGGTGAGGTTCAGAGAGGTGGGGAGAGTGGAATGGTGTGGAGAGAAGAGGCTGGGAAGGGCTCCTTTTATAGGCCCGACGATGAGACCGAGCGGGATGGGCAGGCGACGGTGGCGACATTGCTACGGTGGGGTAGAGGCATGGCTAGGGATGGTGATCAATGGGCGGTCCCCTGGCGGTGCTCTAGGAATTGAATGCGGCCGTAGGGGCGGTGGCACGCGGTCTGGGTGAGGTGGCACTCTGAGAGACAGAGGCGGCGGTGTCCACGGCGAGCGGTGGCTGTGAGGCTTTGGGCGGCCAACGGGGGTGTCTAGGGGGTTCTCCAGGTCGTGGCGGAGCGGCGGGCGCGGGCTGAGACCAAGGGGTGGTCTGTGCGAGCGGGGACAGAGCGTGCTCTGGGGGCAGCGTCGGCATGCTCGACCAGCTCCGGGCGCGGCGGTTCCTGGCTGCTCTGCCCTTTGTCTCTAGCCTGGGGCTGGTTGGACGGTGGAGGTGGACCACTAGCGGTGTGCTAGACATGGCGAGAGAGGTTGGCGGCTGCTGTGGCGCGATGTCGCCGGTGGGGTGCTCAAGGTGCTCGGCCTTAATGGCCATGACCATTTGGTCATGTGCACAGGGTGTGCCCGGGCTAGCAAAGAGTAGGGCTGGTACTGAGGGAACAAGGGGACACGGTTAGGCACAAATGGTGACCAAGATCACTGCTCAAAACAGTGTTTGGAATTTGGCCAGATTTGTGCACACAAGCTGTTTGATGAAATGGCCGCAAGAGAAAAAGTTTTGAATTTTGGTTTCAAAATTTTTGAGTGATCTCCACTAGTGCTAGGTAGTCTCTAGTTGCAAGGGTTTTGAAAGTGGAGCTCAAATAGATGGGTTTTGAAATAGGGGTGATCTATGCATATGCATTATATTCAATTTTCAAATGCCAATTAAAATAAGTAAGAGAATGTTTTTAGCAGATCAAAAAGTGGGCCTTGGTACCTCATTATCTTTACTAGCAAGGGGTACAAATATCAAGAATTGTTTCTGTTAAGAATTGAGTACTAGGAATAGCCAAAGTAGTGTAGTGGATTAAAATGGCCAAAATGACCATTCCTCCTCTTTAATTCTTTTTTATTTGATTTTCTTTAGGAAAAGTTTGGGAATGATGTTGATGATGTTTAAATCACCTAAGAAACATTTTACAAGCATTGGATCACACAATCATGGCAATTCAAAACAACTCCTATTTTAAATGCACACACATATGAATGCTTTTATTTTTAATTTGGAAAAGTTTTTGTTAACCCCAAATTTGATGATTTAGATCTTGATAAGCTTGGATTTAAGTTTTGGGATGTTACAAACCTTCCCCCCTTAAACAAAATCTCGTCCCGAGATTTACAAAGAAAACTAAGAACTAAAGAGATCTGGGAATTCTGTCCTAATATAATCTTCGTGCTCCCAAGTGGCTTCTTCCTCGGTATGGTTGCTCCACTGAATCTTGAGAAACTTGATGCTCCTGGTCCTGGTGGTTCTGTAGGCTTCTTCTAAGATACGGATGGGTACTTCCCGATAGGTCAGGTCATTGTTGATTTCCACCGCTCTGTGATCGATATTCTTGAAAACTTCAGTCTTCTCAGGCACTTCCAAGCATTTGTGAAGTAACGAGATATGGAACACATTGTGGATGGCTGACATCTCTTCAGGCAGTTCTAGCTGATACGATACTTCTCCTCAGCAGTTCAGAATCTTGAAAGGTCCGATATATCTGGGGGCTAACTTTCCCTTCAGACTAAAGCGTTGAGTTCCCTTCAATGGTGAAACTTTGAGGTATACAAAATCTCCGACATTGAAAGTCAGGTCTCTCCTTCTCTTGTCAGCATAGCTCTTTTGTCTGGATTGGGTGGTCTTGAGGTGTTCATGGACTTTGTAAACTTTCTCTTCTGCTTCTCAGAGAATGTCGGGTCCAAAGATCTGACTCTCTCCTACTTGCGACCAATTCAAAGGGGTACGACACTTTCTTCCGTATAGAAATTCAAATGGTGCCATCTGCAAACTAGCTTGATAACTGTTGTTATATGAGAATTCTGCGAAAGGCATGCAGTCTTCCCATTTTGATCTGTATTCCAACACACAAGCTCTAAGCATATCCTCCAAGATCTGGTTGACTCTCTCAGTTTGTCCATCTGTTTGCGGGTGATACGCGGTACAGAAGTTCAACTTGGTTCCTAAACCTTCCTGAACTTTCTGCCAAAATCTTGAAGTAAACTAGGTTCCTCGATCTGACACGATGGTCTTGGGGGTTCCATGCAGACTAACAATCCTAGCAATATACAGCTCTGCTAGCTTTGCACTCTGGTTGGTTGTCTTAACAGGTATGAAGTGGGCTACCTTGGACAATCTATCAACTATGACCTAGATTGAGTCATTTCCCCTACTAGAAGTAGGCAAACCGGTGATAAAGTCCACTCCGACAGAATCCCATTTCCATTCCGGAATCTGCAATGGTTGCAACAATCCTGCAGGTCTCTGATGCTCTGCTTTGACTCTTTGACAGATGTCACATTTGGCGATGTAGCTTCCGATCTCTCTCTTCATCTTGTGCCACCAAAATTGCTCTTTCAAATCCTGATACATCTTTGTTCCTCCGGGGTGGATAGAATAGAGAGTATCATGAGCTTCCTTCATGATAATTTCCTTCAGCTCCGAATCTGCTGGCACACAAATACGTCCTTTGTACCACAGTACTCCTTCTTCGTCTTCGGTGAATCCAGGTACCTTGCCTGTACCAATACGACGTTTGATTCCGTCGATACTTTCATTCCCTTTCTAGGCTTCCTTGATTTGGCTAATCAACGTGGGTTGAAGTTCAATGCTAGCTAGGAATCCTTTGCTAACTAACTCAGTTCTGAACTGCTCCAATTCCTCATACAAACTTGGTTGCTTCTCTTTGATCATGGCGTTAAGCCTACATGGCAATCTGCTAAGAGCATCCGCTACCACATTGGCTTTACCGGGGTGATAGTGAATGTCAAGGTCATAATCCTTGATTCACTCTATCCATCTCCTTTGTATCATATTCAGCTCCTTCTGAATGAAGATATATTTCAAGCTCTTATGATCTGAGTAAATCTCACAGCGATTACCCATCAAATAATGACGCCATGTCTTCAATGCTAGAACCACAGCTGCTAGCTCAAGATCATGGGTTGGATAGTTTTGCTCATGCTGCTTCAGTTGTCGAGACAGATACGTGATGACTTTGCCTTCTTGCATCAATACACATCCTAGACCAATCTTGGATGCGTCACAATATACATCAAACGGCTTCTTGATGTCTGGCATGATCAAAATTGGGGTTGATATCAATCTCTTCTTCAGCTCCTGAAAACTGGCTTCACATTTGTCTGTCCATTAAACTTCTTGTCCTTCTTCAACAATTGCGTCATTGGTCGGGCTATGCTCGAGAATCCTTCTATGAACTTGCGGTAATATCCCGCTAATCCGAGAAATGAACGGACTTGGGTCTGATTGGTTGGGGCTTCCCATTCTTCGACATCTTTGATCTTGGTGGGATCAACAGAGACTCCTCCGGCAGACACAATATGTCCTAGGAATCCTACTTCTTTCAGCCAAAACTCACACTTGCTGAACTTGGCATATAACTGATGCTCTCTCAGGGTTTCTAGGATGATTCTCAGATGTTGCTCATGCTCTTCTTCCAACTTGGAGTAGATAAGGATGTTGTTGATAAACACAACTACGAACTTATCTAGGAAATTCATAAAGATCTTATTCATGAGATTCATGAAATAAGCAGGGGCATTGGTTAATCCAAAAGACATAACTGTATACTCGTATAAACCATAGCGAGTAGTAAAGGCGGTCTTCGGAATATCCGTTGCACGAATCTTAAGTTGGTGATAACTAGTCCTAAGATCAATCTTTGAGAATACCTGGGCTCCGGTCAACTGATCAAATAGATCCTCTATCTTTGGCAAGGGGTAATTGTTCTTGATGGTGACGTCATTCAAGTTTCTGTAATCTATACACAGACGATTGCCTCCATCTTTCTTGTCGACGAATAACACTGGTGATCTCCATGGCGATGCGCTTGGTTGAATCAAGCCTATTGCTAACATGGCATCCAACTGCTTCTTCAGTTCCACTAACTCTGAGGGGTTCATGGTATAGGGTCTCTGGGTTATAGGTCCGGTTCCGGGGATTAGTTCGATAATGAACCTAATATCCCTATCCGAGGGCATACCTGGCAATTCATCTGGGAATACGTCGGAGTATTCACAGACTACTCTGACTTGGTCTATGGTGGGCAGGGCTACACTCTTGTTGCACTTGAATTGACGGGGTAAGGTTTTAGAGATATGATCTACTATTACTCTAAAACATGGTGATGGCTTTCTTAGCATAGTCTATCATTCCTTTATGCCTTGACATCCAGTCCATACCTAGTACTACTTCCAATCCTTTGGTTCCAAGTACAGTTAGGTTGGCATAAAAATCTATTCCATGTATTCTGATAGGCACAGCTTTGCAAATTTTTCTAGCTTTTGTAGTTGAACCGGGGATTTGAACTATCATGACATGCTTCAGGTTGGTTGGGTGAATCTTACTAGTGCATACAAATTCTTCGGTGACAAATGAATGCGATGCTCCAGAATCAAACAATACTCTTGCTAAAATTGAGTTAACATAAAACATACCCAACACTACATCTAGCGCTTCCTGGGCTTCTTCTGCGTTCATGTGGAAGAGACGACCGTTGCGGTTGTGAGGGTTCCCTGGGGCAAATCTCCTTCCTGGTTGAACACGACGCTGCTGCTAAGCTGGGGCATTCACATTGGCATTGGCGGCAGTCTTCTTGGGACACTCATTGGAGTAGTGACCCTTCACTCCACATTCAAAACAAGTGATCTGGGACTTGTCCTTGACTGCGACAGGCACAACATTGCTGCCAGTTCTGGGAGCAGTGTTGTGCTTGTTGTTGCTCTTGGGAGGGGCACGGTTGAAATTGTTGGCATTGCCAGAGTTGTGATTGTTTCCTCCAGACTTCACATTACCTCCGCTGCGGTTGGGGTAGCTTGGGCGAGGATTTGGGGGTCGGTTGTTCCTTGGTGCATATCCTGGTGAGGGGTTGGGACGGTACTTCTGGTGACTACTGGATCAAGACTGCTGCATCATACAACGCTTGCAGTTGTCGTTTGCCTGGTTAATCTTCCCTTCCATCTGAATGGCAGAGTCGACTAGCTCTTCGAGATCCTCGAAACGGATGTTGATGAGGACAGTCTGCATCTCATCATGCAGTCCGTTCAAGAATCTCTCCTTCTTCTTGGCCTCTGTGTTGATCTCATTAGGTGCATATCTGGCAAGTGACAGGAATCTGTCACGGTACTCCACCACAGTCATTCTTCCTTGCTTCAATTCGTGGAATTCGTCTGTCATACTGTTGACGAGACCTTGCGGCACGTGGGTGCGGCTGAACTTGACTTTAAATGCTTCACATGTCATAACCTAACCATGGTTCATATTGCGGATGCTATTCCACCAAGCTCTGGCATCTCCCGCCAGATAGTGGGTGGCGAAGAGAACTTTCTCATTTTCATCAACTCCTCCAACTTCAAGGTTGTTTTCCATGGTCTGTAACCAGTCATCAGCATCTAATGGGTTCTCAGATTGGTTGAAGATTGGGGGATTGGTGTTCTGAAATTTTTTGAGTTTGGATCCATGGTGATCCTGATTTCCATGTCCTTGGTTGTTAAGAGCCATTTGGGCGATCTACTGCAATGTTGCTAAGTTGGCTTGACGCTCGGCCCTGTTTGCTTCACGGTCCGCGATGAGATTCTGCAAGATCTGCAGCATTGGGTCTTGTGACGAGCTGCTCCCTCCTTGGTTTCCATGAGTCATCTGAAGATTGAGATAGATATAGGGGTAAGAGGGAAATTCTAAGGTTCATGGTTTTGGGTTTTCAAAGCTAAAACTTTGAGTTAGACTCAGGTTTTTCAACTAACTTAATTTTCATTTATGCAAGCAAGCACACGATACAACACACACCACAACAAACAAACGAAAGCAGATGGTTTGAAGAACCATTCTGCCAGCTATGATACAGTGGGACGATACAACTCATGCTACGATAGTGCTCTAGTGCATCTACTCATCGTCGATGAAGTCGGAGTCCTCATCATCAGTGTAGAAGTCCACGGCATCCTCCTCCAGAAAGTCATCATCGTTGCTGAGGTAAGAATCCATATCTCCCTGGATATCTTCACCCTCATCTTCTTCTTCCTTGGAGGCAAGCTGAGCTTCCTGCTCCTTGACGGTCTTCTCGAGGTCGGCCACCTTCTTGCAAAGACGGGCGATGGTGCGATCCTTCTTGGCACGCTGGCCAAAGAGACTGGCGATCCTGGACGAGCAGTGCGAAAGTCTGGGCCTTCTGGTCGGTGATGGCACGGTTCGGGTTGGCTAACTCCCTGGCATTGTCCAGTTCCTGCTGTCTGTCATGAAGCAAGAAGTCAAGGTTCTCCACTTGATGCCTCAATTCTGGGTGACTTGGCATCTCCATCGGCATTCCCATGAAGTCACGTCTTGCATAGTGGGCAAAACGGGTTCCTTGGATCTTGTTGACGCTAAGGGCACATAGACGTGCGAGAGCTTCATGCATTGCCCTGGCTAATCCATCTAGCCAGATGTTCTCTCTCACGGAGAACTAAATTCTTCCAGAAGTTGGTGCTTCGATGCTTCCTCGAAGATCTGCGGTGACTAGCCACTGTAGGTCTCCTCCTGGGGGTCCTGGAAGTTGAGCTCCAAGAAACTCCGGATGTGGGCGTCCCAATAACTCTGACAGTGAATCTAGATCCCTCTCGAAGATCAGCTGACCTCCATTTCCCAACTGGTAAAACTTGCTGAACTGAGTCTCCATCTACAAGAATTAAGGATGAGGAAGTTAGTGAAGTGATCAAGTGTGTCAAGTTTTAATTCATAATGTAAGAATTTTGAGGAACATGAATTTTTGAGGAACATGAATTTTTGAGAAAGAATGAGTTCACAAGGGTAAGAGAGGAAATAGTTCTTCAGAAATACTCACTTTGGTATTGAAACTAAGTTTTTTTTGTTTGAACGTCCATTCTAACTAGGGTCTCCTATGGTCAGGATGGCTCTGATACCAACTTGTCAACACCCGGATTTTTAATCCCAGATGCCCGTTATGCCATACCTCGCAATCCCAGGATTACCATTTTTGCGAGACATAACGGATTGGATATCAAAGTACATCATCCATTACAAACCATACATAAGTTCTTACACAAATAAGGATCTCATGATCCAGTCTTTAATACAACAAGCAGCAGAAATAAAAGATAAGCGTAGCGGTGGGGCCCATCTTCAGGGGCACAGGTAATGCTGACGACGGCAGATAATCCTAGTTATCATAGCCGTCCTGATGACCATCCTCCTGATAGTCTCCTTCATAGTCTGGCCATGAGAATAGCCAGGGACAAAGCCATGAGTACTCTTTAAGTACTTGCAAACTACTATTAATAGGTACTATAGTCTAAGTTAAAGTACTAAATCTGAGTTTAACTCTAAAGTTAAGTTTGAAACCTAAGCTGAGTTCAGAAGCAAAGAAAGATAAAGTTAAGTTCTAGAATCCCTTAAGTTGGGAAGCTATTACCATAAACACAACCCTGTTGTGGTCAAGTCAAAGTTCATCATTCATTTCAAGTTATTTGGAAAATTTGGAATGGTATCGCATCTGAATCCAACCATCAGTTTTATAAAAGGGTTAAGGATCATGCCTCATCATTTTCATCATCATAAACCAGTTGTGTTTCTCAACACATGTCAAAACATCTCAATAGAATGACTCATCATTCCAAGGTTTTCACAATTCATGTTCACCACTTGTTCCCATCTAAAGTGACTCAAGTTTTTGATCTACTCCAAAATACTAAGTTAAGAGTGTTCACTAAGGTGGAAAGATGGGATCAATCTCATGCCATAGAATGACATCTAAAGGTTTCTAAGTAGGTCAAGTTTTATACTTTTTATGCTACCTTCAAAACAAGTAAGGGAATTTGGTAAACTGAGGGAGGTAAAACTTGTCAATAAGACTTGAGGTACTAATAGTTAAAGGGGGTGTGATCAAAGCATGCTTAAGGCATCTGTGCTAAACCATCTAGTTTGTTTCTAGTTTGCTAAGCACTAAACTTGCAAGGGTTAATCTTGGGTATTGCTAGCTTGCTAAGGGTAGCTTGCACTGTTAAGGGTGGCTTGCCTTGGTTGGTGCAGTGGTTGAAGTTTTCTTCGTCTTCGTCTTGATAGCACTCCTCCTCCTCGTAAGCTTGGTCGGTACTATCTTCTATAAATACATACGGAGTAGACAATCACCAAACAATACTTAACTAGGCTAGATAGCATTCTAAGACACACAATTTATGATCTATTATCATCACAAGCATCACAAGTTTAATTCACTAGTTTCCTTCTTTTTAATTTAGAAAAGTGATTTCTACTCATTGAAAATTTAACTAAGATTTAATATTCACCACTTAAAATATGGGATCATGTTGACACATGTCATCACCACATATTCCAACATGTGGGAATGAGATTTAAGGGTTGGATCAATATTAATTTGGTTTAAGTTCATTATTTAATGATTTAAAGTGACTAGAAATGCCTATATAGCATTATTTTGGTACTAGTCCAAAGTCACGGCATGTAAACCTTAATATTATTACCTATTTAGATAGATATGATGAAATGTGATTTTTGAGAGTTGGAATCAACTCAAAAGCTAACTTGGTTGATTTTATAAAAATGTTGCAAGTTGCAAAAGCTTCTGTTTTGTTAGTTTTATTAGGCGAGATCTATAACTCTAATTGAATTAAATCCAACGGTCTTGGATAGATCATTTCAATACCTTTCAGACAAAATTAGTTTCATGCAATTTGGATTTCTAAAACTCTCTGAATTGATTTTCAAACTAGGGGACAGAAACTAGATTCAATCTAAAAAGAAAAATCCAGATTTGAACGGGTGGGCTAGCGCAGGAAAAGACTTGGGCCAGCCCAGTGGCGCTCCGCGGCCTGGGGCTAAGCTGACAGGGGGTCCCACTTGTCAGCGGCACTTAACACGTGAAACGGTACGCTCGCTTGTGGGTCGTAGGATTAGAATAGGAATCTACGGCTGAGGGTCGTCGTCGACGACGAACAGGTCGCCAGCGAGCTCGAACCCTAGTGGCTCGGTGGGGGTCTGCTGGGGACATACCAGGGCTCCAGCAGGGTCAGCGAGGTGAGCAAACAAACTGGGAGACGACGGTGAGGCGAGGCACGGTTGTGGCAGAGCTTGGGGTGGTCGCAATCAGCGGCGCCCTTCTCCTCCAGAGGCGGCGGCTCCGGCTCCAATTACGGTGAGCTGCTGCTCCCTTTGCTCCGGCGAGAGGTGGGTGAGGTTCAGAGAGGTGAGGGGAGTGGAATGGTGTGGAGATAAGAGGCTGGGGAGGGCTCCTTTTATAGGCCCGACGATGAGACCGAGCGGGATGGGCAGGCGACGGTGGCGACATTGCTACGGCGGGGTAGAGGCATGGCTAGGGGTGGCGATTGATGGGCGGTCCCCTAGCGGTGCTCTAGGAATTGAATGCGGCCGTAGGGGTGGTGGCACGCGGTCTGGGCGAGGTGGCGCTCTGAGAGGCAGAGGCGGCGGTGTCCACGGCGAGCGGTGGCTATGAGGCTTTGGGCGGCCAACGGTGGTGTCTGGGGGTTCTCCAGGTCGTGGCAGAGCGGCGGGCGCGGGCTGAGGCCAAGGGGTGGTCTGTGCGAGCGGGGACAGAGCGCGCTCTGGGGGCGGCGTCGGCATGCTCGACCAGCTCCGGGCGCGGCTGTTCTTGGCCGCTCTGCCCTCTGTCTTTGGCCTAGGGCTAGAAAAGGGTAGGGCTGGTACTGAGGGAACAAGGGGACAAGGTTAGGCACAAATGGTGACCAAGATCACTGCTCAAAACAGTGGTTGGAATTTGACCAGATTTGTGCACACAAGTTGTTTGATGAAATGGCCGCAAGAGAAAAAGTTTTGAATTTTGGTTTCAAAATTTTTGAGTGATCTCCACTAGTGCTAGGTAGTCTCTGGTTGCAAGGGTTTTGAAAGTGGAGCTCAAATAGATGGTTTTGAAATAGGGGTGATCTATGCATATGCATTAGATTCAATTTTCAAATGCCAATTAAAATAAGTAAGAGAATGTTTTTAGCAGATCAAAAAGTGGTCCTTGGTACCTCATTATGTGTACTAGCAAGGGGTACAAAGATCAAGAATTGTTTCTGTTAAGAATTGAGTACTAGGAATAGCCAAAGTAGTGTAGTGGATTAAAATGGCCAAAATGACCATTCCTCCTCTTTAATTCTTTATTATTTGATTTTCTTTAGGAAAAGTTTGGGAATGATGTAGATGATGTTTAAATCACCTAAGAAACATGTTACAAGCATTGGATCACACAATCATGGCAATTCAAAACAACTCCTATTTTAAATGCACACACATATGAATGCTTTTATTTTTAATTTGGAAAAGTTTTTGTTAACCCCAAATTTGATGATTTAGGTCTTGATAAGCTTGGATTTAAGTTTTGGAATGTTACACCAACTTGCGATGAGGTTGTCAATCTCACCGGTTTTGCTGAAAACAAAGGATTAAATGTATCGAATGGAAGGAAGTAATAGTTTGTAGAAAGTAATCACAAAGCAGTAAATAGTTGATTGTAGATTGAAAGTAAAAGAAAGGATCGGGGTCCATAGTTCACTAGAGGTGGCTCTCCTTAAGATAGATGACATGTTGGGTGAACAAATTACAGCGGGGCAATTGACAAACATCGAGAAAGCATACAAGCATATACTACTTATCTTGACTCCTTTGAGATTCGATTGGGCATTACAGCATTATACATAAACCACCATCCAACTGCATCTATGACTAATAATCCACCTTCAGGTTATCGTTCGAACCCCCTCCAGTATTAAGTTGCAAGCAACAGATAATTGCATTATGAATTGCGTGTAAAGTAAACAATACGATTGTTCTATGAACAAAGGATTGTTGTTTTCTCCCTAGTAGCAATAGCACATCTAGTACCTTAGAGATTTCTATCACTTCCCCAGATTACCAGAGGCATGAACCCACTATCGAGCATAAATACTAACTCTTGGAGTTGCTAGCATCTACTTGGCCAAGATAGCTACTAACAATGGAAAGCATGCAAGATCACAAATAACAAAGACATGATAGAATCAATAATGAATCTGAAATAGCATCACAATATCCATCGGATCCCCATAAACACAACATGCAGAATTACAAATAGATGAGCTTGATCATGAATGGAGCTCACAAGATCTAGAAATGATAGCACAAAGGAGGAGAACCATCCATCTAGCTACTACATGGACCCGTAGTCCAGAGATGAACTACTCACGCATCACACCGGAGGCTTGCATGATGATGAAGAAGGCCTCTAGTATGAATTCTCCTCTTCGGCAGGGTGTCGGGAAGAGCATCACATCCCTCCCGATCTAGGGATGGAGATGACGGCGGCTACAGACTTTTTCGTGGATTTTTGATCGGGTACTTAGGGTTTCCGTATCAGAGGCAATATATAGGCGGAAGGATATGCCGAGCGGGTGCCTGGGGCGGCCAGACCACCCCTTGGCGCGGGCCAGGCCTGGCCGCACGGCCAGGTGGTGTGGCCGGGCCCCAGCCCCTCTCCGTCTCGTATTCTAGCTCCAAGTGTCACTCGGTAAAATAATGACTTTGGCTTTTGTCCCGTCCAATTCCGAGAATATTCATTTTCTGACTTTCCTGGAACCAAAAACAGCAGAAAACAGGCAGCTGGCACTGTGGCTCTTGTTAATAGGTTAGTCCAAGAAATCATATGAAAATTACCCGAAAGTGTGGACAAAACACAAGAAAGTAGATAAAACCAAGCATGGAACATCAAAAATTATAGATACATTTGCAATGTATCAGCGGGTGATGTTGTTCCTCCTGTATAGTTACAGCGGCGCCACCAACTAGGATTTCTTTATACAGAAAATAGCTATACGGATGCAACTATATGTCCGGATCACAATGATCCCGCTGTATAGTTGGTCGTTAAACTGTCTTCCTCTCGAGATAAATTTCTAAAACTAGCATCGATATCTATAGGAACAGAACTATACGGCCGGAATTTTTATTCCCGCCGTATATTTAGTCGTTAAACTCCCAGTACCTTTGGGATAAATTCCTATGAAGGCAGACCGGAGCTATACGGCCGGAATTTTTATTCCCGCCGTATAGTTGGTTGTTAATATCTCTGTGTCTTTGGGATGAATTTCTGAAGGCACAGATATCTATACAACTGGAGCTATACGGCCGGAATTTTTATTCCCACCATATAGTTGGTCATTAAACTCTCAGTACCTTTCAGAAAATTTTGTACGAAGGCATCGATATCTATACGACTAGAGCTATACAGCCGGAATTTTTATTCCCGCCGTATAGTTGGTCGTTAAATTCTCTTTGTCTTCGAGGAAAAATTGTTGATGACAAAGATATCTATACAACCAGAACTATATGGCCGGAATTTTTATTCCCGTCGTATAGTTGGTCGTTAAACCATCAGTAATCATCAAAATAATTCTATTTCTTCGAGGATACCTTCTTATCCCAAAACTTAGCGAAATACCTTATTTCTAATAGAAAATTGATAGTAAAAACTGTCGACCAACATTAGCATATTAAAAGCAAAATTTAGCTTCTGTAAATGGAGAACTCAAACTTTTATTCTTATTATTATTCTATACTCATTCAATCTACGTTTCTACTACTTTTTGACATCTGCATCTTCACGGGTGCACTTCCACAAGAATGTCTGTGAAAAAGTGGTAGGAATACGATGAACTTCTTTATTCTCTAATCTACTTAATTGACAAGATGGGTTGACTCCCATTAAGCATTTATTAAGAATGGTTGAGTAACTCAACCTCTTCTCTCTTCTCGAATTCTTACCTTGGGTTGCCCCTTATCAAAGACACTTGCCACATGAACTCGTTTTGCTGGTAGAACATATCTTTCTCCTGCTTCTACTTCTTTGGAAAAAAACTGGATGATTTCAGCATCATAAACATTGAGGATTATCTTTCCTTCAGCACAATCTACTGATGCACCTGCAGTACTAAGAAAAGGTCTTCCAAGTATTACAGATAATTTTCATCTTCTGGCATTTCAAGAATAATAAAATTAGTGGGAATAACATGCTCATCTATTCTAAGTAAAAAAAATCCTCAATCATACCAACGGGTTGTTTAGTGGACTTGTCAGCCATCTATAAAGTGATAGTAGTGGGAGAATACTCCCCTAATCCTAAACTTTTATAGAGGGAGTATGGCATTACACTAACGCCTTCTCCTAGATCACACAAGGCATTGTGAATATCAGTTTTACCTATTAAGCATGAAATAGTTGGTATTCCGGGATCTCCAGACTTAGGCAACATCTTCCCATTAGCAGGATAGCTAGTTACCATGTCAACAGTTTCAGTTATTTCTTTCTTTCTACTAAGAATATCACGGAGGAATTTACTATAAGTAGGAACTTTGATTGCATCCGTAAATGGAATTTCCAGACGAATGTCACTAAGTGCCTTTGTGAAATAATTATAAATTACCTGATCCAGTGCTTTCTTTTTTCGATCTAGATAAGGAAGCTTTTTCTCACCTGACTTACTCTTGTCTTTTACCTTTTGTGGGGGGTCAGGCTCTTTTGTTGTTGCTTATGGCTTTTCTTCTTTTCTACTACAACAACTTCATCTTCCTTGCTTATTTCTTTACCTTCTCTTGGATCAACTGTCTCTGCATCATAGTCATAATGGTCATATTGTGCATCATTTTGGTCCTCCTTGGTTTGATCTTGTGTCTCAGTTTCATCTTGAGGATCCACCAATTTATCATCTTCTTGGCTTGCTTCGAGCAAGGATTTTTCCTTTTGCTCTTTTTCAGCTTCATATTCTGGTGGTCCTAAGGGCCTTGTAACAACTGCACCCCTTCTTGTGACAACAATAGTAGAAACAGGAATATCTTTATCATCATGAAGAAAAATTTGATAACCAGATGCTATTTGTTCACATTGGGTTTCAATCATACTAAGATACTCGTGAAATAATTTTAGTTCTTGGCCAATCTCATCATAATTTTCCGTGAGTTCAGCCAAAATCTTTTTGTGTTTTTGGAAATGCTTATGCAAGTTATTATGAGATTTTACTTGTCGATGTTTTAATTCTTGAAAAACTTTTCTAGTTTCATCTTCTTCAATTAAAACTTGTAACAAATCTACTTTGTTTTCCTTAACAAGTTCAGAAGGTATACCTTTTTCTTTCATAGTTTTGCGTACCTCGGGCATAAGATTGGAAGTTATCCGAAGTATCCCTTTTTCTGGCTTAGTGCCAAAATCAGGATTATATAAAGAATCATTCTTAGCCCTAGTAGACATCAATTCCAAACATTCTTTAATAGTTAAAGTATTTATTGATCCTCCTGCTGAAAAAGTCAAGCAACTCTCTACATTGAGTATTAAGACCGTGGTAAAATAAATGGCAAATTGTTAGTTCAGAATAGCCATGATTAGGAATACTATTGATCATTCCAAAGAATCTTTCCCAGGCTTGTGGGTAGTTTTCTCCCACGTTCTGACTGAAGTTGCCTATGTTCTTTCTTAGTTCAGTTGCCTTTTTAAAAGGATTAAACCTGTTTATAAATTTAATAATGCAGTTTTCCCAACATTTAATGCAATGGCGAGGGAGAGAATATAACCAGTCTAGAGCTTTACCTTTAAGAGACCAACGAAATAATTTCAGATGAGAGAAGTCTCTTGGCAAACCTTTTGGTCCAAGCGATGTTATCACATCATCAAACTCTCTAATATGTCTTCCTGGGTCTTCATCTTCCCTTCCACTGAAAGCTTTCTCCTGCAAAATTTTAATAACTCCACCATCAAATCGATATTCTCTTACTCCAGGATTAGGGAACTCTATTGGTTGTTTAAGAAATTCAGAACTTGGAGCATTGTATTCCCTAAGAGTTTTCTTAGGTTTCATAGGAGTTATCCTGTAAATAGACATGAATTCCATAATATCACTCAGGTTTTCAACTTCAACTTTGTTTGATCTTAAAAGTTTTTCAATAATTTCTTCACGCCTCTGAGCAGGCACGCGCTCAATATAATCCAGCAGGTAGGTCCTACCAGAGCGTGTAGACACTTTGTCTCCTAAGGAGGACATTTTGTAGTAGCAACAACTTAAATGTCAAAATACAAACACTTAGCACTTAGTTCCCCGGCAACAGCGCCAGAAAATATCTTGATGTCTGCAAGAGAACAGATCATTTGTAGCTAGTTTCGAAGTATAGATATCGATCCCACAGGGATCCCAAAGGTGAGTGTTTATGGGTGAAGTCTCTGTCACACCCGAAGTTGTCACAGGTCTTCGAGTGAATTGACTTCAAGTGTTGAAATAAGAATGGGGTTTTGATTAAATGAGATGTATTTAAATAGAACTAAAATGTAAACTTCAGAAATATAAAGCATAAAAGTAAAGAACGACTTGGTTGTTTGTTGTTTCCTACAGATGGCAAAAGAAGACGCGGGGAGATTTAGTTCATGGTGATAGTGAATGTGCTAGGTGGACGAATGATAAATGTAAGAGTTATAATCTTATAAATATATGTGTAGGCGAGCAACCCATAATTAGCCAGAACTCCTCTTGGTAGATTTCATTCCAACTTCAGTAATCCTACTAGCCTGTTACCAAAACCATGGTTAGACACTAGACGATTAAGACCATTCAGGTCACTTAGCGATTAAGCTCCTTGGATCAGACTAATGCAATAAGCACAGTGGTTCCTCGTTATCCTCGAGACTACTAGTTTTCCATTGATATCCCCGTGTCACCCGGGGTTCGCAGGTCCACTAGCGAACAAGATCTTATCTATGTAGAACAAACCATCATGTTGTTTGGGCCCTTAATTGGACAACAAGCATTAGGTATCCCACATATAGTCAAGCACACATAATATAGTAATTAGAATCAATCACAAACTAATGGAGAATATATGAAGGCACATCACATCTCACCAATCCCCTACATCTCCCACGCCCAAGGGAATTACTCACACATGAGGGAAGAACGGATCATCAATATAATCAAATAAAGGGAATTCGTCTTTGTATTACCGTGGAGATCCACAATAAGGAATAGAACAATATCCAACACAATTTAAGATGGGAAGAAACAATCTCAAACCCTAGTCTTGCAAGGTGGAGATCCCTCTCTCTCTCTCAAGTACAAGTAGTGGCTATGTGGGTGTATTGGCTAGGAGGTCGAAGATCGTGGAGCGAGATGAAGAACGGCTTCCCCTTCTTCTCCAAATCTCTTCCTTTTCCCTTCTGGATGGTATGGCGACTGCTGTGTTGTGTTTTCGTTCTTGGTCCCTTCATGGAAGTTGTCCCTTTTGACAAGAAAGAGGCGGCGGCAACTATATAGCGGGAATTATACGGCCGGAAAAATATTCCCGCCATATAGTTGCTCGTCAAAGCTTCTGTGAGGTCCCCTCGCGTGCTTCCAAAGTGAGACTTGCTTGTTTTCTCCAGAATATTGTGTTTCTCTTATTAAAACCTTCTATTGACATTCAGAACCTAAAACACACATTAAAAACCAAGTTTTCTTTGCTAACAAAGTATTAGCATTAGGTAAAGCCACAAAATGATCAAATTCGGGAGAAAACCATCAATAAAAGCCATCAAAATGGTGTTGAATGTCACAGCTATCAGCAATAACAGTTTGTTCGTGCACCCCTGCGCAGGAATTTTTCATATCCAGACAGCTAGAGAGGTAGGCACGAGAGGTTTCATCCTTTTCTTGTACGCACCACTCTAGGTCTCCGATAGTGCAGGGACATTTGTACGTACCCTCAAAGTTCTTGGTGAATGCTTCATGCATGTCCAACCAATTTCATATTGATTTCTCCAGCAAGTCATCAATCCATTGTTGGGTGGTACCAGTGAGCATAAGTGGGAGGTACTTGACAGCAACATTAGGGTTTCCTCCTGCAATGTGAATCGCTTCGCTATAGTCCTACAACCACGTGGCTGGCCTGGCAGTGCCGTCATAGGGCTTGATGGTCTTGTCTATCCGGAGACCCTTGGGGTAAGTTGTGGCCCGAATTACTGGTCCAAAACAACGTGGCCCAAGGTATGGGAGCTCCTGAGCTTCTCGGATTTTGTCCAGCCGTGAATGTGCGTCGTATGGCTCTGGTTGCTTCCCTTTTTTGTCATGGGGAGGGGAGTTGCGGTGCGATCTATGAGATCCACCGTGTCCTCCTCCATGATGGCTGCTAGGTGGCGACGGTGGCAGTGGAGGTGATGGATTAGTCTTGTTGATGTTACCCTCCTACAACTCCTCCTGCCTGTCGTGGTTGCTTGTTGGACGTGGCGGTTCCTTGTAGGATCTGCTCTTATGTCCTTCAACATTGTTGCGCTCTCCAGCATGCCTAGGCTTCTCGCCCTGGTCGCGTATAACGATGCCAACCTAGGGACGCCTAGGCGGTGGCGTGGCTGTGGTTCCTCGTGACACCGGGATGGTGGTGGAGGCGGCGACGGACGAGGGTGAGCCTTTTCCCCATGGTCCAAAGATATGGGTATGGTGTAAGCCCTGTTGCACGGGTCCCTCCGTCTTCGCTCTATGGAGCCTGTATGGGACGCTTCATCATGGGGAGATCTTGGCCTTCTGCGGTTGTTCAGGGTTGACTTGAAAAGCTCCGGGTTGAACTCAAGCCTCTGCGAGGTAGCATTTTCCTGTTGCTTGCATGCCTTGGCGACGAGGTCATACACCTGAGCAACTTCTTCTAGCAACATGTCCTGCTCCAGGAGGGTCTTGGCGACGGCGATGTTGAGGGCGGGAGTTGGCATTACTTGCCTCCCCTCTGAATCAATGTATGGGGTGGCTTTTGCCGGCTTGGATCCGCCATATCCCAACTTGCACTTAACGCCGGGGTCTTCAACGATGTGACCTGGTGCTTTCTTTGTCTTGTGCTTTAGTAGCAACTTCTTTTACTCAGCCTCCATAGCTCTTGCCGCCTTGATAGATTGTTGTGCCTTGGCCATGTCTTCATCCAGCTTAGCGCCCTGCTCCGCGATGCACTTGGCCTCCGCTAGGATTTATGCACACTTCTCATCAAGCTCCGTAACGCTCCGGATATGGGCGACGGTGATGGGCTCAACGAGGAGTGCACCATAGATCGCCTTGTCAGTGGGAGTAACAATGGGTTGCCAGCTGCAGACGTTGACGGTGGCATTGGCGGCTGATTTGACTGCTTGGCAGTACTGGGGGTTGTGGTGAGTTCCTGCGCCTGCTGCAGATGGATAACCGGAGGGGGCATAGCCTTGGTCGGAGCCGAAGGCTCGGCGGCTTTCTTGGCTGCTGCCCCTCTAGTAACCGCAGGTGTGGGCAGAGCTCTCTCACGCTCTGGTTCCTGTCCATCTTCTTCCATCACGCTCCCAATGGCGACTAGCACCTGGTGGGATGTGTTGGTCTTCTTGGCGTGCTCCTCCTTCTCGATCTCCCTCATAACAGCATTGTATTCCTCCGAGTTAGCATGCGAGCCACCGCCATCCATGTTGATGTCGGCGTATAGCGCGTCGAGGATGGAGTCGGAGTTGACTTTGGTGTTATTAATGGCGGATGTGGAGGGTGATGGAGGCGGGCCATTGTTGTTGTTTCCTCCTCCAACCATGATGGCGATCGTGGCCTCAGCCTCCTCATTGGCGGCTGCGTATTCATTTACGATTGTGACGATCTCACCAAGGGTGAGAGGACCCGCGGCCTTCCGCCTTCGGAGGGTATGCCGGAGGAGTGTTCCAGGTGTGAGCCGTTCCACGAAGTGGTACACGAGTTCGTCTATGCGGCCGCCCTCTAGGGTTTCCCTCACCCTCATCCATCTAGCGAGGTATTCGCGGGGAGGTTCTCCATCCCTTTGAACGCATCTGGCCAGATCAAAGGTTTGGGTGGGCCTTGAATTTTCCTGATCTGAGCCACCATACTCTAGAGAGAGGTATGGCCCAGATCCTTCCGCGAACGTGTCCTGCCCGTAGGCGGTCCGTGCGGGGATTGATGAGTCTCCGACTTCCTGGGAGCTAGGACCCGAGTCAGTTTCGCCGATGAAGATGTGGATGTCTCTGAAGGGGATGACAGAGCAGCGCATAGGGTTCGTCTTTGCTGGCACCCAGAACTCATCTGGAAGGACGATCGGGGCGTTGCCGGAGAATAGAACGTGTCCGATGGCTATGGTGTCACCGATTCCCGCGAAGAGATTGGACCTCGCCCGGTGTAGAGCTCGAAGCGCCTCTTGCCCCATGGTGGGCACCAACTGTCGTGGTATTTCCAACGAGTACGCCATGGAGGGGTCCTCACAATGAGTGTTTAGAGACGTGGGGTAAGGCGGAGAGTTGGAAGGTACGAGGTAACACAGCTTACCTAGGTTCAAGTCCCACAATGGTGGCGGAACTCTACTCCTGCTATAAAGCACTATAATGGCAATACGCTAAGTTACAGAGATAGGTTCGTTGTGCGAGGTGTTGCACGTTGTACGTAGCAATCTGATAGGTTATGTCCTAAAGGCACCCACAGGTCCGGTTTATAAAGGCACCGGAACCTAGGGTTACAGGGAAATGACCTTGTCGGACAAGGTAAAGAGTCCTACACTAATATGAACTAGTCTTTCGTGTCTTGCACTCCAAGGCTCCGAGTACGTCGGTGACTCATGTGTAGCCTTCCTTCATCCTGCATGGGCCTCCCTTCTGGATCCATCTAACTGGGCCACCCAGCAGGCCATAGGCCTTGCTACCAACTGTGGGACACATGGGTTATCCGGATTAAGGACATGCTATGGTGATACCCATTTAGCATATCCCCAACAGGACGTGCGTAGTACTTCGAAGGCACCACACTTGAGGTTCTTGGAGCTTCTCGGCTTCATCAACATACACCTTCCTATGTAAGGCGTGCCTCGGTCTTCAAGGGTATGAATACTATCTCTCTCTTTCTGTTGCTTATGTCTACATGGTATAGATCCTGGTATTAGTGTTCGCTTAGTTAGAATTTTTTGTTTTCTGCTACAGAACCCTACATAATCGCCACGATAGTGGTCCAAGACACGACAAGACATAAACTAACCTGCGGCGCCTTGGAGGTGTCGATTGACTTGCTGAGCTGCCTGCTGGTCATGCTCCATTCGCTCCACCGCAGGCTGCCGTTCCATAGATGCATGCTGCAACACCAACAGAAAACAAAAACACCTACTATCAAGACTCGATTCGCTACTTCCTACCGACTCGACCCACGGGGACTGGAGGATCTAAGATTTTAAAGTGTCCAGTCACTAAAATTTAGCGACCAGACCCTCAGGGACTGGACATACCTAGAGGGCTTCGCCCAGCAAGCGGTGGAGCTCAACTGCATCCATCGAGGGCATCAGAAATGCCCTACGTCCAGAATGCTGCGACACCAACCCAATGTTGCCATCAATAACTTCAGCCACTGACAACGACTGCGTATCAGTCCCCGCGGTCGAGGTCCTCGTCATAAACAGCGGGAAGGTTGCGGTTGCCACTACCGGCACACTGGTCACCGGCGCGGATGCCTTCGGGGGCAGGTCGGCCTTCGCAGGCTCCGCTTCCACCTCCTCAAATATCTTGCCCTCCGGAGGGACCATGGTGTCGTTCCCCTTTGAGGATGCCTTGGTCGTCTTGGCAAGTTCGGTCGTCTTCTTCTTCGCACCCGCATCTAGTGCCTTGGTGGTCTCCCCTTACTCTTTGTGGGAGGGTCGTCCCCAACCTCAGTGCCAGCCGATGGTACTCTGGCCACCGTGGCACGCTTGATCTTCTTGGGCCCACCCCTATAACAATTGGCGATTCAGAAATTTCGAGATGAATAATAGAATGTGGTGAGAAAAAGGCCAAACTACTCACTTGGTGACTAGGATGAGGCGCATACCCGTGCTGATATGCACGGGCTTTTCTAGCTCAGGACCGATTGAGCGAGTCAGCCCCGTCACCAATAGGCTCGCTTTCTGCCACGGCAGCATTGGCACCAAAGGGTTTCTTCACCGATGCGCTGAGTCCTTCGCCATGAGGGCCTCCTACTCCTTCATCGCCTAGGCCTCCAACTCCATCGTTATCGGGGCTTCCGACCCCTTCGTTGCAACTGGGGCCTCTGACCTCGTAGCTATGTCTGGAGCTGATGACTGCAAGTGCACATATCATTCGTAGCTAGTTTCGAAATAAAGATATCGATCCCACAGGGAGCAGGAGTCTGAAGTCTAATAACTCTTGAAATAAATATTACAATAGAAATGCTAAACAAAGTTCCAAGTAATAAGATAAAATGCGAGTATTGCATAAAAAGGTGTTTTGGGTTTTTGGTATAAGAGCAACAATAAGTAAAGGAAAACAATTGAACACGGAAAGTAAGTATCGCGCATGTAAGAGAAATTTGGAACTGCAATAGGGAAAAGGCGTTCTCAGGGAGTAGCGGATACACCACTAGTATTATAAGGAGCTAAGGTAAAGATTATCATCATGAACATGCTCAACTATGTATGTGTGGGAGGAACTCCATAATTGGACAAATAGGCATCAACCGCTGCTCACAGCATCCAAATAACCACAGCAGTCAGCAATCGATATCAATCGAATTACTGCACTATTAAGGGACTTAATCCCGTAGGACGTATCCCATGGCATGGATAGTGTTCCGTGAGTTTCCTCGATTCCCAAGTTGATACGTAAGGGGTGCCAATAGCTTTATAGTCACTGTAAGTGCTAACACACCTCCGTCTTCCAACAAGTATTTCCCTCCATCAAGTCCCCATGAGAGGCAAATATTGAGAGGTTGACTTCTCTCAACACCAAGATGAAGACAATCTAACACATGGTCACAGCGATGAATATCATAATAAACTTTACCTTATTTCAATCTCATACTAGGGTTTCTCCATATCCCCGAGAACTAATGATCTACTCAGACATGGAGGCAATCAACATCATGGAAATAACAATGGAATCTATCATAGATGAATAGTACTTGTATAAATACACAACGAGTATAGAAATTACAACAAGATCTAGACAAGATGTAGATGGGATGGATGGAGATGGTGGTGCTACATCGGTTGATGATGAAGATCGATGCCTTAGCCTCCCGGATCTGCATAGGGCAAAGATGGGTCCCCGTTGGACGAGTTTGTAACATCCTAGTGTTAGAGCTTAGAAATAAGCTGAGATGAGGTGTGTGCATTGCATTTATGCATAGAAAATCTAGATAATTTTCTTTTAAAATAAAACTTGTCAAAGTGATTGAATCTTCTCTTAACTTGGTGGAACTGAAGTAGATCATCAAGTTGACTGTGATAAGTTTCAATATGACCTTTGCTAAAACCTTACCTTTGGGTAATATAATTTGATCTAAGGGTAGATCAAATGTGATAAAACTAAGTCACAAAACACTGCTTAATAAGGAGTACTTGATCTTCTAGAGATCATTACATGGTATTCCACACAACAACTCAAGGATGAATACTGAATATTCCAAAGATGATATCAAGGTATTATCTACCACAAACCCTGAATACCAAGTCAAGGATATAACTTAAGTAAAAGAAACTTAATAACTAAAAATCTTGAAACACATGTTTTCCATAGTTATTCCTACCATGGGTATCATGGTAGTTCTTAAAAACTAACTCTTATCACAAATAGAGTAGAAAGGAAGTTGAGCTAAGACCATCCATCACATAACCATAATATCATATGAAGAGGTGACATTCCTATTTAACCAAGTCCTAGTGTTAGTTGATCATCAATGTTGAGTGATTAGTCTTTGACTTAGAACTTAGTGACCTATTATGTTGACCTTCCAGAAACCTTAAGTAAATTAATAAGAAGGAGGAATTAGTTATAGTAGAGTGTGTCATCATCAATGGAATGTGATCTTTAGTGGTGATCAAACCATTGGATGTTGGAGGGGTTAACTCACTCATGAGTTCACTAGAAGAAGTATCTAAACCTAAGAATTAATTAGTAATTGAGAAGTTATAAGAAAGCTAGTAGTGTTATAGTATCAGGTAATAACCTTGTTAAGCCAAATAAGTATAAACCTAAATAATTTTCCTTAACAAGATAAATCCTATAGAGAGTCTAGTACAAGTATATTACTTAGTTGAATATAGATCTTGATCAGACAATTAGAAGCCTAAGATTAGTATGATCAAAGGATGGTGGTCATTATTCTCAAGTCATTTGAGAATAAATGACTAGGTGTTGAAGAAGAGTTGTGAGTCTACCAAGTTAGGAAAAGCCTTATTAAGCTGAATCATCTAGCTGGATCATGAGAAGTCAAGCTAGAATATGATGAAGTATATAGTATGAGTTGTATGGAGTAGTGGGAGGCATAGTAGTTTAACCAAGCTGGTAAGATAACAAACTTGTATTTTGTAAAGTAGTACCATACTTATTCTAGAGGATTGATATCACATGTGATATAGAGAGAATTGCAATCTTGCAAGCTTTAGAAGTAGATGCAAGGTTATTTAAAGGAGTAAATGGATGGAGTTAGAACTACCTACATTGATGGATTCATTAGAGGTAGTTAAGAAATGGAAGTTTCATACTAGAGTAATAATGGAGATTGATTAATGTTAAAGTGGCATGACCATGTCATCATGTGATGATGGATATGGTGGAGTCAGATGATTGACTTATTCGGGAAGATGTGATCTTTGTGAATAAGATAAGAGAGATTTATAGAGTATATTTAGGAAAGGAATTCCTTATCTAAAGATAAGCTTAGTGAGGTATTAAGGTAGGAGTGCTTGAGAAACCTTTAACCAACAGTACATCAAACCATGACAAGACCCATGTCTACCTCTTTGTTTAACATCCTAGAATAAAGAGGGTAGTTAAATCAATTCCTACTTTTAGGCAGCCAAAGAATAGTAGCTCTTAGTCAAGTAAAGTTTCCAAGAGATAAGTAGAAACCATATGAGTGTTTATAGATGGAAGCCTTGTCCACCTCATTGTCTTAAACCAGAATAAAGACCTAGTCTCATATACTATCAAGTTCACATTAGTAAAGTAATCTCAATAGCTCACTCTAAGATGAGTTATTATCCATGGTCACAAAACGTGATGGCAATATGTCTTAGCCTTAATATTCATCCATATCTATAATTGAATATGAGTTATTAAATCCTCTCAAAACCCATATACCTACATTTGAATAAACCTGAGCATTTCTCCATCAATGATTGTAATTGATTTATAATGACCCAACCAAGATTGTTCTGTGGTAATTCTAAACATTACAAATCAAGTAGAATTGGATTTGGTGAAATCACCAAATAGGGAGAACCATGGAATTCAAATCACCATGTTACAAACCCCAGGGTTTAATACCTTATAATGTGTATACAATTCCTTTAGGAGGTTAAGTATTAATAAGATTCTATACACATAAACATCCATCTTAAACCATCACCATTACATTCTTTTAGTGTAAGTGAAAGTCATTTAAAAAAATCTTTTTATAAAGAGTAAATCTCTAAAAAAACTAATTCCTATTTAAATTTTCTAATAAAAATAATCCTTTATATAATCATGATTAGTGTAAATACGACTGAGAGAATGCCAAACCAATTAGTACATTAACCCATGCAGAACCTTCTTGATTCACTAAGTTATGAATATTTGATTCATGGAGGAAATTTAAATATGAGAAGGATTTACAAAAGAATAGCAAACACAAAATAGAATTGGAAAAAAGAAAAGAAGTCAGCCAGCCGCTCTAGCCCACGGCCCATCTACTATGTGTCACACGTGAGCAGCAGCAGCCACGTTTCACTCACTCAGCCATGGCCCAGCACCAGCCTGATTCATCCATCTCTCTCCAACTGGCAAGTGGGACCAGATGGAGGACTGCGGGTTGAGCCGGAAAAACATCTGGGGGGTTTTCTGTAAAATATTCACAGCGTTGTCTTCCTCCAGCTGGAAGCAGCTCGGTGGAGCTGCCGATACCATCCGTCGCTGCCGCGCGCCACGATGCCCGCTACCGCCATAGTCTAGTGGAAACGGGGATTAGAACGCCATGGCGAAGCCCTCATACTCATCCTGGTCTTTCCTCCCTCACGCTCGCCTCTTCCTCTGTTCCCCTCCAGGGACAGAAACCCTAGCTCGGAGCCCCGTGTCGCGCCATCGCTCTAGGTCTCCCCATGCTCAGTTGATCATGCCCATGCCTTCGGCTCGCCTCCCTGAGCATCCTAGCCGAAGGAATCGAGTAGGGGAGCTTCCAATCGATGCCCATGACCACTTCTTCCCGAGCTCCGACTGAGCGCCATCGAGACCATGCTGACACCTCCGCCCTCCACTGCTTCATCTAAGGCCACTGTCGCATCAAGGGTAAGTGTACGAGTCTCTCAGTGCCCTTCGCTCGCTTTGTCTTTCCCTGCATCGTCGTATCGTCGTAGACCACCGAGCACCGCCGCTAGTCATCGCCATTGTCGATGCTCCGGTGATGATTGGGGAGTGGAACCGCCTTAGCTAGGTTTCCTCTGCTTCCCTCGTTCGAACGCATCTCTCCGCAGTGCCTATAGTGCCATAGATTGGCGTCGCCACCGTTCCCCGGTGGGATGACGTCATCCTCCGGCGAGGTGACGCCAACGAAGACCATCAGGTCGCTTTGACTCGGTCCATGCCCATGTGGCATGTGACGTGGCGGGAGCCCCACCAGTCAGTGACTCCGGGGTAGAATAGAGTTGGTATAAAAAGTTTGCACCGCGTATACTATGTCATGCCAATGTCAGCAATGATGCAATAAATGAATTATTAGTTATTTAAATAAATCCAAAAAATATATAAATCTTGTTAAATCAATATCTTTTGTTTTTAATAATTCGAAAAAATTCATATAATATATCAAAATGTTTGGAAAAATAAACTCTACAATATAAACCTATAATCATATTTTATTCTCTAACTCAAATAAAATAATTATTATTATTAATAAATAACCTATTAGAGATAAATCTTAAATAAATATATTCTATTATTTCAAATTCATAAAAATAATTATAATTGTCGTCGGATTGATGACAAGTACGCCATGAGGGGTCCTCGGGGCGTGCGAGAGAGGGGTGTGAGACGTACGGTGTTCTGGGACGGTGAGCACACAAGTTTACCCAGGTTTGAATCCGCCAGCTTTGGACGGATCCTACTCCTGCTAGCAATCTAGTAATACGGCAGAGCCAGAATATGGGTTACAAGGGTTCGTCTATGTGAGTTGAGATTGTAGACTATTGAGGGTGCCATAAAGGCTCTACCTAGGACGGCTTATATAGATATCCGGCCTAGGGTTTACAGGAGAGATCCATCCGGCTACGAGTGGGAGTCAGTTACAGAGTATATCTTGAACTACAAGTAACACTATGGGCCTAAGTCGGTAAGTCTTCTGGGCCTTCCCGTAGCCGGATTGGACTCCGCCTCTTCTTCCTGACTGGGCCGCCTGTGAAGCAAAACTCTAACCCAAAGTGGGCCACCCTAGTCAGTGAGGACTGTGAGGATACCCGGAGACTATATCCCCAACAGCAGCCCCCGGAAGTCTCCAAGATCCAAAGTCGGATTCTTCATTATCTAGCTTGATCTTCATCTTGCAGAATCTTGAAGAGTTCCTGAAACTTCAAAACAAAAGATACGATCCTGGTCTCGAAAATAAGTCGGACATATCAGTACATTATTCGGGTATTCCAACTTGATTTTCAAACTAAGCCGGAACTTGGTCCCTGATGTCATCTGACACTGGTCATGGTCAAGTCACGTCATCTGACAAACATCCTGTCAGCACGACCGTTGGTGGGTCCGCCGTTCGCGGAACCGAGGCGCCATTTTAATGCGTACGTGGAGATCGAGGCGACGTAATCATCGCGTGGGTCCTTGATGGCTCGGTGTTGATGTAGAGCTCGTTGGGGAACCCCAAGAGGAAGGTATGATGAGCACAGCAGCAAGTTTCCCTTAGTTATGAAACCAAGGTTTAATCGAACCAATAGGAGCAGGGAAACACCCCAAAGGTATTGCTAGCTGAGCCTTGGCAGGGCACACTACCGGTGCTAGTAGCAACGTGGAGACCTGCACAACACAACCACAGAACTTTGTCCCCAACTTGCGATGAGGTTGTCAATCTCACCGGTTTTGCTAAAAACAAAGGATTAAACGTATCGAATGGAAGGAAGTAATAGTTTGCAAAAAGTAAACACAAAGCAGTAAACAGTTTGTAGATTGTATGTAAAAGAAAGGACCGGGATCCATAGTTCAGTAGAGGTGGCTCTCCTTAAGATAGATAACATGCTGGGTGAACAAATTACAGCGGGGCAATTGACAAACATCGAGAAAGCAATACATGCATATACTAATCATATTGACTCCTCTGAGACTTGATTGGGCATTACAACATTATACATAGACCGCCATCCAACTACATCTATGACTAATAATCCACCTTCAGGTTATGATCTGAACCCCCTCCAATATTAAGTTGCAAGAAACAGATTATTGCTTTACGAATTGTGTGTAAAGTAAACAATATGATTGTTCTATAAACAAAGGATTGTTGTTTTCTCCCTAGTAGCAACAGCACATCTAGTACCTTAGAGATTTCTGTCACTTTCCCAGATTACCAGAGGCATGAACCCATTATCGAGCATAAATACTAACTCTTGGAGTTGGTAGCATCTACTTGGACAAGATAGCTACTAACAACGGAAAGCATGCAAGATCACAAATAACAAAGACATGATAGAAGCAATAATCAATCTGAAATAGCACCTCAATATCCATCGGATCCCCGCAAACACAACATGCAGAATTACAAATAGATGATCTTGATCATGAACGGAGCTCACAAGATCTAAACATGAAAGCACAAAGGAGGAGAACGAGCCATCTAGCTACTACATGGACCCGTAGTCCAAAGATGAACTACTCACGCATCACACCGGAGGCTTGCATGATGATGAAGAAGGCCTCCAGGGTGAATTCCCCTCTCCGGGAGGGTGTCGGGAAGAGCTTCAGATCCCTCTCGATCTAGGGATGGAGATGACGGCGGCTCTAGACTCTTTCGTAGATTTTTGATCGGGTACTTAGGCTTTTCGTCCTGAGGGAAGTATATAGGCAGAACGAGAGGCCGAGGGGGTGCTGGGGTCGGCCAGACCACCCCCTGGCACGGGCCAGGCCTGGCCGCGCAGGCTAGGCCTGGTTGCGCGGCCAGGTGGTGTGGCCGGCCCCCAGACCTTCTCTGTCTCGTATTCCGGCATCTGATGACTTCCGGAAAAATAGGCACTTTGGCATTTGTCCCGTCCAATTCCGAGAATATTCATTTTCTGACTTTCCTGGAACCAAAAACAGCAGAAAACACGCAGCTGGCACTGTGGCTCTTGTTAATCGGTTAGTCCAAGAAATCATATGAAAAGTACTCCAAAGTGTGGACAAAACATAAGAAAGTAGATAAAACCAAGCATGGAACATCAAAAATTATAGATACATTTGCAATGTATCAACATCCCCAAGCTTAACTCCTGCTCGTCCTCGAGTAGGTAAGTGATAAAAAGAAAGAATAATTTTTGAGGTGACATGCACCATCAAAGACTTGCTCAAAGTATTTGTAAAACCTTTGAAGCTGGGAACAAAGTACTTCAATCATAACATGAAAGACAAAGTTCTAGCAATAAGACAAAGAAACTATGATGCAACATGAAAAGGCACAAACAAAAGATTCATGAATAGCAATGCTTTACAAGACGTTTGTTTGTTTCACATAAAGAAAACATAGCATAATAGTATTCAGCTTGTCCCTCATAGAGTAGCAAATATAAATGCATAGGACACCTTCAAAGTTCATAAGAGTGACTAGATACAAATAGTTTAAAACAAGCAATATCAAGTTATGCATCAATCAACTAGTCTTGGGACAATGCACATAGAACTAAGAATGGCCACTATGCTCTCAAAGTAGGTGCATAAAGGTAAAAGGTGGAGACTCAATATAATGGTGGAAGAAAGGCCTTCAAAAAAGGAAGCAGGGATTCAAGTCTCATAAAGAGCTTCCAAAAATTATGGTACTTATAGCTTTCAGCTCTCATTGACCCTATCATAAGCATCTTGAAGTGATTAAGGTTAAAGTGAAAAAACTATGGTGTACATGCTTGACGAAGTATAAGTTAGAAATCTCATGTCACTTGAATACGAGGGTCGCTCCTCATGCTACTCAATTTTAGTCACCGGTAAGTTCTTGTCATCGTAAGTACATGTGTATCATAGAGAACCGCCAACGGGTACCCCTTGCCCGATGATACGGAAGAATCCCCATATCAAAATGACAAGGCAAGCAGACAACGAGCATCTCAGCAATCTTCTTATTTACCATGGGAATATGGTGCTTTTTCTCTCTTTCCTCTTTTCATGATCTCTTTTTTTTATTTTTTTATTTTTTCTCAATATAGGACTCTTTTTTTATAAGAAGAATCCTTCATAGACAGCTCATTATGGTTACGCTGCAGGTTTCCACCATGTCAGCATGGATTAGACCAGCGGCCTAGGCGTTTCTCTAACACATATACATAACTCCATGGACTTACAAGCTCCCCTTTAATTTCACATCGACGACATCCATATACAAAAGAGCATGATATTAACTAAGTACAAGTACCAAGTGCAATGTTGAAAGCGTTCCCCATGACAGCATGGTTCTGCTAATTCCCAACAAATAAGTGCAAGCATATACAACATAGACGACACAATGGTTCAAGTTTATTAAGGGCAAGAAAAGTAAAGTGTGCCATCAAGTTTGTGAGAGCTTTAATCACTAGTTTTCTCATAACAAGTTTAATTCGGAAGGTAAACAAAAGCATGAATATACTTGGAATAGCATATGCTAGTAGGTAGGTACGGTGGACTCTTTGGAATAACTTGGTTTAGGGTGTTGGATGCATGAGTGGAACTCATACTTGGTTGTGGAGGCTAGCAAAAGACTGGGAGCGACAAACTAAGAGAGCAATAATGGTCATAATCATGAAGAGCAACAAAACATCATTGATCAAAGCATAAAGTGATACTACAAGTTGAAAACTAAAGGATCATAAAGGCTATGGTGACTTGAGATAGTCATAACATGGTGTGAGCATGCGTCAAGTCAACCCAAATAAAGCATCAAAGGAGAATACCACTATACTATGCTTTAATATGCTAAAACAACGCATGATTCATCCAAGGAACATTAAGCAATCTCAATTATTTATAAAAAGTCATGCTGCAGCAAAGAATACTAAGCATAAAGCCAAAACAATATCAAGCATGGCATGACAAAGCATAGGCCACAGTCAAAAACGAGCTCTTTTTACCACATAAGCATGAACTTTCCTACTCTTTTCCAAACCAAACCAAACTATTTGCAAACCAATGTATGAAAGAGGGGGTACAACCAATTTATTCAGCAAACTAAGAAAACCAAGCATATGAAAAACCAAAACGAAAACGAAAAATAAGACGCTCCAAGAACAACACAACTGTGCATGAAACAATAAAAATGAAGCATTTGGAAGAAACCTGGGATTTTTATTGATGAAGAGGGGGATGCCTTGGGCATCCCCAACCTTTGATGCTTGTACTTCTTGGATATTTCTTAGGGTGACACGTGTGGCATCCCCAAGCTTGAGCTTATGTTCATCCTTCATATTATTACTCATTCCTTCCATACACCTGAAATTTTTCCATCATACAAAACTTCACACAATCTTTATTAGCAACATTAGTGCACTCAAGATAATAAGTCTTAAGGTTAAGTTCTAACACCAAATAAACTTCCATTAGAACACTGGCTACTGAAGCACTTCCCTCAAAAATCTCAATTCCCCAAAAGAACTCAAAAAGGAACCAACAAGAAGCAAATGCAGAAAATGGCAGAAATCTATCAAAACAGACCAGCAGGTAAAGACGAATTTTTTCGAAGACCTTTTGTTGCTCAAATAAAAAAGTGTTGAACTAACGAAAGTTAGATAACATCCTGGGGCAGAAGCACAAAAATTCACGCCTCAAAAAGACGTTCAGAGATTTTCACGAATTTTTACGGTGAAGCACAGAAATCTGTTTCGGGACAGCAACTTTCCCAATCATTACTTCTCTCTCATTAGAGGTTACTCTTGGCACAAAAAGCAAATAAAAAGGATAAGGAGCGGTTATTACTGACAGCAACTTTCCCAATCATTACTGAAGTAATAACTTCCAAGACTCATCTAAAACTTTTGGGTTCTCTCCCAATAAGTACTTTTCTTTAACGCCTTTAAGTTAGGCATAAGAAGCAAGAAAAAGAATCAAGTGTTCTCAAATGAAGAAGCATTAAGACCAAAAAAAATTTCATAGGAGAAGCAAAAGAAATCTTCTCTCTCTTATTGGGTAAGTGTTCTACACCTTTCTTGAGTGGGAGTTGATATTTAATGGTGCCTTATTTCATATCAATAATGGCACCAACAGTTCTAAGAAAAGGTCTTCCCAAAGTAATAGGACAAGAAGCATTGCATTCAACATCCAAAACATAGAAATCAACGGGGACATAGGCATTGTTGACCATAATAAGAACATCATTAATACTCCCCATGAGTTTCTTTTTAGCATTATCATCAAGTGGGACATTCAAATAACAATCTTCAAATGGAGGCAAATCAAGCATATCATAAATCCTTCTAGGCATAATAGAAACACTACTATCAAGATACATAAAGCTTTGAAATCAAAGTCATTCACTTTCATATTAATGATGGGTTCCCAACCATCTTCTTGTTTTATAGGAATAGAAGCTTTATGTTTCATCTTTTCTTCTTTAATCTTTATGAGAGCATCAGTAATGTGTTTTGTAAAGGCCATGTTCATAGCACCAGCATTAGGACTTTTAGCAAGCTATTGTAGGAACTTAATAACTTCAGAGATATTGCAACCATCAAAATCAAAATCAAATTTATCATCTAAAGTAGCAGAACTATTACTAGCCTCAACACTAGTGGTGGTGATAGTAGAAACACTAATGTTTCTAGCAATTTCATCTTCTCTTTCCCACTTAGCATGTAATTCAGCTAACAGTCTAAAATTTTCATCAATTCTCACTTGTATGGCATTAGTAGATGCAAAGGGATTATCATTAGTTTTAGGTTTAGCAGACATTTTATTAATCAATGAAGATTGAGCTTCAGAAAAATATGATATATTCCTTTCAGCATTAGAAAGTTTCAATTGTAAACTAGGAATTTCCCTATTTAGACTCTCAAGTTGATGGCTAATGTTCTTCAAAATGGTAGATTGTTCCTCCATAGTTTTAGTAAATAGTTGATTTTGCTCATATTGCATGTGCATGAAGTTCTTAGTGGCTCTTTCAACTTCTAGAATTCTTCCTTCACTAGATAATCCAGGTTTACCATTTTAACCATAACTATTATTAGGAGGGTAGGGCCTATAATTGTTATTACCATAAGCATTGTTGCCAAAATTGTTATTTCTTATGAAGTTCACATCAACTTGCTCTTCTTGAGCAACCAAAGAGGCTAAAGGAACATTATTTGGATCAATATGGGCTTTCCCATTAACAAGCATAGACATAATAATATCAATCTTATCACTCAAGGAGGAGGTTTCTTCAATAAAATTTACCTTCTTACCTTGTGGAGCTCTTTTAGTATGCCATTCGGAATAGTTAACCATCATATTATCCAGAAGCTTAGTTGCAGCACCCAAAGTAATGGTCATAAAGGTACCTCCAGCAGCAGAGTCCAATAGGTTCCTTGAAGAATAGTTTAATCCTGCATAAAAAGTTTGGATGATATCCAAGCAGTCAGTCCATGAGTGGGACAATTCTTTACCAAAGATTTCATTATTTCCCAAGCTTGAGCAACATGTTCATTATCAGATTGTTTAAACTTCATTATTTCACTTCTCATAGATATAATCTTAGCAGGAGGATAGTATTTTCCAATGAAAGTATCCTTGCATTTAGTCCAAGAATCAATACTATTCCTAGTTAAGGAATTCAACCATTCTTTAGCTTTTCCTCTCAAAGAGAAAGGAAACAATTTCAGCTTAATAATATCACCATCTATATCCCTATGCTTTTGCATTTCACAAAGTTCAACAAAGTTATTTAGATGGGCAGCAGCATCTTCATTACCAATACCACAAAATTGTTATCTCATAACAAGATTGAGTAAAGCAGGTTTTATCTCAAAGAAAGTAGCTTCAGGAACAGGTGGAGCAATAGGTGTGCTCATAAAATCATTGTAGTTGGTGCTAGTGAAGTCACACAACTTAGTGTTTTCAAGAGTAGTCATTTTTTGTGTTTTTGATAAAGAAAGCAAACTTGTAAAACTAATTTTTTGTGTGTTTTTTATAACAAAACAAGCAAACAAAGCAAAAAGAAACTAAGCAAAACAAAAATAACAAAGTAAAGAGATTGGTTATGAGGGACTCCCCTTGTGAAGATGTCCTTGACTCCCCAGCAACAGCGCCAGAAAAATGCTTGATGGCTCGGTGTTGATGTAGAGCTCGTTGGGGAACCCCAAGAGGAAGGTATGATGAGCACATCAGCAAGTTTCCCTCAGTTATGAAACCAAGGTTTAATCGAACCAGTAGGAGCAAGGAAACACCCCAAAGGTGTTGCTAGCTGAGCCTTGGCAGGGCGCACTACTGGTGCTAGTAGCAACGTGTAGACCTGCACAACACAACCACAGAACTTTGTCCCCAACTTGCGATGAGGTTGTCAATCTCACCGGTTTTGCTGAAAACAAAGGATTAAACGTATCGAATGGAAGGAAGTAATAGTTTGCAGAAAGTAAACACAAAGCAGTAAACAGTTTGTAGATTGTATGTAAAAGAAAGGACCGGGATCCATAGTTCACTAGAGGTGGCTCTCCTTAAGATAGATAACATGTTGGGTGAACAAATTACAGCGGGGCAATTGACAAACATCGAGAAAGCAATACATGCATATACTAATCATCTTAACTCCTTTGAGACTTGATTGGGCATTACAACATTATACATAGACCGCCATCCAACTGCATCTATGACTAATAATCCACCTTCAGGTTATCATCCGAACCCCCTCCAGTATTAAGTTGCAAGCAACAGATTATTGCTTTACGAATTGCATGTAAAGCAAACAATACGATTGTTCTATGAACAAAGGATTGTTGTTTTCTCCCTAGTAGCAACAGCACATCTAGTACCTTAGAGATTTTTGTCACTTCCCCAGATTACTAGAGGCATGAACCCACTATCGAGCATAAATACTAACTCTTGGAGTTGCTAGCATCTACTTGGCCAAGATAGCTACTAACAACGGAAAGCATGCAAGATCACAAATAAAAAACACATGATAGAATCAATAATGGATCTGAAATAGCATCTCAATATCCATCGGATCCCCGCAAACACAACATGCAGAATTACAAATAGATGATCTTGATCATGAACGGAGCTCACAAGATCTAAACATGAAAGCACAAAGGAGGAGAACGAGCCATCTAGCTACTACATGGACCCGTAGTCCAAAGATGAACTACTCACGCATCACACCGGAGGCTTGCATGATGATGAAGAAGGCCTCCAGGGTGAATTCCCCTCTCCGGCAGGGTGCCGGGAAGAGCTTTAGATCCCTCCCGATCTAGGGATGGAGATGACGGCGGCTACAGACTCTTTCGTGGATTTTTGATCGGGTACTTAGGGTTTTTGTCCCGAGGGCAATATATAGGCAGAAGGAGAGGCCAAGGGGGTAATGGGGTCGGCCAGACCACCCCCTAGCGCGGGCCAGGCCTAGCGGCGTGGCCAGGTGGTGTGGCCGGCCCCCAGCCCTTCTCCGTCTCGTATTCTGGCATCTGATGACTTCCGGAAAAATAGGCACTTTGGCTTTTGTCCCGTCCAATTCCGAGAATATTCATTTTCTGACTTTCCTGGAACCAAAAGCAGCAGAAAACACACAGTGGCACTATGGCTCTTGTTAGTCCAAGAAATCATATGAAAAGTACTCCAAAGTGTGGACAAAACATAAGAAAGTAGATAAAACCAAGCATGGAACATCAAAAATTATAGATACATTTGCAATGTATCAGTCCTTCCCAGTTCCTTCCACGATGTGTGGCATTTATATAGTGTTGTTTGCACGAATCTTGGCGCAGTTAGGTGGTTATAAGGGGTGAGGATTATCTTTCTCCCATCTTCACATGTTCCCTTGTCGTTCCTTCTCCTCCACTTCTCCCTCGCGCACAAAGCTCTACTACCGCCCAGATTCCCTAGCGTCGCCCATCCAAGGTCACCGGCGCACCGGAGAAATGGCTTCTTCTTCATCTTCCAGCTTGGTTGGCTTCATAGCGGCGGCGACGGTGGAGAAAGAGAGCAAGTGTGGGGTTTGGATCTCATGTCTTCTTGATGACGAGAAGCTCCACGGCATGGAGAATAAGGGCTCCTCCACGTCGGCGACTGGCAGAGCGGTTTCAGTGAAACCATCCCCCACCCGCAAGCCGGCGAGCGGGTACACTTCGGCACCTACCTTGATAGAGGTTTGTCTTTCCCTCCCTCGGATTTCTTTTCCGAGGTGATCGATCACCATGGCGTTCAGCTCCACCATCTTCCTCCCAACTCCATCTTAGAGATGAGTGCTTATGCGACTTTGTGTGAGGGATATATCGGCATTAGGCCGAGTCTTACTTTATTTCGTTTCTACTCTCATGTCCGTAGAAACTCCATCACTGCCAGTAATCCTTATATTACCAGAACTATTAGCCTTTCTATTTGACGCGAGCGTAGTTATCCTCGCATTTCTGACAGTGAGTCGGTCAAACAATGGTCGGCCACTTTCTTTTACCATAAGGATATTCCTGCTCCCGGCAAAGCTACTGCCTTGCCGGCTTTCATCGATGGAGCCGCCACGTCCCTTCCATCTTGGGACGAGGATCCTCCGGCTCTTAGTGACGATCTGATCCTCGCTAAGAGGCGGATCGAATACCTGATAAAACACAAAGGTTTGAAAGGATCTGACTTAGTCCAGTCTTGGGTTGCACGTCGGATCCATCCCCTCCAGCACCATGGCGACCGTCTGATGCACTCCATCACGGCGTCGAAGAATGATTCCCTCCGCATCAGTCCTAAGGCTTTAAAGCCACAAGATTACATAAGCCAGATCAAATGGCTGATCAAGGAGCGGATTGAAAGAAAGATTCCGGACTTGTCTCTGGACATGCATACAGCGAAAGACCCTATAGTTCCGGTATGCTTCAATAATAAACCCTTTTATGTGTTTCACCTTTTAAGCTATTTTGCAATACTGAGATATTTTCTTCTTTTCAGCTTGCCGATCTCCCCGAGTCAGAGCTGGCTCCTATCGAGGGATATCCTCCGGAGTTTTCTCAGGAGGCAGAACTGGTCCCACTACCGGACGTTGTGCCCAGGAAGTGCAAAGCTCCAACAATGGTTGTCGGCACAAAGGAGGTGCCGGTCGTGAAGAGGTAACTTTCAACACAACTTCCGCCTTTGTACCTTACTCAAATTTCCTTCCAAGATGTAATATTTTCCATTCTATTACACTCTCAGAGCTAAGCAGCTCATCAAGGGCAAGGGGAAGGGAACTTCTTCGAAGCCCTTGCAGCAGACAAAGCTGACTATGGCTTCTCCTGCTGTGACTCCTCTGACTCCTGCTCCTCAACCTTCCGCAACACCGGTGATTACTCCATCACCAGTTGTCGCAGAAGATCTGGCTCCTTCAACGGGGCCAGCGATCCTTGAATCACAGACTGACGCCACCATGGGTGGCTTAGGTTTAGATAAGGGTGAACCCTCTTTGGGTAATGATCCCTCGGCAGAGACCTTTGCCGAAAACCTCCTCAACAATCCAAGACTTGCCAAATTTGGCTTGTCTCAGAAATCTGTAGAAGAAATCCAGCTTCTGGCCCGGCAATGCCTGGAGAGCCAAAATCTCTCTGCCGAAGAAGAAGCACAAGAAGCGGAGGACATCAAGTACTCTGACCTTTTTGAACAAGTCCGCCTTCGCGACGAGGGACTTAGAGCTGGTATGCTTCCACCACCTCTGGTTATTCCACTCACCCTCGCCGAGAAGGTTACCACAGAGGTGAACATGTGCCTGAGCAAGCTCACACATGAACATCATGTAAGTCGGAATTCCAACTCACGATTTTCTTTATTGTACTTTATATCATATCCTCTAGCCCCCAAGCATGAAGTAGGATATACAATCCGGGTTTATGCTTCCTTAGGATGCCAAAGAATGAACTAGTGTAGCCCCCAAGGCTCGTGCTGATATTAGTAATAATATTAGCCCGAGTCTTCAGTAGACTTCTGACTCTGGGTATTCTGACTTACAGAAAGTTCATTCATATAACCAGGATTTGTTGAAGAATATCTATAACAAGTGGAGAGGGAGATCAAAGCTCTCCGACTTGAAACTGCTGAGCTGAAGGTTTCCAAGGATGAGGCCAAAGGTAAACATTCCGAAACTCTAACCTTGTCTTCTGTTTTCATAGTCGAATATTTTTGCTGAACTGTTATTCTTTTGCCTTACAGCAACTGGTAAAACAGTCATGTGTTATGATCGAAGAGGCCAAGAACCTCAAAACCCTGGTGGTGGAGAATAAAGAACTTCGCCAAGAGTTGGATAAGCTCAAGGCAGATCATGAGAAGAGCATCGCTCAAATTCTCGAATCCTCCTCCATGGCTACTGATGAACGTGATCGTAAGATTGTTGTTCAAGATCAGAGAATCTCGGATCTCAACGATGAACTTTGTAGAGAGAAGGATCTTTCCGAGGTGCTCCGGGCTGAACTTCGTAGTCTTCGAGAAGAGAAAACTAAAGTTGACGACGTCATGTTCGGTATGCTTCCATCTTTCTGACTTTTCTATATTCTTTGACTCTTTCGATGTCGGATTTTCTTAACCGTTTTGCGTTATGTGTATAGGTCCTCTGAACTTAACGGACTCCACCTCTGCCGAGCCTCGCACCCAACGGCTTACCCAAGTCGGTGAAGCATCCTTCATGACTTTTGCTAATCCATTGAGGATATTGGCGAAGCTCTCAAGGTTCCGGACATGCATCGCATGTCCGACTTTCAGGTGCAAGACCAGGCGAAGGAGATGCCACGGCTCGTCTGGGACTAGAACATATCCTACACGCGATCCGCGGCGTAGAACTCTCTCACCATGGTCATGAGCCACCATGGAAACATGGAGATATGGCAAGTGACCAGAGGGTACTGCAAGGTAGACGAAGACGGCCAGGAGCAAGACCTTCAAGCCATCATGCACTCCTGCTCCAGATATGGGTGTCACGTAGCTGACTTAACCAGCTACGACACTCCCTTCTTCACCCGCGTGGACACACTGCCCCCGCCTCCGGAAGAAGCAGCTGAAGTTTCCGACGATGAACAGACCATATCGGGCCTAAACATCTCGGAACATTATCAAACCGAGGCCGATGCATCCAGCGAGCCGGCAGCGCCTACCTCTTCTCCTGCATCATAGATCATCAGAAAACAAATGTGTTATTCTGAAAAACATTATGGATATGTAAATATGCAGCATGATACTTTTGGCTAGTGCTAAGTTTTAATCTATTCAGCACTTTTGGCTTTAAATTTTTGTGTGCCTGAAATGTTTACGTAAGCACTTATACTTTTTCGTCTATACTTATCGTTTATCTGGCTTTCCGCTTCGTCCCTTTCGCGAGTCAGCTAAACCTTCTCCACGGAAACTTTGCCGAGCAATGGAGCTCAATTGCCAAACCAGTTTAAACTCGGAAACAAAGCCGGCTTCCAGTACCAACAATTCACTACTCGGAAAATACCCGCATCCGATAATCAGACAAATAACCAAAGTATAGACTAGAAATTTAGAGTTATACCCGAAGGTAGCATTTTTAGAATCGTAAATCTAAACCAGAACAAACATGAGCACAAAGTTCTTTCAAGTATTCTGGGATTTTCGACTATGACATGATCATTCAGAAATAAGATGGTAAAAACTTCTCAGAAAAAACTTGAGGCAACCAAGACTTTTTATTTCTCACAAAACATGTACATATGTATGATTACAAAGAAGGATAAATTAAGAATAAAAGGGACATAGTTGAGCAATATTCCATGGTCTGTCTAACTCATCCAGATTTGTACTGCCTCTAGCTCTCTTTCTCTTCTTAGTAGTAGGTCTTTCTTTGACTGGCCTTATGTCAGTTAAGTAGTACGAACCATTATGCAATACTCGACTAACTAAAAAGGGCCCTCCCATACTGGGGAAAGTTTGTGCTTTCTTTGTTGCACAAGCCGGAGAACCAAATCGCCTTTATTGAAAGATCTGTTTCGGACTCTCTGGATATGATACTTGCGTAACTTCTGCTGATAGGCTGTTGATCTCATTTCAGCAACGACGCGAACTTCTTCGACTAAGTCGAGATCATTTTGTCGAGAAATCTTGGCATCCTCTTCGATATACGTGGCCACTATAGGAGAAGTGTGAATCAAATCGCTAGGAAGAACTGCTTCTGCGCCATAGACCAAGAAGAAAGGTGTGTATCCGGTTGACCTGTTCGAGGTTGTTCGTAAACTCCATATTACAGAGGGTAATTCCTCTGCCCAAGCCCCTGCAGCACGTCGTAGTGGTGCTTCGAGTCCCGGTTTTAGGCCTTGTAGGATTAAACCATTTGCCCTTTCGACTTGTCTGTTAGCCAGTGGATGCGCGACTGATGCAATGTCAAGCTGGATATTTTTTTCATTGCAGAATTCGGCCAATTCTCCCATAGAGAAATTACTCCTGTTGTCCGTGAAAATACTATGCGGATAACCATACCAGATTATAACATCCTCGACAAATCTTTTGGCTATTACTCCATCACAACTAGTGACGGGTTTAGCCTTAATCCATTTTGTGAATTTATCCACCATCACTAAGAGGTGAGTAAATCCACCTGGAGCCCGTCTAAACGGTCCTACCATGTCAAGCCCCTAGACCGCGAAAGGCCATGTTATAGGTATTGTTCGCAACTGATCAGCTGGAACGTGAGCTTGTTTGGCATACTTTTGGCAGCCTTTGCACATCTTGACTAGCCGTTCGGCATCTGCCTGAGCTGTAAGCCAGAAAAAATTGTGTCTAAAAGCTTTTGCCACTAAAGATTTGGCTACAGCATGGTGACCACACTCGCCTTCGTGGATTTCTCTTAAGATTTTCACTCCTTCTTCTGGAGATACGCAGTGCTGAAAAACTCCAGACACACTCCGCTTATAGAGCTCACCCTTAACTATAGTATAGGCTTTCGCTCGTCGGATAATCTGCCGGCCCAGAACCTCGTCTTCGGGTAATTTACCATCTACCAGATAATCAAGGTAGGGTTGAGTCTAGCTGGGAATTACAGTCAGAACTGCTATTAGAGGTGAGTCGGATTTGATCGGATATTCCTCATCCACTCCCTTTATTGAGGGAACTTTGAGGTGCTCTAAAAAAGCGCCATCCGGGACCTCTTTCCGTGCATAGCCTATTCGAGATAGTGCATCTGCTTCCTCATTTTTTGCTCGAGGGATGTGTTGAACCTCAAATCCTTCGAACGATTTAGATAAATCATCCACGACAGCTTTATATGCTGCCATGTGTTTATTTGCATTACAAATATCCGACACTTGTTGAGCAACAAGATCCGAATCTCCATAACACATCAAACGCGGATGCCGATATCCTTAGCAATCCGGATTCCGTGTAGTAGTGCTTCATACTCGGCAATATTGTTTGTCGATGTGAAGTGGATCTGCAACACGTATAGGAGTTTATCTCCTTGGGGTGATTTGAGCACCATGCCAGCCCCCGAGCCCCCACGAGCCTTAGATCCATCAAAATATAGGGTCCAATATTCTGACTCAGGGAGGGTCATATTCTCCTTCGTCTCTGTCCAATCAGCAACAAAGTCGGCAAGGATTTGGGATTTGATTGCTGTCCGGGGTTTATACTCAATATCAAAAGCTGAAAGCTCTATGCCCCATTTAGCGATGCGTCCTGTGGCATCACTGTTGTTAATTATGTCTCTCGTGGGAGCTGTGCTCACCATGGTAATTAGATGCTCCTGGAAATAGTGTTGTAGCTTACGAGATGCCAAGAAAACACTATAAGCCAGCTTTTGATAGTGCGGATACCGCTATTTTGATTCCATTAGGACCTCGTTGACAAAATAAGTCGGACGTTGCACCAAGTGTTCCTGGTTTTCCTCCGGTCTTTCCACTACCATGATGATACTAACGACTTTGTTTGTCGCAGCAAGATAAAGCAACATCAGTTCCTGTGGTTCCGGTGCAGCAAGGATAGGAGCAGATGAGAGTACTTTCTTTAGGTCTTGTAATGCAGCTTCAGCTTCGTCGGTCCACACAAAATCCTTGGTCTTTTTTAGGAGTTTGTATAATGGTGCGGCTCTTGCACCGAGCTGGCTTACAAACTGACTCACTACAGCGATGCAACCAGTTAGTATTTGTACGTCCTTCAGGCGAGTTGGCCTGGAAATATTGAGTATAGCCTTGATTTTGTCTCGGTTCACCTTTATGCCTCTTTGAGACACGATGAAACCTAACAATTTTCCGGCTGGAATTCCAAAGAAGCATTTCTTCGGATTAAGCATGATGTTGTATTTTCGTAGATTGGCGAACGTTTCCTCCAAGTCGGAAATCAGTGTTTCCTTCTTTTTGGACATCACCGCAATATCATCCACATATGCATGTACATTGCGTCTGAGTTGGTCGTGGAGGCAACACTGCATCGTGCGCTGGTATGTAGCTCCTGCATTCTTCAGCCCAAAGGGCATCGTAACAAAACAGAAGGTTTCAAAGGGGGTTATGAATGAGGTTTTGACTTTGTCAGATTCCTTCATCCGGATTTGGTGGTAACCGGAATATGCGTATAGAAAATAGAGGAGTTCCGAGCCTGCCGTAGAATCGATAACTTGATCAATCCTAGGCAGAGCAAACGGATATTTTGGACAAGCCTTGTTCAAGGCAGTATAATCAACACACATCCTTAAATCAGTGGTCTCCTTTTTAGGGACCATTACAGGATTGGCCGACCACTCAGTGTGGATGACCTCTTCTATGAATCTGGCTAACTCGAGCCGTGCTAGTTCCTTAGCTATTGCATTACGCTTTTCATTGCTGAAACATCATAAGGACTATTTGACGGGTTTAGTGTTTGGGTTTACATTTAAAGAGTACTCGACAAGTTCCCTAGGTACTCCGGTCATGTCAGATAGCTGTCATGCAAAGATATCTTGATTTGCTTTGAGGAACTTGACGAGCGTGCTTTCCTATGAGCTATCTAGGCCTACGCCTATCTGGGTCACCTTGGAGGGGTCATTATCCTTCAATAGTGTCTTCTTCGTCTCTTCTGATGCCTTGAACTCCGGATTCAGCTTTGTCACCTCCTTCTTCGTTACGGGCATCTCGGACGGATCCATGCTCTTCTTGATCTCCTGGTACTCCTGGGCGTGCAGCACGGCTTCAGCAAAGGCGGCATTTCCATCTTCGCACTCTCACGCTTTCTTCGGGTCTCCCCTGATGGTGATCACGCCATTGGGACCTGGAACTTTCATCATATTGTAAATGTAACACGGACGAGCCATAAAAGCCCAGTAAGTCGGACGTCCGAATATAGCGTGGTACACGTTCTTGAACGGGACCACTTCGAAGGAAAGTGCCTCCGTCTGATAGTTCTTTGGAGTTTCAAAGGTAACATCCAAAGTGATTTCTCCTAGGGAATTTGCTTGTCTTCCTGGGACAACCCCGTGAAAGATCACAGAGTTGTGGTTCAGCTGGGTCTCCGAGATCTCAATCCGGCGTAACGTTTCGACATACAGAATATTAATACTGCTGCCATCGTCCATGAGAGTCTTGGAGAAACCATAACTGTCAATGAGTGGATTGACGATTAAGGCGTATTTTCCTCGCCTGTGCAACTTAGGCGGATGATCAGCATGGTCAAATGTGATTGCCACTTCCGACCAGTCCAAGAATTGGGGGACAGCCGGAACTGTTGCATTGAGCTCATGTAGCACTGCCTTTTTGACCTTTGCTGGTTGAGATCCGTGGAAGGTGACATAAGTGTCTTTCTTGGTTGAAAAATTTTTCTTCCCTTCCGGCTTGGGATTTGAAGCATCAGCTTCCTCCATGTCAGAATCATCCTTAGTCTCTTTATCTTTTTCGGGATTCTTCTTTCCCTTCTTCCGCTTAGCTTTGTAGCCAGCGGTATCATCTCTTTTAATGTCTTCATTGAAATGACACTCGGTGTTGGTGTGGGACGAGCCCCCATTGGCGTCTAAGTGATGCACACATGGGTTATTGGCAATGTCGGCCCAAGAGTAGGTTTTGCCTGGTTGCTGGTCTCCTCTACCTTGAACTCTTGAAGTCCCACGGCTGCGCCCGCGGCCTCTGTCGCATCCTCCTCGTCCTCCAGACCCGAAAGTAGCAGTGACCACTGCCGTTTTCGTGTTGGGTTTCTCTTCCGAGGTATTCTTGCGCTTCTAAGCTTGTTGCTTTGGTCGTTTTGCCGATTGTGGCACAGCTAGGGCGTTGAGTAATCCCTCTGCATCGTCGTCAGCATCTGCATACTTGCTCGTTGTTTCTATCATCTCTCCCAAGTCAGTGACTTTGTCACACTTCAAGCGATGACGTATAAACCAATTGGGAGACCTGCAATGAAAGCTTCAGTCGCAGTTTGGTCATTTACTCCTTCACAGGAGTTTTTGGTGTCGATCCATCGTCCGAGGTAATCCCGGCAAGTTTCTCCGGCTTTCTGGGTGAAACGTTGTAGGTCTCCAACCGTACAGGGCCTCCGGTATGTGCCTTCGAAATTCCAAAAGAACACACTTTGCATGTCATACCAGTTATGGATGGTGTTATCCGGAAGTTCATTGAGCCATGATCTTGTCGTCTTCCGCAACATGAGTGGGAGATATCGGGTTGCAACCAGGCTGTTTCCGCATTTGGCAATGCAACAAGCTTGGAAGAAATCCTATAGCCAGGTATCTGGCCGAGCAATGCCATCGTAGGCTTGGATATGTCATGAGATAGCAAATCCTTCCGGGAATCTTGTAGCTCTTATGCGTGGTCCGAAGCACTTTGGGCCCACGTATTTATCACCATTTTCGTAGCATCGTGCCTCTATATTGGAGTTGATCCTGTGCCTTGCGTCATTCGGGGATAGAGATCGTCCTGAGTATCAGTTGTGGCTACGGTGCCTTGGAGCCGGACTTTGGCTTCTGCCACCACCTCCTCCACCACGACACCCTCCTTGGCCTCCTCGGGAGCCGTTGTGATGGCTACTTGGCGGAGAGGGTGGAGCAGCTGGGTTATTTCCGGCTGATCGCCGGCCTCCATCCGGAACGTCATTACTCCGGTTCCGAGGAGGGTCTTCATTGTGACGAGCCCCCTGCTGGCTTGTATCAGCACGGTGTCCGTCGTTCCTTCGTCCGTCATCCGGACGGCTTACATGTCTAGGAGGTGGCATTCTTTGTCGGTCCTCCTCCCGACATTTCTCTTTATCATCGTCCTTGTGGTCTTTTGACTCTCGCCAGGGCGGGTTCCTCGGATTTAGTGCAGCAATCGCCTCTTGCTCCGCAACTAGGTTAACGTTACGCCAGTCACGGGCAGCTTTGTGGTGCTGTTCCGAAGATCCGGTTCTTGAATAATTGTCCTCCCGGCGATCGGAACGGTGGTGCTGCTCCGGAACGCGCTGGGGTCTTACTTCAGCCCATGCCGGATCTGTGCGACACTGGTTGGAATCAGAGGCCAGCTTTTGACTTCCGGACATGGCGACCTTTTACTGCTCCAGTCCCTTGTTGAGTAATTTGATGCCCAACCGGATCTGCTCTGGGCTTGGATTAGCCGATAGACTTTCTCGGGGCACAGCGGTGTTCTGTATTGGGGTTGGATACACCCAATCCCCTTTGCTATCTTTCCGAGGCTTTCCCATTTCCTCTCTGAAAAGGACGGTGTGAATCTGCGGGAATTGGTTGTCATTAGTATGATGCTTCCTGGTCTTCTAGTATTGCATGGAGTTGTACTTCTCCATAGATGCCATGCGTTTCTTTTCCTCCTCAATGTTTTTGGCTTCATCGAGGAGTACTTGACGACGCGCTTCTAGGGCTTGTGCCCTCTCGTCCAGTTCTTCAGCAGTAAGTTCTGCAGCTGTAGGAATAGGTGTGGTTAATGCAGCATCGATGAGTTTACGTGCACCTTCAGCGATCACGTGTCCATCCACCGATTCTTCTTTTTTGGGCTCGTCTGGGATAAGAGCTCCATCCAAGTCTTCCTCGTATTCCTCGGCAATCACCTCCTCTACCGGAGGGTCTTTTGCCTTGGTCTTGTTCTTCTTGTTCTTCTTCTTTGCCTTCTTGGCAGTGCCGGTAGCAAAGACGGCTTTGGGTCTGTTTCCCGGAGTCAAGCTCTGATCGGTACTTTCGGACACCTGGACCTCGGGATTATCTCTGACTTCCATGTCATCCTGTGCTTTGGGAGAGTGTTCCCCGAATCCTTCATCCATGGCTTCTCCTTCCTCTGCAGCTTTGGAGTTATACTCCTCTTCATATTCTGCGGGGAACTTTCATAAATCTGCTGACATCATCGATTCATCCGAGGATGCGGGTACGTTGGCGTTTGTTCCAATCACCTCCAGCACAGAGTCGGTGTTGTCTCCAGCATTGGCAGATCTGGATCCGGATCCCACATATCCGATGAAGTGCGACACGTGCTTCCTAAGGTACATGCGGCTCTCACGATCGGCCTCGTCAAAACATTTGATGGTCTCGAGGATTTCATCTACGCCAGAGTTTTGCATCATCATGCGTCTTAGCGTGTATCTCAGGAAAGGCATGTCTGTCCCGATGTCATCGGAGCCGAAATTAGTGTCGTTGCTATGCTCCTCCTGGATTTCGACTTCAGCGGGTGGGTCGATCTGGGATTCGGCTTCTCCAGGGAGATCCACTCCAGATTCAACTTGGACCGCCAGGTCTGCCTCAGGCTCGGATTTCTCCACTATCTCCACAACTGGTGCGGGCTGGGTGGGATTAGGGTTTTTTGAGATCCGAAACTCTGCCTCCTCCATGGACAAAGGGGACCCAGAAATTTCTTCTGCCTTTATCATCACCGCTGGGGTGGGTGGGGCAGGTTCAGCAAAGCCGATGTAAACATCAATCTCGCCAAAAGACATGATGGTGTAGGTAGTCATAGCCTCCCTAGCCGGAATCCATGTCTCGTCGAGAACGATGAGAGGGACATCGCTGGCGTAGAGGATGCGACCGACGGTGATGGTCTCGCCGATTCCGATTCTTGCAGAATCCGCTCGGAACGCAGATCCGAAGCTCACTTGCCCCACGGTGGGCGCCAACTATCGTCGGATTGATGACAAGTACGCCATGAGGGGGTCCTCGGGGCATGCAAAAGAGAGGGGTGTGAGACGTACGGTGTTCCGAGACGGTGAGCACACAAGTTTTCCCAGGTTCGAATCCGCCGGCTTTGGACGGATCCTACTCCTTCTAGCAATCCAGTAATATGGCAGAGCTGGAATATGGGTTACAAGGGTTCGCCTGTGTGAGTTGAGATTGTAGACTATTGAGGGTGCCCTAAAAACTCTCCCTAGGACGGCTTATATAGATATCCGGCCTAGGATTTACAGGAGAGATCCATCCGGCTACGACTGAGAGTCGGTTACAAAGTACATCTTGAACTACAAGTAACACTATGGGCCTAAGTCGGTAAGTCTTCTGGGCCTTCCCGTAGCCGGATTGGACTCCGCCTCTTCTCCCTGACTGGGCCGCCCATGAAGCAAAGCTCTAACCCGAAGTGGGCCACCCTGGTCAGTGAGGACTATGAGGATACCCGAAGAGTATATCCCCAACAATAATATATCAAAATTCTTAGAAAAACAAAACACACATTTATAAACTTATTTTGTACATTTTTGTGATACTTAACTAAGTATTTATTATTTGTTTAGTATTTATAAAGTGATAAAACTTATAAAAATCATATCTTATTAATTAAAAATCATAAAAATACATATAATCTACCAAAATGATCATAAAAATAAAATCTATACTTTAAAAAATATCATTTTTCATAATTGAAGTAAAATAAAATGTAAAGGTCTAAAAAATATTTTTTAAACCCTTTTCTTTTATCTTAATACATTAATATATATAAAGCTTTACTATTGTCTTCATCATTATTTATTTAAACTATAAAAATGTCATAATAAGTTCCATTGATATTTAAGTGAAGTCAAGATAGGTCTAACCATTTTAAGTTGTACCAATTAAAACTACCATTTAAAATTAAGTAAGTCTTACTCTCCAAAAATATTTTATCAATTATAAAATCATCGAGATTTGAGTACTAATTCTTTTACAAGTTTGGGAATCCACTTTAAAAGCTAAAGAAAGTTTTAAGTATTTAACATGATGCCATTTCCATGTTTATAGGAATAAGTATTAATTCTATAATAAGTAAGTGATTCTATTCACTTATAAAATCAAGAGAACACCACTTCCATAAAGGCATAATACTTTTGCTTCGCCTTCATTGAGTGTTAAAAGTCTCCACTTGCTAGTGGAATAGCTATTCAAAAATACTAATTGTTTTCTACTTTAATACTTGTAATTAATAAGAAAACCTTAAAGTGTTAGCTTTAAGTTTTAAATACTTTTTACTTTGTAACATAATATTTTCCTCAAAAGTTATTCTTCAAAGAAGTATTAAAAGTAATCCTTAAGCATTTCTGTGAAGAGTCTAATGAATTGACAATCCTATTCAAGAAGTTCTTATGTGCCATTCCACATTTGAGTAGTTTAGTATTGCATGCTACTTGTTGTATTTACATATTGTTTCACACACACTCTCACAAGCTTTAATAATAAGCACAAGTGTGAAATTGGTATAAAATTGCAACACATTCCAAAGAACTCATCACAAGCTTCAAGCCCTAGATCAGATACGATTAGTCTGGAGATTCGCGTTTATCAAACTGCATTACATTACTTATGCATAACTGCATCTTGCTTCTTTAAACATTTGTCCTTACCGGACAAATGATGTTGTTTATAGAATTTGGATCTTCTATTTCCTTGAAGACCGTGATTGCATAATCTTGCAATCACATAAGGCAAGTTCACAACTTGCTCATGTCCTTTGATTATTTCTATCAAATGCTTGTAACTCAAATGTTGTCATCACCTGCATTTCAAAAAGGTCAGAAAATACTATTTCATAATAATATGATTATGGATTATTTACCAAGTGGTAATAATCTATTGATACAGTTCTAGTGGTAAAGGAACATAATTCCTAGGACTTAACAACCAATGTCGCTAGTGATTCTAGCGCCGTATATTACGCATTAACCATGAGATTTGGAATGGGACGGAGAAGTCAGCTATATCTTCTTCCTCTCTCATGCATTTGGATGGCCAGGTCGTGGTTGTTATCCTCGTATCATGCACTAATTGGTAATTCGTAGAGGATATGCAGCATATGGGTGGGAACCCTCAACGTCCCATGATAGTTCTAGCATATGACAGTCTGTATCAACCATTACCGTAATTCAAGAGGTGGGCATGGTGTACGCCAAGGGAACATGCACGGTCGTGAAGGGGCAGTGATTCACTTGGATCTTAGACTGGGCCCCATACCAAGGAAGTATGGACAAGCTCATGACTTGGTTGTGCAACAAAGCTAAGGTCTCTCATGGGTAAAGCAACGCACCTCTGCAAACTGTAAGAACTATGACATGTTACTCCCATTCCGGGAAGGAGCTACGAACGCGGCAGGAAAGGAATCCCATGAAGGTTCTGGTCAACCTGTGAAGGTTGTCGGACATAGTTTCAGAATAAAAGCAACCTTTGAAGAAATGTTTACGAAAACCTGCATTGCCTATGACCTATGGCTATGGCTGTAGAGATAGTGCATCAAACACTCCTTTTTAATGAACTTGTTGAGTATGCTCGTACTCAACCATACCTTCATAACCCTTGCTAGGTTCTAAGCCGTTGAAGATGATGTCAACATCAATTTCTACTCAAGAAACCATCATCGACAGCTCAAGTTCTTCAATAAAGTCAATAAAGTCAACATATACATCAACTGAAGTGAAGACGAAGATCCTGATTAGATAGGAGTAGATACTCTAGCCATAAAACCTACTTCTGTGGAGCATTGCATTAGTAGAAATTGCAAGCCGGATAGTTTAGATGCTAGTCTTATTAGCCAGATAGTTCTGAGTTATTATTTCTGGTTCTTCTTTGTAAAAAGTTTCTTTCTCTCTCTTTAACCTAGAGTGTCCTCTGGATCTTATGTAAAGAGTCAAGTTGTAATCTATAGTCATGTCTTGGACCTGCTGTGTTTCTATTGTACCACTCTGAAGGATGTAATACTAGTGAACAATGTTTCATTGGTGTTATGTCAACGACTATAGTGTACTACATCATGAAGTGGTATGTTGGGTCACCGCAGAGTTCCCCCTCTAGATGCCATCTGGAGGTGAGGTTTTGGCGATTTCTAGGTGTTCTGTATGTCGTCTCTCCGATCCAGTTGCACGGGGTGAAACTATTTGAAGAGGCGGTGGCGGCACCAACTATATGGCGGGAACTATACGGCCGGAAAATTTATTCCCGCCGTATAATTGGTCATTAAACCGTTTGTATGCCTTGTTCACTTCGGGTTTTCTTCTGGTATTATTGATATCTCCCAAATAAGTGATTTACGTTGTTTTTTACACCTTTTCTCCTTAGTACAATTGCTCCAAGAATTGTGTCCATTGTATCCATCATCTGTCCTGATCCTAGTGAAAACAGACATAAAATGTGTGTGAGAGCGCCGTAAAATACCAAGATCCTACATCTACAATGCAAAATAATAATATAAAACATGATGCAAATATGCACTCATCAGGAGCCTCCGACTCCATCATCGGCATCGGATCCTCTAGTGCCTTAGCCACGTCCGAGGCCTCCTCCTCTTCGGCTTCATCTTCAAACTCAAACGTTGTCGCCGGCTTAGCCACCGATTTTGCCAGTGGCCTCACCATCTGAGCAGGTTTGATCGGAGTGGGCACCCTTTGGGAGCTTTGCTTGACGATGATGTCCATGTTGCTATCGAGCTCCTCGAGGCTATGACTAGCCTTGATCTTGTGCCTCTTCTGGCTGCGAGTCTTCCGTGGTGCGAAGGTAGGCTCCTACGCCTCCACGACCTCCTCTTCGCTCTCGGAGTCCTCCCCTTCGTCCTCGTCTAGGAGCTCATCAGGAACTTCCTCATCGAGCGGAGGAAGCCAGTTCTCGAGGACCTAAAAACTAAGAATAACAAGAAAAGTCAGCGATTCGATTCGAGACAATGGATAAGAGTTATGACTGCGAGCATAGAAGGCTTATCGAAGGAGCCTTCTACTTTCCGGATGTATATGGGCGAAGCCCAGCCAACGTATCGGTGAACTTCTCATCGGTGATTTTCTTCAAGGCCGCGACATAGTCCTCCGCGACCCATCCTTCGCTGCTTGATCTCGTCGGGTTCGATAACCTAGTGTACTGATACATCCAATGTGCTCGGGTGGCCAATGGGACCAATCACCACCCAAGACAAAAATTGTAGAGATTGATGGTCTCCAACCCCTCGTCCTCTAGCTCCTTGATCCAGCAACACATCTCCTGCACGACCAACTTTTGGTCACTAGGAAGCTTCTTCGCCGATAGTCTCCACGGTTCGCTCTGTTCCGTGGTGTATGCCAGGATTGCCACCTCATCGGCGGGGGTGGACTCCCTCACATAATACCAGTACTTTTTCCATTCATGTCGTCTTCTTCAGCAAAATTAGCTTTAGGAACTTGGTGTCGCCCTTCCCTTCGTAGCTGAAGCGGCCGTGAAATATCTCTAGCCAGAGGGGAAAGTAAGGCCGGCACCCTAGATAGCACTCGCAGAACGCGACAAAGATGGCAAGCTGCTCGATGCTATGAAGCCCCGTATTAGAGGCTTGATGCCCTAGTATGTGCAAAATTGACAAAAGAAGATCAAGGTGGGAAACTCCAATCCCCTCTCTAGGTGACTAAGGAAGCAAATGAACTCCCCCTACCCCGGCTTTGGTTTGGTCTCGCTGGCCACGGGGATCCGCCAATTTCCCTTAATGAGGATCCCGGCCTCTTGGAATAACTAAAGCACAGTCGTGGTGCACTTGGATTTGCCCCACAGATCTTTGGTGGGCGCCATCGGAAGAGGGGTCATTCAATCTGGAGGTTTCAAATCAGAAATGGCTCAAGAGTAAGAAGATGGGAGGAGGCAAAGAAATGCGAGGAAGTTCCGTACTTTTCTCCGTCACTCTCCTTATATAGAAGCGCTACCTGGAAATTTTGGGCTAGCCGTTACTTCGCGGTAATTCCGCCGAAGTTACCGTTGGATTTACCTAACGGCTAGTTTGACTGAGCTGACGATCCAACTTTGGCCAAGTTAGTCACTCGACTCGCTTGTTTCGCTTGCCCATTCCGGTCATCTGGGTGAGGCGAGTCGAGCGCATTCCTACTCGCCAAAGTTGCGACTGGAGATATACAGAAAGGCTTCTCCATTCATTGGAGGAGTTCGCCACCAATTCGACTAGGGCATCCACTCGAACTCGCTTACTCCAACTGCCAATTCAACACCTCCGCCAAACCCCTAATGTACTCGGGGACTACTAGTGGGGATATACCAATTAGGGTATGCCCAGGTGGGAGATTCAACTGACCTTGTCCCATAGCAAGTGGGCCTGCAGGCACAGCGATGATACATTGCAAACGTATCTATAATTTTTGATGTTCCATGCTTGTTTTATATCTAGTTTCTTATGCTTTGTCTACACTTTGAGGTATTTTTATACACTTTCTACAACTAACCTATTGACAAGATGCCATAGTGCCACTTGCCTGTTTTCTACTGTTTTTGGTTTCGGAAAAGCAAGAAAATGAATATTCTCGGAATTGGACCGGACAAAAGCCAAAGTCGATATTTTACCGGAAGACTCACGGAGCCAGAAGACGAGACAGAGAGGGGCCAAGGGCTGGCCACACCATGTGGTGGTGCGGGTCCCCCTGGCCGTGCCACCAGGTGGTGTGGGCCCCTGGTCCACCCTCTAACATTGCCCCTTCGCCTATAAGAAGCCCCCGGGAGAAAACCCTAAAGAATCCAGCCTCCACCCACGAAAAGTTCCGCAGCGCCGCCGCCACCAAAGGGGAGATTCGGGGACAAAAAGTCTCTGTTCCAGCACCCTGTCGGGACGGGGAAGTGCCCCCGGAGCCATCTCCATCGACTCCACTGCATCTCCATCGTTGTTGTTGACTCCCATGATGAGGAGGGAGTAGTTCTTTCTCGAGGCTAAGGGTTGTACTGGTAGCTATGTGTTCATCTCTCTCTATGCATGATCATATTTTGATCATGAGCTTTGTAATCTATAGATCTATTCTGCTACTCAAGTGCTTTAATGAATCTCTGCTTATCCCCACGTGTGTGAAGTTGACAGTGTGCACACCGTGTGGCACTTTGGCTAAGGTTACATAAATACTTGTTATGAGTTATATTTGGAGTTGGATGTCTCTATGAAATTGTGGTGTTTGTTGGAACCATCTAGTGCTCAAGGTGATAGTGAGTGGTTATCTAGATGGGGAAGGCGAACTTTGAGGTGTGCTGTTATAGCCCTACCATGGATTAGAGTGTCCAACCGGAGAGTAGTTCAGGGTAGTATCATGAAGAGAAGATATTTATATGAGAGTGTTCACTAGCGAAAGTATGATCCCTAGGCCTTGTTTCTAAACATTGAAACACCGTTTGCAACTAGATCTGTTACATGTTTGCTTGCTTCCATCTTTTTGCATTTAGTCTTTTCCTCTCGTCAAGCTCTTTTCTGGCACCGTTGTCTTATATCCATACCACTTCTATTTCACTATCTCTTCGCCGAACTAGTGCACCTATACACCTGACAAGTGTATTGGGTGTGTTGGGGACACAAGAGACTTCTTGTATCTTGATTGCAGGGTTGCTTGAGAGGGATACCTTTGACCACTTCCTCCCTGAGTTCGATAAACCTTGGGTAATGTACTTAAGGGAAACTTGCTGCTATTCTACAAACCTCTACACTTGGAGGCCCAACAACTGTCTACAAGAATAGAAGTGCATAGACATCAAGCTATTTTCTGACGCTGTTGCCGGGGAGGTAAGGTAAAAGGTACTCACATCCTTCGGTGTGAGTGCTCGAAGTTATTTCCTTTAGATTCTGCAATTTTGTCTTTTTGTTTCTTGTTTTCACTAGTTAGGCTTAATGTAAAACAACAACAAAATTAGATAGCTTTATATGATTTATCTTGAGTTAGGACATGAAGTGTTTGAAGAGAAAATTAAAAAACCTATGGAACATTATTTGCATGCTAATAGCAATGTTATTAGTATGATCCTTTGAACACCATTATTGCTAATGCTATGGAAAAGTCTAAGCTTGGGGAAGCTGGTTTTGATGAGCATGATATTTTTAGTCCCCCAAGCATGTAGGAGAAAATTTACTTTGATGATACTATGCCTCCAATATATGATGATTACAATAATGAATATGATATTTTCAGTCCACCTACTATTGAGGAGAAAATTAATTGTGATTACAATATGCCTCCTATATTTGATGATTATGGTGATGAGAATAATAATGATAGCTATTTTGTTGAATTTGCTCCCACTACAATTAATAAGAATAACTATGTTTATGTGGGGAGTATTTATTATTTTATGCATGTGGCTCGTGATAAGAATGTTTTATGTGATAGTTATATTGTTATGCTACTGAAAGTTATTACGAGAGAGGGAAATATGGTTTTATGTATCTCAACAATATTAAGTCTCCCCTCTTTATGTTGAAAATTTTGAAGTTGCACTTGTTTTGCTTTCCTATGCTTGCTGCTTTGTGCTTTCATGACTTGTTTCTTTACAAGATTATTTTTCATAGGAAGTGGGTTAGACTTAAATGTGCTTTGAATTTGCTTCTTGATGCTCTCTTTTACTTCAATTCATATTTCTTATGTGAGCATCTTCTCAAACTATCATGCCTAACTTAAAGGCGTTAAAAAAGTACTTCTTGGGAGATAACCCAATAGTTTTCTTGAGTATTGGAAGTTATTACTTCTGTAATAACCTCTCCTTATCCTTTTTTTATTTGTTTTTGTGCCAAGAATAAACTCTAATGATAGGGAAGTAAGATTTGGGGAAGTGTTGTCCCAAAACAAATTTTTGTGCTTCACTGTAACAATTCATGAAAAATCTCTGTATGTCAGATTGAGCTGTCATTTTCTGAATAAATCCCCCAGGTTGTTAGTTAACTTTTGTTAGTTCAACACTTTTCGATTTGAGCAACAGAAGATCTACAAAAAAATCGGTTTTCACCTGGTGGTCTGTTTTGGCAGATTTCTGCCATTATTTGCATTTGCCTCTTTATCGATTTCTTTTTGGGCTCTTTTTGGTGAATTGAGCTTTTTGAGGGAATTTCTACAGTAGCTTGTGTTTTTAATGAAATCTTTGTTGTTTTAAAACTAAAACCCAAAGTTTTATTATCTTTTGAATGCACTAATGTTGCTAATGAAGATTGTGTGAAGTTTTGTATGAAGGAAATTTTTAGGTGTAGGGAAAGAATGATGTAATGAGATGAAGAATGGACAAAAGCTCAAGCTTGGGGATGCCACCCCGTGTCACCCCAAGAAATATTCAAGAGGTACAAGCGTCAAAGCTTGGGGATGCCCAAGGCATCCCCTTCTTCATCAATAAAAATCTCAGGTTTCTTCCAAACACTTCATTTTTATTGTTTCATACACAATTGTGTTGTTCTTGGAGCATCTTCGTTTTTTTTAGTTTTCTTTTGTTTGGTTTGCTTAAATAAGTTGGTTGGATCCCAACACACTTCTTTTGGAGAGAGACACACCATGTTATTCATTGCCTAGAACACTCTAGTTTTCACTCTTATTGTTCTGCGAGTGTTCTCCTTTGCTAGCACTGCGTTTAGCTTTAGTTTTTGATTGGTGTTGGAAAAAAGTAGGAAAGTTCATGCTTAAGTGGTAAAAAGGATCTTGTTTTTGACTGTGGCCTATGCTTTTTCATGGCATGCTTGATATTGTTTTGGCTTTATGCTTAGTGATTTTTGCTGTAGCATGACATGTTATAAACAATTGAGATTTCTTAATGTGCCTTGAAAGAATCATGTGTTGTTTTAGCATATTAAAGCATAGTATTGTGGTATTCTCCTTTGATGCTTTATTTGGGTTGACTTGGTGCATGCTCACACCATGTTAAGACTATCCCAAGTCACCATAGCCTCTATGATACTTTAGTTTTCGACTTGTAATATCACTGTATGCTTTAATTAATGATGTTTTGTCGCTTTGCATGATTATGGCCAGTATTGCTTGATACATTGCAAATGTATCTATAATTTTTGATGTTCCATACTTGGTTTTATCTACTTTCTTATGTTTTGTCCACACTTTGGAGTACTTTTCATATGATTTTTTGGACTAACCTATTAACAAGAGCCATAGTACCAGATACCTATTTTCTACTGTTTTTGGTTCCAGGAAAGTCAGAAAATGAATATTCTTGGAATTGTACGGGACAAAAGCCAAAGTCATTATTTTACCGGGGGACACCAGGAGCCAGAATACGAGACGGAGAGGGGCTGGGGCCCAGCCACACCACCTGGCCACGCGGGCAAGCCCAGGCCGCGCCAGGGGGTGGTCTGGCCGCCCCAGACTCCCCCTCGGTCTCCCTCTTCGCCTATAAGTTTCCTTCTGACCTAAAAACTCAGGGGGGGTTCGACGTTTTTCCAGAAGGAGTTCCGCTCCGCCGCCACCACCAGATTCCACGAAACAGCACCAGAAACTCCGTTCTGGCACCCTGCCAGGACGGGGAATTGGAGGAGATCATCAACATCATCATCACCATCGCTTCTCCATCGACCATCCATGTTTCCCCATCTATGAGTGAGTAATCCCCCGTTGTAGGCTATGGGATGGTAGGGATTGGATGAGATCATTCATGTAATGGCATCAGATTGTTAGGGCATGGTGCCTAGTATCTTTTATTAGTGCTTTATGACTTTGTTGCGACTTGTTATGCTTAATGCTTGTCACTAGGGCCCGAGTGCCATGATTTCAGATCTGAACATGTTATTGATTCATTATGATAGTATTGTTTATGGTCTTATCTACAAGTTGTATACACACGTTGTTGTCCGGAACCAATGGCCCCGAAGTGACAGAAGTCGGGATAACCGGAGGGAATGGCTTTGATGTGAGGATCACATGTGTTCATGGAGTGTTAATGCTTTGCTCCGGTGCTCTATTAAAAGGAGCACCATAATTGCCAGTAGTTCCCTTGAGGCCCCGCTGAAAACGGGCTGGCAGGACAAAATATGTTGTGCAAGTTCTCATTGCAAGCACGTATGACTATATATGGAACACATGCCTAGGATTATCTAGTTCTTGGATGCTTTATCTTATTTATCTGCAATTGCCCTATGTTCTGATTGCTATGTGAATTGTCTTGTCCATGCAACGCCCATCCATCCATCCCTATGCCTACCGCACTCGAATCCTACTGTTTACTGTTATTGTTACTATTGTCTTTACTTTACTACTACAAAACTGTTGCTATTGATAAACTGCTGTGAGCAAGATTGTTTCCAGGTGCAGCTGAATTGAAAACTCAGTTGTTAAGGCTTATAAATATCCTTTGGCTCCCCTTGTGTCAAATCAATAAATTGGGTTTCACTTCCCTCGAAAATACTGCGATACACCCCTATACTTGTGGGTCATCAAGACTATTTTCTGGCGCCGTTGCCGGGGAGCATAGCTTTATTTATCAAGTTCACTTGGATTCTCTATTGTTCGCTGCTATCCATCCATCATGGGTAAGTCTCGTGATGGAAAGTTTCCTATTTTACCATCCACTACAAGAAAAGGTACGGTTATGAACACCTCTGCTGCTCTTGATTCACCATCTATTATAAGTAAGCTCATTACACCACAACATACACATGCTACACACACTACTACTACTACTGAATCCGAAACTTCTGATGCTTATGATGCTGCTTCTACTGTGCTTGATAAGAGTGGTTCATTAGGTCCTTTCCTAGATGCTACGATTGCTAGAACTATAGCTAGAAATACTGAAACTCCCAATAAAGACACTACCACACCTGTTAGTTCACCTGAGTCTAGTGAGAGTTATGATATTGAAGATGGTTATGTTGAGATGACCGATGAATTTATTAAAGAATGTAAAAACACCCATGATAGGAGCGCTGCTAAGAGTCTCCTTGAGAGGCGTACTATTAGACCCAAATTGTCTCTTGTTGCTAAGTTTGCTGCTTCTCCCATAAACATTATAGATGAAGATTATGATTTCTCTCTCGATCTATCTTACATAGCTATTGTCGAGAAAGAACCTTTTTGTGGGACTAAGAATGAAAGTGTGGTAGCACATATGAATGAACTTTCTACCATGAGTGGCTTGTTTTCTGATGATATTAAGATGCGTACTTACTTTGTTGCTAAGATTTTCCCCTTTTCACTGAAAGGAGAAGCTAAAACTTGGTTTAGTAATTTACCTCCTGGATCTATTGATAGCCCTGATTGCTTGATTAGTACTTTCCTGCAAAAATATTTTCCTCCTAGTGCTAGACATGCTATTTTGCAGGAACTTTTTGATTTTAAACAGGGAGAAAAGGAGATATTGCCCGAATCTTGGGCAAGGTTTTGTGCTTTGATTCATGCACAGGCTAGAAGTCCATTACCTAAGAATGAGCTTCTTGATATATTTTATAATGGACTAACTAAAGAATCTAGGACATACCTAGATAGTTGTGTTGATTGTGTTTTCAGGAATAGGACTCCTAAGGAAGCTGAGGAATTAATGGCTAAAATAAGCAAGAACTATGAAGATTGGACTCCTCCTGAACAAGCTATACCTGAAGTAATTGTACCTGAACCTACTATACCAGTGCCTATTCCAACATCAAAGAAGAGGGGAGTTATTGAATTAAATGATGAAGTGATGAAGGAAGCTAAGAAATGTCTTAAGGAGAAGGGAATTAAAGCTGCAGATGTCAAGAGTTTACCTCCTATTGAAGAATTATGTAAGCATATCCCTTACTCATCCACTATTGAGGTGCACTCTCTCCAACACTTCGATGAAGGTGATATCCCTTACTCTAAACCTCCTGATCAATGCTTAGAAGAATTTGATATCTTTATTGTTAAGCAGGATAATTTTAACAAAAGGGTGCAAAATCATCTAATGGAAAACACTAGAGCTATTGTTGAGTTGAAAGATATTGTGGAAAGAACCTCTAATGATGTTAAAATGATTGTTAAACACTTTCAAATGGTTCAAACTCAAATAGATCAACTCATTAAAGTGCAAAAAGACTTGCTAGTTAATGCTGCTAAAGAAAAACATGCTTATGAAATTAGAACTACAAGTGGTGCTGCTACCCAGGATCCTCTTTATCCTGAGGGGCATCCCAAAAGAATTGAGCAGGATTCTCAACAAGCTGAAAATAGTGGTTCTACTCGTAAGAAAAGGAAAAAGAAACATAAAACTGTTGTAGAACCCTCTGAACCTGCTATAGATCCTAATAGTATATCTATCTCTGATGCTGAAACTGAAAGTGGTAATGAAGAAAATGATGTTCCTAATGAAGAAAAAGTTGAATAAGAACCTGAAAAGCACACTAAGAATACTAAATACACTAAAGAAGATTTTATTGCTAAGAAACATGGTAGTGAAAGAGAGCCTTGGGTCCAAAAATCTATGCCTTTCCCTGATAAGAAACACAAGTCAAAGGAAGATGAACACTATAATAAGTTTTGTGAATGCATGAAACCTTTATTCCTGCAAATTCTGTTGACTGATGCTATTAAATTGCCTCCTTACTCAAAGTATATGAAGGATATTGTCTCGAATAAAAGGAAGATCCCTAATGAAGAAATTTCTACTTTGCTTGCTAATTATTCCTTTAATGGTAAGGTTCCTAAGAAACTTGGAGACCCAGGGATTCCAACTATCCCTTGCTCTATTAAGAATAGTTATGTTAGAACTGCTTTGTGTGATTTGGGAGCTGGAGTTAGTGTTATGCCTTTCTCTCTCTATAAGAGACTTCAACTTGAAAAACTGATACCAACTAATATATCTTTGCAAATGGCTGATAAATCTACCACTATTCATGTTCGTATATGTGAGGATGTACCTGTTCAAGTGGCTCATAATTGCTTCATATTAAGTGATTTTGTTGTGCTTGAAATGCCTGAAGATGATAATATGTCTATTATTCTTGGGAGACCTTTTCTTAATACTGCAGGAGCTGTTATTAATTGTAATCAAGGAGAGGTGACCTTCAATGTTAATGACAAGGAACATACTGTCTATTTCCCCAAAAATATTGAAAGTACTTATGGTTTGAATTCAATTGAACATGTTGAGGGCATTCAAGTTGGAGAAATATATTGTCCCATACCAAGAGAAAATTTTGAAACTATTATGATTGGGACCATTGCTATCAAGGTTGAGGTAACATAATCATTAGTGGAATATAAAGTTTTTTCTCATATGGAATTGTTTTGGTAACAAGACCTGATCAACCTTGTTAACAAAAGGATTTCATTGAACAAAACAATGTTTTCACCATGATTATCTCCGCTTACTTCTATTCTATCCACTTTAGTTTTTGCTTATGCCTAACTTAAAGTCGTTAAAGAAAAGTACTTATTGGGAGATAACCCAAAAGTTTTAGATGATTCTTGGAAGTTATTACTTCAGTAATAACCGCTCCTTATCCTTTTTATTTGTTTTTTGTGCCAAGAGTAACCTCTAATGAGATAGAAGTAATGATTGGGAAAGTTGATGTCCCGAAACAGATTTCTGTGCTTCACCGTAAAAATTCGTGTCAAATCTCTGAACGTATTTTTGAGGCGTGAATTTTTGTGCTTCTGCCCCAGGTTCTTATATAACTTTCGTTAGTTCAACACTTTTTTATTTGAGCAACAAAAGGTCTTCGAAAAAATTCGTCTTTACCTACTGGTCTGTTTTGACAGATTTCTGTCATTTTCTGCATTTGCTTCTTGTTGGTTCTTTTTTTGAGTTCTTTTGGGGAATTGAGCTTTTTGAGGGAAGTGCTACAGTATCTAGTGTTTTAATAGAAGTTTTATTGGTGTTAGAACTGAACCTAAAGACTTATTATCTTGAGTGCACTAATGTTGCTAATAAAGATTGTGTGAAGTTTTGTATGAAGGAAAAATTTCAGGTGTATGGAAGGAATGAGTAATGAGATGAAGGATGGACTAAAGCTCAAGCTTGGGGATGCCACGCGTGTCACCCCAAGAAATATCCAATAGGTACAAGCGTCAAAGCTTGGGGATGCCCAAGGCATCCCCTTCTTCATCAATAAAAATCCTAGGTTTCTTCCAAACACTTCATTTTTATTGTTTCATGCACAGTTGTGTTGTTCTTGGAGCGTCTTGTTTTTCATTTTCGTTTTGGTTTTTCGTTTGCTTTGTTTTCTTAGTTTGATGAATAAATTGGTTGGACCTCCTCTTTCATGTATTGGTTTTCAAATAGTTTGGTTTGGATTGGAAAAGAGTAGGAAAGCTCATGCTTAAGTGGTAAAGAGAACTTGTTTTTGACTGTGGCCTATGCTTTGTCATGCCATGCTTGATATTGTTTTGGCTTTATGCTTAGTATTATTTGCTATAGCATGACTTGTTATAAACAATTGAGATTGCTTAATGTTCCTTGGATGAATCGTGTGTTGTTTTAGCATATTAAAGCATAGTATTGTGGTATTCTCCTTTGATGCTTTATTTGGGTTGACTTGGCGCATGCTCACACCATGTTATGACTATCCCAAGTCACCGTAAGACTTTATGATCCTTTAGTTTTCAACTTGTAATATCACTTTATGCTTTGATCAATGATGTTTTGTCGCTCTGCATGATTATGGCCATTATTGCTCTCTTAGTTTGTCGCTCCTAGTCTTTGGCTAGCCTCCACCACCAAGTATGAGTTCCACTCATGCATCCAACTCCCTAAACCAAGTTATTCCAAAGAGTCCACCATACCTACCTACTAGCATATGCTATTCCAAGTATATTCATGTTTTGTTTACCGTCCAAATTAAACTTGTTATGAGAAAACTAGTGATTAAAGCTCTAACGAACTTGATGGCACACTTTAATTTTCTTGCCCTTAATAAACTTGAACCATTGTGTCGTATATGTTGTATATGCTTGCACTTATTTGTTGGGGATTAGCAGAACCATGCTGTCATGGGGAACGCTTTCAACATTGCACGGGTACTTTGTACCTAGTTGATATCATACTCTTTTGTCTATGGATGTTGTCGGTGTGAAATTAAAGGGGAGCTTGTAAGTCCATGGAGTTATGTATATGTGTTAGAGAAACACCTGGGCCACTGGTCTAATCCATGCTGACATGGTGGAAACCTGCAGCGTAACCATAATGAGCTGTCTATGAAGCATTCTTCTTATAAAAAAGAGTCCGATGTTAAAAAAAAGAAAAAAAAGAGTATGAAAAGAGGAAAGAGAGAAAAAAGCACCATATTCCCATGGTAAATAAGAAGATTGCTGAGATGCTTGTTGTCTGCTTGCCTTGTCATTTTGATATGGGGATTCTTCCGTATCATCGGGCAAGGGGTACCTTGTTGGCGGTTCTCTATGATACACATGTACTTACGATGACAAGAACTTACCGGTGACTAAACTTGAGTAGCATGAGGAGCGTCCCTCGTATTCAAGGGACATGAGATTTCCAACTTATACTTCGTCAAGCATATACACCATAGTTTGTTCACTTTAACCTTAATCACTTCAAGATGCTTATGATAGGGGCAATGAGAGCTGAAAGCTATTAAGTACCATAATTTTTGGAAGCTCTTTATGAGACTTGAATCCCTACTTCCTTCTATGAAGGCCCTTATTCCACTTATATATTGAGTCTCCACCTTCTATCTTTATGCACCTACTTTGAGAGCATAGTGGCCATTCTTAGTTCTATGTGCATTGTCCCAAGACTAGTTGATTGATGCATACTTGATATTGCTTGTTTTAAACTATTTGTATCTAGTCACTCTTATGAACTTTGAAGGTGTCCTATGCATTTATATTTGCTACTCTATGAGGGACAAGCTAAATGCCACTATGCTATGTTTTCTTTATGTGAAACAAACAAATGTCTTGCAAAGCATTGTTATTCATGAATCTTTTGTTTGTGCCTTTTCATGTTGCAACATAGTTGCTTTATCTTATTGTTAGAACTTTATCTTTCATGTTATGTTGAAGTACTATGATCCCAGCTATGAATGTTTTACGAATACTTTGATCAAGTTTATGATGGTGCATGTCACCTCAAAATTATTCTTTCCTTTTATCACTTACCTACTCGAGGACGAGCAGGAGTTAAGCTTAGGGATGTTGATACATTGAAAATGTATCTATTATTTTTTATGTTCCATGCTTGGTTTTATCTACTTTCTTATGTTTTGTCCACACTTTGGAGTACTTTTCATATGATTTCTTGGACTAACCTATTAACAAGAGCCACAGTGCCAGCTGCCTGTTTTCTGCTGTTTTTGGTTCCAGGAAAGTCAGAAAATGAATATTCTCGGAATTGGACGGGACAAAAGCCAAAGTCATTATTTTACCGGGGGACACCAGGAGCGAGAATACGAGACGGAGAGGGGCTGGGGCCCAGCCACAGCACCTGGCCGCGCGGGCAAGCCCAGGCCACGCCAGGGGTGGTCTGGCCGCCCCAGACTCCCCCTCGGTCTCCCTCATTGCCTATAAGTTGCCTTCTGACCTAAAAACTCAGGGGGGTCGACGTTTTTCCAGAAGGAGTTCCGCTCCGCCGCCACCACCAGATTCCACGAAACAGCACCAGAAACTCCGTTCTGGCACCCTGCCGGGACGAGGAATTGGAGGAGATCATCGCCATCATCATCACCATCGCTTCTCCATCGACCATCCATGTTTCCCCCATCTATGAGTGAGTAATCCCCCGCTGTAGGCTATGGGGATGGTAGGGATTGGATGAGATCGTTCATGTAATGGCATCAGATTGTTAGGGCATGGTGCCTAGTATCTTTTATTAGTGCTTTATGACTTTGTTGCGACTTGTTATGCTTAATGCTTGTCACTAGGGCCCGAGTGCCATGATTTCAGATCTGAACATGTTATTGATTCATTATGATGGTATTGTTTATGGTCTTATCTGCAAGTTGTATACACACATTATTTTTCGGAACCAATGGCCCCGAAGTGACAGAAATTGGGATAACCGGAGGGAATGGCTTTGACGTGAGGTCACATGTGTTCATGGAGTGTTAATGCTTTGCTCTGGTGCTCTATTAAAAGGACCACCTTAATTGCTAGTAGTTTCCTTGAGGCCCCGCTGCAAACGGCCTGGCAGGACAAAAGATGTTGTGCAAGTTCTCATTGCGAGCATGTATGACTATATATGGAACACGTGCCTAGGATTATCTAGTTCTTGGATGCGTTATCTTATTTATCTGCAATTGCCCTATGTTCTGATTGCTATGTGAATTGTCTTGTCCATGCAACGCCCGTCCATCCATCCCTATGCCTACCGCACTCGAATCCCACTATTTACTGCTATTGTTACTGTTGTCTTTACTTTACTACTGCTGCTACTTTACTATTCCTACTACAAAACTGTTGCTACTGATAAACTGATGTGAGCAAGATTGTTTCCAGGTACAGCTGAATTGACAACTCAGTTGTTAAGGCTTATAAATATCCTTTGGCTCCCCTTGTGTCGAATCAATAAATTGGGTTTCACTTCCCTCGAAAATACTGTGATACACCCCCTATACTTTGTCGCTTTGCGTTATTATGGCCATTATTGTGATGGTGCATGTTACCTCAAAAATTATTCTTTCTTTTTATCACTTACCTACTCGAGGACGAGCAGGCATTAATCTTGGGGATGTTGATACGTTGCAAACGTATCTATAATTTTTGATGCTGCATGCTTGTTTTATATCTACTTTCTTATACTTTGTCTACACTTTGAGGTATTTTTATACACTTTCTGGAACTAACCTATTGACAAGATGCCACAGTGTCAGTTGCCTATTTTCTGCTGTTTTTGGTTTCAGAAAAGCCAGAAAATGAATATTCTCGGAATTGGACCGGACAAAAGCCAAAGTCGATATTTTACCAGAAGACTCACGGAGCCAGAAGATGAGACGGAGAGGGGCCAGGGGCTGGCCACACCATGTGGTGGCGCGGGTCCCCCTGGCCATGCCACCAGGTGGTGTGGGACCCTGGTCCACCCTCTGACATCGCCCCTTCGCCTATAAGAAGCCCCCGGGGAGAAAACCCTAAAGAATCCAGCCTCCAGCCACGAAAAGTTCCGCAGCGTCGCCGCCACCGAAGGGGAGATTGGGGGGACAGAAAGTCTCTGTTCCGGCACCCTGCTGGGACGGGGAAGTTCCCTCGAAGCCATCTCCATCGTCATTGTTGACTCCCATGAGGAGGAGGGAGTATTTCTTTCTCGAGGCTAAGGGTTCTACCAGTAGCTATGTGTTCATCTCTCTCTATGCATGATCATATTTTGATCATGAGCTTTGTAATCTATAGATCTATTCTGCTACTCAAGTGCTTTAATGAATCTCTGCTTATCCCCACGTGTGTGAAGTTGATAGTGTGCACACCGTGTGGCACTTTGGCTAAGGTTACATAAATACTTGTTATGAGTTATATTTGGAGTTGGATGTCTCTATGAAATTGTGGTGTTTGTTGGAACCATCTAGCGCTCAAGGTGATAGTGAGTGGTTATCTAGATGGGGAAGGCGAACTTTGAGGTGTGTTGTTATAGCCCTACCATGGATTAGAGTGTCCAACTGGAGAGTAGTTCAGGGTAGTATCATGAAGAGAAGATATTTATATGAGAGTGTTCACTAGCGAAAGTATGATACCTAGGCCTTGTTTCTAAACATTGAAACACCGTTTGCAACTAGATCTGTTACATGTTTGCTTGCTTCCATCTTTTTGCATTTAGTCTTTTCCTCCCGTCAAGCTCGTTTCTGGCACCGTTGTCTTATATCCATACCACTTGTATTTCACTATCTCTTCGCCGAACTAGTGCACCTATACACCTGACAAGTGTATTGGGTGTGTTGGGGACACAAGAGACTTCTTGTATCTTGATTGCAGGGTTGCTTGAGAGGGATACCTTTGACCAGTTCCTCCCTGAGTTCGATAAACCTTGGGTAATCCACTTAAGAGAAACTTGCTGCTGTTCTACAAACCTCTGCACTTGGAGGCCCAACAACTGTCTACAAGAATAGAAGTGCCTAGACATATGGAAGGAGACTTCGAAGAAGGCCCAGCGACTGGAAGCTGAAGGCCCATGACCCTAGCTAGGCCCAGTTGGATTAGGTCAAATCCTCCAAAACCTAAACTGATTCGGTTGTAATTATGTAAACCCTAGCCAGGCGACTCTATATAAACCTCCATAGGGCTCTCATTGTACTCACGTCCTATTAGCTACCTGAAAGATCACGGATGTCGCCTAGAGGGGGTGAATAGGCGGTTTAACACTTTTACGAGATGGGCTTAACAATGGCGGAATAAAACTAGCATTTTCTTTTGTTAAGCACAAAGCCTAGATATACTAAGGTTCACCTATGTGCACCAACAACTTATGCTAAGCAAGACAAGCAACAATGATAGCAATATAGATAACTTCAAGCACGAAGGCTATCACAATGTAAAGTGCATAAGTAAAGAGCTTGGGTATAGAGATAACCGAGGCACGCGGGGACGACGATATTTTACCGAGTTCCTCCCAACAAGGGAGTATGTCTTGTTGGAGAGGTGGGCGGTACTAATACCACCAACGCCACAAAAGGCCTCACCCTATTCTCCTGAGCACCCACCACGCGGCAAGCACCCGTTCCACTATGGGACACTTGAGGGCGGTCACCAAACCCGTACAAGATTGGGGAAATCTCCACAACTTAATTGGAGGCTCCCAATAATCACCACCAAGGCCACTATCTTGGGGAGAGCTCCACAATTTAATTGAAGGCCCCAAGAACATGCCACAAGGGCCACACAATCGTCTAGGGTTCCAAGAACCCAAGAGGGACAATCTTCTTGATTTCACCAACCAAATCCTCTAGGGAGAACTCAAACCGATGCACCTAATGAAAAAGGCAAGAACACCACGAAGATGCTCCAATCCTTCACTCTCAAATTCCAACAAGGCTACTAAAGCAATTGGGGGAATAAGAGAGGAAGAACAAAAGAGGAAATCCACAAAAGAAACCCCAAGATCTAGATCCCAAGATGTTCCCCTCGCATAGAGGAGACATTGATTGGTGGAGTTGTAGATCTAGATCTCCTCTTTCAAATCCCCCAACAAGATTCAAGAAATATGGGAGGGATTGAGACGAAAAGCAAGCTCTTGAAGGTAGAAACAATGGAGGAGAGAGAGAGAGCAAGCTTCCAACCCAAGGAGGAAGAAGAAAGGCTTTTATAGGCCCTACCATGAAACTAGCCGTTGCAGCATCACTAACCCCGGAGTCTTCGGTCACCAGGGCCGTAGTCTCCGGGGTGGACGCTGGACTCCGGGAAGGACTCCAGTGGGGGGTACTGAAAGCTTTTCGAGCCACCTCGGAGTCAAGGCCGGAGACAAGGCCGAAGTCTCTGGGCTCCTACCATGGAGTCTCAGGTGAGGTGCACGACTCCAGACCCAACTCCGGGGGAGGACACAGAGAGAAAAACTAGGGGCGGAGACTAGCCCGGAGACCAGGGCCGGAGTCTCCGGTCCAAGACCCCGGAGACCAGGGTCGGAGTCTCCGGTCCAAGACCACGGAGTCTCCGGGCCTAGACCCCGAAGTCTCTGGACTCAGGGGATGCAGCAGACCAAAGCTTCCAACAAAGGCACCTTCTTCATTAAAACAAATAGGCAAACTTAAAACACTGATAACTTGACTTTGGCAACTCTGATTGACCAGAAACAAATTTTGTTGAAAAGAGGACAACAAGAGCTACCCAACAAAAAGTATTATAATGTGAGATACCTCTCTTGGTGAGGATCCAGAAACCAATTTTGTTGGAAATATTGGATACCACCACGTGAGAAAGTATCAAGTATTATAATGTGAGATACCTCTCTTGGTGAGGATCCAGAAAACCTCCAAGATCAAAAATGCAATAAGATATAAAGGGGGGATCCGTTTTTGAAGAACTGGAGCTTGTATTGAGCACAATCTCTAGAACCAAACATGGATAAGATCCAAAGAACAACCAAGAAAGATGATGCTAAGAATGCAATGGTTTGAGCTCTCTCTAAACGATATGATCGAGCTACTCACTCGAGAGCCCCTCTTGATAGTACGGTTATATATCCTAAACCCGGTCTCTCAACTACCAACACGAGACTGACAAAAGGGAAAACCTATCAAGATTACATTTTCCTTGAGCAATCCACTTGAGCATGATGTAGATGACCTTGTCCTTCCCAAGATGGACACCTTTCTTGATTGCTCTTGCACGCACTCACTTGATGAAGACTTGACATATGCTCCCCCATACACCATGGGGAAGCCTCTTGTTTGACCTTGTCTTCATCGATCCATGACCACCGAGAATGGCAAGCATCAAGCATGAGATCTTCTAGACATGGCGCATCTTGAGCTTGCACAACAATTCTACCAGATTCCAATAGATCCAAAGCCCTTGGACAATGCTTCTTCTTATTCATTTCTTCTACCTTGAAGCCAACACATGATCCAAGCAATGCCAATGGAAAATTCCTACAAGTGTAACTTAATGCAAACATTAGTCCATAAAGATTGTCATTAATTACCAAAACCACGCATGGGGGCCCACATGCTCTTTCACTACCCCTTTCGAGTGACTCGCTGCCTAGCCGCCGAGCTCGCTGATCTTGTAATCCACTCGCCAGTAATACAATATAGCAAGAAGTAGATATTTACCCTACGGGGGGCAAACCTAGGTAAACCCTTGTGTTTGTTCCCAATCTCGTTTCGCAGATGGCGGCTCGCTCTTGCCCCCAATTGTATAAATCGCTACCCCTGGTAGCACTGTCATGGTCATTCCCACGACAACAAAAAAGTGCTTAAGTATTTTTCAAGCACAAAAATAAAAACATGTGTGCTAAGAGTAAAGTATTAGTTCTTACATAGCATCACCTCAAAATGAATAAGTTTAACCATTACATCAATGGCTTGTTTCAGAATGACACAAATTTTCTTGCAAATGTTTATGTTGCAGGAGAAGGATCTGCAGGCTCACTAGTGCTAGTGCCCATGTTGCCTTGATCTTTTTCCGAGATGGGGATGTTAGATTCGGTCTCTTCGTCATCGTCTTCGGGAATTTCCTCTTATAGGGGAGTTGGAGGCGCTTCGACGGGCTTGAAGAATGGCTTCTCATAGTTAATTGCATCGTATACGATGCAAGCATAACCGGCACAAGAATCCCAAATAGCGCCAACATTTCGATCCTTGCCATCTTCATCAATAGTTGAATATCCTTTGGTAACTTGCCAGATTTCCATGTTTCCATGGTGGCTCATTACTAGGGTAAGGGTGTTCTGTGCTGCTGTGTGAGCATAGGATATCTTCCAATCCTCGACCAGCTACAGGATATCCTTCACTTTGTCACATAGCTCAAAGACGGACAATTTGTCTAAGTCGTAGAGATTAACGGTTTCCCTAGTATCCTCAAAGGATTGGGGGAAATCATGTATCAAATCTCCGACTGGGACAAGCCGGCTGAGACGTGACTCGGATGAATATGAATCTAGGAGGATGAGAGGCCCTAAAAAGGGAGAAGTGTTAGAAAAAATTGATCGCGAAAGTTGGAAAAATCAATCAAAGAGTTGGAATGGCAGTAAAGACACACCAAAGATAGTTTCGTCTACTTTGGTCTTCCCCTCTCTCAGACTTTGGAGTTCATCCTGTAGGGCCTGGGTGGTATCCTTCTGCCTACCTAACTCAACTTTTAATTTTGAGAATTCTTTATCTTGGCGAGCAATGGTCATATCACGTTCTTCATTGGCACAGTTGCTCGACTCAAGGATGTTGTTGACGCTGCGCTCATGGTCCTCTTGCAATTTCTTGAGTTTCTCGCGTGGGCCAACATTCTTGGATTCTAGAGTTTTATAAATTTTGGCTTCCTCCACAAGTTTACAGGATTCAACAAGCAAGTCTAGAATAAGACAAAAAAAGTAAGTCAAATTCGACTAAAACATAAATCCGAGAAGAGATTGTCGGAAAGCTTACTTTCGGCATCATCCTTCTCAACTTTGAACTTAGCATTTTCACGACAGAGAGCTATGATTTCTCTCCACTTACTATAGATGTTCTTTAACAATTCCTGGTTGTAATCATAAATTTTCTATAAGTCAGAATGGTAACCAGAGTCAGCAAGCTACTAAGACTTGGGATGTTATTTTTAACTAAATTTTAGCACGAGCCTTGGGGGCTACACTACTTTGTTCTTTGGCATCCTATTAAAGCATAAACTCGGATTTCTAGTTTTATACAACTTCATGCTTGGGAGCTAGAGGATATGATATAAATACAATAAAAGAGTCGAACAAGAACTTATGAAATGCTCATGTTCAAGTTTGTTGAGGCTACTATTCATATCAGCAGAAACCTTCTCGGCGAAATGAAGGGAATATGCCCGAGAGGCAATAATAAAGTGGTTATTATCTTATTCCTTGTTTATGATAAATGTTTATTTTGCATGCTATAATTGTATTGATAGGAAACGTCAATACATGTGTGTTTAATAAACAAATAAAAGGTTCCTAGTCATGCCTCTCTTATGGACTAGCTCGTTGATTAACAAGATGATCAAGGTTTCCTGATCATGGACATTAGATGTTGTTAATAACGAGATCACAACATTGGTGGAATGATGTGATGAACATTCATCCGAAGTATAGCATTAAGATCAAAGTCATTATGTTTATATTGCTATAACATCATACGAAGTAATCTTAGTCCTTAGACCATGAGATCATGTCAATTGCTAACACCGGAAGAGTATCTTGATAACATCAAACATCACACCGTAATAGGGTGACTATAAAGGTGGGTTCAGTGCTACGAAGGTGTTATGTTGAGGCTCATGGATCAAGAGTGGGATTTGTCCATCTCGATGACGGATAGATATACTCTGGGCCCTCTCGGTGATATCACATTGAAATAGCTTGCAAGCAAGTGATGTGATCACTAGAATGTTATATCACGGGAACAAGAAAAGAGTGCATGTCGGTAACGAGATCAAACTAGGTATGGAGATACCGATGATCGAATCTCGAACATGTAATATATCGCGGGACAAAGGGATTTAGTTACAAGCGTTAAAGGTTCTCACGATCAAAGAAGTCATCGTTGAATGTGTAGGAGTCAGTACGGATCTCCAGGTCCCGCTGCTGATTATTGCGGAGAGGGGTCTCGATCATGTCTGCATTATTCGCGAACCGTAGGGTGACACACTTAAGGGATACCGACACCATTTGGAGCAAATATGTTTCAGATAAAGATTTAAGTAAGCGCTGGAATTATTTCAATAGACACCGAAACTGTTTGGGGTGAAATTGCTGAAATTGGTTCTGCATGTAATATTGAATGTTGCAGGGGGTTTTATGTGAATGTTTGTTAATTAAAGTAATTAACAAAATTCTGAATAAAATTAATAAAAGAGTTTTATTAAATGAGAGAGCATTAAATTTGGAGAAATTTAATGCATTTAAAGTGGAACTTTAAAAGAGAATGTGAAGGGGCATTTTAATGTGGAGGGGTTACCACCACATGAATGGAGGAGGTGAAGGGTCACCCCCTCCATGCGCCGGCCATGAAGGAGGGGCACCCCCCTCCTCCTATAAAAGGCCACCCTCTCCTCACTTCTCACACACACCTCCTTGTGAAGGATCTCTCTCCCCCTCTAGTATTATTCCCCCATGGTTTCGGATTAGCGAGATACATGTTCCCGGTGGCTTTATCTGGAAAGGAGTTGTTGCTTCCGCTGCTTTGCTGGAGCGAGGGATGGAGGTTGTCAGGGTACCGGACGTGTGTGCGATCACGGATGCACCGCTGCTTTGCGGTGCTGGACTTGGTGGTGCTAGAGCTGGATCTGATGGACGTGCTGGAGCCGGACCTGCTGGAATTCATCACGATCTTGAGATCGGCAAGTGTACGACTACATCAACCACGAGTTCCTACTCATTAACAAAGCTCGTTGTCTACGAGGGTAAGTTCTCGTTGGATGTATGTCCACCCATTGCTTTGTACCTAGTAGATAGATCTTGGCGTATAGTTCACACCGTAGGAAATTTTTTGTTTTCTATGCTGCGGACCCAACACGAAAGTTATGGGGATGATAGGTGACGGTGGAACCGCACCAGCCTTCAGCTTCTCGTCATGAAGCCGACTTGATCCAGCAACGCAACAAGCTTCACGTCTTCAGCTTCTTGAGATTCTTCTTTGGTTGTAAAATTTCTGGTCTCCAAACAGTGGAGGACCAACTTATGGATCTCTTCTGCACTTTTCCGAGAAAGGCCAAGCTTGGCAATTCCCGGATTCTACCTAAAGATTTTAGTGAGGACTTCAGCTAAGGGATCATTACCCTTAGAGGGTTCACCCTTATCAACTCCCGAGTCACTCATGGCGATGTCGGGCTGTGAACTAATGTTCACTGGCTCCTCAGATTGAGCCACAACATCATTAATACACAGAGACGGAATATCTTCTGGAACTGAGGATGGGTTCGCAGTAGGAGTCGGAGGGGCAGCAGCGGGCGAGACAATGGTCAGCTTCAGCTAGTGCAGAACTTTTCTCGGCTTTCCTTTTCCTTTTCCTTTGATAATTGATTTAGCTCTGGATAATAACAGAACAAGATTGTTGTGACCCAAAAAGAACATAAACAAAAGTGCATGGTTTGATTGAAGAACTTACTTCTTCACAACTGGCATAGTTTGTGGGTCAGCTTGCATGACGGAGCTTTGCGCTTTCGGGTAAGCGCTTCTGGCAGCACTTCTAGCTCTTCATCCTCCTGAGGAACTAGATCCTCTGGTGGATATCCTTCAAGAGGATCTAGCTCCGACTCGGGGAGGTTATCCAGCTGAAAGACGGAGTATCTCAGTATTGTGAATAAAACATACAAATAAGCAAGTATAGGGGAAGTCAGACGAAAATCTTACTAGGGTCAAGGGCGTCTCTGCCATGAACATGTCTAGAGAGACATTTGGAATCTTCCGGTCTATCCGCTCCTTGATCAACCATCGGACCTGGGTCTCATATTCTTTGTTGTAAATCAAGAGCCCGCTAATCCTCAAGCTGTCTTTTCTGCCCTTGGTGACTGATACATTGGAAATGTATCTATAATTTTTGATGTTCCATGCTTGGTTTTATCTACTTTCTTGTGTTTTGTTCCAACTTTGGAGTACTTTTCATATGATTTCTTGGACTAACCTATTAACAAGATGCCACAGTGCCAGTTGCCTGTTTTCTGCTGTTTTTGGTTCCAGGAAGTCAGAAAATGAATATTCTCGGAATTGGACGGGACAAAAGCCAAAGTTACTATTTTCCCAGAAGACTCACGGAGCCAGAAGGAGAGTCGGAGAGGGGCCACAGGGTGGCCACACACCCCTTGGCGCGGGCCAGCCCAGGCCATGCCAAGGCATGGTGTGGGCCCCCTGGCTGGCCACCGACCTTGCCTCCTTTGCCTATAAGAGCATCTCGATACCAAAACCCTAAATCATCAATCAGAAATCCACGAAAAGTTCCGCAGCGCCGCCGCCACCGAAGGGGAGATTCGGGGGACAGAAAGTCTCTGTTCCGGCACCCTGCTGGGACGGGGAAGTGCCCCCGGAGCCATCTCCATCGATCTACACCACCATCTCCATCACCATTGCTGATTCCCATGATAAGGAGGGAGTAGTTCTTCCTCGAGGCTAAGGGTTCTACCGGTAGCTATGTTTTCATCTCTCTCTCTATGCATGATCTTATTAAGATCATGAGCTTGTAATCTATAGATCTACCTTGCTACTCAAGTGCTTTAATAGATCTCTGCTCTCCCCATGTGTGTGAAAGTGATAACGTGCACACCGTGGTGGCACTTAGGCTAGAGATTACAAATACTTGTTATGAGTTATATTTGGAGTTGGATGTCTCTATGAAATTGTGGTGTTTGTTGGAACCATCTAGTGCTCAAGATGACAGTGTGGGGTTTTCTAGATGGGAAAGGCTTACTTTGAGGTGTGCTGTTATAGCCCTACCATTGATTAGAGTGTCCAACCGGAGAGTAGTTAAGAGTAGTATCATAAAGATAAGATATTTATATTAGAGTGTTCACTAGTATGATCCCTAGGCCTTGTTTCTTAGCATTGAAACACCATTTGCAATTAGATATGTTACATGTTTTCTTGCTTCCATCTTTATTTCAGTTTGCCTTTAGTCTTTTCCATGCCATCAAGTTATTTTCTATCACCATTACCACTTATAATTATCCATACCACTTGTATTTCACTATCTCTTCACCGAACTAGTGCACCTATACACCTGACAAGTGTATTGGGTGTGTTGGGGACACAAGAGACTTCTTGTATCTTGATTGTAGGGTTGCTTGAGAGGGGATACCTTTGACCACTTCCTCCATGAGTTCGATAAACCTTGGGTGATCCACTTAAGGGAAAACTTGTTGCTGTTCTACAAACCTCTGCACTTGGAGGCCCAACAACTGTCTACAAGAATAGAAGTGCGTAGACATCAAGCTATTTTCTTGCGCCGTTGCCGGGGAGGTAAGGTAAAAGGTATTCACACCGGAGGATTAAAGAAGAAGAACCTCCCACGGCAAACGCCTATTTTCTGGCGCCGTTGCCGAGGAGGTAAGGTAAAAGGTACTCACATCCTCCGGTGTGAGTGCTCAAAGTTATTTCCTTTAGATTCTGCAATTTTGTCTTTTTGTTTCTTGTTTTCACTAGTTTGGCTTAATGGAAAACAACAACAAAATTAGAGAGCTTTATAGTATTTATCTTGAGTTAGGACATGAAGTGTTTGAAGAGAAAATTAAAAAAACCTATGGAACTTTATTTGCATGCTAATAGCAATGTTATTAGTATGAATTCTTTGAACACCATTATTGCCAATGCTATAGAAAAGTCTAAGCTTGGGGAAGCTAGTTTTTATGAAAATGATCTTTTTAGTTCCCCAGCTTTGGAAGATAGCTATTCTATTGCTTATGATGATACCAAACCTCCAATATATGATGATTTCAATGATAATTATGATATTTTCAGTCCACATACTATTGAGGAGGAAATTAATTATGATTACAATATGCCTCCTATATTTGATGATTATGGTGATGAGAATAATAATGATAGCTATTTTGTTGAATTTGCTCCCACTACAATTAATAAGAATGACTATGTTTATGTGGAGAGTAATAATTATTATATTCATGTGGCTCATGATAAGAATGTTTCATGTGATAGTTATATTGTTAATTTTATTCATGATGCTACTGAAAGTTATGATGAGAGAGGGAAACATGATTTTATGTATCTCAATAATATTAAGTTTCCCCTCTTTATGTTGAAAGTCTTGAAGTTGCACATGTTTTGCTTTCCTATGCTTGTTGCTTTGTGCTTTCATGACTTGTTTCTTTACAAGATTCCTATGCATAGGAAGTGGGTTAGACTTAAATGTGCTTTGAATTTTCTTCTTGATGCTCTCTTTTACTTTAATTCATATTTCCTATGTGAGCATCTTCTCAAACTATCATGCCTAACTTAAAGGCGTTAAAGAAAAAGTACTTATTAGGAGATAATCCCAAAGTTTTAGTTGAGTCTTAGAAGTTATTGCTTCAGTAATAACCGCTCATTATCCTTTTTATTTGATTTTTGTGCCAAGAGTAACCTCTAATGAGAGAGAAGTAATGATTGGAAAAGTTGTTGTCCCGAAACAGATTTCTGTGCTTCACCATAAAAATTCGTGTAAAATCTCTGAACGTCTTTTTGAGGCGTGAATTTTTGTGCTTCTGCCCCAGGTTGTTATCTAACTTTAGTTAGTTCAACACTTTTTGATTTGAGCAACAGAAGGTCTTCGAAAAAATTCGTCTTTACCTGGTGGTCTGTTTTGACAGATTTCTGCCATTTTCTGCATTTGCTTCTTGTTGGTTCCTTTTTGAGTTCTTTTGGGGAATTGAGCTTTTTGAGGGAAGTGCTTCAGTAACTAGTGTTCTAATGGAAGTTTATTGGTGTTAGAACTGAACCTTAAGACCTTTTATCTTGAGTGCACTAATGTTGCAAATAAAGATTGTGTGAAGTTTTGTATGAAGGAAACTTTTCAGGTGTATGGAAGGAATGAGTAACGAGATGAAGGATGGACTAAAGCTCAATCTTGGGGATTACACGTGTGTCACCCCAAGAAATCTCCAAGAAGTACAAGCGTCAAAGCTTGGGGATGCCCAAGGCATCCCCTTCTTCATCAATAAAAATTTCAGGTTTCTTCCAAACGCTTCATTTTTATTGTTTTATGCACAGTTGTGTTGTTCTTGGAGCGTCTTCTTTTTCGTTTTCGTTTTGGTTTTTCGTTTGCTTGGTTTTCTTAGTTTTCTGAATAAATTGGTTGGACCCCCTCTTTCATACATTGGTTTTCAAATAGTTTGGTTTGGATTGGAAAAAGAGTAGGAAAGTTCATGCTTAAGTGGTAAAAGGAGTTTGTTTTTGACTGTGGCTTATGCTTTGTCATGCCATGCTTGATATTATTTTGGCTGTATGCTTAGTATTCTTTGTTTTACCATGATTTGTTATAAACAATTGAGATTGCTTAATGTGCCTTGGAAGAATCATGCGTTGTTTTAGCATATTAAAGCATAGTATTGTGGTATTCTCCTTTGATGCTTTATTTGGGCTGACTTGGCGCATGATCACACCATGTTATGAATATCTCAAGTCACCATAAGCCTTTATGATCCTTTAGTTTTCAACTTGTAGTATCACTTTATGCTTTGATCAATGATGTTTTGTCGCTCTGCATGATTATGGCCATTATTGCTCTCTTAGTTTGTCGCTCCCAGTCTTTTGCTAGCCTCCATAACCAAGTATGAGTTCCACTCATGCATCCAACTCCCTAAACCAAGTTATTCCAAAGAGTCCACCATACCTACCTACTAGCTATGATATTCCAAGTATATTCATGTTTTTGTCTACCTTCCGAATTAAACTTGTTATGAGAAAACTAGTAATTAAAGCTCTCACGAACTTGATGGCACACTTTACTTTTCTTGCCCTTAATAAACTTGAACCATTGTGTCGTCTATGTTGTATATGCTTGCACTCATTTGTTGGGAATTAGCAGAACCATGCTATCATGGGGAACGCTTTCAACATTGCACGGGTACTTTGTACCTAGTTGATATCATGCTCTTTTGTCTATGGATGTCGTCGGTGTGAAATGAAAGGGGAGCTTGTAAGTCCATGGAGTTATGTATATGTGTTAGAGAAACGCATGAGCCGCTGGTCTAATCCATGCTAACATGGTGGAAACCTGCAGCGTAACCATAATGAGTTGTCTATGAAGCATTCTTCTTATAAAAAAAGAGTCAGATATTGAGAAAAAAGAAAAAAATATGAGAAAAGAGGAAATAGAGAAAAAAGCACCATATTACCATGGTAAATAAGAAGATTGCTAAGATGCTCATTGTCTGCTTGCCTTGTCATTTTGATATGGGGATTCTTCCGTATCATCGGGCAAGGGGTACCCCGTTGGCGGTTCTCTATGATACACATGTACTTACGATGACAAGAACTTACCGGTGACTAAACTTGAGTAGCATGAGGAGCGGCCCTCGTATTCAAGGGACATGAGATTTCTAACTTATACTTCGTCAAGCATATACTCCATAGTTTGTTCACTTTAACCTTAATCACTTCAAGATGCTTATGATAGGGGCAATGAGAGCTGAAAGCTATTAAGTACCATAATTTTTGGAAGCTCTTTATGATACTTGAATCCCTACTTCCTTCTATCAAGGCCTTTCTTCCACCATTATATTGAGTCTCCACCTTCTACCTTTATGCACCTACTTTGAGAGCATAGTGGCCATTCTTAGTTCTATGTGCATTGTCCCAAGACTTGTTGATTGATGCATAGATTTGATATTGCTTGTTTTAAACTATTTGTATCTAGTCACTCTTATGAACTTTGAAGGTGTCCTATGCATTTATGTTTGCTACTCTATGAGGGACAAGCTGAATGCTACTATGCTATGTTTTCTTTATGTGAAACAAACAAACGTCTTGCAAAGCATTGTTATTCATGAATCTTTTGTTTGTGCCTTTTCATGTTGCATCATAGTTTCTTTGTCTTATTGCTAGAACTTTGTCTTTCATGTTTTGATTGAAGTACTATGATCCCAGCTTTGAATGTTTTACAAATACTTTGATCAAGTCTTTGATGGTGCATGTCACCTCAAAAATTATTCTTTCTTTTTATCACTTACCTACTCGAAGACGAGCAGGAGTTAAGCTTGGGATGTTGATACATTGCAAATGTATCTATAATTTTTGATGTTCCATGCTTGGTTTTATCTACTTTCTTATGTTTTGTTCCAACTTTGGAGTACTTTTCATATGATTTCTTGGACTAACCTATTAACAAGATGCCATAGTGCCAATTGCCTGTTTTCTGCTGTTTTTGGTTCCAGGAAGTCAGAAAATGAATATTCTCGGAATTGGACGAGACAAGCCAAAGTTACTATTTTCCCGGAAGACTCACGGAGCCAGAAGGAGAGTCAAAGAGGGGCCACAGGGTGGCCACACACCCCTTGGCGCTGGTCAGCCCAGGCCGCTCTAGGGCATGGTGTGGCCCCCCTGGCCGGCCATCGACCTTGCCACCTTCGCCTATAAGAGCCTCCCGATACCAAAACCCTAAATCATCAATCAGAAATCCACGAAAAGTTCCGCAGCGCCACCGCCACCGAAGGGGAGATTTGGGGGACAGAAATCTCTATTCCGGCACCCTGTCGGGACGGGGAAGTGCCCCCGGAGCCATCTCCATCGATCTCCACCACCATCTCCATCACCATTGCTGATTCCCATGATGAGGAGGGAATATTTCTTCCTCGAGGCTAAGGGTTCTACCGATAGCTATGTGTTCATCTCTCTCTCTCTCTATGCATGATCTTATTAAGATCATGAGCTTGTAATCTATAGATCTACCTTGCTACTCAAGTGCTTTAATAGATCTCTGCTCTCCCCATGTGTGTGAAAGTGATAGCGTGCACACCATGATGGCACTTAGGCTAGAGATTACAAATACTTGTTATGAGTTATATTTGGAGTTGGATGTCTCTATGAAATTGTGGTGTTTGTTGGAACCATCTAGTGCTCAAGGTGACAGTGTGGGGTTTTCTATATGGGAAAGGCTTACTTTGAGGTGTGTTGTTATAGCCCTACCATTGATTAGAGTGTCCAACCGGAGAGTAGTTAAGAGTAGTATCATAAAGATAAGATATTTATATGAGAGTGTTCACTAGTGAAAGTATGATCCCTAGGCCTTGTTTCTTAGCATTGAAACACCGTTTGCAATTAGATCTGTTACATGTTTTCTTGCTTCCATCTTTATTTTAGTTTGCCTTTAGTCTTTTCCACGCCATCAAGTTATTTTCTATCACCATTACCACTTATAATTATCCATACCACATGTATTTCACTATCTCTTCGATGAACTAGTGCACCTATACACATGACAAGTGTATTGGGTGTGTTGGGGACACAAGAGACTTCTTGTATCTTGATTGCAGGGTTGCTTGAGAGGGGATACCTTTGACCACTTCCTCCCTGAGTTCGATAAACCTTGGGTGATCAACTTAAGGGAAAACTTGCTGCTGTTCTACAAACCTCTGCACTTGGAGGCCCAACAACTGTCTACAAGAATAGAAGTGCGTAGACATCAGTGACCGTGCACATCAGTTGATCCCCACGGTGCTGAAGAGGTTGAATCTGATGAGCTAGCCATCAATGGACTAAGTCGGACCCCTTCAGTCCTCTTTGCTTCATTAAAAATTCAATCCGCCTCTTGGCGCAGATCAAATATTCAGTAAGAGCCGGCGCTTTCGCGTCCCATGATTCTTGGGGAGAGGCAGCACCGTCAACAAAAGCTGGCAAGCTTTCCTGTTTGCCGGGAGCCGGGTTGTCCTTGTGATATAAAAACGTGGACGACCATATTTTCACTGATTCACTAGCTATGACCTTAGGATAGATTCGGTCTCTCCTAATGACTAAGCTAAGAGTTTCGGTTATGTATGGAACGTCGACAGTCGTAGGGTTTTTCCTAGTACTAAAATAGTACCGGATGAAAGTAAGACTCGTATTGATTCCGAGATAACCCTCACAAAGAGAGACAAAGATGCTAAGCTCTAAAATTGAACTGGGAGGATGATTGTGGAGTTGAACACCATAATGCGGAATCACCTTAGAAAAGAAATCCGAGGGAGGAAAGCTAAAACCTCGATCAAGGTGAGTGCCGAACTGTACCCGCTCGTTGTTGTGGGGGAGGGAAGAGGCTCTTCAAAGCTGCTCCGCCACTCTCCAACATGGAGGAGACCTTCTACCTCAACACCGTGAAGCTTCTCAGCGTCCAGGATGCAGGGAATCCATACCCCGCGATGGCCTTTGTCCTCCGCCGCTGCCGTCGATGCCACCGCTCCGGAGCTAGATGCGTTTGCCATCTCGCCGGAGAGTATGACCTTAGGTGGGTGGCACTGTGGAGATTTGGGGGAAAGGAGGAGGAGGAGGAGATGGAGGCGCTGATTTTGGATTAGGGAGAAGGAAGGCAAGGGCATTGGTGAGAATAAAATGAGGAGATTTTACCCCTTATAGTCTCACTTGTGCCAAGATTGGTGTAAACACGCGACAATCACGCCACACGTCGCGGAAGGAGCAAGGCAACTTCTCGAGAAGATTGTGTCGCCTCAATCTCTGTGCGTGCATTGAAACAACACCTCGGTTCCGCGCGAAGCGAACCCACCAACAGTCACACTGATAGAATGTTTGTCAGTGACAAGACTAGACCTTGAGTGATGTCAGATTGCGTCAGAGACCAGTTTCCGGCTCAGTTTGAAATCGAGCTAGGAGAACAATAATGAGATATTAACAGGTCCGACTCATTTTCTTGAGACTCGGATCCTCCTTTTGTTTTGGAGTTTTAGGAACCCTTCAAGGTTCTACAACCGAAGAAGAATTAAGCTAGACGATGAAATCCGACTTTAGATCTTAGAGGCTTCTGGGGGCTACTATTGGGGATATACTTTCCAGGTATACCCACTGTGACTCGCTGACCAGGGTGGCCTACTTTGGGTTAGAGCTATGCTTCATGGGCGGACCAGTCAGGGAGAGAAGATGGAAGCCCATCCGGCTATGGGAAGGCCGAGAAGACTTACCGACTTAGGCATGTAGTGTTACTTGTAGTCCAAGATGTACTATGTAACCGACTCTATATCATAGCCGGATAGGACTCTCCTGTAACCCTAGGACCAGATGAGTATATAAGCTGTCCTAGGGATAGGCCTTTAGGGCATCGACAATCACAACCTCAACTCGCACAGGCGAAACCTCTCTTGTAATCTATACTTTCGGCTCTACCGTATTACTAGATTGCTAGCAAGAGTAGGATCCGTCCACCGCAGGAGGATTCGAACCTGGGTAAAGCTTATGTGCTCACCGTCCCAGAACACCGTCGTTTCACACCCCATCTTTCTCCATGCCCCGAGGACCCCCTCATGGCGTACTTGTCATCAATCCGACGATAATGCCCCATATCATTCTTATCAGTTATGTAAGCATAGACTGTGGTATAATAGTATAATCTTCAATTAAACACTCAAGGGGAATATAAATTCATCAAATGATGTAGAGAAAGCAAAGCAAGCATCTAATCTTACAAAAAGAGTTAGCCTCAGCCTCTGCATCACAATCCTGGGGCAATCTTAAACTTAACCTTGCATGAGAATCATCCAAATTGATGATGATCTTGTAAAAACATCTAAGAACAGCAGATCATGCCATCTAAAACCACCACTGTGGACACCCCTCAAAGGGAGACACCATAGTGGTAGACAAAGATAGCAGAAGCTATTATTTGGATTTGCAAAGTAAAAGCTATAGGCTAAGCAAGAACACAACAACCTACAATAGCATGTAGTGCAGTATCAAGCACTATCTCTTTATTTGATCTGCTAGCAAGCAGAAAATTTCTGGGTCCCCTCTGTCCGTGGAGGCGGCAGAGTTCCGGATCTCAGAAAACCTTAATACCACCTAGCCCGCACCAGTTGTGGAGATAGTGGAGAAAACTGAACCTGAGGCAGATCTCGCGGTGCATGTAGGATCTGGAGTGGATCTCCCTAGCGAGTCTGAATCCCAGATCGATCCACCTGTAGAGGTCAAAATCCAGGAAGAGCCAGAAGATAACTCGGGTTCCGACTCTGACGATGCCGGGACGGACATGCCTTTCCTGAGATACACACTAAGACGCATGATGATGCAAAACTCAAGCGTAGATGCAATCCTCGAGACCATCAGGCGTTTCGACGAGGCCTACTATGAAGACCGCAGTTATCTTAGGAGGGGCACATCGCACTTTGTCGGATATGTGGGATCCGGATCCGGCTCCGCTGATGCTGGAGACAACACCGACTTTGTGCTAGAGGCAATCGGAACAAGCGTCGAATTACCGGCATCTTCGGATGACTCCATGACGTCGGCAGATTTCCGGAAGTTCTCCGCGGAATATGAAGAGGAGATTAACTCCACAGCTACTGCAAAAGGAGAAGACATGGACGAAGGATCCGGAGAAAACTCTCCCAAAGCATAGGACAACATGGATCTCGGAGATGATCCCGAGAACCAAATGGCCGAAAGTACCGATCAAAGTTTGACTCCGGGAAACGGGCCCAAAGCCGCCTTTGCTACCAGCGCTGCCAAGAAGGCAAAGAAGAAGAACAAGAAGAACAAGACCCCGGCAAAAGACCCTCTGGCAGAGGAGATGATTGTCAAGGAATATGAGGAAGACTCGGATGGAGCATTGATCCCAGAAGAGCCCAAATAAGAGTCGGTGGACGGACATGTGATCACTGAAGGTGCACGTAAACTCATCGATGCTTCATTAACCACACCTATTCCTACAGCTGCAGAACTTACTGCTGAAGAGCTAGACGAAAGGGCCTAGGCCCTAGAAGCACGTCGCCAAGTACTCCTCGATGAAGCCAAAAACCTTGAGGAAGAAAAGAAACGCATGGCAACTACGGAGAAGTACAACTCCAGGCAACATCAAAAGACCAGGAAACGTCATACTCATGACGACCAATTCCTGCAGATTCACAAAGTCCTCTTTGGAGGAGAACATGGAATGCCTCGACGCGACAACAACGGGGATTGGGTGTATCCAACACCAGTGCAAAACACCGTTGCGGCTCGAGAAATACTATTTGCTAATCCAGGCCTAGAGCAGATCCAATTGGGCATTAAACTACTCAACAAGGGTGTGGAGCAGCAAAAGGTCGCCCTATACGGAAGCCAAAAACTGGTCTCCCATTCTAACCAATGTCGCACGGATTTGGCCCTGGAATGATGTAAGACCCCAATGTGTTCCGGAACAGCATCATCGTTCCGACCGTAAAGAAGACAACTACTCAAGAACCGGATCTTCAGGACAGCACCACAAAACTGCACGTGACTGGCGTAACATTACCCCAGTTGTGGAGCAAGAGGCAATCGCTGCACTGAATCTGAAGAATCCTCCCTGACGAGAGTCGAAAGATCGCAGGGAAGAAGATAAAGAGAAACATCGGGAGGAGGACCGACAAAGAATGCCACCTCCTAGACACGCAAGTCATCCGGCTGATGGGCGAGGGAACAACGGACACCGTGCCAAGACAAACCGGCTAGGGGCTCGTCGTAATGAAGATCCTCCCCGGAACCGGAACAATGACGCTCTAGAAGGAGGCTGGTGCTCAGCCGGAAACAACCCAGCTGCTCCACCCTCTCCACCAAGTAGCCATTACAACGGTTCCCAAGGAGTCCAAGGAGGGCGTCGTGGTGGGGGAGGTGGTGGCAGAAGCCGAAGTCCGGCTCCAAGGCACCACGGTCGCAGCCGTCATTCGGGACGATCCTTATCCCCAAGTGACGCAAAGCACAGGATCAATTCCAACATAGAGGCGCGGCGCTAGGAAAACGATGATATATATGTGGGCCCAAAGTGCTTCGGACCATGCATAAGAGCCACAAAATTCCTGGAAGGATTTGCTATCTCAAGACATATTCAAGCCTACGACGGCATAGCTCGGCCAGATACTTGGCTCTAGGATTTCTTCCAAGCTTGCTGTATCGTCAAAGGCGGAAACAGCCTGGTCGCGACCCGATATCTCCCACTCATGTTGCGGAAGACGGCACGATCATGGCTCAATGAACTTCCGGAGAACACCATCCACAACTGGTATGACATGCAAAGTGCGTTCTTTCGGAATTTCGAAGGCACATACCGGAGGCCCTGTACGGTAGGAGACCTACAGCGGTGCACTCAGAAAGCCGGAGAAACTTGCCGGGATTACCTCGGACGATGGATCGACACCAAGAACTCCTGTGAAGGAGTAAATGACCAAACTGCAATTGAAGCTTTCATTGCAGGACTCCCAATTGGTTTACTATGTCATCGCTTGAAGTGTGACAAGGTCACTGATTTGGGAGAGATGATAGAAACAGCGAGCAAGTATGCAGATGCTAACGACGATGCAGAGGGATTACTGAACGCCCTAGCTATGCCATAGTCGGTGAAACAACCAAAGCAACAAGCTTAGAAGCGCAAGAACACCTCGAAAGAAAAACCCAACGCGAAAACGACAGTGATCACTGCCACTTTCGGGTCTGGAGGACGAGGAGGGCATGGCGGTGGTCGTGGACGCGGTCGTGGGACATCAAGAGTCCAGGGTAGAGGAGACCAACAACCCGGAAAAACCTACTCCTGGGCCAACATTGCCAATAACCCATGTGTGCATCACTTAGATGCCAATGGGGGTCGTCCCACACAAACGTCGAGTGTCGTTTCAATGACGACATCAAGAAAGACGATATCGCTGGCTATAGGGCTAAGCGGAAGAAGGGAAAGAAGAATCCCGAAAAGGATAAAGAGACTAAGGAAGATTTCGACATGGAGGAAGCTGATGCTTCAAATCCCAAGCCGGAAGGGAAGAAAACTTTTCCGACCAAGAAAGACACTTACGTGACCTTCCTCGGATCTCAACCAGCAAAGGTCAAGAAAGCAGTTCTACATGAGCTCAACGCAACAGTTCCGGCTGTCCCTCAATTCTTGGACTGGTCGGAAGTGCAATCACTTTTGATCGCGCTGATCATCCGCCTAAATTGCACAGGCGAGGAAAGTACGCCTTAGTCGTCAATCCACTTATTGACGGCTATGGTTTCTCCAAGACTCTCATGGATGGCGGTAGCAGCATTAATATTCTGTATGTCGAAACGCTACGCTGAATGAAGATCTCGGAGAACTAGATGAACTACAGCTCCATGATCTTTCACGGAGTTGTCCCAGGAATACAAGCAAATTCCATGGGAGAAATCACTTTGGATGTTACCTTTGGAACTCCAAAGAACTACCGGACGGAAGCACTTTCCTTCGAAGTGGTCTCGTTCAAGAGTGCGTACCACGCTATATTTGGACGTCCGGCTTACTGGGCTTTTATGGCTCGTTCGTGTTACATTTACAATATGATGAAAATTCCAGGTCCCAATGGCATGATCACTATCAGGGGAGACCTGAAGAAAGCGCGAGAGTGAAAGGATGGAAATGCCACCTTTGCTGAAGCTGTGTTGCATGCCCAGGAGTACCAGGAGATCAAGAAGAGCATAGATCCGTCCGAGATGCCCACAACGAAGAAGGAGGTAACAAAGCCGAACCCGGAGTTCAAGGCATCAAAAGAGACGAAGAAGACGTCGTTGAAGGATGATGACCCCTCCAAGGTGACCCAGATAGGCGTAGGCCTAGATAGCGTATAGGAAAGCGCGCTCGTCAAGTTCTTCCAAGCAAATCAAGATATCTTTGCATGGCAGCCATCTGACATGACCGGAGTACCTAGGGAACTTGCCGAGCACTCTTTAAATGTAAACTCGAACGCTAAACCCGTCAAACAGTCCCTACGACGTTTTGGCGATGAAAAGCGTAAGCAATAGCTAAGGAACTAGCACGGCTCGAGTTAGCCAGATTCATAGAAGAGGTCATCCACACTGAGTGGTCGGCCAATCCTGTAATGGTCCCTAAAAAGGACACCACTGATTTAAGGATGTGTGTTGATTATACTGCCTTGAACAAGGCTTGTCCCAAAGATCCGTTTGCTCTGCCTAGGATTGATCAAGTCATCGATTCTATGGTAGGCTCGGAACTCCTATGTTTTCTCGACGCATATTTTGGTTATCACCAAATTCGGATGAAGGAATCTGACAAAGTCAAAACTTCATTCATAACCCCCTTCAGAACCTTCTGTTTTGTTACGATACCCTTTGGGCTGAAGAACGCAGGAGCTACGTACCAACGCACAATGCAGCGTTGCCTCCATGATCAAATCGGACGCAATGTACATGCATATGTGGATGATATTGCGGTAATGTCCAAAAAGAAGGAAACCTTGTTTTCCGACTTGGAGGAAACATTTGCCAATTTACGAAAATACAACATAATTCTTAATCTGAAGAAATGCTTCTTTGGAATCCCAGACGGAAAATTGTTAGGTTTTATCATGTCTCAAAGAGGCATAGAGGTGAACCGAGACAAAATCAAAGCTATACTCAATATTTCCAGGCCAACTCGCCTAAAGGACGTATAAAGACTAACTGGTTGCATTGCCGCATTCAGTCGGTTTATAAGCCGGCTCGGTGAGAGAGCCGCACCACTTTACAAACTCCTGAAAAAGACCAAGAATTTTGTGTGGACTGACGAAGCTGAAGCTGCACTGCAAGACCTGAAAGAAGTACTCTCATCTGCTCCCATCCTTGCAGCACCGGAACCACAGGAACCGATGTTGCTCTATCTTGCTGCGACAAACAAAGTCGTCAGTATCGTCATGGTGGTGGAGAGACCAGAGGAAAATCAGGAACACTTGGTGCAGCGTCCGACTTACTATCTCAGCGAGGTCTTAACAGCATCAAACCAGCGGTATCCGCATTATCAAAAGCTAGCTTACGGTGTGTTCTTAGCATCTCTTAAGTTACGACATTATTTTCAGTAACATCCAATTACCGTGGTGAGCATAGCTCCCATGAGAGATATAATCAACAATAGTGACGCCACAGGACGCGTCGCCAAATGGGGCATAGAGCTTTCAACTTTCGATATTGAGTACAAACCTCGTACAACAATCAAATCCCAAATCCTTGCTGACTTTGTTGCTGATTGGACAGATATAAAGGAGAATATGACCCTCCCTGAGTCGGAATATTGGACCCTATATTTTGATGGGTCTAAGGCTCGCGGGGGCTCGGGGGTTGGCGTGGTGCTCAAATCACCCCAAGGTGATAAACTTTTATACGTGTTGCAGATCCACTTCACAACGACAAATAATATTGCCGAGTATGAAGCACTACTACATGGAATCCGAATTGCTAAGGATATCGGCATCTGACATTTGATGTGTTATGGAGATTCGGATCTTGTTGCTTAGCAAGTGTCATATATTTGTAATGCAAATAAGCACATGGCAGCATATAAAGCTGTCGTGGATGATCTATCTAAATCGTTCAAAGGTTTTGAGGTTCAACACATCCCTCGAGCAAAAATGAGGAAGCAGATGCATTATCTCGGATAGGCTCTGCACGGAAAGAGGTCCCGGATGGCGCTTTTTTAGAGAACCTCAAAGTTCCCTCAATAAAGGGAGTAGACGAGGAATATCCGACCAAATCCGACTCACCTTTAATAGCAGTTCTGGCTGTAATTCCTAGTTGGACTCAACCCTACCTTGAATATTTGGTAGATGGCAAAATACTCGAAGACGAAGTTCTGAGCCGGCAAATCATCCGACGAGCAAAATCCTATACTGTAGTTAGTGGTGAGCTCTATAAGCGGAGTGTGTCTAGGGCCTTTCAGCGCTGCGTATCTCCGGAGGAAGGAGTGGAAATCTTAAGAGAAATCCACGAAGGCGAGTGTGGTCACCATGCTGCAGCCAAATCTCTAGTGGAAAAAGCTTTCCGGCACAATTTTTCTGGCTTACAGCCAAGGCAGATGTCGAACGGCTGGTCAAGACATGCAAGGGCTGCAAAAATATGCCAAACAAGCTCATGTTCCGGCTAATCAGCTGCGAACTATACCTATAATATGGCCTTTCGTGGTCTGGGGGCTTGACATGGTAGGACCATTTAAACATGCTCCAAGTGGATTTACTCACCTCTTAGTGATGGTGGATAAATTCACCAAATGGATTGAGGCTAAACCCATCACTACTTGTGATGGAGCAACAGCCAAAAGATTTGTCGAGGATGTTATAATATGGTATGGTTATCCGCATAGTATTATCACGGACAACAGGAGTAATTTCTCTATGGGAGAACTTGCCGAATTCTGCAACGAACAAAATATTCGGCTGGACATTGCGTTAGTCGCAGATCTGCAGGCTAATGGACAAGTTGAAAGAGCAAATGGTTTAATCCTACAAGGCCTAAAACCGAGACTCGAAGCACCACTACGACGTGCTGCGGGGGCTTGGGCAGAGGAATTACCTTCTGTAATATGGAGTTTGTGAACAACTCCGAACAGGTCAACTGGATACACACCTTTCTTCTTGGTCAATGGCGTAGAGGCAGTTCTTCCCAGTGACTTGATTCACACTTCTCCTAGAGTGACCGCGTATATCGAAGAGGATGCTGAGATTTCTCGACAAAATGATCTTGACTTAGTCGAAGAAGTTCGTATTGTTGCTGAAATGAGATCAACAGCCTATCAGCAGAAGTTACACAAGTATCATAACTATAGAGTCAGAAACCGGTCTTTCAATAAGGGTGATTTGGTTCTCCGTCTTATGCAACAAAGAAAGCACAAACTTTCCCCGGTATGGGAAGGGCCATTTTTAGTTAGTCGAGTATTACACAATGGTCCATACTACCTAACTGATATGCGGCCAATCAAAGAAAGACCTACTACTAAGAAGAGAAAGAGAGCTGGAGGCAGTACTAATCCAGATGAGTTAGATAGACCATGGAATATTGCACAACTACGTCCCTTTTATTCTTAGTTTATCCTTCTTTGTAATCATATATGTGTACATATTCTGTGAGAAATAAAAGTTTTGGTTGCCTCAAGTTTTTTCTGAGAAGTTTTTATCATCTTATTTCCGAATGATCATGTCACAGTCGAAAATCCTAGAATACTTGAAAGTACTTTATGCTCATGTTTGTTCTGGTTTAGATTTCCGATTCTAAAATTTTTTACCTTCGGGTATAAATCTAAATTTTCTAGTCTATACTTTGGTTATTTGTCTAATTGCTGGATGCGGGTATTTTCCGAGTAGTGAATTGTTGGTACTGGAAGCCGGCTTTGTTTCCGAGTTTAAACTGGTTTAGCAATTAAGCTCCATTGCTCGGCAGAGTTTCCGTGCTGAAAGTTGGTCGGCTCACAAAAGGGACGAGGCGGAAAGCTAGATAAACGCTAAGTGCAGACAAAAAATACAAGTGCTTATGTAAACATTTCAGATAAACTTGGCACTAGCAAAAGTATCACACTACTTATGTACAGATCAATAATGTTTTCAGAATAACACATCTGTTCTTTCTGATGATCTATGATGCAAGAGGAGAGGTAGGAGCTGCCGGCTCACTGGATACATCGCCCTCGACTTGATAACATTCCGAGATGTTCAAATTCGATATGGTTTGATCATCATCGGAAACGTCAGCTGATTCTTTGGAAGGCGGAGGCGGCGTGTCCACGCAGGTGAAGAAGGGAGTGTCGTAGCTGGTCAAATCAGCTACATGGCACCCATATCCGGCATAGGAGTCCATGATTTTCCCAAATGACTGCAAAGCCATAGTGGAAAAAGGGGTGAATGACAAAAGCACAATTTGTCAAGTATTAGACAAATTCAAATGAATTTGATTCATGTGTGCTAAATGTCTACTGGATTTAAAACTAGTAAAGTACTAGTATCTCATAGTAAATCTCCAAGTTTGATATTTAATCAAAAGGATTTGAAGTTATTCAAAATAGTAAAGGAGATATGCAATTTGCATAAAATTGAGTGGGAGCTATAAAAGTCTTCCTTAAATAATATGTGATTGACATATTTTTAAGTGGGAGCAATATGAGTCTCAAATTCAAATATGTAGGAACATTGTTTGAGTAAGAGTACTGACTCGTACCCAAATATGTTAGCAACATAGTTTGAGTGGGAGCTTATAGGAGTAATTCTTAAGTAAGTTAAGGATGAAAGCGCAAATACTTATAAATAATGATTTATAAGATGTAGAAATTGATAATAAGTGTATTATGATATTATGTAGTATTCCTTAAGAGATTTTGAAAGGGATTTTCAGAATAGAAGTTAATTGAGGAACCAGTCCTTAATAACTCGAATTAGGAATAGCATTAAGTCTAATATCAATGGTTGAAAGAAACAATAGGATGATCATCATCCACTATGTTGAGACATAGGTTCTATCTTAGAAGCCATGATGGTAACTTAGCATAATATGTAATCCAATAAAGAACGTTTGAAAGTGATTAAGTTTGAATCACAGAATGTTGAGCTAAATTTGTCCGCAGTGTCTATTAGAACTGTGGATATATTTTCCAAATCCATAAAGGATAACATATCTTAGAGCATAAAGAGTTATGTTATAAGGGAATATGTTGGAAACTCCTCTAGATACCAATAAAAGTCAAGTGGGAAGCGAGGTGAACAAAACATCGAAAGTTGCACCGAGTGCACTAGTGTTTCGATGAATACATTTATAATAATAGATAAGGGTACCATCTAAAGTGTTGTATAATGTTATGGCGGGGCTAATTCGCTTTTAACGTAGAATGATGTGTCCCAGGGCACAGGGCCCATGAGAAAGCCCTCGAGGCTGATCTAACGTCACTGTAGGCTCCTGGAATCAGGCCTCGTTCTGCTGCCATAGCGACGATGCATACACACAGATGCTGTCATGTGATGATAGAATATAGTGACATTAATGAGTTGCAAAGGATCTGGGACTGTAAAGTACAGAACCAAGACTCAACCTCTTCCATGAGCAAGCATGTTCTAGGTACCGGTTATATGGTGCCAATAATTAAAGAACAAATGCAGCTAGTGTATTTGTACTCTAGTGCAAGTGGGAGACTGTTGGAAATATGCCCTAGAGACAAATAGTAGTAAGGACTATTATCATATTTCATATAGTTTATGATTAAGTTTTGTATCATGCTATAACTGTGTTGAGTGGAAACATCAATACACGTGTGATATATAAACAAACCAGGGCTTCCCAGTGAAACTCTAGTCACTGGTTCATTGGTCAACAGATGATCATGTTTCCTGATCATGTGGCATTTATGCCAGTTGGAAATGAGGTCATCTCATTCTGAGAATGAGATGATGAACCAATACCCAACCTAAACATCGTGATTCGATCATGTCACGAAGTTCAAGTTATGATGATTAGAAAAGGATCCTTGTAGACTATTCCTTAGACCGTGAGGCTATATCAATCACTGTCTCCCGAGAATGCTTAGATAGCATCAAACTCCATCTGGTAAAACGGTGGTTATAAAGGTGTGTTCAGGTATTCAGAGGAAACCGTAGAGGCAATATATGTCAAGAGCGGGATTTGTCCGTCCATGTGACGGGAAGATACTCAAGGGCCCACTCGGAGAGGTTATATCCAATAGCTACGCGGCGTGTAATTAGATCATGGGGATATCACTTGTCGGAACGAGTTAAGTAGCATTGTTCAGTAACGAGATTGAACTCGACATGGTGATGTCATTGATCAGGTCTCGGGCAATGCAAGTATCGAATGACAAAGGGAATAAGACACGACTATCACCGGTTCAAACGACGAAAGATCTTCGTGGAATGCATAGGGGTCACATGGCCATCCAGGTCCCTCTGTTGATCATTGGTGCAGGAGTGTCCCGACCATGTCTGGAGTGTTCCCAAACCATAGGGTATCACGCTTAAGGGCTTGATGATGCTTAGAGAGTGTTTATGGATTGGTAGAATCACCGAAGAAAAGAAAGGAGAAAATCGGAAGGGTTTCGGTAAGTCCGGAGGATGTCCGGAGTGGAGGTGGAAGGTGTTCCATGGCCACGGAGATTGAATAATATGTGAATGGATGTTAAATATTGATTTAATCATTTATTCATAATTATTTAATAAAGAGAAAATCAATTAAAAGGTCAAAAGGCTTAATGGGCCAATTTCTGGAGGGAGAAGGCCCATTAGGGGAAGGAGAGAGGGAGAAGGGACCAAAGGAGAGGCCGGCGGGGCCTTGCCCCCCCCATGGGGCCCACTAGGGGTTGGCCGGCAGCCACCCCTCCCCCTCCTCTCCTTTAGTCCCACCCTAGGACTTGAGGGGCGGTAGTACCTCCCCTCCCCCTATATATAGTGGGGTATATTGGCCTAGAAAATACACCCAATAATCAATAAAGGTCTCCCCACTTTTGGGGAGGACCTCTAATTGATATTTTCTCTCTCCCCCTCACGCTCTCGTGACCGTGGTCCCAAGTCTGGACTGCGCGAGCGAGAGACATCTTCACCGCGGAGCGCCATCGCGCTGCGGGATTCGGATCCGGGAGCTCTACTTATGCAACTGCTGCTGGATCGGGGAAGCGGGAGTCATCGTCAGGCACCGGACGTGTGTAACTCCCACAAGGTGTCACACTTGAGGCACTCAAGTCATTGGAGCCAGAAGGAGCGCAAGGACTTCATCACGACCTTGAGGTCGACTTCGACTCGTCTACATCAACCACGCTCTCCTGAGCGTTGACAACGCTTTTCGGTCTTCAAGTGTAAGTTCGTGAAAAGCCCCTCCCGTTACTGTATTACTAGTAGATAGGTCCTGGCAGCTTCAGGGGTTCAGGGGCGTAGAGTAAAATTTATTGTTTTTATGCGCGGAACCCCTATAGTGGTATCAGAGCTAGATCTATGCGTAGTAATGCTAGTACGGGTAGAACACACGAGATGTAGCGTGTGAGCATTGATCTTTTAGTTGTTACCCTCCCATGTGTACTTGTGTATACCGTAGCAATGCTAGTACGGGTATCATGCTTAAGGGCTTGATGATGCTTAGAGAGTGTTTATGGGATTGGTAGAATCACCGAAGAAAAGAAAGGAGAAAACCGGAAGGGTTTCGGTAAGTCCGGAGGATGTCCGGAGTGGAGGTGGAAGGTGTTCCATGGCCACGGAGATTGAATAATATGTGAATGGATGTTAAATATTGATTTAATCATTTATTCATAATTATTTAATAAAGAGAAAATCAATTAAAAGGTCAAAAGGCTTAATGGGCCAATTTTCGGAGGGAGAAGGCCCATTAGGGGGAAGGAGAGAGGAAGAAGGGACCAAAGGGGAGGCCGGCTGGGCCTTGCCCCCCCACGGGGACCACTAGGGGCTGGCCGGCGGCCACCCCTCCCTCCTCCTCTCCTTTAGTCCACCCCGGGACTTGAGGGGAGGTAGTACCTCCCCTCCCCCTATATATAGTGGGGTATATTAGCCTAGAAAATACACCCAATAATCAATAAAGGTCTCCCCACTTTTGGGGAGTACCTCTAATTGATATTTTCTCTCTCCCCCTCTCTCTCTCTCTCGTGACCGTGGTCCCAAGTCTGGACTGCGCGAGCGAGAGACATCTTCACCGCGGAGCGCCGTCGCGCTGCGGGATTCGGATCCGGGAGCTCTACTTCCACAACTGCTGCTGGATCGGGGAAGCGGGAGTCATCGTCAGGCACCGGACGTGTGTAACTCCTACGAGGTGTCACACTTGAGGCACTCAAGTCGTTGGAGCCAAAGGAGCGCAAGGACTTCATCACGACCTTGAGGTCGGCTTCGGCTCGTCTACATCAACCACGCTCTCCTAAGTGTTGACAACGCTTTTCGGTCTTCAAGGGTAAGTTCACGAAAAGCCCCTCCCGTTACTGCATTACTAGTAGATAGGTCTTGGCAGCTTCAGGGGTTTAGGGGCGTAGAGTAAAATTTATTGTTTTTATGCGCGGAACCCCTACACGATCATGGCGCAGGACTGTTTTACCAGTGTTGTAAGTCAAAAGAACAACAGTTCAATAAAAATTCGACTATGAAACAAAAAAGACAAGGTTTGAGTTTCGAAATGTTTACCTTCGGCCTCATCCTTGGAAACCTTCAGTTGTGCATTTTCAAATCGGAGAGCTCTGATCTCTTTCCGCTTGTTGCAGATATTTTTTAATAATTCTTGGTTATACGAATTAACTTTCTGTAAGTCAGAATACCCAGAGTCAGAAGTCTACTAAAGACTCAGGCTAATATTGTAACTAATATTAGCACGAGCCTTGGGGGCTACACTAGTTCATTCTTTGGCATCCTAAGTAAGCATAAACCCGGATTTGACTATCCAACTTAATGCTTGGGGGCTAGAGGATAGGATATAAAGTAACATAAAGGAAAAAGTGAGTTGGAATTCCGACTTACATGTTGTTCATGTGTGAGCTTGCTCAAGCACATGTTCACTTCAGTTGTAACCTTCTCGGCAAGGGTGAGCGGGATCACTGGTGAGGTGGTAATACACCAGCTCTCAGTCCCTCGTCGTGAAGGCGAACTTGTTCAAGAAGTTCGGACTACTTGACGTCCTCCTCTTCTTGTGCTTCTTCTTCGGCAGAAAGATTTCGGCTTTCTAAGCATTGTCGGGCCAAACGCTGGATTTCCTCCGCAGATTTCTGAGACAGACCAAGTTTGGCAAGTCCCGGATTACTTAGGAGATTGTCGGCGAAGATTTCTGCCGAGGGATCATTACCCGAAAAGGGTTCACCCTTATCAAAACCCGAGTCACTCATGGTGACGTCAGTCTGCGACTCAAGGATCGCTGGCTCTGCTGAGGGAGTCGGATCTTCTACAACGGTCGGAGATGGCATAATCTCCAGCGCTGCAGAAGGCTGAGGAGCGGGAGTCGAAGGAGCCACGACAGGAGAAGCCAGTTTGAGTTTAGACTAGCGCAGGGGCTTCACGGCAGCATCCTTCCCCTTGCCCTTGATGAGTTGTTTAGCTCTGAGAAGAATATAGAACAAAGAACATTACATCTCAAAAGGAACTACAAGCAAAATACAAATACCTCGTGAAGAATGATCACCTCTTCACAACTGGCACTTCTTTGTTTCCGAGGAACGACATCCAGCATTGGGACCAATTCACCCTCATCCTGAGAAAATTCAGGAGGGTATCCTTCGATAGGAGCGAACTCCGACTCGGAGAGGTCAACAAGCTGAAAGGGAAAAACATCTCAGTATTGCAAAATAACATATAGATGAGCACAAAAAAAGAGTTAATGCTAAAGTTTACCGGCACGACAGGATCTTTCGCTGTATGCATGTCCAGGGACAGCTCCGGAATCTTCCTCTCGATCAACTCCCTTATCAGCCATTTGATTTGGCATACATAGTCTTGCGACTTTAAGGCCTTGGGGCTGATACAGAGGGAGTCATTCTTTGACGACGTGATGGAATGCATCAGTCGATCTCCGTGATGTTGTAGGGGTTGAATCCGGCATGCCACCCAACATTGAACTAAGTTGGACCCTTTCAGGCCCTTGTGCTTCATCAGGTATTCGATCCATCTCTTGGCAAGAAACAGATCGTCACTGAGAGTTGGAGCGACCTCGTCCTAGGATTCTTGGGGCATAGCAGCTCCATCAACGAAAGCCGGCAAAATAGTATCTTTGCCGGGAGCGGGGATATCCTTGTGGTAGAAAAAGTGGACGACCATTGTTTGACCGACTCACTTGCCATTATCCAGGGATAAACGCGCTCACGCCTAACCGAAAAGCTAATGGTATCGGTAATATAAGGATTACCGGCAGTAATAGAGTTTCTCCGGACATGGAAGTAGTACCGGAAAAGAGTAAGGCTCGGCCTAATGACGAGATTCCCCTCGCACAAAGAAGCGTACACGCTCATCTCTAAGATAGAGTTAGGGGGGAGATGGTGAAGATGAACGCCAAAGTGATCTATAACCTCGGAAAAGAATTCTGGGGGAGGAAAAGAAAGACCTCTGTCTAGATGAGTGCCGAAATGCACTCGCTCGTCGGCGCGAGGGTTGGGGATGGTTTCGCCGAAGCCGCTCCGCCAGTCGCCGGCGCGGAGGAGCCCTTCATATTCAACGACCTGGAGTTTGGGATCATCCAGGACGCAGGGGATCCAAACTCCGCGGTGGCTCTCTTTCTCCGCCGCCGCCGCCGCTGCCAAACTGGAAGACGATGAGGAAGCCATTCTTCTGGTACACCGATGACCTTAGATAGGCGGGTGCTGGAGGTGTTTTTGTGGGAGGAAGTGAAGCGCTAGGTTCGTGGGAGGCGTAGGAGAGAAGGAAACGACGCTGGAACTAGTGAAGGAGATGGGGGTACGAATCCACACCACTTATATCCGCCAGGCACATCAAGATTCATGTAAACACTACAGTAAACATGCCACGCGTCGTGGAAAGGACGGGGAAACCTCCACTTATATCCGCCAGGCACGTCAAGATTCGTGTAAACGCTACAGTAAACATGCCACGCGTCGTGGAAAGGATGGGTAAACCTTTGCACGATGATTACACCGCCTCGATCTCCATGCACGCATTGAAACAGCGCCTCGGTTCCGCGAAAGGCGGACCCACCAACAGTCGTGCTGACAGGAAATGTCTGTCAGTGACGTGACTTGACCATGGCTGGTGTCAGGCTACGTCAGAGACCAAATTCCGGCTTAGTTTGAATTTCGAGCTGGAAATCTGAATAACTGTACTGATAGGTCCAACTTATTTTGAGACCCGGATCGTATATTTTGTTTTGAAGTTTTAGGAACCCTTCAAGATGTTGTAAGCCGAAGATCAAGCTAGATGATGATGAATCCGACTTTGGATCTTGGAGGCTTCCGGGGGATGCTATTGGGGATATACTTTCTGGGTATCCTCACAGTTCCTCACTGACCAGGGTGTCCCACTTTGGGTTAGAGCTTTGCTTCACGGGCGGCCCAGTCAGGAAGAAGAGACGGAGTCCAGTCCGGCTACGGGAAGGCCCAGAAGACTTACCAACATAGGCCCATAGTGTTACTTGTAGTTTAAGATGTACTCTGTAACCGACTCTTAGTCGTAGCCGGATAGATCTCTCCTATAAACCCTAGGCCGGATATCTATATAAGTCGTCCTAGGGAGAGCCTTTAGGGCAACTACTACTAGACAATAGTCTACAACCTCAACTCGCACAGCCGAAACACTTGTAACCCATATTCCGGCTCTGCCGTATTATTGGATTGCTAGCAGGAGTAGGATCCGTCCAAAGCCGGCGGATTCGAACCTGGGTAAACTTGTGTGCTCACCGTCCCAGAATACCGTACGTCTCACACCCCTCTCTTCCACACGCCTCGAGGACCCCCTCATGGCGTACTTGTCATCAATCCGATGACAATGGTGGCAAACAACAAACTTTGAGGCCTATGCAGGATGATCACATAAAGTCTGATGTAGAGTTGGTGGTACATAAGGAGAAGGTGCGCAAGGCTAAGCCAAATTCTAGGCTAGCTAAGGTGCAGGATGGAGAGCATGATGCACAGTGCGACAATGTTGATATTCCTTCAGCTATGCCTGTAGAGACAAGACAGTTGAACTTGTTAGTGACAAGCTAGTTGAAGTGCATCCTCTTATTGCTGAAAGGAAGGATGTTGCAGCATGTGTTCCGAAGGTTGTATGTGTTGACACAAGTGTTCAGACGGATGATAGTTATGCTCCTGATGTTCCAGTGCATGTGGTGCAGCGGAGTAACAAGAGTAGTTTTGTTAGCACACCTGTGAGGCGTTTTGTTGGGACAGTTGTGCAGATGCATAGAGGCAAGGATGGACATGTTCGTCAGTTGTGTGGTCCATGCATTACTAATCTTATGTCAGGTCGTGCAAAGAAGGTCCATGTTTAGCAACCACGGGTTCCAACAAGAAGTGAGAAGAAGAAGACGGTGGCGCCTAGGTCCAAGCTCGTATGGAAACGCAAGGAGGTGCAGGCGCCAAGGGCTGTATCAAGTCGAGCAGGCCAAGAGGGGGGATGTGGTGAGGAAGGCAAGCAAGACTTGAAGATGGCGAAGACGCGTGAAGCGACTGTTCATATCACGCCACCTTTCCGACCCGACCCGCAAGCGTTGGGGACAACGCTTCTTGAAGGGGGGATGATGATATGGGCATGAAGGAGGAGGTGAAGCCTAATTTTAGAACTCCACCAAGCTAGGTGATGCGGGCGCATCCCATTGATGATTGGCACACCAGGACGACCTATGATATGTAATGATAAGTCTAAGGTTGTATCAAATATTGTTGCTATGTTATTGAGTCTGAGTCCAGGTTAGGTTCGAGTCCGTTGTGTGTTCGGTTTGGGCCTATCCAACCGACTAGTTGCAGGCCTCCTATATAAAGGAGCCAGCCACCTAGGGTTTAGGGGGAGTCATTTGTTTAGTCTAAAAACTATATTGTGCTCCACCGTGTATCATCCCTCCGGGGACGGCGATACCGTTTATTATATTATTGTTGCGGAGGTTCTTGTGTTCATCAAGGATTGTCATGCTCAGATTTAAGGCGTGGTGATCTTCATCACGTTACTTGCTGGATTGATTCCTCTTCTTCAGGTGACGTTCATCGGCGTTATTGGAAGGATTATTATCCGGGTTACTCGCTGTGAAAGATCGGTACAAATCTAAAGGATCATCGGCTAGATCCTTATCACTAGGAGTTGATATCCTTGTGGGCTTCGGAGCAGCTGAATTGTTCTGGGTTCCGTGGATCTTAGCAGATCGTCGCGTGGGCCTCCTGCTGGGCCTAGCCAGGTCGGCTAGAGGTAGGTGGCTGCTGGGCATACCTATGTCACAAGCCCTGGAAAAATACATTAAAATCCTAAAAAAAATCACTTTTGAATATAAAAAACATTCTACCATCCTAGAAAATACCAACTATGAATTTCTAAGTCAAATTAGAAATATTAAAATAAAGGTTATAAAATGAGTTATTTAATCCAATTTTTTTACAAAATGAAAAGAAAACATTTTCTTTTATCATTTTTAAATTTTAATAAATTCTAATTAGCTTTTCAAAACTATTTTCACACAGAAATTATTTATTATCTTAATTGCTTTTAAATGCTTTTATTCACTTATAAATTAATAAAAATACCTTTAAATATCCAAAAATGGGTAAAACACACGAAGAGAGATAATAATTCAAAATAAAAACATTGCATGACATTATTATGTATAAAGTCATGATTTTCTTCTTTAAACATTGTCTTTACTGGGTAATGATGGTGTTTTATAGAAACACTAGATGATACCCCGCACGTTGTTGCGGAAATATCTGCTACAAAATATGTATGAACCGTATGTTACATAGTAATAATTTTGTTGAGCTGTTACAAAAATTTCTAGGTTGTAATTAAAAAGTGAATAAAAAAGCATGAAAAACTATGAGACATCTAAGTCGTGTTAAAGTTGCACTTATTTCTATTCAGAGGCAATGCTACGTTGTACAATCGTACATGAAAAAGTAAAAGTCGGATAGTGAAATTGACTGTCCCGATTCATCTAAGTAAATTACTAACAGATACGTTTAGTGGATAAAAAGTTGGACAACCAGTCGGAACGGTCTCATACAAACTGAGTTTGAAAATTCCGCAAGGATGAACAGCAGAGGTGACTGATGACATATTGGAGAAAACTGAAGAGGTACCCCAACTTCCTGAACACTCAATCGAGACCTTTTATTTGGTTAACACATGATAAAAAAAAGTACAATATATGTGGTGTAGTGTCACAGAATACATGCTGTCACCGTATGACCTAAAATTCAATAAACAGTGTCACTTTCTCTCTATAATCCCTTTGCTTGCAATTAGATTGCAAAGTATGAGCGAAGGGAACACTGGTGTTCTGGATAACTGACAAAGCACAATAAATATTTTTCTTTCCATACCAGAAAATTTGGGAACTACCAATAAATAATCACATGAGCTATTTTTCTGAGATCTTGTAGTTTATCTCTGATCCAGTGCCTGTGAAAAGAAATGCACGTACAAAAGAAACACATCAGTATTATACAAATCAAACAGAGAGACGTGGCGGATCATTCGTTTAATGGAAGTTGCAGGCAGAGGAGATGCATAAAGGGACGGACCTATAGACTGCAGAGGCTAATGTAGAAAAAACCCAGTCCGAAAAATTTCCTGCACCTATTAGACATCCTTGACAAAACATCCATAGCCAGGTGTTCATAGCTCTTGCCATCCGCCATGAGAATATGTGAAGCTCACGATAGAGGCGGTGTACAGGGTTGAGAAGAGGGAGCAGATATTTGAGATGGGCTTGAGGATTCGGATCTGAGCAATTGTCCCATATAAATAAGGATAACAAATGGTTCGAGTTGATCCTGGTTTGTAAATGCAAAGCCAGCTGCTCATTTACACCATCCGTTTCTTCCACATCACTATGCCGGGTTGCTTTCTTCAGTTTTTTGTGAATTATTGCATAGATGAAGGAGACGAAGAGGAAGGGGAGGCAGGGGACAGTGCAGAAGATGAATAGGTAATCGACATGCCCAGGTATGCCCATGGCTAGGTCTACACGTCTGGTTGACCCCATCCAATAAGGCTGGTCATAATGGATGTATCATATTACTAGTATCATGCATATGGTACTAGCATATGATACTATCTCTCTAGTGGTTAGTATCATCTAGTAGTATCATAGTATCATTGTATTTAATTTTTTCTACAATCTCAATGTAATTGTGTGTATGAGATGTATTGGTCATTAAATTACCTAGTTTCACGAGCTATGATACGGTATCATATTATGATACTACTAACACCTCTTTCTTTATTAATTGTGGTGTCATATCAGATTTTTGTCAAGATGGCATGCATGATACTCCTTATGATACTCCCACTAAGGCTAGCCTAAGAAGGAAGGCCGAACATGCATCGTGTAGGAGAAAAAAACTCTGAGGTGAAAACTATGGAAACTGAACAAACGAAGACGTGGTGACCATGCATGTGATGTTGTTGTTCAAAAAAAATGCATGGCATGCTGACGTTACAAAGGTGGCAATTTAATGACATGTGGGTCATTAATGCCATGGACGTGGAGATGCATCCAAAGAGTTCATGCTGGAGTAGAGCACACTGCATAGTACTAAATGTCATTATTAGGCTACTTGGTAGTGGGAGCTGCTCGGCTAATCTTGTTGTTACAAATAGGAATTACATGGCCAGCATGCATGCAGTCGGCTTAAGTAAATTCCTAAAAATTAGAAGTGATGAGGTAGCATGTTTGATCAGTTGTACAACTTGCATCTGATGATGTGGCACTAAGCTGATGTGGATATCTTGCATGTCAAGAGAAATAACTTAGTGGGGATCACCTATTTAGTTTATATAGATGAGTCTAGGAGCAAGTCGAAGCGTCCGACTTCATTACGTCTCAATCTCAGGGGAAGTTTATCACTTACTCATGTCCTTTAATAATATTTTATCAAGTATTTGCAATCTATTATTAATATCACCTATATTCTAAAAATGATACATAAAAATATTATTTTCATAACAATATGACTTAATGATTATCAGTTTGAGTGGTGATAATCTATTATGGCTGGCAATAGAACCATGGTATGATATACGGACCGGTGGATGTTCCATTTGCATGAGAATGTACCATCTAAGACTAATAGTCAATATCTCCAGTGATTCAGGCGTCCTATATTATGTGTTAACCATAAGATCTAAAATGGGACGAGAAGTCATCTGGATATTCTTTCTTTCGTATGCTAACGGATGACCGTACCGTAATCTGTAAGTCTATGGGATTACATGCACATAGGTGGGATATCATAAAGTTTCACGGTATTGTTGTCTATGATGGTCTGTAAGGGACTACCGGAGGTAAGTCTGCCCGAAAGGGGGAGTACCATGGGTAGATCTGCTTTCAAAAGGGTGGACATGCGGGGTTGAGGAGAATGGTAGTGAATGACTTGGATCATCGACCCGGGCCCACACAAAAGAGAGTGTGGACGAGAAGATATGACAATTTGTGCAACGAAGTTTTGATCTCTTATGGGTAAAGCAACGCACATCTGCAGAGTATAAAATTATGATATGTTACTCCCTATTCCGGAAAAGAGATGTGAACGCGACAAAAAATAAGCTCTATTAAGCTCTAGTAAATCTGTGAAGACAGACGAACATAGTTTCCTTGATAAAGGAAACCTTTTGAATAAATATTTACAAAAACTGCATTAAGTCAAGATCTATGGTCTGTGGCTATATCTAGTGCATAAAACTTCCCACGGATAACACTGTTACTCACCCTCTTCTTTGATCCCGTGCTTAGACTTCGAAGATCAGGAAGAGGTTACACTGAATGCTAGATCTATCCGGAGGAGTAGAGGGCATAGATTACATTATTCGCTACGAAGTTGGAGAGAAAGAATCAGAGTAGTCGTCGGTAGATGTAGTATCTTGGTCGAGTCGAGCAACATACAACCTTCATAAATAAGCTATTGAGCTCCCAACATATAATTAGTTTGCTTTTATCGTTCTTAAATTGTAACTGCACTAAGTCAAGTTGCTCAGGTATTCTCGAGTAAGGCGTCTCTCATTATGAACGCCACTTTTGGTTTGTAATAATAATCTTATACGATATGTGGACCTACAATGTTCTGTTGTACCACTCTGAGAAATATTTGCGGAACGGGGCTCTCGGAATATGTCAACAACTTGCGTACTGCACATGCAGTGGTATGCTGGATCACCACAGACATCTTTGGTGCCAGCCAGGGGCGGAGCCAGGATTAGAACATGAGGGGGGCGAAGATTACATGGATAATACATCATATATATCAAGTCAATGTAACCACTTAAAAAATATCAATATAAATGTTTGGCGTTGACACGTCGAGAACAAATTTCTGCAGATTAAGTTTAGGACTTGTAAAAAAGCTACATTCTATTAGTTTTTCTCCCTATGATAGTAGGTGCATAGAAGATAGAAACATAGCCATCTAGTAAACAAATGCATTGTTATATATGCAACTAAAACAATTAACCGGGCTAATAGGTTGTAAACTTTTAATCCATATGAGCAACAACAAAAAGTAGTTTGTATATCTAACTTCATATTTGAGTGTGTTAAAGATGGATTTGATGCGGTGACACCACGATAGGTATAATGTAGGATTAAGAGAGCCGACACCGGGGCGGTATGCCAGCACCACAGTGGCGGCCACGACCTTACTCGTCTCATGGGCCATGGCACCTGGAAGATAACAATGGCCGATGATAGAGACATAGTTCGATCGAGAAAGAAGGCAGGGTCCCTAGGCTAATTGATCAATCAACGACGCTCAGTCCAGCAAACTAACGCTCAAGAGGTTTTCAGTCTTTTAACCCTCCAAGGTGGCTTAATGGACTGTTTTTCTTGGGTTCGATTTAATACCTTAGCTAGCTGCGGGCATTACGTTATTAGCTATGGTAATTAGCAATACATATGTATAGGGAAGGCCAATGGTTAGGAGGGGTCTAGCCCCTGCTAGCCCCCCCGGCTCCGCCCCTGGTGCCAGCAGTAGCGACGACTTCATCGTCCACCAGAGAGGCAGCAGACGAGCAACATCTAATCCATCATCGAGACAACCGCGGAACACCTACCGTGCAGGGCGGCCGCGGGTGGGCTTGGAGCTACCAGGAAGGCCGAATGGCGCGTGAGACAGATGTGGCGGCACGTGAGATGGGAAAGTATATGCGGTGGCTGGGTAAGTTTTTTACCCGAGGAAAACGGCTGAGCTAAGCGTGCGTCGAACGTCCAGTGCTACGGTACTCTTTGCCAGATCAGCCGTGGCTCCAGTCTGACAGTCTCTGGGTTGGACTTCGACGCCGCCCAGCAACCCGTCGAAGCGGGACCCGCATCATGTCCCCACAAGTCAGCCTCCGAGCAGAAGCAAAGCCGCACACCGACCAGGCGCCCCCGGCTCGTGGCACCTGCGGTCCCAAAACCCCGCGCACCGACCGCAACCAAAACCCTCGACCCGAGTCGCCTCCTCCGCCCGCACCCGGCGCCTCTCTCCTCCCTGCTCGCCGCGACCGCCGCCATGAGCGCCGGCTGGAGGACTCTGCTGCTCCGCATCGGCGATAGGTGCCCCGAGTACGGGGGCTCCGCCGACCACAAGGAGCACATCGTAAGTCCCCCACCTCGTGCTCCTCCCCCCGCCCTCCTCCCGCAAACCCTAGCCGCCGGTCGCACTTGTCTGGACGGGTTACTGAGCTCTTGCGATTGGGTCTGCGGAGTAGAACTTGATTCACCGCGGATTTTAGCTGGACAATGCGGCCAGTGCGCAAATCTGGTCGGGGGGCAACGGGGGAGTGGCCTCGAAGAACACAGAGCGGAGTGGAATTACTCAAAATGGGAGCGATTTGTAATTTTACGATTGCCGTTGTTCTAGGATGCCTACAATTGTGTGCCAGGACTTAATGAGCCAAACTTTCGCCTCCGATATCTCTTTTTGCCAATCTACTACTATCGTGAACCTCCCCGAACTGGTTTTAGTTGGTAGAGGGTTTGATCTGCTTATAATTCTGGCGGTTATATGTGCATATCAAAATTGGGTTGCGAGCTAGTGCCTTAGGAACTTGTCTGGTTGAAGTATTGTTCAGCTGTTGTTACAAGGCAATTCCACTGGAAACACATCAATCTGTGGATGGGTATGCTTGAATTTGGGCCAGAATACGCCGTACCGATATTCTGTTCATGTCTAAAATTTTCTTGTCTTTGTTTTCAATTTTTGGCATGCCAATGCCCCTTTCCTACCCTAGACGTTGGCCAATTTATGGGCTAACAAATTTTTGGTTTCACCAATTTTTTTGTTTGTCAAGCTTGGGCCCAAACCAAACACACCCTATATCATAAACTACAGATGTGTTATAGTCATCTCAGGATAGTTCCAGGATAGGTTTTATGGTAGGAGCAACTGATATGGTCTATTATCCTTCTGGTTGAATATATGCCCTCTTATATAAATGAAGTTGTGGCACTATTGCATGGTAGTATGCAATGCCGTAGATTACTATCTCTAGGTTGAATCCTGATTTTTTAAATGCAGTTTTAGTCAAATGATTTTACTAAAGGGTGCCAAGCGAGTTCATAGACATATTGTTTTTGTTGCTTTTTTGTTACATATTTACAACACCATAGTTGTTGGAAGTTAGAACTAATGGGCAATGGTCTCAATAGAATGTTACTTTTTTATCTATTATGTGTCTTCCACACCTGTTCTGACAAAACTTTTGCTTCATAGGATATCTGTTACAATGTGCTTTCTCGCGAATATGAACACTCCAAAGATGATATTTTTGAGGTTGGTACCCAACATTCTACTATGTTGATATGTTCTTTGATCAATTCTTGTACGTTCTCTTTTACAACCTGTCTTCTTCAGTAATCTACATTGTTTAGTTCTATGGAGAAATATTAGTGCTTAATTGGTTCGTTTCCAACTGTAGCGCACTGTTCAGATTGTTAGAGAATGATATTTCTATGTCACTGTCATTTAAGGCAGCAAGTGGAAAAAAATGTACTCCCTCCGTTCACTAATATAAGTTTGCTAAAACGTCTTATATACTTAGTCTGCTAAAACGTCTTATATACTTAGTTTGCTAAAATGTCTTATATTAGTAAACAGAGGAAGTAGAGAATAGATCTTACAAGCTGCATCCTATAACATTTGCTTCTTTAATGCCTTCGATAAACATCGTTCTTTTCTCTGAACAATTTGTGGTGCTAACTGAACGTATAACTGTCCAAACAGTTTCTCCTTCAGTGTGCAGAACAATTACCTCACAAGATTCCCTTCTTTGGAGTTTTGGTATGCAACTATTTACCATGAAGCCTATGTTCTCTTCTTTTATTGATGTTACTCGTGGATCAGTTTAAGTCCTTACAGAATCTCAATACATACTTGTTCCTCATGCTTTGTAATTCCTTATTATTTTTTATATGGAGAAGGGTTAATATCAGCGTTATAAAAATAATCTAGTATGCATATTCGTTCTTTTGGTTTGACTTACGACATCACAGAACATGCATCTGTACATGCGCCCCATTTGGTCATAAGCCACAATGATACAATAACCCTGAGCTAAAATTTTGGTCTATATGATTGTCGGTGGAACTTTGTAAAAAAACTTTGAAGTTCACATATATGTTGGCTCATATTGTTGTCTTAGGTCTTATCATGTTTACACATGACCTGCATGATGCTGTTTCATTTATGGACACGATTTTCATCATTATCTTGCAGTACTTATATGACTGTTGATTTATATGTCCTCTCCTACATGAACCTTGGAATATCAATGCTAAAAATATTACCTTTTCATTATGTCCACATGTATTGCGTCCTGTTACATGCCAATGCTTTTTTATATGATTTTAATTTCTGTTGGCATATTTTTATGTGCATATTTTCACGAGAGGAGAAGGCTTTGTCTATTTTTTTGGATCAACTTATGAGTTAATGGCAATAGGATGCACATTAATTTCTTGTATTTAAGCAGTTATGTTCCATAAAGAACTGGTCTTTGTCTTTGAGGGTTTTAATACCTTCTGTACCTAGTTTTATAAATCTCAAATTAAATTAACTGTTTCTCTGCGTGTTCTAAGAATAGTATATAGCTATATGATTGCTCTTATTTAATAGAACTAATTCAGTTGTGATGGTTCTGTTTTGTTTTTATAATGTCAGGTAGGTTTGTTAAACTTAGAAAATGAAGATTTTGCCAAGGGTATTGTCGATACAACACAGGCCAACTTACAGGTATGCATTTTTTTTTTCATCACAGAGCATGGCAGTACCTATTGGAGACGTGTTCATTATGATAGTATTCACGCATTATCGTGTCACTGGGCTTATCAAATACGGATTATCAAATAGTTCATGCTTGGACCTTGGAGGACAAACTTTGGTTCCTCCTATAATCATCCTAGCTTTGTAATTACTGGTCATGGTTTCAGGATGCCTTGCATAATGAAGACAGTGACAGAGTCAGGATATTGCTGCGATTTCTCTGTGGCCTGGTAAGTTGCAGTAGTTTTGGTTTGATTTTCTGGCTGCCATCGTCCTTTGCTTGCTACTATCCTGTGTCCCAACTTGTGATTCTTGAATATTTCATATCTGACATGCTGACATGTTTCGACAACATGTTCATCAATAATCGAGTAAGTGCTGAAGGCTTTTAGTTCTCTTCCAGTTACACTAACCTGCGTATTAAATGAATTTGCTAGAACGCACAGCAACAGTTAATTGCACGATGTAGTCTCATTTGTAATTCTAAAACTAAAAGTACAAATGACAATCCAATAAAAAAAGGAAGGATGCTGAAGCAATGCTTATTATTTTGTTGGGTTGTGGGTGTTGAGAAATAGTAATTGCAAGGTCTCTTTGGGTTGTGGGAATGAAAACCACAAGATTCTGCCAGGAATGCAAGTGCAAAAACTGAGGTACAGGAGCAAGGTAGTCTTTTGGGTAGAGAGACAAGAAGACTGCCTTGGTTGTAAGAAAATGGGTAATAAAGAGGATGTAGTGGGTTCAAATTCTTATGTAAATATGGGCATAGGAATCTCTTGACACCATTTGCATGTGTGTTAGTGACAGCTTATTTTGGGTAGCTTTGGCTTCTCCTGCCCAGAAATTCAGGCGCTGCAGCCCTGAGATATGATTTTGTTTGATTTATCATAATTCTTGTATTTTAAGAATGCAAAAATTTCATTTGTTCAGCAGATTGTTTGGCGCAATTATATCATCTTTATGCTAGGCTTTGGTATCTCCTATTGTTTGTTGAATTGAGTTTCTTACTCTATTCTGGAAAAGGGTAGATGGATTTCTATCCGCCCTCTTTATTTCATGGTAGAAAGGTTTTCTTGTATTTTGTGCCACATAAATTGGTTAATTTGTACATTTCTGTTGTTCATTACCCTTCGTCTTGTAACTGTGCATTTATTTGTGTGTTGTAGATGTGCAGCAAAGTTATATTGCCAAATTCCATTATTGAGACGTATGAGATTCTGTTATCAGCTGCTGCAACGATATTGGACGAGGAAGCTGGAAATCCTTCTTGGCAACCATGTGCTGATTTTTATGTTTATTGTATTTTGGCGTCCCTTCCGTGGGGTGGTTCAGAATTGTTTGAGGTAACGTTGTTACATTTCTGCGATTTACTGTTTAAACTTTATCGCCTTTTGTCAGATATGAGTGATCTAGCAGCATACCTGCTTCTAATTCTCTGCTTGTATGAATCTTTGCGACCTTTATTGAGCTATACTGTGAATTACTGCCCTTTTGAAAGTATGTATTGTGCTGTTCAATCTGAATGCTTCTTAAGAGGTTTGCTGGCAGCCTGGCACTGCTATTGTGCGTATGTTAGTAGCTTAGTGTATTAGTGTCTGTGCAATGTTTAGTTTTTAGATCTTTGGAAAGGTATCTTTATTATATAAAATATCAGTCCATTTCATGCTGTTGTCTATTTATTCTATCACGAAGCGAAACTCAAGAAACGAAACAGGGACACTCCCCCTTTAGTGAGTAGTAAGAGGCATGTATGATGAACTGCTCCAGTACTTCGTTCCTAAATCTCAAGGATATGGGTAGTACTGACCTTGAAAGTCTGTCTGTGTTTGCAGCTCAACAGGAACATCACCCATGATTTCATTTAGACCTTTAGCTCTATAATAAAAAGTTCTATGCTCCTATATTATAGTTCCAATTTTAAATTGTGTATTTAGAAAAAGGCATGAATTGATGTTACACTGATGAATTATAACTTGCAGCAAGTTCCGGATGAACTGGAGAGCGTTCTGGTTGGTATAGAGTCTTACATAAGCATCAGAAGGCATTTTGATGATATTGCTTTCTCAGTCTTCGAGACGGATGAAGGCAACTCTCCCAATAAAAAGGTACTGATGATTTCTTTATTATGTGATCTCCTGAATCCTGATCAATTGAAACTCCTATGATATTTATATGAGGTCTTTAACTTATATTCCTTGCAGGATTTTATGGAAGATCTATGGGATCGCATTCAAGTTCTTTCTCGTAACGGCTGGAAGGTTAAAAGTGGTATGTCAATACATGATATGAAATACACATTTTCTTACTGAAATAATATGTTATCGAGTTTCACGCAGTAGTGTTAAATGACGAGACAACTTTTTCTTTGTCCAGCTCAGGACTGATTGTATACATAATCTTAAACATGCTATTGCCTAATTGTTTTTCATTCTGTTTAATTGCTCCCTTGCAGTTCCAAAACCTCACTTGTCGTTTGAAGCTCAGTTGGTAGTTGGAAAATCTCACCGTTTCCCCTCGGTTAGTTGCCCACCGCCTATTTTCACGATGTCAGTTTCTGAAATATTAAAAGGGCAAGAAAAGCATGAAGCCAATCTAAAGTATCCTCAAAGGCTTCGCAGGCTTCATATATTTCCAACAAATAAAGCTGAGGTAATTTGCTACTTCATGTTTTAGTCCATTGATTATTGTTACATACTTACATTTGGTGTTTCACTTTCTGTGTCTTCTGTAATGTATGTAAACTGATATGAAATTAGCATTACTTAGTTTTACATTACAAAGTTCGCCTTTTTCTGTTCTTATCATGCCTAATCAGCTATCGGTTCCTCACAGAATATGCAACCTGTAGACCGTTTTGTCGTCGAAGAGTACATATTGGACGTGCTTCTTTTCTTCAATGGATGGTCAGTTACAGCTTTATTCTTTCAGTATCTTTTTTTTTTATGTTCGACAATTCCAGAAAAGCTGCGGTTGTTGGATTCACACATATGTTCGTTAACCTGTTCATGCATGACACCTGATACCATCTACCCACTGGATTTGCTTATCAGTCCTTCGTGTGAACACAACATGGTGGTTCCTAACTTTCAATTGCCGAGTCTTTTGTTTTCTCCCTTTACTAACAAAACCAGGTTGTATTTGGACATGTAGCTTTTGTCTATTATCTGTTGTAAGCCCTAGGGTTTTCACATATAAACCTTATTCCCACAGTATGCAGTGGAGGGCTTCTGTTTTAACCTAGTTTTTATTTTGCTAGAACTAATGCCCTTTATGTTACTTACAAAACCTTGCCACAATTTGTTGCAACAGTGTGGCAAACCATTGTTTTTGTGGTGGGCAAATCTTTTGCCACAAGTGTGGCAACAAATAGGTCTTAAGATAGTGTATCATGCTAAAGGTTCCAGAAGGAACTAGACACAGCATAGCAAGGTCAAACTCGCCTAACTCAAGTGTGACAATTTAACTTTCCTGCTAGCATGCTAGAATATCAGTTTATAAGTGCAATAATTAGAGTTCACAGCATTTGTCAGGCTCACAAAGGGAACATCCGTGGTTTTGTGTTAATATTTTCCTACTGAGCTGTATTATTTCAGCTTTCTTACTAATTCTGTCTTGGTTATATTTTTTTTGAAGGACAGTCGCAAAGAATGTGCGTTTTATCTGGTCAGCCTTCCTGTGCCTTTTCGGTATGAATACCTGATGGCCGAGACCATATTTTCACAGGTATTTCTGAACCATCTTTGTTGCAAGTGTTCATACTATTAATAGTTTCTACATGCCTGCTTTCATGTTAAGTGAACTTTATTATACTTAGTTGTAAAATGAATATTTTATGTTCTAGCATTCACTTTCTGACACGGTGATCATTTAGGTTAACCGCCATGAGATGGGCGGTAAACTTTGCTTTTCTGGGTGCATGGGTTGAATTTCATCCAATCATTTCCCAACGACTTGCTGAATAAAACCTATTGTCTGTAGCATGCACTGTTCTAAGCTAATTTTAGATTAGCTTTATAGATATTATTAGTCACAAATTGAACTCTTTAAGTTTTAGTTGATTAATTTACACAAAAGTTTAATTAAGGTTTGGAAAATTACTGTCAGCTGATCAATATGTATAAGTTCACCTATGTTTACATTATTTGTGGAAGATATGGTTCAAAGCTTTTGACTTTTTTCGACCATTTTTTGTGTGAATATTTGCCAATTTGCCATTTGTCTTCATATTGATATATACTCCCTCCGTTTCATAATATAAGATGTTTTAGCTTTGTGAAGGAAATGTATCTAGACTACTTTTAGTGTGTAGGTTCATAGAGGTTCACTCCGAACCTACACATTAAAAGGAGTCTAGATACATTTTCTTCACAAAGCTAAAACATCTTATATTTTGAAACAGAGGGGGCAATTAGACACCATATTTCACAATAGTTTGGTGAAAGGACTGAGACATCAAGTTTTAGTATTTCTGTGATCTACTGAATTTGGATATAATAAATCCAAACTGTAGTTTTTTCAGGCTGTTTTCAGTTTAGCAAATTTCAAGATTCCTTAACAGTGTGTTGATTATAGCATGCCATTATAGCGTGTGCACTTGTCAAATGATGATGGATATCTTCCAATGACTTGTATGATATTTTGCAGCTTCTACTACTGCCGAATCCACCTTTCAGGCCTATCTACTATACATTGGTTATCATTGACCTTTGCAAGGTAGTTCTTTTTTAAAGCTTTGAGACTGGTTAGCTAGTATTTTCTGTATTACAGTCGGGAATCAATGTAGTTCCTAGACTAGTATGTAATGTGAGATTTAAGATTATGTCAGTGTTAATGGACAAACACTTAAATTTTCCTTGTGTTTAATTATGCCGGTGCAATTTCCTTTGGTATCTGGTGGCAAAAAGTGTACATTACCTAATGGTATGTAACTGCCATAGTTACCATTAGCACTCACGTGAAAGCCACAGTAGAGCATCTTATCTCTCTTTGTGTTTGAAAGAATTCTATTATGATGCTATAGTTCTTTCTTTGTGAAAGTGTGTTATGCACATGTTCTCTAGATCTTGGAACAATATAGTCAACACAAATGTGGATGTGAAGTTGCGTGGCACCCTTAAAAATTACAATGTGTTCACTTGTATGCAAGTATGCTTCCATGAGCTAAGGTTATCACAAAGTAATCAACTTTTTGTATGGTGCAAAGGAATTTTTGAGTTCTAGTAAAAATAGTTATGAGGTGTCTATCAGTTAAGTGGCGATTTAAATATGCTCTGGACGTGTGCATGCTGCATTTTCATATCTATTGTTTTTTCTTGCATGCTATTTTGCTTCATGTGAAAGTACAACACCTCATTGTGAGGTTTATCCCTGGATCGTGAGGATTGTCGTCGTAAGTCGTGATCGAAGCACCCTTTGTCACATCAGCACCATGCCATTACCAATTTTTATGGATGTATTTGTCCAACAGCTAGAGAAAATAGACAACACATAGTTCATGTACAGTCCTGTAGAAATGTAATAGTGGTCGACTTACCTTTTTCCCTTCCCAATAAAGAGAATGTTTTACTTTTTTCCTCGAGGATGACTGGAATGAGTCTAACTATCTTAAAATGTCTTCAGGCTTTGCCAGCTGCATTTCCATCTGTCGTGGTAGCAGCAGTACATGCTCTTTTTGACAGAATTAGTAACATGGATACGGAGTGCCGCACCAGACTTATCCTATGGTTTTCACACCACTTGTAAGCTCATTACTATGTATTTGTTTTTTATGAGTATTCCTGCTTAGCTTATTTGTTTACCCTAATTTAAGTTTGTTAGAACTTACCGTGGCCTATTGGCTATTGCTTAATACTCTTCCTGTTGATGTCAATACCCTAATGATGTTCCACTTCTGCTGCTGCTTAACTGGTCTTCGAACAAGTTTGATTGCTTATATCACTTTAAACAATTTGTAGTGGTGTACCACTAAATTGTAATGAGATATTATCTGCTTACGCAGGTCAAATTTTCAATTCATTTGGCCTTGGCAGGAGTGGGCCTCTGTCAAAGGCCTCCCAAAATGGGCTCCACAACGTGTTTTTGTCCAAGAAGTATTAGAAAGGGAAATTCGTCTGTCCTATTTTGAGAAAATCAAGCAGGTTAGTGACATACTACGAGGCATTCAAGGAGGGATTCATACTTATTACTTTCTTTTTGGTATAATTTTACCTTGCTATTTGATTTGGAAAAAGTCCTTTTACAACCCCTGAAGTATTACAGTTGTTTGGATGCCGCCGATCTGTTTTTTTTTGGTCCAGCTTACTTCCCGCAAGTTTATATACCATTTACCCCCTTACTTGTGGTTTAGACTTGTTTTGCTGGCATGGACAATGGTGCAATGACATAATCGGAATCACACAAAATCCCCCTGCCACAGAAAATCTCACTGTTTTTTCTGCTTCAACCTCCATTCCCCTTGTCTTTGTATCTCACCCCTTCTCCCCATAACTCTCTTCTGTACCAAGCTCATCTCCTCCCCACGTTCAAGAGCCAAAGTACCAGTGCTTGCGTCTGCCAAGTGAGCCACAACGAATCAACTACCGTGGAAAGGAGCATAAGCACACCAATGGTCCTGCACACCATGTGCTTCTTTTACTGTATTCCTGGTGCACAACCCTGCTCATCCACTAGCAGCATTGCCATTTCATAGAGATGACATGCGAGCACTGGTCACAATATCTGTGACTGAAAGGTGGCTGCTGGCTTAGACGGTATGAATGTTCGGCCGTATCTGGAGTGTAGCTCTACGATGCTGCCTATCCACTAGTCGTGCTAACATCCTGACGAAGGATTGTTCGCACGATCCCACGGCAATCACACTTCTGAAAGTTTAAAAGAGCGTTTATTTGTTCGGTAGGGACTTGGGCTAACAGGTAATGGATCTAGATGATGATGAACACACACGCAGACACAGATTTACCCAGGTTCGGCCCCCTGATGATGGGTAAAAGTCGTACTCCTGCCTTATCTTGTATTATATGATTGCGTACAGAGGATTACAATATGTGGAGGGAGGACTAGGCAGGATGTATATGACGATACCGACGAGGCTATGGTGGACGACCTGAAGTGTGAGGAACCCTAGATCGGTCTTGGGCGCATGGGTGCTTCTGTGTGTCTTGGATGAGATGTCCCCTTCTGGAGAGCCTTGGGTCTTCTTTATATAGGGGGTTGGAGGAGGTGCCTTGCACTCCAAGTCTTGTATATCTCCTTCCTTGTTAGGTTCATCCAGGAGTCCAGGCGCCGCACCCCAAGTAGGTTGATGCAGCCCCGTAGCGGGATCCCATGTCTTGATCTCCGCGAGCGGGATGGGGTAGCCATCCGTATATAGTCATACAGGCTGGCCCTGTATATCGTCGACACATCCCCTCCAGAATCATTGTGCACTTCCTGTCGTCTTTGCTCATATTGCACCCTCAAAAACCGTCACCATCTCAATGGTTTCCACAAAATTGAATTGTCCATCATATTCATTACATCCCTAACATGTATGAGCCTATCATGCGCATTTTCCTCGATTTATCACTACCGAACTCAGGATTCGCTGGTTAAACCCATTGTCCGCCTGCTCGTAGAAGAGAATGGCTGCGTGTGTATTCCTTTACCTGCAGCATCACAATATTTCCCTACTTCCAGTTTAACCTTCACCTGCAGCGTCTGTGCATTCTGGCACGCTGCAGCAGAGCTCTAGTGTAGCAGCCATGGCGTTCCTCTCCTCTGTTGTCCAAAACTATGTCTCTGTCCATGGTGGCATTCCTTTTAATCTAGTCTCACCTGGCAAATGGCACATCTTTCACCTGCATCGACAAAACCACAATATAAAACCAGCATAGAGGGTTAAGTAAACTTGGGGTGCACAAAAAAAGAAGGGGGGGGGGGGGGGGGGGGGGGTGTTGGGGTGGTATTCTAACAACTTCAAACTTCAGGGTTGTAAAAAAGGATGTTCCCTTTTGATTTCCATGCTTCTACTTAATTGTCTCTGTCGACTGGGAGGCGGATATTTAATCAAATATTCCCTTCATCTCTTTTGCAGAGTATTGAGGATGCTGCTGAGTTGGAAGGATTGTTACCCCCAAAAGCTGGGCCTAATTTCAGATATCAAACTGATGAAAGCAAAGAAAGCACCGACAGTCACAGGCTATCCAAGGAACTTGTTGGCATGGTTAGAGGAAGGAAGACTACACGTGATATTATTTTGTGGGTTGAAGAACAAATAGTTCCTGCAAATGGTGCCAAATTCGCGGTTGGTGTTGTTAGCCAGACACTTCTCGACATTGGTTCAAAAAGTTTCACCCATCTTATCACCGTTTTGGAGAGATATGGTCAAATAATTTCCAAACTATGTCCAGATGAGGAAATGCAGTTGTTGTTGATGGACGAAGTCAGTGCTTACTGGAAGAACAGTACCCAGATGACTGCTATAGCTATTGATAGAATGATGGGTTATCGCTTAATTTCCAATTTGGCTATTGTCAAATGGGTTTTCTCTCCTGCTAATGTTGATCAGTTTCATGTGTCTGATCGTCCATGGGAGGTACATCCTTTTTATCCTCATATTCATCTACTTTAAATTGCGTGTATCCGAATGTGGTGATAAATATCAACCAAATCTGTTTTCTGTGTGTTATGCTCCTGAAGTTGATGACACATTCAAAAAGTTTTATGCCTTGTGCTATTAATGCAATGAAGCATTTCTTCTGTCAATGTCGCACCCAATACGTTGTACTCCCTCTTTCTCAAAATGGATTCTTAGGAACACTAAATAGTCTAGATACATCCAAATTTAAACAAACTCATGACATCTATTTTGAGACGGAGGGAGTAATATTATTTTTGTTGAATCTGTCTGATTCATGCCCTCTTTAACAGATTCTTAGGAACACTGTTAGTAAGACATACAATCGGGTCAGTGACCTTCGGAAGGAAATCCAAACACTCAGGAAAAATATTCAAGTTGCTAAAGAGGCTAGTGCAAAAGCCATCAAAGAGTTGGAGGCGGCTAAATCAGTACTTGAGGTCATAGAGGGCCAACCTGTGCCATCTGAAAGACCAGGCAGGCTAAGACGACTTCAAGCTTTTGCTGATAAAGCAAAAGAAGAGGAAGTAACTACTGAAGATTCATTAGAAGCAAAGGAGGCTCTCCTTGCTCGGGGGCTTGAAGAAGGCAAAGTATGCTACTCTCTTATCTTGGTTTATCTTATTTTTGTGAGCCCTTGCATGTCTGTTGATATGCATATTTTCTGATCTTCCAATTTTCAGTTGTACTGGCTGTGCTATGCAGAGTTGAGCATCATTCACATCAACTTACCCATTATCTTGCCATGTGTTTTGCAGGAATTGCTTAGATTACTATTCAAGAGCTTTGTTCATGTGCTTACTGAGCGTCTCCCACCTGTTTCTGCTGATGGAGATGTTCCTAATTTACGTGCTGGAGATCCAAATGTAACTATTCCAGCTGGCGATCCTGAAGTGGCAACTATGGAGATAGACAATGAGAATGGGGCAGATAACAATGGGTCAGTTCTTTTTACATTGGGCCAGTTTAGTACTCCAGCCGTCCTGAAAAGGATGTCGCAGATTTGTCTAGATTTGCATGTATCTATACACTAAAACACGTCTAGATACATGCATATTTAGACAAATCTGCAACATCCTTTTCAGGATGGAGGGAGTATTTAGTTTCCATTGCCTCTTTCAGAATGACTGGTTTTCGCAAGTTTGGATTTACATTTTGGAGAACCTGCTGGTTTATTGTTCAGTGCTTATTATGAATAATTTGTGCTAACACTCGGGGAGAATTCTGTCTTTGAAATAATGCAAGAAATATTGGGTCGTGGATAGGGTTGCAGATGTGGGGCCCGCTTAGGCCCGCAAAACATGATGCTTAGTATAAATTGTACTACATGCGCAGATTGAAACGGTCTACAAATTATACACGCTGACAACAGCTGAGACTAAATTTGTTGCCCGCTTACCCGCCCCGCTTGCAGCCCTAGTCGTGGATGAATTAACACCTGCTGACCAGGATGTTAGCAACTGCTATTTGCGTACAATGATAAGACAGAAGCCAGTATTTACTAGCTAGTGATGCACATGTTGGTACTTCTTGGGATTTGTCTAGATTCGCATGTATCTACACACTAAAACGTGTCTAGATACATGCGAATCTAGACAAATCTGAGCCACTTATTTCCAGACGGAGGGAGTACATGTTTTATGGTCTCTACACTAACTTATCTTTATGTTTTGACAGTCAACTGAATGGTCAAAATACAAAAGCTGGTTACAGTATTGGAGAGCTAGAGCAGTGGTGTCTATGCACATTGGGGTATCTCAAGTCATTTTCTCGACAATATGCAACTGAGGTAAGCACTATTGGTGCAATTGTCTAAATAGTTTGTTCCTTGAGCTGATAAATCCATGAATCGGTGGGGACTTATCATGCTTTAGTATGGATGGCCACGTCTTAGTTCTGTTGAAAACTGTTGAGACAAATTGGACTTGTCCAGTTTTGGAAACCATGAATTAGTCCGGTTTAAACTTGTAACAATGTGTAGTATTGTAGTAGTACCTCCGTTCCACAATATAAGCCTTTTTAGCAAACTAAAACAGCTTGCTAAAAGGGCTTACATTTCGGAACGGAGGTAGTATTTTTTAATATTCCCTCCATCCCAAATTAATTGACACAGATTTTGTCTAGATTCACATTTATCTATATACTAAAACGCGTCTAGATACATGCGTACATAGACAAATCTGCGTCAATTAATTTGGGACGGAGGGAATACATTAGTTCATCGCGGAGTTGAAAAATGTCTGATTTTTGTAGTGTTCCAGAGTACACTAATTAGATACAACTATATATGTTGCAGATTTGGTCTCACATTGCCTTGTTGGATGAGGAGGTTTTCGCTGGGAATGTCCACCCTCTTATCGGGAAAGCTGCATTCTCCGGTTTGTGCAGATCAATTAGCGACGGCTCTCACCTTTGATTCATGACATCTTCAAAACTAGTGTTGTAATTCACATGTATCATACAGAAATACAAGTTTTAACCATCCTCCACTAATTCTGACGTGTCTAGAACACTACACTTTGCTAATGTCTACACGAGAATGTCCTCGTTTTGTTTCATTTCATTTCATTGTTTGGTGACCATGATGTCGGGTATTTTATGTGGACATATGTATTCATCGGTGACTTGGGTCGGTTGGTCCTGGAATGTCATGCTTATCGGTGGGCTGGTGACATGTAGTACCACTTTCATACTCCCTCCTTGCACATAGCTGAAGCTACAGTCCTAGAAATGCAAGAGCGTTAGGAAATGCCGTAAGCAAAGGTCTGTGAAATTGTGGATGGCCTAACCTAGTGGATCAGGGATGAGTGGGTTCAGTGGAACTTAGCAAGAGCAGGAGGGTGTTGTAACCATGTTATTAGAGTTTGAGTTTAGGTGCGGGAGTTCACGGCATTCGTTGTGGAACGAAAATGTTTGTAATCAAATTCTTCTTCTAACCGAATTTAGTACTCCCCCGTCTCTAAATAGATGTCGGATATTTATGTAGATTCACATGTACCTATACAACTAAAATATATCTTGATACATATGAATCTGGTCAAATCATTGACATGTATTCTGAGATGGGGAGTACATGCTACTGGCGTACTCTCGAAAAAGTAAAATCTTACTAGGAGAAGGCTATGCCGTTGAGGGTAATCGTGTACTAACAGGTCAAAACATTTTTTTTAGGGATTTTTTTGAGCGGAATAAGAACAAGGTTATATTAGGGTGACAAAACGACGTAGCAAAACCCACTTTTTAGTAAAATTCAAAGGGCAAGCCCCGCTGGCTAATTGGGCTTCGTGATTTTTTTTTTGGCCCATTTAAGGCCAGATACATGCTAGACTGGAACCGAGGGAATGCTTTCCTTATTACTAGACCATAATAGCGCGTTGCCCGCGCCCGTCCTTTTAGTACTCCCTCCGATCCATATTACTTGACTTAGAGTTTTCTAGATTCGGGTGTATCTAATAATAAAACATGTCTAGATACATTCGAATCTAGACAAATTCGAGTCAACTAATATGGGTCGGAGGGAGTAACATAATGATAGAATTTTCACAATGTGGAGATATGAAACATAAAAGTTAAATCTCTATAATTTTATCCATATATTTGTCACTGAAGTTGGCGTTTTAATCAGTTGGTAGAGATGTATTGAGTTAGTAGGGGAGGATGGTTCAAACATGAAGGCGTTTGCTATGCATGTCCATCTTCACCTAAAATGGGACACATTGTGTTGAAGGGACAGCTGGTGTCCTTTCGGTTTCCTCTGTTCATGTAAGCCAATGATATTCGTGTGTGTACATGTAGGTCTCAAGCAGGTGTGGCCCATATTAAGTTTTTGCGGCCCAAACAACAAGAAATCGGCTAATTCGACCTGCCGAGCAGCAGCCCTTAAATGTTGGCCGTCCTGTTTGGTTGAGTTCACAAAGGAAACGATTTCAGCGACCTATGCCAGGACGATCTGCAGCGTTGGTAGGTAAGATCAGACGGTATAGAGAGTAAAATCGCTGTGATGCCTCCTAGATGGTTGAGTTATACTATCTCTTAATATGTACAGTGGTTGATTTTCTTATTTCTTAATCCTAAATGCTAAAAAGTGATCGGAGGCTAACAAAACGAGCCTCCGGCTGTGACCGTCGGATGCTCCACCGAAACCGTCGATCACGCGCGCGTCGGACCTTTTTCCGACAGATTCCCACCTGGGAAGCACCTACCTGGCTACACCCAGACCATCCCCTACCTGATACCTGTCACCCTTCTCCTACCTCCCTTCGTGCGCCCACTGCAGCCTCGACGCCGGGCCTGGCCCACCCATCGCCGCCGTCCCAAATTGTCGCCTCCTGGCTAGCCACGCTCGTACAGCCCTCCGGTCGCCGTCGTGCGCCGCTTGCTTGACACTCTTGCCCCCACGAACTCGCGCTCCCAAGGCGTGGTGGAGGATGTCTGCCCATGGGGAGCTTCGGTCATGGCCGCCATGTCCGCTTGTGCTCCAGGCATAAACGCATCGCCACCGGGAAGTGAAAGCTCGATTTTCTCCTCCATTTTTTGGTCGCCGTCTTCCGTTCCTCCCAGCGAACTCCACCTTGCAAATTCCCACCGGGATAGAGAAGGACGGGTAGAGGAAGGGATGAAGAGAGGAGGAGAGGTGGTAAGTAGAGCGCTGCCGAACTAGTGTGGGGGCAAAGGAGAGCCTCCCATGCCTCGTCGTCGGCCGCGGGGGCAGAGATGCCTGAGATCCTGGTGGACGAGGAGGGAGCGCTGGGGAATGCATAGAGGTGGAGGAGGCAAAGCAAATCCTCAGATCAAACGCGTGTTCCTAGGTTGGTGACACATCGCATCCAAGAACATGGCCAAGACCAAGTTTTAGTGACAACACTCGATTTGGTATAACAGGATTCAAACGGGCCATGTATTACTCCCTCCAATCTAAATTAATTAGACTCAAATTTGTCAAAATACAGACGTATCTAATACTAAATCATGTCTAGATATTATTAAATCTAGAAAAATCTAAGTCAACTAATTTAAATCGGAGGGAGTAGAATGTACCATGGTATGTAGAGATGGATGTGCTTGGCCAGGCTGGGTGAATTAACTCGGTGACCCATTATACGTCAACAAAGAGTTTTAATTCTTACTATAGTAACATCTGGCGATCTATGGTGTCCAACATCCGAACCAGTCTGACAAATTATTTCTTAGTTTTTTATTTTCATAGATATACGACATCCCGACCCGGCTTATTTTAGATCGTGTTGGGCCTCGTGTAGGGAATGGTGGCACCGGTCAAATCAGGAGTTGTCATTTTTAGTGCTAAGTTGTATATACACCAGTGCTAAGTTATATGTGTACTAGTGCTAAGTTGTATACGCATCAGTGCTAAGTTGTGTATCTACTGATACTAAGTTGTATAGTCATCGATGCTCAGTTGTATACATAATAACACAAAGTTTCGCACGCATAATATAAGGTATTGTTAATATGTATACCCACTATTGCTAAGTTGCATACCTTTCTAAAAAGTGTGGAGGGTTGGGCACCGCCGGTCTCAAAACTACATCCCCTTCAGCTTCTTCTAGAATATGTTGTGCATTGGATTGTGACTGGCAGCATCAGCCACATCTATGTTGGTTGAGGCGGATTTTGTCATTTTTAGTGCTAATTGTATATCCATTGATGGTAAGTTGTATATCCACTGGCGATAAGTGTGTATACGTGTCGGTGCTAAGTCGTATACCCATCGGTGCTAAGTTGTATACCTACAAACTCTAAGTTGCACAAACACTGGTATACGCAGTGCTAATTTATATTTTTCGACTAGTGCTAAGTTGCATACCCACTATTGTTAGGTTGTATACCTACAAACACTAAGTTGCATACCCGCTATTTTGCTAAGTTGTATACCAACTAGGGTTAAGTTAATCCCATTGTTCAATATACCCACTTAGTAAATTGTTGCTTCGGCTTCGCCTTTGTCTAGGCATCGCCTGTCTCAAAGCAACATCCTCTTTGTCTTTTTGCATCTCGTGTTGTGCCTTGTGTCGTGCTTGTGGCACCGACCATATCCATATTGATTATGATGGAGTTGTACCTCGTGGCGGCGAATACCAAGAAGACAACAAGTTGTTTATTCACACATGTGCTAACTTGTATTTTTAACTTGTGCTAAGCTGCATACCCACTAGTGCTAAGTTGTATTTTCGACTTGTGCTATATACGGACTAGGGTTAAGTTTCACGCATTTTCTAATATAGTTGTATATCAAACATACAAAGTTACATACCCACTAGGGTTAAGTAAATTGTTGGTTTGGCTTCCCCTCTGTCTAGGCATCATTCGTCTCCAAGCGGCATCCTCTCGGCTTCTTGCATCTCGATGCGCCTTGTGTCGTGCTCGTGGCACTGGCCACATCCATGTTATATAGCCACCGATGCTAAGTTGTATACATACTAACACTAAATTATATAGACACCAATGCTAAGTTGTATAATAACGCTAAGTTTCCTATCCAATGCGTCTAAGTTGTGCACTGTTTGTTATGAAATTGTATTTTCACTTCCACTAAGTTGTCTACCTAAATAACCAAGTTACAACGCTATTAGTAAGTACGATATGCAACTAATAGTGTAAAATTATGTGCTTTGGTACTATACTATAAAGTTGTTGGTCATCATTCCGATGTCCTTTGTTATTCGGTTAGTAGTCGCCTACTCAAAGCTATGATATTGGCGATATTAGGGTAGAGGCTACCACAATGTGTGGCACCGGGGAAAGGGCCACCACAGCGGGGCGATGACAACCTCATGATTATGTAACTATAGCCTACATGAAATGCATTCCTATTTGGGATGGATTATAAAGTTGTGCATCATTACCGTGAACTTGTCTATCATTGTGCTTAAGTTGTCTACCAATAGTTCTAAGTCATCTAGCATCACTATTGTGAAGTTGTGTGTACTGTTTGTCGTGAAGTTTCCTAACATTGCTAAACTTTTTGAATACTGTTTTGTGTGAAATTGTATTTTCATTGCTACTAAGTTGTCTGTCTTAGAAAACAAGTTACCTATGATATTATAAAGTAGGTAGACAACTATTAGTGTAAACTTGTGGGTCTCGAAATTTCGAAGTTGATGGCTATTGTGCTAAGTGAGTATTTTCCACAATTAGGTTGCTACAAAATACGAAAAAGTACTATAATCAACTATTGTACAAAGTTGCTTTCTCCATGATACTAAGTTGTTTTTAAAACAACAGTAAGTTGTTTTAAAAAAAATAGTTGGTTAAAACATATGCAAATGAGATCTAGTTTTGAAGATCTCGTCGCGAGAGGTCTAATGGTGAAAACGGATCGCAATTCCGACTCACGGTTTAAGAGTTATGATTTTTTAAGTTTTTCTTTGCATGAAATTAAATGCACATATACTCTTTATGCATAGACTTTCTAATTTTTAGGGTGAGGGCTCGGTTGCACTAACCAGCCCTCGAAGGCTCTATAGGCGCGTCCTTTCTTAATTACCGTGATTCCCGTGTTTGATTGGTTGGTATTTCTTATAACTTTCTAAAATGTTCCTTAGTGCCTTATTAGTCGTCCCTAGCCCTCAAAGTCTGCCTGCCCCACCGACCGAAGAAACAAAAACACCAACCTAGCACGTTCCCATCCCAGCTCGCGCTGCCCCAAGCGGACAAGCCCTATGTCCTAGCCAGCGTGCCAAAAGAAACCATGTGACCCTCCCTCCCTCATTCAGAACTCCATTAAACCTGCAACTTTCTCCACCAGCAAGAAGCAGCCAAGCCGAGCAAGCCGCACACCACAAAATCAGGTGAAATATAGCGTGGATTCGCACCAAAAAGCACTCATATCTGGGGCATTTGAGCACATGGGCATACCTCAGGAACCAAAATCTTGCAGTCGATGTCCCATCTCTGAGCTCCCCAGCCCCTCCGGCGCTCTTCGTCCTCGAGATCCTCGTTCTTCTCGCGGAGCGATCTCCATTGTCGAGCTCGGCGCACTCTTGTGCGCCTCGCCCTCTGCCCACGATCTCCCACCCCTCGAGCGTGGCCAGATCATGACAACGAAATCGTCGTTGTTAAGTCACGCGTAGCTAACAAAGTTGATTCTTGGCAAGCTCTAAGTTGTGTCTACATGTGGGGTAAGTTGCATTTGCAGGACAGCAGAGTTGATTCTTGGAAAAACCCTTAAGTCACCTTGTATCACTATCTATCGAAAGAAACTTAAAGCATGGTTCAAGCAAATATGAGAAAAACAAACTTAGCGTGTCTATGAAGTAACAAAGTAATGTAGGCTGGAACTTAGAAAAATCAACAAGTATTGTATGATGTAGAGAAAACATTTTTCGTAAAAATAGGAAGCAACTAAATGATATTAGGGAGGCTTTTCTAAAGTTGGGAGAAATTATCTTAAGCTAAGGTAAAGCATGCAACATATTGATATGATGATGGAAAGCTAAGGCAAGGCATGCAACTTTTTTGAACGGCTATATGGTTGTGTGATTACCCACAAAACAGATTACCCCATCCCTCCTCTGAAACTTGGCATATCAACATTTTTAAGTGGGAAATAAGATTGCAATTTTTTTACCAAATAGAATGTAGCGGAAAATCAACCTTACAGTAGCATATCTTCAAAGCAACAAAGTATTTTCTGGAAAAGCAACTTAGCAATAGAATACTCTCTATGAATCGACATTGTGTAAACTAATTAGGCTAGGCGTGAGACAACGTAGTCCTATATTCAGAAGCAACTTAGAACTTCGAAGAATTTTCTTGAGGAGTGAGGACACCTACTCGATCATTTCACAAACCACAAAATGGTTGAGCCGTTGATCTCTAAGCTCGCACTAAGGTACTAAGCAAATGATATTCGTGTGTGTACATGTAAGCCAAGCAAAATAACTTAATAATGATCATTAAGTAGCCTAGACTAAAAATGGGTGCTCAACTCAGTTAGTGGTCTAAGCAAACTTATCATGTGCATGATTCCCTAGTGACAAGAACATTTACCCCCTAAGACCATGAATGTGTGAAAAATATCTTAATAATGATCATTAAGTAACTTATATGAGGTGGTTGATCTGAACTAAAGGGATGGACAAATTAATAGTGGGATGATTGAGTAGTGAAACAGATCAACGGTCCCCTACTCCATGGATGTGCAAAAAACAACTTAAACTAAAGTTGCCACGTAACTTAATTAGTGAGCTAAACAACAACCCTTGTCCATGGATATGCTAAAATCTAACTTAATAATGAACAGTAAGCAACGTAATTAATAGGTATAAGGAACTTAATTAGCGGGGTTAGCAACTAAACTAGAAATGGCCAAAGTACCATGAAACTAACCGCGGGGAAGCTACACAACTCTGTTACGTCCCTGTTCTCCCAGTCTAAAATAATCAGCTAGTAGGACATTCTGTTATGTCCCTATTTTCCAAGTCTGCGCAACAAGTATGGTCGTCTACCACACAAGTGACTACCGAACTCACACAGAATATCAGTACTTCCTGCAAATAATCTAGAATTCGTGTTGTCAGGTTGAACTCATCTATTGAACTAGAGGATATTTGTTTTCATGCTGTAAAAAAACCCTCCTAATATTGTATTGGTATTTTCCTCGCCAACCTATACATGGTGTAAAAGAGGGCAGCTTGCGCAATGCCGCAATCTGAATGGAGTATTGCTTTTACCTCCAAGATGTTTATTAGCATAGCAAGAATTCAGTTCTTTTATTTTTGGGAAACACAAGAATTCAGTTCTGATTCCTCTGTAAGCATTAATAATAATTTTAAAATTATAAAGAACTCAAGATAGTACTATGTAAAATTCAAGCCTTTGGTTATCCTAAATCTAGTGGTAGAAAAAAAAAGGAGGAGAAGTGGCAACAGATGATCAATAATTATCTATTTCTCCTGTATGCAAAGTTGGTTTTTGGTTCAAAATAAACCAAGTAAAATAAAAGGTACATTGAAGTAGACAGATCCTAGCACTTTGCAACAAGCAGTCTGCACCGAGAATAGCTGCATTTAGTTCCACAGCTTACAAAACACCAGTTCAAATGAACATATTATGGAAATGGCAAATGAAAAATATAGTAAAAGGTAAAATGATCGTAAACAAACAACATTAAAGAAAGGCTGAACTCACCTTGATAGTAAAAACAATTAACAGTATGCTGAACAAAACCACTCTCCAAACCAAGGAGAGGATGCAAAGCAATTTGTCAGCTGAGCCTATATGCGGAACAATTGATAGGCATTCAGTCTACATATCTGAGGACAAGTTAAAGAGCATCTTCTGGTGTGCTTGTTTCAACTGCATATGAGACTGTACGTGAGATCAAGAACCATATGTTTTTTTCATGAGGGGAAACTGAAACAATGCAACTTTCGACTGCAACAGAAAAGGGCAGACGACATGTCATTTTTCAGCAGCAACATCCAACATACTGGTTCTATATATCTACCAGATTACTATGTGCTCAAAGAAAGGAAGTGTACCAGACTACTGCGCCCCGCGAGTAGAAACATTGGAGAAGAGAGAACTCTTGGCAAAATGATGTTTCACCTCGCTTCAGAATCAGTGCTGATGGTGGTATCCAGGGCCTTCATATCACCTACAGTGTCTTTACCGTCTCCCAACTCCAGATGTTGATCGGGACCAGCGTGGTTGAGGAATCCGTCCGGGCGTCCAATGGATCTAGTTCTGTCATGAGGAAAATGGGAAGTAACGGACAAAATCTAGTCTACCTCAACGAACTGGACATGGATTACTAATCCTACGGTACAAAAATCGATCTAATATGGAAGAAGTGTACACCATGGCTTACCTCCGTCCCCGATCTAGACACCACCGTCGACGAAATCCCTATCGAAATCTCCCCCGCCCTCGTGCGCAGGGCACTCCGGAATTTGTCGCCGCACTCAGGGCACTCCCGCGCGGGTCTCCCCGCCCTACCACGCTGGTCGCTCCCTGGCGACGACCCCCGCCCTTCCGCGTGGGTCGCTCCCCGCCGACGACAACCCCGCCCTTCCCCGAGCGTCGCTCCTGGCGACAACCTCCCCGCCCTCCTGAGCTCCTCGCCACCCTCTGACGAGCTCGCCGCACTCCGAGCAAGTTTAACAGCCTAGCCGGTTGTTCGCCATAGTATGTTGCCACGTCATCTATAGTCAGTTATATACTAACGTGTATAATAGTTATATAAAAAATGTACTACTTTGTTAAAGTGTGGTCCATCTTTCATTCTCACAAAGCACCTAGAAACACGTGCTAGAGCTAACTCTTAACTTACAACCGGCTTATATTCTCTCCTCTTCTCTCTTCCAACTCAGCACAAATACTATATTTTACCTCTTATAGCCAGTTGACATGGTTCTATTGTACTTCTCCTGCGCTCGTCTCGCTCTTCCGGCAACGAGCTCGTCTGTCAGGAACCTGACGAGGAAGCGCAACTGAATCTTTACTGGGAGACAGAAGAGCTGACTGACGAATGGGGCCACAACGTTAATGAAGCAACGTGATCACCAACGGCTACCTGCTCTTCGCCGTTACACGCCGTTAGCTGATCACTATTGTTCTCTGAGTTGTAATTGACGCTATATATATCTGAGTATGGATCAACTTGTAAGGCAAGCCATATTATCAATGCCATTCTGGCTAGTCTCTAGGTAGTAGTAGATAAACTCGTACTTGTATCTGGAACACGCGTCTCTGCTGATGGAATAGAATCCTACTACTACCTATCTGCGAGTTCACTTCCAATTTCTAATTCAGTATCCTGTGTAAGATCTACGGGGGTCTTACATCGTCCCGCCGCTCACCCTCTCTGCAACTCCAGAGACACCGAGACAGAATTGGGAACGAAATGCTCCGCCACTAGACGACACCTGCCAGGTGGGAGCCTTAGGTGCCGAGTTGTCGGGACGATGCGGCATCACGCTAGGTGATAGACCATCGAACTGTCAAGAATCGATGGCTCGGACGAGCGATCCAGCCACCGTGCATATTTTATCGTATGGGTTCTAAAATGTTTCTTAGTGGCCATTTTTGATGGTCCGGAAGTGTTACGTCGTTGTTGGATGGATAGATTCGAAAATCTAATGTTGGATGTCTAAAGTAAACCAACATTAAATCTAGTATAATTTAATAGTAAAGAAAACATAGTCCACTTTATAGAAAGATAGAGTGGTGGCATTCTGAGATACCAAGCAAAATCTACGACCCACGAGAAAGGACGCTAATCGATCCTGGTCGCCGCGTGTCCCGTGTCGTCCCTCTCCAGCGGGCGGAGGTGGCGGCGGGGTTCGAAGCTTCGTCGGGCGCCCTGAGGAGCTCTGCTGGCCGGACGTGGTCCGATCTGACGGCTCGCCGACGCTGGGAGGCCGGGGCGGCGGCCCGGGGACACGTAGGCGATGGGAGGAGGGCGGCCATGTTGTACCTTGACGCGGTGGTCGTGTGCCCGCGCCCAGCCCCGTCGGACTCCTGGTGGCTATGGAGAGCCTGCGCGTGAGGCAGTCTGGCTGGAGCGCGGTGGACCAGGCTGGCATCTGCAGGTCCATGGCAGAGGTGTGCCATACTGCCATGGAGTTTGGACGCCCGCGTGCTGGTGACGCTTCGGGTGAGCGAGGCGTCGGACCCATCGTCTCGTGGTCGGCGCCAGATCGGCATGAGGTGCTGCGCTGCTGCACGAGAAGTCCATGGAGTGCGGACGACGGCGTGGCGGCTCCGGATCGAGATGGTGGTGGTGCTCTGCCTTTGGCCGCACGGGCAACGTAGCATGGCTCCGTGGGCGGGGGCATCGTCTCTCTCGCCGACGATCTTGCTCGCCGGGTGGCATGGACCGTCTAGGTGATAGTCCATTGGAGATGGTGGTCGGGATCTCCGAATGAAATTCTAGCCCGACTTGGTCGGTGCCGACAGCGGCGGTGCTTGAGGGCGTTATCGTGGAGCCCCAACACCCCTCCGTCCATCACTCCAGAGTAAAAACCCAAATCTAGCTTGCCAGATTGGATGACGGCGGCGTCTTCCGGACGTCGTTACCTCCTTGGAGGCGTAATTTTTTGCAGTGTGCGGAGTTATTCTTGGGATGCTAGTGATGCCGATTGAGTCAACGTCTTCGGCCCCTATCGGCGTGCGAGTACCGCTGGCGAGTTCCCAGTGGCCTGTCTCTCGCCATGTAGCCTAAGAGGCCTAGTAGTTTTGTTCGGCTCTGCCTTCCTCTCTGGGGACGTGGACCAGGCTTTTCGAAGCACCCGCTGATGTCGTTGTGCCGGTGTTGTTCGGCAGTGCTCCAAACCTATTCGAGCTAGGTAGTGTGGCCTCGTGTGGTTTTGCCGGTTTTTCCTAAAAACTATGCCACTTGGGCTATTTTTTTGGGTCTGGTTCTCCTTTTAACCGGACCATGTGTATATACGTCTGTTTCAAAACCGGCCAATTCTCTTCTTCTAAATAGAAAAAACAGTGCTTCTGCTGGTTGCTCTAACTTTTTAGTGCAATTCAAAGAGACCATTTTAGTGCATTCTTTGATCGTTGTCTCTGTAAATATTTGCAATTAAATATATCTAGCATGGACTGCTCTGCTTCTTTTCCGAGGACGCTCAAATCATTTCTTAAGACTGCGGGTGCATGTAACAATTGGGCTCCAAAGTTCCAGTCCATTTTTCGGATGCATGTAACAATTGGGCTCCAAAGTTCACAGTAGACACCCAACTCCTCTACTCCGTCCGATAAATCCCGTCCGCCCATCCATAATAAACGGGTAAGAGCATTTCCACTCGGGCCCTAAAAGCCCCCCAAAGGTCTATGGGGGGTGTCGGCGTCTAAAATGATGCCCAACCGCGCGCCCCAAATGTTTGGTGCCGGCGCGGCCCGTTTAGTTATCCGGTGCCACCAGGCCAAACCCCGCGCGAGGGGGGAGGGGGGGGGAGGGGGAGCGGGGGGCGCCGGATGGAGCTGAGAACAACGCGGGTTAGCCCTGTCGGTGACACACACCTGCGAAAGCTGTCCACATACCACATTCCCACCCACCCACCCTTCCTTCCCCCAGCGACCACCACTCGATGCTGCTACCATCCCTCGCCGCCGTTTGCCGTTCAGCCCGCTAGAGCCGCCAGCGAGAATAGTCCCCAACCCTCCCGAGCTTCCCACACTCACTCCCTGCCTGGCCCCACGCCCACCGCACAATTGCCCTGCCCACGAGGTGTTCGGCGGTTTATCGAAGGCATGGATTCAGACGAGTAAGAGATGCTGGCCGCTCTGATGGATGATGAAGTTGATGTTGCTGCTGGCGTCTGTAACATCCCAAAACTTTAATCCAATATATCAAGATCAAAATCACCCAATTTAGGGTTAACAAAAACTTTTTCCCATTTAAATAATTAAGCATGTATATATGTGTTACATTAAAAGAGAATTGTTTTAAAGTGCCATGATTGATTGTTATAATGGTTGTAAAATGATTCTAAGATGAATGCCACATCATCTAGATCATTCCCAAGCTAAATCCAAAGAAAAAGAAATCAAATAGAATTAATAAATGGAAATGGTCACTTTTACCATTTTAATCAACTAGGTTACTTTCGGTGTTCCTAGCACTCAAATTCAAACAGAAACAATTATGGATCTTTGCACCCCTTGTTAGTACAAGTAAATATGTACCAAGGCCCACTCTGAATTCTTGCAAAAACATTTAAACCCTAAATTAAAATGACAATTGAAAATGGAACCTATCTCATATGTCTAGATCACACTTTTTCAAAAACCACTCAAATAAATTCAATTTGTAGATCCCAAGCAACCAGAGATGCTCAAGCAAGAGACCAACCACTCCACCAAAATTCACTTCAAAATTCAAATCTTTGTGTCATGCGGCCATTGTGTCGAACACCTGGCATGCACAGATGACACCCTAGTTTAGCCTCACTGTTTCTACAGAGATTTTCAACCCTATGGACCCCAATTCACTCCCTCTGTCCCTCTTTGCTCTAACCAGACCATAACCAGCCCATCCCCTAGCCTAGAGCACTAGTGCAGCGCCACCCCGAGGCCATGATCGTCGGCTGACCGTGCCATAGCCACAGGAGCACGCCCCTCACTCTCTCGCCATGTCTAGGAGGTAGGCGTGGTAGCACCGCCACCCCTGTCCGCCCTTCAAGACCAGCAAGCCCCTGGACCACCTCACCTCGCCCGCGCTCTCCGCCTCTATGCCATGCCGACGCCGCCCGTAGTTCACGCGCTGTCCCCGCTCAACCAGACCTCGCCTCGCTCCAGCCGCCCGCCTACACGATCACCACCCTCCCAGGAGGCTACCAGACATGCCCGTTTCCCCAACCATGACCCGTAGCCGCCGGCCGCCGTGAAACTCGCCGTCGATAGAGGTAGCGTGCGTGCAGCAGCACTCGCGTCTCCCGACCACCTCGCACTGCACGCGCACCTCCTTGACACTCGCCAGTGCACCGCCCACCGTCCTAGCCCACCGCCCAAGCCTCTAGCTCGCTGTGCCGTCATCTCCGACGAGCTCAGCCCATGCCTCTCTGCCCCTCTCGCCCCGCTATAAATAGAGAGCCTCCCAGCACCGTTTCCTCACACCATTCCCATCCACTCCCCCTCAGAAACCTCCCAGGGCCCCACCAGAGCAAGCCGCAGCCCGTAGCGCCCCAATTTCGCCGGAGTCTGCAGTGGAAGGAGGAGAAGGGCACCACTGATCTAGGCCATCTCCCGGGATGCCGCCGGTACCAGGAGAACCGCCGTCCTCGACTCGTCCATTTGCCCGCCTCGCCGCACTTGCTGGAGCCCTGGTATGCCCCCACTGCACCCCCACCGAGCTGCTAGGGTTCCACCTCGCCGGCGACAGGTCCATCGTCGATGACAAGCCCTAGCCGTAGATCTTAGTTCTAATCCTACGGTTCACGTTGCCCCGTACCGCTTCGCGTTTAAAGAGCCACTGATAGGCGGGACCCTCCTGTCAGCTATCCTCAGCGCCGTGGAGTGAAACGGGGCTGACCCATTAGTGTTCCCGCGCAACCCAGCAGATTCAAATAAGTCCTTTTCTTTCTAGAAGTAAACTAGTTTCTGTCCACTAGTTTGAAAATCAACTTAGAAAGATCTACTGAACCAAATTGAGTGATTCCAATTTTGTTAGAAAGATAATTTCAATCTCTATCCAAGACTGTTGGATTTAAATCAATTAGAGTTATAGATCTCTCCTAGCAAAAATAACAAGACAGAAGCTTTTTCACATTCAAACATTTTTCTAAAATCAACCATAATAGCTTTTGAGTTGATTCCACCTCTCAAAAATCACATTTGAATATACCTATCTGAATATGTAATAATATTAAGGTTTGTATGCAGTGCCTTTGGACTAGTACCAAAATAATACTATATAGGCATTTCTAGTCACTTTAAATCATTTAAATATTAAACTTAAACTTATTAAAATATGATCCAACATTTAAATCACATTCCCATGCATTAGAATATATGGTGATGACATGTGTCCACATGATCCCATATTTTAATTAGAGAATATTAAATCTTAGTTAATTTCAATGAGTAGAAATTACTTTTCTCAAATAAAATAAATAAAACTAGTCATTAAATCTTGTGATGAATGTGATGATACTAGATCATCAAATGTGTGTCTTAGTGTGTTAAATAGACTAGTTAAGTATTGTTTGGTGATTGTGTATTCCGTATGTATTTATAGACGATAGTACCGACCAAGTCTACGAGGAGGAGGAGTTCTACCTCGAAGAAGACGAGGAGAATTTCAACCACTACACCAATCAAGGCAAGCTAGCATTATACAAGTTAACCATGCAAGTGAAAACTTGCAAGCCATCACTCGATGCAATATAACCTAAGCAAGATGCATTAGGCATGCTTTGGTTATACCTTTTGACTTATACCTACTCCAAGTTTTATTTACAAGCTTTACTTTCTTTATTTTACCAAAGTCCTTTACTTGTTTATAGATATCATAAAGAGTATAAAACTTGACCTATCTAGTTATAATTAGATGTCATTCTATGGCATGAGATTGATATTAGCATCCCACATTAGTGAACACTCTTAACTTAGTGGTTTAGAGCTAAACCAAAAACTTGATCACTTTAGATGGGAATACTTGGTGAAAATGACTTGTGAAAACCTTGGAATGATGAGTCATTCTATTGAGATGTTTTGACATGTGTTGAGAAACACAACTGGTTTATGATGATGATGAAAATGTTGAGAAACACAACTAGTATTAGTTCCCTCACGGGAGAGGTCTGAGCTGAGGCTACCTCTCAATGTTGTCCACCTATGTAGTGCCCAGGATGGCAGATGGCCATGGCTGGGAGGCCAAGTTCATAGGAGAGGTGCTTATACTAGAGTGTGTAAAGGAAAGGTTATGTTTGATTATCTGCATACTAAGTATGATGATTCAGGGTTATCCCTGATAGATGTATCGAATTTTGTGGTGAAAGTGTACCACCTCTGCAGAGTTTCAAACTATTTGAATAGCCGCATCCGCGGTTATGGATAGTTGGAGTGGCCATACTATTCTGTTGTCAGATGTTTTCAAAATGACTTCTGAAATGAACTGTGACATGACTTGACCACAACATGGTTGTGACTATGGCAACTAAGTTCCCACTTAGGTGATTTAGAACTTTATTTTATCATTCTTTGTTTCTGAACTCAGCTTAGGTTTCCAACTTAGCTTTACAAATAAACTTAGAAGTTAGCATTCCTACTAGAACTACCTTACTTGATAGTGATAGTTTGCGAGTACTTAAAGAGTACTCATGGCTTTTGTCCCTGGCTATTCCCATGACCAGACTATGAGGAGGACTATCCGGAAGAAGGACAGCAGGACAGCTATGACAACTAGGATCATCTCCCATCGTAAGCATTGCCTATGACACTGAAGATGGAGCCCACCACTACGCTATTTATTCCGCTACTTGTTTGTACTGAGACTGGATCATGAGATCCTTTATTTGTATAAGACCTTATTATGGTTTGTAATGGATGATGTACAGTGATATCCAATCTGTTATGTCTCGCAAAAATGGTAATCCTGGGATTGCGATGTATGGCATAACATGCATCTGGGATTAAAAATCCGGGTGTTGACAAGTTGGTATCAGAGCCATCTTGACCATAGGAGACCCTAGTTAGAATGGACGTCCGAACAAAAACTTAGTTTCAAAACCAAAGTGAGTATTTGTGAAAACCTATTTCCTCTCTTACCCTTGGGATTCTTTCTCTCAAAAAAATACATGTTCCTCAAAAATTCTTACATTACTACATAAAATTTTGACACACTTGATCACTTCACTAACTTTCTCATCCTAAAATATTATAGATGGAAGTTTAGTACTGCAAGTTCTACTAGTTGGGCAATGGAGGCTGATACATTGCAAATGTATCTATAATTTTTGATGCTCCATGCTTGGTTTTATCCACTTTCTTGTGTTTTGTCCACACTTTGGATTAATTTTCATATGATTTCTTGGACTAACCTATTAACAAGAGCCACGGTGCTAGCTACCTGTTTTCTGCTGTTTTTGGTTCCAGGAAAGTCAGAAAATGAATATTCTCGGAATTGGACGGGACAAAAGCCAAAGTGCCTATTTTTCCAGAAGACTCTAGGAGCCAGAATACGAGACGGAGAAGAGCCAGGGGCTGGCCACACCACCCCAGGCGCGGGCTGGGCCTGGCCGCGCCAGGGCATGGTGTGGGCTCCCCAGGCACCCCCTCGGTCTCCCTCTTCGCCTATAAGAAGCCTTCTGACCTAAAAACTCCAGGGGGTCAACGTTTTTCCACAAAAAGTTCTGTTGCGCTGCCGCCACCGAAGGGGAGATTGGGGGACAGAAAGTCTCTGTTCCGGCACCCTGCCGGGACGGGGAAGTGCCCCTAGAGCCATCTCCATCGATCTCCACCATCATCTTCATCGACCATCCATGTTTCCTCCATCTATGAGTGAGTAATCCCCCGCTGTAGGCTATGGGGATGGTAGGGATTGGATGAGATCGTTCATGTAATGGCATTAGATTGTTAGGGCATGGTGCCTAGTATCTTTTATTAGTGCTTTATGACTTTGTTGCGACTTGTTGTGCTTAATGCTTGTCACTAGGGCCCGAGTGCCATGATTTCAGATCTGAACATGTTATTGATTCATTATGATAGTATTGTTTTGGGTCTTATCTGCAAGTTGTATACACACGTCGTTGTCCGGAACCTATGGTCCTGAAGTGATAGAAATCGGGATAACCGGAAGGGAAAGGCTTTGATGTGAGGATCACATGTGTTCACGGAGTGTTAATGCTTTGCTCCGGTGCTCTATTAAAAGGAGCACCTTAATTGCCAGTAGTTCCCTAGAGGCCCCGCTGCAAACGGGCTGGCAGGACAAAAGATGTTGTGCAAGTTCTCATTGAGAGCACGTATGCCTATATATGGAACACATGCCTAGGATTGTCTAGTAATTGGATGCTTTATCTTATTTATCTGCAATTGCCCTATGTTCTGATTGCTATGTGAATTGTCTTGTCCATGCAACGCCCGTCCATCCATCCCTATGCCTACCACACTCAAATCCCACTGTTTACTGCTTTTGTTACTACTGTCTTTGCTTTACTACTGCTGTTACTTTGCTATTTCTACTACAAAACTGTTGCTACTGATAAACTGCTGTGAGCAAGATTGTTTCCAGGTGCAGCTGAATTGACAACTCAGTTGTTAAGGCTGATAAATATTCTTTGGCTCCCCTTGTGTCGAATCAATAAATTGGGTTTCACTTCCCTTGAAAATACTGTGCGATACACCCCCTATACTTCATCAGAGGCCAACTGATCTTCGAGAGGGATCTAGATGCACTGTCTGATTACTTGGAGCACCCACATCCGGAATTCTTTGGAGCTCAACTCAATGGTCCCCCAGGAGGAGATTTACAATGGCTAGTAGTTGCTGATCTTCAAGGCAAGTCAGAGGCACCAATGTCCGAGAAGATTCAATTCAGCGTGAGAGAGAACAACTGGATAGATGGATTAGCCAGGGCAATGCATGAAGCTCTCGCTCGTCTCTGCGTGCAGAATGTCAACCTGATCCAAGGAACCCGCTTTGCTCACTATGCAAGGCGTGATTCTATGGGAATGCCTCTAGAGATTCCAAGTCACCCGGAGTTGAAGCGTCAAGTGGATAACCTCGACTTCCTATTGTATGACAGACAGAAGGAATTGGACAATGCTAGAGAGTTCGCCAACCACAACCTTGCCATTGCCGCCCAGAAGGCCTGGACTTTCTCACTGCTCGTCAAGGATCATCAGTCACTTCGCCGTCAACACGCAAAGAAGGATCGCACCATCGACCGTCTTTGCAAGAAGGTGGCCGACCTCGAGAAGACCATCAAGGAGCAAGAAGATGAGCTTGCAACAAAAGAAGAAGAAGAGGAAGGTGAAGACATCCAGGGGGATATTCACTCGTACCTCAACAATGATGATGACTATCTGGAGGATGATGCCATGGACTTCTACACCGATGGTGATGACTCCGACTTCATCGATGATGAGTAGATGCACTGAGCACTATCGTAGGTGTGAGAAGTATCGGTCCCATTGTATCTTAACTTGCAGAATGGTTCTTGAAACTAGCTGTTTTCCTTTTTGTTGTGGTGTGTGTGTGTGTTTGTATCATGTGCTTTGCTTGAATGAATGAAAATAAGTTAGTTGCAAAACCTGAGTCAAACTCAAAGTTTTAGCTTTGAAAACCCAAAACCATGAACCTTAGAACTTTCCCTCTTACCCCTTGATCTATCTCAATCTTCAGATGACTCGTGGAAACCAAGGAGGGAGCAGCTCATCGCAGGACCCAATGCTACAAATTCTGCAGACGCTCATTGTAGACCGTGAAGCTAGTAGGGTAGAGTGCCAAGCAAATCTAGCCACACTGTAGCAGATCGCCTAGATGGCTCACAACAATCAGAACCATGGAAATCAGGATCATCATGGATCCAAACTCAAAACCTTCCATAATACCACCCCGCCAATCTTTAGCAAGTCTGAAGACCCGCTGGATGCCGATGATTGGTTGCAGACCATGGAGAACAACTTAGAAGTCACAGGAGTGGATGCAAACGAGAAAGTTCTATTTGCCACCCACTATCTGACAGGAGATGCAAGAGCATGGTGGAACAGCACCCGCACGATGAACCACGGTCAAGTGATGATGTGGGAAGCCTTCAAAGTCAAGTTCAGCCGCACCCACGTGCCGCAGGGTCTAGTCACTAGAATGAGAGATGAATTCAGAGAGTTAAAGCAAGGCAACATGACTGTAGTGGAGTACCGTGACAAATTCTTGTCCCTCACTAGGTATGCACCTGATGAGATCAACACGGAGGCTAAGAAGAAGGAGAGATTCCTGAACGAACTGCATGATGAGATGCAGACTTTTCTCGTCATCATCCATTTCAAGGATCTCGAAGAGCTAGTCGACTCTGCCATTCAGATGGAAGGGAAGATTAATCAAGCAAACGACAACCGCAAATGTCGGATGATGCACCAAGCTAGATCCAATAGTCACTAGAAGTACCGCCCCAACCCGTCTGCCGGATATGCCCCGCGGAACCATCGACCCCCAATGTCTTGCCCAAGCTACCCCAACCGTAGCGGAGGAAATGTGAAGCCCGGAGGAAACAACAACAACAACCACCCGAGCAACTCCAACAATTTCAACCGTGCACCTCCCAAGCACAACAACAACAACAACACTGCACCCAGAACTGGAAGCAATGTTGTGCCCGTGGCAGCAAAAGTCAAGTCTCAGATTACTTGTTTCGAGTGTGGAGTGAAGGGTCACTACTCCAATGAGTGTCCCAAGAAGATTGCCGCCACTACCAATGTGAATGCCCTAGCTCAACAGCAGCGTCGTGTTCAGCCCGGAAGAAGATTCGCCCCAAGGAACCCTCACAACCGCAACAACCGTCGCTTCCACATGAACACCGAAGAAGCCCGAGAAGCGACAGATGTAGTGTTGGGTATGTTTTCTGTCAACTCCATTTTAGCAAGAGTGTTGTTTGATTCTGGAGCATCACACTCATTTGTCACCGAAGAATTTGCATGCACTAGTAAGATTCACCCAACCAACTTGAAGCATGTCATGATAGTTCAAATACCCGGTTCAACTACAAAAGCTAGAAAAATTTGCAAAGCTGTACCTATCAGAATACATGGGATAGATTTTTATGCCAATCTAATAGTACTTGGAACCAAAGGTTTGGAAGTAGTACTAGGAATGGATTGGATGTCAAAGCATAAAGGATTGATATACTGTGCCAAGAAAGCCATCACCATGACCAGTAGCTCTAGAGTATCAGCAGAGCATATATCTGAAACCTTGCCCCGTCAATTCAAGTGCAACAAGAGTCTAGCCCTACCCACCATAGACCAAGTCAGAGTAGTCTGTGAATACCCCGACGTATTCCCAAATGAATTGCCCGGTATGCCCCCGGATAGGGATATTGAGTTCATTATTGAACTAATCCCTAGAACTGGTCCCATAGCTTAGAGACCCTATAGCATGAACCCCTCAGAGTTAGTGGAACTGAAGAAGCAGTTGGATGCTATGCTAGAGAAAGGCTTGATTCAACCAAGCACATCGCCATGGAGATCGCCCGTGTTATTCGTCGATAATAAAGATGGAGGCAACCGTTTGTGCATAGATTACAGGAAGCTGAATGATGTCACAATCAAGAACAAGTATCCATTGCCAAAGATAGAGGATCTATTTGATCAGTTGGCTGGTGCCAGAGTGTTCACTAAGATCGATCTTAGGACTGGTTATCACCAACTTAAGATTCGTGCAACGAATATTCCAAAGACCGCCTTTACCACCAGATATGGATTATACGAGTATACGGTCATGTCTTTTGGATTAACCAATGCCCCTGCTTATTTCATGAATCTCATGAATAAGATCTTTATGAATTTTCTGGATAAGTTTGTCATTGTCTTTATCAACAATATCCTTATCTACTCCAAGTCAGAAGAAGACCATGAGCAACATCTGAGAATCATCCTTGTAACCCTTAGAGAGCATCAGTTGTATGCCAAGTTTAGCAAATGTGAGTTTTGGCTGAAAGAAGTAGGATTCCTCGGACATATTGTGTCTGCCGGAGGAGTCGCTGTTGATCCTGCCAAGATCAAAGATGTTGAAGAATGGGAAGCCCCAACCACTCAAACCCAAGTCCGTGCATTTCTCGGATTAGCGGGATATTACCGCAAGTTCGTAGAAGGATTCTCGAGCATCGCGAGACCCATGACCCAATTGTTGAAGAAGGACAAGAAATTTGAATGGACCGACAAATGTGAAGCAAGTTTCCAAGAGCTCAAGAAGAGATTGATTTCATCCCCAATATTGATTATGCCAGATATCAACAAGCCGTTTGATGTGTATTGTGATCCATCCAAGATTGGTCTTGGATGTGTATTGATGCAAGAAGGCAAAGTCATCGCGTATCTATCTCGACAACTGAAGCAGCATGAGCAGAACTACCCTACCCATGATCTTGAATTAGCAGCTACAGTTTTAGCTTTGAAGACATGGCGTCATTACCTTATGGGTAATCGCTGTGAGATTTACTCAGATCACAAGAGCTTGAAGTATATTTTCACTCAGAAGGATCTGAATATGAGGCAAAGGAGATGGATAGAGTTAATCAAGGATTATGACCTTGACATTCACTATCACCCCGGTAAAGCCAATGTGGTAGCGGATGCTCTTAGCAGATTGTCGTGTAGGTTAAACACCATGATCAAGGAGAAGCAACCAAGTTTGTATGAGGATTTGGAGCAGTTTATAACTGATCTTTTTAGCAAAGGATTCTTAGCTAGCATTGAACTTCAACCCACTTTGATTAGCCAAATCAAGGAAGCCCAGAAGGGAAATGCAAGTATCGACGGAATCAAGCGTCGTATTGGTACATGAAAGGTACCTGGATTCACCGAAGACGAAGAAGGAGTTTTGTGGTACAAATGACGTATCTGTGTGCTAGCAGATTCGGAGCTGAAGCAAGTGATCATGCAAGAAGCTCATGATACTCTTTATTCTATCCACCCCGGAGGAACGAAGATGTATCAGGATTTGAAGGATCAATTTTGGTGGCACAAGATGAAGAGAGAAATCGGAAGCTACATCGCCAAGTGTGATATCTGTCAAAGAGTTAAAGTGGAACATCAGAGACCCGCAAGACTGTTGCAACCATTGCAGATTCTGGAATGGAAAAGGGATTCCGTCGGAATGGACTTTATCACCGGTTTGCCTACTTATAGTAGGGGAAATGACTCAATCTGGGTCATCGTTGATAGACTGTCCAAGGTAGCTCATTTTATACCAGTCAAGACAACACACCAGAGTTCGAAGCTAGCAGAATTGTATATTGCCAGAATCGTTAGTCTGCATGGAACCCCCAAGACCATAGTGTCGGATCGAGGAACCCAATTTACCTCGAGATTTTGGCAGAAAGTCCAAGAAGGATTAGGAACCAAGTTGAATTTCAGCACATCTTATCACCCGCAAACCGATGGACAGACTGAAAGAGTCAACCAAATCTTAGAAGATATGTTGAGAGCTTGTGTGTTAGAGTATGGATCAAAATGGAAGATTGCCTGCCTTTCGCAGAATTCTCATACAACAACAGGTATCAAGCCAGTTTGCAAATGGCCCCATTTGAGTTCTTATATGGAAGAAAGTGTCGTACCCCTTTGAATTGGTCACAAGTAGGAGAGAGTCAGATTTTTGGACCTGACATCCTACGAGAAGCCGAAGAGAAGGTTCACAAAGTCCGTGAGCACATCAAGACCGCCCAATCTAGACAGAAGAGTTATGCTGACAAGAGAAGGAGATACCTGACTTTCAATGTTGGAGATTTTGTGTATCTCAAGGTTTCACCATTGAAAGGAACCCAACGTTTTAGTCTGAAAGGAAAGTTAGCCCCCAGATATATCGGACCCTTCAAGATTCTGAATAGTCGAGGAGAAGTATCGTATCAACGGGAACTGCCTGAGGAGATGTCTGCCATTCAGAATGTGTTCCATATCTCGTTACTTCGCAAATGCCTAGAAGTGCCGGAGAAGACCAATTTTTTCAAGAACATCGATCACCGAGCCGTTGATATCAACAAAGATCTGACGTATCGTGAAGTGCCCATCCATATCTTGGAAGAAGCTTACAGAACCACCAGGACCTGGAGTATCAAATTTCTCAAGATCCAATGGAGCAACCATACCGAAGAAGAAGCCACTTGGGAGCGAGAAGATTACATTAGGACCGAGTTCCCAGATCTCTTTAGTTCCTAGTTTTCTTTCTTAAATCTTGGGACGAGATTTTGTTTAAGGGGGGAAGGTTTGTCACATCCCAAAACTTTAACCCAATATATCAAGATCAAAATCACCCAATTTAGGGTTAACAAAAACTTTTTCCCATTTAAATAATTAAGCATGCATATATGTGTTGCATTAAATAATAATTGTTTGGAAGTGCCATGATTGATTGTTCTAATGGTTGTAAAATGATTCTAAGATGAATGACACATCATCTAGATCATTCCCAAGCAAAATCCAAAGAAAAAGAAATCAAATAGAATTAATAAATGGAAATGGTCACTTTTCCCATTTTAATCAACTAGGTTACTTTGGGTGTTCTTAGCACTCAAATTCAAACAGAAACAATTATGGATATTTGCACCCCTTGTTAGTACAAGTAAAGATGTACCAAGGCCCACTTTGATTTCTTGCAAAAACATTTAAACCCTAAATTAAAATGACAATTGAAAATGGAATCTATCTCATATGTCTAGATCACACTTTTTCAAAAACCACTCAAATAAATTCAATTTGTAGATCCCAAGCAACCAGAGATGCTCAAGCAAGAGACCAACCACTCCACCAAAATTCACTTCAAAATTCAAATCTTTGTGTCATGCGGCCATTGTGTCGAACACCTAGCATGCACAGATCACACCCTAGTTTAGCCTCACTGTTACTACAGGGATTTTCAACCCCATTGACCCCAATTCACTCCCTCTGTCCCTCTTTGCTCTAACCAGGCCATAACCAGCCCATCCCCTATCCTAGAGCACCAGTGCAGCGCCACCCCGAGGCCATGATCGCCGGCTGACCGTGCCCAAGCCACAGGAGCACGCGCCTCTCTCTCGCCATGTCTAGGAGGTATGCGTGGTAGCACCGCCACCCATGTCCGCCCTTCAAGCCCAGACGGCCCCTGGACCACCTCACCTCGCCCGCGCTCTCCGCCTTTGTGCCATGCCGATGCCGCCCGCAGTTCACTCGCTGTCCCCGCTCAACCAGACCTCGCCTTGCTCCAGCTGCTCGCCTACATGATCACCACCCTCCCAAGAGGCTACCAGACATGCCCGTTTCCCCGACCATGACCCGTAGCCGCCGGCCACCTTGAAACTCGCCGTCGATAGAGGCAGCGTGCGTGCAGCAACACTCGCGTCTCCCGACCACCTCGCACTGCACGCGCACCTCCGTGACCCTCGCCAGGGCACCGCCCACCGTCCTAGCCCACCGCCCAAGCCTCTAGCTCGCTGTCCCGTCGTCTCCGACGAGCTCCGCCCATGCCTCTCTGACCCTCTCGCCCCGGTATAAATAGAGAGCCTCCCAACACCGTTTCCTCACACCATTCCCATACACTCCCCCTCAGAAACCTCCCAGAGCCCCACCGGAGCAAGCCGCAACCCGTAGTGCCCCAATTCCGCCGGAGTCTGCCGCGGAAGTTGGAGAAGGGCGCCACTAATCTAGGCCATCTCTCGGGATGCCGCCGGTACCAGGAGAACCGCCGTCCTCGACTCGTCCATTTGCCCGCCTCGCCAAACTCGCTGGAGCCCTGGTATGCCCCCACTCCACCCCCACCGAGCCGCTAGGGTTCCACCTCACCAGCGTCAGGTCCGTCGTCGATGACAAGCCCCAACCGTAGATCTTAGTTCTAATCCTACGGTCCATGTTGCCCCGTACCGCTTCGCATTTAAAGAGCCACTGACAGGCGGGACCCTCCTGTCAGCTGTCCTCATCACCGCAAAGTGAAACTGGGCCGGCCCATTAGTGTTCCCGCGCAACCTAGCAGATTCAAATAAGTCCTTTTCTTTTTAGAAGTAAACTAGTTTATGTCCACTAGTTTGAAAATCAACTCAGAAAGATCTATTGAACCAAATTGAGTGATTCCAATTTTGTTAGAAAGATAATTTAAATCTCTATCCAAGCCTATTGGATTTAAATCAATTAGAGTTATAGATCTCTCCTAGCAAAAATAACAAGACAGAAGCTTTTTCACATTGAAACATTTTTCTAAAATCAACCATAATAGCTTTTGAGTTGATTCTACCTCTCAAAAATCACATTTGAATATACCTATCTGAATATGTAATAATATTAAGGTTTGTATGTAGTGCCTTTGGACTAGTACCAAAATAATGCTATATAGGCATTTCTAGTCACTTTAAATAATTTAAATATTAAACTTAAACTTATTAAAATGTGATCCAACATTTAAATCACATTCCGATGCATTAGAATATGTGGTGATGACATGTGTCCACATGATCCCATATTTTAATTGGGGAATATTTAATCTTAGTTAATTTCAACGAGTAGAAATTACTTTTCTCAAATAAAATAAATAAAACTAGTCATTAAATCTTGTGATGAATGTGATGATACTAGATCATCAAATGTGTGCCTTAGTGTGCTAAATAGACTAGTTAAGTATTGTTTGGTGATTGTGTATTCCGTATGTATTTATAGATGATAGTACCGACCAAGTCTATGAGGAGGAGGAGTTCTACCCCGAAGAAGACGAGGATAATTTCAACCACTGCACCAATCAAGGCAAGCTAGCATTATACAAGTTAACCATGCAAGTGAAAACTTGCAAGCCATCACTCGATGCAATATAACCTAAGCAAGATGCATTAGGCATGCTTTGGTTATAACTTTTGACTTATACCTACTCCAAGTTTTATTTATAAGCTTTACTTTCTTTATTTTACCAAAGTCCTTACTTGTTTATAGATAGCATAAAGAGTATAAAACTTGACCTATCTAGTTAGAATTAGATGTCATTCTATGGCATGATATTGATATTAGCATCCCACATTAGTGAACACTCTTAACTTAGTAGTTTAGAGCTAAACCAAAAACTTGATCACTTTAGATGGGAATACTTGGTGAAAATGACTTGTGAAAACCTTGGAATGATGAGTCATTCTATTGAGATGTTTTGACATGTGTTGAGAAACACAACTGGTTTATAATGATGATGAAAATGTTGAGGCATGAGACTTAGCCGCTTTTATAAAAACTGATGGTTGGGTTCGAATGCGATACCATTCCAATTTTACCGTACAACCACAATACCTGAATTGGGTAAGGCTTAGCCGGAAGTTTATATGCATTAGTATTAGTTCCCTCGCGGGAGAGGTCTGAGCTGAGGCTACCTCTCAATGTTTTCCACCTATATAGTGCCCAGGATGGCAGATGGCCATGGCTGGGAGGCCAAGCTCATAGGAGAGGTGCTTATACTAGAGTGTGTAAAGGAAAGATTATGTTTGATTATCTGCATACTAAGTATGATGATTCAGGGTTATCCGTGACAAATGTATCGAATTTTGTGGTGAAAGTGTATCACCTCTGCAGAGTGTCAAACTATTCGAATAGCCATGTCCACGATTATGGATAGTTGGAGTGGCCATACTGTTCCGTTGTCAGATGTTTTCAAAATGACTTATGAAATGAATTGTGACATGACTTGACCACAACATGGTTATGACTATGACAACTAAGTTCCCACTTAGGTGATTTAGAACTTTATTTTATCTTTCTTTGTTTCTGAACTCAGCTTAGGTTTCCAACTTAACTTTACAAATAAACTTAGAACTTAGCATTCCTACTAGAACTACCTTACTTGTTAGTGATAGTTTGCGAGTACTTAAAGAGTACTCATGGCTTTTGTCCCTGGCTATTCCCATGGCCAGACTATGAGGAGGACTATCCGGAAGAAGGACAGCAGGACGGCTACGACAACTAGGATCATCTCCCATCGTCAGCATTGCCTGTGACACTGAAGATGGAGCCCACCGCTATGCTATTTATTCTGCTACTTGTTTGTACTGAGACTGGATCATGAGATCGTTTATTTGTGTAAGACCTTATTATGGTTTGTAATTGATGATGTACTGTGATATCCAATCTGTTATGTCAAGCAAAAATGGTAATCCTGGGATTGCGATGTATGGCATAACAGGCATCTAGGATTAAAAATCCGGGTGTTGACAGCGTCCAAGACAATGTCGGTGACGATTATCATCTCCTAATTGTCACATCCCTCCTGGCATTGATACATTGCAAATGTATCCATAATTTTTGATGTTCCATGCTTGGTTTTATCCACTTTCTTGTGTTTTGTTCCAACTTTGGAGTACTTTTCATATGATTTCTTGGACTAACCTATTAACAAGAGCCACAGTGCCAGCTGCCTGTTTTCTGCTGTTTTTTTGTTCCAGGAAAGTCAGAAAATGAATATTCTCGGAATTGGACGGGACAAAAGCCGAAGTGCCTATTTTTTCGGAAGGGATGAAGTGCCAGAATACGAGACAGAGAAGGGCCAGGGGCCGTCCACACCACCTGGCCGCATGGCCAGGCTGGGCCCGCGCCAGGGGGTGATGTGTGGTGGCTCCCGGCACCCCCTCGGCCTCTCCTTCCGCCTATATATTACCCTCGGGACGAAAACCCTAAGTACCCGATCAAAAATCCACAAAAGAGTCTGTAGCCACCGTCATCTCCATCCCTAGATCGGGAGGGATCTGAAGCTCTTCTTGGCACCCTGCCAGAGAGGGGAATTCACCCTGGAAGCCTTCTTCATCACCATGCAAGCCTCCGGTGTGATGCATGAGTAGTTCATCCTTGGACTACGGATCCATGTAGTAGCTAGATGCCTGGTTTCTCCTCCTTTGTGCTTTCATGTTTAGATCTTGTGAGCTCCGTTCATGATCAAGATCATCTATTTGTAATTCATACATGTTGTGTTTGTGGGGATCCGATGGATATTGAGATGCTATTTTAGATTGATTATTGATTCTATCATGTCTTTGTTATTTGAGATCTTGCATGCTTTCCATTGTTAGTAGCTATCTTAGCCAAGTAGATGCTAGCAACTCCAAGAGTTAGTATTTATGCTGGATAGTGGGTTCATGCCTCTGGTAATCTGGGGAAGTGACAGAAATCTCTAAGGTACTAGATGTGCTGTTGCTACTAGGGAGAAAACAACAATCCTTTGTTCATAGAACAATTGTATTGTTTACTTTACACGCAGTTCGTAAAGCAATAATCTGTTGCTTGCAACTTAATACTGGTGGGGGTTCGGATGATAACCTGAAGGTGGATTATTAGTCATAAATGCAGTTGGATGGCGGTCTATGTATTATGTTGTAATGCCCAATCAAGTCTCAAAGGAGTCAAGATGATTAGTATATGAATGTATTGCTTTCTCGGTGTTTGTCAATTGCCCCGCTGTAATTTGTTCACCCAGCATGTTATCTATCTAAGGAGAGCCACCTCTAGTGAACTATGGATCCTGGTCCTTGTCTTTTACATACAATCTACAATCTTTTACTGCTTTGTGTTTACTTTCTGCAAACTTTTACTTCCTTCCATTCGATACGTTTAATCCTTTGTTTTCCGCAAAACACAGTGAGATTGACAACCTCATCGCAAGTTGGGGATAAAGTTTTATGGTTGTGTTGTGCAGGTCTCCACGTTGCTACTAGCACCGGTAGTGCGCCCTACCAAAGCTCAGCTAGTAACACCTTTGGGGTGTTTCCTTGCTCCTACTGGTTCGATTAAACCTTGGTTTCATAACTGAGGGAAAACTTACTGCTATGCTCATCATACCTTCCTCTCGGGGTTCCCAACGAGCTCTACGTTGAAAGTCGAGTGCATCAAGATCTTTTCTAGCGCTGTTGCCAGGGAGTCAAGGACATCTTCACAAGGGGAGTCCCTCATAACCAATCTCTTTACTTTGTTGTTTTTGTTTTGCTTACTTTATTTTTTGCTTTGTTTGCTTGTTTTGTTCTTCAAAAACACAAAAAAAATTAGTTTTACTTGTTTTGCTTTCTTATTTGAAAACACAAAAAAATTAGTTCCTATCTTGAGTTGCCACTATGTCTAGCCTTGCTCCAATCACTATGTCACCCGAGGAAATGATTCTCACTTTTAAACTAGGAATTGAGGAAAGTTTTAAGGAAGCTTGGTCTAGAATCTCTGATCTACATGAAAAGACTGAGCCTAAAATGATTCAAGGCTTGTTCCTTAGCAGTTTTTACCTTGGGATTGCTCTTTGCTATAGATATGCTTTAGATGCTATTGTGGGAGGAGATTTCCTCCAATGTAATGAGGATGATGCCATTACTATAAAGAAATTGATCCTCACTTACACTATGCCTAGCCAAACTGATATTTCTTTCGCAAAAATATTTGCTAGGTTGAACACTCTTGAGGCTAGCACTACTAGCTTAGAAAGTTGCTATAATACGCTTAGGGAGCATCACAATTATGTTCCAATAAATTCTTAACCATCAAATTGGCTCCCTACAATAAAGATTGAGATAAATGCTGAAACTTTTCAAGCCCGCTGCGATATCATGTCTGAATTTTGTCTTATGACCAAAGATATTTATGAATCTTTGAATCTTTGGGGGCTTACTGAAGGAGGAAGAGAAATATCTCTTGCTAATAATGCTACCATATTACCTATTGGAATAGCTGAAGGAGTGTTTACAAAGATCCTTGGAAAAATGATTTCTACTGATTATCTTGTTATTGAATGTGCAGGAAAAGGACAAATAACACTTGGAAGGTCCCTATTAGAACTCCTTGGAGCAATAATAGATGTGGGAAAGGGGACCATGCACCTTTATTCTCCACCAAACAATCACATTTTCCCAAAGGTTAAGAATAAAAATAAGAGAGGTAAGGGCAAAAAATTTGGTCTTAATGCTTCTTCATTTAAGAACACTTGATTCTTTCTTTGCTTCTTATGCCTAACTTAAAGGCGTTAAAGAAAAGTACTTGTTGGGAGATAACCCAAGAGTTTTAGATGAGTCTTGGAAGTTATTACTTCAGTAATAACCGCTCCTTATCCTTTTTATTTGCTTTTTGTGCCAAGAGTAACCTCTAATGACAGTGAAGTAATGATTAGGAAAGTTGTTGTCCCGAAACAGATTTCTGTGCTTCACCGTAAAAATTCCTGATAGATCTATGTACGTCGGATTGATCTGTAATTTTTTGTGCTTCTGCCCCAGGTTGTTATCTAATTTTCATTAGTTCAACAATTTTTTATTTGAGCAACATAAGGTCTTCGAAAAAATTCATCTTTACCTGCTGGTCTGTTTTGACAGTTTTCTGCCATTTTCTGCATTTGCTTCTTGTTAGTTCCTTCTTGAGTTCCTTTGGGGAATTGAGATTTTTGAGGGAAGTGCTACAGTATCTAGTGTTCTAATGGAAGTTTATTTGGTATTAGAACTGAACCTTGAGACTTATTTATCCTAAGTGCACTAATGTTGCTAATGAGATTGTGTGAAGTTTTGTATAAAGGAAAATTTTCAGGTGTATGGAAGGAATGAGTAATGAGATGAAGGATGGACTAAAGCTCAAGCTTGGGGATGCCACACGTGTAACCCCAAGAAATATCCAAGAAGTGTAAGCGTCAAAGCTTGGGGATGCCCAAGGCATCCCCTTCTTCATCAATAAAAATTCCAGGTTTCTTCCAAACGCTTCATTTTTATTGTTTCATACACAGTTGTGTTTTTCTTGGAGCGTCTTGTTTTTTGTTTTTGTTTTGGTTTTTAGTTTGCTTGGTTTGCTTAGTTTTATGAATAAGTTGGTTGGACCCCCTCTTTTATACGTTGGTTGCAATTAGTTTGGTTTGGTTTGGAAAAGAGTAGGAAAGTTCATGCTTAAGTGGTAAAGAGAGCTCGTTTTTGACTGTGGCCTATGCTTTGTCATGCCATGCTTGATATTGTTTTGGCTTTATGCTTAGTATTCATTGCTGTAGCATGACTTGTTATAAACAATTGAGATTTCTTAATGTGCCTTGGATGAATCATGCGTTGTTTTAGCATATTAAAGCATAGTATAGTGGTATTCTCCTTTGATGCTTTATTTGGGTTGACTTGGCACATGCTTACACCATGTTATGACTGTCACAAGTCACCATAGCCTTTATGATCCTTTAGTTTTCAACTTGTAGTATCACTTTATGCTTTGATCAATGATGTTTTGTCGCTCTGCATGATTATGGCCATTATTGCTCTCTTAGTTTGTCGCTCCCAGTCTTTTGCTAGCCTCCACAACAAAGTATGAGTTCCACTCATGCATCCAACTCCCTAAACCAAGTTTTTCCAAAGAGTCCACCATACCTACCTACTAGCTTATGCTATTCCAAGTACATTCATGCTTTTGTTTACCTTCCACTTGTTATGAGAAAACTAGTGTTTAAAGCTCTCACGAACTTGATGGCACACTTTACTTTACCGCCTCTAATAAACGTGAACCATTGGGTCCTTCTTTGTTGCGTATGTGCTTGCGCTTTATAAGTTGAGCAGAACCATGTTTCATGGGGAACGCTTTCAACATTGCACTTGTACTTTGTACCCCGTTGATATCATGTTCTTTTGCATACGGATCCCAGCGGTGTGAAATAAAAGTGGAACTTGTAAGATAATGGAGTTTGTATTTGTGTTAGAGAAACGCCTGGGCCGGTAGCCTAAGCCATGCCTAATCATGGTGGAAACTTGCAGCATCACCATAATGAGCACTCTATGAAGCATCCTCAATAAAAACCTATGCAAATAGCAAATAAAAAGATCACTGAGATGCTCATTGTCTACTTGCCTTGTAAATTTGATTATGGGAAAGCTCCCGTATCATGTGCAAGGGGTACCCCGTTGGTGGTTCTTAATGATACACATATACTTACAATGATAGGAGCTTACTCGTGACTGAAGTTGAGTAGCATGAGGATCGGTCTTCATAAGTAAGGGGCATGAGATTTCGGTTTATAACTTGTCAAGCATATCCTCTTAGTTGTGTCACTTTAACCTTAATCACTTAAAGATGCTTATGATAGGGGCAATGAGAGCTGAAAACTATAAGTACCATAATTTTTGGAAGCTCTTTATGAGACTTGAATCCCTACTTCCTTTTACAAAAGGTCTTTCTTCCACCATTATATTGAGTCTCCACCTTCTAACTTTATGCACCTACTTTGAGAGCATAGTGGCCATTCTTAGTTCTATGTGCATTGTCCCAAGACTAGTTGATTGATGCATAACTTGTTATTGCTTGTTTTAAACTATTGTATCTAGTCACTCTTATGAACTTTGAAGGTGTCCTTTGCATTTATATTTGCTACTCTATTGAGGGACAAGCTGAATACTTTTATGCTATGTTTTCTTTATGTGAAACAAACAAACGTCTTGCAAAGCATTGTTATTCATGACTCTTTTGTTTGTACCTTTTCATGTTGCATCATAGTTTCTTTGCTTATTGCTAGAACTTTGTCTTTTATGTTATGATTGAAGTACTATAATCCCAGCTTTGAATGTTTTGCAAATACTTTGATCAAGTCTTTGATGGTGCATGTCACCTCAAAAATTATTCTTTCTTTTTATCACTTACCTACTCGAGGACGAGCAGGAGTTAAGCTTGGGGATGTTGATACATTGCAAATGTATCTATAATTTTTGATGTTCCATGCTTGGTTTTATCCACTTTCTTGTGTTTTGCTCCAACTTTGGAGTACTTTTCATATGATTTCTTGGACTAACCTATTAACAAGAGCCATAGTGCCAGCTACCTGTTTTCTGCTGTTTTTTGTTCCACGAAAGTCAGAAAATGAATATTCTCGGAATTGGATGGGACAAAAGCCAAAGTGCCTATTTTTCCGGAAGGGATCAAGTGCGAGAATACGAGACGGAGAAGGGCCAGGGGCTGGCCACACCACCTGGCCGCGCGGCCAGGCTGGGCCCTCGCCAGTGGGTGGTGTGGTGGCTCCCGGCACCCCCTCGGCCTCTCCTTCCGCCTAGATATTGCCCTCAGGACGAAAACCCTAAGTACCCGATCAAAAATCCATGAAAGAGTCTGTAGCCGCCGTCATCTCCATCCCTAGATCGGGAGGGATCTGAAGCTCTTCCCGGCACCCTACCGGAGAGGGGAATTCACCCTGGAGGCCTTCTTCATCACCATGCAAGCCTCCGATGTGATTCGTGAGTAGTTCATCCTTGGACTACGGATCCATGTAGTAGCTGGATGGCTGGTTTCTCCTCCTTTGTGCTTTCATGTTTAGATCTTGTGAGCTCCCTTATGATCAAGATCATCTATTTGTAATTCATACATGTTTTGTTTGTGGGGATCCGATGGATATTGAGATGCTATTTCAGATTGATTATTGATTCTATCATGTCTTTGTTATTTGAGATCTTGCATGCTTTCCATTGTTAGTAGCTATCTTGGCCAAGTAGATGCTAGCAACTCCAAGAGTTAGTATTTATGCTGGATAGTGGGTTCATGCCTCTGGTAATCTGGGGAAGTGACAGAAATCTCTAAGGTACTAGATGTGCTGTTGCTACTAGGGAGAAAACAACAATCCTTTGTTCATAGAACAATTGTATTGTTTACTTTACACGCAGTTCGTAAAGCAATAATTTGTTGCTTGCAACTTAATACTGGAGGGGGTTCAGATGATAATTTGAAGGTGGATTATTAGTCATAGATGCAGTTGGATGGCGGTCTATGTATTATGTTGTAATGCCCAATCAAGTCTCAAAGGAGTCAAGATGATTAGTATATGCATGTATTGCTTTCTCGGTGTTTGTCAATTGCCCCGCTGTAATTTGTTCACCCAGCATGTTATCTATCTAAGGAGAGCCACCTCTAGTGAACTATGGATCCCGGTCCTTGTCTTTTACATACAATCTACAATCTTTTACTGCTTTGTGTTTACTTTCTGCAAACTTTTACTTCCTTCCATTCGATACGTTTAATCCTTTGTTTTCCACAAAACATGGTGAGATTGACAACCTCATCGCAAGTTGGGGACAAAGTTCTGTGGTTGTGTTATGCAGGTCTCCACGTTTCTACTAGCACCGGTAGTGCACCCTGCCAAAGCTCAGCTAGTAACACCTTTGGGGTGTTTCCTTGCTCCTACTGGTTCGATTAAACCTTGGTTTCATAACTGAGGGAAAACTTACTGCTGTGCTCATCATACCTTCCTCTTGGGGTTCCCAACGAGATCTACGTTGAAAGTCGAGTGCATCAGGCATGATCGCCTGTGCCGATGAGAAGCCCCTTGCTGGGGGTTCAGAGCTTGGGAGGCGCAAGAGCAAACCGAGGTATAGGATGGAAGGTTACTGCATCCTCTACGCCGACTACTTCGTCGATGACCCATTGCACGACGACGTCATATTTTAGTGCTATTTTAGAATGTGCCGGAAGCTTTTTCTGAAGATTGTCGAGCAATTAAGAGAGTTCAATGACTACTTCAAACTAAAGTGAGATGCCGTCGGCACGCTTGGTTTCTCCATAATCCAAAAATACATAGTTGCTCTCCGGATGCTTGCATATGGAGTTGCTGGAGACACATAGGACGACTACCTCCGCATGGCGTAGTCCACATCCATCGACTGCATGTATAGATTTTGCAAGGCTATTGTGGCAGTGTATGAGAAGAAATACCTGAGAACACCAAATGCAGAAGACACAACTCAGATCTTGGAATAGAATGCTGCAAGGGGTTTTTCAAGGATGCTTGGAAGCATTGACTGTATGCACTGAGCTTGGAAAAATTGTCCATTCACGCACCAGGGCATGTACAAAGGTCACAAATATCATGCAGTGTGGTGCTTGAGGCTGTGACAGATCAGGATCTATGGATTTGGCATGCTTTCTTCGGTATGGCAAGATCACACAATGATATCAACGTGCTGAAGTGTTCAAATGTGTTTGCCAAGCTTGTTGAAGGAAGAGCTCCTCCAGTGCAGTTCGAGATCAATGGCCATCAGTATGACAAGGGCTACTACTTGGCAGATGGCATCTATCCAAGATGGTCAACATTTGTGAAGACAATCTCAAATCCTGTGCCTGGAGAAAAGAAAGCTTGGTTATCCCAATAACAGGAGGATTACAGGAAATATGTGGAGAGGACATTCGTTGTACTGCAAGCTCGATTTGCCATTGTCAGGTACCCTGCCCTTACCTGGTCGAAAGATCAGATGTGGGAGGTCTTGACTGCCTATGTGATCTTGCACAACATGATCATCGAGAGCGAGCGAGAGACTACAGTGTTTGACACTTAACCATATTTTCGCCAAGGTCCTCTTGCACATATTGACCACCACGCAACACCTGCATTTGCTACTTTTCTTGCTAGACGGCAGGAAGTTCGAGACACAAATACTCATAACCAACTACAGGATGATCTGGTGGAGCATTTTGAAGGAAATATGCCCTGAGAGGCAATAATAAAGTTGTTATTATGTATTCCTTGTATATGATAGATGTTTATTTTGCATGCTATAATTGTATTGATAGGAAACTTCAATACATGTGTGTTTAATAAACAAAAAGGTTCCTAGTTATGCCTCTCTTATAGACTAGCTCGTTGATTAACAAGATGATCAAAGTTTCCTGATCATGGACATTGGATGTTGTTAATAACAAGGTCACATCATTTGTGAAATGATGTGATGAACATTCATCCGAAGTATATCATTACGATCAAAGTCATTATGTTTATATTTCTATAACATCATACGAAGTAATCTTAGTCCTTAGACCATGAGATCATGTTAATTGCTAACACCGAAAGAGTATCTTGATAACATCAAACGTCACACCGTAACAGGGTGACTATAAAGGTGGGTTCAGTGCTACGAAGGTGTTATGTTGAGGCTCATGGATCAAGAGTGGAATTTGTCAATCCTGATGATGGATAGATATACTCTGGGCCCTCTCAGTGATATCACATTAAGATAGCTTGCAAGCAAGTGATGTGATCACTAGAATGTAATATCACGGGAACGAGAAAAGAGTGCATGTCGGTAACGAGATCAAACTAGGTATTTGGATACCGATGATCGAATCTCGGACATGTATTATATCATGAGACAAAGGGATTAAGTTACTAGTGTTAAAGGTTCTCACGATCACAGAAGTCATCTTTGAATGTGCAGGAGTCAGTATGGATCTCTAGGTCCCGCTTCTGATTATTGATTTGAGAGGGGTCTCAATCATGTCTGCATTATTCGCGAACCGTAGGGTGACGCACTTAAGGGTTGCCGATTTTGGAGCACATATGTTTCAGACGAAGGAATTGCAAAGCGCAGGAATTGTTTCGATGGAAACTGGAATTGTTTCGGGTGAAATTGCAGAAACTGGTTCTGCATGTGATATTGAAATGTTACAAGGGGTTTTATGTGAATGTTTCTTAATTAAAGTAATTAACAAAATTCTGAATAAAATAAATAAAAGAGTTTTATTAATTGAGAGTTGCATTAAATTTGGTGGAAATTTAATGCATGTGAGTGGAACTTTGGGTGGAGGCTAAATTGATGTGAGTGGAGCTTTGGTACATTGCAAATGTATCTATAATTTTTGATGTTCCGTGCTTGGTTTTATCTACTTTCTTGTGTTTTGTCCACACTTTGGAGTACCTTTCATATGATTTCTTGGACTAACCTATTAACAAGAGCCACAGTGCAAGTTGCCTATTTTCTGCTGTTTTTGGTTCCAGAAAGTCAGAAAATGAATATTCTCGGAATTGGATGGGACAAAAGCCAATATGCCTATTTTTCCCGGAGACTCACGGAGCCAGAATATGAGACGGAGAGGGGCTATAGGGTGGCCCCACCACCCCTAGGCGTGAGTACCCCTAGGCCGCGCCAGGGCATGGTGTAGGCCTGATGACCCACAAGTATAGGGGGTGTATCGCAGTATTTTCGAGGGAAATGAAACCCAATTTATTGATTCGACACAAGGGGAGACAAAGAATATTTATAAGCCTTAACAATTGAGTTGTCAATTTAGCTGCACCTGGAAACAATCTTGCTCACAGCAGTTTATCAGTAGCAACAGTTTTGTAGTAGGAGTAGCAAAGTAACAACAGTAGTAAAGTAAAGACAACAGTAACAATTGCACTAAACAGTGGGATTCGAGTGCGGTAGGCATACAGATGGATGGACGGGCGTTGCATGGACAAGACAATTCACATAGCAATCAGAACATAGGGCAATTCCAGATAAATAAGATAAAGCATCCAAGTACTAGATAATCCTAGGCATGTGTTCCATATATAGTCATACGTGCTCGCAATGAGAACTTGCACAACATCTTTTGTCCTACCAGCCCGTTTGCAATGGGGCCTCAAGGGAACTACTGGCAATTAAGGTGCTCCTTTTAATATAGCATTGAAGCAAAGCATTAACACTCCGTGAACACATGTGATCCTCTATAGAGTCCCCAACCTTTAATAAGGTAGAGATCCCTGTGTTTACAATGCTAGTCCCTGGATCAATAGCTAGCATCCACAGTTAAGATGTAATATCAAGATACAAATGTCATAATACAACTTTATAACCAGGAATAAAATAATTTATTACATCTTACATAGCTCATTTAGCTATTACATTACATTGCAGCGGAATAACTATAGTCTTGAGGTCCTTCATCTTCAAAGTGCCACAGGCAGATGTTGGTTGTAGACTTTGTAATCCTAATCAATCAATCTTCACTAAAAACAATCAAACCTGCAACATACAAGTTACAGCCACAAAGGGTCAATACATTTGAATTGTATTGGCAAGTGATACTATGGTAGTATAGTGGAGTCTATCATCTATATGAATTTGGCTAAGTGGAGTTGAGGCTTGCATTGCTCAAAATAGATTTTTCCTTAACCTTTGAAAATACTAAGTTTTTGCTTTGATAAAATGATTTTTCTCAATCAAAGATTGAAGATTTCAAACAACCCTTGTTCAAACCACAAGTTTTAACTTAGAAATTTGAATGATGAGATTCTTGATTGCTTCCATGTCTTGATGCTCAAATTCTCCTTTACCAGGGACATGGCTAAGTACTTAGGTTTTACACTCTGCAGAGGTGGTGCACTTTCCCCACAAGACTTGGTTTCCCAAGACAAGATCTTTCAGAAGCTTTCCCTTAGACCAAAATGGACGCGCTCCAACCTATCAAACACTACCACCAACTGTCCATATTGCTAAGTTCTTGCAACCTATATGATCATGGCAGAGCCCATATTGCCAAGTGGTTGCACTTGAAGCTTCTCAACATTTGACATCTCAAATCTCTTTGTTCCTGGGTGGCCATCCACAAGTGAGATACACAAGGTTCACCAGTCCCCTGGCCTTGTGTAACCACTCAACCAAAAACCACCAAGCAAGTCCCATTCCACCCAGGTGATTCATTAACTTAGTTGTTTTATTAAACAAAACACAAGTCCTCAGACTTAGAAAATTTTCCACAGTGTGAATATATATTCCACCCATGTTTTCTATTAGCTAGGCTAAGCTTGATAGTATTAGGAATCTTAACTTAGGAAGATTTCCACTAAGGTTTCATCTACTAGGTTTTACTATAGCATGGTTTATACTTAGCAAAATTTCATGCAAGTTTTACTTAGCAAAATCACTAATGCATAGTGAAAGTAATGGGACAAAAAGTATGAAGCATCACTTGCCTTTTTGGTAGAGGGTATAGGTTCACTCCTTGTCCTTGCAACCATCACACTCTTTAAGTCACTACAAATCAATCAAGCAAGGCACAAACTCAATCTACCAAACAAGCAAAACAACACATAAAATGACAAAGTCAAAGTAATGCATGCAAGCATGCCAAGCTTTGTTTTGTTTGAAAAAGTGGTTCCTAATAGGTCATAAACATTTGGGTACATCTAATGGTCATTTTGTAAAGTGGCCAAGTCATTTGCAAAGAGGTTTCACTTCAAAACCATTTTCAAAACAAAGTATTATTTTATGTGGTGTAGAAATATTTTTACTAAGGCATTAATCTATAGGGTTCACCCAATATGTTTTCAAATCACAAAACTTGGGGTTTGGGGTCAGTGAGTTTAAAACAAAACATTTTCCAAAGGTTTTCTTCCAAAATCATTTTTAATAATTAAACCACATTTCTATTTGACTAGAAATGGTTTTAAATCAAGGAATCCTTATTTTGTTTCACCAAATTCATTTTTGAATCCACAAAGTGGTTCCCAATGTTAGTAGGTTTGGTTCAACACAATTCCTCCAAAGTTTTCTATTCAAAACCATTTTCATAAACAAAACAATAGTTTTATTTAGCTAGAAATGAACTAAACCAATTAATCCATTCTAAACTTTTCCAAATTCATTTTCCAAAACATGGGTTGGTTCCTAGGGTCAGTAAGGTCACAACAATCCATTTTGCAAAGGTTTTAACCCAAAAATCATTTTTAAATAATTTTTATACTCTAAACAAGCATACAAAAGAATCTGCAAAAACAAGCAAACTAACAAATACTATTTGCTAAACTAAGGGCAGGGTTGGTTAGGTCTTGCTCTCCTGAATCCAACGACATAAAATTTGTAATTTTTGGACGTGTGGATCCAAAGTTATAAGGGTTTGAAGTTTGCAAATAATTCTATTTTTAAATCTGTTTTTAAACAGAATAGGGGACACGCGGCGCTTTGCTATTCACGGGTACCGATTCGGTTGGATCGCAGATGTAGGGCGTTGGATCTGATCGATCGCACGGTCCTGGACGCGTAACCCTTCGCGGTTAAGTTAAACTATCGTGAGCGTCAGATTAAGATCCTACGGTCTGCAGCACTCGACCAAAGTTTGGCGGCGCTCGGCGGCTATGCGCGGCGGCGACGGCCAGGCAGTGGCGGTGCCAACGATACAGGACGCAAGGAGGAAAGTGAAGAGGCTCACCAGGTGCAGGAGGTCGCGGTGAAGCTCGAGGAGGCGTTGGTCGGGCGAGGGGCGTTCTGGTCTTAGTAGGATTGCTCGTCGGAGTGGAGGACAACGTCGGGTGGTCTCAGTCGTGGTCGGAGACGTCGCTATAGGTCACGAGAAGATCAACCGAAGTTATGGTTAGACGCAGGAGGTCATGGCGGTGCTGCGTGTGTGAACGAGACGAAGAGGGTCGGTCTGGTTTACCTGGGAGACGTCGTCGGAGAAGAGCCAAACGGCGGCGATGCTGGAGGTTGTCGAGGGCGAGGATAGGGGCTCCCTAGGACAAACGAATAGCACTATTAGGTCCGTGAGAGCATGGCGGTCATCATCGTATCCATGGGGAAGAGAGGGGTGGTCGGATTTTACCGGGGAAGGTCGTCGGAGAGGTTGCAGACGGCGGCGTCGTTCAGAGCTTGTCGTAGCCGACGCTCTAGAGCGCCCGCGGTTGAGAGGAGGGTGCTGGGAGATGCGTCTGGGAGTGGGGAAGCTGCCAGCGTGCTCAGGGAGGCTCGGGGCGATGTCGAGTCGCCGGAATCGGCACCGGACTTCGTCGGAACAGAGGGTGCTCGGGGAGGAAATTGGGGAGGTCTAAGGCGTGCCAGCGCGGGGTGTCAGAGGGGAAATATAGGGAGACATGGGCGTTTCAACCTGCGTGATCAAGGCGAGGTAAAGGCCCGGCATTATTGCAAATTGATCGCGCGGATTGAAGGCAGCAACGGCAGCGAGGTTTGAGGGAGGGAGATCGTGCGGTGAGGACGATGGCTAGCGAAGTGGGGCCGTTGCGTCAGTGGGAAAAGAAAGGAGGGGGAGGGTCCACTGGTCATACTCAGTGCGGGTAAGTTCCTGAGTGAGGAAAAACGGTTCGGGGCGTGGGAACAGGTGGGCTAGGTGGGCCGCTGTTGGGTTAGTTGGGCCAGAGGGTGGGCTGCTCTATTTTTTTTCTGTCTGAAACTTTTCCCTTTTCTATTTTCAATTTACTGATTTGAAATTCAAACAAATGATTCAATCAACCAATTCAATTCAAACAAACACCACACTTCACAACTTTGAACTTGGTTCTGTTTATCAACATAAACCAAAACTCAAAATAAAATAATTTTTATTCATTTTAGGATCCATTCAATAATTAAATAAAATGGATCTTTAGTTATTTAATAAAATAGGGTTTGATTTATTTTATAAAATCTTCATTTGAAATCCAATTATTTTCAAAACCAAATCAGTAGGTTTTATTTGAAAATAAAGAATACTTGGAAAGCTTGTTTAAAACAAAATAACATTTTTGCTATAGGGTCCATTAATAATTAAATAAAATGGACCTTAGTTAATAAATCAAAATAGGATTGGTTTTATTTAAATCTTTATTTTGAAATCTAGAATAAAACCAAAAACACTTCAGTAGGTTTTATTTGAGAATATAAAATACTTGGAAAACTTATTTAAAATAAATAAATAAGTTTTGATGTTTTGGAAATAGTAAAACCTTTATTAATAAAACTTGGATATTTAAATCCTTTTTATTTTATTTTAAATAAACCTCTACTATTTTAATCAAAGCAAAATCTTTTGTTTCAAAGTCTTGGCCAAGGTTTAATTTGGCTTTATAAAATAACCTTTATTTATAAATCCACCTTTTCTTTTAAAAACCAAATCCTTTTATTTAAAAGATCCAAAATAGTAGTTCCAAAATATTTTATTTTCCTTTATTAAATGTTTATCTTTTTAAATCCCTTTAGGATTTTATTTGATCCAACTGGTTTGAAGTCCCAATTGAAATCAAAAAGTTTCTTCTGGCCTTGAAAATCAAACAAAGTTTTGTTTTATTCATTTATTTTCACATTACAAGATTTGGAAAATCTTGTGATGTGACAGGCTACCACCCTTAAAATAAATCTCGTCCCGAGATTTGGGGAGGCTAGGGTTACAAGTTGGCTCAAGGCATCTAGGGTACTACCACCCTTAAAAATTTTCTAACTAAACTACATCTTGGCTTGCTGGGGAAACTTCTCTGAGCAACCTTCTACATAGTGTCCTTTATTTCCATACTTGACTCATGGGCCAAGGTTGAGTTTCTCCATAGGCTTGATCAACTTATTCTTCATCTTTTCTGGACAGTTGCTTGCATAATGTCCTGGGTTTTTGCAATTGAAACAGTGGATGTCTTCAAGTTCCTTGCGTAGCTCTTGTGGACAAGTGGCTACATAATGGCCTAGCTCTTTGCAGTTGTTGCACACTACTTGGCCAATCTCTTTATTCTTCTTGTTCTCTGGGCATTCATTGGCATATTGTCCCATCTCTTTGCAAGTGTAACATTGCTCTTGAGTAATATCCTTCTTGTTTGGGTTGGGGCATTTCTTCTTCTTCTTCTTGGGTTTCTCCAAAGCTAAGAGTTCTTCTAGTTCATGTTCTTCATGAGTGGGAGATCTTTCTTTCTTCTTGGGGCATTGATCTTCATGTTCCTTGGGTGCATGATCCTTGACTTCATAGATAATGCAAGCTTGGGTTCTCTCTAGAATAATATCCTTGTCATCCTTGTTGTCATTAGCTCTTTGGGAAAAGTTTTCTCTCATGTTGATCATTTGAGTAACTAATCCTTGCAACAATTGGGATTGAAGTTTCAAAATCCTTTGTATGGCTGGGTCTAGTCCATTATTGTTGGCTAAAAGCTGAGTTGTCTCTTGGCTCAACTGGTTTTGGGTTGCTATAAGTTCTCTCATGTTGTCCTCTTGGTTGTTGTTGTTGTCACCATCCTTGATGTTGGAGTTTCTTGGAGAAGTCATCTGTTTGGGTTGGATTGGGATTAGAATAGGCAAAATATTTCTAAGGAGTCAATCCTAATCACACACATCACAATTCACACAAGCAATGTGCATGCAATCACAAACCAAACAATTCACTCAAACAACAAATTTCAAGCATAACTTTAGGCAACCAAAAATATTTTTGTTACACCACATAAGTTGGTGTGTTTGATTTTAACTATAAATGGTGGTCCATCTACATGGTTCACTTGAATTCTTTCCATACTTCTTAGTTGATTCTTCATGAACGAGATCATGGTTTCCTTGGAAAAATTCTTGGTCACAAAACTTCAAGGTGATGATGGTTCCTTCTAAGTTGTGTTTCCTTAGTCCTCAATTCTTGAGCAAGATTTCCTTGTCTCACTTGTAGTCCTTAGTGATATCTAAGATTGAAGTCCTTGGTGAAAATGCTGAAGATGTTGAAGTCATTAGAGTTGAAGTCATTAGAGTTGAAGAAGTTGAAGAAGTCCTTTGTACATGGTGTAGTCTTTGGTCATGGGGTAGGCTTTATCCATCAAGTTTGAAATAGAAGAGGTGTAGAGTTAAAAACCAAAATGGTTGAGGAAAGAGTATACAAGATTGTTTGTAAATAAGTTTTGGAACAAATACAACTCCTATTTTTTCTAAGGGTTTTTGTCCAATCCTAGGTTTATAAATCCTACAGGCAACACAATGCTCTGATACCATCTTATAGGGTTCCCAACCTTCAATGAGGTTGATCCCTCCTGTGTTTACAATGCTAGTCCCTGGATCAATAGCTAGCATCCACAGTTAAGATGTAATATCAAGATACAAAGGTCATAATACAACTTTATAACTAGGAATAAAATAATTTATTACATCTTACATAGCTCATTTGGCTATTACATTACATTGCAGCGGAATAACTATAGTCTTGGGGTCCTTCATCTTCAAAGTGCCACAGGCAGATCTTGGTTGTATACTTTGTAATCCTAATCAATCAATCTTCACTAAAAACAATCAAACCTGCAACATACAAGTTACAGCCACAAAGGGTCAATACATTTGAATTGTATTGGCAAGTGATACTATGGTAGTATAGTGGAGTCTATCATCTATATGCATTTGGCTAAGTGGAGTTGAGGCTTGCATTGCTCAAAATAGATTTTTCCTTAACCTTTGAAAATACTAAGTTTTTGCTTTGATAAAATCATTTTTCTCAATCAAAGATTGAAGATTTCAAACAACCCTTGTTCAAACCACAAGTTTTAACTTAGAAATTTGAATGATGAGATTCTTGATTGCTTCCATGTCTTGATGCTCAAATTCTCCTTTACCAGGGACATGGCTAAGTACTTAGGTTTTACACTCTGCAGAGGTGGTGCACTTTCCCCACAAGACTTGGTTTCCCAAGACAAGATCTTTCAAAAGCTTTCCCTTAGACCAAAATGGACGCGCTCCAACCTATCAAACACTACCACCAACTATCCATATTGCTAAGTTCTTGCAACCTATATGATCATGGCAGAGCCCATATTGCCAAGTGGTTGCACTTGAAGCTTCTCAACATTTGACATCTCAAATCTCTTTGTTCCTGGGTGGCCATCCACAAGTGAGATACACAAGGTTCACCAGTCCCGTGGCCTTGTGTAACCACTCAACCAAAAACCACCAAGCAAGTCCCATTCCACCCAGGTGATTCATTAACTTAGTTGTTTTATTAAACAAAACACAAGTCCTCAGACTTAGAAATTTTTCCACAGTGTGAATATATATTCCACCCATGTTTTCTATTAGCTAGGCTAAGCTTGATAGTATTAGGAATCTTAACTTAGGAAGATTTCCACTAAGGTTTCATCTACTAGGTTTTACTATAGCATGGTTTATACTTAGCAAAATTTCATGCAAGTTTTACTTAGCAAAATCACTAATGCATAGTGAAAGTAATGGGACAAAAAGTATGAAGCATCACTTGCCTTTTTGGTAGAGGGCATAGGTTCACTCCTTGTCCTTGCAACCATCACACTCTTTAAGTCACTACAAATCAATCAAGCAAGGCACAAACTCAATCTACCAAACAAGCAAAACAACACATAAAATGACAAAGTCAAAGTAATGCATGCAAGCATGCCAAGCTTTGTTTTGTTTGAAAAAGTGGTTCCTAATAGGTCATAAACATTTGGGTACATCTAATGGTCATTTTGTAAAGTGGCCAAGTCATTTGCAAAGAGGTTTCACTTCAAAACCATTTTCAAAACAAAGTATTATTTTATGTGGTGTAGAAATATTTTTACTAAGGCATTAATCTATAGGGTTCACCCAATATGTTTTCAAATCACAAAACTTGGGGTTTGGGGTCAGTGAGTTTAAAACAAAACATTTTCCAAAGGTTTTCTTCCAAAATCATTTTTAATAATTAAACCACATTTCTATTTGACTAGAAATGGTTTTAAATCAAGGAATCCTTATTTTGTTTCACCAAATTCATTTTTGAATCCACAAAGTGGTTCCCAATGTTAGTAGGTTTGGTTCAACACAATTCCTCCAAAATTTTCTATTCAAAACCATTTTCATAAACAAAACAATAGTTTTATTTAGCTAGAAATGAACTAAACCAATTAATCCATTCTAAACTTTTCCAAATTCATTTTCCAAAACATGGGTTGGTTCCTAGGGTCAGTAAGGTCACAACAATCCATTTTGCAAAGGTTTTAACCCAACAATCATTTTTAAATAATTTTTATACTCTAAACAAGCATACAAAAGAATCTGCAAAAACAAGCAAACTAACAAATACTATTTGCTAAACTAAGGGCAGGGTTGGTTAGGTCTTGCTCTCCTGAATCCAACGACATAAAATTTGTAATTTTTGGACGTGTGGATCCAAAGTTATAAGGGTTTGAAGTTTGCAAATAATTCTATTTTTAAATCTGTTTTTAAACAGAATAGGGGACACGCGGCGCTTTGCTATTCACGGGTACCGATTCGGTTGGATCGCGGCTTTAGGGCGTTGGATCTGATCGATCGCACGGTCCTGGACGCGTAACCCTTCGCGGTTAAGTTAAACTATCGTGAGCGTCAGATTAAGATCCTACGGTCTGCAGCACTCGACCAAAGTTTGGCGGCGCTCGGCGGCTACGCGCGGCGGCGACGGCCAGGCAGTGGCGGTGCCAACGATACAGGACGCAAGGAGGAAAGTGAAGAGGCTCACCAGGTGCAGGAGGTCGCGGTGAAGCTCGAGGAGGCGTTGGTCGGGCGAGGGGCGTTCTGGTCTTAGTAGGATTGCTCGTCGGAGTGGAGGAAAACGTCGGGTGGTCTCAGTCATGGTCGGAGACGTCGCTATAGGTCACGAGAAGATCAACCGAAGTTATGGTTAGACGCAGGAGGTCATGGCGGTGCTGCGTGCGTGAACGAGACGAAGAGGGTCGGTCTGGTTTACCTGGGAGACATCGTCGGAGAAGAGCCAAACGGCGGCGATGCTGGAGGTTGTCGAGGGCGAGGATAGGGGCTCCCTAGGACAAACGAATAGCACTATTAGGTCCGCGAGAGCATGGCGGTCATCATCGTATCCATGGGGAAGAGAGGGGTGGTCGGATTTTACCGGGGAAGGTCGTCGGAGAGGTTGCAGACGGCGGCGTCGTTCAGAGCTTGTCGTAGCTGACGCTCTGGGGCGCCCGCGGTTGAGAGGAGGGTGCTGGGAGATGCGTCTGGGAGTGGGGAAGCTGCCAGCGTGCTCAGGGAGGCTCGGGGCGATGTCGAGTCGCCGGAATCGGCACCGGACTTCGTCGGAACAGAGGGTGCTCGGGGAGGAAATTGGGGAGGTCTAAGGCGTGCCAGCGCGGGGTGTCAGAGGGGAAATATAGGGGAGACATGGGCGTTTCAACCTGCGTGATCAAGGCGAGGTAAAGGCCCGACATTATTGCGAATTGATCGCGCGGATTGAAGGCAGCAATGGCAGCGAGGTTTGAGGGAGGGAGATCGTGCGGTGAGGACGATGGCTAGCGAAGTGGGGCCGTTGCGTCAGTGGGAAAAGAAAGGAGGGGGAGGGTCCACTAGTCATACTCAGTGCGGGTAAGTTCCTGAGTGAGGAAAAACGGTTCGGGGCGTGGGAACAGGTGGGCTAGGTGGGCCGCTGTTGGGTTAGTTGGGCCAGAGGGTGGGCTGCTCTATTTTTTTCTGTCTGAAACTTTTCCCTTTTCTATTTTCAATTTACTGATTTGAAATTCAAACAAATGATTCAATCAACCAATTCAATTCAAACAAACACCACACTTCACAACTTTGAACTTGGTTCTGTTTATCAACATAAACCAAAACTCAAAATAAAATAATTTTTATTCATTTTAGGATCCATTCAATAATTAAATAAAATGGATCTTTAGTTATTTAATAAAATAGGGTTTGATTTATTTTATAAAATCTTCATTTGAAATCCAATTATTTTCAAAACCAAATCAGTAGGTTTTATTTGAAAATAAAGAATACTTGGAAAGCTTGTTTAAAACAAAATAACATTTTTGCTATAGGGTCCATTAATAATTAAATAAAATGGACCTTAGTTAATAAATCAAAATAGGATTGGTTTTATTTAAATCTTTATTTTGAAATCTAGAATAAAACCAAAAACACTTCAGTAGGTTTTATTTGAGAATATAAAATACTTGGAAAACTTATTTAAAATAAATAAATAAGTTTTGATGTTTTGGAAATAGTAAAACCTTTATTAATAAAACTTGGATATTTAAATCCTTTTTATTTTATTTTAAATAAACCTCTACTATTTTAATCAAAGCAAAATCTTTTGTTTCAAAGTCTTGGCCAAGGTTTAATTTGGCTTTATAAAATAACCTTTATTTATAAATCCACCTTTTCTTTTAAAAACCAAATCCTTTTATTTAAAAGATCCAAAATAGTAGTTCCAAAATATTTTATTTTCCTTTATTAAATGTTTATCTTTTTAAATCCCTTTAGGATTTTATTTGATCCAACTGGTTTGAAGTCCCAATTGAAATCAAAAAGTTTCTTCTGGCCTTGAAAATCAAACAAAGTTTTATTTTATTCATTTATTTTCACATTACAAGATTTGGAAAATCTTGGGATGTGACATCCTCACATCAAAGCCATTCCCTCCGGTTATCCCGATTTCTCTCACTTCGGGGCCTTTGGTTCCGGACAACAACGTGTATATACAACTTGCAGATAAGACCATAAACAATACCATCATAATGAATCAATAACATGTCCAGATCTGAAGTCATGGCACTCGGGCCCTAGTGACAAGCATTAAGCACAACAAGTCGCAACAAAGTCATAAAGCACTAATAAAAGATACTAGGCACCATGCCCTAACAATCTGATGCCATTACATGAACGATCTCATCCAATCCTTGCAACATGAAAAAGGCACAGACAAAAGATTCATGAATAACAATGCTTTGCAAGACGTTTGTTTGTTTCACATAAAGGAAACATAGCATAATAGCATTCAGCTTGTCCCTCATAGAGTAGCAAATATAAATGCATAGGACACCTTCAAAGTTCATAAGAGTGACTAGATACAAATAGTTTAAAACAAGCAATATCAAGGTATGCATCAATCAACTAGTCTTGGGACAATGCACATAGAACTAAGAATGGCCACTATGCTCTCAAAGTAGGTGCATAAAGATAGAAGGTGGAGACTCAATATAATAGTGGAAGAAAGGCCTTCATAGAAGGAACCAAGGATTCAAGTTTCATAAAGAGCTTCCAAAAATTATGGTACTTATTAGCTTTCAGCTCTCATTGCCTCTATCATAAAGCATCTTGAAGTGATTAAGGTTAAAGTGAACAAACTATGGTGTACATGCTTGATGAAGTATAAGTCAGAAATCTCATGTCCCTTGTCTACGAGGGCCGCTCCTCATGCTACTCAAGTTTAGTCACCGGTAAGTTCTTGTCATCGTAAGTACATGTGTATCATAGAGAACTGCCAACGGGGTACCCCTTGCCCGATGATACGGAAGAATCCCCATATCAAAATGACAAGGCAAGCAGACAACGAGCATCTCAGCAATCTTCTTATTTACCATGGGAATATGGTGCTTTTTTCTCTCTTTCCTCTTTTCATAATCTCTATTTTTTTTCTCTTTTTTCTCAACATGGGACTCTTTTTTTTATAAGAGGAATGCTTCATAGACAGCTCATTATGGTTACGCTCCAGGTTTCCACCATGTCAGCATGGATTAGACCAGCGGCCCAGACGTTTCTCTAACACATATACATAACTCCATGGACTTACAAGCTCCCCTTTCATTTCACACCGACGACATCCATATACAAAAGAGCATGATATCAACTAGGTACAAGTACCAAGTGCAATGTTGAAAGCGTTCCCCATGACAGTATGGTTCTGCTAATTCCCAACAAATAAGTGCAAGCATATACAACATAGACAACAGAATGGTTCAAGTTTATTAAGGGCAAGGAAAGTAAAGTGTGCCATCAAGTTCGTGAGAGCTTTAATCACTAGTTTTCTCATAACAAGTTTAATTTGGAAGATAAACAAAAACATGAATATACTTGGAATAGCATAAGCTAATAGGTAGGTATGGTGGACTCTTTGGAATAACTTGGTTTAGGGAGTTGGATGCATGAGTGGAACTCATACTTGGTTGTGGAGGCTAGCAAAAGACTGGGAGCGACAAACTAAGAGAGCAATAATGGCCATAATCATACAGAGCGACAAAACATCATTGATCAAAGCATAAAGTGATACTACAAGTTGAAAACTAAAGGATCATAAAGGCTTATGGTGACTTGGGATAGTCATAACATGGTGTGAACATGCGCCAAGTCAACCCAAATGAAGCATCAAAGGAGAATACCACTATACTATGCTTTAATATGCTAAAACAACGCATGATTCATCCAAGGCACATTAAGCAATCTCAATTGTTTATAACAAGTCATGCTACAGCAAAGAATACTAAGCATAAAACCAAAACAATATCAAGCATGGCATGACAAAGCATAGGCCACAGTCAAAAACAAGCTCTCTTTACCACTTAACCATGAACTTTCCTACTCTTTTCCAAACCAAACCAAACTTTGTTAAAACCAATGTATGGAAGAGGGGGCCAACCAATTTATTCAGCAAACTAAGCAAATCAAGCAAACTAAAACCAAAACAAAAACCAAAAAGAAGACGCTCCAAGAACAACACAACCGTGCATGAAACAATAAAAATGAAGTGTTTGGAAGAAACCTAGGATTTTTATTGATGAAGAAGGGGATGCCTTGGGCATCCCGAAGCTTTGACGCTTGTACTTCTTGGATATTTCTTGGGGTGACATGCGTGGCATCCCCAAGCTTGAGCTTTAGTACATCCTTCATCTCATTACTCATTCCTTCCATACACCTGAGATTTTTCCTTCATACAAAACTTCACACAATCTTTATTAGCAACATTAGTGCACTCAAGATAATAAGTCTTAAGGTTCAGTTCTAACACCAATAAACTTCCATTAGAACACTGGCTACTGAAGCACTTCCCTCAAAAAGCTCAATTCCCCAAAAGAACTCAAAAAGGAACCAACAAGAAGCAAATGCAGAAAATGGCAGAAATCTGTCAAAACAGACCAGCAGGTAAAGACGAATTTTTTCGAAGACCTTCTGTTGCTCAAATAAATAAGTGTTGAACTAACAAAAGTTAGATAACAACCTGGGGCAGTAGAAAAAAAATTCACGCCTCAAAAATACGTTCACAGATTTTACACGAATGTTTATGGTGAAGCATTGAAATCTGTTTCGGGACAACAACTTTCCCAATCATTACTTCCCTCTCATTAGAGGTCACTCTTGGCACAAAAAGCAAATAAAAAGGATAAGGAGCAGTTATTACTGAGGTAATAGCTTCCAAGACTCATCTAAAACTTTTGGGTTATCTCCCAATAAGTACTTTTCTTTAACGCCTTTAAGTTAGGCATACGCAAAAACTAAAATGGATAGAATAGAAGTAAGCGGAGATAATCATGGTGAAAACATTGTTTTGTTCAATGAAATCCTTTTGTTAACAAGGTTGATTAGGTCTTGCTACCAAAACAATTCCATATGAGACAAAACTTTGTATTCCACTAATGATTATGTTACCTCAACCTTGATAGCAATGGTCCAAATCATAATAGTTTCAAATTTTTCTCTTGGTATGGGACAATATATTTCTCCAACTTGAATGCCTTCAACATGTTCAATTGAATTCAAACCATAAGTCCTTTTAATCTTCTTGGGGAAATAGACAGTATGTTCCTCGTCATTAACATTGAAAGTCACCTTTCCTTGATTACAATTAATAACAGCTCCTGCAGTATTAAGAAAAGGTCCCCCAAGAATAATAGACATATTATCATCGTCAGGCATTTCAAGCACAACAAAATTAGTTAATATTAAGCAATTGTGGGCCACCTGAACAGGTACATCCTCACAAATACCCACAGGAATAGTGGTAGATTTATCAGCCATTTGCAAAGATATATCAGTTGGTATTAATTTTTCAAGTTAAAGCCTCTTATAGAGAGAGAAAGGCATAACACTAACTCCATCTCACAAATCACACAAAGCAGTTCTAACATAACTGTTCTTAATAGAGCAAGGGATAGTTGGAATCCCTGGGTCTCCAAGTTTCTTAGGAACCTTACCATTGAAGGAATAATTAGCAAGCAAACTAGAAATTTCTTCATTAGGGATCTTCCTTTTATTCGAGACAATATCCTTCATATACTTAGAGTAAGGAGGCAATTTAATAGCATCAGTCAAAGGAATTTGCAGGAATAAAGGTTTCATCCACTCACAAAACTCATTATAGTGTTCATCTTCCTTTGACTTGTGTTTCTTATCAGGGAAAGGCATAGTTTTTTGGACCCAAGGCTCCCTTTCACTACCATGTTTCTTAGCAACAAAATCCTCTTTAGTGTATTTGCTATTCTTAGTGTGGTTTTCAGGTTCTTCTTCAACTTTTTCTTCATTAGGAACATCATTTTCTTCATTACCACTTTCAGTTTCAGCATCAGAGATAGATATACTATTAGGATATATAGCAGGTTCAGAGGGTTCTACAATAGTTTTATGCTTCTTTTTCCTTTTCTTATGAGTAGAACCACTATTTTCAGTTTGTTGAGAATCTTGCTCAATTCTTTTGGGATGCCCCTCAGGATATAGAGGATCCTCGGTAGCAGCTCCACTTCTAGTTCTAATTTCATAAGCATGTTTTTATTTAGCACCATTAACTAGCAAGTCGTTTTGCACTTTAACAAGTTGATCTATTTGAGTTTGAACCATTTGAAAGTGTTTAACAATCATTTTAACATCATTAGAGGTTCTTTCCACAATATCTTTCAACTCAACAATAGCTCTAGTGTTTTCCATTAGATGATTTTGCACCCTTTTATTAAAGTTATCTTGCTTAACAATAAAGATGTCGAATTCTTCTAAGCATTGATGAGGAGGTTTACAATAAGGGATATCACCTTCATCAAAGTGTTGGAGAGAGTGTACCTCAATAGTGGATGAGTAGGGAATAGGCTTACATAATTCATCTATAGGAGGTAAATTCTTAACATCTGCAGCTTTAATTCCCTTCTCCTTAAGACATTTCTTAGCTTCCTTCATTACTTCATCATTTAATTCAATAACTCCCCTCTTCTTTGATGTTGGAATAGGCACCAGAATAGTTGGTTCAGGTATAATTACTTCAGGTATAGCTTGTTTAGGAGGAGTCCAATCTTCATAATTCTTGCTTATTTTAGCCATTAATTCCTCAGCTTCCTTAGGAGTCCTATTCCTGAAAACACAATCAGCACAACTATCTAGGTATGTCCTAGATTCTTTAGTTAGTCTATTATAAAATATATCAAGAAGCTCATTCTTAGGTAATGGACTTCCAGCCTGTGCATGAATCAAAGCACAAAACCTTGCCCAAGATTAGGGCAATACCTCTTTTTCTCCCTGTTTAAAACCAAAAAGTTCCTGCAAAATAGCATGTCTAGCACTAGGAGGAAAATATTTCTGCAGGAAAGTACTAATCAAGCACTCAGGGCTATCAATAGATCCAGGAGGTAAATTACTAAACCAAGTTTTAGCTTATCCTTTCAGTGAAAAGGGGAAAATCTTGGCAACAAAGTAAGTACGCATCTTAATATCATCAAAAAACAAGCCACTCATGGTAGAAAGTTCATTCATATGTGCTACCGCACTTTCATTCTTAGTCCCACAAAAAGGTTCTTTCTTGACAATAGCTATGTAAGATAGATCGAGAGAGAAATCATAATCTTCATCTATAATGTTTATGGGAGAAGTAGCAAACTTAGCAGTAGGAGCCAATTTAGGTTTAATAGTACGCCTCTCAAGGAGACTCTTAACAGCGCTCCTATCATGGGTGTTTTTACATTCTTTAATAAATTCATCGGCCATCTCAACATAACCATCTTCAATATCATAACTTTCACTAAACTCAGGTGAACTAACAGGTGTAGTAGTGTCTTCATTAGGAGTTTCAGTATTTCCAGCTATAGTTCTAGCAATCGTAGCATCTAGGAAAGGACCTAATGAACCACTCTTATAAGGCAAAGTAGAAACATCATCATAAGCATCAGAAGTTTCAGATTCAGCAGTAGTAGCAGTGTGTGTAGCATGTGTATGTGGTGGTGTAACGAGGTTACTTATAACAGATGGTGAATCAAGAGCAGCAGAGGTGTTTAGAACCGTACCTCTTCTTGTAGTGGATGGTAAAATAGGAAACTTGCCATCACGAGACTTACCCATGATGGATGGATAGCAGCGAACAGTAGAGAATCCAAGTGAACTTGATAAATAAAGCTATGCTCCCCGGCAACGGCGCCAGAAAATAGTCTTGATGACCCACAAGTATAGGGGGTGTATCGCAGTATTTTCAAGGGAAGTGAAACCCAATTTATTGATTCGACACAAGGGGAGACAAAGAATATTTATAAGCCCTAACAACTGATTTGTCAATTCAGCTGCACCTGGAAACAATCTTACTCACGGCAGTTTATCAGTAGTAATAGTTTTGTAGTAGGAGTAGCAAAGTAACAGAAGTAGTAAAGTAAAGACAGAAGTAACAATAGCAGTAAATAGTGGGATTCGAGTGCGGTAGGCATAGGGATGGATGGACGGGCGTTGCATGGACAAGACAATTCACATAACAATCAGAACATAGGGCAATTGCAAATAAATAAGATAAAGCATCCAAGTAATAGATAATCCTAGGCATGTGTTCCATATATAGTCATACGTGCTCGCAATGAGAACTTGCACAAGATCTTTTTGTCCTGCCAGCCCATTTGCAGCGGGGCCTCAAGGGAACTACTGGAAATTAAGGTGATCCTTTTAATAGAGCACCGGAGCAAAGCATTAACACTCCGTGAACACATGTGATCCTCACATCAGAGCCATTCCCTCCAGTTATCCCGATTTCTGTCACTTTGGGGCCTTTGGTTCCGGACAACAACGTGTGTATACAACTTACAGATAAGACCATAAACAATACTATCATAATGAATCAATAACATGTTCAGATCTGAAATCATGGCACTCGGGCCCAAGTGACAAGCATTAAGCACAACAAGTCGCAACAAAGTCATAAAGCACTAATAAAAGTTACTAGGCACCATGCCCTAACAATCTGATGCCATTACATGAACGATCTCATCCAATCCCTACCATCCCCATAGCCTACAGCGGGGGATTACTCACTCATAGATGGGGGAAACATGGATGGTCGATGGAGAAGCGATGGTGATGATGATGACGATGATTTCCTCCAATTCCCCGTCCCGGTAGGGTGCCAGAACGGAGTTTCTAGTGCTGTTTTGTGAATCTAGTGGTGGCGGTGGAGCAGAACTCCTTCTGGAAAAATGTCAACCCCCCCCGGATTTTTTAGGTCAGAAGGCTTCTTATAGGCGAAGAGAGAGACCGAGGGGGTGCCTGGGGGGCCCACACCATGCCCTGGAGCGGCCAGGCCCAACCTCAAAAATTATTCTTTCTTTTTATCACTTACCTGCTCGAGGACGAGCAGGAGTTAAGCTTGGGGATGTTGATACATTGCAAATGCATCTATAATTTTTGATGTTCCATGCTTGGTTTTATCTACTTTCTTGTGTTTTGTACACACTTTGGAGTACTTTTCATATGATTTCTTAGACTAACCTATTAACAAGAGCCACAGTGCAAGTTGCCTGTTTTCTACTGTTTTTGGTTCTAGAAAGTCAGAAAATGAATATTCTCGGAATTGGATGGGACAAAAGCCAATATGCCTATTTTTCCCGGAGACTCACCGAGCCAGAATACGATACGGAGAGGGGCCACAGGGTGGCCACACCACCCCTAGGCGCGGGTACCCCCAGGCCACGCCAGGGCATGGTGTGGCCCCCCTGGCTGGTCACCGACCTTGCCTCCTTCGCCTATATATTCCTCCCGAGGCAGAAACCCTAAGTCATCAATCAGAAATCCACGAAAAGTTCCGCAGCGCCGCCGCCACCGAAGGGGAGATTCGGGGGACAGAAAGTCTCTGTTCCGGCACCCTGCCGGGATGGGGAAGTGCCCCCGGAGCCATCTCCATCGATCTCCACCACCATCTCCATCACCATTGCTGATTCCCATGATGAGGAGGGAGTAATTCTCTCTCGAGGCTAAGGGTTCTACCGGTAGCTATGTGTTCATCTCTGTCTCTATGCATGATCTTATTGAGATCATGAGCTTGTAATCTATAGATCTACCTTGCTACTCAAGTGCTTTAATAGATCTCTGCTCTCCCCATGTGTGTGAAAGTGACAGCGTGCACACCATGGTGGCACTTAGGCTAGAGATTACAAATACTTGTTATGAGTTATATTTGGAGTCGGATGTCTTTATGAAATTGTGGTGTTTGTTGGAACCATCTAGTACTCAAGGTGACAGTGTGGGGTTATCTAGATGGGGAAAGTGAACTTTGAGGAGTGCTGTTATAGCCCTACCATCGATTAGAGTGTTCAACCCGAGAGTAGTTTAGAGTAGTATCATAAAGAGATGATATTTATATGAGAGTGTTCACTAGTGAAAGTATGATCCCTAGGCCTTGTTTCTAAGCATTGATACACCGTTTGTAATTAGATCTGTTATATGTTTGCTTGCTTCCTTCTTTATTTCAGTTTTACTTTAGTCTTTTCCACGCCATCAAGTTATTCTCTATCACCATTACCACTTATAATTATCCATACCACTTGTATTTCACTATCTCTTTGCTGAACTAGTGCACCTATACACCTGACAAGTGTATTGGGTGTGTTGGGGACACAAGAGACTTCTTGTATCTTGATTGCAGGGTTGCTTGAGAGGGAATACCTTTGACCACTTCCTCCCTGAGTTCGATACACCTTGGGTGATCCACTTCAGGGAAAACTTGCTGCTGTTCTACAAACCTCTGCACTTGGAGGCCCAACAACTGTTTATAAGAATAGAAGTGAGTAGACATCAAGCTATTTTATGGCGCCGTTGCCAGGGAGGTAAGGTAAAAGGTACTCACATCCTCCGGTGTGAGTGCTCGAAGTTATTTCCTTTAGATTCTGCAATTTTGTCTTTTTTTTCTTGTTTTCACTAGTTAGGCTTAATGGAAAACAACAAAAAAATTAGAGAGCTTTATAGTATTTATCTTGAATTAGGACATGAAGTGTTTGAAGAGAAAATTAAAAAACCTATGGAACTTTATTTGCATGCTAATAGCAATGTTGTTAGTATGAATTCTTTGGACACCATTATTGCTAATGCTATGGAAAAGTCTAAGCTTGGGGAAGCTAGTTTTTATGAAAATGATCTTTTTAGTTCCCCAGCTTTGGAAGATAGCTATTCTATTTCTTATGATGATACCAAACCTCCAATATATGATGATTACAATGATGAATATGATATTTTTAGGCCACCTACTATTGAGGAGAAAATTAATTATGATTACAATATGCCTCCTATATTTGATGATTATGGTGATGAGAATAATAATGATAGCTATTTTGTTGAATTTGCTCCCACTACAATTAATAAGAATGACTATGTTTATGTGGAGAGTATTAATTCTTTTATGCATGTGGCTCATGATAAGAATGTTTCATGTGATAGTTATATTGTTAATTTTATTCATGATGCTACTGAAAGTTATTATGAGAGAGGGAAACATGGTTTTATGCATCTCAACAATATTAAATTTCCCCTCTTTATGTTGAAAGTTGTGAAGTTGCACTTGTTTTGCTTTCCTATGCTTGTTGCTTTGTGCTTTCATGACTTGTTTATTTACAAGATTCCTATGCATAGGAAGTGGGTTAGAATTAAATGTGTTTTGAATTTGCTTCTTGATGCTCTCTTTTACTTTAATTCATATTTCCTATGTGAGCATCTTCTCAAATTATCATGCCTAACTTAAAGACGTTAAAGAAAAGTACTTATTAGGAGATAACCCAAAAGTTTTAGATGTGTCTTGGAAGTTATTACCTCTGTAATAACCACTCCTTATCCTTTTTATTTGCCTTTTGTGCCAAGAGTAACCTTTAATGAGAGAGAAGTAATGATTGGGAAAGTTGCTGTCCCGAAACAGATTTCTGTGCTTCACCGTAAAAGTTCGTGTAAAATCTCTGTACGTCCTTTTGAGGCGTGAATTTTTGTGCTTCTGCCCCAGATTGTTGTCTAACTTTCGTTAGTTCAACACGTTTTGATTTGAGCAATAGAAGATCTTCTAAAAAATTTGTCTTTACCTGCTGGTCTGTATTGACAGATTTCTGCCATTTTCTGCATTTGCTTCTTGTTGGTTCCTTTTTGAGTTCTTTTGGGGAATTGAGCTTTTTGAGGGAAGTGCTACAGTATCTTGTGTTTTAATGGAAGTTTTATTGGTGTTGGAACTGAACCTAAAGACCTATTATCTTGAGTGCACTAATGTTGCTAATAAAGATTGTGTGAAGTTCTGTATGAAGGAAAAATTTCTGGTGTATGGAAGGAATGAGTAATGAGATGAAGAATGGACTAAAGCTCAATCTTGGGGATGCCACGCGTGTCACCCCAAGAAATATCCAAGAAGTACAAGCGTCAAAGCTTGGGGATGCCCAAGGCATCCCCTTCTTCATCAATAAAAATCCTAGGTTTCTTCCAAACGTTTCATTTTTATTGTTTCATGCACAGTTGTGTTGTTCTTGGAGCATCTTTTTTTGTTTTCTTTTTGGTTTTTTCGTTTGCTTTGTTTGCTTAGTTTGATGAATAAATTGGTTGGACCCCGTCTTTCATACATTGGTTTTCAAATAGTTTGGTTTGGATTGGAAAAGAGTAGGAAAGTTCATGCTTAAGTGGTAAAGAGAGCTAGTTTTTGACTGTGGCCTATGCTTTGTCATGCCATGCTTGATATTGTTTTGGCTTTATGCTTACTATTCGTTGCTGTAGCATGACTTGTTATAAACAATTGAGATTGCTTAATGTGCCTTGGATGAATCATGCATTGTTTTAGCATATTAAAGCATAGTATAGTGGTATTCTCCTTTGATGCTTTATTTTGGTTGACTTGGCGCATGCTCACACCATGTTATGACTATCCCAAGTCACCATAAGCCTTTATGATCCTTTAGTTTTCAACTTATAGTATCACTTTATGCTTTGATCAATGATGTTTTATCGCTCTGCATGATTATGGCCATTATTGCTCTCCTAGTTTGTCGCTCCCAGTCTTTTGCTAGCCTCCACAACCAAGTATGAGTTCCACTCATGCATCCAACTCCCTAAACCAAGTTATTCCAAAGAGTCCACCATACCTACCTATTATCTTATGCTATTCCAAGTATATTCATGCTTTTGTTTACCTTCCAAATTAAACTTGTTATGAGAAAACTAGTTATTAAAGCTCTCACCACTTGATGGCACACTTTACTTTTCTTGCCCTTAATAAACTTGAACCATTGTTTCGTCTATGTTGTATATTCTTGCACTTATTTGTTGGGAATTAGCAGAACCATGCTGTCATGGGGAACCCTTTCAACATTGCACTTGGTACTTATACCTAGTTGATATCATGCTCTTTTGTATATGGATGTCGTCGGTGTGAAATGAAAGGGGAGCTTGTAAGTCCATGGAGTTATGTATATGTGTTAGAGAAACGCCTGGGTCGCTGGTCTAATCCATGCTGACATGGTGGAAACCTGCAGCGTAACCATAATGAGCTGTCTATGAAGCATTCTTATTATAAAAAAGAGTCCTATATTGAGAAAAAAGAGAAAAGAAAAAAAGAGATTATGAAAAGAGGAAAGAGAGAAAAAAGCACCATATTCCCATGGTAAATAAGAAGATTGCTGAGATGCTCATTGTCTACTTGCCTTGTCATTTTGATATGGGGATTCTTCCGTATCATCGGGCAAGGGGTACCCCGTTGGCGGTTCTCTATGATACACATGTACTTATGATGACAGAACTTACCGGTGACTAAACTTGAGTAGCATGAGGAGCGGCCCTCGTATTCAAGGGACATGAGATTTCTAACTTATACTTCGTCAAGCATATAATCCATAGTTTGTTCACTTTAACCTCAATCACTTCAAGATTCTTATGATAGAGGCAATGAGAGCTGAAAGCTAATAAGTACCATAATTTTTGGAAGCTCTTTATGAAACTTGAATTCTTGCTTCCTTCTATGAAGGCCTTTCTTCCACCATTATATTGAGTCTCCACCTTCTACCTTTATGCACCTACTTTGAGAGCATAGTGGCCATTCTTAGTTCTATGTGCATTGTCCCAAGACTAGTTGATTGATGCATACTTGATATTGCTTGTTTTAAACTATTTGTATCTAGTCACTCTTATGAACTTTGAAGGTGTCCTATGCATTTATGTTTGCTACTCTATGAGGGACAAGCTGAATGCCACTATGCTATGTTTTCTTTATGTGAAACAAACAAACGTCTTGCAAAGCATTATTATTCATGAATCTTTTGTTTGTGCCATTTCATGTTACAACACAGTTTTTTTGTCTTATTTCTAGAACTTTGTCTTTCATGTTATGATTGAAGTACTATGATCCCAGCTTTGAATGTTTTATAAATACTTTGATCAAGTTTATGATGGTGCATGTCACCTCAAAAATTATTCTTTCTTTTTATCACTTACCTACTCGAGGACGAGCAGGAGTTAAGCTTGGGGATGTTGATACATTGCAAATGTATCTATAATTTTTGATGTTCCATGCTTGGTTTTATCTACTTTCTTGTGTTTTGTCCACACTTTGGAGTACTGTTCATATGATTTCTTGGACTAACCTATTAGCAAGAGCCACAGTGCCAGTTGCCTTTTTTCTGCTGTTTTTGGTTCCAGAAAGTCAGAAAATGAATATTCTCGGAATTGGATGGGACAAAAGCCAATATGCCTATTTTTCCCGGAGACTCACGGAGCCAGAATACGAGACGGAGAGGGGCCACAGGGTGGCCACACCACCCCTAGCCGCGGGTACCCCCAGGCCACGCCAGGGCATGGTGTGGCCCCCCTGGCTGGCCACCGACCTTGCCTCCTTCGCCTATATATTCCTCCCGAGGCAGAAACCCTAAGTCATCAATTAGAAATCCACGAAAAGTTCCGCAGCGCCGCCGCCACCGAAGGGGAGATTCGGGGGACAGAAAGTCTCTGTTCCGGCACACTGCAGGGACGGGGAAGTGCCCCCGGAGCCATCTCCATCGATCTCCACCACCATCTCCATCACCATTGCTGATTCCCATGATGAGGAGGGAGTAGTTCTCTCTCGAGGCTAAGGGTTCTACCGGTAGCTATGTGTTCATCTCTCTCTATGCATGATCTTATTGAGATCATGAGCTTGTAATCTATAGATCTACCTTGCTACTCAAGTGCTTTAATAGATCTCTGCTCTCCCCATGTGTGTGAAAGTGACAGCGTGCACACCATGGTGGCACTTAGGCTAGAGATTACAAATACTTGTTATGAGTTATATTTGGAGTCGGATGTCTTTATGAAATTGTGGTGTTTGTTGGAACCATCTAGTACTCAAGGTGAAAGTGTGGGGTTATCTAGATGGGGAAAGTGAACTTTGAGGTGTGCTGTTATAGCCCTACCATCGATTAGAGTGTTCAATCGGAGAGTAGTTTAGAGTAGTATCATAAAGAGAAGATATTTATATGAGAGTGTTAACTAGTGAAAGTATGATCCCTAGGCCTTGTTTCTAAGCATTGATACACCGTTTGCAATTAGATCTGTTATATGTTTGCTTGCTTCCTTCTTTATTTCAGTTTTACTTTAGTCTTTTCCACGCCATCAAGTTATTCTCTAACACCATTACCACTTATAATTATCCATACCACTTGTATTTCACTATCTCTTCGCTGAACTAGTTCAAATATACACCTGACAAGTGTATTGGGTGTGTTGGGGACACAAGAGCCTTCTTGTATCTTGATTGCAGGGTTGCTTGAGAGGGAATACCTTTGACCACTTCCTCCCTGAGTTCGATAAACCTTGGGTGATCCACTTAAGGGAAAACTTGCTGCTGTTCTACAAACCTCTACACTTGGAGGCCCAACAACTGTCTACAAGAATAGAAGTGCGTAGACATCAAGCTATTTTCTGGCGCCGTTGCCAGGGAGGTAAGGTAAAAGGTACTCACATCCTCCGGTGTGAGTGCACGAAGTTATTTCCTTTAGATTCTACAATTTTGTCTTTTTGTTTCTTGTTTTCACTAGTTAGGCTTAATGGAAAACAACAAAAATATTAGAGAGCTTTATAGTATTTATCTTGAATTAGGACATGAAGTGTTTGAAGAGAAAATTAAAAAACCTATGGAACTTTATTTGCATGCTAATAGAAATGTTGTTAGTATGAATTCTTTGGACACCATTATTGCTAATGCTATGGAAAAGTCTAAGCTTGGGGAAGCTAGTTTTTATGAAAATGATCTTTTTAGTTCCCCAGCTTTGGAAGATAGCTATTCTATTTCTTATGATGATAACAAACCTCCAATATATGATGATTACAATGATGAATATGATATTTTCAGGCCACCTACTATTGAGGAGAAAATTAATTATGATTACAATATGCCTCCTATATTTGATGATTATGGTGATCAGAATAATAATGATAGCTATTTTGTTGAATTTGCTCCCACTACAATTAATAAGAATGACTATGTTTATGTGGAGAGTATTAATTCTTTTATGCATGTGGCTCATGATAAGAATGTTTCATGTGATAGTTATATTGTTAATTTTATTCATGATGCTACTGAAAGTTATTATGAGAGAGGGAAACATGGTTTTATGCATCTCAACAATATTAAATTTCCCCTCTTTATGTTGAAAGTTGTGAAGTTGCACTTGTTTTGCTTTCCTATGCTTGTTGCTTTGTTCTTTCATGACTTGTTTATTTACAAGATTCCTATGCATAGTAAGTGGGTTAGAATTAAATGTGTTTTGAATTTGCTTCTTGATGATCTCTTTTACTTCAATTCATATTTCCTATGTGAGCATCTTCTCAAATTATCATGCCTAACTTAAAGGCGTTAAAGAAAAGTACTTATTAGGAGATAACCCAAAAGTTTTAGATGTGTCTTGGAAGTTATTACCTCTGTAATAACCACTCCTTATCCTTTTTATTTGCTTTTTGTGCCAAGAGTAACCTCTAATGAGAGAGAAGTAATGATTGGGAAAGTTGATGTCCCGAAACAGATTTATGTGCTTCACCGTAAAAATTCGTGTAAAATCTCTGTACGTCCTTTTGAGGCGTGATTGTTTTTGCTTCTGCCCCAGGTTGTTATCTAACTTTCGTTAGTTCAACACTTTTTGATTTGAGCAACAGAAGGTCTTCTAAAAAATTCGTCTTTACCTGTTGGTCTGTATTGACAGATTTCTGCCATTTTCTGCATTTGCTTCTCGTTGGTTCCTTTTTGAGTTCTTTTGGGGAATTGAGATTTTTGAGGTAAGTGCTACAGTATCTTGTGTTTTAATGGAAGTTTTATTGGTGTTAGAACTGAACCTGAAGACCTATTATCTTGAGTGCACTAATGTTACTAATAAAGATTGTGTGAAGTTTTGTATGAAGGAAAAATTTTAGGTGTATGGAAGGAATGAGTAATGAGATGAAGAATGGACTAAATCTCAATCTTGGGGATGCCACGCGTGTCACCCCGAGAAATATCCAAGAAGTACAAGCGTCAAAGCTTGGGGATGCCCAGGGCATCCCCTTCTTCATCAATAAAAATCCTAGGTTTCTTCCAAACGTTTCATTTTTATTGTTTCATGCACAGTTGTGTTGTTCTTGGAGCGTCTTCTTTTTCGTTTTTGTTTTGGTTTTTTTGTTTGCTTAGTTTGATGAATAAATTGGTTGGACCCCGTCTTTCATACATTGGTTTTCAAATAGTTTGGTTTGGATTGGAAAAGAGTAGGAAAGTTCATGCTTAAGTGGTAAAGAGAGCTAGTTTTTGACTGTGGCCTATGCTTTGTCATGCCATGCTTGATATTGTTTTGGCTTTATGCTTAGTATTCATTGCTGTAGCATGACTTGTTATAAACAATTGAGATTGCTTAATGTGCCTTGGATGAATCATGCGTTGTTTTAGCATATTAAAGCATATTATAGTGGTATTCTCCTTTGATGCTTTATTTTGGTTGACTTGGCGCATGCTCACACCATGTTATGACTATCCCAAGTCACCATAAGCCTTTATGATCCTTTAGTTTTCAACTTATAGTATCACTTTATGCTTTGATCAATGATGTTTTATCGCTCTGCATGATTATGGCCATTATTGCTCTCCTAGTTTGTCGCTCCCAGTCTTTTGCTAGCCTCCACAACCAAGTATGAGTTCCACTCATGCATCCAACTCCCTAAACCAAGTTATTCCAAAGAGTCCACCATACCTACCTATTAGCTTATGCTATTCCAAGTATATTCATGCTTTTGTTTACCTTCCAAATTAAACTTGTTATGAGAAAACTAGTGATTAAAGCTCTCACGAACTTGATGGCACACTTTACTTTTCTTGCCCTTAATAAACTTGAACCATTGTGTCGTCTATGTTGTATATGCTTGCACTCATTTGTTGGGAATTAGCAGAACCATGCTTTCATGGGGAACGCTTTCAACATTGCACTTGGAACCTGTACCTAGTTGATATCATGCTCTTTTGTATATGGATGTCGTCGGTGTGAAATGAAAGGGAAGCTTGTATGTCCATGGAGTTATGTATATGTGTTAGAGAAACTCCTGGGCTGTTGGTCTAATCCATGCTAACATGGTGGAAACCTCTAGCGTAACCATAATGAGCTGTATATGAAGCATTCTTCTTATAAAAAAAGAGTCCTATATTGAGAAAAAAGAGAAAAGAAAAAAAAGAGATTATGAAAAGAGGAAAGAGAGAAAAAAGCACCATATTCCCATGGTAAATAAGAAGATTGCTGAGATGCTCATTGTCTACTTGCCTTGTCATTTTGATATGGGGATTCTTCCGTATCATCGGGCAAGGGGTACCCCGTTGGCGGTTCTCTATGATACACATGTACTTACGATGATAGAACTTACCGGTGACTAAACTTGAGTAGCATGAGGAGCGACCCTCATATTCAAGGGACATGAGATTTCTAACTTATACTTCGTCAAGCATATACTCCATAGTTTGTTGACTTTAACCTTAATCACTTCAAGATGCTTATGATAGAGGCAATGAGAGCTGAAAGCTAATAAGTACCATAATTTTTGGTAGCTCTTTATGAAACTTGAATCCCTGCTTCCTTCTATGAAGGCCTTTCTTCCACCATTATATTGAGTCTCCACCTTCTACCTTTATGCACCTACTTTGAGAGCATAGTGGCCATTCTTAGTTCTATGTGCATTGTCCCAAGACTAGTTGATTGATGCATACTTGATATTGCTTGTTTTAAACTATTTGTATCTAGTCACTCTTATGAACTTTGAAGGTGTCCTATGCATTTATGTTTGCTACTCTCTGAGGGACAAGCTGAATGCCACTATGCTATGTTTTCTTTATGTGAAACAAACAAACGTCTTGCAAAGCATTGTTATTCATGAATCTTTTGTTTGTGCCTTTTCATGTTACAACATAGTTTCTTTGTCTTATTGCTAGAACTTTGTCTTTCATGTTATTATTGAAGTATTATGATCCCAGCTTTGAATGTTTTATAAATACTTTGATCAAGTTTATGATGGTGCATGTCACCTCAAAAAATATTATTTCTTTTTATCACTTACCTACTCGAGGACGAGCCGGAGTTAAGCTTGGGGATGTTGATACATTGCAAATGTATCTATAATTTTTGATGTTCCATGCTTGGTTTTATCTACTTTCTTGTGTTTTGTCCACACTTTGGAGTACTTTTCATATGATTTCTTGGACTAACCTATTAACAAGAGCCACAGTGCCAGCTGCCTGTTTTCTGCTGTTTTTGGTTCCAGGAAAGTCAGAAAATGAATATTCTCGGAATTGGACGGGACAAAAGCCAAAATCATTATTTTACCGGGGGACACCAGGAGCCAGAATACGAGACGGAGAGGGCCCATAGGGTGGCCACACCACCCCTAGGCGCGGGTACCCCCAGGCCACGCCAGGGCATGGTGTGGGCCCCCTGGCTGGCCACCGACCTTGCCTCCTTCGCCTATATATTCCTCTCGAGGCAGAAACCCTAAGTCATCAATCAGAAATCCACGAAAAGTTCCACAGCGCCATCGCCACCGAAGGAGAGATTCGGGGGACAGAAAGTCTCTGTTCCGGCACCCTGCCGGGACGGGGAAGTGCCCCCGGAGCCATCTCCATCGATCTCCACCACCATCTCCATCACCATTGCTGATTCCCATGATGAGGAGGGAGTAGTTCTCTCTCGAGGCTAAGGGTTCTACCGGTAGCTATGTGTTCATCTCTCTCTCTATGCATGATCTTATTGAGATCATGAGCTTGTAATCTATAGATCTACCTTGCTACTCAAGTGCTTTAATAGATCTCTGCTCTCCCCATGTGTGTGAAAGTGACAGCGTGCACACCATGGTGGCACTTAGGCTAGAGATTACAAATACTTGTTATGAGTTATATTTCGAGTTGGATGTCTTTATGAAATTGTGGTGTTTCTTGGAACTATCTAGTACTCAAGGTGACAGTGTGGGGTTATCTAGATGGGGAAAGTGAACTTTGAGGTGTGCTGTTATAGCCCTACCATTGATTAGAGTGTTCAACCGGAGAGTAGTATCATAAAGAGAAGATATTTATATGAGAGTGTTCACTAGTGAAAGTATGATCCCTAGGCCTTGTTTCTAAGCATTGATACACCATTTGCAATTAGATCTGTTATATGTTTGCTTGCTTCCTTCTTTATTTCAGTTTTACTTTAGTCTTTTCCACGCCATCAAGTTATTCTCTATTACCATTACCACTTATAATTATCCATACCACTTGTATTTCACTATCTCTTCGCCGAACTAGTGCACATATACACCTGCCAAGTGTATTGGGTGTGTTGGGGACACAAGAGACTTCTTGTATCTTGATTGCAGGGTTGCTTGAGAGGGAATACCTTTAACCACTTCCTCCCCGAGTTCGATAAACCTTGGGTGATCCACTTAAGGGAAAACTTGCTGCTTTTCTACAAACCTCTACACTTGGAGGCCCAACAACTGTCTACAAGAATAGAAGTGCGTAGACATCAAGCTTCCACCTCATGAATGAGGAAGAGGTGGGGGCACCCCCTTGGCCGCTGGCCATGGAAGGGGAGGAGCCCCCCTCTACTCCCTCACAAAGCACACCTCCTCGTGAAGGATCTCTCTCCCCCTCTAGATATATTCGCCCATGGTCTCAGATTAGCGAGATACATGTTCCCGGTGGCCTTGCATCTGGAAGGAGTTGCTGCTTCCGCTGATTCACTGGAGCGAGGAGGTGGAGGTTGTCTGATGGCTTGAACGTGTGTGCAAGGATGGATGCGCTGTTGATTTGCGGCGCTAGGACTTCCACAAGATCTTGAGATCGGCAAGCGTACGACTACATTATCCACGAGTTCCAACTCGTTAACAAAACTCTGTTGTCTTCGAGGGTAAGTTCTCTATGGATGTATATCCACCCGTTGCTTGTATCTAGTAGATAGATCTTGGCGTATAGTTCTCATCATAGGATTTTTTTTTGTTTTCTTTGCTGCGAACCCTATAGTGGTATCAGAGCCTGATCTATGCGTAGGTGCTTTGCACGGGTAGTACACATATGTTTATATGTGGGCGATGATGATCATGTTATCGCTCCTTTCATGTATTTTGGATATTGGTGGCATAGTGGGATGAAGCGGCCCAGACCAACCTTACATGTCATCGTACATGAGACTGGTTCCACGACTGACATGCAACTAGTTTTGCATAAGTGGCTGGCGGGTGTCTGTCTCTCCTACTATAGTCAATATCTGATTTACAATGAGTTGCTAATAACTTGGTTATCCTCGTTGTGGTTCCATGTTTGTAGGTGAGAACGGTTCTATCTTCGAAAGCCCTAAGCCACGTAAAACTTGCAATGGATAAATTAGAGGCATCTAGTTTAGATCGTTGCTGGGCTAGTGTCTTGATATGGTATTGTTGTAAGTAAATGTATGATAGATACTCTTACAACACACTTAACGTGTAAGTTCCATAGACCTTGGTCTTACACACAAAGGAATGATAGAGATCATACCACGATGCATATGATAGAGATCAAATACATGGACCATATCATCTCACTTTACACATTAGATGTTTGCATCTTATATTGCTAGTTTGGCACTTTTAGTAGCATTGTAAGATGATCCCTCATTTAAATATCAAGATAAAATGTGTTCTTCCTTAAGTATGCACCGTTCTATGGATCGTGTTTCGAGACATCACGTGATTATCGGGTGTACTCGACTCTACGCTTTCATACAACGGGTGTAAGACAGTTTTACACACGCGAATACTAAGGTTCTTACTTTGCGAGCCTAGCATGTACAGACATGGCCTCGGAACACGGACCGAAAGGTTAAGCATGAGTCATATAGTTGATATGATGCCCATATAGATGCTCGCCTTTGAAGCTACACCGACTCACGTGATGATCGGACTTGGTGTAGTGGATTTGGTTCATGCAATCACCAAAAGGACACGAGGGATGTCGTTTTTGAGTGGGAGTTCATTAGTAATTTGGATTAGTTGAACTCAATCTATCATAAACTTAGTCTAAATAAACTTTACAAATTCTGTTGTAGATGGCACCACCTGCTTTTAATTTCAATGTGTTCATGGAGAAAGAGAAACTTGCTGCGAATGGTAGTAACTTCACCAACTGGGCTATGAATTTGAGGATTGTCCTCACTCCTGCACAAAAGCAATATGTGCTAGAGGCACCGCTAGGCCCCCCACCATCTCCCGATGCCCCTGACGAGGAAAAGAATGTCTATATAACTCGTCAGGAAGACCACAACTTAGTTCATTGTGGCATATTGTATGGGCTAGAGCCAGAACTTCGAAAGCGTTTCGAAAATGGCAATGCCTTTGATACCATGGGAGAATTGAAAATGATTTTCGATACCCATGCTGTCATAGAGAGTTATAATGCTTCTGAAAAGTTCTTTAGCTGCATGATGGAGGAGAACAACTCCGTTAGTGAGCACGTACTCAAAATGTCTGGGTACACCGATAAGCTTGTGTCCTTGGGAATAACGATTCCCATTGACTTAGGCATACATCGTGTTCTCCAATCTCTGCCACCTAGCTACAAGAGCTTCGTGATGAACTATAACATGCAGGGCATGAAGAAGTCTCTTCCCGAGCTTCTGTCAATGCTTAAGACTGTAGAAGTGGGGATTAGGAAAGAACATCAAGTGTTGATGATCAATAAGACCACTGGTTTCAAGAAGGACAAGAAAGGCACACAGAAGGGAAAGAAGGGCGGCAAATCTGTTGCCGCGCCTAAAAAGAAATCCCGAGCTGGCCCTAAGTCTGATACTGAGTGCTACTATTGCAAGGGGACTGGCCATTGGAAGCGCAACTGCCCCAAGTATTTGGCGGACAAGAAGGCCGACAAGGCAAACAAAGGTATATGTGATATACATGTTATTGATGCGTACTTGACTAGTACTCGCAGTAGCACCTGGGTATTTGATACGGGATCGGTTGCTAATGTAACTCGATTCAGGGGCTACGGAACAAGCGACAGCTAGCAAGGGATGAGGTCACGATGCGGGTCGGCAATGGATCAAGAGTTGATGTGATCGCCGTCGGAACGCTGCCCCTCCATATGCCGTCGGGATTAGTGATAAATCTGAATAATTGTTATTTGGTGCCTGCACTGAGCATGAACATTGTATCCGGATCATGTTTGATGCGAAGTGGTTATTTCTTTAAATCTGAAAACAATGGTTGTTCGATTTATATGAATGATATATTTCATGGTCATGCACCTGTGATGAATGGTTTATTCCTGTTGGATCTCGATAGTAGTATTACGCATATTCGTAATGTTGAAGCTAAAAGGATTAAACTTGATAATGATATATCTGCATATATGTGGCACTGCCGTCTAGGTCATATTGGCGTTAAATGCATGAAGAAACTCCATTCTGATGGACTTTTGGAATCACTTGATTTTAAATCATTTGATACATGTGAGCCATGCCTTATGGGCAAGATGACTAGAACGCCGTTTTCCGGTTCAATGGAATGGGTGACATATTTATTGGAAATCATACATACTGATGTGTGTGGACCAATGAGTGTGTCGGCGCGAGGTGGATATCGTTATTTTGTTACTTTCATGGATGATTTGAGTAGATACGGGTATATCTATTTGATGAAACATAAGTCTGAAACCTTTGAAAAGTTCAAGGAATTTCAGAATGAAGTGGAAAATCATCGTAACAGAAAGATCAAATTTCTGCGGTCCGACCGTGGAGGAGAGTATCTTAGTTACGAGTTTAGAACACATATGAAAGACTGTGGAATAGTTTCACAACTCACGCCAGCCGGAACACCACAACGTAATGGTGTGTCGGAACATCGTAATCGTACTTTATTGGGTATGGTTCGATCGATGATGTCTCTGACTGACTTACCACTGTCATTTTGGGGTTATGCACTGGAAACCGCTACATTCACTTTAAATCGGGCACCATCTAAATCCGTTGAAACGACACCGCATGAATTATGGTTTCGAAACAAACCTAAGCTGTCATTTCTTAAAGTTTGGGGATGCGATGTTTATGTGAAGAAACTTCAGCCGGATAAACTCGAACCCAAAGCGGAAAAATGCATCTTCATAGGATACCCTAAGGAAACGATTGGAATACCTTCTATCACAGATCCGAGGGCAAGGTTTTTTTTGCCAAGAATGGATCCTTTCTTGAGAAGGAGTTTCTCGCAAAAGGTGTGAGTAATCGGAAGGTAGAACTCGAAGAGGTTATTGAACCTTCTCTTCATGAAATGGCGAGTGGCGCAACACCAGAAGTTGTTTCGGAGTTGACTTCACCTGATGAAGAGAGAGCTAATGATAATGATCATGAAACTCCGAAAGAGGATACTACCAAACCTCGTAGGTCAAGCAGGACACGTGCAACTCCTAAACTGTACGGCAATCCTGTTATGACTTTCATGGTTGATAAATGGTTGACCCTGCAACATATGAAGAAGCGATGATGAGCCCGGATTCCAACAAATGGCTAGAAGCCATGAAATCCGAGATGGAATCCATGTACGAAAACCAGGTTTAGACCTTGGTGGACTTACCTCACGATCGAAAGGCCATTGAGAATAAATGGATTTTCAAAATAAAAACTGATGCTTATGCTAATGTGCCATCTATAAAGCTCGACTTGTCGCAAAGGGGTTTCGACAGATTCAAGGAGTTGACTACGATGAGACATTCTCTCCTGTAGCGATGCTAAAGTCGGTTAGGATTATGTTAGCAATTGCTGCATATTTCGATTATGAAATATGGCAGATGGATGTCAAAACTGCGTTCCTCAATGGTAATATTGAAGAAGAGTTGTATATGATACAACCTAAGGGTTTTGTCAATCCTAAGGATGCTGATAAGGTATGCAAGCTTCAGCGATCCATCTATGGACTAAAGCAAGCATCCCGGAGTTGGAATCTCCACTTTGATGAGGTGATCAAAGAGTTTGGATTTGTCCAAACTTATGGAGAGGCTTGTATTTACAAGAAAGTGAGTGGGAGCAATGTGGCATTTCTAATATTATATGTGGATGACATATTATTGATTAGAAATGATATAGATCTTTTAAACAGTGTTAAAAGTTATCTAAACAGCAAATTTTCGATGAAGGACCTTGGTGAAGCTTCATATATATTAGGCATTAAAATCTATAGAGATAGATCAAGGCGCCTAATTGGGCTATCGCAAAGTACATACCTTGATATGATATTAAAGAAGTTTAATATGGATAGAAGTAAGAAGGGGTTCTTACCTATGTTGCAAGGCAATACATTGAGTAAGACTCAAAGTTTGGCTACAGCAAAAGAAAGAGAGATAATGGATAAGATCCCCTATGCCTCAGCCATAGGCTCTATAATGTACGCCATGCTATGTACAAGACCGGATGTGGCACATGCTATTAGTTTGACTAGTAGGTACCAATCTGATCTAGGTTCGGAACACTGGATAGCGGTCAAGAATATGCTTAAGTACTTAAGAAGAACTAAGGATATGTTTCTTATATACGGAGGTGAAGAAGAGCTTGTCGCTAAGTGTTATGTCGATGCTAGCTTTGACACCAATCCAGATGCCTCTAAGTCTCAATCTGGATATGTATTTCTCTTGAACGGAGCAGCAATTAGTTGGAGGAGTTCCAAACAACATGTGGTGGCTGGATCAACGACGGAGGCGGAATATGTTGCTGCTTCAGAAGCGGCGCATGAAGCGGTTTGGATGAAGGAGTTCATAAAGGAACTAGGTGTGGTTCCTAGTGCATTGGACCCAATGGTGATCTATTGTGACAACAATGGAGCCATAGCCAACGCCAAGGAACCAAGGTCTCACAAGAATTCCAAGCATATTAAGCGCCGGTTTCACTCCATCCACGAGCATGTCAAGGATGGAGATATAAAGATTTGTAAAGTACACACGGACCTAAATGTAGCAGATCCGTTGACTAAAGTTCTCCCTAGGGCAAAACATGATCAACACCAGAACTCCATGGGTGTTAGATTTATCACTATGTGAACTCGATTATTGTCTCTAGTGCAAGTGGGAGACTGAAGAAAATATGCCCTGAGAGGCAATAATAAAGTTGTTATTATGTATTCCTTGTATATGATAGATGTTTATTTTGCATGCTATAATTGTATTGATAGGAAACGTCAATACATGTGTGTTTAATAAACAAAAAGGTTCCTAGTTATGCCTCTCTTATAGACTAGCTCGTTGATTAACAAGATGATCAAAGTTTCTTGATCATGGACATTTGATGTTGTTAATAACGAGGTCACAACATTTGTGAAATGATGTGATGAACATTCATCCGAAGTATAGGATTACGATCAAAGTCATTATGTTTATGTTGCTATAATATCATACGAAGCAATCTTAGTCCTTAGACCATGAGATCGTGTTAATTGCTAACACCGGAAAAGTATCTTGATAACATCAAACGTCACACCGTAACAGGGTGACTATAAAGGTGGGTTCAGTGCTACGAAGGTGTTATGTTGAGGTTCATGGATCAAGTGTGTAATTTGTCAATCCTGATGACGGATAGATATACTTTGGGCCCTCTCGGTGATATCACATTAAGATAGCTTGCAAGCAAGTGATGTGATCACTAGAATGTTATATCACGGGAACGAGAAAAGAGTGCATGTCGGTAAAGAGATCAAACTAGGTATTTGGATACCGATGATCGAATCTCGGACATGTATTATATCATGAGACAAAGGGATTAAGTTACTAGCGTTAAAGGTTCTTATGATCACAGAAGTCATCGTTGAATGTGCAGGAGTGACTATGGATCTCCAAGTCCCGCTTCTGATTATTGATTTGAGAGGGGTCTCAATCATGTCTGCATTATTCGTGAACCGTAGGGTGACACACTTAAGGGTTGCCGGACACCATTTTGGAGCACATATGTTTGAGATGAAGAAATTGCAAAGCGTAGGAATTGTTTCGATGGAAACCAGAATTGTTTCAGGTGAAATTGCGGAAACTGGTTCTCCATGTGATATTGAAATGTTACAAGGGGCTTTATGTGAATGTTTGTTAATTAAATTAATTAACAAAATTCTGAATAAAATAAATAAAAGAGTTTTATTAATTGATAGTTGCATTAAATTTGGTGGAAATTTAATGCATGTGAGTGGAACTTTGGGTGGAGGCTAAATTGATGTGAGTGGAGCTTCCATCACATGAATGAGGAAGAGGTGGGGGCACCCCCTTGGCCGCCGGCCATGCGAGGGGAGGAACCTCCCTCTCCTATAAAAGGCCCCCCTCTCCCCCCTCACAAAGCACACCTCCTCGTAAAGGATCTCTTTCCCCCTCTAGATATATTCCCTCATGGTCTCGGATTAGCGAGATACATGTTCCCGGTGGCCTTGCGTCTGGAAGGAGTTGCTGCTTCCGCTGATTCACTGGAGCGAGGAGGTGGAGGTTATCTGGTGGCTTGAACGTGTGTGCGAGGACGGATGCGCTGCTGATTTGCGGTGCTAGGACTTCCACACGATCTTGAGATCGGCAAGCCTACGACTACATCATCCACGAGTTCCAACTCGTTAACAAAACTCTGTTGTCTTCGAGGGTAAGTTCTTTATGGATGTATATCCACCTGTTGCTTGTATCTAGTAGATAGGTCTTGGCGTATAGTTCTCATCGTAGGAATTTTTTCTTTGCTGCGAACCCTACACATTTGTGGAGGCTCAAAGGAGCTAGCTAGTTTGTTTATTTGTTTGCCACAATGAACATTTTGTGTTGTTTGTTTAATTTTATGGACTTATAATAAATATGAATGTTCAATTATTTATTTGTTACACTGAACTCGTTTAAATTACTTGTTGATTTAATTAAAAAAGTTGTTGATTTTTTTATATGGGGGCACGACCCCTATATGGTCCAAAATCTGGCCGCGCAGGACGCCGTATGGGGAGGGACAGTGAGATGCTCTAAGAGTGTATATTCCGTCTTTGCGAGGAGTCTAGCACGAAGGAAGCCAGGGAATCGAGTTGTGTTACTACCGAGCCTCCACAAAACTATAGGAGTCATCTAAAAAAACTATACTAATACTATAGCTGTAAAGAGTAAATACGCTATGCAAGTAGCTATAAATATATACATTGGACGGCTGGCAGCCCTCGGTTCCCATTTACAGTATTAAAACTAATCACAATGGGTGTATCATACATTAATATCATATATATGATACTAACTCTATAGTGGATATTATCATATTTATTATTTTATAGAATTTCAATACAAATATGTGTACTTGATCTACTTGTCATTAAATATTTAGTTCTATGTGCTTTGATTCTGTAATTAAGAGCACGTACAATAGGATACAGTCAGCTGGCTATAAAAGATAAAATATAATTTGGGTGAGGTGGAGGAGAGAGAATGTAAGCGGGCTGTAAGTTAAGAGTCAGCTCTAACACGTGGTAGTAGACACTTTATCAGAGTGACACATGAGCCACATATTGATTAAGTAGTACATTTTTGTAGCCAACTATTTGTATATATTGGCTATAGAGATGGCTATAGATAACGTGTCATTTTCTTATAGACAACAACCGACTATTATTGAACTTGCTCTAACATAGGGTGATACTACTACCGTCTCTTTCTTTATTTATTGCATTGCCACATCAGATTGTTGGTTACATGACATGCATGGTACTTGGTATGATACTTCCATTGGGACTAGTCTAACAACTTAGTTGTGCGATGATGACACTAGTGTACTGGTCTGCCACACTGCACACACACACCTTTCTCGTCATGTCTACTACTCTCTCCGTCCCAAAATAAGTGACGTGGGTTTGTCTAGATTTGCTTGTATTTAGACATATTTTAGTATATAAATACGTACGAATTAGGCAAACTCGAGTCACTTATTTTTGGATAGAGGGAGTACATGCACCTCTATGCCATGTAGGAGTAGGTGTAAAGATAATTTTTATCCTGTTAGAAACGAAAATAGAAGTTGTGGCGAGCATAATATTAGGCACGATCAAACTTAAGATTATATAAGTTTACAGGAGATTCTGCTCTCGGCGGAAAGTTGCCACGAACATAATATTATTCATTTTTAGTGAAGGGAGTAATTCTGAAGTTGAAGTGTGGTTTCTATTGCCCTGGTTTAGTACTTTAGGAAAAAATGTGTACACTAAATAAAACCATCTGTTCAGGAGGGATAGATGCCAACAAGTACCTCTTCATTTTCATTTAAACTTTGCACAATGATTACTCTATACTAGTGAGACTATACAAGCATACAGAGTTAGGGTCCTTATCATGTTATCATCAATAGGCTATGCCTCCTAGTAGGGTAGTACTCAAAAACAGAAAATGTCTCGAATACACACACTGCACGAGCAACCTCTAGTATTCTTCATATGTACTTACATGATAAACTACTACTAGTATGAGCGGGCAACCAGGGGAAGCCCTAACCCCACACCCTCCCCTATCCCCTCTCCCTCTCCCCTTCCTCCTTCCCCTCCCCTCCCCCCTTGCCGCCGTCAGCGGGTGTAGTGGCAGAGCTCCTTTGGGGCTGACCTGGGCCATGGCCCGCCTAGGATTTGCTCCTTTCTTTATTTTCCTTTGTGGGCCGGCCCATCAAGGTTCCCAATTCTAAAAAAATACATGCTATTTTATAGTCCGGCTCGCCCAAGAATTTTTCTCGAGCTCCACTAGTGGGCGGGTGCCATCGGGCAAAGCCTATGCGGTGCTAGCGGTGGCGGTCTCTCCCCATCCACACGCTTAGGGTGCCTGCGCGGGGCAGCCCAGACTGGTGGTGGTGCACCATGGTTCTTGGAGCTCGATCCCCGGCGGCGACTAGACATGGCGGCAGTGGCTCCTGGCAGATGGGATGACTGGCGCGACGTGGCATGGCTCAATGGTCGGTGGCGGAAGGCGACTAGTAGTGGCGTGACCTGGTTTTTGAGCCAGGTGGGCCCTGATACAGGCCATGTCCGCTTCGCCCTCGGCACTAGTAGAAAAATTCCTATAGCAGTCATTTTTAGTGGCATGCCAAGGAAATTACATGCCACCACTTTATGATAAAATAGTAAAGGCATCCCATATTTACCGAACACCACTAGAAAGACCTTTAGTGGCATTCGGAAGCAGGAGAACGCCACCCGTATATGGTCCCCGGAAATGCAGCCTGGAAAAAGTAAGTAGTGGCGTTCGAACTATATAAACACCACCACTAGTGACACATCTGATGGCGTTTGATTATTTCTAACGCCGCCACTAGCTACTTAACAAAACAGTTCCAAGTTCGATTCATCTGCCCGGATTTCCAGGTCTCACACTCTCGATCCACCACTCCTCTGCCACTCCGCGCGCGCGCCGCCGCACCGCCCGCACTTTTCGCTTCCCCTTCCCCTGCGCACCCCTTCCCCTTCGCCTGCCCCTGTGCACTCCCCTTCCCATGCGCCGCCATTTCCATCCACCCCATCATGCTGCCGTGCTCTCCGTCTTGGCTCGCCCTGCCATCACCGCGGTGAGTCTCCGATCCGATTTCGCGGTGAGATTTCACTCCACCACCGTCTAAGATTAGTGTTGGATGTGTATGTGTAGATTCATATGGTAGCTAGAGATTTATATGTATGTGTAGATTCATATGGTAGCTAAAGAATATATTATAGCTAGTGATTTATATGTATGTGTAGATTCATATGGTAGCTAGAGATTTATATGTATGTGTGTAGATTCATATGGTAGCTAGAGATTTATATTTATGTGTAGATTCATATATATGGTAGCTAGAGATTTATATGTATGTGTAGATTCATATGGTAGCTAGAGATTTATATGTATGTGCGTAGATTCATACCTACAAATTATATCTAGTGTTAGATTAGTGTTGGATTGATTATTTTGTAGAGACAAAATGACTACATGCATTGATCATACATATGAATGACTATATTTTCTTGTTTAGGACATGGTGCTAGATAAGATACTTTTTTGTGAATTATATGGTGTGAGGTAAAATGACTATATTTTCTTGTTTTGGACATGGTGCTTTGTCAAGATTGTTTCTCCGACTGTAGTGATGAAAGTATGCCATGTTGTCGAATTGAGGACGACTATGCCATGAGGGGTCCTTGGGGTGTGGAAATATGTGGGTGCTTACTCAGTATGTTGAGCTCGTTGGAGAACCCCAAGAGAAAGGTATGATGAGTATAGCAACAAGTTTTCCCTCAGTTATGAAACCAAGGTTATCGAACCAGTAGGAGCAAGGAAACACCTCCAAGGTGTTGTTTCCAACTTGGAATCCTGCACAACACAATCACATAACTTTGGCTCCAACTTAGTGAGATTGTCAATCTCATCGGTTTTGCTGAAAACAAAGGATTAAACGTATTGTGTGGAAGATAGTAATTGCTTGCAGAAAGTAAACAGAAAACAGTAAATAGTAGATTGATAGTAAAATAAAGGACCGGGGTCCATAGTTCACTAGTGGTGATTGTCCTTAAGATAGATGACACGTTGGGTGAACAAATTACAATAGGGCAAATTGACAAACATCGAGAAAGCATACATGCATATACTAATCATCTTGACTCCTATGAGATTTGATTGAGCATTACAACATTATACATAGACCGTAATCCAACTGCATCTATGACTAATAATCCACCTTCAGGTTATCATCCGAACCCCCTCCAGTATTAAGTTGCAAGCAACAGATAATTGCATTAAGCATTGTGTGTAAAGTAAATAATACGATTGTTCTATGAACAAATTATTGCTGTTTTCTCCCTAGTAGCAACAGCACATCTAGCACCTTAGAGATTTCTGTCACTTCCCCAGATTACTAGAGGCATTAACCCACTATCGAGCATAAATACTCCCTCTTGGAGTTGCTAGCATCTACTCGGCCAAGATAGCTACTAACAACGGAGAGCATGCAAGATCACAAATAACAAAGACATGATAGAATCAATAATCAATCTGAAATAGCATCTCAATATCCATCGGATCCCCGCAAACACAACATGTAGGATTACAAATAGATGATCTTGATCATGAACGGAGCTCACAAGATCTAAACATGGTAGCACAAAGGAGAAGAACCAACCATCTAGCTACTACATGGACCCGTAGTCCAGGGATGAACTACTCACGCATCACACCGGAGGCAGGCATGGTGATGAAGAAGGCCTCCAGGGTGAATTCTCCCCTCCGGCAGGGTGCCGGGAAGAGCTTCAGATCCCTCCCGATCGAGGGATGGAGATGACGATGGCTACAGACTCTTTTGTGGAATTTTGATCGGGTACTTAGGGTTTCTGTATTGGAGGCTTCTTATAGGCGAAAAGGGAGACCGAGGGGGTGCCCGAGGCAGCCACACCACCCCCTAGCGCGGGCCAGGCCTGGCCACGCGGCCAGGTGGTGTGGCCGGCCCCTGGCCCCTCTCCGTCTCGTCTTCTGGCTCCGTGTCCCCCTCGGTGAAATATTGACTTTGGCTTTTGTTCCGTCCAATTCCGAGAATATTCATTTTCTGACTTTCCTAGAACCAAAAACAGCAGAAAACAGGCAGCTGGCACTGTGGCATCTTGTTAATAGGTTAGTCCCAGAAAGTGTATAAAAATACTCCAAAGTGTGGACAAAACATAAGAAAGTAGATATAAAACAAGTATAGAACATCAAAAATTATAGATACGTTAGCAACATATCGACATACCCAAGCTTAACTCCTGCTCGTCCTTGAGTAGGTAAGTGATAAAAAGAAAGAATAATTTTTGAGGTGACATGCACCATCATAAACTTGATCAAAGTATTTGTGAAACATTGATAGCTGGGATCATAGTACTTTAACATAGCATGAAAGATATAATTCTAACAATAAGACATAGAAACTATGTTGTAGCATGAAAGGTACAAACAAAAGATTCATGAATAACAATGCTTTGCAAGACGTTTGTTTGTTTCACATAAAGAAAACATAATGAGAATGGTATTCAGCTTGTCCCTCATAGAGTAGCAAAACATAAATGCATAAGACACCTTCAAAGTTCATAAGGGTGACTAGATACAAATAGTTCAAGAACAAGTGATATAAAAGTTATTCATCAATCAACAAGTCTTAGGATAATGCACATTAAACTAAGAATGACAACCATGCTCTCCTAATTGGTGCATAAAGATAGAAGGTGGAGACTCAATATAAAAGTGGAAGAAAGGCCTTCATAGAAGGAAGCAGGGATTCAAGTCTCATAAAGAGCTTCCAAAAATTATGGTACTTATTAGCTTTCAGCTCTCATTGCCCCTATCATAAGCATCTTGAAGTGATTAAGGTTAAAGTGAACAAACTATGGAGTATATGCTTGACAAAGTATAAGTTGGCAATCTCATGTCCTTTGAATAAGAGGGCCGCTCCTCATGCTACTCAAGTTTACTTACTGGTAAGTTCTTGTCATAGTAAGTACATGTGTATCATAGAGAACCGCCAACGGGGTACCCCTTGCCCGATGATACGGAAGAATCCCCATATCAAAATGACAAGGCAAGCCGACAATGAGCATCTCAACAATCTTCTTATTTACTATGGGAAAATGGTGCCTTTAATCTATTTCCTCTTTTCTCATCTCTTTTTTTTCATTTTTTCTCAATCTATATCTCTTTTTATAAGAAGAATACTTCATAGATTTCTCATTATGGTTACGCTGCAGGTTTCCACCATGATTAGGCATGGATTAGACCAGCGGCCCAGACGTTTTTCTAACACACATAAATAACTCCATGGACTTACAAGCTCCCCTTTCATTTCACACCGATGACATCCATAAACAAAAGAGCATGATATCAACTGGGTACAATGTACAAGTGCAATGTTGAAAGAGTTCCCCATGACAACATGGTTCTGCTAATTCCCAGCATATAAGTGCAAGCATATACAACTTAGATGACACAATGGTTCAAGTTTATTAGGTGCAAGAAAAGTAAAGTGTGCCATCAAGTTTGTGAGAGCTTTAATCACTAATTTTCACATAACAAGTTTAATTCGGAAGGTAGATAAAAACATGAATATACTTGGAATAGCGAATGCTAATAGGTAGGTATGGTGGACTCTTTGTAATAACTTGCTTTTATTTGGAGTTGGATGCATGAGTGGAACTCATACTTGGTTATGGAGGCTAGCAAAAGACTGGGAGCGACCAACTAAGAGAGCAATAATGGCCATAATCATGCAAAGCGACAAAACATCATTAATTAAAGCATAAAGTGATACTATAAGTCGAAAACTAAAAGATAATAGAGGCTATGGTGACTTGGGATCGTCTTAACATGGTGTGAGCATGCGCTAAGTCAACCAAAATAAAGCAACAAAGGAGAATACCACAATATTATGCTTTAATATGCTAAAACAATGCATGATTCTTTCAAGGCACATTAATCAATCTTAATTGTCTATAACATGCCATGCTACAGCAAAAATCACTAAGCATATAGCCAAAACAATATCAAGCATGACATGACAAAGCATAGGCCACAGTCAAAAACAAGCTCCTTTTTACCACTTAAGCATGAAATTTTCCTACTCTTTTCCAATCCAAACCAACTTATTTGAAAACTAATGCATGAATGAGGGGGTCCAACCAATTTATTCAAGCAAACTAAGTAAACTAAGCAAACGAAAACCAAAAACGAAGACGCCCCAAGAACAACACAACTGTGCATGAAACAATAAAAATGAAGTGTTTGAAAGAAACCTGAGATTTTTATTGATGAAGAAGGGGATGCCTTGGGCATCCCCAAGCTTTGACGCTTGTACTTCTTGGATATTTCTTCAGGTGACACGGGTGGCATCCCCAATCTTGAGCTTTAGTCCATTCTTCATCTCATTATATTATTCTTTCCCTACACCTAAAATTTTCCTTCATACAAAACTTCACACAATCTTCATTAGCAACATTAGTGTACTCAAAATAATAAGTCTTTCAGTCTCAACACAAGTAAAACTTCCATTAAAACACAAGTTACTGTAGCAATTCCCTCAAAAAGCTCAAGTTCCCCAAATAGAACCCAAAAAGGAATCAATAAGAAGCAAATGCAAATAGTGGCAGAAATCTGTCAAAACAGACCAGCAGGTAAAAACCAATTTTTTCGAAGACCTTATGTTGCTTAAATCGAAAATTGTTGAACTAACGAAAGTTGGATAACAACCTGGGTCAGAATCACAAAAAATTACAGCTGAAACCGAGGTACAGAGATTTTTCACGAATTTTTACAGCGAAGCACAAAAATCTGTTTCGGGACAGCAACTTTCCCAAGCATTACTTCACTCTCATTAGAGGTTACTCTTGGCACAAAAACCACACAAAAATCATAAGGAGATGTTATTACTGAATCAATAACTTCCAAGACTCAACTAAAACTTTTGGGTTATCTCCCAATAAGTACTTTCTTTAACACCTTTAAGTTAGGCATAAGAAGCAAGAAAAGAATCAAGTATTCTCAAATGAAGAAGCATTAAGAGCAAATTTTGTTTTAATAGGAGAGGCAAAAGGAATCTTCTCTCTTTTCTTAGGTAAGTGTTCTATACCTTTTTTGAGTGGGATTTGATATTTAATGGTTCCTTCTTTCATATCAATAATGGCACCAATAGTTCTAAGAAAAGGTCTTCCCAAAATAATAGGATAAGAAGCATTGCATTCAACATCCAAAACATAGAAATCAACGGGGACATAGGCATTGTTAACCATAATAAGAACATCATTAATACTCCCCATGAGTTTCTTTTTAGCATTATCATCAAGTGGGACATTTAAATAACAATCTTCCAATGGTGGCAAATCAAGCATTTCATAGATTTTTCTAGGAATAATAGAAACACTACTATCAAGGTCACATAAAGCTTTGAGATCAAAATCATCCACTTTCATATTAATGATGGGTTCCCAACCATCTTCTAATTTCATAGGAATAGAAGCTTTATGTTTCATCTTTTCTTCTTTAATTTTTATGAGAGCATCAGTAATGTGTTTTGTAAAGGCCATATTCATAGCACTAGCATTAGGACTTTTAGCAAGCTTTTGTAGGAACATAATTACTTCAAAGATATTGCAACCATCAAGATAAAAATCATAATTATCATCTAAAGTAGTAGATCTATTGTTTCCCATATTTCGAAGAATTTCAGCATTTTTATTAGAAAAGGTTCCATTGGGTTTACTAGCTTCAACATTAGTGGTAGTGATAGTAGAAATACTAATGTTTCTAGCAATTTCATATTCCCTTTCCCACTTAGCATGAAATTCAGCTAATAGTCCAACATTTTCATCAATTCTAACTTGTATGGCATTAGTAGCAGCAAAGGGATTTTCAATAGTTTCAGTTTTAGCAGCCATTTTATTCAAAGAAGATTGTGCTTTAGACAATGATGCTATATTTCTTTCAGCATTAGAGAGTTTTTCCTCAATAGTTTTATTGAAAGCAGTTTGTTTACTAATAAAATCTTTAAGCATGACTTCAAGTTAAGAGGGTGCACTCCTATTATTGTTGTAGGAATTTCCATAAGAATTACCATTATTGGGAGGATATGGCCTATAATTACTATTACCAAAATTATTCCTGTAGGCATTGTTGCTAAAATTATTATTTCTTATAAAGTTCACATCAACTTGCTCTTCTTGAGCAACCGAAGAGTCTAAGGGAACATGATTTGGGTTAATATGAGCTTTCCCATTAACAAACATAGACATAATAACATCAATTTTATCACTCAAGGAGGAGGTTTCTTCAACAGAATTTACCTTCTTACCTTGTGGAGCTCTGTCGGTGTGCCATTCAGAATTGTTAACCATCATATTATCCAGAAGTTTTGTTGCAGCACCCAAAGTAATGGTCATGAAGGTACCTCCAGCAGCAGAATCCAGTAGATGTCTTGAAGAATAATTCAGTCCTGCATAAAAGGTTTGGCTAATCATCCAAGGAGTCAGTCCATGAGTGGGACAATTCTTTACCAAAGATTTCATTCTTTCCCAAGCTTGAGCAACATGTTCATTATCAGATTATTTAAATTTCATTATGTCACTTCTCATAGATATAATATTAGCAGGAGGATAGTATTTTCCAATGAAAGCATCTTTGCATTTAATCCAAGAATCAATACTATTTCTAGTTAGGGATTGCAACCATTCTTTAGCTTTTCCTCTCAAAGAGAAAGGAAACAATTTAAGCTTAATAATATCTCCATCTATATCCCTATGTTCTTGCATCTCACAAAGTTCAACAAACTTATTAAGACGAGCAGCAACATCTTCAGTACCAATACCAGAAAATTGTTCTCTCATAACAAGATTAAGCAAAGCATGTTTAATTTCAAAGAAAGTAGCTTCAGGGACAGGTGGAGAAATAGGTGTGCACATGAAATCATTATTGTTGGTGCTAGTGAAGTCACACAACTTAGTGTTTTCAAGAGTAGTCATTTTTTGTGTTTTTAATAACGAAAGCAAACTAGTGCAACTATTTTGTGTGTGTTTTTGATAAAGAAACAAGCAAACAAAGTAGAAATAAACTAAGCAAAACAAATAAAACAAAGTAAAGATATTGGTTATGAGGGACTACCCTTATGAAGATTTCCTTGACTCCCAGCAACGACGCCAAAAAAAGTCTTGCTTACTCAATATGTTGAGCTCATTGGGGAACCCCAAGAGGAAGGTATGATGAGTATAGCAACAAGTTTTCCCTCAGTTATGAAACCGAGGTTATCAAACCAGTAGGAGCAAGGAAACACCTCCAAGGTGTTGTTTCCAACTTGGAATCCTGCACAACACAATCACAGAACTTTGCCCCCAACTCAGTGAGGTTGTCAATCTCACCGGTTTTGCTGAAAACAAAGGATTAAATGTATTATGTGGAAGATAGTAATTGCTTGCAGAAAGTAAACAGAAAACAATAAATAGTAGATTGTAGATTGATAGTAAAAGAAAGGACCGGGGTCCATAGTTCACTAGTGGTGATTCTCCTTAAGATAGATGACACGTTGGGTGAACAAATTATAGCGGGGAAAATTGACAAACATCGAGAAAGCATACATGCATATACTAATCATCTTGACTCCTATGAGATTTGATTGAGCATTACAACATTATACATAGACCTTAATCCAACTACATCTATGACTAATAATCCACCTTCAGGTTATCATCCGAACCCCCTCCAGTATTAAGTTGCAAGCAACAGATAATTGCATTAAGCACTGTGTGTAAAGTAAACAATACGATTGTTCTATGAACAAAGGATTGCTGTTTTCTCCCTAGTAGCAACAGCACATTTAGTAGCTTAGAGATTTCTGTCACTTCCCCAGATTACTAGAGGCATGAACCCACTATCGAGCATAAATACTTCCTCTTGGAGTTGCTACCATCTACTCGGCCAAGATAGCTACTAACAACGGAGAGCATGCAAGATCACAAATAACAAAGACATGATAGAATCAATAATCAATCTGAAATAGCATCTCAATATCCATCGGACACCCGTAAACACAACATGTAGGATTACAAATAGATGATCTTGATCATGAACGGAGCTCACAAGATCTAAATATGGTAGCACAAAGGAGAAGAACCAACCATCTAGCTACTACATGGACCCGTAGTCTAGGGATGAACTACTCACGCATCACACCAGAGGCAGACATGGTGATGAAGAAGGCCTCCAGGGTGAATTATCCCCTCCGGTAGGGTGCCGGGAAGAGCTTCAAATCCCACCCGATCTAGGGATGGAGATGAAGGCGGCTACAGACTCTTTCTTGGAATTTTGATCGGGTACTTAGGGTTTCTGTATAGGAGGCTTCTTATAGGCGAAAGGGGAGGCCGAGGGGGTGCTCGATGTGGCCACACCACCCCCTGGCGCGGGCTAGGCCTGGTGGCATGGCCAGGGGGTGTGGCTGGCCCCTGGCCCCTCTTTGTCTCGTCTTCTGGCTCTTGTCCCCCTCGGTGAAATTTTGACTTTGGCTTTTGTCCCGTCCAATTCCGAGAATATTCATTTTCTGACTTTCCTGGAACCAAAAAAAGCAGAAAATAGGCAGCTGGCACTATGGCATCTTGTTAATAAGTTAGTCCTAGAAAGTGTATAAAAATACTCCAAAGTGTGGACACAGTATAAGAAAGTAGATATAAAACAAGCATGGAACATCAAAAATTATAGATACGTTAGCAACGTATGAGTGGGGTGTGAGACGCACGGTGTTTCGGGACGGTGAGCACAACGTACCAAGGTTCATATCCACCTGCGCTAAACGGATCCTACTTCTGCTAGCAATCCATTATATCGGCAGAGCCAAAAGTATAGATTACAAGAAAGGTTTCGCCTGTGCGAGTTGAGGTTGATTGTCGATGCCCTAAAGGCTGACCCCTAGGATGGCTTATATAGTCATCCGGGCCTAGAGTTTACAGGATAGTCCTATATGGCTACGATACAGAGTTAGTTACATAGTACATCTTGGACTACAAGTATTCCTATATGCCTAAGTCAGCAAGTCTTCTAGGCCTTCCCTTAGCCGGATGGGCTTCCAACTTCTCTCCCTGACTGGGCCACCCGTGAAGCATAACTCTAACCCAAAGTGGTCCACCCTGGTCAGGGAGTCACAATGGGTATATACCCGGAAAGTATATCCCTAATAGTAGCCCCCAGAAACTTCCAAGATCCAAAGTCGGCTTTCATCGTCTAACTTGATTCTTCCTCGGTTGTAGAATCTTGAAGGGTTCATGAAACCCCAAAACAAGAAGTAGGATCTGAGTCTCAAAAATAAGTTGGACCTGTTAATATCTCATTGTTGTTTCCCTGCTCGATTTCAAACTGAGCCAGAATTTGGTTGGTGAGGTAACTTGACACCTTTTCAGGTCTTGTCTTGTTACTAACAATTTTTCTGTAAGTGTGACTGTTGGTGGGTCCGCACCGCGTGGAACCGAGGCGTTGTTTCAATGCAAGCATAGAAATCGAGGCGACATATCCTTCACGAGGAAGTTGCCCTGCCCGTTCCGCGACGCGTGGCGTTAATATCGCGTTTACACACTAATATTGGCACAGATAGGTTTATAAGGGGTAAATCTCGTCGTTCTCTTCTACCCGTGTCCTTATTATTCCTTCTCCACGAGAAACCTTGTGTCCCTCATCTTCCCCTCCCTCTCTGCCCCCAAATCCTCCAGCGTCGCCCATCCAAGGTCAACCAATCAATATGGCTGACGCATCGAGCTCTGACGTCACGGCATCATCAGTGGCGGAAGATAAGAAATACCGTGGGGTTTGGATCCCGTGCGTACTTGATAACCCCCAAGTGCAGGGGATCACCGTAGTAAAATTCGATAAGTATTTGAGTGTCAAACCCATGAGGAGTTGAAGGTAAACTATCTATTCTCTAAAGCCCTATAACCCACTTATATGGGGAATGTTCGTTTGCGGTACCAAACTTCCCGGGCGAGTGCACCACGGTACCCGAGTTGTCATCAATCACGCGGAGGGGCCATAGTAGAATCGCCAATTTTCCAGAAGGGCCAAATGGGGGTGAATACAAATCTATCGGTCAAACAGTCGTTTGAACCAGACGAAAAAGGTTGAACTCAAATACCGCCGTTAGGTCAACTCTTCTTGGCCCGCCCTGTCAGTATTCCCCGTTATCTTTTGCGGTCGTGGAATAGCTTACCCCTGCATGGACCAGATCCCTGAGTGGACCAGATCTATTTCTTTGCTCTACTCTGGTCTTCTCCCCTGCTCCCCTCCCCATAAGATTTGCTCAGCTCTGGCTGCTCGTCTCAGATCAGAGCTTGCACTTGCTCTAATTTGCATCCCCGCCATGTCCGGTCAACCTCCCATGCCTCTAATCAAAGCTCACAGCCGTCACCATCGCATCGTTCGCCGTATCGGAGCTTCGCGTCCTCGGACTAATATATCGCCTCTGGCTAGTCCTTCTCGCATGGCGGAGTGCGTCCTGTCGGTCGATCCAGGCCGGCGACCGGCCTCGAGAAGTTGCATGCTGCCGTGCACCCCAAGCATGGTAGCCCTGGCATAGCAGTTCGACGACCACACTCTCATGGCCACCGTGCTGGGAGTCTGTCTGCCGTGTCGCTAGCAGAGTTGCTGTCGGCTTTCAGGTCTCGTTTTGGGATCAGATGAAATGAGGTCAAGATTGAGGTATGCGCGCCGCCATTCAATTTTTTCGTCCGGTTCGAGCACAGCTCAGACACGGAGCGTGTTTTGCATTCTTCCCGTTCTTTCGAGTGCTGCGGGGAGAAAATGAGCTTCATGCGTTGGCATCGCACCTGTGGGTGGGACGATCGCTTGGGGCAGCTTCGTTTCTTCTCCAAACTTGGCTTTGACGACCTCCCATTGGATGCTTGGGAGCCGGAGGCCCTCAAGCAGGTCGTCATTAGCCTTGGCGGCGAGCTAGTGGAAATCGTGCCACCGAGCAACAGATGGGTCATCGAGGTAAAGGCGTGGATGAAAGATCCTGACGATGTTCCTAAGATGTACGAGGTGCAGATTCCAAGCAGGGCACGACGATAGCTTTGCTGGAAGCACCCGATCATCATCCACCTGGAGGAGGTTCTGGAATCGGTACATGGCATTCAGGGCCCCGAAGAGGCTGCCAGAAAGCGTCCACGTCGCCTGCAGTGTTGGCCTGGAAGGATCAATGGCACATGACCACCACCGTTTCACGATGGCGCACACAGTTTCGGTGGGGGAACCGGGCTTGGACGAGCTGGTGGTTATGATTTCCCTCGAGTGAAGACAAAGCTCTAGTGAATTGCCATTGTATGTGTGGCTAATGAATTTGTAGTATGGAGAGCGTAGCAGGAAGTTAGCATCAACTAAAAATGTGTAATAGTTTGAATCGATGTAGTACGTGTGTGTAATAGTTTGAAGTAGTATGTGTGTGTAATAGTTTGAATCGATGTAGTATGTGTGGGTAATGAATTTGATGTAGTGTGTGTAATAGTTTGAATCGATGTAGTTGAACACTGTGCTTTATAATTTCTGTGAATAATCAAGGATAATCTCATGAAAAGAGGATGGTCTGGCAATGAGCAATGTCAATTCTGTGGATGCCAGGAAAATGTAGTCCATATCCTCTTCAAGTACAAGGTAGCTACATTTGTAACACGTTGAAATGCAGGACCATTTTGCAGGCAACACAAGACAAAGGAAAAATGGTTTACATCACAGACAACAGACGTAAAATCTGTAGTCTGGGATAAAAAAAATGCCAGTTAACTGGATTTAACCACGACTAGTAATTGAAGGAAATAGATACTTGATAGTATTTGCTTACAATAGTAGTACTTCCATACAAAAGGGTCTTATACCCACACAAAAGTGGGCTAAACTTCCTACTAGTTTATAGAACAATTCGTCAGCATTTTATCTACAAAAGCCATTCTTCAGTATGAACTTAACTATTCTACACTGAAGAAACTACAGATCTCCACCAGAAAAGTTGGCTGGCCAATTGCCTTGAGAGGACATAAGTTCTTTGATCATTTAACCCAAACTGATCTATTGCCTTCCCGCCAAACTACAAGAAATCTGCATCGTTCATGCACGAGCGATTTGCATGCGCCAGTCCCGGTTCAGTTGGACCATCCGTGCCGCCGCAACGATTTCTTCGAAACTGAAATTTGGCATCTCCTTCTTGGGATCGTAGGTCTGTGTGAACTCGAACCTGAATTCTGAGGCTGAGCTGATGCCCGCCACTGGCTCCGGCTATCAAACAATCCAGCATGCTGAGTGTAGACGCTTGGTCGCCGCCACGGTACGGCCTCCGACAGTGCGTAGGATGGAGCGTCTTTGCTGTAGACGGCGTGTTCCCAGCCTCCCCCACTGCGGTAAGGTAGTCCGCGCCGAAGCGTGGACACGAGAGTTCCTAGACCTTGGTGCTGCCCTGTTCGAGGGTGTTTACCCTCGGCGGCATGCTCTCGTGAACAATTTGATACGTACCTTGTTCCCACTGCCTAGAGCATGTCGTAGTGCCGCTGCGTGATTTCTCCACATCGCTCTCTTGGCCCTGCTTGACGCATTTGGCGCCGACGATGCCGCCGTCACCGCCGCGGCCGATTCGGCACGTTCGGGGAAATCATCCGCCTGGCAGGGCAATGGGAGACCGGACTTGAAGTAGAGCTTCATGGCCTACCTTAGAGGGGCTAAATACCTCAGTTTCGGCGGCTGTCACGGCGGCTGCTTAGGCGGGGCCATGTTACCCTAGGTGGTGCGGTGTGGAGGAGCTGCACAAGGTGAACTATGGTTTTTCGGAGAAGGGGAGTGAAAGACTGACAGTAGGTTTGGACTATGGGCATGCGTGAAAATAACCATCTCCCATTTCCTTAGAGGGTAATAATTCGACACTCGTTGCATTAACTGCTCAATCTTTATTTCCCTTCTCAGCATAAGAGTGCAAATGTATTAAAAAGATCGGTCGTGGCTATCCACCTCATCGGGCAATGTACCAGGACAGGTAGGAGACCGGGTTTCATTTTAGAAATATTGATGACTGTGCGTTTATGTTTATACGATATTATTTCTATGCCACCATGTACCATCGATTGTAGCAATACCATCAGAAACAGGGGATGATGACGTGGCGTGTTTTATTTTTTTAAAGGGCATCAGAAACAGGGGATGCCGATGTGGCATGTTTTCTGAATGGCGGGCCCGCCTCCTCCACCTTCGATGACGCGCATCCTAGGTTCGAGGGCTGGTGCCACCCTCCAACACATTATTGTGCAATTTTCCATGTGGAACCTGAATTCCGGCGCTGAGCTGATGCCCATGTCGAACACAGAGAATTTTGAAAGAAGCTACTAAAAATAAATACTTTGAATTCTGAAAGTACTAAAATTAAATACATTATAATTTTGTCTGAAAGGTAATACGCATACTGCTGATCGAAATAATATAAATACAGTACAAATTTCTACTTTGAAAAATAGACCTGAAAATGCTAACAAATAACCTAGGATGAATATATGATTCATTCTCCCCTATATATTTCGTCATCGGCGGCTCCCGCGTGCTGCAACACATATTTAGAGAACTCTCTCCGTCTGCAATGTGCTGCCAGTATCTCGTCCAGAGGGTAAGGCCTCGGTGTATGTTCCAAACTTAAGCTATGCATTACCATTGTTAGTTCCTCTTCCCAGACTTGAACCTCATGATCGTACAGTCTGATATAATTCCTGTAGTATATGCAACCGGGTTTAACTATGGGGTGTAACTGGTGTCAATGGAGATAGACGGATTGTAATCAACAAAGAGGGCACGACTTCCAATGTCACCGATGGCCTCGAGAGAGCGGTTCTCCATGTCCACCCGGTACAACACCGATTGCCCTTTGGTGAAATCCCCGTTCAACACAAGAAGCAGATCACCATCTGACTCCACAAGGTAAAATTTGTAAGTTCCCTGTACCTATTCAAAGACTGGGGCTGAAATTATTTTGGCCATCGTGACAGTGCTCGCGCGCTGCTCTAACTGGATGTTGGTCGACAAGATGTCTCCATTCTCAAGTAATGCATATACTTCCCCTCAGAATGCCGTCATGCAGTCTAGAAGCGTATCCGGAGGTGGCGAATACAATCCTTCTCCAAATGATTCATTGATTTGCCCCATTAGGGTGCTCTCATTGGCCCATGCAATATAATCTAGATAATCAGTGCAAACAAACACCATCGTCGGGGACTTCGTCACGACGACAGATTGCATAAGATCAGATGGTATGTGTGCTTGAAACTCAGTGTTAGACTGAGTGATTGGGTTCAGAAGATGAATCCGGTATGGCTCCACCCTCTGAGCAAGCACGATGACGCCACGAGAAACACCGACGAAGTAGAATCTTTTGGAAGAAGAGGGCATCAGTTAGCACTAAGATGTTTACAATGGAAAATACCAATAAATATCTGATGTGAATGTGAACCTGCGATGGACGTCCATTAGATTTATCCCGAAGTAACGACAATTGGGGAGGTTGAGGAAGGTGAAGTCGCCAATGTCTGGAAGTGTGTGATCTATCATGATCCAGTTGTTGAGATGGAATTCGGGCACCTTGAAAGTGTGGCGCCAATCGGTGCAGACTTCCCGACAAGCAACATAGATGTCGACATACTCCTCTTTCTCCAGCAAGTTGTTGGCGATCTTGCGAAGTGGGTCGGCCGGGAGATCGGACCAGTTCCTCTTCATCCGGCTACTAGCCATGGCTTACGTGCGGGAATGTTTTGATCGAGGAAGAACGAAGAACTACCACTACGAGGAGAAGAAGAAGAGGAGAACAGACGAGGGAGATGAAGCAGAACTGCCACTACGAGAAGATGAGGAGACAAGGGAGAAGAAGCGGAACTGCCACTTCAATTTTGGATCAACGGGCTTTTTTTTTGGATCTAGCGCGTGAACCAACCATGCACTGCGTGCAAGTTTTGATCAAACAGACTAACATGTGGGACCTGCTAAAAAATTCCGTGAAGTGCTACCATGCATAGTGCGCTGACAGGTGGCATGTTTTCTGACTGGCGGGCCCGCCTCCTCCACCTTCGACGGCGCACGTCCTAGGTTCGAGGGCTGGTGCCGCCCACCAACACACTATTGTGCAATTTTTCCATGCTTTGTCGCAACCAGCTCCGCTCCACTCCTCTGCTCCTGCCGCCACCACTCCGCTCAGTCGTGCACCGCTCTCGTCGTCCCCTTGGGCCATTGTCCTCCCGCCCTCCCCTCCCTGCCATCCCCTCACGTCCCCTCCCCTCCCCTCCCTACCCTGTCTCCTTGCCGCCATCCATCGACCAGGCGCGTCTAGAAACGAAAACCGAGAGTTGGCTGTTGGGTTAGGGGCCCAACGACGCTGGTGATCCGGATCCCGCTTGGAGATGGATCCTGCGCGGCTGGAGAGCATGGAATCTCCTTCAAGTCTGGAGAGCACAGAGGACAACGAAACAAGGGAAGAGGACACGGGGTGCAGAGCTTTGGAGGTATGGAGCCCGGAGAAGGTACCGTGCGTCCAAAATTGAAGGGTAAGAACTGTGATTCCTTTTCTGCATACCCCAATTAGCATTTCTAGTCCCGTGGTGATGGCAAGGATATGTGTTGGTAACCGCGGGACGTCTGTACAGCTTGTCCTTGAGCATGATGCTTTGTCAAGCGAGCATGAAGGCACTAAAATGTGTGGCGGTGCGGATGATGATGAGAAAGCGTATCCAGACGTGGCTGCTGACCCTGATAGGATGGTGATTAGGGAATATTTGATTGATTCGAACTTTGAGCCTGACTATGGGACTGATGAGGAAGAGGAATGTGAAGATGTGGAAATGGGATGTTGATACGACGACGAAGACGAGGATAGGCCAGTGATACACTTTGACAGGGATAATCCTACAATTGATGAGGGGATTGTCTTTGATAATGTGGAGGACTGCAGATATGCAGTTGCAACCTATGCAATCAGAGTTAGGTTCGAATTTATCATTGAAAAGAGCAACCAAAAGAGATTTAGGGTGCACTGTAGGGAAAGTAATGTGTGTAAATGGAGATTACATGCATCTCCAATGCGGGGTGGACACCCATTTCAGGTTGCAATAGCTACATTTAGTTTCAGTCATTCTCATACTTATTCTATTGATAACCAGCTCTGAATTATTTGGATTCTTATCGAGTGCAGATCAAAGTAAACACGAAGAAACACAACTGCCCTAATACTTCTTTAAGTGATAAAATTAGACCAACGACTACCAAGTGGATTGCTGCTACTGTACTTGACTAGGTGAGGCAGGATCATAACATTGGACCTGCTGAACTCAGAGCAAAGATTAGCAAAAAGTTTAACGTTCTGATTCCTTACCACAGAGTCTTTGATGGGAAGGAGATGGCTCTAGACTTCATTCAAGGCAAGTGGAATGACAATTTTCATATGTTGTATAGTTTCAAAGCTCAGGTAGAGAAAACATCACCTGGTAGTGTTGTTGACATCGATTACGAGGTTGTGAAAGGAAGAGAAAAGGTCTTGAGGGGGGTCAGGTATAAGCAGGCAGATAAGATATGATTCAGGAGATGTTTTGTCTGCCTGAAGGCATGCTGGAAGGGGTCGCTAGACGGCTGCATGCCATACTTGGCAATAGGCACAACTTCTTTAACAGGGAAGTTTAGGGGACATGTTGCTTCTGCTTATGCTTTGGACGCGCATAATTGGCTTCTACCCGTAGCTTATGCTGTTCTTGAGGGTGAATCAAATGAAAGCTGGACATGGTTCATGCAGAGACTACATGAAGTAATTGGTCACCCTGAAGGCTTGGTGATACACACCGATGCATCCGAGGGTCTTGAGAATGCTGTTGATGCTGTGTTTCCTGGGGTTGAGCATAGGGAATGCATGCGGCACCTCGCTACTAACTTCACAAAGAATTTCAAAGGAAAGATCTTTGAAGAGGACTTGTGGCGATCAACATACACATACACCCCAAGCACGCCTGTTACTTACTTGCAGAACATGCATGTAGTGCCAAAGGTGAAAAAATACCTTGAAGAACATCACACCAAGCTATGGGCCAGAAGCAAGTTTGGTGAGTTAAGCAAGGTGGATTTTGTTTGCAATAATTTGGCAGAGAGTTTCAATGATAAGATTTTGGGCATGAAGACACTTGGAATTGTTATTTTGTTGGATGCAATAAGACAGTGCATAATGGTGAAGATAGATTTAAGGCAAAGAATTTGTGCAAGAAATTTTTTAGGCCATAAAATAGTTCCAAAGGCGGTTATGTTACTGAATGCAAGAACCAGGGCAATGAGAACGATAAAGATGAGGATGGTCAGAAGTTCCAGAACATTGGCCGAGGTTTATGCAGAATACAAGCATGGAAGTGAACGGAGGTACATTGTAGACATTGGAAACAAGACTTGTTCATGCAGGCAGTGGCAGATTACTGGTCTGCCATGTCACCATGCAATTTACTTCATCTTAAAGCTTAGAGGTAGCAGAGCTAAAATAGAGATCTATGTCGACAACTATTTCTCTATGGACAAGTTTGCTGCAACTTATGCAGAAAACGTACCACCTATGGCCGATGAAAATAATTGGGAGATTGTCGATCCAGGGTTCAGACTTCAACCACCAGTTCTTAGGAGGCCACCTGGGAGGCCTAGAGAGCTAAGGATCGAAGCCTCCACCGATAAAGGTTCAAGGCTGGGAGCTAGGAAAAGGAAATATAAACGTTGTGGCGGATTCGGCCATATCAAGAGGTTGTGCAAAAACCCAGTTACACATGATATTGTCCCTGTTCACACTCCGGTGGCAGAAAATGAGGCTTCTCAGCCAGAAATGGAGGAAGAGAAGCGTGAAGACGGTGATGAGCACTCAGAGGAAAACGTACGTAAGCAGCCAATTTATGAAGAAGTGGAGGTGCCAGCGAGAAAGGGGTGTGAAAAGAAACAAAAGGGTAAGCGGAACGGTGAGGAAAGGGAAATAATGGAGGTGTATTAGAATATGAAGAAGTTGCAGGGGTGATTGAGGATGTTCTTGAGGATCTTTCGGCTAACTGCAGAAGAAATAATAAATCCCTGCCAATTTCATCTTTGTACGATTCTCCGGATAAAAGGTAAGCTTAAAAATTGTTTCATTTTGCCATTTTATCATTTTTTATCCTCATCAACTGATGCTTAATGCAGCGTGGGCTAGCAGACTAATAAGAGGAGCAGAAAGATGCGGGCATAGTAACGTCGTATGTTGAATTATATCATTGAAACTAAACTAGTCGCGTCGTCTTTATTTATATCTGGCGCGTGCAACGTGTCTGTGATGGGGTCATATGGACCAGATTACAATTTTTTAAATATTATTACATTAATTTTTTACCTGCGTTTGGATGCGGCTACTAGTTCCCATCTCCCTTGCATTCCCATCTCCTCTGACACACTCCAGAATTATGGCTGTGCCATCAAGTAGCAGAGTCAGTGTATTGTCCCATCAGATGTGAACGCAATGACTTTGTTTGTTCAGAATTTAACGACTTTTGATTAGTTTGAAAGACAGAGAAACCTAAAACATGTATCTAGACATGTTTTGGGTATAGACACATTTATTAAATATCTAAAAAAACTAAGTCAGTTATATCTGGACAGGAGTAGTACACTATTACAAAACGCTCGATCCCTTCTCCTCTGGCGCACTCCAAATTATGGCTGTGCCATCAAGTGCTAGGAGCAGAGTTAGCATATTGTCCCATCAGATATGCCAGGAACGCGCGAACTTTATTTTTAGGATCAGACGAGTTTCGATCAACTAGTTTCAAAGACAAAGACAACTAAAACATGGCCAACATATATAGATTATGATGATAATCGACCATGACTCAAGTGACCTAGATCCAAAGAGGGCATTAAGATACCGTACATAGATTTAATTTATGCTTAAGTGGCCCTAATCGACTATGACGCTCCCATAGTCTCCATCATTGACAACGTTGTCCGCGTCGCTGCCAGCCACCTCTACGTCGGAATCGATGCCGACGTTCCCGACAGCGTTCCTCCTCCTCATGGATTCTTCACGGTGCACTGCATCGATAACGGTAGAGGTCGTACGCCCAGGCACTGCCCAAAAGTGCTGCCTCCCTTTGGGGTTGCGCAGATCCAGGTGGATCTCCCGCCGGTGGGTTCCGCACAGCTCAATCAACACAGCCCGCTCCTTCTTGAACAGCTTTCGCCAATACATGCTCGTGCGCGAGTACCGTGCCATTGCCCTCTTCCGCTCCGACAGCTAGCGACAACGCTCATCGATCTGCCTCACCAACGCGTTGTCGTGCAAGAGCGGCGCGACAGGAACCCCGGCGAAGCTGAGCTCGAAGACGGCTGGAAGCCTTGCAAACGACGGCGCGAGAATGTCGTAGTGGGCGAATATCTGAGCCTCGTGTAAGCTGAGTTTGGGCCTCTCCCTCTCCATGGCGATGAAGGCACACGATCTGAGATTTGGCCCCGAGGTTAAGGGGACAAGGGCAAGGACATAGGCCCAGCGTCTTGCCACTGCAAAACAGTTCGCAGAACAGACTTTTCGCGGATCGCCCCCGCGAAGCACATCCTTATCGTCCACGCACCCCGATCCAACGGCGCCTAACAATCGGGGATCGGGTCTCCCAGAAGCCCAGAGCAGTTGCTGCTAGCTCTGCGTCCCGATTGTTTGTGGTCAACAACTATCATTGAAAATAATACACATTTCAATGACACTAGTGGATCCATATGTGGTCTCTGAAGAGAACAGACATGCAATGACTCTAGCTGTTGTTAATGAGAAGAACACACATGCAATGACACTGGTGGATCCATATGTGGTATGTGAAAAGAACACACATGCAATGACTCTGGTTGTTGTTAGTAAAAAGAGCACACATGCAATGACACTGGTGGATCCATGTGTGGTCTCTGAAGAGAACACACATGCAATGACACTGGTGGATCCATATGTGGATTGTGAAAAGAATAGTCATGAAATGACTCCAGTTGTTGTTAGTAAAAAGAACACACATGCAATGACACCGGTGGATCCATGTGTGGTCCCTGAAGAGAACACACATGTAATGACTCTAGCTGTGGTTAATGAGAATAACACACATGCAATGACACTAGTGAATCCATAGGTGGATTTTTGAAACAACACACATGCAATGACTTTGGTTGTTGTTAGTAAAAAGAACACACATGCAATGACACTAGAGGATCCATATGTGGTCTCTGAAGAGAACACACATTTCAGTGACACTGGTGGATCCATATGTGGTATGTGAAAAGAATAGTCATGAAATGACTCTAGTTGTTGTTAGTAAAAAGAGCACACATGTAATTACACTGGTGGATCCATGTGTGGTCTCTGAAGAGAACACACATGCAATGACACTGGTTGTTGTTAATGAGAAGAACACACATGCAATTACACTGGTTGTTGTTAGTAAAAAGAGCACACATGCAATGACACTAGTGGATCCATGTGTGGTCTCTAAAGAGAACACACATTTCAATGACACTGGTGGATCCATATGTGGTATGTGAAAAGAATAGTCATGAAATGAGTCAAGTTGTTGTTAGTAAAAAGAACACACATGCAATGACATTGGTGGATCCATGTGTGGTCTCTGAAGAGAACACACATGCAATGACTCTAGCTATGGTTAATGAGAAGAACGCGCATTTCAATGACATAGGTGGATCCATATGTGGTATGTGAAAAGAACACACATGAAATGACTCCAGTTGTTGTTTTTAAAAAGAACACACATGCAATGACACTAGTGGATCCATGTGTGGTCTCTGAAGAGAACACACATTTCAATGACACTGGTGGATCCATATGTGGTATGTGAAATGAATAGTCATGAAATGACTCCTGTTGTTGTTAGTAAAAAGAACACACATGCAATGACACTGGTGGATCCATGTGTGGTCTCTAAAGAGAACACACATGCAATGACTCTAGTTGTGGTTAATAAGAAGAACACACATTTCAATGACACAGGTGGATCCATATGTGGAATGTGAAAAGAACACACATGCAATGACTCTAGTTGGTGTTAGTAAAAAGAACACACATGCAATGACACATGTGGATCCATATGTGGTCTCTGAAGAGAACACACATTTCAATGACACTGGTGGATCCATATGTGGTATGTGAAAAGAATAGTCATGAAATGACTCCAGTTGTTGTTAGTAAAAAGAATACACATCCAATGACACTGGTGGATCCATGTGTGGTCTCTGAAGAGAACACACATGCAATGACTCTAGCTGTGGTTAATGAGAAGAACACACATGCAATGACACTGGTGGATCCATAGGTGGATTGTGAAAAGAACACACATGCAATGACTCTGGTTGTTGTTAGTAAAAAGAACAAGATGCAATGACACTGGTGGATCCACGTGTGGTCTCTGAAGAGAACACACATTTCAATGACACTAGTGGATCCACATGTGGTATGTGAAAAGAATAGTCATGAAATGACTCTAGTTGTTGTTAGTAAAAAGAACACACATGCAATGCCACTGGTGGATCCATGTGTGGTCTCTAAAGAGAACACACATGGAATGACTCTAGCTATGGTTAATGAGAAGAACACACATGCAATTACACTGGTTGTTGTTAGTAAAAAGAGCACACATACAATGACACTGGTGGATCCATGTGTGGTCTCTAAAGAGAACACACATTTCAATGACACTGGTGGATCCATATGTGGTATGTGAAAAGAATAGTCATGAAATGACTCTAGTTGTTGTTAGTAAAAAGAACACACATGCAATGACACTGGTGGATCCATTTGTGGTCTCTGAAGAGAACACACATGCAATGACTCTAGCTGTGGTTAATAAGAAGAACACACATTTCAATGACACAAGTGGATCCATATGTGGAATGTGACAAGAACACACATGCAATGACTCTAGTTGTTGTTAGTAAAAAGAACACACATGCAATGACACTGGTGGATCCATGTGTGGTCTCTGAAGAGAACACACATTTCAATGCCACTGGTGGATCCATATGTGGTATGTGAAAAGAATAGTCATGAAATGACTCAAGTTGTTGTTAGTAAAAAGAACACACATGCAATGACATTGGTGGATCCATGTGTGGTCTCTGAAGAGAACACACATGCAATGACTCTAGCTATGGTTAATGAGAAGAACGCGCATTTCAATGACATAGGTGGATCCATATGTGGTATGTGAAAAGAACACACGTGCAATGACTCTAGTTGTTGTTAGTAAAAAGAACACACATGCAATGACGCTGGTGGATCCATGTGTGGTCTCTGAAGAGAACACACATGCAATGACTCTAGCTATGGTTAATGAGAAGAACACACATGCAATGACATTGGTTGTTATTAGTAAAAAGAGCACACATGCAATGACACTGGTGGATCCATGTGTGGTCTCTGAAGAGAACACACATTTCAGTGTCGTGGAGGTGTCACGGCAGATGCCATGGATAGGCTAAAGGTTGGGCCAATATGCGCTAGAGGAATCCAGGGAGGGATAGTGTGGTGATTCCACACACAGATGCTTTATATTCTTCAAGCCAGATGAGTTTACAAGTGCTCCTTGAGCTGTATTGGGGAGAGGAGGAAGATGGAACTCTCTTACTCTCACCACTACCTATCTCCCAGGAACTCACTACTTAAATGCTCACCAACTAGAGATCAACCCGTTCTACAGATGGCCTAGCCCGCCTTATAAAGGGGTGGCTAGGTCTCCAATTAGGGCATATGTGGAGGCATATTCCTGGGAATATGCCTCTTCCCAAAATAGCAAACCGACCGGATCACTTTTGGCCATCGTAAGCCATGCAGAGGCTACGTAAGCCTCTGTGGCGCTAGCATCATCCGACATAGGGCGCGTCACCCTTGTTGGCCACGCCTCGGTGGTCCTTCTCTCCGTTCGCTTCGCTCATGCTCCAGCGTACAGTGACCACCTTTTGACCATCAAGATACCTTCCTTCTCTTGCAAGCCTGATATAACCCGGATCGTGCCTGGTTAATCCGGTCATGTGGGTACCTGCATACAAGTTACATAAATCCTGCCGGCATACAACATACATCGGCCGGGACTCAGTTAGGTGGACAACCTCCGGTCCGGGTTACTCCGTGATTCGGCCTACCTTGAGGTGACTCGGCTAGCACTCACATTGACCTTGCTGTACCTCGGCTAACTCGGCCTCTATACCCCGGTGTGACCCTACCCAGGGGTATCCCCCCAAAATTAGTCCCCGAAGCTGGTGTGGTCTTAGCAGCTTCAGCCGCTTAGGCCACGGCAGGTTCAACTTTACTGAGCCTTTTGCTCCTTTTTCCGAGTTACCTCATAGTCCGGATTTCATGGGCTAACTTTCCCTTGGCACATTCCGAGTTTTCACTCGCTGGCCGGGTCACCCTTTAGTTATCCAGGTTATCCTTCCTTCTCTCGTACGCTTCCCCACGTGGAGGGTAATCATTATCTTGCCTCATTTTAAGGGCTTGCGCTAGTTACTGCTGCAGTTAATGTCAGATGTTACTGTTGCACACATCATGTCGTGTCTGTCTCCTTGTTAACCGTATCACCACGTCGCGTCATGGGATCTCCTGCGCCCTGTGGCCCTTCCTGTGGCCCGCCTCTGATTGGCTGACCCGGTAGATACACGGCCACACCGTGTGGCCTCGCCGCATCGCACGATCCCACTACCCCCGTTGGGGCGTGGTTAAATAGGGGAGGGGCGCGCCCCTTGGTCTTTTCCCCTTCACGCTCCCTTCTGCCTCTTCTTCTTCTTCTTCTTCTTCTTCTTCTTCTTCTTCTTCTTCTTCTTCTTCTTCCTAGCAACAGCGCCGCCGCTGCCGCATCCGCTTAGCAGCGCCACCGCTGCAGCGTTCCTTTTCGCACCCGCATCACTGCCGCTCCTGTGCAGCTCCACCGCCATGGGTCCGCGCCAGTCCAAGGTTCTGCCCCCCACCACCGATAGGGCCGGTGAGGACAGCGATTTAGAGATGACTGAAGAGGAGCTTGCCGTCGTGGAGGCGGAGATGGAGGAAGGAGGGGAGAACACGGAGCGCGGTGCCTAGGCCGGTTCCTGGGCGTGCCAGGACGACCTGGACTGGCTCTACCGCACCCGGCGCATCCCTGAGGGCATGGTTGCCCGCCTCGCCGCCGAGGAGCTCGCCCCTCACTTTATCCGGGTGAGTTCGTAGTGTTCCTCTCCCATTTCCAGCGCGGCTTCGGCCTCCCTGTCAGTGACTTCTTTCATGATTTCCTCAACATTTATGAACTTCAACCGCACCACCTTCCGGCGAATGCCATCACATCTCTTTCTTCCTTCGCCTCCACCATGGAGGGGTATGTCGGATTGTGGCCCACTAAAGAACTCTGGATCCGGTTTTTCGGTCTACGCCGAAATGTGATTCCGAATAAGCAGCTTGATCCGGAGGACAAACATCTAACATAATTCGGTGCTGCCTCTATTTCTCCCCGGAAACAATCCGTCTTTCCCCGGGTCACGGGGCTTGATTCGTGCAAGGGCTGGGCCTGAACCTTCTTCTATGTCAGAAATGGCACGAATGAAGATCTGATCCGGCTGCGCCCCTATGCTCCGGGTCCTCCTAACCCGGATTTGTGGGACCGGGTTTCCAAGAAACCCACTGTCTTGGTGAATCAGGTCAACAAACGGTTTCAGGAGCTGAAGGATGCGGGCCTACGCAACGAGGATGCAATGATCACTTTCGTCCGATGCCGGATCTCCCTCTCCAGAAATGCACACACAAGCTTTGCCACATGAGCTGGCGCCTTGACCCCAACCGGACATCTTCCTTTGAACTGAACAACACCGAGATATTCCGCCGGATCAAGGCCCTTTTCACGACCGACAAAAACTTCACCGCTGATTGGGAGTGGGGGATAGAGCATTTCTGCCGGGACAAGCCTCCTCCTACGGTAACTCTCGTGTTCCAATCTCTTTTCGAGTTATATTCTATGTCGGAGTATGTCGTTTATCTGATCCTTTTGTATCTCTCTCTTAGCTATTTTTTCAGCAAACTCTCGAAGATGGCATCGAGCCTTCGCTCAAATGGGCGAAGGATCGACTTGTGTCGAACAAGGAGGAGCCGGATCAGGAGATGTTCCTGCCATTCCCTGATGCCACCAAGCGACCCACTGGTAACTTCTCTTCCTTAAGAGATTGGCCTGACGATGGAGATGATTCTGACATTGAGGTGATGGAGGCATTTGACGCTGTACCCATTTCTTACGCCTTTCCGGTTTCAGCTAACCCGGGTGGGCAGATCCACGAAGACCCTCCTCTTGCCACGGGTGAGCCGGTCCCAGTCGCGTCTAAGAAATGAGCTGCAACTTCTGCTGCTTCCTCCGGACCTGCCAAAATGACTAAGAGGAGGAAGAAGTCCACGGACAAGACCGCCACCAAGCCTCCGACTAAGGCTATAGTCCGGAGAGCTCGCAAGCCCAAGGAGCCTTTGACTTCTGACGAGTAAGTCACTTTCTTCTTCATCCAATTTTCTGCTTCGTGCTTTGCTATTCATATGTTTTTCCTTTATTATAATTTATTATTCGTCGCTTGATTCGGCAGGGCTGCGGTGGAGGTTCCCCAGAGCGGATCCAGCATCGCTTCGCCTCTCCGGCATACCCCATCTTCCCCTCGTGGCGACGATACACGTCCGCTGAGCCCCATTCAGGAGGGTTTAGCGGCTGCTTCGGGTTCTAGCCCACCTCGTCTAGAGGGGGGCGACCTTGGAGCAGGGGGAAGTGGTTCTGCCGAGGCAGAAGATGCTCCCGGCTCCTCTTCGGCTCAGCCGCAACCTTCCACCTCTAAGGTACCCACAGCACCCCCGCCAAAACTAGCATCAGCACCAACACCAGCACCAGCACCAACAGCAGTAGCACAAGTACCAGCAACAACACCAACTCCATCTGCCTCGTCCGAGTCTTCCAAGCCTCGGCGAGAAGGCCCAGTTAGCACCAAGGCTACACCCAAGAGCAAACCCACAACTCAAATCTCAGCCTCTCAGCAGCAGCCTAAGGCCAAGAAAGCTTCTAACGCCGCCAGGGCAGCATCTATCGAGGCTGGACAGCGCACGCTCGCATCCATGCTTCCGAAGAAAACTCCGCCGAAGAAAGATGCCCCCTCCGGGTCAACTGACACGCAACTTGCATTGCACACCAGCCCCGCTGCTGCCCAAGTTGAGAGGAGGGAGGCCCACGCCAAGGGTTTGATTGCGCCCCATATGCTTAGCGGAGAGCGATATCCTCCTACCCTGATTGAGTTTGTTAATAACTGGAACAAGGCGGAGTTCATCAATAATGACGATCTCCCAGAGAAATTTGGGCCTACCGAGTTTGTCGCACAAATGAACACAGCCGCCAAGGCTATCAACCTTGCCGGCCGGATGATGGAGGTATGCTACTTCGTCTTTTCTTTAACATGTACTAGTGCTTAGTGATATAACCATTAGTCCCCTAGCCTCCGGGGGAGTAACTTGTTACTTAGCCGGATGCTCCTTAGAGAATTAGTGTATCTCCCTAGTAACTTCGAATATGCACACACCTAGAGCCGGGTTAAGTTCCACTTCGCCCGGATCTTGTACACTTTGGATATGCACACACCTAGAGCCGGGTTAAGTTCCACTTGGCCCGGATTTTGTATACTTCGAATATGCACACACCTAGAGTCGGGTTAAGTTCCACTTGGCCCGGATCTTGTACACTTCGAATATGCACACACCTAGAGTCGGGTTAAGTTCCACTTGGCCCGGATCTTGTACACTTCGAATATGCACACACCTAGAGACGGGTTAAGTTCCACTTGGCCCGGATTTTGTACACTTCGAATATGTACACACCTAGAGCCGAGTTAAGTTCCACTTGGCCCGGATCTTGTACACTTCGAATATGCACACACCTAGAGCCGGGTTAAGTTCCACTTGGCCCAGATTTTGTACACTTCGAATATGCACACACCTAGAGCCAGGTTAAGTTCCACTTGGCCTGGATCTTGTACTTCAAATATGCACACACCTAGAGCCGGGTTAAGTTCCACTTGGCCCGGATCTTGTACACTTCGAATATGCACACACCTAGAGCCGGGTTAAGTTCCACTTGGCCCGGATTTTGTACACTTCGAATATGCACATGATTAAGTCAACTTTGCTTTTTCTCAGGTCACCACCAATCGCCGGAGTGCTGAGTTTCAGCGCCTCTTGGACACACACAAGGCACTGCGCTCGAAGCATTCTACTCTTCTCGCTAAGTTCGAGAAAAGGGATAAGTTTTCACTTTGACTTTTTCTATCTTTTTGAGTCTTTTCTCGCCGAACTAATCTCTCATTCGAATTTGTGCAGCCGAAGTGGATGTCGAAAACAAAATCATGAGGAAAAACTTAGCCAAGATAAAAGGTAATTCGTTTTGATTCCTCAATTACCGTGCCCTCTCTCCTTTCTCTTGAGCTCGGCATATATTCATACCTCGGCTTTGCCGGGTCAACAAACTATTTCAGCATCCCTTGAAGATAGTGTGCCCGTGCCTGATATGATGCTGCATTTTCTCGAACAAGTAGGGCAACACCAGGCCGAACTCAAGAAGAAGGATGATGAGCTCGCCCAACTTCGAGCCAAATATGATGAGATTGCCAAGATCAAGGCCGAGATGAAAAAGCTCAAGGCGCTCCATAAGGCTGAGATGGACAAAGCTGGCCAAGATTTCACTGAGGAGCAAGAACGCCTCTACCTCCAACTTGCAAAGGATTAAGAACCGCTGAAGGAGGCCGACGTCAAGCTTGGCTCGGCTAACGCTGAACTTGAAAAACTTCGGGAGAGACGTGCTAATTGCACCAATGATCTGATCCGAATCCACAGTCATATCTCTCATAAGTTCTTTTCCTTCAGCCGACATGAATTTCTCCGGGTCAACCTCTTTTACTCATTTCACTTGTCTTGTTATCAGGCAAATTCCTAGAGGGTAATGCCATTGCGGCTACTGCTGTTGCCAAGTTCCGCCAGCAGAGGGGTACTCCAACTGGTCCTAGATCTGAAACCATTCCCTTTGACATGGAGGACTTGCTAGTTAGACTATCCTCTCGCCTTGAGATTAACAAAAACTATGGTTCGGATATCCTAGACTCACCCGTCCGGATCTTCAATGCCCTTTGGCCTGGTGAGGATACTCCAGAGGGGACCACTGCTCTGATTGCCAAGTTAATGGAGTGCGAGACCCAGCTTGACCTCTGGAGAGAATCCACCGCTCGCGCCGGAGCTAAAACTGTTCTCCATTTTGTGCTGACATGGTATGAGAAAATAAATCTGGACCTTCTCGAGCACTTACGCACCGGATCAAGGTAGTTCACTGATCCAGATTGGATAGATCGGCGCAAGGCTCGTGCCCATCACCTCATTCAGTATGCCCCCATCCATCAATGGAACGAGGGACCAAGCTTCCTTGGCGTTATTGACGATGAATACATCGAAGATGGTTCGGGAGATGAGGAAGAGGACGAAGCTTCAGATGTTGAAGAGAACAAAGACGATGATGAGGCTGAAGCCGGAGTTCCACCTGCTGGTGGTGAGTTACCTCCTCCTGCTGCTCCTTGAGCACCCAAAAAACACTTTGAAACTTATCAGATCCCCGGTATGCCGGGTGCAGATGTATTAAGCACACAAATTATATTTTGCTACTAAGTTGCTCGTGCCGGATTAACTTGGGCGTAGTCCCCGAGTTTCATTTTCTTGTTTCTCCAATTTCCTGGCTCGGCTCGTGTCTACCTTGATTCAGTTTTGTGACTTACGAGTCCGAGTTTCGAAAATTGACTTAACAATACTTGGAAACTTTAGGCTTAGCTCAAAGTAATTCAGCATAGTAAACACAAAGTAAACATAGGGTTAGTCCGAATAATAAATTTCGGCTCGATTAAGTTCTTTTACTTAGTTGTTTTTCGTGTGCTATGCAATTCCAAACTTGTTCTCTTGCTTGCCATGAAGCCAAATCTTGTTGTACAGCAGCAAGTCGAAGAGTTGAGTTTTTGGCTGCACAGTCCCCGGGTTCTGCGAAGCAGTCCCCTGGTTTGCCGATGCAGTCCCCGGGTCTCCTGTGGCACTTCCCACATCAATGTTCATGGGCACAGCTTCCGACTCCGGATTTTCTGGGATATAGATTGACTCGGATTCTGGGGGTGGCCTGATAGATGGCTTTTTGAGGTGCTCCAGTGCTACACCTAGTGGAATCTCTTGTTGGGTGGATCCGAGTTTCGATAGTGCGTCGGCAGCCTCATTTTCTAGCCGGGGTACATGATGGAACTCGGCCTCGAAGTATCCTGATATTTTCTGCACATGAAATCTATACAGTGCCATGTTTTCATCCAAATCATCCCATAGCCCCGAGACTTGCTGAACTACCAAATCCGAGTCGCCAAAGCATTGGATCCGATGTATTCCAATTTCTTTTGCCACTTTGAGCCCATGCACAAGTGCTTCGTATTCTGCAACATTGTTTGATGCTGCGAAGTGGATCTGCAACACATACTTCAGCTGGTCCTTCTTGGGCGAGGTAAGCACAACTCCGGCGCCTAACCCGGTTTTTGTTTTTGATCCGTCAAAATGCATTCTCCAGTAGTTCGGATCTGGCAATGGTGACTCATATTGCATCTCCGCCCAATCCACGAAAAAGTCAGCCACGGCCTAAGACTTGATCGCATCTCTCCTATCGAATTGTGGAGCGTAAGGAGCTAGTTCAATTGCCCATTTTGCGATTTGGCCGCTTGCATCCTTATTGCTCATTATCTCAGATATGGGGGCTTCACATATCACTTTAATGGGGTGTTCTTCAAAATAATGCTTCAGCTTCTTTGCTGCCATGTATACACCATATGCCATTTTTTGATAGTGAGGATAGTTCTGCTTTGATGCTGATAATACCTTGCTCAGGTAATAGACTGGCCTCTGCACTGACTTACCCTCTTCGTCGCGCTCTACCACTATTACTGCACTTACAACTCGGTTGGTTGCGGCTACGTAGAGCAACATTGGCTCTTTTGATAGTGGAGAGGCTAATACTGGTGAAGTGGCTAACATTTTCTTTAGCTGAATGAAGGATTCATTGGCCTGCGGCGTCCATACGAATTTGTCTAACTTTTTCATCAGTTGATAGAGAGGTAATGCCTTTTCTCCCAACCGACATATAAACCGACTTAAGAATGCCAGGCAACCAGTGAACTTCTGGACATCGTTAAGACACTTCGGCAATTCCATTCGTTCTATGGCTTAGATTTTTGTTGGATTAACTTCGATACCTCGGCTGGAGACAAGAAATCCGAGTAATTTTCTAGCTGGGACACCAAAGGTACACTTCTCCGGGTTAAGCTTCATCCGGAATCTCCTTAGGTTCGTGAATGTTTGTCTGATATTGTCAAGGAGCGTTTTGCTTTCCTTGGTTTTTATAACCACATCATCCACATATACTTGCACATTTCTACCAATTTGATCGTGCAAACATTTTTGCATACATCTTTGGTACATTGCCCCTGCATTACGTAAACCAAAAGGCATGGTGCGATAGCAATAAGCCCCATACGGGGTGATAAACGCAGTCTTTATTTGATCACTCGGGTTCAGAGTTATCTGGTGGAAACCAGAATATGCATCTATTAATGACAACAGTTCACACCCAGCAGTAGAATCTATGACCTGATCTATCCTTGGCAGTGGGAACGGATCTTTTGGACACGCCTTATTCAGGTTCATGTAATCAATGCACATACGCCAAACCACGGCCACATTCGGATCATCTTTCTTCTTTTCCACAAGCACCGGATTAGATAGCCACTCCGGATAAAGTACTTCCATGATAAACCCCACTGCTAGGAGCCAAGCTATCTCATCTCCAATGACTTTTCTCCTATCTTCAGCGAAGCGGCGGAGAGGTTGCTTCACCGGATTTGCCCCGGGTCTCACATTCAAAGAGTGCTCAGCCAACTCCCTCGGAACACCTTGCATGTCCTGTGTGGACCAAGCAATGATATCCCGATTCTCACGGAGGAAGTTGACGAGCTCGCTTTCCTATTTGTCAGTTAACCCGACACCAATTGTTACAGTGCGCTCTGGGAACAGATCATCAACATGCACTTTCTTTTTATCCTTTGTTGCTTGAAATGAGACACTTCCATGTGGGTTACTCAACGCCGACATATACTGTTGTGCGGATTGAGCCAATCCCGCTACTTCCTGGATCTTTCTCTTTTCTTGTGCGATCACAAGTGACTCGGCTAGGTTAGACCCGGCCGACGCACACTCAATGGAACGTCGGAAATCTCCTGCTATGGTAATTACTCCATTTGGCCCGGGCAACTTCATCTTCAGATAACTAATGTGACAACTCGCCATGAATTTGTTCAGGTCTGGCCTACCGAGTAATGCGTGATATGCGCTTTCCAAGTTCATAACCTCAAACTCCAAATTCTCAGTCCGGCAGTTATCTCGTGTGCCGAATAATACGTCAACCCGGACCTTGCCGATGGGTTCACATGAAATGCCTGGCACAATACCATGGAAAGTTGTCCTCGTGGTCTGGAACATGTTCTCCGAGATACCCAACTTGCGCATGGTATCCACATACATGATATTAATGCTGCTGCCATTGTCAATCAGCACCTTAGAAAATCTCACATTGATATTGGGCCCGATGAATGTTGGGTCCAACACTAATGCATATGAACCAGGACTCGGCATAATCTTGGGATGATCCTTGATATTCCAGGTAATTTCCTGATCCGACCAAGGCATATACCTTGTCACTGCCGGCATAACCGCATTTACTTCCATATGTCGGCGCTGCAAGCTCTTTCTATCTGTTTCCTCTGTGGTAAACACATAGTAACTCTGGTGATGCTCTCTGTATTCATTCCTCCCCTCATTTCTAGGGTATCTTTGATCTGGCTGATGCTGATTTTCCACTTGATGGACTGCATCCCTTCTCTCATGGTTCTCATACCTCGGTGGAGGTGGTGGCAACATTAACTGTTGCGTGTTCGCTCCGGAGAGCAATTGCTGACGGGGTAACTCCTGCCGAGGTTGATCGTTCCGAGGTGCCTGAGCATTCCCCGAACCACTTTGTTCAATCTTCCTCATCCACTCACATTGTCGAGTCGTGTGACCCGCCGGGTTACTCGGATTTGGCGTGTGAAATTTGCACGGCTGATCCAGCATTTCCTTGTACGTATACCTCGGCCGGTCTTTCTTTTCTTGCCACTGTTTCTTCTACTCTGGCGTCCAACTTTTCTTGCCATCATTTCTTGGAGTCCATTGTTTCCCTCCAGTTTTCTGACACTGATTACTCCCTGCTCCGGGTTGATCTTGGTTTACAGTAGCAACTTGTTGCAAACTGTACCTGTAATCCGGTCTATCATCTCTTCTCTTACCTCGGTAGTCATTTCATCGGGATGATCCGGCTCCATCTCACTGGTAGTACTCCTCATTTGACTCGTTTGACATAAGCCTAGGTTGAGTCGGATCACCCAAGGCATATGAGTCAGCAATCCGGATTGTCTCTGCCAGTGTAGTTGGCATATATCTTTGTAGCCTTTGCCACATCATGCTTGCATATCTACACCCTTGTGCAAACCAAGCTATTGCCTGTGACTCAATCACGCCCTCACACGAGTTTCTCACGGTGCACCAGCGGGTCAAGAACTCCCCGTCTGTTTCATTTGGTCTCTGTTTGCACATTGCTAAGGTCTGTGGCCTATTCGGCCTATGATACGTGCTCGAGAAGTTACTGACAAACATTTCCTCAAAATCAATCCAATAGTTGATACTTCTGGGCGGTAAATTGTTTAACCATACCCTCGCTGTCCCCTCCAGCATCTGAGGTACGTACCTCACAGCCCATCTCAAGTTGCCTATAGCAATTTTCACTGCTGTTGCGTAGTTGATCAACCAATCCTCCGGCTTGGTACTACCGTCATATGTTTTCGTGCCTCTGGGTAACTGGAAGTTAGGTACTGGAGGTTCTTTCATGATCCAGGGCCCAAAGCACGCCTGAACTGGAGGACCTTGCCCCTCAATTTGCTCCGACCTATAGAGCCGATCCAGTTTTAACCTGGCATCGTCAGGCATCAAGTCCCTGCTTCCCAACCTTGACCCTATCACATGATAGTCCGGCCTAGGGTATCCTGTGTTCACCATTTCTGAATCACCATCATTGTATCTGTCTTGCTCTCATGGAGCGCCTCTCTGTTGCATACCTTGGCCGGCACTTCGCTCTTGCCGTGGTATATTCCGCTGCTGCGGTTGCCCTGCACCCGCCGAGTTGCGCTGTCCGGCATTGTCGTTTACAGCGTTTCCTTGACCGGCATTGCCTTGGTCGCGGTTACCTCGACCAGCTTCACCTTGGCTGACACTTCATCGATCCTTGTTTTCCTGCACTGCTTTTCCTTTCCCTGCCCTTGCCGGGTCATAGGGGACTATCTGTTTGTTTCTCCTCGCCGAGGTTACCACTTCCTCTCTTCTTGGGCCATCATGAGGGGATGATGCAGCTCCAGCAGATTTCTCCGGGTTACCTACCACTGAATAAATGACTTTGGAAGCCCCAACCCTTTCCGGATTAGCCCTGAGCAACTCCTAATTTTGTCTGTTAGTGATCCGAACTAACTCATTGACCCTCTCCTGCTATCTTTGCCGGGCTTCACCTGTTAAACCCTCTAACTCGGATGCAGCTGCATCCGCTGCCCTGAGGTTCTTTGCCGGGGTACTGTACTTTGGCAGCCCCACGAACAAAATGTTCTCTGACTCATCAACTCTAGTATCACCCTCTTTGTTCATTTCACTGATGAGGTTTCTCCCCTTTACTTTTACAGCATCTACCTTATTCGCTTTTGCGTACTCGTGCAGTGTCATGTTCAACGACTGCTGAGACGCAACTATCTTTTTCGCACCTTCTAGTATTTTCTGCCTAGTTTCCTCTAACTCGGCCTATGCCCGAGCCAGATCTACTGCAAGTGCTATGGGGCTCTCTAGACTATCTATCGCCTGTTGTAGTACGTTCTCTAGCCTCTCTAGTGGAGGACCTCTACTTTTCCTTGGTGCCTTGGGTGTTACCTACGGATCTGGTGCCGGATCCTTGCTCGCTCCAGCGCTAGGTGCTGTCATCATCACCTTGGCATGGTCAGGGGAGTGAGTGATACGCGCCCCGTGAGCTGCGCTAAGGGGTGGCTCGCCTCCCTCAACGACGTGCCGCGGGTGAACGCACGACACATCGACGGCAACGTAGATCTTGTGAGCGCCGAGCTTGACAAAGAGGCCGTTGCACGGAAGAGGTCGTTTGCCGAAGCAACCAGCGTTGTCGCTGACGTAATCCAGCGCTCCAAAGCGCTGAACGAGCCTAGAGACGATGCGCTCGCTGTTGCCTATGAGGTTTCCCGTCCGGATCTTCACTGCTGCTAGCGCCGCTAGCCCCACGGTGGGTGCCAACTGTCTTGGTGGTGTCATGGCAGATGCCATGGATAGGCTAAAGGTGGGGCCAATATGCGCTAGAGGAATCCAGAGAGGGATAGTGTGGTGATTCCACACACAGATGATTTATATTCTTAAAGCTAGATGAGTTTACAAGTGCTCCTTGAGCTGTATTAGGGAGAGGAGGAAGAAGGAACTCTCTACTCTCACCACTACCTATCTCCCATGAACTCACTACTCAAATGCTCACCAACTAGAGATCAACCCCTTCTATAGATGGCCTAGCCCTCCTTATAAAGGGGTGGTAGGTCTCCAATTAGGGCATATGTGGAGGCATATTCCTGGGAATATGCCTCTTCCCAAAATAGCAAACCGACCGGACCACTTTTCGCCATCCTAAGCCATGTAGAGGCTACGTAAGCCTCTACGGCGCCAGCACATCCGACACAGGGCGCGTCACCCTTGTCGTCCATGCCTCGGGGGTCCTTCTCTCTGTCCGCTTCGCTCATGCTCCAGCGTACAGTGACCACCTTTTGACCAACGAGATACCTTCTCTTGCAAGCCTGATATAACCCGGATCGTGCCTGGTTAATCCGGTCACGTGGGTACCTGCATACAAGTTACATAAATCCGGCCGGCATACGACATACATCGGCCAGGACTTAGTTAGGTGGACAACATCCGGTCCGGGTTACTCCGTGATTCGGCCTGCCTTGAGGTGACTCGGCCAGCACTCTCTTTGACCTTGCCGTACCTCGGCTAACTCGGCCTCTATACCCCGGCGTGACCCTACCTGGGGGTATACCCCCAACATTCAGTGACACTGGTGGATCCATATGTGGTGTGTGAAAAGAACATACATGCAATGACTAAAGAACACACATGCAATGACACTGGTGGATCCATGTGTGGTCTCTGAATGGAACACACATGTAATGACTCTAGCTGTGGTTAATGAAAAGAACACACATTTCAATGACACTGGTGGATCCATATGTGGTATGTGAAAATAATACTCATGAAATGACTCCAGTTGTTGTTAGAAAAAAGAGCACACATGCAATTACACTGGTGGATCCATGTGTGGTCTCCGAAGAGAACACACATGCAATGAATCTAGCTGTGGTTAATGAGAAGAACACGCATGCAATGACACTGGTTGTTATTAGTAAAAATAGCACACATGCGATGACACTGGTGGATCCATGTGTGGTCTCTGAAGAGAACACACATTTTAGTGACACTGGTGGATCCATATGTGGTGTGTGAATAGAACATACATGCAATGACTCCAGTTGTTGTTAGTAAAAAGAACACACATGCAATGGCACTGATGGATCCATGTGTGGACTTTGAAGAGAACACACATGCAATCACTCTAGCTATGGTTACTAAAGAGAACACACATTTCAATGACATTGGTGGATCCATATGTGGTATGTGAAAAGAACACACATGAAATGACTCTAGTTGTTGTTAGTAAAAAGAACACACATGCAATGACACTGGTGGATCCATGTGTGGTCTCTAAATAGAACACACATTTTAATGACACTGGTCGATCCATATGTGGTATGTGAAAAGAATAGTCATGAAATGACTCCAGTTGTTGTTAGTAAAAAGAACACACATGCAATGAAACTGGTGGATCCATGTGTGGTCTCTAAAGAGAACACACATGCAATGACTCTAGCAGTGGTTAATAAGAAGAACACACATTTCAATGACACAGGTGGATCCATATGTGGAATGTGACAAGAACACACATGTAATGACTCTAGTTGTTGTTAGTAAAAAGAACACACATGCAATGACACTGGTGGATCCATGTGTGGTCTCTGAAGAGAACACACATTTCAATGACACTGGTGGATCCATATGTGGTATGTGAAAAGAATAGTCATGAAATGACTCTAGTTGTTGTTAGTAAAAAGAACACAGATGCAATGACACTGGTGTTGGGGGGGATACCCTCGGGTAGGGTCACGCCGGGGTATAAAGGACGAGTTAGCCGAGGTACGACAAGGTCAAAGCGAATGCTGGCTGAGTCACCTCAAGGCAGGCCAAATAACGGAGTAACCCGGACCGGAGGATGTCTGCCTAACTGAGTCCCGGCCGACTTATGTCATATGCCGGCAGGATTTATGTAACTTGTATGCAGGTACCGGTGTGGCCGGATCAACCAGGCTTTATCCGGGTTATATCAAGCTTGCAAGAGAAGGAAGGTATCTTGCTGGTCAAAAGGTGACCACTATACCCAAAGCGTGAGCAAAGCGGACAGAGGCCAGGACAACCAAGGCATGGCCGACAAGGGTGACGCTGCCTGTGTCGGATGACGCTGACGCCGCAGAGGCTCACGTAGCCTCTGCATGGCTGACGATGGGCAAAAGTGACCCGGTCGTCTTACTATTTTGGGAAGAGGCATAGTCGCTGGAATATGCCTCCATGTATGCCCTAATTGGAGAACTAGCCACCCCTATATAAGGAGGGCTAGGGCATCTGTAGAAAGGGTTGGTCTTTGGCTGGTTGATCTCTAGTGAGTTGAGTTTGGCTAGTATGTTCCTGAGGGCTAGCTAGTGGAGAGGGTAAGAGAGTTCCTTCTTCCTCCTCTCCCCAATACAGCTCAAGGAGCACTTGTAAACCTTGGAAGTGAATCAAATACAAACATCTGTCTGTGGAATCACCACACTATCCCTCCCTGGATTCCTCTAGTGCATCTTATCCCAACCTTTAGCCTATCCATCGCATCTGCTGTGACACCACCACGACAGTTGGCGCCCACCGTGGGGCTAGCGGCGCTAGCAGGAGTGAAGATCCGGACGGGAAACCTCATCGGCACCAGCGAGCACATCGTCTCCGGGCTTGTTCAGCGCTTTGGAGCACTGGAATTTGTCAGCGACAATGCTGGCTGCTTCGGCAAGCGACCCCTTCCGCGCAACGACCTCTTCGTCAATCTTGGCGCGCACAAGATCTATGTCGCTGTCGATGTGTCGTGCGTTCACCCGCGGCACGTCGTCGAGGGAGGCGAGCCACCCCTTAGCATGGTTCATGGGGGGCGTATCATTCGCTCCCCTCACCGTGCCGAGGTGATGAGGACATCGCCTGGCGCTGGTGCGAGAAAGGATCCGGCACTAGATCCAGAGGTAACACCCAAGGCACCAAGGAAAAGTAGAGGTCCTCCACTAGAGAGGCTAGAGAACATGTTGTAGCAGGCGATAGATAGCCTAGAGAGCCCCATAGCACCTGCAGTAGATCCGGCTCAGGCACAGGCCGAGTTAGAGGAAACTAGGCAGAAAATACTAGAGGGTGCGAAAAAGATAGCCGCGGCTCAGCAGTCGTTGAACATGACACTGCGTGAGTACGCAAGGGCAAATGAGGTAGAGGCTGTAAAAGTAAAGGGGAAAAACCTCATCATAGAAATGAACAAAGAGGGTGATACTAGAGTTGAGGAGTCAGAGAACTTTTTGTCCACGGGGCTGCTGAAGTACAGTAGCCTGGCAAAGAACCTCAGAGCAGCAGATGCAGCCGCAGCCGAGTTAGAGGGTTTGATGGGCGAGGCCCGACAAAGACAACAGGAAAGAGTCAATGAGTTAGTTCGGATCGCTAACAGACAAAATGAAGAGTTTCTCAGGGCAAACCCAGCAAGGGCTGGGGTGTCCAAAGTTTTTCATTCAGCTGTAGGTAACCCGGAGAAATCAGCTGGAGCAGCATCATCACCTCATGGAGACCCAAGAAGAGAGGAGGTGGTAACTTCGACATGGAGAAACAAACAGATAGTTTCATATGACCCGGCAAGGGCAGGGAAAGGAAAAGCAGTGCAGGCAAATGATGATCGACGAAGTGTCAGCCGAGGTAACCGCGACCAAGGCAATGCCGGTCAAGGAAACGCTGTAAACGACAATGCCGGACAGCGCAACTCGGCGGGTGCAGGGCAACCACAACAGTGGAATATACCACGGCAAGAGCAAAGTGTTGGCCGAGGTATGCAACAGAGAGGCGCTCCATGAGAGCAAGACAAATATAATGATGGTGATTCGGAAATGGTGAAAGCAGGATACCCAAGGCCGGACTATCACGTGATAGGGTCAAGATTGGGAAGCAGGGACTTGATGCCTAACGATGCCAGGTTAAAACTTGATCGACTTTATAGGTCGGAGAAAATTGAATGTCAAGGTCCTCCGGGTCTGGCGTGTTTTGGGCCCCGGATCATGAAGGAGCCTCCGGTACCGAACTTTCAGTTACCCAGAGGCACGAAAACATATGACGGGAGCACACAGCCGGAGGATTGGTTGATCAACTACGCTACGACGGTGAAAATTGCTATAGGCAATTTGAGATGGGCTGTGAGATACGTACCTCAGATGCTGGAGGGGCCAGCAAGGGTATGGCTAAACAATTTGCCACCCAGAAGTATCAACTATTGGATTGATTTTGAGGAAATGTTTGTCAGTAACTTCTCGAGCACGTATCATAGGCCGAATAGGCCACAGACCTTAGCAATGTGCAAACAGAGACCAAATGAAACAGACATGGAGTTCTTGACCCGCTGGTGCACCGTGAGAAACTCGTGTGAGGGCGTGATTGAGTCACAGGCAATAGCTTGGTTTGCACAAGGGTGTAGATATGCAAGCATGATGTGGCAAAGGCTACAAAGATATATGCCAACTACACTGGTAGAGACAATCCGGATTGCTGACTCATATGCCTTGGGTGATCCGACTCAACCTAGGCTTATGTCAAACGAGTCAAATGAGGAGTACTACCAGTGAGATGGAGCCGGATCATCCCGATGAAATGACTACCGAGGTAAGAGAAGAGATGATAGACCGGATTACAGGTACAGTTTGCAACAAGTTGCTGCTGTAAATCAAGATCAACCCGGAGCAGGGAGTAATCAGTGTCAGAAAACTGGAGGGAAACAATGGACTCCAAGAAATGATGGCAAGAAAACTTGGACGCCAGAGCAGAAGAAACAGTGGCAAGAAAAGAAAGACCGGCCGAGGTATACGTACAAGGCAATGCTGGATCAGCCGTGCAAATTTCACACGCCAAATCGGAGTAACCCGGCGGGTCACACGACTCGACAATGTGAGTGGATGAGGAAGATTGAACAAAGTGGTTCGGGGAATGCTCCGGCACCTCGGAACGATCAACCTCGGCAGGAGTTACCCCGGCAGCAATTGCTCTCCGGAGCGAACACGCAACAGTTAATGTTGCCACCACCTCCACCGAGGTATGAGAACCATGAGAGAAGGGACGCAGTCCATCAAGTGGAAAATCAGCATCAGCCAGATCAAAGATACCCCAGAAATGAGGGGAGGAATGAATACAGAGAGCATCACCAGAGTTACTGTGTGTTTACCACGGAGGAAACAGATAGAAAGAGCTTGCAACACCGACATATGGAAGTAAATGCGGTTATGCCGGCAGTGACAAGGTATATGCCTTGGTCGGATCAGGAAATTACCTGGAATATCAAGGATCATCCCAAGCTTATGCCGAGTCCTGGTTCATATGCATTAGTGTTGGACCCAACATTCATCGGGCCCAATATCAATGTGAGTTTTTCTAAGGTGCTGATTGACAATGGCAGCAGCATTAATATCATGTATGTGGATACCATGCGCAAGTTGGGTATCTCAGAGAACATGCTCCAGACCACGAGGACAACTTTTCATGGTATTGTGCCAGGTATTTCCTGTGAACCCATCGGCAAGGTCCGGGTTGACGTATTATTCGGCACACGAGATAACTGCCGGACTGAGAATTTGGAGTTTGAGGTTATGAACTTGGAAAGCGCATATCACGCATTACTCGGTAGGCCAGCCCTAAACAAATTCATGGCGAGTTGTCACATTAGTTATCTGAAGATGAAGTTGCCCGGGCCAAATGGAGTAATTACCATAGCAGGAGATTTCCGACGTTCCATTGAGTGTGCGTCGGCCGGGTCTAACCTAGCCGAGTCACTTGTGATCGCACAAGAAAAGAGAAAGATCCAGGAAGTAGAGGGATTGGCTCAATCCGCACAGCAGTATATGTCGGCGTTGAGTAACCCACATGGAAGTGTCTCATTTCAAGCAACAAAGGATAAAAAGGAAGTGCATGTTGATGATCTGTTCCTAGAGCGGGTTAACTGACAAATAGGAAAGCGAGCTCGTCAACTTCCTCCGTGAGAATCGGGATATCATTGCTTGGTCCACACAGGACATGCAAGGTGTTCCGAGGGAGTTGGCTGAGCACTCTTTGAATGTGAGACCCGGGGCAAAGCCGGTGAAGCAACCTCTCCGCCGCTTCGCTGAAGATAGGAGAAAAGTCATTGGAGATGAGATAGCTTGGCTCCTAGCAGTGGGGTTTATCATGGAAGTACTTTATCCAGAGTGGCTATCTAATCCGGTGCTTGTGGAAAAGAAGAAAGATGATCCGAATGTGGCCGTGGTTTGGCGTATGTGCATTGATTACATGAACCTGAATAAGGCGTGTCCAAAAGATCCGTTCCCACTGCCAAGGATAGATCAGGTCATAGATTCTACTGCTGGGTGTGAACTGTTGTCATTAATAGATGCATATTCTGGTTTCCACCAGATAACTTTGAACCCGAGTGATCAAATAAAGACTGCGTTTATCACCCCGTATGGGGCTTATTGCTATCGCACCATGCCTTTTGGTTTACGTAATGCAGGGGCAACATACCAAAGATGTATGCAAAAATGTTTGCACGATCAAATTGGTGGAAATGTGCAAGTATATGTGGATGATGTGGTTATAAAAACCAAGGAAAGCAAAATGCTCCTTGAAGATATCAGGCAAACATTCGCGAACCTAAGGAGGTTCCGGATGAAGCTTAACCCAGAGAAATGTACCTTCGGTGTCCCGGATGGAAAATTACTCGGATTTCTTGTCTCTAGACGAGGTATCGAAGTTAACCCGACAAAAATCCGAGCCATAGAGCGAATGGAACTGCCGAAGTGTCTTAACGATGTCCAGAAGTTCACGGGGTGCCTAGCATCTTTGAGTCGGTTCGTATGTCGGATGGGAGAAAAGGCATTGCCTCTCTATCAACTAATGAAAAAAGCAGACAAGTTTGTATGGACGCCGCAGACCAATGAAGCCTTCATCCAATTAAAGAAAATGTTAGCCACTACACTAGTGTTAGCCTCTCCACTATCAAAAGAGCCAATGTTGCTCTATATAGCCGCAACCAACCGAGTTGTAAGTGAAGTGGTGGTGGTAGAGCGCGATGAAGAGGGAAAGTCAGTGCAAAGGCCAGTCTATTACCTAAGCGAAGTATTATCCGCATCAAAGCAAAACTATCCTCACTATCAGAAAATGGCATATGGTGTATACATGTCGGCAAAGAAGCTAAAGCACTACTTTGAAGAACACCCAATCAACGTGATATGTGAAGCCCCCATATCTGAGATAATGAGTAACAAAGATGCAAGCGGCTGAATCGCAAAATGGTAAATTGAGCTAGCCCCGTATGTTCCGCAATACAACATGAGAGATGCGATCAAGTCTCAGGATGTGGCCGACTTTTTTGTAGATTGGGCCGAGATGCAATACGAACCACCGTTACCAGATCCAAACTACTAGAGAATGCGGTTTGACAGATCAAAGACGAAAACCGGCTTAGGCGCCGGAGTTGTACTTACCTCGCCAAAGAACGACCAGCTGAAGTATGTGCTGCAAATCCATTTCGCCGCGTCGAACAATGTCGCTGAGTATGAAGCACTTGTGTATGGGCTCAAAGTGGCAAAAGAAATTGGAATACGTTGGATCCAATGCTTTGGCGACTCGGATTTGGTAGTTCAGCAAGTCTCGAGGCAGTGGGACGCTCTTGATCCAAACATGGCATTGTACAGATTCCATGTGCAAAAGATATCTAGGTACTTTGAGGGATGCGAGTTTCACCATATACCCTGGCTGGAAAATGAGGCTGCCGACGTATTGTCGAAGCTCGGATCAACCCGACAAGCAATTCCACCGGGTGTAGCACTGGAACACCTCAGAAAACCATCTATCAGGCCGTCTCTAGAAACCAACTCAATCTACATCCCGGCAGATCCGGAGTCAGGAGCTGTGCCCATGGACATTGACGTGGGAAGTGGTGCAGGAAACCCGGGGACTGCTTCGCAGGACCTGGGGACTGCACAGTGAGATCCGGCCGAGTTTATGCTGGTGGAACAAATGGAAATAGATGAGGATGTGTTTCTAGTGCGAGCTATACCTGCTTGGGCGTTGCCTATATTCCAATTCCTGAAGGATGGAACTTTGCCCAGTGAACAGGTGCTTTCCAGGCAAATTCAGAGGCGCTCAAAGGCGTACACAATTATCAATGCCGAACTATACAAGAGGAGTGTCACAAGTGTACTACAGCGATGTGTTGACCCGAAAGAAGGGCTTGACATCCTCCGGGATATACATCAAGGGGAATGTCGGAATCACGCCTCATCCAGAGCTTTGGTGGCAAAAGCATTCCGGCATGGGTTCTACTGGCCAAGTGCCTTGGAACAAGTAGAAGATCTAATAAGAAAATGCAATGGCTATCAAAGGTATTCTACCAAGACACACATGCCAATGTCGGAGCTCAAGACCATACCAATTACCTGGCCATTTTCTGTATGGTGTTTGGATATGGTTGGCCCGTTCAAACCAGCAAGGGGAAATATGACCCATATCTTGGTTATGGTGGACAAGTTTATAAAGTGGATTGAAGTGAAGCCAATAAGAAAATGTGATGGAGCTACAGCCGTAATGTTCCTCAAAGATATCATCTTGAGATACGGCTATCCTCACAGTATCATAACAGATAATGGCACAAATTTTGCTGAAGGAGCATTTGCACGATTCTGCCGAGATAAGAAGATCCGGTTGGACGTTGCCTCGGTAGCCCACCCCGCATCAAACGGAAAAGTGGAAAGATCCAACGGATTAGTATTATCCGGGATAAAACCCCGGCTCATTGAGCCGCTGCAAAGATCAGCGGGGTGCTGGATAGAAGAACTACCAGCAGTACTGTGGAGTTTAAGAACAACTCCGAATCGATCAACAGGCTATATGCCATTCTTTCTGGTATATGGGGCAGAAGCTGTATTACCAGCCGACATAGAGCATGATTCACCTAGAGTCACCCAATACACAAAAGCCGAAGTGCGAGAAGCCCGGCAAAATGATGTTGATCTGCTGGAAGAAGCGAGAGAATTGGCATTGTCCAGATCCACCATATATCAGCAAAATCTCCGACGCTATCATATCCGGAAAGTAAACCCCCGAGTCTTCCGGGAAGGTGATCTGGTACTCCGGTTGGTACAACATATTGCTGGCATGCATAAGCTATCCCCCCCATGGGAAGGGCCATTCATTGTGAGCAAAGCATTGCACAATGACTCATATTATCTCATCGATGCAAAACCACAGGAGAAGAACAAGGCGAACAGGTCCGGCGAGGAATCTAAGCGTCCACGGAATGTAGCTCTACTTCGACCATTCTACACTTAGCAAAGAAGTGTGTGTATCCGAGTCTCTCATATGTCGGTATGTATGCCGACAATGAGTTTATCAATGAAATCGTGGCACCTCGAGCAGTAACTCGGGGTCTGCCTTAATAATATTTGTTGTCTTCTGTACTTGTTATTTATTTTTATGTCGGCTGGCTTGAGTTGCTTCTGCCTAAGCCGGATTAGTAGTGTGTGAGCACCGAAAACCCAACTCTTTGATTTGCTGCTGTCCAACAAGATTTGGCTTCATGGCAAGCAAGAGAACAAGTTTGGAATTGCATAGCACACGAAAAACGACTAAGGAAAAGGAACTTAATCGAGCCAACATTTGTTATTTTAATTAACTTTATGTTTACCTCGTTTTTCCTATGCTGAATTATTTTGAGCTAATCCTAAAGTTTCCAAGTATTGTTAAGTCAATTTTTGAAACTCGGACTCGTAAGTCATAAAAACGAACCAAGGTAGACACGAGCCGAGCCAAGAAATTGGAGAAACAAGAAAATGAAACTCGAGGACTATGCCCAAGTTAATCCGGCACAAACAACTTAGTAGCAAAATATAACTGGTGTGCTCAATACATTTGCACACGGCATACCGGGGATCTAATAAACTGCAAAGTGTTTCTAATCAAGGAGCAGCAGGAGGAGGTAACTCGGTGCCAGCAGGTGTAGCTCCGACCTCGGCTTTAGCTTCGTCTTCATCCTCTTCGACATCCGAGGCTTCGTCCTCTTCCTCATCACCCGAACCATCTTTGACATATTCGTCGTCGACAGCGCCAAGGAAACTTGGTCCCTCATTCCATTGATGGATGTGGGCATATTGAATGAGGTTATGGGCGCAAGCCTTGCGTCGAGCTATCCAATCCGGGTCAGTGGAACACCTTGATCCAGTGCGCATGCGCTCGAGAAGCTTCAAGTTTATCTTTTCATACCATGTGAGAACAGAGTGGAGGACGATTTCAGCTCCGGCGCGTCCAGGGGATTCCCTCCAAAGGTCAAGCTGGGTCTCGCACTCCATTAGCCTAGCAATAAGAGCAGTGGCTCCCTTCGGAGTATCTTCTTCAGGCCAAAAGGCATTGAAGATTCGGATTGCCACATCTAGGATATCCTTGCCATAATTCTTCACAATCTCAACGCGAGAAGATAAGCTGACCAGCAGGTCCTCCATGTCATAGGGAATCATCTCTGCGCCAGGACCAACTGGGGTACCCCTCTTTTGGGGGAATTTGGCAACGACAGTGGCTGCAATGGCATCACCCTCCGGAAATTTGTCTAAAAATGAGACAAGTGAAATAAGTAAAGGAAGTAGACCTGGAAAGATCAATGTCGGTTGAAGGAAAAGAACTTACGAGAAATATGGCTGTGGATCTAGGTCAGCTCCTCGGTGTAGTTGTCGCGCCTCTCCCGGAGTTGCACAAGTTCAGCATTCGCCGACTCAAGCTTAGCATCGGCCTCTTTCAGCAGTTCTTGATCCTTGGTAATTCGGAGGTTCAGGCGTTCTCGCTCTTCAGTGAAATCCTGACCAGCTTTATCGAGTTCAGATTTGTGGAGTGCCTTGACTTTTTTCATGTCTGCCTTAAGCTTGGCAAAGGCTCCTTGGGTTTGTGAGCTCTCCGGGTTATGGCCTTGGTCGTAGGCTTGGTGGCAACATTGTCTGCGGACTTCTTTCATCTCTTTGTTGGTTTGGAAGGTTCAGAAGAAGAAGCAGATGCAGCTCCCCTTTTCTTTGAAGCGACCAGGACCACCCGTAGCGAGGGGAGGATCTTCACGGATCTTCCCACCGTGGTTAGCTGATGCCCTAAAGGCGTAAGAAAGGGGGACAACGTCAAATGCTTCCATCACCTTGATACGTCCATTTTGTATCACTATTCTATGTCTTAATTCACTATTATTCATTGATATATTTCGTATTGAGAGGTGATACTTATGTTATTTCATCTGTTTTTGCATGGTTGATGACTTTTGGAGCATGGACCCCTGTAGTCAGGATTCTGATGGAAAAGGTGCTGTTTGGAGGCAAAATTCGTGAAGATCAGAAAATCTGGGAAAATATACAGAAAATTCTAATTTTCCAGAAGACTCAAGATTCCAGAAGGAGTGGAGGTGGGCCAGAGGGGGCCCACACCACCCCATGGCGCGGGCAAGCCCAAGCCACGCCAGGGAGTGGTGTGGCCACCCTGGCCCACTCCAGCCTCTCCCCTATGGCGTATATCTTCCTCCCGAAACCCTAAGACTCGGGGGGCGACCACAGAAAGATTCCGCCGCCTCTGCGGGGCGGAAAACATTGAGAGAGAAAGATCTCTCCAGCAGACAGATTTCTGCCGGGGAAATTCCTTCCCAGAGAGGGGAGATCGTCGCCATCAACACCACCATCAAGATGGACTTCATCGGGATCATCATCATCATCATCATCACCACCATCATCACCATCTCCATATTGCTGTAACAATTAGTTGAATCTTGCTATAGTTCATAGGGGAAACTTTCCCGGTGTTGATTACTCTTTGTAGTTGATGCTATTGAGTGAACCATTGAATTATTGTTTATGTTCAGATTGTTATACATCATTATTCCATCTATGATCATGATCCATATGATGTCTTGTGAGTAGTTCGTTTTGTTCTTGAGGACATGAGAGAAGTCTTGTTGTTAGTAGTGGAGTTGCGTTGAGAAAGATTCAATAGATTGTTATTTAAGTTGTGGTGTACTTCTTCTAGTGGTGTCATGTGAACGTCGACTACATGACACTTCACCTATATGGGCCTAGGGGAATGCATTGTGTATTTGGCTACTAATCGTAGGGGTTGCCGGAGTGACAGAAACCTGAACCCCCGTTAGGAAACCATTGCACAAGGGACGTAAGGGTCTTAGAGTTTAAAGTTGTGGTTAGGTTTTACCTTAATTACTTTCTTGTACTTACGGATGTTTGCAAGGGGGTTTAATCACAAGTATGTATTAAGTCTTGGATGGAACGGTACATTAGCACAGGTTCACCCACACAACACTTAGCAAGCTAGAGAAGATTAATCGACTATATGAAGCAAAAGCACTTGACAGTCTTCCCATGTGTCCTCGAGAACGTTTGGTCATCTATAGAAATACAACCGGCTTGTCCTTTGCTGCATAAGGATTGGGCCACTTGCTGCATTCATTCTTACTGTCTTTTGTTTACTCGTACTTTGTTTACTTGCTTTATCGAAAACCCCTAAAAATCCATTTGCTAAGTATTTGCAGAGAATTCCTGATCCATACCACTAGCCAGCACCTTCTTCTCCTCGTTGGGTTCGACACTCTTACTTATCGAAAATACTGCGATACACCCCCTATACTTGTGGGTCATCAAGACTATTTTCTGGCGCCGTTGCCGGGGAGTGAAGCGCTATTGGAGAGTGCAACTGGTAAAGGAAACTTCTACTATGAGTATTGTTTACTTCTGCTAGTTGCTTTATTTTCGTTATGGATAATTCGCTGAGTTTCTTATTTGGTAATGCTACTACCATAGCTAAGGTAGTAGATAAGCCACCACCTGCTGAGAAAGATGTTTTCAAAATACCTACAAGAATTATTGATCGTGTTATGGATAACTACTATGTTGGGGATGGAACTGTCCATCCTGGTGATCATTTACTCTTTATACACGAATTATGCGGGTTGTTCAAGTGTGTAGGTATTACTACAGATCAAGTTAAGAAGAAGTTATTCTCATTATCACTGAAAGGAAGAGCTGAGGAATGGTATAAGCTGCTGAAGAATGGTCAAGCTCTAGAATGGGAGGAAATAGTGCCTCTCTTTTACTCAAAGTTTTATCCTCCTAGTGATATTCATAAAGATCGGAATCAAATATACAACTTTTGGCCTCTTGATGGAGAGAGTACAACTCAAGTTTGGGGGAGATTGAAGTTACTAATGCTCAAATGTCCCATTCATGAGCTCCCCAACAATATTATTATCAACAACTTTTATGCAAGGCTCCCTCTACATGACAAGGATTTATTAGATGCTTCTTGTGCTGGATCATTCACTCGTATGGAAGAAGAAGTTAAATGGGACCTTCTAGATCGTATTCAAGACAATGCTGAAGCTTGGGCGAATGACAAAGGTAGAAAGTCAGTTATAAATCACGATTATGAATGCATTGAATCTTTTATGGGAACTGATGACTTTCAAAATATTAAAAATGCTTATGGTCTAGACTCTCAAGCTATTGCTTCTTATTTTAAGGCTTTTTCTTCCTACATTGAAGTGCATAAAAAGAAGTGGAATAAGTATCATGAACCTTATAAAGATATTGCTAAGAGTGTTCCTGCAAGAAATACTGAAGTTTATATTGCTAGTCATGTTTTACCTAAACCTTATATTGAGAAAATTTCTTTCCCAGTTAAGGTAAAGGAGCATTCTATGATAGCTAATATGGTTAATGAAAGTATGAATAAGGCTGTTGAACCTGATAAACAAATGGTTGATGAGCCTATTGTAGCAAATGTGAAAGACTTTGTTGCTAAATATGAAAAAGAGGGACACACTATCCTTTGTAAGGATACCTCTAATATTGTTTCACAAAGTAGTGTTATGAGAGCTAGTATTCCTGTGTTTTCTGTTAGAATAAGTGATCATTGCTATGATAGTCCTTGTGATAGCTATATTGTTAAGTTTATGCATGATACTGAAAGTTATTATGAGAAAGGGAAAAGTGTTCTTATGCATCTCAATAATATCAAGTTTCCCCGTTTTATGCTGAAAGTTTTTATGTTGCACTTCTTTTGCCTTCTTATGCAAGTTGCCTTTGGTTTCAATAACTTGTTTGTTTACAAAATCCCCTTGCATAGGAAGTGGGTTAGACTTAAATGTGTGTGTGTGTTTTCTTCTTAATGCTCTCTTTCACTTCAAATCATATCCCTATGAGAGCTTCTTCAAAATTATCATGCCCATCTTAATGGCTATAAAGAAAGAGCATTATGGGAGACAACCCAATTTGTTTTTGCTTTCAGTTTGTTTTTGTTTCTTTGAGTCTTGGAAGTTATTACTTCGGTAATAACAGCTCCTTATCCGTTTTGTTTGGTTTTTGTGTCAAGATCAACCTCTAATGAGAGAGAAGTAAGATTTGGGGAAGTTGCTGTCCCGAAACAGATTTTTGTGCTTCACCGTAAAAATTCGTGAGAGACCTATGTCTGTCGGATTGAGCTGTAATTTTTTGTGATTCTGAACCAGGTTGTTATTTAACTTTCTTTAGTTTTGAACTTTTTGATTTGAGCAACAGAAGATTTTCTAAAAAATTGATCTTTACCTGCTGGTCTGTTTTGACAGATTTAGCCAATCTTGCATTTGCTTCTTTATTCGATTTCCTTTTTGGGTTTTCGGAAGGAGTTGCTACAGTAGCTTTTGTTTTGATGGTTTTCAGTTGAAGTTGGACTCAAAAGGTTTTATCACTTCACTTATACTAATGTTGCTAATAAGAATTGTGTGAAGTTTTGTGTGAAAGAAATTTCCAGGAAAGTGGAGATAATGTGTAATAAGGAAAAGAAGGGTTTTATGACTAAAGTAATAAGTGTATGAAGATGAAGATGTTGATGAATTTCAAGTTATAACTCCAGAGAAATTCATTGAGGACCAAATTCAGAGACCTGCAGAGTCCGTTTCCAACTAGGTAACAGTTCTGGTAAGAAAAGCTCCGCGAAAATACAATCCAACTATATTTTTGCAGTTTTCAGTCAATAAGGAAAGCTACGAAGCGAAAAAGGGACGGAAATGAAGCCAGGGTGGCCCACACTACCCCATGGCGCGGGTCCACCCCTGGCCGTGCCACCAGGTGGTGAGGCCACTCCGGACTCCGCCTCCGACTCGTTTTCTCCCAGTACCTTCCTATTGATATGAAACTTCGTAATATATAACCCCCCGTATCTTCCGAGGTTCGTATATCGTGTTTTCGTCGTGTTTTTGTTTCGATCTGTTTCTTCCAGGACATACTCTTTGAAAACTTAGAAGCACAATGGTGTCCGCCAAGGATAAAGGGAAGGAGCCTATGGACGAAGACCTCCAAGACCCCGGGAAGGAGAAAGAGATCAAGAGTGAAGGTGAAGAGGAGGCAAAACACACCGGCACTACCGTTGCAAGCATCGGAGTGGTGGCAAATCCAGCCATTGGAGGGAAGCCTCCTCATCACCGTTCAGATCCCTGGTCACTTCCTCCATGCACCAAGAATCCTTTCCACACTCTTATCCATGAGCATCAATACCAGAATATGCCCAAGGAGAAATTACCCTCCAATTGGGATTTGCCTCGTTCTAGCCATGCAGGAAAAGAAGACTTCAAGGAGGAAGAGTGGGGAAAGAATAGCAAGAGCTAGAATTCTCAACATAACATGATCATGAGCCGCATTGAGCAAAATTCACAGCTGATTCGCAATCTCACCTTCGAGATTGAGGACTTTGGGAAACTTATCAGAGAGCTCATTGAGAAGATACCACCACCACCAAAGGAGTAATTCATCATCAGGTTTGGCATCCCCTTGGTTTGTTCCAAGCTTGGTGGAGTGCCGCGGTATCATATCACTATCTTCTATCTTTTACCTTATTAGTAGAGTCATATCATGAATAGAGGAGTTATTATGTAGTATGGTTTGCATTATGGAAGTGTCCCCTCTCTCGTTAGATTTGTATCCCTTGGTTTGAGTTTCCATTATGGAGTACTAATGAGAAGTTCTATCATTCACTCTTTTGCATAGCTTATATTAGTTTTCAATTCGTGGTTATATGATTGATCCTGTTGTTAGTATTGGTAGCACTTTGGGATCTTTGAGTTAATTTAGTTGGTTTTGGAAAAACTGGCTCGGTCAGTAGCAACACCCTTTTTGAGAGTTGAAAAGAAAAAGATAGAAGTACTCGAGAGAAAAATAATTTCATCATCTTTCTTTCTTGATTTGCTCATAAGTCTAGTATTCTCTAGTTAAGATCTTTTGTGCTTCCAAGGAAGATTGCATGTTTGTATTTATCATTTGTATGTTTGTTTGTTTCCTTCAACTCTTGTACTTGCTACCCAGCCTTGCTAGCCAAAAACCTGTACTGAGAGGGAATTCTTCTCATGCATCCACCTCCTTTAAACCAAAACCTTTGCCATTTGTGTCCACCATACCTACCTAGTAGCATTATTGCTATTCCAAGTAAATTCCTGTTTTATCTACCTCCCAAATTAAACTTGTTATGAGAAAGTTAGTGATTAAAGCTCTCACGAACTTGATGGCACACTTTATTTTCCGCACTTAATAAACCTGAACCATTGTGAACTCTCCATGAAAGTTATATGCTTGCAAATTATAGGCTGGGGATTAGCAGAACCGTGCTGTCACGGGGAACACTTTCAACACTTGTAAATATATACCCATTTGATACCTTGCTCTTTTGTTTTCGGATGTCGTCGGTGTGAAATAAAAGGGGAGCTTGTATGTCCATGGAGTTATGTATGTGTGTTAGAGAAACGCCTGGGCCGCTGGTCTAATCCATGCTGACATGGTGGAAACCTGCATCGTAACCATAATGATATCTATGAAGCATTCTTCTTATAAAAAAAGAGAGAGATAGCTATTGAGAAAAATAAAAGAAAAGAGATACTATGAAAATAGGAAAGAGAGAAAAAAGCACCATTTTCCCATAGTAAATAAGAAGATTGCTGAGATACTCATTGTCTGCTTGCCTTGTCATTTTGATATGGGGATTCTTCCGTATCATCGGGCAAGGGGTACCCCATTGGCGGTTCTTAATGATACGCACATACTTACGATGACAAGAACTTACCGGTAACTAAAGTTGAGTAGCATGAGGAGCGGCCCTCGTACTCAAGGGACTTGGGATCTTCAGTTTATAGTCTGTCAAGCATATAATCAGACTGGACCTCACTTTAACCTTAATCACCTAAATATGCCTATGATATGGGCAATGAGAGCTGAAAGCTAGTAAGTATCATAATTTTTGGGAGCTCTTTATGAGACTTGTAATCCTTGCTTCCCTCTTTGAAGGGCCCTTTCTTTTACTTTGTAGTTGAGTCAGTAAACCTACTCCCTTCTATCTCAGCAAGTATTTTGAGTTGATGTGTTTCATTCATTCATATGATGATTTATTCAATCATGTTTCTTATGTTCCTTGTTTTGCACATTGCTCTTATCTTGAAGTTTACTACTTTGAAAGATTTCATTGAAAAACCAGCTATTTGTGAACTCCAGCAAATTATCAACTATTCTTCGACCAAGAGCTAAGTTTGCCATTACCAATGATGATTTACTCTATGTATCTTTATTGTGTTTCCTTTACTCATTGCAAGTTGAGTTGTATAATAGTGAGTTGTCTTCTATTATGATCTATGTATTTGATGAATGTGATGCTTATTGTCCGTATTCTTTTATCGACTCTTCACTCCATAAACCTGAGGTCATGTTTATTGAGCTCAGTTTCGCTTGGGGACAAGCGAAGTCTAAGCTTGGGGGGAGTTGATACGTCCATTTTGAATCACTATTCTATGTCTTAATTCACTATTATTCATTGATATATTTCGTATTGAGAGGTGATACTTATGTTATTTCATCTGTTTTTGCATGGTTGATGACTTTTGGAGCATGGACCGCTGCAGTCAGGATTCTGATGGAAAAGGTGTTGTTTGGAGGCAAAATTTGCGAAGATCAGAAAATCCGAGAAAATATACGGAAAATTCTATTTTTCCAGAAGACTCAAGATGCCAGAAGATGGAGTGGAGGTGGGCCACAGGGGGCCCACACCACCCTATGGCACGGGCAAGCCCAGGCCACGCCAGGGAGTGGTGTGGCCACCCTGACCCACTCCAGCCTCTCCCCTATGGCGTATATCTTCCTCCCGAAACCCTAAGACTCGGGGGGGCGACCACAGAAAGATTCTGCCGCCTCTACGGGCAGAAAACATCGAGAGAGAAAGATCTCTCCAGCAGACAGATTTCTGCCGGGGGAATTCCTTCCCGGAGAGGGGAGATCGTCGCCATCAACACCACCATCAAGCTGGACTTCATCGGGATCATCATCATCACCACCATCATCACCATCAGCACCCTCATCACCATCTCCATATTGCTGTAACAATTAGTTGAATCTTGCTATAGTTCATAGGGGAAACTTTCCCGGTGTTGATTACTCTTTGTAGTTGATGCTATTGAGTGAACCATTGAATTATTGTTTATGTTCAGATTGTTATACATCATTATTCCATCTATGATCATGATCCATATGATGTCTTGTGAGTAGTTCATTTTGTTCTTGAGGACATGGGAGAAGTCTTGTTGTTAGTAGTGGAGTTGCGTTGAGAAAGATTCAATAGATTGTTATTTAAGTTGTGGTGTACTTCTTCTAGTGGTGTCATGTGAACGTCGACTACATGACACTTCACCTATATGGGCCTAGGGGAATGCATTGTGTATTTGGCTACTAATCGTAGGGGTTGCCGGAGTGACAGAAACCTGAACCCCCGTTAGGAAACCATTGCACAAGGGACGTAAGGGTCTTAGAGTTTAAAGCTGTGGTTAGGTTTTACCTTAAATACTTTCTTGTACTTACGGATGTTTGCAAGGGGGTTTAATCACAAGTATGTATTAAGTCTTGGATGGGACGGTACATTAGCACAGTTTCACCCACACAACACTTAGCAAGCTAGAGAAGATTAATCGACTATATGAAGCGAAAGCACTTGACAGTCTTCCCATGTGTCCTCGAGAACGTTTGGTCATCTATAGAAATACAACCGTCTTGTCCTTTGCTGCATAAAGGATTGGGCCACTTGCTGCATTCATTCTTACTGTCTTTTGTTTACTCGTACTTTGTTTACTTGCTTTAAGAAAACCCCTAAAAATCCGTTTGCTAAGTATTTGCAGAGAATTCCTGATCCATACCACTAGCCAGCACCTTCCGCTCCTCGTTGGGTTCGATACTCTTACTTATCGAAAATACTGCGATACACCCCCTATACTTGTGGGTCATCACACCTCAACGTCGGAATCATATTCATCGTCAGGCCAATCTCTAATGGAAGAGAATTTACCGGTGTGTCGCTTGGTCGCATCGGGGAACAAAAGGAACATCTCCTGATCCGGCTCCTCCTCATCTGGGACATCTCGATCCGGCGCCCACTTGAGAGAAGGCTCGGTGCCATCCTCAAGAGTTTGCTGAAGAAACATCTAAGAGAGAAAAGGTGAAGGGATCAAACATACAATAAATTCTGACATAAGATTTAACTCGGAATAAGATTGGAGCACGAGATTTACCGCAGGAGGAAGCCTATCTCGGCAGAAGTGCTCGATCCCCCACTCCCAATCAACGGTGAATTTTTTTGGTGGTGAAGAGGGCCTTGACACGGCAGAAAATCTCGGTATTGCTCAACTCAAATGAGGAGGTCCGGTTGGGGTTAAGGCGCCAGCTCATGTGGCAAAGCTTGTGAGTGCGTTTCTGGAGAGGGAAGATCCGGTTGCGGACGAATGTGATCATCGCGTCCTTGTTGCGCAGTCCCAGATCCTTCAGCTCCTGGAACCGTTTGTTGACTTGGTTCGCCAGGACAGTGGGTTTCTTGGGGATCTAGTCCCAGAGATCCGGATTAGGAGGACCCGGAACATAGGGGCGCAGCCGGATCAAATCTTCAGTCGTGCCATTTCTGACATAAAAGAAGGTCCGGGCCCAGCCCTTGCAAGAGTCAAGCCCCATGACTCGGGGAAAGACGGACTGTTTCCAAGGAGAGATGGAAGCAACGCCGAATTGCGTGAGTTGTTTGTCGTCCGGATCAAGCTCTCTATTCAGAATCACGTTCCGGCGGAGACCAAAAAACCGGATCCAGAGCTCCTTAGTGGGCCACAATCCGGTGTAGCCCTCTATGGTGGAAGCAAAAGCAGAAAGAGAGGTGATGGCATTCACCGGAAGGTGATGCGGTTGAAGCTCGTAGGTGTTGAGCCAGTCATGGAAGAAGTCACTGACGGGGAGGCCGAACCCACGCTGGAAGTGGGAGAGGAACACTACAAACTCACCTGGATTGGGTGAGGGAGCGAGCTCCTCGGCGGCGAGACGGGCGATGACGCCCTACGGGATACGCCAGGTATGGTACAACCAATCAAGGTCGTCCTGGCATACCCAGGACCCAGCCCAGGCGCTGCGCTCGGCGTTCTCCGCATCCTCCTCTATCTCCTGTCCGTGACGGCGAGTTCTTCCTCTGTCATTTCTAGGTCACTGTCCTCACTGGCCCTATCGGCGGTGGGGGGCAGTGGTCTGGACTGGCGAGGACCCATGGCGGTGGAGATGCGCGGGAGTGGTGGCAACGCTGGTGCGCGAGGAACGGTGCGGCGGCGGCGGCGCTGTCGCTGGGAGGAAGAAGGAGAAGAGGCAGAGGGGCGCTAAGATGGGGAAAAGACCCAAGGGGTGCACCCCTCCCCTATTTAACCACGCCCTAGCTGGGTTAGTGGGATCACGCGGTGCGCCACGGCCACACGGTGTGGCCGTGTATTAACCGGATTAACCAATCACAGACAAGCCACACGAAGGGCCACAGGGCGCAAGAGATCCCACGACGCGACATGGTGATACAGTTAACGAGGAGACAGCCACGATGTGACATGTGCAACAGTAACTCCTGACATTAACTACAGCAGTAACTGGCGCAGGCCCTTAAAATGAAGCAAAGTAATGATTACCCTCCACGTGGGGAAGCGTACAAGAGAAGGAAGAATAACCTGGATAACTATGGGATGACCCGACCAGCGAGTAAAAAACTCAGAATGTGCCAAGGGAAAAGCTAGCCAATGAAATCCGGGATATGAGGTAACTCGGAAAAGGGAGCAAAAGGCTCGGTGAGATTGAACCTGCTGTGGCCTTAGCGGTTGGGGCTGCTAAGACCGCACCAGCTTCGGGGACTAATGTTGGGGGGATACCCCCGGGCAGGGTCACGCCGGGGTGTAAAGGCCGAGTTAGCTGAGGTACGGCAAGGTCAAAGCGAATGCTGGCCGAGTCACCTCAAGGCAGGCCGAATCACGGAGTAACCCGGACCTGAGGATGTCCGCCTAACTGAGTCCCGGCCAACTTATGTCGTATGCCGGCAGGATTTATGTAACTTGTATGCAGGTACCGGTGTGGCCGATCAACCAGGATTGATCCGGGTTATATCAAGTTTGCAAGAGAAGGAAGGTATCTCGCTGGTCAAAAGGTGACCACTGTACGCAGAGCGTGAGCGAAGCGGACAGAGTCCAGGACCACCGAGGCCTGGCCGACAAGGGTGACGCTGCCTGTGTCGGATGACGCTGGCGCCGTAGAGGCTCACGTAGCCTCTGCAAGGCTGACGGTGGACAAAAGTGACCTGGTCGGCTTACTATTTTGGGAAGAGGCATATTCCCTGGAATATGCCTCCATGTATGCCCTAATTGGAGACCTAGCCACCCCTATATAAGGAGGGCTAGGGCATCTGTAGAAAGGGTTGGTCTTTGGCTGGTTGATCTCTAGTGAGTTGAGTTTGGCTAGTATGTTCCTGAGGGCTAGCTAGTGGAGAGGGTAAGAGAGTTCCCTCTTACTCCTCTCCCCAAATACAGCTCAAGGAGCACTTGTAAACCTTGGAAGTGAATCAAATATAAACATCTGTGTGTGGAATCACCACACTATCCCTCCCTGGATTCCTCTAGTGCATCTTGTCCCCACCTTTAGCTATCCATGGCATCTGCCGTGACACCACCACGAAAACTGGTGGATCCATGTGTGGTCTCTGAAGAGAACACACATGCAATGACTCTAGCTATGGTTAATGAGAAGAACACACATTTCAATGACATAGGTGGATCCATATGTGGTATGTGAAAAGAACACACATGCAATGACTCTAGTAGTTGTTAGTAAAAAGAACACACATGCAATGACACTGGTGGATCCATGTGTGGTCTCTGAAGAGAACACACATGCAATGACTCTAGCTGTGGTTAATGAGAAGAACACACATGCAATGACACTGGTTGTTATTAGTAAAAAGAGCACCCATGCAATGACACTGGTGAATCCATGTGTGGTCTCTGAAGAGAACACACATTTCACTAACACTGGTGGATCCATATGTGGTGTGTGAAAAGAACATACATGCCATGACTCCAGTTGTTGTTAGTAAAAAGAACACACATGCAATGACACTGGTGGATCCATGTATGGTATCTGAAGAGAACACACATGCAATGACTCTATCTGTGGTTAATGAGAAGAACACACATTTCAATGACGCTGGTGGATCCATATGAGGTATGTGAAAAGAACAAACATGCAATGACTCTAGTTGTTGTTAGTAAAAAGAACACATATGCAATTACACTGGTGGATCCATGTGTGGACTCTGAAGAGAACACACGTGCAATGAATCTAGCTGTGGTTAATGAGAAGAACACACATGGAATGACACTGGTTGTTATTAGTAAAAAGAGCACACATGGAATGACACTGGTGAATCCATGTGTGGTCTCTGAAGAGAACACACATTTCAGTGACACTGGTGGATCCATATGTGGTGTGTGAAAAGAACATACATGCAATGACTCCAGTTGTTTTTAGTAAAAATAACACACATGCAATGACAACTGTGGATCCATGTGTGGTCTCTGAAGAGAACACACATGCAATGACTCTAGCTGTGGTTACTAAAGAGAACACACATTTCAATGACACTGGTGGATCCATATGTGGTATGTGAAAAGAACACACATGAAATGACTCCAGTTGTTGTTAGTAAAAAGAACACACATGCAATGACACTGGTGGATCCAGGTGTGGTCTCCGAAGAGAACACACATTTCAATGACACTGGTGGATCCATATGTGGTATGTGAAAAGAATAGTCATGAAATGACTCTAGTTGTTGTTAGTAAAAACAACACACATGCAATGACACTAGTGGATCCATGTGTGGTCTCTGAAGAGAACACACATGCAAATGGCTCTGGTTGTCGTTAGTATAAAGAGCACACATGCAATGACACTGGTTGTTGTTAGTAAAAAGAGCACACATGCAATGACACTAATTGATCCATGTGTGGTCTCTGAAGAGAACACACATTTCAATGACACTGGTGGATCCATATGTGGTGCGTGAAAAGAACACACATGCAATGAATCTAGTTGTTGTTAGTAAAAAGAACACACATGCAATGACACTGGTGGATCCATGTGTGGTATGTGAAAAGAATAGTCATGAAATGACTCCAGTTGTTGTTAGTAAAAATAACACACCTGCAATGACATTGGTGGATCCTTGTGTGGTCTCTGAAGAGAACACACATACAATGACTCTAGCTGTGGTGAATAAGAACACACATTTCAATGACACAGGTGGATCCATATGTGGAATGTGACAAGAACACACATGCAATGACTCTAGTTGTTGTTAGTAAAAAGAACACACATGCAATGACACTGGTGGATCCATGCGTGGTCTCCGAAGAGAACACACATTTCAATGACACAGGTGTATCCATATGTGGTATTTGAAAAGAATAGTCATGAAATGACTCCAGTTGTTGTTAGTAAAAAGAACACACATGCAATGACACTGGTGGATCCATGTGTGGCCTCTGAAGAGAACACACATGCAATGACTCTAGCTGTGGTTAATGAGAAGAACACACATGCAATGACACTGGTGGATCCATAGGTGGAGTGTGAAAAGAACGCACATGCAATGACTCTGGTTGTTGTTACTAAAAAGAACACACATGCAATGACACTGGTGGATCCCTGTGTGAGCTCTGAAGAGAACACACATTTCAATGAGACTGGTGGATCCACATGTGGTATGTGAAAAGAATACTCATGAAATGACTCTAGTTGTTGTTAGTAAAAAGAACACACATGCAATGACACTGGTGGATCCATGTGTGGTCTCTGAAGAGAACACACATGCAATGACTCTTCTGTGGTTAATGAGAAGAACACACATGCAATTACACTGGTTGTTGTTAGTAAAAAGAGCACACATACAATGACACTGGTGGATCCATGTGTTGTCTCTGAAGAGAACACACATTTCAATGACACTGGTGGATCCATATGTGGTATGTGTAAAGAATAGTCATGAAATGACTCCAGTTGTTGTTAGTAAAAAGAACACACATGCAATGACACCGGTGGATCCATGTGTGGTCTCTGAAAAGAACACACATGCAATGACTCTAGCTATGGTTAATGAGAAGAACACATATTTCAATGACATAGGTGGATCCATATGTGGTATGTGAAAAGAACACACATGCAATGACTCTAGTAGTTGTTAGTAAAAAGAACACAGATGTAATGACACTGGTGGATCCATGTGTGGTCTCTGAAGAGAACACACATTTCAATGACACTGGTGGATGCATATGTGGTATTTGAAAAGAATAGTCATGAAATGACTCCAGTTGTTGTTAGTAAAAAGAACACACATGCAATGACACTGGTGGATCCATGTGTGGTCTGTGAAGAGAACACACATGCAATGACTCTAGCTGTGGTTAATGAGAAGAACACACATGCAATGAAACTGGTGGATCCATAGGTGGATTGTGAAAAGAACGCACATGCAATGACTCTAGTTGCTGTTACTAAAAAGAACACACATGCAATGACACTGGTGGATCCCTGTGTGGTCTCTGAAGACAACACACAATTCAATGAGACTGGTGGATCCACATGTGGTATGTGAAAAGAATACTCATGAATGACTCTAGTTGTTGCTAGTAAAAAGAACACACATGCAATGACACTGGTAGATCCATGTGTGGTCTCTAAAGAGAACACACATGCATTGACTCTTGCTGTGGTTAATGAGAAGAACACACATGCAATTACACTAGTTGTTGTTAGTAAAAAGAGCACACATACAATGACACTGATGGATCCATGTGTGGTCTCTAAAGAGAACACACATTTCAATTACACTAGTGGATCCATATGTGGTATGTGAAAAGAATAGTCATGAAATGACTCCAGTTGTTGTTAGTAAAAAGAACACACAAGCAATGACACCGGTGGATCCATGTGTGGTCTCTGAAGAGAACACACATGCAATGACTCTGTTTGTTGTTAGTAAAAAGAACACACATGTAATGACACTGGTGGATCCATGTGTGGTCTCTGAAGAGAACACACATTTCAATGACACTGGTGGAGCCATATGTGGTATGTGAAATGAATAGTGATGAAAAGACTCCATTTGTTGTTAGTAAAAATAACACACATGCAATGACACTGGTGGATCCATGTGTGGTCTCTGAAGAGAACACACATGCAATGACTCTGGTTGTTGTTAGTAAAAAGAGCACACATGCAATGACACTGGTTGTTGTTAGTAAAAAGTGCACACATGCAATGACACTGGTGGATCCATGCATGGTCTCTGAAGAGAACACACATTTCAATGACACTAGTGGATCCACATGTGGTATGTGAAAAGAACACAGATGCAATGAGTCCAGTTGTTGTTAGTAAAAAGAACACACATGCAATGACACTGGTGGATCGATGTGTGGTCTCTGAAGAGAACACACATGCAATGACCCTAGCTGTGGTTAATGAGAAGAACACACATTTCAATGACCCTGGTGGATCCATATGTGGTATGTGGTCTTTGAAGAGAACACACATGCAATGACTCTAGCTGTGGTTAATGAGAAGAACACACATGCAATGACACTGGTTGTTATTAGTAAAAAGAGCACACATGCAATGACATGGGTGGATCCATGTGTGGTCTCTGAAGAGAACACACATTTCAGTGACACTGGTGGATCCATATGTGGTGTGTGAAAAGAACATACATGCAATGACTCCAGTTGTTGTTAGTAAAAAGAACACACACGCAATGACACTGGTGGATCAAGGTGTGGTCTCTGAAGAGAACACACATGCAATGACTCTAGCTGTGGTTAATGAGAAGAACACACATTTCAATGACGCTGGTGGATCCATATGAGGTATGTGAAAAGAACACACATGAAATGACTCTAGTTGTTGTTAGTAAAAAGAACACACATGCAATTACACTGGTGGATCCATGTGTGGTCTCTGAAGAGAACAAACATGCAATGAATCTAGCTGTGGTTAATGAGAAGAACACACATGCAATGACACTGGTTGTTATTAGTAAAAAGAGCACACATGCAATGACACTGGTGGATCCATGTGTGGTCTCTTAAGAGAATAAACATTTCAGTGACACTGGTGGATCCATATGTGGTGTGTGAAAAGAACATACATGCAATGACTCCAGTTGTTTTTAGTAAAAAGAACACACATGCAATGACACTGGTGGATCCATGTGTGGTCTCTAAAGAGAACACACATGCAATGACTCTAGCTGTGGTTACTAAAGAGAACACACATTTCAATGACACTGGTGGATCCATATGTGGTATGTGAAAAGAACACACATGAAATGACTCCAGTTGTTATTAGTAAAAAGAACACACATGTAATGAGACTGGTAGATCCATGTGTGGTCTCTAAAGAGAACACACATTTCAATGACATTGGTGGATCCATATGTGGTATGTGAAAATAATAGTCATGAAATGACTCCAGTTGTTGTTAGTAAAAAGAACACACATGCAATGACACTGGTGGATCCATGTGTGGTCTCCGAAGAGAACACACATTTGAATGACACTGGTGGATCCATATGTGGTATTTGAAAAGAATAGTCATGAAATGACTCCAGTTGTTGTTAGTAAAAATAACACACATGCAATGACACTGGTGGATCCATGTGTGGCCTCTAAAGAGAACACACATGCAATGACTCTAGTTGTGGTTAATCAGAAGAACACACATGCAATGACACTGGTGGATCCATAGGTGGAATGTGAAAAGAACACACATGCAATGACTCTAGTAGTTGTTAATTAAAAAGAACACACATGTAATGACACTGGTGTATCCATGTGTGGTCTCTGAAGAGAACACACATTTCAATGACACTAGTGGATCCATATGTGGTATTTGAAAAGAATAGTCTTGAAATGACTCAAGTTGTTGTTAGTCAAAAGAACACACATGCAATGACACTGGTGGATCCATGTGTGGTCTCTGAAGAGAACACACATGAAATGACTCTAGCTCTGGTTAATGAGAAGAACACACATTTCAATGACATAGGTGGATCGATAAGTGGTATGTGAGAAGAACACACATGCAATTCCACTGGTTGTTGTTAGTAAAAAGAGCACACATACAATGACACTGGTGGATCCATGTGGTATATTTGAAGAGAACACACATTTCAATGACACTGGTAGATCCATATGTGGTATGTGAAAAGAATAGTCATGAAATGACTCCAGTTGTTGTTAGTAAAAAGAACACACATGCAATGACACCGGTGGATCCATGTGTGGTCTCTGAAAAGAACACACATGCAATGACTCTAGCTATGGTTAATGAGAAGAACACACATTTCAATGACATAGGTGGATCCATGTGTGGTATCTGAAGATAACACACATGCAATGACTCTGGTTGTTGTTAGTAAAAAGAGCACACATGCAATGACACTGGTTGTTGTTTGTAAAAAGAGCACACATGCAATGACACTGGTGGATCCAAGCGTGGTCTCTGAAGAGAACACACATTTCAATGACACTGGTGGATCCATATGTGGTATGTGAAAAGAACACACATGCAATGACTCTAGTTGTTGTTAGTAAAAAGAACACACATGCAATGACACTAGTGGATCCATGTGTGGTCTCTGAAGAGAACACACATGCAATGACTCTAGCTATGGTTAATGAGAAGAACACACATTTCAATGACACTGGTGGATCAATATGTGGTATGTGAAAAGAATAGTCATGAAATGAATCCAGTTGTTGTTAGTAAAAAGAGCACACATGCAATTACACTGGTGGATCCATGTGTGGTCTTTGAAGAGAACACACATGCAATGAATCTAGCTGTGGTTAATGAGAAGAACACACATGCAATGACACTGGTTGTTATTAGTAAAAAGATCACACATGCAATGACACTGGTGGATCCATGTGTGGTCTCTAAGGAGAACACACATTTCAGTGACACTGGTGGATCCATATGTGGTGTGTGAAAAGAACATACATGCAATGACTCCGGTTGTCGTTAGTAAAAAGAACACACATGCAATGACATTGGTGGATCCATGTGTGGTCTCTGAACAGAACACACATGCAATGACTCTAGATGTGGTTACTGAAGAGAACACACATTTCAATGACACTGGTGGATCCATATGTGGTATGTGAAAAGAACACACATGAAATGACTCCAGTTGTTGTTAGTAAAAAGAAAACACATGCAATGACACTGGTGGATCCATATGTGGTATGCCAAAAGAACACACATGCAATGACTCCAGTTGTTGTTATTAAAAAGAACACACATGCAATGACACTGGTGGATCCATGTGTGGTCTCTAAAGAGAACACACATTTCAATGACACTGGTGGATCCATATGGGGTATGTGAAAGGAATAGTCATGAAATGACTCCAGTTGTTGTTAGCAAAAAGAACACACATGCAATGACACTGGTGGATCCATGTGTGGTCTCTGAAGAGAACACACATGCAATGACTCTAGCTGTGGTTAATAGGAAGATCACACATCTCAATGACATAGGTGGATCCATATGTGGAATGTGACAAGAACACACATGCAATGACTCTAGTTGTTGTTAGTAAAAAGAACCCACATGCAATGACACTGGTGGATCCATGTGTGGTCTCTGAAGAGAACAGACATGCAATGACTCTAGAAGTGGTTAATAAGAAGAACAAACATGCAATTATACTGGTTGTTGTTAGTAAAAAGAGCACACATACAATGACACTGGTGGATCCATGTGTGGTCTCTGAAGAGAACACACATTTCAATGACACTGGTGGATCCATATGTGGTATCTGAAAAGAATAGTCATGAAATGACTCTAGTTGTTGTTAGTGAAAAGAACACACATGCAATCACACTAGTGGATCCATGTGTGGTCTCTGAAGAGAACACACATGCAATGACTCTAGCTATGGTTAATGAGAAGAACACACATTTCAATGACATAGGTGGATCCATATGTCGTATGTGAAAAGACCACACATGCAATGACTCTAGTAGTTGTTAGTAAAAAGAACACACATGCAATGACACTGGTGGATCCATGTGTGGTCTGTGAAGAGAACACACATTTCAATGACACTACGGGATCCATATGTGGTATGTGAAAAGAATAGTTATGAAATGACTCCATTTGTTGTTAGTAAAAAGAATACACATGCAATGACACTGGTGGATCCATGTGTGGTCGCTGAAGAGAACACACATGCAATGGCTCTGGTTATTGTTAGTAAAAAGAGCACACATGCAATGACACTGGTTGTTGTTAGTAAAAAGAGCACACATGCAATGACACTGGTGGATCCATGTGTGGTCTCTGAAGAGAACACACATTTCAATGACACTGGTGGATCCATATGTGGTATGTGAAAAGAACACACATGCAATGACTCCAGTTGTTTTTAGTAAAAAGAACACACATGCAATGACACTGGTGGATCCATGTGTGGTCTCTGAAGAGAACACACATGCAATGACTCTAGCTGTGGTTAATGAGAAGAACACACATTTCAATGACACTAGCGGATCCATATGTGGTATGTGAAAAGAATAGTCATGAAATGAATCCAGTTGTTGTTAGTAAAAAGAGCACACATGCAATTACACTAGTGGATCCATGTGTGGTCTCTGAAGAGAACACACATGCAATGAATCTAGCTGTGGTTAATGAGAAGAACACACATGCAATGACACTGGTTGTTATTAGTAAAAAGAGCACACATGCAATGACACTGGTGGATCCATGTCTGGTCTCTTAAGAGAACACACATTTCAATGATACTGGTGGATCCATATGTGGTGTGTGAAAAGAACATACATGCAATGACTCCAGTTGTTGTTAGTAAAAAGAACACACATGCAATGACACTGGTGGATCCATGTGTGGTCTCTGAAGAGAACACACATGCAATGACTCTAGCTGTGGTTAATAAGAAGAACACACATTTCAATGACCCAGGTGGATACATATGTGGAATGTGACAGGAACACACATGCAATGACTCTAGTTGTTGTTAGTAAAAAGAACACACATGCAATGACACTGGTGGATCCACGTGTGGTCTCTAAAGAGAACACACATTTCAATGACACTGGTGGATCCATATGTGGTATGTTTAAAGAATAGTCATGAAATGACTCCTATTGTTGTTAGTAAAAAGAACACACATGCAATGACACTGGTGGATCCATGTGTGGTATCTGAAGAGAAGACACACGCAACGACTCTAGCTATGGTGAATGAGAAGAACACACATTTCAATGACATAGGTGGATCCATATGTGGTATGTGAAAAGAACACACATGCAATGACTCTAGTTGTTGTTAGTAAAAAGAACACACATGCAATGACGCTAGTTGTTGTTAGTAAAAAGAACACACATGCAATGACACTAGTGGATCCATGTGTGGTCTCTGAAGAGAACACACATTTCAATGACACTACTGGATCCATATGTGGTATGTCAAAAGAATAGTTATGAAATGACTCCAGTTGTTGTTAGTAAAATGAACACACATGCAATGACATTGGTGGATCCATGTGTGGTCTCTGAAGAGAACACACATGCAATGACTCTAGCTGTGGTTAATGAGAAGAACACACATGCAATTACACTGGTTGTTGTTAGTAAAAAGAGCAAACATACAATGACACAGGGGGATCCTTGTGTGGTCTCTGAAGAGAACACACATTTCAATGACACTGGTGGATCCATATGTGGTATATCAAAAGAATAGTCATGAAATGACTCCAGTTGTTGTTAGTAAAAAGAACACACATGCAATGACACTGGTGGATCCATGTGTGGTCTCTTAAGAGAACACACATTCAATGACTCTAGCTATGGTTAATCAGAAGAACACACATTTCAATGACATAGGTGGATCCGTATGTGGTATGTGAAAAGAACACACATGCAATGACTCTAGTTGTTGTTAGTAAAAAGAACACACATGCAATGACACTGGTGGATCCATGTGTGGTCTCTGAAGAGAACAAACAATTCAATGACACTAGTGGATCCATATGTGGTATGTGAAAATAATAGTTATGATATGACTCCAGTTGTTGTTAGTAAAAAGAACATACATGCAATGACACTGGTGGATCCATGTGTGGTCTCTGAAGAGAACACACATGCAATGGCTCTGGTTGTTGTTAGTAAAAAGAGCACACATGCAATTACACTGGTGGATCCATGTGTGGTCTCTGAAGAGAACACACATTTTAATGACACTTGTGGATCCATATGTGGTATGTGAAAAGAACACACATGCAATGACTCCAGTTGTTGTTAGTAAAAAGAACACACATGCAATGACACTGGTGGATCCATGTGTGTTCTCTGAAGAGAACACACATGCAATGAATCTAGCTGTGGTTAATGAGAAGAACACACATTTCAATGACACTAGTGGATCCATAAGTGGTATATGAAAAGAATAGTCATGAAATGAATCCAGTTGTTGTTAGTAAAAAGAGCACACATGCAATTACACTGGTGGACCCATGTGTGGTCTCTGAAGAGAACACACATGCAATGAATCTAGCTGTGGTTAATGAGAAGAACACACATGCAATGACACTAGTTGTTATTAGTAAAAAGAGCACACACGCAATGAGACTGGTGGATCCATGTGTGGTCTCTGAAGAGAACACGCATTACAATGACACTCGTGGATCCATATGTGGTGTGTAAAAAAAACATACATGCAATGACTCCAGTTGTTGTTAGTAAAAAGAACACACATGCAATGACACTGGTGGATCCATGTGTGGTCTCTGAAGAGAACACACATGCAATGACTCTAGCTGTGGTTACTGAAGAGAACACACATTTCAATGACACTGGTGGATCCATATATGGTATGTGAAAAGAACACACATGAAATGACTCTAGTTGTTGTTAGTAAAAAGAACACACATGCAATGACACTGGTGGATCCATGTTTGGTCTCTAAAGAGAACACACATTTCAATGACACTGGTGGATCCATATGTGGTATGTGAAAAGAATAGTCATGAAATGACTCCAGTTGTTGTTAGTAAAAAGAACACACATGCAATGACACTGGTGGATCCATGTGTGGTCTCTAAAGAGAACACACATTTCAATGACACTACTGGATCCATATGTGGTATGTCAAAAGAATAGTTATGAAATGACTCCAGTTGTTGTTAGTAAAATGAACACACATGCAATGACACTGGTGGATCCATGTGTGGTCTCTGAAGAGAACACACATACAATGACTCTAGCTGTGGTTAATAAGAAGAACACACATTTCAATGACACAGGTGGATCCATATGTGGAATGTGACAAGAACACACATGCAATGACTCTAGTTGTTATTAGTAAAAAGAACACACATGCAATGACACTGGTGGATCCATGTGTGGTCTCCAAAGAGAACACACATTTCAATGACATAGGTGGATCCATATGTGGTATTTGAAAAGAATAGTCATGAAATGACTCCAGTTGTTGTTAGTAAAAAGAACACACATGCAATGACACTGGTGGATCCATGTGTGGCCTCTGAAGAGAACACACATGCAATGACTCTAGCTGTGGTTAATGAGAAGAACACACATGCAATGACACTGGTGGATCCATAGGTGGATTGTGAAAAGAATGCACATGCAATGACTCTGGTTGTTGTTACTAAAAAGAACACACATGCAATGACACTGGTGGATCCCTGTGTGGGCTCTGAAGAGAACACACAATTCAATGAGACTGGTGGATCCGCATGTGGTATGTGAAAAGAATACTCATGAAATGACTCCAGTTGTTGCTAGTAAAAAGAACACACATGCAATGACACTGGTGGATCCATGTGTGGTCTCTGAAGAGAACACACATGCAATGACTCTAGCTGTGGTTACTGAAGAGAACACACATTTCAATGACACTGGTGGATCCATATATGGTATGTGAAAAGAACACACATGAAATGACTCTAGTTGTTGTTAGTAAAAAGAACACACATGCAATGACACTGGTGGATCCATGTTTGGTCTCTAAAGAGAACACACATTTCAATGACACTGGTGGATCCATATGTGGTATGTGAAAAGAATAGTCATGAAATGACTCCAGTTGTTGTTAGTAAAAAGAACACACATGCAATGACACTGGTGGATCCATGTGTGGTCTCTAAAGAGAACACACATTTCAATGACACTACTGGATCCATATGTGGTATGTCAAAAGAATAGTTATGAAATGACTCCAGTTGTTGTTAGTAAAATGAACACACATGCAATGACACTGGTGGATCCATGTGTGGTCTCTGAAGAGAACACACATACAATGACTCTAGCTGTGGTTAATAAGAAGAACACACATTTCAATGACACAGGTGGATCCATATGTGGAATGTGACAAGAACACACATGCAATGACTCTAGTTGTTATTAGTAAAAAGAACACACATGCAATGACACTGGTGGATCCATGTGTGGTCTCCAAAGAGAACACACATTTCAATGACATAGGTGGATCCATATGTGGTATTTGAAAAGAATAGTCATGAAATGACTCCAGTTGTTGTTAGTAAAAAGAACACACATGCAATGACACTGGTGGATCCATGTGTGGCCTCTGAAGAGAACACACATGCAATGACTCTAGCTGTGGTTAATGAGAAGAACACACATGCAATGACACTGGTGGATCCATAGGTGGATTGTGAAAAGAATGCACATGCAATGACTCTGGTTGTTGTTACTAAAAAGAACACACATGCAATGACACTGGTGGATCCCTGTGTGGGCTCTGAAGAGAACACACAATTCAATGAGACTGGTGGATCCGCATGTGGTATGTGAAAAGAATACTCATGAAATGACTCCAGTTGTTGCTAGTAAAAAGAACACACATGCAATGACACTGGTGGATCCATGTGTGGTCTCTGAAGAGAACACACATGCATTGACTCTTGCTGTGGTTAATGAGAAGAACACACATGCAATTACACTAGTTGTTGTTAGTAAAAAGAGCACACATACAATGACACTGGTGGATCCATGTGTGGTCTCTAAAGAGAACACACATTTCAATGACACTGGTGGATCCATATGTGGTATGTGAAAAGAATAGTCATGAAATGACTCCAGTTGTTGTTAGTAAAAAGAACACACATGCAATGACACCGGTGGCTCCATGTGTGGTCTCTGAAGAGAACACACATGCAATGACTCTGGTTGTTGTTAGTAAAAAGAACACACATGTAATGACACTGGTGGATCCATGTGTGGTCTCTAAAGAGAACACACATTTCAATCACACTGGTGGAGCCATATGTGGTATGTGAAATGAATAGTGATGAAAAGACTCCAGTTGTTGTTAGTAAAAAGAACACACATGCAATGACACTGGTGGATCCATGTGTGGTCTCTGAAGAGAACACACATGTAATGACTCTGGTTGCTGTTAGTAAAAAGAGCACACATGCAATGACACTGGTTGTTGTTAGTAAAAAGAGCACACATGCAATGACACTGGTGGATCCATGCATGGTCTCTGAAGAGAACACACATTTCAATGACACTAGTGGATCCACATGTGGTATGTGAAAAGAACACACATGCAATGACTCCAGTTGTTGTTAGTAAAAAGAACACACATGCAATGACACTGGTGGATCGATGTGTGGTCTCTGCAGAGAACACACATGCAATGACCCTAGCTGTGGTTAATGAGAAGAACACACATTTCAATGACCCTGGTGGATCCATATGTGGTATGTGAAAAGAATTGTCATGAAATGAATCGAGTTGTTGTTAGTAAAAAGAGCACACATGCAATTACACCGGTGGATCCATGTGTGGTCTTTGAAGAGAACACACATGCAATGACTCTAGCCGTGGTTAATGAGAAGAACACACATGCAATGACACTGGTTGTTATTAGTAAAAAGAGCACACATGCAATGACACGGGTGGATCCATGTGTGGTCTCCGAAGAGAACACACATTTCAGTGACACTGGTGGATCCATATGTGGTGTGTGAAAAGAACATACATGCAATGACTCCAGTTGTTGTTAGTAAAAAGAACACACACGCAATGACACTGGTGGATCAAGGTGTAGTCTCTAAAGAGAACACACATGCAATGACTCTAGCTGTGGTTAATGAGAAGAACACACATTTCAATGACGCTGGTGGATCCATATGAGGTATGTGAAAAGAACACACATGCAATGACTCTAGTTGTTGTTAGTAAAAAGAACACACATGCAATTACACTGGTGGACTCATGTGTGGTCTCTGAAGAGAACAAACATGCAATGAATCTAGCTGTGGTTAATGAGAAGAACACACATGCAATGACACTGGTTGTTATTAGTAAAAAGAGCACACATGCAATGACACTGGTGGATCCATGTGTGGTCTCTGAAGAGAACAAACATTTCAGTGACACTGGTGGATCCATATGTGGTGTGTGAAAAGAACATACATGCAATGACTCCAGTTGTTTTTAGTAAAAAGAACACACATGCAATGACACTGGTGGATCCATGTGTGGTCTCTGAAGAGAACACACATGCAATGAATCTAGCTGTGGTTACTAAAGAGAACACACATTTCAATGACACTGGTGGATCCATATGTGCTATGTGAAAAGAACACACATGAAATGACTCCAGTTGTTGTTAGTAAAAAGAACACACATGTAATGACACTGGTAGATCCATGTGTGGTCTCTAAAGAGAACACACATTTCAATGACATTGGTGGATCCATATGTGGTATGTGAAAATAATAGTCATGAAATGACTCCAGTTGTTGTTAGTAAAAAGAACACACCTGCAATGACACTGGTGGATCCATGTGTGGTCTCTGAAGAGAACACACATGCAATGACTCTAGATGTGGTTAATAAGAAGAACACACATTTCAATGACACATGTGGATCCATATGTGGAATGTGACAAGAACACACATGCAATGACTAGTTGTTGTTAGTAGAAAGAACACACATGCAATGACACTGGTGGATCCATATGTGGTATTTGAAAAGAATAGTCATGAAATGACTCCAGTTGTTGTTAGTAAAAAGAACACACATGCAATGACACTGGTGGATCCATGTGTGGCCTCTAAAGAGAACACACATGCAATGACTCTAGTTGTGGTTAATCAGAAGAACACACATGCAATGACACTGGTGGATCCATAGGTGGATTGTGAAAAGAACACACATGCAATTACACTGGTTGTTGTTAGTAAAAAGAGCACACATACAATGACACTGGTGGATCCATGTGTGGTCTCTGAAGAGAACACACATTTCAATGACACTGGTGGATCCATATGTGGTATTGGAAAAGAATAGTCATAAAATGACTCCAGTTGTTGTTAGTAAAAAGAACACACATGCAATGACACCGGTGGATCCATGTGTGGTCTCTGAAGAGAACACACATGCAATGACTCTAGCTATGGTTAATGAGAAGAACACACATTTCAATGACATAGGTGGATCCATATGTGGTATGTGAAAAGAACACACATGCAATGACTCTAGTAGTTGTTAATTAAAAAGAACACACATGTAATGACACTGGTGGATCCATGTGTGGTCTCTGAAGAGAACACACATTTCAATGACACTAGTGGATCCATATGTGGTATTTGAAAAGAATAGTCATGAAATGACTCCAGTTGTTGTTAGTAAAAAGAACACACATGCAATGACACTGGTGGATCCATGTGTGGTCTCTGAAGAGAACACACATGAAATGACTCTAGCTGTGGTTAATGAGAAGAACACACATTTCAATGACATAGGTGGATCCATAAGTGGTATGTGAGAAGAACGCACATGCAATTCCACTGGTTGTTGTTAGTAAAAAGAGCACACATACAATGACACTGGTGGATCCATGTGGTATCTTTGAAGAGAGCACACATTTCAATGACACTGGTAGATCCATAGGTGGTATGTGAAAAGAATAGTCATGAAATGACTCCAGTTGTTGTTAGTAAAAAGAACACACATGCAATGACATCGGTGGATCCATGTGTGGTCTCTGAAAAGAACACACATGCAATGACTCTATCTATGGTTAATGAGAAGAACACACATTTCAATGACATAGGTGGATCCATGTGTGGTATCTGAAGATAACACACATGCAATGACTCTGGTTGTTGTTAGTAAAAAGAGCACACATGCAATGACACTGGTTGTTGTTTGTAAAAAGAGCACACATGCAATGACACTGGTGGATCCATGCGTGGTCTCTGAAGAGAACACACATTTCAATGACACTGGTGGATCCATATGTGGTATGTGAAAAGAACACACATGCAATGACTCCAGTTGTTGTTAGTAAAAAGAACACACATGCAATGACACTAGTGGATCCATGTGAGAGAACACACATGCAATGACTCTAGCTATGGTTAATGAGAAGAACACACATTTCAATGACACTGGTGGATCAATATGTGGTATGTGAAAATAATAGTCATGAAATGAATCCAGTTGTTGTGAGTAAAAAGAGCACACATGCAATTACACTGGTGGATCCATGTGTGGTCTTTGAAGAGAACACACATGCAATGAATCTAGCTGTGGTTAATGAGAAGAACACACATGCAATGACACTGGTTGTTATTAGTAAAAAGATCACACATGCAATGACACTGGTGGATCCATGTGTGGTCTCTAAAGAGAACACACATTTCAGTGACACTGGTGGATCCATATGTGGTGTGTGAAAAGAACATACATGCAATGACTCCGGTTGTTGTTAGTAAAAAGAACACACATGCAATGACATTGGTGGATCCATGTGTGGTCTCTGAAGAGAACACACATGCAATGACTCTAGATGTGGTTACTGAAGAGAACACACATTTCAATGACACTGGTGGATCCATATGTGGTATGTGAAAAGAACACACATGAAATGACTCTAGTTGTTGTTAGTAAAAAGAAAACACATGCAATGACACTGGTAGATCCATATGTGGTATGTCAAAAGAACACTCATGCAATGACTCCAGTTGTTGTTATTAAAAAGAACACACATGCAATGACACTGGTGGATCCATGTGTGGTCTCTAAAGAGAACACACATTTCAATGACACTGGTGGATCCATATGGGGTATGTGAAAGGAATAGTCATGAAATGACTATAGTTGTTGTTAGCAAAAAGAACACTCATGCAATGACACTGGTGGATCCATGTGTGGTCTCTGAAGAGAACACACATGCAATGACTCTAGCTGTGGTTAATAGGAAGATCACACATCTCAATGACATAGGTGGATCCATATGTGGAATGTGACAAGAACACACATGCAATGACTCTAGTTGTTGTTAGTAAAAAGAACCCACATGCAATGACACTGGTGGATCCATGTGTGGTCTCTGAAGAAAACAGACATGGAATGACTCTAGCTGTGGTTAATAAGAAGAACAAACATGCAATTTTACTGGTTGTTGTTAGTAAAAAGAGCACACATACAATGACACTGGTGGATCCATGTGTGGTCTCTGAAGAGAACACACATTTCAATGACACTGGTGGATCCATATGTGGTATGTGAAAAGAATAGTCATGAAATGACTCTAGTTGTTGTTAGTAAAAAGAACACACATGCAATCACACTAGTGGATCCATGTGTGGTCTCTGAAGAGAACACACATGCAATGACTCTAGCTATGGTTAATGAGAAGAACACACATTTCAATGACATAGGTGGATCCATATGTCGTATGTGAAAAGAACACACATGCAATGACTCTAGTAGTTGTTAGTAAAAATAACACACATGCAATGACACTGGTGGATCCATGTGTGGTCTGTGAAGAGAACACACATTTCAATGACACTACGGGATCCATATGTGGTATGTGAAAAGAAAAGTTATGAAATGACTCCAGTTGTTGTTAGTAAAAAGAATACACATGCAATGACACTGGTGGATCCATGTGTGGTCTCGGAAGAGAACACACATGCAATGACTCTGGTTATTGCTAGTAAAAAGAGCACACATGCAATGACACTGGTTGTTGTTAGTAAAAAGAGCACACATGCAATGACACTGGTGGATCCATGTGTGGTCTCTGAAGAGAACACACATTTCAATGACACTAGTGGATCCATATGTGGTATGTGAAAAGAACACACATGCAATGACTCCAGTTGTTTTTAGTAAAAAGAACACACATGCAATGACACTGGTGGATCCATGTGTGGTCTCTGAAGAGAACACACATGCAATGACTCTAGCTGTGGTTAATGAGAAGAACACACATTTCAATGACACTAGTGGATCCATATGTGGTATGTGAAAAGAATAGTCATGAAATTAATCCAGTTGTTGTTAGTAAAAAGAGCACACATGCAATTACACTAGTGGATCCATGTGTGGTCTCTGAAGAGAACACACATGCAATGAATCTAGCTGTGGTTAATGAGAAGAACACACATGCAATGACACTGGTTGTTATTAGTAAAAAGAGCACACATGCAATGACACTGGTGGATCCATGTCTGGTCTCTTAAGAGAACACACATTTCAATGACACTGGTGGATCCATATGTGGTGTGTGAAAAGAACATACATGCAATGACTCCAGTTGTTGTTAGTAAAAAGAACACACATGCAATGACACTGGTGGATCCATGTGTGGTCTCTGAAGAGAACACACATGCAATGACAATAGCTGTGGTTAATAAGAAGAACACACATTTCAATGACGCAGGTGGATCCATATGTGGAATGTGACAGGAACACACATGCAATGACTCTAGTTGTTGTTAGTAAAAAGAACACACATGCAATGACACTGGTGGATCCACGTGTGGTCTCTGAAGAGAACACACATTTCAATGACACTGGTGGATCCATATGTGGTATGTTTAAAGAATAGTCATGAAATGACTCCTGTTGTTGTTAGTAAAAAGAACACACATGCAATGACACTGGTGGATCCATGTGTGTGGTCTCTGAAGAGAACACACATGCAATGACTCGAGCTGTGGTTAATAAGAAGAACACACATTTCAATGACACAGGTGGATCCATATGTGGAATGTGACAAGAACACACATGCAATGACTCTAGTTTTTGTTAGTAAAAAGAACACACATGCAATGACACTGGTGGATCTATGTGTGGTGTCTGAAGAGAATACACATTTCAATGAGACTATTGGATCCACATGTGGTATGTGAAAAGAATAGTCATGAAATTACTCCAGTTGTTGTTAGTAAAAAGAACACGCATAAAATGACACTGGTGGATCCATGTGTGGTCTCTAAAGAGAATACACATGCAATGACTCTAGCTATGGTTAATGAGAAGAACACACATTTCAATGACATAGGTGGATCCATATGTAGTATGTGAAAAGAACACACATGCAATGACTCTAGTTGTTGTTTGTAAAAAGAACACACATGCAATGACACTGGTGGATCAATGTGTGGTCTCTGAAGAGAACACACATGCAATGACTCTAGCTGTGGTTAATGAGAAGATCACACATTTCAATGACACAGGTGGATCCATATGTGGTATGTGAAAAGAACACACATGCAATGACCCCAATTGTTGTTAGGAAAAAGAACACACATGCAATGACACTGGTGGGTCCATGTGTGGTCTCTGAAGAGAACACACATTTCAATGGCACTGGTGGATCCATATGTGGTATGTGAAAAGAACACACATGTAATGACTCCAGTTGTTGTTAGTAAAACGAACACACATGCAATGACACTAGTGGATCCATGTGTGGTCTCTGAAGATAACACACATGCAATGACTCTAGCTGTTGTTAATGAGAATAACACACATGCAATGACACTGGTGGATCCATAGGTGGATTGCAAAAAGAACACACATGCAATGACTCTAGTTGTTCTTAGTAAAAAGAACACACATGCAATGACACTGGTGGATCCGTGTGTGGTCTCTGAAGAGAATACACATTTCAATGACACTGGTGGATCCATATGTGTTATGTGAAAAGAATAGTCATGAAATGAGTCCAGTTATTGTTAGTAAAAATAGCACACATGCAATGACACTGGTGGATCCATGTGTGGTCTCTGAACAGAACACACATGCAATGACTCTAGCTGTGGTGAATGAGAAGAACACACATGCAATGACAATGGTAGATCCATAGGTGGATTGTGAAAAGAACACACATGCAATGACTCTGGTTGTTGTTAGTAAAAAGAACACACATGCAATGACACTGGTGGATCCATGTGTGGTGTCTGAAGAGAACACACATGCAGTGACTCTAGCTGTGGTTACTAAAAAGAACACACATGCAATTACACTGGTGGATCCATGTGTGGTCTTTGAAGAGAACACACATGCAATGAATCTAGCTGTGGTTAATGAGAAGAACACACATGCAATGACACTGGTTGTTATTAGTAAAAAGATCACACATGCAATGACACTGGTGGATCCATGTGTGGTCTCTAAAGAGAACACACATTTCAGTGACACTGGTGGATCCATATGTGGTGTGTGAAAAGAACATACATGCAATGACTCCGGTTGTTGTTAGTAAAAAGAACACACATGCAATGACATTGGTGGATCCATGTGTGGTCTCTGAAGAGAACACACATGCAATGACTCTAGATGTGGTTACTGAAGAGAACACACATTTCAATGACACTGGTGGATCCATATGTGGTATGTGAAAAGAACACACATGAAATGACTCTAGTTGTTGTTAGTAAAAAGAAAACACATGCAATGACACTGGTAGATCCATATGTGGTATGTCAAAAGAACACTCATGCAATGACTCCAGTTGTTGTTATTAAAAAGAACACACATGCAATGACACTGGTGGATCCATGTGTGGTCTCTAAAGAGAACACACATTTCAATGACACTGGTGGATCCATATGGGGTATGTGAAAGGAATAGTCATGAAATGACTACAGTTGTTGTTAGCAAAAAGAACACTCATGCAATGACACTGGTGGATCCATGTGTGGTCTCTGAAGAGAACACACATGCAATGACTCTAGCTGTGGTTAATAGGAAGATCACACATCTCAATGACATAGGTGGATCCATATGTGGAATGTGACAAGAACACACATGCAATGACTCTAGTTGTTGTTATTAAAAAGAACCCACATGCAATGACACTGGTGGATCCATGTGTGGTCTCTGAAGAGAACAGACATGGAATGACTCTAGCTGTGGTTAATAAGAAGAACAAACATGCAATTTTACTGGTTGTTGTTAGTAAAAAGAGCACACATACAATGACACTGGTGGATCCATGTGTGGTCTCTGAAGAGAACACACATTTCAATGACACTGGTGGATCCATATGTGGTATGTGAAAAGAATAGTCATGAAATGACTCTAGTTGTTGTTAGTAAAAAGAACACACATGCAATCACACTAGTGGATCCATGTGTGGTCTCTGAAGAGAACACACATGCAATGACTCTAGCTATGGTTAATGAGAAGAACACACATTTCAATGACATAGGTGGATCCATATGTCGTATGTGAAAAGAACACACATTTCAATGACATAGGTGGATCCATATGTCGTATGTGAAAAGAACACACATGCAATGACTCTAGTAGTTGTTAGTAAAAATAACACACATGCAATGACACTGGTGGATCCATGTGTGGTCTGTGAAGAGAACACACATTTCAATGACACTACGGGATCCATATGTGGTATGTGAAAAGAAAAGTTATGAAATGACTCCAGTTGTTGTTAGTAAAAAGAATACACATGCAATGACACTGGTGGATCCATGTGTGGTCTCGGAAGAGAACACACATGCAATGACTCTGGTTATTGCTAGTAAAAAGAGCACACATGCAATGACACTGGTTGTTGTTAGTAAAAAGAGCACACATGCAATGACACTGGTGGATCCATGTGTGGTCTCTGAAGAGAACACACATTTCAATGACACTAGTGGATCCATATGTGGTATGTGAAAAGAACACACATGAAATGACTCCAGTTGTTGTTAGTAAAAATAGCACACATGCAATGACACTGGTGGATCCATGTGTGGTCTCTGAAGAGAACACACATGCAATGACTCTAGCTGTGGTTAATGAGAAGAACACACATTTCAATGACAATGGTGGATCCATAGGTGGATTGTGTAAAGAACACACATGCAATGACTCTGGTTGTTGTTAGTAAAAAGAACACACATGCAATGACACTGGTGGATCCATGTGTGGTCTCTAAAGAGAACACACATTTCAATGACACTGGTGGATCCATATGTGGTATGTGAAAAGAACACACATGCAATGACTCCAGTTGTTTTTAGTAAAAAGAGCACACATGCAATTACACTGGTGGATCCATGTGTGGTCTCTGAAGAGAACACACATGCAATGGCTCTAGCTGTGGTTAATAAGAAGAACACACATGCAATGACACTGGTGGATCCGTAGGTGGATTGTGAAAATAACACACATGCAATGACACTGGTTGTTGCTAATAAAAAGATCACACATGGAATTACACTGGTAGATCCATTTGTGGTCTCTGAAAAGAACACACATTTCAATGACACAGGTGGATCCATATGTGGTGTGTGAAAAGAACACACATGTAATGATTCCAGTTGTTGTTAGTAAAAATAACAGACATGCAATGACACTGGTGGATCGATGTGTGGTCTTTGAAGAGAACACACATGCAGTGACTAGCCGTGGTTACTGAAGAGAACACACATTTCAATTACACTCATGGATCCATATGGGGTATGTGAAAATAACACACATAAAATGACTCCAGTTGTTGTTAGTAAAAAGAACACACATGTAATGACACTAGTGGATCCATGTGTGGTCTCTGAAGAGAACACATGTCTCAATGACACTGGTGGATCCATATGTGGTATGTGAAAAGAACACACATGCAATGACTCTAGTTGTTGTTAGTAAAAAGAACACACATGCAATGACACTGGTGGATCCATGTGTGGTCTCTGAAGAGAACACGCATGCAATGACTCTAGCCATGGTTAATGACAAGAACACACATTTCAATGACACAGGTAGATCCATATGTGGCATGTGAAAATAACACACATGCAATGACTCTAGTTGTTGTTAGTAAAAAGAACACACATGCAATGACACTGGTGGATCCATGTGTGGTCTCTGAAGAAAACACACATTTCAATGACACTGGTGGATCCATATGTGGTATGTGAAAAGAATAGTAATGAAATGACTGCAATTGTTGTTACTAAAAAGAACACACATGCAATGACACTGGTGGATCCATGTATGGTCTCTGAAGAGAACAAGAGACCACACATGCAATGAATCTGGTTCTTGTTAGTAAAAAGAGCACACATGCAATGACACTGGTGGATCCATGTGTGGTCTCTGAAGAGAACACACATGCAATGACTCTAGATGTGGTTAATGAGAAGAACACACATTTCAATGACACAGGTGGAACCATATGTGGTATTTGAAAAGAACACACATGCAATGACTCTAGTTGTTGTTAGTAAAAAGAACACACATGTAATGACACTGGTGGACCCATGTGTGGTCTCTGAAGAGAACACACATTTCAATGACACTAGTGGATCCATATGTGGTATTTGAAAAGAATAGTCATGAAATGACTCCAGTTGTTGTTAGAAAAAAGAGCACACATGCAATGACACAGGTGGATCCAAGTGTGGTCTCTGAAGAGAACACACATGCAATGACTCTAGGCGTGGTGAATGAGAAGAACACACATGGAATGACACTGGTGGATCCATAGGTGGATTGTAAAAACAACACACATGGAATGACTCTGGTTGTTGTTAGTAAAAAGAACACACATGCAATGACACTGGTGGATCCATGCGTGGTCTCTGAAGAGAACACACATTTCAATGACACTGGTGGATCCATATGTGGAATGTGAAAAGAATAGTCATGAAAAGACTCCAGTTGTTGTTAGTAAAAAGAACACACCTGCAATGACACTAGTGGATCCATGTGTGGTATCTGAAGAGAACACACATGCAATGACTCTAGCTGTGGTTAATGAGAAGAACACACATGCAATGACACTGGTGGATCCATAGGTGGATTGTGAAAAGAACACACATGCAATGACTCTGGTTATTGTTAGTAAAAAGAACACACATGCAATGACACTGGTGGATCCATGTGTGGTCTCTGAAGAGAACACTAATTTCAATGACACTGGTGGATCCATATGTGGTATGTGAAAAGAATAGTCATGAAATGACTCCAGTTGTTGTTAGTAAAAATAGCACACATGCAATGACACTGGTGGATCCATGTGTGGTCTCTGAAGAGAACACACATGCAATGACTCTAGCTGTGGTGAATGAGAAGAACACACATGCAATGACAATGGTGGATCCATAGGTGGATTGTGTAAAGAACACACATGCAATGACTCTGGTTGTTGTTAGTAAAAAGAACAGACATGCAATGACACTGGTGGATCCATGTGTGGTCTTTGAAGAGAACACACATTTCAATGACACTGGTGGATCCATATGTGGTATGTGAAAAGAACACACATGCAATGACTCCAGTTGTTTTTAGTAAAAAGAGCACACATGCAATTACACTGGTGGATCCATGTGTGGTCTCCGAAGAGAACACACATGCAATGACTCTAGCTGTGGTTAATGAGAAGAACACACATGCAATGACACTGGTGGATCCGTAGGTGGATTGTGAAAATAACACACATGCAATGACACTGGTTGTTGCTAGTAAAAAGATCACACGTGGAATTACACTGGTGGATCCATTTGTGGTCTCTGAAAAGAACACACATTTCAATGACTGGTGGATCCATATGTGGTGTGTGAAAAGAACACACATGCAATGATTCCAGTTGTTGTTAGTAAAAATAATAGACATGCAATGACACTGGTGGATCCATGTGTGGTCTTTGAAGAGAACACACATGCAGTGACTAGCCATGGTTACCGAAGAGAACACACATTTCAATTACACTCGTGGATCCATATGGGGTATGTGAAAAGAACACACATGAAATGACTCCAGTTGTTGTTAGTAAAAAGAACACACATGTAATGACACTGGTGGATCCATGTGTGGTCTCTGAAGAGAGCACACGTCTCAATGACACTGGTGGATCCATATGTGGTATGTGAAAAGAACACACATGCAATGACTCTAGTTGTTGTTAGTAAAAAGAACACACATGCAATGACACTGGTGGATCCATGTGTGGTCTCTGAAGAGAACACGCACGCAATGACTCTAGCCGTGGTTAATGAGAAGAACACACATTTCAATGACACAGGTGGATCCATATGTGGTATGTGAAAATAACACACATGCAATGACTCTAGTTGTTGTTAGTAAAAAGAACACGCATGCAATGACACTGGTGGATCCATGTGTGGTCTCTGAAGAAAACACACATTTCAATGACACTGGTGGATCCATATGTGGTATGTGAAAAGAATAGTAATGAAATGACTGCAAGTGTTGTTACTAAAAAGAACACACATGCAATGACACTGGTGGATCCATGTATGGTCTCTGAAGAGAACAAGAGACCACACATGCAATGAATCTGGTTCTTGTTAGTAAAAAGAGCACACATGCAATGACACTGGTGGATCCATGTGTGGTCTCTGAAGAGAACACACATGCAATGACTCTAGATGTGGTTAATGAGAAGAACACACATTTCAATGACACAGGTGGATCCATATGTGGTATTTGAAAAGAACACACATGCAATGACTCGAGTTGTTGTTAGTAAAAAGAACACACATGTAATGACACTTGTGGATCCATGTGTGGTCTCTCAACAGAACACACATTTCAATGACACTAGTGGATCCATATGTGGTATTTGAAAAGAATAGTCATGAAATGACTCCAGTCGTTGTTAGAAAAAAGAGCACACATGCAATGACACAGGTGGATCCAAGTGTGGTCTCTGAAGAGAACACACATGCAATGACTCTAGACGTGGTGAATGAGAAGAACACACATACAATGACACTGGTGGATCCATAGGTGGATTGTAAAAACAACACACATGCAATGACTCTGGTTGTTAGTAAAAAGAACACACATGCAATGACACTGGTGGATCCATGTGTGGTCTCTGAAGAGAATACACATTTCAATGACACTAGTGGATCCATATGTGGAATGTGAAAAGAATAGTCATGAAAAGACTCCAGTTGTTGTTAGTAAAAAGAACACACATGCAATGACACCGGTGGATCCATGTGTGGTCTCTGAAGAGAATACACATGCAATGACTCTAGCTGTGGTTAATGAGAAGAACACACATGCAATGACACTGGTGGATCCATAGGTGGATTGTGAAAAGAACACACATGCAATGACTCTGGTTGTTGTTAGTAAAAAGAACACACATGCAATGACACTGGTGGATCCATGTGTGGTCTCTGAAGAGAACACACAAATCAATGAAACTGGTGGATCCATATGTGGTATGTGAAAAGAATAGTCATGAAATGACTCCAGTTGTTGTTAGTAAAAATAGCGCACATGCAATGACACTGGTGGATCCATGTGTGGTCTCTGAAGAGAACCCACATGTAATGACTCTAGCTGTGGTGAATGAGAAGAACACACATGCAATGACAATGGTGGATCCATAGGTGGATTGTGTAAAGAACACACATGCAATGAATCTGGTTGTTGTTAGTAAAAAGAACACACATGCAATGACACTGGTGGATCCACGTGTGGTCTTTGAAGAGAAAACACATTTCAATGACACTGGTGGATCCATATGTGGTATGTGAAAAGAACACACATGCAATGACTCCAGTAGTTTTTAGTAAAAAGAGCACACATGCAATTACACTGGTGGATCCATGTGTGGTCTCCGAAGAGAAAACACATGCAATAACTCTTGCTGTTGTTAATGAGAAGAACACACATGCAATGACACTGGTGGATCCGTAGGTGGATTGTGAAAATAACACACATGCAATGACACTGGTTGTTGCTAGTAAAAAGATCACACGTGGAATTACACTGGTGGATCCATTTGTGGTCTCTGAAAAGACCACACATTTCAATGACACTGGTGGATCCATATGTGGTGTGTGAAAAGAACACACATGCAATGATTCCATCTGTTGTTAGTAAAAATAACAGACATGCAATGACACTGGTGGATCCATGTGTGGTCTTTGAAGAGAACACACATGCAGTGACTAGCCGTGGTTACCAAAGAGAACACACATTTCAATTACACTCGTGGATCCATATGGGGTATGTGAAAAGAACACACATGAAATGACTCCAGTTGTTGTTAGTAAAAGGAACACACATGTAATGACACTGGTGGATCCATGTGTGGTCTGTGAAGAGAACACACGTCTCAATGACACTGATGGATCCATATGTGGTATGTGAAAAGAACACACATGCAATGACTCTAGTTGTTGTTAGTAAAAAGAACACACATGCAATGACACTGGTGGATCCATGTGTGGTCTCTGAAGAGAACACGCATGCAATGACTCCAGCCGTGGTTAATGAGAAGAACACACATTTCAATGACACAGGTGGATCCATATGTGGTATGTGAAAATAACACACATGCAATGACTCTATTTGTTGTTAGTAAAAAGAACACACATGTAATGACACTGGTGGATCCATGTGTGGTCTTTGAAGAAAACACACATTTCAATGACAATGGTGGATCTATTTGTCGTATGTGAAAAGAGTAGTAATGAAATGACTGCAATTGTTGTTAGTAAACAGAACACACATGCAATGACACTGGTGGATCTATGTGTGGTCTCTGAAGAGAACAAGAGACCACACATGCAATGAATCTGGTTCTTGTTAGTAAAAAGAGCACACATGCAATGACACTGGTGGATCCATGTGTGGTCTCTGAAGAGAACACACATGCAATGACTCTAGATGTGGTTAATGAGAAGAACACACATTTCAATGACACAGGTGGATCCACATGTGGTATTTGAAAAGAACACACATGCAATGACTCTAGTTGTTGTTAGTAAAAAGAACACACATGCAATGACACTAGTGGATCCACATGTGGTCTCTGAAGAGAACACACATTTCAATGACACTGGTGGATCCATATGTGGTATGTGAAAGAATAGTCATGAAATGACTCCTGTTGTTGTTAGAAAAAAGAGCACACATGTAATGACACAGGTGGATCCATGTGTGGTCTTTGAAGAGAACACACATGCAATGACTCTAGCTGTGGTTAATGAGAAGAATACACATGCAATGACACTGGTGGATCCATATGTGGATTGTGAAAAGAACACACATGCAATGACACTGGTGGATCCATAGGTGGATTGTGAAAAGAACACACATGCAATGACTCTGGTTGTTGTTATAAAAAGAACACACATGCAATGAGACTGGTGGATCCAGTCGTGGTCTCTGAAGAGAACTCACATTTCAATGACACTGGTGGATCCATATGTGGTATGTCAAAAGAATAGTCATGAAATGACTCCAGTTGTTGTTATTAAAAATAGCACACATGCAATGAGACTGGTGGATCCATGTGTGGTATCTCAAGAGAACACACATGCAATGACTCTAGCTGTGGTGAATGAAGAGAACACACATTTCAATGACACTAGTGGATCCATATGTGGTATGTGCAAAGAACACACATGAAATGACTCTAGTTGTTGTTAGTAAAAAGAACACACATGCAATAACACTGGTGGATCCATGTGTGGTCTCTAAAGAGAACACACATTTCAATGACATTGGTGGATCCATATGTGTATGTGAAAAGAATAGTCATGAAATGACTCCAGTTGTTGTTAGTAAAAAGAACACACATGCAATGACACTGGTGGATCCATGTGTGTGGTCTCTGAAGAGAACACACATGCAATGACTCTAGCTGTTGTTAATAAGAAGAACACACATTTCAATGACACAGGTGGATCCATATGTGGAATATGACAAGAACACACATGCAATGACTCTAGTTTTTGTTAGTAAAAAGAACACCCATGCAATGACACTGGTGGATCTATGTGTGGTATCTGAAGAGAACACACATTTCAATGACCTTGTTCGATCCATATGTGGTATGTGAAAAGAATAGTCATGAAATGACTCCAGTTGTTTTTAGTAAAAAGAACACACATGCAGTGACACTTTTGGATCCATGTGTGATCTCTGAAGAGAACACACATGCAGTGAATCTAGCTATGGTTAATGAGAAGAACACACATTTCAATGACATAGGTGGATCCATATGTGGTATGTGAAAAGAACACACATGCAATGACTCTAGTTGTTGTTAGTAAAAAGAACACAAATGCAATGACACTGGTGGATCCATGTGTGGTCTCTGAAGAGAACACGCATGCAATGACTCTAGTTGTTGTTAGTAAAAAGAGCACACATGCAATGACACTGGTTGTTGTTAGTAAAAAGAGCACACATGCAATGACACTGGTGGATCCATGTGTGGTCTCTGAAGAGAACACACATTTCAATGAAACTGGTGGATCCATATGTGGTATGTTAAAAGAACACACATGCAACGACTCTAGTTGTTGTTAGTAAAAAGAACACACATGCAATGACACTGGTGGATCCATGTGTGGTCCTTGAAGAGAACACACATGCAATGACTCTAGCTATGGTTAACGAGAAGAACACACATTTCAATGACACTGGTGGATCCGTATGTGGTATGTGAAAAGTATAGTCATGAAATGAATCAAGTTGTTGTTAGTAAAAAGAGCACACATGCAATTACACTGGTGGATCCATGTGTGGTATCTTAAGTGAACACACATTTCGATGACACTGGTGGATCCATATGTGGTGTGTGAAAAGAACACACATGCAATGACTCTAGTTGTTGTTAGTAAAAAGAACACAAATGCAATGACACTGGTGGACCCATGTGTGGTCTCTGAAGAGAACACACATGCAATGACTCTAGTTGTTGTTAGTAAAAAGAACACACATGCAATGACTGTAGCTGTGGTTACTGAAGAGAACACACATTTCAATGACACTGGTGGATCCATATGTGGTATGTGAAAAGAACACACATGAAATGACTCTAGTTGATGTTTGTAAAAAGAACACACATTCAATGACACTGGTGGATCCATGTGTGGTCTCTGAAGAGAACACACATTTCAATGACACTGGTGGATCCATATGTGGTATGTTAAAATAACACACATGCAATGACTCTAGTTGTTGTTACTAAAAAGAACACACATGCAATGACACTGGTGGATCCATGTGTGGTCTCTGAAGAGAACACACATGCAATGACTCTAGCTGTCGTTAACAAGAAGAACACACATTTGAATGACACAGGTGGATCCATATGTGGTATGTGAAAAGAACACAAATGCAATGACTCTAGTTGTTGTTAGTAAAAAGAACACACATGCAATGACACTGGTGGATCCAGGTGTGGTCTCCGAAGAGAACACACATTTCAATGACACTGGTGGATCCATATGTGGTATGTGAAAAGAATAGTCATGAAATGACTCTAGTTGTTGTTAGTAAAAAGAACACACATGCAATGACACTGGTGGATCCATGTGTGGTCTCTGAAGAAAACACACATGTAATGGCTGTGGTTGTCGTTAGTACAAAGAGCACACATGCAATGACACTGATGGATCCATGTGTGGTCTCTGAAGAGAACACACATTTCAATGACACTGGTGGATCCATATGTGGTATGTGAAAAGAACACACATGCAATGACTCTAGTTGTTTTTAGTAAAAAGAACACACATGCAATGCCACTGGTGGATCCATCTATGGTCTCTAAAGAGAACAAACATGCAATGAATCTAGATGTGGTTAATGAGAAGAACACACATTTTAATTTCACTGGTGGATCCATATGTGGTATGTGAAAAGAATAGTTATGAAATGACTCCAGTTATTGTTAGTAAAAAGAACACACAAGCAATGACACTGGTGGATCCATGTGTGGTCTCTGAAGAGAACACACATGCAATGACACTGGTGGATCCATATGTGGTATGTGAAAAGAACACACATGCAATGACTCCAGTTGTTGTTATTAAAAAGAACACACATGCAATGACACTAGTGGATCCATGTGTGGTCTCTGAAGAGAACACACATGTAATGACTCTAGCTATTGTTAATGACAAGAACACACATTTCAATGACATAGGTGGATCCATATGTGGTATGTGAAAAGAGCACACATGCAATGACTCTAGTTGTTGTTAGCAAAAAGAACACACGTGCAATGACACTGGTGGATCCATGTGTGGTCTCTGAAGAGAACACACATTTCAATGAAACTGGTGGATCCATATGTGGTATGGGAAAAGAATAGTCATGAAATGACTCCAGTTGTTGTTAGTAAAAAGAACACACATGCAATGACACTGGTGGATCCATGTGTGGTCTCTGAAGAGAACACACATGCAATGACTCTGGTAGTTGTTAGTAAAAAGAGCACACATGCAATGACACTGGTTGTTGTTATTAAAAATAGCACACATGCAATGACACTAGTGGATCCATGTGTGGTCTCTGAAGAGAACACACATTTCAATGACACTGGTGGATCTATATGTGGTATGTGAAAAGAACACACATGCAATGACTCCAGTTGTTGTTATTTAAAAGGACACACATGCAATGACACTGGTGGATCCATGTGTGGTCCTTGAAGAGAACACACATGCAATGACTCTAGCCGTGGTTAATGAGAAGAACACACATTTCAATGACACTGGTGGATCCATATGTGGTATGTGAAAAGAGCACACATGCAATGACTTCAGTTGTTGTTAGTAAAAAGAACACACATACAATGACACTGCTGGATCCATGTGTGGTCTCTGAAGAGAACACACATGCAGTGACTCTAGCTGTGGTTACTGAAGAGAACACACATTGCAATGACACTGGTGGATCCATATGTGGTATGTGAAAAGAACACACATGAAATGACTCCAGTTGTTGTTATTAAAAAGAGCACACATGCAATGACTCTAGTTGTTGTTAGTAAAAAGAGCACACATGCAATGACACTGGTTGTTGTTAGTAAAAAGAGCACACATGCAGTGACACTGGTGGATCCATGTGTGGTCTCTGAAGAGAACACACATTTCAATGAAACTGGTGGATCCATATGTGGTATGTTAAAAGAACACACATGCAATGACTCTAGTTGTTGTTAGTAAAAAGAACACACATGCAATGACACTGGTGGATCCATGTGTGGTCCTTGAAGAGAACACACATGAAATGACTCTAGCTATGGTTAATGAGAAGAACACACATTTCAATGATACTGGTGGATCCATATGTAGTATGTGAAAAGTATAGTCATGAAATGACACTGGTTGTTATTAGTAAAAAGAGCACACATGCAATTACACTGGTGGATCCATGTGTGGTCTCTTAAGTGAACATACATTTCAATGACACTGGTGGATCCATATGTGGTGTGTGAAAAGAACATACATGCAATGACTCCAGTTGTTGTTAGTAAAAAGAACACACATGCAATGACACTGATGGATCCATGTGTGGTGTCTGAAGAGAACACACATGCAATGACTCTAGTTGTGGTTACTGAAGAGAACACACATTTCAATGACACTGGTGGATCCATATGTGGTATGTGAAAAGAACACACATGAAATGACTCTAGTTGTTGTTTGTAAAAAGAACACACATTCAATGACACTGGTGGATCCATGTGTGGTCTCTGAAGAGAACACACATTTCAATGACACTGGTGGATCCATATGTGGTATGTGAAAATAACACACATGCAATGACTCTAGTTGTTGTTAGTAAAAAGAACACACATGCAATGACATTGGTGGATCCATGTGTGGTCTATGAAGAGAACACACATGCAATGACTCTAGCTGTCGTTAACGAGAAGAACACACATTTCAATGACACAGGTGGATCCATATGTGGTATGTGAAAAGAACACAAATGCAATGACTCTAGTTGTTGTTAGTAAAAAGAACACACATGTAATGACACTGGTGGATCCAGGTGTGGTCTCCTAAGAGAACACACATTTCAATGACACTGGTGGATCCATATGTGGTATGTGAAAAGAATAGTCATGAAATGACTCTAGTTGTTGGTAGTAAAAAGAACACACATGCAATGGCACTGGTAGATCCATGTGTGGTCTCTAAAGAGAACACACATGCAATGGCTCTGGTTGTCGTTAGTATAAAGAGCACACATGCAATGACACTGGTTGTTGTTAGTAAAAAGAGCACACATGCAATGACACTGATGGATCCATGTGTGGTCTCTGAAGAGAACACACATTTCAATGACACTAGTGGATCCATATGTGGTATGTGAAAAGAACACACATGCAATGACTCTGGTTGTTGTTAGTAAAAATAACACACATGCAATGACACCGGTGGATCCATCTGTGGTCTCTGAAGAGAACACACATGCAATGACTCTAGATGTGGTCAATGAGAAGAATACACATTTTAATTTCACTGGTGGATCCATATGTGGTATGTGAAAAGAATAGTATGAAATGCCTCCAGCTATTGTTAGTAAAGAGAACACACAAGCAATGACACTGGTGGATCCATGTGTAGTCTCTGAAGAGAACACACATGCAATGACACTGGTGGATCCATATGTGGTATGTGAAAAGAACACACATGCAATGACTCCAGTTGTTGTTATTAAAAAGAACACACATACAATGACACTGGTGGATCCATGTGTGGTCTCTAAAGAGAACACACATGTAATGACTCTAGCTATGGTTAATGACAAGAACACACATTTCAATGAGATAGGTGGATCCATATGTGGTATGTGAAAAGAGCACACATGCAATGACTCCAGTTGTTGTTAGTAAAAAGAGCACACATGCAATTACACAGGTGGATCCATGTGTGGTCTCCGAAAAGAACACAAATGCAATGACTCTAGTTGTTGTTAGCAAAAGGAACACACATGCAATGACACTAGAGGATCCATGTGTGGTCTCTGAAGAGAACACACATTTCAATGAAACTGGTGGATCCATATGTGGTATGTGAAAATAATAGTCATGAAATGACTCCAGTTGTTAGTAAAAAGAACACACATGCAATGACACTGGTGGATCCATGTGTGGTCTCTGAAGAGAACACACATGCAATGACTCTGGTTGTTGTTAGTAAAAAGAGCACACATACAATGACACTGGTTGTTGTTATTAAAAATAGCACACATGCAATGACACTGGTGGATCCATGTGTGGTCTCTGAAGAGAACACACATTTCAATGACACTGGTGGATCCATATGTGGTATGTGAAAAGAACACACATGCAATGACTTCGGTTGTTGTTAGTAAAAAGAACACACATGCAATGACACTTGTGGATCCATGTGTGGTCCTTGAAGAACACACATGCAATGACTCTAGCTGTGGTTAATGAGAAGAACACACATTTCAATGACACTGGTGGATCCATATGTGGTATGTGAAAAGAGCACACATGCAACTCTAGCTGTGGTTACTGAAGAGAACACACATTTCAATGACACTGGTGGATCCATATGTGGTATGTGAAAAGAACACACATGAAATGACTCAAGTTGTTGTTAGTAAAAAGAGCACACATGCAATGAAACTGGTGGATCCATGTGTGGTCTCTGAAGAGAACACACATGCAATGACTCTGGCTATTGTTAGTAAAAAGAGCACACACGTAATGACACTGGTTATTGTTAGTAAAAAGAGCACACATGCAATGACACTGGTCGATCCATGTGTGGTCTCTGAAGAGAACACACATTTGAATGACACTGGTGGATCCATATGTGGTATGTGAAAAAAACACACATGCAATGACTCTAGTTGTTGTTAGTAAAAAGAATACACATGCAATGACTCTAGCTGTGGTTAATGAGAAGAACACACATTTCAATTTCACTGGTGGATCCATATGTGGTATGTGAAAAAATAGTCATGAAATGACTCTAATTGTTGTTAGTAAAAAGAACACACATGCAATGGCACTGGTGGATCCATGTGTGGTCCCTGAAGACAACACACATGCAATGACACCGGTGGATCCATATGTGGTATGTGAAAAGAAAACACATGCAATGACTCCAGTTGTTGTTATTAAAAAGAACACACAGGCAATGGCACTAGTGGATCCATGTGTGGTCTCTTAAGAGAACACACATGCAATGACTCTAGCTATGGTTAATGAGAAGAACACACATTTCAATGATATAGGTGGATCAATATGTGGTATGTGAAAAGAACACACATGCAATGACTCTAGTTGTTGTTAGTAAAAAGAACAGACATGCAATGACACTAGTGGATCCATGTGTGGTCTCTCAAGAGAACACACATTTCAATGACACTGGTGGATCCATATGTGGTATGTGAAAACAATAGTTATGAAATGACTCCAGTTGTTGTTAGTAAAACGAACACACATGCAATGACACTGGTGGATCCATGTGTGGTCTCTGAAGAGAATACACATGCAATGACTCTGGTTGTTCTTAGTAAAAAGAGCACACATGCAATGACACTGATTGTTGTTAGTATAAAGAGCACACATGCAATGACACTGGTGGATCCATGTGTGGTCTCTGAAGAGAACACACATTTCAAGGACACTGGTGGATCCATATGTGGTATGTGAAAAGAACACACATGAAGTGATTCTAGTTGTTAGTAAAAAGAGAACACATGCGATGACACTGGTGGATCCATGTGTGGTCCTTGAGGAGAACACACATGCAATGACTCTAGTTGTGGTCAATGAGAAGAACACACATTTCAATGACACTGGTGGATCCATATGTGGTATGCGAAAATAATAGTCATGAAATGAATACAGTTGTTGTTAGTAAAAAGAGCAGACATGTAATTACACTGGTGGATCCATGTGTGGTCTCTGAAGAGAACACACATGCAATGAATCTAGCTGTGGTTAATGAGAAGAACAAACATGCAATGACACTAGTTGTTATTAGTAAAAAGAGAAGACATGCAATGACACTGGTGGATCCATGTGTGGTCTCTGAAGAGAACACACATTTCAATGACACTGGTGGATCCATATGTGGTGTGTGAAAAGAACATACATGCAATGACTCCAGTTGTTGTCAGTAAAAAGAACACAATGCAATGACACTGGTGGATCCTTTTGTGGTCTCTGAAGAGAACACACATGCAATGAATCTAGCTGTGGTTAATGAGAAGAACACACATTTCAATGACACAGGTGGATCCATATGAGGTATGTGAAAAGAACACACATGAAATGACTCCAGTTGTTGTTAGTAAAAAAAAACACATGCAATGACACTGGTGGATCCATGTGTGGTCTCTGAAGAAAACACACATTTCAATGACACTGGTGGATCCATATGTGGTATGTGAAAAGAATAGTAATGAAATGACTGAAGTTGTTGTTAGTAAAAAGAACACACATGCAATGACACTGGTGGATCCATGTGTGGTCTCTGAAGAGAATAAGAGACCACACATGCAATGATTCTGGTTCTTGTTAGTAAAACGAGCACACATGCAATGACACTGGTGGATCCATGTGTGGTCTCTAAAGAGAACACACATGCAATGACTCTAGATGTGGTTAATGAGAAGAACACACATTTCAATTGCATAGGTGGATCCATATGTGGTATTTGAAAATAACACACATGCAATGACTGTAGTTGTTGTTAGTAAAAAGAACACACATGCAATGACACTGGTGGATCCATGTGTGGTCTCTGAAGAGAACACACATTTCAATGACACTAGTGGATCCATATGTGGTATGTGAAAAGAATAGTAATGAAATGACTCTAGTTGTTGTTAGAAAAAAGAGCACACATGCAATGACACAGGTGGATCCATGTGTGGTCCCTGAAGAGAACACACATGGAATGACTCTAGCTGTGGTGAATGAGAAGAATCCACATGCAATGACATTGGTGGATCCATAGGTGGATTGTGAAAAGAACACACATGCAATGACTCTGGTTGTTGTTAGTAAAAAGAACACACATGCAATGACACTGGTGGATCCATGTGTGGTCTCTGAAGAGAACAGACATTTCAATGACACTGGTGGATCCATATGTGGTATGTGAAAAGAATAGTCATGAAATGACTCCAGTTGTTGTTACAAAAAAGAACACACATACAATGACACTGGTGGATCCACGTGTGGTCTCTGAAGAGAACACACATGCAATGACTCTACCTGTGGTTAATGCGAAGAACACACATGCAATGACACTGGTGGATCCATAGGTGGATTTTGAAAAGAACACACAAGCAATGACTCTGGTTGTTGTTAGTAAAAAGAACACACATGCAATGACACTGGTGGATCCATGTGTGGTCTCTGAAGAGAACACATATTTCAATGACACTAGTGGATCCATATGTGGTATGTGAAAAGAATAGTCATGAAATGACTCCAGTTGTTGTTAGTAAAAAGAGCACACATGCAATGACACTGGTGGATCCATGTGTGGTCTCTGAAGAGAACACACATGCACTGACTCTAGCTGTGGTGAATGAGAAGAACACAAATGCAATGACACTGGTGGATCCATAGGTGGATTGTGAAAAGAACACACATGCAATGACTCTGGTTGTTGTTAGTAAAAAGAACACACATGCAATGACACTTGTGGATCCATGTGTGGTCTCTGAAGAGAACACACTTTTCAATGACACTGGTGGATCCATATGTGGTATGTGAAAAGAACACACATGCAATGACTCCAGTTGTTGTTAGTAAAAAGTGCACACATGCAATTACACATGTGGATCCATGTGTGGTCTCCGAAGAGAACACACATGCAATGACTCTAGCAGTAGTTAATGAGAAGAACACACATGCAATGACACTGGTGGATCCATAGGTGGATTGTGAAAAGAACACACATGCAATGACACTGGTTATTGCTAGTAAAAAGATCACACATGGAATTACACTGGTGGATCCATTTGTGGTCTCTGAAAAGAACACACATTTCAATGACACTGGTGGATCCATATGTGGTATGTGAAAAGAACACACATGAAATGACTCCAGTTGTTGTTAGTAAAAAGAAAACACATGCAATGACACTAGTGGATCCATATTTGGTATGTGAAAAGAACACACATGCAATGACTCCAGTTGTTGTTAGTAAAAAGAACACACATGCAATGACACTGGTGGATCCATGTGTGGTCTCTAAAGAGAACACACATGTAATGACTCTAGCTGTGGTTAATGAGAAGAACACAAATTTCAATGACACAGGTGGATCCATATGAGGTATGTGAAAAGAACACACATGCAATGACTCTAGTTGTTGTTAGTAAAAAGAACACACATGCAATGACACTGGTGGATCCATGTGAGGTCTCTGAAGAAAACACACATTTCAATGACACTGGTGGATCCATATGTGGTATGTGAAAAGAATAGTAATGAAATGACTCTAGTTGTTGTTAGAAAAAAGAGCACACATGCAATGACACAGGTGGATCCATGTGTGGTCTCTGAAGAGAACACACATGGAATGACTCTAGCTATGGTGAATGAGAAGAACACACATGCAATGACACTGGTGGATCCATAGGTGGATTATGAAAAGAACACACATGCAATGACTCTGGTTGTTGTTAGTAAAAAGAACACACATGCAATGACACTGGTGGATCCATGTGTGGTCTCTGAAGAGAACACACATTTCAATGACACTGGTGGATCCATATGTGGTATGTGAAAAGAATAGTCATGAAATGACTCCAGTTGTTGTTAGTAAAAAGAACACACATGCAATGACACTGGTGGATCCATGTGTGGTCTCTGAACAGAACACACATGCAATGACTCTAGCTGTGGTTAATGAGAAGAACACACATGCAATGACACTGGTGGATCCATAGGTGGATTTTGAAAAGAACAAACATGCAATGACTCTAGTTGTTGTTAGTAAAAATAATACACATGCAATGACACTGGTGGATCCATGTATGGTCTCTGAAGAGAACACACATTTCAATGACACTGGTGGATCCATATGTGGTATGTGAAAAGAATAGTCATGAAATGACTCCAGTTGTTGTTAGTAAAAATATCACACATGCAATGACACTGGTGGATCCATGTGTGCTCTCTGAAGAGAACACACATGCAATGACTCTAGCTGTGGTGAATGAGAAGAACACACATGCAATGACAATGGTGGATCCATAGGTGGATTGTGTAAATAACACACATGCAATGACTCTGGTTGTTGTTAGTAAAAAGAACACACATGCAGTGACACTGGTGGATCCATGTGTGGCCTCTAAAGAGAACACACATTTCAATGACACTGGTGGATCCATATGTGGTATGTGAAAAGAACACACATGAAATGACTCCAGTTGTTGTTAGTAAAAAGAAAACACATGCAATGACACTGGTGGATCCATATGTGGTATGTGAAAAGAACACACATGCAATGACTCCAGTTGTTGTTAGTAAAAAGAACACACATGCAATGACACTGGTGGATCCATGTGTGGTCTCTGAAGAGAACACACATGTAATGACTCAAGCTGTGGTTAATGAGAAGAACACACATTTCAATGACACAGGTGGATCCATATGAGGTATGTGAAAAGGACACACATGCAATGACTCTAGTTGTTGTTAGTAAAAAGAACACACATGCAATGACACTGGTGGATCCATGTGTGGTCTCTGAAGAAAACACACATTTCAATGACACTGGTGGATCCATATGTGGTATGTGAAAATAATAGTTATGAAATGACTGCAGTTGTTGTTAGTAAAAAGAACACACATGCAATGACACTGGTGGATCCATGTGTGGTCTCAGAATAGAACAAGAGACCACACATGCAATGACACTGGTGGATCCATGTGTGGTCTCTAAAGAGAATACACATGCAATGACTCTAGATGTGGTTAATGAGAAGAACACACATTTCAATGACACAGGTGGATCCATATGTGGTATTTGAAAATAACACACATGCAATGACTGTAGTTGTTGTTAGTAAAAAGAACACACATGCAATGACACTGGTGGATCCATGTGTGGTCTCTAAAGAGAACACACATGCAATGACTCTAGATGTGGTTAATGAGAAGAACACACATTTCAATGACACAGGTGGATCCATATGTGGTATTTGAAAATAACACACATGCAATGACTGTAGTTGTTGTTAGTAAAAAGAACACACATGCAATGACACTGGTGGATCCATGTGTGGTCTCTGAAGAGAACACACATTTCAATGACACTGGTGGATCCATATGTGGTATGTGAAAAGAATAGTCATGAAATGACTCCAGTTGTTGTTAGAAAAAAGAACACACATGCAATGACACAGGTGGATCCATGTGTGGTATGTGAAAAGAACACACATGCAATGCCTCTAGTGGTTGTTAGTAAAAAGAACAGACATGCAATGACACTGGTGGATCCATGTGTGGTCTCTGCAGACAACACACATGCAATGACACTGGTGGATCCATATGTGGTATGTGAAAAGAACACACATGCAATGACTCCAGTTGTTGTTATTAAAAAGAACGCACATGCAATGACACTGGTGGATCCATGTGTGGTCTCTAAAGAGAACACACATGCAATGACTCTAGCTATGGTTAATGAGAAGAACACACATTTCAATGACATAGGTGGATCCATATGTGGTATGTGAAAAGAACACACATGCAATGACTCTAGTTGTTGTTAGTAAAAAGAACACACATGCAATGACACTAGTGGATCCATGTGCGGTCCCTCAAGAGACCACACATTTCAATGACACTGGTGGATCCATATGTGGTATGTGAAAAGAATAGTTATGAAATGACTCCAGCTGTTGTTAGTAAAACGAACACACATGCAATGACACTGGTGGATCCATGTGTGGTCTCTGAAGAGAATACACATGCAATGACTCTGGTTGTTGTTAGTAAAAAGAGCAAACATGCAATGACACTGGTTGTTGTTAGTAATAAGAGCACACATGCAATGACACTGGTGGATCCATGTGTGGTCTCTAAAGAGAACACACATTTCAAGGACACTGGTGGATCCATATGTGGTATTTGAAAAGAACACACATGCAATGACTCTAGTTGTTGTTAGTAAAAAGAACACACATGCAATGGCACTGGTGGATCCATGTGTGGTCCTTGAAGAGAACACACATGCAATGACTCTAGTTGTGGTTAATGAGAAGAACACACATTTCAATGACACTGGTGGATCCATATGTGGTATGTGAAAAGAATAGTCATGAAATAAATCCAGTTGTTGTAAGTAAAAAGAGCACACATGCAATTACACTGGTGGATCCATGTGTGGTCTCTGAAGAGAACACACATGCAATGACTCTAGTTGTGGTTAATGAGAAGAACACACATTTCAATGACACTGGTGGATCCATATGTGGTATGTGAAAAGAATAGTCATGAAATAAATCCAGTTGTTGTTAGTAAAAAGAGCACACATGCAATTACACTGGTGGATCCATGTGTGGTCTCTGAAGAGAACACACATGCAATGAATCTAGCTGTGGTTAATGAGAAGAACAAACATGCAATGACACTAGTTGTATTAGTAAAAAGAGCGAACATGCAATGACACTGGTGGATCCAGGTGTGGTCTCTGAAGAGAACACACATTTCAATGACACTGGGGGATCCATATGTGGTGTGGAAAAGAACATACATGCAATGACTCCAGTTGTTGTTAGTAAAAAGAACACACATGCAATGACACAGGTGGATCCTTGTGTGGTCTCTGAAGAAAACACACATGCAATGACTCTAGCTGTGGTTACTGAAGAGAACACACATTTCAATGACACTGGTGGATCCATATGTGGTATGTGAAAACAACACACATGAAATGACTCTTGTTGTTGTTAGTAAAAAGAAAACACATGCAATGACACTGGTGGATCCATGTGTGGTCACTAAAGAGAACACACATTTCAATGACACTGGTGGATCCATATGTGGTATTTGAAAAGAACACACATGCAATGACTCCAGTTGTTGTTAGTAAAAAGAACACACATGCAATGACACTGGTGGATCCATGTGTGGTCTCTGAAGATAACACACATGTAATGACTCTAGTTGTGGTTATTGAGAAGAACACACATTTCAATGACATAGGTGGATCCATATGAGGTATGTGAAAACAACACACATGCAATGACTCTAGTTGTTGTAAGTAAAAAGAACACACATGCAATGACACTGGTGGATCCATGTGTGGTCTCTGAAGAAAACACACATTTCAATGACACTGGTGGATCCATATGTGGTATGTGAAAAGAATAGTAATGAAATGACTGCAGTTGTTGTTAGTAAAAAGAACACACATGCAATGACACTGGTGGATCCATGTGTGGTCTCTGAAGAGAACAAGAGACCACACATGCAATGAATCTAGTTATTGTTAGTAAAACGAGCACACATGCAATGACACTGGTGGATCCATGTGTGGTCTCTAAAGAGAATACACATGCAATGACTCTAGATGTGGTTAATGAGAAGAACACACATTTCAATGACACTGGTGGATCCATATGTGGTATTTGAAAATAACACACATGCAATGACTGTAGTTGTTGTTAGTAAAAAGAACACACATGCAATGACACTGGTGGATCCATGTGTGGTCTCTGAACAGAACACACATTTCAATGACACTGGTGGATCCATATGTGGTATGTGAAAAGAATAGTAATGAAATGACTCCAGTTGTTGTTAGAAAAAAGAGCACACATGCAATGGCACAGGAGGATCCATGTGTGGTCTCTGAAGAGAACACACATGGAATGACTCTAGCTGTGGTGAATGAGAAGAACACACATGCAATGACACTGGTGGATCCATAGGTGGATTGTGAAAAGAACACACATGCAATGACTCTGGTTGTTGTTAGTAAAAAGAACACACATGCAATGACTCTGGTGGATCCATGTGTGGTCTCCGAAGAGAATACACATGCAATGACTCTGGTTGTTGTTAGTAAAAAGAGCAAACATGCAATGACACTGGTTGTTGTTAGTGAAAAGAGCACACATGCAATGACACTGGTGGATCCATGTGTGGTCTCTAAAGAGAACACACATTTCAAGGACACTGGTGGATCCATATGTGGTATTGGAAAAGAACACACACGCAATGACTCTAGTTGTTGTTAGTAAAAAGAACACACATGCAATGGCACTGGTGGATCCATGTGTGGTCCTTGAAGAGAACACACATGCAATGACTCTAGTTGTGGTTAATGAGAAGAACACACATTTCAATGACACTGGTGGATCCATATGTGGTATGTGAAAAGAATAGTCATGAAAAAAATCCAGTTGTTGCTAGTAAAAAGAGCACACATGCAATTACACTGGTGGATCCATGTGTGGTCTCTGAAGAGAACACACATGCAATGAATCTAGCTGTGGTTAATGAGAAGAACAAACATGCAATGACACTAGTTGTATTAGTAAAAAGAGCACACATGCAATGACACTGGTGGATCCATGTTTGGTCTCTGAAGAGAACACACATTTCAATGACACTGGGGGATCCATATGTGGTGTGTGAAAAGAACATACATGCAATGAATCCAGTTGTTGTTAGTAAAAAGAACACACATGCAATGACACTGGTGGATCCTTGTGTGGTCTCTGAAGAGAACACATATGCAATGACTCTAGCTGTGGTTACTGAAGAGAACACACATTTCAATGACACTGGTGGATCCATATGTGGTATGTGAAAACAACACACATGAAATGAATCTAGTTGTTGTTAGTAAAAAGAAAACACATGCAATGACACTGGTGGATCCATGTGTGGTCACTAAAGAGAACACACATTTCAATGACACTGGTGGATCCATATGTGGTATGTGAAAAGAATAGTAATGAAATGACTGAAGTTGTTGTTAGTAAAAAGAACACACATGCAATGACACTGGTGGATCCATGTGTGGTCTCTGAAGAGAACACACATGCAATGACTCTAGCTGTGGTTAATGAGAAGAACACACAGTTCAATGACATAGGTGGATCCATATGAGGTATGTGAAAAGAACACACATGCAATGACTCTAGTTGTTGTTAGTAAAAAGAACACACATGCAATGACACTGGTGGATCCATGTGTGGTCTCTGAAGAAAACACACATTTCAATGACACTGGTGGATCCATATGTGGTATGTGAAAATAATAGTAATGAAATGACTGCAGTTGTTGTTAGTAAAAAGAACACACATGCAATGACACTGGTGGATCCATGTGTGGTCTCTGAAGAGAACAAGAGACCACACATGCAATGAATCTAGTTCTTGTTAGTAAAGCGAGCACACATGCAATGACACTGGTGGATCCATTTGTGGTCTCTAAAGAGAATACACATGCAATGACTCTAGATGTGGTTAATGAGAAGAACACACATTTCAATGACACAGGTGGATCCATATGTGGTATTTGAAAATAACACACATGCAATGACTGTAGTTGTTGTTAGTAAAAAGAACACACATGCAATGACACTGGTGGATCCATGTGTGGTCTCTGAAGAGAACCACATTTCAATGACAGTGGTGGATCCATATGTGGTATGTGAAAAGAATAGTCATGAAATGACTCCTGTTGTTGTTAGAAAAAAGAGCACACATGCAATGGCACAGGAGGATCCATGTGTGGTCTCTGAAGAGAACACACATGGAATGACTCTAGCTGTGGTGAATGAGAAGAACACACATGCAATGACACTGGTGGATCCATAGGTGGATTGTGAAAAGAACACACATGCAATGACTCTGGTTGTTGTTAGTAAAAAGAACACACATGCAATGATACTGGTGGATCCATGTGTGGTCTCTAAAGAGAACACACTTTTCAATGACACTGGTGGATCCATATGTGGTATGTGAAAAGAATAGTCATGAAATAACTCCAGTTGTTGTTAGTAAAAAGAACACACATGCAATGGCACTGGTGGATCCATGTGTGGTCTCTGAAGAGAACACACATGCAATGACTCTAGCTGTGGTTAATGAGAAGAACACACATGCAATGACACTGGTGGATCCATAGGTGGATTGTGAAAAGGACACACATGCAATGACACTAGTTATTGCTAGTAAAAGATCACACATAGAATTACACTGGTGGATCCATTTGTGGTCTCTAAAAAGAACACACATTTCAATGACACTAGTGGATCCATATGTGGTGTGTGAAAATAACACACATGCAATGATTCCAGTTGTTGTTAGTAAAAATAACAGACATGCAAAGACACTGGTGGATCCATGTGTGGTCTTTAAAGAGAACACACATGCAGTGACTAGCTGTGGTTACTGAAGAGAACACACATTTCAATTACACTTGTGGATCCATATGTGGTATGTGAAAAGAACACACATGCAATGACTCCAGTTGTTGTTAGTAAAAATAACACACATGCAATGACACTGGTTGATGCATGTGTGGTCTCTAAAGAGAACACACATGCAATGACTCTAGCTGTGGTTAATGAGAAGAACACACATTCAATGACACATGTGGATCCATATGTGGTATGTGAAAATAACACACACACAATGACTCTAGTTGTTGTTAGTAAAAAGAACACACATGCAATGACACAGGTGGATCCATGTGTGGTCTCTGAAGAAAACACACATTTCAATGACACTGGTGGATCCATATGTGGTATGTGAAAAGAATAGTAATGAAATGACTACAGTTGTTGTTAGTAAAAAGAACACACATGCAATGACACTGGTGGATCCATGTGTGGTCTCTGAAGAGAACAAGAGACCACACATGCAATGAATCTGGTTCTTGTTAGTAAAAAGAGCACACATGCAATGACACTGGTGGATCCATGTGTGGTCTCTGAAGAGAACACAAATGCAATGACTCTAGATGTGGTTAATGAGAAGAACACACATTTCAATGACACTGGTGGATCCATATGTGGTATTTGAAAAGAACACACATGCAATGACTCTAGTTGTTGTTACTAAAAAGAACACACATGAAATGACACTGGTGGATCCATGTGTGGTCTCTGAAGAGAACAGACATTTCAATGACACACATGCAATGACTCCAGTTGTTGTTAGAAAAAAGAGCACACATACAAAGACACAGGTGGATCGATGTGTGGTCTCTGAAGAGAACACACATGCGATGACTCTAGCTATGGTGAATGAGAAGAACACACATGCAATGACACTGGTGGATCCATAGGTGGATTGTGAAAAGAACACACATGCTATGACTCTGGTTGTTGGTAGTAAAAAGAACACACATGCAATGACACTGGTGGATCCATGTGTGGTCTCTGAAGAGAACACACATTTCAATAACACTGGTGGATCCATATGTGGTATGTGAAAAGAATAGTCATGAACTGACTCTAGTTGTTGTTAGTAAAAAGAACACACATGCAATGACACTGGTGGATCCATGTGTGGTCACTAAAGAGAACACACATTTCAATGACACTGGTGGATCCATATGTGGTATTTGAAAAGAACACACATGCAATGACTCCAGTTGTTGTTAGTAAAAAGAACACACATGCAATGACACTGGTGGATCCATGTGTGGTCTCTGAAGATAACACACATGTAATGACTCTAGTTGTGGTTATTGAGAAGAACACACATTTCAATGACATAGGTGGATCCATATGAGGTCTGTGAAAAGAACACACATGCAATGACTCTAGTTGTTGTTAGTAAAAAGAACACACATGCAATGACACTGGTGGATCCATGTGTGGTCTCTGAAGAAAACACACATTTCAATGACACTGGTGGATCCATATGTGGTATGTGAAAAGAATAGTAATGAAATGACTGCAGTTGTTGTTAGTAAAAAGAACACACATGCAATGACACTGGTGGATCCATGTGTGGTCTCTGAAGAGAACAAGAGACCACACATGCAATGAATCTAGTTATTGTTAGTAAAACGAGCACACATGCAATGACACTGGTGGATCCATGTGTGGTCTCTAAAGAGAATACACATGCAATGACTCTAGATGTGGTTAATGAGAAGAACACACATTTCAATGACACTGGTGGATCCATATGTGGTATTTGAAAATAACACACATGCAATGACTGTAGTTGTTGTTAGTAAAAAGAACACACATGCAATGACACTGGTGGATCCATGTGTGGTCTCTGAACAGAACACACATTTCAATGACACTGGTGGATCCATATGTGGTATGTGAAAAGAATAGTAATGAAATGACTCCAGTTGTTGTTAGAAAAAAGAGCACACATGCAATGGCACAGGAGGATCCATGTGTGGTCTCTGAAGAGAACACACATGGAATGACACTAGCTGTGGTGAATGAGAAGAACACACATGCAATGACACTGGTGGATCCATAGGTGGATTGTGAAAAGAACACACATGCAATGACTCTGGTTGTTGTTAGTAAAAAGAACACACATGCAATGACTCTGGTGGATCCATGTGTGGTCTCTGAAGAGAATACACATGCAATGACTCTGGTGGATCCATGTGTGGTCTCTGAAGAGAATACACATGCAATGACTCTGGTTGTTGTTAGTAAAAAGAGCAAACATGCAATGACACTGGTTGTTGTTAGTAAAAAGAGCACACATGCAATGACACTGGTGGATCCATGTGTGGTCTCTAAAGAGAACACACATTTCAAGGACACTGGTGGATCCATATGTGGTATTGGAAAAGAACACACACGCAATGACTCTAGTTGTTGTTAGTAAAAAGAACACACATGCAATGGCACTGGTGGATCCATGTGTGGTCCTTGAAGAGAACACACATGCAATGACTCTAGTTGTGGTTAATGAGAAGAACACACATTTCAATGACACTGGTGGATCCATATGTGGTATGTGAAAAGAATAGTCATGAAAAAAATCCAGTTGTTGCTAGTAAAAAGAGCACACATGCAATTACACTGGTGGATCCATGTGTGGTCTCTGAAGAGAACACACATGCAATGAATCTAGCTGTGGTTAATGAGAAGAACAAACATGCAATGACACTAGTTGTATTAGTAAAAAGAGCACACATGCAATGACACTGGTGGATCCATGTTTGGTCTCTGAAGAGAACACACATTTCAATGACACTGGGGGATCCATATGTGGTGTGTGAAAAGAACATACATGCAATGAATCCAGTTGTTGTTAGTAAAAAGAACACACATGCAATGACACTGGTGGATCCTTGTGTGGTCTCTGAAGAGAACACATATGCAATGACTCTAGCTGTGGTTACTGAAGAGAACACACATTTCAATGACACTGGTGGATCCATATGTGGTATGTGAAAACAACACACATGAAATGAATCTAGTTGTTGTTAGTAAAAAGAAAACACATGCAATGACACTGGCGGATCCATGTGTGGTCACTAAAGAGAACACACATTTCAATGACACTGGTGGATCCATATGTGGTATGTGAAAAGAATAGTAATGAAATGACTGAAGTTGTTGTTAGTAAAAAGAACACACATGCAATGACACTGGTGGATCCATGTGTGGTCTCTGAAGAGAACACACATGCAATGACTCTAGCTGTGGTTAATGAGAAGAACACACAGTTCAATGACATAGGTGGATCCATATGAGGTATGTGAAAAGAACACACATGCAATGACTCTAGTTGTTGTTAGTAAAAAGAACACACATGCAATGACACTGGTGGATCCATGTGTGGTCTCTGAAGAAAACACACATTTCAATGACACTGGTGGATCCATATGTGGTATGTGAAAAGAATAGTAATGAAATGACTGCAGTTGTTGTTAGTAAAAAGAACACACATGCAATGACACTGGTGGATCCATGTGTGGTCTCTGAAGAGAACAAGAGACCACACATGCAATGAATCTAGTTCTTGTTAGTAAAGCGAGCACACATGCAATGACACTGGTGGATCCATTTGTGGTCTCTAAAGAGAATACACATGCAATGACTCTAGATGTGGTTAATGAGAAGAACACACATTTCAATGACACAGGTGGATCCATATGTGGTATTTGAAAATAACACACATGCAATGACTGTAGTTGTTGTTAGTAAAAAGAACACACATGCAATGACACTGGTGGATCCATGTGTGGTCTCTGAAGAGAACCCACATTTCAATGACACTGGTGGATCCATATGTGGTATGTGAAAAGAATAGTCATGAAATGACTCCTGTTGTTGTTAGAAAAAAGAGCACACATGCAATGGCACAGGAGGATCCATGTGTGGTCTCTGAAGAGAACACACATGGAATGACTCTAGCTGTGGTGAATGAGAAGAACACACATGCAATGACACTGGTGGATCCATAGGTGGATTGTGAAAAGAACACACATGCAATGACTCTGGTTGTTGTTAGTAAAAAGAACACACATGCAATGATACTGGTGGATCCATGTGTGGTCTCTAAATAGAACACACTTTTCAATGACACTGGTGGATCCATATGTGGTATGTGAAAAGAATAGTCATGAAATAACTCCAGTTGTTGTTAGTAAAAAGAACACACATGCAATGGCACTGGTGGATCCATGTGTGGTCTCTGAAGAGAACACACATGCAATGACTCTAGCTGTGGTTAATGAGAAGAACACACATGCAATGACACTAGTTGTTGTTAGTAAAAATAACACACATGCAATGACACAGGTGGATCCATGTGTGGTCTCTGAAGAAAACACACATTTCAATCACACTGGTGGATCCATATGTGGTATGTGAAAAGAATAGTAATGAAATGACTACAGTTGTTGTTAGTAAAAAGAACACACATGCAATGACACTGGTGGATCCATGTGTGGTCTCTGAAGAGAACAAGAGACCACACATGCAATGAATCTGGTTCTTGTTAGTAAAAAGAGCACACATGCAATGACACTGGTGGATCCATGTGTGGTCTCTGAAGAGAACACAAATGCAATGACTCTAGATGTGGTTAATGAGAAGAACACACATTTCAATGACACTGGTGGATCCATATGTGGTATTTGAAAAGAACACACATGCAATGACTCTAGTTGTTGTTACTAAAAAGAACACACATGAAATGACACTGGTGGATCCATGTGTGGTCTCTGAAGAGAACAGACATTTCAATGACACACATGCAATGACTCCAGTTGTTGTTAGAAAAAAGAGCACACATACAAAGACACAGGTGGATCGATGTGTGGTCTCTGAAGAGAACACACATGCGATGACTCTAGCTATGGTGAATGAGAAGAACACACATGCAATGACACTGGTGGATCCATAGGTGGATTGTGAAAAGAACACACATGCTATGACTCTGGTTGTTGGTAGTAAAAAGAACACACATGCAATGACACTGGTGGATCCATGTGTGGTCTCTGAAGAGAACACACATTTCAATAACACTGGTGGATCCATATGTGGTATGTGAAAAGAATAGTCATGAACTGACTCCAGTTGTTGTTAGTAAAAAGAACACACATGCAATGACACTGGTGGATCCATGTGTGGTCTCTGAAGAGAACACACATGCAATGACTCTAGCTGTGGTTAATGAGAAGAACACACATGCAATGACACTGGTGGATCCATAGGTGGATTGTGAAAAGAACACACAAGCAATAACTCTGGTTGTTGTTAGTAAAAAGAACACACATGCAATGACACTGGTGGATCCATGTGTGGTCTCTGAAGATAACACACATTTCAATGACACTGGTGGATCCATATGTGGTATGTGAAAAGAATAGTCATGCAATGACTCCAGTTGTTGTTAGTAAAAAGAGCACACATGCAATGACACTGGTGGATCCATGTGTGGTCTCTGAAGAGAACACACATGCAATGACTCTAGCTGTGGTGAATGAGAAGAATACAAATGCAATGACACTGGTGGATCCATAGGTGGATTGTGAAAAGAACACACATGCAATGACTCTGGTTGTTGTTAGTAAAAAGAATACACATGCAATGACACTGGTGGATCCATGTGTGGTCTCTGAAGAGAACACACTTTTCAATGACACTGGTGGATCCATATGTGGTATGTGAAAAGAACACACATGCAATGACTCCAGTTGTTGTTAGTAAAAAGAGCACACATGCAATTACATAGGTGGATCCATGTGTGGTCTCCGAAGAGAACACACATGCAATGACTCTAGCAGTAGTTAATGAGAAGAACACACATGCAATGACACTGGTGGATCCATAGGTGGATTGTGAAAAGAACACACATGCAATGACACTGGTTATTGCTAGTAAAAAGATCACACATGGAATTACACTGGTGGATCCATTTGTGGTCTCTAAAAAGAACACACATTTCAATGACAGTGGTGGATCCATATGTGGTATGTGAAAAGAACACACATGCAATGTCTCCAGTTGTTGTTAGTAAAAAGAACACACATGCAATGACACTGGTGGATCCATGTTTGGTCTCTGAAGAGAACACACATTTCAATGACACTGGTGGATCCATATGTGGTATGTGAAAAGAATAGTTACGAAATGACTCTAGTTGTGGTTAGTAAAAAGAACACACATGCAATGACACTGGTGGATCCATGTGTGGTCTCTAAAAATAACACACATGCAATGACTCTAGTTGTTGTTAGTAAAAAGAACACACATGTAATGACACTGGTGGATCCATGTGTGGTCTCTGAGGAGAACACACATGCAATGAGTCTAGCTATGGTTAATGAGAAGAACACACATGCAATGACACTGGTGGATCCATAGGCGGATTGTGAAAAGAGATTTGCCCTCTTTCTCGGTCACAAATCTCACAAAAGCCCAGACATGTGGAGATCCCAAACATGTGCTCTCTCTGGGTGCTACGCCCTGATTGGCTGACACAAATGTCACGCGGATCGTCTCCACCAACTGTTGATCCTATGTGATCCAACAGGAAGGATAACCCCTCCCTTCTCCACTTTTTTTATGCATGGTCAATCCGTGCCACCTCTCTATCCATGCCACTGATACTTTACCTCCATAAACAAGTGAAAATCCATCTATCTAACTAAAATAAATAAAATAAATGATCGAAGAAACCATCGTGTTCGTCTTTCGGTTCGTCCTTATCTTCGTCAACGCCATGGTCCCTGCTATCGCCGCCGTTAGTATCCTCCTCTGACGACTCGACACCACCCCTTCCTCGAATAAGCGCGGTATCTCCTTATTAGAGTCCTCCTCCTCCTCCTCTTCCTAGTCCCACGGGTCCACATCACTCTCCTCTTCTTCTGCCTCCAACTGATCGATGAACGCCTCCTTGTTGGCCGAGTCGGACTCGTCCAAATAGCTATCTCCTCTCTTCTTCCTGGTATTCTTCTTGTTCCTCTTCTTGTCCATACTCACCGGTGCAACAGGCGCCCCTGTCCTGGCTGCTGCTTTGCGCTCGTCCGACATTGCAGGTACCCCATGCTCCTCCTGCGTGGCCGGTATGAGCTTCGACGTCGCGGTGTCCTCGAGTGCCGATGTCGATGGATCCTGGCGCGGTCGGACACGACGTGCTGTCTCAGCAAGCGACTCGCGAGTGCAAATGATGCAGCGAAGAGCCGGGGACGCATGACGGTCAGTGGACGGCTTGGACCTGCCATTGCCACGGCGAGGGGGCATAGTGCTCGAGGTAGTTGCTCCGAATGGTCGATGGTGGGTACACAGAGTGGGGTGCCGATCTGATCAAGGATGAGCAGCGGTTCGTGCGTCGTGTCCACGCATGCATTTGTCGATTATGAAAAAAAATAAAGAAGTAATATCTCACGTACTGAACATAATTTGATCACAACAAAAGTGGCACAGCATATTCTAGACTCGTAAATATCTCGGGCGTGCCTGTCGACGTGGAGTTCGACGTGCCGACGTGATCGTGCAGCATTTGCATGCGTCATTTCCCCATCAACATGTGACACACGCACGCGGGATGTGAGCGCCAATTCCCGTGATGACCACCCGGCTCGCACTCCCCTTATTATATATTGTATTTTGGGCGGCACCGAAGACCATTGAAGTGTCCATCGCAATAAAGACAAGTCCCATCGATTCCCTACCCCTGCTTCCCTGGCTTCTTTGAGAAGGTAGACCGTACACGGTGGTCTTGTATAATAGTACTAGTACTACTGGACCACGACCTGTACTCTTTGACTCTTCTCCCACACTAATCACTATCTCCTTCCTCCTGCCGCCGCCACCCTCACCCTGCAAGCCATGGATCCACTAAGGAGGGGGAGAGGCCGGTCGATGATCCTTGTGGAGAAAAGGGAGAGAAATTGCCGCGAGGCACTTCTTACTCTACCAGTCGCTCAATCCCACCCTCTCATCGAGGCCCAATCTCCCCCCGATAATGGCGCTGAATGTTCTAGCAGGCAAGGGATCCTCCCGGTACGGTCTTCTTGTTCTACTTCTTCTCCATCTCCCTCTCCATCATGATCTTATTCAGCTTCTTCTTGTTTTTCTTCTTCTTCTTGCTCTTCCTCTTCTATGTATTATAGGCCGGCCGTGGAGCCCGAATCCACCACGACGGAGGTGTTGCAGGACCCGTTCGGCCCCGTTCCATGTCTCAGCAAGGTAGCAAATCTCCACATTGTTATATCTTCGAGTTGTGATGTGGATTTCTTAGATCCTGTCCGCCCCGCATTGGTTTTTCTTCTTATTTTGCGAGTTCTATTAGTTTTCATGAATATGACTGGATCTCTTGGTCTTTCCTTAATACCGCTGTTCATAGATTCACTATGGATTTTTTGTGATTAGGATTAGTTTATCGTGGTCATGAATAGATCTCTAGGTCCAATTTTAACACTGCGGTTAATAGATTCAACGGGTATTTTTTTGATCTGTATTAGTATTCACCTGGAACCTGGAGTGTAATTATAGAATTCCTATTTCAATTAACATGAACGATGCAGTGATTGAAGGCCGAGTACCGTGACAAGGTGGCCGCGATTAGTTCCAAGATTATCAACCAACATGAGCTTGCACGCTTGATACATTGCAAATGTATCTATAATTTTTGATGTTCCATCCTTGGTTTTATCCACTTTCTTGTGTTTTGTCCACACTTTGGAGTACTTTTCATATGATTTCTCGGACTAACCTATCAACAAGAGCCACAGTGCCAACTGCCTGTTTTCTGCTGTTTTTGGTTCCAGGAAAGTCAGAAAATGAATATTCTCGGAATTGGACGGGACAAAAGCCAAAGTGCCTATTTTTCCGGAAGTCATCAGATGCTAGAATACGAGACGGAGACGATCCAGGGGGCCACCCCACCACCCGGCCGTAAGGGCCAGGCCTAGACGCGCCAAGGGGTGGTGTGGCCGACCCCAGCACCCCCTCGGCCTCTCTTTCCGCCTATAAGATGCCCTCGGGATGAAAACCCTAAGTACCCGATCAAAAATCCACGAAAGAGTCTGTAGCCGCCGTCATCTCCATCCCTAGATCGGGAGGGATCTGAAGCTCTTCCCGACACCCTGCCAGAGAGGGGAATTCACCCTGGAGGACTTCTTCATCACCATGCAAGCCTATGGTGTGATGCGTGAGTAGTTCATCCTTCGACTACAGATCCATGTAGTAGCTAGATGGCTGGTTCTCCTCCTTTGTGCTTTCATGTTTAGATCTTGTGAGCTCCGTTCATGATCAAGATCATCTATTTGTAATTCTTCATGTTGTGTTTGCGGGGATCCGATGGATATTGAGATGCTATTTTAGATTTATTATTGATTCTATCATGTCTTTGTTATTTGTGATCTTGCATGCTTTCCGTTGTTAGTAGCTATCTTAGCCAAGTAGATGCTAGCAACTCCAAGAGTTAGTATTTATGCTCGATAGTGGGTTCATGCCTCTGGTAATCTAGGGAAGTGACAGAAATCTCTAAGGTACTAGATGATAAGCTGAAGGTGGATTATTAGTCATAGATGAAGTTGGATGGCGGTCTATGTATAATGTTGTAATGCCCAATCAAGTTCCAAAGGAGTCAAGATGATTAGTATATGCATGTATTGCTTTCTCGATGTTTGTCAACTGCCCCGCTGTAATTTGTTCACCCAGCATGTTATCTATCTTAAGGAGAGCCACCTCTAGTGAACTATGGATCCTGGTCCTTTTCTTTTGCATACAATCTACAAACTGTTTACTGCTTTGTGTTTACTTTCTGCAAACTATTACTTCCTTCCATTCGATACGTTTAATCCTTTGTTTTCACCAAAACTGGTGAGATTGACAACCTCATCGCAAGTTGGGGACAGAGTTCTGTGGTTATGTTGTGCAGGTATCCACGTTGCTACTAGCACCGGTAGTGCACCCTACCAAGGCTCAGCTAGCAACACCTTTGGGGTGTTTCCTTGCTCCTACTGGTTCGATTAAACCTTGGTTTCATAACTGAGGGAAACTTGCTGCTATGCTCATCATACCTTCCTCTTGGGGTTCCCCAACGAGCTTGTTAATACACGAGCCATCAACGCTCCCTCACCTAATCTAAAGAGAGCCTACGCAAGCAATTATTTGTGCAGAAGGAGATCTCGCTAGATTTTGCACGTGACGTCGTGAGGCTGCAGAAAGTGCTGGACCGTAACTTGAAGATGCAAGAACAGGTCATCAAGATAATCAACGAGCTCATGGAGGAGAAGAAGAATCTCGTGGAAAGGTGCATTCTCCTGCAGGACAAAGTCACCGAGGCACTCAGAGGACGCGTCGAAGAAACCAAGGCTACCATCCGAGCCTACCATGACAGGAACCATTGCCTGGATGCAGTGAAGGAGATGAAGGAGGACATGAACATAGGGATCATCGTACTCGAGGGTGTTCGGAAAGAGAACGAGGAGCTAAGGGCTTGTCTGGAGGCGTATTGGAGAAATGCCCAAGTCTGATTCCCGTTAGCGGGGACACGAATATCAGTTCGTCCTCCACTCCTTTTGTAATGTTTAGGGTTTAGGGAGCAATGCCCAAGTCTTCTTCCCATTATAGTGTGCAATAATAATCCTAGGGCAACTCCTTATCTATCTGGACATGTGTTGGTGTTCATGTTCATGAATGGACACCATGTGCTCTTTCCATTATGTATCTGGACACGGGTTTCTGCATTATGAGTTTGCCACTCTCCTGCTACTATTTGGTAATATTGGGAAAAAACCCACAGCACACTAAACTGCAGATAAATCTTATTTGTCTTTGAAATTGAAATTATAACAGTGCCACTAGTCGATTCATAAAATGTTGATTATTCCTAGATTGCTTCTTCCTTGAAATTATGACAGTGCCACTAGTTGATTCAGTTAATTATGGAAACTAACCAGCTTGTCCTGCTGAACTGAACAAACCATACTATGTATTTTTGTTGCAGGGAAAGAGGAGAAAGATCGACCAGGACCTGGCGATCTGGCTAAATGACAAGACAGCAATCCAAAGGGAGAAGCAGAATTCCCAGAAACTGGCCTTTGACCACCTGCGCGCTGAACTCGTGGTCCTTTTTGACAAGTGCCAGAAACTGAAGGAGTTAAACACCGGTTGGGCGGAGCTACACAGTGAAGGTCGCACCTCGGCTAGGAAGCAGATGGAGATCATGAAAGGGATCTTGAAGGAAAATCGTATGGCTACGGACCAACTTCTCCAATCCATGATGGAGCGCTGGAACCTACAACTGAAGCACGACATAGTACTGAAGGAGCTGGCCGATCTTAGGGAGGAAAACAAGCAGCTCCAGGCCAGGCTCGCTTGAACACAACATATGTCTATTTAGTACTGAACTGCCTGGTTTATCCTCTGCTGTGGTGATTTTATAAGCGTGAACTTAACTCTATGCATGATATGTGTGTTCATCTGAATTAGTTTGCTCGAGGATTGAGTTCGGCTTAGTTAAGAAAGCGCAACTGCAAGTCTTACAGTTAACTAGTTTCAGGCATTGACACACATAAATTATTCATCTCGAATTTCCTTATCCTCTATAGTCTGTCCTTGTTCACCCTCACGCGCCTTCTTTAGTTCCTTCAATAGATCCACAATGCAGTACTCTAGCTTCTTCTTGTCTTCCCTGAGCTGACCCCTCTCCTTTTCTGCATTATGAATCAACAACCTATGACTATCCTGAAGCTTCTTTGTAGTTCTAACACCAAGCTCCCATCAATTCCGTCAGTTAGCTCTGACTACAAATTCTCGATTTCTTGTTCCGGCTCCTTATTTCGTACCGACAACTTGTATTTTTTTTCAGCTGCATCACTTACATCAGTAAATTTCCCCGACCTTTCCAACTCATACATCTCCCATAACTGTGCCAAACATTTCTTAAGTGCATCTGGCCACTCAAGATCCACCCACTCTACTGCTTTACATACCGGGCCAACCTAAAAACACACACACTATAGTGTTATGAACATGCACGATAAATTTTACTTCATGTCACAGTTGCACATAATGTAAAACAAACCTGATTTGTATAGCCCAAAAACCTTCTCCTAGTGTTACTTCCTTCGAATGCAACATATCTCCTTAGTTTTAGCCCATGGTCACATGGCACTTCTCCATCGAGATCTAGGCCCTCCCATTCAGAGTCATAGATCGTCCGTCGGTACCTATAGGTAACGCCAAGCTAAAATCGAACACAATTTCATGCACATATGGAGCTCAGATCGAGAGATTTACCATTGCCTAACCCTAGCCCGAGAAAACAGAGGAACTCACATCATGGAAGGAATACTCGATGTCAGAGAGAAGGCTGTCACTGCTCGACTGGTCGTCCTTGCCGTTCAAGGACAGCATGGAGAATGCGTCGTCGCAGGCAATGACGTCGGCATCGGCGAGAGAGAGAGAGAGAGAGAGAGAGAGAGAGAGAGAGAGAGAGAGAGAGAGAGAGAGAGAGAGAGAGAGAGAGAGAGAGAGAGAGAGAGAGAGAGGAGAGAGAGAGAGAGAGAGAGAGAGAGAGAGAGAGAGAGAGAGAGAGAGAGAGAGAGAGAGAGAGGAGAGAGAGAGAGAGAGAGAGAGAGAGGAGAGAGAGAGAGAGAGAGGAGAGAGGAGAGAGAGAGAGGAGAGAGAGAGTGAGAGAGAGAGAGAGAGAGAGAGAGAGAGAGAGAGAGAGAGAGCAGCCCTTCTACCACTGCAACAGTGACTAAATTGGCATGTTACAATAGTTTAATGGATACCATGCCTTTCCCTGGATTACTGTCTCCTGCCTAATATGGATTCTCTTCATACATTCTCATTTCAAATATTAAACCTGTACTCCCTCCATCCCAATTTCATGCCTAACAAAAACATACCAGTATATTACATCATCTAAGAAACAAAATCATGTCAACTACAAGGTACTTATGCATCACTTCTTCAGTCATGGTTTCACAAAACATTACATTACAATCTCTCAACAAACATAATCACATCATGTTTTCACAAAACATCACATTACAATCTCTCAACAAACATAATCACAGAAACAAGTATATTACATTAACTCAAGAAACAAAATCATGTCGACTACAAGGTACTTACACATCACTTGCCCTTTCATGGTTTCAGAAAACATTACATTACAATCTCTCAACAAAACAAAATAACAGAAACAAGTACAGTACATCATCTCAAGAAACATAATCATGTCAACTACAATGTATTTATGCATCACTTGTCTAGTCATGGTTTCACAAAACATTACATTACAATGTCCCAACAAAACATAATAACAGAAACAAGTACGGTACATCATCTTAAGAAACATAATCATGTCAACTACAATGTACTTATGTCTTATTACAACAATGATGGTTTCAGTGAGTGACATGTCGAAAATCTCAACAGCTCGCACAACATTATATCGCAATCTCTCAACAAACATAATAACAGGAACACGCTCTAAATACAAGAGCAGCCAATATTACAAATACAGGCAGGGGAACCCCGCGGTCCATATGACAAGACTAGGGTAGCATCTCTCATCAGATCTCATCAACGTCGACCACCTCATTCTGTTCAGCACTACAGGGGCATCTACATCCACTACAACCTGTTCAACAACATCAGAAATGGTACCAAGGAAGAACACCTTCCTAGTTCGCTTATTTTGTCGCATAATCTGCATAAGATCTTCAGTATCCAAAACATCTATGAATTGCTGCTTCTTATGATGCCACCACCGGATTTTTGCCATCTTCTTAGGGCCAATACTGATTTCCTTACCGATCATCTCTCTCATTTCATCAAGAGTTATGTTTTTGGAATCGACAGTGATCTCCATAGTACATGATGAAACTGGCTTACTAACTCCCTCATCAAGTTTTGCCATGTATGAATCCACCTCTATGCGTATACTGAACTTATCTAGATCAACATCTATTGGTCCGTATTATCTAGGAGCAGAAGCTCTGGCAGCAAGATCTCTAGCATATCATATATATCATCAATCATCGCTTCAACTTTCACCTTACGATCAGCTGCACAACACTCCCAAACCATCTGAAGCTCATGGGAGTGCTCAATTTGCTGATAGGTATCATTCATGTTGCGCCACACCAATTTTGTCCTCTGTCTAGAACCCCAGGGAATTCTATCGGCAAGCATATCTACTAGCTGCGAAATAGACACAACCTCTTTGCAATTCACAAGCAGATGCACATCTTGCTCGAACACAACCCTCTCGCAACCAAAATCAAGTTTTGTAGTGTACTGACGAACATGAACTGTGAACTCATATAGGTCCCTTGTATCAAAGTTGTTCCTAATTTGATTAAAAAGGTGAACTTTTCAGTTCATTTGATTCTATTATGCCGTAACTAATCTACATGCAAGATAAGACACAGATAAGAAAAAATTCACCTCTCGCTCTTCTCCCGGGTTTTTTTCGAGATCTGGGTGCCGCATCCGCCCATCGGAGCTGAACAATCCGCCGCCGGCCTTGATTTTCTCTTCAACCCACTACTCGTAGGTACCTTGGGAATAGAATCCTTGCTGGCCTCCTCGCTAACCGGGGCTGAAGACCTCGCCACTGGTTCGCGTTGAGCGCCAGACTTGGGCCCAGACGGACCCGAATTAGTCGGCGACGTAGCTACAACCTTCACCTTGCAAGACATGCTGGGCCGCCGCCGTCGGATTCAGTGTCGAGGGAGGGAGAAAAAGGTCCTCCGTTGCCAATAGATTTAGGGTCGGGGAAGGGAAGAAAAGGGATCGCCGCTGCCGTAGCAAGATTCAGTGTCGAGAGTTAGGAAAGTACAATAATGGATTTGACCCTACGACACGTGTAGGATGGCTAAGAAGAGTGACCGGCAAAGAAGGAGCACAACAGGAACTAGTGTAACGGAATATCCTGACTTAACGGGCACGATTTGAAAATATTGGGTTTGGCCATCATTCACTCGAAACACCCCTCTCAACAATTAGCGCCCCAACTTTTCGAATCGCGGTGATTAAAATCAACTTGGGTACCGCGTTGCCTGGGCGCCCCAACTTTTGGGCCGCAAAATGATATTCTCCACTTACATGGCCTTCTTTGCAAAGCTAGGATCTAAAGTGTGTGTGTGGTTGTTTTTGGTATTAACTAGAAAACAATAAAATAGTTGAAATAAGTACTATTAGTAAAATGGGAATAATGCAAATAAAGTGGAACTAGTGGAGTGGATGTGGATAATCTATGGGAGCAAATATTTAGGAAAATTGCTATTTCATTCATTTGGTTGTCACAATTAGTGAAACACATATATAGTCTTTTTATTGTTTCTTCTAGGAGGAGCCATAGATACGATCAATTACACCACTAGTGATTGATCCCAAGGCCAATTAAGAACAAACAAGGGAATATTAAGACATAAAATCCAATCACCGCATTTAGATATAAGGTCCCCATGATAATACCCCCGTTGATTAACCATGAATTAATACTGCATATATTTCTAAGACTTGGGATTCGGCTTCTGTCAAACTCCGTTTATCCCTCATCCTATCAACATGCAACTGTGACAACCTTGTGCATCCCCCAACATATGTGCACTCATATGTTAGTGCATCAAGATCATCATAAAAGATAACATATATTTATATGCAACCAAGACAAACTAGATCACAATTTCCATAACAATTCACTACTCAAACATCAATATAGTCATACAATAGGTCATGGGAAAATAATATATTGCATCATACATCATGTTTACCAAGAGATTAAAGTGGGGGTGATGGGATCTTGCAGTAGATGGTGATGGAGATGAGCCTCCCAAGGGGGAGAGGCGGCGCCGGTGGCAGCGTAGGGCGGCCTCCTAGGGGTGGCGGCTGCCCTTGGGGGCTGCGGCCCCTTGGCCCTTCTTCTTCCTTGGAGATAGTGCCGAAATGGAGGAGCTTCTCCCCCTCCTTGGGGGTATCCAAGGAGGGGAATTTTCGTGGTTATGGGTGGATGCGTCCAAAAGTAGGGTTTTCTCTCAATATATAGTGGTGGTGATGCATTCTTGGCCATAGGATGGATGCCCCTTCGATCCTAGGGCTCTTGGGCATCTCTAGAACCTTCCTACAAGTCCTCTCTGTCCTTAATGAGTCCATCAAGTCGTGGTTGCACCGAAATCATTAAAGATGGAAGGAGTTTGAGTCAACCACATCACATATTTTCGGAGTCCCAAAACCGCTTCTACCCTCCGCAGTAATATGGCTATAAAAATGCATACAAACTCCAATTGAGGCGAATGTTATGTCTAAATTGATGTGAATAAAATTCCTCACAACTTTCCTTTCTATACTTTTTCATTGGACATCATCTTCGGGTCCTTTCTGCCAATCTTCAAAAAAAGTTCTACAGGGACAAATTCCAGGAATTTCTAGATTTCACCATAATGAGCGGTTTCCTTCCATATTTGTGTATTTCCTACACAACAAAGTGTAAAACAAGAACTTATGCACTTTTAAACTATTAGTAGGTTAGTACCAATAAATATAATAATGTTGCAAAATAATAATGATTTTGAAGCAATAAACGACAAAGTTCATGGATGCATTTTACATGCATCAGTACTGGATGATGAAAAGATTTGAGACATAAAGGAGGAAGGAATTCTCCCCGCCTGGTGAGTGGCGGAGTGGATACGGAAAACTTCTCCCTGCCCCTCACGATGCCGAACGGGTTTCACTTTGGGACCCATCTAGATCGTGGATTGAGCTTCCCGTCATTGGAGTTCTTCTCCGAGGTAATTTTTCACTATGGCGTCCAGCTCCATAATCCCCCCCCCCCCAAAATTCCATTCTAGAGGTTAGTTCCTATGCCTCTATTTGTGAGGGATATCTCAGATTTAAACCAAGTCTTCTTTTATTCCGGTACTACTTCGGTACCTAGAAAAAATCTATCACTGCCGATGTTCCCTACAATACCTCAACTCTTAGCCCAGTCCTTAGGAGAGACCGAGTCTACCCCAAGGTCATAGCTAGCGATTCAATGAAGAGATGGCAAACCACCTTCTTTTATCATAAGGATAAGCCGGTTCCCCGCAAGACAAAAAGCTTGCCGGTTTTTGTTGACGATGTCGCTTCCCACCAAGAATCTTGGGATGTGGAGGCGCTGACTCTAACTGAAGACTTGATCTACACCAAGAGGTAGATTGAGTTTCTGATGAAGAATGAAGGTCCGAAAGGATACGACTTAGTCCACTGCTGGCTAACTCATCGGATTCAACCTCTACAATATCATGGAGACCGGCTAATCCACACGGTCACCTCCAATAAGAAGGACAACCTGAAGGTGAGCCCGACTCTGATCCCCTCCAAGGAATATGATTCCCGGCTCAAGTGGTTGATCAAGGATTGTTTCGATTGTTTCGGCTAGCCCGCAAATGCTGCCTGTCGTAAAGAAGTAAGGTCTTCCGCCAGATCTCGTACTTTTGTTTGTATTATTTCCGTGTCATAACAATTATAATCTGTTACTGTCCTGAGCTAAACCTTTGATAAAAGGAAAGGGGAAGCTGGGGAAGACTCTGCGCCAGCAGAAGTTAACTTTGGTTTCACCTGCTGCTGCGCCTCTGACTCCCAATCTAACCTCATCATCAGCACCGGAAGATATTCCGTCTCCGCGTGCTGGAGATGTTTAGGCTCGTCCTAAAGAGCCAGTAAACTATGAGTGACTCGGGAACTGATAAGGGTGAACCCTCTAAGGGTAATGATCCCTTAGCTAAAACCTTCGCCGATGATCCCCTGAAGATTCTTGGTGGCCTCACCAGGAAAAGTGCAGAAGAGATTCGGAAGCTTGTGTTGGAATGCTTAGAGACCAGGACTATCACTACTGAGGAAGAGGCTCAGGAAGCCAAAAATGTGAATCTTGCCGATCTGCTGGATCAAGTTCGTATTCACGATGACAAGTTAAAGGCTGGTGCAGTTTTGCCTCCACCAATCATCCCTTTAACCTTGGCCAAGAAGGTTTCTGCTGAGATTGACAGCAGCCTCAACACGTTGCAACATGAGCATTTCGTAAATATTTTTTTTGACTCTTTTACTGTATTTATATCATATCCTATATCCCCTAAGCATGAAATTGGATAGAACAAGATATTCGAGTTTGTGATTTTATAGGATGCCAAAGAATGAAGTATTGTAGCACCCAAGGCTCCTGTTGACATTTAAATTAGTTAAAACAATAGCCCGAGTCTTAGTAAACTTCTCACTCTGGTTACCATTGTGACTTATAGAAAGTTAATGTTTACAAGCATGAGTTATTGAAGAACATCTATAACAAGCAGAGAGAGGTCAAGGCTCCCCGGCTTGAAAATTCTTAGGTTAAAGTTGAGAAGGATGAAGCTGAAAGTAAGTTTTCCAGCTATATCTTCTTGGAATTTTTAGGCTATGGCGAATTTTGAATTCGACTAACCTTGTCTTTCTCACTCCAGACTTGCTGACTCAGTCTTGTAAACTTGTGAAGCAAGCTGAAAACTTCAATGCTTTAGAGTCTGAGAATGCTGGATTGCGGGAGCATCAGAAATTGAGGGCTGACCATGAACGTAGTGTCAACAATATCCTTGAATCTAGCAACATGGCCAGCAAAGAACGCGACCGAACTATTGCTCGCCAAGATAAAGCAATCTCTGATTTGAAGGCAGAGATGGACATATAGAAGGATACCACTCAAGCCCTACGAGATGAAATCCGGAGTCTGCGAGAGGAAAACATCAAAGTAGACGAAGCTAACTTTGGTATGTTTACTGCCATTTCGTCTCCTATTTGTTTTTTTCCGATTGTTTCTGTTAGATTTTATAAATACTGCTTTTTTTGTAGGGCCTCTCAACCTCCTAGATTCGTCTTCGTCTGAATCACGCATCAGTCAGCTTGTTGAAGTCAGAGATCTAATCCATGATTTCGGCCAATCTCTTGAAGAGATTGGTGAGACTGTTAATCTCTCCAATTTAGAAAAATTGTCTACCTTTGAGTTGCGTGATAAGGCAAAGGATATTCCCCAGTTGGTCGAAGATGGGAAAATGTCTTATGCCCGTATGGAGGCGCAGAATGCCCTTACCATGGCAATGAGGCACCATGGTAACATGGAAATTTGGCAAGTTAGCAAGGGTTATCCGACTGTTGACGAAGATGGCAAGCCTAAAAATGTTGGCAAGATTTGGAATTCTTGTGCCGGATATGCTTGTCATGTCACTGAGATGACTAACTATGAGAAGCCATTTGTTCAATCCATCAAAGTGCCTCCAAGCCCCCCTGCCAAAGATGACGAAACCTCCGACAATGACGAAGAGACTAAGTCCGATGTCCTCGTATTGGAGAAAGATCATCGTGACTTGGGTGGTAGCACTAGCGGGCTGACAAATCCTCCATATCCACCTATAACATAGAATTCGCAAGAAAAACTTTGCTTTAATCTGAAGCAAGTTTGATGTAATAGTTAAACTATTTATTTTGTGGTGCTGTTATCTAAGAACTTAGGGTGTGTTTGGTAGGTCGGTCCAACCGAAATATTCTCATCTCAACCGAGATTTTTAGCGATTCGGGTGTTCGGTAGGTTAGTTTTCTCACCTGGGCAGTGCCCACCTCGCATAGAAAAGGCCGCTCATCCCTGGCCGATAGAGAAGCTCAAATCAAGTTTCATTGCTCGGCAGGGCTGGACTCGCCTGAAATCCCCCCGCCCCCCGCGTGCCCGCGCCTGGGCCCAAGACCACATGGTTCATAGCCCCGCCTCTCATTCCCCCCTGAAACTGCTCTCTACCACATCCCCAAACGAACGCCTTGATGACCCACAAGTATAGGGGTGTATCGCAGTATTTTCGATAAGTAAGAGTGTCAAACCCAACAAGGAGCAGAAGGCGTTGGCGAGTGGCTAGGAGCAGGAATTCTCTGTAAATACTTAGCAAACGGATTTTAAGGGTTTTTTGATAAGCAGGTAAATAAAGTACGAGTAAATAAAAGACAATAGGAATAAATGCAGCAAGTGGCCCAATCCTTTCTTTAGCAAAGGACAAGCCGGTTGTATTACTTAAGATGACCAAACGTTCTTGAGGACACATGGGAATATTGTCAAGTGCTCTCGCTTCATATAGTTGATTAATCTTCTTTAGTTTGCTAAGTGTTGTGTGGGTGAACATATGCTAATGTACCGACCTTCCTAGGACTAATACATACTTGTGATTATACCCCTTGCAAGCATCCGCAAGTACAAGAAAGTAATTAAGGTAGAAACCTAACCACAGCTTTAAACTCTAAGACCCTGACGTCCCTTGTGCAAAGGTTTCCTAATGGGGGTTCAGGTGTCTGTCACTCCGGCAACCCCTACGATTAGTAGCCAAATACACAATGCATTCCCCTAGGCCCATATCGGTGAAGTGTCATGTAGTCGATGTTCACATGACACCACGAGAAGAAGTACACCACAACTTAAATATCAAACTATTGAATCTTTCTCAACACAATTCCACTACTAACAACATGACTTCTCCCATGTCCTCAAGAACTAAACAAACTACTCACAAGACATCATATGGATCATGATCAGAGATGAAATAATGATATGTAACAATCTGAACATAAACAATAATTCAATGGTTCACTCAATAGCATCAACTACAAGGAGTAATCAACACTGGGAAAGTTTCCCCTAAGAACTATGCAAGATTCAACCCAATTGTTACATCGGTATGGAGGTGGTGATGATGGTGCTGGTGGAGATGATGGTGGTGGTGATGATGATGATCTCGATGAAGTCCAACTTGATGGTGGTGTTGATCGCGACGATCTCCCCTCTCGGGGAAGGAATTCCCCCAGCAGAATTCTGTCTACCGGAGAGATCTTTCTCTCTCGTTGTTTTCCACCCCGTAGAGGCGGCGGAATCTTTTTGTGGTCGCTCCCTGAGTCTTAGGGTTTCGGGAGGATAATATACGCTAGAGGGGAGAGGCTGGAGTGGACCAGGGCGGCCACACCACCTGGTGACGCGGCCTCGGGTGGCCCGCGCCAGGGGGTGGTGTGGGTCCCCTGTGGCCCATATCCACTTCCCCTTCTGGATTTCTTCATCTTCTGGAAAAATAGGATTTTCAATGTATTTTCCCGGATTTTATGATCTTCGCGAATTTTGCCTCCAAACAGCACCTTTTCGATCAGAATCCTGACTATAGCGGTCCATGCTCCAAAAGTCATCAACCATGCAAAAAATAGATGAAATAACATAAGTATCATCTTTTAATATGAAATATATCAATGAATAACAGTAAATTATGATATAGAATAGTGATGCAAAATGTACGTATCAAGTCCCCCCCAAGCTTAGACTTCGCTTGTCCCCAAGCAAAAACTAAGCTCAATAAACATGACCTCAGGTTTATGGAGTGAAGAGTGGATAAAAGAATAAGGACAAGAAGCATCACATTCATCAATACACAAATCATAAAAGAAGACAACTCACTATTATATAACTTAACTTGCAATAAGTAATGGAAACACAATAAAGATACATAAAGTAAATCATAATTGGTAATGGAAAACTTAGCTCTTGGTCGAAGAATAGTTGACAATTTGCTGGAGTTCAGAAATAACTGATTTTCAATGATAGCTTTCAAAGTAGTAGACACCAAGATAAGAGCAAAGTGCAAAACAAGGAACATAAGAAACATCATTGAATAAATCATCATATGAATGAATGAAACACAAAAACTCAAAATGCTTGCTGGGATAGAAGGGAATAGGTGTACTGACTCAACTAAAAAGTAAAAGAAAGGCCCTTCGTAGACGGAAGCAGGGATTTTAAGTTTCATAAAGAGCTTCTAAATTATAATACTAATTAGCTTTTAGCTCTCAATTGCCCCTATCATAGGCATCTTTAGGTGATTAAGGTTAAATTGACACAACTAAGAGGATATGCTTGACAAGTTATACGTTGAAATCTCATGCCCCTTACTTACGAGTACCAAACCTCATGCTACTCAACTTCAGTCACAAGTAAGCTCTTGTCATCGTAAATACATATGTATCATAAAGAACCACCAATGGGGTACCCCTTGCACATTATACATGACCTATCCCATAATCAAAATGACAAGGCAAACAGACAATGAGCATCTCAGCGATCCTTTTATTTTCTATTTGCATAGGTTTTTATCGAGGATGCTTCATAGGGTGCTCATTATGGTTATGCTGCAAGTTTCCACCATGATTAGGCATGGATTAGGCTAGCGACCCAGGCATTTCTCTAACACACATATAAACTCCATGATCTTACAAGTTCCCCTTTTATTTCACACCACCGAGATCCATAAGCAAAAGAATCATGATATCAACGGAATAAAGTGCAATGTTGAAAGCGTTCCCCATGATACATGGTTCTGCTAACTTCAACTTATAAAGCGCAAGCATATACGCAACAAAGATCGACACAATGGTTCAAGTTTATTAATTGCAAGAAAGTAAAGTGTGCCATCAAGTTCGTGAGAGATTTAATTACTAATTTTCTCATAACAAGTTTAATTTGGAAGGTAGATAAAAACAAGAATTTACTTGGGATAACAATAGTGCTAATAGGTAGGTATGCTGGACACAAATGACATAGGTTTTTGTTTAAGGATTGGATGCACAAGAAGCATTCCGTCCAGTGAAGGTTTTTGGCTAGCAAGGCTAGGTAGCAAGCATAAGAGTTGAAGGAAACAAACAAACATACAAGTGATAAAAACAAACATGCAATCTTCCTTGGAAGCACGAATGATCTTAACTAGAGAATACTAAACTTATGAGCAAATCAAGAAAAAAGATGATGAAATTATATTTCTTTAGAGTATTTTTATCTTTTTCATTCAATTCTCAAAAATAGTGCTGCTACTAACCGTGCCAGGTTTGCCAAAACCAACTAAATTAACTCAATGATCCAAAAGTGATACCAATACTAATGACAAGATCAATCATATAACCATGAATTGAAAACTAATATAAGATATGCAAAAGAGTAAATGATAGAACTTCTCATTAATATTCCATAATGGCAACTCACACCAAGGGATACATAGATATCTAACGAAAGGGGGGACACTTCCATAATGCAAACCATCCTACATGATAACTTCTCTATTCATGATATGACTCTACTAAAAAGGTAAAAAGATAGAAGATAGTGATGTGATACCGCGGCACTCCCCCAAGCTTGGAACAAATCAAGGGGATGCCAAAACTTGATGACGAATTACTCCTTCGGTGGTGGTGGTGGTATTCTTTCGATGAGCCTTTTGACCAGTTTCCCCAAGTCATCAATCTCGAAGGTGAGATTACGAATCAACTGTGAGTTTTGCTCAATGCGGCTCATGATCATGTCGGGTTGCGAATTCCAGCTCTTGCGATTCTTTCCCCACTCTTCCTCCTTGAAGTCTTCTTTTCCGTGGAGCCAAACAGTGACGTAGAGGTTTCCCTCCAGTTGACATCCGTGTAGTCCTTCTGATCCTGGAAGGTTTTTCCACCACTCCAATGCTTGCAATGGTAGTGCCGGTGTGCGGATGTTGGCTTTGCTTTGCCTCCCCTTCATCTTCACTCTTGATCCCCTTCTCCTGCCCGGGGTCTTGGAGATCTTCCTCCAGAGGCTCCTTTCCCTTATCCCTGGAGGACACCATTGTGCTTCTAACTTTCAAGAATAGTTCCTGGCAGAAACAGATCGAAACAAAAACACGAGAACACAATATACGAACATCGGGGGATCCGGGGGATTATATATTATGAAGTTTTCCAACAAAAGGAAGGTACTGGGAGAAAATGGGTTGCAGATGGAGGACGAGGTGGCCATACCACCTGCTGGCGCGGCTAGGGGGGCCGCGCCAGGGGGCGGTGTGAGCCACCCTGGCTCCGTTTCTATCCCTCTTTCGCTTTGTAGCTTTCCTTGTTGGATAAAAACTCCAAACATACAACTGGATAGAATTTTCATGGAACTTTTCTTACCAGATCTGTTACCTATTCGAAAACGGACTCTTCAGGTCTCTGAATTTGGTCTTTGATAAATTTTTTTGGAGTTACCACTTGAATAGCATCAACATCTTCATTGTAAGAATCTCCAGCAATATAGTGCTTGAGTCGCTGACCATTCACCACTTGTGTAGTGTTATCTCTTAAAGAAGAAATTTTTATTGCTCCTGAACGATACACTTCTTCAATAACAAAAGGTCCTTCCCATTTTGACAGTAGTTTCCCTGCAAAAAATCTGAGACGAGACCTATACAATAAAACTTTCTCACCAACATGGAATTCTCTCTTAAGTATTCGCTTGTCATGCCATCTTTTAACTTTTTCCTTAAAGAGTCTAGCATTCTCATATGCTTCACTCCTCCATTCATCCAACGAACTTAAGTCAAATAATCTTTTTTCACCAGCAAGCTTACAATCTCTATTAAGTTCTTTAACTTCCCAATAAGCTTTGAGTTCTAATTCTAAAGGTAGGTGACAAGCTTTCCCATAAACCATTTTATAAGGAGACATACCCATCAGGTTTTTATAGGCATTCCTATAAGCCCATAAAGCATCGTTCAACTTTTTAGCCCAATTTTTTCTAGATCTATTAACAGTCTTTTGCAAGATGGATTTAATTTCCCTATTTGATAACTCTATTTGTCCACTAGTTTGGGGATGATAAGCCGAAGCGATTCTATGATTAACATCATATTTAGCGAGGGTCTTTTTAAAACCACCATGAATGAAATGAGAACCTCCATCAGTCATAAGATACCTAGGTACTCCAAACCTAGGAAAATAACATCCTTAAGCATTTTTAGAGAGGTCTCCCCATCAGCACTCTTCGTAGGTATGGCTTCTACCCACTTAGTGACATAATCAACGGCAACAAGAATATGAGTATAACCTTTTGAGGTAGGAAAAGGACCCATAAAGTCAAATCCCCAACAGTCAAAGGGTTCAATAACTAGAGAGTAATTCATAGGCATTTCGTTGCGTCTAGAAATATTACCAACACGCTGACACTCATCACAAGATAAAACAAATTTTCTTGCATCTTTAAAAAGGGTAGGCCAGTAGAAACCTGATTGTAGCACCTTTTGCGCTATTCTATCTCCCGCATGATGTCCTCCATAGGCACTACCATGAAATTTCCGCAATATCTCCTTTTGCTCATATTCTGGAACACATCTTCGCATAATACCATCCACTCCTTCTTTATATAAATGTGGGTCATCCCAAAAATAATGCCTCGAATCATAAAAGAACTTCCTTCTTTGCTGAGCTGTGAAAGTTGGAGGCAAATACTTGGAGACAATAAAGTTAGCATAATCAGCAAACCAAGGGCTCCCTCGTGATCTTACCCCTACTGCAGCCAACTGTTCATTTGGGAAACTATCACTAACAAGCATAGGATCAAAAGAGATGTTTTCCAATCGAGATAAATTATCAGCTACATGATTTTCAGCACCTTTCCTATCTACAATATGTAGGTCAAACTCCTATAAGATTACCACCCATCTAATAAGCCTAGGCTTAGCATCTTTCTTCTCCATAAGGTACTTAATAGTAGCATGATCAGTATGAATGGTAACTTTTGAGTCAACAATATAAGGTCTAAACTTATCACAAGCAAAGACGATGGCTAAGAATTCTTTTTCATTAGTAGCATAATTCCTTTGAGCAGCGTCAAGAGTCTTACTAGCATAATGGATAACATTTAACTTTTTATCTATTCGTTGCCCAAGGACAGCACCTACAGCAAAATCACTAGCATCACACATTATTTCAAAGGGTAAGCTCCAATCAGGTGGTTGAACGATAGGAGTTGTAGTTAAAGCCTTCTTTAGAGTTTCAAAAGCTTCCTTACAAACATCATCAAAGACAAATGGTACATATTTTTGAAGAAGATTAGTGAGGGGTTTTGATATCTTAGAGAAATCTTTAATAAACCTTCTATAGAAACTAACATGACCAAGGATACTACGAATACCTTTGATGTCTCTCGGACAGGACATTTTCTCAATTGCCTCAACTTTAGCTCTATCAACTTCTATGCCTCCTTCAGAAACCTTATGTCCAAGTACAATCCCTTCATTCACCATGAAGTGGCATTTCTCCCAATTAAGAACAAGATTAGTTTCTTCACATCTCTACAAAACTTTATCAAGGTTGTGCAGATAATTATCAAAAGAAGTTCCATAGATAGAGAAGTCATCCATGAATACTTCCTCAATTTCCTCACAAAAACCATGAAAGATAGCAGACATGCATCTTTGAAAAGTAGCAGGAGCATTACATAAACCAAAAGGCATACGTCTATAGGCATAGGTTCCATAAGGGCATGTAAAAGTAGTTTTTTCTTGATCTTGTTGTTTAACAGCAATTTGAGAGAAACCAAGTATCCATCAAGAAAACAAAAATGGGTATTTTTAGACAACCTTTCTAACATTTGATGAATAAAAGGAAGTGGGTAATGATCTTTCTTAGTAACTTTGTTAACTTTCCTAAAATCAATGCACATCCTATAACCTACTACTATTCTTTGGGGGAATAAGCTCATCATTATCATTAGGAACAACGGTAATTCCCCATTTTTTAGGGACACAATGAACATGACTAACCCATTCACTATCAGCAATAGGGTAAATAATACCAGCATCAAGGAGTTTCAATACCTCGTTTCTTACCACTTCCTTCATCTTAGGATTTAAACGACGTTGGTGATCTACCACTGGCTTTGCATATGGTTCTATATTGATAGCATGCTGACATATAGTAGGAGAAATCCCTTTTAAATCATCTTTCCTCTTCCTTCCCTGAAAGTTTAGAGCTAATAATAACATGATATATTTTATTATCATCAATGTAAGCATACTTAAGATCGTCAGGTAAAGGTTTTAGATTGAAGACCGGATCCTTTTTAGGTGGCAACGTGGTACCCAAATCTTCCATATGCAAGTTATGCTTAAGCATCTTAGGTTGATGATGGAGAATCTCGTCAATCTCATTTCTTTCTTCCATGAAGATTTCACTTTCGCGGTCTTCCATAAATTGCTGCAAAGCATTGTTAGGAGCAAGAGAAATAGAAGCAGGTTGTTCAACTCTAAAATCCTCATTATGGGTTTCATTTTCACAAGGTTCTTTAGTAACTTTCGAAAAATTAAACTCATAAGATTCCCCATCAAATTTAGTCAAGATTTTCTCCCTTTTGCAGTCTATAATAGCTCCACATGTACTCAAGAAAGGTCTACCAAAAATGATTGGATAGGTTTTACTAGCGGCTGAACCAAGTACTAGAAAATCAGCAGGATATTTAATCTTACCACAAAGAACTTCTACATCCCGTATAATACCAATTAGAGAGATGGTCACTCTATTAGCAAGGTGAATAACCACATCAATCTCTTCTAGTTCACAGGGACTGATTTCATGCATAATTTCTTTGTAAAGCTCATAAGGAATATCACTTGAACTTGCACCAATATCACATAAACCATAATAGCAATGATCACCAATTCTAACAGAAAGCACAGGGACACTAGCCTTTTTAGTTCTATTAGGATATGAGACAATATTAGAAGCATCCTCACAGAAGACTATGTGTCCATCTTCTACACTTTTAGTGACAAGGTCTTTCACAATTGCTACAACAGGTTCAATGTTTATTTGTTCATCAGGTTTTACAGTTCTCTTTGAACTTTTATTGATTACACTAGTCATCATAGGATGCTCCTTTACCTTATCCGGGAAGGGTATTTTCTCGATATAAGGTTCAGGTAGAATGTGATCAATAGTGCAAAATTCAGAACTCCTAACATGAACACAATCAATAATATCTTTATATGGTGCATGATACTTGTTCCATCCCTTTTTCGGGATTTCAATATAAGAAGCAAAAGCCTTAAAACAATTTGTAATAACTTGAGAATCAAGACCATAAGCATTACTAATATTTTGAAAGTCATCCAATCCCATAAAAGATTCAATGCATTCATAATCATAATTTATACCTGACTTTCTTCCTTTGTCATTCTCCCATGCTTCAGCATTGTCTTGAATACGGTCTAGAAGATCCCATTTAGCTTCTTCTTCCATGCGTGTAAATGATCCAGCACAAGAGGCATCCAATAAATCCTTATCATGAAGAGAAAGCCTTGCATAAAAGTTATTGATAATAATATTGTTGGGGAGCTCATGACTGGGAGATTTGAGCATTAGTAACTTCAATCTCCCCCAAGATTGAGCTATACTCTCTCCATCAAGAGGCCAAAAGTTGTATATTTTATTCCGATCTTTATGAATCTCACTAGGAGGATAAAACTTTGAATAAAAGAGAGGCACTATTTCCTCCCATTCAAGAGCTTGGCCATTCTTCAGCAGCTTATACCATTCTTCAGCTCTTCCTTTCAGTGATAATAAGAATAACTTCTTATTAACTTGATCTATAGTAATACCTGCACACTTGAACAACCCGCATAATTCGTGTATAAAGAGCAAAAGATCACCAGGATGGACAGTTCCATCTCCAACATAATAGTTATCCATAACATGATCAATAATTCTTGTAGGTATTTTAAAAGTATCATTCTCAGTAGGTGGTGGTTCATCTACTACCTTAGCAGTGGTAGTAGCATTACAAAATAAGAAACTCAGCGAATTATCCATATTGAAAATAAAGAAACTAATAGAAGTAAACAATACTCACAGTAGAAGTTTCCTTTACCAGTTCCACTCTCCAATAGCGCTTCACTCCCCAGCAACGACGCCAGAAAATAGTCTTGATGACCCACAAGTATAGGGGGTGTATCGCAGTATTTTCGATAAGTAAGAGTGTCGAACCCAACGAGGAGTAGAAGGTGTTGGCGAGTGGCTAGGAGCATGAATTCTCTGTAAATACTTAGCAAACGGATTTTTAGGAGTTTTTGATAATGCAGGTAAATAAAGTACGAGTAAATAAAAGACAATAGGAATAAATGCAGCAAGTGGCCCAATCAATACATACTTGTGATTATACCCCTTGCAAGGATCCGCAAGTACAAGAAAGTAATTAAGGTAGAAACCTAACCACAGCTTTAAACTCTAAGACCCTGACGTCCCTTGTGCAAAGGTTTCCTAACGGGGGTTCAAGTTTCTATCACTCCGGCAACCCCTACGATTAGTAGCCAAATACACAATGCATTCTCCTAGGCCCATATAGGTGAAGTGTCATGTAGTCGACATTCAAATGACACCACTAGAAGAAGTACACCACAACTTAAATATCAAACTATTGAATCTTTCTCAACACAATTCCACTACTCACAACATGACTTCTCCCATGTCCTCAAGAACTAAACGAACTACTCACAAGACATCATATGGATCATGATCAGAGATGAAATAATGATATGTAACAATCTGAACATAAACGATAATTCAATGGTTCACTCAATAGCATCAACTACAAGGAGTAATCAACACCGGGAAAGTTTCCCCTAAGAACTATGCAAGATTCAACCCAATTGTTACAGCAGTATGGAGGTGGTGATTATGGTGCTGGTGGAGATGATGGTGGTGATGATGATGATGATACCGATGAAGTCCAACTTGATGGTGGTGTTGATGGCAACGATCTCCCCTCTCTGTGAAGGAATTCCTGTTGGGGGGATACCCCGGGTAGGGTCATGCCAGGGTATAAAGGCCGAGTTAGCCAAGGTACGGCAAGGTCAAAGCGAATGCTGGCCGAGTTACCTCAAGGCAGGCCGAATCTCGGGGTAACCCGGACCAGGGGGTGTCCGCCTAACTGAGTCTCATCTGACTTAATCAGTGAGCCGGATAGATGTAACTTGTATGCAGGAACAGGTGTGACCGCATCCTCTACGATCCGGGTCATAGCAAGCTTCTAGCAGAAGGAAGGAATCTCGCTGGTCAAAAGTAACCCCGGTACGCACTGCATGAGCAAAGCGGACAGGGGCAGGACCACCGAGGCATGGCCGACAGAGGTGACGACGCCCGTGTCGGCTGACGCAGGCGCCGCAGAGGCTCACGTAACCTCTGCATGGGTGACGCGGGGGAAAAGCACCCCGGTCGATTTGCTATTTTGGGAGGAGGCATATTCCCATGAATATGCCTCCACGTATGCCCTAAGTAGACACCTAGCCACCCCTATATAAGGAGGGCTAGGGACTCTGTAGAAAGGGTTGGGTTCTACTGGTTGATCTCTAGTTGGTCTTGTACGGGTTAGCCGGTGGTGAGAGTAAGAGAGTCCCTTCTTCCTCCTCTCCCTAATACAGCTCTAGGAGCACTTGTAATCTGTGAAGTGAATCGAATACAAAGCTTCTGTGTGAGGAATCACCTCACTATCTCTCCCTAGATTCCCCTAGTGCATTTAGTCCCCACCTTTAGCCTATCCATGGCATCTGCCGTGACACCACCACGACAGTTGGCGCCCACCGTGGGGCTAGCGACGCTAGCAGGGGTCAAGATCCGGACAGGAAACTTCATCGGCACTGGTGAACGCATCGTCTCCGGGCTCGTTCAGCACTTTGGAGCGCTGGACTTTGTTAGCAACAATGCTGTCTGCTTCAGCACGCGCCCACTTCCACGCAACGGCCTCTTCATCAAGCTTGGTGCGCACAAGGTCTACGTTGCTGTGGACGTATCATGCGTTCATCCACGACACGTCGTCGAGGCAGTGAGCCACCCCTTAGCGTGGTTCACGGGGCGCATACCACTCGCTCCTCGGACCGTGCTGAGGTGATGATGACTGCGCCAGGTGCAGGCGCAAGCAAGGATCCGGCACCAGATCCAGAGGTAACACCTAAGGCACCAAAGAAAAGTAGAGGTCCTCCACTAGAGAGGCCTGAGAACGTACTGAGAGAAGCTATGGATAGCTTGGCAAACCCGGTAGCAGCAGTGGTAGATCCGGCTTAGGCATAGGCCGAGCTAGAGGAAACTAGGCAGAAAATTCTAGAGGGAGCGAAAAAGATTGCTGCGGCTCAGCAGTCGTTGAACATGACGCTGCGTGAGTACGCAAAGGCAAATAAAGTAGATGCTGTAAAAGTGAAGGGGAGAAATACCATGAGTGAAATGAACAAAGAGGGTGATACTAGGATTGAGGAGTCAGAGAACTATTTGTCCGTGGGGCTGCCGAAGTATAGTACCCCGGCAAAAAACCTCAAAGCAGCGGATGCAGCTGCGTCCGAGTTAGAGGGTCTAACGGGTGAAGCCCGTCAGAGACAGCAAGATAGGGTCAATGAGTTAGTTTGGATCACGAACAGGAAAAATAAGGAGTTGCTCAGGGCTAACCCGGAGAGAGCCGGGGCCTCCAAGATCGTTCATTCGGCGGTGGGTAACCCAGAGAAATCCGCTGGAGCCGCATCGTCTCCTCATGGTGGTCCTAGGAGAGAAGAGGTAGTAATCTTGGCCAGGAGAAACAAGCAGATTGTTCCGTATGACCCGACAAGGGCAGGAAAGGCAAAAGAGGTACAAAGAAATGACGATCGACGAAGTGTAAGCCGAGGTGAAGCTGGCCGAGGTAACCGTGACCAAGGCAATGCCGGTCTAGGAAATGCTGTTAATGGCAATGCCGGACAACGCAACTCGGCAGGACAACCGCAGCAGCGGAATATACCAAGGCAAGAGCAAAGTGCCAGCCGAGGTATGCAACAGAGAGATGCGCCACGAGAGCGAGACCGGTATAACGATGGACATTCGGAAATGGTGAATGCAGGATACCCAAGGTCGGACTATCATGTGATAGGGTCGAGATTGGGAAGCAGGGATCTGATGCCGGACGACGCCAGGTTGAAACTGGATCGACTGTATAGGTCAGAAGATTGAAATTCAAGGTCCTCCGGGTCCTGCGTGTTTTGGACCCTGGATCATGAAAGAGCCACCGGTACCTAACTTATAGTTACCCAGAGGCACGAAGACGTATGACGGCAGCACTAAGCCGGAGGATTGGTTGATAAACTATGCCACGGCTGTGAAAATTGCTACAGGTAACTTGCGATGGGCTGTGAGATATGTACCCCAGATGTTGGAGGGGCCAGCAAGGGTATGGTTGAACAATTTGCCGCCCGGAACTATTAACTGCTGGATCGATTTTGAGGAAATGTTTATCAGCAATTTCTCAAGTATGTATCAGAGGCCAAATAGGCCACAGACCCTAGCTATGTGTAAGCAGAGACCGAACGAGACAGACCGGGAATTCTTAACCCCGTGGTGTACCGTGCGAAACTCGTGTGAGGGTGTGATAGAGTCATAGGCCATAGCATGGTTTGCGCAGGGGTGCAGGTATGCAAGCGAATTGTGGCAGAAGTTGCAAAGGAAAATGCCAACCACTTTGGCAGAAATGATCCGGATTGCTGATTCGTACGCTTTGGGTGATCCGACTCAACCTAGGCTCGTGTCGAACGAGTCGAATGAGGAGTACTACCAGAGAGATGGAGCTGGATCATCCCGGAGGAATGATTACAGAGGTAAAAGGAGAGATGACAGACCGGATCACTGGTACAGTTCGCAACAAGTTGCAGCTGTGAATCAAGATCTGCCCGGAACAGGGAGCAATCAACGTCAGAAAACTGGAGGGCAACAATGGACACCAAGGAATGATGGCAAGAAAACCTGGATGCCAGAGCAGAAGAAACAGTGGCAAGAAAAGAAGGACCGTCCGAGGTACACTTATGAGTCGATGTTGGACGCCGTGTAAATTTCACACGCCAAATCCGAGTAACCCAGCGGGTCATACAACGAAGCAATGTGAGTGGATGTGTAAGATAGAACAAGGTGGTTCGGGGAATGCTCAGGCACCCCGGAATGATCAACCTCGATAGGAGTTACCCCGGAAGCAATTGCTCTCCGGAGCAAACACGCAACAGCTAATGTTGCCTCCCCCTCCGCCAAGGTATGATAACCATGAGAGAACGGATGCAGTGCATCAAGTAGAAAACCAGCATCAGCCGGATCAGAGGCACCCCCGAAATGAGGGGAGGAATGAGTACAGGGAGCATCATCAGAGTTACTGTGTGTTTACCACTAAGGAAACCGATAGGAACAGCTTGTAGCACCGACATATGGAGGTCAATGCGGTAATGCCCGCAGTGACGAGGTATATGCCTTGGTCGGATCAAGAAATCACCTGGAACATCAAAGATCATCCCAAGCTTATGCCGAGTCCTGGTTCGTATGCGTTAGTGCTGGATCCGACATTCATTGGGCCAAACATCAATGTGAGGTTCTCCAAGGTACTGATTGACAATGGCAGTAGCATTAACATCATGTATGCGGATACAATGCGCAAGTTGGGTATCTCGGAGAACATGCTCCAGGCTACAAGGAAAACTTTCCATGGTATTGTACCAGGAATTTCTTGTGAGTCCATAGGAAAAGTCCGGGTTGACGTGTTGTTCGGCATGAGAGATAATTGCTGAACTGAGAATCTGGAATTTGAGGTGGTGAACTTGGAAAGTGCGTACCACACATTACTCGGAAGACCAGCATTGAACAAGTTCATGGCAAGCTGCCACATCAGTTATTTGAGGATGAAGGGCCAAATGGGGTGATTACCATTGCTGGAGATTTCCGACGTTCCATTGAGTGTGCCTCAGCCGGGTCTAACTTAGCCGAGTCACTTGTGATTGCGCAAGAGAAAAGAAAAATCCAAGAGGTGGCGGCATTAGCTCAGTCCGCGCAGCAGTATATGCCGGTGTTGAGTAACCCACATGGTAGCGTTTCGTTCCAAGCCGCAAAGGATACTAAGAAAGTGCCTGTTGATGATATGTACCCAGAGCGCACCATAACAATTGGTGCCGGGCTGAGTGATAAATAGGAAAGCGAGCTCGTCAACTTCCTCCGTGAGAATCGGGATATTTTTGCTTGGTCCACACAGGACTTGCAAGGTGTTCCGAGGGAGTTGGCCGAGCACTCTTTGAACGTGAGACACGGAGCAAGGCCGGTGAAGCAACCTCTCCGCCGCTTCGCCGAGGATAGGAGAAAAGTCATTGGAGATGAAATAGCTTGGTTACTAGCAGCAGGATTTATCATGGAAGTACTTTACCCGGATTGGCTATCTAATCCGTTGCTGGTGGAGAAGAAGAAAGATGATCCGAATGTGGCAGTGGTTTGGCGTATGTGTATCAATTACACGAACCTGAACAAGGTGTGTCCAAAAGATCCATTTCCACTGCCAAGGATAGATCAGGTCATAGACTCAACTGCTGGATGTGAACTGTTGTCATTCATTGATGCATATTCTGGTTTCCTCCAGATACCTCTGAATCCGGATGATCAAATAAAGACTGCGTTTATAACCCCGTATGGGGCTTATTGCTATCGCACCATGCCGTTTGGTTTACATAATGCAGGGGCAACGTACCAAAGATGTATGCAAAAATGTCTGCATGACCAAATTGGTCAAAATGTACAAGTGTACATGGATGATGTGGTTATCAATACCAAGGAAAGCAAAACGCTCCTTGACGATATCAGGCAAACATTCGCGAACCTAAGAAGGTTCCGGATGAAGCTTAACCCGGAAAAATGTACCTTCAGTGTCTTGGCTGGGAAATTACTTCGATTTCTTGTTTCTAGCCGAGGTATCGAAGTTAATCCAACTAAAATACAGGCCATTGAACAAATGGAACTGCCAAAGTGTCTTAACGATGTCCAGAAGTTCACGGGTTGCCTGGCATCGTTAAGTCGGTTTGTATGTCAGTTGGGAGAAAAGGCATTGCCTCTTTACCAACTCATGAAAAAGTCGGATAAGTTCGTTTGGACGCCGCAGGCCAATGAAGCCTTTGCCCACTTGAAGAAGATGTTAGCCACTGCACCAGTGTTAGCCTCTCCACTATCAAAGGAGCCGATGTTGCTCTATATAGCCGCAACCAACCGAGTTGTAAGTGAAGTGATAGTGGTGGAGCGCGACGAGGAGGGTAAGTCGGTGCAAAGGCCAGTGTATTACCTGAGCGAGGTATTATCAGCTTCAAAGCAGAACTATCCACATTATCAAAAGGTGGTGTATGGCGTCTATATGGCAGTTAAGAACTTGAAGCATTACTTTGAGGAACATCCCATCAAAGTAATATGTGAAGCTCCCATATCCGAGATAATGAGTAACAAGGATGCAAGTGGTAGGATTGCAAAATGGGCAATTGAACTAGCTCCCTATGCGCCGCAATATGACAGAAGAGAAGCAATCAAGTCTCGGGCTATGGCCAACTTTTTTGTGGATTGGGCCGAGGTACAATATGAACCACCGCCACCAGATTCGAACTATTGGAGGATGCATTTTGACGGGTCAAAAACAAAAACCAGGCTAGGCGCCGGAGTTGTGCTTACCTCGCCAAAGAAGGACCAGCTGAAATATGTGTTGCAGATCCATTTCACGGCATCAAACAATGTTGTTGAGTATGAAGCACTTGTGCATGGGCTCAAAGTGGCAAAAGAGATTGGGATACGTCAGATACTATGCTTTGGCGACTCGGATTTGGTAATAAAGCAAGTGTCGGGATTGTGGGACGCCCTTGATCCAAACATGGCTCTGTACAGATTTCATGTGCAGAAGATATCTGGTTACTTTGAGGGATATAAATTTCACCATGTACCCCAGGTGGAAAATGAGGCTGCCGACATGCTGTCGAAGCTCGGATCAACCAGACAAGCAATTCCACCGGGTGTAGCATTGGAACACCTCAGAAAACCGTCTATCAGGCTGTCCCCATGAACCGACTCAATCTATGTCCCGGAGGATACAGAATCCGGAGCTGTGCACATGGACATTGACATGGGAGGCAGTGCGCGAAACCCGGAGACTGCTTCAGCAAGCCCAGGGACTGCCTCAGCGAACCCGGGGACTGCCTCGCTGGACCCGGGGACTGCTCAGCGTGATCTGGTTGAAGTTATGTCGGTGGATCAGATGGAAATTGATGAGGATGTGTTCCCTGTGCGAGCAATACCAGCTTGGGCACTGCCTATATTTCAATTCCTGAAAGATGGATCGTTACCTACTAAGGAGGTGCTATCCAGGCAAACTCAGAGGAGAGGAAAGGCATACACAATCATCAATTCCGAGCTATACAAAAGGAGTGTGACCAATGTCCTCCAGCGATGCGTTGACCCAGAAGAAGGGCTTGACATCCTCCAAGATATACATCAAGGGGAGTGCGGGCATCATGCCTCGTCCCGAGCCTTGGTGGCAAAAGCTTTCCGACATGGATTCTACTGGCCAAGTGCCTTAGAACAAGCATAAGATCTGGTGAGAAAATGCAATGGTTATCAGAGGTATGCTACCAAGACACATATGCCAATGTCGGAACTCAAGACCATACCAATTACATGGCCATTTGCCGTATGGTGCTTGGATATGGTTGGCCCGTTTAAACTAGCAAGGGGAAATATGACTCACATTTTGGTCATGGTGGACAAATTTACAAAATGGATTGAAGTGAAGCCTATAAGAAAATGTGATGGAGCTACGGCCGTAACATTTCTCAAAGACATTATCTTGAGATACGGTTATCCTCACAGTATCATAACTGATAATGGCACAAATTTTGCTGAAGGAGCATTCGGGCGATTCTGCTGGGATAAGAAGATCCGGCTGGATGTTGCGTCGGTAGCCCACCCCGCATCGAACGGACAAGTGGAAAGATCCAACGGATTGGTATTATCGGGATAAAGCCCCAGCTCATTGAGCCGCTGCAAAGATCAGCGGGGTGCTGGATAGAAGAACTACCAGCAGTACTATGGAGTTTAAGAACAACTCCGAATCGATCAACAGGCTATACGCCATTTTTTCTGGTATATGGGGCAGAAGCTATATTACCAGCCGACATAGAGCATGATTCGCCTAGGGTCACCCAATACACAGAAGCCGAAGTGCAAGAAGCCTGGCAAAATGATGTTGATCTGCTGGAAGAAGCGAGAGAGTTGGCATTATCCAGATCTGCCATATATCAGCAAAATCTCCAACGCTATCATAGCCGGAAAGTGAGCCCCCGAGTTTTCCGTGAAGGCGATCTGGTGCTTCGGTGGGTACAACGTACCGCTGGCATGCATAAGTTATCCCCCCATGGGAAGGGCCGTTCGTTGTGAGCAAAGCATTGCACAATGATTCTTATTATCTTATCGATGCAAAGCCACAGGAAAAGAACAAGGCGGACAGGTCCGGCGAGGAATCTAAGCGTCCATGGAATGTGGCTCTACTTCGTCCTTTCTACACTTAGCAGAGAAGTGTATGTATCCGAGTCTTCTCATATGTCGGTATGTATGCCGGCAATGAGCCTATCAATGAAATGTTGGCACCTCGAGCAGTAACTCGGGGACTGCCTTAATAATATTTGTTGTCTTTTATTATTTATACGTCAGCTGGAGTAAGTTGTTCTAATTAACTTGGATTAGTAGTGTGTGAGCACCAAAAACCCAACTCTTCGACTTGCTGCTGTCCAACAAGAATTGGCTTCATGGCAAGCAAGAGAACAAGTTTGGAATTGCGTAGCACAAGAAAAACAACTAAGGAAAAGAACTTAATCGAGCCAACATTTGTTTTTCAGACTAGCCTTGTATTTACTTTCAAATTATTATGCTGAATTATTTTGAGCTAAGACTAAAGTTTCTAAGTATTGTTAAAACAATTTTTGAAGCTCGGATTCGTAAGTCGTAAAACCGAATCAAGGTAGACACGAACCGATCTAGAAGATTGGACGAACAAGAAAATGAGACTCGGGGGCTACGCCCAAGTTGATCCGGCATAAAAACTTAGTAGCAAAATATCACATGTGTACTAGATACAATTCCACCCAGCATACCGGGGATCTGATAAATTTTAAAGTGTTTTCACTCAAGGAGCAGTAGGAGGAGGAAGTTCGGTGTCATCTTCGCCTTCTTCGATATCCGAGGCATCGTCCTCTTCACCCTCGTCTAAACCATCTTCTACGTTCTCAGCATTTTCGTCACTAGCGGCTTCCAGGAAGCTTGGACCCTTAGTCCATTCATGAATGGGAGCATATTCAATGAGGCTATGGGCACAAGCCTGGCACCGAGCTACCCACTCCGGGTCATTAGTCCATTTGGATCCGGTGCGTAGGCGCGTCAGGAGGTTGAGGTCGATCTTCTCGTACCACGTGAGTATGTGGTGAAGAACGGTCTCAGCTGCGGCACGTCCAGTGGACTCCCTCCAAAGGTCGAGCTGGGTCTCGATTTCCATCAGCTTTTCAGCAAGAATTGCGGTTCTCTCTAGAGTGTCTTCGCCAGGCCAGAACGTGTTGAAGATTCAGACTGCAACGTCAAGGAGATCCTTGTCGTAGTTCTTGATGATTTCCACGCGAGATGACAGGCTGACCAACAGGTCCTCCATGTCATAGGGAATGTCTTCACCGTCAGGAGCAACGGGTGTACCCCTATCTCGGCGGAAATTGGCAACAGCGGCGCTCGCAATGGGAGTACCCTCTGGAAATTTGCCTAAAAACAAGACAAGAGAAGCAAGTAATGAAAAGACATGTGAGGTAACCCGGAGAAATATGCCGGATAAGGAAAAGGAACTTACGTAAAATGTGGCTGTGGATCCGAGTCAATTCCTTGGTACAATCATCGCGTCTTTTGTGGAGTTGCACTAGTTCAGCGTTCGCCGACTCAAGCTTGACGTCGGCCTCCTGGAGAAGTTCTCGGTCCTTGGCAATTTGGAGATTGAGGCGCTCGCGCTCTTCGTTATAGTCCTGGCTAGCCTTTTCAAGCTCGGTTTGGTGCTGCGCTTTCATCTTCTTCATTTCTTCCTTTAACTTGGCAATCTCGTCATCCTTGGTTCAGAGGAGGGCAAGCTCATCGTCTTTCTTCTTGAGCTCGGCCTGATGCTGCCCTGCTTGTTCAAGAAAATGCAGCATCATATCAGGCACGGGCACACTATCTTCCAGCGATACTGAACTAGTTTGTTAACCCTGCAAAGCCGAGGTATGAATGTTCGCCGAGCCAAGGAGAAAAGGAGATAGAAAGCAAGGCAAGGTCGGACAAAAGTAGCTTACCCTTAATCTGATCCAGATTCTTCCTCATCAGCTTGTTCTCAGCCTCCACCCTAGCTGTGAAAACCGAATGACGGATTAGTTCGGTAGAAAAATATGAAGGAAAACAGAAAAATGTGAAGAAGAGAACTTACCCCTTTTCTCGTGCTCAGCGAGATGTGCATTGTGCTTTGCGAGCAACATTTTGTGAGTGTCCAGGAGACGCTAGAACTCAGCGCTCCGACGGTTGGTGGTAACCTGAAAAGAGTACAGAAATTTAGCTTAAGCCTTGTGCATATTCGAAGTGTACAAGATCCGGGCCAAGTGGAACTTAACCCGGCTCTAGGTGTGTGCATATTCGAAGTGTACAAGATCCGAGCCAAGTGGAACTTAACCCGGCTCTAGGTGTGTGCATATTCGAAGTGTACAAGATCCAGGCCAAGTGGAACATAACCCGGCTCTAGGTGTGTGCATATTCGAAGTGTACAAGATCCGGGCCAAGTGGAACTTAACCTGGCTCTAGGTGTGTGCATATTCGAAGTGTGCAAGATCCAGGCCAAGTGGAACTTAACCCGGCTCTAGGTGTGTGCATATTCGAAGTGTACAGGATCTGGGCCAAGTAGAACTTAACCCGGCTCTAGGTGTGTGCATATTCGAAGTGTACAAGATCCGGGCCAAGTGGAACATAACCCGGCACTAGGTGTGTGCATATTCGAAGTGTACAAGATCTGGGCCAAGTGGAACTTAACCCGGCTCTAGGTGTGTGCATATTCGAAGTGTGCAAGATCCAGGCCAAGTGGAACTTAACCCAGCTCTAGGTGTGTGCATATTTGAAAGTATCAAGAAGCTACATTAGTTTTCTAAGGAGCATCCGGCCGAGTAACAAGTTACTCCCCCGGAGGCTCAGGGACTAATGGTTATATCGCTAGTACATGCTAAGGAAAAGGTGAAGTAACGTACCTCCATCATCCGACCCGTGAGGTTAATCGTCTTAGCGGCTGTGTTCATCTGAGCAGAGAACTCGGCGGGACCGAACTTCTCCGGGAGATCGTCATTGTAGACGAACTCCGCCTTGTTCCAGTTGTTCATAAAATCGATCAAGGTCAGAGGATATCGCTCACCGCTGAGCATGTGGGGCGCCACCAAGCCCTTGGCATGCGCTTGCCTCCTCTCAACCTGAGCAAGGGCTGGGCTGGTGTGCAGAACAAGTTGCTGCGCATTAGCTGGCTCGGCAGGGGTGTCCTTCGGTGCTGGAGGTTTCTTGGCAAGAATGGACGCGAGGGTGCGCTGTCCAGACTCGACGGACGCTGCCCTGGTGGCGTCAGAGGCTTTCTTGCCTTTGAGTTGCTGAGAGGAGGAAGTGGTTGCAGCAGATTTACCCTTGGGAGCTGCCTGGGTGCTTTCTCGCCGAGACTGAGAAGACTCGGACGAGGCGGAGGGGCTTGGTGTTGCTGCTTTGGCTGCTGGCGCTGGAGTTGGTGCTGGTGCTGGTGCTATTTTCTTCTTCGGAGGAGGTACTGAAGTAGACTCGGTAGTAACTGGTTGCGGCGGAGCCGAAGTGGTGGATGCCGCTGCCTCGGCTGGGCCCGTCTCCCCTGCTCCAAGGTTTCCCCCCTCTTTACGAGGTGGGCTAGCACCAGGAGCAGCCGCTGAACTCTCCGGAATAGGGCTAAGCGGGCGTGATTCGTCGCCACGCGGGGAGAAGGGCTGAGTCGGAGCGGCGAAGCGATACTAGATCCACTCTGGTGGACCTCCACCACAGCTCTGCCGAATTAGATAATGTCAGATGAGAAACTATAACGATGCAAGAACAAGTAAATGGTAGAGGGAAAAAGAGGCTTACGCATCCGAGGTCAGAGGCTCCTTGTACTTCCGAGCCCTTCGTGCTGGGGCCTTGGTTGCAGGCTTGGAGGCAGTCTTATCCCCGGACTTCTTTCGCCTTTTGGTTGGCTGAGAAGGTCCGGAGGATGAAGTGGATGCGGCTTCCCTTTTCTTCTTTGGCGCAACCGGAACAGGGTCACCCACGGCAAGGGGAGGGTCCTCGTGGATCTGCCCACCGGGGTTAGCTGATGCCGGAAAAGCATAAGAAAGGGGGACAGCGTCAAATGCTTCCATCACCTCAATATCCGAGTCATCTTCATCATCGAGCCAATCTCTAATAGAAGAGAGTTTACCGGTGGGTCGCTTGGTAGCGTCGGACATTGGGAGGAACATCTCCTGGTCCAGTTCTTCCTCGTCCGAGCTCTCCCGGTCAGGCGCACATTTGAGGGTGGGGTCGGTGCCATCCTCGATAGTCTGCTGAAGGAATTGCTAAAGGAGAAAAAAGACAACGGAGTTAAAATACAACAGCAACCGATATAAGATCTGATTCGGAGAGCGTATGTGGCACAAAGCTTACCACGGGAGGAAGCCTATCCCGGCAATAGTGCTCAATTCCCCACGTCCACTCAGAGGAGAAGTCCTTGTGGGTGGTGAAGAGGGCCTTGACCCGGTGATAGATTTCTGTGTTGCTCAGCTCGATAGACGAAGTCCGGTTGGGGTCGCGGCCCCAGCTCATGTGGCACACCTTGTGAGTGCGTTTCTGGAGAGGGGAGATCCGGTTGCGGACGAATGTGATCATGGCGTCCTTGTTGTGCAACCCGAGCTCCTTCAGCTCCGTGAACCTTTTATTGACCTGGTTGGCCAAGACTCTGGGCTTCTTGGGGACAACGTCCCATAACTCCGGGTTAGAAGGACCCGGAGCATAGGGGCAAAGCCGGATCAAATCCGCAGTGCCTTCATTCCGAACATAGAAGAAGGCCCGGACCCATCCTTCTTCTACATCGGAACTGCGTGAAATGGACGGGGAACCCGGGGAAAGAACATAGAACATAGAAGAATCCAGACCGATAACCCGGGGAAAGACGGAGAACCTCCGGGGTGAAATGGACGCAGCGCCGAACTGCGTATGTTGTTTATCCTCCGGCTCTAGATCTACATTCGGAATTACATTATGACAAAGGCCAAAAAAACGGATCCGTAGCTCCTTCGTGGGCCATAATCCGGTGTAGCCTTCGATTGTGGAGGCAAAAGCAGAGAGAGAAGTGATGGCGTTGGCAGGAAGGTGATGCAGCTGGAGTTCATAGGTATTCAACCAATCGTGGAAAAAGTCGCTAACTGGTAAACCGAACCCCCACTGGAAGTGTGACAAGAACACCACAAACTCACCCGGGTTGGGTGAGGGGGCGAGTTCGGCAGAGGCAAGGCACGCAGTGACTCCGGTGGGGATGCGCCTAGTACGGTAGAGCCAGTCCAGGTCGTCCTGGAAGACCCAGGAGCCAGCCCACGCACCGCGGTCCGCCATCGCGGTGTCCTCCTCCATCTCTTGCTCAGCAACGACGAGCTCCTCTTCTGTCATCTCAAGTTCGTCGCCCTCACTCTCGCTAGAAGCGGTGGGGGGCAGCGGCCTAGATTGACAGCAACTGTGGCGGAGGAGGTGCGCAGCAGCGACGGCGACATAGATGCGTGTGGAAACAGTGTGGCGGCGGTGCTGCTACTCAGATGCGCAGGCGGCGGCGCTATCGCGGGAGAAGATGAAGAAGGAGAACTAGAGGCAGAGGGGCGCAGAAGTGGGAAAAATCCCAAGGGGCGCACCCCCTCCCCTATTTAACCGCTCCATCGAGGAGAAAGTGGGATTGTGCTGTGCAGGTATGCAACACGGTGTGGCCGTGTATAAACCAGAAGGTCCAATCAGCGAAGAGACACACGGAAGACCACAAGGTGTAGAAAATCATATGACGTGACGCATTGATGCAGTTACCGACGAGGCAGGCCAGACGTGACGTGCGCCACAGTGATAACTAACAATTACTGCAGCGGTTACTGTGCCTGGCCCTTAAAATGAGGCAACCTAATGATTAGCCTCCACGTGGGGAAGCATACGAAAGAAGGAAAAGAAACCCGGATGAGAGCGTGGTGACCCGGCCAGCAAGTGAAAACTTGGAATGTGCCAAGGGAAAGTAAACCCATGGGATCCGAGATAAGGTGGTAACCCGGCCAGCGAGAGAAAACTTGGAATGTGCCAAGGGAAAGTAAATCCAAGAATCCGAGATAAGGAGGAAACTCGGAGAAGGAGCACAAAGCTCGGTGGAATTGAACCTGCTGTGGCCTTAGCGGCTAAGGCAACTAAGACCGCACTAGCTTCGGGGACTAATGTTGGGGGGATACCCCCGGGTAGGGTCACGCCGGGGTATAAAGGCCGAGTTAGACAAGGTACGGCAAGGTCAAAGCTAATGCTGGCCGAGTTACCTCAAGGCAGGCCGAATCTCGGGGTAACCCGGACCAAGGGGTGTCCACCTAACTGAGTGTCATCCGACTTAATCAGTGAGCCGGATAGATGAATATAACTTGTATGCAGGAACAGGTGTGACTGGATCCTCTACGATCCGGGTCATAGCAAGCTTCTAGCAGAAGGAAGGAATCTCGCTGGTCAAAAGTAACCCCGGTACGCACTACATGAGCAAAGCGGATAGGGGCAGGGCCACCGAGGCATGGCCGACAGAGATGACGACGCCCGTGTCGGCTAACGCAGGCGCCGCAGAGGCTCACGTAGCCTCTGCATGGGTGATCACGCGGGGGAAAAGCACCCCGGTCGGTTTGCTATTTTGGGAGGAGGCATATTCCTAGGAATATGCCTCAACGTATGCCCTAAGTGGAGACCTAGCCACCCCTATATAAGGAGGGCTAGGGACTCTCTAGAAAGGGTTTGGTTCTACTGGTTGATCTCTAGTTAGTCTTGTACGGGTTAGCCGGTGGTGAGAGTAAGAGAGTCCCTTCTTCCTCCTCTCCCCAATACAGCTCTAGGAGCACTTGTAATCTGTGAAGTGAATCAAATACAAAGCTTCTGTGTGAGGAATCACCTCACTATCCCTCCCTGGATTCCCCTAGTGCATTTAGTCCCCACCTTTAGCCTATCCATGGCATCTGCCGTGACACCACCATGACAATTCCCCCGGCAGAATTCTGTCTGCCGGAGAGATCTTTCTCTCTCGGAGTTTTCCGCCCCGCAGAGGCGGCAGAATCTTTCTGTGGTTGCTCCCTGAGTCTTAGGGTTTCGGGAGGATAATATACGCTAGAGGGGAGAGGCTAGAGTGGACCAGGGTGGCCACACCACCTGGTGGCGTGGCCTGGGGTGGCCCGTGCCAGGGGTGGTGTGGGACCCCTATGGCCCATCTCCACTTCCCCTTCTGGCTTTCTTAGTCTTCTGAAAAAATAGGATTTTCCATGTATTTTCCCAGATTTTCTGATCTTCGCGAATTTTGCCTCCAAACAGCACCTTTTCCATCAGAATCTTAACTGCAGCAGTCCATGCTCCAAAAGTCATCAACCATGCAAAAAATAGATAAAATAACATAAGTATCATCTCCTAATATGAAATATATCAATGAATAACAGTAAATTATGATATAGAATAGTGATGCAAAATGGACGTATCACGCCTCCACCGCCCTTCCATGATGCTGGCCATCGCCACCACCCTTCCCGATGAGCGCGCCCACCTCCTCCTCTATGAGCAGCGCTGCCGCCTCCTCGGCCAACCATGGTGCCACGGCCAGCCACAATGCTGACCTCCTCGATGCAGGATGTCGCCTCCTCCTTGATGCAGGCTAAGCGCGACCTTCGCCACCACCCTTCCTGGCGAGTGCCTCCTCCTCGACGACCAGCGCCACCGCCTCCTTGGCTAACCACGGTTAGCCACGGCACTACCCCCTCGATGTAGGCCGCCACCGCCTCCTCGATGCAGGCCACCGGAGTCGCCCTTCCTCCACGATGAGCACGGCCAGCCATGACTGACACCTCCATGGCTAGCCATGGCGCCACGGCCGACACCTCCACCAGGACGCGCCGCCTCCATGAGCCGCGTCCACACGCTGCCATGGTCGGAGCACCTCCACAATGCGGTGGTCGGATGAACTAAGGACCCGATTGCTTTTTTTGTGTAGGGAACTTTGTGTAAAATGTTCGACTCAACAACATATCTACTCATACAGCCACCAAACAACATCTGAGATGAGCATCTCTGAACTAATACAGGCTGCCAAACAAGGCACAAAATCTCAACGTAACATATCTAAGGTGGGAATGTCTGAGGTGGGAAACACATGTTGGGGTGACCCGACCTACCAAACACACCCTTATGCTTTACTGTTATCACTTTTGTTTTGTGCTTGTAAATTACTTAAGCACTTTTTTCATACTTATCGTTTATCTGGCTTTCTGCCTCGTCCTTTTCTTGAGCCAACAAATCTTTAGCACGTAAACTTTGCCGAGCAACGGAGCTCAATTGCCAAACTAGTTCAAACTCAAAAAACAATGCTGGTCTCCAGTACCGATAATTCACTACTCAGAAAATACCCGCGTCTAAGCAATCAGACAAAAAACAAAAGTACAAACAGAAAATGAGACTTACACCCAAAGGTAACTTCATTTAGAATCAGAATCTAACCAGAACAAGTATGATCATAAAGTACATTCAAGTATTCAGGGATTTTCGACTATGACATGATCATTCGGAAATAAGATGGTACTTTAAAACTTCTCAGAAAAAATATTGAGCGAACCAATACTTTATTTCACTTTGGACATGTACATTGATATGACTACAAAGAAAGAAAACTTAAAAATAAAAGGGATGTAGTTGAGCATTCTTCCATGGACGGTCTAACTCATCCAGATCCGTACTACCTCTAGCTCTCTTTCTTTTCCTAGTATCAGGTCTTTCTTTGTCTGACCTGATGTCCTTTAGATAGTATGAACCATTGTGTAATACTCTACTAACCATAAAGGGCCCTTCCCAGATTGGGGAAAGCTTGTGCTTTCTTTGTTGCAGTAGTCGGAGAACTAGATCGCCCTTTGTAAAAGACTGATTTTTGACTCTCTGACTATGATACTTGCGTAACTTCTGCTGATTGGCTGTAGATCTCTGTTCAGCAATGACACGAACTTCCTCGAGTACATCAAGGTTATCTTGTCGAGAAACTTCAACATCTTCTTCGAGATACACAACGACTCAGGGAGAAAGATGGATAAGGTCACTTGGAAGAACTGCCTTTGCGCCGTTGACCAAGAAGAAAGGTGTGTATCCAGTTGACCTATTAGGAGTAGTTTGTAAACTCCATACAATAGATGGCAATTGGTTCTCCCAAGCCCCGACAACACGATGAAGTGGTGCTTCGAGCCTATATCAGAGGCCTTGGAGAATTAAATCATTAGCCCTTTCAACTTGTCCATTGGCTTGTGGATGTGCGACTGATGCAATATCAAGTCGGATCCCTTGATCTTTGAAAAACTAGGCAAGTTCTCCCATTGAAAAATTGCTCCCGTTGTCCGTAATAATTTTATGCGGATAGCCGAATCGGATTATGACATCCTCGAAAAATCATTTGGATGTATCTCGATCACAACTTGTGATGGGTTTAGCCTCAATCCATTTCGTAAATTTATCCACCATCACTAGTAAGTGAGTAAACCTACTTTGAGCCTGTTTGAACGGTCCTACCATGTCAAGACCCCAGACCGCAAAGGGCCATGTAATCGGAATCGTTCGCAGCTGATCAGCCGGAACATGGGCTTGCTTGGCATATTTTTGGCAGCCTTTGCACGTGTTGACCAGCCTCTCGGCATCTTCCTTAGATGTAAGCCAGAAAAATCCGTGTCGAAAAGCTTTTGCCACCAAAGATTTGGCTGCGGCGTGATGTCCGCATTCGCCTTTATGGATTTCCTTTAGGATTGCCACTCCTTCTTTGTAGCATCCCAATTCTCTAAAAATTGCAATGATACTTGCGTAGCAATATATTGCTACTTCTACATATAATTAGTTGCATTATCATTATATCATGCTCATGTCACCATGCCACCTTGCATTTGAGAATCATGTAAACCCCCTCTATTTGGTTCTTATCCCATATGCATTATATTGTATCACTTGTATTTGCCTCTTGATATGTTGTATTTGTTTCTTGATAAATTGTTTCATGCCCAAGTTGAGTTGGGGGCATATATTTTCTTGAATCCACCACCTTTCTTTGCCACCACCTTATAATTCCACCATCCCAAGTAATATGAGCAATTGCATATTTCTTTGTCATTTAATTCTAGATCCTATAATAAGATGGATCCACTTCTATCTCTACACGCTTCCATACTTGTTTCCTTGTTGTTTTTAAAATATGGAATTTGGAAGCCTACATGGCCACCTTTGCATGCTATGTAGAAGTAGAATCCTTTTTCTCCTCTTTTATGGTTTATAGTGATGGGCTTGATTGAATTATGGTGGTGGCATGAAGCACAAGTGGAACATGCACACTATTAGACCACCTCTTTCAAACTAGCTCATCTTTTGAATAAACCATGGGGTGTAATAATTCCACAATTCTTTAGTGAGCTAGATTCAAATGAGTACACTTGTTTGAATCCATATTCCACATGTGGTCTAGTTTGTTTTCACAAACTACTACATGCAATTATGCATGCCTGAGCCATGCTTCCCTCTCTTTTGGTCTTGTTGGATTCTTTTTGGGTTTGAATGGTTTGAATTCAAATGAGTTGGTTTTAAAGAAAACATGCAAAAGGAATAAAACCTACCTATATATATAAACCATCCTCACCTCTCTAGATAACCTAGTATCTAAACTAACCCATCTAACCTGAGCCCATCTTCTCTTGGTTTGGTTGAACCAAAACACACCACCACCTCAACAAACAACCTAAACACACACCTAAGCTACCCCATCTCTCTACCCCTCTTCTCTTGTTTGATCTAGACCAGCCTGGTGCCACCTCTCTGGTTTCCCCTTGAGGCGACCAAGAGAAAAAGCAGCAGCCAACATTGCACTCGGGGTGCACCCAAACCCTAGCTTCTACCCGATCCCCTCCCCTCTTTTTCGTGCACACCAAGAAGGTGGCCAACACCACCACGTTTGGACCAGCCCCCTTTTTCCTCTCTCGCCAGCTGGACAGAAGAGAGCGAGAGAAGAACCCTACCCCGACCCTCCTCATCTCTCGCTTTTGCAAAGCGGAACACACCACGTGTGCTTCCACTACCCCTCCTTTTCTACCCCTCCTCTACCTAGGTAGTCCTAGTCGAGATCCCCAACACCATCCACTTCCTCCCTCCTCTACCACCGCCTTGGACATGTCCATCTTCCTCACCTCAAAACCCTAGATTGGGCTTGTACACATCTGGCATCGGGGAGTAGGAGAAGGGCGCGAAAGGAGTTAGGGAAGACAAGAGGGACGCCTAGGTCACTGTGCACACGGAGAACAAGGCCCTAGCTCGCCGCAAGCAGCCTCGCCGCCACCATGCCCGAGAACTGCTGCGGCGCTAGAACCTCTGCCTCCTCTCCGATCTACTGCACTCCTTGCTCCAACACCTACACCAACGCAACCAGGTGAGCACCAGGGTTCTCCTAGGCCTGGTCTCACTCCTTCTCGAGCCCCGTAGTGCCACCGCACTCCATAGAGCATCCTACGCACGCGCCTGCTACCAGCCGTGCCGCTCGCAGCTCTGCAGCCTCGTGTGCCGGCGTTGTTCCTCCTTGTTTTCCCGCCACTGCAACGCGCCCTTGTAGACAATTCCTTAACAAGATACATAACCCTATCCACCCTCGGTGTCTTTTCTCATGGCACCGTCCCGTCTCACGGTGCCGTCGCATCATCAACCACACCAGAAATACCTGCCATTGCCGTGTCTCTATCGAGATCCAAAGAGACATGCCGCTAGTTTCAGTCTACCGCACCATCGCTTTTGCAGCGAGGCCTCTGTTGTTTCTGGAACCGAACCCGCAGTCCACCCTTGTCCCCACGCACATGTCAGCCACCCAGAATCTGACCGCCCAGCAATTTTATGAAAAGGTACACAATGTTTTCGGTATTTGCACAAAACCCCCTAGCTCTGCCATGTGTCTACTCCCATCTCGCCCACGCGCCAGTGGCCCCGCATAGAACCTTGGCCCGCTTGTCTGCCTCTGTGGCTAGCTCTCCCCTGCGTAGCAAAAGTCCAGGAGACTTTTCTAAATCAAATTCAAACCAGATTCAAATTCTATTTAAATATAAAACTGTTAATAACTTTTAAATAAATTCAAATTTGAATAAGAATTTGAAATGAAATGTTATTAGTTTTTCAATATGAATTGAAAAGTAAATTCAAATATTTTCAGAACGAATTCAAACTAGTCAAACCTTTGACGTTGTCCCCAATTTGACTTAAATATTGTTTCAATCATAATTCCAAATAATACATATAATATAGATTTTCTGATCAGAAAAATGCGAAGAATTCAAATATGCCATCCAAAATAAATTTTGAGAAATTTCAAATTTTGAAATTATTTAAATATCAATAAATGCCATTTCTTAATAAATTCACAACTTTATTTCCATAATTCCAAATTTAGCAAATAATATGTCTAAATCGATTAGTGTGATGAGCCCGTTCTAATTATGCAGACCATGATATGAATTGAAGCATGTATCATATAAATATTAAATATTCATAACTGTTTATGGGAGCAAAACATGCCTAAATAATTAAATAAATTGCTTTATTTTTGTTTCCACACCTCACCCATGCCATGCTATGTTATACCATGTAATTGTGCATCATTCCATCATGTCATACCTTCTTTGCTTGTGGCTTATATTCATATGATTGTGCACTTTATTTATTGTGGACTTTGTGTGTTTGGCTTTTATTCCGGACAGACGCCGAGCAAGAGAACTACCAAGAGAACCCAGTGTACTACCCGGATCCTGGTTACACCACTGCTGATCCGACATGCTAGCACTTCCCCATGCTTGCATACATATAGTACCTATGCCTCTATATTATTCTTGCATCATTGAGTCATGATTGCATTAAATTGAATCCCAGGTATTGCATAGCCTTTAATTTTAAACCCCACCGAAGCTTGTACCCTCAATCCTATGAGCCATTACCACATGAGTTGTTTGAGCCATGCGAGTCGTAGAATTGCATGTGTAGGGTTTGTACAAGTCTTTGGATAATGAGGTATCTAAACAAGTTAAACTGTGTAGTAATGGGATAACTAAAGAAAGAGGCACAAGTGGGCAATAACTGTTATTTGGTTCTTCCACGCTCACTTGTGTCCCGTAGGACCCCGAGTACTTGATTCCTATTCCTTGACTATTCTAGATCATAGACAAGAATAACTAAAGTACCATGTTTAATCTGACTAAGACATGACTAGTAATAGTGTAACACTCATGGAATGGTTAATAAAATTGTCAGCGGATGGGATGTTCTTATGCCTTCTCATCGGTAAGTGAGAAGGAGGGCGAGCAATGTTATTTATATTACGTACATAACTGTTGTTACTAATTAAGGAGCTTCCCTCAACATCTGGTTGGGAGGATGTTGTAGTAGCGCGTCTCATAGAAATGTTTAGTAATTATCTTTCGTCGCAATTGCGTCACCCCAAGTTGTTCCCTTTAGATGCATTAAGACTTGCTGAGTACCCCTAGGGTCTCACACGATAAATATTTGGTTCAGATGGACAGGTATACTTTCAAGAAGGTTATTAGGTCGAAGAGACTAATGATGGTGGTAACGACTATCAGGTGTAGAGATTCCGGGATGGAGATCCATGAGATCCGTGGACGGGATGTGCTTATTTTCGAGGCATCTTATGCCAATTTGCTTCTTGTCCGTACTCAGATCTTGCTTTCTCCTTCCGCTTGATACTCTGATGTGTGATTTATGAGGATATATTTTAAACTATTATCTCTATCTAGGATATTTGGATATTGCCATGTGGTGTTGAATATTTCTGTTTCTATTGTTTTTAGATGGGGTGGCTCTGATGTATTATTGTATGTCACTGACATGCATACTCATTTGTGTATGTTTTTGATCGCTTTACCTGTCGAATATGCTGCTCGCTCTTGTCCCGATGTTCTTGAAAGTGGGTAGGGTGGTTGACCGGTACCGTGCCCTGCTCCGCTTCTACGGGCCTACACGTGGGTAGCCTTGGGCCTTCGCAGTAGAATCCTTTATCCAATTTTGGATTTATCCAGGCTTGTTCTTAGAGCGTAGGGTCCAACATAGTACACGCTTATAGAGCTCACCACTAATTATTGTTTAGGATTTTGCTCGTCGGACGATCTGTCAGCTCAAAACTTTGTCTTCTGGTAATTTTCCTCCTACCAAGAATTCAAGGTACGGTTTTGCCCAGCTGGGATTATAGCCAGAATTGCTATAATTGGTGAGTAGGATTTGGTCAGATACCGATGACCCACAAGTATAGGGGGTGTATCGCAGTATTTTCGATAAGTAAGAGTGTCGAACCCAACAAGGAGCAGAAGGTGCTGGCTAGTGGTATGGATCAGGAATTCTCTGCAAATACTTAGCAAACGGATTTTTAGGGGTTTTTGATAATGCGAGTAAACGAAGTACGAGTAAATAAAAGATAATAAGAATAAATGCAGCAAGTGGCCCAATCCTTTATGCAGCAAAGGACAAGCCGGTTGTATTACTTAAGATGACCAAACGTTCTCGAGGACATATGGAAAGACTGTCAAGTGCTTTTGCTTCATATAGTTGATTAATCTTCTTTAGCTTGCTAAGTGTTGTGTGGGTGAACCTGTGCTAATGTACCGACATTCCTAGGACTAATACATACTTGTGATTATACCCCTTGCAAACATCCGTAAGTACAAGAAAGTAATTAAGGTAGAAACCTAACCACAGCTTTAAACTCTAAGACCCTTACGTCCCTTGTGCAATGGTTTCCTAACAGGGGTTCAGGTTTATGTCACTCCGGCAACCTCTACGATTAGTAGCTAAATACACAATGCATTCCCCTAGGCCCATATAGGTGAAGTGTCATGTAGTCGACGTTCACATGACACCACTAGAAGAAGTACACCACAACTTAAATATCAAACTATTGAATCTTTCTCAACACAACTCCACTACTAACAACATGACTTCTCTCATGTCCTCAAGAACAAAACTAACTACTCACAAGACATCATATGGATCATGATCAGAGATGGAATAATGATGTATAACAATCTGAACATAAACAATAATTCAATGGTTCTACTCAATAGCATCAACTATAAAGAGTAATCAGCACCGGGAAAGTTTCCCCTAAGAACTAATGCAAGATTCAACTCAATTGTTACAGCAATATGGAGATGGTGATGATGGTTCTGATGGTGATAATGGTGGTGGTGATGATGATGATGATCCCGATGAAGTCTAGCTTGATGGTGGTGTTGATGGCGATGATCTCCCCTCTCCGGGAAGGGATTCCCCTGGCAGAAATCTGTTTGCCGGAGAGATCTTTCTCTCTCGGTGTTTTCCGCCCCATAGAGGCGACGGAATCTTTCTGTGGTCGCTCCCCGAGTCTTAGGGTTTCAGGAGGATAATATACGCCAGAGGGGAGTGCCAGGGGTGGACCAAGGCGGCCACACCACCTGGTGGCGCGGCCCAGGGTGGCCCACGCCAGGGGGTGGTGTGGGCCCCCTATGGCCCATCTCCAGCCCCCCTTCTGGCTTCCTTCATCTTCTGGAAAAATAGGATTTTCCGTATATTTTCCCGGATTTTCTGATCTTCATGAATTTTGCCTCCAAACAACACCTTTTCCATCAGAATCCTGGTTGCAGCGGTCCATGCTCCAAAAGTCATCAACCATGCAAGAACAGATGAAATAACATAAGTATCACCTCTCAATATGAAATATATCAATGAATAACAGTAAATTATGACATAGAATAGTGATGCAAAATGGACGTATCAACTCCCCCCAAGCTTAGACTTCGCTTGTCCCCAAGCGAAACTGAGCTCAATAAACATGACCTCGGGTTTATGGAGTGCAGATTCGATAAAAGAATACGGACAAGAAGCATCACATTCATCAATACATAGATCATAATAGAAGACAACTCACTATGATATAACTCAACTTGCAGTAAGTAAATGAAACACAATATATATACATAAAGTAAATCATAGTTGGTAATGGAAAACTTAGCTCTTGGTCGAAGAATAGTTGATAATTTGCTATAGTTCACAAATAACTGATTTTTAATGATAGCTTTCAAAATAGTAAACATCAAGATAAGAGCAATGTGCAAAACAAGAAACATAAGAAACATGATTGATTAAATCATCATATGAATGAATGAAACACAACAACTCAAAATACTTGCTGAGATAGAAGGGAGTAGGTTTACTGACTCAACTAAAAATTAAAAGAAAGGCCATTCACAGAGGGAAGCAGGGATTGCAAATCTCATAAAGAGCTCCCAAAAATTATTATACTTACTAGCTTTCAGCTCTCATTGCCCCTATCATAGGCATCTTTAGGTGATTAAGGTTAAAGTGATCAAATATGAGGATATGCATTGACAAGTTGTAAATTGAGAATCTCATGTCCCTTGAATACGAGGGCCGCTCCTCATGCTACTCAAGTTTAGTCACCGGTAAGTTCTTGTCATCGTAAGCATATGTGTATCATAGAGAACCATCAACGGGGTACTCCTTGCCCGATGATACCGAAGAATCCCCATATCAAAATGACAAGGAAAGCATACAACAAGCATCTTAGCAATCTTCTTATTTACCATGGGAATATGGTGCTTTTTTCTCTCTTTCCTCTTTTCATAATCTCTTTTTTCTTTTTCTCTTTTTTCTCAATATCAGAATCTTTTTTTATAAGAAGAATGCTTCATAGATGCTCGTTATGGTTACGCTGCATGTTTCCACCATGTCAGCATGGATTAGACCAGCGGCCCAGGCGTTTCTCTAACACATATACATAACTCCATGGACTTACAAGCTCCCCTTTCATTTCACACCGACGACATCCATAAACAAAAGAACATGATATCAACTGGGTACAAAGTACCAGTGCAATGTTGAAAGTGTTCCCCATGACAGCATGGTTCTGCTAATTCACAACTTACAAAGCGCAAGCATATACGCAACATAGGTGAGCACAATGGTTCAAGTTTATTAAGTGCAAGAAAGTAAAGTGTGCCGTCAAGTTCGTAAGAGCTTTAATCACTAATTTTCACATAACAAGTTTAATTTGGGAGGTATATAAAACAAGAATTTGCTTGGAATAGCAATAATGCTAATAGGTAGGTATGGTGGACACAAATGGCATGGGTTTTGGTTTAAAGGAGTGGATGCACGAGAAGAATTCCCTCTCAGTACAGGTTTTTGGCTAGCAAGGCTGGGTAGCAAGTATAAGAGTTGAAGGAAACAAACAAACATACAAGTGATAAAGACAAACATGCAATCTTCCTTGGAAGCACAAACGATCTTAACTAGAGAATACTAAACTTATGAGCAAATCAAGAAATAAAGATGATGAAATTATATTTCTTTAGAGTACTTTTATCTTTTTCATTCAACTCTCAAAAATAGTGTTGCTACTGACCGAGCCAGGTTTGCCAAAACCAACTAAATTAACTCAATGATCCCAAAGTGATACCAATACTAACAACAAGATCAATCATACAACCATGAATTGAAAACTAATATAAGTTATGCAAAAGAGTGAATGATAGAACTTCTTATTAATATTCCATAATGGCAACTCACACCAAGGGATACATATCTAACGAGAGAGGGGACACTTCCATAATGCAAACCATCCTACATAATAACTTCTCGATTCATGATATGACTCTACTAATAAGGTAAAAAGATAGAAGATAGTGATGTGATACTGCGGCACTCCCCCAAGCTTGGAACAAGCCAAGGGGATGCCAAACTTGGTGACGAATTACTCCTTTGGTGGTGGTGGTATCCTCTCGATGAGCTTCTTGACCAATTTCCCCAAGTCCTTAATCTCGAAGGTGAGGGTACGAATCAACTCCGAGTTGTGCTTGATGAGGTGCATGATCATGTTAGATTGTGGATCCCAGCTCTTGTGATTCTTTTCCATTCTTCCCTCTTGGAGTCTTCTTTTCCTGCATTGTTATGGATAAAGGTATGGAAAGGACTCTTGGTGCTTGGAGAAAGTGTCCTTGGAGCCAAACAGTGACGTGGAGGTTTCCCTCTAGTTGACATCTGTGCAGTCCTTCTGATCCTGGCAGGGTTCGGCACCACTCCAATGCTTGCAATGGTAGTGCCGGTGTGCTTTGCCTCCTCTTCACCTTTGCTCTTGATCTCCTTCTCCTTCCTGGGGTCTTGGAGATCCTCCTCCATAGGCTCCTTCCCTTTATCCTTGGCGGACACCATTGTGCTTCTAAGCTTTCAAAAATAGTTCCTGGAAGAAATAGATCGAAACAAAAACACGATGAAAACACGATATACAAACCTCGGGGGATCCAGGGGATTATATATTACAAAGTTTCATAACAAAAGGAAGGTACTGGGTGAAACCGAGTTGGAGGCGGAGTCCAGGGTGGATTCAGCACCTGGTGGCGCGGCCAGGGGTGGGCCCGCGCCATAGGGTGGTGTGAGCCACCCTGGCTGCGTTTCCATCCCTCTTTTGCTTTGTAACTTTCCTTATTGGCTAAAAACTGCAAAAAAATAGTTGGATTGTATTTTCGCGGAACTTTTCTTACCAGAACTATTACCTATTTGAAAACGGGCTCTACAGGTCTCTGAATTTGGTATCTAGTAGATTCTTCTGGAGTATCCACTTGAATATCATTGATATCTTCATCTTCATACACTTATTACTTGAGTCATAAAACCCTTCTCTTCCTTATTACACCAATATCTCCACTACCTGGAAATTTCTTTCACACAAAACTTCACACAGTTCTCATTAGCAACATTAGTATATATGAAGTGATAAAACCTCTTGAGTCCAATTACAACTGAAAACCATCAAAACATAAGCTACTGTACCAACTCCTTCCGAAAACCCAAAAAGAATCCAAAAAAGGAAATCGATTAAAGAAGAAAATGCAAGAGTGGCAAAATCTGTCAAAACAGACCAGCAGGTAAAGATCAATTTTTTCAAAAATCTTCTGTTGCTCAAATCAACAAGTTCAAAACTAACAAAAGTTAAATAACAGCTCAATCCGACATACAAAGATCTCTCACAAATTTTTACGGTGAAGCACAAAAATCTGTTTCGGGACAGCAACTTCCCCAAATCTTACTTCTCTCGCATTAGAAGTTGATCTTGACACAAAAAACAAAAAAACGGATAAGGAGAGGTTATTACCAAAGTAATAACTTCCAAGACTCAAAGAAACACAAACGAAACTGAAAGCAAAAATAAATTGGTTGTCTCCCAAAAAGCTCTTTCTTTATAGCCATTAAGATGGGCATGATAATTTCAAAGATGCTCAGATAGGTATATGAATTGAAGTGAAAGAGAGCATTAAGAAGCAAAAATTCACACATTTAAGTCTAACCCACTTCCTATGCAAGGGAATTTTGTAAACAAACAAGTTATTGAAACCATAGGCTACTTGCATAAGAAGGCAAAAGAAGTGCAACATAAAAACTTTCAGCATAAAACGGGGAAACTTGACATATTATTGAGATACAAATGAACACTTTTCCATCTCTCATAGTAACTTTCAGTATCATGCATAAACTTAACAATATAACTATCACAAGGATCATCGTAGCAATGATCACTTATTCTAATAGAAAACACAGGAATACTAGCTCTCATAACACTACTATGTGAAACAATATTAGAGGTATCCTTACAAAGGATAGTGTGTCCCTCTTCTTCATATTTAGTAACAAAGTCTTTCACCTTTGCTATTATAGGTTCATCAACCATTTGTTTATCAGGTTCAACAGCTTTGATTATACTTTCATTAACCATACTAGCTATCATAGAATGTTCCTTAATCTTAACTGGGAAAGGCATTTTGTCAATATAAGGTTCAGGTAAAACATGATTAGTAATATAAACTTCAGTATTTCTTGCAGGAACAGTCTTAGCAACATCTTTATAAGGTTCATGACACTTATTCCACTTCTTTTTAGGCACTTCAATGTAAGAAGCAAAAGCCTTAAAATAAGTAGCAATAGCTTGAGAGTCTAGACCATAAGCTGAAGGGTTCCGTAGCAGAAAACAAAAAATTTCTATCTACTCGAACACTAATACCTGGATCTATACTATGTAGACATAAGTAAGGAGAAGCAATACAATATTCATACCTTTGCAGAATGAGGCACGCCTTACGCAGGAAGGTGTATATTGATGAAGACGAGCGACACCCCAAGTGTGGTGCCTCCGAAGTTCGTCACACGTCCGGTGTATGGGACGTCAACCGTGCTCCGATCCAGCCGAGCAGCGGAAGATGTAGATGCCGGATCACCGATCACACGACGGTAGTGTGAAGTTGGAGAACTCAACTATGAGGTCCTCCCCAATATTATGGGGAAGTCCTCAGCAAATGAGAGAGATAGAGAATGGAGGAATGGGGTGATTTCCAAGGGAAGGGGGGACCCCTTTATATAGTGGGAGGGGGGCGCACAACCCAGGGGCCAAGCGGGGTGGGACTAATCCCCACACCCGCCGGCCACCTTGGGGCAGCCGCTGGCCCTAGGTGGGCCCCACTAGGGTGGCCCACTAGCCCTAGGCCGGCTGGCCCCCACTCCCTAGGCGCCTTGCCCACTTGGGCCTCCCTTCGGGTGAGGCCCATTAGCAATATAGTGCCTTCAAAAATAAAATAAAATATATATTTAATATTAATTCTCCAATTAAAATTCAAATATACATATTATATTATCTCTTCACTCCGGAACAACTTCCGTGCCCCTTTCCGATCTCCTTCGGGTGTTACCGAAACTATTCTGGTTTCTCTCTCTCTATTCCTCATACGATACCTCATCTACCCTAGGCGTCCCTACCCTAAAGCGTGACATCCTTCGGTTTGGAAACACTCTGGACATGACAGATACCACTCTCATATCAATGATCAACAGAGGGACCTGGATGGCCATGTGACCCTCGTGTGTTTCACGAATACAATCGCTCGAACCGTGAGATAGTCGTTCCCCATTCCCTTTGTCATTCGATACCTAATTCATCCGAGACTTGATCTTCGGCATCTCCATACCTTAGTTCGATCTTGTTAATGATGAAGTTGTTTTCTCGTTCTCATGTAGTTGCATTCCGTGACCTAGTCACATGCTTGCAAGCTTCATTAATGCGGCATCACCGAGATGGCCACATGTATCTATCCGTTACATGGACTAGACAAATCCTGGTCTTGATATGTACTCCTCTATGCATTCCTTTGGAAAACCTGAGTGGCACCTTTTTGATCACCCTGTTACGAGATGATTCATGATAACCATCTAAGCTTCTTCTAGAATGGTGATTTGCATTACCTCACAGTCAAAGGATCAGGTTGCGAGGTTCTCTCTGTTTTATCATCAATGGTGAACTTTGTAACTAGATCTCATTAAGATATAACGGTCGGATGTTTGTCTATCATGTTATTCAACTAATAACATGACCTCATTGTCAGTTGGCATAAATGCCCATGATCTTGAAACACAGACCATCCTCATGACCAATGAACTAGTTCACTAGAGGTAACTAGAGACACAGTTTGTTTACATACCACACGTGTATTAACGTTTCGTATTAACACAGTTATAGCACAGTATGAAACGTATTATGAACATACAGGAGATATATTAAATAATATACTTTATTATTTGCCTCTAGGGCATAACTCCTTCAGTCTCCCACTTGCACTAGAGTATACAAAACTAGTTTACAATAGGCAGGAACGTAACACCAATGGAATCTCGGTGTTGTTCATGCTTATCCTGTTGGAGAGCTTTAGTCAGAGGATCTGATACATTCAGTTTCGTATCTACTTCACAAATCTTGACTTCACCTTCGTCAACAATCTGCTGGATGACGTGAAATCTAAGTTTGATGTGTTTGGCTATAGAACGAGTTCTTGGTTCCCTTGCATTTGCAATAGCTCCCGTGTTATCACAATAGATCATCACGAGGTCTTGCGCATTGGGAAAAACTCATAGTTCGATGACGAAATTCCTTAGCCAAACAGCTTTATTTGCTGCATCAGCTGCAACAATGTATTCAGACTCCATTGAAGATTGTGCCACCACCGGCTACTTCTTGCTCTTCCAGCTTACCGCCCCACCATTCACCAAGAAAACAAATCCTGTTTGAGACTTCGAGTCATCATGATCTGAATTCCAGCTTGCATCTACGTAACCTATTACGTTCAAAGCTTCATCATTTCCTCCATAGATTAGGAACATATCCTTTGTTCTTCTCAGATACTTTAGGATATTTTTCACAGTTGTCCAGTGATCTGGTCCTGGATTACTCTGACATCGGCTCGTCAAACTAAGAGCCAATGCCACATCAGGTCGGGTACGATGCATTGCATACATGATAGATCCTATTGCTAAAGCATAGGGGATGTAAGACATCTTCGCTCTATCATCGTCCGTTACAAGACATTGAGTCATACTCAAGTTGCAATTCTTCATCATAGGTGTAAAACCCCTCTTGGTGTTTTCCATTTTGAACCTCTTCAAAATCTTATCTATGTAAGTACTCTGACTCAATGCTATTAGGTGCCTTGATCTATCTCTATAGATCTTGATTCCTAATATGTATGCAGCTTCACCTACATCCTTCATGGAAAATTGGTTGCTCAAATATGCTTTCACGCTATTCATAAGATCCATGTCGTTTCCCATGAGTAATATGTCATCCACATATACTACTAATAAAACAACCAAGCTTCCACTCGCTTTCTTGTAAACACAGAACTCTTGTTGGTTTTGGACAAATCCAAAACTCTTGATCACTTGATCAAAATGTTGGTTCTAGCTCTGAGATACTTGCTTCAATCCATAAATGGACTGTTGAAGTTTGCATACCTTTCCAGCATCCTTAGGATTGACAAAACCTTCTAGTTGCATCATATACAACTCTTCATCAATGTGACCATTGAGGAATGCGGTCTTGACATCCATCTGCCAAATTTCATAATCGAAATGTGCAGCAATTGCTATTAAAATCCTGACAGCCTTAAGCATCACTACGGGAGAGTAAGTCTCGTCGTAGTCAACTCCTTGAATTTGTCAAAACCCCTTTGCGACAAGTCGAGCTTTGTGAATCGTCACATTACCATTCGCATCTGTCTTTTTCTTAAAGATCCATTTATTTTCCACGGCCTTGCGGCCCACTAGAAGATCCACCAAGGTCCAAACTTGGTTTTCATGCATGGATCCTATTTTGGATTTCATGGCTTCTAGCCATTTCTCGAAGTCAGCACTATCCATAGCTTCTTTGTAGTTTGCAGGTTCTCCCTGATCATCTAAGATGACAGACATCAGAAGGCTACCGTACCAATCTGGAGTGGCACAAACCCTTGTAGACCTGCGAACCTCAGGAGTCTCGATGTCATTGCTTTGATCAGTATCAATGGGCTCTTCCTCCATGTTGGAGAGTGGTTTCGGAACAGCTTCTGTTGCGCTACTCGGAATACGGAGAGAAGGGTCAAGAATTTCATCTAACTCAATTTTCCTTCCACTCACCCCTTTTGCAAGAAACTCTTTCTCGAGAAAGGTGCCGGTTTTTGCGACAAGCGTTTTGCCTTCGGCTTGATTGTAGAAGGTATATCCAATGGTTTCCCTTGGATATCCTACAAAGATACATTTTTCCGATTTGGGTTCGAGTTTGTCAGGCTGCATTTTCTTAACATACGCCTCACATCCCCAAACTTTTAGAAAAGACAACTTTGGCTTCTGCCCATACCATATCTCATATGGGGTTGTCTCCACGGATTTGGATGGTGCTCGGTTTAAAATAAAAGCGGCGGTTTCTAACGTGTATCCCCAAAAAGACAGAGACAAATTAGTTAAAGACATCATGGACCGTACACTATCCAATAGGGTTCGGTTACGGTGTTCCGACACACCATTACGCTATGGTGTTCCGGCTGGCGTAAGCTGTGGGATGATCCCACAGTCCTTCAAGTGCATGTTAAACTCATAACTCAAATACTCGCCTCCCCGATCTGATCGAAGGTGCTTGATTTTCATGTTAAGTTGATTCTCTACCTCTTTCTGAAATTCCTTGAACTTTTCAAAGGTTTTAGACTTGTGCTTCATCAAGTAGATATATCCATATCTGCTCAAGTCGTCAGTAAAGGTAACAAAGTAACGATAACCATTGCGCGTTGAGACACTCATTGGTCCACATACATCCGAATGTATGATCCCAAGTAGGTCTACAGCTCACTCCACTATACCGGAGAATGGTGTCCTGGTCATCTTGCCCATGAGGCATGGCTCACATGTATCAAGGGATTCGAAATCCAATGATCCAAGAAGCCCTTCTGAATGAAGCTTCTTCATGCGCTTTATGCCAATATGACCAAGACGGCAATGCCATATGTACATGGAATTATTGTCACTGTGCTTACAATGTTTAGCATCAACACTATGGATGTGTGTATCGCAATCAAGATCAAGTAAGAATAAACCATCACATACAGGAGCATGAACATAGAAAACATCATTCATATAAACTGAACAACCATTTGTTCCTGATTTAAACGAATAATGGTCTTGCAACAAGCAATACCCACTCACAATATTCATACCCAGTGCAGGTACATAATAGCATTTATTCAAAACCAACAATAATCCTGACGGTAGACGGAGATGCAGGGTGCCAACGGCCATCACTTCGACTCTCGAACCATTGCCGACGCGCATCGTCACCTCGTCCTTCCTCAGTCACCTCCTACTCTGCAGATCCTGCTGAGAGTTACAAATGTGAGCAACAGATCCAATATCAAATACCCAGGTGTTATTCCTGGCGCTCGTAAGGAATACATCAATAACATGTATATCGTATATACCTTTGTCTGGGATGGCTATCTTGCTAGCTCGCTTGTCTTCAAGGTACTTAGGGCAGTTGCGTTTCTAGTGCCCATCCCCTTTGCAGTAGAAGCACGAAGTGCCGGGCTTAGGGCCAGGCTTCGCAGTCTTTGAGGTGCTAGGAACAAACCTGCCATCCCTCTTAGACTTCTTACCCTTGCCTTTTCCCTTTTGCCCCGGTTTCTTAAAGTTGGTGTTCTTGTTGACCGTCAGCACCTTGTGCTCCTTCTTGATTTCAACCTCAGCAGTTTTGAGCATGGCGAACACCTTAACAAGGGTCTTAGTCATCACTTGCATGTTGTAGTTCATCACAAAACTCTTATAGCTAGGAGGCAGCAAGTGCAACACCCTATCTATAGCGAGCTCTTCTGGGATTTTGCAATCCAGGGCTTTTAGGCGCTTAACATAGACAGACATTTTGACCACGTGCTCACTAATACTGCTGTGCTCTTCCATTTTAGCAGAGAAGAAGAGCTCGGAAGCATCATACCTCTCTGCACGAGGCTGCGGAGCAAAGACGGCCTTGAGATCCTCAATGATCTCAAAAGCATTCATCTTCTCAAAGCACTTTTGAAGCTCCGGCTCCATGGCATAGAGCATTCCACTCTGGATGAGGAAGAAATCGTCCGCCTTGGACTGCCAGACATTCTTTTCGTCCTGGGAGGCGGAATCTGCAGGCTTAGCCGGAAGCTCAGCCTCGATGACATAAGTCAACTTGTAGGGGACTAGGAGGATCCTAAGATTGCGGAACCATGCGGTGAAGTTGGTTCCATCAGTTTTCAGCTTGTCCTTCTCGAGGAAAGTGCTTAGGTTGAAGGTGGGTGGGCGAGACATCTACAAAGGATTTGCAAAGTGTTTAGACTATGTTCATAATAATGAGTTCAAATTTTAACAAAGGAACTCCCACTTAAACGAACAACCCTCTACTCGTTTAGTGATCACATGATCCCTATCCTCTGCACCTCCCCCGATCATCACGGCCATCAGTGCAGTATCAAAGGGGGACATTCCCTAGTGTCGATCACATCAACTATGTGATTCATGCTCGACTTTTCAGTCTCTTGTATTCCGAGGCCACGTCTGTACATGCTAGGCTCGCCAGTTCTAACTCGTGTGTATTCGCAGTGCAACATGGCTTGCACCCACTATATGCGAACGTAGATATGTCTGACCCCCGATCATCACGGCCGGCCTCATACCGAAGAACTTTCTTGGTGGTGCACACACAAGGGGAATACGATAACTGGAATACTACGAGGGATTATCTTATCATGCTACCGTCTAGTAAGTATACTAGCACAATAAGTAATGCTTTAAAAGTAAAGTGTTATAACATGGCTATAGCTTTATGATCATCATCAATACCTTCAAAGTTTCACAAACTTGTTTGTTGCCATGATATAATACTTGCCCCTATGCAATAATGAAGATAGACGCTTCTATATTAACTATTGCATGTTTTACGCAGCTTTAGGGCTTTCGCAGTAGGACCCCTTCCCACCTACGAACGTCGAGCCACAACATGGATTCAATGATTGTTGTTCTTCTTCCCTTTTCAGGGCCCTCCAGTGTCAATGCCATATCAACTACTGTAGAGAGATAGACACCCCCCTAAGCCACTTTGATTTGTGGACCAGTCTCGTGAATCACCACATGAGGTCGGTTGGGGTCCGCTTCATCAAACAGTGTCACGATATGAACAATAACACTAAAGAGGGTAGCAACTAGAGAATCAATGCCCACATATTGCTATGTGTTCTATCCGTACGACATGTCTACCCATAGACCCGCTCTGATACCACTGAAGGGTTCCGTAGCAGAAAACAAAAAAATTCTATCTACTCGAACACTAATACCAGGATCTATACTATGTAGACATCAGTAACGGAGACGGAATACAATATTCATACCTTTGAAGAATGAGGCACGCCTTACGCAGGAAGGCGTATATTGATGAAGACGAGCAGCACCCCAAGTGTGGTGCCTCCGAAGTTCATCACATGTCCGGTGTAGGGGACGTCAACCAGGCTCCGATCCAGCCGAGCAGCGGAAGAAGTAGATGCCGGATCGCCGATCACACGACAATAGTGTGAAGGTGGAGAACTCCACTACGAGGTCCTCCCCAATATTACGGGGAAGTCCTCAGCAGATGAGAGAGAGAGAGAATGAGAGGAATGGGGTGATTTCCAAGGGGAGGGGGGGACCCCTTTATATAGTGGGAGGAGGGCACCACCCAGGGGCCAAGCAGGGTGGGACTAATCCCCACACCTGCTGGCCACCTTGGGGAAGCCGTCGGCCCTAGGTGGGCGCCACTGGGACGGCCCACCAGCCCTAGGCCGGCTGGCCCCCTAGGTGCCTTGCCCACTTGGGCCTCCCTTCGGGTGAGGCCCATTAGCAATATAGTGCCTTCAAAAATAAAATAAAATATATATTTAATATTAATTCTCCAATTAACATTCAAATATACATATTATATTATCTCTTCACTCCGGAACAACTTCCGTGCCCCTTTCTGATCTCATCTGGTGTTACCGAAACTATTCTGGTTTCTCTCTCTCTCTATTCCTCATACGATACCTCATCTACCCTAAGCGTCCCTACCCTTAAGCATGACATCCTTCGGTTCGGAAACACTCCGGACATGACAGAGACCACTATCATATCAATGATCAACAAAGGGACCTGGATGGCCATGTGACCCCCATACGTTTCACGAATACAATCGCTCGAACCGTGAGATAGTCGTTCCCCATTCCCTTTGTCATTCGATACCGAATTCATCCGAGACTTGATCTTCGGTATCTCCTTACCTTAGTTCGATCTCGTTACTGATGAACTTGTTTTCTTGTTCTCATGTCGTTGCATTCCGTGACCTAGTCACATGCTTGCAAGCTTCATTAATGCGACGTCACCGAGATGGCCACATGTATCTGTCCGTTACATGGACTAGACAAATCCTGGTCTTGATATGTACTCCTCTACGCATTCCTTCGGAAAACCTGAGTGGCACCTTTTTGATCATCCTGTGACGATATGATTCTTGATAATCATCTAAGCTTCTTCCAGAATGGTGATTTGCATTACCTCACAGTCAAAGGATTAGGTTGCGAGGTTCTTTGTGTTTTATCATCAATGGTGAACTTTGTAACTAGATCTCATTAAGATATAACGGTCGGATGTTTGTCTATCATGTTATTCAACTAATAACATGACCTCATTGTCAGTTGGCATAAATGCCCATGATCTTCTAACACAGACCATCCTCATGACCAATGAACTAGTTCACTAGAGGTAACTAGAGACAAGGTTTGTTTACATACCACACGTGTATTAACGTTTCGTATTAACACAGTTATAGCACAATATGAAATGTATTATGAACATACAGGAGATATATCAAATAATATAGTTTATTATTTGCCTCTAGGGCATAACTCCTTCATAAGCATTTTTAATATTTTGAAAGTCATCAGTTCCCATAAAATATTCAATGTATTCATAATCATAATTTATACCTGACTTTCTTCCTTTGTCATTCTCCCATGCTTCAGCATTATCTTGAATATGGTCCAGAAGATCCCATTTAGCTTCTTCTTCCATGTGAGTGAATGATCCAGCACAAGAAGCATCCAATAAATCCTTATCATGTAGAGGGAGCCTTGCATAAAAGTTGTTGATAATAATATTGTTGGGGAGCTCATGAATGGGACATTTGAGCATTAGTAACTTCAATATCCCCCAAGCTTGAGTTGTACTCTCTACATCAAGGGGCCAAAAGTTGTATATTTGATTCCAATCTTTATGAATCTCACTAGGAGGATAAAACTTTGAATAAAAGAGAGGCACTATTTCCTCCCATTCAAGAGCTTGACCATTCTTCAGCAGCTTATACCATTCCTCAGCTCTTCCTTTCAGTGATAATGAAAATATCTTCTTCTTAACATGATCTGTAGTAATACCTGCACACTTGAACAACCCGCATAATTCATGTATAAAGAGTAAATGATCACCAGGATGGACAGTTCCATCCCAAACATAGTAGTTATCCATAACACGATCAATAATTCTTGTAGGTATGTTAAAAGCATCATTCTCAGTAGGTGGTGGTTCATCTACTACCTTAGCAGTGGTAGTAGCATTGCCAAATAAGAAATCAGTGGATTATCCATAACGAAAATAAAGCAACTAACAGAAGTAAACAATACTCATAGTAGAAGTTTCCTTTACCAGTTCCACTCTCCAATAGCGCTTCACTCCCCGGCAACAACGCTAGAAAATAGTCTTTATGACCCACAAGTATAGGGGGTGTATTGCAGTATTTTTGATAAGTAAGAGTGTCGAACCCAACAAGGAGCAGAAGGTGCTGGCTAGTGGTATGGATCAAGAATTCTCTGCAAATACTTAGCAAACAGATTTTTAGGGTTTTTTGATAATGCAAGTAAACGAAGTACGAGTAAATAAAAGATAATAAGAATAAATGCAACAAGTGGCCCAATCCTTTATGCAGCGAAGGACAAGCCGTTTGTATTACTTAAGATGACCAAATGTTCTCGAGGATACATGGGAAGACTGTCAAGTGCTTTCGCTTCATATAGTTGATTAATCTTCTTTAGCTTGCTAAGTGTTGTGTAGGTGAACCTGTGCTAATGTACCGACCTTCCTAGAACTAATACATACTTGTGATTATACCCCTTGCAAACATCCGTAAGTACAAGAAAGTAATTAAGGTAGAAACCTAACCACAACTTTAAACTCGAAGACCCTTAAGTCCCTTGTGCAATGGTTTCCTAACAGGGGTTCAGGTTTCTACACTCCGGCAACCCCTACGATTAGTAGTCAAATACACAATGCATTCCCCTAGGCCCATATAGGTGAAGTTTCATGTAATCGACGTTCACATGACACCACTAGAAGAAGTACACCACAACTTAAATATCAAACTATTGAATCTTTCTCAACACAACTCCACTACTAACAACATGACTTCTCCCATGTCCTCAAGAACAAAACGAACTACTCATAAGACATCATATGGATCATGATCAGAGATGGAATAATGATGTATAACAATTTGAACATAAACAATAATTCAATGGTTCCACTCAATAGCATCAACTACAAAGAGTAATCAACACCGGGAAAGTTTCCCCTAAGAACTAATGCAAGATTCAACTCAATTGTTACAGCAATATGGAGATGGTGATGATGGTGATGATGGTGATGATGGTGGTGATGATGATGATGATGATCCCGATGAAGTCTAGCTTGATGGTGGTGTTGATGGCGACGATCTCCCCTCTCCGGGAAGGGATTCTCCCGACAGAAATCTGTCTACCGGAGAGATCTTTCTCTCTCGGTGTTTTCTGCCCCGCAGAGGCGGCGGAATCTTTCTATGGTCGCATCCCGAGTATTAGGGTTTTGGGAGGATAATATATGCCAGAGGGGAGTGCCAGGGGTGGACCAGGGCGGCCACACCACTTGGTGGCGCGGCCCAGGGTGGCCCGCGCCAGGGGGTGGTGTGGGCCCCCTGTGGCCCATATCCAGCCCCCCTTCTGGCTTCCTTCGTCTTCTGGAAAAATAGGATTTTCCGTGTATTTTCCCGGATTTTCTGATCTTCGCGAATTTTGCCTCCAAACAACACCTTTTCCATCAGAATCCTTACTGCAGCGGTCCATGCTCCAAAAGTCATCAACCATGCAAAAACAGATGAAATAACATAAGTATCACCTCTCAATATGAAATATATCAATGAATAACAGTAAATTATGACATAGAATAGTGATGCAAAATGGACGTATCAGATACTCCTCATCAATTCCTTTGATAGAGGGAACTTTAAGGTGCTTCAAAAAAGCACCATCCGGGACCTTTTTCTGTGTAGAGCCTATTCTTGATAGTGCATCTGCTTCCTCATTTTCTATTCAGGGAATGTGTTGAACTTCAAACCCTTCGAACGATTTTGCTAATTCATCCATGATGGCTCGATATGCTCCCATGTGCTTATTTGCCCTATAGTGATCGGATACTTTCTGAGCAACTAAATCCGTGTCTCCATAGCACATGAGTCGACGAATGCCGATGTCTTTTGCAATTAGAATTCCATGTAGCAAGGTTTCATATTCGGCAATATTATTGGTCGTAGTGAAGTGAATCTACAACACATAGAATAGTTTGTCTCCCTGGGGTGATTTGAATGCCACGGCATCCCCCGAGCGCTTTTGACTCGTCAAAATGTAAGGTCCAATATTCCGACTCTGGGACGTTCATGTTTTCTGCGTCTCTGTCCAATCAGCGACAAAATCAGCAAGTATTTTGGACTTAATTGTTGTACGCGGTCTATACTCAATGTCAAAAGCTTCTAGCTCGATTCCCCACTTAGCAACGCGTCTTGTGGCATCACCATTGTTGATTATTTATCTCATGGGAGTGGTGCTCACCACAGTAATCTTGTGCTCTTGAAAATAGTGTTGTAGCTTTCTGTATGCGAAGAACACACTGTAGGCTAACTTTTGGTAATGAGGATACTGCTATTTCAATTCTTTTAGGACCACGCTGAGGTAGTAAGTCGGATGATGCACCAACGTTTCCTTTTTTCCTCCGTTTGTTCCACCACCATTATGACACTAACGATTCTATTTGTCGCAACAATGTTGAGAAACATGGGTTCCTGAGGTTCTGGTGCTGCAAGGATAAGAGCGTATGAGAGTTTTGCTTTTAGGTATTGGAGTGCAGCTTCAGCTTCATTGGTCTAGACGAACTTCTTGGTCTTCTTCAAGAGCTTGTATAATGGTGCGGCTCTTTCACCGAGCTAGCTTACGAACTGACTGACCGCAGCGATGTAGCCAGCGAGCCATTGTACGTCCTTCAGGCGAGTTAGCCTGGTAATGTTGAGTATACCCTTTATCTTGTCTCGGTTCACCTCTATGCCTCTCTGAGACACGATGAAACCTAACAATTTTCCAACTAGAATTTTGAAGAAACACTTCTTTGGGTTAAGCATTATGTTGTATTTTCGTAGATTTGTGAACATTTCCTCCAAGTCGGAAATTAAAGTTTCCTTATTTTCGGACATCACTACTATATCATCCATGTATTCATGTACATTGCGTCTAATTTGATCATGGAGGCAACGCGGCATAGTGTGCTGGTACATAGGTCTTGCATTTTTGAGCTCGAAAGGCATCATTACGTAGTAGAAGGTTCCGATGGGGGGTGATGAACGAAGTCTTTAATTTGTCTGACTCCTTCATGTGTATTTGGTGATAACCGTAATATGCATCGAGAAAGCATAGGAGTTCCGAGCCCGCCGTTGAGTCAATAACTTGGTCGATTCTAGGCAGAACGAACGGATCTTTAGCACAAGCCTTGTTCAAGGCAGTATAATCGACACACATTCTTAAATCAGTGGTGTCCTTTTTAGAGACCATTACAGGATTGGCCGACCACTCAATGTGGATGACCTCTTCGACAAATCCGGCTAATTCTAACCGGGCTAACTCCTTAGCTACAACTTTGTCATTTTTATCACCGAAATGTCGTAAGGACTGTTTGATGGGTTTAGCATCAGGATATAAATTTAAAGAGTTCTCAGCAAGTTCCCTAGGTACTCCGGTCATGTCAGAAGGCTGACATGCAAAGATATCTTTATTATCTTGAGGAACTCGACGAGCACACTTTCCTATGCATGGTCTAAACGTACGCCTACCTGTGTCACCTTGGAGGGGTCGTCGTCCTTCAACGGTGTTGTCTTCATCTCTTCTGATGCCTTGAACTCCGAAGTCGGCATTAGCACCTCCTTCTTTGTTGCGGGCATCTCAGACGGATGAGTGTTCTTCTAGATCTCTTGGTACTCCTCGTCATGCAGTATGACTTTAGTGAAGGCGGCAACTCCGTCCTCGTATTCTCATGCTTTCTTCGGGTTTCCCTGGATTGTGATGACGCCATTGGGACCTGGAAGTTTCATCATATTGTAGATGTAGTAGAGCGAGCCATGAATTTCTAGTAGGCTAGACGCCCGAAGATACCATGGTATGCGCTCTTGAATGACACCACTTCAAAAGAAAGTGATTCAGTCTGATAATTATCTACCATTCCAAAAGTAACGTACAAAGTAATTTCTCCCAGAGAGTTTGCTTGCCTTCCGTGGACGATTCCATGGAAAACCACGCTGCTAAAATTCAGCTGGGTTTCCGATATCCTCATGCGGTGCAATGTTTCGACATAGAGGATGTTGATGCTACTTCCACCGTCCATGAGGGTCTTTGAGAACTCATAGCCATCGATTAGTGAATTAATGACCAGAGTGTACTTTCCTCGCCGATGGGGTTTAGGAGGATGGTCGCGTCGGTCAAAGGTGATTGTTACTTCTGACTAGTCCAGATACTAGGGGGCGGCCGATATAGTTACGTTGAGCTCGTGCATTAATGCCTTCCTGACCTTGGCAGGTTGGGATCCAAGGAAGCAGACATAGGTGTCTTTCTTGGTTGGGTAAGGCTTTTATCCATCTGACTTGGAATTTGAGGCATCTTCCTCCTCCATGTCGGAATCTTCCTTGGACTCCTTTTCTTTGTCGGAATTTTTCTTTCCTTTTTGTCGCTTGGTCCTATAGCCAGTGGATTCGTCTTTTTTGTTTCTTCGTCCGTCATTGTCATCATTATGGCAGGGTGCAGCCGGATGGCTTGTGTGTCTGGGAGGTGGCATCCTTTGCCGGTCATGTTCCTGAGATTGTGCTTCATCTTCTTCCCTATGGTGGTTTGACTACCATCGGGGAGGTTGCTATGGAACCAGTGCTACCATGACGTCTCGCTCTACGACTGGGGCAACATTGTTCCAATCACTCTATGCCACTGTCCCGAGGAGCCGGTTCTTTAGTAAGTTTCATATCGAGGGTCGAAGCAGCGACGCCGATCCGGTTCCCGACAGGGCCTTATATCCTGCTGCCGGGCTATGTCTGTGCGGCATTGGTCAGATTTCGAGACCAGCTTTCCGCTAAAATACGTGGCACTTTTTGTTTCTCTAGGACCTTGTTGAGTAGCTTTACACTCACCCGAACTAGTTCTAGAGTTGGATTGGTTGCTAGGATCTCTCGAGCTGCGATAGTGTTTTCTACCGGCATGTTGTACACCCAGTTTAATTTGCTATTGTTCCGAGGCTGTCCCACAACTATGTCTGCGTTGTTCCCCTTGGTAAGGGATTTGTGAACATCTAGATTTTTATTTGCCAGCTCCGGGCTGTTCCGTGTCTTCTGATGCTATAGGGAGTCGTGTTGTGTTGCATCTGCGATGCGCTGCTTCTCCTTAATGAGGTGGGTGGCCTCATCTAAGAGTACCTGTCGCTGTGCTTCGAGGGATAAGGCCATTTCCTCCAGCTCATTCGGTGTAAGTTTCGAGGCGGTTTGGATTGGTGTTGTAAGTGCTTCTCCAAGGATTTCGCTGGCACTAGGGGTAACCATGTGTCCATCTACCGGAGACTTTTTTGGTTCCTAGGGATCAGAACATGGTCTGAATCCTCCTCATATTCATCAGTGACTTTCTCCTCTACCTGAAGATATTTAGCCGGAGTCTTATTTTTCTTCTTCTTCTTTGCCTTATTGGCCCTGTTGGTATCGGTGGCAAAGATGACTTTTGGTTTGATTCCTGGAGTTAAGCTTCTATCAATACTTTCATACATCGGGATTTTCTCCGAGATCCATATCATCCCGCGAGTCAGGAGAGTTTTCATCGTATCTTTCGTCCATACTATTGTAGGGACTTAGATCCAAACCTTATCCTTCCTCCGTGGCCGTGGAGGTGAACTCCTCTTCGAATTCTTTTTCATATGCTCGGAGATCTGCTGACGTCATGTATTCCCCTAGGGAAGCCGGTGTGTCGTTGTTCATTTCGATTGCGTCTAACTCTTAGTCGTTGTCGTCTCTAGCATGGGCGAAGCCGGATCCATAGCCAACATAGCCAACGAAGTTAGATCCATGGGCTCTAACATGGGTAAGGCTCTCTTCATTGGCCTCCTCGAAACTCTTGATGGTCTTGAGGACAGCGTCCATCCTGGCATTATAGCGCAATAGCATTTGCCTCACTGTGTGCCTCAAAAGTGATTTTCCTGGTCTAGCATCGGCAGAGCCGGATCTGGAGTTGTTGCAGCTTTGATCTTTCTGATATTCGACCGCCTGGGGGAGATCTTCTTCAGATCTAATATTCTCCACGATCTCCACCTCAAGTGTGGGCTGGGTGGGATTAGGGTTTTTTGAGATCCGGAACTCTACTGCCTCCACGAACAAAGAAGATCCAGAAGTTTCTTCTGCCTCTATCATCACCGTTGGGGTGGGTTGGGCAGGTTCAGCAAAACTGAGGTAAACATCGATCTCGCCAAAAGACATGATTGTGTAAGTAGTCACGGCCTCCCTAGCTGGAATCTAGGTCTCATCGAGAAGTATGAGAGGGACGTCGCTGGCATAGAGGACCCGACTAAGGGCGATTGTTTCTCCGATTCTGATTCATGCAGATTCCGCCTGGAACACATGTCCAAAGGTCACCCGCCCCATGGTGGGAACCAACTGTCGTTGGATTGAGCACAAGTACACCATGAGGGGGTCCTCGGGGCATGGAAAGATGTGGGGTGTGCGACGCACGGTGTTCTGGGATGGTGAGCATAGAAACGTACCCAGATTTGAATCCGCCTACGATGGACGAATCCTACTCCTACTAGCAATCCAGTATATCGGTAGAGCCAGAAGTACTTATTACAAGAGAGGTTTCACCTATGCGAGTTGAGGTTGATTATCGATGCCCAAAAGGATGATCCCTAGGATGGCTTATATAGTCATCTAGTCCTAGGGTGTATAGGAGATTCCTATCTCACTACGATACAGATTCGGTTAGATAGTACATCTTGGACTACAAGTATTCCTACATGCCTAAGTCGTAAGTCTTCTGGGCCTTCCCGTAGCTGAATGGCCTTCCAACTTCTCTCCCTGACTAGGCCGCCCGTGAAGCATAGCTCTAACCCGAAGTGGGCCACCCTGGTCAGCGAGTAACTATGGGTATACCCGAAAAGTATATCCCCAACATGCCAGGCTCGGTATTTAGTGTCCATCTCATAAAGGGTTGATTTGAGCATCCTTTGGTATTTATAATATTTGACATGTAAATTCACTCAATTTTCATTTTATTGCTATTGTCATTTATTTAATTTGTAATGTTCGTGTACATACTGTTACATGCAATGTAAGGAGAGAATTCAATAGAACTACGGGAAATTTCGTAGAATTTCATACTCTTGGGAGAATATATAAGGTTGATGTGCACAAAGAGCGAGTAATTACTCGCCTTGCAAGTTCATCATGGAGAAGATTCATTACCCGAAATAAAATCTCTGTAGGTGTATCTCTATATTTTGCAATGTGGGGAGCTCCTGGGCTAAGAATCGTTGTGTTCCATTTCAATGATGATGAGGAGGGTGATGCTGAGGAGGGTGATATCGAGGATGGTAGTGATGAGGAGGGTGACGGCAAGGAGGGTGTCCCATTGGATTCTGCAATTATCGCTCAAACATGCAATCTTACTGGTAGTAAGGAGCAGTATCTGATCAACATCTATCCTCTAGTGGCGTCCTTCATCGGGCTATCATTTTTCACCCGCTTCACAATGACGCATATTGAGCTACACAATATGGTATATTTTCACTTACCATTATTTATTCAGTTGATAGTTTTTTCATATTGTGTGATAGTGCCTATTGAGATATCTAACTTTTGCATCTTAGAAACTACCAGAGAGAATGGTTTCTTCTCTTCATATTCCTGAAGAAGGCATGGTTGGAGTGTAGGTTGGTGCAGGAGGTGACATTAGCATCGTTTCGTACAAGACAGTGATAGATGGACACATTGTATTCAAGAAGTAGGAGTGGAAGAACTTCCTTGACTCTCAATACCTGCATATTGGGAAGCCATTCTCATCACCAGCATGAGCACCTCACGCCATGACCTTCATATATTGTTCATCATTGACATCATTATTCATAATAACTAGTCGGAATGATGCAATTTCATATATATTATGTTAAGAACACGCGGTGAACCAACTTGTGTGATTTATCCTAGTTTGAAACTGTTTGTTTTCTGCTATGCAACTTCATATGATGAAATAACTAGCCGTTTCAGCTATTTCAAAAATTATTGTTGCTGTATTCTCTAAATTCATCTTTTTAATTCTTGTAATTTTATTAGTGGCGTTTATATACATTGGAATACCATGGGTGATTTAAACACTAGTGGCGATCAACGCACACACCACACGTATGAATGTTTCTGGTGGTGTTCAGTAGGCACGCCACCAGTACAGGTTTTACTGGTGGCGTTCGGGCTACACGCCACCACTCGCTATTACAATGGAGTGAAGTTAGTGGCGTGTGGGTTCAACACCACTAACCTCATATTCCGAACACCACGAATGAGCCTTTTCCTACTAGTGGGGACATGCGGTCCTAGGGCTCGTCCTGGCGGTGGTGGCCTGACGTGGCGGAGGCCTAGCGGTGGTGATGGAGGGTGTTCATGGCTACACGGCGTGGGGTGGCAACAGGCGGCGGTGCGCACTGCTGTGGCCGGGTGACAAGCTAGATCTGGGACAATGAGGGCCCGATATGGGTCTTCGGGTCTAGATCTGGGTCACTGAGTGTCTGATCTGGGCCTTGGAGGACTTGGCCACCACGTCCTGGCTCTGGCCGAGAGGCTTCTGTGCACCATCCCTGGCCATGTGTCCAAGGGCCAGTTCTGGGCCAGGTGAGCCTAGATCTAGAGGTTGTCTATGGGTTTCGACTTGCAATAAGTCTGGAGGTGGCATGCCTGCCTTGCTTGTCGACCATGTGCTATTGGGTGCTAGTTTGAGTGGACCCCCTCTCCCATGCGTTGGTCCTAGTTCGGTGATTGTTAACGCCTCGCATGTGCGATATCGCGATTTTCCTTAGACCGACAGCGGACCGGCAGGCCTGGGTGAGCACGGTGGCGACGACGCTGCTACTTGGCAACGGGGACCTGTTGTGGTGGAAGATCCACTAGTGGATGGAGGAGTAGGGACTAGGGATAGGGTTGGCATCAATGGTTAAATCCTTGCTGCAGTGTGGTAGCGGGGCTTCACGAGTCTTTTTGGGTCAGCCGAGCCAGGGAGGGCCTGATTTGCTCATGTTGCTTCATCAAGTCAGCTATCGCCCTCCAGCGGTGGAGGTAGTTCCCCCCACGTGCTACTGTACCATCGACCCCTCTTAAGTTTCTTCTTTTCGGTCGTACTAGCCTCACAACGTGGGTCACGCTGAGACGACGGTGGTGACTGCAAGATCTTGGTGGCGTGTGTAGGTGGGCGACGAGCTGGGTGGAGCCATATGAAGCGTCTGAGAGTGTGGTTTTCTAAGGGATCAGGAGATATCCTCATCGTCTAGACACCGACGCGGTGATGCCTGCAAGTGTCGCCATCCTTCCTGAAGGGTGCTGGGGGTATCTCTTCCCCACCTCTTGTAGCATACCGGTGAAAACCATAGGACCAGTCCGGGCAACATCGTCGTTGTCGTCGCTTTCCTTCTTGGAGATGCTTCTTGGTACATGACACTTAAGAGTGCTAGACATGTGTTAGCACATCTTTAGAGGGCGCAGCGGTTGCGAGTTATCTCCATTTCTGTCGAACTATCAACTTCAGCTTTGTTTTCTTTTTCTTTGTTTTTGTTTTCTTTTTGGGCTGGATGATGTGTTGTCTGCTCCAGCAATGGTCTCACTCTTGTATCGGTTGGTTGCTATATTATAGCTAGGCACAAGCCTGTTTGAGGAGGAGTTCATACTTTGAAGCAAGTTTTTTAAATTTTTGCAAAATTTATGTTTAAATTTTTTCATGGAACTACTACACGTAGGAGGACACCATGAACAAGTGTTTCCTTTTTTGTGTTTTCTTTATTTTCTTAGTTTTCTTTACAATATGAGGTCAACTTTATCAGCATGAAAATTCCTAACAAGAAGTTGAATATTTGAAAAATCTTGGTGGTTTTAGATAGAGTGAGTACTTGGGTACCTTAAAATAATTTTCGGGGAAATTTAGAAGCAAGCAATGACACACTTGTTTAAATTTGACCTAATTTTGATAAATCAATATAAAGTCGCTTAAGTAGGTGAAATTAGCTAAAAATCTTTGGAACATTAAAACTCGGAAATTATCCACAAAACATGGACAACTTTTTCTAAAAAATGGGGTGGTGACAGTCCGAGGCATATTTTTTATATTCCCTTCATGAAAAAAGTTTCTATCACTTGAAAAATTGAATTTTTTAAATAAAAGTTGGAAACTCCCAGAACATTGTTTACCATGGAAAGATGTCATTATGAAAACTAGGATGTAGATATGCTCATGACCTTGACCGTTTGTCTTAACACGCAAGAATTTTTATACATGGTAGACCATACTTCGAAGTAAGTTTTTTTCCAAAAAAATTCAAAATTCATGTTCAATAATTTTTATGGAAACTAGTACACTTAAGTGGATGCCATGCACACATTTTTCATATATTGGTATATTCTTTATTTCTTTTTTAAATGGCATCAAATTTATGGGTATAAAAGTTCATAGCAAGAAGCTGAATCTTTAAAGACTCTCGATGGTTTAGATTGAGTGACTACTTGGATACCTTAAAATGTTTTTTTATAAAATTTAGAAGCAAGCCATCTCACACTTGTATTTCTGACATCCTTTTGCTAAGTCAACATAAAGTCATCCAAACGGGTGAAATTAGCTATTTTTTTGAAAATTTATAAAACTTGGGAATCCTATATAACTAAGTATACTACAAGAAAAGTTGGCTTTTACAACGGATGATTTTAGTGGTTAAAGGCCTATTTTTATGGTTAAAAAGTCTTCTACAACGGTTTCCCTTCGTGGTAAAAGCCCTTCCAAAAGAATCTACCACGGTTTTTTTCAACCATGGCAGATCGCACCCTTCAGCCATGGAAACTTGTTTCGTCGTAGATCTGTTCGCCAGTCGCATGGACTGCTGATGTCATGCAAACTGCCACCTGGCAAACACCGTTAACGCCTAGTTAACAACGTTAACGGTCATAGAAACTATGGTAAAAGCCTAGCCCAGCCAAGGCCTGCTAATTATTAAGTGGGCAGGTCCATGAGGAGAGCCCAATAAGAAGATGACCCGTTACTATGACGTCGTGCACTTTTTGAAGTGGGCCCATTAGTGCATCCCTCTGTGGCCCGTATGATTTCAGGCCCGTTACTATTTTGGACTAAAGAAGGCCCACCATGTTCCAATACTATGCAACCTATTAGCGGTCTGCGCCAGTAGGTCCGATACTGTTAAGGCCTGCCACCTGCCTGTTACTGTTTGCTCCCATTCTACCCATTTACTGTCATGGCATTTTATTTTTCTGGGTTGCCACTGATAGGGTCCTTTACTGTTTAGGCCTTTTACCCATCTATAACTATGGTACAATTCTTGTTTTAAATAGTCCGTTAATATTTCGGCTCGGAAATGGTAGCGCTAGGATCACCATTTTACATCAACAATTTTTTTTTGAAATTTATTACAGACCAAAATTTTAACAAAAACAAGATGAAGCATTACAAAGACATCGCCAGACATGGGTTGGAACAGAGTTTCTGCTATGGAGCTTACATCCCCATACAAATAACAACCGGCTTACCATGATAGCAGTAGAAGAAATTATCGAGTAGACAGTCCGTTCAATCTTATCGATCTTTCAGTTCCTATATCTATTCACGTGTAATCGTGATTATTCCATCTATTTTCTCTGTTTCTTGTTCAACTAAATTAATTGTTTGGAGTGCAGCTGTAACACCTCTTGGTGCTAGAAAAACTGGAATAGTGGGTCGATCCAAGCAATAACCACTATCACTGCTGCTTTGTGAAATGACCCTCAATACTTAACGTAGGACTCCTCCGTTCTGCCCCCATAGCTTCATGTGCATCCTGAAACAAAGAAAACAAGTCAACATAGCATACCAGCTAACTGGCGACCATCTTATATGTAAAATAATTCTAATGCATCATTGGTCAGGAACAATCAATGATGTGCCTCGTACATATCTTTCCCGAATAATAGGAACAGTCGACGTCCTGGACGGATGCGTACATGTGCCAGTATCATATCCACTCTGGAACAAATACGACAGATTATTTGCATGCTGAAACTAAGATATATTAAGTTAGAGCAGCAAAGCAGGCAAAAAAACACCATGTTTGTTATCAAAGAATTTCAAAATTGGCATTGTCCTAATATAACAAATCAAGCAATCAACATATGTGTCTCATGCACACTAACTAAACTAGTGTGGCAATAAATGTAGGGAATCAAGACACTCGTCTCTTTCCCTCATAAACTAATCATATCACTGCATAACAGAAATATAGAAAATATAAGAAAAAGAGGTGCATGAGATTCCTTCAGCTGCTTAGAACTGGTCAGGACAACAAAGCATTAACCGGAAATATAAAAATGGCATTTAAAAATGGTCTATAGTATGAACTAACCAGATAAGTGTGCAGTTCGAAAACTTATGGTTGGACCTCCAACCACAGAAGATGGCATTGTTTTAATCATCGGGACACTATGATAGTACATTGGAAAAACAAGCAATAGATCAAGTGTGTCTTAAATGGACTACCAACATCATTTAAGAGAAACAAGATATCAACCATTGCTTTTTCAGTAGCCAGGTCATTTAAATATTTTGATCGCCGGGCCAGTAAATAGAAAAAGAAGAGAAATAAAGGGACGAGTCATTTGCTCCCAAAACAATAGTTGGATGTAGCCAAAAAGTAGCACATACCTTATTTGTAATGCCTACAACTATTGTATTTCCAACTACTGACATTATCATTGTACATATAACCAGGCAAGAAAATTGAGTAGACAAATGATGGGGATATGCCGAATGGGTATGCCTAGTAGGACATTTTGACTGGACCAGGGGATTTGCGAGTGGGCCTGCAGGATGGTGACTGGAAAGCGACTGAAAGGAAGCCTGGCGACTAGAAGCTGGAGGCCCAGAAGCGTAGCTGAAGCCCAGTCAGATTAGGTTTAATCCTCCGAGTCCTTGTCTGATTTGATTGTATATATGTAAACCCTAGCAAGGTACCCTCTATATAAACCTCCCTAGGGTACTCTTTGTACTCGCGTTCAATCATACACCCCTTCCAAGCGACTCACTGCCTAGCCACCGAGCTCGCCACCCCTATAACTCACTCGCCGATAATACAATCTAGCAGGAGTAGGTCTTTACCCTACTAGGGGATGAACCTGGGTAAACTCATGTGTCTCAGCCCTCATCTCACTCCGCAGATGGCCACCCGTCTTTCTCTCAATCCTATCAATCGCTACCCCTGGTAGCGACTGTTGTGGTCATACCCACGATAGTGGCGCCCATCGTGGGGCATGGCCGGTCTGGCCTGAGTTCTGCGACGAGACCCTATTCGCTAATCGATCGGCTGATCGCCACCGGCTGCATGATCGCCAGCGGCGGGATCCTCCAGATCCTGCCCAGTAGCTACATCCTGGTGTTGTGCCCGATCATGTACATCGTGGTGATGCCGGTCGGCACCATCAACCTGTTCGTCGGCTTCACCGACGCCGTCGACCCGGCGGGAACGGTGATCATCGGTGGATCACCAACGCGCCGTGATCTGCTCTCAGAGGACCAGATCCACTCCATCGGCCTCCTCGCCACCGAGTACGACTTAGCACCAGCAACGTGGTCGAGACTGATGCCACCGCGGACGACACGACTCTCCACGATGAGGCTGATTCAGCGACCCTTTCCTCGGTCGCTGTATCCATCACCGCTACATCATGCAAGGACTCCATCACGCGAGTCTCCAACCCTGAGGATTTCGAGGACCCCTCCATCCTCGGGATCTTCGACTCCGACTCTGAATCGGAGTCCCCTGAAGACTTCCACACCACATCCAATCGCTTCAACACGGTCTACATGAAGGGCATCACGATCGCCCCGCCAGATCCCTTCTCCAAGCCGATCCCTCCGACCACGACGGCAACGAAGGTCGAAGAAGACCGCCTACGACTGGAGGAGGCATCGCCTAGGGAGCAGTCCGAGCGTCACAAATTCCACCTCGAGCGGGAAACGGAGAAGGAGCTATCGCTCTACCATCAACACTGCATCAGGACCCGCCTGCACTCCAACATCCAGGGTCGCGTCCTGAACTTCAACGAAGAGTGCAACCCCGCACGTGCGGCCGAGCACGAGCTCTGCGATAACACGCCGCCCGACGGCAGCAACCGCCCGCCACCCGTGGCACCTGCGACTGGAGCCCCACCGCCACCCATAGGTTGTGCGCCTCCACCGGACCAGCAGCGGATCATCATCTCGTCGCAAGCCCGCGACGCCAACATGCTCCCGATTGACAACATCGTCGCGGCAGACGTCGCAATCGCCCACCTTGAAATCCAAGGAGAGGGCGCGCTGCAGGTCCAGTTTGCCAAGGCCCTACTCGCCAGGGCCATTGAGCAGCAAGCTGTGGGAGTCGACCCGCGGGGGCAGATGTACTCCCACTCATCGGGAAGCAGGGTGGCCTCAAGCGGCCGTCCAACTGTCGCCAACACTCTCAACTTCCCACCGCCCGAGCCCCTGCCGCTCTAGCCATGGGCCGCCAACCCTGCGCTCTCCACCAATGAGCCGTGGCCTGTGAACAACATGCTCACCGCCAACGACCAATCCATCGACGCATGGACGCACATGGTCAACAATCAAGCCTGGCGGGCGCGCCAGCCCAATGACTTGAGGCACAACCTCACCAACCGCGGTGACCCCGAGACAAGGGGCTCGGTCAGCTGAGTCGGCCCTCAGTGCTCTAGACCAATGATCCGAGGCAAGAAGTACCCCGCCAACTTCAAGGCGCCCAAGGAGATCGAAAAGTACGATCCAACGGTGTGGCTAGACATGTACCTGATGGCAATGGGAATCGCCGGCCACACCGACCTGCTCTCCGCTCACTACCTTCCCCCAATGATGGAGGGAGTGACTAGGCAATGGATCAACACCCTCCCCGCGGATAGCATCGACTCGTGGGACAAGATGCGCGATGCCTTTGTCAGGCACTTTGAGGGCTCCTACACCAGCGCCACCACCATCAAGGACCTAGAGCGCTGCATCTAGGGACAGCGCGAGTCGACCCGCCATTGGATCCACAGGTGGCAGGAGCTGTGGATCAATGCTTCCGGCATCCACTCGGACATGGGGATCCACTACTTCAAGAATGTGTGCTGGTAAGAGTTCCTGGTTGCCAAGATAAAGAGGGTCTACCGGACGCTCGACAACATCCCCGACCTCCTCGAGATCGCCAAACGCTACGTAGAGGAGGACCCCAACCAAGAATCCGATGACGAGTTAGGGGGAAGGCGCCGCACTAGCGGCAACGACAATAGGCGACAACGTGACATGCGCTACAACAACACTCGCCTCACTGGCAAGCGCCGCGGTGATAGGCAAGTCGACTTCGTCACCAACGCCAGCTACAGACAACGCGACCCAAAAAATTCCGCCTCAATGGAGGAAACTACCGCGACAACGGAAATTACCGCAACAACAATGTGGTGAGGCCGAAATTCGACCCCGCCGCCCTCCTCAACCAGCCCTATGTCTACCACAGCAGTGAGGGGAAACCTGCCACTCACACCACCGCAAACAGCCATTCTCTAAAGGAGATTGAGAAGGTAAGGCGAGCAAGGGAGGACCCCAACAACAACCCACCAAGGGACAACGACAACTCCGGCGGATTCGGCAAGTTCGTCGGCTCGCTGCACAACTTCACTAGGCTCGGCACCAAACGCGAGAAGAAGGTGCTTGCCTGTGCAGTCGCCGTCAATGCGGTGACCCAGGTCGACATTCCCCGCTTCCTCAACTGGTCTGAGCAAAGCATCACCTAGAGTCACCAAGATCATGAGCTCATGATCAAATATCCGGGGCGAGTCGCCCTGGTGGTCAGGCCCAAAGTGGCCCACTACTGGCTACCCAAGACACTAATGGACGACATAAGCTCCATCAACATCATGTACTTGGACACATTCAAGAGGCTACACCTCCCGGAATTGATGATCGAGTCGACCCTCACCACCTTCCAGGGCATCGTCCCTAGTCGAAAGGCATACCCGATCGACAAGGTAACGCTGCCTGTCACCTTCGGCACACCAGCGAACTTCCACACCGAGCGGATCGTCTTCGAGCTAGTGAACTTATGCAGCCCCTACCACTATGTCCTGGGGTGCCAGGCGTTCGCCAAATTCATGGCGACCCCACACTATGCCTACAACATGATGAAGCTTCCCGGGACGAGCGGCACCATCACCATCCACGGTGACCCCGACATGGCTATGGAGTGCGAAGACAAAGGCGCTGAACTCGCCGACGCTGTCATCACCGCGGAAATGAACCACACGGATGAGCTCGTGATATACACGAGCATCATCGACAAGGACGACCCCACCATCCTGAAGAAGCCCACCTCTGGGGGAACGACTTTCGAGTTGGCCACGCACACTAGCAGCGTTGATCTTGTCCCGGGCGACTCTAGCCAGACGGTCACCATCAGGACGAACATGAGTCCCGCATAGGAAAGCGCGCTCATCGGGTTCATGTGTGAAAATCATGACATCTTCGCATGGAAACTGTCCGACATACCTAGTTTCCCGAGGGAACTCGCTGAGCACAAACTGAACGCCGACCCAAAAGTGCAACCAGTAAAGAAGTCGCTGGAGCCCTTCAATGAAGAGCTCCGCCAAGCAATCGCCAAAGAAGTACAATGTCTACTTGCTGCAGGCTTCATTCGGGCAATCAAGTACTCCAAGTGGCTGGCAAACCCAGTCCTGGTTCTTAAGAAGAACAACACTTGGAGAATGTGTATCGACTACACCAACCTCAACAGCACCTGCCCGAAGGAGGAGTTCATCCTACCGCGCATCGATCAGATCATCGAATCGACCACAGGGTCGGATTCGTTGTGCCTCCTCGATGTTCACTCTGGTTATAACCAGATCAAAATGGCGGTCGAGGATGAGGAGAAGACGGCTTTTATCACACCATTCGACGCCTTCTCCTACATTGCCATGATGTTTGGCCTCAAGAACGCCAACACAACCTATCAAAGGTGCATGCATGAGTGCATTGCAAGTCAAATTGGCCGCAACATCCACGTCTACATCGATAATGTGGTGGTAAAATCCACCTGCTAGAGCGACCTTCTCGCCGACATTCGTGAATCTGTGGAGGTACAAGATCAAGCTCAATCCACGAAAGTGTAATGTCATCTGTGCCCACCGGACAACTACTGGGGTACGTGGTCTACAAACGAGGCATCGAGGCAAACCCCACCAAGATCGACACCAACGCGTGGCTCGGGAAACCCGAGTGCCTGCGCGATGTCCAGAAGCTGGCCGAGTGAGTCGTGGCTCTCAGTCGCTTCATCCCCCGGCTCGGTGAGAAGGCAATGCCCGTCTACCGCCTGATGCGCAAGAACCCCACATTCCAATGGGACGAAGAAGCGGACAACACGCTCAAGGTGCTCAAGGAAGTGCTGCTCGCGGCACCACTGCTCGCCGCCCTAATCGACAAAGAGCCAATGCTCGTCTATGTCGCGGCCTCCACTCGATTCGTCAGCACCGTGATGGTCATCGAGAGACCAGAAGAGGGCAAGGAGCACGCCGTACAGCGCCATGTCTACTACATCAGCGAGGTCCTAACAGACTCAAGGCAGCGCTACCCGTAGTACCAGAAACTGGTGTATGCGGTCTTCAGAGCCCAGCAGTGGCTCCCACATTACTTCTAGGAGCACCCAATCATGGTCATCTCCTCCGCGCTGCTGCAGGACATCATCCGCAATCGTGAGGCAACTGGGCGAGTTGCTAAGTGGGCTGTCGAAATCAGCATCCACAACATCAAGTACGGGCCATGCAAAGCGATCAAATCGCAAGCCTTGGCCGATTGGGAAGAAGCACAGCAGCCGGAGAAGGTACCATATCTCCATTACTGGTCGCTCCACTTTGACAGGTCCAAGAACACGGACGGCGCAGGGGCTGGGATCATACTCACGTCCCCTAAAGGCGACAAGCTCCGCTACGTGCTCCACCTCGACTTCACGCCCTGCACCAACAACATGGACGAGTACGAGGCCCTCCTTCATGGCATGAGGGTCGTTAAGGAGATGAACGTCAATCGCCTACGGTGCTACGACGACTCCGACCTAGTCGCCGGACAAGTCCCTGGAACATGCGACGCCGTCTCCCCCACCATGATAGCGTACCATCAAGCGGTGGACCTACTTGGAGGTCACTTCACCGGCTATTCCATCGAGTGGATCGATAGGTGCAAGAATGAGGAGGCCAACGCTCTCTCCCGCATCGGATCATCCCGCCTAACACCACCCGCAGGCGTCTTCCCCGACATCATCCACAAGCCCTCGGTCTCCCCACATAAGTGTAGGGGTTCCATGTATGAAAACAATAAAATTTGACCCTATGCCCCTGAACCCCTGATGCTGCTAGGACCTATCTATTAGTAATACAGTAATGGGAGGGGCATTTCGCAAACATACCCTTGAAGACCGAAAAGCGTTGTCAACGCTCAGGAGAACGTGGTTGATGTAGACGAGCCGAAGCCGACCTCAAGGTCGTGATGAAGTCCTTGCGCTCATGTGGATCCAACGACTTGAGTGCCTCAAGTGTGACACCTTGCGGGGAGTTACACATGTCCGGTGCCTGACGATGACTCCCGCTTCGCTGATTCAGCAGCAGTTGCGGAAGTAGAGCTCCTGGATCCGAATCCCGCAGCACGACGGTGCTCCACGGTGAAGATGTCTCTCGTTCGTGCAGTCCGAACTTGGGACCACGGTCTCGAGAGAGAGAGAATATCAATTGGAGGTCCTCCCAAAAGTGAGAAGACCTTTATTGATTATTGTGTGTATTTATCTGGCCAAATACCCCCACTATATATAGGGGAAAAGGAGGTACTACCTCCCTCAAAGTCCCGGGGTGGGACTAAAGGAGAGGAGGGGGAGGGGAAGCCGCCGGCCGGCCTTAGTGGGCCCGCATGGGAGGGGGATAGGCCCAGCCGGCCACCCCGTTTGTCCCTTCTCCCTCTCTCCTTTCCCTAATGGGCCCTCTCCCCTCCGGGAATTGGCCCATTAAGCCTTTTGACCTTTTAAATTGATTTTCTCTTTATTATATAATTATGAATAAATGATTAAATCAATATTTAACATTCATTCACAGATTATTCAACCTCTATGGTTATGGAACACTTCCACCTCCACTTTGGACATCCTCCGGACTTACCGAAACCCTTCCGGTTTTCTCTCTACAATTCTTCGACGATTCTACCGATCCTATAAACACTCTCTAAGCATCATTTAGCCCTTAAGCATGATACCCCACTGTTCGGGAACACTCTAGACTTGGTCGGGACACTCCCGCACCAATGATCAACAGAGGGACCTAGATTGCCATGTGACCCCTGTGTGTTCCACGAAGATCTTTCGTCGTTTGAACCGGGACAGTCGTGTCTTATTCCCTTTGTCTCTCGATACTTGCATTGCCCGAGATCTGATCAATGACATCACCATGTCGTGTTCAATCTCGTTACCGAACAATGCTACTTGACTTGTTCCAACAAGTGATATCCCTATGATAAAATCACATGCTGTGCAGCTATTGGATATAACCTCTCCGAGTGGGCCCTTGAGTATCTTCCCGTCACATGGATGGACAAATCCTAGTCTTGACATATATTGCCTCTACGGTTTCCTGCGAGTACCTGAACACACCTTTATAACCACTGTATTACCAAGTGGCGCTTGATGCTATCTAAGCACTCTCGGGAGATAGTGATTGATATAGCCTCACGGTCCAAGGAATAGTCTACGAGGATCCATTTCTAATCATCATAACTTGAAATTCGTGACATGATCGGGTCATGATGTTTAGGTTTGGTATTGGTTCATCATCTCATTCACAGAATGAGTTGACTCCATTTTCAACTGGCATAAATGCCACATGATCAGGAAACTTGATCATCTTTTGACCAATCAACCAGTGACTAGAGTTTCACTAGGAACCCCTGGTTGTTTATATATCACACATGTATTGATGTTTCCACTCAATATAGTTATAACATGATATAAAACTTAATCATAAACTATATGAAATATGATAATAGTCCTTATTACTATTTTTCTCTAGGGCATATTTCCAATAGTCTCCCACTTGCACTAGAGAACAAATACACTAGATGCATTTGTTCTTAATCATTGGCACCATATATCCGGTACCCTGAACATGCTTGCTCATGGAAGAGGTTGAGTCTTGGGTCTACACTTTACAGTCCCAAATCCTTTGCAACTTACTAATGTCACCTTGATTGACATTAATACTTTATCATCACATGATAATATCTGTGTGTATGCATCGTTGCTGTGGCAGCAGAACGAGGCCTGATTCCAGGAGCCTACAGTGACTTTAGATCAACCTCAAGGGCTTTCTCATGGGCACTGTGCCCTAGGACACATCATTCTACGTTAATAGCAAACTAGCCCCGTCATAACATTATACAACACTTTAGATGGTACCCTTATCTATTATTATAAATGTAACCATCGAAACAATAGTGCACTCTGTGCAACTTTCGATGTTTTTGTTCACCTTGCTTCCTACTTGACTTTAATCGGTATTTACAGGAGTTTCCAACATATTCCCTTATAACATAACCCTTTATGTTTTAAGATATGTCATCCTTTATGGAATTGAAAAATATATCCACAGTTCTCTACTAGACACTGCAGACAAACTTAGCTCAATGTTCCGTGATTCGAACTTAATCACTTTTAAATGTTCCTTATTGGATTACATATTATGTTAAGTTACCATCATGGTTTTCTAAGATAGAACCTATGTCTCAACATAGTGGATGATGATCATCCTTTTCTTTATTTCAACCATTGATGTTAAACTTTATACTATTCCTAACTTGAGTTATTAAGGACCAGTTCCTCAATTAACTTCTATTCTGAAACGTTTTCAGAATCCCTTAAGGAATACTACATAATATCATAATACACTTATTATCAACTTCTACACCTTATAAATCATTATTTATTGGTACTTGCGCTTTTATTCTTAACATATTTAAGAATCACTCCTATAAGCTCCCACTCAAAATATGTTCCTATCATATTTGGGTATGAGTCAGTACTCTTACTCAAACTATGTTCCTACATATTTGAATTTGTGACTTATATTACTCCCACTCAAAAATATGTCATTCACATATTGTTTTAGGAAGACTTTCATAGCTCCCACTCAATTTCATGCAAATTGCATATCCACTCACTATTTTGAACAATTTCAAAATCCTTTGATCAAATATCAAACTTGGAGTTTTACTTTGAGACACTAGTAGTTTTACTAGTTTTAAATCCACTGGACATTAAGCACACATGAATCAAATTCATTTGAATTCTTCCAATACTTGACAAATTGTGCTTTTGTCATTCACCCCCTTTTCCACTACGGCTTTGCAGTAATTTGGGAAAATTCAAGTAACCCCTTTTACTTGTGAGATTCAACAACGAATTGCTTTTTAATCTCAAGGGAATTTTGTTTCTAGGATTTCTCATAATTCTAGTTTACCATTATTTCCTTAGTAGTTCGTAGGTATGTCATATTCCAAGAATCATGACAAATGATTCACAAATGTCTCCATACAAGATATGGATTACATTTTTAATCCTACTTCATGTAGTGAAAACACTAGTGGGAAAAACACAATGATCATTATCATTGCTTCTTTCCTTTGTGAAGAGAATCATTCAAGAACATTTTCCGTTGCGCTTCTCAACACTCTGATGTAGGGTTTTGAATCCTCATCGTGTTTTTCACTATCTTCCATTTGCTTTATAATCGAGAAATATCACTTAAAGTGAGCTTTCTCAAGAATGCACCAAAATCCAAGCAATACCAGTTTTGCTTCTCTTTTGGTTTCAGCTATGGATTTCGTATTCAAAGTTTCCAATGAATACTCTACAAGGACGTATTCGTTATTGTTTTGGTTATATCGAATAACCCCAAAACTTTTACAACGATCCATACTAGATATGGAGCCGCTTTCACGAATCTAGATGTTTCACTACATATTCTAATTGAGTGCTAACTATTTCTAACTAATGGTCTCTACATCTACAATACAACGATTTATTTGGTGCCATCTATTTACCCATTTTGATATCAAATATCATATTGTGATGCTTTGTATTTTTGACGTTTCAGAACGCTTTGCATTTCACAATTACTTTTATGCCATTCATATAAAGTCGAATTTCATTACTATTGATCAAATCGTAGTAATTAGATTCTCATTTATCTTTATACCCTTTGTTGATGAAACACTTTGATCATATCAAATATTTTCATGCTCATGTTTCCTTTGGTAAACTACTTTACACTTTTAACAATCATATAATGATAATTACCATTTTGTTAAAACACAATACATCGAATATGTATTTACTTTTAACAATTAATTAACACACTTTGTATTCAAGCAATACACGGTGTTCAATTTATTTTGCCAAACTTAGGCATGATTTATATGTGATAAGAAATCAAATGACTTTCACATATTATCATATAACTTTGAATTTAAACAATGGTTTCATTCATTAATGAACATATCATTAAATTGGGTATTTTTTAAAGCATTTCTATATTTTACAAATGTTCATGCATTATCAATTAGTTACAAACAACAAGTATAATTCACATGTAATCAAACAAGATATGAACACGAATAGAAATCATTCATAAAAGTGGAACAACTGTTTGTTACAAACTGATATGAATATCCGTCTCACAAAGTGTGAGACACACTAAAGAAGTTCATAATATTTTGATTACAATAACTAAGTGATAAATGTCGAGGGAGGGTGTCGTTGGCCATCATCATAATCATGCTCGCCATCAACACGCAACGTCACCTCCTCTCCAGCAAGCACCTCTCATGCAGAAGGACCTGTTTTCAGCAAAATAGAACAAGTATCAAATATACTTAACACTGCAAATGTGTTTGCAAGATTATAACATTTATAAAATTGTATATCAAATATATACCTTTGTCATTGATGACCTCAGTGACAACGGGTTCAACCACCACATCTCGGAAATGTGATATGAACTCATGGAAATCCTGTGTTTCTGCGTCGCCTCTCATAATGCAAATCCTGACTTGTGTTTGGAAGCTCGGTGGCAGCAACCACAACACAACTCCTATTGCAAAAGATCTTGCGAACCAGTTGTCCAGGAAGTATGCCAGACTCATGTATGCATCATATATGCTCAACAAGTGATCATCTAGTGAGGAGCCTTCCTCCATCTTTATGGAGAGGAAGTCCCCCATCAGCTCATACTCCCATATGCACACTTGTTCCACGAAATGCAATCTCAGATGTGCCATAACCATTCGGGGATTAAGACTTCCCACCATCGGCCATAGCCCATCTTCCATCCCGGGGCGCATCGTTACTTATATGAATGTGGCCATCACACGACAATGGCAGCGGAGATCCCGCTGCTCCTGGGTCTCATGAGAATACGGTGGCTCCAAGTACATCTCATAGATCATGTAGTCAGCCACTTTGTTCTCACCAAGGAGATCAAAAAGGCGCATGACCCATGTAGAAAAGTTGGATCCATCTAACTTGATCTTTTCTCCTTTTAACCAATTGTCAATAGGGAAGGTAATGTAGGGGAGAACCATTTTCTACATATATAATTGCAAAAAGGAATTTAGAATAAGTTTATAATTAAATGAGTTAATAATAACTCCACTCGGAAACACCTATCCCCAGAAGGGTTCCTTGTGATAACACGACCCCTATCAGCCACATCTCCCCCGATCATCACGACCATCAATGTGGGTTCAAGGGTGGATGCTAAATGTCGGTCACATCATTCATGCGACTCGTGCTCAATCTTTCGACCATCCGTGTTCCGAGGCCATGTCTGTACATGCTAGGCTCACCAACTCAACCTTAGTGTATTCGATGTGCAACATGGCTTACACCCACTGTATGCGAACATAGATATGTCTGACACCCGATCATCATGGCCTGCCTCATACCGAAGAACTTTCTTGGTGGTGCACACTAAGGGGGAACACAATCATTTGTAATTTTAACAGGGATCGTCTTATTAGGATACCGTCGAGTATCTAATACTAGCACACAATAAGATATACAAACAATAACATTGAATGTAAATGCAATGTGATATGGTCCTTCACGTCGTGATCTCCATCCGTCGTCACCGGATTCCGGCACCAGGGTTCCGGCGCCATAGACACCAGGGTACCGGTGTCTTTCGACGTGGTAGTCCGTCACCTCCATGACTATCTACTACTACATAACATAAGGTAATCACTTTACCTTTGCCACAACCATATCACAAAGCAACGGCCCCCTGCAAAACAAAGTTAGACGCATCTACTTTATGTTTGCATGTTTTACGTGGCTGAATTGGCTTTCGCACAAGAACCGTTCTTACCTACGAACTTTCAGCACAACGCTGCTCAAGTAGTTGTCTCTACTACACCCCTTTCGGGGCCCTCTGATGACCCACAAGAATAGGGGATGTATCGCAGTATTTTCGAGGGAAGTGAAACCCAATTTATTGATTCGACACAAGGGGAGCCAAAGAATACTTATCAGCCTTAACAACTGAGTTGTCAATTCAGCTGCACCTGGAAACAATCTTGCTCACAGTAGTTTATTAGTAGCAACAGTTTTGTAGTAGGAAAAGTAAAGTAACAGCAGTAGCAAAGCAAAGACAGTAGTAACAAAAGCAGTAAACAGTGGGATTCGAGTGCGGTAGGCATAGGGATGGATGGACGGGCGTTGCATGGATAAGACAATTCACATAGCAATCAGAACATAGGGCAATTGCAGATAAATAAGATAAAGCATCCAAGTACTAGAAAATCCTAGGCATGTGTTCCATATATAGTCATACGTGCTCGCAATGAGAACTTGCACAACATCTTTTGTCCTGCCAGCCCATTTGCAGCGGGGCCTCTAGGGAACTACTGGAAATTAAGATGCTCCTTTTAATAGAGCACCGGAGAAAAGCATTAACACTCCATGAACAACGTGTGTATACAACTTGTAGATAAGACCAAAAACAATACTATCATAATGAATCAATAACATGTTTAGATCTGAAATCATGGCACTCGGGCACTAGTGACAAACATTAAGCACAACAAGTTGCAACAAAGTCATAAAGCACTAATAAAAGATACTAGGCACTATGCCCTAACAATCTGATGCCATTACATGAACGATCTCATCCAATCCCTACCATCCCCATAGCCTATAGCGGGGGATTACTCACTCATAGATGGAGGAAACATGGATGGTCGATGAAGATGATGGTGGAGATCGATGGAGATGGCTCCGGGGGCACTTCCCCGTCCCAGCAGGGTGCCGGAACAGAGACTTTCTGTCCCCCGAATCTCCCCTTCGGTGGCGGCAGCGCAGCGAAACTTTTTGTGGAAAAACGTTGAACCCCCCGAAGTTTTTAGGTCAGAAGGCTCCTTATAGGCGAAGAGAGAGGCCGAGGGGGTGCCTGGGGTCACCACACCATGCCCTGGCATGACCAGGCCCAGCCCGCGCCTAGGGGTGGTGTGGCCAGCCCTTGGCTCTCCTCCATCTCATATTCTGGCTCCTAGAGTCTTCTGGAAAAATAGGCACTTTGGCTTTTATCTCGTCCAATTCCGAGAATATTCATTTTTTGACTTTCTAGAACCAAAAACAGCAGAAAACAGGCAGCTGGCACTGTGGGTCTTGTTAATAGGTTAGTCCAAGAAATCATATGAAAATTACTCCAAAGTGTGGACAAAACACAAGAAAGTGGATAAAACCAAGCACGGAGCATCAAAAATTATAGATACATTTGCAATGTATCACCCTCCGTTGCAAATGGCATACCAACTAATGTGAGAGAGACAGATAACCCCCTAAGCCACTTTATACGGTATGAGCCGTATGTCAAGCGTGGACCAGTCTCGCTAATGAACGCGTAAAGTCGGTTTGGGGCCACTTCATCAAGCATTACCGTGGTATACACAAGTACACGTGGGAGGGTAACAACTAAAAGATCAACGTCCACATGCTACATCTCGTGTGTTCTACCCGTACTAGCATTACTACGCATAGATCTAGCTTTGATACCACTATAGGGGTTCCACGTATGAAAACAATAAAAATTGACCCTACGCCCCTGAACCCCTGATGCTACCAGGACCTATCTATTAGGAATATAGTAATGGAGGGGCTTTTCGTGAACTTACCCTTGAAGACTGAAAAGCATTGTCAATGCTCAGGAGAACGTGGTTGATGTAGACGAGCCGAAGCCGACCTCAAGGTCGTGATGAAGTCCTTGCGCTCCTGTGGCTCCAACGACTTGAGTGCCTCAAGTGTCACACCTCGCGGGGAGTTACACACGTCGGGTGCCTTACGATGACTCCCGCTTCGCCGATCCAGCAGCAGTTGCGGAAGTAGAGCTCCTGGATCCGAATCCCGCAGCGCGACGGTGCTCCACGGTGAAGATGTCTCTCGTTCGCGCAGTCCGAACTTGGGACCACGGTCACGAGAGAGAGAGAATATCAATTGGAGGTCCTCCCAAAAGTGAGAAGACCTTTACTTATTATTGTGTGTATTTATCTGGCCAAATACCCCCACTATATATAGGGGAAAAGTAGGTAATACCTCCCTCAAAGTTCCGGGGTGGGACTAAAGGAGAGGAGGGGCAGGGGCAGCCGCCGGCTGGCCCTAGTGGGCCCCGTGTGGGGGGAGGCTGGGCTAGGCCCAACCAGCCCCCCCTTTGTCCCTTCTCCCTCTCTGCTTTCCCTAATGGGCCCTCTTCCCTCCGAGAATTGGCCCATTAAGCCTTTTGACTTTTTAAATTGATTTTATCTTTATTAAATAATTATGAATAAATGATTAAATCAATATTTAACATTCATTAACATATTATTTAACCTCTATGGTAATGGAACACTTCCACCTCCACTCCGGACATCCTTTGGACTTACCGAAACCCTTTCGGTTTTCTCTCTACAATTCTTTGGCGATTCTACCGATCCTATAAACACTCTCTAAGCATCATCAAGCCCTTAAGCGTGATACCCCATGGTTCGGGAACACTCCAGACATGGTCGGGACACTCCCACACCAATGATCAACAGAGGGACCTGGATGGCCATGTGACCCCTGTGCGTTCCACGAAGATCTTTCGTTGTTTGAATCGGGACAGTCGTGTCTTGTTCCCTTTGTCTCTTGATACTTGCATTGCCCGAGATCTGATAAATGACATCACCATCTTCTTCGCAGGCGACTCACCAGCTTCTTCGCATGCGACTTTAACTTCCGTGCGGGCTTTGCCGATGTAGCCACTCACTGCAAGCTGTGCTCTTGCACGTTCTCATCATCGTTGTTGTGTTCCTCAAGGCTGTGACTCGCCTCGATCTCACGCTGCTTCTGCATGTGAGTCTTCCAGGCCACGGGTACAGGCGCCGCGACCTCTGCCACTTCCTCCTTGTTGTCGGAGGGTTCCTTTTCCTCCTCTTCGAGCTCCTTGGGGACCTCCTCATCGAGTGGAGGAAGTCAATTCTCGAGAACCTAAAACAACTAACAAACACATAAAGAACAGTGGTCCGCTGACAAGGGCAACTGTAGAAGCGTGGCTACGAAGACGAGATTACAAAGCAAGGAGACTCACCGTGTGGTCCTGACGCTTTTCGGTGGTGGTGTATGGAGCAAGTCCAACTGTCGGATTGTTGTACTGTGTGTCTGTAATCTTCTTCAGCACAGTGATGTAGTCATTGGCCTCCCAAACCTCCTTGCAAGACTTCGTGGCATCATCCTTGCCGGTGTACTGGTACATCCAGTGGGCTCGGGTGGCCAGACGGACTAAACGCCACCTGAGCAAGGAGTTGTACAAGTTGATGACTTCCAAGCCCTCCTTCTTCAATGACGCGATCCGGGTCAGCATTTCATCGACGGCCATCCTTTGATCTCCTGGAAGTGAGGTCGCAGACAGCCGGCATGGCTCGCTCCTCTTAGCGATGTACGTCAGGAGGGCCATCTCACCATCGGGAGTGGATTCCTTCACATAAAACCATCTCTTTTACACTCCCTGGCCACCTTCTTCGGCAGCATAAGCTTAACGAAGGACACCTTGGGCTTCAGCTAAAATGTGACGCCTCCTCCTGCCAGGATGGGACCACCAGTTCCTTCGCGGGCGACGCGGCCGTGGAATAGCTCCAGCCACAAGGGAAATATGGGCGACATCCAAGATAGCTCTCGCAGAACATGACAAAGATCACGAGATGCTCCATGCAGTGCGGCCCTAGGTCCAATGGTTTGATTGCGTAATACGCGTAGAATCATCGGAATAAGATGGAGGTGGGGAACCCCAAGCCTCTCTCTAGATGGATCAGAAAGCAGATGAATTCCCTAGGGCGAGGCCTAGGTTCTGTCTCGCTGGATGCGGGGATCTGCCAGTTTCCCTTGCAGACGATGCCCGCGTCCTCGAAGGATTTCAAGGTGGTGTTGGTGCACTTTGACCTCCCCGATAGATCCTTTGGGGGTGCCATAGAGGGAAGAGGAGGGTCGCCTTGTCCGGAGAATTCAGATCGAGAGTGGATCTAGAGACTAGGAGTGCGCGGGGATGGAGAAATGCAAAGATTCGTCTTTTCCTCTGCCATTCTCCTTATAAAGAAGACGCTACCCACCAATTTCAGGATAATTGTTACCCTGCGGTAATTACGTCGAAGTTACCGTTGGTTTACCCAACGACTAGTTTGACCAAGCTGACAGTCCAACTTCTTCCACTCGACTCGCTTGCTGGAGCGCCTTGTCCATTCGATATGATGCAGCGACTCGAGCATAATTCCACTTACCAATACCACGACTGAAGACCCGGTGGATAAATTTCTTCCTTCATTGAGGGAGTCCTTCGTCGGGCGTCCAAATTGGACTCACCTACTCCGACTGCCAAATGAACACATGCGCCGAGTCGAAACTTGCCTTGGGGACTACTAATGGGGATATGCTGATTGGGGTATGCCCAACAGGATGTTTCGACTGGACCAGGGGCTTTGCGAGTGGGTTGCAGGACGGCGACTGGAAAGATACTAAAAGGAAGCCTGCCGACTAGAAGCTGGAGGCCCAGAAGCATAGCTGAAGCCCAGTTGGATTAGGTTAAATCCTCCGATTCCTTGACTGATTCGATTTTATTTTGTAAACCCTAGCTAGTTACCCTCTATATAAACCTCCCTAGGGTACTCTTTGTACTCACGTTCCATCATACACCCCTTTCAAGCGACTCGCTGCTTATCCGCCGAGTTTGCCACCCCTGTAACTCACTCGCCGATAATACAATCTAGCAGGAGTAGGTCTTTAGCCTACGGGGGGCTGAACCTAGGTAAACTCATGTGTCTCAGCCCTCATATCGTTCCGTAGATGGTCGTCCGCTCTTACCCTAAATCCTATCAATTGCTACCCCTGGTAGCGACTGTCGTGGTCATACCCACGACAACAAACAATCAAATGATACATTGTGCACCTTGCAAGGTCAATGAAGTATTTAAACAATGCATGTGTACTATGAAGTGGCAGATCAAATTAAAAAGAATGTGACATCTTTTGATAGAAGCACTTTGTGCACCATATAGAGTAGGTAGATAGGAAATGGAGCAATCATACGCCATGTGCATCATATAAACTACCAGATTATTTAAAAAAAGATATCCAACATATATAATGTCAAGTAAAGGTGTACATGCTCTATTATCCACTTTATATCCAAGGGAACCACGACAGAATATCACATTGTTGCAATCACAAGTCAACTAAAAATGCATAGGAACCATAACCAATTGAACCATCTGGTGGCTAATATTAAACTCGCAAGATCATCTGATCATGTATAGATGAAATCCAGCAGACATGAGTCAGAACACATGCACAATGTCTCTTGTTTATCATTAATCAAATATTGTATTTCTCATAGAAATTACCATCGTTTAAGTTAAGAAAATCATTACATTGCTTTAATCATGAGCAAACTAAAGAATCAAATTGGCAATAGAATCTATGTGTGCATCACGTAGAGTAGCTATTGAGGTAATGAATTAAGCAATCAAACACCAGGTGCACGATAGTCTTCCAGATCATATTACGATGCTTATAGTACATATATATAGTAACTGGGTATCATACAAAGCTTAATTATGCTTTTTATATCAAGGGAGAACATTGCTTCTTCTCTTAATAAAAAAGTACACCCTATACATACTATTAAATTTTACTAGGCTAGTAATTTTGAGAGTATCATCAGTTGTATGATGTAGTGATGCTGACAACATATATTAGATGATACTAGCTATAATCTCACTATGAGTAGTCTAGCTAGAGCTCCCTCCATTTCAAAATATAAGATGTTATGGATTTTGTGAAAAGAATGTATCTAGACCCCCTTTAGTGTTGGTAGAGTAACTTGGACTAGTATTTTATGCATTTTTAATAGTCCAAGTTACTCCCCACCAAGACCAAGTAATTTATACTAGTCTCATACAATAACACTAGACTATGTTACTACCTCCTTAGAGCATATAAGCTCAATCATGGTGGCAATCTCTAATATTATAATATAATATAAATTATCATAAAAGTAGATATACTTCAATCGCCACCACCTAATCATGGTCTAGTTAACATATATATAGATAAATAAATGATGATCAGTCAAATATAGCAAAAATATATCTCCACCATGATTGAGTGAGAAAATTGAATTATAAATCAAGGGATTTACGTTTGGTCTTTGTGCAACACCGTTAAAGGTCATCTTGTTCTAATCATTGACCAACTCATGTGGTGCCGACACTAGACAATATGACAATCTCCAGAGTGCATACAAACTCTTAAATATAGTAGAAAAATGCTATAATAGACTATAAATTAGCATAAAAGTGGATGTACTTAAATTACCACCACCTAATCATAGTCTAGTTGACACACACACATATATATAGATAGATAAATATGATGATGAGTCAAATATAGCAAAGAATAGATCATCACGATGATTAAGTGAGAAAATTGAATTATAAATTGAGAGATTTACATTTGGTCTTTGTTACATAGCAGAAAAATATAACATAAAAGTGGATATACTTAAATCCCCACCATCTAATCATGGTATAGTTAACGTATAGATAGATAGATGAACATACGTCAAATATAGAAATAATAGATCATCTCCAAAATCAAGTGAGCTCATTGAATTATAAATCGAGGGATTTACGTTTGGTTTTTGTCTAGTCTTGTTTAAGGTTAATCTTCTTCTAATCATTAGCCGAATCATGTGGTGCTTCGTACAAACAAGCATCTGACACTAAGCACATCTCAGGAAAAACAAGAGACTTACTATTTCTCTTTGTGAAGTTTAGTTGGAGGACATCTTGTTGTCAGTTCGTTCTTTGAAGACATCCACCGCATCCAGTACTCGGATATATGATCCATCTACTTTATTGTTGCTCCTCTGCATATAGGTTCAGGCCACTCATTCACATAAAATAGGTTTGCATTCAGCAATAGAATGCAATAGGTACTTACAAGATTGTAGGGGCGATTCACTCTAGGATTCTCCGTGTTTCTTGTGAGAGGAAATAATATAAGATAGTGGCTGTTGCTGTTTAGAAAGAACTAGATAGACATTATAGTATAATCACTTGTGAACACGTAGAGCAGGGAATGGCAGAATATAAACAAACATTTAAATGACATAAAGTTTGCCATGGCAACAAGATAGAAGGCAGTTATAGTCACTCCTTAGCACCAACAAGAGAGAAATTACAATGATTTAACATGTGAAATAGGATTGCAAACAAATTTGAAAATTTCCATAAAATTTGTCATGATCCACATAGCAAGCAGTTACTGTACTAACATTTGGATGAACAAGATAGACATTACAATGGTATACCTTGTGAACTTATAGAGCAAAGAATGCAAACCCATATGTGAAGTGACTTAAAATGCCATGAACTACATAATAAAAGGTAGATAGTGCTGCTACAGAAATTATATTTGAGAATCTTGAATTTATAGAGCAGGGCATGCAAATAACCATGTTAAGTGCTTGAAAACTTGCAATGTAATACTACATCCAATCCAAAATAAATAAGGCGTATACATTTTTCGCAAGTTAATCGATGCAAAATTTGGCCAAGTTTGTAGAACATACCAGGAACATCAACCATTCCAAATCAATGCCATTCGATACATCGGTGCATATATTTTCATAGACGCAAATGCCACAAATTAACCCTTAATATATTTTTCTATGATCTTGGTCAAAGTTATCATTGTTTGACTTTAAAAAATATTGGCCTTTATTTGATGGAATGGATGTAGTACACAATAGGCGGAAACTAGTGTCGGAGATTAATTGAAACAAATAATAATAGCATAACTTGCAGAGGGAATGCAAAACAAATAAGTTCAATGACATAAAATTTGCGATGAATTACATAAGAGAAGGCAGTTGCTATGGTTGCTTAGTATAACCAGATTGAAATTAAAATAGCATAAATTCTGAACTTGTAGAGCAGGGAATGTTAACCTACATGTTTAGTGTCTTAAAACTACCAATGAACTCCAAATATACATGCAATCAGTATTGTTGCAACAGACAAAGCAAATGCACATTATGATGACATAATTTGTGAACTTGTAGAACATGTAGGAAGCTTTATATGTTCAGTGAATTAACATTTGCCGTGAACTACATAATACAAATGAACTCTAATGATGTTAGTTTTGTACTACCAAACTGTTTATATATCTTAAGAGTAATTGTTGGTCAAAAAAAACACGTAGAACATGGACACCTTATACCTTGAAATAGAAGGAGTAGTTTAACGCTTGGATTTAACATAGCAAAAATTTAGCAAGGGAGAGTGGGATATCAACTAAGCTAGTATTGAGGTAGGAATTTAGCACCAGTACAGAAATGCAGTTCACTATCGCAGGCTTATACCTGCTATATTCAAATGAACAAGCAGATCTGGTTTACCTAGGTCACGTCATCATCTACGCATACACGACATCTTTGCGGGTCACGTCAAGGACGCCGAGGGTGCCCGGTAGTGGTTAGTCATGCTGAAGCAGATAGATCATGGTGGCATCGATGAAGCAGATCTGTGGAGGTTGTTGATGGGTCTGGCTTCCTTGCCAAGATGGCCGGTGAAGGAGATCCGGTATAGTCGACATCGTTGGTGAAGGAGATCTATTATGACCGATTATGGATTTGACGCTCCACAAGAGCATCGATGAAGCAGATCTAGTGTAGTGGACTATTGAGTTTGTGAAGAAGATCTAGTGCAATGCACACCAACGTAGGTGAAGCATGTCAGGTGCTATGGATGAGGGAGTCGGCAAACTAACACGGTTGTATGCTGAGGGTGTTAGCGAACTAGGTTCAGTAAGGTGGACGTCGGCTGATTCGGTAGACTGGTGAGGAGTATATGGTATCGAGGTATGGCGTCTAGGCCGGCAAAGTACAGTGGTGTAGGAGCCGGAGGTGGGATACGGGGTTTGGGGTGGCCTGTGGGCGGGCAAAGTGCGGTCGTGATGTTCCGGTGTGGTGGTGTAGGAGCTGGAGGTGAGATAGGGGGTTTGGTGGCGTGTAGGCCGGCGAAGTGTGACGGAGATGATTATGATGCGGTGGTGCAGGTGCTGGAGGTGAGAGGGGGTTGGGTGGCGTGTAGGCCGGCGAAGCATGACGGGGATGCTCCGGTGCGGTGGTGCAGGAACCAGAGGTGAGATTGGGGTTAGGGTTTTTTGGAGTGCTACTTGGGAAATGGCATCGGTGGAAGGTGGACTATCCAGCTTCAGAGCTGTGGGGACTGGAGGGTATTATGAACCATACCCATACCCCGACATTAGTAGTTGGGCCATTGTTAGGGGTAGAAAAGGAATTTCATACGGCTAAAACTTAGGGCATGACCACTCTATATATTTCGGTGGAGGTGAGGCGGGAGAATTTGCCTCTGGTATTTTCAATTTGGCTATACAGTTCAAAAGACATAGAATAATAATATCCTATCCTAGGAGTAGCTATAGTCCAATGACTAGAAAAAATAGTTTACTGTATGGTCCTAGCCTTTGTAGGTACAGAGTATTTCCGGAGCCATTTCTGCAAAAATAGGGTCTCTGCCTTCGGCTTAATTACATACACACATGAAGATAGTAACATGAACTAGTAGCACTATGTTATTAGTACCCACTATGACCAGCCTAAGGGACTACCAAATTTAGACAAGCCACTAGAGATCAAGGAAAAAATACTAGCGTGCTATTTAATTTAGCATGGCTTTTCTCGAGATGATATGAAAGTTATAGCGTGCTAATAACGCGCTATTTTACAAAATAACATTTTGTAAAAATTTAAAAATATATCAGGTATATCATGAATATCAAGGATTACAGCATCTAATGAATTGCCTAGAGTAATACTTGTAAATGCATAATCAATTCCGGTGCTAGCCAAGGTGGAGGAGAACTGGCAAGGCTAAGTCTAGGTTCATCGTTGGGTGCTGCAGGAGGAGCCGATAGCTTGACGCGATCACTTAAGTTTAACAATCAAAATTTTCATCGTATATTTGCTTACTCGACACATTCATCATATGCTCTCTCACTCCACACCTGCCAACAAACAATAACGTCCTAAACTTGAAATAGCACTAACACTTTGATGTATTACCGCGATATATCAAGCTATTTAAAAATAGCGCCATAGCGAGCAAAATCTTGAAAAAATAACATGGACTCTCCAAATACGCTACAACACACCAAATAGCGTGAAATAGCACGCTATTTTTCCATGCTAATTCTCTAAGGATGGTCAGAGTGGTAAGTAACTTGGAGTAGTAATATGCATATATTGTGCTAAATACTATCAAAAGTAGTATCTTTTAGATGCTAACGTAGAAAAGAAGATCCAACAACTGGAAATGTTGGGATTCGAGAGTCTTGATCCAACGCTCAATATTCGAAGTTATCCATATACTGTATATAATAACTAGTGAGTTACAAGTGTCTTGCACATGAGAATCAGATAATATAAGTATGCCATATCATTTTTTATGTAAAATTATAATAGGTGAAACTCAAAAAATAATTATAATTTTGAGCCACATTCATAAAGTATCGCATGTGTTTGGTTCTTGTACTTTTTGTATCATCTAGAAATCAACCTATAACTACCTAAATAATCTGCATCCGTAAAACTGATCCGTAAATAAATTCTATTCTATAGGAGTACGTGGGCGGGGCCGAGAGGAAACTGCATGCCCTTCGTCTCCACAACCGCTCATGCATGCATCTCCCGATGTTCCTAGCGGTTCCTTTCATCTTCTTGATCCCATTCCTTTTCTGTCACCTGGTCGGACCTCTACAAAACAAAAGAAGGCGCCAATCACCATCCATGGCGCCACTGTTCGACAATATGTACTTCTTCCTAGACCCTGCAAACACCACCATATTACAGGTGGCGTATACCAACAAAGCGTTGGTGGTGAACGATTACATCGAGAAAATCCAAAAGCTCCTGGAGGAAGCGGATGACAGGATTGTTGGCCTCGACATCGAGTACACCAACAAGAAATCATCGATGCAGAAGGATGTCGTCGTCTATCTATGCGTGGGCACAGATTGCCTGGTCTGCCAGATCTGCCAGGCCGACAAGCCATGCTCCAAGCTAGCAGAGTTCCTCGCCAACCCTAACATTTAATTTGCAGGCATCGACATTGGCAACGACGGTATCAGGCTTAGGCATTCTCTAGTTCTAGTGGCGAACTTCGTGGACATCCAGAAGAGGTGGAAGCCTGCCGGATCCACAAATGAGAAGGATTCTTTGGCTGACTACACTGTGTCCCTCATAGACATCCATTACAAAGCCATGAAGAAGAAGAAGAAGGATGTGGACCACAAGTAGTGGGAGGAACATGCCCCTGACTGAAAAGAAGATCCAGTATGCAAGCCTCGATGCCTACGCGACCTACGAGGTATACATGCAGATAGTGAACTTCGAGAGGGGTCAACAAACTCTCAAAATGTTCAACAAAAAAGAACTAAATAAGAAGGGCAAGGGCAAGTGCAAGAAGACGAAACACAAAATGGTATACCATGTGACCTATGAGTATATCTTTGCGTTTTGGTCTATGCTTGCTTGATACTACTAGTACTACTACTCGCAGAAGTTAATTCTTGTATATATTGTAGGCATGCAAGGGGCGGAGGTAAGAATTAATGAAGGAATCACAAATGTTTCTTTTATTTTCTCTGCAGAGTGCTAGTAAGAGTGTAGGTTTAGGCATCGTAGCACGACACTATCCCACTACCCCCCAATGAATTTTCTTATCAATCAATAGCCATGGCAGATTAATTCTATAGTGGTAGAGACTTTCTTTGAGTAATTCTATTTATACTTATGTAGGCGAAGTTCTGCTGAAGGACAGAGGATGAATGTGCACCTGAAAAACTGATAGTAGCACTGTAGCACTAGAAGCACAAGATGAACTTTTGTCGATTGTCCGAATGTATGTTGAGTAGTAGAGTATAAACATATATACTACTACCTGCTATGTACTAGTACTACTATTAGCAAAAAACCACCATCCCTACTGTGAAAATAATATGATTTCTTCCAACCAAACTACTACTCCAAAATGGCTATATTTACTTGTCACGAAAATGGATGTATCTAGACATGTTTTAGTGCTAGATAGGAGTACATCCAATCCATCGACAATAATATGAATCGGAGGGGAGTGCTACTACTACTACTGTACTCTACTATTATACTACTACTACGTACTAGTACCTCTGTTTGGGATTATTAGGCCATAGAGCTTTTTAAAATTGTAAGAAATTATAAGACCTATCTTCTTTATTGTCCTAATTCCCGTGACTCGTTAATTTAGATATCTCTGTTTTCTCTCGGTCTCCCAATGCATGTTGTTTCATCTCTTATCATGTCCCCTATTTTTAACTAGCATCTCATGCATGTAAAACTAGTGGTGCATGCATAAATTAATTAGAGTGAATAATTCATCTACTTGGTAGTATTAGTGAATTGACCCTCTGGCATTACAATCCTAAACCTAGGGCCTTATAATCCTATACAACTTACTACAGTAGCAGTACTACTCATTAGAGTACATCCACCGAACCCATCGGAAGTTAAGACTTCATGAAAAATACTCAAGAGAGTACATCCACCGAACTCATCTACCTCCGTTTCAAGGAATAAGGTGCACGCGCATTCCGAAGTAAAGTTTGACCGAATAAATAGAGCAACTAAAATTTACTTATATTGTGTATAATTAGTATCATTAAATTTGTATTGAAAAAACTTTCTAATGATGCTAATTTTGTACCAATATTCTTTATATATATTTAGAGTAAATCTTGGTCAAACAAAAACACGAAAAACAAGGGAGCCTTATTTCTTGGGATGGAGGTAGAGTACTACTACTACAAAATCCTCCATTCCTTGTATGCAAAGGATCTTTCTGCAATTAAACCAATTAACATCAGCTTACATCCCCACTAAAACTTGATATGAATGAAGAAACGCAGCTGCTTTGACATAGCAGGACCGACCAGGTAATGCGGCGACACCACCAGGCAAGACATAAGGTACTCAAACGTGATGTCTCCCAGCTTAACGGAGCTCGACGGATCGAGCTCCACCGTCATGGTGCCGGTCCTCCTGCTACCATCCGTCTAGGAGAGCAGTGGCGGGCATCCCACCCACATCCTCACCCAGTACACTGGCAAGTCGCACATCGCGACCCTAACACAGACCACCGACATGAGGGAGACCAGGCCTACCATGCCAATCGTCAGGACGAACACGTTGCCGTACTACTCCCCGAAGAGGATGAGCCAGCAGGACGCCTCGCCCGACAACGACACTAGCTACTAGAATCCTTTGGTGGTGGCATACTGGATCTTGTGCACTTGGATCGAGTGGACCGCTTCGACGTGGGAGACAAGCACTAGTGGCGGGGCGCAAAGTTGCAGCCGGTCTCCGTGCAAGTGCAAGGAGCGTATCGACACGTGATTTCATGCTCGTGGAGTTTGTAGTAGGGTAGCAAACTACTGCAGCCTTTGTGGGCGCACTCGACCCTAGCCACTGATAGGACGACATCCATGGCAGGCTCGTGGGTGAATCCACCGCTAGGGTTGCGGACGTAGTAGTGGCAGACTAGATGAATATCCACACACTAGAGAAATAGAAGTTCGAAAAATAAAATAGTTGCATGGATGAACTAACAAAAGAAGAATCAATGGATTGTGAGGGAGAAAGGGAGAGACCTTCTAGACCCGTCGGGGCTTGAGGGGCTAGGAGTAGGAGGAACAGTTGAGAACGGTGGCTTCCATCTTCAGAGTGACTGTCCCAAGCATTACAATTTGGATGGTGGGAAATGAGGACTCTCTGATCCGGCCTCGAACCGTGCCCTTCTTTTATGCCACCATTGATAATCAATGAATCTCTACCTGATTGCTTTTTTCCTTTTTTGTACTAGGGTCTTTTTTGTATATTTTGAGGCCTTATCTATAAATTCCTGGTTTAGTTGGACAAGATTAGCAGCCTCTTTGTATTTGTGCACCATCCTTTTATTAGTAAGTTGCACATGCCTTGCACATGAGAGTCACATAATAATAAAGTATGACATATCATCACTATATAAAATTATGCTCTATAATAGGGAAAGCTCAAAAAAGTATTAAAGAGCCATATCTATAAAGTAATAGTGTATATTTGGTTCTTCTACTTTATATCATGTAGAAATAAATGTTTATTAGCTACCTAGTACTTGAAAATTTTGGGACCATGGTCTAGGGAAATGATGGAGGAGATTCTAGAATGATCAAGAAGTGTGTTTTCCAGGTATGCATATAGTCATTCTGCTAAAAACTATCAATAGAATCTTCTAGATCCTAGACTGGAAACAAATATCCAACGGTTGACAATATTGGGATTTGCGAGTCTTGATCCAACATTAAACATTCAACATTATGCGTACATTATATTACAGTAAGATTTGATGCAGCTCCACGGCTAAAAACTAAATATTCGTGTGATGTTCTATGCGATCTTATTCGAGAAAAAAATCAAATCCGAGGATTGGGAGATAAATTTGTGGTTCAAGCTAGATTTTATCTCGTACAAACAACATGGCTCACACGATGGGGGTCTGCTTTCTCTCTACCTCTAGGCTTCATATGTAGTAGTACCACCAGACAAGTACTCTCAGAACTATAATCATGTGCGAAAGCACTACACGTACCTGATGGGTGCTACAAAGCTTTCTAAGAGGGGACAGGTAGAGAAGAGAGGGAAGAGCAGGGATCTATGATGATTTTCCTTCAACTTCGGAAGCAAGGACATAATAATAGTGATTGTAAGGATGAATAATGATGAATTTTTTTGTCCATAGACATTGTAAGAAGTTGAATTTTTCAAACCTGGTGGTGGTTTTTTATATATTCAAATCTTGGGTACCTTAAACAATTTCTGGAACCTATAATGCACTCGTTGTGTAAATTTGATATATATAATTTTGGTAGATCGATATAAAGTAGCTCCAATCAGATAAAATAGCTACTAGACAGATTGGAAATTCATGTTATTACTTGAAAATAGCTCTTAAACATGGTCCGGTATGTGCGAATAATGTGGTATTACCATTATGGGCCTTATTCTTCTTCGTGTACTAACTTAACAAATAAACATTGTCTATCACTTACAAAACTAAAAACTATTTTTTGTTCATAAAAGTTGGAAACTATGATTGTAAACACATTCTCCCATACCAACATGCGCTCATCTAGTAAATATGGACACACTATTCGTCTACTTCAATGTAGATATAGCCATGACCCTGGTCATTTGATTTGGAAGCTAAGCATATTCACAACATGGTAGGCCATATTGCGAGGCATGGTTTTTAAAGTAATCAAAACTCATATTTATCACAACTAGTATGCTCAAGAGAACACGAAGCACAAGTTATATATTATTTGATTTTTATTGAAAAAATCATAACTACTTCAAGCTTGTCAACCGTTGTGAAATTCTTTGAAAGAACTTGATGGTTTCAAACCTCTACTTGTTTTTTATAGATTGACTACTCTAGTACCTTAAAGCGATTTTATGCAAAATCAGAGAGCTAGCAATCTATCATGTAGTCATAGTTAAAATTTGATCTGATTTTGATAAATCATCAACAAGTAGTTTAAGTGGTTGAAATTAGCTAGAAAAGTCAAAAGTTCATTTAATTGGAGAATTTCCCATAAAACATGCTCCGCTTTTGTTTAAAATGGAAGGCTAGTAGCTAGATTTATGGCCTTAATTATTCACTATGTACTTTGCTAAATAATCTACAAATGTAAACATTGTTTACCATGCCCATATGTGCATTTACCGAATACAGGCATTATTATCACATAAGCATGGTCATTTGTTTTGAAACCCAAGCATGTTCGTACATTTTATGCCATATTGCGAAGAAATACTCTCAAGAGTTATGCAAGCAAAAGCTTGCCATTTTTTTCATGGCAGGTGGGGATTCATGCAAGAGGAAGTCGTGCACAAGTACTATAGATTTTTTGCTATTTTCTTGTTTTTTTAAAACTCACCAGAATTTGTCGGTCAACATGTAAATTCTTTGCAAGTTGAATCTTTCAAACCTCCTAGTGCTTGTCGCTATTGTATTGACTAACTTGAGTCCCTTAAAATAATTTCACGGATCTAGCTCAACATGTGAGGGTGGTCCAACAGGGACATTTTTGATTTAATATTTTTTTATTTTTTGTATAATATATAGGCTATTTAAAAATCTCAAGGTGGTCCATTCATCGTCCTAGACACCATTTGGATCCGCCACTTTGTAGGCGAAGCTTAGGAGCGAGCATCCTATCATGCGATCATAGTTCAAGTTTGACATAATTTTGGTAAATGATAGATGGAGTTAAGTGGCAAAATTAGCTAGCTCGTAAATTCATGTAACTTGAGAAATGCCCATAAAATTGTGTGAACTATGTGTGAAAAAATAGGGTTGTCATATGGGCCTTATTCCACGTGTGCTTGCTTACGAAAACAGTTACTTGGAAAATTGTACCTGATTTTCTAGTCATAAAAATTGGAAAATTACAAATGTAATAAACATTGTTTACCATGCCAAGATGCGCCAATATATCGAATAAGGGTACCTTATCATAAATTATGATGTAAATATGGTCATACCTTGGTTGTTTGGCTTCAAACCAAGGTATGTTCCTACATGGTAGGCCACTAGGCCATATTGTGAAGGTTTTTTTACGGAAGTTACCAAAACTTGTGTTTATCATTCCTCGTGGCAACCAAGGTAGTATGTTCCTACTACATGGTTGGCCATATTTCTCTTAGAAACTTTGTAAGTATGTGAGGTGGGCCATTTACACATAAAGTAATCATGTGTAAGTACAGTAAACCTTTAGAGGTAACTAGTGCATTGTACAAGCAGGCTATTGGCTATACTATTGGAATTGCTCTAAGGACTAGTCAGCATGCTATAAGTAAAATAGTACGGTGTGTACACCGTGTATTTAGGGTTCTTTTGATTCAAAGGATCTGTAAAACATAGGAATAGGAAAAGTGCAGGAATAGAATGACATGACACTTATAATCCTGTATGAATGAAAAATGCAGGAATAGGTAAGATAAGATGTTTGATTATACCGCAGGAAAAACACATGAAATTTTATACGGTTTAGGTACATGTCATAGTTGTCATAGACACATAGGAACTTTTCCAAGAGGTCTCACCTCTTGTTAGAAATCCTATAGGATTGTAGTGTAGGGAAGCAATACATAGGAGTTTTGTAGGATTTATTCCTTTGAAACAAACACACTCTATTGAAAAAATTCCTATGGATTGAAATCCTATAGAATTCCTTTGGAAATACTTTGAATCATCTAGATTGTGGTGGAGTCAAGTCAACAAAACCAAGTTCCATATGAGCTACTCCTACAACCTAATTAATTAGGCCTTGCATGACACTAGATACATGTTATTACCCAATACTATGAAGGTAGTAACATGTGAAAGTTTTACTAGTCTAAGTTATTTAGCACTTGAGCAGCCTAAAATATGGAAGAGAAAGAAAACATCCAGCCAAATCTCATTTTGGGTGGAAGCACGAGGTAAACAGAAGGAAAGTTGGGCTGGACCACCACGGGCCCCAACTTTCTCTGCACTGCTGCGCTACACAGTTTTACTCCATTGTGCGGAAGCTTACATGGGAAGGAGAGGTGACTGCGTTTTGCCAAAAAAAGGAAGAGGTGACTGCTGTGATGCTTCCCACCTAAACAAGTGCCAGGCATAGATGCATGAGTGGAGTAGAGCAGCCAATGCCGCATTGAATAGGAGAGAGGGAGGATGCTTCTCCTTTATCTAGGAGCCTTTTCTCTCATGAAAGGCAGCGACGAGACAGAATTTTGGGTGGAGGAGTCTTTTTTTGAAACAAGGCAAACGACTTGTGGTGGTTGGAGCCCTTGCTCGCCTTGCCAGTAGTATGAGATTGACTAGGCACCAAAAGATGAGTACTAATAATACAAACAAGATTAATACTTGAGTACTACTAGTAGTTGCTATAAGTTCCATAGTTCCATCCAGGAGCAATAGTGGCCAGTATAAGTACAGTAGCTTGTCAGGATCCTTCTTGCTTCCTCGAATGCCTCCTGGTCACACTAAGGCTCGAATACAAGTTTGATGATATTCATATCAACTTCCAATGAATCGGGATACCGATGGACACGTTGAGACGAAGTCCATGTGCGTGTTCCTTGAACCGGAAGATAGCCATTTCGTGTTCTAAGAGCTCTGCGTCCCTGACAACATTTCGCTAGCTCGTACCAGTAGTTATCACCGCACGCCCATCATCGCTCATGACAATCATGACTTCAATCCTACGAGAATTCCATATGAACCAAAGTTTGTTTGACTCTATCATAGTAGGACAAACAGAGGATTCTAAAAAATAGGTGTGAGTGGATGTTTATTTTCCTACAAAATCTAGTGCAAAGGAATAATTAGTAATAATTCCCGTGGGAATCAATACTACAAATGTATCAACCATCTTGGGAAAATTTCCTATAGATTTAATCCTACAAATTTCTTAGGAAAATCTTTTGAATTAGATGGCTGCTACAATTTCTTACCTTTTCGAGAAAAAAATAAAATTTCTTACCATACCTCCCCTCCTTTTCTGAGTAAAGAAGAGGTGAGCTCGCTCCCTACAAAAAAGAGGTGAGATCGCTAACATAGAAAGGTATGTCAGGTTCGATCTGGAGACTTTATTCTCCAGAAAATCCCACCTTCTCTATGATAAACACACATTATTGCCGTAAATGATGTACCTTTCGAACCAATCTTTTAACTCGTAAGAATGACCTACACAAAATAAAAATAAATCTTAGAGAGTAGTATAGTTTTGCATAGTCTAATTTGATGTTCACAATCCAAGTAAAACTTTACCCCTTATAGCTGAAATTTCTTCCTCATCACTATCAGTTACATAACAGTCAGTGTAGCAGATCTCATCATCACTTGAACTATCCATGATTTTCTATCTTGCTTGGAATTGGAACCTATAAATGGCATTACAAGATACTTATTATAACACTAAAATGCATGGAATTATAACTAGTTCAAGTGACAAAATGTTATCCCTAGCAGCAACCAACATGTTTCGCCAAGGATTCACTTCGAAAAAGTACATCAATCTCAATATATTTGTATTCATGCAGATTTAAACTATGAGGAACAAAATAGAGGGCAATGAAAGAGATCTGAAAAATCGGTTTAGAGACAGATAATGGAATTAATACAAAAATAGGAACTGCGAATGTTTTCTACAAGGGAGAGATGAAGATTATACCTCGTTGTTCTGGCTCGCAGTCCGTGTAGCGCTGACATGCACGTTGATCTGTCTAGTGCTAGAGATGATGGCAGCAGTGAGAGGAGGCGGCGGTGAGAGGATGAGTGTATTTTCTGGATGATTGTGGATGGATTGGGCAATGCGGAGGTGGGCATAGTAGAAAAGGCTGATTTATAGGGGTGCCGGGTTCATGTGAATGTAGTCGTGCTTCCTTGGTGTAGGGTGAGAAATGGAATATATTGAGTAATAAAGTAAAATATAGGAAGGTTGGCCAGGTTCTGATAAAGTGCATGGAATGCGATGGTAGTAGTACGACAGTTCTATTAAAAATGTACTTCCTCCATCCCAAATTATGACGCGTATAGTTTTTTGTCAAAGTTAACAAACTTAAAGTTTGACCAACTATATAGAGAAATTTTTCAACATCTACAATATCTAATGCACACTATATGAAGATATATGTCATAACGGTTCTAATGCACACTATATGAAGTCAATGATTATTAGCTATCTAACACTTGAAAATTCTGGTAACATGGTCTATAGAAATGAGGGAGAAGATTCTAGAATGATGGAGAATTGTGTTTTGAGGTTTGTGCATAGCATTCATTATGTTGAAGACTATCAATAGAATCTTCTAGATGCTCGAATGGAAGAGAAGATCCAACAACTGTAAATGTTGGGATTCTCTAGTCTTGATCCAACGGTCAATATTCAAAGTTATTTGTACACTATATATAGTGGTAAGATAAGATAAGCAATACTATCAATAGTATCTTCAAGATGCTAAAATGGAAAAGAAGATCCAATGGTTGTCAGTATTGCGATTTGCAAATCTTGATCGATCCAACGGTCAATATTCAAAGTTATTCGTAAACTATATAGTGGTAAGATAAGGTAAGAAAGACTAACAATAATAGATGCTAGAATGGAAAAGAATATCCAACGGCTAGCAATGTTGGGATTAACGAGTCTTGATCCAACGGTGAATATTGAAAGTTATTTGTACATTATATAGTTCTAAGATAAGATAACAAAGACTATCAATAGTATCTTCTAGATGATGGAATAGAAAAGAGGATCCAATAGCTTGCAGCAATGTTGGGATTTACAGGTCATGATTCAACGGTCAATATTCAAAGTTATCTATACACTATATATAAAATAAAAATATAATAGTGGTAAGATAAGAAAATAAAGACTATCAATAGTATAACTTCTCGATGCTAAGATGGAAAAGAAGAATGGTTGGCAATGTTGGAATTCACGAGTCTTGATCCAACGGTCAATATTCAAAGTTATTTGTACACTATATAGTGGTAAGATAATATAACAAAGACTATCAATAGTATATTCTAGATGATGGAATGGAAAAGAGGATCCAACAACTAGCAACAATTTAGGAATTCGCGGGTCATGATTCAACAGCCAATATTCAAAGTTATCCTTATATTATATATAATAGTGGTAAGATAAGAAAAGAAAGACTATCAATAGTATATTTTCTCGATGCTAAATGGAAAAGAAGATCCAACAACTGGCAATGTTGGGATTCGTGAGTCTTGATCCAATGGTGAATATTCAAAGTTATTTGTACACTATATAGTGGTAAGATAAGATAACAAAGACTATCAATAGTATCTTCTAGATGATGGAATGGAAAATGGGATCCAACAGCTAACATAAATTTTGGGATTCGCGGGTCATGATTCGATAATAAAAGAAAGACTATCAATAGTATAACTTCTTGATGCTAAAATGGAAAAGAAGATCCAACGGCTGGAAATGTTGGGATTCACAAGTCTTGATCCAACGGTCAATATTCAAAGTTATTCGTACACTATATAGTGGTAAGATTAGATACTAAATACTATCAACAGTATATTCTAGATGATGGAATGGAAAATAGGATCTAACAGCTAGCAACAATTTAGGAATTCGTGGGTCATGATTCAATGGACAATATTCAAAGTTATCCCTATACTATACATAATAGTGGTAAGATAAGAAAAGAAAGATTATCAAAAGTATACCTTCTCGATGCTAAAATGGAAAATAAGATCCAACAGCTGGCAATGTTGGGATTCGCAAGTCTTGATCCAACGGTGAATATTGAAATTTATTCATACACTATATGGTGGTAAGGTAAGATAACAAAGACTATCAATAGTATATTATAGATGATGGAATGGAAAAAAGGATCCAACAACTAGCATCAATTTTGGGATTCATGGGTCATGCTTCAACAGTTAATATTAAAAGTTATCCATACACTATATATAATAGTGTTAAGATAAAAGAAAGAAAGACTACATATCGATAGTGTATCTTCCTGATGCTAAAATGGAAAAGAAGATCCAACAACTGGCAATGTTGGGATTAACGAGTCTTGATCCAACGGTTAATATTCAAAGTTATCCATACACTATATAGTGGTAGGATAAGATAACAAAGACTATCAATACTATCAATATTCTAGATGCTAGAATGAAAAAGAAGATACAATGGATGGAAATATTGGGATTCACGAGCCTTGATCGAACACTCAACGAATAACCTCGAATATTGAGCATTGGATCAAGACTTGTGAATCCCAACATTGTCTGCCGTTGCATCTTATTTTCCGTTGTAGCATCCAAAAGATATTATTGATAGTCTTTAGCACAATGGACACTATGCACAAACCTCAAAACACACTATCTTCTCCATCATTCTAGAATCTTCTCCCTTGTTTCTCTAGACCATGTTACCAACAATTTCAAGTAATATTAGGTATATCTAATCAACATTGACTTCTACATGATACAAATACTAGAATCAAATATACCCATACTTTATAGATGTCGATCAAATTTATAATTTTTTGAGCTTTACCTATTATATAGTCTTACTACTATATAGTGTATAAATAACTTTGAACTTTGACCGTTGGATCAAGACTCGCGAACCCAAACATTACAAACTATTGGATCTTCATTTCCATCATAGCGCATATGTAATGTTCATAGCGCTAAAGACTATCAGTAAAGTCTTCTATATGCATTCTAGAGTGGATACAAGATCCATAGTTTGCAATGTTGGGATTTGTCAATCTTGATCCAAAGGTCAAAGTTCAAAGTTATTTGTACATTATATATAGTACTAGTAAGATTATATCTCAAAAATTATAAATTTGACCGACATCTATAAAGTGTGGGTGTATATTTGGTTCTTCTACTTTGTATATCATGTAGAAGTCAATGATTATTAGCTCTCTGATACTTGAAAATTCTGGTAACATAGTCTAGAGATACGAGGGAGAAGATTCTAGAATGATGGAGAAGTGTGTTTTGAGGTTTGTGCATAGCATTCATTGTGATGAATACTATCAATAGAATCTTCTAGATTCTATTAATGGTGTCGTGGTATTGTCAATGAGTACACCATGGAGGGGTCCTCACAGTGCGTGTTTAGAGACGTGGGGTAAGGCGGAGAGTTGGCTGGTACGAGGTAACATAGCTTACCCATGTTCAAGTCCCACAACGGTGGCGGAACTCTACTCCTGCTATAAATCACTATAATGGCAATACGCCGAGTTACAGAGATTGGTTCGCTGTGCAAGGTGTTACATGTTGTACATAGCAATCTAGCTTGTCTTGCCCTAAAGGCTCCCACAGGTCCGGCTTATAAAGGCGCCAGAACCTAGGGTTTACAGGGAAAGGTCCTTGCCGGACAATGTAAAGAGTCCTACACTAATACGAACTAGTCTTTTGTGTCTTGCACTCCAAGGCTTCGAGTATGTCGGTGACTCCTGCGTAGCATTCCTTTATCCGGCATGGGCCTCCCTTCTGGATCCATCTAACTGGGCCGCCCAGCAGGCCATAGGCCTTGCTACCAACTATGAGCCACCCGGGTTAGCCGGAATATGGATGTGCTATGGTGATACCCATTTAGCATATCCACAACAGTAGCCCCTCGAGGACTTTGAAATCTTGTGTCGCCTTGCTCATTGATCTTGAATGCTCTGTTTAGGTGATGCCGGCAATTCGTCGAGCAATATCTCAAAGGTCTCCCAAAGAACCATGCAATCCTCTCCGGCTTCACACAGCTGGAGATTCCTTGAGTCTTTGTTTCTAGAGTTGGAGAATCTCCGCCTTTTGATGGAATCTTCAGATGTGACCCTTCACTACAACTATCAGGAGGATGACGTAGGGTGTAGCCTACACTACCTCGAAACTCACAAAAGGCAAGGAATTAATCATCAACTATTTTCACGCGCTCGAAATCCAAAATGGTAAAGCGACAAAGACGGAGGACATGCTGAAATTACCGCGCACGTTCATCTCCACGTCGGCAACGCTCCATCTGTCAGATCCTTTTGCACGAATCTTGATGCGGGGTCTATATATTTTCACCCCAACCAGGTTCTTTTCTTTTTACCCACATTTGCTCTTACATCTTCATCTTCCTCTAGCCGCGTGCCCGTTCGAGCTCCTCCTTGGAAAACCCTAGCCAGAGCTCCCTTCACCTCCACCTACTCCCAGCATCACAATGACTTCCAGCAGCTCCATTCCTTTGACAGCGGCGACCCCCGAGGCTATTCTAGAGCCATCCTAGGGAGGAACTATCCCGTCGGAGGGGGTGGTTGCCCTGTCACCGCCGTGGTGGAAACCACTGGTGACAACAAAGAACGAGTGGCGCCAGATGCCGCTGAAGAGGACAATGACTCCCACAAGGGAGTGTGGAGGGGCTCTGACCTCTCCACCAAAGATCTGCAAGAACTGGTCACCGAAGGGTATCTCCCCACGGTGAACGATTTGGTATGGCGGTTGGCGCCGGCCAGCGAGGTGTCCCCTTCTTCCCAAGTCGGATAAAATGTGTACCTCAAAGCTCAGCTAGTACGAGGCATAAGCCTGCCATTCTCCGACTTCTTCCTGGACATTCTCCGGCACTTCTGGGTACTTCCCCACAACCTCTCTCCCAACTTCGTAGCACTGTGCGAAGGATTCCTAGGTATCAAACCTAGATTAGATCTGTTCATATACTTTTTTACCGTCAAGAGAGAGTCTATAGAGTCCAAGGACGAATTGCGGATTTGTGGAACCATTAGCTTTAAGATCCGGCCTAGCCGGCGTTTCCTCGACATCGTAGGGCATGAGTCATGCAAGAACTGGCAGTGCACATACTTCTATGGCCCAGATATTCCCTTGCCGGACTGCCATGAGACATCCCGACTTTGTCGATGGAGCCTCCGCCGAAGTGCACGCATGGCAGACCCCAGCCTCCCTTCCATCCGACGGCGAGGCTAACTGTGCGTAAGGCGGATTGAATGGCTCATGGACGGAGGTCTGACGGGCTTGGATCTAGCCATGTGCTAGTTTGTTAGGCGGATCCAGCCTCTGCAGCACTATGCCGAGTTGATGTGCAAATACACTCAAGACAGGAGGGATCCCATGCGAATTTCGCGGGATAACTTCTCCGTTGACTCTATTAAACTATGGCTAAAGGACATTGTCAAGGTGAAAGACGGGAAGAACGGCTTCAAAATCACCTATGACATGTTCGATTGCGGAAAATGCCCAGAGGGTGTTGTCTGCAAAGTTCCCACCATGTCCAGCCCCCAGACTACAAACGGCCAAGTTATCAGTATGGTTCGCAATTCTTCAGCTGGAACACTTGGTTGTCTTGCATAGAACTGACACCCAAGGCATGTTTGTACCAACTTGTCAGCGTCCGCCTTGGAAGTTAACCAGTATAATCCTTGTCGAAAGGCCTTAGCCACCAATTATTGGGGAGCAGTGTGATGCCCGTAATCTCTGAGATGTATCTCGCTGAGGATTTCAATACCTTGTTGTTGGGAGATGCATCGAAGGAAAACTCCTATGGTACTTCTTCTGTATAGCTGGCCGTCAATGATGATGTAGCCTTTTTGCTCTGCGTACTATTTGCTGGCTTTCAACTTTGTCAGCGGGCAGAGTTCCATCTTGTAGATAGTCCATGAACGGTTTCGTCCAAGCTATAGAGGTCACTGTTACCGTATAAACAAATGAGTCCACTCTATCCGGGTTGTTGGGGTCCGCTCCCTTCACGGATGGGGTCCATAAATGTTCCAGGAAAACACTTGGCGGAATTGGTCGACGAGCCGATCTAAGCTTTGACAGTAGATCTGCCACCTCATTCTCCTCCCTTTTGACGTACTTGACTTTGTAGCTGTCGAAGCACTTGGCTATTTCGTGTACTTCGTCTCGATATGCCACCATCATAGGGTTCCACGCGTTCCAGGTGCCAGCTACCTGCTAGGCAACCAAGTCAGAATCTCCACAGCAAACTATGCGCTTGATGCCAATATCCTTGGCCACACGAAGTCCATGAAAGAGGACCTCATACTCTGCCATGTTATTGGTAGAGTTGAAGTGGATCTGCATGACATATTGCAACTTTTCTCCTATTAGTGATTGCAATAATACACCAGCCCCTAAGCCGTTGAGTAGATTTGATCCATCAAAGTGCATGACCCAGTATTCCGGCTCTAGTATAGGAGTGTCTTCTGGCAATTCTATCCAATCTGCAATAAAATCTGCCAATGCCTGTGATTTGATAGCATCGCGTCTCTTGTAGGTGATTTCAAAGGAGGCAAGTTCAATGCCCCACTTTGACACTCTCCCTGTAGCATCGCTGTTGTTGATGATGTCGAACAGTGGAGCTTTACTCACCACTATGATGGGGTGCTCCTGGAAATAATGCCTTAGCTTGCATGAAGCAAGGAAAACTCCATTAGCTATCTTTTGGTAGTGCGGGTAATGGTGTTTGGATTCCGTCAAGACCTCGCTTACATAGTAAACGCGTCGCTGAACTCCGTATTCGTATGTTGGCTCCTTGCGCTCCACCACGATGACGATGTTGATGACTCGGTTAGTTGCCGCCATGTAAACTAGCATAGGCTCCCTTGACACCGGTGCCGCAAGTATTGGTGGGGAGGAGAGTATTCTCTTCAACTCCTAAAGTGTTGTGTCAGCCTCGTCTGTCCATATGAATTTGTCCGCCTTCTTGAGCAACTTCTAGAGCGGAATGGCCTTCTACCCAAGTCGCCTGATGAACCGGCTTACTGCTGCTACGCAGCCTATGAGCCTTTATATGTCCTTCAGGCATGTTGGACGTTTAATGTTCAGGATGGCCTTGATTTTCTCCGGGTTCACCTTGATTCGGCGATGCGAAACGATGAAACCCAACAGCTTGCCGGAAGGTACCCCTAAAATGCACTTCTTGTGGTTTAACATCATGTTGTATTTCCAGAGATTGCCAAAGGTTTCCTTCAAATCAGCGATAAGATCATTTGATTTCTTTGACATTACCACGATGTTTTCCACATAAGCGTGTATGTTGCGACCTATTTGGTTGTTTAGGCAACGTTTCATTGTCCGCTAGTAAGTAACACCAGCGTGTTTCAGCCCAAAGGGCATCGTAACGTAGCAATACGTGTCGTAGGGTGTGGTAAACGAAGTGGCCAACTGGTCCGACTTTCGCATCAGGATATTTGGCGGTAACCTCAGTAGGCATCGAGAAAACACAGAAGTTCCGAGCCAGCCGTCGAGTCAATGACTTGGTTAATGCGAGGCAAAGCAAACGGATCCTTCAGACACACTTTGTTCAAGACGGTGTAATCAACGCACATTCTTAATTCACTGGTTCCCTTTTTGGGGACAAGTACAGGATTTGCCACCCATCGGGTGCAAATAACTTCTCAGATAAAGCCAGCCTTAAGTAACCTAGCTATTTCTTTGCCTATAGCCCTTCATCTTTCATCACCAAAGCATCATAGAGGTTGTTTCACCGATTTGGCATTAGGATCAATATTCAAGCTGCGCTCGGCAAGTTCCCTAGGTACACCTTTCATGTCGATAGGTTGCCAGGTGAAGATGTCCCTATTCTCACAGAGGAACTTGACGAGCACGCTTTTTTATTTGGGATCTAGGTCCGTGCCAATGGTGGTGGTCTTGGAGGAATCTCCTTCAACAAGCTCCACCTACTTGGTATTGATGGCGGCCTTGAATGCGGGTTCAGCAGCAGTGATCTGCTTCTTCGAAGCCGGCATCTCCAAGGCGTCGACCTGGTTCTAGATCTCCCTGAACTCCTCACCATAGAGAATTGCTTCGACAAAGGCGGCCTCACTGAGATCACACTCACGTGCCTTGGTGAAGCTTCCGTCAACGGTGATGATGCCGCTTGGTCCAGGTATCTTGAGTTTTTTGTAGACAAAGCATGGCCTTGCAAGTAAGGAGTGGAAGATGCCATGTACAAAAATGACGCGGTACACGCTTTTGAAAGGCACCACTTCAAAGGTCATGCGTTCTTGGCGGTAATGATTAACGTCGCCAAAAGCGACCGAAAGGGTGATGCAACCCAAGGAATTTGCTTGTCGGCCGGGGACGACCCCATGGAACACGGTGTTGCTCTTCCTTAGCTGGGTCTCCGTCAAGTTCATCTTGTGCAGTGTATCTAGGTACATGATGTTGATGTTGCTTCCATTGTCCACGAGGCACTTGGTGAACTTTGTGCCGTCAATCAAAGGGTTGATGACCATGGCATACTGGTTCTTTGTTGGGATGAGGTCTGGGTGATCCTTCCTATCCCAAGTAATTGGAATCTCTAACCACCTGACATACTGGGGAACCGGAGGGAGGGTAGCCATCAGTATCCTCAAAGAGGTTTTCTGGGCCCGTACGGTGGGAGTGCCGAGGAAGGTATGGTAACATGGAGCCTTCTTTTCGAAGGAATTTTTCCCTTTACCCTCTCCCTTGTTGGAAGATTTGGGTTCCACGTCTTCATCCATATCGCTTGATTCCTTGGCTCCTCCTCCTTCTTATTCCATTTGCCCTTTCCGCGAGGTCCGTTCTTCCGGCTTCGCTTGTAGCCGGACTCAGGGTGTTCCTTGAGGTTGTTGACAAATTTGCATTGGTGGTTGGTGTGGGTGGCTTTGTCGTTTGCGTCAAGGTGGAAGAAACATGGCATATCATGGTACTCTTCGTACATTTGGGGAACGCGGGGTGCTGAGGGTGTAGAATCACTCCTCTACTGGCCATTGCTAGACCCCCGGCTACGTCCACGCTGTCCGTCTCCGCCTCTGCCAGTGAATGTTGCGGCAACCATGTTGGCTGCTTGCTTTTCTTCAGGCGGATTCTTCCGCTTGTTATTGTTGTTCTTTCTGGCCTGGGTAGGGATTTCCACGGTGGGCGCCAACTGTCTTGGTATTGCCGATGAGTACGCCATGGAGGGGTCCTCATAGTGCATGTTTAGAGACGTGGGGTAAGGCGGAGAGTTGGCGGGTACAAGGTAACACAGCTTTCCCAGGTTCAAGTGCCACAACGGTGGCGGAACTCTACTCTTGCTATAAATCACTATAATGGAAATACACCGAGTTACAGAGATTGGTTCACTGTGCAAGGTGTTGCATGTTGTACGTAGCAATCTAGGTTGCCTTGCCCTAAAGTCTCCCATAGGTCTGGCTTATAAAGGCACCAAACCTAGGGTTTACACGGAAAGGTCCTTGCCGGACAAGGTAAAGAATCCTACACTAATACGAACTAGTCTTTTGTGTCTTGCACTCCAAGGCTCCGAGTACGTCGGTGACTCCTACGTAGCCTTCCTTTATCCGGCATGTGCCTTCGATCTGGATCCATCTAACTGGGCTGCCCAACAGACCATAGGCCTTGCTACCAACTATGGGTAACCCGGGTTAGCCGAAATATGGACGTGCTATGGTGATACCCATTTAGCATATCCACAACAAATGGTAAAGAAGATTCAACAGCTAGAAATATTGGGATTCACGAGTCTTGATTCAACAATCAATATTCAAAGTTATTCGTACACTATATAGTGATAAGATAAGATAAGATAAGAAAGACTATTAATAGTATCTTCAAGATGCTAGAATGGAAAAGAAGATCCAACGTTTATCAATGTTGGGATTCGTGAATCTTGATCGATCCAAGGGTCAATATTCAAAGTTATTCATAAACTATATAGTGGGAAGATAAGGTAAGAAAGACTAACAATAGATGCTAGAATGGAAAACAAGATCAAACGGCTAGCAATTTTTGGATTCACGAGTCATGATCCAACGGTCAATATTCAAAGTTATTCGTACATTATATAGTGGTAAGATAAGATAACAAAGACTATTAATAGTATCTTCTAGATGATGGAATGGAAAAGAGGATCCAACAGCTAGCAGCAATGTTGGGATTCGTGGGACATGATTCAACGGTCAATATTCAAAGTTATCCGTACACTATATATAATAGTTGAAAGATAAGAGAAAAGAAAGACTATCAATAGTGTCTTCTCGATGCTAAAACGGAAAGAAGATCCATCGGCTGGCAATGTTGGGATTCACGAGTCTTGATCCAACGGTCAATATTCAAAGTTATTTGTACACTATATAGTGGTAAGATAAGATAAGATAAGAAAGACTATCAATTAATACTATTGATCTTCTAGATGCTAGAATGGAGACGAAGATCCAACGGCTGGAAATGTTGGGATTCACGAGTCTTGATCCAACGCTCAACGAATAACTTTGAATATTGAGAATTGGATCAAGACTTGTGAATCCCAACATCGCCAGTCGTTGGATCTTCTTTTTCATTCTAGCATCTAAAAGATACTATTGATAGTCTTTAGCACAATGGACACTATGCACAAACCTGAAAACACACTTCTCCATCATTCTAAAATCGTCTCCATATTTTGTCTAGACCATGTTACCAAAATTTTCAAGTATATTAGGTATAGCTAATAAACGTTGACTTCTGCATGATACAAATACAAGAACCAAATATACCTAAAAGATTCTTTTTTTAGAGAAGCATCTAGAAGATTTTATTGACAGTCTTTAGAGCAAGTCCAGTAACACCCCTACATTTTCTCACCTATGTGTGTATGTTGGGGCCTTACCTAAGAAAATTCTTCTCCTAAATTTTTCTTATCTCTAGGAGCAACCCTAAATTAGCTCCCCTATATCATAAACACAATATTTTAATAGGAAAGCCCACTTTATCAATTTGTTATCACCCATATCCTCAGTCATCCACTTAGGGCCCACAGATAGGGGAGGTCGCGGTTGCCTTGAATGCACCACAAAATTATGACTGGGCCAACGAGTGTGGGAAGCAGAGTCAATGTTCTGTACCATCGCTTACCCTAGTCTTTGTCATCGATATTTGCCACACGCATCGGCTTCATGATCAACATTGATTGTCCCCTTGGTTCGGTAATATGCCGCATTAATCTCAGATCACCTCCTTCCTATTTATTCTCTCCCCTTCCCCGCACCAAACCATCTCCAATCCCTCGCTTCCATGAACCATCTCTGTCCCCGTCTGTCATCCATGGCCACCTTCCGGCTGTCGCCCACCGTACCAGAGCGAAGGACCCCGACATCACTGCAAAGGAAGACAATGCCCTACACATTTGGGCCTTCTCCCTATGGAGAACACCATGGCAGCTGGCATGCGCCTTCCTCGATGTCGGGTACAGTCTCCACAATTACAATATGTACGGCCTCCACAATAATCCGGACGAGACATTGATGGTCAAGTTCATCAACTTCAGGGATGCCTGTCTCCTCTATAGCCATGCCTTCAACTACGGCTGCAAGATGGTGGTGTTCACCGACGCCAACATTTTCACCCACTACTGGGACCAGTTCCCCAACAATGGCAACTTCATCCATAGTGTCCTCCTGGAGTCGCCGATGGCTCAGGAGGTGCCACCGCCTTATCCGGAGGTGCTGCCGATGGCTTAGGAGGTGCCACTGCCTTATCTGGAGGTGCTGATGAGTTAGGAGCTGGCGGTGTTGCTGGAGCTGGCATTGGTGCCGATGTCTAACGAGTTGCTGCTGGCGGCATGGACTACATGATAGGAGGCGCCGGACCTGCACTAGTTTAGCAGCGAGTCCTATATATGTCAACTCCTGCTATTATGTTAATGGTTGAATGAAGTTTCTTTGGGTACTATCATCAAAAAAGTTTCTTTTGGTACTACTCAGTGTACCCTATTAGCAGTACTATGAATGGTGATCTTTTCAATATCATTCCCCCGGGATGTTTGTGAAGCAAATGAAAATTTCAAAACTAGGAAAGTTTGAATTGCTACTCTACTTAGTAGTAGTACTTTTTGTCACCAAGGACCAAAATGGTTCCCACCAATGCAGCTGACAAACACGCCAGACATAGACACGGAACCACCGACACAAGGCAGGTCATCGGTCCACGTGCATGCGCGGTGCCACATTGTGGATGAGGGAGAGATCAGCCGACCGGGGTGTGGATGGTGATGAGGGAGTGAAGGACAGAGAAAACACAATTTGTTGCATGCATACATATTGTAAAGGTCCTGAAATTTACTCTACTCACTGTACCCTGTACCACATGTCAGGAAGCCATTCCAGATTTGCTCTGAAATCGCACTGACTTCAAATCCTCCTCTTCGCAGCTCTCTCGCTGCCTCCTATGTGCTCATAGTCTCTTCTCGGTGTTTATTTTTAATAGAAAAAAGAAAAAAATATTCTTACTTGCTTCTCCAAAAATAAATTCTTGTCACTTGGAAAATTGAAATTGATTCTTTTTTGTTTTCCATATCTTTGATTGTTTTCAAAATATGGCCAAATTTGTCGGCATGCAAATTCTTGGAAATGGGATCATCAACATAAAGTATGATGTAGATATGGCCTTGACCTTGCTCGTTCATCTTGAAATCCAAGATTTTCATACTCGTTGACAACTATGCTTAATTTCGTTTAAATTTCACCACTTACTTTTAGGTTAGAATTTATATGGGCAGTGGGAGTACATTTTACATCAAGGAGCTAAAAAAGGGAAATTACCTTGAGGTCCATACATTTAGCACAAAGGACCCTAAAATTGAGCAAATAAAATAGTTGAGTTTGGCTCCTTCTCGAGAGAGCAGCTGATGGAGCCTAACTCTTCATACTACTTCCTCTTCGATTGTTTTCGAACTATGTCCAAATCTACTTCCATGCAAATTCTTGGATATGGGATCATCAGCATAAAGTATGATGTAGAGATATGGCCTTGACCTTGTGATCATTCAGCTTGAAATCCAAGAATGTTCATACTCATTGACAATTAAGCTTAAATTTGTTTAAATTTCACCACTTACTTTTAGGTTAGAAGTTTACACGATCGGTGGGAGTACATTTTACATCAAGGACCTAAAAAGGGGTAAATTACATCGAGGTCCAAACATTTAGCACAAAGGACCCACAAACTAAGAAAGAAAAACAGACGGGTTTGGCTCCTTCTCGAGAGAGCAGCCGATTGATACATTGCAAATGTATCTATAATTTTTGATGTTCCATGCTTGGTTTTATCTACTTTATTATGTTTTGTCCACACTTCGGAGTACTTTTCATATGATTTCTTGGACTAACCTATTAACAAGTGCCATAGTGCCAGTTGCCTGTTTTCTGCTGTTTTTGGTTCTAGGAAGTCAGAAAATGAATATTCTCGGAATTGGATGGGACAAAAGCCAAAGTTGATATTTTCCCGAAAGACTCATGGAGCCAGAAGGAGAGACGGAGAGGGGCCAGAGGATGGCCACACCACCCTAGGCACGAGTACCCCCAGGCCACGCCAGGGCATGGTGTGGGCACCCTGGCTGGCCACCGACCTTGCCTCCTTCGCCTATAAAGTCCCCCCCGAGACAAAAACCCTAGGTCGTAAATCAGAAATCCACGAAAAGTTCCGCAACACCGCCTCCACCGAAGGGGAGATTTGGGGGACAGAAAGTCTCTGTTCCGGCACCCTACCGGGACGGGGAAGTGCCCTCGGAGCCATATCCATCAATCTCCACCACCATCTCCATCATCGTTGCTAATTCCCATGATGAGGAGGGAGTAGTTCTCTCTCGAGGCTAAGGGTTCTACCGGTAGCTATGTGTTCATCTCTCTCTATGCATGATCTTATTGAGATCATGAGCTTGTAATCTATAGATCTACCTTACTACTCAAGTGCTTTAATAGATCTCTACTCTCCCCATGTGTGTGAAGTTGATAGTGTGCACACCATGGTGGCACTTAGGCTAGAGATTACAAATACTTGTTATGAGTTATATTTGGAGTTGGATGTCTTTATGAAATTGTGGTGTTTGTTGGACTCATCTAGTACTCAAGGTGACAGTGTGGGGTTTTCTATATGGGAAAGATGAACTTTGAGGTGTGCTGTTATAGCCCTACCATTGATTAGAGTGTCCAACTGGAGAGTAGTTAAGAGTAGTATCATGAAGAGAAGATATTTATATGGGAGTGTTCACTAGTGAAAGTATGATCCCTAGGCCTTGTTTCTAAGCACTGAAACACCATTTGCTATTAGATCTATTACATGTTTGCTTGCTTCCTTCTTTATTTCAGTTTGCCTTTAGTCTCTTCCATGACATCAAGCTATTTTCTATCACCGTTACCACTTATAATTATCTATACCACTTGTATTTCACTATCTTTTCGCCGAACTAGTGCACCTATACACCTGACAAGTGTATTGGGTGTGTTGGGGACACAAGAGACTTCTTGTATCTTGATTGTAGGGTTACTTGAGAGGGAATACCTTTGACCACTCACATACTTCTTGTATCCTATTTTCTGGCGTTGTTGCCAGGGAGGTAAGGTAAAAGGTACTCACATCCTCCAGTGTGAGTGCTCGAAGTTATTTCCTTTCGATTCTGCAATTTTATCTTTTTGTTTCTTGTTTTCACTAGTTAGGCTTAATGGAAAAGAACAACAAAATTAGAGTGATTTATAGTATTTATCTTGAGTTAGGACATGAAGTGTTTGAAGAGAAAATCAAAAAACCTATGGAACTTTATTTGCATGCTAATAGCAATGTTGTTAGTATGAATTCTTTGGACACCATTATTGCTAATGCTATGGAAAAGTCTAAGCTTGGGGAAGCTAGTTTTTATGAAACTGATCTTTTTAGTTCCCTAACTTTGGAAGATAGCTATTCTATTGCTTATGATGATACCAAACCTCCAATATATGATGATTACAATGATGAATATGATATTTTCAGTCCACCTACTATTGAGGAGAAAATTAATTATGATTATAATATGCCTCCTATATTTGATGATTATGGTGATGAGAATAATAATGATAGCTATTTTGTTGAATTTGCTCCCACTACAATTAATAAGAATGATATGCTTATGTGGAGAGTAATAATTATTTTACGCATGTGGGTCATGATAAGAATGTTGTATGTGATAGTTATATTGTTAATTTTATTCATGATGCTACTGAAAGTTATTATGAGAGAGGGAAACATGGTTTTATGCATCTCAATAATATTAAGTTTCCCCTCTTTATGTTGAAAGTCTTGAAGTTGCAATTGTTTTGCTTTACTATGCTTGTTGTTTTGTGCTTTCATGACTTGTTTCTTTACAAGATTCCTATGCATAGGAAGTGGGTTAGACTTAAATATGTTTTGAATTTGCTTCTTGATGCTCTCTTTTACTTCAATTCATATTTCTTATGTGAGCATCCTCCCAAACTATCATGCCTAACTTAAAGGCGTTAAAGAAAAGTACTTATTGGGAGATAACCCAAAAGTTTTAGATGAGTCCTGGAAGTTATCACTTCAGTAATAACCGCTCCTTATCCTTTTTTATATGCTTTTTTTGCCAAGAGTAACCTCTAATGAGAGAGAAGTAATGATTGGGAAAGTTGCTGTCCTGAAACAGATTTCTGTGCTTCACCGTAAACATTCATGTAAAATATATTTACGTCCTTTTGAGGCGTGAATTTTTGTGCTTCTTCCCCAGGTTGTTATCTAACTTTCATTAGTTCAACACTTTTTGATTTGAGCAACATAAGCTCTTCAAAAAAATCGTCTTTACCTGCTGATCTGTTTTGACAGATTTCTGCCATTATTTGCATTTGCTTCTTGTTGGTTCATTTTTTAGTTCTTTTGGGGAATTGAGATTTTTGAGGGAAGTGCTATAGTAGCTAGTGTTTTAATGGAAGTTTTATTGGTGTTATAAATGAACCTAAATACTTATTATCTTGAGTGCACTAATGTTGCTAATAAAGATTGTGTGAAGTTTTGTATGAAGGACAAATTTGTTTTTAGGCACATAAAATATCCAGGAAGACCTGGTTTTATAATTTGAAATAAACCGAGGCTAATTAGGAAACAAAATAGGGTTTTTGCAAAGATACTTTTATGATCAAACAAGCATGATGATGTCATGATGATGCACCAAGCACAAACTCCAAGCGATTTTCTAGTAGTAGTTTTAGCGGGATGCCACAGACTTCTTGTCGTCGGCGACTGGCGGAGCGGCTTCGAAGAATCCGTCCCCAATCCGCACGACGGCCAGCGGGTCCACTTCGGCACCCATCTCGTCCGAGGTATGTCCTTTCCTCCCTCGGAGTTCTTCTCCGACGTGATAGATCATTACGGAGTTCAACTCCATCATCTTCCTCCCAACTCTCTGCTAGAAATGAGCGCATATGCTTCGTTGTGCGAGGGCTTTCTCGGCATTAGGCCGAGTCTGATTCTCTTCCGGTATTATTTCCATGTCCGGAGAAACTCCATTACCGCCGGTGTTCCTTATATCACCGGCACTATTAGTTTTTCGCTTAGACGTGACCAGGCGTATCCCAAAATTCTAGCCAGTGACTCGGTCAAACAATGGACAGCCACATTTTTCTATCATAGGGATATTCCGGCTCCCGACAAAGCCACTGCTTTGCCGGCTTTCATTGACGGAGCCGCCACGGCCCAACCTTCTTGGGACGAGGCTGCTCCGGCTTTCACCGACGATCTGATCCTCGCTAAGAGGCGGATCGAATATTTGATCAAACACAAGGATCTGAAGGGATCCGACTTGGTCCAGTGTTGGGTCTCATGTCGGATCCAGCCCCTCCAGTATCAGGGAACTCGACTGATGCATTCCATCACGTCGTCTCCGAAAGACTCCCTCCGCATCAGCTCCAAAGCCTACACCACTCAAGGCTATATAAGCCAGATCAAGTGGCTGATCCGGGAGCGGATCGAGAGGAGAATCCCGGAGGTTTCTCTGGACATGCACACGGCGGATAACCCTGTAGTGCCAGTAAGCTTCTATCAGTACACCTTTTTATGTGTTCCAATCTTAGAATTATATTGCAATACTTATATGCTTTCTTCTTTTCAGCTTGCTGACCTCCTCGAGTCAGAACTTGCTCCACTCGAAGGATATCCGCCGGAGTTCTCTCGGGAGGTGGAGGTAGTTCCATTGCCGGATCTTGCACTCAAGAAGCGCAAAGCTCCGACAGTGGCTGTCGGCACAAAAGAGGTTCCTGTCGTGAAGTGGTAACATTCAATCACAACTTCCGCTTTTGTACCTTATTCAAATTTCTTTCCGAGATGTAATGTTTTCCGGCTTTTACTACATTCTCAGAGCAAAACCGCTCGTCAAGGCCAAGGGGAAAGGGATTCCTTCGAAGCCGCTGTGGCAGACGAAGCTTACCATAGCTTCCCCTGTCATGGCTCCTCCGACTCCTGCCCCTCAACCATCTACAATGTCGGTTATCTCGCCGGACGCTGCAGAAGATCCGGGTCCTTTAACGGGGCCTGCGAACCTTGGGCGCAAACTGACGTCACCATGAGTGCGTCAGATCTAGATAAGGGTGAACCCTCTTTGGGTAATGATCCCTCGGCAGAAACCTTCACCGAAAACCTCCTGAGCAATTCGGGTCTTGCCAAGTTCGGCTTGTCCCAGAAATCTGCTGAAGAAATCCAGCGGCTTGCCAAGCAATGCTTGGAGAAGAGAACTTTATCCGCCGAGGAAGAAGCGCAAGAAGTAGAGGACGTCAAGTTCTCTGGCCTTATCGCTCAAGTGCGCCTCCACGACGAGAGGATTAGGACTGGTGAGCTTCCAACAGCCCCAGTGATTCCTCTGACTCTCGCCGAGAAGGTGGCTGCTGAAGTCAACGCGGGTTTGGATAAACTCACCCGCGAACAATATGTAAGTCAGAATTCCAACTCCTGGTTTTTCCATTATGTTATATCATATCCTCTAGCCCCCAAGCATGAAGTAGGATATATAATTCGGGTTTATGCTTCATTAGGATGCCAAAGAACAAACTAGTGTAGCCCCCAAGGCTCGTGCTGATATTTAACAAAAATATTAGCCCGAGTCTTAAGTAGCTTTCTGACTTTGGGTATTCTGTCTTACAGAAAGTATGTTCCTATAACCAGGAATTACTGACCAATGTCTACGAAAAGTGGAGAGAGATCAAAGCTCTCCGGCTTAAAAATGCTAAACTCAAAGTTGCCAAGAATGAGGCCGAAGGTAAACATTCCGAGACTCAAACCTTGTCCTTGTATTTTCAATGTCGAATTTGTTCTTGAACTGTTGTTCTTTTTTTAACTTACAGCGCTGGTGAAACAATCCGTCGCCATGATTGAAGAGGCCGAGAACCTCAAGACCCTGGTGGTGGAGAACAAGGAGCTTCGCCAAGAGCTGGACTAGCTCAAGGCCAATCATGAAAAGAGCATAGCTCAAGTCCTTGAATCCTCCTCCATGGCCACTGAAGAGCGTGATCGCAAGATTGCTGCTCAAGATAAAATAATCTCGGACATCAAGAATGAGCTTGGGAGAGAGAAGGATATGTCCCAGGTGCTCCGGGCTGAACTCCAGAGTCTCCGGGAGGAGAAGACCAAAATTGACGACGTCATTTTTGGTACGTTCCATCTATCTGACTTGTCTCTTTCTTCGACTTTTATCAATGTCGAATTTTTCTTAACTTGTTTTGTGTATAGGTCCTCTGAACTTGACGGACTCTTCCTCCTCTGAGCCCCGCACCCACCGGCTTACCCAAGTTGGTGACCTGCTTCATGACTTCCACCAGTCCCTTGAAGACATCGGCGAAGCTCTCAAGATTCCGGACATGCCAAGCATGTCGGATTTTCAGGTGTGGGACAAGGCAAAGGAGATGCCGCAGCTTGTTCGGGACTGGAACATGTCCTACGCACGGACTGCTGCGCAGACCGCTCTCACCATGGTCATGAGCCACCATGGAAACATGGAAATATGGCAAGTGACCAGAGGGTACTGCGAGGTAGACGAAGACGGCCAGGAGCAGGACCTTCAAGCCATCATGCACTCCTGTGCTGGATATGGGTGTCACGTGGCTGACCTGGCCAGCTACGAGATCCCCTTCTTCACCCGCGTGGCTACTCCACCTCCTCCTCCGGAAGAACCAACAGAAGTTTTCGACGATGAACGCACCACCTCGGATGCGGACATCTCGGAACGATATCAAGGCGGAATCTCTAGCGAGCCGGCAGCTCCTTCATCTCCTCCTGCATCATAGATCAGAAATTTTTGTATTACTCCAGAAAAACATGATGCATCTGTAAATATGCAGTACTTTCAATTTTGCTAGTGCTAAGCTTTTGATCTATTCAGCACTTTTTGGCTTTGAGTTTTTTTTGTGTGCCTGAAATGTTTACATAAGCACTTGTATTTTTTCATCTCTACTTATCGTTTATTTAGCTTTCCGCCTCGTCCCTTTCGTGAGCCGGCTAAACCTTCTGCCGGAAACTTTGCCGAGCAACGGAGCCCAATTGCTAAACCAGTTTAAACTCAGAAACAAAGCCGGCTTCCAGTACCAACAATTCACTACTCGAAAAATGCCCGCATCCAGCAATCAGACAAATAACCAAAGTAAAGACTAGAAACTTTAGAGTTATACCCGAGGGTAGCAGTTTTAGAATCAGAAATCTAAACCAGAACGAACATGAGCATAAAGTACTTTCAAGCATTCTGGGATTTTCGACTATGACATGATCATTCGGAAATAAGATGGTAACTTCTCAGAAAAACTTGAGGCAACCAAAACTTTTATTTCTCAGAGAACATGTACATATGTATGTTTACAAAGAAGAATAAACTAAGAATAAAAGGGATGTAGCTGAGCAATATTCCACGGTCTGTCTAACTCATCTGGATTTGTACTGCCTCCAGCTCTCTTTCTCTTCTTAGTAGCAGGTCTTTCTTTGACTGGCCTCATGTCAGTTAAGTAGTACGATCCATTGTGTAACACTCGACTAACTAAAAAGGGCCCTTCCCATACTGGGGAAAGTTTGTGCTTTCTTTGTTGCACAAGCTGGAGAACCAAGTCACCTTTATTGAAAGATCTATCTCGGACTCTCTAGCTATGATACTTGCGTAACTTCTGCTGATAGGCTGTAGATCTCATTTCAGCAACGACGCGAACTTCTTCGACTAAGTCGAGATCATTTTGTCAAGAAATCTCGGCATCCTCTTCAATATACGTGGCCACTCTAGGAGAAGTATGAATCAAATCACTAGGAAGAACTGCTTCTGCGCCATAGACCAAGAAGAAAGGTGTGTATCCTGTTGACCTGTTTGGAGTTGTTCGCAAACTCCAAATCACAGAGGGTAATTCCTCTACCCAAGCCCCCGCAGCATGTCGTAGTGGTTCTTCGAGTCTCGGTTTTAGGCCTTGTAGAATTAAACCATTTGCTTTTTCGACTTGTCCGTTAGACTGTGGATGTGCGACTGATGCAATGTCAAGCCGGATGTTTTGCTCGTTGCAGAATTCAGCCAATTCTCCCATAGAAAAGTTACTCCCATTGTCCGTGATAATGCTATGTGGATAACCATACTGGATTATAACATCCTCGACAAATCTTTTGGATGTTGCTCCATCACAACTAGTGACAGGTTTAGCCTCAATCCATTTGGTGAATTTATCCACCATCACTAAGAGGTGAGTAAATCCACTTGGAGCTCGTTTAAATGGTCCTACCATATCAAGCCCCCAGACCGCAAAGGGCCATGTTATAGGTATTGTTCGCTGCTGATCATCCGGAACATGAGCTTGCTTGGCGTACTTTTGTCAGCCTTTGCATGTCTTGACTAATCGTTCGGCATCTGCCTGAGCTGTAAGCCAGAAAAATCTGTGTCTAAAAGCTTTTACCACTAAAGATTTGGCTGCAGCGTGGTGACCACACTCGCCTTCCTGGATTTCTCTTAAGATTTCCACTCCTTCTTCCAGAGATATACAGCGCTGAAAACCCCCAGAAACACTCTGTTTATGGAGCTCACCTTTAACAATAGTATAGGATTTTGCTCGTCGGATAATCTGCCGGCTCAGCACCTCGTCTTCGAGTAATTTGCCATCTACCAAATAATCGAGGTAGGGTTGAGTCCAGCTGGGAATTACAGCCAGAACTGCTATCAAGGGTGAGTCGGATTTGGTCGGATATTCCTCGTCTACTCCCTTTATTGAAGGGACTTTGAGGTGCTCTAAAAAAGCGCCATCCGGGACCTCTTTCCGCGCAGAACCTATCCGAGATAGTGTGTCTGCTTCCTCATTTTCTGCTCGACAGATGTGTTGAACTTCAAACCCTTCGAACGATTTAGATAGATCATCCACGACAGCTTTATATGGTGCCATGTGTTTATTTGCGTTACAAATATGCGACACTTGCTGAGCAACAAGATCCGAATCTCCGTAACACATCAAACGTCGGATGCCAATATCCTTAGCAATCCGGATTCCATGCAGCAGCGCTTCATACTCGGCAATGTTATTTGTCGCTGTGAAGTGTATCTGCAACACGTATAAAAGTTTATCTCCTTGGGGTGACTTGAGCACCACGCCAGCTCTCGATCCCTCGCGAGCCTTAGACCCATCGAAAAAGAGGGTCCAATATTCCGACTCAGGGAGGATCATGTTCTCCTTCGTCTCTGTCCAATCAGCGACAAAGTCAGCAAGGATCTGGGATTTAATTGTTGTCTGAGGTTTGTAATCAATGTCGAAAGCTGAAAGCTCTATGTCCCATTTGGTGACGCGTCCTGTGGCGTCACTGTTGTTGATTATATCTCTCATGGGAGATGTGCTCACCATGGTAATTGGATGCTCCTGAAAGTAGTGTCGTAACTTATGAGATGCTAGAAAAACACCATAAGTCAACTTTTGATAGTGCGGATACCGCTGTTTTGATTCTGTCAGAACCTCGCTGACAAAGTAAGTCGGACGCTGCACCAGGTGTTTCTGATTTTCCTTTGGTCTCTCCACCACCATGACGATACTAACGACCTTATTTGTCGCAGCAAGATAGAGCAACATCGGTTCCTTAGGTTCCGGCGCTGCAAGGATAGGAGCAGATGAGAGTACTTTCTTCAGGTCTTGTAGTGCAGCTTTAGCTTCATCAGTCCAAACAAAATCTTTGGTCTTTTTCAGGAGTTTGTATAATGGTGTGGCTCTTTCTCCAAGCCAGCTTACAAATCAACTGACCACAGCAATGCAACCAGTTAGTCTTTGTACGTCCTTTAGGCGGGTTGGCCTGGAAATATTAAGTATAGCCTTGATTTTGTCTCGGTTCACCTCTATGCCTCTTTGAGACACGATGAAACCTAACAATTTTCCAGCTGGTATTCCAAAGAAGCATTTCTTCAGGTTAAGCATGATGTTGTATTTTCATAGATTGGCAAATGTTTCCTCCAAGTCGTAAATCAGCGTTTCCTTCTTTTTGGACATTACCGCGATATCATCCACGTATGCATGTACATTGCGTCTGAGTTGGTCATGGAGGCAACACTGCATCATGCGCTGGTACGTAGCTCCTGCGTTCTTCAGCCCAAAAGGCATCATAACAAAACAGAAGGTTCCGAAAGGGGTTATGAATGAAGTTTTGACTTTGTCATATTCCGTCATCCGGATTTGGTGATAGCCGGAATATGCGTCGACAAAACAAAGGAGTTCCGAGCCTGCCGTAGAATCGATAACTTGATCAATTCTAGGCAGAGCGAACAGATCTTTTGGACAAGCCTTGTTCAAGGCAGTATAATCAACACACATCCTTAAATCAGTGGTGTCCTTTTTAGGGACCATTACAGGATTGGCCGACCACTCAGTGTGGATGACCTCTTCTATGAATCCGGCTAACTCAAGCCGCGCTAGTTCCTTAGCTATTGCCTTATGCTTTTCATTGCCAAACCATCGTAGGGACTGTTTGACGGGTTTAGCATTCGGGTTTACATTTAGAGAGTGCTCGGCAAGTTCCCTAGGTACTCCAGTCATGTTAGATGGCTGCCATGCGAAGATGTCTTGATTTGCTTGGAGGAACTTGACAAGCACGCTTTCCTATGCGCTACCTAGGCCTACGCCTATCTGGGTCACCTTGGAGGGGTCATCATCCTTCAATGGTGCTTTCTTCGTCTCTTCTGATGCCTTGAACTCCGGATTTGGCTTTGTCACCTCCTTCTTCGTTGCGGGCATCTCGGACGGATCTATGCTCTTCTTGATCTCCTGGTACTCCTGGGCGTGCAGCACGGCTTCGGCAAAGGCGGCATTTCCATCCTTGCACTCTCGTGCTTTCTTCGGGTCTCCCCTGATGGTGATCACGCCGTTGGGACCTAGAATTTTCATCATATTGTAAATGTAACACGGACGAGCCATAAAAGCCTAGTAAGCCGGACGTCCGAATATAGCGTGATATGCGCTCTTGAACGGGACCACTTCAAAGGAATGTGCTTCCGTCCGATAGTTTTTGGAGTTCCAAAGGTAACATCCAAAGTAATCTCTCCCAGGGAATTAGCTTGTCTTCCTGGGAGAACTCCGTGAAAGATCACAGAGCTATGGTTTAGCTGGGTCTCCGAGATCTTCATCCGGCATAGCGTTTCGACATAGAGAATATTGATGCTGCTACCACCGTCCATGAGGGTCTTGGATAAACCATAACCGTCAATAAGTGGGTTGACGATTAAGCCGTATTTTCCTCGCGTATGTAACTTAGGCGGATGATCATCACGGTCAAATGTGATTGCCACTTCTGACCAGTCCAGATACTGGGGGACAGCCGGAACTATTGCATTGAGCTCGTGTAGAACTGCTTTCTTGACCTTTGCTGGTTGAGATCCGAGGAAAGTGACATAAGTGTCCTTTTTGGTGGTAAAAGTTTTCTTCCCTTCCGGCTTGGGATTTGAAGCATCAGCTTCCTCCATGTCAGAATCTTCCTTGGTCTCCTTGTCCTTTTTGGGATTTTTCTTTCCCTTCTTCCGCTTAGCTTTGTAGCCCGTGGTGTCATCTCTTTTGATGTTGTCATTGAAACTACATTCAGCGTTGGTGTGGGACGAGCCCCCATTGGCGTCTAGGTGATGCACACATGGGTTATTGGCAATGTCGGCCCAAGAGTAGGTTTTGCCTGGTTGCTGTTCTCCTCTACGTTGGACCGTTGAAATCCCACGGCCACGCCCGCGGCCTCCGCCACGTCCTCCTCGTCCTCCAGACCCGGAAACAGTAGTAACCACCACTGCTTCCGTGTTGGGTTTTTCCTCCGAGGTGTTCTTGCGCTTCTGAGCTTGTTTCTTTGTTTTTGCTGACTGAGGTACAGCTAGGGCATTGAGCAACCCCTCTGCATCATCGTTAGCATCTGCATACTTGCTCGCTGTTTCTATCATCTCTCCCAAATCAGTGACCTTGTCACACTTCAAGCGATGACGCAGTAAACCAATTGGGAGACCTGCAATGAAAGCTTCAATCGCAGTTTGATCATTTACTCCCTCACAGGAGTTCTTGGTGTCGATCCATCGTCCGAGGTAGTCCTGGCAAGTTTCTCCGGCTTTCTGGGTGCAACGTTATAGGTCTCCGACCATACAGGGCCTCCGATATGTGCCTTCGAAATTCCGAAAGAACGCACTTCGCATATCATACCAGTTATGGATGGTGTTCTCCGGAAGTTCATTGAGACATGATCGTGTCGTCTTCCGCAACATAAGTGGGAGATATCGGGTTGCAACCAGGCTGTTTCCTCCTTTGGCAATGCAGGAAGCTTGGAAGAAATCCTGTAGCCAGGTATCTGGCGGAGCAATGCCATCGTAGGCTTGGATATGTCTTGAGATAGCAAATCCTTCCGGGAATTTTGTGGCTCTGATGCGTGGTCCGAAGCACTTTGGGCCCATGTAGATATCATCGTTTTCGTAACGCCGAGCCTCTATGTTGGAGTTGATCCTGTGCCTTGTGTCGTTCGGGGATAAAGATCATCCCGAATGTCGGCTGTGGCTGCGGTGCCTTGGAGCCGGACTTTGGCTTTTGCCACCACCTCCTCCGCCATGTCGTCCTCCTTGCCCTCCTTAGGAGCCGTTGTGATGAATGTGTGGTGGAGAGGGTGGGGCAGCTGGATAATTTCCAGTTGATCGCTGGCCTCCGTCCGGAACGTCATTATTCCGATTCCAGGGAGGGTCTTGACTACGACGAGCCCCCTGCCTGCTTGTTCCGGCGTGGTTTCCATCGTTTCTTCGTCCGTCATTCCCACCATGGTGGGGCTAAGCCGGACGACTTGCATGTCTAGGAGGTGGCATTTTTTGACGATCCTCCTCCCGACGTTTCTCTTTATCTTCTGCCCTTCGATTGTTAGATTCTCATCAGGGAGGATTCCTCGGATTCAGGGCAGTGATGGCCTCTTTCTCGGCCCCTGGTGCGACATTGCTCTAGTCGCGTGCAGTCATGCGATGCTGTCCTGACGATCTGGTTCTCGAATAATTGTCCTCTTGTCGTTCGGGGCGATAATGCTGCTCCGGTACGCGATGGGGTCTTATGTCAGCCCATGCCGGATCTGTTCGACATTGGTCGGAATCTGAGACCAGTTTTTGACTTCCGGACAGGGCGACCTTTTGCTGCTCTAGTCCCTTGTTGAGTAGCTTGATACCCAAACGGATCTCCTCTAGTCTTGGATTAGCCGATAGAATTTCTTGGGCCGCCACGGTATTCCGTACTGGGGTTGGATATACCCAATCTCCTTTGCTATCTTTCCGTGGCTTCCCCATCTCATCTCCGAAAAGGACGGCACGGATATGTGGGAATTGGTTGTCATCTGTGTGATGCTTCCGTGTCTTCTGATGCAACTGAGACATGTAGTCCTTGGTTGCCATGCATTTCTTCTCCACCTCGATGTTTTTGGCTTCATCGAGGAGTTGTTGATGACGTGCTTCTAGGGCTTGGGCCCTTTCGTCCAGCTCTTCAGCAGTAAGTTCTGCAACTGTAGGGATATGTGTGGTTAATCCAGCATCGATGAGTTTACGCGCACCTTCGGTGATCACGTGTCCATCCACCGATTCTTCTTTTTTCTGCTCGTCTGGGATAAGTGCTCCATCCGAGTCTTCTTCGTATTCCTCGGCAATCACCTCCTCAGCCAGAGGGTCTTTTGCTAGGGTCTTGTTCTTCTTGTTCTTCTTCTTCGCCTTCTTGGCAGCACCGGTAGCAAAGACGGCTTTGGGTCTGTTTCCCAGAGTCAAGATCTGATCGGTACTTTCGGACATCTGGACCTCGGGATTATCTCCGATGTCCATGTCATCCTGCGCTTTGGGAGAGTGTTCCCGGATCCTTCATCCTTGGCTTCTCCTTCTTCTGCAGCTTTGGAATTATACTCCTCTTCATATTCCGCGGAGAACTTTCGGAAATCTACTAACGTCATCGATTCATCCGAGGATGCGGGTACGTCAGCGTTTGTTCCAATTGCCTCCAGCACCGAGTCGGTGTTTTCTCCAGCATCCGCAGAGCCGGATCCAGATCCCACGTATCCGACGAAGTGTGACGCGTGCTTCCTAAGGTACCTGCGGCTTTCGCGATCAGCCATGTCGAAACTTTTGATGGTCTCGAGAATTGCATCTGCGCTTTCGCCTTGCAGTATCATACGTCGTAATTTGTACCTTAGGAAAGGTCTATCTGTCCCGGCATCATCAGAGCCGGAATCAGTGTCACTGATATGTTCCTCTTGGATTTCGACTTCTGCGGGTGGGTCTATCTGGGATCTGGCTCCTCTAGGGAGATCCACTCCAGATTCGACTTGGACCGCTAGGTCTTCTTCAGGATCGGATTTCTCCACTATCTCCGCAACTGGTGCGGGCTAGGTGGGATTAGGGTTTTCTGAGATCCGAAACTCAGCCGCCTCCGTGGATAAAGGGGACCCAGAATATTCTTCTGCCTCTATCATCACCGCTGGGGTGGGTTGGGTAGGTTCAGCGAAACCGATGTAAACATCGATCTTGCCAAAAGACATGATTGTGTAGGCAGTCACGGCCTCCCTAGCCGGAATCCAAGTCTCGTCGAGAACGATGAGAGGGACGTCGCTGGCGTAGAGGATGCGACCGACGGCGATAGTCTCGCCAATTCCGATTCTTCTAGATTCCGCTCGGAACACAGATCCGAAGCTCACTTGCCCCACTGTGGGCGCCAACTGTCGTCAGATTGATGACAAGTACGCCATGAGGGGGTCCTCGAGGCGTGCGGAAGAGAGGGGTGTGAGACGTACGGTATTCCGGGACGTTGAGCACACAAGTTTACCCAGGTTCGAATCCGCCCGCTTTGGACGGATCCTACTCCTGCTAGCAATCCAGTAATACGGCAGAGCTGGAATATGGGTTACAAGGGTTTCGCCAGTGCGAGTTGAGGGTCTAAAGTATTGGTGTGCCCTAAAGGCTCTCCCTAGGATGGCTTATATAGATATCCGACCTAGGGTTTACAGGAGAGATCTATCCAGCTATGACTAAGAGTCGGTTACAGAGTACATCTTGAACTACAAGTAACATTATGGGCCTAAGTCGGTAAGTCTTCTGGGCCTTCCCGTAGCCGGATTGGACTCCGTCTTTCTCCCTGACTGGGCTGCCCGTGAAGCAAAGCTCTAACCCGAAGTGGGCCACCCTGGTCAGTGAGGAACTGTGAGGATACCCGAAAAGTATATCCCCAACATTTCTTCCACGCCATCATGCTATTTTCTATCACCGTTACCACTTATAATTATCTATACCACTTGTATTTCACTATCTCTTTGCCAAACTAGTGCACCTATACACCTGACAAGTCTATTGGGTGTGTTGGGGACACAAGAGACTTCTTGTATCTTGATTGCAGGGTTGCTTGAGAGGGAATACCTTTGACCACTTCCTCCCTGAGTTCGATAATCCTTGGGTGATCCACTTAAGGGAAAACTTGCTGCTGTTCTACAAACCTCTGCACTTGGAGGCCCAACAACTGTCTACAAGAATAGAACTGCGTAGACATCACTAATCAAGCCATACTCTTCATACTACTTCCTCTTCGATTGTTTTCAAAATATAGCCAAATCTATCGGCATTCAAATTCTTGGATATGGGATCATCAACATAAAGTATGATGTGGATATGGCCTTGACCTTGGTCGTTTGTCTTGAAATCCAAGAATGTTCATACTCATGTTTATCTTTAAACAGTTGTCAAAACTCATGTTTATCTTCACGGAAAGTAGTACATGCAGGAGAACATCGTGCGGATTCTTTCGTTATTAGTACTCATTATTTTTTGTTTGATTGTTTTCAAAACAAAGACAATTTTTTGGCAACCTTTCAAAAACCATGTTTCGCAATATGGCCTACTATATGTATTAACATTCCTGGGTTTCAAGCAAGATGACCGAGGCCAAATTCCATATCTATTTCGTAGTTTATGATAATGAGCCCATATTTTGTAGATGGGTTCATCCTGGAATGGTAAACAATGTTTCCAGTGTATGGTTGGACCCTTTATGTCCAAAAAATAGCATATTAAATTCCCAGGTGCAAAATAATGTGTTGTTCTGTGAAGTAAGTATTAGTACAAATAAAACACATCGGAATCAGACCACCTATTTTGTTTTGGTCCGTATATATGGAAATGTTTCTTATAAATTGGCATGGCCATCAATTTGACCCGAAATTACACAAGAGTTTTTTTGTTGGAAACTAGTACCACAAAAGATCTTGAGAACGGGAGAAATTATTATTATAGGTGGATCGCTACTCCTACAACACCCCTACATTCTACTCAATAGTATTCCATTTTCATTTTACAAGAGAGATTTATTGTGGAGGGAACTAGAGCAGAGTAGTACTATTCTTTTCACGAAAAAGAGTAGTACTATTATGAAGGGAACTGGAGCAGAGGAACATGCGTTCTTTTTCATTTTATTCAACCTCACCTATATGCTCTATCCCAGTTCCCCATTATCCTACCTCTACGCCAAGCACCACCGTTCTTCTCCTCCACAATGCCGCTTTCTGATCCTGTTCACCACACAGTATGAGAGTGTTTGTTCTTCTCCCTGTCCTGCCTACTGTCATCGATCTTCCCTGTTTTCCAGAAAACCAAATATTTCCACCATCCAACTTCCATCAGCTCCCTTGCTATGGAAGGACCGAGCAAGGATAGTGATGATTCTGAGATGTTCCAGGAGGTTTTTACTGAAGGCCCGCTCGAAGAACTCATAACTAGATGCGGCGTCATCACCGCCATGAGCTTCACTAGTTCATCTAAACATCTTCTTGACTCGGCAAAATATACTCCAACTTTACATACTTCCCAGCCGTTTGGCCTCCCTGTGTTCTTCATTCTGACCCAACTAAGAAACCATGGGAATGCAATGAGTACTTCGAGGGCAAGGGCATGCCATGTAAGCTGATGCTGCTGGACAGGTTTTCCTCCGATGTTGTGTTCCCGAATTGTATGGGTAAGTAGTGGGTAGGTGCCAATGGAGATTGGATCGTCACTGTTGGGTCAGAGTGCAAGTGGGAGCTTTTTCATGTGTACACTCATCAATGCGTTCCTCTCCCAGAAGTCAATGAGTTTGTACCCACCAACGATTTGTTTATATTCATGCATAATGATTTCCCTATTCTCCTCCGGAAGATTTCTATTTGCTGAGCTCCCATAGCTGCGGCAGATTATTTAGATTTCTCTCTTTTCTCTATCTTTGACTACTCAATTGATACCCTTGAAGGCGTTGAGTATGCATGGATAGTTCTTGAGAACCAGTTCCAGTGCTATTTCAGATACATCAATGCACTTATCCACAAGGGTCTGGTGTTTACAGCCACTAAGAGTGGCAATGTTTATGTCTGGAATCATTTGTATTTTTGTAAGTTTGATCCATTCCTATTCTAAACACTATCTTTAGATTTAATGGATGTAAACTAGTGTTGGCTGATTTAGCCATCATTTCTTTTTTAAGGTCCTATTCTTCTCCCGTCACCACCTGGCGTGCATCTCGAGGAGGGTAACCTTGATGACATAGATGATGATGAGCACGAACCTGGTTTATGGTTCTTAGCAATATCTGCTGATGAATCTCGCCTTATTATTTTCCATACCGAGGGCGTTACTGATGAGGAGTATTATGGTGGTACTTATTATGGTCATGGCAATCCTGTTGCTGATCATAGTGTTGATCGCTACGATCGTACTTATGGCACCTATGCTACTGTGTTTGGCTGCAAGGTGTACTCAAAGGACAATGCTTACTTGTATCCACCTAAGCCATGGATAGCGATTGCTGACCTGGGAGCATATTCCCTTTTCCTTGGATTGAACTATCCAATTAACATTGCAGTAGGTGGTGCAGATGTTGCCCCAGGATATCTGACGAGAAGCAACAGTGTCTACACCTCCCAACATGCAATATGACTTGTATATACGTCATTTCCTAAAATATGCTGCTTCATTGTAAATACCAAAGAAGCAGTTGTTGGTTTCTCAACCAACATTGCATGAAAATCCCCGGAGACTCCATTACGGTTCATCCCGAGCTTCGCCAATGCCCACGATTGGAACCAAACTACTGTTAGTAATCGTAATACTATGTAATAGGATAGCTTAGTTGGTATCGGCCCTGTTGAACTATTTTGGCTGCAAAGTAGTACTAGTATAGTAGTAGTTCTTGAATTTCAGAGTATTTTGTACTATATAATGATACTTGTTTAGATCAAGGGTAGGTGATGGTACTACTTTGCCTTTGTTCTGTCATTCCTAGTAACTAAGTATTTTATAGAACTAATACTAATGTACTGGTACTTGTTTAGATCAAGTGCAGTAGATAGTCTTACTTTTATTTTTTAACTTGGCCTTTTCATAAACTCATAATCTAGTCAAGGCTTTGGGCATTTTGAGTTGCCTATGGAGGTCACACATAGGCATTGATGTGAGAAGGAGGCATGAACACAAAAGCAGACTTGATCGTTAGTTTTGCTTGCTCCAATGATCGAGTGTTCGGAGAAAAGGGCAAACTGAATCTATCACTTTGAAATGCCGCTAAATATGTCGAGTGCCGCTGAATGTGAACTGGGAATCTGTAGATATTTTTATTTCATATTATGTACTGCTGAATCTTTCAAATGCTACTGAACCTGTCAAAAGTCTTGTTCGTTACTTGTTCAGATCGATCGGCCGAGTGCAGAACATGGTCTCACTTTCCTTTTGAATCAGGACATGCTACAGCTGTTCAATTTCAATGTTTGGATTGCTGAATATGTCAATTCTTTTGGTCACTGTCTGTGTACTGCCAACCAATCACTTTGAAATGTTGTGCTGACTCTATCAAGTGCTGCTGAATATGAATCAGGAATCTATTTGATATTTTTACAGTCTTATTTTGTACTATCGAATCTTTCAAATGCTACTGAATCTGTGAAATGTTCTATCGTTACTATTAGTACAATATTTTGTAGAATGAACTGTGATGTACTAGTACTTGTTTAGATGAAGTCATGAGATTGTAATGCTTTTCTTTTGAAACTTAGCATTGTCACAATTATCTAGATGAGTCATGGGCATTTTGCGTTGCTATGGTCGGTCACACAGGCATTGGCATAAGGAGGAGGTACTCACACAGAAGCAGACTTGATCATCAATTTTGCTTGCTCCAATGATCGAGTCTCTTTGGAGAACATGCCAAACTGATCGTGCGCCAAGGTTTTTTGAGCTAGAACAAGAACTAATTCTCTCTATACTGCTACTGAATTTCAAGCAGGAAAGCTACTGAATCTCTCAAACATTCTGTCATTGCTATTCCTAAAGCATTCTATGGAAATACTGATGTACTAGTACTTGTTTAAATCAAGGGTAGTAGTTAGTCTTGCTTTATTTTTAAAACATGGCCTGTTCACAATCTAGATGGGACTTGGGCATTTTTGGTTGCATACGGGGGTCACACAGGCATTGATGTGAGAAGAAGGTACTCAAAGAAGATTTGATCATCAATTTTTTTTGCTCCAATGGTCGAGTGTGTTTGGTGAAAAGGGCAAACTGATCACGTGACAAGGTTTTTAGAGATGAAACAATAACTGGCCCTCTCTATACTACTATTGTATTTTAGTGTCTGTGTTGCTGAATTGGTCACTTTTGAAATGCTGCTGAATTGGTCAAGTGGTGCTGAATATGAACTTCCAATATGTTGATAATTTTTATATCTTATTCTGTATTACTGAATTTTGACATCAATATTTTCCAAAAAGAATGATCGCTTTTCCCCTCCCTCTGTGAGGTCTTTGTTTCAAATCCGGCCGAGCACATCACAATGCAGTTTTATTAACCAAGAGAAGAAATCTAACTCATTCATCCCCTCTTTAGCCTATAACATTTTAATTCTGTCTTTTTAGGGTCAGGGGACTGCTGACCACAACCAAGTGAAATTTGAGAAATGAGTCCATGGAGCATAGCCGAGAACATATTAATTCGGCCTTTTAGGGGTCAGGGGACTGCTGAGCACATCCCAGTGAAATTTGAGAAAGAAGCCCATGGAGCAATAGCCTATGGAGTATAACCCATGTAGAGCAGCCTATGTAGAATAGCCAAACTCTTTTTAATTCGGCCGGGCATTACCCCCAACTTTCATAATAAAAATAAACTCTGCCTACCCATGTTTTTAAGAAAATACTCCATTATGTGGTATTTTATAAATTGAGATGCTTAGAGCGCAACCCATTTATATTTTAAAAGAGATAAACATAGACACACAAAATATTTTTTAATAAGACTAATACATAAGTTGTACTACTAATAAAAGTTTAATGATATTTTTTCTATAAATATCTTTGTTTTAGTGGTAACGCACTCAATTTACATTTATTTGATTTAAAGGTCTTTTGTTTGAATCGCCTATGTGTGTGTCTTGGGTTTATATTTTCTTCTTGCAATATCTCAACTTTTTTTAGGGTGGGTTTGAAAAAAAGGTTTAAATACTTGTATAGAGTGGCTGGTATCAGGGACCCACCAGACAGAATATACAAGGCTGCATCAGGGACCCACAAGTCAGAACATACTAGAGAGGCTGACATAAGGGCCCCAGTAGTAAGACCATACACAGTTGCCACGGTGAAAACAATGGATATGCGGCCGAAAAAAGTCCATTATACACACGTTGCACTTATTGAGAAGCTGACATGTCGGACCCAGCAGGCCCAAGCATATCCCATGAAGTTAGCCTATCAGCCCCAAGCATAGCCCAAAACCTTCTAATTTCGGTCTTTTCGTGGTCTTGTGGCCACCGACACATAGCCCATTCAATATAGGAGTGATCCCATGGAATATAAACCATGACGAATAGGGCATCTGCCCTGAGTTAGCCCAAAATATTTTTAATTCGGCCTTTATGAGCATTTTTTGTACTCTGAGGTTGACATCTGGGACCCGAAAAAATAGTCCAACATACACACGTTTCTTTCAAATAGAGGCTGTCATCTGGGACCCAGCATAGACACGTTTCCTGCACAGAGGAGGTTGACATCTGGGACCCAGCAAGTTGGCAAGGTCAAAATAGCGGACACGGCTAAAAAAGTCCATCATACGCATGTTTCAGTTATAGAGAGGATGGTTAAAACAGTGGATGAGGCAAAAAAGTGCGTTGTACAGACGTTTCATTAACAGAGAGGCTGATATGTGGAACCCAGCAGCACAACCTTATATAGATGATGCATCGAGCAACGTTGCCAGTTCGAAACAGGGAGGTGTGAGCGAGATTTTTTTAGCATGCACACGTTTCTTGTAATAAGAGGCTGAAATGGGGGAACCAGCAGCATGAGAAAACAGAAGATTCGTCGAGCAGTGCTATCTAGTTCGGAACAGGGTAGAGCTAGAGAAGAAAAAATTCCATCATACCCACGATTCTTATAATGTGAGGCTGACATAAGGGACCCACCGGCCTGAATAAACAGCTGATGTAGCGAGCAACACTATCAAGTTCGGAACATGAAGGCGCGTCTGAGGGCAAAAAATCCATCATAAACATGTTACTTCTAATGAGAGGATGACATGTGGGGCCCAACAACATGATTAAATGGTAGATGCATCGAGCATCACTATCAAGTTCAGAATAGGGTAGCGCGAGCAAAGAAAAAAATTCAATCATACACACATTTCTTCTAATGAGAGGATGCCATGTGGGTCCTAGCAGCCTGATTAAACGGTAGATGCATCGAGTAACACTATCAAATTCGGAACACGGTAGCGCGATCAAAGGAAAAAATTCCATCATACACACGATTCTTCTAATGAGAGGCTACCATGTGGGACCCAGCAGCCAGACTAAACAGCAGATGCATCGAGCAACGTTATCGAGTTCAAATCAGGGTGGCACGACCAAAAAGTATGGTCCACTAGAGACACTAATGTCTGGGACCCACATGCCTCAAAAGACTTCAACGAGTCAACATCGTGCGAGGAACCAAAAATCTTGCTTCTGCCACGCGTTGGCCGAGCTTTCTCCATGTTTTTAGCGGTTTTGTCGTAGTAGAGAGCCACAAAACTAGAAAAAAAGTTTCCCATCGGCCACGGTCGAGCCAAGAAAATTGTCGCGGAAGACGCGCCTTCTATGACGATCGACATGCCAAGTCGTTGCGGATGGACACTTTTCTTGTAGTGGTAGTTCATCCCCACTATCCTATTTTGTTGGAAATATGACCTAGAGGCAATAATAAAGTTGTTATTATTCATATTTCCTTGTTCATGATATTGTTTAGTGTCCATGCTATAACTATATGTATTGGAAACTAAATGCACACGTGGATAAATAAATAACACATAGTCCCTAGTAAGCCTCTTCTAATAGTTTGTTAGTCAAGCGATGGTTAAGGTTTCTATGTCATGGACATGGATGTCACCTTATAAACGGATCACTTCATTAGAGGATTATGTGATGGATGAGGGCCTTAATAATAAGCATAGCTTTTGATCGTAGTGTCTAGATTGTTTGCTATCTCTTTATGAAATGTCAGGTATAGTTTCCTTAGACCATGAGATCATGTTAATCCCGGACATCGGAGGTATACCTTGTGGACCTCAAACATCACTCTGAACTGGGTGATTAGAAGGGTGGCTTTTAGGTATCTCCGATGGTGTCTATTGGGTCACCTGAATCAAGATCGGGATTTGTTTCCTTCATACGACGGAGTGTAAGATATATCTAGGCCCTCTTGGTAGAATAACATCCAAGAATTCAGTGACTAAAGTAGTTGAAAGTAGTTATTCACATGGATCCTATGCCACAGTTGAGTAAATAGAACTTGCCGGTTAGGAGAATGAACTAGGTATAGTGATACCGACGATCGAATCTCAAGCAAGTAATATATCGCGATACAGAAGGAATAGTATACCGAATTATTTGAATCTTTGAAATTATAGTTCAATCGAAAATAACTTCTTTGAATGTGTAGGAACCATTATGGGCATCTCGGTCATGCTGGTGGTTATTGATCGGAGAGCTGTCTCGATCAAGTCTGCATGTTCTCGAACCCATCGGGTCACATACTTAACCTACGGTGTCGCTAATATTCATTGAGAATATGTATGGTGTGAATCAAATGTTGTTTCGGAGTCTCTGATGAGATCATTGATATCACGAGGAGATCTAGAATGGTCTGGAGGTAGAGAACTATATATGGCACTTCCTATTTTAGGGTTTCAAGAAAGTTTAGAATGTTCTATGTTGATGGAAGGTTCCAAAGGTTCCTGAAGGGTCCATGGTGGGGCCCACCAGCGAGGTGAGGACATGTGGGCCCATGTGGAGGCACCTCGACCATCATGGACAAGGGTGCCACAGTTACAAAGGCCCAAGTGGCCACCGGCCCCAGTAGGGCGGCAAAACCCTAATTGTTGGAAAGGGGGCGCATGGGAGGAGGGATCCCCCTTCCCTTAGCCCCCAACCGTAGAAGGGACTTGGGGAGGGGCAATCATCCCCCTTGGACATGTATATAACGGAGGGCAATAGTAGGGGTTGACACACCCTTGCCCCTTGCCGCCTCCCACTCTCTCTCACATGAAGCTCGTGTTCTTCAGGGGTAAATGGATTATATCTATTCTACTTATTACTTGCATCTAGTAGATTAGATCTTGAGGGGTTCTCTCTTGCTATTCTGTATATTTTTTTGTTTTTCATGCAACAAACCCACTAGTGGTATCAGAGCAAGATCATTGCATATATGTACTATACGAGTAGAACACTATGATCTAGTGGGAGTTGATGATCATGTTATTACCCTCCCGCATGTACTAGTATATGTTTGTGGTATAGTTAGATGAAGAGGCCCAAACTGACTTTATGCGTAAGCTTACGCAAGACTGGTTCCACAATAGACATGCAATTTGTATTGCATAAGTGGCTGGCGGGTGTCTGTCTCTCTTTCTATAGTTTGCATATCTTTTGCAATGGAGGGCCTGAAAGGGTGTAATAGAGATAACCTGTTCATCACTGTTGTGGTTTATGCATAGCAATAACGGTTCTTCCTAGTAAATTCCTAAACCACGTAAAACATGTAACAACAAAGTAGAGGCATCTAACTTGGTTTTGCAGGGGCATGCGATGTGATATGGCCAAGTTATGATAATGATTCTATGTGATGTATGAGCTGTGATCATGTTTGTAATAAGTATCACAACATGCACGTCGATGAGGTTGATAACCGGCTGGAGCCTAGATGGTTGTGTTTATTATTGTATGGCATGTGTGCCAATGTTTAAGCTCCATGTAAACTACTTTACTTTATTGCTACTATAACAATAGTAGTTGAAGCAAAAAGATGGTTCAAGCAACCATGTTCTTGGCGTCGTGCTAGTGATGGTGATCATGCTTTGAGAAGATGGAGATCAAAGGAACAAGAAGAAATGCCATGTCATATCACATATTAAAGGGATTTCTATTTTCGTGCCCTCGGTTCGTTAGTTGTACTCAGTTTTCCCAGCCGCTTAACTTTTCCTCACTTTTCCCCTCCCTCTATTCTGAAACCCTCACAGGCGCTCGGATGGGGGGATACCGTCAGGTCAAAGGCTTGACCATTACATGCTAACCGGTGGGAGCACATTGGGGCGGGTCGTGCGTTGAGCATTACGTTACGTCGCCTCGACCGTTACATGCTGACGGGTGGGGCCGCATTGGGGCGGGTCTTGCATACATGGTGAAGGGTGGGGCCGCGTTGGGACGGGTCTTGCATACATGGTGAAGGGTGGGGCTGCATGGATACACGTCAGACAGGCCATTCTCGCTCACCCAAAGCATTCGCTTCCCCCGAGCCTAGAACAGCTCCCACACTTCCCCTCCGCTCCCCCGCCGTTGTGCCCTCCTACCTTATGTCGTCCTCGGCCGCCGAGCCACCCCTTCCCCCTAGCCGCAGATCCCACTCCACCTCTGCCTCCGCTCCTGCCCCCGCTAGATCTACCCCTTTCGCGGAACATTATGCAATGCTGGCTGGTGTACCGGTCCTCCCCGTCAAGCGTGAATAAGATTGGGTTGAATCGGAGGGATCTAACACATGGATTCCATCTGGGTAAGCATCATTTCCCTTTGTGGTTGATTATAGGCAGTAACTGAGCACAAATCGCTGGTGCTCAACTAATTGTCTTGCTTTTAGAATAGGATTGATCCGGTGCTAGCATTTCAACTAGCATTTAGACTGGATACTAGCGTAATTCGTGGTTGTGAACAGTATCTCTCTGGATTTTACTTCCCAGCGGTGGTTGCAACCTCCATAACTCTCAGATATTTGGAGCAATGGAGATTCAGTTGATTTGCAATATTCAACATTAGCGAGCAAAGATTGCTCCCACTAACTAGCGAAGCTGATTTGGTAATGCTTTTCTCTTTGAATGTTGTTGAACGTTTTGGTCGAACTCGTCTCCATGTGGAACCTAAAGTTGAACATACGAGAAAGAGGGTTAAAGCATCATCTAGTGGTCAGGCATCATGTGTCTCTGTTGTCTCTGCTAATAGTGTGTGCCCCCGTGCTCCTTGTAGATCCACATCAGTACCATATGTTCACATTGCGAGTGTAAGCCAAATCACTCGTGCTACCGATGTGGAGGACGAAGCAGAGCCTGAAGAGGGAGCACCTCCACTAGATGATGAGGATGAGTTGATGTTTCCTAAATTGGTAGATAGATTCAATAAAAAGGCACTAGATGATCAATACACGAAGGAAATGTCCCATAGTGCCAGATTTTATTACATTGATGATGAAGAGAACAAGGAGAACAATAACAATCTCGTTTTAGCCGAGTACGATGGTGAGTACTTGCCAACAATTGAGTGGGACATGAACGATCATAATATTTAAGAAGGCACCGTATTTGAAATGATGCGGGATTGTCGTAATTCCCTTATTACATATTGCATCCACAACAATATTGATTATGATGTTATTAAGAGTGAACCATCAAGGTTCACAGTGAAGTGCCCATACAAGAGGTGTAGGTGGAGGATGCATGAATCCACTATGCTCAGGAGCAGTTTGGTTCAAGTATCACAACTAGTTGTGTATTTTAGATCATTGTGTATAGTTTGTTAACTGTACTTGACATTTTCATTATGTTTCAGATAAAAAATAACCAGTTCGAACATTCTTGTCCACCTCAAGGGGGCAGCCAAAGGACAAAACAAAACTAGCAAAGACTAGGTGGTTCGTAGATGCAATCATGGATTGGATGAGAGAGAACCCATCACTTGGTGCAACAACGCTCATAAAATAAGTTTCTCAAAAGTTTAATATTACATTACCTTACATGGGGATGTTCTATGCAAAGGAAATGGCTCTTGATAGAATCAATGGTCCATGGAATGAAAGTTTTCAGTTGCTTTACAGCTTCAAAGCTGAAGTAGAGATGGCTAGTCCAGGAAGTGTTGTACAGATAGACAGGCATAAAGTTCGGTACAAAATAAGAGGGAAGACAAAGGAGAAGGAGTGCTTTAGAAGGGCTTTTGTTTGTTTCAAAAATTGCTAGCAAGGGTTTCTGGATGGTTGCAGGCCTTATTTGGCCGTGTATGCAACATCTCTTCATGGCAGGTTTAAAGGACAACTAGTATCTGCTACTGTAGTTGATGGCCACACTTGGATGTTCCATGTTGCCTTTGGGGTTTTGGAGATTGAGTCATAGGAAAGTTGGACTTTGTTTCTGGAGAATTTGCGCGACCTTATCGGTCATCCACTAGGACTTACTATCCACACAGACGCTTGCAAAGGTTTGGATAAAGCTGTAGAAGCAGTATTCCCCGGAGTGGAGCATAGGGAATGTATGCGACACTTAGTGCAGAATTATACAAAGAAATTCAAGGGTAAAGTTTATACTGACAACCTATGGCCAGCTTCATACACATGCAGTTTGAGGAAGCATCTATATCATTTGGAAGTGTTGCATAAACAAAAATCCTGTGGTGAAGGATTACTTGGATGCACATCATGGAATGGTGTGGTTAAGATGCTAATTCAATAAAATTTGCAAGGTAGACTACATAACAAGTAACCTGTAACACCCCAAAACTTCTAATCAAGATTATGAAGTTCTAATCACACAAATTTAGGGTTAACAAAAACTTTTATTACCAATTTGAATATTAATGCATGTGTGTTTTGCATTAGTGTAGAATTGATTGAATTTGCCATGCTTGATTGTTACAAATCATGAGAAATGGTTTAAAGGTGAATTCTACATCATCTAGGCCAATTGCAAACAAAATCAAAAGAAAAGAAATCAAATATGAGTTAAATAACCAAATGGTCATTTTGGCCAAAGATAACCACTAGGTCACTTTAGGTGTTCCTAGAAGAGAAATTTTAACAGAAACAATTGTACTTCTTTTCACCCCTTGTAGACCAAGTAAAAGTAAACCAAGGCCCACTTTACAAACTTACAAAAACATATTCCAAATCAATTTAATGGACAGTTCAATTTTGAATCTAGTTCATATGGTAAGATCACACTTTTTCAAAAACCCATCAAACCAATTCCCCTTGGCAAACCCAAGCAACTAGAGACTACCAAGCATAAGTATAGATACTCACCAAATTTGATTCAAAAATTTCAAACTTTATTTCTTGCGGCCATTTCCTCAAACACCTTGCAGACACAAATCCAGCTCTGCCTAACTTCACTGTTTAAGTAGTAATCCATCGACCATTTGGTCTCCCCTTAACTCCCTTGTCTCCCCTAGTGTCGAGAAGCACCAGACCAGCCCCCTCTTTGCTGTTGTGCACCAGTGCCACATCGCCCGAATGTGGTCATCGCCGGCCGATAGTGGACAGCGTGCCAAGAGCCATGCCGCCCTCGTCCACGATGCGCACCAGACACGCGACCATCCACCGCCACCCCCTGTCCAAGCCACGGCCACAGGAGAGCCTTGGACCACCCTAGCTACACCGCGCCCACCGTCTATGCACTATGCCCAGAGTGCGCTAGCACCTCCACACCCGACCGCCTCGCATAGAACGCGCCTTGCCTTCTCCGCTCACTGGCCATTATCACCACAACCTCCTAGACACCCCCGTTCGCCGCCACGTGACACGTAGCTCCTGCACGCCGTCGCAAACATCGCCTCTCCCGCTCAGAGGACCACATGCTCCTAACCAATCCAAACCGCCACGTGCTGCACCATTACTTCCGTGATGATCGCTACGGAACACCACACCATCCCCTAGCCTCAACCGTGCCGCTAGCCGCCTGTAGAATCGTCACCGACGAGCCCACGCCCACGCCGTTTGGTCCCCACGCCATAGTATAAGTAGAGACCTCCCCCGCCTCCATTCTCCACACCAACACCCTCACCACTCCTCACTGATCCTCCCTCACCCTTCCTCGGAGCAGGGCGAGCTCTCCCTCGCCGGAATTTGGCCGGAGCCCGCCGCTGCAGGAGGAGAAAGGTGTTGTTGATTGGAGCCGCCCTAGGAGCTGCCGTGACCGCCGTTCGAACCGCCGTCCATGACAACACTGTTCACCCCCATCGCCAACCCTAGTTGGTGCCTAGGTGAGCCTCGTCGGACCCCCACCTGCGCGTTAGGTTTAGTTCCTCTCCGGAGCCATTCGTCGTCGACGATGAACACTGGCCATTAGATTAGATTTTGATCGTAGGGCTCAGATTCGCAGATACCGCTTCACATAGATAGACTCGCTGACTGGTGGACCCCGTCTGTCAGCAGCCTGCTGTGCTGTGCAGATTGGGCCGGCTCGTTTAGTTTCCCGCGCAGCCCAGTGAATTCAAATAATGATTTTCCAATTTAGTTAAAACCCTAATCTGTCCATAGATTCAAAAATAAATTCGGAGAGTTTCACTGAACCAAATTGCATGATTCAAATTTTGATAGAAAGATATTTAAATTATCTAGCCAAGCCCGTTGGATTTAAATCATTTGGATTTAAAGATCAACTATACCAAAAATAACAAGATAGAGACTTTTCCAATTTCCAACATTTTTCAAAAATCAACCATAAATGCTTTTGAGTTGATTCCAACTCTCAAAAATCACATTTGATATGATCTATCTGAATATGTAAAATATTTAGGTTTTCATGCAGTGACTTTGGAGTAGTACCAAAATAATGCTATATAGGCATTTCTAGTCACTTTAAATCTATTAAATGATAATCTTAAATTTAATAAAATATGACCAACCCTTTTAAATCACATTCCCATGTTTTAGAATATGTGGTGATGACATGTGTCCACATGATCCCGTATTTTAATTGGAGAATATTAAATCTGAATTATTTTCAATGAGTAGAAATTACTTTTCTAAAATAAGACAAATAAAAGTAAGTCTTTATTCCATGTGATGATTGTGATGATGCTAGATCATCAAGTGTGATCCTTATTGTGCTAAATAGAATTATTTAATTATTGTTTGGTGATTGTGTACCCCGTATTTATTTATAGATGATAGTACCGACCACGGATATGAGGAGGAGGAGTACTACCAGGAAGAAGAAGAAGAAAACTTCAACCACTGCTCTACTCAAGGCAAGCTAAAACTTGCAAGTTTCTTAACTATGCAAGCTAGAACTATGCAAGCTAATACTTGCAAACTTTATAACTTAAGCAAAATGCATTAGGAATGCTTTGGTTATATACCTTTGATTTATACCAATCCCAAGTTTTACTCGCAAGCTTTATTCTTTTTACTATATCAAAGTTCCTTACTTGTAGTTAGTGATTTGTGAGTATTGGGAAAATAGTATAGATAGCATAAAGAGTATAAAACTAGGCCTATACTTAGATGTCATTCTATGGCATGAGTAACAGAGATTAGCACCCCTCATTAGTGAATACTCTTAACCTTAGTGGCCAGTGCTAAGCATAAAAGTTAATCACTTTAGATGGGAATACTTGGTGAAAATGATTTGAAAACCTTGGAATGATGCTTCATTCTATTGAAATGTTTTGACATGTGTTGCGAAACACAAAAGGATTTGATGATGAAAATGTTGAGGCATGAGCCTTAGCCCTTTTATAAAAACTGATGGTTGGGTTTGGATGCGATACCATTCCAATTTTACCGTACAACCACAATACCCGAATTGGGTAGGGCTTAGCCGGAAGTTTATATGCATTAGTATGGGTTCCCTCGCGGAAGAGGTTTGAGCTGAGGCTACCTCATGAGTGTGAATTGTCCACCTATGCAGTGCCCAGGATGGCAGATGGCCATGGCTAGGACCAAGCTCATAGGGGAGGTGCCTATACTAGAGTGTGTAATTGAAAGGTTATGATTGATTATCCTCATACTAAGTATGATGATTCAGGGTTATCCCTAACGTATGTATTGAATTTTGTGGTGAAAGTGTACCACCTCTGCAGAGTGTCAAACTATTCGAATAGCCGCATCCGTGGTCATGGACAGTTGGAGTGGCCATACTGTTCCGTCATCAGATATTTTCAAAATGACTTGTGAAGTGAACTATGATTTTGACTTGACCACAACAGGGTTATGAATATGAAAATTAGGTTCCCACTTAAAGTGATTTAGAACATTAACTTAGTTTTCTTTACTTCTAAACTCGGTTTAGATAAACCTGGACTTTTGCAAATAAACCTAGAGCTTAAGATTCCTACTAGAACTACCTTACTTGTTAGTGATAGTTTGTGAGTACTTAAAGAGTACTCATGGCTTTGTCCCTGGCTATTCCCATGGCCAGACTATGAGGAGGACTATCAGGATGATGGATAGCAGGACGTCTATGACAACTAGGATCATCTCCCATCGTCAGCATTGCTTGTGACTTTGAAGATGGAGCCCCTACTATGTTTCTTTCTGCTGCTTGATTTGTATTAAGATTGGATCATGAGATCCTTTATTTGTGTAAGACCTTATTATGGTTTATAATGGATGATGTATTGTGATATCCAATTTGTTATGTCTCGCAAAAATGGTAATCCTGGGATTGCGAGGTATTGCATAACAGGCATCTGGGATTAAAAATCTGGGTGTTGACAAGTTGGTATCAGAGCCATCCTGACCATAGGAGACCCTAGTTAGAATGGACGTCCGAACAAAAACTTAGTTTCAAAACCAAAGAAGTTTGTATTTACGAAAACATATTCCCACTCTTATCCTTGATTCTTTCAAAAAATTCATGTTCCTCACAAATTCTTACATTCCTACATAAAATTTGACACACTGGATCACCTCACTAATTTACTCATCCTAAATGCTTATAGATGGAAGTCCAATATTGCAAGTTCTACCAGTTGGGCAACGGAGGCCAGTTGATCTTTGAGAGGGATCTAGATACACTATCAGAGTACCTTCAGCGCCCACATCCGGAATTCTTTGGGGCCCAACTCAACAATCACATAGGAGGAGATCTACAATGGCTGATAGTTGCAGATCTCAGAGGCAAGATGAAAGCACCCACTTCTGTGAAGATCCAACTCACCTTGTGAGAGAACAACTGGCTAGATGGATTAGCCAGGGCTATGCATGAAGCTCTTGCCCGTTTGTGTGGGCAAAACATCAACTTGATCTAGGGAACTCGCTTTGCTCACTTCACAAGGCGTGATTCTATGGGAATGCCATTGGAGATGCCAGGACACCCAGAGCTGAAGCACCAGGTGGAAAATCTTGACTTCATGCTGTATGATAGGCACAAAGAGTTGGACAACTCCCGAGCCTACGCCAACCACAACCTTGCCATTTCCATCAAGAAGTACCAGACTCTCGCCATTCTCGCCAAGGAGTGCCAATCACTTCGTCGTTAGTGCGACAAGAAGGATCGCACCATCGATCGTCTTCATAAGAAGGTGGCCGCTCTCGAGAAGACCATCCGTGAACAGGAAGTGCAGCTTGAAGCAAAGGAGGAGGAGGAAGGTGAAGATATCCAGGGAGATCTTCACTCTTACCTCAGTGACGGCAACGACTACCTAGAGGATGATGCCATGGAGTTCTACACTGATGATGATGATTCCGACTTCATCGATGATGAGTAGATGCACTTGATCACTATCGTAGGAGTGAGTTGTATCAGTCCCATTGTATCGTAGTTTCACAGAATGGTTCTTAAAACCATATGTTTTCCATTTGTGTTGTGGTGTGTGTTGTATTGTGTGCTTTGAATGAATGAACGAGAGGAAGAAGTTAGTTGGCAAAACCTGAGTCAAACTCAAAGTTAAACCTTTTGAAAACAAATCCATGAACCTTAGAAATTTCCCTCTTATCTCATTATCTATCTCAATCTTCAGATGACTCATGGAAATCCCGGAGGAAGCAGCTCATCCCAGGACCCGATGCTGCAGATTCTACAAATGCTAGTTTCCGACCGTGAAGCTAGTAGAGCCGAACGCCAAGCCAACCTAGCCACTCTTCAACAGATAGCTCAGATGGACCAGAATAATCAAGGCCATGGAAATCAAGATCACCATGGATACAAGCTTAAGAACTTTCAAAATTCCAACCCACATATATTTAACAAATATGAGGATCCCTTAGATGTTGATGACTGGCTGCAAACCATGGAGAACAATCTGGAGGTCACAGGAGTTGAGGCCAATGAGAAAGTACTATTTGCCACCCATTATCTGGCAGGAGATGCAAGAGCCTGGTGGAAGAGCACCCGTACCATGAACGACGGTCAGATGATGACTTGGGAAGCATTCAAGATCAAGTTCAGCCGCACCCATGTGCCACAAGGTTTAGTCACCCGGATGAGGGATGAATTCAGGGAACTGAAGCAAGGAAGGATGACGGTAGTTGAGTACCGTGACAAATTTCTGTCGCTAGCAAGATATGCCCCTGATGAGATTAACACTAAAGCCAAGAAGAAGAAAGGTTCCTGAATGGATTGCATGATGAGATGCAGACTGTGTTAGTCAACATCCATTTTGGAGATCTAGAAGAGCTTGTAGACTCTGCCATCCAGATGGAAGGGAAGATAAACCAAGCCAACGACAATTGCAAGCGTAGGATGATGCACTAGACTTGGTCCCACAATACCCAGAAGTATCACCCCAACCTGTCTGCAGGATATGCCCCAAGAAACAACAGACCCTCTATGTTCCGTCCAAGCTATCCCAATCATAGTGGAGGAAACCTGAAGTCTAGAGGAAACCACAACAACAACCCCAGCAACTCCAAAAACTTCAACCATGCACCGCCAAAGTCCAACAACAACAATACTGCCCCAAGGACTGGAAGCAATGGTGTGCCTGTTGCATCCAAAGACAAGTCCTAGATTACTTGCTTTGAATGTGGAGTCAAGGGTCACTACTCCAATGAGTGCTCCAAGAAGCTTGCAGCAGCCACCAATGTGAATGCACCCGCTCAGCAACAACGCCATTTTCATCCTAGAAGGAGATTTGCCCCAGGGAATTCGCTCAACCGCAATGGCCGTCTATTCCATATGAATGCCGAAGAAGCCCAGGAAGCGCCTGATGTCGTGCTGGGTATGTTTACTGTTAACTCAGTACTTGCAAGAGTGTTGTTTGATTTTGCAGCATTGCACTCGTTTGTTACAGAAGAATTTGCATGCACTAGTAAGATTCAACCAACAAAATTGAAGCATGTTATGATAGTTCAAATACCTGGTTCAACCACCAAAACTAGAAAAATTTGCAAGGCTGCACCTATCAGAATCCATGGGATAGATTTTTATGCCAATCTAATAGTACTTGGAACCAAAGGTTTGGAAGTAGTACTAGGAATGGATTGGATGTCGAAACATAAAGGATTGATCGACTGTGCCAAGAAAGCCATAACCATGACCAGTAACTCTGGAGTATCAGTAGAGCATGTATCTGAGACATTGCCCCGTCAGTTCAAATGCAACAAGAGTCTAGCCCAACCAACCATAGACCAAGTTAGAGTAGTCTATGAATACCCCGATGTATTCCCAGATGAATTGCCCGGTACGCCCCCAGATCGGGATATCAAGTTCATTATTGAACTAGTTCCTGGAATGGGACCCATAGCTCAAAGACCTTATAGTATGAACCCATCTAAATTAGTGGAGCTGAAGAAGCAACTTGATGCTATGCTGGAGAAAGGTCTGATTTAACCAAGCGCATCGCCATGGAGATCACCTATTTTGTTTGTGGATAAGAAAGATGGAGGTAACCATTTGTGCACGGATTACCAAAAGCTGAATGATGTCACTGTTAAGAACAAGTACCCACTGCCCAAGATAGAGGATCTATTTGATCAGTTGACTAATGCTAGAGTGTTTTCTAAGATTGACCTTAGAACTGGTTATTATCAACTCAAGATTCATGCAACGGATATTCCAAAGACCGCCTTTACCACCAGATATGGATTGCATGAGAATACGGTCATGTATTTTGGATTAGCCAATGCCCCCATTTATTTCATGAATCTCATGAATAAGATTTTTATGAACTTCCTAGATAAGTTTGTTGTTATTTTTATCGACGATATTCTAATCTATTCAAAGTTAGAAGAAGACCATGAGCTACACCTGAGAACCATCCTTGAAACCCTTAGAGAGCATCAGTTGTATGCCAAGTTTAGCAAATGTGAGTTCTAGCTGAAGGAAGTAGGATTCCTAGGACATATTGTGTTGGCAGGAGGAGTCGCTGTTGATCCTGCCAAGATCAAAGATGTTGAAGAATGGGAAGCCCCAACCACTCAAACTCAAGTCCATGCATTTCTCAGATTAGCGGGATATTACCGCAAGTTTGTTGAAGGATTTTAGAGCATCACAAGACCAATGACCCAATTATTGAAGAAAGATAGAAAGTTTGAATGGACCAACAAATGTGAAGCAAGTTTTCAAGAGATCAAGAAGAGATTGATTTCATCCCCAATTCTGATTATGCCGGATATCAAGAAGCCTTTTGATGTGTATTGTGATGCATCCAAGATTGGTCTCGGATGTGTGTTGATGCAAGAAGGAAAAGTCATAGCATATATGTCTAGACAACTGAAGCAGAATGAGCAAAACTACCCTACCCATGACCTTGAATTAGCAGCTGTAGTTTTAGCCTTGAAGACATGGCGTCATTACCTGATGGGTAACCGTTGTGAGATTTACTCGGATCACAAGAGTCTGAAGTATATTTTCACCCGGAATGAGCTGAATATGAGGCAAAGGAGATGGATAGAGTTAATCAAGGATTATGACCTTGACTTTCACTATCACCCCAGCAAAGCCAATGTGGTAGCGGATGCTCTTAGCAGATTGACGTGTAGATTAAACAACATGATCAAAGAGAACCAGCCTAGTTTGCATGAAGAGTTGGAGCAGTTTAGAATAGAGCTAGTTAGCAAAGGATTTTTAGCTAGCATTGAACTTCCACCCACGTTGATCAGTTAGATCAAGGAGGCGCAAAAAGGAAATGCAAGTATCAACGGAATCAAACGTCGTATCAGTACAAGAAAGGTACCCGGATTCACCGAAGATGAAGAAGGAGTTTTGTGGTACAAACGATGTATCTATGTGCCAGCAGATTTGGAGCTGAAGCAAGTTATCATGCAGGAAGCTCATGATACTCTTTATTCTATCCATCCCGGAGGAACGAAGATGTATCAGGATTTGAAGGATCAATTTTGGTGGCACAAGATGAAGAGAGAAATCGGAAGCTACATAGCCAAGTGTGATATCTGTCAGAGAGTCAAAGCGGAACATCAGAGACCCGCAGGACTTTTGCAACCATTGCAGATTATGGAATGGAAATGTGATTCTGTCGGAATGGACTTTATCACTGGTTTGCCTACTTCTAGTAGGGGAAATTACTCTATTTGGATCATAGTTGATAGACTGTCCAAGGTAGCCCATTTTATACCTGTCAAAACTACCTGCCAGAGTTTGAAGCTAGCAGAGTTGTACATTGCAAGAATCATCAGTTTGCATGGAACCCCCAAGACCATAGTGTCGGATCGAGGAACCCAATTTACCTCAAGATTTTGGCAGAAAGTCCAAGAAGGATTAGGAACCAAGCTGAATTTCAGCACAGCTTATCACCCGCAAACCGATGGATAGACTGAAAGAGTCAACCAAATCTTAGAAGATATGTTGAGAGCTTGTGTGTTAGAATATGGATAAAAATGGGAAGATTGTCTGGATTTCGCAGAATTCTGATGCAACAATAGTTATCATGCCAGTTTGCAAATGGCCCCATTTGAATTTCGTATGGAAGGAAGTGTCGTACCCCTTTGAATTGGTCGCAAGTAGGAGAGAGTCAGATTTTTGGACCCGATATCCTACGAGAAGCCGAAGAGAAGGTTCACAAAGTCCATGAACACCTCAAGACCGCCCAATCTAGACAGAAGAGTTATGCTGACAAGAGATGTAGAGACCTGACCTTCAATGTCGGAGATTTTGTGTATCTCAAATAGTCGCCTTTGAAGGGAATGCAGCATTTTCAACTGAAAGGGAAGTTAGCTCCCAGATATATTGGACCCTTCAAGATTTTGAATCGCCAAGGAGAAGTATCATATCAACTAGAACTGCTAGGGGAGATGCCAGCCATCCATGATGTGTTCCATATCTCGTTACTTTGCAAATGCTTAGAAGTTCTGGAGAAGACCGAAGTATTCAAGAACATCGATCACTGAGCCATAGATACAACAAGGATCTGATGTATTGTGAAGTGCCCATTCATATTTTTGAAGAAGCCTTCAGAACCACCAGGACCCGGAGTATCAAGTTTCTCAAGATCCAATGGAGCAACAATACCGAAGAAGAAGCTACTTGGGAGCGAGAAGATTACATTAGGACTGAGTTTCTAGATCTCTTTAGTTCCTAGTTTTTCTTAAATCTCGGGACAAAATTTTGTTTAAGGAGGGAAGGTTTGTAACACCCCAAAACTTCTAATCAAGATTATCAAGTTCTAATCACCCAAATTTAGGGTTAACAAAAAACTTTATTACAAATTTGAATATGAATGCATGTGTGTTTTCCATTAGTGTAGAATTGATTGAATTTTCCATGCTTGATTGTTACAAATGATGAGAAATGGTTTAAAGGTGAATGCTACATCATCTAGGCCAATTACAAACAAAATCAAAAGAAAAAGAAATCAAGTTAAATAACCAAATGGTCATTTTGGCCAAAGTTAACCACTAGATCACTTTAGGTTTTCCTAGAAGAGAAATTTTAACAGAAACAATTCTACTTCTTTTCACCCCTTTCTAGACCAAGTAAAAGTAAACCAAGGCCCACTTTACAAACTTACAAAAAAAATTCCAAATCAATTTAATGGACAGTTCAATTTTGAATCTAGTTCATATGGTAAGATCACACTTTTACAAAAACCCATCAAACCAATTCCCCTTGGCAAACCCAAGCAACTAGAGACTACCAAGCATAAGTATAGATCACTCACCAAATTTGATTCAAAAATTTCAAACTTTATTTCTTGCGGCCATTTCCTCAAACACCTTGCAAACACAAACCCAGCTCTGCCTAACTTCACTGTTTAAGCAGTAATCCATCGACCATTTGGTCTCCCCTTAACTCCCTTGTCGCCCTAGTGTCGAGCAACACCAGACCAGTCCCCTCTTTGCTATTGTGCACCAATGTCGCGCCGCCTGAATGTGGTCGTCGCCGGCCGATAGTGGACAGCGCGCCAGGATCCACGCTGCCCTCGCCCATGACACGCACCAGACACGCGACCATCCACCGCCACCCCTATCCAAGGCACGGCCACAGGAGAGCCCTGGACCATCCTAGCTACGCCGCGCCCACCGTCTCTGCGCCGTGCCCAGAGCACGCCAGCATGCCGCACCCGACTGCCTCGCACAGACCGCGGTTCGCCTTCTCCGTGTATGCGCCCACTTGCCATGATCACCACAACCTCCTAGACACCCCCGTTCGCCGTCGCAAACACCGCCGCTCCCGCTCAGAGCACCGCACGCTCCCGACCAATCCACACCGCCCTGTGCTATGCCATTACTTCTGTGATGATCACCAGGGAACACCGCACCGTCCCCTAGCCTCAGTCGTGCCGCTAGCAGCCTGTAACATCGTCACCGACGAGCCCACACCCACGCCGTTAGGTACCCTCTCCATAGTATATGTAGAGACCTCCCCCGCCTCCATTCTCCACACCAACACCCTCACCACTCCTCTTTGATCCTCCCTCACTGGAGCAAGGCGAGCTCTCCCTCGCCGGAATTTGGTCGGAGCCCGCCGCTGCAGGAGGAGAAGGGCACCGTCGATTGGAGCCGCCCCAGGAGTTGTCGTGACCGCCATTCGAACCACCGTCCATGAAAACACCGTTCGCCCCCATCGCCGACCCTAGCTGGAGCCCAGGTGAGCCTCGTCGGACCCCCACCGCCGCATTAGGTTTAGTTCCTCGCCGGAGCCGTTCGTCGTCGACGATGAACACCAACCGTTAGTTTAGATTTTGATCGTACAGCTCAGATTCGCAGATACCGCTTTGCTTAGATAGACTTGCTGCCTGGTGGACCCCGTATGTCAGCAGCTCGCTGCGCTGTGCTGTGCAGATTGGGCCGGCCCATTTAGTTTCCCGCGCAGCCTAGTGAATTCAAATAATGATTTTCCAATTTAGTTAAAACCCTATTTTGTCCATAGATTCAAAAATCAATTCAGAGAGTTTCACTGGACCAAATTGCATGATTCAAATTTTGTTAGAAAGATATTTAAATTATCTATCCAAGACCGTTGGATTTAAATCATTTGGAATTAAATAACAACTATACCAAAAATAACAAGACACAGAATTTTCCAACTTCAAACATTTTTTAAAAATCAACCATAAACACTTTTGAGTTGATTCCAACTATCAAAAATCACATTTGATAAGATCTATCTGAATATGTAAAAATATTTAGGTTTGCAGTAGAGACTTTGGACTAGTATTAAATTAATTATATATAGGCATTTCTAGTCACTTTAAATCTATTAAATGATAATCTTAAATTTAATAAAATATGACCAACCCTTTTAAATCACTTTCCCATGTTTTAGAATATGTGGTGATGACATATGTCCACATGATCCCATATTTTAATTGGAGAATATTAAATCTTAATTATTTTCAATGAGTAGAAATTACTTTTCTAAAATAAGTCCAATAAAAATAAGTCTTTATTCCATGTGATGATTGTGATGATGCTCCATAATCAAGTGTGAGTCTTAGTGTGCTAAATAGAATTAGTTAAGTATTGTTTGGTGATTTTGTACCCCGTATTTATTTATAGATGATAGTACCAACCCCGGATACAAGGAGGAGGAGTACTACCAGGATGAAGAAGAAGAAAACTTCAACCACTTCTCTACTCAAGGCAAGCTAACACTTGCAAGTTTCTTAACTATGCAAGCTAGAACTATGCAAGCTAATACTTGCAAACTTGATAACTTAAGAAAAATGCATTAGGCATGCTTTGGTTATATACCTTTGATTTATACCAATCACAAGTTTTACTCGCAAGCTTTATTCTTTTTACTATATCAAAGTTCCCTACTTTTAGTTAGTGAGTATTGGAAAAATAGTATAGATAGCATAAAGATTATAAAACTAGGCCTATACTTAGATGTCATTCTATGGTATGCGATTGAAAATTAGCACCCCTCATTAGTGAATACTCTTAACCTTAGTGGCTAGTGCTAAGCATAAAAGTTGATCACTTTAGATGGGAATACTTGGTGAAAACGATTATGAAAAACTTGGAATGATGCTTCATTCTATTTAAATGTTTTGACATGTGTTGAGAAACACAAAAGGATTTGATGATGAAAATGTTGAGGCATGAGCCTTAGCCCTTTTATAAAAACTAATGGTTGGGTTCGGATGCGATACCATTCCAATTTTTCCATACAACCACAATAACTGAATTGGGTAGGGCTTAGTCGGAAGTTTATATGCATTAGTATGGGTTCCATCACGGAAGAGGTTTAAGATAAGGCTACCTCGTGAGTGTGAATTGTCCACCTATGCAGTGCCCAGGATTGTAGATGGCCATGGCTGGGAGGCCAAGCTCATAGGGGAGGTGCCTATACTAGAGTGTGTAATCGAAAGGTTATGATTGATTATCCGCATACTAAGTATGATGATTCAGGGTTATCCCTGACGGATGTATTGAATTTTGTGGTGAAAGTGTACCACCTCTACAAAGTGTCAAACTATTCGAATAGCCGCGTCCGCGGTAATGGACAGTTGGAGTGGCCATATTGTTCTGTCGTCAGATGTTTTCAAAATGACTTGTGAAGTGAACTATGATTTTGACTTAACCACAACAGGGTTGTGAATATGAGAATTAGGTTCCCACTTAAAGTGATTTAGAACATTAACTTAGTTTTCTTTACTTCTAAACTCAGTTTAGATAAACCTGGCTTTTTGCAAATAAACCTAGAGCTTAAGATTCCTACTAGAACTACCTTACTTGTTAGTGATAGTTTGCGAGTACTTAAAGAGTACTCATGGCTTTATCCCTAGCTATTCCCGTGGCCAGACTATGAGGAGGACTATCAGGATGATGGATAGCAGGACGTCTATGATAACTAGGATCATCTCCCATCGTCAGCATTGCCTGTGACTTTGAAGATGGAGCTCCTACTACGTTTCTTTCCGCTGCTTGATTTGTATTAAGACTAGATCATGAGATCCTTTATTTGTGTAAGACCTTATTATGGTTTGTAATGGATGATGCACTGTGATATCCAATCTATTATGTCTCAAAAAAATGGTAATCCTGGGATTGCGAGGTATGGCATAACAGGCATCTGGGATTAAAAATCCGGGTGTTGACATAACCTTGTAGTGAGTTTCAATGCAAAGGTCAAGTCATTGAAAGGGCTTATGATGTGGCAATATTTGGTAACATTATGTAGATGATCATGATAAAGATCGATTTGCATCAAAGAATTGCATCAATAGTATATGATGGCCATCTCATCCTCCCATCTTTGATTAAGGCTTTGCATGCCAGGGCAAAACAATTGAAGATGAAATGCATTAGAAGAGGAATGGACGCTGAGGTAACATACACTAATAGTAAAGATAGGCAATGGAGATATCCAGTGAGTTTGGTTGATAGGACATGCCATTGCGGGCAATGGCAGATCCATGGAAAACCCTGCATACATGCATTGTTTTTCATGGTTGTTCTAGGATGTGAAGAGGGTGAAGTTGATCAGTACGTGTCAGAGTATTTCTCTGTTGCCAAATTTAGGGAAGCATATGCTCAGAATGTTCTAGACTTGTTGGTAAAAGACCAATGGATGGAAGTGGATCCAGGCTTCAAGCTATACCCACCAGTTTTTACTAGACCAGCAGTTAGGCCAAGGAATAATAGGATGAGAGCTAGTGCGAAGGGTGGTGCACCACCTCGACAAAGTAAGTGCAATCGTTGTGGGATCCATGGGAGCATTGCTAGGCTTTGTAAAAATGCAGTAGACACAACTTATGGAATGGATGATCAGGCGGGAGTAGAAAATGCAGATGAGAATGAAGTATTTGAACGAGAGGAGAATGAAGCAATGGATACATTACAGATTGAACCAATGGACCGAGAGGATATTGAACCAAATGCAGATGAGATTGAACCAAATGCAGGGGAGATTGAACCAATGGATCTAGAGGATATTGAACCAAATGTAGGGGAGATTGAACCAATGGATCGAGAGGAGATTGAACCAAATCTAGAGGAGATTGAACCAAATGCAGGGGAGATTGAACCAATGGATCGAGAGGAGTTTGAACCAATATATCGAGAGGAGTTTGAACCAATGGATCGAGAAGAGTTTGTACCAATGGATCAAGAGGAGAATAAAGCAATTTATTTATTGGAAGCAGAGTTCAAAAGTAAAGGAATTACACAAGAGGATATTGAAGAAATGATGCCATTGAACCGTATGAACCAATGGATCTAAACATGATTAAACCAATTGTATGATAGACTGAAGCACTTGATTCATTGGATATACAGAAAAAGAACAAAGGGAAAAAACGGAAGAAGCTGATGGTGGACTCCACGAATATTCCAGCTAGGATCACCCAGAGCAAGGTGGTGAACCCAGCAAAAAACACTAGGAGCAAGAAAAAAATTGAATTTGAATTATTAATTTGAATTTGTATGATGAATTTGAAGTAGTAACAATGTTTGTATTGAATTCGAACTAGTGTGATGCTCCCAAGTTTGTATGTTGGATAATCCCCTAATATATGTGTTATTGCAAGTTTCTATGGTCATCCACCTAGTTACTTAGCACTACTCAATTTTGCCCACGACATGTGGTTAACACATGGTGTTTAGCTAGTTCATGGCTTCAACCATAGAAAACTAGCTACAATTGATCTATGCACTTGCAGTCATCAACTATCAATGTCGTCTTCATCCAAGAATGAAAGAAGTGGTAAGAAAAGAGGTAATCAAACTCATTGAGACAAGTATTATCTATCCCATAGATAATATTAAATGGGTAAGTCATGTCCATTGTGTGCCTAAAAAGGGTGGAATCACCGTTGTTCCAAATGATGAAAATGAACTTGTTGCTCAACGTACTGTTACTGGTCATAGAATGTGCATTGATTATAGGGAACTTAATAAGGCAACTCGCAAAGATTATTATCCTTTACCATTCATTTATCAAATGCTTGAAATATTATCCAAACACTCTCACTTTTGTTATTTATATGGTTATTCAGGTTTCTCACAGATTCTGGTGCATAAGGATGATCAAGAGAAGACTACTTTCACGTGTCCCTTTGGTACTCATGCTTATAGGAGAATGTCACTCAGTTTGTGCAATGCTCCTGCTACTTTTCAAAGATGCATGAATGCTATATTTGCTGATTATATTGAGAAAATTATGGAAGTATTTAAGGATGAATTTTCTGTGTATGGTACCTCTTTGAAAACTGCTTGTTCAATCTTAACAAAGTTTTGTAGCGCTGTGAGGACGAACACTTAGTCCTAAATTGGGAGAAGTTCCATTTCATGGTGGCAGAAGGTGTTGTTCTTGGACATCGAGTTTCAGGAAGAGGCATTGAAGTGGACCGCGCCAATATAGAAACCATAGAGAAGCTACCATATCCTAGGGATATAAGAGGTATACGAAGTTTTCTTGGTCATGTTGGTTTCTATAGAAGATTTATCAAATACTTTTCTAAAATATCCTAGCCTCTAACAAATCTTTTGCAGAAAGACGTTCCATTTTATTTTAATGATGATTGTGTAAAGTCTTTTGATATTTTAAAGAATGCTTTGATAAGTGCTCCTATAATTCAACCTCCTAATTGGAATTTGGATTTTGAAATCATGTATGATGCTAGTGACTATGCTGTAGGATTAGTTTTAGGACAAAGAGTTGATAAAAAACTTAATGTGATATATTATGCTAGTAAGACTCTTGATGGCTCCCAAAGAAATTATGCTACAACTGAAAAATAATTCTTGGTTGTACTTTTTGCATGTGACAAGTTTAGACCTTACATTGTAGACTCTAAGGTAATATTACACACTGATCATTCTACTATTAAATACCTTATGAACAAAAAAATGCTAAGCCTAGACTCATAAGATGGGTTCTTTTACTACAAAAATTGGACCTACATATTATAGATAGGAAAGGTGAGGACAACCCGGTAGCTGATCATTTATCTAGAATGGAAAACATTTCGGTAGATCATATTCCTATTAATGATAGCTTTGCAAATGAACAACTAGTAAACATTAATGTGTTTGTTGCTAGAGTAGCTTCACCATGGTTTTCTGATTATGCTAATTTCATTGTTGGAAAAGTTATTCCACCACATTTCACACACCAACAAATAAAGAAATTCTTTTATGATCTTAGACATTATTTTTGGGATGACCCATTTATTTGTAAGAAAAGTGTAGATGGTATTATTAGACATTGTGTCCTTGAGTTTGAGCAACAGGCTATCATAAGGGATTGTCATGGCAGTCTTATGGTGGACATCATGTAGGAGAACGCACTACTGCAAAGCTATTACAATCTGGTTTTTATTGGCCTGCTTTATTTAAATATTGTGCTAATTATGTTAAAGCTTGTGACAAGTGCCAACATGTTGGAAATATTGGTAAGATAAATGAAATGCCTATGAACTATTCATTGCCTCTTGAACCATTTGATGTATGGGGGTTTGACTTTATGGGACCATTTCCCCAATCAAAAGCAAAACATACTCATATTTTGGTTGCAGTGGATTATGTTACAAAGTGGGAAGCAATTCCAACAAAAAGTGTAGACCATGCCACATCAATGAAGATGCTTAAGGACATCCTCATTCCCAGGTTTGGAGTACCTAGGTTTTTAATTACTGATGGTGGTTCTTATTTTATTCATGGAGTATTTAGAAAAACTCTTGCTAAATATAGTGTTAATCATATAACTGCATATCCATATCATCCTCAAACTAGTGGGCAAGTTGAATTAAGCAATAGGGAAATTAAAATCATACTAGATAAGATAGTTAATAAAGCTAGATCTGATTGGCCAACTAAAATTAATAATGCTTTATGGGCTTATAGAACTGCTTTAAAAAATCCTATGGGCATGTCTCTCTATAAAATGGTCTATGGAAAAGCATATCATCTTCTAGTGGAATTAGAACATAAAGCTAGATGGGCGGTTGAATAACTCAACTTTGATTTTAAAACTGCTGGAGAGAAAAGAATTCTTGGTTTAAGCTTATTAGATGAATGGAGGAATGAAGCATATGAAAGTGCTAGATTATTCAAAGAAAAGGTAAAAACTTGGCATGATAAGAAAATAAAAAGAAAGGAATTCAAAGTAGGAGATCAAGTATTGTTGTTCAACTCTCTCTTAAAGTTTTCTGCAGGAAAGTTAGCCTCAAGATGGCAGGGTCCATTAGTTGTGCAGGAGGTGTACTGCTCCAAAGCAATTCGTCTTCATGGAGACTTCAATGGTAAACCTCATGTCATTAATGGACAATGTCTTAAACATTATATTGCAGTCCAAACATTTTCCATAAGGTTTGAAGAAATGAATTTATAAAGTCTAGAAGCCATAATTGCGAAGATTTATCCCCTGCCAGATACCCAAAATCACCAAAAGTCAAAAAGAGGTGTGTAACGATCTCGGAATATCTTCATATTTTAGGAAAGTCATTATTTTGGAAAATTAATGTGTGTCGCGAAAGAATTGGAAGAAACGGATTCCGGATGAGGGAAAGAGACCAGGTGGAGCGCCCACCCCCTAGGCGCGCCACCCGAGGTCTTTCCCTCTTCCGAAGTCCGTTTCACCTCCGTTTCTTTCTCAACTCTTCGTCTTACCCTAAAAACCATTTATATATACTCCTCTCTGCCGATCTAATCTCGCATCAAGTATTTTCAAGTGAACTTTGTTGTTGCCCTGTTTTCAGATTTATCTCTACACAAACGCCTTTGCAATGTATTCCGGAGACTCCTACCAGTGTTCTCCATGGATGATGACAACGATGAACTTGAGGGACTTAGCCCCAAGTCCATATGGAATAGGAACTAGAAGAGGAAGGACTACTCTGATGATGAAGAGTATGTGCACAAGGATGATGGAGATGATGAGGACAATGAGGAGGATGATCATGAGCTCATCACCAGAGATGAGTACAAAGGGAGGCTCCGCCCAGATCCCGTACCCATCACTGTGGTGAGGCCAGTGCCGCCTCCGAAGAATACTAGGCAAACTGTTCATATGAGCAACGGTGGAAAAGCTCCAAGGCATTGCCTCTCTTCGATAAACCCCGTTGTTAATCTTAATCGCAGGAATACATGCATGCTCCAACAAAATATCTTTCCGAAGAAGGGGATCAATATCCCCCGAAGAAGAGAGGCGGTGGATCGAGCCCCGAGTGGATGCCCAACAAGGAGGGAGTTGGAAAACAACTTTGGGAGGACTTTACAAGATCTTCCGAGCAATTTCAACAAGCCTATAATCTCATGATGGGCGTGCTCAGGGACCTCCAGCGTCACCACGGCCCTAAGGAGCAAGAGAAGGACAAGAAGTAGAGACCTACTACAACAACTCAAGCTTGGGGGAGTTCTACCATACTTTATGCTATTTAGTTATCGTATTTGCATCTAGTTCATAATCATTAGGAGTTTTTTGCTTGCATCCATTAGGTATCGATTTTTCCTAAAGTTTGAAGAGCTCTTAGAGAGTTATCATGTATCCTTGGTTAAGTGGTTTTGAAGAAAATATAAAGTCTGGTGTCATCCATGATTCTCTTGTCTGGATATTTACGGGTAACACTCATGCAGATGTGCGCACCATATGTAGGATTTCACTTACATCTTGCCTCTAACTAAATTAACTTGAACATGTTGGCCAAGCATAGAATTACTCAACAAGCTAAACTTCCAAATAAGGAAAGATCCATGCAAGGGAAGCAACACTTATTAAAAAAGGGAACATTGTGAATTTGTGGTGAGATAAGGAGTCTTATAAAATAAATAGTTGGAAAGAGGAGGATGACAAGGGGACATGAGATACTCTTATTCTACTTAGTAATCAACGAGTAAACCGAATTGTTGCCATGGGTATTTCAATTCATATGCTCTATGGGAAAGTGTTTGGAAGGCAGGCACCCAAGAATACGGCTAGTCATGGAAAGTGAAAGACAAAGGTTGTCTAGAGCATATGGCATGATTGAAAGACCCATGAATAAGTTTTATACTAGTTACTAAGAGGGCAAGACTGTTAACTGATACCATGCAAAAGTGGTGAAAGTTCTTGACAAAAGTCAAAATAGTCATGTCTATCTTGTTGTTTAAATAATTCTCTTTTCCACTTTTTTCTTTATGAGAAACTTATCTTTATTACAAAGACATATACAAAGGTTAACTTAAAAGATGGAAAAAATCCATGCAAAGCTATTAAAAATAGAGTGTATGATAAATTTGAGACTTGTTCAATTGTCCAACATATAATTGTTAGTTTTTGTTCAAAAAGTAAGGGGTAAGTGATAATATATATCTATGTAGCCCATATGTGCATGGCTGTTAGTTCATATTTCTTTTGGACAACTTCACATGCATAAGTTGATGATTCTATGCTCGTATTTTCTTGTCAACCATAAAGGTTTAAGCTTGGGGGAGTTGATACTGGCATTTTGCATCATCATTTTTAGGACCTCTATGCACTGTTTAGAATCATATTTAACTTGATTCATCATTATTTATGCATATTTAGATGATTTACAAGACTTTCCTACAAAGTCCATTTCATTAGTATTTAATTTTTGGGTGGCAGAAAACCTCATTTTTCATGTTTTTGTTGTTTTAGGACCTTCTAGACGTCAATAAATCGAAGGAAAAATACCTGACAAGTTTTTCACTAGGAGAACCAACTTGAGCCAAAGAATGAAGCGAGAGGATCCATGAGGCCCAAGAGAGGCCAGGTGGCGCGCCCACCCCTGGGCGCACCACACAAGCTCTTTCGGCCCTCAAGCGTCATCTCCTACTCTGGGAGGGGGCAGATCCCGCTACACCGAAGCCTCCGGTGAGGGGGAAATTAATGCCATCGTCTTCACCGCTCCTCCTAGGCATAGGGGGAGGCCTCTCCATCAACATCTCCTTCAACACCATTACCATCACCATCTCCAAGATCCATCTCGTTCCCCTCATAGTTTATGATTAATTGAACCCCGAATATTGTTTTAAGGGCTATTTACATGTTTGTGATTGGCATCTTGTCTTTATTAGGTGGAGAGATTATATTTTCAGATTGTGTTGTAATCCATATGCTACTGATCCATATCATGTTTGGCACTTGTGAGTAGATCCTCATGTTCCTGAGGGCATAGGATGAATTGGCTATGATTTCCATATAATATGCAATGAGTATGTGGTCCAATTTTCTATCTTTTATATTATTCTATGATGATTTTATGTGAACGTCGACTGCATATTACTTCACCTATATGGGCTCATAGGATAATACTTTGATGCAATAATAGGGATTGGAAGGTACGGAATTGATAGAAACCGTTTTCCAATACTTTGAGTTGCATTGGAGGGATTATATGTTAGGGAACAATGAACCTATTGCTATGGTGGGACATTTATGTATTAATGATTTCTAGATGTTCATGTGAATGACTCTAGGACCCATCATAAGTGGTGTATTTAGCCCATACTTATGGCTGTACCTAATTAGGCCCCGCCCTAAAGGAATGAAACTTGACAACATATTCACCATATTGTGTAGAAATCTTTATGCTAAGTAAATCCATGCCACCCTCGGGAATGCTTGTCACATATAAGTTCACACACACTTGAACATGTCCTCGTGCTGCATAGAGGATTGGGCTTTCTCTCATTGAGAGCATTTACTTATTGCTGTTTACTTTCTGCATATTATATTTTTGCTAAACAACAAACCCAAAACACCAAATCTACTGCATTTACTATTATTTACTTTGTCAAATTTTCTAACTAATACCTTCATCTCCTCGTGGGTTCGATAACCTTTCTTTATTGAAAAGTACTACAATTGATCTCCTGCACTTGGGAGCCATCACACATAATGACAGAAACACCAAAACAGAGAGAGAACCAACAAAGATTAGAGGGGGGAATGCCACCGGGGCTACCACCGGTGGGATATCTACCTTCTCCAACATATATGGCTTCATCACCATGATGAGGAGGGAGTAGTCCACCTCTGGACAATGGGTTTGTGGTAGTAGCTTGATCTATTTGTATCTTGATCTATTATTGTTCTAGTACCATATGAGTGCCCCAACATGATTTGTGGGGCCCCTCGATTAATCCTCCGAGAATCCCTATTATGCATACACCATGATCCCATGATGAGTTATTCGTGGCACATAACCGAAAAGTACCAAAGTAAACATCCATTACTTAAGCGGATACATGTCATTCCTTACATGCCATTATGGCTACATCAATAATCATCAACGAAACATCATCAAGCGTAGAGCCCAAGCCATGCCTTAACCTACAGGCAACTGACAGGGAGAACGTCCTAGCTCGCATAGTCGTCAACTTCATCTTCTTCTTGATATCTGACCAAGTTAATAGCCATAGACAATGCCAGTGAGTACTTTGAATGTACTCGCAAACTACCTTAAGAGAAATAACAATAGGATATGCAACATGGTTGTGGTAATAGGAGGGTTCTAAGCGAGGTTCTTTTCTTAAATAGTTTCTCTTGTAGATATAGCATCTACTTATCTTATTGAGAACTTTTGTAAAACATTTTTGGAAACCTTTTTGAAAAGTTTTGGAAAACACTAGGACTGGGTCACCCATTTGTTCCTCCTTCCGGTCATGCCATGACCAACTTCTTTCCTTCCTTTCTCACCATCCCATGGTCACCACATTTCCAAAGCCTTTGCTTTTTCAAAGTCCTTTTTTAAATCAAAACCAGCACCACTCTACAGCAACCTTCCAAACCGTCCATGACCATGGACATGGCTATTCGAATATATTTACACTCTACAGAGGTTGTACACTTTACCCACACCATCCAGGTACCCTACCCTGATCTACACCAATCGTGGGTCGAGTAACCGATCAAGACTCTCCGGATGCCCACTCCAATATAAGTGCCTACCCTATGAGTGTTGTTCCCCTCAACACCGGGACACCCTATATAGGTCTCAAGACAACCGGAGCGTTTTTTTCCACTGCACAAAGTGTGCGCTTTCAATGTGAGGCTCATAGTAACGCGTGGAGGCCCACAGACCCTTAATTTCTTCTCTGGATTGATGCTTCACATGGACCCTTACAGGAGAAGACCCACCCTCTAGGGATTTTTATCTCCCCCTATAGTAGTTGCGAGGCAGCTTATACCAGAATAAACAAACATCAAATCCAGCCCTGTCCCATTCTAGAGTAATAGAGTTGCACGGGTTAATTGTTCTAGCAAAACTGCAAAGAACCGGGTGCGTTTTCATAGACCTTTTTCTTCCATCTTTCCTTCAGCATTTCTTAAAACAAAAACCTTTTTATTTTCTCGAACTTATCTTGGTAGGTTAAACCTCACCAAGGTTTTTCCATAAACATTTTGTAAAACTTTTTCGCGGGTCTTCCCATCCTCTAGTTTTGCTTCGGCTAAAACAGGGTCTCCAAAAGGGTATAGTGTTATACACCATCTACCATACTAGGGGAAATTAGGTGTCATCAAGGGGGTTGTACTTAGTAGTACAAATGTGTAATGTCTTGGAGGAACCAAGCCACTACCAGGTATAGATCATCATATCTTTACTATTAAAAGACTTATGGTCTTGATGGTCTGGTAATTTATGGCCCCATGCCACCACAAAGAAAACAAATCGGTACTCTGCTAAAGCACTTTTGCACTTTGGCCCCCGGTACTCCGGTCGACGAAGCCCAGGACGAGCTCCTGTTGCATCTTGGCGGAGACAACGTGGGGAACGACGGCGGCGTGCAACTGTCGGGTCGAGGTCTCCCGCGAGGACCAGGCTGCGACCGGTGTCGTCCAGTTCCGCGTCCGCGTCTTCCTCCGGGGTGCTTGCCTGGTGGAATGCCATGTCCAAGAGGCGGCGCAACAGCAAAATCAAACAGTGCTTTGATCTCGTGAAACGTCGCTGATGCATCCAAGTCCTGAGTTTCTCGAATATTTTAGACGCACAGATCTGGTGACGGCCTGGTGAAAGTTTCAGTTTTTCCTATTTATTTGAATTGGTGATTCCCATGATTTTTTCAGAAATTTTCTTCTGAATATGTGCAAATTTTTTGTTGTACCGTTCAGTTCTTCTTGGTTTGCAGTATGCGGAGAAAAATTAGTGCTACATCTGCACGTTCCAAGCAATTCATCTTGTATTTTTCTGAATTTTGAAGTATCAAGAGCTAACGTATTGCACTTCAAATGTGGTTCTGTTCGCGTGAAAAAAAAACTATTCCCTCCGCCTAAAAAAGATGTAATAAATTTGTCTAAAATCAGATGAACCTACAGCAAAATCAAACAGTGCTTTGATCTCGTGAAACGTTGCTGATGCATCCAAGTCCAGAGTTTCTCGGATATTTTAGACGCACAGATCTGGTGACGGCCTGGTGAAAGTTTCAGTTTTTCCTATTTATTTGAATTGGTGATTCCCATGATTTTTTTCAGAAATTTTCTACTGAATATGTGCAAATTTTTTGTTGTACCGTTCAGTTCTTCTTGGTTTGCAGTATGCGGAGGTAAATTAGTGCTACATCTGCACGTTCCAAGCAATTCATCTTGTATTTTACTGAATTTTGAAGTATCAAGAGCTTCGTATTGCACTTCAATGTGGTTCTGTTCGCGTGAAAAAAAAACTATTCCCTCCGCCTAAAAAAGATGTCATAAATTTGTCTAAAATCAGATGAACCTACAGCAAAATCAAACAGTGCTTTGATCTCGTGAAACGTCGCTGATGCATCCAAGTCCTGAGTTTCTCGAATATTTTAGTGACGGCCTGGTGAAAGTTTCAGTTTTTCCTATTTATTTGAATTGGTGATTCCCATGATTTTTTCAGAAATTTTCTTCTGAATATGTGCAAATTTTTTGTTGTACCGTTCAGTTCTTCTTGGTTTGTAGTATGCGGAGGTAAATTAGTGCTACATCTGCACGTTCCAAGCAATTCATCTTGTATTTTACTGAATTTTGAAGTATCAAGAGCTAACGTATTGCACTTCAAATGTGGTTCTGTTCACGTGAAAAAAAAACTATTCCCTCCGTATAAAAAAGATGTCATAAATTTGTCTAAAATCAGATGAACCTATATATTTATATACTAAATATTCTATAGGCACATTTAAATTTAGACAAGACATTTTTTTCAGGACGTATGGAGTAATAGATTCCCTATCCAAGTGCAAAAATTAGTACAGTATATCCAGAGTTCCTATTTCAAATTTAAAGTATCCAACGCTGAAGGGTTGCAGTTCAAACGTTTCAGCGTGCGTGCAAAAAGTGCTTACTTAATTTCCTTTCCAAAGTGAGTGAATTTTTTTGTTATTAGTACTGTATTCAGAGATCCTATTTGAGAGCAAACCTGACTAATACTATGCTAAAATTCTTGTCGTTAGGTGCACGACGTAGAACTCCAGTGTAGATAGGTGAGCTTTTCCCATCCCAAATAAACACAGTTGAAACCCATTGATAAGCTGTGGACAGATAATGGTGCGACTACTCTCTCTGTCTGTAAATAAGTGATTTGAATTTGTCTAGATTCACATGTATCAAGACGTATTTAGTGTATAGATACATGCGAACCTAGACAAATACAAGTTACTTATTTCTGGACGAAGGGAGTACACGGTTGGACGACAATGACCCAAGGCAGCAGATCAATTGCAGCTAGGCCGAGGAAATCCCCACGGCCACCGCTGAGAAGACTAAAACTGAAGGTTGCTCACGCCGCGGAGAAGGCTCGGGATCGTGCACCCCCACCGAGAAGGACCGATTGAAAACATGCTGGTCAGTACCCGTGTCATTCATATCTCAATGTCGACGGGGACTGGACAAGAAGGGGTGAACCAAGTTTGCTATGGAGGGCTAGCATTTTGGAGATGCAAGAGCTTTGGAGATTGGAGGTCTTTTCTAGAGGGCACAGGGGGATCTGTGTTGCGGTAGACTTTGTTGGATTTCTGCTTGGGAGAAGCCCCAATGGTAGAATTTAGGAGTTGACTTACGAAAAGGACGACGACGAGGCCCGGGAAGAGAAAGATTCATTTTTTCAACACAAATCATGTTTTTAAGACTTGGATGGCATCGAGTCACTGAGCAGCTGAGATGAGAAAAATTACTCATACAACGTCCATAAGACTCAAGAGAATAACAAAACATTGGAGAAATTTTAATTGGTAGGGCCCATCTTATGGCCTCAATAAGAAGTTAACAATCGATAAGTCATAGCTAAGCATGTCTATTTGTGTTTAGTGGCACAAATGTAACAATGCATTGTCTTTGTACATATATTCCATTTACACAAATCAATGAGCAAATGTTCATCGCGAGTGTTTATAAATTATAATGTCAATTTTCACTATTTCAATAGATTTTATATTACATAACAAAACCAAATTTATGTGCCATGGCAACGCACGGGCATTCAACTAGTAATAAAATAATACAGTTTCATAAACAGTACATAAAAACATGCATAAGTAAAATAGTAGGACAAGGTTTATGAGCAAGAAGGTGGCTTGCCTGATGATCAGCAATATGGAAATATGTCCCTGGACTTCTTCTTAGCATACCCGAGAATACCAAAGCCAAAAATAATAAAAGACCACTTCTTGTCGTCAGTACAAACGCAACTATCGCCGTCATCGAGTATACATGCAAACAAGCAATTCCACAATCAAAACCAAGCATACAAGTATCAATACATACAGCAAGCAATAAACAATACATGTTTATAATTCAATAGGTTTTGAGTAGTTGGATTTAGGCAAGTGGGAATGCTTGAAGAGCAATTGTGGGTTTTCTTTAACGAATTTTGGAGGCCAAATATACTTGCTTAAGGGTTTTTAAACCAAGGTCAGGTTCTGTATGATTTCAATTTGCAAATATGATATCACTAGATAGGTATTGATCAAATGAAACCAACAAAAGTGGTTTCACTAATTTATAAATTTCCAGTGATTTATAATGATTTTTCTAGTGATAGAAACACTAGTTTTAGGAAATAATTCATCAGAAAAGTTCTGGAGATGGAATTTTTTTCCTTGGATGGTTCAGTAGAGTTTGATGGACTGATCCACTCAGAGTTGGAATCATATCAAATTCTTTACCATAATTCCCTTAAGAAATTCCTAGAGGCAGTTCTGAAAGGTTTTTGTCTTTTTAACCAGATTTAAATTGCAGGGAGTTTTGATATGATTCCAAGGTCACCTATTAGGTACTTTGAATACCTTTCTGTAGAAATTGGAAACAACCTTTTTGGAGTTACAAAACTAATGAAGTGATTTTATTAGTAAATTAACTCTACATAGAACAGTTTAATTCCTAATAAATCAACCATGGCTCATAAAAATTTGGGCTCCTGGGGTTTGATATCTGTTAATATTATTGTCTCCTGTTAGTTTGAATTAGGTCAATACCTATCCTGGTTTGACCTAGAGAAATTTCTAAAGCCAGATTGTGACTGTTTTTTATTATTTTTACTATGGGAAAAATAGGGAGCAACTGACTATGGGGCCATGGTGACAGGCAAGGTATGACCAATGTCTAACATTAAAAAGTAGATTCACTCCATTTGGATTTACCAAACTCCTGTAAATAATTTATTACTGGAAAATACACTTGTGGGTAGATTAAATTCCAGAGATTAACAAAAAAATTATTTTAGCTAGGAGAAGATTCTGCATGTTAGTGAAATCTTGTAGGCACCTGAGGAAATTTAGATCTGGCCATTTGGAGGTATTTTTCGTTTTCATTTTGAATTAAACCAATCGGGTAAATATAGATCTATAAAAGAAATCTTAAAATGAAAAGGGCATGGGTTAGTTGGGCTGGGATCCGGCCGCATACGGGCCGAGGGAGGCGGATTCAGCCCAGGTGGGCGACGCCGCGCGCGGGAGCTCGGTTCAAACCGCTAACAGCCGGGGCCCATTGGTCAGTGAGGATGGAGGGGTGAAGAGGTACGAGGTGACGGTGGCTGTTGGATTAGGCGAGGATCTACGACGCGAGGTCGTCGTGTTCGACAAATAGGCTTGGTGGTGGCGGAACCCTCGGATGGTCGGGGCGATGCCATAGCTCACCTAAGGGCGCGGAGGGGCGTTGGGGAGGCTCCATGGTGACACGGTAGTCTGTGACGACCTCGACAACGGGCGGCATCAGCGGTTTCCCATGCCGAAAGTGCCTCGCGCGAAGATGGCCGCAGGAACCGCTCGGGAGCTCGCCGGGGTAGGTCTAGGAGGCCTGCATGTCGGGGTAGAGGGTGCAAGTAGGATGAGGAGGCCTAGGGGAGCACGAGTAGGGACGGCAGCGACGGTTTTGCCCACCTGAAAGAGCTTGCACGAAGTCGTCCGGTAGCCCTCGTAGGAGCTCACTATGGGCGTTGATCTAGGTGGTCCTGAATAGAGGGAAGGATATGGTTTGACATGGAGGAGGATGAGTGACTCCATGCAGCAGGGAGGAGGAAGAAAGGGGGAGTAACTTAGCTTCAGGGGCTTGTTTTCTTCACATATCCGAGAGATAAGCTTCTCTCTGTCCCGAGCTAGGAGGAGCATCAGAGAGGGCCGAGAGCTTCGGGAGGGGGAGTGATGTGGTTGGGGTGGAAATGGGGTATGCGAGAGAGGCTACAGCTACCTCTGCCTGTTTATTTGGAAGGGTGGAGGTCCATGATGGACTATGCTCATGGATGATCTAGGGTTGGGGTAGGGCGTGGTCATTGGCCACAGGGGCGGTGGAGATGTCGTGTGGGGGCTCTATGAGCTGCATAGGGCAGAGAGAGAGAGAGGGTGGTGCTCCCAAGGCATTAAAGAGGTTAGACTTGGCCTTGCCTTTGTCTCTCTCTTAAACAAGATACAAAGGACAAGGGGTGGAGGGGTGCTACAGTACGATTTCGACCAAAAGATGAGGTGTGGTTCTGTGGTGATTAATTTTGAGGATTGGTGTTGAGTTTATTTTGGTTTAGCTCACTAATTTCTTAGTTTGCCAAATTTTGATTAAATTGATCTTTGTGAAGGAAGTTTAATATTTTACATTGGGCAACGTGGGAAGTGTTGGGTCCGCAGCATAGAAAACAAAAATTTTCCTACGGTGTGAACTACACGCCAAGATCTATCTACTAGGTACAAAGCAACGGGTGGAAACGAGAACTTACCCTCGTAGACAACGAGCTTTTTTAACGAGTAGGAACTCGTGGTTGATGTAGTCGTACACTTGCCGATCTCAAGATCGTGATGAAGTCCAGCAGGTCCAGCTCCAGCACGTCCATCAGATCCAGCTCCAGCACCACCAAGTCTAGCACCGCAAAGCAGCGGTGCATCCGTGATCGCACACACGTCCGGTACCCCGACAACCTCCATCCCTCGCTCCAGCAAAGCAGCGGAAGCAGCAACTCCTTTCCAGATAAAGCCACCGGGAACATGTATCTCGCTAATCTGAGACCATGGGGAAATAATACTAGAGGGGGAGAGAGATCCTTCACAAGGAGGTGTGAGTGAGAAGTGAGGAGGGGGTGGCCTTTTATAGGAGGAGAGGGGTGCCCCTCCTTCATGGCCGGCGCATGGAGGAGCTGACCCTTCACCTCCTCCATTCATGTGGTGGTAACTCCCTCCACATAAATTTGCCCCTTCACATTCTCTTTTAAAGTCTCCACTTTAAATGCATTAAATTTCTCCAAATTTAATGCTCTCTTATTTAATAAAACTCTTTTATTACTTTTATTCAGAATTTTGTCAATTACTTTAATTAACAAACATTCACATAAAACCCCCTGCAACATTTCAATATTACATGCAGAACCAATTTCAGCAATTTCACCCGAAACAGTTTTGGTGTCTATTAAAATAATTCCAGCGCTTTCTTAAATCTTTAACTGAAACATCTTTGCTCCAAATGGTGTCGGTATCCCTTAAGTGTGTCACCCTACGGTTCGCGAATAATGCAGACATGATCGAGACCCCTCTCCGATCAATAATCAGCAGCGGGACCTGGAGATCCATACTGACTCCTACACATTCAACGATGACTTCTGTGATCGTGAGAACCTTTAACGCTAGCAACTAAATCCCTTTGTCCCGCGATATATTACATGTCCGAGATTCGATCATCGGTATCTCCATACCTAGTTTGATCTTGTTACCGACATGCACTCTTTTCTCGTTCCCGTGATATAACATTCTAGTGATCACATCACTTGCTTGCAAGCTATTTCAATGTGATATCACCGAGAGGGCCCAGAGTATAGATATCCGTCATCGGGATGGACAAATCCCACTCTTGATCCATGAGCCTCAACATAACACCTTCGTAGCACTGAACCCACCTTTATAGTCACCCTGTTACGGTGTGACGTTTGATGTTATCAAGATACTCTTCCGGTGTTAGCAATTAACATGATCTCATGGTCTAAGGACTAAGATTACTTCGTATGATGTTATAGCAATATAAACATAATGACTTGATCGTAATGCTATACTTCGGATGAATGTTCATCACATCATTCCACCAATGGTGTGACCTTGTTATTAACAACATCCAATGTCTATGATCAGGAAACCTTGATCATCTTGTTAATCAACAAGCTAGTCTATAAGAGGGGCATAACTAGGAACCCTTGTTGTTTATTAAACACACATGTATTGATGTTTCCGATCAATACAATTATAGCATGCAAAATAAACATTTATCATAAACATGGAATAAGATAATAACCACTTTATTATTGCCTCTCGGGCATATTCCCTTCAGTCTCCCACTTGCACTAGAGTCAATAATCTAGTTTGAAAAACTTTGCGTATTGAACACCTATGGTTTTCTGGTGTTGCATATATGCTATTGCTAGTGGTTAACATAATCTCCGGATCTGACAGTTTCAGGTCCGTGTGTATTTGCATGTCTCTGCGTCTCTACGCATCACTCATTCTCAAATGAGATGGCATTGTATAAATTTGGCCCTTTGGTGAGACCTTTAGTTCGTTCGGCTCAAAATATGTTGATATTATTGTCACACAATATATCTTCATAGTATTATCCCACTTTGAACCACACCTAGTTTGATAACAAACTACTTAACACAAATGCCCTCCTATGCTGCTACTATAGCAGTCATATACTTAGCCTTTTGTTGTAGTATCCGTCACAATGTCTCAACTTTGGAACTCATCCAAATCCATCATGGAACATCCTTTCCATTACATTGTGCCACCCATAGTCTAAATTGAGATAAATTTAATTTGTATCTTGTGACAAAACTAGTATCAATGTAACACTTTACAATGAACTACCTTTAACTATTTGTCACTTATACATTATATATTCTTAGTTCTTCCAAAGCTCATAAGAATATCTTTACTATTGTCCAATGATCATATTATGAATCATTCTGGTATATGCTCATAACATTTAGAGCATAGGACATTCTGGATATATACATATCATGGTATAATCGATCAAAATCTTCATGTGATTTTACCCACCAAGTGTTGAAACACTTGAATTTTGATACAATCCTTTCCGTGCAGCAAGAACCTTTCTTGTTGTTTCCATATTGAACCGTTTCAATATCTCATATATGTATGTCTGGCACAACCATATTAGCGCCTTAATCTATCCATATAGATATTGATGCCAAATATTCCTGGTTTGCCCAAGTCTTTCATCGAAATCTTATTTTAATGAAATTCTTAACTTGTGTCAATACAGGATACATCATTTCCAATCAACAATATGTCCTCTACATAATGTATTAGAAATATGTCTCAGCACTCCCACTTAATTTCTTGCAAATGCAAGCATCTTCATCATCTCCGATGAATTTAAACTCTTTTAATAGTTTCATCATGGTGAAGATTCCAACTCCGCTATTTACTTCAACTATTGAAGTTTGCATGCCCTTTTAGCACCCTTTGAATAAACAAAACCCTTCGGACCATGTCTTGTACACGTCCTAGGTTACCGTTATTTTAGAAGAACCTTGTTTTGTTTATTCAACTACCATATACCAAATTATATGTAGTGGTTGCTACATTAATCCGTCAAGACTAAATATCGCTATGAAAGATCAAATCTTGTCATAGTCAACTCCTTGAACATTGTCGTAAACTTCTTTCCGACATGTCGACTATTTCATAGATGTTAAACATCCATGTCTATTTCTTTATAGATCCAAACATGACCGATACGCTTCACGCCTTTCCGGAGGGTCTTCCAAGTTCAGAAACTTGATTTCTCGTGTATGGATACTATCACGGATTCTATGACTTCTAGTCATTTTATGGAGTCAGGGCCCATCATCGCTTCTTTGCATGTAGTCGGTTCATCATTGTCAAAACAATAACGACTTTCTTATCAAATCTTACTATTTGATTCTTACCGACCCACACGGTTCTATAGGAACTCTAATCTCCGAGATCACACCTTTTGTAATCACGGGAGCCATGAGTATTGTGGCCGCCACCGGGACACTTTCCGGCCCTGCGCTACTTAGCACATATAGCTAAGGTTCAAAAACCTTATCAAAGTTCTATTGTCCCCCCACTTAACTTTTCGCGAAAAATTCCTTCTCAAGAAACTTGACGTTCCAAGCGACAAACTCTTTTGTCCTTGGTGTTATGGAGAAATTCCCAACAAATTCTTTGGGATAACCTACAAAGACACGCTTATCCGACTTTGGTTGTAAACATTTTACTTATGCATAGCATACCAAAATTTAAGAAAAGACAATTCGGGTTTTATCCCAAACCAGAACTCATATGGTGTCATTTCAACGGATCACGATGGTGCTATTTTCAGTGTAAAAGCGGTAGTCTCTAAAGTTTCAATCTTTAAAACATAATGGTAGTTTTATAAATGACACCCTTGATCTTACCATGTTAAACATGGTTTGATTTTATCTCTCGAATATGCCATACTCCTATGGTTTATCGGGAAGCACAAATCATGGAACAATTCCTCAAGTCTTAGGTGTTTTTTCTAAACATGTAACTCAAATATCTTCCTTTATGATCGAATCATAAACTCTTTATTTTCTTGTTACAATGATTTTCCACTTCATCTTGAAAGTCTTTGAACAATTTTCAAATGTTTCATACTTCTTCCTTATTAAGTAAATATACAGATATATTCACTCAAATTTTCAGAGAAACCATATGAAGCAAAAAGGTCCATCGCTTATGGCTACACATAATGGACTATGCACATCAGCATGCACAATTTCCAATAAGCTAGTCATCCGTTCCTCTCTGGCCTATGGACGGAGTTTCAATTATCTCGAGGAAAGTCTCCCATGCGTCAATTGATCAAAATCAAAGGCTCCAAAAATCCATCAACATGGAGTTTCTTCATGTTTTCTTTCAAATATAATTTAAACAGCGATGTCACTTCATAAGTGATCTTTCAATCATTTGTCTTGCGACATTTGAGCAATAGTGTTTATGGATGTGATTTCTCCAACTAGACTTGTAAAAGTTCATCCATCCTTTATGGAATACGGTAATTATTTGAACATCCATTGTTCTCATGATACCGGAACAAAATAACAATTATTTAAACAAATCTTGAAGGCTTGGTTTGATGACAACGAAAAACACAATAACACTTTATTTGTTTTCGATGAACATCATCACTCATTCTCTTGCTGGTTACTTAGGCCATTGTAGTTCATGAATTGCGTTGTCCTGTATGACACTTCATACCAACCAATTCGGTATCCAATACCGGTATCCAATACCTAAGAACCACATTGTTTAACAAGCAAGGAATATAGCCATAACATGTATATCTTCTATATACCTAAGTTGGACATCTCCAACCTTTTATTTTCTTCCAAATATTTTATAGATTCTCTTTCAGCAATTCCTTTTCTTTTAAAAGAATCTATCAACATCAATAGTGGTGTCATCAACATGACACATGGTACATAGCGTATATAGTCAAATACTAATACCTTTGGACTTGCACTTTGAAGTGGATCACCATCATGAAATGTTTGGTGTTCTTTCAAAAATCCATTCTTTAGTAATCTATTAGTGTAGTAAATATTTTACTTACATCTTCTATTCATCCTTATCATGACAACTTTCATGATCAAGCTACTATAGCCTATAAGGAAGAATCGCGAGTATAATATCAGTTCCCAATACCTTTTTGGTAGATTCGGATGCCTAACATCTCCATCCTTCACAAATTCTCATACAATATGAGAACATGTATTTTGCTAAATTATACTCTATCATAATGCAACCCAAAAAGATTGTTTCAGATAACACAATATCTTTCAGACATGATGGTTTCTGAAACAATTTTCAGCTCCAATATAATCTTGATATTAAAACAACTTTTTGAATATCAATAATCATGGAGGCAAAACATGATACTTTAGATACTAACATTGGAATTCTTACTCTCTATTTAATACTACTTATGAAACTTCATGGAGTAAATAGAGTTGGCTGAAAGTTTGCAATAGGACATATTAAACTTTAAATTGACATTCAAAACAATACGATACCAGTTCGTAAAGTAAATATCTAGAATTCTATAGTTCTATTATCTCAATTAAATCTAAGCATAAGGTAGTGAACAGATGCCAATGACTACAACAAATTATGCAAATTCACTTCGATTTAGTTTATGACAAATTGAGTTCGACTAATCCAAATTAGAAATGAACTCCCACTCTAAAACAACATCCCTCGTGCCTTTTTGGTGATTACATGAACCAAATCCACTACACCTAGTCCGATCATCACGTGAGTCGGTGTAGCTTCAAAGGCGAGCATCAATATGGTCATCACATCAACTATATGACTGATGATTAACCTTTCGGTCCGTGTTCCGAGGCCATGTCTGTACATGCTAGGCTCGCCAAGTAAGAACCTTAGTATTCGCGTGTGTAAAACTGTCTTACACCCGTTGCATGAAAGCGTAGAGTTGAGAACACCCGATCATCACGTGATGTCTTGAAACATGATCCATAGAATGGTGCATACTTAAGGAAGAACACATTTTATCTTGATATTTAAACGAGGGATCATCTTACAATGCTACAGAAAGCGCCAAACTAGCAGTATAAGATGCTAACATCTAATGTGTAAAGTGAGATGATATGGTCCATGCATTTGATCTCTATCATTTGCATCGTGGTATGATCTCTATCATTCCTTTGTGTGTAAGGCCAAGGTCTATGGAACTTACACGTTGAATGTGGTGTAAGAGTATCTGTCATACATATACTTACAACAATACCATATATAGACACAAGCCCAACAACGATCTAAACTAGACGCCTCTAATTTATCAATTGCAGTTTTACATGGCTTAGGGCTTTCGGAGATAGAACTGTTCTTTCCTACGAACATGAACCACAACAAGGATAACTAAGTTATTAGCAACTCGTCGTAAATCAGATATTGACTATAGTAGGAGAGACAGACACCCGCCAGCCACTTATGCAAAACAAGTTGCATGTCAGTCATGGAACCGGTCTCATGTACGATGACATGTAAGGTTGGTCTGGGCCGCTTCATCCCACTATTCCACCAATATCCAAAATACATGAAAGAAGCAATAACATGATCATCATCGCCCACATATAAACATATGTGTACTACCCGTGCAAAGCACCTACGCATAGATCAGGCTCTGATACCACTGTTGGGTCTGCAACATAGAAAACAAAAATTTTCCTACGGTGTGAACTATACGCCAAGATCTATCTACTAGGTACAAAGCAACGGGTGGAAACGAGAACTTACCCTCGTAGAAAATGAGCTTTGTTAATGAGTAGGAACTCGTGGTTAATATAGTCGTACACTTGCCGATCTCAAGATCGTGATGAAGTCCAGCAAGTCCGGCTCCAGCACGTCCATCAGATCCAGCTCCAGCACCACCAAGTCCAGCTCCGCAAAGCAGCGGTGCATCCATGATCGCACACACGTCCGGTACCCCGACAACCTGCGTCCCTCGCTCCAGAAAAGCAGTGGAAGCAGCAACTCCTTTCCAGATAAATCCACCGGGAACATGTATCTCGCTAATCCGAGACCATGGGGAAATAATACTAGAGGGGTAGAGAGATCCTTCACAAGGAGGTGTGAGTGAGAAGTGAGGAGGGGGTGGCCTCCTTCATGGCCGGCGCATGGAGGAGGTGACCCTTCACCTCCTCCATTCATGTGGTGGTAACTCCCTCCACATAAATTTTCCCCTTCACATTCTCTTTTAAAGTCTCCACTTTAAATGCATTAAATTTCTCCAAATTTAATGATCTCTCATTTAATAAAACTCTTTTATTATTTTTATTCAGAATTTTTTCAATTACTTTAGTTAACAAACATTCACATAAAACCCCCTGCAACATTTCAATATTACATGCAGAACTAATTTCAGCAATTTCACCCGAAACAGTTTCGGTGTCTATTGAAATAATTCCAGCGCTTTCTTAAATCTTTATCTGAAACATATTTGCTCCAAATGGTGTCGGTATCCCTTAAGTGTGTCACCCTACGGTTCGCGAATAATGCAGACATGATCGAGACCCCTCTCCGATCAATAATCAGCAGCGGGACCTGGAGATCCATACTGACTCCTACACATTCAACGATGACTTCTGTGATCGTGAGAACCTTTAACACTAGTAACTAAATCCCTTTGTCCCGAGATATATTACATGTCCGAGATTCGATCATCGGTATCTCCATACCTAGTTTGATCTCGTTACCGACATGCACTCTTTTCTCGTTCCCGTGATATAACATTCTAGTGATCACATCACTTGCTTGCAAGCTATTTCAATGTGATATCACCGAGAGGGCCCAGAGTATATCTATCCGTCATTGGGATTGACAAATCCCACTCTTGATCCATGAGCCTCAACATAACACCTTCGTAGCACTGAACCCACCTTTATAGTCACCCTGTTACGGTGTGACGTTTGATGTTATCAAGATACTCTTCCGGTGTTAGCAATTAACATGATCTCATGGTCTAAGGACTAAGATTACTTCGTATGATGTTATAGCAATATAAACATAATGACTTGATCGTAATGCTATACTTCGGATGAATGTTCATCACATCATTCCACCAATGGTGTGACCTTGTTATTAACAACATCCAATGTCTATGATCAGGAAACCTTGATCATCTTGTTAATCAACAAGCTAGTCTATAAGAGAGGCATAACTAGGAACCCTTTTTGTTTATTAAACACACATGTATTGATGTTTCCAATCAATACAACTATAGCATGCAAAATAAACATTTATCATAAACATGGAATAAGATAATAACCAATTTATTATTGCCTCTCGGGCATATTCCCTTCAGGAAGATAGTTCTGGTAGATAGATGAGGTCATGGTACCTCTCTATGAATTATTTCAGGTTTATCCTAGGATTTAAAGTCCACTTAAAATCATTTAATCAAATGGTGCTAAATTGGTTTCTGGAAGCTCATTTGATATATTTTACATTGGACAAGGTTGGTTTTTTTTATGTGAAATGGGTTTAAATACTAAATTACATATTGGAGAATTGTCTTAGGATTTATTGAGATGGAAAAGTAATTTTAAGCAATTATTTCTTATTTCTGCCAATTAAGAAAAAGGGTAAAAAGAAATAATAAAGCATCTCAAAAATATTTATTTTCAAGGTGAGAAGATAGGATAGGATATATAGGAATCAAATGTGCCTAGAGTTGGCAAAGTGTTTTGGATCAAAAACCAACTTTCTTTATAGAGGGAGTTTTGGAGGTTTTGTCCATTAAAGAAATTAAATAGGTTTTGGTATATAATAATTATGGATAAAATTTGATAGATCTTTGTATTTAAGGTAGATGATATCAAAAAGCTGTATCAATCATTTAAAACCTTGGGTTTTGAGAATCCAACTTGATTTTGGTAGAAAACAAGGATAAGAGGATCTTGGGCAAAGTTAACATCATACCCTCAAAACCTTGCTAGATCTTGGAGCTCAGGGCTTCCCTTGGGTCATAGTTTATATGTATGGATAGACCAAGTGATGTAGATCACTACGATACAGAGGTTTTAGTTTTATCATGATTGAGCTCTCCAAGAATTGATTCCAAACTTTGAATAAAATAAGGGTGCCAAAGCTGATTATCAAATAGCCTTCAAAAACTTGTGGGTTTTTGAAGCAGAAGGGTCCATTTGGAACAAGTGAAGTAGATATTCCTATACCTTTATGAGTACAACACAACCATGCAAAGAGTTGGTCAAGAGGAGATAGTATGGGGATGTGAGCTTCTTCCAAAGTAGGCTAGTTGATAAGAGCTGTACGAATTGTTATATTCTTGCATGCAAAACTACCAAGAACAAGGGGGTTAAAAGGTGATCTATCCAAAGGAAAAAGTGGGCCTTGGTATCCTTATGATGGTCTACGAGATGGTTCAAGTGCATCTCCAAAAATGCACAAGGTATGGAAATGAGGGAGACTCAAAGATGTGATCTTGACAACCTTTTTCTAGACTTAGCCAAATTTGGCAGATTTGGTGGTTTTGGCTAGAATACAGGAGTTGATGTTTTTGATGGGTTGCAAGGTATCAAGGCATCATCCAGTGGATGATGTTGAAGTGTAGATTGAGAATAATAGATCCATGCTTGATATTGGTCTTCATTGACTTGGAAGCTTCTAGAAGGAGTAATCTTTAGGAGTGATTTGGTTAATGGTTTTAGATGATCACCTAGTGGCTATAGGTTAGATCCATCTTGGTTAACTTGCTTAGGGTTGAAACTCTTGGATTACCTAGATTCTAGATGATGAGCCCCTAGAATAGCTCATACTAGTCCTAAGCAGACAAGTCAAACAACAGAACAAGGCAAATCATCCTACAATCAATTCAAACTACTACTAGGGTTACCATCAAGCCTAGTTTGAGGTAGGGATGGGTATGTTGAAAGGGTGGAGTTTGAACAAGGTAAGGTCCTTGGTACATCTACCAAGAGTAGAGTTCAAAAGTTTTATAAAAAGGTTATAGAGAAACCTAGGGGTAAGAGTATTTTTAGGGTTCTGTCTTGAAAACATAAGGAGATTATATCTTGCAAATGCATCTTGGCTCAGGTTTTTGAAATGCTAGAACATTTGAGAATATGAAAAAATATGCCAAGGTAGTTTTTGTTAAATAGATTTTGTTAACTGAGGTTGAGGTAAGGAGTATATCATTTGCTACACACTCAATGCATAAGCATCAACAAACAAGCAAGCAAACATTGCATCACTAAAACAAGAAAAGTTTTTGTTGCCCCTAATTTTTGCATACTAGACAACTAATCTGGGCTGCTAAAATTTGGATGTTACAGACATTTCCCCCTTAAAAGAATCTTGTCCCGAGATTCAGGAGATTAAGCTTAGGGTCTTTAGAGTCAAGGTATAGTGTTATGTGCTTCAGGCGTACTAACTTATGGCTTTGTCTTAGAACATGGTCACTGCATCGGTAGAGCTGAACTTCAATCTTCTTGGATGCACGGGGAGTTGAGCAGACTTTAGTCCTGATTGCGAGGGATGATCTTCCTTCTATAATGATTTACGATGTTTCTCTTAAGGCCTTATCATATCCTATTTAACAATTTAGGGGGCAAGGCTTATGGGGTTGCGTCTGATGGGTGGTTACTCTATTTTTGGTCGGGGGGAAGACGCAGTCTTTCCCCCTTAGGATTAAACTAAGGTACTCGAAGATGACGCCAGTTCTTCCTTTCTGGAGTTGGTATCTTCAGTGGAGGTCCACCAACAGGGTCCTACGAGGCACATATACTATTCTATTCGTACTTAGCCTATTCGAATCTGTTGAAAACGTAGGTCCTCTAAATGGGTTAGAATGGAGGGGTTAGTGGGGAGGCGATCCTTCCAGAGGGTTTTCAACTGCGGTAGCCGTAGAGGATCTTCATGGAATCTTCTTAGATATTGACTCCTTAGTCTCCTTTGAACCCTTGGGAGGATAATTTTGTCGTCTTCCATAGTCCGTCTGTTGGATTTGAGTGGAAATACGCAGCTTTGCTAAGCTTGTTCGATAAGGTTGTGGATCTTCTGCCTTGGAGTGTTGGCATGATGCTAAAGAAGCATGTATCTCCTAGGGTCGTGAGTTGATGTCCCCGAGTGAAGTTCTATTGTTTCAACCAGGTCAGGGTGGTTTCCTAGCAAAGTGTTAGAGAGTTAGCTCTGGGCAGGTGATACATTGGAAATGTATCCATAATTTTTGATGTTCCATGCTTGGTTTTATCCACTTTCTTGTGTTTTGTCCACACTTTGGAGTACTTTTCATATGATTTCTTGGACTAACCTATTAACAAGAGCCACAGTGCCAGCTGCCTGTTTTCTGCTGTTTTTGGTTCCAGGAAAGTCAGAAAATAAATATTCTCGGAATTGGGCAGGACAAAAGCCAAAGTGCCTATTTTTCCGGAAGACATCTGATGCCAGAATACGAGACAGAGAAGAGCTGGGGGCCGGCCACACCACCTGGCCGTGCGACCAGGCCTGGCCGAATCCAGCACCCCCTCGGCCTCTCCTTCCGCCTATATATTGCCCTCGGGACGAAAAACCTAAGTACTCGATCAAAAAACCACGAAAGAGTCTGTAGCCGCCGTCATGTCCATCCCTAGATCGGGAGGGATCTGAAGCTCTTCCCGGCACCCTGCCAGAGAGGGGAATTCACCCTGGAGGCCTTCTTCATCACCATGCAAGCCTCCAGTGTGATGCGTGAGTAGTTCATCTCTAGACTACAGGTTCATGTAGTAGCTAGATGGCTGGTTCTCCTCCTTTGTGCTTTCATGTCTAGATCTTGTGAGCTCTGTTCATGATCAAGATCATCTATTTGTAATTCTGCATGTTGTGTTTGCGGGGATCCGATGGATATTGAGATGCTATTTCAGATTTATTATTGATTCTATCATGTCTTTGTTATTTGTGATCTTGCATGCTTTCCGTTGTTCGTAGCTATCTTGGACAAGTAGATGCTAGCAACTCCAAGAGTTAGTATGTATGCTCGATAGTGGGTTCATGCCTCTGGTAATCTGGGGAAGTGACAGAAATCTCTAAGGTATTAGATGTGCTGTTGCTACTAGGGAGAAAACAACAATCCTTTGTTCATGGAACAATCATATTGTTTACTTTACACGCAATTCATAAAGCAATAATCTGTTGCTTGCAACTTAATACTGGGGGGGGGGGTCAGATGATAACCTGAAGGTGGATTATTAGTCATAGATGCAGTTGCATGGCGGTCTATGTATAATTTTGTAATGGCCAATCAAGTTCCAAAGGAGTCAAGCTGATTAGTATATGCATGTATTGCTTTCTCGATGTTTGTCAATTGCCCCGCTGTAATTTGTACACCCAGCGTGTTATCTATCTTAAGGAGAGCGACCTCTAGTGAACTATGGATCCCGGTCTTTTCTTTTACATACAATCTACAAACTATTTACTGCTTTGTGTTTACTTTCTGCAAACTATTACTTCATTCCATTCGATACTTTTAATCCTTTGTTTTCAGCAAAACCGGTGAGATTGACAACCTCATCGCAAGTTGGGGACAAAGTTCTGCGGTTGTGTTGTGCAGGTCTCCACGTTGCTACTAGCACCGGTAGTGCGCCCTGCCAAGGCTCAGCTTGCAACACCTTTGGGGTGTTTCCTTGCTCCTACTAGTTCGATTAAACCTTGGTTTCATAACTGAGGGGAACTTGCTGTTGTGCTCATCATACCTTCCTCTTGGGGTTCCCAACGAGCTCTACATCAATACTGAGCCATCAAGCACTTTTTGGCGCCGTTGCTGGGGAGTCAAGGACATCTTCACATGGGGAGTCCCTCATAACCAATATCTTTACTTTGTTATTTTTGTTTTGCTTTGTTTCTTTTTGCTTTGTTTGCTTGTTTCTTTATAAAAAATACTTTTATAAGTTTCCTTTGTTTATTAAAACACAAAAAAATTAGTTCCTACTATAGTTGTTGGTCTATTATTGCCTTGCTTTATCATGCTTTCTATCAATGGTTGGTTTCTTTGAAACTGAATCTTATTGGCAAGGTGGGTTCACGGAAGAACAAAAATATTATTATAAGGAACACCGATTGTCACAAAAAAGGGAAACACTTATGGGAACAAATTGATAAATTGTATACCATTGCTATAAACGTGTGCTCTACTTATAATGTTACTTATTGCTTTGATAAATCTTGTTGCTGTAGGAGGTATAAACACCTACCTTTTAATGTGAGTATAATGATAATGTTACCATATCTTCTTATCTTAAAGGGAATTATGACTTTTATGATGTTGAACAAATTTAAGAATTTATTGCTTAGAAGGGTGCATTTGAACTTGCTAGTTTGCTTGAAAATACTGATGATTCACCTTATAAATATGCGGTTTATGATATACTTAAATTTTGCTTTGAAAATTACAAGGTAGAAAATGGTTATATTCTTGAATATCTTAATAGATGCTCTCCACCAATGGAAGAGACTAATACCTTGCAGGAGCCTATGGAAGAAGAAATTGCTGAATCTCGAAGCTCATTGGATTAAAAAGAGGAGGAGAGTGATGATCAAGAGGAGGAAGAATGGATCTACCCATCCCTACCTTCTAATGAGAGTAACTCTTTACCCCTTACATTATTTGATTGTCCCCCATGCTTACCAAAGGAGGACGAATGTCATGTTCCTGAGGGTTCTTTTGAAAATGTTTATAATAAAGTTCTAGTGATTGTAGATCATGAAAAGCATCCTTTATGTGATAGTTATATTGTTGAGTTTATTCATGAGGCTACTGAAAATTATTATGAGAGAGGAAAATATGGTTGTAGAAGTTTTCATGGTACTGAAACACCTCTCTATGTGCTGAAAGTTTTGAAGTTACTTTTGTTTTATCTTCCTATGCATGTCACTTTGTTCTTTGTGAGTTTATTTGCGTATAAAATTCCTATGCATAGGAAGTGGGTTACACTTAAATGTGTTTTGAATTTGCTTCTTGATGCTCTCTTTTACTTCAATTCATATATCTTATGTGAGCATCATCAAAATTCTTATGCCTAACTTAAATGCGTTAAAGAAAAGTACTTATTGGGAGATAACCCAAAAGTTTTAGATGAGTCTTGGAAGTTATTACTTCAGTAATAACCACTCCTTATCCTTTTTATTTTCTTTTTGTGCCAAGAGTAACCTCTAATGAGAGAGAAGTAATGATTGGGAAAGTTGCTGTCCCGAAACAGATTTATGTGCTTCACCGTAAAAATTCGTGTAAAATCTCTGAAAGTCTTTTTGAGGTGTGAATTTTTGTGATTCTGCCCCAGGTGGTTATCTAACTTTCGTTAGTTCAACACTTTTTGATTTGAGCAACAGAAGGTCTTCGAAAAAAATTTGTCTTTACCTGCTGGTCTGTTTTGACATATTCCTGCCATTTTCTGCATTTGCTTCTTGTTGGTTCCTTTTTTAGTTCTTTTGGGGAATTGAGCTTTTTGAGGGAAGTGCTTCAGTAGCTAGTGTTCTAATGGAAGTTTATTTGGTGTTATAACTGAACCTTAAGACTTATTTATCTTGAGTGCACTAATGTTGCTAATAAAGATTGTGTGAAGTTTTGTATGAAGGAAAAATTTCAGGTGTATGGAAGAAATGAGTAATAAGATGAAGGATGGACTAAAGCTCAATCTTGGGGATGCCAGGTGTGTCACCCCAAGAAATATCCAAGAAGTACAAGCGTCAAATCTTGGGGATGCCCAAGGCATCCCCTTCTTCATCAATAAAAATCCTAGGTTTCTTCCAAACGCTTCATTTTTTATTGTTTCATGCACAGTTGTGTTGTTCTTTGAGCGTCTTCTTTTTCGTTTTCGTCTTGGTTTTTCGTTTTCTTGGTTTTCTTAGTTTTCTGAATAAATTTGTTGGACCCCCTCTTTCATACATTGGTTTTCAAATAGTTTGGTTTGGTTTGGAAAAGTGTAGGAAAGTTCATGCTTATGTGGTAAAAAGATCTTGTTTTTAACTGTGGCCTATGCTTTTTCATGCCATGCTTGATATTGTTTTGGCTTTATGCTTAGTATTCTTTGCTGTAGCATGACTTGTATAAACAATTGAGATTGCTTAATGTTCCTTGGATGAATCATGCGTTGTTTTAGCATATTAAAGCATAGTATAGTGGTATTCTCCTTTGATGCTTTATTTGGGTTGACTTGGCGCATGCTCACACCATGTTATGACTATCTCAAGTCACCATAGCCTTTATGATCCTTTAGTTTTCAACTTGTAGTATCACTTTATGCTTTGATCAATGATGTTTTGTCGCTCTGCATAATTATGGCCATTATTGCTCTCTTAGTTTGTCGCTCCCAGTCTTTTGCTAGCGTCCACAACCAAGTATGAGTTCCACTCATGCATCCAACTCCCTAAACCAAGTTATTCCAAAGGGTCCACCATACCTACCTACTAGCATATGCTATTCCAAGTATATTCATGCTTTTGTTTACCTTCCAAATTAAACTTGTTATGAGAAAACTAGTGATTAAAGCTCTCATGAACTTGATGGCACACTTTACTTTTCTTGCCCTTAATAAACTTGAACCATTGTGTCGTCTATGTTGTATGTGCTTGCACTTATTTGTTGGGAATTAGTAGAACCATGCTGTCATGGGGAACGCTTTCAACATTGCACTTGGTACTTGTACCTAGTTGATATCATGCTCTTTTGTATATGGATGTCGCCAGTGTGAAATGAAAGGGGATCTTGTAAGTCCATGGAGTTATGTATATGTGTTAGAGAAACGCCTGGACCGCTGGTCTAATCCATGCTGACATGGTGGAAACATGCAGCGTAACCATAATGAGCTGTCTATGAAGCATTCTTCTTATAAAAAAAGAGTCCTATACTAAGAACAAAAAAAGAGAAAAAGAAAAAAAGAGATTATGAAAAGAGGAAAGAGAGAAAAAAGCACCATATTCCCATGGTAAATAAGAAGATTGCTGATATGCTTGTTGTCTGCTTGCCTTGTCATTTTGATATGGGGATTCTTCCATATCATCGGGCAAGGGGTACCCCGTTGGAGGTTCTCTATGATGCACATGTACTTACGATGACAAGAACTTACCGGTGACTAAACTTGAGTAGCATGAGGAGCGGCCCTCATATACAAGGGACATGAGATTTCTAACTTATACTTCGTCAAGCATGTACACCATAGTTTGTTCACTTTAACCTTAATCACTTCAAGATGCTTATGATAGGGGCAATGAGAGCTGAAAGCTATTAAGTACCATAATTTTTGGAAGCTCTTTATGAGACTTGAATCCCTACTTCCTTCTATGAAGGCCTTTCTTCCACCATTATATTGAGTCTCAACCTTCTATCTTTATGCACCTACTTTGAGAGCATAGTGGCCATTCTTAGTTCTATGTGCATTGTCCTAAGACTAGTTGATTGATGCATAACTTGATATTACTTGTTTTAAACTATTTGTATCTAGTCACTCTTATGAACTTTGAAGGTGTCCTATGCATTTATATTTGCTACTCTATGAGGGACAAGCTGAATACTATTATGCTATGTTTTCTTTATGTGAAACAAACAAACGTCTTGCAAAGGATTGTTATTCATGAATCTTTTGTTTGTGTCTTTTCATGTTGCATCATAGTTTCTCTATCTTATTGCTAGAACTTTGTCTTTCATGTTATGATTGAAGTACTATGATCCCAGCTTCGAATGTTTTACAAATACTTTGATCAAGTCTTTGATGGTGCATGTCACCTCAAAAATTATTCTTTCTTTTTATCACTTACCTACTCGAGGACGAGCAGGAGTTAAGCTTGGGGATGTTGATACATTGCAAATGTATCTATAATTTTTGATGTTCCATGCTTGGTTTTATCCAGTTTTTTGTGTTTTATCCATACTTTGGAGTACTTTTCATATGATTTCTTGGACTAACCTATTAACAAGAGCCATAGTGCCAGCTGCCTATTTTGTGCTCTTTTTGGTTCCAGGAAAGTCAGAAAATAAATATTCTCGGAATTGGACGGGACAAAAGCCAAAGTGCCGATTTTTCCGGAAGACATCTGATGCTAGAATACGAGACGGAGAAGAGCTGGGGGCCGGCCACACCACCTGGCCGCGCGGCTAGGCCTGCCCGCACCAGGCGGTGGTCTTGCCGACCCCAGCACCCCCTCGGCCTCTCCTTCTGCCTATATATTGCCCTCGGGACGAAAACCCTAAGTACCCGATCAAAAATCCACGAAAGAGTCTGTAGCCGCCGTCATCTCCATCCCTAGATCGGGAGGGATCTGAAGCTCTTCTCGGCACCCTGCCGGGGAGGGGAATTCATCCTGGAGGCCTTCTTCATCACCATGCAAGCCTCCGGTGTGATGCGTGAGTAGTTCATCTCTGGACTACGGGTCCATGTAGTAGCTAGATGGCTAGTTCTCCTCCTTTGTGCTTTCATGTCTAGATCTTGTGAGCTCCGTTCATGATCAAGATCATCTATTTGTAATTCTGCATGTTGTGTTCGCGGGGATTCGATGGATATTAAGATGCTATTTCAGATTGATTATTGATTTTATCATGTCTTTGTTATTTGTGATCTTGCATGCTTTTCGTTGTTAGTAGCTATCTTGGCCAAGTAGATGATAACAACTCCAAGAGTTAGTATTTATGCTCGATAGTGCGTTCATGCCTCTCGTAATCTAGGGAAGTGACATAAATCTCTAAGGTACTAGATGTCCTGTTGCTACTAGGGAGAAAAACAATCCTTTGTTCATGGAACAATCGTATTGTTTACTTTACACGCAATTCGTAAAGCAATAATATGTTGCTTGCAACTTAATACTGGAGGGGGTTTGGATGATAACCTGAAGGTGGATTATTAGTCATAGATGCAGTTGGATGGCGGTCTATGTATAATGTTGTAATGCCCAATCAAGTTCCAAAGGAGTCAAGATGATTAGTATATGCATGTATTGCTTTCTCGATGTTTGTCAATTGCCCCGCTATAATTTGTTCACCCAGCGTGTTATCTATCTTAAGGAGAGCGACCTCTAGTGAACTATGGATCCCGGTATTTTCTTTTACATACAATCTACAAACTGTTTACTGATTTGTGTTTACTTTCTGCAAACTATTACTTCCTTCCATTTGATACGTTTAATACTTTGTTTTCAGCAAAACCGGTGAGATTGACAACCTCATCGCAAGTTGGGGACAAAGTTCTACGGTTGTGTTGTGCAGGTCTCCACGTTGCTACTAGCACCCGTAGTGCGCCCTGCCAAGGCTCAGCTAGCAAAACATTTGGGGTGTTTCCTTGCTCCTACTGGTTCGATTAAACCTTGGTTTCATAACTGAGGGAAACTTGCTGCTGTGCTCATCATACCTTCCTCTTGGGGTTCCCAATGAGCTCTACATCAATACTGAGCCATCAGCAGGTTAGCAGTTAACGACACTTGGTGTTAGTCTTCTGTAAAGTTAGAGGTATCCAGCTTCAGATAGGATGTTTTCACTTGAACTTTTTATGTTGCTTCTGCACGATGGCGGAGTAAACTTGTTGTCTTCATGTATCCTTATCTTCAGGATTTAGGGGTAATCTGGCCTTCTAGGAAGGAATTTCCTATTGATTTGGGTAGGGTTGACTAAAATAGTTAGCCTTTTGGGCCTGTCAGAAGTTCTAATATACCGAGGGTTAGTGGAGTTAGGTCTTCACTTCTTGTCTTGGTTAGCAAGTCTTGTGGTTTTCTTGTCGATGGTGGGGGGATGCTTCAGGGGTAGACTTCCGGCTTCAACATGATTCTTGCTGGTGTCGGCAGATGAGCGTTGGAGTGTTGTGCTATCAAAGAGTCTTGAGAGGTGAGTTGGACGAGGTATGCCACCCTATTGAGGAGAAGTCTTCAACTTGTCCTAACATGACGATTTTGAACTCTTAGTTCTTGCGAGGCTTTTCCTCTCATCACCCTCGAGGTTAGTAGGGTTCTCATTACTGACAACAAACAAGGGTGCCGAAGTTACTAGGGGTGTATCGATCTCAAACCATATTGGAATAGGGTCAAAACAAGTCAAAACACATATACAAGGTAAACAGAGCGATGGGGTCACAATTTTCTCTGAAAACAGCACAAATCTAGCAACACATTACGCACTTAGGCAAGCAAACACGGCTTACTATTGGGACCAAGGAGTTAAATACTCACGATATAGGGGAATCCTTATCCTAGGACTATTAATCTTGGATGTTGTTGTTCTTAGGGTTTGGGTCACCATCTTGCAGTTCTTCTTAGGGATGGGTATGTTGAAAGGGTGGAGTCTGAACAAGGTAAGGTTCTTGGTACATCTACCAAGAGTAGAGTTCAAAAGTTTTATAAAAAGGTTTTAGAGAAACCTAGAGGTAAGAGTATTTTGATTGTTCTGTCTTGAAAACATAAGGAGATTATATCTTATAGATCTCAATAATTTTTACAATGGAAGCTACTAAAATTTTTTGGTTTGCAAATGCATCTTGGCTCAGGTTTTTGAAATGCCAGAACATTTGAGAATATGAAAAAAATAAGCCAAGGCGGTTTTTGTTAAATAGCTTTTGTCAACTGAGGTTGAGGTAAGGAGTATATCATTTGTTACACACTCAATGCATAAGCATCAACAAACAAGAAAGCAAACATTGCATCACTAAAACAAGAAAAAGTTTTTGTTCCCCCTGATTTTTCCATACTAGACAACTAATCAGGGTTGCTGAAATTGGGATGTTACATGATTATGGTCATCTATGTAACCTATGTGATGGATCTTTATTCTATGAGTTGATATTTGTGATTGGAATTCTATTATGTATGAGATGTATTGGTAGGTGCATATTATGTACCCCGTTCTTAATTACTTGTTTTGATCCAATATGTATGAGAGGGCATGTGTGGGGGAACGTGTGTATTAGTTAGAGTAACATGGTGGTGGTAATTGGATAGTGAGAACAAAATTCAAGATCTACTATGGTTTTTACCATTCTTTTATTACCTCACTAGGGATAAAGTGAATGCATGTGTTAATATCATCTAGTGACAACTCGGATGATCTTGTTTGTTCAAGGTATCACATTTTTTATTCAAACAACATGTCAAAGTGCCTAAGGCTATACTTTGTTTATTCTTAATTCTATGTTGCATGGAGTGCTCCCTTTCTAGAGGAGTATAAGTGAGATGTGTTGCATCATCTTTAAAATAGGATATGATGCCTGAAGAGTTTGCATCATAGAAAACAAATATTTTCCTACGATATGAACAACAAAGAACCAAGCTCTATCTAGGAGATGCAAGCAACGGGTGGATTTACATCCAGAGAAAACTTACCCTTGAAAACCAAGAGCTTTATGAGATTTGATCTCGTGGATGATGTGGACGGTCTCTTGACGATCTTAAGATCGAGTTGTCGAGCACCGCAAAGTAGCAACACATCCTTTCTTGGTCACACGTATGGCTTGCCAACAACCTCCGTGCCCTCGATCCAGCGGAGCAGCGGAAGCAGCAGATCCACTAGCGAAGCAGCGGAAGAAGCGGATTTATCCTTTGTATTCTTGTCTATTTCCTCAATCCACTGACTTGTTAGGTACCCAAGACCCTGATAGAGGTAATGACGTGATATGAATGGTAATTGGCTTCTACGTGCGAAACCAAATATTCAATCTTAATACAAACAAAAGAAGTAAACATGAAGGGTCTAGTAACAAAGATACTACGAATTATCAAGGTCTTGTTTGACATAATCTTACACCAAGAAAATTCTTCCCAAGTTCCATAAACCTAGTTCTTCAAAGGGAAAAATCAAGATCTATTACATTCGTAATCCGGATCAATGTATCAACCCTTTTTTGTGCCATTGCTAGAGAAGCAATTCTCGCTAACCTAGTGAGGTTATTAGAGACCTTACTAGTTTTTTTGTTTTAGTTTATTATCTATTAAAATCTCTCCCAAAATTAGTTAATACTTTTATTGTTAATCTTGGTATTTGTCTTAATCTAAAAATGCAAAGAACTGTGGCACAAAAGAAGCTTGGGGAGTATGCTGCTTCTAATGGTGATTATTTATGTGACCTATTACTCAGCCTGCTATCACAACAAAGAACTATAAAATTAAGTCTAACTATTTGAGTTTGGTCTAACATAATCAATTTAAAGATCAACTGTTGAGGACGAATGTATGCACCGAAACACTTTTACCGAGATGTTTTACATGATGCATATAAAAGATGTTGACCTTAATACGGTCAAACTAGATTTATTTCTCCTTTCACTTAAAGGAAAGGAAAAATATTGGTTGCTAGTATTGCTAAAGGCACTATCACTTCATGGGTGGAATGCAAAAAAAATTTTATGACTAAGTTTTTCCCTTTCTCTGATACTATGCAACTATGATGTAATATTACAAGTTTGAATGAGAAACGATGGAACTGTCACTACCATGAGATGGAAAAGTGGTTAATTCTCCACGCATAATGCACATTTGATCCCATGTGCATATGCTCCCTTTATTAAAAACACATATTTCAAAATGTTAAAAGAATTCCGAAAAAAATTGTTCGCGTGTATCTGTATATTCTATGGACACACGTGCGGTTTCACTAAAAACAGATATGTTTTGTGGATTCTATAAAAATAACAAAAATATGTCTTATGGAGAGCCTTATTTTAGCACCTAAAATTGTCCTTTTTATGGAAGCCACACACAATGTCTGTTTGTCGTGAAACAACCTTGTGGGCACCTAAAATGTGGACATGTACACGCACATATTCTTTCGAATTTTTTGACATTTCAAAATTTGTTAAAAGCTAAACTCAAATAAACTCAAATAAAGGGAGCATATGCACTCCAAAGAAAAATAGCTGCTCTCCACTTATTTTATAATTATCTTAATCCTATGTCTAAGTCTATACTTGACACTACAGTTGGAGACACATTCATCAGAAAACAAGTTGTTGTTGCTACTAAGCTTTTAGATGATATGCAGAACAACCATGCCCAATGGCATATGGGAAGACTCTCTCCTAGAAAGGTCAACTATATTAATGAGGATAAGAATGAAGAACTCACTACAAAGATGAATGATCTTATCAAGAGTAAATAATAGCATTAGATTGTTTTGACCCAAACTGCTATCTACATCGTCTAGATTCTTTTCCGCAATGGGATGGGCACAAAAAAGGACATGCGGCGATGTCGCAACGGAGACCTGCTATCCCGTGGAGCGGGACCCTCTATGGGCCAGGGTGAAATAGTCCATGCAATGTACATGTGTCGCACACGCCGATGTACCCCGTGTCGCCGGATGTGGACCGCACGCGCGGTATGGGTCTGCCATCAGCATACGAGGGCAGAAACGCACGCAGTGAGAGGCGTTCCAGGGGCATCACGCCTCCGCACCCGCCGGGTGACGAGGCTCGCCGAGGGCCGACGTGGTGTCGTGACCCCATGCCAGGCGCATTTTCTCGCGGTATTGGGCCCGCCGAGGGACGACATAGCATCATAGACTAGCAGTGTGCGGTATGTTGTGGCAGCGGGGCCTCCTGAAAGTTTTCGTTCCCGTGATGGCTAAGGAAACTATGGCCGGCCACGGATTCTCGCGGCCGAGTGCTGACATGGCGTGTTAGACTCTAGGTGTACACGGTTTGTTGCAGTAGCAGGTCCGCCGAAGGGCAATGTGGAATCGTAGACTCTAGCTATGTGTAGTATGTCACAGCAGATAGGCCCGCTGAAAGTTGTCATTTCCATTATGACTAAGGAACCTGTGGCCAGCTGCTGGTTCTCGCGGTGAGAAAGTATTGTGGGTCCCATTAGCAGCCGAGCTAGCATCATAATCGGTAGTACTCGAGGTTACCGAGAGGCTGTGGCCATACTTTGGTTATAAAAGACAATCCGTGAAACTTTTCTCGCCCAAAACATTTTCTTCTTCCACCACCGTTGCCGCTTCCTCTCGCCTGTGTGGTCAGGGGCATGCTTAGTCCGATGATCACACCCAGAGCCAGCGCTACCGTTGCTAACGCGCGTGAGTGGAAACAGCAAGCGGTTCGTCACCGTCGTCTCTCCTCCCTCCTACCACAGAGCGAGCAGCGAGGAACGATTGTTGACCTGGAAAAATAAACTACATTGTTTCATTAGCACGTTCCGGTGAACATGTTACCATATGGTCGTGGTGTGCTTAGAAAAATAGATCTTGTTTTCTGTGCACCGTACGGGCGTTTGCTCGCAGCCAACAGCGGAAGGTGAGTGTGTCGGTTGCGGCAACTATTTCTACTTTTCTCTTTTTGTTGTTGTTTTTTCGTTTTACTTACTCTGATTTATTTCTTTGGCTTTTCTTATTTGTATTGTTTCTTTCATGCCAGACCTACCTGCCTATCGCCGGCAGGTTTTGTATGATGTTGGGACCATTTCCTACTGCTATCTTCTTGGCTGGTTGTAACCTCCTGCATTATCATGCGGTTGTAGGCTTTGCTGGCTATGGACGTGGCAGTGATCTATTTTTCTACGCTTTCAACTATTTTTCTCTTTTTCTTTATTCGCTGCTGGTTTTTTCTCTCTTACACTTTTTTATTTGCGTTTGCTTTCTGTTCTACTTTGACTTTCTTACACCGTTATCAGGCTTTCTTTTCTATTTGTTTTTTCATTCCACTCTATACTAGTCTGCGAGTTGTCGGCGGGTCGATTATGATGTCTGGGCCATTGTACATTGCCGCCTCCTTGGTTAGCTATGGCCTCCCGCACTAACATGTGGTTGCAATCTTTGTTCACGACAGTAGCGGTGGCATTCGTCTGCCTAGGTTTTGTTTCAGCGTCTTTTTATTTATTTTTTCCTATTTGTTTGTATGTTTTTGCATTTCTTGCTCTTTTTATCTCTTTTTTGGATTTTTATTTTTGTCTTTGCAAAATCGGATTCGAGAAACAGACAAAAGGTATTTTTCCTTTCTAGTTTACTTTTCGTCTCTCTTTGCCCCCAAGTTATCTTCTTCTTTTCTACTTGCGGAAAAACATGAGAATGGTTAATTTTTCTTCTTCTTTGTCCACCAGCACACTCACAAACAAGAGACATGAAAAAACGGCGATATACAAAGGTGAACGGAATAGATAAAGGTGAATGGAAATCTCACAAAACGTTCCAGGATGATGTTATGTAGTAGATAGAGTACCTAAATAAAGTAACACTATAACAAGAGAGGAGGAAGAACGAGAAAAGAACTATCAGATGCAAACAATAATTAAATAAACGAAATCTTGAAGAAATACTTATGCGTACACCATAGAAAAGTAAACCGAACGACGCATCCTTTATATGAAAATAGAATTATCTGCTGCAAATAAAATGAACGAAGAGAGTTGACCTTCGCAACTTTGATGTTATGTTCCTCTGTACCGTGTAAACTTTGCCTGAAGCAATCACACGAGACGATTCGTGACGGACTCTACCGCCCTCTATCATCGTCGTAGGATTAGACTACGTGTTGAGATACCTTGGCTCGGTAGGATAACTCGGTAGACTTTTTCCCTGTCTTGCCTGCCAGTGTGTCTAGCGAACGATTCAGCATGGCATCGATGGCGATGTTCCAGGCTCTACACGATCATATCTTGGCATCCTTTTTTTTTTGTTTTGACCGCTCGCGTGTCTGATGAATATATCATGCTGGTATCGATGTCGACGGTACAGCCGCCGTCGCAGCAACATAGCTCAGCAGGATTTTTTTTCATGTTTCGCCCACTCGCGTGTCTGACGCTCATGTGTCATGCTAATATTGATGTCGGTGCTATGGCCACTGTCGTGGCATCATAGCTCGGTAGGATTTTTTTACTGTTTCGCTTGCTCACATGTTTGACGAACGTGTCATGCTGCTATCGATGTCGACACTATGCCTACCGTCAGGGGTTTGGTAGCTCGGTGAAACATGATGTTGCACCTAGCCTGCTATGTGTGCCGTATATTTAGACCATTCGCTCGGTGGCGTGGTGTGAGGTTGTGCCTAATGTGCATGCTTACAGCCGTCATCATGGGTCTCGAGGCTCGCAAAAAAAAGCCAGCCTCTAAGCATGCTATCAATTAGCCCAGTGATCGTTCGTTCATACCGCACGACCCGAGACTTGTTTTGGCTTCTATCCGACACGACTGAGCTTTTACTAGATGCATCGAGGCATTTCCTGTAACATCCTCGAATCAAACCTATGCAGATTTAAGTGATTTTCGCTAAACCCGTATAGAAACGATTCGATGATGCCCACCAAGCACTTGCGTCGGATGGAAAATAAAGTAATACCATTACACAATAGTCTATGATAGAACCGACAGAAACATATATATATACAACAACGACTCAATGAGTCAAGAATACAAATATATAGTGCAAAGATCCAAATCACCTTGAAAACGATACAACATCTGAGTAAGGATAAGATAAAAATTGGGCTAAGAGACTTGAATAATAACCAATGGCGTCCACAACCCTGCCCAGGCCAAGCCAGAAGGGTAACCCTGATAACCTCGTCAAACTTATACCTGTTAAAAACAAAATGGGTGCCGACAAAGGGCAAAGGAAAAAGGAAGCGGTTAGTACTGAGGCAAGTACACAGCTAGTCTTAGAATTCAGCGGCTCTCGTCAACATAAGTACGGTGGACAGAAGTGGCAGCGAAGCATGCACTAAACAACCTATAGAGACTCGATACATTTGTCGTCTATGAAAGAGGGATAAGAAAGACCTATTCGAAAACAACTGATACTAACACCAAATATACCCATCCTGGTATTTCCCCCTCGATACCAAATGAGGAAATCCTTCCGAGGAAACTCACACAGTTGGTAGTTTTATTAATTGTTATGTTAGAGTTGTTGTAATTACTAGTCAGATATATATGGCATAAGATATTCTAATATCACAATTTATTGGCACTTTTAATTAACCATTTCGTTATAGTTGTAATACTTACTAGTCATATATAGATAGTATGAGACACCCCAATTCCATCAGTTGTAGGCACTTTTATTTATTCATTTCATTGTAGTGGAGCTGATTACTAGTAATGCCAAAGTCAAATTTATAGCACTACTTTGGTTATAGTTGTCTATGGTCAAAACACAATACTCCAAGTAGTCCATAACCACAGACACATCTTTTTGAAAAGATTTACCCTGCAGGGGTGCACAAATAGCAACACATGCACGATCAACCTCGAAAAAACCAAATAAAACGCAATGAGGCCTCGCGACAAAGCATTCACAGAATTCAGAAATTATTCCAGGGTTGCACCCCCACTAAGCTATACACTGCAAAGTCGGCCGGCTCCGCGACGAACCTAAGGTTTGTGGCGACGGTTGCAAATGACTAGGAACCCGAAAGTGTGACTGGGCTTGTCGATACAGCGAAAACGTGGCATGGGGTTCCTAAACAGTACAGTAGTAAACGATCTCCACGAGCAATAGTAGTAAATAAAACAGTAAAGCATGGCATAAGTACAAGATAGTAGTAAATCCCCAAACTAGTTTGTGGCCCCAAGAAATAAGATGTGAATCAAACTCAGGCTAAGGGAGTTCATGGTCCCACATGCGGATAGTGCGATAGTCAAGGAACATGCATCAAAGACTCGAGGTCCTAGCAGGTGGACACAAGTGGGCGGGATAATAACCAGATCTCAACTATTGTCCACTAGTGCCTCTACATTAGTTACATCTATTCCCAGCATTTTAATTATCAAATTATAATTAAAGTCATGATCATCTCCAATAGTAAACCGGTGATAACCTCCTAACAACGGTCGAACTCGACAACTCGAACCAACCCATGAGCAAGCAACTTCGACTCGCAAGGCCAACTATCTACCAAATAACATGCAATAGGAGGTGTCCAAGGCAATATAGGTTGCAGGGGATATAAATGGTACAGAAACTAAAGCACCACAACATGGATAGTAATAGAACAACATGAGGAAGTAAAGACTATAAATGTAGAATAGGTTGAAAGGGGGAGAATGCTCGCCTGGGATACATTGCCGGAGATACATAACCGAAGGACTTGTTGACACTCGTATCAACTCAATGGTCTAATCCGTGACGAAGCAAAGCACTAAAAGCAACACCGTATGAACTATTTAATACAATGGCAGAAGATCGGGCATGTTCATGATATGATGCATGACATGGAAAAGATGCGATGCAACTGGGAAAATTTAAGCGAAATCAGGATTCCGAAAATTAATTAGGAGGTTCATGTTATTTAGGTACCCTAATGTTGGATTAACAAGGCAAAATATGATATAGGTTCGCTACACAAATTTAAATGGAGGCGATAATAGACAAGAATAACCCGCATATACACTCTATATTTAACTATTAGGTGATTCAATAAAATACCCCAACTAACAAGTATGTATACAGTCATGAATAATTAAGATGCACAAGTTAAATATCATCTTACAAAAATAGGGGCTTAGGGTCACACATTTATGGTGGGTGATCTTGGGTTATGAGGGTTCGACATGTCGGTCTTCGGATCTAGAAGGAAATATTGTCGAACCGGCATCATCACCCCTGGCTTCCATGTCAGAGACTCAATGTTCTATGAAGGCCTTGGAGTTTGGTGCTGGTGACCTTTGTGCGGTCCTTCGAGGTCTCGTCTCGTGTCGGTCTCAGTATCGCGAGCGGCCGGATATCTTGTCGGCACAATCTATATGGTGGTGAACTTGCAACAATACCGGTTAATGGCGACCACATTCAAGCATAAGAGATCTTGGCATCATTGTGCATCAAACTCCTTATACGCTTGTGGATCTTTCCACCTGGGTGTCTGGACCATCTCGTCAATTGTAGCCGAGGAGGTTTCGAGGATCCATCTAACAACCACATGTACTACACGGTACTGCATGCCATCAGCAGAACAACACATCCCCGCACGGAAGATTCACCTCTCTGGGTGCTCGCAGGGCGGAAGGAGGCCCGTCATAGGGCTTGAAAGCACGGACCCTGAGGCGGCACTAAGACACGCGCGGCGGTGGATCTTGGGCGCGAGGAGGAGCAGAGGGCCAGGGATAGGTAAAGCAGAAGGGTCGACTCGGGGGTGGAGCTCCTGGGTGGCACTAGGCAGCCGCAGGGGTCCAAGATGGCGGCGTGACGCGGCCAGGAGGAGATGGGGAACAGGGGATGGTGCGACGAAGAGCTCACAAGGGTGTGGAGGAGTGTTGGGGTCAGGGTAGGGTCGTGGCACTATCCCGGCGACCGAAGAGCTTAGCATGGCCGACGAGAGGGGTGCACGCTAGGGCTTGAGAAGAAGAGGGATGGAGCGAGCGATAGGGATGGGAAGGGGTTGGTGGCTCGATCCTAGGCAGGTGGGTTGAGGCGAGAAGAGGGCGGGGTGGGGCTCGTGTGGTGAGACGCGGGCTTGGGGTAGGTGGGGCTCGCGGGCTGGTTAGCGTGCGTGTGTGCTACGAGGTGTGTGCGCGGGATCGGGCTGGGCGGTTGCTCGCTGCACGCTGCGCGCTGCGCGCTGCGTTGCGTGCGTGGAACGGGTCAGGGCGGCGTGTGTCAGTCGGTCGGTCGGTCGGGGTGTCGTGTTGGGAGGGATCGTGTAGCGTGTGGGGATGGTAGGTGTGCTCGCAAGGGCTCGTTGGGCGGGCTCGTATAACGCTTGACCGTGGTGGCCGTGTCGGTGCGCAACTGCGGAGAGCGTGCGTTGCCACTTGTGTGCGCTTGTGTAGCATGTGCGCGTGTGTGTATGTGTCTAGGGCCTGTAGGTGTGGTTAGGTGGGTGTGGTGTGGTGCAACCACGGGGTGGGGTGTGTGTTGTGGTGTGAGTTTGTGGCGGCGGGTGAGTGTGGGTGTGTGTCAACCGGGTGGTGCGATCAGGGTGGCTAGGGTTAGGGTTAGGGTTTGAGGCAGGTTAGCTAGGGTTTGGTAGGCTGCTGCTAGCTGGTCCTTTGGGCCTGGCCGGTGGCAGCCTCCCCTAGGTTTTGATAAAACATTTTTATTTATTTTATTTTACAAATAGTTTTTAGGCAAATAAAATATCCAGATAGACTGCGGTTTTTTATTTGAAATAAAAGGGACGGGATTAATGTAGAAAATAAAATAGACTTTTAGAGAAAATAGCTTTTGGTAAACATATGCATGATGATGCTCAAATGCAATGTGGCATGATGACAAGAGTATGCTAACATGATGATGCACAAAATAGACATAACAAGAAATTTTCTAGTAGTGGTATTCCCGGGGTACTACATCTCCTCTCCTCTTCCTCCTCTTCTCTGCTATTATTTAGACCTCCTTCTCTTCGCACAAAGTAAGCCTCTTTCCTAAGAATTCCACAGATGCCTCTTTTCTCTTATTCCTGTAGAGGATGCTGGACACTACACAATGTCATATGCTCTTCATCTCCTCTCACAGGTGTCTAGTGGAGCATGCAAGACTTTGTGTCGAAGCGATGAAGATGATGTTCCTTCTTCGACGGCCTCCGGAGAAGCGTGGATAGCATGGCATGTCGTCCCGATGACCTATGGAGTAACAACATCAAGATGTCGTGGAGGTGTCATCAAGAGCATCATGCCATGGAGGTGCCATCAAGAGCATCAAGCCATGGAGGTGCCATCAAGAGAATCATACCATGGAGGTGCCATCAATATAGTCAAGGCTGTTGAGGTGCTATGAAGAGCATTAACCTCAACCTAGCTTAGGATGAAAAGAATAGAACAATCCTCCACCAGACGGCTAAAGTAGAACATAGATGGTCAAGATATCGTGGTGGTGCCATCAAGAGCATCAAGCTGTGAAAGTGTTATCAAGAGCATCAGGCCTTGGAGGTGCCATAAAGAGCATCAAACTCATCCTAGCTGAAAGAATAGAACAATCCTCTACCAGACGGCTTGAGTATAACATAGATGGTCAAAGTACCTTTCCGTCGTGTCTCTAGAGCTCCTAGTCATTTGTTTTTGGGAGTGCTTACTCTCTTTCTATCATGTAATAATATTGACTTTTTATATTTGCATATTGTTTATGTTCCTTTCATCCAATGTTTTGCTTAGACATTGTCTAAGTGAGCGCTATTGTGCAATGTCTAATTATCCATCAAAACGTGTACGAAAGGACCTTATATTGTATCATCTAGGACGGGAGGACAGACCCGCCGAGGTGTTAACCAATTTTCTCATGAAACGAATTGTTTGTCCGTCGTTCCCCAAGGGGCACAGGTAGAAGTATAGTACATATAATTAGCGTTAAGAAAGAAACCCAAATACTAATGCCATTACCAAAACTAATGTTGAAGAAGTAGACTTCATTGATCGTAATCCTTATAACCCTGCATGCAAGAACCAAAATTACGGTTCAAACTTTCAAAAACCTTATGCTAACCCTTCATGTTCTCCAAACAATAACAATAATAACAATGTATTAAATCATGGTAATATGTTTGTAATTGAAAATTCTTTTAGAACTTTTATGCAAAATTAAGTGGGGCAACATAGTATGCTTACCAAGATAATGAAGAACCATGATAATATTATTAGTAATATTTCTAACCAAGTTGTTGCTATTATAAATGAGGTGTAGACTCTACATGAAAGAACAAACATAGTGGAGGCACAATTGGAAAAGATAGCTGAGAGTCAAACTCTCATACTTGCAAGATTTACAGGAAATCCTGATCCTAATCCAGTTAAATACCTCAAGATGATGAGTGTTGAAAAGAAAGATGAAGAACCTAAAGATCTAGACTATAGAAATGTTCCATCCTAGGATTACATCATGGAGGACCCTGTTAAAATGATCAGTTTTAAATAACCCCTACACTGAGGGAGTTAGTGAAGCCATGTACCAACAATATATCAATCAAGTTCTATGAAGGTACGTGAGTTAGAAAATGAGTATAAGAAGTTATCTAAAAAGCTCCCTACTAAGCTAGAAGATATATTTGAACCTAAAATTAAGATTCATGTAGGAGTTAATGAGATTGCTACACTTTGTGGTTCAAGTGTTTCAACTATTCCTAAAAGTTTATTTGATATGCTTAATCTTGGTTCATTTGAAATAACTAAACTTAAACTTCATCTAGTTGATTCTACCTTTAAGCAAGCCATGGGCTTTAAACAAAACAGCGTTGTGCAAATCAAGGATTGTCCCGCACTCATTGATCTTGTCATAGTTGATATATCCGAAGATCCAGTAGCACCTATAATTTTTGGTAGGCCATTTTTAAGAACTATTAAGGCCTTGATTAATCTTCATGAAGGAAAACTGAGGTTTGAACTATCCACGCGAGAACCTTTTGTTGTTCATTTCTCCATGAAAATGAATGTCAATAAATATGATGGTGTAATCATCACACTTAAGGACAACTACTTTGGAGTAGGTGTTCCACTGCTGAAGCTCAAATGATCACCATCAAGGCCAAACTAAAAGACAAAAACTAGAAGCGCTTCATGCGAGGCAACTCATGTGAAATAAAAATTTGTAAGTTTTTTGTTTATTTTTATTTGTTTTTATTTTAGCAAAATAAAGAGTGTTCAAAGATACTAGGAGAAGGGGAGAAGATAAGGTAAAATTGCTCCAATTTATTCATTGATATATGGCTAATTAAAATACGATGCTTTTCTGAATATTACTGTCATTTTAGAAGCTCACTAACATTTCAGGTCATGGGAAAACATTCTAAAGGAAAAAAGTTGCAAAAGACTAAACATAAGTGTTAACGGGAGCTGGTACAGAAAACCCTACCCATATCGCGCGCCCCTATCACACTAAGCGCCAGACCAGAAAATCCAAATGAAAAACAGAGGCTTTAAAGATCTTTGGTATGGACGGATTGCGCCCGTACAACATGCCCGTACCACATACATGGTAAAAATTGCAAAATAAAAAAATATTCATTGAGGTTAGTAAAAGTTTAGCTACCATCATCATAGTGTCGTCGGATTGATGACAAGTACGCCATGAGGGGGTCCTCGAGGCGTGTGGAAGAGAGGGGTGTGAGACATATGGTTTTCCAGGACGGTGAGCACACAAGTTTACCTAGGTTCGAATTTGCCGGCTTTGGACGGATCCTACTCCTGCTAGCAATCCAGTAATACGGCAGAGCCGGAATATGGGTTTCAAGGGTTTCGCCTGTGCAAGTTGATATTGTAGACTACTGTCAGGATAGGTGCCCTAAAGGCCCTCCCTAGGATGACTTATATAGATATCCGGCCAAGGGTTTACAGGAGAGATCTATCCGGCTACGACTAAGAGTCGGTTACATAGTACATCTTGAACTACAAGTTACACTATGGGCCTATACTGGTAAGTCTTCTGGGCCTTCCCGTAGCTGGATTGGACTCTGTCTCTTCTCCCTGACTGGGCCGCTCGTGAAGCAAAGCTCTAACCCAAAGTGGCCCACCCCGGTCAGTGGGGAACTGTGAGGATACCCGGAAAGTATATCCCCAACAGCAGCCCCCGGAAGTCTCCAAGATCCAAAGTCGGATTAATCTTCGGCTTGCAGAATCTTGAAGGGTTCCTGAAACTTCAAAAAAAAAGATACGATCCGGGTCTTAAAAATAAGTCAGACCTATGAGTACGTTTATTCGTGCTTCCATCTTGAAATTTAAACTAAGTCGGAACTTGGTCTCTGACGTAATCTGACAACAGTCATGGTCAAGTCACGTCACTGACAGACATTTCCTGTCAGCACGACCGTTGGTGGATCCGCCTTTTGTGGAACCGAGGCGTCGTTTCAATGCATGCGTGGAGATCAAGGCGGCGTAATAATCGCACGGAGGTTGCCCCGTCCTTTCCACAACGCGTGGCACGTTCACTGTAGCGTTTACACGAATCTTGACGCGCCTAGCGGATATAAGTGGTGTGGATTCTTTCCCCCATCTTCTCACCAGTTCTCAACGCCTTTTCCTTCTCCTCTATGCCTCCCACGCACTTTGTGCTCCTCTCCCTCTAGAAAAAACCTCCAGCGCCGCCCATCCAATGTCACCGGTGCACCGGAAAGAATGGCTTCTTCATCATCCTCCGGTTTGGCAGCGGCAGCAGCAGCGGTGGCGGCGGTAGAGAAGGAGAGCCACCGTGGAGTTTGGATCCCGTGCGTCCTCGACGACCCCAAACTCCGCATCGTTGAAGATGAAGGGCTCCTCCACGCCGGCAACTGGCGGAGCGGCTTTGGCGAAACCATCCCCAACCCCCATGACGACGAGCGAGTGCATTTCGGCACTCACCTTGACAGAGGTCTTTCTTTTCCTCCCTCAGATTTCTTTTCCGAGGTGATAGATCATTATGGTGTTCATCTCCACCATCTCCCCCCGAACTCCATCTTAGAGATGTGTGCGTACGCCTCTTTGTGCGAGGGGTATCTCGGCATTAGGCCGAGCCTTACTCTTTTCCGGTACTATTTTCATGTCCAGAGAAATTCCATCACTGCCGGTAATCCTTATATTACCGGTACCATTAGTTTTTCGGTTAGGCGTGAGCGCGTTTATCCCCGGATCATGGCAAGTGAGTAGGTCAAACAATGGCCGTCCACTTTTTTCTATCACAAGGATATCCCCGCTCCTGGCAAAGATCATGCTTTGTCGGCTTTCATCGACAGAGCAGCCACGCCCCAAGAGTCCTGGGACAAGGTCGCTCCGACTCTCAGTGACGATCTGTTTCTCGCCAAGAGAACGGATCGAATATCTGATGAAGCACAAGGGCCTGAAAGGGTCCGACTTGGTTCAATGCTGGGTGGCACGCCGGATCCAACCCCTTCAACATCATGGAGATTGAGTGATTCATTCCATCACGTCGTCGAAGAAGGATTCCCTCCGCATCAGCTCCAAAATCTTAAAGCCGAAGGATTATGTATGCCAAGTCAAATGGTTGATAAGGGAGCAGATTGAGAGGAAAATTCCGGAGCTGTCCCTGGACATGCATACAGCGGAAAATCCTATTGTGCCGGTAAACTTCAGCAGTAACTCTTTTTATCTGCTCATCTTTATGTTATTTTTGCAATACTGAGATACTTTTCCTTTTCAGCTTGCTGACCTCCCCGAGTCGGAGTTTGCTCCTATCGAGGGATACCCTTCTGAGTTTTCTCAGGACGAGGGTAAATTGGTCCCAATGTCGGATGCCGTTCCTCGGAAATGCAAGGCTCCGACATTGGCCGTCGGCACCAAAGAAGTGCCCGTTGTGAAGAGGTAATATTTCCTCATAGGGTCTTTATATTTTACTTGTAATTCTTTCTGAGATGTAATGTTCCTTGTTCTATTATCTTCTCAGAGCTAAACAGCTCATCAAGGGCAAAGGGAAGGAAGCTGCCTTGAAGCCCCTGCGCCAGTCGAAGCTCAAACTGGCTTCTCCTGCTGTGGCTCCTCTGACTCCTGCCCCTCAGCCTTCTGCAGCGCCGGAGATTATTCCATCTCCGACTGTTGTAGAAGATCCGTCTCAACCATCAGAGCCAGCGATCCTTGAATCGCAAAATTACGTCACCATGGGTGACTTAGTTGTTGATAAGGGTGGACCCTCTTCAGGTAATGATCCCTCGGCAGAGACCTTTGCCGAGAATCTCATGGACAATCCGGGACTTGCCAAACTTGGCTTATCTCGGAAGTCTATGGAAGAGATTCAACGGCTGGCCCGAGAATGTCTGGAGAGGCAGGCTCTCTCTGCCGAAGAAGAAGTGCAAGAAGTATAGGATATCAAACACTCTGATCTTCTTGAACAAGTTCGTCTTCGCAGCGAGAAGATAAGGTCCGGCGTGCTTCCAACTGCGTCAGTGATCCCCCTAACTTTCACCAAGAAGGTTGCCTCCAAGGTGAATATGAGTTTAGACAAACTCATTCGTGAACAATATGTAAGTTGGAATTCCAACTCCCATTTTTCTTTATTTCATATCATATCCTCTAGCCCCCAACCATGAAGCTGGAAAATCAAATCCGGTTTTATGCTTCCTTAGGATCCCAAAGAATGAACTAGTGTAGACCCCAAGGCTCATGCTGATATTAGTAAAAATATTAGCCCGAGTCTTTAGTAGACTTCTGACTCTGGGTATTCTGACTTATAGAAAGTATATTCCTATAACCAGGATTTGTTGAAGAATGTTTGCAACAAGCGGAAAGAGATCAAAGCTCTCCGGCTTGAAGATGCACAACTGAAGGTGTCCAAGGATGAGGCCAAAGGTAAACATTCCGAAACTAGAACCTTGTCTTTTAATTCATAGTCGAATTTTTGTTGAACTGTTGTTCTTTTGACTTACAACACTGGTAAAACAGTCCTGCACTATGATCAAAGAGGCCGAGAATCTTAAGACCTTGGTGGTGGAAAACAAAGAAATTCGCCAAGAGCTGGATAAGCTTAAGGCAGATCATGAGAAGAGCATTGCTCAAATTCTCGAATCCACCTCCATGGCCACCGAGGAGCGTGATCGCAAGATTACGCTTCAAGATAAGAAAATCTCAGATCTCAGCAATGAGTTATTCAGAGAAAAGGACATTTTCGATGCACTCCGGGCTGAACTCCAGAGTCTTCATGAAGAGAAGGACAAAGTTGACGATGTCATCTTTGGTATGTTTCCCTTTTTCTGACTTATATGCATCTTCCGACTCTTTTTTGAAGTCCGGATTTTATTTGACTTACCCCTTTGCATTATATGCGCAGGTCCTCTGAACTTGATGGACTCAGCATCTACCAAACCTCGCACCCACCGGCTTACCCAAGTCGGTGATTTGCTACATGACTTCCGCCAATCCCTCGAAGATATTGGCGAAGTTCTCAAGGTTTTGGATATGCATAGCATGTCCGGTTTTGAGGTGCGAGACAAGGCCAAGGATATGCCGCGGCTTGTTCAGGACTAGAACATGTCCTATGCGCGAATCGCAGCGCAAAACGCTCTCACCATGGTTATGATCCACCATGGAAACATGGGGATCTGGCAAGTAACTAGAGGGTACTGCAAGGTGGATGAAGACAGACAGGAGCAAGACATCAAGGCCATCATGGACTCCTGCGCCGGATATGGGTGCCACTAGCTGATTTGACCAGCTATGACACTCCCTTCTTCACCCGTGTGGACCTGCCGCCTCCGCCTTCAGAAGAAACAGCTGAAGTTTCCGACGATGATCAAACCATATCGGATTTGAACATCTCGGAACATTATCAAGCCGAGGCCGATGTATCCAGCGAGCCGGTAGCTCCTACCTCTCCTCCTGCATCATAGAGTATCAGAAGAACAATATGTTACTTTGAAAAAATAATTTAGATCTGTAAATAAGTAGTACAAAAATTTTGCTAGTGCTAAGTTTTAATTTATCTATTCAACACTTTTGGCTTTGATATTATGTGCCTAAAATGTTTGCATAAGCACTTGTATTTTTTGTCTGCACTTATCATTTATCTGGCTTTCCGCCTCGTCCCTTTCGTGAGCCGGCCAACTTTCAGTACCAACAATTCACTACTCGGAAAATGCCCGCATCCAGCAATCAGACAAATAACCGAAGTATAGACTAGAAAATTTAGATTTATACCCAAATGTATCATTTTTAGAATCGAAAATCCAAACCAGAACAAACATGAGCATAAAGTACTTTCAAGTATTGTGGGATTTTCGACTATGATATGATCATTCGGAAATAAGATGGTAAAAACTTCTCAGAAAGATTTTGAGGGAACCAAGACTTTATTTCTCATTGAACATGTACACATATATGATTACAAAGAAAAGTAAACTAAGAATAAAAGGGACATAGCTGAGCAATATTCCATGGTCTGTCTAACTCATCCGGATTTGTACTGCCTCCAGCTCTCTTTCTCTTCTTAGTAGCAGGTCTTTCTTTGACTGGTCGCATATCAGTTAGGTAGTATGAACCATTGTGCAATACTCGACTAACTAAAAATGGCCCTTCCCATATTGGGGAAAGTTTGTGCTTTCTTTGCCGCACAAGCCAGAGAACCAAATCGCCCTTATTGAAAGATCGTCTTTCTGACTCTCTGGCTATGATACTTGCATAACTTCTGCTGATAGGCTGTTGATATCATCTTAGCAACAACGTGAACTTCTTCGACTAAGTCGAGATCATTTTGTCGAGAAATTTCTGCATCCTCTTCAATATACGCGGCCACTCTAGGAGAAGTGTGAATCAAGTCACTAGGAAGAACTGCTTCTGCGCCATAGACCAAGAAGAAAGGTGCATATCCGGTTGACCTATTTGGAGTTGTTCGTAAATTCCATATTACAGAAGGTAGTTCTTCTGCCCAATCCCCCGCAACACGTCGTAGTGGTGCTTCGGGTCTTGGTTTTAGGCCCTATAAGATTAAACCATTTTCTCTTTCGACTTGTCCATTAGCTTATGGATGTGCGACTAACGCAATGTCAAGCCGGATATTTTGTTTGTTGCAGAATTCGGCAAGCTCTCCCATAGAAAAGTTACTCCCGTTGTCCGTGATAATTCTATGCGGATAACCGTATCGGATTATAACATCCTCAACAAATCTTCTAGCTGTTGCTCCATCACAACTAGTGACGGGTTTAGCCTCAATCCATTTGGTGAAGTTATCCACCATCACTAAGAGGTGAGTAAATCCACTTGGAGCCCGTTTAAACAGTCCTACCATATCAAGCCCCCAGACCACGAAAGGCCATGTTATAGGTATCGTTTGCAACTGATCAGCCGGAACATGAGCTTGTTTGGCGTACTTTTGGCAGCCTTTGCACGTCTTGACCAGCCGTTCGGCATCTTCCTTGGCTGTAAGCCATAAAAAACCGTGTCAAAAAGCTTTTGCCACTAAAGATTTGGTTGCAGCATGGTGACCACACTCGCCTTCGTGGATCTCTCATAAGATTTCCACTCCTTCTTGCGGGGATACACAGCGCTAAAAGACCCTAGATGCACTCCGCTTCTAGAGCTCACCACTAATTATAGTATAGGCTTTTGCTCATTGGACGATCTGCCAGCTCAGAACTTCGTCTTCGGGTAATTTTCCTTCTATCAAAAAATCAAGATAGGCTTGACTCCAGTTGGGAATCACAGCCAAAACTGCTACTAAAGGTGAGTCGGATTTGGTCGGATATTCCTCATCTACTCCTTTTATAGAGGGAACTTTGAGGTGCTCTAGAAAAGCGCCATCCGGGACCTTTTTTCGGGCAGAGCCTATTCGAGATAGTGCATCTGCTTCCTCATTTTCTGTTTGAGGGATGTGTTGAACTTCAAACCCTTCAAATGATTTAGATAATTCATCCACGATAGCCCTATATGCTGCCATGTGCTTGTTTCTTTACAGATATCCGACACTTGTTGAGCAACAAGATCCGAATCTCCATAACACATTAAACGTTAGATGTCAATGTCCTTAGCAATCCGGATTCCATGCAGTAGTGCTTCATACTCGGGCTTGTTGTTCGTCGCCGTGAAGTGTATCTGCAATACATAGAAAAGTTTATCACCTTGGGGTGACTTGAGCACCACGCTATCCCCCGAGCGCTTTAGACCCGTCAAAATGCAAAGTCCAGTATCCGACTCTGGCAGGGTCATACTCTCCGCTGTCTCTGTCCAATCAGCGACAAAGTTAGCGAGGATTTGGGATTTGATTGCTGTACGAGGTTTGTACTCAATGTCAAAAGCTGAGAGCTCTATGCCCCATTTGGCGACGCATCCTGTAGTGTCACTATTGTTGATTATATCTCTCATGGGGGCTGTGCTCACCATGGTAATTGGATGTTCCTGAAAATAATGCCGTAACTTACGAGATGCTAAGAACACACTGATGACCCACAAGTATAGGGGGTGTATCGCAGTATTTTCTAGGGAAGTGAAACCCAATTTATTGATTCGACAAAAGGGGAGCCAAAGAATATTTATAAGCCTTAACAACTGAGTTGTCAATTCAGCTGCACCTGGAAACAATCTTGCTCACAGCAGTTTATCAGTAGCAATAGTTTTGTAGTAGGAATAGTAAAGTAACAGCAGTAGTGAAGTAAAGACAACAGTAACAATAGCAGTAAACAGTGGGATTCGAGTGCGGTAGGCATAGGGATGGATGGACGGGCGTTGCATGGACAAGACAATTCACATAGTAATCAGAACATAGGGCAATTGTAGATAAATAAGATAAAGCATCCAAGTACTAGATAGTCCTAGGCATGTGTTCCATATATAGTCATACGTGCTCGCAATGAGAACTTGCACAACATCTTTTGTCCTGCTAGCCCGTTTGCAGCGGGGCCTCAAGGGAACTACTGGCAATTAATGTAATCCTTTTAATAGAGCACCAGAGCAAAGCATTAACACTCCGTGAACACATGTGATCCTCACATCAAATCCATTCCCTCCGGTTATCCCGATTTTTGTCACTTCGGGGCCATTGGTTCCGGACAACAATGTGTGTATACAACTTGTAGGTAAGACCAAAAACAATACTATCATGATGAATCAATAACATGTTCAGATCTGAAATCATGGCACTCGGGCCGTAGTGACAAGCATTAAGCACAACAAGTCGCAACAAAGTCATAAAGCACTAATAAAAGATACTAGGCACCATGCCCTAACAATCCGATGCCATTACATGAACGATCTCATCCAATCCTTACCATCCCCATAGCCTATAGCGGGGGATTACTCACTCATAGATGGGGGAAACATGGATGGTTGATGGAGAAGCGATGGTGATGATGATGGCGATGATCTCCTCCAATTCCCTGTCCCGGCAGGGTGCCAGAACGGAGTTTCTGGTGCTATTTCGTGGAATCTGGTGGTGGCGGCGGAGCGGAACTCCTTCTGGAAAAACGTCGAACCCCCTAGAGTTTTTAGGTCAGAAGGCTTCTTATAGGCGAAGAGGGAGACCGAGGGGGTGCCTAGGGGCCCACACCATGCCCTGGCATGGCCAGGCCCAGCCCACACCTGGGGGGGTGGCTAGCCCCTGGACCTCCTCCGTCTCGTATTCTGGCTTCGTGAGTCTCTCAGAAAAATAGGCACTTTAGCTTTTGTCCCGTCCAATTTCGAGAATATTCATTTTCTGACTTTCCTGGAACCAAAAACAGCAGAAAACAGGCAGCTGGCACTATGGCTCTTGTTAATAGGTTAGTCAAAGAAATCATATGAAAAGTACTCCAAAGTGTGGACAAAACACAAGAAAGTGGATAAAACAAAGCATGGAACATCAAACATTATAGATACATTTGCAATGTATCAACATCCCCAAGCTTAACTCCTGCTCGTCCTCGAGTAGTTAAGTGATAAAAATAAAGAATAATTTTTGAGGTGACATGCACCATCAAAGTCTTGACCAAAGTATTTGTAAACATTCAAAGCTGGGATCATGGTACTTCAATCATAACATGAAAGACAAAGTTCTAGCAATAAGACAAAGAAACTATGATGCAACATGAAAAGGCACAAACAAAAGATTCATGAATAACAATGCTTTGCAAGATGTTTGCTTGTTTCACATAAAGAAAACATAACATAATAGCATTCAGCTTGTCCCTCATAGAGTAGCAAATATAATTGCATAGGACACCTTCAAAGATCATAAGAGTGACTAGATACAAATAGTTTAAAACAAGCAATATCAAGTTATGCATCAATCAACTAGTCTTGGGACAATGCACATAGAACTAAGAATGGCCACTATGCTCTCAAAGTAGGTGCATAAAGGTAGAAGGTGGAGACTCAATGTAATGGTGGAAGAAAGGCCTTCATAGAAGGAAGCAGAGATTCAAGTTTCATAAAGAGCTTCCAAAAATTATGGTACTTAATAGCTTTCAGCTCTCATTGCCCCTATCATAAGCATCTTGAAGTGATTAAGGTTAAAGTGAACAAACTATGGTGTACATGCTTCACGAAGTATAAGTTAGAAATCTCATGTCCCTTGAATACGAGGGCCACTCCTCATGCTACTCAAGTTTAGTCACCGGTAAGTTCTTGTCATCGTGAGTACATGTGTATCATAGAGAACCGCCAACGGGGTACCCCTTGCCCGATGATATGGAAGAATGCCCATATCAAAATGATAAGGCAAGTAGACAACGAGCATGTCAGCAATCTTCTTATTTACCATGGGAATATGATGCTTTTTTCTCTCTTTCCTCTTTTCATAATCTCTTTTTTCTGTTTTTTCTCAATATAGGACTCTCTTTTTTTATAAGAAGAATGCTTCATAGACAGCTCATTATGGTTATGCTGCAGGTTTCCACCATGTCAGCATGGATTAGACCAGCGGCCCAGGCGTTTCTCTAACACATATACATAACTCCATGGACTTACAAGCTCCCCTTTCATTTCACACCGACGACATCCATATACAAAAGAGCATGATATCAACTAGGTACAAGTACCAAGTGCAATGTTGAAAGCGTTCCCCATGAAAGCATGGTTCTGCTAATTCCCAACAAATAAGTGCAAGCATATACAACATAGACGACACAATGGTTCAAGTTTATTATGGGCAAGAAAAGTAAAGTGTGCCATCAAGTTCGTGAGAGCTTTAATCACTAGTTTTCTCATAACAAGTTTAATTTGGAAGGTAAACAAAAGCATGAATATACTTGGAATAGCGTAAGCTAGTAGGTAGGTATGGTGGATTATTTGGAATAACTTGGTTTAGGGAGTTGGATGGATGAGTGGAACTCATACTTGGTTGTGGAGGCTAGCAAAAGACTGGGAGCGACAAACTAAGAGAGCAATAATGGCCATAATCATGTAGAGCGACAAAACATCATTGAACAAAGCATAAAGTGATACTACAAGTTGAAAACTAAAGGATCATAAAGGCTATGGTGACTTGAGATAGTCATAACATGGTGTGAGCATGTGCCAAGTCAACCCAAATAAAGCATCAAAGGAGAATACCACTATACTATGCTTTAATATGCTAAAACAACGCATGATTCATCCAAGGCACATTAAGCAATCTCAATTGTTTATAACAAGTCATGCTACAGCAAAGAATACTAAGCATAAAGACAAAACAATATCAAGCATGGCATGAAAAAGCATAGGCCACAGTCAAAAACAAGCTCTCTTTACCACTTAAACATGAGCTTTCCTACTCTTTTCCAAACCAAACCAAACTATTCGAACACCGATGTATGAAAGAGGAGGTCCAACCAATTTATTCATCAAACTAAGCAAACCAAGAAAACGAAAAACCAAAATGAAAACAAAAACAAAAACGCTCCAAGAACAACACAACTGTGCATGAAACAATAAAAATGAAGCATTTGGAAGAAACCTGGGATTTTTATTGATGAAGAGGGGGATGCCTTGGGCATCCCCAAGCTTTGATGCTTGTACTTCTTGGATATTTCTTGGGGTGACACGCGTGGCATCCCCAAGCTTGAGCTTTAGTCCATCCTTCATCTCATTACTCATTCCTTCCATACACCTAAAATTTTTCCTTCATACAAAACTTCACACAATCTTTATTAGCAACATTAGTGCACTCAAGATAAATAAGTCTTAAGGTTCAGTTCTAACACCAAATAAACTTCCATTAGAACACTATGTACTGTAGCACTTCCCTCAAAAATCTCAATTCCCCAAAAGAACTCAAAAAGGAACCGACAAGAAGCAAATGCAGAAAATGGCAGAAATCTGTCAAAACAGACCAGCAGGTAAAGACAAATTTTTTCAAGGACCTTGTATTGCTCAAATCAAAAAGTGTTGAACTATCGAAAGTTAGATAACAACCTGGGGCAGAAGCAAAAAAATTCATGCCTCAAAAAGACGTTCAGAGATTTTACACGAATTTTTACGGTGAAGCACTGAAATCTGTTTCGGGACAGCAACTTTCCCAACCATTACTTCTCTCTCATTAGAGGTTACTCTTGGCACAAAAATCAAATAAAAAGGATAAGGAGCGGTTATTACTGAAGTAATAACTTCCAAGACTCATCTAAAACTTTTGGGTTATCTCCCAATAAGTACTTTTCTTTAACGCCTTTGAGTTAGGCATAAGCAAAAACTAAAATGGATAGAATAGAAGTAAGCGGAGATAATCATGGTGAAAACATTGTTTTGTTCAATGAAATCCTTTTGTTAACAAGGTTGATCAGGTCTTGTTACCAAAAAAATTTCATATGAGATAAAACTTTGTATTCCACTAATGATTATGTTACCTCAACCTTGATAGCAATGGTCCCAATCATAATAGTTTCAAATTTTTCTCTTGGTATGGGACAATATATTTCTCCAACTTGAAGGCCCTCAACATGTTCAATTGAATTCAAAACCATAAGTCCTTTCAATCTTCTTGGGGAAATAGACAGTATGTTCCTTGTCATTAACATTGAAGGTCACCTTCCCTTGATTACAATTAATAACAACTCCTGTAGTATTTAAGAAAAGGTCTCCCAAGAATAATAGACATATTATCATCTTCAGGCATAATAGTTTGAGAGGATGCTCACATAAGAAATATGAATTGAAGTAAAAGAGAGCATCAAGAAGCAAATTCAAAACACATTTAAGTCTAACCCACTTCCTATGCATAGGAATCATGTATGCAAATAAATTCGCAAAGAACAAAGTGACAGGCATAGGAAGATAAAACAAGAGTAACTTCAAAACTTTCAGCACATAGAGAGGTGTTTCAATACCATGAAAACTTCTACAACCATATTTTCCTCTCTCATAATAATTTTCAGTAGTCTCAAGAATAAACTCAACAATATAACTATCACATAAAGAATGATTTTCATGATCTACAAGAACTAGAGATTTATTATAAACATTTTCAAAAGAATCCTCAGGAACATAACATTCATCCACTTTTAGTAAGCATGGAGGACAATCAAATAATGTAAGGGATAAAGAGTTACTCTCACTAGAAGGTAGGCATGGGTAGCTAATCCATTCTTCCTCCTTTTGTTCATCACTCTCCTGCTCTTTTTCATCTAATGAGATTTCAGGTTCATCAATTTCTTCTTCCATAGGATCCTGCAAGGCATTAGTCTCTCCCATTTGTGGAAAGCATCTATTAAAATATTCAAGAATATAGCCATTTTCATCCTTGTAATTATCAAAGCAAAATTTAAGTATACCATAAACCTCATATTTGTAAGGTGAATCATCAATATTTTCAAGCAAACTAGCAAGTTCAAAAGCACCCTTCCAAGCAATAAATTCTTCAATTTGTTTCGCATCATAAAAGTCATAAATTCCTTTAACATAAGAAGATATGGTATCATTATCATTATACTCACATTGAAAAGGGAGGTGTTTATACCTCTTTCTGCAACAAGATTTATCACAGCAATAAGTAACATTATAAGTGGAGCACACGTTTCTAGCAATGGTATCCAATCTATCAATTTGTTCCCATAAGAGTTTCCCTTTTTGTGACAAGCGGTGTTCCTTATAATAATATTTTTGATCTTCCGTGAACCCACCTTGCCAATAAGCTTCAGTTTCAAAGAAACCAACCATTGACAACAAGCATGATAAAGCAAGACAATAATAGACCAACGAAAATAACAACTAGAGTAGGAACTACTTTTTTTTTGTATTTTTGATAAAGAAACAAGCAAACAAGGCAAAAATAAACTTAGCTTGAACAATAGTGATTCCAAGTGGACTTGATAAATAAAGCTATGCTCCCCGGCAATGGCGCCAGAAAATAGTCTTGATGACCCACAAGTATAGGTGGTGTATTGCAGTATTTTCAAGGGAAGTGAAACCCAATTTATTGATTCGAAACAAGGGGAGCCAAAGAATATTTATAAGCATTAACAACTGAGTTGTAAATTCAGCTGCACCTGGAAACAATCTTGCTCACAGCAGTTTATCAGTAGCAACAGTTTTGTAGTAGGAATAGTAAAGTAACAGCAGTAATAAAGTAAAGACAGCAGTAACAATAGCAGTAAACAGTGGGATTCAAGTGCGGTAGGCATAGGGATGGATGGACGGGCGTTGCATGGACAAGACAATTCACATAGCAATCAGAACATAGGGCAATTGCAGATAAATAAGATAAAGCATCCAAGTACTAGATAGTCCTAGGCATGTGTTCCATATATAGTCATACGTGCTCGCAATGAGAACTTGCACAACATCTTTTGTCCTGCCAGTCCATTTGCAGTGGGGCCTCAAGGGAACTACTGGCAATTAAGTTGCTCCCTTTAATAGAGCACCGGAGCAAAGCATTAACACTCCGTGAACACATGTGATCCTCACATCAAAGCCATTCCCTCCGGTTATCCCAATTTCTGTCACTTCGGGGCCATTGGTTCCGGACAACAATGTGTGTATACAACTTGCAGGTAAGACCAAAAACAATACTATCATGATGAATCAATAACATGTTCAGATCTGAAATCATGGCACTCGGGTCGTAGTGACAAGCATTAAGCACAACAAGTCGCAACAAAGTCATAAAGCACTAATAAAAGATACTAGGCACCATGCCCTAACAATCCGATGCCATTACATGAACGATCTCATCCAATCCCTACCATCCCCATAGCCTACAGCAGGGGATTACTCACTCATAGATGGGGGAAACATGGATGCTCGATGGAGAAGTGATGGTGATGATGATGGCGATGATCTCCTCCAATTCCCCGTCCTGGCAGGGTGCCAGAATGGAGTTTCTAGTGTTGTTTCGTGGAATGTGGTGGTGGTGGCGAAGCAGAACTCCTTCTGGAAAAACGTCGATCCCCAGAGTTCTTAGGTCAGAAGGCTTCTTATAGGCGAAGAGGGAGACCGAGGGGGTGCCTGGGGGGCCCACACCATGCCCTGGCGTGGCCAGGCCTAGCCCACTCCTGGGGGGGGGGGTGTGGCCAGCCCCTGGCCCTCCTCCGTCTCGTATTCTGGCTCTGTGAGCCTCCCGGAAAAATAGGCAGTTTGGCTTTTATCCCGTCCAATTCCGAGAATATTTATTTTCTGACTTTCCTGGAACCAAAAACAGCAGAAAACAGGCAGCTGGCACTGTGGCTCTTGTTAATAGGTTAGTCCAAGAAATCATATGAAAAGTACTCCAAAGTGTGGACAAAACACAAGAAAGTGGATAAAACCAATCATGCAACATCAAAAATTATAGATACATTTGCAATGTATCACACACCATAAGACAGCTTTTGATAATGCGGATATCACTGTTTTGATTCCGTTAAGACCTCACTGAGATAGTAAGTTGGACGTTGCACCAAGTGTTCCTAATTTTCCTTCGGTCTCTCCACCACCATGATGATACTGACGACTTTGTTTATTGCAGCAGGATAGAGCAACATCGGTTCCTGTGGTTCCGATGCTGCAAGGATGGGAGCAGATGAGAGTACTGCTTTCAGGTCTTGTAGTGCAGCTTCAGCCTCGTCGGTCCAAACAAAATTTTTAGTCTTTTTCAGGAGCTTGTATAGTGGTGCGGCTCTTTCACCGAGCCGGCTTACAAACCGACTGACTGCGGCAATGCAACTAGTTAGTCTTTGTACGTCCTTTAGGCGAGTCGTCCTGGAAATATTGAGAATAGCCTTGATTTTGTCTCAGTTTACCTCTGTGCCTCTTTGGGACACGATAAAACCTAACAACTTTCCGGCTGGGATTCCAAAGAAGCATTTCTTCGGGTTAAGCATTATGTTGTAGATTGGCGAATGTTTCCTCCAAGTCGCAAATCAGGGTTTCCTTCTTTTTGGACATCACCGCAATATCATCCACATATGCGTGTACATTGCGTCCAATTTGATCGTGGAGGCAACACTGCATTGTGTGTTGGTACGTAGCTCTTGCATTTTTCAGCCCAAAGGGCATCGTAACAAAACAGAAGGTTCCGAAGGGGGTTATGAATGAAGTTTTGACTTTGTCAGATTCCATCATCCGGATTTGGTGATAACCGGAATATGCGTCGAGAAAACATAGGAGTTCCAAGCCTGCCGTAGAATCGATAACTTGATCAATCATAGGTAGAGCGAACGGAACTTTGGGACAAGCCTTGTTCAAGGCAGTATAATCAACACACATCCTTAAATCAGTGGTGTCCTTTTTAGGGACCATTACAGGATTGGCCGACCACTTAGTGTGGATGACCTCTTCTATGAATCCGACTAACTCTAGCCGTGCTAGTTCCTTAGCTATTACCTTACGCTTTCCATCGCCAAAACATCGTAGGGACTGTTTGACGGGTTTAGCATTCAGGTGTACATTTCAAGAGTGCTCGACAAGTTCCCTAGGTACTCTGGTCATGTCAGATGGCTGCCATGCGAAGATATCTTGATTTGCTTGGAGGAACTTGACGAGCGCGCTTTCCTATGCGCTATCTAGGCCTACGCCTATCTGGGTCACCTTGGAGGGGTCATCATCCTTCAACGGCGTCTTCTTCATCTCTTCCGATGCCTTGAACTCCGGATTCGGCTTTGTCCCCTCCTTTATCACGGGCATCTCAGATGGATCTATGGTCTTCTTGATCCCCTGGTACTCCTGGGCGTGCAGCACGGCTTCAGCAAAGGCGACATTTCCATCCTCGCATTCTCGCGCTTTCTTCGGGTCTCTCCTGATGGTGATCACGCTGTTAGGACCTGGAATTTTCATCATATTGTAAACATAACATGGACGAGCCATAAAAGCCCAGTAAGCCGGACGCCCGAATATAGTGTGGTACGCACTCTTGAACGGGACCACTTCGAAGGAAAGTGCTTCCGTCCGGTAGTTCTTTGGAGTTCCAAAGGTAACATCCAAAGTGATTTCCCCCAGGGAATTTGCTTGTCTTCCTGGGACAACTCCGTGAAAAATCACCGAGCTATAGTTTAGCTGGGTCTCCAAGATCTTCATCCAGCGTAGCGTTTTGACATACAGAATGTTGATGCTGTTGTCGCCGTCCATGAGAGTCTTGGAGAAACCATAGCCGTCAATAAGTGGATTGATGACTAAGGCGTACTTTCCCCACCTGTGCAACTTAGGCGGATGATCAGCATGGTCAAAGGTGATTGCCACTTCCGACCAGTCCAGGAACTGAGGGACAGCCAGAACTGTTGCGTTGAGCTCATGTAGAACTGCTATCTTGACCTTTGCTGGTTGAGATCCGAGGAAGGTGACGTAAGTGTCTTTCTTTGTCGGGAAATTCTTTTTCCCTTCCGGCTTGGGATTTGAAGCATCGTCTTCCTCCATGTCGGAATCATCCTTGGCCTCTTTATCCTTTTCGGGATTCTTCTTTCCCTTCTTCCTCTTAGCTCTATAGCCAGTGGTATCATTTTTTTGATGTCGTCATTGAAACGACACTCGGCGTTTGTGTGGGACGAGCCCCCATTGGCATCTAAGTGATGCACACATGGGTTATTGGCAATGTTGGCCCAGGAGTAGGTTTTGCCGGGTTGTTGGTCTCCTCTCCCTAGACTCTTGATGTCCCGCGACCGAGTCCATGACCACCGCCGCGCCCTCCTCGTCCTCCAGACCCGAAAGTAGCAGTGACCACTGCTGTTTCCACGTTGGGATTTTCTTCCGAGGTGTCTTTGTGCTTCTAAGCTTGTTGCTTTTGTTGTTTTGCCAAATGTGGCACAACTAGGGCATTAAGTAATCCCTCTGCATCGTCGTCAGCATCTGCATACTTGCTCGCTATTTCTATCATCTATCCCAAATGAGTGACCTTGTCACACTTCAAGCGACGACGTAGTAAACCAATTGGGAGTCCTGCAATGAAAGCTTCAATCGCAGTTTGGTCATTTACTCCTTCACAGGAGTTCTTGGTGTCGATCCATCGTCCAAGATAATCCCGGCAAGTTTCTCCGGCTTTCTAGGTGCAATGATGTAGGTCTCCCACCGTACAGGGCCTCCGATATGTGCCTTCGAAATTCTGAAAGAACGCACTTTGCATATCATACCAGTTGTGGATGGTATTCTCCGGAATCTCATTAAGTCATGACCATGCTATCTTCCGCAACATGAGTGGGAGATATCGGGTCGCGACCAGGCTGTTTCCGCCTTTGGCAATACAGCAAGCCTGGAAAAAATCCTGGAGCCAAGTATCTAGCCGAGCTATACCGTCATAGGCTTGAAAGTTTCTTGAGATAGCAAATCCTTCTGAGAATTTTGTAGCTCTTATGCGTGGTCCGAAGCATTTTGGGCCCACGTATATATCATCGTTTTCGTAGCGTCGCGCCTCTATGTTGGAGTTACTCCTGTGTCTTGCGTCACTTGGGGATAAAAATCGTCCCGAATGACGGCTGTGGCTGTGGTGCCTTGGAGCCGGAGTTTGGCTTCTGCCACCACCTCCTCCACCATGTCGCCCTCCTTGGGAGCCATTGTGATGGCTACTTGGTGGAGAGGGTGGAGCAGCTGGATGGTTTCTGGCTGATCGCCGGCCTCCGGCCGGAGCATCGTTATTTCGGTTCCGGGGAGGATCTTCATTACGACGAGCCCCCTGCCGGCTTAACTCAACACGGTGTCCATCGTTCCTTCGTCCATCAGCCGGACGCCTTGTGTGTCTAGGAGGTGGCATTCTTTGACGGTCCTCCTCCCGAGATTTTTCTTTATCTTCTTCCCTACGATCATTCGACTCTCGCCGGGGAGGATTCTTTGGATTCAGTGCAGCAATTGCCTCTTGGTACGCAGCTGGGCCAACGTTGCGCCAGTCGCATGTAGCTTTGTGGTGTTGTCCTGAAGATCCGGCTCTTGAGTAGTTGTCTTCCCGACGGTCGGAACGGTGATGCTGTTCCGGAACACGTTGGGGTCTTACATCATTCTAGGCCGGATCCGTGTGGCATGTGTCAGATTGGGAGACCAGTTTTCCGCTTCCGGACAGGGCAGCCTTCTGCTGCTCCAGACCCTTGTTGAGTAGTTTGATACCCAATCGAATCTGGTCTGGGCCTGGATTACTTGATAGGATTTCTCGAGCCGTAATGGTGTTTTGCACTGGTGTTGGATACACCAAATCCCCGTTGCTGTCGCGCCGAGGCATCCCATGGTCTCCTCCAAAGAGGACTTTGTGAATCTGCGGGAATTGGTCATCATGAGTATGATGTCTCATGGTCTTCTGATGCTACCGAGAGTTGTACTTCTCTGTAGTTGCCATGCGTTTCTTTTCTTCCTCGAGGTTTTTGGCTTCGTCAAGGAGTACTTGGCGACGCGCTTCTAGGGCATGGTCCCTTTCGTCCAGCTCTTCAGCAGTAAGTTCTGCAGCTGTAGGAATAGGTGTGGTTAATGCAGCATCGATGAGTTTACGCGCACCTTCGGTGATCACATGTGCATCCACCAACTCTTCTTTGGGCTCTTTTGGGATCAATGCTCCATCCGAGTCTTCCTCGTATTCCTCGGCAATCACTTCCTCCACCGGAGGATCTTTTGCCGGGGTCTTGTTCTTCTTCTTTGCCTTCTTGGCAGCGCCGGTAGCAAAGACGGCTTTGGGTCCGTTTCCTGGAGTCAAGCTCTGATCGGTACTTTCGGACATCTGGACCTCGCGATTATCTTCGATATCCATGTCATCCTGTGCTTTGGGAGAGTTTTCCTCGGATCCTTCATCCATGGATTATCCTTCCTCTGCAACTTTGGAGTTATACTCCTCTTCATACTCCACGGAGAACTTTCGGAAAGTGCCGACGTCATTGAGTCATCTGAGGATGCGGGTAAGTTGGTGTTTGTTCCGATCACCTCCAGCACCGAGTCGATGTTTTCTCCAGCATCGGCAGAGCCGGATCTGGATCCAACGTATCCAACGAAGTGTGACGTGTGGGTCCTGAGGTAGTTGCGGCTTTCCTCGTGGGATTCCTCAAAGATCCTGATGGTCTCGAGAACTTCATCCACGCTTGCATCTTGCATCATCATACGCCTCAACGTGTGCCTCAGGAACGGTTGATCTGTTCTGGCGTTGGCAGGGCCGGAACCAAAGTTGTTGCTGTGATGCTCCTGGATTTCGACTTCAACGGGTGGGTCGATCTAGGATTCAGCCTCGCAAGGGAGATCCACTCCAGATTCGATTTGAACCGCCAGGTCTTCTTCAGGCTTGGATTTCTCCACTATCTCCGCAACTGGTGCGGGTTGGGTGGGATTAGGGTTTTCTGAGATCCGGAACTCTGTCGCCTCCGCGGACAAAGGGGACCCAGAAATTTCTTCTGCCTCTATCATCACCGCTGGGGTGGGTGGGGCAGGTTCAGCGAATCCGATGTATATATCGATCTTGCCGAAAGACATGATGGTGTAGGCAGTCACGACCTCCCTAGACGGAGTCCAGGTCTCGTTGAGAATGATGAGAGGGACGTCGCTAGCGTAGAGGATGCGAACAATGGCGATAGTCTCGCCTATTCCGATTCTTGCAGATTCCGCTCGGAACGCAAATCCGAAGCTCACTTGCCCCACGGTGGGCGCCAACTATCGTCGGATTGATGACAAGTACGCCATGAGGGGGCCCTCGAGGCGTGTGGAAGAGAGGGGTGTGAGATGTACGGTGTTCCGGGACAGTGAGCACACAAGTTTACCCAGGTTCGAATCCGCCGGCTTTGGACGGATCCTACTCCTGCTAGCAATCCAGTAATACGGCAGAGCCGGAATATGGGTTACAAGGGTTTTGCCTGTGCGAGTTGAGATTGTAGACTATTGTTAGGGTAGGTGCCCTAAAGGCTCTCCCTAGGACGGCTTATATAGATATCCGGCCTAGGGTTTACAGGAGAGATCTATCCGACTACGACTAAGAGTCGGTTACAGAGTACATCTTGAACTACAAGTAACAATATGGGCCTATGCCGGTAAGTCTTCTGGGCCTTCCCGTAGCTGGATTGGACTCCGTCTCTTCTCCCTGACTGGGCCGCCCGTGAAGAAAAGCTCTAATCCAAAGTGGGTCACCCTGGTCAGTGAGGAACTGTGAGGATACCCGGAAAGTATATCCCCAACACATAGGCAAAGAACCCCCGTACCATGTGCCTATACCATGTATGTCGCCAGGGCGAAACCCAAGTGTGCTGTTTTTGGCGCTAGTACGAGCGATCCACCACCGTACCGTTCTCCCGTACCACCTATTGTGCGATTATTTCAACCACCAGAGCAAGGTAACGCTAAACTAAATTTCTCTTTTTCTATTTCTTCTTCATCCAATCTCTTAAATACCTTAAAGGATCTTCACCTCTACTAGTTTTCGATTCAATTCTCTCAGAACAGTGATCCTTGGTATGTTTCTCCACCGATCCCAATTTGATTTTTGCAAAACCATGCTATATCTCTTATCATTATCAATCTTAGACTTAGGTGTATTATGAACCATTTTCTTCTTGAGCTTATTTTGTATCATTGTTTAGAGTAGATTATTGTGCATAAAGTGTAGAGAAACATTCATTGCCCATTCTTATTGGATCAAAAATTTAATCAGTGCAAGTTTTTAATTTTCTATATGATAAACACGAGGAGACAAACATGTGTGTAGGCCACCACGAGCACCTCACGCACCGCAGCCCCTTCGAGTGATACATTCATGGGTATCAAGTCCACCAAGGAATTATAAACCAACAGATCTAGAAGGCTTGAGATACGTGAGATCAAGTCCACCAAGTGGGCATGCCCTTTTTTTCTTAATCAACTAGGTTCGACTAATGATTTAAATTTACTTTGCAATAGAGTTTGACCACTTCCATTTGTCTTTTAGGATGTACACGTTGAAACACACCATGGGAGTGAACTACCACTCAGAGGAGGACTGCGAAGGAAGTGATGATCACCTTCCACCTCATGAACCGCATCTACAACTTGACTCTCACTGATTGTTACACATGTGTCGCATTCATAAACAACAACACTGACGTCCAGTGTGGATGCTTTTGGTTAAACCCTACTCCCTCTCAATATTTCAATATTATGAGTGTTCTACAAACAATTAAGAATGGGAGTAATATTTCATGTCATGCAGTTCGATATTTGTACTATGTTACTACTAACTCCCTACAAACATGTGGTGAATTTACTAGAGTCAATGCGGAAGACATGATTGTCCTCACCAAAGCTACTATCCCTCACTGTAAGTTGATGCCAAACTTGGGCGCCATCCTTTTGTTCTACTTGAAACATCAAGCTCTTCAATCCCGTGAACCCATTGTCTACCGAGGGATCATAACCGTCCTTGCCAACGCCCTTCACAGCGACTAAGGTAATATACAACCATTGGTAGGTGAGCCATGTCTTGGTTTTATTACTCTTGATGCTTGTGGTATGGTTAATAATACGCATAACCGTTATTTTGTTCACATACCTAGAGCTTGGCGTCTATACCCCGCTCATATACCTCACTATCTATTCACTATCGAGGATGTATGTGTGCATTATGATGTGCAGGTTGAACAAAACTAACCCCGAGTGGAAATGCCAGAAGAGGATGATGAAGTAGAACAAGCAGAAGGACCCGAACAAGAACATCAGCTACAGAACCCCTACACCATGTATGCCGACATGTACACGCTCGGAGGTTCCATCGACAACATGAACAACCTCCCCATCAACCTATGGTACATCACTCCGAACTCGGTGTCCCACTTTGCCCATTAGAGCAGACAATGGAACTTTGAGTCTTATCCATCACCGCCACAATGAACCACAAGAGGTCTTGCAAAAGCTTAAGCTTGGGGCAGTCTCCCCCAAGAATTGAGAGTGCCGTTTATTTATGTAATAATGAGGTTGTATTGCAACTCCATATGATATTTGAAACACTCATGTTTGACTTGTTCCAAGACTTTGCTTTTTCATTTGCTTTTCATTTTTTGTTTGTTTGTTTTTAGTTTTATGTTTTTCTAGCCGAGCTTTATCGCCAATTTTCTATTCTCTATATCCCAATCTTCAAAATACAAAAATATATTTCCATTTATCCTTTCTCTTGAAAGTGGTTCCATTTTCCTTTGTTGCTTTAATATTTGAAAGAGAGTGATCTGCTTCGAGTTTTGAAGGAACAAATCATATGAAAGAGAAATGCAAAGTCACGAACAAGAGGTATGTCTTATGACTCACACTTTTGTAGTTTGAAATGGCTATGCTAGTTAGTAGTACTAGTCATCAACCGTTGCCTCTGCATGGGCTAGCTTTTCCATGAGATCTATAAATATTAAAAGTTTATAATAACGTTCACATGTGATATTTCATAACATGGAACTTAAAAATATTCTATTGATATGGTTCCAAAAATCACATTGTAAATCAAAGATCTGAAATGCATATATTTCTTCAATGAGTTATTTAGACTTTCTAATTTATGGTCGCCTATTGTTACAATCAATATTCTTTTACATGCGTTTGTTGGGCCACTTCAATTTTTTATCAAAATTTCACTATTTTTTTTGGGTGGAGAACTAATATGCAACATAGAAGAATAGGAGTTAATTTAATACCAAACGTGGTTCTTTATATTCTAATAAATAACCTATCATGTACAACTCTACCAGTTTGGTTCAAATACTCACCAGGTGCAACTTTAGCTTGCTATTCACTCCTCTATGATTATTTTTCTACATAAAAATCCTCAGGAAACTGGAAGATGGATAAAATACAAAAAGAAATTCAAAGAGAAACGCGAATGGGAAATTAACTATAAATCAAAAATTTCTAGTGCCCAGTTATTGAGCAAAGATGATTTTTTGCATAAGATCTAATAAATGCGTATGAAGTATTTGATTAAATATTTTAAATTCGATCAGAAGGATAACTATGAGTTTTCAATGGAAGAATATAACATCGAGCTATTTAGGTCTTACTCATAGAATACTATTACTGCAAACCAAGAAATATATAGCATGCAGTATTCCTGAGAAGAGCATGCACACGTATCTATACTTTTGTTAGTTTATGCTCCTCATATGCAAGAGAAAAGCGAGAACTCTCCAATCAAGATGAACATATAGTAAGGAGAAGATAGTATGAAGGCAACCTCAATATTTCAAAAAAAATCTTGACTAAATGAATCCTGTGTAACATAAATTCATCAACTATGCACGCAACATGGAAATCTAAAGTTATAAGCTTTTAAGTATACATCTAAAAATATGAGTTACAGTTCATATGAAAAAGAAGTGACGCGTATGAAACATATATGAATCAGCTGCCTACATGACTACAGGATATACTTTCCAGAGGAGGCATGCTCGAATCACTTATTACCATTCAGTAATTTCTATTCAAGGGTGATAGAACTGACGAATGGAAAAACTGGAAATGCATAATACGGATGAGTACAATTTAATAAACAGAAGATGCTTTCTTTTGAGTAGTTATTTTTTTCTACATAACTTTCATATTTTTTCTACATAATTTAAAAACATGTAGGAGCCTCCCATGCTTTATTATTCCTAACAAAGTAAGTTCGTCAAGAAGATAATAGGAAGGATAACTCTATAAAATGAAAGCCCTCTGCAACAACATAGGTGAAACATTAACTAATGTAAGTGGTACAGAGTTATATTCAGTGCGATTTCAAGACCAAAACATCCGCAAACACATGACTGATTGTTGGACTGGATTACCGATGCTTAGCACCAGATGATGATGTCATTTGTCTCCCCACATGCCTACGGAATAACATTAAACATAAAAAATACTCCCTTCGTTTTAAAATATAAAATGTTTTAGCTTTGTGAAGATAATGTATCTAGACGTCTTTTAGTGTGTAGATTCAGAAATTTGGGGATTTATCTCACACGAACTACTCTCTCTGTTTCATAATATAAGATGTTTTAGATTTGCCAATGTAATGTATCTAGACGTTTTTTAGTGTGTAGGTTCGGAGCTTCGTTTCATAATATAAGATATTTTAGATTTGTCAATGTAATATATCTAGACGTCTTTTAGTGTGTAGGTTCGGAGTGATAAGATGTTTTAGATTTGTCGATGTAATGCTAGACGCCTTTTAGTGTGTAGGTTCGGAGTGAATCTCTCTGAACCTACACACTAAAAAACGTCTATACATTATATTCACAAATCTAAAACATCTTATATTATGAAACGGAGGGAGTTGTTCGTGTGAGATAAATCCCCATATTCGCTTTGGATGGCAAATCTAGTCCTCTCTTTTATTTTCATCCAAACCCAACTTCACTCCTGCTACACTTTCTTTCTCCATGGTTGTCACTTGTTAGTTGAAAGCTCATCGTCCAAAACTAAGCCCGAAAAGCCATCAATTAACTGGTGTTCACGTTTCCTTCAACAACACCTCGACACACAAATGGGAGGAGGATGTGAGGCTTTATATGTAACACAATTGTTAGAGGAAGTTCCCGTAATTCTCTTACCACAATGGCGGTCTGAATCGCTTCGAATTCCTAGTCGGTCCATCTTTTACCTTGAAATTGATTGGCCTAAAAAAAATAAGCTGCATTGTTGCGTCGTGGAAATTTTGAAGCTGAGGAGATTGAAGGGTTGAAAAAGAAGATAATCGTTGTGGCTCTAGATCGGATCTTCTCTTTTTTTTCTTTGGTAGAATGTAGTGCAGATTGAACTGGAGTCTAGATCGGATCTTGGTATTATCCCGATCAGTAGTTGCATGGATTACAGCATGGAGAGGGGAATTACTGATCTGCATGGCAAATTAAAATACATATTAGTGGATTAGGACATGGTGCATGACCTCCTTGTATTTGCACTCTCAAATGAGAGTGGAATAAATTCGACTTAAACATATGTATCGAGGTGTCACCTGTTGGAGTTAGCTCTTCCCGCATTAGGCTCTTAAGTGTTGAATAGTCGACCGTGCGCAGCTCCAGATTCTATGTCGAGGGCCATAGCTGAGATCGGATTCCTGAAGACGCGCTGGTTCTTTTAGTGGTGAGAACGGCTGCAGCAAGAGAACATTGATATGGTGACTTTACTTGAGGACCGCTTTTCCTGGTACTCATGCAATTTATCCTTAAGGATCTTACTCGGTATTTACCAAGTTTAAAAATCATGGTACTCATTCTTAAAATGTTGTGTGCATCCTTAGTTGGTGCAAAGACCGGGAAGTAAAATTCTCCCCCAATTTTAAAACAAAATAGTATACCATAATTAGGGGCATGCCAGGCGACTCTATGGACGACTCCGGGGTGCCCAGCCTACGATCGCTGGAGAGGGGACGCTTCTGGGTTCTCTCACCGGATGGCAGCGAATGCGAGGATAGCTTTTCGGAGGGCGATGAAGGCGATGAGGTCTCGCCGGAGATCTCGTCCAAATATCTCTGACAATGGTGTAGGGTGGATGGCGACATCAACTTATCCGAGTCCTCATCTAGGGTGGCGAAGCGGATCGAGCGTCGTCGTCGGCAACGATTGGCGGCCATGGAGATGCAGATATCTCCTACTCAGGTTTGTCATTCAATAGAAAGAAATGCTCCTTTTTCTTTAGATCATATCGATCGGAAGAAAACATACAAGCAACCAGTGTTGGATGCATCGGTATTTTATGATGGTGATGTTGCTAACGAGTCCGAGTGGACTCTAGTGTCACGACGGCGATCTTCGCCGGCGGTGAGATCATCGGCTTGTTGGAGATATGCCCAAGAGGCAATAATAAAGTGGTTATTATTATATCTTTATGTTTATGATAAATGTTTACATCCCATGCTATAATTGTATTAACCGGAAACATTATTACTTGTGTGTTTTGTAAACATAAAAGAGTCCCTAGTAAGCCTCTTGTTAAACTAGCTTGTTGATTAATGGATGATCATGGTTTCCTGATCATGGACATTGGATGTCGTTAATAACAAGATCATATCATTAGGAGAATGATGTAATGGACACACACCCATAGTAAGCATAGCATAAGATCAAGTCATTAAGTTTGTTTTGCTACAAGCTTTTCAAATGCATAGTAACCTAATCCTTCGACCATGAGGTTATGTTAATCACCATCACCGGATGGGTACTTTGATGACATCAAACGCCGCTTCGTAACTGGGTGGTTATAAAGGTGACATTGGGTATTCTGAAAGTATGTGTTGAAGCGCATGGACCAAGATTGGGATTTGTCCATCCATATGACGGATAGATATGCTCTGGGCCCTCTCGGTGGAATGTCATCTAGTTAGCTTGCAAGCATGTGACTAGGTCACAAGGGATGACATATCATGGAACGAGTAAAGAGTACTTATCAGTAACGAGGTAGAACTAGGTATGGAGATACCGACGATCAAACCTCGGATAAGTATAGTATCGCGTGACAAAGGGAATTGGTTTTGTATGTTAAATGGTTCTATCGATCACAAAGTCATCATTGAGTATGTGGGAGCTATTATGGATCTCCAGATCCCGCTAATGGTTATTGATCGGAGATGTGTCTCCATCATGTCTACATGTTCACGAACCGTAGGGTGACACACTTAAGGTTCGAAATTGTTTTAAGTAGATATGGAATGTGTGTTGGAGACCGAATGTTGTTCAGAGTCTCGGATTGGATCCGGGACATCACGAGGAGATCCGGAATTGTCCGGGGAATAAGATTCATATATTAGGGATCATATTCTAAGTTAGGAAATGTTCTGGAGTATTTGTATGGGGATTCTAGAAGGTTTCGGAATGTTCCGGAAGGTTCTAGAAGATTTCTTGGAGTTTACTTGAAAACCAAGAAAGGATCAAAGAATCCTTGTGGGGTAAGACAAGGATTCGTGGGGGAGTAGGACTGTCCCCCCACCTCCTTGATCCGCTGGCCAAGGGAGAGGGGAGTCCTACAAGGACTCCACCTCCCCATGGCGCCTCCCTCCTTTAAATAGAGGGGTGGAGGCACAAACCCCCTTGCCCCTTCTATTCTCTAGATCTCAAGTTGCCTCTCTCCTCCTCCTTCCCTCTGCTCTGGCTTAGGCGAAGCCCTGTAGAATTCTCTACTCCACCACCACCACCACGCCGTCGTGCTGCTGGATTCCGTGGAGAGATCTACTACCTCCGCTGCTCGCTGGAACGGGGAGAGGAATGTCTGCTTCGACTCCGCACGTGTGACCGACTGCGGAAGCGCTGCCGAAACGCGGCGCCGGAAGGATCGTCTACTCGATCTTGAGATCGGCAAGTGATCAACTACATCAACCACGAGATCCGATCTCATAACGCTTTCGGATCTACAAGGGTTAGTACAGATCTATCTCGTTGCACATGTCTAATAGATTAGATCTTAGCTTTTATCTAGATTAGATCTGGGTTTTGTTCGTTCTTGCGGTAAATTTTTTTTGTTTTCCATGCTACGAACCCATCAGTGGTATCAGAGCCGTGTCTATGCATAGATCTGTTGCACGAGTAGAACACAATGGTTTTGTGGGCGTTGGTGCTCGTGCCGTCTTTTGTGTACTTTGCATCTTGCGGTATGGTGGGATGAATCGGCTCGGGCTAACCTTACATGTCATCGCACATGAGACTTGCTCCACAGTTGACGTGCAACTCGTATTGCACAAGTGGCTTTGCGGGTGTTTTTCTCTCCCATCATAGTATAGATTCAATCTACACTTTGCACTTGATAGCACTTGTATCAACGTTGTAGTTCTTGTTCGTAGGTAAGATCCGTTCTTATTCGAAAGCCCCAAGCCACGTAAAACATGCAAATAAGATTAGAGGCGTCTAAGTCGTTTTTGCAGGGGTTTTGTGATGTGATATGGCCATTATGTGATTGTGATTATATTTGATGTATGCAATGATCCTTATTGTAATATGGCAACCAGCAGGAGCCTAATGATTGTCTTTAAATTTTGTTTAAGACCTGCGTGTCTATTTATCATGTAATAGCTTTATTCCAAGTAGTTGTAATAGTTGCTGTTGTTGATGGACAACCATGAAGCGGCGCCACGGACCTTGACGCCACGCTGGTGATGATGGAGATCATGTCCATGCTTTGGAGATAGAGATCAAAGGCACAAGAAGAAAGGCCATATCATATCACATATTATGAATGGCATGTGATGTTAATCCTTTATGCATCTTGTATTGCTTAGATCGCGACGGTAGCATTATAAGATGATCCCTCTCACTAAATATCAAGTAATAAAATGTTCGTCCTTAGTAGGCACCATTGCTAAGACTCGTCGTTTCGAAGCATCTCGTGATGATCGGGTGTGATAGATTCTACGTGTGCATACGACGGGTGCAAGCCAGATTTGCACATGCGGATACTAAGGTTAACCTTGACGAGCCTAGCATGTACAGACATGGTCTCGGAACACAGAATACCGAAAGGTAAAGCATGAGTCATATGGATGATATGATGAACATGTTGATTGTTCGCCTTTAAAGCTACATCATCTCACGTGATGATCAGACTTGGTGTAGTGGATTGGTTCATGTAATCACTAAAACAACTCGAGGGATGTTGTTTTGAGTGGGAGTTCATTTGTAATTTGGATTAGTCAAACTCAATTTATCATAAACACAATCAAAGTGAATTTTCATAGTTTGTTGTAGTCATTGGCATCCGTTCACCACCTTACGCTTAGTTATAGTTGAGATAGTGGAACTATAGAAATTCTGGATATTTGCTTTACGAACTGGTATCGTATTGTTTTGAGTGTCAATCTAAAGTTTAAAAATCCTGTTGCAAACCTTCAGCAAACTCCGTTTACTCTGTGAAGTTTAATAAACAGTATTAAATCAAGAGTAACAATTCCAGTGTTAGTATCTAATGTATCATGTTTGCCTCCATGATTCTTGATACTCAAAAGATTGTTTTTTAATATCAAGTTTATCTAAGAGCTAAAAGCAATGTTTCAGAAACCATCATATGTGAAAGGTATTGCGATATCTAAAACAATGTGTTGGTTACAACATGATAGAGTATATGTCCTCATATTTGATGAGAATTTGTGAAGGTTGGAGATGCTAGTCGTCCTAATCCTCCAAAACGTTTTGGAAAAAGAAACATTATACTCGCAATTCACCTTTATAAGCTATAGCAGCTTGATCATGAAAATTGTCATGATAAGGATGAATAGAAGATGTAAGTAAAATGTTTACTACACTAAAAGATTACTAAAGAATGGAATTTTGAAAGAATGCCAAACATTTGATGAAGGTAATCCAATTCAAAGTGCAATTCCAAAGGTATTAGTATTTGACTATACACACTTTGTATTATGTGTCATGTGAATGACACCTCTATTGATGTTGATAGATTCTTTTAAAAGAAAAGGAATTGTTGAAAGAGAATCTATAAAATATTTGGCAGAAAAGAAAAGATTGGAGATATCCAACTTAGGTATATAGAAGATACATGTTATGGCTGTATTCCTTGGTTGTTAAACAATGTGGTTCTGCGGTATTGGATACCGAATTGGTTGGTATGAAGTGTCATACAGGACAACACAATTCATGAACTGCAATGGCCTAAGTAACTAGCAAGATAATATGTGATGATGTTCATCGAAAACAAACAAAGGGTTGTTGTGTTGCTCGTTAACATCAAAGCTTGCCTTCAAGATTTGTTTCAATAATTGTTATTTTGATCAGGTATTATGATGACAAAAGGTTGTTCAAATAATTACCGTATTCCATAATAGATGGATGATATACAAGTCTGGTTGGAGAAATAACGACCATAAAACTAATGCTAAAATGTCGCAAGACAAATGATTGAAAGATCACTAACGAAGTGACATCACCGTTTAAATTATATTAGGGATACATGAAGAAACTCCATGTTGATGGATTTTTGGAGTCTTTGATTTTGATCAAATGACGCTTATGATACTTTCCTGGAGATAATTAAAACTCCGTTCGTAGGCCAAAATAGGAACGGATGACTAACTGATTGGAATTTGTACATATTGATGTATATAGTCCATTATGTGTAGTCGTGGGTGATGGATTTCAACTTCATATGTTTTCTCCAAAGATTTGAGTGAGTATATGTATATACTTACTCAATAAGGAAGAAGTATGAAACATTTGAAAAATGTTCAAAGACTTTCAAGATGAAGTGGAAAATCATTGTAACAAGAAAATAAAAAATTTATGATTGGATCATAAAGAAAGATGTTTGAGTTACAAGTTTAGCAAAACACCTAAGATTTGAGGAATCGTTTCATGGATTTGCATTTCCCAAAACACCATAGGAGTATGGAGTGTTCAAGATATGTAATGAAACCTTGTTTGACATGGTAAGATCAAAGGTGTCATTTATAAAACTGCCATTATATTTTAAAGATTAAAGCTTTAGTGAGTACCACTTTTACACTGAAAAGAGCTCCATCGTGATCCGTTGAAATGACACCATATAAGTCATGGTTTGGGATAAAACCCAGGTTGTCCTTTCTTAAATTTTTGGTATGCTAGGCATAAGTAAAATTTTTACAACCAAAGTCGGATGAGCATGTCTTTGTAGGTTATTTCGAATAACCATTGGGTATTCCTCCATAACACCGAAGACAAAAGTGTTTTTCACTTAGAATGTCGAGTTTCTTGAGAAGGAATTTTTGGTGAAAAGTTAAGTGGGAGGACAATAGAACTTTGACAAGGTTGTTGAACCTTGGCTAATATGTGCTGAGTTGCACAGCGTCGGTAAGTGTCCCGGAGGCAGCAACAATGCTCATGGCTCACGTGCATCAAAGGATGTGGTCATGGGGATCTAAGTTCCTATTAAACCAAGTAGGTCGGGTAAGTAATCAAATGCCAAGATTTAAGAGTTAAATCATTGTTGTTTGACAATGATGAACCGACTACATGCAAATAATCAATGATGGGCCCTGACTTTGTTAAGTGGCTTGAAGCCATAAAATCCGTGATAATTCCATACACGAGAAATCAAGCTTTGAATTTGAAAGACCCTCTGGAAAGGTGCAAGACCTTACAATCGTATATGGATCTATAAAGAAATAGACATGGATGTTTCACATCTATGAAATAGTCGACATGTCGAAAAGAGTTTACGACAATGTTCAAGGAATTGACTATGATAAGATTTGATCTTTCATAGCGATAATTAGTCTGGACGGATTAATGTAGCAACCACTACATATATTTTGGTATATGGTAGTTGAACAAACAAAACAAGTTCTTCTAATAGAATGGTTACCTAGGATGTGTCCATGACACGATCCAAAGGGTTTTGTTAATTCAAAGGATGCTTAAAGAGTATGCAAAACTTCAATGGTTGAAGTGAGCATCGCGGAGTTGGAATCTTCACCGTGATGAAACCGTTAAAATGTTTAATTTCATCAGAGACGATGAAGATGTTTTCATTTTGCAAGAAATTAAGTGGGAGCTCTAAGACATATTTCTAATACATTATGTGAAAGACATATTGTTGATTAGAAATGATGTATCTTTTATTGACACAGGTTAAGAATTTCATTTCGATGAAAGACTTAGGCATAACCCAAGAATTAGGCATCAATGTCTATATGGATAGATTGAGGCGCTAATATGGTTTTGCCAAATGTACATAGATAAGATGTTGAATGAGTTCAATACGGAAACAACAAGAAAGGTTCTTGACGCACGGAAAGGACTGAATCAAGATTCAAGTGTGTTGACACGAGATTCAAGTGTTTTGACACTTGGTGAAATCACAAGAATATTTTGATCAATCATTCTTTGAGAGGTACACATCCAGATATGTCCTATGCTCTAAATGTTATGAGCATATACCAGAATGACTCATAAGATGATCATTGGACAATAGTAGGGATATTTCTATGATCTTTGGAAGAACTAAGAATATATTATTTATATAGTGGTGACAAATAGTTCATTGTAAATTGTTACATTGATACTAGTTTTGTCACAAATCTCCTTCTAGGCTGAAAGCGGAGTTGCTGCTGAGCGGGTGCATTCACATTGGTGGCTACTACAAGCTTCTTGGGGCACTCGTTGGAGTAGTGACCCTTGACTCTGCATTCAATGCAAGTAATCTGGGATTTGTCTTTTCCTGCGATAGGCACATCATTGCTTCCAGTCCTTGGGGCAGTATTGTTGTTGTTGTTGTTGTTGGACTTGGGCGGTGCACGGTTGAAGTTATTGGAGTTGCGAGGGTTATTGTTATGGTTTCCTCCAGACCTTGGGTTTCCTCCTCCACGGTTGGGATAGCTTGGATGGGATAGACATTGGCTTGGTTTATATTCCCTTCCATCTGAATGGCAGAGTCCACTAAAGCTTCAAGATCATCAAAGTGAATGTTGACTAGCACGGTTTGCATCTCATCATGAAGTCCGTTCAGGAATCTCTCTTTTTTGTTTGCTTCTTTGTCAATATCATCAGGGGCATATCTGGCTAGTGACAGAAATTTGTCACAGTATTCCACCACAGTCATTCTCCCTTGTTTCAATTCTCTGAACTCATCCCTCATCCTCTTAATCAGACCTGGGGGCACATGAGTCCTGCTGAACTTGAGTTTGAACTCCTCCCAAGTCATCATGGTACAAATTCTATTCCACCAGGCTCTTGCATCACCTGCCAGATAATGGGTGGCAAATACTACTTTCTCATTGGCCTAAACTCCTGTGACCAATAAGTTGTTCTCCATGGTTTGCAGCCAGTCATCAGCATCTAAGGGCTCTTTAGACTTACTAAATATAGGTGGGTTGGTATTCTGAAAGTTCTTGAGCTTGGATCCATGGTTATCCTGGTTTCCGTGACCTTGATTAGTGTGGGCCATCTAAGCTATCTGTTGAAGAGTGGCTAGTTTGGCTTGATGTTCGGATCTACTAGCTTCACGGTCAGAAACTAGCATTTGCAGAATTTGCAACATTGGGTCCTGAGATGAACTGCTTCCTCCGGATTTCCACGAGTCATCTGAAGATTGAGATAGATAGTGAGATAAGAGGGAATTCTCTAAGGTTCATGGTTTTGTTTCAAAAACTTTAAACTTCGAGTTTGACTCAGGTTTTGTAAACTAACAACTTCCTCTCATTCATTCATTCAAAGCACACAATACAAACACACACCACAACACAAATAGAAAACAGATGGTTTTAAGAACCATTCTATGAAACTATGATACAGTGGGACTGGGTATAACTCATTCCTACGGTAGTGCTTAAGTGCATCTAATCATCATCAATGAAGTCGGAATCATCATCATCAGTGTGGAACTCGATGACATCGTCTTCCAGGTATTCATCAGCAGCACTGAGGTAAGAGTAGAGATCTCCACAGATATCTTCCCCTTCCTCCTCCTTTGCTTCAAGAAAGATCTCTTGTTCATGGATGGTCTTCTCGAGAGTGGCCACCTTCTTGCGAAGACGTTTGATGATGCGATCCTTCTTGTCACGTTGACGACAAAGTGGTTGGCGCTCCCTGGCGAGGATGGCGAGGGTCTGGTCCTTCTTGACTGCAATGGCATGGCTATGGTTGGCGTAGGCACGAGCGTTGTCCAACTCTTGTTTTCTACCATACAACATGAAGTCGATATTATCCACTTGATGCTTCAACTCCTGGTGTCCTTACATCTCCAAGGGCATTCCCATAGAATCACGCCTTGCATAGTGAGCAAAGCGAGTTCCCTAGATCTGGTTGATGTTTTATCCACACAGACGGGCAAGAGCTTCTTGCATAGCCCTGGCTAATCCATCTAGCCAGTTATTATCCCGAACGCTGAATTGAATCTTCTCCGAAGTGGGTGCTTCCATCTTGCCTCTGAGATCTGCAACTATCAGCCACGATAGATCTCCTCCTTGATGATGATTGAGTTAGGCCCCGAAGAATTCCGGGTGCGGACGCTCAAGGTACTCTGCAAGTGCATCTAGATACCTCTCAAAGATCAGGTGAGCTCCATTTCCTAGCTGGTAGAACTTGCTATACTTTACCTCCATCTATAAGAATTTAGGGTGAGCAAGTTAGTGGGGTGATCAAGTGTGTCAAATTTTTATATATGATTGCAAGAATTTTTGGAGGATCATGATTTTTTTTGAAAGAATCTCAAGGATAAGAGTGGGAATATGTTTTCATAAATATACACTTCTTTTGTTTTGAAACTAAGTTTTTGTTCAGATGTCCATTCTAACTAGGGTCTCCTATGGTAAGGATGGCTCTGATACCAACTTGTCAACACCCGGATTTTTAATCCCAGATGCCTGTTGTGCCATGCATCGCAATCCCAGAATTACCATTTTTGCAAGATAACAGATTGGTATCACAGTATATCATCCATTACAAACCATAATAAAGGTCTTACAAATAAAGGATCTCATGATCCAGTCTTAATACAATCAAAGCAGCGGAAAGTAAACGTAGTAGGGCTCCATCTTCAAGTTCACAGACAATGCTGACAATGGGAGATGATCCAAGTTGTCATATACCTCCTAATGTCCATATTCTTGGTAGTCCTCCTCATAGTATGGCCATAGGAATAGCTAGGGACAAAGCCATGAGTACTCCTTAAGTACTCGCAAACTATCACTAACAAGTAAGGTAGTTCTAGTGGGAATCTTAAGCTCTAGGTTTATTTGCAAAAAGCCAGGTTTATTTCATACTGAGTTAAGAAGTAAATAAAACTAACTTAATGTTCTACATCACCTAAGTGGGAACCTAGTTTCATTTCCACAACCCTGTTATGGTCAAGTCAAAGTCATAGTTTACATCACAAGTCATTTTGAAAACATCTGACAATGCAAGAGTATGGCCACTCCAACTATCCATGACCGCGGACACGGCTATTCGAATAGTTTGATACTCTGCAGAGGTGGTACACTTTCACCACAAAATTCGAAACATCCATCAAGGATAACCCTGAATCATCATACTTAGTATGCGGATAATCAATCCTAACCTTTAAATTACACACTCTAGTATAGGCACCGCCCCTATGAGCTTGGCCTCCCAGCCATGTCCATCCGCCATCCTGGGCACTACATAGGTGGACATTCACACTCACGAGGTAGCCTTAGCTCAACCTCTTTCGAGAGGGAACCCATACTAAGGCATATAAACTTCTAGTTAAGCCCTACCCAATTCAGGTATTGTGGTTGTACGGTAAAATTGGAATGGTATCGCATCCGAACCCAACCATCAGTTTTTATAAAGGGCCAAGGCTCATGCCTCAACATTTTCATCATCAAATCATTTTATGTCCATAACACATGTCAAAACATTTCAATAGAATGAACCATCATTCCAAGGTTTTCATAATCATTGTCACCAAGTATTCCCATCTAAAGTGATCAACTTTTATGCTTAGCACTAGCCACTAAAGTTGAGGGTATTCACTAATGAGGGGTGCTAATCAAGTGTAACTATCTAGCGCTAATTTATGCCTTTTGATGACATCTAAGTATAACTACTTAGGCCTAGTTTTATACTCTTTATGGTATCTATATTATTTTTCCAATACTCACAAAGCACTAATTAAAAGTAAAAAACTTTGGTAAGGATAAAAGAATAAAGCTTACAAGTAAAACTTGGGATTGGTATAATCAAAGTTGCATAACCAAGCATGCCTAAGGCATCTTGCATAGGTTATCTTGCAAGGATGGCTTGCATAGGTATGAGACTTGCAAGTGTTAGCTTTCCTTGAGTAGTGCAGTGGTTGAAGTTTTCTTCTTCTTCTTCTTCTTCTTGGTAGTACTCCTTCTCCTCGTATCCCGGGTCGGTACTATCGTCTATAAATGAATACGAGGAACACATTCACCAAACAATACTTAACTACTTCTATTTAGCACACTAAGGCTCACACTAGATGATCTAGCATCATCACAATCATCACATGAAATAAAGGCCTAGTCCTATTTATTTTATTTTAGAAAAGTAATTTCTACTCATTAAAAATACTTAAGATTTAATATTCTCAAATTAAAATATGGGATCATGTTGACACATGTCATCACCACATATTCTAATCCTTGGGAATGTGATTTAAAGTGGTGGTCATATTTTATAAAAATTTAAGATTATTATTTAATACAATTAAAGTGATTAGAAATGCACATATAGCATTCTTTTAGTACTAGTCCAATGTCACTGCATGTAAACCTATATATTTTTACATATTTAGATACATCTTATCAAATGTGATTTTTGAGAGTTGGAATCAACTCAAAAGCATTTATGGTTGATTTTTGAAAAATGTTTGAATGTGGAAAAGTCCCTGTCTTGTTATTTTTACTATAGGTGATCTATATTTTCAAATGGTTTAAATCCAATGAGCTTGGATAGATAATTTGAATACCTTTATAAAAAATTGGAATCATGCAATTTGTTTCAGTAAATCTCTTTGAATTGATTTTTGAATCTACTAATAGAATCTAGTTTTAACTAAATTGGAAAAAGATTATTTGAATGGATGGGCTCTGCACGGGAAACCAAATGGGCTGGCCCAGCTGCACTGCGCGGGCGCAGCGGGCTACTGAAGGGGGTCCCACTAGTCAGTGGCTCATATAACCTAAAACGGTGTCTTTCAATGTAGGCCATGCGATTAGACTAGGATCTAGCGGCTGAGGTTCATCTTCTATGTCAAACGGCTCCGGCGAGCCTGAACCCTAACAGCGATGGTGGGGGTACGTGGGGACTCACCTGGGCTCCAGCTAGGGTCGGCGATGGGGGCGAACGATGTTGTAGACGATGGTGGTTCGAATGGTGGTCATGGCAGATCCTGGGGCGGCTCTAATCAACGGCTCCTCTTCTCCTCTGCAGCGGCGGACTCCAACCAAATTCCGGCGATGTGGTGCTCGCCTTGCTCCGGGGAGAGGTGTGGGAGGTTCTGTGAGGAGTCGGGAGTGAGATGGTGTGGAGAATAGAGGCTGGGGTGGCCTCTATTTATACACCAGCGATGGGAATAGAGCGGGGTGGCTCGGGCTCGTCGGTGACAGTGATAAAGGGGGCTATAAGCATGGCTGCGGGGAGGGTTCAGCGTGGTGCTTCCTGGGGGTCATCGTACGCTTAATGGCGCAGCACGGGGCGGTCTAGAACGGTCGGTACTGGTCGATGCTCTTCACGGGAGCGATGGCGTTCGAGACGGCGTACATGGGCTACAGCTCACGCGGCGGCGAACAGGCATGTCTATGAGGTAGCTAGGGTCACGGCGAGTGCGGGCACGCGCAACGAGGGCGAGGGGTGGCGTGTGTGCGTGTGTCGGCTGCGGCGCTCTGGCGCGCTCTCGGCATGGCAGCAGAGAAATGGGCGCGGCGTTTCTTGGGTGGTCGATGGCTTGCCTATGGTCGAGGGGTGGACAGAGGGTAGCGGTGGATGGTCGCTTGTCTCCTGGTCGTCTTGGGAGAGGGCGGCGCTGCATGCTGCGAGCTGTCCATGGTCGACCAACGCGGTGAGTGTCGGGCGACGTGGCACTAGCGCAACGGAAAAGAATGGAGCATGTCTTGTGCTTGCTGGGCACTAGGTGAGTGAGTGGAGTTTAGAGGGGACAAAGGGGTGAGTGATCACTGCTCAAAACAGTGTAAGTTAGGCAGTGGTTTATCTGTGTCTGCAATGTGTTCGACCAAATGGCCGCATGAAAATAAGTTTTGAATTTTTGAATGAAATTTGGTGAGTGTGTTTGTCACATGCTTGAGTGTCTATGGTTGTTGGGAAACGTCAAGTGGAAATGATTTGAGTGGTTTAGGAAAAGTGGTGATCTTAGCATATGAACTTGATTCAATTTTGAATTGTCCTTTAAATATATTTGGAATTTGTTTCTGTTGGTTTGTAAAGTGGGCTTGGGTTCACTTTTACTTGGTCTAGGAAGGGGTGAAAAGAATTGGAAAAGTTTCTATTAGAAATCTTTTACTAGAGACACCCAAAGTGGGCTAGTGGTTAACTTTGGTCAAAATGACCATTTGATCATATGATTCATATTTGATTTCTTTTTCTTTTGAATTTGTTTGTAATTGGCCTAGATGATGTAGTATTCATCTTTAAACCATTCTTTATCATTTGTAGCAATCAAACATGCCAATTGCACTCATTCATAAACTAATGCAATTCACACATACACTCATATGAGATATAATAATAAAAGTTTTTGTTAACCCTAAACTTGGGTACTTAGAACTTGATAATCTTGATTAATATTTTTGGGGAGTTACATTGACTATACCTACGGAACCCATCTCTGCTTGTCACGTGCCTGGGTCACGTGTGGACCCTGGTGGATCAGACATGGTGCCGAAGGACGTTTACTTTGCAGTGGGTCATTCGCTTTGTCATTTATTCGGTCTCACCTGGTTAAGAGCCAAAACCCTAGCAGTAGGTGATACGTCCATAACGTATCTGTAATTTTGGATGGTTTTATGCTAATAATATGCTTCTCATACTCCTTTTTATATAAAATTTATGGTTTATTTGGACTAACCTACTAATAGTTGCAAAAGTACACAATGTTCTTGTTTTACACTTTGATCTGTAGGAATTACCAAGAATACAAGTCAAAACCTTGTTGGAGTCAAATTGGAATTTTCTAGAAATCTGTCTCAGAACCCTTTTCGAAGCTGGTCACGTTTCGGGTTGAAGACGGCGTCAAAAGGAAAACTTTTCAACTACAAAGTTGTTGAAAATTTCACGACTAACGTTCAGGACATAAAATTTAGCTGATTACGAGTCCGGACGGGCCCGTTAGGCCTGATTTACTACAGCTTAAGATGGGGTGACGGGAATCCGAAAAGCTATATAAAGGGAGGAAACCTAATTCGTGGGAGATGCCTCCACCCACGAATTTGCAGCCACCAAAGCCATGTTTTTGCCTCCCCATAGATCCCATCTTCATGGGGAAGGGCTCCCAAGAAGCCATGAAGGAAGGGTGCTAAGGGGCGGTGACGAGGGTTTAACTCATTAATGCCCATTGTTATGGACTTGGGTTTTGGAGAAGGAGGGACGCTGGAGACATCTATCGGCTAACAGAGAAGCACACAGGGGACAAAGATTTACCCAGGTTCAGGCCTCGTAGAGGTCCCTACTCCTGCTTGTCTGCTCATGGATTTTTCGAAGGACACGAAGGTTACAATGGTGCGCAGATCCAATCTGGTGAGGGTGATGGAAACTAGGTTTGCATGTGTGTCCTCCTCGCTGCCCCCTCCTAGCCTTTATATAGATAGGCTAGGTCCTGGGTAGCAGGTCGAGTCGATTACAAATTAGGGTTTCCCCTTTGAACTTTCTATCTTTAGCTTCTTCTTGTTCTTCAAACAATCGAGAGTCCATAGGTTACTCAAATCCTTCATTTGGGCTTTGGCGACACTGTGGGCCTGTACGTATTTAGACCGTATATACCAAGCTCGAGTACCTGTAGGGTATACCCATGGCAGTAGCCCCCGAGTGTCCAGTGGAATCGCAGATTCGACTAGGGACTTTTTGAAGTCTTTCGAGTGCCTGAACGAATATATATTTTGACTGCTTTTAATTGTGTCATATGGATTGTTGATATACGTGCCTGATATAACCGAAGTATCGGTATCAGTTAACCACCTTAGGGTGAAACAACACAATCTACTCAAACTCGAGTCCTCGGACTCGAATTCGGAAAAGTGCTGGTATAATTCGACTCAAGCCGCGAAGGTCTCACAGGAGTCGAATTCCAGTTATATGGGTGTGAGCACTCGACGCGTCCGTGAAGGCATATTCATCGTACCTGCAGGCACAAATATGTTTCTGGTAGTGCGCAGCTAATGCGTTGCCAGGCCTTGTTCAGGTCTTACCTTCATGTTGTAAGCGCGGCATCCGAATTTTACCATCGCGGAGATGATTCGGGTGACCCAGGAGATGCAATCTCTTTGTAAGGAAAAATTATGAGGCGGTGTCGCCATGAGTTTCGAGTGTGGATGTTATCGACACACAGTTTTTGCATAAATAATCATAGGGTGCGCGACCAGCGCTCCCTATGGGAGTAGCCCCCGAGTGCCTGGTTGAGTCGAAGACTCAGGCAGGGACTAAAGAATCATTCTACGACTGTTGTCGTCTTTTGCTTGCTTGTTTTAGTCGAATTTTTTTCCAGCTCTCCCTATGGGAGTAACCCATGTCCATAGTCGAATCGTGTTTCGAGTGGTTTGGGTTTGCTTCTGATTGTCCATATTCCTGAAAAAAGAAAAGAAAAAATCTTAGGGTGCGCGGCCAGCGCTCCCTATGGGAGTAGCCCCCGAGTGCTTGGTGGAGTCGAAGACTCGAGCAAGGACTAAAGTAGTCGAAGTTTTCCATTGCGTAGCTTTGATGACGTCAGTGCTGACGCTTTTATGACCTCAGTTGCCCGCGTGAGCGAGTTTGACGGGACGTGACGAGCAGTGGGTCCCACTGTCTGACTTTGATTTGGCTGGGCGTGCGTAATCTTTATTTTAACTGCGTCTCCTTGATTTCCGTGCGTAATGGGAGTAGTGGAGGGATGGTTCGCGCTTTCCCTTCTCCACGTGTCCATCGCGATGTGTGCCACGCGTTCAGTAGGGTTTTTCTGAGCCGTTGGATTGCATATTCTAGGGGTTAAGTAGCAGTGATGCGATGGTAATTTTCCCATCTGTTCTCATTCATCCTTAGTGCCATCGCCATTGCTGCTACTCCTCTGCCTTTCTTTGCGCATGTTTCCTCCATGACGCTGGACCAGCTCCGCTTGTTTCCGAGCTACTTTCTTCGCTCGCATCGCCGTCGTGCAATGGGGAAGAAGAAGGAAGGCGCTGCTGCTGATTCCGCGGCCATTGTTGCCGTGGCGAAGAAGAAGGGCGGCTCCGCTGCTGCGGGCACCAACATCGCCGCCGGTAGGAAGAAAAAAGTCGCGGGCACCCGCGTCACGAATGGTGCGTGGCGCCCTTCCATCATCAAGATGTCCGATCTCCGTCTTATTTGCCAAGATGGAGTATTGTCTGCCGCAGTCGCAGACGCGCGCGTCCCCAGCGGTGAGACCATTCATGCTCCTCCCGCTGGTTTTCGAGTGATGTTTCTAGCATTCATCATTCGCGGTCTCTCCTTGCCTCTTCACCCCTTTTTAGGGGTCTTCTTTGTTTCTACGGGCTCAAGCTTCATCAGCTGTCCCCAAATTCGATTCTTCATATCTCTTGCTTCATCACACTCTATGAGTGCTGGCTCGGAATCGAGCCACACTTCGGCCTTTTCAAGCGCATCTTCAAATTGAAGCACCAGTCTGCGTCTAGCTCTTTAGTTTATGATGTAGGTGGTTGTGGAATCCACGTCGACCCATCCGCCACCTACTACAATATCAAGCTCACGGCGTCCGTCCAAGGGTGGAGGGACAAATGGTTCTACATCCGCGATGAGAAGGCCAATGGCAAACACTTTGGACTCGCGCCCTTCGATCCCGCAACGACGTGCAGGAGGATGCGCTCCTGGAAGAACGTAGTCATGCCTGGCGAGCTCGCGGAGACAGACGTGCTGTATCAGCGTGTCTGCGACCTCGAGAGCCGCATAGGCAAAGAGGAGGAAGGCTGTGCCCTCATTCGCACTTGGCTGTGCCGTCGCGTCTAGCCCCTGCAAGCCAGGGTCCACCCCATGTTTCAGTGGGCTGTCGCTGATGATGCCACTCGCGTGTCTGCCGATGGCATGTCCGCGAGTGAGGTGGATAAGAGGGTTCGACTGGTCACGAAGTACACGGGCAAGGATGTGCTTCCCAGTGAACCAGTTGTTCCTCCCTTTGATGCTTCGAATCCTCCTCCTGAGGTATAGTTGTGCTATGTAGTAGCTTATTTTGTCGATTGCTTTTCTGTTTCTTACTTGCTTTTTGCTGATTTCTGTATGCAGGATTGGGCGGTGTCATCTTGTATGCCTCCTCTTCCTGAGGGGATTATTCCTCGCGAAGCCTTGGAAGAGGATGAGTCTGAGTCGACCGTCCCTTCTGATGTGGAGGAGGAAGCCTCTAAGTCCGATAGTCTGGACACTCGCAAGCGTTTGCGCAGCAAGGATTCCGACGCGTCATCTCCTTCGACTCCGGAAGGTACGGGCATTGGCGCAGAGTCTCCAATTCCTGATGTTCCCGTGAGCGTTGTGGCACCATCTTCTCGCAAGAAGATGCGATTGCCCAATGAGTCTTTGTCGGAGTCGAAGGAGTCTACATTTGATTTTGACAAGTTTGACTGGTAAGTTTGCTAGCTTACTTGTCCTTTTCAGTTTTGTCCTTGTTGGCCTGTCTCTGGGTTTGCCATTTTGTTGATATGGTTTTTATCTTGCAGTCAAGAGGCGTCATCATCTTCTGGCGACGTCCAATTTTTGAAGGAGTCAGGAGTCGCGACCTCGAAGGCCAAGGAAGAGGTCGAGCGCGCTCCTTCCCCTCCAGTGGCGGCCTACTCCGGGCACAACTCTTCCAGTTCTCCTCATGCAGGGGAGCATCGAATGGTTGCCCGGGTGACGGTACAGCAGACATCTTCGGAGTCACTAGAGGACCATGTAAGTATAGCTTTTCTTCGTTTTAGTGTTGCAGTCGATGTTATCTGTTGTCTCTGCTGATTCCTTGTTTGTGCTGCAGCTCCTTGTGAAGGAAGTCGCGCTCTTGGCAGAACAAGTGACGGCGATGGGCCGCCAGCATGCAATGCTGGAGACGCGTCACCGCGTGGTTGAAAGTGAGTGTTCTACACTTATTCTTCTTTGTCTTCTCCTTTTGATATAGTCGACTGATAATCAACTTTTGCTTGTCGTGTAGCTGAACATGATGCCTTATTGCGTAACGCCACCACCTTGGAGAAGACGCTTGCCGCGGCTGTGAAGGGTCGTGAGGAGGCAATCGCAGCGCGTGACGAGGCGTGGAAGCGTGAAGAGGATCTGCGTGCCTCCTTCGCAGCCAGGGAAAGTTGTTCGAAGAACAACTGTTCTTAGTCACCAAGGCTCTCTCAGGTACTTTTGCTTGTGGATACTGTTATCCTTCTCTGCTTCTAATGTTTTTGCTGGTGGCGTTGATGTTTTTGTCCATGTGTGGGTTTATGTACAGATGCTAGCGATTTGAGCTTTCACCCGCAGGCCCTTCGTCGTGACGATGCTTTGGAGGGTGTGCTATCTGCAGTCGACGACCATAGCGTCGCCGTCTAGGATACACTTTCTAAGGCCAAGGGCGCCCTCAGTCGCCTCCGGGAGGAGTTAATGCCTAAGGCGGAGCTGATCGATAATATGGACGAGCTGGTGGAGTCACTCACCAGGGGTGTGCCCTCCAGCTACAAGAACTCACTCCGCGCGGCTGGCGCGTCCATGTCACTTGCCATGGTGCAGGCCCACGGAGTCGAGATTGATCCTTCCACGATGTCGACGGTGATGCCTGTTGGCACGGACGGTCAGCAGGTAGTCTTTGCTCCTTTCGCGACTGCCTATGGAAAATATGGGCATCACTTGATAAATACTGTTGCGAAGTACTCTGAGGAGCTCCAACGTGCCAAGAAGGTGGCGAAAGCTTCGGCGTCAGGGGCCGGCGGAAAGTCAGTGGCGTCTGACACTTCCACGGACTTGATGAAGCCCCCGAAGCCGCTGAAGTTGAAGAAGCCAGCTGCTCCTTAGATAGTTTTGTAATAGTTAGTTTAGATTGTGTCCTTTTGTTTTAAAGACATGCCTGCTGGCGAGTGTATCTGCTAATACTTTTGCTAGTCTTGAATGCATCTGATCCTTTTGTCTTTGTGTTGATTTTGTCGTCTTATTTGCTTCTGTCTTGACTTGTGGTACGGTACATCGAGTGATCCTTTGAGGGAAACTCAGGATTCACCGATCCTTGATGATACTGTGGTGCCGCCATGCTCTAGGGTTGATGAGCTATCATTGCTTTCTCGACTACGTGACCGCGTGAAGCAGCTGGAGCATGAGTTGCCCGTGCTCCGCGGTAACACAGATGTGTGGAAGTTGAAGGCGGAGAAAGCCGCCGCCCGAGAGCAGTATTTGCTTGGCGAGGTGACGCAGCTAAGTGACCAATTCAAGTGTTAGTTTGCTTGTTCTCATCTTTTCCTTGTAGTCACTCACCGTGGTACGTTGTACTCATGCTGTTGTTGCTGCTTCGTGTAGTTGTTAGCACGCGTCATTGGCAGGAGGAGAAGGATAGAATTGCCATTCGCCTGCATGATCTCACCCAAGAGCAACTTCAAGAGAGTGGATACTTCTGGGTAAATCATGATCGTGCGACTGTGCTGGCGACCCTGCAGGATCGTGCGTCGCAAGTGCTACTTTTTCTGAAAAAGTCGCAGTCATGCTTGAAGAATATTTATCGGGTGATGTTCCCGCTGGATGATGCTCTATCAAGCCTGCTGGCTCTCCTTGCCAAGTTTCAAGATCTGTCCGTGGTTCGCGAATGCGTGAGGGAACAGTTGGTGGCTGGTGCCAAGGCTGCCCTGTCCATGGTGCGACTGCACAGGCCTGACGTGGATGTTGTAGTGATTGCGTCTAGGCCGCCTGCCCCACCAGCAGGTTCTACTTGGAATATGGTGCCGCACTACCAGGCGGTGGATCGCCCAGCAGAAAAGATCGTCGACTTCTTTGAGGAACAAACCAACGTTCTCCTGCTGTAGTAGTATCCTTAGTTTGCATCTTGCACATAAATATACCTATGTTGTAAAGTTCGTATAGGTCTTGTAAATAATTTATTGTCGAATGTACATAAAGAGCTTTGTTAGCATGGAGTGCGTTGCACTTATGCGAGTCCTTTTCGTTAGCCTGGCCATGTTTTATCTCAGTCCCTTGTCAACCTGTCAGGTGCGTTGCAGCTGGATTGAGGTTGTGTTTAAGGGTTTCGATTGATGTACCAGCTTCTCAGGATATCGCGTTTTGGTTCGAAGAACATGTGTTTATAGGGTGGCGCAGCCCCCGAGTAGGTAAATTGAAAAAGTAAAGGAGAACACAGAGTTTTGGGGCACTTAGCTTTTATTTATTCGAAGAATAGTGCAAGGTACAATGTGTGGCTAAGTAGCCTTGGCTGAGTAGCCTTATTTGTAATGAAAAGTAAAAACGACTAAGGGTAGAAGCGTCGCAGTTGTGCGATGTTCCAGGGGTTGGAGTATGCGACTCCTGTCTCTAAATCTTGAAGGCGATAGGCGCCACCTGGGATTACTTCTATAATCACGTATGGTCCTTCCCAGGGGGACTCGATCTTGAGATGCCCTTGCTGCTTCAGTCGTAGTACCAGATCACCTTCGATGAAGGATCTAGGGTGAAGCCTCCTAGTGTGGTAGTTGCGCAGGTTCTGCTAGTAGATCGTGGATCTTTCCGCGGCGATTTCCCTTGCCTCGTCAAGGAGGTCAACGGAGTCTTCGAGTGTGAGGGATGACTCTTGCTCGCTGTAAGCGACCACGCACGATGCCTTGTACCGTACCTCGGCGGGTAGCACTGCTTCAGCTCCGTGCACCATAAAGAATGGTGTGTAGCCCGTGATGCTATTTGGAGTTGTACGTAGGCTCTAGAGTACGGATTGCAGCTCGTCTGGCCAGCAGCCTGCGGCTTGTTCGAGTGGTCGGAGGACTCGCTTCTTGATGCCGCTGTAGACGAGCCCGTTTGCTTTTTCCACCTGCCCGTTGGTCTGTGGATGTGCTACTGAGGCGTAGCTGATGTTGATCCCCAAGTTCTCGTAGAATTCTTGGAACTCCTTGGATGTGAAGTTCGTCCCGTTGTCAGTGATGTTGCTGTGTGGCACCCCGAAGCGGTAGACGATGGACTCGAAGAATTTCACTGCACTGTGTCCTAATTGGTTGGTCACTGGCCTGGCTTCAATCCACTTGGTGAATTTGTCGATTGCGACAAAGAGGTAGACTTACCCTCCTTGCGAGGATCTAGGAAGTTTGCCGACTATGTCGAGCCCCCAATGCGCGAAGGGCAAGGCCAATGGGATTGGTCATAGCTCTGCGCCTTGTGCGTGTGGCTTGTCCATGAATCGTTGGCAAGCGTTGCATTTTTGGACTATGTCCTTGGCATCGCGCATGGCCATAGGCCAGTAAAATCCATCTCGTAGAGCTTTGGCAACGAGGGCGTGACTGCCGGCATGGTGCTCGCAGGTCCCTTCGTGGATGTCCAGGAGAACTTCTTTTCCATCAGCGATGGAGACGTATCGTTGGAGTACTCCCGTGATGCTGCGTTTATACAGTTCGCCATTGATAACAGCGAATGCCTTTGATCGCCGCGCAATGTGTCATGCATCGGTCGGATCGTCTGGTAGCCTCTTGCTGAGGAGGTACGTGATGTATGGCTGCGTCCAGGACTGCTCGATCATCATGACGCTCATTGGTCCCTCGAGTCCTGTGTCTAGCTCCAAGTCATTGAGTGCCATTGGCTCATTGGGTGGCGTAACCCCCGCGTCCATTGATGTGCTTGTTTTCTTCTTTGTGGCCTTTGGCTTGATGGAGCGTTCGCAGATGCGCTCGAGAAATACCCCAGGCGGTATGGGGGTGCAGGTAGAGCCTATGTTGGCGAGTGCGTCTGCTTCCTCGTTGCTTTTGTGACCTACGTGTCGTAGCTCGCAACCGTCAAAGTCTCCTTCGAGTGTGTCGTAGAGTTCACGGTACGCGATCATGTTATCGTTCAGTGCGTCGCACTCATGCATTGTTTGGTTGACGACCAACTTGTAGTCGCCGTATATGATGAGTCTCTTGGCACCGCACGCTTTTGCCATCCTCATCCCGTGCAACAGAGCCTCGTATTTAGCCTCGTTGTTTGAGGCTGTGAACTGCATTCGCAGGATATATTTCAGTTTATCTCCTTGAGGTGATGTCAGTATGACACCTGTGCCTGCTCCATCTTTTCGCTTGGACCCATCGAAGTGCATTGTCCAGAGATAGGACATATCTGGCTTGTCCGGGAGCTGGTTTTCCATCCAGTGCACGAGGAAATCCGGGAGAACTTGCGACTTGATTGCGTCGCGCTTTTTGTACGTGATGTCTTGTGGAGACAATTCTATTCCTCAAAGCGCGACTCGTCCCGTAGCGTTGGGGTTATTGAGGATATGCCCCAAGGGGGCGTCGTTGACTACCACAATTGGGTGTTCCTGAAAGTAGTGGTGCAGCCGCCGGACGGTCATGAAGACGCCGTACGCCAGCTTCTGGTAGTGCGGGTATCGCTGTTCTGTTGGCGTGAGGACCTCGCTGAGGTAGTATACTGGGCATTATACGCCGTGGACCTTGTTTTCCTCAGCTCGCTCGACGACGAGCACTGTGCTAACCACCTAGTTGGTGGCAGAGATGTACAGCAGTAGTGGTTCCCTTTCTCGTGGAGTCACCAGTACTGGCAAAGTGGATAGCAGGCGCTTGAGGTCTTCGGATGTTTCTTGCGCTTCATTGGTCCACTCGAATTTTTCAGCTTTGCGGAGGAGCTGGTAGAAGGGCAGTGCCTTTTCGCCCATTCGACTGATGAATCGACTGAGGGCCACGATTCATCCAGCCGGCTGCTGGACGCCCCTTATGTTTTTTGGCTTCTCCATGGCCAGTATGGCTTTTATCTTCTTCGGGTTTGCCTCGATGCCCCTTGCGGAGATGAGATACCCGAGTAGCTGCCCAGATGGTACACCGAAGGCGCATTTGTCCGGATTGAGCTTGATCCGGTAGCGGTCGAGGTTGGCAAAGGTTTCGCGCAAATCGTCGATTAGAGAGGCTGCCTCCTTGGTCTTGATTACTATGTCATCGACATAGTAATGGATGTTGCGACCTAGTTGCTCCTTGAGGCAAGCCTGCATCACCGCTGGTAGGTGGCTCTCACGTTCTTTAACCCGAAGGGCATTGTGTTGTACCAGAACACACCAAAGGGTGTTATAAACGCTATTTTCTCTTGATCTTCCTCCTTCATTTGAATTTGATTATAGCCTGAGTAGGCGTCGAGGAAGCAGAGGCGCTCGCATCCCGCGGTGGAGTCGATGATCTGGTCGATCCGTGGCAGCGGGAAGTGATCCTTTGGGCAGTGCTTGTTCAGAGAGGTGAAGTCCATGCACATCCGCAGGATATCCGTGTCCTTTTTTGGTACTAGCACCGTGTTGGCGAGCCAAGTACTTTCCTTGATCTCGCGTATGAACTTGGCCTTGAGGAGTTTGTTGATCTCCATTCCAACTGCCTGCGCTCGTGGCTCAGACAATCGCCAAATTGTTTGCTTGACTGGCCTTGCGTCGGGGTTGACGTTGAGTGTGTGCTCGGTGAATTCCCTGGGAACCCCTGGCATGTCCACAGGACACCAGGCAAAAATTTCCTAGTGCTCACGGAGGAATTCGACGAGCGCGAGTTCCAATGCTGGACTCAAGTTGTTGGCGATGAGGGCCGTCTTGGCGGGATCCGATAGGTGGACATGCACTTTCTTTGTGTGCACAGATGAGTCCAAGGAGAGATCAGGTGAGCTTGGCCTGCTCAGGGGAGGCAGACTGTTGTCTGTCGTCTCCTTCAATTTTGCGAGCTCCTCCTGCATGCCGAAGTACTGGGAGATTCTGTTGAATTCCCTGTCGCAACTGTCGGATTGCTCGAATCTCCCGTTGATCGTGATGACGCCATTGGGACCTGGCATTTTCATCTGCAGGTAGGCATAGTGCGGCACTGCCATGAATCTAGCGAACGCGACACGCCTGAGGATGCAGTGGTACTGTGAGGGCCAGTCGACAACCTCAAAGTTGATGCGCTCACGCCGGAAGTTCTTCGGTGTGCCGAAGATGACATCGAGGTTGATTTTGCCCAGGGGGTATACACCTTTCCCTGGGACGATGCCGTGGAACGTTGTGTCCGAGGCCTCCAGACAAGTTAGGGGGATCCTCATTGCTCGCAAGGTACTCGCAAATATAAGGTTGATGCCACTTCCGCCATCCATGAAGACGTGGCTCATGTCGAAGCCTCCGATTTGCGCCTCGAGTACGAGGGGGCAATGGCCTGGACGGGGTACCTGAGGCGGATGGTCGCGTTTGTCGAAGGTGATGCAGGACTCGCTTCCATTGAGGTACTCAGTGGTGGATGGTGGCGAGTGTGTGGCCAAGTTGACTTGGCGAGTGATGGCCTTCTACACCCTATTGGAGGGGCATCCCTTTTGGATCATCATGGTGCCCATGGCTCGTGGGTACGGTTCGCCTCCGTGGTGTTGGTCCGGTGCGGCTGCATTTGGGGGTGGCCCAGGCGGAGGTGGCGGAGCGCCATGTGCCATGGCGCCTGGAGCGGCTCCGTAGCCTCTTTCGACTGCATTGCGGTTCTTCCGAACCAGTCCCTCATGTAGCTTGAGGAACTCGTGGCAATCCTTGAGGAGGTGGCTGGACTTCTTCTTGCCATCGTGCTTGTCGATGTAGAAGTGCACCATACATGGCCCAGACAGTTTGTCCTCAATGGAACTCGTGGGTGCCTCGTCGCGAGTGCGGTGTTGCCACACTTGCGTGGTTTTCCCGGAGTCGCGGTATCCGCCGCTACGTTATCCGCTGTTGCGGTTGTCGTCGCGTCTTTTGGCGTAGCCAGCCGCGACCATGTTGAAGTCGTCACGGTCATCGTAAATGCGCATGCGACGCTTGCCTCGGCGATCGTGTCTGCGCTCGAGCTCCGCCTCCTCGTCAGCGTGAACATGATTCTTCACTGAATCTTCTCCATCGGTCCACCGATTCGCGATCTCCATCAGGTGGTCAATGGTCTTGGGTTTTGAGCGCCCCAGCTCCTCTCTGTGTTCTAAGCGGCGGACGCCACCGTTGAATGCGTCAATCGCGCGATCCTTCGAGATGTTTTCGACGGAGTTCTTGATGATGGACCACCTTTGGATGTAAGAGCGTAGCGATTCGCCAGATCTTTGCTGGCAGCATCTCAGCTCTTCGATTGATGCGGGCCACTTGTACGTGCCCTTGTAGTTGCGCACGAAGCTATAAACCAGCTCATCCCAACTGCGAATGGATCCGCGTGGGAGGTTGTTGAGACATGCTCGGGCGGCGCCCTGCAGCTGTAGCTGCAAGCATTGCATGGCAGTGCTTCGACTACCTCCATGGAGTCTGACGGAGGAGATGTGGTCTTCCAGCCAGATCTTGGGGTCCTGTAGGCCGTCGAACTTCGGGTTCTCCGACGGGAGTTTAAACCCTTTAGGCATTCGCTTCTGCCTAATGGATCTGCTGAAGCAGCTGGCGTCGCAGAGCTCCACGTCCTCCTCCTCTGAGTCAGTCGACCGAGCACGTCGTGCCCTTGATTTGTCGATCTTGCGCTGCGTGATGTCGTCACGTGCGTCGTAGTCGTGTTCGTGTCGTCGTGAGTGGCGACGTCGAGACAAGTCGTGACTATCATCGCTGGATGAGGGCGAGGAGTAACGCTTTGCGAGCGCTTTGCCCTTCTTTGGTTCTGGTGTTGGCTCCTTGTGAGGGCGGCCTCGATTAATCCCAAGCCCGCGATCGTAGATCGGTGCATGGCGGCTTGGGGGTCTCCAGCTGGTGGTTGGCTATTCAGGAGGTATATGGTGGCTGCTGTCACCGCATCATGTGGTCTCTTAGGGACCACGTTGCTCCTGGTGTCGACTGTCATAGAGCCGAAGTCGAGGACCTTTGCGGCCTCTATGCATTCCTGCTCCGTGAGATGGGCCATCCGAGACTGCCTCTTCTTGGCGAGGTGCTCGTTGCCCTTTGAGGAGGATCCTCCAGAGGAGGAGAGTCCAGCACGATGGAGGCTCGACTCGTCTACCGCCTTTTTGCGCACCTCGAGTTGCGCGATTGTTTGTACTTGGCGCTTGAATTCTTCCTTCAGGAGCCAGTGATAGCCCATCAGCAGCTCCTGCGGGGATCCGAAAGGTAGAGGGGTCCCTCGCAGGGCCTCGCGGCAGCGAGCCCATTCTTGCTCGTTGAGCTTGATTACGATGCGTTCGCCGGTTTGCTCATTCACTATGGTTGGAGGTTCGACTGCCCCTCTGTAGTCAACGGGGACGCGATTGCCACCGTTGCCACTGTTGCCGCCATTGCCACCGTTGCCGCCGTTAGGCAGGTCAGTTCCGTTGCCGCGATTGCCGCCGTTGTCGCGATTGGCAGAGGTGTTGTAGGGGTTCGTAGCATGGAAAACAAAAATTTTCTATCGCATACAAACAACAAGCCAAGATCTATCTACTAGATTGTAGCAACGAGTCGATGGAACAACTTACCCTCGAAGATTCCAAAGTGGTTAACGAGAGCAGATTCTCGTGGGTGATGTAGTCGTACTCTTTCCGATCTCAAGATCGCGTAGACGATCCTTCCGGCGCCACGTTCCGGCAGCGCTCCCGCAGTCGGTCACACGTTCGGTACTCGACGAAGACCTTCCTCTCCCTTGTTCCAGCAGGCAGCGGAGGTTGTAGCACTCTCCTCGCGATTCCGGCAGCACAACGGCGTGGTACCGGAAGTAGAGGGGAAATCCCGCAGGGCTTCGCCTTAAGCCGGTGCGAGTATGGTGGAGCTTATGAGAGAGGCTTTTAGTGGTCTAGTAATTAGACACACCAATTAGAAGGCTCTAAACCAATTAGAAGGCTCTAAACCGAAGGCTAAAGCAATTAGAAGCTCTAAACCGAAACGGCTCTAAACCGGAGGTAGAAGATAGGAACTTGTGTGTCCTAGGAGGGGAGCCCTGCCCCTCCTTATATAGATGGGAGGGGGCTTGGCGCGCCAGGGAGGGAGGGAGTCCCTCCCCAACTCGGCCTAGGGCTGGCCGCCGGCTTGGAGGAGAGAAACTCCTCCTCCAAGTCGGTTCCAACTCCTCTTGCTTGTTTCCCACAGTTTCTTGTTTTAGCCGTTTGACTTTCAAACTGGACATTTGACTTTTCTGTTTTAGGATTCAATTTAATCCTTTATTTGGGACAGCAAGAACACTTAGTACATGATGCAATCATTCAATGACACATTCATGTACCCTTCCCCCCCGGAGTGCCGGACAATCCGGACCCTTCTAGAACATTCCCGATGAAAACACCGGAATCATTCCCGAACTCCGAAACGGGACTTTCCTTATATGAATCTTATTCTCCGGACCATTCCGGATCACCTCGTGATATCCCGGATCCCATCCGAGACTCCGAACAACATTTGGTCTCTTTCTCATAATACCATAACTACTCAAACAACGTCGAATCCTTAAGTGTGTCTCCCTACGGTTCGTGAACTATGCGGACATGATCGAGACACTTCTCCGAACAATAACCAATAGAGGAATCTGGAAATTCATATGGCTCCCACATATTTCTACGATTACTTTGCGATCGAATGAACCACTTACATACGATACCAATTTCCCTATGTCTCACGATAGTTTACTTATCCGAGGTTATGATCGTCGGTATCTCTGCATACCTAGTTCAACCTCGTTACCGATAAGTACTCTTTTCTCGTTCCCGTGATATGTGATCCCTTGTGACCAAGTCACATGCTTGCAAGCCAATTGGATGACATTCCACCGAGAGGGCCCAGAGTATATCTATCCTTCATGTGGATGGACAAATCCCACTCTTGATCCATGTGTTTCAACCAATACTTTCCAAACACTTAATGCCACCTTTATAGCCACCCAGTTACGGTGTGGTGTTTGATGTCATCAAAGCATCCATCCGGTAAAGGTGATATGCATGATCTCATGGTCGAAGGAATTAGGTTACTATGTATCAGAAAGCATATAGCAATTGAACTATTGAAATGACTTGATCTTTATGCTACGCTTATCTATAGGAGTATGTCCATCACATCATTCTCCTAATGATATGATCCTGTTGTTAATAACATCTCTATGTTCATGATCAGGAAACCATGATCATATATTAACCAACAAGCTAGTTTAACAAGAGGCTTTACTAGGGACTCTTATTTTAGTTTACAAATCACACAAGTATTAATGTTTCCGGTTAATACAATTATAGCATGGTATGTAAACATTTATCATAAGTGTGAAGATATGATAATAACCACTTTATTATTGCCTCTTGGGCATATCTCCAACAGTCTCCCACTTGCACTAGAGTCAATAATCTAGTTTCAAACCTTTGTGTATTCAACACCTATGGCTTTCCAGTGTTGTATGTACACGATTGCTAGTGGTCAACTGATCTTCCGGATCTGACACTTCCAGGTCCGTGTGTAATTGCATGTCTTTGCGTCTCTACGCATCACTCATTCTGTAATGAGATGGCTTTGTACAAATTTGGTCTTTCGGTGTGACCTTTAGCTCTTTGGGGTTAAAACATGTTGATAATATTGTCGCACAATATATCTTCATAGTATTATCCCACTGTGAACTACACCTAGTTTGATAACAAACTTCTTGACACAAATGCCCTCTTTTGCTGCTATAATAGCAGTCATATACTTAGCCTTTTGTTGTAGTATCTGTCACAATGTCTTAACTTTGGAACTCATCCAAATCCATTATGGAACTCACTTTCCATTATATTGTGCCACCCTTAGTTTAGATTGAGATAAACTTAATTTGTACTTTTGTGACAAAGCTAGTATCAATGTAGTACTTTTACAATGAACTAACCATCTATTTGTCACTTCTACAAATATTATACTCTTAGTTCTTCCAAAAGATCATAAGAATATCCTTACTATTGTCCAATGATCATCTTACGAATCATTCTGGTATATGCTCACAACATTTAGAGCATAGGACATATCTGGATTTGTACATATCACAGTATGATTGATATAAATACTCTTTGTGATTTCATACATCAAGTATCAATCTATACTTGATTATTTGTTTCACTTTACCAAATGTCAATACATTTGAATATATCATCAACATTGAACTTATTCAATCCTTTCTGTGTGACAAGAACCTCTCTTGTAGTTTCTATATTGAACTCATTCAATATCTTGTCTATGTACTTCTGGCACAACCATATTAGCATCTATTGATGCCAAATATTTGGGTTTTTCCTGAGTCTTTCATCGGGATGAAATTCTTAATATGTGTTAATAAAAGATACATCTTTTCTAATCAACAATATGTCCTCCACATAATTGTATTAGAAATATGTCTTAGCGCTCCCACTTAATTTCTTGCAAATGCAAGCATCTTCATCATCTCCGACGAATTTAAACTCCTTTAACAGTTTCATCATAGTGAAGATTCCAACTCCGCGATGCTCACTTCAACCATTGAAGTTTGCATATGCTTTTAGCATCCTTTGAATTAACAAAACCCTATGGACCGTGTTATGCACATGTCCTAGGTAACGATTCTATTAGAAGAACTTGTTTTGTTTATTCAACTACCATATAACAAAATTATATGTAGCGGTTGCTACATTTATCCGTCTAGACTAAATATCGCTATGAAATATCAGATCTTGTCATAGTCAACCTTTGAACATTGTTGTGAACTCTTTCCCAACATGTCGACTATTTCATAGATGTGAAACATCCATGTCTATTTCTTTATAGATCCAAATACAACTGTAAGGTCTTACACCTTTCTTGAGGGTCCTTCAAGTTCAAAACTTGATTTCTCGTGTATGGAACTATCACGGATTTTTATGGCTTCAAGCCATTTGACGGAGTCAGGGCCCATCATCGCTTCTTTGCATGTAGTCGGTTCATTATTCTCAAATAATGATTCAAACCTCAAATCTTGGTATTTGATTGTTTATCCGACCTACTTGTTTCAATAGGAACTTGGATCTCCGTGACCACAACCTTTCAGGTACGTGAGCCATGAGCTTTGTTGCTGCCTCCGGAACACTTTTCGGTGCTGCGCAACTCTGCACATATAGCTAAGGTTCTTTTAACCTTATCAAAGTTCTATTGTCCTCCCACTTAAATTTTCACGAAAAATTCCTTCTCAAAGAAACTTGACGTTCTAAGCAACAAACACTTTTGTCTCCGGTGTTTATGGAGGAATACTTAACAGTTATACAAAGACAGGTTCATCCGACTTTGGTTGCACACATCTTTCTTATGCATAGCATACCAATGTTTTAAGAAAGGACTACTTGGGTTTTATCCCAAACCATAACATATGGTGTCATTTCAACGGATTATGATGAAGCTCTTTTTAGTGGAAAAACGGTAATCTCTAAAGCTTTTAATCTTTAAAATACAATGGCAGTTTTATGAATTACACCTTCGATCTTACCATGTCAAACAAGGTTTAATTACATATCTCGAACGCTCCATACTCTTATGGTGTTTCGGGAAATGCAAATCCACGGAACGATTCCTTAAATCTTAGGTATTATGCTAAACTCTGTAACTCAAATATCTTCCTTTATGATCTTTATCATAAACTGTTTATATTCTTGTTACAATGATTTTGCACTTCATCTTGAAAGTCTTTGAACTCTTCAAATATTTCACACTTCATCCTTATTAAGTAAATATTCATATATTCACTCAAATTTTCGGAGAAAGCATATGAAGTTGAAATCCATCGCTCTTGACTACACATAATGGACTTCGTACAACAATATGTACAAGTTCCAATTAGCTAGTCATTCGTTCCCTTTTGGCCTATGAACGAAGTTTTAATTATCTCTAGGAAAGTTTCACAAGCGTTATTTGATCAAAATCAAAAGACTCCAAAATTCCATCCACATGGAATTTCTTCATGTTTTCTTTCCAATATAATTTAAACGGCGATGTCACTTCCTAAGTGATCTTTTAATCAATTTGTCTTTCGACATTTTTAGCACTAGTTTTATGGATGTGATTTTCTCCAACGAGATTTGTGAATCATCCATCTTTTATGGATTACGGCAATTATTTGAACAACCCTTTTGTTCTCATAATACCTGATAAAACAAATCTTGAAGGCAAGCTTTGATGTTTTAACGAGCAACATAATAACCCTTTATTTGTTCTCGATGAACATCATCACATATTCTTTTGCTAGTTACTTAGGCCATTGTAGTTCATGAATCTTGTTGTTTCGTATGACGATTCACACCAACAAATTCAGTATCAAATACTTAAGAACCACATTGTTTAATAAGCAAAGAATATAGCCACAACATGTATATCATCTATATACTTAAACTGAACAATTCTAGTCTTTTCTTTTCTGCCATATATTTATGAGATTCTCTTTCAATATTTCCTTTTCTGTTTGAAAGAATCTATCAATATCAATAGTGGAGTCATACATATGACACATAGTCCAAAGCGTGTATAGTTAAACACCAATGTCTTTGGACTTGCACTTTGAAGTAGATCACCATCATCAAATGTTTGGTGTTCTTTCAAATTCCTTTCTTTAGTAATCTCTTGGTGTAGTAAACATTTTACCTACATCAAATATTCACCCTTATCATGGAATTGTCCATGATCAAGCTACTGTTAGCTTGTAACGATGAATTTATGAGTATAATGTTGCTATCCAAAAACCTTTTGGAGGATTAGGACAACAAGTGTCTCCAACCTTTTTTGTAAATTCTCATCAAAATATGAGAACATAAACTTTGCCATATTATACTCTATCATGTTGTAACCAAAACTTCGTTTCAGATATCATAATATCTTCCACACATCATGGTTTCTGAAACAACTCTTTCAGATCCTAGATAACCTTGATATTAAGAGAATCCTTTGAATATCAAGAATCATGGATACAAACATGATACTTATATACTAACATTTGGAATTGTTACTCTTGATTTAATACTAATTATTAAACTTTATGGAGTAACCGGAACTTACTGAAAGTTTGCTATAGGAATTTTAGACTTTAGATTAACACTTCAAAACAATACGATACCAGTTCGTAAAGTAATTAACCAGAATTCTATAGTTCTATCATCTCAATTATAACTAAGCGCAAGGTGGTAAACGGATGCCAATGACTACAACAACTATGCAAATTCACTTTGATTTAGTTTATGATAATTTGAGTTCTAATCAATAATTAAATTAATCTAGGTGAACTCCCACTCAAAACAATATCCCTCACATTGTTTTAGTGATCACACGAACCAAATCCACCACATCAAAACCGATCATCACGAGAGTTGATGTAGCTTCAATGGCGAACAATCAACATGTTCATCATATCTATTATATGACTCATGCTCTACCTTTCGGTAATCCGTGTTCCTGAGGCCATGTCTGTACATGCTAGGCTCGTCAAGATCAAACCTTAGCCACCGCATAAGCAAATCTGGCTTGCTTACGTTGTATACACTTGCGGAATCTAACACACCCGATCATCACGTGGTGCTTCGAAACAACAAGCTTTAGCAACGGTGCTAGCTAAGGGCGAACACTTTATGATTTGAAATTCATGTGCATGAGGGATCATCTTATAATGCTACCGTCGTCTACTAAGCAATACAAGATGCATAAAGGATTAACATCACATACAATTCATAATATGTGATATGATATGGCCTTTCTTCTTTGTGCTTCCGATCTCCATCTTCTAGCACGAACATGATCTCCATCATCACCGGCATAGCATCAAGGTCAATGACGCTTCTCCATGGTTGTCGTCCACCAGCTTCAACTATTACAACTACTTTGAATAGACACGCGGGTTTTAACAGAAATTAAAGACAACCATATGGCTCCTGCCGGTTGCCAACTTACAATAAGGAACATTGCATACATCATATATAATCTCAATCATGGCCATATCACATCACTGCACACCCCTGCAAAACAAAGTTAGACGCCTCTACTTTCTTTGCATATTTTACGTGGTTTGGGGCTTTCAATAAGTGTCGTTCTAACTTACGAACAAGAACCACAACATTGATACTAGTATTGTCAATCACCCGTTGTAAATTGGATCTTAACTATGCTAGGAGAAACAGGCACCCGCAAAGCCACTTATGCAATACAAGTTGCATGTCAAGCGTGGAGCAAGTCTCATGAACGATGTCATGTAAGGTTAGCCCGGGCCGCTTCATCCCAACATACCGCAAGATGCAAAGTACACAAAAAGCAATCTACAATAAAATCATCAACGCCCACAATGACCATTGTGTTCTACTCGTGCAACAGATCTACATATAGACACGGCTCTGATACCACTGTAGGGGTTCGTAGCATGGAAAACAAAAAATTTCTATCGCATACAAACAACAAGCCAAGATCTATCTACTAGATTGTAGCAACGAGTCGATGGAATAACTTACCCTCGAAGATTCCAAAGTGGTTAACGAGAGCAGATTCTCGTGGGTGATGTAGTCGTACTCTTTCCGATCTCAAGATCGCTTAGACGATCCTTCCGGCGCCACGTTCCGGCAGCGCTCCCGCAGTCGGTCACACGTTCGGTACTCGACGAAGACCTTCCTCTCCCTTGTTCCAGCAGGCAGCGGAGGTTGTATCACTCTCCTCGCGATTCCGGCAGCACAACGGCGTGGTACCGGAAGTAGAGGGGAAATCCCGCAGGGCTTCGCCTTAAGCCGGTGCGAGTATGGTGGAGCTTATGAGAGAGGCTTTTAGTGGTCTAGTAATTAGACACACCAATTAGAAGGCTCTAAACCAATTAGAAGGCTCTAAACCGAAGGCTAAAGCAATTAGAAGCTCTAAACCGAAACGGCTCTAAACCGGAGGTAGAAGATAGGAACTTGTGTGTCCTAGGAGGGGAGCCCTGCCCCTCCTTATATAGATGGGAGGGGGCTTGGCGTGCCAGGGAGGGAGGGAGTCCCTCCCCAACTCGGCCTAGGGCTGGCCGCCGGCTTGGAGGAGAGAAACTCCTCCTCCAAGTCGGTTCCAACTCCTCTTGCTTGTTTCCCACAGTTTCTTGTTTTAGCCGTTTGACTTTCAAACTGGACATTTGACTTTTCTGTTTTAGGATTCAATTTAATCCTTTATTTGGGACAGCAAGAACACTTAGTACATGATGCAATCATTCAATGACACATTCATGTACCCTTCCCCCCCGGAGTGCCGGACAATCCGGACCCTTCTAGAACATTCCCGATGAAAACACCGGAATCATTCCCGAACTCCGAAACGGGACTTTCCTTATATGAATCTTATTCTCCGGACCATTCCGGATCACCTCGTGATATCCCGGATCCCATCCGAGACTCTGAACAACATTCGGTCTCTTTCTCATAATACCATAACTACTCAAACAACGTCGAATCCTTAAGTGTGTCTCCCTACGGTTCGTGAACTATGCGGACATGATCGAGACACTTCTCCGAACAATAACCAATAGAGGAATCTGGAAATTCATATGGCTCCCACATATTTCTACGATTACTTTGCGATCGAATGAACCACTTACATACGATACCAATTTCCCTATGTCTCACGATAGTTTACTTATCCGAGGTTATGATCGTCGGTATCTCTGCATACCTAGTTCAACCTCGTTACCGATAAGTACTCTTTTCTCGTTCCCGTGATATGTGATCCCTTGTGACCAAGTCACATGCTTGCAAGCCAATTGGATGACATTCCACCGAGAGGGCCCAGAGTATATCTATCCGTCATGTGGATGGACAAATCCCACTCTTGATCCATGTGTTTCAACCAATACTTTCCAAACACTTAATGCCACCTTTATAGCCACCCAGTTACGGTGTGGTGTTTGATGTCATCAAAGCATCCATCCGGTAAAGGTGATATGCATGATCTCATGGTCGAAGGAATTAGGTTACTATGTATCAGAAAGCATATAGCAATTGAACTATTGAAATGACTTGATCTTTATGCTACGCTTATCTATAGGAGTATGTCCATCACATGATTCTCCTAATGATATGATCCTGTTGTTAATAACATCTCTATGTTCATGATCAGGAAACCATGATCATATATTAACCAACAAGCTAGTTTAACAAGAGGCTTTACTAGGGACTCTTATTTTAGTTTACAAATAACACAAGTATTAATGTTTCCGGTTAATACAATTATAGCATGGTATGTAAACATTTATCATAAGTGTGAAGATATGATAATAACCACTTTATTATTGCCTCTTGGGCATATCTCCAACAGGTGTCGCCTGCGTTGATGACTGCGCACATGAAGTGATTTGGGAAGCTGCTGCTTCCACAATTCTCAGATCCGGAACCGTTGGTTCCATCTACAGTGGCCAGATCGCTCAGATCGGAGTCGTGACTGCTGTCACTAACCGTATTCTCGACTGTTGTCGGGGCGTTGAGCTCGCTGAGGGTGCCGATCGATGGGGGAACCATGATGCTGGGGCAATCGCCGGTGCTGTTGGCTGATCGGGCATGCGAAGCGTGCCCATCTGACCAACTTGGAAGCGGAAGCTCCCGATCTCCAGGATGATTCCGTCGCCCACGGACTCGAAGGCCGGGCGAGTGGATGGCGTGGGGATAGTGAAGTCGAACACGCCGAAGAGCTGGCGAATCTCCGCTATTGCGGAGTTGTAGATCGCGGTTGATGGGGCCGAAGAAGCCGCAACATCAGCACTCCCTATTCCCACAGACGGCGCCAATTGACGAGGGTTTAACTCATCAATGCCCATTGTTATAGACTTGGGTTTTGGAGAAGGAGGGAGCGCTGGAGACATCTATTGGCTAAGAGACAAGCACACAGGGGACAAAGATTTACCCAGGTTCAGGCCTCATAGAGGTCCCTTCTCCTGCTTGTCTGCTCGTGGAATTATCGAAGGAACCGAAGGTTACAATGGTGCGCAGATGCAATCTGGCGAGGGTGATGGAAACTAGGGTTGCGTGTGTGTCCTCCTCGCCGCCCCTCCCAGCCTTTATATAGATAGGCTAGGTCCCGGGTAGCAGGTCGAGTCAGTTACAAATTAGGGTTTTCCCCTTTGAACTTTCTATCTTTAGCTTCTTCTTGTTCTTCAAGCAATCGAGAGTCCGTAGGTTACTCGAATCCTTCGTTTGGGCCTTGGCGACACCGTGGGCCTTTACGTATTTAGACCATATATACCAAGCTCGAGTACCTATAGGGTATACCCATGTCAGGCGGTGCTCCGTTGTGATACCAGCGGCGGGGAAGGAGTCCTCCGCACCACTGCCAGTGCTGCCGCCGCCTCTCCATCGACTCCATGCCATCTCCATCGTCGTTGCTGACTCCCATGATGAGGAGGGAGTAATTCTCTCTCAAGGCTAAGGGTTCTACCGGTAGCTATGTGTTCATCTCTCTCTCTCTCTATGCATGATCAAATTGTGATCATGATCTTTATAATCAAGTAGATCTACCTTGCTACTCAAGTGCTTTAATAGATCTCTGCTCTCCCCATGTGCGTGAAACTGACAGCGTGCACACCGTGGTGGCACTTAGGCTAGAGATTACAAATACTTGTTATGAGTTATATTTGGAGTTGGATGTTTCTATGAAATTGTGGTGTTTGTTGGAACCATCTAGAGCTCAAGGTGACAGTGTGGGGTTATCTAGATGGGGAAATCGAACTTTGAGGAGTGCTGTTATAGCCCTACCATGGATTAGAGTGTCCAATCGGAGAGTAGTTCAGAGTAGTATCATAAAGAGAAGATATTTATATGAGAGTGTTCACTAGAGAAAGTAGGATCCCTAGGCCTTGTTTCTAAACATTGAAACACCGTTTGCAACTAGATCTGTTACATGTTTGCTTGCTTCCATCTTTATTTCAGTTTGCCTTTAGTCTCTTCCACGCCATCAAGCTATTTTCTAGCACCGTTACCACTTATAATTATCCATACCACTTGTATTTCACTATCTTTCGCCGAACTAGTGCACCTATACACCTGACAAGTGTATTGGGTGTGTTAGGGACACAAGAGACTTCTTGTATCTTGATTGTAGGGTTGCTTGAGAGGGATACCTTTGACCACTTCCTCCCTAAGTTTGATAAACCTTGGGTGATCCACTTAAGGGAAAACTTGCTGTTGTTCTACAAACCTCTGCACTTGGAGGCCCAACAACTGTCTACAAGAATAGAAGTGCGTAAACATCAAGCTATGTTCTGATGCCGTTGCCGGGGAGGTAAGGTAAAAGGTACTCACATCCTCCGGTGTGAGTGCTCGAAGTTATTTCCTTTAGATTCTGCAATATTGTCTTTTTGTTTCTAGTTTTTATTTTCACTAGTTAGGCTTAATGGAAAACAACAAAAAAATAGAGAGCTTTATAGTATTTATCTTGAGTTAGGACATGAAGTGTTTGAAGAGAAAACTAAAAAACCTATGGAACTTTATTTGCATGCTAATAGCAATGTTGTTAGTATGAATTCTTTGGACACCATTATTGCTAATGCTATGGAAAATTCTAAGCTTGGGGAAGCTAGTTTTTATGAGCATGATCTTTTTAGTCCCCCAAGCACGGGAGAATATCATTTTGCGGCCCGAAAGTTGGGGTGGCCAGGCAACGCGGTACCCGAGTTCCCTAAAATCAGCCGCGATGACTACAGTTGGCGTGGCAAATACTTAGAGGGTCTTTTTCGACATGAATTCAACTTTATGTTTCTATACAAAAAATCAGGCTAACGGCCGTCAAGTTGGCCCCCCTGTCAGCTTTCGCCCTTATGTCGCTGTCGTCGTCGCTGCCATGTAGGCTTGCAGCGTTGGCGCATGCATCCTTTACGCGTATTATTCTTCCTCCGGGGCGGCAATCTGTGGTCGCGGCCATGGCACGGAGCTAGGACTTGGACAAACGTGCTTGGCCCGTTCTCCTCCCCATCCCGAATCGGAGCTCGCCCTCACCATGACCGCACCATTGGCACGGCGCAGGGACGGGAATTCATTCTCGGGTGAGATCTGTCACCATGCCGACCATGCTCGGTCCTGTTGGCCTCCTCCAGAATCCGAGCTCGCCGTGGTCGCACACTCACCAGCCATGGCGCCTTCCTCTCCAAACCCCAAAGCCACATCCACCCAGTTCGGCACAACACCGACAAGGTGAAAATGCATCAAGTTTTCTTCTTGTGATTGTAGAAAAACATGTATGTACCATGGCCGTAGCATACTCTAACAATGTACACATATATTGTTTACTAGATTTTCATTTGAAATTAGTAGCTCAATGATGACTAAACATAGAGAACCTAAATGGAATGACGATGACGACTAGGTTCTGTACTTTGCATTGCATCAACAAGTGCTCCCTGACGAAGCAAGTTACCAAGAGAGTGGAGTTCATAAGCCATTGCCAAAAAATATGTGAACAAATCAAGGAGCGATTCAATGCAAATACGCGCAGAAAAGCTAGATCCATGTCATCAATCATCAATAGGTGGCACATTCTAGTGATGTGTTCAAATGCATACACGATGTATCATTTGCTTGAAGTGGTTGTTATCCCGAGCAAAAATGTCTGGTACGCACATTACATTTGTATGTTCTATGTTGCAATTCTGTTGTTATGGGCGTGGAAAGAAAAGTTGGGCTTCACTGAATATTACGCAGTTAGGCCTAACTTAGTCTTACACAAATAAGCACAGCTTAGTCTTTACACACACAAGCGTAACTAATGATAAAGATAAAGACAAATGGTTCATCGGATCTGCCAGTATGAGCACTAGGTCCCTGGAGCTGGTAGTATCGTCGGAACGAACCAAAATGATACGTTTGGCCGTATTTCATTCTCCTTCAAATCGTACGACCCCACTGATGAGCCAATTGTAGGCCCCCTCCCCCCGATGTGGATTCGGGTCCAGGTCGGATCTGGAGTGTCAACATGATAGGCGCATGAGTGTGCAACAAACACACAGTCTGCTATCAACACTGGAAGTGCTGGCACCTCAGCAACAACACCAACATGTTCTTCCTAGACTCCGGCAGCAGCCTCAGCAGGTATTTCATCGGCTTCACCAGCAGCAGCCTCAGCAGGTATTTCTTCAGCTTCACCAGCAGCAGCATTAGCAAGTATTTCGTCAGCTTCACCAGCAGCAGCATCACCAAGTATTTCGTCAGCTTCACCAGGAGCAGCAGCAGCATCTAGTTCTTCGTCAGCTCCACCACCACCAACACCACCAGCAGCAGCAGCATCAGGGGCCAGGGCTACCTAAGCAATTACAGGTTCAATAGCTCCAGGGGCTCCGACAAAGAAAGGGTAGTTGATCCCAAGAAACACAGATTGTCCCTTTAGATTGTTGACTCTGCTCCAGACTTGCTCTACTGGGTCTTTGGATGGGCATGCAGACCTCGAGAAAACGTGACACCGCAGCGATGGGTATGAAGAAAGTTGTGTCCCCATATGTTCTATTGTATCACCAACGCTCTTTAGTGCTCCCGTGATATGAATCCACATGAGTTCATCATCATGTTCCGTGTTGTCTCCGAGAGGTGCCAGGAACCAGCGCCGTGTCCCAAGTTCAGCATCTGCTACTCATCTTCGATGACCAGAGCTGGACTAATGCGTGGGGCTACGTGGGTACCGGCGTGATACTAATAGTCAGTAAGCAGAATTTTGAATGGGATTTTACATGCTATATGACACCATGACTCACCCCAAATGGACGACTCCCAAACACGCACGTCGCCGCTAGGTTCAGCGACCGCATAAATGCATTGCAGTCTGTACGAAGAGTAGCCGTAGGTGAAGACGGTGTCGACATACTTCTCCGGCCGCAGGAAGTCGTCTCGCAAGACTGTCCATTCATTGTCTTCTGGGCATCTAATGAATGTGATTGCCTTGTCGAACACCGCTAAGAGGTCGTACTCCCAGTTCTTCCACGCCCCCTTCCGCGGTCTATGTGGGAGTTGTACCTTCACGTGGTCAAGTTCTGCCATGTTGAACCTGTAAGCGAATTCAGAAATGGGCGGCAACCACCCGTTGTTGAATGCAGTAATGCCGACACCCCTCAAAGTTGGCACTTCAAGTCTCACCGATCTGTAGCCATTTTTAGAGTCCAATTACTACCATCCTGTGATAAAAGGACCAGCCACTCGTCGTTGCCACCCACCCAACTCTGGTCATCTTCCATTTCCGTCTCTTCTTCTTCCTTGATATTCACCACTACTGATTCGGACCACTTATCCAGCAACATCAGTTTTGCATGAATATTCTGCAAAGTTTGTTGTCAGTTGGTACAATCACCTAGCATGGATTCCATTGCAAATACAATTTGACAACTGGAACTTCAGATTAAAGTACACAAAATATCGCCTAAATACGAGTGTCTCCTTAGATATTGCCTAAATTATGCCTGTGTCACTATGAAGATACACAATATATGGAGTAGTAGCAGAGCCCCCAGAACAAACTCCTGACGATGATCATAAACAGCTCAGGGCCTAACAGCCTTAAATCGTCTAATCTGTTTGTCTTTATTTTAGGAAACAGAATATCACCTAGCAGGCATTCCATTGCAAAATCGAAATTGACATCTCGGCTATCACCTAAAGTAAGACTGTGTCACTACAAAAATACCAGAATATCAGGTACAAGTAGAGCTTCCGTAGTATAGAATAGTCTTAAATGGTTCGATTTATTCAAACCGCGCATGTACACAACACGATCGACGAAAGGAACATAGGATTCCGATGAGAGTTCAGTACATATGAATCAACGATATGACTGAACAAATAAGCTAGATATTGGAACTTACGTGGCCATCACAGTCGTTTGGCCATTTGCTATTATCGAGGTAAAGAAGGCCTGGCGTGCCGAACGGTTGTTCGGCCATGTTCCGCATCGTCAAGCGGTAGCCAGGGATGCAGCGAGCGAGGCGGCCGGCTGAGATGATGTCCAACCCCGAGGCGATCATGTGCACGTTTGCGGCGCTGAGGTTCGGCCATCCCCAATCCTCGTGGTAGCGGTTGCCCTGGCCATCCGCGTTGTCGTTGCATGCCTTTCGCTTCAACCTGCTGCTACCCCAAGCTCTACCCATAGCAGCAAATCTGGTAGATTAATGGAGGCATTGTGATAAGGAGGCGGATGGATTCTAGAGGGGATGGAATCAGGGATGGGGGCAGTTGTTTGAGTGGGGAGTGAATCTGCAAGGAACCGCCGCCACCGCTGGTTCTCGTCCACATGGAAGACAAGAAGGGGGGCATAATTATTGAGGGCGGGCACCAGAACCATCTAGAGGAAGTGAAAAAATAAATCGTAAGAGAGAAATGTGTGGCCCGCCTGTCAGTGAGTGAAGGTCGGGACGCGCAAACGTGCCTACGTTTTACTTGGATCATGCATGGCAGACGTCGATTCCACTGCACGCAAGTGGCGCAGAAAAAAATTTAGGAATCGCTAGCGTCGACGTGTAAAACCGCCGTTTTTCTCCACCTACACCCTACTACGAACAGTCGTGCACCATTCCAGATATTGGTAAGGGCGGTTCCAATCTTTCACTTCTCCGTCTCATTTCCTCCTCCATGGCCTCATTGTCTTTCTCCTCCACGGCCTCATCCATTTCCTCCACCACTGCATCACCCTCTTCCTCCGTATCATTTCCCTCTTGCCTGTAGTCATGGACGCTCCGGATGTCCAAAATGACGGAAGGCAAGAAACTGCGCACTTCAACATCGAAGTACCTGGCGAGAAGAAGATCGATGTCGTCTACACCACTGACCCTCGGACAGTGAGGAACACTCTGAATAATTACACGAGTGGGAGTTCGAAGAAAACAGGTTCATAGGTCTCGACCTCGAGTACAGCCGTGATCACCGTAGGATCGCCGTGGTGCAACTCTCCATGAAGGGGCACGTCCATGTATACCATCCTTTTTGCGAGAAGGGGGCTGACAGGAGCTGGTAGACTTTGCTGTCTTTTTGTTCCTGGACCGTCTGTTTGCAAAAGTTATTGCTATATTATTTGTCTGAATTCATTTTCATGCAGGTGGGGCGAAAGCATTAGGGATCTGTTTCATGACTTTCTCATGAACCAACACATAACATTTACTAGTGTTGACATCACGAATGACACTAAACTGCTTGAAAGCCCGACTGTCAACATTAGAATCCCAAAGGAGTGCAGAGTGGACATCCAGGAAATTTACTAGATCCTAGGGACGAAGGGCGGCAAGACTGGGATGGCCGCTCTTGCCTCCGAACTCATCGACCTGTGGTACGCTGACATGAAGGAAAGATTGCCAAGATATTCGTGGAGGCGTTTAGGGCACGATTACTGGGCGGATAAGCCACTTTCTGAACCAAATTTGAAGTACGCTACAATTGACGGGTATGTTAGCCACGAGCTGTACCGCCAGATTGTAAAATCTCGTTCCAGGCATCGCATCATTGAACCACCACCAAGGCAGGTTGTTTGCCCCAGATGTTGGAGTGTAGATGAATCTACAAACCGGGGCAAGCGACCGAAGGCATCCTGGGATCGGTTGCCTTCTCCAACATGCTGGGATGTAGACTATTAGTGCATGATTGTTGTGTTTATGAAAACATGTTATTTCAGAAGTACACTATGTGAGCAATTACGAACTGCTGTGTATTACCATTGTCAAACTATAATCTAGGTTTGGTTATGACTGTATCCGTCGCTCTAATCTGGGTTTGGTTATGACTTATGACTGTATCACACCTTATGCATTTCAGTCCTATATTCTGCCGCATGCAAATGGCACAGACAAAATATGTAAGAATGAATGTTGAGCATACAAAAGGGGCAATGTAATTCATACAGGTTAAGTAGCTAATAGCACAGGGATCATACGAGCTTGGTTCTTACACACAGAATGCTTACAAAATACATGCGAGATAAAATACAGGCGAGATAAAACTAGGAATGAAATGCGAAACTAGTAGTCGTAAACATCACACTCACCCACCCGCCAAATCCTGTTGAGCATCTCGTAGCAGAGCTACGCGTCCCTGGCTGCATACTTGATCGCATCGTAATCCAGGTGCCTCCACTCCCATCGCTCGTGCAGGTGCTTCGGGAACTCGACTTTCATGCCGGCGTACTCGTGGTCGATGATGTCGGCAGCGAGTCTAGCCATGCCGGCTTTCCCCATACCGCCATCCGGGTACCTCCACAAACGTTGGAGATCGACGTGATTGACGACATGAACGAGGAGATCCTGTTCTAGCTTCGGAGTGTCGTTCTTGATGTCGACGCTAGTGAAGTAGATCTCCCTCCTGTGTAGGAACTCTCAAAGCTCTGAGCATACAGATTTGGCCCTACATACGTGATATAGGAGGCAGTGGTTGCGCATGGACAGCTGCAAAAGCGCCATCCTCTTCATATCTCCGATATACTCGAGGTCAAGGCCGACGATCTTGTACCTGTCCATCGGCTCCCGTAGCCACCGCTCATACATTGCGATGACCTTGGCGACCTCCGCTGACGCATTTGTGTGGACGACCGTCAGCTTGGTGGTGCCATGGGCGGTGACGATGTACTCGTCGGTAGTCACTCCCGTCGCCGAACACGCCGTACTCTGCGTCCATGGTAGCAACTAATGCGGCAGCGGTGGCCTAGGGTCGGTAGCGGTGGCTGGGACTGGGCGTGTGATGGAGTGATTTGTTGCGGTGGTATGGTCAGGCGGTGCCCGCGGCAGCGTCGATGGTTCTTGCGATGGCGACCGAGGCGAAAGGAATGAGTTGGGAATTTTTGCACAGTGATGTGCTAAGCATACGGAAGGTGATGCTTAAATTCTGTTTACCAATATTCCGGTCATACCCATGCGGAAGCAAGTTTGACCGGGCGAGCACCGATGGTTTCCAATCCTAGCGATTAAATTCAGCGTCCGTCCCGGTAGGCGATGGGACGGGTATGCGACATGGCTTTGGCGTGGCAGAGACCGGTCACGTAGACCACCGTCCCGTTGCCAATCCGCAGCGGGTGCGCGGTGCTGACACGACATAACGTGCCAGGACAGAAGGAAGTGTACAGTTATTATTAATTCCTAACAAGTTTAAGAAGTGTAAGCATAAACATGGACCTAGCATCCCTGCACCCCGAGGCAACCGCCCAGCCGATCAGGCCTGCCGATTGCGCAAAGCTTGTCCAGAATTTGCCAAAATGAAGCTCGTTTGCCCATGCTTCTATAAGTTTCTCTGTAGGCCACTTGTGTAAGCATGCACGATCAATCAACTTTGCAACACACATGTCGGTGGAAAAGCATTAGGTTTCGACGCACCACATAGTTTAGGGATTTAGAATAGCTACATTGTGGAGCTCTAGCCAAATTGCATGGTAAAGCCAAATTCAGCTTTTTGTCAGATTTAGCTATAGCAACATTGTGTCTCGTTTGTCCTCACTTTTTCCCTCCCGATATTCTGAAGCCCTCACATGCGCTCAAAGGGGTGTGCCGTCTAGTCAAAGGCTTGGCCGTTACATGCGTCATGACGCCTAAAGTGGAAGTTTTTTTGTTATTTGGCCTTTTTAAGAGCACCTTTTCCCCTCTCTCTCTCTAATAGTTGCGTTTTGTTTGCCCAAAAAGGTAGGGAATCTAGAGCAACTTCTCTCTTCATTCATTGTTCCTTTTGCGATCGTTTTTCCCCAATCTGGTAGCAAATCTAGAGCAGCAAAACAAACCAGCACCATAAATAAATTCAGTAAACAGAGCAGATGTAGATAAAGCAGCTAATATAGGTTATATAGTACGGTACTTAACGAGGTTCGACAATTAGCCTGCTCAGCAGCAGCAGCAGCTGACATGTTCAACACAGACAAGACAAAAGAAGCTGCTTTACAGTAGCAGCAGCTGATCAGTGGCCCCTCGTGGCCTCTGCCAGGAGGGCATCCGCCTCCTCCCTCTAGCGCCTCCTCCACTTCTTGCTACCCAGCCCCTTGAACTTGGGTGCCTTGGGTCTGATCGGGGGCATGCGACCCTCCTCGATAGCCACCTTCTGGAGGTTGCGGAGGTGAAGACCGAGCGCCTGGTGCTTGGCCATGAAGCCGTGGATGTTCACGGACTCGCCGCAGGTCCTCACGTCCTCGGCATGCTTCACGAGGGAGTTAAAGTCCGTGGCGCGGAGCCTCCTGGTGGGGCAGAAGGGTCACCTGTACACGTCGTCAGCGAAGAAGTTGTTGTACTGACCAAACTTTAGCCTCCTCGGCACATGACGAGTCTTGGTGTCCTTGGATTCGTTGTCGCTGCGGAGGTCGCTGCTATCCTCCTGTTGGAAAAAAACAGTAGAGTGAAATAAGGACATGATGGAGATACTTTGATTATCGGGATTAATTTTTTGCATAAATTAACTGAATGAGATCTCCCGATTATTCCCCAAATCTCAAACCAAATCAACTACTGATCCCAACTACGACACAGGGGATTCATTGAAAATCGAGACCTAACACAAGAGGATTAGCTACTGTAAAAAATACGAACAGCCGAGCCCTAATAACATACGATCTAGCATCCAACGATGGGAACGAGGGAAGAACAAGGGAAGGGGAGAAAACCCTGGTTACCTCAGACCATGGGTCGGCGATGCTGGTGTCGTAGGGGTTCTCCGGCCTTATGTAGACAACCTCCTCATAGGGGTCCCAGCCGAGCGGGATCTATCTGAGACCGACGGGGGCATCCTCGCTGGTGGCTACAGCGGATGTGGGGACGGGGACAGGGGGCTCCTCGCCGGTGGCCTTGGAGGCTCCGATGGCCATCGTGCCATTCTTCTCCATCACCAGCGTGGTTGGAGTTTTGTTGGGCATTTGCAGAAGGTGATGGTAAAGTGGAGACGGTTGAGAGAGCGAGTGCGTGATGAGAGGGAGTGGGGAGGCCTCTATTAAAGGAGAAGGGAAGCGACGTTTCCTTGCACTACCATGCAGCGCATACGCTAATGCACCATGCACGGCCACACGTGTCCGCTACCGCCCCGTGCACCGCACAAGCGTACCGTGAGTCGCGTTTTTTCCCTCGTGTCTAACCCTGGTGATTCAGTTGTACTTAGTTTTCCCTCGAGCGTAACACTTGCGGTTTGGTTCCATTTTAAAATCATTTTCTATTTTCTATTTGAATCCCTTTGTCATGCTTGCCCTTGTTTTTTAAATTCTACTCAGTCTTGCCCTTGGTTTTTAAGTTCTACTCAGTTTTGCCCTTGGTTTCTACTCCGTTTTCCCCTCTCTTTGTATCCATCTCTCGCACATGTGCTCATCTTCGCTGCTACGCTCTGATTGGTCGAGATAGTTGTCATACGGATCGTGCCCACCAACTGTTGATCCTCTGTGATCTAGCGGACAGGATAACCCTTATATCTGTCGGGGGGCACCCCTCTATCCATGCAAAATAATGAGTATGCCACCGGAACTTTAACTCCATAAACAGATGAACTTGAATATATTTTGAAGGGTACGAAAATAGAAATCCCCATAGTTTAAGGGTCTAGATACAGTAAGAGAACTAAATATTATTAGTGGCCGGGCCAGCACAGTGACGGGTTGGTCGGGTAGAAGTTGTTGATTCCTATGTAAGGGGACACTAGGGTGGTCTTGACATACTCCCTCAGGAATTTGCCATAAGCAGCATGCTTAGCCTTGGTCGCCGACTTGTGTTTACTATCCGGGCTTTTACCGATGCCAACCGCATGCAGAATCAAGCTGGAAATCCTCGGGTTGACTCCTTTCTTACAGAAAGGGCACTTGAGCTCCCCAAGTCGAGTGCGGAAACGGATTATCCTGCCCTTGAGCTTCTTCATGACATGGCCGCTCTTGTTGTCCTTGGTCTCATTGTCAGAGTCCATCTCACTTGAATACACCTGTAATGTATGGAATACAAACCGAAATGAGCAAAATAATAAATATATATTCCTTCCATCATTCCAAGTTACTTTCGATGAAATAACTTGTCTATATAGGTTCAGCAGTTCATTACGGTCGTCTCCCCAGCTCGCTCCTAAATTAATGTGGTTTGTGTTCTTGGTAACTTATTAATAAATAAATAATATGGATTCATTCAGAACAGACTAGATCTCTCCATGTACCGGTTCGTATGTTGCATCTAATCATTAGGACTAGATTTTTTATGACGCTAGGATAGATTAAGCTCGAGCAGAAAATATGAAACATGTATAAATAGATGTACCTCCGGGTACACGAGCGGAGCGTGTTCGTCGAACTCCACGCCCTCATCGGCGCCTCCGAAGTCATCAGCACTGGCGAGCACATGGTCCCCCAAGGGGTTGAACTGCACGTCCTCCTCGCCTTGTGTTGCGTGATGCTCCTCCAGATCTGCCGCATGAAGCACCACCCCGGCGGCGATGCCCGGACACTCACCCCCACGCACTGGTTTCGTGGAGAAGGTTCGTGCAAGTACGTTCAAGATTGTCGGGTTTTGCTAGATAGGGAAGAGAGAGTAGTGGATGAGTGTGAATGGAGGACCCGATAGGCTAGGTTTTTAATGCGGGGACATTTAGGTCTCCTCGAGGGCCCCGGTTGGCAGCTCTTCAGGCTGCGGCTGCCGCGTGGAAGGTTCGTGTGGTGGGGGCCTGTTGGAAGTAAGAGTGCAGGCGTGCTGCATAGTAAAAATGGTATAACCCATGGGCCGTGGATGACCAGTTGTCGTGCAGTAGACTTGTAGCCTTTGTAGACTAGATTAAACATGACATGACCACTCGATGACTTTTTCCATGGACGGCATCGTGTTCCTTCCTCTAGAAGTCTCGTTGAGGGAGACGTCCGTGCTGTCTCGCATTGTCCTATAAAGGGCACGACGTGTGCAATGAGCCTCGTTGGATCACACAGGATCAACGATTGGTGCGCACGATCCGCGTGACAAATGTGACAACCAATCAGGGCGTAGCATACATAGTGGGCACAGGTTTGGGCTTGTACGAAAGAGAGAGGGGGCAAAACTAGGTAGTATCAAAAAAACAAGGGCAAAGCTAAGTAGTATAAAAATGTAAAGTGGGTGTCTTTTACAATGAAATGCATCATGGCATACATCAAACTATACCAAGATAGATCCACTAGAGTTCATTGCATGTCTGTTCTTTCCACAAACCAAACATGGATCAACCAATGGTCATTGCATGTGTGTTCTTTTCCACAAACCACATATGGATCCATTAGAGTCACTGCATGTGTGTTCTTTTCACAAACCACACATGGATCAACCAACGTCATTGGATGTGTGTTCTTTTCCACAAACTATATATGGATCAACCAGTGGTCATTGAATGTGTGCTCTTTTCACAAACCACATATGTATCAACCAGTGTTCATTGCACGTGTGTTCTTTCCACCAAACACACATGGCAATACCAGTGTCATTGCATGTGTGTTCTTTCCACAAATCACATATGGACCCACTAGAGTCATTGCTTGTGTGTTCTTATACTAAAACCAGCACTAGATTCATTGCATGTGCGTTCTTTTCACAAACAACATATCGATCCACCAGTGTTCACTGCGTGTGTTCTTTCCACAAACCACTTATGGATCCACCAGTGTTCATTGTATGTGTGTTCTTTTCCACAAACCACATATGGATCAACCAGTGTTCATTGCATGTGTGTTCTTTTCACAAACCACACATGGAACCACGAGTGTCATTGCATGCGTGTTCTTTCCACAAACCACACATGGATCAACCAGTGGTCATTGCATGTGTGTTCTTTTCCACAAACCACATATGGATCCATTAGAGTCATTGCATGTGTGTTATTTCCACAAACCACACATGGATCAACCAATGTCAATGCATGTGTGTTTTTTCCACAAAGCACACATGGATCAACGAGTGTTCACCGCATGTGTGTTCTTTTCACAAACCACATGTGGACCCACTAGAGTCATTGCATGTGTGTTCTTATACTAAAACCAGCACTAGACACATTGCATGTGTGTTCTTTTCACAAACCACACATGGATCCATTAGTCATTGCATGTGGGTTCTTTTCCACAAACCACACATGGATCAACCAATGGCATTGCATGTGTGTTCTTTTCACACACACATGGATCAACCAGTGTTCATTGCATGTGTGTTATTTTCCACAAACCACATATGGATCAACCAGTGGTCATTGCATGTGTGTTCTTATACTAAAACCAGCACTAGAGTCATTGCATGTATGTTCTTTCCACAAACCACACATGGATCCACTAGTGTCATTGCATGTGTGTTCTTTCCACAAACCACAAATGGATCAACCAGTGGTCACTGCATGTGTGTTATTTCCACAAACCACATATGGATTAACCAGTGGTCATTGCATGTGTGTTCTTTCCACAAATCACATATGGACCCACTAGAGTCATTGTTTGTTTGTTCTTATACTAAAACCACCACTAGAGTCATTGCATGTGTGTTCTTTTCACAAACAACATATGGATCCACAAGTGTTCACTACATGTGTGTTCTTTTCCACAAACCACATATGGATCCACCAGTGTTCATTGCATGTGTGTTCTTTTCCAAAACCACAAATGGATCAACCAGTGGTCATTGCATGTGTGCTCTTATACTAAAACCAGCACTAGAGTCATTGCATGTATGTTCGTTCCACAAACCACACATGGATCCACCAGTGTGATTGCATGTGTGTTCTTTCCACAAACCACACATGGATTAACCAGTCGTCATTGCATGTGTGTTCTATTCCATAAACCACAAATGGATCAACCAGTGGTCATTGCATGTGTGTTCTTTTCACAAACCACATATGGATCAACCAGTGTTCATTGCATGTGTATTCTTTCCACAAACCACACATGGATCAACCAGTGTCATTGCATGTGGGTTCTTTCCACAAATCACATAAGGACCCACTAGAGTCATTGCTTGTGAGTTCTTATACTAAAACCAACACTAGATTCATTGCATGTGTGTTCTTTTCGCAAACAACATATGGATCCACTAGTGTTCACTACATGTGTGTTCTTTCCACAAACCACTTATGGATCCACCAATGTTCATTGTATGTGTGTTCGTTTCGACAAACCACATATGGAACAAACAGTGTTCATTGCATGTGTGCTCTTTTCACAAACCACACATGGATCCACTAGTGTCACTGCATGCGTGTTCTTTCCACAAACCACACATGGATCAACCAGCGGTCATTGCATGTGTGTTCTTTTCCACAAACCACATATGGATCCATTAGAGTCATTGCATGTGTGTTATTTCCAGAAACCACACATGGATCAACCAATGTCATTGCATGTGTGTTCTTTCCACAAACCACACATGGATCAACCAGTGTTCACTGCATGTCTGTTCTTTTCACAAACCACATGTTGACCCACTAGAGTCATTGCATGTGTGTTTGTATACTAAAACCAACACTAGACTCATTGCATGTGTGTTCTTTTCACAAACCACATGTGGATCCATTAAATTCATTGCATGTGTGTTCTTTTCACAAACCACATATGGATCCACCAGTGTTCACTGCATGTGTGTTATTTCCACAAACCACTTATGGATCCACCAGTGTTCATTGTATGTGTGTTCTTTTCCACAAACCACATATGGATAAACCAGTGTTCATTGCATGTGTGTTCTTTTCAGAAACCACACATGGATCCACCAGTGTTCATTGCATGTGTGTTCTTTTCCACAAACCACATATGGATCAACGAGTGGTCATTACATGCGTGTTCTTATACTAAAACCAGCACTAGACTCATTGCATGTGTGTTCTTTTCCACAAACCACACATGGATCCACTAGTGTCATTGCATGTGTGTTCTTTCCACAAACCACACATGCATCAACCAGTGGTCACTGCATGTGTGTTCTTTTCCACAAACCACATATGGATCAAACAGTGGTCATTGCATGTGTGTTCTTTCCACAAATCACATATGGACCCACTAGAGTCATTGCATGTGTGTTCTTATACTAAAACCAGCACTAGAGTCATTGCATGTGTGTTCTTTTCAGAAACAACATATGGATCCACCAGTGTTCACCACATGTGTGTTCTTTTCCACAAACCACGTATGGATCAACCAGTGGTCATTGCATGTGCGTTCTTTTACTAAAACCAGCACTAGAGTCATTGCATGTATGTTCTTTCCACAAACCACACATGGATCCACCAGTGTCATTGCATGTGTGTTCTTTCCACAAACCACACATGGATCAACCAGTGGTCATTGCATGTGTGTTCTTTTCCACAAACCACATATGGATCAACCAGTGGTCATTTCATGAGTATTCTTTTCACAAACCACATATGGATCAACCAGTGTTCATTGCATGTGTGTTCTTTCCACAAACCACACATGGATCAACCAGTGTTCATTGCATGTGTGTTCTTATACCAAAACCAACACTAGACTCATTACATGTGTGTTCTTTTCACAAACCACATATGGATCCATTAGATTCATTGCATGTGTGTTCTTTTCACAAACCACATATGGATCCACCATTGTTCACTCCATGTCTGTTCTTTCCACAAACCACTTATGGATCCACCACTATTCATTGCATGTGTGTTCTTTTCCACAAACCACATATGGATCAATCAGTGGTCATTGCATGTGTGTTCTTAAAAAAAACCAGCACTAGAGTCATTGTATGTGTGTTCTTTTCACAAACCACATATGGATTAACCAGTGTTCATTGCATGTGTGTTCTTTTCCACAAACCACATATGGATCCATTAGAGTCATTGCATGTGTGTTATTTCCACAAACCACACATGGATCAACCAATGTCAATGCATGTGTGTTCTTTACACAAACCACACATGGATCAACCAGTGTTCACTGCATGTGCGTTCTTTTCACAAACCACATGTGGACCCACTAGAGTCATTGCATGTGTGTTCTTATACTAAAACCAGCACTAGACTCATTGCATGTGTGTTCTTTTCACAAACCACATATGGATCCATTAGATTCATTGCATGTGTGTTCTTTTCACAAACCACATATGGATCCCCCAGTGTTACTGCATGTGTTCTTTTCACAAACCACTTATGGATCCACCAGTGTTCATTGTATGTGTGTTCTTTTGCATAAACCACATATGGATCAACCAGTGTTCATTGCATGCGTGTTCTTTTCACAAACCACACATGGATCCACCAGTGTTCATTGCATGTGTGTTCTTTTCCACAAACCACATATGGATCAACCAGTGGTCATTGCATGTGTGTTCTTATACTAAAACCAGCACTAGACTCATTGCATGTGTGTTATTTTCCACAAACCACACATGGATCCACTAGTGTCATTGCTTGTGTGTTCTTTCCACAAACCACACATGGATCAACCAGTGGTCACTGCATGTGTGTTCTTTTCCAGAAATCACATATGGACGCACTAGAGTCATTGCTTGTGTGTTCTTATACTAAAACCAGCACTAGATTCATTGCATGTGTGTTCTTTTCACAAATAACACATGGATCAACCAGTGGTCATTGCATGTGTGTTCTTTCCACAAACCACTTACGGATCCACCATTGTTCATTGTATGTGTGTTCTTTTCGACAAACCACATATGGATCAACTAGTGTTCATTGCATGTGTGTTCTTTTCACAAACCACACATAGATCCACCAGTGTCATTGCATGTGTCTTCTTTCCACAAACCACACATGGATCAACCAGTGGTCATTGCATGTGTGTTCTTTTCCACAAACCACATATGGATCCATTAGAGTCGTTTCATGTGTGTTATTTCCACAAGCCACACATGGATCAACCAATGTCATTGCATGTGTGTTCTTTCCACAAACTACACATGGATAAACCAGTGTTCACTGCATGTGTGCTCTTTTCACAAACCACATGTGGACCCACTAGAGTCATTGCATGTGTGTTCTTATACCAAAACCAACACTAGACTCATTACATGTGTGTTCTTTTCACAAACCACATATGGATCCATTAGATTCATTGCATGTGTGTTCTTTTCACAAACCACATATGGATCCACCATTGTTCACTCCATGTCTGTTCTTTCCACAAACCACTTATGGATCCACCACTATTCATTGCATGTGTGTTCTTTTCCACAAACCACATATGGATCAATCAGTGGTCATTGCATGTGTGTTCTTATAAAAAACCCAGCACTAGAGTCATTGTATGTGTGTTCTTTTCACAAACCACATATGGATTAACCAGTGTTCATTGCATGTGTGTTCTTTTCCACAAACCACATATGGATCCATTAGAGTCATTGCATGTGTGTTATTTCCACAAACCACACATGGATCAACCAGTGGTCATTGCATGTGTGTTCTTTTCCACAAACCACATATGGATCAACCAGTGGTCATTTCATGTGTATTCTTTTCACAAACCACATATGGATCAACCAGTGTTCATTGCATGTGTGTTCTTTCCACAAACCACACATGGATCAACCAGTGTTCATTGCATGTGTGTTCTTATACCAAAACCAACACTAGACTCATTGCATGTGTGTTCTTTTCACAAACCACATATGGATTAACCAGTGTTCATTGCATGTGTGTTCTTTTCCACAAACCACATATGGATCCATTAGAGTCATTGCATGTGTGTTATTTCCACAAACCACACATGGATCAACCAGTGGTCATTGCATGTGTGTTCTTTCCACAAATCACATATGGATCAACCAGTGTTCACTGCATGTGTGTTCTTTTCACAAACCACATGTGGACCCACTAGAGTCATTGCATGTGTGTTCTTATACTAAAACCAGCACTAGACTCATTGCATGTGTGTTCTTTTCACAAACCACATATGGATCCATTAGATTCATTGCATGTGTGTTCTTCACAAACCACATATGGATCCCCCAGTGTTCACTACATGTTTTCTTTTCACAAACCACTTATGGATCCACCAGTGTTCATTGTATGTGTTTTCTTTTCCACAAACCACATATGGATCAACCAGTGTTCATTGCATGTGTGTTCTTTTCACAAACCACACATGGATCCACCAGTGTTCATTGCATGTGTGTTCTTTTCCACAAACCACATATGGATCAACCAGTGGTCATTGCATGTGTGTTCTTATACTAAAACCAGCACTAGACTCATTGCATGTGTGTTCTTTTCCACAAACCACACATGGATCCACTAGTGTCATTGCTTGTGTGTTCGTTCCACAAACCACACATGGATCAACCAGTGGTCACTGCATGTGTGTTCTTTTCCACAAATCACATATGGACCCACTAGAGTCATTGCTTGTGTGTTCTTATACTAAAACCAGCACTAGATTCATTGCATGTGCGTTCTTTTCACAAACAACATATCGATCCACCAGTGTTCACTGCATGTGTGTTCTTTCCATAAACCACTTATGTATCCACCAGTGTTCATTGTATCTGTGTTCTTTTCCACAAACCACATATGGATCAACCAGTGTTCATTGCATGTGTGTTCTTTTCACAAACCACAAATAGATCCACCAGTGTCATTGCATGCGTGTTCTTTCCACAAACCACACATGGATCAACCTGTGGTCATTGCATGTGTGTTCTTTTCCACAAACCACATATGGATCCATCAGAGTCATTTCATGTGTGTTATTTCCACAAACCACACATGGATCAACCAATGTCATTGCATGTGTGTTCTTTCCACAAACCACACATGGATCAACCAGTGTTCACTGCATGTGTGCTCTTTTCACAAACCACATGTGGACCCACTAGAGTCATTGCATGTGTGTTCTTATACCAAAACCAACACTAGACTCATTACATGTGTGTTCTTTTCACAAACCACATATGGATCCATTAGATTCATTGCATGTGTGTTCTTTTCACAAACCACATATGGATCCACCATTGTTCACTCCATGTTTGTTCTTTCCACAAACCACTTATGGATCCACCACTATTCATTGCATGTGTGTTCTTTTCCACAAACCACATATGGATCAATCAGTGGTCATTGCATGTGTGTTCTTATAAAAAAACCAGCACTAGAGTCATTGTATGTGTGTTCTTTTCACAGACCACATATGGATTAACCAGTGTTCATTGCATGTGTGTTCTTTTCCACAAACCACATATGGATCCATTAGAGTCATTGTATATGTGTTAATTCCACAAACCACACATGGATCAACGAATGTCAATGCATGTGTGTTCTTTCCACAAACCACACATGGATCAACCAGTGTTCACTGCATGTGTGTTCTTTTCACAAACCACATGTGGACCCACTAGAGTCATTGCATGTGTGTTCTTATACTAAAACCAGCACCAGACTCATTGCATGTGTGTTCTTTTCACAAACCACATATGGATCCATTAGATTCATTGCATGTGTGTTCTTTTTACAAACCACATATGGATCCCCCAGTGTTCACTACATGTGTTCTTTTCACAAACCACTTATGGATCCACCAGTGTTCATTGTATGTGTGTTCTTTTCCACAAACCACATATGGATCAACCAGTGTTCATTGCATGTGTGTTCTTTTCACAAACCACACATGGATCCACCGGTGTTCATTGCATGTGTCTTCTTTTCCACAAACCACATATGGATCAACCAGTGGTCATTGCATGTGTGTTCTTATACTAAAACCAGCACTAGACTCATTGCATGTGTGTTCTTTTCCACAAACCACACATGGATCCACTAGTGTCATTGCTTGTGTGTTCTTTCCACAAACCACACATGGATCAACCAGTGGTCACTGCATGTGTGTTCTTTTCCACAAATCACATATGGACCCACTAGAGTCATTGCTTGTGTGTTCTTATACTAAAACCAGCACTAGATTCATTGCATGTGTGTTCTTTTCACAAACAACATATGGATCCACCAGTGTTCACTGCATGTGTGTTCTTTCCATAAACCACTTATGTATCCACCAGTGTTCATTGTATCTGTGTTCTTTTCCACAAACCACATATGGATCAACCAGTGTTCATTGCATGTGTGTTCTTTTCACAAACCACACATAGATCCACAAGTGTCATTACATGCGTGTTCTTTCCACAAACCACACATGGATCAACCAGTGGTCATTGCATGTGTGTTCTTTTCCACAAACCACATATGGATCCATTAGAGTCATTTCATGTGTGTTATTTCCACAAACCACACATGGATCAACCAATGTCATTGCATGTGTGTTCTTTCCACAAACCACACATGGATCAACTAGTGTTCACTGCATGTGTGCTGTTTTCACAAACCACATGTGGACCCACTAGAGTCATTGCATGTGTGTTCTTATACCAAAACCAACACTAGACTCATTACATGTGTGTTCTTTTCACAAACCACATATGGATCCATTAGATTCATTGCATGTGTGTTCTTTTCACAAACCACATATGGATCCACCATTGTTCACTCCATGTCTGTTCTTTCCACAAACCACTTATGGATCCACAACTATTCATTGCATGTGTGTTCTTTTCCACAAACCACATATGGATCAATCAGTGGTCATTGCATGTGTGTTCTTATACAAAAACCAGCACTAGAGTCATTGTATGTGTGTTCTTTTCACAAACCACATATGGATTAACCAGTGTTCATTGCATGCGTGTTCTTCACACAAACCACACATGGATTAACCAGTGTCATTGTGTGTGTGTTCTTTGAACAAATCACATATTGACCCACTAGAGTCATTCCTTGTTTGTTCGTATACTAAAACCAGCACTAGATTCATTGCATGTGTGTTCTTTTCACAAACAACATATGGATCCACCAGTGTTCACTACATGTGTGTTGTTTCCACAAACCACTTATGGATCCACCAGTGTTCACTGTATGTGTGTTCTTTCCCACAAAACACATATGGATCAACCAGTGTTCATTGCATGTGTGTTCTTTTCACAAACCACACATGGATCCACCAGCGTCATTGCATGCGTGTTCTTCCCACAAACCACACATGGATCAACTAGTGGTCATTGCATGTGTGTTCTTATCCACAAACCACATATGGATCCATTGGAGTCATTGCATGTGTGTTACTTCCACAAACCACACATGGATCAACCAATGTCGTTGCATGTGTATTCTTTCCACAAACCACACATGGATCAACTAGTGTTCACTACATGTGCGTTCTTTTCACAAACCACATGTGGACCCACTAGAGTCATTGCATGTGTGTTCTTATACTAAAACCAGCACTAGACTCATTGCATGTGTGTTCTTTTCACAAACCACACATGGATCCACTAGAGTTCATTGCATGCGTGTTCTTTCCACAAACAACACATGGATCAACCAGTGGTCATTGCATGTGTGTTCTTTTCCACAAACCACATATGGATCCATTAGAGTCATTGCATGTGTGTTCTTTTCCACAAGCCACACATAGATCAACCAATGGCATTGCATGTGTGTTCTTTCCATAAACCACACATGGACCAACCAGTGTTTATTGCATGTGTGTTCTTTTCCACAAACCACATATGGATCAACCAGTGTTCATTGCATGTATGTTCTTTTCCATAAACCACATATGGATCAACCAGTGGTCATTGCATGTGAGTTCTTATACTAAAACCAGCATTAGAGTCATTGCATGTATGTTCTTTCCACAAACCACACATGGATCCACTAGTGTCATTGCATGTGAGTTCTTTCCACAAACCACACATGGATCAACCAGTGGTCACTACATGTGTGTTCTTTTCCACAAACCACATTTGGATCCATTAGATTCATTGCATGTGTGTTCTTTTCACAAACCACATATGGATCCCCCAGTGTTCACTGCATGTGTGTTCTTTTCACAAACCACTTACGGATCCACCAGTGTTCATTGTATGTGTGTTCTTTTCCGCAAACCACATACGGATCAACCAGTGTTCATTGCATGTGTGTTCTTTTCACAAACCACACATGGATCCACCAGTGTTCATTGCATATGTGTTCTTTTCCACAAACCACATATGGATCAACCAGTGGTCATTGCATGTGTGTTCTTATACTAAAACCAGCACTAGACTCATTGCATGTGTGTTCTTTTCCACAAACCACACATGGATCCACTAGTGTCATTGCTTGTGTGTTCTTTCCATAAACCACACATGGATCAACTAGTGGTCACTGCATGTGTGTTCTTTTCCACAAATCACATATGGACCCACTAGAGTCATTGCTTGTGTGTTCTTATACTAGAACCAGCACTAGATTCATTGCATGTGTGTTCTTTTCCACAAACCACATATGGATCAACCAGTGTTCATTGCATGTATGTTCTTTTCCATAAACCACATATGGATCAACCAGTGGTCATTGCATGTGTGTTCTTATACTAAAACCAGCACTAGAGTCATTGCATGTATGTTCTTTCCACAAACCACACATGGATCCACTAGTGTCATTGCATGTGAGTTCTTTCCACAAACTACACATGGATCAACCAGTGGTCACTACATGTGTGTTCTTTTCCACAAACCACATATGGATTAACCAGTGGTCATTGCATGTGTGTTCTTTCCACAAACCACATATGGACCCACTAGAGTCATTGCTTGTGTGTTCTTATACTAAAACCAGCACTAGAGTCATTCCATGTGTGTTCTTTTCACAATCAACATATGGATCCACCCGTGTTCACTACATGTGTGTTCTTTTCCACAAACCACATATGGATCCACCAGTGTTCATTGCACGTGTGTTCTTTTCTAGAAACCACATTTGGATCAACCAGTGGTCATTGCATGTGTGTTCTTTTACTAAAACCAGCACTAGAGTCATTGCATGTATGTTCTTTCCACAAACCACACATGGATCCACCAGTGTCATTGCATGTGTGTTCTTTCCACAAACCACACATGGATCAACCAGTGGTCATTGCATGTGTGTTCTTTCCACAAACCACTTATGGATCCACCACTGTTCATTGTATGTGTGTTCTTTTCGACAAACCACATATGGATCAACTAGTTTTCATTGCATGTGTGTTCTTTTCACAAACCACACATGGATCCACCAGTGTCGTTGCATGCGTGTTCTTTCCACAAACCACACATGGATCAACCAGTGGTCATTGCATGTGTGTTCTTTTCCACAAACCACATATGGATCCATTAGAGTCATTGCATGTGTGTTATCTCCACAAACCACACATGGATCAACCAATGTCATTGCATGTGTGTTCTTTCCACAAACCACACATGGATCAAACAGTGTTCACTGCATGTGTGTTCTTTTCACATACCACATGTGGACCCACTAGAGTCATTGCATGAGTGTTCTTATACTAAAACCAGCACTAGACTCATTGCATATGTGTTCTTTTCACAAACCACATATGGATCCATTAGATTCATTGCATGTGTGTTCTTTTCACAAACCACATATGGATCCCCCAGTGTTCACTGCATGTGTGTTCTTTTCACAAACCACTTATGGATCCACCAGTGTTCATTGTATGTGTGTTCTTTTCCACAAACCACATACGGATCAACCAGTGTTCATTGCTTGTGTGTTTTGTTCACAAACCACACATGGATCCACCAGTGTTCATTGCATATGTGTTCTTTTCCACAAACCACATATGGATCAACCAGTGGTCATTGCATGTGTGTTCTTATACTAAAACCAGCACTAGACTCATTGCATGTGTGTTCTTTTCCACAAACCACACATGGATCCACTAGTGTCATTGCTTGTGTGTTCTTTCCACAAACCACACATGGATCAACCAGTGGTCACTGCATGTGTGTTCTTTTCCACAAATCACATATGGACCCACTAGAGTCATTGCTTGTGTGTTCTTATACTAAACCAGCACTAGATTCATTGCATGTGTGTTCTTTTCACAAACAACATATGGATCCACCAGTGTTCACTTCATGTGTGTTCTTTCCATAAACCACTTATGTATCCACCAGTGTTCATTGTATCTGTGTTCTTTTCCACAAACCACATATGGATCAACCAGTGTTCATTGCATGTGTGTTCTTTTCACAAACCACACATGGATCCACCAGTGTCATTGCATGTGTGTTATTTCCACAAACCACACATGGATCAACCAATGTCATTGCATGTGTGTTCTTTCCATAAACCACACATGGATCAACCAGTGGTCATTGCATGTGTGTTCTTTTCCACAAACCACATATGGATCCATTAGAGTCATTGCATGTTTGTTATCTCCACAAACCACACATGGATCAACCAATGTCATTGCATGTGTGTTCTTTCCACAAACCACACATGGATCAAACAGTGTTCACTGCATGTGTGTTCTTTTCACATACCACATGTGGACCCACTAGAGTCATTGCATGAGTGTTCTTATACTAAAACCAGCACTAGACTCATTGCATATGTGTTCTTTTCACAAACCACATATGGATCCATTAGATTCATTGCATGTGTGTTCTTTTCACAAACCACATATGGATCCCCCAGTGTTCACTGCATGTGTGTTCTTTTCACAAACCACTTATGGATCCACCAGTGTTCATTGTATGTGTGTTCTTTTCCACAAACCACATACGGATCAACCAGTGTTCATTGCATGTGTGTTTTGTTCACAAACCACACATGGATCCACTAGTGTTCATTGCATATGTGTTCTTTTCCACAAACCACATATGGATCAACCAGTGGTCATTGCATGTGTGTTATTATACTAAAACCAGCACTAGACTCATTGCATGTGTGTTCTTTTCCACAAACCACACATGGATCCACTAGTGTCATTGCTTGTGTGTTCTTTCCACAAACCACACATGGATCAACCAGTGGTCACTGCATGTGTGTTCTTTTCCACAAATCACATATGGACCCACTAGAGTCATTGCTTGTGTGTTCTTATACTAAACCAGCACTAGATTCATTGCATGTGTGTTCTTTTCACAAACAACATATGGATCCACCAGTGTTCACTTCATGTGTGTTCTTTCCATAAACCACTTATGTATCCACCAGTGTTCATTGTATCTGTGTTCTTTTCCACAAACCACATATGGATCAACCAGTGTTCATTGCATGTGTGTTCTTTTCACAAACCACACATGGATCCTCCAGTGTCATTGCATGTGTGTTATTTCCACAAACCACACATGGATCAACCAATGTCATTGCATGTGTGTTCTTTCCACAAACCACACATGGATCAACCAGTGTTCACTGCATGTGTGTTCTTTTCACAAACCACATGTGGACCCACTAGAGTCATTGCATGTGTGTTCTTATACTAAAACCAGCACTAGACTCATTGCATGTGTGTTCTTTTCACAAACCACAAATGGATCCACTAGAGTTCATTGAATGTGTGTTCTTTCCACAAACCACACATGGATCAACCAGTGGTCATTGCATGTGTGTTCTTTTCCACAAACTACATATGGATCAATTAGAGTCATTGTATGTGTGTTCTTTCCACAAACCACACATGGATCAACCAATGGCATTGCATGTGTGTTCTTTTCATAAACCACATATGGATCAACCAGTGTTCACTGCACGTGTGTTCTTTCCACAAACCACTTATGGATCCACCAGTGTTCAGTGCATGCGTGTTCTTTTCCACAAACCACATATGGATCCACCAGTGTTCACTACATGTGTGTTCTTTCCACAAACCACTTATGGATCCACCAGTGTTCATTGCATGTGTGTTCTTTTCCACAAACTACATATGGATCCATTAGAGTCACTAGATGTGTGTTCTTTCCACAAACCACTTATGGATCCACCAGTGTTCACTGCATGTGTGTTCTTTCCACAAATAACATATGGATCCACCAGTGCCCCCTAATGGATCCACCGTTAGACCGAGTCTTCTAGAAGGCATTCCATAACACAGTTGTTCTGCTTGATGATTGCTACATACCGTTCGATTGGGGAGCTAGGACGATTGGGATGGTCTTCGTGAGAGCGATCCTCGAGTAGGCTGTTCTGTGGCATGATTGGCCATGCTTGATCTGGACAAACTGGCATGTTGCGAGTGTCACGACTCACGAGTTAAGTGGGCCATATCCCAGTGTCACGTCCTCGTTACTTCTCTTCCTCCCCGTACTTCTCTTTCTTCCCCTCGATGCCACTTTCCCCACTTCACTTCCATCCTGCCGTAGCCGCAAGCCGACGACATCCGCCAATTCTCGGGTCACTACCTTCATGCTAAGAAATCATTTTACAAGCTTTTGAACTTATCCTACATATTCCTGCTATTCGCCAATCTAACTGCTGATCTTTTTTCCGATTTATCGATGAACTTCAGATGTGGTAGATGCTGCAGCCCAAGAATTTGGAGATCCTCGCGCGCAACTTCGCAGCGACGTTCCCGCTCATGTGCTCCCAGCCAGGATGCTTTCGCCGTTACTCCTACCACGAGCTCCCTCTCCACGAGCTCGTGTGCCCGCACGGCGTGTGCTCCTACATGGAGCCAGGCTGCAACTACACTGGCCTGCCAGCAGAGCTCATCGTCCACCTTGCAGAGGGGCACTTGATCGAAGTGATTAGGATCTCATACGGGCAAGCCGAACTTCTCCAAGAGAAGGTGCCGTTCACTGACTCGGCATGCCGCCGTCTAATTTTCCAGGGGGGCGGCTCTGTTTTCGTCCTAACCATCACCGCTGGTGTTTCGGGAACCAGAGCCGGGCCCATCATCGTGTGTGTCGTGTGCGTCAGGTCGGTCTCGTGCGCCTGGTCCGTATACACGGTGCGCATGCGGGCGAACTCCCAGACACTATCGTCGGATAACATTCTTGTGCTAGCCGAGGCGCCGAGCTGCCCGACGCCGCGGGAGGTGGAGTATGTGGACCTAAGGTCGATCCTATGCGTGCCATCTCAGTACCTTGTCAGTGTTGGACCGAACAGGCAGATGCATTTCTACATTTGTATCGAGAAGACCAATAGGGAAATGTAGTACTTGTGCTATCGTTACTGTTAGACTTAAGCGATGCTTCTCAGGTGCTTAGAGCATACATGTTGTGTGAATGTACCCTAGTTGTAGTTTTCAGTACTCCTTGATAATTTGACGAGTTATTATATTGGTCCAATCAGCTTGATGTTGTCACATTGCCAAGTCCTCTTGCTCTAGACAGACCGGCAATACCGTGTGCTCCTACTCCCGCATGTCAGTGTCACGTGTTCCGAGGGCCCACCTGCCAGTGTCACGCCCCCCTCCTCTTCCTTCCCCTCGAAGCCACTGTCCCAACTTCTCTTCCATCCTGCCACTCCCGTCTGATGGTGGTAATCTGATTTTCGTTGGATTGTTTACAAGTAATCTACGTTGATAATGCAACATGCAAATGGCACAGACACAATATCTGAAGTGGAAGCACTCACACTCTGCTATTGCACATATTTCTCAATATAGCTCGACAAACCCATTACAATAATTGTACTCGCATTAAACACAACCGAAATTGCAACCATCCTAAACAACATCTAAACCCACATCACACCGTTGTCGTTGGAGTCCACCCTCGATTGGTGACACCGTCGTGTCCTTCCCAGCGGCATCCACTCCCACCCGTGGCTTGTCCTTCGCGAAGGAGGCAACAACGGCGTTCTTCACAGCTTCGTTCCCGTCGTCCTCCACATCGGAATCGACAATGATGAAGGTGACGGGGTTGGCGTGGACCGAGCGCCGTCGCGCCTGGCGGCTCCTGCTCGAGCTCGATGCCGCATTAGTCCTTATACAGGTAGGAGGGGCCAAGCTCGCATACGTAGCATCGTCGCTCCTCTCAAGAAACCATGGCCATTAGATACTGTGACGGTAGGATCTTGGGGTGGATCCGCCGCGGCGAGCCCTATCGGAAGCGGTGGAACGGATGGATCTGCCGGCGCGAGCCATGACAAGTTCCTAGGAGGGAGTAAGATTGTGGGCCAGGCGTGTCTGGTTCCTGAGCAAGGCCTCCCAGTGATATATGTACGCGGGCTGTTGGGGGGATGATCACCAGATACCCCAACCGGAAAAGAAACCGTGCAGTCGGATCGCGTCCAGCTGACCAGATGCAGCCGGACAAAGCAGGCCAGGCCAGCTACCTCATGGTAGCCGGATCAGCAAGAAGCAGCCGGCTACATCGCCATAGCCGGAACCAATCAAAGAGAGAGGACGACGTGCGTATCAGTGCATGGTACGCCCGGTACGATGACAAGACCGGCCACTACTCGGCCATACCGAAGACTTTGCGGGGATGACGCGTGAACAGTGGCTCGGTGGTGACGACATGCTCGCACGGTGTCCACTGTGCCAGCGATAGCCATACCGCTCGTACTCCGATGCGACATACCATACCGAATACTATAGATGACCAGCCGGCTAGGACCCGCATGTGGGGCCCACCAGTCGGACTGGCCAGTGAGACCGTTGCCTCTCTGCCTATATAAGGAGAGGCAAGGCCTCATTAGAAAGTGTTGATCTCAGTGCATTTAAGGTAGTAGCTAGAGAATACAGCTCAAGGAGCACTTGTAGTTCGTATATCCCTCATAGTCAGATCCGGCAGGAGTAGGAGCTTTACCTCATCACGAGGGCTTCGAACCTGGGTACTTCCTGCGTCCAGCTACGCTTGCTTGTATCCAATCCCGCCTGCGGATGCCGTCGATAGCTTCCCTGCTAGTCCCCACACCTCTATCTAACCTCCTTAGGTAATGTCGTTCCCAACACAACGACAGTTGGCGCCCACCATGGGGCAGATGGATTCGACCGGAGTCACGTTCCACATGGGACCCCGTACTTCAGCCGGTGAGCGCGTGGCCTCCGGCCTGGTGCTCACGCTCGGCAAATTCGACTGCGTCATCGAAAACGCTTCCTGCTTCGCCGGAACCTCTTTCCCGGCGAACGGCACCGTCTTGCTATTCGGCGACCTCCCTGTCTACGTCGCCACCATCCCGGAGCGTTTCCCTAGGGAAATCGTCTCTGTCGCTGAGCTGCCGCGTCCGGGTGGTAGCGCCTCCGCCGCATCCTGCGGCGTGGAGGTCATGATGGCCGGCTCCAGCTCTCATCCCTGCCAGCCGCGGGAGCACGGCGCAGACGAAGGTTGGAACTTCCGCCCCTCCACAGCCTCGGAACCCGGTGGAGGATGCCATTGATCGGCTCCAGATGCCGGTTAACCTCGGGGATAACCCGGAGGAGGCAGAGGCCATCTTCGCCATGGAGAGACAGATCCTCCTCCAGGAGGCCATGGAGCTGGCGGCAACCCGCAAGCAACTCGAGATCACCCGGCGCGAGTACGACTGCGCACACGGGTTCACTCTGGCTACCACAGAGCCGAGCCGGCGCGGCTAGGTACGGCGCTGGGGCGGCGAGCTAGGTGCTAAGATGGAAAAGGATGGGGAGCCGGATCCCGCGCCCGCCCTCATCTGGCCCACCTATAGCACGCCCATCAAGAACCTGCGCGCGGTACGAGCCGCAGCAGAGGAACTGCCCAAGCTGGAGGGCGAGGAGCGAGCCCGCCAGCACGCCCGCGTGCAGGAGCTCCTCCGCATCGCGGACGAGCAGGCTGACGCCAACCGGCAGATGCAAGAGGACCCCAGCTACTCCAGGGGAGCAAGCTGCCTGCCAACAGCAGGGACGCGCCGCACGACACCCAGCAGACTTCCTCCCCTCAGCCGGCTAAGGCCCGCAGCAAGCGTCGCAGCTCTGGCAACAAGGGCCAGTCGCGCCAGGAGCAGACAGTGAACAGCAACCCGTCGTCTCCCCTCCCCCAACCGGAGCGCCTAGACCCGCCGGTTCCCGTCTGTCGGGCCAGGTGGGAGCGCCCAACCCGGATTGTCCAAATGCCCGTGGCCGCATCGAGCTCCTCACTCAAGCGCGCGTCACGGAGGAAGAAGATTCTACCGGCCCAGTTTGTTTCGGACCCCGCATCCGAAACGAGCCATTTCCGGATAAGTTCTCCTTGCCCAGGGACACCCCCAAGTACGACAACAGCATGAAGCCGGAAGATTGGCTGACCGACTATGCTACGGTAGTCGGCATCGCCCATGGGAACAAGCGCACTGTCGTGCGCTACGTCCGCCTCGTGCTAACAGGGTCGGCAAGGACGTGGCTCAACAGCCTTACGCCCAATAGCATCAACGCCTGGCCAGACTTCGAGAAGGTGTTCGTTCGCAACTTCAACGGCACGTACAAGCGTCTGGGGCGCCCACGCGACTTGGCCTTGTGCGTCCAGGGTGACCGCGAGACCGACCGCGAGTACCTCGCCAAGTGGACATAGCTAGACAACACCTGCAAGGGCATTCTAGAGAGCCAGGCCATCAATTTCTTCATCGAGGGTTGCCGAGAAGGCACCATGCTTCACCACCGACTACTGTGTGACGAGCCGAAAACCATGGCGGAGCTCATGACGGTTGCGGACCAGTATGCCACGGCGGATGCCGCCATGAAGAAGCCCCTCCAAGTAAATGCTGACAGGCGTCCGACTCCTACGGAGCCGGTTCGCGACCGTCCGAGCAATCTGGCTGGCGAAGCCGGATCCTCCAGGCGCCACGACAACGACAACCGGTTCCATGGGGACCGCCAAGCCGGACAGCAGAAGCCACGCTACCACGCGCGGCAGGTCAATGCTGTGGAGGGTGCGCCCGACGCACCGGCCAACGATACAAGGAGGCAGAAGCCACGGCTCACCTTTGACCAGATGTTTGACGACCCGTGCAAGTGGCACAGTGGTCTCTTCAAACCGGCTACGCACACCACTCGGAATTGCAGCTGGACCCACCAGCTAAAAGACCAGGGTAACCAGCCTCGTCTCCCCCCGACCCCTCCTGGTGGACCACCACCACCGGCTAGAGGAGCCGGTAATGATGGTAACGGCAGCAACGGCAGCAACAACAACAATGGCTACCCCCAGCCGCACGCCGCCTACAACATCTTCGAGATGGAGCTGGACGAAAAGCACAGCCGTAGGCGATGCTCTAGGGAAGTCAATGCCATCGTCTCTCCGGTCCCCCAGTACCTGAACTGGTCGGAAACCCCCATCACCTGGAGCCATGCAGACCAGCCGGAGTAGCTGCCGACTCCCGGAAGCTACGCCATGGTGCTCGACCCCCTCATCGTCTCCAACGCGCATACCTGCGATTCTCACGCGTCCTCATCGACGGAGGCAGCAGCCTCAACCTCCTCTACTAGTCCTCGCTAGAGAAGCTGGGCATTCGCGAATGCGACCTGCGCCCGACTACCACGACGTTCCACGGTGTACTGCCGGGGCCAGCCTACGCCCTGCTGGGAAAAATCTAGCTGGACGTCATCTTCAGAACCGAGGACAACTTCCGCCGTGAACCAATCTGGTTCGAGGTGGTAAACCTGACGAGCTCCTACCATGCTCTCCTCGGGCGCCCGTCCCTCGCCAAGTTCATGGCCGTCCCCCACTACGCGTACCTCAAGACGAAGATGCCGGGACCCCACGGCGTGATCACCGTTGCCGGCTGCTTCAGGCGGTCGATGGAGTGCGCCTCAGCCGGTTCCAAACTGGCAGAGGCCCTCATCATAGCCGAGGAGAAGCGCGTGATCATGCGCAATCTGGCCATGGCCCAGCAGGACATACCGGCTAGCAGCAAACCGGCTGGAGAAGGAGCGTTCCAGCCGGCGAAGGAGACGAAGAGGATCCTGCTCGACCCCTCCGACCCGACTAAGTTCGTCACCATTGGTGCCGGCTTGGACAGCAAATAGGAAGGCGCGCTCGTCGACTTCCTCCGTGAGAATCGGGACATCTTTGCATGATCTCCCAAGGACATGTCGGGTGTGCCGAGGGAGTTCGCCGAGCACTCACTTCATGTGCGGCCGGATGCCAGGCCGGTCAAGCAACCTCTGCACCGATTCGCAGAGGAGAAGAGGAAGATAATCGGTGACGAGATCACCCGGCTCCTCGCAGCCGGGTTCATCATGGAAGTGTACCACCCGGACTGGTTGGCGAACCCAGTCCTGGTGCTGAAGAAGAATAAGACCTGGCGCATGTGTATCGACTACACCAGCCTGAACAAGGCGTGCCCGAAAGACCCTTTCGCCTTGCCCCGTATCGATCAAGTCATCGATTCCACGGCCGGCTGTGATTTGTTGTCTTTTCTAGATTGCTATTCCGGTTACAATTAGATTCGGTTAAACCCGACTGATCAGATTAAGACATCATTTATCACCCCCTATGGGGCTTTCTGCTACGTAACCATGCCTTTCGGTCTAAAGAATGCAGGCGCCACCTATCAGCGCTGCATGCAGAAGTGCTTGCACTCATAGATAGGCCGAAACGTGCATGCTTATGTGGATGATGTGGTCATCAAGACCAAGGAGAAGCACACCCTCCTCGAAGATCTGGGAGAGACATTTGGCAACCTCCGCCAGTATCAGATGAAGCTGAAGCCAGAGAAGTGCGTCTTTAGAATGCCATCCGGTCAGCTCCTCGGTTTCCTCGTATCACAACGAGGCATCGAGGCAAATCCAGAGAAGATCGTGACCATCGAGAGGATGCAGCCGCCCAGGAACCTGCTTGGAGTCCAAAAGTTCACCGGATGCCTGGCCTTCCTCAGCCGTTTCGTCAGCCGGCTGGGGGAGAAGGCACTCCCGTTGTACCAGCTGATGAAGAAGACGGGCAAGTTCTCCTGGACTTCGCAAGCCGACACAGCATTTCATGACCTCAAGCGCATGTTATCCACAGCGCCGGTTCTAGCCACGTCGGCTAGCAAGAAGCCGATGTTGCTCTATATAGCAGCCATTAGCCGGGTCGTCAGCGTCGTCCTGGTGGTGGAGCGCCCCGAGGAAGGCAAGGCTCAGCCAGTTCAGAGGCCCGTCTACTACCTCAGCGAGGTTCTCTCCCTCTCCAAGCAGAACTACCCCCACTACCATAAGATGTGCTACGGCGTGTACGTGGCATGCAAGAAGCTCAAGCACTACTTCTAGGAGCATCCGATTAAGGTCGTGTGCACCGCACCCCTTTCGGAAATCATCGGCAACAAAGACGCCACCGGCCGAGTTGCCAAGTGGGCCATCGAGCTCGCCGCCTACTCCATCCAGTACGAGCCCTGGCTCACGATCAAGTCGTAGGCACTAGCAGACTTCCTCGTCGACTGGGCTGAGACCCAGTATCTCCCACCGGTTCCGGATTCGGACCATTGGAAGATGCACTTCGATGGGTCGAAGATGCTCGAGGGCTTGGGAGCCGGCATCGTGCTCACCTCGCCCAAGGGAGACCGGCTGGAGTACGTGCTGCAGATCCACTTCAAGGCCTCCAACAACATAGCCGAATATGAGGCACTGGCGCATGGACTCCGACTGGCCAAGGAGATTGGTGTCAACCGGATCCTTTGCTTCGGTGATTCGGATCTGGTGGTGTAGCAAGTGTCCGGAGAATGGGACGCCAGAGATTCAAACATGGCCCTCTACCGGTTCCACATCCAGAAGCTCAGTGCCTCCTTCGACGGACGTGAATTCCATCATGTCCCCCGCGCCAACAACGAGGCAGCCCATTCACTCGCCCGAATCGGATCCACCAGGCAGGCGATCCCACCAGGGGTTTCCTTGGAGCACCTGCGCAAACCCCCCATCAACCCGTCGCCGGAATCAGACTCCATCATCTGGGCAGGGAGCGGTCCGGCTGATGGAGCGGCAGAAGCGGGGCAGGCGGAGCCTCCAAAAAAGAAGACACACACCAACTCCGGCAGGGCAGTGCCCTCCGGCTCGCAAGACCCGGGGGCTGCCGGTTCGCCAAGCAGCTCGGGGGCTGCTGTCCCGGGTACATCACCTGGACGCCCCCCCGACATCCATCAGCCGGAGAGCGGGAGAATCCTCGTCATTCGAGAAGTGCCATCCTGGGCACAACCTTTCATGAACTACATCGCCAATGGAAAACTTCCGGATGACGAGGTGGAGGCCAGGCAAATCCGGCGCCGCGCGCACACATAGACCATCATCAACGGCGAACTATACAAGCGCAGCGTATCCGGCATTTTCCAGAGATGTGTCAATGTAGACACGGGCTACCGGCTACTCAAGGACATCCACCAGGGCGAGTGCGGGCACCACCCTTTGTCAAGGGCGATAGTCGCCAAGGCGTTTTGCCATGGTTTCTATTGGCCCACCGCCCTCGAGGACGCTGAGTTGTTGGTCCGCGCGTGCAATGGGTGCCAGCGCTTCGGGCAGCTCAGGCACATGCCAACTTCGGTACTCAAGACCATACCGATCACCTGGCGCTTCGCAGTTTGGGGCCTCGACATGGTCGGTCCCTACAAGCAAGCACGCGTGGGTATGACCCATTTGCTGGTAGCGGTGGATAAATTCACGAAGTGGATCAAGGCCAAGCCTATCCAGAAGCTGGACGGGGCGACAGTCGTCACCTTCTTCACCGACATCATCAACCGGTTCAGCTACCCCAACAACATCATCACCGACAACGGCACGAACTTCGCCAAGGGGGCCTTCGCCCGATTCTGCAGTAACAAGGGCATCCGGCTGGACCTTGCCTCCGTCGCTCACCCGCAGTCCAACGGGCAAGTCGAAAGAGCAAACGGCTTGGTGCTAGCCGGCATCAAGCCACGTCTCATCGAGCCATTGGAGCGGTCACCCGGATGGTGGATCCAGGAGCTTCCGGCTATGCTATGGATCCTCCGCACCATGCCGAATAGATCAACCGGCTACACCCTATTCTTCCTGGTCTACGGATCGGAAGTCGTCCTCTCCGCGAACATCGAGTTTGACTCACCGCGCAAGCTCCTATACGACGAAAAGGCCAACCAGGAGGCACGGGAGGAAGGATTGGATCTCCTGGAGGAGGCCCGCGAGCTGGCTCTGTCCAGATCAGCCCTGTACCAGCAACGACTACACCGCTACCATTTAGGCCGGATCCGCCCAATCGCGTTCGGCGAGGGCGACCTGGTCCTCCGGCTGGTACAAGACACGGAGGGCATGCACAAGCTATCGCCACCGTAGGAGGGCCCCTTCATCATCAGCCGGGCGCTGCCCAACGACTCCTACTACCTCATTGACGCGCAGCAGCCGTGCAAGAACAAGATGGACAAATTAGACGAGGAGATCGAGCGTCCCTGGAACGCAGCCTTGCTGCGCCCGTTTTACACCTAGTCGCCAGACAATGTATGTATCACACAAACCCTATGAATGAAAATGCGGACCCTGCGAGATGCTCGGGGGCTCCTTGCTAGAAATGTGTTTTCGCATCTGTTTTTCTGCTTACGGTTTTCCGGCTCCGGCAACCCCTACCCGGGGGCTCGCCGGCTGGTCCGGCCTACTAAGTCAACAAACCGACTGAGTAGTGTGCGACGATGTTACAGGCCCACTCTTCGTCTCAGCTACAGACCATAACCCGGCTGTCCGGCTAGCAAGAGCAAAAGCCCGAGACATCCCACACGAAAAACGGGGAGAGGACGCGACAGACCGGGCGTCCCGACCTTGCAACTAGCTTAAGCCAATCCGGTTGCTAAGCCGTTAGTACCGTGCACAATGTATTGTCAGCTCCCTTCGATTCCGGCTGCATACCGCAACCCGGCTGCCCGACAAGGATGCAGTGAAAACAGCAGAGCATACGGGAAAGCGACCAAGTGTCCAGAGAGGCGCAAGCTAGTTTTCGGAAAAACAAATCAGTTTTCCGGCTACAATTTGGCAGACTAACCTATTAACCGGTGAGGATGTATGTGTATGTATATTGTTGTCTGACTACCTTGAGTCGGAATTCAGCAAGAAAAGGAGAAGAAGATTCAAAATCCTTGCCTTCATCAAGCGCTCCGAATCTCGGGGGCTACACCCACTAGGTGCGCTCGCGTGCCCCCAATGGAATCTTGTAGTTCCCGACCGGCTAAGGGCATTTAGCCGGCCGTTCGGAGCCCAGGTGAGGGCAATGGTAGGAGCAAGAAAAGGAGAAAAGATTCGAAGTCCTTGCCTTCATCAAGCGCTCCGAATCTCGGGGGCTACACCAACTAGGTGCGCTCGCGCGCCCCCAGTGGAATCTTGTAGTTCCCGACCGGCTAAAGGCGTTTAGTCGGTCGTTCGGAGCCCAGGTGAGGGCAAGGGCAGGAGCAAGAGAAGGCAAGAAAGATTCAAAGCACCTGGCTATGCCAGCTACTCCGAATCTCGGGGGCTACACCCAGTGGGTGCGCTCGCGCGCCCCCATTGGAATGTTAGCCTCGGCTAAAGGTGTTCAACCAGCGAAAGTAACCGACTAAGACTAGTCTAGTCGGACAAAGATAGAAGATTGAGGAAAAGAAGAAAAGATTTGAAGCACCCGGCTACGCTGGCTACCACGAATCTCTGGGGCTACACCCAGTGGGTGCGCGGAGCGCGCCCCCACTGGAGGTGTAGTTCTCCCGGCTAAAGGTGTGTAACCGGGTGAAGTTAGCCGGATAAAGTCAACCGGCGAATTATTAAAAGAAAAGTCGAAGCACAAGATGAAGGGAACTCAAGCTAGTTCAAAATTAACCATTAAAAGGAGTTGAAGCTCCCATAAGTTTACCCGGCGTCAGAGACAGCTGGTACAGATGGACAAGTTTCAAACAGAATTAAAGCAAGACAAATACACCCAGCATCCCGGGGCAGTGGCTACGCGGCAGGACCTTTGCCGTAAGGAGCGTTTTGACTGGCGGAGGCTTCAGGCGGAGGAGGCATGGCGCTCGATCCTATTCCGGCGTCCAGAGCTGGCTGTGTCAGGGCTTCCACTTCAGGAGTACCGATGGACTCCGAGTCGGTGAGCACCTCGTCGGGGTCCACGTAGTCGGCGATCTTGATGGCGGATCCTCGGAGCTCCGGATGAGCCTGGCGGATGGCGGCAAGGTCGGCTCCGGCACGGAAACCTCCGTCGATCTTCTCGACGCGGGCGTCCTTGTACCAGGAGAGCATAAGAGCCAGAGCCATCTCCGCTCCGGCTCGCGCCGCCAAGTCCCGCAGCCGATCCACCACAGCCAGCACCTCCCCCACCTTCGCAGGCAGCTACGCCATCGTCTCCGGAACTGGCGCATCCGGCCACAGGAAGGAGAAGATGTCTCGCGCCGCTTGACGAAGCTTGGCAACTTCTTCACCAAGAAGGACGACGAGCTCCTAGGCCGTCGGCTGCGCTCCCGGCTAGTTCTCCTGGAGCCGGTTGTATGCCAACAGGTCTATGCCGGGATACAACGCTGTCAGAAAAGAGAGTCAGATCCGGCTACCGGATCCGAAACGAAAGGGATACAGAAAAGAAGAACTTACCCTTAGCCGTGTGGCCAACCTGCATCAGCTCCTCCACTAGAGCCTTCTCCTTCGTCGCCAGCCGTTTGATCTCTTTCTCTTGGTCCTTGTTTTGGGCCTTGAGAAGATTGAAGGCCTCGATCCGACTGGCGAGCGAGGCATCGCGCTCCTTGATGGTAGCCTCTAGGCCATCTACCTTCGTGTGCCAATCCTTATTCTGCACCCGCAGAGTACAGTTGGACTTGCTCAGCCGGTCATTCGCTTTCTCCAAGCGATCGATCTCGCGCTGAGCGCACACAAGGATAGCTGTGACGAAACTGGCTACCAGTAAAAAAATGGACAAGTCGGATGAAGTAAACTTACTCTGGGAGGTCCCGTTGGCAGCAGCAAGCTTCTGCTCCAAGGTCCGGTTCCAGTCGGCTGCGGCCTCTAGCAGCCAGATCTCCTTCACCGCTAGTTTGAGGGTGGCGGCGAGGTCCGTCAGCAAGGCGGCGGAGGAGGCGTCGTCATCCACGGTGTTGGCAGCCAAGGACTCCTTCGCGGCAATCACCGCCGTCCTCCACTCCTTCCCAGGCTCGTCGTTGGAGTTGTCATCGCCGACAACCACGAGCTCCTTGCCGGTAGTGGCCCCCCGCGCGCCCGCGGAAGAGCCACCTGGCTGAGGATCCGCCTCCAGCTGGACCACCACGTCCGGCTGCGGACCCTCCGCTCCGGCTAAGGCAGCCGGTTCAGATCGAGGTGGTGGCAGAGGCGGCACCGCGGGAGAAGGAGGGGAGCGGGCAGACGAGTTCGGAGCGTGAGGTGGTGACCCGGTTGGCGCTTGCACCGGGCTCGCGGCTCCAAAGGAGACCAACGTGCTAAGAAAACAAAAGACAGGAGAAAGGAAACAAAAGCAAATAAGCCAAGGGCAGAAAGGCAGGAAAAGAAGCAGGCAGAAGATGATGAAAGAAGAAGAGGAAAGACGTACCCCTACATAGCCGGAGGCGGCCCCTTCTTCCGGCCCAAGCGACTCGGCGGAAGGGAACCGGTCCGGCTCCTCTTGAATGTCGGCTCCTCCGCGGCAGGCAGGCGGGAGCTTGAATGGTTGGAGCCGCTCCCGCCAGCTTCACCGTCCGTCGCAGGGTGCTGCGCCGGATCGGAAGTTGGTGCGGCCACCTCCTCCTCATGAACCTCCACGTGGGGGTCGGCAGTCGGTTCACCGTTCTGGCTGGGGAAGGCATCACTATCCCCGTCTGACTCCTCGCTGGACCGCCGAGCACGCGGCTCGGGCAAGTCAGACGTGAAAACCTTGAGGGGAGCCTCACCCTCCTCGCGAAGGATGCAAGCAAAGATCTACCGAATACAAGAAGTTAGCCGGACAGAACAAGAAATAAATGCAAGAAATACGGAAGAAAGCTCCGGCTAAAAGGACATACCCGGGGCGCGTGGTTGTCCCGGTTGTAGGGCGCCAGGTTGAAGGTCCAGCCCTTCGGCAGCCGCTCCTTCATGATCGTCCACACCCACTCCTTCAGGTTGTGGTAGCGGGGATCACAGCGCGACAGCCGGGTCGGGTCCAGCCGGCTGGAGTAGTAGCACATTTTGTGCGCTTGCTGCTGCAGTGGCATCATCAGCCGGGACATCCAGCTGAGGGTGATGTCCAGGCCGGTTAGCCGGCAGGTGACAAGGGAGCGCATGCGCTGCAGCATCGCGTCCGACTCCGCCTTGTCGCCGTGAATCTTCAGCTCCCAGTTCTGCCGGCTGGACTCGACATCCTGGAAAGCCGAAAGATTGATCCGGTCGATGTTGGTGACGTGCTTAACGTAGAAGTACGACTGCTGCCACAGTCGTACCGTGTCGTGGAGCAAGAACTTTGGATAGTCGGACTGAGCGTGGGAGTAGATGGAGGCGCCGCCGCAGACGACTAGCGGCCCCTTCGTGTACTGCACCTGCGGCCAGACTCGAAAGAGCCGGCAGAAAAGCCCGAGATCCGGCTGGATCCCGAGGTAGCTCTCGCAGAAGGCCATGAAGTGCGCCAACATTCCGATCGCGTTGTGGGCGGAGATGGTGGAGACGGAGATCAAAAAACACCAGGAAAGTGAGGAAGAAGGGATGCACCGGCAACGCGAACCCACGCGCCAGATGTGAGAGGAAGATGACGTGCTCCCCCAACGCCGGGTGCAGAGACACCTCTCCCACCAGAGCCAACTGCACCGCCACTTCCTCCGCCGGCGGAAGGACGCGGGTTGCACGGTACTTCTGGATGTGGTCCTCCGTGACGGAGGAGCCACAATAGCCTCCGTGTTCGGCTGCCATTTCCGGCTAACAAGGAGGCGCAGCGTTGGAAGAGTGACGGTGGCCCGTACCGCCGACGACGAAAAGCAGGCGGCGCAGCGGGCTACAACGGCAGCAGAGCAAGGGCGCAGAGGGCAGGAGCGCAGAAGGGAAGAGGAAAACTGGAGCGGGGGAGCGAAGGAAGGGAACTGCTCCCCCGCAGCATCCTTTTAAAGGGCCAGAAGCGCAACCGTCCACGGCGCCACGTGGTGCGCATCCGGGCGACCCCCACCCCAACCGCCGCCCAGATCCCGTGTGCCGACGCGGGATGCACAGAAGATCTAGGAGCGAGAACCAAAGCGCCGGGCAGCAGTTTCCCGAGGCGACGTGCGACGGGACATTATGCTGCCCGCCGCAGTGCAATGATGGCGCGTGCGCGCGTGGCCAGCGTCAGCACTGACGTCACGGGTAGCGCAAGCTCCATGCGTAGCCGGACACAAATTCAAAGTCAGGAGGGAGCACGCGCACATTTCGCCTAAGGGCGGAATCCATACGCGCTCAGGGGATAGTGTCGGGGGGATGATCCCCAGATACCCCAACCGGTCAAGAAACCGTGCAGTCGGATCGCGTCCGGCTGACCAGATGCATCCGGGCAAAGCAGGCCAGTCCGGCTACCTCATGGTAGCCGGATCAGCAAGAAGTAGCCGGCTACGTCGTCGTAGCCGGAACAAATCAAGGAGACAGGACGACATGTGTATCAGTGCACGGTACGCCCGGTACGATGACAAGACCGGCCACTACTCGGCCATACCAAAGACTTTGCGGGGATGACGCGGGAACAATGTCCCGGTGCTGACAACATGCTCGCACGGCGTCCGCTTTGCCAGCAACAGTCATACCGCTCGTACTCTGATGCGACATACCATACTGGATACTGTAGATGACCAGCCGGCTAGGACCCGCATGTGGGGCCCGCCAGTCGGACTGGCCAGTGAGACCGTTGCCTCTCTGCCTATATAAGGAGAGGCAAGGCCTCAGTAGAAAGTGTTGGTCTCAGTGCATTTAAGGTAGTAGCTAGAGAATACAGCTCAAGGAACACTTGTAGTTCGTATATCCCTCATAGTCAGATCCGGCAGGAGTAGGAGCTTTACGTCATCATGAGGGCTCCGAACCTGGGTACTTCCTGCGTCCAGCTACACTTGCTTGTATCCAATCCCTCCTACAAACGCCGTCGATAGCTTCCCTGCTAGTCCCCACACCTCTATCTAACCTCCTTAGGTACTGTCGTTCCCAACACAACGACACGGGAAAGGTGCAAAAAAATGTCGTCCAATGCGCGCAAGAGGGCTTTTGAACCACGAAGGCGCGAGGTTTGGTTGACAAGTCCACACGCTAGGTCCCTCTCCTATCAGCCGAATATGGATGGTAGGATTCTGCCTGAGTTATTAAGTAGGGATTAATCACACTTCACCACTACCCTGACATCCAAAGGCTCCTCTTTCCTCTGCCCTCGCTCCCCTCGCTCATGGCTCCCAGCTCGTGCAGTTCGTCTCGGGCGGAATCAGGGTCAGCTCAACACCGTCAGGCGGGTGCCCCCATCAGGTATCGGAGGGCGTCCTACGATTGCTACCCCGATATGCTGTGTTTGTGCGGTGAGAAGATGCCGAGATGGATTTCATGGACGACAAAAATACTGCAGGAAAATTCAGCAACTGCAACATCAGAGCGGTAAGTTCCTACTGTAGGTACAATGGTAACCCGGATCTGAAAAGCATAATGTAATTCTTTTTTTGTTTCCTTTGATCTACTACGCAGGAAGGAAGGGGGACTGGCTGTGACAAGTTTGTGTGGATCAAAAATCCACTGACGGGTTTTCACATAGAGCTTGTTCAGGATCTGCGTGATGTTGTGTGGGACATGAAATAGGAGATTTGTGCGATGGAGCGAGAGATCCGGGAGCTTCGCCAGGTGTAGGGGAGGCAGGGGCAGGGAGGTGGTGAGACAGACGGGCTCAAGATTAGGACAGATAGTGGAAACAATTTCCTCATTATCTGGGCATTATCTGTTGCATTTGCAGTTTATGTTGCCATGTCGTTGTCCAGCAGCTAAAATAAGTTGCTGCTTCCTGGAGTGTAGCAGCCAGCTTAAGAAATTGTTTTTCAGCCCAGAAACTTATCATAAGTGTAATGCCAATAGCAGGGATTTATTAAGCGCCTATAAATAATCCATGTCTGTGCCACTAACACCCATCGATTTTGGAGAGGATTTAACCGCTCAGCTATCACGATTGTTCAGATAGTAGTGACACAGTCACAATTTTGGATTCAACTAGTGTTCTCGGCCGTATCCAATCCTAAAGTCGCGATACATTTTACTCCGAGTACGGGAGGCATATTGTTTCGCCCGACAAGTTCCACGCACACAGCTCCAGAGTTTAACCGAACTACATATATAGGTTCAAGTTCAATATATCATTAGGCTGCTACACTACTAGCCCTCTTTCTCTGCTTGGGTGCCAACTTTCTTCCTCTTTCCTTCATGTCCACTGGCTTCTTCATCTCATGCCTTCTTCCTCTTCCTGGGTGCCAATTTTCTTACCTTCACGTACCATGCATCTCCGGGCCGAGGGAAGTCAGGCCAATCAGCACCAGAATCTTGTCCGGCATCATCAGTCCACTCGTTTTGGTTTTCTTCCCGCAGCAAAATCACTGAGTCGGGTGTCTTGTTTCTTACCTTGCGCTTCCTATAAAAAACAGTACATGGACTATAAACAATTTTTTGTGTGAATGTACCATCTCATACCTAGGTTTGGGAGCATTAAGGGGACATCCAGCTGCTCTATGTCCTATAAGATGGCAGGTCTTGCATCTGTTTTTGCCCTTCTTTGTAGCACAGAAAGCCGAACCCTTCTTCTCGAGAAAATTCTTAAACCTATTCACCTGGGGTCTTCCTCTGCCCCTTTTTGTAACTGGCTGGCAAAGCTCGAAAGACAGTTGGACTTGAGGCCACTAAGATGGATCTGTACATGGCTCGACGAATCCAGTGTACGCAGCTTTGAACTTTTCCATAGAGTAGTAGTCTGACAAATACTGATCCAAATGTGGTAGAGTTCTTTTCTTCACCAAGAAGGCCAAGGCGTGGTCGCAAGGTTTCCCGGTATGCTGCCACTCCAAGCAGATGCATTCTCGCAGCTGGATGTCCACAACATCCCTTTTGCCACTCTTGGACATATCGACCACCTCATAACTTCTGCTGGTTGACGGGAGAACCTTAAGATGAGCAAGTCCTCGGCTTATCTTGTGAAGTTGATGTACAACTGGCGGTAGCATATGTCCTCTAAGTCTCCTACTGATCTCTCTCCTTATATTTAACAACTTCATGATCATACCACGTATGCTGTCCATCAAGATATGAACAGGACGCACGTTTATGTCCTTCACCCTGTTATTCAGGCATTCTACAAGGTTCTTGTTTATGTAATCAACTTTGATGTCAGGGTTGAATTGACTCCTCTTCCATAGCTGCGAATGATGGATGGCTAAGTACTCTGGAAGTTCAGGGGCTTCCACAAAAATCTTGCTCATGAAATATTCGCTACTACTAGGTTTGTAAACTCTAGCAGCAGGAAACATGTAACGAAATACGCTGCCTGCATAGTGTGAGTACAAGTTGAGCATCATATGGGCATGACATTCTCTACCTTCAGCTTGCGGGAATACCTCCTTCACTGCATTTGTCAGCCCTTTGCATGCATCCGTGGATATAGCCAATGGATCCATGTGGCCTATTGATCTCCTGAGCTGCCTCATAAACCAGACCCAGTTTTCCTCCATTTCTGTTTCAAACAGCCCGAATGCCACTGGGAACATCCGGTTGTGACCATCAAGTGCTATGGCAGACGGCAGGTAGCCTTTCCATTTGCCAGTTAGGACAGTGCTGTCTACACTCAGATACGGCCTACAACCGTCCTTGAATCCCTGGATGCAAGGTTTAAGCGCCATGAAAAATCTTTTGAAATATATTTTACCACCTTCTGATTCGGTGTCAATCTCCACAACACTCCTCGGACACGTAGCTTGTACCTCCGCCTTGAAGTTGTATAACATCCTGAAGCTATTGGTCCAATCCCCGTGCAAGACCCCCAGAGCTTTCTCTTTACCTTTCCAAACCGTGTAATACGGAAGGACAATGTTGTATTTAGAACCGAGGCTAGTTTGAATATTCTTCGCGGTCTCCTTAGGGTTATCCTTTAGTATGAACATAGATTGCATAGCCACCCACTCCGTATCAGCCATTGAGGATTTCAATTTGCTGCCTGTCAAACACATGTGTGGAGGGCCCATTTTGTTCACCTGCAACACAGATTCGTTTAAAAAATAAACGGAGTCGACTAGTTGCCATAAAGATATCGCACATCAATTGTAGTTAAAGAGTGAAAAGAGAGAGAGTTCTAATGGTTTGTTGCATTCATTGCCCCAGTACCCTAATTGCATTCGATGCAGGTAAGGCTCTTGTTGTGATCATCCATGGAGAATGTACCTCGGCCTGTCCATTCATCCACGTTAACTTGCAAACGGCCTCATACCTCTCGGCAGTGTTCTTCAGTCGATAAACATCGAACTCCTCCTTGATACAAAAATGCCAGAATGACATCCTGAACTCGGTGCTGACCGAAATTATAGGATACTCGTGGTCATGTTTCATTTCTTCTACTTCAACACCCAAATCATTGACTGGAATACCATCCTCATTGTTAAGTTCCTCATCTATTTCATCATCACCAGATTCTTGATCTTCTACAGTGCCTTCTTCTTCATCTGATTCAGAATCCTCGCCATCGTCTCTAATGCCTAGTACTGCACACATGATATTGACTCCCATGGGTGGGGCTGCACCATCGTCTCCAACCGGATGGACCGGAACATTGCCCCAATCCACCTCACCGGCAACTCTGTTTTCTCCAAGACACTCGGTTGGTTCTGCTGCAACCACATGGGGTGGTCTTACGTTTGCACGCATCCCAAGTACTTTAGTGGACAAACAGCAGTCAGAATCAATTTCATCTTGAGTGTACAGAACCCTCTTGCTCTTCCTGTGTACATCCTCCTTCTTGAAGTAATCTTTCCTGATGGTATCAGTAGGGCTTGACATCCGCGTTGCATTCCCCATCGAACTAGGCTTTTTGCTGCCGCTCTTAGGTGTGATCTCCTTGCTGCCTCCCCTCACGGGTGTTGGCTCTAGGGTGCTGGCATTATTGCCTAACCTCTGCGGCGTGTTCTTCTTTGAATTAGCCCTTTTGCTGCTACTATTGGGCGTGTTCTCCTTCGTGCTGGCATTATTGCCTGACCTCAGTGGCGTGTTCCGCTCCAAATTAGCCCGTTTGTTGCTACTATTGGACGTCTTCTCCTTCGTGCTAGCATTATTGTCTGACCTCAGTGGCATGTTCCGCTCCAAATTAGCCCTTTTGCTGCTACTATTGGGCGTGTTCTCCTTCGTGCTGTCATAATTCCCTGACAGCAGCGTGTTCCGCTCCAAATTAGTATTTTTCTGCTCCCACTGGGTGTCGTAACCTCCGTGCTGGCCATCCTCGCCTCTTTGCTACCACTCCTGGGAGTGTTCACCATCATGCTAGCCCTCTTAGCGTTTTTGCTGCTACCGTTCAGTGTGGCATTTTGACTGGATCTCAGGGGTGTACTCTACGGCGTGGTGCCTTTTGTCGTGCGACTCTTGGGCGTCCTCTTCTCTAGCATGGTCTCCTTGGTGACATTCTTCTTTGGGGTGGCCTTCCTGGGGATGCTCTTCCTGCTCCTCTTTATGATGCTCCTCTATAAGACTATCCTCTGTTCGAAGCTACCCTGAGTCGCACCGGCCCTAGTAATGCCATGGATCAGGTCACACATGCCTTCTAAAAGTCCATCATCTCTATTGTCGAGTTACAATTCCTCTCCAACCATGAGCACTATCAAGTGGAAGTACACTTCACCTCTATAATGTTTCCTTGTAAACGGTATGACTAAATCACTGGTATCTTTCACTTCGATAGCCTTTTTGCTCCTGTAACCACAATATACCAAACGTGCTTTGTGGGAGGACCCCCACAGCACCTTCACACGTAACGATGCCATCAGGTCAGATAACTCTACCACTTCAGGGTTGTATCTGCCAAGGATTACATCAAACTCGTCATAAACTTTTTATGTGCCATCATCTAATTTTGCAGTATAATCCACGACACCGATACGTACGATTACTTTGCCATCATCAGGTTCTTCAGGATAGAAACCTCCGAGAGGTTCGAGAGATGGAGCGGCACCATCAGACTTAGCCCCAATGCCACCGTCACCATCACCAGCGTCATCGTTAGCTGGATCAACCTCCGTGGAAGTACCAGGACCAGGAGCAAGGCGAGGGCCCTTAGCAGCGGGAGCTATAATACATGGTGGACAGGCAGGGCCCCTTCTAACGGCAGTCACAATAGGATCATCTGCTGCCATGCCACATCGATGATCAGGAGCAGTTCCCACAACAACAGTGTTTCGAGTGCTAGCAGAGTCCAGACCATGAGCTGGCTCCAGACCAGCAGCTCGCTGAACCCGAGCATGGGTTCGAGGAGGAGACAAGGCATCAGTCTTTGCAACAACAGTGGGGCAGCCTACGGAAGCCTTAGTTTGCTCAACAGCGGCAGGGATTGGGTCAACAGCGTCTAGATCAATAACAACACGAGGACGACCAGTACCAGCAGATTCTAGAGCACGGGTTCGCACAACTTGAGGACGGTTTCGAGGAGGAGCATCACACAAGGTGGCGGTCTTGGCAACAACAGCGGGGCAGCCTCCGGACGCCTTAGTTTGCTCAACAGCGGCATGGATTGGATGAGCAGTAGCCGCAGCAACACGGGCACGGGGACGGGGACAACCAGTACCAGCAGATTCCAGAGCAGAGTTTTCCACAATGGCAATACGGGGACTCCTATGAGGAGGTTGCCTGACAGAAGCATGTCGCGGTTGAGGAACCACATTTTTCTCAACAATAGCAGGGGTTAGAGTTAGACCTCCCTGTCCAATAATAGCTGGGTGACTCCCAGTAGCAGGAGCTTCCTCATCCAGTATGTTACACAACAGCATAACCACACGAAGCCCAACATGTTGTTTCATCAACCCAATTAGCTGAATATCACACGCTATAGGAACCTTGAACCGTGCAGTCTGTGCTGGCCTCATTTCAGCAAGTTCACGCACAGCAGCAACCAAACTAGGGATAGTGCATAATTGCACAGGCACTACTTCCATCTTCAGATTCTGAGCTTGTTTCCACGTGCTCTTCCCATGTGCTAATTTAATGAGGTAGCCACAGATGGTGACCCGAACCGAGTATTTGGGTTCAGCAGAGATCCTAGTTGATAGAAAATTGGAGACAAAAGCAAAGAATTGTTTGTCAGCGTTGTGCTAGCAAACAATTCTATGTTCGATATATCTCTGTAATGCCAATAGCTAGCTAGAAGTTATAGGTAGTGTGAATAGCAAAGAGAAGAGTAGCTCACCCGCAATTAGCCAGAAGTACTTCTTCCTCGAAAAATGGATCTGCCATCCTTCGCGCTGCTCAGCTCGTCGGTGGTAGAGGCGGGCTAGATCGCTGCAACGACTAGCACGGCATTCGACATTAGAGCTCGGTAGCAGCATGTAGGCATAGCAACTTGGCACCGGAAGTCAAATGCCCGAAGAGATCATTCTGGTTGGAGAGGTGATTTCGACGCCGCCAGTGCTAGAGTTCATGCGAAAGGACGGAGGGAGTGGATTTGTGAATTTGGTCAACGCACCATGCTCCTTTAGTCTCTCGTTTCTCCTACGTGGTTACTGTGTTGGCGCTCGCGTCACGGAAATATTACTGACAAGAGGGTCCCGACCGTCTACTTCACGGGGCAGTTTCACGGCATGTTTGGATTTGGTAGGGGTGAGATGAGTTTGCATCGAAATGGCCCCTCTCGGTAGTTGGCGGCCCAACATTTCGAAATGCGGCAATTTCAGGCAACTTAGGTACCGCGGTGCACTCACCCGCGAACTTTGGTACCGCACACCGGTAGCCCCCCAAGCACGGAGGAGAAAATTTACTTTGATGATATTATGCCTCCAATATATGATGATTGCAATGATGAATATGATATTTTCAGTCCACCTACTATTGAGGAGAAAATTAATTATGATTACAATATGCCTCCTATATTTGATGACTATGGTGATGAGAATATTGATGATAGCTATTTTGTTGAATTTGCTCCCACCACAATTAATAAGAATGACTATGCTTATGTGGAGAGTAATAGTCATTTTATGCATGTGGATCATGATAAGAATGTTTTATGTGATAGTTATATTGTGAATTTTATTCATGTTGCTACTGAAAGTTATTATGAGAGAGGGAAACATGGTTTTATGTATCTCAACATTATTAAGTTTCCCCTCTTTATGTTGAAAGTCTTGAAGTTGCACTTGTTTTGCTTTACTATGCTTGTTGCTTTGTGCTTTCATGACTCGTTTCTTTACAATATTCCTATGCATAGGAAGTGGGTTATACTTAAATGTATTTTATATTTGCTTCTTGATGCTCTCTTTTACTCTCAATTCATATTTCTTATGTGAGCATCTTCTCAAACTATCATGCCTAACTTAAAGGCGTTAAAGAAAAGTACTTATTGGGAGATAACCCAAAAGTTTTAGATGAGTCTTGGAAGTTATTGCTTCAGTAATAACTGCTCCTTATCCTTTTTTATTTGCTTTTTGTGCCAAGAGTAACCTCTAATGAGAGAGAAGTAATGTTTGGGAAAGGTGCTGTCCCGAAACAGATTTTTGTGCTTCACCGTAAAAATTCGTGTAAAATATCTGTACATCATTTTGAGGCGTGAATTTTTGTGCTTCTGACCCAGGTTGTTATCTAACTTTAGTTTGTTCAACACTTTTTGATTTGAGCAACAGAAGGTCTTCGAAAAAATTAGTTTTTACCTGCTGGTCTGTTTTGACAGATTTCTGCTATTATTTGCATTTGCTTCTTGTTGATTCCTTTTTGGGTTCTTTTTGGGGAATTGAGCTTTTTTAGGGAAGTGCTACAGTAGTTTGTGTTTTAATGGAAGTTTTATTGGTGTTGGAACTTAACCCAAAGACTTATTATCTTGAGTGCACTAATGTTGCTAATAAAGATTGTGTGAAGTTTTGTATGAAGGAAAATTTTCAGTTGTATGGAGAGAATGATGTAATGAGATGAAGAATGGAATAAAGCTCAAGCTTGGGGATACCACGCGTGTCACCCCAAGAAATATTCAAGAGGTACAAGCGTCAAAGCTTGGGGATGCCCAAGGCATCCCCTTCTTCATCAATAAAAATTCCAGGTTCCTTCGAAACACTTCATTTTTATTGTTTCATGCACAGTTGTGTTGTTCTTGGAGCGTCTTCATTCTTGTTTTTGGTTTTGGTTTTCTTGGGTTTCTTAGTTTGCTTGAATAAATTGGTTGGACCCCCTCTTTCATGCATTGGTTTTCAAATAGTTTGATTTGGATTGGAAAAGAGTAGACATGCTTAAGTGGTAAAAGGAGTTTGTTTTTGACTGTGGCCTATGCTTTGTCATGCCATGCTTGATATTGTTTTTTATTTATGCTTAGTGATCTTTGCTGTAGCATGACATGTTATAAACAATTGAGATTGCTTAATGTGCCTTTGAAGAATTATGCGTTGTTTTAGCATATTAAAGCATAGTATTGTGGTATTCTCCTTTGATGCTTTATTTGGGTTGACTTGGCACATGCTCACACCATGATATGACTATCCCAAGTCACCATAGCCTCTATGATCCTTTAGTTTTCGACTTGTAATATCACTTTATACTTTAATTAATAATGTTTTGTCACTTTGCATGATTATGGCCATTATTGCTCTCTTAGTTGGTCGCTCCCAGTATTTTGCTAGCCTCCATACCAAGTATGAGTTCCACTCATGCATCCAACTCCAAATAAAACCAAGTTATTCCAAAGAGTCCACCATACCTACCTATTAGCATTTGCTATTCCAAGTATATTCATGTTTTTATCTACCTTCCGAATTAAACTTGTTATGTGAAAATTAGTGATTAAAGCTCTCACGAACTTGATGACACACTTTACTTTCTTGCACTTAATAATCTTGAAACATTGTGTCCATCTTTATTGCATATATACTTGCCCTTTATAAGTTGAAGTTAGAAGAACCATGTATCATGGGCAACGCTTTCAACATTGCACTTATTATTCCGTTGATATCATGATTCTTTTGCTTATGGATCCCGGCGGTGTGAAATAAAAGGGGAACTTTTTTAGGTCATGGAGTTTGTATGTGTGTTAGAGAAACGCCTAGGCCGCTAGCCTAAGCCATGCCTAATTCATGGTGGAAACTTGCAGCATAACCATAATGAGCACTCTATGAAGCATCCTCAATAAAAACCTATGCAAATAGCAAATAAAAAGATTGCTGAGATGCTCATTGTCTGCTTGCCTTGTCATTTTGATTATGGGATAGCTCCTGTATCATGTGCAAGGGGTACCCCGTTGGCGGTTGTCTATGATACATATGTACTTACAATGACAAGAGCTTACTTGTGACTGAAGTTGAGTAGCATGAGGTTCGGTACTCGTAAGTAAGGGGCATGAGATTTCAACTTATAATTTGTCAAGCATATACTCCATAGTTTGTTCACTTTAACCTTAATCACTTCAAGATGCTTATGATAGGGGCAATGAGAGCTGAAAGCTAATAAGTTCATAATTTTTGGAAGCTCTTTATGAGACTTGAATCCCTGCTTCCTTCTATGAAGGCCTTTCTTTCACTTTTATATTGAGTCTCCACCTTCTATCTTTATGCACCAATTAAGAGAGCATAGTTGTCATTCTTAGTTTAATGTGCATTGTCCCAAGACTTATTGATTGATTCATAACTTTAATATTGCTTGTTCTTAAACTACTTGTATCTAGTCACCCTTATGAACTTTGAAGGTGTCCAATCGGAGAGTAACTTTGAGGAGTGTTGTTATAGCTCTACCATGGATTAGAGTGTCCAATCGGAGAGTAGTTCAGAGTAGTATCATAATGAGAAGATATTTATATGAGAGTGGTCACTAGCGAAAGTAAGATCCCTAGGCCTTGTTTCTAAACATTGAAACACCGTTTGCAACTAGATCTGTTACATGTTTGCTTGCGTCCATCTTTATTTCAGTTTGCCTTTAGTCTCTTCCACACCATCAAGCTATTTTCTGGCACCGTTACCATTTATAATTATCGAAACCACTTGTATTTCACTATCTCTTCGCCGAACTAGTGCAGCTATACACCTGAAAAGTGTATTGGGTGTGTTGGGGACACAAGAGACTTCTTGTATCTTGATTGTAGGTTGCTTGAGAGGGATACCTTTGACCACTTCCTCCCTGAGTTCGATAAACCTTGGGTGATCCACTTAAGGGAAAACTTGTTGTTGTTCTACAAACCTCTGCACTTGGAGGCCCAACAACTATCTACAAGAATAGAAGTGCGTAGACATCAGTATGGCGGCGGGAGCTAGGCGAGATGCAAGGTAGCGATGCGAGCGGTGCTAATGGCCGGGGCGGCGGTCAAGGTGGAGGTTGAAACTTCTTCAACGGCAACAAAAGAGGACGGGGTGGAAGGTTCAATGGTAATTTCTAATCAGTCCAATGATGGATCTGGTGGAAATTACTTTGCTGGGGAATCCAGTGGTTTGGTTGGCGGACGTGATTTTGATCAGAGGTATGATTCTGGCAATCAGAATACAAGTTTTGATAATCAGTATAATCCACAGGGAGGAGCTTTTGGAAGCTTCCATGGCGGTTCTGGTTTTAACAATGCGAGTCGAGGCAATAGCAATGACCCTGGCTATCAGAATCGCTGGTGTTATGAGTACAGGGGATTAAGAGGAGATAACTGGAAAAGAGTTGGTTTTGGTGGGAAAAACAACTATCGCAGTTTTGGGAATAGGAATTTCCGTAATAATAACACCGAAGGACCGAATAATTCGAGGAATCATGTTAATCAGAGTTTGATCAATTAAGTGGTGGAGGCTGTCACGGCGGCGGCTCGGAACGGCTCTTTGATTTTTCCTCAACGGTCTTCAATACCTAATGGAGGTCAGGGTGGTAGCTGAATCAGTGCGGCGATCCAGGGATTGGGTCAGGCAGCCACAGGAGGTGCTATGCCGGTGGTGGGAGTCACTTCATTTGTCGCCGGTGGAGTGCCGCAACCCGCTGCTGCGACACAGGTTTCGGCTGCCGCGATGTCGCGGCAGGCTACCAAGGCACCAAGGAAGCCTGCCGTGGTGGTTTTCCCTACCATGACAGAGGAGCCTCAATTTTTTGCATCAAATAGTTTATCTGATATGGACATTACTGAGTCTGGTGGACCTAATAAAAAGGCAAAGAAAAATGATAAGTTGGGATGCTTTTAGTGTGAGCAGCCTGGATGAAGATTGCACGGTTGTCATTTGTGACAACTATGAATCACCACAACATGTTACTGCCTCTTGTCCTCTTTTGAGTGCTCCAAAGCCTAAAATGATTGTATATGGATTGGGGAGTGAATAGTTGATGTTTTTGGAACTACCAACTACATGCACCTTCAAACCTAGGGTGGAGAACTCAAGGGTTGGATGGGTGTTTGTTGAAGGAGGATCATTGTCTATTGCTCGAATTACTGACCAACTTAAAAAGTTGGTTCGTTCGGAGAATTATGCTTGGGAGGTGGCAGAGTTTCAGCAAAATGTGTACAAGGTAAAATTTCCTACTAAGGCTGAAGTAATACGCATGAAAGAATTGAGAAAATATCATATCCCGGATACTCAAATCTTCTTGAAGTTTAATGAATGGGGGTGGTTGAGGAACCAATTTTCCCCCTTCCTCTGGTTTGGGTTCAGATTGCTGGAGTACCTAAAGATGTGAGAAGAGATTTTCGATCACTTTGGGGGCTAGGATCCATTTTTGGCAAAACGTGTACTCTGGATATGCCATTTACTAGACTGCATGGTATTGTGTGAGTATAGGTCCATTGTGTGGATCCAAAACCTATACCTGCACATATTGATATTTGGATCAAAAACGGCTTTTTCATATTATCTTTTTCGATTGAGAAACCGAATGTTATTGCTGAACCTGTGGCTAATTTACATGACTCCCAACACAAAAGGGATGGAGATGAGGATTCTAATAATGGTGATAAATGCAGGACTAATATGGAGGAAGACAATGCGGCTAGAACTATAGATACTAATATCGAGAATCAGTTTACGGGGGGTGAGGCGGCTTCTTGTGGTGGGGTAAAACCAATGGTAAGGAAACCGGTAATCGTTAACTGCTCGGTCGGCTTGCAAGTAGCGATTAACCGGAATCCGGACGATTAACTGATTTAATTGGTCAACTATTAATCGTTGAAACCTACACAAATTAGCCCCTAAAACACGTGTATATAAGAAAGAAATAGTATATGAGCCTCTATATGGCCGACCCTACTTCTCTTGAGCCAAAAAATCCCATTAAAACATGTATGCTTTTCCTTTCTGACCTAATATTTAAGGTCACGAGTGACTCATGATTCACCAGCTGACTCTATGCTCCCTCCTTCTGTTTATCCTCCTCTGACCTCTAAATTTGCTCTTCTCCCACCACCTACCCAGGGTACTAGTTTGTGATGGTGGGAATCGATCTCTTGGAGGCGGGAATCGAGGGGGAGCTTCACCAAACCTACTTTGTTGGGGCGGGCTAGCGGCTGGACGGGCGATATGCGTTGAAATTTTGCAACTTTTTTGACCAAGTTTGGTAATTAATCAGGAATATACCTAGTAATCGGTCTATCAGAGCTATTAGTCAGGCTAAAGGATTAACATGACCGATTAGTGGTAATCGACACATTTAGATCCCTAGTTGCGATTAATCGGCATATTAATCACATTTAGGTCCCTAGTAGCAATTAATCGGCCTATTAATCGCTGATTCGGACAGTGGGTAAAACAGACATATAGTTGTGTTCGACTCCATTATTTCATGTGGGAGCCTTTGCATTTTATAACCAAAAGGTACCTTCTATTCATATTAATAAACATGAAGCTGGTTTTACGAGTTGTACGCATACTGATTATGGCTTTCGGTTTGGTAATCAGGAGCTTGTTTTACCTCTTATCGTTTCCCCTCGCAAAGCTGCGGTACAGACACAGGAGGTTTTTGAAAAATTTACCGCTGATGTTCATAGCCTGCTTGATGAGCATGATACGAACCCGGCGTCTGGGAGAGTGATTGATACCATCACGAGTACTGATGACGGGGGATCTGATCAAGGTCATACACCACTTGATGAGATGTGTGTCGCGAAGGACTTGCTGACTTCGGACCTCGGTAGCCCGGCCAAGGTAGATAGTTCGACCAAGACCAGGAGCTCAGTTTCTTCACCCAGTTCGGCCAACGAGGCTGGTTTTTTGATGTCTCCTATTCACAAATCAGGGGGATCAGTGTTGATTCCAGGGCAAGAGTCCGAAAAAAGAAACTATGTGGCTAAATCTCCACCTACGCTTGCCGAGGTATTTGCTTTTGGTAGCATTCTTTCACCCTCTACAAAATTCTTTACGATCGAGTGATCGTATTTTGTCTCAACCTAATGATGATGCTACATAGTTGGAGCGAGCGGCCGAGTTGATGCAAGGCCGAAATGGTGACCAAGGTACTCTACCTGATTCTAGTTATTCCATTATGTCTTTGTCGAATGTTGATATTGTTGAGAGAGCAAATGCAATTGGGGTTTCGTTAGCAGAAACATTCGAAAAAAAGGAATGTAGTAGTTAAAATTATTCAAGATAATGAATTTAGTAGAACTTTGATAGTTTTACAACACAACACAAAACAGGATAATAATGATCAAACACCTGTCAATATGTTTGTTTCAAAAGTTTCAAATCTTTGCGAGGATATTGCAGCAGAAGAGATGGATTCTCTAGATTGTTCTCATGAGGCTGTTGACCTCGAGGTCAAGTGTCCTCGTAAAAACAAGAAAATACAATATGATAACACTAGTGTTAGGCGAGGAACTAGAGTAAGGGTGAAGAAAGTATTCTAGATGAAGAGGTTAAGAGGTCTAATATGGAATAGTGATGGGTTTAGAGACCTTGCCAAACACAATTTTACTTCTGAAATAATCAAGGAACACAAATTAGATTTTATTGCCCTATTGGAAACCGGGCGGTCTAATTTTATCGTTCCCTTTCTACAATACTTGACACCGTGGGGATTTTGCATGGTTCTGCCTACCTCCTCATCGGCGCTCAGGTGGCATTCTTGTGGGTATAAATTTTGTAACTTTGCAAGTTACTAAAGTGGACATGGGAGACTACTGCGTTAAAATGTTTATGAAGTGTCGTAGTGATGGGTTCCAATGGATTTTTGTGCTAGTATATGGGGCGGCAAAGGACAGTCACAAACAAGAATTTTTAGCTGAACTTGTTCAGATCTGTGAAAATGAGACACTCCCTTTGTTAGTGGGTGGAGATTTTAACATCCTACGGAAGAGAGAAGAAAACAATAATGATAATTTTAACTCTTGTTGGCCTTTTGTTTTCAATGCTATCATTGAAAGTCTGAACTTAAGAGAGATTGTTCTCTCAGGAAGACAGTTTACTTGGGCTAATCATAGGGAAACGCCTGCCTATGAGAAGCTTGGTCATATTTTAGCTAGTGTTGAATGGGAAGAAAAATTTCTGCTTGTTACTATTAGTGCTTTTAGACGGTCTAGTTCGGATCAAACACCTCTCCTGATTGATTTGGGGTTAATAGCTCTCCTTGGTAATAATCTTAGATTTTCTTTTGAACTCACGTGGTTGCACCAAGATGGTTTCTTTGTGATGGTGGTTGCTGAATGGAATGTAGTATCAAGGGGTAATACACCTATTGAGAGATGGCAAAATAAGATTAGGCATTTGAGAAGCTTTCTCCAGGGTTGGGCTAAAAATCAGAGTGGTAAATACAAAAAAGAAAAAGATAGGCTTCTGGCAATAATTGATGAACTTGATATCAGAGCAGAGACTATGCTTCGTCTGATGCCGAGAGGCAAAAGCTATAAATGGCTAATGATCAAGTAACAAATTTAAGGAGGGTAGAAGAGACCAAGTGGGCTCAACGGGCTAAAGTAAAGCATATTCAGCAAGGGGAAACAATACTAAGTATTTTCATCTTATTGCTAATGGAAAACGTAGGAAGAAGAAGATCTTCCAGCTGGAACAAGACGAGGGTACCATCATGGGTGATGAGAACTTAAGAACTTATATTTCTGAATATTATAAGAAACTTTTTGGGGAACTAGAACCAAACAGATTTTCTCTCATGGAGGAGAGAAATAGTGATGTTCCCCAGGTGTCATCAATAGAAAATTCAATTCTAACTTCGACTTTCTCTGAGAAGGAAGTGCTGGAAGCAATCTCTTCTATGGAGCATAACAAAGCTCTGGGGCCTGATGGATTCCCTATGGAATTCTATCAAATGTTTTGGGATGTGATTAAAGGGGACTTGATGGTGTTATTTGCATAGTTGCAAATAGCAGAGTTGCCTCCATTTAAGCTTAACTTTGGGGTCATCACATTACTACCTAAGAAAGAAAATGTGGTTGAGATTTAGCAATATAGACTCATTTGTCTTTTGAATTTTAGCTTCAAGTTTTTACTAAAGTAGCTACAGATCGCATCTCTGTGATCACTCACAAGGTTATTCGTCCTACTCGTACTGTGCTTATGCCCGGTAGGCACATCATGGAAGGGGTAGTTATTCTACACAAAACAATTCATGAGCTACATACGAAGAAGTTGGATGGAGTGATTTTCAAAATTGATTTCGAGAAAGCTTATGATAAAGTCAAATGGGAGTTTTTGCAACAAGCACTTTGGTTGAAGGGGTTCGATCCTATTTGGTGCAAATGGATTGCCAACTTTATTCAGGGGGAAGTGTAGGGATTAGAGTAAACGATGAAATTGGGCACTTCTTTCATACTAAAAAGGGGGTTCGTTAGGGGGGATCTGTTATCACCTATGCTCTTTAACATTGTGGCACATATGTTGGCCATTCTCATATCTAGAGCTAAGGATGAAGGTCAAGTGGGTGGTTTAATCCATCATGTTGTTAAAGGTGGATTATCTATCTTACAATATGCGGATGATACAGTTTTATTTATGGAACATGACCTTGTTAAGGCGGTAAATATGGAACTTATTTTGTGCATTTTTGAGCAGCTGTTGGGCCTTAAAATAAACTTTCACAAAAGTGATATTTACTGTTTTGGGAGTGCAAAGGAACATGAATAGGATTATAGAGAAATTTTTGGTTGTGAGTTGGGTTCCTTGCCATTTAGGTACCTTGGGGTCCCTATTCACCACAGAAGACTCGGAAATTCCGAGTGGAACCCGGTTGAGAACCGTTTTGATGGAAAGTTAGGTTGTTGGCAAGGCAAACTTTTGTCATACGGAGATAGATTTGTGTTAATCAACTTGGTATTAACAAGTATGTCTATGTTTATGCCGTCTTTTCTAGAAATACCGAAGGGTGTTAGGAGAATATTGGACTTCTATCGTTCAAGATTTTTTGGCAAAGTGATGAACATAAGAAGAAATATAGGCTAACTAAGTGAAATATAATTTGCAGACCCAAAGATTATGGTGGTTTGGGAATTGAGGTGTTAGAAATTAAAAATAGGTGTGTACTTAGAAAATGGCTTTATAAATTACTATCGGAGCAAGGGGTATGACAAGAACTACTTCATAGTAAATACCTGAAGAATAAATCCCTAGCACACGTTCAAGCTAAATCGACCGATTCTCCATTTTGGAAAAGCCTAATGCAAGTGAAGGATAGTTTATTTAATAGAGGGCTTTTTTAAATAGGGGATGGGGTTTCAACTTGGTTTTGGGAGGATGTTTGGCTTGGGGAGTCACCTCTAGCCCAACAATATCCTCCATTGTATAATATTATTCATAGAAAGCATGTCTTTGTTCATGAGGTTTTATCTCTCAATCCTCTTAACATTGGTTTTAGGAGGAACTTGTCCGGGACGAAATGGGATGTATGGTTACATCTTTGTCATAGATTAATGCAGATTACTTTGACTGATGAACCTAACACTTTTAAATGGAAATTAATTGTGGATGGGGTATTCACGGTTCAATCTATGTATGAGGATATCATGAATGATCATTAGAAACTCCCCACAAAATATCTTTGGAGGCTTAGAATACCACTAAAGATTAAGATTTTTATGTGATTTTTAAATAACAAAGTTTTATTAACTAAAGATAATCTCTTGAGAAGAAATTGGAAAGGATGCAAGAAGTGTTGTTTTTGTGATGGAGAAGAAACTATTGAGCATATTTTTTTATCATGCCCCTTTGCTAAGATTATTTGGCGCATTGTTATCTTTACTTATAATCTTCCACCGTTGGCTAATATCACTAATATGTTTGGGAATTGGTTGAACAGGATGGATAGGGCTAATAAAGCTAGAATATGAATAGGGTATCGAGTTTATGTTGGCCAATATGGAAATGCCACAATGCTATTATTTTTAACAAGGCTCAAGTTCAATATTTTTTTTAGGTTATTATTATAGTGTCTCAGTGAATCCACCTCTGGGCTTTTTTACTTCCGGATCATCAACGGGATTCAATGGTTTCTGGGTACAACCGTCTGGTGATGGCTGCTCAGGATAAATACTACCTGGTTTCGTGGCGGCATACTAGTAGATTGAGAGATGTCTAGCTTTTTTAGGCTATTCTCTGTCAACTCTCTTGTCCTTTTCAGATGGTTGGTGTTTGTATCAATCCTCTGTGTCACTTGATCTGTAACTTCTGAACTATCGACAATAAGCAATAAATATGGATGTGTGCATCCCAGGATGCAGAGGCCGGGGTACAGCCCCATTTCAAAAAAACTTTAGCAGCCCCCGACGACCATGTTTCCGAGCTGCATGGGAGAGGATCAGAGGAGGGTTCATTCGGGGCAATGGAAAGAAGAAATATGTGCAGCAAACTCTATTTTATGAACTTTGGGCGTGTGCTAAGAAATATGGCATCCAACGGCCAATGTTGCATATCCGGTTAATCAAATGGATAATGTTAGCTAAAGTGGAATCAGTTCCTGTATAACTAAATAGGGAACAAAGTGAACTTTGTTTGGTAGCAGAGTGAACTTCTTTTTCAGCGAGAGTAAACTTTATTTTTCTCAGAAAATCACCATGTTCGAAGTGAACTTTTTTATATTTCCATGTCCGAAGTAAACTTTCAAATTATAAAGCGGACTTTTTTATACAGTAGAGTTAACTTCCTTTTTAATGTTTCTAAACTTTCTTTTTATCGAACACGCTTTTCTGGAATTGTTTGCCTCGTCTGACATGAATTACCAAATATAAGGAGAATCCGGGTTGCGCTCGAAGTGAACCATGTTTTCTCGCAGAGTGAACTTTCTTTTTAGCACATGTGAACTTTCTTTTTTATCGAAAAGCCTTCTGGAATTTTTATTCTTGTCTGAAGTGAACTACCAAATATAATGAGAACCCTCGCCGCGTTTGAAGTGAACTATGTTTTCCTGTAGAGTGAACTTTCTTTTTAGCGCATGTGAACTTTCTTTTTATTTTTTATGTGCATTTAAAACTTCTTTTTTCATATCGGTATTTGATCTTTCATACTGTTCAAAGTTGGAAGAGTGAACTTCTTTATTTGCAGACAAACATCAATGCCACCTCAACATCACCCAACTCCAAAACACATTGACATCAGCAGGAACAAAACACCACCCTCCAACACCACTTCAGTTCGTCACATCCACTGCAACACCGGGAGGAATACACAAGTAATCCAAGGGCATGCGTCGAGCCCAACCCCATGGAGCTAGCAGAGAAAGGAACATCAGCGGCAGGGAAGCGACTCAGCTCCAAGGAGAAGAGACAAAGCGGTTGGATCTGAGAGCGTGAAGAGGCCATCGGGAAAGGGGTACAACAGCCAGAGCTTGGGAGGCGAGGCGCTATAAACGGGCAACCTGATGTAGAGGCATGGAGGCTAGCAAGGAGGGAGCCAAGAGAGGAGGCGGGCCCTTGAGGCTAGAAGCGCTGGGGCTAGCTCGCAGGGATAGGGGCACAGGTGGCAACACAGAGGAATGGTGGCGGGGTCAAGCGAGCTTGCGAGCATGGGGGCAGCAGGGGAGAAGGGCGTCTAGTGGCGGGACGAAAGCGGGATAGAGAGGGATGGCGCTGGGGCCGGGAGTGGGGTGGCACAGAGGGAGGCAGCGCGATGATGAGGTAGTGGTTTCGATCGGGGTAGGTGGGGGTTGGTGGCCTCGTGCTTGGGCCTCGCGTGTGGGGGTGGGACGGGGTTGCGTTGGTGGTTTTCGGGCCAGAAAAAGCTAGTGGTTAGGTAGGGTTCTTGTATATCTATATAGGAATCATCTTAAGGGGGTTCCTCTTTAGTCCTCTCTCTCTATATATATATTTGCTATTCAAGAACCGGTTCCTGAATAACTATTCAGGAACCATCTGTTTCCTTTCATGCGAATAGCAGGAACGCCTTATTAACTTCCAGTCTCTAGCAATAATAATAAATGTTAACTTCCGTATGTGCAAATTAACTTTTGCGAACTTCTTAACACCCCTCGTGTGTACAAGTTAACTCCCATTTTCTATGCTAGCTAACTTCCTGACGGAGCACCTGTTTTCTTTCACGCGAACACACAGGAACCCCTTGTTAACTTTCATGCCAACACGAGTTAACTTATTTTTCTTTTTAAGTTAACTTCTAGTCTGTATCAGTAATAATGAATGTTAACTTCCACATGTGCAAGTTAACTTCCGTGAACTTCTTAACTGTCCCATGTGTACAAGTTAACTCCCTCTTTCTATGCTAGTTAACTTCCTGACGGAGCCCCGGTTTTTTTGTTTTTTCGCGGACTGAATGTTAATTTCCACATGTGCAAGTTAACTTTCATGCCCCTTCTTAACTTCCTCGTTTGTACAAGTTAACTCTCTCTATTCTATGCTAGTTAACTTCCTGACAGAGCATCGATTTTTGTTTGTATTTTTCGCAAAATGTGCAACTTAATTTTCTTGTGCAACTTAACTTCCGTGGACTTCATTAACTTCCCTGTATGTGCAAGTTATCTTCCACCCGATGCACTTCTTAACTTCTGCGGCCCTTATTAACTTCCCCGTGTATGCAAGTTAACATCTAGAGAGGAAGCACCGGTGATGCGGATCGCCCGGAGGTAGCTTTAGGCAGTGGCGGTGGTGTGGATCTATGGCGAGGTGGCACAAGGGTAGGGCGGAGGAGGCCGGCAGTGCGCGGAGAGGAGGGGCGCGATGACGCACAGGAGAGATGGTCGGCGGCGCACGGGGAGGAGGGTGCGGCTGCGCGCATGGGAGATGGCCAGCGGTGCAGGGGCGGGGGCGAACGAGGCCGGTAGTGCGCGGGAAGGAGGGCGTGGTGGTGCACAGGGGAGATGGCCGGTGGCGCGGAGGCCAGAGGGCACGCGGGGCGGAGGAGGCCAGCAGCGCGCGATGAGGAGGGTCGCCGGTGGCGCGGGGCGGAGGAGGCCTGCAGGGAGGAGGGCGCGGTGATGCGTGAGCCGGAGGGCGCCTGGGGCAGAGGAGGTAGGTGGCGCCCTGGGTAGGAGGTGGTGGCCTGACGATGCGGGAGAGGAGGAGGAAGAAGGTAGTTAGGTGGGTGGTTGCTGAATAAGCTTATTTAGGAATCTCTTAAGGGGGGTTTTAAGGGGGGTTCTTGAATAGTCCTGTCCTATATATATATATATATATATATATGACTGTTGAGATGTTATATTAGTTGGAGTAAGTTTTGATAGTTAGAGTAAATCTTTTGTTTGCATGAATAGTTGGATAAGTAAGATTTTACTCTAGATCTTATAGTTAATCGAGTCTTGCCTTAGAAATAATTTTGGCAAACAATTAGAATAAGAGAAAGTCTCTAAATAATGACCTGGGTGTTTTTTAATTGTCTTAAAAGTTTTTCCTTGGAAATACACAACCCCATATATATATAATGATAGACTTTATGACACTCTTGAAAGGATTTGTTTGAAGGAACTGATGTTTAGCGGTAATTGAGATGTATGCAAAAAATTGACTTGTTGATTAAAGTATGATATACCTTTATGCGTGTGCACAACATTGTCGCACACCATGGTATGCTAACAACTCCGCTAGCTTATGAATGATCTGTATAGAGGAAATTTTTGGATTTCAGCTATGAGTTTATTAAACATTCGTAGCAACAATGCTATAATGGGTAAGAGTTGTAGCAGTATCACGGATCTGCATTTCAAGCAAAAGTTAGAATACTCCTCTAACCTTCTAAGAGAAATCATTAATAAAGCCAAATAATCCCGGTGGCAGTCACAAGTATACATCCTAGCCTACATAGTCTAACTAAACACACTAAGTTTTGGCATGATCTCGTTACTAAGAGAACAGAAGTTCTAGAAAGACAAAGAATGTGAAAAAAAGTGTTTGATAACCCTGATTTATTGATATGGGTGTGATGGCACTAGACTACATGGACACCAATTCGTTGAGACTCCAAGCATAGAGTGATGTAGCAAGTGTATTTTCCCCACAAGGGTGACTTGAGGTTTATATGAAACTCTCGAGAAACAATAATAATACTCTTTTCCTTCCTCTTCCAACAACCTACAAAACAAAGATGGTTGTATTGTGTCTCCAAATCCACCAAGTGGTTGTCAAGAACAAGGTTTCCTATAGAATTGAAAAAAATGATGAAACAAAATGACTAAAGTAAATATGTAGAAAGTAAAGTAAACTAAATGCAATATGAAGGATAAACTAAATGCAATGCAAAAGTAAAGTGGTATAGTGATGGTAGTGGTGTAAAACATATGAAAGAACAAAATGCAAGTGTATTAGATGTTTTTGTATTTTGGATTAAATAGTGCTGCAAACGAATAGACTTGTAAATGCAAGTAAAATGTGTTTCTTGTGATTAAAAATGGACCAGGATTCATAGGTTCACTTGTCTACTCTCTCATAAACATGATGGTATCAAAAACAGCTTCTCAATAGCATAATATTGATGAATCTTCATTAATTGTTTAATAAGCATTCATATGGGCATCACGTCCAATATTTGAGATGATGCAACACATCTAACTAATACTCCACTAGTAAGAGAAACCTCTCCAAACTAGTACTAAGAATAAATAGAGTATTGCCTTTACTTCAATTACATGATGTTGAATACATAGCACTACCTCACAATATATGAGCTCACCTAAGATTGTCACTAGGAAATAGTAATACATCCATTCATTTATCCCTAGTGAGTTGAAAAAATAAAGGTAAAACCATAGTAGGACCCAAACTTTCTATCACTATCCAGTTGCATACTACCATGTTACTCCAACTAATAAACACGTTCCCTCTCACACGCCCCTTCATACTTATTTGGATCAAAACTACTAATCAAGAACGGGGTACATAATATGCATGTACTTATACATCAAACACAATCATAAAATACCAACCTCAAATACTAAAATCATAAAAACAAAAGATCCACCAAAATGGGATTACAAATTGATGGCCATAATCATGTTGGGCAGCTCATATGGCACTAGAACATTGATAGCATGAGAGAGAGGGAGAGAGATAGAACAAGCTAATTTAACAAACCCATAGTACATGGGTGGACTATCCATATTCATTGCGGTGACCTAGCACACCACTACACGATGTAGTGCACAAGTTGTTGGTATAACACTCACAGAACACCGTTCCATGAACATTATCCCCAATAGAGTAGTGCGACAGAAACATCGTAGGTCTAAGATATGACTATAGCATGCATATCAAAGATCTTTACAAGAGATCCTTGGAACTTCCATGACACAATGAGATTGTTAGGTAAGTTCTTGTTCAATCCAAAATCTAGAAAAAGCAACTGGTAGACTAGTCTAGCACTAGACCTACCTCGAGGACTAGCCTTAATACTAATGGTTGGCTATTTGCTCTATCATCAAATTCTAATGGTAGGGTTCCTATCCTTGGGAATTGGATCCCAACTATGTTTAGTTTGCTATCCACCATAACTGTTGACTCCTTTGACTAAGTTAAACTAACTTTGGCTTCTCGTCGATGAATCTTTACATCTTCTAGTATCATGTTTGTAGTCCCATCATTGGCTTCATAACCTAAGTAAGTGTTTGATAAGATATGAGCGAACTAAGCAAGTTCTATTGGGTGGGTATTTGATGCACTATCTACATCCATGGATTAGACATTCTAGGCTTATGAAGTTTCTAGAAATGGTTTCTTCAAAAGGCAAGGTTTAGATTTTTTTGGAAAACTATGTCCATCAGTATTCATGGGTTGTACAGGTTTTCATGGAGTCCCTTTCCAGCTATGTTTGCGGTTCTTTCCTAGAACAGGGAGTAAGATGTCATGTTTATATACTCTCGCGAGGTGTGCTACTTTACCCACAAACATATTTAGTCTTATTAGATAACTAGGATCAACCTTGCAAAGTTTACCCATTCAAACTTCCTTGGTCTGAGGACTAGTCTAAAGACTAGCCAATCACTAGCCTCTCCATGCATGACCCTGTTGTCCTATCTTTGTAACAAATTTCGGTCCAGATACCTACATTCAATTACCATCCCTTCTAATACACTAAGTCGTTAGCATGCAACATAAGATAGGGACGTTACAAGCTCCTACCCACTGATCACCACTTTGGATCACAACCCCACTTAGTATACGAGGAAAAACGAAAGGAAGAAGGAATAAATGTCTTGCACGTCCCATTCCTGGATCTGTGGTTAGCGTTGTCTATACAACTCTTTAAATCACTGCCTACATTTATTGTTAAGTCCTAACTTTCCTGGTACAATGGAATCTCCACCACAGTTTCCCAACCATGTGTTCAACCATGATTCCTTTGCTCACCGTTTCACATTCATTCATAAAATGGTATTTTTCTTTTGATGCAGGTAATAGTACTTTTGAAAAGTATTTTTGTAAAACAAAGGACATGCAAGATTGAACTTGCACATGGTATGCAAGCTTGGTCTTGTAAGGTTTATGCAAGGATGAACTTGTCTCCTGATCGTAGGTTATGCAATTAGTGTCTTCTAGTTATCATAAGATCCAAATTTGAAGAATAGCATCATCAGTCCAGTAAGGAATAATGTTTAAAGTTTGTAAATATGTTGGGATGCATAATATATGAGATGGAAGCATTCTAAACTCTCGATACTAAATTCCTGTTGATTTTGTTTACGAATTTGTCTTAGGGTTGGTTTGGTGATTTCTTACGGATTCGATTTAGATTTAGGTTTAATTCACCCATTAAACAAAGCTTAAGAAATACATATTTCATTCAAGTTTAATATCATGGAAAGGTTTGTGATTCTTGCAAGAGTACATGTTCGTTCGAAGCAGTTTTCGTGGAAGTATTAGGTCTAGTTTTTATATAGATCCCAACACAGATCCTAGGAGAGTGTTTATATGCGGTGTCTCTGTCGAACCCAAGGTGTCAAAATCTTGAGTAAATTGACTGCAAGTGTCGAGGATGGAAAACGGATGAATATGGTTGAGTTTTTAGTGTAGAGTAAACAGAAAGTAAATAACATAAAGGAAAAGTAAAGTAGGAAGATTTATCAGAGTTCCTGCAGATGAGAAGTTAGGCATACAGAGATTCATTTCATGATTATAGTGAACATGCCAAGTGGATAAAGTGGTCTAAGTAATAGTAATTCTTCATATAAATATGCAAGTAGGCAAGTAACCCAATATTAGGTAGTACTCCTCTGGTGGATTTTTCTAACTCCCATGATTCTTTTGCCTGTTACTACAAGCCATGGCAAACATAACATTTAAGGTCTTTATACCGACTCAAGGCTTTAAGATTTGAGGTTCCTCGTACTCCTCAAGTTATACTACTTCCTATTTTATATTAGTCGTGTCACTCAGAGGCCGCTGATTCACCAACAACCAAGTTCTTATCGATGTATTTCGCTGGATCATGTTATTGGGCCCTTAGATTATATAACAAGCATTACACATAACATAGACCATAATTCTTGGACAAAATAATAATAACCACAATCACAAATAGATGGAATATAAGATAGGCACCTCACATCTCACCAATCCCCTGCATATCTCACGTCTAGGGGAATTCACTCAAACATGAGAGAGGAAAAACACAATGATATAATCATAATGTAAATATATCTCATCTCGATATGACCATAGTAAGCCACAATGAAAAGGAAGATTGAATCAAATACAATCCAAAGTATGAATAGAGCTACAAACCCTAATCTCACAAGTGTGATGATCTCTCTCTCTTGCTCTCTCATGTACACGGGGTATAATGGATGAATGGATGAACTAGAGGTTGAAGATCTTGGAGTAGATCGTAGGTGGAAGTATCTTTCCCCGATCTCTTCTTACTCTCTTATGGATTGGATGGTGATTGTTGTGTTCTCTTTCTGGGTATGCCCCTTTGATGGAAGTTTATCTATTTGAGGATGTGAAGGCGTCAACACACCATATGGGCGCACCATATGGGAGGGTCCTATCCATACCAATGGTTGTCAAAACGTCTAATGCCCCATATGAAAATCTTCCCAATTAATAAATTGCTTGATTTTCCTTATTAAGCTCATAAATGGCTTTATATCCTTCCAAAAATGCCCATCACCTGAAAGTCATCATAAACAACAAGGTTCCTCTATTCTCGCGATATTAGCATTAGTTGCAAGAATAAAACCAACGAAATGGAGAGAAACCAATGTAAAAGCCTCGGTAAAATTCGATCAAATTGGTAGCTATCAGTTTGGCATGCTTATCTCTAACTAGTAATAAATCTTACTTAGGCATTCTTGTAAGTGGTTTAATACTTGATGGAAATAGTTCATTTTAACTTTCTTTATTTAGGAAAAAGAATTACTTCTGAAGAAAACATTTTCCTTTATGTGATATTACTATTTTAAAAGTGGAGAAAAACGAGCTCTTATTTGCGAAAATGTTTTAATAAAAGATTTGAATTCTCTTTATGTGATCTTATTTTATTTTAAGAAAACTATACCCCTCTCTGCGCCCCCTGAGCATGATTGGAAGTATGATGCTGCTGAGAAAGACGGACTAAAAACACCTATCCTAAAACACTATTTCAACGCCTGTGTTAATCTCTACCTGTAATTGTATTCTCTTCATACGCGTGTCAGTTGGTCTATTTAGTCACCACAATGTGTGGACGTGTTATGTCATCTCCATAACGTCATATCTCTGCAGGGTCATTTTGCCGTGAACTAAGGCGTACACGTAGCATGGGTTTTCATACGTGCTATTGTCTCACTGCAGCTGGGAAGCAAAGCATTTGATGACATGGTCGCAAGAGTTTTTGGTGTCTGAATTTCCCTCTTAATTGCGTCGGTGATCGTGTACATGTTGTGCATCGATTATCATATACACTTGTGTTCGATAACATGTTACTGATACACGTTGGCAAAGAATGACTGGCAAATAATGGCATGATAAATCAAAGAAAATAGATTTACTGCAAGATGTCGATAATAAAGCCGAAGCAAATCATCTGACCTAAAACGTGCTCTTTCCTTGGAAAAAGAAAAGTACTTTTATTTCAGCCAAAGCCTCGTACGACAGACATTGAATCGATGCATAGGTTATCTAACAAAAAGAAGTGAATTTTAGAATGAATTAAATTAACTTACAAAGATACGATACATGTTTTGACCGATGGACTACGAAAAATAAATGAACACAATAAAGCAATAAACTATAAGGTCAGTGCTACTGCTGTCCTCCAACTGGACTTCCCCATCGCGCATCCCATGTCCCTCTGAATGAACATGTAGCGGCGGATGCACTGCATATGAGATCTTGTTTGGCTAGACGCGCATGCTGTCACTGGTTGGATGATACCTTCGATCCGGATTACGGATGTAGTATATCTCTTTGTCCCTAGTAGACCTAGGTTTGTCGAATCCTCTGGAAGCAGATGCGTAGTGAAGTTACTTTAACGGACCTTCAGGAGTTTTAGAATTTCTTTTGTGTTTTTACCAGACTAAGAGTTTATGTCTTTTTGTTTTTGTCGATGATGGAGAGAGGTCCTAGGGCATTCGGTTTCACCTGTAGCTGTGCAAAACATCTGATGGGAATAAAAGATTATAATAAAGTATGCATGTAATTGTTAGAGCAAGATAAATTATATCTGGGCAGTGCATCCATAATTGCTATTGCCTCTGCAACCGCTTATAGCAACAACCTACTAGTCTCATTCATAGAAGAAAGAGAACTAATGATATGCATAGTGACGTCACCATTAATCCCAAGTGAATCCCTCACATATAGCCGTACTACCCCTTCTGTCACTAGGGTTCCCAACCTGCAGATTAGTCATTCCTCATACTCCTTATACCTGGCTCAATCCTCGGGGTCTTAGGTACCTGACAAGTCCTTAGATTGAGGAAAGAGAGGATACAATAATCATCATGTCATACAAATTAATACATGATCCCATCTATGATAAATAACATGCACAAAAGCTACATGGCTAGGCCGAAGCCATTAGTCCAAGGAAAATTACTCACACATAGAGATGAGATCAACAATCACAAACATTGTAATGGAAATCATGAGATTGATAGCAAATAGTCATATAATATCACCAATCTAAGATGAGATCTACTATTACAAGTGGTGAAATATGGCTATGGTGGTGGAGAAGGGTTTGGAGATTAGATCTAAGTCTATTCCTCCGGCGGCTATTCGGTGTGGTGGATGGAGATCTGGAGGCGGCTGATGATCTGGGGTGGGACTCGAGAGCCCTTTTCTCGTTGCCCGAGGGCTCTTTATATAGGGGACCATTCACGAAAGTTGTTCTGTTTGACCTAGCGCTGTCAATGGTAACTATACAACCAGAACTATACAGCCAGAATTTTATTCCAGTCATATAGTTGGTCGTTAAAGCGTTTGCCTCCGACTCACGACTCCTGGTTTCTTCTTATTGTTGGAAATCTCGTATCTTTGACTTTAATGTAGTGACTCCCATCATCAAACGTCATTATATGTGTAGGGAAAAATAGAAAGAAAGGATTGCATACCCCTTTGATCATTAGGCATTAGTGGCAGGGTTTAGAGAGATATTTCATCAAAAATATGAATAATATCCAGTTTAAATGTGGACGTAGATGGCTATGTTTCAGAGCCATCAACCTCCCTAGGCTTAAACTTGATCGTCCTCGAGCAAGAAAACCAAAATCAAAAAGGAACTCAACATTTAAACTGAAATAACGAGATGATGATCTTACTCATGATTGGTAGTCTCATGTTTCTTCCACTTCATAAATCTAAAAAACATCAGCATAGATAGAGTAATGGCAAGCATATCATACGGGTTTTTATGCATCCTTATAGCGCAGCAAAATTATTGTTAACATGGATAATTCAAATGAGTAAACTTTATTCCGTGTCATGTAATCAACTCATAGGCTTGCCTTTGAACAATAAAGTATAATCATGTAAAATTGAGAGTATGAGAGTTGTCATGAAAAGCATATACACTAGAGTATCTCAATTCTCCCAGATCAATAAATCAAGACTTTTCAAGGACTACTTTTCTATTCATTGTCCTTCAAGAATTTCAGTTCTTAAGTAATTCAGAGCACGCCAAAAAAAATTATTAGTTTATCAGGATGTGATGGACACTCGTGGCATCACTAAGTTTTTTGTTCCTTTTGCATAATGATTACTCATAATAGCCACAGAAGTGATTCCATCATGAACACAGCTACCTAGGAGTGCCATGAATCTTACCCACTATAACATTTCTTCTACGAGTGTTCAATCAACTCATAGCCGAAATCTAGGAGTTTCCTCCATGAAGATCGTTCGTAGGCCAGCGGAGTTGTTGGCATCCCGTGAAGTTTTACACGCATAAAGCTATATCATTCTTATGATTAACAAGTCAAACTTTGGCATGCTCACAAAAACCGCTAAACATTAATTCAATCGAACAAATCCTTTTAAAGAGAGCTATCAAGTCAATCAACATTTTCAGTGGTGTTGAGTGTCTCTAGAAATAAGCCTTCAAGACTAAACACTACAACACCCAAGCCTTCAATTATGAGACTTTTTCTTATTACAATTGTTTAGCAAATTTTTAGGCAAGACTTAGTTAACTACAAGAGCTGGAACAAAACGTACCCAACTAAATGCCCATGCAAACAAAACATTACTACAATATAAAGACTCACTCCACCAATATAATATCTCAACATTTATCACTAACTAGCATGGGTTTCTCAAACTTCAAAAGTGGGGAGTCATAAGGCATACCTCTCATGTTTGGTTCCACCTCTCTCTTCCTTTTTTATTTGTTTCTTGGATACTCGAAGTTGATCACTCTCCTGCAAATACATGAGAACCTCGAGGCGGAAAGAAAAGAAAGAGGGAAAATAAAGAAAAATGGAGAAATATTTTTGTTGTTTTTAAGAGAGGGAATTTAAAGAATAGAAAATTGGCGGCAAAGCTCGGCTAGAATATCTCGAAAGAAAATAGAAAGAACTAAAAATAAAGTGTTGGAGAAACCAACATGAGTGCTTATAACTCGAATTAAAAACATAACCTCGAAATAAATAAAAGCAAATGAACGCCAAATAAAGATACATGAGGAAACTTCCCCAAGCTTAGGCTTTTGCAAGCCATTCAAATCATTGTGGTGGCGGTAAAAAGTTGTTACTCCAGTTTGCAAATTGAGTTGCTAAATTACTAGTTGTTCCTCGGAGGTTGAAAGATAGGCTATTCATCCTCTTCATAGTCCCTCCAAGTTCTTGGAAATCTTGGTATGTGGCGAACTGGGTTTGTTGCTGCTCCTCTTGAGGAGGAACTTCTTGCTCCTCTTCTTGGTCCTCATCCTCATCCGGAATGTCCTCCTCGGGTTGGTGTTGCTCAACCTTCAAATCATATAGCAAATGTCCTTCCTCGATAGAGAAAAGACCATTAGGCATAAGAGTGGGGTAGAGACGCCCAGCTCCAGCAATATGCAGGTTATAAACACCACCTCTCCTAGTGAGCATTCCACAAGCCTTTAAAGTAGAGAAACCAACATTTCGCTCACCTAGCACATGTTGCAACTCACCTAGGTCGATGCCTAGGCCAATAGAAAGAACGGTGATGATGCCTCCACCTGTGATTGGTCCTTGTCTTTGGGAGGATTGGTGCTCTAGGTAGCGCACAAGGATTGCTCCCTAGTTGAGTGACAAGTCACGGTTGGTGTAAGCAGCTTTTGCGAGGACTAAGATGTCCTCCTTGTTGAGTCTTCTGAACTCATTTCTTGCATGCAAGGTGTTAGCAATAATATAGAACAAATAGCGAATTGCAGGATGTTGAATATTGCTTACTCTAGTAGTGAAACTCATTCCATTTTAATATTGTGCAGGGGGGAGGGTCTAAGCCAGTAAAGGATGCGTGTAAGGCATTAACATCATTGTTTGGGAAATTAAAACATGCCCCATTATTCATCTAGTGTTAAAGTGTAGTTGTTATTCATAAGTCGGAAAGAAATCATGTCCTCTCCTTGCCATAGTTTAATGGTGCTTTGCAAAGAACTTAGAAATTTAATAGTTAATCAGCGATAAGTAGGCACATCATTATACACAAAGTTTTGCAGGCCACCTCTATTGCAAAGTAAATTGAAGTCATTAGAATACCGAGTTGGTTCAATATAATGGGGTAAGCCCACTTGGTTGCCTTCACTTCTCGGTTCTTGATCCTATCGAAGCAATCACATTGGAGCTCATTCCTGAATCGTATCCCCATGCATTCTTGAGTGACAGCCGGAGAAGCGCTAGCGGCAGCACGAGCACGAGTTTGGCTCCTTGTGTTCATCATCTAAAATAATAAAGAAATACAAGAATAAAACTTTTTGATCCAACAATAATAAGTATAACATATTCCTCATCATAGCACACTAAAGAATCCCCTCAAAATAATAATCTAGGAAAGAGAATCATGGAAATTTGTTCATAGTAGGTCTCACCCTAGATTGATAATGACAATAGATCGAAGATGAATTTACAAAAAATAATTGGAGGATCGGAGGAGAAATCTTGAGGTTTTGAGAGAGTTTGGAGGTAGAAGAGAGAAAAAGGATTGAAGTTTTGGGGTTGGAGGTACCTCCCGTGGCATTTTTGTGGTCGGACGCAACTATACGGGCAGAACTATATGGCTGAAACATTGTGTTCCCTCCGTATAGTTGGCCTGCTCTCAAAATTTTAGGGTTTCCACCTAGCAGCGCGGCTATACGGTCGGAAAAATTTGTTCCCTCCGTATAGTTGGTCGTCAAACCCTCTGCACCTGGAAAAGAAATTCTATGAAAGCATTGATATCTACACGACCATAACTATATGGCTGAATTTTGTATTCCCTCCGTATAGTTGGTTGTTAAACCGTCAGTACATATGAAAGAAAAAAAATTCGATGGCAGAAATATCTATACGACCGGAACTATACGGCCAGGATTTTTATTCCCGCCGTATAGTTGTTCATTAAACCTTCTGTATGCATCAAAAAATTTCTGTTTCTTCAAAAATTGTTTCTTATCCTGTAACTTAGTGAAATACCTTGTTTCTGATAGAAACATGACAGTAAATATTGTCGACCAACAACAGCATGTATAAAATAGGATTTTTAACCGAACTTCTTCTCCCCCATTGGAGTTTTCTAGCACTCTCTATTAAACATAAACTTGAACTAAAACTTAACTCAAACCTTTATTTCACATGGGTTGCCTCCCATGCAGCGCTCTTTTATGGTCAATAGCTTGACCTTAATGTTGCTCACTTAGGCCAGATGAGTGGAACACCCACTCCAAAATAGTTGGACTTCAAAGTGATGGCCTCCTTTTCATCATGCTTGGCTTTCTTCTTCCTGGGGAAATGAATAACAAAAGGATCCCTTGAAGACAATTGAATCTTCACGTTCCCTTTATGTAGATTGATCAAAGCCTTAATAGTTCTTAATAAAGGACGGCCTAATATAATAGCAGAAGTATCATCTTCAGGCATGTCAACAATAACAAAATCAATAAGAGCAGGACAACCTATAATGTATACTAAAGTATTCTCCTCAATTCCTATAGCTTGTTTGTAGGTAGAATCTTCTAGATGCAATTGTAACTCGGTGATCTCAAAAGAGCCAAGATTTAACTTATTAAAAAGACTTTTTGGAATTGTTGAAATGCTTACACCTAGATCACAAAGTGCAGCTATCTTATTGGTCCCAATTTTAATCTTAATTGTAGGCTCAAATATATCATCAAGCTTCACAGGTAATTTTTCAGCAATTTTCTTATATTCTTTCTCAAGCTCGCGTACCTTTATTGCTACCTGATTAACGAAGTATTGGTACATAGCTTCCTCATTTCCTTCACTTACCGGAATCTTGACATTGATCCTTTTTACAAGATCTTCATGAAGGGTTCCGCAGCAGAAAACAAAAAAATTCCTACGTTGGAACCTCCTAAACTGCCCAAGATCTATCTATGCAGTAATGCGGTAATGGCCGAGCATACAGAATACATACCCTTGTAGACCATACGTGGTAAACGTTCCGAGGGGAACGTGGTTGAATTAGTGGAACTCGTAGCTGACCTCAAGGTCGCGAAGCTCCTCGCGGGTCACCCCTTGCTCCTTCTTCATCGTGCAGCAACTCCGGCTCACGACATCCAAGGTGCCTCAAGTGAGGCCCCTCATGGTTTCATACACGTATGGTGTATGATGACGACCTCTGACTCCTTGATCCCTGCCGGGAGTGCGGAAGTAGATCTCCGGCTTGGAATCCCTGCAGCGCAACGGCATGCTGCAAGTGTAGTGTCTCTTGCATGGACAGTCCTTTCTTGGGACCATGCCAACGCATGGAGACGAGAGAGAGAGAGGGAAGGATAAATTCAACCAAATAACTTCTCCAAATATTGGTGTGTTAAATCCCACCCATGGGCACCCCTTTATATAGGGGGGCGGAGGTGTACCCTCCCCTTTGGGTTTCCCATGTGGGACTAATCAAGGGAGAGAGGGGGGAGGCGCCATGGGCCCTAGGGCTTCATGGCCCAGCCGGCCAGGGTTGGGCCAAACCCCGTGCAGAGCCCTAGGATGGCCGGGTGGTCCCCCTTGAGGCGGCTAGGCCTTGGCCCTTTGGCCCTTGGCCCTTCCCTCCTTTGGTTTTCCCTCATGGGCCCTTTTTCCCTAGGAAGTTTGGCGCATTAGTGGAATACCCCTTCAAATTAGATTTTAATATTATATTTAATATTAATCATTTAATTAATATGTAAATACATATACAAAATCCGATTTGACCTGAAACACCCTTTGGTTCCCTTTCGATTTCCTCTGAACGACTTTGGAACTTTCCCGGAACGATTTCGGTTCTCTCACGGAGCTTTTCCGGTTTCCTTTTCTCTTTCATATGGTGATTCCAACTTACAGAGGATCTCTATCTCATCATACCCTTAAGTGTATTTCCCACGGCTCAGGAATGGCACATACATGATCTCCATCAATGATCAATAGCGGGACCGGGATTCCCATATTGACCCCTGTGCATTCCATGATGATAATATCGTTTGAACCGTAAATAGTCATTTCCCATTCCTTTTGCCACTTGATACCTAGTTCACCCGAGATTTGATCTATGGTATCTCCATACCTTCATTCGATCTCATTACCGATGAAATTGTTTTCTCGTTTCCGTGTCATTGCATTATGTGACCCAGTCACATGCTTGCAAGCTTCGTTAATGCAACATCACCGAGAGGGCCACATATGTATCTATCCGTTACATGGATTGGTAAATCCTGGTCTTGATATGTACTCCTCTACGAGCCCCTTTGGGAAACCTGAGTAACACCTTTTCGATCACCTAGTCACGGTGTGATACTTGATAACCATCTAAGCTCCCTCCAGAATAGTGATTTGCATTATCTCACGGCCTAAGGATCAGGTTGCGATGTTTCCTTAGTTTATCATTAATGGTGAACTTTGTAACTATATCTCATTAAGATACAACTTATTGGGTTGTTTGTCTATCACATCATTCAACTAATGACGTGACCTCATTGCCAATTAGCATAAATTCTCATGATCTCGAAACCCTAGATCATCCTCATGACCAATGAACTAGTTCGCTAGAGGTAACTAGATACTAGGTTTGTTTACATACCACACATGTATTAAGGTTTTGTATTAATACAATTATAGCAGAATATGAAACTATTACGAACTAATTGAGATATGACAATAAAAACCTATTTATTATTTGCCTCTAGGGCATATCTCCTTCAGTCTCCCACTTGCACTAGAGTAGAAATAATCTAGCTCGCATTTTACTCATCATAAACCATATCACATATGCGTGTATTGATCATGCATGCTTATGGAAAACGTGCTTCCCATGTTCTGTTTTACCAGATCATTATGTCTTTGCAAATCGTTAATGTCTTCCTAACTTTGACATTCATGCCATTATCTCATAATGGGTTGAAGTATTTATTTGGCGACAAAGTGAGACTTTGTTTCTAGTGTTTATAATGACGGTTGTTTTCACTGTTGTGATCTAAACTTCAAAACACACTTTGCAATCCTTTGTGTATATACGGCAGTTATGGCAGCAGAACGAGGCCGGTTTCCAGGAGCCTACAATGACTTTAGATCAACCTCGAGGGCTTTTTCATGGGCACTGTGCCCTGGGACACATCATTCTATGTTAAAGACAAACTAGTCCTGCCATAACAATATACATCACATCAGATGGAGCCTTTATACTTCTACGTCTATGTAGATCCTAGTGCATGAAATGCAACTATGCCACTTACTTTGCTTCTTACCATTTAAGTACAAATTTAATTCTGGTTTAGTGATTAACTCAAGAATCACTTCAAGACATGCTCTTACAGTTAAGAGCTTGTCCTTCCAACCAGAACTTCGGGTCACATTACGTCGAGTATACAATATGGTTGTATGGAAGAACCTATGACTAAGGCATAGGAGATGCAACACATATCTTTCTTCCTTTTTAACCATCATTGTAATACCAAGACAATGCTTCATATAGTAAGAACTTCTTTCTTACCTTGTTCCATTCTAAACTTCTTCAGAATCTTGCTTAGGACATTCTATACATCTTCAGAATCAAGTCCACGAAGCATTCGACATTTGATTTGTATTAAACTTACCAATCTATCTCGATAGATCTCATTGTTTAATAACTTCAACTTCATCCTTATTTATCTACTTAAATGTTATTAACACCAATCACATCATTCACATATGTTGTCCACATGTCCCAGAATGATTTCACGCTCCCACTCAAATATGGCATCCATATTTGAGATCCAGGGATTTCACTTAGCTCCTACTCAAAATATGTCTACTACATATTAAGATTTGTCCAAGCTACTTAGATCCCACTCAAAATATGTCTCTTACATATTAAGATTTGTGCAACCTAATTACCTCCCACTCAAATGCAGGTCCTCTCGATAATCTTGGACATTCCAAAATTCTTTGATCATCATCAAATTGAGAATTCCATCCACGAGATTCCAATATCCATATATAGCTGGTGTAAATCCAATAGACTCAAGCATCGCTACATTGTAGTCAACTCCTTGAATTTTTCCATACTTTGTGAGAAATCGAGCTTTATGTCTCCATTAAGTTTCATTTCCATCTTATGACTTTGATGTAATTCAGAAATATCATGTAAACTTCTTTACTTAATAAGATCAAGTAACATATTACTTTCCAATCTTAAATGTAAATTAATATAGGATTTGATGACTCCTAGTCATTTCTCGTACTTAGGTCCATCACGCTTCTTTGTAGTTCGTAGGTATCTATTGTTCAAATAACATGACAAGTGAATCAATAATACAATTCCGCGAACTTGCAGAATATATCATTGAATCCTATTTTCTTAGTAAAAGTATTCGCTGAAACTTTATGATCATTATGAATAGTTTCTCCTCTATTTGAAGAGTTCGGTTTCACGAAACAAATTCCTCTATGCCAGTCAACAATTAGGAGGTAAGGTCAAATACCTTGTTTTGAACTTTTACTTTCTTCCACCTTTATCTTCATCAAGACACATCAACTTTGGACAACAACAAGTTTGCCCCTTGTGGAACATGTATTCTTAGTTGCCTAATAATACGCTACAAAGACTTGTTCATTTGCCACGATTTTGAATTTCGAAACCTCTAGAAACTCGAACATGCCATAACTCTTATGGTGTTGTTTTCACGAATCTTTAGATGTTCCTTTGTATTTCGACCGAATGTTTGCTCATTTTGATCTCCAACTCTAAACGATAAGTATAACCTCGATAAGAGATAATTTTATACCATGTGTATCTAACACATAATGATTATGATATTTAGACATTTCAATACACTTTGAATTTGCCCTATTATCATAATTTGTGAAACCTCTTTCATATGTCCTTTTATGCCAAAATTAACTTAAATACTTTAGTCACGTCGATCAAATCAAAGAGACTTTTGTATTCTTGTTAATTTAATATCATCCTTCACTTTGAAAACTTTTGAACAATTCAAAACAGTTTCAAACTTATGTTTCATTAAGTAAATACGCCTATTCACTTAAGTCCACAATTAACTATTGATTTCCACTATCTTGTTGAAAATACGATACATCACTATGTATAAGATTCAACATTTCTTTGCATATCAGCGTTTTACCAGAATGCAGAGTTTTAGTCATTCTTTCCAATGAGGCATGGTTTTGCAAAGTCTCTAGATAAAGCATCTAAGACCTCGATCTTCATTTAGAATGAAGAACATGCAATAACCAAAATGACTTAAACTATAATGTCGTGTCATTATTAAACTTTGGATATCTTTTAGCATTCTAATCCTTTATAAATTCTTTAAACTATTATCATTAACACAGTGATTAAAATAACTCATTTATAATCGTAATGTGACTAGAATGGTATTATTCATAAGAATAGTACAACTGGATTGTAACTTATTTATATGAATAATTGTCTCGCTAAAATCAAGACACACAATCAAGCAAAATTATATTCAAGTCCACTAATCCAAATGATAATCTTTGAGGAAAGGGGTGATGCCAGCCATACACTGTTTTGCTTGCCGTCATCATGCCACATTGCCTAAATTCTAGCAATTCTCAAGTAAACCATCCTGTTTTCACAAAACGGGACAAGTATCCAATACTTATATAAACTGCAACGAGTTTTGCAAGAATTACATTTATAACTTTGTATATCTAACATATACCCTTTTTCATTCATGACCTCCATTGCAATCAAGCCCTTCTGAGAGTTCATAACTCTAATGCAAGATTGCTAAGTGTTTCTCCAAATATTCTCTTTTTCATCCATCATGGAAGAAAAATCATCCAACGGCTCATACTTTATGTGCCTGATCTTGTAGAATACAAGATTGTAATCCAACTCTCCATCGAATGGAGAATGGCTTGTTGGATGATTATGGAGAACACGCAAGCATTGCGGAGTCATCGAATTATCTCCTAATGGTCATTGTATCAAGAAGAGAAGATCACCTTTTACGAGGATATGCCTCAAGCGTGGGTATTAATCTAGGAAGTTGGACCCTTTTGGTAAGTTCCATATCAAGCAATAAATTTTCCATGGCCGCAAAGGACCTCAATGGGATATGCCATGATCTAGTAAGATATTTGCAAACAGACATCTATACTAAGTTCATAATATGAGTTCAATCCTAATTGAGCTCCCACTAAAATTATCATCCCCTGGATGATTTTAGTGATCACATGATCCCAATCCTCTGCACCTCCCCCTGATCGTCACGGCCATCAGTGCAGCATCAAAGGTAGACATTCCCCAATCGTTTTAGTGATCTAGTAAAGGACCTCAATGGGATAGGCCATGATCTAGTAAGATATTTGCAAACAGACATCTAGACTAAGTTCATAATATGAGTTCAATCCTAATTGAGCTCCCACTAAAATTATCATCCCCTGGACAATTTTAGTGATCACATGATCCCAATCCTCTGCACCTCCCCCTGATCGTCACGGCCATCAGTGCAGCATCAAAGGTAGACATTCCCCAATGTCGACCACATCAACCATGTAACTCATGCTCGACCTTTCGGTCTTTGTGTTCCGAGGCCATGTCTACACATGCTAGGCTTGGCAAATCTAACTTGTGTGTATTTGTTGTGCAACATGGCTTACACCCACTATATGCGAATGTAGATATGTCTAGCCCCCGATCGTCACGGCCAGCTTCATAACGGCAAACTTTCTTGATGGTGCACACACAAGGGGAACACTATCATTGGAATTATATAGGGGTTATATTATTTGCTACAGTTGAGTATCTTATACTAGCATATAATAAGATGTAAAACATATATCAACATTACATGTATATTGTGATATGATATGGTCCTTCTTCTTGCACCTTGATCTCCATCGAGCGCTCTGGCATGATCTTCATCTTGTCCCTGGTTTGATGCCAAGTCCACGACGCCACCAGCAGGTCATCCATCGGAACAATGGCTATTACTATACTACTTAGTAACATAAAAGTAAACTACTTTACCTTTGTAACGACCAAAACCATATCATAACACAAGCCCTCCTGCAAAACAAAGTTATATGCCTCTACTTCATATTTGCAAGTTTTACGTGGTTGTTAGGGCTTTCGCAATAGAACCGTTTCTAATCTACGAACTTTTCAACCACAACATGGATCCAACAGTTGTCTCTACTACACCCCTTTTGGGGGCCCCCGTTGTAAATGATATATCAACTATTGAATGAGAGACAGACACCCGCTAGCCACTTATACGGAACAAGCCATATGTCGAGCGTGGAACCAGTCTCGCGTACGAATACGCGTAAGGTCGGTCTGGGCCGCTTCATCAAACAATACCACGATATAAACAAGTACACGTTAGATGGTAACAACAAGGGGATCAATGCCCGCATAATACTTGTGCGTACTGGCCGTACAAAACTCCTATTCATAGATCGGCTCTGATACCACTAAAGGGTTCCACAACATAAAACAAAAAAATTCCTACGTTGGAACCCCCTAAACTGCCCAAGATCAATCTATGTAGTAATACGGTAACGGCCGAGCATAAAGAATACATACCCTTGTAGACTGTATGCGGTTAATGTTCCAAGGGGAACGTGGTTGAAGTAGTCGAACTCGTAGCCGACCTCAAGGTCGCGAAGCTCCTCGCAGGTCACCTCTTGCTCCTTCTTCATCGTGCAACAATGCTGGCTCACGACATCCAAGGTGCCTCAAGTGAGGCCCCTCGTGGTTTTGTAAACATACGGTGTATGATGATGACATCTGAATCCTTGATCCCTACCGGGAGTGCAGAAGTAGATCTCCGGCTTGGAATCCCTGCAGCGCAACGGCGTGCTGTAGGTACGGTGTCTCTTGCATGGACAGTCCTTACTTGGGACCGTGCCAACACATGGAGAAGAGAGAGAGAGAGAGGGAAGGAGGAAGTTAACCAAAGGACTTCTCTAAATATTGGTGTGTTAGATCCCACCCTGGGCACCCCTTTATATAGGGGGAGGGAGGCATGCCCTCCCCTTTGGGTTTCCCATGTGGGAGTAATCAAGGGAGAGAGGGGGGAGGCGCCATGGGCCCTAGGGCTTCATGGGCCAGCCGTCCAGGAGTGGGCCCCACCCCGCGCACAGCCCTAGGATTGCCGCCTGGGCCCCCTTGAGGCGGCTAGGCCTTGACCCTTTGGCCCTTGGCCCTTCCCTCCTTTGGTTTTCCCTCATGGGCCCTTTTTCCCTAGGAAGTTTGTCCCATTAGTGGAATACCCCTTCAAAATAGATTTTAATATTATATTTAATATTAATTAAATCAATTAATATGTAAATACATATTACAAAATCCGATTTGACCCGAAACACCTTTCAGTTCCCTTTTGATTTCCTCCGAACGACTTCGGAACTTTCCCGGAACTATTCCGGTTCTCTCACAGAACTTTTCCGGTTTCCTTTTCTCTTTCATATGGTGATTCCAACTTATAGAGGATCTCTAGCTCATCGTACCCTTAAGTGTATTTCCCCACGGCTGGGGAATGGCACAGACATGATTTCCATCAATGATCAATAGCGGGACCGGGATGCCCATAATGACCCTTGTGCATTCCATGATGATAATGTCGTTTGAACCGTAAATAGTCGTTTCCCATTCCCTTTGCCACTTGATACCTGGTTCACCCGAGATTTGATCTATAGTATCTCCATACCTTTGTTCGATCTCGTTACCGATGAACTTGTTTTCTCGTTTCCGTGTCATTTCATTCTATGACCCAGTCACATGCTTACAAGCTTCGTTAATGCAACATCACCGAGATGGCCACATATGTATCTATCCGTTACATGGATTGGAAAATCCTGGTCTTGATAGGTACTCCTCTATGCGCCCTTTGGGAAACCTGAGTAGCACCTTTTCGATCACCCAGTCATGGCGTGATACTTGATAACCATCTAATCTCCCTCCAGAACGGCGATTTGCATTATCTCATTGTCTAAGGATGAGGTTGCGAGGTTTCCTTAGTTTATCATTAATGGTGAACTTTGTAACTAGATCTCATTAAGATACAACTTGTTGGGTTGTTTGTCTATCATATCATTCAACTAATGACATGACCTCATTGTCAATTGTCATAAATTCCCATGATCTCGAAACCCTAGATCATCCTCATGACCAATGAACTAGTTCGCTAGAGGTAACTAGAGACTAGGTTGTTTACATACCACATGTGTATTAACATTTTGTATTAATACAGTTATAGCATAGTATGAAACTATTACGAACTAATTGAGATATGACAATAAAAACCTATTTATTATTTGCCTCTAGGGCATATGTCCTTCACTTCAACGGTGTAACTTGGTGAAGGAGCAGTACTATAATCAAGTTCTTCAGGCTCCTCTCTTTGGATTCTTGTCATCTTGAGGTCTTCAACAGGATTGTGCTCAGCTTTATATGCAAATTTATCTAGAATGAGAGTTTGACTCTCGGTAATCTTACCTAGCTGTGCCTCAACAATCCTTGTTCTTTCTTGGAGGGACTGCACATTATTCCTCAAACTTATAGCTTGGTTAGATAATTTACCAAGCATAGCATCATGGTTCTCCGTTATTTTAACAAGAATATTGTTTTGTTCATTTTGTGAGTCTATAAAAGACTTAAGTGTTTCTTGGAGACTACCATTACTAATTCCCATATTATTATTAGAGTTACCTGCAGTACCAGAATAATGTTTTTGAAAATTAGAATTACAATTCTTCTTCCAAGCAGGGTTATAATCATTACGAGCTATGAAATCTATTTCTTCAATATTTGTTTCAGGGATATCTCTTACCTAGGCTTCCTTACCTTTTATGGCTAATATGAGCTCATCCACCTTAGCATTGAGTTCTTCATTTTCTTGTGGTGAGATGGAGTTCACCTTCTTCGTGTTTGATCTATCCACATGCCATTGGGCATGGTTGTCTTGCATATTTTCTAGCAGCTGCTTTGCTTTGGTAATATATTTACCCATAAATGTTCCTCCAGCTCCAGTATCAAGCATAGACTTAGACACAAGGTTAAGAGCATTATAAAATAAATGGAGAATTAACCAGTCTTCCATCCCACGACTTGGACAGTTTCTCATGTATTCTTTCATCCCCACCCATGCAAGTGCTAGTGGATCATGCTCTTCCTGTCTAAAACTAGTAATATTATATCTAAGTTGCATAGTCTTTGCGGGTGGAAAAAATTTAGTCATAAATAAAGAAGTATATTCCACCCATGATAAAATAGTATTTCTAGGCAAAGATAGCAACCATTCTTTTGCTCTTCCTCTAAAAGATAAAGGAAATAAACGCAATTTGACCGCATCGGGGTCAACATCTTTTATGCGCATCATATCACATATTTCAGTGAAAATATTCAAGTGCATACCTGCGTCCTCAACAGCAGAGCCTCCAAATTGATTCTGTTGAACCAAACTTAAATAATGAGGCTTAATTTCATAGTCATCGGCAGCAATTGCTTGTTGAGTAATAGGAGTACACAAATAATCATTGTTGGGAGTAGCAAACTCTCCAAGCTTCTTTTCAGCCATATTTCCTATGTTTTTGGGTTTTCTTAAACAGAGACTTATGAGTAAAAGCAAGAATTAAAAGGCTAAGTAATTTTTTTGGTTTTCCAAATAAAGACTGAAAGCAAACTAAAAATTAAAAACAAGAATTAAAACTAGCAAGGTTCCTACTAACCTCGCCAGGGTAGCTATTGCTTCCCCAGCAACGGTGCCAGAAAAAGGTTTGATACATTCAATCCAGATTACGGATGTAGTATAGCTCTTTTTTCCTAGTAGACCTAGGTTTATTGAATCCTCGGGAAGAAGATGCGTAGTGAAGTTACTTTAACGGACCTTCGGGAGTTTTAAAATTCCTTTTGTGTTTTTACCAGACCAAGAGTTTGCGCCTTTTTGTTGTTGACTATGATAGAGAGAGGGCCGATGGCGTTCGGTTTCACCTGTAGCTATGCAAAACATCTGACGGGAATAAAAGATAATAATAAAGTATGCATGTAATTGTTAGAGCAAGATAAATTATATGTGGGAAGTGCATCCATAATTGTTATTGCCTCCGCAACCGCTTATAGCAGTAACCTACTAGTCTTATCCATAGAAGAAAGAGAACTAATGATATACATAATAACTTCACCGTTAATCCCAAGTAAATACCTCACATATAGCCGTACTACCCCTTCTGTCACTAGGGTTCCCAACCTACAGATTAGTCATTACTCATACTCCCTATACTTGGCTCAATCCTCGGGATCTTAGGTACCTGACAAGTCCTTAGATTAAGGCGAGAGAGGATACAATAATCATCTGTCATATAAACTAATACATGATCCCATCTATGATAAATAACATGCACAAAATCTACATGGCTAGGCCGAAGCCATTAGCCCAAGAAGAATTACTCACACATAGAGATGAGATCAACAATCACAAATATTGTAATGGAAATCATGAGATTGATAGCAAATAGTCTTCCAATATCGCCAATCAAAGATGAGATCTACTATTACAAGTGGTGGAATATGGCTATGGTGGTGGAGAAGGGTTTAAAGATTAGATCTAAGTCTATTCCTCCGGTGGCTCTTCAGTGTGATGGATGGAGATCTGGAGGCGGCTGATGATCTGGGGTAGGGACTCGAGAGCCCTTTTATCATTGCTCGAGGCCTCTTTATATAGGGTTCCCTTCACGAAAGTTGTTCTGTTTGACCTATCAGTATCGATAGCAACTATACGACCGGAACTATATGGCCAGAATTTTATTCTGGTCGTATAGTTGGTCGTTAAAGCGTCTGCCTCCGACTCACGACTCTTGGTTTCTTCTAGTTGTTGGAAATATCGTATCTTTGAGTTTAATGTAGTGATTCCCATCATCAAACATCATTATCTGCGTAGGGAAAAATAGAAAGAAAGGATTGCATTACCCTTTTTATCATTAGGCATTAGTGGTAGGGTTTAGAGATATATTTCATCAAAAATATAAATAATATCCAGTTTAAATATGGACGTAGATGGCTATATTTCAGAGCCATCGTTGGACTGGAGCCAGCGCTGGACGTAGGCAACAATAAGCGGAGGTTTAAAGTCAAACCACGCCCCTACCGGATCGCTTCCCAGAGACGGATCTCACAAGCTACAAGTTCCTCGATCTTGTTCTCGATCATGTCCTGTGTGTATGCAATAGCCATCATAGGATTGATAGGCTCGAGAGCATGGAGCGCACCTTCGATGACCGAAGTTTCATCGACCTCGGGTTTGAGCATGTCATGAGCGTAAGCAAGGAAGAGCAAAGGATCAATAGGCTTGAGAGGACCCAATAGTGCATCGTCCGACTCAACTAGGTTGAGATGACAACCTCTCGACTCGTCCTACCCAGACGAATGCTTGTTAGCTGCAGATCCTCAGTAGCATAGCTAGCTGCTCCCTCGCAAGACCAGAAAATTGCCACGAACGAACTCCATCAAGAGTGGGCCGGAAGAATGTTCGACACAGTCGAAGTCAAGGAATGCCGACGCGCCTTCAGCAGCCTCACTCTACAAGCTAAGGACCCGGTTCAAGACCATCAATTCAGGCATAGACCACTGAGAACTACACGAACGATGCAAGAAATACGACCGCACGCGGGGCGACCATCGAGCTACATGGGTTTGTTGGAGTGGAAGGACTATCTCAGATTAAAACTATCTAGCCGAATAGTATTAGGAAGGAGAGGCTCGAGTACTTTTTATATTATAGTTTTTTTGGCTGTCACTGAATTTGTTTTATAGGACGACAACGACATGAAGAGCGATCGCCACGCGTCACGTGCATGTTCATTCAGTTATGCCGAACTATCGGTACGTGTAATGTAAAAAGAGATTTACTTTTCTACGCAAAAAAAGACATAGACGAGAAGTAAGCACGAAAGGCTAAAATAACAAATGCAAACGCATGTACAATTTTTATTAAACGTGAACAATAAACGCTGACATCTCATCCAAAGCGAACAGTACACGCCAACACTTTACATGCATCCAGTGAAATTAGAACCGAAAAAGAAGGAGAAAATACAGGACAAGCGCAGAGTTTTTTCATTACACGCATAGTAAGCCCCACCATAGCACATTAGATCTACTTTCCTCATATATAATGAAAGTAAAACCTAACCACGGTAAGAAATGCAAGACAAAAAGGCAGAATTTCATTCCACACAAACATTGAATGCCAAGACGGTTGAAACGGCTTCTCATTCAACGTAAACAATAATAAATATACAAATAACGCAACAAACTTCCTTTTCACGCACACAACAAAGCTATAAATATGAAATAAATATAGGACAAACACACACCTATGATACACAAAAGTTGCAAGTCGGCCACCATGGAGAAACTACAGCGGCGGCCATATAGCTCCTGTCACCGCGCGACAAAAGTTGGCAACCGTGAAGAAACTACGACAGTGCCTGTGTAGCTCCTGTCGCCGAGAGACCTCGTCTTTTGGTGTGGTCCGTGGAGATCTTCATGCCGACCCGCCATCTTATGGCGTCTCCCACTGAGCTCTTATCGTCTGAACACCGTCTTCTGGCGTGGCTTGTGGAGCTCTTCTTGGCATAACTCCAGAGTCTACGGAAGCGCAGACAGAAAAGATGCAAGGCTACAAGCCATGACAAAAAAAGCCGAGAATCGTCCTATCGCGCTCAGCCGATCATCGGTGACACACATAGCAGCGCACACAACCCGTCGATGGAAACGAGGAGTAGGGCAAGAAGGCACTTCTTCCCGCATATAAAATTCGGTGAAACATGGAGAAACCTAGACTAAATAGAGAAAAAGAGAAAGTAGACCTAAGGATTTGTGAATGAGAGAGATGACGCGTCGTGTTTTATAACCAAAGGAGAGGGCAAGATGGCATGATAGGGAAGCTTTCACCCACCTAAGCAAGTCCACGCTGGCAGTTGGGCTTCCGCCGTGAGAACTCGTGGCCGACTAGGTTATGTGGCGTCACGTCGGCTATTAACGGATCTCACTATATGATCTCACCTCGACAACCCGTGTCGTCCATCGTCTATGCTGAAAGACAGCCCCACACCTACGAAAATCCGTGGCCAGCACGGGTTTGTGGCTCGACGTCGATTCCTAGTCGAGCACCACCTCCGTGAGAAACTATAGACGGTATGAGTTTATGTACACACGTCGTCTCCCGTCAGGCCTGATGTCCACGAGAACCGCGGCCGGTATGGGCTTACGGCAACATGTCAACAAACATTGGGCCCCATGTCCGCTATAAATCACAGCCGGTATGGACTAACCACACCACGTCGTCTCCCGTCGGGGCCCATAGCTGCGAGAAAACGTGTCCGGCATGGGCTTACGGTGGCACGCCAGCTCTCGGTGGGTCCATGACAGCGAGAGTCCGCGAGCGTCATGGGCTCACAGCACCACGTTGGCTCTCAGCGGGTCCTGCCACCCGACAGATGCAGAGGCGTGTCGCGTGGTCCTGCCCTCGTACGTTGACGGCAGGCCCATGTCTCGTGCGTGACCCACCATCCGGTGACGCGGGCTATGGCAGCGGGCGCGACACCCTTCTGCGACTTGGAATATTTTGCCCTAGCCCGCAATAGGGACCGCCTCATGGGATAGCAGGGCTTCGTTGTGACATTGCCTCATGTCCTTTTCGGCCTCCATCCCATGGCCGAAAAGAATTAGGACGACGTGGATAGTAGTTTGAGTCAGAACAATCTAGCGCTATTATTTACTCCTGATGCTATTGTGGTTATTTTATATTTCTAGAATGAAAATGAAGAATCTTTTCCCATTTTATATAAGACATGTTATTTATTTTCTTTTGATATTTTCTTTGATTCCAAATAATTATTTTAGAACAATTGAAAAAAAGTTATTTATTGTTGTTCCAAAGTGAAAAAATATTAATAAAGTATTTCAATCATTTTAAGAATCTCTTTAATATTGTTTATCATTTTTTAAATGATTACTTAAGGCCAACCACTACATAGAAGCGATAGGAAGCCAAACCGTCAAAAGGAAAGGCGAGAAACCCTTGTTGCAATAGCAAACAACCTACAGGAGGTGAGCTCGATTTTGAAAACAGTCTTAGACGTGCATTTGACATAGACAGACTAGCTGTTGATGTGTGTTTCTGTACGAACATACATTTTCATGACTTGCGTGAGTTTTTTAGATGATTCGGTTGCTCCTGCTAGAATATTCCATTTATTTAATACTCTAACTCGTGTAACCCCGAATGGCAATATTGATATTGCGGTTGGTCAGATCAATAAGACAACAAGGGTGACAATTGGAAGCAATGCTGTAAGGCAGAGTGAATCCGGAAAGATTGTCCTAGTTCAGATTGTTCTCTGCAACTCGGAAATATGAACTTGAAATCACTAGTAACTGGCAGAAGTTTACTTAAACCTTTGTGAGTGTGGAATCTATTTTGCCTATTGGCAGATGGCTCTCGATTATCTTTATCTTATTTCAATTCAAGATCCCCATTATATTAATAATATGAGTGTCAAGCTTGTTGTATTGAATATCTTTATAGTCTGCCTATCAGGAACGCGAGAAATCTTTCTCTATGTCAATTCAAAACAAAACAAAACAAATAGACAACTGAATCTAAAGAAGTTATTTTGAGAAGAGTTTGTGCCTATGAAATACTAGGCTCTCACCTATATGAAACGGTTGCTTTTCCACTCTAATTGGTCATCATAGACCATCAAATCAAGATAGATAACTATCTATCAGATATCTTACCTATATCCACCTACCCTTGAGTATAGAACATGGCTGAGTTAAGTATAGGGATGCGTAAGATCCTGATGGGCCATCACATACCTTGATGAGTAGATCATTCATGTCTTACTGGTCAAAGGTAAGTAAGAACCTGAATAATATCGGAAGTACCTATAAATAATAGATTAGTCTTGGAATTGACCAGTGGTAGTTGGTCGAAACTGCAGTGGGTAGCCACTCCCTTCTTAGGGAACTATACGTGATACTTCTGCATCATACTGCTTCGTCCCTATCTTTCGTCGTTGGCCCTTGTTATTATACCACTATGCTTGTCTTTTCCGCTTTGACTCTCTAATCTTTTACTTCTAGGGTGTTGGCGAACAATGCTACATGCATTGCGGTAAATGCCCACCCATCGGGCCTTGGTTTCCTACCCCAAAGAAGGCTATATAGACTAGTGGTAGGGGATTCGGCCGTAAAAAACCCTACCCTATTCTAGAACCCTATGTCGAGCTCTACCTTGTCCGCATTTATTTGGAAGGGAGACTGACATAGGTATGGTTACTCGGGTCGCCGTGATTTGCTACCTAGGGCCTGTGGAAAGGCTTACGGTCAATGAAGAGTTAAGATGAAGATCCAAAAGAGCAACCGACGAAGATTATAGTTGTATTAGGAAAGATGAACAAAGACCGACATGGAGTTGGTGTTGTAATCATGTAACCTATCCGTATACAACTTTGAGACCCGACCTATTATATATAAGGCGGGAGAAGCCTAGGACAGGCACCATACAATCCCTAAGAGATTTGTAACAAAGCAATCCCTCGTAATATTCAGGCGACTTTGATCCCATTGTTTCTTGACTTTCGACGAAATCCCAGCGTTCTCTTTTTCGCAAAACCCTAAGTCCTTCTTTATGGACATTGCCGAGATCTCCCCTCGTCAGGGACAAAGAAATGTCTCCACCGGATGCCAACAGTCTTTCTCTGGAATTCTACTAAACGGGTCGATCCTCCCCTCCGTTTGTTTTAGCAACTTATCCTAAGGTCAAAAGACTTGTCACAGATCTACGTGCAATGAATTCTGGTTTCTCTAGATGGTACAGACAACTTAGCATTTACACCTATTTGTGGCTCGTTCGTGGCCTTTGCTCGGTAGTTCGGTAGCTAGTTTGGCCCTTCTAGATTTTACGTGTTTACTGGATCCAAGTATGCGGTGACATTTAAACAGAGGTTGTCGGAATGTGTGTGTCGATGGCTTATTGTATGTTATACTTTGGCACCTCACCTGTTGCTATATCAAGGGGCATAGGTTCAATCAAGGTACTATGGTGAGCGCTATCACTGTGTCACATCGACCAAGTCGGGTTGTAACCAAACTCAACTAGTAGGACATGTCCCATTGAAAAAGAATATCAAGCTCCTGGGTGTTTTCTCACAGCAAGCAAGCCATTTTGGGCACATGTACGAGTCATTTCTCAACCATCCATTAAAGGCAATCATCATTTCTACGTGGCTTCTACCTTTTTGATTTGGAATGAACCGCCGCTAAGCATAAACAAACCAGGCAAGCAACAAACCCAAGAAAAACATCATAATACTAGGGAACAAGCAAGCAAGGGCTAAAAAGCATACAATGGGTAGGACTAACCTCAAAAGTACTAGAAAATCAAAAGATTCAAATAAGATAAATAGCGCTAAATATGGAGAGCAATACAATTTCATTAAAAAAATTAGCAGTCTTTATCTCATTAGCATTCTATCTCTCGTCAATTTCAATACAATTGCACAAGGAAGCTAACGACCTACTCTAGTGACCCTATCGTCACCGGTGACGACGGCTACTACAACCTACTGTCGTGGCGCCCTCCAGGAAATGTTCCCAAACTAACCTAGGATTAATCATGTGAGTAACTAGGGGCACAAGAATATGCGGAAGCTTACCTTGAGGGTCATAGCTTAGCTATTGAAGATGACATCCCTAGTTGATTAGGAATTTGACGAGGAGTAGAGGAGAGCGAGAGCTCCTGATCTTAGGGAAGAATGAGCCAAAACTTTGAAAGATGAGTGAAAACATATGGGGTCGGGGCTATTTATTGTGCTCGGAAGGCGGTTTGGTCCCATGGAAAGAACATGCCTACGGCGGTAAGTCGACAGCGACGGGGCGGTGCCGGGAGGATGACATTGATCACATTACTATTTTATGAAAACCCCCTAGAGGCTCTAGATTTAAGTGCAAACACAGAAAAGGTCCACTGGTGGTTAGATGGGTTGGCTGCTAGGCTGGTAGGTGGGTTGCGCCCCAATTCAACTGTCCATGTATTTTTTTTCCGTCTATTTCTTTTTCTATTTTTTTATATTTCTTTTTTCAATTTTATATTTTGAATTTTGTTTAGAACTTTGTTCTGATTTAACGAGAATTTGAATATTTCAAATATTTGGATTATAATCTATATCCATGAGAGGTATTTTGACATCTCTCAAAATTATTTTTAGAATGATTTTGCGGTAATTCTTTCTCACATATGAATATGTGATATTTAAATATATCTTAACCATTTCAAAAGATCTTGTTCATAAGAAATATTTTTGGACTTTCAAAATATTCCCCTTGGATTAAGATTAGATACAAATATGCTTCAAAGATTTTGTACCACCTTTCTTAGAAAAATAGTAGTAGGGATTACTTTCCTAATAGGAAAGAATTTGATAAAATAAAATTGCTATTTGAATTCTTAAAAAATAGAATCTTAGTTCACAAAAGATTTTGAACCACAAGGAATTTTAATGGCTCCATATATTTTCTCTACTTCTATTGCTGAACCCTAAGAAAAAATTCTATATTCATGCCCCACATGAAATATAGGGTTGTCAACTAGGTCTCCAATTTGAGATAAATCTCAAATGGGTGTCCTGATGTTGGTACTTTATTTCTCTTGAGTGTATCAAAATTGAGTTAATATAATCATAAAGAATTTGGTATTTAGTTTCACTAGATTCTCTACTAGCAGACAAAAGATGATTGTGGTTAAATGTCCTTATGATGAAAATCATGAGGTATTCTTTGTGCGTTTTACCCAAGACATCGATTTGTCTTATTTGGTAATATTAACCAATGGGTAAAGTTTAGGCTCCCCTTAGATACGTGTGATCATATTCCTACCATGATAACACTAGACTTTAGTGTTAGAAGAATACAATTGCAATACAACAGTGTGAGGTATCGATCATCTCACCACCTAAGTTCTAGGTTTATAGAATAGATAAGAAGTGGTACTATTACCATAGAATCATTCTATGATTGGTTTGATAGAGATGGTTGGCAATCTATGCATGGAAACATATAATTGACTTGTTCTCTAGATTACCATGGCATATAGGGTATATATATGTAACATACCAAATTTTGGCCTCTTGAATTTTTTCAAAAAAACCTAAAACCCTTTTGGCCTCTATTTGAATTTTCAATTTCATTTGCCTCTTATGAAGCTTACAAGGCATGGACCACATTGAAAGTTGATCTTGGACCTTGATATTGTTAAATGCGAGCTAGGCAACTTTCGTTTATTTTTCTAAAAGATAAAACACCCACCTTATTTTCCCTTTATTCATAAAATAAAACCCTGAAAGCTAAAGGAAGCCCCATAAACAAGCTTATGAAAATCTAATAAAATTAGGGGATGATCCCTAGGGCATATATATTCCAAATATGCAAAAATATTTTCTAAGTACTTTGTACCAAAACCTTCATAAACCATAGTGAAGATTCTGCTTATAAGCCATTTTGAATTTATGCAAACTATTTTTATAAAATATGGATGCCCTAGGACCATACTAACATCATCCAAAAAGATAGGCTAAAAAGCTTTACATTTGCTTGCTTAAGATTCAAATTTGAATTTCATCTGTTTGGGTATTTTCAAAATTCTACATAGACCAAGTTGGGAATCTTGAAAAACATTGAATACCAAAGTTGTAGCCCTTGTTTCACTCTATCCAGAAAACAAACCCCAATTCATTTGGAGCTCTAAAACCCAATATGAGGCACCCCCTTTTGAGCTAAACCCTAACCCGACATCTAAGCAAGCAAACCCAAACCACCCCTCCCACCTAACCTACCATCTAACTCGAGGTACCACCTCCCCTCTTGTTTTCGGACATGGAACCCTAGGACATGAAGAGGCCACATACCCTCTTTTCCTCCACCTATCTTGCTGGATAACCAAGATCACCCCCTTCCCAACTAACCCTAGTCATATAACTAGAGAGAGAGAGAGGAGAAAACCAACCCAAGGCACCCCCTTTTGAGCTAAACCCTAACCCGACATGTGCTCCTCCCCCACCTTTTTAGCTTTCTCCCCATTGATCTCCCTAGTTTAGATCCAACTAGGGCTCTGCCCAACCACCATTCTAAGCCACCTACCACCACCATGCCCACCATGCCGTCGAGCTCTGCCAACTTATGGTCCCGATGAAGAAGTAATGGAGGCATGACACAGAGGTGTAGGGGAAGCTCAATGCGGTCGTCTGCTTCGCCTAGAACAAGGAGAGGAAGAGGAGGAAGTTGCCGGAGCCCAATAAGAAGTAGGAAATGAGCCAAACCCTAGGTCGCAGAGAGCTATCCCTAATCGAGATTTTCGTTGTGTCGCTTTGTTACTAACCCACGGTCAGGCTAGGTGAGTTGCACACTATCCTCGGACAAGAGAATGTTTGCATCATGTAGCCATCACAACGTTGGACAAACACCATGCGCATGCACTGCTATGGGAACCACCCCGAGCATGATCTACTGCTACCATGCGCCTCACCATCATCCAGTTATAGGTTGAGTTTTGCCTCGATGTGCGTCATTGGATGCGCCAAACGCCGTGACCTGGGACTACTTGCATCACTGCCGCTGCTTGCGTCGTGCCTCTATTGCCGCCACATGTTTACAGTCGCCAGTCATGAGCATGTGAAGCTTACCCGCGTGCGCAAACCTAACCTAACAAACTCTCAACCCAACGTAGTGGTTGTGTGCCTGCACCGCGAGAGCCGCGTCACGAGTTCGATCCCCGGGGGGTGTTGTGTGTTTGCTCTACACAATGTATAAACTGGATGAACAAATGAGGCGAAGAACAGTAGCTTCAGAATTCAGTTAAGCCACGACATGAACCTTTTCCACATAACCCCCTGCAAAGAACCAATCCTCAACTCGATATCCTTTTCTAAGTTTCTTTTCAACAAAACCCCATGGAAAAAACCTGGCCTCAACCCGCAGTCCTAATTGGTGCGCCAAAATTCATGCACATACCCTTTTATCAAAAATCAGCCCATGTACCATCTATTAGGTTGGTCAAACTAACTGAAATTCAAATTCAATTTTTTTTTGACAAATCAAACCACATGTTAACTTTCACCATGATTAAAATATGATCCGTAACAAATTTGGAAAAAGTTTAAATACTAAAATTTCAAGTTTTTGAATTCTCTACAATAATACGCCATCTGTTTACATTGTTCCATGTGGGAAAATAAATGAATCTTTTATGATTTTATCTAAATGCTTTCATAATAATTAAATACCAGCTTTTATTTCCTAGTTCCAAATAATAAAAATGACATATGATTTCTGATCAAAATAATACAAGGATTGATAATATGACCTCCAAAATATTTTTGGGGAAATTAAAATTTCGAAATTGCTTAATGCAATAAAAGGCCCATTCTTAATAAATTTATAACTTTAATCCCGTTAGTCGGAATTCGACAAATAATATGTCCATATTGATCAGCACAACAAGCCATTTCCAACTATGCATTCCATACTTGCAATTGCATCATCCATCATGGAGAACTTGAATAACCATAACTGTTTATGCAAGGAAACATGATGAATAAAAATTAGAAAATGATTATTTATTGTTGATAATGCTTCGCCAATGTCTTGCCATGTTTTACAATGCAACTGCGCATCCTATCATCATGGCATACCATGTTTTGCATGTTGCACATGATTTATATGATTGCGCATTTTATTTATCATGGACCCTTGTGTGTTTGATTTTTATCCAGATAGACGCCAGGCAAGGAGGATACCCCGAGCCACCTGATTACTACCGAGAACCTGGTTATTTCACCCCTAGTTTTTAGGTAAGCATTCCTCTGCTTGCATTTACATTGATCACATATGCCTCTATCTTTATTCTTGCATTATGTGTCACTTTTCTGTATAGAGTTGCAATCTCAAGTACTACACAACCTTTAATTTTCAGCCCCACTATAAAGCTTATTCCCTCTATCCTACCAGACACTACTACATGAATTGATTGAGCCATACGAGTCATAGAACTGCATGTGTAGGGTTTGTGATAGTTTGATGAGGATAACAAGGTACCATAAACAACTAAATTGTGTAGTAATGGGATAACTAAAAAAAGAGATACGTGGGCAATATCTGAGATTTGGAATCGTAAGATCCTAGTACTTGATGTATGTTCCTTCACTATTACACTATCCACATGCGGGCGACTTTTTGGGACCCCCCCTTGGCATGATGTTAATTCATATCTTGTTTTTTGGGGCCACAATATGTTTGGGGATTTACTACTATCCTGTACTTATGTCATTGTTTACTGTTTTATTTACTAATTTTGCTGGGAAAGAGTTTACTACTGTACTATTTTGGAATGCGGAATGCTTATGCTGTCAGGACAAGCATAGTCACACTTTTGGGTTCCCAGTCTTTTTCAGCCATTGCTGCAAACCTCTGGGTCTGGTGCGGAGCCCAGCCGAATTTGTTGCGAGTAGCTTTGTGGGGTGTCCCCCTAAAACAATCTTTGAATTTTGTTATTGCTCTGTCATGATACCTCCTTACTTCCATTTAGTTTTTCCCCTAAGGTTGAGCGTGCGTGTGTTGCTATTTGTGTAACCTTGGAGGGTAAATCTTTTCCAAAAAATCATGTCCACGATTATGGACTATTGCGAGCACAGTTTCTTGATCATAGACAACTTGAACTAAAGTAGTACTTTTAACTTAACTAAATCTATATAGTAAATAGTACAAATCTCATGGAATGATTAATAAAATTACCAACGGGTTGGATATTCTTTCGTATTCTCATTCAGTAAGCGAGAAGGGGGATGGGGTATGGTTTACTTCATGTTATTTATATATATATTGGTTCTGATAAATGATCTCCTGGCTATATCTAGTTAGATGAGTTTTATAACGTGTCTCTATAAAACTGCTTAGATATTTTATCTTTCTCTACAATTGCGTCAAACCGGTTATCCCTTTAGATCATAAAGACTCGATGAGTGCCTTAGGATCTCACACTCAGATTTTGTCCGATTGTCAGGCTTATCCGTATGGAGGCTACTTTATTGATGAAGCTTATGTTGGAGGCGTCAACCCCCTCCAGTGGAGATTCAGAGGCTAGTGATCCCTGAGAACTGTGGTTGGGAATTTGTTTTGTTCTAGGCATCTATGTTGTATTTTTATCCTAATCCGTACTTGGATTTGTGCTTCTATTTCTGCATGGTGTTTGATGGATGATGTATGAGGTCATGTCATCTACTATGATATTACTATATATATATATATATATATATATATGTATTTGGATCTTGTCGTAATAACGTTGTAATATATTTCTATTTCTTTTTAGATGGAATGACTCTCCTATACTCTTGTACGACCACATCTCGTACGTTCCCATTTGTGTACGAGAGACACATACTCTACCAGGCATGTTCTCGCACTTGAAGCTATAACCTTGAATTTTTTATGAGATTGTTGGCCGGTACCGTGCCCTGCCGCTTTTAGAGGCTTGCTTCTGGGTGGCCTCATGGCCTCCATGGTAGTATGTCAACATCCACAATTTGGGTTATACCGGCTTGTGAGTTAGAACATATAGACCAGAGATTTAAAATTGGTATCAGAGCCATTTCGCCCTTCAAGGTCCCTTCCAAGATGGTCGCCATCAGTCTATAAATATTTTAGTAGCTATATACTAGGGAAAAAATTGAAAGTGAGAGTAGGATTGCTTCAACTTTTATTCTTACTCACCCACCCATCCTATTATTGTAAGGAAGTGAACGTTTATCTATTCTATTCTAAAAATTCAAACTAGGATTTCATGTGTTCTGGGTATCTATAGTACCATAGGATATGTACTCCTTTGTTGTTCTATTGCATCCTACCTTGTTTCAATATCTGCTTTTTGAATATCTTATGTTGGTGCATTCCATACCGACCGACTTTATTCGTTAATACGGTGTAATATCTCTGACTCTTTGTTAACCGACGCAATCTTGTTAAGGGTGTTCTTTCTTTTGCATGATTTCACAGAATATGGAGTTGCTAATCTATATCCAATAAGTTGGTTTTCGCATCTAATTGTCATTTTAATGCCGAAAAATACATAATTTTTCTTTGGTAGAACGGTGTTTCCATACTCATTTTCAGTCGTGTACGATATACTAACTATCTTCTAGGTGCCTTGAACTTTGTTTGATATTTTAATATCATCCGAGTAAATTCTATCCTTAATCATGGTTTATTCCATTCAAGTACTATTTTAGATTATTAATTAATTATCGATTGTGGTTCTAACTTAAGTTCTCCGTCAATAACAGGATGGCACAGCCATAGCAAACTAATGATGAGGCTTCGGGTATGCCTAAACTCGGTACACCTCTTGTCAGAATTACCAACATGGTGGCAGAATATCCAGCCGAATCAGCTCAGGTTTGAGGAGAGCGTCCGATGCAACGAGTTCGTGCTGGCCTACCAGCGTGGAACAATGAAGCATTTATTGCACCTCAACCTGAGGCACTTTAAGGTTACATCTTAGCCACTCAACACGGATGACTGGCTTTGTGAGACTACTCGGCTCCTGAGCACTGCTGATGTCGCTCAGTGTGACAGAGTCAAGTTTACTACGCACTTGTTACGAGAGAAAGCTCTATGGTGGGAGAATTTCATTGAGACGAACCCGCTGGGTTTTCAGCCGACTTGGGAGCAGCATGTGCACGCTTTCAGAGAGAAGTACCTTCCAGGAGTTGTCATGGAGAAGATGAAGGATATACTTTTCTGAACCTGAAACAAGGCAATAGTTCTATGCAGACATACATCAAAAAATTCTCCAACTTGGCTCATTATGGTGGTGATGAGGTTGCTACTAATGAGAAGAAGCTAAAGAGGTTACGTAAGGATCTAAATTCCTCGATAAAGTATGTCTCACTCATACCACACCGACTGCGTGCCTGAAGCTCCAATAATCTACGTTACATGAGGAGGCCAGCCAGCAATCATTTGATGAGTCCTGAAAGCACAACCGTGATACTGATGGTTCTTCTGCTCTGGCTCTAGTTCGGAAGCATCGAGTGTCAGTACCTCACACCACAACATTTCTTACCCCTCAGTCGAACCAGCCAAGATCTTCAAGATACGCTCCAAGGCCACCAGACCCCATCAACTTTGCTACGAGAGGCTACAACAACAATAAATCTTGGCGGCGTATGATGGGACATAGTCCAGATACTTTAGCTCTTGTCTGGCTGGTGGTTCCTGCAATGTGATGATCCTGCGCAGGTCAACAACATCAACCTCCTGCAAGCTAATCACGCACCTAGAGTTGTTCTAGGTACGCTTCCCATAAACTCAGTTCCTACACGAGTTCTCTTTGATACTAGAGCATTGCATTCATTTGTGTCCTTCAAGTTTGCTCAAGAGAATGGGTTTTCTTCTGATTCACTCCCCAAAAATCTGATGGTTCTTTCTCTCAGGGCAAGGATGTTAACCTCCAACATTAGTCATGGCAACCATATTCAGATTAGTGGTTCTTCCTTTCTGGCTTCTTTGATCATTCTTGGCAACTAAGATATTGATGTTATCTTGGGCATGGGTTGTTGAATGCCAATGAAGCAGTGATTGATTGTTCTCAACGTTCGGTCTCTTTGAAGATTCCTGAAGGCCATAAAGTATATTCTCCAACACAAACTCCTATATAGCTCTATTCCTTGTCTTCTTTCAACGATGATGCAATGGCTACTATTCAAAGTGTACCAGTGGTTTGTGACTTCCTAGATGTCTTTCCTGAAGAGATACCAGGTATGCCACCAGACCGAGTGGTCGAGTTTGTTATTGAGCTTGTACCTGGAACCGATCCTATCTCCAAGTGGCCTTACAAGATGGGTCCTGCCGAGTTAGCCGAGCTCAAACAACAGCTTGATGAAATGGAAGGACTTGGCTTCATCCAACACAGTTCTTCATCTTCGGGCAGTCTGATAATATTTGTGAAAAAGTGAGATAGAACTGATCGAATTTGTGTTGACTATCGAGGTCTCAATGCTAAAGCCATCAAGAAGAAGTATCCCCTTCCTCGGATCAGTGACCTCTTCGATTAACTTTCTAGTGCAGTTGTATTATCCAAGATCGATTTGAGAAGTGGTTATCATCATATCAAAATCCACAAGGAAGATGTTCCAAAAAAACGACGTTCACAACTCGCTATGGCTTTTATGAGTATACAGTCATGTCCTTTGGTCTCACAAATGCTCCATCAACATTCTCTTGGCTCGTGAACTCGGTCTTCATGGAATACCTCGACAAGTTCATTGTGGTATATATCGGTGATACCCTCGTCTATTCCAAAACCAAAGATGAGCATGGTGAACACCTCCATCTTGTCATGACCAAGCTTCATGACCATCACCTTTATGCAAAGTTTCTAAAGTGTGAATTATGGCTTCCGGAAGTCACCTATATTGGACACGTCATTTCAGCTAAAGGTATTATATTGCCTTCAACCTAGAGACTATTCACTCAATTGTGGATTGGCTTCCTCCTAAAAATGTCAAAGAAGTCTAAAGTTTCCTTGGTTTTGCTAGTTACTGTCATTAATTCGTTCAAAACTTCTCCAAGATTTCCAGGCGTCTTGTTGATCTCCTCAAGAAAGGAAAGAAGTTGCTTTAGTCCCTAGCGTGTCAAACAAGCTTTAAAACCCTCAAATAAAAACTCACTTCCACTCCTGTCTTGATTCCTCCAGATACTTCAAAGCCTTTCAAGATCTTCTATGATGCCTCTCTTCAAGGACTATGTGTACTCCTGATGCAATAAAAGAAACTCGTTGCTTATGCTTATCATCAATTGAAACCAATGAGATCAACTACCTGAATCATGATCTTGAACTTGTAGCTATTGTATTTGCTTTGAAAGTATGGTGACACTACTTGCTCGTCAACCGTTGTCCGATCACAAGAGCCTCAAATACATCTTCACAAAACCTGATCTCAACCTTCGTCAAAGGATATAGATTAAAACCATCAATGTCTGCGATCTTTCGATCAACTACACTCCCGGCAAAGCTAATGAAATGGTTGATGCCCCCAGTCGCAAAGCCTATGTAAATAACCTCATGGTGCAAGAACATCAACTGCTTTTGTTTGAAGAATTCTGGCAACTCAACCTCGAAATTGTTCAATAAGGCTATCTTGCCAACTTGGTAGCTACTCCTATTCTTAAAGAAAATATCCAATCCACTCAACTCCGTGATCCCTACACCAAAAACATCGTCCCGAAGGTTCAGACTCCTAAGTATGAATCTTTCCACCTTGGTTATCAAGGCACTCTATTCTATGAACACCGGATGTTCGTTCCAAAATATCTTGGATTGAGAGAAGAATTTCTCAAAGAAGCTCATGATTCCCTTCTTTCTATCCACCCCGGAAACACCAAGATGTACACGGATCTAAAAACACAATATTGGTGGTCTGGTTTGAAACAGGATTGTGCTAAGTATGTCTCAGAGTGTGATGTTTTCCAAAGAGTGAAAGCTATTCATCAAAGGCCATTTGGTCTTCTCCGACCATGGAAACCTCTAGAATGGAAATGAGAGAAAGTTGAAATGGACTTCGTAACTAGCTTTCCAAGGTCTCATAAAGGCAACAATGCATTCTTTGTTATCATTAACAGGATCTCTAAAGTGGCTCACTTCTTTCCCGTCAAGGAAACAAGTTTTGCAAGTCATTTGGTTGAACTCTATGCCAACAGAATTGTGTATCTATATGGTGTTCCTCTTGAAATCAGCTCGGATCATGGAAGTATCTTCACCTCCATGTTCTAGGAGATATTCCAAACAGATACGGGAACGAAGCTAAATTTCAGCACAGCTTACCATCCATAGTCGCACGGTCAAGTGGAAACGATCAATCAGATTCTAGAAGATATGCTTCGTCATGTGTGATCTCTTTTGGCATGAAGTGGGAAAAATGCATTCCTTATGTTGAGTTCTCTTACAACAACAACTTCTAGAAAAGTCTCAAAATGGCTCCCTTCAAGGTACTTTATGGTCACAAGTTCTGAACTCCGATTGGTTGGTCAGGGGAAGGTGAAGAGGATTCTTTGGTCCCGACATTGTCACTCAAGCGTAGGAGAAGGTTCTTATCATTCTTGAGAACCTGAAGATTTCTTAGGATCGGCAGAAAAGTTACTATGACAAAAATCACACGGATATGGAATATCGAGCAGGTGATCTTGTTTACCTCCGAGTCACTCTGATGAGGGACACTCATAGTTTTGGTATCAAAGGCAACCTTGCGCCTAGGTACATTGGTCCCTTCAAAGTTCGAGCTAGAAGAGGTGAAGTTGCGTATATGCTTGAGATTCCTGAAAAACTCTCCAAAGTGGAGATGTCTTCCATGTGCCACAACTCAAGAAGTGCTTCAAGGATCCCACCCGCACAGTCGATCATGAACTCATCAACCTTCAAGAGGATTTTTCTTACAAAGAGCACCTCGTTAAAATTCTGGAGGCTTATCCGTATGGAGGCTACTTTGTCGATGAAGATGACGATGGAGGCATCGACCCCCTTGAGTAGAGATTCTGGGGTAAGCGATCCCTGAGAATTGTGGTTGGGACTTTGCTTTGTTCTAGGCATCTTCTGCCATATTTGTATCTTAATCCATACTTGGATTTGTGCTTCCACTTCTGCACGGTGTTTGATGGATGATGGATGAGTTCATCCGACCTACTACGATATTACTATATATAGATATGTGTTTGGATCTTGCCATAATGGCATTGCAATATATTTATATTTATTTTTAGATGGAATGACTCTTCTATACTCTTGTACGGTCACATCTCGTACACTCCCATTTGTGTATCAGAGGTGCATACTCTACTGGGCATGTTCTCACACTTGAAGCTATAACCTTGAATTGTGGATGGGATTGTTGGTCAGCATCGTGCCTTGCTGATTTTAGAGGCATGCTTGTGGGTGGCCTCACGGCCTCCATGGTAGTACATCGGCATCCACAATTTGGGCTATACCTCCTTGTGATTTAGAACATGTAGACCGAGGGTTTACAATCATGGCTTATTTATTATGTCTATTAACTTTTTCTTGAATCATATGATTTGCAATATAAGAACCAAAACCTGCTTGATGAACATCAATAGATGGATCTTTAGCATACTTTCACAAAATAGATAAAAGTTCATTCAAGCTACACTTGCCAAGATCTATGAGAGTTTCTTTAATAGTTTCACTTAGCATTTTAATCTCCTCTAGTTGTTTCTTGCCAAGATATTACAACCTATAAAACAAAGATGGTTGCCTTGTGTCCCCAAATACAGCAAGTGGTTGTCAAGCACAAGGTTTCGTAATAGAATTGAAAACAAATGATTAAATAAAACAACTAAAGTAAATATGCATCAAGTAAAGTAAACAAAATGCAAGTAAAGTATAGTGATGGTAGTGGTGTAAACTATATGAAAGAAATAAATGAAAGTGCAATAGATGTTTTTGTATTTTTAGATTAAATGAGTGCTGAAAATAAAAAATACTTGTAAATGCAAGTAAAAGGTGTTTCTTATGATTAAAAATGGAGCAGGGTTCATAGATTCACTACTCTCTCATAAATACAATGGGATCAATATAGCTTCTTAATATCATAATATTGACAGATCTTCATTAAGTGTTTAATAAGCATTCATATGGGTATCACATCTAATATTTGAGATGATGCAAGACATCTCACTAATACTCCACTAGTAAGAGAAATATCTATAAACTAGTATTAAGAATAAACAACGTATTGTCTTTAATTTAATGACATGATGTTGAATACATAACACTACCACACATTACATGAGCTCACCTAAGATTGTCACTAGGAAATAGTAATACATGCATTCATTTATCCCTAGTGAGGTATCAAAAGAAAGGTAAGAACCATAGTACGACCCAAACTTTTTATCACTATCTAGTTCCATAGTACCATGTTACTCCAACTCATACACACGTTTCCCCCTCACATGCCCCTTCATATTAGTTGGATGAAAACTAGTAATCAAGAACATGGTACACAATATGCATCTACGTATACACCAAACACAATCTGATAATACCAATCTCAAATACTGAAATCATAAAAACCAAAGATCCACCACAAGGGGATTACAAATAGATGGTCATAATCATGTTGGGAAACTCATATGGCACTAGAACATTGATAGAATGGGAGAGATAGGACAAACTAATTTCACAAACCCATAGTACAGGGGTGGAGTACTCCCTCTTCATTATGGCGATGATGGAGATGCGAGCTAGTGATATTGCAATGACGTTTCCCCCTCCAATCTTCGCTGGATCTCCTATGTTTCGTGTTTCTATCTCCATGGCATGCCATACTCCAAGATCATGATCCGGGCACTATATATTGACGTTTTTAGATCAAGACAAAGTTGTGGATGAAAATATCAATGACATCCGAGATTTGAGGCGCTAGATGGGCCTCATGGTGGAGAATATCATTTTGCGGCCCGAAAGTTGGGGTGTACAGGCAACGCGGTACCCAAGTTCCCTGAAATCAACCAGGATGACTACAGTTGGTGTGCCAAATACTCAGAAGGTCTTTTTCGGCACGAATTCAACTTTACGTTTCAATACAAAAAATCAGGCTAACGGCCGTCAAGTTGGGCCCCTCCTGTCAGTTCTCGCCGTTATGTCGCTCCCGTCGCTTAGGCGGGGTGGCTGTCACGTAGGCTTGCAACTTGGCACAATGGATGGGACAACACCCCGTACCCAGTGTATTAACCTGACAAAACAGGGCATATGTATCAATGTTATAATTAATTTTTGTTTACTCAGAAGCTGGAACGGCCACCGCCACATGTCTCTCCTTGGACTTTCGTCTCAATCGTTAACCACTATCTTAAAAGCGCATTGACGGTTCCACCGTTCCCCTGCATCGCAGAAACCACTCTTCTTCTTCCTGTCATCTATCTTCTTCCTATCTTCTCCTTGCCGCCATGGAAGATCTACGCACTCTAGAGACAAGCTTCACTACCCATGACAATAAGAAGATAGACGTTGTCTACACCAACGAGGAGGAGACAGTGGTGCGTGTCCTGAGGATGTACGAGGGTTAGCTTGGGATAGACGAGGACAAGTTTGTGGGATTGGACCTCGAGTACACCCCGGAGAACCCATATGAAGGGAGTGAAGTCGCCATCGTTCAACTGGCCATGCGGAAACACGTCCTCGTCTACCACCTCTCCCGGTTTGTAGATATGCTCTCTGTAGCTAACCGCTTTTAGGGTTTTCTCCTCTTGTTCTTTATCCACTTGCTCATCTTCAACTACTGGATTTTATTTAGGACCAAATAAATTAGGGTTTGCTTATGTCTCAATCGACTAAGATTTTCTTTAGTCTCAATCACCTAAGAAAAGTGCAACCGTAGTTAAAAGAAATGTGCAACTCGTTCAGTCGACTAAGAAATAGCAAAACCGAATAAATTATGACAATACAATGTTGAGAGTCTTGATCTTGCATTTACTAAACTTTTCAAAATTATATTGAGATGATGATCTTGCATTGACAAAATATTTGTAGTTACAAATTTTGGTGATGACAAACTACATACTTTCAGGACTGACAGGAAATGTCCGGCGCTGTGCCAGTTCCTTGTAGAAAAGGGAATTGTTTTCTGCACTGTCGATAAAACAACTGATTTTTCAAAATTTTATCAAGAGGAAATTATAATTCCTGCGATCAATTGGATCAATATTCAGAGTCTTGTCAAGATCCTAGGGGGCTCTAGGAAGGATGGAATGGCATCACTCGCAACTAGAATCCTCGATGAGTCGTACGACAAAATGAAGGAAGATTTCCCTACAGATAGACACGATTTCTGGGACGAGTGGCCGTTGTCTGATATAAACCTGAAGTATGCAGCCATAGATGCTTACGTGACCTACCAGCTGTACAAGAAGATCCATTTTTTCGACGTTACCTCGTGTTTTGCCCTATTTGCAAGAGGGAAGACGAGCTTAGGGGAGCCATTTGTAGAAAATGCAGAATAGCTGAGTTTGAAGCTGCATATGCAAAGAAATTGGCTGCATCTGAAGTAGCTGACAGAGAGGCTGCAGAAGCAACTCAAAGAGAGCTTGCAGCTGAAGAAGCAACTGACAGAGAGGCTGCAGCTAAAGCGGCAAACAGAGAGGCAACATCTTCTAGCGGCAACAATCAAGCATGTGATGCACCGCTAATTGTGTCGCATGACGCTGAAGATGGGGAAGCCAAGTCAGATGCCAGGTGGGACAAAGCAGTTCGTGAGCTTTGGAGTACCTGGTATGGTCGTAGTTCATCGCCTAGGAACAATGGAAAGCGCCTCAAGTGGTCTGATGAGGAGTGAATTAAATTTTACTTGTCAGTGTTATATTTATGTTTTGTGGAACTTAGTTAGCTTGCCAAGATGTCTAGCGCCTCAAGTGATACTAGTAAAATACATTTAACCCTCGTTGTGTTATGTTTATTTATGTGTCTTGTAGCTTGTCAAGATGGTAGCTTGTTAACTGGCAGTTTGAAAGAGTACCCTTTTCCTCTCTCGCTAAACATATATGTTTCATTTTGCCCAAATTGGTAGCAAATCTTGAGAAGATTCCCACTTCGATATTTTGTTCCCTTTTGGACCTCTTTTTGCCTCCGATTAGGTAGCAAATCTAGAGCAGCAAATCACACTAGGCATAATACATTCATTCAGAAAACAAAACAAATGTAGATATAGCTATGCGCAGCTAAATAGGATATAGCGATAGAAAGTAACGAGGTTCGATGCATTCAACCAGAAATAGGATATAGCTAGAAAGAAGCTGCTTAGCAGCAGCAGCAGCCGCCACAGCTGCAGGCACATCCTGTAATTGCCCGCGCCATAGCCTCCTCCCTCTGGTGCTTCCTCCACTTCTTGCTGCCCAGTCGCTTGCTCTTGGGGGCCTTGGGCATGATTGGAGGCATGCGACCCTCTTTGATGGCCACCCGCTGGAGGTTTCGGAGCTGAATGCAGAGAGCCCGGTGTTCAGCGATGTAGGTGTTGATGTTCATGGTCTCGCGCTTGCCGCCTTTGTGGATGCCGGAGCCCGTGGCCTCTGCATGCTTCTGTAAGGTGTTCAAGTCGGTGCCGCCGGTGTGACTTGTCAAGCAGTAGGTGATCCCCTTGCGGAAGGGGCAGCTATAGTCGCCGCGCCTGAGGAGGGCATCGTACTGGCCGGCCCGCAGCCTCCTCAGCACCTAACGAGCCTTGGTGTGAATGGACTCGTCATCGCTATAGATGTCGCTGCCGGAAACCTATTGGAATAAAACTAAAATGGGAGAGTAAATGATGTAAGAAGATCGAGCAATCAAAATGCGAACAAGTGAATCCTAATAAACCAAGATCTAGCATCCAACGATGGGAACGATAGAAGAACCAGGGGAGGGGAGCAAACCCTAGTTACCTCTGAGCATGGGTCGTCGATGCCGGTGTCATAGGGGTTCAGCGGAGCGATGTACTTATCTGGATCATAGGTGCCCAAGAAGTGCTTGATCTGCTTGTGACCGGCGGGGGGCTCCTCTTCGGCGGCTCCGTCAGTAGCGGGGACGGGGGCCTGGACGGGAACGGTGGGTGCCATCGATGCCTCGACTGTGGCCTAGACAGGGACGACGGCTGCTTTCAACGCGTCGAGGGGGACCGGCGAGGAGATGGGGGCCTCCTTGCCGGCGGCCACGGAGGTGACGATGGCCACCTTATCCTCCTCGGCCATCGCCTGCGTGGACGGGGTATTCTTGGGAGTTTGCGGGTGCTGGTGGGATAGTGGAGAGGGTTGTGTGAGGACAGTGAGCGAGAGTGAGGGCGGGTGTGCGGAGAGGGGTTATATAGTTAAGGTGGATGGAAGCAAGGGACGTTTCGTTGCACCACCGTGCAACGCGCCGCGCAGTTTACTGCACCGTGCACCAGGACACGCGCACGGTACGTTACGTTTTTTTCCCGGGCCATGCATGGCAGTTCTGTATTGAACCGCATGCAAAGGCTGCACACACAATTTCTATGTACGAAGTTTGACACGGCCCTAAAATTGGCGATAGTTAAAAGTGGAAATGTAGAGGGGAAGGTAGGTGGTTGTACGGCGAGATTTGTGGGGTTGTGATAGATCGGGTAAAGGGATGTGTTGATGGCTGCGAGTGACTCGATGAAGCTTGAGACGTTATTAGATATCGTCGAGCTCAGCTGTTCGGCCTCCGGCTAGCGCGTGCAGGCTTCTTATGGTGGGCCCCAGTTGGAAGTGAGATTGAGAGCCGCTGCGTAAAAAATGGGATGTGTCTTATTAAAATCAAGTGGCAATAAATTGCAGTTGTCCATCGACGGCCATGCACTCGACGACGCATGTGTTGTGGCGTAGTAGTAGCAGTAGTAAGCTTTTCATACTTGATTAAACGTGACATGACCGCTCGACGACTTTTTCCATGGATGGCATCGTGTTCCTTCTTGTAGAGGGAGACATCAAGATGGTGCCTCGTCGAGATGGTAGCTCGTTAACTGGCAGTTTGAAAGAGTACCCTTTTCCTCTCTCGCTAAATAGATATGTTTCATTTTGCCCAAATTGATAGCAAATCTAGAGAAGATTCTCTCTTCAATAATTCGTTCCCTTTTGGACCACTTTTTGCCTCCGATCAGGTAGCAAATCTAAAGCAGCAAATCACACCAGGCAGAATACATTCATTCAGAAAACAAAACAAATGTAGATATAGCTGTGCGCAGCTAAATAGGATATAGCGATAGAAAGTAGGATGCTTAATGAGGTTCGATGCATTCATCTAGAAATAGGATGAAAGCAAAATATAGAAAATCAAAAGAAGCTGCTTAGCAGCAGCAGCCGACGCAGATGCAGATACATTCAGGGAGACATCTGACCTGTTCGTTCGCCAGCGCCTCCACCTCCCTCCGGCACCTCCGCCACTTCTTGCTGCCCAGTCCCTTGATATTGGGGGCCATGGGCCTGATTGGAGGAATGCGACCCTCTTTGATGGACACCTGCTAGTGGTTTCGAAGGTGAATGCCGAGAGCCCGGTGTTCAGCGATGTAGGCGTTGATGTTCATGGTCTCGCGCTCGCCGCCTTTGTGGATGCCGGAGCCCGCAGCCTCTGCATGCTTCATTAAGGAGATGAAGTCGGTGTGGTCGGCGTGACTCGCACAGCTGTAGGCGATCCCCTTGCGAAAGGGGCAGCACCAGGGGCCGCCCCTGAGGAAGGCGTTGTACTGGCCGGCTCGCAGCCTCCTCAGCACCTGACGAACCTTGGTGTGAATGGACTCGTCATCGCTGTAGACGTCGCTGCCGGAAACCTATTGGAAGAAAAGGAAAATGGAGGAGTAGATGATGTAAGAAGATCGAGCAATCGAAATGCAAACAAGCGAATCCTAATAAACCAAGATCTAGCATCCAACGATGGGAACAGTAGAAGAACCAGGGGAGGGGAGCAAACCCTAGTTACCTCCGACCATAGGTCGTCGATGCCGCTGTCGTAGGGGTTCAGTGGAGCGATGTACTTATCTGGATCGTAGGTGCCCAAGAAGTGCGTGATCTGCTTGTGACCGACGGGGGCTCCTTGCCGGCGAGGGGCTCCTCCTCGACGGCTCCGTCGGTAGCAGGGACAGGGGCCTGGACAGGAACAGCGGCTGCCATCGATGCCTCGACTAGGGCCTGGATAGGGACGGCGGCTGCTTTCAACGCGTCAAGGGGGGCCGGCAAGGAGACGGGGGCCTCCTCGCCGGCATCCACGGAGGCGACGATGGCCACCTTATCCTCCTCGGCCATCGCCGGTGCGGACGGGATATTCTCGGGAGGTTGCGGATGCTGGTGGGACAGTGGAGAGGGTTGCATGGGGACAGTGAGCAAGAGTGGGAGTGGGTGTGCGGAGAGGGGCTCTAAAGTTAAGGTGGATAGAAGCAAGGCATGTTTCGTTATATCACCGTGCAACACGCCGCGCAGTCTACTGCACCGTGCACCGCCACACACGCACGGTACTTCACGTTTTTTCCACAGGCCATGCATGGCAGTTCAGTATTGAGCCGTATGCAAAGGGAGCACATAATTTCTATGTACAAAGTTTGACATGGCCCTAAAATTGGCGATTGAGAGCCGCTGCGTAAAAAATGGGATATGTCTTATTAAAATCAAGTGGCAATAAATTGCAGCTGTCCATCGACGACCGTGCACTCGATGACGCATGCGTTGTGGCGTAGTAGTAGCAGTAGTAGGCTTTTCAGACTTGATTAAACATGACATGACCGCTCAACGACTTTTTCCATGGACGGCATCGTGTTCCTTCTTGTAGAAGTCTCGCTGAGGAGACGTCCGTGGTGTCTCACGTTGTACTGTGAAAGGCACGACGTGTGCAACGATCATCATTGGATCGCACAGAATCAATGGTTTGGTGCGCACGATCCGCGTGACAACTGTGATAACCAATCAAGGAGTAGCAGACAGGGTGAGCATAGGTTTGCGCTTCTACGAAAGATAGAGAGGGGGGGCAAAACTAAGTAGTACCACATAAAACCAAGGGCGATACTGAGAAGTATAAAAATTGAAAGTGAGTGTCTTGTACAATGAAATACATCATGGCATACATCAAATTATGCCGAGATAGATCCACTAGAGTTCATTGGATGTGTGTTCTTTTCATAAACCACATGGACCCACTAGAGTTCATTGCATGTGTGTTCTTCTCATTAACCACACATGGATCCACCAGTGTCATTGCATGTCTGCTCTTTTCATTAAACACAGTTAGAGACATCGCATGTCTGCTCTTTTCATGAACCACAGTTAGAGTCATTGCATGTGTGTTCTTCTCACAAACCATATCATGAACCACACCCTGTGTCATTGCATGTGTGTTCTTCTCATTAACCACACATGGATGCACCAGTGTCATCGCATCTCTGCTCTTTTCATGAACCATAGTTAGAGTCATTGCATGTGTGTTCTTCTCATGAACCACAGCCAGAGTCATTGCATGTGTGTTCTTCTCACAAACCATATCATGAACCACACCCAGTGTCATTGCATGTGTGTTCTTGTCATTAACCACACATGGATCCACCAGTGTCATTGCATGTCTGCTATTTTCATGAACCACAGTTAGAGTCATTGGATGTCTGTTCTTTTCACAAACCAGATATCACAAGTGTCATTGCATGTGTGTTCTTCCCACAGACCACACATGGATCCACCAGTGTCATTGCATGTGTGTCCTTCTCACAAACCACATATGGATCCACCAGTGTCATTGCATGTGTGTTCTTACCACAGACCAGACATGGATCCACCAGTGTCATTGCATGTGTGTTCTTCTCACAAACCACGTAAGGATCCACCAATGTCATTGCATGTGTGTTCCTCTCATAGACCACACATGGATCCACCGGTGTCATCGCATGTCTGCTCTTTTCATGAACCACAGTTAGAGTCATTGCATGTGTGTTCCTCTCATAGACCACACATGGATCCACCACTGTCATTGCATGTCTGCTCTTTTCATTAACCACAGTTAGAGTCATCGCATGTGTGCTCTTTTCATGAACCACAGCTAGAGTCATTGCATGTGTGTTTTTCTCACAAACCATATCATGAACCATAACCAGTGTCATTTCATCTGTGTTCTTCTCATTAACCACACATGGATCCACTAGTGTCATTGCATGTCTGCTCTTTTCATTAACCACAGTTAGAGTCATTGCATGTTTGTTCTTTTCACAAACCACATATCAACAGTGTCATTGCATGTGTGTTCTTCCCACAGACCACACATAAATCCACCAGTGTCATTGCATGTGTGTTCTTCCCATGAACCACACATGGATCCACCAGTGTCATTGCATGTCTGCTCTTCTCATGAACCACAATTAGAGTCATTGCATGTCTATTCTTTTCACAAACCACATATCACCAGTGTCATTGCATGTTTGTTCTTCCCATAGACCACACATGGATCCACCAGTGTCATTGCATGTGTATACTTCCCATGAACCACACATGGATCCACCAGTGTCATTGCATGTGTGTTCTTTTCATAGACCACATATGGATCCACCAGTGTCATTGCATGTGTGTTATTCTCACAAACCACGTAAGGATCCACCGGTGTCATTGGATGTGTGTTCCTCTCATAGACCACACATGGATCCACAGGTGTCATCGCATGTCTACTATTTTCATGAACGACAGTTAGAGTCATCGCATGTATGCTCTTCTTATGAACCACAGCTAGAGTCATTGCATGTGTGTTCTTCTCACAAACCATATCATGAACCACACCCAGTGTCATTGCATGTGTGTTCTTCTCCTTAACCACACATGGAACCACCAGTGTCATTGCATGTCTTCTCTTTTCATTAACCACAGTTAGAGTCATTGCATGTCTGTTCTTTTTACAAACCACATATCACTAGTGTCATTGCATGTGTGTTCTACCCACAGACCACACATGGATCCACCAGTGTCATTGCATGTGTGTTCTTTTCACAGACCACGTAAGGATCCACTAGTGTCATTACATGTGTGTTCCTCTCATAGACCACATATGGATCCACCGGTGTCATCGCATGTCTGCTCTTTTCATGAACCACAGTTAGAGTCATTGCATGTGTGTTCCTCTCATAGACCACACATGGATCCACCAGTGACATTGCATGTCTGCTCTTTTCATTTACCACAGTTAGAGTCATCGCATGTCTGCACTTTTCATGAACCATAGTTAGAGTCATTACATGTGTGTTCTTCTCATAAACCATATCATGAACCACACCCATGGTCATTGCATGTGTGTTATTCTCATTAACCACACATGGATCCACAAGTGTCATCGCATGTCTGCTCTTTTGATGAACCACAGTTAGAGTCATTAAATGTGTGTTCTTCTCATGAACCACAGCTAGAGTCATTGCATGTGTGTTCTTCTCACAAACCATATCATGAACCACACCAAGTGTCATTCCATGTGTGTTCTTCTAATTAACCAGACATGGATCCACCAGTGTCATCGCATGTCTGCGCTTTTCATGAACCACAGTTAGAGTCATTGCATGTGTGTTCCTTTCATATACCACACATGGATCCACCAGTGTCATTGCATGTCTGCTATTTTCATTAACCACAATTAGAGTCATCGCATGTCTGCTCTTTTCATGAACCACAGCTAGAGTCATTGCATGTGTTTTCTTCTCACAAACCATATCATGAACCACACCCAGTGTCATTGCATGTGTGTTCTTCTCATTAACCACACATGGATCCACCAGTGTCATTGCATGTCCGCTCTTTTCATTAACCATAGTTAGAGTCATTGCATGTCTGTTCTTTTCACAAACCACATATCACTAGTGTCATTTCATGTTTGTTCTTCCCACAGACCACACATGGATCCACCAGTGTCATTGCATGTGTGTTCTTCCCATGAACGACACATCGATCCACCAGTGTCATTGCATGTCTGCTCTTTTCATGAACCACAGTTAGAGTCATTGCATGTCTATTTTTTTCACAAACCACATATCACCAGTGTCATTGCATGTGTGTTCTTCCCATAGACCACACATGGATCCACCAGTGTCATTGCATGTGTGTTCTTCCCATGAACCACACATAGATCCACCAGTGTCATTGCATGTGTGTTCTTTTCACACACCACATATGGATCCACCAATGTCATTGCATGAGTGTTATTCTCACAAACCACGTAAGGATCCACCAGGGTCATTGCATGTGTGTTCCTCTCATAGACCACACATGGATCCACCAGTGTCATCGCATGTCTGCTCTTTTCATGAACCACAGTTAGAGTCATCACATGTCTGCTCTTCTCATGAACAAAAGCTAGAGTCATTGCATGTGTGTTCTTCTCACAAACCATATCATGAACCACACCCAGTGTCATTGCATGTGTGTTCTTCTCATTAACCATACATGGATCCACAAGTGTCTTTGCATGTCTGCTCTTTTCATTAACCATAGTTAGAGTCATTGCATATTTGTTCTTTTCACAAACCACATATCACCAGTGTCATTGCATGTGTGTTCTTCCCACAGACCACACACGGATCCACCAATGTCATTGCATGTGTGTTCTTCCCATGAACCACACATGGATCCACCAGTGTCATTGCATGTGTCTCTTTCTCACAAAACACATATGGATCCACCAGTGTCATTGGATGTGTGTTCTTCTCATAAACCACATGGACCCACTAGAGTTCATTGCATGTGTGTTCTTCTCATTAACCACACATGGACCCACCAGTGTCATTGCACGTCTGCTCTTTTCATTAACCACATTTAGAGTCATCGCATGCCTGCTCTTTTCATGAACCATAGTTAGAGTCATTCCATGTGTGTTCTTCCCACAGACCACACACGGATCCACCAATGTCATTGCATGTGTGTTCTTCCCATGAACCACACATGGATCCACCAGTGTCATTGCATGTGTCTCTTTCTCACAAAACACATATGGATCCACCAGTGTCATTGGATGTGTGTTCTTCTCATAAACCACATGGACCCACTAGAGTTCATTGCATGTGTGTTCTTCTCATTAACCACACATGGACCCACCAGTGTCATTGCACGTCTGCTCTTTTCATTAACCACATTTAGAGTCATCGCATGCCTGCTCTTTTCATGAACCATAGTTAGAGTCATTCCATGTGTGTTCTTATCATAAACCATATAGTGAACCACACCCAGTGTCATTGCATGTGTTTTCTTCTCATTAACCACACATGGATCCACCAGTGTCATCGCATGTCTGCTCTTTTCATGAACCATAGTTAGAGTCATTGCATGTCTGTTCTTTTCACAAAACACATATCACCTGTGTCATTGCATGTGTGTTCTTCCCACAGACCACACATGGATCCACGAGTGTCATTGCATGTGTGTCCTTCCCATGAACCACATATGGATCCACCAGTGTCATTGCATGTGTGTTCTTCTCACAAACAACATAAGGATCCACCAGTGTCATTGCATGTGTGTTCTTCTCATAGACCACACATGGATCCACCGGTGTCATCGCATGTGTGTTCCTCTCATAGACCACACATGGATCCACCGATGTCATCGCATGTCTGCTCTTTTCATGAACCACAGTTAGAGTCATTGCATATGTGTTCTTCTCATGAACCATAGCTAGAGTCATTGCATGTGTGTTCTTCTCACAAACCATATCATGAACCATAGCTAGAGTCATTGCATGTGTGTTCTTCTCACAAACCATATCATGAACCACACCCAATGTCATTGCATGTGTGTTCTTCTCATTAGCCACACATGGATCCACTAGTGTCATTGCATGTCTGCACTTTTTATGAACCATAGTTAGAGTCATTCCATGTCTGTTCTTTTCACAAACCACATATCACTAGTGTCATTGCATGTGTGTTCTTCCCACAGACCACACATGGATCCACCAATGTCATTGCATGTGTGTCCTTCTCACAAACCACATATGGATCCACCAGTGTCATAGCATGTGTGTTCTTCCCATAGACCACACATGGATCCACCAGTGTCATTGCATGTGTGTTCTTCTCACAAACCACATAAGGATCCACCGGTGTCATTGCATGTGTGTTCCTCTCATAGACCACACATGGATCCACCGGTGTCATCGCATGTCTGCTCTTTTCATGAACCACAGTTAGTCATTGCATGTGTGTTCCTCTCATAGAACACACATGGATCCACCAGTGTCATTAAATGTCTCCTCTTTTCATTAACCACAGTTAGAGTCATCGCATGTCTTCTCTTTTCATGAACCACAGCTAGAGTCATTGCATGTGTTTCCTTCTCACAGACCATAGATGGATCCACCAGTGTTATTGCATGTGTGTTATTCTCACAGACCATGTAAGGATCCACCGGTATCATTGCATGTGTGTTCCTCTCATAGACTACACATGGATCCACCGGTGTCATCGCATGTCTGCTCTTTTCATGAACCATAGTTAGAGTCATCGCATGTGTGCTCTTCTCATAGACCACATCTAGAGTCATTGCATGTGTGTTCTTCTCACAAACCATATCATGAACCACACCCAATGTCATTGCATGTGTGTTCTTTCCATGAACCACACATGGATCCACCAGTGCCATTGCATGTCTGCTCTTTTCATGAACCAAAGTTAGAGTCATTGCATGTCTGTTCTTTTCACAAACCACATATCACCAGTGTCATTGCATGTGTGTTCTTCCCACAGACCACACATGGATCCACCAGTGCCATTGCATGTGTGTTCTTTTCACAGACCACGTAAGGATCCACTGGTGTCATTGCATATGTGTTCCTCTCATAGACCACATATGGATCCACCGGCGTCATCGCATGTCTGCTCTTTTCATGAACCACAGTTAGAGTCATTGCATGTGTGTTCCTCTCATAGAACACACATGGATCCACCAGTGTCATTGCATGTCTACTCTTTTCATTAACCACTGTTACAGTCATCGCATGTCTGCTCTTTTCATGAACCACAGCTAGAGTCATTGCATGTGTGTCCTTCTCACAGACCACACATGGATCCACCAGTGTTATTGCATGTGTGTTACTCTCATAGACCACACATGGATCCACCGGTGTGATCGCATGTCTACTCTTTTCATGAACCACAGTTAGAGTCATCGCATGTGTGCTCTTCTCATAGACCACAGCTAGAGTCATTGCATGTGTGTTCTTCTCACAAACCATATCATGAACCACACCCAGTGTCATTGCATGTGTGTTCTTCTCATTAAACACATGGATCCACCAGTGCCATTGCATGTCTGCTCTTTTCATGAACCACAGTTAGAGTGATTGCATGTCTGTTCTTTACACAAACCACATATCACCAGTGTCATTGCATGTGTGTTCTTCCCACAGACCACACATGGATCCACCAGTGTCATTGCATGTGTGTCCTTCTCACAAACCACATATGGATCCACCAGTGTCATTGCATGTGTGTCCTTCTCATAGACCACACATGGATCCACCAGTGTCATTGCATGTGTGTTATTCTCATAGACCATGTAAGGATCCACCGGTGTCATTGCATGTGTGTTCCTCTCATAGACCACACATGGATCCACCGGTGTCATCGCATGTCTGCTCTTTTCATGAACCACAGTTAGAGTCATCGCATGTGTGCTCTTCTCGTAGACCACAGCTGGAGTCATTGCATGTGTGTTCTTCTCACTAACCATATCATGAACCACACCTAGTGTCATTGCATGTGTGTTCTTCTCATTAACCACACATGGATCCACCAGTGCCATCGCATGTCTGCTCTCTTCGTGAACCATAGTTAGAGTCATTGCATGACTGTTCTTTTCACAAACCACGTAAGTGTCATTGCATGTGTGTTATTCCCACAGACCACACATGGATCCACCAGTGTCATTGCATGTGTGTCCTTCTCACAAACCACATATGGATCCACCAGTGTCATTGCATGTGTATTCTTCCCACACGCCACATATGAATCCACCAGTGTCATTGCATTTGTGTTCTTTTCACAGACCACGTAAGGATCCACCGGTCTCATTGCATGTGTGTTCCTCTCATAGACCACACATGGATCCACCAGTGTCATTGCATGTGTCTCTTTCTCACAAAACACATATGGATCCACCAGTGTCATTGGATGTGTGTTCTTCTCATAGACCACATGGACCCACTAGAGTTCATTGCATGTGTGTTCTTCTCATTAACCACACATGGATCCACCAGTGTCATTGCACGTCTGCTCTTTTCATTAACCACATTTAGAGTCATCGCATGCCTGCTCTTTTCATGAACCACAGTTAGAGTCATTCCATGTGTGTTCTTCTCATAAACCATATAGTGAACCACACCCAGTGTCATTGCATGTGTTTTCTTCTCATTAACCACACATGGATCCACCAGTGTCATCGCATGTCTGCTCTTTTCATGAACCATAGTTAGAGTCATTGCATGTCTGTTCTTTTCACAAAACACATATCACCTGTGTCATTGCATGTGTGTTCTTCCCACAGACCACACATGGATCCACGAGTGTCATTGCATGTGTGTCCTTCCCATGAACCACATATGGATCAACCAGTGTCATTGCATGTGTGTTCTTCTCACAAACAACATAAGGATCCACCAGTGTCATTGCATGTGTGTTCTTCTCATAGACCACACATGGATCCACCGGTGTCATCGCATGTGTGTTCCTCTCATAGACCACACATGGATCCATCGATGTCATCGCATGTCTGCTCTTTTCATGAACCACAGTTAGAGTCATTGCATATGTGTTCTTCTCATGAACCATAGCTAGATTCATTGCATGTGTGTTCTTCTCACAAACCATATCATGAACCACACCCAATGTCATTGCATGTGTGTTCTTCTCATTAGCCACACATGGATCCACTAGTGTCATTGCATGTCTACACTTTTCATGAACCATAGTTAGAGTCATTCCATGTCTGTTCTTTTCACAAACCACATATCACTAGTGTCATTGCATGTGTGTTCTTCCCACAGACCACACATGGATCCACCAATGTCATTGCATGTGTGTCCTTCTCACAAACCACATATGGATCCACCAGTGTCATAGCATGTGTGTTCTTCCCATAGACCACACATGGATCCACCAGTGTCATTGCATGTGTGTTCTTCTCACAAACCACATAAGGATCCACCGGTGTCATTGCATGTGTGTTCCTCTCATAGACCACACATGGATCCACCGGTGTCATCGCATGTCTGCTCTTTTCATGAACCACAGCTAGAGTCATTGCATGTGTGTTCCTCTCATAGAACACACATGGATCCACCAGTGTCATTAAATGTCTGCTCTTTTCATTAACCACAGTTAGAGTCATCGCATGTCTTCTCTTTTCATGAACCACAGCTAGAGTCATTGCATGTGTTTCCTTCTCACGGACCATAGATGGATCCACCTGTGTTATTGCATGTGTGTTATTCTCACAGACCATGTAAGGATCCACCGGTATCATTGCATGTGTGTTCCTCTCATAGACTACACATGGATCCACCGGTGTCATCGAATGTCTGCTCTTATCATGAACCATAGTTAGAGTCATCGCATGTGTTCTCTTCTCATAGACCACAGCTAGAGTCATTGCATGTGTGTTGTTCTCACAAACCATATCATGAACCACACCCAATGTCATTGCATGTGTGTTCTTTCCATGAACCACACATGGATCCACCAGTGCCATTGCATGTCTGCTCTTTTCATGAACCAAAGTTAGAGTCATTGCATGTCTGTTCTTTTCACAAACCACATATCACCAGTGTCATTGCATGTGTGTTCTTCCCACAGACCACACATGGATCCATCAGTGCCATTGCATGTGTGTTCTTTTCACAGACCACGTAAGGATCCACTGGTGTCATTGCATATGTGTTCCTCTCATAGACCACATATGGATCCACCGGTGTCATCGCATGTCTGCTCTTTTCATGAACCACAGTTAGAGTCATTGCATGTGTGTTCCTCTCATAGACCACACATGGATCCACCAGTGTCATTGCATGTCTACTCTTTTCATTAACCACTGTTAGAGTCATCGCATGTCTGCTCTTTTCATGAACCACAGCTAGAGTCATTGCATGTGTGTCCTTCTCACAGACCACACATGGATCCACCAGTGTTATTGCATGTGTGTTACTCTCATAGACCACACATGGATCCACCGGTGTGATCGCATGTCTACTCTTTTCATGAACCACAGTTAGAGTCATCGCATGTGTGCTCTTCTCATAGACCACAGCTAGAGTCATTGCATGTGTGTTCTTCTCACAAACCATATCATGAACCACACCCAGTGTCATTGCATGTGTGTTCTTCTCATTAAACACATGGATCCACCAGTGCCATTGCATGTCTGCTCTTTTCATGAACCACAGTTAGAGTGATTGCATGTCTGTTCTTTACACAAACCACATATCACCAGTGTCATTGCATGTGTGTTCTTCCCACAGACCACACATGGATCCACCAGTGTCATTGCATGTGTGTTCTTCTCACAAACCACATATGGATCCACCAGTGTCATTGCATGTGTGTCCTTCTCATAGACCACACATGGATCCACCAGTGTCATTGCATGTGTGTTATTCTCATAGACCATGTAAGGATCCACCGGTGTCATTGCATGTGTGTTCCTCTCATAGACCACACATGGATCCACCGGTGTCATCGCATGTCTGCTCTTTTCATGAACCACAGTTAGAGTCATCGCATGTGTGCTCTTCTCGTAGACCACAGCTGGAGTCATTGCATGTGTGTTCTTCTCACTAACCATATCATGAACCACACCTAGTGTCATTGCATGTGTGTTCTTCTCATTAACCACACATGGATCCACCAGTGCCATCACATGTCTGCTCTCTTCGTGAACCATAGTTAGAGTCATTGCATGTCTGTTCTTTTCACAAACCACATAAGTGTCATTGCATGTGTGTTATTCCCACAGACCACACATGGATCCACCAGTGTCATTGCATGTGTGTCCTTCTCACAAACCACATATGGATCCACCAGTGTCATTGCATGTGTATTCTTCCCACACGCCACATATGAATCCACCAGTGTCATTGCATTTGTGTTCTTTTCACAGACCACGTAAGGATCCACCGGTCTCATTGCATGTGTGTTCCTCTCATAGACCACATATGGATCCACCGGTGTCATCACATGTATGCTCTTTTCATGAACCACAGTTAGAGTCATTGCATGTGTGTTCCTCTCATAGACCACAGCTAGTGTCATTGCATGTGTGTCCTTCTCACAAACCACATATGGATCCACCAGTGTCATATCATGTGTTTTCTTCCCATAGACCACACATGGATCCACCAGTGTCATTGCATGTGTGTTCTTCTCATAAACCACGTAAGGATCCACCGGTGTCATTGCATGTGTGTTGCTCTCATAGACCACACATGGATCCACCGGTGTCATCGCATGTCTGCTCTTTTCATGAACCACAGTTAGAGTCATTGCATGTGTGTTCCTCTCATAGACCACACATGGGTCCACCATTGTTATTAAATGTCTGCTCTTTTCATTGACCGCAGTTGGAGTCATCGCATGTCTGCTCTTTTCATGAACCACAGCTAGAGTCATTGCATGTGTTTCCTTCTCAGAGACCACACATGGATCCACCAATGTCATTGCATGTGTGTTCTTACCATGAACCACACATGGATCCAGCAGTGTCATTGCATGTGTCTCTTTCTCACAAAACACATATGGATCCACCAGTGTCATTGGATGTGTGTTCTTCTCATAAACCACATGGACCCACTAGAGTTCATTGCATGTGTGTTCTTCTCATTAACCACACATGGATCCACCAGTGTCATCGCATGTCTGCTCTTTTCATGAACCATAGTTAGAGTCATTGCATGTCTGTTCTTTTCACAAAACACATATCACCTGTGTCATTGCATGTGTGTTCTTCCCACAGACCACACATGGATCCACGAGTGTCATTGCATGTGTGTCCTTCCCATGAACCACATATGGATCCACCAGTGTCATTGCATGTGTGTTCTTCTCACAAACAACATAAGGATCCACCAGTGTCATTGCATGTGTGTTCTTCTCATAGACCACACATGGATCCACCGGTGTCATCGCATGTGTGTTCCTCTCATAGACCACACATGGATCCACCGATGTCATCGCATGTCTGCTCTTTTCATGAACCACAGTTAGAGTCATTGCATATGTGTTCTTCTCATGAACCATAGCTAGAGTCATTGCATGTGTGTTCTTCTCACAAACCATATCATGAACCACACCCAATGTCATTGCATGTGTGTTCTTCTCATTAGCCACACATGGATCCACTAGTGTCATTGCATGTCTGCACTTTTCATGAACCATAGTTAGAGTCATTCCATGTCTGTTCTTTTCACAAACCACATATCACTAGTGTCATTGCATGTGTGTTCTTCCCACAGACCACACATGGATCCACCAATGTCATTGCATGTGTGTCCTTCTCACAAACCACATATGGATCCACCAGTGTCATAGCATGTGTGTTCTTCCCATAGACCACACATGGATCCACCAGTGTCATTGCATGTGTGTTCTTCTCACAAACCACATAAGGATCCACCGGTGTCATTGCATGTGTGTTCCTCTCATAGACCACACATGGATCCACCGGTGTCATCGCATGTCTCCTCTTTTCATGAACCACAGTTAGAGTCATTGCATGTGTGTTCCTCTCATAGAACACACATGGATCCACCAGTGTCATTAAATGTCTGCTCTTTTCATTAACCACAGTTAGAGTCATCGCATGTCTTCTCTTTTCATGAACCACAGCTAGAGTCATTGCATGTGTTTCCTTCTCACAGACCATAGATGGATCCACCAGTGTTATTGCATGTGTGTTATTCTCACAGACCATGTAAGGATCCACCGGTATCATTGCATGTGTGTTCCTCTCATAGACTACACATGGATCCACCGGTGTCATCGCATGTCTGCTCTTTTCATGAACCATAGTTAGAGTCATCGCATGTGTGCTCTTCTCATAGACCACAGCTAGAGTCATTGCATGTGTGTTCTTCTCACAAACCATATCATGAACCACACCCAATGTCATTGCATGTGTGTTCTTTCCATGAACCACACATGGATCCACCAGTGCCATTGCATGTCTGCTGTTTTCATGAACCAAAGTTAGAGTCATTGCATGTCTGTTCTTTTCACAAACCACATATCACCAGTGTCATTGCATGTGTGTTCTTCCCACAGACCACACATGGATCCACCAGTGCCATTGCATGTGTGTTCTTTTCACAGACCACGTAAGGATCCACTGGTGTCATTGCATATGTGTTCCTCTCATAGACCACATATGGATCCACCAGTGTCATCGCATGTCTGCTCTTTTCATGAACCACAGTTAGAGTCATTGCATGTGTGTTCCTCTCATAGACCACACATGGATCCACCAGTGTCATTGCAGGTCTGCTCTTTTCATTAACCACTATTACAGTCATCGCATGTCTACTCTTTTCATGAACCACAGCTAGAGTCATTGCATGTGTGTCCTTCTCACAGACCACACATGGATCCACCAGTGTTATTGCATGTGTGTTACTCTCATAGACTACACATGGATCCACCAGTGTGATCGCATGTCTACTCTTTTCATGAACCACAGTTAGAGTCATCGCATGTGTGCTCTTCTCATAGACCACAGCTAGAGTCATTGCATGTGTGTTCTTCTCACAAACCATATCATGAACCACACCCAGTATCATTGCATGTGTGTTCTTTCCATGAACCACACATGGATCCACCAGTGCCATTGCATGTCTGCTGTTTTCATGAACCAAAGTTAGAGTCATTGCATGTCTGTTCTTTTCACAAACCACATATCACCAGTGTCATTGCATGTGTGTTCTTCCCACAGACCACACATGGATCCACCAGTGCCATTGCATGTGTGTTCTTTTCACAGACCACGTAAGGATCCACTGGTGTCATTGCATATGTGTTCCTCTCATAGACCACATATGGATCCACCAGTGTCATCGCATGTCTGCTCTTTTCATGAACCACAGTTAGAGTCATTGCATGTGTGTTCCTCTCATAGACCACACATGGATCCACCAGTGTCATTGCAGGTCTGCTCTTTTCATTAACCACTATTACAGTCATCGCATGTCTGCTCTTTTCATGAACCATAGCTAGAGTCATTGCATGTGTGTCCTTCTCACAGACCACACATGGATCCACCAGTGTTATTGCATGTGTGTTACTCTCATAGACCACACATGGATCCACCGGTGTGATCGCATGTCTACTCTTTTCATGAACCACAGTTAGAGTCATCGCATGTGTGCTCTTCTCATAGACCACAGCTAGAGGCATTGCATGTGTGTTCTTCTCACAAACCATATCATGAACCACACCCAGTATCATTGCATGTGTGTTCTTCTCATTAAACACATGGATCCACCAGTGCCATTGCATGTCTGCTCTTTTCATGAACCACATTTAGAGTCATTGCATGTCTGTTCTTTACACAAACCACAGATCACCAGTGTCATTGCATGTGTGTTCTTCCCACAGACCACACATGGATCCACCAGTGTCATTGCATGTGTGTCCTTCTCACAAACCACATATGGATCCACCAGTGTCATTGCATGTGTGTCCTTCTCATAGACCACACATGGATCCACCAGTGTCATTGCATGTGTGTTATTCTCATAGGCCATGTAAGGATCCACCGGTGTCATTGCATGTGTGTTCATCTCATAGACCACACATGGATCCACCGGTGTCATCGCATGTCTGCTCTTTTCATGAACCACAGTTAGAGTCATCGCATGTGTGCTCTTCTCGTAGACCACAGCTAGAGTCATTGCATGTGTGTTCTTCTCACTAACCATATCATGAATCACACCTAGTGTCATTGCATGTGTGTTCTTCTCATTAACCACACATGGATCCACCAGTGCCATCGCATGTCTGCTCTCTTCGTGAACCATAGTTAGAGTCATTGCATGTCTGTTCTTTTCACAAACCACATAAGTGTCATTGCATGTGTGTTATTCCCACAGACCACACATGGATCCACCAGTGTCATTGCATGTGTGTCCTTCTCACAAACCACATATGGATCCACCAGTGTCATTGCATGTGTATTCTTCCCACACGCCACATATGAATCCACCTGTGTCATTGCATTTGTGTTCTTTTCATAGACCACGTAAGGATCCACCGGTCTCATTGCATGTGTGTTCCTCTCATAGACCACATATGGATCCACCGGTGTCATCACATGTATGCTCTTTTCATGAACCACAGTTAGAGTCATTGCATGTGTGTTCCTCTCATAGAACACAGCTAGTGTCATTGCATTCGTGTCCTTCTCACAAACCACATATGGATCCACCAGTGTCATAGCATGTGTTTTCTTCCCATAGACCACACATGGATCCACCAGTGTCATTGCATGTGTGTTCTTTTCACAAACCACGTAAGGATCCACCGGTGTCATTGCATGTGTGTTGCTCTCATAGACCACACATGGATCCACCGGTGTCATCGCATGTCTGCTCTTTTCATGAACCACAGTTAGAGTCATTGCATGTGTGTTCCTCTCATAGACCACACATGGGTCCACCAGTGTTATTAAATGTCTGCTCTTTTCATTGATAGCAGTTGGAGTCATCGCATGTCTGCTCTTTTCATGAACCACAGCTAGAGTCATTGCCTGTGTTTCCTTCTCAGAGACCACAGATGGATCCACCAGTGTCATTGCATGTGTGTTATTCTCACAGACCACGTAAGGATCCACCGGTGTCATTGCATGTGTGTTCCTCTCATAGACCACACATGGATCCACCGGTGTCATCGCATGTCTACTCTTTTCATGAACCACAGTTAGAGTCATTGCATGTGTGTTCTTCTCATGAACAACAGCTAGAGTCATTGCATGTGTGTTCTTCTCACAAACCATATCATGAACCACACCAAGTGTCATTGCATGTGTGTTCTTCTCATTAACCAGACATGGATCCACCAGTGTCATCGCATGTCTGCTCTTTTCATGAACCACAGTTAGAGTCATTGCATGTATGTTCCTCTCATATACCACACATGGATCCACCAGTGTCATTGCATGTCTGCTATCTTCATAAACCACAGTTAGAGTCATCGCATGTCTGCTCTTTTCATGAACCATAGCTAGAATCATTGCATGTGTGTTCTTCTCACAAACCATATCATGAACCACACCCAGTGTCATTGCATGTGTGTTCTTCTCATTAACCACACATGGATCCACCAGTGTCAGTGCATGTCCGGTCTTTTCATTAACCACAGTTAGAGTCATTGCATGTGTGTTCTTTTCACAAACCACATATCACTAGTGTCATTGCATGTGTGTTCTTCCCATAGACCACACATAGATCCACCAGTGTCATTGCATGTGTGTTCTTTCCATGAACCACACATGGATCTACCAGTGTCATTGCGTGTCTGCTCTTTTCATGAACCACAGTTAGAGTCATTGCATGTCTGTTCTTTTCACAAACCACATATCACCAGTGTCATTGCATGTGTGTTCTTCCCATAGACCACACATGGATCCACCAGTGTCATGGCATGTGTGTTCTTCCCATGAACCAGACATAGATCCACCAGTGTCATTGCATGTGTGTTCTTTTCATAGACCACATATGGATCCACCAGTGTCATTGCATGAGTGTTATTCTCACAAACCATGTAAGGATCCACCAGGGTCATTGCATGTGTGTTCCTCTCATAGACAACACATGGATCCACCGGTGTCATCGCATGTCTGCTCTTTTCATGAACCACAGTTAGAGTCATCGCATGTCTGCTCTTCTCATGAACCAAAGCTAGAGTCATTGCATGTGTGTTCTTCTCACAAACCACATCATGAACCACACCCAGTGTCATTGCATGTGTGTTCTTCTCATTAACCACACATGGATCCACCAGTGTCATTGCATGTCTACTCTTTTCATTAACCATAGTTAGAGTCATTGCATGTCTGTTCTTTTCACAAACCACATATCACCAGTGTCATTGGATGTGTTGTCTTCCCAGAGACCACACATGGATCCACCAGTGTCATTGCATGTGTGTTCTTCCCATGAACCACACATGGATCCACAAGTGTCATTGCATGTGTCTCTTTCTCACAAAACACATATGGATCCACCAGTGTCATTGGATGTGTGTTCTTCTCATAAACCACATGGACCCACTAGAGTTCATTGGATGTGTGTTCTTCTCATTAACCACACATGGATCCACCTGTGTCATTGCATGTCTGCTCTTCGCATTAACCATAGTTAGAGTAATCGCATGCCTGATCTTTTCATGAACCACAGTTAGAATCATTGCATGTGTGTTCTTCTCATAAAACATATCATGAACCACACCCAGTGTCATTGCATGTGTGTTCTTCTCATTAACCACACATGGATCCACCAGTGTCATCGCATGTCTGCTCTTTTCATGAACCACAGTTAGAGTCATCGCATGTCTGTTCTTCTCATGAACCACACCTAGAGTCATTGCATGTGTGTTCTTCTCACAAACCATATCATGAACCACACCCAATGTCATTGCATGTGTGTTCTTCTCATTAGCCACACATGGATCCACCAGTGTCATTGCATGTTTGCTCTTTTCATGAACCATAGTTAGAGTCATTGCATGTCTGTTCTTTTCACAAACCACATATCACTAGTGTCATTGCATGTGTGTTCTTCCCACAGACCACACATGGATCCACCAGTGTCATTGCATGTGTGTCCTTCTCACAAACCACATATGGATCCACCAGTGTCATAGCATGTGTGTTCTTCCCACAAACCACACATGGATCCACCAGTGTCATTGCATGTGTGTTCTTCTCACAAACCACGTAAGGATCCACCGGTGTCATTGCATGTGTGTTCCTCTCATAGACCACACATGGATCCACCGGTGTCATCGCATGTCTGCTCTTTTCATAAACCACGGTTAGAGACATTGCATGTGTGTTCCTCTCATAGAACACACATGGATCCACCAGTGTCATTAAATGTCTACTCTTTTCATTAACCACAGTTAGAGTCATCGCATGTTTGCTCTTTTCATGAACCACAGCTAGAGTCATTGCATGTGTTTCCTTCTCACAAACAACGTAAGGATCCACCAGTGTCATTTCACGTGTGTTATTCTCACAAACCATGTAAGGATCCACCGGTGTCATTGCATATGTGTTCCTCTCTTAGACCACACATGGATCCACCGGTGTCATCGCATGTCTGCTCTTTTCATTAACCAGAGTTAGAGTCATTGCATATGTGTTCTTCTCATGAACCATAGCTAGAGTCATTGCATGTGTGTTCTTCTCACAAACCATATCATGAACCACACCCATTGTCATTGCATGTGTGTTCTTCTCATTGGCCACACATGGATCCATCAGTGTCATTGCATGTCTGCTCTTTTCATGAACCATAGTTAGAGTCATTGCATGTCTGTTCTTTTCACAAACCACATAGCACTAGTGTCATTGCATGTGTGTTCTTCCCACAGACCACACATGGATCCACCTGTGTCCTTGCATGTGTGTCCTTCTCACAAACCACATATGGATCCACCAGTGTCATAGCATGTGTGTTCTTCCCACAGACCACAGATGGATCCACCAGTGTGATTGCATGTGTGTTCTTCTCACAAACCACGTAAGGATCCACCGGTGTCATTGCATGTGTGTTCCTCTCATAGACCACACATGGATCCATCGGTGTCATCGCATGTCTGCTCTTTTCATGAACCACGGTTAGAGACATTGCATGTGTGTTCCTCTCATAGAACACACATGGATCCACCAGTGTCATTAAATGTCTTCTCTTTTCATTAACCACAGTTAGAGTCATCGCATGTCTGCTCTTTTCATGAACCACAGCTAGAGTCATTGCATGTGTGTCCTTCTCACAGACCACACATGGATCCACCAGTGTCATTGCATGTGTGTTATTCTCACAGACCACGTAAGGATCCACCGGTGTCATTGCATGTGTATTCCTTTCATAGACCACACATGGATCCACCGGTGTCATCGCATGTCTACTCTTTTCATGAACCACAGTTAGAGTCATTGCATGTGTGTTCTTCTCATGAACCACAGCTAGAGTCATTGCATGTGTGTTCTTCGCACAAACCATATCATTAACCACATCAAGTGTCATTGCATGTGTGTTCTTCTCATTAACCAGACATTGATCCACCGGTGTCATTGCATGTCTGCTCTTTTCATGAACCACAATTAGAGTCATTGCATGTATGTTCCTCTCATATACCACACATGGATCCACCAGTGTCATTGCATGTGTGTTCTTTTAACAGACCACGTAAGGATCCACCGGTCTCATTGCATGTGTGTTCCTCTCATAGACCACATATGGATCCACCGGTGTCATCACATGTATGCTCTTTTAATGAACCACAGTTAGAGTCATTGCATGTGTGTTCCTCTCATAGACCACAGCTAGTGTCATTGCATGTGTGTCCTTCTCACAAACCACATATGGATCCACCAGTGTCATAGCATGTGTTTTCTTCCCACAGACCACACATGGATCCACCAGTGTCATTGCATGTGTGTTCTTCTCACAAACCACGTAAGGATCCACCGGTGTCATTGCATGTGTGTACCTCTCATAGACCACACATGGATCCACCGGTGTCATCGCATGTCTGCTCTTTTCATGAACCACAGTTAGAGTCATTGCATGTGTGTTCCTCTCATAGACCACACATGGATCCACCAGTGCCATTAAATGTCTGCTTTTTTCATTAACCGCAGTTGGAGTCATCGCATGTCTGCTCTTTTCATGAACCACAGCTAGAGTCATTGCATGTGTGTCCTTCTCACAGACCACACATGGATCCACCAGTGTCATTGAATGTGTGTTATTCTCACAGACCACGTAAGGATCCACCGGTGTCATTGGATGTGTATTCCTCTCATAGACCACACATGGATCCACCGGTGTCATCACATGTCTACTCTTTTCATGAACCACAGTTAGAGTCATTGCATGTGTGTTCTTCTCATGAACCACAACTAGAGTCATTGCATGTGTGTTCTTCGCACAAACCATATCATTAACCACATCAAGTGTCATTGCATGTGTGTTCTTCTCATTAACCAGACATTGATCCACCGGTGTCATCGCATGTCTGCTCTTTTCATGAACCACAATTAGAGTCATTGCATGTATGTTCCTCTCATATACCACACATGGATCCACCAGTGTCATTGCATGTGTGTTCTTTTCACAGACCACGTAAGGATCCACCGGTCTCATTGCATGTGTGTTCCTCTCATAGACCACATATGGATCCACCGGTGTCATCACATGTATGCTCTTTTCATGAACCACAGTTAGAGTCATTGCATGTGTGTTCCTCTCATAGACCACAGCTAGTGTCATTGCATGTGTGTCCTTCTCACGAACCACATATGGATCCACCAGTGTCATAGCATGTGTTTTCTTCCCATAGACCACACATGGATCCACCAGTGTCATTGCATGTGTGTTCTTCTCACAAACCACGTAAGGATCCACCAGTGTCATTGCATGTGTGTTCCTCTCATAGACCACACATGGATCCACCGGTGTCATTGCATGTCTGCTCTTTTCATGAACCACAGTTAGAGTCATTGCATGTGTGTTCCTCTCATAGACCACACATGGATCCACCAGTGCCATTAAATGTCTGCTTTTTTCATTAACCGCAGTTGGAGTCATCGCATGTCTGCTCTTTTCATGAACCACAGCTAGAGTCATTGCATGTGTTTCCTTCTCACAGACCACAGATGGATCCACCAGTGTCATTGCATGTGTGTTATTCTCACAGACCACGTAAGGATCCACCGGTGTCATTGCATGTGTATTCCTCTCATAGACCACACATGGATCCACCGGTGTCATCGCATGTCTACTCTTTTCACGAACCACAGTTAGAGTCATTGCATGTGTGTTCTTCTCATGAACCACAGCTAGAGTCATTGCATGTGTGTTCTTCTCACAAACCATATCATGAACCACATCAAGTGTCATTGCATGTGTGTTCTTCTCAATAACCAGACATGGATCCACTGGTGTCATCGCATGTCTGCTCTTTTCATGAACCACAATTAGAGTCATTGCATGTATGTTCCTCTCATATACCACACATGGATCCACCAGTGTCATTGCATATCTGCTATTTTCATTAACCACAGTTAGAGTCATCGCATGTCTGCTCTTTTCATGAAACACAGCTAGAGTCATTGCATGTGTGTTCTTCTCACAAACCATATCATGAACCACACCCAGTGTCATTGCATGTGTGTTCTTCTCATTAACCACACATGGATCCACCAGTGTCATTGCATGTCCACTCTTTTCATTAACCACAGTTAGAGTCATTGCATGTCTGTTCTTTTCACAAACCACATATCACTAGTGTCATTGCATGTGTTTTCTTACCACAGACCACACATGCATCCACCAGTGTCATTGCATGTGTGTTCTTTCCATGAACCACACATGGATCTACCAGTGTCATTGCATGTCTGCTCTTTTCATGAACCACAGTTAGAGTCATTGCATGTCTGTTCTTTTCACAAACCACATATCACCAGTGTCATTGCATGTGTGTTATTCCCATAGACCACACATGGATCCACCAGTGTCATTGCATGTGTGTTCATCCCATGAACCACACATAGATCCACTAGTGTCATTGCATGTGTGTTCTTTTCACAGACCACATATGGATCCACCAGTATCATTGCATGAGTGTTATTCTCACAAACCATGTAAGGATCCACCAGGGTCATTGCATGTGTGTTATTCTCATAGACCACACATGGATCCACCGGTGTCATCGCATGTCTACTCTATTCATGAACCACAGTTAGAGTCATCGCATGTCTGCTCTTCTCATGAACCAAAGCTAGAGTCATTGCATGTGTGTTCTTCTCACAAACCACATCGTGAACCACACCTAGTGTCATTGCATGTGTGTTCTTCTCATTAACCACACATGGATCCACCAGTGTCATTGCATGTCTGCTCTTTTCATTAACCATAGTTAGATTCATTGCAAGTCTGTTCTTTTCACAAACCACATATCACCAGTGTCATTGCATGTGTGTTCTTCCCACAGACCACACATGGATCCATCAGTGTCATCGCATGTCTACTCTTTTCACGAACCACAGTTAGAGTCATTGCATGTGTGTTCTTCTCATGAACCACAGCTAGAGTCATTGCATGTGTGTTCTTCTCACAAACCATATCATGAACCACATCAAGTGTCATTGCATGTGTGTTCTTCTCAATAACCAGACATGGATCCACTGGTGTCATCGCATGTCTGCTCTTTTCATGAACCACAATTAGAGTCATTGCATGTATGTTCCTCTCATATACCACACATGGATCCACCAGTGTCATTGCATATCTGCTATTTTCATTAACCACAGTTAGAGTCATCGCATGTCTGCTCTTTTCATGAAACACAGCTAGAGTCATTGCATGTGTGTTCTTCTCACAAACCATATCATGAACCACACCCAGTGTCATTGCATGTGTGTTCTTCTCATTAACCACACATGGATCCACCAGTGTCATTGCATGTCCACTCTTTTCATTAACCACAGTTAGAGTCATTGCATGTCTGTTCTTTTCACAAACCACATATCACTAGTGTCATTGCATGTGTTTTCTTACCACAGACCACACATGCATCCACCAGTGTCATTGCATGTGTGTTCTTTCCATGAACCACACATGGATCTACCAGTGTCATTGCATGTCTGCTCTTTTCATGAACCACAGTTAGAGTCATTGCATGTCTGTTCTTTTCACAAACCACATATCACCAGTGTCATTGCATGTGTGTTATTCCCATAGACCACACATGGATCCACCAGTGTCATTGCATGTGTGTTCATCCCATGAACCACACATAGATCCACTAGTGTCATTGCATGTGTGTTCTTTTCACAGACCACATATGGATCCACCAGTATCATTGCATGAGTGTTATTCTCACAAACCATGTAAGGATCCACCAGGGTCATTGCATGTGTGTTATTCTCATAGACCACACATGGATCCACCGGTGTCATCGCATGTCTACTCTATTCATGAACCACAGTTAGAGTCATCGCATGTCTGCTCTTCTCATGAACCAAAGCTAGAGTCATTGCATGTGTGTTCTTCTCACAAACCACATCGTGAACCACACCTAGTGTCATTGCATGTGTGTTCTTCTCATTAACCACACATGGATCCACCAGTGTCATTGCATGTCTGCTCTTTTCATTAACCATAGTTAGATTCATTGCAAGTCTGTTCTTTTCACAAACCACATATCACCAGTGTCATTGCATGTGTGTTCTTCCCACAGACCACACATGGATCCATCAGTGTCATCGCATGTCTACTCTTTTCACGAACCACAGTTAGAGTCATTGCATGTGTGTTCTTCTCATGAACCACAGCTAGAGTCATTGCATGTGTGTTCTTCTCACAAACCATATCATGAACCACATCAAGTGTCATTGCATGTGTGTTCTTCTCAATAACCAGACATGGATCCACTGGTGTCATCGCATGTCTGCTCTTTTCATGAACCACAATTAGAGTCATTGCATGTATGTTCCTCTCATATACCACACATGGATCCACCAGTGTCATTGCATGTGTGTTCTTTTAACAGACCACGTAAGGATCCACCGGTCTCATTGCATGTGTGTTCCTCTCATAGACCACATATGGATCCACCGGTGTCATCACATGTATGCTCTTTTAATGAACCACAGTTAGAGTCATTGCATGTGTGTTCCTCTCATAGACCACAGCTAGTGTCATTGCATGTGTGTCCTTCTCACAAACCACATATGGATCCACCAGTGTCATAGCATGTGTTTTCTTCCCACAGACCACACATGGATCCACCAGTGTCATTGCATGCGTGTTCTTCTCACAAACCACGTAAGGATCCACCGGTGTCATTGCATGTGTGTACCTCTCATAGACCACACATGGATCCACCGGTGTCATCGCATGTCTGCTCTTTTCATGAACCACAGTTAGAGTCATTGCATGTGTGTTCCTCTCATAGACCACACATGGATCCACCAGTGCCATTAAATGTCTGCTTTTTTCATTAACCGCAGTTGGAGTCATCGCATGTCTGCTCTTTTCATGAACCACAGCTAGAGTCATTGCATGTGTGTCCTTCTCACAGACCACACATGGATCCACCAGTGTCATTGAATGTGTGTTATTCTCACAGACCACGTAAGGATCCACCGGTGTCATTGGATGTGTATTCCTCTCATAGACCACACATGGATCCACCGGTGTCATCACATGTCTACTCTTTTCATGAACCACAGTTAGAGTCATTGCATGTGTGTTCTTCTCATGAACCACAACTAGAGTCATTGCATGTGTGTTCTTCGCACAAACCATATCATTAACCACATCAAGTGTCATTGCATGTGTGTTCTTCTCATTAACCAGACATTGATCCACCGGTGTCATCGCATGTCTGCTCTTTTCATGAACCACAATTAGAGTCATTGCATGTATGTTCCTCTCATATACCACACATGGATCCACCAGTGTCATTGCATGTGTGTTCTTTTCACAGACCACGTAAGGATCCACCGGTCTCATTGCATGTGTGTTCCTCTCATAGACCACATATGGATCCACCGGTGTCATCACATGTATGCTCTTTTCATGAACCACAGTTAGAGTCATTGCATGTGTGTTCCTCTCATAGACCACAGCTAGTGTCATTGCATGTGTGTCCTTCTCACGAACCACATATGGATCCACCAGTGTCATAGCATGTGTTTTCTTCCCATAGACCACACATGGATCCACCAGTGTCATTGCATGTGTGTTCTTCTCACAAACCACGTAAGGATCCACCAGTGTCATTGCATGTGTGTTCCTCTCATAGACCACACATGGATCCACCGGTGTCATTGCATGTCTGCTCTTTTCATGAACCACAGTTAGAGTCATTGCATGTGTGTTCCTCTCATACACCACACATGGATCCACCAGTGCCATTAAATGTCTGCTTTTTTCATTAACCGCAGTTGGAGTCATCGCATGTCTGCTCTTTTCATGAACCACAGCTAGAGTCATTGCATGTGTTTCCTTCTCACAGACCACAGATGGATCCACCAGTGTCATTGCATGTGTGTTATTCTCACAGACCACGTAAGGATCCACCGGTGTCATTGCATGTGTATTCCTCTCATAGACCACACATGGATCCACCGGTGTCATCGCATGTCTACTCTTTTCACGAACCACAGTTAGAGTCATTGCATGTGTGTTCTTCTCATGAACCACAGCTAGAGTCATTGCATGTGTGTTCTTCTCACAAACCATATCATGAACCACATCAAGTGTCATTGCATGTGTGTTCTTCTCAATAACCAGACATGGATCCACTGGTGTCATCGCATGTCTGCTCTTTTCATGAACCACAATTAGAGTCATTGCATGTATGTTCCTCTCATATACCACACATGGATCCACCAGTGTCATTGCATATCTGCTATTTTCATTAACCACAGTTAGAGTCATCGCATGTCTGCTCTTTTCATGAAACACAGCTAGAGTCATTGCATGTGTGTTCTTCTCACAAACCATATCATGAACCACACCCAGTGTCATTGCATGTGTGTTCTTCTCATTAACCACACATGGATCCACCAGTGTCATTGCATGTCCACTCTTTTCATTAACCACAGTTAGAGTCATTGCATGTCTGTTCTTTTCACAAACCACATATCACTAGTGTCATTGCATGTGTTTTCTTACCACAGACCACACATGCATCCACCAGTGTCATTGCATGTGTGTTCTTTCCATGAACCACACATGGATCTACCAGTGTCATTGCATGTCTGCTCTTTTCATGAACCACAGTTAGAGTCATTGCATGTCTGTTCTTTTCACAAACCACATATCACCAGTGTCATTGCATGTGTGTTATTCCCATAGACCACACATGGATCCACCAGTGTCATTGCATGTGTGTTCATCCCATGAACCACACATAGATCCACTAGTGTCATTGCATGTGTGTTCTTTTCACAGACCACATATGGATCCACCAGTATCATTGCATGAGTGTTATTCTCACAAACCATGTAAGGATCCACCAGGGTCATTGCATGTGTGTTATTCTCATAGACCACACATGGATCCACCGGTGTCATCGCATGTCTACTCTATTCATGAACCACAGTTAGAGTCATCGCATGTCTGCTCTTCTCATGAACCAAAGCTAGAGTCATTGCATGTGTGTTCTTCTCACAAACCACATCGTGAACCACACCTAGTGTCATTGCATGTGTGTTCTTCTCATTAACCACACATGGATCCACCAGTGTCATTGCATGTCTGCTCTTTTCATTAACCATAGTTAGATTCATTGCAAGTCTGTTCTTTTCACAAACCACATATCACCAGTGTCATTGCATGTGTGTTCTTCCCACAGACCACACATGGATCCATCAGTGTCATCGCATGTCTACTCTTTTCACGAACCACAGTTAGAGTCATTGCATGTGTGTTCTTCTCATGAACCACAGCTAGAGTCATTGCATGTGTGTTCTTCTCACAAACCATATCATGAACCACATCAAGTGTCATTGCATGTGTGTTCTTCTCAATAACCAGACATGGATCCACTGGTGTCATCGCATGTCTGCTCTTTTCATGAACCACAATTAGAGTCATTGCATGTATGTTCCTCTCATATACCACACATGGATCCACCAGTGTCATTGCATATCTGCTATTTTCATTAACCACAGTTAGAGTCATCGCATGTCTGCTCTTTTCATGAAACACAGCTAGAGTCATTGCATGTGTGTTCTTCTCACAAACCATATCATGAACCACACCCAGTGTCATTGCATGTGTGTTCTTCTCATTAACCACACATGGATCCACCAGTGTCATTGCATGTCCACTCTTTTCATTAACCACAGTTAGAGTCATTGCATGTCTGTTCTTTTCACAAACCACATATCACTAGTGTCATTGCATGTGTTTTCTTACCACAGACCACACATGCATCCACCAGTGTCATTGCATGTGTGTTCTTTCCATGAACCACACATGGATCTACCAGTGTCATTGCATGTCTGCTCTTTTCATGAACCACAGTTAGAGTCATTGCATGTCTGTTCTTTTCACAAACCACATATCACCAGTGTCATTGCATGTGTGTTATTCCCATAGACCACACATGGATCCACCAGTGTCATTGCATGTGTGTTCATCCCATGAACCACACATAGATCCACTAGTGTCATTGCATGTGTGTTCTTTTCACAGACCACATATGGATCCACCAGTATCATTGCATGAGTGTTATTCTCACAAACCATGTAAGGATCCACCAGGGTCATTGCATGTGTGTTATTCTCATAGACCACACATGGATCCACCGGTGTCATCGCATGTCTACTCTATTCATGAACCACAGTTAGAGTCATCGCATGTCTGCTCTTCTCATGAACCAAAGCTAGAGTCATTGCATGTGTGTTCTTCTCACAAACCACATCGTGAACCACACCTAGTGTCATTGCATGTGTGTTCTTCTCATTAACCACACATGGATCCACCAGTGTCATTGCATGTCTGCTCTTTTCATTAACCATAGTTAGATTCATTGCAAGTCTGTTCTTTTCACAAACCACATATCACCAGTGTCATTGCATGTGTGTTCTTCCCACAGACCACACATGGATCCATCAGTGTCATCGCATGTCTACTCTTTTCACGAACCACAGTTAGAGTCATTGCATGTGTGTTCTTCTCATGAACCACAGCTAGAGTCATTGCATGTGTGTTCTTCTCACAAACCATATCATGAACCACATCAAGTGTCATTGCATGTGTGTTCTTCTCAATAACCAGACATGGATCCACTGGTGTCATCGCATGTCTGCTCTTTTCATGAACCACAATTAGAGTCATTGCATGTATGTTCCTCTCATATACCACACATGGATCCACCAGTGTCATTGCATGTGTGTTCTTTTAACAGACCACGTAAGGATCCACCGGTCTCATTGCATGTGTGTTCCTCTCATAGACCACATATGGATCCACCGGTGTCATCACATGTATGCTCTTTTAATGAACCACAGTTAGAGTCATTGCATGTGTGTTCCTCTCATAGACCACAGCTAGTGTCATTGCATGTGTGTCCTTCTCACAAACCACATATGGATCCACCAGTGTCATAGCATGTGTTTTCTTCCCACAGACCACACATGGATCCACCAGTGTCATTGCATGCGTGTTCTTCTCACAAACCACGTAAGGATCCACCGGTGTCATTGCATGTGTGTACCTCTCATAGACCACACATGGATCCACCGGTGTCATCGCATGTCTGCTCTTTTCATGAACCACAGTTAGAGTCATTGCATGTGTGTTCCTCTCATAGACCACACATGGATCCACCAGTGCCATTAAATGTCTGCTTTTTTCATTAACCGCAGTTGGAGTCATCGCATGTCTGCTCTTTTCATGAACCACAGCTAGAGTCATTGCATGTGTGTCCTTCTCACAGACCACACATGGATCCACCAGTGTCATTGAATGTGTGTTATTCTCACAGACCACGTAAGGATCCACCGGTGTCATTGGATGTGTATTCCTCTCATAGACCACACATGGATCCACCGGTGTCATCACATGTCTACTCTTTTCATGAACCACAGTTAGAGTCATTGCATGTGTGTTCTTCTCATGAACCACAACTAGAGTCATTGCATGTGTGTTCTTCGCACAAACCATATCATTAACCACATCAAGTGTCATTGCATGTGTGTTCTTCTCATTAACCAGACATTGATCCACCGGTGTCATCGCATGTCTGCTCTTTTCATGAACCACAATTAGAGTCATTGCATGTATGTTCCTCTCATATACCACACATGGATCCACCAGTGTCATTGCATGTGTGTTCTTTTCACAGACCACGTAAGGATCCACCGGTCTCATTGCATGTGTGTTCCTCTCATAGACCACATATGGATCCACCGGTGTCATCACATGTATGCTCTTTTCATGAACCACAGTTAGAGTCATTGCATGTGTGTTCTTCTCATGAACCACAACTAGAGTCATTGCATGTGTGTTCTTCGCACAAACCATATCATTAACCACATCAAGTGTCATTGCATGTGTGTTCTTCTCATTAACCAGACATTGATCCACCGGTGTCATCGCATGTCTGCTCTTTTCATGAACCACAATTAGAGTCATTGCATGTATGTTCCTCTCATATACCACACATGGATCCACCAGTGTCATTGCATGTGTGTTCTTTTCACAGACCACGTAAGGATCCACCGGTCTCATTGCATGTGTGTTCCTCTCATAGACCACATATGGATCCACCGGTGTCATCACATGTATGCTCTTTTCATGAACCACAGTTAGAGTCATTGCATGTGTGTTCCTCTCATAGACCACAGCTAGTGTCATTGCATGTGTGTCCTTCTCACGAACCACATATGGATCCACCAGTGTCATAGCATGTGTTTTCTTCCCATAGACCACACATGGATCCACCAGTGTCATTGCATGTGTGTTCTTCTCACAAACCACGTAAGGATCCACCAGTGTCATTGCATGTGTGTTCCTCTCATAGACCACACATGGATCCACCGGTGTCATTGCATGTCTGCTCTTTTCATGAACCACAGTTAGAGTCATTGCATGTGTGTTCCTCTCATACACCACACATGGATCCACCAGTGCCATTAAATGTCTGCTTTTTTCATTAACCACAGTTGGAGTCATCGCATGTCTGCTCTTTTCATGAACCACAGCTAGAGTCATTGCATGTGTTTCCTTCTCACAGACCACAGATGGATCCACCAGTGTCATTGCATGTGTGTTATTCTCACAGACCACGTAAGGATCCACCGGTGTCATTGCATGTGTATTCCTCTCATAGACCACACATGGATCCACCGGTGTCATCGCATGTCTACTCTTTTCACGAACCACAGTTAGAGTCATTGCATGTGTGTTCTTCTCATGAACCACAGCTAGAGTCATTGCATGTGTGTTCTTCTCACAAACCATATCATGAACCACATCAAGTGTCATTGCATGTGTGTTCTTCTCAATAACCAGACATGGATCCACTGGTGTCATCGCATGTCTGCTCTTTTCATGAACCACAATTAGAGTCATTGCATGTATGTTCCTCTCATATACCACACATGGATCCACCAGTGTCATTGCATATCTGCTATTTTCATTAACCACAGTTAGAGTCATCGCATGTCTGCTCTTTTCATGAAACACAGCTAGAGTCATTGCATGTGTGTTCTTCTCACAAACCATATCATGAACCACACCCAGTGTCATTGCATGTGTGTTCTTCTCATTAACCACACATGGATCCACCAGTGTCATTGCATGTCCACTCTTTTCATTAACCACAGTTAGAGTCATTGCATGTCTGTTCTTTTCACAAACCACATATCACTAGTGTCATTGCATGTGTTTTCTTACCACAGACCACACATGCATCCACCAGTGTCATTGCATGTGTGTTCTTTCCATGAACCACACATGGATCTACCAGTGTCATTGCATGTCTGCTCTTTTCATGAACCACAGTTAGAGTCATTGCATGTCTGTTCTTTTCACAAACCACATATCACCAGTGTCATTGCATGTGTGTTATTCCCATAGACCACACATGGATCCACCAGTGTCATTGCATGTGTGTTCATCCCATGAACCACACATAGATCCACTAGTGTCATTGCATGTGTGTTCTTTTCACAGACCACATATGGATCCACCAGTATCATTGCATGAGTGTTATTCTCACAAACCATGTAAGGATCCACCAGGGTCATTGCATGTGTGTTATTCTCATAGACCACACATGGATCCACCGGTGTCATCGCATGTCTACTCTATTCATGAACCACAGTTAGAGTCATCGCATGTCTGCTCTTCTCATGAACCAAAGCTAGAGTCATTGCATGTGTGTTCTTCTCACAAACCACATCGTGAACCACACCTAGTGTCATTGCATGTGTGTTCTTCTCATTAACCACACATGGATCCACCAGTGTCATTGCATGTCTGCTCTTTTCATTAACCATAGTTAGATTCATTGCAAGTCTGTTCTTTTCACAAACCACATATCACCAGTGTCATTGCATGTGTGTTCTTCCCACAGACCACACATGGATCCATCAGTGTCATCGCATGTCTACTCTTTTCACGAACCACAGTTAGAGTCATTGCATGTGTGTTCTTCTCATGAACCACAGCTAGAGTCATTGCATGTGTGTTCTTCTCACAAACCATATCATGAACCACATCAAGTGTCATTGCATGTGTGTTCTTCTCAATAACCAGACATGGATCCACTGGTGTCATCGCATGTCTGCTCTTTTCATGAACCACAATTAGAGTCATTGCATGTATGTTCCTCTCATATACCACACATGGATCCACCAGTGTCATTGCATGTGTGTTCTTTTAACAGACCACGTAAGGATCCACCGGTCTCATTGCATGTGTGTTCCTCTCATAGACCACATATGGATCCACCGGTGTCATCACATGTATGCTCTTTTAATGAACCACAGTTAGAGTCATTGCATGTGTGTTCCTCTCATAGACCACAGCTAGTGTCATTGCATGTGTGTCCTTCTCACAAACCACATATGGATCCACCAGTGTCATAGCATGTGTTTTCTTCCCACAGACCACACATGGATCCACCAGTGTCATTGCATGCGTGTTCTTCTCACAAACCACGTAAGGATCCACCGGTGTCATTGCATGTGTGTACCTCTCATAGACCACACATGGATCCACCGGTGTCATCGCATGTCTGCTCTTTTCATGAACCACAGTTAGAGTCATTGCATGTGTGTTCCTCTCATAGACCACACATGGATCCACCAGTGCCATTAAATGTCTGCTTTTTTCATTAACCGCAGTTGGAGTCATCGCATGTCTGCTCTTTTCATGAACCACAGCTAGAGTCATTGCATGTGTGTCCTTCTCACAGACCACACATGGATCCACCAGTGTCATTGAATGTGTGTTATTCTCACAGACCACGTAAGGATCCACCGGTGTCATTGGATGTGTATTCCTCTCATAGACCACACATGGATCCACCGGTGTCATCACATGTCTACTCTTTTCATGAACCACAGTTAGAGTCATTGCATGTGTGTTCTTCTCATGAACCACAACTAGAGTCATTGCATGTGTGTTCTTCGCACAAACCATATCATTAACCACATCAAGTGTCATTGCATGTGTGTTCTTCTCATTAACCAGACATTGATCCACCGGTGTCATCGCATGTCTGCTCTTTTCATGAACCACAATTAGAGTCATTGCATGTATGTTCCTCTCATATACCACACATGGATCCACCAGTGTCATTGCATGTGTGTTCTTTTCACAGACCACGTAAGGATCCACCGGTCTCATTGCATGTGTGTTCCTCTCATAGACCACATATGGATCCACCGGTGTCATCACATGTATGCTCTTTTCATGAACCACAGTTAGAGTCATTGCATGTGTGTTCTTCTCATGAACCACAACTAGAGTCATTGCATGTGTGTTCTTCGCACAAACCATATCATTAACCACATCAAGTGTCATTGCATGTGTGTTCTTCTCATTAACCAGACATTGATCCACCGGTGTCATCGCATGTCTGCTCTTTTCATGAACCACAATTAGAGTCATTGCATGTATGTTCCTCTCATATACCACACATGGATCCACCAGTGTCATTGCATGTGTGTTCTTTTCACAGACCACGTAAGGATCCACCGGTCTCATTGCATGTGTGTTCCTCTCATAGACCACATATGGATCCACCGGTGTCATCACATGTATGCTCTTTTCATGAACCACAGTTAGAGTCATTGCATGTGTGTTCCTCTCATAGACCACAGCTAGTGTCATTGCATGTGTGTCCTTCTCACGAACCACATATGGATCCACCAGTGTCATAGCATGTGTTTTCTTCCCATAGACCACACATGGATCCACCAGTGTCATTGCATGTGTGTTCTTCTCACAAACCACGTAAGGATCCACCAGTGTCATTGCATGTGTGTTCCTCTCATAGACCACACATGGATCCACCGGTGTCATTGCATGTCTGCTCTTTTCATGAACCACAGTTAGAGTCATTGCATGTGTGTTCCTCTCATACACCACACATGGATCCACCAGTGCCATTAAATGTCTGCTTTTTTCATTAACCGCAGTTGGAGTCATCGCATGTCTGCTCTTTTCATGAACCACAGCTAGAGTCATTGCATGTGTTTCCTTCTCACAGACCACAGATGGATCCACCAGTGTCATTGCATGTGTGTTATTCTCACAGACCACGTAAGGATCCACCGGTGTCATTGCATGTGTATTCCTCTCATAGACCACACATGGATCCACCGGTGTCATCGCATGTCTACTCTTTTCACGAACCACAGTTAGAGTCATTGCATGTGTGTTCTTCTCATGAACCACAGCTAGAGTCATTGCATGTGTGTTCTTCTCACAAACCATATCATGAACCACATCAAGTGTCATTGCATGTGTGTTCTTCTCAATAACCAGACATGGATCCACTGGTGTCATCGCATGTCTGCTCTTTTCATGAACCACAATTAGAGTCATTGCATGTATGTTCCTCTCATATACCACACATGGATCCACCAGTGTCATTGCATATCTGCTATTTTCATTAACCACAGTTAGAGTCATCGCATGTCTGCTCTTTTCATGAAACACAGCTAGAGTCATTGCATGTGTGTTCTTCTCACAAACCATATCATGAACCACACCCAGTGTCATTGCATGTGTGTTCTTCTCATTAACCACACATGGATCCACCAGTGTCATTGCATGTCCACTCTTTTCATTAACCACAGTTAGAGTCATTGCATGTCTGTTCTTTTCACAAACCACATATCACTAGTGTCATTGCATGTGTTTTCTTACCACAGACCACACATGCATCCACCAGTGTCATTGCATGTGTGTTCTTTCCATGAACCACACATGGATCTACCAGTGTCATTGCATGTCTGCTCTTTTCATGAACCACAGTTAGAGTCATTGCATGTCTGTTCTTTTCACAAACCACATATCACCAGTGTCATTGCATGTGTGTTATTCCCATAGACCACACATGGATCCACCAGTGTCATTGCATGTGTGTTCATCCCATGAACCACACATAGATCCACTAGTGTCATTGCATGTGTGTTCTTTTCACAGACCACATATGGATCCACCAGTATCATTGCATGAGTGTTATTCTCACAAACCATGTAAGGATCCACCAGGGTCATTGCATGTGTGTTATTCTCATAGACCACACATGGATCCACCGGTGTCATCGCATGTCTACTCTATTCATGAACCACAGTTAGAGTCATCGCATGTCTGCTCTTCTCATGAACCAAAGCTAGAGTCATTGCATGTGTGTTCTTCTCACAAACCACATCGTGAACCACACCTAGTGTCATTGCATGTGTGTTCTTCTCATTAACCACACATGGATCCACCAGTGTCATTGCATGTCTGCTCTTTTCATTAACCATAGTTAGATTCATTGCAAGTCTGTTCTTTTCACAAACCACATATCACCAGTGTCATTGCATGTGTGTTCTTCCCACAGACCACACATGGATCCATCAGTGTCATCGCATGTCTACTCTTTTCACGAACCACAGTTAGAGTCATTGCATGTGTGTTCTTCTCATGAACCACAGCTAGAGTCATTGCATGTGTGTTCTTCTCACAAACCATATCATGAACCACATCAAGTGTCATTGCATGTGTGTTCTTCTCAATAACCAGACATGGATCCACTGGTGTCATCGCATGTCTGCTCTTTTCATGAACCACAATTAGAGTCATTGCATGTATGTTCCTCTCATATACCACACATGGATCCACCAGTGTCATTGCATATCTGCTATTTTCATTAACCACAGTTAGAGTCATCGCATGTCTGCTCTTTTCATGAAACACAGCTAGAGTCATTGCATGTGTGTTCTTCTCACAAACCATATCATGAACCACACCCAGTGTCATTGCATGTGTGTTCTTCTCATTAACCACACATGGATCCACCAGTGTCATTGCATGTCCACTCTTTTCATTAACCACAGTTAGAGTCATTGCATGTCTGTTCTTTTCACAAACCACATATCACTAGTGTCATTGCATGTGTTTTCTTACCACAGACCACACATGCATCCACCAGTGTCATTGCATGTGTGTTCTTTCCATGAACCACACATGGATCTACCAGTGTCATTGCATGTCTGCTCTTTTCATGAACCACAGTTAGAGTCATTGCATGTCTGTTCTTTTCACAAACCACATATCACCAGTGTCATTGCATGTGTGTTCTTCCCATAGACCACACATGGATCCACCAGTGTCATTGCATGTGTGTTCATCCCATGAACCACACATAGATCCACTAGTGTCATTGCATGTGTGTTCTTTTCACAGACCACATATGGATCCACCAGTATCATTGCATGAGTGTTATTCTCACAAACCATGTAAGGATCCACCAGGGTCATTGCATGTGTGTTATTCTCATAGACCACACATGGATCCACCGGTGTCATCGCATGTCTACTCTATTCATGAACCACAGTTAGAGTCATCGCATGTCTGCTCTTCTCATGAACCAAAGCTAGAGTCATTGCATGTGTGTTCTTCTCACAAACCACATCGTGAACCACACCTAGTGTCATTGCATGTGTGTTCTTCTCATTAACCACACATGGATCCACCAGTGTCATTGCATGTCTGCTCTTTTCATTAACCATAGTTAGATTCATTGCAAGTCTGTTCTTTTCACAAACCACATATCACCAGTGTCATTGCATGTGTGTTCTTCCCACAGACCACACATGGATCCATCAGTGTCATTGCATGTGTGTTCTTCCCATGAAGCACACATGGATCCACAAGTGTCATTGCATGTGTCTCTTTCTCACAAAACACATATGGATCCACCAGTGTCATTGGATGTGTGTTCTTCTCATAAACCACATGGACCCACTAGAGTTCATGGCATGTGTGTTCTTATCATTAACCACACATGGATCCACCTGTGTCATTGCATGTATGCTCTTTGCATTAACCATAGTTAGAGTCATCGCATGCCTGCTCTTTTCATGAACCACAGTTAGAATCATTGCATGTGTGTTCTTCTCATAAAACATATCATGAACCACACCCAGTGTCATTGCATGTCTGTTCTTCTCATTAACCACACATGGATCCACCAGTGTCATCGCATGTCTGCTCTTTTCATGAACCACAGTTAGAGTCATCGCATGTCTGTTCTTCTCATGAACCACAGCTAGAGTCATTGCATGTGTGTTCTTCTCACAAACCATATCATGAACCACACCCAGTGTCATTGCATGTGTGTTCTTCGCATTAACCACACATGGATCCACCAGTGTCATTGCATGTCTGCTCTTTTCATGAACCATAGTTAGAGTCATTGCATGTATATTCTTTTCACAAAACACATATCACCTGTGTCATTGCATGTGTGTTCTTCCCACAGACCACACATGGATCCACGAGTGTCATTGCATGCGTGTCCTTCCCATGAACCACATATGGATCCACCAGTGTCATTGCATGTGTGTTCTTCTCACAAACAACGTAAGGATCCACCAGTGTCATTGCATGTGTGTTCTTCTCATAGACCACACATGGATCCACTGGTGTCATCGCATGTGTGTTCCTCTCATAGACCACTCATGGATCCACCGGTGTCATCGCATGTCTGCTCTTTTCATGAACCACAGTTAGAGTCATTGCATGTGTGTTCCTCTCATTGAAGACACATGGATCCACCAGTGTCATTAAATGTCTGCTCTTTTCATTAACCACAGTTAGAGTCATCGCATGTCTGCTCTTTTCATGAACCACAACTAGAGTCATTGCATGTGTGTCCTTCTCACAGACCACACATGGATCCACCAGTGTCATTGCATGTGTGTTACTCTCACAGACCACGTAAGGATCCACCGGTGTCATTGCATCTATGTTCCTCTCATACACCACAAATGGATCCATCGGTGTGATCGCATGTCTACTCTTTTCATGAACCACAGTTAGAGTCATCGCATGTGTGCTCTTCTCATAGACCACAGCTAGAGTCATTGCATGTGTGTTCTTCTCACAAACCATATCATGAACCACACCCAGTGTCATTGCATGTGTGTTCTTCTCATTAAACACATGGATCCACCAGTGCCATTGCATGTCTGCTCTTTTCATGAACCACAGTTAGAGTCATTGCATGTCTGTTCTTTACGCAAAGCACATATCACCAGTGTCATTGCATGTGTGTTCTTCCCAAATACCACACATGGATCCACCAGTGTCATTGCAGGTGTGTCCTTCTCACAAACCACATATGGATCCACCAGTGTCATTGCATGTGTGTACTTCTCATAGACCACACATGGATCCACCAGTGTAATTGCATGTGTGTTATTCTCACAGACCATGTAAGGATCCACCGGTGTCATTGCATGTGTGTTCCTCTCATAGACCACTCATGGATCCACCGGTGTCATCGCATGTCTACTCTTTTCATGAAACACAGTTAGAGTCATCGCATGTGTGCTCTTCTCATAGACCACAGCTAGAGTCATTGCATGTGTGTTCTTCTCACAAACCACATCATGAACCACACCCAGTGTCATTGCATGTGTGTTCTTCTCATTAACCACACATGGATCCACCAGTGCCATTGCATGTCTGCTCTTTTCGTGAACCATAGTTAGTCATTGCATGTCTGTTCTTTTCACAAACCACATAAGTGTCATTGCATGTGTGTTCTTCCCACAGACCACACATGGATCCACCAGTGTCATTGCATGTGTGTCCTTCTCACAAACCACATATGGATCCACCAGTGTCATTGCATGTGTATTCTTCCCACAGACCACACATGAATCCACCAGTGTCATTGCATGTGTGTTCTTTTCATATACGACGTAAGGATCCACCGGTGTCATTGCATGTGTGTTCTTCTCACAAACCACGTAAGGATCCACCGGTGTCATTGCATGTGTGTTCCTCTCATAGACCACACATGGATCCACCGGTGTCATCGCATGTCTGCTCTTTTCATGAACCACGGTTAGAGACATTGCATGTGTGTTCCTCTCATAGAACACACATGGATCCACCAGTGTCATTAAATGTCTTCTCTTTTCATTAACCACAGTTAGAGTCATCGCATGTCTGCTCTTTTCATGAACCACATCTAGAGTCATTGCATGTGTGTCCTTCTCACAGACCACACATGGATCCACCAGTGTCATTGCATGTGTGTTATTCTCATAGACCACGTAAGGATCCACCGGTGTCATTGCATGTGTATTCCTCTCATAGACCACACATGGATCCACCGGTGTCATCGCATGTCTACTCTTTTCATGAACCACAGTTAGAGTCATTGCATGTGTGTTCTTCTCATGAACCACAGCTAGAGTCATTGCATGTGTGTTCTTCGCACAAACCATATCATGAACCACATCAAGTGTCATTGCATGTGTGTTCTTCTCATTAACCAGACATGGATCCACCGGTGTCATCGCATGTCTGCTCTTTTCATGAACCACAATTAGAGTCATTGCATGTATGTTCCTCTCATATACCACACATGGATCCACCAGTGTCACTGCATGTGTGTTCTTTTCACAGACCACGTAAGGATCCACCGGTCTCATTGCATGTGTGTTCCTCTCATAGACCACATATGGATCCACCGGTGTCATCACATGTATGCTCTTTTCATGAACCACAGTTAGAGTCATTGCATGTGTGTTCCTCTCATAGACCACAGCTAGAGTCATTGCATGTGTGTTCTTCTCACAAACCATATCATGAACCACACCCAGTGTCATTGCATGTGTGTTCTTCTCATTAACCACACATGGATCCACAAGTGTCATTGCATGTCTGCTCTTGTCATGAACCACAGTTTGAGTCATTGCATGTCTGTTCTTTTCACAAACCACATATCACCAGTGTCATCGCGTGTGTGTTCTTCCCACAGACCACACATGGATCCACCAATGGCATTGCATGTGTGTCCTTCTCACAAACCACATATGGATCCACTAGTGTCATTGCATGTGTGTTCTTCCCAGAGACCACACATGGATCCACTAGTGGCATTGCATGTCTGCTCTTTTCACAGACCAAGTAAGGATCCACCGGTGTCATTGCATGTGTGTTCCTCTCATAGACCACATATGGATCCACCGGTGTCATTACATGTCTACTCTTTTCATGAACCACAGTTAGAGTCATTGCATGTGTCTTCCTCTCATAGACCACAGCTAGATCCACTGGTGTCATCGCATGGCTGGTCTTTTCATGAACCACTGTTAGAGTCATTGCATGTGTATTCTTCTCAGGAACCACAGCTAGAGTCATTGCATGTGTGTTCTTCTCACAAACCATATCATGAACCACACCCAGTGTCATTGCATGTGTGTTCTTCTCATAGACCACACATGGATCCACCGGTGTCATCGCATGTCTACTCTTTTCATGAACCACGGTTAGAGTCATTGCGTGTGTGTTCTTCTCATGAACCACATCTAAAGTCATTGCATGTGTGTTCTTCTCACAAACCATATCATGAACCACACCCAGTGCCATTGCATGTGTGTTCTTCTCATTAACCACACATGGATCCACCAGTGTGATTGCACGTGTGTTCTTCCCATGAACCACACCTAGTGTCATTGCATGTCTGTTCTTTTCACACACCACATATGGATCAAGTGTCATTGCATGTGTGTTCCTCTCATAAACCACACATGGATCCACCAGTGTCATTGCATGTGTGTTATTCTCACAAACCACATATGGATCCACCAGTGTGATTTGATGCATGTTCCTTTCATAAACCACATATGGATCCTAATTAACCTGAGGAGAGCCCTGACCTTAGCGTTAGACCGAGTCTTCTAGAAGGCACGCCCTAACACAGTTGTTCTGCTTGACGATTGTTACATACCGTTCGATCGGGGCGCTTGGACGATTGGGATGGTTTTCGTGAGATCGATCTGTGAGTAGTCTGTTCTGCGGCATGATTGGCCACGCTTGCTCTGGAAAAACTGGCAACTGATACATTGGAAATGTATCTATAATTTTTGATGTTCCATGCTTGGTTTTATCCATTTTCTTGTGTTTTTTCCACACTTTGGAGTACTTTTCATATGATTTCTTGGACTAACCTATTAACAAGAGCCATAGTGCGAGCTGCCTATTTTCTGCTGTTTTTGGTTCCAGGAAAGTCAGAAAATGAATATTCTCGGAATTGTACGGGACAAAAGCCAAAGTGCCTATTTTTTCGGAAGTCATCAGATGCCAGAATACGAGATGGAGAGGGGTCATGGGGCCACCACACCACCTGGCCGCGTGGCCCAGCCTGGCCCATGCCAGGGGGTGGTCTGGCTACCTCCGGCATCCCCTCGGCCTCCCCTTCCGCATATAAGATGCCCTCTGGACGAAAACCCTAAGTGCCCAATCAAAAATCCACGAAAGAGTGTATAGCCACCGTCATCTCCATCCCTAGATCGGGAGGGATCTGAAGCTCTTCCCGGCACCCTTCCGGAGAGGGGAATTCACCCTGGAGGCCTTCTTCATCATCATGCAAGCCTCCGGTGTGATGCGTGAGTAGTTCATCCTTGGACTACGGATCCATGTAGTAGATAGATGGCTGGTTCTCCTCCTTTGTGCTTTCATGTTTCGATCTTGTGAGCTCCGTTCATGATAAAGATCATCTATTTGTAATTCTGCATGTTGTGTTTGCGGGGATCTGATGGATATTGAGATGCTATTTCAGATTGATTATTGATTCTATCATGTCTTTGTTATTTGTGATCTTGCATGCTTTTGTTGTTAGTAGCTATCTTGGCCAAGTAGATGCTAGCAACTCAAGAGTTAGTATTTATGCTCGATAGTGGGTTCATGCCTCTGGTAATCTGGGGAAGTGACAGAAATCTCTAAGGTACTAGATGTGATGTTGCTACTAGGGAGAAAACAACAATCCTTTGTTCATAGAACAATCGTATTGTTTACTTTACACGCAATTCGTAAAGCAATAGTATGTTGCTTGCAACTCAATACTGGAGGGGGTTCGGGTGATAACCTGAAGGTGGATTATTAGTCATAGACGCAGTTGGATGGCGGTCTATGTATTATGTTGTAATGCCCAATCAAGTTCCAAAGGAGTCAAGATGATTAGTATATGCATGTATTGCTTTCTTGATGTTTGTCAATTGCCCCGCTGTAATTTGTTCACCGAGCATGTTATCTATCTTAAGGAGAGCCACCTCTAGTGAACTATGGATCCCGGTCCTTTTCTTTACATACAATCTACAAACTATTACTGCTTTGTGTTTACTTTCTGCAAACTATTACTTCCTTCCATTCGATACATTTAATCCTTTGTTTTCAGCAAAACCGGTGAGATTGACAACCTCATAGCAAGTTGGGGACAGAGTTCTGTGGTTGTGTTGTGTAGGTCTCCACGTTGCTACTAGCACCGGTAGTGCGCCCTGCCAAGGCTCAGCTAGCAACACCTTTGGGTGTTTCCCTGCTCCTACTGGTTCGATTAAACCTTGGTTTCATAACTGAGGGAAACTTGCTGCTGTGCTCATCATACCTTCCTCTTGGGGTTCCCAACGAACTCTACATCAACACCGCACCAGCATTTTTCTAGCGCCATACACTGAGCCATCAAGCATTTTTCTGGCGCCGTTGCCGGGGAGTCAAGGACATCTTCACAAGGGGAGTCCCTCATAACCAATCTCTTTACTTTGTTATTTTTGTTTTTCTTAGTTTCTTTTTGATTTGTTTGCTTGTTTCTTTATCAAAAACACAAAAAAAATTAGTTTTACAAGTTTGCTTTCTTATTCAAAACCCCAAAAAAATGACTAATCTTGAAAACACTAAGTTGTGTGACTTCACTAGCACCAACAACAATGATTTTATGAGCACACCTATTGCTCCTCCTATGCGTGAAGATACTTTCTTTGAGATAAAACCTGCATTGCTCAATCTTGTTATGAGAGAACAATTTTCTGGTATTGGTAATGAAGATGCTGCTGCCCATCTAAATAACTTTGTTGAACTTTGTGAGATGCAAAAGCATAGGTATATAGATGGTGATATTATTAAGCTGAAACTGTTTCCTTTCTCTTTGAGAGGAAAAGCTAAAGAATGGTTGAATTCCTTAACTAGGAATAGTATTGATTCTTGGACTAAATCCAAAGATGCTTTCATTGGAAAATACTATCCTCCTGCTAAGATTATATCTATGAGAAGTGAAATAATGAAGTTTAAACAATCTGATAATGAGCATGTTGCTCAATCTTGGGAAAGAATGAAATCTTTGGTTAAGAATTGTCCCACTCATGGACTGACTTCTTGGATGATTATCCAAACTTTTTATGCAGGATTGAACTATTCTTCAAGGAACCTATTGGATTATGCTACTAGAGGTACCTTTATGACCATCACTTTGGGTGCTGCAACAAAACTTCTGGACAATATGATTGTTAACTATTCTGAATGGCATACTGAGAGAGATCCACAAGGTAGGAAGGTAAATCTTGTTGAGGAAACTGATGGGTTCATAGCATGGAAAACAAAAAATTTCTACCGCAAGAACGAATAAAACTCAGAACTAATCAAGATAAAAGCCAAGATCTAATCTACTAGACATGAGCAACGAGATAGATCGGTACTAACCCTCGTAGAACCGAAAGCGTTACGAGATTAGATCTCGTGGATGATGTAGTCAATCACTTGCCGATCTCAAGATCATGTGGACGATCCTTCCAGTGCCGCGTTCCGGCAGCGCTTCCGCAGTCGGTCACACGTGCGGAGTCGAAGCAGACCTTCCTCTCCCCGTTCCAGCGAGCAGCGGAGGTAGTAGATCTTCTCCACGGAATCCCAGCAGCACGACGGCATGGTGGGGGAGTATAGAATTCTGCAGGGCTTCACCTATGCCTGTGTAGAAGAAAGGTGGAGGAGAGAGGCGGCAAAGATTGGGTGTTATGGAAGAGGGCCAAGAGGGGGCGCCCCCTCCCTTCTATTTAAGGGAGGGAGGAGCGCCTGGGGAGGGGGAGTCCTAGTAGGACTCCCCTCCTAGGGCCGGCGGTGGGAAGGGGGAGGAGTCCTCCTCCCCCATGAATCCGTGTCTTGCCCCACTTGGACTCCTTGATCCCTTTCTTGGTTTTCAAGTAAACTCCAAGAAATCCTCTAGAACCTTCCAGAACATTCCGAAACCTTCTAGAATCTTCATACAAACACTCCGAAACATTTCCTAACTTAGAAAATGATCCCCAATATATGAATCTTATTCTCCGGACCATTCCGGATCTCCTCGTGATGTCCCGGATCCATTCCGAGACTCCGAACATCATTCGGTCTCCAACGCATATTCCATATCTACTTAAAACAACTTTGAACCTTAAGTGTGTCACCCTACGGTTCGTGAATATGCAGACATGATGAAGACACCTCTCCGATCAATAACCATCAGCAGGATCTAGAGATCCATAATAGCTCCCACATACTCAACGATGACTTCGTGATCGATAGAACCATTAACATACGAAACCAATTCCCTTTGTCACGTGATATTCTACTTATCCGAGGTTTGATCGTCGGTATCTCCGTACCTAGTTCTACCTCGTTACTGATAAGTACTCTTTACTCGTTCCATGTTATGTCATCCCTTGTGACCTAGTCACATGCTTGCAAGCTATCTTGATGACATTCCACCGAGAGGGCCTAGAGCATATCTATCCGTCATATGGATGGACAAATCCCAATCTTGGTCCATGCGCTTCAACACATACTTTCAAAATACCCAATGACACCTTTATAACCATCCAGTTACGAACCGGTGTTTGATGTCATAAAAGTACCCATCTGGTGATGGTGATTAACATAACCTCATGGTCGAAGGATTATGTTACTATGCATTTGAAAGCTTATAGCAATACGAACTTAATGACTTGATCTTATGCTACGATTACTATGGGTGTGTGTCCATCACATCATTCTCCTAATGATATAACCTTGTTATTAATGACATCCAATGTCCATGATCAGGAAACCATGATCATCATTTAATCAACAAGCTAGTACAACAAGAGGCTTACTAGGGACTCTTTTATGTTTACAAAACACACAAGTATTAATGTTTCTGGTTAATACAATTATAGCATGGGATGTAAACATTTATCATAAACATAAAGATATAATAATAACCACTTTATTATTGCCTCTTGGGCATATCTCCAACAGTCTCCCACTTGCACTAGAGTCAATAATCTAGTTAAAAATTTGTGCATTCAACACCTATGGCTTTCTGGTGTTGTATAGACACTATTGCTAGTGGTAAACATAATCTTCAGATCTGATACTTCCAGGTCCGTGTGTATTTGCATGTCCTTGCGTCTCTACGCGTTACTCATTCTCCAATGAGATGGAATTGTATAAATTTGGTCCTTTGGTGAGACCTTTAGTTCCTTGGGATTAAATCATGTTGATAGAATTGTCATACAATGTATCTTCATAGTATTGTCCCGCTATGAACCACACCTAGTTTAATAAAAAACTACTTGATGCAAATGCCCTCATTTGCTGCTACAATAGCAGTCATATACTTAGCCTTTTGTTGTAGTATCTGTCACAATGTTTTAACTTTGGTACTCAACCAAATCCGTTATGGAACTTCCTTTCCATTACATTGTGCCACCCGTAGTTTAAATTGAGATAAACTTAATTTGTGACAAAACTAGTATCAATGCAACAATTTACAATGAACTATTTGTCATCATTATATAAATAATATATTCTTAGTTCTTCCAAAGATCATAGGAATATCCCTACTATTTGTCCAATGATCATCTTATGAGTCATTCTGGTATATGCTCATAACATTTAGAGCATAGGACATATCTGGATGTGTACATCTCAAAAATGATTGATCAAAATATTCTTGTGATTTTACCAAGTGTCAAAACACTTGAATCTCGTGTCAACACACTTGAATCTTGATTCAGTTCTTTCCGTGTGTAAAGAACCTTTCTTGTTGTTTCCATATTGAACTCATTCAACATCTTATCTATGTACATTTGGCAAAACCATATTAGCGCCTCAATCTATCCATATAGACATTGATGCCTAATTCTTGGGTTATGCCTAAGTCTTTCATCGAAATGAAATTCTTAACCTGTGTCAATAAAAGATACATCATTTCTAATCAATGATATGTCTTTCACATAATGTATTAGAAATATGTCTTAGCGCTCCCACTTAATTTCTTGCAAAATGCAAGCACCTTCATCGTCTCTGATGAAATTAAACCTTTTAACGGTTTCATCACGGTGAAGATTCCAACTCCGTGATGCTCACTTCAACCATTGAAGTTTTGCATACTCTTTTAGCATCCTTTGAATTAACAAAACCCTTTGGATCGTGTCATGTACACGTCCTAGGTAACCATTCTATTAGAAGAACTTGTTTTGTTTGTTCAACTACCATATACCAAAATATATGTAGTGGTTGCTACATTAATCCGTCCAGACTAAATATCGCTATGAAAGGTCAAATATTATCATAGTCAATTCCTTGAACATTGTCGTAAACTCTTTCCGACATGTCGACTATTTCATAGATGTGAAACATCCATGTCTATTTCTTTATAGATCCATATACGACTGTAAGGTCTTGCACCTTTCCATAGGGTCTTTCAAATTCAAAGCTTGATTTCTCGTGTATGGAATTATCACGGATTTTATGGCTTCAAGCCACTTAACGAAGTCAGGGCCCATCATTGCTTCTTTGCATGTAGTCACTTCATCATTGTCAAACAACAATGATTTAACTCTAAAATCTTGGCATTTGATTACTTGCCCGACCTACTTGGTTCAATAGGAACTTAGATCTCCGTGACCACAACCTTTGAGGCATGTGAGCCATGAGCATTGTTGCTGCCTCCGGGACATTCACCGATGCTGCGCAACTCAGCACATATTAGCCAAGGTTCAACAACCTTATCAAAGTTCTATTGTCCTCCCACTTAACTTTTCACGAAAAATTCTTCCTCAAGAAACTTGACGTTCTAAGCGACAAACACTTTTGTCTTCGGTGTTATGGAGGAATACCCAATGGTTATTCGAAATAACCCACAAAGACATGCTCATCCATCTTTGGTTGTAAACATTTTACTTATGCCTAGCATACCAAAATTTTAAGAAATGACAACCTGGGTTTTATCCCAAACCATGACTTATATGGTGTCATTTCAACGGATCACGATGGAGCTCTTTTCAGTGTAAAAGCGATAGTCACGAAAGCTTTAATCTTTAAAATATAATGGCAGTTTTATAAATGACACCTTTGATCTTACCATGTCAAACAAGGTTTCATTATATATCTTGAACACTTCATACTCCTATGGTGTTTTGGGAAATGCAAATCCATGGAACGATTCCTCAAATCTTAGGTGTTTTGCTAAACTTGTAACTCAAACATCTTTCTTTATGATCCAATCATAAACTTTTTATTTTCTTGTTACAATGATTTTCCACTTCATCTTGAAAGTCTTTAAACATTTTCAAATGTTTCATACTTCTTCCTTATGTAGTAGGTATATACATATACTCACTCAAATTTTTGGAGAAATCATATGAAGTTGAAATCCATCGCCCACGACTACACATAATGGACTATATACATCAATATGTACAAATTCCAATCAGTTAGTCGTCCGTTCCTCTTTTTGGCCTACGAACGGAATTTTAATTATCCCCAGGAAAGTATCACAAGCGTTTTTTGATCAAAATCAAAGACTCCAAAAATCCATCAACATGGAGTTTCTTCATGTCTCCCTTTCAATATAATTTAAACGGCGATGTCACTTCGCAAGTGATCTTTTAATCATTTGTCTTGCGACATTTTAGCATTAGTTTTATGGTCGTTATTTCTCCAACCAGACTTGTATATCATCCATCTATTATGGAATACGGCAATTATTTGAACAACCTTTTGTCGTCACAATACCTGATCAAAATAACAATTATTGAGACAAATCTTGAAGGCAAGCTTTGATGTTAATGAGAAACACAACAACCCTTTGTTTGTTTTCGATGAACATCATCACATATTCTCTTGCTAGTTACTTAGGCCATTGCAGTTCATGAATTGTGTTGTCCTGTATGACACTTCATATCAACCAATTCGGTATCCAATACCGCAGAACCACATTGTTTAACAACCAAGGAATACAGCCATATCATGTATCTTCTATATACCTAAGTTGGATATCTCCAATCTTTTCTTTTCTGCCAAGTATTTTATAGATTCTCTTTCAACAATTCCTTTTATTTTAAAAGAATCTATCAACATCAATATTGGTGTCATTCACATGACACATAGTACAAAGTGTGTATAGTCAAATACTAATACCTTAGGACTTGCACTTTGAAGTGGATCACCTTCATCAAATGTTTGGCTTTCTTTCAAAATTCCATTCTTTAGTAATCTTTTAGTGTAGTAAACATTTTACTTACATCTTCTATTCACCCTTATCATGACAGCTTTCATGATCAAGCTGCTATAGCTTATAAAGGTAAATTGCGAGTATAATGTTTCTTTTCCAAAACCTTTTGGAGGATTAGGACGACTAGCGTCTCCAACCTTCACAAATTCTCATCAAATATGAGGACATATACTCTATCATGTTGTAACCAATACATTGTTTTAGATATCGCAATACCTTTCACATATGATGGTTTCTGAAACATTGCTTTCAGCTCTTAGATAAACTTGATATTAAAAACAATCTTTTGAGTATCAAGAATCATGGAGGCAAACATGATACATTAGATACTAACACTGGATTTGTTACTCTTGATTTAATACTATTTATTAAACTTCACAGAGTAAATGGAGTTTGCTGAAAGTTTGCAATATGACTTTTAAACTTTAGATTGACACTCAAAACAATACGATACCAGTTCGTAAAGCAAATATCCAGAATTTCTATAGTTCTACTATCTCAACTATAACTAAGCGTAAGGTGGTGAACGGATGCCAATGACTACAACAAACTATGCAAATTCACTTTGATTGTGTTTATGATAAATTGAGTTCGACTAATCCAAATTACAAATGAACTCCCACTCAAAACAACATCCCTCGAGTTGTTTTAGTGATTACACGAACCAAATCCACTACACCAAGTCCGATCATCACGTGAGATGATGTAGTTTCATCGGCGAACAATCTTCATATTCATCATATCACTTATATGATTCATGCTCTACCTTTCGGTATTCCATGTTCCGAGACCATGTCTATACATGCTAGGCTCATCAAGATTAACCTTAGTTTCCGCATGTGCAAATCTGGCTTGCACCCGTTGTATGCACACGTAGAATCTATCACATCCGATCATCACGAGATGCTTCGAAACGACGAGTCTTAGCAACGGTGCCAACTAAGGACGAACACTTTATTACTTGATATTTAGTGAGAGGGATCATCTTATAATGCTACCGTCGCGATCTAAGCAATACAAGATGCATAAAGGATTAACATCACACGCAATTCATAATTAGTGTGATATGATATGGCCCTTTCTTCTTATGCCTTCGATCTCCATCTCCAAAGGACAGACATGATCTCCATCATCACCAGCATTGCGTCAAGGTCCGTGGCGCCGCTTCATGGTTGTCCATCATCACTAGCAACTATTACAACTACTTGGAACAAAGCTATTACAAGATGAATAGATACGCAGGTCTTAACAGAATTAAAGACAGCCATTAGGCTCCTGCCGGTTGCCATATTACAACAAGGATCATTGCATACATCAAATACAATCACAATCACATGTAGGCCATATCACATCACAAAACCCCTGCAAAAACAAGTTAGATGCCTCTAATTTTCTTTGCAAGTTTTACGTGGCTTGGGGCTTTCGACTAAGAACGCATCTTACCTACGAAACTGAACCACAACGTTGATAAAAGTGCTATCAAGTGCAAAGTGTAGATTTGATCTATACTATGATGGGAGAGACAGACACCCGCAAAGCCACTTGTGCAAAGCAAGTTGCACGTCAAGCGTGGAGCAAGTCTCATGTACGATGACATGTAATGTTAGCCCGAGCCGCTTCATCCCACCATACCGCAAGATGCAAAGTACACACATAGCAAAAGACGACACGAGCACCAATGCCCACAACCTCATTGTGTTCTACTCGTGCAACAGATCTACGCATAAACCTTGCTCTGATACCACTGATGGGTTCGTAGCATGGAAAACAAAAATTTTCTACCGCAAGAATGAACAAAACTCAGATCTAATCTAGATAAAATCCAAGATCTAATCTATTAGACATGAGCAACGAGATAGATCGGTACTAACCCTCGTAGAACCGAAAGCGTTACGAGATTAGATCTCGTGGATGATGTAGTCAATCACTTGCCGATCTCAAGATCGTGTGGATGATCCTTCCGGCGTCGCGTTCCGGCAGCGCTTCCGCAGTCGATCACACGTGCGGAGTCGAAGCAGACCTTCCTTTCCCTGTTCCAGCGAGCAGCAGAGGTAGTAGATCTTCTCCACGGAATCCCAGCAGCACGACGGCATGGTGGTTGTGGTGGAGTATAGAATTCTGCAGGGCTTCGCCTATGCCTGTGCAGAAGAAAGGTGGAGGAGAGAGGCGGCATAGATTGGGTGTTATGGAAGAGGGCCAAGAGGGGGCGCCCCCTCCCTTCTATTTAAGGGAGGGAGGCGCGCCTGGGGAGGGGGAGTCCTAGTAGGACTCCCCTCCTAGGGCCGGCGGTGGGAAGGGGGAGGAGTCCTCCTCCCCCATGAATCCGTGTCTTGCCCCACTTGGACTCCTTGATCCCTTTCTTGGTTTTCAAGTAAACTCCAAGAAATCCTCTAGAACCTTCCAGAACATTTCGAAACCTTCTAGAATCTTCATACAAACACTCCGGAACATTTCCGAACTTAGAAAATGATCCCCAATATATGAATCTTATTCTCCGGACCATTTCGGATCTCCTCGTGATGTCCCGGATCCATTCCGAGACTCCGAACATCATTCGGTCTCCAACGCATATTCCATATCTACTTAAAACAACTTTGAACCTTAAGTGTGTCACCCTACCGTTCATGAATATGCAGACATGATGAAGACACCTCTCCGATCAATAACCATCAGCGGGATCTGGAGATCCATAACGGCTCCCACATACTCAACGATGACTTCGTGATCGATAGAACCATTAACATACGAAACCAATTCCCTTTGTCACGCGATATTCTACTTATCCGAGGTTTGATCGTCGGTATCTCCATACCTAGTTCTACCTCGTTACTGATAAGTACTCTTTACTCGTTCCATGTTATGTCATCCCTTGTGACCTAGTCACATGCTTGCAAGCTATCTAGATGACATTCCACCGAGAGGGCCTAGAGCATATCTATCCGTCATATGGATGGACAAATCCCAATCTTGGTTCATGCGCTTCAACACATACTTTCAGAATACCCAATGACACCTTTATAACCACCCAGTTATGAAGCGGTGTTTGATGTCATCAAAGTACCCATCTGGTGATGGTGATTAACATAACCTCATGGTCGAAGGATTAGGTTACTATGCATTTGAAAGCTTACAGCAATACGAACTTAATGACTTGATCTTATGCTACGCTTACTATGGGTGTGTGTCCATCACATCATTCTCCTAATGATATAACCTTGTTATTAATGACATCCAATGTCCATGATCAGGAAACCATGATCATCATTTAATCAACAAGCTAGTTCAACAAGAGGCTTACTAGGGACTCTTTTATGTTTACAAAACACACAAGAATTAATGTTTCCGGTTAATACAATTATAGCATGGGATGTAAACATTTATCATAAACATAAATATATAATAATAACCACTTTATTATTGCCTCTTGGGCATATCTCCAACAGAAACCTCCTCCTTGAGTGATAAAATTGATATTACTATGTCTATGCTTGTGAATGGGAAAGCCCATATTGATCCAAATAATGTTCCTTTAGCTTCTTTGATTGCTCAAGAAGAGCAAGTTGATGTGAACTTTATAAGGAATAATAATTTTGGCAACAATGCTTATGGTAATAACAATTATAGGCCCTACCCTCCTAATAATACTTATGGTTATAATGGTAAACCTGGATTACCTAGTGAAGGAAGAATTTTAGAAGTTGAAAGAGCCACTAAAAACTTCATGCAAATGCAATATGAGCAAAATAAACTATTTACTAAAACTATGGAGGAACAGTCTACCATTTTGAACAACATTAGCCATCAACTTGAGAGCCTAAATAGGGAAATTCCTAGTTTACAATTGAAACTCTCTAATGCTGAAAGGAATATATCATCTCTGTCTGAAGCTCAATCTTCATTGATTATAGAATGGCTGCTAAACCTAAAACTAATGAGAATCCCTTTGCAGCTACTAATGACATACAAGTAAGAATTGATGAAAACATTAGACTATTAGCTGAATTACATGCTAAGTGGGAAAGAGAAGATGAAATTGCTAGAAACATTAGTGTTTCTACTATTACCACCACTAGTGTTGAGGCTAGTAATAGTTCTACTACTCTAGATGATAAATTTGATTTTGATCTTGATGGTTGCAATATCTCTAAAGTTATTAAGTTCCTACAAAAGCTTGCTAAAAGTCCTAATGCTAGTGCTATGAACATGGCCTTTACAAAACACATTACTGATGCTCTCATAAAGATTAAAGAAGAAAAGATGAAACATAAAGCTTCTATTCCTATAAAACAAGAAGATGGTTGGGAACCCATCATTAATATGAAAGTGAATGACTTTTATTTCAAAGCTTTATGAGATCTTGATACTAGTGTTTCTATTATGCCTAGAAGGATTTATGATATGCTTGATTTGCCTCGACTTGAAGATTGTTATTTGAATGTCCCACTTGATGATAGTGCTAAAAAGAAACTCATGGGGAGTCTTAATGATGTTCTTATTATGGTTAACAATGCCTATGTCCCCGTTGATTTCTATGTTTTGGATGTTGAATGCAATGCTTCTTGTCTTATTACTTTGGGAAGACCTTTTCTTAGAACTGTTGGTGCCATTATTGATATGAAAGAAGGCACCATTAAATATCAACTCCCACTCAAGAAAGGTATAGAACACTTCCCTAAGAAGAGAGAGAAGATTTCTTTTGCCTCTCCTATGAAAACAAAATTTGGTCTTAATGCTTCTTCATTTGAGAACACTTGATTCTTTCTTGCTTCTTATGCCTAACTTAAAGGCGTTAAAGAAAAGTAATTATTGGGAGATAACCCAAAAGTTTTAGATGAGTCTTGGAAGTTATTACTTCAGTAATAACCGCTGCTTATCCTTTTATTTGCTTTTTGTGCCAAGAGTACCCTCTAATGAGAGAGAAGTAATGATTGGGAAAGTTGCTGTCCTGAAACAGATTTCTGTGCTTCACCGTAAAAAATCGTCTTTACCTGCTGGTCTGTTTTGACAGATTTCTGCCATTTTCTGCATTTGCTTCTTGTTGGTTCCTTTTTGAGTTCTTTTGGGGAATTGAGCTTTTTGAGGGAAGTTCTTCAGTAGTTAGTGTTCTAATGGAAGTTTATTTGGTGTTAGAACTGAACCTTAAGACTTATTTATCTTGAGTTCACTAATGTTGCTAATAAATATTGTGTGAAGTTTTGTATGAAGGAAAAATTTCAGGTGTATGGAAGGAATGAGTAATGAGATGAAGGATGGACTAAAGCTCAAGCTTGGGGATGCCACGCGTGTCACCCCAAGAAGTATCCAAGAAGAACAAGCGTCAAAGCTTGGGTATGCCCAAGGCATCCCCTTCTTCATCAATAAAAATCCCAGGTTTCTTCCAAACGCTTCATTTTTATTGTTTCATGCACAGTTGTGTTGTTCTTGGAGCGTCTTCTTTTTCGTTTTCGTTTTGGTTTTCGTTTGCTTTTGTTTGCTTAGTTTTCTGAATAAATTGGTTGGGCCCACTCTTTCATACATTGGTTTTCAAATAGTTTGGTTTGGTTTGGAAAAGAGTAGGAAAGTTCATACTTATGTGGTAAAAAGAGCTCGTTTTTGACTATGGCCTATGCTTTGTCATGCCATGCTTGATATTTTTTGGCTTTATGCTTAGTATTCTTTGTTGTAGCATGAATTGTTATAAACAATTGAGATTGCTTAATGTGCCTTGGATTAATCATGCGTTGTTTTAGCATATTAAAGCATAGTATAGTGGTATTCTCCTTTGATGCTTTATTTGGGTTGACTTGGCGCATGCTCACACCATGTTATGACTATCTCAAGTCACCATAAGCCTTTATGATCCTTTAGTTTTCAACTTGTAGTATCACTTTATGCTTTGATCAATGATGTTTTGTCACTCTGCATGATTATGGACATTATTTCTCTCTTAGTTTGTCGCTCCCAGTCTTTTGCTAGCCTCTACAACCAAGTATGAGTTCCACTCATGCATCCAACTCCCTAAACCAAGTTATGCCAAAGAGTCCACCATACCTACCTACTAGCTTATGCTATTCCAAGTATATTCATGCTTTTGTTTACCTTCCAAATTAAACTTGTTATGAGAAAACTAGTGATTAAAGCTCTCACGAACTTGATGGCACACTTTACTTTTCTTGCCCTTAATAAACTTGAACCATTGTGTCATCTATGTTGTATATGCTTGCACTTATTTGTTGGGAATTAGCAGAACCATGCTTTCATGGGGAACGCTTTCAACATTGCACTTGGTACTTGTACCTAGTTGATATCATGCTCTTTTGTATATGGATGTCGTCGGTGTGAAATGAAAGGGGATCTTGTAAGTCCATGGAGTTATGTATATGTGTTAGAGAAACGCCTGGGCCGCTGGTCTAATCCATGCTGACATGGTGGAAACCTGCAGCGTAACCATAATGAGCTATCTATGAAGCATTCTTCTTATAAAAAAAGAGTCCTATATTGAGAAAAAAGAGAAAAAGAAAAAAAAGAGATTATGAAAAGAGGAAAGAGAGAGAAAAAAGCACCATATTCCCATGGTAAATAAGAAGATTGCTGAGATGCTCGTTTTCTACTTGCCTTGTCATTTTGATATGGGGATCCTTCCGTATCATCGGGCAAGGGGTACCCCGTTGGCGGTTCTCTATGATACACATGTACTTACGATGACAAGAAGTTACCGATGACTAAACTTGAGTAGCATGAGGAGCGACCCTCGTATACAAGAGACATGAGATTTCTGACATATACTTCGTCAAGCATGTACACCATAATTTGTTCTCTTTAACCTTAATCACTTCAAGATGCTTATGATAGGGGCAATGAGAGATGAAAGCTATAAGTACCATAATTTTTGGAAGCTCTTTATGAGACTTGAATCCCTACTTCCTTTTATGAAGGCCTTTCTTCCACCATTATATTGAGTCTCCACCTTCTACCTTTATGCACCTACTTTGAGAGCATAGTGGCCATTCTTAGTTCTATGTGCATTGTCCCAAGACTAGTTGATTGATGCATACCTTGATATTGCTTGTTTTAAACTATTTGTATCTAGTCACTCTTATGAACTTTGAAGGTGTCCTATGCATTTATATTTGCTACTCTATGAGGGACAAGCTGAATACTATTATGCTATGTTTTCTTTATGTGAAACAAACAAACGTCTTGCAAAGCATTGTTATTCATGAATATTTTGTTTGTGCCTTTTCATGTTGCATCATAGTTTCTTTGTCTTATTGCTAGAACTTTGTCTTTCATGTTATGATTGAAGTACTATGATCCCAGCTTTGAATGTTTTACAAATACTTTGATCAAGTCTTTGATGGTGCATGTCACCTCAAAAATTATTCTTTCTTTTTATCACTTACCTACTCGAGGACGAGCAGGAGTTAAGCTTGAGGATGTTGATACATTGCAAATGTATCTATAATTTTTGATGTTCCATGCTTGGTTTTATCCACTTTCTTGTGTTTTGTCCACACTTTGGAGTACTTTTCATATGATTTCTTGGACTATCCTATTAACAAGAGCCACAGTGCCAGCTGCCTATTTTCTGCTGTTTTTGGTTCCAAGAAAGTCAGAAAATGAATATTCTCAGAATTGGATGGGACAAAAGCCAAAGTGCCTATTTTTTCAGAAGTCATCAGATGCCAGAATACGAGACGGAGAGGGGCCAGGGGGCCACCACACCACCTGGTCACGTGGCCTAGCCTGGCCTGTGCCAGGGGGTGGTCTGGCCGCCTCTGGCACCCCCTCGGCCTCCCCTTCTGCCTATAAGATGCCCTCGGGACGAAAACCCTAAGTGCCCGATCAAAATCCACGAAAGAGTCTGTAGCCACCGTCATCTTGATACATTGCAAATGTATCTATAATTTTTGATGTTCCATGCTTGGTTTTATCCACTTTCTTGTGTTTTGTTCCAACTTTGGAGTACTTTTCATATGATTTCTTGGACTAACCTATTAACAAGAGCCACAGTGCCAGCTGCCTGTTTGCTGCTGTTTTTGGTTCCAGGAAAGTCAGAAAATGAATATTCTCGGAATTGGACGGTACAAAAGCCAAAGTGCCTATTTTTCCGGAAGGGATCAAGTGCTAGAATACGAGACGGAGAGGGGCCAAGGGCCGGCCACACCACCTGGCCACGCGGCCAGGCTTGGCCCGCGCCAGGGGGTGGTCTGGCCGACCCCAGCACCCCCTCGGCCTCTCCTTCTGCCTATACGTTGCCCTCGAGAGGAAAACCCTAGGTACCCGATCAAAAATCCACGAAAGAGTCTATATCCGCCGTCATCTCCATCCCTAGATCGGGAGGGATCTGAAGCTCTTGCTGGCACCCTGCTAGAGAGGGGAATTCACTCTAGAGGCCATCTTCATCACCATGCGAGCCTCCGGTGTGATGCGTGAGTAGTTCATCCTTAGACTACAGATCCAGGTAGTAGCTAGATGGCTGGTTCTCCTCCTTTGTGCTTTCATGTTTAGATCTTGTGAGCTTCGTTCATGATCAAGATCATCTATTTGTAATTCATACATGTTGTGTTTGCGGGGATCCGATGGATATTGAGATGCTATTTCAGATTGATTATTGATTTTATCATGTCTTTGTTATTTGAGATCTTGCATGCTTTCCGTTGTTAGTAGCTATCTTGGCCAAGTAGATGCTAGCAACTCCAAGAGTTAGTATTTATGCTCGATAGTGGGTTCATGCCTCTGGTAATCTGGGGAAGTGACAGAAATCTCTAAGGTACTAGATGTGCTGTTGCTACTAGGGAGAAAACAATGATCCTTTGTTCATAGAAAACTTGTATTGTTTACTTTACACGCAGTTCGTAAAGCAATAATTTGTTGCTTGCAACTTAATACTGGAGGGGGTTCGAATGATAACCTGAAGGTGGATTATTAGTCATAGATGCAGTTGGATGGCGGTCTATGTATTATGTTGTAATTCCCAATCAAGTCTCAAAGGAGTCAAGATGATTAGTATATGCATGTACTGCTTTCTCGGTGTTTGTCAATTGCCCCGCTGTAATTTGTTCACCCAGCATGTTATCTATCTAAGGAGAGCCACCTCTAGTGAACTATGGATCCCGGTCCTTGTCTTTTATATACAATCTACAATCTTTTACTGCTTTGTGTTTACTTTCTGCAAACTTTTACTTCCTTCCACTCGATACGTTTGATCCTTTGTTTTCCGCAAAACACGGTGAGATTGACAACCTCATCGCAAGTTGGGGACAAAGTTATGTGGTTGTGTTGTGCAGGTCTCCACGTTGCTACTAGCACCGGTAGTGCGCCCTACCAAAGCTGAGCTAGTAACACCTTTGGGGTGTTTCCTTGATCCTACTGGTTTGATTAAACCTTTGTTTCATAATTGAGGGAAAACTTACTGTTGTGCTCATCATACCTTCCTCTTTGGGTTCCCAACGAGCTCTACATTGAAAGTCGAGTGCATCACATCTCCATCCCTAGATCGGGAGGGATCTGAGGCTCTTCCCGCTGGAGAGGGGAATTCACCATGGAGGCCTTCTTCATCATCATGCAAGCCTCCGGTGTGATGCGTGAGTAGTTCATCCTTGGACTATGGATCCATGTAGTAGCTAGATGGATGGTTCTCCTCCTTTGTGCTTTCATGTTTAGATCTTGTGAGCTCCGTTCATGATCAAGATCATCTATTTGTAATTCTGCATGTTGTGTTTGCGGGGTTCCGATGGATATTGAGATGCTATTATAGATTGATTATTGATTCTATCATGTCTTTGTTATTTGTGATCTTGCATGCTTTCCGTTGTTAGTAGCTATCTTGGCCAAGTAGATCCTAGTAACTCCAAGAGTTAGTATTTATGCTCGATGGTGGGTTCATGCCTCTGGTAATCTGGGGAAGTGACAGAAATCTCTAAGGTACTAGATGTGTTGTTGCTACTAGGGATAAAACAACAATCCTTTGTTCATAGAACAATCGTATTGTTTACTTTACACGCAATTCGTAAAGCAATAATCTGTTGCTTGCAACTTAATACTGGAGGGGGTTCGGATGATAACCTGAAGGTGGATTATTAGTCATAGATGCAGTTGGATGGCGGTCTATGTATAATGTTGTAATGCCCAATCAAGTTCCAAAGGAGTCAAGAAGATTAGTATATGCATGTATTGCTTTCTCGATGTTTGTCAATTGCCCCGCTGTAATTTGTTCACCTAGCATGTTATCTATCTTAAGGAGATCCACCTCTAGTGAACTATGGATCCCGGTACTTTTCTTTACATACAATCTACAATCTGTTATTGCTTTGTGTTTACTTTCTGCAAACTATTACTTCCTTCCATTCGATACATTTAATCCTTTGTTCAGCAAAACTGGTGAGATTGACAACCTCATCGCAAGTTGGGGATAGAGTTCTGTGGTTGTGTTGTGCAGGTCTCCACTTGCTACTAGCACCGGTAGTGTGCCCTGCAAAGGCTCAGCTAGCAACACCTTTGGGGTGTTTCCTTGCGCCTACTGGTTCGATTAAACCTTGGTTTCATAACTGAGGGAAACTTGATGCTCTGCTCATTATACCTTCCTCTTGGGGTTCCCAATGAGCTCTACATCAACAGCGCACCAGCATTTTTCTTGCGCCGTACACTGAGCCATCAGCAACACCGGGGGCTCCCCTGTTGCGAGTGTCACGACTCACGAGTTGAGTGGGCCATATCCAAGTGTCACGTCCCCATTACTTCTCTTCCTCCCCGTACTTCTCTTCCTTCCCCTCGAAGCCACTTTCCCCACTTCACTCCCATCCTGCCATAGACGCAAGCCGATGGTGCCTCCATCCCAATCCCCTGTCCGGCAGCCATCCCCCTCCCCTCTCGCCATGGGTTCAAGGGGAGACAGCGAGGAAACGCGTCGTGACGACACGGACGGGGATTTCGATGTGAGTCATCTCATCTCTATCTCTATCATCCGTGGAAAGTTATCTATTTTTTGAGCCAGATCTACTCCGTTTACACATGTGTGTATGATGTGTTAGGCCAACCAGACGATGTATGACACCGACTATCACGGTTTAGCAGATGAAGACAGTCCTCAGCTATGTAAACATGGATATGTGCCCGCTAAATTTGTAGCGTTCGAAGGACGAAACGCAGGCAGGAGGTTTCTACTGTGTCAAGGACATCGTGCAATGATGTGTGGCCGAAGTTGCGGTGTTGTCAAATGGGTAGATCTAGAGTGACACAAATCGATGCAGAAAACGCTAGACATACTATGGGAAATGACTGTTGAGTTAAAAGAATCCGCATTCAGCTCACTTCTTGACAATATTGAGATGAAGCTATGGGAACCAGTTGACACGACCAAGCATAAGCGAGATCTCAGGTGGGTGGAAGACAAGGTTAGCAAAGACAAGGTTAGCAGAGCAAGAACTGACTCAAGCAAGGAAGGATCTTCACCAGGCCAAAGTCCAGCAGTTCACAACTACGAGTATTGACAAGTGCATGAGGAAAGATGCAGAGAAACAATTGAAGCTGTGCAAGGAAGATGCTAAAAGGAAGGAGCGGGCGATTCGATCCTTGCTCTCGCAGGAAGATGCGCATTGGGCTAAGATTAGGAAGATCAAGGAGATGTGTGATAACTAGTTCTATTTAGCTTAAGCTCCGTGCCTTTTTTTTAAGTTGTAATAGTTGTACTTGTTGACCTAGCGGTCTGAACTATTGGCCCCGGAGTCCTAGGAGTAAAAAAATTGGTCGCCCGTTAATCATTCTTAACCCTGCATTACTTCCTTTTCAAAAGAAATGCCCCTTGGATATTCCGCCCGTCGCTTCGTCGTCCTCGTGTACAAATAGGAGGCGCCACAGCGTGTCGCTTTGTCGCCCATCCCCTCGCCCTCTCCAATCTCCACCACGCCGTCGCTTCGTCGTCCACCCCATCGTTCACTCTCCAATCTCCATCGCGCCGCCATGGAGATGCCCTCGCTGAACTTCTACGAGGTGGTGATGTTCGCGCACTTCGACATCCTCGCGCCACCGGCCGCGACGATGCCCCACGGATGGCGCATCAGCTATGCGGGGGTGCTGGTGGCTCTGCTCCTCGTCCCCGGTGGAGCCGTGATGGAGAGCGAAATCGCGGCGCGCCACCGCCAGATGCCCGCATGGAAGAGGGCACTGCCCCAGTACGCGGCGGCCAACCCGTACTGGCCGGCGCTGTTGAAGAAGGAGCGGAAGGCCAAGATTGGCAACCACATCGTTTACAGGTGCGTGGTGCACCAGGATCTCCGCAACCGAGAAGGGCGGGAGAGGTTCTGGTCCGTCCCTGGACGGACCAAGTTCACCATCATCGCCGCCGCTCGCCGTGAAGAGGTGCTCCGTCTCGCGAACAATGCAGAAATCGTGGAGGTTCCGTCCGACGACGACGAGGAAGCCGACGGCTCGGAGGACAGCGGCAGCAGAAGTGAAATTGTTGACTAGTGGTTGAATTAATATAGGATGTGAAATTGCACCTTTGTTTAGAAGAATTGGTGGTTGAAGTAATGAAATGCCTCGTTTTAGATCTCTGTCTCGATTAATTTGTGGAAGAATTTGTGATTTAGATCAATTTCTGCCTTGGTAGATCTCTGTCCCGGACTGGGAACGTGACCGTGGACTAAAGACACCTTTTATACTAGTGTATTTTGACATTGGTGGTTTGTTTAAACGTAATCTACATGGATTTGGCCGCATGCAAATGGCACAACCACAATTTATAAATTGGAAGCACGTACACCCGGTTACTGGAGATCTGGGAGCTTCGCCAGATGCAGGGGATGTAGGAGCAGAGAGACGGTGAGATAGACGGGCTCAAGATTAGGCCAGAAAGTGGTACCTTATCTGGGCATTATCAGTGAGAACATCGATGTTTATGTTGCCACATCGTTGTGCAGCATCTGAAATAAGTTGCTGCTTCGTAGAGTGTGGCAGCTTAAATAATTTATTTCTGTGCCACTTAAATTCCGTCGTATTTGGTGACCTCCTGCCCCTCAGCAATCGTGGAACCGGTGGATCCTTGTTTTTAGATAGCAGTGGAAGAATCACAATTTTGGATTCAACTACTGACTCGGGCGTTTCCAAACCCTAAGTCGCGGTACATTTTACTCAGAGAATGTGGGTAGATTGTTTCACCCAGCAACGTGCCACACACGGAGCGATCAGAATTTAACAGAATTACATATATAGGTTCAAGTTCAACACATTACTATGCATCTTCATTGCCAGCAGCCTTCTTCCACAGCCTGGGTGCCAAGCCTTCACGTCCACTGGCTTCTTCATTTCCTGCCTTCTTCCTCTTCCTCGGTGCCAATTTTCTTAGATTCACGTACTCTGCATCGCCGGGACAATGGGCACCAGAATCGTGTCCAACATCATCTTTCCACTCGTTTTTAATTTCTTTTGGTAGCAGAATGACTGACCTGGCAGTCATGTTTCTAACCTTGCGGCGCTTCCTGTCAAAGAAACAAGACTATTGCATAACTGCCCAATATCTACAGAGTAAATAAAACAAAAATTACAATTCAGCACAAACATGCGAACCCCAAGAGACCTTTGCTTATCAGGAGCTAATTGGGTTCGAGCAACCATCATGTCCAAGAATAGAAGGGCGAATCCCAGTTGCAGCAGCTTCCACATACAGTACATCACATTTCAGCTCAAACATGGCAGCCGAAGCATACCTTTTCATCAACCTAATTAGATGACTATCCCACGTTATTGGAACCATGATGCCATGTTCATCCATGAAGCTGAACTTTGCAGTCTGCTTCGGCCATAATTCAACATGATTAAGCAGAGCAACAACCATACCAGATATAGTGCAGATCTGCGCAAGCGCTTCTTCCATCGTGAAATAATGGTGTCCATACCTCTTGCCCTTAGAGTCGTACCTGTAGAGGACTACCGTAACCAGGTAAGGGGGTCCCGCGCAGATCCCACTTGACAGAAAACTGTGGACAAAATATGTTTGTCAGCATTGGGCTAACAAACAATTTGAGGTTCAGTAGCCAGCTAGCATTTGTAATTAGTGGAAATAGCAAAGAGAAGGTTAGCTCACCCGCTTGTAGACAAAACATCTTCTTTCTTGATAGTAGGATCTGCCATCCTCCGAGTTGCTCGGCTCATCAGCGGTGGAGGCGGGCTAGAGCCTCGCAACCCATGGCTACGGCATGCGCCATTGGAGCTCAGGATCAGCGACTGGGCGCAGTAACTTGGCACCGGAAGTCAAATGTCCGAAGGGATCGTCGTGCCTGGAGGGTGGATTTCGACGCCGCCGGTGCTAGGGGAAAGCTGGGAATGGATTTGTGAAATTGGTCAACGCATCCAATCCACTTAGCTACTCGATTTGCCTAAGAGGTTGTCGCGTTGGTGCCCGCGTCACGGACAGATGACCGACATGTGGGTCCCGACCGTCTGCTTCACAAGGCGGTTTAACGGAATGTTTGAATTTGGCAGGGGTGAGATGAGTTTGCCTCGAAATGGCCCCTCTCAGTAGTTGGCGGCCCAACTTTTCGAAACGCAGTAATTTCAGGTAACTTAGGTACCGCCATGCGCTGGCCTACGAACTTTGGTACCGCAGACGAACATGCCCCCCCATGGTGCGGTCATTGTATCTAGCCACGCCATGGGACCTATCTTGGGCCTCCATCTACTCCAGGTAGGGTCCAGGTGCTCTAGGCTTATGTTTTAATGAAAAACTCCATTATAAAATATTCCAGGTCCTTTTGAGTTTGCAAAGGTCCCTAAAATTCCAAAATACGCAAAATAGGGGTTTCCTGTTTACAGAGTTATAACACAAATAAAAGATACCTTTTAGGAAAATCCCCAAAATCCTTTTAAAACATGATTATAACATCTCATATGAATATATTATGATGGAATATGGCATAATAAACCACAAAGATCATATGTGCATTTACATACATTTGAGTATTTAAAATGAGACACTACCAAAACTATGCTTGTTTTGATATGATTTCTCACTATTAATTGTTAATATGAATTTTCCAAGTGTTACTTGGCAAGTTGAGATTTATGGAATAATTGTTTATTCATCTAGTTGTCCTTGTTGATAAAATCTTTATTATGATTGTCTTGACTAGCTTGTATAATATTCTTGTCAGTACTCTATCTATGCTAAGCTTTCAGATTAAAGAAGTGGTGGGTCCATGACACTACTAATTCTAATTATAAGCAAACTTGGTTTCTTGCTCAAGGATTATCAAGGTTTAAGCTTGGGGAAGTTGATGAAATATCTCTCTAGCCTTTCCACTAACAAATTATTGTATAGATGTGCAAATCCTTTGTTTGAATTTTGTGGGCTCTCCGGATTAACCATCTGAGAAATCCCTGTTATGTATATATCCACGTTCCCATGATCAGTGAGCCGTGGAACATAACCGACAAGTATCATTACAACATACGAAACATAACGAAAATACAAAACTTACATAAATGCCATTATGGCTACAACATCTTTAGCAGCGGATCATCATTTCGCGCAGAGCCCAATCGTGCCTCAACCTACAGGCGACTGACTCGGAAGACGGCCTAGCTTGCTGAACGTCACCTTAATCTTCCGATATCGAACCTCTAAAAGTCTGGCCAAGTAAATAGCCAGGGACAATTCCATGAATACTTTTGAATGTACTCGCAAACCACCATGATAAGAGAAATAAGGAAATGCAAATTCTGGCTATGGCGAGATAGCTCTATCTAGGGTTGTTTTTGAAAAGCCTAGACTACCTCTTGTAATTATGGCATCTCCATATCTTTGTTGAAAAAGAGTTTTGCAAACATGCCTCTGTTTGATAAGTCAAGATATCCCGATATCTTTGTTGAAAACCTTTTTGAAAACCGTTTTGCAGTAAAAACCCTTTTGTAAACCTCTTTGACCTCCTCTGGTCAAAACAACACTTTAAACTCAGGTTCCCTCGGAACCTCCATACTTTCACCCATTCCTTCCAAACAAACCACTGTTTGGGTACTCCTAGCCATCACCTTTACAACCGTCCTTGACCGTGGACACGGCTATTCGAATAGATTATACTCTGCAGAGTTTGCGCACTTTCCCACAAGAATCAATACATCCACCGGGATACAACCACGGCCCACTACCATTGTAGATGGGGGTCCGGATAATCAAACCTAACCTTTCGCTTGTCGACCCTAGCAAAGGCTGCTTTTCCTTTTGGGTTTGTTCTCCCCGGCAACGAGTATGTGGATCCTAGCCATAGTCCTGCCTTCCGTACACGCGTATACCCAAGCCGCAACCTGGCGTATACCTTAATCTGGTGACTCCACTTCCTTCCGTACCACCTAAGTCATACCGTCCGCGGGAGACCCAATTGTTGCACCGGCACTCCTGCCAGAACAGGCTCACTCTTGCCGAAGCAAGATACAGGCTTCAGATCCATAGATCTGTTAGCGCCTGCCCGGGCTTCAAGGATCTCTCCCTGTAAGCATTGTACAAGCTGCCTCATCTAATGTAGACAAACTACGAGCTAAGCCCCAGCACCTGGGGTAATGTGGTTGCACGAATAAAATTGTTCCGGTAAAGGCGTAGAACATCCCTTCACTTTCTTATTTCTCATCAACACCATTTCTTTCGTTAAAACATCCTCTTGGAACAAGGGCTCTTCCCAAGGGTTTTACAAATCAGTTTTTGAAGCATTTGTGGTAGGGTAAATCCGAAAACAAGTTATTTTCTCAAAGCCGGGTTTCCAACGGGGTAGGATGCTAACCACCATACCCTCGGTCTAAGGGGATAAAATGGTAGGTACACAGGCTGGTGCCACGAGGGGCACAAAGTCATAACTTGGAGGAGCCAAGTTATTAACGGAGTATTTATAGAACAAGACATGCAGATAAGTAATGCAGTTTATAAAAAGGATACAAAACAGGTAAACGAGAGTAGGACAAGTATCAGAATTCGGGAATGTTGGATTGCCTGTGATCAGCAATAAGTCCCTGGACTTCTTTAGATAACCAAGAATACCCAATAAATAATAATGAGAAGTCCCTTCCTTCTGGTCGCCAAACACTCGCACTATCGCCGTCATCGAGTATATATGAAAGAATACAATACCACAATCAACACAAGGCATACATGCATCAAACTATCCAGCAAACAAACATACTGAATCCTACTTACTTAGTAGGATTTGGAGTAGTTGGGTATTAGTAGTGGAATTACTAGATTGCCATAGAGGTGTTTTTCCCTTTGGAAGGTAGTTGTCAAGGCTAAATACCATGAACTTGGAGTGGGGTTCTGAGGTCTATAGGATACCTCATATAGGTCTTGACAACCCAAAACCAACACAAGTGGTTTCACTAAATTATCAATTTTCTTGATTTAGTTATGCCTTTTATAGTGGAATAAACTCTAGTTTGGGGAAATAATTCACCAGATTTTATCTGGAGGCCAAAAAATTAGTTCCTTGAGTGGTTAGGTAGTGTTTTATGTACTGAAACACATAGAGTTCGAATCTTGTCAAAAGAATTACCAGAATGCCCTCAGGAAATTCCCAAAGGCAGTTCTGTATGGTTTTTCTCTTTTTCACCAGATTTCTTTTACAGAAGGTTTTAGTGTGATTCCAACTTTGCGTGTTAGGTATTGGAAATAGCTTTCTGCAGAAATTGGAATTACTCATTTTGGATAAGCAAAACTACTGGAGGGTTTTATTTGGTGAGAAAGGGGTACACAGAGCAGCTTAATTCACTAGAATTCAACCAGAGCTCAATAAAACCTGAGCTGCTGGGGTTTGATAGATATTTATAATACACAACCCTGTGAGTTGGAAATAGTTCAATACCTCATTTGGTTTGACCTAGGTAAATTTCCTAATGCAGGATATCGCTGTTTTTGTTATTTTCACTATAGGAGAACAAATGCTCCACTTGGCATGAGGCCAAATCCAGGAGATAGGTATATGAAACACCTACCAGATACAATTGGGTTTACCCAATTTGGGTTTACCAAGCTCCTTGGAAGATTTAATTAGTGAAAATGACATCATGTGGTAATTTAATAATCAGAAAAGAGCAAAAGTTCTTTTGGCAAAAACAGAGGTACTTCATGTTTAAGAAAACACTCAGGAACCCTAGGAATTTTAGATCTGGGCAAATGGAGTTGGTTTCCATTTTTTTGGGATTTAAATCAACAGCCCAATTAGCAGATCTGGTGGAAAAATAAAAAGAAAAGGTAAAGGGGACGCCTGAGCTGGATCTGTGGGGGCAATGGGCCGGCCGGAGGAAATTTGGCCCACGACGGGCGAGCCAGCGCACGGGAGCGGCGCGGTTCGAACCCGACGAGCGGGTCCCGCCGGTCAGTAGGAGCGGGCGGCCGAACGGGTATCGGCGAACCTCGACCGTCCGATTAAGTGGGCACGGACGGCCCAGCGTCGTCGTCCAGCTCGCGCTGGCGGCGACGGGTCGGAACCCTAGCAGAGGATGGGAGGTGGCGGGGAGGCTCACCTAAGGTCTCGGGAGGCGGCGAGGATTGGCGGAGGCGATGCAGTGCACAACGGTGGTCCCGGCGATGGGCGGCATGGCGGTGGTGGTCTAGGAGAGGTAGCTCGCACAATGGGGGCCGATGGTTACCTCGTCAGAGCTCAGCGACGATGATGGAGGAGACTGTCCTGGGCAAGAAAAGGACCACGGTTAGATAGAGGAGGAAGAGGGGACCTCCATGGTGTGACATGCAGAGGGAGAAAAAGGGGAAGGAGGGAGCCTTGCTCGATTTTTTAGGGAGGCCGAGGCTCCTTCTTCTCCTTCTTCCGGGAAGCATAGAACAGGGGAGGGGAGTGGATCTAGGGAGGTGAGTGGAGGGGGAGAGGGAGCAAATGCGGGGTAGGGGAGTGCTCGGGGTGATCTCTAGTCTTTATACCAAGTGGGAGGGATCTAGGGTGAGAATGTCCACTTTGGACATGGGGGAGGGATAGAGCTGGCCAGTGATTGGCCTAGAGGGCAGTGGGGAGGGGTAAGAGGGGAATTTGGTCGGGCAGAGAGGGCTATGGCAGCTGTGGTAATTAGATGGGGCAAATCTTGTAAGATTTTTTTGTCTCTCTCTCTCCACTAATCCAAGCACATGGGACAATATATTTCTACAGTAGCTTAGCTATAGTGCTGGTCGACCAGAGGAGGGGTGGATGCTGTGGTGCATTGCTTTTGCAAGATTGGTGGTGGTTTGATCTTGATTTAGCTCAATACTAGCTAGATTTGCCAAATTGAGTAAATGGGTGCTTGTGAAGGAAGTTCAAAATTTTGCATAGGGCAAGGTGGGAAGATGGTACTAGTAGATAGATGAGGTCAAGGGAGATATCCAGGAATTATTTGGGATTTTTCTGAAGATTTTTAGTTCGCTTAAAATCCTTTATTCAAAATGTACAGAAGTAGTTTCTAGAAGATTATTTGATATATTTACATTGGACAAGGTTTGATTTTGGTGTGAGAGGGTCCCAAATGTGAATACACACTTAGGGGAATTTTCCCAAGATTTATTGGGGATTAAAAGTATTTAAAACAATTATTATTTCAATTCAGCCATTTAAGAAAATGGGCAAAAAGAAATAATAAAGCTTCTCAAAAATATTTATTTTTGAGATGTGAAGATAGGTTATGATATATGGAACTCACATGAGCAAAAAGTTGGGGAAGTGTTTGGACAAAAACCAAACCTTCCATTGGGAAAGGGGTTTTGGAAATTTTGCCTATTAAAGGAATTAAATAGATTTGGAGCCATAATAACTATGGATAATATTTTACCAACTTGAATAAGATGGAAAACAAGGAGTTGTGGATCTAGGGAGATGTTATTTTTATACCACCAAAACCTTGTTAGATCTTGGAGCTCACAGCTCACCTTGATGCAAGGGTTAGATGATTAGTGAGATAAAGTCATATAGATGATCATGGAAGAAGGAGTTTGGATTAATTTCATTTGAGGTGGTCTGGAAAGGATGGCAAACTTTGTTGAAAATAAGGCTGCCATACCAGAATAGTCATGATGCCTTATAAACCATGTGGGTTTAGGTAGCAGAAAGATCCATTTGGAACTGGTGAAGTAGGTTTTGATAGACCTATATTTCTAGATCACAACCATGCAAAGAGTTGGTCCATAGAAGGTTGGATGATGGTGTGAGCTTCTGTCAAAGTAGGCATTATGACTAGATTTGCAGGAAAAGTTATTTTCTTGCCTGCAAAACCATCAAGGATGAGTAGGTTGTAGGATGATCTAACCAAGGGAAAAGTGGGCCTTGGTAGTCCTTAGGAGGGTTAACGAGATGGTTCAGATGCATTTCCAAAAATGACAAGGGTTGAGAAAGGGAGGCATTCAAAAAGGTGATGTTGGAACAGTTTCCAGACTTATGGTTGGGGCATTTTGAAAAGGTTGTGGTTGGAGTCAGTGAGAGTCCTTGGTATCTCTACCAAGTGTAGAAATCAAATGCTTTGAAAAGTGGTTTTGAGAAAACTAGAGATAAGATTAGTTGAGGGTTCTGTCTTGAAAACATAAGGAGGTTATATTATATCTCTCTCCATAGTTTTGTCAATAGAATATACTAAAATTAGTTTTGGTTGCATAGGCATCTTGGCTCAGGTTTTGAAATGCCATAACATTTGAGAATATGTAGAATGAGCCAGGATCGTTTTGCTAAGTAGCTTTTGTCAACTGAGGGTGAGGTAAGGAGTATCATATGGTATATACTCACAGGTACAAGCACAAACAAACAACAAGCAAACACTGTGTAACATCCCAAAACTTTAATCCAAGCTTATCAAGATCCAAATCATCAAAATTAGGGTTAACAAAAAGTTTTCCAAATTGAAAATGAAAGCATTCATGTGTATGTGCATTTGATTTAGGAATTGATTTGAATTGCCATGGTTCTGTGATTCTTTGGTTGTAAAATGTTTGTATGGTAAATGAAACATCATCTAAACCTTTCCCAAGCAAAACCCAAAGAAAATCAAATAAAAAACAATTAAAGATGAGGAATGGTCATTTTGGCCATCTTTACCCACTACACTACTTTGAGTGTTCCTAGCACTCATTTCTCAACAGAAATAATTCTAGATCTTTACACCCCTTGCTAGTACACATAATGAGGTACCAAGGCCCACTTTTTGATCTCTAAAAACATTCAAATACTTATTTTAAATGGCATAAAAAATTGAATTCAATGCATATGCCTAGATCACCCCTATTTCAAAAACCATCAAATTGAGCTCCACTTTCAAAACCCTTGCAACCAGAGACTACCTAGCACTAGTGTAAACCACTCAAAATTTTTGAAACCAAAATTCAAACTTTTGCTTCTTGCGGCCATTTCATCAAATAGGTGGTAGACACAAATCTTGCAAATTCCAAAACACTATAGTGAGAAGTGGATTTGGTCACCATTTGTGCCTAACTTGGTCCCCTTGTCCCCCCAGCTAAAACCCCGGCCCTAGCCCTCTCTCCCTCTCTCCTAGATGCTCCAGTACCAAGCCGCCCGATGCCATGCACCAGGTCGACCATGGACGACTTGCCTCAGCCTATCCCGCGCTCTCCTTTGCTCGCTGGCAGACATGCGCCATCACACCGCACCGCCTCAACCAACCCCTAACCAAAATCGAGCGGAGGACCAGCCGCATTTGCTCGCGCCCATGCCTCTGTCCGCCATGCCGATCACCCCAGAGCGTCGCGCCCGCCAGAGCAGCACCAGCCTCGCCTAGCCCTAGCCTTGCATGGCAGCACCCGCAGCAGGCCCAGCAACCGCCCAGACATCCTCGTTCGCCGCCTCGCGACCAGCAGCCCGGAGGAACCTTGTCGAACACCGCCGCCCACGCTCAGTTCACCGCACGTCCCGGACCCGTAGAGACCTCGCCTTGCCATGCCTTTAAGCCCCAGAGGACCCCCGGGGGACAAAGAATCCATCGCCGCCCTCACCCATGCCGAGCGAGCCCCGCATCGTCGTCACCGATGACCTCACCGGCGCCCGCTCTGCCCTCTCATCGACCCTATATAAAGCGACCACCCCAGCCTCATTTCTCCACACTAACTCACTCCCCACCTCTCACCGAACCTCACCCACCTCTTGCCGACGCTTCTTGAGCTCTGCCTCGCCCGAATTGGAGCAGAAGTCGCGCAACAGGAGGAGAAGGGCGTCTGCAATTTAGGGCACCCCAAGCTCCGCCGCAACCGCGCCTCGCCTCGCTGTCGTCTACCAGCCCGTTTGCCCACCTCACCGACCTTGCTGGAGCCCTGGTATGCCCCAGTCTACCCCCACCGCCGTGTCTAGGTCAAACTCTCACCGGAGTAATCCGTCGTCAACGATGACTCTCCACCGTTAGATCCCCTTTAGATCGTGTGGCCCAGGATGCTAGATACCGTTTCGGTGATTTTGTGCTGCTGACTGGTGGAGCCCGCATGTCAGGCAGCCCGTTGCGTGCACTGTCTGTAGATGGGCCGGCCCAGTTAGTTCCCGCGCGAGTTAAAATTTCAAATTTAGTTTTTTCTATTTAGAGTGAATCTAGTTTCTATCCACTAGTTTAAAAATCAATTATGGGAGTTTGACAAATCCAAATGGCATGAAACCAATTTTACCTGAAAGGTATTGAAATGATCTATCCAAGCCCGTTGGATTTAATTCAATTAGAGTTATAGATCTCTCCTAGTAAAAATAATAAAACAGAAGCATTTGCACCTTGCAACATTTTTATAAAATCAACCAAGTTAGATCTTCAGTTGATTCCAACTCTCAAAAATCACATTTCATCATATCTATCTAAATATGTAATAGTATTAAGGTTTACATGCAGTGACTTTGGACTAGTACCAAAATAATGCTATATAGGCATTTCTAGTCACTTTAAATCATTAAATAATGAACCTAAACCAAAGTAATTATGATCCAACCCTTAAATCCCATTCCCACTTGTTAGAATATGTGGTGATGACATGTGTCCACATAATCCCATATTTTAAGTGGTGAATATTAAATCTTAGTTAATTTTTTAATGAGTAGAAATTACTTTTCTAAAATAAAAAGGAAGAAACTAGTGAATAAAACTTGTGATGCTTGTGATGATAATAACTCATCAATTGTGTTCCTTAGAGTACTAATTATACTAGTTAAGTATTGTTTGGTGATTGTGTACTCCGTATATATTTATAGAAGATAGTACCGACCAAGCTTACGAGGAGGAGGAGTGCTACCAAGAAGAAGAAGAAAACTTCAACCCCTGCAAGACACCATTAACAAGGCAAGCTAGCACTTGCAAGCTATTGTTAGCAAGCTAGAATTAAGCTAGATGAATGAGCAAAGATGCCTTGGGCATGCTTTGGTCACACCACCTTGACTATTACTACCCCAAGTATTACCTTACAAGCTTTACTTCCTTTAATTTACACAAAGTCCCTTACTTGTTTTGAAGGTAGCATAAAGAGTATAAAACTTGACCTATTTAGATAAGCTTTAGATGTCATTCTATGGACTGAGATTGAACCCATCTTCTCCATCTTAGTGAACACTCTTAACTTAGTAGTTTAGAGTAGATCAAAAACTTGAGTCACTTTAGATGGGAACACCTGGTGAAAATGAATTGTGAAAACCTTGGAATGATGAGTCATTCTATTGAGATGTTTTGACATGTGTTGAGAAACACAAATGGTTTATGATGGTGAAAATGTTGAGGCATGAGCCTTAACCCTTTTATAAAACTGATGGTTGGATTCGGATGCGATACCATTCCAAATTTACCGTACAACCACACTACCTGAATTGGGTAAGGCTTAGCTGGAAATTTATATGCATTAGTATTAGTTCCCTCACGAGAGAGGTTTGAGCTGAGGCTACCTCTCAATGTTGTCCACCTATGCAGTGCCCAAGATGACTGATGGTCATGGTTGGGAGGCCATGCTCATAGGAGAGGTGCTTATACTAGGGTGTGTAAAGGGAAGGTTATGTTTGATTATCTGCATACTAAGTATGATGATTCGGGGTTATCCCTGACAGATGTATCGAATCTTGTGGTGAAAGTGTACCACCTCTGCAGAGTGTCAAACTATTCGAATAGCCGCGTCCGTGGTTATGGACAGTTGGAATGGCCATACTGTTTCGTTATCAGATGTTTTCCAAACAACTTATGAAATGAATGATGAATCTTGACTTGACCACAACAGGGTTGTGTTTATGATAATAGCTTCCCAACTTAAGTGATTCTAGAACTTTATTTTATCTTTCTTTGCTTCAGAACTCAGCTTAGGTTTCAAACTTAACTTTATAGTTAAACTTAGATCTAGCACTTTAACTTAGCACTATACTACTTGTTAGTGGTTGTTTGCGAGTACTTAAAGAGTACTCATGGCTTTTGTCCCTGGCTATTCTCATGGACAGACTATGAAGGAGACTATCAAGATGATGGCCAGTAGGACGGCTATGATAACTAGGAGTATCTGCCTTCGTCAGCATTGCCTGTGCCCCTGAAGATGGACCCCATCGCTACGCTTATCTTTTATTTCCACTGCTTGTTGTATTAAGACTAGATCATGAGATCCTTATTTGTGTAAGACCTTATGTATGGTTTGTAATGGATGATGTACTATGATATCCAATCCGTTATGTCTCGCAAAAATGGTAATCCTGGGATTGTGAGGTATGGCATAACGGGCATCTGGGATTAAAAATCCGGGTGTTGACAAGTTGGTATCAGAGCCATCCTGACCATAGGAGACCCTAGATAAAATGGACGTCCGAACAAAAACTTAGTTTCAAAACCAAAGTGTGTATTTACGAAAAACTATCTCCTCTCTTATCCTTGGGAATTCTTTCTTTCTCAAAATTCATGTTCCTCAAATTCTTACATTACTACTTAAAATTTGACACACTTGATCACTTCACTAATTTCCTCATCCTTAATTCTTGTAGATGGAGACTCAGTTCAGCAAGTTTTACCAGTTGGGAAACGGAGGTCAGCTGATCTTCGAGAGGGATCTGGATTTACTGTCAGATTTATTGGGACGCCCACATCCGGAGTTTCTTGGAGCTCAACTTCCAGGACCCCTAGGAGGAGACCTACAGTGGCTAGTCACCGTGGATCTTAGAGGAAGCATTGAAGCACCAACTTCTGGGAGAATTCAGTTCTCCGTGAGAGAGAACAACTGGCTAGATGGATTAGCCAGGGCAATGCATGAAGCTCTCGCACGTCTATGTGCCCTCAGCATCAACAAAATCCAAGGAACCCGTTTTGCTCACTATGCAAGACGTTACTTCATGGGAATGATGATGGAGATGTCAAGTCACTCAGAGTTGAGGTGTCAAGTGGAGAATCTTGACTTCTTGCTACATGACAGACAGCAGGAACTGGACAATGCCAGGGAGTTAGCCAACCAGAACCGTGCCATTGCCGACCAGAAGGCCCAGACTTTCGCACTGCTCGTCCAGGATCGCTAGTCCCTTCGCCGCCAGCGTGCAAAGAAGGATCGCACCATCGCCCGTCTTCGCAAGAAGGTGGCCGACCTCGAGAAGACCGTCAAGGAGCAGGAAGCTCAGCTTGCCGCCAAGGAAGAAGAAGATGAGGGTCAAGACATCCAGGGAGACATGGATTCTTACCTCAGCAATGATGATGACTTTCTGGAGGAGGATGTCGTGGACTTCTACACTTACGATGAGGACTCCGACTTCATCAACGATGAGTAGATGCACTAGAGCACTGTCGTAGCATGATATGTATCGGTCCCACTATATCGTAGCTTACAGAATGGTTCTTCAAACCATCTATTTTTCTTTTGATTGTTGTGGTGTGTTTTGTATCGTTCGTTTGTTTGCATTAATGAAATGGAGTTAGTTGAAAAACCTGAGTCTAACTCAAAGTTTTATCTTTGAAACCAAAACCATGAACCTTAGAATTTCCCTCTTACCCCTATATCTATCTCAATCTTCAGATGACTCGTGGAAACCAAGGGGGGAGCAGCTCGTCGCAGGACCTAATGCTGCAGATCTTGTAGAATCTCATCGCCGGCCGTGAAGTAAGCAGGGAAGAACGTCAAGCCAACTTAGCAACACTACAACAGATCGCCCAGATGGCTCTCAACAACCAAGGGCATGGAAATCAGGATCACCATGGATCCAAACTCAAAAAAATTCAGAATACCAATCCCCCAATCTTCAACCAATCTAAAAACCCATTAGATGCGGATGACTGGTTGCAGACGATGGAAAACAACCTCGAAGTTGCAGGAGTTGATGAAAACGAGAAAGTTCTCTTCGCCACCCACTATCTGGCAGGAGATGCAAGAGCTTGGTGGAATAGTGTCCGCAATATGAACCAAGGTCAGGTTATGACATGGGAATCATTCAAAGTCAAGTTCAGCCGCACCCACGTCCCGCAAGGTCTAGTCAACAGGATGAGAGATGAATTCCGTGAATTGAAGCAAGGAAGAATGACTGTGGTAGAATACCGGGACAAATTCCTATCACTTGCCAGATATGCACCTGATGAAATCAACACGAAGGCCAAGAAGAAGGAGAGATTCTTGAACAGACTGCATGATGAGATGCAGACTGTCCTCGTCAACATCCGTTTTAAGGATCTCGAAGAGCTAGTCGACTCTGCCATTCAGATGGAAGGGAAGATTAATCAGGCAAACGACAACCACAAACATCGTATGATGCAGCAATCAGGATCTCACAGTTACCAGAAGTACCGTCCCAACCCCACACCAGGGTATGCACCAAGGAACAACCGAATCCCAATGTCTCGCCCAAGCTACCCCAACCATAGCGGAGGCAATGTGAAGTCCGGAGGAAACCATCACAACTCTGGAAATGCCAACAATTTCAACCGTGCACCTCCCAAGAGCAACAACAACAATAACAACAACACTGCACCCAGAACTGGCAGCAATGTTGTGCCTGTCGCAGCAAAGGACAAGTCCTAGATCACTTGTTTCGAGTGTGGAGTGAAGGGTCACTACTCCAATGAGTGTCCCAAGAAGACTGCCGCCAATGCCACTTTGAATGCCCCAGCTCAACAGCAACGCCGTGTTCAACCAGGAAGAAGGTTTGCCCAGGGAACCCTTACAACCGCAACGGTCGTCTCTTCCACATGAACGCAGAAGAAGCCCAAGAAGCGCCAGATGTAGTGCTGGGTATGTTTTCTTTCAACTCAGTTTTAGCAAGAGTATTGTTTGATTTGGGAGCATCGCATTCATTTGTCACCGAAGAATTTGCATGCACTAGTAAGATTCACCCAACCAACTTGAAGCATGTCATGATAGTTCAAATCCCTCATTCAACTACAAAAGCTAGAAAAATTTGCAAAGTTGTGCCTATCAGAATACATGGGATAGATTTTTATGCCAACCTAATTGTACTTGGAACCAAAGGATTGGAAGTAGTACTAGGTATGGACTAGATGTCAAGGCATAAAGGACTGATAGACTGTGCTAAGAAAGCCATCACCATGACCAGTAGTTATGGAGTAACACTAGAGCATATATCTGAAACCTTACCTCGCTAATTCAAGTGCAACAAGAGTCTAGACCTACCCACCATAGACCAAGTGGAGAGTAGTCTATGAATACCCCGACGTATTCCCAGATGAATTGCCAAGTATGCCCCCGGATAGGGATATTGAGTTCATTATCGAACTAATCCCCAGAACTGAACCCATAGCCCAGAGACCCTATAGCATGAACCCCTCAGAGTTAGTTGAGTTGAAGAAGCAGTTAGATGCCATGTTAGCAGCAGGCTTGATTCAGCCAAGGGCATCGCCATGGAGATCACCAGTGTTATTCGTCGACAAGAAAGATGGAGGCAATCGTCTGTGTACAGATTACAGAAAGTTGAAATGACGTCACCATCAAGAACATGTACCCCTTGCCAAAGATAGAGGATCTATTTGATCAATTGACTGGAGCCCAGGTATTCTCAAAGATTGATCTTACGACTGGTTATCACCAACTTAAGATTCATGCAACGGATATTCCGAAGACCTCCTTTACTACTCGCTATGGTTTATATGAGTATACGGTTATGTATTTTGGATTAACCAATGCCCCTGCTTATTTCATGAATCTCATGAATAAGATATTTATGAATTTCCTAGATAAGTTTGTAGTTGTATTTATCGACGACATCCTTATCTACTCCAAGTCAGAAGAAGAGCATGAGCAACATCTGAGAATCATCCTAGAAACCCTAAGAGAGCATCAGGTATATGCCAAGTTCAGCAAGTGTGAGTTTTGGCTAAAAGAAGTAGGATTCCTAGGACATATTGTGTTTGCCGGAGGAGTCTCTGTTGATCCCGCCAAGATCAAAGATGTCAAAGAATGGGAAGCCCCAACCACTCAAACCCAAGTCTGTGCATTTCTCGGATTAGCGGGATACTACCGCAAGTTCGTAGAAGGATTCTCAAGCATAGCCCGACCCATGACCCAATTGTTAAAGAAGGACAAGAAGTTTGAATGGACAGACAAATGTGAAGCCAGTTTTCAGGAGCTGAAGAAGAGATTGATATCAGCCCCAATTTTGATCATGCCAGACATCAAGAAGCCATTTGATGTATATTGTGATGCATCCAATATTGGTCTCGGATGTGTATTGATGCAAGAAGGCAAAGTCATCACGTATCTGTCTCGACAATTGAAGCAGCATGAGCAGAACTATCCGACCCATGATCTTGAGCTAGCAGCTGTGGTTATAGCGTTGAAGACATGGCGTCATTATTTGATGGGTAATCGCAGTGAGATTTACTCAGATCACAAGAGCTTAAAGTATATTTTCACCCAGAAGGAGCTGAATATGAGGCAAAGGAGATGGATAGAGTTAATCAAGGATTATGATCTTGACATTCACTATCACCCCGGCAAAGCCAATGTGGTAGCCGATGCTCTTAGCAGATTGCCGTGTAGGCTAAACACCATGATCAAGGAGCAGTTCAGGACTGAATTAGTTAGCAAAGGATTCTTAGCTAGCATTGAACTTCAACCCACTTTGATTAGCCAAATCAAGGAAGCCCAGAAGGGGAATGAAATTATCGACGGAATCAAATGTCGTATTGGTATAGGAAAGGTACCTGGATTCACCGAAGACGAAGGAGTACTATGGTACAAAGGACATATCTGCGGGCCAGCAGATTCGGAGCTGAAGCAAGTTATCATGAAGGAAGCTCGTGATACTCTTTATTCTATCCACCCTGGAGGAACGAAGATGTATCAGGATTTGAAAGAGAAATTTTGGTGGCACAAGATGAAGAGAGAAATCGGAAGCTACATCGCCAAATGTGACATCTGTCAAAGAGTCAAAGCAGAGCACCAGAGACCCGCGGGACTGTTGCAACCATTGTAGATTCCAGAATGGAAATGGGATTCCGTTGGAATGGACTTGATCACCGGTTTTCCTACTTCTACTAGGGGAAATGACTCAATCTGGGTCATAGTTGATAGACTGTCCAAGGTAGCCCACTTCATACCTGTTAAGACTACCTACCAGAGTGTGAAACTAGCAGAACTGTACATTGTTAGGATTGTCAGTCTGCATGGAACCCCCAAGACCATAGTATCAGGTCGAGGAACCCAGTTTACCTCGAGATTTTGGCAGAAAGTTCAGGAAGGATTGGGAACCAAGTTGAACTTCAGTACCGCGTATCACCCACAAACAGATGGACAGACTGAGAGAGTCAACCAGATCTTAGAGGATATGCTTAGAGCTTGTGTGTTGGAATACGAATCAAAATGGGAAGACTGTCTGCCTTTTGCAGAGTTCTCATATAACAACAGTTATCAAGCTAGTTTGTAGATGGCACCATTTGAATTCCTATACGGAAGGAAGTGTCGTACCCCTTTGAATTGGTTGCAAGTAGGAGAGAGTCAGATCTTTGGACCCGACATTCTCCGAGAAACCGAAGAGAAGGTTCACAAAGTCCGTGAGCACCTCAAGACCGCCCAATCCAGACAGAAGAGTTATGCTGACAAGAGAAGGAGAGACCTGACCTTCAATGTCAGAGATTTTGTATATCTCAACGTTTCACCATTGAAGGGAACTCAACGCTTTAGTCTGAAAGGAAAGTTAGGCCCCAGATATATCGGACCCTTCAAGATTTTGAACTGTCGGGGAGAAGTATCATATCAACTAGAACTGCCTGAAGAAATGTCAGCCATCCACAATGTGTTCCATATCTCATTACTTCGCAAATGCTTGGAAGTGCCCGAGAAGACTGAAGTTTTCAAGAACATCGATCACAGAGCTGTAGAGATCAACAATGACCTGACCTATCGGGAAGTGCCCATCCGTATCTTAGAAGAAGCCTACCGAACCACCAGTACCAGGAGCATCGAGTTTCTCAAGATTCAGTGGAGCAACCATACCGAGGAGGAAGCCACTTGGGAGAGCGAAGATTACATTAGGACAGAGTTCCCAGATCTCTTTAGTTCCTAGTTTTCTTTGTAAATCTCGGGACGACATTTTGTTTAAGGGGGGAAGGTTTGTAACATCCCAAAACTTTAATCCAAGCTTATCAAGATCCAAATCATCAAAATTAGGGTTAACAAAAACTTTTCCAAATTGAAAATGAAAGCATTCATGTGTATGTGCATTTAATTTAGGAATTGATTTGAATTGCCATGGTTCTGTGATTCTTTGGTTGTAAAATGTTTGTATGGTAAATGAAACATCATCTAAACCTTTCCCAAGAAAACCCAAAGAAAATCAAATCAAAAACAATTAAAGATTAGGAATGGTCATTTTGGCCATCTTTACACACTACACTACTTTGAGTGTTCCTAGCACTCATTTCTCAACAGCAATAATTCTCGATCTTTACACCCCTTGATAGTACACATAATGAGGTACCAAGGCCCACTTTTTGATCTGCTAAAAACATTCAAATACTTATTTTAAATGGCATAAGAAAATTGAATTCAATGCATATGCCTAGATCACCCCTATTTCAAAAACCATTAAATTGAGGTCCACTTTCAAAACCCTTGCAACCAGAGACTACCTAGCACTAGTGTAAACCACTAAAAAATTTTGAAACCAAAATTCAAACTTTTGCTTCTTGCATCCATTTCATCAAACAGGTGGCAGACACAAATCTTGCAAATTCCAAAACAATATAGTGAGCAGTGGATTTGGTCACCATTTGGGCCTAACTTTGTCCCCTTGTCCCTCCAGCTAAAACCCCGGCCCTGGCCCTCTCTCCCTCTCTCCTAGCTGCTCCAGTACCAAGCCGCCCGACGCCATGCGCCAGGTCGACCATGGACGGCTCGCCTCAGCCCGTCCCGCGCTCTCCTTTGCTCGCTGGCAGACAGGCGCCATCACACCGCACCGCCTCGACCAGCCCCTGAACAAAATCGAGTGGAGGACCAGCCGCATTTGCTTGCGCCCATGCCTTTGTCCGCCATGCTGATCACCCTAGAGCGCCACGCCCGCCAGAGCAGCACCGGCCTCGCCTAGCCCTAGCCTTGCGTGGCAGCACCCGCAGTAGGCCCAGCAACCGCCCAGACATCCTCGTTCGCCGCCTCACGACCAGTAGCCCAGAGGAACCGCGTCGAACACTGCTGCCCGCACTCAGTTCACCGCATGCCCCCGACCCATAGAGACGTCGCCTTGCCGCGCCTTTAAGCCCCACAGGACCGTCGGGGGACAGAGAATCCATCGCCACCCTCGCCCATGCCGAGTGAGCCCCGCATCGTCGTCACCGATGACCTCACTGGTGTCCACTCTGCCCTCTCATCGACCCTATATAAAGCGACCACCCTAGCCTCATTTCTCCACACTCACTCACTCCCCACCTCTCACTGAACCTCACCCACCTCTAGCCGACGCCGCTCGAGCTCTGCCTCGCCGGAATTGGAGCCAAAGCCGCTACAGCAGGAGGAGAAGGGCGTCTACGATTTAGGGCACCCCAAGCTCCGCCGCAACCGTGCCTCGCCTCACCGTCGTATACCAGCCCGTTTGCCCGCCTCACCGACCTTGCTGGAGCCCTGGTATGCCCCAAGTCGACCCCCACCGCCGCGTCTAGGTCAGACTTTCGCCGGAGTAATCCGTCGTTGACGATGACTCTCCACTGTTAGATCTCCTTTAGATCGTGTTGCACGCACTGTGCGTAGATTGGCCGGCCCAGTTAGTTCCCGTGCGAGTTAAAATTTCAAATTTAGTTTTTTCTATTTAGAGTTAATCTAGTTTCTGTCCACTAGTTTAAAAATCAATTCTGGGAGTTTGACAAATCCAAATTGCATGAAACCAATTTTTCCTGAAAGGTATTGAAATGATCTATCCAAGCCCGTTGGATTTAATTCAATTAGAGTTATAGATCTCTCCTAGTAAAAATAATAAAACAGAAGCATTTGCACCTTGCAACATTTTTATAAAATCAACCAAGTTAGCTCTTGAGTTGATTCCAACTCTCAAAAATCACATTTCATCATATCTATCTAAATATGTAATAGTATTAAGGTTTACATGCAGTGACGTTAGACTAGTACCAAAATAATGCTATATAGGCATTTCTAGTCACTTTAAATCATTAAATAGTGAACCTAAACCAAAGTAATTATGATCCAACCCTTAAATCCCATTCCCACATGTTAGAATATGTGGTGATGACATGTGTCCACATGATCCCATATTTTAAGTGGTGAATATTAAATCTTAGTTAATTTTTCAATGAGTAGAAATTACTTTTCTAAAATAAAAAGGAAGAAACTAGTGAATAAAACTTGTGATGCTTGTGATGATAATAGATCATCAATTGTGTGCCTTAGAGTACTAATTAGACTAGTTAAGTATTGTTTGGTGATTGTGTACTCCGTATGTATTTATAGAAGATAGTACCGACCAAGCTTACGAGGAGGAGGAGTGCTACCAAGAAGAAGAAGAAGAAAACTTAAACCCCTGCACTAACCAAGGCAAGCCACCATTAACAATGCAAGCTAGCACTTGCAAGGTATTGTTAGCAAGCTAGAATTAAGCTAAGTCCCTTACTTGTTTTGAAGGTAGCATAAAGAGTATAAAACTTGACCTATTTAGATAAGCTTTAGATGTCATTCTATGGCCTGAGATTGAACCCATCTTCTCCACCTTAGTGAACACTCTTAACTTAGTAGTTTAGAGTAGATCAAAAACTTGAGTCACTTTAGATGGGAACACTTGGTGAAAATGAATTGTGAAAACCTTGGAATGATGAGTCATTCTATTGATATGTTTTGACATGTGTTGAGAAACACAAATGGTTTATGATGGTGAAAATGTTGAGGCATGAGCCTTAACCCTTTTATAAAACTGATGGTTGGATTCAGATGCGATACCATTCCAAATTTACCGTACAACCACACTACCTGAATTGGGTAAGGCTTAGCTGGAAATTTATATGCATTAGTATTAGTTCCCTTGCGGGAGAGGTTTGAGCTGAGGCTACCTCTCAATGTTGTCCCCCTATGAAGTTCCCAAGATGACTGATGGTCATGGTTGGGAGGCCATGCTCATAGGAGAGGTGCTTATACTAGGGTGTGTAAAGGGAAGGTTATGTTTGATTATCTGCATACTAAGTATGATGATTCAGGGTTATCCCTGACAGATGTATCGAATCTTGTGGTGAAAGTGTACCACCTCTGTAGAGTGTCAAACTATTCGAATAGCCGCGTCCGCGGTTATGGACAGTTGGAATGGCCATATTGTTTCGTTGTCAGATGTTTTCCAAACAACTTATGAAATGAATGATGAATCTTGACTTGACCACAACAGGGTTGTGTTTATGATAATAGCTTCCCAACTTAAGTGATTCTAGAACTTTATTTTATCTTTCTTTGCTTCGAAACTCAGGTTAGGTTTCAAGCTTAACTTTATAGTTAAACTTAGATCTAGCACTTTAACTTAGCACTATACTACTTGTTAGTGGTAGTTTGCGAGTACTAAAGAATACTCATGGCTTTTGTCCCTGGAGACTATGAAGGAGACTATCAAGATGATGGCCAGCAGGACGGCTGTGACAACTAGGACTATCTGCCTGCGTCAGCATTGCTTGTGCCCCTGAAGATGGACACCACCGCTACGCTTACCTTTTATTTCCGCTGCTTGTTGTATTAAGACTGGATCATGAGATCCTTATTTGTGTAAGACCTTATGTATGGTTTGTAATGGATGATGTACTATGATATCCAATCCGTTATGTCTCGCAAAAATGGTAATCCTGGGATTGCGAGGTATGGCATAACAGACATCTGGGATTAAAAATCCGGATGTTGACACACTACACCAAAGCACAAGAAAAAGTTTTTGTTCCCCCTGATTTTTGCATTCTGGACAACTAATCAGGGTTGCTGAAATTGGGATGTTACAGACCTTTCCCCCTTAAAAGAATCTCGCCCGAAGATTCGGGAGAGTAAGATTAGGGGATTTGTTTTGGAGTTAGTTCTATGGGTTTCTTGCGAACTATCTTGTCGGGTTTGTATCTGATTAGGGTCACTTCGACAGTGAGGTTGATCTTCAATCGCCTTGAAAGCACAAGTGTTGAGCTGGCTTCAACCATGATTGCGAGGAGTGATCTTCCGGCTGTAAGGATTTACAGCGTCTGTCCTAAGGGATTATTATATTCTAGTATACGTCCTTGGGTCTAGCTGTTAGATTGCTTCTGGCAGAGGGTTATTCCATTTTGCGGGAAAGACGCAGTCTTCCCCCCTTAGGATTAGACTGGGGTAGATAGGATAGTTGGTATAGTCCTTCCTTCTCAGAGTCGCAGATGGATGTTGGAATGTTGTCGTCCATATTTCTATTAGATTCGAGATCGTCGGAAGGCGTCCTGTTCTGGAGGTCTTCAGAAGTATCCTCGGATAGACAGTCTTCTGAGGGTTGAGTGGAAAGACGCAGTCTTTCCACCTTAGAACTTCATTAAGGTGCCTTAGGAGTGGTGCAGACCTTCTACCTGGGAGAGCTATCCTGGGGATAGCGGAAGGCTGCATCTTCCTGGAGTCTTGAGCTACGGTCGTCGAGGGACACCCTATTCTATAAACCTTGGTGGGGTGGTTTCCTAATGAAGCCTTTAAGGGGGTTAGCTCAAGGCAGGTTAGCGGTGTATGACTCTCCTGGCTAGTGTTTAGTCAGGGTTGATGCAGTCAGCTTCGGTGAGGAGGTCTTCACTTGCATCTCTTGCGTTGCTTCTGCTTGAGGGTGGAGTTGACTTGCTGACTTCATATCTCCTCGTCTTCGAGAAACTGAAGTATTCTGTCCTTCGAGTGAGTAAGCGCTCTGGGTTGGGGTCTGATGCAACGTCTTGGGTAAAACACGCAAGAGGGAAAACATCAAGCAAGCATAGAAATCCAAGGAAGTTATTACATAACAAGCTAGTCTGCACCCGAGGGTGCTAATAGTACTTAAGCATTAGAAAACGCGTTGAGGGACGATACATGACTCTACCCTATTGCTAAATGGGCAAGTACCGCAACGCGGGTGTTTACTTGGAGGGTTCATTAGTGGAGTCATGGCTGGCTTCTGGCAGAGCAGTGGAGGCTTCCTGCACCTCCTGGATGGGCTTGAACCTACGGAGATACTGACTGGCGGTAATGCACTTCCTGCTTCTCTTGGGGGTGGCTTCTCTCGAGGTTCCTTTAGTGGCGGTGGTTCGTGCTTGATTCCTTTGCAGGGTATCCAGAGCTTCCTTACGGGTGAGAATGGCTTGCAGGCGACGAAGCTCCATCTGGGAGTGGTGGTACTCGTCAACGACTTCGTTTAACACCTCATTGCTAGAATAGCTGAAGCGGGTCTGAAAGGAGAGAGCAGGGTATGCCAGGCTGGGGTCTTGCGTTCCTCCGATGCAGTCGACATTTCCCTTCATGCGGAGGTAGAAGGTTGTGGGCTGTCTCATCTCTGGGAGGGAACTAAGGATGCGCATCAAAGCTTCTCTGGCTACCAAATCCACAGCAAGTACGGGACTTGGCATCTGAGGTCCAGTGGAATAGATAGGGCTTCCATTGGTTCCCGGCTTGGCTAGTATGACAATCTGTCCCACATAATCTCCTGATTCCAGTCCCTTGTGGAGGGTGTAAATAGGTTTCTGCAAGTAACCACAAAGTTGCAGGGAGTCCCAGAGGAGTCGGGGAAATCCAATCTTCAGCCACTCTTCATCAACAAGTTCCATCTACAAAAGTGTTTAGGGCTAGGTCGAGTTAGTGAAAAGTGTGCAGGATTTTTTTTGGATTAGAAAATCATATTAATGCAAGTATTTTTCAAAACGGAGGGGGAAAAGACATAAGCACTTTTGCAAATAGTCATCTCTTCCCTTTGTCTTTTATAAAATAGGTTTGTCGTTTCCTGTCTAACGTCCATGCTAACTAAGGTCTCCTACAGTATGATGGCTCTGATACCAAGTCTGTGGGCTCCCCGGATTAACCATCCGAGAAATCCCTGTTATGTATATATTCCTGTTCCCATGATCAGTGAGCCGTGGAACATAACCGACAAGTATCATCACAACATCTGAAACATAACGAAAATACAAGACTTACATAAATGCCATTATGGCTACAACATCTTTAGCAGCGGATCATCATTTCGCGCAGAGCCCAATCGTGCCTCAACCTACAGGCGACTGACTGGGAAGACGGCCTAGCTTGCTGGACGTCACCTTAATCTTCCGATGTCGAACCTCTGAAAGTCTGGCCAAGTAAATAGCCAGGGACAATGCCATGAGTACTTTTGAATGTACTCGCAAACCACCAAGATAAGAGAAATAAGGAAATGCAAATTCTGGTTGTGGCGAGATAGCTCTATCTAGGGTTGTTTTTGAAAAGCCTAGACTACCTCTTGTAATTATGGCATCTCCATATCTTTGTTGAAAAAGAGTTTTGAAAACATGCCTCTGTTTTATAAGTCAAGATATCCCCATATCTTTGTTGAAAACCTTTTTGAAAACCATTTTGGAGTAAAAACCCTTTTGTAAACCTCTTTGACCTTCTCTGGTCGAAACAACACTTTAAACTCAGGTTCCCCGGAACCTCCATTCTTTCACCCATTCCTTCCAAACAAACCACTGTTTGGGTACTCCTAGCCATCACCTTTACAACCGTCCTTAACCATGGACACGGCTATTCGAATAGATTATACTCTGTAGAGTTTGGGCACTTTCCCCACAAGAATCAATACGTCCACCGGGATACAACCATGGCCTACTACCACTTTAGATGGGGGTCCGGATAATCAAACCTAACCTTTCGCTTGTCGACCCTAGCAAAGGCTGCTTTTCCTTTTGGGTTTGTTCTCCCTGGCAATGAGTATGTGGCTCCCAGCCATAGTCCTGGCTTCCGTACACGCGTATACCCAAGCCACAACCTGGTAAATACCTTAATCAGGTGACTCCACTTCCTTTCATACCACCTAAGTCATACCGTCTGTGGGAGACCCAATGGTTGCACCAGCACTCCTGCCAGAACAGGCTCACTCTTGCCGAAGCAAGCTACAGTCTTCAGATCCATAGATCTGTTAGCGCCTGCTCGGGGTTCAAGGGATGTCTCCCTATAAGCATTGTACAAGCTACCTCGGCTAATGTAGACAAACTACGAGCTAAGCCCCAGCACCTGGGGTAATGTGGTTGCACGAATAAAATTGTTCCGGTAAAGGCGTAGAACATCCCTTCACTTTCTTATTTCTCATCAACACCATTTCTTTCATTAAAACATCCTCTTGGAACGAGGGCTTTTCCCAAGGGTTTTACAAATCAGTTTTTGAAACATTTGTGGTAGGGTAAATCCCAAAACAAGTTATTTTCTCAAAGCCGGGTTTCCAACGGGGTAGGATGCTAACCACCATACCCTCGGTCTAAGGGGATAAAATGGTAGGTACACAGGGTGGTGCCACGAGGGGCACAAAGTCATAACTTGGAGGAGCCAAGTTATTAGCGCAGTATTTATAGAACAAGGCATGCAGATAAGTAATGCAATTTATAAAAAGGATACAAAACAGGTAAACGATAGTAGAACAAGTATCATAATTCAGGAATGGTGGCTTGCCTGTGATCAGCAATAATTCCCTATACTTCTTTAGATAACCAAGAATACCCAATAAATAATAATGAGAAGTCACTTCCTTCTGGTCGTCAAACACTCGCACTATCGCTGTCATCAAGTATACATGCAAGAAGACAATACCACAATCAACACAAGGCATACATGCATAAAACCATCCAGCAAACAAACATACTGAATCCTACTTACTTAGTAGGGTTTGGAGGAGTTGGGTATTAGTAGTGGAATTACTAGATTGCCATAGAGGTGTTTTTCCCTTTGGAAGATAGTTGTCAAGGCTAAATACCATGAACTTGGAGTGGGGTTCTGAGGTCTGTAGGCTACCTCAGATAGGTCTTGACAACCCAAAACCAACACAAGTGGATTCACTAAATTATCAATTTTCTAGATTTATTTATGCCTTTTATAGTGGAATAAACTCTAGTTTGGGGAAATAATTCACCAGATTTTATCTGGAGGCCCAAAAATTATTTCCTTGATTGGTTAGGTAGTGTTTGATGTACTGAACCACATAGAGTTGGAATCTTGTCAAAAGAATTACCAGAATGCCCTCAGGAAATTCCCAAAGGCAGTTCTGTATGGTTTTTCTCTTTTTCACCAGATTTCTTTTATAGAAGGTTTTAGTGTGATTCCAACTTTTCTTCGTAGGTATTGGAAATACCTTTCTGTAGAAATTGGAATTACCCATTTTGGATAACCAGAACTACTGGAGGGATTTATTTGGTGAGAAAGGGGTACACAGAGCATTTTAATTCACTAGAATTCAACCAGAGCTCAACAAAACCTGAGCTGCTGGGGTTTGATAGATACTAATAATACATAACCCTGGGAGTTGGAAATAGGTCAATACCTCATTTTTTGACCTAGGGAAATTTCCTAAGTCAGAATATGGGTATTTTTGTTATTTTCACTATAGGATAACAAATTCTCCACTTAGCATGAGGCCAAATCCAGGAGATAGGTATATGCAACACCTACCAGATACAATTGGGTTTACCCAATTTGGGTTTACCAAGCTCCCTGGAAGATTTAATTAGTGAAAAGTACATTAGGTGGTAATTTAATTATCAGAAAAGAACAAAAGATCTTTTGGGAAAAACAGGGGTACTACATGTTTAAGAAAACACTCAGGAACCCTAGGAATTTTAGATCTAGGCAAATGGAGTTGGTTTCCATTTTCTTTGGGATTTAAATCAATAGCCCAATTAGCAGATCTGGTGGAAAAATAAAAAGAAAAGGTAAAGGGGACGCCTGGGCTGGATCTATGGGGGCAATGGGCCGGCCGGAGGAAATTTGGCCCACGGTGAGCAAGCCAGCGCGCGGGAGCGGCACGGTTTGAACCTGACGAGCGGGTCCTGCTGGTTATTGGGAGCGGGCGGCCGAACGGGTATCGGCGAACCTCGACCGTCCGATTAAGTGGGCACGGACGGCCAGCATCGCCGTCCATCTCGCGCCGGCAGCGATGAGTCGAAACCCTAGGAGAGGTTGAGAGGTGGCGGGGAGGGTCACCTGAGGGCTCTAGAGGCGGCGAGGATGGGCGGAGGTGATGCAGCGCACGACAGCGGTCCCGGTGATGGGAGGCATGACGGTGGTGGTCTCCGGGAGGTAGCTCGCATGACGGGGGCCGAGGGTTACCTCGTCGGCGCTTAGCGACGACGACGGAGGTGACGGTCCTGGGCAAGAAAAGGACCACGGTTAGATAGAGGAGGAAGAGGGGACCTCCTTGGTGTGACATACAGAGGGAGAAAAAGTGGGAGGAGGGAGCCTTGCTCGATTTTTGAGGGAGGCCAAGGCTCCTTCTCCTCCTTCTTCCGGGCAGCATAGAACAGGGGAGGGGAGTGGAGCTAGGGGAGGTGAGTGGAGGGGGAGAGGGAGCAAATGCGGGGTAGGGGAGTGCTCGGGGTGATCTCTAGTCTTTATACCAAGTGGGAGGGATCTAGGGTGAGAATGTCCACTTTGGACATGGGGGAGGGATAGAGCTGGCCAGTGATTGGCCTAGAGGGCAGTGGGGAGGGGTAAGAGGGGAATTTGGTCGGGCAGAGAGGGCTATGGCAGCTGTGGTAATTAGATGGGGCAAATCTTGTAAGATTTTTTTGTCTCTCTCTCTCTCCACTAATCCAAGCACATGGGACAATATATTTCTACAGTAGCTTAGCTATAGTGTTGGTCGACCAGAGGAGGGGTGGATGCTATGGTGCATTGCTTTTGCAATATTGGTAGTGGTTTGATCTTGATTTAGCTCAATACTAACTAGATTTGCCAAATTGAGTAAATGGGTGCTTGTGAAGGAAGTTCAAAATTTTGCATAGGGCAAGGTGGGAAGATGGTACCATTTGATAGATGAGGTCAAGGGAGATATCCAGGAATTATTTGGGATTTTTCTGAAGATTTTTAGTTCACTTAAAATCCTTTATTCAAAATGTACAGCAGTAGTTTCTAGAATATTATTTGATATATTTACATTGGACAAGGTTGGATTTTGGTGTGAGAGGGTCCCAAATGTGAATACACACTTAGGTAATTTTCCCAAGATTTATTGGGGATTAAAAGTACTTAAAACAATTATTATTTCAATTCAGCCATTTAAGAAAATGGGCAAAAAGAAATAATAAAGCTTCTCAAAAATATTTATTTTTGAGATGTGAAGATAGGGTATGATATATGGAACTCACATGAGCAAAAATTTGGGGAAGTGTTTTGACAAAAACCAAACCTTCCATTGGGAAAGGGGTTTTGGAAATTTTCCCTATTAAAGGAATTAAATAGATATGGAGCCATAATAACTATGGATAATACTTGATAAATCTTGATGATCGAGGTAGATGATGTAGACAAGGTGTAGCAAGCATTTTAAACCTTGAGAAATGGAAATCCAACTTGAATAAGATGGAAAACAAGGAGTTGTGGATCTAGGGAGATGTTATTTTTATACCACCAAAACCTTGTTAGATCTTGGAGCTCAGAGCTCACCTTGATGCAAGGGTTAGATGATTAGTGATATCAAGTCATATAGATGATCATGGCAGAAGGAGTTTGGATTAATTGCCTTTGAGGTGGTCTGGAAAGGATGGCAAACTTTGTTGAAAATAAGGCTGCCATACCAGAATAGTCATGATGCCTTATAAACCATGTGGGTTTAGGTAGCACAAAGATCCATTTGGAACTGGTGAAGTAGGTTTTGATAGAACTATATTGGTAGATCACAATAATACAAAGAGTTGGTCCATAGAACGTTGGATGATGGTGTGAGCTGCTGTCAAAGTAGGCATGATGACTAGATTTGCAGGAAAAGTTATTTTCTTGCCTGCAAAACCATCAAGGACGAGTAGGTTGCAGGATGATCTAACCAAGGGAAAAAGTGGGACTTGGTATTCCTTAGGAGGGTTAACAATATGGTTTAGATGCATTTCCAAAAATTCACAAGGGTTGAGAAAGGGAGGCATTCAAAAAGGTGATGTTGGAACAGTTTCCAGACTTAGTCAAATTTGGCAGTTTTGAGGATTTTGACTAGAGTATGAGAGGGAATGTTTTTGGAGGGGTTGTAAGGTACCAAAGCATCGTAAAGTGGATGATGTTGAAGTTTAGATTAGGTAGAGGGGATCCATGCTTGATATTGGTCTTCATGGACTTGGAAGCTTCTAGAATGGAAATCTTCAGAATTGATCTGGTTAAGGGTTTTAGAGGATCACCTAGTAGTTAGGGAGCATATCCAGATTTGAATTCTTGCTTAGTGGTGATGGTTTGGAAACCTCTTGATCCTAGTGATGATCTCCTAGAGTAGCTCATACTACTTCCTGAGCAAACAAGTCAAACAGCAGATCAAGGCAACTCATCTTATAAGCTAGGCAAAACCACTACTGGGGTTACCATCAAGCTTAGCTTGAGGTAAGGTTGGGGCATTTTGAAAAGGTTGTGGTTGGAGTCAGGTGAGAGTCCTTGGTATCTCTACCAAGTGTAGAAATCAAATGCTTTGAAAAGAGGTTTTGGGAAAACTAGATATAAGATTAGTTGAGGGTTCTCTCTTGAAAACATAAGGAGGTTATATTATATATCTATCCATAGTTTTGTCAATAGAAGCTACTAAAATTAGTTTTAGTTGCATAGGCATCTTGGCTCGGGTTTTGAAATGCCAAAAACTTTGAGAATATGTAGAATGAGCCAGGATAGTTTTGCTAAGTAGCTTTTGTCAACTGAGGGTGAGGTAAGGAGTATCATATGGTATACACTCACAGGTACAAGCACAAACAAACAACAAGCAAACACTGCACCAAAGCACAAGAAATTTTTTTGTTCCCCCTGATTTTTGCATTCTAGACAACTAATCAGGGTTGCTGAAATTGGGATGTTACAAATATTCTCCCTGCGGAAATGGACATTTTTATGGTGGAATCTAGGCTAGTTAATGAAGAATTACGAGTTGCTAGTTTTCCCAAGTCAAAGAGGCCATGAAGGAGGCATTTAGAGGCTTTGACGGGCACTGGTACGGGCGTGGGTGATGACCCACAAGTATAGGGGGTGTATCGCAGTATTTTCGAGGGAAGTGAAACCCAATTTATTGATTCGACACAAGGGGAGCCAAAGAATATTTATAGGCCTTAACAACTGAGTTGTCAATTCAGCTGCACCTGGAAACAATCTTGCTCACAGCAGTTTATCAGTAGCAACAGTTTTGCAGTAGGAATAGTAAAGTAATAGCAGTAGTAAAGTAAAGACAGTAGTAAGAATTGCAGTAAACAGTAGGATTAAAGCATGGTAGGCATAGGGATGGATGGACGGGCATTGCATGAACAATACAATTCATATAGCAATCAGAACATAGGGCATTTGCAGATAAATAACATAAAGCATCCAAGTACTAAATAATCCTAGGCATGTGTTCCATATATAGTCATATGTGCTCGCAATGAGAACTTGCACAACATCTTTTGTCCTGCCAGCCCGTTTGCAGCGGGGCCTCAAGGGAACTACTGGCAAGTAAGGTGCTCCTTCTAATAGAGCACTGGAGCAAAGCATTAACACTCCGTGAACACATGTGATCCTCACATCAAAGCCATTCCCTCCGGTTATCCCGATTTCTGTCACTTCGGGGCCTTTGGTTCCGGACAACAATGTGTGTATACAACTTGCAGGTAAGACCATAAAAAATACTATCATAATGAATCAATAACATGTTCAGATCTGAAATCATGGCACTCGGGCAATAATTAAGCATAACAAGTCGCAATAAAGTCAAAAAGCACTAATAGAAGATACTAGGCACCATGCCCTAACAATATGATGCCATTACATGAACAATCTCTTCCAATCCCTACCATCCCCATAGCCTACAGCGGGGGATTACTCACTCATAGATGGGGGAAACATGGATGGTCGATGGAGAAACGATGGTGATGATGATGGCGATGATCTCCTCCAATTCCCTATACCGATAGGGTGCCAGAACAGAGTTTCTAGTTTCGAATCGTGGAATCTGGTGGTGACGGTGGAGCGAAACTCTTTCTAGAAAAACGTCAAACCCCCCAGGGTTTTTAGGTCAGGAGGCAACTTATAGGCGAAGAGGGAGGCCGAGGGGGTGCCTGGGGCGGCCAGACCACCCCCTGGCGCGGCCAGGCCTGGTCCGCATGGCCAGGTTGTGTGGACGGGCCCCAACCCCTCCCCGTCTCGTATTCTGGCTCCTGGTGTCCCTCGGTGAAAAACTGACTTTGGCTTTTGTCCCGTCCAATTCGGAGAATATTCATTTTCTGACTTTCCTGGAACCAAAAACAGCAGAAAACAGGCAGTTGGCACTGTGGCTCTTGTTAATAGGTTAGTCCAAGAAATCATATGAAAAGTACTCCAAAGTGTGGACAAAACATAAGAAAGTAGATAAAACCAAGCATGGAACATCAAAAATTATGGATACGTTTGCAATGTATCAGTGGGTCATCCATACCGCTTGCCCGTACATGTGCCATCGCCTTCGCCTAGTCAAACCAAGCAACTATCGTGAATACATCAATATATAATTCTCATCGAAGCCACTAGAAATCCTAACACATCTAAAACCATTCTGTAACATCTCAAAAATATTAAACAAGCTTATCAAGTTCTAATCACCCAAGTTTAGGGTTAACAAAATCTTTAACTATTAAAATCTATATGAATACATATGTGCTTATTATTTAATGCATGAATGTTACTATGCCATGTTGGATTGCTATTAATGTTAAGGATTATCTTAAAGAGGATTACCACATCATCTAGATCATTTCCAAGCAAAATCAAATGAAAAGAAAGTCAAATATGAATCATATGAGCATATGGTCACTTTGGCCAAAATTAACCACTAGCCCACTTTGGGTATCTCTAGTAAAAGATTTCCAATAGAAACAATTCTACATCTTTTCACCCCTTTCTAGACCAAGTAAAAATGACCCCAAGAAAACTTTACAAACCTACATAAACTATTTTCAAATCCATTTAAGAGGCAATTCAAAATTGAATCAAGTGTAGGTACATAGATCATCCTTTCTCAAAAACCACTCAAACCTCCACACCTTGACAATTCCCAGCAACCAGAGACTACTAAGCATATGACCAGCTCACCCACCAAAAATCATTGAAAAATTCCAAAGTTAATTTCATGCGGCCATTTAGTCGAACACCTAGCAGACAGAGTACAAACTCAACCACTATATACTGTTTGAAATCAATATTGTGCTCATCTTGGTACTGCAATCAACCTCACTTGCTCACCCACGATCATCCTAGTACTTGGCCGTGCAAAGGAGCAACCTTAGTTGCCACATTGACTAGTGCCATGCTGTACCCGAGCGAGGTCATGCCGGTCGACCATGGACAGGTCGCCACACGCCGCGCCGCCCTCGCCCACAATACCTAGCTGCTAGCCGTAACCTCACCGCCCCTACCTATCCACCCCTTGACCAATGGCGAGAAGTGGAGAAGCTAAAATCACCACGCCCATTTAAGTCTCGGCCATGCCGAGAGCACTACGGAGCACCGAAGCCGCCTCGTGTAGCCACGCCGCGTCTCTCTCTCTCCGCTTGTACCCGCAACCGACGCATCACCAGCCACCTCCCAGACATGATGGTTCGCCACCGCGCGCCCCGTGACCATCGTACTTGATGTCGAACACCTCCGTACCTAAACAGAGCGTCGACTTTGCCCAACCGACTGAGACCGCCCCTTGTAGCGCCACTATGCGTGTGATGATCTCCGCAGTCCACCGCGTCGACCCATGCCCGCCACCATGTGTAGCTCGACCTGTTGCAGCGTCACCGACGAACCCGACCATGCTGCCCTGCCTCCAACGTTGGTGTATAAATAGGAGCCACCCCGGACCTCAAACGGCACACCATCTCACACTCCACTCTCCCAGCAACACCCTAGACCCCTTCCTGGAGCAAGGCGAGCACCACCCCGCCAGAATTTGACCGGAGCCCGCCGCTGCAGTGAAGGAAGGGCGTCGTTGATTGGAGCCACCCCAGGAGCTACCGCGACCGCCAATTGACTCACCGTCGTCGACCAGCCCATTCGCCCCCATCATCGTACCTAGCTGGATCCCTGGTAAGCCTCCCACGACCCCCACCGTGCCGCTAGGTTTAGAATCTCGCCGGAGTTCTGCCACGTAGACGATGAACCTCAGCCGTAGATCCTGTTCTAATCATAGCGCTGAGATTTGCTGATATCGTTTCGATTAGATAGAGCCTGTGACGCATGGGACCAACTGATGACCCACAAGTATAGGGGGTGTATCGCAGTATTTTTGAGGGAAGTGAAACCCAATTTATTGATTCGACACAAGGGGAGCCAAAGAATATTAATAAGCCTTAACAACCGAGTTGTTAATTCAGCTGCACCTGGAAACAATCTTGCTCACAGCAGTTTAACAGTAGCAACAGTTTTGTAGTAGGAATAGTAAAGTAATAGCACTACTAAAGTAAAGACAGTAGTAACAATTGCAGCAAACAGTAGGATTCGAGTGTGGTAGGCATAGGGATGGATGGACGGGCGTTGCATAGACAAGACAATTCACATAGAAATCCGAACATAGGGCAATTGCAGATAAATAAGATAAAGCATCCAGGTACTAGATAATCCTAGGCATGTGTTCCATATATAGTCATACGTGCTCTCAATGAGAACTTGCACAACATCTTTTGTCCTGCCAGCCCGTTTGCAGCGGGGCCTCAAGGGAACTACTGGCAATTAAGGTGCTCCTTTTAATAGAGCACCGGAGAAAAGCATTAACACTCCGTGAACACATGTGATCCTCATATTAAAGCCATTCCCTTCGGTTATCCCGATTTCTGTCACTTCGGGGCCATTGGTTCTGGACAACAACATGTGTATACAACTTGCAGGTAAGACCATAAACAATACAATCTGATGCCATTACATGAACGATCTCATCCAATCCCTACCATCCCCATAGCCTACAGCGTGGGATTACTCACTCATAGATGGGGGAAACATGGATGGTTGATGGAGAAGCGATGGTGATGATGATGGCGAGATCTCCTCCAATTCCCCGTCTCGGTAGGTTTGGGGCCCCCGGATTAATCTTCTGAGAATCCCTGTTATGCATACAACCACGATCCCATGATCAGTGAGTCGTGGCACATAACCGACAAGTATCATTACAAAATCCGACAATATACCGAATTACAGGACTTACATAAATACCTTTATGGCTACATCAATAAACATCAGCGGAACTTCATCAAGCCTAGAGCCCAATCCATGCCTTAAACTACAGGCAACTGACTGGGAGAACGTCCTAGCTCGCATAGTCGTCCACTTCACCTTCTTCTTGATATCTGACCAAGTTAATAGCCAGGGACAATGCCGGTGAGTACATTGAATGTACTCGCAAACCACCTTAAGATAACAATAATAACAAGAGGATATGCATTAAGGCTATGGTAGTAGGAGGGCTCCAAGAGGGGTTCTTTTCTCAAATAGTTTCTCTTGTAGATATAGCATCTACATATCCTTGTTGAAAACTTTTGTAAAACATTTTGGAAACTGTTTTGAAAAGTTTTGGAAAACATTAGGACTGGGTCACCCATTTTCTTCTCATTTACGGTCATCCCATGACCAAACTCCTCCCATCCTTTTTTGACCATCCCATGGTCAAAACAGGGATCCTTTCCAACCATCCCATGGTTAAAACATTTCCAAAGCCATTTCTTTTCCGAAATCCTTTTTGAAATCAAAACTAGCACTGCTCTACAGAAGTTTGTCCAACCCGTCCTTAACCGCGGACACGGCTATTCGAATAGATTTACACTCTCCAGAGGTTGTACACTTTACCCACACCATCCGGGTACACTACCCTGATCTTCACCGATCATGGGTCGAGTAACCGATCAAGACTCTTCGAATGCCCACTCCAATATAAGTGCCTACCCTATGAGTGTTAATCCCCTCAAAACCGGGACGTCGGGTACCTAGGACCAACTGGAGTGCTTTTTCCACTTCTCGAGTGTGCTCTTTCAATGAGGGGCTCATAGTAACGTGTGGAGGCGCGCATGCCCTTTGTTCCATTCTCCAGGTCGATGTCCCACATGGACCCTTTACGTGAGAAGGCCCACCCTCCAGGGATTTTCGGTCCCATGTAGTTGTTGCGAGGCAGCTTATACCAGAGTAGACAAACATCAAATCCAGCCCTGTCCCATACCAGAGTAATGTGGTTGCACGGGGTTAAATTGTTATAGCTAAACTGCAAAGAACCGGGTGCGTTTTTGTAAACCTTTTTCCTCTGGTTTTCCTCCAGCATTTTGTAAAACAAAACCTTTTTCTTTCTCAACAACTCTTGGGAGGTCCCACCTCACCAAGGTTTTATCATAGAACATTTGGTAAAACTTTTTCCGGGGTCTTCCCATCCTCTAGCTTTGCTTCGGCTAAATCGGGGGTCTCCAAAGGGATATGGTGTAATACACCACCTACCATACTAGGGGGAAGTAGGTATCATCAAGAGGGTTGTACTTAGTAGTACCATTGAGTAATGGTTTGGAGGAGCCAAACCACTACCATATATACATGAACAAATAATAAAACAATGTAGTTTCACAAATAGTAGACAAAACATGCATAAGTAAAATAGTAGGACAAGGCTTATGAGCAAGAAGGTAGCTTGCCTGATGATCAGCAATATGGCATAAATGTCCCTGGACTTCTCCTTTAGGTAATACCAGAATACCAACATCAATAATAAGTACTACTTCTTCTGCTCTCTGTTTTCATCGCAACTATCGTCGTCTCGACAGCACATGCAAGCAAGCTAAGCCACAATCACACAAGGCATACAAGAAGAAATACAATACAGCAAGCAATTGAATAATACAAAATTAAGATTCAGATGGTTTTGAGAGGATTGGTTTTAGGAGATTGAGATGGCCTTGGAGAAGGGAATGAATACCCCTTAGGATTTATAGTCTAGAAACTACCTAAGAGATGGACTTTTGAACAAGACCATATTCTGTATGGTACCATTGTAATAACATGATACCAACATATAGATGTTGATAAAATGAAACCAACAAAAGTGGTTTCACTGTTTTATCAATTACCAATAATTTATAGTGATTTTTATAGTGAATAAGACTCTAGTTTCAGGAAATAATTCACCAGAAAGGTTATGGAGATCCAAAAATTATTTCCTTGGATGGCTGGGTAGGTCTTGATGTACTTGTTCACTAAGAGTTGGAATCAAGTCTAGATAATTACCAGAATGCCCTCAGGAAATTCCCAAAGACAATTCTGTATAGTTTTTCTCTTTTTCACCAGATTAATTCTACAGAAGATATTTAGTTGATTCCAGGGGTATGTGGTAGGAACTTTGAATACCTTTATGTAGGAATTGGATTAACTCAATTCGGAGCTGCCAAGCTCCTGAAGTGATTTATCTAGTGAAAATACCCCTTACAGAAGTATTTAATTCACAAAAATTCAACCAGAGCTCAATAAATTCTGACCTGCTAGGATTTGATAGAGGCTGGTACTATGAGGTATTGGGAGGTGGAATCAGGTCAAGAAAATTACCAGAATACCCTCAGGAAATTCCCAAAGGCAGTTCTGTAGACATTTTGTCTTTTTCACCAAATGTAATCTAGAGAAGGTTTTGGTTTGATTCCAAGGACACAGTGTAGGTAGTGGGAATACCCTTCTATTGAAATTGGAAGCAACCTTTTTGGAGCTGTATAACTACTATAGTGAATTTAGAGGTGAATAAACTGTGCACATAATATTTTAATTCACTGAAAAACATCCAAGGCTCAATAAATCATGAGCTCCTGGATTTAGATAGATATAGATATACCACCTCACTGGGATTTGGAATTGGTTCAATTGGACTCATGGTTTGGTGCAGAGAATTTCCTAAAGTCATAAATGAGTTATTTTTGGTTATTTTTACTCAAGACAATCTACTGTTCACCTTAGCATGGGGACAAGTCCATGAAATAGGTACAGGTAATACCTACCAGGGGCAGTTGGTTTTACTCCAGTTGGAGATGTGAAGCTCACAAAGGAATTTAATTAGTGGGATAGACACATTTTGGTGGAAATAATGCCCATAAATAATGAAAATTACTTTGGGCAAATGACCAGTTCTGTAGGTTGCAAAACACACTAAGGTAGTTGTTAAAATTTGTGATCTAGGCAAAAGGGGTAATTTCCAATTTTATATGGAATTAAAGCAAGTAGCTTAATAAACAGATCTGAAAAAAATTAGAAAAGAAAAAGGGGAGGGGCTGGCCGAAACTAGGCTGGTCCAAGCGAGGTGCTAGTGGGCCGGCCCAACCACCACCACGGCCGCGGGCGGGAGACGAGTTCAAACTCCAACGGGAGGGGGCCGCTGTCAGTGAGGTGAGGCGCCGAAGAGGTATCGGGTGACACTAGCCATAGGATTAGAGGCGGATCCGACGGCTCCACTTCATCCTCTTCCTCTGGACACCTCGATGAGATAAAACCCTAGATAGGGGATTGGCGGGCTCAGGGGAGCTCACCTGAGGCGCAGAGAGGCGCCGGGAATGGTCGGAGATGACGCGGCAGCTCCTGACGAGTCCAGCGAGGGGCGGAAGGAAGGGTTTGACGCCACGGGGGAGCTCGCACAGGGACGCCCAAAGACCATGCTCGGAAGGTCCATGGCGACGCGGACAGGGGCTCTTCCTGGAAGAAAAAGGGGCGGGATTAGATAGAGGAGGACAAGGGGGTTGTTGTACCACGACATGCAGAAGTTAGGAGGCAGGGAAGAGAGCTCGGGGCTCAGATCTTGCCGATGGCCGAGGAGGCCTTTCTTCTCTCCCTCAGGTTAGTACAGAGCAAGGGAGGGGGAGAAGAGGCTCTGGGAGGTGAGGTGGAGTGGGAGGGGGCAAATGACGGGCAAGGGGAGGCACGGAGTGGCCTATGGCCCTTTTAACCGAGAGGGAGAGGTTCTTGATGGACTTGGTCCATTGAGATTGTGGGGGAGGGAGGTGAAACCAGGGGTGGATGTTGTGGGCGTGGGGAGGGTGGTATCTGGTCGTGCTGCAGGTTAGAGAGGAGGAGTGGTAGCAGCTGCTAGAGGAGTAAAGGGGTTTTGCAAGCCAAGTCACCCACATGGGGTTAAGCACAAGGGTCCAAGCACTAGAGGACAAGCATGATACAATGATTATCTACAGTAATCACGACCAGAGGAGATGGTGTTTGTTGTGGTGAATGGTGGTGAGCCTTGGTGGTGATTTTGATTTGGTCTAGGCCACTAATTCCTTAGTTTGCCACATTTGATCAAAATGAGGCTTGTGAAGGGAGTTTAATATTTTGCACTAGGCAAGGTGGTTAGATGGTACTGGTGGCTAGATGGGGTCAAGATACACTTCCAGGATTTATTTGGGATTTTTCAAAATATTATAAGTCCATTTAAATCCATTTGTTCAATAACTGCAGAAGTGAAGTATTGGATCTCATTTGATATTTTTACATTGGACATTATTGGATTTTGATGGGAGGTGATCCCAAATGTGAATACACACTTAGGGGAATTTTCCCAAGATTTATTGGGGCTTAAAAGTATTTAGAATATTTATTATCCCATTTCTGCCATTTAAGAAAATGGGCAAAAAGAAATAATAAAGCTCTTCAAAAATATTTATTTTTGAAGTGGGAAGATGGGGTATGATATTTGGGTATAAATTGAGCCAGAAGTTGGGGAAGTGCTTTGGAAAAATCCAAACTTTCCCTTATGGAAGAGGTTTTGAAGAAATTGTCTATTAAAGAATTAAATTGATTTGGAGCCAAAATAAATATGGGTAATACTTCATAAATCTTGATGATAAAGGTATATGATGTAGACAAGGTGTAGCAAGCATATCCAACCTTGGGATTTGAGAATCCATGTTGATTTTGGTGGAATACCCTAGATTAAGGATCTAGGGTGATGTTAATTTCATACCATCAAAACCATGTTGGATCTTGGATCTCAGAGCTCCCCTTGGGGCATGGGATATATGGATGGATATAACAAGTGATGTAGATTTCAATGGTGTAGGGGTTTGGGCTTGATCCTGCTTGAGCTCACCATGGCCAGCTTTCAAACTTTGAATAAAATAAGCCTGCCAAAGCAGATTATCAACTAGCTTTCAAAACCCTGTAGGTTTAAGAAGCACAAACATCCACTTGGAACAAGTGAATTATATATTGATAGACCTATATTATTAGAACACAACCATGCAAAGAGTTGGTCCATAGAATGTTGGATGGTGGTGTGAGCTTCTATCAAAGTAGGCATGTTGACTAGATTTGCAGGAAAAGTTATTTTCTTGCCTGCAAAACCATCAAGAACAAGTGGGTAGGAGGATGATCTAACCAAGGGCAAGAGTGGGCCTTGGTAGTCCTAAGGATGGTTAACAAGATGGTTCAGATGCATTTCCAAAAATGCACAAGGGTTGAGAAAGGGAGGCATTCAAAAAGGTGATGTTGGAAACAGATTTCTAGACAGCCAAATTTGGCAGATTTAGGGTTTTTGACTAGAATAAGAGGGAGGATGTTTTTGAATTTTGATTGATTTCAAGGTACCAAAGCATCATCAAGTGAATGATGTTGAAGTGTAGATTTATTAGGAAGTATCCTTGCTTGATGTTGGTCTTCATTGGCTTGGAAGCTTGTAGAATGGATATCTTCAGAATTGATCTAGTTAAGGGTTTTAGATGATCACCTGGTGGCTAGAGGTTAGGTTCTGCTTTGTACTCTTGCTTAGGGGTGATTCATTTGGAAACCTCTTGACCCTAGTGATGATCTCCTAGAGTGGCACATACTACTTCCTAAGCAAACAAGTCAAATAGCAAATCAAGGCAATTCATCAGACAGCAGATCAAGGCAACTCAACTTACAAGCTAAGCAAGCCTACTATTAGGGTTACCATCAAGCTTAGCTTGAGGTTAAGATGGGCATTTCTAATAGGTTGGAGTTTGAAAAAGGTAAGGTCCTTGGCATCTCTACCAAGAGTAGAATTCAAAAGCTTCAAAAAGGTTTTGGAGATCCTAGAGGTAAGAGTAGTTGAAGGTTCTGTCTTGAAAACATAAGGAGATTATATTATATAACTCTCCATAGTTTTGTCAATAGAAGTTACAAAAACAATTTTGGTTACAGAAGCATCTTGGCTCATGTTTTGAAATGCCAGAGCATTTGAGAATAAATAAAGTGAGCCAGGATAGTTTTGTTAAATAGCTTTTTGAAAACTGGTGTTGAGGTAAGGAGTATATCATCTAATACACATTCATATGCATAAGCATATCCAAACAACAAGCAAGCACTTCAGCATTAAACAAGAAAACGTTTTTGTTCCCCCTGATTTTTGCATTTTGGACAACTAATCAGGGTTGCTGAAATTGGGATGTTACAGCAGGGTGCCAGAACGGAGTTTCTGGTGCTGTTTCATGGAATCTGGTGGTGGCGGCAGAGCGGAACTCCTTCTAGAAAAACGTCGAACCCCCCTGAGTTTTTAGGTCAGAAGGCATCTTATAGGCGAAGAGGGAGACCGAGGGGGTGCCTGGGGTGGCCAGACCACCCCTGGCGCGGCCTGGGCTAGCCCGCGCGGCCAGGTGGTGTGGTCTGGGCCCAGCCCCCCTCCGTCTCGTATTCTGGCTCCGGGAGTCTTCTGGTGAAATAGGATTTTTGGCATATTTTTCGGGATTTTTCCTAATAGTTGATTTTCTACACAAAAAGTAGACGCCAAGGCAATTCTGCTGAAAACAGCGTCAGTCCGTGTTAGTTGTATCCAAATCACACAAGTTTAGAGGAGAAACAATAGCAAAAGTGTTTGGGAAAGTAGATACGTTTTGGACGTATCAACTCCCCCCAAGCTTAGCTTATTGCTTGTCCTCAAGCAATTCAGTTGAAAACTGAGTGCGATAAAAGAACTTTCACGAACACATTTGCTTCATATGATGTATATATTCTCAGCATGTGATCAACTACTTAGACAATTCATAATAAAGAGTATGCAACTAAGTTTACTTAATAGGCATTGCAAGCTATGAAGAGATTCCAACTCAAAAATAATAAGTAGCATGAGACATAAACATAAGCAACATTACAATGCTCATAACAAGGTATGAAAGAGTGGTATCTCCCTTGCCTTTGATTATGAATGCCAAGGCACCTCTGAAGTTCAAGTGAAGACTAGAAGTAAAGATATCAAAGATACAAGCATCAAAGTCATAACATAAATAATCAAGTTTTGAGACAAGCACATTACACTAAGAATGACAACTATGCTCTCAAGAAGGTGCTCATAGAATATGTGGAGACTCAACAAGGAAAACGAAAAAGGTTTTGAAAAGTTTGAAAGGCTTCCAAATGCTGAAAGTATGGTACTTGTTAGCTTTGAGATCTCATTGCCCCTATCATAAGCATCTTTAAATGGTTAAGTTTAAAGTGACACAACTAAGAGGATATGCTTGACAAGTTATAAGCTAAAGTCTCATGCCCCTTACTTACAAGTACCGGACCTCATGCTACTCAATTGCAGTCACAAGTAAGCTCTTGTCATTGTAAATACATATGTATCAAGAGAACTACCAACGGGGTACCCCTTGCACATGACACAGGAGCTATCCCATAATCAAAATGACAAGGCAAGCAGACAACGAGCATCTCAGCGATCTTTTTATTTACTATTTGCATAGATTTTTATTAAGGATGCTTCATAGAATGCTCATTATTGTTATGTTGCAAGTTTCCACCATGATTAGGCATGGCTTAGACTAGCGGCCCAGGCGTTTCTCTAACACATATACAAACTCCATGATCTTACAAGTTCCACTTTTATTTCACACCGCCGGGATCCATAGGCAAAAGAACATGATATCAACGAGGTACTAAGTACCAGTGCAATGTTGACAGCGTCCCCATGATACATGGTTCTGCTAACTTCAACTTATAAAGCGCAAGCATATACGCAACAAAGAAGGACGCAATGGTTTAGGTTTATTAAATGCATGAAAATAAAGTGTGTCATCAAGTTCGTGAGAGCTTTACTAACTAACTTTCTCATAACAAGCAAACATTTTATTCGGAAGAAAACAAGGCATATTGTATATGCACGGAGATAGCAAATGATGTTAATAGGTAGGTATGGTGGACACTTTGGCAATATTTGGTTTTAGGGAGTTGGAAACATGAGTAAAATACTCAGTGAAAGTGAAGGATAGCAATAGTAAGGGAGCAACAAATGAGAGATCAATAGCTGTCATAATCATGCTTGCAACAAAACAGGACTAATCATGCCATGAAAGTGATTCAAGACCCTCAAGGCAAAATAATTCATAGAGGCTTAACTGATTATTTCAGTCATAGCATGCATGAGCATGTGCCAAGTCAATTCAAATGAAACATTCAGAGGAGGATACCACGGTGTCATACCAAGTTATGAATAGAGTAATGCAGGCAAACATTCATAAGACATGCTACAAACTATTAGCAAGCTGGAACTAATCATATGAAAGGAAGAAGTACTAAGCATCCATAAATAGCATACACCCTACATGAATAGACTAAGCACACCCACAATGATGAGTATATGTACAAAAATGAAAACAAATAGAGTTCATTACCAGCCTCTTACCACACCTCAAGTTGTCATTAATCCTCATTATTGCCCTTCACTTTTGTGGCTTGAATAATAACATGAAACCAATATCCACTGAGGACTGCTAAACCCTGCAACAAAGTCACAAAACTAAAGAAGAACAACAAATATTTTTGGTGTTTTCGATGTTTAAACAAGAACCAAAAAGCAAAAGCAAAAGAAATATTTTTGGTATTTTTGTGTTTTAGAAAGCAAAAGCAAAGAAAGAACGAAAACTAAAAGGAGAACAAAACATGAATATACAAAGTACCGACGCGCAATGATATAGAGATGAGTGTGATGTCGGCGTACCTCCCCCCAAGCTTAGGCTTTTGTCCTAAGTGGGTATCAATCCTAGGCTGGCCAAGATAAAGTGTCTCCGTGGTACAACGAGGAGGTACCCCCGTCCTGGTGTGAGCTCGAGTATGTCCCTCCGTAGTGTGCGGAGTAATCGTAGGAGGGCACATCCTCCTGGTGCTGCCCGTGGAAACCCAGCAAGTGGAGCTGCTCGTCCACCTCCCCCTTGGAGCGCGACCACGGTCTCCTGTGAACACTAAACAAAGTAGACTGCGGCAAGGGATCTCCCTCTCATCCCCATCAGTAAATAGCATCCTATATACTAGACTGTCCAAATCAGAATCGGCAGTGACAAAATGATGAGTTTTGATAGAAACAAGGTCAAGCCTTTGTGGTGCCAATATAGTATCATTGGGGTCCACTGAAATACCTAATGCATTGACCATGCATGAGGCAATGATGCCCCCATAGATAGGCCACCTAGCAGGTAGGCGGCGAGCAATAAGCGAGCCAAGGTTGTACCGAGTGTCATTGTTAAGCGCAGCAGCAAGGAAGGCTAAATGATAGTTGGAGATATTACTAGTGTTCTCCCTACCAAGAATGCTAGTAGCAAGATAATATGCAAAGTATCTAAGAGCAGGGAGTTGGATGTTTCTTATCTTTCCGTGATGCGCCACGCGGTCATCATCATTGGTCACCCCTCGATAAAGTTCCAACAAATCAGCGGGTCGCCCTTGAATCTTCTTCGCGGTCCCTTCATTCTTACACCTACAACACTCCAAAATCTTTCCAATGACATGGTGAAGGGCAGGTTATAAATTTTGAAAGAGATACTTGACTGATAGGGCGTGTTAGTAAACACGAAGCTCTCAAAAAAAGTTTTGGTGAGCATAGCGTATTGCTCACTCTCATCTTGCATATATGAGGTCAAACCAACCCTCTGAATCAGTAGCAAGAAATCATCAAGAACTCCCTGCAGCTTGTAAGAAAGTAAAACAAGGAAAAGTAGATGGGTGAGCATCCCCATCATCCCCTTCATTACCAATACGAGTTGCAATGAGATCTTCGTTATATGATGGCCTAAACTGAGAGGCTGATCTTGAGGGCCTCGACCTCCTAGGTGCATTCTTCTCAAATATCTCTCCAAAGGTATGGTTATTCATGCTTGGTATTCTGAAGTTTAAACACCTATTAAACAAGTGATTGCAAAGTGAATATAATGAAGGGTACTACTCATAGGGACTTGTAAGAGGCCTAAACATGCATCAAAACTATATCTGTAAGCATCAAACAAGCTTACAAGCTCTCATAACTTGTCACCTATAGCATCAAAATACTCAAAATATAATCCACTAAACACAAATCTACTTGGACAAGCGGAGGAGTCACATTCCGGAGAACAAATGCTCCAAATTTCAGCAACAAAGATGGGCTGAACAACGAGATTGAAAAATCGAGGGCAAGCACAGCAAGAACGCGATTTTGAGCAATGAACTGGAGTTTGCTCGGGAGAGAGAAGAAAGTGGCAAGTGAGAGACTAAGTGGAGGGCCAGGGGTGGCCTACACCATTGCATGGCGCCACCCAGGGCAGGTCGCGCCACCAGGTGGTGAACCTGCCTGGTGGGCCCCCTGGGTCACTCCAGGTACTCCTCTGCCCCTTTTTTCACGTAAAAATTTAATATGAATTTTTTGGAATTTTTTGAGACACTTTATTTTTGGGCAATTTTCAGGTATAGATGAATGATTTTTCTACAAAAATTGATTTTGAAAAGATGCAATGCAAAACAAAACAAAAGCTACAGAAGTCCTAAGTCACTCTAAAATGCAAGCACCTAGGACAAGAAAGGTAGACTAAACGAAAGCAAAAACTAAAATGGATAGAATAGAAGTAAGCGGAGATAATCATAGTGAAAACATTGTTTTGTTCAATGAAATCCTTTTGTTAACAAGGTTGATCAGGTCTTGTTACCAACATTTTCATATGAGACAAAACTTTGTATTCCACTAATGATTATGTTACCTCAACTTTTATAGCAATGGTCCCAATCATAATAGTTTCAAATTTTTCTCTTGGTATGGGACAATATATCTCTCCAACTTGAATGCCCTCAACATGTTCAATTGAATTCAAACCATAAGTCCTTTCAATCTTCTTGGGGAAATAGATAGTATGTTCCTTGTCATTAACATTAAAGGTCACCTTTCCTTGATTACAATTAATAACCGCTCCTGTAGTATTAAGAAAAGGTCTCCCAATAATAATAGACATATTATCATCTTCAGGCATTTCAAGCACAACAAAATCAGTTAATATCAAGCAATTATGAGCCACTTGAATAGGTACATCCTCACATATACCAACAGGAATAGTGGTAGATTTATTAGCCATTTGCAAAGATATATCAGTTGGTATCAGTTTTTCAAGTTGAAGTCTCTTATAGAGAGAGAAAGGCATAACACTAACTACAGCTCCTAAATCACACAAAGCAGTTCTAACATAACTATTCTTAATAGAGCAAGGGATAGTTGGAATCCCTGGGTCTCCAAGTTTCTTAGGAACCTTACCATTAAAGGAATGATTAGCAAGCAAAGTAGAAATTTCTTCATTAGGGATCTTCCTTTTATTCGAAACAATATCCTTCATATACTTTGAATAAGGAGGCAATTTAATAGCATCAGTCAAAGGAATTTGCAAGAATAAAGGTTTCATCCACTCACAAAACATGTTATAGTGTTCATCTTCCTTTGACTTGTGTTTCTTATCAGGGAAAGGCATAGGTTTTTGGACCCAAGGCTCTCTTTCACTACCATGTTTCTTAGCAATAAAATCTTCTTTAGTTTATTTAGTACTCTTAGTGTGGCGTTCAGGTTCTTCTTCAACTTTTTCTCTATCAGGAACATCATTTTCTTCATTACCACTTTCAGTTTCAGCATCAGAGACAGATATACTATTGGGATCTATAGCAGGTTCAGAGGGTTCTACAATAGTTTTATGTTTCTTTTTCCTTTTCTTATGAGTAGAGCCACTATTTTCAGCTTGTTGAGAATCCTGATCAATTCTTTTGGGATGTCCCTCAGGATATAGAGGATCCTGGTTAGCAGCACCACTTCTAGTTCTAATTTCATAAGCATGTTTTTCTTTAGCAGCATTAACTAGCAAGTCTTTTTGCACTTTAATGAGTTGATCTATTTGGGTTTGAACCATTTGAAAGTGTTTAACAATCATTTTAACATCATTAGAGGTTCTTTCCACAATATCTTTTAACTCAACAATAGCTCTACTATTTTCCATTAGATGATTGTGTACCCTTTTATTAAAATTATCTTGCTTAACAATAAAGATATCGAATTCTTCTAAGCATTGATCAGGAGGTTTAGAGTAAGGGATATCACCTTCATCGAAGTGTTGGAGAGAGTATACCTCAATAGTGGATTAGTAGGGTATAGGCTTACATAATTCTTCAATAGGAGATAAATTCCTGACATCTGCAACTTTAATTCCCTTCTCCTTAAGACATTTCTTAGCTTCCTTCATCACTTCATCATTTAATGCAATAACTCCCCTCTTCTTTGATGTTGGAATAGGCACAGGAATAGTTGGTGCAGGTATAATTACTTTAGGTATAGCTGGTTTAGGAGGAGTCCAGTCTTCATAATTCTTGCTTATTTTAGCCATTAATTCGTCAACTTCGTTGGGAGTCCTATTCCTAAAAACACAAGCAGCACAACTATCTAGGTATGTCCTAGATCGTTCAGTTAGTCCATTATAAAATATATCAAGAAGCTCATTCTTAGGTAATGGACTTCTAGCATGTGCATGAATCAAAGCACAAAACCTTACCCATGATTCAAGCAATATCTCTTTTTCTCCCTGTTTAAAATCAAAAAGTTCCTGCAAAATAGCATGTCTAGCACTTGGAGGAAAATATTTCTACAGGAAAGTACTAATCAAGCAATCAGGGCTATCAATAGATCCAGGAGGTAAATTACTAAACCAACTTTAGCTTCTCCTTTCAGTGAAAATGGGAAAATCTTAGCAACAAAGTAAGTACGCATCTTAATATCATCAGAAAACAAGCCACTCATAATAGAAAGTTCATTCATATGTGCTACCGCACTTTCATTCTTAGTCCCACAAAAAGGTTCTTTCTCAACAATAGCTATGTAAGATAGATCAAGAGAGAAATCATAATCTTTATCTTTAATGTTTATGGGAGAAGTAGCAATCATAGCAATAGGAGACAATTTGGGTCTAATAGTACGCCTCGCAAGGAGACTCTTAGCAGCGCTCCTATCATGGGTGTTTTTACATTCTTTAATAAATTCATCGGTCATCTCAACATAACCATCTTCAATATCATAACTCTCACTAGACTCAGGTGAACTAACAGGTGTAGTAGTGTCTTCATTAGGAGTTTCAATATTTCCAGCTATAGTTCTAGCAATTGTAGCATCTACGAAAGGACCTAATGAACCACTCTTATCAAGCACAGTAGAAGCAGCATCATAAGTATCAAAAGTTTCAGATTCAGCAGTAGTAGCAGTGTGTGTAGCATGTGTATGTGGTGGTGTAACGAGCTTACTCATAACAGATGGTCAATCAAGAGCAACAGAGGTGTTTAGAACCGTACCTCTTCTTGTAGTGGATGGTAAAATAGGAACCTTGCCATCACGAGACTTCCCCGTGATGGATGGATAGCAGCGAACAATAGAGAATACAAGTGAACTTCATAAATAAAGCTATGCTCCCAGGCAACGGCGCCAGAAAATAGTCTTGATGACCCACAAGTATAGGGGGTGTATCGCAGTATTTTCGAGGGAAGTGAAACCCAATTTATTGATTCGACACAAGGTGAGCCAAAAAATATTTATAAGTCTTAACAACTGAGTTGTCATTTCATCTGCACCGGGAAACAATCTTGCTCACAGCAGTTTATCAGTAGCAACAGTTTTGTAGTAGGAATAGTAAAGTAACAGCAGTAGTAAAGTAAAGACAGCAGTAACAATTGCAGCAAACAGTAGGATTCAAGTGCGATAGGCATAGGGATGGATGGACGGGCGTTGCATGGACAAGACAATTCACATAGCAATCAGAACATAGGGCAATTGCAGATAAATAAGATAAAGCATCCAAGTACTAGATAATCCTAGGCATGTGTTCCATATATAGGCATACGTGCTCGCAATGAGAACTTGCACCACATCTTTTGTCCTACCAGCCCGTTTGCAGCGGGGCCTCAAGGGAACTACTGGCAATTAAGGTGCTCCTTTTAATAGAGCACCGGAGCAAAGCATTAACACTCCGTGAACACATGTGATCCTCACATCAAGGCCATTCCCTCCGGTTATCCCGATTCCTGTCACTTCGGGGCCTTTGGTTCTAGACAACAATATGTGTATACAACTTGCAGGTAAGACCATAAACAATACTATCATAATGAATCACTAACAAGTTTAGATCTGAAATCATGGCACTCGGGCCCTAGTGACAAGCATGAAGCATAACAAGTCGCAACAAAGTCATTAAGCACTAATAGAAGATACCAGGCACCATGCCCTAACAATCTGATGCCATTACATGAATGACCTCATCCAATCCCTACCATCCCCATAGCCTATAGCGGGGGATTACTCACTCATAGATGGGGGAAACATGGATAGTCGATGGACAAGCGATGGTGATGATGATGGTGATGATCTCCTCCAATTCCCCGTCCCGGCAGGGTGCCAGAACGGAGTTTCTAGTGCTGTTTCGTGGAATCTGGTGGTGGCGGCGGAGCGGAACTCCTTCTGGAAAAACTTCGAACCCCCCTAAGTTTTTAGATCAGAAGGCATCTTATAGGTGTCAACACCCAGATTTTTAATCCCAGATGCCTGTCATGTCATACATCGCAATCCCAGGATTACCATTTTTGTGAGACATAACAGATTGGGTATCACAGTACATCATCCATTACAAACCATAAATAAGGTCTTACACAAATAAGGATCTCATGATCCAGTCTTAATACAACAAGCAACGGAATAAATAATAAGCATAGCGGTGGGGTCCATTTTCAGGGGCACAGGCAATCCTGGCGAAGGCAGATAGTCCTAGTTATCATAGTCGTCCTGCTGGCCATCCTCTTGGTAGTCCCCTTCACATTCTGGCCATGACAATATCCAGGGACAAAAGCCATGAGTACTCTTTAAGTACTCGCAAACTATCACTAACAAGTAGTATCGTTCTAGTGTAAAATGCTAACTCTAGGTTTAACTACAAGGTTAAGTTTGAAACTTAAGCTGAGTTCTAAAACCAAGAGAGATAAAACAAAGTTCTAGAATCACTTACGTTGGGAAGCTAGTGTCATAGCCACAACCCTGTTGTGGTCAAGTCAAGATTCATCATTCATTTCATAATTCGTTTTGAAAATATCTGACAACGAAACAGTATGGCCACTCCAACTATCCATAACCGCGGACGCGGCTATTCGAATAGTTTGACACTCTGCAGAGGAGGTACACATTCACCACAAGATTCGATACATCTGTCAGGGATAACCCTGAATCATCATATTTAGTATGCAGATAATCAAACATAACCTTTCCTTTACACACCCTAGTATAAGGACCTCTCCGATGAGCATGGCCTCCCAACCATGACCATCTGTCATCTTGGGCACTGCATAGGTGGACAACATTGAGAGGTAGCCTCAGCTCAAACCTCTCCCGCGAGGGAACTAATACTAATGCATATAAACTTCCGACTAAGCCTTACCCAATTCAGGTATTGTGGTTGTACGGTAAATTTAGAATGGTATCGCATCCGAATCCAACCATCAGTTTTTGTAAGAGGGCTAAGGCTCATGCCTCAACATTTTCATCATCATAAACCATTTGTGTTTATCAACACATGTCAAAACATCTCAATAGAATGACTCATCATTCCAAGGTTTTCATAATTCATTTTCACCAAGTATTCCCATCTAAAGTGACTCAAGTTTTGATTTAACTCTAAGCTACTAAGTTAAGAGTGTTCACTAAGGTGGGATGCTAATATCAATCTTGTGCCATAGAATGAAATCTAAGTTTATCTAGATGGGTCAAGTTTTATACTCTTTATGCTACCTTCAAAACAAGTAAAGGACTTTAATGAAGTAAGGAAGTAAAAGCTTGGAAATAAAACTTGGTGTAGGTAATAGTCAAAGTGGTATAACCAAAGCATGTCTAATGCCTTTGCTTGGGTTATCTAGATTGCAAGGGTTAACTTGCATTGCTAATGAGGGCTTGCTAAGTATTATACGTGCAAGTGTTAGCTTGCCTTGGTTGGTGCAGTGGTTGAAGTTTTCTTCCTCCTCCTCTTGGTAGAACTCCTCCTCCTCGAAAGCTTGGTCGGTACTATCGTCTATAAATACATACGAAGTACACAATCACCAAACAATACTTAACTAGTCTACTTAGCACTCTAAGACACACATTTGATGATCTATTATCATCACAAGCATCACAAGATTTTATTAACTAGCTTCATTCTTTTTATTTAAGAAAAGTAATTTCTACTCATTCAAAATAACTAAGATTTAATATTCTCCAAATAAAATATGGGATCATGTGGACACATGTCATCACCACATATTCTAACATATGGGAATGTGATTTAAAGGTTGGATCATATTTAATTAAGTTTAAGTTTAATATTTAATGATTTAAAGTGACTAGAAATGCCTATATAGCATTATTTTGGTACTAGTCCAAAGTCACTGCGTGTAAACCTTAATATTATTACATATTCAGATAGGTATGGTTAAATGTGATTTTTGAGAGTTGGAATCAACTCAAAAGCTGTTATGCTTGATTTTATAAAAATGTTTGAATGTGCAAAAGCTTCTGTCTTGTTATTTTTACTAGGAGAGATCTCTAACTCGAAATGAATTAAATCAAACGGGCTTGGATAGATCTTTTCAGAAGCTTTCCAACAAAATTTGAATCACTCAATTCGGTTCAGCAAATCTTCCTGAATTGAATTTTAAACAAAGGGACAGAAGTGAGTTCAAACTAAAATAGAAAAATCTATATTTGAACTAACTGGGTCGCGCGGGAAAACTAACGGGCCGGCACAGTGGTGCTCCGCGGTGCTGAGGACAACTGACAGGGGGGTCCCGCATGTCAACGATACTCAAACGCGAAGCGGTACGGGGCAGTCTCAGCGCTACGATTAAAAGGTGGATCAATGGCTAAGGATCGTCGTCCCCGGCGAACAGGTCGCCGGCGAGAGCTAACCCTAGCGGCTCGGTGGGTGTACGTGGGGGCTTACCAGGGCTCCAGCTAGACGTGGCGATGGGGGCGATCGAGTTGGTGGACGACGGCGGTTCTAGGCGTGGTCGCGGTGGCTCCTAGGGCAGTCGCAATCAACGGCACCGCTTCTCCTCTGCTGCGGCAAGCTCCGGGGATGGGGTGCAAGGATCAGTGGAGAGAGGGTAGTGAGGTGGTGTGCAGAATGAGGCTAGGGGTGGCCTCTATTTATAGCTCGACGAAGCGATGGAACGGGATGGGCTGGCTTCTCCGGCGAGGGCGATACAGCGTGCTATCGTCATGGCTGGAGGTAGGCCATGGTGGCTTGCCTCCTGGCGGTGCTCTATGGCTTAAAGGCGCGGCTAGGGGTAGTGGTATTTGGTCGGGTGAGGCTGGTGCTCTGCATGGCAGAGGCGGCGTTCGACACGGCGCACAGGGGCTGCAGGTCAAGCGGCGGTGAACGGGCATGTCCGGGCAGTTCCTGGGGTCATGGCGAAGCGGTGCACGTGGGCTGCGGTCGAGGCGCGTCGTGTGCACGCTTGTCGGGCGCGGCGCTCTGGCGCGTGCTCGGCATGGTGTAGACGGTCTGGGCGCGACGCTCTGTGGGTGGTCCATGGCTCGGTTCTACTCTGGGAGGGGACAGAGGGCGGTGATGTGGTCTGGTCTAGCTCCTAGACATGGCGAGAGAGAGAGGGTGGTCGGCTGCGAGCTATCCATGCTCGACCGGCGAGCATGGTGCTCAGGTGGCATGGCACTGCTGCAAATGGCTAAGGGGTAGCCTCTTGATGGCTTGGTTGGGTCTAGGGGAGACAATGGCATCTACTAGGGTTCAAATGGTTCGACAAAATTTGATCAAAAACATTATAAGTTAGGCCATTTTGATTCTGCATGCCAGGTGTTCGACACAATGGCTGCAAGAAATTTAAATTCGAATTTTGAAAGGATTTTTGGTGTGTGATTTGATCTTATGCTTGGTAGTCTCTGGTTGCTAGGAAATGTCAAGGTGAATTGGTTTTTGCATAAGTGGGATCTTCTCATATGATTTGGATTCCATTTTCAACTGCCATTTAAATTTAGTGTTTGAAAGTTTTTGAGGTGAAACAAAGTGGTCCTTGGTACATCACTACTTGTACTAGCAAGGGGTGCAAAGATCCACATTTGTTTCTGTTAAGATTTGAGTTCTAGGAACAGCCAAAGTAGGCATGGTGATTAAAATGGCACAAATGACCATTTCCTTAGTTTATTCTTTTTGATTTGTTTTTCTTTGGGATTTGTTTCGGAATCATCTAGATGATGTTTATTTCACCATAGAATCATTTTACAATCAATGGATCACTCAAACATGGCAATTCAAATCAACTCCTAATTTAAATGCACATACATATGAATGCTTAAATATTTTTAAATGGAAAAGTTTTTGTTAACTCTAAATTTGATGACTTGGATCTTAATAACCTTGGATTAGAGTTTTAGGATGTTATAAACCTTCCCCCCTTAAACAAAATCTCGTCCCGGGATTTATGAAAGAAAACTAGGAACTAAAGAGATCTGGAAACTCTGTCCTAATGTAATCTTCCCGCTCCCAAGTGGTTTCCTCTTTGGTATGGTTGCTCCATTGAATCTTGAGAAATTTGATACTCCTGGTCCTGGTGGTTCTGTAGGCTTCTTCTAGGATACGGATGGGCACTTCACGATACGTCAGGTCCTGGTTGATATCCACAGCTCTGTGATCGATGTTCTTGAAAACTTCAGTCTTCTCCGGCACTTCCAGGCATTTGCGAAGTAACGAGATATGGAACACATTGTGGATGGCTGACATCTCTTCAGGCAGTTCCAGTTGATACGATACTTCTCCTCGATGGTTCAAAATCTTGAAGAGCCCGATATATCTAGGGGCTAACTTTCCTTTCTAGTCACTTAAACATTATTAAATAGTAATATTAAATCTTGTAATACCTGAGTTGGGTAGGGCTTAACTGGAAGTTTATGTGTCTTAGTATGGGTTCCCTTGCGGAAGAGGTGAGCTCAGGCTACCTCATGAATGAATGTCCACCTATGCAGTTCTCGGGATGGCAGTTGGCCATGGCTGGGAGGCCAAACTCATAGGGGAGGTGCCTATACTAGGGTGTGTAATTAAAAGGTTAGGATTGATTATCCGCATACAAAGTATGATGATTCAGGGTTACCCCTGACGGATGTATCGAATTTTGTGGTGAAAGTGTACCACCTCTATAGAGTGTCAAACTATTCGAATAGCCGCTTCCGCGGTTATGGACAGTTGGAGTGGCCATACTGTTCCGTTGTCAGATGTTTTCAAAAGGACTTGTGACTTGAAAGATGAACTTGACTTGACCACAACAGAGTTGTGGACATGAAATCTAACTTCCCAATTAGGTAATGTAGAGAACTAAATTAGGTCTTTACTCTTAAATTCCTTATGAAATAAACCGGGCTTTTTGCAAACAAACCTAGAGCTTAAGATTCCTACTAGTTTTACCTTACTTATGTTAGTAATAGTTTGCGATTACTTAAAGAGTACTCATGGCTTTGTCCCTAGATATTCCCATGGCCAGACTATAAGGAGGACTACCCGAAAGATGGACAACAGGAGGTCTATGATAACTAGGATCATCTCCCATCGTCAGCATTGCCTGTGACCATGAAGATGGAGCCTACTACGTTTACTTTCTGCTACTCTGATTGTATTAAGACTGGATCATGAGATCCTTTATTTGTAAGACCATTATTATGGTTTGTAATGGATGATGTACTGTGGTACCAATTCTGTTATGTCTCGCAAAAATGGTAATCCTAGGATTGTGATGTACGGCATAACAGGCATCTGGACTTAAAAACCCGGGTGTTGACAAGTTGGTATCAGAGCCATCCTGACCATAGGAGACCCTAGTTAGAATGGACGTCAACAAAACTTAGTTTTAAAAAAAAGCAAGTGAGTATTTACAAAAACCTATTCTCACTCTTATCCTTGAAATTCTTTCAAAAAGAGATCACTTGTTCCTCAAAATTCTTGCAATCCTACATAAAATTTGACACACTTGATCACGTCACTAACTTACTCATCTTAATTGCTTATAGATGGAGGTCAAATATAGCAAGTTTTACCAGTTGGGCAATGGAGGGGAGCTGCTCTTTGAGAGGGATTTGGACCAGCTTTCAGAGTATCTTGGATGCCCGCACCCATAGTTCTTCAGAGAATAGCTCAATGACCAATCTGGAGGAGAGCTACAATGGCTGATTGTTGCTGACCTGAGAGGCAAAATGGAGCCACTGCTTTCAGAGAAGATTCAGTTCAGCGCCGGGGAGAACAACTGGTTAGATGGTCTATCCAGGGCAATGCAGGAGGCACTTGCTCGCTTGTGTGCATAGAACATCAACCAGATTAGTGGCACCCTCTATGCCACTATGCAAGACGTGACTCTACTAGACAGCCTTTGGCCATGCCGTCACATCCGGAGTTAAGGCATCACGTGCACCACTTGGACTTCATGCTACATGAGACTCGGAAGGAGTTGGACAACACCCATGTGTATGCCAATCAGAACAATGTTGAAGCTGTGGAGAGGAAGCAAACCCTCGCCAAGGAGCACAAGTCACTTCATCGCCAGCGCGATAAAAAGGATCGCATCATCGCCCATCTTTGCCAGAAGATAGCCACCCTGGAGGATACCATCCACGACCAAGAGATCCAACTGGAGGAGAATAAGGAGGAAGGTGAAGATATTCGTGGTGATATTCACTCTTACCTCAATGATGACGATGACTACCTGGAGGACGCGGCCATGGAGGACCACCACCGATGAGGATGATGCTGACTTCATTGATGATGAGGAGCCCGACACCCCTGATGATGATTAGTCGCACCTGAGCATTATCGTAGGTGTGAGTTGTACCCAGTCCCACTATATCGTAGATTCACAGGATGGTTCTTAAAACCATCTGTTTTCTAGTTATGGTGTGTGTTTGTATTGTGTGCTTGGAATGAATGAATGAGAAAAGGTTATTAGTTTCAAAACCTTAATCATACTCAAAGTTTAAAGCTTTTTGAAACAAACCCATGAACCATATAAATTTCCCTCTTGTCTCGTTATCTATCTCAAATCTTCAGATGACTCGCGGTAACCCCGGAGGAAGCATTTCATCTCAGGACCCAATGCTTCAGATTCCGCAGATGTTAGTTTTAGATCGTGAAGCCGGTAGAGCTGAACGTCAAGCCAACTTAGCCACTCTTCAATATATAGCCCAGATGGCCCACAATAATCAAGGCCATGGAAACCAAGATCACCATGGATCCAAGCTCAAGAACTTCCAGAATACAAATCCTCCTATGTTTAGCAAGTCATAAGAACCCTTAGATGCTGATGATTGGCTACAAACAATGGAAAACAATTTAGAAGTCGCATGAGTTGATGCTAATGAGAAGGTGTTGTTTGCCACCCACTATATGTCCGGCTATGCTAGATCCTGGTGGAATAGCACCCATACAATGAACGGAGGTCCGATGATGATGTGGGAGGAGTTCAAGCTCAAGTTAAGCAGGACCCATGTACCCCCAGGTTTGATCAAGAGGACGAGGGATGAATTTAGAGATTTGAAGCAGGGAAGAATGACTGTGGTTGAGTACCGTGACAAATTTCTGTCACTAGCTAGGTATGCACCTGATGAGATTGATACTGAAGCGAAGAAGAAAGAGATATTCTTGAATGGACTGCATGATGAGATGTAGACCGTGCTAGTCAACATTCCCTTTGATGACCTTGAAGCTTTAGTGGATTCTGCTATCCAGATGAAAGGAAAGATAAACCAAGCTAGTGAGAACCGCAAGCGTCATATGATGCACCAACCTGGACCCCACCATACCCTGAAGTATCGCCCCAACCCGTCTGCATGATATGCCCCAAGGAACAACAGGCCACCAATGAACCGTCTGAACTACCCCAACCGTGGCGGAGGAAACCCGAGGCTCCAAGGAAACCACAACAACCCCGGAAACCCCAATAACTTCAACCGTGCACCGCCAAAGTCCAACAACAACAACAATACTGCCCCAAGGACTAGAAGCAATGTTGTGCCTGTCGCAGGGAAAGACAAGTCAATCATAACTTGTTTTGAGTGTGGAGTCACGTGTCACTACTCCAATGAGTGTCCCAAGAAGCTTGCCGCAGCAACCAATGTTACTGCACCTGCCCAACAGCAGCACCATGTCCAACCTGGAAAGAGGTTTGCCCTAGGGAACCCGCACAACCGTACCGTCCGTCTGTTCCACATGAATGCTGAGGAAGCCAAGGAAGTGCCCGATGTCATGCTGGGTATGTTCTCTATTAGCTCAGTTCTAGCAAGAGTGTTGTTTGATTCCGGAGCATCGCACTCGTTTGTTATAGAAGAATTTGCATGCACTAGTAAGATTCAACCAAAAAAATTGAAGCATGTTATGATAGTTCAAATACCTTGTTCAACCACGAAAGCTAGAAAAATTTGCAAGGCCATACCAATCAGAATCCATGGGACAGATTTTTATGCCAATCTAATAGTACTTGGAACCAAAGGTTTGGAAGTAGTGCTAGGGATGGATTGGATGTCAAAACACCAGGGATTATTCGATTGTGCCAACAAAGCCATAACCATTACCAGTAGCACTAGAGTATCAGTAGAACATGTGTCTGAGACGCTACCCCGTCAATTCAAGTGCAACAAGAGTTTAGCCAAATCAACCATTGACCAAGTTAGAGTAGTCTGTGAATACCCCGATGTGTTCCTAGATGAATTGCCCGGTATGCCCCCAGATCAGGATATCGAGTTTATCATTGAACTAGTTCCTAGAACTGGACCCATAGCTCAAAGACCCTATAGTATGAACCCATCGGAATTAGTGGAGCTCAAGAAGCAACTTGATGATATGTTGGGAAAAGGTTTGATACAACCAAGTGCATCGCCATGGAGGTCACCTGTTTTGTTTGTTGATAAGAAGGATGGTGCCAACCGTTTGTGTACGGATTACCGGAAGTTGAATGACGTCACCATCAAGAACAAGTACCCACTGCTGAAGATAGAAGATTTGTTTGATCAACTGACTAGTGCCAGAGTGTTTTCTAAGATTGATCTTAGAACTGGTTATCATCAATTGAAGATTTGTGCAACCAATATCCCAAAGACTGCCTCCACCACCAGATATGGTTGTATGAGTACAATGTCATGTCTTTTGGATTAACCAATGCCCCCGCTTATTTCATGAACCTCATGAATAAGATTTTTATGAACTTCCTGGATAAGTTTGTCGTTGTTTTTATCGATGACATTCTGATCTACTCCAAGTCAAAAGAAGACCATGAACAACACCTCAGAACCATCCTTGAAACCCTTAGGGAGCATCAGTTGTATTCCAAGTTTAGCAAATGTGAGTTCTGGTTAAAGGAAGTAGGATTCCTTGATGAAGTGACTTGCGCTCCTTGGCGAGGGTTTGCCTCCTCTCCACAGCTTCAGCATGGTTCTGATTGGCGTACGCATGGGCGTTGTCCAACTCCTTCTATGTCTCATGTAGCATGTAGTACAAGTGGTCCACGTGATGCCTTAACTCCAGATGTGATGGCGTGGCTAAAGGCTGTCTAGTAGAGTCACGTCTTGCATAGTGGGCATAGAGGGTGCCACTAATCTGGTTGATGTTCTGCGCACACAAGCAAGCAAGTGCCTCTTGCATTGCTCTAGCTAGACCGTCTAACTAGTTGTTCTCCCTGACACTAAACTGAATCTTCTCTAAAAGCGGTGGCTCCATTTTGCCTCTCAGTTCAGCAACAATCAGCCACTGTAGCCCCCCTCCAGATTGGTCATTGAGCTGTGCTCCGAAGAACTCTGGGTGCGGGAATCCAAGATACTTCGAAAGCTGGTCCAAATCCCTCTCAAAGATCATCTCCCCTCCATTGCCCAACTGGTAAAACTTGCTATATTTGACCTCCATCTATAAGCAATTAAGATGAGTAAGTTAGTGACGTGATCAAGTGTGTCAAATTTTATGTAGAATTGCAAGAATTTTGAGGAACAAGTGATCTCTTTTTGAAAGAATTTCAAGGATAAGAGTGAGAATAGGTTTTTGTAAATACTCACTTACTTTTTTTTGAAACTAAGTTTTGCATACGTCCATTCTAACTAGGGTCTCCTATGGTCAGGATGGCTCTGATACCAACTTGTCAACACCCAGTTTTTTAAGTCCAGATGCCTGTTATGCCGTACATCGCAATCCCATGATTACCATTTTTGTGAGACATAACAGAATTGGTACCAGAGCACATCATCCATTACAAACCATAATAAAGGTCTTACAAATAAAGGATCTCATGATCGAGTCTTAATACAATCAAAGCAGCGGAAAGTAAACGTAGTAGTCTCCATCTTCATGGTCACAGGCAATGCTGACGATGGGAGATGATCCTAGTTATCATAGACCTCCTGGTGTCCATCTTCCGGGTAGTCCTCCTCATAGTCTGGCCATGGGAATAGCCAGGGATAAAGCCATGAGTACTCTTTAAGTACTCGCAAACTATTACTAACATAAGTAAGGTAAAACTAGTAGGAATCTTAAGCTCTAGGTTTGTTTGCAAAAAGCCAGTTTATTTCATAAGGAATTTAAGAGTAAAGACCTAATTTAGTTCTCTACATCACCTAAGTGGGTACTTAGATTTCATGTCCACAACTCTATTGTGGTCAAGTCAAGTTCATCTTTCAAGTCACAAGTCCTTTTGAAAACATCTGACAACGGAACGGTATGGCCACTTAAACTGTCCATAACCACGGACACGGCTATTCGAATAGTTTGACACTCTACAGAGGTGGTACACTTTCACCACAAAATTTTATACATCTGTCAGGGGTAACCCTAAATCATCATACTTTGTATGACGATAATCAATCCTAACCTTTCAATTACACAGCCTAGTATAAGCACCTCCCCTATGAGTTTGGCCTCCCAGCCATGGCCAACTGCCATCTTGGGAACTGCATCGGTGGACATTCATTCATGAGGTATCCTCAGCTCACCTCATCCGCAAGGGCACCCATACTAAGACACATAAACTTCTAGTTAAGCCCTACCCAACTCAGGTATTGTGGTTGTACGGTAAAAATGGAATGGTATCGCATCCGAACCCAACCATCAGTTTTTATCAAAGTCAAGGCTCATGCCTCATTCAGTTTCATCATCAAACCATTGTGTTTCATAACACATGTCAAAACATTTCAATAGAATGACTCCTCATTCCAAGGTTTTCATAATCATTTTCCCCAAGTATTCCCATCTAAAGTGATCAAGTTTTAGTTTAGCACTAGCCACTAGTATGGAGTGTATCACTATAGAGAGGTGCCAGTCCAATACAAGTATCCAAGACTAGTTCTATGACCTTGATGGTATCCATCCTACTTTTCCTCTAATCACTATTCATTCACTAGATAAGAAACTTTAATAAAGGAATAGTAAAGCTGGTAAGTAAAACTGGGATTGGTATAATCAAATCACATAACCAAGCATTCATAGTGCATCTTGCATAGGTTATCTAGTATAGTGGGCTTGCATGGACAACATGCAAAGTTCTAGCTTGCCTTGAGCAGTGTTGTTGTTGAAGTTCTCTTCCTCTTCCTCGAAGTACTCCTCCTCGTCGTACCCCGGGTCGGTGCTAGCATTTATAAATACATACAATGTACACAATCACCTAACAACACTTAACTACTTCTATTTAGCACAAAAGGGCTCATATTATCTAGCATTATCTCAATCCTTACATGTAATAATGACACATTCTTATTTATCTTATTTGGGAAAAGTAATTTCTACTCATTGAAAATACTTAAGATTTAATATTCTCCAATTAAAATGTGGTGATGACATGTGTCAACATGATCCACTATTTTAATTGGACAATATTAAATCTCAAATATTTTAAATGATTAGAAATTATTTTTCTCAAATAAGATAAATAAGAATGTGCCATTATTACATGTAAGGATTGAGATGATGCTAGATCATCTAATATGACCCCTTGTGTGCTAAATAGAAGTAGTTAAGTTTTGTTTGGTGATTGTGTACATTGTATGTATTTATAGACGCTAGTACCAACCCGGGGTACGACGAGGAGGAGTCCTTCGAGGAAGAGGAAGAGAACTTCAACAACTGCACTGCTCAAGGCAATCTAGAACTTTGCATGATGTCTATGCAAGCCCACTATACTAGATAACATATGCAAGATGCACTAGGCATGCTTGGTTATGCGATTTGATTATACCAATCCTAGTTTTACTTACCAGCTTTACTTTTCCTTTACTAAAGTTTCTTATCTAGTGAATGAATAGTGATTAGAGGAAAAGTAGGATGGATACCATCAAGATCATAGAACTAGTCTTGGATACTTGTATTTGACTAGCACCTCTCTATAGTGATACACTCCATACTAGTGGCTAGTTCTAAACTAAAACTTGATCACTTTAGATGGGAACACTTGGTGAAAATGATTATGAAAACCTTGGAATGAGGAGTCATTCTATTGAAATGTTTTGACATGTGTTATGAAACACAATGGTTTGATGATAAAACTGAATGAGGCATGAGCCTTGACTTTGATAAAAACTGATGGTTGGGTTCGGATGCGACACCATTCAAATTTTACCATACAACCACAATACATGAGTTAGGTAGGGCTTAACTGGAAGTTTATATGTCTTAGTATGGGTTCCCTTGCGAAAGAGGTGAGATGAGGCTACCTCATGAATGAATGTCCACCTATGCAGTTCCTGAGATGGTAGTTGGCCATGGCTGGGAGGCCAAACTCATAGGGGAGGTGCCTAGACTAGGGTGTGTAATTAAAAGGTTAGGATTGATTATCCGCATACAAAGTATGATGATTCAGGGTTACCCCTGACGGATGTATCGAATTTTGTGGTGAAAGTGTACCACCTCTGTAGAGTGTCAAACTATTCGAATAGCCGCTTCCGCGGTTATGGACAGTTGGAGTGGCCATACTGTTCCGTTGTCAGATGTTTTCAAAAGGACTTGTGACTTGAAAGATGAACTTGACTTGACCACAACAGAGTTGTGGACATGAAATCTAACTTCCCAATTAGGTAATGTAGAGAACTAAATTAGGTCTTTACTCTTAAATTCCTTATGAAATAAACCGGGCTTTTTGCAAACAAACCTAGAGCTTAAGATTCCTACTAGTTTTACCTTACTTATGTTAGTAATAGTTTGCGATTACTTAAAGAGTACTCATGGCTTTGTCCCTAGCTATTCCCATGGCCAGACTATAAGGAGGACTACCCGAAAGATGGACAACAGGAGGTCTATGATAACTAGGATCATCTCCCATCGTCAGCATTGCCTGTGACCATGAAGATGGAGCCTACTACGTTTACTTTCCGCTACTCTGATTGTATTAAGACTGGATCATGAGATCCTTTATTTGTAAGACCTTTATTATGGTTTGTAATGGATGATGTATTGTGGTACCAATTCTATTATGTCTAACAAAAATGGTAATCCTGGGATTGTGATGCACGGCATAATAGACATTTGGACTTAAAAACCCGGGTATTGACACATTCGTAGCAACACACATCCAATGAGACATTGCAGGGCAGCCGCCATCACCATCACCATAGGCATTCGTCCACTCCATCTCTATCCCCAATCCATAGCCATAGTCCTCTACTTGTAATTCTGATCTCATCATGATTGACGACATTGTAATACTATTTGGTATTTTTCTTAAGAATTTTTCTATAACGTTTATGATTGTTGATCTTATCATGTGTGAGTAGTCCTCACGGGCCGTGCGCTAAGACATAGCCTAGCAGCGTTATGTGCATCCTCTAATATGGAATATTGTGTTGTGATTGAATACTAGATTTCTCCTTTGTATTCTTGTCTATTGGCTCAATCCACGGACTTGTCAGGTACCTAAGATCCCGAAGATTAATACAAGTAATGAGGTGAGATGAATGGTAATTGGCTTCTAAACACGAACCAAGTGACAACAAGGGGAGTACAATAGTAATTTAGAGGTCCATTTTGGAGTAACGGTAACATTATAGACCATAAGTCGTTGGTATGTTCTTAATAACCCTGTAACCGGGTGCGATGATGGTGTAGTGGTTGGTTAAAAGTTTATAGTAGATGTGGTTGGCAAATACTATATTAGTTAAGGATATACCACCCACAACCTTTATCAATATTAGATCACAACTCATGAATGAGATTACTATCTTTATTCTATTTGTGTGTAGAGTTGTAGGTGAATCCTTAGCCCTGGCCTATCTGATATAAACAAAAGAAGTAAATGTGAAGGATCTAATAAACAAAGGTACTATGAGTTCTCAAAGTCTTGTTCAACATAATCTTACACCAAGCAAATTCTTTCTCAAGGTTCGATAAACCTAGTATTTTTAGGGAAAAAGCAAGCTATAATACATCGGTAATCTGGATCAAAGGTATCAATGGCATTACGAGATACCGTAGAAAGTAAAATTCATGCTACACGAAAAGGCCCTTTTAGTGCATTCTTGATGGTTGCCTTTGTGAAGATTTGTAATCGGAGTAAATAAGAGACGTCGCAAGTTTTGACGAATTTGGCTATCCATGTCTCCCCAATTATTCCTGGTCGTGTGATAGCGAGGCTCTAACCCAATCGAACGAGTGATACAACCTCTACCACACTCCCACCATTTCTCTCACCTACAACATTTTTACCCGGTCTCACGGACCGGTGGCCCTCTTAGGCTACGGGACCCATGCGTCATTAGCGTTGGGTTGATCTAATGTCCAGATTTTTTCCCAGATCTGCCGTGCTCCCCGGACCTGAAATTTTACTCTGTTCCCGTAAAACTGAGCAGCCCATATACCCTATATAAAGGAGAATATAATTTTGCGTCCCGAAAGTTGGGGTGTCTAGGCAACGTGGTACCCAAGTTGCTTACAATCAGCTGTGTTGCCCAAAGTTGGCGTGCCAAATACTCAGAGGGTCTTTTTTGGCACGAATTCAACTTTACGTTTCAATACAAAATATTAGGCTAACGACCATCAAGTTGGGCCCCCCTGTCAGTTCTCGCCGTTATGTCGCTCCCGTCGCTTAGGCAGGGTGGATGTCACGTAGGCTTGCAGCGCTAGCACAGTGGATAGGACAACACCCCCTGCCCAGTGTATTGACGTGACAAAACAGGGCACATGTATCGGCGTTATAATTATTTTTTGTTTACTCAGAAACTGGAACGGCCATCACCACGCATCTCTCCTTGGACTTCCATCCCCATCGTTATCGACTACCTTAAAAGCGCATTGACGGTTCCAATGTTCTCCTGCCTCGCAGAAACCACTCTTCTTCTTCCTGTCATCTATCTTCTTCCCGTCTTCTCCTTGCCGCCATGGAAGGTCATCACACTCTAGAGACAAGCTTCACTACCCATGACAATTAGAAGATAGACGTTGCCTACACCAACGAGGAGGAGATAGTGGTGTGTGTCCTGAGGATGTACGAGGGTTGGCTTCAGAAAGATGAGGACAAGTTTGTGGGATTAGACCTCGAGTACACCCCGGAGAACCCATATGAAGGGAGTGAAGTCGTTGTTGTTCAACTAGCCATGAGGAAACACGTCCTCGTCTACCACCTCTCCCGGTTTGTAAATCTGCTCTCTATAGCTAACCGCTTTTAGGGTTTTCTCCTCTTGTTCTTTATCCATTTGCTCATCTTGCAACTACTAGATTTTATTTAGGACCAAATAAATTATGACAAGACAATGTTGAGAGTCTTGATCCTGCATTTACTAAACTTTTCAAAATTATATTCAGATGATGATCTTGCATTGACAAAATATTTGTATTTGCAAATTTTGGTGATGACAAACTACATACTTTCAGGACTGACAGGAATTGTCCGGCGCTACGCCAGTTCCCTGTAGAAAAGGGAATTGTTTTCTGCACTATCGACAATACAACTGATTTTTCGAAATTTTATCGAGAGGGAATTATAATTCCTGCGCACAAATGGATCGATATTCAGCGTCTTGTCAAGATCCTAGGGGGCTCGAGGAAGGATGGAATGGCATCACTCACAACTAGAATCCTGATGAGTCATACGATAGAATGAAGGCAGATTTCCTTACTGATAGGCACGATTTCTGGGACGAGTGGTTGTTCTCTGATATAGACCTGAAGTATGCAGCCATAGATGCTTACGTGACCTACCAGCTGTACAAGAAGATCCATTTTTTTCTACGTTACCTCATGTTTTGCCCTATTTTCAAGAGGGAAGACGAGATTAGGGGAGCCCTTTGTAGAAAATGCAGAATAGCTGAGTTTAAAGCTGCATATGCAAAGGAAATGGCTGCATATGAAGCAGCTGACAGAGAGGCTGCAGAAGCAGCTGAAAGAGAGCTTGCAGCTGAAGCAGAAGAAGCTGATAGAGAGGTTGGAGCTGAAGCAGCAAATAGAGAGGAAGCATCTTCTAGCGGCAACAATCAGACATGTGATGCACCGCTAATTGTGTCGCGGGATGCTGAAGATAGGGAAGCCAAGTCAGATCCCAGCTGGGACGAACTTGCATTTCGTGAGCTGTGGAGGGTCAATAATGTAAGATCCACCTGGAATGATCACAGTTGGTCACCTAGGAACGATGGCGAGCGCCTCGAGTGGTCTGATGAGAAGTGAATTAAATTTTACTCCTTTGTGTTATGTTTCTGTTTTGTGGAACTCAGTTAGCTTGTCAAGATGGCTAGCTCCTCAAGTGAGAGTAGTAAAATAAATTTTACTTCTTTCTGTTATGTTTCTGTATGTCTCTTGTAGCTTGTCAAGATGGTAGCTCGTTAACTGGAAGTTTGAAAGAGTACCCTTTTCCTCTCTTGCTAAACAGATATGTTTCATTTTGCCCAAATTGGTAGCAAATCTAGAGAAGATTCTCTCTTCGATAATTCGTTCCCTTTTGGACCTCTTTTTTCCTCTGATCAGGTAGCAAATCTAGAGAAGCAAATCACACCAGGCAGAATACATTCATTCAGAAAACAAAACAAATGTAGATATAGATGTGCGCAGCTAAATAAGATATAGCGATAGAAAGTAGGTTGCTTAACAAGGTTTGATACATTCAACCAGAAATAGGATGCAAGCAAAATATAGAAAACCAAAAGAAGTTGCTTAGCAGCAGCAGCAGACACATTCAACCCCTCCTTCATGCGCCCGCGCCTCCGACTCCTCCCTCCGGCGCTTCCTCCACTTCTTGTTGCCCAGTCCCTTAATCTTGGGGGGCCTTGGGCCTGATTGGAGGGGAGCCTGGTGTTCAGTGATGTAGGCGTTGACTTTCACGGTCTCACCGCCTATGTGGATGCCGGAGCCCGGGACCTCTGCATGCTTCAGTAAGGAGTTGAAGTCGGTGCAGGCAAGACTCACCCAGCAGAAGGCGATCCCCTGGTAGAAAGGGCAACTATAGCTGCCGCCAGCGAAGAAGGCATCGTATTGGCCGGCCTGTAGCCTCCTCAGCACCTGACGAGTCTTGGTGTGCCTGGACTCGTCATCGCTGCCGGAAACCTATTGGAAGAAAAGGAAAATGGGGGAGTAGATGATGTAAGAAGATCGAGCAATCGAAATGCGAACAAGTGAATCCTAATAAACCAAGATCTAGCATCCAATGATGGGAACGGTAGAAGAACTAGGGGAGGGGAGCAAACCCTAGTTACCTCCGACCATGGGTCGTCGATGCTGGTGTCATAGGGGTTCAGCGGAGCGATGTACTTATCTGGATCGTAGGTTCCCATGAAGTGTTGGATCTGCTTGTGACCGGCAGGAGCCTCCTCACCGGCGGGGGGCTCCTCTTCGGTGGCTACGTCGGAAGCGGGGACGGGGGCCTAGACGGGAACGGTGGATGCCATCGATGCCTCGACTGGGGCCTGGACAGGGACGGCGGCTGCTTTCAACACGTCGAGGGGGACCGATGAGGAGACGGGGGCCTTGTCGGCGGCTACGTCGGTAGCGGGGACGGGGGCCTGGACAGGAACGACGGCTGCCATTGATGGCTCGAATGGGGCCTGGACGGGGATGGCGGCTGCTTTCAACGCGTCGAGAGGGACCGGCGAGGAGACGGGGGCCTCCTCACCGGCGGCCTCGGAGGCGACGATGGCCACCGTATCCTGCTCCGCCATCGCCAGCGCAGACAGGGTATTCTCGGGAGTTTGCATATGCTGGTGGGACAGTGGAGAGGGTTGCGTGGGGTGAGTGAGCGAAAGTGAGAGTGGGTGTGTGGAGAGGGGCTCTATAGTTAAGGTGGATGGAAGCAAGGCACGTTTAGTTGCACCACCGTGCAACGTGCCGCGCAGACTACTGCACCGTGCACCGCGACATGCGCACGATACATCACGTTTTTTTCCCGGGCCATGGATGGCAGTTCTGTATTGAGCCGCATGCAAAGGGCGCATACACAATTTCTATGTACGAAGTTTGACATGGCCCTAAAATTGGCGATAGTTAAAAGTGGAAATGTAGAGGGGAAGCTAGGTGGCTGTACGGCGAGATTTGTGGGGTTGTGCTAGATTGGGTAGAGGGATGTGTTGATGGCTGCGAGTGACTCGATGAAGTCGGAGACGTTAGGTCTCGTCGAGCTCAGCTCTTCGGCCTCCGGCTAGCGCGTGCAAGTTTCTTACGGTGGGTCCTAGTTGGAAGTGAGATTGAGAGCTGCTGCGTAAAAAATGGGACATGTCTTATTAAAATCAAGTGGCAATAAATTGCAGCTGTCCATCGACGACTGTGCACTTGATGACGCATGTGTTGTGGCGTAGTAGCAGTAGTAGGCTTTTCAGACTTGATTAAACATGACATGACCGCTTGATGACTTTTTCCACGGACGGCTTCATGTTCCTTCTTGTAGAAGTCTCGCTGAGGGAGACGTCCGTGCTATCTCACGCTGTACTATGAAGGGCACGACGTGTGCAACGATCATCATTAGATCGCACAGAATCGACGGTTGGTGCGCACGATCCGCGTGACAACTGTGACAACCAATCAGGGAGTAGCAGACAGAATGAGCACAAGTTTGGGCTTTTACGAAAGATAGAGAGGGGGAAAAAACTGAGTAGTATCAAAAAACCAAGGGCAAAACGGAGTAGTATAAAAATGGAAAGTGAGTGTCTTATACAATGAAATACATAGTGGCATAAATCAAATTATGCCAAGATAGATCCACTAGAGTTCATTGGATGTGTGTTCTTCTCATAAACCACACGCAGTGTCATTGCATGTCTGTTCCTCTCACAAACCACACATGGATCCACCGGTGTCATTACATGTGTGTTCTTCTCATGAACCACATATAGAGTCATTGCATGTATGTTCTTCTCACAAACCACATAAGGATCCACCAGTGTCATTGGATGTGTGTTCTTTTCATGAACCACACCTAGTGTCATTGCATGTGTGTTCTTCTCACAAACCACACATGGATCCACCAGTGTCATTGCATGTCTGTTCCTCTCACAAACCACACATGGATCCACCAGTGCCACTACATGTGTGTTCTTCTCATGAACCACATCTAGAATCATTGCATGTGTGTTCTTTTCACAAACCACATATCACCAGTGTCATTGTATGTGTGTTCTTCTCATAAACCACATATGGATGCACCTAGTGTGATTGCATGTTTGTTATTTTCACAAACCACATATGGATCCACCAGTGTCATTGCATGTCTGTTCTTTTCATGAACAACAGCTAGAGTCATTACATGTCTATTCTTCTCACAAACCACATAAGGATCCACCGGTGTCATTGCATGTCTGTTCTTCTCATGAACCACACATGGATCCACCCAGTGTGATTGCATGTCTGTTCTTTTCACAAACCACATATGGATCCATCAATGTCATGGCATGTCTGTTCTTTTCATGAACCATAGCTAGAGTCATTGCATGTGCCTTATTTTCACAAACCACGGCTAGAGTCATTGCACGTCTGTTCTTCTCACAAACCACATAAGGATACACCAGTGTCATTGCATGTGTGTTCTTTTCATGAACCACACCCAGTGTCATTGCATGTATGTTCCTCTCACAAACCACACATGGATCCACCAGTGTCACTGGATGTGTGTTCTTCTCATGAACCACACCCAGTGTCATTGCATGTGTGTTCTTCTCACAAACCACATAAGGATCGACCAGTGTCATTGGATGTGTGTTCTTTTCATGAACCACACCCAGTGTCACTGCATGTGTGTTCTTCTCACAAACCACACATGGATCCACCAGTGCCATTGCATGTGTGTTCTTCTCATGAACCACATCTAGAGTCATGCATGTGTGTTCTTTTCACAAACCACATATCACTAGTGTCATTGCATGTGTGTTCTTCTCATAAACCACATATGGATCCACCAAGTGTGATTGAATGTATGTTCTTCTCACAAACCACATAAGGATCCACCAGTGTCATTGGATGTGTGTTCTTTTCATGAACCACACCCAGTGACATTGCATGTGTGTTCTTCTCACAAACCACACATGGATCCACCATTGTCATTGCATGTGTGTTCTTCTCATGAACCACATCTAGAGTCATTGCATGTCTATTCTTCTCACACACCACATCAGGATCGACCAGTGTCATTGGATGTGTGTCCTTTTCATGAACGACACCCAGTGTCATTGCATGTGTGTTCTTCTCACAAACCACACATGGATCCACCAGTGCCATTGCATGTGTGTTCTTCTCATGAACCACATCTAGAGTCATGCATGTGTGTTCTTTTCACAAACCACATATCACCAGTGTCATTGCATGTGTGTGTTTTCATAAACCACATATGGATCCACCCAGTATCATTGCATGTCTGTTCTTTTCACAAACTACATATGGATCCACCAGTGTCATTGCATGTCTGTTCTTTTCATGAACCACAGCTAGAGTTATTGGATGTCTGTTCTTTTCACAAACTACATATGGATCTACCAGTGTCATTGCATGTCTGTTCTTTTCATGGACCACAGCTAGAGTCATTGCATGTCTATTCTTCTCACAAACTACATAAGGATCCACTGATGTCATTGGATGTCTGTTCTTTTCATGAACCACACATGGATCCACCCAGTGTGATTGCATGTCTGTTCTTTTCACAAAACACATACGGATCCACCAGTATGATTGCATATCTGTTCTTTTCATGAACCATAGCTAGAGTCATTACATGTGTGTTCTTTTCACAAACCACAGCTAGATTCATTGCATGTGTGTTTTTCTCACAAACCACATCCGGATCCACTAGTGTCGTTGGATGTGTGTTCTTTTCAAGAACCACACCCAGTGTCATTGCATGTGTGTTATTCTCACAAACCACACATGGATCCACCAGTATCATTGCATGTTTGTTCTTTTCATGAACCACAGCCAGTGTCATTGCATGTGTGTTCTTCTCACAAACCACACATGGATCCACCAGTGTCATTGCATGTCTGCTCTTTTCATTCAACATAGTTAGAGTCATTACATGTGTGTTCTTTTCACAAACCACATATCACCAGTGTCATTGCATTTGTGTTCTTCTCATAAACCACATATGTATCCACCAAGTGTGGTTGCATGTTTGTTCTTCTCACAAACCACATAAGGATCCACCAGTGTCATAGGATGTGTGTTCTTTTCATGAACCACAGGTAGTGTCATTGCATGTGTGTTCTTCTCACAAACCACACATGGATCCACAAGTGTCATTGCATGTGTGTTCTTTTCATGAACCACACATGGATCCACCTAGTGTGATTGCATGTGTGTTCTTCTCACAAAACACATAAGGATACACCAGTGTCATTACATATGTGTTCTTTTCATGAACCACACCCAGTGTCATTGCATGTATATTCCTCTCATAAACCACACATGGATCCACCGGTGTCATTGCATGTTTGTTCTTCTGATGAACCACATCTAGATACATTGCATGTCTGTTCTTCTCACAAACCACATAAGGATCCACCAGTGCCATTGGATGTGTGTTCCTTTCATGAACCACACCCAGTGTCATTGCATGTGTGTTCTTCTCACAAACCACACATGGATCCACCAGTATCATTGCATGTTTGTTCTTTTTAGGAACCACAACCCGTCTCATTGCATTTGTGTTCTTCTCACAAACCACACGAGGATCCACCAGTGTCATTGCATGTCTGCTCTTTTCATTAACCATAGTTAGAGTCATTGCATGTGTGTTCTTTTCACAAATCACATATTACCAGTGTCATTGCATGTGTGTTCTTCTCATAAACCACATATGGATCCACCCAGTGTGATTGCATGTGTGTTTTTCTCACAAAGCACATAAGGATCCACCAGTGTCATTGGATGTGTGTTCTTTTCATGAACCACACCCAGTATCATTGCATGTTCTTCTCACTAACCACACATGGATCCACCGGTGCCATTGCATGTGTGTTCTTCTCATGAACCACATCTGGAGTCATTTCATGACTGTTCTTTTCACAAACCACATATGGATCCACTAGTGGCATTGCATGTCGTTTCTTTTCATGAACCACAGCTAGAGTCATTGCATGTATGTTCTTCTCACAAACCACATAAGGATCCACCGGTGTCATTGCATGTCTGTTATTGTCATGAACCAGACATGGATCCAACCAGTGTGATTGCATGTATGTTCTTTTCACAAACCACATATGGTCCACCAGTGTCATTGCATGTCTATTCTTTTCATGAACCACAGCTAGAGTCATTGCATGTGTGTTCTTTTCACAAACCACAGCTAGAGTCATTGCATGTGTGTTCTTCTCACAAACCACATAAGGACACAGCAGTGTCATTGCATGTGTGTTTTTTTCATGAACCACACCCAGTGTCATTGCATGTGTGTTCCTCTAACAAACCACACATGGTTCCACCAGTGTCATTGGATGTGTGTTCTTGTCACAAACCACATCTAGAGTCATTGCATGTCTATTCTTCTCACAAACCACACATGGTTCCACCAGTGTCATTGGATGTGTGTTCTTGTCACAAACCACATCTAGAGTCATTGCATGTCTATTCTTCTCACAAACCACATAAGGATCCATCTGTGTCATCGGATGTGTGTTCTTTTCATGAACCACACCCAATGTCATTGCATGTGTGTTCTTCTCACAAACCACACATGGATCCACCAGTATCTTTGCATGGTTGTTCTTTTCATGAACCACAGCCAGTGTCATTGCATGTGTGTTCTTCTCACAAACCACACATGGATCGACAAGTGTCATTGCATGTATGCTCTTTTCATTAACCATATCTCGAGTCATTGGATGTGTGTTTTTTTCACAATCCACATATCACCAGTGTCATTGCATGTGTGTTCTTCTCATAAACCACATATGCATCCACCAAGTGTGATTGCATGTGTGTCCTTCTCACAAACCACATAAGGATCCACCAGTGTCATTGCATGTGTGTTCTTTTCATGAACCACACCCAGTGTCATTGCATGTGTGTTCTTCTCACAAACCACACATGGATCGACTGGTGTCATTGCATGTGTGTTCTTCTCATGAACCACATCTATAGGCATTGCATGTCTATTCTTCTCACAAACCACATAAGGATCCACCAGTGTCATTGGATGTGTGTTCTTTTAATGATCCACACCTAGTGCCATTGCATGTGTGTTCTTATCACAAACCACACATGGATCCACCAGTGTCATTGCATGTGTGTTCTTTTCATGAACCACATAAGGATACACCAGTGTCATTACATGTGTGTTCTTCTCACAAACCACATATGGATCCACCAGTGTCATTGCATGTCTGTTATTTTCATGAACCACAGCTAGATTCATTGCATGTGTGTTCTTTTCAGAAACCATAGCTAGAGTCATTGCATGTGTATTCTTCTCACAAACCACATAAGGATACACCAGTGTCGTTGCATGTGTGTTCTTTTCATAAACCACACCCAGTGTCATTGCATGTGTGTTCGTCTCACAAAGCACACATGGATCCACCAGTGTCATTGCATGTGTGTTCTTCTCATGAACCACATCTAGAGTCATTCCATGTGTGTTGTTTTCACAAACCACATATCTTCGCCTATAAGTTGCCTCTTGACCTAAAAACCAATGGGGGTTTGACGTTTTTCTAGAAAGAGTTCCGCTTCGCCGCCACCACCATATTCCATGATTCGGACCTAGAAACTCCGTTCTGGCACGGGGAATTGGAGGAGATCATCACCATCATCATCATCATCACCATCGCTTCTTCATTGACCATCCATGTTTCCCCCATCTATGAGTGAGTAATCCCCCGCTGTAGGATATGGTGATGGTAGGGATTGGATGAGATCGTTCATGTAATGGCATCAGATTGTTAGGGCATGGTGCCTAGTATCTATTATTAATGCTTTTTGACTTTGTTGCAACTTGTTATGCTTAATGCTTGTCACTAGGGCCCGAGTGCCATGATTTCAGATCTGAACATGTTATTAATTAATTATGATAGTATTGTTTATGGTCTTACCTACATGTTGTATACACATATTGTTGTCCGGAACCAAAGGCCCCGAAGTGACAGCAATCGGGATAACCGGAGGGAATGGCTTTGATGTGAGGATCACATGTGTTCACGGAGTGTTAATGCTTTGCTCTAGTGCTCTGTTAAAAGGAGCACCTTAATTGCCAGTAGTTCCCTTGAGGCCCCGCTGCAAACGGGCTAGCAGGACAAAAGATGTCGTGCAAGTTCTCATTGCGAGCACGTATGACTATATAAGGAACACATGCCTAGGATTATTTAGTACTTGGATGCTTTATCTTATTTATCTTCAAATGTCCTACGTTCTGATTGCTATATGAATTGTCTTGTCCATGCAACGCCCGTCCATCCATCCCTATGCCTACCGCCCTTTAATCCTATTGTTTACTACAATTGTTACTACTGTATTTACTTTTACTACTGCTATTACTTTACTATTGCTACTACAAAACTGTTGCTACTGATAAACTGTTGTGAGCAAGATTGTTTCCAGGTGCAGCTGAATTGACAACTCAGTTGTTAAGGCTTATAAATATTCTTTGTCTTCCCTTGTGTCAAATCAATAAATTGGGTTTCACTTCCCTCAAAAATACTGCGATACACCCCGTATACTTCTGGGTCATCAAGACTATTTTCTGGCACCGTTGCTGGGGAGCATAGCTTTATTTATCAAGTTCACTTGGAATCACTATTGTTCGCTGCCATCCATCCATCATGGGTAAGTCTCGTGATGGTAAGGTTCCTATTTTACCATCCACTACAAGAAGAGGTACGGTTCTTAACACCTCCGTTGCTCTTGATTCACCATATATTATGAGTAAACTCCTTACACCACCACATACACATGCTACACACACTACTACTACTACTACTCTTGATTGGGCATTACAACATAATACATAGACCGCCATCCAACTGCATCTATGACTAATAATCCACCTTCAGGTTATCATCTGAACCCCCTCCAGTATTAAGTTGCAAGCAACAGATTATTGCTTTACGAACTATGTGTAAAGTAAACAATACAATTGTTCTATGAACAAAGGATTGTTGTTTTCTCCCTAGTAGCAACAACACATCTAGTACCTTAGAGATTTCTGTCACTTCCCCAGATTACCAGAGGCATGAACCCACTATCGAGCATCAATACTAACTCTTGGAGTTGCTAGCATCTACTTGGCCAATATAGCTACTAACAACGGAAAGCATGCAAGATCACAAATAACAAAGACATGATAGAATCAATAATCAATCTGAAATAGCATCTCAATATCCATTGGATCCCCGCAAACACAACATGTATGAATTACAAATAGATGATCTTGATCATGAACGGAGCTCACAAGATCTAAACATGAAAGCAGAAAGGAGGAGAACCAGCCATCTAGCTACTATATGGATCCGTAGTCCCAGGATGAACTACTCACGCATCACACCGGAGGATTGCATGGTGATGAAGAAGGCCTCCAGGGTGAATTCCCCTCTCCGGCAGGGTGCCGGGAAGAGCTTCAGATCCCTCCCGATCTTGGGATGGAGATGACGGCGGCTACAGACTCTTTCATGGATTTTTGAACGGGTACTTAGGGTTTTCATCCTGAGGGCAATATATAGGCGGAAGGAGAGGCCAAGGGGGTGCCGGGAGCGGCCACACCACCCCCTGGCGCGGGCCAGGCCTAGCCGCGTGGCCAGGTGGTGTGGTGGCTCCCTGGCCCTTCTCCGTCTCGTATTCTGGCACTTGATCCCTTCCGGAAAAATAGGCACTTTGGCTTTTGTCCCGTCCAATTCCGAGAATATTCATTTTCTGACTTTCCTGGAACCGAAAACAGCAGAAAACAGGCAACTGGCACTGTGGCTCTTGTTAATAGGTTAGTCCAAGAAATCATATGAAAAGTACTCCAAAGTTGGAACAAAACACAAGAAAGTGGATAAAACCAAGCATGGAACATCAAAAATTATGGATACATTTGCAATGTATTAGTGATATCCCTTACTCTAAACCTCCTGATCAATGCTTAGAAGAATTCGATATTTTTATTGTTAAGCAAGATAATTTCAATAAAAGGGTGAAAAATCATTTAATGGAAAACTCTAGAGCTATTGTTGAGTTGAAGGATATTGTGGAAAGAACCTCTAATGATGTTAAAATGCTTGTCAAACATTTTCAAATGGTCCAAACTCAAATTGATCAGCTTATTAAAGTACAAAAAAACTTGCTAGTTAATGCTGCTAAAGAAAAACATGCTTATGAAATTAGAACTAGAAGTGGTGCTGCTACCCAGGATCCTCTATATCCTGAGGGGCATCCTAAAAGAATTGAGCAGGATTCTCAACAAGCTGAAAATAGTGGTACTACTCCTAAGAAAAGAAAGAAGAAACATAAATCTATTGTAGAACCCTCCGAACCTGCTAAAGATCCTAATAGTATATATGTCTCTGATGCTGAAACTAAAAGTGGTAATGAAGAAAATGATGTTCCTAATAAAGAAAAAGTTGATTAAGAACCTAAAAGGCACACTAAGAATACTAAATACACTAAAGAAAATTTTGTTACTAAGAAACATGGTAGTGAAAGAGAGCCTTGGGTCCAAAAACCTATGCCTTTCCCTGATAAGAATCACAAGTCAAAGGAACATGAACATTATAATAAGTTTTATGAATGGATGAAACCTTTATTCTTGCAAATTCCTTTAACTGATGCTATTAAATTGCCTCCTTATTCAAAGTATATGAAGGATATTGTCTCGAATAAAAGGAAGATCCCTAATGAAGAAATTTCTACTTTGCTTGCTAATTATTCCTTTAATGGTAAGGTTCCAAAGAAACTTGGAGACCCAAGGATTCCAACTATCCCGTGCTCTATTAAAAATAGTTATGTTAGAACTGCTTTGTGTGATTTGGGTGCAGGAGTTAGTGTTATGCCTTTTTCTCACTACAAGAGACTTCAACTAGAAAAACTAATATGAACTGATATATCTTTGCAAATGGCTGATAAATCTACTACCATTCCTGTTGGTATATGTGAGGATGTACCTGTTCAAGTGGCTCATAATTTCTTGATATTAACTGATTTTGTTGTGCTTGAAATGCCTAAAGATGATAATATGTCTATTATTCTTGGGAGACCTTTTCTTAATACTGTAGGAGCTATTGTTAATTGTAATCAAGGAAAGGTGACTTTTAATGTTAATGACAAAGAGCATACTGTCTATTTCCCCAAGAAGATTGATAGGGCTTATGGTTTAAATTCAATTGAACATGTTGAGGGCATTCAAGTTGGAGAAATATATTGTCCCATACCAAGAGAAAAATATGAAACTATTATGATTGGGACCATTGCTATCAAGGTTGAGCTAACATAATCATTAGTGGAACACAAAGTTTTGTTTAATATAAAATTGTTTTGGTAACAAGACCTGATCAACCTTGTTAACAAAAGGATTTCAATGAACAAAATAATGTTTTCACCGTGATTATCTTTGTTTACTTTTATTTTATCTTTTCTAGTTTTTCCCTTCGTTTAGTTTACTTTTCTTTTGGTAGTTGCTTGCATGTTAGACTGTCTTAGAACTTCGGAAGTTTTTGTTTTGTCATTGCATCATTCCAGAAACCTTTTTCTGTCAGAAAATCATTCATCTGTCCCTGAAAATTGCTCAAAAATAAAGTGTCTCGAAAAATTCTAGAAAATTCATATTAAATTTTTACATGAAAAAAGGGGCAGAGAAGTGCCTGGAGAGTACCAAGGGGGCCCACCAGGCAGGCACACCTCCTGGTGGCGTGGCCAGCCCAGGGTGCGCCTGGCCATGGTGTGGGCCACCCCTGGCCCTCCACTCACTCTCTCACTTCCCACTTCTTTCTCTCTCCCGAGAAAACATTAGTTCTTTGCTCGAAATCGCATTCTTGCTGTTCTTGCCCATGATTTTTCGATCTCCTTGCTCAGCCCATCTTTGCTGCTGAAAATTGGAGCATTTTTTCTCCGGTATGTGACTCCTCCGCTTGTCCAAGTAGATTTGTGTTTAGTGGTTTATATATTGAGTATTTTGCTGCTGTAGGTGACAGGTTATGAGAGCTTGTAAGCTTGTTCAATGCTTAGAGATATTGTTTTGATGCATGTTTAGGCCTCTTACAAGTCCCTATGAGTAGTGCCCGTCGTTATGTATTCACTTTGCAATCACTTGTGTAATGGATGTTTAAATTTCAGAATAGAAGATGAATGAATATCAGCTCAACCAACATGAACCGAGGGTACCTCCTCGCCATACTACGGAGGCTCTCCATCTTGGCCATCTTGGGATTGATACCCACTTAGGCCAAAAGCCTAAGCTTGGGGGAGGTACACCGACATCACACTCATCTCCATACCATGTTTAATCGGTACTTTGTATAATCATGTTGCGTTCTCTTTTCAGTTTTTGTTCTTTCTTTACTTTCGCTTTCTAAAACACAAAAAGACCAAAAATATTCTGTTATTTCTCTTTGTTTGCTTCTTCTTCTTTTTGCCTTGGTTTGCTTTTTCCTCTTTCCTTTGTTTGAACTATTCAAAAAACCCAAAAATATTTTCCTTTGCATGTTTTTCCTTTTTGTTCTTGCCTTTAAAAATCAAAAACACCAAAAATATTTGTTGTTCTTCTTTGGTTTTGTGAAGTTTGTTGCAGGGTTCAGCAGTCCTCAGTGGAATTTGGTTTCATGTTATTATTCAAGCTACACAAGTGAAGGGCAATAATGAGGATTAATGACAACTTGAGGTGTGGTAAGAGGCTGGTAATGAACTCTGTTTGTTTTCATTTTTGTACATATACTCATCATTGTGGGCATGCTTAGTCTGTTCATGTAGGGTGTATGTTATTTATGGATGCTTAGTAGTTCTTGCTTTCTTATGATTAGCTCCAGCTCGCTAATAGTTTGTAGCATGTGATATGAATGTTTGCTTGCATTGCTCTATTCATAACTTGGTATGACACTGTGGTATCTTCCTCTGAATGTTTCACTTGAATTGACTTGGCACATGTCCATACATGCATATGATTGAAATAATAATCAGTTAAGCCTCGATGAATTATTTTGCCTCAGGGGTCTTGAATCACTTTCATGCCATGATTAGTCCTGTTTTGTTGCAAGCATGATTATGACAGTTATTGCTCTCTCGTTTGTCGCTCCTTTACTATTGCTAGCCTTCACTTGCACTGAGTATAAGCTTTACTCGTGTTTCCAACTCCCTAAAACCAATATTGCCAAAAGTGTCCACCATACCTACCTAATAGCATCATTTGCTATTCCGTGCATATTTAGTATGCCTTGTTTTCTTCCGAATAAAATGTTTGCTTGTTATGAGAAAGTTAGTTAGTAAAGCTCTCACGAACTTGATGGCACACTTTACTTTCTTTCACTTAATAATCTTGAACCACTGTGTCCATCTTTGTTGCGTATATGCTTGCGCTTTATAAGTTGAAGTTAGCAGAACCATGTATCATGGGGAACGCTTTCAACATTGCACTGGTACTTTGTACCTCGTTGATATCACGATTCTTTTCCTTATGGATCCCGGCGATGTGAAATAAAAGGGGAACTTGTAAGATCATGGAGTTTGTATATGTGTTAGAGAAACGCCTGGGCCGCTAGCCTAAGCCATGCCTAATCATGGTGGAAACTTGCAGCATAACCATAATGAGCATTCTATGAAGCATCCTCAATAAAAATCTATGCAAATAGCAAATAAAAAGATCGTTGAGATGCTCATTGTCTGCTTGCCTTGTCTTTTTGATTATGGGATAGCTCATGCATCATGTGCAAGGGGTACCCGTTGGCGGTTCTCTATGATACATATGTACTTACAATGACAAGAGCTTACTTGTGACTAAAGTTGAGTAGCATGAGGTTCGGTACTTGCAAGTAAGGGTCCTGAGATTTTAACTTATAACTTGTCAAGCATATCCTCTTAGTTGTGTCACTTTAACCTTAACCATTTAAAGATGCTTATGATAGGGGCAATGAGAGCTCAAAGCTAATGAGTACCATACTTTTAGCATTTGGAAGCCTTTCAAACTTTTCAAAACCTTTTTCATTTCCTTGTTGAGTCACCACCCATTCTATGAGCACCTTCTTGAGAGCATAGTTGCCATTCTTAGTGTAATGTGCTTGTCTCAAAACTGGATTAATTGTGTTATGACTTTGATGCTTGTATCTTTGATATCTTTACTTCTAGTCTTCACTTGAACTTCAGAGATGCCTTGGCATTTACCTTTGCTCTACAATCAAAGGCAAGCAAGATACCACTCTATCATACCTTGTTATGAGCATTGCAATGTTGCTTATGTTTATGTTTCATGCTACTTATTATTTTTGAGTTGGAATCTCTTCATAGCTTGCAATGACTACTAAGTAAACTTAGTTGCATATTCTTTATTATGAATTGCCTGATTAGTTGACCATATGCTGAGAATATATACATCTTACGAAGCAAATGTGTTCGTGAAAGTTTCTTTTATCGCACTTAGTTTTCAAATGAATTGCTTGAGGACAAGCAATAAGCTAAGCTTGGGGGGAGTTGATATGTCCAAAACGTATCTACTTTCCCAAACACTTTTGCTATTATTTTTCCTCTAAACTTGTGTGATTTGGATACAACTAACATGGACTAACGTTGTTTTCAGCAGAATTACCTTGGTGTCTAGTTTTTGTGCAGGAAATCAACTATCAGGAAAAATCCCGGAAAATATGCCAAAAATCCTATTTCACCAGAAGACTCACGGAGCCAGCAGACGAGACGGAGTAGGGCCACGAGGGGCTCGCACCACCTAGCCATGCAGGCCAGGCCAGGCCACGCCTAGGGGTGGTGTGGCTGCCTCGTCTTCCCCCTCGACCTTCCTCTTCGCCTATAAGTTGCCTCTTGACCTAAAAACCAAGGGGGGTTCGACGTTTTTCTAGAAAGAGTTCCGCTTCGCCGCTGCCACCAGATTCCACTATTCGGACCCAGAAACTCCGTTCTGGCACACTGCCAGGACAGGGAATTGGAGGAGATCATCGCCATCATCATCACCATCACTTCTCGATCGACCATCCATGTTTCCCCCGTCTATGAGTGAGTAATCCCCCGACGTAGGCTATGGGGATGGTAGGGATTGGATGAGATCATTCATGTAATGGCATCAAATTATTAGGGCATGGTGCCTAGTATCTATTATTAGTGCTTTTTGACTTTGTTGCAAATTTTATGCTTAATGCTTGTCACTAGGGCCCGAGTGTCATGATTTCAGATCTGAACATGTTATTGATTCATTATGATAGTATTGTTTATGGTCTTACCTGCAAGTTGTATACACATATTGTTGTCTGGAACCAAAGGCCCCGAAGTGACAGCAATCGGGATAACCGGAGGGACTGGATTTGATGTGAGGATCACATGTGTTCACGGAGTGTTAATGCTTTGCTCCGGTGCTCTATTAATTATCAGTAGTTCCCTTGAGGCCCCGCTGCAAATGAACTGGCAGGACAAAAGATGTTGTGCCAGTTCTCATTGCGAGCACGTATGAATATATATGGAACACATGCCTAGGATTATTTAGTACTTGGATGCTTTATCTTATTTATCTTCAAATACCCTATGTTCTTATTGCTATATGAATTGTCTTGTCCATGCAATGCCCGTCCATACATCCCTATGCCTACCGCACTTCAATCCTACTATTTACTGCAATTGTTACTACTGTCTTTACTTTTACTACTGCTATTACTTTACTATTGCTACTACAAAACTGTTGATACTGATAAAATGTTGTGAGCGAGATTGTTTCCAGGTGCAGCTGAATTAACAACTCAGTTGTTAAGGCTTCTAAATATTCTTTGGCTCCCCTTGTGTCGAATCAATAAATTGGGTTTCACTCCCCTCGAAAATACTGCGATACACCCCCTATACTTGTGGGTCATCATTCTTATCACAAACCACATAAGGATCCACCAGTGTCATTGGATGTGTGTTCTTTTCATGAACCTTACCTAGTGTCATTGCATGTGTGTTCTTCTCACAAACCACACATGGATCCACCGGTGTTATTGCATGTGTGTTCTTCTCATGAACCACATCTAGAGTCATTGCATGTCTGTTCTTCTCACAAACCACATAAGGATCCACCACTATCATTGGATGTGTGTTCTTTTCATGAACCACAACCAGTGTCATTGGATGTGTGTTCTTCTCACAAACCACACATGGATCCACCAGTGTCGTTGCATGTGTATTCTTTTCATGAACCACACATGGATCCACCCAGTGTGACTGCATGTCTGTTCTTTTCACAAACCACATATGGATCCACAAGTGTCATTGCATGTCTGTTCTTTTCACAAACCACATATGGATCCACCAGTGTCATTGCATGACTGTTCTTTTCACAAACCACATCAGGATCCACCAATGTCATTGGATGTGTGTTCTTTTCATGAACCACACCCAGTGTGATTGCATGTCTATTCTTTTCACAAACCACATATGGATCCACCAGTGTCATTGCATGTCTGTTCTTTTCATGAACCACAACTAGAGTCATTGCATGTGTGTTCTTTTCACAAACCATAGCTAGAGTCATTGCATGTTTCTTCTTCTCACAAACCACATAAGGATACACCAGTGTCATTGCATCTGTGTTCTTTTCATGAACCACACCTAGTGTCATTGCATGTATGTTCCTCTCACAAACCACACATGGATCCACCAGTGTCATTGCATGTGTGTTCTTCTCATGAACCACATCTAGAGGCATTGCATATCTGTTCTTCTCACAAACCACATAAGGATCCACCAGTGTCATTGGATGTGTGTTATTTTCATGAACCACACCCAGTGTCATTGCATGTGTGTTCTTATCACAAACCACACATGGATCCACTAGTATCATTGCATGTTTGTTCTTTTCATGAACCACAACCAGTGTCATTGCATGTGTGTTCTTCTCACAAACCACACATGGATCCACAAGTGTCATTGCATGTTTTCTCTTTTCATTAACCATAGTTAGAGTCATTGCATGTGTGTTATTTTCACAAACCACATATCACTAGTGTCATTGGATGTGTGTTCTTCTCATAAACAACATATGGATCCACCAAGTGTGATTGCATGTGTGTTATTTTCACAAACCACATAAGGATCTACCAGTGTCATTGGATGTGTGTTCTTTTCATGAACCACACCTAGTGTCATTGCATGTGTGTTCTTATCACAAACCACACATGGATCCACTAGTATCATTGCATGTTTTTTCTTTTCATGAACCACAGCCAGTGTCATTGCATGTGTCTTCTTCTCACAAACCACACATGGATCCACCAGTGTCATTGCATGTATTCTCTTTTCATTAACCATAGTTAGAGTCATTGCATGTGTGTTCTTTTCACAAACCACATATCGCCAGTGTCATTGGATGTATGTTCTTCTCATAAAAAACATATGGATCAACCAAGTGTGATTGCATGTGTGTTCTTTTCACAAACCACATAAGGATCTACCAGTATCATTGGATGTGTGTTCTTTTCATGAACCACACCTAGTGTCATTGCATGTGTGTTCTTCTCACAAACCACACATGGATCCACCGATGTCATTGCATGTGTGTTCTTCTCATGAACCACATCTAGAGTCATTGCATGTCTGTTCTTCTCATGAACCACACCTAGTGTCATTGCATGTTTGTTCCTCTCATAAACCACACATGGATCCACCCAGTGTGATTGCATGTCTATTCTTCTCACAAACCACATATGGATCCACCAGTGTCATTGCATGTATCTTCCTCTCATAAACCACGCATGGATCCACCAGTGTCATTGCATGTGTGTTCTTCTCATGAACCACCTCTAGAGTCATTGCATGTGTGTTCTTTTCACAAACCACACATGGATCCACCGATGTCATTGCATGTGTGTTCTTCTCATGAACCACATCTAGGGTCATTGCATGTCTGTTCTTCTCACAAACCACATAAGGATCCACCAGTGTCATTGGATGTGTGTTCTTTTCATGAACCACTCCCAGTGTCATTGGATGTGTGTTCTTCTCACATACCACACATGGATCCACCAGTGTCGTTGCATGTGTGTTCTTTTCATGAACCACACATTAATCCACCTAGTGTGATTGCATGTCTATTCTTTTCACAAACCACATATGGATCCACTAGTGTCATTGGATGTCTGTTCTTTTCATGAACCACACCCAGTGTCATTGCATGTTTGTTCCTCTCATAAACCACACATGGATCCACCTAGTGTGATTGCATGTCTGTTCTTCTCACAAACCACATATGGATCCACCTGTGTCATTGCATGTATGTTCCTCTCATAAACCACACATGGATCCACCAGTGTCATTGCATGTGTGTTCTTCTCATGAACCACATCTAGAGTCATTACATGTGTGTTCTTTTCACAAACCACATATCACCAGTGTCATTACATGTGTGTTCTTCTCATAAACCACGTATGGATCCACCTAGTGTGATTGCATGTCTGTTCTTTTCACAAACCACATATGGATCCACCAGTGTCATTGCATGTCTGTTCTTTTCATGAACCATAGCTAGAGTCATTGCATGCCTGTTCTTCTCACAACCCACATAAGGATCCACCGGTGTTATTGCATGTGTGTTCTTCTCATGAACCACACCTGGATCCACCCAGTGTGATTGCATGTCTGTTATTTTCACAAACCACATATGGATCCACCAGTGTCATTGCATGTCTGTTCTTTTCATGAACCATAGCTAGAGTCATTGCATGTGTGTTCTTTTCATGAACCACAACTAGAGTCATTGCATGTGTCTTCTTCTCATAAACCACATAAGGATACACCAGTGGCATTGCATGTGTGTTCTTCTCATGAACAATAGCTAGAGCCATTGCATGTATGTTCTTCTCACAAACCACATAAGGATCCACCTGTGTCATTGGATGTGTGTTCTTTTCATTAACCACACCCAGTGTCATTGGATGTTTGTTCTTCTCACAAACCACACATGGATCCACCAGTGTCATTGCATGTGTGTTCTTTTCATGAACCACACATGGATCCACCCAGTGTGATTGCATGTCTGTTCTTTACACAAACCACATATGGATCCACCAGTGTCATTGCATGTCTGTTCTTTTCATGAAACACACCGAGTGTCATTGCATGTCTGTTCCACTCATAAACCACACATGGATCCACCGGTGTCATTGCATGTGTGTTCTTCTCATGAATCACATCTAGAGTCATTGCATGTTTCTTCTTTTCACAAACCACAGAAGGATCCACTAGTGTCATTGGATGTGTGTTCTATTCATGAACCACACCCAGTGTCATTGCATGTGTGTTCTTCTCACAAACCACACATGGATCCACCAGTATCATTGCATGTTTGTTCTTTTTAGGAACCACAACCCGTCTCATTGCATTTGTGTTCTTCTCACAAACCACACGAGGATCCACCAGTGTCATTGCATGTCTGCTCTTTTCATTAACCATAGTTAGAGTCATTGCATGTGTGTTCTTTTCACAAACCACATATCACCAGTGTCATTGCATGTGTGTTCTTCTCATAAACCACATATGGATCCACCCAGTGTGATTGCATGTTTGTTCTTTTCACAAACCACATATGGATCCACCAGTGTCATTGCGTGGCTGTTATTTTCATGAACCACAGCTAGAGTCATTGCATGTCTTTTCTTCTCACAAACCACATAAGGATCCATTGCTGTCATTGCATGTCTATTCTTTTCATGAACCACACATGGATCCACCCAGTGTGATTGCATGTCTGTTCTTTTCACAACTCACATATGGATCCACGAGTGTCATTGCATGTATGTTCTTTTCATGAACCATAGGTAGAGTCATTTCATGTGTGTTCTTTTAACAAACCACAGCTAGTGTGATTGCATGTCCGTTCTTTTCACAAACCACATAAGGATACACCAGTGTCATTGCATGTCTGCTCTTTTCATGAACCACACCTAGTGTCATTGCATGTGTGTTCCTCTCACAAACCACACATGGATCCACCAGTGTCATTGCATGTGTGTTCTTCTCATGAACCACATCTAGATTCATTGCATGTCTGTTCTTCTCACAAACCACACATGGATCCACTGGTGTCATTGCATGTGTGTTCTTCTCATGAACCACATCTAGAGTCGTTGCATGTCTGTTCTTCTCACAAACCACATAAGGATCCAGCACTATCATTGGATGTGTGTTCTTTTGATGAACCACACCTAGTGTCATTGCATGTGTGTTCTTCTCACAAACCACACATGGATCCACCAGTGTCATTAGATGTCTGTTCTTCTCATGAACGACATCTAGAGTCATTGCATGTCTGATCTTTTCACAAACCACATAAGGATCCACCAGTGTCATTGCATGTCTATTCTTTTCATGAACCACACCTAGTGTCATTGCATGTTTGTACATCTCATAAACCACACATGCATCCACCAGTTTCATTGCATGTGTGTTCTTCTCATGAACCACATATAGCGTCATTGCATGTCTATTATTCTCACAAACCACATAAGGATGCACCAGTGTCATTGGATGTGTATTCTTTTCATGAAGCACACCCAGTGTCATTGCATATGTGTTCTTCTAACAAACCATAGCCAGTGTCATTGCATGTGTGTTATTTTCACAAACCATAGCCAGTGTCATTGCATGTGTGTTCTTCTCACAAACCACACATGGATCCACCAATGTCATTGCATGTGTGTTCTTTTCACAAACGACATATCACTATTTTCACTGCATGTGTGTTCTTCTCATAACCCACATATGGATGCACCCACTGTGATTGCATGTCTATTCTTTTCACAAACCACATATGGATCCACCAGTGTCATTGCATGTTTGTTCTTTTCATAAACCACAGCTAGAGTCATTGCATGTGTGTTCTTTTCATGAACCACAGCTAGAGTCATTGCATATGTGTTCTTCTCATAAACCACACATGGATCCACCCAGTGTGATTGCATGTCTGTTATTTTCACAAACCACATACGGATCCACCAGTGTCATTGCATGTTTGTTCTTTTCATGAACCAGAGCTAGAGTCATTGCATGTGTGTTCTTTTCATGAACCATAGCTAGAGTCATTGCATGTGTGTTCTTCTCATAAACCACATTAGGATACACCAGTGGCATTGTATGTGTGTTATTCTCATAAACACTAGCTAGAGCCATTGCATGTATGTTCTTCTCACAAACCACATAAGGATCCACCAGTGTCATTGGATGTGTGTTCTTTTCATGAACCACACCCAGTGTCATTGGATGTTTGTTCTTCTCACAAACCACACATGGATCCACCAGTGTCATTGCATGCGTGTTCTTTTCATCAACCACACATGGATCCACCCAGTGTGATTGCATGTTTGTTCTTTACACAAACCACATATGGATCCACCAGTGTCATTGCATGTCTGTTCTTTTCATGAAACACACCCAGTGTCATTGCATGTCTGTTCCTCTCATAAACCACACATGGATCCACCGGTGTCACTGCATGTGTGTTTTTCTCATGAACCACATCTAGAGTCATTGCATGTCTGATCTTTTCACAAACCACATAAGGATCCACTAGTTTCATTGGATGTGTGTTATATTCATGAACAACACCCAGTGTCATTGCATGTGTATTCTTCTCACAAACCACACATGGATCCACTAGTGTCATTGCATGTGTGTTCTTTTCATGAACCACACCCAGTGTGATTGCATGTCTGTTCCTCTCACAAACCACACATGGATCCACCAGTGCCATTGCATGTGTGTTCTTCTCAGGAACCTCATCTGGAGTCATTGCATGTATGTTCTTTTCACAAACCACATATCACCAGTGTCATTGCATGTGTGTTCTTCTCATAAACCACATATGGATCCACCAAGTGTGATTGCATGTCTGTTCTTTTCACAAACCATATATGGATCCACCAGTGTCATTGCATGTGTGTTCTTTTCATGAACCACAGCTAGAGTCATTGCATGTCTATTCTTCTCACAAACCACATAAGGATCCACCGGTGTCATTGCATGTCTGTTCTTTTCATGAACCACACATGGATCCACCTAGTGTGATTGCATGTCTGTTATTTTCACAACCCACATATGGATCCACGAGTGTCATTGCATGTCTGTTCTTTTCATGAACCACAGGTAGAGTCATTGCATGTGTGTTCTTTTCACAAACCACAGCTAGTGTGATTGCATATCTGTTATTTTCACAAACCACATAAGGATACACCTGTGCCATTGCATGTCTGTTCTTTTCACAAACCATATATGGATCCACCAGTGTCATTGCATGTGTGTTCTTCTCATGAACCACATCTAGAGTCATTGCATGTCTGTTCTTCTCACAAACCACACATGGATCCACCGGTGTCATTGCATGTGTGTTCTTCTTGTGAACGACATCTAGAGTCATTGCATGTCTGTTCTTGTCACAAACCACATAAGGATCCACAATTGTCATTGGATGTGTGTTCTTTTCATGAACCACACCCAGTGTCATTGCATGTGTGTTCTTCTCACAAACCACACATGGATCCACCAGTGTCATTGGATGTTTGTCATTGTCATGAACGACATCTAGAGTCATTGCATGGCTGTTCTTCTCACAAACCACATAAGGATCCACCGGTGTCATTGCATGTCTGTTCTTTTCATGAACCACACCCAGTGTCATTGCATGTTTGTTCCTCTCATAAACCACACATGCATCCACCGGTGTCATTGCATGTGTGTTCTTCTCATGAACCACATCTAGAGTCATTGCATGTCTATTCTTCTCACAAACCACATAAGGATCCACCAGTGTCATTGGATGTGTGTTCTTTTCATGAACCACACCCAGTGTCATTACATGTGTGTTCTTCTCACAAACCACAAATGGATCCACCAGTATCATTGCATGCATGTTCTTTTCACAAACCACAGCCAGTGTCATTGCAGGTGTGTTATTCTCACAAACCACACATGGTTCCACCAGTGTCATTGCATGTGTGTTCTTCTCATGAACCACAGCTAGAGTCATTGCATGTCTGTTCTTCTCACAAACCACATAAGGATCGACAAGTGTCATTGGATGTGTGTTCTTTTCATGAACCACACCCAGTGTTATTGGATGTGTGTTCTTTACACAAACCACATATCACCAGTGTCATTGCGTGTGTGTTCTTCTCATAAACCACATATGGATCCACCTAGTGTGATTGCATGTCTGTTCTTTTCACAAACCACATATGGATCCACCAGTGTCATTGCGTGGCTGTTATTTTCATGAACCACAGCTATAGTCATTGCATGTCTGTTCTTCTCACAAACCACATAAGGATCCATTGCTGTCATTACATGTCTATTCTTTTCATGAACCACACATGGATTCAACAAGTGTGATTGCATGTCTGTTCTTTTCACAACTCACATATGGATCCACTAGTGTCATTGCATGTATGTTCTTTTCATGAACCATAGGTAGAGTCATTTCATGTGTGTTCTTTTAACAAACCACAGCTAGTGTGATTGCATGTCTGTTCTTTTCACAAACCACATAAGGATACACCAGTGTCATTGCATGTCTGCTCTTTTCATGAACCACACCTAGTGTTATTGCATGTGTGTTCCTCTCACAAACCACACATGGATCCACCAGTGTCATTGCATGTGTGTTCTTCTCATGAACCACATCTGGATTCATTGCATGTCTGTTCTTCTCACAAACCACACATGGATCCACTAGTGTCATTGCATGTGTGTTCTTCTCATGAACCACATCTAGAGTCATTGCATGTCTGTTCTTCTCACAAACCACATAAGGATCCAACACTATCATTGGATGTGTGTTCTTTTGATGAACCACACCTAGTGTCATTGCATGTGTGTTCTTCTCACAAACCACACATGGATCCACCAGTGTCATTAGATGTCTGTTCTTCTCATGAACGACATCTAGAGTCATTGCATGTCTGATCTTTTCACAAACCACATAAGGATCCACCAGTGTCATTGCATGTCTATTCTTTTCATGAACCACACCCAGTGTCATTGCATGTTTGTACATCTCATAAACCACACATGAATCCACCAGTTTCATTGCATGTGTGTTCTTCTCATGAACCACATATAGCGTCATTGCATGTCTATTATTCTCACAAACCACATAAGGATGCACCAGTGTCATTGGATGTGTGTTCTTTTCATGAAGCACACCTAGTGTCATTGCATATGTGTTCTTCTAACAAACCATAGCCAGTGTCATTGCATGTGTGTTATTTTCACAAACCATAGCCAGTGTCATTGCATGTGTGTTCTTCTCACAAACCACACATGGATCCACCAATGTCATTGCATGTGTGTTCTTTTCACAAACGACATATCACTATTGTCATTGCATGTGTGTTCTTCTCATAACCCACATATGGATGCACCCAGTGTGATTGCATGTCTATTCTTTTCAGAAACCACATATGGATCCACCAGTGTCATTGCATGTTTGTTCTTTTCATAAACCACAGCTAGAGTCATTGCATGTGTGTTCTTTTCATGAACCACAGCTAGAGTCATTGCATATGTGTTCTTCTCATAAACCACACATGGATCCACCCAGTGTGATTGCATGTCTGTTATTTTCACAAACCACATACGGATCCACCAGTGTCATTGCATGTTTGTTCTTTTCATGAACCAGAGCTAGAGTCATTGCATGTGTGTTCTTTTCATGAACCATAGCTAGAGTCATTGCATGTGTGTTCTTCTCATAAACCACATATGGATCCACCAAGTGTGATTGCATGTCTGTTCTTTTCACAAACCATATATGGATCCACCAGTGTCATTGCATGTGTGTTCTTTTCATGAACCACAGCTAGAGTCATTGCATGTCTATTCTTCTCACAAACCACATAAGGATCCACCGGTGTCATTGCATGTCTTTTCTTTTCATGAACCACACATGGATCCACCTAGTGTGATTGCATGTCTGTTATTTTCACAACCCACATATGGATCCACGAGTGTCATTGCATGTCTGTTCTTTTCATGAACCACAGGTAGAGTCATTGCATGTGTGTTCTTTTCACAAACCACAGCTAGTGTGATTGCATATCTGTTATTTTCACAAACCACATAAGGATACACCTGTGCCATTGCATGTGTGTTCCTCTCACAAACCACACATGGATCCACCAGTGTCATTGCATGTGTGTTCTTCTCATGAACCACATCTAGAGTCATTGCATGTCTGTTCTTCTCACAAACCACACATGGATCCACCGGTGTCATTGCATGTGTGTTCTTCTTGTGAACGACATCTAGATTCATTGCATGTCTGTTCTTGTAACAAACCACATAAGGATCCACAAGTGTCATTGGATGTGTGTTCTTTTCATGAACCACACCCAGTGTCATTGCATGTGTGTTCTTCTCACAAACCACACATGGATCCACCAGTGTCATTGGATGTTTGTCATTGTCATGAACGACATCTAGAGTCATTGCATGTCTGTTCTTCTCACAAACCACATAAGGATCCACCGGTGTCATTGCATGTCTGTTATTTTCATGAACCACACCCAGTGTCATTGCATGTTTGTTCCTCTCATAAACCACACATGCATCCACCGGTGTCATTGCATGTGTGTTCTTCCCATGAACCACATCTAGAGTCATTGCATGTCTATTCTTCTCACAAACCACATAAGGATCCACCAGTGTCGTTGGATGTGTGTTCTTTTCATGAACCACACCCAGTGTCATTGCATGTGTGTTCTTCTCACAAACCACAAATGGATCCACTAGTATCATTGCATGCATGTTCTTTTCACAAACCACAGCCAGTGTCATTGCAGGTGTGTTATTCTCACAAACCACACATGGTTCCACCAGTGTCATTGCATGTGTGTTCTTCTCATGAACCACAGCTAGAGTCATTGCATGTCTGTTCTTCTCACAAACCACATAAGGATCCACAAGTGTCATTGGATGTGTGTTCTTTTCATGAACCACACCCAGCGTTATTGGATGTGTGTTCTTTTCACAAACCACACAAGGATCCACCATGTCGTTGCATGTGTATTCTTTTCATGAACCACACATGGATCCACCCAGTGTCATTGGATGTGTGTTCTTCTCTGAAACACACATGGATCCATCAGTGCCATTGCATGTGTGTTCTTCTCAAGAACCACATCTAGAGTCATTGCATGTGTGTTCTTTTCACAAACCACATATGGATCCACTAGTGTCATTGCATGTGTGTTCTTTTCATGAACCACGCATGGATCCACCCAGTGTGATTGCATGTTTGTTCTTTTCACAAACCACATATGGATCCACCAGTGTCATTGCATGTTTGTTCTTTTCATGAACCACACCCAGTGTCATTGCATGTATGTTCCTCTCATAAACCACACATGGATCCACCAATGTCATTGCATGTGTGTTCTTCTCATGAACCACATCTAGAGTCATTGCATGTCTGTTCTTCTCACAAACCACATAAGGATCCACTAGTGTCATTGGATGTGTGTGTTTTTCATGAACCACAGCTAGAGTCATTGCATGTGTGTTCTTTTCACAAACCACAGCTAGAGTCATTGCATGTGTGTTCTTCTCACAAACCACATAACGATACACCAGTGTCATTGTATGTGTGTTATTCTCATGAACCACAGCTAGAGTCATTGCATGTCTGTTCTTCTCACAAACCATATAAGGATCCACCAGTGTCATTGGATGTGTGCTTTTTTCATTAACCACACCCAGTGGCACTGGATGTGTGTTCTTCTCACAAACCACATAAGGATCCACCAGTGTCATTGGATGTGTGTTCTTTTCATGAACCACACCCAGTGTCATTGGATGTGTGTTCTTCTCACAAAGCACACATGGATCCACTAGTGTCATTGCATGTGTGTTCTTTTCATGATCCACACCCAGTATAATTGCATGTATGTTCCTCTCACAAACCACACATGGATCCACCAGTGCCATTGCATCTGTGTTCTTATCATGAACCACATCTAGAGTCATTGCATGTGTGTTCTTTTCACAAACGACATATCACCAGTGTCATTTCATGTGTGTTCTTATCATAAACCACATATGGATCCACCCAGTGTGATTGCATGTCTGTTCTTTTCACAAACCACATAAGGATCCACCGGTGTCATTGCATGTGTATTCTTTTCATGAACCACACATCGATCCACCCAGTGTGATTGCATGTCTGTTCTTTTCACAAACCACATATGGATCCACCAGTGTCATTGCATGTCTATTCTTTTCATGAACTACACCTAGTGTCATTCCATGTTTGTTCCTCTCATAAACCACACATGGATCCACCAGTGTCATTGCATGTGTGTTCTTCTCATGAACCACATCTAGAGTCATTGCATGTGTGTTGTTTTCACAAACCACATCACCCGTGTCATTGCATGTGTAATCTTCTCATAAACCTCATATGGATACACCCAGTGTGATTGCATGTCTGTCCTTTTCACAAACCACATATGGATCCACCAGTGTCATTGCATGTCTGTTCTTTTCATGAACCACAGCTAGAGTCATTGCATGTCTGTTCTTCTCACCAACCACATAAGGATCCACCGGTGTCATTGCATGTGTGTTCTTCTGATGAACCACACATGGATCCACCTAGTGTGATTGCATGTCTGTTATTTTCACAAACCACATACGGATCCACCAGTGTCATTGTATGTGTGTTATTCTCATGAACCACAGCTAGAGTCATTGCATGTCTGTTCTTCTCACAAACCATATAAGGATCCACCAGTGTCATTGGATGTGTGCTTTTTTCATTAACCACACCCAGTGGCACTGGATGTGTGTTCTTCTCACAAACCACATAAGGATCCACCAGTGTCATTGGATGTGTGTTCTTTTCATGAACCACACCCAGTGTCATTGGATGTGTGTTCTTCTCACAAAGCACACATGGATCCACTAGTGTCATTGCATGTGTGTTCTTTTCATGATCCACACCCAGCATAATTGCATGTATGTTCCTCTCACAAACCACACATGGATCCACCAGTGCCATTGCATCTGTGTTCTTATCATGAACCACATCTAGAGTCATTGCATGTGTGTTCTTTTCACAAACGACATATCACCAGTGTCATTTCATGTGTGTTCTTATCATAAACCACATATGGATCCACCCAGTGTGATTGCATGTCTGTTCTTTTCACAAACCACATAAGGATCCACCGGTGTCATTGCATGTGTATTCTTTTCATGAACCACACATCGATCCACCCAGTGTGATTGCATGTCTGTTCTTTTCACAAACCACATATGGATCCACCAGTGTCATTGCATGTCTATTCTTTTCATGAACTACACCTAGTGTCATTCCATGTTTGTTCCTCTCATAAACCACACATGGATCCACCAGTGTCATTGCATGTGTGTTCTTCTCATGAACCACATCTAGAGTCATTGCATGTGTGTTGTTTTCACAAACCACATCACCCGTGTCATTGCATGTGTAATCTTCTCATAAACCTCATATGGATACACCCAGTGTGATTGCATGTCTGTCCTTTTCACAAACCACATATGGATCCACCAGTGTCATTGCATGTCTGTTCTTTTCATGAACCACAGCTAGAGTCATTGCATGTCTGTTCTTCTCACCAACCACATAAGGATCCACCGGTGTCATTGCATGTGTGTTCTTCTGATGAACCACACATGGATCCACCTAGTGTGCTTGCATGTCTGTTATTTTCACAAACCACATACGGATCCACCAGTGTCATTGCATGTCTGTTCTTTTCATGAACCACAGCTAGAGTCATTGCATGTGTGTTCTTTTCATGAACCACAACTAGAGTCATTGCATGATAGTTCATCTCATAAACCACATATGGATCCACCCAGTGTGATTGCATGGCTATTCTTCTCACAAACCACATAAGGATCCACCAGTGTCATTGCATGTCTATTCTTTTCATAAACCACACCCAGTGTCATTGGATGTATGTTCCTCTAAACAAACCACACATGGATCCACCAGTGTCATTGCATGTGGCTGTTGCATGTGTGTTCTTCTAAACAAACCAAACATGGATCCACTATTATCATTGCATGTCTGTTCTTTTCATGAACCACACCCAGTGTCATCGCATGTCTGTTCTTCTCACAAACCACATAAGGATACACAAGTGTCATTGCATGTCTGTTCTTCTCATGAACCACATATAGAGTCATTGCATGTCTGTTCTTCTCACAAACCACATAAGGATCCACCAGTGTCATTGGATGTGTGTTCTTTTCATGAACCACACCCAGTGTCATTGGATGTGTGTTCTTCTCACAAAGCACACATGGATCCACTAGTGTCATTGCATGTGTGTTCTTTTCATGAACCACACATGGATCCACCCAGTGTGATTGCATGTCTGTTCTTTTCACAAACCACATATGGATCCACCAGTGTCATTGCATGTCTGTTTTTTTCATGAACCACAGCTAGAGTCATTGCATGTGTGTTCTTTTCACAAACCACAGCTAAAGTCATTGCATGTGTGTTCTTCTCACAAACCACATAACGATACACCAGTGTCATTGTATGTGTGTTCTTCTCATGAACCACGCTAGAGTCATTGCATGTCTGTTCTTCTCACAAACCATATAAGGATCCACCAGTGTCATTGGATGTGTGTTCTTTTCATGAACCACACCCAGTGTCATTGGATGTGTGTTCTTCTCACAAAGCACACATGGATCCACTAGTGGCATTGCATGTGTGTTCTTTTCATGAACCACACATGGATCCACCCAGTGTGATTGCATGTCTGTTCTTTTCACAAACCACATATGGATCCACCAGAGTCATTGCATGTTTGTTCTTTTCATGAACCACACCCAGTGTCATTGCATGTCTGTTCCTCTCATAAACCACATATGGATCCACCAATGTCATTGCATGTGTGTTCTTCTCATGAACCACATCTAGAGTCATTGCATGTCTGTTCTTCTCACAAACCACATAAGGATCCACTAGTGTCATTGGATGTGTAACACCCTCGGAATCGCCCCTATGCAAGTCTCAGCGATTCCCGCCAAACCCGCATAGAAACGATTCAAAGGTGCCCACCAGGCACTTGCGTGCGGGTGGAAAATGAAGTAATATCATTACACATTAGTCCATGATGGAACCCACAGAACAGATATATACAACAACGACTCCATGAGTCAAGAATAGAGATATACAGTACAAAGATCCAAATCACCTTGAAAACGGTAGAGCGTCCGACTACGGACAAGATGCAAATGGGGCTAAGAGCCCTGAAGAATAACCAATGGCGTCCATAACCCTGCCCAGGCCAAGCCGGAAGGGTAACCCTGCTAACAACGTCGATCTTAAAACCTGCTTAAACAAAAGGGGTGCCGACAAAGGGCAAAGAAAAAAGAGAGAGCGGTCAGTACTGAGGCCAGTACACGGCGAGGCTAGAATTCGGCGGTCCTCGCCTACATAGGTATGGTGGACTGAGCGGCAGCGCGGCATGCACTAAACAACCTATAGAGACTCGAGATAACTGTCGGCTATCAGAGAGGGATAAGAAAGACCTATTCGGAACCAACCTGATTCTACCACCAACATACCCATCCTGGTATTTCCCCCTCGAGACCAAACGAGGAAGTCAACCGAGGAACTCACACAGTTGGCAATTTTATTCATTCTGTTATAGTTGCGGCAATTACCAGTCAAATATAGATAGCATGAGTCATCCTGATATAATAAGCAGTGGGCAGTTTTAGTTAATCATTCCGTTGTAGTTGCAACACTTACTAGTCAGATACGATTAGCATGAGATATCCCAAACCCAGCAGTTGTTGGAACTTTTATTTAGCCATTCCGTTATAGTGGAGCTGATTACTAGTCATATCGGATACAAGTCAATTTATAACAGTAAACTTTAGTTATAGTTGTCTATGATCGAGAACTGTGCTCCAAGTCGTCCATAACCGCGGACACGGCTTTTCGAAAAGATTTAACCCTGCAGGGGTGCACCAAAGTATCCACACGCACTTCGACCCTTTTTGCCAGATCAGTTAACATACACCCATCGGTATGTCGGCGGGGCCTAAGTCATGACGTTTCCCAGACCCAAAGCAAGTACATGGGGGCCACCCCACTAAGCTACCCGCAACGAAGTCGGCCGGTCTCCGAGACGGACTCAGGGTTTGTGGAGACGGCTGTAAACGACTGGGAACCCGAAAGTGTGACTGGGCTTGTCGATACAGCGAAAACGTGTCACGGTCCTAAACAGTACAGGTGCAGTACCTCGCACAATTTAAATAAAGCAATAAAGCATGGCATAAGTACAGGATAGTAATAAAGCCCCAAACTAATTGTGGCCCCCGGTATAATACTTTGAAATCAGGTACTAATCGATGGGGGTGCCCACACACCCCACCTATGGTTAGCGCGCTCGATCTCGGAACAGGTGTCAAGAACTCGGGGTCCTACGGGACACAAGTGGACGGTTAACAACCAAATAACATCTATTGCCCACCTGTGCCTCTGTATTTTCCTACTTCAGTTTTAGTTATTAAACAATAATTAAAGCCATGATCATCTCCAACATTAAACATGCGGCAAAACTCCAACAACTGTGATACTTGACGACACACAACAGCACTTGAGTAAGCAACTACGACACGCAAGTCCAACTATCTACCAATCAACAGGTAATAGGATGTGTCCAAGGCAATATGAGGCTGCAAGGGATATCCCGGGTACGAAAACTAGAGCATCGCAACACAGATAGCAATAGATCAACAGAGGGGAATAAATACTATAAAAGTAAGATAGGTAGAAAGGGGGAGGTGCTTGCCTGAAAAACATTGCCGAATGTTCATCCGAAGGTCGGGTCGACACTCGCATCAACTCATCGGCCTAATCCGCGAAGAAGCAAAACACTAGAAGAAACACCGGATGCTATTTTTAATACTACGGTAAAAGATCGGGCATGATGCATGTATGATGTATGACATGGCAAATGTGCGATGCAACTAGGCCACATTAAGCGGAACCGGGGTCCCGGCAATTATTTAATAGGTTCAAGTTGTTTAGATACCCCGCAATTTAAATGTTGTCTCAACATGGCAAAATATATCACCGGTTCGCTACACAAATTTAAATGGAACCAATGTGAGGCTAGAAATGTCCGCATATGGATCCCATATTTAATTTAGGTGAATCGGCATAAAGCCCCCAAACCACACACATGTATGCGACATGAATGATTTAATGCAACAAGGTGATAATGTAATATTATAAAAATAGGGTCTCGGATAAAGGAGGTCACACATTAGGGTTCGGCGAACTTGGCTCCGAGGGGTTCAGGGTCGGGTCTCAGGGTCCGGATCTGGGGTTCGGTCTCGGCGGGATCGTTCTCGGATAACAGAGGTCGGTCTTGTCGCATCCGAGAAGAAGAACTTGGTTGGTGTCGGGGCACATCGGATCCGCCCTGGTCGGTGCCGATCTTGTCGTCGATGGCGAACTTGAGTGGATCGGGTACCGGGTCTTCGGATCCGAGAAGAAGATCTTGTCGCACGGGCGTCAATGCTTCCGGGAAGGAGAACTGATCGTTCAGGGCTCGGCGTCTGGGGTGAAGTACTTGGCGTCCTCGAGGAGATACTTGGCGTGCGGGATGAAGAACTTGGTGGTACCGAGAAGGAGGTCTCGTCGCATCCGATGGATCGGTCCTCGGGGTCCATAAAGGCGTTCTCGGGTCCGGGGTTCTTCGGCTCCACTTGGGCGGTCTTGTCGCTCCGTGTAGATGACCTTGGCGTCACGGTGGTCGATGACGAACTTGTCGGATGGCATGTTCTTCGGAAGATCTTGGCATGGGGGGTCCCCGTCAGGGTCATCCGAGCATCATCGTTATCATTGCCCAAACTTGGTACTTGTTCACACCGAGGTCTTGATCAACAACACCAACATCTCCTCGCCATCATCACCATACCAACAGTTCACTGGTGCACTTTGCATCAACGTGACACTTTAGACTCAACACTGGGCCTCACGAAACTCCTCACAGTGCTCTGTCTCCAGCACGTTCCAGAAACAGGGAGGCAGAGGCGCAGGCGACCTTGGGAGACGCGCTAGGGCGGGGAGGCTCTGGGACAAGGCGCTGTAGAGACGCGGGGGTGCAGGGTCGCTCGGGAGGGTCCCCCCTGTGGAAACAGCAGCAGGAAGGAGGGCACTAGGGAGAGGCGGGCAGCAGCGGCATCGACCCGAGGAGGAGGAGGAGCTGGGCGGGCGCGGGGAGTCGACGGGCGGAGGAGGGGGGCCGGGCTCGGCCGGAGTGGAGCGGGCCCAAGGCGGCGCTGCGGCTCAGGCTCGCAGGCGGATGGGGCGGCTCAATGGCAGGGGAGGCACAGATGACGAGGAGGCCGACGTGGACGCTCTGGCGGCAGAGGCGGGGTCGCGCGCCGTCGGGCGCGAGGAGGCGCAGGCGGTGGCCATGGCACCTGGCGGCGGCTGAGAGGGGGCGCGGGGACGGGGCTCGCGGGCCTGCCCACGGTAGCAGGGCTGCACGGCACTCGGGGCAGGGCGACGCGGGGGATCCGGCCGGAGGTCGAGAACGGGCCGGGGTGAGCGGAAGCGGAGCTCGGTGGCGGCGGGGACTCCGGCGGCGGGGCTCGAGGAGGTTGGGGCGGCGAGGCTCGCGGCGGCGGTTGCTGCGGGGATAGGGGAAGGAGGCGAGAAGGCGAGGCAGAGGGCAGCGCGGCGGTGAGGCGGTCGTGAGGCAGAGGAGGGGCAGGTGGAGGTGGGGAGGAAGAGAGAGAGAGATGGGACAGGCGCGTGGGGGGTGGTGGGGCCGGGCGGGGTCGGTGGGACCGGGTCCAGGGGGAGTGGGTCGGGCGGCAGGTGGGGCTAGCCAGGTGGTGTTGGGGCGGCCGGCTGAGGTGGCGAGCTGGGATTGGATGGGGGGAAGGGAGAGGTGAGGTGTCGACATGGGATTGGAGGGGGTGAGGTGGAGGGGGCTGGGTAGATTAGGTTGGGTAGGAAAAGGGTTTAGGTAGTCTGGTTTTTGTACTGGGGGTGGCCGACTGGGTCGGATCGGCCCGGTACGGCTGCCCCCAGAAAAATAAAAATAAATATTTTATTATTTAAAACGGGCTTTTGAAATCCATTGGTAGACGAAACAAAATAATCCGGAGTCCCGGGTTTTGGATTTGAATTAAAGGCGGGGTATTTAGAAAACAAAATATGTTTTTCGAAAATAGTTTCAGACAAACAAATGCATGATGATGACGATGCTCAAATGCAATATGGCATGATGACATGAGCATGCAGTCATGATGATGCAATGCACAGAAACACCGCGATTTTCTAGTAGTGGTTTTTGCGGGGCGCCACAGGATGTGTGTGTTTTTCATGAACCACAGCTAGAGTCATTGCATGTGTGTTCTTCTCACAAACCACAGCTAGAGTCATTGCATGTGTGTTCTTCTCACAAACCACATAACGATACACCAGTGTCATTGCATGTGTGTTCTTCTTATGAACCACGTCTAGAGTCATTGCATGTCTGTTCTTCTCACAAACCACATAAGGATCCACTAGTGTCATCGGATGTGTGTTTTTTCATGAACCACGCCTAGTGGCACTGGATGTGTGTTCTTCTCACAAACCACACATGGATCCACCACTATCGTTGCATGTGTGTTCTTTTCATGAACCACACATGGATCCACCCAGTGTGATTGCATGTATGTTCTTTTCACAAACCACATATGGATCCACCAGTATCATTGCATATCTGTTCTTTTCATGAACCACACCAAGTGTCATTGCATGTCTGTTCCTCTCATAAACCACACATGGATCCAACCAGTGTGATTGCATGTCTGTTCTTTTCACAAACCACATATGGATCCACCAGTGTCTTTGCATGTCTATTCTTTTCATGAACAACAACCAGTGGCATTGCATGTCTATTTCTCTCATAAACCACACATGGATCCACCAGTATCATTGCATGTGTGTTATTCTCATGAACCACATCTATAGTCATTACATGTGTGTTGTTTTCACAAACCACATCACCAGTGCCATTGCATGTGTGCTCTTCTCATAAACCTCATATGGATACACCCAGTGTGATTACATGTCTATCCTTTTCACAAACCACATATGGATCCACCAGTGTCATTACATTTCTGTTCTTTTCATGAACCACAGCTAGAGTCATTGCATGTCTGTTCTTCTCACAAACCACATAAGGATCCACCGGTGTCATTGCATGTGTGTTCTTCTCATGAACCACACATGGATCCACCTAGTGTGATTGCATGTCTATTCTTCTCATGAACCACATCTAGAGTCATTGCATGTTTGTTCTTCTCACAAACCACATAAGGATCCACCAGTGCCATTGGATGTGTGTTCTTCTCACAAACCACACATGGATCCACTAGTGTCATTGCATGTGTGTTATTTTCATGATCCACACCCAGTATCATTGCATGTATTCCTCTCACAAACCACACATGGATCCACCAGTGCCATTGCATCTGTGTTCTTATCATGAACCACATCTAGAGTCATTGCATGTGTGTTCTTTTCACAAACGACATATCACCAGTGTCATTTCATGTGTGTTCTTATCATAAACCACATATGGATCCACCCAGTGTGATTGCATGTCTGTTCTTTTCACAAACCACATAAGGATCCACCGGTGTCATTGCATGTCTATTCTTTTCATGAACCACACATCGATCCACCCAGTGTGATTGCATGTCTGTTCTTTTCACAAACCACACATGGATCCACCAGTGTCATTGCATGTCTTCTCTTTTCATTAACCAAGGTTAGAGTCATTGCATGTGTGTTCTTTTCACAAACCACATATCACCAGTGTTATTGGATGTGCGCTCTTCTCATAAACAACATATGGATCCACCAAGTGTGATTGCATGTGTGTTCTTTTCACAAACCACATAAGGATCTACCAGTGTCATTGGATGTGTGTTCTTTTCATGAACCACACCCAGTGCCATTGCATGTCTGTTCTTTTCACAAACCACACATGGATCCACCGGTGTCATTGCATGTGTGTTCTTCTCATGAACCACATCTAGCGTCATCGCATGTCTGTTCTTCTCACAAACCACATAAGGATCCACCAGTGTCATTGGATGTGTGTTCTTTTCATTAACCACTCCCAGTGTCATTGAATGTGTGTTCTTCTCACAAACCGCACATGGATCCTCTAGTGTCGTTGCATGTGTGTTCTTTTCATGAACCACTCATGGATCAACCCAGTGTGATTGCCTGTCTGTTCTTTTCACAAACCACATATGGATCCACTAGTGTCATTGCATGTCTGTTCTTTTCATGAACCACACCCAGTGTCATTGTATGTTTGTTCCTCTCATAAAACACACATGGATCCACCTAGTGTGATTGCATGTCTCTTCTTTTCACAAACCACATATGGATCCACCAGTGTCATTACATGTCTGTTCTTTTCATGAACCACGTCCAGTGTCATTGCATGTGTGTTCTTCTCACAAACCACACATGGATCCACCAGTGTCATTGCATGTGTGTTCTTCTCATGAACCACATCTAGAGTCATTGCATGTGTGTTCTATTCACAAACCACATATCACCAGTGTCATTGCATGTGTGTTCTTCTCATAAACCACATATGGATCCACCTAGTGTGATTGCATGTCTGTTCTTTTCACAAACCACATATGGATCCACCAGTGTCATTGCATGTCTGTTCTTTTCATGAACCATAGCTAGAGTCATTGCATGTCTGTTCTTCTCACAAACCACATAAGGATCCACCGGTGTCATTGCATGTATGTTCTTCTCATACATGGATCCACCTAGTGTGATTGCATGTATGTTATTTTCACAAACCACATATGGATCCACCAGTGTCATTGCATGTCTGTTCTTTTCATGAACCATAGCTAGAGTCATTGCATGTGTGTTCTTTTCATGAACCACAGTTAGAGTCATTGCATGTGTGTTCTTCTCATACACCACATAAGGATACACCAGTGGCATTGCATGTGTGTTATTCTCATGAACAATAGCTAGAGCCATTGCATGTATGTTCTTCTCACAAACTACATAAGGATCCACCAGTGTCATTGGATGTGTGTTCTTTTCATGAACCACACCCAGTGTCATTGGATGTTTGTTCTTCTCACAAACCACACATGGATCCACCAGTGTCATTGCATGTGTATTCTTTTCATGAACCACACATGGATCCACCCAGTGTGATTGCATGTCTGTTCTTTACACAAACCACATATGGATCCACTAGTGTCATTGCATGTTTGTTCTTTTCATGAAACACACCAAGTGTCATTGCATGTCTGTTCCTCTCATAAACCACACATGGATCCACCGGTGTCATTGCATGTGTGTTCTTCTCATGAACCACATCTAGAGTCATTGCATGTCTGTTCTTTTCACAAACCACAGAAGGATCCACTAGTGTCATTAGATGTGTGTTATATTCATGAACCACACCCAGTGGCCTTGCATGTGTGTCCTTCTCACAAACCACACATGGATCCACTAGTGTCATTGTATGTGTGTTCTTTTCATGAACCACACCTAGTGTCATTGCATGTCTATTCCTCTCTCAAACCACACATGGATCCACCAGTGCCATTGCATGTGTGTTCTTCTTAGGAACCACATCTAGAGTCATTGCATGTGTGTTCTTTTCACAAACCACGTATTACCAGTGTCATTGCATATGTGTTCTTCTCATAAACCACATATGGATCCACCCAGTGTGATTGCATGGATGTTCTTTTCACAAACCACATATGGATCCACCAGTGTCATTGCATGTCTGTTCTTTTCATGAACTTCAGCTAGAGTCATTGCATGTCTGTTGTTCTCAGAAACCACATAAGGATCCATCGGTGTCATTGCATGTCTGTTATTTTCATGAACCACACGTGGATCCACCCAGTGTGGTTGCATGTCTGTTCTTTTCACAACCCACATATGGATCCACGAGTGTCATTGCATGTCTGTTCTTTTCATGAACCACAGGTAGAGTCATTGCATGTGTGTTCTTTTAACAAACCACAGCGAGTGTGATCGCATGTCTGTTCTTTTCACAAACCACATAAGGATACATCAGTGTCATTGCTTGTCTGTTCTTTTCATGAACCACACCTAGTGCCATTGCATGTGTGTTCCTCTCACAAACCACACATGGATCCACCAGTGTCATTGCATGTGTGTTCTTTTCACAAACCACAGCTAGAGTCATTGCATGTGTGTTCTTCTCACAAACCACAGCTAGAGTCATTGCATGTGTGTTCTTCTCACAAACCACATAACGATACACCAGTGTCATTGGATGTGTGTTCTTCTTATGAACCACGTCTAGAGTCATTGCATGTCTGTTCTTCTCACAAACCACATAAGGATCCACTAGTGTCATCGGATGTGTTTTTTTTTTCATGAACCACGCCTAGTGGCACTAGATGTGTGTTCTTCTCACAAACCACACATGGATCCACCACTATCGTTGCATGTGTGTTCTTTTCATGAACCACACATGGATCCACCCAGTGTGATTGCATGTATGTTCTTTTCACAAACCACATATGGATCCACCAGTATCATTGCATATCTGTTCTTTTCATGGACCACACCAAGTGTCATTGCATGTCTGTTCCTCTCATAAACCACACATGGATCCACCCAGTGTGATTGCATGTCTGTTCTTTTCACAAACCACATATGGATCCACCAGTGTCTTTGCATGTCTATTCTTTTCATGAACAATAACCAGTGGCATTGCATGTCTATTTCTCTCATAAACCACACATGGATCCACCAGTATCATTGCATGTGTGTTCTTCTCATGAACCACATCTATAGTCATTGCATGTGTGTTGTTTTCACAAACCACATCACCAGTGCCATTGCATGTGTGCTCTTCTCATAAACCTCATATGTATACACCCAGTGTGATTACATGTCTATCCTTTTCACAAACCACATATGGATCCACCAGTGTCATTACATTTCTGTTCTTTTCATGAACCACAGCTAGAGTCATTGCATGTCTGTTCTTCTCACAAACCACATAAGGATCCACCGGTGTCATTGCATGTGTGTTCTTCTCATGAACCACACATGGATCCACCTATTGTGATTGCATGTCTATTCTTCTCGTGAACCACATCTAGAGTCATTGCATGTTTGGTCTTCTCACAAACCACATAAGGATCCACCAGTGCCATTGGATGTGTGTTCTTCTCACAAACCACACATGGATCCACTAGTGTCATTGCATGTGTGTTATTTTCATGATCCACACCCAGTATCATTGCATGTATTCCTCTCACAAACCACACATGGATCCACCAGTGCCATTGCATCTGTGTTCTTATCATGAACCACATCTAGAGTCATTGCATGTGTGTTCTTTTCACAAACGACATATCACCAGTGTCATTTCATGTGTGTTCTTATCATAAACCACATATGGATCCACCCAGTGTGATTGCATGTCTGTTCTTTTCACAAACCACATAAGGATCCACCGGTGTCATTTCATGTCTATTCTTTTCATGAACCACACATCGATCCACCCAGTGTGATTGCATGTCTGTTCTTTTCACAAACCACACATGGATCCACCAGTGTCATTGCATGTCTTCTCTTTTCATTAACCACAGTTAGAGTCATTGCATGTGTGTTCTTTTCACAAACCACATATCACCAGTGTTACTGGATGTGCGCTCTTCTCATAAACAACATATGGATCCACCAAGTGTGATTGCATGTGTGTTCTTTTCACAAACCACATAAGGATCTACCAGTGTCATTGGATGTGTGTTCTTTTCATGAACCACACCCAGTGCCATTGCATGTGTGTTCTTTTCACAAACCACACATGGATCCATCGGTGTCATTGCATGTGTGTTCTTCTCATGAACCACATCTAGAGTCATTGCATGTCTGTTCTTCTCACAAACCACATAAGGATCCACCAGTGTCATTGGATGTGTGTTCTTTTCATTAACCACTCCGAGTGTCATTGAATGTGTGTTATTCTCACAAACCACACATGGATCCACTAGTGTCGTTGCATGTGTGTTCTTTTCATGAACCACACATGGATCAACCCAGTGTGATTGCCTGTCTGTTCTTTTCACAAACCACATATGGATCCACTAGTGTCATTGCATGTCTGTTCTTTTCATGAACCACACCCAGTGTCATTGTATGTTTGTTCCTCTCATAAACCACACATGGATCCACCCAGTGTGATTGCATGTCTCTTCTTTTCACAAACCACATATGGATCCACCAGTGTCATTACATGTCTGTTCTTTTCATGAACCACGCCCAGTGTCATTGCATGTGTGTTCTTCTCACAAACCACACATGGATCCACCAGTGTCATTGCATGTGTGTTCTTCTCATGAACCACATCTAGAGTCATTGCATGTGTGTTCTATTCACAAACCACATATCACCAGTGTCATTACATGTGTGTTCTTCTCATAAACCACATATGGATCCACCTAGTGTGATTGCATGTCTGTTCTTTTCACAAACCACATATGGATCCACCAGTGTCATTGCATGTCTGTTCTTTTCATGAACCATAGCTAGAGTAATTGCATGTCTGTTCTTCTCACAAACCACATAAGGATCCACCGGTGTCATTGCATGTATGTTCTTCTCATACATGGATCCACCCAGTGTGATTGCATGTCTGTTATTTTCACAAACCACATATGGATCCACCAGTGTCATTGCATGTCTGTTCTTTTCATGAACCATAGCTAGAGTCATTGCATGTGTGTTCTTTTCATGAACCACAGTTAGAGTCATTGCATGTGTGTTCTTCTCATACACCACATAAGGATACACCAGTGGCATTGCATGTGTGTTATTCTCATGAACAATAGCTAGAGCCATTGCATGTATGTTCTTCTCACAAACTACATAAGGATCCACCAGTGTCATTGGATGTGTGTTCTTTTCATGAACCACACCCAGTGTCATTGGATGTTTGTTCTACTCACAAACCACACATGGATCCACCAGTGTCATTGCATGTGTATTCTTTTCATGAACCACACATGGATCCACCCAGTGTGATTGCATGTCTGTTCTTTACACAAACCACATATGGATCCACTAGTGTCATTGCATGTTTGTTATTTTCATGAAACACACCAAGTGTCATTGCATGTATGTTCCTCTCATAAACCACACATGGATCCACCGGTGTCATTGCATGTGTGTTCTTCTCATGAACCACATCTAGAGTCATTGCATGTCTGTTCTTTTCACAAACCACAGAAGGATCCACTAGTGTCATTGGATGTGTGTTATATTCATGAACCACACCCAGTGGCCTTGCATGTGTGTTCTTCTCACAAACCACACATGGATCCACTAGTGTCATTGTATGTGTGTTCTTTTCATGAACCACACCTAGTGTCATTGCATGTCTATTCCTCTCTCAAACCACACATGGATCCACCAGTGCCATTGCATGTGTGTTCTTCTTAGGAACCACATCTAGAGTCATTGCATGTGTGTTCTTTTCACAAACCACGTATTACCAGTGTCATTTCATATGTGTTCTTCTCATAAACCACATATGGATCCACCCAGTGTGATTGCATGGATGTTCTTTTCACAAACCACATATGGATCCACCAGTGTCATTGCATGTCTGTTCTTTTCATGAACCTCAGCTAGAGTCATTGCATGTCTGTTGTTCTCAGAAACCACATAAGGATCCATCGATGTCATTGCATGTAGGTTATTTTCATGAACCACACGTGGATCCACCCAGTGTGGTTGCATGTTTGTTCTTTTCACAAACCACATATGGATCCACGAGTGTCATTGCATGTCTGTTCTTTTCATGAACCATAGGTAGAGTCATTGCATGTGTGTTCATTTAACAAACCACAGCGAGTGTGATTGCATGTCTGTTCTTTTCACAAACCACATAAGGATACATCAGTGTCATTGCATGTTTGTTCTTTTCATGAACCACACCTAGTGCCATTGCATGTGTGTTCCTCTCACAAACCACACATGGATCCACCAGTGTCATTGCATGTGTGTTCTTTTCACAAACCACAGCTAGAGTCATTGCATGTGTGTTCTTCTCACAGACCACATAACAATACACCAGTGTCATTGTATGTGTGTTCTTCTCATGAACCATAGCTAGAGTCATTGCATGTCTGTTCTTCTCACAAACCATATAAGGATCCACCAGTGTCATTGCATGTGTGTTCTTTTCATGAACCACACCCAGTGTCATTGCACGTGTGTTCTTCTCACAAACCACACATGGATGCACCAGTGTCATTGGATGTTTGTTCTTCTCATGAACGACATCTAGAGTCATGGCATGTCTGTTCTTCTCACAAACCACATAAGGATCCACCAGTGTCATTGTATGTCTATTCTTTTCATGAACCACACCCAGTGTCAGTGCATGTTTGTACCTCTCATAAACCACACATGCATCCACCGGTTTCATTGCATGTGTGTTCTTCTCATGAACAACATCTAGAGTCATTGCATGGCTATTCTTCTCACAAACCACATAAGGATCCACCCGTGTCATTGGATGTGTGTTCTTTTCATGAACCACACCCAGTGTCATTGCATGTGTGTTCTTCTCACAAACCACACATCGATCCACCAGTATCATTGCATGTCTATTCTTTTCATGAACCACAACCAGTGACATTGCATGTCTATTTCTCTCATAAACCACACATGGATCCACCAGTATCATTGCATGTGTGTTCTTCTCATGAACCACATCTAGAGTCATTGCATGTGTGTTCTATTCACAAACCACATATCACCAGTGTCATTACATGTGTGTTCTTCTCATAAACCACATATGGATCCACCTAGTGTGATTGCATGTCTATTCTTTTCACAAACCACATATGGATCCACCAGTGTCATTGCATGTCTGTTCTTTTCATGAACCATAGCTAGAGTCATTGCATGTCTGTTCTTCTCACAAACCACATAAGGATCCACCGGTGTCATTGCATGTATGTTCTTCTCATTAACCACACATGGATCCACCCAGTGTGATTGCATGTCTGTTATTTTCACAAACCACATATGGATCCACTAGTGTCATTGCATGTCTGTTCTTTTCATGAACCATAGCTAGAGTCATTGCATGTGTGTTCTTTTCATGAACCACAGTTAGAGTCATTGCATATGTGTTCTTCTCATACACCACATAAGGATACACCAGTGGCATTGCATGTGTGTTATTCTCATGAACAATAGATAGAGCCATTGCATGTATGTTCTTCTCACAAACCACATAAGGATCCACCAGTGTCATTGGATGTGTGTTCTTTTCATGAACCACACCCAGTGTCATTGGATGTTTGTTCTTCTCACAAACAACACATGGATCCACCAGTGTCATTGCATGTGTGTTCTTTTCATGAAACACACATGGATCCACCCAGTGTGATTGCATGTCTTTTCTTTACACAAACCACATATGGATCCACTAGTGTCATTGCATGTTTGTTCTTTTCATGAAACACACCAAGTGTCTTTGCATGTCTGTTCCTCTCATAAACCACACATGGATCCACCGGTGTCATTGCATGTGTGTTCTTCTCATGAACCACATCTAGAGTCATTGCATGTCTATTCTTTTCACAAACCACAGAAGAATCCACTAGTGTCATTGGATGTGTGTTCTATTAATGAACCACACCCAGTGGCCTTGCATGTGTGTTCTTCTCACAAACCACACATGGATCCACTAGTGTCATTGTATGTGTGTTCTTTTCATGAACCACACCTAGTGTCATTGCATGTCTATTCCTCTCTCAAACCACACATGGATCCACCCGTGCCATTGCATGTGTGTTCTTCTCGGGAACCACATCTAGAGTCATTGCATGTGTGTTCTTTTCACAAACCACGTATTACCAGTGTCATTGCATATGTGTTCTTCTCATAAACCACATATGGATCCACCCAGTGTGATTGCATGGCTGTTATTTTCACAAACCACATATGGATCCACCAGTGTCATTGCATGTCTGTTCTTTTCATGAACCACAGCTAGAGTCATTGCATGTCTGTTCTTCTCACAAACCACATAAGGGTCCATCGGTGTCATTGCATGTCTGTTATTTTCATGAACCACACGTGGATCCACCCAGTGTGGTTGCATGTCTGTTCTTTTCACAACCCACATATGGATCCACGAGTGTCATTGCATGTCTGTTCTTTTCATGAACCATAGGTAGAGTCATTGCATGTGTGTTCTTTTAACAAACCACAGCGAGCGTGATTGCATGTCTGTTCTTTTCACAAACCACATAAGGATACACTAGTGTCATTGCATGTCTGTTCTTTTCATGAACCACACCTAGTGCCATTGCATGTGTGTTCCTCTCACAAACCACACATGGATCCACCAGTGTCATTGCATGTGTGTTTTTTCACAAACCACAGCTAGAGTCATTGCATGTGTGTTCTTCTCACAGACCACATAACAATACACCAGTGTCATTGTATGTGTGTTCTTCTCATGAACCACAGCTAGAGTCATTGCATGTCTGTTCTTCTCACAAACCATATAAGGATCCACCAGTGTCATTGCATGTGTGTTCTTTTCATGAATCACACCCAGTGTCATTGCATGTGTGTTCTTCTCACAAACAACACATGGATGCACCAGTGTCATTGGATGTCTGTTCTTCTCATGAACGACATCTAGAGTCATGGCATGTCTGTTCTTCTCACAAACCACATAAGGATCCACTAGTGTCATTGCATGTCTGTTCTTTTCATGAACCATACCCCGTGTCAGTGCATGTTTGTACCTCTCATAAACCACACATGCATCCACCGGTTTCCTTGCATGTGTGTTCTTCTCATTAACAACATCTAGAGTCATTGCATGTCTATTCTTCTCACAAACCACATAAGGATCCACCAGTGTCATTGGATGTGTGTTCTTTTCATGAACCACACCCAGTGTCATTGCATGTGTGTTCTTCTCTCAAACCACACATGGATCCACCAGTATCATTGCATGTCTGTTCTTTTCACAAACCACAGCAAGTGTCATTGCATGTGTGTTCTTCTCACAAACCACACATGGATCCACCAGTGTCATTGCATGTGTGTTCTTCTCATGAACCACATCTAGAGTCATTGCATGTGTGTTCTTTTCACAAACGACATATCACCAGTGTCATTGCATGTGTGTTCTTATCATAACCCACATATGGATCCACCTGGTGTGATTGCATCTCTGTTCTTTTCACAAACCACATATGGATCCACCAGTGTCATTGCATGTCTGTTCTTTTTATAAACCACAGCTAGAGTCATTGCATGTCTGTTCTTCTCACAAACCACATAAGGATCCATCGGTGTCATTGCATGTGTGTTCTTCTCATGAACCACACATGGATCCACCCAGTGTGATTGCATGTCTGTTATTTTCACAAACCACATATGGATCCACCAGTGTTATTGCATGTCTGTTCTTTTCATGAACCAGAGCTAGAGTCATTGCATGTGTGTTTGTCACATCCCAAATTTTAGATTTGGTCTTGCATATCATTCATTGCATCGCATCATATCTTTCCATGCATTACCGTCGAGTAGAGAGGATCGACGAAACGCTATTTGCAAAACCCCGTTTCTACTTCGCTTCGAGGTTCCTACGGGGAGCTTCAGAGGGACTTGCAACAACCACCTTTGTAGGTTCGAGCTTTCGCTCAAACTTCGACTGAAGGTTGTTCCCCTCGACGATACGAACCCGTAGGCGCGAAAATCGCTCAAATCGGAGTTCGTATGCAAAAGACTCGGACATTTTAGTAAACCGCCGGAAAACGGTCCGAAAATCCGGACCGATTTCCGAAACGGAGTCCAACCGCGGACCGATTTTTTATTTTTTTTCTTCCTTTCTTTCTTTTCTCACGCGAGGTACTTCTTAAAGGAGGCCCCACCTGCCTCGTAGACCGTGCCCGACCCCGCCGCCACACCTCCACCCGCGCGACTCCTCCCTGCCGCCGCCTCCTGGCGCACGTCACCGCCGCTGCCGCTTCTCCTCGCCACCGCCGGCCACCCCTCCGCCATCGGCCATCGCCGCGTCTGTTGCCGGGTTCGTCTCGCCGCCCTCTTTCCGTTCCCGTGCTCCGCGTCTCCATCCGCCGCCGCCAACTGCACCCTGCAGATCGCCGCGTACGCGCACGCGTTTATTATTCCAGGAGCCGTAGTTGACTGTGTACGTATTTGCAGGAGTTTCCACGCCGCCGGAACCGACCGTCGCCGCCGTCCGGAGCTCGCCGGAGTTCGTTTCGCCGTCCGTTTCCGGTAAGACAGCAGCCACCGTCAGATCTCAGATCAGCGGCTTAGATCGTTCGTTGACTGGTCAGCACTCCAGACGTTGACTAGTCAGAGGCCCGAGACGTTGACTGGTCAGACGCCCAGTCAGCGCCCAGTCATCAGACACAGTTGACTGGGTCAATTTCGTTAATCCTATTAGTTGGCAGATTTCGATAGAATCTTGTAAATTGCATAGAAATTAAACCGCTTGGCCAAAATTTGCAAATAAAATATGCACGAGTTCAGTGAGTCGTGTAGAATCTCGCTGTACCTTTGGTTCAGACTTTTACTGTCAGGTTTAGTACAGTTTAATCAAACTAGTAAGTGGCCTTTTCGGAGTAATAAATTCGTAGTAAAAGTTTCGTAGCTCCGAAAATCGCGTATGATATGTCCCTGAACTCGTATGAACGAGGGGAATCTCATCGTGATATAAAAAGATAGGCTTACAGTAAAAACTTCTGCAGTATTTGTCTAATGGCTTTCTGCAGTGTTTTAATTACTCGGGATGTTTTATAACTCCTTTTTGAGTAATTCCAATTGGTACTGTTTCTTATCAGCGATGCCTATGCGGTAGAATTTTTCCGCGATTTTACAAACAGTATACTACCAGTAGTGAATTATTTAAGTTCTAGCTCTTGTAGAGATCTCTACTTTTGGTTAATAGTTTTCCTAGCGCCAAATCTATTTTCCATGCATGTATTCGGTAGTAATATGTATTAGTATTATGTGGTGCAGCTGTAGCACCAATTCACTTGCCGTTCTTGCATTCATGCATCATCTTTGTTGCATATGTTTGTGAATTGTTTGTTTATTAATGCAATTGTGTCGTGTAGATTGTGTGGAGTGCAACCCTTGCTCGTGTTTGGATTGTTCCTCCGACCGCTTCAATCAAGGCAAGTAGATGCTACTTTGTTCATGATATCGTCCTACTGTTTTCAATGCATTGTCGTGTATTTTGTAGTTGCATGAGTAGGATGATACTATCGCTATGCTATGACCTATTATGTGGTAGGGCTTTCCTTGTAGATGAACCACCGTTATAGATGTGCTTAGCCATGCTATGTTGAACGAGGGCTGGGTTACATCATTGATACTTGTTTTCTCAAAGTATTGGTTTGTGAAAACTAAAACAACTTAATCAATGAATCCCCTGGGTGTGATGGTATTGATAATTTTTGGTGGTTTCATTGCAGAAAGGCACCCAGGTATCAAGAGAGAATGATTGGCTTCTTTATTGTGTAGCTTACGTGTACAACCATGTGCCAATAATGAAATGGGCGGTTAGTTGGACTTAGTAGGTTGTGGTAACTCGAACCCGCGTATCCAGAGATGTAGAATTTTGGTAGGTTGGACCGGTGCGCGTCGGGATTGAGGAGCTACTTCCCGAACAGTCTCTTCTTGGTCTTCTCCCTATCATCACCCAAAATGAGAGTGATGGTACGAGCTGGGCTGGCCAAGTCACATGGGTAAAGTGTACTAACCTCTGCAGAGTGTATAATCTAAATTAGCCGTGTCCCCGGTTATGGACAACTGAGTTGCTAGATATTGATTCCATGACATGTTTCTCGCTCATTCTAATTTCATAATTGTTTTAATCTTGTTGGGTTAACTTAATTGGGATCTTTTCAAAGAAAAATCAAAAACTGTTTATGAAAGTAGGACAAAGTTATTTGCATATGCAAGCCAGACACAGCTCCACTTGCCAAATATGCATGTAGATGTTAGTACTATTGTCTCCATTTACTAGCTCTACTTGCCATACATTCCATGTATTGACCCTTCGGGGCTGTTGCGTTTTATGCTGCAGGTTATTCCGATTCTGATTGATCGTTATAGGCCACGGTACTCCACTCGGCACTTGTTCACTTGTGGGCAATTTGAAGAATGGAGGATTTATCTCGTTTATGTTGCTACCTGAATAATTTGAGCTAGCTTTGTGCTAAGCTTTTATTGTAATAATGGTACTCTGGATCTTCGTTATCTATGATACACGGATATTTTGCTATGTTATCTATCTTACTCTGTTGTGGGCCAATGAACCGATCCAGGGATTGGCATGTCACATAGAGGCCACGGTCTCTTCAGAATCGGGGTGTCACAGTGTTCTTTTCATGATACACAGCTAGAGTCTTTGCATGTGTGTTCTTCTCATAAACCACATAAGGATACACCAGTGGCATTGCATGTGTGTTCTCCTCATGAACCATAGCTAGAGCCATTGCATGTCTGTTCTTCTCACAAACCACATAAGGATCCACCAGTGTCATTGGATGTGTGTTCTTTTCATGAACCACACCCAGTGTCATTGGATGTTTGTTCTTCTCACAAACCACACATGGTTCCACCAGTGTCATTGCATGTGTGTTCTTTTCATGAACCACACATGGATCCACCCAGTGTGATTTCATGTTTGTTCTTTACACAAACCACATATGGATCCACCAGTGTCATTGCATGTCTGTTCTTTTCATGAAACACACCCAGTGTCATTGCATGTTTGTTCCTCTCATAAACCACACATGGATCCACCAGTGTCATTGCATCTGTGTTTTTCTCATGAACCACATCTAGAGTCATTGCATGTCTGTTCTTTTCACAAACCACATAAGGATCCACTAGTTTCATTGGATGTGTGTTCTATTCATGAACAACACCCAGTGTCATTGCATGTGTGTTCTTCTCACAAACCACACATGGATCCACTAGTGTCATTGCATGTGTGTTCTTTTCATGAACCACACCCAGTGTCATTGCATGTATGTTCCTCTCACAAACCACACATGGATCCACAAGTGCCATTGCATGTGTGTTCTTCTCAGGAACCTCATCTAGAGTCATTGCATGTGTGTTCTTTTCACAAACCACATATCACCAGTGTCATTGCATGTGTGTTCTTCTCATAAACCACATATGGATCCACCCAGTGTATTGCATGTCTGTTCTTTTCACAAACCATATATGGATCCACCAGTGTCATTATATGTCTGTTCTTTTCATGAACCACAGCTAGAGTCATTGCATGTCTGTTCTTCTCACAAACCATATAAGGATCCACCGGTGTCATTGCATGTCTGTTCTTTTCATGAACCACACATGGATCCACCCAGTGTGATTGCATGTCTGTTATTTTCACAACCCACATATGGATCCATGAGTGTCATTGCATGTCTGGTCTTTTCATGAACCACACGTAGAGTCATTGCATGTGTGTTCTGTTCACAAACCACAGCTGCTGTGATTGCATATCTGTTATTTTCACAAATCACATAAGGATACACCAGTGTCATGGCATGTGTGTTCCTCTCACAAACCACACATGGATCCACCAGTGTCATTGCATGTGTGTTCTTCTCATGAACCACATCTAGAGTCATTGCATGTCTGCTCTTCTCACAAACCACACATGGATCCACCGGTGTCATTGCATGTGTGTTCTTCTTGTGAACGACATCTAGAGTCATTAGATGTCTGTTCTTGTCACAAACCACATAAGGATCCACAATTGTCATTGGATGTGTGTTCTTTTCATGAACCACACCCAGTGTCATTGCATGTGTGTTCTTCTCACAAACCACACATGGATCCACCAGTGTCATTGGATGTTTGTCATTGTCATGAACGACATCTAGAGTCATTGCATGTCTGTTCTTCTCACAAACCACATAAGGATCCACCAGTGTCATTGCATGTCTGTTCTTTTCATGAACCACGCCCAGTGCTATTGCATGTTTGTTCCTCTCATAAACCACACATGCATCCACCGGTGTCATTGCATGTGTGTTCTTCTCATGAACCACATCTAGAGTCATTGCATGTCTATTCTTCTCACAAACCACATAAGGATCCACCAGTGTCGTTGGATGTGTGTTCTTTTCATGAACCACACCCAGTGTCATTGCATGTGTGTTCTTCTCACAAACCACAAATGGATCCACCAGTATCATTGCATGCATGTTCTTTTCACAAACCACAGCCAGTGTCATTGCAGGTGTGTTATTCTCACAAACCACACATGGTTCCACCAGTGTCATTGCATGTGTGTTCTTCTCATGAACCACAGCTAGAGTCATTGCATGTCTGTTCTTCTCACAAACCACATAAGGATCCACAAGTGTCATTGGATGTGTGTTCTTTTCATGAACCACACCCAGTGTTATTGGATGTGTGTTCTTTTCACAAACCACATATCATCAATGTCATTGCATGTGTGTTCTTCTCATAAACCACATATGGATCCACCCAGTGTGATTGCATGTTTGTTCTTTTCACAAACCACATATGGATCCACCAGTGTCATTGCGTGGCTGTTATTTTCATGAACCACAGCTAGAGTCATTGCATGTCTGTTCTTCTCACAAACCACATAAGGATCCATTGCTGTCATTGCATGTCTATTCTTTTCATGAACCACACATGGATCCACCCAGTGTGATTGCATGTCTGTTCTTTTCACAACTCACATATGGATCCACGAGTGTCATTGCATGTATGTTCTTTTCATGAACCATAGGTAGAGTCATTTCATGTGTGTTCTTTTAACAAACCACAGCTAGTGTGATTGCATGTCTGTTCTTTTCACAAACCACATAAGGATACACCAGTGTCATTGCATGTCTGCTCTTTTCATGAACCACACCTAGTGTCATTGCATGTGTGTTCCTCTCACAAACCACACATGGATCCACCAGTGTCATTGCATGTGTGTTCTTCTCATGAACCACATCTAGATTCATTGCATGTCTGTTCTTCTCACAAACCACACATGGATCCACTGGTGTCATTGCATGTGTGTTCCTCTCATGAACCACATCTAGAATCATTGCATGTCTGTTCTTCTCACAAACCACATAAGGATCCAGCACTATCATTGGATGTGTGTTCTTTTGATGAACCACACCTAGTGTCATTGCATGTGTGTTCTTCTCACAAACCACACATGGATCCACCAGTGTCATTAGATGTCTGTTCTTCTCATGAACGACATCTAGAGTCATTGCATGTCTGATATTTTCACAAACCACATAAGGATCCACCAGTGTCATTGCATGTCTATTCTTTTCATGAACCACACCCAGTGTCATTGCATGTTTGTACATCTCATAAACCACACATGCATCCACCAATTTCATTGCATGTGTGTTCTTCTCACGAACCACATATAGAGTAATTGCATGTCTATTATTCTCACAAACCACATAAGGATGCACCAGTGTCATGGGATGTGTGTTCTTTTCATGAAGCACACCCAGTGTCATTGCATATGTGTTCTTCTAACAAACCATAGCCAGTGTCATTGCATGTGTGTTCTTTTCACAAACCATAGCCAGTGTCATTGCATGTGTGTTCTTCTCACAAACCACACATGGATCCACCAGTGTCATTGCATGTGTGTTCTTTTCACAAACGACATATCACTATTGTCATTGCATGTGTGTTCTTCTCATAACCCACATATGGATGCACCCAGTGTGATCGCATGTGTATTCTTTTCACAAACCACATATGGATCCACCAGTGTCATTGCATGTTTGTTCTTTTCATAAACCACAACTAGAGTCATTGCATGTGTGTTCTTTTCATGAACCACAGCTAGAGTCATTGCATGTGTGTTCTTCTCATAAACCACACATGGATGCACCCAGTGTGATTGCATGTCTGTTATTTTCACAAACCACATACGGATCCACCAGTGTCATTGCATGTTTGTTCTTTTCATGAACCAGAGCTAGAGTCATTGCATGTGTGTTCTTTTCATGAACCATAGCTAGAGTCATTGCATGTGTGTTCTTCTCATAAACCACATAAGGATACACCAGTGGCATTTTATGTGTGTTATTCTCATAAACACTAGCTAGAGCCATTGCATGTATGTTCTTCTCACAAACCACATAAGGATCCACCAGTGTCATTGGATGTGTGTTCTTTTCATGAACCACACCCAGTGTCATTGGATGTTTGTTCTTCTCACAAACAACACATGGATCCACCAGTGTCATTGCATGTGTGTTCTTTTCATCAACCACACATGGATCCACCCAGTGTGATTGCATGTTTGTTCTTTACACAAACCACATATGGATCCACCAGTGTCATTGCATGTCTGTTCTTTTCATGAAACACACCCAGTGTCATTGCATGTCTGTTCCTCTCATAAACCACACATGGATCCACCGGTGTCATTGCATGTGTGTTTTTCTCATGAACCACATCTAGAGTCATTGCATGTCTGATCTTTTCACAAACCACATAAGGATCCACTAGTTTCATTGGATGTGTGTTATATTCATGGACAGCACCCAGTGTCATTGCATGTGTATTCCTGTCACAAACCAAATATGGATCCACTAGTGTCATTGCATGTGTGTTCATTTCATGAACCACACCCAGTGTCATTGCATGTCTGTTCCTCTCACAAACCACACATGGATCCACCAGTGCCATTGCATGTGTGTTCTTCTCAGGAACATCATCTGGAGTCATTGCATGTGTGTTCTTTTCACAAACCACATATCACCAGTGTCATTGCATGTGTGTTCTTTTCATAAACCACATATGGATCCACCAAGTGTGATTGCATGTCTGTTCTTTTCACAAACCATATATGGATCCACCAGTGTCATTGCATGTGTGTTCTTTTCATGAACCACAGCTAGAGTCATGGCATGTCTATTCTTCTCACAAACCACATAAGGATCCACCTGTGTCATTGCATGTCTGTTCATTTCATGAACCACACAGGGATCCACCTAGTGTGATTGCATGTCTGTTATTTTCACAACCCACATATGGATCCACGAGTGTCATTGCATGTCTGTTCTTTTCATGAACCACAGGTAGAGTCATTGCATGTGTGTTCTTTTCACAAACCACAGCTAGTGTGATTGCATATCTGTTATTTTCACAAACCACATAAGGATACACCTGTGCCATTGCATGTGTGTTCCTCTCACAAACCACACATGGATCCACCAGTGTAATTGCATGTGTGTTCTTCTCATGAACCACATCTAGAGTCATTGCATGTCTGTTCTTCTCAAAAACCACACATGGATCCACCGGTGTCATTGCACGTGTGTTCTTCTTGTGAACGACATATAGAGTCATCGCATGTCTGTTCTTGTAACAAACCACATAAGGATCCACAAGTGTCATTGGATGTGTGTTCTTTTCATGAACCACACCCAGTGTCATTGTTTGTGTGTTCTTCTCACAAACCACACATGGATCCACCAGTGTCATTGGATGTTTGTCATTGTCATGAACGACATCCAGAGTCATTGCATGTCTGTTCTTCTCACAAACCACATAAGGATCCACCAGTGTCATTGCATGTATGTTCTTTTCATGAACCACACCCAGTGTCATTGCATGTTTGTTCCTCTCATAAACCACACATGCATCCACCGGTGTCATTGCATGTGTGTTCTTCTCATGAACCACATCTAGAGTCATTGCATGTCTATTCTTCTCACAAACCACATAAGGATGCACCAGTGTCGTTGGATGTGTGTTCCTTTCATGAACCACACCCAGTGTCATTGCATGTGTGTTCTTCTCACAAACCACAAATGGATCCACCAGTATCATTGCATGCATGTTCTTTTCACAAACCACAGCCAGTGTCATTGCAGGTGTGTTATTCTCACAAACCACACATGGTTCCACCAGTGTCATTGCATGTGTGTTCTTCTCATGAACCACAGCTAGAGTCATTGCATGTCTGTTCTTCTCACAAACCACATAAGGATCCACAAGTGTCATTGGATGTGTGTTCTTTTCATGAACCACACCCAGTGTTATTAGATGTGTGTTCTTTTCACAAACCACACAAGGATCCACCAGTGTCGTTGCATGTGTATTCTTTTCATGAACCACACATGGATCCACCCAGTGTCATTGGATGTGTGTTCTTCTCTCAAACCACACATGGATCCATCAGTGCCATTGCATGCGTGTTCTTCTCAAGAACCACATCTAGAGTCATTGCATGTGTGTTCTTTTCACAAACCACATATGGATCCACTAGTGTCATTGCATGTGTGTTCTTTTCATGAACCACGCATGGATCCACCCAGTGTGATTGCATGTTTGTTATTTTCAGAAACCACATATGGATCCACCAGTGTCATTGCATGTTTGTTCTTTTCATGAACCACACCCAGTGTCATTGGATGTATGTTCCTCTCATAAACCACACATGGATCCACCAATGTCATTGCATGTGTGTTCTTCTCATGAACCACATCTAGAGTCATTGCATGTCTGTTCTTCTCACAAACCACATAAGGATCCACCAGTGTCATTGGATGTGTGTGTTTTTCATGAACCACAGCTAGAGTCATTGCATGTGTGTTCTTTTCACAAACCACAGCTAGAGTCATTGCATGTGTGTTCTTCTCACAAACCACATAAGTGTCATTGCATGTCTGTTCTTCTCATGAACCACATCTAGAGTCATTGCATGTCTGTTCTTCTCACAAACCACATAAGGATCCACCAGTGTCATTGGATGTGTGTTCTTTTCATGAACCACACCCAGTGTCATTGGATGTGTGTTCTTCTCACAAAGCACACATCGATCCACTAGTGTCATTGCATGTGTGTTCTTTTCATGAACCACACATGGATCCACCCAGTGTGATTGCATGTCTGTTCTTTTCACAAACCACATATGGATCCACCAGTGTCATTGCATGTCTGTTTTTTTCATGAACCACAGCTAGAGTCATTGCATGTGTTTTCTTTTCACAAACCACAGCTAAAGTCGTTGCATGTGTGTTCTTCTCACAAACCACATAACGATCCACCAGTGTCATTGTATGTTTGTTCTTTTCATGAACCACACCCAGTGTCATTGCATGTATGTTCCTCTCATAAACCACACATGGATCCACCAATGTCATTGCATGTGTGTTCTTCTCATGAACCACATCTAGAGTCATTGCATGTCTTTTCTTCTCACAAACCACATAAGGATCCACCAGTGTCATTGGATGTGTGTGTTTTTCATGAACCACAGCTAGAGTCATTGCATGTGTGTTCTTTTCACAAACCACAGCTAGAGTCATTGCATGTGTGTTCTTCTCACAAACCACATAACGATACACCAGTGTCATTGTATGTGTGTTATTCTCATGAAGCACAGCTAGAGTCATTGGATGTGTGCTTTTTTCATGAACCACACCCAGTGGCACTGGATGTGTGTTCTTCTCACAAACCACACATGGATCCACTAGTGTCATTGCATGTATGTTCCTCTCATAAACCACACATGGATCCACCCAGTGTGATTGCATGTCTGTTCTTTTCAGAAACCACATATGGATCCACCAGTGTCATTGCATGTTTGTTCTTTTCCTGAACCACACCTAGTGTCATTCCATGTCTGTTCCTCTCATAAACCAGACATGGATCCACCAGTGTCATTGCATGTGTGTTCTTCTCATGAACCACATCTAGAGTCATTGCATGTGTGTTGTTTTCACAAACCACATCACCAGTGTCATTGCATGTGTGATCTTCTCATAAACCTCATATGGATACACCCAGTGTGATTGCATGTCTGTCCTTTTCACAAACCACATATGGATCCACCAGTGTCATTGCATGTTTGTTCTTTTCATGAACCACAGCTAGAGTCATTGCATGTCTGTTCTTCTCACCAACCACATAAGGATCCACCGGTGTCATTGCATGCGTGTTCTTCTGATGAACCACACATGGATCCACCTAGTGTGATTGCATGTCTATTATTTTCACAAACCACATACGGATCCACCAGTGTCATTGCATGTCTGTTCTTTTCATGAACCACACCTAGAGTCATTGCATGTGTGTTCTTTTCATGAACCACAACTAGAGTCATTGCATGTGTGTTCATCTCATAAACCACATATGGATCCACCCAGTGTGATTGCATGGCTATTCTTCTCACAAACCACATAAGGATCCACCGGTGTCATTGCATGTCTGTTCTTTTCATAAACCACACCCAGTGTCATTGGATGTATGTTCCTCTAAACAAACCACACATGGATCCACCAGTGTCATTGCATGTGGCCGTTGCATGTGTGTTCTTCTAAACAAACCAAACATGGATCCACCAGTATCATTGCATGTCTGTTCTTTTCATGAACCACACCCAGTGTCATCGCATGTCTGTTCTTCTCACAAACCACATAAGGATACACAAGTGTCATTGCATGTCTGTTATTCTCATGAACCACATCTAGAGTCATTGCATGCCTGTTCTTCTCACAAACCACATAAGGATCCACCAGTGTCATTGGATGTGTGTTCTTTTCATGAACCACACCCAGTGTCATTGGATGTGTGTTCTTCTCACAAAGCACACATCGATCCACTAGTGTCATTGCATGTGTGTTCTTTTCATGAACCACACATGGATCCACCCAGTGTGATTGCATGTCTGTTCTTTTCACAAACCACATATGGATCCACCAGTGTCATTGCATGTCTGTTTTTTTCATGAACCACAGCTAGAGTCATTGCATGTGTTTTCTTTTCACAAACCACAGCTAAAGTCGTTGCAAGTGTGTTCTTCTCACAAACCACATAACGATCCACCAGTGTCATTGTATGTTTGTTCTTTTCATGAACCACACCCAGTGTCATTGCATGTATGTTCCTCTCATAAACCACACATGGATCCACCAATGTCATTGCATGTGTGTTCTTCTCATGAACCACATCTAGAGTCATTGCATGTCTGTTCTTCTCACAAACCACATAAGGATCCACCAGTGTCATTGGATGTGTGTGTTTTTCATGAACCACAGCTAGAGTCATTGCATGTGTGTTCTTTTCACAAACCACAGCTAGAGTCATTGCATGTGTGTTCTTCTCACAAACCACATAACGATACACCAGTGTCATTGTATGTGTGTTATTCTCATGAAGCACAGCTAGAGTCATTGCATGTCTGTTCTTCTCACAAACCATATAAGGATCCACCAGTGTCATTGGATGTGTGCTTTTTTCATGAACCACACCCAGTTGCACTGGATGTGTGTTCTTCTCACAAACCACACATGGATCCACTAGTGTAATTGCATGTATGTTCCTCTCATAAACCACACATGGATCCACCCAGTGTGATTGCATGTCTGTTCTTTTCACAAACCACATATGGATCCACCAGTGTCATTGCATGTTTGTTCTTTTCATGAACCACACCTAGTGTCATTCCATGTCTGTTCCTCTCATAAACCAGACATGGATCCACCAGTGTCATTGCATGTGTGTTCTTCTCATGAACCACATCTAGAGTCATTGCATGTGTGTTGTTTTCACAAACCACATCACCAGTGTCATTGCATGTGTGATCTTCTCATAAACCTCATATGGATACACCCAGTGTGATTGCATGTCTGTCCTTTTCACAAACCACATATGGATCCACCAGTGTCATTGCATGTCTGTTCTTTTCATGAACCACAGCTAGAGTCATTGCATGTCTGTTCTTCTCACCAACCACATAAGGATCCACCGGTGTCATTGCATGCGTGTTCTTCTGATGAACCACACATGGATCCACCTAGTGTGATTGCATGTCTATTATTTTCACAAACCACATACGGATCCACCAGTGTCATTGCATGTCTGTTCTTTTCATGAACCACACCTAGAGTCATTGCATGTGTGTTCTTTTCATGAACCACAACTAGAGTCATTGCATGTGTGTTCATCTCATAAACCACATATGGATCCACCCAGTGTGATTGCATGGCTATTCTTCTCACAAACCACATAAGGATCCACCGGTGTCATTGCATGTCTGTTCTTTTCATAAACCACACCAAGTGTCATTGGATGTATGTTCCTCTAAACAAACCACACATGGATCCACCAGTGTCATTGCATGTGGCCGTTGCATGTGTGTTCTTCTAAACAAACCAAACATGGATCCACCAGTATCATTGCATGTCTGTTCTTTTCATGAACCACACCCAGTGTCATCGCATGTCTGTTCTTCTCACAAACCACATAAGGATACACAAGTGTCATTGCATGTCTGTTCTTCTCATGAACCACATCTAGAGTCATTGCATGTCTGTTCTTCTCACAAAACACATAAGGATCCACCAGTGTCATTGGATGTGTGTTCTTTTCATGAACCACACCCAGTGTCATTGGATGTGTGTTCTTCTCACAAAGCACACATCGATCCACTAGTGTCATTGCATGTGTGTTCTTTTCATGAACCACACATGGATCCACCCAGTGTGATTGCATGTCTGTTCTTTTCACAAACCACATATGGATCCACCAGTGTCATTGCATGTCTGTTTTTTTCATGAACCACAGCTAGAGTCATTGCATGTGTTTTCTTTTCACAAACCACAGCTAAAGTCGTTGCATGTGTGTTCTTCTCACAAACCACATAACGATCCACCAGTGTCATTGTATGTTTGTTCTTTTCATGAACCACACCCAGTGTCATTGCATGTATGTTCCTCTCATAAACCACACATGGATCCACCAATGTCATTGCATGTGTGTTCTTCTCATGAACCACATCTAGAGTCATTGCATGTCTGTTCTTCTCACAAACCACATAAGGATCCACCAGTGTCATTGAATGTGTGTGTTTTTCATGAACCACAGCTAGAGTCATTGCATGTGTGTTCTTTTCACAAACCACAGCTAGAGTCATTGCATGTGTGTTCTTCTCACAAACCACATAACGATACACCAGTGTCATTGTATGTGTGTTATTATCATGAAGCACAGCTAGAGTCATTGCATGTTTGTTCTTCTCACAAACCATATAAGGATCCACCAGTGTCATTGGATGTGTGCTTTTTTCATGAACCACACCCAGTGGCACTAGATGTGTGTTCTTCTCACAAACCACACATGGATCCACTAGTGTCATTGCATGTATGTTCCTCTCATAAACCACACATGGATCCACCCAGTGTGATTGCATGTATGTTCTTTTCACAAACCACATATGGATCCACCAGTGTCATTGCATGTCTATTCTTTTCATGAACTACACCTAGTGTCATTGCATGTCTGTCCCTCTCATAAACCACACATGGATCCACCAGTGTCATTGCATGTGTGTTCTTCTCATGAGCCACATCTAGAGTCATTGCATGTGTGTTGTTTTCACAAACCACATCACCAGTGTCATTGCATGTGTGATCTTCTCATAAACCTCATATGGATACACCTAGTGTGATTGCATGTCTATCCTTTTCACAAACCACATATGGATCCACCAGTGTCATTGCATGTCTGTTCTTTTCATGAACCACAGCTAGAGTCATTGTATGTCTGTTCTTCTCACCAACCACATAAGGATCCACCGGTGTCATTGCATGTGTGTTCTTCTGATGAACCACACATGGATCCACCTAGTGTGATTGCATGTCTATTATTTTCACAAACCACATACGGATCCACCAGTGTCATTGCATGTCTGTTCTTTTCATGAACCACAGCTAGAGTCATTGCATGTGTGTTCTTTTCATGAACCAAAACTAGAGTCATTGCATGTGTGTTCATCTCATAAACCACATATGGATCCACCCAGTGTGATTCCATGGCTATTCTTCTCACAAACCACATAAGGATCCACCAGTGTCATTGCATGTCTATTCTTTTCATAAACCACACCCAGTGTCATTGGATGTATGTTCCTCTAAACAAACCACACATGGATCCACCAGTGTCATTGCATGTGGCCGTTGCATGTGTGTTCTTCTAAACAAACCAAACATGGATCCACCAGTATCATTGCATGTCTGTTCTTTTCATGAACCACACCTAGTGTCATCGCATGTCTGTTCTTCTCACAAACCACATAAGGATACACAAGTGTCATTGCATGTCTGTTCTTCTCATGAACCACATCTAGAGTCATTGCATGTCTGTTCTTCTCACAAACCACATAAGGATCCACCAGTGTCATTGGATGTGTGTTCTTTTCATGAACCACACCCAGTGTCATTGGATGTGTGTTCTTCTCACAAAGCACACATGGATCCACTAGTGTCATTGCATGTGTGTTCTTTTCATGATCCACACCCAGTATAATTGCATGTATGTTCCTCTCACAAACCACACATGGATCCACCAGTGCCATTGCATCTGTGTTCTTATCATGAACCACATCTAGAGTCATTGCATGTGTGTTCTTTTCACAAACGACATATCACCAGTGTCATTTCATGTGTGTTCTTATCATAAACCACATATGGATCCACCCAGTGTGATTGCATGTCTGTTCTTTTCACAAACCACATAAGGATCCACCGGTGTCATTGCATGTGTATTCTTTTCATGAACCACACATCGATCCACCCAGTGTGATTGCATGTCTGTTCTTTTCACAAACCACACATGGATCCACCAGTGTCATTGCATGTCTTCTCTTTTCATTAACCACAGTTAGAGTCATTGCATGTGTGTTCTTTTCACAAACCACATATCACCAGTGTTATTGGATGTGCGCTCTTCTCATAAACAACATATGGATCCACCAAGTGTGATTGCATGTGTGTTCTTTTCACAAACCACATAAGGATCTACCAGTGTCATTGGATGTGTGTTCTTTTCATGAACCACACCCAGTGCCATTGCATGTGTGTTCTTTTCACAAACCACACATGGATCCACCGGTGTCATTGCATGTGTGTTCTTCTCATGAACCACATCTAGAGTCATTGCATGTCTGTTCTTATCACAAACCACATAAGGATCCACCAGTGTCATTGGATGTGTGTTCTTTTCATTAACCACTCCCAGTGTCATTGAATGTGTGTTCTTCTCACAAACCACACATGGATCCACCAGTGTCGTTGCATGTGTGTTCTTTTCATGAACCACACATGGATCAACCCAGTGTGATTGCATGTCTGTTCTTTTCACAAACCACATATGGATCCACTAGTGTCATTGCATGTCTGTTCTTTTCATGAACCACACCCAGTGTCATTGTATGTTTGTTCCTCTCATAAACCACACATGGATCCACCCAGTGTGATTGCATGTCTCTTCTTTTCAAAACCACATATGGATCCACCAGTGTCATTACATGTTTGTTCTTTTCATGAACCACGCCCAGTGTCATTGCATGTGTGTTCTTCTCACAAACCACACATCGATCTACCAGTGTCATTGCATGTGTGTTCTTCTCATGAACCACATCTAGAGTCATTGCATGTGTGTTCTATTCACAAACCACATATCACCAGTGTCATTACATGTGTGTTCTTCTCATAAACCACACATCGATCTACCAGTGTCATTGCATGTGTGTTCTTCTCATGAACCACATCTAGAGTCATTGCATGTCTGTTCTTTTCACAAACCACATATGGATCCACCAGTGTCATTGCATGTCTGTTCTTTTCATGAACCATAGCTAGAGTCATTGCATGTCTGTTTTTCTCACAAACCACATAAGGATCCACCGGTGTCATTGCATGTATGTCCTTCTCATACATGGATCCACCCAGTGTGATTGCATGTCTGTTATTTTCACAAACCACATATGGATCCACCAGTGTCAGTGCATGTCTGTTCTTTTCATGAACCATAGCTAGAGTCATTGCATGTGTGTTCTTTTCATGAACCACAGTTAGAGTCATTGCATGTGTGTTCTTCTCATACACCACATAAGGATACACCAGTGGCATTGCATGTGTGTTATTCTCATGAACAATAGCTAGAGCCATTGCATGTATGTTCTTCTCACAAACTACATAAGGATCCACCAGTGTCATTGGATGTGTGTTCTTTTCATGAACCATACCCAGTGTCATTGGATGTTTGTTCTACTCACAAACCACACATGGATCCACCAGTGTCATTGCATGTGTATTCTTTTCATGAACCACACATGGATCCACCCAGTGTGATTGCATGTCTGTTCTTTACACAAACCACATATGGATCCACTAGTGTCATTGCATGTTTGTTCTTTTCATGAAACACACCAAGTGTCATTGCATGTCTGTTCCTCTCATAAACCACACATGGATCCACCGGTGTCATTGCATGTGTGTCCTTCTCATGAACCACATCTAGAGTCATTGCATGTCTGTTATTTTCACAAACCACAGAAGGATCCACTAGTGTCATTGGATGTGTGTTCTATTCATGAACCACACCCAGTGGCCTTGCATGTGTGTTCTTCTCACAAACCACACATGGATCCACTAGTGTCATTGTATGTGTGTTCTTTTCATGAACCACACCTAGTGTCATTGCATGTCTATTCCTCTCTCAAACCACACATGGATCCACCAGTGCCATTGCATGTGTGTTCTTCTCAGGAACCACATCTAGAGTCATTGCATGTGTGTTCTTTTCACAAACCACGTATTACCAGTGTCATTGCATATGTGTTCTTCTCATAAACCACATATGGATCCACCCAGTGTGATTGCATGGTTGTTCTTTTCACAATCCACATATGGATCCACCAGTGTCATTGCATGTCTGTTCTTTTCATGAACCTCAGCTAGAGTCATTGCATGTCTGTTGTTCTCAGAAACCACATAAGGATCCATCGGTGTCATTGCATGTCTGTTCTTTTCATGAACCACACGTGGATCCACCCAGTGTGGTTGCATGTCTGTTCTTTTCACAACCCACATATGGATCCACGAGTGTCATTGCATGTCTGTTCTTTTCATGAACCACACGTAGAGTCATTGCATGTGTGTTCTTTTAACAAACCACAGCGAGTGTGATTGCATGTCTGTTCTTTTCACAAACCACATAAGGATACACCAGTGTCATTGCATGTCTGTTCTTTTCATGAACCACACCTAGTGCCATTGCATGTGTGTTCCTCTCACAAACCACACATGGATCCACCAGTGTCATTGCATGTGTGTTCTTTTCACAAACCACAGCTAGAGTCATTGCATGTGTGTTCTTCTCACAGACCACATAACAATACACTAGTGTCATTGTATGTGTGTTCTTCTCATGGACCACAACTAGAGTCATTGCATGTCTGTTCTTCTCACAAACCATATAAGGATCCACCAGTGTCATTGCATGTGTGTTCTTTTCATGAACCACACCCAGTGTCATTGCATGTGTGTTGTTCTCACAAACCACACATGGATGCACCAGTGTCATTGGATGTCTGTTCTTCTCATGAACGACATCTAGAGTCATGGCATGTCTGTTCTTCTCACAAACCACATAAGGATCCACCAGTGTCATTGCATGTCTATTCTTTTCATGAACCACACCCAGTGTTAGTGCATGTTTGTACCTCTCATAAACCACACATGCATCCACCGGTTTCATTGCATGTGTGTTCTTCTCATGAACAACATCTAGAGTCATTGCATGTCTATTCTTCTCACAAACCACATAAGGATCCACCCGTGTCATTGGATGTGTGTTCTTTTCATGAACCACACCCAGTGTCATTGCATGTGTGTTCTTCTCACAAACCACACATGGATCCACCAGTATCATTGCATGTCTATTCTTTTCATGAACCACAACCAGTGGCATTGCATGTCTATTTCTCTCATAAACCACACATGGATCCACCAGTATCATTGCATGTGTGTTCTTCTCATGAACCACATCTAGAGTCATTGCATGTGTGTTCTATTCACAAACCACATATCACCAGTGTCATTACCTGTGTGTTCTTCTCATAAAGCACATATGGATCCACCTAGTGTGATTGCATGTCTGTTCTTTTCACAAACCACATATGGATCCACCAGTGTCATTGCATGTCTGTTCTTTTCATGAACCATAGCTAGAGTCATTGCATGTCTGTTCTTCTCACAAACCACATAAGGATCCACCGGTGTCATTGCATGTATGTTCTTCTCATTAACCACACTTGGATCCACCCAGTGTGATTGCATGTCTGTTATTTTCACAAACCACATATGGATCCACTAGTGTCATTGCATGTCTGTTCTTTTCATGAACCATAGCTAGAGTCATTGCATGTGTGTTCTTTTCATGAACCACAGTTAGAGTCATTGCGTGTGTGTTCTTCTCATACACCACATAAGCATACACCAGTGGCATTGCATGTGTGTTATTCTCATGAACAATAGCTAGAGCCATTGCATGTATGTTCTTCTCACAAACCACATAAGGATCCACCTGTGTCATTGGATGTGTGTTCTTTTCATGAACCACACCCAGTGTCAATGGATATTTGTTCTTCTCACAAACCACACATGGATCCACCAGTGTCATTGCATGTGTGTTCTTTTCATGAAACACACATGGATCCACCCAGTGTGATTGCATGTCTTTTCTTTACACAAACCACATATGGATCCACTAGTGTCATTGCATGTTTGTTCTTTTCATGAAACACACCAAGTGTCATTGCATGTCTGTTCCTCTCATAAACCACACATGGATCCACCGGTGTCATTGCATGTCTGTTCTTTTCACACACCACAGAAGAATCCACTAGTGTCATTGGATGTGTGTTCTATTCATGAACCGCACCCAGTGGCCTTGCATGTGTGTTCTTCTCACAAACCACACATGGATCCACTAGTGTCATTGTATGTGTGTTCTTTTCATGAACCACACCTAGTGTCATTGCATGTCTATTCCTCTCTCAAACCACACATGGATCCACCAGTGCCATTGCATGTGTGTTCTTCTCAGGAACCACATCTAGAGTCATTGCATGTGTGTTCTTTTCACAAACCACGTATTACCAGTGTCATTGCATATGTGTTCTTCTCATAAACCACATATGGATCCACCCAGTGTGATTGCATGGTTGTTCTTTTCACAAACCACATATGGATCCACCAGTGTCATTGCATGTCTGTTCTTTTCATGAACCACAGCTAGAGTCATTGCATGTTTGTTCTTCTCAGAAACCACATAAGGATCCTTCGGTGTCTTTGCATGTCTGTTCTTTTCATGAACCACACGGGGATCCACCCAGTGTGGTTGCATGTCTATTCTTTTCACAACCCACATATGTATCCACGAGTGTCATTGCATGTCTGTTCTTTTCATGAACCACAGGTAGAGTCATTGCATGTGTGTTCTTTTAACAAACCACAGCGAGTGTGATTGCATGTCTGTTCTTTTCACAAACCACATAAGGATACACCAGTGTCATTGCATGTCTGTTATTTTCATGAACCACACCTAGTGCCATTGCATGTGTGTTCCTCTCACAAACCACACATGGATCCACCAGTGTCATTGCATGTGTGTTCTTTTCACAAACCACAGCTAGAGTCATTGCATGTGTGTTCTTCTCACAGACCACATAACAATACACCAGTGTCATTGTATGTCTGTTCTTCTCATGAACCACAGCTAGAGTCATTGCATGTATGTTCTTGTCACAAACCATATAAGGATCCACCAGTGTCATTGCATGTGTGTTCTTTTCATGAACCACACCCAGTGTCATTGCATGTGTGTTGTTCTCACAAACCACACATGGATGCACCAGTGTCATTGGATGTCTGTTCTTCTCATGAACGACATCTAGAGTCATGGCATGTCTGTTCTTCTCACAAACCACATAAGGATCCACCAGTGTCATTGCATGTCTGTTCTTTTCATGAACCACACCCAGTGGCAGTGCATGTTTATACCTCTCATAAACCACACATGCATCCACCGGTTTCATTGCATGTGTGTTCCTCTCATGAACAACATCTAGAGTCATTGCATGTCTATTCTTCTCACAAACCACATAAGGATCCACCAGTGTCATTGGATGTGTGTACTTTTCATGAACCACACCCAGTGTCATTGCATGTGTGTTCTTCTCACAAACCACACATGGATCCACCAGTATCATTGCATGTTTGTTCTTTTCACAAACCACAGGAAGTGTCATTGCATGTGTGTTCTTCTCACAAACAACACATGGATCCACCAGTGTCATTGCATTTGTGTTCTTCTCATGAACCACATCTAGAGTCATTGCATGTGTGTTCTTTTCACAAACGACATATCACCAGTGTCATTGCATGTGTGTTCTTATCATAACCCACATATGGATCCACCTAGTGCGATTGCATCTCTGTTATTTTCACAAACCACATATGGATCCACCAGTGTCATTGCATGTCTGTTCTTTTCATAAACCACAGCTAGAGTCATTGCATGTCTATTCTTCTCACTAACCACATAAGGATCCATCGGTGTCATTGCATGTGTGTTCTTCTCATGAACCACACATGGATCCACCCAGTGTGATTGCATGTCTGTTATTTTCACAAACCACATATGGATCCACCAGTGTCATTGCATGTCTGTTCTTTTCATGAACCAGAGCTAGAGTCATTGCATGTGCGTTCTTTTCATGATACACAGCTAGAGTCTTTGCATGTGTGTTCTTCTCATAAACCACATAAGGATACACCAGTGGCATTGCATGTGTGTTCTCCTCATGAACCATAGCTAGAGACATTGCATGTCTGTTCTGCTCACAAACCACATAAGGATCCACCAGTGTCATTGGATGTGTGTTCTTTTCATGAACCACACCCAGTGTCATTGGATGTTTGTTCTTCTCACAAACCACACATGGTTCCACCAGTGTCATTGCATGTGTGTTCTTTTCATGAACCACACATGGATCCACCCAGTGTGATTTCATGTTTGTTCTTTACCCAAACCACATATGGATCCACCAGTGTCATTGCATGTCTGTTCTTTTCATGAAACACACACAGTGTCATTGCATGTTTGTTCCTCTCATAAACCACACATGGATCCACCAGTGTAATTGCATCTGTGTTTTTCTCATGAACCACATCTAGAGTCATTGCATTTCTGTTCTTTTCACAAACCACATAAGGATCCACTAGTTTCATTGGATGTGTGTTCTATTCATGAACAACACCCAGTGTCATTGCATGTGTGTTCTTCGCACAAACCACACATGGATCCACTAGTGTCATTGCATGTGTGTTCTTTTCATGAACCACACCCAGTGTCATTGCATGTATGTTCCTCTCACAAACCACACATGGATCCACAAGTGCCATTGCATGTGTGTTCTTCTCAGGAACCTCATCTAGAGTCATTGCATGTGTGTTCTTTTCACAAACCACATATCACCAGTGTCATTGCATGTGTGTTCTTCTCATAAACCACATATGGATCCACCCAGTGTGATTGCATGTCTGTTCTTTTCACAAACCATATATGGATCCACCAGTGTCATTGTATGTCTGTTCTTTTCATGAACCACAGCTAGAGTCATTGCATGTCTGTTCTTCTCACAAACCATATAAGGATCCACCAGTGTCATTGCATGTCTGTTCTTTTCATGAACCACACATGGATCCACCCAGTATGATTGCATGTCTGTTATTTTCACAACCCACATATGGATCCATGAGTGTCATTGCCTGTATGGTCTTTTCATGAACCACAGGTAGAGTCATTGCATGTGTGTTCTGTTCACAAACCACAGCTGGTGTGATTGCATATCTGTTATTTTCACAAATCACATAAGGATACACCAGTGTCATTGCATGTGTGTTCCTCTCACAAACCACACATGGATCCACCAGTGTCATTGCATGTGTGTTCTTCTCATGAACCACATCTAGAGTCATTGCATGTCTGTTCTTCTCACACACCACACATGGATCCACCGGTGTCGTTGCATGTGTGTTCTTCTCATGAACCATATCTAGAGTCATTGCATGTCTGTTCTTGTCACAAACCACATAATGATCCACCAGTGTCATTGGATGTGTGTTCTTTTCATGAACCACACCCAGTGTCATTGCATGTGTGTTCTTCTCACAAACCATATAAGGATCCACCAGTGTCATTGCATGTCTGTTCTTTTCATGAACCACACATGGATCCACCCAGTATGATTGCATGTCTGTTATTTTCACAACCCACATATGGATCCATGAGTGTCATTGCATGTCTGGTCTTTTCATGAACCACAGGTAGAGTCATTGCATGTGTGTTCTGTTCACAAACCACAGCTGGTGTGATTGCATATCTGTTATTTTCACAAATCACATAAGGATACACCAGTGTCATTGCATGTGTTTTCCTCTCACAAACCACACATGGATCCACCGGTGTCATTGCATGTGTGTTCTTCTCATGAACCACATCTAGAGTCATTGCATGTCTGTTCTTCTCACACACCACACATGGATCCACCGGTGTCGTTGCATGTGTGTTCTTCTCATGAACCACATCTAGAGTCATTGCACGTCTGTTCTTGTCACAAACCACATAACGATCCACCAGTGTCATTGGATGTGTGTTCTTTTCATGTACCACACCCAGTGTCATTGCATGTGTGTTCTTCTCACAAACCACAAAAGGATCCACTAGTGTCATTGGATGTGTGTATTTTTCATGAACCACACCCAGTGTCATTGCATCTGTGTTCTTCTCACAAACCACAAATGGATCAACCAGTATCATTGCATGTCTGTTCTTTTCACAAACCATAGCCAGTGTCATTGCATGTGTGTTACTCTCACAAACCAAACATGGTTCCACCAGTGTCATTGCATGTGTGGTCTTCTCATGAACCACAGCTAGAGTCATTGCATGTCTGTTCTTCTCACAAACCACATAAGGATCCACAAGTCTCATTGGATGTGTGTTCTTTTCATGAACCACACCCAGTGTTATTGGATGTGTGTTCTTCTCACAAACCACACATGGATCCACTAGTGTTGTTGCATGTGTATTCTTTTCATGAACCACACATGGATCCACCCAGTGTCATTGGATGTGTGTTCTTCTCTCAAACCACACATGGATCCACCAGTGGCATTGCATGTGTGTTCTTCTCAGGAACCACATCTAGAGTCATTGCATGTGTGTTATTTTCACAAACCACATATTTACCAGTGTCATTGCATGTGTGTTCTTCTCATAAACCACATATGGATCCACCCAGTGTGATTGCATGTCTGTTTTTCTCACAAACCACATAAGGATCCACCAGTGTCATTGCATGTCTGTTCTTTTCATAAACCACACCCAGTGTCATTGGAGGTATGTTCCTCTAAACAAACCACACATGGATCCACCAGTGTCATTGCATCTGGTCGTTGCATGTAAGTTCTTCTAAACAAACCAAACATGGATCCACCAGTATCATTGCATGTCTGTTCTTTTCATGAACCACACCCAGTGTCATTCGATGTGTGTTCTTCTCACAAAGCACACATGGATCCACTAGTGTCATTGCATGTGTGTTCTTTTCATGAACCACACATGGATCCACCCAGTGTGATTGCATGTCTGTTCTTTTCACAAACCACATATGGATCCACCAGTGTCATTGCATGTTTGTTCTTTTCATGAACCACACCCAGTGTCATTGGATGTGTGTTCTTTTCACAAACGACATATCACCAGTGTCATTGCATGTGTGTTCTTATCATAACCCACATATGGATCCACCTAGTGCGATTGCATCTCTGTTCTTTTCACAAACCACACATGGATCCACCAGTATCATTGCATGTCTATTCTTTTCATGAACCACAACCAGTGGCATTGCATGTCTATTTCTCTCATAAACCACACATGGATCCACCAGTATCATTGCATGTGTGTTCTTCTCATGAACCACATCTAGAGTCATTGCATGTGTGTTCTATTCACAAACCACATATCACCAGTGTCATTACCTGTGTGTTCTTCTCATAAAGCACATATGGATCCACCTAGTGTGATTGCATGTCTGTTCTTTTCACAAACCACATATGGATCCACCAGTGTCATTGCATGTCTGTTCTTTTCATGAACCATAGCTAGAGTCATTGCATGTCTGTTCTTCTCACAAACCACATAAGGATCCACCGGTGTCATTGCATGTATGTTCTTCTCATTAACCACACATGGATCCACCCAGTGTGATTGCATGTCTGTTATTTTCACAAACCACATATGGATCCACTAGTGTCATTGCATGTCTATTCTTTTCATGAACCATAGCTAGAGTCATTGCATGTGTGTTCTTTTCATGAACCACAGTTAGAGTCATTGCATGTGTGTTCTTCTCATACACCACATAAGCATACACCAGTGGCATTGCATGTGTGTTATTCTCATGAACAATAGCTAGAGCCATTGCATGTATGTTCTTCTCACAAACCACATAAGGATCCACCTGTGTCATTGGATGTGTGTTCTTTTCATGAACCACACCCAGTGTCATTGGATGTTTGTTCTTCTCACAAACCACACATGGATCCACCAGTGTCATTGCATGTGTGTTCTTTTCATGAAACACACATGGATCCACCCAGTGTGATTGCATGTCTTTTCTTTACACAAACCACATATGGATCCACTAGTGTCATTGCATGTTTGTTCTTTTCATGAAACACACCAAGTGTCATTGCATGTCTGTTCCTCTCATAAACCACACATGGATCCACCGGTGTCATTGCATGTGTGTTCTTCTCATGAACCACATCTAGAGTCATTGCATGTCTGTTCTTTTCACACACCACAGAAGAATCCACTAGTGTCATTGGATGTGTGTTCTATTCATGAACCGCACCCAGTGGCCTTGCATGTGTGTTCTTCTCACAAACCACACATGGATCCACTAGTGTCATTGTATGTGTGTTCTATTCATGAACCACACCTAGTGTCATTGCATGTCTATTCCTCTCTCAAACCACACATGGATCCACCAGTGCCATTGCATGTGTGTTCTTCTTAGGAACCACATCTAGAGTCATTGCATGTGTGTTCTTTTCATAAACCACGTATTACCAGTGTCATTGCATATGTGTTCTTCTCATAAACCACATATGGATCCACCCAGTGTGATTGCATGGCTGTTCTTTTCCTAAACCACATATGGATCCACCAGTGTCATTGCATGTCTCTTCTTTTCATGAACCACAGCTAGAGTCATTGCATGTCTGTTCTTCTCAGAAACCACATAAGGATCCATCGGTGTCATTACATGTCTGTTCTTTTCATGAACCACACGGGGATCCACCCAGTGTGGTTGCATGTCTATTCTTTTCACAACCCACATATGTATCCACGATTGTCATTGCATGTCTGTTCTTTTCATGAACCACAGGTAGAGTCATTGCATGTGTGTTCTTTTAACAAACCACAGCGAGTGTGATTGCATGTCTGTTCTTTTCACAAACCACATAAGGATACACCAGTGTCATTGCATGTCTGTTATTTTCATGAACCACACCTAGTGCCATTGCATGTGTGTTCCTCTCACAAACCACACATGGATCCACCAGTGTCATTGCATGTGTGTTCTTTTCACAAACCACAGCTAGAGTCATTGCATGTGTGTTCTTCTCACAGACCACATAACAATACACCAGTGTCATTGTATGTCTGTTCTTCTCATGAACCACAGCTAGAGTCATTGCATGTATGTTCTTGTCACAAACCATATAAGGATCCACCAGTGTCATTGCATGTGTGTTCTTTTCATGAACCACACCCAGTGTCATTGCATGTGTGTTGTTCTCACAAACCACACATGGATGCACCAGTGTCATTGGATGTCTGTTCTTCTCATGAACGACATCTAGAGTCATGGCATGTCTGTTCTTCTCACAAACCACATAAGGATCCACCAGTGTCATTGCATGTCTGTTCTTTTCATGAACCACACCCATTGTCAGTGCATGTTTATACCTCTCATAAACCACACATGCATCCACCGGTTTCATTGCATGTGTGTTCCTCTCATGAACAACATCTAGAGTCATTGCATGTCTATTCTTCTCACAAACCACATAAGGATCCACCAGTGTCATTGGATGTGTGTTCTTTTCATGAACCACACCCAGTGTCATTGCATGTGTGTTCTTCTCACAAACCACACATGGATCCACCAGTATCATTGCATGTCTGTTCTTTTCACAAACCACAGGAAGTGTCATTGCATGTGTGTTCTTCTCACAAACAACACATGGATCCACCAGTGTCATTGCATTTGTGTTCTTCTCATGAACCACATCTAGAGTCATTGCATGTGTGTTCTTTTCACAAACGACATATCACCAGTGTCATTGCATGTGTGTTCTTATCATAACCCACATATGGATCCACCTAGTGCGATTGCATCTCTGTTCTTTTCACAAACCACATATGGATCCACCAGTGTCATTGCATGTCTGTTCTTTTCATAAACCACAGCTAGAGTCATTGCATGTCTGTTCTTCTCACAAACCACATAAGGATCCATCGGTGTCATTGCATGTGTGTTCTTCTCATGAACCACACATGGATCCACCCAGTGTGATTGCATGTCTGTTATTTTCACAAACCACATATGGATCCACCAGTGTCATTGCATGCCTGTTCTTTTCATGAACCAGAGCTAGAGTCATTGCATGTGTGTTCTTTTCATGATACACAGCTAGAGTCTTTGCATGTGTGTTCTTCTCATAAACCACATAAGGATACACCAGTGGCATTGCATGTGTGTTCTCCTCATGAACCATAGCTAGAGCTTTTGCATGTCTGTTCTTCTCACAAACCACATAAGGATCCACCAGTGTCATTGGATGTGTGTTCTTTTCATGAACCACACCCAGTGTCATTGGATGTTTGTTCTTCTCACAAACCACACATGGTTCCACCAGTGTCATTGCATGTGTGTTCTTTTCATGAACCACACATGGATCCACCCAGTGTGATTTCATGTTTGTTCTTTACACAAACCACATATGGATCCACCAGTGTCATTGCATGTCTGTTCTTTTCATGAAACACACCCAGTGTCATTGCATGTTTGTTCCTCTCATAAACCACACATGGATCCACCAGTGTAATTGCATCTGTGTTTTTCTCATGAACCACATCTAGAGTCATTGCATGTCTGTTCTTTTCACAAACCACATAAGGATCCACTAGTTTCATTGGATGTGTGTTCTATTCATGAATAACACCCAGTGTCATTGCATGTGTGTTCTTCTCACAAACCACACATGGATCCACTAGTGTCATTGCATGTGTGTTCTTTTCATGAACCACACCCAGTGTCATTGCATGTATGTTCCTCTCACAAACCACACATGGATCCACAAGTGCCATTGCATGTGTGTTCTTCTCAGGAACCTCATCTAGAGTCATTGCATGTGTGTTCGTTTCACAAACCACATATCACCAGTGTCATTGCATGTGTGTTCTTCTCATAAACCACATATGGATCCACCCAGTGTGATTGCATGTCTGTTCTTTTCACAAACCATATATGGATCCACCAGTGTCATTGTATGTCTGTTCTTTTCATGAACCACAGCTAGAGTCATTGCATGTCTGTTCTTCTCACAAACCATATAAGGATCCACCGGTGTCATTGCATGTCTGTTCTTTTCATGAACCACACATGGATCCACCCAGTATGATTGCATGTCTGTTATTTTCACAACCCACATATGGATCCATGAGTATCATTGCATGTCTGGTCTTTTCATGAACCACAGGTAGAGTCATTGCATGTGTGTTCTGTTCACAAACCACAGCTGGTGTGATTGCATATCTGTTATTTTCACAAATCACATAAGGATACACCAGTGTCATTGCATGTGTTTTCCTCTCACAAACCACACATGGATCCACCAGTGTCATTGCATGTGTGTTCTTCTCATGAACCACATCTAGAGTCATTGCATGTCTGTTCTTCTCACACACCACACATGGATCCACCGGTGTCGTTGCATGTGTGTTCTTCTCATGAACCACATCTAGAGTCATTGCACGTCTGTTCTTGTCACAAACCACATAATGATCCACCAGTGTCATTGGATGTGTGTTCTTTTCATGTACCACACCCAGTGTCATTGCATGTGTGTTCTTCTCACAAACCACAAAAGGATCCACTAGTGTCATTGGATGTGTGTATTTTTCATGAACCACACCCAGTGTCATTGCATCTGTGTTCTTCTCACAAACCACAAATGGATCAACCAGTATCATTGCATGTCTGTTCTTTTCACAAACCATAGCCAGTGTCATTGCATGTGTGTTACTCTCACAAACCAAACAAGGTTCCACCAGTGTCATTGCATGTGTGGTCTTCTCATGAACCACAGCTAGAGTCATTGCATGTCTGTTCTTCTCACAAACCACATAAGGATCCACAAGTCTCATTGGATGTGGGTTCTTTTCATGAACCACACCCAGTGTTATTGGATGTGTGTTCTTCTCACAAACCACACATGGATCCACTAGTGTTGTTGCATGTGTATTCTTTTCATGAACCACACATGGATCCACCCAGTGTCATTGGATGTGTGTTCTTCTCTCAAACCACACATGGATCCACCAGTGGCATTGCATGTGTGTTCTTCTCAGGAACCACATCTAGAGTCATTGCATGTGTGTTATTTTCACAAACCACATATTTACCAGTGTCATTGCATGTGTGTTCTTCTCATAAACCACATATGGATCCACCCAGTGTGATTGCATGTCTGTTTTTCTCACAAACCACATAAGGATCCACCAGTGTCATTGCATGTCTGTTCTTTTCATAAACCACACCCAGTGTCATTGGAGGTATGTTCCTCTAAACAAACCACACATGGATCCACCAGTGTCATTGCATCTGGTCGTTGCATGTAAGTTCTTCTAAACAAACCAAACATGGATCCACCAGTATCATTGCATGTCTGTTCTTTTCATGAACCACACCCAGTGTCATTCGATGTGTGTTCTTCTCACAAAGCACACATGGATCCACTAGTGTCATTGCATGTGTGTTCTTTTCATGAACCACACATGGATCCACCCAGTGTGATTGCATGTCTGTTCTTTTCACAAACCACATATGGATCCACCAGTGTCATTGCATGTTTGTTCTTTTCATGAACCACACCCAGTGTCATTGGATGTGTGTTCTTCTCATGAACAACATCTAGAGTCATTGCATGTCTGTTCTTCTCACAAACCACATAAGGATCCACCAGTGTCATTGGATGTGTGTGTTTTTCATGAACCATAGCTAGAGTCATTGCATGTCTGTTCTTTTCATGAACCACACCCAGTGTCATTGCATGTGTGTTCTTCTCACAAACCACACATGGATCCACCAGTATCATTGCATGTCTGTTCTTTTCACAAACCACAGGAAGTGTCATTGCATGTGTGTTCTTCTCACAAACAACACATGGATCCACCAGTGTCATTGCATTTGTGTTCTTCTCATGAACCACATCTAGAGTCATTGCATGTGTGTTCTTTTCACAAACGACATATCACCAGTCTCATTGCATGTGTGTTCTTATCATAACCCACATATGGATCCACCTAGTGCGATTGCATCTCTGTTCTTTTCACAAACCACATATGGATCCACCAGTGTCATTGCATGTCTGTTCTTTTCATAAACCACAGCTAGAGTCATTGCATGTCTGTTCTTCTCACAAACCACATAAGGATCCATCGGTGTCATTGCATGTGTGTTCTTCTCATGAACCACACATGGATCCACCCAGTGTGATTGCATGTCTGTTATTTTCACAAACCACATATGGATCCACCAGTGTCATTGCATGCCTGTTCTTTTCATGAACCAGAGCTAGAGTCATTGCATGTGTGTTCTTTTCATGATACACAGCTAGAGTCTTTGCATGTGTGTTCTTCTCATAAACCACATAAGGATACACCAGTGGCATTGCATGTGTGTTCTCCTCATGAACCATAGCTAGAGCTTTTGCATGTCTGTTCTTCTCACAAACCACATAAGGATCCACCAGTGTCATTGGATGTGTGTTCTTTTCATGAACCACACCCAGTGTCATTGGATGTTTGTTCTTCTCACAAACCACACATGGTTCCACCAGTGTCATTGCATGTGTGTTCTTTTCATGAACCACACATGGATCCACCCAGTGTGATTTCATGTTTGTTCTTTACACAAACCACATATGGATCCACCAGTGTCATTGCATGTCTGTTCTTTTCATGAAACACACCCAGTGTCATTGCATGTTTGTTCCTCTCATAAACCACACATGGATCCACCAGTGTAATTGCATCTGTGTTTTTCTCATGAACCACATCTAGAGTCATTGCATGTCTGTTCTTTTCACAAACCACATAAGGATCCACTAGTTTCATTGGATGTGTGTTCTATTCATGAATAACACCCAGTGTCATTGCATGTGTGTTCTTCTCACAAACCACACATGGATCCACTAGTGTCATTGCATGTGTGTTCTTTTCATGAACCACACCCAGTGTCATTGCATGTATGTTCCTCTCACAAACCACACATGGATCCACAAGTGCCATTGCATGTGTGTTCTTCTCAGGAACCTCATCTAGAGTCATTGCATGTGTGTTCGTTTCACAAACCACATATCACCAGTGTCATTGCATGTGTGTTCTTCTCATAAACCACATATGGATCCACCCAGTGTGATTGCATGTCTGTTCTTTTCACAAACCATATATGGATCCACCAGTGTCATTGTATGTCTGTTCTTTTCATGAACCACAGCTAGAGTCATTGCATGTCTGTTCTTCTCACAAACCATATAAGGATCCACCGGTGTCATTGCATGTCTGTTCTTTTCATGAACCACACATGGATCCACCCAGTATGATTGCATGTCTGTTATTTTCACAACCCACATATGGATCCATGAGTGTCATTGCATGTCTGGTCTTTTCATGAACCACAGGTAGAGTCATTGCATGTGTGTTCTGTTCACAAACCACAGCTGGTGTGATTGCATATCTGTTATTTTCACAAATCACATAAGGATACACCAGTGTCATTGCATGTGTTTTCCTCTCACAAACCACACATGGATCCACCGGTGTCATTGCATGTGTGTTCTTCTCATGAACCACATCTAGAGTCATTGCATGTCTGTTCTTCTCACACACCACACATGGATCCACCGGTGTCGTTGCATGTGTGTTCTTCTCATGAACCACATCTAGAGTCATTGCACGTCTGTTCTTGTCACAAACCACATAACGATCCACCAGTGTCATTGGATGTGTGTTCTTTTCATGTACCACACCCAGTGTCATTGCATGTGTGTTCTTCTCACAAACCACAAAAGGATCCACTAGTGTCATTGGATGTGTGTATTTTTCATGAACCACACCCAGTGTCATTGCATCTGTGTTCTTCTCACAAACCACAAATGGATCAACCAGTATCATTGCATGTCTGTTCTTTTCACAAACCATAGCCAGTGTCATTGCATGTGTGTTACTCTCACAAACCAAACATGGTTCCACCAGTGTCATTGCATGTGTGGTCTTCTCATGAACCACAGCTAGAGTCATTGCATGTCTGTTCTTCTCACAAACCACATAAGGATCCACAAGTCTCATTGGATGTGGGTTCTTTTCATGAACCACACCCAGTGTTATTGGATGTGTGTTCTTCTCACAAACCACACATGGATCCACTAGTGTTGTTGCATGTGTATTCTTTTCATGAACCACACATGGATCCACCCAGTGTCATTGGATGTGTGTTCTTCTCTCAAACCACACATGGATCCACCAGTGGCATTGCATGTGTGTTCTTCTCAGGAACCACATCTAGAGTCATTGCATGTGTGTTATTTTCACAAACCACATATTTACCAGTGTCATTGCATGTGTGTTCTTCTCATAAACCACATATGGATCCACCCAGTGTGATTGCATGTCTGTTTTTCTCACAAACCACATAAGGATCCACCAGTGTCATTGCATGTCTGTTCTTTTCATAAACCACACCCAGTGTCATTGGAGGTATGTTCCTCTAAACAAACCACACATGGATCCACCAGTGTCATTGCATCTGGTCGTTGCATGTAAGTTCTTCTAAACAAACCAAACATGGATCCACCAGTATCATTGCATGTCTGTTCTTTTCATGAACCACACCCAGTGTCATTCGATGTGTGTTCTTCTCACAAAGCACACATGGATCCACTAGTGTCATTGCATGTGTGTTCTTTTCATGAACCACACATGGATCCACCCAGTGTGATTGCATGTCTGTTCTTTTCACAAACCACATATGGATCCACCAGTGTCATTGCATGTTTGTTCTTTTCATGAACCACACCCAGTGTCATTGGATGTGTGTTCTTCTCATGAACAACATCTAGAGTCATTGCATGTCTGTTCTTCTCACAAACCACATAAGGATCCACCAGTGTCATTGGATGTGTGTGTTTTTCATGAACCATAGCTAGAGTCATTGCATGTCTGTTCTTTTCAAGAACCACACCCAGTGTCATTGCATGTGTGTTCTTCTCACAAACCACACATGGATCCACCAGTGTCATAGTATGTGTGTTATTCTCATGAACCATAGCTAGAGTCATTGCATGTCTGTTCTTCTCACAAGTCATATAAGGATCCACCAGTGTCATTGGATGTGTTTTTTTTCATGAACCACACCCTGTGGCACTGGATGTGTGTTCTTCTCACAAACCACACATGGATCCACTAGTGTCATTGCATGTCTGTTCCTCTCATAAACCACACATGGATCCACCCAGTGTGATCGCACGTCTGTTCTTTTCACAAACCACATATAGATCCATCAGTGTCATTGCATGTCTATTATTTTCATGAACTACACCTAGTGTCATTGCATGTGTGTTCCTCTCATAAACCACACATGGATCCACCAGTGTCATTGCATGTGTGTTCTTCTCATGAACCACATCTAGAGTAATTGCGTGTGTGTTGTTTTCACAAACCACATCACCAGTGTCATTGCATGTGTGCTCTTCTCATAAACCTCATATGGATACACCCAATGTGATTGCATGTCTGTCCTTTTCACAAACCACATATGGATCCACCAGTGCCATTGCATGTCTATTCTTTTCATGAACCACAGCTAGAGTCATTGCATGTCTGTTCTTCTCACAAACCACATAAGGATCCACCGTTGTCATTGCATGCGTGTTCTTATCATGAACCACACATGGATCCACCTAGTGTGATTGCATGTCTGTTATTTTCACAAACCACATATGGATCCACCAGTGTCATTGCATGTCTGTTCTTTTCATGAACCACAGCTAGAGTCATTGCATGTGTGTTCTTTTCATGAACCACGGCTAGAGTCATTGCATGTGTGTTCTTCTCATAAACCACATATGGATCCACCCAGTGTGATTGCATGGCTGTTCTTCTCACAAACCACACCAAGTGTCATTGGATGTATGTTCCTCTAAACAAACCACACATGGATCCACCAGTGTCATTGCATGTGGTCGTTGCATGTGTGTTCTTCTAAACAAACCAAACATGGATCCACCAGTATCATTGCATGTCTGTTCTTTTCATGAACCACACCTAGTGTCATCGCATGTATGTTCTTCTCACAAACCACATAAGGATACACCAGTGTCATTGCATGTCTATTCTTCTCATGAACCACATCTAGAGTCATTGCATGTCTGTTCTTCTCACAAACCACATAAGGATCCACCAGTGTCAGTGGATGTGTGTTTTTTTCATGAACCACAGCTAGAGTCATTGCATGTGTGTACTTTTCACAAACCACAGCTAAATTCATTGCATGTGTGTTCTTCTCACAAAACACATAACGATACACCAGTGTCATTGTATGTGCGTTCTTCTCATGAACCACAGCTAGAGTCATTGTATGTCTGTTCTTGTCACAAACCACATAAGGATCCACCAATGTCATTGGATGTGTGTTCTTTTCATGAACCACACCCAGTGTCATTGGATGTGTGTTCTTCTCACAAAGCACACATGGATCCACTAGTGGCATTGCATGTGTGTTCTTCTCATGAACCACATCTAGAGTCATTACATGGATCCACCTAGTGTGATTGCATGTCTGTTCTTTTCACAAACCACATATGGATCCACCAGAGTCATTGCATGTTTGTTCTTTTCATGAACCACACCCACTGTCATTGCATGTCTGTTCCTCTCATAAACCACACATAAATCCACCAATGTCATTGCATGTCTATTCTTCTCATGAACCACATCTAGAGTCATTACATGTCTGTTCTACTCACAAACCACATAAGGATCCACCAGTGTCATTGGATGTGTGTGTTTTTCATGAACCACGGCTAGAGTCATTGCATGTGTGTTCTTTTCACAAACCACAGCTAGAGTCATTGCAGGTGTGTTCTTCTCACAAACCACATAACGATACACCAGTACCATTGCATGTGTGCTCTTCTTATGAACCACGTCTAGAGTCATTGGATGTCTGTTCTTCTCAAAAACCACATAAGGATCCACTAGTGTCATTGGATGTGTTTTTTTAATGAACCACGCCCAGTGGCACTGGATGTGTGTTCTTCTCACAAACCACACATGGATCCACCACTGTCGTTGCATGTGTGTTCTTTTCATGAACCACACATGGATCCACCTAGTGTGATTGCATGTATGTTCTTTTCACAAACCACATATGGATCCACCAGTGTCATTGCATGTCTGTTCTTTTCATGAACCACACCAAGTGTCATTGCATGTTTGTTCCTCTCATAAACCACACATGGATCCACCCAGTGTGATTGCATGTCTGTTCTTTTCACAAACCACATATGGATCCACCAGTATCATTACATGTCTATTCTTTTCATGAACCACACCCAGTGGCATTGCATGTATATTTCTCTCATAAACCACACATGGATCCACCAGTATCATTGCATGTGTGTTCTTCTCATGAACCACATCTAGAGTCATTGCATGTGTGTTGTTTTCACAAACCACATCACCAGTGTCATTGCATGTGTGCTCTTCTCATAAACCTCATATGGATACACCCAGTGTCATTGGATGTTTGTTCTTCTCACAAACCACACATGGATGCACCAGTGTCATTGCATGTCTGTCCTTTTCATGAACCACCGCTAGAGTCATTGCATGTCTGTTCTTATCACAAACCACATAAGGATCCACCGGTGTCATTGAATGTGTGTTCTTCTCATGAACCACACATGGATCCACCTAGTGTGATTGCATGTCTGTTATTTTCACAAACCACATATGGATGCACCAGTGTCATTGCATGTCTGTTCTTTTCATGAACGACAGCTAGAGTCATTGCATGTGTGTTCTTTTCATGAACCACAGCTAGAGTCATTGCATGTGTGTTCTTCTCATAAACCAAATAAGGATACACCAGTGTCATTGCATGTGTGTTCTTCTCATGAACCACAGCTAGAGCCATTGCATGTCTGTTCTTCTCACAAACCACATAAGGATCCACCAGTGTCATTGCATGTGTGTTCTTTTCATGAACCACACCTAGTGTCATTGGATGTGTATTCTTCTCACAAACCACACATGGATCCACCAGTGTCTTTGCATGTGTGTTCTTTTCATGAACCACACATGGATCCACCCAGTGTGATTGCATGTATGTTCTTTACACAAACTACATATGGATCCACCAGTGTCATTGCATGTCTATTCTTTTGATGAACCACACCTAGTGTCATTGCATGTTTGTTCCTCTCATAAACCACACATGGATCCACCGGTGTCATTGCATGTGTGTTCTTGTCATGAACCACATCTAGAGTCATTACATGTCTTTTCTTCTCACAAACCACAGAAGGATCCACCAGTGCCATTGGATGTGTGTTCTTCTCACAAACCACACATGGATCCACTAGTGTCATTGCATGTGTGTTCTTTTCATGAACCACACCCGGTGTCATTCCATGTATGTTCCTCTCACAAACCACACATGGATCCACCAGCGCCATTGCATATGTGTTCTTATAATGAACCACATCTAGAGTCATTGCATGTGTGTTCTTTTCACAAACCACATATCACCAGTGTCATTTCATGTGTGTTCTTCTCATAAACCACATATGGATCCACCCAGTGTGATTGCATGTCTGTTCTTTTCACAAGCCACATAAGGATCCACCAGTGTCATTGCATGTCTACTCTTTTCATGAACCACACATGGATCCACCCAGTGTGATTGCATGTCTGTACTTTTCACAAACCACACATGGATCCACCAGTGTCATTGCATGTCTTCTCTTTTCATTAACCACAGTTAGAGTCATTGCATGTGTGTTCTTTTCACAAACCACATATCACCAGTGTTATTGGATGTGTATTCTTCTCATAAACAACATATGGATCCACCAAGTGTGATTGCATGAGTGTTCTTTTCACAAACCACATAAGGATCTACCAGTGTCATTGGATGTGTGTTCTTTTCATGAACCACACCCAGTGCCATTGCATGTGTGTTCTTTTCACAAACCACACATGGATCCACCGATGTCATTGCATGTGTGTTCTTCTCATGAACCACATCTAGAGTCATTGCATGTCTGTTCTTCTCACAAACCACATAAGGATCCACCAGTGTCATTGGATGTGTGTTCTTTTCATTAACCACTCCCAGTGTCATTGAATGTGTGTTCTTCTCACAAACCACACATGGATCCACCAGTGTCGTCGCATGTGTGTTATTTTCATGAACCACACATGGATCAACCCAGTGTGATTGCATGTCTATTCTTTTCTCAAACCACATATGGATCCACTAGTGTCATTGCATGTTTGTTCTTTTCATGAACCACACCCAGTGTCATTGTATGTTTGTTCCTCTCATAAACCACACATGGATCCACCCAGTTTGATTGCATGTCTGTTCTTTTCACAAACCACATATGGATCCACCAGTGTCATTACATGTATCTTCTTTTCATGAACCACGCCTAGTGTCATTGCATGTCTGTTCCTCTCATAAACCACACATGGATCCACCAGTGTCATTGCATGTGTGTTCTTCTCATGAACCACATCTAGAGTCATTGCATGTGTGTTCTATTCACAAACCACATATCACCAGTGCCATTACATGTGTGTTCTTCTCATAAACCACATATGGATCCACCTAGTGTGATTGCATGTCTGTTCTTGTCACAAACTACATATGAATCCACCAGTGTCATTGCATGTCTGTTCTTTTCATCAACCATAGCTAGAGTCATTGCATGTCTGTTCTTCTCACAAACAAAATTAGGATCCACCGGTGTCATTGCATGTATGGTCTTCTCATGAACCACACATGGATCCACCTAGTGTGATTGCATGTCTATTATTTTCACAAACCACATATGGATCCACCAGTGTCATTGCATGTCTGTTCTTTTCATGAACCACATCTAGAGTCATTGCATTCTTGTTCTTTTCATGAACCACAGTTAGAGTCATTGCATGTGTGTTCTTCTCATAAACCACATAAGGATACATCAGTGGCATTGGATGTGTGTTATTCTCATGAACAATAGCTAGAGCCATTGCATGTATGTTCTTCTCACAAACCACAAAAGGATCCACCAGTGTCATTGGATGTGTGTTCTTTTCATGAACCACACCCAGTGTCATTGGATGTTTGTTCTTCTCACAAACCAGACATGGATCCACCAGTGTCATTGCATGTGTGTTCTTTTCATGAACCACACATGGATCCACCAGTGGGATGGCATGTATGTTCTTTACACAAACCACATATGGATCCACTAGTGTCATTGCATGTTTGTTCTTTTCATGAAACACACCCAGTTTCGTTGCATGTCTGTTCCACTCATAAACCACACATGGATACACCGGTGTCATTGCATGTGTGTTCTCATGAACCACATCTAGAGTCATTGCATGTCTGTTCTTTTCACAAACCACAGAAGGATCCACTAGTGTCATTGGATGTGTGTTCTATTCATGAACCACACCCAGTGTCATTGCATGTGTGTTCTTCTCACAAACCACACATGGATCCACTAGTGTCATTGTATGTGTGTTCTTTTCATGAACCACACCTAGTGTCATTGCATGTCTATTCCTCTCTCAAACCACACATGGATCCACCAGTGCCATTGCATGTGTGTTCTTCTCAGGAACCACATCTAGAGTCATTGCATGTGTGTTCTTTTCACAAACCACATATTACCAGTCTCATTGCATATGTGTTCTTATCATAAACCACATATGGATCCACCCAGTGTGATTGCATGTCTGTTCTTTTCACAAACCACATATGGATCCACGAGAGTCATTGCATGTGTGTTCTTTTAACAAACCACAGTGAGTGTGATTGCATGTCTGTTCTTTTCACAAACCACATAAGGATACACCAGTGTCATTGCATGTCTGTTCTTTTCATGAACCACACCTAGTGTCATTGCATGTGTGTTCCTCTCATAAACCACACATGGATACACCAGTGTCATTGCATGTGTGTTCTTCTCATGAACCACATCTAGAGTCATTGCATGTCTATTCTTCTCGCAAACCACACATGGATCCACTGGTGTCATTGCATGTGTGTTCTTCTCATGAACCACATCTAGAGTCATTGCATGTGTGTTCTATTCACAAACCACATATCACCAGTGTCATTAAATGTGTGTTCTTCTCATAAACCACATATGGATCCACCTAGTGTGATTGCATGTCTGTTCTTTTCACAAACTACATATGGATCCACCAGTGTCATTGCATGTCTGTTCTTTTCATGAACCATAGCTAGAGTCATTGCATGTCTGTTCTTCTCACAAACCACATTAGGATCCACCGGTGTCATTGCATGTATGTTCTTCTCATGAAACACACATGGATCAACCCAGTGTGATTGCATGTCTATTATTTTCACAAACCACATATGGATCCACCAGTGTCATTGCATGTTTGTTCTTTTCATGAACCACATCTAGAGTCATTGCATTCTTGTTCTTTTCATGAACCACAGTTAGAGTCATTGCACGTGTGTTCTTCTCATAAACCACATAAGGATACACCAGTGGCATTGCATGTGTGTTATTCTCATGAACAATAGCTAGAGCCATTGCATGTATGTTCTTCTCACAAACCACAAAAGGATCCAACAGTGTCATTGGATTTGTGTTCTTTTCATGAACCACACCTAGTGTCATTGGATGTTTGTTCTTCTCACAAACCACACATGGATCCACCAGTGTCATTGCATGTGTGTTCTTTTCATGAACCACACATGGATCCACCCAGTGGGATTGCATGTCTGTTCTTTACACAAACCACATCTGGATCCACTAGTGTCATTGCATGATTGTTCTTTTCATGAAACACACCCAGTTTCGTTGCATGTCTGTTCCACTCATAAACCACACATGGATCCACCGGTGTCATTGCATGTGTGTTCTTCTCATGAACCACATCTAGAGTCATTGCATGTCTGTTCTTTTCACAAACCACAGAAGGATCCACTAGTGTCATTGGATGTGTGTTCTATTCATGAACCACACCCAGTGTCATTGCATGTGTGTTCTTCTCACAAACCACACATGGATCCACTAGTGTCATTGTATGTGTGTTCTTTTCATGAACCACACCTAGTGTCATTGCATGTCTATTCCTCTCTCAAACCACACATGGATCCACCAGTGCCATTGCATGTGTGTTCTTCTCAGGAACCACATCTAGAGTCATTGCATGTGTGTTATTTTCACAAACCACATATTACCAGTCTCATTGCATATGTGTTCTTCTCATAAACCACATATGGATCCACCCAGTGTGATTGCATGTCTGTTCTTTTCACAAACCACATATGGATCTAGCAGTGTCATTGCATGTCTGTTCTTTTCATGAACCACAACTAGAGTCATTGCATGTCTATTCTTCTCACAAGCCACATAAGGATCCATCGGTGTCATTGCATGTCTGTTCTTTTCATGAACCACACGTGGATCCACCCAGTGTGATTGCATGTCTGTTCTTTTGACAACCCACATATGGATCCACGAGTGTCATTGCATGTCTGTTCTTTTCATGAACCACAGGTAGAGTCATTGCATGTGTGTTCTTTTAACAAACCACAGTGAGTGTGATTGCATGTCTGTTCTTTTCACAAACCACATAAGGATACACCAGTGTCATTGCATGTCTGTTCTTTTCATGAACCACACCTAGTGTCATTGCATGTGTGTTCCTCTCACAAACCACACATGGATCCACCAGTGTCATTGCATGTGTGTTCTTCTCATGAACCACATCTAGAATCATTGCATGTTTGTTCTTCTCACAAACCACACATGGATCCACTGGTGTCATTGCATGTGTGTTCTTCTCATGAACCACATCAAGAGTCATTGCATGTCTGTTCTTCTCACAAACCACATAAGGATCCACCAGTATCATTGGATGTGTGTTCTTTTCATGAACCACACCTAGTGTCATTGCATGTGTGTTCTTCTCACAAACCACACATGGATCCACCAGTGTTATTAGATGTCTGTTCTTCTCATGAACGACATCTAGAGTCATTGCATGTGTGTTCTTCTCACAAACCACCTAAGGATCCACCAGTGTCATTGTATGTCTATTCTTTTCATGAACCACACCCAGTGTTAGTGCATGTTTGTACCTCTCATAAACACAAAATGCATCCACCGGTTTCATTGCATGTGTGTTCTTCTCATGAACCACATCTAGAGCCATTACATGTCTATTCTTCTCAGAAACCACATAAGGATCCACCAGTGTCATTGGATGTGTGTTCTTTTCATGAACCACACCCAGTGTCATTGCATGTGTGTTCTTCTCATAAACCACACATGGATCCACCAGTATCATTGCATGTCTGTTCTTTTCACAAACCACAGCCAGTGTCATTGCATGTGTGTTCTTCTCACAAACCACACATGGATCCACCAGTGTCATTGCATGTGCGTTCTTCTCATGAACCACATCTAGATTCATTGCATGTGTGTTCTTTTCACAAACGACATATCACCAGTGTCATTGCATGTGTGTTCTTCTCATAACCCACATATGGATCCACCTAGTGTGATTGCATGTCTATTCTTTTCACAAACCACATATAGATCCACCAGTGTCATTGCATGTCTGTTCTTTTCATAAACCACAGCTTGAGTCATTGCATGTCTGTTCTTCTCACAAACCACATAAGGATCCATCGGTGTCATTGCATGTGCATTCTTCTCATGAACCACACATGGATCCACCCAGTGTGATTGCATGTCTGTTATTTTCACTAACCACATATGGATCCACCAGTGTCATTGCATGTCTGTTCTTTTCATGAACCAGAGCTAGAGTCATTGCATGTGTGTTCTTTTCATGAACCACAGCTAGAGTCTTTGCATGTGTGTTCTTCTCATAAACCACATAAGGATACACAAGTGGCATTGCATGTGTGTTCTTCTCATGAACCATAGCTAGAGCCATTGCATGTCGGTTCTTCTCACAAACCAAATAAGGATCCACCAGTGTCATTGGATGTGTGTTCTTTTCATGAACCATGCCCAGTGTCATTGGATGTTTGTTCTTCTCACAAACCACACATGGATCCACCAGTGTTATTGCATGTGTGTTCTTTTCATGAACCACACATGGATCCACCCAGTGTGATTGCATGTTTGTTCTTCACACAAACCACATATGGATTCACCAGTGTCATTGCATGTCTGTTCTTTTCACGAAACACACCTAGTGTCATTGCATGTCTGTTCCTCTCATAAACCACACATGGATACACCAGTGTCATTGCATCTGTGTTTTCCTCATGAACCACATCTAGAGTCATTGCATGTTTGTTCTTTTCACAAACCACATAAGGATCCACTAGTTTCATTGGATGTATGTTCTATTCATGAACAACACCCAGTGTCATTGCATGTGTGTTCTTCTCACAAACCACACATGGATCCACTAGTGTCATTTCATGTGTGTTCTTTTCATGAACCACACCCAGTGTCATTGCATGTATGTTCCTCTCACAAACCACACATGGATCCACAAGTGCCATTGCATGTGTGTTCTTCTCAGGAACCTCATCTAGAGTCATTGCATGTGTGTTCTTTTCACAAACCACATATCACCAGTGTCATTGCATGTGCGTTCTTCTCATAAACCACATATGGATCCACCCAGTGTGATTACATGTCTGTTCTTTTCACAAACCATATATGGATCCACCAGTGTCATTGTATGTCTATTCTTTTCATGAACCACAGCTAGAGTCATTGCATGTCTGTTCTTCTCACAAACCATATAAGGATCCACCGGTGTCATTGCATGTCTGTTCTTTTCATGAACCACACATGGATCCACCTAGTGTGATTGCATGGCTGTTCTTTTCACAACCCACATATGGATCCACGAGTGTCATTGCATGTCTGTTCTTTTCATGAACCACAGGTAGAGTCATTGCATGTGTGTTCTTTTTACAAACCACAGCTAGTGTGATTGCATATCTGTTATTTTCACAAATCACATAACGATACACCAGTGTCATTGCATGTGTGTTCCTCTCACAAACCACACATGGATCCACCAGTGTCATTGCATGTGTGTTCTTCTCATGAACCACATCTAGAGTCATTGCATGTCTGTTCTTCTCACAAACCACACATGGATCCACCGGTGTCATTGCATGTGTGTTCTTCTCATGAACCACATCTAGAGTCATTGCATGTCTGTTCTTGTAACAAACCACATAAGGATCCACCAGTGTCATTGGATGTGTGTTCTTTTCATGAACCACACCGTGTCATTACATGTGTGTTCTTCTCACAAACCACACATAGATCCACAAGTGTCATTGGATGTATGTTCTTCTCATGAACGACATCTAGAGTCATTGCATGTCTGTTCTTCTCACAAACCACATAAGGATCCACTAGTGTCATTGCATGTCTGTTCTTTTCATGAACCACACCCAGTCTCATTGCATGTTTGTTCCTCTCACAAACTACACATGGATCCACTGGTGTCATTGCATGTGTGTTCTTCTCATGAACCACATCTAGAGTCATTGCATGTCTGTTCTTCTCACAAACCACATAAGGATCCACCAGTATCATTGGATGTGTTCTCTTTTCATGAGCCACACCTAGTGTCATTGCATGTGTGTTCTTCTCACAAACCACACATGGATCCACCAGTGTCATTAGATGTCTGTTCTTCTCATGAACGACATCTAGAGTCATTGCATGTCTGTTCTTCTCACAAACCACCTAAGGATCCACCAGTGTCATTGTATGTCTATTCTTTTCATGAACCACACCCAGTGTTAGTGCATGTTTGTACCTCTCATAAACACAAAATGCATCCACCGGTTTCATTGCATGTGTGTTCTTCTCATGAACCACATCTAGAGTCATTACATGTCTATTCTTCTCACAAACCACATAAGGATCCACCAGTGTCATTGGATGTGTGTTCTTTTCATGAACCACACCCAGTGTCATTGCATGTGTGTTCTTCTCACAAACCACACATGGATCCACCAGTATCATTGCATGTCTGTTCTTTTCACAAACCACAGCCAGTGTCATTGCATGTGTGTTCTTCTCACAAACCACACAAGGATCCATCGGTGTCATTGCATGTGCATTCTTCTCATGAACCACACATGGATCCACCCAGTGTGATTGCATGTCTGTTATTTTCACAAACCACATATCGATCCACCAGTGTCATTGCATGTCTGTTCTTTTCATGAACCAGAGCTAGAGTCATTGCATGTGTGTTATTTTCATGAACCACAGCTAGAGTCTTTGCATGTTGTTCTTCTCATAAACCACATAAGGATACACCAGTGGCATTGCATGTGTGTTCTTCTCATGAACCATAGCTAGAGCCATTGCATGTCTGTTCTTCTCACAAACCACATAAGGATCCACCAGTGTCATTGGATGTGTGTTCTTTTCATGAACCACGCCCAGTGTCATTGGATGTTTGTTCTTCTCACAAACCACACATGGATCCACCAGTGTTATTGCATGTGTGTTCTTTTCATGAACCACACGTGGATCCACCCAGTGTGATTGCCTGTTTGTTCTTCACACAAACCACATATGGATTCACCAGTGTCATTGCATGTCTGTTCTTTTCACGAAACACACCCAGTGTCATTGCATGTCTGTTCCTCTCATAAACCACACATGGATACACCAGTGTCATTGCATCTCCGTTTTCCTCATGAACCACATCTAGAGTCATTGCATGTATGTTCTTTTCACAAACCACATAAGGATCCACTAGTTTCATTGGATGTGTGTTCTATTCATGAACAACACCCAGTGTCATTGCATGTGTGTTCTTCTCATAAACCACACATGGATCCACTAGTGTCATTTCATGTGTGTTCTTTTCATGAACCACACCCAGTGTCATTGCATGTTTGTTCCTCTCACAAACCACACATGGATCCACAAGTGCCATTGCATGTGTGTTCTTCTCAGGAACCTCATCTAGAGTCATTGCATGTGTGTTCTTTTCACAAACCACATATCACCAGTGTCATTGCATGTGTGTTCTTCTCATAAACCACATATGGATCCACCCAGTGTGATTACATGTCTGTTCTTTTCACAAACCATATATGGATCCACCAGTGTCATTGTATGTCTATTCTTTTCATGAACCACAGCTAGAGTCATTGCATGTCTATTCTTCTCACAAACCATATAAGGATCCACCGGTGTTATTGCATGTCTGTTCTTTTCATGAACCACACATGGATCCACCTAGTTTGATTGCATGGCTGTTCTTTTCACAACCCACATATGGATCCACGAGTGTCATTGCATGTTTGTTCTTTTCATGAACCACAGGTAGAGTCATTGCATGTGTGTTCTTTTCACAAACCACAGCTAGTGTGATTGCATATCTGTTATTTTCACAAATCACATAACGATACACCAGTGTCATTGCATGTGTGTTCCTCTCACAAACCACAAATGGATCCACCAGTGTCATTGCATGTGTGTTCTTCTCATGAGCCGCATCTAGAGTCATTGCATGTCTGTTCTACTCTCAAACCACACATGGATCCACTGGTGTCATTGCATGTGTGTTCTTCTCATGAACCACATCTAGAGTCATTGCATGTCTATTCTTGTAACAAACCACATAAGGATCCACCAGTGTCATTGGATGTGTGTTCTTTTCATGAACCACACCCAGTGTCATTGCATGTGTGTTCTTCTCACAAACCACACATAGATCCACCTGTGTCATTGGATGTTTGTTCTTCTCATGAACGACATCTAGAGTCATTGCATGTCTGTTCTTCTCACAAACCACATAAGGATCCACCAGTGTCATTGCATGTCTGTTCTTTTCATGAACCACACCCAGTCTCATTGCATGTTTGTTCCTCTCATAAACCACACCTGCGTCCACCGGTGTCATTGCATGCATGTTCTTCTCATGAACCACATTTAGAGTCATTACATGTCTATTCTTCTCACAAACCACATAAGGATCCACCAGTGTCATTGGATGTGTGTTCTTTTCATGAACCTCACCCAGTGTCATTGCATCTGTGTTCTTCTCACAAACCACAAATGGATCCACCAGTATCATTGCATGTCTGTTCTTTTCACAAACCATAGCCAGTGTCATTGCATGTGTGTTACTCTCACAAACCAAACATGGTTCCACCAGTGTCATTGCATGTGTGGTCTTCTCATGAACCACAGCTAGAGTCATTGCATGTCTGTTCTTCTCACAAATCACATAAGGATCCACAAGTGTCATTGGATGTGTGTTCTTTTCATGAACCACACCCAGTGTTATTGGATGTGTGTTCTTCTCACAAACCACACATGGATCCACCAGTGTCGTTGCATGTGTAATCTTTTCATGAACCACACATGGATCCACCCAGTGTCATTGGATGTGTGTTCTTCTCTCAAACCACACATGGATCCACCAGTGCCATTGCATGTGTGTTCTTCTCAGGAACCACATCTAGAGTCATTGCATGTGTGTTCTTTTCACAAACCACATATTACCAGTGTCATTGCATGTGTGTTCTTCTCAGAAACCACATATGGATCCACCCTATGTGATTGCATGTCTGGTTTTCTCACAAACGACATAAGGATCCACCAGTGTCATTGCATGTCTGTTCTTTTCATGAACCACACCCTGTGTCATTGGATGTATGTTCCTCTAAACAAACCACACATGGATCCACCAGTGTCATTGCATGTGGTAGTTGCTTGTAAGTTCTTCTAAACAAACCAAAATTGAATCCACCAGTATCATTGCATGTCTATTCTTTTCATGAACCACACCCAGTGTCATCGCATGTCTGTTCTTCTCACAAACACATAAGGATACACCAGTGTCATTGCATGTTTGTTATTCTCATGAACCACATCTAGAGTCATTGCATGTCTGTTCTTCTCACAAACCACATAAGGATCCACCAGTGTCATTGGATGTGTTTTTTTTTCATGAACCACCGCTAGAGTCATTGCATGTGTGTTCTTTTCACAAACCACAGCTAGAGTCATTGCATGTGTGTTCTTCTCACAAACCACATAACGATACACCAGTGTCATTGTATGTGTGTTCTTCTCATGAACCACACTAGAGTCATTGCATGTCTGTTCTTCTCACAAACCATATAAGGATCCACGAGTGTCATTGGATGTGTGTTCTTTTCATGAACCACACCCAGTGTCATTGGATGTGTGTTCTTCTCACAAAGCACACATGGATCCACTAGTGTCATTGCATGTGTGTTCTTTTCATGAACCACACATGGATCCACCCAGTGTGATTGCATGTCTGTTCTTCTCACAAACCACATATGGATCCACCGGTGTCATTGCATGTCTGTTCTTTTCATGAACCACACCTAGTGTCATTGCATGTCTGTTCCTCTCATAAACCACACATGGATCCATCCAGTGTGATTGCATGTCTGTTATTTTCACAAACCACATATGGATCCACCAGTGTCATTGCATGTCTATTCTTTTCATGAACCACACCCAGTGGCATTGCGTGTCTGTTCCTCTCATAAACCACACATGGATCCACCAGTGTCATTGCATGTGTGTTCTTCTCATGAACCACATCTAGAGTCATTGCATGTGTGTTGTTTTCACAAACCACATCACCAGTGTCATTGCATGTGTGCTCTTCTCATAAACCTCATATGGATACACCCAGTGTGATTGCATGTCTGGCCTTTTCACAAACCACATATGGATCCACCAGTGTCATTGCATGTCTGTTCTTTTCATGAACCACAGCTAGAGTCATTACATGTATGTTCTTCTCACAATCCCCATAAGGATCCACCGGTGTCATTGCATGTGTGTTCTTCTCATGAACCACACATGGATCCACCTAGTGTGATTGCATGTCTGTTATTTTCACATACCACATATGGATCCACCAGTGTCATTGCATGTCTGTTATTTTCATGAACCACAGCTAGAGTCATTGCATGTGTGTTTTTTTCATGAACCACGGCTAGAGTCATTGCATGTGTGTTCTTCTCATAAACCACATAATGATGCACCAGTGTAATTGCATGTGTGTTCTTCTCATGAACCACAGCTAGAGCCATTGCATGTCTGTTCTTCTCACAAACCACCTAAGGATCCACCAGTGTCATTGGATGTGTGTTCTTTTCATGAACCACACCAAGTGTTATTGGATGTGTATTCTTCTCACAAACCACACATGGATCCACCAGTGTTATTGCATGTGTGTTCTTTTCATGAACCACACATGGATCCACCCAGTGTGATTGCATGTTTGTTCTTTACAAAAACTACATATGGATCCACTAGTGTCATTGCATGTCTATTCTTTTCATGAACCACACCCAGTGTCATTACATGTATGTTCCTCTCATAAACCACACATGGATCCACCGGTGTCATTGCATGTGTGTTCTCATGAACCACATCTAGAGTCATTGCATGTCTGTTCTTCTCACAAACCACATAAGGATCCACCAGTGTCATTAGATGTGTGTTCTTTTCATGAACCACACCCAGTATCATTGCATGTTTGTTCTTCTCACAAAACACACATGGATCCACTAGTGTCATTGCATGTGTGTTCTTTTCATGAACCACACCCAGTGGCATTGCATGTCTGTTCCTCTCACAAACCATACATGGATCAACCAGTGCCATTGCATTCGTGCTCTTCTCATGAACCACATCTAGAGTCATTGCGTGTGTGTTCTTTTCACAAACCACATATCACCAGTGTCATTGCAAGTGTGTTTTCTCATAAACCACATATGGATCCACCCAGTGTGATTGCATGTCTGTTCTTTTCACAAACCACATATGGATCCACCAGTGTCATTGTATGTCTGTTCTTTTTCATGAACCACAACTAGAGCCATTGCATGTCTGTTATTCTCACAAACCACATAAGGATCCACATGTGTCATTGCATGTCTATTCTTTTCATGAACCACACATGGATCCACCCAGTGTGATTGCATGTCTGTTCTTCTCACAAACCATATAAGGATCCACCAGTGTCATTGGATGTGTGCTCTTCTTATGAACCACGTCTAGAGTCATTGGATGTCTGTTCTTCTCACAAACCACATAAGGATCCACTAGTGTCATTGGATGTGTTTTTTAATGAACCGCGCCCAGTGGCACTGGATGTGTGTTCTTCTCACAAACCACACATGGATCCACCACTGTCGTTGCATGTGTGTTCTTTTCATGAACCACACATGGATCCACCTAGTGTGATTGCATGTCTGTTCTTTTCACAAACCACATATGGATCCACCAGTGTCATTGCATGTCTGTTCTTTTCATGAACCACACCCAGTGTAATTGGATGTTTGTTCCTATAAACAAACCACACATTGATCCACCAGTGTCATTGCATGTGGTTGTTGCATATGTGTTCTTCTAAACAAACCAAACATGGATCCACCAGTATCATTGCATGTCTGTTCTTTTCATGAACCACACCAGTGTCATCGCATGTCTATTCTTCTCACAAACCACATAAGGATACACCAGTGTCATTGCATGTCTATTCTTCTCATGAACCACATCTAGAGTCATTGCATGTCTGTTCTTCTCACAAACCACATAAGGATCCACCAGTGTCATTGGATGTGTGTTTTTTTCATGAACCACAGCTAGAGTCATTGCATGTGTGTTCTTATCACAAACCACAGCTAGAGTCATTGCATGTGTGTTCTTCTCACAGACCACATAACGATACACCAGTATCATTGTATGTGTGTTCTTCTCATGAACCACAGCTAGAGTCATTGCATGTCGGTTCTTCTCACAAACCATATGAGGATCCACCAGTGTCATTGGATGTGTGTTCTTTTCATGAACCACACCCAGTGTCATTGGATGTCTGTTCTTCTCACAAAGCACACATGGATCCACTAGTGTCATTGCATGTGTGTTCTTTTCATGAACCACACATGGATCCACCCAGTGTGATTGCATGTCTATTGTTTTCACAAACCACATATGGATCCACTAGTGTCATTGCATGTTTGTTCTTTTCATGAACCACACCCGGTGTCATTGCATGTCTGTTCCTCTCATAAACCACACATGGATAAACCAATGTCATTGCATGTGTGTTCTTGTCCTGAACCACATCTAGAGTCATTGCATGTCTATTCTTCTCACAAACCACATAAGGATCCACTAGTGTCATTGGATGTGTGTTCTTTTCATGAACCACACCCAGTGTCATTGCATGTTTGTTCTTCTCACAAACCACACATGGATCCATCAGTGTCATTGCATGTGTGTTCTTTTCATGAACCACACATGGATCCACCCAGTGTGATTGCATGTCTGTTATTTATACAAACTACATATGGATCCACCAGTGTCATTGCATGTCTGTTCTTCTCATGAACCACATGTAGAGTCATTGCATGTCTGTTCTTCTCACAAACCACATAAGGATCCACCAATGTCATTGGATGTGTTTGTTTTTTCATGAACCACAGCTAGAGTCATTGCATGTGTGTTCTTTTCACAAACCACAGATAGAGTTAGTGTATGTGTGTTCTTCTCATGAACCACAGCTAGAGTCATTGCATGTCTGTTCTTCTCAGAAACCATATAAGGATCCACCAGTGTCATTGGATGTGTGTTCTTTTCATGAACCAGACCCAGTGTCATTGTATGTGTGTTCTTGTCACAAAGCACACATGGATCCACTAGTGTCATTGCATGTGTGTCCTTTTCATGAACCACACACTGATCCACCCAGTGTGATTGCATGTCTATTCTTTTCACAAACCACATATGGATCCACCAGTGTCATTGCATGTTTGTTCTTTTCATGAACCACACTCGGTGCCATTGCATGTTTGTTCCTCTCATAAACCACACATGGATCCACCGATGTCATTGCATGTGTGTTCTTGTCATGAACCACATCTAGAGTCATTGCATGTCTTTTCTTCTCACAAACCACATAAGGATCCACTAGTGTCATTGGATGTGTGTTATTTTCATGAACCACACCCAGTGTCATTGCATGTGTGTTCTTCTCACAAACCACACATGTATCCACCAGTGTCATTGCATGTGTGTTCTTTTCATGAACCACACATGGATCCACCTAGTGTGATTGCATGTCTGTTCTTTACACAAACTACATATGGATCCACCAGTGTCATCGCATGTCTGTTCTTCTCACAAACCACATAAGGATACACCAGTGTCATTGCATGTTTGTTCTTCTCATGAACCACATCTAGAGTCATTGCATGTCCGTTCTTTCACAAACCACATAAGGATCCACCAGTGTCATTGGATGTGTGTTTTTTCATGAACCACAGCTAGAGTCATTGCATGTGTGTTCTTTTCACAAACCACAGCTAGAGTCATTGCATGTGTGTTCTTCTCATAGGCCACATAATGATACACCAGTGTCATTGTATGTGTGTTCTTCTCATGAACCACAGCTAGAGTCATTGCCTGTCTGTTCTTCTCACAAACCATATAAGGATCCACCAGTGTCATTGGATGTGTGTTCTTTTCATGAACCACACCCAGTGTCATTGGATGAGTGTTCTTCTCACAAAGCACACATGGATCCACTAGTGTCATTGCATGTGTGTTCTTTTCATGAACCACACATGGATCCACCCAGTGTGATTGCATGTCTGTTCTTTTCACAAACCAGATATGGATCCACCAGTGTCATTGCATGTTTGTTCTATTCATGAACCACACCCAGTGTCATTGGATGTGTGTTCTTGTCACAAAGCACACATGGATCCACTAGTGTCATTGCATGTGTGTTCTTTTCATGAACCACACATGGATCCACCCAGTGTGATTGCATGTTTGTTCTTTTCACAAACCACATATGGATCCACCAGTGTCATTGCATGTTTGTTCTTTTCATGAACCACACCCAGTGTCATTGCATGTCTGTTCCTCTCATAAACCACACATGGACCCACCAATGTCATTGCATGTGTGTTCTTCTCATGAACCACATCTAGAGTCATTGCATGTCTGTTCTTCTCACAAACCACATAAGGATCCACCAGTGTCATTGGATGTGTGTGTTTTTCATGAACCACGGCTAGAGTCATTGCATGTGTGTTCTTTTCACAAACCATAGCTAGAGTCATTGCATGTGTGTTCTTCTCACAAACCACATAACGATACACCAGTGTCATTGTATGTGTGTTCTTCTCATGAACCACAGCTAGAGTCATTGCATGTCTGTTCTTCTCACAAACCATATAAGGATCCACCAGTGTCATTGGATGTGTGCTTTTTTCATGAACCACACCCAGTGGCACTGGATGTGTGTTCTTCTCACAAACCACACATGGATCCACCAGTGTCGTTGCATGTGTGTTCTTTTCATGAACCACACATGGACCACCTAGTGTGATTGCATGTTTGTTCTTTTCACAAACCACATATGGATCCACCAGTGTCATTGCATGTCTGTTCTTTTCATGAACCACACCTAGTGTCATTGCATGTCTGTTCCTCTCATAAACCACACATGGATCCACCCAGTGTGATTGCATGTCTGTTCTTTTCACAAACCACATATGGATCCACCAGTGGCATTGCATGTCTATTCTTTTCATGAACCACACCCAGTGGCATTGCATGTTTGTTCCTCTCATAAACCACACATGGATCCACCACAGTCATTGCATGTGTGTTCTTCTCATGAACCACATCTAGAGTCATTGCATGTGTGTTGTTTTCACAAACCACATCACCAGTGTCATTGCATGTGTGCTCTTCTCATAAACCTCATATGGATACACCCAGTGTGATTGCATGTCTGTCCTTTTCACAAACCACATATGGATCCACCAGTGTCATTGCATGTCTGTTCTTTTCATGAACCATAGCTAGAGTCATTGCATGTATGTTCTTCTCACAAACCACATAAGGATCCACCGGTGTCATTGCATGTGTGTTCTTCTCATGAACCACACATGGATCCACCTAGTGTGATTGCATGTCTGTTATTTTCACAAACCACATATGGATCCACCAGTGTCATTGCATGTTTGTTCTTTTCATGAACCACAGCTAGAGTCATTGCATGTGTGTTCTTTTCATGAACCACAGCTAGAGTCATTGCATGTGTGTTCTTCTCATAAACCACATATTGATACACCAGTGTCATTGCATGTGTGTTCTTCTCATGAACCACAGCTAGAGCCATTGCATGTCTGTTCTTCTCACAAACCACATAAGGATCCACCAGTGTCATTGGATGTGTGTTCTTTTCATGAACCACACCAAGTGTCATTGGATGTGTATTCTTTTCACAAACCACACATGGATCCACCAGTGTTATTGCATGTGTGTTCTTTTCATGAACCACACGTGGATCCACCTAGTGTGATTGCATGTTTGTTCTTTACACAAACTACATATGGATCCACCAGTGTCATTGCATGTCTATTCTTTTAATGAACCACACCCAGTGTCATTACATGTTTGTTCCTCTCATAAACCACACATGGATCCACTGGTGTCATTGCATGTGTGTTCTCATGAACCACATCTAGAGTCATTGCATGTCTGTTCTTCTCACAAACCACATAAGGATCCACCAGTGTCATTGGATGTGTGTTCTTTTCATCAACCACACCTAGTATCATTGCATGTGTGTTCTTCTCACAAAACACACATGGATCCACTAGTGTCATTGCATGTGTGTTCTTTTCATGAACCACACCCAGTGGCATTGCATGTCTGTTCCTCTCACAAACCACACATGGATCAACCAGTGCCATTGCATTCGTGTTCTTCTCATGAACCACATCTAGAGTCATTGCATGTGTGTTCTTTTCACAAACCACATATCACCAGTGTCATTGCAAGTGTGTTTTTCTCATAAACCACATATGGATCCACCCAGTGTGATTACATGTCTGTTCTTTTCACAAACCACATATGGATCCACCAGTGTCATTGTATGTCTATTCTTTTTCATGAACCACAACTAGAGCCATTGCATGTCAATTATTCTCACAAACCACATAAGGATCCACCTGTGTCATTGCATGTCTATTATTTTCATGAACCACACATGGATCCACCCAGTGTGATTGCATGTCTGTTCTTTTCATGAACCACACCTAGTGTCATTGGATGTTTGTTCCTCTAAACAAACCACACATTGATCCACCAGTGTCATTGCATGTGGTCGTTGCATGTGTGTTCTTCCAAACAAACCAAACATGGATCCACCAGTATCATTGCATGTCTATTCTTTTCATGAACCACACCTAGTGTCATCGCATGTATGTTCTTCTCACAAACCACATAAGGATACACCAGTGTCATTGCATGTGTGGTCTTCTCATAAACCTCATATGGATACACCCAGTGTCACTGCATGGCTGTCCTTTTCACAAACCACATATGGATCCATCAGTGTCATTGCATGTCTGTTCTTTTCATGAACCACAGCTAGAGTCATTGCATGTATGTTCTTCTCACAAACCACATAAGGATCCACCGGTGTCATTGCATGTGTGTTCTTCTCATGAACCACACATGGATCCACGTAGTGTGATTGCATGTCTGTTATTTTCACAAACCACATAAGGATACACTAGTGTCATTGCATGTTTATTTTTCTCGTGACCACATCTAGAGTCATTGCATGTCTGTTCTTCTCACAAACCACATAAGGATCCACCAATGTCATTGGATGTGTGTTTTTTCATGAACCACAGCTAGAGTCATTGCATGTGTGTTCTTTTCACAAACCACAGCTAGAGTCATTGCATGTGTGTTCTTCTCACAGACCACATAACAATACACCAGTGTCATTGTATGTGTGTTCTTCTCATGAACCATAGCTAGAGTCATTGCATGTCTGTTCTTCTCATAAACCATATAAGGATCCACTAGTGTCATTGGATGTGTGTTCTTTTCATGAACCACACCCAGTGTCATTGGATGTGTGTTCTTCTCACAAAGCACACATGGATCCACTAGTGTCATTGCATGTATGTTCTTTTCATGGACCACACATGGATCCACCCAGTGTGATTGCATGTCTGTTCTTTTCACAAACCACATATGGATCCACCAGTGTCATTGCATGCTTGTTCTTTTCATGAACCACACCCAGTGTCATTGGATGTGTGTTCTTCTCACAAAGCACACATGGATCCACAAGTGTCATTGCATGTGTGTTCTTTTCATGAACCACACATGGATCCACACAGTGTGATTGCATATCTATTCTTTTCACAAACCACATATGGATCCACAAGTGTCATTGCATGTTTGTTATTTTCATGAACCACACCCAGTGTCATTGCATGTATGTTCCTCTCATAAACCACACATGGATCCACCAATGTCATTGCATGTGTGTTCTTCTCATGAACCACATCTAGAGTCATTGCATGTCTGTTCTTCTCACAAACCACATAAGGACCCACCAGTGTCATTGGATGTGTGTGTTTTTCATGAACCACAGCTAGAGTCATGGCATGTGTGTTCTTTTCACAAACCATAGCTAGAGTCATTGCATGTGTGTTCTTCTCACAAACCACATAACGATACACCAGTGTCATTGTATGTGTGTTCTTCTCATGAACCACAGCTAGAGTCAGTGCATGTCTGTTATTCTCACAAACCATATAAGGATCCACCAGTGTCATTGGATGTGTTATTTTTTTCATGAACAACACCCAGTGGCACTGGATGTGTGTTCTTCTCACAAACCACACATGGATGCACCAGTGTCGTTGCATGTGTGGTCGTTGCATGTGTGTTCTTATAAACAAACCAAACATGGATCCACCAGTATCATTGCACGTGTGTTCTTTTCATGAACCACACATGGATCCACCTAGTGTGATTGCATGTGTGTTCTTTTCACAAACCACATATGGATCCACCAGTGTCATTGCATGTTTGTTCTTTTAATGAACCACACTTAGTGTCATTGCATGTTTGTTCCTCTCATAAACCACACATGGATCCACCCAGTGTGATTGCATGTCTGTTCTTTTCACAAACCACATATGGATCCACTAGTGTCATTGCATGTCTATTCTTTTCAAGAACCACACCCAGTGGCATTGCATGTCTGTTCCTCTCATAAACCACACATGGATCCACCAGTGTCATTGCATGTGTGCTCTTCTCATGAACCACATCTAGAGTCATTGCATGTGTGTTGTTTTCACTAACCACATCACAAGTGTCATTGCATGTGTGCTCTTCTCATAAACCTCATATGGATACACCCAGTGTGATTGCATGGCTGTCCTTTTCACAAACCACATATTGATCCACCAGTGTCATTGCATGTCTGTTCTTTTCATGAACCACAGCTAGAGTCATTGCATGTATGTTCTTCTCACAAACCACATAAGGATCCACCGGTGTCATTGCATGTGTGTTCTTCTCATGAACCACACATGGATCCACCTTGTGTGATTGCATGTCTTTTATTTTCACAAACCACATATGGATCCACCAGTGTCATTGCATGTTTGTTCTTTTCATGAACCACGGCTAGAGTCATTGTATGTGTGTTCTTTTCATGAACCACAGCTAGAGTCATTGCATGTGTGTTCTTCTCATAAACCACATATGGATCCACCCAGTGTGATTGCATGGCTGTTCCTTTCACAAACCACATATGGATCCACCAGTGTCATTGCATGTTTGTTCTTTTCATGAACCACACCTGGTGTCATTGCATGTCTGTTCCTCTCATAAACCACACATGGATCCACCAATGTCATTGCATGTGTGTTCTTGTCATGAACCACATCTAGAGGCATTGCATGTCCGTTCTTCTCACAAACCACATAAGGATCCACTAGTGTCATTGGATGTGTGTTCTTTTCATGAACCACACCCAGTGTCATTGCATGTGTGTTCTTCTCACAAACCACACATGGATCCACCTGTGTCATTGCATCTGTGTTCTTTTCATGAACCACACATGGATCCACCCAGTGTGATTGCATGTCTGTTATTTATGCAAACTACATATGGATCAACCAGTGTCATTGCATGTCTGTTCTTCTCATTAACCACATCTAGAGTCATTGCATGTCTGTTCTTCTCACAAACCACATAAGGATCCACCAATGTCATTGGATGTGTTTGTTTTTCATGAACCACAGCTAGAGTCATTGCATGTGTGTTCTTTTCACAAACCACAGCTAGAGTTAGTGCATGTGTGTTCTTCTCATGAACCACAGCTAGAGTCATTGCATGTCTGTTCTTCTCACAAACCATATAAGGATCCACTAGTGTCATTGGATGTGTGTTCTTTTCATGAACCACACCTAGTGTCATTGGATGTGTGTTCTTGTCACAAAGCACACATGGATCCACTAGTGTCATTGCATGTGTGTTCTTTTCATGAACCACACACTGATCCACCTAGTGTGATTGCATGTCTATTCTTTTCACAAACCACATATGGATCCACCAGTGTCATTGCATGTATGTTTTATCCATGAACCACACCCGGTGCCATTGCATGTCTGTTCCTCTCATAAATCACACATGGATCCACCAATGTCATTGCATGTGTGTTCTTGTCATGAACCACATCTAGAGTCATTGCATGTCTTTTCTTCTCACAAACCACATAAGGATCCACTAGTGTCATTGGATGTGTGTTCTTTTCATGAACCACACCCAGTGTCATTGTATGTGTGTTCTTCTCACAAACCACACATGGATCCACCAGTGTCATTGCATGTGTGTTCTTTTTGATGAACCACACATGGATCCACTCAGTGTGATTGCATGTATGTTCTTTACACAAACTACATATGGATCCACCAGTGTCATCGCATGTCTATTCTTCTCACAAACCACATAAGGATACACCAGTGTCATTGCATGTTTGTTCTTCTCATGAACCACATCTAGAGTCATTGCATGTCTGTTCTTCTCACAAACCACATAAGGATCCACCAGTGTCATTGGATGTGTGTGTTTTCATGAACCACAGCTAGAGTCATTGCATGTGTGTTCTTTTCACAAACCACAGCTAGAGTCATTGTATGTGTGTTCTTCTCACAGACCACATAACGATACACCAGTGTCATTGTATGTGTGTTCTTCTCATGAACCATAGCTAGAGTCATGGCATGTCTGTTCTTCTCACAAACCATATAAGGATCCACCAGTGTCATTGGATGAGTGTTCTTTTCATGAACCACACCCAGTGTCATTGGATGTGTGTTCTTCTCACAAAGGACACTTGGATCCACTAGTGTCATTGCATGTGTGTTCTTTTCATGAACCACACATGGATCCACCCAGTGTGATTGCATGTCTGTTCTTTTCACAAACCACATATGGATCCACCAGTGTCATTGCATGTTTGTTCTTTTCATGAACCACACCCAGTGTCATTGGATGTGTGTTCTTCTCACAAAGCACACATGGATCCACTAGTGTCATTGCATGTGTGTTCTTTTCATGAACCACACATGGATCCACCCAGTGTGATTGCATGTCTGTTCTTTTCACAAACTACATATGGATCCACCAGTGTCATTGCATGTTTGTTATTTTCATGAACCGCACCCAGTGTCATTGCATGTCTGTTCCTCTCATAAACCACACATGGATCCACCAATGTCATTGCATGTGTGTTCTAATGAACCACATATAGAGTCATTGCATGTCTGTTCTTCTCACAAACCACATAAGGACCCACGAGTGTCATTGGATGTGTGTGTTTTTCATGAACCACAGCTAGAGTCATTGCATGTGTGTTCTTTTCACAAACCACAGCTAGAGTCATTGCATGTGTGTTCTTCTCACAAACCACATAACGATACACCACTGTCATTGTATGTGTGTTCTTCTCATGAACCACAGCTAGAGTTAGTGCATGTCTGTTCTTCTCACAAACCATATAAGGATCCACCAGCGTCATTGGATGTGTTTTTTTCATGAACCACACCCAGTGGCACTGGATGTGTGTTCTTCTCACAAACCACACATGGATGCACCAGTGTCGTTGCATGTGTGGTCGTTGCATGTGTGTTCTTCTAAACAAACCAAACATGGATCCACCAGTATCATTGCACGTGTGTTCTTTTCATGAACCACACTCAGTGTCATCGCATGTCTGTTCTTCTCACAAACCACATAAGGATACACCAGTGTCATTGCATGTCTGTTCTTCTCATGAACCACATCTAGAGTCATTGCATGTCTGTTCTTCTCACAAACCACATAAGGATCCACCAGTGTCATTGGATGTGTTTTTTTTTCATGAACCAAAGCTAGAGTCATTTCATGTGTGTTCTTTTCACAAACCACAGCTAGAGTCATTGCATGTGTGTTCTTCTCACAAACCACATAACGATACACCAGTGTAATTGTATGTGTGTTCTTCTCATGAACCACAACTAGAGTCAATGCATGTCTGTTCTTCTCACAAACCATATAAGGATCCACCAGTGTCATTGGATGTGTTTTTTTTTCATGAACCACACCCAGTGGCACTGGATGTGTGTTCTTCTCACAAACCACACATGGATGCACCAGTGTCGTTGCATGTGTGTTCTTTTCATGAACCACACATGGATCCACCTAGTGTGATTGCATGTCTGTTCTTTTCACAAACCACATATGGATCCACTAGTGTCATTGCATGTCTGTTCTTTTCATGAACCACACTTAGTGTCATTGCATGTTTGTTCCTCTCATAAACCACACATGGATCCACCCAGTGTGATTGCATGTCTGTTCTTTTCACAAACCACATATGGATCCACTAGTGTCATTGCATGTCTGTTCTTTTCATGAACCACACCCAGTGGCATTGCATGTCTGTTCCTCTCATAAACCACACATGGATCCACCAGTGTCATTGCATGTGTGTTCTTCTCATGAACCACATCTAGAGTCATTGCATGTGTGTTGTTTTCACAAACCACATCACCAGTGTCATTGCATGTGTGCTCTTCTCATAAACCTCATATGGATACACCCAGTGTGATTGCATGGCTGTCCTTTCAACAAACCACATATGGATCCACCAGTGTCATTGCATGTCTGCTCTTTTCATGAACCACAGCTAGAGTCATTGCATGTATGTTCTTCTCACAAACCACATAAGGATCCACCGGTGTCATTGCATGTGTGTTCTTCTGATGAACCACACATGGATCCACATAGTGTGATTGCATGTCTGTTATTTTCACAAACCACATATGGATCCACCAGTGTCATTGCATGTCTGTTCTTTTCATGAACCAAGGCTAGAGTCATTGTATGTGTGTTCTTTTCATGAACCACAGCTAGAGTCATTGCATGTGTGTTCTTCTCATAAACCACATATGGATCCACCCAGTGTGATTACATGGTTGTTCTTCTCACAAACCACATAAGGATCCACCAATGTCATTGCATGTCTATTCTTTTCATAAACCACACCTAGTGTCATTGGATGTATGTTCCTCTAAACAAACCACACATGGATCCACCAGTGTCATTGCATGTGGTCGTTGCATGTGTGTCCTTCTAAACAAACCAAACATGGATCCACCAGTATCATTGCATGTCTGTTCTTTTCATGAACCACACCTAGTGTCATCGCATGTCTGTTCTTCTCACAAACCACATAAGGATACACCAGTGTCATTGCATGTCTGTTCTTCTCATGAACCACATCTAGAGTCATTGCATGTCTGTTCTTCTCACAAACCACATAAGGATCCACCGGCGTCAGTGGATGTGTTTTTTTTCATGAACCACAGCTAGAGTCATTGCATGTGTGTTCTTTTCACAAACCACAGCTAGACTCATTGCATGTGTGTTCTTCTCCCAGACCACATAACGATACACCAGTGTCATTGTATGTGTGTTCTTCTCATGAGCCACAGCTAGAGTCATTGCATGTCTGTTCTTCTCACAAACCACATAAGGATCCACTAGTGTCATTGGATGTGTGTTCTTTTCATGAACCACACCCAGTGTCATTGGATGTGTGTTCTTCTCACAAAGCACACACGGATCCACCAGTGTCATTGCATGTGTGTTCTTTTCATGAACCACACATGGATCCACCCAGTGTGATTGCATGTCTGTTCTTTACACAAACTACATATGGATCCACAAGTGTCATTGCATGTCTATTCTTTTCATGAACCACACCCAGTGTCATTGCATGTATGTTCCTCTCATAAACCACACACGGATCCAACGGTGTCATTGCATGTGTGTTCTTCTCATGAACCACATCTAGAGTCATTGCATGTTTGTTCTTCTCACAAACCACATAAGGATCCACCAATGTCATTGGATGTGTGTTCTTTTCATGAACCACACCCAATGTCATTGCATGTGTGTTCTTCTCACAAACCACACATGGATCCACTAGGGTCATTGCATGTGTGTTCTTTTGATGAACCACACCCAGTGTCATTGCATGTCTGTTTTTTTCACGAACCACACCCAGTGTCATTGCATGTGTGTTCTTCTCACAAACCACACATGGATCCACCGGTGTCATTGCATGTCTGCTCTTTTCATTAACCACAGTTAGAGTCATTGCATGTGTGTTCTTTTCACAAACTACACGTGGATCCACCAGTGTCATTGCATGTGTGTTCTTCTCATAAACCACAAATGGATCCTAATATTAGGAGAGCCCTAACCTTAGCCCCCCAATGGGTGGCCGTTAGACCGAGTCTTCTAGAAGGCACGCCCTAACACAGTTGTTCTGCTTGACGATTGTTACATACCGTTCGATCGGGGTGCTTGGATGATTGGGATGGTCTTCGTGAGAGCGATCCGCGAGTAGGCTGTTCTGCGGCATGATTGGACACGCTTGCTCTGGACAAACTGGCAACACCGGGCACTCCCCTATTGCGAGTCTCATGACTCACGAGTTCAGTGGGCCATATCCCAGTGTCACGTCCCCATTACTTGTCTTCCTCCCCGTACTTCTCTTCCTTTCCCTCGAAGCCACTTTCCCCACTTCACTCCCATCCTGCCGTAGCCGCAAGCCGACGGTGCCTCCATCCAAATCCCCTCTCTGGCAGCCACCCTCTCCCCCCTTCCCCCCTCTCGCCATGGGTTCAAGGGGAGACGACGAGGAAACGCGTCGTGATGACAGGGATGGTGATTTCGATGTGAGTCGTCTCATCTCTATCTCTATCATCTGTGGCCAGTTATCTATTTTTTGAGCTAGATCTACTCTGTTTACTCATGCGCGTATGATGTGTTAGGCCAACCAGATGATGTATGACTCTGACTATCACGGTTTAGCGGATGAAGACAGTCCTCTGCTATGTAAACATGGATATGTACCCGCTAAATTTGTAGCGTTCGAAGGACGAAACGCAGGCAAGAGGTTTCTACGGTGTCAAGGTCATCGTGCAATGATGCAAGGCGGAAGTTGCGGTGTTGTCAAATGGGTAGATCCAGAGTGGCCCAAATCGATGCAGAAAATGCTGGACAAACTATGGGATATGACTGTTGAGTTGAAAGAATCCATAGTCAGCTCACTTCTTGACAGTATTGAGATGAAGCTATGGGACCCAGTTGACATGACCAAGCTTAACCGAGATCTTAGGAGGGTGCAAGACAAGGTTAGCAAAGTCGAGAAGGAGAGGGACGTGGCGTTGGTCCTGAAGGCTAAAGCAGAGCAAGAACTGACTCAAGCAAGGAATGATCTTCACCAGGCTAAAGTCCTGCAGTTCACAACTACGAGTATTGACAAGTGCATGAGGAAAAATACAGAGAAACAATTGAAGCTATGCAAGGAAGATGCTAAAAGGAAGGAGTAGACGAATCGATCCTTGCTCTCGCGGGAAGATGCGCATCGGGCTAAGATTAGGAATATCAAGGAGATGTGTTATAACTAGTTCTATTTAGCTTGAGCTTCGTGCCTTTTTAAGTTTTAATAGTAGTACTTGTTGACCTAGCGGTCTGAATTAGTGGTCCTGGAGTCCTGGGAGGAAAAAATTGGTCTCACGTTAGTCTGTCTTAACCCTGCATCATTTCCTTTTGTCTGATCATGGTGGTATTCTGACATTGTGGTTTGTTTAAACGTAATCTACGTGGATTGTGCCGCATGCAAATGGCGCAGCCATAATTTATAAAGTGGAAGCATATACACCCGGTTAATGGAGATCCGGGAGCTTCGCCAGACGTAGGGGATGCAGGAGCAAGGAGGCGGTGAGATAGACGGGCTCAAGCATCTAGGCATTATCGGTTGCCATTGCTGTTTATGTTGCCACGTCGTTGTGCAGCATCTGAAATAAATTGCTGCTTCGTGGAGTGTGGCATCTTAAATAATTTATTTCTGTGCCACTTACATTCCATCGAATTTGGAGACCTCCTGCCCCTCAACAATCGTGGAACCGGTGCTGCGTGTTTTCAGATAGCAGTGGCACAATCACAATTTCGGATTCAACTACTGACTCGGGCGTTTCCAAATCCTAAGTCGCGGTACATTTTACTCAGAGAACGTGGGTAGATTGTTTCGCCCAGCAAAGTGCCACACACAGAGCTCCAGAATTTAACCGAATTACATATATAGGTTCAAGTTCAACACATTACTATGCATCTTCATTGTCAGCAGCCTTCTTTCGTAGCCTGGGTGCCAAGCCTTCACGTCCACTGGCTTCTTCATTTCCTGCCTTCTTCCTCTTCCTCGGTGCCAATTTTCTTAGCTTCACGTACTCTGCATCGCCGGGACAATGGGCACCAGAATCGTGTCCAGCATCATCTTTTCACTCGTTTTTAATTTCTTCGGGCAGCAAAATGACTGACCCGGCAATCATGTTTCTAACCTTGCGGCGCTTCCTGTCAAAAAAGCAAGACTGTTGCATAACTGCCCAATATCTACAGAGTAAATAAAACAAAAATTACAATTCAGCACAAACATGCGAACCCCAAGATATTTTTGCTTACTAGGAGCTAATTGGGTTCGAGCAACCACCCTGTCCAAGAATAGAAGGTCGACTCCAGTTACATCAGCTTCCACATCCAGTACATCACAATTCAGCTCAAACATGCAATACGAAGCATACCTTTTCATCAACCCAATTAGCTGACTGTCACACGTTAGAGGAACCATGATGCCACGTTCATCCATGAAGTTGAACTTTGCAGTCTACTTCGGCCATAATTCATCATGATTACGCAGAGCAGCAACCATAGCAGATATAGTACAGATCTGCATAGGCGCTTCTTCCATCGTGATACAATGATGTCCATACCACTTGCCCTTAGAGTCGTACCTGAAGAGGACTACCGTAACCAGGTAAGGGTGGTCCGCGGAGATCCCACTTGACAGAAAACTGTGGACAAAATATGTTTATCAGCATTGGGTTAACAAACAATTTTAGGTTCAGTAGCCAGCTAGCAGTTATAATTAGTGCGAATAGCAAAGAGAAGGGTAGCTCACCCGCTTGTAGCCAGAACTTCTTCTTCCTTGGTAGTAGGATCTGCCATCCTCCGAGCTGCTCGGCTCATCGGCGGCGAAGGCGGGCTAGAGTCTCGCAACGGCGGCTACGGCATGCGCCATTGGAGTTCGGGATCAGCGACTGGGCGCAGCAACTGGACGCAGCAACTTGGCGCCGGAAGTCAAATATCTGAAGGGATCATCCTGCCTGGAGGGTGGATTCCGACGCCGCCGGTGCTAGGGAAAAGGTGGGAATGGATTTATGAAATTGGTCAACGCATCCAATCCACTTAGTTACTCGATTTGCCTAAAAGGTTGCCGCGTTGGCGCTCGCGTCACGGACAGATGACCGACATCAGGGTCCCGACCGTCTACTTCACGGGGCAATTTCATGCAATGTTTAAATTTGACAGGGGCGAGATGAGTTTGCATCGAAATGGTCCCTCTCGGTAGTTGGCGGCCCAACATTTCGAAACGCGGCAATTTTAGGCAACTTAGGTACCGCGGTGCACTGGCCCAGGAACTTTGGTACCGCAGACGAACATGCCCCATATAAAGGCGTCAAACCCACTCCCTCTCCTGTTTCCGTGAAACCCTAACCGCCACAAGCATCCAGCTTCTCTATTTCTGTAGCGACCAACACGAACAAAGCATTTGAAGAACAACAAAATGGACCATCCAAGACAAGAAGAACCACAAAGAGGACAACCGCATCTGTCATAGTAATGTGGTCTATCTAACGTGGGGAGAACGTGTCATCAGACCGTGTTAGAGTAGCATAGATTTAGAGGATTTAGAGGAGCAGAGTCTTGGAGATACTCTAAATTTCAAATGCTGCCTCAACGTCTCTATACTTCTCCTGTGTAGCATTCTTTTCGTTCCTTCTCTGTACTAGACCAAACTAGCAAACACATTTTTTGTAAGCCTGAATTTCACATACATGAACAGTTAGCATAGATGCTAACAGAATTCTACATCCGGCAGGTCTGCAAATTATTTCGGTAGGAAATATGGTTACAGTTCTTCGGTTTCAGCTGTCTGTACAATGTGCAGGCAAGATAGTTATGTGGTTCTATAACATAAAAACGGGTTAATCTACTATATGCGAAATTTCTACAGGGTTCATAGAAGGTCATGGTCCGCACTTGCAAATCATTCCATCTCAGAAACCTGAATAAAAAAACTCAGAATAAATCCCGTGCGACTTCAAGATTGTTAACACCATTAATAAATCCAGTGTGGGATTGGACCACACTCCGTGGAGGATTTTGTTCCTAGACAACTGATGGTTGCAACGGCCCTGGTTAGATCAGAACTTCTGAAAAGTGGGACTTTTGTTGGAACACCCCACTATTCTACAGAAATGGGTTAACTTGACGCTCATGGATGCCTTGCCGTGTTCTGTGTGCAATGTTAGAATAGTCATTAGTGAGCACGAGCTATGCACGTGGATGTAATTCTGCCTAATTCTGGTCCAAGATAACAAGATCTGATGCACCAAGTTACGAGGATTTAGGCAGGATGCGACATCAAAGACACTTTGAACGTTGAGAAGAAGTTCAAGCAGGCGTGCAGGGTATTCATGAAGTTGCTTTGAAATGAAGTGCATGCTTTTCTTAAAAGAACAAGAGACATATAAATATGTTAGCCTACCAAAACATCTTATAATTTGGAACAGAGGAAGTACTGTTGTAGTAAAAATACCTGCTTGAAATTAATCTTGGCCTACTTCTAGGACTCTCCTCTCCCCTGTTCAAGATTAATCAATAAAAGATCAGGGAGAGAAGAAGAAGAGAAGGAACAACGCATTAGTCTTCACAGCTTGAGAACTCAAACAGCTAAAAAAGGCTTGAAAACACAAATGAGATATTACCTATTTCAAAAAGAGGGGTGCATTCACTCAAATCTCAAACTACCTCAAGAGGCAAAGTACAATACTGCTTCCAAGGTGGCATAACTGGCCTTGGTCAAAGATTCACATAATTTACAGAAATCCAGGAATACGAAAGCTTGATCTGCTCCGAACAGCATTACACTTTTTTCTACAAGTGCAATCTACAGATCAGCAGAGTCCAACCCTTCATAGGTAGCACATACAACACCTACCACATCTGCCCTTCTTTAAGGCACTAGCTAGTTGAGTACCAACAACCCCATCAATACACTCCAAACTGTACGGGAGCACCGAATGCCACCAAATAGTACAAAATCTCACAAGAAAATATCTACAAAACTCACGCCTAAGTAAAGCCACCCGTTTTGCACAAATCCATTCTGAGGAGCAGAAATTACAATACGCAGCCAGCAGTAGCTTTCCAAGTGACATTTTGGGCAGTTCTAAACAGATTAGCTGCTGATTGATTCCATGGAAAGCCGAACAAGTCTTAGTAGTTCATCGACATTGTTAAAGTTCAAGTCCAAGACTGTTCTTACTGAACCAAGACCATCATCCACACCTTTCCCACCTTCCTGATTGCCAGCAGAAGAAGCAATGGCGATCTGTGATTTCCGAGTTGCATCGAATGCACAATTGACATCATTTGTCTGAGAAGACATACAACAACACAAACGTTAGATCCAAGTAATATTAGAGAACAGAAACACACTGAAGTGGTATGCTTACTTAGATTGTCGACCATATACAATTAACCTTTCAAGCATATATCCAGTTGCTGGGGATAGCTTCATATTCAAACTGAAGCAATATTGTATTACCAAAGTTTGGACTCTATATGAGCAAGCAGCGAACAGCAATTAGCCGGTTGCTGGCAGTGTTTAGAGAAACAGATAGAGGAACGGAGCTGGTCATGGAGAGTTTTCCCACCCGTTCCAAAACGGTCGTATAGCCCCTTGCTACACAGTTGTGTGTATAAACTATAAAGCTCAAATCTTTCAGTCATATCTTCAACTTATATACCTCTAGACCAATTTTCCCATTCAAATCGCTATGCTACGCATGGCGCTTGTCTAAGAATAAGGAACTTAAGTGAGGGCCTTGGATTATAGTGAACTGACCGAACCTCATCCAAACAACTTAACATGTCATAGCTAGCACATTGAGAAATGCTAGTACAGTCTTAAGCTCCTAATACATTACCATCTGATGAGTGTACGTGATAATATATGATACACAACCCCCCCAAAAAAATTATAGTATTGTACTGCAGTCGGCCCCACATGTTGGAGGACATAAGCCACCATATTATAAAGCAAAAGTAATTTCTAATAGTGAAGCAGCCATAAATTGGGTTTAAGAAGCTAATAAGCCGCCACACTATACACCAAACACCCATAAAATACTCAGCATGGACAACGTCTGAACTGAAACCTATATATACTTGAAAACTCTGAGAAGCTAAAATTGCAATGCTTATTGCAGCGACGATCCAATGGGACATGCAGATAAGAATCAAGGTACCTACATAGGCAAGTAGCCGCAACAAGTGTGCTTGGTTACGAACAGCTAGTGGCAAAAGATTGCCGGCCACCTGAGGTGAATTTCTGCCCTTGGTTGAAATGGCCTTTGACACTCCGTGGCTATTCAGATTTTCAATATCTGAGGCAGATGATGATGGTGATTCACCTATATAACACACATAATGAGAGCCAATATATGCACAAGGCTTCATTCACTGCTACAAAATAATTAACACAACCGATTGCCCCGTAAAAATGTACCATAAAATGCAAGACAGAGATGAACAATGCGACAAAACAAAAACAACACGAGTGCTTCCAATATACGCCAGCCTTGCAAAATAAATGCAGATACAGAGTAAAAACCACTGTGTTATTGTGTTCCCAGTGACTTTCCACATTATCAGATTGGACGCGTGCATCAAAACTTCGATTACAGTGATTAGATAGCCATATCAGGAAAAAAGATTTGTCAAAATGAATATTGAATGATCAAACTAGCAAAAAGTAAAATTAATGTCAAATCCAATAAATCCATTAGTCAAGTTCTAGCATTCTTCCGACCACTGGGATATGTTATCATAGATGCACAGCTGCACTCCTGTCTAATTTGAATACCTTTTACCACCTAGCCACAATAAGAAAATTTCGTCTGAACTACAATAATTATTCTACCCAACCTTAGCAGACTTAAGATGAGTTGGTAACATTGATGCAATAAGCACAATGCTGCACAGAGGACACTAGATGTCAGACTTTCAGAAAATACAGTAGGTTTCCATAAGATTTAGCCATTTGAAAATGTAGACTACAAGCTAGCAAGATAATATTTCTAATAATCAAATACCATAGTTAGGAATACAAGTACCAGGGGCTATCTGTACAACTGCCTGTAATTCCTGTCGATCCTTGCTTGCACTGGGATGTTTATAATATGCCGCCTTAAGGTAAGCCACTTCTACACACTTATATGCTAAAGCAGCAGCAGCCATTTCCTTGCACCGTTCATATGCATGAGCACAAAAGCTGGGCAGTCAAATAGAAATAAAATCCATTATTATATAATACATTTTATTTGCTATGAAGCATATAATGCACTTTAAAGGTGACCATGGAAAAATCAATGAAGTTGGATAAGACACGACACATGTAGTGAGGGTGGAGAAGGAAATGAAGACGAATTGAAGTGGGCTGAAGGGGTGTGTAGTGGTTTCTATAGAGAAGCTATACATATGAAAGATGTTGGTTGTCATGATGCAGTGAGAAACCTCCCGGGTATCCCCCTCAACATGAGGGTTGCAAATAAAACGACGTTTTGATCAATGCCACATTATATTTATTTTTGGTTTGTAGCATGCAGGAGCACCTCTCTAATCTTCAAAGTGATAAGAAGGCTCTTAATATTCAGAGTGACTACTTTTGCTTACAATTTAAAGTCAATACGGGAAATGTATCAAAACTTGCAATCCATGTGCATGATTACAAGTTTTAGCATATTTACATTTGAGCAGTATCATTATTCACTATGCTTAGTATCAACTGAGGCCTCTGATTCTTTAATCTCAAACACTGATTCTACATGAAAAACTTAAATCAAGATAAATTGAATGACTGGTGATACAACTTAGAAGGTTGGTGCAATTAGAAGAAATGACTTCACAGCTGCTATAAACCATCACATAATTTGTATTCCTGGTGTAGTGAGAAGAAGGGATGCAACTAAAAACTACTCCCTCCGTTTCAAATTACAAGATGTTTTAGCCTTTTTCTGAAACATATGTATCTAGACGCCTTTTAGTGTGTAGGTTCGGAGCGAAATGAGTGAACCTACACACTAAAAGTCGTCTAGATACATGTGTTTCAGAAAATGGCTAAAACATCTTATATTTTGGAACGGAGGGAGTATATCTCAATTATTTAATGGAAATTAACTCTCAGGTGGGGCAAGATTAAAGAAAAGAAAAAAATCGTATTCTTCTGTGCTTGATCTCGCAAACCACAATACACACATGACACCACTTGGTAAAAGAAGCTACACATATTAAGTACATAACTATAGGTCTAGCTTACTCGCAGAGTTTTGCAGTTTCCGAGTACATCTTCATCGACTGAGCTGCATCAGCTGGTCTCGAACTGTCTATACTAGGAGTTTCCAAAAGAGACGCAACATGCAGAAACTTCAAAGCTGCCTCAAAGTATAGGCCTGTACTTTCAAGTACTTGTCCCTTATTCTGCATGTGGATTGTGGTCAGAACATATAAAAAAGTTGATATCATGCTGAGATAACACAGAAAACGAAATTGGTATCAAGAACCTTCAGATGATTAGCCATATGCTTCAAGTCTCGAGCTTCTTTCAGAGCAAATGCAACCATATTATTATCCTTCCTAATTGGACTAGCAGTGTCCGAAGTATTCGAAATTGCTTGCTTCACAATGCCATAGCCAATTTCAACACTGGATCTCCTCAATTGTGCTTTCATTTTTGAAGCATCAGATTTTACTGGAGTGGAGTGGACCTCTGATTTGCCTTCTTTCAGATGTGAACGGGCAACTTGAGCAACAATGTGTTTCCTCATCTCTTTATTATCAACATTAGGCTGTGATTTCTCTTTTCTAGATGACACCTTTGGATGCTTATTTCCGTTATGTAAAATTGGTTCACCTGCAGCCTGACTCTCACCAAAATTCCTACCATGCTTATCATTATATAACTCACCAACTTTGATGCCTGAATTATGCATGTTTGAATCAGCATTCAGTGATCCATCCTTTCCAGTGATTCTACCACGAGAGAGCTTTTCGGTATTAAAGTTTCTCAATGGTGATGAAGAGACTGATCCAACTGGAGAGCCTTTTGCTTCTTCAGATTTTTTGTTTCTCCGAGAGCTCGAGATCTTTGAAGAGCTTGAAGTAGCAACTGTAGATGTCTGGAGATAGGCAGCATCCGGCCTTCTATTGGGTTCAGCTAATTCTAAAGCCTGCTTGGGAGGTAAATTTTCCCAAAGTTCTGATGGAACTTCTTTCCCAGTAACATATTTGTTGTCGGCAACTAGCTCATTGTTTAGACACCCCTCGGCAGAAGTCAACACTTTGTCTACATCCTGCGCTTTTACAGGTTTAGTATCCACCTTGGACGTAAGTTCTTCGGACTTCATTATCGTTGGCTTCCTCTCTTTCAAGTTCTCGTTCTTGTATCTTTTGTTTGTGTTATCTGCTAACTGAATCTTCTCACATTCTTTTGATATTGTCTTCTTGCTAGACAAATCTATTCTTTCAACATCTTCATGGTGTTCTTTCGTCTCCTTACCAAAGGCTGCATCCTCATCATCAATTTTCTTGTTTTTTTCCAATAAATCATATCTCAAAGAAACTTTTTCCCTGTGTGCAGAAATGCCACCTTGTTTATCTGAACTCTTTATGGGTTTTTCCTTTGTAGGGAAACTCTTGGCTTCATCATGAATGTTCGGACCACTTAAATCACATTCCTGATTCCAATCTCTATCAAAATGATGCTGATTCACTTTTTTACACTTCTTAGATGCTTTGTGTTCATCTTGATCATTATCCCTTTTGCTCTGAAATTCTGCATGCTTTTTGAACTTTTCCATAAGATCTCCTGTATTTATATTGGAAATAATACGTCAGCAAGAAATGCAAATAACTAAGGGCAGCATATGACGAAAATGCATTATAAGATAGTGCATATTATACAAAGATCAATTAAGTAATAAATATGCAAGCGAACCAAACCTCTATCTGAGTAGCTATTGCGTCTCTTGTGCTTAAGTTTCTGATTTTCCACAAAAAAGTCAGCTGATGTGCTCACTGGACCTAGTCCATGTTTGTTTCCACAATCTGCTTCAAAAGGATAATGATCGCTATCAATAGTTCTTTTATGTTTGGTAGGGATTTGAGGGTTGCTCATTAGATGAATTGGTGATGGTGTTGGGTAAGAACTTTCAACTAGACTATTTTCATCTTTCAGAGTAATTTTCCTTTTCCTACTCTGCTCAAGCTGTCCACTTATATTGTAGCTGTTGGATGCTGCTGTACCTGCAGCCACAGTGTGAGGACCACGAGAAGAAACACCTGCAGCAGGGACTTGAGTGACATAAAGTGCGTTCAGAGCATCAGTTGTTTCATCCTCACCAATGTCGCATCTATTCATCCCAGGTCTGCAAAGAATTTGAATTTTACTTTTAGTAAGAGAAACACTGAGCTCTCAAAACCATTGACTACAAGTTATTGCATAACCTGATTTTTTATACTACGGTAATCATAACATAGCTATTTCATTAAAAAATGGCGTTCTTATGGATAGAGAAAATATCCATGTTAGATCCAACTGGTATAATTGATCGAGCTGAGTATGCAGACCAAGTATTAAGAAACTCATCAGAAGTAACATGCTAATTATCGTGTATAGGTACTATGCATATACATGTAGAGGGATAGCAGTATTGGCAAATAACGGGCATAAAGAAGCACGCAGGTATTTATTGGACTTATAGACGAGCTTGAACTTACAGCCAGTTAAGCATGCTGCATTTCCACTTCTTTGGGAGCATAGAGGGGTTCGTCCCATATGGTAGGAGACGCCATTTCTGGCACAAGTCACAGCATACCCAATTTTCCTCTATCACAACAGTTGCAGGAAGAGGAACTGTGTTGGTAGTTGTTATGAAGCTGGTTGAAGGCATATGCAACTCTCGTTCTGCTGAAGCTAGAAATTTTCCGTGTTTTATACTGACTGGGATCTCTTCCTTTGCTGCCCCAGACGTATCTAATTCCTTCTCATTATTGTCATTTATCTTCACTTTTGGTCGCAAATCGCACTGGGCAGTTCCGTTCTCCAACATATCCCCTTCCTTGTCTACTTGAGATCTGATAGGTAGGTTTTCATTAATATCTGTATGAGATTTTGCTTTCGTTTTCTTTTCAAAATGATCAGATTTTAATTGAAAGTCACTTTTCCTATCTTTAGCTGCTGCAGATGAATGGGTACTATTATTATCCTCCAAGAACTCAAATGGTGCTGCAGCATTGATCTTGTGTTCGTTATCCATTCTCTTGATCTCAGTTTGGTAATTATCTCCACCAAGTCTGTCACTGGCAAATTTTATTTTACCAGGGGCTTTCTTCAAATCCTCATATGGCACCTCCCAATCTTTCATGTCCTCGTTACTTTCAGAGTTAACTATGGCTGCCGCATATTTTCTGTCAGGTTTTACTTTGTTCTCTTTCTTCCTATAGAATGGAGAATGATCATGATTAGTCATATCCATCTCTTCTAAACACATGTCCACTTCGCTAACCTTTAGTCTTACTCCCCCCTTCATTCGATACCCATTTCCTGATTTGTCAAAATTACAATTTTCTGTATGCTTTGCTGCCTCTTCTTTCGTTGCTTCAGCTTTATTTGTAGCCAGGTCATTGCCACCTATTTGTTCTTTCAATTGAACATCTTTATTTTGTTCATAAGGCCTGGATATACATGCATTTCTTGTTGATTCTTCTGAAAATTGACTCACTCTTCTTAACTCCGTGGCTGAGACACCAGAGAAAATAGGTATACCAGGTGTGTCTGATATAATTTCTTGACAGGAAGCCATTTCTGTGTGAAGCTCCCTGATTTTGATTGTTTTACTATCACCTATCTTACTTCTAGTATTTGTATTGATAGACTTCTTTTTCTTACTTTCTGCCTTCTTTTTCTTGGATATCTGGCCTCTGAAACGTTCACCATGAAGAGCAGGTTCTGAATGCCCTTCGTATGTACTAGGTATATTTTCTACATCCAAGTGTTTTCCCCATTTCTTTAATAATGGAGCAACCTTATTTGTTAACTGCAGAACATTGGCATGCAGAGGTGACAGCAAGAACCCTCCCGGAACTGAAAAGCATGTCATGATCTGATTGATCATGCAAAAAGAAAAGTAACCAGTTGTTACTTCCTTTGTTACGCTTATCAGTTCAATAAGCGTTAATTCAATGATCATACAGTAATTTACCTGGAGAATGGTACGAGGATCATATGGCATAGTGGTAAACTCAGGGGAGAGCCCCTCATGACCATCAGGACTTCCCTCCATTGATGATGATGACGACGAAATATCAAGGCCCAGACCACTGTAAATAGATGCCTTTTTTTTCACCAAAGCGTTACTAGAATCAACTCTGATCCGAAGTTTCAATGCCTTCTGACCACTATCATTAAATGAGCTATCCAAAGAAACAGACGGCGCAACAATGTCTTTTTCACCATTTGTGCTTGGACATATTTTCTTTTTACATAAATCACCAGATGAAGGTGCAGCGGGAACATTATTTCGGGAAATGGATTCCACTGCTACGGTTGAAGGGTTTTGACCCAAGATCTGCATTACAAAATAATCGCACTATAAATATACTGCATAATCTGTTTCATCAGAGCATATAGTATTTAACAGCACAATGGAAAGGAATAAGCACCTCAGCAGGCTGCTGGTAAGGTGATCTTGGGGTGCTAATGTTTGCGACCATCGGTGAGCTTCTTCTGCTTTGAGGCAAAGGGGTAGGAGAACGCTGGTATGTGGGCAAAAATGAACCATATCCACCAAATTGCGGCCCTACCACAGATTGTGCTCTGGTCAATATCTCCCTGACATACAGCAAAGAAAGCAACCTACATCAACTTCCCAGCCATTTACCTAGCTTCTCTGCAGAAACTCCTCCTTCAAAGTCTTTCTGAAAATGTCCCAGAACATGTTGAAGCTTTTCATCCTGAAACCACAAAAGAATATGTAAAGAAAAGAATGAAGATTTCAAACACCACAAAACCTGTGTCATAGTTATAGACATGTAGTGTTTTTGGGTGCCCTTCAAATACATAACTGAAAAGTCTAATCCTAAAACTAAATAGAGAAGCATATCGTGTGTGCCTCTCACTGTATTGCAAATTAAAATTAAGGTTGCACAATCCGTGTTTTGCTTTGTTCCGTTGGCATCCTTTGAAGTACATACTGAAGGTTTTTATTTTTTGTATACGATTGGGCCAAAAAGTCATAACAATGAGGCCCTTGTAATTTGAGAGCAGTAAATTAATTTATTTTTGTGTGACAATCGAAAGAGTGCTGTTGATATTTATTTTTAAGAAGGAGCATTGTTCCTTTTTGCGATGAAAGAAAGAGGACTGTTGGGACAATGAAAACAAGTTGACACTAAAGACATGTGCAATGGTCTTATCTTAGTGATGCCACGTAGGATAATTGCTGAGTTGGAGGAGAGAGAAACGAAAAAAGAGGTTTGTCTTCTCTTAACTAAGAGATCACCTCTTAGAAAAATAAGGCATTTTTCGCCATTATACAGGGTACTTTATCTTAGATACACGTTTATTTTTAATCATGCCATAATTTAAGGAGAATGCAACCAATTATTATTGAGGATATATTCCGTTTTCTCTAATCGCATGCAATACCTAAGATAAGACAGTCTTATGAACACATTGTACATGCCAGAAACAAGCCTACAGCCACAAGAGCAACCAACAATAAATAAACTAACAGAGGTGCAAAACATGCCCTCATATAGCACAAAACAGCATCTTCTTGCCATGCTCAAATAGTCAAAGTTGATGGTTTTAGCAAGAAAAAATGGAAATAATTCACTTCATAGCATTTCGGTGGTTTTGATCTTTCACCTAAAACCAGAGTAACTCATACAGTAAAGATAAGACGGAGCCACACCAGAGCGCTGGACCAAATTGGGAGTGGAGTCACCTAAAATGAGCTAATGCACTCAGTCAATTCAATTACTCCTAGTTCGAAGTACTCGCGAGTAGTAAACCAAAAGACGATAAACCGCCAAATCGGGTATAGCCCCCAAATTAAAATCAAGCAAGCACAACCCGCCGTCGCTGCGGCCGCATTTCGCGAGCACGAGAGAGAGGAGGCGGATTGGAGGGTACTGACGATGTAGGATAGCGCGACGTCGGGGTCGACGAAGCCAAGGCCGCCTTCGTCGTCGGAGCAGGCCTCCCCCTCCTCCAGTTCGACGTCGGCCCCCATGCCCCTGAACCCGGCGGCTCCCTCCTCCTGCCGCCTCCGCAGCGATAGCATCAACCACCTGGCGGCGGCGGCGGGATCTCTCCCCGGCGACGACGGAGCAAAACAACCCGAGGAGGCGCGCACGGCTCCCTATCCGTGGCTCTCTGTATGTGTCTCTGTCCCGGAGGTTGCTTGGCGTGGCGGGGATGGATGCTCCGTTCCTCTCAAGCTGGGGCTCCTGTCCCGCCGTCGACGCCCGGCCTGACCGCGGTATAATTCTTTTCCCCTTCCTTTTTCACCACGGTTCTTCTCGTCCTTCGTCGCGAGTTGGTTGGTTGGTTGGTGCTGCCTGTACTGTCACCTGCGATGCTGCTACTGCCGCTGTCGCTTTTGGGAATTGGGTGCGGGTGAGCGGGGGAAGGGGTGATTGTGATTGGGGACGAAATGGAGTCGGTGTGTCTATCTTGGGACAGCAGGAGTAAAGTGTGTGTTGGGGTCACCGGTCACGCCAATCATGTACCTCGTCCTTGTGGGCCCACGGGATTCCATTGTCGTATGGGCCAGGCCTGAAAGAGCAACCAGGGTAACTTCTTACAGTATCCAACACGGTGCTAAGCCAAGGCCCAAACAACCAGAGATCAAAACCCTAAACAAAAAAGGGCACTATGTTTATTGTTGACTAATACAGTTTCTCTCAAAGAAAAGTTGATTAATAAAGTCCTACATCATCCAGTAACGTATCCATGACAAATATATAGGTAGGCTAAACAAATAAGTTCTTGAACTAATGATACAAAGGTCTCTCAGCAGGCGCTATTAGAATCCATTTTTTCAATAAAGGAAATAATTAATATCAGACCGATAATAATTACACCTAACATCTATAATAACATAATTATAAGAGCTAATATAGACATCAAGGATGCATACAACTAAAAGACTCGCATCAGCATGAGCAAACCACCACCAATGGCTACACCTAAACTGCGAAAAATCTTCCCCAAAACGACGCCTCCAAGAAGGTAAGGTGTGGAAGAGCCATCATCGCCCTGTCTAAACATAGTCATACCAAGACCGTGTTTGTTTCATAGAACAGTAACGGCAATGGAACTGGTATCAGATTACAGTGGTATTAGCTTCGGAATGGGAAATTGATAATTGTGTTTGGTTTGTGCCTGTAATGGAAACAAGTTACTTTTCACTGTTTGTTTGAGCAAGTTGCAGGGTGCAATCAAAATATACAACGCAACACACTCAGCTACAGAACAACTAGCTTTAAAAAATGTCAGCTTTAGCCAGAATAGACAACAAATTTAAACTGTCAACTACAAACTAAATCGTGCTACAAATATCTCTGAACATTCAAGCATCTAATGCTAGAAATTAACAAATTTTGACACTTGGTAATAAACATGATCCTAATAATTTAAAAGCACTTCATAGGCAGAAGAGCGGAGCCATAAATACAAGTTCAGAATTTCATTGCACTACATATTGGATGGTATAGTTCAAACCATTTCATAAGCAAACACAAATTTCATAATTTGTGCTACTAGTTATTTTATAGGCTTGGTCCATAGTCTTCTAAATCAACTTTCCTTGTCAACATCTCCTTCTCCTCATCTCTGCCAATAAATATAAACACATGTATAAGCTTGTGCATAACAAGTTCAAAACTCATGATCATGACCAATTTAAGCTTATCAACATCAAGATATCATCGGTAGATTTGTGATCTAGATATGGAAGCATAGAACATACTACCATGAATAAGAAATTACACCCTATGATACAATAATACACCCTGTACCACAATTTTTTGATGAAAATAAATCATGTTGAATCAGAAATGTTCAGCAAGCAACCCTACTATGCAATCTGACTAAATGGTCATGAAAGAGGAGATATAACAAGTACTTAGCTCTACCTAAGTAGTTACTGCACATTAACAATAACGGCATCACTATTATGCCTTAGACCTAGAAATCACCCAGATCTCCATTTAAGTATAGCTGAGAGCAGCAAAATAATAAAAATAACTTTGATGCAGCAAATTGTCTTAGTGAAGTTGACAACGTAAAAAATAGGACTAGCTTATGACTCAAAGAAAATCACACATCATCGGGAACATCAAAGAACGGGAGATGAGAATCTACCACAAGCATGCAGACTTCGACAGTTAGAACTAAAAGTATGGTATACTTTTCAAGAGAAACAATACCTAATTAATCTTCCTTGTCAATCTCTCTTGTTGTGATTCGCCTCATCTACCAATAAATAGAAGAACATTTATAAGAATACACATGATAGGAGTTTCATAGCAAGAAAAGGCGTCCAAATTCAACTAATAAATCAACTTACTCTTCAACATCTTCAGCACATACTCCCTCCTCAAAATATCTGGAAGTGCCATCATCATTTGCATCTGCTCTGGTGCTTTTGCCAAAATTAATACTACATCTACTATATCACTTCCGGTGAAGCCAAGCTTGTGAAATTCACTAATAGCATTATTTTTCAACTTTTGGATATGATCTTCATGAATTGCCTTCTCATGGAGTGTAGCTTCACGCTCCGCTGCAGCTGCCATTTTCCCCACATGTTGCTACACGACATTAAGCTGATTGTTGACATCTTCAAGCATGATAAAAATTGGGTCACTTTGTCTCGCCTTTCTAGGTCTAGCAACCTTTCTTGGCCTCTTAGAATTGCTTGCTGTATCCAAGGAGTGGCTCCGTGAGTTATTAGTCCGTCTTGGAGTCTCTCTAGACATGCTATCCTCTTCATATTTCTCCCTTTCCTCGATAGCAATTTCATTAGCCAAATTTGTTACAGCCTCACCAAAACCCTCAACACCTTTCCCTGTTGCTATATCCTTGCTATAGACAGCAGACAACTTCTCAAAGTAAGGAAATGACACAACATACAATCCTTTGGCTTCTTTGTTGATCTACAAGTTTAGAAAATATCAGTTTCCAACACAATTGCAATGAGAACTACTGATGTGAAGGGGTAAAATCAACATGAGCAAGAACTTCAAACATTAAAACCCATCTAAGTATCCAGATCATCAAACATCACAGTGCACACGCACATATTGGTTCTGTAAACAGATTTCAATTAGCAACCATGTAACATCATCTGAGCAATCACATCATAAAGATGCACATACACATCTATTTAACTGATCATAGATATCAACAACATACATCAACCTACTAAAGTAGTATCAAATTTAACTAAGCATATCAAAACACAAGACAACCCAACTAGATGTGGCATGTTCAACATCAATACGTTTCAAATAAAGTAAAGAAGAACAATCAGGGCACTCATTAGTATGTGAGGTGATTTACCTTACAATAATGTGTGTAGCACCCCGGGTAAACCCTAATTAAAATATCGCATGTTGTCATCTATTTTGTGCACCATCATTGCATCATGCATATTTTTGCACTAAACTATTATCAAAATCCCTATTTGTTTTCTACAAATGCCTCTCTCTTTATTCAAATGCGAAACCTCAGTCTTTTTCGGATCTTATATTTTCCTAAAACTATGTTTTAAAATATTGGTTTTATAAAATAATAAAATATGTTTTTAATCTGGGAGGCAGTCCAGCCGGCTGGCCCAAAAGCCCAACCGGCCAGACCACCGACTACCCCATATAAATTCCTAAGCCTAACCCTAGAACCACCCCTACCCCCACCCCAATCTCCCTCACCCGCCGCCGCCACACCCTGGCAAGCGGTCAACCACCTCGTCAATCCCATCACCAAACCCACCCCACCTCCCCGATCCCGGTTCCCTGGCCCCACCACTTCCCACGAACCCCGCTCGTCCCCAACTTCTCCTGGCCCTCGCGAGCGACGCGCCCGTCCTTCCCCGCCTCTATCCCGTCCCGCACGCCACCTCCTCCCTCCTCTCCGATCGGCGCAGCCGCCAGGCCTCTGCCGCCATCTTCCTCTCCCCCCCCCCCCCGCGACCCCGCTCCCGTCCTTTCCACCTCGCGACCGTCCCCGCCAGAAGCTCTGCGGGTCCCCATCTTCCCGGCCGCCGTCTCCTCTGCGAGCCGCTCCAGGCGCCTGGCCGCCTCGGCGCGTCTCTGCCCCACCTCTTCACCGCGACCCTTGCGTCGCCCCCGTCTTTGGAGCCTGTCGTTCGTCAGTGTTCATCCGCGAGGCCGAGCCGAGCCGCCACCCTTCCTCGTCCCCTGCAGGCGCGCCTCCCGTCGTTCCTCGGCGTCCGGCTGCCGCCGCTGCAGGCACTCCTCGTTGTTCCTCTCCTCACCGACAGCGCCTCATCATCCCCGACGCCTTCCTCGTCGGCTCGCGTCACCGGAGCCTCCCAAGGCCACCGCTCTGCCTCTGTCCCGCCGGGGCTGCCCCAACGCGTTCGAGCTGGTTCCTCTGGTTGCAGTTGAACGACCTTGCGTGAGCCCCTGGTGGCCTGGTCGCCTTTTTCTCCTGCCGAGACGGGACTGCTAGTGATGTACATCCGTGGAGCTCTGGATGTGCAGTAGTAGTGGTGGTTGACGCAGTGGTGTGATGTTGCATCGTTGAAGGCCGTATGGGGATGTATGTGCAGAGTTGGTGGTGAACTATGATGATGGTGATGCCACCCAAACAGTACCGAAACCCCTCGAGAGTGCTATTCCCTTTGGCTCGTCAAGCTCTCCTTCCCGGAGGCGTAGAAACAAGATCGTCAACATGGACTCGAAGACCCGGATTCCGAAGCCCGTTCCTGGATTCGAAGCCCAGATCCCCGCGTCGAGACCGATCCCCCGAACCATCGGAACCAAGATCTTCGACCCCTAATATGTGTGACCCTCTTTTCGAGACCTTATTTTTATAAATGAAAGATATATCTTGTTGCGTATGTATTGAGCATCCTTGCATACATATTGTGGGTTGGTGGTATGTTGTCGAATCATCTAATAATAAATATGGCGCCTATATATGGACAAATCTTGTCTTATATTGGTCTCATTTAAATTTGTGTAGCAAACCGTGACATATTTTGCCTTGATAAGACAACATTTAAATTGCAGGGTATCTAAACAATATGAACTGTCTAATTAATTGTCGGGACCCCGGTTCCGCTTAATATTGCCTAATTGCATCGCATCTTTGCCATGTCATACATCATACATGCATCATGCCCGATCGTTTGCCGTAGTATTAAATAGTGCATCCGATGTTTCTTCTAGTGCTTTGCTTCTTCACGGATTAGGACGATGAGTTGATGCGAGTGTCGACCCGATCTTGGATGAACCTTCGGCAATGTTTTCCAGGCGAGCATCTCCCTCTTTCTACCTATCTTACTTTTATAGTATTTATTCCCTCCTGTGGATCTATTGCTATCTGTGTTGCGATGCTCTAGTTTTCGTGCCCGTGATATCCCTTGCAGCCTTATATTGCCTTGGACACATCCTATTACCGGTTGTTTGGTAGATAGTTGGACTTGCGTGTCGTAGTCGCTTGCTCAAGTGTTGTTGCGTGTCGTCCAGTACCACAGTTGTTGGAAGGCTGTCATATGCTTTATGTTGGAGATGATCATGGCTTTAATTATTGGTTAATAACTAAAATTGAAATTAGGTAAATGCAGAGGCACCGGTGGGTAATAGACAATATTTGGATTTTAACCGCTCACTGGTGTCCCGTAGGACCCCGAGTTCTTGACACCTGTTCCGAGATCGAGCGCACTAACCACAGGTGGGGTGTGTGGGCACCCCCATCGATTTAGTACCTGATTTCAAGTACTGTACTGGGGGCCACAAAGTAGTTTGGAGCTTTATTACTATCCTGTACTTATGCCATGCTTTACTGCTTTATTTACGATTACGCGTGGAGCGCCTGTACTGTTTAGGAACCCCGTGATACGTTTTCGCTGTATCGACAAGCCCAGTCACACTTTCGGGTTCCCAGTCGTTTATAGCCGTCGACACAAACCCTGGGTCCGTCTCGGAGACCGGCCGACTTCGTTACGGGTAGCTTAGTGGGGTGGCCCCCCGTGCTTGCTTTGGGTCTGGGAAACGTCGTGTCCGAAACCCCGTCGAGATACCGTTGGGTGTATGTTTTGTGATCTTGTACCTACCTGATCTGACAACAAGGGTGTAGGTGCGTGTGGAAACTTTGGTGCACCCCTGCAGGGTTTAATCTTTTCGAGAAGCCGTGTCCGCGGTTATGGACAACTTGAAGCACAGTTCTCGATCATAGACAACTATAACTAAAGTTTACTGTTATAATTTGACTTGTATCCGATATGACTAGTAATCAGCTTCACTGCAACGGAATGGCTAAATAAAAGTACCAACAACTGCTGGGTTTGGGATATCTCATGCTAATTGTATCTAACTAGTAAGTGTTGCAACTACAACGGAATGGTTAACTAAAAGTGCCCACTGCTTATTATATCAGGATGACTATCTATACCTGACTAGTAATTGATGCAACGATAACTGAATAAATAAAACTGCCAACGGTGTGAGTTCCTCGGTTGACTTCCTCGTTTGGTCTCGAGGGGGAAACACCAGGATGGGTATGTTTGGTGGTAGTATCAGGTTGGTTCCGAATAGGTCTTTCTTACCCCTCTCTGATAGCCGCTATTTGTATCGAGTCTCTATAGGTTGTTTAGTGCATGCCGCGCTGCCGCTTCAGTCCACCATACCTATGTAGGCGAGGACCGCCGAATTCTAGTCTCGCCGTGTACTGGCCTCAGTACTGACCGCTCTCTTTTTCCTTTGCCCTTTGTCGGCACCCCTTTGTCTTTAGCAGGTTTTGAGATCGACGTCGTTAGCAGGGTTACCCTTCCGGCTTGGCCTGGGAAGGGTTATGGACGCCATTGGTTATTCTTCAGGGCTCTTAGCTCAATTTACATCTTGTCCGTACTCGGACGCTGTATCGTTTTCCAGGTGATTTGGATCTTTGTATTGTATATCTGTATTCTTGACTCATTGAGTCGCTGTTGTATATATATGTTTTGTGGGTTCCATCGAGGACTATTGTGTAATGATATTACTTCGTTTTCCACCCGCACGCAAGTGCCTGGTGGGCACCTTTGAATCGTTTCTATGCGGGTTTGGCGGGAAGCGCTAAAACTTGCATAGAGTCGATTCCGAGGGTGTTACAATGTGCTTCGTATTGTGCCTTCTCGCACTAAATCATGTGTTTGTTTCCATCCCATGTGAAAGCACTTCTTGCTAGCATTACTTCAATTGTGCCATATTTTTTCCTAAAGTGCCTAACTCTTGACTCGATATGTGGAACTACAGTAAGACCACAACTCGGTCACTTTTGGCAAGTATCTTCTCTATCTTTGTAGAGTAACCATTCTTGAAAGAACCTTCTCCTTTCCATCTTGGATCTAAAGATAACTCGTGCAATGCTTTAATCAGCTCATCATCTTCAGCAGAAGTCCACTTCCGTTTATTCCTGCCCCTTCCACGTGAGACACTTAAGCTACCAAAAGAATCCATATCTACAAGAGTCAACCTTAGAATTAACACACAATACATATGTACAAGGTATCATGAATTAAAACCAAGCTACACAATGCACAATATTAATTAAAACTACCATAAGCATTGTACCTCAATGATTCCTAGCAGCCCTATAGCTATTATACAGCTCTTGAGCAAGAGCATTCCGGAAATTGGTCCACTCATTACTCGTTGAGATAGATGTAATAAATTCTGGTTCGGCTAATTCTCCCTCAACGACATCCCATGTATCTTCCATTATGTAGTATTCATTGTTGAGTGGGTCGAAAGGCATCTTTTGCAATATAAGATTATGCAAAAGTGCACATGCCATTATAATTCTTTCTTAGGTTTTGATAGGATAAAAAGAGGCGGACCTCAAATTTCCCGCTGTCCCTTGAGTCTCACAAAGAACCTTTCTACAATATTCGGGATTTAGCATGCAACATGTTAAAATACTCTTATGCACTAGTGGGTGGGTTTTGCGTTGTCCAACAACCTAGGTGGTACCTTTTACCTCGATATGGAGCTATAAATCCTCTAGCATTGGTGTATCCAGCATCGACGAGGTAATTTGGTCTTTTGGGACACGTAACCCATTTGGCCTTGTGATGGCATCCCTAAGCACACAACCATCATGGGAAGAACCCTCCCAGCCAGGTAATACATAGATGAACTGCATGTCAGGCACATATACACCTAACATGTTTGTATCAATATCATCGAACCTTGATCTATATCTTTCTTTAAGGTTAGACGGTGCGGTTATGTTTATGTGCGTACCATCTAACGCACCCAAACAATTCTGCAAGAGAAACAACCATGAGATAATATTAGTATCTTCTACAAACATTACATTTTCAGCTAGTGAATACTGTATTTTTATTAAGTAGCTTCTTACCTTGAAATACTTCCATCTACCATCTGTGCAATCCTCGGCTATAGGTTCCGGTTTCTTAAGTAGCAGGTGGGCAGCTTTAAAACAGCTAGAAGATATGCATTGAAACTTGTACTCACTGATTCTAGGCTCTGGTAAAAAAATCCCTACCATCTTATTCTTGAAGTGGTGAGATAGTATGCAGAGGAATGATGCCACTATCTCCTCCAATGACATATTCCTTGAACCCTCTAGACCACCAACATCTTGAACCATCTCACACAATATGCGAAATGTTCTCTTATCCATACGGAGCTCACTAATTAGATCATACAAATTATGCCATCTTAGCTCTCTAATTTTAATCCTCTATTCTATTTTCAAACACTTTCTTCTATAAGATAAATCAAATAGTAACCAAACATGATAATACAAAAGCATGATGCTAGTCATGAGAGTCCTAGTTGCTATATTCCTTCGTTGATATCTCATATTTAAAGGGACACAAGCCATAACACTGAAAATGAAAAGTGGAATACAGAGAGATAAGCATATGTATTGTACAATTCATTTTTGAAGATAAATACAATGGAATTGCTACAAGAAGACTACTTGGTGGAAACTGACAGAGTAAACTCATGTAGAAGTTTTTAAAGCATTGAACTTGGATAGTGGTGAAAAGGCTACTGAAATAAGCTACTGAAATGGTTACAACCCTTGAGGATTAAAGAGCAGCAACAATGTTTGATGTTAATTTATTATGAAAATCGATAAAAATTCATTGGGCAAATAAGTGTTGATTAGACAAGTGAGACGTACAAATTAATTTCAAATGGACATGTCCTGGTAATGGTAACTGAAGAGGGATAACCTCGGCAATGCCCATGGTTATGGACTTAGGGTTCTACGGAAAAGAGAACGCTGAGGATTTTGTCGGCTGATCAGACAAACAAGGGAGTCGAAGTCGTCTGATTCCTTGATACGTCCATTTTGCATCACTATTCTATGTCTTAATTCACTATTAGTCATTGATATATTTCGTATTGGGAGGTGATACTTATGTTATTTCATCTGTTTTTGCATGGTAGATGACTTTTGGAGCATGGACCGCTGCAGTCAGGATTCTGATGGAAAAGGTGTTGTTTGAAGGCAAAATTCGCGAAGATCAGAAAATCCAGAAAAATATACGGAAAATCCTATTTTTCCAGAAGACGAAGGAAGCCAGAAGGGGGGCTGGAGATAGGCCACAGGGGGCCCACACCACCCCCTGGCGCGGGCAGCCCTAGGCCGCGCCAGCAGGTGGTGTGGCCGCCCTGGCCCACTCCAGGCACTCCCCTCTGGCGTATATTATCCTCCCGAAACCCTAATACTCGGGGAGCGACTAGAGAAAGATTCCGCCGCCTCTGCGGGGCGCAAAACACCGAGAGAGAAAGATCTCTCCGGCAGACAGATTTCTGCCGGGGGAATTCCTTCTCGGAGAGGGGAGATCGTCGCTATCAACACCACCATCAAGCTGGACTTCATCGGGATCATCATCATCATCACCACCATCATCACCATCAGCACCCTCATCACCATCTCCATATTGCTATAACAATTGAGTTAAATCTTGCATTAGTTCATAGGGGAAACTTTCTCGGTGTTGATTACTCTTTGTAGTTGATGCTATTGAGTGAACCGTTGAATTATTGTTTATGTTCAGATTGTTATACATCATTATTCCATCTCTGGTCATGATCCATATGATGGCTTGTGAGTAGTTCGTTTTGTTCTTGAGGACATGGGAGAAGTCATGTTGTTAGTAGTGGAGTTGTGTTGAGAAAGATTCAATAGTTTGATATTTAAGTTGTGGTGTACTTCTTCTAGTGGTGTCATGTGAACGCCGACTACATGACACTTCACCTATATGGGCCTAGGGGAATGCATTGTGTATTTGGCTACTAATCGTAGGGGTTGCCGGAGTGACAGAAACCTGAACCCCCGTTAGGAAACCATTGCACAAGGGACGTAAGGGTCTTAGAGTTTAAAGCTGTGGTTAGGTTTCTACCTTAGTTACTTTCTTGTACTTACGGATGTTTGCAAGGGGTATAATCACAAGTATGTATTAGTTCTAGGAAGGTCGGTACATTAGCACGGGTTCACCCACACAACACTTAGCAAGCTAAAGAAGATTAATCAACTATATGAAGCGAAAGCACTTGACAGTCTTCCCATGTGTCCTCGAGAACGTTTGGTCAGCTTAAGTAATACAACCGGCTTGTCCTTTGCTACATAAAGGATTGGGCCACTTGCTGCATTTAGTCCTACTGTCTTTTATTTACTCGTACTTTGTTTACTTGCTTTATCAAAAACCCATAAAAATCCGTTTGCTAAGTATTTGCAGAGAATTCCTGATCCATACCACTAGCCAGCACCTTCTGCTCCTCGTTGGGTTCGACACTCTTACTTATCGAAAATACTGCAATACACCCCCTATACTTGTGGGTCATCAAGACTAGTTTCTGGCGCTGTTGCCGGGGAGTGAAGCGCTATTGGAGAATGGAACTAGTAAAGGAAACTTCTACTGTGAGTATTGTTTACTTCTGTTAGTTGCTTTACTTTCGTTATGGATAATTCGCTGAGTTTCTTATTTGGTAATGCTACTACCACTGCTAAGGTAGTAGATAAGCCACCACCTGCTGAGAATGATGTTTTCAAAATACCTACAAGAATTATTGATCGTGTTATGGATAACTACTATGTTGGGGATGGAACCGTCTATCCCGGTGATCATTTGATTTTTATACACGAATTATGCGGGTTGTTCAAGTGTGTAGGTATTACTACAGATCAAGTTAAGAAAAAGTTATTCTCATTATCGCTGAAAGGAAGAGTTGAGGACTGGTATAAGCTGCTGAAGAATGGTCAAGCTCTGGAATGGGAGGAAATGGTGCCTCTCTTTTATTCAAAGTTTTATCCTCCTAGTGATATTCATAAATATTGGAATCAAATATACAACTTTTGGCCTCTTGATGGAGAGAGTACAACTCAAGCTTGGGGGAGATTGAAGTTACTAATGCTCAAATGTCCCATTCATGAGCTCCCCAACAATATTATTATCAATAACTTTTATGCAAGACTCCCTCTACATGACAAGGATTTATTGGATGCTTCTTGTGCTGGATCATTCACTCCTATGGAAGAAGAAGCTAAATGGGATCTTCTGGATCGTATTCAAGACAATGCTGAAGCTTGGGAGAATGACAAAGGTAGAAAGTCAGGTATAAATTATGATTATGAATGCATTGAATCTTTTATGGGAACTGATGACTTTCTAAATATTAGTAATGCTTATGGTCTAGATTTGCAAGTTATTACGAATTTCTTTAGATATTTTGCTTCCTATATCAAAATTCCAAAAAGGGGGTGGAATAAATACCATGCACCTTACAAAGATATTGTTGACTGTGTTCCTATTGGGAGTGCTGAGTATTGCATTATTGATCCCATCTTACCTGAACCTTATATTGAGAAGATTCCTTTCCCAGAAAAGGTAAAGGACCATCCTATGATAACTAATGTAATAACCAAAAGTGAAAAGAGAACTGTAAAACCTGATGAACAAATAAACGTTGAACCTGTGGTAGCAATTGTGAAAGACCTTGTCACTAAAAGCATAGAAGATGGGCACATAGTCTTTTGTGAGGATGCTTCTAATATTGTTTCACATCCTAATAGAACTAAAAAGGCTAGTGTTCCTATGCTTTCTGTTAGAATTGGTGATCATTGCTATTATGGTTTATGTGATATTGGTGCAAGTTCCAATGTTATTCCTTATGAGCTTTACAGAGAAATTATGCATGAAATTAGTCCTTGCGAGTTGGAAGAGATTGATCTGGTTATTCACCTTGCTAATAGAGATACCATCTCTCCAATTGGTATTGTACGAGACGTGGAAGTTCTTTGTGGTAAGATTAAGTACCCTGCTGATTTTCTAGTACTCGGTTCAGCTGCTAGTAAAACTTATCCTATTATTTTTGGTAGACCTTTCTTGAGTACCTATGGAGCCATTATAGATTGCAAAAGGGAGAAAATCTTGACTAAGTTTGCTGGGGAATCTTATGAGTTTAATTTCTCGAAATTTGCTAAAGAACCTTGTGAAGAGGAAACCCATAATGAGGACTTTAGAGTTGAACAACTTGCTTCTATTTCTCTTGCTCCTAACAATGCTTTGCAGCAATTTATGTAAGATCATGAAAGTGAAATCTTCATGGAAGAAAGGAATGAGATTGACAGGATTCTTCGTGATCATCCTAAGATGCTTAAGAATAATTTGCCTGTAGAAGACTTGGGTACCACGTTGTCACCTAAAAAGGATCCGGTTTTCGATCTAAAACCTCTCCCTGATGATCTTAAATATGCTTATATTGATGATAAAAATATATATCCTGTTATTATTAGCGCTAAACTTTCAGGAAAGGAAGAAGAAAGGCTACTGGAGGTTTTGAGGAAACACCGAGGAGCTATGGGCTATACTCTAGATGATTTAAAAGGGATTTCACCCACTATATGTCAGCATTCTATCAACATAGAACCAGATGCAAAGCCGGTAGTAGAGCACCAACGACGTTTAAATCCTAGGATGAAGGAAGTGGTAAGGAATGCGGTATTGAAACTCCTTGATGCTGGTATTATTTACCCTATTGCTGATAGTGAATGGGTTAGTCCTGTTCATTGTGTTCCTAAAAAGGGAGGTATTACCGTTGTTCCTAATGATAATTGTGAGCTTATTCCTCAAAGAATAGTAGTAGGCTATAGGATGTGCATCGATTTTAGAAAAGTTAATAAAGTTACTAAGAAAGATCACTACCCGCTTCCTTTTATTGATCAAATGTTGGAAAGGTTGTCTAAAAAGACCCATTTTTTGTTTACTTGATGGTTATTCTGGTTTCTCTCAAATTGCTGTTAAACAACAAGATCAAGAAAAAACTACTTTTACTTGCCCTTACGGAACTTATGCTTATAGACGTATGCCTTTTGGTTTATGTAATGCTCCTGCTACTTTTCAAAGGTGCATGTCTGCTATCTTTCATGGTTTTTGTGAGGAAATTGTAGAAGTGTTCATGGATGCCTTTTCTGTCTATGGAACTTCTTTTGATAATTGTCTGCACAACCTTGATAAAGTTTTGCAGAGATGTGAAGAAACTAATCTTGTTCTTAATTGGGATAAATGCCACTTCATGGTTAATGAAGGGATTGTCCTTGGGCATAAAGTTTCTGAAAGAGGCATAGAAGTTGATAGAGCTAAGGTTGAGGCAATTGAGAAGATGCCATGTCCAAGAGACATCAAAGGTATTCGTAGTATCCTTGGTCATGCTGGTTTCTATAGAAGGTTTATTAAAGACTTTTCTAGGATATCAAAACCCCTCACTAATCTCCTTCAAAAAGATGTACCCTTCGTTTTTGTTGATGATTGTAAGGAAGCTTTTGAAACTCTTAAGAAGGCTTTAACTACAACCCCTATTGTTCAACCACCTGATTGGAGTTTACCCTTTGAAATAATGTGTGATGCTAGTGATTTTGCTGTAGGTGCTGTCCTTGGGCAACGAATTGATAAAAAGTTAAACGTTATCCATTCTGCTAGTAAGACTCTAAACGCTGCTCAAAGGAATTATGCTACTACTGAAAAGGAATTTCTAGCTGTCGTTTTTGCTTGTGATAAGTTTAGGCCCTATATTGTAGACTCAAAAGTCACCATTCATACTGATCATGCTGCTATTAAATACCTTATGACGAAGAAGGACGCTAAGCCTAGGCTTATTAGATGGGTGCTGCTTTTACAAGAGTTTGATCTACATATAGTAGATAGGAAGGGTGCTGAAAACCCTGTAGCTAATAATTTATCTCGATTGGAAAACATCTCTTTTGACCCTATGCCTGTTAATGATAGTTTCCCAAATGAACAGTTAGTTGCAGTAGGGGTAAGCTCGCGAGGGAGCCCTTGGTACGCTGATTATGCTAACTTTATTGTCTCCAAGTATTTGCCTCCAACTTTTACAGCTCAGCAAAGAAGGAAGTTCTTCTATGATTTGAGGCATTATTTTTGGGATTACCCACACTTATACAAAGAGGGAGTGGATGGTATTATGCAAAGATGTGTTCCAGAATATGAACAAAAGGAGATATTGCGTAAATGTCATGCTAGTGCTTATGGAGGACATCATGCAGAAGATAGAACTGCACAAAAGGTGCTACAATCAGGTTTCTACTGGCCTACCCTTTTTAAAGATGCAAGAAAATTTGTTTTATCTTGTGATGAATGTCAGCGTGTTGGTAATATTTCTAGATGCAATGAAATGCCTATGAACTACTCTCTAGTTATTGAACCTTTTGATTGCTGGGGATTCGACTTTATGGGTCATTTCCCTCCTTCGAAAGGTTACACTCATATTCTTGTTGCCGTTGATTATGTTACTAAGTGGGTAGAAGCCATTCTTACATAGAGTGCTGACGGGGGAGACTTCTCTAAAAATGCTTAAGGATGTTATCTTTCCTAGGTTTGGAGTGCCTAGGTATCTCATGGCTGATGGGGGTTCTCATTTCATTCATGGTGGTTTTAGAAAGACCCTTGCTGAATATGATATTAATCATAGAATTGCTTCAGCTTATGACCCCCAAACTAGCGGGCAAGTAGAGTTATCAAATAGAGAAATTAAATCCATCTTGCAAAAGACTGTTAATAGATCTAGAAAAAACTGGGCTAAAAAGTTGAATGATGCTTTATGGGCTTATAGAACTGCTTACAAAAATCCTATGGGGATATCTCCTTATAAAATGGTTTATGGGAAAGCTTGTCACCTGCCCTTAGAATTAGAACACAAAGCTTACTGGGAAGTTAAAGAATTAAATAGAGATTGTAAGCTCGCTGGTGAGAAAATATTATTTGATTTAAGGTCTTTAGATGAATGGAGGAGTGAAGCCTATGAAAATGCTAGGCTCTTTAAGGAAAAAGTTAAAAGATGGCATGACAAGCAAATACTTAAGAGAGAATTTCATGTTGGTGAGAAAGTTCTATTGTATAGGTCTCGTCTCAGATTTTTGCAGGAAAGCTACTGTCAAAATGGGAAGGACCTTTCATTATTGAAGAAGTATACCATTCAGGAGCAATAAAAATTTCTTCTTTAAAAGATAATACTACACAAGTAGTGAATGGGCAGCGACTCAAGCACTATATTGCTGGAGATTCTTACAATGAAGATGTTGATGCTTTTCAAGTTATAACTCCAGAGAAATTCATCAAGGACCAAATTCAGAGACCTGCAGAGTCTGTTTTCAAATAGGTAACAGTTCTGGTAAGAAAAGTTCCACGAAAATACAATCCAACTATATTTTTGCAGTTTTTAGTCAATAAGGAAAGTTACGAAGCGAAAAAGGGACGGAAACGGAGCCAGGGTGGCCCATACCACCCTGTGGCGCGGGCCCACCCCTGGCCGCGCCACCAGGTGGTGAGGCCACCCCAGACTCCGCCTCCGACCCGTTTTCACCCAGTACCTTCCTCTTGTTATGAAACTTCGTAATATATAACCCCCCCGGATCTTCCGAGGTTCGTATATCATGTTTTCATCATGTTTTTGTTTTGATCTGTTTCTGCCAGGTAGAATCCCAGATTTGGAGCCACAATGTCTCCCACTGGATCAACCGAGGGAGATTCCTTAGAAGATATCATCAACCCATACATGAGAGAGTTGAAGATTCACCCCAAGGAGTTGTTGCTCGAAGATGGGAAGGTCCGGATTAAAGAGGTTCAAGGCCCTAAAGGTGAAGGAAGTCTGGAGGATAGGATGGAAGAACTGGAGCAAGAAGTCTTTAGGTACAAGAAGATGGCGGAGCGCGAAGTGGATATCATCCATAAGATTTGTTCCGAACTCATCACCGAGCACCAAAAGGAGACTGCTGAACTCAAAGACGAAGTCCTCTCACTCTGCCAAACAACCAACGAACTGCAAGCACAGTTCTATGATGTTCAAAATCAAAACTGTGAGTATGAGGCTAGGTTTAAACGCATAAGTGCTGTTGAAAGTTTCAGGATGTTGGAAACCACGATGTCCTTTGTTGATGGGAAGCCCTTACCCTGGAAGTCGGACAAAGATGAGAGGATACCACCACCACCACCAAAGGAGTAATTCGTCATTAGGTTTGGCATCCCCTTGGTTTGTTCCAAGCTTGGGGGTGTGCCGCGGTATCACATCACTATCTTCTATCTTTTTACCTTATTAGTAGAGTCATATCATAAATAGAGGAGTTATTATGTAGTATGGTTTGCATTATGGAAGTGTCCACTCTCTCGTTAGATATGTATCCCTTGGTGTGAGTTTCCGTTATGGAATATTAATGAGAAGTTCTATCATCCACTCTTTTGCATAGCTTATATTAGTTTTCAATTCGTGGTTATATGATTGATCTTGTTGTTAGTATTGGTATCACTTTGGGATCATTGAGTTAATTTTGTTGGTTTTGGTAAACCTAGCTCGGTCAGTAGCAACACTTTTTGAGAGTTGAATGAAAAAGATAAATGTATTCTAAAGAAATATAATTGCATCATCTTTCTTTATTGATTTGCTCATAAGTCTAGTATTCTCTAGTTAAGATCTTTGTGCTTCCAAGGAAGATTGCATGTTTGTCTTAATCACTTGTATGTTTGTTTGTTTCCTTCAACTCTTGTACTTGCTACCCAGCCTTGCTAGCCAAAAACCTGTACTGAGAGGGAATTCTTCTCGTGCATCCACTCCTTTAAACCAAAACCTTTGCCATTTGAGTCCACCATACCTACCTATTAGCATTATTGCTATTCAAGTAAATTCTTGTTTTATCTACCTCCCAAATTAAACTTGTTATGTGAAAATTAGTGATTAAAGCTCTCACGAACTTGATGGCACACTTTACTTTCTTGCACTTAATAGACTTGAATCATTGTGCTCACCTATGTTGCCTATATGCTTGCGCTTTGTAAGTTGTGAATTAGCAGAACCATGCTATCATGGGGAACGCTTTCAACATTGCACTGGTACTTAGTACCAAGTTGATATCATGTTCTTTTTTCTATGGATGTCGTTGGTGTGAAATGAAAGGGGAGCTTGTAAGTCCATGGAGTTATGCATGTGTGTTAGAGAAATGCCTAGGCCGCTGGTCTAATCCATGCTGACATGGTGGAAACCTGCAGCGTAACCATAACGAGTATCTATGAATCATTCTTCTTATAAAAAAAGAGATAGAGATTGAGAAAAAGAGAAAAGAAAAAAGAGATATTATGAAAAGAGGAAAGAGAGAAAAAAGCACCATATTCCCATGGTAAATAAGAAGATTGCTGAGATGCTTGTTGTCTGCTTGCCTTGTCATTTTGATATGGGGATTCTTCCGTATCATCGGGCAAGGGGTACCCTGTTGGCGGTTCTCTATGATACACATATGCTTACGATGACAAGAACTTACCGGTGACTAAACTTGAGTAGCATGAGGAGCGGCCCTCGTATTAAAGGGACATGAGATTCTCAATTTACAACTTGTCAATGCATATCCTCATATTTGATCACTTTAACCTTAATCACCTAAAGATGCCTATGATAGGGGCAATGAGAGCTGAAAGCTAGTAAGTATCGTAATTTTTGGGAGCTCTTTATGAGACTTGCAATCCCTGCTTCCCTCTTTGAAGGGCCTTTCTTTTAATTTTTAGTTGAGTCAATAAACCTATTCCCTTCTATCTCGGCAAGTATTTTGAGTTGTTGTGTTTCATTCATTCATATGATGATTTATTCAATCATGTTTCTTATGTTCCTTGTTTTGCACATTGCTCTTATCTTGATGTTTACTACTTTGAAAGTTATCATTGAAAACCAGCTATTTGTGAACTCCAGCAAATTATCAACTATTTTTCGACCAAGAGCTAAGTTTGCCATTACCAATTATGATTCACTTTATGTATCTCTATTGTGTTTCCTTTACTCATTGCAAGTTGAGTTATATATTAGTGAGTTGTTTTCTATTATGATCTATTTATTTGATGAATGTGATGCTTCTTGTCCGTATTCTTTTATCGACTTTTCACTCCATAAACTTGAGGCCATGTTTATTGAGCACAGTTTTGCTTGGGGACAAGCGAAGTCTAAGCTTGGGGGAGTTGATACGTCCATTTTGCATCACTATTCTATGTATTAATTCACTTTTATTCATTGATATATTTCGTATTGAGAGGTGATACTTATGTTATTTCATCTGTTTTTGCATGGTTGATGACTTTTGGAGCATGGACCGATGCAGTCAGGATTCTGATGGAAAAGGTGCTCTTTGGAGGCAAAATTCGCGAAGATCAGAAAATCCGGGAAAATATACGGAAAATCCTTTTTTTCCAGAGGACGAAGGAAGCCAGAAGGGGGGCTGGAGATGGGCCACAGGGGGCCCACACCATCCCCTGGCGTGGGCAGCCCTAGGTCGCGCCAGCAGGTGGTGTGGCCGCCCTGGCCCACTCCAGGCACTCCCCTCTAGCGTATATTATCCTCCCAAAACCCTAAGACTCGGGAAGTGACCAGAGAAAGATTTCGCCGCCTCTGTAGGGCGAAAAACACCGAGAGAGAAAGATCTCTCCGGCAGACAGATTTCTTCTAGGGGAATTCCTTCCCGTAGAGGGGAGATCGTCACCATCAACACCACCATCAAGCTAGACTTCATCAGGATCATCATCACCACCATCAGCACCCTTATCACCATCTCCATATTGCTGTAACAATTGAGTTAAATCTTGCATTAGTTCATAGGGGAAACTTTCCCGGTGTTGATTACTCTTTGTAGTTGACGCTATTGAGTGAACCGTTGAATTATTGTTTATGTTCAGATTGTTATACATCATTATTCCATCTCTGATCATGATCCATATGATGTCTTGTGAGTAGTTCGTTTTGTTCTTGAGGACATGGGAGAAGTCATGTTGTTAGTAGTGGAGTTGTGTTGAGAAAGATTCAATAGTTTGATATTTAAGTTGTGGTGTAATTCTTCTAGTGGTGTCATGTGAACGTCGACTACATGACACTTCACCTATATGGGCCTAGGGGAATACATTGTGTATTTGGCTACTAATCGTAGGGGTTGCCGGAGTGACAGAAACCTGAACACCCGTTAGGAAACCATTGCACAAGGGACGTAAGGGTCTTAGAGTTTAAAGTTGTGGTTAGGTTTCTACCTTAATTACTTTCTTGTACTTACGGATGTTTGCAAGGGGTATAATTACAAGTATGTATTAGTCCTAGGAAGGTCGTTACATTAGCACAGGTTCACCCACACAACACTTAGCAAGCTAAAGAAGATTAATCAACTATATGAAGCGAAAGCACTTGACAGTCTTCCCATGTGTCCTCGAGAACGTTTGGTCATCTTAAGTAATACAGCCGGCTTGTCCTTTGCTACATAAAGGATTGGGCCACTTGCTGCATTTAGTCCTACTATCTTTTATTTACTCGTACTTTATTTACTTGCTTTATCAAAAACCCCTAAAAATCCGTTTGCTAAGTATTTGCAGAGAATTCCTGATCCATACCACTAGCAAGCACCTTCTGCTCCTCGTTGGGTTCGACACTCTTACTTATCGAAAATACTGTGATACACCCCCTATACTTGTGGGTCATCATTGCTTATGGTCAAATCGATTACAGATCGCTCAAGGCTTTTTTCAGTCTCTCCCCGTTGGCTCCTCCCAGCCTATATATAATAGGCTGGGTCCCGAGGCTATATACGGATAGGTTATAATCTTACAATTACAACACTAATACAATGTCGATTTCTATTTCCTTATCTAGCAAACTATGCCTTCCGTCGGATGCTTTGTGGGCCTTCTTCTTGGGCTTCGTGGTCCATGAGTCATCATGTAACCAGGGAAACTAATCATAAGGACCCGAATATTCATACCCATGTCAATAACCATGGTGTTTTTGAAATGGCAATGGCATGGAATGCACTGAGTGTCATTCTTTTGTAGACTTGTATACTTAAACTAACGAACAGGAGCAAAGGCTGAAGGGAGAAATCCAAACATAGATTTGGAGGGAGACCTCAAGAACATAGTTCTACACAAGAAAAAACCCTAATCTAAATGAAGATTTGGAGGGAGACCTCTAGGACAACCGGAAATAGGAGGAGAAGGGATCTAGAGAAGGACAGTACGTACCTCAAGCTTGGGGATTGGTGGACGAAGTTGCTCCTCCTATGCCGGCAGTGCTCCTCCCATGTAACCGCCACTCCTCACTTGCCCTCGCGTGGTGCCGCTGCAGATCGAGTAGAGGATGTAGAGGGATGGGTTGTTGGCTTGAATTGCTCCCGACTCCTATGTCACCGGTGGCGGGACTTGCCGGGGGAAGGGGCGGGAGGAGGAAACGAGAGTGAAATCGGGATCCAGACGCAGCCGAAACTGGAGTTGTTTCCGGAGGGGACAGACCAATAACGAGTTAGTATAGGGTCGGATTTGTTTCCAGGGTAAGTTGTTTCTGGGGTGTTTGAACCAAACGTGTTTTAACAGAATCGATTACCACTGTAATGAGGTTATGTTACAAAAATGTGAACCAAACACGTTCCATGAGTTTTCACCCGAGAGAATATCCAAACAATTTCTAGAGAAGGCCTTCAATAAGGAAATGACCAAAGAGCCGCCATTGTCACGTACAACCAATGAAGGAGCACCTAGAGTTTTCACCACGAAAACTAAGATGCGACTCTCAAGGTCAAACATGTGGTTGTATTGAGAGGAGGCACACAAAAGTTGAGTGTTTGCTTCCCTCAACTCTTCTTTGGTTTGCTTCTTACAAAATAGCTATTCACATATACCTTGAACAGAGCATTGTCGGTGGGATCAAATCCACCACTTGTTGGATTATCTTGGATTCAGCTCGTCCATCCCAGACAAATATGCTCTTGACGATAACCATCTCACATATGCGTTGGAACATTACACTTAGATTAGTATTTAAGGATTTTATAAGATGATTATATGTAGAATCCTTTTAACACTCTCCCAAACTATATATTTCATTTGTTTTGACCTCCTAGATATAGGTCATTCTTGAATATTCACTAGTAGAAAACATGCCTTTCGTTTTGAGCTGCCAGGGGCTCTAGTCCCGGAATAGTTTGGGACCTGAACTAGTGTTAGCACTAGTCCCGGTTCATCGCTGTCCCAACGGCTAGGAGGCCGCATGTGACTAGTCCCGGTTCGTTTGGGACCTCTAGTCCCGGTTGGTAATACCAATCGGGACAAAAGATCCGAACCCCAACGGCTAGGAGCTGGATGACCATTAGTCCCGGTTTGTAATACAAACCGGGATTAGTTCGTGATCTATAGTCCCGGTTTGTAATACAAATTGGGACTAGTTCATGATATCTAGTCCTGGTTTGTAATACAAACCGAGACTAATTGTTTTCCTATATATACCCTTGTTTCATCCTACACGAGCTCATGGCTATTTTTCTCTAAGCTAGCTCAAGTTCATCCCCATTTTTTGTCCAAGATTTGTCAAGATTTGGTGGCACCCTTGAATCCAAGGTTCTAAAAGGTTAGCAACTTCATTCTTTCATCTATCATTGTTATTTTGCTCAATGCTCTAGAAGTAGAGATGGATTTCATGCTTTAGAAGTAGAGAGATAGAATTTCCTATATGTGTAATTTTAGACATATTTTGATTATGCAAAAAGTTACCAAAAGTTGAGATGTGTAATTTTAGAATTTTGGAGCTCAGAATTGAATGAGGTTTTCACTGCTAGATCAATAATTAAAAATTCAGCATTTTTTATGTTAATAGTTTTGTCTAATTCAAAAATTGGTGCATGTAAAATTTTATATATAGGTTGTTAGTACACACTAAATTTTTAGATTTCAACAAGTAAATGAAGTGAAAATGATCGAACCTTTTTATATAATGCAGATGAGCTGGTCATGGATGTATGACAGTTCCCAAATGTTTGACGCATTCATTAAAGGCATGCATTATTTTCTCGAAGTGGCTGAGGAAAACAAGCGGAATGGTTTTATGTGTTGTACGTGCCGTGTCTGTTGGAATGAGAAGGATTACTCTTCCTCAAAAACCATTCATGTCCACCTGATTCAGTACGATTTCATGTCTGGCTATAATTGTTGGACAAAGCACGGAGAAAGAGGGGTTAGGATGGAAGACAACAAAGAAGAAGAGAACGATGACAACTATCCAATGTTCTCTGCAATGGAATATAGTGAACAAGAAGAAGGTGAAGAGTGGGCATCATATGAGACCACTAATGATCTTCGTGAGGCCATTCTTGATGGTTAGAGAGAATGTGAAAATGAAAACGAGAAGAAGAAGTTGGAGCGCATGTTAGAGGATCACAAAAAATGTTGTATCCAAATTGTGAAGATGGCAACACAAAGCTCGACACCACACTAGAATTGCTGCAATGGAAGGCAGAAAATGGTTTATCTGACAAGGGATTTGAGAAGGTACTGAAAATAATGAAGAAGAAGCTGCCAAAGGATAACAAATTGCCTGCCAGTGCATACGAGGCAAACAAGGTTGTCCGCCCTCTAGGATTAGAGGTGTATAAGATACATGCATGCATTAATGACTGCATCCTCTACCGCGGTGAGGAGTACGAGAATTTGGATGCATGCCCGGTATGCGATGCATTGCGGTATAAGATCAGTCGAGATGACCCTAGTGATGTTGAGGGCGAGGAGCGCCTCAGGAAGAGGGTTCTTGCAAAGGTGATGTGGTATGCTCCTATAATACCACGGTTGAAACATTTGTTCAGAAATAAAGAGCATGCCAAGTTACTGCGATGGCACGAAGAAGACCACAAGAAAGACAAATTGTCTAGACACCCGGCGGATTGGAAGCAATGGAGAAAAATCGATAGAGATTATCTGAACTTTGCAGATGATGCAAGGAACTTAAGGTTTGGTCTAAGTACAGATGGCATGAATCCTTTTGGAGATCAGAGCAGCAGTCATAGTACCTGGCTTGTGACTCTATGTATCTATAACCTTCCTCCTTGGTTGTGCATGAAGCGGAAGTTCGTTATGATGTTAGTGCTTATCCAAGGCCTAAAGCAACCCGACAACGACATTGATGTGTACCTAAGGCCATTAGTTAAAGAACTTCTACAGTTATGGCGTGACAAAGGTGTATGTATGTGGGATGAGCACAAATAAGAGTCATTTGACCTACGAGCGTTGTTGTTCGTAACCATCAATGATTGACCTGCTCTTAGCAACCTTTCAGGATAGTCAAAAAAGGGATACAATGCATGCACGCATTTTTTAGATGATACTGAAAGTATATATTTGGATAAATGTAGGAAGAATGTGTACCCAGGGCATCATCGATTTCTTCCACCCAGTCATCGCGCAAGAAAGAAAGGCAAGCATTTCAAAGGTGAGGTAGATCATCGGAAGAAGCCTATCTGTCGTACTAGTGATGATATATTTGGTATGGTCAAGGATTTATAAGTAATCTATAGAAATGGTCCTGGCGGTCAATCTATTCCGAATAATGCTACCGGATACGTGCCCATGTGGAAGAAGAAATCTACATTTTGAGAGCTACCCTATTGGAAAGTTCTATTGGTCTGGTCTGCAATTGACGTGCACATGATGAAGAATCTTTGTGTGAACCTACTAGGCTTCATGGGCATGTATGGGAAGACAAAAGATACGCCCGAAGCATGGCAGGACCAATAAGGTATGAAAGACCGAGACGGCCTGCATCCAATGAAGACAGATAAACGACGTCTAATTCCTGGCAGCTACGCTCTTAACAAAGAAGAGAAGGAAATATTTTTTGAAGTCCTGAGCAGTATGAAGGTCCCTGCTTAGCCCAAAATATATCGAGCCCGTTGGGGAACCCCAAGAGGAAGGTATGATGAGCACAACAACAAGTTTTCCCTCAGTTATGAAACCAAGGTTATCAATCCAGTAGGAGCAAGGAAACACCCTAAAGGTGTTGCTAGCTGGACTTTGGCAGGGCGCACTACCGGGTGCTAGTAGCAACGTGGAGACCTGCACAACACAACCACAGAACTTTGCCCCCAACTTGCGATGAGGTTGTCAATCTCACCGGTTTTGCTGAAAACAAAGGATTAAACGTATCGAGTGGAAGAAAGTAATAGTTTGCAGAAAGTAAATAGAAAGCAGTAAACAGTTGATTGTAGATTGATGGTAAAAGAAAGGACCCGGGTCCATAGTTCACTAGTGGTGGCTCTCCTTAAGATAGATGACATGTTGGGTGAACAAATTACAGCGGGGCAATTGACAAAGATCGAGAAAGCAATCATGCATATACTACTCATCTTGACTCCTTTGAGACTCTATTGGGCACTACAACATTATACATAGACCGTAATCCAACTGCATCTATGACTAATAATCCACCTTCAGGTTATCATCCGAACCCCCTCTAGTATTAAGTTGCAAGCAACAGATAATTGCATTATGCATTGCGTGTAAAGTAAACAATATGATTGTTCTATGAACAAAGGATTGTTGTTTTCTCCCTAGTAGCAACAGCACATCTAGTACCTTAGAGATTTCTGTCACTTCCCCAGATTACTAGAGGCATGAACCCACTATCGAGCATAAATACTAACTCTTAGAGTTGCTAGCACCTACTTGGCCAAGATAGCTACTAACAACAGAAAGCATGCAAGATCATAAATAACAAAGACATGATAGAATCAATAATCAATCTGAAATAGCATCTCAATATCCACCGGATCCCCACAAACACAACATGTATGATTACAAATAGACGATCTTGATCATGAACGGAGCTCACAAGATCTAAACATGATATCACAAAGGAGGAGAACCAGCCATCTAGCTACTACATGGACCCGTAGTCCAGAGATGAACTACTCACGCATCACACCGGAGGCTTGCATGGTGATGAAGAAGGCCTCCAGGGTGAATTCTCCCCTCCGGCAGGGTGCCGGAAAGAGCTTAAGATCCCTCCCGATCTAGGGATGGAGATGACGGTGGCTACAGACTCTTTCGTGGAATTTTGATCGGGTCCTTAGGGTTTCTGTATCGGAGGCATCTTATAGGCGAAAGGGGAGGCCGAGGGGGTGCCGGAGGCGGCCAGACCACCCCCTGGCGCGGGCCAGGCTAGGCCGCGTGGCCAGGTGGTGTGGCGGCCCCCTGGCCTCTCTCCGTCTCATATTCTGGCTCCGGGTGTCCCTCGGTGAAAAACTGACTTTGGCTTTTGTCCCGTCCAATTCCGAGAATATTTATTTTCTGACTTTCATGGAACCAAAAACAGCAGAAAACAGGCAGCTGGCACTATGGCTCTTGTTAATAGGTTAGTCCAAGAAAGTGTATAGAAAGTACTCCAAAGTGTGGACAAAACATAAGAAAGTAGATAAAACCAAGCATGGAACATCAAAAATTATAGATATGTTAGCAACGTATCAGTCCCGTCTAGCTTCTCATCGAATATAAAGGGAATAATAAATATGGCAGAGAAAAAATTCCAGAACCTAAAGTCTCATGATTGCCACGTGCTTATGACGCAATTGCTTCTGGTTGCATTGAGGGGTCTTCTACCGGAAAATGTTTGGCTGCCCATTGTGAAGCGATGTGCATTCCTCAATGCTATTTCTCAGAAGGTAATCGATCCAAAAATCCTACCAAGGTTACAGAATGATGTGGTCCAATGTCTTGTTAGTTTTTAGTTAGTATTCCCACCATCCTTCTTCAATATTATGACGCATCTCCTAGTACACCTAGTCAACGAGATTAGCATTCTAGATCTTGTATTTCTACACAATATGTTCCCCTTTGAGAGGTTCATGGGAGTCTTGAAGAAATATGTTCATAACCATGCCCTACCAGAAGGAAGCATCTCCAAGGGCTATGGAATAGAGGAGGTCATTGAGTTTTGTGTTGACTTTATTCCTGACATTAAGTCGATTGGTCTTCCTGAATCGTAGCATGAGGGGAGGCTGAGTGGAAAAGGAACGCTAGGAAGGAAATCGAAAATATGTAGGGACGGACATTCTTTCACTCAAGCACACTACACAGTTCTACAGAATTCCACCTTGGCAGGTCCGTATATCAACTAACACAAGAATATTGTATGCTCCAACAACCCGGGGAAGCATGACTCCTGGATTATAGATGAACGCATGAAAAGTTTTGGCGGTTGGTTGCAAACACATCTCATGAATAACAACACTATTTGTGATCATCTGTACTTGTTGGCCAACTCACCATCTTTGACTATATGGACTTTCCAAGGATACAAGATAAATGGGAATACATTTTACACGATCGCCCAAGATAAAAATAGTGGTGTCCGCTTTGATGCAACAGATGACAATGGGTCAAAGGACACATATTATGGTTACATAGAGGAGATATGGGAACTTGACTATAGACCTACTTTTAAGGTCCCTTTGTTTCGGTGCAAATGGGTCAAGCTGACAGGAGGTGGGGTTCAGGTAGACAAAAAGTACGGAATGACAACAGTGGATCTCAACAATATTGTGTACATAAATGAACCATTCGTCCTGGCCAATGACGTGGCTCAGGTTTTATATGTGAATGACATGTCTACCAAACTGATAAAAAGAAAAGATAAGCAAACGAATACATCATACGATGAGCTAAAGCGCCACATAGTTCTTTGAGGCAAAAGAAACATCATGGGAGTGGAGGACAAGACAGACATGTTAGAATATTATGATAAGTTTCATGAAATTCCTCCCTTCCTGGTGAAGGATGACCCAAGCATCATGTTAATTGATGAATATGCTCCATGGTTACGACCACATGGTCATAAGCAAGGCAATTTAGGAACCAAGTGACTATATGTATTCTGAATTTTGCCTTTGCTAGTTTTGAGATGCAATCAATATACCAAGTTAAAACTTGCATTTTTATCTCTGAAGAAACATCATAGTGTGAGTCTAAAAATGATTTAGTACCGGATGGTGTCTCCAACCGGGACTAAAGATGAACCCATTTAGTCTCGGATGGTGTCTCCAACCGGGACTACATATGAACCCATTTAGTCCCAGATGGTGTCTCCAACCGGGACTAAAGATGAACCTGTAGTCCAGGTTGGAGACACCATCCAGGACTAAACGTGGGTGGCGACACTATGTCAGTGAGTGTCGACACTATTTCGTGAGTGGCAGCACTATGCCAGTGAGTGAAGACACTATTTCGGTGGGTGGCGGCATTATGACAGGGGTGAGTGTCGACATTATGTCGTGAGTGTCGACACTATGATGTGCTGCTTAATCTATAAATAGGCATCCTTGTGAAGTTATCAACTGCAAACAAGATGGTGTGCGAGAGCAGGAAAAACACTATGGCCAGTTTGAGGGAGATGCCATAGGAGCCCAGTCCTCCGGCATCTCCAACAAACTGGCCATAGATGCACTCCCTAATATGTGAAATTAGTTAGCTCCCTGGCGTATTGATCTAGTTAGAGAAGTTATAAACTCAAGATGGTGTGCGAGAGCAGGGATAACACTACGGCCAACTTGAGGGAGATGCCGGCGGAGCCACAGTCCTCCGGCATCTCCAACAAGTTGGCCATAGATGCACTCCCTAATATGTGAAATTAGTTAGCTCCCCGGCACAAGAATAGAACAACATCTTCATAGATCAGGAAAGTTGTAGAGAGACCAACACTAGTAGGAAACGATCCATTAGTCCCGGTTTCCTAACTAGGACTACGGAATTGGGACTAAAGGCCCCCTTTAGTCCTAGTCCAGCCACAAACCGGGACTACTAACACTCAAGACATTTAATAATATTAAAAAAAAAGACTACGGAATTGGGATTATAAAGGCCCCCCACTATTAGTCATACTCATGTCTAGCCCTATAGTACACAACTTCCAGGTAATCTTCGTCATCGTCATCATCATCGTCGTCGTCACTAGGCGCACGCGGCTGGATCCTCAGCCCAACCATAGCATATTCTGGGGGCACCTGCCACTCCAGTCTCAGATTCACGACGCGTGGGGGAGGGGGCTCCCGGATGACGACGCCGCTACGCCCGTGGCCTTCACCACCACCACCCTTCTTATGGCTCTGCAGCGGGTGCAGGCACCGCAGGCAAAGATGATCTCCCTGCGTGATGTAGCGCATCACACCGACGATAGTCCGGGTCGCGCACCATACGCGATGGCCAGCTTCATTGTGGTTCACCGGGGGAGGGCCGTCACCCTCGTACCTGGTGAGCTCCCTTTCCTGCCGGTTAACAAAGAATGCATTCCAGGTGTCGTAGTTGTCGGGATCCCAATGGGGATCCATCCTTTGCTCTGCCGTGAGCTCGAGGTAGAAGTGGTTCTTGATGGCTTCCTGACATGCAAAACCTTGTGGCATAGGAGGGACAGGAACCCCTCCAGTGCTCAGCATCCAGTCGACAGGAAGCCGGTAGCCGGTAGCCCGGCGGGCCTAGGTAGCTGGAGGCACACAGCATCTCGGTCTCCTCGAGGGTCAGAATGGCCCCGTATGCGGCGTCCATTGTTGTGAGAGGGGAAGGTGTGGACGTGTGGATGACCATGGCGGTTGACCTAGATATAGAGGGAAAGGGCGGTAAAATATGACGGGAAGTGGAGGGAAATGGCGAGAAAGCATGGCGTGTGACTCAATAGCCCTTAGAATGGCGGGAAATATCTTTAGTCCCAGTTAGTGGCTCCAACCGGGACTAAAAGCTCCAGAAATATTTTTAGTTCCAGTTAGTGGCTCAACCCGGCACTAAAGGCCCCAGAAATATCGTTACTCCCAGTTACTAGTTTTAATAGTTAGACCAACTATTTTACAAAATAGAAAAAGGTTTTGGATTAGTCAATCAAATTCAAACACTTTTTAAAGTTTTATCAAATTCGAAAGTATGCAAAAGATATGATTTAATACATTTTCTAATTTAAAATATGCAAACAAATTAGTTGTATAATAGATTTAAATTATAGATCTTGTTTTTCTGAAAATTTTGATATATAATACATAATTTTCTTGATTACAGAATGATAAATATTGATTTTACAATATTTATTAATTTTATGTATTAAAAATAATTAAAAATACCTCTAGTCCCGGTCGGAGCCTCCAACCGGGAATACAGGGCTGTGGCGCGAGGAATGTGACCGAAGGGGAATCTTTGACCTTGGGTTCATCGATCCACGCCGAGTTAATGAATGATTGCTAAGGAAATTCCCCGAGGAAACGGAGGAGAACTTACTAAGGTACCTAAAGAGACAAAATTACAAAAAGATAATAATGTTTCCTTACAACCTCAAGTAAGATTATTATACTGTCTTTTACACATTCACTTTTGCTTACTCGATGTTAACTACAATTATGAGTTACTGATGTATATAAACGTGCGCAACTTTCATTACATTTTGCTAATAATTGAAGTTGACATTGGAAGAGTTGAAATCAAGGACCCACTAAATAAAGAAATGTCGGAATACAAAATGATTATAGATGTGCCCTAGAGGTAATTTTAGTCATTATCGCACTATATCAGTCTCTTTCGTTCATTTCCTGAGATATCAAGTATAACTAATAACTCATTTTTTTTGCTGGGCAGGGTTTGGAAAGAATTCACCAAGATCACAATTGGTGCTTTTAAGGATGAGCTTAGTTTTCATCCGGTCGATGTAAGTAGTACGAGCTAGTTCCACACATCTCTTTGATTCTAGTTTTAATATCATTATATCATGCTTGCTTATTATTTGATTGAATTCTATTCTCGTATAGTGCAAGAGGAAGCCACGAGGGAGTCATTTGTGTGGATACTTCGTTTTCGAGTACATTCGCTTGGAGGTCAGCGAACGGAACCCCGCGACATTTTTAGAAGTACGTGAACAATATATTCACAATTTGATTTTATTACCATCAATTGTGTTGAGTGTTATTAATAATATTTGTTACGATGATTGATATTCATATTAATCTCCTTCTTTTATATATAGTTGGAAAGAATGTGAGAGGGACTCCAACCGAAGGAGTGCCCTAATACCAATTCAAGAGGAATTGGCAGGATTTTTGGTTAACCATGTCATAGACCCAAGGGGAAAATTCTATGTTATAGATGAAAGTATGTAATCGAATAGACGGGCTCTAGTCCCGGTTGTGATCTCCATGTAACCAAATTGTATATATTATATGTATGCTTGTAACAGAAGTTATATATTATATATGCATCAACATGCATACAATATATATACATCAACAAGTTATATTATATAACAAAAAAATAATTGAAAACGAAAAATCTCTAAATTGTGTCGCGGCAGAGAAACCACTCGATTCTCTGCCACGACAGGAAAGCTTTAGTCTCGGGTCATGTTACGACCCGGGACTAGAGGTCCTCCGCGCCCCTCCCGTTGCCGCCACCACGTGAGTGAACTCTAGTCCCAGTTCGTAACAGAACCGGGACTAGAGATAGGGACCTCCAGTCCCGATTCCGCAGTCCCGGTTGCAGAACCGGGACTAAATGCCCTCTAGAACCGGGACAACAGGTCCGTTCTCCACTAGTGATTAGGACGATGTAATTTTATTATGTTCTCTAGGAATTATAGAAGACGGTGTAATTTGCATATTTATTTGAAACCCATTTGTACATGCATGCAAAAGGAGATTTCTTGCGGGAGACGGTTGTTAGTATATGAAAAGTTTTTTGAGAGGGTTCACACACATAAAGAATATATACAAAATGTAGGACAATCTAGAAATATACTTCAATTTTCCAAAGAAGAGACTAGAGCCCGGAGGAGGAAGGGGGCATAAGCCCAAATAGAAAAGTAGAGGCTAGGGCTAGAGTGGGATGCTCCTATGTCTTCCCAGCAATTGCAGAAAATTGAAACATGATACTTGAAATATGCATTAAATTAAATGAATCAACGGTGCATATCAGTGAACTCATGCCTCTTGCCGACTTGAACACCTGTCTTAACCTAGTAGTTATGCTAAACAACATCAATTATCTCTTTTGCGGCTCGAGAAAATGCTCCATGGCTTTGTGGGCTGGGTAGCATCAACCCACGTAGGGATAGGTCTCCCACGACAATATGCCAAGAACAAGGGCATGCGCTCGAAGGCCTCCACCGATCACACTCGACAAACTATTGGGGAAAAACGCGATCAAGTGTTTGATACATATCACATTCAGTATCTCGACACTTGACATGGCCGCGAAGCCTAGCAACTTCCATAGTTCCCTTGATCCTCACTTCCATCATGACATATGTGAAGCCCTAGTAAATGGACGCCTAAAATACATATAGGATGTCTAAATGCGTTTTGGATGATTCATGACAATACAATTGGGAAACTAATCAATTTTGTGCAAAGTTTTGCAAAAGTTAATCCTCGGTGATCATTCCACATGATTAGCTATTCATGATAACATCCTTTGATCCTAGAAATTACAAAAGTAGATGCTTGGCAACCCTTTAAAAAGTTAGAAAATTTTATATGCTTGTGTTAATTGTAATTCTCATTTCTTGAGCCACAGTCATGTCATACTATCAAAGGGGAACTTAGAAAAATCACAAGGAAAAGGACCCCAAAGAAATTTCACAAAGTTTCCATTCAAAATCCACTAAATAATCTCCAAACTCATATTTTTACACTTGCTCGGTTGTGGCTTCGGTTGTTCGGCTCCAATAGCGATAAGTTCTGCTGTGACTTTGGCAAGAATTTTGATGCAAATGGTCTTTGATGCAATATCTCTTTCTTAGGGTCATTTCTATGGCGTGAGTTTGTTTACCCCATCACATGGTTGTAGTTAATGTTCTCTTGATCTACAATAAGTATGACTTTACTAATAAAAGTATTAAAATATGTGTCTTATTAAAAAAATACTAGCCATGTTGACATAGAGTACAAACTAATTGTAAGACCACGATTACTCCCGGGTTGCTCTATAGACTATTGGAAGGCCTCAGAAACCAAGACTTGTCTCCCCTGCACTTTGTCTTCACTCAAATATTTCAGAGAGGTCACCCTCACAATATTTTCCCCTATTCAACCATGCTTAGCTGAGAGGTTGTATGCACATGAGTTTTCATAAAAGAAGATGCATCTTGTTAGTATGGATAATCTATCAATCATTTTAAACCTTGGGCCATGATGCTATACTAATCAACCTAAAGCAAATCACCAATAAATATTATATGAGTGCTCGGACCACTATCTCAAATTACTTGTCACTCTTGATACATAGTGGTAACTTAGACCCCCCATGGTATATACTCTCAATCGAGCGGGTGTTTGTTTATCCTCCCTCCTCTTTTGCTATGTGTCTTAACTAAATCCAAAACCAAAGAGGCCATGCATGCCACAGGTCATGGTTACATTGTCAAATTACTGATTTACAACAGTTTTGTCATGAAAATAACACTCTACTCCTTTAGTTAGCAACAAGACATTTGATTATCATTACACATATACATATCTATCTTCTACCTAATAATTAACTAGGATTATAACAACTAGAACTAACCACTTTTACAAGTGCTAACTATCATAGTGCTCCATTGCTCGAGCAAGGTTTACGATTGTTGCAGCATTAAAATCATGCAAAAATTAATATTAATTTTCTACATCCGCTATTCGTAAAAAATAAAAATAAAATGCATGCAACATACACAACATTTTAATTAAATGCATCAACTTGCTATGTCTAATTGCGACGCAAAAAACTTGTACATTACGAGTACATCGATCATATGGAGAATCTAAGGTCAACCTATGGGCCGTACAAAATACATGTGTATGCAACATAACACTAGTAGAAACATGGCCTTTTGCCCCGGTTTGTAAGAGGCTTTAGTCCTGGTTGCCCAACCGGGACGGGGCAATTGGGACTAAAGCCCCAACCCTTTAGTCTCGGTTGGGCTACAAACTGGGATAAAAGGGCGGTCCACGTGGCCGCTGGCTGTCGCTAGGGGGAGGGGCATTTGTCTCGGTTCGTAATACGAACCGGGATCTATGCGTCTCTGTCGCGACAGCATTTCGGGCACTTTTTGTGCCATGGCAGAGATTTTTTTGTATATTTTTCATTTATTTTGTTTCCCCTTTATCTATTTTCTTTTTGTGTTTTGGGCAGCATTTATTTTGTGACACTTACTCCGGCACTATGTTGTGAGGAATGCTCGTCCTCATAGTAGATGGTGCGAGGTTGATGTTATCGAAAGTGGATTCGCATGGAGGCATGGTGCGGATTTGAGAGACAAATTGATGGTAATAAAACAAATTTCTGAATATTGTTTACATACTTGAAGTTGTTCTAAGTTTCTGCCCTTCTCACAGGTCGTCTGACGAATGAACTCGCAGACATAGTATCCACATAAGTTATTTCCATCTGGTTGCCTCAGACACTTTACGAGAACAAAGTTCAATCAAAATAATAATAATTAAGCATGATAATGGTATCAAAAGTAGAATCAAAGAGATGCGCGGATCTAGCTAGTAGTACTTGCATTTAGTGGTTTAAATGTAAACTTCTCTTTCCAGGTACCCTTAGCCTTGTTGGTGAATCATTTCCAAGCGCTGCCCGGCAAAAAAAATGAATGAAATGCGTTATTAATTATTTGATGCATGTAAATGAACGAAAGTTGTCGATATAGTGTCATAATGACTAAAATTACCGCTAGAGCATATCCTGCATGGGTTCCCACTTCTCAAGGGGTTTACGTTTAGAGTCCATGACTTGCACTACTCCATTGTCAGGTTGAATGATTAACAGAATATAATGGAATCTGCGTATGCATAACTCATCAATTATACACTTCACATCGAGGAAGCGAAATAGAATGTGTACAAGACAATAACACTCACTCGAAGTTGTAAGGTAATAATATTTCCCTTTTGGTTTCTTGAAACCTTAGAGCCATTATGATTTTATCATTTGTGTCCTTGGGATTAAGTTTCATAGTAATTTCATGAACCCAATATGGGTCAATGAACCCAATGTCATAGATCTGTCCTCTTCTACATTCGAGAATCTTCAGTCTGCATAATATAGTGAGTATGATTATACATGCGATATAAACGAGGTGATCTAACTAGAGACTTAATTATTAGAGAAATAATACTTATAGACAGTAGGCACTGACAATCGATTTGTTAAGGGCGTCTTGATTGAAAAACTGATGTAGTTCAGGAAATTCAATCAGTGTTTGGGCATCTCCATACCCATAATGCTTGTTTGGAACTCCGATCACTATCCAGTTTGCCCCTTCCTTTGTGGCTTTAATGTACCAATTATGCAATCTTTGCATTTTTGTTGGTAGATACTTGACATCCTCAGGTGTGACGAGAGGTTTCTCGTACTCGTATTTTTATGCTTCCTCAGCCACATGGAAATCTAACTGGTCTAAGTACTGAGCAATAGTCATACCTTGAGTAGCGACTGCTTCTCCATACAGTGCAACAATTTCTGGATCATACTGCTCGTTCGCAGCTTTACTCGACTCCACCATGGTATCGGCAATCACTTTGAGCGGGGGGCATTCCTTATTTTTCTGTAAACCAAGGTGGAGAACTGAATTCCCGCTTGCACTAGTGCTCTTTGACCGCACCATTGATTGATGTGACTTGACAATAGAGCGGTCATAGTGTGATGAAAGCCTTGGCTCAGGTTGATGAAGGGTCTTCAACATTTTTTGTACTTTAGCTTTTTCTTCTTTAGTGCTGGGGAACTGTGGCTCTTTCATCCGCTTGAGGCTATCAAACCACTATTGCGTTTGGGCCTTTGCGGTCACCGCATTCTCCTCTTCAGTATAGTCGTAAGCTCTCTTGGGAGGAACCTTTGGTACTTTTGGGAGGGGCTCTGGTAGATGCTTTGTTGATCGGTTACTTTTTCGCTTTTGGCCCTGACCCTTTTGTACTTTTGGGAGGGGCTGAGACGGCTGACACGGCGGCGAAGACGGCTGTGCTGGAGACGATTGCGGTGGCGGAGTCGGCGCGTATCGCGGCGACAGCAAAGATGGCTGATGCGCTGGAGACGGGTGAGGCTACGATGAAGATGGAGTTGTGCTCTAAGGAGTGGATGGATTTGGCGTCCGATTTGAAAGAACGATATGTTCCTTTCGCCATATAATGGTCATGTTTTTTGCGTCTCCCAGCTCATTCACATCCCCTTCACCTGCAGGGTAGTCAAGCTTGAGCTGCGCGAATCCGTCCATAACTTCATCCACCCCGGCAATAGCGTAGCCTTGTGGAACCGGACACCAATGGTAAGTTGGCACTGGTCCAACTAATGGTAAGGCATAGCCGACCGCCACCTTCATGGTTATGTTGAAAACTTTCACATGCAGCTCACAATGTGTCATCTCCATGATATCATCCACTGGGTAGCGAAGAGGAGCCATCGATGGTGCATCATCAGCATAATCACCGGGGAGCTCCGTGGAAGCCACACTGCTTTTTCGATTAGTGGATGGGCCGGTAGCATCGAAGGCAGCTTCGTCTACCATGTGCCCCTGAGATGGGCCGGTAGCTTGCTGGCTAAGTTTGTCAAGTTGATTCTGATGCTGCTTTAATTGTTGTTCTATTTCGCGCATCCGATCTTTCTGCTTCATTACTTCAAGTTCCTCCCTTTCCTTTCTCCTTTGACGACTTCTATCGGGATATTTCTTCCTATGGTCGGCAAAACCAAGGTTCCATGGTTTGGAGCCTTCTGTGCCTCGTGTTCGTCCCTCGTGTTCCTTGTTCCCAAGGGCGAGTGCAAGCTCGTCATTCTCTCTATCGGGAATGAACTCCCCATCTTCAACAGCCTTTACTGCATTTCTAATGTCTTCAATGGGTATGGGAGTTTCTTTATGTCTTATGTTATATATGCACTTCCCTTCTGAGTCCAACGTGCCCCATGCCCATAAAACCAATTCCTTACCTGTTCGATCCAATTTGTATGGCTCTGGGGTGATCCCTTTTGCCATCAGGTCGGACTCGAGTTTCTCCCACTTAGGCTTGCTAGCCTTGTAGCCACCTTGCCCCATAGTATGGTGATACTGCTTTTTAGCAGCATTTTGATTATTCGTTTCAGACCTTTTCTTAGCTGGCGCCAATGTCTTGTATGCCACAAAATCAGCCCAGTAGTCTTTTATCTTCTCATACGCTTCAGTAGTGAAATCGAGAGTCTTCTCTTTCATGACAAAGTCAAGGTGCAATCTTTTCTTCCAGTTGTTGAATTGATGGGCCATCTTCTTAATAGCGTACTCCTTGACTTATTTCTCCATGTGTTTCTGTAGTTCCTCCTGAGTTGGAATCTCCTCATCTGGAGTGTAGTCATCTGGATATACCTCTAACGTCAGTAGGGTGAAATTAACCATGAGCTTTTTCCAAAGAGTGTCTTTGGCTAAGTCACTGACATATAGAGACCCTGGATCCTTTGAAGACCTATTCCATTCTCTGACGGTGATCAGGATGTAGTCCCTAACAATAACTCCGCATTGCCTTATAAATTTATTTGCAGCATCAATGGGAGCCTTCGGTTCGCCATCTAGAGCGACTTCTTCGATCTTGTACCTTTCATGGTCTCCCAACTTTTTGACTGGGCCTCGTTTATTCTTTTTAGAAGATTTGCTCGATCCGGAGGGCTAAAAGAAGAAAAAGCGTCAATATATATGTATATAGACAACAAAGGCTTAATTTATTAATATATATGCACCTCGCTGGCTTCTCCCTCGTTGGCTTCTCCCTCGTCAGCTTCTCTCTCACCGGAGCCGTCTGTTCGGTCGAAACCCAGATCTCCCTCCCCGGAGTTGTTCAGATATAGCGAGGTGACATCATTATCGATATGTCCTCCCTCGTTGATCATATCCTCAAGCGCCATTTCCTTTTCTTCATCTCTGGGTTCCATATTTCTGCAAAAGGAGAAAAGCGGATGAGTCGAAGCGGCCAAGCAAGGAGGTTAGGTAGGTGTGGTTTGACGGGCTAGGGATGTAGACCGTAATTCGAAGAAACCCTAATATATGGCGCGCGTTGTCGTGTCCGTCCATCATCCCTATATGGCGCGCGTTGCCGCGCCCGTCCATCGTCCCTATATGGCGCGCGTTGCCGCACCCGTCCCTAACCTCAAATGTCGGTTGTGTCATCTCTTCCTAGCAATCTAATAAGAAGTTAGACCCGCCAAGTCTACATCAACATGCGCTGGCGGGTACCCGTTGGGACCCCGAACCCGGTCGGGTTGCGGGTCTGGTAAAATATGAGACCCGACTAATTAAACGGGGCGGGTATGGGGGGACAGACCCGGCCCCGAACCCGGTAGATTCCATCCCTACTACTACTAACTAACCCTAATTAACTAATTAACAACTAATAGCTAATTACCCTAACTAATAACTAACTAACAACTCACCCTAGCTAATTAACAACTAACCCTAGCTAATAACTAATTAACAATTAACCCTAGCTAATAACTGATTAACAACTAACCCAGCTAATAACTAATTAACAACTAACCCTAGCTAATAACTAATAATTAACAACTAACCCTAGCTAATAACTAATTAACAACTAACCCTAGCTAATAACTAATTAACAATTAACCCTAAGTAATAACTAATTACCCTAAACTAATTAATAAACAGAGAGAAGAAAAAGCAGAGATGGGCCAGGGCACGCGTCCGGTGGCCGGAGCACGTACCTGCGCGCGGAGAGAGGCGACGCGGTGGTGCGATAGGGGGAGAGCGGCAGCGTGCTGTACGACAGGGGGAAGCGCGATGGCAGTCCGACACGGTGGGGGCGGGGTGGTCCGGTGGTGGTGGCACGGTCTGGTGGTGGCGGGCAGTGGCTACGGACAACGGCGATGGCAGCCGGGGTAGCCGTGGCGGATGGCGAGCTCGGGCAGCCTATCGGTGTGCGTCGGGGATCCTCAGGGCGGTGCGCGTCATCGGGGCCAGAACTTAGCAGAATGCGAGATGGGAGAAGGAGAGGAACGACGCGCGTTATATACAGGATGACCTTTCGTCCCGGTTAGAGCCACCAACCGGGACGAAAATGTCATACGTCCCGGTTGGTGGCTCCAACCGGGACGTATGATGGCCACCGTAGGGCGCGCGCAGAGGACCTTTAGTCCTGGTTGGTGGCACCAACCGGGATTAGAAGTCCTTTTTTCAACAGTTTTTCAAACTTTTCAGATATTCCCGCCTTATTTCTTATTTAGGTGTTCACATTTGAAATGATTTGAATTTGAAAAAACTTTCGATCTTATAAAATAATGATTCAAACTATTAAATTTGAAATGGTTTAAATTTGAATTTGAAAACACTTTCAACATGAAAAGTGTTTGAATTTGAATAACTAATGTAGAACCATTTTCTGTTTCCTAAAATAATTGTTTAAACTATTTTCCATTTAGCCATTTTCAAATAAAAATGCATTACAGAATGAAAACAGTGGATCTCTCGACAATCTTGGATACACAAATGAACCATTCATCCTAGCCAATGGATTTAGTCATAATCATATCTAGCCCTATAGTACATAGCTTCAGGGTCATCTTCCGAATCATCTTCTTTGTCATCGCTATGGCATATTCCGGGGATCCTCAGCCCTTCCCCGGCTTGTGTAGGGGGGAACCGGGGACCGTGAACCATGACGTATTCCGGGGGCACCTGCCACTCCGGCCTCGGATGCACGACGCAGGGGGGTTCCTGGATGACGATGCCGCTACACCCACGACCTTCACCACAACCACCCTTATTGTGGCTTTGCGGCGGGTGCAAGCGTGGGTACCGCAGGCGAGGATGATCTCCCTCAGCGATGTAGCGCATCACACCGGTGATAGTCCGGTTCACCCACCAAAGGCGACGACCGGTTTCATTTTGGTTCATCGGGGGCGGGCCGTCACCCTCGTACCTAGCGAGCTCCCTTTCCTGCCGGTTAGCGAAGAAGGCATTCCAGGTGTCGTAGTTGCCGGGATCCCAATGGGGATCCATCCTCTGCTCTAGCGTGAGATCTAGGTACAAGTGGTTCATGATGGCCGCCTGGCGGGCGGAACCTTGAGGCACAGGAGGGACAGGAACTCCTCCAACGCTCAACATCCAGTCAGTGGGCACCCGGTAGCCCGTCGGGCATGGGTAGCTAGAGGCACACAACGCCTCGGTCTCTTCGAGCGTGAGAATGGCCCAGTATGCGGTATCCATTGTTGAGAGATGAAGGTGTGGATGTGTGGATAGCCATGGCACGGTCGGTCTAGATATAGAGGTAAAGGGCGGGAATACAAAGCGGGAAGCGATGGGAAATGGCGGGAAATATCTTTAGTCCCGGTTAGTGGCTCCAACTGGGACTAAAAGACCCGGTTAGAGGAAAAGTACGGGAAAGCATAGCGGGAAGCGGTGGGAAATGGCGGGAAATATCTTTAGTCCCGGTTAGTGCCTCCAACTGGGACTAAAAGACCCGGTTAGATGAAAAGCGCGGAAAAGCATAGCAGGAAGCGGTTGGAAATGGAGGGAAATATCTTTAGTCCCGGTTAGTGCCTCCAACCAGGACTATCGACAAGAGTGTCGACATTATGTCGTGAGTGTCGACACTATGTTGTGCTGCTTAATCTATAAATAGGCATCCTTGTGAAGTTATCAAACACAAACATGTTGTTGTGTGAGAGCAGAGACACCACTATGGCCAGTTTGAGGGAGATGCCGACGGAGCCCAGTCCTCCGGCATCTCCAACAAACTGGCCATAAAGGCACTCTCTAATATGTGAAATTAGTTAGCTACCTGGCATATTGATCTAGCTACAGAAGTTATAAACTCCAAGATGGTGTGCGAGAGCAGGGACAATACTACAACCAGCTTCAGGGAGATGCCGAAGGATCTAGTCCTCAGGCATCTCCCTTAAGCTGGCCATAGGGGATGGATCTTTGAAGAAACCACGAGCCTCGTTAAAACTTGCATTGGATCTCTAAAGAAACATCACATTATGAGTCTAAAAATGATTTTTTCAAAAAATAATGAGCATTAGATCATGTACCTGTAGGTCAAACCGGACCCACTTCCTACCGATTTGGTGACATTTGTCTTTTTCTCCAAGGGTGGACGGAAAGGTTTTAAAATCCCTAGTTAGGACATTGTTCATGTAAGGTGGTCTAGTATTTTTGAAAAATAGGGTGGTACCATTTTTTTATTTAACGTTTGGTGTTGCTTCACAAAACGCCCTGATTTTGGCACTCAGAAAATAGAAAATGGCTTTTCCATGCAACAAAAAATAAAACTTCCTCCTGTAACATTGTTAGCCATCCCAAGATGCACATGCATGCACAATATGGGCACAGTATCACAAACTATGCCTCGATTATGCACATAACATTGGTCATTTGGACCAAAATCCATAACATTGGTCATTTGGACCATTTTTGAATTTCTTATGTCCGTTTATGGTCGCTTCGGCCATAACCATGGAGTATCTTCTTTGCTTAACGGGATTCTTGGGTCATTTTTCACTATGAAGGGCGGAATTTCATCAAACTTATTATAATCTTCGGACATGTCTATCTTGTCCTCGACTCCCACGATATTTGTTTTCCCTGAAAGAACTATGTGACGCTTTGGCTCATCGTGTGATGTATTCGTTTGCTTATTTTTTCTTTTTTTAGGTATGGAGGACATGTCCTTCACATAGAAAACCTGTGCCACATCATTGGCTAGGACAAATGATTCGTCTCTGTAACCAAGATTGTTGAGATCTACTGTTGTCATTCCGTACAACTGGTCTACCTTTACCCCTTCTCCATTTAGGATGATCTATTTGCACCGAAACAAAGGGACCTTAAAAGAAACTCCATAGTCAAGTTCCCATATCTCCTCTATGTAACCATAGTATATGTCCTTTTTTCCATTATCGTCGGATGCATCAAAGTGGACACCGCTGTTCTGGTTGGTGCTCTTTTTATCTTAGGCGATCATGTAAAATGTATTCCTATTTATCTCGTGCCCTTGGTAATTCAATATAGTAGAAGATGGTGACCCAACCAACAAGTAGAGCTGATCTCCAACAGTGGTGTCATTCATTAGATGTGTTCGCAACCAATTACTGAAAGCCTTCATGTGTTCATCTCTAATCTAGGAGTCTGGCTTTCCCGGGTTGTTGGAGCGTAATAATATTCTTGTGTTCCACGATATACGGAGCTGCCAAGGTGGAATTCTGTAGAACCATGTAGTGTGCTTGAGTGAAAGATTGTCCATCCCTACATATCATTGCTTTCTTTCCCAGTGTGCCTTTTCCACTCAGTCTCCCCTCATGCCGTGATTCAAGAACACCAGTCGGCTTAAGGTCAGGAATAAAGTCAACACAGAACTCAATGACCTCCTCTGTTCCATAGCCCTTGGAGATGCTTCCTTCTGGCCTAGCACGGTTATGAACATATTTTTTTAACACTCCCATGAACCTCTCAAAGGGGAACATATTGTGTAGAAATAAATGACCGAGAATGGAAATCTCTTCGACTAGGTGAACCAGGAGATGCGTCATAATAATGAAGAAGGATGGTGGGAACACCAACTCAAAACTAACAAGACATTGGACCACATCCTTCTGTAACCTTGTCAGAATATCTTGATTGATCACCTTCTGAGATATTGCATTGAGGAATGCACATAGCTTCACAATGGGTACTCGAACATTTTCCGATAGAAGCCCCCTCAATGCAATCAGAAGCAACTGCATCATAATCACGTGATAGTCATGAGACTTTAGGTTTTGGAATTTTTTCTCTGCCATATTTATTATACCCTTTATGTTAGACGAGAATCCAGACGGCACCTTGATCTGTAAAGGACTTCAAAAAAGATTTCCTTCTCTACTTTCGTAAGAGCATAGCTGGTAGGACTTAAGTGACGCCCTTTATTGTTCTGTGGATGCATGTTTTGTGGGTATTTCATACATTGTTGGTCCTCCCGTGCTTCTGGTGTATCTTTTGTCTTCCCATACATGCCCAGGAAGCCTAGCAGGTTCACACAAAGATTCTACGTCATGTGCATCATGTCGATTGAAGAGCGGACACGTAGGACTTTCCAATAGGGTAGCTCCCAAAATATAGATTTCTTCTTCCACATGGGTGCGTGTCCGGTAGTGGCGTCGTTCGGAACAGGTTGATCGCTAGGACCCTTTCCATAGATTACTTCTATGTCCTTAACCATACCAAATACATCATCACTAGTAGGAAGGTTAGCCTTCATCCGGTAATCTGCCTCACCTTTGAAATGCTTGCCTTTCTTTCTTACTTGATGATTGATCGGAAGAAATCGACGATTCCCCAGGTACACAACCTTCTTATATTTATGCAAATATGTAGCTTCAGTATCATCTAAACAGTGTGTGCATGCCTTGTATCCCTTGTTTGTTTGTCCTGAAAGGTTACTAAGAGCAGGCCAATCATTGATGGTTATGAAAAGCAGCGCTCTTTGGTCAAATGGTCCTGTTTTTGCTCATCCCACACACGTACACTTGGTTTTCCCCACAACTATAAGAGTTCTTCAACTAATGGCCTTACGTACACACCAATGTCGTCGTCAGGTTGCTTCGGGCCTTGGATAAGCATTGGCATCATAATGAACTTACGCTTCATGCACAACCAAGGAGGAAGGTTATAGATACATAGAGTCATAGGCCAGGTGCTGTGACTGCAGCTCTGCTCCCCCAAAGGATTCATGCCATCTGTATTTAGACCAAACCATAAGTTCCTCGTGTCACCTGCAAAGTCCAGGAACTCTCTCTCGATTTTTCTCCAATGCGAGCCATCAGCGGGGTGTCTCAACTTCTCGTCTTTCTTACGGTCTTCATTGTGCCATCGCAACAACATGGCATGCTCTTTGTTTCTAAACAGACGTTTCAACCTTGGTATTATAGGAGCATACCACATAACCTTAGCAGGAACCCTCTTCCTAGGGGGCTCGTCATCGCCATCAACATCACCAGGGTCATCTTTTCTGATCTTATACCGCAGTGCAGTGCATACTGGACATTTATCTAAATTCTCGTACTCCTCACCGCAGTAGAGGATGCAATCATTTATACATGCATGTATCTTTTGCACATCTAATCCTAGAGGGTAGAGAATCTTCTTTGCTTCGTAAGTACTCTCGGGCAATTCGTTATCCTTTGGAAGCTTCGGCTTCATTATTTTTAGTAACTTCTCAAATCCCTTGTCAGATAAACTAGTCTTTGCCTTCCATTTCAGCAATTCCAGTGTGGTACCGAGCTTTGTGCTGCCATCTTTGCAATTTGGATACAATAATTTTTTGTGATCCTCTAACATGCCCTCCAACTTCAACTTCTCCTTCTCTATTTCACAGTCTCGCTTTACATCAGAAATGACCCAACCAAGATCATCAACGGGCTCATTGATGCCTGTTCTTCACCTCCTCCTTCTTCATTCTCTTCCATTGCAGTATCATCGTATTCAGAAAACATATGACAATAGTTGTCATCATACTCTTCTTCTTCATTGTTTTCCATCATAACCCCTCTTTCTCCATGCTTGATCCAGCAATTATAGCTGGAAATGAAACCTCTCCGAACCAGGTGGCCGCGGATGATTTTCGAGGAAGAGTACTCCTTGATGTTCCGATATTGAACACATGGACAACACATAAATCCATTCTCTTTGTTTGGCTTAGCCACATCGATACATTTATCCACGCCTTGAATGTACACGGATTCACGTCGGTCACCGTACATCCATCCCCGCCGGTTCATCTGCATCATTACAGAACATCATGAATAGTGAGATGACCACTTTACGTTGACGCATGCATTTTTATATCAATGACAGATGAAGGATAATGTTGCTAACCTCGATCAATAAGGAAAGAAAGAGGAAGGCAGAGACTTAAGTGTGGCTCAGGCACCTCCTATCATTTTTATTTTGTGTGAAATCAAGTGTATCATTCTCTCAGACATTTCGCCGAACACCTAATGTGCATAGGGAAAAAAACTAGCACACCACACCTCACTCCTTCAACCAAGATAAAAAACAAAGGGAGGGCTGGCTGAGGCGGCGCATTTATAGGCAGGACTGGGACTAAAGGTGGGCGCCAGGCCACGTGTCTAGGGCCGGACCTTTAGTCCTGGTTCGTATTATGAACCGGGATGAATGCCCCCTTAAGAATCGAGACGAATGCCCCTGACTCCCATGCATCGCTCGGTCCCCTCGAACTGGGACAAATGCTTGCATTAGTTCTAGTTCGAGGAGGAACCGGGACTAATGCTCTTAGCCGCTGCGAACCAAAGGCAGTTTTTCTACTAGTGTAAGAGTCCATGTATAAGCAACATACAACATCCATGCGTGCAATATGTATGCAACTATCCCTAAAATTATGTATACAACAAAACCATCTCCTAAACATCCAAATCCCTAACCCTGCATCGCTCCTCCCGAGCGGCATAGGGGAACCCTAGCAGCGCCGCCGGGGAGATCTCCCTCCTGGCCCCTCCTCCGCAGCTGCCGCTGGCCTCGCCGCGGTGGCGGCGGCCCTGGCCTCCAAAGGTGGTGCGGGGAGGTCTCGTGGTGAACGTGATGGGATGCTTCGGGGCATCGGCGGCTGCCTTCTTGGGCTCTGGCGACGCGGGACACCGGGGCGGTGGCCCTGGGCGGCGGAGGTTGCTTGCTGGGCGGGGTGTGGTGCAAGCCGCACGTCTCGCAGGCTCGTCGTGGCGTGGTACGGCGGTTGGTGGTTCGTGGACGGTGTGCCACGAGCCCCCGGCGGCGTGTGGCGCGGCGTCGCGTGAGGTGCGCCGGAGTGGCGGCTCCGGGTCAGGGCCGGCGGATCCTGGGCCCTTGCACCGGGATCTGATGGGGGCGGGCCGCGGCCATGGCGGATGTTAGGGGTGCTGAGCCGGCGGGCTCGGGCATGGTTGTGGTCAGGGCAGCGGCCCTCGACCATGGGCGAGCGGGGAGGCCGTGGCGTTGCTCCGGCGTCAGCTTCGTCCATTCGCCGGAGTTGAGGATGCCGGGGCAGCGGACCCGGGGACACGGTGGCGATTGGGTGGTCGGTAGTCGGATTTTGTCTCGATGCAGCGGTGGTGTGGAGGACGACGGGGCTTGGGGTGCCTCGGCGCGGTGGTCTCGTGGAGGCGGCGCCCAGCTCCTTCGGTGTCTTGGCAGCTCTGGAAGGCCGCCGTGGGTGGCTGGCTGGCTAGGGTGCAATGGCCCTGGCTGGCTATGCAGGTCTATGGCGGAGGTGTGCCATGGATTGAGGACGGCGGTGCGGCGGTACCGCTTTGGTGGGCGAGGCGCTGGTTCCCGGCGTCTCGCGGTCGATTGCAGGTTGGCATGTGGTGCTCCCCTGATATACGTGGAGGCCGGAGCGGCGGCTCCAGAGCGAGGTGTTGTTGTTGCTTGTCTTGGCCGCGAGGGTGCTGAGGCAGGCCACCGTTGGCGCGGGCGTTGTCTCTCACTGGTGGTCGTGCTTGTCGGGTGGCATGGACTATGCTTGTGGCTGTGCATTGGAGTTTGTGGTCGCGGATCTCTGTACGAAAGTCTTGCCAGACTTGGTCGGTGCCGACATCGGCAGCGCCTGAGGGTGCCGTTTTCCCTCTTGAGAGCGTTGTCATGGAGACTCGGCCCTCCTCCGTCCCTCACTCCGGGGTGAAAACCCAAATCAGGCTCGCCAGATTGGATGACGGCGGCGTCTCCTGGACGTCGTTACCTCTGCGGAGGCGTTATTTTACGGATTGAGGGAAGCTTTTCTCGGTGTTGCTTGTGCTATCGACTGAGTTGATGTCTTCGGGTCCTGTCGGCGTGCGAGTGCCGCTGGCGGGTTTGTTGCGGCCTGCCTCTCGCCATGAAGCCTGAGAGGCCTAGCCGTTTCCTTCGGCTCTGACTTCCTCTCCGGGGACGTGGACCAGGCGTTTCGTTGCACCCGCTGTTGCCATTGTGCTGGTGTCGGTCGGCGGTGCTCCAGACCTAGTCGAGCTAGGTAGTGTGGCCTCGTCTTTGGTTTTGCCAGTTTTTCCTGAAAACTGTGTGGCTTGGGGTGTTTTTTTCTCCGGTTGCTCTTTTAAACCGGACCCGTGTGTATATATATTTGTATCGGGTTTTGGCCGATTTTCCTTCCAAACCGGCTAATTCTTTTCTTCTAATAGAAAAGTCAGTGCTCCTGCTGGTTGCTCCCAAAAAAACATCCAAATCCCTAACCCCGAATTTTATGTATATGTCATACGAAATTCATGCGTGCAACATGTATGCAGTTGAATCCAGATCGTAATTATATGTATAGGCAACAAGATGATCCGAGACCCCACTATTCAAGATTTCAAAGGATCGATTCTTATTGCAATGGTAAAAAAGCTGCTACAAAAACTGTAGCTAAAACCTTTGCAGTGAGTAGCGACAAGGATAAGGAAAGATGGACCCATACACCTCCTTATCTTCCATTGCGCTATAGAGTGGTACTTCGGGAGCTCATCGTCTAGTCCTTGGACCACAAGGTCCTCTTCCTATCGTTCTTCCATGGGACATAAAGGGCTCCATATCCTTTGGCTAGTGCAGCTCTCCTCGACGATGACTGCCCGAGCGATCTATCCGGTAAGAAGTTCTCCTTTTGTTCTTTTCGAACAGAGGAGAGGGTAGAGACGCGTGAGAGATACGCGAACTTGATCTTTACAAAGGATAGTTAGGACCGTAACCATACTTTCACATGGAAAATCAGAGTGGCGCAGCGGAAGCGTGGTGGGCCCATAACCCACAGGTCCCAGGATCGAAACCTGGCTCTGATATATTTTTTTTTGTTAATTTTTTTTTCGCTTCTTCCATCCGGATTAATCTATCCCCTTCGCTTACCGTTTCCGTACTTCACATAACAAGAGCGGGTACTGACAGAGCTCGCACAAGAAACAAAGGAGGATACATGGGCTTTTTATTAGTAAAGCAAATGCATGGTACGACCTTGCATCCACCTCTAAGCTGCCGGAGGCCGGCGTACACATTCACATGCTGGATCTACACGACTTGTAGCAGGCACACATGCAATCATGCGTCGATCGATGATCAGATCACATCGAACCCACACCTCCTACATACGTATGTAGGCACGTACTACTAGTACTAATTAACCAACAAAATATACTACTGTACTACGATAACGATCGGATTAACACCAACTTAGATTTAGGAACTACGAATAAGTACTGAACACACATAGAGAGAGAGATCGATCGATCGATAGGCAGACAGACAGTCAGGACGTAGGGACGTCAGTGTCATGTGCTCCGAACGCACGCACGTACTCTTTGTAGAAGATGATCAGACCACCTCCACGGCCATCCTCATGGGCGGCAGCGGCGCGGGGTGCTCGAGCGGCGGCATCACCGGGTGTTCCTCGGGCGGCGGCAGCTTATTTGTGATGTTGACGATGGCCACGCTCTGCTGCATGTCTTTGTCCTGCTCGTCCCTGCCGTCGGCGTCGATAGTGGCCGCGACGACGTGCCCCGCCTCCTCCTCCTGCTGCTGCTGCTGAAGCTGTACCTGGTTCTTCTCCTCGTCCACCGGGACCTGGACTACCTCTGACACGGCGCCCTTCTTCTTGGGGTTCTTGTACACCAGGTGGAGCGCCATCTGGGCCAGCCCGAACAGCAACCCCAGCACGTTGGGCGTCTGCACACACAAACAAGAGTACACGTTTCGAGTCCATATCATTTGCAAAATTCAGCATTGAACTGCAATTTGCTTATGTTACAGTTTGCTAGTACTACTACCAGTGGCGGAGCTAGCACAAGAATTATGGGGGGGCAAAATGTGAACTATAAATATTTGGGGGGGCAAATTAGAGTATTTTCTTTGATCTAAGTTCTAAAAAAATATTTTCTTCAATGAATATACAAAGTTTGGGGGGGGGGGGGGGGGGGGGGCGGTGGCCCCCCCTGAGCTATACATAGCTCCGCCACTGACTACTACAAAGGTAGCCACTTTGATCTGAACTGCATGCTGACTGCTTTAATAGTCCTGCAGTCTTTTGAACCAACGACAAGAACCTCGTAGAGGGGCGTCATGGTAGCACTTTAACTGGTCTTTCTACGCGCTTGCAAGTACTACTACGTATCACTTGCTTTTGCCAGCGATATAGTAGTACTAGCTTATACGTTGCGTGGAGTAGTGTCTTTTTGTTAGGTCGTTCTACCCATGCATGCATGCAACAACTGGGGGGCACCTGGCCCAGCGCACTATCTTGTTGTTGCGACATATGCATGTTTGCATAAAGTAGCTTCTGTTTAAAACCAATTAAGCGCACCCTAAGCTGGCAAGGCTAGCTATCTCGTGTGCCTGCCTGCCTGCCATCTTGGAGAAATATAATTCTTAACTGTTGGGTGAATTACAGGAAAAGTACACGTACCGCTACGAAGAAATCTTTCATGAGGAGTCCGTAGAAGAACCAGACGACGGCGCTGATGGTGAGGAAGAAGGAGAGCCAGAAGGGAAGGAACTCCACGCTCTTGGTCCTGATCACTTGCCTCTGCAAATTTCACAAACACCCGTAGTTAACATGCATGCCTATAGGTATGAGTATACCATGGGTGACATGGACAACTGAAACATATATACTAGAAGATCGATGCGAGTGTGTGTGTTTAATTAAATGACGTACGATGATGGCGAGAGGGGCGGCGAAGACTGCGAGCGCGAAGGCTGCCCCGATGGCGCCGGCGATTGTGACGCGGCTCTCGCCGTCCTTGACGCAGAGCTGCAGGACGGCGACCATGACACCGTAGAGCCCCACGTTCATGATGGCCACCAGCTTGACGGTGAAGGCCGTGGGCTTCTTGGGCGCGTAGAAGATGTAGATGGCGAGGTAGACGGACTCGACGACGCACCCCACCACGTTGATGGTGAGTAGGAGGAGGTCCTTGGTGAGCAGGGCGTAGTAGAGCCACAGCATTGCGCTCAGCAGCGCCATCGCGTAGGGCACCGACTGGAACGACTCCGTCGACTTCCGCTTGTACACGCGGTAGAACGTCGGCACCGGCGCAAGGATCACCAGGAACGACAGGATGTTGCCTGCAGCGCGCGTACATAAATGCATCCAGAGAAACACAAATATGGTCAGATTTTGTGCAACTATGCGTGCAAAAAACTTGATCTGTGAAATTGGGACCACGATGTGCGCACGCGTGCATGTAGCATATACGTGGGGTGTGCATGTGCATACCTACGATGCCCACAGCGAAGACCAAAGGGCTCCCAGCGGCAGCCATCTTCGGCGATCGAGCTCGGGAGAAGAGGGGTATACTCAGTCTGATAGTACTGGTCTCTCCTGCTCTATAAACAAAGACTCTCTAACTAGAGCAAGATGAGCAAGGTGATGGATCGACCCCTCTTGGGAGACTAGACTAGTGCTGCTTGTAGTACTGATGCGTACCACTTGACACTGATTGCCTCCTGGACACCCATTGCTATTTATAGGGCTGGGAAAGGAACGGTATGGGTTACTAAACTATTATTGCTCGGATCAATCGAAGAAGATGAATGATAGAGAGTTCTTTGCCTAGTGAGCTTTGCCTTCCGCAGTGCATGTGTACGTGTAACCCGGCGCACCAGGAACACTGCTGCTACTCATATCTTTTGCTTGGTGTACGTGGCAGCCATCCCAGGCGTCTCACCTGACTCATGGATCTACGATAAAGACCTGAAACACGGATCGTGAGCTTTTTACATGTGTCGACCGCCCCACCATCTTGGGGTACGGCCTTGCGCGATTGATAGCAGTAGTGTGAAAATCCTGTATATACAAGCCGTGTGTGAGAGAATGTCGTATGAAATGCTTCTCCTTGAGGTACCTTCTCATCAAGGCATTGCAATAATGAGATACGTATGTAATCAGTTTCTTTGACGTCAGTTTTCGCTCTGACAAAATCCATCGCCGAGATGATACATGGCAAACTTACACAAGTCAAACACACTAGACTAAACCTACCACGCATGTTCATGTGCATGTGTCCAAAAGTTATTAGGTTTATTACGACGGTCTCGCCGGCTCACGTGGAAATTGAATCGTGCCGCTACGAATTAGGCAACTGGACAAATGCCACAAGCCAACGCTCGATTCGTTACATCTATCGAGCTGGTGTCATCTGCTTTTTGTGTTGGGCTAACTGTCTGATTGACTCGATTTTTTACATGTGGGATCTCTTCTCTGCCTCATCAGCAGCGATCAAACAAATAGATATGTTGTTAGGTCCCGCTTGTGGGACCAAGAACACAACTCTATTTGCCTTTTGGAAACAGAAAGATTTGAATTCTTTCTGACATACGGGACCCATCACTTAGCCCCATCAGTAGCAGAATAACGGTTAACAAAGTCTATCCTCGAGGTCTCCCAAGCCCAGATGCGACCACTTTGGGCACGCCGAACGGATGCAGAGACATGTCGGTCGCGTTATGATGATTTCTATATCACGATACGATTGATCCCACTCACTCGTGGACACATGTGTATTTCCATATAAACATAACGTCCATGGAAAGAAACAAGTTTTAGCCAAGTTTGGATCCAATATGAGTATTGTATGTTAGGTGTTTGTTGAATGAACTAGCCAAAACTAATTGAAAAAAACTTAAATTTCTCCATTTATTAAATGATCACAAATAATATATAACGATTAGATCACAATTTGCATGGTCGTCGATGCTTCTGTACTTATCCATCTTCAGATACCCCTGCCAGCTTGCGCTCCCATGGTGTGGTGGTAGAAAATGCTTTATATATTTTGTATACCTCTTTTTGGTACTGGCTGATGGCCTGTCGCCAGGTCCTCTAACCAGGCGTGATGGCCTACTAAGGCCGACAACGTTAAGCATGGTGATCCAATGCTTGGAAGCGATCAACCACCTAGGTAAGTCATAGACAATCTCAAGCTCGTATTCCTTTGAGAGGGTTCCTAGTTCCTCAAGCCAAGCCTAGAAGGATTGGCTCTCCTAGGGAAACATCTCCTGCACCTCCCTGCCAAAGCCGTGGAGGATTTAATTCAACACATCCATCTCCATGGCTTCTATAGGAAGGTCGTTGAAGCTCAGCTTTCATAGCCTTAGGTTGATTATGTCCATGGTGTTATTCAAGAGATCGTGGATGTGTATGTGACAATATCGGTGTGACAGTATCGGTGTCGATGGCAAGTATCTCGTTCATGTTCGGAATAAATGGTAAGAGAGAAACATATGGCCGATGACAAACTCAACGGCTAGTTTTTTGCAGTGACACAGAGCTGGATTGACATGAGACTAGTGAGGCTGGATTAAAAGGGGACTAGTGACACCGTGTATTATTTCAAAAGTGCGTTACGGAGGCAGATGATTAGTGAGGCAAAGGAAAATACACTTTTCCAAAATCATGGGTTTGAGCCATGCCATGCCACAGAGGAAAGTTTTTGTTGGAGTTTGACACTAAGGGCCTAAGTTCGTTGGCGTTTGATGCTAAGGGACCAAGTAGAGATATGTATATTATTATAAGGGACCAAGTTTGTCTATGTTTGACCATCAACTTTTGATGAAACTAAAATAGAAAAGATTTGTCGCTTATCTGACAGAACTGAAATACTAGAAAAAAGAGTGCATAAATCCGACGAACAAGGCACATGCCATAAATATATTTTAATTACAAGAAGAAGCTTACATTACTAATTACCTACTACTAGGTACTAGCGGAACTGACAATACACCCACCAGTTCTGCGCTCCTAATCCTGCTCCGGCATCACCGCCGCCACCTCCTTGGCCTACGACGTATTAGGGCCATCGGTAGCTCTGGGAGGACATTATGGATGAATCTACCATCATTGGGGAACTGGTCCCATTAGTTGGTGCAGTGGTTGGCCTGGGTTAACACCACCATCTCACAACCGCAGTGGTAGGCGCGACCATAGAGCAGAGTGACGTCCTTGGGGTTGGTGAAGCTAGCGCACCGTCAATGTTGAGTTCCACATTCTTCTAGAGCCCATACATGCGGCTCTCCTGGTTGTGCATGTTATTGTGGATGTAGCCCGCATTGAGGAAGGTATATGCCAGCTTCCACTGACCCCTCCTCGGGGTAAAGGCCCAAATGCACATGGCATAATCCTCGTTGATCTCGACCAGTGGGGCTTGGAGCTCCTTTGCGGTGGGCGGGAGCTCGAAGGTGGCCATGGGTCTGGTGTTGGGGGCAGAGATATTTTGTCAATAGAGAGGAAGATTGGACATGGTGAGGTGTGCAAGGATTATGGGGAAGGGGATAAGTTAAATAGGAAGGATATGATCGGGAATTAATGGGATAGATGAGCGGAACCGAGGCGGTAATCAATGTTCCTGACCAATACAATGCGATGCCGATGGGATGACTTGCTGGCTCTCTGCTTTGAGGACTTGATGGCAATCCATAATTTTGGACCGCATCAGTAGCAGGAGGCAGACATATTACGTGTTGTTCAAGGCGAGCGTCAAGTAAGTCACCTAACAGCTAGCATTTTGTGGAAAGGGGTCTCAGATAAAAATAAAGTCCACGATTTTAGTTTGGGATTAAAGAGTCAATGCTTTTTTCATGCATTCTAGGTCATGTTGTATGGCCTTCCCGGGAGATGGGTATTTTTCTCGAGGTGGATCTATATACTACTTATTCTTGAGTAATGCTTGGATAATTAAAAATTTGAACTCTAGGTACCCTAAATATTGGTCTCAAAATCCAAACAAAAATGGTTTGGGATGCCCTAGACACTAATAGAAAATGGGCCTTTGGTTCGGGCCATTAGTCCCGGCCGTGGCTGGGGCCGGGACTAATGGTCCGAACCAGACGGCCCGAGGAGGCCGATGCACTATGTCCCGGTCCGTAAGGAGCCATTAGTCCCGGTTTGAGATACAAACCGGGACAAATAGGTCTGGGCCGGCGCGCAGAACCTTTAGTCCCGGTTTGTATCTCAAACCGGGACTAATAGCCTGGCCCTATATATATGCATCCAGCCCTCCACTCTCTCATGTTTTTTCCTATGTGAGAGGTGGGTATAACTTTGTGCTAACTTTTTTTGTTCATATGCACTAGAGGTGTTCGGTGAAATGCCTATTAGAGCGATGCCACTTGAGTCCACACAAGACAAAATATGATATGAGCTGCCAGAGCGACACTTAAGGTTTCTCCTCTTTGTTTTGAAGTGTCCTAAAAGGTTAGCAACTATTTTCTTGTTTTGACTGCGCGGTACTAATTTAAGCATCGTGATTGCGTTTGATATATATGCATGGTTGTATGATGCAGATGAGCCACCCATGGATGTACGGTGACCGATGCTCTGACGCTTACAGAGAAGGCGTGCGTTCTTTTCGCCTTGTGGCCAAGGCGAACACGCGGCGGGATGGTTTTATGTGTTGTCCATGTGTTGAATGTCGGAATGAGCAGGCTCACACTTCCTCAAGAGTCATTCAGAGCCACCTGCTTCGGTCCGGTTTCATGTCCGGCTATAATGTTTGGACCAAGCACGGAGAAAGAGGGGTTATGATGGAAGACGGCGATGAAGAAGAGAACGATGATGACAACTACCGATCTATGTTCCCTGAATACGATGATACCGCAGTTGAAGATAATGAAAAAGAAGGGGGTGAAGAACGGGAACCAGATGAGCCCGTTGATGATTTTGGTCAGGTCATTAGTGATGCAAGGCAAGACTGCGACACCGAAAAGGAGAGGTTACAGTTCGAGCAGATGTTACAGGACCACAACACATTGCTGTATCCAACTTGTGAAGATGGCCAGAAGAAGCTGGGTAGCATACTGGAATTGTTGAAGTGGAAGGCAGAGACCGGTATGACTGACTCGGGATTTGAAAAGTTGCTGGTAATAATAAAGAAGCTGCTTCCAAGAAATAACCAATTGCCCTCCAATACGTACGAAGCAAAGAAACTTGTCTGCCCTCTAGGATTAGACGTGCAGAAGATACATGCATGCCCTAATGACTGCATCCTCTACCGCGGTGAGAAGTACGAGAATATGGATAAATGCCCGGTATGCACTGCATTGCGGTATAAGATCAGAAAAGATGACCCTGGTGATGTTGAGGGCGAGCAACCCAGGAAGAGGGTTCCTGCCAAGGTGATGTGGTATGCTCCTATAATACCACGGTTGAAACGTTTGTTCAGAAATAAAGAGCATGCCAAGTTGTTGCGATGGCACATGGAAGACCGTAAGAAAGACGGGATGTTGAGGCACCCTGCTGATGGTCGACAGTGGACAAAAATCGAGAGAGACTTCTCAGACTTTGCTGGTGACGCAAGGAACTTATGATTTGGTCTAAGTACCGATGGCATGAATCCTTTTGGGGAGCAGAACTGCAGTCACAGCACCTGGCCCGTGACTCTATGTATCTACAACCTTCCTCCTTGGTTGTGCATGAAGGGGAAGTTCATTATGATGCCAGTGCTCATCCAAGGCCCGACAACGACATTGATGTGTACCTAAGGCCATTAGTTGATGAACTTCTACAGTTGTGGGCCAAACCAGGTGTACGTGTGTGGGATGAGCACAAACAGCAGGAATTTGACCTACAAGCGTTGCTGTTCGTAACCATAAATGATTGGCCTGCTCTTAGTAACATTTCAGGATAGACGAACAAAGGATACAATGCATGCACACACTGTTTAGATGAGACTGAAAGTATATATTTGGATAAATGTAGAAAGAATGTGTATCCGTACAATCGTTGTTTTCTTCCGCCCAGTCATCCCTTAAAGAAGAAAGGCAAGCATTTCAATGGCAAGGCAGAAACCCGGACGAAGCCTGTCCCCCGTAGTGGTGGTGATGTATTTGGTATGGTCAAGGATTTGGATGTAATCTTTGGAAAGGGTCCTGGAGGACAACCTGTTCTGAAAGACCCCATTACCGGACACGCACCCATGTGGAAGAAGAAATCTATATTTTGGGAGCTACCCTATTGGAAAGTGCATGAGGTCCGCTCTGCAATCGATGTGATGCACCTGACGAAGAATCTTTGCGTGAATATTCTAGGCTTCCTGGGCTTGTATGGGAAGTCAAAAGATACCCCGGCAGCACGGGAGGACCAGCAACATCATAAAGGACGAGACGACAAGCATCCTCAATGCAATTTCTCAGAAGGTAATCGATCGAGAAAGTCTATCAGGGTTACAAATTGATGTGGTCCAATGTCTGGTCAGCTTCGAGTTGTCGTTCCCGCCATCATTCTTCAATATTATGACGCACCTCCTAGTTCACCTAGTCGAAGAGATTAGAATTCTCGGTCCTGTGTTTCTACACAATATGTTCCCCTTCGAGAGGTTCATGGGAGTCTTAAAGAAATATGTTCATAACCGTGCTAGGCCAGAAGGAAGCATCTCCAAGGGCTATGGAACAGAGGAGGTCATTGAGTTTTGTGTTGACTTTCTTCCTGACCTTAAGCCGACTGGTGTTCCTGAATCTCGGTATGAGGGGAGAATGACTGGAAAAGGCACACTAGGAAGGAAATCAATGGTATGTAGGGACGGGCATTCTTTCACTCAAGCACACTACACAGTTCTACACAATTCCACCGTGGTGGCTCCGTATATCGAGAAACACAAGAATATTCTATGCTCCGAAAACCCGGGGAAGCCTGAAACCTTGATTAAAGGGAAACACGAGAAGAATTTTGGCAATTGGTTGCAGACACATCTCATGAATAACACCATTGTTGGAGATGAGTTGTACTCGTTGGCCAGGTTACCATCTTCGACTATATGTACTTTCCAAGGGTACGAGATAAATGGGAATACATTTTACACGATCGCCCAAGATAAAAAGAGCACCAACCAAAACAGTGGTGTCCGCTTTGATGCAACAGATGACAATGTGCAGATTGACACATATTATGGGTACATAGAGGAGATATGGGAACTTGACTATGGACCTACTTTTAAGGTCCCTTTGTTTTGGTGCAAATGGGTCAAGCTGACAGGAGGCGAGGTACATGTAGACGAAAAGTACGGCATGACAACAGTGGATCTCAACAATCTTGCGTACATGGATGAACCATTCGTCCTAGCCAACGATGTGGCTCAAGTTTTCTATGTGAAGGACATGTCTACCAAACCGAGAAAAAGGAAAGATAAGCAAAAGAGTACAGAATACGATGAGCCAAAGCGCCACATAGTTCTTTCAGGGAAAAGAAACATCGTGGGAGTGGATGACAAGACAGACATGTCAGAAGATTACAATAAGTTTCATGAAATTCCGCCCTTCAAAGTGAAAACTGACCCAAGCATCCTGTTAAATGATGAAGATTCTCCATGGCTACGGTGCAGAACAAAACCACAACACTAGATGTTGGTGATGTGTAATAATGTATTAAACCTTTTATTTGAGACATAAATCTATGTAATTAAACCTTTTATTTGAGACATAAATCTATGTAATGTATTAAACCTTTTATTTGAGACGTAAAGGTCCCCTTTCATGTAATACATCTTGCTCAATCAAACTAGACGTTCTGAGCCGCGGTAGGTGATCACACAAAGAGAAGGAACCATCACAAGAGAAGGAACCGACAAACACTAAGGATACATAGCACAACTGAAAATTAAGAAACATGCCTAATGGTTGGAGTGATTCAGTCATGCTCCTGCCTAGCCATGTGGTGAAAGCCATGAGATAGAGTGGAGAGAGGCGACAGATATGAGTCTAGATGTGCTATCGCAACGACCAAGCCAACATGGATGGAGAGTTTCATCCCCATGGATGGAGGAAAGGGTTGGGAAATCTCCCGTGGCGGAACTTCTCAAAGATGCCCTTGGTGCACACGCCCTATGGCATCTTTGGAAGTTCCGCCTCGGAAAATATATTCCTGCTAGCCCGTGAAAGACTCCATCTCAGCCTCCCTGGGGTTAGAGGTATGGTGAAAGCCATGGGATAGAGTTAAGAGAGGCGGCAGATATGAGTCTAGATGTGCTATGGCAACGACCAAGCCTAAACCCTAAACCCTAAAGGCGCTACCCTCGTACGGAGAAAGCTACATGGGTAGACGATCCGAGGCCCCCGGTCTAGGGTTTCGCTAGAGGAAGATCACCGAAGCGTCGGAATCACATGAAAATGACAAAATGGTTAATAGTTTGACTAGTTAGAATAATTATTTTATAAAACAGAAAATGGATTTGAATCTCTGATTCAAATTCAAGCACTTTTTATGTTAAAAATATGCAAAATATAATAGTTAATGCATTTTTAAATTGGAAATGGCAAAATGGTTATTAGTTTCACTAGTTAGAATAATTATTTTATAAAACAGAAAATAGATTTGGATTAGTTATTCAAATTCAAGAACTTTTGATGTTGAATTTTTTTTCAAATTCATAAGTATGCAAAAACTGTAAAATTCAAATGTTTAAATAATATGCTAATTGAATTTAATAACATAGTATGCAATAAGGCGGGAAACAGAGGTTGTAGTCAATTTTTTTTAAAAGGGGCCTTTAGTCCTGGGTTGTGGCATGGACCGGGACTAAAGGGTACTGTTGGCGCGCACCCTGTGGGTAGTGCCGAAAAGCCTTTAGTCCCGGGGCAAGCCACGGGCCGGGACTAAAGGTCATACCTTTAGTCCCGGTTCGTGGCTCGCCCCGGGACTAAAGGCCCTTTAGTCCCGGTGCGAGCCGCGAACCGGGACTAAAGGTTCATCCATTTAAATACGCGCCTCTTCGCTTCCCTAATCTCCATCTCCACACTCTGCAGACGCGCACGAGGACGACGATGACGCCGGCAGGCTGCCAAAATTTGGACTGCCTCTCGCCGCCTCTCCAGCCGTCTGCACAGCCGCCCCGCCGCGCCGCCGCCTCTCCAGACGCCATGGACGTCCGCCCCGCTGCGCGCCGCGCCTCCTCCCTCCCCCCGCCGTGCGCCGCGCCTCCTCCATCGTCCCCGTCCCCGGCCCCGGCGAGCCCCGCCGGAGGTAACTCCCTCCTCCCGCTGGGCTCCACGCCTCCTCCATCCCCGGCCTCGACGAGCCCGGGCGGCTCCCCCGACCGCGCGCTGCCTCTCCAGCGGCTCTGTCCCCACCGGCCCCGGCCAATTTTTTTAATTTAGTATATATATATGTTTGTGTATAGTAATAGAATATATATAGTATATATTAGTGTAGTATATTTTTTATTTTTATAGTAATATATAGTAGTGTAATATAAAGTGTATTTTTTATTTTTTTAGTAGTATATATTAGTGTAGTATGTTAATAATTAGTGTAGTATATTTTTTTATTTTTTAGTAGTATATAGTAGTGTATAATAAAGTGTTCGCGGGCCCCGCACTTAGGGTTAGGGTGGTAGTGCTCGCGGGCAGCCGGACTTAGGGTTAGGGTGGTGGTGCTCGCGGGCCCCCGCACTTAGGGTTAGGGTGGTAGTGCCCGCGGGCCCCGCACTTAGGGTTAGGGTGGTGGTGCTCGCGGGCCCCCGCACTTAGGGTTAGGGTGGTAGTGCTCGCGGGCCCCGCACTTAGGGTTAGAGTGGTAGTGCTCGCGGGCCCCGCACTCAGGGTTAGGGTGGTAGTGCTCGCGGGCCCCGCACTTAGGGTTAGGGTAGTAGTGCTCGTGGAGCCCCGCACTTAGGGTTAGGGTGGTAGTGCTCGCGGGCCCTGCACTTAGGGTTAGGGTGGTAGTGCTCGCGGGCAGCCAGACTTAGGGTTAGGGTGGTGGTGCTCGCGGCCCCCCGCACTTAGGGTTAGGGTGGTAGTGCTCGCGGGACCCGCACTTAGGGTTAGGGTGGTGGTGCTCGCGGGCCCCCGCACTTAGGGTTAGGGTGTTAGTGCTCGCAGGCCCCGCACTTAGGGTTAGGGTGGTAGTGCTCGCGGGCCCCGCACTTAGGGTTAGGGTGGTAGTGCTCACGGGCCCCGCACTTAGGGTTAGGGTGGTAGTGCTCGCGGAGCCCCGCACTTAGGGTTAGGGTGGTAGTGCTCGCGGGCCCCGCACTTAGGGTTAGGGTGGTAGTGCTCGCGGGGCCCCGCACTTAGGGTTAGGGTGGTAGTGCTCGCGGGTAGCCGAACTTAGGGTTAGGATGGTGGTGCTCGCGGGCCCCCGGACTTAGGGTGGTAGCAAATTACGTGTTCATATTATTGTTTAGTGTTATTTTATGCAGCAATATTGAATGAAAAATGTTATTCTGAGCATTTTGTAGAAAACTATGGATCCAATCTAGAGAGACCTAGCACAGGAAGAAATTCTCGAGGATATGATCAACGACACCCCCCATGTTGATCCACCCGAATCTCCGTAGATTTATCTGAACCCCTCCGGTGAGGGAGAGGAGGTCGACCGAAATGATCAAGGAGAAGCCGACGGCTCCGGTGGTGGAGAAGCCGACGGCTCTGGTGGTGGAGAAGCCGACGGCGAGGTATATATATGAAGTCTGGTGATCAGTAGATGCATTAACTGAGTTGTATATATATATAAAAATTGATGAATGTTTCTTCTCTTAGGCATCCACATCGAGCAAAAAATATTCCAAACGAGGCCCAGCCAAAAAGTTGGATGCATCTACGTGTTATACAATTACGCGGGTATCACCACGGGGTGAACCGGTGGAACCCGAAAAGGCTAAAACTGTATTTAAACAACAATGCGGAGTTATGGTTAGGGATTGCATCCCGATCACCGTTCGAGAGTGGAATAAGACCAAAGGGGCGAAAGAGGGTGAGTATGTCTCCGACAGGTGCAAAGAGGGTCTTTGGAATGACCTCATGACACATTTCACCCTGCCAGAATGTGAGGATGATGCCGACACAGCTGCATTGAGGAAGAAAGTCAAGCAGTGGACTCTTACGAAGATGGCCGAACTATTCAAGAACTGGAAGAAAGCATTATGGCAAAAGTATCAGAAGACGAAGAAGGCTCCTAAATTTGAATGCTATCTAACGAAGCAGCAGGCTAACTGGGATGCATTTGTGAAGTACAAGGAGTCACAACCTGCTATGGAAATGTCGGAAAAAACAAGAAAAATGCCGCGATGAAGAAATATCACCATCACCTGGGGCCAGGGGGCTACGCGGCTGCCATGCCAAAGTGGGATGCTAAAGAGAATGAGCTGCTTGCTAAAGGGATCACTCTAGAACCAATACGCGAAGAATGGGATCTGAGGGCAAGGAATTGGTTCCTTGGGCATGGGAGTGAGTATGACAAAAGTACAGGGGACCTTATTTGCAGTGACGGGATTAGGATACCCCGGGATACATGGCAGAAAGTGGCGAAGGAGATTAAAGCGGGGACAACAAAGTTCCGTCCCGATAGAGAGAAAGACTTGCTGACAAAGGTCCTCGGGAATGACGAACACGGAGGACGTGTACGAGGCCTTGGCCCTAGTTATACGTGGGAGATGGGGTTTCCCAAAGACAGAGATACTTATAGGAGCCGAGAGAGAGCAAAGAGGCGACGGCCGGAGGAGGAGGGAGACAAGTTCACCGAGTTGATAGGAACACTTCGAATGCATCAGCAACAGATTAACGAACTTCGAGGAGCAGCGCGCCTGCAAGATCCTATACTCAATATTACCGCCATCCCATCTCAGCGGAAAAGCAGCGTGGCTGAATCGGAGGTCCCTTCTAACGATGCACGTATGGTAGATGGCGGTCCCGGCTACCCTATGGATGGAATCAAGGAGCATGCATCTTGTGAGCTCCATCAGAAGGTGAAGAACCTATCCATCAAGGTGGCGGTCGGATGTGCTTTACCTTGTCCACCTGGCGCACGCTGGCATGGCCGTGATATTCCAGCTGGCTATGCTAAAGTTGGTGTGGATGAAATCGCAATGGGGTGGGACTCAATGGAGCTTGACATCCTTGGACCTGAAGGTGAGAGGACACTCAGAGAAGTACTGGGTGGTATCATTCTATGGGACAAGAACAACATCAAGCTTCCAGGCTGGACGCCAAAGCCAACACCGCCTCCGAGTGGTCGCATGTCACCTTCACCTCCATCACCTCCAAGAAGCCCACCCCATGACTATGACCACCATAGCCCGAGTCCATCTCGATCTCCGCCGCAGCCTCCGATTAGTACTAAACGACGCAGGAGCCCAAAACAACAAATGTCGCCCCTCCCAAGAGTACCTCATAAGAATCTTTCTATCAGACCTTATGATCGTACTGACGAGGAAACCGACATGATCGTAAAGGCCGAATGTGTTGCGCAGCTTCAAAAGAAGAAACCCGAGCCTGCCCCGGTATACACCGAGAAGCAAAAAGCGTATGCACTTTCTTTTCTAAACACAAAATCGCAATATGACTTGCACCATAAGCCAGATGACTATCGACGCACACTTCAGAAGGAAGTGAAGAAGAGCAAATCAAGTAGAAGTGCAAGCGGGAGCAAATCATCAAGTCAAAGTGCAACCGGGAAAAGAAAGGACGTCCCCCAGCTCGGGGAACAGGCCAAAAAATCGACCCCACCCCTCAAGGTGGTATCCTATGACACTCCCCAGCAGGATATGGAACAAGCTAAGAAGCTTGCGGCCACTATGAATGTGACTGTTGAGGAATTGCTAGGTTCCCAGGACGACAAGTTACCCAAGGCTCAGGTAGTCCCTACATATGTCCCAGGGAAGCCTCTGGTCAGCTTTGAGCAGTTCCAACAACTGCCAACACAAATGCGGAGTTTACATAAATGGTACTTGAAAGCCATAAAGGAGGAGAGAATAATGATCATGGCGAAAGTCCCACATGATTACTACTTCCGAGAAGATGAGGTCCATGTTGAGTTTCCAGAACTCTTCCAGTTATACACTTTAGACGCCATCGACAAAAGTCTCATGAGTTGCTATTGTCTGTAAGTTGTTGAATTCATTGTCTATATATAAGCTATTCATTTTTTTAGTTGTTCAGTTCATTGCATGTAATTATCCTAATTATATCCTTTTGTACTCTATTATTATGCAGAATGAAGATCATGGAATGTAAAAGAAGGTCAATATTCAGTGTTGGGTTCATTGACCCAGATAAAATACATTGTCAGATGCTAAAGGATAAACCCGAGGAAACACAGGAAAACCTTCTAAGGTTTCTAACGGAGCAAAATTTCTGTGACCACATACTGTTTCCTTACAATTTCGCGTGAGTGTCTTACTCTATTGTATACATTCTCTTTTGCTTACTCGATGTTAAGTGTAATTGATGAGTTACTGATGTATATATAAACGTGTACAGTTTCCACTGGATTCTCATGGACATTCAACTTGATAAGGGAAGAGTTGAAGTCATGGACCCATTAAAGAGACCCCTGGAACAGTTTAGTGACATGCAGGACATGCTCCAGAGGTAATTTTTGCGCTATAGTGGTCTCTTTCGTTGATTTACTGAGATATCACGTAATAAATAACTCATTCATTTTCTTTACCGGGTAGGGTTTGGAACCAGTTCAAGAGTGCGGTTATGGGTTACTTTACTGAGAAGCTGACGTTTAAGCCGGTCTCGGTAAGTAGTAGGCGCATCTCTTTACTTCTAGTTTCAATACAATTATGATGCATGATTATTATTTTGATTGAATTCTATTCTCGTAAAGTGCGCGAGGCAGCCACAGGGGACGAATCTATGTGGATTCTACGTTTGCAAGTTCATTTGCACGTTTACTAGTGAGATGAATGATTATAGAGTCGATGTAAGCAATACATTCATAACATTATTTTTATTACTGCCACTTTTTGTTATCATGATTGATATTCATATTGATCTCCTTTTCTTATATAGTTCGAGAAAATGTGGGATCAGCTCCTACCACAGCAACGCGTAGTAGCAATTGCTGAAGAACTGGCAGGATTCTTGATGAACGAGATGATAGATGACGCCGGAGAATTTAGTGTGAATAGGCGCCGATGATCCCCGATCGTGTAGTTGAATAGACGGGCTCTAGTCCCGATAATTGTGATCTCCATGTGTAACTATCATGTATATATTTGTATGCTCGATCTTAAGAGAAGTTATCTTATGTATGCACGAACATATAGGGTACGTGGTAGCGTAGAAAACTATTTTGAAATGAAAAAAAAGAATACAAATTAAATTCTCTGCCGTGGCAGAGAAAGTGCCTAAAATTCTGCCGCGGCAGAGAACCATTTGTCCCGGTTCGTAATACGAATCGGGACTAATGGGGGCACCCAGTGCCCATAGAGATAGCCACGTGGATGCCCATTGGTCCCGGCTAGTAAGAGGGCCGGGACTAATGGGTGGGCCTTTAGTCCCGCCCCTCCAGTTCCGGTTACCAGGACCGGGACTAAAGCCCCTTACGGGCCGGGACTGGAGGCCTGTTTTCCACTAGTGAGAGGTTCCCTAGGCTAGATCCATGCATATGATTCAAAATCTAGAAACCCTTGCACGGTTGAGCATGCCGCCAAGTTTGGACATTTTTCGATCAAACCAAAGGAAATTAAAAAAATTGAAAAATTGAAAACATGCACGTGGACTCTTTATTTATGACCTGCTACCTAGGAAAAATCATAAACAAGACATAAAAAATACTTTGGACATGCAAGCCTTCACCCGGATGGCTATCATGTAGGAGTTAACTTGTGTTTCAACCCTAGTTATCATGCTCACTGCCAAAACCATGGCATCCCTTGATGGAATGCCCAAACTCGACATATAGGTTAATCTTGGTATTGCAAAGAACTTATCCAATTAGGAATTTCAAAGTTATGTCAACAAATCTTTATTTTTCATTTTGTGAGTCCAAAATTTGAATCAACCAAAGTGTATCACTAACCTTTTCTCATCTTCATCATCATATCTGCATTCCATTTCCTCATCTTCAACATCCTCTTTCTCATCAGTTCCATAGTTAGGCTCAAAGTTCGAATCAACCAAATATTCCATACTTCTCATCCTATCAGAATCAGCAGCCACATTTGGATATGATTTCTCATCACCATCATCATCTTCTTATTAAAAAACAAAATCATTGTCGTTAGTCCCCTCGCCATTTGTACGTATTCTTGCTCGCTTGACAAGGCATCATGCTCAAGAAGAATCTAGTCGGTTGTGCTCAGTACTTCGAGGACAAGCTGCTCTATTATGGTCAGTTGAGTTGTTTGCATTGGAGATGGTCCAAAATAATTTATGATATTATCTTCCCTAGTCTCTTTGTTAATAATTTGGACAAACATCAGCATGGTCATCGTCCGACATGTTTACCCCATATCATGTCCAGGGCCTCGTCAGCCCTAATGTTGCGAAAATTCCGAGAATTTGTGTCATGGTACTTGGGTACTGAGGAGTGCAATTGTGATGCATATTTAAGCATACAAAATATTCATATTGCCACTCATCTCATGCTCCATCTAGCTACAACTATGCTAATTATGCATGATTACAAGTTCTTATTCATTTTCATATGAGTGTTGCACAACTATTAGTTTTTAGTAGGATTTATTACTTTTCCTTGTCTTTGACATGTGTGTAGGTGTTATGGATGATTACAAATGAAGTAAGGTAAAGAAGAAAGGATAGGGCAATATGGAAGGGATGCAGGCACCATACTTAGCCATATGAGGGGTGGAAAATTGGATTTTTTCCATCAACTACAAATGAAGATCCAAAGCCATTGTGTTGTATCTCTTGTCCATACAAATCCAACTAGGCGAAGAACACCCAAATCGGATTTCGTACGAAGAAATGATGAAAAAAATACAAAAACCACCTCGCGGGTTAATGACCGTGGGTATGGGCGCGGCTGGTCATACCGTCCGCCCGTACCGTGGGTTCTGGGCGATGCAAATCAGTAGAACTGACACATTTGTTCACCTTTTTTTGGCTCCCATTTGTTTCTAGACCTTCCTTAGGTCATAACGAATGTATTGGTGACTCTTGGGACCCTCATAAGCCTATATAAAGGAGGGAGGAGTCAAGGGAAATCTCATCCTCTCCATAGATATCCACGGTGGAGCCCTGGTACCATGCCACCTCCATATCAGCCACTACTCCATCAAGATCTAGATCTTCATCAACACCTCCACACCATCCAAGCAAGAAGAGGAGGCAAAGGAGTCCATCACCACCACCACGCATCGTGCGCTGGCTTCATCACCATCTCCATCATGCCTCCATCTCCCTCTCTCTTGTATTTAGTATTTGTAAGATTGAATGTGATGATGATCTCATTGTATTATTCTTTATTATATTATTCATCTATATTTGGTTAATTTATTTGGTTCTAGGTTGAGGTATGGTCTAGTATGCAACCCTAGACTTTGTGGTTTTATCTATTATATTACTCTCTCTTCTAGTGAGAAGGAGGAGATAGATGAGTTCATGCGATCCTTTGGTCCGGCATGTATTACTTACTTGCGCGTGTGACACTAGCGCGGGGCTCTATGTAGTAAATACCCGTGACACTCCGGAAGCATTGGGGATCGTTTATTTATCTAAAAAAGTATCTTGTGCAATTCCAATAGACAGCTACATATTTCCCCTCTAGTACTAGTGACACCGAAAACCTAGACACCGCCCTTATTCCATTCAATCCTACAATTACAATCTCTCTTGTTTAATTTCAGTTTTACTTTTTCTTGTTTAGTTCTTTGTTCTTTGTTACTTTAAATCTCTATAAATTACCGTTATCCTAGCAACCTATAGAGTAGACTATTTCGAATACCATTTTTGGTGCGAACGTGGCCACACTGACAACGTGGCTATGGGGTTGTGTTATTTCCCTTTGCAAAGCTTTCATGGGATGAACTTTCTAATAAATATTAGCTACTACAAGTACTACAATAACCGTATTGTTGATGCAGGAACTGAGTCATCAAATTGGTATCGTTGCCAGGGAGGAAAAGCGTTTGGTTATTACCTTCCCACTCGCACATAGTTCATTTCCGTTTGTTGATGTTATCTTACTGCTTTTATTTTTTTTGGAAAAGAACAAAAAAAAATTAGTTAATATTTTATTGCTAGCCTTGTTATTTGTTGTAATAAAAAATACAAAAATATTGGAACCATGGCACAAAAGAATCTTGGGAAGAATGGTACTTTCAATAGTAATTATTCCCGTTCACCTATTATCCAGTCCATTGTCACAGCGGAGAGTTATGAAATTAATCTTGGACTAAAAAAGATCATAGAGAGAGATGCTTTTGCAGAGGATATAGAGAATAATCCATACAAGCATAGTGAGAACTTGACTACATTGTGTTCTATGGTGAGGTTGGCCATTTGGACAGACAATGAGCTGAAATTAATATTGTTCCCACTCTCCTTGAAAGGGAAAGCTAAAGAATGGTTATACTCAGAACTTGTAGACGATTTCACATCATGGGAAGTCACCTCAAATGCTTTTCTTGATTATTATTCATCAAAATAAAATTTATGAGTGTAGGTTTGATATCATGACTTTCAAGAAAAGCAACAATGAAGAATTAATAGCAACCTATAATAGGTTCTTAAAATTGTTGCATGATTTTCCACCTCATGATTTGCCTAGTTGGTTATTGTTGAGAATATTTTATGGAGGCTTAAATCCTTCTACCAAATCTAAGTTAGACATGACGTGTCATGGTTCTTTTAATGATAAAAACCGTGGATGAAGCTTGGCACCTTTTGAACATAATGAAGAATAATTTCCATCAATGGCATGTTGATATTGTGAAAAATCTCACCCTACTGATCTAGAGAGTTTGATCAATGAGTTTTTCAAAGATGAAAATAGTAGTGAAGAAATTCCTTAGGGTGACACCATAGTTAGAAATGCCAAAGAAATGCCTTTCATAGATAATAATTTTCATCATATCAAAACTGTTGCTACTAAAAATGGAGAATAACCCTCTACTGTTACTCCCATATCTTTCTCTTGTTGTACCAAAGGCAGAAAAGAAGGGTAAAACCAAGAAGCCTCATGTTGAACATCTCATACCCGCGACAAGATCCCAAGAAATAGGTAAGGATAATCATTAATTAATTGAATATGATAAGGAGTATACACGCGAGGAGTATGAGGTTGTATTAGGGTGGGTTGCCCTTATGAATGGAATATATTAAGAACCCCATTAAGAAAGAAGATGATGAAGGAGAATGGTATAAATATGATGATATCCCATCTCCTTATTATATGCCTTATGATGCATATGACTCTATTGATGATGATGACTTGTATGATTCCACAATTCTTGATGATTTCCCTGAATAAATCTTTAATGATCCTAGTGTTTGTCTAAATACTCCTTTTGAGAATACTTATAATGATGAGACAAATAAGGAACCATGTATACCTTCTATATATGTTTTTCTATGCCTTTTGTTTTACTAATGAGGTACAGGAAAGTCCGTTGCCACAAGGAAAACTACTGGCTCCAGAAGAATATTATAAACCGTACTCTTACGAGGGTTGCCAAGGTAAAGATTCAAAGATTGATCATAAATCTCTAACCCTCTCTTGGTAGAACAATGAGAGTAGATTCTCACAACACCTGGTGCATCAGTTGTCGATTAAAGGCGAAGGCCTATTTATTTATATGATGTTGATGCACCATAAGAGGTTTCGTCTTCGACTATATGTTGCTTGCAGCCTCGCTCTGTGGCTTTAAGTTGAGATCTTATTGGGAGACAACCCAGAAGTTTGTAAGTGTCTTTCTTAGATTTGGGTCTTTGCTTAGTTGCATTCATGTTGCATTGGTGCTTTGTATCTTTGCATGTTTTTCTAATAGAGTTTACTTGGGCTAGTTTTCAACAGGTAGAATTTATTTGTCGCTCTAATCGTGACTTATTTTGTTTGTTAAGCTCCTATAAAATTATATATATGCATGGTTTGGATGTTGAACTAACTCGTTTCAGGTCCTTTGGAGAATTTTTAGAGAAAATAAATTGTCTTGGAGGTTCCAGTGGGTTTAACGAGCTCTAGTACCTGCAGATGTGCCTGTACCACCCGCCTATACTAACCTTGCTTCGTGACGGATGAAAATAAGAAACATACCAGAGCATTTAACAAGTGCTAGGACGGGCGTGTCTACTCGTACCGCCCGCCCGTACCAACTTTGTGAGTAAAAAAAAGAGAAAAGATAAATGAAAATGAAGACAATCTGAGAAACTATGAGTATTATACTTCATTTTTCTTTCATCTATCTCCAAAACTCCCTAGTCTATAATTCTTTGTAGTACTTCATGCTTTTTTTCTCAATTGGGTGAACGAACTTCGTTCATGCACCAAATCATTTGCTTATATTTCATTTGTTATCTTCGCAGGAACTTGAACCTTGTGTGATGATGTGCACAGTTTGTGCCAACCATGCAAATATTTGCATAATCCATCTACTTGTTTCAATTCAACGCTTCAACAACAAGTGCCAAGTAAAACCTTACAACTCGAACCTCCATCAATAAAATCCAGGTTATTTAGGAAGACGACCACCAAACCACATCAAGGAGTATTCGTTGAACCAAAGGTCCACGTCCATTAAAAGAGAGGTTATTCGTACATCATCGGTAAAGTGCGTCACCCTTTCTTTCATTTAAGCTTGTGGAGGTAAACACTTCTCACACTCTCTTGTGATAACTATATTCTTCTCTTTTCTTTTAGTGATCTATTCAAGTTTGATTCTTGCAAAGTTCAAATCTTGGGGAAGTTACGTTTGCATGTGTGGTCTTGTGCAATGGTATTATTCAATAATTTTTTGTGTAATCATGTATCTCACTGCTTTTAAATGCTTTCTTAGGCAAGTAATGGTTCAAATTTATATATGGGATACACTTGCTTTTGTTAGGCCCCATAAGAGTTGAGTTAGAGCTTTGATGCACTTTGTTCAAACTTTTATATGGCTTGAGAAAAATATTGTGATCCTCTAGAATACATTGCCATGATTTCTACACTTGATATGATCAAAAGTATATTGATGAAGCATCTAAATAATCGCTTGGGTGATGTTTAATTGTCGCAAGAGTCTAGATGATACATATTGTTTGCTTGATCTTTCACGATGCACCTCCTGATCCAATGGATCTAATAGATCTTCCAATCACGTGAGCGGAACACGTAACCTGGAGATTGGGGAACGCCAATCCTGTGAGCAACTCGACGACGGATGAAGAACCTCACATCAGCATAGACACGCCAAAAGATCGACAACCCTCGACAATTCGAGGACCTTCGTGCACACATGATTACTCTTGACAATTCAAGAACTCTCTTGTCTTTATTCATGGATAACTAGACGAACGTCTGACATGCCATCATAGATGCCGATCCTAGAGGGATGGTGATAATATGAACTTTAAGTTCTACATTATTCTGAATAAACCCAAAGCTACCCTAAACCCTAGCCGACTCACTCCTTTATATAAGAAACCTGAATCTAGTCGGTTGGATAGGCAACATCTATACTACTTGGACTCTAAACAGGATACATCCGGTTCGAAATGATCCGAATAGGGCTAGACACTCCAATCGGCATGGGCTAGACTATCTGGTGTGGCCAGATATTCCAGAGTGATTAGGCTGGATACTCCGATCTTGGTCCCTCATCATCCTCCCCTTCTTCAAAAGGCATTGTCCTCAATGCCAGAGAGTCGTATCCAGCAAGTGGCATCAAATCAGCAACATCACCACTCTCCACATTCAAAACCTCGACAGTCTTCCACACCTCATCCTACCACCCAACTAGTTGTCTTCAAGTCTTGCTCGCCTTCCATGCCTCATCCTCCCTCTCGGCTTTCTTGACTAGATACTGCCCTTGTCACTCTTTAGTCTTCGACACCATCAACCAGATCGAGACACAAGCATCCTCCAACTGCAACTGACGGTATACCATGCATATTACCCATAACAGACAGAACAAATTCCTGTACGCCATGGATCTAAATAAGCTGAATACACCTGAGTATGCACTCAACTTAAACAAGTGTCCGTAGACTATTTGACGATATCCGTAGACTGTTTCATGAACTAGTAGAAAAAATATGGTGCGACTCCCTCATCCACGTACTTCCTCTCCTGCATTTTAGTCTGCTGGAACTGACCAATGCTGGCTGAACTCAGGCCCACCGAATACTCTGGTTGGTAGACGCCGGAGATTCTGGACTCCACCCGATACTCCGTTCGGTAGACGTCAGAGAATCCGTCCTGGGTTGGTCGGATCAGAACGACCGCTGATTGTGTTGTCTTTCTCGCCTCCACACATGCCGCCACAGAAATAGATCTGGGACGATTGCCTTCTTCTCCCTTGATGCTGCTAGCCACCTCCGCACGAACGAAGGCCACCTCGATCTTCACCAATAATATGGCGACGGATTACCCAATGGTACCCACTGCAAATCATGCAAAGATAGCTAAACAGCAAACCAATCTGCATCGTGATCAACCTAGAGCTCTGATACCAAGATGATATGGGATGTCCCGATCTTCTTAGTAAGCGAGGTGGATATATGATGATAGTGGGTGGAGATAACTTGTATGCCTCTCATGGACCTCTTGATCGATCCTTGATGCCAATACAATAGCTCTCAACCCTTGTAGATATTCACAACTTCACACGCTTGCACACGTAGCCACTGACCACGGCGCGGTATTGCAATATTCTAATTAACAATGGAATAATAGATCACACAAAACTTGGAATTGGATAAATCCCAATGGATCAACTAATCACACTTGATTGATAGTAGCAAATACACCGATTTGGTGTAGGGAGTCAATTAGTTGCAAGTAGTAACTCAAGGATCTAGGGTTTACTATAAACATGGTCTAAACTGAGCTAAGGGGGCATCCCAGGGCTTATATGGGCAGCTGGGGTGGCCAAAACAAAAACAAGTCATAAAGGACTCAAACTGATACAACTGATTCAAACCAGGTTCGTCGTTAGCCCGACACTCCAGTCTGTACGGGCCAGACACTCCGTGTGATACACACCGGATAGTCCAGTCCGGGTAGAAACTTCAAAGTTTCCGGCAGTAATCCGGGTGGCTTCCGATTTGGGTCTCTGACTGGCTGCCACCTCGTCGTGTCTCTAGGTAGGCCAGACTGTCCGGGTGTTGTTGGCTGGACACTCCGGTCTTCTTGGTTTTCTTCGCATCTTTATCGATGATCTTCCCCTTGCTTTGTGTGCCTGCCTCCCGCACCTCCCTCACGCATCCATGGATGATCATCATGCATGGCTCCTCTTGTAGCATCCCTTCTCCTTCTCGCGCAATACTTGTTTCTTCAATGAACTTGATCATACATAAGTGCAAAGACTTGGGCAGTATAAAATTCTCATCACATTTAGGAGTGAATTCACCTATTGTCGAAGTAGCTTGGCACGAGCTCTAGTAATAGGTCCAATCTTGATCTCATTGGAGTTGGTCTTGGCAACAACATCGACAACTTCATTAGGATTTGGAGATAGCAAGTCAGTAGGGATGTACTCATCATCTCCCCCTTCAGAAGGTGTCGACCTCGATGCTCCAAGGTCTTCTCCATCATATGGTGTCAAATCAGTAACATTGAAACTAGCACTGACACCTCCAAATACATCTTGAGGAATATCTATCTTGTAGGCATTATCATTGATCTTGGCAATCACTTTGTAAGGACCAGCACCACGTGGAAGTAACTTGGACTTACGCAATTCCGGAAATCTATAATTGCGAAATTGTACCCAAACCATATCTCCAGGCTGAAACAACACCTCCTTGCGCTTCTTGTTAGCTCTTTCATCATTGTTCTTGCCCTTCTTTTCAATAGCCTCTTTCGTATTCCCATGTATCTTCCTCACAAAATATGCTCTCTTCGATGCTTCCATATTGACTCTCTCTTGGATAGGAAGAGGTAGCAAATCCGGTGGTGTAATGGGTTTGAAACCATAGACCACCTCAAAAAGACAAAGCTGTGTGGTAGAGTGAACCGCCCGGTTATATGAAAACTCCACATGCGGCAAACACTCCTCCCATTCAGTAAGATTCTTCTTGATCATAGCTCGCAGCAATGTCGAAAGTGTTCCTTTAACCACCTCCGTTTGACCATCAGTTTGGGGATAACAAATAGTGCTGAATAGTAACCTTGTCCCTATCTTTCCCCAAAGTGTCTTCTAGAAATAGCTCTTGAACTTCACATCACGGTCAGAAACAATCGTCTTTGGTACTCTAGTAAAACGCACGATGTCCCTGAAAAACAGGTTAGCAATATGCGACACATCATCGCTTTTGTGGCAGGCAATAAAATGTGACATTTTAGAGAATCTATCCACTACCACAAAAATTTAATCATGGACTCTTTTAGTTCTAGGCAAACCTAATAGAAAATCCATGCTAATATCTTCCCATGGTGTAGTAGGTGTAGGTAATGGCGTACAAACCGTGAGGCTTCAACTTAGACTTTGACTTGTTCCTCTCTTGACAAACCTGTCCACATCACACCTCATCTTAGGCCAATAAAAATGATCAGTAAGCATGAGTAGCGTCCTCTCACACCCAAAGTGACCCATTGTTGGGGGGATACCCCCAGGTAGGGTCACGCCGGGGTATAAAGGCCGAGTTAGCCGAGGTACAACACAGTCAAGGCGAATGCCGGCCGGGTCTCCTCAAGGCAGGCCGACTTACGGAGTAACCTAGGCTGGTGGGTGTTCACCTAACATTAACCCGACCGACATAAAATGTATGTCGGCTATACCTAATTTACCATGCGTGCAGGTACCCTCGTAGCCGGGTTAGCCAAGCGCTAGCCGGGTTACCACTTGGCTTCCAAGAGAAGGAAGGAATCTCCCGCTGGTCAAAAGGTGGCCTCTGTCCACTGTAGAGTGAGCGAAGCAAGTAGAGGGAAGGGCCAGCGGGGCGTGGCCGACAAAGGTGATGCATGCAGTGTCGGCTGCCGTGATCTGTGTGTGGTGACGCCAAAAGACAAGGAGCTCACAGAGGATTATGTCCATAGTCCGAACTAGCCATTTAAAGTGAATAAAGAGGCATCTAGCTTTAACCAAAGGGCATATTCGCGGAATATGCTTCCACGTGTGCCCTAACTTTGTAACCTGGTCTCCCCTATATAAGGAGCACCAGGGCCTCCATAGCGGGGGATCGATCATTCTGTTAAGGAAGAACTCTAGGGCTTTGTAGTGGGGGGGGTAGGAGAACTAGTCTCCTTCTCACGAACAACTTGAGTAGCCCTTGTAATCCACATCCAAAGAGAGAGTAATACAAGCATCTGTGTGTGGATTCACCACACTATCCCTCCCTGGATTCCTCTAGTGCACATGGGCCCCATCTTTAGCCTATCCATGGCATCTGTCGTGCCACCACCACGATAGTTGGCGCCAACCGTGGGGTTACCGACGCTAGCAGGGGTCAAAATCCAGACAGGAAACATCTTTGGCACCGGCGAGCGTGTCGTCTCCAGGCTCGTTCAGTGCTTTGGAGCGCTGGACTATATCAGTGACAATGCGGGGAGCTTCGGTAGGAATCCTCCTTCGTGCAATGGCCTCTTCATCAAGCTTGGCACGCACAAGATCTACGTTAGCGTCGACAAGTCCTGCATACACCCACGGCATGTCATTGAGGAAGGTGAACCACCTCTCAACGTGGCTCGCGGCATGCATATCACTCGCCCCGCACGCTGCGTTGAGGTCATGATGATAGCATCAGATGCAGGAGTGAGTAAGGACCCGATGCCAGAGCCGGAGGCAACGCCAAAGCAGGCAAGGTCCAGATTTCCTCCACTAGAGAGGCCAGAGAATGTATTGCAGCAGGAAATAGATAGCTTAGCAACACCCATAGCGCCAGTAGTAGATACGTCTTAGGCACATGCCGAGTTAGAGGAAACTAGGTAAAAGATGCTAGCTGGTGCTAAAAATGTAGCTGAGTTGCAACAGTCACTAAATATCACTCTACGAGAGTATGCAAAGGCAAACCACATAGATGGAATAAAAATCCGAGGTAGAAACCTGATTACCGAGATTGATAGGGAGTATGTGCCTAGACCGGGTCAGACAGATACAATAGTAACTGCTAGACTAGAGAGATACAGTACCCCGACTAAAACCCTTAGGGCTGCCAACACAGTTGCGTCCGAGTTAGAAGGCTTAACCGGAGAAGCCCGAGAAAGGCAACATGCAAGAGTTCATGCATCACCTTTGTCGGCCACGCCCCTTAGGGCTAGACATCACCTGTTGAGGGTAGCATGTCAGCAGAATAAGGAAATAAACAAGGCAAACCCGACATAGCCCGGAGCATATCATGAGTTCATTCGGCAAGGAATAACCCGGCAAAATCTGCAGGAGCAGCGTCGTCCCCGGGTCACGGTCCTAGGAGAGAGGAAGTGGTAACCTCGGGGAGACGAGATAAACAGATGGTCCCATATGACCCAGTAAGGGCAGGAAAAGGAAAAGCAGTACAAGTTGATGAGGATCTCCACAGTGCTAGCCGAGGTGAGGCTAGCCGGGGTAACCGTGACCAAGGCAATGCCGGTCAGAGGAATGTTGTCAACGGCAATGCCGGACAGCATAATCCGGCAGAAATAGGGCAAAATGTGCCTCGGAAAAATCAGCAGCAGTACGCACCTCGGCAGGAGAGAAGTACAGGCCAAGCAATGCAACTACAAAACACTCGTCTGGATAAGGACAGATACAATGATGGTTACTCGGCAATGGCAGACGCCGGATTCCTAAGACCAGAGCACCATGTGATTGGATCAAGATTGGGAAACAAGAACCTGCAGCCGGATGATGCAAGGCTGAAGCTGGACCGAATTTATAGGTCGAAGATGATCGAGGTACAAGGTCCTCCGGGTCCGACGTGCTTTGGACCTCAGATCATGAGAAAACCACCTTTGCCGAATTTTCAGTTGGCCAGAAGAACAAACACATACGATGGCAACACAAAGCCAGATGATTGGCTCATTAACTACGCGACATCGGTTAAAATTGCAACAAGTAATTTAAGATGGGCAGTGAGATATGTGCCCCAGATGCTGGAAGGACCAACAAGGGTTTGGCAAAACAACTTGCCACGAGAGAGTATCAATTGTTGGCTGGATTTTGAGGATCTATTCTTCAGCAACTTCTCAAGCACCTACAAGAGGACGAACATGCCATAGACTTCGGCATTATGCAAGCAAAGACCAAATGAGCTGGACCAAGATTTTCTGACTCGGTGGTGCAACATGCACAATTCATGTGAAGGGGTAATTGAGTCACAAGCAATTGCATGGTTCACCCAAGGTTGTAGGTATGTGAGTATGTTGTGGCAGAGGTTACAGCAAGATATGCCAACCACCTTGGCTGAGACGGTCCGGATCGCAGATTCGTATGCCTTGGGAGACCCAACGCAACCCCGGTTAATGTCTAGCGAATCGAATGAGGAATACTACAATAGAGATTGTTCCGGATCATCCAGGAGGTCTGATTTCCGAGGTAAAAGAAGGGATGATCGTCAGGATTACCGGTATAGCTCGCAACAAGTAAGTGCTGTGGACTGGGATCAGCCCAATACCGGCGCAAGCCAGCGCTAAAAAACTGGAGGGTAACAATGGCAGCAAAATAGTGAGGGTAAGAAGCCTTGGACCCCGGAATAGAAGAAACAGTGGCAAGAAAGAAAGGACCGTCCGAGATACACATTCGAGTCTATGTTGGATTAACCATGCAAGTTCCATACACCAAGTCCAAATAGTCCGGTGAACCATATGACCCAACAATGTGAATGGATGAGGAAGTTAGACCAAGGTAGTTCGAGGACTGCTCAGGCACCTCGGCACGATGCACCTCGACATGATGGACCTCAGAATGAAGCACCTCGGCAGCAACTGCTCACTGGGGTAAATGGACAATAGCTGATGTTTCCTCCACCTCCACCGAGGTATGAGAATCAGGAAAGGAGGGACGCTGTGCATCAAGTGAATAACCAACAACAACAAGACTAAGTATATCACGGCAATGAGGGAAGAAATGAGTACAGAGAGAATCACCAAAGTTACTGCGTGTTTACCACAGAAGAAACTAATAGAAAGAGTTTGCAGCACCGACATATGGAGGTAAACACAGTAATTCCTGCTATGGTGAGGTATATGCCTTGGTCGGATCAGGAGATTACTTGGAGCATCAAGGATCACCCAAAGCTCATGCCAAGTCCAGGGATCTACGCACTGGTACTAGATCTGACGTTCATTGGGCCGAATATCAATGTAAGGTTCTCCAAGGTGCTGATAGACAACGATAGTAGCATTAATATCATGTACAAAGACACCATGCACAAGTTGGGGATATCAAAGAATATGCTCCAGGCAACAAGGACTACCTTCCACGGCATTGTGCCAGGCATCTCCTGTAAGCCAATTGGTATAGTCCAGGTTGATGTGTTATTCGACACAAGGGATAATTGCCGGACTGAGAACTTGGAGTTTGAGGTGGTGAACTTGGAGAGTGCATACCACGCGTTACTCGGTAGGCCTGCTCTGAGCAAATTTATGGAAAGTACTCACATCAGTTACTTGAAGATGAAATTACCCGGACCAAGAGGGGTGATTACCATAGACGGAGACTTCAGGCATTCTATTGAATGTGCTTCCGCCGGATCTAACCTGGCCGAGTCACTTGTGATAGCTCAGGAAAAGAGGAAAATCCTGGAAGTGACTGCACTGGCTTAGTCCACGCAGCAGCATATGCCGCTCTAAGTAACCCGCATGGGAGTTTCTCATTTCAAGCAACGAAAGATACAAAGAAAGTGCATGTTGATGTTCAGTTTCTGGACCGCACCATAACTATTGGTGCCAAGTTAAGTGATAAATAGGAAAGTGAGCTCGTCAACTTCCTCCGTGAGAATCGGGACATCTTTGCTTGGTCTATGCAGGACCTGCAAGCGTGCCGAGGGAGTTGGCTGAGCACTCTTTGAATGTAAGACCCGGGGCAAAGCCGGTGAAGCAACCTCTCCGCCGCTTCGCCGAAGACAGGAGAAAAGCCATTGGGGATGAGATAGCTTGGCTTCTCATAGCTGGATTTATCATGATTGTACTTTACCTGGATTGGCTCTCTAATCCGGTGCTCGTAGAGAAAAAGAAGGATGATCCAAATGTGGCAGTGGTATGGCGCATGTGTATCGATTACACGAACCTAAATAAGGCATGCCCAAAAGATCCATTTCCGCTGCCAAGGATAGACCAGGTCATAGATTCAACTACTGGGTGTGAGTTGTTGTCATTCATAGATGCATATTCTGGTTTCCACCAGATACCCCTGAATCCATATGATCAAATAAATACTGAGTTTATCACCCCATATGGGGCTTATTGCTATCGCACTATGCCATTCGGATTACATAATGCAGGAGCAACATATCAACAATGCATGGAAAAATGTTTACATGACCAAATAGGTCGGAATGTGCAAGTTTATGTGGATGATGTGGTGATAAAAACCAAGGAAAGCAAAACGCTCCTTGAGGATATCCAGCAAACATTCGCGAACCTAAGAAGGTTCCAGATGAAGTTTAGCCAGAAAAAATGTACCTTTGGTGTACCGGCAGGGAAATTACGCGGTTTCCTTGTATCCGGCAGAGGTATTGAAACCAATCCCATGAAAATCCGAGCCATAGAGAAAATGGAACTACTGAAGTGCCTTAACAATGTGCAGAAGTTCACTAGTTGCCTGGCATCGTTAAGCCGGTTTGTAAGTTGGCTGGGAGGGAAGGCATTGCCCCTCTACCAGTTAATGAAAAAGGCAGATAAATTTACATGGACACCGCAAGTTGATAGCGCGTTCCGGGAGTTGAAAAAGATGTTGTCCTATGCACCAATACTAGCTGCGCCACTACCCAAGGAGCCATGTTGCTCTATATAGCCGCGACCAACCGAGTCGTAAGTGCAATAATAGTGGTGGAACTCGATGAGGAAGGGAAGTCAGTGCAAAGGCCAGTGTACTACTTGAGCGAATATTGTCGGCTTCAAAACAGAATTACCCTCACTATCAAAAGATGGCATATGGTGTGTATATGGTGGCTAAGAAACTCAAACATTACTTCGAGGAACACCCCATCAAAGTGGTGTGTGAAGAACCTATATCCGAAATTATGGTTAATGAAGATGCTAGCGGCCGAATTGCAAAATGGGCAATTGAATTAGCCCCGTATGTGCCATAGTTTGATAGAAGAGATGTGATCAAATCACAAGCTATGGAGGATTTCTCGTGGATTGGGCCGAGATGCAGTACGAACCACCTCTGCTGGACTCGAATTATTGGCGAATGCACTTTGATGGGTCAAAGCTGAAGGAAGGACCGGGGGCCGGGTAGCTTACCTCGCCCAAGAAGGACCAGTTGAAATACGTCCTCCAGATCCATTTTAGCGCATCAAACAATGTGGCTGAATACGAAACACTTGTACATGGACTCAAAGTAGCAAAGGAGGTAGGCATATGTCGGATACTGTATTTTGGTGATTCGGATTTGGTGGTATAGCAAGTGTCTGGCAACTGGGACGCTATAGACGCAAACATGGCACTTTACAGATTTTATGTCCAGAAGATAAGTGGTTTATTTGAGGGGTGTGAATTCCATCACGTACCCTAGATTGAAAATGAGGCAGCTGATGTATTATCCAAGTTGGGGTCATCCCGACAGCCAATTCCGCCAGAATCATCCATTACGCAAACATGGAACACTTGCGAAAACCATCCATTACATCATCACCAGAATCCGAATCAGTCTATATCCCGGCCCTCTCTGGATCAGAGGCTACTCCTATGGAAATAGACTGGGGAAGCACTTCAGCAAACCTGGGGACTGCTTCAGCAAACCCGGGCACTACCTCGCATACCCCGGGGACTGTTCAGTTTGGTCCGGCTAGAGTTATGTCGATGGATGCAATGGAAGTTGATGAGGAGCTTTTCCCCATCCGAGCTATACCTACATGGGAAAAGCCGACATTTGAATTCCTAAAGGAGGGAACTTTGCCGGATGATGAGATACTCTCATGGCAAATCCAGAGAAGAGCAAACGCATACACTATAATCAATGCAGAGTTATACAAAAGGAGTGTCACCACTGTGCTGCAGCGATGCGTAGACCCGGAAGAAGGGCTTGATAGACTCCAAGATATTCATCAAGGAGAATGTGTCCATCATGCATCTTCAAGAGCATTTGTGGCAAAATCTTTCTAGCACGGATTTTATTGGCTAAGTGCCCTGGAACAAGTAGAGGATCCGGTGAGAAAATGCAATGGCAATCAGAGATACGCCACAAAAACCCACATGCCAATGTCGGAACTCAATACCATCCCCATTACTTGGCCATTTGCTGTGTGGTGCATGGATATGGTCGGACCATTTAAGCCGACAAGGGGAGGTATGACCCACATCTTGGTCATGGTGGACAAGTTTACCAAATGGATTAAAGTTAAGCTAATCAGGAAATGTGTTGGGGCAACAATAGTTACATTCCTTAAAGATATAATCTTGAGATATGGATATCCCCAGAGTATCATAACTGATAATGGCACAAATTTTGCTAAAGGCGCATTGCGAGGTTCTACCGAGAGAAGAAGATCCAGCTAGATGTTGCCTCTGTAGCCCACCCTGCATCAAACAGACAAGTGGAAAGATCCAACAGACTAGTATTGTACAGGATTAAACTCCGGCTCATTGAGCCGCTGCAAAGATCAGCGGGGTGCTGGATAGAAGAACTACCAGCGGTACTGTGGAGTTTAAGAACATCTCCGAATCGATCAATGGGCTATACACCATTTTTTCTGGTATATGGGGCAGAAGATGTACTACCAGCTGACATAGAGCGTGATTCGCCAAGGGTCACCCAATACACAGAAGCCGAAGTGCGTGAAGCCCGGCAAAATGATGTCGATCTGCTGGAAGAAGCGAGAGAACTAGCCTTGTCTAGATCCGTAATATATCAGCAAAATCTCCGATGCTACCATAGCCGGAAAGTAAACCCCCGAGTTTTCCGGGAAGGTGATATTGTACTCTGGCTGGTGCAACACACTGCTGGCATGCATAAGCTACCCCCTCCCTGGGAAGGACCTTTCATTGTAAGCAAAGCTTTGCACAATTATTCCTACTATCTTATCGATGCATAGCCACATGAGAAGAACAAGGCGGACAGGTCCGGAGAGGAATCTAAGCATCCATGGAATGTAGCTCTACTTCGCCCATTTTACACCTAGCAAAGAGGTGAATGTATCTGAGTCACTCATATGTCGGTATGTATGTCGGCAATGAGCATATTAATGAAACTCCAGCGCCCCTAGCAGAAACTCAGGGACTGCCTTAATAATTATCTCTTTTGTAGTTACTTTTTATATGTCAGCTGGCTTAAATTACCTGGACCTTAGCTGGATTAGTAATGTGTGAGCACCAAAAACCTAACTCTTCGACTTTGCTACTGTCCAACAAGAATTGGCTTCATGGCAAGCAAGAGAACAAGTTTGGAATCGCAAAGCACATGAAAAACGACTAAGGAAAGGAACGTAATCGATCCGACATTTGTTATTTGGACTAACCTTGTATTTATTTTATATATATTGCATAGGATTATTTTGAGCTAATCTAAAAGTTTCAAGTATTGTTAAGTCAACTTTTTTGAACCTCGGACTCGTAAGTCAAAAACCGAATCAAGGTAGACGTGAGCCGAGTCATAAAATTGGAGGAACAAGAAAAGGAAACTCGAGGACTTCGCCCAAGTTAATCAGGCATTAAAAACTTAGTAGCAAAACACAAACAATTGTAGAAAAAAGAATCATTGTGCATAAATACAACTGCACCCAACATACCGGGGATCTAATGAATATCATTAAGTATTTATAGCTCATGGACCAGCAGTTTGAGACGGATCATTGGTTGAGGGAGGAGGTACTTTGGCGTCAGTAGGCGGGGCACTGGTCCCTGCCTCATCTTCGGGGTTACCCTCCTCATCCTCTAGGTCTTCAGTGTCATCGCCAAGTTCAGAGGCTTCCTCTTCATCTTCTTGGACCCCAGCACCATCCGAAACATAGGCATCATCAACTGCGTCGAGGAAGCTTGGACCCTCATTCTAGCTATGGCAGAAGGCATACTGAATAAGCTTATTGGCACAGGCTTTGCATTGGGAGATGCACTCCAAATCATTGGACCATTTAGATCTGGTGCGCAGACGATCAAGCAACTCCAGGTCCAGCCCTTTGCACCATGAAATAACAAAGTTCAGCGCCGTATCAGCTCCGGCTCACGCAACAGATTCCCGCCATAAGTTCAGCTAGGTCTCACACTCCATCGGCTTTGCTATAAAAGCAGCACTTCCTTTGGGAGTGGGCTCAGTGGGCCAAAGAGCGTTGAACATCCGCACAGCTGCTGGCATGATATCCACGCCATAGTTCTTCACCAATTCAACACGGGCAACAAGGCTCACAAACAAGTCCTCCGTGCCATAAGGAACTGACTCGGCAGCAGGGTCGGCTGGGGTACCTTGCTACGTGCGGGACTTGGCTACATCATTGGATGCAAGGGGATCACTCTCTAGGAACTTGCTGTAAGCAATATGGAAAATGCCAGTGAGCAAGAACACATGACCCGAAGAAACAAACGTTGGAAAGAGGAAGAGAACTCACGTGAAATCTGGCAAAGGATCCGACTAAGCTCATTATGTTTGTTGGCATTCCTCGATTGGAGCTACTCATACTCAGTGGTCACCGACTTAAGTTTGATGCCGACTTTCTTAAGCAAATCATTGTCCTTGGCGATTTGAGTCTTCAGGCGCTCTTTTTCCTTGGAGAACTCCTAGTCAGCCTTGTCTAGCTCGAATTTATGTAGATCCTTGAGCTTCTGGATTTTGGTGTTCAGCCGAGTAATCTCATTGTCCTCGAGGCGGAGCTAGGCAATTTCATCATCTTTTTTCTTCAATTCGGCCTGATGCTTTCCTGCTTGTTCGAGAAAGTGAAGCATCATGTCAGGAATGGGAACGCTATCTTGAAGTGTTACTGCAATAATGGGTTGACCCGGCAGAGCCGAGGTATAAATATCTGCCGAGTCAAGGAAAGAGTATGCATGGGCTAAGCGAGCAAGGTGGATTACCTTGGATCTCAGCCAAGTTCTTGCGCATGATGACATTCTCAGCCTCGGCCTCGGCTGCATAGTCCGGATGATAAGTTAGTACGGATAGCAAGTAACTCGAGGGAACAAAAAGGAAAAAATCTTCAGCAAAGAATTTGCCCTTCTTTTAGTCATCAACCAGCAACTTGCCGTATCTGGCGTGAAGATCCTTGTATGAGTCCAGAAGACGCTGGAACTCAGCAGTTCGGCGGTTGGTGGTGATCTGAAACAAGCCAATGGTTAGTTTAGAAATAGGAAGAAAGATATTCGAAGTCTGCAAGATCCGAGCCAAGTGGAACTTAACCCGACTCTAGGTGTGTGGATATTCGAAGTCTATAAGATCCGGCCCATGTGGAACTTAATCTGGCTCTAGGTATATGGATATTCAAAGTCTACAAGATCTGGGCCAAGTGGAACTTATCCCGGCTCTAGGTGTGTGGGAATTCGAAGTATACAAGATCCGGGCCAAGTGGAACTTAACCCGGCTCTAGGTGGATGGACATTTGAAAATACTAAGGACCTACGCTAATTCTCTAGGAGCATCCGATCGAGTAATGAATTACTCCCCCAGAGGCTCGGGGACTAGTGAGTATATCTCTAAGTGTTTGCATATAAAAAAGGCATAAGGGAAAAGGGTTTACCTCCATCATCCAGCTAGCGAAGGAAATGGCCGTGGTGGCAGTGTTCATCTGGGCGCTAAACTCAGCCGAACCAAATTTCTCTAGAAGATCGTCCTAAGGTTGATAAACTCGGTGTCATTCTAGTTATTCACATATTCAATAAGCGCCGGGCTAGAACTCTCCTCGCTAAGCGACTGGGTCATCACCAAGCCCTTAGCATGGGCTTCCCGCCTCACGAACTGAGCAACAACTGAACTAGTATGCAAAGTCAATTGTTTGCTGCCCTCTGATCCGGCCGCAGAAGGGCCGGAGGATGGATCTTTGGGTGCCTCGGCAACCTTCTTGCTTTTGCCGGCAGATTTTGACTGCTGCAGAAGAGCCGAGGTTGCTGCTCTAGAGTGAGCTTGAGAGGCCGGCTGAAATATGTCTTTAATAGACACAGTTGATCCGGAGGCGGCAGCCTGGGGTTTTTTCTTGGTGACTAGCTTTGTTGTTGCTGATGCTGGTGCTGCTGCTGTTGCTGCTGGTGCTGGTACTGGTGCTGCTGCTGGCTCAAAATATATTTGAGCTTGTTGGGAACCCCAAGAGGAAGGTATGATGAGCACATCAGCAAGTTTTCCCTCAGTTATGAAACCATGGTTATCGAACCAGTAGAAGCAAGGAAACAACTCCAAGATGTTGTTTCCAACTTGGAATCCTGCACAACACAACCACAGAACTTTTCCCCAACTTATAGTGAGGTTGTCAATCTCACCGGTTTTGCAGAAAACAAAGGATTAAATGTATTGTGTGGAAGATAGTAATTCCTTGTAGAAAGTAAATAGTAAACAGTAAATAGATGGTAAAAGAATGGACCGGGGTCCATAGTTCACTAGAGGTGATTCTCCTTAAGATAGATGACATGTTGGGTGAACAAATTACAACGGGGCAATTAACAGACACCAAGAAATCATACATGCATATACAATCATCTTGACTCCTACGATATTTGATTGGGCATTACAACATTATACATAGACCGTAATCCAACTGCATCTATGACAAATAATCCACCTTCAGGTTATCATCCGACCCCCCTCCAGTATTAAGTTGCAAGCAACAGCTAATTGCATTAAGCAAAGTGTGTAAAGTAAACAATATGATTGTCCCATGGACAAAGGATTGCTGCTTTCTCCCTAGTAGCAACATCACATCTAGTACCTTAGGGATTCCTGTCACTTCCCCAGATTACTAGAGGCATGAACCCACTATCGAGCATAAATACTCCCTCTTGGAGTTGCTAGCATCTACTTGGCCAAGATAGCTACTAACAACAGAAAGCATGCAAGATCACAAATAACATAGACATGATAGAATCAATAATCAATCCGAAATAGTATCTCAATATCCATCGGATCCCCGCAAACACAACATGTAAGATTACAAATAGATGATCTTGATCATGAACAGAGCTCACAATATTTAAACATGTTAGCACAAAGGAGGAGAACCAACCATCTAGCTACTACGTGGACCCGTAGTCCAGGGATGAACTACTCACGCATCACACTGGAGGCAGGCATGGTGGTGAAGAAGGCCTCCAGGGTGATCTCTCCCCTCTGACAGGGTGCTGGGATGAGCTTCAGATCCCTCCTGATCTAGGGATGGAGATGGCGGTGGCTACAGACTCTTTCATGGAATTTTTGATTGGGTGTTAGTGTTTTCGTCCCGGGAGGCTTTTATAGGCGAAAGGGCAAGGTTGGTGGAGTACCAGGGGACCCACACCCCCTGGTGGCGCGCCCCAGGCCGCGCTGCCACCAGGTATGGCCGCCCTGGTGCGCCACTTCGTCTCCCCTCCGGACTCCGTGTTGCTTTGGGTAAAGTATTGACTTTGGCTTTTGTCCGGTCCAATTCCGAGAATATTTCCTTACTAGATTTTCTGAAACCAAAAACAGCAGAAAACAGGCAACTGCTACTGTGGCATCTTGTTAATAGGTTAGTTCCAGAAAATGTATAAAAATACCTCAAAGTATGAACAAAACACAAGAAAGTAGATACTAAACAAGCATGGAACATCAAAAATTATAGATACGTTTACGACGTATCAACATCCCCAAGCTTAACTCCTGCTCGTCCTCGAGTAGGTAAGTGATAAAAAAGAATAATTTTTGAGGTGACATGCACCATCACAATCTTGATCAAGGTAATTGTAAAACATTGATAGCTAGGATCATAGTACTTTAGCATAACATGAAAGATATAGTTCTAACAATAAGACATAGCAACTATCTTGTAACATGAAAAGGTACACACAAAAGATTCATGAATAACAATGCTTTGAAATACGTTTGTTTGTTTCACATATAGAAAACATAATGAGAATGGTATTCAGCTTGTCCCTCATAGTGTAGCAAAACATAAATGCATAGGACACCTTCAAAGTTCATAAGGGTGACTAGATACAAATAGTTTAAGAACAAGCAATATCAAAGTTATGAATCAATCAACAAGTTTTGGGACAATGCACATTAAACTAAGAATGAACACTATGCTCTCTCAATAGGTGCATCAAGATAGAAGATGGAGACTCAACATAAAAGTAAAAGAAAGGCCCGTCATAGAAGGAAGTAGGGATTCAAGTCTCATAAAGAGCTTCCAATAATTATCGTACTTATTAGCTTTCAGCTCTCATTGCCCCTATCATAAGCATCTTTAGGTGATTAAGGTTAAAGTGAGCAAATATGAGGATATGCCTGACAAGTAATAAGCTAAAAATCTCATGCCCCTTACTTACGAGTACCGAACCTCATGCTACTCAACTTTAGTCACAGGTAAGTTCTTGTCATTGTAAGTACATGTGTATCATAGAGAACCGCCAACGGGGTACCCCTTGCCCGATGATACGGAAGCTTTCCATATCAAAATGACAAGGCAAGCAGACAATGAGCATTTGAATGATCCTTTTATTTCCTATTTGCATAGGCTTTTTTCTTTCCTATTTGCATAGGGTTTTTTATTTCCTATTTGCATAGGTTTTTTTGATTAAGGATGCTTCACAGATTGCTCACTATGGTTATGCTGCACATTTCCACCATGATTAGGCATGGCTTAGACTAGCCGCCCAGGCGTTTCTCTAACACATATACGAACTCCATGAGCCTTACGAGCTCCCCTTTCATTTCACACCGCCGGGATCCCTAAGCAAAAGAACATGATATCAACTAAATAAAGTGCAATGTTGAAAGCGTTCCCCATGGTAACATGGTTCTGCTAATTCACAACTTAGAAAACGCAAGCATATACGCAACATAGATGGGCACAATGGTTCAAGTTTATTAAGTGCAAGAAAGTAAAGTGTGCCACCAAGTTCGTGAGAGCTTTAATCACTAATTTTCATATAACAAGTTTAATTCGGAAGGTAGATAAAAACATGAATATACTTGGAATAGCAATAATGCTAATAGGTAGGTATGGTGGACTCTTTGGAATAACTTGGTTTTATTTGGAGTTGGATGAGTAGAACTCATACTTGGTACATGTGGAGGCTAGCAAAAGACTGGGAACGACCAACTAAGAGAGCAATAATGGCCATAATTATGCAAAGCGATAAAACATTATTAATTAAAGCATAAAGTGATATTACAAGTTGAAAACTAAATGATCATAGAGGCTATGGTGACTTGGTATAGTCTTAACATGGTGTGAGCATGCACTAAGTCAACCCAAATAAAGCATCAAAGGAGAATACCACAATATTATGCTTTTATATGCTAAAACAACACATGATTCTTCCAAGGCACATTAAGCAATCTCAATTGTTTATAACAAGTCATGCTACAACAATAATAACTAAGCATAAAGTTAAAGCAATATCAAGCATGACATGATAAAGTCTAGGCCACAGTCAAAAACAAGCTCCTTTTATACCACTTATAAGCATGACCTTTCCAACTCTTTTCCAATCCAAATCAACTTATTTGAAACTATGTATGAATGCGGGGGTCCAACCAATTTATTTAAGCAAACCAAACAAACGAAAACAAAAAACAAAAATGAATACACTCCAAGAACAATACAATTGTGCATGAAATAATAAAAATGAAGTGTTTGGAAGAAAACGTGAGATTTGTATTGATGAAGAAGGGGATGCCTTGGGCATCCTCAAGCTTTGACGCTTGTACTTCTTGAATATTTCTTGGGGTGACACGGGTGGCATCCCCAAGCTTGAGATTTTGCCCATACTTCATCTTATCACATTGTTCTCCCCTACACTTTAAAATTTCCTTCATACAAAACTTCACACAATCTTCATTAGCAACATTAGTGTACTTAAGATAATAAGTCTTTGGGTTCAGTTTCAACACAAGTAAAACTTCCATTAAAACACAAGCTACTGTATCACTTTGTTTTAAAAGTTGAATAAATTGTCAAGAACTCAAAGAGAAAGAGATTTAAGAGGAAAATGCAAATAATGGCAGAAATCTGTCAAAATAGACCAGCACGTAAAAACCGATTTTTTCGAAGACCTTCTGTTGCTCAAATCAAAAAGGTTTAAACTAACGAAAGTTGGATAACAACCTGGGGCAGCAGCAAAAAAAAATACAGCTCAATCCAACATACAGAGATTGTTCACGAATTTTTACAGCGGAGCACAAAAATCTATTTCGGGACAGCAACTTTCCCAAACATTATTTCTCTCTTATTAGAGGTTATTCTTGGCACAAAAACCACACAAAAATGATAAAGAGAGGTTATTACTGAGGCAATAACTTCCAAGACTCAACAAAAGAAAAATTTATTGACTAAAAATTTGGGTTATCTCCCAATAAGTGCTTTTGTTTAATGCGTTTGAGCTAGGCATAAGAAGCAAGAATCAAGTATTCTCAAATGAAGAAGCATTAAGAGCAAATTTTGTTTTAATTGGAGTGGCAAAAGGAATTTTCTCTCTCTTCTTAGGGAAGTGTTCTATACCTTTCTTGAGTAGGAATTGATATTTAATGGTGCCTTCTTTCATATCAATAATGGCACCAACAGTTCTAAGAAAAGGTCTTCCCAAAATAATAGGACAAGAAGTATTGCGTTCAACATCCAAAACATAGAAATCAACGGGGACATAGGTATTGTTAACCATAATAAGAACATCATTAATACTCCCCATGAGTTTCTTTTTGGCATTATCATCAACTTGGACATTTAAATAACAATCTTCCAATGGTGGTAAATCAAGCATTTGATAAATCCTTCTAGGCATAATAGAAACACTACTATCAAAATCACATAAAGCTTTTATATCAAAATCATTCACTTTCATATTAATGATGGGTTCCCAACCATCTTCTAATTTCATAGGGATAGAAGCTTTATGTTTCATCTTTTCTTCTTTAATTTTTATGAGAGCATCAGTAATGTGTTTTGTAAAGGCCATATTCATAGCACTAGCATTATGAATTTTAGTAAGCTTTTGTTGGAACATAATTACTTCAGAGATATTGCAACCATCAAGATCAAAATCATAATTACCATCCAAGTTAGTAGAGCTATTGTTTCCCATATTTCGAAGAATTTCAGCATTTTTATTATAAAAGGTTCCATTGGTTTTAGGCATTGTTGCAAAAGGAATGGGGACTTCATGTGGTTTGCTAGCATCAACATTAGTGGTGGTGATAGTACAAATACACTATTTCTTGCAATTTCATCTTCTCTTTCCCACTTGGCATGCAATTCAGCTAGCAGTCTAACATTTTCATCAATTCTAACTTGTATGGCATTAGTAGCAGCAAAGGGATTTTCAATGGTTTCAGGTTTAGCAGCCATTTTATTAATCAAAGAGGATTGTGCTTCAGACAAAGATGATATATTTCTTTCAGCATTAGAAAGTTTTTCCTCAATAGTTTTATTGAAAGCAGTTTGTTTACTAATAAAATCTTTAAGCATGACTTCAAGTTGAAAGGGTGCACTCCTATTGTTGTTGTAGGAATTTCCATAAGCACTACCATTTTTGGGAGGATATGGCCTATAATTGTTATTACCAAAATTATTCCTGTAGGCATTGTTGCTAAAATTATTATTTCTAATAAAGTTCACATCAACTTGCTCTTCTTGAGCAACCAAAGAGGCTAAAGGAACATGATTTGGATCAATATGAGCTTTCCCATTAACAAGCATATATATAATAACATCAATTTTATCACTCAAGGGGGAGGTTTCTTTAACAGAATTTACCTTCTTACCTTGTGGAGCTCTCTTAGTGTGCTATTCAAAATAGTTAACCATCATATTATCAAGGAGCTTTGTTGCATCACCCAAAGTAATGGTCAGAAAGGTACCTCCAGCAGCAGAATCCAGCAGATTTCTTGAAGAATAATTCAGTCCTGCACAAAAGGTTTGGATAATCATCCAAGCAGTCAGTCCATGAGTGGGACAATTCTTGACCAAAGTTTTCATTCTTTCCCAAGCTTGAGCAACATGTTCATTATTAGATTGTTTAAATTTCATTATTTCACTTCTCATAGATATAATCTTAGCAGGAGGATAGTATTTTCCAATGAAAGCATCTTTGCATTTAGTCCAAGAATCAATACTATTTCTAGTTAGGGATAGCAACCATTCTCTAGCTTTTCCTCTCAAAGAGAAAGGAATCAATTTAAGCTTAATAATATCTCCATCTATATCCCTATGTTTTTGCATCTCACAAAGTTCAATAAAGTTATTAAGGTGAGCATCAGCATCTTCAGTACCAACACCAGAGAATTGTTCTTTCATAACAAGATTGAGTAAAACAGGTTTAATTTCAAAGAAATTAGCTTCAGGAACAGGTGGAGCAATAGGTGTGCACATGAAATCATTTTTGTTGGTGCTAGTGAAGTCACACAACTTAGTGTTTTCAAGAGTATTCATTTTTTTGTGTTTTTAATATAAAGAAGCAAACTAGTATAACTATTTTTTGTGTGTTTTTGATATAAAGAAGCAAGCAAATAAAGCAGAAATAAACTAAGCAAAACAAAAAACAAAGTAAAGAGATTGGTTGTGAGGGACTCCCCGGCAACGATGCCAGAAAAAAAGGCTTGATGGCTCAAAATATATTCGAGCTCGTTGGGAACCCCAAGAGGAAGGTATGATGAGCACATGAGCAAGTTTTCCCTCAGTTATGAAACCAAGGTTATCGAACCAGTAGGAGCAAGGAAACAACTCCAAGGTGTTGTTTCCAATTTGGAATCCTGCACAGGACAACCATAGAACTTTTCCCCAACTTACAGTGAGGTTGTCAATCTCACCGGTTTTGCTGAAAACAAAGGATTAAACGTATTGTGTGGAAGATAGTAATTGCTTGCAGAAAGTAAACATTAAATAGTAAATAGATGGTAGATTGATGGTAAAAGAATGGACCGGGGTCCATAGTTCACTAGAGGTGATTCTCCTTAAGATAGAGGACATGTTGGGTGAACAAATTATTGTGGGGCAATTAACAGACACCGAGAAAGCATACATGCATATACAATCATCTTTACTCCTACAAGATTTGATTGGGCACTACAACATTATACATAGACCGTAATCCAACTGCATCTATGACTAATAATCCACCTTCTGGTTATCATCCGAACCCCCTCCAGTATTAAGTTGCAAGCAACAGATAATTGCATTAAGAAAAGTGTGTAAAGTAAACAATACAATTGTCCCATGGACAAAGGATTACTGTTTTCTCCCTAGTAGAAATAACACATCTAGTACCTTAGAGATTCCTGTCACTTCCCAGATTACTAGAGGCATGAACCCACTATCGAGCATAAATACTCCCTCTTGGAGTTGCTAGCATCTACTTGGCCAAGATAGCTACTAACAACGGAAAGCATGCAAGATCACAAATAACATAGACATGATAGAATCAATAATCAATCTGAAATAGTATCTCAATATCCATCAGATCCCCGCAAACACAACATGTAAGATTACAAATAGATGATCTTGATCATGAACAGAGCTCACAAGATCTAAACATGGTAGCACAAAGGAGTATAACCAACCATCTAGCTACTACATGGACCCGTAGTCCAGGGATGAACTACTCACGCATCACAACAGAGGTAGTCATGGTGATGAAGAAGGCCTCCAAGGTGATATCTCCCCTCCATCAGGGTGCCGGGAAGAGCTTCAGATCCCTCCCGATCTAGGGATGGAGATGGTGGCAGCTACAGACTCTTTCATGGAATTTTTGATCAGGTCTTAGCGTTTTCGTCTCGGGAGGCTTTTATAGGCGAAAGGGAAAGGTCGATGGAGTACCAGGGGGCCAACACCCCTTAGTGGCATGCCCCCCAGGCTGCGTCACCACCAGGTGTGGCCGCCCTGGTGCACCACTTCGTCTCCCCTCCGGACTCCGTGTTGCTTGGGGTAAAATATTGACTTTGGCTTTTGTCCAGTCCAATTCCGATAATATCTCCTTACTAGCTTTTCTGAAACCAAAAACAGCAGAAAACAGGAAATTGTCACTATGGCGTATTGTTAATAGGTTAGTTCTAGAAAATGTATAAAAATACCTCAAAGTATGAACAAAACACAAGAAAGCAGATACTAAACAAGCATGGAACATCAAAAATTATAGATACGTTTATGACGTATCAAGGGGCAGGAGCCGGATCATCCATGGAAAGAGGAGGAACCTTGTGGACCTGACCGACCGAGTTAGCTAAAGATTCGAAGATAACCAGAAATGCATAAGAGATGGACACAAGATCAAGTACCTCCATAACCTCAACATCGGAGTCATCGTCATCCAGCCAATCCCTTAAAGAAGAGGCTTTACCAGAGGTCCGCTTGGTTCTGTCCGGAGTAGGCAAAAAGCTCTCCGAGTTAGGCTCCTCCGCATCCAGCTCTACGCGGTACGCCACCAATTTGAGGGCCGACTCCTTGCCGTCCTCAATTTTCTGATGGAGAAACAATTGAGAGCAAAAGTACTAAATGGTCAAGTTAGGATGCAATCCGATATGCCGCAAGACTAGGAAAGAATACCCGGACAAGAACATACCTTAGGTGGCAAGTTAGCCCGGTGAAGGGTGCAAGCCCCCACTTCCATGCCTCGGAGAACTCCTTCTCTATCTTGAAAATGGCCTTAAACCGGCGGAACACCTTGGAGTTGCTAAGCACGAAAGAGGAGGTCCGACTGGGGTCAAGGGGGCCGCTCAAATGGCAGATCTTGTGGGAGCGCTTCTGTAGGGGGGAGACCCAGCTACGGACAAAAGTGATCATGATGTCTTCGCTGCACAGCTGCAGCCCGACAAGCTCCTTGATTTGGCGATCTACCTGATTCACCAGAGTAGTAGGTCGCTTGGGGATTTTCTCCCACAAGGAGGTGTCTAGGACAGACATCTTGAAGGGGAGCAGCCGGATCAGGTCCTCATCCGAGTTGTTCCTGACATAGAAGAAGGTCCGGGCCTAGCCCTTGCAAGATTCAAGGCCTATAACCGGGGAAAGGCGAAGTTCTTGCAGGGAGAGATTGAGGCTCCACCACACTGGACCAGATGTTTGTTGGCAGGGGCAAGATGAGGGTCTGGGATAACATTTTTCTTAAGACCAAAGAACTTGATCCAAAGTTCTTTGGTAGGCCAGAGGCTGATGTATGCCTCTATGCTGGAGGCAAAAGAGGAAAGGGATGTGATTGCATTGGCAGGAAGGTGGTGAGGCTGAAGCTGGTAAATGCTGATAAAATCGTGGAAGAAATCACTCACAGGAAAGCCAAATCCACGTTGAAAGTGAGAAAGACGATGAACTTGCCTGGGTTTGGAGACGGAGCGATCTCCTCGGCAGCGAGGCGACACGTGATGCCCACGGGGATGTGGCGGGTCGCGTAGAGCCAATCCATGTCATCTTAGCAGACGAACGCGCCCGCCCAAACACCGCGCTCGTGAGTTTCCTCTTCCTCCTCCTCCTCAGCAACAATGGAGGCTTCCTCTTTAGTCATGCCTAGATTGGGGTCTGCGAAAGAATAGTCTGTGGTGGGAGACAGAGATTTGGAGCTGCAAGGCCCCATGGTGAAGGGCTTGCGCAGGAGCAGTGGCGTAGTCGCGGAGGAGTGGCAAGGCATGGCAGCAGCGACGCTATGCTAAGACCGAAGCGGTGGTGGTGGCGGCGTCGCTGTGGAGAAGAAGAGGCAGAGGGCAGGGGCGCGTGCGAAGTGGGGGAGCTTACCAAAGGACGCCCCTGTCCCCTATTTAACTGTGCCACAGGGGCGCGTAGTGGGATCAACCACCGCGGTGCGGCCACACGATGTGGTCGTGTATCCTCTAGGCTAGCCAACCAGATGCAGGCCACACCAAGGGCCACAAGGAGCACGGGATCCCACGACACGATGTTATGATATAGTTAACGAGGGGCTGCCGCGACGTGATGCGCACATCAGTTATTCCTGACATTCAATACAGTAACCGGTGCAGTAAACTGGCGCGGTCCTAAAAATGAGGCAAAGAGATGATTACCCTCCACGTGGGACATGGGGAAGCATATGAGAGAAGGAAATATAACTCGGATACATGGACAATAACCCGGTCAACGAGAAGTAACTCGGATTGAGTCAAGGGAACGACAAACCAAAGAGACCAGATTACGGAATAACTCGGCAAAGAAAGTGCAGATCTTGACAAATGGAACCTGCTGTGGCCTTATCAGCTGAAGTTGCTAAGACCGCACTAGCTTCAGGGACTGATGTTGGGGGGATACCCCCAAGTAGGTTCATGCCGGGGTATAAAGGCCGAGTTAGCTGAGGTACGGCACGGTCAAGGCGAATGCCGGCCGGGTCTCCTCAAGGCAGGCCGACTTACGAGGTAACCCGGCCTAGTGGGTGTTCACCTAAAATTAACCTGGCTGACATAAAATGTATGTCGGCTATACCTGATTTACCATGCGTGCAGGTACCCTCGTAGTCGGGTTAGCCAAGCGCTAGCCAGGTTACCACTTGGCTTCCAAGAGAAGGAAGGAATCTCCCGCTGGTCAAATGGTGGCCTCTGTCCACTGTAGCATTAGCGAAGCAAGCAGAGGGAAGGACCAGTGGGTTGTGGCTGACAAAGGTGACGCGGGCAGTGTCGCCTGACGTGATCCGTGTCTGGTGACGCCAAAAGACAAGGACCTCACAGAGGAATACGTCCATAGTCCGGACTAGCCGTTTAAAGTGAATAAAGAGGCATCTAGCTTTAACCAAAGGTCATATTTGTGGAATATGCTTCCACGTGTGCCCTAATTTTGTAACCTAGGATCCCCTATATAAGGAGCACTAGGGCCTCCATAGTGGGAGATCGATCATTCCGTTAAGGAAGAACTCGAGGGCTTTGTAATGAGGGGGGGGGGGTGTAAGAGAACTAGTCTCCTTCTCACGAACAACTCGAGTAGCCCTTGTAATCCACATCTAAAGAGAGAGTAATACAATCATCTGTGTGTGGATTCACCACACTATCCCTCCCTGGATTCCTCTAGTGCATATTGGCCCCATCTTTAGCCTATCCATGGCATCTGCCGTGCCACCACCACGACATTGATCAAGCTTCTAGCATGTGATTACTGTAGCAACAACAAACGCACAGACGACTCCGAAACACATTGTTTGTTAGCATGAAACAAATACCCATCATGGATGTTAGAACTTAGAGGATATTTAAATCTGATTTAGAAATAGAAAGTTAGAGAAAAGAAAATGAAAGGAACAAAAGAGATAAAAATATTGTGTACTAGTACTTGAGCACACGACCTAATATTTAAATGCCTATATAGGTGCATCCAGTTCCTCCGTGTAGTGTTATTGTTACTAAGATAGACAAGTAATTTTTATCCCTATACCGTGAAGAAAGTATCGAGCTGGGCTGGACTTCTTGTACCTAACCTGTTCTGTACAGCCCAGCTACCCTGGTCGTTTAGTTTAGTCGAGGGAGTCCGTCGCCACATCTATGCCCTAACCTGATCCAGCGCGGGCACCCCAGTCCGCCGCTGTGGCCGTTGTTGGGTCATTGTGGGCCCTGCGATGCCGTGAGTGTGCGATGCTGCCCACCACGGCCGTCTCCGTCAAGTCATCCGTCGCTAGCCAGATACCAAGCTCCCAATTGGTTAGTTCCTGGTTGTTTTTCAACGTAGCAATTTCTAGTCAGTCCTCGTGCTTGGTGTTGCCAAGGAATATATTGTCCCAACCTTTCTTAATCTGCTACCAGTTTGGTTTAATGTGTTGCCACCATGATCTGTTGTGACAAGTAAGGTACAGAAGTCGGTAGTGCTAGAAGAGATCAGGAGTTTCAGTAAATTCGAATTGATTTGTAGCTACGGTTCATTGCCCAAGTGACTGCACTGTTACGTCTTGATAATGTAATTAGGAAAGAGTACTACAGTAGATCATGGTTTTTGCTGAATAAACTCTTTTGGTTAGGGTCCTTTAACTGAATCATTTTTACCTAGTGTGCATGGGCGACCTGGAGCATCTTGGACAGGGACCGAACAATACTCCAAGCTTGCATTATTAGACATGAGTTTGAGCTTGTACCTTAGATATTATGCTAATGTTTTCCATGATAAATAAAAGGGGTGTGACTTGGTTATGATTAATCTGCCGTGTAGTTAGTATATATTTTTAGATTCAAGTCACCAGCTGAGAGCACGACCCATAGTTATTTATAAAAAAGGACATTTATGATATTGATCTGGTCATAACCGGTAGCTAGTTTTATTTGTGGTGCATTTTACCATTTATAATATTTAGAAGCTGTTCCTTATGTATATGAGTGAAGAGTCTCACACATAGGAGTGATGATATATTTTGCTTGTGTGCTTTTGAAGTGATGTTGTGTTTTGAGTGTGATATATGTTTCAATAAAGGTGTTGGTACTTCCAATTCAGAATCCAACAATTCACCTATTGTGCTCCATAGTTGAGGCAAGTGCATATCGGGATAATACTTTGCATGATTCTCTTTGCTTGACTTTTATTTTCTAGCACTTGTTATCATTTCGTGCTATTATATATTGGTTATATGTATGAAGATGAAAATGATACAAGGAAGGATACAGTTTAGCGAATGATACATTTGCACTTACATTCTTACATAGCATCTTATATACAGATAAAGCACAGTGCTGTGTTCTACTGAGGTAGACACCTTGAGACCGTCGATGTTGGGACGAGTCCCACATTGTCGGAAACCTCCACAAGTTGGAGCGGGTGGATGCCGACGGGTGTCCACTCGAGCGATACTGGCATACGCAAAAGAAAAGGAAAGTAAAAGATCATATAGACATACAGGGCAATCATTGTAGTTTGATTTGTGTTACAGAATAATCGTCGGTGTCGTGTGTTATGCTTTGCTTGTTATTTCGCTTGTACTTGTTGAGTATTTTATACTCACCCTTGTTGTTTTAGGTAAACTTTGAAGACGTCATGCATGGGGAATATGGGAGTAACACTTGCACCAACTTCTTATCACGATCACACTTTTGGAACAATTTTCTAGAACAATTAATTTGAGAGTTAGGGGTTAAACTTTGTCATAATGGTTGCTTGGAGTTTAGAAGTGTGCTTATTATTCTATGTTGATTAATTATTTATTTTGCGGACCTTAGTGTTATCGCGTGCGGATGGTAATATCTTCATAGTTGTGGAATCGTAGATTGGGCTATTGTTGAACTGCCCGATTAATCTTTTCTTGAGATTTACCCCTGTGCTCCTGTTTTATTTTACTGCCTGTCGTGGATGTCCTAAAAATAGAGGAAACTCTGCCGAATTTTCCTAAAACATCTTAGTTGTATTCTTTGTGTAGCATTACCAGGTAGGGTAGATATTTGGGATGTTACAGTTGGTATCAGAGCCTAGGCTTTAGGTCTCTGGAGTAGGTTAATAGTAAATATAATATTTTCTAAGATCTTTAACAACTAAAATTTGTCCTGGTTTAGCTTAAACAACTAAAAACTTGATTTAAAATTTAAACAACTTAAAACTTGACACACTGGTCCACAATAGGTTGGGTTTGGGTAATGCATTGCATTCATGCTTTCGCTATATTCTACTATTGATCTCTTTTATCCTTGTGTATGTTGATGGGCATGTTGACAATTGTATTGTCGGGAGGCTTACAAGCCTTTATTTGGGTACCACTGTCTTTGTTGGTAGTTGGCGAGAGAGAGGAAAAGAATCTTCATGGTTGATCAATTCAGCAACCCATGAATAACAAGATAAAGGTATCAGCTGGCTAAATTTAGAGATTTTTGTTATTTCGTTAGACTCATGAGGATATAGTTGAAGAGTTTTCCAATCAACATTTGGGTTACTATGATATTAGCATGGAAGATTAAAGCTATGTTTGCCTCGTTAGTTTCAAGATCCAATATCAAAGGAATTCGAGAGAATAGTTTGCTAATCTTAAAGATGAGGTGGAAAAGGGATATTTGTTTTCATAAGTGTGCATCCAGATTAGACAACCTAGCTAGTGTAATAGTGGAGTGCATAACATAAATGTTATGGAGACATATCTAGATCCAATTCAATATGAAGAGGTCTTTCCTCTATCCACCATCCAAACACCAATTTCCATTTGGCTTCCTTATTCTCTTTCATATATTCTTAGTAGTGCATCACCCGCATCTACCTTGGTTTGGTGATCATCATCCAATAGTGAAATTATTGATGTTGAATTATTCTTCGAGATTGTTGATGTACTCCAATGTCCCCACTGACCATTATTGTTCTAGAATTAACACCTTAAGTTTGCCCCATTCTACGTCTATAATATTCTTCCTTTGTCGTCGGATTGGTGACAAGTACGCCATGAGGGGGTCCTCGAGGCGTACGGAAGAGAGGGGTGTGAGACGTACGGTGTTCCGGGATGGTGAGCACACAAGTTTACCCAGGTTTGAATCCGCCGGCTTTGGACGGACCCTACTTCTGCTAGCAATCCAGTAATACGGCAGAACCAGAATATGGGTTACAAGAGTTTTGCCTGTGCAAGTTGAGATTGTAGACTATTGAGGTGTGCCCTAAAGGCTCTCCCTAGGACGGCTTATATAGATATTCGGCCTAGGGTTTACAGGAGAGATCTATCCGGCTACGACTAAGAGTCGGTTACAGAGTACATCTTGAACTACAAGTAACATTATGAGCCTAAGTCGGTAAGTCTTCTGGGCCTTCCCGTAGCCGGACTGAACTCAATCTCTTCTCCCTGACTGGACCGCCCGTGAAGCAAAGCTCTAACCCAAAGTGGGCCACCCTGGTCAGTGAGGAACTGTGAGGATACCCAGAAAGTATATCCCCAACAGCATCCCCCGGAAGTCTCCAAGATCCAAAGTCGGATTTATCTTCGTCTAGCTTGATCTTCGGCTTGCAGAATCTTGAAGGGTTCCTGAAACTTCACAACAAAAAATACAATCCGGGTCTTAAAAATAAGTCGGACCTATCAACAGGTTACTCGGATTTTCTAGCTTGATTTCAATCTAAGCCAGAATTTGGTCTCTAACGCCACCTGACACCAGTCATGGTCAAGTCACGTCAGCTGACAGACATCCTGTCAGCACGGCCATTGGTGGGTCCACGGTTCACGGAACCGAGGCGTCATTTTAATGCGTACGTGGAGATCGAGGCGACGTAATCATCGCGTGGGTCCTTCCCAGTTCCTTCCACGACACGTGGTGGTTACACTGTAGCATTTGCACGAATCTTGGCGTGGTTAGGTGGATATAAGGGGTGAGGATTCTCCTCCTCCTTTCTTCACCTGTTCCCTTTCCGTTTCCTCTCTTCCAAATCTCCCCTGCATGCATAGAGCTCCTCTGCTTTCCCCAAAAACTCCCAGCACTGCCCATCCTAGGTCACCAGCTCACCGGAGAAATGACTTCTTCATCCTCTTCCGGTTTGGCGACAGCAACGGCGACGGCGGCGACGGAGGTGGCGGCGGAGAAGAAAAGCTATCGCGGGGGCTGGATCCCCTGCATGCTAGACGACGAGAAGCTCCGTGGCGTGGAGATAGAAGGGCTCCTCCGCATCGGCGACTGGCGGAGCGACTTCGGGGAGACTGTCCCCATCCCGCACGCCGGCGAGCGGGTCCACTTTGGCACCCACCTCGACAGAGGTTTGTTGTTTCCTCTCTCGGAATTCTTTTCCGAGGTGATAGATCATTATAGTGTTCAACTCCACCATCTTCCTCCCAACTCTCTGCTAGAGATGAGCGCCTACGCGGCTTTGTGTGAGGGATTTCTCGGCATTAGGCCAAGTCTTACCTTATTCCGGTAGTACTTCCATGTCCGGAGAAATTCTATCACTGCCGGTAATCCATATATTACCGGTACAATTAGTTCTTCACTTAGACGCGAGCACGCATATCCCAAAATTCTTGCCAGTGACTCGGTCAAACAGTGGCCAGCCACCTTCTTTTATCACAAGGATATTCCGGCTCTCGACAAAGCCACTGCTTTGCCGGCTTTCGTCGACGGAGCTGCCACGACCCAACCGTCTTGAGACGAGGCTCCTCCGGCTCTCAATGACGATCTGATCCTCGCCAAGAGGCGGATCCAATATCTGATCAAACACAAAGGACTGAAGGGATCCGACTTGGTCCAATGTTGGGTCTCGCGCCAGATCCAATCCCTTCAGTACCACGGAGACCGACTGATGCACTCCATCACGTCGTCCAAGAAAGATTCCCTTCACATTAGCCCCAGAGACTATACCTCGTAAGGTTATATAAGCCAAATTAAATGGCTGATAAGGGAGCGGATCGAGAGGAGGATCCCGGAGGTTTCTCTGGATATGCATACGGCGGAAGACCCCGTAGTGCCGGTAAACTTCTAACAATAAACCTTTTTATGTGTTTCAATCTTTAAGTTTATATCGCAATACTAATATGTTTTCCTCTTTTCAGCTTGCTGACCTCCTCGAGTCGGAACTTGCACCACTCGAGGGATATCCTCCAGAGTTTTCTCAAGAGACGGAACTGGTCCCATTGCCGGACATTGCGCTTAAGAAACGCAAGGCTCCGACAGTGGCTGTTGGCACAAAGGAGGTGCCTATCATGAAGAGGTAACTTTCAACACAATTTCCGCCTTTGTACCTTACTCGAATTTTCTTCCGAGATGTCATGTTTTCAACTTTATTACATTCTCAGAGCTAAGCAGCTCATCAAGGGAAAGGGGAAGGGAACTTCTTCGAAGCCCCTGCGACAGATGAAGCTTTCCATGGCTTCTCCTGCCGTGGCTCCTCAGACTCCTGCCCCCAACCTTCCGCAACACCGGTGATCATTCCTTCTCTGGCTGTCGCAGAAGATCCGGCTCCTTCAGCGGAGCCTGTGATCCTTGAATCACAAACTGACGTCACCATGAGTGAGTCAGGTATAGATAAGGGTGAACCCTCTTCGGGAAATGATCCCTCGGCAGAGATCTTCGCCAAAACCTTCTCAGCAATCCGGGTCTTTCCAAATTTGGCTTGGCCCGAAAATCTGCAGAAGAGATCCAACAGCTGGCTAGGCAATTCCTAGAGAAAAGAAATTTATCCGCCGAAGAAGAAGCAAAAGAGGCAGATGACATCAAGCACTCTGACCTTCTTGAACAAGTGCGTCTTCGCGACGAGAGGATAAGGACTGGTGAGCTTCCAACAGTGCCAGTGGTCCCTTTGACTCTCGCTGAGAAGGTTGCTGTTGAAGTAAATGCGAGTTTGGATAAACTTACTCGCGAGCAATATGTAAGTCGGAATTCTAACTCTTGTTTTTCCCTCATTTCATATCATATCCTCTAGCCCCCAAGCATGAAGTAGGATATATAATCCGGGTTTATGCTTCCTTAGGATGCCAAAGAATGAACTAGTGTAGCCCCCAAGGCTCGTGCTGATATTAGTAAAAATATTAGCCCGAGTCTTTAGTAGACTTCTGACGTTGGGTATTCTGACTTATAGAAAATATGTTCCTATAACTAGGATTTGTTGAAAAATGTCTACAACAAGCGGAGAGAGATCAAGGCTCTCCGACTTAAGAATGCTGAGCTTAAGGAATCTAAGGATGAGGCCAAAGGTAAACATTCCGAGACTCAAACCTTGTCTTTCATGTTTTCATAGTCGAATTTTTTCTGAACTGTTGTTCTTTTTGACTTACAGCGCAGGTAAAATAGTCCTGCGCCATGATTGAAGAGGCCGAGAACCTCAAAACTTTGGTGGTGGAGAACAAGGAACTTCGCCAAAAGCTGGATAGGCTCAAAGCGGATCATGAGAAGAGAACAACTCAAGTTCTCAAGTCCTCCTCCATGTCTACTGACGAGCGCGATCGCAAGATTGCCGCTCAAGTTCAAAAAATCTCGGACCTCAATAATGAGCTGTGCAGAGAGAAGGACCTTTCCGAGGCACTCCAGGCTGAACTCTGGAGTCTTCGGGAAGAGAAGACCAAGATTGACAACGTCATCTTCGGTATGTTCCATCTGTCTGACTTGTCCATTTTCTTTGACTTCTTTCAATGTTGGATTTTCTGAACTATTTTGTGTATAGGTTCTCTGAACTTGACGGACTCCACCTCCGCCGAGCCCCGCACCCACCGGCTTACCCAAGTGGGTGACCTGCTTCATGACTTCCGCCAGTCCCTTGAGGATATTGGCGAAGCTCTCAAGATTCCGGACATGCATAGCATGTCGGATTTTCAGGTGCGGGACAAGGCGAAGGAGATGCCGCAGCTTGTCGAGGATTGGAATATGTCCTACGCGCGATCCGCAGCGCAGAACGCTCTCACCATGGTCATGAGCCACCATGGAAGCATGGAGATATGGCAAGTGACCAGAGGGTATTCTACAGTGGATGAAGACAGCCAGGAGCAGGACATCAATGCTATTATGGACTCCTGTGCCGGATATGGGTGTCACGTGGCTGATTTGACCAGCTACGACACTCCTTCCTTCACCCGCGTGGACAGTCCGCCTCCGCCTCCAGAAGAAGCAGCAGAAGTTTTCGACGATGACCGCACCATTTTGGATGTGGACATCTCGGAACGATATCAAGGCGATGTATCCAGCGAGCCGGTAGCTCCTTATTCTCCTCCTGCATCATAGATTGCCAGAAACATTTGTATTATTCTGAAAAAACATGATGGATCTGTAATATGCAGTACTATAATTTTGCTAGTGCTAAGCTTTTGATCTATTCAGCACTTTTGGCTTTAAATTTTTGTGTGCCTGAAATGTTTACATAAGCACTTGAACTTTTTCGCCTATACTTATCGTTTATCTAGCTTTCTGCCTCGTCCCTTTCGTGAGCCGGCTAAACCTTCTGCATGGAAACTTTGCCGAGTAACGGAGCTCAATTGCTAAACGAGTTTAAACTCAAAAACAAAGCCGGCTTCCAGTACTAACAATTCACTACTCGGAAAATACCCGCATCTGGCAATCAGACAAATAACCAAAGTAAAGACTAGAAACTTTAGAGTTATACCCGTGGGTAGCAATTTTAGAATCGGAAATCTAAACCAGAACGAACATGAGCATAAAGTACTTTCAAGCATTCTGGGATTTTCAACTATGACATGATCATTCGGAAGTAAGATGGTAAAAACTTCTCAGAAAAACTTGAGGCAACCAAAACTTTTATTTCTCACAGAACATGTACATATGTATGATTACAAAGAAGGATAAACTAAGAATAAAAGGGACGTAGCTGAGCAATATTCCACGGTCTGTCTAACTCATCCAGATTTGTACTTCCTCCAGCTCTCTTTCTCTTCTTAGTAGCAGGTCTTTCTTTGAGTGGCCTCATGTCAGTTAGGTAGTACGAACCATTGTGCAATACTCGACTAACTAAAAAGGGCCCTTCCCATACTGGGGAAAGTTTGTGTTTTCTTTGTTGCACAAGCCGGAGAACCAAATCGCCTTTATTGATGTGCGACTGACGCAATGTCAAGCCTATGGATGTGCGACTAACGCAATGTCAAGCCGAATATTTTGCTCCTTGCAGAATTCGGCCAATTCTCCCATAGAGAAGTTACTCCCGTTGTTCGTGATAATGCTATGCGGATAACCATACCGGATTATAACATCCTCGACAAATCTTTTGGCTGTTGCTCCATCACAACTAGTGATAGGCTTAGCCTTAATCCATTTGGTGAACTTATCCACCATCACTAAGAGGTGAGTAAATCCACTTGGAGCTCGTTTAAATGGTCCTACCATATCAAGCCCCCAGACCGCAAAAGGCCATGTTATAGGTATTGTTCGCAGCTGATCAGCCAGAACATGAGCTTGTTTGGCGTACTTTTGGCAGCCTTTGCACGTCTTGACTAATCGTTCAACATCTGCCTGAGCTGTAAGCCAGAACAATCCGTGCCTAAAAGCTTTTGCCACTAAAGATTTGGCTGCAGTGTGGTGACCACACTCGCCTTCGTGGATTTCTCTTAGGATTTCCACTCCTTCTTCCGGAGATACGCAGCGCTGAAAACCCCCAGAAACACTCCGCTTATAGAGCTCACCTTTAACTACCGTGTAGGCTTTCACTCGTCGGATAATCTCCCGGCTCAGAACCTCGTCTTCGGGTAATTTGCCATCTACCAAATAATCAAGGTAGGGTTGAGTCCAGCTGGGAATTACAGCCAGAACTACTATCAGAGGTGAGTCAGATTTGGTCGGATATTCCTCATCTACTCCCTTTATTGAGGGAACTTTGAGATGCTCTAAAAAAGCGCCATCCGGGACCTCTTTTCGCGCATAACCTATCCGAGATAGTGCATCTGCTTCCTCATTTTCTGCTCGAGGGATGTGTTGAACTTCAAACCCTTCGAACGATTTAGATAAATCATCCACCATAGCTTTATAAGCTGCCATGTGTTTATTTGCATTACAAATATCCGATACTTGTTGAGCAACAAGATCTGAATCTCCGTAACACATCAAACGTCGGATGCCAATATCCTTAGCAATCCGGATTCCATGCAGCAGTGCTTCATACTCGGCAATATTATTTGTCGCTTGAAGTGGATCTGCAACACGTATAGAAGTTTATCTCCTTGGGGTGATTTGAGCACCACGCCAGCCCCTGAGCCCCCTCGAGCCTTAGACCCATCAAAATAAAGGGTCCAGTATTCCGACTCAGGGAGGGTCATGTTCTCCTTCGTCTCTGTCCAATCAGCGACAAAGTCAGCAAGGATGTGGGATTTGATTGCTGTCCGAGGTTTATACTCAATATCAAAAGCTAAAAGCTCTATGACCCATTTGGCGACGCATCCTGTGGCATCACTGTTGTTGATTATATCTTTCATGGGAGCTGTGCTCACCACAGTAATTGGATGCTCCTAAAAATAATGTCGTAGCTTACGAGATGCTAGAAAAAACACCGTAAGCTAACTTTTGATAGTGCGGATATCGCTGTTTAGATTCTGTCAGGACCTCGCTGACAAAGTAAGTCGGACGCTGCACCAAGTGTTCCTGATTTTCCTCCGGTCTCTCCACCACCATAATGATACTGGTGACCTTATTTGTCGGAGCAAGATAGAGCAACATCGGTTCCTGAGGTTCTGGCACAGCAAGGATAGGAGTAGATGAGAGTACTTTCTTCAGGTCTTGTAGTGCAGCTTCAGCTTCGTCAGGCCAAGAAAAATCCTTGGTCTTTTTCAGGAGTTTGTATAATGGTGCGGCTCGTTCACAAGCCGGCTTACAAATCGACTGACCGCAGCGATGCAACCAGTTAGTCTTTGTACGTCCTTCAGGCGAGTTGGCCTGGAAATATTGAGTATAGCCTTGATTTTGTCCCGGTTCACCTCTATGCCTCTTTGAGACACGATGAAACCTAACAATTTTCTGGCTGGTATTCCAAAGAAACATTTCTTCGGGTTAAGCATGATGTTGTATTTTCGTAGATTGGCGAATGTTTCCTCCAAGTCAGAAATCAGCGTTTCGTTCTTTTTGGACATCACCGCAATACCATCCATGTATGCATGTACATTGCGTCCGAGTTGGTCATGGAGGCAACGCTGCATCGTGCGCTGGTACGTAGCTCCTGCGTTCTTCAGCCCAAAGGGCATCGTAACAAAACAGAAGGCTCCGAAGGGGGTTATGAATGAAGTTTTGACTTTGTCAGATTCCTTCATCCGGATTTGGTGATAACCGAAATATGCGTCGAGAAAACAGAGGAGTTCCGAGCCTGCCGTAGAATGGATAACTTGATCAATTCTAGGCAGAGCGAACGGATCTTTTGGACAAGCCTTGTTCAAGGCAGTATAATCAACACACATACTTAAATCAGTGGTGTCCTTTTTAGGGACCATTACAGGATTGGCCGACCACTCAGTGTGGATTACCTCTTCTATGAATCTGGCTAACTCGAGCCGTTCTAGTTCCTTAGCTATTGCCTTATGCTTTTCATCGCCGAAACGTCGTAAGGACTGTTTGATGGGTTTAGCGTTCGGGTTTACATTTAAAGAGTGCTCGGCAAGTTCCCTAGGTACTCCGGTCATGTCAGATGGCTGCCATGCAAGGATATCTTGATTTGCTTGGAGGAACTGACGAGCGTGCTTTCCTATGCGCTACCTAGGCCTACGCCTATCTGGGTCACCTTGGAGGGGTCATCATCCTTCAACGGCGTCTTCTTCGTCTCTTCTGATGCCTTGAACTCCGGATTTGGCTTTGTCACCTCCTTCTTCGTTGCGGGCATCTCGAACGGATCTATGATCTTCTTGATCTCTTGGTATTCCTGGACGTGCAGCACGACTTCAGCAAAGGCGGCATTTCCATCCTTGCACTCTCGCGCTTTCTTCAGGTCTCCCCTAATAGTGATTACGCTGTTGGGACCTGGATTTTTCATCATATTGTAAATGTAACACGGACGAGCCATAAAAGCCTAGTAAGCCAAACGTCCGAATATAGCGTTGTACACACTCTTGAACGGGACCACTTCGAAGGAAAGTGCCTCCGTCCGATAATTCTTTGGAGTTGCAAAGGTAACATCCAAAGTAATCTCCCCTAGGGAATTAGCTTGTCTTCCTGGGACAACTCCGTAAAAGATCACAGAGCTATGGTTCAGCTGGGTTTCCGAGATCTTCATCCGGCGTAGCGTTTCGACATAGAGAATATTGATACTACTGCCGCCATCCATGAGGGTCTTAGAGAAATCATAACCGTCAATAAGTGGATTGACGATTAAGGCGTATTTTCCTTGCCTGTGCAACTTAGGCGGATGATCAGCCCGGTCAAATGTGATTGCCACTTCCGACCAGTCCAAAAATTGGGGGACAGCCGGAATTGTTGCATTGAGCTCATGTAGAACTGCTTTCTTAACCTTTGCTGGTTGAGATCCGAGGAAGGTAACATAGGTGTCTTTCTTGGTCGGAAAATTTTTCTTCCCTTCCGGCTTGGGATTTGAAGCATCAGCTTCCTCCATGTCGGAATCTTCCTTGGTCTCTTTATCTTTTTCGGGATTCTTCTTTCCCTTCTTCCGCTTAGCTTTGTAGCCCGCAGTGTCATCTCTTTTGATGTCGTCATTGAAACGACATTCGGCGTTGGTGTGGGATGAGCCCCCATTGGCATCTAAGTGATGCACACATGGGTTATTGGAATTGTCGGCCCAAGAGTAGGTTTTGCCTGGTTGCTGGTCTCCTCTAGCCTGGACTCTTGAAGTCCCACGGCCACGCCCGCGGCCTCCACCACGTCCTCCTTGTCCTCCAGACCCGAAAGTAGCAATGACCACTGCTGTTTCCGCGTTGGGCTTTTCTTCCAAGGTATTTTTGTTCTTCTGAGCTTGTTGCTATGGTTGTTTTGCCGACTGTGGCACAGCTAGGGCGTTGAGTAATCCCTCTACATCATCGTCAGCATATGCATACTTGCTCACTATTTCTATCATCTCTCCCAAATCAGTGACCTTGTCACACTTCAAGCGATGGCGCAGTAGACCAATTGGGAGACCTGCAATGAAAGCTTCAATCCCAGTTTGATCATTTACTCCTTCACAGGAGTTCTTGGTGTCGATCCATCGTTTGAGGTAATCCCGACAAGTTTCTCCGGCCTTCTGGGTGCAATGCTGTAGGTCTCCGACCATACAGGGCCTCCGGTATGTGCCTTCGAAATTCCGAAAGAACGCACTTTGTATGTCATACCAGTTGTGGATGGTGTTCTCCGGAAGTTCATTAAGACATGATCGTGCCGTCTTCCGCAACATAAGTGGGAGATATCGGGTTGCGACCAGGTTGCTTCTGCCTTTGGCGATGCAACAAGCTTGGAAGAAATCCTGTAGCCAGGTATCTGGCCGAGCAATGCCGTCATAGACTTGGATATGTCTTGAGATAGCAAATCCTTCCGGGAATTTTGTAGCTCTGATACGTGGTCCAAAGCATTTTGGGCCACGTCTAAAGCATCTTGGATATGTCTGGATTGTTTCCGGCTATTCGACGGCCTCCGTCCGGAGCGTCATGATTTTGGTTCCGGGGAGGGTCTTCACTACGACGAGCCCCCTGCCGGCTTGCCCCGGCATGGTTTCCATCATTCCTTTGTCCGTCGTTCCCACTATGGTGAGGCTCAGCCTGACGGCTTGCGTGTCTAGGATGTGGCATTTTTTGACGATCCGCCTCCTGATGTTTCTCTTTATCTTCTCACCTTCGATCGTTCGACTCACGTCGGGGAGGATTCCTCGGATATAGTGCAGCAATGGCCTCTTGTTTGGCCGCTAGAGCAACGTTGCTCCAGTCACGTGCAGGTCTGTGATGCTGTCCTGATGATCCGGTTCTGGAGTAGTTTTCTTCCCGTCGGTCAGAACGTTCATGCGGTTCCGGAACACGCTGGGGCCTTATATCATTCCAGGCTGAGTCCGTGTGACATTGGTCGGATTTGGAGACCAGTTTTCCACTTCCCGATTTCATAGCCATCTGTTGCTCCAGACCCTTGGCGAGTAGATTGATGACCAATCGAACCTGTTCTGGGCCTGGGTTATTTGACAGGATATCTCGAGCTGCGACAGTGTTCTGTACCGGTGTTGGGTACACTAGATCTCCTTTGCTGTCGAGACGAGGCATCCCTGGATCTCCTTCAAAGAGGACCCTGTTCACTTCCGAAAATTTACCGTCACATGTGTAACGTTTCCGTGTCTTCTGATGCAACCAAGACATGTAATCCTTAGTTTACATGCATTTCTTTTCCCCCTCGATGTTTTTAGCTTCATCCAGGAGTTGTTGACGATGCGCTTCTAGGGCTTGGGCCCTTTCGTCCAGCTCTTCAGTAGTAAGTTCTGCAGCTGTAGGGATAGGTGTGGTTAATGCAGCATCGATGAGTTTACGCGCACCTTCAGTGATCACGTGTCCATCCACCGATTCCTCTTTTTTAGGCTCTTTTGGGAAAGTGCTCCATCCGAGTCTTCCTCATATTCCTCGGCAATCACCTCCTCTATTAGAGGGTCTTTTGCCGGGGTCTCGTTCTTCTTGTTCTTCTTCTTTGCCTTCTTGGCAGTGCCGGTAGCAAAGACGGCTTTGGGTCTGTTTCTCGGAGTCAAGCTCTGATCAGTACTTTCGGACATTTGGACTTCGGGATTGTCTCTAACTTCCATGTCATCCTGCGCTTTGGGAGAGTGTTCCCCGGATCCTTCATCCATGGCTTCTCCTTCCTCTGCAGCTTTGGAGTTATACTCCTCTTCATATTCCACGGAGAACTTTCGGAAATATGCCGACATCATCGATTCATCCGAGGATGCGGGTACGTCGGCGTTTGTTCCAATTGCCTCCAGTACAGAGTCGGTGTTGTCTCCAGCATCGGCAGAGCCGGATCTGGATCAAACGTATCCGACAAAGTGCGTTGCGCTCCTCCTGAGGTACCTGCGGATCTCGCGATCAGCTTCGTCGAAACTTTTGATGGTCTCGAGAATTGCATCTGCGCCTGAGTTTTGCATTATCATACGTCGCAGTGTGTACCTTAGGAAAGGTCTGTCTGTCCCGGCATCATCAGAGCCGGAATCGGTGTCGTTGATATGCTCCTCCTGGATTTCGACTTCCACAGGTGGGTCGATCTGGGATCCGACTTCTCCAAGGAGATCCGCTCCAGATTCGACTTTGACCGCTAGGTCTTCCTCAGGCTCGGATTTCTCCACTATCTCCGCAACTGGTGCGGGCTGGGTGGAATTAGGGTTTTCTGAGATCCGAAACTCTGCCGACTCCACGGACAGAGGGGATCCAGAACATTCTTCTTCCTCTATCATCACCGCTGGGGTGGGTGGGACAGGTTCAGCGAAACCGATGTAAACATCGATCTCGCCAAAAGACATGATTATGTAGGCAGTCATGGCCTCCCTAGCCGGAATCCAGGTCTCGTCGAGAACGATGAGAGGGATGTCGCTGGCGTAGAGGATGCAACCGACGACGATGGTCTCGCCGATTCCGATTCTTGCAGATTCCGCTCGGAATGCAGATCTGAAGCTCACTTGCCCCAAGATGGCGCCAACTGTCGTCAGATTGATGACAAGTACGCCATGAGGGGGTCCTCGAGGCGTGCGGAAGAGAGGGGTGTGAGACGTACGGTGTTCTGGGACGGTGAGCACACAAGTTTACCCAGGTTCGAATCCGCCGGCTTTGGACGGATCCTACTCCTGCTAGCAATCCAGTAATACGGCAGAGCCGGAATATGGGTTACAAGGGTTTTGCCTGTGCGAGTTGAGATTGTAGACTATTGAGGTGTGCCCTAAAGGCTCTCCCTAGGACGGCTTATATAGATATCCGGCCTAGGGTTTACAGGAGAGATCTATCCGGCTACGACTAAGAGTCGGTTACAGAGTACATCTTGAACTACAAGTAACATTATGGGCCTAAGTCGGTAAGTCTTCTGAGCCTTCCCGTAGCTGGACTGAACTCCGTCTCTTCTCCCTGACTGGGCCGCCCGTGAAGCAAAGATCTAAGAAGTAGGCCACCCTGGTCAGTGAGGAACTGTGAGGATACCCGGAAAGTATATCTCCAACATCCTTGACATTTATTGCTACCCCTTCTCCCATTGTTGAGTACAAATAATGGGGAACACAGTGCTCTCCGTGGAGGCAACCTATTTGTTCCTTTTAGAAAATTGTTTGTTTCTAAAAGCCTTTTCGTTGGATGCTATTCTAGGTGACAATATTGTCATTACTTTATCATCCGTAAGTGTTAGTTCCCTAGGTTAAGTAGGTAACCATCTATGAAGTGACCCTTTGTGTTTTTAAAAGTGTGTCTTATACACGCAACCCTGAGTGTTCTTGAAATATCGATAGGTTAGTTTTTGTAGTGGCTTTGCAATAACGATAGATGGGAGTTGACCTCGAACTCTAGTTCATGCCCATGAAATCTGTTTGTAATGAAATTGAGGATGACCGAGAGTTAACTTTCACTTACATAGTTAATAGTTCAGGTGCGGGATGGATTGTCCCCCATACAAATTACCCTTATTATTCATTTTTGTACATTGCAGGGGTGAATTGTTGTGTGCCTTTTCCTTTCATAAGTTGCGAGATGACACTGTGTAGCCTAAACCATAAAATGGTACGATGTTCCACTTGTAGAAGAGGCGACCACAATCAAGCGGAAGAGATAGAGTGAGGCTAAACCTTTGCCATTTTATGGTACTATACCATAAATATGACCTGCTAGACGACCATGAGAGTTTCATATAGGTTATGTTTTGTTCCATATCCAAAGTTAAAGAACGTTCAACATTCTTTGCACATGTAACATCTACAAGGATTCAAGCTTTACCAATAACAAAGACAATTGTTTATGACTTAGATGCTATGCTTGTATAAAAGTTCTTGAAGAAAGGGTTGTGGAGTTTTGCGTTGATCTTATTGCGGGCATTTGTGCTCTCTCTGTCTCCATATCGATTGTCACAACCATTTCAAAAACAATGGAAGGAGCTATTGGACGACTGTTATCCAAGGGTTTAGCTCGACGCTCTGTCTCACCTTAGGGTGTGCCCATTATTTTTACAACCAAGAGGAATGGAAGTTGGCAAAAAGAGTATGGATTATGATGTTCTTAACACCATAGCCATTAGGAGACATATTTGTTGCCCCGCATCTAGGACTTGTTTAACCGACTGATTTTAGTATGGGCATTATGATTATAGAGTTGTCTTTTGGGCTAGCCAATGTCCTTGCTGCCTTTATGAGAGCAATGAACAGTATGCTGCATATGTTCCTTAATAACTGTATGGCAGTATTCATTGGTGATATCCTCATATACTGAATAACAAGAAGAGCATGAAGCGCCATTTGATACTTATGCTTGAGACTTCGAGAAAGAATAAATTTTATGTAAAGTTAAACAAAGATTGGCTTTTGGAAGTTGTTCTTTTAGGTCATGTGTGTGTGCTCTAACACAATGGAAAGATTAATTCTTTATCTTCTAGGCAATTTAAAGGCACGAGTCCTATTTTTGGTATAGAGCTTACACTTGTTGTATTTGCACTCAAGCTATGGATGCGTTGTCTTTATGTGAATCTCTGGTGCTTTCACTCATCATAAGAGTCTCAATTACCAAATTGAGGCATAGGCGGTGGGTTCTCTTGTTATGAAACAATTTATCCATTAGTCATCCATTCTAGATAGAGATAAGCACAACATCATGATGGACTGTTACACACATTACGAGAGCGTATTCTCAAAGGTAGAAACAGAAAGTATATTATAGACAAACAAAGAATGTTTTTATTCCCTTCTTTGTGTGCCACAGTAGTCTCAGGTGGTGTAGGACATACTAAGGGGGGCACATCGAACACCATAAGCCGTTCATCCTAGACAGCTAAATATGTTTCAGGACAAAAAAATTTAACTCATTGGTGGAAAAGAAGGACCTTGAGGTGGTCAAGCAGGTGTCCCTTCTAGGGTTCTTCATTGAGTAAAGGCTTAGAATAAGAGGCTAGCATGGCTATTGCAATCCTTTGGCGTTCTAGTACGGCAACAGGATGATACTGCAATCAATTTTGTTGTTAACCAACTTCATATAAGCGAACAGAGAAGGATGCAATTTGGATGGTCGTGAATCAACTTACCAAAGTTTCTGATTTTATTCCTATTCGCACTACCTATTTGGAAGTGACTTGCTACAAGCATATGCTCGTCGGATGGTTTGGTTTCATGGGGATCTAAACCATTACTTATAGGGATTCCAAGTTTGTAACAAAGTTCTTGGAGAGCTTGCAGAGTGCCTTGTTACACAATCGAGACTTAGTATGGTGTTTCATCCCTAGACAGATTGTCGGTCAGAGCGTACAATCCAAACTTTAGAAGCTATATTGAGGTGTTGTGTCCTATCTTGGCAAGGGAGCTAGGAGGATCACTTACCACTTGTGGAGTTCACTTATAATAACAATTATCATGCTACTATACGAATGTCACCTTATCATGCTTTGTATGGAAGGAACCTTTGATCCCCACTTTGTCGGAATGTCATGAGTTAGAAGGCAATACTCAGCAACAAACTACGGAGATGGTAGTTGATATTAGACAACACTTGTTGACTACACAAAACAGACAAAAGAGCTACATTGACTCTTAAGAGGTTAAATGTGAAATTTATACTAGACGTAGGCATACTTTTAAGGGTAGAAGTTATTTTAATATCAAAGGAAAGTTTGGTCCACACTATATTGGACCTTTAATGATAGTGCATGAGTCACAAAGATAGGATAATGCCTTGGGTTTCTCCGTGTCATGGAAGAATTTCCATGATCTAGAATGACAAATGACCATAGAGCCAATTATGATTAAACAAGATTTAACCTTTGGGGCTCGTCCTCCGGAGATATTGGAAGAGTCTGAGAGAGTGATAAGGCATATAACGCTAAAGTTTCTGAAGCTTCTTTGATCACAACATAACGAGCATGAGGCAACTTGGGATATGCTTGAGTCCCGCGAGTGCTAGAAATATCCAGAATTATTCATGGTTGGTTTGTGATGCATGATTTTAGTATTACATGCATATGTTTAGTGGTGCGAGTAGTAGAATAAGGAAGAATTTAGGGTCGAATTCTGTTTAAGGGTGTAAGAATGTAATGCCCCAAAATCTGGTGCTAATTTTTTGTGCATATCCAAGAAAATATGTAGAACTTTGAGGATATTTAAATCTGATTTAGAAATAGAAAGTTAGAGAAAAGAAAATGAAAGGAACAAAAAAAATAAAAATATTGTGTACTAGTACTTGAGCACATGACCTAATATTTAAATGCCTATATAGGTGCGTCCAGTTCCTCCGTGTAGTGTTATTGTTACTAAGATAAACAAGTAATTTTTATCCCTATACCGTGAAGAAAGTATCGAGCTGGGCTGGACTTCTTGTACCTAACCCGTTCTATATAGCCCAGCTACCCTGGTCGTTTAGTTTAGTCGAGGGAGTCCATCGCAACATCTGTGTCCTAACCTGATCCAGCGCGGGCACCCCAGTCTGCTGCTGCGGCCGTCGTTGGGTCGTTGTGGGCGCTGTGATGCTGTGAGTCTGCGATGCTGCCGTCCATGGCCGTCTCCGTCAAGTCGTCCGTCACTAGCCAGATACCAAGCTCCCAATTGGTTAGTTCCTGGTTGTTTTTCAACGTAGCAATTTCTAGTCAGTCCTCGTGCTTGGTGTTGCCAAGGAATATGTTGTCCCAACCTTTCTTAATCTGCTACCAGTTTGGTTTAATGTGTTGCCACCATGATCTGTTGTGACAAGTAAGGTACAGAAGTCGGTAGTGCTAGAAGAGATTAGGAGTTTCAGTAAATTCGAATTGATTTGTAGCTACGGTTCATTGCCCAAGTGACTGCACTGTTACATTTTGATAATGTAATTAGGAAAGAGTACTATAGTAGACCATGGTTTTAGCTGAATAAACTCTTTTGGTTGGCCACCTCAGGATTTAGGATGATACTAAAATTGTTAGGGTCCTTTAACTGAATCATTTTTACCTAGTGTGCATGGGCGACCTGGAGCATCTTGGACAGGGACCGAACAGTAATCCAAGCTTGCATTATTAGACATGAGTTTGAGCTTGTAACTTAGATATTATGCTACTGTTTTCCATGATAAATAAAAGGGGTGCGAATTGGTTATGATTAATCTGCCGTGTAGTTAGTATATTTTTTTAGATTCAGGTCACCAGCTGAGAGCACGACCCATGGTTATCTATAACAAGGTACATTTATGATATTGATCTGGTCATAACCGGTAGCTAGTTTTATTTGTGCTGCAGTTTACCATTTATAATATTTAGAAGCTGTTCCTTATGTATATGAGTGAAGAGTCTCACACATAGGAGTGATGATATATTTTGCTTGTGTTCTTTTGAAGTGATGTTGTATTTTGAGTGTGATATATGTTTCAATAACAGGTGTTGGTACTTCCGATTCAGAATCCAACAATTCACCTCTTGTGCTCAACAGTTGAGGCAAGTGCATATCGGGATAATACTTTGCATGATTCTCTTCGCTTGAATTTTATTTTCTAGCACTTGTTTTCATTTCGTGCTATTATATATTGGTTATATGTATGGAGATGAAAATGATACAAGAAGGATACAGTTTAGCGAATGATACATTTGCACTTACATTCTTACATAGCATCTTATATAAAGATAAAGCACAGTGTCGTGTTCTACTGAGGTAGACACCTTGAGACCGTCGACGTTGGGACGAGTCCCACATTGTCGGCAACCTCCAGAAGTTGGAGCGGGTGGATGCCGACGGATGTCCACTCGAGTGATACCGGTATACGCAAAAGAAAAGGAAAGTAAAAGATCATATAGACATACAGGGCAATCGTTGTAGTTTGACTTGTGTTACAGAATAATCGTCGGTGTCGTGTGTTATGCTTTGCTTGTTATTTCGCTTGTACTTGTTGAGTATTTTATACTCACCCTTGTTGTTTTAATTGTTTTAGGTAAACCTTGAAGACGCCATGCATGGAGAATATGGGAGTAACACTTGCACCAACTTCTTATCACGATCACACTTTTGGAACAATTTTCTAGAACAATTCATTTGAGAGTTAGGGGTTAAACTTTGTCATAACGGTTGCTTGGAGTTTAGAAGTGTGCTTATTATTCTATGTTGGTTAATTATTTATTTTGCGGACCTTAGTGTTATCGCGTTTGGATGGTAATATCTTCATAGTTGTGGAATCGTAGATTGGGCTATTGTTGAACTGTCCGATTAATCTTTTCTTGATATTTACCCCTGTGCTCATGTTTTATTTTACTGCTTGTCGTGGATGTCCTAAAAACAGAGGAAACTCTGCCGAATTTTCCTAAAACATCTTAGTTGTATTCTTTGTGTAGCATTACCAGGTAGGGTAGATATCTGGGGTGTTACACTCCCAATAGAACACAAACGATATGGTTTAGCAAAATCATGATGACTTGCATACAAATCAAATAAAATCTCTAAACCAGGAACTTTGATATCCAATTGTGCTAATAACATGTACTTCCTAGATAAAGCATCGACAACAACATTATCTTTTCCCTTTTTATGTTTAATATTGTATGGAAATCAATAACTCAACCCACTTAGCAAGACTCCTATGCAAGTTAGTTTGAGCTTTCAGATGTTTTAAAGCTTCATGATCAGAATGTATGATAAATTATTTTGGCCACCGATAATATTGCCAAACCTCAAGAACTCTAACAAGCGCATACAATTTTTTATGATAGACAGGATAATTTAACTTTGCACCAGAAAGTTTCTTAGAAAAATATGCAATGGGACATCCCTCTTGCATCAAAACACCACCAATCATATGCCACTAGCATCACATTCAATTTCAAATTGCTTAGAAAAATCTGGTAGTGCAAGCAAAGGTGCGGAAGTCAATAATCGTTTTAGCTCATCAAAAGCATGATCTTGGGTTATGCCCCACTCAACAGGTACACCTTTCTTAGTTAATTCAATTAAAGGTGTAACAATAGTACTAAAGTCTTTCACAAAATGTCTATAGAAACCAACTAGACCGTGAAAACTTCATACTTGACTCACTCACGTTCATGGGAGTAGGCCAATTTTGAATTTTTTTATTTTGGATGAATCTACCTCTACTCCATGTTTAGAGACAACATATCCCAGAAATATAACCTTATCTTTGCAAAATGTACACTTTTCAAGATTACCATATAACTTAGCATCTTGTAACACTTGCAAGACTTGTCTAATATGATTACTATGTTCATGTTCATTGCGGTTGTACATTAACATATCATCAAAATATACAACCACAAACTTGCCAATAAAATTCCTTAAGACATGGTTCATTAATCTCATGAATGTACTAGGTGCATTAGTTAAACCAAAAGGCATTACTAACCACTCACATAAACAAAACTTAGTCTTAAAGGCAATTTTCCATTCACCCCTTCCTTCATCCTAATTTGATGATAACCACTATGCAAATCAATTTTAGAGAAAACAGCATCACAACTCAATTAATCTAACATATCTTCCAAAAGTGGAATAGGATGACAGTATTGAATAGTTATGTTATTTATAGCTCTACAATCTATACACATGCGCCATGTACCATCCTTCTTAGGAACTAAGATAACAGGAACAACACAAGGGCTTAATCTCACACAAATATAACCTTTGTCGAGAAGCGCTTGCACTTCTTTCTGAATTTCCTTTGTCTCTTCAGGGTTGGTGTGATATGGTGCATGGTTGGGCAGCGCTGCTCCTAGAATCAAGTGAATTTATGATCAATACCTCACAAAGGTGGCAAACTTGCATGTACTTCTTATGGAAACACGTCGCTGAATTCTTGTAACACATTAGAAACACCAAGAGAAAGAGGGGTCATATCATTAGAAACAAAAACCTCACCCCTATACATGGGCAAAAGAGGCACTAAATCCTCTCATGTCTTCCTTGGTGTCTAATATAAGAAAATTGGGCACTCTCTCACTTTCCGTTATATCACTCATAGCTGTTACATTATCTCGCCAATCAACTAATGAAGGTGCATCCTCCAAATTGACTTTAGTTTTCTGACGAGATTCATTGACATTATCTTATGGTGACATAGGTTTGATGACCCACAAGTATAGGGGGTGTATCGCAATATTTTCGATAAGTAAGAGTGTCGAACCCAACGAGGAGCAGAAGGTGTTGACGAGTGGCTTGGAGCAGGAATTCTCTATAAATACTTAGCAACCGGATTTTTAGGGTTTTTTGATAATGCAGGTAAATAAAGTACGAGTAAGTAAAAGACAGTAAGAATAAATGCAGCAAGTTGCCCAATCCTTTCTTTAGCAAATGACAAGCTGGTTGTATTACTTAAGATGACCAAACATTCTCGAGGACACATGGGAATATCGTCAAGTGCTTTCGCTTCATATAGTTGATTAATCTTCTTTAGTTTGCTAAGTGTTGTGTGGGTGAACCTGTGCTAATGTACCGACCTTCCTAGGACTAATACATACTTGTGATTATACCCCTTGGAAGCATCTGCAAGTACAAGAAAGTAATTAAGGTAGAAACCTAACCACAGCTTTAAACTCTAAGACCCTGACGTCCCTTGTGCAAAGGTTTCCTAACGGGGGTTCAGGTTTCTGTCACTCCGGCAACCCCTACGATTAGTAGCAAAATACACAATGCATTCCCCTAGGCCCATATAGGTGAAGTGCCATGTAGTCGACATTCACATGACACGACTAGAAGAAATACAACACAACTTAAATATCAAACCATTGAATCTTTCTCAACACAACTCCACTACTAACAACATGACTTCTCCCATGTCCTCAAGAACAAAACAAACTACTCATAAGACAACATATGGATCATGATCAGAGATGAAATAATGATGTGTAACAATCTGAACATAAACGACAATTCAATGGTTCACTCAATAGCATCAACTACAAGGAGTAATCAACACCGGGAAAGTTTGCCCTAAGAACTATGCAAGATTCAACCCAATTGTTACAGCGGTATGAAGTGGTGGTGATGTTTCTGGTGATGATGATGGTGGTGATGATGATGATGATCCTGATGAAGTCCAGCTTGATGGTGGTGTTGATGGCGACGATCTCCCATCTTCGGGAAGGAATTCCCCCGGCAGAATTCTATCTGCCAGAGAGATATTTCTCTCTCGGTGTTTTTTGCCCTGTAGAGGCGGCGGAATATTTCTGTGGTTGCTTCCTGAGTCTTAGAGTTTCGGGAGGATAATATACGCCAGAGGGGAGAGCTGGAGTGGACCAGGGCGGCCACACCACCTGGTGGCGTGGCCTGGGGTGGCCCGCGCTAGGGGGTGGTGTGGGCCCCCTGTGGCCCATCTCCACTTGTATTTTTGGCTTCCTTCGTCTTCTGGAAAAATAGGATTTTCCATGTATTTTCCCGGATTTTCTTATCTTCGCGAATTTTGCCTCCAAACAGCACCTTTTCCATCAGAATCCAGACTACAACGATCCATGCTCCAAAAGTCATCAACCATGCAAAAACAGATGAAATAACATAAGTATCATCTCTTAATATGAAGTATATCAATGAATAACAGTAAATTATGATATAGAATAGTGATGCAACATGGATGTATCAACTCCCCCCAATCTTAGACTTCGCTTGTCCCCAGCAAAACTGAACTCAATAAACATGACCTCAGATTTATGGAGTGAAGAGTCGATAAAAGAATATAGACAAGAAGCATCAGATTCATCAATACATAAGTCATAATAGAAGACAACTCACTATTATATAACTTTAACTTGTAATAAGTAAAGGAAACACAATAAAGATACATAAAGTAAATCATAATTTGTAATGGCAAACTTAGCTCTTGGTCAAAGAATAGTTGACAATTTGCTGGAGTTCACAAATAACTGATTTTCAATGATAGCTTTCAAAGTAGTAGACACTAAGATAAGAGAACTGCAAAACAAGGAACATAAGAAACATATTGAATAAATCATCATATGAATGAATGAAACACAACAACTCAAAATACTTGCTGAGGTAGAAGGGCATAGGTTTACTGACTCAACTAAAAAGTAAAAGAAAGGCCCTTCGCAGAGGGAAATAGGGATTTCAAGTTTCATAAAGAGCTTCCAAAAATTATGGTTCTTATTAGCTTTTAGTTCTCATTGCCCCTATCATAGGCATCTTTAGGTGATTAAGGTTAAAGTGATCAAATATGAGGATATGCTTGACAAGTTGCAAGTTGAAAATCTCATGTCCCTTGAATACGAGGGCTGCTCCTCATGCTACTCAATTTTAGTCACCGGTAAGTTCTTGTCATAGTAAGTACATGTGTATCATGGAGAACCGCCAATGGGGTACCCCTTGCCCGATGATACGGAAGAATCCCCATATCAAAATGACAAGGCAAGCAGACAACAAGCATCTCAGCAATCTTCTTATTTACCATGGGAATATGGTGCTTTTTTTCTCTATTTCCTCTTTTCTCATTTTTTTTCTTTTTCTCAATCTCTATCTCTTCTCTTTTTTAATAAGAAGAATGCTTCATAGATGCTCATTATGGTTATGCTGCAGGTTTCCACCATGACAGCATGGATTAGACTAGCGGCCCATGTGTTTCTCTAACACACATACATAACTCCATGGACTTACAAGCTCCCCTTTCATTTCACACCGACGACATCCATAGACAAAAGGACATGATATCAACTAGGTACAAAGCACCGGTGCAATGTTGAAAGTGTTCCCCATGACAGCATGTTTCTGTTAATTCTCAACTTACAAAGCGCAAGCATATACGCAACATAGATGGGCATAATGGTTCAAGTTTATCAAGTGCAAGAAAGTAAAGTGTGTCATCAAGTTTGTGAGAGCTTTAATCACTAATCTTCTCATAACAAGTTTAATTTGTAAGGTAGATAAAAAACATGAATTTACTTGGAATAGCAATAGTGCTAATAGGTAGGTATGGTGGACACAAATGGCATAGGATTTGGTTTAAGGATTGGATGCACGAGAAGCAATCCCTCTTAGTACAGGTTTTTGGCTAGCAAGGCTGGGGAACAAGCATAAGAGTTGAAGGAAACAAACAAACATACAAGTGACAAAAACAAACATGCAATCTTCCTTGGAAGGACAAAAGATCTTAACTAGATAATACTAAGCTTATGAGCAAATCAAGAAAGAAAGATGATAAAATTATATTTCTTTAAGAGTACTTTTATCTTTTTCATTCAACTCTCAAAAATAGTGTTGCTACCGACCGAGCTAGGTTTGCCAAAACCAACTAAATTAACTCAATGATCCCAAAGTGATACCAATACTAACGACAAGATCAATCATATAACCATGAATTTAAAACTAATATAAGATATGCAAAAGAGTAAATGATAGAACTTCTCATTAATATTCCATAACGGCAACTCACACCAAGGGATACATAGATATCTAACGAGATGGGGGACACTTCCATAATGCAAATCATCCTACATGATAACTTATCTATTCATGATATGACTCTACTAAAAAGGTAAAAAGATGGAATATAGTGATGTGATACCGCGGCACTCCCCCAAGCTTGGAACAAACCAAGGGGATGCCAAAACCTGATGACGAATTACTCCTTCGGTGGTGGTGGTGTTCTCTCGATGAGCTCTTTGATAAATTCTTCCGGAGTCACCACTTGGATAGCATCAATATCTTCATCTTCATACACATATTGCTTGAGTCATGAAACCTTTCACTTTCTTATTACACCATTTTCTCCACTAACCTGGAAATTTCTTTCACACAAAACTCCACACAATTCTCATTAGCAACATTAGTGTAAGCGAGGTAATAAACCTTTTAAGTCCAATTTCAACTGAAATCCATCAAATCATAAGCTACTGTAGCAACTCCTTCCAAAAACCGAAAAAGAATTCAAAAAGGAAATCGACTTAAGAAGCAAATGCAAGAGTGGCAAAATCTGTCAAAACAGACCAGCAGGTAAAGATCAATTTTTTCTAACATCTTCTGTTGCTCAAATCAAAAAGTGCAAAACTAACGAAAGTTAAATAATAACCCGGGGCAGAAGCAAAAAAAATTACAGCTCAATCCGACATACAGAAATCTCTTACGAATTTTTACGGTGAAGCACAAAAATCTGTTTCGGGACAGCAACTTCCCCCAAATCTTACTTCTCTCTCATTACAGGTTGATCTTGACACAAAAACCAAACAAAAAGGTAAGGAGAGGTTATTACCGGAGTAATAATAACTTCCAAGACTCAAAAAAACAAAAACAAACTTAAAACACAAATAAATTGGGTTGTCTCCCAAAAAGCTCTTTCTTTATAGCCATTAAGATGGGCATGATAATTTCAATGATGCTCAGATAAGAATATGAATTAAAGTGAAAGAGAGCATTAATAAGAAAAAATACACATTTTTAAGCCTAACCCACTTCCTATGGAAGGGAATTTTGTAAACAAACAAGTTGTTGAAACCAGAAGTTGTAAGCATAGGAAGGCAAAAGAAGTGCAACATAAAAACTTTCAGCATAGAACAAGGAAACTTGATATTATTGAGATGCATAAGAACAGTCTTCCCTCTTTCATAATAACTTTCAGTGTCATGCATAAACTTAATAATATAACTATCACAAGAACTGTTATAGCAATGATCACTTATCCTAACAGAAAACACAGGGACACTAGCTCTCATAACACTACTTTGTGAAACAATATTAGGGATATCCTTACAGAGGATAGTGTGTCCATCTTCTTCATATTTAGTGACGAAATCTTTCACATTTTCTATTATAGGTTCATCATCCATTTGTTTATTAGGTTCAACAACTTTATTTGTACTTTCATTACCCATACTAGCTATCATAGAATGTTCCTTTATCTTAACTGGGAAAGGAATTTCCTCAATGTAAAGTTCAGGTAAAGCATGATTAGCAATATAAACTTCAGTATTTATTGCAGGAACACATTTAGCAACATCTTTATATGGTTCATGATACTTATTCCACTTCTTTTTAGGAACTTCAATATAGGAAGTAAAAGCCTTAAAATAAGTTGCAATAGCTTGAGAATCAAGACCATAAGCATTTTGAAATCATCAGATCCCATAAAAGATTCAATGCATTCATAATCATAATTTATACCTGACTTTCTTCCTTTGTCATTCTCCCATGCTTCAGCATTGTCTTGAATACAGTCTAGAAGATCCCATTTAGCTTCTTCTTCCATGCGAGTGAATGATCCATCACAAGAGGCATCCAATAAATCCTTATCATGAAGAGAAAGTCTTGCATAAAACTTATTGATAATAATATTGTTGGGGAGCTCATGAATGGGACATTTGAGCATTAGTAACTTCAATCTCCCCCAATCTTGAGTTGTACTCTCTCCATCAAGAGGCCAAAAGTTGTATATTTGATTCCGATCTTTATGAATGTCACTAGGAGGATAAAACTTTGAATAAAAGAGAGGTACTATTTCCTCCCATTCAAGAGCTTGGCCATTCTTCAGCAGCTTATACCATTCCTCAGCTCTTCCTTTTAGTGATAATGAGAATAAATTCTTCTTGACTTGATCTATAGTAATACCTACACACTTGAACAACCCGCATAATTCGTGTATAAAGATCAAATGATCACTGGGATGGACAATTCCATCTCCAACATAATAGTTATCCATAACACGATCAATAATTCTTGTAGGTATTTTAAAAGTATCATTCTTAGCAAGTGGTGGTTCATCTACTACCTCAGCAGTGGTAGTAGCATTAAGAATAAGAAACTCAGCGAATTATCCATATTGAAAATAAAGCAACTAACAGAAGTAAACAATACTCACAGTAGAGATTTCCTTTACTAATTCCACTCTCCAATAGTGCTTCACTCCCTGGCAACGGCACTAGAAAATAGTCTTGATGAGCCACAAGTATAGGGGGTGTATCGCAGTATTTTCGATAAGTAAGAGTGTCGAACCCAACGAGGAGCAGAAGGTGTTGATGAGTGGCTTGGAGCAGGAATTTTTTTTAAATACTTAGCAAACGGATTTTAGGGGTTTTTGATAATGCAGGTAAATAAAGTACGAGTAAGTAAAAGACAATAAGAATAAATGCAGCAAGTGGCCCAATCCTTTCTTTAGCAAAGGACAAGCCGGTTGTATTACTTAAGATAACCAAACGTTCTCGAGGATACATGGGAATATCGTCAAGTGCTTTCGCTTCATATAGTTGATTAATCTTCTTTAGGTTGCTAAGTGTTGTGTGGGTGAACCTGTGCTAATGTACCGACCTTCCTAGGACTAATACATACTTGTGATTATACCCCTTGCAAGCATACGCAAGTACAACAAATTAATTAAGGTAGAAACCTAACCACAACTTTAAACTCTAAGACCCTGACGTCCCTTGTGCAAAGGTTTCCTAACGGGGGTTCAGGTTTCTGTCACTCCGGCAACCCCTACGATTAGCAGCCAAATACACAATGCATTCCTCTAGGACCATATAAGTGAAGTGTCATGTAGTCGACGTTCACATGACACCACAACTTAAATATCAAACCATTGAATCTTTCTCAACACAACTCCACTACTAACAACATGACTTCTCCCATGTCCTCAAGAACAAAACGAACTACTCACAAGACATCATATGGATCATGATCAGAGATGAAATAATGATGTGTAACAATCTGAACGTAAACGATAATTCAATGGTTCACTCAATAGCATCAACTACAAGGAGTAATCAACATCGAGAAAGTTTCCCCTAAGAACTATGCAAGATTCAACCCAATTGTTACAGCGGTATGAATTGGTGGTGATGGTGCTGGTGATGATGATGGTGGTGATGATGATGATGATCCTGATGAAGTCCAGCTTGATGGTGGTGTTGATGGCGACGATCTCCCATCTCCGGGAAGGAATTCCCCCGGCAGAATTCTGTCTGCCAGAGAGATATTTCTCTCTCGGTGTTTTTCGCCCTGTAGAGGCGGCGGAATATTTCTGTGGTCGCTTCCCGAGTCTTAGAGTTTCGGGAGGATAATATACGCCAGAGGGGAGAGCTGGAGTGGACCAGGGCGGCCACACCACCTGGTGGCGCGGCCTGGGGTGGCCCGCGCCAGGGGGTGGTGTGGGCCCCTTGTGGCCCATCTCCACTTCCCCTTCTGGCTTCCTTCATCTTCTGGAAAAATAGGATTTTCCATGTATTTTCCCGGATTTTCTGATCTTCGTGAATTTTGCCTCCAAACAACACCTTTTCCATCCGAATCCAGACTGCAGCGGTCCATGCTCCAAAAGTCATCAACCATCCAAAAACAGATGAAATAACATAAGTATCATCTCTTAATATGAAATATATCAATGAATAACAGTAAATTATGATATAGAATAGTGATGCAAAATGGACGTATTAAGGTTGCAAATTGATTTTTCTTCCCTTGAAATCCAAATGATATGTATTGGCCCAGCCATTATGTTGCATGGAACGTTCAAATAGCTACAGTCGACCCAATAACAAATGACAAACCGTCATAGGAACCACATCAAAATCAATGGAATCATTGTATGGTCCTATCTCAAAATCAACATGCACCATGTGTCTAACCTTCATCTCACCATTGTCACTTAACCATTGAATATAATATGGATGAGGGTGTGGTAGATACTTTAGTTTCAGCTTGGCACATAACTCATTGCTTGCTAAATTGCGGCAACTTCCACCATCAATGATTACCTTGCAAGATTTATATGGACCAACAAGTGCCTTTGTTTGGAACAAATTACAGCGCTGACTTGTAGCACTAGACTGAGGCGTCACAATGAGAGGCCACTGAGAAACAATAATGGTTGGTGCAGCAAAGCAAACACATCAACACCATCATCACTAGGGTAACCATCATCATTCGAAGCATCCAGATCAGCATCATCTCCTATATCATACTCATTAGCCTCATTAAGATACATGGCCTTCTGGTTAGGACAATCCCGCTTGAACCGACCCTTGCCACCACATGTATGGCACTCCATATCACAATTACGTGTCGTAGACATGTTCGAACTGGTACCACTCGCTGCAAGGGCTGTTTTCATTATATTGGAAACACTAGAAGTTGGTCATGTTGATGTAGACGGGCGATCATCAGGACTTGCACTAGATGTGGGCGCATACGAACTAGTCCATGAATAGAAACGCCCACCTCTTGTGGAACGAGATTTGATTAGAGCTTTTGGGCTTCAGCCTCACGTGCATGATGTAACAACTCATTCATATCATGATACTGATGGTGCTGAACACTACTCTTGATGCTAAACTTTATTCCATGGAGAAAACATTGCATGGTCATCTCAATAGACTCACATACTCTTGGTAGTTGTAGAAGCATCTTCATGTCCATATAATATGCATCAACGATCATAGAACCTTGCTTCACTTGTTGTAACTTGTCGAAGATAGAATGCAAATGATTGGGAGGAACAAAACGAGCTCACATAACCTCCCTCATGGTGCGCAAAGTAATGATAGGTGGATCACCATCTTCGTGCCTTGCTCATACAATTCCATCGCACCATTGCAATGCATAACCATCAAACTCTGAACTAGCAAGCTTGATCTTTATATCTTTGATATAGTCATGCAAGTGCCATAATTTCTTTATCTTCAGCTCCCAGGTGAGGTATTCTTCAACATCAGGTCCTCCCTCAAATCTGGGTATGGAAAATTTGGGCTCACCCAATCCATCATCGGGCTGTGCAGGTGCATGTAGTGGATAACATTGAGCACCAAAGGGTGCAAAGCCACACACACGGCCTCCATGAGCACCACCATAGCCTGCAGGGCCATCACCACGATCGCTGCCAACCACATGGGTAGCAGCCAAATTACCATCATTGATGCGGACATCATCATCATCAGCATGTGGGTGTTGTTGTTGTTCCACTAACAGCCTCAAACCATTCATAGACTGTGTTAAACCTTGTATACTTGTTTGAATTATAGTAACTTGTGTTTGGATTCCCGTGACTATTGTGGCAGTATCTTCCACCTGCATTTGTGTTGACTGAACATCTTTTGCAATTCTGTTTGTTGTGCGAGTAACGAGCCCTTGTAAATGATCTCCACAATTCTCGATAATCTTGCCAAGTAATGGTAGTATCATCATACTTTTTTTGCATCACATGAACTTCACTAGAAGACATGATTAGTATATTAGTGCACTAAATCAAAAATCTTTTGGTGGCTCCCTCACAACTCACTCACAACTACAAGAAAAGGAAGTCTTACCATTCCAAAGTGAATTAGTAAAGCTTACCAACTTCGATAAACGACACATGCACAGATGTTATGAAGCGAATACCGAGGGTACAAGAACGATCACATGACAAAGCATGAGTATGAAGTGGAGTTCTAGGTATGGTTACCTAACTACACCAAAGCAAGTCCTAGTGTTGATCGTGTGACAAACATCGAAGGAAACACACAAAGTGGAGATAAACATGGCAAAGCAACTTATGAATAGGAATATTGCAATGCATAAGAGAGACACTAGTAATATCTCAAAATAAACAGGCACAAGATTGCTCAATCTACAAGTGCTATTAGAAACTAGGCCTCCAATCAAGCTTTGATATATCTTTTCTCACTTTTGTATCTCTTTTCTCTATTATCTTTTTTTTGTGAATAATTTTTCTCTTTTCTCTTTTTCTTGATGTTTTAACTATTTGACACAATGCAGTATTGAAGAAAACAAATTGTAGCACAAAGGGTCGGATACTCTGGTATACATGAGCCAGATAGTCTGGGGTATGTTGGCCAGAACTTATGCACTTCAAAACCCTAATGAGCAGCCTGTTCAGAGCAAAGCAACTAGTCTCATATGTATGTTCCTAGGTACAAATGGTGTAGAAAGGCTATAGCGAAGTCAAACTCAAAGGTACGCTATGTGGACTCGGAAAAAAAGATGTAAACTAGCAGAAAATGATGACGAACGACTCGAAAACAAAGAACAAATGCAAATAACAAGAAAAACCTAGACACTACAACTCGTACCGGAAGAGATCGGATCAAATACACGACAACGATCAGCAACTACGACTCAACTCCGATGCAATCTAGGCTATGGCAAAGACAAAACCTAATCTTTTTGTATGCCTTTTCCGTATAGGATGAAAAAATAACTAACTATGAATGGATTTGTGGATGCTTACCGAGGAACTGCTGGAAATCTACCAAGATGATACACATTGTTTGCCTGATCTTTCATGATGCACATCTTGATCCAATGGATCTGATAGATCTCCCAATCACGTGAGCGGAACACGTAACTTGGAGATTGGGGAATGCCAATCCTGCAAGTAACTTGATGATGAACGACGAACCTTACGCTGGGATAGACACACCAAAAGCTCGACAACCCTCGACAATTCGAGGACCTTCGTGCACACATGATTACTCTTGATAATTCAAGAAGTCTCTTTCCTTTATTCATGGATAACTAGACGAATGTCCGACACGCTGTCACGCATGCCGATCCCAGAGGGACGGTGTGAACTTTAATTTCTACATTATTCTAAATAAACTGAAAGCTACCCTAAACCCTAGCCGACTGAATCCTTTACATAAGAAAACTGAACCTAGTCGGTTGGATAGGCCCCAAACGACATCTAACCTAATTGAACACTAAACATGGTATATCTGGTTTGGACTAATCCAAACAGGGCAATCCTACGAGCAACATCAGCTACAAGATACTGATCAGTATGTGCATTGGATACCCCAACCTTGCTGCTATTTATTCATATATAAAATGCCAATGTATAGGAAGAAAGTTAGACTTAAATGTTAATGTCTATGTGCTTTGTGGTGTTCTCCATATACTTTCAAATACTATTCTATTTGAGCACACCTTGATATCCATGTAACATGTAAAATAACTTTAGCTACTGTTTTTTAACAATTATTTTAAGATTTTAACTAAATATAAATTTGGGAGAGCAGATGAGAAGGATTAGAAATGGAGAAGTTGGGGTCGACCTTGAGCATGTGTTGTTCATGCCAATGGAACCATTACAAAGCCCACATCATTAAAACTTTCTCCACATAAAAACAAAATAAAAAGAGTGTCTATTTTGTAATATATTATCTTCTTGAATAAAATGGTTTCCCAATAATGACTAAAGGTTGCATCATGGTAGAAATTATTATATCATTTGTTTGGAGAACTAACCGTTTTGTAGGAATTGAAGTAACCATTTTGTGGAAACCATGTTTGAATTACCTTTTTGTTTTGTTTGGATCTTATTTTTCATATTCTTTATAAAAAGAAAATACCAAAAAGATTTTATGTTTATTTGGTTCTTTTTGCTTCTTCTTGCCTTTTGTTTTAAAAACTTTAAAACATTTTATGGTTCTTATTTCCTTCTTGTTTTTCCTTAAAACAAAAACAACGATTTTTTTAATGTTTTTTCATTTTGTTCTTATTTGGTTCTTGTTTTTATAAAACCCAAACAACAAAAATATTTTATGCCTTTTCATTTTTGTTTGCTTCTTTCTTTTCATATTTCATAAAACAATAATAACAAAAAGATTTTGTTTCTTCTTTGTTTGCTTCTCTTGATTCTTTCTTGGTTCTTTTTGCTTCTTTTAGGTTTTTGGTTTTTGGAAATTTGTTCTCTGTTAAAATAAAGGTTTTATTTATTTTTATTTACAAAAATAAAGTACCAAGTTTTACCCATATTGGATGTTAAAAGTTGAAACATATATTTGGAGTTGAAACTTTCTATACGCTGTTGTTTACCAAACAATTTTTATGATTTTTAATGTAACTCCGATTGAGCTACATTTTCTACTGAAGTTATAACTTTTCATGCTGTATACTCACAAAAATTGGCTAAATTTCCTGACATGTTTAAGTGGGCGAAATAAATCAGCTGCTGTTTCTGGATATAATCTGTTTTTTGTTGCAAATAGTGGCCTTTTTGAGTTTTGATTTTGATTCTTTTTGAGTCTTTTGATATTTTATGGATATTGGTCACTTAAGTAACTCTCTGGAAATTTAAAAACAAATTTTATTTGGGGCTTTTATCATAGCTAGCACTATAATTTTTGTACCACTAATGTCACCCCATAGAAAAGAAATGGGAGAAAGTTTTGTGTTGAAGTTTTTTGATAGGGAATGGAGGAACACCACACTAAGAGTTATCCAAGAATGGTGAAGACCATAAGCTTGGGGATGCCCAAGGCACCCCACTAGACCTATCAAACTCTCGTTTTGCAAACCTCTAAAATTTGTTTTTTGAACAACATAGAATGATCGTAGAAACTTGGAGCGTCTTTGTCTAGTTTTACGTCTAGTTTTGCATGTTGCCTTGAGAATACATGAAACCACCATGATAGATGTTTTGGATGATTAGGAAATATATACTTAAACAATCTATCCCATGATTAAATTCTTTGATGAGAATGAATTATGTGCTATCAAAATAAAAGAGAATGAAAGCAAAAAGCTAAAATTCAAAGTCATGCTTAGTGTTGCTAGCTCAAATACTTTAATGAATGATAATTTGATCATGCCTTATTTAGTGATACCTTTTGCTCATATACATTGATGTTTAATACTAAGCTTGTTTACCCAAATATACATTTAGTGATCTAGCCCAAAAATTCTTATACAAGCAAAGCTTGTTTACCCAAATACCCTTAAAACCAATTCTCACAGCATACATCATACATACCTTTATAGCATTAATGCTATTCCAAGTATATTTCTCATGTGCCTTGTTTTGTTTAGCTTCCAAATAATATTGCTCTTATGGTTATGGTTGTCATAGAGAAGTTGGTTGTGGGGTGACCACGAACTTGAAGGCACAACCACCAAAGGATGCAATGATTTATGAAACATAAAATGCTTTTGTAAGATAAAAAGTGGAATGAATGATAACAAGGGGACATGAGATACTCTTGTTCTACTTAGTAATCAACGAGTACACTGAGGGTCATGGGTATTCCAATACATATGCTTTAGGGAAAAGTGTTGGAAATGTACGCACCCGAGGATTCGGGTAGCCATGGAAAGTGAAAAGTAAAGGTTGTTTTAGAGCATATGATATGATTGAAAGACCCATGAATAAGGTTTATACTGGTTACTAGGAGGGCAAGACCGTTAACTGGTGCCATATAAAAAAATGGTGAAAGTGTTCGACAAAAGTTGAAATTTATGTCTATCTTGTTATAATTATTCTCTTCTTCGAACTAGAAAGATGCTAATGATAGGGGTACATGGAACCAAAAACTAATGATGAGCTATTTATTAATCATAAACTTAATGAAATAGAGTTTGGAAGCTAAATAGTCCTTTCACATGTTTAATACATGCTTACTTTTGGTACGAGATATAAAATATCTGAAGGGAAGATATAAAACTAAGAAGTGACTCTTCCAGGTCAAGGGCATGAAACTAAGAAGTAGCCCAAAGTAGAAAGGCATAAAAAAACCCATGCCCATAGTGGGCTCCCCGGATTAACCATCCGAGAAATCCCTGTTATGTATATATCCATGTTCCCATGATCAGTGAGCCGTGGAACATAACCGACAAGTATCATTACAACATCCGAAACATAACGAATTTACAAGACTTACATAAATGCCATTATGGCTACAACATCTTTCGCAACGGAACATCATCACGCGCAGAGCCCAATCGTGCCTCAACCTACAGGCGACTGACTGGGAAGACGGCCTAGCTCGCTGGACGCCACCTTAATCTCCTGATGTCGAACCTCTGAAAGTGTGGCCAAGTAAATAACCAGGGACAAAGCCGTGAGTACTTTTGAATGTACTCGCAAACCACCAGGATAAATGACATAAAGAAATGCAAGTCTGGTTGTGGCGAGGTAGCTCTATCTGGGGTTGTTTTTGAAAAGCCTAGACTACCTCTTGTAGTTATGGCATCTCCATATCTTTGTTGAAAAAGAGTTTTGAAACATGCCTCTGTTTTATAATTCAAGACATCTCCATATCTTTGTTGAAAAAGAGTTTTGAAACAGTTTTTGGAGTAGAACCCTTTTTAAACCTTTTTGACCACCTCTGGTCAAAAAAAAGCTTTCGAACTCAGGTTCCCCCGGAACCTTCATCCTTCCATCCGTTCTTTCCAAACAAACACCGTTTGGGTACTCCTAGCCAACACCTTTACAACCGTCCTTGACCGTGGACATGGCTATTCGAATAGATTATACTCTGCAGAGTTTGCGCACTTTCCCCACAAGAATCAATACATCCGCCAGGATACAACCACGGCCCACTACCAACTGTAGATGGGGGTCCGGATAATCAAACATAACCTTTTGCTTATCGACCCTAGCAAAGGATGCTTTTCCTTTTGGGTTTGTTATCCCCGGCAACGAGTATGTGGCTCCCAGCCATAGTCCTGCCTTCCGTACACGCGTATACCCAAGCCGCAACTTGGCGTATACCTTAATCTGGTGACTCCACTTCCTTCCGTACCACCTAAGTCATACCGTCCGCGGGAGACCCAATTGTTGCACCAGCACTCCTGCCAGAACAGGCTCACTCTTGCCGAAGCAAGCTACAGGCTCCAGATCGTAGATCTGTTAGCGCCTGCCCGGGATTCAAGGGATCTCTCCCTGTAAGCATTGTACAAGCTGCCTCGGCTAATGAAGACAAACTACGAGCTAAGCCCCAGCACCTGGGGTAATGTGGTTGCACAGATAAAAATTGTTCCGGTAAAGGCGTAGAACATCCCTTCACTTTCTCATTTCTCATCATCACCACTTTTGTAGTTAAAACATCTGCTTGGAACGATGCCTGTTCCCAAGGGTTTTTACAAAGCAGTTTTTAAACATTTGTAGTAGGGTAAAATCCCAAAACAGTTTATTTTCTCAAAGCCGGGGTTTTCAATGAGGTAGGATGCTGACCATCGTACTCTCGGTCTAAAGGGATAAAGTGGTAGGTACATCAGGGTGGTGCCACGAAGGACACACAGACATAACTTGGAGGAGCCAAGTTATTAGCGCAGTATTTGTAAAACAAGACATGCATGTAGATAATGCAATTTATAAAGAAGAAACAAAACAGGTAAATAAGAGAGTAGGACAAGTATCGGAATTCAGGAATGGTGGCTTTCCTGTGATCAGCAATAAGTCCCTGGACTTCTTTAGATAACCAAGAATACCCAGATAATAATAAGAAGAAGTCCCTTCCTTCTGGTCGTCAAACACTCATACTATCGCCGTCATCGAATATACATGCAAGCAGACAAGTCCACAATCAATACAAGGCATTCATGCATCAAAACATACAGCAAACAAACATAAGGAATCCTACCTAACTCAGTAGGTTTTGGAGGAGTGGGATACTAGGAGTGGAAATTACTAGATTGCCATTGTAGTGTTTTTCTCTTGGAAGATAGATGTCTAGGATAAATACCATGAACTTGGAGTGGGGTTCTAAGGTCTGTAGGATACCAATGTGCAATATTGATATCCTTAGATAGGTCTTGACAAAACAAAACCAACACAAGTGGTTTCACTTGATTATCAATTACCTAGATTTAATTATGATTTTTATAGTGGAAATAACTCTAGTTTGAGGGAATAATTCACCAGAATTTATTTGTAGCTCAAAAAATTATTTCCGTGGGTGGTTAGGTATGGTATGATGTACAGAACCACATAGAGTTAGAATCCAGTCTAAACAATTAGCAGAATGCCCTTAATAAATCATCAAATGCAGTTCTGTATGGTTATTCTCTTTTTCATCAGATTAATCCTGTAGAAGCTATTGAGTTGATTCCAAGGGCATGGGGTAGGTATTTGGAATACCTTTCTGTAGGAATTGGATTCACCCTTTTTGGAGTTGTCAAACTCCTAGAGTCATTTATTTAGTGAAAACACCACCTATAGAAGCATTTAAATCACTGAAACTCATCCAGAGCTTAGTAAAATCTGAGCTGCTGGGATTTGATATATGCTGATATTATGGGGTACTGGGAGGTGGAATCTTGTCAATAACACATTTGGTTTGACCTAGAGAATTTACCCAAGGCAGATAAAGGCTATTTTTGTTATTTTTGCTAAGGGCAAACTACTGTTCACCTTGGCATAGGACCTATGCTAGATGACAGGTATTTCAAATACCTTCTAGTAGAGCCTTGGTTATCCCCAAATGGAGATTTAAAACCATCTAAGGAATTTATTTACTGCATAGGACAAGCTTTAGTGGATTAATTGCCAATAAATAATATAACTTATTTTTGGCAAGGGACTAGTTCTGCATGATGCACAAAACACACAGGAACATGATGAATCTTATATTTGGTCCATTGGAGTTGGTTTCCAATTTTAAAATGATTTAAACTGAGGGACAAATTCTGGATTTTAATAGATCTATTAAAAAGAAAAAGGACCGGGGCGCGCCAGGCCGGGATCTGTGCCGAGTTGGGCCGGCCTGGGTGAAATCATCCCACGACGGGCGGTGCTGCACATGGGACCCGCGCTTGAACCTAGCAAGTGGGGCCCGGTGGTCAGTGGGAGCAGGCGGCCGAAGCGGTATCGAATGACGGTGGCCGTTCGATTAAGTGGAGACGAACGACGTGGCGTCGTCATCCTCGACAAAATAGAGTCCACGGTGGCGGAACCCTAGGGGACGGCGGAGCTCGGCCGGGAGGCTCACCTGGGGCTCGAGGGAGGTCGGGGAGGCGGCAGGGCGATGCGGTGGACGATGGCGAGCAGATCGAGGGGCGACATGGCAGTGGTGGTCCCCGGGAAACAGCTCGCGCGACGGTGGCCGAGAGCTACCTCGTCGGAGCTCACGGCGATGACAAAGGGGATAGTCCTGGGCAAAAAGAAAACCATGGTTAGGTAGAGGAGGAAGAGGGGAACTCGAGGGCCAACATGAATAGGAAGGGGAGCAGGGGAAAGGGAGCCTTGCTCATTTTTCTGAGAGAGGCCGAGAGCTCTCTCTCCCTTCTTCTCGGGCAGGGCATGGCAGGGGAATAAGAGGGAGTGCTGGGGGAGGTAAGTGGAGGTGGGAGGGAGCAAATGAGAGGCAGGAGGCTTGCTGGGGTGGCCTCTGGCCTTTATACCGAGGGGGATGGTCTAGGGTGCAAATGTCCACTTTGGATATGGGGGAGGGGATTGCTAGCCATATTGGTCCATAGGACGGTGGGGAAAGGTAAGAATGGGTTTTGGTTGGGCAGAGAGTGGGAGGTCAGCTGTGGTAATTAATTGGGGTAAATCCTTGTAAGATCGGCTTGTCTCTCTCTCTCTACTAGTACAAGGGTAAAATTTGCAAGGGCAGGGGTGGAGCTACAGTGGTGTCAACCTGGGGTGTGTCCTGGTACTGAGGAGAGGCATTGTGCAAGTTTTGATGAGAGTTGGAAGTGGTTTGGGTAGTGGACTTGCTTACTTGGCAATTTTGATCAAATTGGTGGTTATGAAGAAGGTCCAAAAACTTGCATTGGACAGGATGAGGAAATGGTACTGATAGATAGATGAGGTCTAGGTAGACTCCTAGGATTTAATTGGGATTTTTATAAGGGTTTTTAGTTCTCATAAATCCATTTATTCAGAAAGAGTAGAAGTGGTTTCTAGAAGATCATTTGATAATTTTACATTGTACAAGGTTGGTTTTTGGTTTGAGATGGTCCCAAATGTGTATGCACACCTAGGGGAATTTTCCCAAGATTTATTGTGGCTTAAAAGTATTTAAGACAATTATTATTCCAATTCAGCCATTTAAGAAAATGGGCAAAAAGAAATAATGAAGCTTCTCAAAAATATTTATTTTTGAGATGTGAAGATAGGGTATGATATATGGAACTAACATGAGCCAGAAGTTGGGGAAGTTCTTTGATAAAAACCAAACTTTCCTTTGGGAAAGGAGTTTTGGAGATTTTGACTATTAAAGGAATTAAATAAATTTGGAGCCATAATAATTATGGATAATATTTGATAAATCTTGATGATAAAGTTAGGTGATGTAGACAAGGTGTAGCAAGCATTTGCAGCCTTGGGAAATGGAAATCCAACTTGAATAAGATGGAGAAACAAGGAGTTGATGATCTAGGGTGATGTTATTTTTATACCACATAAACCTTGTTGGATCTTGGAGCTTAGAGCTCACCTTGATGTAAGGGCTAGATGGATAGGTAGACCAAGTCATATAGATGATCATGGCAGAAGGAGTTTGGATTAATTACATTTGAGGTGATCTTGAAGTGATGGCAAACTTTGTTGAAAATAAGGCTGCCATACCAGATGAGTCATGATGCCTTATAAACCATGTGGGTTTAATAAGCTCAAGAATCCACTTGGAATAAGTGAAGTAGATTTTGATAGAACTATAAGAGTAGAACACAACCATGCCAAGATTTGGTCCATAGAAGGTTGGATGATGGTGTGAGCTTCTGTCAAAGTAGGCATGATGACTAGATTTGTAGGAAAAGTTATTTTCTTGCCTGCAAAACCATCAAGAACAAGTAGGTTGGAGGATGATCTAACCAAGGGAAAAAGTGGGCCTTGGTATTCCTTAGGATGGTTAACCAGATGGTTCAGATTCATTTCCAAAAATGCACAAGGGTTGAGAAGGGGAGGCATTCAAGAAGGTGATGTTGGAGATAGTTTTCCAGACTTAGCCAAATTTGGCAGATTTATGGTTTTTGACTAGAATTTGGGTGGTGATGATTTTGATGGGTTGCAAAGTACCAAGGCATCATAAAGTGGATGATGCTTAAGTGTAGGTTGAGTAGAAGGGATCCATGCTTGATATTGATATTTGTTGACTTTGAAACTTCTAGAATGGAAATCTTCTGAAATGATCTGGTTAAGGGTTTTAGATGATCACCTAGTAGTTAGGGATCATAACCAGATTGGTATTCTTGCTTAGGGGGGGGGTGATGATTTGGAAACATCTTGGTCCTAAGTGATGAGCTCCTAGAGTAGCTCATACTACTTCCTAAGCAAACAAGTCTAACAGCGGAGCAAGGCAACTCATCAGACAGCAGATCAAGGCAACTCATCTTATAACTAAGCACAACCACTATTGAGGTTACCATCAAGCTTAGCTTGAGGTAAGGTTGGGGCATTTTGAAGTGTTGGGGGTTTGAGGGAGGTAAGAGTCCTTGGTATCTCTACCAAGAGGAGAAATCAAAAGCTTTCAGAAAGGTTTTGGGGATCCTAAAGGTAAGAGTAGTTGAAGGTTCTGTCTTGAAAACATAAGGAGGTTATATTAAATATTTCTCCATAGTTTTGTCATTAGAAGCTACTAAAATAGTTTTGGTTGCATAAGCATCTTGGCTCAGGTTTTGAAATGCCAAAACATTTGAGAATATGTAAAATGAGCCAGGATAGTTTTGGTAAGTAGCTTTTGTCAAATGATGGTGAGGTAAGGAGTATCATAAGGTATCCACTCACATGCACAAGTGCAAACAAACAACAAGCAAACACTGCACTCATGAACAATCTTTTTTTTGTTCCCCCTGATTTTTGCATTCTGGTCAACAAATCAGGGTTGCTGAAATTGGGATGTTACACCCATGATAGGAAAAGAGTCTTACAACAATTCTATAGGTTCATCTAAGTATGTTTGAAGGTTTGTTTTATCTCTTATTTGTTTGAACTCAAGTCTACTTATTATTGAGCATGTTTGTAGAGTGCGAAAGATATCACTTTATAGCTCACTTGCTTGTTGTTATTCCTTAAAGATTGAACCTAGTCAACTTTGTATGGCAATGAAAAAGAAGCAAATAAATAAACTCCAAAGTCCATGTTAAATTTATCATATTTATGCTCGAGGACGAGCATATGTTAAGCTTGGGGATGCTTGATGCATGTAAAATGCATCCATGAACTTTGTCGTTTTTAGCTTCAAAATTATTATTATTTTGCAACATTATTATATTTATTGGGAATAACCTACTAATAGTTGCAAAACTGTACACGTTCTTGTTTTACACTTTGTTGTGTAGGAAATACACAAATATGGAAGGAAACCGCGCATTATGAAGAAATCTGGAAATTCCTGGAATCTGTCCCTGCAGAACTCTTTTCAAAGATTGCCAAAAACGGCTATGACGATGACGTCTAATGGAAAAAGTGTAGAAAGGAAAATTGTGGGTAATTTTATGCGAAACAATTTAGACATAAAATTCGCTCCAATTGGAATCTGGATGAATTTTTATAGCCATATTACTGCGGTGGACAGAAGCAGTTTCGGGACTCCGAAAATATGTGACGTAGTTGACTCAAACTCCTTCCATCTTTAATGATTTTGTCCCAACCACGACTTGATGGACTCATTAAGTACATAGGGGACTACTAGAAAGGTTGTACTGATTCCCAAGATCCCTTGGATCCAAGGGGCATCCATACTATGGCCAAGATTGCATCTCCGCCACTAATATATAGAGGAAACTCTACTTTTGGAGTCATCCACCCATAGCCACAAAAATCCCCTCCTTGGCAGCCCCCAAGGAGGGGGAGAAGCTCCTCCATTGCTGCACCATCTCTAAGGAAGAAGAAGGGCCAAGGGGCCGCCGCCCCTAGGAGGCCTCTGGAACGCTGCTACCACTGGTGCCGCCTCCTCCATGCCACCGGCGCCTCTCCCCCTTGGGGAGGCTCATCTCCATCATCATCTACTGCAAGATCCCATCATCCCCCCACTGTAATCTCTTGGCAAACATGATGTATGATGCAATATATTTGTATGACTATATTGATGTTTGAGTAGTGAATTGTTATGGCAATTGTGTTATATTTTTTTGGTTGCATACAAGTATATGTTATCTTCTATGATGATCTTGATGCACTAACATATGAGCGCACACATATGTTGGGGGATGCACAAGGTTGTCACCGTTGCATGTTGATAGGATGAGGGATAGACGGAGTTTGACAGAAGCTGAATCCCAAGTCTGAGAAATATATGTAATATTAATTCATGGTTAATCAACGGGGGTATTATCATGGGGACCTTAGATCAAAATACAGTGGTTAGAGTTTATGTCTTAATATTCCCTTGTTTGTTCTTAATTGGCCCTGGGATCAATCACTAGAGGTGTATTTGCTCGTATCTATGGGTACACCTAGTTATGGCTCCTCCTTAGAAGAAACAATTAAAGACTATATATGTGCTTTACTAATTGTGACAACCAAATAAATAAAATAGAAATTTGCCTAAACATTTGCTCCCATAGATTATCCACATCCACTCCACTAGGTCCACTTCATTTGCATTATTTTACTTGTAGTATTTATTTCAACTGCTTTATTGTTTTCTAGTTAATACCAAAAACAACCCCACACACACTTCAGATCCTAGCTTTGCATAGAAGGCCATATAAGTGGGTTATAAGGCTTTAGAGAATAGATAGTTTACCTTCAACTCCTCATGGGTTCGACACTCAAATACTTATCAAATTGTACTACGGTGATCTCCTACACTTGGGGGTTATCACGTGCCGCCCCCATAACCACCACAACTCCATCAAGATCTAGATCTCCATCAACACCTCCACACCATCCAAGAAAGAAGTGGAGGAGAAGGAGTACATCACCACCAACACGCACCAGGTGCCGGCTTCGTCACCATATCCATCACGCCTCCATCTTCCTCTCTCTTATATTTAGTATTTGTAAGATTGAGCATGATGATGATCTCAACGGATTATTCTTTGTGTTGTTATTCATCTATGTCTGAGTAATTGATTTGGTTCTAGGTTGAGGTATGATCTAGTATGCAATCCTAGACTTTATGGCTTTATCTATTATATTACTCTCTCTTCTAGTGACAAAGAGGAGATAGATGAGTTCATGTGATCCTTTGGTCCGGCGTGTATAACTTACTTGCGCTGGTGACACCAGCGCGAGGCTCTATGTAGTACACATCTGTGACAATCCAAAACCATTTGGGATCGTTTATTTATCTACATAAGTATCTTGTGTAATTCCAATAGATGGCTACATAGTTGCCCCTCTAGTGCTTGTGACACCAAAAACCTAGACACCGCCCTTATTCTATTCAATCCTACAATTTCAATCCCTCTTGTTTAGTTTCAGTTTTAGTTTAGTTTATAAATTGTACTTTACCTTTCTTGTTGGATACAATGAATTTGCTGTGAACATGATATTTTCATCGGTCACTAATAGAGGAAGTGAACTATCCAATACTTACCATGGGTGTGCCAAAAGATGAGTGTAGGTGAGAAAAAATCGAGCGCATGTATAAATAAAATCCATGCGAGAAATCCATAAGAAATATCACCATGGCATAACTTAAAAAGGAAATTTAGAAACACATCAAGAAAATTTGACTGAATTAGTGTATATGCATGTTGTAGCTTCTTCTATTTTCCCCAGTCACGTCCCACTTGACATTGATCTGAAAGGGGCCATGATTTTGTTACAACCAGAATTGCATTGATATTTTGATGATATAAACTGATTAACTATGGTGAAATTTAAAAAATATTCACAACACAAGCTTTTTTAAGGAGTATTGACAATCTAAAGTGGTCCAACATGCGAAGCATGCGCTATTTGCTAGTCAGTAAAAAAAGTTATTTGCAAGAATAAGATGATGAATATTCTATGAATGGTCTTCTCTCGACAATTTTTCACCTAGTTACAGGAAATGGAACAAATCCGTGAAAATAACAAAACACATGTTTTATTTTTTATGTGACACCATTGGAGGGGCCAGCGACTGTGCCCCATATGCCTTGGCACACACATAAATGTGGAAGTTCTCAAGTCAACTCAGCAGTAGCGATTCCACCGCAAAAAGAAAAAAGAAACTCTCAAAAAAACAGTCAAATGATCCGACCCACTAGTGACTACTCACTCCCTTTCAAAATATAAGATGTTTTAGCCTTTGTGAAACAGTGTATCTAGATGCATTCCTTTCACAAAAGCTAAAACATCTTATATTTTGAAACGGAGGAGGGAGTACAACTCATGAGGTCTCAACAGTTAAGCTGATATGCTCCCGATCGGGCCAGCTTCCTCCACCTTACTCTCACTCTATTCGCTCGCAATCCCCTCTCTCTCTCAATCCATAACTTCCATTCAGAATGATTCCCTCTACAGTCTCAATCTCAGTGTTTGGTAGCGGGATATGAAGAAAGGAAGGTTGGGCATCAAAGAAAGAGAGGAAGCCATGCCACGCCAATCTTGAGCATGGGGGCGAGTAGTTCTTGGCATCGAGACGAGCTGAGGGATAGCATAGCTAGTACCAGTATGGGCAAGTGGCACCCCTATGATGTCATTTTTGTTTGGAGAGTGGCACATCTTCTATTTTTTATCTCATCCACTGACATGGTCTTCTTATTTGTGAAGAATGCAAGTATATATATAGAGAGAGTATGGCTCAAAAAATTTGACGAAAAATAGTCCATCATCTTTGATGAATAATTCCCAAGGCATGCAATATTCAACCTTTGTAGTGTTTTTGGCTTTCTACGTGGACAACTTGAAAGTGAGTTAATTTGAACTACATGTGTGTGATAGTTTTTGCTAGATTTATAAAACTAATTTTTAGGTATCCACTACTAATTAAGTTGAAGAACCGCTCACAATTTTGAAACATTAGGCTCCTTGATATGACAGGTCTTCCCGAAAGTAACCTTGTTTTGGAAACAATTAAATAAAACAATAAAAATACAAGTAAACTGAAAATCAAGTACATTACCAAATTTTGAACATGGACATATTCTTTTAAAAGTGTACCCTTTTTTGTCCGATTCAAGTACATAGAAAAGTAGACCATCTTTGGCAGATAATGGCCAAGTTTTAAAAATATCCAAGCATTGCACTAGCCATTTCTGCCTGTTCAAATGACTTTACAATGATCCCATGAAACTAGGCCAAACCTTCTTATCTTACCACTATATAATGTATTAATAACTTTGAAGGTTGATCGCTAGATCAAGACTGGCAAATCCCAACATATCTTACTGTTGGATCTTCTTTACCATTATAGCATCTAGAAGATTCTATCGATAGTCTTTAGCATAATAAACACTAAGAACAAACTTCAAAACACACTTCTCCATCATTTTAGAATCTTGTCTATCTTTTCTCTCAAGCATGTTACCAAAATTTCCGAGTACTGCCTCTATTTCAAAGGTTAAGGCATATATTTTTCCAAAAGTCAAACCACATAAAGTTTGACCAATGTTTTATAAAAAGAATACTATTAATATTTACAATACGAAATGCATACCCTTTGATACATCATGAGACATATTTCGACATGGTATCCATATAATATCACAATTCTTGATATTTTTTTCTAAAAGTTTGGTCAAATGTTCTGAAGCTTGAGTTTTCAAAATATGTAAGCCTTAAGCTTTGAAACAGAGGTAGGAAGTAAAAGTTGAGTTCTGCATGATATAAAGTACAAGAACACAATATACAACTGATACTTTATGGATACGATGTGGCTCAAAATTATTCTGTTATAATGTTATATAGAGATGCCATGTCATTTTCTATTATCAGCTTAGGCTACTCCCTCCTTCTCAGTTTATTAGACTTGCATGTTTATCTAGGTCATCAATTTGACCAACTTGAGAGGAGGTATATATTACAAAATATATATCATTAGAAACTTTAGATCTTATACTATTCTAATGGTATAATTTATGTATTATACAATTTTTATTATATAGGTTAAATTGTCGACCTAGATAGACATGCAAGCGTAATAAACTGAAAAGGAGGGAGTAGTAACTAAAATACGAGTGTTTGAAGCCGAGGCCCATGCTCGGGACTTCTCATACCTTGTAGCAGTACGGAGTACGAAGTACTCCACCTGGTAAACGCTGCTGGTGCATTCGTACCTCCTATCTCCTTTGATGAACTTCCTCTAACTTGACTCCTAGCTAGTGTAGCAATAGAGTAGAGATCACCAATTTTTTTGGTGGGTTCATCTCGCTCTAATATTTAGCATTAAATTGGCAGGTTTTTATTTGAACTACCCGCTGCCAGGCAATTCAAAAGTTTTGAACATTCCACCGACTCCCTAGATACATATAAAAGGCGTCGTATCCCACATCTATCACTCAACCTCAGAGCCATAGCATCTCCTATAAATATGGCCTCACACCGCCATCCTTCCTCGCCACCACAACCTCCTCATCAGGCACCATAGTGACCGAAGACACCACTCCCTTTTTTAGCAAGATAGAATGGCTTCTAGACACCGACGACCACCAAGACGGAGCATACACAGCATCACTGGCAACCATGATACTATCACCCCAAAGTCTGATCTGCTTCACGGACTACCTGGTCTTCGGCACGAGAGAGATGGACAAACGATGTGCCCCCCGTCCACCGCACCAACGCGAAGACAAATGTTGTTGCACACATTATGCTCTCTTTCGTTATGCATTTGATTATCAAAAGTACGTCATCGCTTGTTGTACTGCATTTTTTCTCATATACTTGATCGTTACAAAAGTTTGCTAGAGCGTTCCTAACCATCATTATGAAGCTTCTCCGACATCTGTATAATTCCTCCTAAAATGATTCTTGTTGGGACGTAAAGGTCAAATAGCCGAATTAGTATGTCATGGCTCCTTGTTTAGACTATAATCAGGTGGGCATCGAGTGCCCTTCTTTTGAGAAAATCAGTTTAATTCGATATGTTCAGTTTTTTTTCAAAATTTTGCACCCTACAAGTTATATTATCAGTAGTATAGTCAGGCCTGCATATTAGTCGATAGTATTGAAACTTCATGTTTTTTATATGATTGTTTCTTCTCACTCCAGGTGTCATATGGTTAGAGAAAGTAAGATACTAGAGTTGTAATGGGCATCACTGCTTTTTGAGCTATCAACCGCTACGAGTACTCCTATTAATTTGCTCTTTTGCACATAGTTCCATGATAAATCTCAAAAGACATTTGCTTGCAATGCAGGAAATAGAGTAAGAACAAGATCTCAGGCTCTACTTAATCTAGTTGAGAATGACAACTAGGCCAAAAAAGACGATAATGCAAAACACCGACATAAAAGTTTTGTCCTAACCCCACAACAGTGGGTCCAGTTGCACTAGTGGATGCAAATAACAAAATACACATCACATAGCCGCTAGTAGCCAATCTGGTTACCCAGCAACAATTGGCAGCAGAGACAGTTTCAACAACAGGTTCTCAGCAACGAACTGGTAATGATCTCCCAACGACCATTAGTCCTGACAGAGACATATACTTCCTTTCGAATGAGCATGACACCAAATTTGGTAAGTGTTCATAGGCTAGTAGTAGCATGTCGTTTTATGTGTAATATATACACATATATATACCTTAATATTTTGATATTACTTTTTTTGCACCATGACAAAGATTAACCAGGGGGCCGACGATCGGAAAAAATATTGAATAGATGACTTCTGGTCACATTTATAATAGGATTCAAAAGGCCACTTGATCCACATGAATCTTCTTGTATAGCATCGACCACAGGTGTTTTCGTGAGGAATGATATTCCTATCTTGCCTTCATGGACACACCACCAAAATACCCCTAAGCATTTTGACGGTTTACTGAAGAAGTTACATGTAAGTCATCTGTCTATTCGACATACTCTGTTGCTCTGTCCCTTGTCTTCTTAGCTTGACATTTATTATATATGCTACTCATTGTTTACTACAGAGAATTTTCAAGTTCCATGAGAATAGAGAGGAAGTAAAGGTTGTTCTTAAAAGCATATTCTCTGCATATTTGCGCTAGCAACGCCACAGGCTAAAGAAGCAACACTTATCTGGCAAATGTTTTAAGGATGTTACAAGAACTTCTCTTGTGGATCACATGACTAACAATCAGTGGGACGATCTTCTCCACTACTGGCTTGATCAAAAGAATAAGGTATTCTTTAAGAAGACTATGAGACTAGACCGCATTGTCAATTTCTATTTATGCATGTGTCTTACAAGTCTCCTTTTTAGGCCATCGCTCAAAGCAACTATTCTAGCCATAATAAAGTACGAGCACCAAGTCGTACATGATCTCATACCATAATTAGGCACCTCAACCAATTGGTAAGGACCTGTTGTTTTGTACTTGTATATTTTAAATAAGTATGTAATTGATGTTGTGAAATATAGATGCATCTTATCTTTTTATCCTCTGTTTCCACCACGTGATGCAATTTATTTTTGCTTGTCCAAATGCAAGCGAAGTATAACGGGGATCCAAAAAAAATAGTTGACTCTGTTGGAAAAATTGGAGGCAGACTAGATGAATAGATATGGTGTCATTGTAAAGAAAGTTGTAAGTCTTCTCTATGTTTTGCGATGTTGCGTGTGCAGTTATTGGTATGTATAAGTTTGATATGCAAACTTTCTTAGACTGCTTCTCTTTCTTGTTTCATTTATCTTTACGATTTGCAACTAAAGTTAGTTTTAGTTTAAAATTGTACAAAAAGTTGACATATCATTCACCTCAGAGTGTGTACACATAGGGGGGCACATTTTTAGTCCTGTTATTACGTGACATAAAAAAAGATACAGGACAATATGATCTTTTTACTAAAGTGTAATCAACACTGACAATTATAGCAGTTCATGCACATGTCAAACCTGTCTGCATGTTTATCTATAGTAACTTATCTTCTATTACATTTGTCTATCAACTGAAAACTTTCTAGAATGAATTTAAAAAGGTGTTGGAAATCCTGAGAAAGACTGTTCAGAAAAAACTCTAACAGAATGTGTGAATTTATTTTGAAAGGTACTACAACACGGTGCTATAGCCAAAACATGTCGCTGTGTAATGTTGGGTTCATAGTGAGCTCGTCAAAGTCCAAGTTCAAGTCCATTTCTTTGCATCTTGAAGCTCTAGAGGAACAACTGTAAGATGAACGAGCTATATCATCTGTCCTAAAAGTAGTTAACATCCATTTGATCACCAAATTAGAAGTAATTGATAGCCGCCTAGAGCACGCCATAGAAAATAACCAGAAAGTCATGAAGATGCTCAGTATTTAGCACATGTCAGTCCCCTGGTCGTGAAATAGAGCCTAATTCTGAAAGTATTTTGGTGGTGCATTAGTTCGCACTTGTTATAAACTTGGGTTGTTTCCTTGTTGCAACATGTTTATAATTTATATGATACCTTATAATATACTACCTCCATTTCAAAATATAAACCTTTTTAGTAATCTGCTTTAGCTTGCTATAAAACCTTGTATTGTGGAATGGAGGTACTATTTGTGAACAAGATGCACCAATATGGAAGTAGTATGCTACCTAAATGTGTGATCCATGGATTGTTAGCCTACTTAATATTGGCGCTTTATATGTTGTAAGGTTAGATTTTTGTGTAATATTTGTGTGAATGCGATCAAACTAGTTTTGTATGGATGCACTAATATGTACTAGTATGATACAATACCTTTATGTTACAAGTGCCGCCATCCTAGATCCTTGATCATAAGGTTCTCAAAACAATGCCTTAGACCTTGGTTGTACACCATATTCATACGCGTCATGTGATAAATGGAACCACATTTTTGAATCGGAGCTCTGTCTAGATGGATTCATAAAAAGATGGAGTAGGACTTAACACCAATTTTATGTTTTACTACTTGGACTATAGTCACGTTCAAAATCATAGTCGAGAGGCAAATCCTCCTGCCCCCCCTTAATTTTTATGAATCAGTGATCATGGTATCCAATTTTCTACCCTCTGTCCGGGAATAAAATGCTACTTTGAGCAAGGTCCTGGATGATCAGTTCATGTGACTCGATCTTGGATTCGTGAATAGAGGGAAGTACGGTCTACGACCAGTTATTACATGGACTATCACCAAATTCAAATTCTGAGTCAAGCGGAAAAATTTACCGCACACGTACCCTATTTGAATTGGAGGTAGAGTAGAATATCAATTTTTCTGTGCAATTATGTCATGGATGATCAGTTGATGTGACGCTCGATCTTTCCTCTACAAATACCATTTTTATATTATTACTTGCCGCTAGCCAAGTTTAAAATCATAATCAAGTGGTACCCCTGACTCAGATGCATTTCACGCCTCTCTGTTTCAAACATTTTGAGGTAAAATCTCCCACCAATGGAGTACCATTTTTTACGCTAGCCAAATTCAAAATTTCTATAAAGTGGCAAAATTTACTTCCTATCTAGTTTGAATAGGAGGTATCCAATTTTCAGTCCAAGTATATGGTCATAGATTATCAGTTGATATGACGCTCGACATTGAATTCCTGAACAGATAGCGTATTGGTATACTACTATTTTTTCTATTATTACTTGGCTGCTAGCCAAATTCAAAATTGTAATCGAGTGGTAATTTCCCCCACCGATTCAGATGCATTTTGTGCCCCTCCGTTTCAAATATTCTTAGGAAAAATCTCCCATCAATGGAGTACCATTTTTCTATTATTACTTGGACTCTAGCCAAATTCAAATTATCAATCGAGCCAAAAAATCATCCACAGACCATGAAGCATTTCGCGCCCTTTCGTTTGAAAAACTTTGAGGCAAAATCTCCCATAGGGGGAGTACCAATTTTTTTTATTAGTATAGATGAACGTTATCCAAATTCAAAATCGTAATCGAGCGGCAAAACTCCCACTGACTTAGATGCATTTCGCGCCCCTCTGTTTCAAACTTCGAGTCAAAATCCCAGACAGGGGAAGTACCATTTTTCTATTATTTGTAGATGGACACTAGCCAAATTCAAAATCTCAATCGAGCGGTAAAATCTCCCACCGATCCCAAAACATTTTAAAGCCTTCCATTTAAAACACTTTAAAATTCTCATTCTACCCATAGTTCAGATGACAAATAGGAACGCTAAAGTCGGTAGCTTGGGGGCACATTCATAATTATATTCCTAGTCACCTTTATAGTCCCGATTCACGTAGTATTTCCTGCTGGTCCTCCTAAAAATCCCAAGCTCCTCTCTCACGCTCTCGCCTCCACGACCAACGAGCGCACCATCCGAAGGCCAGAGCCACTTGAGCCATTTATCGACGCCTACCGCACCGGATCTAGTTCATCGGTTCTCTCTGCCACTGCACCAGAGCTGTGGTCGTGTTCACCGCGCTGACAGCATCATTGACTGCCCAAGATCTGCTTCCTGCCACCAAAGCTAGCCAACTGTACCGCAGCCGCTTCACCGATGTCCACCCCAGATCTGCTTCCCTAGATCTGCTTCCCCAACACCAACAACCACAGCAACAACAGCACCCTCAGGCCTCGGTGACCTCGACGTCACCAACATGGACACGGATGATGCTTAGATGCCCCTTCGATCATGGTAACCAAATTTCCAACCCATTTTTTGTTTTGTCAGTAGTATAGCAGGTTCAAGCCTGTTGCAGTGAACTGCATTTTTGTAATCGTGCTACATACCAAGGCACTGCGCACGCTTGTTCTTTGTGATGCATACAAGGTCACTGGGCATGTTGGTTTGCATCACCTGCTTTACAAATTTTGATAGCATGCACATGTTTTTAGCTACTCTGTACAATAGTAATTGCCTACTGTTGTGGGTTTCTTGCAAACTCTAGGTCACTACAAAATATTAGTTTGCATTACCTGTTCCATAGTTGTCGACTTCTAGTATCTACTTTGTCCTCAGCTAAGTTCTTACTATTGTTTCCTCCCTGGCATCCTTCCGCTATCATGCAATACCCATTTAAACTCTTCCTACTAATTCCATTATAGTTTTGTTGTTGCCATCCGGTTCTTCAAAATCCACAACACTAACTATTTTCTCTTCTTTTGCATAGATCTCAAAACATGGAACACTGAACATGTTGGTTTGCAAAGCTTGTTCTATAGGTTCACACGGGATGCCTTTGTATTTCCTATTTGGTTCTGTTTAGTCCTAAGAAACTACATAACTATCCTCTACTGTGTTGTTCATGGGTGGTTTGAATTCCCGGCTCTACAAGTTCAGGTATGATGACATTATATTTTCTATCTAGCAACTGCTTCCATATTTGCTAAAATGACATGGCTAGTTCATATTTGCTGAAATTCTAAGCAACTCACATTGTTTGGTTGCTCTTTTCATGGAAGGCACACTTATTTAATGCTTTCTTGCTTGTCCTGTTTTGTTTAATTAAACCATGGACCTGTAGTAAAGTCTAGTTCAAATGGGTTGTTTGTTTGCCATGTTTGTTGTAGAATTTTTTGATAATGATGATGGTTGTTTGTTTGCTTGTCTTGTTTGTTGCATTAACTTGTTATTACTTAGTTTCAAGCTGCAATTGTTGCTATTGCAACCAAAGAGGGGCTACAAGATCATGTCTCAAGGTGGTTTTCTAATGTAGCTATCACACTCAAAGGGAGATGTTATTGATAGATTGATAATGCAAAATGTGGACTCTAGTACCTATGGGATCAATCTTGATTGGCAACTGAAATCCTGAATTTTCTTACCCTTCAGTTTGTTGATGATATGTAATAATTTGGAGAAGTTTGCAACTCATGTAATATCTAGGTAAATCGCATAGGCCATGTAGGCATTTAGTAGACGTTGTCCCCACCTGGCGATAGGCGGTACCATAACTGGGCCGACTGAGCCTTGGTATTGGACCGTAATGTACTGTACCAACAATGAACAATAAATGATGCTCCCAGATGGTCCATACACACTTTTTTATTGTTGTGATTAGCGTGGGACTTAGAATTGCCGAAATAGTAGAAGTCTATAATAGTAATGGGAATAGCGTGCAAAAGGCTGAAAGGGACACCACGAACGGGCTCGATGAATAGTAAATGGCTAGAATCATAGCAGGCCACAAAACGGCAAAAGGCCTGACATCCTTATGGGTTTGAATAGTGAAAGGCTTTAACAATAAAAGGACCGAACATCAATGGGCCTCAGGTGGAAAAAATGCAGAACAGTAAATAGCCAGAACCATAGCAGGCCACAATGCGGTAAAAATCCTACATCCTTACGAGGAAGAATAGAGGAAGGCTTGAATAGTGAAAGGCCATGACAATAGCATGCCAGAACTGTAGTGTACTTTCTCACATATGGGCCGTTAGTGGGCGGCCCGCATCTGGCAGGCTCAAATAGTAAAAGCCAGCATAGTAACGGACATTCTCACTAATGGGCCTATGGTGGGCAGTCGACCATGGGCTTTATGAACAGTGATGGGCCTAAAGCAGGCTTTAATAGTGCTGGACCGACATGGCGAAGGCCTCTAATTAGCCGCACAATGGTGAATGAAGCTGGCCTTACGCAGATCGAAACATTAACGGACTAAAAAGTTAATAGGCCATAGCTAGGCTTTGAAGTGATAGGATCCTTCAATCAGCAGGAGCCTCGGAGCAGGCCGTAGCAGTAATGGGATTCTTCTTATTGGGCTGTCTGATGGGCCGACCCACTTAGTGGTTAGCAGGCCTTGGCTGGGTCTTGGCTTCCACAACAGTTTTGTGACCGTTAATAGCAGTAAGCGGACGTTAACGGTGTTTTCCATGTGGCATTTTGCATGATGTTGGCAGTCAACGGGCTGGCGAAACCGATCTACCGCGACACGGTTTTCCGTGGTTGAAGGGTGTGATCCGCCATGGTCGGAAAAAACCACGGTAGATTCTTTGGTGACGGAACTTTTACCATGGAGGCCATCCGTCGTGGAAGACTTTTCCACCTCGAAAAACGGGCCTTCAACCACGAAAACTATATGTTGTAAAATCCCACATTTTCTTGTAGTGAGGGCGCAATAAGCCAAGCCTTTAGAAGCATTGACAGAATGATGAAAAAGAGACTCATTAAAACATTTATATAGAAGAGGGAAGCGTAAGGTTTAAGCTATAGGTCCATTGTAGACCGAAGCGGATATTCACAGCATAGTCTATGATACTAATTATGCTATCAGTTGTGATAAACCACTGACGCCTATAGTCTACGCTGCCATTCCGGCACGCCACAGCGAGGAACCGTATCCGTCTAGGGCCTACGATCCCACATCGTATGTCTGCGCGCCCCTCCGCCACAAGAAACCGCGCCCATCTATAGTCTACCGCATCACGTCGTTTCTGGACGGGCCCCGCGTACGCGAGAAACCGTGGCCAGCATGGCCTTACGGCACAACGTTGTCTCTAGACGGGACCCGCGTACGCGAGAAACCACGGCCAACATGGATTTATGGCGCCACGTCCGTAATGGACGGACCCTGCTTCTGTAAGAATGCGCAGCCGACATGGCCTTACAGCGCCACGTCAGCTCTCGGCGGGCCCCATTACTACGAGAGTCCGCTACCGGCATAGCCTCACGACGCCACGTCAGCTTTCGGAGGGCCCTGCTACCCTGCGGGTGCGGAGGCATGTCGCGCTAGGAACACCTCACACAGAGCGCGGTCATCCTCGTGTACACTGATGGTGGGCCCATGTCACGCGCGCGGCTCAGACGCGGGGTACGATGGTGCGCGTGACACCAACCCGCAGTCTGGAATCTTTCACCCTGGCCTGTAGTGGGGCCTGCCTCATGGGATAGTAGGGCTACATTATGATGTCGATGTGTGTGCTTTTCAGCGTCCATCCCACGACCGAAAAGAATCGGGACGACATGGATAACATTTTGAGAAAAAAATAATCTAGCGCTATTATTTACTCCATTGTTTTTATTTAATTTTTATTTTACTAGGACAAAACCTTGTGCTTGATAACCACACTGTGGAGTTTGGGACACAAGACAAATACTTTGTTTTGTAGGTTGCTTGAATAGGTTAGAAGAAGGCTGCATCTCAGATCTCCCCGAGAGTTTGATATAACCCTGAAGTTACCCTTGTGGGAAAACCACTCTTGCTACATCTCTCTACACTTAGAGTCCCAACGAGTTGGCACTCACAGAGCTGGTGACATCAACATCGGTTGTTGGCATTTCTTAAATTGCCCAATTCGTAGTGGCATAGTCCCCCATCGACATTTCTTAATACGTGCATAAATGCTATCACTTAGTTTCATGCACGGGTCCCTAAGGCAAGTTTGGTTGCCGGCATTAGGTTCAACAAGACCCTCTAGATGTAACTTTCAGTGGCTTGCTAACCTGTGTTGAGGGCTTAGGTAAGAAAAGTTTGATTCGATCGCTTTCGACAAGCCAAAGTGGCTTGATAGGAGTTAAGCTAGAGATGGTTGGTGCCCTTACGTCTCATATATTTGTGACCAATAGTAACACTTAGATTAATTAGACATTTCTCTATAGGAAAACTCCTTTGCTACTCTATGTAAGCATCGTAGGACAAACATCAAACTTACCCACATATTATGAGAGGGATGCACGTCTCAAGTGGAGTGGGTTGGTAAACTTACTCTCCTCTCATTAACAACCTATCCTGATAGCTTGTTTTCACATATCAAAATTCATCGTGTTCTCCAATCACATATGTTGGCTTCCTACCATAATTACTCACATGAGTATTATTCCTATGTCCTTTGTTCATTTGCTGCCACAATCCTTCATAGAACTTGATAGCATCTGCTTGATTCTTAGTTGTTTGGATGTAATCTGATGATAACACTTTGAAGTTTCTTAATTTCAGTTCAATCTTATATTTACATTCCATGCAGACTATGTTATCCTTTCAAGTATTCACTTTGACAATTACATCTAGATTGTCAGAGTTCATGGTGATAGTTGGTGTGGGTCTTCAACCAACATCAAGTCCATCAAGATCTCACAAGGCCGTTCCATTTTAACTTTGGCTATATCTAATATTTGTGAGTTATGTTTCCATTCTTGATCTAACTAAGATGGTGTGCTTTCAAGGTTTCTATGAAGCAATGCCACCTCCAAGAGTGAACACATATCCACTTGTGTTTTTATCTCATCAATATTAGAATAGACAATGACATAACTCATGGTTCCTTTTAAACAACACATTGCTTTCATAAGAGCACACAGATAAGCATCTCCTTTTTTGGAAACAAACCGGCCCCATTTGCTTACAACAAATATAGTGTCACACCTTATCGCTCTAGCTAAGTACATAAGCGGCTACTGAATAGGTATCTGCTAAAATGCTTTAACCTAGCCTCTCTAGTCGCCATTGGCAATCCTAGAGGCGCCACTATCATCTCCACCTACAAGCCCCGTATTAGACAAGCCCATCTACCTAACTTCCACCAGAGGAGGCCATCCTACGGCAGACGGAGGTGGCATGAAACCCTTTTCTTATTTATTTATTTGCAGCCCTAGTTGGCTTCTCCTCCATCCCGTTGTGAGTCGATCTGAGTTGATCTGTTGTTGATTTCTATTTTCCTCTTAGCCCCGATGGCTCTGTTGGAAATATGCCCTAGAGGCAATAGTAATTATTATTATTATATAACTCCCATGTTCATTGTTTATGTTTATAATTCTATGCTAAAACTACTGTGTGACTTAATAGTGAGATTCAAAGGAAAACCCATATGCAAGTGTAGAAAGAAGAACATTAGTTTGTTCATAGTCAAGCCTCTAGGACTAGGTAATGCCATATGAGATGATCTAATTTCCTAATCAGAGGTATAATTGCTATAGTAACATTGATACCCACAACAATGAAAGTACATTTTTTTGGATGAACAAGGATGTTGAAGTGATGTAAAGAATGATTTACTATGAGATCTAATTGTCATGTTGTATTAATAATTAATCATCATTATTATTTTATGCATAAATGCTTAGACCCTGAGAGTATCAAGTGATACCATGTTGTAAGATTTACTTTGGAGGTTATCCAAACATCACTTGAATAAAGTGGTAATTTCGGTGATCTTTAGGTACTTCATAAAATATGTCTAAGAACTTGGATAGTTCGGTAATGGGATCCTAGTCCCCTTCAAAATGGAGAGATATATTCTGGGGTCACTCGGTATTACAATGTGCGCAGATAAGTTATAATGGTTATCATAAGGACATTAGAATACAAATGAGTAAAGAAAGTGAAACGAGAACGAGGATAATGTATATATATAGTGATCAAGAGTTTTTTCATAAGGATACCGACATATCACCTCAGGTTGTCACTAATATATATTAGAGTAAATAATAGTGCTAGATTGTTTCTACTCAAATTGCCATCCACGTCGTTCCGATTCTTTTTGGTTGTGGGATGAACGCCGGAAAGGACACACGGCGACATCGCAATTGATCCCTGCTATCCTGTGAGGTAGGCACCGCTGCAGGCCAAGGCGCAATATTCCAGACCGTAGACGGGTGTCGCACGCGCCACCGTATCCCGTGTTTCCAGATGGTGGACCGCGCGCGCCATGGACCCGCTGTAATAATAGACATGTAGTAATGCGCTCTGTGAGAGGCATTACCAGTGTGTCACACCTCCCGCCAGGTGGTGGGGCCCACTGAGAGCCGACATGGCTCATCGGAAGGCATGGCCGGAATCTGTTTCTGGCGGCGGAGAGCTGACTTGGTAGTGTAGGCCGTACACATAAACGGTTTTCACAGCTATCCTATAGGTGAGCTGTGACCATAGGCGATAAACGCTTGTTGTTTATCGCATTCGTCGGCGACGTGGCAATGTGGATCCTATTCGGACACATTTTTTCGTAGAGGAGAGCCGATCTAGCTACGTAGGCTACAGACATATGCTGGTTTTCGTTGCTGGACAATGGTCGATCTGGAAGAGTATGCTATATACATAGGCAGGTTTTCGTGGATGTCGGTGATGTGGCAGTGTGGACTCTCACCAGACGTGTTTCTACACGGCGGACAAACGAGCTGGCAGCCTACGATATAGGCGTCCGCGGTTTCCCGCAGTGGAGATCCGACATGGAAGAGTAGACTATATAGACTACCACGCATTCTCTCGATGATATAGTACAATGGGTCCCACTTACGCAGGAAAATGTATCTTCCCTGCATAGAATATATGCCAGGGTCCGGATCCACCCCATGTCTCGTCCTTGCGGCTATAAAACATCTCCCGCTTCGTCACTTCTCGCATCGTTTTTTTTTTCTTCTTCCTCACCGCGGCTTAGCTTCGGCGGCGCGCCGTTCTTTCGGTATCTAGACTCGAGCACCATAACGATGACATAGATATATCCGGTGCGTTCTAGGTGCCGGCGTGGTTGCTTTTAGGCGCAGCGGCGCTACAATCAAGAGCTCACCGACATAAATTGCAATGGTAGGAGAACCATTCGGGCGTTAGGAATTTAGGTATAGCTTTTAGGCAAAGCAGCATCATGACCTAAAACTTGTCGATGTTTACGGTATCGATAGGAGAGATATTTGGATTCGGACGTTTAGTAGCTTAGGTATACCGGCGTATACGTGCTAACGATGCGCTAAGCGTGTTCGGTTCCCTGCGTATGTCCGACGACTTTGCGTATTCCACCGTGTTGATGCCTCTCCGTCTGGCTAGTGATATTTTCTGGACTGTCAGCAGCTCTCGGCATGGTGAAGTATAGCAGCGATGTTTCTATGTTTCTGTGTGCAGTACATGCTCTTGTGCCCTTACCATTATTTTTATTTCTTTTGTTTTTAGATTTTCTTTAGTTTTCTCATTGTTCTTGCTTTTTTGGTGTTTTTATTTGCTTTGCGTTTTTCTTATTCTTTCATTTTCTATCTTTATTGCATTTACTATATTTTTTACTATAATTTTTTTGTAGCAATATTTTCTATGTTCCTTGCTTCGATCGCCTTATTAACATATTCTTTTTTATTTTTATTCTTAAATATTTTTTCTAACACGATGTTTCTTGCTATTTTTCTTTTTCTCTTGCTTTTTCGGTTCTTCTGCGTTGGCATTCTTGCCTCCAGTTTATTTTTTATGTATTGTCTAGGTTTTTTCGCTATTTATAATCGTTTTGTCCCTCCACTTTTTCTATGCTCATTTCTTCGTTCGTATTTTTCTTATTTGACTTTTTAGTGTTTATTCATTTTTCTACGGCTAACAGAGTGCAGGCAACATCTTCGTGAAAAAAAGATACTTACTTAGATCAGGATGCGTGGCAAGTGATCGGCGGTAGGCAAAGGATGCGACGATGCAACGTTTTGCGAAACGCGCCTAGCAAACCTGTTGGAGGAAAGACGATGGTGAAACCTCAAATGGTGGAAAATAGAAGACGTAGACACACGTGACGATATAGTAAGAGACTAACCGCGTGCCGAGAAGCAAGATGGGAGAACCGTGCACAACAATGTATGTCAAAAGACAAAGATACCTGTGAAAGACAAACAACACTTGAGAGTGCAGCAAAACAACAGATAATTTTTTTTGCACGAATAGGCGAAGGAGAAGGAAACCAAAAATTACCTAGAAGAAGAAGCTTAGAAGACGCTATCAAATGAAACCTGTAGAATTAGACAAAACAATACGTTAGCGAGTAGGGGAAGGATTCGCGATGGAACAGACTACTAGCATCCAAAGATCAGAGTGTCAAGCACCGACAGAGAGACACTCGATGGCTGCTCGAACTCGCCGACAGAGAAAGCGCGTCGAAAGTGTGTAGAGAGAAGAGTAAGAAGAGAGAGGTAAGCTAAGAATAAGGGAGGTCAAGCAACGCTTATTGTATGTGGCGCAGATGGTCTGACGATCCGCGAAAGTACGCAAGGCATCGTATGTAGAATCAGAATCCGTTAATGTCAAGATCCGCCAATGTAGATGGCACGGAGCTCTAAGCTCACGAGGAAATGCACAGACTACATGCGCTATCACGTAGACCATTAGAGCTACCCACCTAGCGTCGAAGAAGAGGCGGACAGGAACAACAACTCACTGGTTTAGTATTTACGATGCCGGATCGGTCTCGGTGGCCAAGGCCTAGTGTGCCATGTCGGTTTTCGGGGCCCCTTGGACCGCAAGAACCCGCTATCTATGATAGTACATGATGCCACGTCGGCTAGCGGCCCCCCATGACTGCGAGAAGCGGCACACGGCTAAAGTCTACGACGCCATGTCGGCTCTGGGAGAGACCTACGTCCGCGAGAAACCGAGGCCGACATGCGCTCACAGTGACGCACCAGCGTTTAGCGGGCCCATGTGGGCGATAAATAGCGTCCGGTATGGGCTCATAGTGCCACGTCAGCGCCAGGTGGGTCTCTCCACACGACAAGTGTGGAGCATTGTCGCCCCTGAGATGCCTCTCATAGAGCGTGGTTCTTCCCGCTTATGCTGACGGTGGGCCCAGTTCTCGCGTGCAGCCCACCGGTTTGCGCCACGGGTTACGACGGTACGTGGTACACGCGTTCGTGGTCCAAAATCTTTTTCCTAGCCCATGGTGGGTCCCACCTCACGGGATAGTAGGGCTCCGTTACGATGTCGCTGCATGTCCTTTTCGGCGTCCATCCCACGACCGAAAAGAATCGGGACGACGTGGATAACCGTTTGAGCTGAAACGATCTATCGCTATTATTTACTCCTGATATTCAATCTCAATCTAAATATTACAACAATGATATCCTTGACCTTATTATTAGTAAACTTCTCTTTGCGTCCCCGGGACATGGCTGGTAGACAGAACGCTTTATGATGTGATCATACTACATCTACGTGTAGGAGAAAAGAGAAAATATGTATGCTCTAGGAACACTAAGTGATAGGGGCACAACGATAGACACGACGTTTGATGATAAAATCGCATTGTGCGATGCTGAGTTTAAATTCAAAGCGTGCTATCAAACAAAAAGTAAACCATCAGTACAAAAACCCTAGATGTCAAACACCAGCTATCAACCAACAATACCATTGATAGATGGTGTTTGATGTCTATGTTTACAAACTGGTTTAACCCTCAGCAAAATTTCTGAGGTGGTACTAAACATTGATAGAGACAGTGTTTGTTTATAGGTAGAGATAAGCTAGTCAGTTTTGAGCCGGCTCATCAAGGAAATCGATGGAGATATCGATAGAGAAAGTCCTAGGCAAACCCTACGCCCGCTAGAAACCGTGGCCTTAATGGGTTCACAATGCCACGTAGACGTTGAGCGAGCCCATGTCCGCGAGAGTCTGCATCTGAAATGGGCTCACAACGCCACGTCGTCTTTTGGCGGGCCCGCCACCCGGTGGTAGTGGAGGTCTCACGTAGGGAACGCCTTTCATTGCGCGCCATGGTACCCCGCGTACAATGACGGCGGGCCCATGTGTCGCGCGCGGCCTACCGTTTGGCTATAGAGAAGGCAGTCAGTCTTGGATCAGGCCATCAAGGAAGCAATAGAGAAGTCACACATCTAAGCTAAAAATAGAACACATGTACTATTCTCTGCATTAACATGTGTAAAGTTTGAGGTCACGCATGGAAGGTAAAAGCAGAACGCACACATTGTTCTATGTATTAAAACTTATGAAGTTCGAAGCCACACATGTAAGATAAAAAATACAACACACGTGTGCTTATTTACTATCACGTGCATGATTTTTCTTACAACAACGTTCGATCCATTCTGAGACGTCCACGTAGATTTATCCCTCTTAAAACAATTGTACATATCTATTCTGATACATGTCCATATAAGTTTATCTCTTCTAAAACAATTGATATGTACATAAATTACACGTGAAATATTACATTGCTAAATTATAAAGAATAACATCTAAGTCGTTGTGCTCCATGCCACTAAACATCTAAGCATAGGATCTAAACATGACGACAAGTCGTACGCCCGTCATGGCCTATATCTAGAAGGGCCTTAAGCGTCCAATGTCTGGGGGCACAACTTTCGCTCTGGATGCGAAGACACATTTGTCTTACTCCAACGCCAGCTAGAAACATGTGGAGGAACTGAACACCTCCACTCAGCCTTCTAGGTCACCGTCTTCTGTGTCGCATATAGACACGACATGCGAGGGAGTCCTTCGCTTCTCTCTTCTTTTTTGTTGTCCACATACAGTCGTAGCCATCAACACCTAGACGTAAAACAGTCACATAGTACCTACGAAAAGCAAAAGAAAATAAATTAGGTAAAGACAAAAAGGGTAAAAAGGGAAGAAAAAATTTAAGGGATAACGATGTAGGCTTGTCGTTTGTGTTTGAAGACGCTGTCATCGTATCATCAATTAGCGAGGCTTCCTATTTTGTTTGGATGACGATGTCATCAATGTAGACTTGGATGTTGCAACCAAGTTGGTTCTTGAGGCAAGCCTGCATGCACCGCTGATAGGTGGCTCCTGCGTTTTTGAGCCCGAAGGGCATTGTGTTGTAGCAGAACACACCAAAAGGCATCGTAAACGCTGTTTTCTCCTGGTCTTCCTCCTTCATTCGAATCTGGTTATAGCCTGAGTAGGCGTCGAGGAAGCATAGACGCTCACATCACGCGGTGGAGTCGATGATTTGGTTGATTCACGACAGCGGGAAGTGATCCTTTGGATAGTGCTTGTTTAGGGAGGTGAAATCCACGCACATCCGCAGGATATCCGTGTCTTTTTTAGGTACCAGCACCGTGTTGGTGAGCCAAGTGCTTTCCTTGATCTCGCGTATGAATTTGGCATCGAGGAGTCTGTTGACCTCAATTCCAACCGCCTTTGACCTTGGTTCAGACAGTCGTCGAATTGTCTGTTTGACTGGCCTTGCGTCTGGGTTGACGTTGAGTGCGTGCTCGGCGAATTCCCTGGGAACCCCTGGCATGTCCGCTGGACACTAGGCAAAGATCTCCCAGTGCTCACAGAGGAATTCGACGAGCGCGAGTTCTTATGCGGAACTCAAGTTGTTGGCGATGAGGTCCGTCTTGGTCGGGTCCGTTGGGTGGACCTGGACTTTCTTCGTGTGCACCGACGAGTCGAAGGATAGGTCGGGTGAACTTTGCCGGCTCAGAGGAGGCAGACTGTTGTCTATTGACTCCTTTAATCTTGCGAGTTCCTCCTGCATTCCGAAGGACTAGGAGATTCTGTTGAATTCCCTGTCGCAATTGTCGGACCTCTCGAAGTTTCCATTGATTGTGATTATGCCGTTTGCGCACGGCATCTTCATCTGCGAGTAGGCGTAGTGTGGCACCACCATGAACCTTGCGAATGTGACACGTCCGAGAATGCAGTGATATTGTGAAGGCCAATCGACGACCTCGAAGTCGATGCGCTCTCGACGAAAATTTTGCAGGGTGCCGAAGATGACGTCGAGGTTGATTTTGCCCAGGGGATATACACCTTTCCCTGGGACGATGCCGTGAAACATTGTGTCTGAAACTTCCTGACACGTCAGAGGTATCCTCATTGCACGCAAGGTATTCGCGAACATTAGGTTGATGCCGCTGCCGCCGTCCATGAAGACGCGGCTCATGTCGAAGCCCCCAATCTGCGCCTCGAGTACGAGGGGACAGTGGCTTGGACGAGGGACTTGGCGCAGGTGGTCACGCCTGTCGAAGGTGATGCAGGAGTCGCTTCCACTGAGGTACTAAGTGGTGGAAGGTGGAGAGTTGATTGGCAAGTTGACTTGGCGAGTGATGGCCTTCTGCACTCGATTGGAGGGACGCCCCTTTTGGATCATCTCCATGTTGCCCACGGGTCGTGGGTATTGTTCGCCACCGTGATTCTGGACCGGTGCGGCCGCGGGTGGTGGTATTCCGGGCGGTGGTGGAGGAGCTCCGTGTGCCACGACGCCTAGGGCGCGATTCATCCGAGCCAGACCTTCGTGGAGCTTGAGAAACTCGCGACGGTCTTTGAGAAGGTGGCTGGATTTTTTCTTGCCATCATGCTTGTCGATGTAGAAGTGCATGTTGCATGGTCTAGACAGTTTGTCCTCGATGGTTGTTGCGGGTGCCTCCTCGCGAGTGCGGTGCTGCCACACCTGCGTGGTTTTCCCGGACTCGCGGTATCCACCGCTGCGATAGCCGCTGTTGCGGTTGTCGTCGCGTTTGTCAGCATAGCCGGCTGCGACCACGTTGACGTCGTCACGGTCATCGTAGACGCGCATTCGCCGCTTCCCTCGACAGTCGCGTTTGTGCCCGAGGTCGTCGTCGTCATCGGAGTAGGTGCAGTTTTTCACCGAATCCTCTCCATCGGCCCACCGATTCGCAATTTCCATCAGGTGGTCGATTGTCTTGGGCTTCGAGCGGCCCAGCTCCTCCCTGAGCTCTATGCGGCGAACACCGCCATTGAATGCGTCGATTGCGTGGTCCTCTAAGATGTTTTCTGTGGAGTTCTTGATGATGGACCACCTTTGGATGTACGAGCGTAGCGACTCTCCTGACCTTTGCGGGCAGCTCCTCAACTCTTCGATTGATGCGGGCCTTTTGTAAGTGCCCTTGAAGTTGTGTACAAAGCTGTAAACCAACTCTTCCTAGCTGCGAATGGATCCACGTGGGAGGTTGTTGAGCCATGTGCGGGCAGCGCCCTGCAGCTATAGCTGCAGGCATTGCATGGTTATGCTTCGACTCCCGCCATGTAGCCTGACGGAGGAGATGTGGTCCTCGAACCAGATCTTTGGGTCTTGTAGGCCGTCGAATTTTGGATTCTTCGACGGGAGTTTGAATCCTTTAGGCATTCGCTTCTGCCTGATGGCCCTGCTAAAGCATCTAGCACCGCAGAGTTCAGTCTCATCCTCTTCAGAGTCAGTCGAACGAGCGTGTCTTGCCCTTGATTTGTCGATTTTTGTGCTGCGTGAGATCGCGCGCGCATCATAATTGCGATCATGCCGCCATGAGCGGCGACGTCGAGACAGATCGTGACTGTCATCGCTGGATGAATGTGAGTAATAGCGTTTTGCCAGAGCTTTGCCCTTCTTCAACTCTGGTGTTGGCCCTTTGTTGAGAGCAGCCTGGACTAATCCCAAGCCCGCGATCGTAGATTGGTGCATGGCGGCTCGCGGATCTCCAGCTGGTGGTTGGTTGTTGAGGAGGTACATGTTGGCCGCTGTCACCGCGGCTTGCGATGTCTTTGGGACCACGTTACCCCGCGTGTCGACTGTCATAGAGCCGAAGTCGAGGACTTTCGCGGCTTCTATGCGTTCTTGCTCGGTGAGATGGACCATCTGAGATCGTCTCTTATTGGCCACATACTCGTTACCCTTGGAGGAGGATCCTTCGTGGGAGGAGAGCCCAGCTCGACTAAGACTAGACTCATCCGCCACCTTTTTACGCGCTTCGAGTTGCGCGATTGCCTGTAGCTGGCGTCTACACTCCCCCTTTAGTAGCCAATAGTAGCCCATCAGCATGCCCTGCGGTGTGCCGGGAGGCATAGGATTGCCTCACAGAGCTTCTCGGCAGCGGGCCCACTCTTTGTCGTTGAGTCTAATCACGACACGTTCACCAGTGTGCTCGTTCACCATGGTTGGAGGTTCGACTGCCCCTCCATTGTTGACGGGCACGCCATTGCCACTGTTGGTGGGGCCTCCGTTGGGTGGTCTGCCATTGGGTATGCCACTGTTGGGCGGATCGATGCCAGATCCATTGCCACCGTTTTCGCGATTGGCGGCGGTGTCGCCAGCATTGATGACAGCACACATGAAGTGGTTGGGGAAGCTGTTGCTTCCGCAACTTTTGGATCTCGAGCCACAGACTCCATCTTCCGTTGCTAGGTCACCCGGATCGGCTTCACGACTGCTGTCGCTGTCCGTGCTCCCAGCTGTTGTTGAGGTGTTGAGCTCGCTGAGGGTGCCGATTGGTGGCGGGAACCACGACACTGGAGCGATCGCGGGTGCAGTTGGCTGGTCAGGCATGCAGAGCGTGCCCATCTGACCAACCTGGAAGCGGAAGCTTCCAATCGCCAAGTGGATTCCATCGCCTACGGACTTGAAAGCCGGGCGAGTGGCTGGAATATGGACGATGAAGTCGAACACGCCAAAGAGCTGGCGAATCTCTGCTGTTGCAGAGTTGTAGATCGCGGTTGATGGGGCCGAAGAAGCCGCGACATTAGCACTCCCAATTCCCACAGACGGCGCCAATTAACGAGGGTTTAACTCATCAATGCCCATTGTTATGGACTTGGGTTTTGGAGAAGGAGGGAGTGCTAGAGGCATCAGTCGGCTAGCAAACAGGAACACAGGGACGCAAGGTTTAACTATGTTCAGGCCTCGTAGAGGTCCCTACTCCTGCTTGTCTGCTCTTAGAATTAACGAAGGAATCGAAGATTACAGGGGCGCGCAGATGCAATCTAGCGAGAGTTGTGGAAACTAGGGTTATGTGTGTCCTCCTCGTTGCCCCCTCCTAGCCTTTATATAGATAGGCTAGGTCTCGAGTAGAAGATCGAGTCGGTTATAGGTTAGGGTTTTCCCTTTAAACTTTCTATCTTTGGTTTCTTCTTGTCCCGCAAGCAACCGAGAGTCCGCGGGCCACTCAAGTTCTCCATTTGGGCCTTGGAAACACCGTGGGCTTCCGCAGTACTCTGGCCATATATACCAAACTCGAGTACCTGTAGGGTATACCCATGTCAAGTGGCATGGCAGAGTCACCCACTCGCGAGCAAGATGAAGGGAATCATGAGTGTGTCCACGAAACAAAGATAGAGTAGGGATAGGGTTGGGCAAGGACTAGTCCATCTTGATATGGCCTTAGTGGGTCGACCCAAAGGGTCTCATCCGGTTGGACTAGCTGGGCCAACCCAAAATCATTATCCTTTTAAATTATACCTTTACCAATTTAATAAACTCCAAGGAATTTTTTTACTTTGAAAGAACATATAAAATTAATAAGAAAACAAAAAATACATATTAACCAAAATGTTCTAAATTATAAGATCTATTTAGGAAAAATATAATATAACTTTTCAAGTTAAATAAAATGAATCTAAAATTATAACTTAATAAAACAATGAAAAATAATCTAAAATAATATAAAGTTCCTAATATTGCATTATCGACATTCTTGTGTTCTATAAAATGGGAAAATGAATATTAGGAATTGTAATACTAGTAGTTAAAGTACTATGTTTTTCATAGTATTAAAATATAACTATGACATTTTTATAAACATAAAATACAAACAAATACTAGTAGAACCTTTCTTATTATTGAAAATAATAACTATGACATTTTTATCTCAATAATGAGATTAAATTGTAGGAATAGAATTTAAAAAACCATTTATCTCTTTTAAGTAATCAAGTAATAATTACAATTGAATAATTAAACATTTTCCTAGTATTCTTTTATAAGTTTATGAAATTATTTAAATTCAAAGAAAATCATCAAGTAGTTAAAGTACTATGTTTTTCATAGTAATAAAATATAATCACTATTTTTTATAACGATAAAGAATTCCATTTACTAAAAATGGTAATAAAATACAACACAAATATAGGTAATAGTGTTTTGATTCAGACCTAGGGAGTATTATAAAATTAGAAAATATCTTTCTATATTTTGCTAAAGATTCTAAAGTATTTAGTGAATTACAATTGCTTCATTCATGTAATTATATTGATAATTTTCTTTCTTAATAAGTTAGAATGATCTGAAAATGTGAAGTAGCCAATTATAAATTTGAGTACTTCTTATTCATCAAACAAGATTTTCTTCAAAAAATTATTATTTTCAAGTACATTATAAATACACCTTAATTACCATTTCAAGTATCAAGAGAAATAACAAGGCTTTATATAATGCCTTTTTGATCAACTCTCAACAATTATGTGTGATTCTGCGATATATTTCTTATTAAACATGTAAGACTTTTCCTAAGCCATAAGAAACCGAGTAGATATCACAAGTAAGAAACCAATATAAAAGGACAACACATCCTAAGAAAATTAACCCAACTCAACAAACACTAGACCATCAAAGTTTATTCTAGGGTTTAGGGTTTATCACTACTGCATCGCATATTTTATGCATAAAAGCATATTTCTTCTTTAGACGTTAGTCCTTACCAGACCAATGATGCTATTTCAGATTTTGGAGTTTATATCGACTAGAACATTTTGGTTGTATAATATTTGCAGTAAAAAGTCAAGTTCATCACTTGCTCATGTAATTTGGTCATGTTATATCAAGTATTTGTAATCTACTATTGATATCACCTGCATTTTGAAAAGGAGGCAAAAATAATATTTTATAATAATATGACTTATTGATTATCGGCCCGAGTTGCGCTAATATATTATGGTTGGCAATGGAACCATGGTATGACTTGTGGTTGGTGGAGTTTTCATTTACACGGGAATGCATCATCTAGGACTTAATAACTAATTTTGATAGTAACCCTTGCTTCGTATATTATGTGTTAACCATAAGCTTCGGAATGGGGCGAGAAATTCAGATGTATATTCTTCCTTCCTCATGCTAATGGATGACCATACCATAAGTTGTATGTCCATGGTGCTACATGCACATGGGTGTAATCCCATAATGTTCCATGGTATTGGTATCAATGAGGGTCTGAAAGGGGCTACCGAAGGTTTGTATACCAAAAGGGGGAATACCAGGGGTTGCAGAGAAGCATAGTGATTGACTTGGACATTAGACTGGGCCTCATACCAAGAAAGTATGAACGGGATTCGTGCCTTGACTGTACAACAAAGCTAAGATCACTTATGGGTAAATAAACACACCTCTATAGAGACTACAAATTGTGACATGTTACTCCATGTTTTGGGAAGGAGCTACGAATGGGGCAGGAAAGGAACTCCATGAAGTTCTAGTAAACTTGTGAAGGATAGTGGACATAATTTTTGGAAATAAAAGCAATCTTTTAAAGAAATGCTTACACCAACTTGCATATCCTAAGACTTATGGTCCATGGTCCATTGTTGTAGATAGTGCATCAGACAATCCTTTTTAGTGAACTTGGTGAGTATACTCGTACTCAACAATATCTTCTAAATACTTGCTAGATTTCAGAGTTATTTGATAATTTCAACAATCCTAAGGGGAAGTGGAGGAGAACCACTACTACAAGATACTGAAACTACATAGTGAATTCAATGGAGTCAACAACTACAACAATCATGGAGGAAGCAAATCCATGAGTAGATAGCATTTTAATCCTAGAATAATAGAACCTACTTCTATAGCAGTAATTGACATCCTTATAGAATTTTAGGTAGACTTAATCATGGATTAGTCTGCAACTTGTTATGTCTAGTTCTCTTTTGTAAATTTAATTTCCTCATTGTACCGAGGAGGTTCTCTAGAACTTTTATAATGCATTAAGATTTATCCTTTAATAATGCTTTGGACCCGCGATGTTCCTGTTGCACTGATGGCTCTGTGTATGGCGCCAGAAAAATGCTGGAGCAGTGTTGATGTAGAGCTCGTTGGGAACCCCAAGAGGAAGGTATGATGATCACAGCAGCAAGTTTCCCTCAGTATGAAACCAAGGTTTAATCGAACCAGTAGGAGCAAGGAAACACCCCAAAGGTGTTGCTAGCTGAGCCTTGGCAGGGCGCACTACCGGTGCTAGTAGCAACATGGAGACCTGCACAACACAACCATAGAACTTTGTCCCCAACTTGCGATGAGGTTGTCAATCTCACCGTGTTTTGCAGAAAACAAAGGATTAAACGTATGGAATGGAAAGAAGTAATAGTTTGCAGAAAGTAAACACAAAACAGTAAAAGATTGTAGATTGTATGTAAATAAAAAGGACCGGGATCCATAGTTCCCTAGAGGTGGCTCTCCTTAAGATAGATAACATCTTGGGTGAACAAATTACAGCGGGGCAATTGACAAACATCGAGAAAGCAATACATGCATATACTAATCATCTTGACTCCTTTGGAACTTGATTGGGCATTACAACATTATGACTAATAATCCACCTTCAGGTTATCATCCAAACCCCCTCCAGTATTAAGTTGCAAGCAACAGATTATTGCTTTACGAATTGCATGTAAAGTAAACAATACAATTGTTCTATGAACAAAGGATTGTTGTTTTCTCCCTAGTAGCAACAGCACATCTAGTACCTTAGAGATTTCTGTCACTTCCCCAGATTACCAGAGGCATGAACCCACTATCGAGCATAAATACTAACTCTTGGAGTTGCTAGCATCTACTTGGCCAAGATAGCTACTAACAACGGAAAGCATGCAAGATCACAAATAACAAAGATATGATAGAATCAATAATCAACCTGAAATAGCATCTCAATATCCATCGGTTCCCCGCAAACACAACATGCAGAATTACAAATAGATGATCTTGATCATGAACGGAGCTCACAAGATCTAGACATGAAAGCACAAAGGAGGAGAACCAGCCATCTAGCTACTACATGGATCCGTAGTCCAAGGATGAACTACTCACGCATCACACCGGAGGCTTGCATGGTGATGAAGAAGGCCTCTAGGGTGAATTCCCCTCTCCGGCAGGGTGCCGGGAAGAGCTTCAAATCCCTCCCGATCTAGGGATGGAGATGACAGTGGCTATAGACGCTTTCGTGGATTTTTGATCGGGTACTTAGGGTTTTCGTCCTGAGGGAAATATATAGGCAGAAGGAGAGGCCGAGGGGGTGCCAGGGGCCACCATACCACCCCCTGGCACGGGCCAAGCCTGGCCACACGGCCAGCTGGTGTGGCCGGCCTCTGGCCCCTCTCCGTCTCGTATTCTGGCATCTGATGACTTCCGGAAAAATAGGCACTTTGGCTTTTGTCCTGTCCAATTCCGAGAATATTCATTTTCTGACTTTCCTGGAACCAGAAACAGCAGAAAACAGGCAGCTGGCACTGTGGCTCTTGTTAATAGGTTAGTCCAAGAAATCATATGAAAAGTACTCCAAAGTTGGAACAAAACACAAGAAAGTGGATAAAACCAAGCATGGAACATCAAAAATTATAGATACATTTGCAATGTATCAACATCCCCAAGCTTAATCCTGCTCGTCCTCGAGTAGGTAAGTGATAAAAAGAAAGAATAATTTTTGAGGTGACATGCACCATCAAAGACTTGACAAAGTATTTGTAAAACACTCAAAGCTGGGATCATAGTACTTCAATCATAACATGAAAGACAAAGTTCTAGCAATAAGCAAAGAGACTATGATGCAACATGAAAAGGCACAAACAAAAGATTCATGAATAACAATGCTTTGCAAGACGTTTGTTTGTTTCACATAAAGAAAACATAGCATAATAGCATTCAGCTTGTCCCTCAATAGAGTAGCAAATATAAATGCATAGGACACCTTCAAAGTTCATAAGAGTGACTAGATACAAATAGTTTAAAACAAGCAATATCAAGTTATGCATCAATCAACTAGTCTTGGGACAATGCACATAGAACTAAGAATGACCACTATGCTCTCAGAGTAGGTGCATAAAGGTAGAAGATGGAGACTCAATATAATGGTGGAAGAAAGGCCTTTTTATAAAAGGAAGCAGGGATTCAAGTCTCATAAAAAGCTTCCAAAATTATGGTACTTATAGCTTTCAGCTCTCATTACCCCTATCATAAGCATCTTGAAGTGATTAAGGTTAAAGTGAGCAAACTATGGTGTACATGCTTGACGAAGTATAAGTCAGAAATCTCATGTCCCTTGTATACGAGGGCTGCTCCTCATGCTACTCAAGTTTAGTCACCGGTAAGTTCTTGTCATTGTAAGTACATGTGTATCATAGAGAACCGCCAACGGGGTACCCCTTGCCCGATGATACGGAAGAATCCCCATATCAAAATGACAAGGCAAGCAGACAACGAGCATCTCAGCAATCTTCTTATTTACCATGGGAATATGGTGCTTTTTCTCTCTTTCCTCTTTTCATAATATCTCATTTTTATATTTTTCTCTTTTTTCTCAATATAGGACTCTTTTTTTTATAAGAAGAATGATTCATAGACAGCTCATTATGGTTACGCTGCAGGTTTCCACCATGTCAGCATGGATTAGACGAGCGGCCCAGGCGTTTCTCTAACACATATACATAACTCCGTGAACTTACAAGATCCCCTTTCATTTCACACCGATGACATCCATATACAAAAGAGCATGATATCAACTAGGTACAATTACCAAGTGCAATGTTGAAAGCGTTCCCCATGAAAGCATGGTTCTGCTAATCCCCAACAAATAAGTGCAAGCATATACAACATAGACGACACAATGGTTCAAGTTTATTAAGGGCAAGAAAAGTAAAGTGTGCCATCAAGTTCGTGAGAGCTTTAATCACTAGTTTTCTCATAACAAGTTTAATTTGGAAGGTAAACAAAAGCATGAATATACTTGGAATAGCATAAGCTAGTAGGTAGGTATGGTGGACTCTTTGGAATAACTTGGTTTAGGGAGTTGGATGCATGAGTGGAACTCATACTTGGTTGTGGAGGCTAGCAAAAGACTGGGTGCGACAAACTAAGAGAGCAATAATGGCCATAATCATGCAGAGCGACAAAACATCATTGATCAAAGCATAAAGTGATACTACAAGTTGAAAACTAAAGGATCATAAAGGCTTATGGTGACTTGAGATAGTCATAACATGGTGTGAGCATGCGCCAAGTCAACCCAAATAAAGCATCAAAGGTGAATACCACTATACTATGCTTTAATATGCTAAAACAACGCATGATTCATCCAAGGCACATTAAGCAATCTCAATTGTTCATAACAATTCATGCTACAGCAATGAATACTAAGCACAAAGCCAAAACAATATCAAGCATGGTATGACAAAGCATATGCCACAGTCAAAAACAAGCTCTTTTTACCACATAAGTATGAACTTTCCTACTCTTTTCCAAACCAAACCAAACTATTTGCAAACCAATGTATGAAAGAGGGGGTCCAACCAATTTATTCATAAAACTATGCAAACCAAGCAAACGAAAAACCAAAACGAAAAAGAATAAGAAGACGCTCCAAGAACAACACAATTGTGCATGAAGCAATAAAAATGAAGCGTTTGGAAGAAACCTGGGATTTTTATCGATGAAGAGGGGGGATGCCTTGGGCATCCCCAAGATTTGACGCCTGTACTTCTTGGATATTTCTTGGGGTGACACGCGTGGCATCCCCATGCTTCAGCTTTAGTCCATCCTTCATCTCATTACTCATTCCTTTCATACACCTGAAATTTTTCATTCATACAAAACTTCACACGATCTTTATTAGCAACATTAGTGCACTCAAGATAAATAAGTCTTAAGGTTAAGTTCCAACACCAAATAAACTTCCATTAGAACACTAGATACTGTAGCACTTCCCTCAAAAAGCTTAATTCCCCAAAAGAACTCAAAAAGGAACCAACAAGAAGCAAATGCAGAAAATGGCAGAAATCTGTCAAAACAGACCAGCAGGTAAAGACGAATTTTTTCGAAGACCTTCTGTTGCTCAAATCAAAATGTGTTGAACTAACGAAAGTTAGATAACAACCTGGGTAAGAAGCACAAATATTCACGCCTCAAAAAGACGTTCAGACATTTTACACGAATGTTTACGGTGAAGCATAGAAATCTGTTTTAGGACAGCAACTTTCCAAATCATTACTTCTCTCTCATTAGAGGTTACTCTTGGCATAAAAAGAAAATAAAAAGGATAAGGAGAGGATATTACTGAAGTAATAACTTCCAAGACTCATCTAAAACTTTTGAGTTATCTCCCAATAAGTACTTTTCTTTAACGCCTTTAAGTTGGGCATAAGAAGCAAGGAAGAATCAAGTGTTCTCAAATGAAGAAGCATTAAAACCAAATTTCTTGTCCTTACCTCTCTTACTTTTATTCTTAACCTTGGGGAAAATATGATTGTTTGGTGGAGAATAATGGTGCATGGTCCCCTTTCCCACATCTATTATTGCTCCAAGGAGTTCTAATAGGGACCTTCCAAGTGTAATTTGTCCTTTTCTTGCACATTCAATAACAAGATAATCAGTAGAAATCATTTTCCCAAGGATCTTTGTAAACACTCCTTCAGCTATTCCAAGAGGTAATATGGTAGCATTATTAGCAAGAGATATTTCTTTTCCTCCTTCAGTAAGCCCCCAAGTATTCAAAGATTCATAAATATCCTTGGGCATAAGACAAAATTCAGACATGATATCATAGCGGGCTTGAAAAGTTTTAGTGTTTATCTCAATATTTACTGTAGGGAGCCACTTCGATGGTTCAGTATTTATTGGAACATAATTTTGATGCTCCCTAAGCATATTATAGCAATCTTTTAAGCTAGTAGTGCTAGTCTCAAGAGTGTTCAATCTAGCAAATATTCTTGCGAAGGAAATATCAGTTTGGCTAGGCAAGTTGTAAGTGAGGATCAGTTTCTTTATAGCATTTATAGAATCATCCTCATTACATTGGAGGAAATCTCCTCCCACAAAAGCATCTAAAGCATATATATAGCAAAGAGCAATTCCAAGGTAAAAACTGCTAAGGAACAAGCTTTGAGTCATTTTAGGCTCAGTTTTTTCATGTAGATCATAGATTCTAGACCAAGCTTCTTTAAAACTTTCCTCAATTCCTTGTTTAAAAGTGAAAATCATTTTCTCAGGTGACATAGTGATTGGAGCAAGACATAGTAGCAACTTAAGAAAGGAACTAATTTTTTTGTGTTTTTGAAAAAAGAAAGCAAACTAGTAAAACTATTTTTTTTGTGTTTTTGATAAAGAAACAAGCAAACAAAGAAAAAAGAAACTAAGCAAAACAAAAATAACAAAGTAAAGAGATTGGTTATGAGGGACTCCCCTTGTGAAGATGTCCGTGACTCCCCGGCAACGGCGCCAGAAAAATGCTTGATGGCTCTGTGTATGGCGCTAGAAAAATGCTGGAGCGGTGTTAATGTAGAGCTTGTTGGGAACCCCAAGAGGAAGGTATGATGAGCACAGCAGCAAGTTTCCCTTAGTATGAAACCAAGGTTTAATCGGACCAGTAGGAGCAAGGAAACACCCCAAAGGTGTTGCTAGCTGAGCCTTGGCAGGGCGCACTACCGGTGCTAGTAGCAACGTGCAGACCTGCACAACACAACCATAGAACTTTGTCCCCAACTTGCGATGAGGTTGTCAATCTCACCGTGTTTTGCGGAAAACAAAGGATTAAACGTATTGAATGGAAGGAAGTAATAGTTTGCATAAAGTAAACACAAAGCAATAAACAGTTGATTGTAGATTGAAAGTAAAAAAAGGACCGGGGTCCATAGTTCACTAGAGGTGGCTCTCCCTAAGATAGATGACATGTTGGGTGAACAAATTACAGTGGAGCAATTGACAAACATCAAGAAAGCATACAAGCATATACTACTCATCTTGAATCCTTTGAGATTCGATTGGGCATTACAACATTATACATAGGCCGCCATCCAACTGCATCTATGCCTAATAATCCACCTTCAGGTTATCATCCGAACCCCCTCCAGTATTAAGTTGCAAGCAACAGATTATTGCTTTACGAATTGCATGTAAACTAAACAATACGATTGTTCTATGAACAAAGGATTGTTGTTTTCTCCCTAGTAGCAATAGCACATCTAGTACCTTAGAGATTTTTGTCACTTCCCCAGATTACCAGAGGCATGAACCCACTATCGAGCATAAATACTAACTCTTGGAGTTGCTAGCATCTACTTGGCCAAGATAGCTACTAACAACAAAAAGCATGCCAGATCACAAAGAACAAAGACATGATAGAATCAATAATCAATCTGAAATAGCATCACAATATCCATCGGATCCCCGCAAACACAACATGCAGAATTACAAATAGATGATCTTTATCATGAACGGAGCTCACAAGATCTAGACATGAAAGCACAAAGGAGGAGAACCAGCCATCTAGCTACTACATGGATCCGTAGTCCAAGGATGAACTACTAATGCATCACACCGGAGGCTTGCATGGTGATGAAGAAGGCCTCCATGGTGAATTCCCCTCTCCGGCAGGGTGCCAGGAAGAGCTTCAGATCCCTCCCGATCTAGGGATGGAGATGACGACGGCTATAGACTCTTTCATGGATTTTTGATCAGGTACTTAGGGTTTTCGTCCCGAGGGCAATATATAGGCAGAAGGAGAGGCCGAGGGGGTGCCAGGGGTCACCACACCACCCCCTGGCGCGGGCCAAGCCTGGCCGCATGGCCAGGTGGTGTGGACGGCCTCTGGCCCCTCTCTGTCTCGTATTCTGATGACTTCCAAAAAAATAGGCACTTTGGATTTTGTCCCGTCCAATTCCGAGAATATTCATTTTCTGACTTTCCTGGAACCAAAAACAGCAGAAAACAGGCAGCTGGCACTGTGGCTCTTGTTAATAGTTTAATCCAAGAAATCATATGAAAAGTACTCCAAAGTTGGAACAAAACACAAGAAAGTGGATAAAACCAAAGCATGGAACATCAAAAATTATAGATACATTTACAATGTATCATGTACCAGTCTAAGGTATGTAATACCAATAAAAGGGTGTTTCATTGGTGTTATGTCAACGACTAGTGTGCTACAACATGAAGTGGTATGCATGGTCACCACAATCATATGCTTTAAGCTTGCTATATTTGGTGATCAAGAATAGGTGAAGACATGATGAAACAAGTTACTCTCCCATAGGAGTATGGAGGGAGCCATTCTCAAGTCTTCATCAAGCTAGCAATAGAAATAGCAATCAAGAAATGTGTTCCATCTTAAGAAGGACAAGATTGTCTTCATCAATCTCAAGTGTATTGTACATGGGGAAGTCTTCATTAAGCTAGTGTGAGCAAGAGCAATCAATAAAGGTGATCCATATTGAGAAGGACAAGATCATATTCATCATGCTCAAGTGGAATGCTCAAGGCAAAGTTATGAGCTTGATAGTTTTTCTATTTTGTTGGTCTATTCTTGTTAGTTGGGATATAGGGTTATAGGATAAATTTTTGTACTATCAAGAGGGGATCTCGAGTGAGTAACTTGATCACATATTTTGGAGAGAGATCAAACCTTTGCATACTTGGCATCATATTTTTTGGTTGTTATTTGGATCATATCCATGTGAGGTTCTAGAGCTTATGGTTATTTTCATAACAAGCTATAGTTCATTAAAAACGGATTTTCCATGTATATCTTAATGAATTTTTGAGGTTGATGTTCTTGTCTTAGGGAGGTTTTACACCTCTCTCCCCTTGGTATTTTTCCCTTGGTGATAGTCAATATCTCCAAAAAAATTGGTTTCATTCCATTGGAAGTTTGGATTTTCAAGTTATTCGTGTTTTGGTTTGAACCTATTTCTAGGATCGGTAGTAGCGCTGGCCACTGGTAGTACCATTAGGATATTTTTGTTGCCAGTATTACGAGTGGAAGTATTGGGTTAATACTGCTGGCCCCGAGTTACTCTATTGTAACCGTTAGTACCAGCTAGAAGTTCCAGCCTGGGTCGGTCGGTACTTCCGGTCTGTAGTACGAACACACTTCCACGGCTAGAGAGATGTTGGGGCTGTGTACGTAGTAATACCGCGAAGCAGTCGGTAGTGCCGTCTAGGCATGGGAATGCGGCAAAAGGTCAGCTCTTCTACTCTCTCTCTCCTCCTTTGTTGACCTTCAAGAGCTTTTCTTCTCCCCATCTTCCTCCTATGATTCTTGCATCGTTTTGAGGGATTTGATAGAGGAGATATGGATCTACAACCCTACCAAACCAAATCCCTTCTTTATGAAGGAAATCTTGGGACATGTATCTTGGAGAATTTGGTGTTCTCTTCCTATCTTCTTTATCTCTTATCCCCCCAATAACTTGTGTAGCTTTTTTTAGAATTTGTGAGTGAAGGACTTGCCATTGCATTAGGTGCAGCATTTTGAGTTATCTACGAAGAATCGATTGGTGAAAGATTTTGAGCTTATTACTCTTGGGTTCTTCAAAACCCTAGATTGTTGTGGCCTTGCTGGTGTTTCTTGGGGCCTCCAATTAATTTGTGGAGATCGCCTCAAGCTTGTGAGCTTTTGTGGCATTATCTTAGGAGCCTCCAATTGAGCTATGTAGATTTCCCCAATCTTGTTTGGGTTTAATTACCGCCCTCAAGTGTCCCATAGTGGACCATGTGCCTGCCTTTGTGGTGAGCATATGGGGGAATAAGGTGATCCTTTTGTGGCCTTGGTGAGTGGTGTGCCTCTGCATCTTAGGGTGATGCCTTTTGTGGCATTGGGTGTGCATCGAGCCACCACACCTCAATGTGAGTCACTTGTGGCATTAGGGGATCATTATGCTACCACACCTTTCCAATGGAGGTTATCTTCTTTGGGAGTGAACTTCGATATAAAGTCATTGTCTTAGTGTGCCTCAGTTATCTCTATATTCGAGCTCTTTACTTATTCACTTTACATTGTGATAGCCTTTGAGATTGAAGTAATATAATTGCTATTGCCTTGTTGCTTGTCTTGCCTAGCATAAGTTGTTTGTGCACTTAGTTGAACCTAGTGGCTTGATAAATTAAACACTAGTTTTATTCTACATTTATTAGATCCTAAACTGTAATAGTTTCAAAATACACATTCACCCCATCTAGGCGACATTTCTATCCTTTGAGTAGGTGATTGAGAGAGTTGTCTCAAATAAGTTTAGGAGACACCAAAATAGTTTTAGAGTTATCGAAGTGAATAAGAGCTACCAAATTGTAACATCCCAAGTAACTTCGGGAACGTGTTTGTGTGTAATTGCATGTTAGGCATCTAAAAAGACGGGGGGTTTCAAACTTTCTGTGGAAGGGAAAGTAGATGGGGAAGTTTCTCTTGACAATATGATTGCGGACCTTGATTGCTTGATCGTGACATGTCAAAGGATTGTAGATTACTCATTTTTGTGACTTGTTATTTGAAACAACAAATGCTCAAGAGAAAGGTTGTTTGAAAGCTTTCTTGTGTGTTTAAAACTTTGTACATGACCTTTTCTAAATTTATAAGAATTTAAACACAATTAAAAAAGATCAATATATATGAATAATATGATGCAATAGTAATACATCCATTGGAAGCCAAGTTTCCAAAGAAATAGTAACATTAATAATAAACCCTCCAAAGCAAAATTGAATATACATTCCAAACATCCTAGATCACATATTAACAAGTAATGCAAGTCTAGATTACAATTTCACCAAAAGAATATTAAAGTTCCAAGTCTAGTTACAAAACTACCAAATGAATTTCACAAGATTCTTCAAGAATTTAAATACAAAATAGATCATAAATTCACCAAAAGGATAAAAGTATAATTACAGAAGAAATAGAAAACCCTAAACTAAATCTTGAAAGTATCAAGATCTTCATATCTTCTCTCATCTTCCATCCTCCCATCTTCTTATTGTCTTATTATTTTCATCTTGTTCATTTCCTTCTTAAGCCTGCAAACAAACAATCACATAAGTTAGTAAGGGAATTGACTATATCCTTAGGCAAAAACTAGGAATCAACTCAAATATTATCCACTTCTAAATTAAAAGAAAACACACATGTTTGTTCTTAGAAGAACAACTACATGTGTATATTGTAGTATGGCACGTAGTAAAAGGTGAACTAAACCTAGAATAATTAACCCTCCATAGAAACAAATAGTACCACCCAAAGTTCATAGTCCTACTCATCAAGTTGAAATGAGCAGGAGATATTATCCACACAAGCAGAAGTAAACCATAGGGAAAATTCCAAACATCAAGCCTTACTAAAAGGAAAATATATACAACAACAACTCAAATTAGTAAACCATTTCAACCAATTGGAATCTTCAAGAAAGGATTCAAATAATAATATGAATTAAAACTAGTATAGTACCCAAAATTTAATCTTGTTCAAGTGCAAATTTTAAACATATAGAAATCTTCAAAACCCCAACTAATTCTAATTAACCAGAACAAATATCCCGAGCTTTGAATTCTTATGAAACCCCAAAATATCCAAAAAGTTGAAAGACTAATAATAAAGAACTAAACCAATCAAACTATAGAACAACTACTAATAGTAAGATTTAACCAATTAGATTCTTAAGGGGAGGAATCAAACAGTAGTAAACTACAACTAGTGCCACTTGGTGCTATCCAAATTGAGCATTAGGACAAACACATAATACAAGAACAACCACTTGGCAATGTCCAAGATAAGATAGCAAACAAAATATAATACTTTTAAAATGCTAATCTACACTAAAGATAAGGAAGCATGGGCTTGACCACTGAAAGTGGTTTTCCCAACTGCGCATGGGAAAATCTAAAAGGACGGTTACACACATAACCAAGCAGCACACTCACCTAAATGCATGGGTCTGGTTTCTGCACCACATGCATTCTAGGGGCCAATAAATAGCCATGTATCCTGATACGTTGCTAATGTATCCATAATTTTTGATGTTCCATGCTTGGTTTTATCTACTTTCTTGTGTTTTGTCCACACTTTGGAGTACTTTCTATACACTTTCTTGGACTAACCTATTAACAAGAACCATAGTGCTAGCTGCATGTTTTCTGCTAATTTTGGTTCCATGAAAGTCAGAAAATGAATATTCTCGGAATTGGACAGGACAAAATCCAAAGTCAATTTTTCACCGAGGGACACCCGGAGCCAGAATACGAGATGGAGAGGGGCCAGAGGGTGGCCACACCACCTGGCCGCATGGCCAGGCCTAGCCCGCGCCAGGGGGTGGTGTGGCCAGCCCATGCACCCCCTCGGCCTCCGCTTCTGCCTATAAGATGCCTCCGATACAGAAACCCTAAGTACCCGATCAAAATTCCACAAAAGAGTTTGTAGCCGCCATCATCTCCATCGCTAGATCGGGAGGGATCTGAATCTCTTCCTGGCACCCTGTCGGAGAAGGGAATTCACACTGGAGGCCTTCTTCATCACCATGCAAGCCTCCGGTGTGATGCGTGAGTAGTTCATCCCTGGACTATGGGTCATTGTAGTAGCTAGATGGCTGGTTCTCCTCCTTTGTGCTATCATGTTTAGATCTTGTGAGATCCGTTCATGATCAAGATCATCTATTTGTAATTCATACATGTTGTGTTTGCGAGGATCCGATGGATATTGAGATGCTATTTCAGATTGATTATTGATCCTATCATGTCTTTGTTATTTCTGATCTTGCATGCTTTTCGTTGTTAGTAGATATCTTGGCCAAGTAGATGCTAGTAACTCCAAGAGTTAGTGTTTATGCTCGATAGTGGGTTCATGCCTCTAGTAATTTGGGGAAGTGATAGAAATGTCTAAGATACTAGATGTGTTGTTGCTATTAGGGAGAAAACAACAATCCTTTGTTCATAGAACAATCATATTGTTTACTTTACACACAATGCATAATGCAATTATCCGTTGCTTGCAACTTAATACTCGAGGGGGTTCGGATGATAAACTGAAGGTGGATTATTAGTCATAGATGCAGTTGGATAACGGTCTATGTATAATGTTGTAATGCCCAATAAAGTCTCAAAGGAGTCAAGATGAGTAGTATATGCATATTGCTTTCTCGATGTTTGTCAATTGCCCTGCTGTAATTTGTTCACCCAACATGTCATCTATCTTAAGGAGAGCCACCACTAGTGAACTATGGACCCCGGACCTTTCTTTTACTATCAATCTACAATCAACTGCTTACTGTTTTCTGTTTACTTTTTGCAAACTATTACTTTCTTCCACTTGATACGTTTAATCCTTTGTTTTCAGCAAAACCGGTGAGATTGATAACCTCATCGCAAGTTGGGGGCAAAGTTGTGTGGTTGTGTTGTCCAGGTCTCCATGTTGCTGCTAGGACCGGTAGTGCGCCCTGCCAAAGTTCAGCTAGCAACACGTTTTGAGGTGTTTCCTTTCTCCTACTGGTTCGATTAAACCTTGGTTTCATAACTGAGGGAAACTTGCTGCTGTGCTCATCATACCTTCCTCTTGGGGTTCCCCAACGGGCTCGATCTATTTTGGGCTTGATAGTAGTGTTTCTATTATGCCTAGAAGGATTTATGATATGCTTGATTTGCCACCATTGGAAGATTGTTATTTGAATGTCCCACTTGATGATGATGCTAAAAATAAACTCATGGGGAGTATTAATGATGTTCTTATTATGGTTAACAATGCCTATGTCCCCGTCGATTTCTATGTTTTGGATGTTGAATGCAATGCTTCTTGTCCTATTACTTTGGGAAGACCTTTTTTTAGAACTATTGGTGCCATTATTGATATGAAAGAAAGCACCATTAAATATCAAATCCCACTCAAGAAAGGTATAGAACACTTCCCTACGAATAGATAGAAGATTTCTTTTGCCTCTCCTATGAAAACAAAATTTGCTCTTAATGCTTCTTCATTTGAGAACACTTGATTCTTTTTCTTGCTTCTTATGCCTAACTTAAAGGCATTAAAGAAAAGTACTTATTGGTAGATAACCCAAAAGTTTTAGATGAGTCTTGGAAGTTATTACTTCAGTAATAACCGCTCCTTATACTTTTTATTTGCTTTTTGTGCCAAGAGTAATCTCTAATGAGAGAGAAATAATGATTGGGAAAGTTGTTGTCCCTAAACAGATTTCTGTGCTTCACCGTAAAATTCATGTAAAATCTCTGTACATCCTTTTGAGGCTTGAATTTTTGTGCTTCTGCCCCAGGTTGTTATCTAACTTTCTTTAGTTCAACACTTTTCGATTTGAGCAACAGAAGGTCTTCGAAAAAATTCGTCTTTACCTGCTGGTCTGTTTTGACAGATTTCTGCTATTATTTGAATTTGCTTCTTGTTGGTTCCTTTTTGAGTTCTTTTGGGGAATTGAGCTTTTTGAGGGAAGTGCTACAGTAGCTTGTGTTTTAATGGAAGTTTTATTGGTGTTGGAACTGAACCTAAAGATCTATTATCTTGAGTGCACTAATGTTGCTAATAAAGATTGTGTGAAGTTTTGTATGAAGGAAAAATTTCAGGTGTATGGAAGGAATGAGTAATGAGATGAAGGATGGACTAAAATCAAGCTTGGGGATGCCACGCGTGTCACCCCAAGAAATATCCAAGAAGTACAAGCGTCAAAGCTTGGGGATGCCCAAGGCATCCCCTTCTTTATCAATAAAAATTCTAGGTTTCTTTCAAACACTTCATTTTTATTGTTTCATGCACAGTTGTGTTGTTCTTGGAGCGTCTTATTTTTCATTTTTGTTTTGGTTTTTAGTTTGCTTTGTTTTCTTAGTTGGAAAATTGGTTGGATCCCCTCTTTCATGCATTAGTTTTCAAATAGTTTGGTTTGGGTTGGAAAAGAGTAGGAAAGTTCATGCTTAAGTGTTAAAGAGAGCTTGTTTTTGACTGTGGCCTATGTTTTGTCATGCCATGCTTGATATTGTTTTGGCTTTATGCTTAGTATCCTTTGCTGTAGCATGACTTGTTATGAACAATTGAGATTGCTGATACATTGCAAATGTATCTATAATTTTGGATGTTCCATGCTTTGTTTTATCTAGTTTCTTATGTTTTATCCACACGTTGGAGTACTTTTCATATGATTTGTTGGACTAACCTATTAACAAGATGCCATAGTGCTAGTTGCCTATTTTCTATTGTTTTGGTGCCAGGAAAGTCAGAAAATGAATATTCTCGGAATTGGACCGGACAAAAGCCAAAGTTGTTATTTTCCCGGAAGACTCACGGAGCCAGAAGGAGAGTCGGAGAGGGGCCATAGGGTGGCCACACCACCGCTAGGTGCGGGTCCTCCTTGGTCGCGCCAGGGCATGGTGTGCGACCCCTGGCCACCCACCGACCTTGCCTCTTCGCCTATAAGAAGCCTCCCGGTGCAAAAACCCTAAATCATCAAGCCTCCAGCCACGAAAAGTTCCGCAGCACCGCCGCCACCGAAGGGGAGATTCGGGGGACAGAAAGTCTCTGTTCCGGCACCCTGCGGGGACGGGCAAGTGCCCCCGGAGCCATCTTCATCGATCTACACCGCCATCTCCATCACCATTGCTGATTCCCATGATGAGGAGGGAGTAGTTCTCTCTCGAGGCTAAGGGTTTTACCGGTAGCTATGTGTTCATCTCTCTCTATGAATGATCTTATTGAGATCATGACCTTGTAATCAGTAGATCTACCTTGCTACTCAAGTGCTTTAATAGATCTATGCTCTCCCCATGTGTGTGAAGTTGACAGTGTGCACACCATGGTGGAACTTAGGCTAGATATTACAAATACTTGTTATGAGTTATATTTGGAGTTGGATGTCTTTATGAAATTGTGGTGTTTGTTGGACCCATCTAGTGTTCAAGGTGATAGTGTGGGGTTATCTAGAGGGGAAATGCTTACTTTGAGGTGTGCTGTTATAGCCCTACCATGGATTATAGTGTCCAACCGGAGAGTTTAAGAGTAGTATCATAAAGAGAAGATATTTATATGAGAGTGTTCACTAGTGAAAGTATGATCCCTAGGCCTTGTTTCTTAGCATTGAAACACCGTTTGCAACTAGATCGGTTACATGTTTACTTGCTTCTATCTTTATTTCAGTTTTACTTTAGTATTTTCCACGCCATCAAGCTATTTTCTATCACCATTACCATTTATAATTATCCATACCACTTGTATTTCACTATCTCTTCGCCAAACTAGTGCACCTATACACCTTACAAGTGTATTGGGTGTGTTGGGGACACAAGAGACTCCTTGTATCTTGATTGCAGGGTTGCTTGAGAGAGGATACCTTTGACCACTTCCTCCCTGAGTTCGATAAACCTTGGGTGATCCACTTAAGGGAAAACTTGATGCTGTTCTACAAACCTCTACACTTGGAGGCCCAACAACTGTCTACAAGAATAGAAATGCGTAGACATCAATTTCTTAATGTGCCTTTGAAGAATCATGCGTTGTTTTAGCATATTAAAGCATAGTATTGTGGTATTCTCCTTTGATGCTTTATTTGGGTTGACTTGGCACATGCTCACACCATGTTATGACTATCCCAAGTCACCATAGCCTTGATGATCCTTTAGTTTTCAACTTGTAGTATCACTTTATGCTTTGATTAATGATGTTTTGTCGCTCTGCATGATTATGGCCATTATTGCTCTCTTAGTTGGTCGCTCCCAGTCTTTTGCTTGCCTCCATAACCAAGTATGAGTTCCACTCATGCATCCAACTCCTAAAACTAAGTTATTCCAAAGAGTCCACCATACCTACCTATTAGCATATGCTATTCCAAGTATATTCATGTTTTTATGTACCTTCTGAATTAAACTTTTTATGAGAAAACTAGTGATTAAAGCTCTCACGAACTTGATGACACACTTTACTTTTCTTGCCCTTAATAAACTTGAACCATTGTGTTGTCTATGTTGTATATGCTTGCACCTATATGTTGGGGATTAGCAGAACCATGTTGTCATGGGGAACGCTTTCAACATTGCACTTGTACTTTGTACCTAGTTGATATCATGCTCTTTTGTCTATGGATGTCGTCGGTGTGAAATGAAAGGGGATCTTGTAAGTCCATGGAGTTATGTATGTGTGTTGGAGAAACGCCTGGGCTGCTGGTCTAATCCATGTTGTCATGGTGGAAACCTGCAGCGTAACCATAATGAGTTTTCTATGAAGAATTCTTCTTATAAAAAAGTCAGATATTGAGAAAAAAAGAGAAAAAGAAAAAAAATATGATAAAAGAGGAAAGAGGGAAAAAAGCACCATTTTCCCATGGTAAATAAGAAGAGTGCTGAGATGCTCGTTGTTTGCTTGCCTTGTCATTTTGATATGGGGATTCTTCCGTATCATCGGGCAACAGGTACCCCATTGGCGGTTCTCTATGATACACATGTACTTACTATGACAAGAACTTATCGGTAACTAAACTTGAGTAGCATGAGGAGCGGCCCTCGTATTCAAGGGACATGAGATTTCCAACTTATACTTCGTCAATCACATACACCATAGTTTTTTCACTTTAACCTTAATCACTTCAAGATGCTTATGATAGGGGCAATGAGAGCTGAAAGCTAAAAAGTACCATAATTTTTGGAAGCTCTTTATGAGACTTGAATCCCTACTTCCTTCTATGAAGGCCCTTCTTTTACTTTTATGTTGAGTCTCCACCTTCTATCTTTATGCACCTACTTTGAGAGCATAGTGGCCATTCTTAGTTCTATGTGCATTGTCCCAAGACTTCTTGATTGATGCATACTTTTGATATTGCTTGTTTTAAACTATTTGTATCTAGTCACTCTTATGAACTTTGAAGGTGTCCTATGCATTTATGTTTGCTACTCTATGAGGGACAAGCTGAATGTCACTATGTTATGTTTTCTTTATGTGAAACAAACAAACGTCTTGCAAAGCATTATTATTCATGAATCTTTTGTTTGTGCCTTTTCATGTTGCAACATAGTTGCTTTGCCTTATTGTTAGAACTTTGTATTTCATGTTATGATTGAAGTACTATGATCCGAGCTATCAATGTTTACAAATACTTTGATCAAGTTTATGATGGTGCATGTCACCTCAAAAATTATTCTTTCTTTTTATCACTTACCTACTCAAGGATGAGCAGGAGTTAAGCTTGGGGATGTTGATATGTTGCTAACGTATCCATAATTTTTGAGGTTCCATGCTTGGTTTTATCTACTTTCTTGTGTTTTGTCCACACTTTGGAGTACTTTATACACTTTCTTGGACTAACCTATTAACAAGAGCCACGGTGACAGCTGCCTGTTTTCTACTATTTTTGGTTCCAGGAAAGTCAAAAAATGAATATTCTCGGAATTGGACGGGACAAAAGCCAAAGTCAGTTTTTCACCGAGGGACACCCGGAGCCAAAATACGAGACGGAGAGGGGCCAGAGGGCGGCCACACCACCTGGCTGCGTGGTCAGGCCTTGCCCGCGCCAGGGGGTGGTGTGGCCAGCCCAGGCACTCCCTCGACCTCCGCTTCTACCTATAAGATTCCTCCGATACAGAAACCCTAAGTACCCGATCAAAATTCCACGAAAGAGTCTGTAGCCGCCATCATCTCCATCCCTAGATTGGGAGGGATCTGAAGCTCTTCCCGGCACCCTGCCGGAGAAGGGAATTCACCCTGGAGGCCTTCTTCATCACGTTGCAAGCCTCCGGTGTGATGCGTGAGTAGTTCATCCCTGGACTACGGGTCCATGTAGTAGCTAGATGGCTGGTTCTCCTCCTTTGTTCTATCATGTTTAGATCTTGTGAGCTCCGTTCATGATCAAGATCATCTATTTGTAATTCATACATGTTGTGTTTGCGGGGATCCGATGGATATTGAGATGCTATTTCATATTGATTATTGATTCTATCATGTCTTTATTATTTGTGATCTTGCATGCTTTCTGTTGTTAGTAGCTATCTTGGCCAAGTAGATGCTAGCAACTCCAAGAGTTAGTATCTATGCTCGATAGTGGGTTCATGCCTCTAGTAATCTGGGGAAGTGACAGAAATCTCTAAGGTACAAGAGGAAGGTATGATGAGCACAGCAGCATAACTGAGGGAAACTTGCTGCTGTGCTCATCATACCTTCCTCTTGGGGTTCCCCAACGGGCTCGATATATTTTGGGCTTAGCATATCCCTGACCCCAAGCCTCATAATCCCCCATCCCAACTCAGACCACAAACACACACACTTTTAGAGATAGATCTAAGAGGGAGCTCAAGCCAGAAGGGGAAGGCAAGGAGCAAGAACAACTAAAGAACAACTGCATCTAGAGGAGGAAGAAGGACTACTCTACAAAGGTTTTAGTTAGATCCCTAGGAGTAGTTGTAGACCAACTATAGTAGTAGTTAGATAATTAGAAGTAGTAGTAGAGAAGAGAGGAGAGTGGGGGATTAGTAGTTTAGTAAATATAATCTCGTCAGGCCTCTACACACTACCATCTATATAAAATTAACTCCTAGATCATGATTGTGATATAGAAATCATCCTATCTTATCAGATGATCTTGTGATCATCATAATCAGCACAAATAGGAAAATTAGATCAAAGAACACACAAGAAGACACCCAGAATTAAATCACTGGAATAGATCCACCAGATTTCTGAACTAAGGAAAAATATTTAATTCTTGTGTGTAAACACTACATCACAAAACCCACACATTACTTGAGTGATGTTGTCTAGATACTTATGTACAAGTTATATAAAAAAGATAATCATGAACAAGAACATCTAGAAATTGATCAATCGGTTTGCCAAACTAATTATGTATGTTCCTGCAAGTTTTACTTGAATTATACAATTAGAACTAAACAATTGATGCTTAGATGGGAAACTCATCCAAACAGGAGCATCACATGCATGATACAATTTTAGAAATTGATCTAGATAAATAAACTATTTTTCATAATCTTGAGCCTATTTGTGATGAGGAGGACCTAAATAGTAACTTTGGGAGTGAATTAAAACCCCATGGCATCCAAACAAATAAAATAATCAAAAATAAGGAATATCTAGCTGGTACAGATAAACCAGCAAGCGGAAATATTACAAACTAAATTCTATTGCACGAATCATACTATAACAAGTGCCCATATCTTTCTAACCAGTAGTAATAACTTGAATAAAATGAATCAAACTACCTGCCATGTACAATAGTTCATGTGTTATGAACTAAACCTACCAGGACACCCATCTATCAACTAAACCACCTCAAACCCAATAACAACTGAGATTAAACCTGATACACTCATCTAGCACAAGTGTAATAGTAGAAAGAGATCACCATCACCACAATGTGATAGATTGAAAAGCCACCACAAATTGAGTCTGAAACCTAGTAGTTCATTGGCTCAATGGTCAGTCACAAGAGAAATTATACATGCGCTAGTCATAGAAGACATAGTTGGAGTCAAGGAAGAAGAGGGAACACACCCATAGCCTACCACCTAGCCATGGCTAGGGTGGCCACGACCAGCTACAGAAGAGGTAGTAGGGAAAATATCGAGCTGGGGCCCAGACTTGAGGTGGAGGCTGTCGATATAGAGTGAAGGAGAGTAGCCAGAGGTGTCGGTGAAGGGGAGTAGTGCTAGCTACCCGAGAGGGTGCAGCTAGGGTTGCAGCAGGAGGCATCGAAGGAAGCGCTAGACTCAGAGGTGGTACTAGGTTGGCGAAGGGATGCGGTAGGCGCAAGGAAAGGAGGGAGGAGAAGGTGACAAGGCGAAGCTGAGCATGGTGGTGTGAATGATGGCGAACGGCAACCGGGGCCTGGAGGTGGCGGCGACATCTCTGGAGGGGAATCGCCTGGGTGCACGCATGTGGGAGAATAAGAACGAGTGGAGAGGGAGAGATTGGAGTGCGGGTTGTGGGACGGGTCGGGCCAGAGGATGGACCAGCTCGTCCAACTGGACCCTAGAGGGGGTCAGCCCAATTGGGACATTGGGCTACGCCCAAATGTCTTAATGTCTTAGAGTCCTATTTTTCCTAGGATTTCAAGAACAAATGAATTTAAAACAAATTGGAAGCATTTCAAACATACTATTAAAATAGTTATAAAATGATAACCAATAATTTATGAACTCTAAATACACAATAAAGAATAATTAAGTATTCTTTATTTTTAAACTTTTAGGAAACCAAATTCACATAATAAAGCCTAATTTTTTTGAAATTCAGTTTTAAACACTTAAAATTTCCCAAAAATACTTACTAAATTTTAAAAATATTAAAAATTGGAATTCTAAAACTAAATATTCCAAACAAGGGTATAAAAAGAAATGAAATTATAATTGGAAAATAAATTGAAACTATATAACAAATATTATAAAAGGGAAATAAATGATAAATTCAATCTTTAAATCATATAACACCTTTATAAAATCCTAAAATTGTTATAAAACATTTTCCACCTAATATTAATAATTTTATTGAATTTTCCATTTTACTTTAAAAGACTTAATAAATAAAATAAAGTCTTACATATTTAACAAAAGAAACCTCGCTAAAACCCTAAAATACATTTGTTAACTCAACTAAAATAAGAAATTACTTGATTTAACAATTCCTCATAGAGAAATAAAAATATAATCCCTTGCAGAGACAATAATTCAAACCACACTTTAAAAGAAAATACTTAAAATCAATCAAATCAACTTGTTTAACTTAAAATACATATTCATGTTTGACTTTCCCTTTTTAATCTTTATGAATAAATCTTGAAGAAGTTATCACAAATAGAATCATGAATTGACTGACTTGATTGAAATACTTGTCCTTACCTAAATTGATGTTGTGTGAATACCACCTAAAAGGATTTGTTACTCAATTCAGCCACATTTCTGACTTAACCAGTTCCACACTTGATCATACCTTATTGATAATCTTATCGAATAATACATCACCAAGAAAAAATACCAACCCAAGATAGAAATATCCACCATAAATACTCCAACTTAATCAAGTTACCATCACTTGATAACAAATCCTCTTAAAGGATCAATTCCAAAACACTTGAAACCTAAATCCATATATCTTATACCAAAGGTATATATGTAACTATCTACCATCAAAACACTTCACATCTTGATTATTATCCAAGTGTACCTCTACACTTGTGTAAACCCTTTTAAACGCTAATTATTCCTTTGACACCATAATAACCAAATCTTATATCACTAAGGGTTATCAACCAATATATATCTTTTTTCTCCAAGTGTGTTATTCGAGTAGTTTATAGTCATAATAATAGACTCTGATAGACACCGTATTATTAGGATTAACATAATGGGGAGGGAAACGATTGTTTACTTAACATTCATATCATATCGACACTCTTTAAACATTAGTCCTTACCGGATCGATGATGTTATGCTTCCATTTGGATCCTCGATAGTAGAAGACGTTGATTGCATCACGTGCAATCAGAAGGAAAGTTTATCCTTTCATATAATCCTTGTGAGACAAGACTTGTATACCCTTTCGCAAGTGCAGTCTTACATGTCCTTTGAATTATTTTACAAAACCTTGTCAAAACACTATCACCTGCATGAAAAGAAAAGTACCATTTTATAAATGAAACAAAATGTGAAATGGTAGGCAATGGAATCATGGATTGGAATATATGGTTGGGAAGCCATGTGGTGGAGATTCCATTGTGCCGGGAAAGTTAGGACTTAATAACAAATGAAGTCAACGATTCAAAAGGGCCGTATAAAAAGTGTTAACCACATATCCCAAAATGGGACGGGGAAGTCAGCTAGAGCTTCTTCCTTGTGTTTGTCCTCATATGCTTAGTTGGGTTGTTGTTCCTTGAGGGGAATAGCAATGGGTGGGAGCCGTGATGTCCTTATCCTGCGTCACAGGATAACAACTGAGTATATTTGAAGGGAAGGTAATTCAGCATAGTTCTCGTGATCAAAACTTGTTACGAAGGATGGACAGCAGGGTCGTAGAGAGGCTAGTGATTGGCTTGTTTTAAGCCTGGGCCACATACCAAGGAAGTTTGAACGGGGTTAGCTACCGATATGTGCAACAAGGCTAAATATGTTTGTGGGTAAATTAGCGCACCTCTCGAGAGTGTATAAATGTGTCATGATACTATCAGTTCTAGGAAAAACTATGATTGTAGCGTGGAAAGGAACTCCATGAAGTTCTAACAACCCATGAAGACTAACAAACATCGAATTTTATAAACTAAAACATACCTTTTCTAAAAACCCAAGTTCAAAAACTTGCTTAAGCCTAGGATCTCCGATCCATGGAGGTAGAGATAGTGCATCAAACAACCACCATAGAACTTGTTGAGTATGCTCATACTCAATCTATCCTCCTTAACCCATGCTTAGGTAACGAAGTCAATGACGGGACTGCAAACGTGGTACTATATAACGTAGGAAGGCATTTACGGGGAACTAGAGTTAGATCAAAGGAGTCAACAAAATTTTGTATTTAAACACAATGATGGTGGAGATCAAGTGAAACATAGATGGGATCCAATTCCCAAGGATAGGAATCATACCAATAGAAGTTGATGGTAGAGAAAATAGACAGCGTTTAAACATTGAGATAGGACTAGAGGTAGACCTAGTGCTAGACTAGTCTACAAGTTGCTTCTTCTGGATTTTAGTTTGAACAGGAGCTTACCTGACAAGATCATTATGTCATGGAAGTTCCGAAGATCTTCTATGAAGATCTGTGATATAAAACTATAGTTATACCATGGACCTATGATGTTTCTATTGTACTACTCTGTTGGGTGTAATGTTCATGGAACTATGTTCTGTGAGTGTTATGCTAACTACTTGCGCTCTACAACATGTAGTGTAGTGCTAGGTCACCACAGTTGGTATCAGAGCATACATTTCGATCTTAGGATTAAAATCCTTTAATTGAGACCTATAGGATGGGTATTTACTATAGGAGCCACCTTATCTAAACCAATACTTTAATCCTATCGCCTTAAAATGTCAATCTTCTTAACTTATCTTTCATAGATATAGTTATTATCTAACTAAGTATAGTAAGGATTCCAAACTATTCTATACCAACACAATATACGCAAGTAGATTATCATTAATCTAGTGTTACCCAATATGGCATTATTGTATAAAGAGAAACCATATACACTAGTAAAACCTTATACAACTTAGTCATGGTAAAGACCATGAAAGCCAAAACCAAGACTAATTGGACACACATCTAGTGTTGAGAAGGATATCATGCCAGATTCACTTGAAAATCCATACATGATGTAGTAGAACATGGTAAGAATCAATGATAATAAAGTGGTGAAAGATGGAAAAGTATCATGGTGAGATTAACTACTAAACCATGATAGTTACTACAACACTGTAGTAAACAAAGTTGAAGAAGAAATGTTAAAGTATAGTGTATAAAATGACGAAAGTCATAAGGGTATCCATAGTAATTTTTTAGAAATCCTGAGAGACTATATGACCTTAGTCTTAGCTAGACTCAAGATATGAAGGCTAGGATGAAGGAAATATGCCCTGAGAGGCAATAATAAAGTTGTTATTATCTATTCCTTGTATATGATAGATGTTTATTTTGCGTGCTATAATTGTATTGATAGGAAACGTCAATACATGTGTGTTTAATAAACAAAAAGGGTTCTCACGATCACAGAAGTCATCGTTGAATGTGCAGGAGTCAGTATGGATCTCTAGGTCCCGCTTCTGATTATTGATCTAAGAGGAGTCTCAATCATGTCTGCATTATTCGCGAACCATAGGGTGACACACTTAAGGGTTGCCGGACACCATTTAGGAGCACATATGTTTCAGACAAAAGGTTTGCAAAGCGCAGGAAATGTTTCGATAGAAACAGGAATTGTTTCGATACAAACCGGAATAGTTTCGGGTGAAATTGCAGAAAGTGGTTATGCATGTGATATTGAAATGTTGCAAGGGGTTTTATGTGAATGTTTGTTAATTAAAGTAATTAACAAAATTCTGAATAAAATAAATAAAAGAGTTTTATTAATTGAGAGTTGCATTAAATTTGGTGGAAATTTAATGCATGTGAGTGGAACTTTGGGTGGAGCTTGAATTGATGTGAGTGGAGCTTCCACCACATGAATGAGGAAGAGGGGGCTCCCTCCTTGGCCACCTGCCATGGTAGGGGAGGAGTCCCCCCTCTCCTATAAAAGGCCCCCCTCTCCTCCCTCACAAAACACACCTCCTCGTGAAGGATCTCTCTCCCCCTCTAGATATTCCCCCATGGTCTCGGATTAGCGAGATACATGTTCCTGGTGGCCTTGCGTCTGGAAGGAGTTGCTGCTTCCGCTGATTCGCTGGAGCAAGGAGGTGGAGGTTGTCCGGTGGCTTGAACGTGTGTGCGAGGATGGATGTGCTCTTGATTTGTGGCGTTCGGACTTCCACACGATCTTGATATTGGAAAGCGTACGACTACATCAACCACGAGTTCCTACTCGTTAACAAAACTCGTTGTCTTTGAGGGTAAGTTCTCCATGGATGTATGTCCATCCATTGCTCTGTATCTAGTAGATAGGTCTTGGCGTATAGTTCTCATCATAGGAAATTTTTTGTTTTCTATGTTGCGGACCCAACAGTGGTATCAGAGCCTAATCTATGTGTAGGTGCTTTGCAGAGGTAGTACACATATGTTTATATGTGGGCGATGATGATCATGTTATTGCATCTTCTATGTATCTTGGATATTGGTGGCATAGTGGGATGAAGCGGCCCGGACCAACCTTACATGTCATCGTACATGAGACCGGTTCCACGACTAACATGCAACTAGGTTTGCATAAGTGGCTAGCAGGTGTTTGTCTCTCCTACTATAGTCAATATCTGATTTACAACGAGTTGCTAATAACTTGGTTATCCTCGTTGTGGTTCATGTTCGTAGGTAAGACCGGTTCTATCTCCGAAAGCCCTCAGCCACGTAAAACTTCTAATTCATAAATTAGAGGCGTCTAGTTTAGATTGTTGTTGGGATAGTGTCTTGATATGGTATTGTTGTAAGTAGATGTATGATAGATACTCTTACAACACACTCAACGTGTAAGTTCCATAGACCTTGGCCTTACACACAAAGGAATGATAGAGATCATACCACGATGCAAATGATAGAGATCAAATGCATGGACCATACCATCTCACTTTACACATTAGATGTTTGCATCTTATATTGCTAGTTTGGCGCTTTTGGTAGCATTATAAGATGATACCTCATTTAGATATCAAGATAAAATGTGTTCTTCCTTAAGTATGCACCGTTTGATGGATCGTGTTTCGAGGCATCACGTGATAATCGGGCGTTCTCGACTCTACGCTTTCATACGACGGGTGTAAGACAGTTTTACACACGCGAATACTAAGGTACTTACTTGGCGAGCCTAGCATGTACATACATGGCCTCGGAACATGGACCGAAAGGTTAATCATGAGTCATATAGTTGATATGATGCCCATATAGATGCTCGCCTTTGAAGCTACACCGACTCACGTGATGATCGGACTTGGTGTAGTGGATTTGGTTCATGTAATCACCAAAAGGACACGAGGGATGTCGTTTTTGAGTGGGAGTTCATTAGTAATTTGGATTAGTTGAACTCAATCTATCATAAACTTAGTCTAAATATACTTTACAAATTTTGTTGTAGATGGCACCACCTGCTTTTAATTTCAATGTGTTCATGGAGAAAGAGAAACTTGCTGCGAATGGTAGCAACTTCACCAACTGGGCTATGAATTTGAGGATTCTCCTCACTGCTGCACAAAAGCAATATGTGCTAGAGGCGCCACTAGGCCCCCCACCAGCTCCTGATGCCCCTGACGAGGAAAAGAACGTCTATATAACTCATCAGCAGGACCACAATTTAGTTCATTGTGGCATACTGTATGGGCTAGAGCGAGAACTTCGAAAGCGTTTCGAAAATGGCAATGCCTTTGATACCATGGGAGAATTGAAAATGATTTTCGATACCCATGCTGCCATAGAGAGTTATAATGCTTCTGAAAAGTTCTTTAGCTGCATGATGGAGGAGAACAACTCCGTTAGTGAGCACGTACTCAAAATGTCTGGGTACGCCGATAAGCTTGTGTCCTTGGGAATAACGATTCCCATTGACTTAGGAAAACATCGTGTTCTCCAATCTCTGCCACCTAGCTACAAGAGCTTCATGATGAACTATAACATGCAAGGCATGAAGAAGTCTCTTCCCGATCTTCTGTCAATGCTTAAGACTGCAGAAGTGGAGATTAGTAAAGAACATCAAGTGTTGATGATCAATAAGACCACCGGTTTCAAGAAGGACAAGCAAGGCAAGCAGAAGGGAAAGAAGGGCGGTAAATCTGTTGCCGCACCTGAAAAGAAACCCCGAGCTGGCCCTAAGTCTGATACCGAGTGCTACTATTGCAAGGGGACTGGCCATTGGAAGCGCAACTGCCCCAAGTATTTGGCGGACAAGAAGGCCGGCAAGGCAAACAAAGGTATATGTGATATACATGTTATTGATGTGTACTTGACTAGTACTCGCAGTAGCACCTGGGTATTTGATACGGGATCGGTTGCTAATATATGTAACTCGGTTCAGGGGCTGTGGAACAAGCGACAGCTAGCAAGGGATGAGGTCATGATGTGGGTCGGCAATAATCAAGAGTTGATGTGATCGCCGTCGGAACGCTGCCTCTCCATATGCCGTCGGGATTAGTTATAAATCTGAATAATTGTTATTTGGTGCCTGCACTGAGCATGAACATTGTATCCGGATCGTGTTTGATGCAAAGTGGTTATTCGTTTAAATCTGAAAAACAATGGTTGTTCGATTTATATGAATGATATCTTTTAGCACCTGTGTTGAATGGTTTATTTCTGTTGGATCTCGATAGTAGTATTACGCATATTCATAATGTTGATGCTAAAAGGATTAAACTTGATAATGATATATCTGCATATATGTGGCACTGCCGTCTAGGTCATATTGGTGTTAAACACATGAAGAAACTCCATTCTAATGGAATTTTTGAATCACTTGATTTTGAATCATTTGATACATGCGAGCCATGCCTTATGGGCAAGATGACTAGAACGCCGTTTTCCGGTTCAATGGAACGGGCGACAGATTTATTGGAAATCATACATACTTATGTGTGTGGACCAATGAGTGTGTCGGCGCGAGGTGGATATCGTTATTTTGTTACTTTCACGGATGATTTTAGTAGATACGGGTATATCTATTTAATGAAACATCAGTCTGAAACCTTTGAAAAGTTCAAGGAATTTCAGAATGAAGTGGAAAATCATCGTAACAGAAAGATCAAATTTCTGTGGTCCGACCATGGAGGATAGTATCTTATTTACGAGTTTCGCACACATATGAAAGACTGTGGAATAGTTTCGCAACTCACGCCTGCCGGAACACCACAACGTAATGGTGTGTCAGAACATCGTAATCGTACTTTATTGGATATGGTTCGATCTATGATGTCTCTAACTGACTTGCCACTGTCATTTTGGGGTTATGCATTAGAAACCGCTGCATTCACTTTAAATAGGGCACCATCAAAATCCGTTGAAACGATACCGTATGAATTATGGTTTGGAAACAAACCTAAGTTGTCATTTCTTAAAGTTTGGGGATGCGATGTTTATGTGAAGAAACTTCAGCCGGATAAACTCAAACCCAAAGCGGAAAAATGCGTCTTCATAGGATACCCTAAGGAAAAGATTGGGTATACCTTATATCACAGATCCGAGGGCAAGGTTTTTGTTGCCAAGAATGGATCCTTTCTTGAGAAGGAGTTTCTCGCGAAAGGTGTGAATAGTCGGAAGGTAGAACTCGAAGAGGTTATTGAACCTTCTCTTCATGAATTGGCGAGTGGCGCAGCACCGGAAGTTGTTTCGGAGTTGACTTCACCTGATGAAGAGAGAGCTAATGATAATGATCATGAAACTCCGAAAGAGGATACCGCCAAACCTCGCAGGTCAAGCAGGACACGTGCAACTTCTGAACTGTACGGCAATCCTGTTATGAATTTCATGATTAATCAAATAGATGACCCTGCGACGTATGAAGAAGCGATGATGAGCCCTGATTCCAACAAATGGCTAGAAGCCATGAAATCCGAGATGGAATCCACGTACAAAAACCAGGTTTGGACCTTGGTGGACTTACCTCACGATCGAAAGGCCGTTGAGAATAAATGGATTTTCAAAAGAAAAACTAATGCTGATGGTAATGTGACCCTCTATAAAGCTCGACTTGTCGCAAAGGGGTTTCGAAAAATTCAAGGAGTTAACTACGATGAGACATTCTCTTCTGTAGCGATGCTAAAGTCGGTTAGGATTATGTTAGCAATTGCTGCATATTTTGATTATGAAATTTGGCAGATGGATGTCAAAGCTGCGTTCCTCAATGGTAATATTGAAGAAGAGTTGTATATGATACAACCTAAGGGTTTTGTCGATCCTAAGGATGTTGATAAGGTATGCAAGCTGCAGCGATCCATCTATGGACTGAAGCAAGCATCCCGGAGTTGGAATCTCCGCTTTGATGAGGTGATAAAAGAGTTTGGATTTGTCCAAACTTATGGAGAGGCTTGTATTTACAAGAAAGTGAGTGGGAGCAATGTGGCATTTCTAATATTATATGTGGATGACATATTATTGATTGGAAATGATATAGATCTTTTAAACAGTGTTAAAAGTTATCTAAACAGCAAATTTTCGATGAAGGACCTTGGTGAAGCTTCACATATATATGGCATTAAAATCAATAGAGATAGATCAAGACGCCTAATTAGGCTATCACAGAGTACATACCTAGATAAGATATTAAAGAAGTTTAATATGGACAGAAGTAAGAAGGGGTTCTTACCTATGTTGCAAGGCAAGGCATTGAGTAAGACTCAAAGTCTGGCTACGGCGGAAGAAAGAGAGATAATGGATAAGATCCCCTATGCCTCAGTCGTAGGCTCTATAATGTATGCCATGCTATGTACAAGACCGGATGTGGCACATGCTATTAGTTTGACTAGTAGGTACCAATTTGATCTAGGTTCGGAACCCTGGATAGCTGTCAAGAATATCCTTAAGTACTTGAGAAGAACTAAGGATATGTTTCTTGTATACGGAGGTGAAGAAGAGCTAGTCGCTAAGTGTTATGTCGATGCTAGCTTTGACACCGATTCGGATGACTCTAAGTCTCAATCCGGATAAGTATTTCTCTTGAACGGAGCAGCAGTTAGTTGGAGGAGTTCTAAACAACCTGTGGTGGCTGGATCAATGACGGAGGCGGAATATGTTGCTGCTTCAGAAGCGGCGCAGGAAGCGGTTTGGATGAAGGAGTTCATAACGGAACTAGGTGTGGTTCCTAGTGCTTTGGACCCAATGGTGATCTATTGTGACAACAATGGAGCCATAGCCAATGCCAAGGAACCAAGGTCTCACAAGAATTCCAAGCATATTAAGCGCCGGTTTCACTCCATTCGCGAGCATGTCAAGGATGGAGACATAAAGATTTGTAAAGTGCACACGGACCTGAATGTAGCAGATCCGTTGACTAAAGTGAAGGAAATATGCCCTGAGAGGCAATAATAAAGTTGTTATTATGTATTCCTTGTATATGAGAGATGTTTATTTTGCATGCTATAATTGTATTGATAGGAAATATCAATACATGTGTGTTTAATAAACAAAAAGGGTTCCTAGTCATGCCTCTCTTATAGACTAGCTTGTTGATTAACAAGATGATCAAGGTTTCCTGATCATGGACATTGGATGTTGTTAATAACAAGGTCACAACATTTGTGAAATGATGTGATGAACATTCATCCGAAGTATAGCATTACTATCAAGTCATTATGTTTATATTTCTATAACATCATACGAAGTAATCTTTATCCTTAGATCATGAGATCATGTTAATTGCTAACACCGGAAGAGTATCTTGATAACATCAAACGTCACACCGTAACAGGGTGGCTATAAAGATGGGTTCAGTGCTACGAAGGTGTTATGTTGAGGCTCATGGATCAAGAGAGGAATTTGTCAATCCAGATGACGGATAGATATACTCTGGGCCCTCTCGGTGATATCACATTAGGATAGCTTGCAAGCAAGTGATGTGATCACTAGAATGTTATATCACGGGAACGAGAAAAGAGTGCATGTCGGTAACGAGATCAAACTAGGTATGGAGATACCGATGATCGAATCTCGAACATGTAATATATCGAGAGACAAAGGGATTTAGTTACAAGCGTTAAAGGTTCTCACGATCACAGGAGTCATCGTTGAATGTCTAGGAGTCAGTACGGATCTCCAGGTCCCGCTTCTGATTATTGATCGGAGAAGGGTCTCGATCATGTCTGCATTATTCGCGAACCGTAGGGTGGCACACTTAAGAGTTACCGGACACCATTTTGGAGCACATATGTTTCAGACGAAAGAAATGCAAAGCGCAGGAATTGTTTCAATAGAAACCGGAAATTGTTTCGGGTGAAACTGCAGAAGGTGGTTCTGCATGTGATATTGAAATATTGCAAGGGGCTATATGTGAATGTTTGTTAATTAAAGTAATTAACAAAATTCTGAATAAATTTAATAAAAAGAGTTTTATTAAATGAGAGAGCATTAAATTTGGAGAAATTTAATGCATTTAAAGTGGAGACTTTAAAAGGGAATGTGAAGAGGCATTTTAATGTGGAGGGGTTACCACCACATGAATGGGGGAGGTGAGGGGTCACCCCCCCATGCGCCGGACATGGAGAGAGGGGGCACCCCCCTCCTCCTATAAAAGGCCACCCATTCCTTCATTCTCACACCTCCTTGTGAAGGATCTCTCTCCCCCTCTAGAATTATTCCCCCATGGTCTCGGATTAGCGAGATACATGTTCCCGGTGGCATTTCGTCTGGAAGGAGTTGCTGCTTCCGCTGGATCGCTAGAGCGAGGAGGTGGAGGTTGTCCGGTGGCTTGAACGTGTGTGCGAGTGCGGATGCGCTGCTGAGTTGCGGCGCTCGGACTTCCTCACGATCTTGAGATCGGCAAGTGTACGACTACATCAACCACGAGTTCCTACTCGTTAACAAGGCTCGTTGTCTTCGAGGGTAAGTTCTCCATGGATGTATGTCCACCCGTTTGCTCTGTATCTAGTAGGTAGATCTTGGCATCTAGTTCTCATCATAGGAAATTTTTTGTTTTCTATGCTGCGGACCCAACAGTGGTATCAGAGCCAGGTTTATGTGTAGGTGCTTTGCACGGGTAGTACACATATGTTTATATGTGGGCGATGATGATCATGTTATTGCATCTTCTATGTACTTTGGATATTGGTGGCATAGTGGGATGAAGCGGCCCGGACCAACCTTACATGTCATCGTACATGAGACCGGTTCCACGACTGACATGCAACTAGGTTTGCATAAGTGGCGGGCGGGTGTCTGTCTCTCCTACTATAGTAAATATCTGATTTACAACGAGTTGCTAATAACTTAGTTATCCTCATTGTGGTTCATGTTCGTAGGTTAGACAGGTTCTATCTCCGAAAGCCCTAAGCCACGTAAAACTTGCAATTGATAAATTAGAGGCGTCTAGTTGAGATCGTTGCTGGGCTAGTGTTTTGATATGGTATTGTTGTAAGTAGATGTATAATAGATACTCTTACAACTCACTTAACGTGTAAGTTCCATAGACCTTGGCCTTACACACAAAGGAATGATAGAGATCATACCACGATGCAAATGATAGAGATCAAATGCATGGACCATATCACCTCACTTCACACATTAGATGTTAGCATCTTATATTGCTACTTTGGTGCTTTTGGTAGCATTATAAGATGATCCCTCATTTAGATATCAAGATAAAAATGTGTTCTTCCTTAAGTATGCACCGTTTTGTGGATCGTGTTTTGAGGCAGCACGTGATGATCGGGTGTTCTCGACTCTACGCTTTCATACAACGGGTGTAAGACAGTTTTACACACGCAAATACTAAGGTACTTACTTGACGAGCCTAGCATGTACAGACATGGCCTCGGAACAGGGTCCGAAAGGTTAAGCATGAGTCATATAGTTGATATGATGCCCATATAGATGCTCGCCTTTGAAGCTACACCGACTCACGTGATGATCGGACTTGGTGTAGTGGATTTGGTTCATGTAATCACCAAGAGGACACGAGGGATGTCGTTTTTGAGTGGGAGTTCATTAGTAATTTGGATTAGTTGAACTCAATCTATCATAAACTTAGTCTAAATAAACTTTACAAATTCTGTTATAGATGGCACCACCTGCTTTTAATTTCAATGTGTTCATGGAGAAAGAGAAACTTGCTGCGAATGGTAGCAACTTCACCAACTGGGCTATGAATTTGAGGATTCTCCTCACTGCTGCACAAAAGCAATATGTGCTAGATGCGCCGCTAGGCCCCCCACCAGTTCTTGATGCCCCTGACGAGGAAAAGAACGTCTATATAACTCGTCAGGAGGAGCACAACTTAGTTCATTGCGGCATACTGTATGGGCTAGAGCCAGAACTTCGAAAGCGTTTAAAAAATGGCAATGCCTTTGATACCATGGGAGAATTGAAAATGATTTTCGATACCCATGCTGCTGTAGAGAGTTATAATGCTATAGAAAAGTTCTTTAGCTGCATGATGGAGGAAAACAGCTCCGTTAGTGAGCACGTACTCAAAATGTCTGGGTACGCCGATAAGCTTGTGTCCTTGGGAATAACGATTCCCATTGACTTAGGCATACATTGTGTTCTCCAATCTGTGCCACCTAGCTACAAGAGCTTCGTGATGAACTGTAATATGCAGGGCATGAAGAAGTCTCTTCCCGAGCTCCTGCAATGCTTAAGACTGCAGAAGTGGAGATTAGGAAAGAACATCAAGTGTTGATGATCAATAGGACCACCAGTTTCAAGAAGGACAAGAAAGGCAAGCACAAGGGAAAGAAGGGTGGCAAGTCTGTTGCCATGCCTGAAAAGAAACCCCGAGCTAGCCCTAAGTCTGACACCGAGTGCTACTATTGCATGGGGACTGGCCATTGGAAGCGCAACTGCCCCAAGTATTTGGCAGACAAGAAGTCCGGCAAGGCAAACAAAGGAACATGTGATATACATGTTATTGATGTGTACTAGACTAGTACTCGCAGTAGCACCTGGGTATTTGATACGGGATCGGTTGCTAATATATGTAACTCGGTTCAGGGGCTGCGGAACAAGCGACAACTAGCAAGGGATGAGGTCACGATGCGGGTCGGCAATGGATCAAGAGTTGAGGTGATCGCCGTCGGAACGTTGCCTCTCCATATTCCGTCGGGATTAGTTATAAACCTGAATAATTGTTATTTGGTGCCTGCACTGAGCATGAACATTGTATCCGGATCTTGTTTGATGCAAAGTGGTTATTCATTTAAGTCTGAAAACAATGGTTGTTCGATTTATATGAATAATATCTTTTTATGGTCATGCACCTATGTTGAATGGTTTATTTCTATTGGATCTCGATAGTAGTATTACGCATATTCATAATGTTGATGCTAAAAGAATTAAACTTGATAATGATATATCTACATATATGTGGCACTGCCGTCTAGGTCATATTGGCGTTAAACGCATGAATACACTCCATTCCGATGGACTTTTGGAATCACTTGATTTTGAATCATTTGATACATGTGAGCCATGCCTTATGGGCAAGATGACTAGAACGCCGTTTTCCGGTTCAATGGAACGGGTGACAGATTTATTGGAAATCATACATACTGATGTGTGTGGACCAATGAGTGTGTCGGTGCGAGGTGGATATCATTATTTTGTTACTTTCACAGATGATTTGAGTAGATATGGGTATATCTATTTGATGAAACACAAGTCTGAAACTTTTGAAAAGTTCAAAGAATTTCAGAATGAAGTGGAAAATCATCGTAACAGAAAGATCAAATTTCTACGGTCCGACCGTGGAGGAGAGTATCTTAGTTACGAGTTTAGCACACATATGAAAGACTGTGGAATAGTTTCACAACTCACGCCTACCGGAACACCACAACATAATGGTGTGTCAGAACGTCGTAATCGTACTTTATTGGATATGGTTCGATCTATGATGTCTCTGACTGACTTGCCACTGTCATTTTGGGGTTATGCACTGGAAACCGCTGCATTCACTTTAAATAGGGCACCATCTAAATCCGTTGAAAAGACACCGTATGAATTATGGTTTGGAAACAAACCTAAGCTGTCATTTCTTAAAGTTTGGGGATGCGATGTTTATGTGAAGAAACTTCAACAGGATAAACTCGAACCCAAAGCGGAAAAATGCGTCTTCATAGGATAGCTTAAGGAAACAATTGGGTATACCTTCTATCATAGATCCGAGGGCAAGGTCTTTGTTGCCAAGAATGGATCCTTTCTTGAGAAGGAGTTTCTCGCGAAAGGTGTGAGTAGTCGGAAGGTAGAACTCGAAGAGGTTATTGAACCTTCTCTTCATGAAATGGCGAGTAGCGCAGCTCCAGAAGTTGTTGCGGAGATGACTTCACCTAATGAAGAGAGAGCTAATGATATTGATCATGAAACTCCGAAAGAGGACACTATCAAACCTCGCAGGTCAAGTAGGACACGTGCAGCTCCTGAACTGTACGACAATCCTGTTATGAATTTCATGATTGATGAAATAGATGACCCTGCGACGTATGAAGAAGCGATGATGAGCCCTAATTCCAACAAATGGCTAGAAGCCATGAAATCCGAGATGGAATCCATGTACGAAAACCAGGTTTGGCCCTTGGGGGACTTACCTCATGATCGAAAGGCCGTTGAGAATAAATGGATTTTCAAAAGAAAAACTGATGCTGATGGTAATATAACCATCTATAAGGCTCGACTTGTCACAAAGGGGTTTCGACAAATTCAAGGAGTTGACTACGATGAGACATTCTCTCCCGTAGCGATGCTTAAGTCGGTTAGGATTATGTTAGCAATTGCTGCATATTTCGATTATGAAATATGGCAGATGGATGTCAAAACTACGTTCCTCAATGGTAATATTGAAGAAGAGTTGTATATGATACAACCTAAGGGTTTTGTCGATCCTAAGGATGCTGATAAGGTGTGCAAACTTCAGCGATCCATCTATGGACTGAAGCAAGCATCACGAAGTTGGAATCTCCGCTTTGATGAGGTGATCAAAGAGTTTGGATTTGTCCAAACTTATGGAGAGGCTTGTATTTACAAGAAAGTGAGTGGGAGCAATGTGGCATTTATGATATTATATGTGGATGACATATTATTGATTGGAAATGATTTAGATCTTTTAAACAGTGTTAAAAGTTATCTAAACAGCAAATTTTCGATGAAGGACCTTGGTGAAGCTTCATATATATTAGGCATTAAAATCTATAGAGATAGATCAAGACGCCTAATTGGGCTATCGCAGAGTACATACCTTGATAAGATATTAAAGAAGTTTAATATGGACGGAAGTAAGAAGGGGTACTTACCTATGTTGCAAGGCAAGACATTGAGTAAGACTCAAAGTACGGCTACGGCGGAAGAAAGAGAGATAATGGATAAGATCCCCTATGCCTCAGCCATAGGCTCTATAATGTATGTCATGCTATGTACAAGACCGGATGTGGCACATGTTATTAGTTTGACTAGTAGGTACCAATATGATCCAGGTTCGGAACACTGGATAGCAGTCAAGAATATCCTTAAGTACTTGAGAAGAACTAAGGATATGTTTCTTGTATACGGAGATGAAGAAGAGCTAGTCGCTAAGTGTTATGTCGATGCTAGCTTTGACACTGATCCGGATGACTCTAAGTCTCAATCCGGATACGTATTTCTCTTGAACGGAGCAGCAGTTAGTTGGAGGAGCTCCAAACAACCTGTGGTGGCTGGATCAACGACGGAGGCGGAATATGTTGCTGCTTCAGAAGCAGCGCAGGAAGCGGTTTGGATGAAAGAGTTCATTACGGAACTGGGTGTGGTTCCCAGTGCGTTGGACCCGATGGTGATCTATTGTGACAACAATGGAGCCATAGCCAACGCAAAGGAACCAAGGTCTCACAAGAATTCCAAGCATATTAAGCGCCGGTTTCACTCCATCCGCGAGCATGTCAAGGATGGAGATATAAAGATTTGTAAAGTACACACGTACCTGAATGTAGCAGATCCGTTGACTAAAGTACTCCCTAGGGCAAAACATGATCAACACCAGAACTCCATGGGTGTTAGATTTATCACTATATAAACTAGATTATTGTCTCTAGTGCAAGTGGGAGACTGAAGGAAATATGCCCTGAGAGGCAATAATAAAGTTGTTATTATGTATTCCTTGTATATGATAGATGTTTATTTTGCATGCTATAATTGTATTGATAGGAAACATCAATACATGTGTGTTTAATAAACAAAAAGGGTTCCTAGTCATGCCTCTCTTATAGACTAGCTTGTTGATTAACAAGATGATCAAGGTTTCCTGATCATGGACATTGGATGTTGTTAATAACAAGGTCACAGCATTTGTGAAATGATGTGATGAACATTCATCCGAAGTATACCATTACGATCAAGTCATTATGTTTATATTGCTATAACATCATACGAAGTAATCTTTATCCTTAGACCATGAGATCATGTTAATTGCTAACACCGGAAGAGTATCTTGATAACATCAAACGTCACACCGTAACAGGGTGACTATAAAGATGCGTTCAGTGCTACGAAGGTGTTATGTTGAGGCTCATGGATCAAGAGTGGAATTTTTCAATCCAGATGACAGATAGATATACTCTGGGCCCTCTCGGTGATATCACATTAGGATAGCTTGCAAGCAAGTGATGTGATCACTAGAATGTTATATCACGGGAACGAGAAAAGAGTGCATGTCGGTAACGAGATCAAACTAGGTATGGAGATACCGATGATCGAATCTCGGACATGTAATATATCGAGGGACAAAGGGATTTAGTTACAAGCGTTAAAGGTTCTCACGATCACAGGAGTCATCGTTGAATGTGTAGGAGTCAGTACGGATCTCCAGGTCCCGCTGCTGATTATTGATCGGAGAAGGGTCTCGATCATGTCTGCATTATTAGCGAACCGTAGGGCGGCACACTTAAGAGTTACCGGACACCATTTTGGAGCACATATGTTTCAGACGAAAGAATTGTAAAGCGCGGGAATTGTTTCAATAGAAACTGGAAATTGTTTCGGGTGAAAGTGCAGAAGGTGGTTCTGCATGTGATATTGAAATATTGCAAGGGGCTATATGTGAATGTTTGTTAATTAAAGTAATTAACAAAATTCTGAATAAATTTAATAAAAAGAATTTATTAAATGAGAGAGCATTAAATTTGGAGAAATTTAATGCATTTAAAGTGGAGACTTTAAAAGGGAATGTGAAGAGGCATTTTAATGTGGAGGGGTTACCACCACATGAATGGGGGAGGTGAGGGGTCACCCCCCCCCCCCCACCCGATGCGTCGGCCATGGAGAGAGGGGCACCCCCCCTCCTCCTATAAAAGGCCACCCATTCCCTCCTTCATCCTCACACCTCCTTGTGAAGGATCTCTCTCCCCCTCTAGAATTATTCCCCCATGGTCTCGGATTAGCGAGATACATGTTCCCGGTGGCATTTCGTCTGGAAGGAGTTGCTGCTTTTGTTGGATCGCTGGAGCGAGGAGGTGGAGGTTGTCCGGTGGCTTGAACGTGTGTGCGAGTGCGGATGCGCTGCTGAGTTGCGGCGCTCGGACTTCCTCACGATCTTGAGATCGGCAAGTGTACGACTACATCAACCACGAGTTCCTACTCGTTAACAAAGCTTGTTGTCTTCGAGGGTAAGTTCTCCATGGATGTATGTCCACCCGTTTGCTCTGTATCTAGTAGATAGATCTTGGCGTGTAGTTCTCATCATAGGAAATTTTTTAATTTCTATGCTGCGGACCCAACATAAAGTTCTCCCTAGGGCAAAACATGATCAACTTCAGAACTGCATGGGTGTTAGATTTATCACTATGTAAACTAGATTATTGTCTCTAGTGCAAGTGGGAGACTGAAGGAAATATGCCCTGAGAGGCAATAATAAAGTTGTTATTATGTATTCCTTGTATATGATAGATGTTTATTTTCCATGCTATAATTGTATTGATAGGAAACATCAATACATGTGTGTTTAATAAACAAAAAGGGTTCCAAGTTATGCCTCTCTTATAGACTAGCTCGTTGATTAACAAGATGATCAAAGTTTCCTGATCATAGACATTGGATGTTGTTAATAACGAGGTCACAACATTTGTAAAATGATGTGATGAACATTCATCCGAAGTATAGCATTACAATCAAAGTCATTATGTTTATATTTCTATAACATCATACGGAGTAATCTTAGTCCTTAGACCATGAGATCATGTTAATTGCTAACACCGGAAGAGTATCTTGATAACATCAAACGGCACACCATAACAGGGTGACTATAAAGGTGGGTTCAGTGCTACGAAGGTGTTAGTTGAGGCTCATGGATCAAGAGTGGAATTTGTCAATCCCGATGACGGATATATATAATCTGGGCCCTCTCGGTGATATCACATAAAGATAGCTTGCAAGCAAGTGATGTGATTACTAGAATGTTATATCATGGGAACAAGAAAAGAGTGCATGTCGGTAACGAGATCAAACTAGGTATTTGGATAGCAATGATCGAATCTCGGACATGTATTATATCATGAGACAAAGGGATTAAATTACTAGCATTAAAGGTTCTCACGATCACAGAAGTCATTGTTGAATGTGAAGGAGTCAGTATGGATCTCTAGGTCCCGCTTCTGATTATTGATCTGAGAGGAGTCTCAATCATGTCTGCATTATTCGCGAACCGTAGGCTGACACACTTAAGGGTTTCCATACACCATTTAGGAGCACATATGTTTCAGACAAAAGGTTAGCAAAGCGCAGGAAATGTTTCGATAGAAACAGGAATTGTTTTGATAGAAACCGGAATTGTTTCGGGTGAGAAATTGCAGAAAGTGGTTCTGCATGTGATATTGAAATGTTGCAAGGGGTTTTATGTGAATGTTTGTTTAAAGTAATTAACAAAATTCTGAATAAAATAAATAAAAGAGTTTTATTAATTGAGAGTTGCATTAAATTTGGTGGAAATTTAATGCATGTGAGTGGAACTTTGGGTGGAGCTTGAATTGATGTGAGTGGAGCTTCCACCACATGAATGAGGAAGAGGAGGGGGCTCCCTCCTTGGCCGCCGGCCATGGTAGGGGAGGAGTCCCCCCTCTCCTCCCTCACAAAACACACCTCCTCGTGAAGGATCTCTCTTCCCCTCTAGATATCCCCCCATGGTCTCGGATTAGAGAGATACATGTTCCTGGTGGCCTTGTGTCTGGAAGGAGTTGCTGCTTCCGCCGATTCGCTGGAGCGAGGAGGTAGAGGTTGTCCGGTGCCTTGAACGTGTGTGTGAGGACGGATGCGCTGCTGATTTGCGGCGCTCGGACTTCCACATGATCTTGAGATCGGCAAGCGTACGACTACATCAACCACGACTTCCTACTCGTTAACAAAACTCGTTGTCTTCGAGGGTAAGTTCTCCATGGATGTATGTCCACCCATTGCTCTGTATCTAGTAGATAGATCTTGGTGTATAGTTCTCATCATAGGAAATTTTTTGTTTTCTATGCTGTGGACCCAACATAGGGATGGTAAACTTAGCAGTAAATGGGAATTTTGGGATCACTTTGTCAAAAATTATCCGGTTGAAATTAGAAAATTGGGGTAAAGTTGCAGACAGAGTAATGTGATCCATATATATATATCTTGTAGAATGGTAGATACCTATATACTAAAGGTTATATAGATTGATGTGTATAGTATAGAAGTATTAGTATCATAGATGTATTACTCGAAATACTAGTTTACGGGCTTCTGATACATGTGTGTTACCAGTACCATTTGGATTTCTTGGGTTTCTGATTAACTAGATCCTTACATGAAGCACGAATTTGTGTGAAAATGCATGTTGCAACATCTAGTTTTTTCTTGTTGTTATCGATCTATAGGGTAATGGTACTCGTGTAGGAGAGACGAGTAGTTGATAGCATAGTAAGGAAAACCCTTATCGTGCAAGTTTTCACTTAAAACACGAATACGAGTTTATAAGTAAATATTATACTTGAGGATTAGCTCCGACCAACGCTTGGCACGAATGTGTGGGTAGATAGGAGAAATCCTTGCAGGACAAATATCATACATGGATAGTGGGCTCGCCCAACCGTAAAGACAAATGGACTAGGAAAGAGTTAGTGAACATTAATGAATTCCTAAGGGTGGAAGAAAAGGGATGCTGAACTAAGTCTGGGGAATGTACCAAAAGAAAAGATTGAACATATACGGAGTAGGAGCATACTAACATCGCTAAATAGCACCGAAGTGCTTCCAAAAAAAGCTACTAGAATAGTAAATAGTACCCTAAATGGAAGGACCAAGACATTTACAATGTCTCAGACCTATTAGAAAGTAGACCCACAACAGAGGGATTCTTTTCTTACCTTAACTCTAAGGGCCATGAAACCATTGGAGTAATCATAATATATATATCCACAGTTGGTATCAATTGTTATATGATACCAATAGATAGGTAGTAGCAATAAAGAAAATATTTGGAGAGTTTTTCATTCGAGACATTCTCTATTGCCAAAATAGTTGGTAGTAGAAATCCTGGAGTAAGACAAAGTTTGTAGAAGTTCCTCTAACTTTCCAATATGGGAAGGATCTCAAACTTTGAGGATGAAGTTTTGTTTATAAGTGGAAGGAACGTGTTTGTGTGTAATTGCATGGTAAGCATCTAAAAAGACGGGTTAATTTTGAACTTTCCGTGGAAGGTAAAGTAGACGACAAAGTTTCTCTTAGCGAGATGATTGCTGACCTTTATTGCTTGATTGTGACATATGTCCAAGGATTGTCGATTATGTTTGTGTGCCTTGTTATTTGAAACAACAAATGCTCGAGGTAAAGGTTTTTTGAAATCTTGCTTGTGTGTTTAAAATTTTCGACATGACCTTTGCTAAATTTAGAAGAATTTGAACACTATTAAAAAATAGATCAATATATATATATATATATATATATATGAATAATATGATGCAATAGCAATTCAACCTTTGGAAGCCAAGATTCCAAAGAAACAATAATGCTAACAATAATCCTTCCAATGCAACATTGAATATACATTCCAAACCTCCCAGATCACATATTAAGAAGTAATACAAGTCGAGATTACAATTTCACCAAAAGAATATTATAGTTCCAAGTACAATTACAAAACCACAAAATGGATTTCACAAGAATCTTCAAGAACTTAAATACAAAATATATCATAAATTCACCAAAAGGATAAAAGGATAATTACAAAAGAAATAGAAAACCCTAAACTAAATCTTGAAAGTATCAAGATCTTCATATCTTCTCTCATCATCCATCCTCCCATCTTCTTCTTGTCTTATTATTTTCATCTATTTCATTTCCTTCTTAAGCCTACAAACAAACAATCACATTAGTTAGTAAGGGAAATGACTATATCCTTAGGCAACAACTAGGAATCAACTCAAATACTATCCACTTCTAAATTAAAAGGAAAAAACACATGTCTATTCTTAAGAACATCTACATATGTATTGATGAGTGCATAATTGCATCATGTTTTTTATTATTATTTTGCATTGTAGACATAGGATCTTGGTATTTTACGGCGCTCACGTGCACATTTTATGTCTGTTTTCACCAGGATCAGGACAGATGATGGATCCAATGGATATAATTCTTGGAGCAGTTGTACTATGGAGAAAAAGGATTCAAAAACAACATAAATCGCTTATTTGGGAAATATTAATAATACCATAAGAAAACCAGAAGCGAACCAAGGAGACAGAAGGTTCAACGACCAACTATACGACCGGAGCAAATTTTCCTTCCGTATAGTTGGCGTCACCTCCGCCTCCGCCTCCTCAAATAGTTTCACCCCATTCAACTGGTTCGGGGAGACGACATACAGAATACCCAGAAATCGCAGAAACCTCATCTCCAGAAGGCATCTAAAGGGGGAACTCATCCACTGGGGAACCATCTTGGCCCTACGCAGATCCGGAAGGCTAAGGCATTGGTCTTCATCATCCACCGCTACATCACCACCATCTCCATCCATCCCATCTATATCTTGTCTAGATCTTGTTGTAATTTCCGTACTCGTTGTGGATTTATACAAGTACTATTCATCTATGATTGTTTCCATTACTATTTCCATGATGTTGATTGCCTCCATGTCTGAGTAGATCTCTAGTTCTTGGGGAGATGGAGAAACCCTAGTACGAGATTGAAATAAGATAAAGTATATTATGATATTCATTGCTGTGACCATGTGTTAGATTTTCTACATCTTGATATTGAGAGAAGTCGACCTCTCAATATTTGTCTCTCATGGGGACTTGATGGAGGAAACTAGTAGTTGGTAGACGGAGGCATGCTAGAACTTACAGTGAGTATAAAGCTGTTGGCACCCCTTACGTATCAACTTGGGAAACCGAGGAAACTCACGAAATACTATCCATGCCATGAGATACGTCCTACGGGATTACATCCCTTAATAGAGCAGTATTTCGATTGATGTCGATTGCTGACTGTTGTGGTTATGAGGATGATGTGAGCAGTGGTTGCTGCCTATTTGTCCAAATACGGAGTTCCTCCCACACAGACATAGGTGAGAATATTCATGATGATAATCTTTATCTTAGCTCCTTATAATGCTAGTGGTGTATCCACTACTCGCTGAGAATGCTTTTTCCCTATTGCAGTTCTAATCTCTCCTACATACGTGATACTTACTTTCCGTATTCAGTTATTTTACTTTACTTTATTATTGCTCTTATACCTAAAACCCCAAAACACCTTTTTTACACAATACTCGCATTTTATCTTGTCACTTAGAACTTTATCTAGCATTTCTATTATAATATTTATTTCAAGAGTTATTAGACTTTAGACTCCTACGCCCTGTGGGATAGATATCTTTATTTTGAAACTAGCTACAAACGATTTGTGCACTTGCAGTCATCATGTATATTGTAGTATGGAAAGTAGTAATAGGTGAACTAAACCTAGAACAATTAACCATACATAGCAACAAATAGTACCACCCATAGATCATAATCCTACTGTAACATCCCAAAACTCTAATCCAAGTGATCAAGATCCAATCCACCCAATTCAGGGTTAACAAAAACTTTTTCTATTTAAAAATCTTTAAGCATTCATATGTGTATGCATTTAAAATAGGAGTTGTTTGAAATGCCATGTTTGAGTGATCTATTGATTGTAAAATGATTTTAAGGTGAATTAAACATCATCTAGATCATTCTCAAACAAATCCCAAGAAAAAGAAATCAAAAATAATTAATTAAGCCAATGGTCACTTTTGCCATTTTAATCACACAACCTACTTTGGCTATTCCTAGAACTCAAATCCTAACAGAAACAATTGCGGTTCTTTGCACCCCTTGCTAGTACAAGTAGTGATGTGCCAAGGCCCACTTTGTTTCATCCCAAAAACTTTCAAACACTAAATTTAAATGACATTTGAAAATTGAATGTAGTTCATATGCATAGATCACACTTATTCAAAAACCACTCAAATGAACTCCATTTTTACATCCCAAGCAAACCTAGATGCTTAAGCATAAGATGAAGCACTCCACCAAAAATCTCCCAAAAATTCAAATATTTTTTTCATGCGGCCATTGTGTCGAACACCTGGCAGGCAGATAAAAAGTGGCCTAACTATTACTATTGCTAGTTAAGCCCTTGTCCCCTCTTATCCCTCACTGCACTCCCCTGTGCCTCCTAGCATCTAACCAAGCCCAGACCAGCACCCCCTTCCCCGCAGCGCCAGTGTAGCGCCGCCCAAATGAGGTCACCGCCGGCCAAACGCGGGAAGCACGCCAAAGACCGAGCCGCGCCATTCAAGCGTGCCCACTAGCTCCGCCCAACCCTACCGCCGCCCACGGTCCACCCCACGATTAACCCCAGCCCCTGGACCACCTCAGCACCGCGCCGCCCTTTCTCTCTGCGAGCAGGCCAGAGCGCACTAGAGCGCGATCGCCGCCAGCACGCAGCAAACCGCGCCTTGACACCATATCGCCCATGCTGATCCGCCTCGACCCCAGCAACCCATCAGACACGGTCGTGCACCACCGCGCGACCCACAGTAGCCATGATCGCCGTCGAGCACCGCCTCTGTCCCCCAGAGCGCGTGAATCCTCCGACAGTTAGGCATCGCCCCTAGCCACGCCATTGCACCGTAGCTGACCGCCAGTAGACCGCCCACCGTCCACCTACCTCACCATGATGGTAGCCCCCTATTTCGCCGTTACCGACGAGCCGCGTCCATGCCTCCCGGTCTCACCTTCGAGCCTATATAAGCAGGCCTCCGCCACACCATCTCTTCACATCATTCCACTCCCCTCTCTCGCCGGAGCCGCTCGAGCCGCCGTTCGCCGGAATTGCACCGGAGGAGGCCGCTGCAGAGGAGGAGACGCTATCGTCGATTTCGTCCACCGCATCCCCTGCCGCGACTTTGCCTGAGCTCGTCGTCACCGTCTAGTTCGATTGCCCACCTCGCCGCACTAGCTGGAGCCCTGGTACGTCCCCAGTAGACCTCCACCGGCCGTTTAGGGTTCGGTCTCGCTGGCGACGAGTCCGTCGTCGATGACGACTGTGGACCGTCGATCCATGTTTTAATCGTAGCGCCCAGATCGTCCCGTACCGCTTCGCGTTTAAAGAGTCACTGGCAGGCGGGACCCCTCTGTCAGCAGCCCTCTGCGCCGCGGAGCACCACTGGGCCGGCCCATTTGGTTTCCCGCCTAAGCCCATAGATTCAAAAATAGGTTTTGCTATTTTAATTCAAACCTAGTTTTGTCCCTTAGTTTAAAAATCAATTCAGGAAGATTTGCTGAACCAAATTGAGTGATTCCAATTTTGTTAGAAAGCTACTGAAAAGATCTATCCAAGCCCGTTGAATTTAGTTCATTTAGAGTTAGAGATTTCTCCTAGTAAAAACAACAAGATAGAAGCTTTTGCACATTCAAACATTTTTATAAAATCAACCATAATAGCTTTTGAGTTGATTCCAACTCTCAAAAATCACATTTAACCATACCTCTCTGAATATGTAATAATATTAAGGATTACATGCAGTGACTTTGGACTAGTACCAAAATAATGCTATATAGGCATTTCTAGTCACTTTAAATCATTAATTATTAAACTTAAACTTATTAAAATGTGATCCAACCCTTAAATCACATTCCCATATGTTAGAATATGTGGTGATGACATGTGTCCACATGATCCCATATTTTAAATGGAGAATATTAAATCTTAGTTAATTTCAATGAGTAGAAATTACTTTTCTCAAATAAAAAGAATGAAGCTAGTTCAGTAAACCTTGTGATGTTTGTGATGATACTAGATCATAAAATGTGTGCCTTAGTGTGCTAAGTAGACTAGTTAAGTATTGTTTGGTGATTATGTATTCCGTATGTATTTATAGACGATAGTACCGACCAAGCTTTCGAAGAGGAGGAGTTCTACCAAGAGGAGGAGGAAGAAAACTTCAACCACTACACTACCCAAGGCAAGCTATTGTTAACAAGCTAGAATTAAACAAGATAACCTAAGAAAGATGCATTAGGCATGCTTTGGTTATACCATGTTAACTTATACCTACTCCCAGTTTTATTTACAAGTTTTACTTCCCTTACTTTATGAAAGTCCTTTACTTGTTTGAAGGTAGCCTAAAGAGTATAAAACTTGACCTATCTAGTTAGACTTAGATGTCATTCTATGGCATGAGATTGACATTAGCATCCCACATTAGTGAACACTCTTAACTTAGTAGTTGGAACAAAACCCAAAATTTGATTTCACTTTAGATGGGAATACTTGGTGAAAATGAATTGTGAAAACCTTGGAATGATGAGTCATCCTATTGAGATGTTTTGACATGTGTTGAAAAACACAAATGGTTTATGGTGATTAAAATGTTGAGGCATGAGCCTTAGCCCTTTTACAAAACTGATGGTTGGGTTCGGATGCGATACCATTCCAATTTTACCGTACAACCACAATACCTGAATTGGGTAAGGCTTAGCCGGAAGTTTATATGCATTAGTATTAGTTCCCTCATGGGAGAGGTTTGAGATGAGGTTACCTCTCAATGTTGTCCATGTATGCAGTGCCCAAGATGACAGATGGTCATGGTTGGGAGGCCATGCTCATAGGAGAGGTGCTTATACTAGGGTGTGTAAAGGAAAGGTTATGTTTGATTATCTGCATACTAAGTATGATGATTTAGGGTTATCCCTGACAGATGTATCGAATCTTGTGGTGAAAGTGTACCACCTCTGTAGAGTGTCAAACTATTCGAATAGCCGCGTCCGCGGCTATGGACAGTTGGAGTGGCCATACTGTTCCGTTATCAGATGTTTTCAAAACAACTTATGAAATGAATTGTTACATGACTTGACCACAACAGAGTTGTGACTATGATGATTAAGTTCCCACTTAAGTGTTTTCAAAACTTCTTTTATCTTTCTTTGTTTCTGAACTCAGCTTAGGTTTCAAACTTAACTTTACAAATAAACTTAGAGTTAGCATTCATATTAGAACCATACTAGTTGTTAGTGGTAGTTTGCGAGTACTTAAAGAGTACTCATGGCTTTTGTCCTTGGCTATTCCTATGGACAGACTATTAAGGAGACTACCAAGATGAAGGACAGCAGGACGGCTATGATAACTAGGACTATCTCCCATCGTCAGCATTGCTTGTGACTCTGAAGATGGACCCTACCGCTACGCTATTTATTCCGCTACTTGATTGTATTAAGACTGGATCATGAGATCCTTTATTTGTGTAAGACCTTATTTATGGTTTGCAATGGATGATGTACTGTGATATCCAAATCTGTTATGTCTCGCAAAAATGGTAATCCTTGGATTGCGAGGAATGGCATAACAGGCATCTGGGATTCAAAATCTGGGTGTTGACACCTACTCATCAAATTGAGATGAACATGAGATATTAGTCACACAACTAGCAGCAAGAACAGCAGAAGTAAACCCTAGGGAAAATTCCAAACATCAAGCCTTACTAAAAGTAAAATATATACAACAATAACTCATAGTAGTAAATCATTTCAACCAATTGGAATCTTCAAGAAAGGAGTCAAATAATAATATGAATTAAAACTAGTACATTACCCAAAATTTCATTATGTTCAAGTGCAAATTCTAAACCTATAGAACTCTTCAAAACCCCAATGAATACTAATTGAACAAAAGAAATATCCTAGCTTTGGATTCTTGTGAAACCCCAAAATATCCAAAAAAGTTGAAAGACTAATAAATAAAGAACTAATCCAATGAAACTATAGAACAACCACTACTAGTAAGATTTAACCTTTTAGATTATTAAGGGGAGGAATCAAATAGTATTAAACTACAACTAGTGCCACTAAGCACTGTCCAAACTGAGCATCGGGACAAACACATAAAACATGAACAACCACTTGGAAATGTCCAAGATAAGCTAGCAAACAAAATCTTATACTTTTCAAATTCCAATCTACACTAAAGTGAAGGTGGCATGGGATTAACCACCAAAAGTGGTTTTTCCACCTGCATATAGGACAATGTACAAGGACTGTTACACATATAACCAAGAAGCATAGTCAACTAAATGCATGGGTGTGGTTTTAGCACCACATGCATTCTAGGGGCCTATAAATAGTTGGGTATCCCTGACCCCAAGCCGCATAACCCCCCATCCCAACTCAGACCAGAAACACAGACACACTTTTAGAGACAGATCTGAGAGTGAGCTCAAGATAGAAGGAGAAAGCAAGGAGGAAGAACAACTGAAGAACAACTATAGCTAGAGGAGGAAGAATGACTACTCTACAAAGGTTTTAGTTAGATCCCTAGGAGTAGTAGTAGAGCAGCAATAGTAGTAGTTAGGTAATGAGAAGTAGTAGTGGAGAAGAGAGGAGAGTGGGGTATTAGTAGTTTAGGAAATATATTCTGGCCAGCCACTAATACAGTCCAAGAACATTCTTTAAGCACATCTACACACTACCCATCTATATAAAATAAAATCCTAGATCATGCTTGTTATCTAGAAATCATGTGATCTTATACAATGTTCTTGCGATCATCAACATTACCACAAACAACCAAATTACATCTAAGAACACATCAATAACACACCAAAAATTAAATCACTTAACTAAATCTAAAATAAAAGGAAAACACATGAAACCTGGAAATAGTTCCACTAGATTTCTAAACTAAGGAAAAATATTTAATTCTTCGGTGCAAACACTACAACACAATACCCACACGTTATTTGAGTGATGTTGTCTGAATACTTATGGCAAAGTTATATAAAAGATATATCATGAACAAGAACATCTAGGAATTGATCAGTGGGTTTGCCAAAATAATTATAGCATATGTTCCTACTAGTTTTACTGGTAGTATACCATTAGAACTAAACCATTGATGCTTTTATGAGAAACTCATCTAAACAGGAGCATCACATGCATGATCCAATTTTAGAAATTGATCTAGATAAATAAATAAACTATTTTTCATAATCCAGAGCTCATATGTTATGAGCACGACGTAAATGGTAACTTTTCTAGTGAATTACAACCCCAAGGCATCCAAACAAATAAAATAAACAAAACTAAGGCATATTCAGCTGGTACAAATAAACCAGCAAACATAAATATGACAAACTAAATTCTATTGCACAAATCATACTATAACAAGTGCCCTTAACTTACTAATTAGTAGTAATAAGTTGAATAAAATGAACCAAACTACCTCCCATGTACCATAGTTCACGTGTGATGAACTAAACCTACCAGGACACCCTCTATCAACTAAACCACCTCAAACCCAATAACAACTAAGATTAAACCTGATACACTCATCTAACACAAGTGCAATAGCCGCAAACCATCACAACCACCACAATCTGATAGACAGAAAATTCACCACAAATTGAGTCCTAAACCTAGTAGTTCATCAGATCGATGGCCAACCGCAGAAGAAATTATACTTGCACTAGTCATATATGTCATAGTCGGAGTCAAGTAAGAAGAGGGGAAGCGGCCATAAACTATCACCTGGACATGGTCAGGGAGGCCACAACCAGCTAAGACAGAAGCGGTAGGGGCGACCGCGCTCTAGGGCTCAAACTTGAGGTGGAGGTCACCGAGATGGAGCGAAGGAGAGTAGCCGGAGGCGCCGGTGAAAGGGAGTAGCGTCATCCACCCGAGCGGGTGCAGCTAGGGTTGCATAAGGATGCGTTACAGGAAGCGCAGGATTCGGATGCAGTGCTATGTTGATGAAGGGATGCATTAGGAACTAGGGAAAGGAAGCCTAGGGCGCGGCAGCACCAGAGTAGCTTTGAAGAGCTGCACCACTGGAAGCTAGGGTTAGGGTTTATCGCAAGCCACGGTTGGAGGCGAGGGGCTTGGCGGTAGGGAAAGGAGGGGGAGAAGGTGACGAGGCGAGGCACGCACGGCGGTGCCGGAGATGGCGAACGACGACCGGGGCATGGATGTGGCGCCATCATCGCTAGAGGGGAATCGCTTGGGTGCACCCATCGGGGAGAGGAAGAACCAGTGTAAAGGGAGAGATTGTAGTGTGGGGTGTAGGAGGGGTCGGGCTAGGGAATGGACCTCCAGGTCTGGCTGGACCCTGGGGGGTCGGCCCTCTTGGGCCATTAGGCTAGGTCCAAATGTCTTAGAGTCCTACTTTTTCTAGGATTAAAATAACAAATGAATTTAAAACAAATTTGAAACACGTTAAAAATACTATTAAAATAGTTATAAAATGAAAACAAATAATTTTATAAACTCTAATCAATAAACAATAATTAAGTATTCTTTCATTTTTGAACCTTAAGAAAACCAAATTCACATAATAAAGTCTTAAAAACTTTTGACATTCATTTTTAAACACTTTAAGTTTCCCAAAAATAAATAATACTATTTAAAAATACTAAAAATTGGAATTCCAAAAATTATAAATATTACAAACAAGGATATAAAAAGAAATTAAATTATAAATGGAAATGAATTGAAACTATATAAAAAATATTATAAAAGGGAAAATAATTGATAAATTCAACTTTAAATCATATAACACCTTTTTAAAATCCTAAAATTGTTATAAACCCATTCTAAAACAGTTTCCACCTAATATTTAGATTTTTAATGAATTTTCCATTTGACTTTAAAAGACTTAATAAATAAATCAAGTCTTATATATTTAACAAAAGGAAACTCCCTAAAACCCTAAAATACATTTCTTAACTTAACTAAAATAAGAAATTACTTGATTTAACAATCCATCATAAATTTGTAAAAATATAATCTCTTGCAAAAACAATAATTCAAACCACACACTAATAGGGAAATACTTAAAATCAATCAAATCAAATTGTTTGACTTAAAGTACAAATTCATGTTTGACTTTCCCTTGTTTAATATTGAGGAATAAATCTTGAAGAAGTTGTCACAGATAGAATCATGAATTTATTGACTTGATTGAAATACTTGTGCTTGCCTGAATTGAATTGTGTGAATACCACCTAAAAAGACTTGTTACTCCATTCACCCACATTTCTCACTTAATCAGTTCCGCACTTGATCATACCTTGTTGTTAACCTTATCCAATAAGGCATCACCAAGAAAATAATACCAACCCAAGCCAACAAAATCTACCATATATATACTCCAAGTTAATCAAGTTAACATCACTTGATAACATATCGTCTTAAAGGATAAATTCCAAAACACTTGACACCTAAATCCATATATCTTATACCTATGTAACTCTACACCATCAACACACTTCATATATTGATTATTATCCAAGTGTATCTATACACTTGTGTAAACCCTTTTAAACCCTAAACATTCCTTTGACACCATAATACCCAAATCTTATATCACTAAGTGATATCAACAAACATTTATCCATGTTACTCGAGTAGTTTATAGTCAGAAGACTAGACTTTAATAGACACCGTATTATAATGAGTAACATAATGGGAAGGGAAACCATAGTTTATTTAACATTCATATCATATTGACACTCTTTAAACATTAGCCCTTACGAGACCAATAATGTTATTCTTCCATTTGGATCCTTGATGGTAGAAGACGTTGATTGCATACCCTGCAATTAGGAGGCAAGTTAGTACTTGGACAACCCTTCTAAGAGCAGACTTGCATACCCTTTTGTAAGTGCAGCCTTACATGTCCATTCAATTATTTTACAAAAACCTTTTCAAAACTCTACCACCTGCATTAAAAGCAAAGTACCATTTTATAAATGAAATGTGAAACGGTGGGCAATGGAATCATGGATTGGAATATATGGTTGGAAAGCCATGTGGCGGAGATTCCATTGCGTTGGGAAAGTTATGACTTAATAATCAATGTAGTTAATGATTCAAAAGTGTCGTATAAATAGCACTAACCACAGATCCTGAAATGGGAAGGGCAAGTGAGTTAGATCTTCTTCCTTTCTTTTGTCCTCATATGCGTAGTCGAGTTGTTGTTCCTTGCGGGAAATAAAAATGGGTAGGAGCCCATGACGTCCGTATCATGTGTCTCATGATAACGACTGGCTATATTAGAAGGGAGAGTAATTGAGCGTAGGTCTCGTGATCGAAACTCGTTACAAAAGGTGGGTAGCAGGGTCACAGAGATGCTAGTGATTGGCTAGTTTTTAGACTTGACCTCAGACCAAGGAAGTCTGAACGGGGTTAGGTAGTCAGATGTGCAATAAGGCTAAAGACGTGTGTGGGTAAAGTAGCGCATCTCTTGAGAGTCTATAAACGTGCCATGATACTCCCTATGCTGGGAAAGAACTATGATTACAGCGTGGAAAGGAACTCCATGAAGTTCTAACAACCTGTGAAGACTGATAGTCATAGAATTTTATAAACTAAAACTTACCTTTTATAAAACTCGATTTTTAAAACTTGTTTAAGCCTACGATACTTGATCCACGGCGGTAGACATAGTGCATCAAACAATAACCGTAGAACTTGCTGAGTACACTCATACTCAATTTATCATCCTTAACCCTTGCTGAGGTAACAAAATGAATGACGGGACTGAAAACGTGGTACTATATGACTTAGGAAGGCATCTACGAGGTACCAGAGTAAGATCAAAGGTTTCGATGGAATTTAGTATTTCAACACAATGATGGTAGAGATCAAGTGAGACATAGATTGGATCCAATTGCCAAGGATAGAAATCATACCAATAGAAGTTCCTGGTAAATAAAATACATAGCCTTGAAACATCGAGAAAGGCCTAGAGGTAGACCTAGTGCTAGACTAGTCTACAAGCTGCTTCTTCTGGATTTATTTTGAACATGATCTTACCTGAAAAGCTCATTGTGTCATGGAAGTCCTGGAGATTTTCTATGAAGATCTGTGATATAAAACTATAGTTATACCTTGGACCTGTGATGTTTCTATTGTACTACTCTGTTGGGTGTAATTTCATGGAATGGTGTTTTGTGAGTGTTATGCCAACGATTTGTGCTCTATAAAATGCACTAGAGTGATGGGTCACCACACAAATGTTTCGACTCATTTTATTATCCACGTCTCCCCGATTCTTTATGCCCGTCAGATGGAGCATGGGGAGGACACACGTCATGATCATAGTGGAGCCCTCCTCTCTCAGAAGACTATGGGGTCAGGCATGGGATCCCCTAGTGGTGTTCTCATCCATGCATTTTTGCACTGTCCTATGTGCTTAGCCACTGGAATGCGCACACTCTCTGTCACATATGTCATCAGATGTGGGCATGAACGCTCGGGTGAGATGCGTTTAGAGCGCGGGAAAGCTCCGCATCTGCCTGGTGGCGGGGTCCATGCATGTGGTTCCTCACGGCGAGATCGTGTGGTGGGTTCAGCTCGTGCAGGAGAACAACTCTCACAAACAGTATCCGTACATGGGCATTCAACTCTTCCCCATGATGTGCCTACGAGTTTGCTTGTGTGGACTAATGACCGCGTCTCTTGAGAGCGCGTGCTTCGCAAACTTTTCTGAAACTCCTATCCGTGTCGCCCAGATTCGTAGCACGTCTTGTGCTTACTTCCTTCCCGTCTTTCGTGCCTAGGCTCACCTATAAAATACTACGTGCGATCTTTTGCTAGACGATGTGTTACTTATCCTTTGTTTCTCCTCACCTCCGTAGTGTTTCATTTCGTTATGGTGGTCATTTTCATACGTCGGTCCGGTGGACACACCCGGAGCTGGAGCTGTAGCTGCCCACTGCCATGAGCCGATACATAGAACAGTGAAGTTGGTCCTATCTCCTCACTCCCCTACAAAACTGTTCTCTTGCGGCGATTTGTCATCTTAGCCTCTCTAGTGATCTTTCCGGGAGCTGGAGGCAGTGACATATCAATGTCCTAGGAAGAAGGAAGGTGCGTTCTTTCTACCTACTCTCTTGCTAGGGTATGGTCGTCTGTCTAGTGTGAACTATCCTGGAGCGGGCGGTATTAGCTAGCGTGTGTGTGGGGGGCGGGGGATCAAGCCGTCGCGGTATTTCATTGCACCGTGCGGAGTGGGCAGTTCCTTTTTTGTCATTATTTCATCTTTTTTTTCCTTTTTTTGTGTTTTCCTTTCCTCTATTTTCCCATTCGTCTTCTTTTTAGCTTTTGCCATTTAGTTGCTTTATTTGTTTTGGTTCTTGCGTTCTATTTCTCTCTTTCTTGCACATTTTTTCCATTCGTCTTTGTTCGTTTGCTTTTGCTAGTTTCTTTCTTTCTTTGTTTTGGTTCTTTTCTATTATTTGCTATTTGCCTTTCTCGCTCCGTTTGCATATGTTACTATCATTTTACTCTTTTTGTAGCCGTTCTTTGGCATTCACGCACTAAAAAACTTAGTCTTTCTTTCTTTGGCAGACACAAGCATCTAACGACCTACATTTGGCGAGAAAAGGTCACGAAAGGAGGTAAAACGAGATGCAAGAACAGGATGGGAGAACGATAAGATTGGAACGAAACGACTCACCCAAAAAAGTATGTAAGATGATAAAGTCCAATGAGACTTGCAAACTATAAGATTGGAATGAACTGTTAAAAAACTGTAAACGATAAGTAAATAGAAAAAAAATCATGTTACTAACATTAGAAATATGAGCCAGGAACGAAATAGAGAAGGGGAAAAAGTAAAGAAAGAATAAATATCTAAGGTAAAGGTACTATCTTAGCCGGAAAGAATGTGTTGACTTTTGACGCGGTCATAAAATCCATACAAAAGGAAAAGGAATATAACCGAACAATGGTATAGTCGTATGCGTGTGTCTTATTTTTTTAAATGATAAGTTATAATGTTGACCGTGCAAACTTATCATGATTGTTTTAGCATGACATTAGGATGAGTGCACCCGATGCAACAGTAGACGTTAACAATGTGCCTTTCTTGGCTGCATCCAAGACGATGGATGAGACAACCTCGATCGAAACGAAGAAGGTGCCTTTCTTGGCTGCATCCAAGATGAAGGATGAGACAACCTCGATCGAAATGAAGAAGGTGCACATGGAGAATATAACTAAGGTAAGGTCTTCTACCAAAAAGTACTGTGTATAATTTATCTCGACAGTAGAGCTGCTCGTGGGGATAGGATGTCCCTTTATTAGGAACGTTCCACCAAGAGCATCAAACTCAGCCTATCTTAGAAAGAAAACGATAGAACAATCTTTCACTAGACGGCCGAGTAGAATGTATATGTGGTTAGAGTATCCTTCCAACGTGTCCCAAGAGCTTTCTGTTTCATAAGTGCTCACTCTCTTTCTATTTCGTATCTTCTTCTTCTATGTTATAAAGATTTCGCTATTATATTTACATATTATTCATTTTTGTTTTGTCCAACATCTTACCTAGACAACTATAGGTAGTGTGTTTATGTAAACACTATCACGTAATGTCCATATACTAGTCATCCCTCATCCCATGTACGGTGAAATTTTACGTGATATTACCGACATACTATTTTCCTAAGAGATGCACCCCTGGGGACACAGATAGGGATCTTCACCATTTCCAATGCTTCATGAAACGTTATGTTTGCCATCGGTTGTCCCAGGGTCATGAAGAGGGATCTAGTTGAAATAGTTTCAGAGAGAAAATAGAATCGTTTCGGCAAAATAACCTAAACTAGGAAGGTAGTTCCGGAATCATCAAAAGTATTTTCGAGATTCATCGGAATAGTTCTCGATTTGGTTTCATATCATAGATATTTCGAAATCGTTTTAGAATATATATAGGTTCACATACATTCGATGTACCGGTCTTTATTTGAAATAAATTGGAGGGAGCAAACCCTTCCATATGTAGATGCATAAATGGACAATCTAATTGTGTAATATTTGGAAGGTATTAATCAATATATTTATTGAGTAAAATTAGGAGGGTGAAGGGGGCACCTAGAGGGATGGCTGCATAGTCTGCATGGTCCAAAGAGCCCATACGCTAGGCCCCTAGAGGCCAACCCTAGCCGGGGGCCAAAACCCTAGGGTTTTGGTGCCTAGGGTTTGGGGAGGATGCGGCCAGGTTGCCCCCTTGGGTGGTAGATATCCCTCACCTTCGTCTCCTCCAAGTCTTCATTCCTGCCCCTCCTATTCCTATATAAAGTGGGGCAGCCCCCTTTGAGATCCAACTCATTCTTTCCACATGTTGGCTACACCTCTCTCTCCCTTGTGGAGACTTCTCCACATACACCTAAAGCCTGTGAGATTATCACCGTCGGCACGCACTCGATAGTAGGACTCTGCACAGATTGGAGGGATGTACACCTAAAACCCAAAGAGGGATCATCCTTTCAATCCTCACATCGAGTGGGACTTCTCCTCACGGCTAGGGCGATACGCCTAGTTGCGGGGACCAACATGATCGTCATCAACAACTTCATAGAGATCTCTACCGCTACATTCATCGGTGAGTTCATCTAGATTTATTCGATTATATATAGATCCAGTGTTTATGTGTTTCTCCATAGATCGATCCTTGGTACATTCCATAGGCCGTTTATTTGTTTTCACTATTCCAAACCTAACAATGGTATCAGAGATGTCTATGCATAGATAACAATGACCTAGAGTACATGGATGTAGGAGTATTGCACAAGTAGTTGTGCAAGTGTTGTATATGATCGATTCACTTGATGATCACGTTGCTTCCCTTAAATTTGCAATTATTGATCCTTGCGGCATGGGGAGATTTTTACATATTTTTTGCTATCCACAATTCTTCTGGTTGCTCCTAAGTATATTTGGTTGCATGAAAGATGTGTTTCATTTCAGTGGGTCTTTCTATAGTAAGAAAAGATATAACTTTGAGAACAAGATATGGCAATGTACATAAAGATCTACACGAGGGGTCACAATTATGAATAAGTTCAGTATGGGGCTAGAGATTTCTCACGAGATCTCGTGTCTCATACACCCCGCAGGTTATTCTAGCACATGAAGTATCATACTTGAAGATAATGTAGGTAGCTTCTCGGAAATCCTATCAACCTCGTAAAACATGTAAAGAACGTTTAGAGTCGTCTAACTCGTTTTTTGTAGGATGTGCATGTATTGTGGTATAGTCTTGGTCATATTATAAAGTGTTATGTATGAGATGATATGCAATGTAATTTATTTATGATCTGGAAATCATGGTACTATATGATGGTTGAAGCCATATGATTTTCTTTTATGACGTATGTGTCAAGTTCATGTTTAGTGTTTACATTAATAGCTATAGTTGATAGCAATATTTGTTCTTTCGGTGGACATGAAGGTGATGATCATGCATTGGAGGATCCCAATGCTTTGTTGTGCATGGAGAAAGAGTTCAACATGCGTGAAGGAGGTGTTAGATTCGCAACAAGCAAATAACAAAGAATGAAAAAGAAATCACAGCAAGACGACACAGATTTAACGTGGAAAAACCTCTCCACCAAAGAGAAGAAAAAACTATGAGCGCTAGCCAGCGAAACTTCACTATAACGGGGAGTGTTTACATAACGCCAGAGATTTTCACAGATGCACCTTATCCCAGCTGGCCGCTTACAATAGGTATATATAACGGCGGAAACCTAGGTCTTCAATAATCCGTACTGCGGGAGGGGGGCTTACAAGATGTACGTGGACTCCGCTCTGCTTCAGCCCAAGCCTCTGGTGATGGGTCTCGCTCCACTCCGTCAAAAGTTAGCCTCCTTAATAAAATTTGGATCATACTTCAGCAGAAGGATTCCTACACATGAGACGTGGAAGGAAGTGCTACGCCAAATAAAAAGACTACCATATCACAAAATTATCAATTATTGCCTGTGATATTAGTCTTCTTCTTCTATGCACCCTGTTTCTGCAGTAGCCGTTTTAATAGGGCGAATTCTCACTTAAAATATCAAGTTGTTAGTGTTCTTCTAAGTGTAGCACCGCCTGGAATATGTGTCATTTTTAGGTGCCTCGTACGATAGGCTTGTTGCATATGAGGCGGCTAGAATTAGAGCTTCGCCCGCAGGAGCGTTTGATTGTCTTGACAATCAGGCATGAGAGTCATTAGATTGAAACACTCCATCGAAAAATGAACATGAGTTGCAAGTTATGGCATTAGTGATATCCACATCAATGACATAATCTTCTCTCAGATCTTGTATACTTAGTGCTAATTATGAGGGTTATTGGACTTAGTGGGAGGACACACTAACTTAAAATACTTTTCTTTATAGTGCAACTTAATTCTGAACTAATATTTTAAATTATGAACCTGTATTCTAACATTATAGAGAGTATGGATTGATAATTTTATTTTATCCTGAAGCTTGATCATGAGAAATTAACTAACGACACAACTATGTGAATTGGATTCCAAATCCGAGGATTGACCTTTCATGTAAAAACTTTGATATAAGAAAGTCTAGACCTCCTCAATGACCTAGATGTATATCATATGTCAACAATTTTATAGCACAATATAGCTTCACCGACCCCACACATGATCAGGATATACACATGTGTCAATTTCACTAACAATAGAGAGTTCATATTTTAATGTTTTTCGAGCTTCTTATGACATTTCTTAGGTGTGCGTGGTTTTCAAACCACAACATTACTTTAATAAATTTCTTGCTTTTTTACCATCTACTATAAAACCACTTGTTTTTACCATATAAATTTTCTCTCCTAACTCTACATTTAGGAGAGTCTACTTAATTTCTATTTCACGAACGAGAAAACCACATGAGGAAGTGAATAAAAGCATTACTAGAGGTCAATCTAGCCACATGCGAGTTAGGAAATCTTCGCCTTCCTTTTCGATATGATCCTTAGCCACAAGAAACTTCTTTTTTTCTCCTTCTTGAACTCCCTCTACATCCTAGAGGTGTACAATCCAAGCATGATAAATGTCCCATGTATATCTAAGAAAAAGGGTTGTATTTACCGAATATTATTTCCATCAACTAGCTAGAAAAAACAAAGACTGCAGAAAGAAAAACTCAATAAACTCAGGCCAGCTCGAAACATGGCATGTAAAGTATAGTAGGTTTCAGAAAACAAAAGATAAATTATCATCGAGTTATATGACCAGCAAGGCTTCCAATCCATTCTTTATTTGTCGGCCTTGCTGCAAACAAGACACATCTTGTTCACCGAAAGCACTTACTTTATTTCCTTTATTGGTGTCCTACGTACTGTTGCAGGCAGGCTTGCAGCCCAAAGCAAAACCTCGGTTTGCATGCCATGCATGGATCGATCCGTTCTAGCATGACCTTAAACGTCAGAGATGAGTTTTCATTGGCGGAAAATCATTTTGTTATGTAAAGGGTACAAGTTCTAGACAAATAGGTGGGCATGAACTCCTGCAAAGCTGCAATCATGCGAGTAAACTAATTGACCCGTCGGTCTCTCTCTCTGTCCTGTTACCAAAGGTGTAAAATCCGTGCCTGCAACTTATATGATTCTAGTAGTAGTGGTTACTTTGGACCAGCAGCGGTGAAAAAGTGTGGTGCGTACGCAGTACCACATGCATGCAAAACCTAGGTAGGCCCCTCGATCGCGCGCGTCAAAAAAAACGCGGTAAGCAAAGCAAACGGAGTCAAATACTACTCCGTAATTAATCATTCGCAAAAAGGTAAGGAGTACTAGTACTCCGTAGGCCCAGTCGCGATCCATAAGAGCAGTCCACGTGGGCATCGTGTGTTAGGCCTAGGGCGATCTTCACCGTCCACGTACATGCCCACCTAGACTGCTAGCCGGCTAGCTAGTACCCCTTCTCATCAGGCTATTCGAAAATGCTGTGTCAATGCCAAACCTTCCATTTGGATATTGTAGCAACTGGTAGTAAAGCAAAGAGGTATATACACTTTTAGTCCCACATCTTGCACTGTGAGTGCGTTTTAGTCCCACTTCTTGCAAAGTAAGCAACACTAGTCCCACAACTTGCACCTCGAGAACACTTTAGTCCAATTTGATCGAATTTCAGCAAGTTTGACTAACTTCATCCATCTTTATCGTCGCATTTTTTCAAAATAACCCCTGTATATTTTTCTTTGGCATGGACTGACAAAGGACCACCTGTCAGCAGCCGTACAATAAATAAAATAGTTAAACTAGCAAGAAGAGAGATTCGAACTCAGTACCTTACTATAAAAACAAAACAGTAGAAACGAATAGAGCAACACACGTTATTGGTTACTTATGGCACATAATTCTTTTATACAACGGAAGCACACACGCATGCAAAAAGAGGACCGCGCCTTGCCAGCGGTCGTGCAAGTAAGAAAACAAATAATATCTGCGATGGAGGGAAAGGAACTCCGACCTGCACTGCTAACGAGATGCAAGCTTGCCACTACAGCACGCATAGAAAAGACAAAATAATCTGTGTCTTAGGCTACATAGAAAAGACAAAATTAGAGATCAGGGTTTCTAACTATGCAGCTTTAAATCATATTAGAACTTTTTCAGCCTCAATACAAATCAATCTGGGTTAAAATTTTGCACACACAAAAGGCCTACATCATTGCACACATGTACATATTTTTGGAAGTCTTTTTAATACTTCTTCCGACCCATATTAGTTGACTTAAATTTGTCTAGATTCAGATGTATTTAGACATGTTTTAGTACTAGATACATCTGAATCTAGATAAATCCAAGTCAACTAATATGGGTCGGAGGGAGTACTTTAAATTGGACTTTTAAATGTTCAAAATAAAGGCCTCCATGTAGCCCGATTTTTAAACTCATTTTACTGTAGATACATGTCATCAGGAACCCGACTGTATTATAGAAATATCTAAAGTTTAGAGCATCTCCACTTGGGGGAGCTAAAGCCTCCCTAAAGGGTTATCAGGGTGCTGATGGTCGAATTCACGACCAGCCACCCCCCCCCCCCCAAATTTATTTGGTGCCGGCGCGACCAGTTTTGTTATCTGGCACCCGCAGGCCGAACCCAACCCACGTGGGGCTAGCGGGGGCACCGGATGGCGCGTTTCTGGTGAGAAAGAGGGGGAGAAGAAGACACATGAAGTGGCTGGCAGTCGGGGGGACACCCCCTGTCAGCGTCAACGGCCAATGAGTTACCTAGTGTCGCCGGACATGCGTTGCCCGAAGCGTTGGTGGCTTAGCGTCGGAGCGCTGCCCATCCCGCCTGTCCCCGTTGGTCAGACATGCGCGGTGGAGATCTACTGACACTATTGGGGCGCCCTCGCGGCGAAGGAGCAGAACAATCCCGCCTGGGATCCGGACAACGCCGAAGCGTGGGACGCGTTCTTCGCGGACCGGCGGTAGTTATGCCTCGAAGCCTACGGCAGCGATGGCCCCCACCAGACGATTGCAACAACAAAGGGCGTCGGTGGTGGAGCTCCCTGGGTAGGACGCTCGCCTGGGTCCTGGCCTATATCGCCGGCGGTAACAACCCGTCGCTGACAATGCCTCCACCGTAGGGGCCGGCTGTGGGCGCCACACTGACAGGCCACCCGCTCCTCCACGACGTTTTCCTGGTCGAGGTCTTCATCGCCACGCTACTTACCCTACCCCACGACGTCGTCACGCTCCTCGTCTCGGTGAAGGACGAGTACGAGGAGAGCCTGTCGCCGCAGTCGCGCAGGCGCTCGGGCGGCGTCGTCATCAGGGACCGTCATGCGCCTTCGCCTCCCCATGGCCGTCTGCGCCTCGCCAGGCCCCGGAGTACAAGGCGGTGGTCCTCCAGCTGAAGATCTAGGAGGACCTGGAGGAGTTTCCGGGGCAGCGTGTGTCCTTCAAGACTGTGCCGCCAGCGACGGACGCGTTCGCCGAGGGTTGGTCGTTGCGGATTACCGGTGTGAGTAGGCTGAGCGCGCCGCCGCCTCAGCCTATTCATCGACCTGGAGAGCGAAGACGACGGGGCTGGCTACTCAGACTGGAGCGGCGGTGGCCATCCAGGCCAGAGTTGTAGCACCATGCCGCCGCCAAAGCAGGATCCCAGCGACGACGATGACGACTACGCCACGACGTGTACCGTGGCCCTGGCCTGGGCGAGCGTGGTTGTGGCCGCCACTAGTTTAGTTTTTTCCTTTTAAATTGTGTACAAACATGTTTGAATTGCTTCGTATTTGTTGTATTTGCACGAATTTTAAATGTTTGAATTTTTTTATATGAGGGACACGGTTGGCAGCCAGCGCACCCAAATTTCGGGAAAAAAAAGCCATGCCGGACACTGTATGGGAGGGGAGACGAGTGGAGATGCTCTTATTCTTTTTTTTTACGAATAAACTCAAATTTATTATAGACGGTACGACTAGCTACCGGCTTAACGAACTAAGCTATATGATAAATGTTACGTCCTAAGTTAATAACACCGCATGTCGACGTATTGGTTCAGTGTGGTTATGTTCTACTACGAGTACTGAGTTCAAATCTCTTTTCTCCCAGAGTTTTAAATCTTTTATTTCTACGTCTTCTGGTTATCTGTCAGTCCATGCCAAGGACATAAATGCCAAAAGAAAAATATACAAGGGTCACTTTGAAAAAATGCAGCGATAAATGTGGACGAATTTAGTCAAACTAGCTGAAATTTAATCAAATTGGACTAAAATGTTCTCGAGATGTAAGTTGTAGGACTAGTGTTGCTCACTTTGCAAGAAGTGGGACTAAAACGCACCTGCGGCGCAAGATGTGGGACTAAGAGTGTATATACCTCTAAAGCAAAGAGGTCCATGCATACCCCAAAAAGGAAAGACCAATTAAGTGAATAAATATGAACGGGATATATTAGTTCGAAGCACATATTGTTATCCTCCTCTCACCAAAAGTAGCAACAAAATGGGTGGCCACGTGTGTCCACCTTGCACCTATTTTTGCTTGGAAAAGTAAGGTTTAAACCCCCTGCCTTGTGCACTCTCAAGTCTCAAGATAGACATAATTTTGTTAAATTAAATACCAGACAAATAGAACAATCGTAATTACAAGCATAGCACATGAAGCAAACATCAATAACAGAACCATGATAAGATGTAACAAAAACACCTAAAATTATTCTTCATTGTCAAACCCTTCAAGAAGAAAGCACACACTCACATCGACGCGGAGGCAAAGCTAGGAAAATGTGGTAACTGGATCATCTCTTAAAACTATAAGGTTGTACTAAGTGATGCTTGGTGCTTAGCAGCAATTTAGTCTAAGTTAGCACAAATCCATTGGGTCACTAGAACCCAATCCTTGCATGCTAGCTCTGCCCCTTTTTAAACTTAAGGCCTTGGCCCTGCGTTAAATTAATGACGTTGAAAACGGCAAATACAAAGTGCGATTGCAAATAGCCCACATGCTACCGGGAGAACAAACAATAAGAAGATGTACAAAGCAAACACAGCTTGGAACCCCAACGCCACTACTCGACACCGAGAGCACCAGGGAGGCCGAGGCCAAGGAAGACACCATCGCGAACCACAAACTACGCCAAACCAGACACACCTAGGCCCGTCCTCCGCCGTCTTCGCTTCCGGAAAAGGGACCCCTTGTCCCTCGCCCTGGATCGGAGGGCACCGGACCATCGGGAGGCGAAGAAGTTCCCCCAAGAACATGACGACACCACGGGACCAAGGTAGCCGGGGAGAGGATGAGGCCACCGAGACGGAGCCACAAGACCACCACCACCAAAGACGCCTCGGCAACACGACAGGGCTGTTGGACGAAGGAGCACAAAGAAGAGACGACCAAAGATAAGCAACCATTCCCCGCTGTTGGACAGGGCCACCGTAACAAGGTCACACGCCGGCCAAGCACCGTTGTCACCGCAGATGGGAACCCTTTCCCCTCTCGCCCAGGCTCGAGGGTGTCGACCCGCCAGCAAGTAGGGGCCTTGGAGTAGCAGAGCATCACGTTAGGCACCTGCCAGACACACGGGGCAATCATCGCCAGACAAGAAGCATCGCCGTGGCCACCACAAAACACAGGGCTCGAGCATCTCACTGCAGTCCCCAAGACGGAGCCTCCAAGAAGGGGAACGACGGGCACCGCCGCCACCGTACGAATAGGGAACTAGGGTTTTCACCCACGCAGCGGAGAGGTAAAGAGGGACATAACCTCGACAAAGCCCTCAAGAAGGAGCACGGCGCCGGAGGCGTCGTCATCGTCGTGGCGTACTGCGGCCAAGGGTTTCCCCCAGTATCCGCCCCTGCAGCACCCCACCGACCTAGCACCAGGAACCGGTGTCGCCGGGCTCCAAAGTGGGCGGGGCAGCTGAGCCTCGCGCCCAGGGGGCCTCACCTTCAGATCTGGAGCAAGGGCCAGCGGTAGCCCCCGCGCCGTAACCTTCGACCGCCGTCTCCTTGCCACCCGCGCGGCCAAGAGAGGCGGAGAGCACCCATCCGGCCGCCATCCGCCGCAGGTCGACGCCGTCAACACCACCCGGGGCCGCCGCCCCGGCATACCGACGCCCTCAAGCACGGGAGAGACCCTCCCAACCTCCACGCGAGAGCCGTGGGGACGAATCCTCGCCGCCCCCTTCACCGGAGCCGCGCGCCTTCGGCCGGCGGCCCTCCGGGGGCGACAAGGAGGGTGGAGGAGGAGGGGAAGGGGGGTGGCGGCGGGCTAGGGTTAGGCCCCCTCGGTCGCCTGGAGGAGGCGACGCGAGGGGAGCGAGGGGGAGAGGCGATTAGCTCTGCCCTTCACCGACGTCTGTGGGTCTAGCCTAGCTATCAAGCACGTCACAAAGATTTTTATCATGTGTGCTAGATTCCACCACAATCAAGGCAAGAACATCGACACAAAGATTTCAACAAGGAGACAACTACGTTCTTGCCGTGTCCAACCAATGAAGATCGTATCACCGATTCTTACCCTGAATACTAGGTGATTTTATTACTTTTGGGTCTTTTGTACTATCGTTAATGATTATTAATAAATCGATGGAATTTAAAAAAAAATACACCAACACGAACAATATCAATCAGATGGGACAAAATTAACAGTCTTCCAAAATCAACACAGAACAAAGTCACAAGGAGGACCACCAAGCTAACTGCTTCCAACGGAAGGTCCAGCTTGCACCATCTAGGGGATCTGGCAAAAATATTTTTGATGAGAGCAAAGATATAGTTAGCCTGGTCAGGCTTTAATAATATATAACAATCCATAGCATCGCAGGTGGATCGTGAGTTCGTGATAATACATGAGATATTTGTGAGCAGCCGAGCATGGGTGGCTAGTGCTCGCTCATACACTTTGCATGAGAAGGGCAAGCCATTGGCCGGTCAAATATATAACTGGGGCCGTGTTACCGTCAGAAAGCATGCATGGATGGATGGAAACCTAGCTAGTGCCCTTAGCTTTCTCACCCCATCTGCATCGATCTCTTCTATTGCCGACCCAAATGTCGGGAAACTATTGGGGTAGAAGAGAGATATGCTGATATCTTAATCATCACATCGCTCTCGATCAACAGCTTAACTGATTATCATATAGTACATTACTTCTTCTACTACTTACTGGATGAGCACTAGCTAGATAGCTTAGCTCAAGCATATGGCGAAAGGAGTTAGCTTACGTCATGCATGTACTTAGGGTTCATAGTTAATACGAGATCATGTATACTTAACGAGATTGTACTAGTAACATAGAAGATCAGGTCAGGCTATGTTGCACTAGCTAGCGGCGTCCACTAGCTAGTACATAATGTATCATTATTACAAGTATAAAATGGGGAGCTCAAGTTGTGGTGGTACATGTGGCGGCAAAGCTGGCGGTCTCGGCGGCGCTACGAACTTCTTACTATTACGGGGTCGCAAATTCGTTTCTTACATGGAAAGGCAAGATATTCCCGGGATCTCGCGTGCGCGTGGCGAGGTAATACTACCCCGTTTCTAAAGGTAAGATGTTTTAATATGCTAGTATAAAATAGCCTAACAGAGGTAACAGTGATCAATGCTACTGTAGCAATGCACGGCCAGTGACCGTTAGTACTACAGGCTACAGGTTATTGGCCGTTCGCTCCATGGAACTGGACTGTGCCATTCCGTAGGCGACAGCAGAAGGGCCATGAATTAAGATTTCTATGGTGATATATGCACCGGTCATTTTTTTCACTGTTTTGCTAATTCTCGGTCTGTCGGAGGTCAGTCAAAGTTCAGGATCATCGGAGCGCTTTGTTTTCGTGCTAACATGTGAGTTGCTCACGGTAGCGACCGAGATTTCTCCAGTTACACAACGGGGTGCAACTGAGAAAAAATAAAGATGGTTTGATTTATGTCGTGATCTATGCAAAAATAATCGCATATACAGGTCGCAACTGAGATTTGAGTGATGCCATCTAACTAAAATGGACAATTATTGTGTTATCTGATTACAAAAGATACCAGACCATGAAGAGAGCTTACACTTGCAAGTCATCTTACACATGCATTATTTTCTATGCTAGCCTTAACGGAAATTTAGATTGTGGCAAATAATTAAAGTGAGCTGCTGACTATGTATTGCAAGGTCCCAGGCGTTTCCACACTGGCTTAGCATGATAATTTGTTGCTTATATGTTCATTTTGTAAATCAATTTTCTCGTGTGTTTTGATTTTCTTCGGAAACTTTGCACTAATTGTGTGACATGCATTCTTAGGGAATATAGAATGGGGTGGCGTTAGCCTTCTTTTGAAGTTGCCATGTTGGTTATTTTTAGTTGGAAGACACCATTAGAAAACATGCATCTAGTCCCGGTTTGTAAGGGCCTTTAGTCCCGGTTGCGCCGAATCGGGACTAGAGGTCTGACCTTTAATGGGAAGAGAGATAATGAAAAAGAAAAAATTGCCTTTCTTTTGCTAAGGGAGAATCTCTTAAAAAAAGAGAAAGGTGTTTTCTCTATAATGTTGTACTGTATGTCTTTCCTTAGTAATACATTTTGCACCAAAATGTAATACTCAGTAATTGCTTTGGATGACAATGATAATGCACTGTACTATGACTTATATTAATTGTCTTCTCTAAATTATGTAACAGATTAAAAAAAATCAACCATTGTACATGCCCTTAGTTGACAAAAAGTAAGTTCTCGGAGAGTTTAGGAGTAATGAAACTTCCTTCTAAAAGGCCTACTAAAGAATGAATCATAGTGTGCTCCTTTTTGGTTTTTGATTATATTCGGCAATGTCGACCTGCCTTTTCTCCTAAGAAGGGTAGTTTTGTGACCTGAGTAGCAAAGTATGGATGTGCGATCTCTTAATTTAGATAGTAGGAAATGAAGTGCACAAGCAGAGCTCTTGGTGATGCCGGTCATTATGACCTTCTCGAGCTTCTGATGACCTAAGTGTTAGAGTATTAGGTATATACGGTTGTTATGGTAGTTTAGATAGAGTTAGGATCTGTTTACGTACAATCCTAACTTGACTCGTACTCCAAGATAATTCTCTGTACGCCTATATATACTCGCCCATAAGGCTCAATAATATATCCATCATTTTTCTCCAAACTCATACTCTTTCATGGTATCAGCCTAATCGGTCCAAACCCTAGCTGCACGCTTCCGCCGCCCCGCCCCCGAGGGATCGATCGGCATGATCTCTGCTGGGGGCCGTGTGATCCGTCGCAGGGTTCGCCCGCCGATCTGTGATCAGTTGCCCTGATGAGTCTTTTCCGATCTCTAGATCGGTTTTTTCTCTCCGCTGGTCGCTTGGCCAGCCTTCTTTTTTGGTTTACCGATCTTAGATCGGATTGGGTCGCCCACCATCATTGTCATCGCCGCGCCTCTACTCCGACCATCGGCATCGAGGATCTACACCGCGCCCGTGCACCTGCCTCCTCTGCTGTTGCGCCTGCCTCGGCATGCTATCGCGGCCTCAGGGCAGGCTGCCGCGCACCACGGACGGCTGCTACGCCTTCCTCGGAGGGCTACCGCGGCCGCCCCCCTCGGATCCTCTTCGTCATCATCGTCTGGGACTTCACCGACAACGCCGCCATTGAATCTGATCTACGTGTCGTCCACGCCATGGCGCATACGGTGCACCGTCGGTCTGATCAACTGATCCCACGCTTGTCTACGCCAAGCACATCCCCGAACACACGCCTACCACCGATCGAGCTATTGGAGATATGCCCAAGAGGCAATAATAAAAGTGGTTATTATTATATCTTTGTGTTTATGATGAATGTTTCCATCCCATGCTATAATTGTATTATTAGGAAACACTAATACTTGTGTGTTTTGTAAACATAAAAGAGCCTCTTGTTGAACTAGCTTGTTGATTAATAGATGATCATGGTTTCCTGATCATGGACATTGGATGTCATTAATAACAAGGTCATGTCATTAGGAGAATGATGTGATGGACACACACCCATAGTAAGTGTAGCATAAGATCAAGTCATTTAGTGCGTATTGCTACAATCTTTCAAATGCATAGTAACCTAATCCTTCGACCATGAGGTTATGTTAATCACCATCACCGGATGGGTACTTTGATGACATCAAACACCGCTTCGTAACTGGGTGGTTATAAAGGTGTCATTGGGTATTCTGAAAGTATGTGTTGAAGCGCATGGACCAAGATTGGGATTTGTCCATCCATATGACGGATAGATATGCTCTGGGCCCTCTCGGTGGAATGTCATCTAGTTAGCTTGCAAGCATGTGACTAGGTCACAAGGGATGACATAACATGGAACGAGTAAAGAGTACTTATCAGTAACGAGGTAGAACTAGGTATGGAGATACCGACGATCAAACCTCGGATAAGTAAAGTATCGCGTGGCAAAGGGAATTGGTGTCGTATGTTAATGGTTCTATCGATCACAAAGTCATCATTGAGTATGTGGGAGCCGTTATGGATCTCCAGATCCCGCTGATGGTTATTGATCGGAGAGGTGTCTCCATCATGTCTGCATATTCACAAACCGTAGGGTGACACACTTAAGGTTCGATGCTGTTTAGGTAGATATGGAATATGCGTTGGAGACCGAATGTTGTTCGGAGTCTCGGATTGGATCTGAGACATCACGAGGAGATCCGGAATTGTCCGGAGAATAAGATTCATATAATGGAGATCATTTTCTAGGTTCATAAATGTCCCGGAGTGTTTGTATGGGGGTTCTAGAAGGTTTCAGAATGTTCCGGAAGGTTCTAGAAATTTCTATGGAGTTTACTTGAAAACCAAGAAAGAAAAAGGGGAAACTTGGGCGAGGGAAGGAAACTCCCCCCAAGCCCCCCTTGTGCGCCGGCCCAAGGAGGTGGGCCTAGGGGTGGGAACCCTAGGCCGCACCCCTCCCTCTATATATAGAGGGGTGGAGGCGCCCACCCCCCTTGTCCCTCCACTCTTGCCCTAGCCGCCTCTCTCCTCCTCCTTCCTTCTGCTCAGGCTTAGGCGAAGCCCTGCAGAATTCTCTACTCCGCCACCACCACCACGCCGTCGTGCTGCTAGGATTCCGTGGAGAGATCTACTACCTCCGCTGCTAGCTGGAACAGGGAGAGGAAGGTCTGCATCGACTCCGCACGTGTGACCGACTGCGGAAGCGCTGCCGGAACGCGGCGCCGGAAGGATCGTCTACTCGATCTTGAGATTGGCAAGTGATCGTCTACATCAACCACGAGATCCGATCTCGCACAAGGTTTTCGGATCTACAAGGGTTAGTATAGATCTATCTCGTTGCACATGTCTAATAAATTAGATCTTGGCTTTTATCTAGATTAGATTTGGGTTTTGTTTGTTCTTGCGGTAGAAATTTTTTGTTTTCCATGCTACGAACCCATCAGTGGTATCAGAGTCGTGTCTATGCGTAGATCTGTTGCACGAGTAGAACACAATGGTTTTGTGGGCGTTGGTGCTCGTGCCGTCTTTTGCTTTGTGTACTTTGCATCTTGCGGTATGGTGGGATGAAGCGGCTCGGGCTAACCGTACATGTCATCGCACATAAGACTTGCTCCACGCTTGACGTGTAACTTGCTTTGCACAAGTGGCTTTGCGGGTGTCTGCCTCTCCTACCATAGTATAGATCCAATTTACACTTTGTACTTGATGGCACTTGTATCAACGTTGTGGTTTAGTTTCGTAGGTAAGATCCGTTCTTATTCGAAAGCTCCAAACCACGTAAAACATGCAAAGAAAATTAGAGGCGTCTAACTTGTTTTTGCAGGGGTTTTGTGATATGATATGGCCATCATGTGATTATGATTATATTTGATGTATGCAATGATCCTTGTTGTAATATGGCAACCGGCAGGAGCCTAATGGTTATCTTTAATTCTGTTAAGACCTGCATGTCTATTCATCTTGTAATAGCTTTATTCCAAGTAGTTGTAACAGTTGCTAGTGATGATGGACAACCATGAAGCGGCTCCACTGACCTTGACACAATGCTGGTGATGATGGAGATCATGTCCGTGCTTTGGAGATGGAGATCAAAGGCATAAGAAGAAAAGGCCATATCATATCACACTAATTATGAATTGCCTGTGAAGTTAATCCTTTATGCATCTTGTATTGCTTAGATCGCGACGATAGCATTATAAGATGATCCCTCTCACTAAATATCGAGTAATAAAGTGTTCATCCTTAGTTGGCACCGTTGCTAAGACTCGTCGTTTTGAAGCATCTCGTGATGATCGGATGTCATAGATTCTACGTGTGCATACAACGTGTGCAAGCCAGATTTGCACATGCGGAAACTAAGGTTAATCTTGACGAGCCTAGCATGTACAGACATGGTCTCGGAACACAGAATACCGAAAGGTAGAGCATGAGTCATATAAATGATTGTTGGAGATATGCCCAAGAGGCAATAATAAAGTGGTTATTATTATATCTTTATGTTTATGATAAATATTTACATCCCGTGCTATAATTGTATTAACCGGAAACATTAATACTTGTGTGTTTTGTAAACATAAAAGAGTCCCTAGTAAGCCTCTTGTTAAACTAGCTTGTTGATTAATGGATGATCATGGTTTCCTGATCATGGGCATTGGATGTCGTTAATAACAAGATCATATCATTAGGAGAATGATGTGATGGACACACACCCATAGTAAGCGTAGCATAAGATCAAGTCATGAAGTTCGTATTGATGTAAGCTTTCAAATACATAGTAACCTAATCCTTCGACCATGAGGTTATGTCAATCACCATCACCGGATGGGTACTTTGATGACATCAAACGCCGCTTCGTAACTGGGCGGTTATAAAGGTGTCATTGGGTATTATGAAAGTATGTGTTGAAGCGCATAGACCAAGATTGGGATTTGTCCATCCATATGACGGATAGATATACTCTGGGCCCTCTCGGTGGAATGTCATCTAGATAGCTTGCAAGCATGTGACTGCGTCACAAGGGATGACATAACATGGAACGAGTAAAGAGTACTTATCAGTAACGAGGAAGAACTAGGTATGAAGATACTGACGATCAAACCTCGGATAAGTAGAATATCGCGTGACAAAGGGAATTGGTTTCGTATGTTAAATGGTTCTATCGATCACGAAGTAATCATTGAGTATGTGGGAGCCATTATGGATCTCCAGATCCCGCTGATGGTTATTGATCGGAGAGGTGTCTTCATCATGTCTGCATATTCACGATCGTAGGGTGACACACTTAAGGTTCGAAGTTGTTTTAAGTAGATATGGAATTTGCGTTGGAGACCGAATGTTGTTCGGAGTCTCGGAATGGATCCGAGACATCACGAGGAGATCCGGAATGGTCCGGAGAATAAGATTCATATATTGGGGATCAGTTTATAAGTTGGGAAATGTTCCGGAGTGTTTGTATGGAGATTCTAGAAGGTTTCGGAATGTTCTAGAAGGTTCTAGAGGATTTTTGGAGTTTACTTGAAAACCAAGAAAGGGATCAAGGGAGTCCAAGTGGGGCAATACACGGATTCGTGGGGGAGGAGGACTCCTCCCCCCAACCCGCCGGCCCAAGGAGGAAGGGAGTCCTACTAGGACTCCCCCTCCCCAGGCACGCCTCCCTCCTTTAAATATAAGGGAGGGGGCACCCCCACTTGCCCCTCTCTCGTAACAACCAATTTCAGCCGCCTCTCTCCTCCACCTTTCTTCTGCACAGGCATAGGAGAAGCCCTGCAGAATTCTCATCTCCACCACCACCACCACGCCGTCGTGCTGCTGGGATTCCGTGGAGAAGAGCTACTACCTCCGCTGCTCGCTGGAACGGGGAGAGGAAGGTCTGCTTCGACTCCGCATGTGTGATCGTCTGCGGAAGCGCTGCAGGAACGCGGCGCCGGAAGGATCGTCCACACGATCTTGAGATCGGCAAGTGATCGACTACATCATCCACGAGATCTAATCTCGTAACGCTTTTGGTTCTACGAGGGTTAGTACTGATCTATCTCGTTGCTCATGTCTAATAGATTAGATCTTGGCTTTTGTCTAGATTAGATCTAGGTTTTGTTCGTTCTTGCGGTAGAAATTTTTTGTTTTCCATGCTACGAACCCATCAGTGGTATCAGAGCCTTGTCTATGCGTAGATCTGTTGCACGAGTAGAACACAATGAGGTTGTGGGTGTTGGTGCTCGTGTCGTCTTTTGCTATGTGTGTACTTTGCATCTTGCGGTATGGTGGGATGAAGCGGCTCGGGCTAACATTACATGTCATCGTACATGAGACTTGCTCCACGCTTGACGTGCAACTTGCTTTGCACAAGTGGCTTTGCGGGTGTTTGTCTCTCCCATCATAGTATAGATCAAATCTATACTTTGCACTTGATAGCACTTGTATCAACGTTGTGGTTCAGTTTCGTAGGCAAGATGCGTTCTTAGTCGAAAGCCCCAAGCCACGTAAAACTTGCAAAGAAAATTAGAGGCGTCTAACTTGTTTTTGCAGGGGTTTTGTGATGTGATATGGCCATCATGTGATTGTGATTATATTTGATGTATGCAATGATCCTTGTTGTAATATGGCAACCGGCAGGAGCCTAATGGTTGTCTTTAATTCTGTTAAGACCTGCGTGTCTATTCATCTTGTAATGGCTTTATTCCAAGTAGTTGTAATAGTTGCTAGTGATGATGGACAACCATGAAGCGGCGCCACTGACCTTGACGCAATGCTGGTGATGATGGAGATCATGTCCGTGCTTTGGATATGGAGATCAAAGGCATAAGAAGAAAGGGCCATATAATATCACACTAATTATGAATTGCCTGTGATGTTAATCCTTTATGCATCTTGTATTGCTTAGATCGTGACGGTAGCATTATAAGATGATCCCTCTCACTAAATATCAAGTAATAAAGTGTTCGTCCTTAGTAGGCACCGTTGCTAAGACTCGTCGTTTCGAAGCATCTCGTGATGATCGGGTGTGATAGATTCTACGTGTGCATACGACGGGTGCAAGCCAGATTTGCACATGCGGATACTAAGGTTAACCTTGACGAGCCTAGCATGTACAGACATGGTCTTGGAACACGGAATACCGAAAGGTAAAGCATGAGTCATATGGATGATATGATGAACATGTTGATGTTCGCCTTTAAAGCTACATCATCTCACGTGATGATCGGACTTGGTGTAGTGGATTTGGTTCGTGTAATCACTAAAACAACTGGAGGGATGTTGTTTTGAGTGGGAGTTCTTTTGTAATTTGGATTAGTCAAACTCAATTTATCATAAACACAATCAAAGTGAATTTGCATAGTTTATTGTAGTCATTGGCATCCGTTCATCACCTTACGCTTAGTTATAGTTGAGATAGTGAAACTATAGAAATTCTAGATATTTGCTTTACGAACTGGTATCGTATTGTTTTGAGTGTCAATCTAAAGTTTAAAAGTCATATTGCAAACTTTCAGCAAACTCCGTTTACTCTGTGAAGTTTAATAAACAGTATTAAATCAAGAGTAACAATTCCAGTGTTAGTATCTAATGTATCATGTTTGCCTCCATGATTCTTGATACTCAAAAGATTGTTTTTAATATCAAGTTTATCTAAGAGCTGAAAGCAATGTTTCAGAAACCATCATATGTGAAAGGTATTGCAATATCTAAAACAATGTGTTGGTTACAACATGATAGAGTATACGTCCTCATATTTGATGAGAATTTGTGAAGATTGGAGACGCTAGTCGTTCTAATCCTCCAAAAGGTTTTGGAAAAGAAACATTATACTCGCAATTCACCTTTATAAGCTATAACAGCTTGATCATGAAAGTTTTCATGATAAGGATGAATAGAAGATGTAAGTAAAATGTTTACTACACTAAAAGATTACTAAAGAATGGAATTTTGAAAGAATGCCAAACATTTGATGAAGGTGATCCACTTCAAAGTGCAAGTTCAAAGGTATTAGTATTTGACTATACACACTTTGTACTATGTGTCATGTGAATGACACCACTATTGATGTTGATAGATTCTTTTAAAAGAAAAGGAATTGTTGAAAGAGAATCTATAAAATATTTGGCAGAAAAGAAAAGATTGGAGATATCCAACTTAGGTATATAGAAGATACATGTTATGGCTGTATTCCTTGGTTGTTAAACAATGTGGTTCTGTGGTATTGGATACCGAATTGGTTGGTATGAAATGTCATACAGGACAACACAATTCATGAACTGCAATGGCCTAAGTAACTAGCAAGAAAATATGTGATGATGTTCATCGAAAACAAACAAAGGGTTGTTGTGTTACTCATTAACATCAAAGCTTACCTTCAAGATTTGTTTCAATAATTGTTATTTTGATCAGGTATTATGATGACAAAAGGTTGTTCAAATAATTACCGTATTCCATAATAGATGGATGATATACAAGTCTGGTTGGAGAAATAACGACCATAAAACTAATGCTAAAATGTCGCAAGACAAATGATTGAAAGATCACTTGTGAAGTGACATCACCGTTTAAATTATATTAGGGATACATGAAGAAACTCCATGTTGATGGATTTTTGGAGTCTTTGATTTTGATCAAATTACGCTTGTGATACTTTCCTGGAGATAATTAAAACTCCATTCATAGGCCAAAAGAGGAACGGACGACTAACTGATTGGAATTTGTACATATTGATGTATATAGTCCATTATGTGTAGTCGTGGGCGATGGATTTCAACTTCATATGCTTTCTCCGAAGATTTGAGTGAGTATATGTATATACTTACTCAATAAGGAAGAAGTATGAAACATTTGAAAATGTTCAAAGACTTTCAAGGTGAAGTGGAAAATTATTGTAACAAGAAAATTAAAAAAGTTTATGATTGGATCATAAAGATGTTTGAGTTACAAGTTTAGCAAAACACCTAAGATTTGAGGAATCGTTCCATGGATTTGCATTTCCCAAAACACCATAGGAGTATGGAGTGTTGAAGATATATAATGAAACCTTGTTTGACATGGTAAGATCAAAGGTGTCATTTATAAAACTGCCATTATATTTTAAAGATTAAAGCTTTAGTGACTACCGCTTTTACACTGAAATGAGCTCCATCGTGATCTGTTGAAATGACACCATATAAGTCATGGTTTGGGATAAAACCCAGGTTGTCCTTTCTTAAATTTTTGGTATGCTAGGCATAAGTAAAATGTTTACAACCAAAGTCGGATGAGCATGTCTTTGTAGGTTATTTCGAATAACCATTGGGTATTCCTCCATAACACCGAAGACAAAAATTGTTCGTCGCTTAGAATGTCGAGTTTCTTGAGAAGGAATTTTTGGTGAAAAGTTAAGTGGGAGGACAATAGAACTTTGACAAGGTTGTTGAACCTTGGCTAATATGTGCTGAGTTGCGCAGCATCCGTAAGTGTCCTGGAGGCAGCAACAATGCTCATGGCTCACGTGCCTCAAAGGTTGTGGTCATGGAGATCTAAGTTACTATTGAACCAAGTAGGTCGGGTAAGTAATCAAATGCCAAGATTTGAGAGTTAAATCATTGTTGTTTGACAATGATGAACCGACTGCATGCAAAGAAGCAATGATGGGCCCTGACTTCGTTAAGTGGCTTGAAGCCATAAAATCCGTGATAATTCCATACACGAGAAATCAAGCTTTGCATTTGAAAGACCCTCTGGAAAGGTGTAAGACCTTACAGTCGTATATGGATCTATAAAGAAATAGACATGGATGTTTCACATCTATGAAATAGTCGACATGTCGGAAAGAGTTTACGAAAATGTTCAAGGAATTGACTATGATAAGATTTGATTTTTCATAGCGATATTTAGTCTGGACGGATTAATGTAGCAACCACTACATATATTTTGGTATATGGTAGTTGAACAAACAAAACAAGTTCTTCTAATAGAATGGTTACCTAGGATGTGTCCATGACACGATCCAAAGGGTTTTGTTAATTCAAAGGATGCTAAAAGAGTATGCAAAGCTTCAATGGTTGAAGTGAGCATCGCGGAGTTGGAATCTTCACCGTGATGAAACCGTTAAAAGGTTTAATTTCATCAGAGACGATGAAGATGTTTGCATTTTGCAAGAAATTAAGTGGGAGCGCTAAGACATATTTCTTATACATTATGTGAAAGACATATTGTTGATTAGAAATGATGTATCTTTTATTGACACAGGTTAAGAATTTCATTTCGATGAAAGACTTAGGCATAACCCAAGAATTAGGCATCAATGTCTATATGGATAGATTGAGGCGCTAATATGGTTTTGCCAAATGTACATAGATAAGATGTTGAATGAGTTCAATATGGAAACAAAAAGAAAGGTTCTTGACGCACGGAAAGGACTGAATCAAGATTCAAGTGTGTTGACACGAGATTCAAGTGTTTTGACACTTGGTGACACAAGAATATTTTGATCAATCATTCTTTGAGATGTACACATCGAGATATGTCCTATGCTCTAACTGTTATGAGCATATACCAGAATGACTCATAAGATGATCATTGGACAATAGTAGGGATATTCCTATGATCTTTGAAAGAACTAAGAATATATTATTTAGTGGTGACATATAGTTCATTGTAAATTGTTACATCGATACTAGTTTTGTCACAAATTAAGTTTATCTCAATTTAAACTATGGGTGGCACAATGTAATGGAAAGGAAGTTCCATAACGGATTTGGTTGAGTACCAAAGTTAAAACATTGTGACAGATACTACAACAAAAGGCTAAGTATATGACTGTTATTGTAGCAGCAAATGAGGGCATTTGCGTCAAGTAGTTTGTTATCAAACTAGGTGTGGTTCATAGCGGGATAATACTATGAAGATACATTGTACGACAATTGTATCAACATGATTTAATCCCAAGGAACTAAAGGTCTCACCAAAGGGCCAAATTTATACAATGCCATCTCATTGGAGAATGAGTAATGCGTAGAGACGCAAGGAAATGCAAATACACACGGACCTGGAAGTGTCAGATCCGAAGATTATGTTTACCACTAGCAATAGTGTCTATACAACACCAGAAAGCCATAGGTGTTGAATGCACAAGTTTTTAACTAGATTATTGACTCTAGTGCAAGTGGGAGACTGTTGGAGATATGCCCAAGAGGCAATAATAAAGTGGTTATTATTATATCTTTATGTTTATGATAAATGTTTACATCCCATGCTATAATTGTATTAACCGGAAACATTAATACTTGTGTGTTTTGTAAACATAAAAGAGTCCCTAGTAAGCCTCTTGTTAAACTAGCTTATTGATTAATGGATGATCATGGTTTCCTGATCATGGGCATTGGATGTCGTTAATAACAAGATCATATCATTAGGAGAATGATGTGATGGACACACACCCATAGTAAGCGTAGCATAAGATCAAGTCATTAAGTTCGTATTACTGTAAGCTTTCAAATACATAGTAACCTAATCCTTCGACCATGAGGTTATGTCAATCACCATCACCGGATGGGTACTTTGATGACATCAAACGCCGCTTCGTAACTGGGCGGTTATAAAGGTGTCATTGGGTATTCTAAAAGTATGTGTTGAAGCGCATAGACCAAGATTGGGATTTGTCCATCCATATGACGGATAGATATACTCTGGGCCCTCTCGGTGGAATGTCATCTAGATAGCTTGCAAGCATGTGACTGCGTCACAAGGGATGACATAACATGGAACGAGTAAAGAGTACTTATCAGTAACGAGGAAGAACTAGGTATGAAGATACTGACGATCAAACCTCGGATAAGTAGAATATCGTGTGACAAAGGGAATTGGTTTCGTATGTTAAATGGTTCTATCGATCACGAAGTAATCGTTGAGTATGTGGGAGCCGTTATGGATCTCCAGATCCCGCTGATGGTTATTGATCGGAGAGGTGTCTTCATCACGTATGCATATTCACCAACCGTAGGGTGACACACTTAAGGTTCGAAGTTGTTTTAAGTAGATATGGAATTTGCGTTGGAGACCGAATCTTGTTCGGGGTCTCGGAATGGATCCAGGACATCACGAGGAGATCCGGAATGGTCCAGAGAATAAGATTCATATATTGGGGATCATTTTCTAAGTTGGGAAATGTTCCGGAGTGTTTGTATGGAGATTCTAGAAGGTTTCGGAATGTTCTGGAAGGTTCTAGAGGATTTCTTGTAGTTTACTTGAAAACCAAGAAAGGGATCAAGGGAGTCCAAGTGGGGCAATACACGGATTCGTGGGGGAGGAGGACTCCTCCCCCCAACCCGCCGGCCCAAGGAGGAAGGGAGTCCTACTAGGACTCCCCCTCCCCAGGCGCGCCTCCCTCCTTTAAATAGAAGGGAGGGGGCGCCCCCTCTTGCCCCTCTCTCATAACAACCAATTTTAGCCGCCTCTCTCCTCCACCTTTCTTCTGCACAGGCATAGGCGAAGCCCTGCAGAATTCTCATCTCCACCACCACCACCACGCCGTCGTGCTGCTGGGATTCCATGGAGAAGATCTACTACCTCCGCTGCTCGCTGGAACGGGGAGAGGAAGGTCTGCTTCGACTTCGCACGTGTGACCGTCTGCGGAAGCGCTGCCGGAATGCGGCGCCGAAAGGATCGTCCACACGATCTTGAGATCGGCAAGTGATCGACTACATCATCCACGAGATCTAATCTCGTAATGCTTTCGGTTCTACGAGGGTTAGTACCAATCTATCTCGTTGCTCATGTCTAATAGATTAGATCTTGGCTTTTGTCTAGATTAGATCTGGGTTTTGTTCGTTCTTGCGGTAGAATTTTTTTGTTTTCCATGCTACGAACCCATCAAAGATATGATGAACATGAAGATTGTTCGCCAATGAAACTACATCTTCTCTCATGAAGATCGGACTTGGTGTAGTGGATTTGGTTCGTGTAATCACTAAGACAACGTGAGGGATGTTGTTTTGAGTGGGATTTCACCTAGTTAAGTTAAGAATTAAAATTGAACTCAATTTATCATGAACTTAGTCTAAACTACTTGCAATTTTTTTGTAGATTATGGCGAACCTCTCCATCAATTTCAATGCATTCCTAGAGAAAGAAAAGATTAAGAACAATGGAAGCAACTTCAAGGACTGGCTCCGTGGACTGAAGATTGTCCTCTGGGCTGGTCAGTTGACCTATGTGCTCGAAGCACCGCTAGGTGACCCACCTGCAGAAGATGCCACCGATGACGTAAAGAATGTTTACGCCACTCGGAAAAATCATTACTCCACAATTCAGTGTGCCATCCTGTACGGTTTAGAAACGGAGCTTCAGAAGCGCTTTGAGCACCACGACCCGTTCGAGATCATTAAGGAGCTCAAGCTCATTTTTGAGACTCACGCAGCCGTGGAGAGCTATGAGGCCTCCGAAAAGTTCTTTAACTGTTAGATGGAAGAGGGTAGCTCCGTTAGCGAGCACGTGCTCACCATGTCTGGGCACGCAAACAAGCTCCAAGAGTTGGGGATAATGATTCCTAATGAGTTAGGGATTCACCGTGTCCTCCAATCACTACCACCGAGTTATAAGAACTTTGTGATGAACTACAATATGCACTGCATGAACAAGACGTTGCCTGAACTATCGTCCATGCTGAAAACTGCTGAAGTGGAGATCAAAAAGGAGCACCAAGTGTTGATGGTCAATAAGACCACCAATTTCAAGAAACAGGGCAAGCCTAAGAACAAGGGCAACTTCAAGAAGGACGGCAAGAAAGCTGCCGCACCTTCTAAGAAGCCCAAGGCTGGTCCTAAGCCTGAAACTGAATGCTTCTACAGCAAGGGTGCCGGTCATTGGAAGCGTAACTACCCCAAGTACCTGGCTGATCTGAAGAACGGCAACATCAAGAAGAAAGGTATATTTGATATACATGTTATTTATGTGTATCTTACTAGTAATCGTAGTAGTGCCTGGGTATTTGATACTGGTTCAGTTGCTCATATTTGTAACTCGAAATAGGAGCTGCAGAATAAGCGATGACTAGAGAGAGACGAGGTGACGATGCGCGTTGGAAATGGCTCCAAGGTTGATGTGATCGCCATCGGCACGCTCCCTCTACATCTACCTTCGGGATTAGTTTTAAATTTGAATAATTGTTATTTGGTGCCTGCGTTAAGCATGAACATTATATCTGGATCTTGTTTATTGCGAGACGGTTACTCTTTTAAGTCCGAGAATAAAGGTTGTTCGATTTATATGAGTAATATCTTTTATGGTAATGCACCTGAGATGAATGGTTTATTCTTACTAAATCTCGATAGTAGTGATACACATGTTCACAACATAGATGCTAAACGAACAAAATTGAATGATAATTCTACATACATGTGGCACTGTCGTCTTGGTCACATTGGAGTGAAGCGTATGAAGAAACTCCATTCTGATGGACTTCTTGAATTACTTGATTTTGAATCACTTGAAAGATGCGAAGCATGTCTAATGGGAAAAATGACTAAGACTCCATTCTCTAGAATAATGGAGCGAGCTACAGACTTATTGGAAATAATACATACCGATGTGTGCGGTCCAACGAGTGTAGCATCACGTGGTGGATATCGTTATGTTCTCACTTTCACGGATGACTTAAGTAGATATGGGTATGTCTACTTTATGAAACATAAGTCCGAAACTTTCGAGAAGTTTAAGGAATTTCAAAGTGAAGTGGAAAATCATCGTAACAAGAAGATTAAGTTTCTGCGTTCTGACCGCGGAGGTGAATATCTAAGTTATGAGTTTGGCATACATTTAAAGAAATGTGGAATACTTTCGCAATTGACACCGCCAGGAACACCACAGCGTAATGGTTTGTCCGAACGTCGTAATCGAACTCTCTTAGATATGGTTCGGTCTATGATGTCTCTTACAGATTTACCGCTATCGTTTTGGGGCTATGCATTAGAGACAGCCGCATTCACTTTAAATAGGGCACCATCTAAATCCGTTGAAACGACACCGTATGGATAGTGGTTTGGAAAGAAACCTAAGTTGTCATTCCTTAAGGTTTGGGGTTGTGAAGCATATGTAAAGAAGTTACAACCTGATAAGCTTGAACCCAAAGCAGAGAAATGCGTCTTCATAGGATACCCTAAAGAAACAATTGGGTATACCTTCTATCATAGATCCGAAGGCAAAGTTTTCGTTGCCAAGAATGGATCCTTTCTTGAGAAGGAGTTTCTCTCGAAGGAAGTGAGTGGAAGGAAAGTAGAACTCGACGAGGTTATTGAACCTTTTCTCAGAGTTGAGAGTAGCACAACACCGGAAGATGTTTTTGTGCCGCCTGCACCAATTGGAGAGGAAGCTAATGATGGTGATCATGAAACTTCGAACGAAGTTACCACTAAACCTCGCAGGTCAACGAGGGTTTGACCACTCCTGATTAGTATGACCCTGCCTTGAACGTCATGTTGGTGGACAACATTGATGACCCTGGGACGTATGAAGAAGCTATGGTGAGCCCAGATTCCGACAAATGGCTAGAAGCCATGAAATCCGAAATGGGATCCATGTATGAAAACCAAGTATGGACTTTGGTGGACTTACCAGATCGCCGTAAGGCTATCGAGAACAAATGGATTTTCAAAAGAAAAACAGATGCTGATGGTAATGGTACCGTCTATAAAGCTCGACTTGTCACGAAAGGGTTCCGACAAATTCAAGGAGTTGACTACGATGAGACATTCTCACCAGTAGCAAAGTTAAAGTCTGTGAGGATTTTGTTAGCAATTGCTGCATATTTCGATTATGAGATTTGGCAGATGGATGTCAAAACGGCATTCCTTAATGGTGACATTGAGGAAGAGTTGTATATGGTATAACCCAAGGGTTTTGTCGATCCTAAAGATGCTGACAAGGTATGCAAACTTCAGCGCTCCATTTATGGACTGAAGCAAGCATACCGGAGTTGGAATCAACATTTTGATAAAGTAATCAAAAACTTTAGATTTATACAAACTTATGGAGAAGCTTGTATTTACAAGAAAGTGAGTGGGAGCTCTGTAGCATTCCTAGTACTATATGTAGATGACATATTGTTGATTGGGAATGATATAGAACTTCTTAATAGCATCAAAGCCTATTTGAATAATAGTTTTTCAATGAAGGATCTTGGCGAAGCGGCATATATTCTAGGCATCAAGATTTATAGAGATAGATCAAGACGCCTAATAGCCCTTTCACAAAGTACATACTTGGACAAAGTTCTAAAGGAGTTTAGAATGGAAGAGAGCAAGAAAGGGTTCGTGCCCATGTTGTCAGGTAAGACCTTGAGTAAGACTCAAAGTCCAGCTACGGCAGAAGATAGAGAGAAGATGAATAATATTCCCTATGCCTCGACCATAGGTTCTATCATGTATGCCATGCTGTGTACAAGACCAGATATAGCACATGCTGTTAGTTTGACTAGCAGATATCAAAGTGATCCTGGAATGGAGCACTGGACAACGGTCAAGAATATCCTAAAGTACCTGAATAGGACTAAGGATATGGTTCTTTCTTATGGAGGTGATGAACATCTTGTTGTAAACAGTTACACTGATGCTAGTTGGAACACCGATCCAGATGACTCGAAGTCACAGTCTGGATACGTATTTATTTTGAATGGTGCTGCAGTGAGCTGGAGGAGTGCCAAGCAAAGCGTTGTGGTGAAATCTTCAACTGAATCGGAATACATAGTTGCTTCGGAGGCTGCACAAGAAGCCATATGGATGAAGGAGTTCATTACTGAACTTGGCATGGTTCCTAGTGCGTTGGACCCGATGGCCATCTACTGTGACAACACAGGTGCCATAGCTAATGCACAGGAGCCAAGGTCACATAGCAAGCTGAAGCACATCAAGCTACGTTTCCATGCTATTCGCGAGTATATCCAAGATGGTGACATAAATATTTGCAAATTACACAGTGATCTAAATGTGGCAGATCCGTTGACTAAACCTCTCCCTAGAGCAAAGCATGACCAACACCAGAATGCCATGGGTGTTAGGTATATTACCATGTAATCTAGATTATTGACTCTAGTGCAAGTGGGAGACTGTTGGAGATATGCCCAAGAGGCAATAATAAAAGTGGTTATTATTATATCTTTGTGTTTATGATGAATGTTTACATCCCATGCTATAATTATATTATTAGGAAACACTAATACTTGTGTGTTTTGTAAACATAAAAGAGTCCCTAGTAAGCCTCTTGTTGAACTAGCTTGTTGATTAATAGATGATCATGGTTTCCTGATCATGGACATTGGATGTCATTAATAACAAGGTCATGTCATTAGGAGAATGATGTGATGGACACACACCCATAGTAAGTGTAGCATAAGATCAAGTCATTTAGTTCGTATTGCTACAATCTTTCAAATGCATAGTAACCTAATCCTTCGACCATGAGGTTATGTTAATCACCATCACCGGATGGGTAATTTGATGACATCAAACACCGCTTCGTAACTGGGTGGTTATAAAGGTGTCATTGGGTATTCTGAAAGTATGTGTTGAAGCGCATGAACCAAGATTGGGATTTGTCCATCCATATGACAGATAGATATGCTCTGGGCCCTCTCGGTGGAATGTCATCTAGTTAGCTTGCAAGCATGTGACTAGGTCACAAGGGATGACATAACATGGAACAAGTAAAGAGTACTTATCAGTAACGAGGTAGAACTAGGTATGGAGATACCGACGATCAAACCTCGGATAAGTAAAGTATCGCGTGACTAAGGGAATTGGTGTCGTATGTTAATGGTTCTATCGATCACAAAGTCATCGTTGAGTATGTGGGAGCTGTTATGGATCTCCAAATCCCGCTGATGGTTATTGATCGAAGAGGTGTCTCCATCATGTCTGCATATTCACGAACCGTAGGGTGACACACTTAAGGTTCGATGCTGTTTAGGTAGATATGGAATATGCGTTGGAGACCGAATGTTGTTCGGAGTCTCGGATTGGATCTGAGACATCACGAGGAGATCCGGAATTGTCCGGAGAATAAGATTCATATAATGGAGATCATTTTCTAGGTTCGGAAATGTCCCGGAGTGTTTGTATGGGGGTTCTAGAAGGTTTCGGAATGTTCCAGAAGGTTCTAGAAATTTCTATGGAGTTTACTTGAAAACCGAGAAAGAAAAAGGGAAACTTGGGGGGGGGGGGAAGGAAACTCCCCCCAAGCCCCCCTTGTGCGCCGACCCTAGGAGGTGGGCCTAGGGGTAGGAACCCTAGGCCGCACCCCTCCCTCTATATATAGAGGGGTGGAGGCGCCCACCCCCCTTGTCCCTCCACTCTTGCCCTAGCCGCCTCTCTCCTCCGCCTTCCTTCTGCTCAGGCTTAGGCGAAGCCCTGCAGAATTCTCTACTCCACCACCACCACCACGCCGTCGTGCTGCTGGGATTCCGTGGAGAGATCTACTACCTCCGCTGCTCGCTGGAACAGGGAGAGGAAGGTCTGCATCGACTCCTTACGTGTGACCGACTACGGAAGCGCTGCCGGAACACGGCGCCGGAAGGATCGTCTACTCGATCTTGAGATCGGCAAGTGATCGTATACATCAACCACGATATCTGATCTCGCACAAGGTTTTCGGATCTACAGGGGTTAGTCAGATCTATCTCGTTGCACATGTCTAATAGATTAGATCTTGGCTTTTATCTAGATTAGATCTGGGTTTTGTTCGTTCTTGCGGTAGATTTTTTTTGTTTTCCATGCTATGAACCCATCATGAGCTACAGGCTGCCGCTGTGTCACCCCGTCGGGCCGCAGCGCCGCCGCCTTTGGTCCACGCTACCGGCTTCCAACACGCCTTGCTTGGCGTGTATGTCGCTGGTGGGCTCCCAGCCGCAGCATCGACTTGCGCCCTGCAGCTATGCCGCCTCCTCGGGTCGTAGCGTGGCTGCACGCAGTCTACTTCACCATCCTCGTGCATCGACGGCCTCGGCTTTCACCATGCCATCTCCTACGGCACGGATCGCCGCCGTCTCACATGGTCTTCGTCACGTCGCCGGGTCTTCCTCGCCTATTTCGAGCACCGCCGCCGCGCTTCACAAGGTAACCTGCTGGGCACCCTCTCGCCGTCGTAGGTCCCACCAACTACCCCATTGCCACTCCAGGCATCCAGCATGACTACCCCAGGTCGTCGCTGTTTTCGCTGCCTTCTACGTCTTCATCCACTACAACTTTGCCGTCAGCGTCATCGCCTCATCCCCGACTACACCACCTGCTAGTCTACTCCGACAACCGCGGACAGCGCCAACATCTCTCCCTTAGCCGCTCTGTGCGTCGCAACCGCCCTGGAGGCTTCCTCTGCTAGTCTTTCTGACATGGCGACAAGTTCATGATGGTCCCTGCCCCCGCACACCTGGTACTGGCAACACCGGGAGTGCCTTCGTCCCCGACGCGTTCCCGAGTCTGGCAAGCTTGGATCGGCGCCTCGTCTTCATCGGCTTCGACGGTGTCTTCTTCGGCATCGACCTCTCTACGACTGCCTCGACTGCGTCACCGACAAGTTCTTCTTTGCACACTCGGTTCTGGCAAAACTAGAGTATGCATTCGTCCCCGACGTGCGCCTAGTTCTTGCAAAACTATGGCCGCACCTCGTCCTCGACGGCTCGGACTGCATCGGCTTCGGTATCGACACCCTCTACGACTGCCTTGACACGTCTCTATCATCCTGCTCACACACTATGCGCATGCGGCTTCACGTGCGGCTACCTCGACACCGGTATCCCCGACCACGACATCGACCACGGCGACCCCTCGCATGGCAATCTCGACCATGGCACCGCCTCACGCTCTCGGCTCCCTCGACTTTGGCACAAGGGCTACCACCTCGCCTGAGAATCTCACCAGCTTCCTCTACAGTCCAAGCTACCGTGACGCGACACCGTCCACGATGTTCCCGCTCGGACTGCAGGGGGGGGGGGAGGGGGATGTCAGCCTACTGGATGCTACTTCGGTTTATCTCTAGTCTGACCGTCCGCGATGTTCTAGTTGTTCATGACGCTACCGTTACGGCTGCTGGGGAGTGTTAGAGTATTAGGTATATACGGTTGTTACGGTAGTTTAGATAGAGTTAGGATCTGTTTACGTACAGTCCTAACATGACTCGTACTCCAAGATAATCCTCTGTACACCTATATATACTCGCCTATGAGGCTCAATAATATATCCATCATATTTCGCCAAACTCATACTCTTTCACTAAGTACCACCTCTTAATTAATGATGATGGCTTGAAAAGATAGGGAAATAAAGGGGCATTGTATTGCACCTTTCTTTCTAGGAACCAGATATAGCTAACCACCCACCTCTTTAGAAATTTAAAGCTGATCTGTTTAGAATTTTCAGCTAGACGAGACATGCACTATATGCTGGGAAGTTTCGGGGCTGGTTTACAATTATAAAAAATCAAGTGTGTCCACTTCGGAAAATATTGCACCCTTCTCCTTGATCCCAGGCAGTCATACCCCTCTCCCACGAGAGCTGGCGACTGGCAGTTAATTGTGGTCTTGTGGAGGCCGTATGCCACCGCCCCCTCCAGTCCTGGTTGTGCATGAATCGGTGCGTGGAATTTTATGGAGCCATACCTTTCAGAATAAAGAAATTCAGCTATTCCCTAAATTATACTATAGGTTAAGTCTGAGCAAAAGTGAGCTGCGTGAGGCCATCTACTCACGCACGTATTTCTGGCCATCTGAAATTCACTCTGAGTCATCTCAATCGTGCAGTTTTAGGTGTTGACCGAAGTCTTACGAGCTGGTCCCTCTTGTCCCCTCCCCCCAACGCCATATCGACCTCGTTTCCCTCCACACGAGCTCCCGCCCATCCCAGCCGCTCCTCCGTCTCCCTTAGCAACCTGCGTCGCTCCCGAGCTCTTTCTCACCTCCGCTCCCTCCGGCCCCTCTCCACTCGCGAGGCCACTGCCTCTCGTTCAGTTCCCGCATACAGCGTTGGCCACCTCTGCTTCCCCGCCTCGAACCTGCCCAGTAATAATTCAACATCGCCCCCAACCTCGCACACCCGTCCGCTGCCACGCTTTGTCAGTGGTGAGGAAGATAAGGAAGAGGTGAGCGCGTGGGACGGTGGGGTGAGAAAGAAGCAATCGACAAACAAAGCTACTACATAGCACAATTATACCTCAGGAGGAGGGCTAGTAGCATCGAACAGAGGAACGACTGGTTCACTGGGGAACACATCCTTGACGGTGTACATGGTGACCAAGCGCACCCTTTTGTCTACCTCACTCGCTGACATGCCATCGGCAGACACGCGAGTGACATCGTTCGCGCCAGCCCACTGGAACATGGGGTGGACTCTGGCCTGCAGGGGCTGGACGCGACGGCGCAGCCTTGTGCGAATGAGAGCGCAGCCTCCCTCCTCTTTGCCCATGCGACTCTCGAGGTCACAGATGCGCGCGTATAGCACCTCTGTCTCCACGGACTCGCCGGGCATAATCACGTTCTTCCAGGAGCGCCTCCTCCTACACAACGTCGCGGGATCGAAGGGCGCGAGTCCGTAGTGGTCTCTGTCGGCCTTCTGGTCGTGGACGTAGAACCACTTGTCCCTCCACCCTTGGACGGACATCATCAGCTTGATGTCACAATACGTGACGGAGGGGTCGACATGGATACCGCAGCCGCCTACATCGTAGACTACGGAGCCAGACGCCGATTCGCGCTTCAACTTTAAGAGGCGCTTGAAGAGGCCGAAGTGCGGCTCTATGCCGAGCCAGCACTCACAAAGGGTAATGTAGCAAGTTACATGGAGAATGGAATTGGGGGACAGCTGATGGAGCTGGAGCCCGTAAAAATAGAGAAGGCCCCTGAAGAAAGGATGCAGGGGCAACGAGAGGCCGCGGATGATGAACGCTAGGAACATTACCCGAAAGCCGGCAGGAGGAGAAGGGATTACCTCGCCGCCAGGGACGCACGCGTCAGCGACTGCGGATGGCAAAACTCCGTCTTGGCGAAGAAGACGAAGCTATGAGGACTTTATCACAGATAGACGCCACGCGCCATTCGTGACGCGAGTGCCTGTGCCTTTCTTATTTCCGCCGGCGGTGGTGCTGGTGCCCGCAGCGGCGGAGCCTCCTTTCTTCTTCATCGCAGCAGCAGCAGCAGCGGAATCGGCCGCAACACCTCTCTTTTTCTTGCCCATTCTGCGGCGGCGATGTGACCGGAGGAAGTAGCTGGGAAATACGTGGAGCTGGTCCAGCGGCACGAAGGAAAGGAGTGCAAAGAAGCAGAGGTACAGCGGCAATGGCGATGGAGGCAAAGGATGAAAAGAAGTAGATGTGAAATTTACTATCGCCGCATCGCTACTTAACCCCCTAGAATATGCAATCCAACGACTCAGAAAAACCCTATCAGACGCGTGGCGTTCATCGCGCTCGACACGTGGAGGACCTGAAGAGCGAACCGTCCCCCACTACTCCCATTACATGCGGAAATTGAGGAGGCGCAGTTAAAATAAAGATTACGCACGATCGGTCAAATCAGAGTCAGGAAATGGGACCCACCGCTCGTCACGTCCCGTCAAACTCGCTCACGCGGGTAACTGAGGTCATGGAATCGTCAGCACTGACGTCATCAAAAACTACACAGCAAAAGACTTCAACTACTTTAGTCCTTGCTCGAGTCTTCGACTCCACCAAGCACTCGGGGGCTACTCCCATAGGGAGCGCTGGTCACGCACCCTACGATTTTTTCTTCTTCTTTTTGCAGGAACATGGACAATCCAAACAAACCCAACCACTCGAAACACGGTTCGACTATGGACATGGGTTACTCCCATAGGGAGCGCCGGAAGCAAATTCGATTGAAACAAGCAAGCAAAAGACGACAGCAGTCGCAAAAGTTGTTTAGTCCCTGCCTGAGTCTTCGACTCAACTAGGCATTTGGGGGCTACTCCCATAGGGAGCGCTGGTCGCGCACCCTATGATTATTTGCACAAAGTACTGTGTGTTGATAACATCCACACTTGAAGCTTATGGCGACACCGCCTCATGATTTTTCCCTACAAAGAGATTGCGTCTCCTGGGTCACCCGAGTCATCTCCGCGATGATAAAAATTCGGATGCCGCGCTTATAGTGTGAAGATAAGACCTGAATAAGGCCTGGCAACGCATTCGCTGCGCACTACTAGAAATATAACCGTGCCTATAGGCACGATGAACATGCCTTGACGGACGCGTCGAGTGCTCACACCCATACACTGGAATTCGACTTCTGTAAGACCTCCGTGGCTGCAGTCGAATTACACCAGCACTTTTCCGGATTTGAGTCCGGGGACTCGAGTTCGAGTAGATGGCGATGTTTTACCCTAAGGTAGTTAACTGATGCCGATACATCGGTTAAATCAGACACGCACATCAACAATCCCTATGACACAAACAGGACAGTCGAAAAACATACTCAGTCATGCACTCGAAAGGCTTCATAAAGTATCTAGTCAAATCTGCGATTCCACTGAACACTCGGGGGCTACTGACATGGGTATACCCTACAGGTACTCGAGCTTGGTATATACGGCCTGAATACGTAGAGGCCCATGGTGTCGCCAAGGCCCAAATGAGGAACTCGAGTAACCTGCGGACTCTCGATTGCTTGAAGAACAAGAAGAAGCTAAAGATAGAAAGTTCAAAGGGGAAAACCCTAACCTGTATCTGACTCGATTTGCTACCCGAGACCTAGCCTATCTATATAAAGGCTAGGAGGAGGAAGCGAGGAAGACACGCGCAACCCTAGTTTCCACAACCCTCGCCAGATTGCATCTGCGCACCATTGTAATCTTCGATTCCTTTGATAATTCCTCGAGCAGACAAGCAGGAGTAGGGACCTCTACGAGGCCTGAACCTAGGTAAATCTTCGAGTCCCCTGAGTGCTTGTTCGCTAGCCGATGTCTCCAGCTCTCCCTCCTTGTCCAAAACCCAAGTCCATAACAATGGGCATTGATGAGTTAAACCCTCGTTAGGTAGAGACACTCTTATGCGGGACTACGCGAAGATGTCGCATCATCCTCACCATTTAGACTAGAAAAATTAGGGAAAGATGGAAAAAAGGAACTGAAAAGGAGAAAGCCCCTCTGCTCCCGAGCTCTCACTCTCACCTCCGCTCCCTCCGCTCCATACACTCATGAGGCCACCCTCCCCTATCTAGCTCCCGCATCTAGCGTCGGCCGCCTCTGCTTCCCCGCCTTGAACCTGCCCAGTACCTATTCAATATCGTCCCCGACCTCGCACACTCGTTCGCCGTCATGCTTTGCCGATGGTGAGGAAGATAAGGAGGAGGTGAGCGCGTGGGACGGCAGGGTGAGAGAGAGGGGGCGACGCGGGTAGAGACGCTCCTATGCAGGACTATGCAAAGATGCCGCATCATCCTCACTGCTTTGATTGGAAAATTCAGGGACAGATGGCAGAAAAAAGGAATTGAAAAGGAGAAGGTCCCTTCGCTCCTGAGTTCTCCCTCTCACCTTCGCTTCCTCTTCCCCATCCACTCACGAGGTCACCGCCTCCCGTCCAGCTCCCGCATCCAGCATCGACTGCTTCTGCTTCTCCGCCTCGAACCTGCCCAGTACTGATTAAACATCGCCCCCGACCTTGCGCACTCATCTGTCGCCATGCTTTGTCGGTGGTGAGGAAGATACGGAGGAGGTGAGCGTGTGGGACAATGGGAGTGAGAGAGAGGGGTGGCGTGGGTACAGACGCTCCTATGTGGGACTACGTGAAGATGTCGCATCATCCTCACTGCTTTAACTGGAAAAATCAGGGATGGATGGCGGAAAAAAGGAATTAAAAAGAAAAAGGCTCGTGAGGCATGCGATGATGCGGAGTAGAGAGATTGGCCAGAACCTAGAATCTATAGTAACCGAACGGAAGAATCGCTGAACGGAATGGGTGGAGCACTAACAGATGAGAAATGGTCGCGCCTTGCAAGAAACGGTCGTGTTTCATGTCACTTCAAGAATTAATATGTATGTGTTTCTGAAATAAAGAAGAACAAGTTGATTTTGGCCCCTCTTAGACTCTGCAACTGAATTTGCTTTTCAAAATATATTATCATATATCGATAATACATGAGATGCTTTTGTAAATTGATACATGTTCTACATTGTTCTACAATTTCTACATGAGTTAACAAAAATTTCGGTGCCCTTGACTTGGAGAATGCTCTATGGTTAATGAATAAGCAGGTTCCATCAAATAAGTGGGTCCAAAAGAAATATCATAACTTCGATTTTTTATTTTGATGTACATAAATTAGCAAACTTGATTACATATTAAATATTTCTTTTATGTAAAGATTCATGGCAACTTCCAGACATACCTTATCTTTTAAATTTTATTGAACCAATGAATAATTTGGAATATATCAAGTATAATGATGGGGTTCATTGCATGAAAAACAAAAATTTCCTACGGTTGCAACCACCAATATCATATCTAGGAGATACATGTAACGATTTCAGATGAACTCATCCTCGAAGACCATAACGCGGGATAACGTTCCCGCAAACAAATGTGGCTATTGTAGAGTGGACACAACTATCCTCGAGGACGCGTTGATAGTACCACAAGTGAAACACCTATATAAATCGGTCACACGTACGGTGTGCCGACGACTTCCGTCCCTTGCTTCAGCGCGGCAGCGAAAGTAGTGGATCCTCGGGAACTCGACCAACACTATGCCATGGTGGTGATGGTGGTGGATAAGATCTTGAGAAAGTATTCGCCTAAGCACCTCACTCGTGGTAATGGACAAGGCTAAAAGGGGAGGAAGATGCTAACCAAAGAGCATATGAGAGGAAGGGTGAATGGTGTGAGATGAGAGGAGGAGGAGGGGGCCTTTCATAGGTCAGGGGGAAGCCCCAAGGGCCATGGCGCATAGCCATGGTGGTGCCCTGATACGTCCAAAATGCATCTACTTTCCCGAACACTTTTGCCATTATTTCTCATCTATACTTGTGTGATTTGGATGCAACTAATGCAAACTGATGCTATTTTCAGCAGAATTGCCTTGGTGTCTACTTTTTGTGCAGAAAATCAACTATCAGGAAAAATCCCGGAAAATATGCCAAAAATCCTATTTCACCCGAAGACTCTAGGAGCCAGAATACGAGACGGAGAAGAGCCAAGGGGTGGCCACACCACCTGGTGGCGCGAGCCAGGCCAGGCTACGCCAGGGGGTGGTGTGGGCCCCCCAGGCACCCCCTCGGCCTCTCTCTTTGCCTATAAGGAGCCTTCTGACCTAAAAACTTCGGGGGGTTCGACGTTTTTCCAGAAAAAGTTCCGCAGCGCCGCCACCACCGAAGGGGATATTCGGGGGACAGAAAGTCTCCGTTCCGGCACCCTGCCAGGACGGGGAAGTGCCCCCGGAGCCATCTCCATCGATCTCCACCATCATCTTCATCGACCATCCATGTTTCCTCCATCTATGAGTGAGTAATCCCCCGCTGTTGGCTATGAGGATGGTAGGGATTGGATGAGATCCTTCATATAATGGGATCAGATTGTTAGGGCATGGTTCCTAGTATCTTTTATTAGTGCTTTATGACTTTGTTGCGACTTGTTGTGCTTAATGCTTGTCACTAGGGCCCGAGTGCCATAATTTCAGATCTGAATACGTTATTGATTCATTATGATAGTATTGTTTTTGGTCTTATCTGCAAATTGTATACACACGTTGTTGTCCGGAACCTATGGCCCCGAAGTGACAGAAATCGGGATAACCGGAAGGGAATGGATTTGATGTGAGGATCACATATGTTCACGGAGTGTTAATGCTTTGCTCCGGTGCTCTATTAAAAGGATCACCTTAATTGCCAGTAGTTCCCTAGAGGCCCCGCTGCAAACGTGCTGGCAGGACAAAAGATGTTGTACAAGTTCTCATTGCGAGCACGTATGACTATATATGGAACACATGCCTAGGATTGTCTAGTACTTGGATGCTTTATCTTATTTATCTGCAATTTCCCTATGTTCTGATTGCTACGTGAATTGTCTTGTCCATGCAACGCCCGTCCATCCATTCCTATGCCTACCGCACTCGAATCCCACTCTTTACTGCTTTTGTTACTATTGTCGTTGCTTTACTACTACTGTTACTTTACTATTCCTACTACAAAACTGTTGCTACTGATAAACTGCTGTGAGCAAGATTGTTTCCAGGTGCAGCTGAATTGACAACTCAGTTGTTAAGGCTTATAAATATTCTTTGGCTCCCCTTGTGTCGAATCAATAAATTGGGTTTCACTTCCCTCGAAAATACTGCGATACACCCCCTATACTTGTGGGTCATCAAGACTATTTTCTGGCGCCATTGCCGGGGAGCATAGCTTTATTTTATCAAGTCCACTTGGAATCACTATTGTTCAAGCTAAGTTTATTTTCTCCTTGTTTGCTTGTTTCTTTATCAAAAATACAAACAAAAAAATTGGTTCCTACTCTAGTTGTTATTTTCGCTGGTCTGTTATTGTCTTGCTTTATCATGCTTGTTGTCAATGGTTGGTTTCTTTGAAACTGAAGCTTATTGGCAAGGTGGGTTCATGGAAGATCAAAAATATTATTATAAGGAACACCGCTTGTCACAAAAAGGGAAACACTTATGGGAACAAATTAATAGATTGTATACCATTGGTAGAAACGTGTGCTCTACTTATAATGCTACTTATTGCTGTGATGAGTCTTGCTGCAGAAAGAGGTATAAACACCTCCCTTTTCAATTTGAATATAGTGATAATGATACCATATCTTCCTATGCTAAAGGAATTTATGAATTTTATGATGCGGAACAAATTGAAGAATTTATTGCTCGGAAGGGTGCTTTTGGACTTGCTAGTTTGCTTGAAAATATTGATGATTCACCTTATAAGTATGAGGTTTATGGTATACTTAAATTTTGCTTTGATAATTACAAGGATGAAAATAGCTATATCCTTGAATATTTTAATAAATGCTTTCCACAAATGGAAGAGACTAATGCCTTTCAGGACCCTATGGAAGAGACTAATGCCTTGCAGGCTCCTATGGAAGAAGAAATTGATGAACCTGAAATCTCATTAGATGAAAAAGAGGAGGAGAGTGATGAACAAAAGGAGGAAGAATGGATTAGCTACCCATGCCTACCTTCTAATGAGAGTAACTCTTTATCCCTTACATTATTTGATTGTCCTCCATGCTTACTAAAGGAGGATGAATGTTATGTTCCCGAGGTTTCTTTTGAAAATGTTTATAATGAAGCTCTAGTGCTTGTAGATCATGAAGAGCATGCTTTATGTGATAGTTATGTTGTTGAGTTTATTCATGAGGCTACAGAAAATTATTATGAGAGAGGAAAATATGGTTGTAGAAGTTTTCATGGTATTGAAACACCTCTCTATCTGCTGAAAGTTTTGAAGTTACTCTTGTTTTATCTTCCTATGCTTGTCACTTTGTTCTTTGTGAATTTATTTGCATACATGATTCCTATGCATAGGAAGTGGGTTAGACTTAAATGTGTTTTGAATTTCCTTCTTGATGCTCTCTCTTACTTCAACTCATATTTCTTATGAGAGCATCCTCTCAAACTATTATGCCTGAAGATGATATTATGTATATTATTCTTGGGAGACCTTTTCTTAAATACTGCAGGAGCTGTTATTAATTACAATCAAGGGAAGGTGACCTTCAATGTTAATGACAAGGAACATATTGTCTATTTCCCCAATAAGATTGAAAGGACTTATGTCTTGAATTCAATTGAACATGTTGAGGGCATTCAAGTTGGAGAAATATATTGTCCCATACCAAGGGAAAAATTTGAAACTATTATGATTGGGACCATTGCTATCAAGGTTAAGGTAACATAATCATTAGTGGAGTACAAAGTTTTGTCTCATATGCAATTGTTTTGATAGCAAGACTTGATCAACCTTGCTAACAAAAGGATTCCATTGAACAAAACAATGTTTTCATTATGATTATTTCTATTTATTTCTATCCTTTGCATTTTAGTTTTGCTTTCGTTTAGTTTTCTTTGTGTTGTTAGTTGCTTGCATGCTAGAACTTCTGTAGTTCTAGCCTTGTTTTGTCCCATGTTTCCAAAAGAAAAAAATCTGTCTGTTAGAAAAATCATTCTTTTATTTCTAAAAAAAGCCCAAAAATAAAGTGTCTCGAAAAATTCCAGAAAATTCATATTAAATTTTTACATGAAAAAAGGGGCAGAGGAGTACCTAGTAGGTACCAGGGGGCCCACCAGGAAGGCACACCATGTGGTGGCGCGGCCAGCCCTGGGTGGTGCCATGCCCTGGTGTGGGCCACTACTGGCCCCCCACTACCTCTCTCACCTGCCACTTTCTTCTCTCTCCCGAGTAATCTCCAGTTAATAGCTCAAAATTGCGTTCTTTCTGTGCTTGCTCTCGATTTTTTCGATCTCCTTGCTCAGCCCATCTTTCTTGCTGAAATTTGGAGCATTTGTTCCCTGGTATGTGACTCCTCCCCTTGTGCAAGTAGATTTGTGTTTAGTGGATTATTTGTTGAGTATTTTGCTGCTGTAGGTGACTGGTTATGAGAGCTTGTAAGCTTGTTTGATGCTTAGAGATATAGTTTTGATGCATGTTTATGCCTCTTGCAAGTCCCTATGAGTAGAATCCCTCATTATATTTACTTTGCAATCACTTGTTTAATAGGTGTTTAAATTTCAGAATACCAAGCATGAACAACCATACTTTTGGAGAGATATTTGAGAGTGATGCACCTAGGAGGTCGAGGCCCTCAAGAAAAGCCTCTCAAGCTAGGCCATCATACAATGAAGACCTCATTACAACACATATTGGCAGTGAAAGGGATGATGGAGATGCTCACTCATCCTCTTTTCCTTGTTTTACTTTCTTGCAAGCTGCAGGTATTCTTGATGATTTCTTGCTACTGATTGAGAGGGTTGGTTTGACCTCTTATATGCAAGATGAGAGTGCACAATACGCTATGCTCACCAAAACTTTTGTTGAGAGCTTCGCGTTTACTAACACACCTTATCAATCTACTGTCTCTTTTAAAATCTATGATATGCCCTTCACCATGCCTTTGGAGAGATTTTGCAGTATTGTAGGTGTGCGTATGACAGGGACCGTGAAGAAAATTCAAGGGTGACCCACTGATTTGTTGGAGCTTTACCGAGGGGTGACCAATGATGATGACCGCGTGGCGTAGCGCCGAAAGATAAGAAATATCCAACTCCCTGCTCTTAGATACTTTGCATACTATCTGGCCACTAGTGTATGGGGTAGGGAGAACACTAGTAATATCTCCAACTATCATTTAGCATTCCTTGCTGCTGCGCTTAACAATGATACTCGGTACGATCTTGGATCGCTTATTGCTCGCCGCCTAGCTGCTAGGGGGCCTATCTATGGGGGCATCATTGCCTCGCGTGTAGTCAACGCATTAGGTCTTTCAGTGGATCCCGATGATGCTATGCTAGCACCATAGAGGCTTGACCTTGCTTCCATGAAAACTCATCACTTTGTCACTGCTACCTCTGATTTGAACAATCTAGTATATAGGATGCTTTTCACTGACGGGGATGAAAGGGAGATCCTTTTGCCATAGCCTGCTTTGTTTAGTGTTGACAGGAGACCGTGGTCGCGCTCCAAGGAGGAGGTGGAAGAGCAGCTTCGCTTGCTGGGTTTCCACGAGCAGCACCAGGAGGATGTGCCCTCCTATGATTACTCCGCACATTACGGAGGAACGTACTTGAGCTTGCACCAGGACGAGGGTACCTCCTCGTCGTACCACGGTGACACTTCATCTTGGCCAGCTTGGGATTGATACCCACTTAGGCCAAAAGCCTAAGCTTGGGGGGAGGTACGCCGACACCACACTCATCTCCATATCATGTTGCGTCGGTACTTTGTATATTCATGTTTTTGTTCTCTTTTTAGTTTTTGTTCTTCTTTGCTTTTGCTTTCTAAAAACACAAAAAGACCAAAAATATTTTTGTTGTTTCTTTTTGGTTTGCTTCTTCTTTTTGCCTTGGTTTGTTTTTCCCTTTTTGCTTTGTTTGAACTATTCAAAAAATCCAAAAAGATTTTGCTTTGTTTTTTCCCTTTTGGTTCTTATTTAAAAATCTAAAACACCAAAAATATTTGTCGTTCTTCTTTGGTTTTTGCGAGTTTGCTACAGGTTTTGGCAGTCCTCAGCGGATATTGGTTTCATATTATTATTCAAGCCACACAAGTGAAGAGCAATAATGAGGATCAATGACAACTTGAGGCGTGGTAAGAGGCTGGTAAGGAACTCTAATTGTTTTCATTTTGTACATATACTCATCACTGTGGGCATGCTTAGTCCTTTCATGTAGAGTGTATGTTTTCTTTGGATGCTTAGTAGTTCTTGCTTTCTTATGATTAGCTCCATCTCGCTAATAGTTTGTAGCATGTCTTATGAATGTTTGCTTGCATTGCTCTATTCATAAATTGGTATGACACTATGGTATCCTCCTCTGAATGTTTCATTTGAATTGACTTGGCACATGCTCACGCATGCACATGACCGTAATAATCAGTTAAGCCTTGATGAATTATTTTGCCTTGAGGATCTTGAATCACTTTCATGCCATGAGTAGTCTTGTTTTGTTGCAAGCATGATAATGACAACTATTGCTCTCTCGTTTGTCGCTCCCTTACTATTGCTAGCCTTCACTTCCACTGAGTGTTTTACTCAAGTTTCCAACTTCCTAAACCAACTATTTCCAAAGTGTCCACCATACCTACCTATTAGCATCATTCGCTACTTCCGTGCATATTTAATATGCCTTGTTTTCTTCTGAATAAATGTTTGCTTGTTATGGGAAAATTAGTTAGTAAAGCTCTGACGAACTTGATGGCACACTTTATTTCCTGCACTTAATAAACCTAAACCATTGTAAACTCTCCATAAAAGTTATATGCTTGCAAATTATAGGCTAGGGATTAGCAGAACCGTGCTGTCACGGGGAACGCTTTCAAATCTTGTAAATATATACCCAGTTGATACCTTGCTCTTTTGTTTGCGGATGTCGTCGGCGTGAAATAAAAGGGGAGCTTGTAAATCCATGGAGTTATGTATGTGTGTTAGAGAAACGCCTGGGCCGCTGGTCTAATCCATGCTGACATGGTGGAAACCTGCAGCGTAACCATAATGATATCTATGAAGCATTCTTCTTATAAAAAAAGAGAGAGATAACTATTGGGAAAAAGAAAAAAAAGAGTTTTATGAAAAGAGGAAAGAGAGAAAAGGCACCATTTTCCCATGGTAAATAAGAAGATTGCTGAGATACTCATTGTCTGCTTGCCTTGTCATTTTGATATGGGGATTCTTCCGTATCATCGGGTAAGGGGTATCCCGTTGGCAGTTCTCAATGATACGCACATACTTACGATGACGAGAACTTACCGGTAACTAAAGTTGAGTAGCATGAGGAGCGACCCTCGTACTCAAGGGACTTGGGATTTTCAGTTTATAGTCCGTCAAACATATAACTCAGATTGGACCTCACTTTCACCTTAACCACATTAAAGATGCTTAAGATAGGGGCAATGAGAGCTCAAAGCTAACAAGTACCATACTTTCAACATTTGGAAGCCTTTCAAAATTATTCAAAACCTTTTTCTTCTACTTGTTGAGTCTCCACATATTCTTTGAGCACCTTCTTGAGAGCATAGTTGTCATTCTTTGTGTTTGTTCCATTACTTGGTTATTTGTGTTATGACTTTGATGCTTGTATCTTTGATATCTTTACTTCTAGCCATCACTTGAACTTCAGAGGTGCCTTGGCATTCATAATCAAAAGCAAGCGAGATACCACTTTATCATACCTTTTTATGAGCATTGTAATGTTGCTTATGTTCGTGTTTCATGCTACTTATTATTCTTGAGTTGGAATCTCTTCATAGCTTGCAATGACTATTAAGTAGACTGAGTTGCATACTCTTTATTATGAATTGTCCAAGTAGTTAATCACATTGCTGAGAATATTTACATCATTTGAAGCAAATGTGTTCATGAAAGTTCTTTTATCGCACTCAGTTTTCAACTGAATTGCTTGAGGACAAGCAATAAGCTAAGCTTGGGGGGAGTTGATACGTCCAAAACGTATCTACTTTCCCGAACACTTTTGCTATTGTTTCTCCTCTATACTTGTGTGATTTGGATGCAACTAATGCGAACTGATGCTGTTTTCAGCAGAATTGCCTTGGTGTCTACTTTTTGTGCAGAAAATCAACTATCAGGAAAAATCCCTGAAAATATGCCAAAAATCCTATTTCACCCGAAGACTCCAGGAGCCAGAATACGAGACGAAGAAGAGCCAGGGGGTGGCCACACCACCTGGTGGCGCGGGCCAGGACATGCCATGCCAGGGGGTGGTGTGGGCCCCCCAGGCACCCCCTCGGCCTCTCTCTTCGCCTATAAGGAGCCTTCTGACCTAAAAACTTCGGGGGGTTCGACGTTTTTCCAGAAAAAGTTCCGCAGCACCGCCACCACCAAAGGGGAGATTCGGGGGACAGAAAGTCTCTATTCCGGCACCCTGCCGAGACGGGTAAGTGCCCCCAGAGCCATCTCCATCGATCTCCACCATCATCTTCATCGACCATCCATGTTTCCCCCATCTATGAGTGAGTAATCCCCCGCTGTAGGCTATGGGGATGGTAGGGATTGGATGAGATCGTTCATGTAATGGCATCAGATTGTTAGGGCATGGTGCCTAGTATCTTTTATTAGTGCTTTATGACTTTGTTGTGACTTGTTGTGCTTAATGCTTGTCACTAGGGCCCGAGTGCCATGATTTTAGATCTGAACATGTTATTGATTCATTATGATAGTATTGTTTTTGGTCTTATCTACAAGTTGTATACACACGTTGTTGTCTGGAACCTATGGCCCCGAAGTGACAGAAATCGGGATAACCGGAAGGGAATGGCTTTGATGTGAGGATCACATGTGTTCACGAAGTGTTAATGCTTTGCTCCGGTGCTCTATTAAAAGGAGCACCTTAATTGCCAGTAGTTCCCTAGAGGCCCCGCTACAAACGGGCTGGCAGGACAAAAGATGTTGTGCAAGTTCTCATTGCGAGCACGTATGACTATATATGGAACACATGCATAGGATTGTCTAGTACTTGGATGCTTTATCTTATTTATCTGCAATTGCTCTATGTTCTGATTGCTATGTGAGTTGTCTTGTCCATGCAACGCGCGTCCATATATCCCTATGCCTACCGCACTCGAATCCCACTGTTTACTGCTTTTGTTACTATTGTCTTTGCTTTACTACTGCTGTTACTTTACTATTCCTACTACAAAACTGTTGCTACTGATAAACTGCTGTGAGCAAGATTGTTTCCAGGTGCAGCTGAATTGACAACTCAGTTGTTAAGGCTTATAAATATTCTTTGGCTCCCCTTGTGTCGAATCAATAAATTGGGTTTCACTTCCCTCGAAAATACTGCGATACACCCCCTATACTTGTGGGTCATCATGCCCCCACCTCTCCCCGATTTATGTGCATGGACACTCCACTCACATCAATTTAGCTCCCCTCATCTTTAATTTAATTTCCACAAAAAAATTAAAGGTCTTTCCATTAAAACACTTTAATTCACTTGTTTTAATGCCACTCAATTTAATGAACACTTCATTTAATGAGTGTACTTTATTTAATGAACACTTAATTTAATGAACACATTAACATTTGATACCCTCGCAATATTCCGATACACCATAACTATTTCGATAGTTTTTATTAGAACAATTCCTGTGTTGTCTAGTATTTTCTCCGGTGTTCCCTATCCACTCAAATGCGTCGACTACCCTTAAGTGTGTCTACCTACGGGCCACAAACTGAGGAGACATGATCGAGAAATTCTCCGATCAATAATCATTAGCGGGACTTGGAGATCCATAATGACTCCCACAAGCTCAAGCGATGACCTAGTGATCGCGTGACCTTTATTCGTAGTAACCAATTCCTTTTGTCTTGCGATATTTTACTTGTCCGGGATCTAATCATTCAGGATCATCCATGCCTAGTTTTATCTCGTTACGAACAAGTACTCTTTTCTCGTTCCCATAATATAACATTCTTAGTCATTGTTATCACTTGTTTGCAAGCTATGTTAATATGATATCATCAAGAGGGCCCTGAGTATATCCCTCCGTCATCAGGATGGAAAAATCCCACTCTTGATCCACGAGCCTTGACTAACACTTTCCAAGTATCTGACGACACCTTTATAATCACCCTGTTACGGTATGACATTTGATACAATCAAAGTACTCTTTCGTATTCAGTGATTGACGTGATCTCATGGTCTAAGGATTAGAGTTACTTCGAATAATGTTATAGTAGTGTAAACATAATGGCATGATCGTGTTACTATACTTTGGGAGTATGTTCATCACATCATTCAATCAATGTTGCGACCTTGTTATTAATAACATCCAATGTCATGATCAGGAAACCTTGATCATAAGTTAGTCAACAAGCTAGTGAAATGAGAGGCATCACTAGGAACCTTTTCTTTGTTTATTAAACACACATGTATTAACGTTTCTGGTTAACACAATTATAGCATGAGAAATAAACATTTATCATAAACATGGAATATAATATAATCACCAGTTTATTATTGCCTCTCGAGCATATTCCTTTAAGTCTCCCACTTGCACTAGAGCCAATAATGTAGTTTGGAAAAACTTGCGCATTCAACACCTATAGCTTTCTGGTGTTGTATATATGCGTTTGCTAGTGGAAAACATAATCTCCGGACCAGACGCTTTGAGGTCTGTGTGTATTTGCATATCTTTGCGTCTCTATGCATCACTCATTCTCAAATGAGATGACATTGTATAAATTTGGTCCTTCGGTGAGACCCCAGTTCCTCGGGATTTAAAACATGTTGATGCTATTGTCGTACAATAGATCTTCATGGTATTATTCTGCTTGGAACTACACCTAGTTGGATTAACAAACTTCTTGATATAGACGCCTTCTTATGCAGCTACTAGAGCAGTCTTATACTTAGTCTTTTGTTATAGTATCCGTCACAATATCTAACTTTGGAACTTATCCAAAATCCATCATGGAACTTTCTTCCATCAAATTGTGTCACCTTAACCCATAGCCTAAATTGAGATAAACTTAGTTTGTATCTGGTGACAAAACTAGTATCAATGTAACACTTATAATTTACTATATGTTTAGTTCCAATGTAACACTTACAATGAATTATTTGTATAGTGCCAATGTAACATTTTACAATGAGCTATCTTCCTAGCATCAATGTAACACTTTACAATGAACCATTTGTCACTTCTACATACATAATATATTCTTAGATATTCCAAAGATCATAAGAATATCCTTACTATTGTCCAATGATCATCTTATGAGTCACCCTGGTATATGCTCATAACATTTAGAGCATAGGACATATCTGGACATGTACATATCATGGTATGATTGGTTAAGATATTCATGCGATATTACTCACCAAATGTCAAAACACTTGAATCTCATTTCTCAAGATATTCATGTGATTTTACTCACTAAGTGTCAAAACACTTGAATCTCGTTTATCAAGATATTCATGTGATTTTACTCACTAAGTGTCAATACACTTGAATCTTGATTCAACCTTTTCCATATGGAAAGAAACTTTCTCGTTGTTTCCATATTGAACGCATTCAATATTTCATCTATGTACATTTGGCATAACCATATTAACGTCTCAATCTATCCAAATAGACTTTGATGCCAAATATGCTGGTTTTGCCCAAATCTTTCATCTAAATCTAATTTTAGTGAAATCATTAACTTGTGTCAATAAAAGATACATCATTTCCAATTAACAATATGTATTATACACAATGTGTTAGAAATATGTCTTAGCGCTCCCACTTAATTTCTTGAAAATGCAAGCATCTTCATCGTCTCTAATAAAATTAAACACTTTAACATTTATATCACGGTGAAGATTCCAACTCCGATGCTTACTTCAACTATTAAAGTTGCATGCCTTTTTAGCATCCTTCGATTTAACAAAACCCTTCAGACCGTGTCACATACACGTCCTCGGTAACCATTATTTTAGAAGAACGTTGTTCTGTTTGTTCAACCAGCATACACAACAATTGACATATGTAGTGGTTGCTACACTAATGCGTCCAGACTAAATATCGCTACGAAAGATCGAATCTGATCGTATTCAACTTCTTAAACATTATCGTAAACTTTACACCCGACATGTCGACTATTTCATAGATATGAAACATCCATGTCTATTTCTTTATAGATCTAAATACGACTGATAGGCTTTATGCCTTTTAGAGGGTCTTCCAAGTTCAGTAACTTGGTTTCTCGTGTATGGAACTACCACAGATTTTATGGCTTCAATCCATTTGCTTGAGTTAGTACCCATCATCGCTTCTTTGCATGTATTCGGTCCATCATTGTCAAACAATAATAATTTAATCTCAAATCTTAGTATTTGATTGTTTACCCGACCTACGTGGTTCAATAGGAAGTTAGATCTCCATGACCACAATGTTTGAGGAACAAGATCCATGAGCATTGTGGCTGCCTCCAGGACACTTCCCGCGCTGGGCAACTCAGCACATATATCCTCCCACTTAACTTTTCGCGCAAATTTCCTTCTCAAGAAGCTTGACGTTCTAAGTGACAAACAATTTTGTCTTCAGTGTTATGGAGGAACACCCAACGATTGTATTGGGATAACCTACAAAGACATGCTCATTTTATTTTGTAAACATTTTACTTATGCCTGGCATACCAAAATTGAAGAAAAGAAAATTTGGGTTTTATCCCAATCCATAACTCATATGGTGTCATTTAAGCAGATCACAATGGAGCTCTTTTTAGTGTAAAAGCGATAGTCACTAAAGATATAATGGCAATTTTATAAATAACACCGTTGATCGTACCATGTCAAACAAGGTTTGATTATATCTCTCGAATACTCCATATTCCTATGGTTTATCGGGAAACATAAATCCATGGAAAGATTCCTTAAATCTTAGGTGTTCTTGCTAAACATGTAACTCAAATATTTTTCTTTATGATCCAATCATAAATTCTTTATTTTCTCGTTACAATGATTTTCCACTTCATCTTGAAATCATTTGAAAATTTTCAAAGGTTTCATACTTTTCCTGATTAAGTAAATATACATATATTCACTCAAATGTTTGGTTAAAGTATATGAAGTTTGAATGATCCACCATATACAGCTACACATAATGGACTATATATATCAATATGCACAATGTCTAAAAGCACATAATGGACTATATGCATCAATATGCACAATGTATAATAAGTTAGTCATTAATACTTGCATTTTACATCATCATTTTTAGGACCTTTATGCACCATTTAGAATCATATTTACCTTGATCCTTCATTATTTATGCATATTTGGATGATTTACGGGACTTTCCTATAAAGTAACTTCCATTGGTATTTAATTTTTGGGAGGTAGAAAACCTCCTTTTTCATGTTTTTATTCTTTCAGGACCTTCTGGATGTCAATAACTTGAAGGAAAAAAATACCTAACAAGTTTTTCACTAGGAGAACCAACTTGAGCCAAAGAATGAAGCGAGAGGAGCCATGAGGCCCGAAAGAGGCTAGCTGGCGCACCCACCCCTGAGCGCGCCACACAGGCTCTCCCGGCCCTCGAACATTGACTCGGGTCCTCCTTTTTACATACGTCTCTGTATCGCTAGAAAACCTAAGCCATATTTTTCCCACGATTTACAGAGGCAAATACGAAGGCGAAAGTCCTCTCCTACTCCGGGAGGGGGCAGATCCTACTGCACCGGAGCCTCCGGTGAGGGGGAAATCGACACCTTCGTCATCACCACTCCTCCTAGGCATAGGGGGAGGCCTCTCCATCAGCACCATCACCATCACCATCTCCAAGATCCATCTTGTTCCCCTAATAGTCTGTGATTGATTGAACTCCGGATATTGTTTTAAGGGATATTTACATGTTTGTGATTGGCATCTTGTCTTTATTTGGTGGAGAGATTATATTTTCAGATTGTGTTGTATCCCATATGCTATTGATCCATATCATGTTTGGCACTTGTGAGTAGATCCCCATGTTCCTGAGGGCATATGATGAATTGGCTATGATTTCCATATAACATGCAATGAGTATGTGGTCCAGTTTTCTATCTTGTATATTGTTCTATGATGGTTTTATGCGAACGTCGACTGCATATTACTTCACCTACATGGGCTCATAGGAGAATACTTTGATGCAATAATAGGGGTTGGAAGGGACAGAATTGACAAAAACTGTTTTCCAATTCTTTGAGTTGCATTGGAGGGATTATATGTCGGGGACCAATGAACCTATTGCTATGGTGGGACATGTATGTCTTAATGATTCCTAGATGTTCATGTAAATGGATCTAGGACCCATCATAAGTGGTATATTTAGTCTATACTTATGGCTGCACCTAATTAGGCTCCGCCCTAAGGGAATAAAACTTGACAACATATTCACCATATTGTGTAGAAATGTTTATGCTAAGTAAATCCATGCCTCCCTCGGGAACATTTGTCACATATAAGTTCACACACACTTGAGCTTGTCCTCTTGCTGCATAGAGGATTGGTCTGTCTCTCATAGAGAGTATTCACTTATTGCTATTTACTTTCAGCATTTTAGATTCTTGTAAAACTACAAACCCAAAAACCAAATCTACTGCATTTACTGTTATTTCCTTTGTCAAATTTGCTAACCAATACCTTCAGCTCCTATTGGGTTCCACAACCATTCTTTATTGAAAAGTACTACAATAGATCTCCCGCACTTGGGAGCCATCAAGATACTGTTCTGGTTCCGTTGTCGGGGAGCGTTGTGCTATTGTTAAGATGTTTGGTAAGGAAACTAGAAATCCGTTTTTATTCTTTTACTGTTGTTTTATCATGGCTTTCTGAAACTATAAACAATTGAAACTCACCTTATTTGAGTTCATTCGTGAAGAAAAGAGAAAGTTGTGAAGCCTATTGAACCATAAATTGAATATCAAATTCCTATTGGTATTGTCGATAGAGCTAGGGAGGTAACTTTTGCAGGTGATGAAAGCCAAACTGCTATGGGACATTTATATGAAATTGAAGAACTATGTTCCCTATTTAGCCTTGCAGGTATTGATGAGAATGAAGTAAGAAGGAAGCTATTATTTTTATCTTCATCTAGTAAAGCTCATGAATGGTATAGATCGCTGGATGATGAATATCGTCTTGATTGGGAAAATCTAAGAAAGGCATTCTATCTTAAATATTATACTCCTAAAGAAGCTTATGATGATCACTGCCATATTTATAACTTTTGGCCTCATAATGGAGAAAATATTGCTCAAGCTTGGGGGTGATTAAAGGGTCTTATTTGTAAAAATCTTCGTCATGCTATTCCTAAATGCATTATCTTAATAAACTTTTACGTGAGATTGCCTCATCATCATAGGGATTTCCTGGATAATTCTTCTGGAGAAAGTTTCACTAATAGAACTCAAAAGGAGGCAGTGGACTTATTGGAAACTATTTCTCAAAATACTGAAGCTTGGGATCTTGATAAAGATAATAAACCAGGTTTTGAATATGAACATTCATGTGTAGAGAATTTCTCTACTTCTATATTATTTGAGGAACTTAAGAACAGGTTTGGTGTTGACCCTCATGTTCTAATAGAAATTGCTAAATATTTTGCTAACCATCTTAATGTTCCAAAGAAAAGATTTAATGTATTTGTTGAACCTCTTAAAAATTCTGCATATGTTTCTAAAGTTGTGAAACAGGTTCATCAAGTCTCATCTCCTAAGATAGAAGAAATATTTGAAGCTCCTCCTTATCCTAGCAAAGTGAAGGAAAATTTACTCACTACTGTTACTAATAAGAGTGCTAGAAGATGTTATGAACCACATGAACAAATTCAAGTTCAACATCAAATTTCGGTCATTAAAGAATTAAATGAAGAAACACCTTGTGATGTGTATCTATGTGAAGATTTTACCAAGGTAATAAAAGGTAACACCACTAGAGTTGGTTAACCTAATCATATCATGTACTATTGGGACTTCATCTTATCATGGACTTTGTGATATTGGAGCAAGTATAAGTGTGATTCCATATTCTCTATATCTTGAAATCAAGCCTGACATTGATCCCATCCGCATGGAAGAGACATGTATAACTATCTAACTTGCTAATAAAGAATACATTTGTCCTCTTGGTATTGTTAGAGATGTTGAAGTTTTAATTGGAAAGATTAAGTATCTGGCTAATTTTATTGTGCTTGGTTGCTGATGTCTACGCACTTCTATTCTTGTAGATAGTTGTTGGGCCTCCAAGTGCAAAGGTTTGTAGAACAGCAACAAGTTTCCCTTAAGTGGATCACCCAAGGTTTATCGAACTCAGGGAGGAAGTGGTCAAAGGTATCCCTCTCAAGCAACCCTGCAATCAAGATACAAAAAGTCTCTTGTGGACCCAACACACCCAATACACTTGCTAGGTGTATAAGTGCACTAGTTCGGCGAAGAGATAGTGAAATACAAGTGGTATGGATATAAGACAACGGTGCCAGAAAAGAGCTTGACGGGAGGAAAAGATGGAAGAAAGCAAACATGTAACAGATCAAGTTGCAAATGGTGTTTCAATGTTTAGAAACATGGCCTATGGATCATACTTTCGCTAGTGAACACTCTCATATAAATATCTTCTCTTCATGATACTACTCTGAACTACTCTCCAGTTGGACACTCTAATCCATGGTAGGGCTATAACAACACTCCTCAAAGTCCGCCTTCCCCATCTAGAAAACCCCACAATGTCACCTTGAGTGCTAGATGGTTCCAACAAACACCACAATTTCATAGAGACATCCAACTCCAAATATAACTCAGAACAAGTATTTATGTAACCTTAGCCAAAGTGCCACACGGTGTGCACACTGTCAACTTCACACACGTGGGGATAAGCAAAGATTCATTAAAGCACTTGAGTAGCAGAATAGATCTATAGATTACAAAGCTCATGATCTCATTAAGATCATGCATAGAGAGAGATGAACACATAGCTACCAATAGAGCCCTTAGCCTCGAGGAAGAACTACTCCCTCATCATCATGGGAATCAGGAATGGCGATGGAGATGGTGGTGGAGATCGATGGAGATGGCTTCAGGGGAAATTCCCCGTCCCGGCAGGGTGCCGGAACAGAGACTTTCTGTCCCCCAAATCTCCCCTTCGGTGGCGGCAGTGTTGTGGAGGTTTTCGTGGCTTTCTCTCGGATTGTTTAGGGTTTCTGCATCGGAGGCTTCTTATAGGCGAAAGGGGAGGCCGAGGGGGTGCCCGAGGCGGCTGCACCCCCCCCCCCCCAGGCGCGGGCCAGACTAGGCCGCACGACCAGCGGGTGTGGGCTGATACACTGCAAATGTATCTATAATTTTTGATGTTCCATGCTTGGTTTTATCTAATTTCTTGTGTGTTGTCCACACTTTGGAGTACTTTTCTTATGACTTCTTGGACTAACCTATTAACAAGAGCCACAGTGCCAGCTGCCTGTTTTCTGCTGTTTTTGGTTTCAGGAAGTCAGAAAATGAATATTCTCAGAATTGGACGGGATAAAAGCCAAAGTCACTATTTTACCGGGAGACATTTGGAGCCAGAATATGAGACGGAGGGGGGCAAGGGCCTGGGCAGACCACCTGGCTGCGTGGCCAGGCCTGGCTCGCGCCAGGGGGTGGTCTGGCCACCCCAGGCACCCCCTCGGCCTCTCCTTCTGCCTATATATTGCCTCTGATACGGAAATCCTAAGTACCCGATCAAAATTCCACGAAAGAATCTGTAGCCGCTGTCATCTCCATCCCTAGATCGGGAGGGATCTAAAGCTCTTCTCGGCACCCTGCCGGAGAGAGGAATTCACCCTGGAGGCCTTCTTCATCATCATGCATGCCTCCGGTGTGATGTGTGAGTAGTTCATCTCTGGACTACAGGTCCATGTAGTAGCTAGATGGCTGGTTCTCCTCCTTTGTGCTTTCATGTCTAGATCTTGTGAGCTCCGTTCATGATCAAGATCATCTATTTGTAATTCTGCATGTTGTGTTTCCAGGGATCCAATGGATATTGAGATTCTATTTCAGATTGATTATTGATTCTATCATGTCTTTGTTATTTGTTATCTTGCATGCTTTCCGTTGTTAGTAGCTATCTTGGCCAAGTAGATGCTAGCAACTCCAAGAGTTAGTATTTATGCTCGATAGTGGGTTCATGCCTCTGGTAATCTGGGGAAGTAACAGAAATCTCTAAGGTACTAGATGTGCTATTGCTACTAGGGAGAAAACAACAATCCTTTGTTCATAGAACAATCGTATTGTTTACTTTACATGCAATTCGTAATGCAATAATCTGTTGCTTGCAACTTAATACTAGAGGAGGTTCGGATGATAACCTGAAGGTGGATTATTAGTCATAGATGCAGTTGGATGACGGTCTATGTATAATGTTGTAATGCCGAATCAAGTCTCAAAGGAGTCAAGATGATTAGTATATGCTTGTATGCTTTCTCGATGTTTGTCAATTGCCCCACTGTAATTTGTTCACCCAGCATGTTATGTATCTTAAGGAGAGCCACCTCTAGTGAACTATGGACCCCAGTCCTTTCTTTTACATTAAATCTACAAACTGTTTACTGCTTTGTGTTTACTTTCTACAAACTATTACTTCCTTCCATTCGATACGTTTAATCCTTTGTTTTCAGCAAAACCGGTGATATTGACAACCTCATCGCAAGTTGGGGACAGAGTTCTGTCGTTGTGTTGTGCAGGTCTCCACATTGCTACTAGCACCGGTAGTGTGCCCTGCCAAGGCTCAGATAGCAAAACCTTTGGGGTGTTTCCTTGCTCCTACTAGATTGATAACTTTGGTTTGTTACTAAGGGAAAACTTACTGCTGTTCTCATCATACCTTCCTCTTGGGGTTCCCCAACGAGCTCGATATATTTTGGGCTAGTAAGGTTTTTTCAGGCGCCGTTGCCGGGGAGTCAAGGACATCTTCACAAGGGGATTCCCTCATAACCAATCTCTTTACTTTGTTATTTTTGTTTTGCTTAGTTTACTTTTTCTTTGTTTGCTTGTTTCTTTATCAAAAACACACAAAAAATTAGTTTTACATGTTTGCTTTCTTTATTGAAAACACAAAAAAAAATTAGTTTCTATCTTAAGTTGCCATTATGTCTAGCCTTGCTCCAATCACTATGTCACCTGAGAAAATGATTTTCACTTTTAAACAAGGAATTGAGGAGAGATTCAAGGAAGCTTGGTCTAGAATCTCTGATCTACATGAAAAAACTGAGCCTAAAATGACTCAAAGATTGTTCCTTAGCAGTTTTTACCTTGGAATTGCTCTTTTCTATAGATATTTATTAGATGCTATTGTGGGAGGATATTTCCTCCAATGCAATGAGGATGATGCTGTTAATGCTATAAAGAAATTGGTCTTTACTTACAACTTTCCTAGCAAAACTGATATTTCTTTCGCAAACATATTTGCTAGGTTGAACACTCTTGAGACCAACACTGCGAGTTTGAAAGATTGCTATAATACGCTTAGGGAGCATCATAATTATGTTCCAATAAATTCTGAACCATCAAAGTGGCTCCCCACAGTAAAGATTGATATAAATAATGAAACTTTTCAAGCTCGCTGTGATATCATGTCTGAATTTTGTCTGAATAGATGTGGCAAAGGGGACCATGCACCTTGCTTCTCCACCAAACAATCATATTTTACCCAAGGTTAAGAATAAATGTAAGAGAGGTAAGGGCAAGAAATTTGGTTTTAATGCTTCTTCATTTAAGAACACTTGATTCTTTTTCTTGCTTCTTATGCCTAACTTAAAGGCGTTAAAGAAAAGTACTTATTGGGAGATAACCCAAAAGTTTTAGATGAGTCTTCGAAGTTAATACTTCAGTAATAACCGCTCCTTATCCTTTTTATTTGCTTTTTGTGCCAAGAGTAACCTCTAATGAGAGAGAAGTAATGATTGGGAAATTTGCTGTCTCGAAACAGATTTTTGTGCTTCATCGTAAAAATTCGTGTAAAATCTCTGTAGGTTCTTTTGAGGCGTGAATGTTTGTGCTTCTGCCCCAGGTTGTTATCTAACTTTCGCTAGTTCAATACTTTTTGATTTGAGAAACAGAAGGTCTTCGAAAAAATTTGTCTTCACCTGCTGGTCTGTTTTGACAGATTCCTGCCATTTTCTGCATTTGCTTCTTGTTGGTTCCTTTTTGAGTTCTTTTGGGGAATTGACATTTTTGAGGGAAGAGCTACAGTAGCTAGTGTTCTAGTGAAAGTTTATTTGGTGTTAGAACTGAACCTTAAGACTTATTTATCTTGAGTGCACTAATGTTGCTAATAAAGATTGTGTGAAGTTTTGTATGAAGGAAACATTTCAGGTGTATGGAAGGGATGAGTAATGAGATGAAAGATGGACTAAAGCTCAAGCTTGGGGATGCCACGCGTGTCACCCCAAGAAATATCCAAGAAGTACAAGCGTCAAAGCTTGGGGATGCCCAAGGCATCCCCTTCGTCATCAATAAAAATCCCAGGTTTCTTCCAAACGCTTCATTTTTATTGTTTCATGCACAGTTGTGTTGTTCTTGGAGCGTCTTCTTTTTTGTTTTGTTTTGGTTTTTTCGTTTGCTTGGTTTTCTTAGTTTTCTGAATAAATTGGTTGGACCCCCTCTTTCATACATTGGTTTTCAAATAGTTTGGTTTGGTTTGGAGAAAAGTAGGAAAGTTCGTGCTTAAGTGGTAAAGAGAGCTTGTTTTTGACTGTGGCCTATGCTTTGTCATGCCACGCTTGATATTGTTTTGGCTTTATGCTTAGTATTATTTTCTGTAGCATGACTTGTTATAAATAATTGAGATTGCTTAATGTTCCTTGGAAGGATCATGCGTTGTTTGAGTATATTAAAGCATAGTATTGTGATATTCTCCTTTGATGCTTTATTTGGGTTGACTTGGCGCATGATCACACCATGTTATGACTATCCCAAGTCACCATAGCCTTTACGATCCTTTAGTTTTCAACTTGTAGTATCACTTTATGCTTTGATCAATGATGTTTTGTCGCTCTGCATGATTATGGCCATTATTGCTCTCTTAGTTTGTCGCTCCCAATCTTTTGCTAGCCTCTGTAACCAAGTATGAGTTCCACTCATGCATCCAACTCCCTAAACCAAGTTATTCCAAAGAGTCCACCATACCTACCTATTAGCATATGCTATTTCAAGTATATTCATGTTTTTGTTTACCTTCCAAATTAAACTTGTTATGAGAAAACTAGTGATTAAAGCTCTCACGAACTTGATGGCACACTTTACTTTTGTTGCCCTTAATAAACTTGAACCATTGTGTCGTCTATGTTGTATATGCTTGCACTTATTTGTTGGGGATTAGCAGAACCATGCTGTCATGGGAACGCTTTCAACATTGCACTGGTACTTTGTACCTAGTTGATATCATGCTCTTTTGTCTATGGATGTCGTCGGTGTGAAATGAAAGGGGAGCTTGTAAGTCCATGGAGTTATGTATATGTGTTAGAGAAACGCCTGGGCCGCTGGTCTAATCCATGCTGACATGGTGGAAACCTGCAGCGTAACCATAATGAGCTGTCTATGAAGCATTCTTCTTATAAAAAAAAGAGTCCTATATTTAGAAAAAAGAGAAAAAGAAAAAACATATTATGAAAAGAGGAAAGAGAGAAAAAAGCACCATATTCCCATGGTAAATAAGAAGATTGCGGAGATGCTCGTTGTCTCCTTTCCTTGTCATTTTGATATGGGTATTCTTCCGTATCATCGGGCAAGGGGTACCCCGTTGGCGGTTCTCTATGATACACATGTACTTACTATGACAAGAACTTACCGGTAACTAAACTTGAGTAGCATGAGGAGAGGCCCTCATATTCAAGGGACATGAGATTTCCAACTTATACTTCATCAAGCATATACACCATAGTTTTTTCACTTTAACCTTAATCACTTCAAGATGCTTATGATAGGGGCAATGAGAGCTGAAAGCTAAAAAGTACCATAATTTTTGGAAGCTCTTTATGAGACTTGAATCCCTACTTCCTTGTATGAAGGCCCTTCTTTTACATTTATGTTGAGTCTCCACCTTCTATATTTATGCACCTACTTTGAGAGCATAGTGGCCATTGTTAGTTCTATGTGCATTGTCCCAAGACTTGTTGATTGATGCATACTTTTGATATTGTTTTAAACTATTTGTATCTAGTCACTCTTATGAACTTTGAAGGTGTCCTATGCATTTATGTTTGCTACTCTATGAGGGACAAGCTGAATGCCACTATGCTATGTTTTCTTTATGTGAAACAAACAAACAAACGTCTTGCAAAGCATTGTTATTCATGAATCGTTTGTTTGTGCCTTTTCATGTTGCAACATAGTTGCTTTGCCTTATTTGATAGAACTTTGTCTTTCATGTTATGATTGAAGTACTATGATCCCAGCTATCAATCTTTACAAATACTTTGATCAAGTTTATGATGGTGCATGTCACCTCAAAAATTATTCTTTCTTTTTATCACTTACCTACTCGAGGACGAGCAGGAATTAAGCTTGGGGATTTTGATATGTTGCTAACGTATCCATAATTTTTGATGTTCCATGCTTGGTTTTATCTACTTTCTTGTGTTTTGTCCACACTTTGGAGTACTTTCTATACACTTTCTTGGACTAACCTATTAACAAGAGCCACAGTGCTAGCTGCCTGTTTTCTGCTGTTTTTGGTTCCAGGAAAGTCAGAAAATGAATATTCTCAGAATTGGATGGGACAAAAGCCAAAGTTGTTATTTTACCGGAAGCCATCTGGAGCCAGAATACGATACGGAGAAGGGCTGGGGCCCGGCCACACCACCTGGCCGCAAGGCCAGGCCTGACCCGCGCTAGGGAGTGGTCTGGCCGACCCCATCACCCCCTCGGCCTCTCCTTCTGCCTATATATTGCCTCTTATACCAAAACCCTAAGTACCCGATCAAAAATCCACGAAAGAGTCTGTATCCACCGTCATCTCCATCCCTAGATCGGGAGGGATCTGAAGCTCTTCCCGGCATCCTGCCGGAGAGGGGAATTAACCCTAGAGGCCTTCTTCATCACCATGCAAGCCTCTGGTGTGATGCGTGAGTAGTTCATCTCTGGACCACGGGTCCATGTAGTACCTAGATGGCTGGTTCTCCTCCTTTGTGCTTTCATGTCTAGATCTTGTGAGCTCCGTTCATGATCAAGATCATCTATTTGTAATCCACACTTGTTGTGTTTGCGGGGATCCGATGGATATTGAGATGCTATTTCAGATTGATTATTGATTCTATCATGTCTTTGTTATTTGTGATCTTGCATGCTTTCTTTTGTTAGTAGGTATCTTGGCCAAGTAGATGCTAGCAACTCTAAGAGTTAGTATTTATGCTCAATAGTGGGTTCATGCCTCTGGTAATCTAGGGAAGTGATAGAAATCTCTAAGGTACTAGATGTGCTATTGCTACTAGGGAGAAACCAACAATCCTTTATTCATAGAACAATCGTATTGTTTACTGTACACGCAATTAGTAAAGCAATAATCTATTGCTTGCAACTTAATACTGGAGGGGTTCGGATGATAACCTGAAGGTGGATTATTAGTCATAGATGAAGTTGGATGACGGTCTATGTATAATGTTGTAATGCCCAATCAAGTCTCAAAGGAGTCAAGATGATTAGTATATGCTTGTATGCTTTCTTGATGTTTGTCAATTGCCCCGCTGTAATTTGTTCACCCAGCATGCTATCTATCTTAAGGAGATCCACCTCTAGTGAACTATGGACCCCGGTCCTTTCTTTTACATACAATCTACAATCAACTATTTACTGCTTTGTGTTTACTTTCTGCAAACTATTACTTCCTTCCATTCGATACGTTTAATCCTTTGTTCAGCAAAACCGGTGAGATTGACAACCTCATCGCAAGTTGGGGACAGAGTTCTATGGTTGTGTTGTGCAGGTCTCCACGTTGCTGCTGGCACTGGTAGTGCACGCTGCCAACGTTCAGCTAGCTACACCTTTGGGGTGTTTCCTTGCTCCTACTGAATTGATAACCTTGGTTTCATACGCGAGGGAAACTTACTGCTGTGCTCATCATACCTTCCTTTTGGGGTTCCCCAACGAGCTCGTTAATACACGAGTCAACAAGTATTTTTCTGGCGCTGTTGCCGGGGATTGAAGAAGAAGAAGCTCCCACGTCAACCACGCGCCATCACTCACTTAGGCCAGATGAGTGGAAAACCCACTCCAAAATAGTTGGCCGTCAAAGTGATGGCCTCCTTTTCATCATGCTTGGCTTTCTTCTTCCTGGGGAAATGAATAACAAAAGGATCCCACGAAGGCAGTTGAAGCTTCACGTTCCCTTCATGTAGATTAATCAATGCCTTAGTAGTTCTTAAAAATGGATGGCCTAATATAATAGGAGCAGTAGCATCTTCAGGCATGTCAACAAAAAATAAATCAATAAGAGCAGGAAAACCTTTAATGTATACTAAAGTACTCTCCTTAATTCCTATAGCTTGTTTGTAGGTAGAATCTGCTAGATGCAATTTTAACTCGGTGATTTCAAAAGAGCCAAGATTTAAATTATTAAAAAGACTTTTTGGAATTGTTGAGATACTTGCACCTAGATCACAAAGTGCAGCTATCTCATTGGTCCCAATCTTAATCTTAATAGTAGGCTCAAATATATCATCAAGCTTCACAGGTAATTTTTCACCAATTTGCTTATATTCTTCCTCAAGCTCACGTACCTTTATTGCTACCTGATTAACAAATGTTGGTACATAGCTTCCTCATTTCCTTCACTTACCAGAATCTTGACATTGATCCTTTTTACAAGATCTTCAACGGTGTAATTTGGTGAAGGAGCATTACTATAATCAAGTTCTTCAGGCTCCTCCCTTTGGATTCTTATCATCTTGAGGTCTTCAACATGATTGGGCTCAGCTTTACCTGCAAATTTAGCTAGAATGAGAGTTTGACTCTCGGTTATTTTACCTAGCTATGCATCAACAATCCTCGTTCTTTCTTGAAGGGCCTGCAAATCATTCATCAAACTTATAGATTGGTTAGATAATTTACCAAGCATAGCATCATGGTTCTCCGTTATTTTAACAAGAATACTGTTTTTCTCATTTTGTGAGTCTATAAAAGACTTAAGTGTTTCTTGGAGACTACCATTACTAGTTCCCATATTATTATTAGAGTTACCTGCAGGACTAGAATATTGTTTCTGAAAATTAGGATTATAATTCTTCTTCCAAGTAGGGTTATAATCATTACGAGCTATGAAGTCTATTTCATCAATATTTGATTCAGGGATAGCTCTTACTTGGCTTTCCTTACCTTTTACGGCTAATATGAGCTCATCCAACTTAGCATTGAGTTCTTCATTTTCTTGTGGTGAGATGGAGTTCACCTTCTTCGTGTTTGATCTATTGATACGTCGTAAATGTATCTATAATTTTTGATGCTCCATGCTTGTTTTATATCAACTTTCTTATATTTTGTTCACACTTTGAGGTATTTTTATACAGTTTCTGGAACTAACCTATTGACAAGATGCCACAGTGCCAGTTTCCTATTTTCTGCTGTTTTTGGTTTCATAAATGCTAGTAAAGACATATTCTCGGAATTGCATGAAACAAGGCCTGAAGTTCCTATTTTTCCCGACATGACACGGAGTCCAAAGGGGAGACGGGTGGGAGACAGGAGGAAGGCACACCCTAGGGTGGCATGGGTCCCCCTGGTCACGCCACCAGGTGGTGTGGCCACCCTGGCCCACCTCTGGCATCGCCCTTTCACCTATAAAAGCCCCGGGACGAAAACCTTAGGCACCCGGTCAGAATTCCATGAAAAGTTCCGCAGCGCTGCCGCCACCAAAGAGGAGAGATTCGGGGACAGAAGTCTCTGTTCCGGCACCCTACCGGGACGGGGAACTGCCCTCGAATCCATCTCCATCGACTCCACCGCTATATCTATTGCCGTTGCTGACTCCCATGATGAGGAGGGAGTAGTTCTCTCTCGAGGCTAAGGGCTCTACCGGTAGCTATGTGTTCATCTCTCTCTATGTGCGATCTTATTGAGATCATGAGCTTTGTAATCTAGATCTATTCTACTACTCAAGTGCTTTAATTAACCTCTTCTTATCCCCACGTGAGTGAAGTTGATAGTGTGCACACCGTGTGGCACTTTGGCTAAGGTTACATAAATACTTATCATGAGTATAATTTGAGTTGGATGTCTCTGTGAGATTGTGGTGTTTGTTGGAACCATCTAGCGCTCAAGGTGATAGTGAGGGGTTATCTAGATGGGGAATGCAAACTTTAAGGTGTGTTGTTATAGCCCTACATCGTCCAACCGGAGAGTAGTTCAGGGCAGCATCATAAAGAGAAGATATTTATATGAGAGTGTCCACTAGTGAAAGTATGATCCCTAGGCCTAGTTTCTAAGCACTGAAACACCATTTACAATCAGTTCTATTACATGTTTGCTTGCTGCCACTCTTATTTCAGATTGCAATTACCATTTATAATCATCCATATTACTTGTATTTCACTATCTCTTCGCCGAACAAGTGCACCTATACACCTAACAAGTGTATTGGGTGTGTTGGGGACACAAGAGACTTCTTGTATCTTGATTGCAGGGTTGCTTGAGAGGGATACCTTTGACCACTTCCTCCCTGAGTTCGATAAACCTTGCATGATCCACTTAAGGGAAACTTGCTGCTATTCTACAAAGCTCTGCACTTGGAGGCCCAACACTGTCTACAAGAATAGAAGCGTGCGTAGACATTAAGCTATTTTCTGGCACCGTTGCCAGGGAGGTAAGGTAAAAGATACTCACATCCTTTGGCTACTAAGTTATCTTCTAGTACTATTGCTGGAGTGTGAGTGCTCGGAGTTATTTCCTTTAGATTATGCAATTATATCTTTTTGTTTCTTGTTTTATTTTCACTAGTTAGGCTTAGTGGAAAACAACAACAAAATTAGAGAGTTTTTTAGTATTTTTCCTAAGGTAGAACATAAATGGTTTGAAAAGAAAATTAAAAAAACCATGGAACTTTCTTTGCATGCTAATAGCAATGTTATTAGTGTGAATTTTTTGAACACCTTTGTTACTAATGCTATGGAAACGTCTAAGCTTGGGGGAGCTAGTTTTTATGAAAATGATCTTTTTAGCTTTAGAGGAGAAAATTTGCTCTGATGATATTTTATATCCCATATGTGGTAATTCTAATGATACTTGTGATAATTTAAATCCACATACTAAAAGCGTCCCTTTTAAAATATCTATGGAAATTGTTGAACGTTTTATGAATACCTGTTATTTTGGAGATGGAACTGTCCATCCTGGTGATCATTTACTCTTTATAGATGAATTATGTGAGTTGTTCCTGTGTGCAGGTATTTCAATGAACCAAGTTAAGAGGAAGCTATTCTCTTTATCACTTAAGGGCAAAGCAAGGGAGTGGTATGAGCTACTAGACGATCCTCATCATTTGGAGTGGAAGGAACTTGAATCTCTCTTTTACTCTAAATTTTATCCTCCTCATGAAATTCATAAAGATAGGAGTTATATTTATAATTTTCATCCTCATGATGGAGAAAGTATTGCCCAAGCATGGGGGATATTGAAGTCACTAACGCTCAAATGTTCCATTCATGAGCTCCCCCGTAATATTGTTATTAATAATTTTTATGCAAGGCTTTCAGGACATTACAAGGACTATATAGATACCTGTTTAGAGGGATCCTTCACAAGTAATGAGGTCAAATCTAAGTGGGATCTTCTTGAAACAATTCAAAGCAATGCCGAAGATTGGGATAACGACAAAGGTAAAGAACTAGGTATAAACTATGAGTATGATTGCATTAAGTCTTTCGCTGAAACTGCTGATTTTCAAGAGCTTAGTGCTAAATATGGTCTTGATCCTAAAATTCTTGTTGATTGTTGTAGAGCCTTTGCTTCTCATATTAATTCTCCTAAAGAAAAATGGGACATGTATCATGAGCCTTTTAAAGACAGTTGCATGAAAAATGAAATTGTTATTAATGATAGCAATAAAAATGCTCAAACCTCTGAAAGTACTATTTTTATAAGCATGTTAATTTTTGTGGAATACATAGACCTTGTGAAAATAATCAAATTGAAGAAGAATATTGTATCCCCCACAGGAATGAAAAAACTAGAACATGGTATAGGGCTCTAAATGATCTTGGTAAAAAAGTTTGTGCCCTCTATCCTTTTATTTGTGAACTTTGCTTTGAAGTGGGTCATTTCAATTTTCAATGCTCAAGCCATAATAATAGCCCTTCTAATCCAATGAGTACTACAAGTTTGTATTGTGATGACATGATCACTCCTAATCAGCATGATGAACTTACATTATTTTTGGGGTGTGAAGAGTTATCAAGAAAAAGCTCTTTGGTAGATATGAGTGCTTTTGATATGAATAGCGTCCTGCATGGTTGTCATCTTTATTGTGTTGATAATTGCCACACAAATAATTACATACAAAATAATATAAAAGATGAGATTTTACCAAAATATGATATGACTAATATGTGTTTTGTTCTTATTAGTGAAAAAGAGGAATCCTCCAAAGTTTCTTCTATTGTCTCTAACAATAAACCAGGGTATATGGAGAGGCTTCCTTTCAAGCCTCTCCCTCCTAAAGAGAACAGGAAAAAGAAGAAGAGGAGGAGTAAAAAGAGGGAGGAAATAGTATTTCCCCCTAAGCATGTTGCTCCTATTATAGTTTTTGATGAGTATGAACTTGATGATGTTCTTATGCCTGTTATGATTGGGAAAGCACACTACTTTTGATATTGAAAATCTCTTTGGTACCAATTCTGGAAATGATGATATTAATAATTGTTGTACTATTAGTGCTATCCATGCTTCTTCCAATGATGATATGTTTACAAACGAACACACTTTGTAAGATAGCTATTCTATTGCTTATGATGATTACAATATGCCTCCTATAATTGATGATTATGGTGATGAGAATAATAATGATGTGGAAAGTAATAATCATTATATGCATGTGGATCATGATAAGAATGTTTTATATGATATTTATATTGTTAATTTTATTCATGATGCTACTGAAAGTTATTATGAGAGAGGGGAACATGGTTTTATGTGTCTCAACAATATTAAGTTTCCCCTCTTTATGTTGAAAATTTTGAAGTTGCACTTGTTTTGCTTTTCTATGCTTGTTGCATTGTGCTTTCATGACTTGTTTCTTTGCAAGATTATTTTTCATAGGAAGTGGGTTAGACTTAAATTTGTTCCATACTCCTTGATGCTCTCTTTTACTTCAATTCATATCCTTATGTGAGCATCATTGAAAATTATCATGCCTATCTTAATGGCTATAAAGAAAGAGCTTTTTGGGAGATAACCCAATATATTTTTGCTTTTAGTTTTTGTTTATTTGAGTCCTGGAAGTTATTGCTTCTGTAATAACCTCTCCTTATCCTTTTTTTGGTTTTTTGTGTCAAGCTCAGCCTCTAATGAGAGAAAAGTAAGATTTAGGGAAGTTGCTGTCCCGAAACAGATTTTTGTGCTTCACCGTAAAAAAAATCGTGAAAAATCCCAGAAAGTCGTACTAATCTGTAAATTTTTGTGTGCATGTCCCAGGTTATTACTTAACTTTCGTTAGTTTTGCACTTTTTGATTTGAGAAACATAAGATTTTCGAAAAAATCGGTTTTTACCTGCTGGTTTGTGTTGACAGATTTCTGCCATTATTTGCATTTACCTCTTAATCTCTTTCTCTTTGAGTTCTCTTTGATCGCCTAAGGTTTTAGAAGGAATTGCTACAGTAGCTTGTGTTTTAATGGAAGTTTTACTTGTGTTGAAACTAAACCCAAAGACTTATTATCTTGAATACACTAATGTTGCTAATTAAGATTGTGTGAAGTTTTGTATGAAGGAAATTTTCAAGTGTAGGGAAGAATAATGTGATGAGATGAATTATGGACAAAAGCTCAAGCTTGGGGATGCCACCCGTGTCACCCTAAGAAATATTCAAGAAGTACAAGCGTCAAAGCTTGGGGATGCCCAAGGCATCCCCTTCTTCATCAATAATCTCAGGTCTTATTTCAAGACACTTTATTTTTATTACCTTATGCACTATGTGTTGTTCTTGGAGCGTCTTTGTTTTTTTTTTCTTTTGTTTGGTTTGCTTAAATAAGTTGGTTGGATACCAACACACTTATTTTGGAGAGAGACACACCCTGTTATTCATTGCCTAGAACACTCTAGTTTTCACTCTATTGTTCTACGAGTGTTCTCCTTTGCTAGCACTGTGTTTAGCTTTAGTTTTCGATTGGTGTTGGAAAAGAGTAGGAAGTTTCATGCTTATAGTGGTACAAAAGGAAGCTTGTTTTGACTGTGACTTAGACTTTATCATGTCATGCTATATATTGCTTTGACCATATGCTTAATGATTATTGTTGTAGCATGACTTGTTTCAAACAATTGAGATTGCTTAATGTGCCTTGAAAGAATCATGTGTTGTTTTAGCATACAAAATTATAATATTTTGGTATTCTCCTTTGATGCTTTATTTGGGTTGACTTGGCACATCCTTACACCATGTTAAGACTATGAACCAGTCACCATAGCCTCTATGATCATTTAGTTTTTGACTTGCAATATCACTTTATGCTTTAATTAATATTGTTTTGTCTCTTTGCATGATTATGGACATTATTGCTCTCTTAGATGGTCGCTCCCAGTCTTTTGCTAGCCTCCACCTATACCAAGTATGAGTTCTACTCATGCATCCAACCTCCAAGGAAACCAAGTTATTCCAAAGAGTCCACTATAAATTTTTATGCATGGTGTGTTACACCATTCCAAGTATATTCATGTTTTTATCTACCTTCCAAATTAAACTTGTTATGTGAAAATTGGTGATTAAAGCTCTTACAAACTTGATGGCACACTTTACTTTCTTGCACTTAATAAACTTGAACCATTGTGTCCATCTATGTTGCTTATATGCTTGTAATTTATGAAACTCTTTATGAGAGCTGAAATCTAATAAGTATCATAATTTTTGGAAGCTCTTTATGAAACTTGAGATCCCTGCTTCCCTCTGCGAAAGGCCTATCTTTTACTTTTTCGTTGAGTCAGTAAACCTATTCCATTCTATCTCAAGCAAGTATTTTGAGTTGTTGTGTTTCATTCATTCATATGATGATTTATTCAACATGTTTCTTATGTTCCTTATTTTGCACATTGCTCTTATCTTAGTGAATACTACTTTGAAAGCTATCATTGAAAACCCCTTTATCTTTGAACTCCTGCAAATTGTTAACTATTCTTTGACCAAGAGAAAAGTTTCCCATTACCAATTATGATTTACTTTATGTATATTTATTGTGTCTCCTTACTTATTACAAGTTAAGTTATATAATAGTGAGTTGTCTTCTATTATGATTTGTGTATTGATGAATGTGATGCTTCTTGTCTGTATTCTTTTATCGACTCTTCACTCCATAAACCTGAGGTCATGTTTATTGACCTCAGTTTTCGCTTGGGGGGAGTTGATACGTCCATTTTGCATCACTATTCTATATCATAATTTACTGTTATCCATTGATATGTTTCATATTAAGAGATGATACTTATATTATTTCATCTGTTTTTGCATGGTTGATGACTTTTGGAGGATGGACCGCTGAAGTCAAGATTCTAATGGAAAAGGTGCTGTTTGGAGGCGAAATTAACAAACATCAGAAAATTCTAGAAAATACATGGAAAATCCTATTTTTCCAGAAAACAAAGGATGCTAGAAGGGGGAGTGGAGTTGGGCCACAGGGGGCCCACACCACCCCCTGGCGTGGGCCACCCTAGCTGTGCCACCAGGTGGTGTGGCCACCCTAGCCCACTCCTAGCTCTCCCCTTTGGCGTATATTATCCCCACGAAACCCTAAGCCTGGGGAGGGACCATAGAAAGATTCCGCCGCTTCTGCAGGGCAGAGAACTACAGAGAGAGAAAGAGCTCTCCGGCAGGCAGAAATCTGTCAGGGAAATTCCTTCCCGGAGAGGGGAGATCATCGCCATCAACACCACCATCAAGCTGGACTTCGTCAGGATCATCATCATCATCATCATCTCCATCGTCATCTCCACCAGCACCATCATCACCACTTCATACCGCTGTAACAATTGGGTTGAATCTTGCATAGTTCTTAGGGGAAACTTTCCTAGTGTTGATTACTTGTTGTAGTTGATGCTATTGAGTGGAACCATTGAACATTATTTCATCTCTGATCTTGATCCATATGATGTCTCCTGAGTAGTTCGTTTAGTTCTTGAGGACATGTGAGAAGTCATGTTGTTAGTAGTGGAATTTTGTTGAGAAAGATTCAATAGTTTGTTATTTAAGTTATGGTGTTATTCTTCTAGTGGGGTCATGTGAACGTCGACTACATGACACTTCACCTTTAAGGGCCTAGGGGAATGCATTGTGTATTTGGCTACTAATCGTATGGGTTGCCGAAGTGACAGAAACCTGAACCCCTGTTAGGAAACCTTTGCACAAGGGATGTAGGATATCAGAGTTTAAAGTTGTGGTTAGGTTTTTATCTTAATAACTTTCTTGTACTTACGGATGCTTGCAAGGGGTTTAATCACAAGTATGTATTAGTCCTAGGAAGTTCGGTACATTATCATAGGTTCACCGACACAACACTTATCAAACTAAAGAAGATTAATCAACTATATGAAGCGAAAGCACTTGACGATATTCCCGTGTGTCCTCGATAATGTTTTGTCATCTTAAGTAATACAACCGGCTTGTCCTTTGCGAAAGAAAGGATTTGGCCACTTGCTGCATCTATTATTATTGTCTTTTATTTACTCACACTTTATTTATCTGCATTATCAAAAACCCCTAAAAATCTGTTTGTTAAGTATTTATAGAGAATTCCTGCTACAAGCCACTTGTCAACACCTTCTGCTCCTCGTTGGGTTCGACACTCTTACTTATCAAAAATATTGAGATAAACCCCCTATACTTGTGGGTCATCAAGACTATTTTCTGGCGCTGTTGTCGGGGAGTGAAGCGCTATTGGAGAGTGGAACTAGTAAAGGAAACTTCTATTGTGAGTATTGTTTATTTTTTTAGTTACTTTATTTCAATATGGATAATTCTCTTAGTTTCTTATTTCGTAATGCTACTACCACTGCTAAGGTAGTAGATGAACCACCACCTACTGAGAATGATACTTTTAAAATACCTACACGAATTATTGATCGTGTTATGGATAACTACTATTTTGGAGATGGAACTGTCCATCCCGGTGATCATTTGCTCTTTATACACAAATTATGCGGGTTGTTCAAGTGTGCAGGTATTACAACAGATCAAGTCAAGAAGAAGTTATTCTCATTATCACTGAAAGGAAGAGCTGAAGAATGGTATAAGCTGCTAAAGGATGGCCAATCTCTTGAATGGGAGGAAGTAGTGCCTCTCTTTTATTCAAAATTTTATCCTCCTAGTGAGATTCATAAAGATCGGAATCAAATATACAACTTTTGGCCTATTGATGGAGAGAGTACAGCTCAAGCTTGGGGGAGATTGAAGTTACTGATGCTCAAATGACCTATTCATGAGCTCCCCAACAATATTATTATCAATAACTTTTATGCAAGGCTTTCTCTTGATGATAAGGATCTATTGGATGCTTCTTGCGCTAGATCATTTACACGCATGGAAGAAGGAGCTAAATGGGATCTTCTAGACCGTATTCAAGACAATGCTGAAGCATGGGAGAATGATAAAGGAAGAAAGTCAGGTATAAATTATGATTATGAATGTATTAAATATTTTATGGGAACTGATGAGTTTTGTAATGTTAGTAATGCTTACGATCTTGATTCTCAAGCTATTACAACTTATTTTGAGGCTTTTGCTTCCTATATTGAAATTCCGTAAAAGAAATGGAATAAGTATCATGAGCCATATAAAGATATTGCTAATTGTGTTCCTACAAGAAATACTGAAGTTTATACTGGTAATCATGTTTTACCTGAACCTTACATTGAGAAAATGCCTTTTGAAGTTAAGATGAAGGAACATTCTATGATAGCTAGTATGGTTAAAGAAAGTACAAATAAAGCTGTTGAACCTGATGAACAAGTGGATGTTGAACCTTTAGTAGCAAATGTGAAAGACTTTGTCACTAAATATGTAGAAGATGGACACACTACCCTCTATAAGGATATTTCTAATATTGTTTCACAAAGTAGTGTTAGAGAGCTAGTGTCCCTGTGTTTTCTGTTAGGATAAGTGATCATTGCTACAATGGTTCATGTGATAGTTATATCGCTAAATTTATGCATGATACTGAAAGTTATTATGAGAGAGGGAAGACTGTTCTTATGCATCTCAATAATATCAAGTTTCCTCGTTTTATTCTTAAAGTCTCATAGGAAGTGGGTTAGACTTAAACATGCGTATTTTTGCTTCTTGATGCTCTCTTTTACTTCAATTCATATTCTTATGTGAGCATCATTAAAATTTGCATGCCCATCTTAATGGCTGTAAAGAAAGAGCTTTTTGGGAGATAACCCAATATATTTTTGCTTTCAGTTTGTTTTTGTTTCTTTGAGTCTTGGAAGTTATTGCTTCTGCAATAACCTCTCCTTACCTTTTTGTTTGGTTTTTTTGTCAAGATCAAGCCCTAACGAGAGGGAAGTAAGATTTGGGGAAGTTGCTGTCCCGTAACAGATTTTTGTGCTTCGCTGTAAAAATTCGTGAAAAACCTCTATATGTCGGATTGAGCTGTAATTCTTTTTGCTTCTTCCCCAGGTTGGAATTTAACTTTTGTTAGTTTTGCACTTTTTGATTTGAGCAACAGAAGATTTTCTAAAAAAATGATCTTTACCTGCTGGTATGTTTTGACAGATTTTTGCCACTCTTGCATTTGCCTCTTAAATCGATTTCGTTTTTGGGTTTTGGGGAGGAGTTGCTACAGTAGCCTATGTTTTGATGGATTCCAGTTGAAATTGAACTTAAAAGGTTTAGTACCTCACTTGCACTAATGTTGCTAATGAGAATTGTGTGAAGTTTTGTGTGAAAGAAATTTCTAGGTTATAGGAGAGAATGGTGTTTAGATGGTGAAAGGTTAAATGACTCAAACAATATGTGTATAAAGATGAAGATATTGATGTTTTACAAGCGGTGACTCCAGAAGAATTTATTAAATGCCAAGTTCAGAGACCTACAGAGTCTGTTTTCAAATAGGTAATAGTTCTGGTAAGGAAAGGTCCACGAAAAATCTGCCAAGTTATATTTTTGCAGTTTTTATCTAACAAGGAAAGCAACGAAGCAAAAGAGGGGCAGAAACGGAGCCAGGGTAGCTCACACCACCCCATGGCACGTGCCCCCCTGGCCGCGGCACCAGTGGTGTGGCCACCCCAGAGCCCGTCTCTGACCCGCTTTCTCCCAGTACCTTCCTTTTGTTGTTAAACTTCGTAATGTATAACCCCTGGATCCCCCGAGGTTCACGTATCGTGTTCTCGTGTATTTTTGTTTAGATCTATTCTGTTCAGATGTCGTTCCAGGATTCGTCTCCGGAGGACTATGAGCTGCGACATCGGTGCAAGCTCCATCGCGACCTTGAGCAGAGGACCTTCGTAGGATGGGTGGAAGAAGAAAAGATCACAGCTAGTAACAAAGATATGGGTCGGAGCATCAAGGAGGAAGTGAAGGGCATGTCGGTAGGCATTAAAGGACAAGGGCTGATACCTCCAATTCTAAACCTCAGTTCCTGCCCTACAGCAGTGGAAGCTCTACGGGCCACTGATGAATTTTGCGATAATTACCGAGTCCTGAGGAGAAAGGTGGATATACTGCAAGAAGAGAATAACAGGCTTCGCAAGATCCTGGAAGATTATGTCACTCCGATCGAGAGAACACCACCACCACCGAAGGATTAATTCGTCATCAGGTTTTGGCATCGCCTTGGTTTGTTCCAAGCTTGGGGGAGTGCCGCGGTATCACATCACTATCTTTTATCTTTTTACCTTTCAAGTAGAGTCATATCATGAACAGAGAAGTTATCATGTAGGATGGTTTGCATTATGGAAGTGTCCCCCCTCTCGTTAGATATCTATGTATCCCTTGGTGTGAGTTGCTGTTATGGAATATTAATGAGAAGTTCTATCATTTACTCTTTTGCATATCTTATTTTAGTTTTCAATTACTATTATATGATTGATCTTGTTGTTAGTATTGGTATCACTTTGGGATCATTAAGTAAATTTAGTTGGTTTTGGCAAACCTGGCTCGGTCAGTAGCAACACTATTATGAGAATTGAATGAAAAAGATAAAAGTACTCTTAAGAAATATAATTTCATCAACTTTCTTTATTTGCTCATCAGCTTAGTATTCTCTAGTTAAGATCTTTTGTTCTTTAAAGGAAGGTTGCATGTTTATTTTTCTCACTTGTATGTTTGTTTGTTTCCTTTAACTCTTATGCTTGCTACCCAGCCTTGCTAGACAAAAACTTGTACTCAGAGGGAATGCTTCTCGTGCATCTAATCCTTAAACCAAAACCTATGCGATTTGTGTCCACCATACCTACATATTAGCACTATTGATATTCCAAGTAAATTCATGTTTTTATCTACCTTCCGAATTAAACTTTTTATGTGAAAATTAGTGATTAAAGCTCTCACGAACTTGAAGGCACACTTTACTTTTCTTGCACCTAATAAACTTGAACCATTGTGTCATTTAAGTTTTATATGCTTGCACTTATACATTGGGGATTAGCAGAACCATGATGTCATGGGGAACGCTTTCAACATTGCACTTGTACATTGTACCCAGTTGATATCATGCTCTTTTGTTTATGGATGTCGTCAGTGTCAAATGAAAGGGGAGATTGTAAGTCCATGGAGTTATGTATGTGTGTTAGAGAAATGCCTAGGCGGCTGGTCTAATCCATGCCTAATCATGGTGGAAACCTGCAGCGAAACCATAATAAGCTATCTATGAAGCATTCTTCTTATAAAAAAGAGATAGAGATTGAGGAAAAAGAAAAAAATATGAGAAAAGAGGAAAGAGAGAAAAAAGCACCATTTTCCCATGGTAAATAAGAAGATATTGAGATGCTTATTGTCTTCTTGCCTTGTCATTTTGATATGGGGATTCTTCCTTATCATCGGGAAAGGGGTACCCCATTGGTGGTTCTCTATGATACACATGTACTTACTATGAAAAGAACTTACCGGTAACTAAACTTGAGTAGCATGAGGAGCGGCCCTCGTATTCAAGGGACATGAGATTGCCAACTTATACTTTGTCAAGCATATACTCCATAGTTTGTTCACTTTAACCTTAATCGCCTTAATATGCTTATGATAGGGGCAATGAGATCTGAAAGCTAATAAGTATCATAATTTTTGGAAGCTCTTTATGAAACTTGAGATCCCTGCTTCCCTCAGTGAAGGGCCTATCTTTTACTTTTTATTTGAGTCAGTAAACCTATTTCTTTCTATCTCAAGCAAGTATTTTGAGTTGTTGTGTTTCATTCATTCATATGATGATTTATTCAATCATGTTTCTTATGTTCCTTGTTTTGCACATTGCTCTTATCTTAGTGAATACTACTTTCAAAGCTATCATTGAAAACCCTTTATGTTTGAACTCCTGCAAATTGTTAACTATTCTTTGACCAAGAGCAAAGTTTACCATTACCAATTATGATTTACTTTATGTATCTTTATTGTGTTTCCTTTACTTATTACAAGTTAAGTTATATAATAGTGAGTTGTCTTCTATTATGATTTGTGTATTGATGAATGTGATGCTTCTTGTCCGTATTATTTTATCGACTCTTCACTCCCTAAACCTGAGGTCATGTTTATTGAGCTCAGTTTTGCTTGGGGACAAACGAAGTCTAAGCTTGGGGGGAGTTGATACGTCCATTTTGCATCACTATTCTATATCGTAATTTACTGTCATTCATTGATATATTTCATATTAAGAAATGATACTTATGTTATTTCATCTGTTTTTGCATGTTTGATGACTTTTGGAGGATTGACCGCTGAATTTAGGATTCTGATGGAAATGGTGTTGTTTGGTGGCGAAATTCACGAAGATCAGAAAATTCCATAAAATACATGGAAAATCCTATTTTTCCAAAAGACGAAGGACGCCAGAAGGGGGAGTGGAGTTGGGCCACAGGGGGCCCACACCACCCCTTGGCGCGGGCCACCCCTAGTCGCGCCACCAAGTGGTGTGGCCACCTTGGCCCACTCCTGGCTCTCCCCTTTGGCATATATTATGTCCACGAAACCCTAAGCCTGGGGAGGGACCACAGAAGATTCCGCCGCCTCTACGGGGCGGAAAACTGCAGAGAGAGAAAGAGCTCTCCGGCAGGCAGAAATCTGTCGGGGAAATTCCTTCCCGGAGAGGGGACATCGTCGCCATAAACACCACCATCAAGCTGGACTTTATCGGGATCATCATCATCATCTCCATCATCATATCCACCAGCACCATCATCACCACTTCATACCACTGTAACAATTGGGTTGAATCTTGCATAGTTCTTAGGGGACACTTTCCCGGTGTTGATTACTTGTTGTAGTTGACGCTATTGAGTGGAACCATTGAATTATTGTTATGTTCGGATTGTTGCTTATCATTATTTCATCTCTGATCTTGATCCATAGGATGTCTCGTGAGTAGTTCGTTTAGTTCTTGAGGACATGGGAGAAGTCATGTTGTTAGTAGTGGAATTGTGTTGAGAAAGATTCAATAGTTTGTTATTTAAGTTGTGGTGTTATTCTTCTAGTGGGGTCATGTGAATGTCGACTACATGATACTTCACCTTTAAGGGCCTAGGGGAATGCATTGTGTATTTGAATACTAATCGTAGGGGTTGCCGGAGGGATAGAAACCTGAACCCCCCATTAGGAAACCTTTGCACAAGTGATGTAGGATCTCAGAGTTTAAAGCTATGGTTAGGTTTTTATCTTAATTACTTTCTTGTACTTGCGGATGCTTGAAAGGGGTTTAATCATAAGTATGTATTAGTCCTAGGAAGGTCGGTACATTAGCACAGGTTCACCCATACAACACTTATCAAACTAAAGAAGATTAATCAACTATATGAAGCGAAAGCACTTGACGATATTCCCGTGTGTCCTCGAGAACATTTGTTCATCTTAAGTAATACAACTGGCTTGTCCTTTGCTAAAGAAAGGATTGGGCCACTTGATGCATCTATTATTATTGTCTTTTATTTACTCACACTTTATTTATCTGCATTATCAAAAACCCCTAAAAATCTGTTTGCTAAGTATTTATAGAGAATTCCTGCTCCAAGCCACTCGTCAACACCTTCTGCTCCTCGTTGGGTTCGACACTCTTACTTATCGAAAATACTGCGATACACCCCTATACTTGTGGGTCATCACTTATGGACCCTAACGGTGTGAAATAAAAGGGGAGCTTGTAAGCTCATGGAGTTTGTATGTGTGTTAGAGAAACGCCTGGGCGACTAGCCTAAGTCATGCCTAATCATGGTGGAAACTTGCAGCATAACCATAGTGAGCATTCTATGAAGCATCCTCGATAAAAACCTATGCAAATAGAAAATAAAAAGATCGCTGAGATGCTCATTGTCTGTTGCCTTGTCATTTTGATATGGGATAGCTCCTGTATCATGGGGCAAGGGGTACCCCGTTGGCGGTTCTGTATGATACACATGTACTTACAATGACAAGAACTTACTTGTGACTAAAGTTGAGTAGCATGAGGTTCGGTACTCGTAAGCATGGGGCATGAGATTTTCAACTGATAACTTGTCAAGCATATCTTCATGTTTGTGTCAATTTAACCTTAATCACCTCGAGATGCTTATGATAGAGGCAATGAGAGCTAAAAGCTAATAAGTACCATAATTTTTGGAAGCTCTTTATGAAACTTGAATCTCGGCTTCTCTTTGTGAAGGGCCTTTCTTTTTTACTTTTATGTTGAGTCTCCATCTTCTATCTTTATGCACCAATTGGTAGAGCATAGTGGTCATTCTTAGTTTAATGTGCATTGTGACAAAACTTATTGATTGATTCATAACTTTGATACTACTTGTTCTTAAATTATTTGTATCTAGTCACCCTTATGAAATTTGAAGGTGTCCTATGCATTTATGTTTTGCTATACCATGAGGGACAAGCTGAATACCACTTTTATTATGTTTTCTGTATGTGAAACAAACAAACGTCTTTCAATGCATTGTTATTCATGATCTTTCGTTTGTACCTTTTCATGTTACAACATAGTTGCTATGTCTTATTGTTAGAACTCTATCTTTCATGCCTATGTTAGAGTACTTTGATCCCAGCTATCAATGTTTTACAAATACCTTGATAAATATTGTCATGGTGCATGTCACCTAAAAAATTATTCTTTTTATCACTTACAGTTAAGCTTGGGGATGCTTGATACGTCGTAAATGTATCTATAATTTTTGATGCTCCATGCTTGTTTTATATCAACTTTCTTATGTTTTGTTCACACTTTGAGGTATGTTTATACAGTTTCTGGAACTAACCTATTGTCATGATGCCACAGTGCCAGTTGCCTGTTTTCTGCTGTTTTTGCTTTTAGAAAAGCTAGTAAAGACATATTCTCGGAATTCCTATTTTTCCCAACACGACACGGAGTCCAAAGGGGAGACAGAGGGGAGCCTGGAGGCAGGCACACCCTAGGGTGGCGCGGGTCCCCCTGGCCACGCCACCAGGTGGTGTGGCGACCCTGGCCCACCTCTAGCATCTCTCTTTCGCGTATAAAAGCCCCCTGGAACAAAAACCCTAGGCACCCAGTCAAAATTCCACGAAAATTTCCGCAGCGCCACCGCCACTGAAGAGGAGATTTGGGGGACAGAAGTCTCTGTTCCATCACCCTACAGGGATGGGCAAGTGCCCCGGGATCCATCTCCATCAACTCCACCGCCATCTCCATCGCCGTTGCTGACTCCCATGATGAGGAAGGCGTAGTTCTCTCTCGAGGCTAAGGGCTCTACCGGTAGCTATGTGTTCATCTCTCTCTATGCGTGATCTTATTGAGATCATGAGCTTTGTAATCTAGATCTATTCTGCTACTCAAGTGCTTTAATTAATCTCTGCTTATCCCCACGTGTGTGAAGTTGACAGTGTGCACACCGTGTGGCACTTTGGCTAAGGTTACATAAATACTTATCATGCGTATAATTTGAGTTGGATGTCTCTATGAGATTGTGGTGTTTGTTGGAACCATCTAGCGCTCAAGGTGATAGTGAGGGGATATCTAGATGGGGAACGCGAACTTTAAGGTGTGCTGTTATAACCCTACATCGTCCAACCGGAGAGTAGTTCAGGGTAGCATCATAAAGAGAAGATATTTATATGAGAGTGTCCACTAGTGAAAGTATGATCCCTAGGCATTGTTTCTAGCATTGAAACACCATTTACAATAAGTTCTGTTACATGTTTGGTTGCTACCACTCTTATTTCATATTGCAATTACCACTTATAATCATCCATATTACTTGTATTGCACTATCTCTTCGCCGAACTAGTGCACCTATACACTTGACAAGTGTATTGGGTTTGTTGGGGACACAAGAGACTTCTTGTATCTTGATTGTAGGGTTGCTTGAGAGGGATACCTTTGACCACTTTCTCCCTGAGTTCGATAAACCTTGGGTGTCCACTTAAGGGAAACTTGCTGCTGCTCTACAAACCTCTGCACTTGGAGACCCAACACCGTCTACAAGAATAGAAGCGTGTGTAGACATCATCTATCCACATGCCATTGGGCATGGTTGTCTTGCATATTGTCTAGCAGTTGCTTTGCTTCGGTAATATGCTTACCCATAAATGTTCCTCTAGCTGCAGTATCAATCATAGACTTAGGCACAAGGTTAAGAGCATTATAAAAAATGGAGAATTAACCAGTCTTCCATCTCATGACTAGGAAATTTTCTCATGCATTCTTTCATCCTCTCCCATGCAAGCATTGGTGGCTCACGCTCTTCCTATCTAAAACCAGTAATATTAGATATCAGTTGCATTGTATTTGCAGGTGGGAAAATTTTAGTCATAAATAAAGAAGTACATTCCACCCATGATGTAATAGTATTTCTAGGCAAAGATAGCAACCATTCTTTTGCTCTTCCTCTAAGAGAGAAAGGAAATAATCGCAATTTGACCGCATCAGGGTCAACATCTTTTATGCGCATCATATCACATATTTTAGTGAAAGTATTCAAGTGCATACCTGCATCCTCAACAACAGAGCCTCCAAATTGATTCTGTTGAACCAAACTTAAATAATGGGGCTTAATTTCATAATCATCAGGAACAATTTCTGACTGGGTAATAGGAGTATGCAAATAATCATTGTTGGGAGTAGCAAACTCCCCAAGCTTCTTTTCAGCCATATTTCCTATGTTTTTGGGTTTTATTAAACAGAGACTTATAATAGTAAAAGCAAGAATTTAAAGACTAACTAATTTTTTTGTACTTTCAAATAAAGACTGAAAGCAAACTAAAAATTAAAAACAAGAATTAAAACTAGCAAGGTTCCTACTAACCTTACCAGGGTAGCTATTTCTTCCCCGGCAACGGCGCTAAAAAAGGGTTGATACCTTCGATCCATATTACGGATGTAGTATAGCTATTTTCCCTATTAGACCTAGGTTTATCGAATCCCCGGGAAGCAGAAGCATAGTGTAGTTACTTTAACGGACCTTCGGGAGTTTTAGAATTCCTTTTGTGTTTTTACCGGACCAAGAGTTTGCTGTCTTTTGTTGTTGTCGATGATGGAGAGAGAGGGCCTAGGGCTTTCGGTTTCACCTGTAGCTATGCAAAACATCTGATGGGAATAAAATATGATAATAAAGTATGCATGTAATTTTTAGAGCAAGATAAATTATATGTGGGTAGTGCATCCATAATTGTTATTGCCTCCGCAACTGCTTATTGCAATAACCTACTAGTCTCATCCATGCAAGAAAGAGAACTAATGATATGCATAGTGACGTCACCATTAATCCCAAGTAAATCCCTCACATATAGCTGTACTACCCCTTCTGTCACTGGGGTTCCCAACCTGCAGATTAGTCATTACTCATACTCCCTATACCTGGCGCAATCCTCAGGGTCTTGGGGTACCTGACAAGTCCTTGGATTGCGGCAAGAGAGGATACAATAATCATCATGTCATACAAACTAATACATGATCCCATCTATGATAAATAACATGCACAAAATGTACATGGCTAGGCCGAAGCCATTAGCCCAAGAAGAATTACTCACACATAGAGATGAGATCAAAAATCACAAATATTGTAATGGAAATCATGAGATTGATAGCAAATAGTCTTCCAATATCGCCAATCAAAGATGAGATCTACTATTACAAGTGGTGGAATATGGCTATGGTGGTGGAGAATGGTTTGGAGATTAGATCTAAGTCTATTCCTCTGGCGGATCTTCGGTGTTGTGGATGGAGATCTGGGGGCGGCTGGTGATCGGAAGGGAGCTCTGTTTCTTGTCGCCCGAGGCATCTTTATATAGGGGTCCCTTCATGAAAGTTGTTCTATTTTACCTAGCAGTGTCGATGGCAACTATACGACCGGAACTTTACGGCCAAAATTTTCTTCCCACATTATAGTTGGTTGTTAAAGCGTTTGTCTCCACTTCATGACTCCTGGTGTCTTTGGGTTGTTGGAAATCTCGTATCTTTGACTTTAATGTAGTGATTCCCATCATCCAATGTCATTATCTGCATAGGGAGAAATAACAAGAAAGGATTGCATACCCCTTTGATCATTAGGAATTAGTGGCAGGGTTTAGAGAGATACTTCATAAAAAGTATGAATAATATCCTGTTTAAATGTGGACGTAGATGGCTATATTTCAGAGCCATCAGTGGTGCAGCTCCAATGACAAGCATCATATGGACATCATATCATTCATATGACTCATGTTATACCTTTTGGTTCATGTTTCGGGTCCATGTATGTATATCCTAGGCTCGCCAAGTAAGAACCTTAGTACCCGCGTGTGTAATATTGTCTTACACCCGTTGTATGCGAACATTGATTCTATCACACCCGATCATCACGTGGTGCTTCAAAACGGCGAAATTTCTTAACGGTGCATACTAAGGAAGAACATATTATTATCTTGATATTAGTGAGAGGGATCATCTTATAATGCTACCGCCAAGTTCTAAGCAAGACATAAGCATAAATAAGATGCAAATAAACATCATATGCATCATGGTATGATCTATATCATTCCATTTGTGTACCACCAAGATCTATGGTGCTCCCACTTTCTTATAATTCCCAAGAGTATCTCACCATACTAAAATTATAACATTTATCATATCATGACACATGCCCAGCAAAAATAAAACTAGACGCTTCTAATTTATCTTTTGCATATTTTACGTGGCTTTGGGCTTTTGAAGATAGAACCATTCTTACCTACGAACAAGGCACCAAAACAATGATAGTCAAATTATTAGCAACCCGTTGTAAATCATATATCAACTATAGTGGGAGAGACAGACACCCGCTAGCCACTTATGTAAAACTAGCTGCATGTCAAGTGTGGAACAGGTCTCATGTGCGAGGACATATAAAGTTTGTCTGGGTCGCTTCATCCCATTATGCTACCAGTATCCAAAATACATGAAGGATGTAATAACATGATCATCAGCGCCCACATATTCATATGTGTTCTAACTATACAAAGTATCTACGCATAGACACGGCTCTAATACCCCTGATGGGGTTCATTGCATGGAAAACAAAAAAAAGTTCCGACGGTTGAAACCACCAAGGTCATATCTAGGAGATACATGTAACGGTTTCAGATGGAATCACCCTCAAAGACCGTAACATAGGATAACATTCCCGCAAACAAACGTGGCTGTTGTAGAGTGTACATGACCGTCCTCAAGGACGCGGTGACAGTACCACAAGTGTAGCACCTCCATAGTCGGTCACACATACGATGTTCCGACGACTTTCATCCCTCGCTCCAGTGCGACAGCGGAAGTAGTGGATCCTAGGGAACTCCACCAACACTATTACATGGTGGTGATGGTGGTGGAGAAGATCTTGAGCAGGGCTTCTCCTAAGAACCTCGCTTTTGGCAATGGACAAGGCTAGAAGAGAGGAAGATGCCAACCAAAGGGCATATGAGAGGAAGGGTGAATGGTGTGAGATGAGAGGAGGAGGAGGAGGGGCCTTTTATAGGTGAGGGGCAGCCCGAAGGGCCATGGCACTCAGCCATGGTGGTACCCCACCTCTCCCCCATTTATGTGGGTTGACACTCCACTCACATCAATTTAGCTCCACTCATATTCCATTTAATTTCCACTAAAAAAATCAAAGGTCTTTCCATTAAAGAACTTTAATTCACTTGTTTTAATGCCACTCAATTTAATGAACACATCATTTAATGAACACTTCATTTAATGAACACATTAACATTTGATCCCCTCATAATATTCTGATACACCAAAACTATTTCTGCAGTTTTTATCAGAACAATTCCTTTGTTGTCCGGTATTTTCTCCCGTGTTCCCTATCCACTCAAATGCGCCGACTACCCTTAAGTGTGTCTCCCTACGGGACGCGAAGTGAGGACATGATTGAGACATTCTTCGATCAGTAATCATTAGCGGGACCTGGAGATTCATAATGACTCCCACCAGCTCAAGCGATGATTTAGTGATCGGATGACCGTTATTCGTAGTAACCAATTCCCTTTGTCTTGCGATATTTTACTTGTTTGGGATACGATCATTCGGTATCATCCATACCTAGTTCGATCATGTTACTAACAAGTACACTTTTCTTGTTCCCATGATATCACTGAGAGGGACCTGAGTATATATCTCTATCATCAGGATGGACAAATCCCATTCTTGATCCACGAGACTCAACTGATACTTTCCAATTATCTGACGACACCTTTATAATCACCCTGTTATGGTGTGACGTTTGATGCAATCAAAGTACTCTTCTAGAGTCAGTGATTGACATGATCTCATGGTCTAAGGATTAGAGTTATTTCGAATGACGTTATAGTAGTGTAAACATAATGGCATGATTGTGTTACTATACTTTGGGAGTATGTTCATCACATCATTCAATCAATGTTGTGACCTTGTTATTAACAAATCCAATGTCATGATGATGAAACCGTGATCATCAGTTAATCAACAAGCTAGTGTAATGATATGCATCACTAGGAACCTTTTCTTTGTTTATTAAACACACATATATTAACGTTTCCGGTTAACAAAATTATAGCATGAGAAATAAACATTTATCATAAACATGGAATATAATATAATAACCATTTTACTATTGTCTCTCGATCATATTCCTTTTATATAACTCATGCATAGAATTAATATATACGTAATCTGGTTGTCTACATTGGCTAAACTAATCATTTCATAATCCAGCCACTTATAAGTGTTGACTACAAAGTTGTGCCTTCCCTTGGAGTTTCGCAATCCAAATACTTGTAAGCATAGATTTTGAGGCAGTCGAACAAGGTTACTGTCTGATCTTCATAAGTTAGCTTGTTTTGACATCATCAGTTTTATACCTTGGTCTATTTCTTGATGTGTCATCTGTGTACAAGGTTACCCCTATGTTGCTTATGAGATTCAATATGAAATAAGGGACCGCTTCTTGCATCTAACATCGGATTTCTTAGTTTCAGACATGTCTAACACGTAAATCATATATTTGTCTACTGATTAAAACACTCAACCCCGCACATGCTCATATATTTAATTTATGGTAACACAAAAAAATGTGTTGCCTGAAGTGAATACAACACACCTACCATGCTCTGACAAATAGACTATAGGCAGCACCGCGAAGTGTGCATGTCCACCTAGTAGAATTCAAAAGGAAACTTATTCAAGCACACAAGGTACTCGTGACACTGGGGGTCGCCATCCCTCTCGTCCTGTCCATGTATCGATTTGGCTGTGCATGGAAGCACACCACCTCCACTCCTTCACTCTCGTCGGTACTCCATCTTGTTAAGGTAAACTCCAATGCCACTCGCAAATGGACCGCACGGAACTTAATCTATCCTTATGGACCGATGGCAGGGCCCAATGGCCACCAGTAAACTGAGCCCGACCCGCGGAGCAGTTCATGTCAGCGCATCCTCCACTCAAGTTTGGACGGTGTTTGTAACATCCCAGCGTTTAGGAACCAACGAATGGTAGAAATATAAATTTGTGCATTTGCATACATTCATCTATAAAATCAGGGTGAATATTTTGCAAAACAAAACCCTCGAGAGATCAGAGTTTCTTTCACTATTTTGAGTTAGGGTTTAGTTCACAGGAGTGTTTGCTATGAATTCTGACATGAACCTTAGGAGATATTATGAATTTGGGTGAATAATTTGAATGCATATTTGAAATTTGAATAATACAAAAATATTACTGAATTAGAAGTAATAGTGTTTATTTGATGTCCAAAAAGATTCAATTCTTATTATTGTTTGAAACTTAAACAACTATAAAACAATAAAGGAAATTGATACCAAAATAAATTTATAACTTAAATAGTTATTATGATTTCTTTCCTTTATTCCACAAATAACAAATGAATACAAAGGATTATGAAGAAAGTACTTTACAGAGACAATATTGAAGGAAATTAAAGCTTTATTGATAATAAACACATATTACATTGCCTTTACAAAAGAGGAAAAGAAAAAGATTACAATTGAAAACTAACAGACTAGTCCTAACTAAGCCTAGTCTAAATCTTCTTAATCTTTACTTGAACTTGTACCTGCAAATAAGACATAAATAGAATAAAACAAAGTGAGGGGTTAGTATTAGATTGCTCTCAGTTATTAACAGTGAAGTGCACTATTTTCCCTACATCATTGAGCCAAATCTGTTTAGAAGAAGGGACAAAACCAGCAAGTGTAGTATCTATTCATTTCATAATTTTAGCGTCAGAACAACCTCATTGGATGGAAGGGGCAAGTTTCACCAAGATAAGGATTAATAAATAGATGAGGGGGTTTAAAGTCAAAATAATTTGATCTCATCCACGACCAAATCAATAGTGAAGCTGCTCACACACCTAAATACATGCATTGAGGTGTCAACCGCAGAGAACAAGCAAGTAGTTTAAAACCCAACAGCATAGTGCAAAGCAGAGCTTTGCTAGTCACTCCATAGAGAGCCAAACACCAGTTTTTCACCAGAACACACAAGAACACTATAGGTTCTTGCAAACCACCACTAGAATACTCACGTTTCAACACAGCAAACCCAGTAAAGCACCAGCCAAGATGGTGACCTGAGGAGAGGGTGGATTGAGGTGGAAAGCAAGGTCACAAAGGAGCAGAAGCACCAGGAGGAGCAAGCCAGGGCCAAAGGAGAAGGCAGCAGCAACCAGCACCAGGCTACCAAGGGTAATCCCTAACATTTTCAATCCAATAGTGAATCTGGAGCATATTCATATGAGTAATCATGTTTATATATGGATCTGATCATGCAAGTACATGATACATACATAAAAAATAAGCCATCAAGTAAAAACAAGGGGTTTCTTCTTGAGGATGGTCTCAGACCAACATCATAGACCAGGGGAACTAGTTTTAACTAGATGATACTAATCATAGATGTTGGTACAGGGCACATCCCCAACTGGGTAGCACATCTATACCTAGCAGATCTATGATCTCTGGTTTGTACAAGTTCAAGCCCAATATCTCTAAACAAATCATTCCAAACATATCTATCTCAATAAAGCTAATCATTTTCCTAAACATCATGTATAATAGTATCTCAACATCTATCATCAGGCAGAGCCTTTGATCATAAAAATGTTTCACAAGAAGCATCAGACTAAGCAATATCAGCCAGCAGTAAAGCGTCATCACCAAAAAGGAGTAAGCTTACAATCACAGCCACACAGATAGCCACATCAACTTAAACTTGCTCAATAGCATGTTCTCTGATAAGAGAACTAAGTGTCTGTAATTAAACAACAAGTGTTAACTGAAAGAGTAACCATGCATACTCAATAGAGAGCATCCCAAATCTAGCATAACAGTGAGACACAACCCAATAAAATGGATTTACATGCAACAATATGAGCATCCACATAAATATTCAGTATGTCTTCATAGAAGGTTCTCTGACAGAGAATAGGGTAACACCAACAAGATCAGTAGAGCATAATTGACAGAGAACAGGGCAACACCAACAAATTTAGCAAAGTGATCACGAACAGATTAATAAAAACATGCTCAACAATGAGTATAACACGCATGCCTAACAAGCCATTATTCAGGAGAGTAACACAATCATCTCAACCCTAGAAACTTAACTGAACATCACTACAAGGGGGTACTGAACCCTAGGTTCAGAGATGAACCCTAATAGGGGGTAGTCACAGTAGTCAAGCCTGTCATGGCATACTAGAGCACAGAGAGGAGCACATAACACTTACTCACGGTGATCTCAATAAGATTGAAGTGGAAGCAAAGAGGTGGCTAGCGATAGTGAGTAAGCAGCAGCACGGGGAGCACCCCGAAGGGGCGCTGCAACCCACGCCTACAGCATGTTGGAAGCGGCCGGAGATGAAGGGGAACACGCCACGAGTAGCCAGAGCATCGTTGAAGAAGCACTGGAGCGACCAACCCTAACCCTAGCCACGAGCAGGGGTCAGCGCGACCAGTGGAGGGCACTAGTGTAGAATCAGTCAGGACAGCAGTGTACAGCGGCATTGACTTTGTCATCCACAATAGCTTTCGCCACAGCAGTCGGGCTTGGCCAGAATCGCGCGCAGCAACGGCAGCGACATCGAGCGAGCGAGGGGAATCGCGAGAGAGATGAGGGAGAGAGTGAACGCGTGGGGGTACTGGGCCGGTGGGCTGCCTAGTATAGCCTAGGTGGTCTTTGACCATGCCATGTGGGCTAGGTCCGGATGGGACGGGCCAGCCCAGCAGGACGGGCCCGCGTCTTAAAAGACTTATCTAAAAATAATATTTACAAATAAGCCCTCGAAACAAAAATCATCTCTATAAAAATAAATATAAATTCTAAAATATAAATTATATATCTATGAACTCAAAAAAATATCCTTTGCATAGTAAAAATAATAAATATAGTTCTAGGTAACTAAATTTATGTCTATTATTATTGTATTTTTCCATTTTGGAATTTTATAAAAATAATTAAAATACCTAAAATTGAATAAAATTCACTTTTAAGATCCTAAATAAATATATTATGGTAGAAAAATACTAAGTTGTATTTTTGGCGAATAAATCTAGTTTGTTAAAAATAAATTCTTTATTCCTTGTTGGAATTTTAAGAAAATAATAGAAAGAGTTAAAAATTAAATAAAATTATTTTTCAACTCTTAGAATAATACTAGTTATCATAATAATACTAGATATAAGAATTATGTGAATTTAATAGTCTTTGAGTAATGCATTTCTTTTATTAATTAAAGAAAATAGTAAACCTTTATAAGATGGGTAAAACACGGAAAGAAGAAAGATAATAAATCATTGCATCACATTACTATGCATCGCATATTGCTTCTCTAAATATTGTCCTTACCAGGCAATAATGGTTTTCTATAGAAACCAGAGCTCAAGGTCAGGTGGAAGTATCCGACTTCACTACCTTGCAATCATAAGGCAAGTTCTTCCCTTGCTCATGTCCTTTGAGAGTCTTCATGAAAGTATTTGAAAATTGTGTGTTATCACCTATGTTTTAAAAGAGACAGAAAAAAGTATTTTCCCAAACAAATTAAATGCTATTATCATCCTAAGTGGTGATAAATACTAAGAATGACAATGGAATCTAAGATTCCAGTTGCCAAACAACTAAGACTTAATAATCCATGACATCAGCGATTCTAGCACCGTATAATACACGTTAACCATAAGATTTGGAATGGGATGGAGAAGTCAGCTGGATCTTCTTCCTTTTGCATGGACGGATGGCCTTATCATGAGGCTAGTGATTTCTTGTTGAGAACTTAGCACAAGGGTGGGACCCCTTAGCTCCCCGCGATATTGCTGTCTAGATTATCTGTGCATAGCTGTCTTGGTGGAGGTTCACCATAGCTAATGGTGGCTGCCAGGAAGAGCTGCTTATAGAGTCTTCAAGAGGCTACCTGAAGTGTAACTGTGGTAAACCTTCTTGGGGGTCGTGTCTTCATGTGGGGCCATGGATAAGGGCAGTTATTGGCTTGGATCATCTACTGGGCCCCACATCAAGGAATTATGGACGGGAAAGTATGCCCGGTTGTGCAACGAGGATTTGGTCTCTTATGGGTAAAGCAAAACACATATGAAGAGTGTAAGAACTGTAACTTGTTACTCCTTGTTCCGGGAAGGAGCTACGAACGCGGTAGGAAAGGAACTCCATGAACTTCTGGTCAACCTGTGAAGGCTGATGGGCATAGTTTTTGATAATAAAATCAATCTTCGAAGAAAGTTTTACGAAAACTGCATAGTGCCAATGACTTATAGTCTGAGGTGGTAGTTAGAGCATCAAACATCCCACCATGCGTATAATTAACTTGCTGGGTAATGTTGTTACTCACCCTTTCTTTTGAACCCCTTGCTAGACTCTAAGGAGCAGAAGGATAACTAGGTGTATGCTACAGAAGTCCAAAACAATGTCTACTACGAAGATCTGGACCTATCCGGTGGAGTCGATGGGGTGGACTACGGGATACACTATGGAGCTGTAGACAACAAGTTAGAGTAGTTCTCAGGCTGGAAATTAGTTATTTAGGTTGAGCCGAGCAGCACGAACACTATAGAATAAACTGTTGAGCTCACGTCTTTCTTTATCCTTGAGTCTTTCATTTCTTCTGCTAAACTTTTTAAGTTATTGTATGGTTTGTAAGTTTGAAACATCCAAAGATCTCAATCTTTTGGTATTGTAATGATAATGTGTATGTTTGTATTTTGGACCTGCAATGTTTCTGTTGTACCTCTCTGAGGGATGTAATATTTCCGGATGGTGTTCCGTGAGTGTTATGTTAACAACTATAGTATACTCCAACATGAACTGGTATGCTGGGTCACTGCAGCTGGTATAAGAGCAATTGCTTTGACCTTAGGATGGAAACCTAGTAAAGGGAATTACTTGTAGGTTTCTAGGAGCAACGGTATAGAATTTGCTAGAATATATGATGCATATTCACTTGGGAATATTTTTTTATATCGTTTTGGTGAGATAATTCTTTATTATGACGTACTGTACTAATTATAAATATTTGTATACAGCTAGAATGGCACCAAAGTTTTCTAAGCAAACTTTTACTAAGGCGGAGGATAGTCTTGAGGATTGATACATTGCAAATGTATCCATAATTTTTGATGTTCCATGCTTGGTTTTATCCACTTTCTTGTGTTCTGTCCACACTTTGGAGTACTTTTCATATGATTTCTTGGACTAAACTATTAACAAGAGCCATAGTGCCAGCTGCCAGTTTTCTGCTGTTTTTGGTTCGGGAAAGTCAGAAAGTGAATATTCTCGGAATTGGACGGGACAAAAGCCAAAGTGCCTATTTTTCCGGAAGTCATCAGATGCCATAATACGAGACGGAGAGGGGCCAGGAGGACACCACACCACCTGGCCGTGCAGCCCAGCCTGGCCCATGCCAGGGGGTGGTCTGGCCGCCTCCGGCACCCACTCGGCCTCCCCTTCCGCCTATAAGATGCCCTCGGGACAAAAACCCTAAGTACCCGATCAAAAATCTACGAAAGAGTCTGTAGCCGCCGTCATCTCCATCCCTAGATCGGGAGGGATCTGAAGCTCTTCCCGGCACCCTGCTGGAGAGGGGAATTCATCCTAGAGGCCTTCTTCATCACCATGCAAGCCTCTGGTGTGATGCGTGAGTAGTTCATCCTTGGACTACGGATCCATGTAGTAGCTAGATGGCTGGTTCTCCTCCTTTGTGCTTTCATGTTTAGATCTTGTGAGCTCCGTTCATGATCAAGATCATCTATTTGTAATTCTGCATGTTGTGTTTGCGGGGATCCGATGGATATTGAGATGCTATTTCAGATTGATTATTGATTCTATCATGTCTTTGTTATTTGTGATCTTGCATGCTTTCCGTTGTTAGTAGCTATCTTGGCTAAGTAGATGCTAGCAACTCCAAGAGTTAGTTTTTATGCTCGATAGTGGGTTCATGCCTCTGGTTTGGGGAAGTGACATAAATCTCTAAGGTACTAGATGTGCTATTGCTACTAGGGACAAAACAACAATCCTTTGTTCATAGAACAATCGTATTGTTTACTTTACACGCAATTCGTAAAGCAATAATTTGTTGCTTGCAAGTTAATACTGGAGGGGGTTCGGATGATAACCTGAAGGTGGATTATTAGTCATAGATGCAGTTGGATGGCGGTCTATGTATAATGTTGTAATGCCCAATCAAGTTCCAAAGGAGTCAAGATGATTAGAATATGCTTGTATTGCTTTTCTCGATGTTTCTCAATTTCCCCGCTGTAATTTGTTCACCCAGCATGTTATCTATCTAAGGAGAGCCACCTATAGTGAACTATGGATCCCGGTCCTTTTTATTTTACATATAATCTACAAACTGTTTACTGCTTTGTGTTTACTTTCTGCAAACTATTACTTCTTTCCATTCGATACGTCTAATCCTTTGTTTTCAGCAAAACACGGTGAGATTGACAACCTCATCGCAAGTTAGGGACAAAGTTCTGTGGTTGTGTTCTGCAGGTCTCCACGTTGCTACTAGCACCGGTAGTGCGCCCTGCCAAGGCTCAGCTAGCAACACCTTTGGGGTGTTTCCTTGCTATTACTGGTTCGATTAAACCTTGGTTTAATAAGGGAAACTTGCTGCTGTGCTCATCATACCTTCCTCTTGGGGTTCCCAACGAGCTCTACATCAACACCGCACCAGCATTTTTCTGGCGCTGTCAACACTGAGCCATCAAGCATTTTTCTGGCGCCGTTGCCGGGGAGTCAAGGACATCTTCACAAGGGGATTCCCTCATAACCAATCTCTTTACTTTGTTATTTTTGTTTTGTTTAGTTTTTTTTGTTTGCTTGTTTTGTTATAGAAAACACAGAAAAATTAGTTTTACTAGTTTGCTTTCTTATTTGAATAACACAAAAAATATAGTTCCTATCTTAAGTTGCCACTATGTCTAGCCTTGCTCCAATCTCTATGTCACCCGAGGAAATGATTTTCACTTTTAAACAAGGAATTGAGGAAATTTTTAAGGAAGCTTGGTCTAGAATCTCTGATCTACATGAAAAAATTGAGCCTAAAATGACTCAAAGCTTGTTCCTTAGCAGCTTTTACCTTGGAATTGCTCTTTGCTATAGATATGCTTTAGATGCTGTTGTTGGAGGAGATTTCCTCCAATGTAATGAGGATGATGCTATTAATTCTATAAAGAAATTGATCCTCACTTACAACTTGCCTAGCCAAACTGATATTTCTTTCACAAAAATATTTGCTAGGGTGAACACACTTGAGACTAGCACTGCTAGCTTAAAAGATTGCTATAATACGCTTAGGGAGCATCACAATTATGTTCCAATAAATTCTGAACCATCAAAGTGGCTCCCTACAGTAAAGATTGAGATAAACACTGAAACTTTTCAAGCTCGCTGTGATATCATGTCTGAATTTTGTCTTATGCCCAAAGATATTTATGAATCTTTGAATACTTGGGGGCTTACTGAAGGAGGAAAGAAATATCTCTTGCTAATAATTATACCATATTACCTATTGGAATAGTTGAAGGAGTGTTTACAAAGATCCTTGGGAAAATGATTTCTATTGATTATCTTGTTATTGAATGTGCAGGAAAAGGACAAATTACACTTGGAAGGTCCCTATTAGAACTCCTTGGAGCAATAATAGATGTGGGAAAAGGGACCATGCACCTTACTTCTCCAGCAAACAATCATATTTTCCCCAAGGTTAAGAATAAAATTAAGAGAGGCAAGGGCAAGAAATTTGGTCTTAATGCTTCTTCATTTGAGAACACTTGATTCTTTTTCTTGCTTCTTATGCCTAACTTAAAGGCGTTAAAGAAAAGTACTTATTGGGAGATAACCCAAAAGTTTTAGATGAGTCTTGGAAGTTATTACCTCAGTAATAACCGCTCCTTATCCTTTTTATTTGCTTTTTGTGCCAAGAGTAACCTCAAATGAGAGAGAAGTAATGATTGGGAAAGTTGTTGTCCCAGAACAGATTTCTATGCTTCACTGTAAAAAATCGTGTAAAATCTCTGAATGTCTTTTTGAGGCGTGAATTTCTGCTGCTTCTGCCCCAGGTTGTTATCTAACTTTCGTTAGTTCAACACTTTTTGATTTGAGCAACAGAAGGTCTTCGAAAAAATTCGTCTTTACCTGCTGGTCTGTTTTGACAGATTTCTGCCATTTTCTGCATTTGCTTCTTGTTGGTTTCTTTTTGAGTTCTTTTGGGGAATTGACATTTTTGAGGGAAGAGCTACAGTAGCTAGTGTTCTAGTGAAAGTTTATTTGGTGTTAGAACTGAACCTTAAGACTTATTTATCTTGAGTGCACTAATGTTGCTAATAAAGATTGTGTGAAGTTTTGTATGAAGGAAACATTTCAAGTGTATGGAAGGGATGAGTAATGAGATGAAAGATGGACTAAAGCTCAAGCTTGGGGATTCCACGCGTGTCACCCCAAGAAATATCCAAGAAGTACAAGCGTCAAAGCTTGGGGATGCCCAAGGCATCCCCTTCGTCATCAATAAAAATCCCAGGTTTCTTCCAAACGCTTCATTTTTATTGTTTCATGCACAGTTGTGTTGTTCTTGGAGCGTCTTCTTTTTTTTTCGTTTTGGTTTTTCGGTTGCTTTGGTTTTCTTAGTTTGATGAATAAATTGGTTTGACCCCCTCTTTCATACATCAGTTTGCAAATAGTTTGGTTTGGTTTGGAAAAGAGTAGGAAAGTTCATGCTTATGTGGTAAAAAGAGCTTGTTTTTGACTGTGGCCTATGCTTTGTCATGCCATTCTTGATATTGTTTTGGCTTTATGCTTAGTATTCTTTGCTGTAGCATGACTTGTTATAAACAATTGATATTGCTTAATGTGCCTTGGATGAATCATGCGTTGTTTTAGCATATTAAAGCATAATATAGTGATATTCTCCTTTGATGCTTTATTTGGGTTGACTTGGCGCATGCTCACACCATGTTATGACTATCTCAAGTCACCATATCCTTTATGATAATTTAGTTTTCAACTTGTAGTATCACTTTATGCTTTGATCAATGCTGTTTTGTCACTCTGCATGATTATGGCCATTATTGCTCTCTTAGTTTGTCGCTCCCAGTCTTTTGCTAACCTCCACAACCAAGTATGAGTTCCACTCATGCATCCAACTCCCTAAACCAAGTTATTCCAAAGAGTCCACCATACCTACCTACTAGCTTAAGCTATTCCAAGTATATTCATGCTTTTGTTTACCTTCCAAATTAAACTTGTTATGAGAAAACTAGTGATTAAAGCTCTCACGAACTTGATGGCACACTTTTCTTTTCTTGCCCTTAATAAACTTGAACTATTGTGTCGTCTATGTTGTATATGCTTGCACTTATTTGTTGGGAATTAGCAGAACCATGCTTTCATGGGGAACACTTTCAACATTGCACTTGGTACTTGTACCTAGTTCATATCATGGTCTTTTGTATATGGATGTCGTCGGTGTGAAATGAAAGGGGAGCTTGTAAGTCCATGGAGTTATGTATATGTGTTAGAGAAACGTCTGGGCCGCTGGTCTAATCCATGCTGACATGGTGGAAACCTGCAGCGTAACCATAATGAGCTGTCTATGAAGCATTCTTCTTATAAAAAAAGTGTCCTATATTGAGAACAAAAGAAAAAAAGAAAAAAAAGAGATTATGAAAAGAGGAAATAGATACAAAAGCACCATATTCCCATGGTAAATAAGAAGATTGCTGAGATGCTCGTTGTCTGCTTGCCTTGTCATTTTAATATGGCGATTCTTCCGTATCATCGGGCAAGGGGTACCCCGTTGGCGGTTCTCTATGATACACATGTACTTACGATGACAAGAACTTACCGGTGACTAAACTTGAGTAGCATGAGGAGCGACCCTCATATTCAAGGGACATGAGATTTCTAACTTATACTTCGTCAAGCATATACTCCATAGTTTGTTCACTTGCTAGAAGTTTCTTTGTCCTATTGCTAGAAGTTTGTCTTTCATGTTATGATTGAAGTACTATAATCCCAGCTTCGAATGTTTTACAAATACTTTGATCATGTCTTTGATGGTGCATGTCACCTCAAAAATTATTCTTTCTTTTTATCATTTACCTACTCGAGGACGAGGAGGAGTTAAGCTTGAGGGTGTTGATACATTGCAAATGTATCCATAATTTTTGATGTTCCATGCTTGGTTTTATCCACTTTCTTGTGTTCTGTCCACACTTTGGAGTACTTTTCATATGATTTCTTGGACTAAACTATTAACAAGAGCCACAGTGCCAGCTGCCTGTTTTCTGCTGTTTTTGGTTCCAAGAAAGTCAGAAAATGAATATTCTCGGAATTGGATGGGACAAAAGCCAAAGTGCCTATTTTTTCGGAAGTCATCAGATGCCATAATACGAGACGCAGAGGGGCCAGGGGGCCACCACACCACCTAGCCGCGCGGCCCAGCCTGGCCCATGCCAGGGGGTGGTCTGGCCTCCTCAGGCACCGCCTCGGCCTCCCCTTCTGCCTATAAGATGCCCTCGGGATGAAAACCCTAAGTACCCGATCAAAAATCCATGAAAGAGTCTGTAGCCGCCGTCATCTCCATCACTAGATCGAGAGGGATCTAAAGCTCTTCCCGGCACCCTGCCGGAGAGGGGAATTCCCCTAGGAGGCCTTCTTCATCACCATGCAAGACTCCGGTGTGATGCGTGAGTAGTTCATCCTTGGACTACGGATCCATGTAGTAGCTAGATGGCTGGTTCTCCTCCTTTGTGCTTTCATGTTTAAATCTTGTGAGCTCCGTTCATGATCAAGATCATCTATTTGTAATTCTGCATGTTGTGTTTGCAGGGATCCGATGGATATTGAGATGCTATTTCAGATTGATTATTGATTCTATGATGTGTTTGTTATTTGTGATCTTGCATGCTTTCCGTTGTTAGTAGCTATCTTGGCCAAGTAGATGCTAGCAACTCCAAGAGTTAGTATTTATGCTCGATAGTGGGTTCATGCCTCTGGTAATCTGGGGAAGTGATAGAAATCTCTAAGATACTAGATGTGTTGTTACTACTAGGGACAAAACAACAATCCTTTGTTCATAGAACAATCATATTGTTTACTTTACACGCAATTTGTAAAGCAATAATCTGTTGCTTGCAACTTAATACTAGAGGGGGTTCGGATGATAACCTGAAGGTGGATTATTAGTCATAGATCCAGTTGGATGGCAGTCTATGTATAATGTTGTAATACCCAATCAAGTCTCAAAGGAGTCAAGATGATTAGTATATGCTTGTATTGCTTTCTCGATGTTTGTCAATTGCCTCGCTGTAATTTGTTCACCCAGCATGTTATCTATCTAAGGAGAGCCACCTCTAGTGAACTATGGATCCTAGTCCTTTTTCTTTTACATACAATCTACAAACTGTTTACTGCTTTGTGTTTACTTTCTACAAACTATTACTTCTTTCCATTCGATATGTCTAATCCTTTGTTTTCAGCAAAACACGGTGAGATTGACAACCTCATCGCAAGTTGGGGACAGCGTTTTGTGGTTGTGTTGTGCAGGTCTCCACGTTGCTACTAGCACCGGTAGTGCGCCCTGCCAAGGCTAAGCTAGCAACACCTTTGGGGTGTTTCCTTGCTCCTACTGGTTCGATTAAACCTTGGTTTCATAACTGAGGGAAACTTGTTGCTGTGCTCATCATACCTTCCTCTTGGGGTTCCCAACGAGCTCTACATCAACACTGCACCAGCATTTTTCTGGCGCCGTCAACACTGAGCCATCAAGGATTATCTGGGAGAGTTGACGAATCAGCATCGAGAATTGTTGGGAGTATTTGGGTGTAAAGCCAAGATTCCAGTGCAGACTTTTGAATACTTTGATGGTCAGATGATAGCAAAGTACCGAGTCAACATCTATTTACCGGAGAAGCTTAGACCAAATTTCGCTATGCCACATGGTGAAGGTCGTAGTCAGTCCGTAGCATATAATATTGCACTAGTAGAAGCACTCGCCACTATTCAGGAGCACAAGGCAGAATTACTTGTAGGGAGCACATACACTGTGACTCCTCATGATTCCATAGACTCAGATTTAGCTGTGAATCATCTTTTCAATTAGTCAAGGAGCATCCAAAGTTAGCTTCTAAGTACATGGATCAATATCGGATGGTAGTAGAGTCTCTCTACAATGCTCATCATCTAATAGTAGAAGACCATGATAGTATGCTTGAGGATCTCACTAATCCTAAAAAAGGGAGTTTGTAGCAGCTCAGTTAGATAAGGAGGCATGTGGTGAAATTAGTCCGTTATCCAAAGATATGCCTAGAGATCCAGTATCATATACACCATATCCTTATTCACCTATACCATAACCCACTGATAGCTGTGAGATTCGACACATTTTTAATGGCTTTTATTGATGGTTTTCTCCCGGATTTGATCGTTTTCTGGTTTTACCTAATGCTAATACTTCGGTAGCAAAGAAAACTTGGTTTTTAATGTGCGTTTCAGGTTCTGAATGTCAACAGGAGGATTTAAATAGAGAAACACAATATTCTGGAGAAAACAAGCAAGTCTCACTTTGGAAGCATGCAAGAGGAGTCAACAGAAGCTTCAACGAGCAACTATACAGCGGGAATATTTTTTTTGGTTGTATAGTTATGGCCGTATAGTTGCCGCCGCCTCTGTCTTGTCAAAGGGACAACTTCCGTGAAGGTACGGGAGACGAAAACACAACACAACAGCCGCCACACCATCCACAAGGGAGAAAGAAGAGATCCGGAGAAGAAGGATAAGACGTTCTTAATCTCGCTCCACAATCTTCGACCTCCTACCCAATACACCCCACAACCACTACTTGTACTCGAGAGAGAGAGAGAGAGAGAGAGAGAGAGAGGGATCTCCACCTTGCAAGACTAGGGTTTGAGATTGTTTCTTCCCATCTTGAATTGTGTTGGATATTTTTCTATTCTTATTGTGGATATCCACGGTAATACCAAGACGCATTCCCTTTATTCAATTATATTGATGATCTGTTCTTCTCTCATGTGTGAGTAATTCCCTTGGGCGCGGGAGATGTAGGGGATTGGTGAGATGTGATGTTCCTTCATATATTTTCCGTTAGTTTGTGATTGATTCTAATTACTATAATATCTGTGCTTGACTATTTGTGGGATGCCTAATGCTTGTTATCCAATTAAGGGCCCAGACAACATGATACCTTGTTCTACATAGATAAGATCTTGTACGCTAGTGGATCAGAGACCCTCGGGTGACACGGGGATATCGATGGAAATCTAGTTGACTCGAGGATAACAAGTAACCACTGTGCTTATTGCATTAGTCCGGTCCAAGGAGCTTAATTGCCAAGCGACCTGAAGGGTCTTAATCGTCTAGTGTCTGACCATGGTTTTGGTAGTAGGCTAGTAGGATTACTGAAATTGGGATGAAATCTACCAAGAGGAGTTCCGGCTAATTATGGGTTGGTCGCCTACACATATATCTATAAGATTATAATTGTTACATTTACCATTCATCCACCTGGCACAGTCACTATCACCATGAACTGAATCTCCCCGCGCCTTCTTTCGTCATCTTCAGGAAACAACAAACAACCAAAGTCCCTCTTTATTTTTATGATTTATATTTCTGAAGTTTATATTTTAGTTTTATTTAAATCTATTGCATTTAATCAAACCCCATTCCTATTTCAACACTTGCAGTCAATTCACTCGAAGACTTGTGACAACTTCGGGTGTGACAGAGACTTCACCAATAAACACTTACCTTTGGGCTCCCTGTGGGATCGAGATCTGAACTTCGAAACTAGCTACAAACGATCTGTTCTCTTGCAGACATCAAGCTATTTTCTGGCGCTGTTGCCGTAGAGCTAAGCGCTAAGTGTTTATATTTTGACATTTTAGGTGTTGCTACTACAAAATGTTCTCCTTAGGAGACAGAGGGTCTACACGCTCTGGTAGGACCTACCTGCCAGATTATATTGAGCGCGTGCCTGCTCAGAGGCACGAAGAAATTATTGAAAAAGTTTTAAGATCAAATAAAGTTGAAGTTGAAAACCTGAGTGATATTATGGAAATTATGTCTATTTACAGGACAACTCCTATGAAACCTGAGAAAACTTTGAGGGAATATAGTGCTCCAAGTTCTAAATTTCTTAAACAACCAATAGAATTGCCTAATCCTGGAGTTAGAGAATATTGATTTGATGGTGGAATCATTAAAATTTTGTAGGAAAAAGATTTTTGTGGAAGGGAAGATGAAGATCCAGGAAGACACATTAGAGAGTTTGACGATGTGATAACATCGCTCGGACCAAAAGGTTTGCCCAGAGACTTCTCTTGTCTTAAATTATTTCGATGGTCTCTTAAAGGTAAAGCTCTAGACTGGTTATATTCTCTTCCTCGCCATTACATTAAATGTTGGGAAAACTGCATTACTAAATTCATAAACAGGTTTATTCCTTTTAAAAAGGTAACTGAACTAAGAAAGAACATAGGCAATTTTAGTCAGAACGTGGGAGAAAACTACCCACAAGCCTGGGAAAGATTATTTGGAATGATCAATAGTATTCCTAATCATGGCTATTCTGAACTAACAATTTCCCTTTTATTTTACCATGGTCTAATGTACATAGTTGCTTGACTTCTCAGCAGGAGGATCAATAAATACTTTAACTATTAAAGAATGTTTAGAATTAATGTCTACGAGGGCTAAGAATGATTCTTTATATAATCCTAATTTTGTCACTAAGCCAGAAAAAGGGATACTTCAGATAACTCCTGATCTTATGCCTGAGGTACAAAAAACTATGAAAGAAAAAGGTATACCTTTTGAACTTGATAAGGAAAACAAAGAAGTTTTGTTCCAAGTTTTTACTAAAGAAGATGAAACTAGAAAAGTTTTTTCAATAATTAAAACATCGACAAGTAAAATCTCATAATAACTTGCATAGGCATTTCCAAAAACATAAAAGGATTTTGGTAGAACTCACGGAAAATTATGATGAGATAGGCCATGAAATAAAATTATTTCATAAGTATCTTAGTATGATTGAAACCCAGTGTGAGCAAATAGCATCTGGTTATGAAATTTTTCTTCGTGAAGACAAAGATATTTCTGTTCTTGCTAATGTTATCACAAGGAGGGGTGCAGTTGTTACAGGACCCTTAGGACCACTGGAATATGAAGCTGAAAAAGAGCGCAAGCAAAAAGCCTTGCTTTAAGCAAGCCAAGAAGATGATACATTGGTGGATCCTCAAGATGAAACTAAGACGCAAGAGCAGACCAAGGGGGACCAAAATGATGCACAAGATGATTACTATGACTCTGTGTAGAGACGGTTGATCCAAGAGAAGATAAAGAAACAAGTAAGGAAGATGAAGTTGTTGTAGTAGAAAAGAAGAAAAACAATAAGCAACAACAAAAGAAAGCAACAAAAGAACATGACCCCCCAAAGAAGGTAAAAGACAAGAGTAAGTCATGTGAGAAGAAGCTCCCTTATCCTAATCGAAAAAAGAAAGCACCGGATGAGGTAATTTACAATTCTTTTACAAAGGCACTTAGTGACCTTCGTCTGGATATTACATTTGCGAATGCAATCAAAGTTCCAACTTATGGTAAATTCCTTCATGATATTCTTAGTAGAAAGAAAGAAATAACTGAAACTATTGCCATGGGAACTAGCTATCCTACTAACGGGAAGTTGTTGCCTAAGTCTGGAGATCTCGGAATACCAACTATTTCATGCTTAATAGGTAAAACTGATATTCACAATGCCTTGTGTGATCTAGGAGCAGGAGTTAGTGTAATACCATACTCCCTCTATAAAAGGTTAGGATTAGGGGAGTATTCTCCTACAACAATCACATTACAGATGGCTGACAAGTCCACTAAACAACCTGTTGGTATGATTGAGGATGTCTTACTTAGGATAGATAAACATGTTATTCCCACTAATTTTATTAGTCTTGATATGCCGGAAGATGAAAGATTATCTATAATACTTGGAAGACCTTTCCTTAGTACTACAGGTGCATCAGTAGATTGTGCAGAAGGGAAGCTGATCTTTAATGTTTATGATGCTGAAATCATCCGGTACTTTCCAAAGAAACTAGAAGCAGGAGAAAGATATGTTGCACTGGCAAAACGTGTTCATGTGGTAAGTGCCATTGATAAGGGGCAACCAAAGGTAAGAATTCGAGAAAAGAGAAGAGGTTGAGTTATTCAATCATTCTTAATAAATGCTTGATGGGAGTCAACCCATTTTTGTTAATTTAGTAGAATGAACAACAAAAAGTTCATCGCATTCCTTTTTCACAGACATTCTTATGCAAGCGCGCCCATGAAGATGCAGCTGTCAAAAATTAGTAGAAACGTCGATTTAATAAGTAGAGAATAATAATAAGAGTAAAAGTTTGAGTTTTCTATTTTCCAGAACCTAAATTTTTTCTTTTAATATGGTAATGTTGGTCAACAGTTTTTATTGTCATTTTTCTGTTAAAAACTAGGTATTTTGTTAAGTTATGGGATAAGAAGGTAACCTCAAAGAAATATAATTTTTTTATGTTTACTGATGGTTTAACAACCAACTATACGATGGAAATAAAAATTTCGGCCGTATAGCTCTGGTCGTATAATTATCTTTGCATCACCAAAATTTTCTTCGAAGGCACAGACAGTTTAATGACCAACTATACGGCAGGAATAAAAATTCCGACTGTATAGCTGCTGTCGTATAGATATCGATGCCTCTGTACAAAAATTTCTGAAAGGTACTGAGAGTTTAACGACCAACTATACAGCAGGAATAAAAATTTCGGCCATATAGTTGCGGTCGTATAGATATCAATTCCTCCATAGAATTTCATTCCAAAGTTACTAGGAGTTTAATGACCAACTATACATCGGGAATAAAAATTCCGACTGTATAGTTCCGGTCGTATAGATATCGATGCTAGTTTTTGAAATTTATCTCGAGAGACAGACAGTTTAACGACCAACTATACGGCGGGATCATTTTGATCCGGCCATATAGTTGCGCCCGTATAGCTGATTTCTGAATAAAGACACCCTAGTTTGCTGCGCCGCCGCAACTATATGGGCGGAACAACTTTACCCGCCCATATAGTTCTGGCCGTATAGGTCGGCGCGACCACTTAATTGCACTAGGGCGGCTAGGTCATCCTCCTCTCCTCATTATTTATCTCATATTCTCTGTCCAAACCTCTCAAAATCCACCTAGAACTTTCAATTCTTCGTGGATTTCATCGTTTGAGTGGGGGATCTCTCCCTATCCATGCTTTATTTTCAGATTTTCATGGTTGAAACTCTCGCATTGATGTAGTGGATGAACTCAAGCTTATATTGTTTTTCCTATCAATTTCTCACGTTAGGATTGAATTTTTCCACGTAGGATCATTCATATATCATATAGAAACTATACGCCTAAGGTTTTATGGTGAAATTTTCTAGTGCATCATGATGAACAAAATCGGTAACCTTTTTCGTTCGAGCAAGCGCCAACAGGGTGAGGGCTCAAGCTCGCGGTCCCGAGATTCGCACAACTCCAAGTTGGACGTTGTCTCAGTGAGGAGGGTGCTGCCCACAGGTTGGGTCAACTACAACTTTCTCACGGCGGCAGGGTTGAAGGAGGACATCGACCTCATGTGCAGTAGGTCGGGGCTGGCGGTGATCAGCTTCGCAAGACATGAAACCTACGCTGAGCTCACCCACGAGTTCGTTGCCTCCTTCTACGACGACCACAAGGAGAAAGGTAACATGTGCACTATCAGCTTCAACATGAACGGACAGCACTATGACATAAGTTACGAGCAATTCTGCACTGCTTTTGAGCCTCCCTGTGCTGGGGAGCCCAATATTACTAACCTCTATAGCGTCACAAGTGGGACGACTTGGGAGGTTATTTCTGTTAATGGTGGCAGGCACTTTTATCATAAGAAGATGTCCACCATTCAGAACCCAACCATTCGCTACTATGCTCTATTCCTCGCCAACACACTACTGCGGAGAGGTGACACAGGCTCCATGGCCAATGCGGACATGGCAATGATCACCAAGGCTCTTTTCCCCACTTCACCACAGAGCCCTAGTCCTGCAGCTCTACTCATCCATAACTTCCGCCACCAAAGCAACAAGGCCAAAGGTGATATTCGTATTGGTGGATTGGTAACCCACTTTGCCTTTGCATTGAACATTGTACTACCTATCATGGAACCTGTTGACGGCTCCAAACTTATGGACATCAATTATTTGACAGCTTGTGGCTTCCTTGGTGTTTACCATGCTAACCCGAGGCTCCGGGCATATCAATTTGGTTATCTTGATGATGTATAGGGTGAGCAGGATCAGTTGCCCTGCCCTTGGGACTTCTCAATTGTGGACAAGAACGCTTGGATCCTCACCAAGGACCAAGTGACGACGATCTTATCCGAGCACCAGCCCGATGAGGAGGAAGATGGAGTACAATAGGATGATGAGGAGAAGTAGCAGGAGGAAGAGCAGGGACACAACCCTACTTGGGAGGGACAACAGCAGCAGGGAGGAGCAGGTAGGAGCATGGGACCCGTGGCCCAACCAGCCACATCAGGGGTACGGCTACGTCCCCTACCAGGAGTTCCAGCAGCTCAACCAGCGTGTTGGGGAGATCGACCACACTCTTCAGGATGTGAATGAAGATGCGAACACTTTGACCCACAACTTCAGTCACTTCATGACCCACTTCCCTAACTTCTACCAGCAGTATCGGCACGAGCCGCCAAATGACGGCAACAACTGAGCCTGGCAATTGCCTAAGATTGGGGGAGGTTTGAAAACCTCCAAACTTTGCATACATATTTTTATTTTCTTCTTTTGATTTATTTTATTGTTTCAAATTTGCATGTTTTCTTTTATCTTTGCATGTCTAAACCAAAAATACAAAAAAATAGTTATAATTTTATTTTGCAAGTTTGTTTATTTGTTTCTCTCGTAGATTGCTTAATTTTAGGTGACTTGGCAATAGGAAAGCATAGAGGGGTTTCGACTTAAATACAAGAATGAAGCAAGCTAGAGGAGGTATCACATTCCTTTCATCATCCTCTCTGCAGCCTTAAATTAATTCTACAAATATTTACTCGCTTACACTAAGGATGCTCCCCACTTAGCTTGTTATCCCATAAATTCTATTCCTTTGCTAGTGTCTCGTTTTTAGCCTTGAAACAACGAGCAAAGAACTTGGTTTCAAATACGTACTACATTCTTACAACAAGAAAAATCATCTAAAAGATGACTCAGGTCCATGTTTAGTCCGAAGAATTTAATTTTTGAACCACTCCATCCCATTTGAGCTTAATACAAATAGACTTGATAGTACCCTTGATTGAAATAGTTTGATGAAACAGATGCTTCGAAATACAAGAAATTATGCCACTAATTTTTCTGATAATTACCGTAAGATAATTCTTGACGCGTGTCATTACAACTCTGTCATGCTCCATGTGGAACTATTAACTCCGCTGGCCAGTGAACGATCTAAATTTGGGAAACCACTTGATTTCGGCTATTGAGTTATGTAAACGTCTGTAGCAGCAATGATATGACGGGTAAAAATTTTAGTCTCCTCATGGTTTCATGTTCCAAGTGAAGTTGTAGTACTCCTCTGGCCCATTATTGCTCAACAATTGTTTATTGGCATGATCACGAGTGCACAACACAGCCCCAATTAAACATGATAAAAAATAGTGGCATGATTTCTCTATGAAAGAGATAAAGTTTTTGGAAGGCAAAAGAAAAGAAAAGAGGTGCTTTGATAGTCTTGAGATTTTGACATGGGATAGATGAATTGTTCTAAAATTATAAACTTTGATGCCTACCTAAGTACTCTTAATTGGGTAAACAAATAAGAACAAAAGGTTTTCATCTCTCTATAAAGAGTGACTAAAAGAATTTGTCTCACTTTCCTAGCTAAACCGTCGACACTTGCTTTGGCATATGATTTATTTGCTAACAAGATACACGTGGTTAGGAAGTGGAATCAGTGGAATCTTGTGAATACTTGTATGATTATATTTAAGATTGCAGGCATTATGAAGAAAATAATTTGACACCAATTCAAACTTGTGAGTTCCTCTATTTTTAGTTTTGAATCTTTGCTATTCTTCTTTATTTCCTTGTCACTCGAGGGCGAGGAACATCTAAGCTTGGGGGAGTTGATAGCTGTGAGATTTGACACATTTTTTATGTCTTTTATTGATGGTTTTCTCCCAGATTTGATTGTTTTCTGGTTTTACCTAATGCTAATACTTTGGTCGCAAAGAAAACTTGGTTTTTAATGTGTGTTTTATGTTCTGAACGTCAACATGAGGATTTAACTAGAGAAACACAATATTCTGGGGAAAACAAGCAAGTCTTACTTTGGAAGCATGCAAGAGGAGTCAACAGAAGCTTCAACGAGCCACTATATGGCGGGAATATTTTTCCGGCCGTATAGTTGCCGCCGCCTCTGTCTTGTCAAAGAGACAACTTCCGTGAAGGTACGGGAGACGAAAACACAACACAGCAGCCGCCACACCATCCAGAAGGGAGAAAGAAGAGATCCGGAGAAGAAGGAGAAGATGTTCTTAATCTCGCTCCACAATCGTCGTCCTCCTAGCCAATACACCCCAGAGCCATTACTTCTACTTGAGAGAGAGGGATCTCCACCTTGCAGGACTAGGGTTTGAGATTATTTCTTCCCATCTTGAATTGTGTTGGATATTTTCCTATTCTTATTGTGGATCTCCATGGTAATACCAAGACGAATTCCCTTTATTCAATTATATTGATGATCTGTTCTTCTCTCATGTGTGAGTAATTCCCTTGGGCATGGGAGATGTAGGGGATTGGTGAGATGTGATGTGCCTTCGTATATTTTTCGTTAGTTTATGATTGATTCTAATTACTATAATATCTGTGCTTAACTATTTGTGGGATGCCTAATGCTTGTTATCCAATTAAGGGCCCAGACAACATGATACCTTGTTCTACATAGATAAGATCTTGTACGCTAGTGGATCAGAGACCCTCGGGTGACACGGGGATATCGATGGAAATCTAGTTGACTCGAGGATAACAAGTAACCACTGTGCTTATTGTCAAGCTTAATTGCCAAGCGACCTGAAGGGTCTTAATCGTCTAGTGTCTGACCATGGTTTTGGTAGTAGGCTAGTAGGATTATTGAAGTTGGGATGAAATCTACCAAGCGGAGTTCCGGTTACTTATGGGTTGCTCGCCTACACATATATCTATAAGATTATAATTATTACATTTACCATTCATCCACCTGGCCTAGTCACTATCAACCTGAACTGAATCTCCCCACGCCTTCTTTCGTCATCTATAGGAAACAACAAACAAGCAAAGTCATTCTTTATTTTTATGCTTTATATTTCTGAAGTTTATATTTTAGTTTTATTTAAATCTATCACATTTAATCAAAACCCATTCTTATTTCAACACTTGCATTCAATTCACTCGAAGACTTGTGACAACTTTAGGTGTGATAGAGATTTCACCAATAAACACTTAACTTTGGGATCCCTGTGGGATCGATATCTGAACTTCCAAACTAGCTACAAACGATCTATGCTCTTGCAAACATCACCCATCAGATATCCGGATGAAGGTACTAGTTATCCAATACCATAGAATTCTAGGGGAACTGAAGATTCGGAAATTCCTATCAGAAATTCTAAAGGATGGAGGTATGGATCGATAGACGGATCTACTGGGAATCCTATTCCTGCAGAATATTCTATTGGCAATGTCGGGCAAACTAGTCGAATGGGATTGATGTCTTATTTCACTAATGGAAGCTATGTCCACGTGGAGGATGTAGAGTTAGATGGGGAAGATCCCGAGGGAGTAGAGTTTGAATCCTCTGAGTATTCCATGACTTCGGAAGATGTTCCTAATTCTGTTTAGAATGATGAATGGATACAAGAGCTTTATGGAAACTCTGATGTGGAATATGATGTTGCAGATGAGTTAGATAAGTTGTAAGGAATGGACGCACTTCAGGTGGATGACGTGTCGAGTCCTGATACTTCTGATACCGAGTACATTCCATCTAGGAGGCAAGCTATTCCACAGACTGTGTGTCAGACTTCACGCCAGCACGGATGGATTCCAAGCATGTACAACGAGCATGGAGGCTTCTAAGAAAAAGAATCACATGGAGAGTTAGTAGTTTGGTAATGCGTATTGTAGAGTTTGAGGGCTTGAGGTAATAAGTGAGGTAGCACTCACATGGATATACAACAGTTGTATAATATGGGTTGTAATGTATATTATGTGTGTTGCATATTTGGTTCCTATTTGGATCTTGATTTCCATTGTGTGACTAGTTCTGGGCATGAAGTTGAGCTCAGAAAGCATGGCATGATGTAAGTATGAGTTTCAGTTTATGTATAGGACTAGGGGGTTATGGAAACAGTTGTAGAGGACGAGACTGAACAGCAGTGCTTAGAGCGTGAAGCTAAGGGAAAGGCGGATGGAGACGCCAGAATGCAGGCAGATCTACCACCAGCACCAATGAAGCCATTGATGGAGCATGATTTCATGCAATACATGCAGATGATACAAGACTCCCAGAACAAGTTCATGAAAGTATTAATGGATCAAGTTGGAAATCAAAGGGAACCTGAAGGTCTTGGTGCAACCACAACTAGGAGGAAAAACATCATATGCAATAATTCTGGACTTCTAGGGCATTTTAAAAAGGAATGCTAGAAACCGGTGATCCTATGCTATGGGTGTGGCCAGAAGGGGCACATGAAGCCTGATTGTCCCAAGAAACCACTAGGTGGTTGGTCCATTTTAGGCGTTGGTCAAGCAAACGGTAGAGGCAGACAACCTAATAGAGGTGGAAATTATGTCAAGAACAACAATGGCAAGAGGAGAGGACCTAACAGAAAGTTGAACTGTGCGACCATGGAGGAGGTGGATAACTCGGACCAAGCGGCGATAGGTATGCAAAATATTCTCAACAATTCAGGAAAAGTTTTATTTGATATGGGTGCAACTACTTCATTCATGTCTGAACAATTTTTGTGATAAGTTTAGGATTAGAAGGGCACCGTTAGAACAACCTATGACCGTAGTTACCGCTGGAGGGATTGTGATAGTGAAAAATATTAAACTAAACCAAGTTATCGCAATCTATTGTCAAACCTATTATGCGGATCTTTATGTGATCCCGTTAAAAGGGATAGCGGTAGTGCTAGGAATGGATTGGATGACTAAACATGGAGCACAAATCAACTTTGAATACAAGACTGTCTAAATAAGGACTCTAGGAGGAGGGAGATTAGTTTTCCAAACAGATAAACACACACATATAGAAGTGGAGCTGCAATGAAACTCCATGAGTGAGGTCAAATTGGAGGATATTCTTATAGTAAATGAGTTTCAAGATGAATTTCTAGCATAATTACCAGGAATGCCACCTGATAGGGAGATAGAGTTCACTATTGACCTAATACCTGGTATAACACCTATTGCTTAAGCACCATACAAGATGGGTCCTAAAGAGCTGAAGGAGCTTAAAGAACAAATTGATGAGTTGGACGGGAAAGGATTCATTCAGGAAAATGTATCCCCATGGGGAACTCCAGTGATTTTTGTTGATTAAAGAGACGGAGGACGACAGATGTGTGGAGATTATAGAACAACTATCCTTTGCTGAGAATTCAGGATTTATTTGATCAAGTCAAGGGATCCGAAGTGTTTTCCAAGATTCATCTGAGATCAGGCTATCATCAAATCAAGATTAAGCCTAAGGATATTCCAAAAACAGCATTTGTGTCAAGATATGGACATCATGAGTATTTTGTCGTACCTTTTGGGTTGACTAATGCACGAGCAATTTTCATGAATCTGATGAACAAGGTTTTCATGCCATATCTAGACAAGTTCGTCATAGTATTTATTGATGATATTTGGTTATACTCAAAGGATAAGGAGGAGCATGCTGATCACTTGAGGACGGCGTCACAAATACTGAGATAACACAAGTTGTTTGCTAAGTTTAGTAAGTGTGAATTTTGGTTGGACAAGATTGAATTCCTTGTTTATGTCATTAGTAGGGATCAGTCAATCCATCCAAGGTTCAATTAGAATGTTGGATTGGAATGCACCAACCAATGTTAAACAAATCAGAAGTTTCTTAGGAATGGCAGGTTACTATCAGAGGTCCATTAAAGGTTTCTCAAGGATAGCAGGACCAATGACCAAACTTCTGAGGAAAAATACTCCTGTTGTGTGGGATTAAAAGTGTGAAACCAATTTTCAAGAGTTGAAGATCAAGTTAACTACAATACAAGTCTTAGCCGTACCAAAAACTGGAAAAGACTACACGTTGTATTGTGATGCATCCAATGAGGGATTAGATTGTGTTCTAATGAAGGATCGCAAGGTAATTGCTTATGGCCCTAGACAACTCAAACCACATGAAATCACCTATACAAGACATGATTTAGAATTAGCGGCAGTAGTTGGAGGCATTTTCTCTATGGAGCAAGGTGAATTATACACCGATCACAAGTGTCTCAAATATTTCTTCAGTCAGAAGGAACTGAACATGAGGCAGAAAAGATGGCCGGAGTTGGTCCAAGATTATGACCTTACAATCAATTATACTCCATGAGAGGCCAATGTAGTAGCAGATTCTTTAAGACGAAATAGGGCAGATGTGCAACTGACAAATCGGGAACTACTAAAGGAATTATAAATGGATCTGGAAAGGTTGGAAATACAGTTCTTAAGAACAGAACTTCGTGTAGGATTAGCTACCATGAGGGTTATGGAAGAGCGAAGTATTGATCTTCGTCATGAGATCTATTGACATCAACTTGATGACACATTCATTGCTAAAGAAATCCAGAGAATTTTTGAAGGTCACACATCAGTTTTTCACCTTGGAGATTATGGACCTTTATGGTTTCAAAATCATCTTTGTGTACCAGATGTACCGAAGATTAGAGAGATAATACTCCGAGAAGCACATGAGACACCATATTCAATTCATCCAGGAAGTACAAGGATGTACATGGATCTTAAAGAGTTATTTTGGTGGAACAATATGAAAAGAGACATGGCAAAGTATGTGTCTGAATGCCATACCTACCAGAGAGGGAAGGCAGAACATCAAAGTCCGGCAGGAGCACTACAACCACTAGAAATTCTAGAGTGGAAATGGGAGGAGATTGGTATGGATTTCATTACAGGATTACCGATGACTCCAAAGAGGAGGGATATGATCTGGGTAATAGTTGATAAATTTACCAAGAGTGAACATTTTATTCCATTGAATTAAAAGGATAATGCTGAGAAGATGATAGAAGTATATGTCAATGAGATCGTGAGTAAGCATGGAGTACCCAAGAAGATGGTATCTGATCGAGGGTCTGTGTTTACTTCACCATTTTGGAAGCAACTACATGAAGCACTCGGGTCAAAACTGGATCTCAATACAACTTACCATCTAGATACCAGAGGTCAGACAGAAAGAACTAACCAAATCTTATAAGATATGCTCAGGGCATGTACTTTAGATTTTGGAGGCTCGTGGGAAGATCATCTACCTTGGGAAGAATTTTCGTACAACAACAACTATCAGAGTAGTCTGAAGGCAGTACCTTATGAGGTATTATATGCTCGCAAATGCAGATCACCAATATGTTGGTATGAACCAGGTAGTAGAAAAGAATTTGCACCAGATTATATCAAGGATAAGTAAGACATTATCGATACCATCAGAGACCGATTGAAGATAGCTCAAAGTTGTCAATAGAGTTATGCAGATCAAAGTCGAAGAGCATGACATCCAGAAGTTGGAGATATGTTATATCACAAGGTTAGTCCAATCAAAGGAGTTAAGAGATTCGTAGTAAAAGGGAAACTTAGTCGAAGGTATATCAGACCATGCAAGATTTTGGAAGAGAATTAGAAAAAAGGGATTTCTACTTTCGTACCCTCGGTTCGTTAGTTGTACTCAGTTTTCCCTAGCCTCTTTGTTTTTCCTCACTTTTTCCCATATCCTTGTATGAAACTCTCACATAGTCCGAAGCTTGCTATCCGTCATGAAGGAAATATGCCCTGAGAGGCAATAATAAAGTTGTTATTATGTATTTCTTATATATGATAGATGTTTATTTTGCATGCTAGAATTGTATTGATCGGAAACATCAATACATGTGTGTTTAATAAACAAAAAGGGTTCCTAGTTATGCCTCTCTTATAGACTAGCTTGTTGATTAACAAGATGATCAAGGTTTCCTGATCATAGACATTGGATGTTGTTAATAACATGGTCATAGCATTTGTGAAATGATGTGATGAACATTCATCCAAAGTGTAGCATTACGATCAAGTCATTATGTTTATATTGCTATAACATCATACGAAGTAATCTTTATCCTTAGACCATGAGATCATGTTAATTTTAACACCTAAATAGTATCTTGATAACATCAAACGTCACACCGTAACAGGGTGACTATAAAGATGGGTTCAGTACTACGAAGGTGTTATGTTGAGGCTCATGGATCAAGAGTGGAATTTGTCAATCCCGATGACGGATAGATATACTCTGGGCCCTCTTGGTGAAATCACATTGAGATAGCTTGCAAGCAAGTGATGTGATCACTAGAATGTTATATCAAGGGAATGAGAAAAGAGTGCATGTCGGTAACGAGATCAAACTAGGTATTTCGATACCGATGATCGAATCTCGGACATGTATTATATCATGAGACAAAGGGATTAAATTACAAGCGTTAAAGGTTCTCACGATCACAGAAGTCATCATTGAAACTGCAGGAGTCAGTATGGATCTCCAGGTCCCACTTCTGACTATTGATCTGAGAGGAGTTTCAATCATGTCTGCATTATTCGCGAACCGTAGGGTGACACACTTAAGAGTTACCGGACACCATTTTGGAGCGCATATGTTTCAGACGAAAGAATTGCAAAGCGCAGGAATTGTTTCGATAGAAACCGGAAATTGTTTCGGGTGAAATTGCAGAAAGTGGTTCTGCATGTGATATTGAAATATTGCAAGGGGTTATATGTGAATGTTTGTTAATTAAAGTAATTAACAAAATTCTGAATAAATTTAATAAAAGAGTTTATTAAATGAGAGAGCATTAAACTTGGAGAATTTTAATGCATTTAAAGTGGGGACTTTAAAAGGGAATGTGAAGAGGCATTTTAATGTGGAGGGGTTACCACCACATGAATGGGGGAGGTGAGGGGTCACCCCCCCATGCGCCAGCCATGGAGAGGAGGGGCACCCCCTCCTCCTATAAAAGGCCCCCTCCTCCTCCTTCTTCACACCTCCTTGTGAAGGATCTCTCTCCCCTCTAGAATTATTCCCCCATGGTCTCGGATTAGCGAGATACATGTTCCCGGTGGCATTTCGTCTGGAAGGAGTTGCTGCTTCTGCTGGATCGCTGGAGCAAGGAGGTGGCGGTTGTCCGGTGGCTTGAACGTGTGTGCGAGTACGGATGCGCTGCTGAGTTGCGGCACTCGGACTTCCTCATGATCTTGAGATCAGCAAGTGTACGACTACATCAACCACGAGTTCCTACTCGTTAAAAAACTCGTTGTCTTCGAGGGTAAGTTATCGTTGGATGTATGTCTACCCGTTGCTTTGTACTTAGTAGATAGATCTTGGTGTGTAGTTCTCATCGTAGGATTTTTTTTGTTTTCTATGCTGCGGACCCAACAGTGGTATCAGAGCGTTATCTATGCGTAGGTGCTTTGCACGGGTAGTACACATATGTTTATATGTGGGCGATGATGATCATGTTATTTCATCTTCTATGTACTTTGGATATTGGTGGCATAGTGGGATGAAGCGGCCCGGACCAACCTTACATGTCCTCGTACATGAGACCGGTTCCACGACTGACATGCAACTTGTTTTGCATAAGTGGCCGGCGGGTGTCTGTCTCTCCGACTATAGTCAATATCTGATTTTCAACGAGTTGCTAATAACTTGGTTATCCTCATTGTGGTTCATGTTCGTAGGTGAGAACGGTTCTATCTCCGAAAGCCCTAAGCCACGTAAAACTTGCAATTGATAAATTAGAGGCATCTAGTTTAGATCGTTGTTGAGCTAGTGTATTGATATGGTATTGTTGTAAGTAGATGTATGATAGATACTCTTACAACACATTCAATGTGTAAGTTCCATAGACCTTGGCCTTACACACAAAGGAATGATAGAGATCATACTACGATGCAAATGATAGAGATCAAATGCATGGACCATATCATCTCACTTTACACATTAGATGTTAGCATCTTATACTGCTAGTTTGGCGCTTTTGGTAGCATTGTAAGATGATCCCTCATTTAGATATCAAGATAAATATGTTCTTACTTGTGTATGCACCGTTCTATGGATCGTGTTTCGAGACATCACGTGATGATCGGGTGTACTTGACTCTACGCTTTCAGACAACAGGTGTAAGACAGTTTTACACACGCGAGTACTAAGGTTCTTACTTGGCGAGCCTAGCATGTACAGACATGGCCTCGGAACACGGACCGAATGGTTAAGCATGAGTCATATAGTTGATATGATGCCCACATAGATGCTCGCCTTTGAAGCTACACCGACTCATGTGATGATTGGACTTGGTGTAGTGGATTTGGTTCATGTAATCACCAAAAGGACACGAGGGATGTCATTTTTGAGTGGGAGTTCATTAGTAATTTGGATTAGTTGAACTCAATATATCATAAACTTAGTCTAAATAGACTTTACAAATTCTATTGTAGATGGCACCACCTGCTTTTAATTTCAATGTTTTCATGGAGAAAGAGAAACTTGCTGCGAATGGTAGCAACTTCACCAACTGGGCTATGAATTTGAGGATTCTCCTCACTGCTGCACAAAAGCAAAATATGTGCTAGATGCACCGCTAGGCCCCCCACAAGCTCCTGATGCCCCTGACGAGGAAAAGAATGTCTATGTGACTCGTCAGGAGGACCACAACTTAGTTCATTGCGCCATACTATATGGGCTAGAGCCAGAACTTTGTCAGGAGTCAGTATGGATCTCCAGGTCCCGCTTCTAACTATTGATCTGAGAGGAGTCTCAATCATGTCTGCATTATTCGCGAACCGTAGGGTGACACACTTAAGAGTTACCGGACACCATTTTGGAGCACATATGTTTCAGACGAAAGAATTGCAAAGCGCACGAATTGTTTCGATAGAAACCGGAAATTGTTTCGGGTGAAATTGCAGAAAGTGGTTCAGCACATGATATTGAAATATTGCAAGGGGTTATATGTGAATGTTTGTTAATTAAAGTAATTAACAAAATTCTGAATAAATTTAATAAAAGAGTTTTATTAAATGAGAGAGCATTAAACTTGGAGAATTTTAATGCATTTAAAGTGGGGACTTTAAAAGGGAGTGTGAAGAGGCATTTTAATGTGGAGGGGTTACCACCACATGAATGGGGGAGGTGAGGGGTCACCCCCCATGCGTCGGCCATGGAGAGGAGGGGCACCCCCCCTCCTATAAAAGGCCCCCTCCTCCTCCTTCTTCCTCACACCTCCTTGTGAAGGATCTCTCTCCCCCTCTAGAATTATTCCCCCATGGTCTCGGATTAGCGAGATATATGTTCCCGATGGCATTTCGTCTGGAAGGAGTTGCTGCTTCCGCTGGATCACTAGAGCGAGGAGGTGGAGGTTGTCAAGTGGCTTGAACGTGTGTGCGAGTACGGATGCGCTGCTAAGTTGCGGCGCTCGGACTTCATCACGATCTTGAGATCGGCAAGTGTACGACTACATCAACCACGAGTTCCTACTCGTTAACAAAACTCGTTGTCTTCGAGGGTAAGTTCTCGTTGGATGTATGTCCACCCGTTGCTTTGTACCTAGTAGATAGATCTTGGTGTGTAGTTCTCATCGTAGGAAAATTTTTGTTTTCTATGTTGTGGACCCAGCACGTCAGCCTTGCCGTTACGTGCTGACAAGTGGGGCCGTGTTCAGTCGGGTCCCGTAGTGGACCCTCGCTGTTACATGCGGACGAGTAGGGCCGCTTTCTATTGGGTCCCGTATTGTACCCTTGCCGTTACATGTTGACAAGTGGGGCCACGTTCAGTCAATTCCCGTAGTGGACACCTCTCTCAACTTATCCAGATCAGCATCGGACCCACAGCTTATTCACGTGAGCGCCGGACCCATAGCTTATCCACGTGAGCGCCAGACCCACAGCTTACCTTGGTCAGTGTTGCAAGATGGGACCCCCAAGCCAGCCTCGCGCCCGCGCCCTTTGTCTAGCTTCATTTTCATATAGTGAAATGTAATGCATATACGAAAATTAGACACCTTTGAACTCTTTTAAATCGCACTTAGGACATGATAATGTTGTGCTAATAAAATTCTGATCATTTATCATTTCCATGGAGTGAAATGTAATGCATAAACTTGTGTATACAAAAATTATACACCTTTGATTAAACTTGTGAAATGCATAAATCGTACTTAATACGTGATAATGTCGTGCTAAGAAAATCTTGAGAGATTATCATTTTCATAGAGTGGAATGTAATGCACAAACTTGCATATGCGAAAATTATAAACCTTTGAACACTTTTAAATCACACTTAATACGTGATAATGATGTGCTAACAAAATTTTGAGAGATTATTATTTTCTCCCCCATTTTCATAGACTGGAATGTAATGCATAAACTTGCATATACGAAGTTTATACACCTTTGAACTCTTTGAAATCGCACTTAATACGTGATAATATTGTGCTAAGAAAATCTTGAGAGATTATTATTTTCATAGAGTGGAATGTAATGCATAAATTTGCATATATGAAAATTATACACCTTTGAACTCTTTGAAATCGCACTTAATACTTGATAATGTGGTGCTAAGAAAATATTGAGAGATTATCATTTTCATATAGTGGAATGTAATGCATAAACTGGCATATACGAAAATTATACATCTTTGGACTCTTTGAAATCGCACTTAGGTCATGATAATGTTGTGCTAATAAAATCCTGATCATTTATCATTTTCATGGAGTGAAATATAATGCATAAACTTGCGTATATGAAAATTTTAAACCTTAGAACACTGTGAAATCTCACTTAATAACAAGATAATGATGTGCTAGCAAAATTTTGAGAGATTATCATTTTCTTTCCCCATTTTCATAGAGTAGGATGTAATGCATAAACTTGCATATACGAAAATTATACAGATTTGAACTCTTTGAAATTTCATTTAAAACGTGACAATATTGTGCTAAGAAAATCTTGAGAGATTATCATTTTCATAGAGTGGAATGTAATGCACAAATTATACACCTTCGAACACGTTCCCTTCAAATTATATTCAAGTTCATTTGTTTATGGAGTTAAAATACCGATGGCAAACTCGTTATTTTGGATGGATATAGGGGTTCCCCCGACAGATATAGGGGTTATCCTGTCCACTAGATCACAGAGGACCAATGGTTGGTGGGCACGATCCGCGTGACAACTGTCTCAACCAATCAGAACGTAGCTGTGAAGATGAGCATAGGTGCGAGAGATTGATACTAAGAGAGGGGAAAACTGAGTAGCACTTAAGAACCAAGGGCAAAACTGAGTAGAACTTAAAAACCAAGGGCAAGATTGACAAAGGAATTCAAATAGAAAATATAAGAAGATTTAAAAAATGGAAAGTGCGTATTTTATACAATAAAATACATCTTGGCATACATCAAACTATTTGCAATTCAAATATACACTATTTTGACAATTATTGCCTCATTCAGACAAACTATGTTTTGGGGAGGGATGTTTTGGGAAGAGGCTTGATTAGAAAGCCATGAACCTTCATAGATAGTAGGTGATTTGAGAAGTGGTGATTTAGGTTAAAACTTGGTTTATATACATTTATTATGGTGGCAGGTCATATAATAAAACTCCATGGTTAGATGCCACTATGTTTTTCTCTTTTTGAATTTGTTGCGCATAAAATGACTCAATTAGCTAGCTAAAACCTATTCGTTGACTCTATGTTGACCAGCCACCGGAGGGTAAAACTGCGTATATTGCACACGGCAATGTTAGTACTGGAGGGCAAAACTGAGTACAACCAAACTGCCAGTGTTACACTGGAGGGCAAAATAGAGCACAACTAGATCGCTAGGGTTAGACACGAGGGAAAAAACGTGACTCATGGTACGCGTGTGTGGTGCACGAGGTGGTAGCGGACACGTGTGTCTGTGCACGGTGCAGTAGCGTATGCAGTTACGCGGTGCACGGTGGTGCAACAAAATGTCGCTTCCCTTCTCCTTTAATAGAGGCCTCCTCACTCTCACTCATCACTCACTCGCTCACTCAACCGTCTCCACTATCTCATCACCTTCTGCAAACCCCCAAGGAAAACCCAACCATGCCGGGAATGGAGATGAACGGCATGGTGGCCATCAGTGCCTCCAAGGCCGCCGGCAAGGAGGCCCCCGTCCATGCATCAAAGGCAGTCGCCGTCCCCGTCCCCGCATCCGTTGTAGCCGCTAGTGAGGAGGCCCGCGCCGGTGAGGTGGCCCCGCCGGTCTCTGGCAGATCCTGCTCGGCTGGGACCCCTATGAGGAGGTTGATTACATAAGGCCGGAGAACCCCTATGAAACCAGCAACGCTGAACCATGGTCGGAGGTAACCAGGGTTTTCTCCCCTTCCCTTATTCTTCCCTTGTTCCCATCGTTGGATGCTAGATCGCATGTTATTACGGATCGGTTGTTCGTATTTTTATAGTAGCTAATCCTCTTGTGTTAGATCTTGTATTTCGATGAATCCCCGTGTTTGTATTTGAACCCCCCTATTCGTAGTTGGGATCACTATTTGATTTGGTTTGAGATTTGGGGAATAATAAGGAGATCTCAATTGGTTAATTTATGCAAATAATCAATCCCAATAATCAAAGTATCTCAATTATGTCCTTATTGCACTCTACTGCTTTTTCCAATAGGAGGATAGTAGCGACGACGAGTCCAAGGACACCAAGACTCATCATGTGCTGAGGCTGCTGAAGTTCGGCCAGTACAACAACTTCTTCGTCGGTGACGTGTATAGGTACCCCTTCTGCCCCACCAGGAGGCTCCACGCCACGGACTTCCACTCCCACATGAAGCATGCCGAGGATGTGAGGACCTGCGGCGAGTATGAACGTCCACGGCTTCATAGCCAAGCACGAGGCGCTCAGTCTTCACCTCCGCAACCTCCAGAAGGTGGCTATCGAGGAGGGTCGCATGCCCAGATCAAGCCCAAGGCGCCCAAGGTCAAGGGACTAGGCAGCAAGAAGTGGAGGAGGCACCAGAGGGAGGAGGCGAAGGCCCTCCTGGTAGAGGCCAAGAGGGGCCACTGATCTGCTGCTGTAAAGCAGCTTCTTTTGTCCTTCCTGTGTTGAACTTGTCCGCTGTTGCTGCTGAGAAGCTTAATTGTCGAACCTCATTAAGTACCGTACTATATAACCTATATTAGCTGCTTTATCTACATCTGCTATGTTTACTGAATTTATTTATGGTGCTGGTTAGATTTGCTGCTCTAGATTTGCTACCAGATTGGGCAAAAACGAGGGCAAAAGGAACAATGAATGAAGAGAGAAGCTTCTCTAGATTCGCTACCTTTTTGGGCAAAAAACACAACTGTTAGCGAGAGAGAGAGAGAGAGAGAGGAAAATACGCTCTTAAAAAGGCCAATCATAAAAATAACAAAAAAGAAAACTTCCAATTTAGGCGACAGGGCGCATGTAACCACCAAACACGCCCCATATGGTCCCACACCACGTCCCCCATAATCAGCGAGAGATGGATTTCTGGTCGATGTGTATCCTAGCCCCACCTATCAGCATGTAACGTCAAGGCGACATAACGTAACTCTGCACGCACGACCCGCCCCAACGCGGTTCCACCGGTCAGCATGTAACGGTCAAGCCTTTGACCTGATGGCATCCCCCGTCCAAGCGTATGTGAGGGTTTCGGAGTGGAGGGAGGGCAAACGTGAGGAAAAACTAATCGGTTGGGGAAAAGTGAGTACAACTAACAAACCTGGGGCACGAAAATAGAAATACCTAGAAAAAATTAAGGAATGGAGCTATTAAATACTGCAAAGTACAGTGGGCACATCATCCTGAACGGGAAGCAACATGGAAAAAAGAGGATGCTCTACGAGAAGCTTATCTCGAGCTATTTAGGTACACACCGGTAAAACTTCATGACGAAGTTTAATTTACGGGGGAATACTATAACATCCTAGCGTTTAGGAGCCAACGAAGGGTAGAAATAGAAATTTGTGCATTTCCATGCATTCATCTGTATAATCAGGGTAAAATTTTCACCAAACAAGACCTTGGGGAGATCAGAGTTTCTTTCACTAATTTGAGTTAGGGTTTAGCTCTTAGGAGTGTTTGCTATGAATTCTGACATGAACCTTAGGAGATATTATGAATTTGGGTGAATAATTTGAATGCCTATTTGAAATTTGAATAATATAAAAAGATTAGTGAATTAGAAGTAATAGTGTTTATTTGATGTCCAAAAAGATTTAGTTCTTATTATTGTTTGAATATTAAACAACTATAAAACAATAAAGGAAATTGATACCAAAATAAATTTATAACTTAAATAGTTATTCTGTTTTCTTTCCTTTATTCCACAAATAACAAATGAATACAAAGGATTATGAAGAAAATACTTTACATAGACAATATTGAAGGAAAAAAATGTTTGTTGATAATAAACACATATTACATTGCCTTTACAAAAGAGGAAAAGAAAAGGATTACAATTGAAAACTAACAGACTAGTAACTAAGCCTAGTCTAAATATTCTTAATCTTCACCTGAACGTGTACCTGCAAATAAGATAGAAATAGAATAAAACAAAGTGAGGGGTTAGTATTAGATTGCCCCCAGTTATTAACAGTGAAGTGCACTGTTTTCCAAACATCATTGAGCCAAATCTGTTTAGAAGAAGGGACAAAACCAGCAAATGTAGTATATGTTCATTTCATAGTTTTAGGATCGGAACAACCTCATTGGCTGAAGGGGCAAGTTTCACCAAGATAAGGATTAGTAAATAGATGAGGGGGTTTAAAGTAAAAATCACTTGATCTCATCCGCAACCAAAGCAACAGTGAAGATGCTCACACACCTAAATGCATGCATTGAGATGTCAACCACAGAGAACAAGCAAGCAGTTTAAAACCATAGAGAGCCAAACACTAGTTTTGCTAGTCATTCCATAGAGAGCCAAACACCAGTTTGTCACCAGCACACACAAGAACACTACATATTCTTTCAAACCACCACTAGAACAGTCATGTTTCAACACAACAAACCTAGGAAAGCACTAGCCAAGATAGTGACCTGAGGAGAGGGCGGGTTGAGGTGGACATCAAGGTCACAAAGGAGCAGAAGCACCAGGAGGAGCAAGCAGGGCCAAAGGAGAAGGCAACAGCAACCAACACCAGGCTACCAAGGGTAATCCCCGACATTTTCAATCCAATAGTGAATCTGGAGCATATTCATATGAGTAATCATGTTAATATATGGATCTGATCATGCAAGTACATGATACATACATAAGAAATAAGCCATCAAGTAAAAACAAGGGGTTTCTACATGAGGATGGTCTCAGACCAGCATCATAGACCAGTGGATCTAGTTTTAACTAGATGATACTCATCATAGCTCCTGGTACAGGGCACATCCCCAACTGGGTAGCACCTCTTTACCTGGCAGATCTATGATCTCTGGTTGTGTACAATTTCAAGCCCAACATCTCTAAGCAAATCATTCCAAACATATATTTCTCAATAAAGCTAAGCATTTTCCTAAATGATTTAGGAATCATACATGTATGATAGTATCTCAAGATCTATCATAAGGTAGAGCCTTTGATCATAAAAATATTTCACATGAAGCATCCGTCTAAGCAATATCAGCCAACATTAAAGCACCATCACTCAAAAGGAGTGAGCTCACAATCATAGCCACACAGATAGCCACATCAACTTAAACTTTCTCAACAGCATGTTCTCTGACAAGAGAACTAAGTCTCTGTAATTAAACAACAAGTGTTAACTGAAAGAGTAACCATGCATACTCAACAGAGAGCATCCCAACTCTAGCATAATAGTGAGTCACAACCCAATAAAATGGATTCACATCAGCTACAATATGAGCATCCACATAAAAATTTAGTATGTCTTCATAGTAGGTTCTCTGACAGAGAATAGGGTAACATCAACAAGATCAGTAAAGCATAACTGAGAGAGAACAGGGCAACACCAACAAGTTTAGCATAGTGATCACTGACAAATTAATCAAATCATGCTCAACAGTGAGTATAACACGCACCCCTAACAGGCCATTATCCATGAGAGTACCACAATAATATCAACCCTAGAAACTTAACTGAACATCACTGCAAGGGGTACTGACATGGGTATACCCTACAGGTACTCGAGTTTGGTATATATGGCCTAGATATAGCAGAAGCCCTCGGTGTTGCCAAGGCCCAATACTGAATTCGAGTGGCCCATGGACTCTCGATTGCTTGCGAGACAAGAAGAAGCTTAAGATAGAAAGTTCAAAGGGAAAACACTAATCTATAACCCACTTGACCTGCTACCCGAGACCTAGCCTATCTATATAAAGGCTAGGAGGGGGCGGCGAGGAGGACACACGCAACCCTAGTTTCCACAACTCTCGCTAGATTGCATCTGCGCCCCTATATTCTTCGATTCCTTCATTAATTCCAAGAGCAGACAAGCAAGAGTAGGGACCTCTACGAGGCCTGAACCTGGGTAAACCTTGCGTCCCTGTGTGCTTGTTTGCTAGCCGACTGATGCCTCTAGCGCTCCCTCCTTCTCCAAAACCCAAGTCCATAACAATGGGCATTGATGAGTTAAACCCACGTCAATTGGTGTCGTTCGTGGGAATTGGGAGTGTTGATGTCGCGGCTTCTTCGGCCCCATCAACCGCGATCTACAACTCCGCAACAGCGGAGATTCGCGAGCTCTTCGGCGCGTTCAACTTCACCGTCCACATGCCGGCCACTTGCCCGGCCTTCGAGTCTGTAGGTGATGGAATCAGTCTGGCGATTGGGAGTTTCCGCTTCCAGGTTGGTCAGATGGGCACGCTTCGCCTGCCTGACCAGCTAACGGCACCCGCGATTGCTCCAGCATCATGATTCCCGCCACCAATCGGCACCCTCAGCGGGTTCAACACCTCGGCAACAACCGGGAACATGGACAGCGGCAGCAGTCGCGGATCCGATCTGGGTGATCTCTCCACTGACGACGGAGCCTACGGCTCCGGATCTGAAAGTTGTGAGAGTAGCAGCTTCCCTAACCACTTCATGTGCATGGTCATCAACGCGGGCGACACCGCCGCCAATCGCGAAAATGCTGGCCCCGGATCTGGCACCGGACCGCCCAACGGTGCTGAACCATCCAACGACAGCATGCCCAATGGTGGCCCGACCAACGGTGGCAACAGCGTGCCCGTCAACAATGGAGCGGCAGTCGAACCGCCAACTATCGTGAACGAACACACAGGAGAGTGTGTCGTAATCAAACTCAACGACAACGAATGGGCCCATTGCCGAGAAGCTCTACGAGGCAACCCTCTACCCCCTGGCACGCCGCAGGACATGCTGATGGGCTACCATTGGCTACTAAAGGAGGATTATAGACACCAACTACATGCAATCATGCAACTCGAGGCGCGTAAAAAGGCGGCGGACGAGTCGAGTCATCGACGAGCTGGGCTCTCCTCCCATGGAGGATCCTTCTCCAAAGGCAATGAGTATGTGGCCAACAAGAGGCGATCTCAGATGGCCCATCTCACCGAGCAAGAATGCATAGAAGCTGCAAAAGTCCTCGACTTCAGCTCTATGACAGTCGACAGGCGGGGCAACGTGGTCCCAAAGACACCACAAGCCGCGGTGACAGCGGCCACCATGTACCTCCTCAACAACCAGCCGCCAACTAGAGATCCAGGAGCCGCAATGCACCGATCTATGATCGTGGGCTTGGGGCTAATCGAGGCCGCCCTCGACAAAGAACCAACACCGGAGCAAAAGAAAGGCAAGGCTCTAGCAAAACGCTATTCCTCACCCTCGTCCAGCAACGACAGTCACAATCTGTCTCAGTGTTGCCGCTCACGGCGACACGATCATGACTACGATGCGCGCGATGACCTCACGCAGCGCAAAATCGACAAATCAAGGGCAAGACGCGCTCGTTCGACTGATTTAGAAGAGGACGAGACTGAACTGAGCGGCGCCAGATGCTTCAGCAGGGCAATAAGGCAGAAGCGAATGCCTAAAGGGTTTAAACTCCCGTCGGAAAACTCAAAGTTCGATGGCCTACAAGACCCGAAGATCTGGTTGGAGGACCACATCTTCTCTGTCAGGCTTCATGGCGGGAGTCGAGGCATGGCCATGCAATGCCTGCAGCTACAGCTGCAGGGCGCCGCCCGCGCATGGCTCAACAATCTCCCGCGCGGATCCATTCGCAACTGGGAAGAGCTGGTCTACAACTTTGTACGCAACTTCAAGGGAACTTACAAAAGGCCTGCATCAATCGAAGAGCTGAGGAGCCGCCAGCAAAGGTCGGGCGAATCTCTATGCTCGTACATCCAGAGGTGGTCCATCATCAAAACTTCCACGGAAAACATCTGAGAAGACCCCGCAATCAATGTGTTCAACGGCGACGTTCACCGCATAGAGCTCAGGGAGGATCTAGGCCGCTCGAAACCCATAACAATCGACCACCTGATGGAAATTGCGAATCGGTGGGCCGATGGAGAGGATTCGGTGAAAAACCGCACCTACTCCGACGATGACGACGACCTCGGGCGTAGACGTGACCGTCGAAGCAAACGGCGAATGCGCATCTATGATGACCGCGACGACGTTAACATGGTCGCAGCCGGCTACACCGACAAACACGACGACAACCGCAACAGCTGTTATCGCAGCGGTGGATACCGCGACTCCGAGAAAACCACGTAGGTGTCGCAGCGCCGCACTCGCGAAGAGGCACCCACAACAACCATCGAGGACAAACTGTCCGGGTCGTGCAACATGCACTTTTACATCCACAAGCACGACGGCAAGAAAAAATCCAGCCACCTTCTCAAGGACTGCCACGAGTTTCTCAAGATCCACGAGGGTCTGGCCCGGATGAATCGTGACACAGTCAACAGGGGCTATGGAGTCGCCCCAGGCATCATGGCACATTGAGCTCCTCCACCACTGCCCGGACTACCACCACCCGCGGACGCACCTGTCCAGAATCATGGGGGCGAACCATATCCGCGACTCGTGGGCAACATGGGGATGATCCAAAAAGGGCGTCCCTCAAATCGAGTGCAGAAGGCCATCACCCGCCAAGTCAAACTGGCGATAAACTCTCCACCTTCCACCACTGAGTACCTTAGTGGAAGCGACTCCTGCATCACCTTCGATAGGCATGACCACCCGCACCAAGTTCCTCATCCAGGCCACTGTCCCCTCGTACTCGAGGCGCAGATCAGTGGCATTAAGCTCATGTTCGCAAGTACCTTGCGGGCGATGAGGATCCCTCTGACGTGTCTGGAAGTTTCAGACACGACGTTTCACGGCATCGTCCCAGGGAAAGGCATATATCCTCTGGGCAAAATCAATCTCGACGTCATCTTCGGCACACCGCAAAACTTCCGGCGCGAGCGCATCGACTTCGAGGTTGTCGACTGGCCTTCACAATATCACTGCATCCTTGGACGTGTCGCGTTCACGAGGTTCATGGCAGTGCCACACTATGCCTACCTGCAGATGAAGATGCCAGGCCCAAACGGCGTAATCACAATCAACGACAACTTCGAAAGGTCCGACAGCTGCGATAGGGAATTCAACAGAATCTCCCAATCCTTCGGCATGCAGGAGGAACTCGCAAGGCTAAAGGAGTCAACATACAACAGTCTGCCTCCCCTGAGTAGGCCAAGTTCACCCGACCTGTCTTTCGACTCGTCGGTGCACACGAAGAAAGTTCAGGTCCACCCAACGGACCCGACCAAGATGGCCCTCATCCCCAACAACTTGAGTTCCACATAGGAACTCGCGCTCGTCGAATTCCTCCGTGAGCACTGGAAAATCTTCACCTGGTGTCCAGCGGACATGCCAGGGGTTCCCAGGGAATTCGCCGAGCACGCACTAAATGTCAATCCAGACGCAAGGCCAGTCAAGCAGACAATTAGGCGATTGTCTAAACCAAGAGCAAAGGCAGTCGAAATGGAGATCAATAGACTCCTCGACGCCAAATTCATACGCGAGATCAAGGAAAGCACTTGGCTCGCCAACATGGTTCTACTACCTAAAAAAGACACGGATATCCTGTGGATGTGCGTGGACTTCACTTCTCTAAATAAGCACTGCCCAAAGGATCACTTCCTGTTGTTGCAAATTGACCAAATCATCGACTCCACCGCGGGATGTGAGCGTCTCTGCTTCCTCGACGCCTACTCAGGCTATAATGAGATTCGGATGAAGGAGGAAGAACAAGAAAAAACGGCGTTTACTACGCCTTCTGGTGTATTCTGCTACAACACAATGCTCTTCAGGCTAAAAAACGCAGGAGCCACCTATCAGCGATACATGCAGGCTTGCCTCAAGAATCAACTTGGTCGCAACATCCAAGTGTATGTTGACGACATAGTCATCAAAACAAAAGAGGAAGCCTTGCTAATCGACGATTTACGCGAGACCTTCGCCAACCTCGACCGCTACCGGATCAAGCTCAATCCAGACAAATGCTCCTTCGGCATACCATCTGGGCAACTACTCGGATATCTCATCTCAGCGAGGGGGATTGAGGCGAACCCGAAGAAAATAAAATCCATACTGGCCATGGAGAAGCCGAAGAACGAAGAGGCTTCCAGCAGCTGGCTGGGCGAATCGTGGTGCTCAGTCGATTCATCAGTTGAATGGGCGAAAAGGCACTGCCTTTCTACCAACTTCTCCGCAAAACTGACAAGTTCGAGTGGACCGACGAGGCACAAGAGGCATTCGAAGACCTCAAGCTTCTACTATCCACCTCCCCAGTACTGGTGACTCCGTGCGAAAAAGAACCATTGTCGCTCTACATCTCTGCCACCAACTAGGTGGTCAGCACGGTGCTCGTGGTGGAATGAGCCGAGGAAAACAAGGTCCACGGGGTGCAGCGCCCAGTCTACTACCTCAGCAAGGTGCTCACACCAACAAAACAGCGGTATCCGCACTACTAGAAGCTAGCGTACGATGTCTTCATGACAGCCAGGCGACTACGCGACTACTTCCAGGAGCACCCAATCGTGGTGGTTAACGACGCCCTGCTTGGGAATATCCTCAACAACCCTGACGCCACCGGACGAGTCGCACTTTGGGGAATCGGGTTGTCTCCACGGGACATTACATATGAAAAGCACGACGCGATCATGTCACAAGTCCTCCCTGATTTCCTCGTGCACTGGATGGAGAACTAGCTCCCCGAAATGCCAGATATGTCTTACCTCTAGACAATGCACTTCGACGGATCCAAACGAGAGGACGGAGCTGGCGCAGGTGTCGTACTAACATCGCCCCAGGGAGACAAGCTGAAATACATTCTGCAAATACAGTTCACATCCTCCAACAATGAAGTTGAATACGAGGCCCTGCTACATGGGATGCGGATGGCGAAAGCTTGCGGCACCAAGAGGCTCATCATCTATGGCGACTCCAAACTGGTGGTCAACCAAACGATGCACGAGTGTGACGCGCTGAACGACAACATGATCGCCTACCGCGACCTCTACGACACACTCGAAGGGACTTCGATGACTGTGAACTACGACACGTAGACCGCGAAAGCAATGAAGAGGCGGACACACTCGCCAACATTGGCTCCACCCATGCCCCCATACCACCTGGGGTATTTCTGGAGCGTATCTGCGAATGCTCCATCAAGCCAAAGGCAACAGAGAAGAAAACAAGCGCAACAACGGACTCGGGGGCTATGTCACCCAATGAGCCAATGGCACTCGATGACCTAGAGCTCGACACAGGACTCGAGGGACCAATGGGTGTAATGATGATCGAGCCATCTTGGACTCAACCCTACATCACATATCTTATCAGTAAGAGGCTGCCTGATGACCTGACTGACGCGCGACACATTGCGTGGCGATCCAAGGCATTCTCCGTCATCAACGACGAACTATACAAGCACAGCATCACAGGAGTACTCCAGCGGTGCGTCTCCAACACGGACGGAAGGGCCATCCTCCTCGACATCCACGAAGGGACTTGCGGGCTCCATGCTAGAAGTCGCGCCCTCATCGCCAAAGCTCTAGGAGCTGTATTCTACTAGCCCATGGCCATGCGCGGCGCTAAGGATGTCGTCCAACACTGCAATGCTTGCCAGCGATTCGTGGACAAACCGCACGCACCTGGTGCGGAACTCTGGCCAATACCATTGGCTTGCCCCTTTGTGCAATGGGGACTCGACATGGTCGGCAAGCTCCCAAAGTCATCACGAGGGGGCTATGTCTACCTCCTGGTCGTAGTTGACAAATTCACCAAGTGGATAGACGCCATGCCGGTGACAAACCAGTCAGGAGCCAGTGCCGTCAAGTTCTTTGAGTCCATTGTCTATCACTTCGGAGTGCCACACAGCATCATCACGGAAAATGGAATGAACTTCACCTCTAAGGAGTTCTAGGGTTTCTACGAGAACCTGGGAATCAACATAAGCTACGCCTCCGTAGCTCATCCATAGACCAACGGTCAAGTCGAAAATGCCAACGGCCTCGTCTATGGTGGAATCAAGAAGCGACTCCTTTGGCCACCCGAGCAAGCCGCCGGATGTTGGCCAGACGAGCTACAGTCCGTACATTGGAGCCTGCGCACAACTCCAAATAGCGCCACGGGATATACCCCATTATTCATGGTACACGGTGCTGAAGCAGTGCTACCAGCGGAAGTACGCTTTAAAGCCCCACGGGTGGTCACGTATAGCGAGCAGGAGTCAACACTTGCACTAGAAGACTCCATCGATCTCCTTGACGAGGCACGGGACATCGTAGCAGAAAGATCGACGATCTACCAGTAGAACCTGCGCAACTATCACAACAAAAGGCTACACCCCAGATCCTTCATCAAAGGAGACCTGGTCCTGCGACTGAAGCAACAAGGACACCTCAAGCTCGAGTTCCCTTGGGAGAGACCATACATGATTATAGAAGTAATCCCAGGTGGCGCCTATTGCCTTAAAGATTTCGAGAGAGGAATCGCATACTCCAACCCCTCGAACATCGCACAGCTGCATTGCTTCTACCCCTAGTCGTTTTTTACAAATAAGGCTATTCAGCCAGGATACTTAGCCACACATTGTACCTCATACTGTTCTGCGAATAAATAAAGCTAGGTGCCCCGAAACTCTGTGTTTTTCCTCATTTCCTAGCAATCTTATCACTCGGGGGCTACGCCACCTTTTACATCCTCGTTCTGCGAACAAGTCGCAGTATCCGAGTAGCTGACACAACATCAATCGAACCCTTGATAAAACACCAACCTAGTTGCAACGCACCTGACAGGTTGGCAAGGTGCTGAGATAAAATAAGTCAGGCTAACAAAATGAACTGCAGAGTACAAATACACTCTCAAAACATATAAGCTAACAAGCTCTTTACATATCAATAGAAATTAACTACATCCATACGAACTTTACAACATTGGTACACTGATGTGCAGGATACATGCTAAACTACTACTGCAGCAGAAGAACGTTTGTTTGTTCTTCAAAGAAGTCGACAATTTCTTTTGTTGGACGATCCACCGCCTGGTAATGTGGAACCATGTTCCAGGTCGAACCTTCCGGCGGGGCCGGCGGTCCAGCAGCAATAGCTGCAATGTCTACATCAGGCCTATGAAGTCGCACCAGTGACAAAGCATCCTTGGCACCAGCCACTAACTGCTGCCGCACGCACTCGCGAACTGCACTCAAATCCTGGAACTTAGCCAGGAGAGCCAACAGGCTCGAAGGGACGGCATCTAGTGGAAACATCGTCTGATAGATAGTTCTTAGGCACGGCTGCCCCTTCTTCAGATAGTGGAGTACTCGAGAAGCACGATCCTGGAGGGTCGCAAGTGCGATCGCACGATCATGGTCCACCCAAAAATACCCACTCGCCTGAAGCTGCTCCTGGGTCAGTTTGTTCATTCGAATGGCGATTCTGTCTTTCTCATCCTGTGGATGACGAGCACTGACAACTACACCAAGCAAGAAAAAAGGGGCAAAAATATGAACACAAGGAACTTCCGCGATTGACTAAAAGAAAAGATAAGAGGGCAGGAACCTAACACTTGAACTGATCTCCCAGCTGCATCACCTCCTCCAATAAATATTACTCGTGGGTGGTAGCCTTCTCTGCCCTCGACTTCCATACATCCGTGTTACCATGGAGGATGGGTAACTCACGTTCCAGCTTCTTAACGCGATCGCGCAGTCGCGAAAGCAGGGACAACTCATCCACCCTTGAACATGGCTGCGCCAAGGTCGCATCAATGGGTGACGGATCACGGGCATCACTCGAAGGACCACTCGAGGTACCCTATCACGAACCAAACAAAAGAAAAATAAGAGGCCAAGGATGCACGGATGAAAGACTTGGATGCATTCAAACATATCAAAGTCTTGACTGGGGTACCTCCATAGAAGCATTGTTTCATAGACACAAAAGGTCAAAGACTAGAACTATTACATATAAAGACTAAGGAGCAGTCTGCTTCTTCGACTTAGACTTTGGCCTCGGGGGCTTCATCGCATCTGTGGCAGTTTTCGACGCCACGGAATTGCCAGTGGTACCCCCAGACGCCACGTCCTTCGCTTGACGCCGCTCCTTGGTGAGTGTCTCGATAAGCTGGGGACCATAATTTTTGCATTTACCAGCAAAGGGAGCAAACCCTACCTGCTGGCCTCCAGCGTCGACAGGCATCGCCTCAGAGATAGCGGCAGGATCCATCTCCACACCATGGGCCTGCACCATTGCGAGTGCCATGGTGGTGCCGATGGAGCACTGCGAGTTCTTGAAGTCAACAGGGATTCCTCCAGCCAGGGACTCCACCAAGTCGCCGAGGTTGTCGATCAATCCGGCCTTGGGAGCTAAGTCCTCGCGGATGCGACTGAGCACATCCTTGGCCTTCCCCAACGTCTCTTGGAGGGATACGCTGCGGTCTTCGACTGTAGTGATGGCACCAGCCAAGGCATTCGCGCGGCATAGAGATTGGGCATCAAAGCTCAAGCCGCTGGCATCTGCATACACAGAAGTGTTAGTATAACAACCACACGTCAAAGCACAGAAGAGCAAGGCATATCTAGATGAAAAAAAAGACCTGAGAGGGTCTTGGAAATCGAGAGAAGTTGCTCCTCGAACAACTTCTCCCTCTCAGCAGTCGAGACACGTAGATCCTCCTCCCGCTTCCGCGACTCCTACAAAGCCGCGACTGCCTCGTCACGATTCTTTGTCACCGCGGCCAGCGTCTTCTCCAGTGCAGCAGCATGGCAAAGTAATTCATTATGCTCAGCTGCAATATACAGGGAATATTACCAAATCAAATCAATTAAATTCGCAAAGAGAAATATGAAGTCGAGACTTACTTTCGACAATGCGATGGCGATTGTCCAGTCACGCATGATGTCGACCCAGGTTAAGGACTTGCTCCACCAGGCGAGCGGCCTCCTTCACGATGAGCTGCATAAGGAGACAATTAAAGTTCAAGTAAAACAATGCCAATAATAAATTCGACTGCCAACTACAAGATACCTACATGATCCTCCACAGACTCCAAATAAGGCTGTTGCACAGTCATCCAGGTAACCATCTGATGTTCCCCAGCATGCGGGGAACTCGATGAATTATGCCCGGAGTGGTCCGCCAATGGAGGAGAAGGAAACCGCGAAGCCACCTTCTTGGACTTGGAGTCTGTGACTCCGGACTCCTTCACAAATTGGACATCGTCAAAAGACGATGTCGCTGCTTGACTGAAATACAAATAAAGTAAAAGCTTCAGGAAAGATGGTAACTCGAAGAAGAAATTAAAATGAGGTCACGAACATAGAACTTACTAGTCGAATCTATCAAGATCGAAGGACTGGTCCTCCGACTCTGATGATTCCTTTGGCAGTCGAAGCTTCTTCTGGGCAGGAGGAGCCATGGACTGCACAGGAACGGCGGGAATCAGCTCCTCAGAACCAACATAAGGGCCTTCTGGAGTCGACAGAGACGAAGCATCCGAGTCCTTGCTGCGAGAACGCTTGCGAGTGTCCGGATCACTGGACTCGGGGGCTCCCTCCTCCTCTTCAAGTGGGACGGTTGATTCCGACTCATCCTCTTCATCCACTTCGCAAGGAATGACCCCTTCAGGAAGAGGGGGCAAATTGGGAGACACCTTCCAATCCTGCATTTAGAAAACAATTCATTATACATCAAGAACTTAAAGGCAATCTACAAAGAAAGCTACTTCGTAGCACAATTCTACCTCAGGAGGAGGGTTAGAGGCGTCGAAGGGAGGCACGACTGGTTCGCGTGGGAGAACCTCCTTGGCAGTATACTTCGTCACCAGTCACAGCCTCTTATCTACTTCACCCGCAGAAATACCATCGACAGATACGCGAGTGGCATCGTCCGCACCAGCCCATTGGAACATGGGGTGGACTCTGGCCTACAGAGGCTGGATACGATGGCGCAACCATGTCCGAATGAGGGCGGCGCCTCCCTCTTATTTACCCATGCGGCTCTCGAGGTCGCAGACGCGCTTGTACAACACTTTTGTCTCCTCGGACTTGCCAGGCATCACTACGTTCTTCCAAGAATGCCTCCTCTTGCACGGTGTCGCGGGATCAAAGGGCGCGAGTCCGTAGTGCTCTCCGTCGGCCTTCTGGTCGCGGATGTAGAACCACTTGTCTCTCCACCCTTGGACGCCATGAGTTTGATATCGAAATAAGTGGCGGAGGATTCGACATGGATTCCGCAGCCTCCTACGTCGTAGACTACAAAACCAGATGCTGACTGACGCTTCAGCTTAAAAATCCTCTTAAAGAGGCCAAAGTGTGGCTCGACTCCGAGCCAGCACTCGCAAAGGGTAATGTAGCAGGCGATGTGGAGAATAGAATTTGGGGACAGCTGATGCAGCTGGAGCCCTGAAGAAAGGATGCAGGGGCAGAGAAAGACCACGGATGATGAACGCAAGGAACATCACTCGGAAACCAGCAGGAGGACAAGGAATTACCTCGCCGCCTGGTGCTCGCGACTCATCCTCCACGGGCGATAGAACTCCATCTTGACGCAAGAGGTGGAGCTCAGAGGACTTGATGATGGATGCGCTCCATGCACCATTGGTGACGCGGGTACCCGCACCCTTCTTCTTCCAAGCACCGGCGGTGCTGGTGCCCACAGTGGCGGAGTCGCCCTTCTTCTTGGCAGCGGCAATGGCGGCGGCAGACTCAGCGGCGGCGCCTCCCTTCTTCTTGCCCATCTTGCGATGGCGGTGAGAATGGAGGAGATAGCTCGGAAAGACAGGGAGTTGGTCCAGTGCCGCGAAGAGAATGAGCGCTGGGAAGCAGAGAGCGGCAGCAATGGCAATGGAGGCACGATCAGAGAAAAGGCAGATGGGAAAAATTACCACCGCTGCACTGCTACTTAACCCCCTCGCGGATGCCATCCAACGGCCAGCAGAAACCCTATTAGACGCGTGGTGCACATCGCCATCGACACGTGGAGTAGGCAAAACACGAACCGTCCCCCAATATCTCCATTATGCGTGGAAATCGAGGAGATGCAGTTAAAACAAAAGATTACGCATGCCTGATCAAATCAAAGTCAGAAAGTGGGACCCACCACTCGTCATGTCCCATCAAAGCCTCTCACGCGGGCAACCAAGGTCATCATATCGTCAGCACTAACGTCATTTCAGGAGTAGAAGATTTCGATTACTTTAGTCCTTGCTCGAGTCTTCGACTCAACCAAGCACTCGAGGGCTACTCCCATACGGAGCGCTGGTCGCGCACCCTATGATTCATTTTTATGCAGGAATATGAACACTAAAGGCATACCCACCACTCGAATCTACGATTCGATTATGGATCATGTGTTACTCCCATAGGGAGCACCGAAAGAAAATTTGACTGAAACAAGCAACAAAAGTTGACAGCAGCCGCAAAACTTCTTTACTCCCTGCCTGAGTCTTCGACTCAACCAGGAACTCGGGGGCTACTCCCATAGGGAGCGCTGGTCTCACACCCTATGATTATTTGTACATTGTATAGTGTGTTGATAACATCTACACTCGGATGCTATGGCGACTCCGCCTCATACTATCCCTACAAAGAGACTGTGTCTCCTGGGTTACCCGAATCATCTCCGCGATGACAAAAACTCGGATGCCGCGCTTACAACGTGAAGATAAGACCTGAATAAGGCCTGGCAACGCATCTGCTGCGCACTACTAGAAACAAATTTGTGCCTGCAGGTATGATGAACATGCCTTGACGGACGCGTCAAGTGCTCACACCCATACACTGGAATTTGACTCCTGTAAGACCTCCACGGCTAGAGTTGAAACACGCCAGCACTTTTTCGAATTCGAGTCCGGGGACTCGAGTTTGAGTAGATTGTGTTGTTTTGCCCTAAGGCAGTTAACTAATACCGATACATCGGCTAAATCAGGCACGTATATCAACAATCCCTATGACATGAACTGAACACTCGAAAAATACTCGATCATGCACTCGAAAGGCTTCATAAAGTCCCTAGTAGAATCTGCGATTCCACTAGACACTCGGGGGCTACTAACATGGGTATACCCTATAGGTACTCGAGTTTGGTATATACAGCTTGGATACAACAACGGAGGGATCGATTTATAAGAATTCCACGGTGTTGCCATGGCCCATTACAGAATTCGAGTGGCCCACGGACTCTCGATTGCTTGCGAGACAAGAAGAAGCTTAAGATAGAAAGTTCAAAGGGAAAACCCTAATCTGTCATCGACTTGACCTGCTACCCGAGACCAAGCCTATCTATATAAAGGCTATGAGGGGCGGCAAGGAGGACACACACAACCCTAGTTTCCACAACTCTCGCCAGATTGCATCTACGCGCCCCTGTAATCTTTGATTCCTTCATTAATTCCAAGAGCACACAAGCAGGAGTAGGGACCTCTACAAGGCCTGAACCTAGGTAAACCTTGCATCCCTGTCTGCTTGTTTGCTAGCCGACTGATGCCTCCAGCGCTCCCTCCATCTCCCAAACCCAAGTCCATAACAATGGGCATTGATGAGTTAAACCCTCGTCCGCTACTGAACCCTAGGTTCAGAGATGAACCCTAACAGGGGGTAGTCACAGTAGTCAAGCCTAGCATGGCATACTAGAGCACAGATAGGAGCATAGAACACTTACTCACGGTCCTCGCAATAAGATTGTAGTGGAAGAAGAGAGGTGGTCGGCGATAGAGAGGAAGCGGCGGCAGGGGAGCAACCCAAAGGGGCGCTGCAACCCACGCCTGCAGGACGTTGGAAGCGGTCGGAGGTGAAGGGGAATGCGCCATGAGCAGCCAGAGTATCATTAAAGAAGCACTAGAGCGGCCAATGCTAACCCTAGCCATGGGTAGGGGCCAGCGCGGCCAGCGGAGAGCACCAACATGGAATCGGCTAGGACAGAAGTGTGCAGCGGTGTCAACTGTGTCGTCCTACACAGCGGCGGTGGCCATGGCAGCCGATCTTGGTTGGAATCACGCGTAGCGGCAGCGGCGACATCGAGGGAGAGAGTGAATGCATGGGTGTACCGGGCCGGTGGGCTACTGATGGCCCACAAGTATAGGGGGTGTATCGCAATATTTTTGATAAGTAAGAGTGTCGAACCAACCGAGGAGCAGAAGGTGCTGGCTAGTGGTATGGATCAGGAATTCTCTGCAAATACTTAGCAAACGGATTTTTAGGGGTTTTTGATAAAGCAAGTAAACAAAGTACGAGTAAATAAAAGACAGTAGGAATAAATGCAGCAAGTGGCCCAATCTTTTATGCAGCAAAGGACAAGCCGGTTGTATTTCTATAGATGACCAAACGTTCTCGAGGACACATGGGAAGACTGTCAAGTGCTTTCGCTTCATATAGTTGATTAATCTTCTTTAGCTTGCTAAGTGTTGTGTGGGTGAACCTGTGCTAATGTACCGCCCCATCCAAGACTAATACATACTTGTGATTATACCCCTTGCAAACATCCGTAAGTACAAGAAAGTAATTAAGGTAGAAACCTAACCACAACTTTAAACTCTAAGACCCTTACGTCCCTTGTGCAATGGTTTCCTAACGGGGGTTCAGGGTTCTGTCACTCCGGCAACCCCTATGATTAGTAGCCAAATACACAATGCATTCCCCTAGGCCCATATAGGTGAAGTGTCATGTAGTCGACGTTCACATGACACCACTAGAAGAAGTACACCACAACTTAAATAACAATCTATTGAATCTTTCTCAACACAACTCCACTACTAACAACACGACTTCTCCCATGTCCTCAAGAAAAAAACGAACTACTCACAAGACATCATATGGATCATGATCAGAGATGGAATAATGATGTATAACAATCTGAACATAAACAATAATTCAATGGTTCACTCAATAGCATCAACTACAAAGAGTAATCAACACCGGGAAAGTTTCCCCTATGAACTATGCAAGATTCAACGCAATTGTTACAGCAATATGGAGATGGTGATGAGGGTGCTGATGGTGATGATGGTGGTGGTGATGATGATGATGATCCCGATGAAGTCCAGCTTGATGGTGGTGTTGATGGCGATGATCTTCCCTCTCCGGGAAGGAATTCCCTCGGTAGAAATCTGTCTGCCGGAGAGATCTTTCTCTCTCGGTGTTTTCCGCCCCGCAGAGGCGACGGAATCTTTCTGTGGTCGCTCCCCAAGTCTTTGGGGTTTCGGGAGGTTGATATTGTTGGGTCCGCAACATAGAAAACAAAAATTTTCCTACGATGAGAACTACACGCCAAGATCTATCTACTAGATACAGAGCAAACGGGTGGACATACATCCATGGAGAACTTACCCTCGAAGACAACGAGCTTTGTTAACGAGTAGGAACTCGTAGTTGATGTAGTCGTACACTTGCCGATCTCAAGATCGTGAGGAAGTCCGAGCGCCGCAACTCAGCAACGCATCCGCACTCGCACACACGTTCAAGCCACCGGACAACCTCCACCTCCTCGCTCCAGCGATCCAGCGGAAGCAGCAACTCCTTCTAGACGAAATGCCACCGGGAACATGTATCTCGCTAATCCGAGACCATGGGGGAATAATTCTAGAGGGGGAGAGAGATCCTTCACAAGGAGGTGTGAGGATGAAGGAGGGAATGGGTGGCCTTTTATAGGAGGAGGGGGGTGCCCCCTCTCTCCATGGCCGGCGCATGGGGGGTGACCCCTCACCTCCCCCATTCATGTGGTGGTAACCCCTCCACATTAAAATGCCTCTTCACATTCCCTTTTAAAGTCTCCACTTTAAATGCATTAAATTTATCCAAATTTAATGCTCTCTCATTTAATAAAACTCTTTTTATCAAATTTATTCAGAATTTTGTTAATTACTTTAATTAACAAATATTCACATATAGCCCCTTGCAATATTTCAATATCACATGTAGAACCACCTTCTGCAATTTCACCCGAAACAATTTCCGGTTTCTATTGAAACAATTCCTGCGCTTTGCAATTCTTTCGTCTGAAACATATGTGCTCCAAAATGGTATCCGGTAACTCTTAAGTGTGCCATCCTACGGTTCACGAATAATGCAGACATGATCGAGACCCTTCTCCGATCAATAATCAGCAGCGGGACCTGGAGATCCGTACTGACTCCTACACATTCAACGATGACTCTTGTGATCGTGAGAACCTTTAACGCCTGTAACTAAATCCCTTTGTCTCTCGATATATTACATGTCTGAGATTCGATCATCAGTATCTCCATACCTAGTTTGATCTCGCTACCGACATGCACTCTTTTCTCGTTCCCGTGATATAACATTCTAGTGATCACATCACTTGCTTGCAAGGTATCCTAATGTGATATCACCGAGAGGGCCCAGAGTATATCTATCCGTCATCTGGATTGACAAATTCCACTCTTGATCCATGATCCTCAACATAACACCTTCCTAGCACTGAAGCTATCTTTATAGTCACCCTCTAATGGTGTGACATTTGATGTTATCAAGATACTCTTCCGGTGTTAGCAATTAACATGATCTCATGGTCTAAGGATAAAGATTACTTCGTATGATGTTATAGCAATATAAACATAATGACTTGATCATAATGCTATACTTCGAATGAATGTTCATCACATCATTTCACAAATGCTGTGACCTTGTTATTAATAACATCCAATGTCCATGATCAGGAAACCTTGATCATCTTGTTAATCAACAAGCTAGTCTATAAGAGAGGCATGACTAGGAACCCTTTTTGTTTATTAAACACACATGTATTGATGTTTCCTATCAATACAATTATAGCATGCAAAATAAACATCTATCATATACAAGGAATACATAATAACAACTTTATTATTGCCTCTCAGGGCATATTTCCTTTAGTCTCCCACTTGCACTAGAGACAATAATCTAGTTTATATAGTGATAAATCTAACACCCATGGAGTTCTGGTGTTGATCATGTTTTGCCCTAGGGAGTACTTTAGTAAATGGATCTACTACATTCAGGTCCGTGTGTACTTTACAAATCTTTATATCTCCATCCTTGACATGCTCGCGGATGGAGTGAAACCGGCGCTTAATATGCTTGGAATTCTTGTGAGACCTTGGTTCCTCGGCGTTGGCTATGGCTCCATTATTTTCACAATAGAGCACCATTGGGTCCAACGCACTAGGAACCACACCTAGTTCCGTTATGAACTCCTTCATCCAAACCGCTTCCTACGCTGCTTCTGAAGCAGCAACATATTCTGCCTCCGTCGTTGATCCAGCCACCACAGGTTGTTTGGAGCTCCTCCAGCTAACTGCTTCTCCATTCAAGAGAAATACGTATCCGGGTTGAGACTTAGAGTCATCCGGATCAGTGTCAAAGCTAGCATCGACATAACACTTAGCGACTAGCTCTTCTTCACCTCCGTATACAAGAAACATATCCTTAGTTCTTCTCAAGTACTTAAGGATATTCTTGACCGCTATCCAGTGTTTCGAACCTGGATCAGATTGGTACCTACTAGTCAAACTAAAAGCATGTGCCACATCCGGTCTTGTACATAGCATGGCATACATTATAGAGCCTATGGCTGAGGCATAGGGGATCTTATCCATTATCTCTCTTTCTTCCGCCGTAGCCGCACTTTGAGTCTTACTCAATGTCTTGACTTGCAACATAGGTAAGTACCCCTTCTTACTTCCGTCCATATTAAACTTCTTTAATATCTTATCAAGGTATGTACTCTACGATAGCCCAATTAGGCGTCTTGATCTATCTCTATAGATTTTAATGCCTAATATATATGAAGCTTCACCAAGGTCCTTCATCGAAGATTTGCTGTTTAGATAACTTTTAACACTGTTTAAAAGATCTAAATCATTTCCAATCAATAATATGTCATCAACATATAATATCAGAAATGCCACATTGCTCCCACTCACTTTCTTGTAAATACAAGCCTCTCCATAAGTTTGGACAAATCCAAACTCTTTGATCACCTCATCAAAGCGGAGATTCCAACTTCGTGATGCTTGCTTCAGTCCATAGATGGATCGCTGAAGTTTGCACACCTTATCAACATCCTTAGGATCGACAAAACCCTTAGGTTGTATCATATACAACTCTTCTTCAATATTACCATTGAGGAACGCAGTGTTGACATCCATCTGCCATATTTCATAATCGAAATATGCAGCAATTGCTAACATAATCCTAACCGACTTAAGCATCGCTACGGGAGAGAATGTCTCATCGTAGTCAACTCCTTGAATTTTTCGAAACCCCTTTGCGACAAGTCGAGCCTTATAGATGGTTATATTTCCATCAGCATCAGTTTTTCTTTTGAAAATCCATTTATTCTCAACGGCCTTTCGATCGTGAGGTAAGTCCACCAAGGTCCAAACCTGGTTTTCGTACATGGATTCCATCTCGGATTTCATGGCTTCTAGCCATTTGTTGGAATCAGGGCTCATCATCGCTTCTTCATACGTCGCAGGGTCATCTATTTCATCAATCATGAAATTCATAACAGGATTGCCGTACAGTTCAGGAGTTGCACGTGTCCTGCTTGACCTGCGAGGTTCGGTAGTGTCCTCTTTCGGAGTTTCATGATCAATATCATTAGCTCTCTCTTCATTAGGTGAAGTTAACTCCGAAACAACTTCTGGAGCTGCGCTACTCGCCATTTCATGAAGAGAAGGTTCAATAACCTCTTCGAGTTGTACCTTCCGACTAATCACACCTTTCGCGAGAAACTCCTTCTCAAGAAAGGATCCATTCTTAGCAACAAAGACATTGCCCTCGGATCTGTGATAGAAGGTATACCCAATTGTTTCCTTAGGGTATCCTATGAAGACACATTTTTCCGCTTTGGGTTCGAGTTTATCCGGTTGAAGTTTCTGCACAGAAACATCGCATCCCCCAACTTTAAGAAATGACAGCTTAGGTTTGTTTCCAAACCATAATTCATATGGTGTCTTTTCAACGGATTTAGATGGTGCCCTATTTAAAGTGAATGCAGCGGTTTCCAGTGCATAACCCCAAAATGACAGTGGCAAGTCAGTCAGAGACATCATAGATCGAACCATATCCAATAAAGTACAATTACGACGTTCTGACACACCATTACGTTGTGATGTTCCGGCAGGCGTGAGTTGTGAAACTATTCCACAGTCTTTCATATGTGTGCTAAACTCGTAACTAAGATACTCTCCTCCACGGTCGGACCGTAGAAATTTGATCTTTCTGTTACGATGATTTTCCACTTCATTCTGAAATTATTTGAACTTTTCAAAAGTTTCAGACTTGTGTTTCATCAAATAGATATACCCATATCTACTCAAATCATCCGTGAAAGTAACAAAATAATGATATCCACCTCGCGCCGACACACTCATTGGTCCACACACATCAGTATGTATGATTTCCAATAAATCTGTCGCCCGTTCCATTGAACCGGAAAACGGCGTTCTAGTCATCTTGCCCATAAGGCATGGCTCACATGTATCAAATGATTCAAAATCAAGTGATTCCAAAAGTCCATCAGAATGGAGTTTCTTCATGCGTTTAACGCCAATATGACCTAGACGGCAGTGCCACATATATGTAGATATATCATTATAAGGTTTAATTCTTTTAGCATCAACATTATGAATATGCGTAATACTACTATCGAGATCCAAAAGAAATAAACCATTCAACATAGGTGCATGACCATAAAAGATATTATTCATATAAATCAAACAACCATTGTTTTCAGACTTAAATGAATAACCACTTTGCATCAAACATGATTCGGATACAATGTTCATGCTTAGTGCAGGCACCAAATAACAATTATTCAGGTTTATAACTAATCCCGACGGCATATGGAGAGGCAGCGTTCTGACGCGATCACATCAACTCTTGATCCATTGCCGACCCGCATCGTGACCTCATCCCTTGCTAGTTGTCGCTTGTTTCGCAGCCCCTGAACCGAGTTACATATATTAGCAACCGATCATGTATCAAATACCCATGTGCTACTGCGAGTACTAGTCAAGTACACATCAATAACATGTATATCACATATACCTTTGTTTTCCTTGCCGGACTTCTTGTCCGCCAAATACTTGGGGCAGTTGCGCTTCCTATGGCCAGTCCCCTTGCAATAGTAGCACTCGGTGTCATACTTAGGGCCAGCTCGGGGTTTCTTTTCAGGCGTGGCAACAGACTTTCCACCCTTCTTTCCCTTGTGCTTGCCTTTCTTCTCCTTCTTGAAACCGGTGGTCCTATTGATCATCAACACTTGATGTTCTTTCCTAATCTCCACTTCTGCAGTCTTAAGCATTGACAGAAGCTCGGGAAGAGACTTCTTCATGCCCTGCATATTATAGTTCATCACGAAGCTCTTGTAGCTAGGTGGCAGAGATTGGAGAACATGATGTATGCCTAAGTCAATGGGAATCGTTATTCCCAAGGACACAAGCTTATCGGCGTACCCAGACATTTTGAGTACGTGCTCACTAACGGAGCTGTTTTCCTCCATCATGCAGCTAAAGAACTTTTCTGTAGCATTATAACTCTCTATGGCAGCATGGGTATCGAAAATCATTTTCAATTCTCCCATGGTATCAAAGGCATTGCCATTTTCGAAACGCTTTCGAAGTTCCGTCTCTAGCCCATACAGTATGCCGCAATGAACTAAGTTGTGGTCATCCTAACGAGTTATATAGACGTTCTTTTCCTCGTCAGGGGCATCAGGAGCTGGTGGGGGGCCTAGCGGCGCATCTAGCACATATTGCTTTTGTGCAGCAGTGAGGAGAATCCACAAATTCATAGCCTAGTTGGTGAAGTTGCTACCATTCGCAGCAAGTTTCTCTTTCTCCATGAACACATTGAAATTAAAAGCAGGTGGTGCCATCTACAAAAGAATTTGTAAAGTATATTTAGACTAAGTTTATGATAGATTGAGTTCAACTAATCCAAATTACTAATGAACTCCCACTCAAAAACGACATGCCTCGTGTCCTTTTGGTGATTACATGAACCAAATCCACTACACCAAGTCCGATCATCACGTGAGTCGGTGTAGCTTCAAAGGCGAGCATCTATATGGGCATCATATCAACTATATGACTCATGCTTAACCTTTCGGTCCGTGTTCCGAGGCCATGTCTGTACATGCTAGGCTCGTCAAGTAAGAACCTTAGTATTTGCGTGTGTAAAACTGTCTTACACCCGTTGTATGAAAGCGTAGAGTCGAGAACAGCCGATCATCACGTGATGCCTCAAAACACGATCCACAAAACAGTGCATACTTAAGGAAGAACACATTTTTATCTTGATATCTAAATGAGGGGTCATCTTATAATGCTACCAAAAGCGCCAAGCTAGCAATATAAGATGCTAACATCTAATGTGTGAAGTGAGGTGATATGGTCCATGCAATTGATCTCTATCATTTGCATCGTGGTATGATTTCTACCATTCCTTTGTGTGTAAGGCCAAGGTCTATGGAACTTACACGTTAAGTGAGTTGTAAGAGTATCTATTATACATCTACTTACAACAATACCATATCAAAACACTAGCCCAGCAACGATCTAAACTAGACGCCTCTAATTTATCAATTGCAAGTTTTACGTGGCTTAGGGCTTTCGGAGATAGAACCTGTCTAACCTACGAACATGAACCACAACAAGGATAACTAAGTTATTAGCAACTCGTTGTAAATCAGATATTACTATAGTAGGAGAGACAGACACCCGCCAACCACTTATGCAAAACAAGTTGCATGTCAGTCGTGGAACCGGTCTCATGTACGATGACATGTAAGGTTGGTCCGGGCCGTTTCATCCCACTATGCCACCAATATCCAAAGTACATAGAAGATAAACTAACATGATCATCATCGCCCACATATAAACATATGTGTACTACCCGTGCAAAGCACCTACGCATAGATCTGGCTCTGATACCACTGTTGGGTCCGCAGGATAGAAAACAAAAAATTTCCTACGATGAGAACTACACGCCAAGATCTATCTACTAGATACAGAGCAAACGGGTGGACATACATCCATGGAGAACTTACCCTCGAAGACAACGAGCTTTGTTAACGAGTAGGAACTCGTGGTTGATGTAGTCGTACACTTGCCGATCTCAAGATCGTGAGGAAGTCCGAGCGCCGCAACTCAGCAGCGTATCCGCACTCGCACACACGTTCAAGCCACCGGAAAAACTCCACCTCCTCGCTCCAGCGATCCAGCGGAAGCAGCAACTCCTTCCAGATGAAATGCCACCGGTAACATGTATCTCGCTAATCCGAGACCATGGGAGAATAATTCTAGAGGGGGAGAGAGATCCTTCACAAGGAGGTGTGAGGATGAAGGAGGGAATGGGTGGCCTTTTATAGGAGGAGGGGGTGCCCCCTCTCTCCATGGCCGGCGCATGGGGGGTGACCCCTCACCTCCCCCATTCTTGTGGTGATAACCCCTCCACATTAAAATGCCTCTTCACATTCCCTTTTAAAGTCTCCACTTTAAATGCATTAAATTTATCCAAATTTAATGCTCTCTCATTTAATAAAACTCTTTTTATTAAATTTATTCAGAATTTTGTTAATTACTTTAATTAACAAACATTCACATATAGCCCCTTGCAATATTTCAATATCACATGCAAAACCACCTTCTGCAATTTCACCCGAAACAATTTCCGTTTTCTATTGAAACAATTCCTGCGCTTTGCAATTCTTTCGTCTGAAACATATGTGCTCCAAAATGGTGTCCGGTAACTCTTAATTGGGCCACCCTACGGTTCACGAATAATGCAGACATGATCGAGACCCTTCTCCGATCAATAATCAGCAGCGGGACCTGGAGATCCGTACTGACTCCTACACATTCAACGATGACTCCTGTGATCGTGAGAACCTTTAACGCTTGTAACTAAATCCCTTTGTCTCTTGATATATTACATGTCCGAGATTCGATCATCGGTATCTCCATACCTAGTTTGATCTCGTTACCGACATGCACTCTTTTCTCGTTCCCGTGATATAACATTCTAGTGATCACATCACTTGCTTGCAAGCTATCCTAATGTGATATCACCGAGAGCGCCCAGAGTATATCTATCCGTCATCTAGATTGACAAATTCCACTCTTGATCCATGAGCCTCAACATAACACCTTCGTAGCACTGAACCCATCTTTATAGTCACCCTGTTACGGTGTAACGTTTGATGTTATCAAGATACTCTTCCGGTGTTAGCAATTAACATGATCTCATGGTCTAAGGATAAAGATTACTTCATATGATGTTATAGCAATATAAACATAATGACTTGATCATAGTGCTATACTTCGGATGAATGTTCATCACATCATTTCACAAATGCTGTGACCTTGCTATTAACAACATCCAATGTCCATGATCAGGAAACCTTGATCATCTTGTTAATCAACAAGCTAGTCTATAAGAGAGGCATGACTAGGAACCCTTTTTGTTTATTAAACACACATGTATTGATGTGTCCTATCAATACAATTATAGCATGCAAAATAAACATTTATCATATACAAGGAGTACATAATAACAACTTTATTATTGCCTCTCAGGGCATATTTCCTTCAGTCTCCCACTTGCACTAGAGACAATAATCTAGTTTATATAGTGATAAATCTAACACCCAAGGAGTTCTGGTGTTGATCATGTTTTGCCCTAGGGAGTACTTTAGTCAACGGATCTGCTACATTCAGGTCCGTGTGTACTTTACAAATCTTTATATCTCCATCCTTGACATGCTCGCGGATGGAGTGAAACCGGCGCTTAATATGCTTGGAATTCTTGTGAGACCTTGGTTCCTTGGCATCGGCTATGGCTCCATTATTGTCACAATAGATCACCATTGGGTCCAATGCACTAGGAACCACACCTAGTTCCGTTATGAACTCCTTCATCCAAACCGCTTCCTGCACTGCTTCTGAAGCAGCAACATATTCCGCCTCCGTCGTTGATCTAGCCACCACAGGTTGTTTGGAGCTCCTCCAACTAACTGCTGCTCGGTTCAAGAGAAATACGTATCCGGATTGAGACTTAGAGTCATCCGGATCAGGGTCAAAGCTAGCATCGACATAACACTTAGCGACTAGCTCTTCTTCACCTCCGTATACAAGAAACATATCCTTAGTTCTTCTCAAGTACTTAAGGATATTCTTGACCGCTATCCAGTGTTCCGAACCTGGATCAGATTGGTACCTACTAGTCAAACTAATAGCATGTGCCACATCCGGTCTTGTACATAGCATGGCATACATTATAGAGCCTATGGCTGAGGCATAGGGGATCTTATCCATTATCTCTCTTTCTTCCGCCGTAGCCGGACTTTGAGTCTTACTCAATGTCTTGCCTTGCAACATAGGTAAGTACCCCTTCTTACTTCCGTCCATATTAAACTTCTTTAATATCCTATCAAGGTATGTACTCTACGATAGCCCAATTAGGCGTCTTGATCTATCTCTATAGATTTTAGTGCCTAATATATATGAAGCTTCACCAAGGTCCTTCATCGAAAATTTGCTGTTTAGATAACTTTTAACACTGTTTAAAAGATCTAAATCATTTCCAATTAATAATATGTCATCCACATATAATATCAGAAATGCCACATTGGTCCCACTCACTTTCTTGTAAATACAAGCCTCTCGATAAGTTTGGACAAATCCAAACTCTTTGATCACCTCATCAAAGCAGAGATTCCAACTTCGTGATGCTTGCTTCAGTCCATAGATGGATCGCTGAAGTTTGCACACCTTATCAGCATCCTTAGGATCGAAAAAACCCTTAGGTTGTATCATATACAACTCTTCTTCAATATTACCATTGAGGAACGCAGTTTTGACATCCATCTGCCATATTTCATAATCAAAATATGCAGCAATTGCTAACATAATCCTAACCGACTTAACCATCGCTACAGGTCAGAATGTCGCATCGTAGTCAACTCCTTGAATTTGTGAAAACCCCTTTGCGACAAGTAGAGCCTTATAGATGGTTATATTACGATCAGCATCAGTTTTTCTTTTGAAAATCCATTTATTCTCAACGGCCTTTCGATCGTGAGGTAAGTCCACCAAGGTCCAAACCTGGTTCTCGTACATGGATTCCATCTCGGATTTCATGGCTTCTAGCCATTTGTTGGAATCAGGGCTCATCATCGCTTCTCCATACGTCGCAGGGTCATCTATTTCATCAATCATGAAATTCATAACAGGATTGCCGTATAGTTCAGGAGCTGCACGTGTCCTGCTTGACCTGCGAGGTTCGGTAGTGTCCTCTTTCGGAGTTTCATGATCAATATCATTAGCTCTCTCTTCATTAGGTGAAGTCAACTCCGAAAGAACTTCTAGAGCTGCGCTACTCACCATTTCATGAAGAGAAGGTTCAATAACCTCTTCGAGTTCTACCTTCCGACTACTCACACCTTTCGCGAGAAACTCCTTCTCAAGAAAGGATCCATTCTTGGCAACAAAGACCTTGCCCTCGGATCTGTGATAGAAGGTATACCCAATTGTTTCTTTAGGGTATCCTATGAAGACGCATTTTTCCGCTTTGGGTTCGAGTTTATCTGGTTGAAGTTTCTTCACATAAACATCGCACCCCCAAACTTTAAGAAATGACAGCTTAGGTTTGTTTCCAAACCATAATTCATACGGTGTCTTTTCAACGGATTTAGATGGTGCCCTATTTAAAGTGAATGCAGTGGTTTCCAGTGCATAACCCCAAGATGACAGTGGCAAGTCAGTCAGAGACATCATAGATCGAACCATATCCAATAAAGTACGATTACGACGTTCTGACACACCATTACGTTGTGGTGTTCTGGCAGGCGTGAGTTGTGAAACTATTCCACAGTCTTCCATATGTATGCTAAACTCGTAACTAAGATACTCTCCTCCACGGTCGGACCGTAGAAATTTGATCTTTCTGTTACGATGATTTTCCACTTCATTCTGAAATTCTTTGAACTTTTCAAAAGTTTCAGACTTGTTTTTCATCAAATAGATATACCCATATCTACTCAAATCATCCGTGAAAGTAACAAAATAATGATATCCACCTCGCGTCGACACACTCATTGGTCCACACACATTAGTATGTATGATTTCCAATAAATCTGTCGCCCGTTCCATTGAACCGGAAAACGGCATTCTAGTCATCTTGCCCATAAGGCATGGCTCACATGTATCAAATGATTCAAAATCAAGTGATTCCAAAAGACCATCAGAATGGAGTTTCTTCATGCGTTTAATGCCAATATGACCTAGACGGCAGTGCCACATATATGTAGATATATCATTATCAAGTTTAATTCTTTTAGCATCAACATTATGAATATGCGTAATACTACTATCGAGATCCAACAGAAATAAACCATTCAACATAGGTGCATGACCATAGAAGATATTATTCATATAAATCGAACAACCATTGTTTTCAGACTTAAATCAATAACCACTTTGCATCAAACACGATCCGGATACAATGTTCATGCTCAGTGCAGGCACCAAATAACAATTATTCAGGTTTATAACTAATCCCGACGGCATATGGAGAGGCAGCGTTCCGATGGTGATCACATCAACTCTTGATCCATTGCCGACCCTCACGTGACCTCATCCCTTGCTAGTTGTCGCTTGTTCCGCAACCCCTGAACCGAGTTACATATATTAGCAACCGATCCCGTATCAAATACCCAGGTGCTACTGTGAGTACTAGTCAAGTACACATAAATAACATGTATATCACATATATGTTTGTTTGCCTTGCCGGACTTCTTGTCCGCCAAATACATGGGGCAGTTGCACTTCCAATGGCCAGTCCCCTTGCAATAGTAGCACTCGGTGTCAGACTTAGGGCCAGCTCGGGGTTTCTTTTCAGGCGTGGAAATATTAGCACTGAACCCATCTTTATAGTCACCCTGTTACGGTGTGATGTTTGATGTTATCAAGATACTCTTCCGGTGGTAGCAATTAACATGATCTCATGGTCTAAGGATAAAGATTACTTCGTATGATGTTATAGCAATATAAACATAATGACTTGATCGTAATGCTATATTTCGGATGAATGTTCATTACATCATTTCACAAATGCTGTGACCTTGTTATTAACAACATCCAATGTCCATGATCAGGAAACCTTGATCATCTTGTTAATCAACAAGCTAGTCTATAAGAGAGGCATGACTAGGAACCCTTTTTGTTTATTAAACACACATGTATTGATGTTTCCTATCAATACAATTATAGCATGCAAAATAAACATCTATCATATACAAGGAATACATAATAATAACTTTATTATTGCCTCTCAGGGCATATTTCCTTCAGATATATGCCAGAGGGGAGAGGCTGGAGTGGGCCAGGGTGGCCACACCACCTCCAGGCGCGGCCTAGGCCTTCCCGCGCCATGGAGTGGTGTGGCCCCCCTGTGGCCCACCTCCACTCCATCTTCTGGCATCCTTAGTCTTATGGAAAAATAGGATTTTCCATATATTTTCCCGGATTTTCTGATCTTCGCGAATTTTGCCTCCAAACAGCACCTTTTCCATCATTATCCTGAATTCAGCGGTCCATGCTCCAAAAGTCATCAACCATGCAAAAATAGATGAAATAACATAAGTATCACCTCTCAATACAAAATATATCAATGAATAATAGTGAATTAAGACATAGAATAGTGATGCAAAATGGACGTATCAACTCCCCCCAAGCTTAGACTTCGCTTGTCCCCAAGCGAAATTGAGCTCAATAAACATGACCTCAGGTTTATGGAGTGAAGAGTCGATAAAAGAATATGGATAAGAAGCATCACATTCATCAAATACAAAGATCATAATAGAAGACAACTCACTATTATATAACTCATCTTGTAATGAGTAAAGGAAACACAATAAAGATACATAAAGTGAATCATAATTGGTAATGGAAAACTTAGCTGTTGGTCGAAGAATAGTTGATAATTCGCTGGAGTTCACAAATAACTGGTTTTCAATGAAAGCTTTCAAAGTAGTAAACATCAAGATAAGAGCAATGTGCAAAACAAGGAACATAAGATATGACTGCATAAATCATCATATGAATGAATGAAACACAACAACTGAAAATACTTTGCTGAGATAGAAGGGAGTAGGTTTACTAACTCAACCAGAAAGTAAAAGAAAGGCCCTTCAAAGAGGGAAGCAGGGATTGCAAGTCTCATAAAGAGCTCCCAAAAATTATGATACTTACTAGCTTTCAGCTCTCATTGCCCCTATCATAGGCATCTTTAGGTGATTAAGGTTAAAGTGATCAAAAATGAGGATATGCATTGACAAGTTGTAAATTGAGAATCTCATCTCCCTTGAATACGAGGGTCACTCCTCATGCTACTCAAGTTTAGTCACCGGTAAGTTTTTGTCATCGTAAGCATATGTGTATCATTGAGAACCGCCAACGGGGTACCCCTTGCCCGATGATACGGAAGAATCCCCATATCAAAATGACAAGGCAAGCAGACAACAAGTATCTCAGCAATCTTCTTATTTACCATGGGAATATGGTGCTTTTTTCTCTCTTTCCTCTTTTCATAATATCTCTTTTTTTCTTTTCTCTTTTTCTCAATCTCTATCTCTTTTTTTATAAGAAGAATACTTGATAGATACTCGTTATGGTTACACTGCAGGTTTCCACCATGTCAGCATGGATTAGACCAGCGCCCAGGCGTTTCTCTAACACACATGCATAAATCCATGGACTTACCAGCTCCCCTTTCATTTCACACCGACGACATCCATAGACAAAACAACATGACATCAACTTGGTACAAAGTACCAGTGCAATGTTGAAAGCGTTCCCCATGACAGCATGTTCTGCTAATTCACAACTTACAAAGCTCAAGCATATACGCAACATAGGTGAGCACAATGGTTCAAGTTTATTAAGTGCAAGAAAGTAAAGTGTTCCATCAAGTTCGTGAGAGCTTTAATCACTAATTTTCACATAACAAGTTTAATTTGGGAGGTAGATAAATCAAGAATTTACTTGGAATAGCAATAATGCTACTAGGTAGGTATGGTGGACACAAATGGCAAAGGTTTTGGTATTAAGGAGGTGGATGCACGAGAAGAATTCCCTCTCAGTACAGGTTTTTGGCTAGCAAGGCTGGGTAGCAAGTACAAGAGTTGAAGGAAACAACCAACCATACAAATGATAAAGACAAACATGCAATCTTCCTTGGAAGCACAAAAGATCTTAACTAGAGAATACTAGACTTATGAGAAAATCAAGAAAGAAAGATGATGAAATTATTTTTCTTTAGCGTACTTCTATCTTTTTCTTTTCAACTCTCAAAAAGGTGTTGCTACTGACCGAGCCAGGTTTGCCAAAACCAACTAAATTAACTCAATGATCCCAAAGTGATACCAATACTAACAACAAGATCAATCATATAACCACGAATTGAAAACTAATATAAGCTATGGAAAAGAGTGAATGGTAGAACTTCTCAGTAATATTCCATAACGGAAACTCACACTAAGGGATACATATCTAACGAGAGAGGGGACACTTCCATAATGCAAACCATACTACAAAATAACTCCTTTATTCATGATATGACTCTACTAATAAGGTAAAAAGACAGAAGATAGTGATATGATACCGCGACACTCCCCCAAGCTTGGACCAAACCAAGGGGATGCCAAACCTGATGACGAATTACTCCTTTGGTGGTGGTGGTATCCTCTTGATGAGCTCTCTGATCAGTTTCCCCAAGTCCTCAATCTCGAAAGTGAGATTACGAATCAGCTGTGAGTTTTGCTCAATGCGGCTCATGATCATGTCGTGTTGAGAATTCCAGCTCTTGTGATTCTTTACCCACTCTTCCTCCTTGGAGTCTTCTTTTCTCTCATGTATGGGTTGATGATATCTTCCAAGGAATCTCCCTTGGATGATCCAGAGGAAGACATTGTGGCTCCAAATCTGGGATTTTTACCTGGCAGAAACAGATCGAAACAAAAGCGCGACGAAAACATGATATACGAACCTCGGAAGATCCGGGGGGTTATATATTATGAAGTTTCACATCAAAAGGAAGGTACTGGGAGAAAACGAGTCGGAGGCGGAGTCCTGGGTGGCCTCACCACCTGGTGGCACGGCCAGGGGTGGGCCCACGCCATGGGGTGGTGTGGGCCACCCCGGCTCCGGTTCCGTCCCTTTTTCGCTTCGAAACTTTCCTTATTGACTGAAAACTGCAAAAATATAGTTGGATTGTATTTTCGCGGAACTTTTCTTACCAGAACTATTACCTAGTTGGAAACAGACTCTACAGGTCTCTGAATTTGGTCCTCAATGAATTTCTCTAGAGTTATAACTTGAAAGGCATCAACATCTTCATTGTAAGAATCTCCAGCAATATAGTGTTTGAGTCACTGTCCATTCACTACTTGTGTAGTATTATCTTTTAGAGAAGAAATCTTTATTGCTCCTAAACGATATACTTCTTCAATGATGAAAGGTCCTTTCCATTCTGATAGTAGCTTACCTGCAAAAAATCTGAGACGAGACCTATATAATAGAACTTTCTCACCAACATGAAATTCTCTCTTAAGTATTCGCTTGTCATGCCATCTTTTAACTTTTTCCTTAAAGAGCCTAGCATTCTCATAGGCTTCACTCCTCCATTCATCTAAAGAACTTAAGTCAAATAATCTTTTCTCACCAACGAGCTTACAATCTCTATTTAGTTCTTTTACTGCCTAGTAAGGTTTGTGTTCTAACTCTAAGGGTAGGTGGCAAGCTTTCCCATAAACCATTTTATAAGGAGACATTCCCATAGGATTTTTATAAGCAGTTCTATAAGCCCATAAAGCATCATTCAAATTCTTAGCCCAGTTTTTTCTAGACCTATTAACAGTCTTTTGCAAGATAGATTTAATTTCTCTATTTGATAACTCTACTTGCCCGCTAGTTTGGGGGTGATAAGCTGAAGCAATTCTATGATTAACATCATATTTAGCGAGGGTCTTCCTAAAACCGCCATGAATGAAATGAGAACCCCCATCAGTCATGAGATACCTAGGCACTCCAAACCTAGGAAAGATAACATCTTTAAGCATTTTTAGAGAGGTTTCCCCGTCAGCACTTTTTGTAGGAATGGCTTCTACCCACTTAGTAACATAATCTACAACAACAAGAATATGAGTGTAGCCTTTCGAAAGAGGGAAAGGACACATAAAGTCAAATCCCCAACATTCAAAAGGTTCAATAACTAGAGAGTAGTTCATAGGCATTTCATTGCGTCTAGAAATATTACCAACACGCTGACATTCATCACAAGATAAAACAAATTTTCTTGCATCCTTAAAAAGGGTATGCTAGTAGAAACCTGATTGTAGTACCTTTTGTGCAGTTCTATCTCCTGCATGATGTCCTCCATAGGCACTACCATGGCATTTACGCAATATTCTTTTTGTTCATATTCTGGAACACATCTTCGCATAATACCATCAACTCCTTCTTTGTATAAGTGTGGGTCATCCCAAAAATAAGGTCTCAGATCATAGAAGAACTTTCTTCTTTGCTGAGCTGTAAAAGTTGGAGGAAAATACTTGGAGACAATAAAGTAAACATAAGCAGCATACCAAGGGCTTCCTCGCGAGCTCACCCCCACTGCAGCTAACTGTTCATTCGGGAAACTATCATTAACAGGCATAGGGTCAAAAGATATGTTTTCCAAACAAGATAAATTATCATCTACATGATATTCAGCACCCTTTCTATCTACTATATGTAGATCAAACTCTTGTAAAAGCAGTACCCATCTAATAAGCCTAGGCTTAGCGTCCTTCTTCGTCATAAGATATTTAATAGTAGCATGATCAGTATGAATGGTTACTTTTGAGTCCACAATATAGGGCCTAAACTTATCACAAGCAAAAAGACAGCTAGAAATTCCTTTTCAGTAGTAGCATAATTCCTTTGAGCAGCGTCTAGAGTCTTACTAGCATAATGGATAAGGTTTAGCTTTTTATCAATACGTTGCCCAAGGACAACACCTAAAGAAAAATCACTAGCATCACACATTATTTCAAAGGGTAGACTCCAATCAGGTGGTTGAACAATAGGGGTTGTAGTTAAAGCCTTCTTAAGAGTTTCAAAAGCTTCCTTACAATCATCATCAAAAACGAAGTGTACATCTTTTTGAAGAAGATTAGTAAGGGGTTTTGATATCCTAGAAAAGTCTTTAATAAACCTTCTATAGAAACCAACATGACCAAGAATACTACGAATACCTTTGATGTCTCTTGGGCATGGCATATTCTCAATTTCCTCAACCTTAGCTCTGTCAACTTATATGCCTCTTTTAGAAACTTTATGCCCAAGAACAATCCCTTCATTAACCATGAAGTGGCATTTCTCCCAATTAAGAAAAAGATTAGTTTCTTCACATCTCTGCAAAACTTTATCAAGGTTGTGCAGAAAATTATCAAAAGAAGTTCCATAGACAGAAAAGTCATCCATGAACACTTCTACAATTTCCTCACAAAAGCCATGAAAGATAGCAGACATGCACCTTTGGAAAGTAGCAGGACCATTACATAAACCAAAAGGCATACGTCTATAAGCATAAGTTCTATAAGGGCAAGTAAAAGTAGTTTTTTCTTGATCTTGTTGTTTAACAGCAATTTGAGAGAAACCAGAATAACCATCAAGAAAACAAAAATGGGTCTTTTTAAACAACCTTTCCAACATTTGATCAATAAAAGGAAGCGGGTAGTGATCTTTCTTAGTAACTTTATTGACTTTCCTAAAATCAATGCACATCCTATAGCCTACCACTATTCTTTGAGGAATAAGATCATCATTATCATTAGGGACAACGGTAATACCTCCCTTTTTAGGAACACAATGAACAGGACTAACCCATTCACTATCAGCAATAGGGTAAATAATACCAGCATCAAGGAGTTTCAATACCTCATTCCTTACCACTTCCTTCATCTTAGGATTTAAATGTTGTTGGTGCTCCACTACTGGCTTCGCATCTGGTTCTATGTTGATAGAATGCTGACATATAGTAGGTGAAATCCCTTTCAAATCATCCAGAGTATAGCCCGTAGCTCCTTGATGTTTCCTCAAAACCTCCAATAATCTTTCTTCTTCCTCCCCTGAAAGTTTAGCGCTAATAATAACATGATATATCTTTTTTATCTTCAATAAAAGCATATTTAAGATCATCAGGGAGAGGTTTTAGATCGAAAACCGGATCCTTTTTAGGTGGCATCATGGTACCCAAGTCTTCCACAAGCAAGTCGTGCTTAAGCATATTAGGTTTATCACGGAGGATCCTGTCAATCTCATTCCTTTCTTCCATGAAGATTTCACTTTCATGATCTTCCATAAATTGCTGCAAAGCATTGTTAGGAGCAAGAGAAATAGAAGCAAGTTGTTCAACCCTAAAATCCTCATTATGGGTTTCCTCTTCGCAAGGTTCTTTAGTAAATTTTGAAAAATTAAACTCATAAGATTCCCCATCAAACTTAGTCAAGATTTTCTCCCTCTTGCAATCAATAATAGCTCCACAAGTACTCAAGAAAGGTCTACCAAAAATGATAGGGTAGGTTTTACTAGCAGCTGAACCAAGTACTAGAAAATCAGTGGGGTACTTAATCTTACCACAAAGGACTTCCATGTCTCGTACAATACCAATTGGAGAGATGGTCTCTCTATTAGCAAGGTGAATAACCACATCAATCTCTTCCAACTCGCAAGGACTGATCTCATGCATAATTTCTCTGTAAAGCTCATAAGGAATAGCACTGGAACTTGCACCAATATCACATAAACCATAATAGCAATGATCACCAATTCTAACAGAAAGCACAGGAACACTAGCCTTTTTAGTTCTATTGGGATGTGAAACAATATTAGAAGCATCCTCACAAAAGACTATGTGCCCATCTTCTACGCTTTTAGTGACAAGTTCTTTCACAATTGCTACCACAGGTTCAATGTTTATTTGTTCATTAGGTTTTACAGTTCTTTTTTCACTTTTGGTGATTACATTAGTTATCATTGGATGGTCCTTTACCTTTTTGGGGAAGGGAATCTTCTCGATATAAGGTTCGGGTAAGATGGGGTCAATAATGCAATACTCAGCACTTCCAATAGGAGCATAGTCAACAATATCTTTGTAAGGTGCATGGTACTTGTTCCAACCCCTTTTTGGAATTTCGATATAGGAAGCAAAAGCTCTAAAGAAATTCGTAATAACTTGCAAATCAAGACCATAAATATTACTAATATTTTGAAAGTCATCAGTTCCCATAAAAGATTCAATGCATTCGTAATCATAATTTATACCTGACTCTCTACCTTTGTCATTCGCCCAAGCTTCAGCATTATCTTGAATATGGTCCAGAAGATCCCATTTAACTTCTTCTTCCATGCAAGTGAATGATCCAGCACAAGAAGCATCCAATAAATCCTTATCATGTAGAGGGAGCCTTGCATAAAAGTTATTGATAATAATATTGTTGGGGAGCTCATGAATGGGACATTTGAGCATTAGTAACTTCAATCTCCCCCAAGCTTGAGTTGTACTCTCTCCATCAAGAGGCCAAAAGTTGTATATTTGATTCCGATCTTTATGAATCTCACTAGGAGGCTAAAACTTTGAATAAAAGAGAGGCACTATTTCCTCCCATTCTAGAGCTTGACCATTCTTCAGCAGCTTATACCATTCCTTAGCTCTTGCTTTCAGTGATAATGAGAATAACTTCTTCTTAACTTGATCTGTAGTAATACCTACACACTTGAACAACCCGCATAATTCGTGTATAAAGAGTAAATGATCACCGGGATGGACAGTTCCATCCCCAACATAGTAGTTATCCATAACACGATCAATAATTCTTGTAGGTATTTTGAAAACATCTTTCTCAGCAGGTGGTGGCTTATCTACTACCTTAGCAATGGTAGTAGCATTACCAAATAAGAAACTCAGCGAATTATCCATAACGAAAATTAAGCAACTAGCAGAAGTAAACAATACTCATAGTAGAAGTTTCCTTTACCAGTTCCACTCTCCAATAGCGCTTCACTCCCTGGCAACAGCGCCAGAAAATAGTCTTGATGACCCACAAGTATAGGGGGTGTATCGCAGTATTTTCGATAAGTAAGAGTGTCGAACCCAATGAGGAGCAGAAGGTGCTGGCTAGTGGTATGGATCAGGAATTCTCTGCAAATACTTATCAAACGGATTTTAGGGGTTTTTGATAAAGAAAGTAAACAAAGTATGAGTAAATAAAAGACAGTAGGAATAAATGTAGCAAGTCGCCCAATCCTTTATGCAGCAAAGGACAAGCCGGTTGTATTTCTATAGATGACCAAACATTCTCGAGGACACATGGGAAGACTATCAAGTGCTTTCGCTTCATATAGTTGATTAATCTTCTTTAGCTTGCTAAGTGTTGTGTGGGTGAACCTGTGCTAATGTACCGCCCCATCCAAGACTAATACATACTTGTGATTATACCCCTTGCAAACATCTGTAAGTACAAGAAAGTAATTAAGGTAGAAACCTAACCACAGCTTTAAACTCTAAGACCCTTACGTCCCTTGTGCAATGGTTTCCTAACGGGGGTTTAGGTTTCTGTCACTCCAGCAACCCCTACGATCAGTAGCCAAATACACAATGCATTCCCCTAGGCCCATATAGGTGAAGCACATGACACCACTAGAAGAAGTACACCACAACTTAAATAACAATCTATTGAATCTTCCTCAACACAACTCCACTACTAACAACAAGACTTCTCCTATGTCCTCAAGAACAAAACGAACTACTCACAAGAAATCATATGGATCATGATCAGAGATGGAATAATGATGTATAACAATCTGAACATAAACAATAATTCAATGGTTCACTCAATAGCATCAACTACAAAGAGTAATCAACACCAGGAAAGTTTCCCCTATGAACTATGCAAGATTCAACGCAATTGTTATAGCAATATGGAGATGGTGATGAGGGTGTTGATGGTGGTGGTGATGATGATGATCCCGATGAAGTCCAGCTTGATGGTGGTGTTGATGGCGACGATCTTCCCTCTCCAGGAAGGAATTCCCTCGGTAGAAATCTGTCTGCCGGAGAGATCTTTCTCTCTCGGTGTTTTCCGCCCCGTAGAGGCGGCGGAATCTTTATGTGGTTTCTCCCCAAGTCTTAGGGTTTCGGGAGGTTGATATACGCTAGAGGGGAGAGGCTGGAGTGGGCCAGGGTGGCCACACCACCTCCAGGCGCGGCCTAGGCCTGCCTGCGCCATGGGGAGGTGTGGGCCCCCTGTGGCCCACCTCCACTCCATCTTCTAGCATCCTTAGTCTTCTGGAAAAATAGGATTTTCCATATATTTTCCCGGATTTTCTGATCTTCGCGAATTTTGCCTCCAAATAGCACCTTTTCCATCAGAATCCTGACTATAGCGGTCCATGCTCCAAAAATCATCAACCATGCAAAAATAGATGAAATAACATAAGTATCACCTCTAAATACGAAATATATCAATAAATAATAGTGAATTAAATCATAGAATAGTGATGCAAAATGGACGTATCAGCTACCTAGTACAGCCTAGGTGGTCTTTGACCAGGCCAAGTGGGCACAGGTCTGGTTGGGCCAGGCCCATGTCTTAAAAGGCTTATCTAAAAATAATATTTACAAATAATCCCTTGAAATAAAAATCAGCTCTAAAAAATAAATAAAAATCCTAAAAATATAAATAATATATCTATGAACTCACAAAAATATCTTCTACTCAATAAATATAATTTTAGGTAACTAAATTTACGTCTATTATTATTGTATTTATTTATTAAGTTATGTACTATGTTAGGTAACTAAATTATTTATTAAGTTATTTATTATTAAGTTATTGTATTTATTTATTAAGTTATTTATTATTATTATTATTGTATTTATTTATTAAGTTAGGTAACTAAATTTACGTCTATTATTGTATTTATTATTATTATTGTATTTATTTATTATTGTATTTACGTCTAAATTTACGTCTATTATTACTATTGTATTTATTTATTAACTAAATTTATGTCTACTCAATAAATGCACTTTTAAAATCCTAAATAAATATACTATGGTAGAAAAATACTAAGTTATGTTTTCGGTAAATAAGTCTAGTTTGTTAAAAATAAAATCGTTATTCCTTGTTGGAATTTTAAGAAAATAATAGAAATAGTTAAAAATTAAATAAAATTATTTTTAAACTCTTCGAATAATACTAATTATCATAATAATACTAGATATAAGAATTATGTGAATTTAATAGTCTTTGAGTAATGCATTTCTTTTATTAATTAAAGAAAATTGTAACCCTTTATAAGATGGGTAAAACACGCAAAGAATAAAGATAATAAATCATTGCATGACATTACTATGCATTGCATATTGCTTCTTTAAATATTGTCCTTACCACGAAATAATGGTCTTTTGTAGAAACCGGAGCTCAAGGTCAAGTGGAAGTATCTGACTTCACTACCTTGTAGTAACAAGGCAAGTTCATCACTTGATCATGTCCTTTGAGAGTATTTATGAAAGTATTTGAAAATTGTGTGTTATCACCTATGTTCTAAGAGAGACAGAAAATAAGTATTTTCCCAAACAAATGAAATGCTATTATCATCCTAAGTGGTGATAAATACTAAGAATGACAATGGAATCTAAGATTCCAGTTGCCAAACAACTAGGACTTAATAACCCATGACATCTGTGATTCTAGCACCGTATAATACACGTTAACCATAAGATTTGGAATGGGATGAAGAAGTCAGCTGGATCTTCTTCCTTTCGCATGTCAAGATGACCTTATTGTGATGCTAGTGATTTCTTGTTGAGAACTTAGCACATGGGTGGGACCCCTTAGCTCCTCGTGATATTGGTGTCTAGATTATCTGTGCATAGCTGTCTTGGTGGAGGTTCACCATAGCAGATGGTGGCTGCTAGGCAGAGCTTCTTACAGAGTCTTCGAGAGGCTACACGAAGTGTAATCGTGGTAAACCTTCTTGGGGGATCGTGTCTTCATGCATGGTCACGGAGAAGGGAAATGATTGGCTTTGATCCTTTACTAGGCCCCACATCAAGGAATTGTGGAAAGGAAAGTACGCCCGGTTGTGCAACAAGGATTTGGTCTCTTATGGGTAAAGCAACGCACCTCTGCAGAGTGTAAGAACTGTAACTTGTTACTCCCTGTTCGGGGAAGGAGCTACGAACGCGGCGGGAAAGGAAATCCGTGAAGTTCTGGTCAACCTGTGAAGGCTGATGGCCATATTTTTTTATAATAAAATTAATATTTGAAGAAATTTTTACGAAAACTGCATATTGCTAACGACTTAGAGTCTGAGGTGGTAGTTAGAGCATCAAACTTCCCACCGTGCATATAATGAACTTGCTGGGTAACGCTATTACTCACCCTTTCCTTTGAACCCCTTTCTAGACTCTAAGGAGCAGAAGGATAACCAGGTGTATGCTATAGAAGTCCAGAACGACGTCTACTATGAAGAGCCGGACCTGTCCGGTGGAGTCGAAAGGTGGACTACGGGATATGATGTCTACGCACTTCTATTCTTGTAGACAGTTGTTGGGCCTCCAAGTGCAGAGGTTTGTAGAACAGCAGCAAGTTTTCCCTTAAGTGGATCACCCCAAGGTTTATCGAACTCAGGGAGGAAGTGGTCAAAGGTATCCCCTCTCCAGCAACCCTGCAATCAAGATACAAGAAGTCTATTGTATCCCCAACACACCCAATACACTTGTCACGTGTATAGGTGCACTAGTTTGGCGAAGAGATAGTGAAATACAAGTGGTGTGGATAATTATAAGTGGTAACGGGGATAGAAAATAGCTGGCATGGAAGAGACTAAAGGCAAACTAAAATAAAGATGGAAGCAAGCAAACATGTAACAGATCTAATAGCAAACGGTGTTTCCGTGCTTAGAAACAAGGCCTAGGGATCATACTTTCACTAGTGAACACTCTCATATAAATATATTCTTCTTTATGATACTACGCTGAACTACTCTCTGGTTGAACACTCTAATCGATGGTAGGGCTATAACAGCACACCTCAAAGTTTGCTTTCCGCATCTAGATAACCCCACACTGTCACCTTGAGCACTAGATGGTTCAAACAAACACCACAATTTCATAAAGACATCCAACTCCAAATATAACTCATAACAAGTATTTGTAATCTCTAGCCTAAGTGCCACCATGGTGTGCACACTGTCAACTTCACACACATGGGGAGAGCAGAGATCTATTAAAGCACTTGAGTAGCAAGGTTGATCTATAGATTACAAGCTCATGATCTCAATAAGATCATGCATAGAGAGGGAGATGAACACATAGCCACCGGTAGAACCCTTAGCCTCGAGAGAGATCTACTCCCTCCTCATCATGGGAATCAGCAATGGTGATGGAGATGGCGGTGAAGATCGATGGAGTGTTGGCGGTTGGAGGGGGACGGAGGATGGCTCATGTGTTCGACCGATGTCCTCTTGCAGCCTAGTAGGCATAGAAATAGGTTGCACTGATAGTTGCTGGAAACTGGTACATGAGTAAATAAAAAACAATTAACTTGAAAATTATACTAAACTAGCATACAATCTACATGGGAGTTGGGCCGTCCTCCTGGGCGCCATCATCATGGTGGTCCTAGCCCATCCAGGCCACTGTTGCCTCCTTTGCCTAGCGGTGGCATGCCGCCAACCACAGCAGTCCTGCGCTAGAGGGAGGTGAGGGACATCTTCTCCCTCTCCCATGCCACCGTAGCCGCGTCAGGGTTGTGCGCTGCTCGGCCCTCCAACATCGGCCCGCTCTGAAGCCCTGCTGGACGACCTCGATCGGATTTGTTCTCGTCTGCGAGCGAGCTTTCGCAGCCACCATAGATGAGGGTACGCGTGCATCTTGGCGAGCCGCTAGTCAAAGCCGAGTATGCCGGCCTTCTGGCCGCGATAGCGGGTGTCGAGTTTGGCCTCCATGGCCCTGGCCTCCTCCTGCTCCTTGGCTTCCTCTTGCGCCTCTAGTTGATCTTGTTGTGTGGACTCTAGTGCTGCCTGGGCCTCCCTCTCTGCCTTCACCTCCGTCGCGGCCTCCATCTCCCCCGCTGCTGAGTTGGTGGCCTGATGCAGCCGCGCGTCGATCATCTAATGGTGGACTTTGGCCTCCCGTGCCGCCGAGGCTCTTGACAGCGCAATGACGTGATGTTACACGGCATAACCCGTGGAGGCAATGGTGTCCCATGCCATGTTGCCGCGCGCCATCGACATGAAGGCTAGGATGGCCTCCTTCCGGTTCAGACTCCCTCCACAACAACGTCGTCCCAGCCGATGTCGTCATCCTCCTCCTCCTCTCGACCCTAGTCTTCCAGTGCCGCATCGAGTGCGGCGTCATCCCTCTCCATCTGAACTGCGCGAGGGAAGGGTCCAAGTGGGTACCAAAGTCGGGTAGCCTCGCTGAGCTGGGCCTAGGTGCTGGGGAGGCGCCTAGGCATTCTAAACAAGAGTTGTGGGAATGTCCTGCTGGATGTGCCTACCAAACCCTGCCCGCGAGATATTTTTATAGACCGGCTGGTGCCCGTCGGCGAGAAGTCGCGGCCCGCGTGGGAAATAGTTGAGGTCATGCAGGGGAAAATGGTCGTGCGCAGGAATCGCCGATGGGAAGCTAACCGGTAACCATCACCATTAAGGAGAGCATCAACCTCTGTTAAGGGAGCTCGCGGACAGCGGGACCCACTTATGTGGGGGCTGTTGGGTGCATAGCCAACCACAAACAGGCCGACCTTACCTACACGGTCCTGCCCGAACCACAAACAGACCGATTTGAACCGATTTACGGTCCATTTTGCAAGATCATTGGAGTTGCCCTAAGCATCCTTCTCTACTTTTTGTGCATCTCGGTCACTAAGCCGTTGCACTTTTAGATATTAGCTGTATGACAAGTATCAACAGGAATACATAATAGTATGATTTTCGGTTTAACGCCTAAGTGTCCAATATGTGCTTGCCTTAGCTGCACGGAGAGGGAGGTTGTAGGAAGGGAGAGCGATTTATGGGGGAAGCCTCGTACGCATGATACATGGGGTTCTAGTATTTATAAAATGGGCTCAAGGCTAGTTAGGGTTAGGGTCACCCCCCCCCCCACGCAGTCGTAGCAGGAGGCTCTCAGATGCAAAGAATGGACCAAAAGTCGAAGAAGAGTTGGCTCGGTAGTCCCTTTGTCACAACTTCAGCAAACTGAAGTGCAGATGGGACATGAAGAACTTGAACATCTCCCAGTGATACCTTTTTATGAAGTAAGTGGATGTCAATCTCAATGTTCTTGGTATGACAATGTTGCACCGGGTTGGATGACATGTAGATCACGGACACATTATCACAGTAGACAAGTGTAGCGGACTGTAGTGGGCGATGAAGTTCCTAAAGAAGTTGACGAAGCCAACAACACTCAGCAACTGCATGAGCAACAACATGGTACACAACTTCCACACGGGAGCGAGAGACGGTGGTGTGTCTCTTGGAAGACCAAGAGATAAGGCTATCACCATAGTAGACAAAGTAGCCGAACATGGATCGGCGAGTGTTTAGACACCCAACCCAATTGGCATATGAATAAGCAGTCAGGGATGTCGATAACGAGGCTCGAAGATGAAGACCAAAGTACAGAGTACCACGGACATACCGGAGCAGACACTTCACAAGAGCCATATGAGGGGCACATGGAGCATGCAAGTGGAGGTAGATCTGCTGCACCACATATGAGATATTTGGGCACGTCAGAGTCAGGTACTAGAGAGCACCTGCTAAACTTCTGTATTTCGTGGCGTCGTTAGTGGAAGATAGCTGGACTGTGTATCAATGGGGGTGGCGGTTGTGTGGCACTCGGCCATACCCGCGCGCTGGAGAACATCGACTGCATACTGTCTCTAAGAGAGGAATAAAGCATCATGGTTGCGGCTAACAACAATGCCGAGAAAGAAGTGCAGATCACCATGGTTAGTCATGGCAAACTCACTATGCAGCATGTCTAGAAGCTGCTGTAGAAAATCGGTGGAGGAGGCGGTGACGATCATGTCATCAACATATAGGAGTAAGTACGCCATGTGATCTACAGAACAAAGAACAAATAGCAAGGTGTTCGTGATGGAGGCAATGAAACCCAAGGCGGCGAGGTAAGTAGCAAATCATTGGTACCAGGCACGTGGAGCTCGGTTCAAACCGTAAAGCGACTTGTGGAGGCAGCACACATGATCAGATCTGGTGGCATCAACAAATCCAGGAGGCTACTGATAGTAAACGACCTCATCAAGCTTCTCGTGCAGAAAAGCATTCTTGACATCAAGTTGACGAATAGGCCACGAGCTAGAGATGGCAAGCTGAAGGACAAGGCGTATCGTGGATGGCTTGATAACAGTATTGAAAGTCTTATCATAGTCAATACCGGGGCACTAAGAGAATCCAGGAACCACCCAACGTGCCTTGTGATGAGCGAGAGTACCGCTAGAGTGGAATTTATGCTGGTAAATTGATGGATGTGATAATACAACACTTTTTAGCTATATAAATTGTGTCATTTGCCTATCATATCGTGCTCCATCTAACTATTGATATGCCTGATATGCATGATTACTTGCTTTTATTAAATTCAATATGAGTTGTGCACATTTAGTAGTTTAGCTAGAATTTTATCCCCATTTCTTGTCTTTGATATGTGTGTAGGTGTTGATGATGATTATGGATAAAACAAAGGAAAAAGTAACAAAGAGAGCATAGTATGCAGGAGCTATAGGGACCAGACTTCGCCCAGACTTCGCCATTTGAGGTGTTGGAAAAGTGAATTTTTATAACTTCTCAAAATAAAGATCAAAGACCACAAGGTTGTAGCCCTCGATGATACGAACTCAATGAGGCCAAGAACACCCAAAACAGAGTTCGTATAAAGAAATGGCGACAAAAATACTAAAGAGTACAAACGGTTTAACGAGCAACTATACGACCGGAGCAATAATTCCGGCCGTATAGTTGCGCCCATATAGTTGTAAAAAGGGTCGGAAACGATGGGATTTCGCCCCAGAAAAGCTCCAGAACCTTCCCTAAGTCATATGACGGTATTGGGGGAACCCTAGGGAACCCCCAAGGCCTATATAAAGGAGGCAAGAGAGGAGGAAGCCATAATACACCATATACAAGATCTAGATCCCATCTACCATCTCCACGGCGGTGCCCTACCCCCATCCCACCTCCATAGCCTCTACAGCTCCACCAAGATCTAGATCTCCATCAACACCATCAAGCCATCGAAGCAAGAAGATAAGAAGAAGGAGGACGCCGCCAACACCATGCCGACGCCACCATCACCTCGCCGTCATCACCATCTCCATCACTGCTACTCCTTCATCCTTCCCCATCATGATCTTCGTGACGGGTTGTAACATAGCTTGAACCCCCTTTTTATTAATGTTATGATGATTTGAGTAATTAAAGTGTGGTGTGTTCTTGTTAATTAATATGTTTGTGCTTTCTCTTTACATTGTTCTATACATGATATTATTCTAGTGAGTGGAGACATCCAATCCATTGTTGAGGAATTTACTAGGGATTCACGGAGTGTCACAAAACTTAACATTAGTCTCTACTCGTCCATGGACCTAACAAGTCCGTGGGTAGAACTTATAGGCTATTTGCTATAAGTGATTTGTGGAGGAAATAGCAGCTTAGGATGCACCACCCATTAAGATTTAATTTATCAAGATCACTCATGATATAGATAGGTATAGTGTTGCGAATTGCTTGACCCCAAAGTGACATATGGGATATCTTGTGACTAGTACACTTTCTTAGGAGTATGATTGTCCATAGAACTTAATTCCTTTGCTTTAGTTTACCTTGATTGGTCTTGTTACCTTAATACACTATTCTCTTACGAGATGACCCATGTCCGAAGAGGGTGTGGACAATTGAGTTGTCTAGTTGCCACTTACCAATGGTGGGAGACAACGGTATATGAGGGACCGCCACAATTATAGTTAACAGCTATTCCATAAGTACTTATCATGCACACCGGTATACACAACATTACTTGAGGAATCGTAGCATTAATATTTCATCTCATTGCATTCACCTATTTTCAGTTTTACTTTTGTTCTAGTTTTCTTCCAGTCCTAGTAGTTGTTATTACAAAACATCTTAAATTCATTTATCCCAGCAACTTATAGAATAGGCTATTTAAAACGACGGTTTGGGTGCGAACATGGTCGCATTGAAAACGCGGCTGTGAGGGTCGTGTTCGCCGAGCTCCCATCAGGACAAACTCTTTAAATTTGCTGCTATAGGTACTGCAATAACCTTGTTTTGGTGCAGGAACCCAGTCCATCAAATTGGCACCATTGTCGGGGAGCAAAGCGTTTGGTTATCTACCCGCACGTAGTTTATTTCCGTTTGTTGCTATTATCTTACTGCTTTCTTTTATATTGAAAACAAAAAAATTACAAAACCAAAACTTTATAAAAACAGTTGCTACTAATCATGTCTTCCGAGATAAATTTTGTTCAACAACTAATACAAGCATTTGAGGAGATAAAGGATTCAAGTTCATCAAGCCTGATTGCTAGACATGAGCTGATAAAGAAATTGTTGGACCAATTGGAAAGGCATTCATTATAGTTGCGTGCTAATGATGGATCTTATTGCACAATTTGTATAACAGATGACCATCTTAATTTTCAATGTAAGTGTTCCAACAAACCTACTCTAGCAAATTATAATAGAGATAAATCCTATGCTAGTTTGGAAGTACTAGAATACGTTCTTTTCAAAGGTGCATCTGAAATAGTCTTTAGACTAGGAAGTATTGTTGTTGAAAGTGAAGCACTTGATGGATTTTTTTAATTTAGTATACCTCATATACCTCTTTTGCGACAATAATTTAAGTAATAATGCATTGGTATTATATTATTTGAAGCGGTCTAAAACTGCCATGGAGAAAGATAACCTTTTGCAGGATTCACTAAAGAGCGAAGAGGAAAAGGAGCACAAGGAGGAAGAACGGATTGATCACCCGCTCACACCTTCGACTCCTACTTTTGATTCTATCATTGCTATTAAAACACTAGTCGATGAAAAGTAGGAATAAAAAGGTGAGTTTGACAAAGAGAGTCACACTACAACTTTTGTATGTGATGCCTCTCGCTCTAGTATTGATTTTTATGATGCTAAAACTATTGATAATTGTTTTGCAGATGCCTTGTTCCTAGACACTCATATGGAGAGCATTAATAATAATGAACTGGAGATAGAACCTTGCTATACTAACATGAAGGGTATTAAACTCCCTGCTATGAAGGAATAATACTATGAAGTGTTCCCCTACACAAGTAACCAAGATAAAGATTTAAGAATTTTATATGAATCTTAAATCCTCTCATTGCAGCTATACATGGAGGCATGTTCACCAAGCTTGATGCATCAACACTCGCTTGAAAGCGAGAACTTATTCATCTACATGATGCCGATGCACCATAAGCAGGTACAACTCTGACTGAACTCTACTTCAAGATGCTCCAAGCTGGTATGTACAACCTCACTTCGAGTCGATATCCCTTGGGATCCATGTGGGTAATGTATGGAGTATCCTAGCCTAGCTTTATGGCTTTAAAGAGAGCGCTTCCCGGGAGGCAACCCGGAAGTCATTAGGCTTCTTTCTTACTTTTGCGTCTTGAGTCTAGTTGCATTCATGTTGCATTGACACTTTTATTCTTCGCATGTCTTTCTATTAGAGTAATCTTGTTGAAAATTTCAAAAGGTAGAATTTATTGTTACTATGTGTTGCATAAACTCTGTTGTACTTAAATCCCATTTTATACATGCTAAATGTTGGTCGAAAATTTAATCTGCCATTTTTCTATCAAAACATGGTGTTTCGCTAAGTTTCAGGTTAAGAAAGAATTCACGAAGAAATAGAAATTTTTGATGAATACAGAAGGTTTAACGACCAACTATATGGCGGGAATAAAAATTCCGGCCGTATAGTTCCGGTCATATAGATATTTTTGCCATCGACAATTTTTTTCGTAAGTACTGACGGTTTAATGACCAACTATACGGCGGGAATAAAAATTCCGGCCGTATAGTTCCGATCGTATAGATATTCATGCTTTCGTACAATTTCTTTTCCAGGTGCAGAGGGTTTGATGACCAACTATATGGCGGAAAAAAATTGTTTCAACCATATAGTTCTGGTCGTATAGCTGCGCCGCTAGGTGAAAACCCTAAAATTTTGACAGCAGGCCAGCTATATGGCGGGAACATATTGTTCTGGCCGTATAGTTCCACCCATATAGTTGCGTCCGACCACAAAATCGCTATGGGAAGGCAACCCTTCTATCAAAATTTCGATATACTTTCTCCCTACTTCTTCTAAAAAACCTTTTAACTCAAGGGGGAGCCAAATATCTGCAAGCAATAAAATTTCTACCTAAGAAACATCCTAGACTGTAATTCTCTATAGAAGTTCATGTTTTTTTTTATTTTCCTTTTATCGGCAGGGTAAACGAACTATGTTCGTATACAAAACAGATGCATTTTATTTTGTGTGTTATTTTCACATGGACTTGAACCTTGTGTGACGACGTGTACGGTAGTGCCAACCGTGCAAACACTCGCATGAGCCACTTGGTTGCTTCAATTCAACGTTTCAACAATCAGTGTCTGGTAAAACCTTCCAACTTGAACCTCTTTTAAATAAGCACATAGGGGCTGCACACTCGTGTTTCATATTTTGTCTCACTTACACTTCATCACAATCTAGAAGAAGTGCACGTCTACAATTAATTTGTTGACTTAAGCATGGTGTTTAGGTTGCTGAACCGACTTAGTGGCACCTGTATTTTTATTACTTGTGAGCTAAACCCGTGTCTTAAAAAACACAAAAATATTTCGTCTTCTTTCTAGTCTTGTTCCTACCAGGTTCTTAAGAAAGGCATACACCAGATCACAAAACATTTATTGAAGCAAAGGTTCTTTGTCCATCAAAATAGAGGTTAAAAGCCCCTCAATGGTAAGGTGTGTCACTCTTGCTTTAACTTAAGCTTGGGGAGGTAACCAGTTCTTATACTCTCTTTTGATAATTGCATTTTCTTTTTTTTCATGATCTTCTCAAGTGCATACTTAGAAAGTTCTTAGCTTGGGGAGGTTATTTTGCATGCGTAGAGTCTTGTGCAAAGTTCTTTATCTTAAAAAGTTTTCATGCTATTGTGTATCTCTCTGTTTTTGAATGCTTGCTTAGGTGAGTTTTTGTTCATATTTATATAAGGGATATACTTGCTCATGTTAGGCCCCATAGGAGACAAGCCATATCTTTGATGCACCTTGTTCAACGTTTATCTAGCTTGTGAAAAATATTGTGATCCTCTAAATATACATTGTCATGTTCTCTATATTTTGAAAATAAGAAAAAATATAATAAAGAAGTTCTTCGAAACTTGATAGTTATCACTGTTCAGAATTGTCTTAAGTGAATGGTTATGGAGTAGCATGACCCCATAGTGTTGTAAATGATGGTCGTAATAGATGCTTACTAAGTGAGTTGTCAAATATGAAATGATGTTTCAAAGTTTCGAGATTACATATGCCAAAATTTTGACTTGAAAATCAAAGTGAGATATTGCTTTATGTGTGTCTTGCACCACTGTCACACAACATAGGATGCTACTAACTCCGCTGGCCTTTGGACAATCCAAAAACAGGAAAATCTTGGAGTTTGGCTATGAGTTTCCCAACATATGTAGCAAAAATGCTATATTTGGGTATGCATTGGTATTCTCATGGGCCTGCGTTAAAAGCAAAAGTCGGAATACTCCTCTGACCGTTATGAGAAATCATTATACCAAAAATGGAAACCTTGGTAATGGTCACGAGTGTCCTTCCTAGCCTACACAGTCTCGATTGAACATATATCACTCTTTTGGCATGGTATCGTTACTAACAAAATATATTTTCTATGAGCTCAACAATCGAAGTTTGCACTTGAGAGACTTTAATAGATGGCATGAGTGGTAAGCATTGGAAACTCTATTTCTATTTATGATTGACAACTAATCATGTTCAACTTTGCCTTATACAAATAAAAATACAAAAATACAATAAAGCGTATATAAAAGGATCACAAGTTTACTTGCAATCTAGATTTAAATTTGACATCGGGCATAGAAGTTTTTGACTAATCACTAGTGGTTTGGAATAATATAACTGAGCTTATATTTCCTTGTATGATTATGTGCTCTCTTGCTTTGAGCTTGCAGGAAAAACAAGGATACGGTGCATTGATTTCCAATGATAAGCAAGATCACATCCATTAGGTTATCAATCTCTTTTGCTCGAGGATGAGCAAGATCTAGCTTAGGGAAGTTGATGGCTGTGATAATACAACACTTTTTAGCTATATAAATTGTGTCATTTGCCTATCATATCATGCTCTATCTAACTATTGCTATGCTTGATATGCATGATTACTTGCTTTTATTAAATTCAATATGAGATGTGCATATTTAGTAGTTTAGGTAGAATTTTATCCCTCTTTCTTGTCTTTGACATGTTTGTAGGTGTTGATGATGATTATGGATAAAACAAAGGAAAAAGGAACAAAGAGAGCATAGTATGGAGGAGCTGCAGGGACCAGACTTAGCCATTTGAGGTGTTGGAAAAGTGAATTTTTTCCAACTTTTCAAAATAAACATCCAAGACAACAGGGTTGTATCCCTCGACGATACGAACTCAACGAGCCCAAGAACACCCAAAACGGAGTTCGTATGAAGAAATGGCGACCAAAATACTAAAGAGTACATACGGTTTAAGGAGCAACTATACGACCGGAGCAATAATTCCGACCATATAGATACGCCCGTATAGTTGTAAAAAGGGTCGGAAGCGATGGGATTTCACCCTAGAAAAGCTCCAGAATCTTCCCTAAGTCATATGACGGTATTTGGGGAACCCTAGTGCACCCCGAAGCCCTATATAAAGGAGGGAAGAGAGGGGGAAGCCACACCATATAGAAGATCTAGATCCCATCTACCGCCTCCATGGCGGCGCCCTATTGTCGTGCCGGCTCCATAGCCTCTACAGCTCCACCAAGATCTAGATCTCCATCAACACCATCAAGCCATCCAAGCAAGAAGAGGAGAAGAAGGAGGATGTCGCCATCACCACGCCGACACCACCATCACTGCACCATCATCACCATCTCCATCGCCATTACTCCTTCATCCTTCCCCATCATGAGCTTTGTGATGGGTTGTAACATGACTTGAACCCCCTTTTATTAATGTTATGATGATTTGAGTAATTAAAGTGTGGTGTGTTCTTGTTAATTAATATGTTTGTGCTTTCTCTTTACATTGTTCTATTCATGATATTATTCTAGTGATTGGAGACGTCCAATCCATTGTTGAAGAATTTACTAGGGATTCACGGAGTGTCACAAAACTTATCATTAGTCTCTACTCGTCCATGGACCTAACAAGTCCATGGGTAGAACTAATAGGATATTTGCTATAAGTGATTTCGGAGGCAATAGCAGCTTAGGATGATCCGCCCATTAAGATTTAATTTCTCAAAATCACTCATGATAAAGATAGGTGTAGTGTTGTGAATTGCTTGACCCCAAAGTGACATACGGGGTATCTTGTGACTAGCATACTTTCTTAGGAGTACGGTTGTCCATAGAACTTAATGTCTTTGCTCTGGTTTACCTTGATTGGTCTTATTATCTTAATACATTATTCTCTTACGAGATGACCCATGTCCGAAGAGGGTATGGACAATTGAGTTGTCTAGTTGCCACTTACCAACGATGGGAGACAATGGTATATGAGGGACCGCCACAATTATAGTTAAGAGCTATTCCATAAGGACTTGTCATGCATACCGGTATACACAACCTTACTTGAGGAATCATAGCATTAATATTTCATCTCATTCATTCACCTCTTTCTAGTTTTTCTTTTGTTCTAGTTTTCTTCCAGTCCTAGTAGTAGTTATTACAAAACATCTTAAATTCATTTATCCTAGCAACTTATAGAATATGCTATTTCCAAACCACAGTTTGGGTGCGAACGTGGTCGCATTGACAACACGGCTGCGAGGGTCGTGTACGCCGAGCTCCCATCGGGACAAACTCTTTAAATATTTTCTACTACAGTACTGAAATAACCCTGTTTTGTGCAGCAACCCAGTCCATCATAAATCCACTTGTTGGTGATGATGTTAGCACCTGGAGGGCGAGTAACAAGTGACCAGCTGTGGTTGTTGAGGAGAGCCTAATGCTCACTTTCCATAGCCCCACGCCAGTTAGGGTCCTATATAGCCTGACGAAACATGGTGGGAACAGGAGCAGCAGTGTGAGCGACGGTCGAGAGATCCATCCACTCAAAAGGTTGAAGAGGACGACCATGATGCGACGTCTTTGGCAGGGAAGTAGGATTTGTCGAGGAAGAGGCCGCGACGTGCGGCTAGGACGCGAGGCGGCAGCGTAGTCTACTGGCAGAGAAAGCGCGTGTGGCAACCTACCGTGGCTCCGCGGTAGCCGAATTCCCTACCATGGCAACGGACCCGACAGGGCGAGCAGTTGACGTGGAGGTGGCGCTTGGGGCCGAGGCGGGGACGACCGGTGTAGGGGCGCTCAAGAGGAAGTCCAGGCACCGAGGTGATGCTACAGATGTGGTAGTCCTTGATGCAGCAATCTGAAAGGGAAAGTTTGTCTCATCGAAAACAATATAAAGTGAGATTAGTATCTTCCCAGTGGATGGATGATAACACCGATAGTCTCGATGATTGGAGGGGTACCCAAGAAAAACACATGCGATGGAACGAGGATGGATCTTGTGTTTTGTTGTCGAAGCAACGTTGGGATAGCATAGACATCCAAAGAAACAAAGGGGATCATAAGGAGGAGGTCACCCATGGAGACATGTATAGGAAACTAGAGACGAGATCGCTTTACAGGGACGTCTATTTAGGAGATAGGTGGCGGTGGCAAGGGGTTCAGCCCAGAAATTTTCTGGTAGATAAGTATAAAATATGAGAGTACACATAGTATCGTTGATAGTGCGTATAGCGCGCTCAGCCTTGTCATTTTGCTGGGATGTATAGGGACACGATAAACGGAGTGTAGTACCGTGTGTGGAGAGTAGAGTGTCAACAAATGAGTTTATGAACTCAGTGCCGTTGTTGGTTTGGAGAGACCGTGTGGTGGCGCCGAACTATGTACGAGCATAAGAGAAGAAATTCTCAAGTACGCGAGTAGCATAGTGGAAAAGACCAATAAAAGTGCGAATAATCATCGATGAGAATGATATAATTGCGAAAACAAGAGTCACTTATTATTAGAGAGGTCCACAAATCACAGTGTATCAACTCAAAGTGGTGCTAGTCGCAGAGGTAGATGAAGTGAATAGCAACTGAACGTGTTTGCCAAGTTGACAAGCATGGCAAACAGAGGATCGTCGTGCATTATTACACTTGATAAAGGCAAAACGTTGAAGAGCCGACATAGCATCTTGATTAGAATGACCGAGGCATTGATGCCATAACTCAGCAGAGGCGGTGGCTAGCAGCGTAGTGGACATCGACCGTCGTGGTGGGGTGGTGCCAGGAAACGTGTAGAGATCCCGTCACTATTGCAACGAAGAATCACGCGACACGTTTTTAGGTCCTTCACAGAGAAACCAAAGGCATCAAACTCAACCGTACAAGAACTATCACAGGTAAATTGGCGAACAGAGAGCAAATTACGCATGATGTGAGGACCTAGAAGTATGTGGTTGAGTTTAAAAAGATGACCACACTCAGTACGAAGCAAAGAATGACCGGATGTAGAAATAGGAACAGAATTGTCGTTGCCGATGGTAACAAAGTATGGAACCGAGAGGGGATTAGAGAGGGAGATGTTACCATTGTCGTTGGTCATGTGAGAGTAAGCACCCGAGTCCATGACCCAGCCACCCTGCTAGAATGCAATGTTGTCGAGGGCAGTTATCAGCGTGGAGGTGTCCCAGTTCATCAGAGCTGAGTTTATCGGTGAAGACTGGAATAGGGGCGCCGAGGTGGTGTGGTAGGCCAGCGGGCGCGGGCTGAGGATGCCCACGGTGTTGGTGGGAGGATGCCACGCCCTAGCACTAGGGGAGAAGCACACTCAGGGGCAGGACGATGTAGGAGGGCCGATCGGTTGGCGGGGGCGTAGGTGCCGCTGTTCCTCCCGCCATTCTTACCCTTCGGCTTCCACACCTGCTTTGGCTTGCCAGAGTTGGAGGAATCTCCATGGCAGGCCGTGTCGGTGCACAGAGGAGGGGCCGGGCCTGGGCGACAATGGCAGTGGACGCATTCTTGGGGGCGGCGTTGTCCAGCTGCATCTCCTCCATGAGCAGCATGCTGCGGACACAGAGGAAGCAGGGCAGCGGTTCGGTCATTGATATGACTGTGGCGGCGGCAGAGAAGCGGGGACTCGGGCAACGCAGGGTGTTGAGGACAAGCGTGCGGTCAGAGATGGCGGAGTCATTGTCGGCAAGCGCATCCGCCAGCTGTTTCAGCCGGCGACAGAATTTAGAGATGGAGGAGGTGCCCTGGTGGAGTTGACGGAATTCGCTGTCGAGGTAGATCGCCTTGTTGTCCTTGTTCGTGGTGAAGAGATCGCGGGTCGTCAGCCACATTTGGCGTGCAGTTTGGTTCGAGGAGAGAACCATGTTGGCACATCCTCGTCGATGGCGATGTGGAGGATGTTGAGGACGGTGTCGTCGGAGGTGCACCAGGCCGGATCGGTGGGGGCAGCAGCGATGGTGCCGTCGATGTTCCCCAGGAGCCTGGCGCAACCGAGGGAGGCCTTCAGGTAGATGGACCACTTGGAGTAGTTGCCGGCGGTGAAGGAGAGCACCACCGGGCCAACGTGACGAGGGGCGCCGCCAGCGGGAACGGTGACGGGAACGGCCAGGACGATCGCCCTGGACACGCCATCAAGGGAGGCGGCGGCGCTAGGGTTGCGGTTGGCGGCGTGGGTCGGGGTGGGGGGTGTCGGCTAGGTTTAGAATCTAGTTTGATACTATGTAGGACGGGAGAGAGATGTTTGGGGAAAGCCTCGCACGCATAATACGCAGGGTTCCGGTACGGTGTTTATATAATGTGCTCAAGGCCAGTTAGACTTAGGGTTACAAAGGATACAAAGGTAATTACGAACATGCACCTAATATACGTACACCTGTACACGCTAACAGAGGTACATGCCTTGTTGGGTCGACGACATCGATATCCTTGAGGACTTCTCATCATTGTCCTTCTTCGTTATTTATGCGCGTGCACACAACGAAGCACACACATGCGCCGCGCGCGCACACACATACGCACACGTATATGCCATTCCTCCATTAGAGTAGTACTGTGCTTGTTTACTTTCATTCTGAAAGGAATGTTTGAATGTTCATGCTAATTTTATATCCATGTGTGGTTGAAGTAAACGACTGACCAAGCGTCCAATTTGTGATTGTCTTGGCAACAGAACTTCAGGTAGCGATGGAGTGATACGTGCAAGTGGTCCTGGAGTATGTCCTTGTCGATGGCGTTGATGTGCTTGAGCACTTCTTGTCATTTGCCATGCTCTTTTACTACATGAAGTTAGGGTGAATTCAAAGCAGTATTATGCCATTTAGTACATGAAGGGTAGCGGCTCGTAGCCATGCCCTAAATACGTGTTCACATTGAACCTTGCTAATGAATCTCGGTGTCGTGTTGGAATTGCTTATGGTCGTATGATCATATATATGTCCCTCTTATTTCTGAGACCAACGCCACCAACAACGATATCCACTCTGTTTTATGAGAAACAACAAAGATTCTCGTTAAATTTTAACCTCCATTCGAGATCCTTAGATCTCTGCGTTTTTATGCGCTCTTTGCATGTTAGAAGTTCTTCAGGAGAGAATTTTCAGAACCTAGTAGGTGCGTATATGTGAATAATCTTTCAACAGGTTACCCAAATTGGTTTTACAAAACATAAAAAATCACACGAGTAGGTATTGGCTTGCCTACGTAAGTTTTTTCATAGAAAAGTTATGTCCATTTTTTCTGAAAACCTGAAAGAAGAAACACATATGGTATAAGTCTTAACTAGACCACTTACAGTAATACTCCTTGCGTCGGTTCAATTTAAACCTTTAAAACATCTTAAATTTGGAAACTGAGGTATAATACATACTCCCTCCGTCCAGAAATAACTGTGTTTGTCTAGATTCAAATATATTTAGACATATTTTAGTATATAGATATATTCAAATCTAGACAAACTTAAGTCAGTTATTTCAGGGAGTACGTGGTACCTAGGCCTAGCTGTCGGCTTGTGCATGCATGCGTAGACGATGATGCGCACATAGAAGCTGTTTTCGTTAGGGGAAAGATTACTGGAGACATGTTCATGTGAGCGAGGCCACCTTTGTACCGAGACCTCGCTGTCGGCTTCTCATCTGCATGGATGCGTAGATGGTGCAGTCTGATCATCTGATGCCCATAATATTGTGAACTGAACGGACACGAGCAACGGAGCAAGCTGCTGTTTACATCAGGGGAAAGTACTTTTGACATATACTGTATATATATTTATTCACGGATGTGCATTCGTTCAGTGTGTGGTCAATATGTATTGCAGATGGAACTCGCTTTTTATCCCTTTCGCCCTAGTGGAACTGTACGGCCCTTTCTTCTTCTTCTTCTTATAAGCAGCATGGATAAACAAACATAAGGTAGCGTATAACCTAACTGATAGATCGATCATGTCTGCCAGAAACCATACATTATACATGCGCACCGATCAACTCCGCCACAAGCTGTCGATTCTTACATCTACTAGCAAGGCTGTGTTGACCCTACTTTCGTGCCTCACATGCTTGTAGCTCAGCCATTAAATGGCGGAATCTTGCATGCACGCACTCGAACCTATAGAAACACCATTCATGTCAGACTAAGGGTCGTACTAATTAAATCACAGAAAAATTAATTAAGTTTTTTAAGGGTGAAACCGTGGGAAAGATTCTTACTGCAATTTTTTTTTAACAAATGGAATATACGAATATCCTGAAGATAGCCTCTGCACCAACAAAATATCACAAAAGACATCCAGTATGCCCACAGCCTAAAAAAAGGAAAAAACAAAGGCTCTGACACAGTGATCAACTCCACTCGGCAGCATCACACAAACCACCACCAAAGACAACGCTCGGAATTAAAAAAAGGTCTTCAAAAAGCGACGCATCCAAGAAGAAAACAGTAAACAAGCGTCGTCGTCGTCCGATCGAAGATTTTAGGTTTTCACCCTGGAAAAATCCGAACTCTCAAAACTATACCTTCATCAAGGCCATTGCCAGACACAGCTAGTAAATGCTAGACCTGAGGTTTTTACCTTGAAAGTCACGAACTCAGCACTCGAGGAGCACCACCAAAACTGAAATCCTCCAGTGTTGTCGCCCCCACCTGCTGCTTCTCCTCCTGAAAGTTATCAATCACTAGACTCATAGGTACCGTGTCTAGAGTGGATGGGGAAATCCCGCAAGCCAAATCCAAGCACCAGTCTGTGAAGCAAAGTCTCCATCGCCTCCAGGACCCCCTCCGGCATTTCTGGACCTCCAACCTCAGCCACCATGACCTTCTCCGCTGCTATCTACACCATAGAAACCGAGATAAATGACATGTCCCATAGTGTTAAAAAACTGCGGAGCTTTGCGCCGCACCCTCATGAAGCTGCGCAGGCTGATGTGGGTGTGCACTAGCAGGTTCTATAGTGAAGACCTCCGGCGGTAGTTCCGTAACATGTCGGTGGCCAGATCGAGGAGGACCAATCATGCAGATCGTTGTCGTGATGTGGGAAAGCACTAGAGCCGCCTCCTTTATTAGGCAGATCGGCATGCTTCTCCTCTTTAGCCTTTGACTCTCTCTTTGATCCGCATTTGAACCAGGGACATGACGATACACTAGATCAGAAAGGCGAAGATCAACCTAGGGCACAACCGCGGTGGCCATGGAATGGCCAGATCCTGGGAAACCCAAGTGCACGGGCGCAAGATCGTCGGCTCACACAGTCAATAATCAAGCATGTAGATGAGGAACACGCCGCCCGAACATAGAAGTCATCGAACTAACCACATCCCGCTGGATTTGGCCGGGAGAGGCGAATACGTACATGATCTGGTCGGGCATGGAATCCTCTCAAACCTTGGGACGCGTAGGGAGACGATCGTCGAGAGGAGTGTCGTCATCCGCCGTAAAGAACTGACCAACTCTATGTCGTCGATCTGAACCGATCTAGGGACATCGTACTGGGGTACATGGCGGCGGCGGAGAGGGGGACGCTAGGGACAAAAGAACGAAAACATCTGATGGCCTCCTCCGACAGCAGCGAGGTGGAGAGGCGGCGGAGTGGGAGGCTCTGGTGTGGCGACGCTGGGAGGCCACCAAAGTCACAGGAGGCCACCCAGGAGGAGCTCTAGTTTTAACAAAGAATATTTTCAGAGACTTGAAGGGTTGCAAATTAATTAAGTCAAACATTGAAGGGTTGCAACATGAATCCGTGATCTGGATCGAGTCATGACTAGTGATGGAAGTAGGTCAACAATAGGGTATCCTCTACCTTCTTTAGTTCAAAAAAATGAACCTTTTCAAAATAACATCATCATAAACGTTAGTTCATTTTGTTAACTAAAGAGGGTAAAGGGTACCCTAATGTTGACCCACTTGACCAGATGTACTCTCGTTGAGTTTTATATTTCGGAACGGAGGTAGTAGTATTATGCTTGTGTGTGCTAAGCTAATGCAAGCGCGTACACACGTGTAATGATCAAACTGAAGAAAGCTAAAGCAGATAAAAATATGCATCATTGCTTGAACCTGCGAGGTGATAAACCATGTGATAAATCGCACCCTTTGATTTGAAGACTTTTCATGTAATTTGGTGGTGGGAGCAGAATGGCGACGCTAGGTGTATTCACCTGTATCCATACAAATACCAAAGATTTAGCGGTGACCCATACAACCCACTACTACCTACTCCACTAAAACGAATCCTTAGAATTTTTTATGAGTCCTGCTCCGGTGCTCCGCCCCTAGTAAAGTTGAGGGGTTATTATCTGTTTTTTTTCCTTTTTTCTATCTTAGACCCGCCGAAACCTATATCCAGCCCGCGTATACCCTTATATACAGATACGTACCTATACGACGCGTTTGAAAATTAAAAAAAAAAGTCGCGTGACTAGATCGATCCTACCTTGCTGGCCCACATCGTGCATGCGGTGTTAGTCGCCGCTTCTCCTGCATCTAATTAGGTTAGGCGACGGCGCACCGCCGGCGGACGGACGGCGGACAGACCGCGCGACTGTTGTCTCTGCCATCTCCGGTGAGTTCGTGGCCGCATAAGGTTTCCAGAATCACAGAGGGTACCCTCTCTTCCCTGTGAGGCTAGTGTTAGGGGCAACCTAGGGTTAGGGGCTCCGCCCCACCGATCGATCGTATCGAGGGTCAACCCAGGGTTAGGGGCTCCGGCCACGGTCAGGTTCTCCCGACGTGCGCGTGGGGCGGTTCTTCATCCATTTCATCCGGCGCATCGACCAGTGCGGTGGGGTGGGCTTCATCCGCCGGCACATCTACCAACGTGGTAGTTTGTCGTTCTTCTTTAAGTTCATGACCAATATTCATGATGACATGGGCAGAAATATGATTAATATATTGTTTGTTTGTATTCTTTGTTGATGTATTGAAGTAATATACTGTTGTAGGAAATGGCGGAGTCTAGGTCAGATATTTTTGAGGTAGAGAAGAAACCTGGGTTGGAGTTTCCTGCAGATGGGTCAGATGATTCTAGTGAAGGTGTTGGCGATTGGGTAGATGAATCTATGTCAGCTAGTGAAGAATTATCTGTAGATTCAAAGTAAAATGGTGGTGATAGCTCTAAGCATGTGAGCACAGATGTTATTAATGTAAGTTATTTTATTTGATTCAATTATTAGGGATAGCAAAATAATTATGTTAACATTAAAATTACAATATTATTCATGATACCAATTTATGTAGATGGACATAGACAATAATAAGGAGGAAAGCAATTTCGAGTCTCTGTTCGAGGAATACATTAGTGAGGTACGTAGAGTGTATTAATTTTGTGAAGTGACAAAGTAAATGGCTATTAGTGGATAAATAATTGTGTTATTGTTTTGTGCAGGAAATAGCTGGTCTTCAAAACATGTACGACTACTATGGTTAGTCGGACATGGAGAGTGCTATTTTTGATGGAACAGATTCTGGGGAGCCAAAGGAGGTGAACATTATGGAGGTAAGATTTATGGTTATATTTGTTGTGAAAAACAAATTGTCTGATGAATAGAAAATTATGTAGGTTTTCATTGCTTTTCTCTGCATGTGCAGGCCCCGATTGATGATGGGAGCTGGAATGTCAATGATGTTTGCAAGACTGAGGATAAGATGGACATGTTGATAAAGATAAAGGAGATGACTTTTCCTTGCGAAGCAGCTTCTTTTGTATTCTACAACAGCTACGCTAAAGATAATGGATTTAGCATCAGAAAGGACAAGGTCAGATATAGCAAGAAGCATACGAAACATTTGATTTATAGACGTTATTTGTGTTCGAGGGAAGGTGAGCGTGATAAGAGGTTGATGACCGGGGAGGGACGAAGTCGGAGGCTCAGAGCTTTGTCCCGATGCAAGTGTGGGGCTCACCTGACAGTGAAGCTTAATGCAAAACTTGATGTATGGTACGTTGAAAGTTTTGAGCCCAATCACAGTCATGTGTTAGCAAGACTGGATGAAGTACCTTTTCTTTGGTCGCATAGAAAAATAAAAGTGTACCAGAAGGCTAAGATATTAGCTATGGGAGCCGCAGGAATTAGAAAGCACATCATAATGGACTCCATGATCAGCAAAAGTGGATGGTACGGCGGTGTTGGGTACGTCAGGAGGGATATGTACAACCTTTGCAGCAAGGAGAAGAGAAAACTACTGACGAAAGGTGATGCTGCCACGACCATTGGCATTATGGCTAGCAGAAAGGAGAGGGACCCCAGCATTTATTTTGACTATGACTTAGATGAAGAAGGACGGCTGAAAAGAATGTTCTGGTGTGATTCCCAGTCTATACAGGACTATGAGGACTATGGGGATGTCCTTGTGTTTGACAGCACGTACAAGATGAATCGATATGGTATGCCATTCATACCTTTTGTCGGTTTGAACAATCACCGTAGGACTACTGTTTTTGGTTGTGCCATAGTTTCGGATGAGACAGAAGAAACATATGTGTGGCTATTGGAAACATTTCTCAAGGCAATGTGTCAGAAGATGCCTCGGAGTGTAATCACGGATGCTGACTCGGCGATGATTAGGGCAATACGCAGAGTATTTCCAGATGTCTGGCACCAAATATGTACTTGGCATATTGAGAAAAATATGAAGGTCCATCTTAGTAGTAAGTCCTTGGGAGAGTTTTGCTCTATATTGTACTACACTACGTCGAAAGCCGTAATTGAGCAGAGATGGCAAGCATTCTTAAGGAAATGGCAGTCGGAGAAAACCAAAACTTGGTTGAGAAGGATGTATAGGAAGAGGGGCATGTGGGCTGCAAGGTATCTGGCAGATGGTTTTTGGCTTGGTATGAAAAGCAACCAGCGAAGTGAAAGTCTAAATTCCTGCCTTCACCTGCACCTTGATGGAGAGATGACTTTAGTGGATATGATATTGCATTATGAGAATTGCATCAACCGTATCCGTGAGAACGAGGCGCGAGATGACTGCACGGCCTCACAGACTATACCGGTGCCCGTAACTAGATGTAGGGAACTGAGGTAGCTGCTTTGCACAAGTTCACCCCCGCTAACTTCTATATGTTGCAGGATGATCTGAAGAAAGTTGGTGGCATACTGACTGTTGAAAAAAAGCTGGGATCTGGGTGAGAAATATTTGTCGTCGCATGGCATGATAACCGAAAGAGGCAGTTCACCGTGGAATATACACCGGAAAATCCAAAAAAATCTATAAAGTGCAGCTGCAGAAGAATGATTAGAAAAGGCTACCGTGCAAGCATATATTCCACGTTCTGAACGAATTGCATATATATAAAATTCCAGATTGTTGTGTTCTTCGTCGGTTGACAAAAGACACAAGGCACGGTCTTCTTGCAAGACGCACTAGTGAATTTTTTCAGAGTAGGATGGTCAGGGGCTGGAGAAAGATTAAAATATAGCCAGGTCAATGTGCTAGCTTCAGAAGCTATGCATGCGGCATGCAAACACCCCTCCCACTTTGGGATCAGTTACAGGAAAGTTTGAAGGTTGTGATATCTAAGGCTATTGAGTACGATCAGAAGGAGGAGTTGGCAATTGTTTCTATTTGTCTAAGCTCATTAGCGGTTGAACATGTAGAGGATCATGAAGGAAACATTGTTAAGGTTCAGGATCCTTTGAAAGTATCGAGCAAAGTTGCACAGAAGCATAGCTCGAAAGATGAGGAATACCATTATCGGCCAAAGTCTAAAAATGGAAGACCATTATCATTTGACGAACATAGAATCAAGTGCGGCGCTTGCAAGGAACAAGGACAAAGCAAACGCAGCAAGCATTGCAAACTTAACCAGAAGTAAGTGTTACCAAACTACATTGAATATATAAATAATGAACTTGTCAAACTTATTGAAATTTTGTGTTTTCATGTGCAGGAAGGTGGTATAGGAACATCACTAGAGGAGATATTTGAGTTAATATTGTTAGAAAATTTATATATTTGGTGGCACAGTTTTTAAAGTTGTAATACGGTTTTGACGTACACAATTATTTTGGTTACGCCGTTGTTGTGTTGTACTGTGTCATTGTCTTACCACGTCTTCGTTAATTTTGGTTTATGTTGAAATGTGTGCCATGTCAATTTTGTGACGATGATATGAATATATTTCAAATTCGACCCGATGTAATAAGTTTTATGATGTAAAAAAATAAAAAGAATAACGCTGAAAATCTAGATGTTTGCATAAAATGGCAACGATTTTTATCTGTGGCTGGCCCACGAAGTAGTTGATTGTTTCCCGTTAATTTGGGCTGTAATGCTACCCGTCCCATGGACTAGTCACGGTCCTAGTAGCCGGCCCTAGGGTTTGCAAAATTTTACTATATAAATGTCATACCCTCAGTCTCATCTAGGGTTCGTCTGGGCTATGTCGTCTCGCCGTGTGACTGATCGGTGGCTGCAGGCGCGCGCAAACTCGTCGACTGGGATGGATCCGACGGACAGCGCTGAGGGATGGGCGAAGCTTACATCTGTTGTCCATTACGATTGCGGGAAGATTGAGAAAGGCGCACCGCCAACCCTAGATGAGACGGTTAGTTCTTGAAAATCTTTCTTTCTGTTTCATTTCTATGCAATTGACGCGCAGTATCTGATATTTTGCAATTTAGGATGTTAATGAGGTCCTGTTACCCCACTTTGTTGATGCTTTGCCGCAATATAAGTATGATCCTGCGTACAATAGTATTGAGCGCAACATCAAAAATAGGTGCGGCCACTCGGTGTTCCCTGCTCGTCGTGTCTGCAAAGATGGTTGTGATGCTGGTAGACGGTTTCTGGGTTGTCCATATGAGGTTTTACCCTATATCCTTGTGTTATGTACATCATTGACAATATACTAAGATATCACACAAAAATATAACTTTATTTATTATTTCAGGGATTACATAAGTGTGGATATGTCGAATGGGTAGAAGATGAATGGAAAGGAAGAGAAAGATATGTGATTGGGCAACTAGCCGAAAAGAACAACAAGATACTGATGGCAAAAGAAGAGGCTGAGAAAAAACTGAAGACACATTTGAAAATGCAAAATAAACTTTTAAAATGTAAGGATAACATTATTTGTTTCCTTGCAACAATGCGTGTTGCAATGTTTGGACTTTTAGTAGCCATCATGTACAAGTGGCAAGATGCAAAGTAGCAAGTTGTTACAAAAGAGGAGTTTTTTTACACTCTAATAATAAACAAGTGACGCATTTGGTACCAGCTGTGTCTTTTTCATCACGCTGTTAGTACAACTCGATTTGTACAAACATTATACAAAACATGAACTTCTGATTAATAAATTTGTCATATAACAATATATGAGTAGCCTTAAGTGCATATAATAAAACAAAATAGTTGAGGTCATTATGTTACATAGTTGATCAACAAAAACAAGTTATAATGGCTAGGAAACCTTCTTCGGGACTAAAACCTAACCACTCTAACTTGAAAATTCTGATCATCTATGCTTTTATAACATGTTCATCTTTGAAGATCTCTTGTGAACTTTCTTTTTCACGGCATCTAATTTGTTGGACGGTAACAACATCATTTCTGTGACGACACGTCTCCTCCTTGCCTTAACCGTGGCCTACAAATTAGTAGAAATCGTTGTGAGTTGAAATTTAGTTAAGATGGAACATTTAGTTCATAATCATACTTGGGAAAATTCTCTTGTCATCCGTTCACCATCCCAATGTTCCATGCATTCGATGCCAAATAATCCACAAGAGTTTCTGTTGTAAAGGTATAAGAGTAGAAAGATTAATACAGTGCTCATGTTCATTCTGTCGTACAGAATATGATGTAAGATTTACTCACCCATCTCGCTGCTGCGGCATCTCATACTCTTTAATTGGCCACTTTGAAACATCCGTATGTCGACCATCTGTAGTTGCATTTGCCACTTGCATGTCTTGTCCAATTTGGTGACGCTGTAAAAAGATCATGGTTAAATGCACAACACATTTTGACAAAAAAATAAGGACAATATATTCTTCACATACTAGTGCCTCGACAGTCTCCAAAGTTAAGTCCAGAGGATATAGCGAGTCCAGAACTTGGAACTCTTGCTTTGGCATGTGCATGACCACCGCCATCCAGTGTGTATTGCCGATATTCAAGGAAAAATAAGTCTACAAAAAACTCATATTATTAAATATCCCATGGATTTTTAGATGTTTAATCATAACATATAATAATTGATCGCAAACATAATATAACATACCTTTTTACGAACTGTATATTCTTCTAACACTCTACCAACTGTTCCAGATTTTAGCATCTCATGATCCATGTTCATGGTGGACTCTTCTACTTTGTCTCCAGCAATTGCACGGTCTACTAGAAATTTAGATCTCCATGCTAGACATAAAAATGGTCATGCCTAACCCGGAGGGCTAAATGTCCAATGTACCCATCTATTACCTGCAACATACATCATTGAATTAAGTGTTTGTAACACAGAAAACATAAAATTTATATAGTGGCATAATATTAAAGTATTGCCAGTAAGTGCAGTTATCACTTACATCATTAGATAACCATTTACGGTCTAGAACGACATGTAGTCTTTCTGCACTAACTTCATCTCCACGGGAGTTCTTGTATAAGCTTTTTTTCTTGTGCTGATCTGACCGAGATACGAGCTCAAGAAATACGACGTCAGCATCTATTTGTTGTGGAGTCAAATTAGTACATGAATCAGTGATGCAATTTGTATCTGGGCCTGGTTTATCGTCGAAATCGAGAACTGCATATATAAATGAAAAACTGAATTAGTAAATTTGAATGCAACACATGTTTACAAGTTTTATTAAACAATTCAAATATGAACTTTACCTTTTGCAGTGGATCCGTGGACTAAACGCTTGATGGGTTTGTCAAGAGCATAAGGAGACTGAAACTTTTTTGGGACTGTACGCTTCCATTTCCTAGTTAACTCATCTTCCTTTCGGCTATTAGCTGCTTGACAGTCATTTGATACACCTTTATTTAATTGAGCCATAGACATAAACTTATTAACAGAAACAGTAGATATATCAATATCAGATTCTTCTTTTACTGGTTCTGCATTATCAATAATAAAGGGTTATCCGGTGTGCTGCTAAGTGGACCAATCCTCTTGTCCGGTATACGATCATTCACACCATTCGCCTTGCTAAGTGGTGTATGGCCATTTACGCCATTCTGTGCAGGCGCCTTCTCATGTGTGCCATGGTCAGCAACTTCGGCAGGTGCGGTCGCACCAATACACTCGACCTCTTCTTCGGATTCGCTATCTTTCTTATACACGAACTCTTTTTTTTCACGAGATCCATTCTGAAAAGAACCAGCATCTTCTTCCTCTTACATGTCTACTGAAGCCGCTGCATCCATAGGTTTGTACGTCACGCCTTCCTTGTTGAACAGTTCCAATATTCTCTACAAGACATGGAAATGTAAGAGCACAACCAAATGTTCATCTAGAATGACCTTAACTATATAGTTTAGTATGTCACCTGAGCACATAAATCAGCTATAGGAGTCAACATTTTATGCAACTGTGTGTCCAAGTGATCTGTCACCCGCTTAAACAAAAGCTCCATCTGATCATTACTAATTTTTTTGTGTACCATTGATCTTCTTATGCGGAACACTAACCGGCTTAGCCTTTTGCTTACGAGCGGGCATAGGATCTGCCATCAATGGCTCTTGCATACGATATCCTTTAGTGATATTATCTTCTATCTGCATGATGGTACAAATGATATAAGTTGTAAGTCATGCGTACTTTATTTACATAAGTCATAATCTAAAAAGGCAATATATGAGGGAAGCCAAAAAAATATTACCTTGACGTTACCACGACCACGCCCATTCTCGTAGTCAAAATTGTCTCTCTTTGTGGCAGCGGCTTCGTTCCAATTCCTCATGAGGGGGCATATGGACATTTTAGGATTAAATGCACATTCGCCTTCCTGAGGCAGCACTTTCTCCCAGTACAAGTACTATATTTTAAGAAATATAAGTAAATTAGCTATAACATAGACATCATAGAGTATACATGCGAAAACAAATGAGTATCAAAATAAAACCTGCAATAGTCCAAGATTTCCTTTCGGCCATTGACGGATTATTTTTCCTTTTCTCCCAATCCTGATGCTATCCATTAGAACCCTCCTTGTTAAAGCATTCCAATTAATCTTGGACATTCTGTTAACATCATCAACTAATGCATAGTACTGCTTCGGAACAACCTTTGTCGCCATAGGCGCAATAACTGTTCCAAGTAGCACTAGCACCACCTTTCGCAGAAAGTCATCATCGGCAACTTTATTTTTAATGATGTCAGCGATTAAATCATCGATTACGATGTTTCCAGTAGATTTGCTCAGAAAGTGTGTGGGGACGCGATCCTTCACGTCCTCTCCTTCTTTAGTAAGTATGTCCACTGCTGAAAAACCTTCATTCTCGAGACCAAGGATACACTCTACATCGACGGGCCCAATAGAGATTGCCCCATTTGTCTCTTCTATGGCGAATGTACCTGTTGTAGGGTCAAAAGCCTCGAGCATGAACCTTCAACAATAATTATCGTGAATCAGAATATAGGAAGAAACATATGTACAATGGTAGAATAGAAATATTTGCATTAGTACCTTATTAAGATTGTGCGCATCTTCGTAGATGGCATCATCATCATACTATGCAGATTCGTTTGGGCTAGTCTAGCCCGTTGAGCGATGGAAAGACCCGCCACTAACTTACACCATTTTTCGATGTTGCAACAAATATCCCCCTTAAGATCGTCCATCCTAAAAACAAAAAACACAATTAATATATTGGCGGGACAGTAATATGTAGACTGTATTGCTGCATGCGATATGAGTAATTCACCACAAATAAAATGATGATACTATTTTCTATAAACTTGTCTAGTCATATCTAAATGAACTAGTGGATCTAGAGGGCCTAATAATATTGATAACAGTAGTCCTAGTTGGCTTGTGTCTTGACGGGGAAGCGTCCGCCCTATCATTAGACAGAATTTAAGGGCCAAACAACAATGGACAGAATTTCTGTGCGATTCAACAGAATTTGAAAACGAGAAATCACTACAACCGCACAAGGATACTATTAAACATAAATATAAGGGAAAGTAGTATCGGATCTTAGAGCTCTAAGTTATGAACCGACTAGCCTACCACTTTCGAGGATCAGAGGAAGATGTACCTAAAATAAAACTACTGATGTGTAGGATCAGAGGTTTACCTGAACGACCTCTGTGGAGGAGGAACGACCACTATGGAGGAACAAGGCCGTCGAAGCTGCGCCGCGGAATTAGGTGCACACGAGGTCAAAGTGTTGGGGGGATAATCCTGAGTAGGGTCACTCCAGGGTATAGAGGCCGAGCTAGCCGAGGTTCGGCAAGGCCAAAGCGGATGCTGGCCGGGTCACCTCCAAGCATGCCGGATTACGGAGTAACCCGGACCAGGGGGGTCGCCTAACATTATATTAGCCGACTTAAGGAGTAAGTCAGAAGTTCTTGTCTAACTTGTATGCAGGAACAGGTGTGGCCGGATCTACCATGATCCGGGCCCCGTTTAGCTTCTAGGAGATGGAAGGAATCTCTCTAGTCAAAAAGAAGGCTCGGTACGCACTGCATGAGCGAAGCAGGCAAGGGAAGGACCACCGGGTCATGGCCGACAAGGGTGACGACGCCCGTGTCGGCTGACGCGGGCGCCGCAGAGGCTCACGTAGCTAAAGCATGTGTGACACGGGGGAAAAGCACCCCGGTCGGGTTACCGCTTTGAGAGGAGGCATATTCTTAGGAATATGACTCCACGTATGCCCTAGGCAGAGACCAAGCCGCCTCTATATAAGGGGGGCTAGGGTTTTTAGTAGAGGGGTTGGGTTTTTCTTCTATACCGATTTGGCTAAGGTTCTAGGGGTGAACGATAGGTGAGAGTAAGAGAACTTCTTCTTCCTCCTCTCACCAATACAACTCTAGGAGCACTTGTAAACTTGAAAGGAAAGCAATACAATCTTCTGTGTGGAGAATCACTCCACTATCCCTCCCTGGATTCCCCTAGCGTGTATTAGTCTCCACCTTTAGCCTATCCATGGCATCTGCCATGACACCACCACGACAGTTGGCGCCCACCGTGGGGCTAGTAGCGCTAGCAGGGGTGAAGATCCGGACGGGACCTCATCGGTACCGGCGAACGCATCGTCTCCGGGCTCGTTCAGCGCTTTGGAGCACCGAACTTCGTCAATGACAACGTTGGCTGCTTCGGCACGCGCCCACTTCCGCGCAATGGCCTCTATGTCAAGTTGGGTGCGCACAAGGTCTACGTTGCTGTGAACGTATCATGCGTTCATACGCGGCGCGTTGTCGAGGCAGGGGAACCACCCCTTAGCATGGTTCACGGGGCGCGTATCACTCGCTCCCCGGACTGTGCTGAAGTGATGATGACTGCGCCGGGTGCATGTGCATGCAAGGATCCAGCACCGGACCCGGAGGTAACACCTAAGGCACCAAGGAAAGGTAGAGTACCTCCACTAGAGAGGCCTGAGAATGTGCTGAGAGAAGCTATGGATAGCTTGGCAAACCCGGTAGCAGCAGTGGTAGATCCGGCTCAAGCACAGGCAGAGCTAGAGGAAACTAGGCAGAAAATACTAGAAGGCGCAAAGAAAATAGCCGCGGCTCAGCAGTCGTTGAACATGACACTGCGTGAGTACGCAAAGCAAACAAAGTTGATACGGTAAAAGTAAAAGGGAGAAATCTCATGAGCGAGATGAACAAAGAAGGTGATACTGGAGCCGAGGGATCGGAAAACTGTTTGTCAGTGGGGTTGCCGAAGTATAGTACCCCGGCGAAGAACCTCAGAGCAGCGGATGCGGCTGCATCCGAGTTAGAGGGTCTGACGGGTGAGGCCTGTCAAAGACAGCAAGATAGGGTTAACGAGTTAGTTCGGATCACGAATAGACATAACGAAGAGCTACTCAGAGCTAACCCGGAGAGAGCTGGAGCTTCCAAAATCGTCCATTCGGCGATGGGTAACCCGGAGAAATCCGCTAGAGCCGCATCGTCTCCTCATGGTGGTCCAAGGAGACAAGAGGTAGTAACCTCGGCCAGACGAAACAAACATATCGTACCGTACGACCCGACATGGGCAGGAAAAGCAAAAGAAGCACAGAAAAATGATGATCAACGAAGTGTGAGCCGAGGTGAAGCTGGCTGAGATAACCACGACCAAGGCAATGCCGGTCAAGGGAACGTTGTCAATGGCAATGCCGGACGACGAAACTCGGCAGGAGCAGGACAACTGCAGCAGCGGAATATACCAAGGCAAGAGCAAAGCGGCGGCCGAGGTATGAAACAGAAAGGAGCACCACAAGAGAAAAACCGGTACAACGACGGTGATTCGGAGATGGTGAACGCGGGGTACCCAAGACCGAACTATCATGTGATAGGGTCAAGATTGGGAAGCAGGGATTTGATGCCGGATGACGCCAGGTTGAAACTGGATCGCCTGTATAGGTCGGAACAGATCGAATGTCAAGGTCCCCCTGGTCCAGCGTGCTTTGGACCCCGGATCATGAAGGAACCACCGGTACCCAACTTCTAGCTGCCCAGGGCATGAAGACATATGACGACAGTACTAAGCCGGAGGATTGGCTGATAAACTATGCTACCGCTGTGAAAATTGCCATTGGAAACTTGATATGGGTTGTACGATACATACCCCAGATGTTGGAAGGTCTGGCCAGAGTATGGCTGAACAATTTACCACCCGGAAGCATCAACTGCTGGATAGATTTTGAATAAATGTTTATCAACAACTTCTCAAGTACCTATCAGAGGCCGAATAGGCCACAGGCCCTAGCAATGTGCAAGCAAAGACCTAATGAGACAGGCCGTGAATTCTTGACCCGGTGGTGTACCGTGAGAAACTCGTGTGAGGGTGTCATAGAGTCATAGGCCATAGCGTGGTTCACCCAAGGGTGCAGGTATGGCAGCGAGCTGTGGATGAAGTTGCAAAGGAAAATGCCAATTACGTTGGCAGAGATGATCTGGATTGCCGATTCGTATGCTTTGGGTGATCTGACTCAACCTAGGCTCACGTCAAACGAGTCAAACGAGGAATACTATCAGAGGGATGGAGCCGGGTCATCTCGGAGGAATGACTACAGAGGAAGAAGAAGAGATGATAGACCGGGTCATCGCTACGGTTTGCAACAAGTTGCAGCTGTGAATCAAGATCAACCCGGAGCAGGGAGCAACCAGCACCAGAAAACTGGAGGACAATGGACTCCAAGAAACGATGGCAAGAAAACATGGACGCCGGAGCAAAAGAAACAGTGGCAAGAAAAGAAAGACCGTCCGAGGTATACCTATGAGTTGATGTTGGACCAGTCGTGTAAGTTTCACACGACAAATCCGAATAGCCCGGCGGGTCACACAACGAGGCAATGTGAGTGGATGCGTAAGATAGAACAAGGTGGTTCGGGGAATGCTCAGGCACCCCAGAATGATCAACCTTGGCAGGAGTTACCCCGGCAGCAATTGCTCTCCGGAGCAAACACGCAACAGCTAATGTTGCCTCCCCCTCCGCCGAGGCATGACAACAATGAGAGAAGGGATGCAGTGCATCAGGTGGAAAATCAGCACCAGCCGGATCAGAGGTACCCCGGAAACGAGGGGAGGAATGAGTACAGAGAACATCACCAGAGCTATTGTGTGTTCACAACTGAGGAAACCAATAGAAAGAGCTTGCAGCGCCAACATATGGAGGTCAATGCGGTAATGCCAGCAGTGACGAGGTACATGCCTTGGTCGGACCAGGAAATCACCTGGAACATCAAAGATCATCCTAAGCTTATGTCGAGTCCAGGTTCGTATGCGCTAGTGCTGGATCCGACATTCATTGGACCAAACATCAATGTGAGGTTCTCCAAGGTACTTATTGACAATGGCAGTAGCATTAACATCATGTATGCGGATACAAGCGCAAGTTGGGTATCTCGGAGAACATGTTCCAGGCTACAAGGACAACTTTCCATCGTATTGTACCAGGCATTTCTTGTGAGCCCATAGGCAAAGTCCGGGTTGACGTACTATTCGGCACGAGAGAGAATTTCCGAACTGAGAATCTGGAGTTTGAGGTGGTGAATTTGGAAAGTGCGTATCACGCATTACTCGGAAGACCAGCATTGAACAAGTTCATGGCAAGCTGCCACATCAGCTATCTGAAGATGAAGTTGCCCGGGCCAAATGGAGTGATTACCATTGCTGGAGATTTCCGACGTTCCATTGAGTGTGCCTCAGCCGGGTCTAATCTAGCCGAGTCACTCGTGGTTGCATGAGAGAAAAGAAAGATCCAAGAGGTGGCGGCATTAGCTCAGTCCGCGCAGCAGTATATGCTGGCGTTGAGTAACCCGCATGGTAGCGTTTCATTCCAAGCTGCAAAGGATACCAAGAAGGTTCCAGTTGATGACATGTTCCCGGAGCGCACCATAACAATTGGTGCCGGGTTAACTAATAAATAGGAAAGCGAGCTCGTCAACTTCCTCCATGAGAATCGGGACATTTTTGCTTGGTCCACACAGGATTTGCAAGTTGTTCCGAGGGAGTTGGCCGAGCACTCTTTGAACGTAAGACCCGGAGCAAGGCCGGTGAAGCAACCTCTCCGCCGCTTCGCCGAGGATAGGAGAAAAGTCATTGGAGACGAGATAGCTCGGTTGCTAGTAGCAGGATTTATCATGGAAGTACTGTATCCGGATTGGCTCTCTAATCCGGTGCTGGTAGAGAAGAAGAAGGATGACGATTACACGAACCTGAATAAGGCGTGTCCAAAAGATCCATTTCCACTGCCGAGGATAGATCAGGTCATAGACTCAACCGTGGGATGTGAACTGTTGTCATTCATCGATGCATATTCTGGTTTCCACCAGATACCTCTGAATCCGGATGATCAAATAAAGACCACGTTTATCACCCCGTACGGGGCTTATTGCTATCGCACTATGCCGTTTGGTTTACGTAATGCAGGTGCAACGTACCAAAGATGTATGCAAAAATGTTTGCACGACCAAATAGGTCAAAACGTACAAGTATACGTGGATGATGTGGTTATCAAGACCAAGGAAAGCAAAACGCTCCTTGACGACATCAGGCAGACATTTGCGAACTTGAGAAGGTTCCGGATGAAGCTTAACCCAGAAAAATGTACCTTCGATGTCCCGGCTAGAAAATTACTCGGATTTCTCATCTCCAGCCGAGGTATCGAAGTTAATCCAACTAAGATTCGGGTCATTGAACGAATGGAGCTGCCGAAATGTCTTAACGATGTCCAGAAGTTCACTAGGTGCCTAGCATCATTGAGTCGGTTTGTATGTCGGTTGGGACAAAAGGCATTGCCTCTCTACCAACTCATGAAAAAGTTGGATAAGTTCGTTTGGACGCCACAGGCCGATGAAGCCTTTGCCCACTTAAAAAAGATGTTGGCCACTTCACCAGTATTAGCCTCTCCACTATCAAAGGAGCCAATGTTGCTCTACATAGCCGCAACCAACCGAGTTGTAAGTGCAATGATTGTAGTGGAGCGCAATGAAGAGGGTAAGTCGGTGCAGAGGCCAGTGTATTACTTGAGCGAGGTATTATCTGCCTCCAAACAGAACTACCCGCACTTTCAAAAGGTGGCATATGGTGTCTATATGGCGGCAAAGAAGTTAAAGCATTACTTTGAGGAGCACCCCATCAAAGTGATATGTGAAGCTCCCATATCCGAGATAATGGGTAACAAGGATGCGAGTGGCAGAATTGCAAAATGGGCAATTGAGCTAGCTCCTTATGCGCCCCAATACGACAGAAGAGAAGCAATCAAGTCTCAGGCTATGGCAGACTTTTTTGTGGATTGGGCCGAGGTACAATACGAACCACCGCCACCAGATCCGAACTACTGGAGGATGCATTTTGACGGGTCGAAAACCAAAACCGGATTAGGCGCCGGGGTTATGCTCACCTCGCCAAAGAAGGACCAGCTAAAATACGTATTGCAGATCCATTTCGCGGCATCGAACAATGTCGCTGAGTACGAGGCTCTTGTGCATGGGCTCAAAGTTGCAAAAGAGATTGGCATACGTCGGATAATATGCTTTGGCGACTTGGATTTGGTGGTGCAGCAAGTGTCCGGAGTGTGGGACGCCCTGGATCCAAACATGGCACTGTACAAGTTTCATGTGTAGAAGATATCTGGTTACTTTGAGGGGTGTGAATTTCACCATGTACCCCGAGTGGAAAACGAGGCTGCCGACATGCTATCGAAGCTCGTATCAACCCGATAGGCAATCCCACCGGGTGTAGCATTGGAACACCTCAGAAAACCATCTATCAGGCCGTCCCTAGGAACCGAGTCGATCTATGTCCCGGAAGATACGGAATCCGGAGCTGAGCCCATGGACATTGACACGGGAGGTAGTACGCGAGACCCGGGGACTGCATCAGCAAACCCGGGGACTGCCTCAGCAAACCCGGGGACTACCTCGCTGGACCCGGGGACTGCTCAGCGTGATCCGGCTGAAGTTATTCCGGTAGATCAGATGGAAATTGATGAGGATGTGTTCCCTGCACGAGCAACACCAGTTTGGGCACTTCCTATATTCCAATTCCTGAAAGATGGAACATTACCCACTGAGGAGGTGTTAGCCAGGCAAACTCAGAGGAGAGAAAAGGCATACACAATTATCAATTCCGAGCTGTACAAACAGAGTGTAACCAATGTCCTCCAGCGATGCGTTGACCCGGAAGAAGGGCTTGACATCCTCCGAGATATACACCAAGGAGAATGCGGGCATCATGCCTCATCCCGAGCCTTGGTGGCAAAAGCGTTCTTGCACGGGTTTTACTGGCCAAGTGCCTTAGAACAAGCAGAAGATCTGGTGAGAAAATGCAATGGTTGTCAGAGATATGCCACTAAGACACATATGCCAATGTCGGAACTCAAGACCATACCAATTACATGGCCATTTGCCGTGTGGTGCTTGGATATGGTTGGCCCGTTTAAACCAGCGAGGGGAAACATGACACACATTTTGGTCATGGTGGATAAGTTTACAAAATGGATTGAAGTGAAGCCTATAAGAAAATGTGATGGAGCTACGGCCGTAACATTTCTCAAAGATATTATCTTGAGATACGGTTATCCTCACAGTATCATAACTGATAATGGCACAAATTTTGCCGAAGGAGCATTTGCACGCTTCTGTCGAGACAAGAAGATCCGACTCGACGTAGCCTCGGTAGCTCACCCCGCATCGAACGGACAAGTGGAAAGATCCAACGGATTAGTATTATCCGGGATAAAACCTCAGCTCATTGAGCCGCTGCAAAGATCAGCGGGGTGCTGGATACAAGAACTACCAGCGGTACTATGGAGTTTAAGAACAACTCCGAATCGATCAACAGGCTATACGCCGTTTTTTCTGGTATACGGGGCAGAAGCTGTATTACCAGCCGACATAGAGCATGATTCGCCTAGGGTCACCCAATACATAGAAGCCGAAGTGCAAGAAGCCCGACAAAATGATGTTGATCTGCTGGAAGAAGCGAGAGAACTGGCACTGTCCAGATCCGCCATATATCAGCAAAATCTCCGACGCTACCATAGCCGGAAAGTGTGCCCCCGAGTCTTTCGGGAAGGCGATCTGGTGCTCCGGTTGGTACAACGTACTACTGGCATGCATAAATTATCCCCTCCATGGGAAGGGCCATTCATTGTGAGCAAAGCATTGCACAATGATTCTTACTATCTTATAGATGCAAAGCCACAGGAAAAGAACAAGGCGGACAGGTCCAGAGAGGAATCTAAGCGACCGTGGAATGTAGCACTACTTCGTCCCTTCTACACTTAGCTAAGAAGTGTATGTATCCGAGTCGTCTCATATGTCGGTATGTATGTCGGCAATGAGCTTATCAATGAAATAGTAGCGCCTCGAGCAGTAACTCGGGGACTGCCTTAATAATTCTTGTTGTTGTCTCTTGTGCGTTAGCTGGAATAAGTTGTTCTACTTAACCCGGATTAGTAATGTGTGAGCACCAAAAACCCAACTCTTCGACTTGCTGATGTCCAACAAGAATTGGCTTCATGACAAGCAAGAGAACAAGTTTGGAATTGCGTAGCACATGAAAAGCGACTAAGGAAACAAATTTATTCGAGCTAACGTTTGTTTTTCGGACTAACCTTGTATTTATTTTCAAGTTATTATGCAGCTTTATTTTTTGAGCCAAGTCTGAAAGTTTCTTAGTATTGTTAAGACGATTTTTGAAGCTCGGATTCGTAAGTCATAAAACCGAATCAAGGTAGACACGATCCAAGCCAAAAGATTGGACGAACAAGAAAAAGAAACTCGGGGACTACGCCCAAATTAACCCGGCATAAGAACTTAGTAGCAAAATATCACATATACACAGCATACAGTTGCACCTGGCATACCAGGGATCTGATAAATTTTCAAGTTTTTTGACCTAAGGAGCAGTAGGAGGAGGAAGTTCGGCGTCGTCTTCGCTGTCTTGAATATCTGAGGCATCACCTTCTTTGTCCTCATCCGACCCGTCTTCAGCGTTCTCAGCGTTCTCGTCTCTAGCGGATTCTAGGAAGCTCGGTCCTTCAACCCATTCATGGATAGGAGAATATTCGACGAGGCTATAGGCACAAGCCTGGCGCCAGGCTACCCACTCCGGGTCATCAGTCCATCTGGATCCGGTGCGCCGGCGTGTAAGGAGGCTAAGGTCGATCTTGTCATACCATGTGAGTATGTGGTGAAGGATAGTATCAGCTGCGGCACGCCCAACGGACTCCCTCCAGAGGTCGAGCTGGGTCTCGATATCCGACAGCTTTTCAGCAAGAAGTGTGATTCTCTTCGGAGCGCTCTCATCGGGCCAGAACGTGTTGAAGACTCGGACTGAAACGTCGAGGAGATCCTTGCTGTAGTTCTTAATGATTTCCACGCGAGATGACAGGCTGACCAATAGGTCCTCCATGTCTAAGGGAATGCTCTCACCATCAAGAGTGACGGGAGTACCCCTCTCTCGGCGGAAATTGGCAACAACAGTGCTCGCAATAGGAGTATCCTCTGGAAAGTGGACTAGAAACAAGACAAAGGAAGAAGCTGAAGAAAAGGCATATGAAGTAACCCGGAGAATTATGTCGGATAAGGGAAAAGAACTTACGTGAAATGTGGCTGTGAATCCGGGTCAACTCCTTGATGCAGTCATCTCGTCTCTTGTGAAGTTGCTCAAGATCAGCGTTTGCCAATCCAAGCTGGATGTCGGATTCTTTGAGTAGGTCTTGGTCCTTGGAGATCTGGAGAGTAAGGCGTTCGCGCTCTTCTGTGAAGTTCTGGCCAACTTTTTGAACCTCGGTTTGGTGCTGGGCCTTCATCTTCTCCATCTCAGCCTTGAGCCTGGCAATCTAGTTGTCCTTGGTCCGGAGGAGAGCGAGCTCATCATCTTTTTTCTTCAGCTCGGCTTGATGCTGCCCTGCTTGTTCGAGAAAATGCAGCATCATATCAGGCACGGGCACACTATCCTCAAGCGATGCTGAAATAGTATGTTGACCTGGCAGAGCCGAGGAGTGAATGTTTGCCGAGCCAAGGAGAAAAGGAAATGGAAAACACTACAAGGTCGGACAAAAAAGGACATACCCTTGATTTCCTCCAAGTTCTTCCGCATGATCTTGTTCTCAGCCTCCACCCCAGCTACAGAAACCGAATGAGGAGATTAGTTCGGCAGAAGAAGATGAAGAGAAACGGCAAAGCGCCAAGGGAGAAACTTACCCCTTTTTTCATGCTACGCGATAAGTGCAATGTGCTTTGCACGTAGCATCTTGTGGGTACCCAGCAACCGTTGGAATTCAGCACTCTGGCGATTGGTAGTTACCTGAAAAAAGTACAGAAGCGTAAACTAGCTGGGTGCATATTCGAAGTGTACAAGATCCGGGCCAAGTGGAATTTAACCCGGCTCTAGGTGTGTGCATATTCGAAGTGTACAAGATCCGGTCCAAGTGGAATTTAACCCGGCTCTAGGTGTGTGCATATTCGAAGTGTACAAGATCCGAGCCAAGTGGAACTTAACCCGTCTCTAGGTGTGTGCATATTCGAAGTGTACAAGATCCGGGCCAAGTGGAATTTAACCTGGCTCTAGGTGTGTGCATATTCGAAGTGTACAAGATCTGGGCCAAGTGGAATTTAACCCGGCTCTAGGTGTGTGCATATTCGAAGTGTACAAGATCCAGGCCAAGTGGAATTTAACCCGGCTCTAGGTGTGTGCATATTCGAAGTGTACAAGATCCGGGCCAAGTGGAACTTAACCCGACTCTAGGTGTGTGCATATTCGAAGTGCGCAAGGTCCGGGCCAAGTGGAACTTAACCCGGCTCTAGGTGTGTGCATATTCGAAGCGTACAAAATCCGCGCCAAGTGGAACTCAACCCGGCTCTAGGTGTGTGCATATTCGAAGTTCACATGGAGCTACGTTAGTTTTCTAATGAGCATCCGGCCGAGTAACAAGTTACTCCACAGGAGGCTCGGGGACTAATGGTTACTATATACAGCATGTAAAGGAGAAGCGACATACCTCCATCATCCGCCCCGCGAGGTTAATTGCCTTAGCGGCTATATTCGTTTGGACGGAAAATTCTGCGGGGCCGAACTTTTCCGGGAGATCGTCGTTGTGGGTGAACTCCGCCTTGTTCCAGTTCATGACGAACTCAATTAGGCTCGGAGGATACCGCTCACCAGTGGGCATATGGGGCGCCACCAAGCCCTTCGCATGCGCCTCTTTCCTCTCAGCCAAAGCAAGGGCTGGGCTAGTATGCAGAACCATTTGCTACGCGTTAGTTGGCTCGGCAGGGGCATCCTTCACTGCTGGAGCTTTCTTGGGAAACATCGACGCTAGGGTTCGCTGCCCAGCCTCGACGGATGCTGACTTGGTAGCGTCCGGAGCCTTTTTGCCCTTGGCTTGCTGGGAAGAAGTAACTGTAGCGGACTTTCCCTTAGGAGCTGCTGGGGTAGTTCCTCGCCGAGGTTGAGATGACTCGGACGAGACGGAAGAACTTGGCGCTAGAGCTCTTATAGCTGGACTTGGAGCGGTTGTTGATTTTCTTGGTGCTGGTGTTGGTTCGGCTGGGCCCGCCTCTCACGCTCCGAGGTTGCATTCCTCTCGACGAGGTAGTGCGGAACCCGGAGCAGCCGCAGAACCCTCTAGAATAGGGCTCAGCGGACGTGACTCATCGTCACGAGGAGGAGAAGGGCCAGATCGAAGTGGTGAAGAGATGCTAGATCCGCTCTGAGGGACCTCCACCGGAGCCCTGAAGAAGAGAATAATGTCAGAAGAGAAATTACCACGATGCAATGAGAAGTGAGTTACGCAACGAAAAATGACTTACGCATCCGAGGTTTGGGCCTCCTTGGGTTTCCGATCCCTTCGTGCCAGGGCTTTGCCTGCCGGCTTGGAGGCAGTCTTGTCTCCGGCCTTCTTTCGCCTTTTTGTGGGCTCAGAAGGTTCGGCGGAGGAACTTGGTGCGGCTCCGCGCCTCTTCTTCGACGCCACAGGAACCGGTTCGCCCGTAGCAAGCGGAGGATCCTCGTGGATATGCCCACCGGGGTTAGCTGATGCCGGAAAGGCAAAAGAAAGGGGGACAGCCTCAACAGGTTCAATCACGTCGACATCCGAGTCATTCTCATCATCGGGCCAGTCTCTAAGAGAAGAGAATTTACCGCTGGGTCGTTTTGTAGTGTCGGTCATAGGGAGAAACATCTCCTGGTTCGGCTCCTCCTCATCCGGGGTTTCTCGGTCCGGCTCCCACTTAAGGGTCGGATCCGTACCATCCTCGAGGGTTTGCTGAAGGAATAGCTGAGAGAAAGCATGAAGAACAGAGTCAAAAATACAACAAAAACCGACACATATTTAATCTGAAGTAAGTTTTCCCCGCGAAGCTTACCGCGGGAGGGAGCCTGTCAAGACAGAAGTGCTCAATTCCCCACGTCCATTCAGCGGAGAAATCCTTGTGGGTGGTGAAGAGAGCCTTAACCCGGCGGAAAATCTCCGTGTTGCTCAGCTCAAAGGAGGAGGTTCGGTTGGGGTCGCGGCCGAAACTCATGTGGCACACCTTGTGGGTGCGCTTCTAGAGGGGAGAGATTCGGTTGCGCACGAACGTGATCATAGCATCCTCGTCGCGCAATCCGAGTTTCTTCTGTTCCGTGAACCTCTTGTTAACCTGGTTGGCCAGAGCTGTGGGCTTCTTGGAGACCTCCTCCCAGAATTCCGGATCAGGTGGACCCGGAGTATAGGGGAGCAACCGAATCAAATCTTCGGTGCCCGCGTTCCGGACATAGAAGAAGGTCCGGGCCCATCCTTTGCAGGAGTCAAGCCCGGTGACCCGGGGGAAAACGGAAGTCCTCCGGGGTGAGATGGACGCAACCCCGAATTGGGTGAGCTGCTTATCCTCCGACTCGACTTGGATGTTGGGGATGATGTTACGACGAAGGCCGAAAAACCGGATCCACAGCTCCTTCGTGGGCCACAGTCCGGTGTAGCCCTCGATCGTAGAAGCAAAAGCAGAGAGAGGTGATAGCGTTGGCTGGAAGATGGTGCGGCTGCAGGTGGTAGGTGCTAAGCCAATCCGGGAAGAAGTCGCTCACCGGTAAGCCGAACCCCCGTTGGAAGTCGGACAAGAACATGACAAACTCACCCGGATTGGGTGAGGGGGCCAGTTCGACGGAGGAGAGACGAGCGACGACACCGGCAGGGATGCGTCTGGTCCGGTAGAGCCAGTCAAGGTCATCTTGACAGACCCATGACCCAGCCCACGCGCCACGATCCGCCGTAGCGGCGTCCTCCTCCATTTCTTGCTCGGTGACGACAAGGTCCTCCTTCGCCATCTCGTACTCGCTACCCTCGCTGGCACTAGCGGCGGCGGGGGTGAGAGGCCTGGATTGGCGAGGACCCGTGGCGAGGGAGATGCGCAGCGGTGGCTGCGATGCAGAAGCACGGGGAAAAGTGCGGCGGCAGCGCTGCTGCTAGGAGCACTGGCGGCAGCGCGGTCGCGAGAAATATGAAGAAGAAGAGCAACGGGCAGAGGGGCGCAGAAGAGGAAAAAATCCTAAGGGGTGCTCCCCTCCGCTACTTAACCACCCCCTAAGAGGATGAGTGGGATCGCGCCCTGCAAATGAGCCACATGGTGTGGCCGTGTATCACATGCCACAGGCAATTAGTGAGGAGCCACACGGAGGGCCACAGGGCAGAGGCGATCCCATGACATGACGCACTGATGCAGTAAACGAGGAGGCAGGCGTGACGTGACCCTCGCACAGTGATAACTGACAATTACTGCAGCGGTTACTGTGCAAGCCCTTAAAATAAGACAACGCAATGATTAGCCTCCACATGGGTTGGCACATGAAAGAAGGAAACAAGGCCCGAATAGAGCCATGGTAGCCCGGACAGCAGGTAAAAACTTAGAATGTACAGAGGGAACGTAAATCCATGAGATCCGAGTCAAAGTGGTAACCCGGCCGACAAGTGAAGACTTGGAACGTGCAAAGGGAACGTAAATCCACATAATCCGAGATAAAGAGCTAAATCGGAAATAACGTCTAAGGCTCGAACATAAATGAACCTGATGTGGCCTTAGCGGCCAAGGCGGCTAAGACCACACCAGCTTCGGGGACTAATGTTGGGGGGATAACCCCGGGTAGGGTCACTCCGGGGTATAGAGGCCGAGTTAGCCGAGGTTCGGCAAGGCCAAAGCGGATGCTGGCCGGGTCACCTCCAGGCAGGCCGGATCACGGAGTAACCCGGACCAGGGGGTCGCCTAACATTATATTAGCCGACTTAAGGAGTAAGTCGGAAGTGCTTGTCTATCTTGTATGCAAGAATAGGTGTGGCCAGATCTACCATGATCCGGGCCCTGTTTAGCTTTTGGGAGAAGGAAGGAATCTCTCTGGTCAAAAAGAAGGCCCGGTACGCACTGCATGAGCGAAGTAGGCAAGGGCAGGACCACCGGGTCATGGCCGACAAGGGTGACGACACCCGTGTTGGCTGACGCGGGCGCCGTAGAGGCTCACGTAGCTAAAGCATGTGTGACGCGGGGGAAAAGCACCCCGGTCGGGTTACCACTTTGAGAGGAGGCAGAGACCAAGCCGCCTCTATATAAGGGGGGCTAGGGTTTTCAGTAGAGGGGTTGGGTTTTTCTTCTATACCGATTTGGCTAAGGTTCTAGGGGTGAACTATAGGTGAGAGTAAGAGAACTTCTTCTTCCTCCTCTCGCCAATACAGCTCTAGGAGCACATGTAAACTTGAAAGGAAAGCAATACAATCTTCTGTGTGGAGAATCACTCCACTATCCCTCCCTGGATTCCCCTAGCGTGTATTAGTCCCCACCTTTAGCCTATCCATGGCATCTGCCGTGACACCACCACGACACAAAGGGGCCGAGTCGACTAGCGGCCTATGATGGTGTTTAGGGTTAGCAGGAGGAAGCGATCGTGGGGTTTAATATACGGTTTGGTCAGAAATATTTCCACTAGGCCGGTCCTTCTTAGGCCAATAAAGGGAGAATATCATTTTGCGGCCCGAAAGTTGGGGTGTACAGAAAACGTGGAACCCAAGTTCCCTGAAATCAGCTGGGATGACTATAGTTGGTGTGCCAAATACTCAGAGGGTCTTTTTGGCACGAATTCAACTTTACGTTTCAATACAAAAAATTAGGCTAACGGGCGTCAAGTTGCCCCCCTGTCAGTTCTCGCCGTTATGTCGCTCCCGTCGCTTAGGCGGGGTGGCTGTCACGTAGGCTTGCAGCGTTGACACAGTGGATAGGACAACACCCTCTACCCAGTGTATTGACATGACAAAACTAGACCCATGTATCAGCGTTATAATTATTTTTTGTTTACTCAGAAGCTGGAACGGCCACCGCCACGCGTCTCTCCTTGGACTTCCGTCCCAATCGTTAACCCCTACCATAAAAGCGCATTGACTGCTCCACCGTTCCCCTGCCTCGTAGAAACCACTCTTCTTCTTCCTGTCATCTACTATCTTCTTCCCGTCTTCTCCTTGCGGCCATGGAAGGTCTACGCACACTATAAATATGAGGCCACAGTGCTCGCTTTCACCATCGCCTCGGCCTCTCTACAGTCCATCTCCACCCCACCCCTTTAGCCATCGCCTCTCCACCGTGCCATCGTCTCGCCTCCCCTCCCTCTCCAATCTCCACCACGCCGCCATGGAGGTGCCCACGCTCAACCACTACGAGGCGGCGATGTTTGCGTACTACGGCATCCTCGCGCCGCCGCGCGTGACCGTGCCCGCCGGATTTCGCATCAGCGAGGCGGGTGTGCCAGTGGCTCCTCTCCTCAACCCCCGCGGATACGAGATGGAGTGCATCATCATGGAGCATCGCCGCCAGCTGCCCGCGTGGATGAGGGCGTTGCCCCGGTACGCGGCGGCCAATGAGTAATGGCCCCGGCTGTTCAAGAAGGAGCGGAAGGCCAAGCTTGGCAACCGTATCGTGGACGGGCACCTGGTTCACCCGGATCACCGCAACCAAGAAGGGCGGGAGATGTTCTAGTCCATCCCTAGACGGACCATCTACACCGCCATCGACGCCGCTAGCAGCGCAGAGGAGCTCCGTCTCCCGAACAACGCCGAAATCGTGGATATTTCGTCCAACGACGACGAGGAAGCCGGCGGCTTGGAGGACAGCGGCAGCGGAAGTGTTCTCGACTAGGAAAATTTGTAAGGTCGCATCTTTGTATGGAAAAATTTGTGGTCGAATAATAAAATGTCTCAATTTAGATCTTTGTCTCGATTAATTTGTGAAAGATTTTTTTAAAAATACTGATCAATTCAATTTCTACCTCGAATTAATTTCTGCCCCAAATTAATTTACATTAATTGTCCTAGATTGCTGACCGTCGCGGGGTTTTTGGTCCCGGTTCGTGGCATGGTCCTGATTATGGAAACGAACCGGGACCAATGGAATTTGGGCACTAGACCAAAGGCCCTCTTTCTACCAGTGCTAGAGACAAGCTTCACTACCCATGACAACAAGAAGATAGACGTTGTCTACACCAAACAGGAGGAGACAGTGGTGCGTGTCCTGAGGATGTACGAGGGTTGGCTTGGGATAGACGAGGACAAGTTTGTGGGATTGGACCTCGAGTACACCCCGGAGCACCCATATGAAGGGAGTGAAGTCGCCATCGTTCAACTGGCCATGCGGAAACACGTCCTCGTCTACCACCTCTCCCGGTTTGTAGATCGGCTCTCTGTAGCTAACCGCTTTTAGGATTTTCTCCTCTTGTTCTTTATCCACTTGCTCATCTTACAACTACTGGATTTTATTTAGGACCAAATAAATTAGGGTTTGCCTATGTCTCAATCGACTGAGATTTTCTTTAGTCTCAATCACCTAAGAAAAGTGCAACCGTAGTTAAAAGAAATGTGCAACTCGTTCAGTCGACTGAGAAATAGCAAAACAGAATAAATTATGACAATACAATATTGAGAGTCTTGATCTTGCATTTACTAAACTTTTCAAAATTATATTGAGATGATGATCTTGCATTGACAAAATATTTGTAGTTACAAATTTTGGTGATGACAAACTACATACTTTTAGGACTAATAGGAAATGTCCGGCGCTGCGCCAGTTTTTTGTAGAAAAGGGAATTGTTTTCTGCACTGTCGATAAAAGAACTGATTTTTCGAAATTGTATCAAGAGGGAATTATAATTCCTGCACACAAGTGGATCGGTATTTAGAGTCTTGTCAAGATCCTAGGGGGGCTCGAGGAAGGATGGAATGGCATCACTCGCAACTAGAATCCTCGATGAGTCGTACGACAAAATGAAGGAAGATTTCCCTACGGATAGGCACGATTTCTGGGATGAGTGGCCGTTGTCTGATATAAACCTGAAGTATGCAGCCATAGATGCTTACGTGACCTACCAGCTGTACAAGAAGATCCATTTTTTTCTATGTTACCTTGTGCTTTGCCCTATTTGCAAGAGGGAAGACGAGCTTAGGGGAGCCCTTTGTAAAAAATGCGGAATAGCTGAGTTTGAAGATGAATATGCAAAGAAATTGGCTGCATCTGAAGCAGCTGACAAAGAGGCTGCAGCTGAAGCGGCAAATAGAGAGGCAGCATCTTCTAGCGGCAACAATCAGTCCTGTGATGCACCGCTAATTATGTCGCAGGACGCTGAAGATAGGGAAGCCAAGTCAGATGCCAGGTGGGACGAACTTGCATTTTGTGAGCTGTGGAGGGCCAATAATGTAAGATCCACCTGGAATGATCGCATTTGGTCGCCTAGGAACGATGGCAAGTGCCTCAAGTGGTCTAATGAGAAGTGAATTAAATTTTACTTCTTAGTGTTATGTTTCTGTTTTGTGGAACTCAGTTAGCTTGTCAAGATGGCTAGCGCATCAAGTGAGAGTAGTAAAATAAATTTAACCCTCTTTGTGTTATGTTTATGTATGTGTCTTGTATCTTGTCAAGATGGTAGCTCGTTAACTGGCAGTTTGAAAGAGTACCCTTTTCCTCTCTTGCTAAACAAATATATTTCATTTTTCCCAAATTGGTAGCAAATCTAGAGAAGATTCTCACTTCGATATTTCATTCCCTTTTGGACCTCTTTTTGCCTCCGATCATGTAGCAAATCACACCAGGAAGAATACATTCATTCAGAAAACAAAACAAATATAGATATAGCTGTGCGCAGCTAAATAGGATATAGCGATAGAAAGTAGTAGATTGCTTAACGGGATTCGATGCATTCAGCCAGAAATAGGATGCAAGCAAAATATAGAAAATCAAAAGAAGCTACTTAGCAGCAGCCGTGGCAGATGCAGATACATTCAAGGAGACATCCAACCCGTTCATTCGCCAGCGCCTTCATCTCCCTCTGGCGCCTCCGCCACTTCTTGCTGCCCAGTTTCTTGGACTTGGGGGCCTTGGGCCTGATTGGAGGCATGCGACCCTCTTTGATGGCCACCCGCTAGAGGTTTCGGAGGTGAATGCCGAGAGCCCGGTGTTCAGCGATGTAGGCATTGATGTTCACGATCTCGTGCTTGCCGCCTTTGTGGATGCCGGAGCCCGCGGCCTCTGCATGCTTCAGTAAGGTGTTGAAGTCGGTGGCACCAGTGGCGCGACTCGTCAAGCAGTAGGCGATCCCCTTGCGGAAGGGGCAGCCATAGTAGGGGCCCGTGAGGTAGTCGTCATACTGGCCAGCCTGCAGCCTCCTCAGCACCTGACGAGCCTTGGTGTGAATGGACTCGTCATCGCTGCAGACGTCGCTGCCGAAAACCTATTGGAAGAAAAGGAAAATGGGGGAGTAGATGATGTAAGAAGATCGAGCAATCAAAATGCAAACAAGCGAATCCTAATAAACCAAGATCTAGCATCCAACGATGGGAACGGTGTTGGATAATTAGGCACAATTTGCATGATTAATTCCAGAATATTAAACATGACAATACCAGCTAAATTTTAAATAGATTAGCCCATTATTTCTAACAAACGGTAGAAGAACCAGGGGAGGGAGCAAACCCTAGTTACCTCTGACCATAGGTTGTCGATGCCGGTGTCGTATGGGTTCAGCGGAGCGATGTACTTATCTGGATCGTAGGTGCCCAAGAAGTGCGTGATCTTCTTGTGACCGGCGGGGGCCTCCTCGCCGGCGGGGGGCTCCTCTTCGGTGGCTCCGTCGGTAGCTGGGACGGGGGCCTGGACGGGAACTGCGGCTGCCATCGATGCCTCCACTGGGGCCTGGACAGGGACAGCGGCTGCTTTCAACGCATCGAGGGGGACCGGCGAGGAGATGGGGGCCTCCTCGCCGGCGGCCACGGAGGCGATGATGGCCACCTTATCCTCCTCGGCCATCGCCGGCGCGGATGGGGTATTCTCGGGAGTTTGTGGATGCTGGTGGGACAGTGGAGAGGGTTGCGTGGGGACAGTGAGCGAGAGTGGGAGTGGGTGTGCGAAGAGGGGCTCTATAGTTAAGGTGGATAGAAGCAAGGCACGTTTCATTGCACCACCGTGCAACGCGCCGCGCAGTCGACTGCACCATGCACCGCGACATGCGCATGGTACGTCACGTTTTTCCCGGGTCATGCATGGTAGTTCTATATTGAGACGCATGCAAAGGGCGCACACACAATTTATATGTACGAAGTTTGACACGACCCTAAAATTGGCGATTGAGAGCCGCTGCGTAAAAAATGGGATATGTCTTATTAAAATCAAGTGGCAATAAATTGCAGCTGTCCATCGACGACCGTGCACTCGATGACGCATACGTTGTGGCGTAGTAGTAGCAGTAGTAGGCTTTTCAGACTTGATTAAACATGACATGACCGCTCGACGACTTTTTCCATGGACGGCATCGTGTTCCTTCTTGTAGAAGTCTTGCTGAGGGAGACGTCCATGTTGTCTCACGTTGTACTGTGAAGGGCACGACGTGTGCAACGAACATCATTGAATCGCACAGAATCAACGGTTGGTGCGCACGATCTGCGTGACAACTGTGATAACCAATTAGGGAGTAGAAGACAGGGTGAGCACAGATTTGTGCTTCTACGAAAGATAGAGAGGGGGGGCAAAACTGAGTAGTACCACATAAAACCAAGGGCGATACTGAGTAGTATAAAAATGGAAAGTGAGTGTCTTGTACAATGAAATACATCATGGCATACATCAAATTATGCCAAGATAGATCCACTAGAGTTCATTGGGTGTGTGTTCTTCTCATAAACCACTCATAAACCATGTAAGGATCTACTAGAGTCATTGGATGTGTGTTCTTCTCACAAACCACATATCACCAGTGTCATTGCATGTGTGTTCTTCCCACAGATCACACATGGATCCACCAGTGTCATTGCATGTGTGTTCTTCTCATTAACCACACATGGATTCACCGGTGTCATTGCATGTCTGCTCTTTTCATTAACCACAGCTAGAGTCATTGCATGTCTGTTCTTTTCACAAACCACACATGGATCCACCTACTGCCATCGCATGTCTGCTCTTTTCATGAACCACAGCTAGAGTCATTGCATGTGTGTTCTTCCCACATACCTCATATCACCTGTGTCATTGCATGTGTATTCTTCCCACAGACCACACATAGATCCACCAGTGTCATTGCATGTGTGTTCTTCCCACAAACCACACATGGATCCACCCAGTGTCATTGCATGTGTGTTCTTCCCACAGACCACACATGGATCCACCAGAGTCATTGCATGTGTGTTCTTCCCATGAACCACACATGGATCCACCAGTGTCATTGCACGTCTGCTCTTTTCATGAACCACAGCTAGAGTCATTGCATGTGTGTTCTTCTCACAAATCATATATCACCGGTGTCATTGCATGTGTGTTCTCCCCATGAACCACACATGGATCCACCAGTGTCATTGCATGTGTGTTCTTCCCACAGACCACACATGGATCCACCAGTGTCATTGCATGTGTGTTCTTCCCTTGAACCACACATGGATCCACGAGGGTCATTGTATGTCTGCTCTTCCCATGAACCACAACTAGAGTCAACGCATGCGTGCTCTTTTCATGAACCACAGCTAGATTCATTGCATGTGTGTTCTTCTTACAAACCATATCATGAACCACACCTAGTGTCATTGCATGTGTGTTCTTCTCATAAACCACACATGGATCCACCGGTGTCATTGCATGTCTGCTATTCTCATTAACCACATCTAGAGTAATTACATGTCTGTTCTTTTCATAAACCACATATCACCCGAGTCATTGCATGTGTGTTCTTCCCATGAACCACACATGGATCCATCAGTGTCATTGCATGTGTGTTCTTCTCACAAACCACACATGGATCCACCCAGTGTCATTTCATGTGTGTTCTTCCCATGAACCACACATGGATCCACCAGTGTTTGTGCATGTCTGCTCTTTTCATGAACCACAGCTAGAGTCATTGGATGTGTGTTCTTCTCACAGATCACATATCACCAGTGCCATTGCATGTGTGTTTTTCCCAAAGACCACACATGGATCCACTAGTGTCATTGCATGTGTGTTCTTCTCACAAACCATATCATGAACCACACCCAGTGTCATTGCATGTCTGTTCTTCTCACACACCACACATGGATCCACCAGTGTCATTGCATGTGTGTTCTTCTCACAAACCATATCATGAACCACACCCAGTGTCATTGCATGTGTGTTCTTCTCATTAACCCCACATGGATCCACCGGTGTCATTGCATGTCTTCTCTTTTCATTAACCACAGCTAGAGTCATTGCATGTCTGTTCTTTTCACAAACCACATATCACTAGAGTCATTGCATGTGTGTTCTTCCCACAGACCACATATCACCTGTGTCATTGCATGTGTGTTCTTCCCACAGACCACACATGGATCCACCAGTGTCATTGCATGTGTGTTCTTCCCACAGACCACACATGGATCCACCCAGTGTCATTTCATGTGTGTTCTTCCCACAGACCACACATGGATCCACCAGAGTCATTGCATGTGTGTTCTTCCCATGAACCACACATGGATCCACCAGTGTCATTGCATGTTGATGTCTACGCACTTCTATTCTTGTAGACAGTTGTTGGGCCTCCAAGTGCAGAGGTTTGTAGAACAGCAGCAAGTTTTCCCTTAAGTGGATCACCCAAGGTTTACTGGTGGCGTGATAGAAACTAGCTTGGTGGCATGGAAAAGACTAAAGGCAAACTTAAATAAAGAAGGAAGCAAGCAAACATGTAACAGATCTAATAGCAAACGGTGTTTCAATGCTTAGAAACAAGGCCTAGGGATCATACTTTCAGTAGTGAACACTCTCATATAAATATCTTCTCTTTATGATACTACTCTTAACTACTCTTCGGTTGGACACTCTAATCGATGGTAGGGCTATAACAACACACCTCAAAATTCATCTTTCCCATCTAGAAACCCCACACTGTCACCTTGAGTACTAGATGAGTCCAACAAACACCACAATTTCATAAAGACATCCAACTCCAAATATAACTCATAACAAGTATTTGTAATCTCTAGCCTAAGTGCCACCATGGTGAGCACGCTGTCACTTTCACACACATGGGGAGAGCAGAGATTAATTAAAGCACTTGAATAGCAAGGTAGATCTACTTGATTACAAAGCTCATGACCACAACATGATCATGCATAGAGAGAGATGAACACGTAGCTACCGGTAGAACCCTTAGCCTCGAGAGAGAACTACTCCCTCCTCATCATGGGAATCATCAATGGTGATGGAGATGGCGGTGAAGATCGATGGAGATGGCTCCGGGGGCACTTCCCCGTCCAGACAGGGTGCCGGAACCGAGACTTTCTGTCCCATGAATCTCCCCTTCGGTGGCGGCGGCGCTGCGGAACTTTTCGTTGCTATAGGCTTGATGACTTAGGGTTTTGGTATTGGGAGGCTCTTATAGGCGAAGGAGGCAAGGTTGGTGGCCGGCTAGGGGGCCCACACCATGCCCTGGCGCGGCCTAGGTGGACCCACGCCATGGGGTGGTGTGGACACTCTATGGCCCCTCTCCGACTCTCCTTCTGGCTCCGTGAGTCTTCTGGTAAAATAGGAACTTTGGCTTTTGTCCCGTCCAATTCCGAGAATATTCATTTTTCTGACTTCCTGGAACCAAAAATAGCAGAAAACAGGCAACTGGAACTGTGGCATCTTGTTAATAGGTTAGTCTAAGAAATCATATGAAAAGTACTCCAAAGTTGGAACAAAACACAAGAAAGTGGATAAAACCAAGCATGGAACATCAAAAATTATAGATACATTTGCAATGTATCAACATCCCCAAGCTTAACTCCTGCTCGTCCTCGAGTAGGTAAGTGATAAAAAAGAAAGAATAATTTTTGAGGTGACATGCACCATCAAAGACTTGATCAAAGTATTTGTAAAACATTGATTAGTGGGATCATAGTACTTCAACATAGCATGAAAGACAAAGTTCTAACAATAAGACAAAGCAACTATGTTGCAACATGAAAAGGCACAAACAATAGATTCATGAATAACTATGCTTTGCAAGACGTTTGTTTGTTTCACATAAAGAAAACATAGTATAATGGCATTCAGATTGTCCCTCATAGAGTAGCAAATATAAATGCATAGGACACCTTCAAAGTTCATAAGAGTGACTAGATACAATAGTTTAAAACAATCAATATCAAGTTATGCATCAATCAACTAGTCTTGGGACAATGCACATAGAACTAAGAATGGCCACTATGCTCTCAAAGTAGGTGCATAAAGATAGAAGGTGGAGACTCAATATAATGGTGGAAGAAAGGCCTTCATAGAAGGAAGCAGAGATTCAAGTTTCATAAAGAGCTTCCAAAAATTATGGTACTTAATAGCTTTCAGCTCTCATTGCCCCTATCATAAGAATCTTAAAGTGATTAAGATTAAAGTGAACAAACTATGGTGTACATGCTTGATGAAGTATAAGTTAGAAATCTCATGTCCCTTGAATACGAGGGCCGCTCCTCATGCTACTCAAGTTTAGTCACCGGTAAGTTCTTGTCATCGTAAGTACATGTGTATCATAGAGAACCGCCAACGGGGTACCCCTTGCCCGATGATACGGAAGAATCCCCATATCAAAATGACAAGGCAAGCAGACAACGAGCATCTCAGCAATCTTCTTATTTACCATGGGAATATGGTGCTTTTTTCTCTCTTTCTTCTTTTCATAATCTCTTTTTTTTCTTTTTTTCTTTTTTTCTCAATATAGGACTCTTTTTTTTATAAGAAGAATGCTTCATAGATAACTCATTATGGTTACGCTGCAGGTTTCCACCATGTTAGCATGGATTAGACCAGCAGCCCAGGCGTTTCTCTAACACATATACATGACTCCATGGACTTACAAGCTCCCCTTTCATTTCACACCGACGACATCCATATACAAAAGAGCATGATATCAACTAGGTACAAGTACCAAGTGCAATGTTGAAAGGGTTCCCCATGAACGCATGGTTCTGCTAATTCCCAACAAATAAGTGCAAGCATATACAACATAGAAGACACAATGGTTCAAGTTTATTAAGGGCAAGTAAAGTAAGTGTGCCATCATGTTCGTGAGAGCTTTAATCGCTAGTTTTCTCATAACAAGTTTAATTTGGAAGGTAAACAAAAGCATGAATATACTTGGAATAGCATAATCTAGTAGGTAGGTATGGTGGACTCTTTGGAATAACTTGGTTTAAGGAGTTGGATGCATGAGTGGAACTCATACTTGGTTGTGGAGGCTAGCAAAAGACTGGAGCGATAAACTAAGAGAGCAATAATGGCCATAATCATGCAGAGCGACAAAACATCATTGATCAAAGCATAAATTGATACTACAAGTTGAAAACTAAAGGATCATAAAGGCTATGGTGACTTAAGACAGTCATAACATGGTGTGAGCATGTGCCAAGTCAACCCAAATAAAGCATCAAAGGAGAATACCACTATACTATGCTTTAATATGCTAAAACAACGCATGATTCATCCAAGGCACATTAAGCAATCTCAATTGTTTATAAGAAGTCATGCTACAGCAAAGAATACTAAGAATAAAGCCAAAACAATATCAAGCATGGCATGGCAAAGCATAGGCCACAATCAAAAACAAGCTCTTTTTACCACATAAGCATGAACTTTCCTACTCTTTTCCAACCCAAACCAAACTCTTTGAAAACCAGTGTATGAAAGAGGGGGTACAACCAATTTATTCAGAAAACTAAGCAAACCAAAGCAAACGAAAACCAAAACAAAAACGAAAAAGAAGACGCTCCAAGAAAAACACAATTGTGCATGAAACAATAAAAATGAAGCGTTTTGGAAGAAACCTGGGATTTTTATTGACGAGGAAGGGGATGCCTTGGGCATCCCCAAGATTTTACGCTTGTACTTCTTGGATATTTCTTGGGGTGACACGCGTGGAATCTCCAAGCTTGAGCTTTATTCCATCCTTCATCTCATTACTCATTCCTTCCATACACCTGAAATTTTTCCTTCATACAAAACTTCACACAATCTCATTAGCAACATTAGTGCACTTAAGATAAATAAGTCTCAAGGTTCAGTTCTAACACCAAATAAACTTCCATTAGAACACTAGCTACTTTAGCACTTCCCCCAAAAAGCTCAATTCCCCAAAAGAACTCAAGAAGGAACCCACAAGAAGCAAATGCAGAAAATGGCAGAAATCTGTGAAAACAGACCAGCAGGTAAAGACGAATTTTTTCGAAGACCTTATGTTGCTCAAATAAAAAAGTGTTGAACTAAAGAAAGTTACATAACAACCTGGGGCAGAAGCACAAAAAAATTACAGTTCAATCCGACATACAGAGCTCTCTCAGGAATGTTTACGGTGAAGCACAAAAATCTGTTTCGGGACAACAACTTTCCCAATCATTACTTCACTCTCATTAGAGGTTACTCTTGGCAAAAAATCAAATAAAAAGGGTAATGAGAGGTTATTACTGAAGTAATAACTTCCAAGGCTCACCTAAAACTTTTGGGTTATCTCCCAATAAGTACTTTTCTTTAACGCCTTTAAGTTAGGCATAAGAAGCAAAGAAAGAATCAAGTGTTCTCAAATGAAGAAGCATTAAGACCAAATTTTGTTTTCATAGGAGAAGCAAAATAAATCTTTTCTCTCTTTTTAGGAAAGTGTTCTATACCTTTCTTGAGTGGGAGTTGATATTTAATGGTGCCTTCTTTCATATCAATGATGGCACCAACAGTTCTAAGAAAAGGTCTTCCCAAAGTAATAGGACAAGAAGCATTGTATTCAACATCCAAAACATAGAAATCAACGGGGACATAGGAATCATTAACCATAATAAGAACATCATTAAGACTCCCCATGGGTTTCTTTTTAGCATTATCATCAAGTGGGACACTCAAATAGCAATCTTCAAGAGGAGGCAAATCAAGCATATCATAAATCCCTCTAGGCATAATAGAAACACTACTATCAAGATCACATAAAGCTTTGAAATCAAAGTCATTCACTTTCATATTAATGATGGGTTCCAACCATCCTCTTGTTTTATAGGAATAGAAGCTTTATGTTTCATCTTTTCTTCTTTAATTTTTATGAGAGCATCAGTAATGTGTTTTGTAAAGGCCATGTTCATAGCACTAGCATTAGGACTTTTAGCAAGTTTTTGTAGGAACTTAATAACTTCAGAGATGTTGCAACCATCAAGATCAAAATCAAATTTATCATCTAAAGTAGTAGAACTATTGCTAGCCTCAACACTAGTGGTGGTGATAGTAGAAACACTAATGTTTCTAGCAATTTCATCTTCTCTTTCCCACTTAGCATGTAATTCAGCTAATAGTCTAACATTTTCATCAATTCTTACTTGGATAGCATTAGTAGCTGCAAAGGGATTATCATTAGTTTCAGGTTTAGCAGCCATCTTATTCAAAGTAGATTGAGCTTCAGCCAAAGATGCTATATTTCTTTCAACATTAGAGAGTTTTTCCTCAATAGTTTTATTGAAAGCAGTTTGTTTACTAATAAACTCTTTAAGCATAACTTCAAGTTCAGAGGGTGCACTCTTCTTATTGTTGTAAGAATTTCCATAAGCATTACCATTGTTGGGAGGATATGGCTTATAATTGTTGTTACCAAAATTGTTCCTATAAGCATTATTACCATAAGCATTGTTGCCAAAGTTGTTATTTCTTATGAAGTTCACATCAACTCTCTCTTTTTGAGCAACCAAAGAAGCTAGAGGAACATTATTTGGATCAATATTGGCTTTCCCATTAACAAGCATAGACATAATAATATCAATCTTATCACTCAAGGAGGAGGTTTCCTCAACAGAATTTACCTTCTTACCTTGTGGAGCTCTATTAGTATGCCATTTAGAAAAATTAACCATCATATTGTCCAGAAGTTTTGTTGCAGCACCCAAAGTGATGGTCATAAAGGTACCTCCAGCAGCAGAATCCAATAGGTTCCTTGAAGAATAGTTCAATCCTGCATAAAAAGTTTGGATGATCATCCAAGCAGTCAGTCCATGAGTGGGAAAATTCTTTACCAAAGATTTCATTCTTTCCCAAGATTGAGCATAATGCTCATTGTCAAGTTGTTTAAACTTAATTATTTCACTTCTCATGGATAAAATCTTAGCAGGAGGATAGTATTTTCCAATAAAAGCATCTTTGCACTCAGTCCAAGAATCAATACTATTCCTAGTTAAGGAATTCAACCATTCTTTAGCTTTTCCTCTCAAAGAGAAAGGAAACAATTTCAGTTTAATAATATCACCATCTATATCCCTATGCTTTTGCATCTCACAAAGTTCAACAAAGTTATTTAGATGGGAAGAAGCATCTTCATTACCAATACCATAAAATTGCTCTCTCATAACAAGATGGAGCAAAGCAGGTTTTATCTCAAAGAAAGTATTTTCAGCCACAGGTGGAGCAATAGGTGTGCTCATAAAATCATTGTTGTTGGTGCTAGTGAAGTCAAACAACTTAGTGTTCTCAAGAGTAGTCAGTTTTTTTGGGTTTTCAAATAAGAAGGCAAACAAGTAAAACTAATTTTTTGTGTTTTTTGAAGAACAAAACAAGAAAACAAAGCAAAAAGAAAACTAAGCAAAACAAAAGCAACAAAGTAAAGAGATTGGTTATGAGGGACTCCCCTTATGAAGATGTCCTTGACTCCCCGGCAACGGCGCCAGAAAATAGCTTGATGTCTACGCACTTCTATTCTTGTAGACAGTTGTTGGGCCTCCAAGTGCAGACGTTTGTAGAACAGCAGCAAGTTTTCCCTTAAGTGGATCACCCAAGGTTTATCGAACTCAGGGAGGAAGTGGTCAAAGGTATACCCTCTCAAGCAACCCTGCAATCAAGATACAAGAAGTCTCTTGTGTCCCCAACACACCCAATACACTTGTCAGGTGTATAGGTGCACTAGTTCGGTGAGAGATAGTGAAATACAAGTGGTATGGATAATTATAAGTGGTAACGGTGATAGAGAATAGCTTGGTGGCGTGGAAAAGACTAAAGGAAAGTTGAAATAAAGAAGGAAGCAAGCAAACATGTAATAGATCTAATAGTAAATGGTGTTTCAATGCTTAGAAACAAGGGCTAGGGATCATACTTTCACTAGTGAACACTCTCATATAAATATCTTCTCTTTATGATACTACTCTTAACTACTCTTCGGTTGGACACTCTAATCGATGGTAGGGCTATAACAGCACACCTCAAAGTTCATCTTTCCCATCTAGAAACCCCACACTGTCACCTTGAGTACTAGATGAGTCCAACAAACACCACAATTTCATAAAGACATCCAACTCCAAATATAAGTCATAACAAGTATTTGTAATCTCTAGCCTAAGTGCCACCATGGTGAGCACGCTGTCACTTTCACACACATGGGGAGAGCAGAGATTCATTAAAGCACTTGAGTAGCAAGGTAGATCTAATTGATTACAAAGCTCATAACCACAACATGATCATGCATAGAGAGAGAGATGAACACATAGCTACATGTAGAACCCTTAGCCTCGAGAGAGAACTACTCCCTCCTCATCATGGGAATCAGCAATGGTGATGGAGATGGCGGTGAAGATCGATGGAGATGGCTCCGGGGGCACTTCCCCGTCCCGGCAGGGTGCCGGAATAGAGACTTTCTGTCCCCCGAATCTCCCCTTCGGTGGCAGCGGCGCTACGGAACTTTTTGTGGCTTCGGCTTGATGACTTAGGGTTTTGGTATCGGGAGGCTCTTATAGGCGAAGGAGGCAAGGTCGGTGGCCGCCCAGGGGGCCCACACCATGCCCTGGCGTGGCCTAGGTGGACCCGCGCCATGGGGTGGTGTGGCCACCCTGTGGCCCCTCTTCGACTCTCCTTCTGGCTCTGTGAGTCTTCCAGTAAAATAGGAACTTTGGCTTTTGTCCCGTCCAATTCCGAGAATATTCATTTTCTGACTTCCTCGAACCAAAAAAAGCAAAAAACTGGCAACTGGCACTATGGCATCTTGTTAATAGGTTAGTCCAAGAAGTCATATTTAAAATACTCCAAAGTTGGAACAAAACACAAGAAAGTGGATAAAACCAAGCATGGAACATCAAAAATTATAGATACATTTGCAATGTATCACATGTTTGTTCTTTTCATGAACCACAACTAGAGTCATTGCATGTGTGTTCTTCTCACAAACCACATATCACCGGTGTCATTGCATGTGCGTTCTCCCCATGAACCACACATGGATCCACCAGTGTCATTGCATGTGTGTTCTTCCCACAGACCACACATGGATCCACCAGTGTCATCGCATGTGTGTTCTTCCCTTGAACCACACATGGATCCACCAGGGTCATTGTATGTCTGCTCTTCCCATGAACCAGAGCTAGAGTCATCACATGCGTGCTCTTTTCATGAACCACAGCTAGAGTTATTGCATGTGTGTTCTTCTTACAAACCATATAATGAACCACACCCAGTGTCATTGCATGTGTGTTCTTCTCACAAACCACATATGGATCCACCGGTGTCATTGCATGTCTGCTCTTCTCATTAACCACAACTAGAGTCATTGCATGTGTAACTACCTCGGTGAATTACGCTACTAGTTACAAGCCTGGATGAGCAGAAATGGTTGAAATAGTACGGTGGGGCCCAAATGCCACTCACAGGTAGACCTTTCGGTCGTCCCAACCATTTCCAAACATCGAGTCAAGAACGGGCGGCGTAACCGGCAGGCGAAGGGATCAACTACATACACAAATGAGTATGTATGCAAGCCACCATACAATGGTTCTCAGAGTCATTCCATCTAAAAAGAAAGGAAATATTGCAATGCCATACGGCAAGATCCAAATATCCTAGATAGACATAATAGTTTAGGATATCTCCTCATACATCAAACATCAGAGTATCAGGCGGAAGCGGAAGACAAAATCCGAGTACGGATAAGAAGCAAATCGGCATAAGATGCCCCATAAATAAACACATCCCGCCCACAGATCTCACGGATCCCCGTTCCCGGAATCTCTACACCGAATAATCGTTGCCCGCATCGTCCGTCTCCTCCACCCAGTATCCATCTTGCGAGCTTACCTGTTCATCTGAATCAAACAATTTATCGTGTGAGACCCTAAGGGTACTCAGCAAGTCTTTATGCCTCTAAAGGGGACACAACCTGGGGTGACGCAATTGCAGCAAAAGATAAACCCTAACAATTCTATAGATACTCGCTAACCATCCGCCTAACCAGAGATAGACGGATGCCCGTGAATTAATAACAACAGTTACAACAGTAATATCAACAGATCCATCCTCCTCCTCGCTTACCGACGAGGAAGCGGACGAACATACCCCCCATCCGTTGGCAGTTTTATTATCCATTCCATGAGAGTTGCACTATTTACTAGTCAGATACTTAGTCAAATTAAAGCGGTACTTTAGTTATACTTGTCTATGATCGAGAAACTGTGCTCCAAGTCGTCCATAACCGCGGACACGGCTTTCAGAAAGTTTTACCCTGCAGGGGTGCACAAATAGCAACACACACTCGATCAACCTCGGAAAAACCAAATCAAAACCAACGAGGCAGTCACGACAAAGCGATCATAGGATTCAGAAATATTAAACGGGGCCACCCCATTAAGCTACCCGCAACGAAGCTGGCCGGCTATGAGACGGACTCAAGGTTTGTAAACGACTGGGAACCCGAAAGTGTGACTGGGCTTGTCGATACAGCGAAAACGGGTCACGGTCCTAAACAGTACAGGTGCAGTACCTCGCACAATTTAAATAAAGCAGTAAAGCATGGCATAAGTACAGGATAGTAAATAAAACCTCAAACTAGTTTGTGGCCCCAAGAAATAAGAATGAATCAAGCTCTGGCTCAGGGGGCTTCATAAGCCTCCCGTATGTGGATAGCGCGAATATTCAAGGAACAGGAATCAAGTACTCGGGGTCCTACGGGACACAAGTGAGCCTGAAAAACCAAATAGCGAATATGGCTCACCGATGCCACTTTCATTAGTTATCCCATTACTACTCAGGTTAAGTTGTTTAGGTACCTCGTTATCCATCAGACACTCACATACCCTACACATGCTGTTCTACGACTCGCATGGCTCAAACAACTCCTGTAGTAATGGCTCATGGGATGGAGGAACAAGCTTCGGTGGGGTTTAAAAATAAAGGCTATGCAATACTTGGGATTCAAATTAATGCAATCGCGACTCAATGATGCAAGAATAAGATAGAGGCAGTAGGTACTATATGTATGCAAGCATGTGGTAGTGCTTGCCTAGCAGCTCAGTTGAAGCAAGGGATGGATCTGGGTAGTGCTCCTGGGTCTCTTGGTATATCCCCTGCTCAGCGTCTATTCGAAGAAGAACTAAACAAACAAGGGCCAACATAAATAAAGTGCACAAGCATATGAATTAAATGCATCAAGCAAACAATCATGCCATGATGAATGATGCACAATTTGCATGGCAATAATGTGGCATGGCATGGGTGAGGTGTGGGATACAAGAATAAACCATTTTATTGAGTTTTAGCCTCATTTTATCCTCATATTAGTTGCTGTATACATTATATTTATATGATGCATGCTTCAAAACAGAACATGGAATGCATAAACAGAAAGGTCTCGTCGAGCTAATCATTTTAGACATATTATTTGTTAAATTTGGAGTTATAAAACAAAAGTTATTAATTAATTAAGAAAAAGGGCATTTTATTGTAATTTTAATCAACTTGGAAAATAAAGTGTTCAAAATATATTTTGAAGGCCATATTTGAATTCCTCACATTTTTCTGATCTCAAAACATATATTATTTGTATTATTTGGATTTGTATTTTAAAAGTTATTTCAAAACAGAATTAAAATTTGAATTTGAATTAATTTTGAAAAAGTTTGAATTAAAACAGATTACATAAAATACTTTTGTTACTCAGGCAGATACAGACACAGACAATGGCAGGTGGGGTCACTGGCTGACTCAGCAACGCAGCGCGCGGAGAAACTTTTCTCACCGCGGCTGGGCTAGACCTAGAGGCCGACAGGTGGGGCCACGGCATCTCCAGGGCCACACGCGGGCGCTCCAGCGGGGACGCGACACGTGGTAGATCTAGGGAGTGCGGGTTGAGGGTTGGAGAGCTGAGGGGTGTTTCTGCAAAACGAGCAGAGAGGCTGACGGTGGGCTCGGTTGTACCGCGGGTTGCGCGCGCAAAACAGCAGGGGGTTATCAGCAAAAAGGGGACGCGGCACTGTGCTTCTTCTCTGAATTAACTGACGACAGATCGATGCTCGTCTGGCGCGGCGCGCGGGGCTCGAACACGCGACCTGGGGCGTGCGCGCGGAGGCGGTCGCCGCTGGGCTAGGGCGGGGTAGTCGTTAGGGGGTCAGGCGCGACCTAGATAGGGTTTTACGCGTCGTGGAAGCGAGCAGACGCGCGCGCTCGTCGGCGCGCATAGTCTGTTCGACGAATCGATCGGCGAGGCTAGGGCAAGACTGCGACGACGAGGATGTCTGGGGGTTGGGTAGCTCACCGAGAGTTGGTTGACGTGGTCGGATCAGCTCGGGGCGCAGGGAAACGGCGACGACGCAGACAGACCGGAGGCTAGGGTTTGGCGTCGGGCTCGGCGTGATGCAGCGGTTCTGGGGCGCCCCCTTCTCGGCTCCGGGTACAGGGGCAACGCTGGTGGTCGGATTGGACTTCCCCAACGCCCAGTCACCGCGCCCTCCTTCTGCTACGGTGGTGGTAGGGTGATGCCGACGGTGGCCGGCGATGGGGTAGCTGGCGGCGATGGAGAAGAAGGGAGGAGGGGAGGTAGGCTTGGGCGGATCTGGAGAGGCCAGAGGAGGCGTGTGGGAGGAGGGAAAAGTAGAGAGGGAGAGAGAGGTGCCGTGGGGAGGTGGGTAGATGAAAAAGGTGGCCTCGGTGCCACCTTTCTCTCCTCCTCCTCACGTGCTTGGGTCGGGCAGGAACCAGGGCAGGGCAGCTGGCAGGTGGGGCAAGGTGAGGCCAGGGGTAGGCTCGGGCTAGGTTGGGGGGAGCCTCGGGTTAGGGTTTTTGCTGGGGATGGGGTAGCTAGGCGGGGCCAGGGTGACCAGGTGGGGACGAGCTAGGTGAGAGAGAGAGGCTGAGAGAGAGGATGAGAGCTAGGGTTATCTAGAGAGGGAGAGGCTAGGTGGAGGGTGGTGGTGGAGGTGTAACTAGGGTAGATGAGGGTTAGGTTAGATGGGGTGTGGTTTAGAGAGAGGTGAGATGTGGTGTAGAGGATTGGGTGATGGGTTTTCTTTTGGCAAGCTCAAGCAAGAGCAAAACAAGATCAAACAAGAGCTAGACCAAAAAGAGGAAGAGGTAAAAGGTGGTGATGTGGTTTGAGCAAGATCAACTAGATCAATCCAAAAGGAGGGAGAGAGAGAGAGATGAGATGGTTCACCCAAAAATTCAAATAAAATCCAAAGACCAAAATGTGGTGGTACTTGCATGGCCCATGCAAAAATAATTAATGCCATGTTTTAACCTTGTGAAACAAAACAATAAACATGGCATTATTCTTATGCATTTCCAAAAGTGGAATTAAGCCAACCAAAAGAATTTAAAAGAAAGTCCCAAGTGGAGTAGATGGAGATGATCACATTTGATTATAATTGGGACTTGCTAGTGTGTATATTCCACTAGATGCCTACTAGTCCCAAAAATATTCCCACATGAGCATAAATCCATAATAATCCATATGGAAGCTAGGAAAAAGGGTTCCACTCACAAGGCATGCAAAGGTGGCCATGTGGCTCTCATATATCAGTAATGTGAAAACAACCTGATGCTAAGATGAGAACATGTGGAAATAGAATTGGATCCATCCCAACCCATATGAGCTAGAGGTAAAACCCCAAAAGAAAAACAATTGCAAGCTCATGGATAATGGAATGGTGGAAAGATGGGGTGATGACAAGAAAGGTGGTGGAGTTAAATAAAAGATATGCCCCCAACTCAACTTGGGCATTTAAACAATATATCAACAACCAAATACAATATCAAGAGGCAAATACAATTAATAATGCATATGAGATAAGAACCAAATCAAAAGGGTTTTATATGATGCTCAAATGCAAGGTGGCATGATGACATGAGCATGATATAATGATGACGCAAAAATTATATGTTTGAAGTAGCCATTATGTTACTAATCCAAGTAGCATTAGAATTGTTAGACAATTGGGATGCTACAACTCTCCCCCACTAAACAGGAATCTCGCCCCGAGATTCTAGGAAGAAGAAGAAGAAGACTCAAAGAGGGTAGGATATTTGGCACGGAGCTCATCTTCACGTTCCCAAGTGGCTTCATCAACGGAATGGTGCGACCACTGCACCTTGCAGAACTTGATGGACTTTTTGCGAGTCCTTCTTTCTGCGACTTCAAGGATTTTTGTGGGGTGTTCTTGATAAGACAGGTCTTCTTGGAGATTGATAAGCTCATGGTCCACGGTCCTGCCGGGATCCTTGAAGCACTTCTTGAGCTGAGAGATGTGGAAAACATCATGGACCTTGAGTTTTTTCGGGAGCTCAAGAGCATAAGCAACTTCTCCTCTTCTTCCACGAATTTTGAATGGACCGATGTATCTACGAGCCAGCTTTCCTTTGATACCAAAGCGGTGCGTGCCTCTCATGGGAGTGACACGAAGGTAAACGAGATCACCAGGGACATACTCCATGTCCGTGTGCTTCCTGTCATAATTGCTCTTCTGGCGACTTTGAGCAATCCTCAGATTTTCAATAATGATGTGAACCTTCTCCTCCGCTTGAGTCACAATGTCAGGGCCAAACAAAATTCTTTCTCCTACACCCGACCAACCAATCGGAGTTCTGCATTTGCGACCATAGAGAGCCTCAAATGGTGCCATCTTTAGACTTTTCTGGAAGCTATTGTTGTAAGAGAATTCAGCATAAGGAAGACATTCTTCCCACTTCATGCCGAACGAGATGACGCAAGCACGGAGCATATCCTCCAGAATCCGATTTATCCTTTCAACTTGTCCTTGCGACTGAGGGTGGTAAGCTGTGCTGAAGTTCAACTTTGTTCCCAAAGCATTTTGGAAACTTTCCCAGAACTTGGAAGTGAAGATGCTTCCACGGTCTGAATTGATCTCAAGCGGAACCCCATATAGAGAGACAATTCTGTTGATATAGAGCTCAGCCAACTGAATTGCAGAAATTGTTTCCTTGACGGGGAAGAAGTGAGCCACTTTAGAAAGCCTGTCAATGACAACGAAGATTGCATTGTTGCCCTTCTGTGACCTTGGAAAACCAGTGATGAAGTCCATCTCTACTTTCTCCCATTTCCATTCCGGGGGTTTCAATGGATGTAGAAGACCGGAAGGTTTCTGATGGACAGCTTTCACTCTACGGCAGACATCACACTCCGAGACATACTTGGCACAATATCTTTTCAAACCCGGCCACCAATATTGTGTTTTCAAGTCCATGTACATCTTTGTGCTGCCAGGGTGGATAGAAAGAACAGAATCATGCGCCTCCTGGAGAACTTGCTCTCTCAAACCCGGGTAGTTCGGAACAAACATCCGGTGTTCGAAGAAAAGCGTGCCTTGATCATCGACGTGGAAGGACTCATACTTCGGAAGCTGGAGTTTGGAGATGATCTTTCTTGTGTATGGATCACCAAGCTGAAAGGAGCGAACCTTTTTTTCCAAGAGAGGGGTTGCTAGAAGGTTCAGGAGATACCCTTGTTCCACAATTTCAAGGTTGAGCTGACGGAATTCCTCGCACAAGAGAGGCTGTTGTTCTTCCATCATGAGGTTGTTGACATAAGCTTTGCGGCTGAGAGCATCGGCCATGACATTAGCTTTGCCCGGAGTGTAGTTGATGGTCAAATCAAAATCATTGATCGCTTCAATCCATCTCCTCTGCCGAAGGTTGAGATCAGGCTGAGTGAAGATATACTTCAAACTCTTGTGATCAGAAAAGATTTCACAACGGTTGCCAAGCAAGTAGTGCCTCCATACTTTCAAAGCAAAGACAACTGCTGCGAGCTCGAGGTCATGTGTAGGATAGTTGATCTCATGCGTCTTCAACTGGCGAGAGGCATAAGCAACAACTTGTTTTTCTTGCATGAGGACCGCACCCAATCCGTGCAAAGAGGCGTCACAGAATATCTGGAACGGCTTGGATGTATCCGGAGGAACCAAGACTGGTGTGGAAGTGAGCTTCTCTTTGAGTGTCTCAAAGCTTGCTTGACATGCAGGAGTCCAAAGGTATTTCTTGCCTTTCTTGAGGAGATCGGTAAGAGGCTTCGCTATCTTCGAGAAGTTCTGAACGAAGCGACGACAATAACTAGCCAAACCAAGGAAACTCCGCACTTCTTTGACATTAACAGGAGGAAGCCATTCAACAATTGTCTTCATAGTTTCCGGATTGACTGCAATGCCCTTGGCAGAGATGACATGACCAAGATAGGTTACTTGAGGCAGCCAAAACTCACACTTGGAGAACTTTGCATACAAGCGGTTCTCACGAAGCTTGTTTAGGACACACTGAAGGTGTTTTCATGTTCTTCCTGTGACTTAGAATAGACTAGGATGTCATCCAGATAGACCACAACGAACTTATCAAGATACTCCATGAAAACCGAGTTCATGAGCCTCGAGAAGGTGGCAGGTGCGTTGGTGAGACCGAAAGACATGACCGTGTACTCATACAGGCCATAGCGGGTGGTGAAAGCTGTTTTAGGAACATCTTCCTTGCGAATCTTGATTTGGTGATAACCACTTCTCAAGTCTAGCTTAGAGAATACCACAGCTCCATCTAGCTGATCGAAGAGATCATTAATCCGCGGAAGGGGATATTTATTCTTGATGGTTTTAGCATTGAGAGCCCGATAGTCAACACAAAGTCTATCAGTCTTGTCTCGCTTCTTCACAAAGATTGTTGGGCTACCCCAAGAAGAAGTACTGTGTTGAATGAAACCCAACTTCTCTTGTTCATCAAGCTGACGTTTGAGTTCAGCCAACTCAACAGGACCCATCTTATAAGGCCGCTTGGAGATAGGAGCGGTACCAGGTTCAAGCTCAATTACAAACTCAACCTCACGATTCGGAGGCATACCTGGCAACTCTTCAGGAAAGACATCTGGGAACTCACAGACCACCGAAACACTCTGAATAGCTTCCATAGCATCATCATTCAGAGCCGCCAAAGAGAAAAGCTGGATAGCAGGAGTCAGACTTGGAGAATAGACTATATGGCCTTCAGGAATCTTCAGAGAAACCGAGCGTTCAGCACAATCAATCACAGCTGCATTTGCTGTCAACCAATCCATGCCCAAGATGACATCAATGTCAGAGTTGCCCAGAAAGATTAAGGACGCCGAGAATGAAGAGCCACCAATCTCAATTTGATTGCCATGGCTGATATGAGCAGCCCTCATGTTTGAACCAGGAGATTGTACCACCAGAAGATGTGATAAAGGAACCTTATCCAGATCATGCTCTTGCGCAAACTTATACGAAACAAAAGAATGCGAAGCACCAGAATCAAACAAAACTCTTGCAGGAACTGAGTTAACGGGAAGCATACCCATCACAACTCCAGGTGCATGCTCAGCTTGAGCGGCGTTGACACAGTTGGCACGAGCAACAGTAGACCCGGGCTTGGTGTTGATGTTGAGAGCCCGAGGTGGTGGTGCATGAACCAAAGGAGAGCTTGTCGCAGATCTTGGAGGTGGTGGAGGGAGGGCCTTGTTCTTCATCGGACAGTTCCAGTATTGATGCCCAGTGTCTCCACAAGTGTAACAAGCACCGGGTGGACGTGGAGCAACGTAGCCAGGGACTCCGCCAGGCGCTCCAGGGTAGTGGTGGTTGTAGCCCCTGGGAGAAGCAGTGAGGAAGTTTGGTGGCCTTGCCGCGAAGCTTGAAGGTCTTGGTGTAGCCGGGAGCGACGGTGGGGTGTTAGGAACCCAGACACGACGCTTAGAAGGAGTTGACATAGCTGAAGAGATTGCTGCATCACGGCTGTGTTTCTTTGACTCCTCAAATACTTGCCTACTTGCCTCTTCCTGCAGAGCTGTATGCTGAAGTTCCAAAAAAGACGCCGGCCTTGCATGTGTGATTGCATATTTAATCGATGCATTGAGCCCTTGCCTGAACCTCTTTTGCTTCTTCTTGTCATCGGAGATCTCATCGCCACCATAATGAGAAAGGTTCATGAAGTTTCTGATGTAGGTATTGACATTATCATTGCCCTGCTTGAGGTTGAGAAACACTTCCTTCATCCTCTCCATGACAATTTCTGACAGATACTGCTCTTTGAAAGCTCCAATGAACTGTCCCCAAGTAGGCTGAAAACCAGTGCAGTTTGCCTTCAGGTAATTCTCCCACCAAAGGGCTGCATCTCCCTTCAGAAGGTGAGTAGCACACTTTACCCATTCTTGCTCAGGAACATCAGCAGTCGCCAGTAACCTTGACATCTCACGCAACCAGTCATCAGCATCAAGTGGTTGATCAGAAACATCAAATTGGCGTGGGTTGAACTTCAGAAAGCTTTTGATGTCTCCTCGCTTGGGAGGTGGAGGTAGCGGAACAAACTCATTCCTCCTGACACTTTCTTCAAAACGCTGCTGATTCTGCTGCATTGCTGCCAAGGCATTGGCGATGCTTGACAATGCTGCCCCCAGTTCAGGTTGTATGTCCTCCTCAGAACGGCGTGGTGGTGCCATCCTGTTATTGATATAAAACACAAGTCAGTACTATAATGGAGAATAATAATAATCCAAAATAGTACCAAGATGGAATTAATCAAGATTAAAGGATACAATTTACTAAGATGATATTAAAATATCAACAAAGTTCAAAGCACCTAGAAGATATTAAGCATATCGCACACGACTGAAAAGGAGTGTGGTACACAGATATATCAAAGAAAAATTTTCCGCAAATTTCGGCATTAAAATACCAATAGATGCGCAAAATCACTTAACGAATCGAGATTAGTGACTCTACCAATTCAATATACAAGAGCGAATGATAAGAGTAGTGGTATGGTCGCGACTCCATCCCGCACTCAAATCATTACTCCGCACATGAATAAGTAAAACACATATCCCAACACTTTGTTCTCACGATGAACCTAAAGATTAGTAACTACGGAAACGAACACCCCAAACAAGATAACGTCGGATAACAAAGAGTAAGACAGATCGCGTCGGTATACAACGAATCAGATAGATCGCATCGGTTTGCAAAAGCCTGTCGGTAGGGAATGTACCAATAGTTGATAACCAAAAGGCCGATAAAGATAACAACTTGGATGCAACAAATAGACAAAGAATTACACACACACACACAGATACACAACCTATGGTACTACGGAAACCTAGAACATGTGAATCCTAGTTTGAATTTTAAGAAGAGGATAGAAAACGTTACACTTCCTTACCAGAAAAAGGGTGGGTGGGTGGGTAAGAAGAAAAGTGGAAGCAGTCCTACTCTCGTGTTTTGTTTTTCCCTAGTATACATAACTAACAAAAATATTTGCTAGACTGACAACGACCATTTGGCTGAGACCCTGAAGGGCGGGATGGCTCTGATACCAATTGTAACTACCTCGGTGAATTACGCTCCTAGTTACAAGCCTGGATGAGCAGAAATGGTTGAAATAGTATGGTGGGGCCCAAATGCCACTCACAGGTAGACCTTTCGGCCGTCCCAACCATTTCCAAACATCGAGTCAAGAACGGGCGGCGTAATCGGCAGGCGAAGGGATCAACTACATACACAAATGAGTATGTATGCAAGCCACCATACAATGGTTCTCAGAGTCATTCCATCTAAAAAGAAAGGAAATATTGCAACGCCATAAGGCAAGATCCAAATATCCTAGATAGACATAATAGTTTAGGATATCTCCTCATACATCAAACATCAGAGTATCAGGCGGAAGCGGAAGACAAAATCCGAGTACGGATAAGAAGCAAATCGGCATAAGATGCCCCATAAATAAACACATCCCGCCCACAGATCTCACGGATCCCCGTTCCCGGAATCTCTACACCGAATGATCGTTGCCCGCATCGTCCGTCTCCTCCACCCAGTATCCATCTTGCGAGCTTACCTGTTCATCTGAATCAAACAATTTATCGTGTGAGACCCTAGGGGTACTCAGCAAGTCTTTATGCCTCTAAAGGGGACACAACCTGGGGTGACGCAATTGCAGCAAAAGATAAACCCTAACAATTCTATAGATACTCGCTAACCATCCGCCTAACCAGAGATAGACGGATGCCCGTGAATTAATAACAACAGTTACAACAGTAATATCAATAGATCCATCCTCCTCCTCGCTTACCGACGAGGAAGCGGACGAACATACCCCCCATCCGTTGGCAGTTTTATTATCCATTCCATGAGAGTTGCACTATTTACTAGTCAGATACTTAGTCAAATTAAAGCGGTACTTTAGTTATACTTGTCTATGATCGAGAAACTGTGCTCCAAGTCGTCCATAACCGCGGACACGGCTTTCAGAAAGTTTTACCCTGCAGGGGTGCACAAATAGCAACACACACTCGATCAACCTCGGAAAAACCAAATCAAAACCAACGAGGCAGTCACGACAAAGCGATCACAGGATTCAGAAATATTTCAGGGGGCCACCCCATTAAGCTACCCGCAACGAAGCTGGCCGGCTACGAGACGGACTCAAGGTTTGTGGGGCCGGCTGTAAACGACTGGGAACCCGAAAGTGTGACTGGGCTTGTCGATACAGCGAAAACGGGTCACGGTCCTAAACAGTACAGGTGCAGTACCTCGCACAATTTAAATAAAGCAGTAAAGCATGGCATAAGTACAGGATAGTAAATAAAACCTCAAACTAGTTTGTGGCCCCAAGAAATAAGAATGAATCAAGCTCTGGCTCAGGGGGGGTCATAAGCCTCCCGTATGTGGATAGCGCGAATATTCAAGGAACAGGAATCAAGTACTCGGGGTCCTACGGGACACAAGTGAGCCTGAAAAACCAAATAGCGAATATGGCTCACCGATGCCACTTTCATTAGTTATCCCATTACTACTCAGGTTAAGTTGTTTAGGTACCTCGTTATCCATCAGACACTCACATACCCTACACATGCTGTTCTACGACTCGCATGGCTCAAACAACTCCTGTAGTAATGGCTCATGGGATGGAGGAACAAGCTTCGGTGGGGTTTAAAAATAAAGGCTATGCAATACTTGGGATTCAAATTAATGCAATCGCGACTCAATGATGCAAGAATAAGATAGAGGCAGTAGGTACTATATGTATGCAAGCATGTGGTAGTGCTTGCCTGGCAGCTCAGTTGAAGCAAGGGATGGATCTGGGTAGTGCTCCTGGGTCTCTTGGTATATCCCCTGCTCAGCGTCTATTCGAAGAAGAACCAAACAAACAAGGGCCAACATAAATAAAGTGCACAAGCATATGAATTAAATGCATCAAGCAAACAATCATGCCATGATGAATGATGCACAATTTTCATGGAAATAATGTGGCATGGCATGGGTGAGGTGTGGGATACAAGAATAAACCATTTTATTGAGTTTTAGCCTCATTTTATCCTCATATTAGTTGCTGTATACATTATATTTATATGATGCATGCTTCAAAACAGAACATGGAATGCATAAACAGAAAGGTCTCGTCGAGCTAATCATTTTAGACATATTATTTATTAAATTTGGAGTTATAAAACAAAAGTTATTAATTAATTAAGAAAAATGGCATTTTATTGTAATTTTAATCAACTTGGAAAATAAAGTGTTCAAAATATATTTTGAAGGCCATATTTGAATTCCTCACATTTTTCTGATCTCAAAACATATATTATTTGTATTATTTGGATTTGTATTTTAAAAGTTATTTCAAAACAGAATTAAAATTTGAATTTGAATTAATTTTGAAAAAGTTTGAATTAAAACAGATTACAGAAAATACTTTTGTTACTCAGGCAGATACAGACACAGACAATGACAGGTGGGGTCACTGGCTGACTCAGCAACGCAGCGCGCGGAGAAACTTTTCTCACCACGGCTGGGCTAGACCTAGAGGCCGACAGGTGGGGCCACGACATCTCCAGGGCCACATGCGGGCGCGCCAGCGGGGACGCGACACGTGGTAGATCCAGGGAGTGCGGGTTGAGGGTTGGAGAGCTAAGGGGTGTTTCTGCAAAACGAGCAGAGAGGCTGACGGTGGGCTCGGTTGTACCGCGGGTTGCGCGCGCAAAACAGCAGGGGGTTATCAGCAAAAAGGGGACGCGGCACTGTGCTTCTTCTCTGAATTAACTGACGACAGATCGATGCTCGTCTGGCACGGCGCGCGGGGCTCGAACACGCGACCTGGGCGTGCGTGCGGAGGCGGTCGCCGCTGGGCTAGGGCGGGGTAGTCGTTAGGGGGTCAGGCGCGACCTAGATAGGGTTTTACGCGTCGTGGAAGCGAGCAGACGCGCGCGCTCGTCGGCGCGCACAGTCTGTTCGACGAATCGATCGGCGAGGCTAGGGCGAGACTGCGACGACGAGGATGTCTGGGGGGTTGGGTAGCTCACCGAGAGTTGGTTGACGTGGTCGGATCAGCTCGGGGCACAGGGAAACCGCGACGACGTAGACAGACCGGAGGCTAGGGTTTGGCGTCGGGCTCGGCGTGATGCAGCGATTCTGGGGCGCCCCCTTCTCGGCTCCGGGTATAGGGGCGACGCTGGTGGTCGGCTTGGTCTTCCCCAACGCCCAGTCACCGCGCCCTCCTTCTGCTACGGTGGTGGTGGGGTGATGCCGACAGTGGCCGGCGATGGGGTAGCTGGCGGCGATGGAGAAGAAGGGAGGAGGGGAGGTAGGCTTGGGCGGATCTGGAGAGGCCAAAGGAGGCGTGTGGGAGGAGGGAAAAGTAGAGAGGGAGAGAGAGGTGCCGTGGGGAGGTGGGTAGATGAAAAAGGTGGCCTCGGTGCCACCTTTCTCTCCTCCTCCTCACGTGCTTGGGTCGGGCAGGAACTAGGGCAGGGCAGCTGGCAGGTGGGGCAAGGTGAGACCAGGGGTAGGCTCGGGCTAGGTTGGGGGGAGCCTCGGGTTAGGGTTTTTGTTGGGGATGGGGTAGCTAGGCGGGGCCAGGGTGACCAGGTGGGGACGAGCTAGGTGAGAGAGAGAGAGAGAGGCCGAGAGAGAGGATGAGAGCTAGGGTTAGCTAGAGAGGGAGAGGCTAGGTGGAGGGTGGTGGTGGAGGTGTAACTAGGGTAGATGAGGGTTAGGTTAGATGGGGTGTGGTTTAGAGAGAGGTGAGATGTGGTGTAGAGGATTGGGTGATGGGTTTTCTTTTGGCAAGCTCAAGCAAGAGCAAAACAAGATCAAACAAGAGCTAGACCAAAAAGAGGAAGAGGTAAAAGGTGGTGATGTGGTTTGAGCAAGATCAACTAGATCAAGCCAAAAGGAGGGAGATAGAGAGATGAGATGGTTCACCCAAAAATTCAAATAAAATCCAAAGACCAAAATGTGGTGGTACTTGCATGGCCCATGCAAAAATAATTAATGCCATGTTTTAACCTTGTGAAACAAAACAATAAACATGGCATTATTCTTATGCATTTCCAAAAGTGGAATTAAGCCAAGCAAAAGAATTTAAAAGAAAGTCCCAAGTGGAGTAGATGGAGATGATCACATTTGATTATAATTGGGACTTGCTAGTGTGTATATTCCACTAGATGCCTACTAGTCCCAAAAATATTCCCACATGAGCATAAATCCATAATAATCCATATGGAAGCTAGGAAAAAGGGTTCCACTCACAAGGCATGCAAAGGTGGCCATGTGGCTCTCATATATCAGTAATGTGAAAACAACCTGATGCTAAGATGAGAGCATGTGGAAATAGAATTGGATCCATCCCAACCCATATGAGCTAGAGGTAAAACCCCAAAAGAAAAACAATTGCAAGCTCATGGATAATGGAATGGTGGAAAGATGGGGTGATGACAAGAAAGGTGGTGGAGTTAAATAAAAGATATGCCCCCAACTGAACTTGGGCATTTAAACAATATATCAACAACCAAATACAATATCAAGAGGCAAATACATATAATAATGCATATGAGATAAGAACCAAATCAAAAGGGTTTTATATGATGCTCAAATGCAAGGTGGCATGATGACATGAGCATGATATAATGATGATGCAACAATTATATGTTTGAAGTAGCCATTATGTTACTAATCCAAGTAGCATTACAATTGTTAGACAATTGGGATGCTACAGCATGTCTGTTCATTTCACAAACCACATATCACCACAGTCATTGCATGTGTGTTCTTCCCATGAACCACACATGGATCCACCACTGTCATTGCATGTGTGTTCTTCTCACAAACCACACATCGATCCACCCAGTGTCATTGCATGTGTGTTCTTCCCATGAACCACACATGAATCCACCAGTATCTGTGCATGTCTGCTCTTTTCATGAACCACAGCTAGAGTCATTGGATCTGTGTTCTTCTCACAGACCACATATCACCAGTGTCATTGCATGTGTGTTCTTCCCAAAGACCACACATGGATCCACCAGTGTCATTGCATGTGTGTTCTTCTCACAAACCATATGATGAACCACACCCAGTGTCATTGCATGTGTGTTCTTCTCACAGACCATACATGGATCCACCAGTGTCATTGCATCTGTGTTCTTCTCACAAACCATATCATGAACCACACCCAGTGTCATTGCATGTGTGTTCTTCTCATTAACCCCACATGGATCTACCGGTGTCATTGCATGTCTGCTCTTCTCATTAACCACAGCTAGATTCATTGCATGTCTGTTATTTTCACAAACCACATATCACCTGACTCATTGCATGTGTGTTCTTCCCATGAACCACACATGGATCCACCAGTGTCATTGCATGTGTGTTCTTGTCACAAACCACACATGGATCCACCTAGTGTCATTGCATGTGTGTTCTTCCCATGAACAACACATGGATCCACCAGTGTCTGTGCATGTCTGCTCTTTTCATGAACCACAACTAGAGTCATTGGATGTGTGTTCTTCTCACAGACCACATATCACCAGTGTCATTGCATGTGTGTTCTTCCCAAAGACCACACATGGATCCACCAATGTCATTGCATGTGTGTTGTTCTCACAAACCATATGATGAACCACACCCAGTCTCATTGCATGTGTGTTCTTCTCACAGACCACACATGGATGCACCAGTGTCATTGCATGTGTGTTCTTCTCACAAACCATATCATGAACCACACCCAGTGTCATTGCATGTGTGTTCTTCTCATTAATCCCACATGGATCCACCGGTGTCATTGCATGTTTGCTCTTTTCATTAACCACAGCTAGAGTCATTGCATGTCTGTTCTTTTCATAAACCACATATCACCAGAGTCATTGCTTCTGTGTTCTTCCCACGGACCACATATCACCTATGTCATTGCATGTGTGTTCTTCCCACAGACCACACATGGATCCACCAGTGTCATTGCATGTGTGTTCTTCCCAGAGACCATACATGGATCCACCCAGTGTCATTGCATGTGTGTTCTCCCCATGAATCACACATGGATCCACCAGTGTTATTGCATGTGTGTTCTTCCCACAGACCACACATGGATCCACCAGTGTCATTGCATGTCTGCTCTTTTCATGAACCACGGCTAGAGTCATTGCATGTGTGTTCTTCTCACAAACCACATATCACCGGTGTCATTGCATGTGTGTTATCCCCATGAACCACACATGGATCCACCAGTGTCATTGCATGTGTGTTCTTCCCACAGACCACACATGGATCCACTAGTGTCATTGCATGTGTGTTCTTCCCTTGAACCACACGTGGATCCACCTAGTGTCATTGCATGTGTGTTCTTCCCATGAACCACACATGGATCCACCAGTGTTTGTGCATGTCTGCTCTTTTCATGAACCACAGCTAGAGTCATTGGATGTGTGTTCTTCTCACAGACCACATATCACCAGTGTCATTGCATGTGTGTTCTTCCCAAAGACCACACATGGATCCACCAGTGTCATTGCATGTGTGTTCTTCTCACAAACCATATCATGAACCACACCCAGTGTCATTGCATGTGTGTTCTTCTCATAGACCACACATGAATCCACCAGTGTCATTGCATGTGTGTTCTTCTCACAAACCATATCATGAACCACACCCAGTGTCATTGCATGTGTGTTCTTCTCACAAACCATATCATGAACCACACCCAGTGTCATTGCATGTGTGTTCTTCTCATTAACCCCACATGGATCCACCGGTGTCATTGCATGTCTGCTCTTTTCATTAACCACAGCTAGAGTCATTGCATGCCTGTTCTTTTCACAAACCACATATCACCAGAGTCATTGCATGTGTGTTCTTCCCACAGACCACACATGGATCCACCAGTGTCATCGCATGTCTGCTCTTTTCATGAACCACAGCTAGAGTCATTGCATGTGTGTTCTTCTCACAAACCACATATCCACTAGTGTCATTGCATGTGTGTTCTTCTCATGAACCACACATGGATCCACCAGTGTCATTGCATGTGTGTTATTCTCACAAATCACATAAGGATCCACCGGTGGCATCGCATGTCTGCTCTTTTCATGAACCACAGTTAGAGTCATTGCATGTCTGCTCTTTTCATGAACCACAGCTAGAGTCATTGCATGTGTGTTCTTCTTACAAACTATATCATTAACCACAGCCAGAGTCATTGCATGTGTGTTCTTCTTGTTAACCACACATGGATCCACCAGTGTCATTGCATGTGTGCTCTTCTCATTAACCGTAGCTAGAGTCATTGCTTGTCTGTTCTTCCCACAAACCACATATCACCAGAGTCATTGCATGTGTGTTCTTCCCACAAATCACATATCACCGGTGTCATTGCATGTCTTCTCTTCTCATTAACCACAGCTAGATCCACCCGTGTCATTGGATGCATGTTCTTTTCATAAACCGCATATGGATACTAATTAACCTTAGGAGAGCCCTAACCTTAGCGTTAGACCGAGTCTTCTAGAAGGCACGCCCTAACACAGTTGTTCTGCTTGTCGATTGTTACATACCATCCGATCAGGGCGCTTGGACGATTCGGATGGTTTTCGTGAGATCGATCCGCGAGTAGTCTGTTCTGCGAAATGCTTGGCCACGCTTGCTCTGGACAAACTGGCAACACCGAGGGCTCCCCTGTTGCGAGTGTCACGACTCACGAGTTGAGCGGGCCATATCCCAGTGTCACGTCCCCATTACTTATCTTCCTCCCCGTACTTCTCTTCCTTCCCCTCGAAGCCACATTCCCCACTTCACTCCCATCCTGCCGTAGCCGCAAGCCGACGGCGCTGCCATCCCAATCCCCTCTCCGGCAGCCACCCCCTCCCCTCTCGCCATGGGTTCAAGGGGAGACTACGAGGAAACGCGTCGTGACGACAGGGACGGTGATTTCGATGTGAGTCGTCTCATCTCTATCTCTATCATCCGTGGCTAGTTATCTATTTTTTGAGCCAGATCTACTCCATTTACTCATGCGCGTATGATGTGTTAGGCCAACCAGACGATGTATGACACCGACTATCACGGTTTAGCGGATGAAGACAGTCCTCTCCTATGTAAACATGGATATGTGCCCACTAAATTTGTAGCGTTCGAAGGACGAAACACAGGCAGGAGGTTTCTACGGTGTCAAGGACATCGTGCAATGATGCGGGACGGAAGTTGTGGTGTTGTCAAATGGGTAGATCGAGAGTGGCCCAAATCGATGCAGAAAACGCTGGAAAAACTATGGGAAATGACTGTTGAGTTGAAAGAATCTGCATTCATCTCACTTCTTGACAGTGTTGAGATGAAGCTATGGGAACCAGTTGACACGACCAAGCATAAGCGAGATCTCATGGGGGTGGAAGACAAGGTTAGCAAAGTCGAGAAGGAGAGGGACGCGGCGTTGGCCCTGAAGGCTAAAGCAGAGCAAGAACTGACTCAAGCAAGGAAGGATCTTCACCAGGCCAAAGTCCTGCAGTTCACAACTACGAGTATTGACAAGTGCATGAGGAAAGATGCAGAGAAACAATTGAAGTTGTGCAAGGAAGATGCTAAAAGGAAGGAGCAGACGATTCGATCCTTGCTCTCGCCGGAAGATGTGCATAGGGCTAAGATTAGGAAGATCAAGGAGATGTGTGTTAACTAGTTCTATTTATCTTAAGCCCCGTGCCTTTTTTTAAGTTGTAATAGTTGTACTTGTTGACCTAGTGGTCTAAACTATTGGCCCCGGAGTCCTGGGAGTAAAAAAATTGGTAGCCCGTTAATCTGTCTTAACCCTGCATTACTTCCTTTTGTCTGACCAATGCCCCTTGGATATTACGCCCGTCGCTTCGTCGTCCTCGTGTACAAATAGGAGGCGCCACAGCTTGTCTCTTCGTCACCCATCCCCTCGCCCTCTCCAATCTCCACCGCGCTGTCCACCCCCTCCCTTCTTCTCCAATCTCCACCATGCCGCCATAGAGATGCCCTCGCTGAACTTCTACGAGGCGGTGATGTTCTCGCACTTCGACATCCTCGCGCCGCCGGCTGCGACGGTGCCCCACGGATGGCGCATCAGCTATGCGGGGGTGCCGGTGGCTCCGCTCCTCGTCCCCGGCGGAGCCGTGATGGAGAGCGAAATCGCGGCGCGCCGCCGCCAGATGCCCGCATGGAAGAGGGCGCTGCCCCGGTACGCGGCGGCCAGCCCGTACTGGCCGGCGCTGCTCAAGAAGGAGCGGAAGGCCAAGATTGGCAACTGCATCATTTACGGGCGCGTGGTGCACCGGATCTCCGCAACCGAGAAGGGCGGGAGAGGTTCTGGTCCGTCCCTGGACAGACGAAGTTCACCGTCATCGCCGCTGCTCACCACGAAGAGGTGCTCCGTCTCGCGTACAATGCGGAAATCGTGGAGGTTCCGTCCGACGAAGACGAGGAAGCCGGCGGCTCGGAGGACAGCGGCAGCGGAAGTGAAATTGTTGACTAGTTGGTTGAATTAATGTAGGATGTGAAATCGCACCTTTGTTTAGAAGAATTTGTGGTTGAATTAATGAAATGCCTCGATTTAGATCTCTGTCTCGATTAATTTGTGGAAGAATTTGTGATTTAGATCAATTTCTGCCTCGATTTAGATCTCTGTCCCGGACTGGGAACGTGACCGCGAACCAAAGACCCCTTTTCTACTAGTGTATTCTGACATTGGTGGTTTGTTTAAATGTAATCTACGTGGATTTGGCCATATGCAAATGGCACAACCACAATTTATAAAATGGAAGCACGTACACCCGGTTACTGGACATCCAGGAAGTTCGCCAGATACAGGGGATGCAGGAGCAGAGAGGCGGTGAGATAGACGGGTTCAAGATTAGGCCAGAAAGTGGTACCCATTTCCTCCTCATCTGGGCATTATCGGTGAGAATATTGTTGTTTATGTTGCCACGTCGTTGTGCAGCATCTAAAATAAATTGCTGCTTCGTGGAGTGTGGCCGCTTAAATAATTTATTTCTGTGACACTTACATTCCGTCGTATTTGGAGACCTCCTGCCCCTCAGCAATCGTGGAACCGGTGGATTCTTGTTTTCAGATAGCAGTGGCACAATCATAATTTCGGATTCAACTACTGACTCGGGCGTTTCCAAACCCTAAGTCGTGCTACATTTTACTCAGAGAACGTGGGTAGATTCTTTCGCCCAGCAGCATGCCACACAGAGCTCCAGAATTTAACAGAATTACATATATAGGTTCAAGTTCAACACACTACTATGCATCTTCATTGCAAGCAGCCTTCTTCCGCAGCCTGGGTGCCAAGCCTTCACGTCCAATGGCTTATTCATTTCCTGCATTCTTCCTCTTCCTCGGTGCCAATTTTCTTAGCTTGACGTACTCTGCATCGCCGGGACAATAGGCACCAGAATCATGTCCAGCATCATCTTTCCACTTGTTTTAAATTTCTTTGGGCAGCAAAATGACTGACCCGACAGTCATGTTTCTAACCTTGCGGCGCTTCCTGTCAAAGAAACAAGACTGTTGCATAACTGACCAATATCTACAGAGTAAATAAAACAAAAATTACAATTCAGCACAAACATGCGAACCCCAAGCTACCTTTGCTTACTAGGAGCTAATTGCGTTCGAGCAACCATCCTGACCAAGAATAGAAGAGCGACTCCCAGTTGCAGCAGCTTCCACATCCAGTACATCACAATTTAGCTCAAACATACAATCCGAAGCATACCTTTTCATCAACCCAATTAGCTGACTGTCACACGATATAGGAACCCTGATGCCATGTCCATCCATGAAGCTGAACTTTGCAGTCTGCTTCGGCCATACTTCAACATGATTACGCAGAGCAACAACCATACTAGATATAGTGCAGATCTGCGCAGGTGCTTCTTCCATCACGAAACAATAGCTTCCATACCACTTGCCCTTGGAGTCGTACCTATAGAGGACTACCGTAACCAGGTAAGAGGGGTCTGCGCAGATCCCACTTGATAGAAAACTGTGGACAAAATATGTTTGTCAGCGTTGGGCTAACGAACAATTTTAGGTTCAGTACCTAGCTAGCAGTTGTAATTAGTGCGAATAGCAAAGAAAATGGTAGCTCACCCGCTTGTAGGCAGAACTTCTTCTTCCTTGGTAGTAGGATCTGCCATCCTCCGAACTGCTCGGCTCGTCGGCGGCGGAGGCAGGCTAGAGCCTCGCAACGGCGGCTATGGCATGCGCCATTGGAGCTCGGTATCAGCGACTGGGCACAGCAACTTGGCCCCAGAAGTCAAATGTCTGAAGGGATCGTCATGCCTGGAGGGTGGATTCCGACGCTGCCGGTGCTAGGGGAAAGCTGGGAATGGATTTGTGAAACCAGTCAACGCATCCAATCCACTTAGCTGCTCGATTTGCCTAAGAGGTTGCCACGCTGGCGCCCACGTCACGGACAGATAACCGACATGTGGGTCCCGACCATCTACTTCATGGGGCGGTTCAACGGAATGTCTGTATTTGGAGGGGTGAGATGAGTTTGCCTCGAAATGGCCCCTCTCAGTAGTTGGCGGTCCAACTTTTCGAAACGTGGTAATTTCAGGCAACTTAGGTACAGCCATGGCTGGCCTACCAACTTTGATACCGCAGACGAACAAGCCCCAATAAAGGCCTGCGGACTAATCCCGTCCGAGATATTACATGAAAAGGGGCCTACACTATATCAAGGGCCGGGCAAAGTTTTTTTTCGTCAGACCGAAGTTTTTTGTTATCTTTTTCGATAGAAATTTCACAAAATGCTTAAATTTCAAACTTTCAATTCTAGGAAAATAACTATATATTTGACATCAGTGCTTGACATGTAACATGTAGACAAAGTTTGAAAAAGTTTATAGAAGGTCGGAAAATATGACAACTTAGAGACAAGTCGTTTCGTCTAACTTGAACCATCTTTTCTAAGCATGTAATTTTTTCGACCTTCATTAAATTTTCTAATATTTTTTACACATGGTGACACAACCAATCTAAGACACATGGGCAAGGTTTTACATTTTTTTGATTTTTTTTAAATTTCTATTGCCCCGGGCAAATTTAGGTCAAATAATCTAGGACATTCGAACAAATATAATGCATTATGATGTGCAAGCTCTCTCTCAAAGTTCTACCAATGTACAAACTCCATGATATACCTTCATATTTACATAATTTAAAAATATGGTATCAAAATTTAAAAGTTAACTTGCTCAAAATTCAAATTTGATTTGGAGGTGATTTAGTAATTTCAAATTTCTACATGCACCAAGTTTTGAATATAAAAAAACTCTGCATATGAAAAATGTCGCCCTATAGTTCTTAAAACAATGGTGAAAACCTCATGCAATTCAGACAAACATAGCTCCTAAAATCCAAAACTAAATTTTTCTGAATTTTTTTGTCAAAACTTCTTGTTTGTTATGGCTGACTGAATTTTCAAATTTCTACATGCACCAAGTGTTGAATCTGAAAAAACTGTAAAAATGAAAATGTAGCCCCTATAGTCCTTCAAACATTGGTGAAAACCTCATGCAATTCAGACAAACACAGCTCCTAAAATCTAAATCTAAATTTTTAGGTCAAAATTGCGTCGAACGCAGATGACACATATGTATGAAGCAAGATGACCTAACAATATATCCATGATTAAACCACATCTTGTGGACATAAAAATGATTTTTGCCAAAAATAATGAGGTTCCAATAATGTAGATGCAGTTTAATATTTCAATGTTTTGACCATATTGACCAAAGTTTGAGTTGAGGTAAAATTTGAGCAAACAAGTATTTCACAATGAACAAAGTGGTCACATTCCAACTAAATGGCCCCATATACCTTACCATGTTGGTGAAAGACAGTTTTTATTCAAAATTTTCAACTACCTTCACAAAATGTAGTTGAATTTGAATTATTAAAATGGAAAATGGTATTTGAAATCATAGTTGGCCAAAAACCCCAAAAGATGAAATGTGTGCTATGCCAATATACACCTACCTGCCAAATCTGAGCCCATTCTAAGAAAGTATGCCATGGAATTGACCATCTCCTAGGTAATTTGGATACTTACCCATGAGACTCACACTTGAAACCAAGTGTGAGAGAGCAACCTTAACTTTCATTCAACAAACTCAAGGTTTATTATTTTTTGTGAAAACTAAGGTACAATCTAAGACACATGGCCAAGATTTTACTTTTTTTGATTTTTTTTAATTTCTACTGCCCTGTCAAAGTTTGGTCAAAATCACGTCGAACAAATATAATGCATTATGATGTGCAAGCTCTCTTTCAAAGTTCTACCAATATACAAACTACATGTTATACCTCCATATTAACAACATAAAAAAATATGGTATCAAAACTTAAAAGTTAACTTGCTCAAAATTCAAATTTGATTTGGAGGTGATTTAGTATTTTCAAATTTCTACATGCACCAAGTTTTGAATATGAAAAAACTCTGCATATGAAAAATGTGGCCCCTAGAGTTCTTAAAACAATGGTGAAAACCTTATGCAATTCAGACAAACGCAGCTCCTAAAATCCAAAACTGAATTTTTCTGAATTTTTTTGTCAAAACTACTTGTTTGTATGGCTGACTGAATTTTCAAATTTCTACATGCACCAACTGTTGAATCTGAAAAAACTGTAAAAATGAAAAATGTGGCCCCTAGAGTCCTTCAAACATTGGTGAAAACCTCATGCAATTTAGACAAACATAGCTCCTAAAATCCAAAACTGTTTTTTTCTGAATTTTTTGGTCAAAACTACTTGTTTGTTATGGCTGACTGAATTTTCAAATTTCTACATGCACCAAGTGTTGAATCTAAAAAAACTGTAAAAATGAAAAATATAACCCCTAGAGTCCTTCAAACTTTGGTGAAAAACCTCATGCAATTAAGATATTATGGTGAAAAATATAACCCCTAGAGTCCTTCAAACTCCTTAAATCTAAAACTGAATTTTCACATTCTCACATGCACCAAGTTTGTAATCTGCAAAAACTTTGAACATGATTAAAACAATTCATATACACAAAATTATATACATAAAATCTTGAAACATTTAAATACATAATATATTAATATTATGACCCATATAGTTCTCCTCTATTTATTCTAAGTAAAATTACAAATTATTACAAGAAATGTTAAAACAATAAGTAATTTAAAATAAGGGGAGGCAGCCCAGCCAGGCCACCTGCCCGACCTAGCTACCTACGACCCAACTGGGCCTCTTTCAGCCCATTCTATCCCCGCAGCAGAATGAGCTGGCTCGTGTGGGATGGGTTGGAGTTTAGTCCCACCTCGCCAATCGAAGCGGATGCGTACCAACTTAAATAGTAGAGCATTGTGATGCTTACAACAGCCTCTCTGTTCTATACTACCTGCTATCATTCACTGATACTTCACTGCCCAGTGGGCCTGCTAGTTGGACCATGGGCCTGCATCCTAGCCGTTTATTCAGTTTCTAGTCGTATGCAGGCCGTGAGATCGATAAATACCCTGCTTGTGGGCTGTTTTTTTCCTTTTCTTTACCTTTCCCTTTTTTCCTATATTTAAACATAAATTCACACATTCTTTATACAAGTTGGGCTGGCATAATGCATATGGAGCATTATCTCCTACACTTCTATTCACTTTAATATTTTAGATGATAATACAATATGGCAAAATCTACACACTTATAAATAATGAAACCCTTTATCTTTTCACACTACACAATGGATTTTCAAAAATACAAACAATACTGCAATGTGGTGTACAATTCAAAACCATCCGATTAATAAATGACACAATGAAAAACAAATTACTAAGTGATAGAACTGCTAACATGCCACATCACAGATAGGGAAATAAGAAACAAGCAATTGACAGATATCCTGACATACATATTACCATATGCACATTGCTAGCAGGATGATAACTTAGTAGTCTTAGGGGAACATCACCAACAGAAGGTTAACAGTAGTCATCACATATGCAAAATAAGAAGTTCTCCACCATTTCTACCTAGTTATTTAGTTCAACATAATAACCAGACATAAACATAATCACTATACTGATGATGTACTATACAAAATGTCAGCTGCCTAATGGCACTAACTGACAACTGATTAGCTTGCCATTCACTGCTCCTGTTCTTCATCCTCCGACACGATGTACTCAAACTCTTCTGGCTCCAGCACCCTCAGGAGAGCTTCATGCCTGCCATGATCACGCAAGTCACCCACAAAGTCATCCTCACCGAGACGTCCTCGAGTGGCAACCTCACGGACATGCTGGACAAGACCCACCCTCAGGCTCCCACGTGGCTTCAAGTGGTGGAATGGGAACCTGTAGAACTCAGTAGTGAATGGAAGGTACGCAGAAATTCCCTGAAGCCTGAGTTTCTTCTCCTCTTTCTTCACAAAGGACTTGTAGGTCCATTGCTCAACATCATTATCTGAACCAGAACCAGAAAAGTACTACACAATCAAAAAAATAAATCAAGAGTTAGTACTTTTAATTAGGTACAACAAGTACTATATTTGTGCATATCTGAATGCACTTGAACAGATGGAAGAACAAACCTCCTCGTTGTGCACCGGGGAGAGTACATCATAGCCAGCACCAGGGTTTGGTGCCTGCCAAATATTTTTACAACATTAATTACTGAAAGCATTCAATATAGGTCATTGAACAACAATAGCAAACATTAATAACATAATAAATTATGGTTCACAAATCAGATCACTAAACTAACATTGATTAACTTGACAATAAAAGCTACCTAAGCTACATGTCATTAAATTACAAGGATTATGCAATTATGTTACATGTACATAATTGCACAGTAATTATGCAACCTTTGTTCTATCAAACATATAATCAAATTTTCCTATACTACAACTTACCAACATAACTGCTACAATTACACCATCTCACTATGGCAACATCACTACTAGATGTTCCATAAATGAAAGATTTCACAAGGGCCAACATCATTCAATATCCCACCATGGAAAGATCACTATAGATGGTCCATAAAAGAAATATTCCAAAACAGGCAACATCATTTAATAAAGAAACTTTTATCTACTAGAACAACATGTTCAAGGATTAGAACACTTTAAAACTATACAGACCATTACAAGATATAACATGGCATGCATCAACTAAATATGATGTCCATACATGTTGTTGCCTTAGATAGTCAGGAACCAATGTTTAAGAATTGCAAAATTTAAGAGGCCTTTTATAAAGCTGTGATAACAGCTCACAATAGTCTATAAGTATTTAAACAAGGTATGCTAAAAGGCTAAGTTTATTTGCAGCCACAGAAACAAGATACGCTAGAAGGCTAAGTTTTTTTGCAGCCACAGAAACAAGGTACGCTAAAAGGCTAAGTTTTTTGTATTCATTACCACCAGCGTGTTCATTAAAAGATCATGAAGACGATCAGACTCAACTTTTAGTACAACTCTCCAGTTCAAGTGCCAAAATATAGCCGCAAAGATCTATTCTAGTATGCTAATACAGTTTAGGGCATGCAGCCATTTACCATTGATCACCGTGCAAAATCAAGGAAAATGATAAGCTGATATTTCAATATACCCACTAATTAAACTACACTGAATATCATATCTTAGGAACATCACTCTATACATGCAATTGTAGTACTAGCAAGATGAAAGAATATTTACGCAGGTATATCACTCTATTCAAAAAACAGAACTACTCTAGCTAACATATGATCATACAAGTTCAGAAAAAACTACAACAAATATGGAGGCAACATTGTGTAATTTCATAGTTAAATATCCCGAATAATTCGATGCACCGAACTATTTCCTAGGGCTAGACGCATGCTGCAATGAATAACTTTCATTCAAATATGTCAATTCATAAACACAATCTACACCAGGAATCTACAGAACCAAGCTTCCATCCACAAAGAATCCCTAAATTATATCAATCCCTAATACTGATATAGCTAAATCTACAGAACTAAGCTTCCATCCAAACAATCTAGAGGGGAAAATTCGAAATTAGCAGAAAAAACTCTTACCTGCATCGGAGAAACCTCTTGAGGCTGCACCGGCGCTAGATCCTCCACGGTGCCGACCGCCACGTTCAGATCCAGCCGCTCCGCCTCGCCGACCTCCGCATCCACCATCTCCACCTCTCCCAGAGCCGTATCGGCCAAAATGGCCAAAGCGGCCGTACCACCACCGCCACCGCCATGGCCCTCAACCACCTCGACCGCATCTGAGTGGGTCACGGCTCCCATCCCCACCCTAGCAGAACCGCCCGCATCGGCTCCGGAGCCCACTCCCGCCATCGCCGGAGTCGAAATCGCGTGGAGGAGGATGACACTCAGGCTAGAAGCGAAGGAGACGATGACGTGAGGTAGGGTTTCTCACTCCTTAGTCCTTTTCGTATCAGGTGAGGCAAAAGGCAGGGGGAAATGGTGGGATCTAGCGAGGCGGAGCGGCCGAGAGGGCTCTTATACGTCCCATCGATTCGTTTCCGCTGACGTCACCGGCGTACGTGACGTCCACTGTACAAAATACGCGTACAAAAAAGGTACAAACTACCACGGGCCTGTACGGGCTTGAACGGGCTCTACGTATCTCTTCGAAGTCAAGTATTTACGATCTTGCCACCGGTAATGAACCGGTATTGGACAATCTCCACCGTCCCTCATCCGTTCTTTTCAGAATCAAAGCCAGGGGTGGAGTACCGGAGCAGAAGTGATTTTTTATGTGTAGTACATCTTTTTATTACCATGACAGTAGTCTTTAGAAATTTGCATCGCATTTTATTTAAGAGAAAGATTTTCATCCACTCAAATTTATTGTTGCGGTTCTTCTTTCTTTTTAGGTAGTGTCAAAAAAATTTGATCAGAATTCACATAATCTCTTCTCCTAGGATTTAAGATGATTAAATGCTATTTTAACCATCTGCCTTTTATGTTCTTGCGTTTTGAGAACCCTACAAATTGAAGATGCCAAGAATTTTCATTACATGCCGATGTTGGTCGTCTATCGACACGGAAACTAGCTTAAACTGGTGTTAGAGCATCTCTAGCAGATAACGCAAAACTCGATACCGTAAAAGTAGTTTGCGGTAAACTGCAAACCTCCTTTGCGGTAAAATTTTGTCTCGGCAGAACAGGTCCCCTATATTTTGACCGCAAAACTGAATATTCGGGAATATTCTATCATCTTTTTCGCAGAGTCGTCTTCCTCGCAGACATGCAGATCCCTGGCGCACACCTATGCCCGGCCCCCTCCCCTTCTAGCTCCCACCACTGCCCAGCCCCTACGTGCGCGCGTGCGTGTGGACGGCGAGCTGCGTGCGTCCGGCGCGCATGCGGTCATGCCTACCTGCGTGCATGTGTGGCATTGCCCGGCGAGGTACGTGCGGCATTACCTTGATGTGTGGATGCGGCAGGCCGGCCGGCCGGCATCTAGCTGCTACTCAGGCTCCAACAATGGCGGCCAAAAAATCAATGATTTACGGCTCGTAAATTAACAGTAGATGTAGGGAATCGAATCTCCTGAGGGTGGTGGCGGTGGCGCTACCGGAGCCGGACGGGAGCAGCTGGTGGTGTATTTTTAGTGGAGGGAAGCGTTTATCGCTTTGCAACCTCTAAAACTGAATATATGCGGTACACGAGGACTAATATGGGGGAGCTGCAAAAAAATTACGGTTGTCATCAGATATGTGGTATCTGTTCGGGCGATTTTTTAGCCGTTTTTCGACCAATACTGTAAATTTTACGGGTTTGACTAGATATACGGTATCTGCTAGAGATTCTCTTACTATAGGACAAGCTAGCGGAACCGGCTTACAAGATGCATGTAAAATTCTACATAGAGGGAAATTACCGGAAGCATGCGGACGATGTGATCCACAGGTGAACGGATTTGTTAATTACATGATACGTGTGATCTTCACTAGTGCTTTCGAATTTTTACCGGGGTTTGACTGTCGGCGCTCCCTAAACCTACAAGCTTAGTTGTAGCTAGTCTTACCACCAAAATTGTGTTCATCATCACCCATCGTTGAGCAAAGTTTTACGATGGTACTCGCGAAAGTTGACGATTAACGATGGCAACTAGGTGGGTTTGGTTGGGTAGACCAAAACCATATCCAAATTCAGATCCATCAGCCTCACTCTAACTCGCCAATTAAAATATCCATGGATTTGTATGTCGTCCAAATTCAAACCTAACAGATAACCGGGTATCCATGGTTTTACAACAGCATTGTATAATATCATTTTACTAGCGGCTTCACGGAAACGGAAGGAAAGAACATAACCGGGATGTGGTCGTGCGGGATGTCTCGTGTAAATCATGTTAGAGTTAGTAAGTTAGAGTTAGGTGAGACTTTGGGGCTAAGGAAGAAGAGGTTAGAGCATCTCTAGCGAATACTGTAAACAGCCCGAAACTGTAAAATAACCACTTGTTTTTCGTTTGCACGAAACTCGGTCGCTCTAGTGAACCCCGATTAAGGTGACAGTATTGTATTCCAGTTTACCGTCCACGTAGAAACTGAGCGGCGAAACCCTAGATGTTCGGTGCAAATGGCTGAACTCAACGAGCCCTGTATTGCGAGAGCCGTTCGTGCGAGACAGGACATTTCACCTCCCCTCCTTCCCGCTTTCGCGCCGCCGCCGCCGTTGATCTCCCGTCCGACTCGCTCTCCGGCACCATAGTCCACCGGAACTGAACCGGTGGACCCCACGGAGGTTTCGCCAGCCGCTACCGACGTCGCGCCACTGTAGGCCACCCCCACCCACTGCTCAATTTGGATCTGCCTCCCTTGCCGCTGCTCTACCCAGCCACCCTGGTGCCAACAAAGCCCTGAAGAGGAGGCGACAGGGGAACACGGGCGTGTCGCTGGTCGCAGCTCCCCCGTGCGCCAAGAAGGGCGCCTATGCGGGGGAGGGGGAAGCCGGGCATGCGGCTGAAGCAGGCCGTGCACCGCTTAGCCGAAAATTCCCGGCCCGTCGCGTCGCAGGTTCTTCCTATGACCATCCCGCTGCCACCCGTCACGTCCCATGTTCCACCTGATGTGCAACCAAGGTATGTCCATCGTCTTCCTCCACGAGTCCATCATCGTCTCCATCTACCGCCTGATGTTGATGTCTGCAAACTACACAGCTACAACCCTCACGTGGTGCCAAATTCGTTCGTGCAAATGCTGAACGAGACCGAGGTCAACATCACGGCAAATCAGTTGTCGTACAGCGACGAAGAGGAGGGCAGCGAGGAAGAGGAGCCTGAGTTGGAGGAGACCGAGGAGGAAGTCTTCAATGCCGTCCAAGGGATGAATCCCAAGAAGAAATGTGTGGTGAACTACACTGAGATCAAAGACGTTTGCTTGGTACGGGAATGGTCACAAGTGTCTGTCATGGACCAAACCAACAAACGCTATTGGCAGCGCATCGAAGATAAGTTCTTCAAACTTATGCCTCATGTTACACAACCAGTGTATCGGTCATATAGGTCTCTACAAGGCCGCTAGGATGTCATCAAACCGGCTTGTAGCCATTGGTCCTCGTGCATGGCGCAAGTGCGTCTTAATCCTCCAAGTTGTGTCAATGCTGATGAATATGTGAGATTATTATGGATATCTTTGAAATTTTCGTTGGTCCCCTTGTTGAGCTACGGATTATAGTCCATTAACACCCAATTGTTTATAGGAATGGTATGTCAGGGAGAGGTACTAGGCAATGAAGGGATCAAAGGACAAACCTTTCACCCTTCACCATTGTTGGAAGTTGCCAGAGCACATTCCAAAGTGGAGTCTGAGAGACCAAGAAGTGGCTCCGAACAAGGACAAGATGAAGGAGATGGATGATGCTACTGATGAGGAAGATGGAGGAAGGAACAAGCATAAGTCGTAAGGAAACAAGAAGGCAAAGGAGAGGATGAAGCTAGAGGCCGAATCATCCTCATTGAGGGATAAGATTGATGACATGGTGAAGTCAAAGGAGGTGTTGATAAACTAGACGTTGGAGATCAAGATGATGATGAACAAGAAGAAGATGACGATGAAGCAGTCAAGGTGGGAAGCAATCCAGAGTGATGGCAAGTACAAGACCGTGGTAGAGGAGAAGAGCCTCAAGATAAAGGAGGCTAAAGCAATTAATTAAGGAGCTCCTTGCCAAGGAGAAGGAGATCATGATGTTGGACTGATGTCTACGCACTTCTATTCTTGTAGACAGTTGTTGGGCCTCCAAGTGCAGAGGTTTGTAGAACAGCAGCAAGTGTCCCTTAAGTGGATCACCCAAGGTTTATCGAACTCAGGGAGGAAGTGGTCAAAGGTATCCCTCTCAAGCAACCCTGCAGTCAAGATACAAGAAGTCTCTTGTGTCCCCAACACACCCAATACACTTGTCAGGTGTATAGGTGCACTAGTTCGGCGAAGAGATAGTGAAATACAAGTGGTATGGATAAAAGACAACGGTGCCAGAAAATAGCTTGATGGCGTGAAAGAGACTAAAGGTAAACTAAAATAAATATGGAAGCAAGCAAACATGTAACAGATCTAGTTGCAAACGGTGTTTCAATGCTTAGAAACAAGGCCTAGGGATCATGCTTTCACTAGTGAACACTCTCATATAAATATATTCTTCTTTATGATACTACGCTGAACTACTCTCCGGTTGGACACTCTAATCGATGGTAGGGCTATAACAGCACGCCTCAAAGTTCATCTTTCTCATCTATAAACCCCACACTGTCACCTTGAGTACTAGATGGTTCCAACAAACACTACAATTTCATAAAGACATCCAACTCCAAATATAACTCATAACAAGTATTTGTAATCTCTAGCCTAAGTGCCACCATGGTGTGCACGCTGTCACTTTCACACACATAGGGAGAGCAGAGATCTATTAAAGCACTTGAGTAGCAAGGTAGATCTATAGATTACAAGCTCATGATCTCAATATGATCATGCATAGAGAGAGAGATGAACACATAGCTACCGGTAGAACACTTAGCCTCGAGAGAGAACTACTCCCTCCTCATCATGGGAATTAGCAATGGTGATGGAGATGGTGGTGGAGATCGATGGAGATGGCTCCGGGGGCACTTCCCCATCCCAGCAGGGTGCCGGAACAGAGACTTTTTGTCCCTTGAATCTCCCTTCGGTGGTGGCGGAGCTGCGGAACTTTTCGTGGATTTCTGATTGATGATTTAGGGTTTCTGCCTCGGGAGGAATATATAGGCGGAGGAGGCAAGGTTGGTGGCTGGCCAGGGGCCCACACCATGCCCTGGCACGGCCTGGGCTGGCCTGCGCCAAGGGGGGTGTGGCCACCCTATGGCCCCTCTCCGACTCTCCTTCTGGCTCCGTGAGTCTTCTGGGGAAATAGTAACTTTGGCTTTTGTCCCATCCAATTCCGAGAATATTCATTTTCTGACTTCCTGGAACCAAAAACAGCAGAAAACAGGCAACTGGCACTGTGGCATCTTGTTAATAGGTTAGTCCAAGAAATCATATGAAAAGTATTCCAAAGTTGGAACAAAACACAAGAAAGTGGATAAAACCAAGCATGAAACATCAAAAATTATAGATACATTTGCAATGTATCAACATCCCCAAGCTTAACTCCTGCTCGTTCTCGAGTAGGTAAGTGATAAAAAGAAAGAAGTGACATGCACCATCATAAACTTGATCAAAGTATTTGTAAAACATTCAAAGCTAGGATCATAGTACTTCAATCATAACATGAAAGACAAAGTTCTAGCAATAAGACAAAGAAACTATGTTGCAACATAAAAAAGGCATAAACAAAAGATTCATGAATAACAATGCTTTGCAAGACGTTTGTTTGTTTCACATAAAAAAACATAGCATAATAGTATTCAGCTTGTCCCTCATAGAGTAGAAAATATAAATGCATAGGACACCTTCAAAGTTCATAGGAGTGACTAGATACAAATAGTTTAAAACAAGCAATATCAAAGCTATGCACCAATCAATGAGTCTTGGGACAATGCATATAGAACTAAGAATGGCCACTAAGCTCTCAAAGTAAGTGCATAAAGGTAGAAGGTGGAGACTCAATATATAAGTGGAAGAAAGGCCTTCATAGAAGGAAGTAGGGATTTAAGTCTCATAAAGAGCTTCCAAAAATTATGGTACTTATTAGCTTTCATCTCTCATTGCCCCTATCATAAGCATCTTGAAGTGATTAAGGTTAAAGTGAACAAACTATGGAGTATATGCTTGACGAAGTATAAGTTAGAAATCTCATGTCCCTTGTATACGAGGGACACTCCTCATGCTACTCAAGTTTAGTCACCGGTAAGTTCTTGTCATTGTAAGTGCATGTGTATCATAGAGAACCGCCAATGGGGTACCCCTTGCCCGATGATACGGAAGAATCCCCATATCAAAATGACAAGGCAAGCAGACAACGAGCATCTCAGCAATCTTCTTATTTACCATGGGAATATGGTGCTTTTTCTCTCTTTCCTCTTTTCATAATCTCTTTTTTTTCTTTTTCTCTTTTTTCTCAATATAGGAATCCTTTTGTATAAGAAGAATGCTTCATAGACAGCTCATTATGGTTACGCTGCAGGTTTCCATCATGTCAACATGGATTAGACCAGCGGCCTAGGCGTTTCTCTAACACATATACATAACTCCATGGACTTACAAGCTCCCCTTTCATTTCACACCGACGACATCCATATACAAAAGAGCATGATATCAACTAGGTACAAGTACCAAGTGCAATGTTGAAAGCGTTCCCCATGAAAGCATGGTTCTGCTAATTCCCAACAAATAAGTGCAAGCATATACAACATAGACGACACAATGGTTCAATTTTATTAAGGGTAAGAAAAGTAAAGTGTGCCATCAAGTTCGTGAGAGCTTTAATCACTAGTTTTCTCATAACAAGTTTAATTTGGAAGGTAAACAAAAACATGAATATACTTGCAATAGCTTAAGCTAGTAGGTAGGTATGGTGGACTCTTTGGAATAACTTGGTTTAGGGAGTTGGATGCATGAGTGGATCTCATACTTGGTTACGGAGGCTAGCAAAAGACTGGGAGCGACAAACTAAGAGAGCAATAATGGCCATAATCATGCAGAGCGACAAAACATCATTGATCAAAGCATAAAGTGATACTACAAGTTGAAACCTAAAGGATCATAAAGGCTATGGTGACTTTGGATAGTCATAACATGGTGTGAGCATGCGCCAAGTCAACCCAAATAAAGCATCAAAGGAGAATACCACAATATTATGCCTTAATATGCTAAAACAACACATGATTCTTCAAAGGCACATTAAGCAATCTCAATTGTTTATAACAAGTCATGCTATAGCAAAGAATACTAAGCATAAATCCAAAACAATATAGAGCATTGCATGACAAAGCATAGGCCACAATCAAAAACAAACTCCTTCTACCACTTAAGCATGAACTTTTCCTACTGTTTTCCAAACCAAACCAAACTATTTGAAAACCAATGTATGAAAGAGGGGGTCCAACCAATTTATTCAGCAAACAAAGCAAAGAAAAACCAAAACGAAAAACAAAGATGCTCCAAGAACAACACAACTTGTGCATGAAACAATAAAAATGAAGTGTTTTGAAGAAACCTGGGATTTTTATTGATTAAGAAGGGGATGCCTTGGGCGTCCCCAAGCTTTGACTCTTGTACTTCTTGGATATTTCCTGGGGTGACATGCATGGCATCCCCAAACTTGAGCTTTAGTCCATCTTTCATCTCATTACTCATTCCTTCCATACACCTGAATTTTTCCTTCATACAAAACTTCACACAATCTTTATTAGCAACATTAGTGCACTCAAGATAATAGGTCTTTAGGTTCAGTTCCAACACCAATAAAACTTCCATTAAAACACAAGATATTGTAGAACTTCCCTCAAAAAGCTCAATTCCCCAAACAGAACTCAAAAAGGAACCAACAAGAAGCAAATGTAAATAATGGCAGCAATCTGTCAAAACAGACCAGCAGGTAAAAACCAATTTTTTCGAAGACCTTCTGTTGCTCAAATCGAAAAGTGTTGAACTAGCGAAAGTTAGATAACAACCTGGGGCAGAAGCACAAAAATTTACGCCTTAAAAGGACGTACATAGATTGTACACGAATGTTTATGGTGAAGCACAAAAATCTGTTTCGGGACAGCAACTTTCCCAATCATTACTTCTCTCTCATTAGAGGTTACTCTTGGCACAAAAAGCAAATAAAAAGGATAAGGAGCGGTTATTACAGAGGTAATAACTTCCAATACTCATCTAAAACTTTTGGGTTATCTCCCAATAAGTACTTTTCTTTGACGCCTTTAAGTTAGGCATGATAGTTTGAGAAGATGCTCACATAAGAAATATGAATTAAAGTAAAAGAGAGCATCAAGAAGCAAATTCAAAGAACATTTCAGTCTAACCCATTTCCTATGCATAGAAATCTTATAAAGAAACAAGTCATGAAAGCACAAAGCAACAAGCATAGGAAAGCAAAACAAGTGCAACTTCAAGACTTTCAACATAAAGAGGGGAAACTTAATATTATTAAGATGCATAAAACCATGTTTCCCTCTCTCATAATAACTTTCAATAGCATCATGGATAAAATTAACAATATAACTATCACATAAAACATTCTTATCATGAGCCACATGCATATAATAATTATTACTCTCCACATAAGCATAGTCATTCTTATTAATTGTGGTGGGAGCAAATTCAACAAAATAGCTATCATTATCATTCTCATCACCCTAATTATCAAATATAGGAGGCATATTGTAATCATAATTAATTTTCTCCTCAATAGTAGGTGGACTGAAAATATCATATTCATCATTGTAATCATCATATATTGGAGGTTTGGTATCATCATAAGCAATAGAATAGCTATCTTCCAAAGCTGGGGAACTAAAAAGATCATTTTCATAAAGACTAGCTTCCCCAAGCTTAGACTTTTCCATAGCATTAGCAATAATGGTGTCCAAAGAATTCATACTAACAACATTGCTATTAGCATGAAAATAAAGTTCCATAGGTTTTTTAATTTTATCTTCAAACACTTCATGTCCTAACTCAAGATAAATACTATAAACCTCTCTAATTTTTTTTGTTTTCCATTAAGCCTAACTAGTGAAAGCAAGAAACAAAAAGATAAAATTGCAGAATCTAAAGGAAATAACTTCGAGCACTCACACCGGAGGATGTGAGTACCTTTTACCTTACCTCCCTGGCAACGGCACCAGAAAATAGCTTGATGTCTACGCACTTCTATTCTTGTAGACAGTTGTTGGGCCTCCAAGTGCAGAGGTTTGTAGAACAGCAGCAAGTTTCCCTTAAGTGGATCACCCAAGGTTTATCGAACTCAAGGAGGAAGTGGTCAAATGTATCCCTCTCAAGCAACCCTACAATCAAGATACAAGAAGTCTCTTGTGTCCCCAACACACCCAATACACTTGTCAGGTGTATAGGTGCACTAGTTCGGCGAAGCGATAGTGAAATACAAGTGGTATGGATAAAAGACAATGGTGCCAGAAAATAGCTTGATGGCGTGAAAGAGACTAAAGGTAAACTGAAATAAAGCTGGAAGCAAGCAAACATGTAACAGATCTAGTTGCAAACGGTGTTTCAATGCTTAGAAACAAGACCTAGGGATCATACTTTCACTAGTGAACACTCTCATATAAATATATTCTTCTTTATGATACTACAATGAACTACTCTCCGGTTGGACACTCTAATCGATGGTAGGGCTATAACAACACACCTCAAAGTTCATCTTTCCCATCTAGAAACCCCACACTGTCACCTTGAGTACTAGATGGTTCCAACAAACACCACAATTTCATAAAGACAACCAACTCCAAATATAACTCATAACAAGTATTTGTAATCTCTAGCCTAAGTGCCACCATGGTGTGCACGCTGTCACTTTCACACACATGGGAAGAGCAGAGATCTATTAAAGCACTTGAGTAGCAAGGTAGATCTATAGATTACAAGATCCTGATCACAATATGATCATGCATAGAGAGAGAGATGAACACATAGCTACTGGTAGAACCCTTAGCCTCGAGAGAGAACTACTCCCTCCTCATCATGGGAATCATCAATGGTGATGGAGATGGTGGTGGAGATCGATGAAGATGGCTCCGGGGGCACTTCCCCATCCCGGCAGGGTGCCGGAACAAAGACTTTCTATCCCCCGAATCTCCCCTTCGGTGGCGGCGGCGCTGCAGATCTTTTCGTGGATTTCGGGTTGACGATTTAGGGTTTCTGCCTCGGGAGGAATATATAGGCGAAGGAGGCAAGGTCGGTCGCCGGCCAGGGGGCCCACACCATGCCCTGGCCTGGCTTGGGCTGGCCTGCGCCAAGGGGGGTGGCTACCCTATGGCCCCTCTCCGACTCTCCTTCTAGCTCTATGAGTCTTCTGGGAAAATAGTAACTTTGGCTTTTGTCCCGTCCAATTCCGAGAATATTCTTTTTCTGACTTCCTGGAACCAAAAATAGCAGAAACAGGCAATTGGCACCATGGCATCTTGTTAATAGGTTAGTCCAAGAAATCATATGAAAAGTACTCCAAAGTTGGAACAAAACATAACAAAGTAGATAAAACCAAGCATGGAACATCAAAAATTATAGATACATTTGCAATGTATCATGGACATCTCCAAGATGACTCCCATCCAAATGGAGTTGCGTCAAATGATGCTCATGGACATATTGGAGAGGAGGAGGCAAGCACGCCTTGGCAGTGCTCCATCGTCATCTGCCCTAGATGAGTCTCCTATGAGTGCTCCTACTAATGGTGGTGATGGTGAGGGCGGCGCCGATGATTTAGCTTGAGCTATATTTTGGATCGTATGGTTGTACTTTGCCGGGCCTGTATTTGGGTTGCTTTGATCGTGACAGTGCTGATCGATGATGCAAAACATGCAAAATCTGTTTTAAAACTATGAAATGTTGATGATGCAAAGCCCTATTTACTGTTCGAAAATAGCTGGCGCAGAATGAAGCCCGCAAACACGAACTGTGAAAAACTATAAAAGAGAATATTATCTTTCACAGTCCGCCCTTTGCGGGCTTTGTTCTGTGTCGCCTGTATCCGATGTTTATAGTTTGCGACTTTACAGTTATCGTTAGAGATGCTCTTAGGCCTTTAAATGAGTCTGACATATCCAATGGGCAAACCAAAATTGTGTCCCTTACATGTGGATCTCACGTGTCATCAATATCCATTGGATATCCACTAGACAAAACATCTGCCGTGCCTACCCCATGAGTTAGCCCACCCCATGAGTTAGCGGGTATCCGTCCCCATGAAATCCGTGGACGTAATTAACCTCCATACCCTTATCCACTGAGTTGGATATCCGTGGATAAAATTTCCATCCTTATTGACAATGCACAACTTTAGCATAAGTAGTCGTGGCTACTCTATATGCTAGGTATTCCTACAAAAAAGGAGACCTTCGTAAAGGTCTATGTGAAGAGAGCGCACGCTTCCAGAGAGCGCCACTGAAAGAAAATTTCATGGTTCCCTGTGTTTTGTGTGTTAGATAACAATACCGTGAAGTTTTCTCATGTGTGCTAAGTGTGCCGGGAATGTTTTTGTGTTTGGGGGGCCGGATTATCCACCCCCATCAAGGGCCAGATAATCCGGCCTAACTCATTTGGCAAAGGCTGGCTTGGCGCGTAACTCTGTCGGGGGTCGGATTTTCTCCCAGAAAATCCGAACAGGGGCGGATTTTCTTCCCCTGACCGGATAATCCAGCCCTCGCCTTGTGTAACATCCCAACATTAGGATCCAACGAAGGGTAGAAATAGGAATATAAGCTTGTGCATGAATGCATCTGTAAAATCAGGGTAAATTTTTTGCCAAACAAAACACTAAAGGGATCAGAGTTTCTTACGCTAACTAGATGTAGGTATAGCTCTTGTTAGTGATTGCTATGAATTTTGACATGATCTTTAGGCAGTATTAAGAAATTGGGGGAATTACTTGGAATTTAAATTCGAAATTTCAAATCAATTTGAAGTTATTTAAATATTAGAAGTTATTAATATTGAAGGGTTGTCCAAAAGAAAACTTTATTAATATTGTTTGATTTTAAGAAATAAATAGTAATCAACAATAAGATTTAATGACAAGGAAAAAGAATTAAATAAGAAATAATGCTTATTTCTCTATTCTTATAATGGGGTCACAAATGATGACAAATACATCAAAAGTATAAGATTACAAAGAACAGAAATTTAACTTTATTAAACTTGTAATAACATTTTTACAAGATCCTGTACAAAAGAATTACAAAGAAGGTTACAAGTAGAACCTATACTATTTATCTACTCCTACACTAATATTGTGAGTCCAGATTTTATTCCTGCAAATAAGAAAACAACTAGAAAGGAAAATTAGGGATTAGTAAGGTAATTTTACTCTCAGTGTTGAACAGTGAAGTGCACTATTCATGGTACATCATTGAGTACACATAAGGGTAAGTTTCACCAACAGTGAAGTATCTGTTCTTCTCAGTTAATAGCAAAGATTCAGTAAAAGTCAAGTGGATAAAAAAATAGGTTTCACCAGGCTGACAATCAGCAAACAGGTAATAGTAACAACCAAGTTACTTGAGCTGATCCACATGCACAGCACACACACACACACATAGCTTAGTCGACTAACTGCATGGGGTGTGCTGTCAAGCTACCAGTAGCAGTACAAGGTACCACACAGAACACCAGCGGAAGGGGAAATACAGGAGATTAGTTCTTCTTCTCAGGCATACACTCACAGTTATAGAACTTGCTGAAACCATAGCCCATTTCTCCACCAAATTACCCAAGTCAATCATCAGATCTCTACCTGATGGTAACATAAGGAGGGGGTGGAGCAGGTGGAAAGAGAGGTCAAGCATCAAGCTACAGGAGCAGCACCAGGTGCTGCAGAGCTAGATCCAGTAGCAAGCTACATCACCACATCATCAATCAACAAGCAATCTGGTGAGTCCAAATAACATCACCACATGATCAGATCATCATAGAGTCATATGAGCATATGAATTTTTACCTAATCTTCTCAGAAAAACACCCAAGTGGGGTGTAGATTCATCCCAGAAGCATTTAAATGAAAGCCAATGACAAATCCTTACAAACAAATCCAAGATCTCAGCCTTTGCATCATAGATCTTGGATATATACTTCAATCTCCACATTTATAAATAAACAGCAGTCTTAGACCTAGATTCAGGGCACATCTCCTATCGAGTAGCACCTCTGTAATCTCAGGATATTAAGGATCAATATTTGACAGTGAGGAGATCAATCATTTTCTTAAAAGGATTCAAGAATCATTAGCTGATACATGCATCAGAGCATATCTTTGAGAGACAGCTAGAAACAACTTAGTATTTCCTAGTCATGCCTCAGACCAACATCATAGGCTAATAGACTGTAGCATATTAGGATAATAAAGCCAGTAGAAGCTTTTCAGTCATTTAACCAGCCAAACTTGGAGACAGGTAGAATTTAGGCAATAGAAATATGAATATCGTGTATCATTCTAAAGAAGGTGTCACAAATGTCACATCTAAAACCAAGCCAATGCTTTACTGATATTTGATCAGTTAACTTACAGAAAGATAACTGATCACTTTCCTGGAATAAATATTTAGGAATCATACTCATGGTTGCATTTATATAATCAGGGAAGCATAGGAGTATCATTCCCACTCCAATTTAAAAGATCAACACAAACCAGTGTATAAAGATCAACTAAACATTACTGACAGAACCATTGTCAGTACTAGGATCATGAAACCACAGTGAAATCCATATGACTAGCATAAGGGGGTAAACATCTAGGACAGTATAACCACTACAATCAGTCCTAATAGAGTCATCATGCTCAGACCAGAGGGATGAACCCTAAACGAACCATGAAATCAATTAGGAAGTTATCACTAGAGGAACACAGAGGTTATTGAGCAAGGTAGAGTGGAGCACAGAAGAGGAGTAGCCAATCTTACTCAAGGGCCTCGCAAAAAGAACCGAAGAGGAAGCAGAGGATGGCCGATAGCGAAGCAGGAACGGCGACAAGGGGAGCACCCCGAAGGGGCGCTGCAACCCGCACCAACTGCGCATTAGATCCACCTGAGAAGAGAGGCGAACACCGTGAAGAACCGGCACACCATCGTCGATGCTCCAGAGCGTCCAACCCTAACCCTAGCCTAGGGCAGAGGTCAGCACGGCTAGTAGAAAGCACCAACCACGGATCTGCTTGGACAAGATGACGCAACATCATCAACTGAGTCACCCTGCACCATGACGATGGAAACAGCTGCTGGATTCGGCTGGAATTGTACGCGGCGGCGGCAGACAGAGGAGATGGTCGCGTGCGCGAGAGAGTGAGAGAGGGGAGATGAGTGTGCATGCGAGGGGGGTACTGGTCCTGTCGGCAGCCCAGTACCATGCTGGTGAGTGTAACCAAGCCAGGTGGGCCGGGTTAAGTTGGGCCAGGCCAGCCTAGTGGGCCAGGCCCGTATCTTAATAGGGTTATTTAAAAAAGGATAATTACAAATATACCCTTGAGACAAAAATAACTCTGGATAAATAAATAAAAATCTTAAAAATACAAATAATATATCTATAAATTCATAAGAATATTTTCTATTGAATTAAGATAATCAATAGAATTTTGGCAATTAAAATTCAGGTTTAATAATAATAGGATGCTAATTACTTTTCAATTTTTACAAAAATATGGGAAACACCTAAAATTGAATAAATTCACTTTTAAGATCCTAAAGGAACATACTATTGTATAAAAATACTAATTTGTATTTTTGGAAAGTGAATTTGGTGTGATAAAAATAAATCCTATTTCCTTAAAAGAATTTCATAACATATTTAAAAAAAATAGATTCATAGAATGATATTGTCTTTTATTGACTAAACAAAATAGTAAGCTTTTACTAAAAGGGTAAGACATGCAAGGAAGCAAATAATAAATCATTGCATGACATTACTATGCATGGCATATTGCTTCTTTAAATATTGTCCTTATCAGGTAATAATGGTTCTTTGTAGAAACCGGAGCTCAAGGTCAGGTGGAAGCATCCGACTTCACTACCTTGCAGTCACAAGGCAAGTTCATAACTTGCTCATGTCCTTTGAAGAGTCTTTATCAAAGATATTGCAAATTGTGTGTTATCATCTATGATTTGGAAATAGAATACGATATCTTCTCTAATAAATAAGATGTAGTATCATCCTAAGTGATGATAAAGATCAGCAATGGAACTTAGGGATTCCAATTGGGTAAGTCACATAGGTTTAACAACCCATGACATCAGTGATTCTAGCACCATATAATACGCGTTAACCATGAGATTTGGAATGGGACAGAGAAGTCAGCTGTACCTTCTTCCTTTCATATGGAGGCAAGATGACCTTATCGTGATGTTGGGATTCCTGGTATGGATCCAACATATGGGTGGGCACCCTTAGGCCCCACGATTTTGGTGTCTAGATTATTTATGAGTGGCTACCGGAGGTATAGTCGGGCCTTTTAGGGAGCTTACCAGGGGCATCACCACTTCATAGAGTCTTTGGGAACTCACCAGGGTTATATCTTGCCCTAGTTGGAGGCTTGACGGAGGTGTAGTTAGCCCCGGAGGATCGTGTAGACATATGGGGTCACGGAGAGGGCAGTGATTGTCTTGGATCACCTACTGGGCCCCACATCATGGAATTGTGGACGGGAAAGTACGCCTGGTTGTGCAACAAGGAGTTGGTCTATCATGGGTAAAGCAACGCACCTCTGCAGAGTGTAAGAATTGTGACATGTTACTCCCTGTTCTAGGAAGGAGCTACGAACGTGGAAGGAAAGGAACTCCATGAAGTTCTGGTCAACCTGTGAAGGCTGATGGGCATAGTTTTTGATAATAAAATCAATCTTTAAAGAAATGTTTACGAAAAATTCATAGTACCAAGGACGTATTATCCAAGGTGGTAGATAGAGCATCAAACTTCCCACATTGCATATAATGAACTTGTTGGGTAACGCTGTTATTCACTCTTTCCTTTGAACCACTGCTTAGACTCTGAGAATCCAGAAGACACTTCGATGTACGTAGCTGATGGACAAGAGGATGTCTACTACGAAGAACCCGACCTGTCCAGAGGAGTTGAAAAGGCGGACTACGAGATACGCTATGAAGTGGAGGGCAACGAGTCCGAGTAGTTGCCTTAGTTATTAGTAAACCAATTGAGCCGAGCAGCAGGAACTATATAGAATAATTTGTTGAGCTCAATTCGAAGTATGAGTTTAGTTTTTATTATCTTCCGTTGAAACTACTTAAGTTTGGTTTGTACTTTCATAATACTTGAAGTGTGAGAACTCTCAGTTTGTAATAATAAAGTGTGTATGTTTGTAATATGGACCCGCAATGTTTCTGTTGTACCACTTTGAGGGGTGTGATATTTATGAAACGGTGTTCTGTGAGTGTCATATCAACGACTATAGTGTACTACACATGCAGTGGTATGCTGGGTAACCACACCTTGGGCCGGATAATCTGGTCCCCAGAAGATGATCAAAGGCAGCCAAGGCGCGACGCTCTGAGTGGGTTCGGATTATCTCCCAGAAAATCCGAATAGGGCCGTTTTTCCTTCCTTGGCCGGATAATCCGGCCTCACATGGGTTCGGATAATCCGGCCCCCAGGAGATGCTCAATGGCAAGCCCGGCGCATCGCTCTGAGTGGGGATGGATTATTTGCCGGATAATCTGAGTGTGGGGCGGAGTTTTCCCTAGGCCGGATAATGCGGCCTCACTTAGGCCGGATAATCCAGCCCCAAATGGCTCCAACGGCTCAGTGGGTGTAGGGGGTATAAAAGACCCTTCATCCCCTCCATTCAGATCTCTTGATTCACTCGAAAATTGCCAGACCTGTTGCAAGTGCTCTCTCTAGATCTCCCACTTCAACCACCCGAAGGCTTCGATCTTTGGGGGAATTGAAGGAGGAGACAACCTACATCGTCATCACGAATCAAGCGCATCAACTCCGCTCCATTCACTTGGAGAAATCCCCGATCTAGTATTCTCGTTAATATCTAGATCTCATGTTTTATTATTGATAACTTGTTCTTATGGCAGCTTGTTGTCATTACGGGAGCCTCTAATTTGGTTGTGGAGTTGTGCCCCGATAGTTGTGTAAAGGCGCCGGTTCCCGCCTCGAAGGGTTCCTATAGTGGAATCGTCGATCAGGCCTTTGGTGGCGGGATCCATCGGAGAACAGGGTGAGGCCTATTGTGGCGTGGTGGTCTTAGTACCGCCCACCCCTCCAACGTAGATGTACTTCCCTTAACAAGGAAGGAACTACGGTAAAACATATCTTGTGTCTCCGCGTGCTCCACTACGGTTTACTCGTTCCTCTTTCTCACTCGCCTTTACTCTCTAGTAGTTAGGTTTGCATATAGGGAAATTCTATATAATAGCTATCTAGATAATTTACCTTTTGTGTCAAGCCTAAAATTGAAAAGGCACTAAAATTTGAAGTAGCACCTATTCACCCGCCCTCTAGGTGCCCATACGATCCATTTCAATTGGTATCAGAGTCATGGCTCTTTATTCGGGCTTAACCGCCTAAGAGAAGTATGGGTACCAAGGAGAATGGGAATGAGGTTGTGGACAAGGTCACAATGGATGACCTCGAGACGTTGGAAACAACCTTGTTGAAATCCTTTGAGACCAAGATGGAGGAGATGCAACAAATGATTGCTCGCCTCACATCATCCGCGGCCCCATCTCCATCTTCCTCTGAGGCTGCCACTCCATGATCCAAGGATAAGGCTAACACCGGATCTAAGGAAGATGAAGTGGTAGGTGAAAAACATAATGGTTCCACCTCCAAGAAGGGAAGTGGTAAGGAGGACTATAGTGAGGTCCATCACCTATATTCTCCTGACCCACCTATCCCACATCCTCATATAAATAATAGGGGTGATCCACCCAAACTTACTACATCTTCATTTAATCAATGGCAATTCTTAATGAAGTCTCATGTATACAGTTTGTCAATTGAACTTTGGAGGATTATCGAAGAGGGTCTTCATATTGGAGATCACACCAACTTGACAAGAAGAGAAGTTGTGGATAGCCAATTGAATGCAACGGCTCTCCACATGGTACAGCTCGGAGTGGGTCCCAAGGACATGCCCCACATTGAGCATCTCAACACAGCTAAAGAAGCTTGGGATGCGCTCACCGACCTCTTTATTGGAAATGAAAGCATGAGGAGGAATAGGTATGATGCCCTTAGTAATGAAGCTGAAGGATTCTACATGTTGGATGGTGAAAACCATGAAGATATGTATAGAAGACTCAAGGGCATCGCAACAACATTTAGAAAGCATGGAGCCACTCACATTGATGATGCTTGGATAAAAAGGAAATACGTGAGTGCTCTAATGCCTTTTGAGCCAATGGACTTGAAGAGCTTGCAAGGTAGACACAACTACCATCAAATGACTTGCAATGAAGTCATGCAAGAAATGGCATCATTCAAGGTTGCAGCTAAGAACACGAAAGATGCCCATGCCCAAGCCATTGGAATGCAAAAAGGGGTCAATGTTGCTCTAAAGACAAATTTTGTTGAGCAAGATGAGGATGAAAGAGGTTTCGAGGGTGTCTCCATGGACTGCCCCGAGGAAGTCAAGCGTGCTCATGGTGAGTACATGGCGTTCTATGCAAGGAACTTTTGGAAGGATCCAGCGAAGGCCAAGTCAGAAATCGAGCGCAAGAATGGGTCAAGTGGAAGAAGAGAGAATGGCCCAAAACTGAGAACATGCTACAATTGTGGAGATAGGCTACACTTTGTGGCTGAGTGTCATTATCAAAATAGAGAAGACAATGGTGGCAGGCTCATCCTTAAAGAAAAATCCAAGGCACCTAGAAATAAGCCATTTATCAAAAAGAATGGCCCTTACAAGAAGCAACCCAAGATTGTCTTGGTGGCACAAGAAGAATATTCCTCTGCAAGTGAAGATGAAGAGGATGAAGATAGTACTCGTGAGGTGGCTGCTATAGCCACCACATCTACTCCGACATCACTCTTCGACTCTCCAAACGAAAACACCATCAACAACAACGCCACTTGCATTATGGCGAGAGGGTCCAAGGTATCATCTTATATTTCTTCATTTCCTAAGACTAACATAAATATGGATATGGATGATCATACTAGTCTTAAGATAAAAGAAGAAGTTATTGCTTTGGACACCTTTTTCACTAACTTGCAAGGTGAGCACAAACTTCATTTTGATGCTCTTATGAGTCAACTTGCCCAATCCAAAGATCTTCTAGAAGAAAATGGCAGAATTGAAAGAGAAGATACCTTGGAGATAGCTGATACGTTGCAAACGTATCCATAATTTTTGATGTTCCATGCTTGGTTTTTATCTACTTTCTTATGTTTTGTCCACACTTTGGAGTACTTTTTATACACTTTCTTGGACTAACCTATTAACAAGATCCACAGTGCCAGTTGCCTGTTTTCTGCTGTTTTTGGTTCCAGGAAAGTCAGAAAATGAATATTCTCGGAATTGGACGGGACAAAAACCAAAGTCAGTTTTTCACCGAGGGGGACACGGACCCAGAATACGAGACGGAGAGGGGCCAGAGGGCCGCCACACCACCTGGATGCGCGGCCAGGCCTGGTCCGCACCAGGGGGTGGTGTGGCCACCTAGGGCACCCCCTCGGCCTCCCCTTTCGCCTATAAGATGCCTCTGATACAGAAACCCTAAGTACCCGATCAAAATTCCACGAAAGAATCTGTAGCCGCCATCATCTCCATCCCTAGATCGGGAGGGATCTGAAGCTCTTCCCAGCACCCTGTCGGAGGGGAGAATTCACCCTGGAGGCCTTCTTCATCACCATGCAAGCCTCCGGTGTGATGCGTCAGTAGTTCATCCTTGGACTACGGGTCCATGTAGTAGCTAGATGGTTGGTTCTTCTCCTTTGTGCTACCATGTTTAGATCTTGTGAGCTACGTTCATGATCAAGATCATCTATTTGTAATCATACATGTTGTCTTTGCGGGGATCCGATGGATATTGATATGCTATTTCAGATTGATTATTGATTCTATCATGTCTTTGTTGTTTGTGACCTTGTATGTTTTCTGTTGGTAGTACATATCTTGGCCAAGTAGATGCTAGCAACTCCAAGAGTTAGTATTTATGGTCGATAGTGGGTTCATGCCTCTAGTAATCTAGGGAAGTGACAGAAATCTCTAAGGTACTAGATGTGTTGTTGCTACTAGGGAGAAAATAGCAATCCTTTGTTCATAGAACAATCCTATTGTTTACTTTACACGCAATGCGTAATGCAATTATCTGTTGCTTGCAACTTAATACTGGAGGGGGTTCGGATGATAACCTGAAGGTGGATTATTAGTCATAGATGTAGTTGAATTATGGTCTATGTATAATATTGTAATTCCCAATCAAATCTCAAAGGAGTCAAGATGATTAGTATATGCATGTATGCTTTCTCGATGTTTGTCAATTGCCCCGCTATAATTTGTTCACCCAACATGTCATCTATCTTAAGGAGAACCACCACTAGTGAACTATGGACCCCGGTCCTTTCTTTTACCATGAATCTACAACTGTTTACTGCTTTCTTTTTACTTTCTGCAAGCTTTTACTTTCTTCCACACAATACGTTTAATCCTTTGTTTTTAGCAAAACCGGTGAGATTGACAACCTCACTGTAAGTTGGGGGCAAAGTTCTGTGGTTGTGTTGTGCAGGATTCCAAGTTGGCAACAACACCTTGGAGGTGTTTCCTTGCTCCTACTGGTTCGATAACCTTGGTTTCATAACTAAGGGAAAACTTGTTGATGTGCTCATCATACCTTCCTCTTGGGTTCCCCAACGAGCTTGATGTATTTTGGGCCATCAAGCTATTTTTCTGGTGCCGTTGACGGGGAGTCAAGGACATCTTCACAAGGGGAGTCCCTCATAACTAATCTCTTTACTTTGTTGTTTTTGTTTTGCTTAGTTTATTTCTGCTTTGTTTGCTTGTTTCTTTATCAAAAACACACAAAAAATAGTTGTACTAGTTTGCTTTCTTTATTAAAAACACAAAAAAAATTATTAGTTCCTTTCTTAAGTTTCCATTATGTCTAGCATTGCTCCAGCTACTATGTCACCTGAGGAAATGATTTTCACTTTTAAACAAGGAATTGAAGAGAGTTTCAAAGAAGCTTGGTCTAGAATCTCTGATCTACATGAAAAAACTGAACCTAAAATGACTCAAAGCTTGTTCCTTAGCAGTTTTTACCATGGAATTGCTCTTTGCTATAGATATGCTTTGGATGCTATAGTAGGAGGAGATTTACTCCAATGCAATGAGGATGATGGTAATGCCATAAAGAAGTTGGTCTTTACTTACAACTTGCCTAGCAAATCTGATTCTTCCTTCATAAACATATTTGCTAGACTGAATACTCTTGAGACCAGCACTGCTAGTTTAAAAGATTGCTATAATACACTTAGAGAGCATCATGACTATGTTCCAATAAATTATGAACCCTCGAAGTGGCTTCCCACAGTAAAGATTGTTATAAATAATGAAACTTTTCATGATCGTTGTGATATCATGTCTGAATTCTGTCTTATGCCTAAAGATATCTATGAATCTTTGAATCTTTGGGGACTTTCTGAAGGAGGAGAAGAAATATTTCTTGCTAACAATGCCACAATATCACCAATTGGAATATCTGAAGGAGTGTTTACAAAGATCCTAGGGAAAATGGTTTCGACTGATTATCTTGTTATTGAATGTGTAGGAAAAGGACAAATCACACTTGGAAGATCCCTATTGAAAATCCTTAGAGCAATAATAGATGTGAAAAAGGGCACCATGCACTTTGCTTCTACACCGAACAATCATATGTTCCCCAAGGTTAAGAATAAAAGTAAGAGAGGTAAGGGCAAGAAATTTGGTTTTAATGCTTCTTTATTTTAGAAAACTTGATTATTTTTCTTGCTTCTTATGCCTAACTTAAAGGCGTTAAATAAAAGTACTTATTGGGAGATAATCCAAAAGTTTTAGATGAGTCTTGGAAGTTATTACCTCTGTAATAACCAATCCTTATCCTTTTTATTTGCTTTTTGTGCCAAGAGTAACCTCTAATGAGAGAGAAGTAATGATTGGGAAAGTTGCTGTCCCGAAACAGATTTTTGTGCTTCACCGTAAACATTCATGTAAAATCTCTCTACGTCATTTTTAGGCGTGAATTTTTGTGCTTCTGCCCCAGGTTGGTATCTAACTTTCGTTAGTTCAACACCTTTCGATTTGAGCAACAAAAGGTCTTCGAAAAAATTGGTTTTTACCTGCTGGTCTGTTTTGACAGATTTCTGCCATTATTTGCATTTGCTTCTTGTTGGTTCCTTTTTGAGTTCTCTTTGGGGAATTGAGCTTTTTGAGGGAAGTGTTTCAGTAGCTTGTGTTTTAATGAGATTTTAATTGGTGTTGAAACTGAACCTAAAGACTTATTATCTTGAGTGCACTAATGTTGCTAATAAAGATTGTGTGAAGTTTTGTATGAAGGAAAAATTTCAGGTGTATGGAGAGAATGATGTAATGAGATGAAAAATGGACTAAATCTCAAGCTTGGGGATGCCACCCCGTGTCACCCCAACAATTATCCAAGAAGTACAAGCGTCAAAGTTTGGGGATGCCCAAGGCATCCCCTTCTTTATCAATAAAAATCCCAGGTTTCTTCCAAACACTTCATTTTTATTGTTTCATGCACAGCTGTGTTGTTCTTGGAGCGTCTTCGTTTTTTGTTTTTGGTTTTAGTTTGCTTGGTTTTATGAGTTTGCTTGAATAAATTAGTTGGACCCCCTCTTTCATACATTGGTTTTCAAATAGTTTGGTTTGGATTGGAAAAGAGTAGGAAAGTTCATGCTTAAGTGGTAAAGAGAGCTTGTTTTTTACTGTAGCCCATGATTTGTCATGCCATGCTTGATATTATTTTGGCTTTATGCTTAGTGATCTTTGATGTAGCATGACATGTTATAAACAATTGAGATTGCTTAATATGCCTTGGAAGAATCATGCGTTGTTTTAGCATATTAAAGCATAGTATTGTGGTATTCTCCTTTGATGCTTTATTTGGGTTGACTTGGCGCATGCTCACACCATGTTATGACTATCCCAAGTCACCATAGCCTCTATGATCCTTTAGTTTTAGACTTCTAGTATCACTTTATGCTTTGATTAATGATGTTTTGTCGCTCTGTATGATTATGGCCATTATTGCTCTCTTAGTCGATCGCTCCCAGTCTTTTGCTAGCCTCCATAACCAAGTATGAGTTCCACTCATGCATCCAACTCCTAAAACCAAGTTATTCCAAAGAGTCCACCATACCTACCTATTAGCATTTGCTATTCCAAGTATATTCAAGTTTTTATCTACCTTCCGAATTAAACTTGTTATGAGAAAACTAGTGAATAAAGCTCTCACGAACTTGATGGCACACTTTACTTTTCTTGCCCTTAATAAACTTGAATCATTGTGTCATCTATGTTGTATATGCTTGCACTTATATATTGGGGATTAGCAGAACCATGCTGTCATGGGGAACGCTTTCAACATTGCACTTGTACTTTGTACCTAGTTGATATCATGCTCTTTTGTCTATGGATGTCATCGGTGTGAAATGAAAGGGGAGCTTGTAAGTCCATGGAGTTATGTATGTGTGTTAGAGAAATGCCTGGGCCACCGGTCTAATCCATGCCTAATCATGGTGGAAACCTACAGCTTAACCATAATGAGCTGTCTATGAAGCATTCTTCTTATAAAAAAAGAGATATTGAGAAAAAGAGAAAAATAAAAAAAAGAGATATGAGAAAAGAGGAAAGAGAGAGAAAAGAACCATATTCCCATGGTAAATAAGAAGATTGCTGAGATGCTCGTTGTCTGCTTTCCTTGTCATTTTGATATGGGGATTCTTCCGTATCATCGGGCAAGGGGTACCCCGTTGGCGGTTCTCTATGATACACATGTACTTACTATGACAAGAACTTACCGGTAACTAAACTTGAGTAGCATGAGGAGTGGCCCTCGTATTCAAGGGACATGAGATTTCCATCTTATACTTTGTCAAGCATATACTCCATAGTTTGTTCACTTTAACCTTAATCACTTCAAGATGCTTATGATAGGGGAATTGAGAGCTGAAAGCTAATAAGTACCATAATTTTTGGAAGCTCTTTATGAGACTGGAATCCCTGCTTCCTTCTATGAAGGCCTTTCTTTTACTTTTATGTGGAGTCTCCACCTTCTATCTTTATGCACCTATTTTGAGAGCATAGTGGCTATTCTTAGTTCTATGTGCATTGTCCCAAGACTTGTTGATTGATGCATAACTTTGATATTACATGTTCTTAAACTATTTATATCTAGTGACTCTTATGAACTTTGAAGGTGTCCTATGCATCTATGTTTGCTACATTGTGAGGAAAAGGCTGAATGCCATTATGCTATGTTTTCTTTATGTGAAACAAACAAACATCTTGCAAAGCATTGTTATTCATGAATCTTTTGTTTGTGCCTTTTCATGTTGTAACATAGTTGTTATGCCTTATTGTTAGAACTTTATCTTTCATGCTATGTTGAAGTACTATGATCCCAGCTATCAATGTTTTACAAATACTTTGATCAAGTTTATGATGGTGCATGTCACCTCAAAAATTATTCTTTCTTTTTATCACTTACCTACTCGAGGACGAGCGGGAGTTAAGCTTGGGGATGTTGATATGTTGCAAACGTATCCATAATTTTTCATGTTCCATGCTTGGTTTTTATCTACTTTCTTATGTTTTGTCCACACTTTGGAGTACTTTTTATACACTTTCTTGGACTAACCTATTAACAAGATGCCATAGTGCCAGTTGCCTGTTTTCTGCTGTTTTTGGTTCCAGGAAAGTCAGAAAATGAATATTCTCGGAATTAGACGGGACAAAAGCCAAAGTCAGTTTTTCACCGAGGGGGACACAGAGCCATAATACGAGACGGAGAGGGGCCAAAGGGCAGCCACACCACCTGGCCGTGCGGCCAGGCCTGTCCCGCGCCAAGGGGTGGTGTGTCCGCCTAGGGAACCCCCTCGGCCTCCCCTTTCGCCTATAAGATGCCTCTGATATAGAAACCCTAAGTACCCGATCAAAATTCCATGAAAGAGTCTATAGCCGCCATCATCTCCATCCCAGATCGGGAGGGATCTGAAGCTCTTCCCGGCACCATGCCGGAGGGGAGAATTCACCCTGGAGGCCTTCTTCATCACCATGCAAGCCTCTGGTGTGATGCGTGAGTAGTTCATCCTTGGACTACGGGTCCATGTAGTAGCTAGATGGTTGGTTCTTCTCCTTTGTGATACCATGTTTAGATCTTGTGAGCTCCGTTCATGATCAAGATCATCTTTTTGTAATCATACATGTTGTGTTTGTGGAGATCCGATGGATATTGAGATGCTATTTCAGATTGATTATTGATTCTATCATGTCTTTATTATTTGTCATCTTGCATGCTTTCCGTTGTTAGTAGCTATCTTGGCCAAGTAGATGCTAGCAACTCCAAGAGTTAGTATTTATGCTCGATAGTGGGTTCATGCCTCTAGTAATCTGGGGAAGTGATAGAAATCTCTAAGGTACTAGATGTGTTGTTGCTACTAGGGAGAAAACAGCAATCCTTTGTTCATAGAACAATCGTATTGTTTACTTTACATGCAATGAGTAATGCAATTATCTGTTGCTTGCAACTTAATACTGGAGGGGGTTCGGATGACAACCTGAAGGTGGATTATTAGTCATAGATGCAGTTGGATTACGGTCTATGTATAATGTTGTAATGCCCAATCAACTCTCAAAGGAGTTAAGATGATTAGTACATGCATGTATGCTTTCTCGATGTTTGTCAATTGCCCCGCTATAATTTGTTCACCCAACATGTCATCTATCTTAAGGAGAACCACCACTAGTGAACTATGGACCCCGGTCCTTTCTTTTACCATCAATCTACAACTGTTTACTGCTTTCTGTTTACTTTCTTCCACATAATACGTTTAATCCTTTGTTTTCAGCAAAACCAGTGAGATTGACAACCTCACTATAAGTTGGGGCAAAGTTCTGTGGTTGTGTTGTGCAGGATTCCAAGTTCGCAACAACACCTTGGAGGTGTTTCCTTGCTCCTACTGGTTCGATAAACTTGGTTTCATAACTAAGGGAAAACTTGTTGTTGTGCCCATCATACCTTCCTATTGGGGTTCCCCAACGAGCTTGATATATTTTGGGCCATCAATAGCCTCCTTGAAGAATGCCTTGGAAGAAGAAGAGAAAGCTCGAGTATCCTTGGAAGAGAGAGTTGAGTCAATTGAAGAGTCCCATGAAGAGGTTGTTTCTCAGCTCATCAAACAACATGACAACGCTCTTGCTAAGGTAAAGAAACTAAAAAAGGAAAATATTGAATTTGGGGCTGCTCATGCTAGACTCTTGGAGAAGTTTGAGAAACTTGACACTGCTCACAAGGCTTTGGAGAGTGAACATTCTATTCTAAATGAGTCTCATGACCAGCTCCAAACTCAATTGAAGAAGCATGATATGCCCAGCACCTCCACACCATCTTGTGGACAAGTAGAACTTGCAAAGGGATCTCAACACAAAGGTAAAGAAGTTCTAGATGAGGTTCTTAGCAAGCAAAGACCAAACAATGGAAAAGAGGGTCTTGGTTATATTCCCAAGACAAAGAACAAGAAGAAGAAGAAGAAGAAGAAGAAGAAGAAGAAGAAGAGCAAGACTGCTCAACCAAAGACTAGCACCACCACTAATGACAAGTCTAATTATGATGGTTTTGCAGGGGCTAACAATCCTAACTATGATTTATATCGTGATTATGGTGATGTTTATGCTAGTTAGGTAGGGCCTTATGATTGTTACATTCCTTGGTCTATTTGGGTCCCCAAGACCCTTGTCACTAACATGAGAGGACCCATTGAAAAATGGGTACCTAAAACCAAGAAGTAACTTTCTTGCAGGGCTATGCTTCTGGTGGGTCTAAATGGTTACTTGATAGCGGGTGCACAAGTCATATGACCAGAAGCAAGGAGATCATCACGAAGATGCGGCCAAATCACGATCATATAACTGTCTCCTATGGTGACAAGTCAAAATCTGAGGTATTTGGTCTCGGCAAAGTTGTGGTTTCTCACGATATCTCTCTAGTGGATGTCATGCTTGTTGAGACCCTCGGTTACAATTTACTTTCAGTTCGTGCCCTTGGTAAGATGGGCTTTGCAGTTTTCATTGATGCTGATTTGGTGGTACTCTTGTGGAGCAAGTCTCTAAAAGTCGCTTTCGTGGGATATGTCGAAAATGACCTGTACGTGGTGGACTTCTCGGGGAAAACCACTATAGGCCTGATGTGTCTTTTCGGAAAGGCTGGCGTGGGTTGGTTATGGCATCGCCGACTATTCCACATCAACATGAGAACTTTGCAAAGTCTCCACAAGGGTGGCCACATCCTTGGACTAAAAGAAAATGTTTCCTTTGCCAAAGATCGTGTTTGCAGGGCTTGTGTTGGAGGGAAAATGCATGACTCTCCCCATCGAAGGAAGACTATTATTTCGTCAAAGAGGATCTTGGAGCTGCTTCATGTGGACCTCTTTGGACCTCCGTCACATGCAAGCCTCGGTGGGAAGAAGTACTGCCTTGTGATTGTTGATGATTACTCAAGATACACTTGGGTCTATTTCTTCAAGTTGAAGAGCGAGACTCAACAATTGGTCATCAACTATGCCAACGAGGTTCAAAATCAACACGATGTCCCTATATTGGCAATAAGGAGTGATAACGGCTCCGAGTTCAAGAAGTGCACCTTAAATGAATTCCTAACTGAAGAGGGGATAAGACATCAATATTCCGCTGCGTACACCCCTCAATAAAATGGTGTTGCCGAGAGGAAGAACCGGACCCTAATGGATATGGCAAGGTCTATGCTAGCTTAATTCAAGTCTCCATATAACTTCTGGGCTGAAGCAATCTCTACCGCTTGTCATTCATCCAACCAGTTATACCTCTGTAAAATCTTGGACAAGACTCCATATGAAATACTTACAGGTAACAAGCCAAACATCTCATACTTTCGGGTATTTGGGTGTAAGTTTTTCTTTCTCATCAAAGGAGTTCGTTTATCTAAATTTGAGTCTAAGGCTTTAGAAGGTATTTTTTTTGGTTATGGTGTCGAATCCCACACTTATAGAGTCTACAATAAGCTCTCCGGAACTGTTGTAGAATCTTGTAGTGTGGTGTTCGAGGAAAATGATGGCTCCCGTGCGGGGCAAGTTGATGTTTGTGATGCAGATGTTGAAATACCCCAAGATGCCATAAGAAGAATGGGCGTGGGATTTTTCCGCCTCATTGAGGAACCCCTTGTGGCAGATCGGGAAGGACAATCCTCTACTCATGTAGAGCCCTCATCTACACAGACTCAACATGCCCCAACCACGGGAGAAACTTCTACACCAACTCCTCCAAATGCTGAAGGTCAACATGCTCCTGAATGCTCCAGGCCGGATTATCCGGCCCCACCCACTGCCGGATTATTCGGCCCTGAAACTCCTGTTGATCAGCAGCCTCCTGTTATGGCTGTTGATACACTTCAAGGGGCAAGGTTCATCATCTCCTACTACTGCTAATCAAGCTACTAATCAAGGCCAAGCAAATGATTCCAACAAAGACTCAAATGATGAAGCTATTCCACCAAGAGACCACAAGCTTATTGAACTTTGTTGCAAGGCTCGTGCCGATAGGAACCTTGAGTTAAGGGGTCATACTCTTGACAAAGTTGTAGGTGATCTTCGACAGGGTTTCCATAAGAAGGGAGTTAGCAAGTTTTGGTGAGCATCAAGCCCACATCTCAATGGTGGAACCCATGAAAGTGTTTGAAGCTCTTGAAGATCCGGACTGGGTTGTTGCTATGCATGAAGAGTTGAATAACTTTGAACGCAACAAGGTTTGGAAACTAGTGGAGAAGCCCAAGGATTGCCGCAATGTTATCGGCACTAAATGGATATTTAAAAATAAGCAAGCTGAGAATGGCATTGTTGTTAGGAACAAAGCAAGACTCGTGGCACAAGGCTACTCCCAAGTTGAGGGCATTGACTTTGGCGAGACCTATGCTCATGTCGCTCGTCTTGAGTCCATTCGTATCCTTCTTGCTTATGCTTCTTATAATAATTTTAAATTACAACAAATGGACATTAAGTGTGATTTTCTTAATGGTCCTCTACATGAGTTAGTATATGTAAAGCAACCCCCGGGATTTGAGGATCCTAACTTCCCGAACCATGTCTACAAACTCGGTAAGGCACTCTATGGCCTTAAACAAGCCCCACGTGCATGGTATGAGCACCTTAAAGAGCTTTTGTTAGATCGTGGCTTCGAAGTTGGGTAAATCGATCCCACTCTTTTTACTAAGAAGACTAAGGGGGAGCTCTTCGTATGCCAACTATATGTAGACGACATCATCTTTGTCTCTACTAATAAAGTTTTAATGATGAATTTTCAAAGCTTATGACTGACAGGTTTGAGATGTCTATGATGGGGGAGTTATGGTTCTTTCTTGGATTCGAAATCAAGCAACTTAGAGAAGGAACCTTTATCAATCAAGCAAAATGCATCCAAGACATGCTCAAGAGATTCAAGATGACGGATCTTAAGGGCGTCGCCGCTCCAATGCAAACAAAATGTCACCTTGAACTCAATCCTCACGGTAAAGATGTGGACCAAAAGGTATACCGATCCATGATCGTCTCTCTTCTTTACCTCTGCGCATCTAGACCCGATATTGTGTTGAGTGTGGGGTTGTGTGCAAGGTATCAAGCAGCTCCTAAAGAAAGCCACTTAGTGGCAGTCAAGAGGATCTTCCGATATTTGGTTCATTCCCCTAACTTTTGTCTATGGTATCCCAAGGGCTCCAATTTCTCTCTATGTGTTTATACTAATTCAGATTGGGCTGGTGATAACGATGATCAGAAATCAACTTCTAGAGCTTTCTTGGGAAGGTCTCTAGTCTGTTGGTCTTCTAAAAAGCAGAATTGTATATCACTCTCCACCGCCGAAGCTGAATATGTTGCTGCTGCTAGTGCCAACACTCAGTTATTATGGATGAGGCAAACTTTAAAGGAATACGGTGTCAATTGTGACAAAGTGCCTCTTTTATGCGATAATGAAAGTCCAATCAAAATTGCGTACAATCCGGTACAACACACAAGAACGAAGCATATTGAGATTTAGAATCATTTTATTCGGGACCATGTTGCTCGAGGCGATATTGATCTATATTTTGTGAGCACGAAGAACCAACTTGCTGATATTTTCATGAAGCCACTTGACGAAGCAAGGTTTTGTTACTTGAGGAATGAGCTAAATATCGTTGATTCAAGGAGCTTTTCTTGATTACCTATGCACTCACTCTTACATCTCGGTCTTATTTGGTCTAGGTGTGGGCATGGATATGGGGGAGTGTTGTCCTAATTTATTGGGCTAACCCTCCCCCCATAATGCCAAAAGCAAGTCAAATCATTCCTCTTAATATCATTTTGTGATATGTGAGCTTATTGATGAGTATTGGTCATGAACCCAAGATATATCTTTGCGGTGTCATACCATACACTCCAACAAGGTGGCTTCGGCCACCGCCCTCTTCCATGAGAAGAGTTGAGTTTATTTGGATCTTTTTGGTTATGCTTGCTCATCTTATGTTCTTATGGGAATCACACTTAATTTTGGCCTTTGGTTGATTTGATTCTTGCAATTTTGAGTGTGTAGTACCATCTCAGTTTGGTTCTCTTAATCCTAAGCTTTTCCCTACCCCTAAGCCATCTTTTCTTGCACAAAAGTCCCTTGTACACCTTGTGGGGGTGTTGTTTGGGGACGCGCGGGCCTGAATCTATGTATAACAGAAATTCAGAATTTAGGCCGGATAATCCGGCCCTGGTGGATGCAGTCTTTAAGGGCTGGGGTTGGGGGGAAGGGCTCATAACGAGCAGCACTTCTCCCCCGACCCTCTCCCTCTCCCCAGCCGCCGCCTGCCGTCCCCCACCCTTCCCGGACCCTCTCCGGCCACCGGGTTCTTCGGGCCTCCCCAGATCTTCTTCTCCGCGCCTCCGGGTACCTTCTCCTCCGCATTGTTCCTCCAATGAGTGAGGGTAACTCCCTCTCTCCCCATATTTGGCTAGATGTGTTACTTGTTGGGTGGAACGCTGTCTAGAAGGATGTTGTTTCGTGTAGAAATTGTAGTCTTGCAGTATCTAGGCCCGATCTTCTCTTTTGCATTCAATCTAGGCGATTCTGAAAATTTTTGCCAGGGTCGGATTATCCGCCCCTGGCCAGGCCGGATAATCTGGCTTGACAGACTCAAAATTGGTTCAGTTTCGTATAGATTTGTGCATTGAGTAGGATTGGACTATGAACTATTTGCCTACTTTTTCTACGTTCTATCTTGGACTTATGTGTATGCTTATCCCCTTGCTATTCCCCTTATTCGCTTCACAGGTGGTTCCAGCGCTCCCAAGACCTACAAGCGCCGTCCTCGTGCTAAATACTTTCAGGACGACGGAAAGGATAACTTAGTGGACGAGGTTGAGCTGAGGAGAAGAAAGAACAAAGATAAGCGCATGGCTGAACAGGCAAAGAGGGATAGGAAGGGTGTGTCCAAGAGGAAGGGCAAAGGGCCCAAGATTAACTATAAGAAGATGGATCCTGTTACCTTCTCCTCCATTTGTCATCGGGATCTGTTTGATGAAGTGCCGCATGATACTAAGCTAGGTGACTCTCATTTTTGGTGCGCCGAACAAAGGGGGATCTATGAAGATGTGTATGCTCAGCAGAAGATTCGGCCTATGCATCCTCTGGTTCTTGCTGAGGCCTTGGAGAAGCCTCACCTTGTTGATGCCATGTATGTGTTTGAGAGGATGGGGCTGCACCATCTCATGGCCCTCCAATGCTCCTATGATTCTGAGATTGTGAAGCAGTTCTTCTCCACCTTGGTCATTTGCGGTGATGAGCACTGCACCATGAAGTGCACGACTCGTGATAGGCCTATGCAAGCTGATTTCTGTGTTTTTGCTAAGGTGCTTGGTTATCCTTTCCGCCACAGGGACCGTGCTAGTGTCCACCACATCATCACCCAACTCAAGCCCAATAAAGATGCTTCCCTCTCTCCGTGCACTGATGACAATGGTATTGTGGGCACCCTTGCTGGTCTTTCTCCCATATATGCTAGCTTGGTGGGTCTCTTTCGTGATTCCATCACTCCAAGTGGAGGCAACAATGACAGTATTTGTGGTCACTTGGTTCAGTTTCTTGCCTTCTCTCATGAGGTGGCGTCCTGTGAGGATGAGTTTGTGACATATAAGCTGGATGTGATGGACTTCATTTACCATGAGTTGATCAATGCCATGTTCAACAGGCTTTCCATCCCATATGCTCCTTACATCATGATGTTGATCAAGCACTTGCTCCCCACTGAAGAGTTCAACATTGATGTTGTGCACAAGGCCAAGAAGATCTACACCAAGGTTAGGAAGACCTCTCACCCCTCCTCTGCTCCTGAGGGTCTCATGAGGGATGCTCGTGCTAGTGCTCGTAGGCCTCCAATGCCTCCTATTGCTCGTGAGATCAAGCAGCTGAACTGGTTCCAGCAGAACATTCTTTGCATGGGCGTGGACACTCTCAAGGGACAGTATCAGGCTTACAAGCAGCGCCATGAGATGGCTCACACTCAGCAGCTCATTCTTCACCATGTGTCCAGTGCTTCGGGCGATCCTCCTGATCCTTCTTCTCCCATACCGTATGCTTAGTGGAACTCTTCTTCTAGGCTCAACTATGGGGAGCTGGAGCACCACCTGTTTCCTTCCGCGGACACTGCTGATGATGAGGAGGATGACACCGAGGATCTTGAGGATGAGGATGAGGACAGGGACGAGGACGAGGATGAGGACTACGAGTGATCCCTTGGGGCGTTAGCATCGCTCTTCTTCCTTTTTAGCGTCTTGATGCCAAAGGGGGAGAAGTAGTTCTATTAGGTCTCCGAGGATTTGCATGGGTCGGGCACAAGTTCTTGCTCTTTAGCATTTTGTTTTTTTCTCTCGCTTGTGCCCTTTTAGCATTGAAATTTTATGTGTTTTTCTTCGATATGAGATTGTGTTTGTGTGGCTGTGGATTTATCGTGTGGATTATTCATATGGAGTCATCTATCTTATTGGATATTCTTATGGCTATTGGATATCTATATCGAGGGAGGCGTTCACTATGGCTATCATTGGATATTCTTATAATGTGTTGAGGACACATCTATCTCCCTACCGGTGGTATGAGCTTTTCATATATGTTTCAATGAAATAGACTTATACCCTCTTGTGTGTATTTGTAATCAAATGCAATTTTTAGTATGCACACATTAAGGGGGAGTCTTTTTCATTCATTAAATCTTGTTGTCTTGAGAACTATCCTACAAATCCTAGTATTGTCATCTAACACCAAAAAGGGGGAGATTGAAAGAACATTTCATGGTTCCCTGTGTTTTGTGTGTTAGATAACAATACCATGGAGTTTTCTCATGTGTGCTAAGTGTGCAGGGAATGTTTTTGTGTTTGGGGGGGGGCGGATTATCCGCCCCCATCAAGTGCCGGATAATCCGGCCTAACTCATTTGACAAAGGCTGGCTTGGCGCGTCACTGTGTCGGGGGTCGGATTTTCTCCTGGAAAATCCGAACAGGGGCGGATTTTCTTCCCCTGACCAGATAATTCAGCCCTCACCTTGGGCCGGATAATCCGGTCCCAAGAAGACTATCAAAAAGGCAGCCAAGGCATGATGCTCTGAGTGGGTTCAGATTATCTCCTGGAAATCCAAACAGGGCAATTTTTCCTTCCTTGGCTGGATAATCCGTCCCTCGCATGGGTCCGGATAATCCGGCCCCCAGGAGACGCTCAAGGGCAAGCTCGGCGCGTCGCTCTAAGTGGGGGCGGATTATTTGCTGGATAATCCGAGTCTGGGAAGGAGTTTTCCCCAGGCCGGATAATCCGGCCTCACTTAGGCCGGATAATCCGGCCCCAAATGGCTCCAACGGATCAGTGGGTTCATGGGGTATAAAAGCCCCTTCATCCCCTCCATTCAGATCTCTTGATTCACTCGAAAATTGCCAGACCTATTGCAGGTGCTCTCTCTAGATCTCCCGCTTCAACCACCCGAAGGCTTCGACCTTTGGGGGAATTGAAGGAGGAGACAACCTAGATCGTCATCACAAATCAAGCACATCAACTCCTCTCCATTCACTTGGAGAAATCTCCGATCTAGTATTCTCATTAATATCTAGATCTCATGTTTTGTTATTGATAACTTGTTCTTGTGGCAGCTTGTTGTCATTATGGGAGCCTCCAATTTGGTTGTGGAGTTGTGCCCCGCTAGTTGTGTAAAGGCGTTGGTTCCCGCCTCGAAGGGTTCCTATAGTGGAAAGGTGGATCAGGCCTTTGGTGGCGGGATCGATCAGAAAACAGGGTGAGGCCTATTGTGGCGTGGTGGTCTTAGTACCTCCCACCCCTCCAACGCAGATGTACTTCCCATAACAAGGAAGGAACTGCGGTAAAACATATCATGTGTCTCCACGTGCTCCACTATGCTTTACTGGTTCCTCTTTCTCACTCGCCTTTACTCGCTAGTAGTTAGGTTTGCATATAGTGAAATTCTATATAATAACTATCTAGAGAATTTACCTTTTGTGTCAAGCCTAAAATTGAAAAAGCACTAAAATTTGAAGTAGCACCTATTCACCCGCCCCCCTATAGGTGCCCATACGATCCATTTTAGCCACGTGTCGCGCGTAGGAGGAAGCTTGTTCTTGTGCGTAATCTCATATAGAAGTACACAAACACCCGATGACATGGGTATGATTAGTCGGATGCTCATTATTCGTTACCCCACATTGGGTAAAAGGCCTACGGCCGAAAAAGATTCCAGATAATAGCCCAAGGAAGAAAACCGACAGAGACTTTTTATTGTATTAGGAAATAAACCATGAAACGACATTATGTTGGTATCGTAATCCCACGTCTATGAAACCTACTCGCATACAGTTTTGAGACCTGGCCCATTTATATAGGACGGGAGAAGCCCAAGCGAGGGTACCGAAATCTAGAGGACAACTTGTAATAGAGTATTTTCCCAATATTCTGGCGACTTTGATTCCATTGTTTTCCCTGACATCCGATGAAAACCCCAACGTTCTCTTTTCTGCGAAACCCCAAGTCCATCACCATGGGCATTGTCGAGGTTACACCTCGTCAATTGGTGTCGTCTGAAGGAAACTAGAAAGCTAGAAGCACGGATTCGGTGGAATGCTCTCCACCAAGCATCAACTCGACAAAATAAAATCCATGCCTGCCCACCCGAACAGCTACGCCAACAGATGTTCAGGAAACTTCCATCGGATCCTCAGTGGAAGTCGAAGAACAGATCGAAGAAGGCAACAAAAGCGGGCAAATTGACACGAATCTAGGGGATCTTGATGGTCTCTATGACAATCTCTCCTTTGGATCGGTCCCGACGTTCACACCACCACGTGAAGTATCTCCAGCCAATACAGAACCAGAATAAAATAGTGAAAGCATTGACTTTGGAATCCGGATGGCGGAAATCTATTGATACGTCCATTTTGCATCACTATTCTATATCATAAGTCACTGTTATTCATTGATATATTTCATATTAAGATATGATACTTATGTTATTTCATCTATTTTTGCATGGTTGATGACTTTTGGAGCATGGACCGCTGTAGTCAGGATTCTGATGGAAAAGGTGATGTTTGGAGGCAAAATTCGCGAAGATCATAAAATCCGGGAAAATATATGGAAAATCCTATTTTTCTAGAAGACGAAGGCTGCCATAAGGAGGAGTGGAGATGGGCCACAGGGGGCCCACACCACCCCCTGGCACAGGCCACCCTAGGCCACGCCACCAGGTGGTGTGGCCGCCCTGGCCCACCTCCAGCTCTCCCCTCTGGTGTATATAATCCTCCGGAAACCCTAATACTCGGGGAGCGACCACAGAAAGATTCCGCTGCCTCTGCGGGGCAGAAAACATCAAGAGAGAAAAATCTCTCCGGCAGACAGATTTCTGCCAGGGGAATTCCTTCCCGGAGAGGGGAGATCGTCACCATCAACACCACCATCAAGCTAGACTTCATCAGGATCATCATCATCACCATCTGCACCCTCATCACCATCTCCATATTGCTGTAACAATTGGGTTGAATCTTGCATAGTTCTTAGGGGAAACTTTCCCGGTGTTGATTACTCTTTGTAGTTGATGCTATTGAGTGAACTATTGAATTATTGTTTATGTTCAGATTCTTATACATCATTATTCCATCTCTGATCATGATCCATATGATGTCTTGTGAGTAGTTCGTTTTGTTCTTGAGGACATGGGAGAAGTCATGTTGTTAGTAGTGGAATTGTGTTGAGAAAGATTCAATAGTTTGATATTTAAGTTGTGGTGTAGTTCTTCTAGTGGTGTCATGTGAACATCGACTACATGACACTTCACCTATATGGGACTAGGGGAATGCATTGTGTATTTGGCTACTAATCATAGGGGTTGCCGGAGTGACAGAAACCTAAACCCACGTTAGGAAACCATTGCACAAGGGACGTAAGGGTCTTAGAGTTTAAAGTTGTGGTTAGGTTTCTACCTTAATTACTTTCTTGTACTTACGGATGTTTGCAAGGGGTATAATCACAAGTATGTATTAGTCCTAGGAAGGTCGGTACATTAGCACAGGTTCACCCACACAATACTTAGCAAGCTAAAGAAGATTAATCAACTATATGAAGCGAAAGCACTTGACAGTCTTCCCGTGTGTCCTCGAGAACGTTTGGTCATCTTAAGTAATACAACCGGCTTGTCCTTTGCTGAATAAAGGATTGGGCCACTTGCTGCAATTATTCTTACTGTCTTTTTATTCACTCGTACTTTATTTACTTGCTTTATCAAAAACCCCTAAAAATCTGTTTGCTAAGTATTTGCAGAGAATTCCTGATCCATAGCACTAGCCAGCACCTTCTGCTCCTCGTTGGGTTCAACACTCTTACTTATCGAAAATACTGCGATACACCCCCTATACTTGTGGGTCATCAAGACTATTTTCTGGCGCCGTTGCCGGGGAGTGAAGCGCTATTGGAGAGTGGAACTGGTAAAGGAAACTTCTACTGTGATTATTGTTTACTTCTGTTAGTTGCTTTATTTTCATTATGGATAATTCGCTGAGTTTCTTGTTTCGTAATGCTACTACCACTGCTAAGGTAGTAGATGAGCCACCACCTGCTGAGAATGATGCTTTAAAAATATCTACAAGAATTATTGATCGTGTTATGGATAACTACTATGTTAGGGATGGAACTGTCCATCCCGATGATCATTTGCTCTTTATACACAAATTATGCGGGTTGTTCAAGTGTGCAGGTATTACTACAGATCGAGTTAAGAAGAAGTTATTCTCATTATCACTGAAAGGAAGAGCTGAAGAATGGTATAAGCTGTTGAAGAATGGTCAAGCTCTTGAATGGGAGGAAATAGTGCCTCTCTTTAATTCAAAGTTTTATCCTCCTAGTGAGATTCATAAAGATCGGAATCAAATATATAACTTTTGGCCTCTTGATGGAGAGAGTACAACTCAAGCTTGGGGTAGATTGAAGTTACTAATGCTCAAATGTCCCATTCATGAGCTCCCCAACAATATTATTATCAATAACTTTTATGCAAGGCTTTCTCTTCATGATAAGGATTTATTGGATGCTTCTTGTGCTGGATCATTCACTCGCATAGAAGAAGAAGCTAAATGGGATCTTCTGGACCGTATTCAAGACAATGCTGAAGCATGGGAGAATGACAAAGGTAGAAAGTCAGGTATAAATTATGATTATGAATGCATTGAATCTTTTATGGGAACTGATGACTTTCAAAATATTAGTAATGCTTATAGTCTTGATTTACAAGTTATTACAAATTGTTTTAAGGCTTTTGCTTCTTATATTGAAATCCCAACAAAGGGATGGAGCAAGTACCATGCACCTTATAAAGATATTGTTGACTGTGTTCCTGTTAGGAGTACTGAGTATTGCACTATTGATCATGTTTTACCTGAACCTTACATTGAGAAGATACCCTTCCCAGATAAGGTAAAGGGTCATCCTATGATAACTAGTATAATCACTAAAAGTGAAAAGAGAACTGTAAAACCTGATGAACAAATAAGCATTGAACCTGTTGTAGCAATTGTTAAAGATCTTGTCACTAAAAGTATAGAAGATGGGCACATAGTCTTTTGTGAGGACGCTTCTAATATTGTCTCACATCCTAATAGAACTAAAAAGGCTAGTGTCCCTGTGCTTTCTGTTAGAATTGGTGATCATTGCTATTATGGTTTGTGTCATATTGGTGCAAGTTCAAGTGCTATTCCTTATGAGCTTTACAAAGAAATTATGCACGAAATCAGTCCCTGCGAACTAGAAGAGATTGATGTGGTTATTCACCTTGCTAATAGAGAAACCATCTCTCCAATTGGTATTGTGCGGGATGTAGAAGTTCTTTCCGGTAAGATTAAATATCCTGCTGATTTTCTAGTACTTGGTTGAGCTGCTAGTAAAACCTATCCCATCATTTTTGGTAGACCTTTGTTGAGTACACGTGGAGCTATTATAGACTGCAAAAGGGAGAAAATCTTGACTAAATTTGATGGGGAATCCTATGAGTTTAATTTTTCGAAATTTACTAAAGAACCTTGTGAAAATGAAACCTATAATGAGGATTTTAGAGTTGAACAACTTGCTTCTATTTCTCTTGCTCCTAACAATGCTTTGCAGCAATTTATGGAAGACCACGAAAGTGAAATTTTCATGGAAGAAAGAAATGGGATTGACGAGATTCTCCATCGTTAACCTAAGATGCTTAAGCATAACTTGCATGTGGAACATTTGGGTACCACGTTGCCACCTAAAAAGGATCCGGTCTTCGATCTAAAACCTCTACCTGACAATCTTAAATATGCTTACATTGATGATAAAAAGATATATGATGTTATTATTTGCTCTAAACTTTCAAGGAAGGAAGAAGAAAGGTTATTGGAGGTTTTGAAGAAACACCGAGGGGCTATGGGCTATACTCTGGATGATTTAAAAGGGATTTCACCTACTATATGTCAGTATGCTATCAATATAGAACCAAATGCAAAGCCAGTAGTAGAGCACCAACGGCGTTTAAATCCTAAGATGAAGGAAGTGGTAAGAAATGAGGTATTGAAACTCCTTGGTGCTGGTATTATTTACCCTATTGCTAATAGTGAATGGGTTAGTCCTGCTCATTGTGTTCCTAAAAAAGGAGGAATTACTATTGTTCCTAATGATAATGATGAGCTTATTCCCCAAAGAATAGTAGTGGGATATAGGATGTGCATTGATTTTAGGAAAGTTAACAAAGTTACTAAGAAAGATCATTACCCGCTTCCTTTTATTGATCAAATGTTAGAAAGGTTGTCTAAAAAGACCCATTTTTGTTTTCTTGATGGATATTCTGGTTTCTCTCAAATTGTTGTTAAACAACAAGATCAAGAAAAAACTACTTTTACATGCCCTTACGAAACCTATGCTTATAGACGTATGCCTTTTGGTTTATGTAATCCTCCTGCTACTTTTCAAAGATGCATGTCTGCTATCTTTCATTGTTTTTGTGAGGAAATTGTGGAGGTGTTCATGGATGACTTCTCCGTCTATGGAACTTCTTTTGATAATTGTCTGCACAACCTTGATAAAGTTTGGAGAGGTGTGAAGAAACTAATCTTGTTCTTAATTGGGAGAAATGCCACTTCATGGTTAATGAAGGGATTGTCCTTGGGCATAAGGTTTCCGAAAGAGGTATAGAAGTGGATAGAGCTAAAGTTGAGGTAATTGAGAAAATGCCCTGCCCAAGAGACATCAAAGGTATTTGTAGTATCCTTGGTCATGTTGGTTTTTATAGAAGGTTTATTAAAGATTTTTCTAGGATATCAAAACCCCTCACTAATCTTCTTCAAAAAGATGTACCCTTTGTTTTTGATGATGATTGTAAGGAAGCTTTTGAAACTCTTAAGAAGGCTTTAACTATAGCTCCTATTGTTCAGCCACCTGATTGGAGCTTACCCTTTGAAATAATGTGTGATGCTAGTGATTTTGTTGTAGGTGCTGTCCTTGGGCAACGAATTGATAAAAATTTAAACGTTATTCATTATGCTAGTAAGACTCTTGATGTTGCTCAAAGGAATTATGCTACTACTTAAAAAGAATTTCTAGGTCTCGTTTTTGCTTGTGACAAGTTTAGACCTTATATTGTGGACTCAAAAGTCACCATTCATACTGATCATGCTGCTATTAAGTACCTTATGACGAAGAAGGATGCTAAGCCTAGGCTTATTAGATGGGTGCTTCTCTTACAAGAGTTTGATCTACATATTGTAGATAGGAAAGGTGTTGAAAATCCTATAGCTGATAATTTATCTCGTTTGGAAAACATCTCTTTTGATCCTATGACCGTTAATGATAGCTTCCCAAATGAACAGTTGGCTGCGGTACGGGTGAGCTCACGAGGGAGCCCTTGGTATGATGATTATACTAACTTTATTGTCTCCAAGTATTTGCCTCCAACTTTCACAGCTCAGCAAAGGAGGAAGTTCTTTTACGATTTAAGGCATTATTTTTGGGATGACCCACATTTATATAAAGGAGTGGATGGTATTATGTGAAGATCTGTTCCAGAATATGAACAAAAGGAGATATTGCGTAAATGTCATGGTAGTGATTATGGAGGACATCATGCAGGAGATAGAACTATGCAAAAGGTGCTACAATCAGGTTTTTACTGGCCTACCCTTTTTAAAGATGCAAGAAAAAAAATTTATCTTGTGATGAGTGTCAGCGTGTTGGTAATATTTCTAGACGCAATGAAATGCCTATGAACTACTCTCTAGTTATTGAACCCTTTGATTGCTGGGGATTTGACTTTATGGGTCCTTTTCCTCCCTCGAAAGGTTATACTCATATTCTTGTTGCCATTGATTATGTTACTAAGTGGGTAGAAGCCATCCCTACGAAGAGTGCTGACGGGGAGACCTCTCTAAAAATGCTTAAGGATGTTATCTTTCCTAGGTTTGGAGTGCCTAGGTATCTCATGACTGATGGGGGTTCTCATTTCATTCATGGCGGTTTTAGGAAGACCCTCGCTAAATATGATGTTAATCATAGAATTGCTTCAGCTTATCACCCCCAAACTAGCAGGCAAGTAGAGTTATCAAATAGAGAAATTAAATCTATCTTGCAAGACTGTTAATAGGTCTAGAAAAAACTGGGCTAAGAAGTTGAATGATGCTTTATGGGCTTATAGAACTGCTTATAAAAATCCTATGAGAATGTCTCCTTATAAAATGGTTTATGGGAAAGCTTGCCACCTACCCTTAGAGTTAGAACACAAAGCTTACTAGGCAGTGAAAGAACTAAATAGATATTGTAAGCTCGCTGGTGAGAAAAGATTATTTGACTTAAGTTCTTTAGATGAATGGAGGAGTGAAGCCTATGAGAATGCTAGGCTCTTTAAGGAAAAAGTTAAAAGATGGCATGACAAGCGAATACTTAAGAGAGAATTTCATGTTGGTGAGAAAGTTCTATTATATAGGTCTCATCTCAGATTTTTTGCAGGTAAGCTACTATCAAAATGGGAAGGACCTTTCATCATTGAAGAAGTATACCGTTCAGGAGCAATAAAAATTTCTTCTCTAAAAGATAATACTACATAAGTAGTGAATGGACAGCGACTCAAACACTATATTGCTGGAGATTCTTACAATGAAGATGTTGATGCCTTTCAAGTTATAACTCCAGAGAAATTCATTGAGGACCAAATTCAGAGACCTGCAGAGTCTGTTTCCAACTAGGTAACAGTTCTGGTAAGAAAAGTTCCGCGAAAATACAATCCAACTATATTTTTGCAGTTTTCAGTTAATAAGGAAAGCTACAAAGCGAAAAAGGGACGGAACCGGAGCCGGGGTGTCCCCAACCACCCCATGGCGCGAGCCCACCCCTGGCCGCGCCACCAGGTGGTGTGGCCACTCTGGACTCCGCCTCCGACTCGTTTTCTCCCAGTACCTTCCTTTTGATGTGAAACTTCGTAATATAACCCCCCGGATCCCCCGAGGTTCGTATATCGTGTTCTCGTCGTGTTTTTGTTTCGGTCTATTTTGTTCAGATGTCGTTCAGGGGTTCATCTTCAAAGGATTACGAGCTGCGACGCTGCCGCGAGCTCCATCACAGTCTTGAGTGCGCAGACATGGATCGGAATGGCAGGGAGGAAGTAAAGGACATGAAAACAGGCATGAAGGGGCTACCTCCGACTCTAGATCTCAGTTCTTGTCCTGCAGCAGTGGAAGCTCTACGAGTCACTGATGAGTTTTGCGACAAGTACCGAGTCTTGAGGAGGAAGGTGGATATGCTTCAAGAGGAGAATAACAGGCTTTGCAAGATGCTGGAAGATTTCCTCGCGCCAACCAAGAGAATACCACCACCACCGAAGGAGTAATTCGTCATTAGGTTTGGCATCCCCTTGGTTTGTTCCAAGCTTGGGGGAGTACCGCGGTATCACATCACTATCTTCTATCTTTTTACCTTTTTAGTAGATTCATATCTTGAATAGAGAAGTTATCATGTAGGATGGTTTGCATTATGGAAGTGTCCCCTCTCTCATTAGATATGTATCCCTTGGTGTGAGTTGCCATTATGGATTATTAATGAGAAGTTCTATCATTTACTCTTTTGCATATCTTATATTAGTTTTCAATTCGTGGTTATATGATTGATCTTGTTGTTAGTATTGGTATCACTTTGGGATCATTGAGTTAATTTAGTTGGTTTTGGCAAACCAGGCTCGATCAGTAGCACCACTATTTTTGAGAGTTGAATGAAAAGATAAAAGTATTCTAAAGAAAAAATAATTTCATCATCTTTCTTTCTTGATTTGCTCATAAGTTTAGTATTCTCTAGTTAAGATATTTTGTGCTTCCAAGGAAGATTGCATGTTTGTCTTTATCACTTGTATGTTTGTTTGTTTCCTTCAACTCTTATACTTGCTACCCAGCCTTGCTAGCCAAAAACCTGTACTGAGAGGGAATTCTTCTCGTGCATCCAATCCTTAAACCAAACCCATGCCATTTGTGTCCACCGTACCTACCTATTAGCATTATTGCTATTCCAAGTAAATTCATGTTTTTATCTACCTTCCAAATTAAACTTGTTATGTGAAAATTAGTGATTAAAGCTCTCACGAACTTGATGGCACACTTTACTTTCTTGCATTTAATAAACTTGAACCATTGTGCCCATCTATGTTGCGTATATGCTTGCGCTTTGTAAGTTGTGAATTAGCAGAACCATGTTGTCATGGGGAACGCTTTCAACATTGCACTGGTACTTTGTACCTAGTTGATATCATGTTCTTTTGTCTATGGATGTCATCGGTGTGAAATGAAAGGGGAGCTTGTATGTCCATGGAGTTATGCATGTGTGTTAGAGAAACGCCTGGGCCGCCGGTCTAATCCATGCTGTCATGGTGGAAACCTGCAGCGTAACCATAACGAGCATCTATGAAGCATTCTTCTTATAAAAAAGAGATAGAGATTGAGAAAAACAGAAAAGAAAAAAAAAGATGAGAAAAGAGGAAAGAGAGAAAAGGCACCATATTCCCATGGTAAATGAGAAGATCGCTGAGATGCTTGTTGTCTGCTTGCCTTGTCATTTTGATATGGGGATTCTTCCGTATCATCGGGCAAAGGGTACCCTGTTGGCGGTTCTCCATGATACACATGTGCTTATGATGACAAGAACTTACCCTTGACTAAACTTGAGTAGCATGAGGAGCGACCCTCGTATTCAAGGGACATGAGATTCTCAATTTACAACTTGTCAAGCATATCCTCATATTTGATCACTTTAACCTTAATCACCTAAAGATGCCTATGATAGGGGCAATGAGAGCTGAAAGCTAATAAGTATCATAATTTTTGGGAGCTCTTTATGAAACTTGAAATCCCTGCTTCCCTCTGCGAAGGGCCTTTCTTTTACTTTTTTTAGTTGAGTCAGTAAACCTATTCCCTTCTATCTCAGCAAGTATTTTGAGTTGTTGTATTTCATTCGTTCATATGATCATTTATTCAATCATGTTTCTTATGTTCCTTGTTTTGCACATTGCTCTTATCTTGGTGTCTACTACTTTGAAAGCTATCATTGAAAACCAGTTATTTGTGAACTCCATCAAATTATCAACTATTCTTCGACCAAGAGCTAAGTTTGCCATTACCAATTATGATTCACTTTATGTATCTTTATTGTGTTTCCTTTACTTATTGCAAGTTAAGTTATATAATAGTGAGTTGTATTCTATTATGATCTATGTATTGATGAATGTGATGCTTCTTGTCCGTATTCTTTTTATCGACTCTTCACTCCATAAACATGGGGTCATGTTTATCGAGCTCAGTTTCACTTCGGGACAAGCGAAGTCTAAGCTTGGGGGGAGTTGATACGTCCATTTTGCATCACTATTCTATATCATAATTCACTGTTATTCATTGATATATTTCATATTAAGAGATGCTACTTATGTTATTTCATCTGTTTTTGCATGGTTGATGACTTTTGGAGCATGGACCGCTGCAGTCAGGATTCTGATGGAAAAGGTGCTGTTTGGAGGCAAAATTCGTGAAGATCAGAAAATACGGAAAAATATATTGAAAATCCTATTTTTCTAGAAGACAAAGGCTGCCAGAAGGAGTGGAGATGGGCCACAAGGGGCCCACACCACCCCCTGGCGCGGGCCACCCTAGGCCGCGCCACCAGGTGGTGTGGCCGCCCCGGCCCACCTCCAGCTCTCCCATCTGGCGTATATAATCCTCCTGAAACCCTAATACTCGGGGAGCGACCACAAAAAGATTCCGTCGCCTCTGCGAAGCGGAAAACACCGAGAGAGAAAGATCTCTCCAGCAGACAGATTTCTGTTGGGGGAATTCCTTCCCGGAGAGGGGAGATCGTCACCATCAACACCACCATCAAGCTAGACTTCATCGGGATCATCATCATCATCACCACCATCATCACCATCAGCACCCTCATCACCATCTCCATATTGCTGTAAAAATTGGGTTGAATCTTGCATAGTTCTTAGGGGAAACTTTCCCGGTGTTGATTACTCTTTGTAGTTGATGCTATTGAGTGAACCATTGAATTATTGTTTATGTTCAGATTGTTATACATCATTATTCCATCTGTCATCATGATACATATGATGTCTTGTGAGTAGTTCGTTTTGTTCTTGAGGATATCGGAGAAGTCATGTTGTTAGTAGTGGAATTGTGTTGAGAATCAATAGTTTGATATTTAAGTTGTGGTGTACTTCTTCTAGTGGTGTCATGTAAACATCGACTACATGACACTTCACCTATATGGGCCTAGGGGAATGCATTGTGTATTTGGCTACTAATCGTAGGGGTTGCCAGAGTGACAGAAACCTAAACCCCCATTAGGAAACCATTGCACAAGGGACGTAAGGGTCTTAGAGTTTAAAGTTGTGGTTAGGTTTCTACCTTAATTACTTTCTTGTACTTACGGATGTTTGCAAGGGGTATAATCACAAGTATGTATTAGTCCTAGGAAGGTCGGTACATTAGCACATGTTCACCCACACAACACTTAGCAAGCTAAAGAAGATTAATCAACTATATGAAGCGAAAGCACTTGACAGTCTTTTCGTGTGTCCTCGAGAACGTTTGGTCATCTTAAGTAATACAACAGGCTTGTCCTTTGCTGAATAAAGGATTGGGCTACTTGCTACAATTATTCTTACTGTCTTTTATTTACTCGTACTTTATTTACTTGCTTTATCAAAAACCCCTAAAAATCCGTTTGCTAATTATTTGCAGAGAATTTTGGATCCATACCACTAGCCAGCACCTTCTGCTCCTCGTTGGGTTTGACACTCTTACTTATTGAAAATACTACGATACACCCCCTATACTTGTGGGTCATCATCTGTCTAGAGAAAAAACTGATGGACTTCACTGGCTCATCTGATAGTGTCTCCATCGGCGAAAACAACGACGTTACCAGCCCATACGCCACTCATCACCAAGTGTGCGTGATCATCGGAGATGCCACAACCCAGCAAGACTCCAACGGTGACCCAACTCTTAACCCCGATGATATTCTTTCAATCCATAGTGCAGGAAGTAATGACAACGAAGGAAGTCGAGGAAACGGGGCAGACCCAACCGTCGACCGGGAAAATCGGGAAGAAGAGCAACCATGTGAAGATGAGGGGAGAACCCTTAGCCTACCAGCCAGTGCATGGGAAAAAGCGAGAGCAGCAATCTCGGGTGCGGTCCCAATGACAACATATGCCACCCACGAAGATCTATTGGCATACGAGTGTCTGTTGCACTGCAAAAAGAGAGAAATACTCAGGATGCAAAGGCAGCTCGATGAAAGGAAAATGGTAGCTGACGAATCTAGCTTATGGTGAGCACAGCTAAGCCCCACCCGAGGATCAAGAAGCATCACAGGAGGAGCATCGCCAAGAAGAGGAACGTCCAGATTACGAGGTATACCCAAAAAGAGAGAAGCAGATTAATTCGAGACCTCGATCTCCCATTTATCTCGATAGATCAAGATGGAAATATCAAGGCAAAGATAGCCCAGGCAGCTATTGTGGCTGCACAAACATACCTAATCACAACACAACCTGCACCTGACGATCCTCGTGCAGCCCTCCACCGATCTGCCCTGATGAACCTCGGCTTGGTGGGAGAAACTCTCGTGCAAGCAGATAAAGAAACCACGAGGCAACATGACCGGTCCCCACACCATCGCAACAGCCCTCGATAAGGAGGTCACACCCGATGATCGCGGTCTCCACATCGGGTCCACTTTTCTGAACAAGAGTCGTGCAACGACGCAAGAAACGACATCACCTAGTGAAGGATTGATCGATCATGAGAAGAGCGCAGCACCTAAGGGTACCGTGATGGCAAAAGTGAGGAGGAACAAGAATTATGCGGAGCTAGCTGCTTTACCCGATGGGTTCGCAAAACTCCAGTGCCGAAAGATTTTAAGCTACCCCAAGATCGACAAAAATACGATGGCCTCCAAGAACCCGAAGCTTGGCTGACAGATTATCTGGCGACTGTCACATTACAAGGCAGATCCAAAGCCACGGCAATGCAAAGCCTGCAGCTCCACCTAACCGGTGCGGCACGCTCCTAGCTGAAGCAACTACCAGAAGATTCCATCAGCAGTTGGAATGATCTTGAAGACAAATTCATCAGTAACTTTCAATCTACATTCAAGCGGCCCACGTCTTTAGAGCAATTGCGTGCCTACAAGCAAAAGCCAGGAGAATCAATACGAGCATTCACACAACGATGGAACATCGCCAAAAATTCGGCTGAAGCAATATCCGAGGAAATGGCAATCGACGCCTTCAATGATAGTCTCTTTCAACAGGAGTTCATTGAAGAACTAGGACGAACAAAGCCAAAGACAATTTCACAGCTGATGGAAATAGCCAATCATTGGGCCGACGGAGAGGATGCAGTACACAACAAAAGGGCTCGTTCACCCGACGATAGGGACTGGTGTAACAACGAACGGAGACGACGAACTAGTGATGGATACCATACACCCAGTTACGTCGCAGCGGGCTTTTCTGGAACGGACAATCGACAAAGTGATGATTACAATAGTGGATATCGTGACAGTAGGAACAACATCGGTGAAAGTCAGCTACGGCAACGATACCAGCCGACGAACTGAGACCCACCAATGTCAGCAGGACAAATGTTGGAAGGACCCTCCAATATGCATTACTACGTCGACTCGACAGGGAAAAGGCGATCAAATCACCTCCTAAAAGACTGCCGGACATTCCTAAAGATGCAAGAACTATGCAATGCCAAGGCAGCCGAAGCGATAAACAAAAACTATGCCCCTACACCTGGCACCTTGGTCTTTGGCGCTCCACCTCCACTACGAGGGCCTCCACCAGCGGGATAGCCGCAAAATACAATATACCAAGACAACGAATATCCCAGGTCAAAAGGAGCGATATCAATGATCCAGAAGGGGCCACCCTCTAATAGAACACAGAAATTGATCACCAGGCAAGTAAATTTGGCGGTAACAAAGCCACCTCCTACACCGGAGTATCTCTATTGGTCAGAACAAGAAATTACTTTCAGCAGAGCTGACCATCCATTACGGGTCCCTCAGCCAGGCCAGTCAGCGCTAATAGTAGAAGTGCAAATCGGAGGGTTCAACATGAGTAAGGTTTTCTTGGATGCAGGAAGCAGCATCAACCTGATTTACGCCAAAACTCTGCGGGCCATGAACTGGTCCATAACGAACCTAACACCAACCGACACAACCTTCCACGGGATAGTTCCTAAAGAAGCCAAAATCCCATTGGGCAAAGTTCACCTCGACGTAGTTTTCAGATCAAAAAGTAACTTCGGAAGAGAAAAGCTGGAATTCGAAGTTATGGACTGGCCATCTCAATACCATGCGATCCTCGGACGACCAGCCTTCGCCAGGTTCATGGCAGTACCTCACTACACATACCTAGTGTTGAAAATGCCAGCCCCCAACGGGGTCATCATAGCCAAAGGAAGCTTCAGCCGCGCAGACAACTTTGATCGAGAATTCAACAAAATCTCGGAGTCTTTCGGGATGGAGGCGGTTCTTGGGCAGCTAAAATTGGCGGATGAAGAGTCGACACACGAAGGGCACACCCGCAAAAAGAAAATATCCGAAGAGCAAGCACGCAGCAGCCTTGCAAAAAGCAACGTACGCGGCCTCCAATAACGGTCCCACATAAGAAGACCCACTGATTGCAGCCGAAGTCCCTTCACAAAATTTCTATTTAGATACACCTTACTTTCAATAAAGGCCAATGGCCAGGCAATCGCGCCACCACAATATACTTTCACCCATTGTTATGAATAACTAAAGAATGTATTCCGCGACAAGAAACTTCTATGGCACATCAGTTTGCCAGATTCCCCCGTGAGAGAATACAACATACAATGAAAATCTCGTATAAAACATACGACCTTTTTGACAAGTATAAAGTGGTTCTATACAAAGTACAAAGGCGAAGCAAGTAAATAATCAGATAGGGAACTTTACAAAAAATTCTTCGTCTGCCTCCAAACATTTTCGGACAATTCTAATGGCAGGTCTATGAGTAGCGGCGTAATGAGGCACCATATCAGTAAGACCACCATCGGAAGTAGAAGATAGCCACGAAGATACATCGTCCAAATCTAGCGTCGGATAATGCACATGCACCCACGAAAGCGCGAGCTTAGCACCTGCCACAAGTTGAAGCTTCACAAAATGATGGATCTTCTCACCCTATTGGAACTTCGCAATCAAGCTCGCCAAGGTTTGAGGTTGAGGATCCCGAGGAAACATGTCATTATAAGTAATGGCCAGAGATCTGCGGCAGCACTCGACGAATTGCTGCAACCCCGACAGGCGATCGTGAAGCAACACTACAGTATGGGCGCGGTGATGATCAATCCAAAAGTCCGTCTCAGAACTTCGGGAAGCAGCCACAAGATCTTGCATTTGGTTACACAGACGTTGGGTCTCATCCCTCTCGCACAATCGAAGGCCTAGAAATCAAGAAGACAAAAAATCAATTTCCCGCAAGATGGAAAAGTCAACCAAAGAAAAAAAAGTGAGCACAAGTACTTACACAACAGCCTCTCGCTTGCCCTGGAGATTTCTTCCAAGAAAAAAGCCTCACGATTCAGAGCTTGGTGTGTTTTTAACTGGGAAACATCCACCATCGATTTAATGACCCGAAGTTTTCCTTCAAGTTTTTTCACCTGCTCTATCTTTCGGGCATACAATGGCAGGTCCACCGTATGCACAATGGCGGAACTGGTTGCGCCTAGTATGGCAGAGGACGGAACAACATCCGACAATTGCGCGGGTCTAGAAGGAGTCGAAGAATCATTCAAGATCTGACAAGACAAAAAGATGCAAAACATTCAGCATACAAAAGCAGGCTTGAACACATATATTCAAAAGTTGCCTCCTTGCAAAAAGAAGCAAGGGGGAAGCCCGATAAAGTCAAGGTTCATTACAAAGAGACAAGACAAATGATTACAAAACAGGGCCTATGAGGTTGCGTCCTTCAAAGACAAGGTGGCGCTAGCAGAAGGAGCACTAGCTACAGCAGCGGCAGGAGTAGCCGAAGAAGGACGCCCATCGCAGTAAGAGGGGCTGAGAAAGGCGCAGCCAGTTTCCCTGAACCCGAGACTAGACCCAGGAGCAGCCGAGAATATTTTTGGGCCTTTTTAATATGCGGCTTCATGTCAATTGCTTTGCCACTAGGGGTGACCGGACAGAGGAGCTAACCTTCTCCCAGTCGACCTTCTTGTCGTGTGCCATTGCCAGGGCCATCGAAGTTTCGGCACCGCTCCTTGACTGTGTCAAACTATAACCAACAAGGGGGCCGAGATCAACACCAAAAACGGCGACAAGACCATACAGATCCTCCAGCGCATCCGTGGTTGGAAATACTTCGGCATGGAGCTTCTTGAAGGTGCGGCGCGAATGGACAAGAAGATTGCGCCCACGAACGATGTTAGCCTCCAAAGTGCTAACATCATCCGACAAAGGATCAACCTTCTTATCATCATCCAGCGTCAGGTTCTGGCCAGTCAGCTCTGACAAACAAAAAGAGAGAAGAAGAGGTTGACTATCAAAAGAAAGAAACAAAACAAGAAACATGCACAGATAAAAACTTACAGGTCAGCGAGTTATTTAGGGCCTCCAGGCACTGCCGCAGATTCGCATCTCGAGCAGCGACTTGCCTGGCCAGTTCCACAGCATCCGCTTTCGCCTTCTGATTGGCCTCTTCGGCATCTTGGAGCCTGCCTTCCAGATCATCGACACGCTTCATCGCCTCATCCCGAATAATTCCGGATTGCTTGGCAGTGGCTGTAAAAGCGAATCGAAAAAATGAGGACGAACATGTTTACAAGAAGATTACAAAGACAATTAGCACATACCTTTCAGCTCTTCGGCATCATTGCGAATCCTTATAAAACGAGCGGCCATACCGACCATCTCGTGCATCAAAGGCTGAGAAAAGGAGAAACATAGAAAAGGATAAAAGGGCAGACTAAATATACGAGGATGGAAAAATTCCAGCATGAAAAGTGACTTACATCCTTCATGTCCAAATCAACGGGTTCTTTCGATATCACCACCCCTTTACCCACCATTTTCCTCCTTTTTTGTGGTGGCGGCTTGCATGAAGTGGCGACATCCTTCTGGACATTTTTCTCCACAGGAGACAAAAATTTCTCTTTCGCCTCCGCCGATGGCAGAGGGGTTTTCCTTGTGCAGTAGCCCACGGATGTGGGAAGAGGAGAAGCGGGAAGATCTTCGTCATCACTACAAACAACATGACCAAGAGTAAGCATCGGCAGTAAAATCACCTGGTGAAACAGAAGAAGAAGAAAGCAAATACTTACGAAGACACATCCTACGAAAGACAAAACAAGTTCATCTAGGCAGGAGCAGCTGCGATCGGAGAAGTACCGAAAGGCTTGGAAGCACTCGAGTCATCCGAATCCTCGACCCTTTCCATAGCACAAGGGTGTTTCCTATTTTAGTCGGCACGCTCCACGCGAAAATATCCGGAGCCAGCCGAAGGGAGTGATTGCGTCTTCAACAAAGAATCAGACGCAGAAAATTCCCCCTCCTCATCTGCGGTAGTCCTAGTCATAGGGAGATCGTCGGATGTAGAGGGGTGGACAGGGGGCTCACCACTTCCGGGAATGGGAGGAAGTGAGCTCAGGTGATCAAAATCCTACAGAAAGCAGAAGAAGTGAAAAATGTATCTACAAACAGAAGACAAGAAAAAGACAAAGGCGAACAAAATGTACCTCGGGAAGCCGTTTCTTCTTGCCATAGGGCTCCACAAGGCAAGTCGAAGGAACCGGGCTTTTTGCTGTCAAAGTTGTGAAGCTCTGGACTCTCTTCTCATACACCTTAAGAGTGAGGTCCTCCGAGGAAATCCTCATCGGGTCCTTCTTCCTGGCATACGCCCACATACCAGACAACCGATCTTGGAGCGGCTGGATATGGATTCGCAAAAAATACGCCAGGATCTGGAGACCCGACAATTCTTTGCCAACCTCGTGCCGCAGCTCGGAAATACGATCAACAAAAGGCTAGATTTCCACCATTTCTTCGGCAGAAGGACGCTGGTCCTAGGAATCAAGTTTGCGGCAGGTTTTCTTTGGGTCAAAGGGGGCTAACCCGAAAGATTGGCCTTCAAGTGGTTGATCTTTAACATAAAACCACTTGGACTTCCAGCCTTGGACGGAATCCGTGATTTTGAAATCAAAGTAATCAATGTCGGATCAGACACAGAAAATAGTGCCACCAACATCATGGACAATGGTGTCAGTGGCGTTGTGACTAACCTAGAAGAAGTGTTTCCAAAGGCCCCAATGGGGATGAATCCCAACAAAACACTCGCAAAGAGTGACAAAACAAGCGATTTGGAGACTAGAGTTGGGCGTGAGATGATACAGCTGCACACCATAAACAAACAGAAGGCCCCGAAGAAAATCGTGGACAGGAAGGGAAAGACCGCGGAAGAGGAAAGAGAGGAACATTACCCTCCAGCCAGGCTCGAGGATGGGAGAAGCCTCGTCCCCAAGAAGCTTGAAGGAACCCTCCATCAGATGACAAGATTTCCACGCCTCACGGAGTTCCCGCGTCGTGCACTTGGTGGGGGCCCATCCGACACCCTCTTCCTGGTGGCCTTGGAAGTGGCAGCAGAAGTTCCAGCAGCTTTGCTTTTGCCCATGGTTGCAAAGAGGAGCAAGAGCGCAAGAACCAGGGATTTTGCAGCGGAGCAAGAATAGGAGTCCGCAAGGGGGCAAGAGCACGAGGAGGAAGATGAGGCAAGGGAAGGTGAGGTAAAATAGTAAAACACACCCCTCCTCCCTTATAAAGAGCAATGACGAGAGGACTGAACCGTTCGATGCAAAATCGAACTGGCAGAAGGGCGCACGATGATGACACGTGTTGCAAAGATTCCATGGAAGAAAAAATTAAAGAAAGATTATGGCTGCGGTAAAAACGGAGAACAGTGCGTGATGCCTCGATTTTCACGCAGAGAGGGGACGTGCAGTCAAGAATATCCGCTGAATACGCTATCACGCGTCATCATTACTGCTGCATGGGCCCATGTTCGACACGTCCCGTCAGGGCATGTTTCTCTGGAAACCAACAGCATCAGATACGTCATCACGGACATCACAAAAGACGCACTACAGCAAAAATTGCGGCTTTTTTAGTGTATGACCCGAAAAAATTCAATTGGAGTCGAAGTAAATTCCTCCAGGAGAAGATTTGAGACTACACTCGAATATACAACATTATGATTGTAGCCTCGGGGGCTACTCCGATCGGGAGCACTGGTCGTGCACCCGACAAAAACTTATAGAAAAAGTTGACGCATTTTTTGAGCCTATGTTTTGATACATATATCCAAACATACCCTCGGGGGCTAGTCCTATCAGTAGCGCTGGCGCGCACCTGATAAAGAAAAACAAAGGAAGCATTCGACAATAGATACTCCTATCAGGAGCAGATTACAAAAAATAAAATAAAACTCTCGGATCGCACTCGATACGACAAAAATCCGAATGTCATGTTCAGAAACATGAAGGTAAGACCCAAGGATTTGTCCTGTGTGGCCTGGTAATCGCACAAGAATGTGCTTTGCCAGTAAAATATCCGTAATAACGATACGATGAAAAATCCCGACGGACGCGTTGGGTATCCGAATAGAAATTGGAATTCAGTTTTCGGTAAGACCTCAGCGGCTCGAACTGAATTACACCAGTTACAAATTCCGGATTCGAGCCTGGGGACTTGAGTCTGATGTAGGTCAACCGTTTTTTCTCAGCAGCAATTAACTGATTCCCGGTCCGTCAGAAGTATCAGACTCGTTGTACCAAAGTCCCTATAAAAATGAAAATCAAACAAGTTTACTCATAATAAAAGTACAAATTTACTCATAGCAGAAGTACACGAAAGTACAAGTTTACTCGCAACCAAAGTACGAAAGTACAATTGCGCTGAGAGCTAAAGTACAAGTTTACTCATAACCGAAGTACACGAAAGTATAAGCATACTCAGAGCCAAAGTATAGAAAAATACAAGTGTACTCGCTGTCAAAGTACGCGAAAGTACAAGTGTATAGAAACCCAAGTACAAAGTACACTAAGAACCCGAAGTACAAATGTACAGAACTGAAATAATCTAAAGTAAGAATGCAACGGTTTTTAAAGTACAAAAAAAAGTTGTCCAAAACTTATCAACATGGGATCTAATTTTAAAACTCTTGGCACGAGGAGGTCAAAAGTTAAAACGGTTCGTAATTTAAACAAACAGTTCTAAAAATATTTCATTTTAAATTATCGAATTTGAAAAAATAAAAGAAAAAATCTGTTTGTATCTCCCTCTCTCTCTCATCCTAATCCCAGTTTTATTATGGTTGCGACACTTAGCAAACATCCATAGGCTCATTAGAAGGATCGCACAAAGGAGAAGCCGACACTTGGCACGACGACGACACAGATGACGGTCCTTTACAAAGATCGGCCTTTTTTAATCTCCGGTTTAATGCTCTAGAGGCCCTGAATATGAAATTAACAACGATGAGTTATTAGCCGTGCAATGCAGTCCTACAGCCCTACATTGCTGTTAAAAAAATACTGCAAGACAGTTCATATGCAGCCCTACAGCCCACCACCCATCGGTGCAACCGTGCAATGCAGCCCTGGGCCTGGGACCAACACACAACAAATGTTATTCAGCCCAAAACAGGAGCATGCAACCCCGGGAAGAGCTACAAGTTGTTAATCAAGCCCAACCAAAATGGATTTGAGTCAAGGAAAAAAAGAGTTGCATAGCTATCTGATTGTGTTTCTCTCCTTTCAGCCGCCGCCTGAAAGAACATTTCATGTTTTCCTATGTTTTGCGTGTTAGAAAACAATACTGTGGAGACTATTCATGTGCGCTAAGTGTGCATGAAGCTTTGAGGGGGCCGAATTATCTGCCCCACCAAGGGCCGGATAATCCGGCCTACCTCATTGCTCAAAGGGGGCCAAGGCGCGTCGCTCAGTATCCGGGCGGATTTTCTCTCGGAAAATCCAAACTGGGACAGTTTTTCTTCCGCAGGCCGGATAATCCGGCTGTCGCATGGGCCGGATAATCCGGCCCCCAGTTTTTGAGCAAAGGGAGCCAAGGCGCGTCGCTCAGTATCCGGTCGGATTTTCTCCCGGAAAATCCGAACTGGGGCGGTTTTTCCTCCCCAGGCCGGATAATCCGGCCTTCACATAGGACCGGATAATCCGGCCCCCAGAAGTTGATCAAGGGCAAGCTCGGCACGATGCTCAGATAGGGGTGGATTAACTGCCGGATATTCTGAGTCTAGGGCGGTGTTTTCCCCAGGCCGGATAATCCGGCCATCACTTGGGCCAGATAATCCGGCCCCCAAAGTGTCCAACGGCTAGTTTCTGAAGGGGGTATAAATACCCTTTCTTCCCCAATGTTCAGAACTCTTGATTTATTCGAAATTGTCCAGACATTGTGCAAGAGCTCTCATTCTTGATCTCCCACTTCAACCACCCGAAGGTCTTGATCTTTGGGGGAATTGAAGGAGGAGAAGTTCATCATCATCATCATGAATCAAGCGCTTCAACTCCTCTCCATTCACTTGGAGAAATCCCTCGTCTAGTATTCTTGTCAATACCTAGATCTTGTTCATTGTATTTGATAACTTTGTTCTTGTGGCAGCTTGTTGTCATTTAGGGAGCCTTCAAGTTGTTGTGGAGTTGTTGCCCCGCTAGTTGTGTAAAGGCGCCGGTGCCCGCCTCGAAGGGTACCTATAGTGGAAAGGTGGACGAGGCCTTTGGTGGCGAGATCCATCGGAGAACAGGGTGAGGCCTATTGTGGCGTGGTGGTCTTAGTACCGCCCATGCCTCCAACGCAGACGTACTTCCCTTAATAAGGAAGGAACTGTGGTCAAACAAATCATGTGTCTCCGCGTGCTTCACTTCAGTTTACCCGTTCCTCTTCAACTCGTTCTTTACTCGCTAGTAGATAGGTTTGCATATAGGGAAATTCCACCTAATAGTTCATCTAGAGAATTTATCTTTTGTGCTAAGCCTAAAATTGAAAAGGTATTAAAAATTGGTGTAGCACATATTCACCCCCCTCTAGGTGCCCATACGATCCATTTCACCGCCTCCTCTCCTTGACCTAGTCACAACATCTCCGCCTCTTCCATAGATCGGTTCTCCCTCCTTCGAGAGGGGTGGGGAACCCGATCTATGCGTGGAGTTTTTAATAAAAATAGTGTTTTCAAAGATTAGATTAGTGTTTTGGTTGCCATCTTCTTGACCTCTATGTTAATGGAGATATCATCATCTACAAAGTGATCGTCGGCCTTTCGTTCGACGATGAGATCTCTTTCCCGACGTCAAAGGTGGTGTTGAAATATTAAGATTTTATAGGTACAGTCTGTCAGATCTTCTTTTACTGGATCAATTTTGGACTTTTTCTCATGGTTGTCACGAGGAGGATTATCCTCGCAATATTTGTCCCAGCTGCTACGTCCTCGACAATGGTGATTCGTACTCTCGATTCGCCAGCGACATCGATCAAACTGTTCGGTTAATTTTTCCTGAAATACTTGTGTTGGATCTCTTGTCAATGTTGATTGATTATCCTAATGATTGTGCGCGTGCACGTAGTCTTGGCACTGCGGCTCAAAAAATTATGGAAGAACCTTCATTGATATTTACAGGTTATGGTTTGATATCTGTCGGTGTTAGGCTGCCTTCAGAAAAGTGCAAGATTATGTCTTGAAAGAAGAAAGAGATTGAAGACCTCAAAGGTCATGTACTATTTGTTACTATAAATATAACGTGGTATTAATTGTCAAAAAAACAAAAAAAAATGGATTTGAGTCCGTCAATGAAAATGCTCAATTTTTATCGGTGCATAACTGAACCTTTTGTTCCCTCAATGAACCTTTTGTGATTTTTACGTGCGCAAATGTAATAGCGATGAAAATAACAAGATACCCGAGGTTCTTCTAGCTAAGGATGTCCAGTTATGTATTCTTTGGTTAAGAGTTGTGGGCGCAATAACACTGCCACTATGTTAAATATGTATGACATAATTTTGCAATATATATATATATATCAACGCGGATTTGCTGCCCGTGGTGACTGCGGTGCATCCTCTATGTACCGCTGGATAATGGGAGTATAACCCTTTTGTGCACATGCGATGCTGATGGTTGCCAGGGCTGTTTAACAGAGACATTATGTCCGACAACTACACATGCCGTCCTAACCGTCTACCGATGCCACATGCACCAACACTTCACATGGAACTCACGGGCGACGGTTCATTAAATACGGCCACCCTCTTACATGGTTGCATGGCAGATGAATATTACATATGCTTACAGGCACGGTATGGAGTGATATAGGTGTGCATGTGAACCACCGTGCTAGAACCATGGGCAGGTGTGCCGGCTGTCGGCCTTCTTTTTATGGTTGTGTATTGCCTCCTATGGGCATTAATCCATGTTGCACGCATGTCTCTCCTTGCATGGATATTTTACTTTGTGAAACACGCATGTGTTCTCTCCGTCAACCCTATTTTATGGATATGTATTGCCGCCGACTTGATGGCCCTTGATCATTGTTGTATGCATGTCTTGAGTACGGGATACATGGATGTTTTACCTCGTGAAGCTACACCATGAAACATGTATGTGTACTCGCCGTAGACCTACTTTAATAGATGTGTATTGCCGCGTACGGTCTGAATGCTAGTGTACATGCTAGTTGCACTGCCATCTATTAACTATTTAGCGTGCATCTTCCCTGACCGGCTCTCCACTGTCGTCCTCCTCCTTGCTTCATACCATTCCTTTCAGTTGTACATCAGAGCTCTTAGGCCATAGAGGCAGCAGACCCAAGCAATCGTATGTCGAGAACAAAAATTTTAAGCTAGAAACACTGCATATAATTAGAAAGATCTTCGAGGGAATAAATTTTAGCAGCACCTGGAAGTTCCATACAATGTTCAAGCTTCATACTCCATGGAACCTGCTCTCTCTACCAAAATGTTGGTGGATATGATAATGTCGAAATGAAGCACATGTGGGAAGCATCAAGAATATATGTACATGGTCTTTGCATAAGATGACAAAATTTCCCGTTATTAATGTGGAAACATATCTGCCACCGTGCTAGTTCAATGGAACCATGTTTTCTACAAGGTTGCTCATGGGTAACCGGATGCATGGCTATTTGGCCTCGTGAAAATACACCGTGAAACACATATGTGTGTTGACTGTCTACCTTGTTTTATAGATGTGTATTGAGGCCGAGGGGTTGATCCGTCAGCTGCCATGGTACACGCATGTCCTGTAAGAGGTGCATGGCTATTTGGCCTCGTGAAAATACACCGTGAAACACATATGTGTACTGTCCGTCTACCTTGTTTTATAGATGTGTATTGCGGCGGAGGGGTTGATTCATGCTACCGTGGTACACGCATGTGATGTCTAGTGCATGGCTATTTGGCCTCGTGAAGCTACACCGTGAAACATATATGTGTGCTAGCCGTCGACCATCTTTTATGGATGTATATTGCGGCCGAGGGGTTGATCCATGCTGCCATGGTACACACATGTCCTGCCTAATCGGTGCATGATTGTTTGGCCTCGTGAAGCTATACCGTGAAACACATATGTGTGATGGTCGTCGACCATCTTTTATGAATGTATATTGCTTGGTTGGAAAGTGCACCATGATCAATGCATGTCCACCGTGTGAGATGGGTGTAATTTGCGGTCACAGTCTGCCATTTGATGCATGCGTTACCGCTGTGTGGCTCTCGGACCAAATCCGTTAGAAAAAATGTGGAGAGTTGCCATTTAACACCCAACGCCGTGTGTTCCCTCAATCTAATCCAACGGAAGCTATCCTATACACCGTGACCACCATGGGCAGTATATATATATAATATATATATATATGGAAAATAACTATTCTCTGATAACTATTTGATCCACAGGGTGTAGAATAACTATTCTATACCCACCCACCCTCTATCTTTCAAACCGTATATTATTTTACGTCACGTAAATTTTTTCTGATCTCGGAAGTAGAGAAAAACATAAGAAAATTTAGACATGTCGTAAAAAATTAATTTATATACCATATAAAAATACGACGTAAAATGCGTATTTTCTATGTTTTTTACACTATAATGACTTATAGATCGTATTTTTATGTCATTTTTTTACGTTTCTGATGAACATGAATATAATTATTAGTATACAAAATATAAATTTTTATATGTGAGAACATGAAAATATATGGGGTGCAAAATAACTATTCTGCACCCTAGGTGCTGAATAGGGTTTCTATATATATATATAGGAAAATACTTCTTACTCCCGGGTGTAACTACACCCACCTCTCATATACAACCTTATGGAAGTATTTGTAATACTTTATCTATTTGAGTATATTCATATACTATATCTAAGATACTTACAAGCATGTTAGGTGAAAAAATTGTAAGTGCACCCATAGTTTGAACTATATATGTAAAATACCGTCATATTTGTACGTACAAAAGGAGTATGTGAATAAAAATTACATACTACCAAAAAAGTAGTATATATACTGCCCAAATATTTTTATATACTTCATACTACGCGTACATACCTTCCGGTATAATAGATACTGCCTATATAGTGTGAAACACGTGTGGGTGTAGTTACACCCGGGTGTAGTATAAATATGTCCTATATATATCAGACATATATGGGTATCTATCATACTGGAGACTATATATGGGTAGTATGAAGTATATACGAATATCTGGGCAGTTTTTGGTAGTATGTAATTTTTATTCATATACTCCTTTTGTACGTACAAATATGACGGTATTTTACATATATAGTGTAAACTATGGGTGTATTTGCAATTTTTTCACCTAACTTGTTTGGAAGTATCTTAGATATAGTATATGAACATACTCAAACAGATAAAATATTACAAATACTTTCGTAAGATAGTATATAAGCCATGGGTGTAGTTACACCCGGGAGTAAGAAGTATTTTTCCTATATATATATAATATATATAGGAAATAGTGGGCTGCCTATGGTGTTACCTGTACACCCCAATACAACCATTGGATTAAACTATAAGGAAATTTCCACCCTACATCTCGGCTAACGGCGTTGGCGTTGGCGTTAGCGGAGCCGTCTTTTGTTTTTTTCTCCCCCACCGACCACTGAGAGCCAAAACCACCCCTGCACCTGACCACCTTCCCCAATCCCCACCATGCCGACCCCCACCTCCAGGACGTTGGTGCCATCCCGTTCGCCTCCTGGCCGCCAGCGGGGACACACGCGCCTCGCGCACCTTGGTCGCCGGCGGACCCATGCACATCCATGCCTCACGGCCGCCGCCGGGATCCCGCGCTTCAACGCCTCCTGGCCGCATCCCGTGCTCCTCCTCCGCCATCGGGAGGTAGAGGAGGTCAAGCCGTGCTCCCCCTCGGTGCCCCAAGCCGTTGCGCGGTTACATGCAGGAGGCAGACCCGTGGCCTGCGACGGAGCTCCCTCAGCAAGCATAAATCATCGCGGTGGTGGGGAATCGTGGAGATGTGGCCAGCGTTCGTCAGATATGGGCGACGTTTGCAGCACATGCGGAAGGAGCAGGTCGACACGGGAGGGAAGAACATGAGCGGCGACGGTCGGAGATAGCCGGAGAGGAAAGGGGAACAACGCAGTGGTGGCGGCGCCGCTATGTTGGAGGTCTTTTCCTACTCTGTCGGACGGCAGCAAGGGTAGGGCCTGGCTGGCTGCAGAGGGATCCGGGAGCCATACCGGCGACGTCTCACTGGCTGGCAGCGGGCTGCCTTTGCCTCCTCGGACGGATGGTGGAGGGGAGTCGGGCCCATGTGGCCTTTTGTTTGTCCATAGAGGACAACGAAAATGTTTTTTGTTCGAAACAAACGGGGAGTTTCTCACCGGATACGGATTGTACAAAAAAATCGCACATGCGTACGGTAAACGGACGGGAGTTGCAGCAAACGGCAGCATGAATCGGGAGGCCACATCCAACGGTTTTAGGTGCGTGCACTGCTGCCACCATAGACAGAAAATCTGCGTAGTGTATATATATATATATATATATATATATATATATATATAGAAACCCTATTCAGCATCCAGGGTGTAGAATAGTTATTTTCATCCCACATATTTTTATGTTCTCACATACATAAATTTATGTTTTATATACTAATAATTATGTTCATATTCATTAGAAACGTAAAAAAATCTACATAAAAATACGTTTTATGAGTCATTATAGTGTTAAAAACATAGAAAATTCGCATTTTACGCCGTATTTTTTTACGGCATGTAAATAAATTTTTTACGACGTGTCTAAATTTTTTTATGTTCTTCTTGACTTCCGGAATAAGAGAAAATTTACGTGACGTAAAAATTATGTACAGTTTGAAAGATAGGGGATGGATGAAGAATAATTATTCTACACCCTGGGTGTCAAATAGCGCCACTCTCTCTCTCTATATATATATATATACATATATATATATATATATGTATATATGTATGACATAAATTATCCTAGACCAGGGTGGAAGGAACCACCATGATATTTTACTAGACCATGAAAGAGCGCGTTCCGCGTCCATATGTATTTGGAAATGAATGTAGAAGTTTTTTAAAATACTGTAACAAAGACATTTGGTAAATTTGAACAACTTGAATTATAATGCAAATGTTCTCTAGGTCACGTTATAAGTTACAAAAAAGTCCAGATCAAAACATTACTAATCATATTATATAAAGGTTGTGATCTTCTACTCTTGTACATATTTCAATTCTAATAAGAAGTCACCTTCTGGTGGGCTTCAATGTTTACATTTCTATGCACATGACTGTCAATACTTCCTCTGTCAATAATTACCATGCATTCTAGGTTTAGTCAAAGTCAAACTTTGTAAAGTTTGCTAAAACATATAGAAAAACTATAAACATCTATAACAACGAATATATATAATATAAAAGTATATCTTATGTCGATTCTAATGGTACTTATGTTGTATTGTAGATGTATATAAATTTGTCTATATGTTTGATCAAACTTCACAAAGTTTGACATTGACTAAACCCAGAATGCAGGGTATTTCCGGACAGAGGAGGTATGAACTTCAACACTGAAACTTAAGACGTCCACTTTATTTTAATGGATAAGCCTGAATGCCAATACGAAGTGCAACACAGAAATAAAAGATGTCCTCACAAACGAGCAGGGCACAAATGATCTGCTGGTGAGAAGAAAAAATCAAGGCTCAACTGAAGCAAAACTAAACAAACAGAAACTGATATCCTATTACACTGAAATTGCCAAGCACAAGCCAAAATTTCCAATTCAGTGATACACCAAATATCTAATCCTTTTACAGCCCCATCCAACGATGAAAAATGATGAACCAATCATAGTCCAACAAAGAACAACCAAAATGACCTTTGCAGACAACCACGCATAAGATAGTTAGCTGGAGTAATACAAATATAATAGTACATGCTTGTAAAATATGCATATGTTTAAAGTGTATTCGCACTTGTATTCATTTCCTTAACAAGAAGAGATTGAAGGACATTTTAAAGATGCGTCACTTGTAGTACCGTTCTCCATGCGTGGTATTGCAGACACAAATTTTTGTAAGGTTGTTGAAAACATGAGATAATCAACTTACTCCAACTCTATTTCCAATCAAATTATTACAAAAGTATGAACAAAATATTGAAATGAAAATTCTTGTTTAACAAGTGATGGTTGGGTACCTTCTAGAAAACTGATCTTTGTGCTGCCATGAGACCATTGTACAATTTAATTTATATATAATTGAATCATAACAAAACTTATGTTCAACTTCAGCCTTTAGCAATAATGAGCCGATCTGAATATGCTCGCAGAGTCCAAATCATATAGGTTGTCATCACACAACAGAACGGGGGCAACAGAGAGATGTGTTCAAGTCACTCGTTTTTAAGCTCCAAATCATGGATATCTGGGACTGGGACACAAGGTCTGAACATCAGTTTGCCAACGCTTATACACAAACCGTGAACACTCTAGGTAACCCCAAACCCAGGAGGAAAAGTACCTAAAAGATGAAGCAGAAGCGGTATACGTAGGACAGTGTAGTATGATCGTGCTCACCATGATCTCAGTGGAGCAGAGTGGTACTATCACCCCCACCTCCTCCTAGCTCATATCGTCTTACCAACGCTGCCGTGCACCGTCAAAGACGCTAGTCCAGAGGTCGCCCTCACCTTCTTCTCGTGACGAGAGAGAGGTTGTTGCCGCTACTGCGACCTCCGCACCGTCCGCCTCCGCCTACACTTGTGCATCTTCCTCGAGCCGTTGACGATTGACGATGCCACCCTTCGTCCGCATCGTGTGGCATCGCCGGCGCCGTCTCCATCTTGCCCATCGTCGTGGACACCGTGATCCGGGAATAATCACCAAAATTAAAAACAGGATCAGAAGCTATACATTCCTAGGAAACATGAGAGAGATTAGTCAATTGTGCAATGAAATGGAACCTAGGCTGCCGCATGAAACAATAAGAGAAAGTATGCAATTGAGCAGAGCAAGAAGTAGAAGAGAGGATCAGAGGAGACGGGCAGGCTAGAAATCGTGTCCTCTACCACCGGAAACAAAGGGATGGAATGGGAAGCGGCGGCGCACCGGAAATAAAGATTCGTAGAAACTAGTAGGCACATCCAAGTTCATCTATGTCTTCATCCCGAGCTTCACCTTTTCACCTCGACGTTTCACCATAACCGCCGAAGAAAACTACCAAAGATCAAACTTGCACAAACAGAACCAACCTCAAAGATGTTGGAAATTTGTATGATTTACCATCCCAATAGGCGAGAAACCAATACCGCTGAACACGCTATGGCCCGGGATAAACCCCTTTCATGACAAGTTGTCAAACCCCTGCTTCGAAGAAGTATTGTCGAGGAAGAAAACTAGGAGAAGGAAAAATTTGGAACTTAATAACACCTAACCATACCACACTCATAACCATATCATTGCAAGACAGGACGAAAGCACCAGACGATGATCCACGGGACAAAAATACCATAGTCACTCTGGTATTGGCCTTCTCGGCCACAATGGTCGTACGAGGATAAGAACTGAAATAGATCGCTTAGTGCTTTGTGGTCTATATATATATATATATATATATATATATATATATATATATATATATATATATATATATATATATATATATATATAGTGGCGCTATTTGACACCCAGGGTGTAGAATAGTTATTCTTTATCCACCCCTATCTTTCAAACCGTACATAATTTTTACGTCACGTAAATTTTCTCTTATCCCGGAAGTCAAGAAGAACATAAAAAAATTTAGACATGTCGTAAAAAATTATTTACATGCCGTAAAAAATACAGCGTAAAATGCGAATTTTCTATGTTTTTAACACTATAATGACTCATAAAACGTATTTTTATGTCGATTTTTTTACGTTTCTGATGAATATGAACATAATTATTAGTATACAAAACATAAATTTATATATGTGAGAACATAAAAATATGTGAAATGCAAAATAACTATTCTGCACCCTGGATGCTGAATAGGGTTTCTATATATATAGAAAAAATACTCCCGGGTATAGTTACACCCACGCCTTATATACTTGATATATATATAGGAAAAATACTTTTTACTCCCGGGTGTAGTTACACCCACGTCTTATATACTACCATATGAAAGTATACTTGATACTTTATCGGTTTGAGTATGTTATATACTACATCTAAGATACTTCAAATCAAATTACATACAAAAATGCAAGTGGAGCCATAGTTTGCACTATATTTCTAAAATACCCTTTATATTTATACGTAAAATAAAAGTATGTAAAAAACTTATACATACTACCTCTAAAGTAGTATATATACTACCAAATAGTCTTATAATACTTCATACTACCAGTACATACTCTTCGGTATAACAGATATTACCTAGATGGTGAGAAACACACGTGGGTGTAGTTACGCCCGGTAGTAAGAAGTATTTTTCCTATATATACTTCTTACTCCCGGGTGTAACTACAGCCACGTCTCATATACTACCTTACGGAAGTATTTGTAATACTTTATCTATTTGAGTATGTTCATATACTATATCTAAGATACTTACAAGCAAGTTAGGTGAAAAAATTGCAAGTGCACCCATAGTTTGCACTATATATATAAAATATTGTTATATTTGTACGTATAAAAGAAGTATATGAATTACGTACTATCAAAAAAGTAGTATATATACTGCTCAAATATTCTTATATACTTCATACTACACGTACATACCTTTCGGTATGGTAGATACTGCCTATATAGTGTGAAACACGTATGTGTATAACTACACCCGGGTGTAGTATGAATATGTTCTATATAGGCACCCGGCTAGCTGTGCATGTCTGCAAGGTCGTAGGATTAAAAGACGAGAGCACAATCTGATTGACGGATGTGATATAAGTCCATTTAGATAAACTAACGGACGTTGTATCCGGAGCATGATGTTGATTTCAGAAAATATATAATGCATGTCAGCCACACACATGAGTTCTTTCACCTCGTGTGTGACTCATCCACACACAAGAGTCCTCTTCACGGTATGGCATGCACCATGACAGCATGCATTTTTGCATGTCGTGCATGCTAGGACACAGAACCAATAACATGCGTCTTTCCATGAACATACAACATACGTATTTTCTCCAAAGTGAAATAGAGCGCCATGTCACTGCCATCACATGTCCACTATGCCGTCAAGAAGGTATCTTTTTTTTATGTTTCGCCTGTTTGATTTCCACCCACATGCATTATTTGTCTAGATGCATGTCATGATCAAATGTGCATGTGTGTTATTCGTGAGCTGTTTTTTGCGATACCCATGTTCACTTGGCGCCTATATATAGTGTCATGTAGTTTCCACGGAACGGATGATAGGAAGCACGGGAAAAGGCACAAGGCCACTTGGCAGGACAAACCACAATCATTTATACATGGTATCCAGGACACCCCTAGAAATAACAAAATAATTAACTGCGGTGTCTACAACACATCTGAAACCCACAATAATGTGATGGTGGTGTCTAAGACATAAATGAAAAACCACAATGATGTGATGATCGATATAAGACACAAGTGCACTTAGCAAATTTTGACGGATGAAAAGAGGATGCCATTAGCCAAACAATACCAGCAACCAACGATGCGAATATTACGGGATCATATGGTAGCAATATCAGACGGTTGTATAAGCATGCGTAGCTAGCCTGCTGGGTAGGAAATCCGCGTTGATATATATGTATATATATATGACATTCATATACTACACTCGGGTGTAGTTACACCCACACGTGTTTCACACTATCTAGACAGTATCTACCATACTAGGAGGTATGCACGTGTAGTATGAAGTATATGAATATTTGGGCAGTATATATCGTATTCTTTTGGTAGTATGTAATTTTTATTCATATACTCCTTTTGTACGTACAAATATGATGGTATTTTACATATATAGTGCAAACTATGAGTGCACTTGCAATTTTTTCATCTAACTTGATTAGAAGTATTTTAGATATATGAACATACTCAAACAGATAAAATATTACAAATATTTCCGTAAAGTAGTATATGAGACGTGGGTGTAGTTACAACCGGGAGTAAGAAATAGTTTTCATATATATATATATATATATATATATATATATTATATATGACATATTCATGCTATACCTGGGTGTAGTTACACCCACTTGTGAAACACACTATCTAGGCAGTATCTAGCATATAGGAGGGTATGTACGTGTAGTATGCAATATATAATACTAATTAGATAGTATACGTACTATTTTTTTAGTAGTATGTATGATTTTTCCACATACTTAATTTTTACGTACAAATATGAAGGTATTCTGAGTATATAATGCATAATTTTTTCACGTAACTTGATTGGAAGTATCTTAGATATAGTATATGAACATACACCAACTCATAAAGTATCATATATATACTTTCGTATATAGTATATGAGGCGTGGGTGTAACTACACCTAGGAGTAAGAAGGATTTTTCCTACACCTGTTATTACATATATATATACACTATGACAGGATTGTATATACATGTACGGTTCGGTTACAAATACACGTACTGTTCGGAGACCGATTCGTAACACTCCCCCTCAATCTAAGCCACTAGTACATACAAGGTTTAGATTGGTTTTAAATCGGTCTAACATCTGCCGAGTGGATGGCTTAGTGAAAACATCAGCTAACTAATCATTAGAAGAGATGAACCTCACCACCAAGGTGCCGTCAGCAACTTGCTCTCACACAAAATAAAAATCGATCTCAATATGTTAGGTTAGAGCATGAAAAACTGAATTCGCTGTGAGGTAAGTAGCCCCTAGATTATCGCACCATAAAATCGGATCTTGCTATTGAGACACACCTAGTTTTGTGAGCAAAGAACTAACCCACATAGCTTTAACTGCTCCATTTGCTAGTGCCTTATACTGTGTCTCGGTACTAGATCTCGAGACAGTGGGCTGCTTCTTTGAACTCCACAATATAAGATTCGGACCCATAAAGACTGCAAACTGCTCGTAGAGCGTCTGTCATCAACACATCCAGCCCAGTCCACATCAGTGAATATACTGATATTCCGCTGTGGTGACTTATGAATGCGTAGACCAGTGTCCAACGTACCTTTAACATAATGCAGGATGCGTTTGACTGCCTCCCAATGTACCTCAGTGGGTTGAGAGAGGAACTGACACACCTTGTTCACCGCAAAGAAAATATCCGGACGTGTGACAGTCAAATACTGCAGACTGCCAACAACACTGTGATACCGGAAAGAATCTTCTGTACCTAGAAGTGCACCAGTGTCTCGAGCAAGTCGCTCGGTAGTAACCAGAGGAGTGGAAGTGGGGTTGTAATTCTCCATATTTACCCGGTGCAACAAATCAAGCGCATACTTGCGTTGCATAAGTGTCATGCCCCCTGAATTGTACGATGCTTCCAATCCGAGAAAATACTCCAGAGTGCCTAGATCCTTGATAGGAAAAGTGTCTGAGAGAGAGCAAACAAGACCCTCAACTGATGTAGTAGTGGAACCGGCAATAACTATGTCGTCAACATACACCAACATAAAAACTTGAACACCTGCCTGATTGAAGATAAACAGGGACGTATCGGCCTTGGAAGAAACAAAGCCCAGCTGAAGTAAGCGAGCACTCAAGCGAGCATACCAAGCTCGGGGGGACTGCTTCAGCCCATAGATAGCATGCTGCAACTTGCACACATGATACAGATACCGAGCATCCTCAAAACCAGGGGGCTGCTGCATATAGACATCCTCCGACAAAAAACCATGAAGAAAAGCATTGCTCACATCAATCTGGCGCAGGATCCATCCTCGAGAAACTGCAAGTGAAAGGACCAAGTGAATGGTTGCAGGCTTCACAACTGAACTGAATGTGTCACCATAATCAATACTGTGTTGCTAGGTAAAGCCGCGAGCGACAAGGCGAGCTTTGTGCTTCTCAATGGAGCCATCGGGACGATGCTTTGTCTTGAATACCCACTTACAGCCAACAATATTGGTGTCGGGCGCTTGAGGAACCGAAGTCCAAGTATGTGTCTGAGAGAGCGCTGAGAATTCTTCAAACATAGCGGCACGCCATTTCGGTTCCCGGAGCGCATCCTGATGAGAGACCAGGGCCGCACAGAAAGCACGTCTGTGCGGATAATACCGCACGGTGCCATCGGTGTAGCTTTTCTCACGACGAGTGTCATCGTGGAGGGCGTAACCATGCCGTGACCGGGAGCCGAAGTAGAGATCGAGGACGGCGCGACGACGCGCTCGGACGTTGTAGCCGGAGCAGGTGACCCAGCTGGTGGTGATGACGTATAGTCACAGGGAGCCGAAGTAGAGTCAGACGACAAGAGAGTTGCGGCCGGCTCGGACGAGGCACACACTTCTGGCTTGTGTAAGCCACGTGGTGCAGTGCCCATGTTGGGAGCATGCACATGCACGTCAGGAACATGTAGTGTTGCTTCAGGAACATGCACACGCATGTGCGCGTGTGGCTGCTGGGCAGATAAATCGATGGCAGCTCATTCCTGAACATGCAAAACAACATCTAGAGGAGACAAATTAATAGACAAATAGGATAAGTCATATTGATGCATATGGTCACTCGTAGACGGTTTAGACTCAGAAAACGTGATAGCCTGATGGAGAGTAGGAATATCAACCGTAATACCTGAAGTGGCATACGAGAAGACAGACTCATCAAACACGATGTAGATGCGACCAGTGGACCGATCGAGACATTTGTAGCCCTCGTGCATAGGACTATAGCTGAAGAAGACACACATCTTAGAGTGAAACTCAAGTTTGTGAACATTGTAATTGCGAATACTAGGCCAACTCGCACAACCAAGAAGTCTAAAAATAGGAGTATTCTTATTAAAAACCAGAGTAGGCATACGGTTAATTAAGTAACATGCAGTTAAAAAGGCTTCATCCCAAATACGTAATGGAAGAGACGAATGAACAAGCAAGGCAAGACCCATTTCAACCAAATGACGGTGCTTGCGTTCAGCGACTCTATTTTGCTAGGAAGTGTGTTGACAAGATACACGGTAAGAGACGCCGGTGCGCTGAAAATACTGATGGAGCCTGTGATACTCGCCGCCCCAATACGACTGGAAGGCTCTAATTTTGGAGTTTAAAAGAAGCTAAACATGAGCCTGAAAAGCATAAAACACTTTCTCAACATCAGACTTATGTTTAAGAAGATAAATCCAGCAAAAACGGGAATGGTCATCAATAAAACTAACATAGCATTTAAAACCACCGAAAGAAGTAATAGCGGGACCCCAAACATCAGAATGGACAAGCTCAAGGGGTGCAGTGATAACACGATGAGACAAATTATATGATAATTAATGACTTTTGGCACACTGACACACATCACAAATCAAAGAAGTATCTACTGGAGCACAAGATAAATCATGGGTCTTAACAATAGTTTGCACTATATTATTGGCAGGATGACCTAGACGCTAGTGTCACTGATACGATGTAGTCTTGGCACCGGAAAGAGCATGTCGAGACGACGATGACGAAGACACACGACTAAACCGGATGGGGTAGAGTCCTCCATGACTTCTACCATGAAGAATAATTCTTCGTGTGGCCTTGTCCTTAATACAGAAAAATGACGGTGAAACTTAACAAAAACGTCATTATCAGAAACAAGGCGATAGACCAAAAGAAGATTCTGGCTAATGCGAGGGACATGAAGGATATTATTCAGTTTTAATTGTGAACTGGCTAAAGAAGAATGACCAATGTGTGCAATAGACAAACCTATACCGTTGGCCACTTGAACTTAATCTGTCCCGCCATAGTGCTCTTGTAGATGGAGGCGCTGAAGTTCATTCGTTAGATGATCCGTAGCCCTGGTATCCATGATCCGGGATGGAGGGGCATGGGAACTCGTCGACGCAGAGTTCCCAGAGCGATGGTTGTTGGCACGCACAAACTTGGGATTGAATTCGACATTCAGATCCGATGTGCCCCCAGTAGCCGCAGATTTGACACTGAGGATGTTGACGGCGGCGGCCATTGCCTCCGTTCTGGTGGTTTACACCGTCGTTGTCGTCGTAGTTTCCACTGCCGTTGCCACCATAGTTCGAGCGGCCATAGCCGCCCGAGTTCGGGACGTATCCACCACCGCCAGCGTTGTATTGGCCATCTCTGTAGCCAGCATTGGGACGACCTCTGTTGCCGTCGGGTTGATAGCTACCAGCTAGGGGTCCCCTACCAGGTGAGGAAGACGAGAACACCGGCACACGCGGCTGCCAGGGGGCGCTGCTGCTACCACCAAAACCACTGGGACGTGATGCTATGTTGGCGGAGGAAGACCACTCCACGGTCTAGGACTGATGTGCTTGAAGAGCCTCGAAGGAGAGGACATGAGAGTAAACATCAGCATATGGAACCGAGACGTTGCCGATATTGAGAGCACCGGCGATGGAGTTGTATCTGGGGCCTAGGCCGGTGACGATGTGATCGACGAGCTCATCATCGGTGATGGGGGCGCCAGCGGTGGCCATGGCATCGATGAAGCTCTTCATCATGTGCATGTACTTCACCGCCGACATATCTTCCTTTCTCGTCGTCTGCAGCTGACGACGGATGTGCCGCACATTAGCGCGGTTTTGAGCGCCAAACATGGTGTGGACGGCAGCCCATACCGCTGCCGTCGTATTGCAGCCGATGAGCTGCGTGGCGATGTCCTCCTCCATGGAGGAAATAAGAAGGGCGAGCACCTTCTGGTCCAGCGACCACCAGCGCACATACTCGAGGTTGAGGATGGTCTGGGCGGCGTCATCGGTACCTTCAGTGACGGTCTTCGTCGAAGCGGGCACGGAGTTGTTGAGGAAGCCATGCAGATGAGTGATACGTTGCTAACGTATCTATAATTTTTGATGTTCTATGCTTATTTTATATCTATTTTCTTATGTTTTATCCATACTTTGGAGTATTTCTACACATTTTTCTGGGACTAACCTATTAACAAGATGTCACAGTGACAGTTGCCTGTTTTCTGTTGTTTTTGGTTCCAAAAAAGCCAGAAAATAAATATTCTCGGAATTGGATAGGACAAAAGTCAAAGTCAATATTTCACCAAGGGGAACACGGAGCTAGAAGACGAGACGGAGAGGGGCCAGTGGCCGGCCACACCACCTGGCCACACGGCCAGGCCTGGCCCATGCCAGGGGTGGTGCGTGTAACACCCTCGAATCGGCCCTATGCAGATTTTAGCGCTTTCGGCCAAACCCGCATAGAAACGATTCAAGGACGCCCACCAGGCACTTGCGTGCGGGTGGAAAACGAAATAATACCATTACACAATAGTTCACGATGGGACCCACAACACATATATATACAACAACGACTCATTGAGTCAAGAATACAGATATACAGTACAAAGATCCAAATCACCTTGAAACGATACAACATCCGAGTACGGATAAGATGCAAATGGGGCTAAGAGCCCTGAAGAATAACCAATGACGTCCATAACCCTGCCCACGCCAAGCCGGAAGGGTAACCCTGCTAAAGACGTCGAACTTATACCTATTAAACAAAAGGGGTGCCGACAAAGGGCGAAGGAAAAAGGGAACGGTCAGTACTGAGGCCAGTACACGGCGAGGCTAGAATTCGGCGGCTCTCGCCTACATAGGTATGGTGGACTGAAGCGGCAGCGCAACATGCACTAAACAATCTATAGAGACTCGATTCAACCTGTCGGCTATTAGAGAGGGATAAGAAAGACCTATTCGGATCCAACCTGATAGTAACACCAAAACATACCCATCCTGGTATTTCCCCCTCGAGACCAAACGAGGAAGTCAGACCGAGGAACTCACACAGTTGGCAGTTTTATTCATTCATTCCATTATAGTTGCAACAGTTACTAGTCAGATATAGATAGCACGAGTCATCCTGATATCATAAGCAGTGGGCAGTTTTAGTTAACCAGCCCGTTGTAGTTGCAATACTTACTAGTCATATACAAATAGCATGAGACCTCCCAAAACCAGCAGTTGTTAGCACTTTTATTTACTCATTCGGTTGTAGTGAATCTGATTACTAGACATGTCAAAGTCAAATTTATAGCACTACTTTAGTTATAGTTGTCTATGATCGAGATACTGTGCTCCAATTCGTCCATAACCACGGACACGGCTTTCAGAAAGTTTTACCCTGCAGGGGTGCACAAATAGCAACACACACATGATCAACCTCGGGAAGAACCAAATAAAACACAACGAGGCCTCACGACAAAGCATTCACAGGATTCATAAATCATTTCAGGGGCCACCCCACTAAGGGCCTATTTGTTTGGGCTGTGGCTGGCTGTGCAGCTGTGCAGAGAAAGCTGCTATGCAGGGAAAGCTACTTCTCTGAGTTTAACTGTTTGGCAACTTGGCTGGGTGTCTGGCTGTGTACTAAGAAATTGTCTGTATTGTCCCTATAATTAATATAACATGTAAACTTCACTTTTGAAGTGCATAAACGCATATGTCATTATTACATACCATATGTCACATATTGGTTTGTCCAAAATACATATCCGACCATTACACAAAATAAGATAGCATCATAATGAACATAGATAGATACATCCACACCGATCGAACCAATCATCTTCTTCTAGCATTGTATAATGCGGTAGCGATACAATCACGTGTTGAGTTCATGTCTACCGTGTGTAGTCCACTCGGAGCGGTATCACCGGCTGATGTTACTGATTGCCTTTGGACCTTAGAAAGTGTAGCATCCTAATTGTCTAACAATTGCAATGCTACTAGCCTAGTCTATATATATGCTACTTCCTACATATAATTGTTGCATCATAAATATATCATGCTCATGTCATCATGCCACCTTGCATTTGAGCATCATATAAAACCCTTGTCATTTGGTTCTTATCTCATATGCATTATTAATTGTATTTGCCTCTTGATATATTGTATTTGGTTCTTGATAAATGCTGGATGCCCAAGTTGAGTTGGGGGCATATATTTTGTCTAACTCCACCACCCCATCATTCCACCATTCCACCATATGTGAGAATTGCATTTTATTTGGTTTTACCTCTAGCTCATGTGGGTTGGGATGGATCCAATTCTATTTTCCACATGCTCTCATATTTGCATCATGTTGTTTTCACATTATTAATATGTGGAGCCACCTTTGCATGCATTATGAGTGGTGCCCCTTTTTCCTAGCTTTCATATGGGTTATTATGGACTTATGTTCATGTTGGGATATTTTTGGGCTTACTAAATACCTAGTGGCACATACACACTAGCATGTCCCATTTTTATTCAAATATGAGCATCTCCATATACTCCACATGGAACATTCTTTTATTCTTTTAGCTTGGCCTTACTCCATCATTTTGGAATGCACATGTATAAAAGCCATGATTATTTATTTTGTTTTCACAAGATTAAAACATGGTATTTAATGCCTTGCATGGGCCATGCAACAATCACCACCATGTGTTTCTCCTTTGGTTTTTATTTGATTTTTTAGTGGATCATCTTCTTGAGCTCTCTCTTTCTCTAAATCCTCTTCCACCTTGATCTGGTATCCTTGCCATGTGCATCAAGGTCTCCTTTCTCATCTACTCTCACAAGTGCTTGTACCCATGTATGGTCATGTGAGCTCTTTTCCCTCATCACCTTTTTCTCTCATCTCTATCTCCATGTCATCACCACACACTTGGTGGAGCTTGTTATTAATCATGTTAAAACCCTACACCATGTCCTCTCCTTCCTCTCCTTCTCACCCTCCATCCATGTATGACCTAGTGTGACTATAACCAAACCCTAACACCCTACCCTCTCTCACTAATATCTCTCTCTAACCCTCTCTCCAAACCCTAATATCTAACTAGCCCCTAACTCCATGCAATCCCCATGCTGAGGCTTCCCTCTCTTCCCCTCCCTGCCAGCAGGCCCCACTAGCCTCTCTCTCTAACCCTAAACCGGGCCTCACTCTAAACCTAGCCCTAGCCGAAGCATGCCTAGCTAACCCGACCCCTCTCTCCATTCTCTCTCCCTCTCGTGCTCAGCAGGTCCCACACCGAGCCAGCCCCACAGCCTCGCCGTCCCCACCTGGCAGCCCTACCCATGCCTGCCCTGGCCTCCCACGCCGAGCACATGCTTGAGAAGGACAAGGAGGGAAGGTGGCACCCGAGCCACCTTTTTCTTTCTCCTCTCCACCGATTCCCCACGGCATCCTCCTCTCTCTCCCTCGCTCTTATCTTTTCCCCACGCCTCCTCTGACTCCTAGATCCCGAGGACCTCGCCTTCTCCTCCCCACCGATGCCACCTTCTTCTCCAACTTCGGCCGCCGCTCTCAGGATCTCCTTCACCTGCTCGTTCTAGCCGGCGGCGAGACGTTGTGGTCGTCAAGGAAGAGCAAACCGTACCCCAGCATTGCCCCTGTACCCGTAGACGTGGAGAAGGAGCCCTAGAACCACCAGAACCACCGCTGCACGCTGACGGAAACCCTAGCTATGGTCTGTTAGCTCCGTCAGCGATCTGCAGCGCCCCCTCCCGATCTGACCACGTCAACCTCTCCGCGGTGAGTCCTCCTGCCGCCTAGACACCCTCTGTCTCGCCGTAGACCCTCTGCCTCACCGGGCGTTTCACCGAACGCTCTCTGTGCGCCGTCGGCCGCTGGCGTCTGCCGCCTCTGTGCCGCGCCACGCCTCACCTAGCCGCCCTACTCCCTCCTGTCAACACCCCACAGCCTACCGCAGTGGCTACCGCCTCCGAGCGCGAGCCCCATGTCCCCGGTTCGAGCCCCACCGCGCCATGACTTTCCGCCGCCAGCCTCGTCAGAACGTGGAGAAGATCCATAGTGGCCGCTGCCACTTTGCATATCCCCCCTACATTTTTGTCTCGTCAACCCGCGCTCCGTCTAACCCCACCAGTCAGCCGTCCCACGCTTTAGCAGAAAAGCCCCCTAGGTCCCAAACACCCTCACCCGCAGTCCCCGGATCCACCACGTGTCGCCCACTGGCTGGCCGCGCGCGTAGTGGACCCACGGCTTCGCTGGACCCACCTGTCAGTCACCTGGACTAGCCTCTGAGCCGGTGGGAAAAGTTTCGGCGCGTCTTTTCCGCACAATCAGCGCTGGCCCACCCGTCAGTGACTTGGGCTAAGTTTCGCTGAGTGTAAAAAGTTTTCCTGATTTTCAGTTTAATAAAATAATTTTCAGTAAATGTTTAAATACAAATTCAAATCTGTTTTTAAATTATAAATCCAAATAATACATATGATATATGTTTTTGAATCAGAAGAATGTGAGGAATTCAAATATGCTATTCAAAATATTATTTGAGCACTTTAAAATTTCGAGATGATTAAAATTACAAGAAATTGCCCTTTTCTTAATTAATTAATAACTTTAGTTTTATAACTCCAAATTCGACAAATAATATGTCTCAATCGATCAACGCGACGAGCCCGTGCTAACTATGCATTCCATGTTCTGAATTGCAGCATGCATCATATAAATATAAAGTATACAGCAAGTGTTATGAGAGCAAAACATGACTAAAACTTAATGAAATGTTTTACTCTTGTACCCCACACCTCACCCATTCCATGCTACTTTATTACCATGTAAATTGTGCATCATTCATCATGGCATGCTTGTTTGCTTGTCGAATTTCAATACATATGCTTGTGCACTTTATTTATGTTGGCCTTGTTTGTTTGGTTCTTCTTCGAATAGACGTTGTGCAGGGGATATATCAGGAATCCCAGGAGCACTACCCAGATCCTTCTCTCGCTTCAACTGAGCTGCCAGGAAAGCACTACCACATGCTTGCATACATATAGTACCTATTGCCTCTATCTTATTCTTGCATCATTGAGTCACGATTGCATTAAATTGAATCCCAAGTACTGTATAGCCTTTACTTTTAAACCCCACCGAAGCTTGTTCCTCCATCCCATGAGCCTTTACTATAGGAGTTGTTTGAGCCATGCGGGTCGTAGAACAGCATGTGTAGGGTATGTGAGTGTCTGATGGATAACGAGGTACCTAAACAACTTAACCTGAGTAGTAATGGGATAACTAATGAAAGTGGCACCGGTGAGCAATATCTGCTATTTGGTTCTTCATGCTCACTTGTGTCCCGTAGGACCCTGAGTACTTGATTCCTGTTCCTTGACTATTCGCACTATCCACATCCGGGAGGCCTTATGGACCCCCCTGAGCCATACCTTGATTCATTCTTATTTCTTGGAGCCACAAAGTAGTTTGGGGCTTTATTACTATCCTGTACTTATGCCATGCTTTACTGCTTTATTTAAGATTGTGCGTGGAGCACCTGTACTGTTTTGGATCGTGACACGTTTTTGCTGTATCGACAAGCCCAGTCACACTTTCGGGTTCCCAGTCGTTTACCGCCGTCCACACAAACCCTGGGTCCGTTCCAGAGCCGGCCAACTTCGTTGCTGGTAGCTTAGTGGGGTGGCCCCCTGAAACATTTTTGAATCCTGTGATCGCTTTGTCGTGAATGCCTCGTTGGGTTTTGATTTGGTTTTTCCGAGGTTGATCGAGTGTGTGTTGCTATTTGTGCACCCCTGCAGGGTAAATCTTTTTGAAAGCCGTGTCCGCGGTTATGGACGACTTGGATCACAGTTTCTCGATCATAGACAAGTATAACTAAAGTACCGCTTTTAAATTAACTAAGTACCTGACTAGTAAATAGTGCAACACTCCTGGAATGGTTAATAAAACTGCCAACGGATGGGGGGTTGTTCGTCCGCTTTCTCGTTGGTAAGCGAGAAGGAGGATGGATTTGTTAATTATACTGTTATAACTGTTGTTACTAATTAACGGACATCCGTCTATCATTGGTTAGGCGGATGGTTAGCGAGTATCTATAGACTTGTTAGTTATTATCTTTTGCTGCAATTGCGTCACCCCAGGTATATGTCCCCTTTAGAGGCATAAAGACTTGCTGAGTACCCCTAGGGTCTCACACGATAAATTGTTTGATTCAGATGAACAGGTGTATTCGCAAGATGGATACTGGGTGGAGGAGACAGACGATGTTGGCAACAATCACTCAGTGTAGAGATTCCGGGAACGGGGATCCATGAGATCTGTGGGCGGGATGTGTTTATTTTTGTGGCATCTTATGCCGATTTGCTTCTTATCCGTACTCGGATCTTGTCTTTCGCTTCCGCCTGATACTCTAATGTTTGATGTATGAGGAGCTATCCTAAATTATTATCTCTATATAGGATATTTGGATCTTGCCGTATGGCGTTGCAATATTTCTATTTCTTTTAGATGGAATGACTCTGAGGACTGTTGTATGTGGCTTGCATACATACTCACTTGTGTATGTAGTTGATCCCTTCGCCTGCCGATTACACCGCTCGTTCTTGTCCCGATGCTCTGAAAATGGTTAGGACGGCCGAAAGACCTACCTGTGAGTGGCCCTTGGCTCCACCGTACTATTTTAACCATTTTCGCTCATCCAGGCATGTAACTAAGAGCGTAATTCACCAAGGTAGTTACAGGAAGGTAGTTCTCGTCTGCATCACACCGATCAAACTGCTTGTCTCGTAAGTTGGAGTCTCTAATGAAATTGTGAAGCGCTATGCAAGCAAGAATAATTCTTTTCTGAGTAACCAGACCGTAAGAAGGAATATACTTCAATATGCGCCTCTTGTTTTTCAATATACCGAAGACACGCTCGATAGCATTCCGTAGCGATGAGTGTAGATAGTTAAAAATCTCTTCCCTATTTGTTGGTCTTCCTTCTCGACGAAAATCTGGTATGTGGTATGTGTTCTCCTTGAAAGGAGCCAAGAACCCTTTTCTGTTTGGATAACCAGAATCAACAAGGTAATATGTATCTGCACATGAACAAAAAAATCAAACAACAATGACAATGCATTTGTAACTATGTGTGTACCATGCAGACAAAGATATAGAATATTACCACCAGGAGGGGTCGGGAACTGTTCTGGATACTTCTCAATAGCGCGTTGTAGAATGTGTGTATCATGCGCCGAACCAGGCCATCTAGCAACAACAAAGGTGAATCTCAAATCGAAGTCACATATCGCCAGAATATTCTGTGATGTATAACCATGCCTTCCTGTATGGTTAACCGCCTCTTCTGTAGGCACTTCAACTGGAATGTGCGACCCATCTATGGCGCCAATGGCATCTTTGAAATGAGGCCAAAAGCATGCATCTTGAAGTCTTGGATGCACATCCTTGAAATTTCGATCTACTGGCCTTATGTTATCCCTACCCAACTTGTTCAAGCAATTCAAAACCATGTGGAACTTCCTATGAATTGTTTCGGTTGAACGACTAAAATGGTTCTCAACTTGGCTAAATGACTGTGGTCCTCCAACCATCCATAGAAACATAGCTAGACATTCAACAGATGACATGTCTCTAGTTGACACTAACCCATATCTAGAAACTAGAAGGTTATGCAATTCGTGAAACACATCAGGGTACATTCTAAACATTTTGTAGCATCTTTTCCTATTTCCAAGTTGTTCATTCACCCATTCAAGCCCAGTTTGCTCCGGAGTCCTCCTAGGTTCTTTATTCAAATACTTCTGGCTATAGAGATTACCATAGTATCCCAACACGGCAAGGTCATGCGCCATTCCGAGCAACTGCCGCGTCCTTTCTAGTTTGTACTCACGATCATCATCACCATCATCCATCTGCAAAGAGAAAATTAGAACATGTCAAAATGCTTCACACATTAATTTACTAGACATGCATCAATCAACGAATGCTTCACACTTTAATTTAGTACACATGCATCAATCAATGAATGCTTCACACATTAATTTACTAGACATGCATCAATCAATAGATAGTCTCACCAAATAATATCCATAATGGTACAGGAATCGAATAGTAACGAGTAGTTTTACAATCATCACAAATAGTCCTGACCAAATAAAATAGAAAGGAATAATAACCAGTAGTCTCCAAAACATGGTACGCACAAGATCTGCAGTGATAACAAATAAATGGTGCACACACTACTTGTTCATCTCATCGTGTGTCCTATGGAGCCAATCGAGCCTGCCCTCAATTGTTGCAAATGCTGCAAACACCTCCCTCTGATCCTTGTTCATAGCTAGCTTGCACGCAGTGTACATGATAGCAGTTCCTTCAAGCACTCCACAATCTCGAACCATCCCTAAAAATTCCTTCATAGTTGGGACCTCATCACCTTTGCTACAAGAACTGCCTTCAGTGTGTCTTGAAACAATTGTGTTCAATGCATTGTTGTAAGCCGAGAAAAAATCCTTCTCTGCATGCTTGCGTTTCCCTGTTAACTTTGAGGAATCCTTCTCATCATCAAGCATTATTGGAGCTTCCTTGCCAGATCCTTCTTCCTCACCTGCAATGGCTGCTGATTCTCCAGTGACATGAGCCTTCCTAAACATAACATCCTGTTGTTCCAAGTTGGCAGGTGGACCATTCCTAAACTTTGCATGGTCAGGGCGAATCTGAAAATAAAAATATTATGGAGATATCAGTCCAATGATCATAATAACAATACAAAAGGAAAGACAAGTAAATACATGATAACTTACAGCTAGGTGATTCTTCCACCAATCATCATCTGCATCCATAGTTTTTGCTATAGGATCCCAACCCAGCCCGGTCGCATTTTGCAATTCCATCCACCCCGTGTAATCCTTCTTCAAAGAATCCCATTTGTTCTTGAATTGCTTCTGCATTCTTCTTTCCCCTGTTTTCGCAGCAAATTTGTCCCCAAGATTCTTGTAACCCTTTCTACTCAAACAACCCCCTTCCCTATTGTTGCCGTTCACTTCCTCCATACAAATGTCGCAGAAAACTCTAGTGTAGTATGCATCCCAAACCGCCTTCGACATTGCAAATGAATCTCAAGCTATAACAGAAAAAAATTACTAAAGAGCATTTTATTTCCACCAAGCAACATAAGTTACAGCAGTACCAAGCAACATACTTTCTAGCAATACCATGTACCAATATTTCTAGCAGTACCACCAAGCAATATTGCTAGCAGTACCATGTACAACAAGCAATATTTCTAGCAGTACCACCAAGTAATATTGCTAGCAGTACCATGTCCAACAACCAATCTTTCTAGCAGTACCACCAAGCAATCTTTCTAGCAGTACCATGTCCACACAGTCCACACTCGAATATTTCTATATGTACCATGTCCATGCATCAAACTAGCATCACAAAATCGGAAGGTATATCTAGTAGTACCATGTCCAACCAATCTTTCTAGCAGTACCATGTCCACACATCAAATATTTCTAGCAGTACTCTGTGCACACATCAAAACCGCATTCCCAAATCGGAGGGTAGAAGCAGATTCTCACCTGTGACTGACAAAATCGATCGGGGAGGAGGGCAGCCGGCGATAAGGTCGGTCGACGGTGGGAGAAACTCCAGAGACGAGGTCGGGACGGATGACCTCTGCAGCGGGGGACGAGAGCAGCCGGCGATGAGGTTGGGATGGAGGACCTCTACAGCGGGGGAAGGTATGGCGGTGGGGAGGAGGTCTAGCAGGGAAGGAAGGGCGGCGGGGGAAGGTCTGGTGGCGGTGGCTGAAGCTCTGGCGGCAGCGGCGGCTGAAGCTCTGGCGGTGGCGGTTGAACCCTACGCGTCGGGGTGGGCGACGGGCTGGGCGACGGGGTGGGCGTCGGGTGGGGAGGACGAAATTCTCGGGTAGTTTTTGTTTTTTCTTTTCCACCAATGAGTGCTAGCGTTGGGTGGCATTCCGGTTGTAAAATTTGATGAACCTGAAATCTGTCGCTTCGGTGCTCCGCGGGAAGCCGCAGGAAGCACCCGCGGACATGCTTCCCGGGTTTGCCTATTTCAGCCACTGCTTCGGCCGAAGCCTACCGCACAGTTGTGCCGTTTGGATCGTTTTTTTGGCTTTTTTCTATGGAAAGCCACCAAAAGCCCAAACAAACACCCACTAAGCTACCCGCAACAAAGTTGGTTGGCTCCGAGACGGACCCAGGGTTTGTGACTATGGATGTAAACGACTGGAAACCCGAAAGTGTGACTAGGCTTGTCGATACCGCGAAAACATTCCACGTTCCAAAACAGTACAGGTGCTCCACGCATAATCGTAAATAAAGAAGTAAAGCATGGCATAAGTACATGATAGTAATAAAGTCCCAAACTACTGGCCCCAAGAAATAAGAAATGAATCAAGCTCTAGCTAAGGGGATTCATGGTCCCACATGCGGATAGTGTGATAGTCAAGGAACATGTGTCAAGTACTCGGGGCCAACGGGACACAAGTGAGCGGTTAAAAACCAAATATTTTCTATTGCCTACCGATGCCTCTGCATTAGTTATAACTATTTCCAGCATTTTAATCAAGTTGTATTTAAACTCATGATCATATCCACCATTAAGCATGTGCTAACTTTCCAACAACGATGGAACAACAACGACTCGAAGCAGCACTTGAGCAAGCAACTACGACTCGCAAGGCCAACTATCTATCAAATAACAGGCAATAGGATTTGTCCCAGGCAATATAGAGGCTGCAGGGAATATAAATGGTGCACAGAAACTAAAGCATCACAACAGGGATAGCAATAGATTAATAGGAGGAAGTAAAGACTATAAATGTAAAATAGGTAGAAAGGGGGAGATTTCTCGCCTAGGAAACACTACGAAGGTTCATCTCGAGATCAGGTCGACACTCGCATCCGCTCAACGGCCTAATCTGTGAAGAAGCAAAGCACTAGAAGAAACACCGGATACACTATTTAATACTATGGCAGAAGATCGGGCATGATACATGTATGATGCATGACATGGCAAAGATGCGATGCAATTAGACAATATTAAGCGGAATCGAGATCCCGACAATTAATTAATAGGTTCATGTTGTTTAGGTACCCCGCAATTTAAATGTTGACTTAACAAGGCAAAACATGGCATCGGTTCGCTACACAAATTTAAATGGGCCAATATAAGGCTAGATTTGCCCACATATGGTCTCCATATTTAATTATGAGGTGAATCGGCATAATAACCTGGACCCACGAAATATGTATGCAAGCATGACTAATATGCAATAGATGAATGTCATATTTTATAAAAATAAGGGGGATCTCGGATAGGGGTCACACATCTAGGGTCAAAGATCTTAGGGTTCGAGGGTCGAGGTCTTCGGGTCTAAGCCTTCGGATCGGGGCTGAGGGTTTCCGTGTCGGGGGTCTTAGGGTCCGAGAAGTACATCTTGGCGACAAACGGGGAGTCGATGCCATTGTTATGGGGCCGGTCTTGCCTCTCCGGTGATGACCAAGAGCTACACCTGGTTGTGTGGTCTTTAGACAGCATCACACGATTCTTCAGATTCCCGGACGAGGTTGAGGTAGCCGATGTAGCCAAGCTCACCACATTGTCACTGCATCTAGGTACACCAACAACACCATCCATCAACATACATCATAACAACACGGAAAAATCAGAGGACCAACAAAGCTTGAGCAAGGTAGCAAGGATACATGCGGGCATGAGGTCGTCCTGGTCGGCCGGAAACAAGAGGCGAACTCGATCTGGTGCACCACGGTGGTGGTGTGCTTGCCGTAGGGCGGAGGTCAACGGAGGACGGCGATTAGCGTGACGCAGAGACTCGGGGTCACGGAGAAGGGCAATAGAGGCTCGCCGGCGGTGGCGGCTACACTGGGGACAGGGGCCAAGGGCGCAGGGAAGCAGACGGTGGCGGTGCTCGTGGGATGAGGAAGATGCGTAGAATGGCCGTGGTTCACAGGGGCGGAGGCGAGGTCGATGACGGAGGCCGGAAGGAAGAGGTGGCCGGGGTGGAGCTCCAGGGGCGTAGAAGCGGCCGAATGCGATGAGGAAGCAGTGTTCCGCAGCGGCGTGCTCGGCGGAGGCTTGCAGAGGCGCGCGAGGTCGAGGGTCGTCTCCGGTGAAGGGTAGGATCGACGGCGTGTGGTCGCGGGCTCCGTGAGACAGCGGGGATCAAAGAGGGACGGCCAGTCACGGTGGCACGGTGAGGAGACAGAGGGTGGGGCGCTCGCGATGGGGAAAGGAGAGGGAATCGCGGGGAGGGAGAGGAGGACGGGCGTCGGTGCAGGGTGGAGAGGCGTGCCACGCGCATGTTGCATCCCAGGGCAATGGGCAGGTGCATGCGTGGCTTCCGTGCGACGCGGGCGGGGCTGGGTCATGTTGCTACTATCACGCAGCTATGGGGTGTGTGGCGGCGGTGGGGATTAGGGCTTGGGTAGGTTTAGACTAGGGTTTGGTCTAAAAGGGTAGGTGGTTTTGGGCCGGGTCGGGATTGTAGGTAGCTGGCTATGCCTTTGGCATGGCCGGCTGCCTCTCCCTAAAAACACTTTTATTTTTATTTCTCTTTAGAATACTTATGTAAATATCTTTTGACAAATAAAAATAACGGGAAGAGACCGGGGTTTTGATTTGGATAAAGAGGGGGGGAATTTTAGAAAACAAAACTAGGCTTTTAGAAAATAATTTTTGACGAACTTATGCATGATGACATGACGATGCTCAAATGCAATGTGGCATGATGACATGAGCATGTGGTCATGATGATGCACAAAATAAAAATAACATGCTATTTTCTAGTAGTGGTTTTACCGGGGTATTACAATTCGACACCACTAACAATGGATCTCGCCCTCAAGATCCGCCTCATAGAATGGGGGAGAAGGCTGATGATCAGATGCTTCTTACTTTGTGTAGATCCTCGTGACACCACTAACAAGGATTCTTTCAATGTCTTGAATCGGCGACACCACCAACAAGGGATCGTTGCTAACGTTCATTGAGAGAACACTTTGGAGAACAAATACGAAGATAGAGGTATCAAAAGATAAGGCCACCTTTAACTTCCATGAGAAGAGAGAATAAGTGCAATCTAATCCACTTCAATGTACGGGAGCGAATAGAATGAGCAGTCAGCATGGGGGCCAATCCATCACGCACCCAAACTATTACTCCGCACACTCAGTATAAAATCGTGCGACCCATTCTCGGAATTCAGATTGAAGATCTCGACAAACGAGGTTCAAAAACAAAGGAGTGATGCAGAATCTTCATTGGATCTGATGTAGACGATGTTGTCACGTTGGAACACAACGGAAGATAAAAAGAAAGATTTCAGTGGGTTTTGATCCACCGAAAGGTACAATAGATGAAGGTTACCCAGATAGCACGAAGACCGGATGTGGAAACACCGTTTCAAGAGGAAGGAACCTAAACCTTGAAGGTACGACAAAACCCCAACCACGAGAAATCCTGGACTTGAAGAAAGGTAAGAGAACAGATTCAAAACTCGCAAAGGTAAGAGGAGAATAGCATAGGGGCAAGGAGTAAAAACAGACCTACTCAGATCTATCCAACCGATTTTGCAAAATAGTTTTGACACTCTACATCGGCCGTTAGCTAGGTTATCCTACAGGCTAGACCAGTGGGGTATCGCAACTGCTGAGCTATGATACCACTTTGTAACACCCTCGAATCGGCCCTATGCAGATTTCAGCGCTTCCGGCCAAACACGCATAGAAACGATTCAAGGACGCCCACCAAGCACTTGCGTGCGGGTGGAAAACGAAATAATACCATTACACAATAGTTCACGATGGAACCCACAACACATATATATACAACAATGACTCATTGAGTCAAGAATACAGATATACAGTACAAAGATCCAAATCACCTTGAAACGATACAACATCTGAGTACGGATAAGATGCCGATGGGGCTAAGAGCCCTGAAGAATAACCAATGGCGTCCATAACCCTGCCCAGGCCAATCCGGAAGGGTAACCCTGCTAACGATGTCAAACTTATACCTGTTAAACAAAAGGGGTGCTGACAAAGGGCGAAGGAAAAAGGGAGCAGTCAGTACTGAGGCCAGTACACGGCGAGGCTAGAATTCGGCGGCTCTCGCCTACATAGGTATGGTGGACTGAAGCGGCAGTGCAGCATGCACTAAACAATCTATAGAGACTCGATTCAACCTGTCGGCTATTAGAGAGGGATAAGAAAGACCTATTCGGATCCAACCTGATAGTAACACCAAAACATACCCATCCTGGTATTTCCCCCTCGAGACCAAACGAGGAAGTCAGACCGAGGAACTCACACAGTTGGCAGTTTTATTCATTCATTCCATTATAGTTGCAGCACTTACTAGTCAGATATAGATAGCACAAGTCATCCTGATATCATAAGCAGTGGGCAGTTTTAGTTAACCATTCCGTTGTAGTTGCAATACTTACTAGTCAGATACAAATAGCATGAGACCTCCCAAAACCAGCAGTTGTTAGCACTTTTATTTACTCATTCCGTTGTAGTGAATCTGATTACTAGACATGTCAAAGTCAAATTTATAGCACTACTTTAGTTATAGTTGTCTATGATTGAGATACGGTGCTCCGAGTCATCCATAACCACGGACACGGCTTTTAGAAAGTTTTACCCTTCAGGGGTGCACAAATAGCAACACACACACGATCAACCTCGGGAAGAACCAAATAAAACGCAACGAGGCCTCACGACAAAGCATTCATAGGATTAATAAATCATTTCAGGGGGCCACCCCAATAAGCTACCCACAACGAAGTTGGCCGGCTCCAAGACGGACCCAGGGTTTGTGACAATGGCTGTAAACGACTGGGAACCCAAAAGTGTGACTGGGCTTGTCGATACCATGAAAACATTCCACGTTCCAAACAGATGTTCCACGCACAATCGTAAATAAAGTAGTAAAGCATAGCATAAGTACAGGATAGTAATAAAGTCCCAAACTACTTTGTGGCCCCAAGAAATAAGAAATGAATCAAGCTCTGGCTAAGGGGATTCATGGTCCCACATGCGGATAGTGCGATAGTCAAGGAACATGTATCAAGTACTCGGGGCCTACGGGACACAAGTGAGCGGTCAAAAAAAACAAATATTTGCTATTGCCCACCGATGCCTCATCATTAGTTATAACTATTCCCAGCATTTTAATCAAGTTGTATTTAAAGTCATGATCATCTCCACCATTAAACATCTCCACCAATAAGCATTGATACATTGCAAATGTATCTATAATTTTTTATGTTCCATGCTTGGTTTTATCCACTTTCTTGTGTTTTGTCCACACTTTGGAGTACTTTTCATACGATTTCTTGGACTAACCTATTAACAAGAGCCACAGTGCCAGCTGCCTATTTTCTGCTGTTTTTGGTTCCAGGAAAGTCAGAAAATGAATATTCTCAGAATTGGACGGGACAAAAGCCAAAGTGCCTATTTTTCCGGAACACTCATGGAGCTAGAATACGAGACGGAGGAGGGTCAGGGATTGGCCACAACCCCCCCCCCCCCAGGCGCGGGCTAGGCCTGGCCGCGCTAGGGCATGGTCTGGCCGCCCCAGGCACCCCCTTGGTCTCCCTCTTTGCCTATAAGAAGCCTTCTGACCTAAAAACTCCAGGGGGGTCGACGTTTTTCCAGAAGGAGTTCCGCTCCGCCGCCACCACCAGATTCCACGAAACAGCACTAGAAACTCCGTTCCGGCACCCTGCCGGGACGGGGAATTGGAGGAGATCATCGCCATCATCATCACCATCGCTTCTCCATCGACCATCCATGTTTCCCCCATCTATGAGTGAGTAATCCCCCACTGTAGGCTATGGGGATGGTAGGGATTGGATGAGATCGTTCATGTAATGGCATCAGATTGTTAGGGCATGGTGCCTAGTATCTTTTATTAGTGCTTTATGACTTTGTTGCGACTTGTTGTGCTTAATGCTTGTCACTAGGGCCCAAGTGCCGTGATTTCAGATCTGAACATGTTATTGATTTATTATGATAGTATTGTTTTTGGTCTTATCTACAAGTTGTATACACACGTTGTTGTCCGGAACCAATGGCCCCGAAGTGACAGAAATCGGGATAACTGGAGGGAATGGCTTTGATGTGATGATCACATGTGTTCACGAAGTGTTAATGCTTTGCTCCGGTGCTCTATTAAAAGGAGCACCTTAATTGCCAGCAGTTCCCTTGAGGCCCCGCTGCAAACAGGCTGGCAGGACAAAAGATGTTGTGCAAGTTCTCATTGCAAGCACGTATGACTATATATGGAACACATGCCTAGGATTATCTAGTACTTGGATGCTTTATCTTATTTATCTGCAATCGCCCTATGTTTTGATTGCTATGTGAATTGTCTTGTCCATGCAACACCCGTCCATCCATCCCTATGCCTACCACACTCGAATCCTACTGTTTACTGTTATTGTTACTACTGTCTTTACTTTACTACTGTTGTTACTTTACTATTCCTACTACAAAACTGTTGCTACTGTGAGCAAGATTGTTTCCAGGTGCATCTGAATTGAGAACTAAGTTGTTAAGGCTTATAAATATTCTTTGGCTCCCTTTGTGTCGAATCAATAAATTGGTTTCACTTCCCTCGAAAATACTGTGATACACCCCCTATACTTGTGGGTCATCAAGACTATTTTCTGGCGCTGTTGCCGGGGAGCATAGCTTTATTTATCAAATCCACTTGGAATCACTATTGTTCAAGCTTAGTTTATTTCCGCCTTGTTTGCTTGTTTCTTTATCAAAAATACAAAAAAAATAGTTCCTACTCTAGTTGTTATTTTTGTTGGTCTGTTATTGTCTTGCTTTATCATGCTCATTATCAATGGTTGGTTTCTTTGAAACTGAATCTTATTGGCAAGGTGGGTTCACGGAAGATCAAAAATACTATTATAAGGAACACCGCTTGTCACAAAAAGGGAAACACTTATGGGAACAAATTGATAAATTGTATACCATTGCTAGAAACGTGTGCTCTACTTATAATGTTACTTATTGCTTTGATAAATCTTGTTGCTGTAGGAGGTACAAACACCTCCCTTTTCAATGTGAGTATAATGATAATGTTATCATATCTTCTTATGTTAAGGGAAATTATGACTTTTATGATGTGGAACAAATTGAGGAATTTATTGCTTGGAAGGGTGCTTTTGAACTTGCTAGTTTGCTTGAAAATATTGATGATTCACCTTACAAATATGAGGTTTATGGTATACTTAAATTTTGCTTTGATAATTACAAGGAAGAAAATGGCTATATTCTTGAATATATTAATAGATGCTTTCCACAAATGGAAGAGACTAATGCCTTGCAGGATCCTATGGAAGAAGAAATTGATGAACCTGGAATCTCATTAGATGAAAAAGAGGAGGAGAGTGATGAACAAAAGGAGGAAGAATGGATTAGCTACCCATACCTACCTTCTAATGAGAGTAACTCTTTATCCCTTACATTATTTGATTATCCCCCATGCTTACTAAAGGAGGATGAATGTTATGTTCCTGAGGATTCTTTTGAAAATGTTTGTAATAAAGCTCTAGTGCTTGTAGATCATGAAAATCATGCTTTATGTGATAGTTATATTGTTGAGTTTGTTCATGAGGCTACTGAAAATTATTATGAGAGAGGAAAATATGGTTGTAGAAGCCTTCATGGTATTGAAACACCTCTCTATGTGCTGAAAGTTTTGAAGTCACTCTTGTTTTATCTTCCTATGCCTGTCACTTTGTTCTTTGTGAATTTATTTGCATACACGATTCCTATGCATAGGAAGTGGGTTAGACTTAAATGTTTTTTGAATTTGCTTCTTGATGCTCTCTTTTACTTCAACTCATATTTCTTATGTGAGCATCCTCTCAAACTATCATGCCTGAAGATGATAATATGTCTATTATTCTTGGGAGACCTTTTCTTAATACTGTAGGAGCTGTTATTAATTGTAATCAAGGAAAGGTGACTTTCAATGTTAATGACAAGGAACATACTGTCTATTTCCCCAAGAAGATTGAAAGGACTTATGGTTTGAATTAAATTGAACATATTGAGGGTATTCAAGTTGAAGAGATATATTGTCCCATAGCAAGAGAAAAGTTTGAAACTATTAGGATTGGGACCATTGCTATCAAAGTTGAGGTAACATAATCACTAGTGGAATACAGAGTTTTGTCTCATATGAAATTGTTTTGGTAGCAAGACCTGATCAACCTTGTTAACACAAGGATTTCATTGAGTAAAACAATGTTTTCCACCATGATTATCTCCGCTTACTTCTATTCTATCCATTTTAGTTTTTTGCTTATGCCTAACTTAAAGGCGTTAAAGAAAAGTACTTATTGGGAGATAACCCAAAAGTTTTATATGAGTCTTGGAAGTTATTACCTCTCTAATAACCGCTACTTATCCTTTTTATTTGCTTTTTGTGCCAAGAGTAACCTCTAATGAGAGAGAAGTAATGATTGAGAAAGTTGTTGTCCTGAAACAGATTTTTGTGCTTCACCGTAAAAATTCGTGTAAAATCTCTGAAAATCTTTTTGAGGCGTGAATTTTTGTGCTTCTTCCCCAGGTTGTTATCTAACTTTCGGTAGTTCAACACTTTTTTATTTGAGGAACAGAAACTCTTCGAAAAAATTCGTTTTTACCTGCTGGTCCTTTTTGACAGATTTCTACCATTTTCTGCATTTCCTTCTTGTTGGTTCCTTTTTTGAGTTCTTTTGGGGAATTGAGCTTTTTGAGGGAAGTGCTACAGTAGCTAGTGTTCTAATGGAAGTTTATTTGGTGTTAGAACTGAACCTTAAGACCTTTTATCTTGAGTGCACTAATGTTGCTAATAAAGATTGTGTGAAGTTTTGTATGAAGGAAAAATTTCAGGTGTATGGAAGGAATGAGTAATGAGATGAAGGATGGACTAAAGCTCAAGATTGGGGATGCCACGTATGTCACCCCAAGAAATATCCAAGAATTACAAGAGTCAAAGCTTGGGGATGCCCAAGGTATCCCTTTCTTCATCAATAAAAATCCCAGGTTTCTTCCAAACGCTTCATTTTTATTGTTTCATGCACAGTTGTGTTGTTCTTGGAGCGTCTTCTTTTTTGTTTTTGTTTTGGTTTTTCGTTTGCTTGGTTTTCTTAGTTTGCTGAATAAATTGGTTGGACCTCCTCTTTCATAAATTGGTTTTCAAATAGTTTCGTTTGGTTTGGAAAAGAGTAGGAAAGTTCATGCTTAAGTGGTAAAGGGAGCTAGTTTTTGACTGTGGCCTATGCTTTGTCATGCCATGCTTGATATTTTTTTGGCTTTATGCTTAGTATTCTTTCCTGTAGCATGACTTGTTATAAACAATTGATATTGCTTAATGTGCCTTGGATGAACCATGTGTTGTTTTAGCATATTAAAGCATAGTATAGTGGTATTCTCCTTTGATGCTTTATTTGGGTTGACTTGGCGCATGCTCACACCATGTTATGACTATCTCAAGTCACCATAGCCTTTATGGTCCTTTAGTTTTCAACTTGTAGTATCACTTTATGCTTTGATCAATGATGTTTTGTCGCTCTGCATGATTGTGGCCATTATTGCTCTCTTAGTTTGTCGCTCCCAGTCTTTTGCTAGCCTCCACAACCAAGTATGAGTTCCGCTCATGCATCCAACTCCCTAAACCAAATTATTCCAAAGATTCCACCATACCTACCTACTAGCATATGCTATTCCAAGTATATTCATGCTTTTGTTTACCTTCCGAATTAAACTTGTTATGAGAACACTAGTAATTAAAGCTCTCACGAACTTGATTGCACACTTTACTTTTCTTGCCCTTAATAAACTTTAACCATTGTGTCGTCTATGTTGTATATGCTTGCACTTATTTGTTGGGAATTAGCAGAACCATGCTTTCATGGGGAACGCTTTCAGCATTGCACTTGGTACTTGTACCTAGTTGATATCATGCTCTTGTTCTAATGGAAGTTTATTTGGTGTTAGAACTGAACCTTAAGACCTTTTATCTTGAGTGCACTAATGTTGCTAATAAAGATTGTGTGAAGTTTTGTATGATGGAAAAAATTTAGGTGTATGGAAGGAATGAGTAATGAGATGAAGGATGGACTAAAGCTCAAGCTTGGGGATGCCACGCGTGTCACCCCAAGAAATATCCAAAAAGTACAGGCGTCAAACCTTGGGGATGCCCAAGGCATCCCCTTCTTCATCAATAAAAATCCCAGGTTTCTTCCAAACGCTTTATTTTTATTGTTTCATGCATAGTTGTGTTGTTCTTGGAGCGTCTTCTTTTTCGTTTTCGTTTTGGTTTTTGGTTTGCTTAGTTTGCTGAATAAATTGGTTGGACCTCCACTTTCATAAATTGGTTTTCAAATAGTTTGGTATGGTTTGGAAAAGAGTAGGAAAGTTCATGCTTAAGTGGTAAAGAGAGCTTGTTTTTGGCTGTGGCGTATGCTTTGTCATGCCATGCTTGATATTGTTTTGGCTTTATGCTTAGTATTCTTTGCTATAGCATGACTTGTTATAAACAATTGATATTGCTTAATGTGCCTTGGATGAACCATGTGTTGTTTTAGCATATTAAAGCATAGTATAGTGGTATTCTCCTTTGATGCTTTATTTGGGTTGACTTGGCGCATGCTCACACCATGTTATGACTATCTCAAGTCACCATAGCCTTTATGGTCCTTTAGTTTTCAACTTGTAGTATCACTTTATGCTTTGATCAATGATGTTTTGTCGCTCTGCATGATTGTGGCCATTATTGCTCTCTTAGTTTGTCGCTCCCAGTCTTTTGCTAGCCTCCACAACCAAGTATGAGTTCTGCTCATGCATCCAACTCCCTAAACCAAGTTATTCCAAAGATTCCACCATACCTACCTACTAGAATATGCTATTCCAAGTATATTCATGCTTTTGTTTACCTTCCGAATTAAACTTGTTATGAGAAAACTAGTAATTAAAGCTATCACGAACTTGATGGGACACTTTACTTTTCTTGCCCTTAATAAACTTGAACCATTGTGTCGTCTATGTTGTATATGCTCGCACTTATTTGTTGGGAATTAGCAGAACCATGCTTTCATGGGGAACGCTTTCAGCATTGCACTTGGTACTTGTACCTAGTTGATATCATGCTCTTGTTCTAATGGAAGTTTATTTGGTGTTAGAACTGAACCTTAAGACCTTTTATCTTGAGTGCACTAATGTTGCTAATAAAGATTGTGTGAAGTTTTGTATGATGGAAAAAATTTAGGTGTATGGAAGGAATGAGTAATGAGATGAAGGATGGACTAAAGCTCAAGCTTGGGGATGCCACGCGTGTCACCCAAGAAATATCCAAAAAGTACAGGCGTCAAACCTTGGGGATTCCCAAGGCATCCCCTTCTTCATCAATAAAAATCCCAGGTTTCTTCCAAACGCTTTATTTTTATTGTTTCATGCACAGTTGTGTTGTTCTTGGAGCGTCTTCTTTTTCGTTTTCGTTTTGGTTTTTGGTTTGCTTAGTTTGCTGAATAAATTGGTTGGACCTCCACTTTCATAAATTGGTTTTCAAATAGTTTGGTATGGTTTGGAAAAGAGTAGGAAAGTTCATGCTTAAGTGGTAAAGAGAGCTTGTTTTTGACTGTGGCGTATGCTTTGTCATGCCATGCTTGATATTGTTTTGGCTTTATGCTTAGTATTCTTTGCTATAGCATGACTTGTTATAAACAATTGAGATTGTTTAATGTGCCTTGGATGAATCATGCGTTGTTTTAGCATATTAAAGCATAGTATAGTGGTATTCTCCTTTGATGCTTTATTTGGGTTGACTTGGCGCATGCTCACACCATGTTATGACTATCTCAAGTCACCATAGCCTTTATGATCCTTTAGTTTTCAACTTGTAGTATCACTTTATGCTTTGATCAATGATGTTTTGTCGCTCTGCATGATTATGGCCATTATTGCTCTCTTAGTTTGTCGCTCCCAGTCTTTTGCTAGCCTCCACAACCAAGTATGAGTTCTGCTCATGCATCCAACTCCCTAAACCAAGTTATTCCAAAGAGTCCACCATACCTACCTACTAGCATATGCTATTCCAAGTATATTCATGCTTTTGTTTACCTTCCGAATTAAACTTGTTATGAGAAAACTAGTAATTAAAGCTATCACGAACTTGATGGGACACTTTACTTTTCTTGCCCTTAATAAACTTGAACCATTGTGTCGTCTATGTTGTATATTCTTGCACTTATTTGTTGGGAATTAGCAGAACCATGCTTTCATGGGGAACGCTTTCAACATTGCACTTGGTACTTGTACCTAGTTGATATCATGCTCTTTTGTATATGGATGTCGTCGGTGTGAAATGAAAGGGGAGCTTGTAAGTCCATGGAGTTATGTATATGTGTTAGAGAAACACCTGGGCCACTGGTCTAATCCATGCTGACATGGTGGAAACCTACAGCGTAACCATAATGAGTTGTCTATGTAGCATTCTTCTTATAAAAAAAGAGTCCTATATTGAGAAAAAAAGAGAAAAAGAAAAAAAAAGAGATATTATGAAAAGAGGAAAGAGAGAAAAAAGCACCATATTCCCATGGTAAATAAGAAGATTGCTAAGATGCTCATTGCCTGCTTGCCTTGTCATTTTGATATGGGGATTCTTCCGTATCATCGGGCAAGGGGTACCCCGTTGGCGGTTCTCTATGATACACATGTACTTACGATGACAAGAACTTACCGGTGACTAAACTTGAGTAGCATGATGAGCGGCCCTCGTATTCAAGGGACATGAGATTTCTAACTTATACTTCGTCAAGCATGTACACCATAGTTTGTTCACTTTAACCTTAATCACTTCAAGATGCTTATGATAGGGGCAATGAGAGCTGAAAGCTATAAGTACCATAATTTTTGGAAGCTCTTTATGAGACTTGAATCCCTGCTTCCTTTTATAAATGCCTTTCTTCCACCATTATATATTGAGTCTCCACCTTCTATCTTTATGCACCTACTTTGAGAGCATAGTGGCCATTCTTAGTTCTATGTGCATTGTCCCAAGACTTGTTGATTAATGCATACCTTGATATTGCTTGTTTTAAACTATTTGTATCTAGTCACTCTTATGAACTTTGAAGGTGTCCTATGCATTTATATTTGCTACTCTATGAGGGACAAGCTGAATACTACAATGCTATGTTTTCTTTATGTGAAACAAACAAACGTCATGCAAAGCATTGTTATTCATGAATCTTTTGTTTGTGCCTTTTCATGTTGCATCAAATTTTCTTTGTCTTATTGCTAGAACTTTGTCTTTCATGTTATGATTGAAGTACTATGATCCCAGCTTTAAATGTTTTACAAATACTTTGATCAAGTTTATGATGGTGCATGTCACCTCAAAAATTATTCTTTCTTTTTATCACTTACCTACTCGAGGACGAGCAGGAGTTAAGCTTGGGGATGTTGATACATTGCAAATGTATCTATAATTTTTGATGTTCCATGCTTGGTTTTATCCACTTTCTTGTGTTTTGTCCACACTTTGGAGTACTTTTCATACGATTTCTTGGACTAACCTATTAACAAGAGCCATAGTGTCAGCTGCCTATTTTCTGCTGTTTTTGGTTCCAGGAAAGTCAGAAAATGAATATTCTCGGAATTGGACGGGACAAGAGCCAAAGTGCCTATTTTTCCGGAAGACTCACGGAGCCAGAATACGAGACGGAAGAGGGCCAGGGGCTGTCCACACCGCTCCCCAGGCGCGGGCTAGGCCTGGCCGCGCCAGGGCATGGTCTGGCCGCCCCAGGCACCCCCTCGATCTCCCTCTTCGCCATAAGAAGCCTTCTGACCTAAAAAATCCAGGATGTTTGACGTTTTTCTAAAAGGAGTTCCGCTCCGCCGCCACCACCAGATTCCACGAAACAGCACCAGAAACTCCGTTCTGGCACCCTGCCGGGACAGGGAATTGGAGGAGATCATCGCCATCATCATCATCATCGCTTCTCCATCGACCATCCATGTTTCCCCCATCTATGAGTGAGTAATCCCCCACTGTAGGCTATGGGGATGGTAGGGATTGGATGAGATCGTTCATGTAATGGCATCAGATTGTTAGGGCATGGTGCCTAGTATCTTTTATTAGTGCTTTATGACTTTGTTGCAACTTGTTGTGCTTAATGCTTGTCACTAGGGCCCAAGTGCCATGATTTCAGATCTGAACATGTTATTGATTCATTATGATAGTATTGTTTTTGCTCTTATCTATAAGTTGTATACACACGTTGTTGTCCGGAACCAATGGCCCCGAAGTGACAGAAATCGGGATAACCGGAGGAAATGGCTTTGATGTGAGGATCACATGTGTTCACGAAGTGTTAATGCTTTGCTCCGGTGCTCTATTAAAAGGAGCACCTTAATTGCCAGTAGTTCCCTTGAGGTCCTGCTGCAAACGGGCTGGCAAGACAAAAGATGTTGGGCAAGTTCTCATTGCGAGCACGTATGACTATATATGGAACACATGCCTAGGATTATCTAGTACTTGGATGTTTTATCTTATTTATCTGCAATCGCCCTATGTTCTGATTGCTATGTGAATTGTCATGTCCATACCACGCCCGTCCATCCATCCCTATGCCTACCGCACTCGAATCCTACTGTTTACTGCTATTGTTACTGCTGTCTTTACTTTACTACTGCTGTTACTTTACTATTCCTAGTACAAAACGGTTGCTACTGATAAACTACTGTGAGCAAGATTGTTTCCAGGTGCAACTGAATTGACAACTCAGTTGTTAAGGCTTATAAATATTCTTTGGCTTCCCTTGTGTCGAATCAATAAATTGGGTTTCACTTCCCTCGAAAATACTGCGATACACCCCCTATACTTGTGGGTCATCAAGCATGTGCTAACTTTCCAACAACGGTGGAACAACAACGACGCGAAGCAGCACCTGAGCAAGAAACTACGACTCGCAAGGCCGACTATCTATCAAACAATAGGCAATAGGATGTGTCCCAGGCAATATAGAGGCTACAGGGAATATAAATGGTGCACGAAAACTAAAGCATCGCAACACGGATAGCAATAGATCAACATGAGGAAGTAAAGACTATAAATGTAAAATAGGTAGAAAGGGGGAGATTGATCGCCCAGGAAACACTGCGAAGGTTCATCTCGAGATCGGGTCGACACTCGCATCCGCTCAACGGCCTAGTCCATGAAGAAGCAAAGCCCTAGAAGAAACACCGGTACAATATTTAATACTACGGCAGAAGATCGGGCATGATGCATGACATGGAAAAGATGCGATGCAATTAGGCAATATTAAGCGGAACCGAGATCCCGACAATTAATTAATAGGTTCATGTTGTTTAGGTACCCCGCAATTTAAATGTTGACTTAACAAGGCAAAACATGGCATCGGTTCGCTACACAAATTTAAATGGGCCAATATAAGGCTAGATTATCCCACATATGGTCTCCATATTTAATTATGAGATGAATCGGCATAATAACCTGGACCCACGAAATATGTATGCAAGCATGACAATTTAATATGCAACAGATGAATGTCATATTTTATAAAAATAAGGGGGATCTCAGATAGGGGCACACATCTAGGGTCGGAGATCTTGGGGTTCGAGGGTCGAGTTCTTCGGGTCTAAGCCTTCCGATCGGGGCTTCGGGGTTCCGTGTCAGGGGTCTTAAGGTCCAAGAAGTAGATCTTGGCGACAAACGGGGAGTCGATGCCATTGTTATGGGGTCGGTCTTGCCTCTCTGGTGATGACCAAGAGCTACACCTGGCCGCGTGGTCTTTAGACAGCATCACACGATTCTTCAGATTCCCGGACGAGGTTGGGGTAGCCGATGTAGCCAAGCTCACCACACTGTCACTGCATCTAGGTACACCGGCAACACCATCCCTCAACATACATCATAACAACACAGAAAAAGCAGAGGACCAATAGAGCTTGAGCAAGGTAGCAAGGATACGCGCGGACGTGAGGCCGTCCTGGTCGGCCGGAAACGGGAGGCGAACTCGATCTGGCACGCCGCGGTGGTGGTGTGCTTGGCGTAGGGCGGAGGTCAACAGAGGACAATGATCGGCGCGACGCAGAGACTCGGGGTCACGGAGAAGGGCGATAGAGGCTCGCCAGCGGTGGCAGCGACGCTGGGGACAGGGGCCGAGGGTACGGGGAAGCAGACGGTGGCGATGCTCGTGGGATGAGGAAGACGCGCAGAGCGGCCCTGGTCTGCAGGGGCGGAGGCAAGGTCGATGATGGAGGCCGGCAGGAAGAGGTGGTCGGGGCGGAGCTCCAGGGGCGCAGAGGCGGCTGGACGCAATGAGGAAGCAGTGTTCCGCAGCGGTGTGCTCGACGGCGGCTTGCAGAGGCGCGCGAGGTTGAGGGTCGTCTCCGGCGAAGGGGCGGCTCGACAGCGCATGGCTGCGGGCTCCGTGAGACAGCGGGGATCAGAGAGGGGCGGCCAGTCGCGGTGGTGCAGTGAGGAGACAGAGGGCGGGGCGCTCGCGATAGGGAAAGGAGACGGAATCGCAGGGAGGGATAGGATGACGGGCGTACGCGCGGGGTGGAGAGGCGTGCCACGCGCACGTTCTGTTACAGGGAAACGGGCAGGTGCGTGCGTGGCTTGCGTGCGACGCGGGCGGGGCTGGGTCACGTTGCTACTACCGCGCGGCTATGGGGTGTGCGACAGCGGTGGGGATTAGGGCTTGGGTAGGTTTAGACTAGGCTTTGGTCTAAAGGGGTAGGTGGTTTTGGGCCGGGTCGGGATCGTAGGTAGCTGGCTGTGCCTTTCGCATGGCCGGCTGCCTCTCCCTAAAAACACTTTTATTTTTATTTCTCTTTAGAATACTTTTGTAAATATCTTTTGACAAATAAAAATAACCGGAAGAGACCGGGGTTTTGATTTGTATAAAGAGGGGGGAAATTTTAGAAAACAAAACTAGGCTTTTAGAAAATAATTTTTGACGAACTTATGCATGATGACATGACGATGCTCAAATGCAATGTGGCATGATGACATGAGCATGTGATCATGATGATGCACAAAATAAAAATAACATGCGATTTTCTAGTAGTGGTTTTACCGGGGTATTACATTGCGGCCGCCTAGGGAACCCCCTCGGCCTCCGCTTTCTCCTATAAGAAGCCTCCGATACAGAAACCCTAAGTACCTCGATCAAAATTCCACGAAAGAGTCTGTAGCCGCCATCATCTCCATCCCTAGATCGGGGGGATCTGAAGCTCTTCCCGACACCCTGCCGGAGGGGAGAATTCACCCTGGAGGCCTTCTTCATCACCATGCCTGCCTCCGGTGTGATGCGTGAGTAGTTCATCCCTGGACTACGGGTCCATGTAGTAGCTAGATGGTTGGTTCTTCTCCTTTGTGTTACCATGTTTAGATCTTGGGAGCTCCGTTCATGATCAAGATCATCTATTTGTAATCTTACATGTTGTGTTTACAGGAATTCGATGGATATTGAGATGCTATTTCAGATTGATTATTAATTCTATCATGTCTTTGTTATTTGCGATCTTGCATGCTCTCCATTGTTAGTAGCTATCTTGGCCGAGTAGATGCTAGCAACTCCAAGAGGGATTATTTATGCTCGATAGTAGGTTCATGCCTCTAGGAATCTGGGGAAGTGACAGAAATATCTAAGGTACTAGATGTGCTATTGCTACTAGGGAGAAAACAGCAATCCTTTGTTCATAGAACAATCGTATTGTTTACTTTACACACTTTGTTTAATGCAATTATCTATTGCCTGTAACTTAATACTGGAGGGGGTTCGGATGATAACCTGAAGGTGGATTATTAGTCATAGATGCAGTTGGATTATGGTCTATGTATAATGTTGTAATGCCCAATCAAATCTCATAGGAGTCAAGATGATTAGTATATGCATGTATGCTTTCTCGATGTTTGTCAATTTCCCGCCATAATTTGTTCACCCAACATGTCATCTATCTTAAGAAGAATCACCACTAGTGAACTATGGACCCCGGTCCGTTGTTTTACTATCAATCTACAATCTACTATTTACTGTTTTCTGTTTACTTTCTGCAAGCAATTACTATCTTCCACACAATACGTTTAATTCTTTTTTTAGCAAAACTGGTGAGATTGACCACCTCACTGTAAGTTGGGGGCAAAGTTCTGTGATTGTGTTGTGCAGGATTCCAATTTGGAACAACACCTTGGAGGTGTTTCCTTGCGCCTACTGGTACTCATCATACCTTCCTCTTGGGGTTCCCTAACGAGCTCAACATATTGAGTAAGAAAGACTTTTTCTGGCGCCGTTGCTGGGGACTGAAGAAGAGAAGCTCCCACGTCAACCACGCGCCATCAAAGCTACTTTTTCTGGCGCCATTGCCAAGGAGTCAAGGACATCTTCACAAGGGGAGTCCCTTATAACCAATCTCTTTACTTTGTTTTATTTGTTTTGCTTAGTTTATTTCTACTTTGTTTGCTTGTTTCTTTATCAAAAACACAAAAAAATTAGTTGCACTAGTTTGATTTCTTTATCAAAAACACACAAAAAATGACTACTCTTGAAAACACTAAGTTGTGTGACTTCACTAGCACCAACAACAATGATTTCATGTGCACACCTATTGCTCCACCTATTCCTGAAGCTACTTTCTTTGAAATTAAACCTGCTTTACTCAATCTTGTTATGAGAGAACAATTTTCTGGTATTGGTACTGAAGATGCTGCTGCTCATCTTAATAACTTTGTTGAACTTTGTGAGATGCAAAAACATAGGGATATAGGTGGGGATATTATTAAGCTTAAATTGTTTCCTTTCTCTTTGAGAGGAAAAGCTAAAGAATGGTTGCAATCCCTAACTATAAGTAGTATTGATTCTTAGACTAAATGCAAAGATGCTTTCATTGGAAAATACTACCCTCCTGCTAAGATTATATCTATGAGAAGTGAAATAATAAAATTTAAACAATCTGATAATGAACATGTTGCTCAAGCTTGGGAAAGAATGAAATCTTTGGTAAAGAATTGTCCCACTCATGGACTGACTTCTTGGATGATTATCCAAACCTTTTATGCAGGACTGAATTATTCTTCAAGAAATCTACTGGATTCTGCTGCTGGAGGTACCTTTATGACCATTACTTTGGGTGCTGCAATAAAGCTTCTGGATAATATGATGGTTAACTATTCTGAATGGCACACTGAGAGAGCTCCACAAGGTAAGAAGGTAAATTCTGTTGAAGAGACCTCTTCCTTGAGTGATAAAATTGATGTTATTATGTCTATGCTTGTTAATGGGAAAGCTCATATTGATCCAAATCATGTTCCCTTGGCCTCTTTGGTTTCTCAAGAAGAGCAAGTTGATGTGAACTTTATAAGAAACAATAATTTTGGTAAAAATGCTTATGGCAATAACAATTATAGGCCTTACCCTCCTAATAATACTTATGGTTATCATGGCAAACCTGGAATACCTAGTGAAGGAAGAATTTTAGAAGTTGAAAGAGCCACTAAAAATTTCATGCAAATGCAATATGAGCAGAATAAATTATTTACTAAAACCATGGAGGAACAATCTACTATCTTGAAAAATATTAGTCATCAACTTGAGAGTTTAAATAGGGAAATTCCTAGTTTGCAATTAAAACTTTCTAATGTTGAAAGAAATATATCATATTTGTCTGAAGCACAATCCTCTTTGATTAATAAAATGGCTGCTAAACCTGAAACTATTGAAAATCCTTTTGCTGCTACTAATGCCGTACAAGCAATAATTGATGAAAATGTTAGACTATTAGCTGAATTGCATGCTAAGTGGGAAAGAGAAGATGAAATTGCTACAAATATTAGTATTTCTACTATCACTACCACTAATGTTGAAGCTAGTAAACCCAATGGAACCTTCTCTAATAAAAATGCTTAAATTCTTCGAAATAAGAGAAACAATAGATCTACTACTTTAGATGATAATTATGATTTTGATCTTGATGGTTGCAATATCTCTAAATTAATTATGTTCCTACAAAAGCTTGCTAAAAGTCCTAATGCTAGTGCTATGAATATGGCCTTTACAAAACACATTTGATGCTCTCATAAAAATTAAAGAAGAAAAGATGAAACATAAAGTTTCTATTCCTATGAAACTAGAAGATGGTTCAGAACCCATCATTAATATGAAAGTGAATGATTTTGATTTCAAAGCTTTATGTGATCTTGATAGTAGTGTTTCTATTATGCCTAGACATATTTATGAAATGCTTGATTTGCCACCATTGGAAGATTGTTATTTAAATGTCCAACTTGATGATAATGCTAAAAAGAAACTCATGGGGAGTATTAATGATGTTCTTATTATGGTTAACAATGCCTATGTCCTAGTTGATTTCTATGTTTTGGATGTTGAATGCAATGCTTCTTGTCCTATTATTTTGGGAAGACCTTTTCTTAGAACTGTTGGTGCCATCATTGATATGAAAGAAGGCACCATTAAATATCAACTCCCACTCAAGAAAGGTATAGAACACTTCCCTAAGAAGAGCGAGAAGATTCCTTTTGCCTCTCCTATTAAAACAAAATTTTCTCTTAATGCTTCTTCATTTGAGAATACTTGATTCCTTTCTTGCTTCTTATGCCTAATTTAAAGGCGTTAAAGAAAATTACTTATTGGGAGATAACCCAAAAGTTTTAGTTGAGTCTTGGAAGTTATTGCTTCAGTAATAACCTCTACTTATCATTTTTATGTGGTTTTTTTGCCAAGAATAACCTCTAATGAGAGAGAAGTAATGCTTGGGAAAGTTGTTGTCCCGAAACAGATTTGTGTGCTTTGCCGTAAAAATTCGTGAAAAATCTCTGTATGTCGGTTTGATTTGTAGTTGTTTGTGCTTCTTCCCCAGGTTGTTATCCAACTTTCATTATTTTAACACTTTTCGATTTGAGCAACATAATGTCTTCTAAAAAATTGGTTTTTACCTGCTGGTCTGTTTTGACAGATTTGTGCCATTATTTGCATTTGCCTCTTAATATCTTTCTCTAAGAGTTCTATTTGATCATTTGAACTTTTTAAAGGAAGTGATATAGTAGCTTGTGTTTTAATGGAAGTTTTACTTGTGTAGATACTGAACCAAAAGACTTATTATCTTGAGTACACTAATGTTGCTAATGAAGATTGTGTGAAGTTTTGTATGAAGGAAAAAATTCCAGGTGTACGGAAAGAATGATGTAATGAGATGAAGAATGGACTAAAGCTCACGCTTGGGGATGCCACTCCGTGTCACCCCAAGAAATATCCAAGAAGTACAAGCATCAAAGCTTGGGGATGCCCAAGGCATCCCCTTCTTCATTAATAAAAACCTCAGGTTCTTCCAAACACTTCATTTTTATTGTTTCATGCACAGTTGTGTTGTTCTTGGAGCGTCTTCGTTTTGTTTTTAGTTTTAGTTTTCTTAGTTTGCTTAGTTTTCTTGAATAAATTGGTTGGACCCCTCATTCATGCATTAGTTTTCAAATAAGTTGTTTTTGATTGGAAAAGAGTAGGAAAAGTTCATGCTTAAGTGGTAAAAAGGAGCTTGTTTTTTGACTGTGGCCTATGCTTTGTCATGTCATGCTTGATATTTTTTTTGGCTTTATGCTTAGTGGTTTTTTCTGTAGCATGACTTGTTATAAACAATTGAGATTGCTTAATGTGCCTTGAAAGAATCATGCGTTGTTTTAGCATATTAAAGCATAGTGTGGTATTCTCCTTTGATGCTTTATTTGGGTTGACTTGGCGCATGCTCACACCATGTTAAGACTATCCCAAGTCACCATAGCCTTTATGATCATTTATTTTTCAACTTGTAATATCACTTTATGCTTTAATTAATGGTGTTTTGTCGCTTTGCATGATTATGGCCATTATTGCTCTCTTAGTTGGTCGCTCTCAGTCTTTTGCTAGCCTCCATGCCAAGTATGAGTTCCACTCATGCATCCAACTCCAAATAAAACCAAGTTATTCTAAAGAGTCCACCATACCTACCTATTAGCATTTACTGTTCCAAGTATATTCATGATTTTATCTACCTTCCAAATTAAACTTGTTATGTGAAAATTAGTGATTAAAGCTCTCACGAACTTGATGTCACACTTTACTTTCTTGCACTTAATAATCTTGAATATTGTGTCCATCTTTGTTGTGTATATGCTTGCACTTTATAAGTTGAAGTTAGCAGAACCATGTATCATGGGGAACGCTTTCAACATTGCACTTACTATTTTGTTGATATCATGATTCTTTTGCTTATGGATCCCGGCGGTGTGAAATAAAAGGGGAACTTGTAAGATCATGGAGTTTGTATGTGTGTTAGAGAAATGCATGGGACGCTAGCCTAAGCCATGCCTAATCATGGTGGAAACTTGCAGCATAACCATAATGAGCACTCTATGAAGCATCCTCAATAAAAACCTATGCAAATAGCAAATAAAAAGATCGCTGAGATGCTCATTGTCTGATATGTCCTATGTCATGGGGAAAGGGGTACCTCGTTGGCGGTTCTCTATGATACATATGTACTTACAATTACAAGAGCTTACTTGTGACTGAAGTTGAGTAGTATGAGGTTCGGCACTCGTAAGCAAGGGGCATGAGATTTCAACTTATAACTTGTCAAGCATATCCTCTTAGTTGTGTCATTTTAACCTTAATCACTTGAAGATGCTTATGATAGGGGCAATGAGATCTGAAAGCTAATAAGTACCATAATTTTTGGAAGGTCTTTATGAAACTTGAATCCCTGCTTCCTTCTATGAAGGCCTTTCTTTTACTTTTATGTTGAGTCTCCATCTTCTATCTTTATGCACCTATTGAGAGAGCATAGTGGCCATTCTTAGTTTACTTTGCATTGTCCCAAGACTTGTTGATTGATGCATAACTTTGATATTGCTTGTTCTTAAACTATTTGTATCTAGTCACCCTTATGAACTTTGAAGGTGTCATATGCATTTATGTTTTGCTACTCTATGAGGGACAAGCTGAATATCATTCTCATTATGTTTTCTTTATGTGAAACAAACAAACGTCTTGCAAAGCATTGCTATTCATGAATATTTTGTTTGTACCTTTTCATGCTACAACATAGTTGCTATGTCTTATTGTTAGAACTATATCTTTCATGTCTATGTTAAAGTACTATGATCCCAGCTATCAATATGCGTTGATCAAGATTGTGATAGTGCATGTCACCTCAAAAATTATTCTTTCTTTTTATCACTTACCTACTCGAGGATGAGCAGGAGTTAAGCTTGGGGATGTTGATACGTTGCTAACGTATCTATAATTTTTGATGTTCCATGCTTGTTTTATATCTACTTTCTTATGTTTTGTCCACACTTTGGAGTATTTCTACACATTTTCTAGGACTAACCTATTAACAAGATGCCACAGTGCCAGTTGCCTATTTTCTGCTGTTTTTGGTTCCAGAAAAACCAGAAAATGAATATTCTCAAAATTGGACAGGACAAAAGCCAAAGTCAATATTTCACCGATGGGAACATGGAGCTAGAAGACAAGATGGAGAGGGGCCAGGGGCCAGCCACACCACCTAGTCGCGCGGCCAGGCCTGGCCTGTGCCAGGGGGTGGTGCGGCCGCCTAGGGCACCCCCTCGGCCTCCCCTTTCACCTATAAGAAGCCTCCGATACAGAAACCCTAAGTACCCCGATCAAAATTACACGAAAGAGTATGTAGCCACCGTCGTATACATCCCTAGATCTGGAGGGATCTTAAGCTCTTCCCGGCACCCTACCGGAGGGGAGAATTCACCCTGGAGGCCTTCTTCATCACCATGCCTACCTCCGGTGTGATGCGTGAGTAGTTTATCCCTGAACTACGGGTCCATGTAGTAGCTAGATGGTTGGTTCTTCTCCTTTGTGCTACCATGTTTAGATCTTGTGAGCTCCATTCATGATCAAGATCATCTATTTGTAATCTTACATGTTGTGTTTGCGGGGATCCGATGGATATTGAGATGCTATTTCAGATTGATTATTGATTCTATCATGTCTTTGTTATTTGTGATCTTGCATGCACTCCGTTGTTAGTAGCTATCTTGGCCGAGTAGATGCTAGCAACTCCAAGAGGGAGTATTTATGCTCGATAGTGGGTTCATGCCTCTAGGAATCTGGGGAAGTGACAGAAATCTCTAAGGTACTAGATGTGTTGTTGCTACTAGGGAGAAAACAGTAATACTTTGTTCATAGAACAATCGTATTGTTTACTTTGCACACTTTGTTTAATGCAATTATCTGTTGCTTGCAACTTAATACTGGAGGGTGTTCGGATGATAACCTGAAGGTGCATTATTAGTCATAGATGCAGTTGGATTACGGTCTATGTATAATGTTGTAATGCCCAATCAAATCTCATAGGAGTCAAGATGATTATAATATACATGTATGCTTTCTCGATGTTTGTCAATTGCTCTGCTGTAATTCGTTCACCCAACATATCATCTACCTTAAGGAGAATCACCACTAGTGAACTATGGACCCCGGTCCTTTCTTTTACTATCAATCTACAATCTACTATTTACTGTTTTCTGTTTACTTTCTGCAAGAAATTACTATCTTCCACACAATACGTTTAATCCTTTGTTTTCAGCAAAACCGGTGAGATTGACAACCTCACTGTAAGCTGGGGACAAAGTTTTGTGATTGTGTTGTCCAGGATTCCAAGTTGAAAACAACACCTTGGAGGTGTTTCCTTGCTCCTACTGGTTCGATAACCTTGGTTTCATAACTGAGGGAAAACTTGTTGTTGTATTCATCATACCTTCCTCTTGGAGTTCCCCAACGAGCTCAACATATTAAGTAAGCAATGAGCACCACAGAGGTTGGGCGGTGTCAGTCCTCGCCACATCATGAAGTTGGTGTTGTTGAGGCGGACAACGACGGGCAGAACCGTCATAGTCACCATCGACGAGGTGGAACCCGCCAAAACGAAAGTGGAGAAGGTTGAGATGATTGGGCCTATATATATAGATCTGCGCCGCACTCAGGAGGCCGAAGCGAGATCGATCGCTTGAGGAGGCGGCGAATGGATCATGGCTTCTGATACCAAAATAGATCGCTTAGGGCTTCGTGGTAGGCTACGTTGCCTCCACCTCATATATATATTATATGGTAGGGATTACATATACATGTACGGTTCGGTTACAACTACACGTATTGTTCGGAGACCAATTCGTAACAAACCGAACCATGGAATATTTATTATGTACAACATAGTCTTCGATGTACAACAGATTGTAACTTGATCTATGTAGAGTTTTTTCCCGGAAAACTAGGAGCCTCTGTTGAGGCGATTAGGGTTCCAGGGGACAGTGGCAGCGCTCGTTGATTTTTCGGCGAGGCGCTCTCTGATCGAAGGTCGAAGGACAATCAGTTCATCGGCTGGTCGAGGGAAGCAGAAGGTTGGCGAGGACTCGCCCAGCGAGACTCGCTCTCCGCTGGAGGAAGTGATGGGGAAACTGGATCTCACGGAAGAGGAGGCGACCCCGTTGGTGTTGGATAATGCAGATGTTGGTGGGAAGATGAAGTGGATGTTGGCTGGCAAGGTCCTATACAGGAATACCTTCCACATCCAAACAATCTCAAGCTCTCTTCGACCGGCATGGGGAAACCCTAGAGGTTTGGAGTTTCGTTCAGTGGGTGAAAATGTGTTTGTTGCTGAATTTGAATCCCAGCAAGATCGTGATCGCGTGAGAGATGGATCACCGTGGCATGTCAGTAAGAATGTTGTTATACTAGAGGAGTATGTGGATTGTATGCGACCTTCGGAACTGAAATTCAATAGGTTGTAGCTGTGGGTTAGGGTTCTCAGCCTGCCCTTTAATCTGAGGAATCCTAATTGGGGGAAGGCAATTGCAACAGAAATTGATAAACAGGCATCCCATATTGGGTTTGATCTAGTTGGTGGTTTTCTAAGGGCGAGGGTTACAGTGGATGTAACTAAACCCTTGAGGAGAGGTATGTTGATTGATTCGGCAACAAGGAAAGGAAGGGACTAGTATGAGTTCCAATATGAACAGATTCCACATTTTTGTTTCTCTTGTGGTCGCATAGGTCACTCTAATTTGCTTTGTCCTACACCGGGTGCTCGTGATGAGGAAGGGAATCTGCCTTATGGGGCAGGACTGAGAGCGCCTGAGGATAGAAAGAAGTCTGGGTCATTTGAAAATTCATCCCAAGAATAGTTTGTTGGGTTTGGCGGCTGTCGAGATACAAAATTCTCTAGAAATTCTGGTGAGATGGGTACTGAGGCGACATCCCCGCTAAAAAAAGAAGGATGGTCAAAAAAGGAAAGGAGAGCCGACGAGACAAGTGTACAAGAAGGTGGAGGCGAAACATCTGTTAGGATCTGGGGGACATGCCTTAGGGGGCGATAACCAGATGATTGTCTTTTCAGCTCAGCCAGGTGTGAGGATGGATGATGGGCTACTCAATGATGTGGTGGTTGACTCAGAGATCAACAAGAAGAGGAAAACACCCAGCAATTCAACAAACTCGGCAGAGGCTGTGATATAGCCCTGCCCATCTCAATGAGTTGCTTGGGATGGAACAACTAGGGGCTTGGGAACCCCGGGGCTGTTCGGGAGCTTCGCAGTGTGGTGAGACAAAAATAAGTGCTTTCAGAGTGCAGGAGTTGCGATACAAACTTGGCTTTGCTGGTTGTTTTGCAGTTAACAGTGTCGGCCTCAGTGGAGGAATAGGATTGTTCTGGTCAGCTGAGTACGAAGTGGAGATAAAGAATTTTAGTACCGGCCATATTGATGCTATGGTACGGAAGAAAGATCAAAACTCTATAGAGTGGCGTTTTGCTGGTTTTTATGGAGCGCCAAGGGTGGAAAATAGACATCAAAGCTAGCGTTTTCTGAGAACCTTGTTTGAGATTCAGCATCCTGCGTGGATTTGCCTGGGAGATTTCAATGAGACAATGTATGCTTCCGAGCACTTTTCCAAAGCAAATAGAGCAGAGTGGCAGATGAGGAACTTCTGGGAACTAGTTGAGGACTGTATGCTTCAGGATTTGGGGTGGTCAGGTGTTCCTTACACCTAGGACAATCGTCAGGCTGGCGTGGCCAATTGATAGAGCACATGCAAATAATGCTTTCTTGGATCAGTTTGAACACACGGGGGTGAGACATATCATCTCCTCTGAATCCGATCATTGCTTTGTGCTAGCTGAATTACGTGATCATTTGTCGGAGCAACGCCATGGTGGTGGAAAACAATTCTGATATGAAAATGTTTGCCAAACTCATTATGATCAGTTGGTGAAGGAGAACTGGCAGCAAGGGGCTGGTCAGCGCGGTCTTTGAGGGATTGCAGATGCTCTGCAACATCTCCAAGAAACACTGAGTCGCTGGAGTACTGAGGAGTTCAGTTGTTTGGCGCGAATAGTCTGAAAACTGAGAAAGAAGCTGGACCGCTTGCGAGCCAATTCGATGGGTCGTGGCCCAACAGAGGAGGAGCAGGCCATCGTTAAGCAATTGAGGAGGGCCTTGCACCAGGAAGAAATTTGGATGAAGCAGCGTTCCCGCGTAAATTGGTTACGGGAGGGAGATCGAAATACGTCGTATTTTCACAAACAAGCTGCACAATGAAAACGCATGAATAAAATCGAGTCTCTTGAGAAGGCTGATGGTTCTTGGTGTGCGAATATGAGCGAAACAAAACAAGAGATACAAGGTTTTTACGAATCCTTGTACACGTCTCAAGGATTTGGTAACATGGATGAGTTGTTGGGAGTGGTGCAGCCAGTCTTATCCGATCGGATGAATAATTCAATGGATAAACTCTACATGGAGGAGGAGGTTAAAATTGCATTGTTTCAGATGGCCCCCTCAAAGGCACAAGGAGTTGATGGTTTTACGGCTGAGTTTTTCTAGAGACACTGGAAAGAAAGACGTAGTGACTGCTTGCTAGATTTTCTGAATGGTGGAGAACTATCAGAAGGATTGAATGATACTTCCATTACTTTGATCCCAAAGGTAAGAAGTCCACAAAAAATTTCTCAAAATAGACCAATTTTCTTTGCTCAGTTCTTTACAAGATTGGTTCTAAATGCATTGCAAATAGAATACGGGTTTTTTTGGGAGATATAATTGGACACGAGCAAAGTGCTTTTGTTCCAGGTCGCCTTATCACTGACAATGTGTTGATTGCATATGAGAGTGTACATGCGATGCGGCGGAAGAAGAGAGGAAAGAATGGTTTTTGTGCTGTGAAACTTGACATGATGAAAGCATATGACCGAGTCGAGTGGCATTATCTTGGTGCTATCATGACAAAACTTGGTTTCAGCGACAATTCTGTGAGGCTAATCCTGAAGTGTGTTTCTTCAGTGAGATTTACAGTCAGAGTGAATGGGGAACTGCTACAATTTTTCACTCCTTCACGAGGTCTGAGGCAGGGGGGCCCAATTTCACCCTATTTGTTTCTCCTTTGCTCACAAGGTTTTACGACACTTCTCAATAACTTTGGGGGTGTCAATGTGGACAGAGGAATTAGAGTGAGTAATCAATCTCCTAATCATTTATTTTTTATGGATGACAGTCTGATCTTTATGATGTCATCCGTAGCTAGTGGGATGAGATTAAATGAAATTCTACGCATTTACAGAGTGCTCTGGGCAATGCGTGAATAGAGACAAAAGTTCAGTGTATTTTAGCCCTAACAATTCTGAACCTGTTCGGCTGAGAATATAAAGCATATTCTTGGTATTTCGGTGGAAGCTTTCAGCGAAAAGTACCTGGGTTTGCCCATAGCGGTGGGTCGCATTACCAGTGGATCCTTCGACTATGTGAGGGAAAGAATCCGAAGCAAGATCCAGGGATGTGAGAGGATGCTATCTTGTGCTGGGAAAGAAGTGTTCCTGAAAACACTGGTGCAGGCTATTCCTTTGTATAGTCAGAGCTGTTTCAAACTGATGAAGAAGGTGTGCAAGACCTTTATGTCATTCATTGGTCGTTTTTGGTGGAGTAGTTCCTTGGACTGCAAGTCGATACACAGGGTGTCTTGGAAGGAACTATGCGCTCCTAAAGTTAAAGGCGGTATGGGCTTTAGGGATCCAGAACTGTTCAATATTGCTCTTCTGGGCAAGCACGGGTGGAGATTGATGACTGAACCTAATTCCCTATGTGCCAAGGTTTGAAGGGTAAATACTATCCAAATTCAGACTTTCTTCATGCGAGTGTTCCGTCCAGAGCTTCTGCAACTTGGCGAGCGACAGTTGCTGGGCGGGAGGTGCTTGAGATGGGGCTGATGAAGAGGATTGGTGATGGTGCATCTGTAAATATTTGGCTTGACAAATGGGTGGCTGGTACCATCTCGATGCGACCGTCAGCACAAACTGATGAGGATGATCTAAACCCGGTGTCGGACTTGATTGATAAGGATAATTGCACTTGGAAGTTGGATGTCATCCGACGGAACTTTACAGCGCCAGAGGCGGATGCTATTCTGAATATCCCCCTTCGGCGTGCTGGTGGTGAGGATTTTTGGGCCTGAAATTGGGAAAAGTCAGGTGTCTATTCCGTTAAATCAGCTTGCCGTGTTCTAGTGAATCGCAACGAGCGTCCAGCTCCAGGTGAAGGGATGATAGTCGAGACTTCAGCCTCTGAACAACGGATGTGGATGACACTGTGGAAATTAGATGTTGTGCCTAAAGTTTGTCTTTTTTGGTAGAGGGTACTGCGTGGTATTCGTCCAGTTGAAAATACTCTTAAGCACAGACATATAGCACCAATTGGTAGGTGCAAAATCTGCTTAGATGCAGAAGAGGATTTGATGCATGCGTTGTTGTACTACACACATGCAAGGTGATTCTCGGAGGAATCTCAAGCTTGGCTTGATTTCTCGCTGCCTAGGCTACACTCGGATACATGGTCAAAAGATATCCTTTGTGACCCAATGTTTGATGACTCGGATCGATCAAAACTCATTACTATTATGTGGGCGATCTAGACATCACGGAATAGTTGGACACATGATCGAGGTGCCTTTGATCCTGTCCAAGCTCTGAAAGTGGCTAAGGAGGCATTGGCAGTGTTGGAGTTGCCAAGTAAAAATGCAGCCATTCTACCGGATCATGGGTGGAGACCGCCTGAGGATGATACTGTTAAAATCAATACTGATGGTGGCCTATCGTTGGAATTTAGGAAGGGTGGCGCTGGTGGTGTTGCACGATCGAGTTCTACTTTCTTGGGTGCATGGAGCAAGCCGTACCCAGGAGTTACTGATCCTCTTATTACAGAAGTTTTGTCTTTGCGAGATGGTGTTATCTTTGCTCGCCTTTGAGACTTTCAGAAAGTGATAATAGAGGTTGATTGTATGGATTGTAAATCTCTGGACTACTCGTCACGGTGCATGGTCTGTTGTGACACCGATTCTATTAGAGATTGAAAAGCTAGCTTCTAGTTTTTCTTCTTTTGTTATTCAACATGTTGCTAGAACTGCCAACCTGTCGGCGCATCTTTGTGCTAAGCATGCTTGCACCCTGATGTTGACGAACAGTTGGATGGATGTACCCCCTGATTTCCTTGTCGTTAGCCTCCAGGTTGAACTGGCAGGATCAGTGATTGCGTAATAAAACTCTCCGAGATTCCCCACAAAAAAAAACATAGTCTTCGATGTCGGTATGTCGTCACCAAGGACAGAAATACCTGATGTAATAAAATCTAAAATTAAACTTCAAGGTTGAGGTTAACCTTCACCTTCCGGTGTCAAAGAGACATCCAAAAGACTGAACCATGGAATATCTACTCCGTACAACATAGTCTTCGGTGTCGGTGTGTCGTCACCAAGGACACGAATGGAAACATAATTCTCCTCTAGCGTCTAGGATTCAGGGATAAAAATCGACCGAGAAGATGTAACGGAAAATTGAAGCATTATCTCTAAGCATGCAGTCTTCAACCCCGACTGATAATTGTTCCTCTCACTCATCAAGGATATCATGTTGGCAATCACTCTTCCCGAAACATGCGTTCGATCATGAAAAAAGAAGCTCAAATACTGGAGCTCGGAGCCTGACTCGTTACACCCTCTCACTAGATGTTGGAAGACATCTGTCACTCTGTGGCTCCTTCGACTGCCCAACACAGTTTTTTTTTTTTTTTGACCTGACTGCCCAACACAGTTTTAATCTTTCTGAATATTCACAAGAAAGCACGGGACATCATATCTGCTCATATAATAAGAGTAATCCATGCAGTTGGGACATGCAGATTTGACCAGCTGCATCTGCTGAACGATCTGATCCTGCTGCTCCTGCCAAAAACACTTGCGGTTGTCCATATGTGCGAGTTTCGACCTATTCTCGAAACAGTCTTCCGTTCCACTTTATAAATAAAGCAATATCCAGATACAACCAATAATCGAAGCACACCAAGACCGACCGAAGCTAACAAAGAGAAAAAAAGCACGGTCAAGTCCGCTGGGGCCACAACACAACAAAGCCCAAAAGAAAAAAAAAAGATGCGCCAACAACAACACACGCCCGGACTCAAGGGGAAGCCACACGTGCAATCCGCGGCCGAGAAGGGGAGCGCCGCCGTCCTCAAGGCAAGGATGGTGCCGTCGAGAACCTCCCACTCACGCTGCCTCACCAATAGGGACCACTGCTGCAGGAAGACGATAAAAGAGAAAGTAGAGTCAGAAACACGGGTGAGGTAAATCCGCTCAATCACCACCTTGTTCCTCGCGTTCCAAAGGGTCCAAGTGATGGCCGCGAACACTAGCCAGAAGAGGCGGTGCCTCCTTCCGACGGGGTTCGCCTCAGTTTGAAGGAACTCTCCGAGATCCTGGGCTTGCCAAGCGGGCCCGAGCGTCTCCCGTACAAAGCTCCATAAAAACTGCGTTGTGCAAGAAAACATAATATGGGCGCAAGTCTCCGGCGTCCCACATAGGGGACATAGGACATTGCCCGCGCCATTACGCTTAGCCACCTCCACCGCTATTGGTAGGCGATCGCGGAGGAGCTGCTAGACGAAGATGCGGATACTAAGGGGCAAGGGGCCTTCCAAAGTGGTGAGGTCCACCGAAATTCCGTGGCTGATAGGCTGAGCTCACCAAGAATTCCCCAGCCGGGGTCAGACGCCAGGATTTCGAGTCCTGCTCCTCGGAGAGGGAGGCGGGGAGGGCGTCCCTCAGCCGCTGATACTCCGTATCCTCAACCATACTAAAGGTCTGTCGGAACAAGATGTTCCAGCGACCCTCCCGGAAGGCCTCGGCTACAAGTATCGACGGGGAGGAGCTAATGGTAACCAACGCAGGGAATTCCTCGCAAAGCGGGGAGCCCAAGAGCCATGGGTCGAGCCAAAGGCGCACCCCTACCCGTCACCGATGCCAAAGGCAATGCCCTGCCCAATAAAGTGCTTAATGTCCTGAATGGCGCGCTAGAATTGTGAACCCTCCCGTCGCTCGGAAGCTAATAGGGGTCAGCCTCGGAGGTACTTGGCTTTGATAAGCTGCAAACAGAGTCCCCCTTATCCCTAAGGATACGCCAGACCCATTTTAGCGTTTTGACCTATTAGCCTGATCAGTTTTTTGCCAAGCTAGTTACAAAGATTATGGCTATCAGATTAAACCCCAAGATGCACGAGATTGTGATCCACTACGAAAGTGCGTTCATCAAAAAGCACTCAATGCACGACAACTTCGTATATGTGCAAAGGCAAGAAAAAATGTTCTGTCAAACCAAAACCCCAGCATTGCTGCTCAAGTTGGATGTCAAAAAGGCCTTTGACACGGTGTCGTGAGAGTTTCTGTTCGAGATTCTTAAGGCTAAAGGTTTCAGTTTTCGGTACAGGATCGTTATCGCAAATTTGCTATCATCTGACACAACGAGGATCCTGACCAATGGGAGCTTAAATGAATCAATCCAACACCGGCAAGGGCTGTGCCAGGGAGATCCCCTGTCCCACTCATATTAGGCTGACAGAACAGGAGCATTAGAGCAGATTGGCCGCCACTGCTTGCCGCAACGGATATCACTTTATGTTGACGGTGTCATCCTCTTCGTAGACCGGAACGAGGTCAACATGGTCAATAAAATGTTGCAGGTCTTCGCGGATGCCACCGGGCTTTGCTTAAATTTTTGCAAGAACAACATCATGCCCATCCACTATAACGACCAGGGCACCTCCTATCTCATCGTTGCCATGGGATGCACTCTTGCAAACTTCCCTTGCAAGTGCATGCGCATGCCTTTATCAAATACTACCTTGAACTGCTAGAAAGGCTTATATTATGGAACCTAGGTAGTAGATGACTGCGCAAGAACGACCCGCAACCAGTGCTTGACAAGCTGAGCGGCAAGATGAAAGGCTGGAAGCACAGCCTTTTCTCGATTGACGTGAGATTGATCTTAGTCAAGCATGTATAGCGGATGTGCCCATATTCAAGACGCTTGTGATCGCGTCTTCCAATCTGGCTCTCGAAAGCCATGGAAAAGATTGGACGGGGTTTACGTGGGCACATGACAACATGACCCCCAGCGGGAAGTGGCTCGTCGGGTGGAAAATGGTGAGTCGCCCTCTGAACCATGACTGCCTCGGTATCCCTGACATCCTTTGCAAAGAGTATTGCGTTGCGGACATGGTGGGTCTATCAATCGAGGAATGACCCTGACAAGTCTTGGCACGGCCTACCTATAACACCTTAGCCACTCTGGCCCGACGTCTGTTATCACTAGCAGATCTCTAGGATTTCTAAACTGAACGCACCCGGGGACTACTTTCTGGTCGATCACCCATCCTGAAATTGTTCCAGATCAAACACCCTTGACCTAGGGTTCCACTAAAGATGAGCCCCGAAAATAAAGTTGCAATTTGTTAGTATAGATATCCTATCAATCCTATTAAACCATGCGCCGGGATCTCACACTACCGCTTCCTATCGATGAGAAGGTCAAGAATCTCTTCACTGCTTTGGTGATCTTCCAATATAGGCGACATCAAGCGCCTCCTCTTCTAGGATGATTGGCTCACCAATGGGCGTTTGTGCGAGCTCGCTCCGCATCTGTACCAAGCTTGAACGCGGAAGAAGCTAACGGTCGCCTAGGCGCTAGACGGCCAAAGCTGGACCAAGCACCTCAAAAGGGACTTGTCAGACCAGGCGATGCGTGAAGAGGTGATGATCCGAAGATGCTACAAGATGTGACGTTGAGATCGGGCACACCTGACACAATGACTTGGCGCATAGAAGATGGCTCCTACTCCTCGAAGTCTGGATTCACCACAAGGGCGTTGGTCCCCCGGCATCACAGATGCCCTACAATTGTTGGAGATTCGTGCAAAGTCCGTAAAGTCAACAACCGTCACACATTTATACTTAAGCCCTTTTGGAAAGTTGGAAACAATCTAAGCTCCACCCGGCAGTGAAACTTGTATGTTTCTTGACCGGATCTGTTGAAATTTGTATGAATCTTCAAATTTTTGTTATTTTTTCTAATTTTCTACTATTAATTTAGTTGTTTTTTCTATTTTTTTACGGTTGCTATTGAATCATGTATGAATCGTGTATGTGTCTGCAGATTTAAAGCAGTTTCAGATCTCTAATAAATCTTGTATGAATCTAGACTAAGATAAAAGGGTCTTCTTATAAAATAGTTTGCACGAATCTCTAACAAATCAATGGTAACGATGGTGCCGGGAGATGAACCTAGGTGTGGTATTGCATTTCCGCTACTCCTCGGCCTCGGCTTCGCAACACAGTTCATCACCGCAACGTGCACCTTCTTCATTGACTCAGGCTCAGCCACTGATCGAGTGATCGAGTGGGTCAGCCACTGATCGAGTGGGTCACCAGCACCAGGCGCATGATCCCATGGCCCAAAAGAAAGGCATGGAACTCCATGTACCGGATGATATAGTGGACAATCTCGAAGGAGAGGAACAAAGTGAGCAGGTCGTTCTAGAAAAGAGTTGGATTTGGTAGTTAGGAAGACTGGGCTGGAGGCCCAATCCAATAAGAACAGTTTCTCTTTCAAAATTATTAGCGACAATTCTCGACCGCACGTGCTGGCCAAGCTATTCTTATGATTTATATACCCGCCATTTTACCACAAAACAATAGCTGTAGTAGCTCAGTTGGTTAGAGTGTGTGGCTGTTAACCACAAGGTCGGAGGTTCGAGCCCTCCTTCTAGCGTTCTTATTTTTATCGTAATTTTTTTATAACTGGACCCCTCTTGCGTTTATATTTTCTTCGTCTGGTTTTTTTTTAACTGGACCGCAGAATTTAGTAGGTACCCATGTTAAAAATTTGGTCCTTTGATCAGCTACTGTCGATCAAATAAACCCACGTTTATATTTTCTTTGTCTGGTTTTTTTAACTGGACCGCAGAATTTAGTAGGTACGCATGTTAAAGTTTGGTCCTTCGGTCAGCTACTCTCGATCAAATAAACACACGCCGTAATACCGTTTTTTATGTTCATTTAACAGGACCGCAGAATATAATAGCTACGCAAGCTAAACCTTGGTCCTTTCATTCAACCTAGTAAGTCCGAGTTACTCGGTCAAATAAACGCACGCCATAATTTTGTAATCCAGATCTTCTAATTTACGCCATCCACACCAATAATTCCGCTGCATTTTCATGCCATGCTTATTTTTGGAAGGGCAAATGCCCAGCTAATTCAAGTCTATCATTCGCAGTAGCTCTAGCCTTTTGCATATTGTCTGTGCTCTAGTCCAACTCCCTCACGACACGAGAAATAAAACCATCATCTCTCCGACCTCCAACATGGTTACCACGGCTACAACAAAGTGTCAGTTGTACTACCAAGGCCCAATTTCACACTAGAGACGCCGACGTTGTGGTAACATCCAAACTTAGGATACCCTTCTCTTGTGCATCCTATGTTGTTGTCGTTACCTAATTGTAACTCCTAGCCAGTGTCTCATATCTCGTCGCTCTGACAAGCCCATGGTCTTTGCCCAACAAGTAGTCCCCTACCATTTGTTATCGATGGTATTGTGCGTCTTTCCCCTGAGCAATCCTGACCTATATGGAACTAAAGAGCATCTCCAACATGTAGCACCCCGGAAATTCCCCAATTAGAATTTTGCTTACTCCTTTATTTTGTTGCATCATCATGTTATCATGCTCATGTCATCGTGCCACATTGCATTTGAGAATCATATCAATCTTGCTAGGGTTACATATCTTTTCTCAAATGCTTTTGACATTTTCCCTAAAAACCCTAAATCCATATGTCTTGTAAATTCCGAAATGGAACATGCTACATCTGGGTGTCATCTTCCCCTTTTCTTTTCCCTCTTGCCTCCTTTTTAGTTGCCACCTTTCTTTTTTCAGAAGTTTCTACAAGTCAAATGTTGTTTGAAATGAAACAAAAAACAAGAAATAGGAAAGGGAGAGGATCATACTTGGCCGCATCCAATCCTACAAACCGTAGAAGCCTAGACACAGTTTCCCCTTCCCTCTTGGGCTGGCCTAGATCGGCCCGAAACCATTCGCCCCTGATGTCGTCTTGTTCACCGTCCCCTTCCTTCTGCTTTCCTCTCTCTCAACGACATATGACAAGTGGCAGGTGGCCGCCTCGACGCTGTCGTTCTCGTCAGCAACCTCATGCGGCATGCGTGACACCCCCTCCTTATCTACAGCCCCGCGTCGCAGCTGAAACCCTAGCTTCCTCCTCCTTACCCCATCTTTTTCTCCACCACACCACCATGGCCGCCTCCATAGGTCCGCGCCGCCCCGCTGAACCAGGCCACCTCTGTCCACCCCAAGACCACCGAGAGCACCGCCTCAATGTCAAGGACCTCCTAGTACCCGTGGATTGTACCAGCGCACACATATTGGATGCCTAGCTCTTCTTCCCTGTCTCCGGGCAACGAGTTCTCCTTGCTAATTCAGGCGTCCTCAGTTCCTCTCCACATGATCTGAGCATGCCCACGACTTCGTGGTGAGCACACTGTCCTCCTCCCCCTCTTCTTGATCCTTTCTGTGCTCTACAATGTCGTAGTCGTGTTGTCCTACTCTATCTTGCCGGAATTGGCGTGGTGAGCACACTAGAGACGTCGACGTTGTGGTAGCATCCAAAATTAGGATACCCTTCTCTTGTGCATACTTGCTTGTCGTCGTTACCTAAACGTAACTCCTAGCCAGTGTCTCATATCTCGCTGCTCTGACAAGCCCATGGTCTTTGCCCAACAAGTAGTCCCCTACCATTCGTTGTTGACGGTATTGTGCGTGTTTCCACCTGAGCAATCCTTAACCTTTATGGAACTGAAGAGCATCTCCAGCATTTAGCACCCCAGGAATTCTCCAATTAGAATTTTGCATGCTTTTTTACTTTGTTGCATCATCATGGTATCATCATCATGTCATCATGCCACATTGTATTTGAGCATCATATCAATCTTGCTAGGGTTCCATATCTTTTCTCAAATGCTTTTGTCATTTTTCCCAAAAACCCTAAATCAACATGTCTTGTAAATTCCCAAATGGAACATGCTACATGTGGGTATCATCTTCCCCTTTTCTTTTTCCCTCTTGCCTCCTTTTTAGTTGCCCCCTTCCTTTATTCAAAAGTTTCTGCAAGTTTCAAAATATTTATGAGTCAAATGTTGTTTGAAATGAAACAAACAAGAAATAGGAAAGGGAGAGGATCATACCTAGCCGCAGCCCAATCCACCAATCGCAGCAGCCCAGACACAACTTCCCCTTACCTCTTAGACTGGCCCAGATCGGCCCAAAAGCCCTTCGCCACCGACGCCATCCTGTTCACCGTCCCCTTTCTTCGGCCTTCATCTCTCTCAGTGACAGATGACAAGTGGTAGGTGGTCGTCTCTGAGCCGTCATACTCATTAGCAACCTCACGCGGCATGCGTGACGCCCCCTCCTTATCTACAGCCCCACGCTGCAACTACAAACCCTAGCTTCCTCCTCCTCCCCTATCTTCTTTCTCCACCACACCACCATGGGCGCCTCTGCAGGTCCGCTCCGCCCCGCTGAACCAGGCCGCCTCCGTCCACACCAAGACCATTGAGAGCACCGCCTCAACGTCGCACACCTCCTAGAACCCACAGATTGTACCGGCGCACACAGATTGGATGCCTAGCTCTTCTTCCTATCTCCGGCCAACGAGTTCTCCTCGCCAATTCCGGCGTCCTCGGTTCCTCTCCGCATGATCTGAGCACGTCCACGACTTCGTGGTGAGCTCACTATCCTCCTCCCCCTCTTCTTGATCCTTGCCATGTTGTTAAGGGTCTCCTTGTGGATTTACCCTTGGAGTGGCCCGATCTTCACGAGTTTGGGGCGGGAAGTGAGGGAACACGCGATGAACATGATGAATGTAACTCTAATGCAAGATAAATATACAAACACACACCAAAACACACCTGATTCGATTTTCTCCCGTTGGTTTGAACAACCAATCCAATAGAATCCTCGGCGGGAGACCTTGCGGTAGAATCACCAAAGGAGAGATCAGCAAGCGGATGATAGAATCCAAATCAAGGATAGAGTAGCAACTAAGTAAAATCCCAAAGGGAAGAGACCAAGCACTACTAGAATCCTTGATAGGGAGAGACCAAACACTTGAGGAGGGTCTTGACGACTTGGATAAGGGCATCGACTCCAAGGCCTTGTACAACTCATAGATCTACTATTGAGAGGGGGTTCCCATCTAGGGTTAGACACATGCAATAATTCATCATCATATCTCAGGTTTCAAGGAGGGAGTGGGGCATATATATAGGCCAGCCATGAGCTAGGGGTAAAAGGGGCATAAACAAGAATTTCTGGGCATTACATGGGCCAAGCCCGACTTAAAGGCGTGCATGCTCATGATGCTCAGTCCGGAGTCTCCGGTGTGGATGGTCTGGACACTCCGGTGTGGTCCGTAGACTCCATCTTAGTTGCTTTTCTCCGGTCCGTCTCTGGAGTGGGAGTTAGATTGTCCCTGGAGCTGGTTCGAAGGTCGGTCCGGAGATTGGCCTGAGATTCCGGTGTGGTAGAACGGAAACTCCGGTGTGTTGGGACGAAGACTCCGGTCTAGCTCTAGCAACTTCTTGCATCTTCTCTTCCAGGATTCTTGCTCGGGTGTCTTGGCCCGAGGTTCATCCTTGTTGCATCCTCTTGGCATCATGGTCATGGACCTAGTGATGTCATGGGCATTTGTATCAAGTAGGATTCCATTCACATGATAACCAAGGTAAGGCAAGGTATGGAAGGAATTCACCTTTAGGGTGATGGTTAGCATGGCATGAAGTGTACCAATGGTGATTGCCATATGTTGGGCCGCATCACATGCTCTGCAACATCGTAGCCGCGTCAACCTTCCTGATCTCATTGGAGTACCCCGCATGTGTTGCTATTGGTTGTGTTATAGACCCCGTGTAGCAAGAAAATTTGCAGGGTCATCTCCCCATCATCGTGTAGTTGTGGTAGGGTGAGTACCTGCTCCTCGCGCCTCCAGATTGTGGTCACCATGACGCCGTGCCATCGTCCTCGTGCGTGTGCTGCCACGCGCAGCACTGCTGCTACACCTCTCTGTCATCGGCTTCACTTCAAGTGTCGCTCGCGCCTAGTCCGCGGTTATCATCAAACATGTCACGTCGTTGAAGCCAACATTGCTATCTTTCCAATTATTCGTAGCATGTCCCTGTTTCCCCACCACCATCGCTGCTAGCCTCGCCGAAACCCAGCACCGTTGTTGTCGAAGTTTAGTTCGTCAGAAATAGCCGCTGGTTCCATCCCTGTTCATAACAAGCTCATCCCTAGAACGTGGTCGTTGTCTCTGATGACACATCGAGGTACCCCGTGGTTCCCTCTTTAAAACGAGCCCAAGAAGGCCATCGTTGGTCAACCACCGCCACCACTATCCTCACTGGAACCTAGCACCGCTGTTTGTCAATGATAGAGTTTAGTAAATAGCTACGCAGCAGTTTCAGTTAACTAGCTCAGAAGCTTTTGCTCAAAACCCCCTGGACTTTTGTTTTCTAAACCTGGAGTCCCCTTCTTGGTCCACCTGTCAGCCAGTGAGACACCCAGCCAACACAGCTGCCCCGTCAGCCCGCGGGCCCGCCTGTCGGTGTCTATGGCTAGGGTAACACCCAGTGAGAATAGTCTGAGCCGGTTCGAATTATTCAAATTTGAATTCAAAATCAAGTCAAACCCTAACTAGATCTTTGACCAAGTTTTAGAGCAAATATGTAAGGAATTTTGAAATGATTCAAAAACCAAAAGTGTTTAGTTTTAAGTGTTGAACAATTATATGCCCTCTGTTTATTTTGATCCCAGTTTTGCGAGTGTAGCTTATCTAATTGGTATCCAGAACTATTGGTTTTAGCACATCATGAAATAAAAAAGTAAAAGCTTCCCTCTCTCTGTTTATATCAGAACTGTCCTTTTTTTTATTCAGAAGCTTTTTTATTCCAAAAGATTCTGAGTGCATTGTTGCTTTTAGAGTGTCCTTGAGGTCTTCTTGCTGATCTTGATGATCACAAGATCATATGATAGTTTAGGATGCTTTCTGGATCATATATAAACGCAAGCTGTATTTTTTAGGTAGTTAGGTAGTTATGTTCTCTAAATTTGGTGATTTTGTTTGTGAAAAATCTATGAACTCCAGGTCTAGACTTTAGACTAGTTGATTACCCAGGTTAGCCCAAGTTTCCACACATGTAAACATAATAAACATAATATTCTAAAAAAGAAACAGATGCTCTCAATTACCTTGTAGTGTATGCATATTTTAACGTGCACCCTTGTGATAACATGCCTAGGTATGCATATTTTAACATGCCTGGGTATTCCCTTGTTTTCACCCTTTTTAACATACAAGATAAGGTTTTATAGAAGGGTCAAAATATTGTTTGTTGCACTTGTGATCATCTCTTTTCACTATTGACTTGTTTGATAGAAATATTTGACGAAGTTGATCTATTTTGGGGCTGGTGGTGAGTAAGCTCGAGTACTTGGCAAACGGGTTGGTTTCTGTACTGTATTAAATAACCTTTTAAACATGCAAAAAAGAATCTTTTTGTGCATATGGATAGAAGACCTAATGATCTCTTCATACTGATAAGAAACCTGATGCTCTCAAATTTGTGCACGTGGTTTAATAATTGTATGATACATTTGAGCTATAAAATAGAGAATATTTCTTTGGTAGAAAATAAATGTTTTTAGAATTTGCTATTTCAGTACTTGTGCCAGTGGTGAAGGAGCTACTAGAATAATTGGCAAATTTGTGGGTGTGTATTAAGTTCCTTTAATGGATGATGGATGTTTTGTGGTAGCTTGAGTACTGGTGCCGGTGGGTGTTTATTAAGTTCCTTTAATGTATGTTTTTATGCTAGCTTGAGTACTTGGCAAATGGCCCATTGTTTGCACCCTTTTTAGAGTTTTCCTGAATAACTACTCCTAGGTCAATGGGGTTGTACTAGTTGCAGTAGCAACTGCTACTCCTGCTACTGCTTATATACTTGATGTACCTTTTTAAGCTTATATATTTGCTGCTACTGCTACTGCTACTGCTTATATATTTGCTGCTACTGCTACTACTTATATATGGATGGGGCTGCATGGATGATGGATCTGTTATACATGTATCTGTTAAAGGATGATGGATGGGGTCAATGGGGATGGGGCTGTTTTTTTCTTGCAGGAATTTCAATTGAGTTTCCCGTTTCTCCTGAAGTGTTGATTCACTTTCATTTCGATTAAGAAATGGGCACTCCTAGGTCAAAAAATCATCAAATGTCATGTCGAATTTTTCGGTTGATATTTGTGCTAACTTTTTGCCTCTTTTTTATAAAGTGCAAACATGTCGGCTAATGACGAGGCCGGCCCTTCTAAGCACATGAGCGTTGAAGAACAAGCTAGAGAGGCTAACGAGTCATTCTGGCGGGTGTCCCAAGAAAAGGAGGAGGTAGAAGAGGAGATGAGGATGACACCACCACCGATGGTGGTGACCGCCGCCAGAGTTGCTGGGGGCATTGAGGGAGATGATGATTATGAGGGGGATGACGACGACTACGATGAAACTAGTGAAGGCAGCGAGGAGGATGACACCACCGATGGTGGCGCCTGCACCGATGGCGGCGAGTGCACGGATGGGGGTAGCGGCAACCCGGCCACTATGCAGAAGAAGAAGGAAAGGAAGGATTGGAAGCCACAAGTGCTCACCAACGTCTATGATGAGTTCACTGAAGTCACAGAAAGTGGCCCCATGGCGGCTGTGGTGTTTTCCAAAGGGTACGTCATGCAACTCGAGTGCATCGTCCGAGAAAGCATGTCGATCAACAAGAAGCACATTAGAGGTGCTGCCAATGTGGCTTTGTTTGATAACCTCCTTAAGAAGCTTCACAAGAAATACACATTCCCAGAGCGGTTTAGAAACCTGGAGGGAAAGAACCCAGTGAACAAACTAGCCATCACGAAGATGAGCAACGCCTTGAGAAGCTAGAAAACCCGAGTAAAGAACATCATTGACAAAGGTGAAAGTTGGGAGGTTATAAGTAAGAAAAATTTGATGCTTGACAAAGAAGAGTTCAAGATATTCAAGGCGAAGATAGCTACTGATGATGCTAAAACATGGACTGAGTGGGGGGAATGCAGGAACAGAACATAGGTAACCACCGGCTTGGGAGTGGCGGTTACAGAGGGAAACTGCCTATTTGGGACAAGGAGGACGCTGAGCTTGAATGCCTGGGTAAAGACAACCAGTTGCATAAAATCATGGACTTGTAGCTAAGGAACTTTGTCTGGGCCAGCTACTACCTGGACCCGATTACAGGGGAGTTTGTCAACAATGATCCGGAGGTGAAGGACTTCGAGAGGGAGCTAGTAAGGAATTTACTGCCGATCTCAAGTCTCTTGCGTTCTAATGAAAATAATGAAGCCAAGAATGGATTCACCTTTCCTTGTCTCTGCAGGAGAAGGAACTGAACGCTCCTGCCAAAGCGTTGTCGTCCCAAGATTCAACAGAGCCGTGGGACATGGTTTTCAACAGGGCGACAAACGCTTACAAGAAGAGGGACGCATGGTTGCCGCCGTCCTCAGCTGGCCGTGTGTTCGGCTTCGGTACGAGCATGAAGTTTAAGGAGTACTACAAAGAGGATGCCAAGAAAATAAGGGAGAGGAAGAACCAGTCAGCGGCTAAGGATAAAGCCGATGTGAAGAGCTAAAGATGAAGGTGCAGATACTAGAGAAAAAGGCAGTGGACGAGAAAATAGTGGACAAGTTAGTGGAAGAGAAGCTCCGTGCGATCATCCCACCTGGGTTTTTCGAGGGGCTAAGTTCTTGGAATGCGGGAGGTCGACAGGGGATGATACAGCTTCCCAGCTTAGGTTGTCAGCAACTCGAGCATCAATGTTAACGTGTCGCCGTACCTGGTGACCCCTCCGGCCATTAACGCTGCAATGCAGCCGGTCATTTTGGTCGCACCGATGCCCCCTCCCGCCCAGATACCAAGGAGCAGCTGACGGCGGTGGTGCTTCATAAGGCACCAGAGCAGGAGAATGCAGATGATAGGTTGGCCGCTGGCACCGGCCATGTCTCGACATTATCTGACCTTAACACCATCACCAAGGTAACTAATTAGTTAGTGCACATCATCTCCATTATGCCTTTGATGACTGCCATCTCATGATGCCCAACATGTTTAGACTCAGGACACTGCTTGCATACTCCTTCTTAAAGATGTCGGCGGCGAGTTGAAGGATGTTGCCAAGGGAAATCTCATACAACCGGCGAGTCGCATGATGCAGAACAATCCAATGGATGATGATGTGATGAGGGTCAGGTTGGCTCGGGTGTTGCTAGGGTGCGAAGACATGGACCCTCCTTTCAACCTTAGGGAGCCAATGAACACAAGACCCTTGCAGAATGCCACAACTGGCCCTTGACATGGCTGAAGGCCTAGATTCGTCTTGCGGGGGGAGGGCGTACCAGCACCACCTTGATCGTCCGACCACCACCTCGGAAGCTAGTCGTCATCGCTACCACCAGTTGTCACCAACAACTCTTGGGAGCATGTGTACCGCCCCAAGGCAAAGACATTGCACCACAACCAAAATCGCCCCCGCCATCACCACCACATGATGGCAACCACGAAGATGATGATGAGTTGGTCGACATCAACGGCTTCATCAGCACTGGCACTAACAAAGGATTGTATATGCCTTGTGTGGATGAAGAACCCTTCACTGCTCGCGACAATTAAGCTAGTCATCCCAGTACATGCACGTAGCTCTTGGTCTTCCATGGTTTTTCTCAAGAGACGCCTCCGGCCACCGATCCACAGGAGAAACTGGGATTGGTTTTCAGCCCTAACACACTCTGAAAGGTGGCCGGTGAGCAGATTGAAGTGGAGGACCCTATTGCGAAGAAGAAGCCTAGGAAGAGAAGTAAGAATAATAATAAGGCTACAAGCCAGCCTCCTCCGAAGAGGATCTAGGATCAAGAGACCATCATCGTACTAGCTAGCTAGCATGGCTTGCCCCGAGTGCATGTAGCTGGTGATCCGATATTGACTCTAGATCTGCTCCACGTCGCGCATGGACCCATGTTAACTTTGCATGAGGGTATCAAGACACTAGAGGGCCTCCTTCTTAAAGACAAAGATCCAAAGTACCCGGTTTTCACGGCTAAGGTGCCATCGGATGTTGGCTTCATCCATGAAGCCCCCATGGATCCATTCTTCATAGCATACGAGGATGTCTTCAAGCTGTTTCTCTCGAAACGGCTGGACTATAACTTGGTCCGCCTATATGCGCTCAATCTGGTGATGAAGATTAAGAGAGAGTACCCTGCAAGTCGCGATAGTGGATCCCTACTACATGTGGGACATCTAGTTGGTTGAAGGATCAGAGACACGGACCAAGGCGACGGCGTACCTCGAGAAGTTCATGGTGGATAACAAGAGGAAGGACACACCTCTTTTGCCTTTCTTTCCTAAGTAAGTACACACTCACTCACCGCCATAACTTATGCCTTTCTTATAGATATCTTCATTTGCTCTTTATCCAACATCTTGTTCCAACTATGTTGCGCAGAGACAAATACTGCACACTCATCATCATTTCCCCGAGGTATTCGCTAGCCATGTATTTCGACTCGAGGAGTTTGACGAAGAAGAAAGACTACACCAGAATAAGGGGTGTTCTCGATGAGGCTATCAAGGGCTACTCCAAAAAGGGATGCCCCTTCGCAAATAAGGGGGGTTGTTTCAGGGATGGCAGACATGTGTTCAAGCACGTTCTCGACTTCCCCTGCGGCAAGCAGTCAGCTACTAGCAGCGCCAAGGAGGCCTTCTATGTTCTCCATTACCTTAATGGGTTTGACCAGGATTGCCAGAACCTATCGTTGCCTTCTAGTCTCCGAGGATGGGCCAAAAAGTTGGCGCAAATTGATGATGATGATCTTAGAGAAGACTTCCATCGCATCCAGATGAAGTTGTCAGAAATCATCATTGAATATGTCAACACAAGGGGGGGCTACAACAAGCTAGAGGGTTGACTAAGAGGGAGATCAAAGAATGCCTCCATAATTAGGGTGACACCAGGACATGGATGACAAAAGAGGGCTATCAACCGTTCTGAGCGAGAAGAAGTCTTCATGATTGATGTGTGCCTAGCATGATCGAGTGTGTATATATTCTCGATGGACACGTGTAGTGTGTGTGTCATAAACTTTACTATCTTCATGAGTTTGTGTATCGATGGACTTGTATAGTGTGTCCTAAACTTAACTTGCCTATCTCAAAATGGTTGTTGTTGTTGGACTTATTACTTCTATGATGATCGTGATGCTATCTTTTAGGTTTATGAATCCTTTGATTCAAATTTTGTGAATATATGTGCATGTGAAGCCTTTAATTCTTTCCGTTGCATGATTTACTAATATGTCTTGTCTATGGAGATGGCGAAGTGGTATGTGGTGTACAAGGGTTGGGTTCCAGGAGTCTACGAGGAGTGGGAGGACTGTCAGAAACAAGTGAATAAGTTCAGTGACAACAACTACAAAGGATACGCGACTAGAGAGGAGGCGGTAGCCAAGTGGAGGAACCACCTATGGAAGAAGAACCGGATGAAGATATTGGTCAGGCTCCTGCTCTTGCTCACCGTCATCACAGCTATATTCTATTTGATCCTAGTGTATATGGTGACCACTTTATTTGTAATGTGAGATGATATAAACTTTGTATTAGGCACTTGTGTAAAAATTTGGCAATTGACACTATATATGTATCTCGATCGGGCTCTAAGTGTGATGACATTCTACTTGTGTTTGTATTATATGTCGGTTTTTATATACTATTTGTAATGTACTGTTCGAACTGATCTATATAAATCATGTATAAATACATGATTCTATACCTGGACTGTATTTTACTTTGAATACCTGTAATATAATATGTGGCGTATATGTTAAGATTTCTGTGGCGCACGACAGTTCTATGGCACATGGCGTGATATGCATCACTAAAACGAATTCTAGGGCGCATATCAATTTGCGCCATAGAAATATAATTTAGTCGCGACGTAATAGTAGCGCATCTCATGACAAAATAGGTGCGCCACTGATAAGGTATTCGCTAGTAGTGCCGACAACCCCTGCTTGGTCCACCTGTTAGTAGTGAGACACCCAACCAGTGTAGCCACCCTGTCAGTCGCAGGCCCACCTATTGGTGTCTGTGGCTAGGGTAACGACAGATGAGAAAAGTCTGAGCCGGTTCAAATTATGCAAATTTGAATTCAAACTCAAGTCAAACCCTAAGTATATCTTTGACCAAGTTTTAAAGAAAATATGTGAGGAATTTTGAAATGATTTAAAAACCAAAAGTGCTTAGTTTTGAGTGCTGAACAATTATAAGCCCTCTGTTTATTATGAAAAAAATTAAATAATAATACATATTTTCCTATCATTAACAATTGCTTTATTTAATGTTTAAATCCTACCTTTTAACCCATAGATCCAAATAAGGCATATTATATATGTTTTGTTATCAAAAAATGTAAGGACCATTAGTATGCTATCCAAAATAATTTCTAGAGAATTAAATTTTCAAAATTGTTTTAATGCCATTAAATGCCCTTTTCTTAATGAATTCATAACTTTTAAATCATAATTCCGAATTCGACAAATGATATATCTAAATCCATAAGCACAGCGAGCCTTTTCCATCTATGTATTCCTTACTTGCAATTGAAGAATGCATCATGTAGAACTTGTAAAACTAGAACTATTTATGCAACGAAAAGATGATAAATAAAATTGGAATATAATTAATTCTTGTTAATAATGCCTCACTAGTGTTGTATCATCAATGTGCTACGCAAATGACATATTTTGAACATGTTTTGTATCATTAACTTTCCATATCATGCATCATATCATGATCATGCTGGTTCTTCCATATTTGTTATAATTGTTGCATCGCTTGTTCATTTTAGTGATTTTCTTCTTCTCGGATAGGTCATTGAGATGTTGTGAGCTTCAACAAGTTCTTTGGATATGTAACTTCATCAATGGTTCCTAGGCGAGCATCCTCCACCTGCTACCTATTTTTGTTTTATGGTTTTACTTTTGTCTATTGCTATCCATGTTGCGATATTGTAGTTTCTGTATTATTTGTATTCCCTATAGCCTATATTGCCTTGGTCACTTCCTATTGCCCGTTGCTTGGTAAATAGTTGGCCTTGCGAGTCATAATTGCTTGCTCTGGTGTTGGTTCGAGTCGTCGAGTTCCACATTTGTTGGGAGGTTTTCACATGCTCAACGGCGGAGATAATCATGGTTCTAATTATAACTTGATAATTAAAATGTTAGAAATAGATATAACTAATAAATCAGCACCGATGGGCAATACTTGAGATTTGGCTTTATCCCACCCACTTGTGTCCACCTAGGACCCGAGTGCTTGATAGATGTTCCTTGACTATCGCACTATCCATATATGGGCCCATGGATACCCTTGGCATGCGCATGATTTACATATTATTTCTTGGGGTCATGATTAGTTTGGGGTTTTACTACTATCCTATACTTATGCCATGCTTTACTGCTTTATTTACTATTGTTGCTCGAGGAGCGGTTTACTACTATATTATTTAGGACTTGTGCCACGTTTCCATGGTATCGACAAGCCCAATCACACTTTCGGATTCCCAGACGTTTATAGCCACCGACAAAAACCCTAGGTCTGTATCGGAGCCCAGATGACTTCGTTGCGGGTAGCTTAGTGGGGTGTCCCCCCAAAATTATTTTTGAATCTTGTAAACGCTTTGTCGTGGTTCCTCTTTGCTTTCATTTGATTTTTTCTGAGGTTGATCGTGCGTGTGTGTTGCTATTTATGCACCCCTACAAGGTAAATCTTTTCGAAAAGCCATGTCTGTTGTTGTGGACTACTTGGAGCACAGTGTCTCGATCATAGAAAACTCAAACTAAAGTAGTGATATAAATTTGACTTTGGCATAACTAGTAATCATCTCCACTACAACGAAATGGTTAATTAAAAGTGCTAACAACTGATGGTATTGGGATGTCTTATGCTATTTAATCTTCTTAGTAAGTATTGCAACTATAATGGAATGAGTAATAAAACTGCCAACTGTGTGAGTTTCTCGGAAGGACTTCCTCGTTTGGTCTCGAAGGGAAACTCCAGGATGGGTTATGTTTGGTGTTAGTATTAGGATGGTTCTAAATAGGTCTCTCTTACCCCTCTCTGATAGCCGACAGTTGTTTCGTGTCTCTATAGGTTGTTTTAGTGCATGCTCTGTTGTCGCTAAGCCCACCATATCTATGTAGGCGAGAGGCGCTGAATTTTAAGACTCGCCTTAGTACTAGCCTTAGTACTGACCGCTCCCTTTTTTCTTTGCCCTTTGTAGGCACCATTTTGCTTTGAAATGTATGAGTTCGACGATGTTAGCAAGGTTACCCTTCCGGCTTGGCCTGGTAAGGTTATGGACGCCATTGGTTATTCTCCAGGACTCTTAGTCCAATTTGTATCTTGTCCGTACTTGGATATTGTATCTTTTTCCATGGGATTTGGATCTTTGTAATGTATATTTGTATTCTTGCCTCGAGGAGTCATTGTTGTATATATATCTTCTTGTGGGTTCCATCGTGGACTATTGTGTGATGGTATTACTTTATTTTTCACCCGCATGCAAGTGCTTGGTGGGCATCATCGAATCGTTTCTATGCGGGTTTGGCGGGCATCGCTAAAATCTGCATAGAGCCGATTGGACAGTGTTACACAACATAAATGGTATTCTTACGTGCTTCTCCCCACATCCTTGGCGGCCACCGGTATGCCACTCTCCTCTTTGTCTCTGTTACTCGCCATTGATGCCACATAACCCTAGTTGTGGCGGCTTGGGTCACCATCGCGAGCTCCTAACATGTGTGCGCTCCCACCACAATCTCCTACTCCTATGCCACACACCACCTCCATGGTCACCTCCTCCTCCCGCGTGGTCACGCCATACATTTTTTATTTTTTGTCACTGTCTAGTTGTGTTGACCGTGCCCCACTGACATGCCTTCTCCTCATCTTCCCATGCCATAGGCGGTTGCCGCTATCTACTTTAGTTGAGTTTGCCCCACTAACTCAACCACAAGGTAATTTTCCTTCTGTCAAATGGAAGATTGAGTTTATGAATTGGACAATGAATTTGATGTGTGAAATGCATGTCAAATTGTTGATTATTGTGATCAAATGCATATGTGAATTTTTTGCGGGTAAATGCATATGCGAATTTGTTGCACATTTGCGATGAAAAAAAAAATATATATATATATATCGACGCGGATTTGCTATACATAGGCATAGCTGTGCATAGGCTTAGATCCGTTGGATATAGAGATCACATGCAATGCTCCTTTAGATGCCAGTGACTGGCTCTTGGAAAGGGATAACAGTGTGTAACGATATATGTATCATTCCATTTTTGTGCATGCATGCAATGGCTAGGATTTTGGACAAATCCTAACTTTTTAGCGCGTTGTTTGGCTAAGAAATTTTTAGCATCTAACATGGGAAGGTAGTGAGAACAAGGCTTATAAGAGTTTTGCATGCAAATGCTTCATACTAAGTGCTTGTGCTAGTATGCAAACCCTAAGTTCATTGTCCGCATGCAAAATCGAAACAAAACAAGCATTGTTTGAGTTAGGGTTACGCATGCACCTCACGTTGGGCATAAAAACAATAGTTGTTTGAGTTAGGGTTACGCATGCACCTCACTTTGGGCATCAAAAACAATAATTGTTTTCCTTAAGGTTTCAGGGGACACTAGATGCGAAAGACAAACATCCGTTGTTTTGATTTGGGTGCTGCACTCCATGTATGGCCACAAGATTTTGTGTACGGGTGTAACGCTGATTTATTATGTCTGAACATTCTAACAAAGTAGCTAGAAATTGTAGCGTGAATGTTAGAAAGTGGATTGTTCTTTAAAAAAAATTGAGATTTGTCTGTTTTTGGTTTGCTCATTTGGAATAGGTAGTGAAATAAATATGTGGTCTTTTTTTGGTATAATTTCATTTTTTATCTGTTGAGACAATAAAAAAATCCTGAACAACGGCGGCAAATTATAATGGAACGAGGTTTTCACGTAAGTGGACAATAGAGTACCAAAAATGCAAAACTTTGATTACAACATATAGTTTTTCCAGCAATTCGGTGCTAATTAAAAAATTTAAATTTTACATGTTGGAATGAAAATACTGAAAAATAGTAAAACTAGTCATCCAATTCTTCAACAAATTTTGGCGGGAGGCTTCCTGAATTGTTCTTAAGGTGTAGCATGTGGAATAGCAAGTCCGCCGATGTTGGGCAATCCTTAGATGGCTGAAAGTAAGCATTTAAGAAAAGAAAATTCGATTAGTAATTACTTTTCATATTGACAATTATATTATGGGAGATGATAGACACGAATGTCTTTCACCGAGCGACTCTTGCGACCGACCCATGAGTCGTTGCCGCTGCTCATACTCGCTATGCATGCAATGAAATCACGTCAAACAAAAATGCATAAGTTGGTGTGGAGTGAGTAAGAAATTCATAAAAAATTGCTTGTGATTAGGAAAAACAATGGTACGTACCAAAAAAAAGTTTGCCGACGGCAGCGGCGTGCACGATGATGGATGAAGTAGAACAAAGAAAACAATCGCTGATTCCACCTTGTTTATCCAATGAGCAAGGAAATTTGATGAAAGAATGAATAAGTGAGGCTATGGCCAACAGCTCGTAAAACAAGAGATAAAATAAAAAGAAGTTGTTGTCTACATGCAATACTAGTGTCCTCGTTTAGGGTTTTTGCTACTATACCTAAAGCAACGAAAACACATAGCATAATCTAAGAAGCTTAGTTTGATTAGGGTTTTTGCATTTCTTTGTCTATGGTACATTGGGTTTTGCGTTACAAAAGGAATAAGGCTTAGTTCGGTTAGAATTTTGTGCATGTAGTATATTAGGGTTTGCACGCAGTCAAAGGAATGTAATCTGAGAAGCTTAGTTTGACTATGGTTTTGTGCATGCCATGGTACGTACGATATTAGGGTTTGCATTGAAAATGGTCACCTAGTCAACTAGGGTTTCACTGCTCCATCAACTAACAGTGTTAATAGCCTCATATGGGGATCCACCATTTAGGGTATGGAAATGTGTGCTCTCTATATCAAAAGAGGAGAGAATCAACGGTGGATAGACTATGCACAGCTATGCCTGTGTGTAGCTGGCTATTTTGGATATATATATATATATATAGAGTGACGCTATTTGACACCCAGGGTGTAGAATAGTTATTCTTCACCCACCCTCTATCTTTCAAATTATATATGATTTTTACGTCACGTAAATTTTCTCTTACCTCGGAAGTCAAGAAGAACATAAGAAAATTTAGACATGTCAAAAAATTTTTGTTTACATGCCGTATAAAAATACGATATAAAATGCATATTTTCTAAGTTTTTTACACTAAAATGACTCATAAATTGTATTTTTATGTCGATTTTTTTGCGCTTCTGATGAATATGAACATAATTATTAGTAAATTTCTATATGTGAGAACATAAAAATATATGGGGTGCAAAATAACTATTCTGCACCCAGGGGGCTAAATAGGGTTTCTATTTCTATATATACATATATATATAGGTATAGAAAAGTAAATGACGGGCTAACCAGAAATTAGAAAAATAGGCAAGAAAATCCCATAAAAAACAGAAAAATCTGACCATTAAACCAAGTCGTTAATAGATCTTGGCCGACCAATTACGGATCAACTCCCACCCACGCGGATCTCAGAAAAAAAACACCGACACTTCGTTACCGTACCCATACGAACCGAACGACAAAAGAAAAAAAACGGAGACTAACCCTAACTTCTATGCGGCGGAAGAAGGAAGAGTACCGCCGCCAGATGGACTTGTACGATCGATGGCGGCAAAAGAGAAAACACTGATTCCGACCTCCTCCCATGCAGCAGCAAAAGGCAAGTACCGCAGCTTCGAGTAGCAATCCACTCTCTTAGGTTGCTATTTCTATGCGATTGAATTATTTAATTCTTTAAGATTACACGTCAAAAATCAAGTGTTAATCTGATCGGGGGAATAGATAGCCTGGCCGATGGATAAAGACGTTGTGCGCTACGTCGGTGCTTACCGAGAAGCATGCGAAGTATTGTTTCACTAGCTTGATCCATGGATTTTTCAATAGTTGTGTTGTGCTCATGAGTATGTTTTTCCCGGGAAAAAGAAGGTGGATCTAAGTGGTAGTTTTTTTGCGGGGATTTAATGTAAACAGCTGTACGTTTTTCACGGATAAGCGAAGCGGGCCCTGATAGGCAAGATTCTGATGATGCATCGCACCTATCATCCTCGCCACCCACTCCTTCCATGGCCATCCTATCATTATCTTCCCGACAATGGCCTGATTTGGATCTTTTATTACCACATGACCGTTGCTTTCGTTGTTGCTCCACTACTTCTCAACATCTTGATGAGTTTAATCAGTTCTTCTAATTTCTCAGTTTGCGATCATACACATGAGAAAGAGTCCACTACTAGGAAACCCCACAGAACAAAAGAAGAATAAAAGGACTGGAGAAACTGTCTTCCAATTATAAAGCAAGGGAAGTACCAGTGCATTCCCTTCTGATATCACGTGATGTTCTTTCTCTGTTCACACTCTAATCTTCTTTATTTGATTCAAGCTCAGTGTCAGGTTCATGTGGTGTTGTGCAGGTTTAGGGAGCGGAGGTAGTACATCTTAGCTCTTATTGTCAGACATTTTGTATTCTGTATAAGGTGATTACCCCTACCTATTTAGTTTGTTCGTGTATCACATTTTCAAATTGTATTTCTATATAGTAAATTTCCTTGAAGAAAGCAACATATTTCCGTTCCCTCATGCAACACAATGTTAGTTCCTCGTGAAGTAATCTTGGAACGTGAGTAATTTCTACAGTCATAGAATTTGCAAGCATATGGTGTTTCCTTTTGTGTTTTCTCATATCATACAGAAAGAAACCAAATTGTTATGACAACTTGAGTAATTCTCCGTCAGAGGTTTGAATCCCTACCTGCAATTACTTTCAGATTTTAGTCTGGAAAACGAAACGCTCATGTACCATATCACAGTGTTGGTTAAGAGATATAGTTTTTTAGTGCAGGATTCCGACTGGATGGGATGCCCTCCTCCTTGAAGCTGCATGTTGCTAACTAAGCTCCACAAATCCTCCCATATTTTGTCATTCTTATTTAGTCTATGTCCCCAGTTAACTCCAGGTCCGTTTTGCAAGGAAAAGAATTCAGGTCAGAAAAAGCATTTGTAATCCCATTAATTTTGATACCAAGCAAATATAGTGATGCGAGAAAGATATATTATATATGTTATTGTGTTTAAAAAAATTAGGACTAATTTGCCAAAAATAATTTAACCTTGGCAATTTTTGTGTCGATACTTGACTTTTTTTCATAATATGTACAATTTATTTGCATGTAATTGTACCGATTTTTCAAGATTTAGAAAAAATACGCATATTATAATATAAGATGTACGTAGCAACGATGTTCAAAAGCTAATTGAGCTTCTCACGTATATCGGCATCATGTTAAATTCATGTGCTACTAAAATAATATGATTAACATAAATATCAGTATTGATGATTTATGCATTCTTTGTCCATGTGCATTTTAAGACATTCAGGGTGGATGCCAGAAATTATTGACAGCCTAGGTATCAATTTCCTTCAATATTGTTGCCCCTTCCTTGCTCGATAAGTACTTTTTAGAGTCCCATAATAGTTTACGTTGCTCATGTTCCGCGGCCAAATTGGTCTCAGGAGACTGTGATACTTAGCATACTTTTCTAAATAAATGGATTCTTCTTTCTCCAAATCTTCGATCATTTATCAGCATGTCACTTCATGTAAGGTTATTTAATTGTTTTTTCGTTGTACAGTTTCCTGATATAGATAGAAACGTGCATAAGGTATAAATATTGTAGTATTTGAGAATAAATATAATTATGTTTCCTACTAGGCAAGAAGATACTACGGGAGTTGTTTTTTACTATTAACAATCCTTATGACTTATGCTGTATTTATATTAGTTTGTTACCCAAATTCCACCTATGGTAAAAGAAGTAGGATTTTACTTTGAAGTTTGCATTGTAGTCAATGCATACATGTTATATATTTGTTCAAGAGTTGCTGTGGAGATCACCACGCGTACCTATTTTTTCACCCATTGAGGCAATGACCCGGGGGACCGAAAACGGGAAGCAGAATTCACCACGTGAACTGACCATGGAGATCGCTGTGGAGGTGATGATACAACCACCGAGAGACCAAAGTCTGTCTGTGGTAACTACCCAAGAAACTTTCCTTTAGATGTATGTTCCAAAGTCTTACATATCTTGCATTTCAAACAATTGATATGCTTTGATATCCATGTGTAATTGGAGAACTATCTATAGTTCATGGAAACCTCAGCTCCCTTGAGGCATAATGATTTTTGGTGTATTTATTCGGTTATTACTTCCCATTGTCATAATTTAAAATTTTAGCAGCATGATACAACTTTCTATACGTTTGCTCTAAGTCCAATGTTTCTCTAGCACATGTATAAAGATAGCATTTGGTAAAAATATCAAGAGAGGTCATTTTTGTGCGTGTAACCTCATCTTAATTTACCTAGCATCTATTCTGACCTCAATTTAGAATCTCAAGACACCAAAAATGTCTTTTTAGTATATTTAATGATATAGTTTTTACTATGCATGTCAGTATTTTGCCTCTTTGTAAACTTTTGATACTTTATACTTGTCACCGCTATCTTGATGGCACAGTGTACTGATATTCTTAGAGAAACTAAAAAAAGGTAACTAGAACAAGTGATGCGAAAATAATGGAAGCTCCATGCGTAGTTATTATGGCCCCTCAAGGGCAAAGGGAAATTGAGTTAAATCATCCTGATGGGGAATGAAACAATCAGGAGTTGGCTCGAAATATTCCAACAACACAAAAAGTCAGATAACTTTAAGATATCAGGAAAGATGATATGTCATGATATTGCAAAAAGATATAAAAATGATTGACTAACCACCAAAAGAAAATAAGATTACCTTTCTCATCAGACTTTTATACTATTATAATTTTTGAACCATAGGATTTCGTTTCTCTTTTAGCGTTTTCATCATAATTTGTTTTAAAAGCAAACATTAAGGATCTGTTTGGCATCAAAGTGTATTTTAAGTATTCAGAGAATACTTTGGTTTTTATAATACTGAATTATTAAATACTTTAAGTTGTTTCGATCCAATAAATATTGTAGTTTTAAAACTGTAGTATTCTCCAAAACTGTGGTTTTTTTAGTACCGGAGAAAGATTTTTGCCCCTCTTTTCAGTAAAACTGACAAAAGATAAAATAAAATGATATTTATTTGCCTAGAGCAGAAATACTTCGGTCTTAAAATACGTCGGTTTAAGAAATACAAACCTATCAAACATAACCTAATATTTACATTTGGGTTTTCAATTCACTACGACGGGAACAAAAACATACATTAACTTTCATGATATCTTACACGGTCTTTGTCGGTGGCATAAAAACAAACAAGAAATGATATCACTACCTAATAACATTCTATGTGAAAATCTAAGTATCAAAGATGGTGCCCGCGCTTTCTGCGGGCCACCTCCCTAGTTGTAATAACAATAAGGTGTGTATGTTTGTAATATGGACCCGCAATGTTTCTGCTGTACCACTCTGAGGGATGTGATATTTACAGAACGGTGTTCTGTGGATATCATGTCAATGACTATAGTGTATAACACATGCAATGGTATGCTGGGTCACCACAGCTGGTATCAGAGCAATTGCTTTGACCTTAGGTTGGAAACCTAGTAAAGGGAACTACCTGTAGGAGTCTAGGAGCAATGGTAAAGAGTTCTCTAGATTATATGATGAATATTCAATTGGGAATATTTCGTTATATCTTTTAGTGCGATAATTCTTTACTATGATGCATCATTATAATTAATGGTTAGTAATTATGAATATTTTGTATACAGTGAAAATGGCACCAAAGTTTGCAAAACGGACTTTGGCAAGGAAAGAAGAGACTCTCGATGATTATCAGGGGACTTTAACTGATCAGCTTCGAGAACTTCAGAGGGTTTTTGGTTGCACAACGACTATTCCAGTTAGTACCTTGACATACCATGATGAGCGGATGTTAGCCAAATATCGTGTTAGCATCCAACTACCAGAAAAGCTTGGTTTACATCACGATTTACCTATGGGTGAAGGTAGAAGTCACCTAGCAGCATACCATGTTGCTATTCCGGAGGCGATATCCAATGTTCGGGAGCACAAAGCACAAGAGTTAGCTAGAAGCACATATTCTGTGATTCCTCATGACTCTATAGACATGGAGCCAGTTCCGGATCATCTTACTTTAGTAAAGCATCCAAAATTAGCTTCCAAGTTTATGGATCAGTATTGACTGATAGTTCGGTCTTTGTATAAGACACATTAGGTTATTGTGGAGGATCGGACTGATATGCTAGAGGATTTAACTAATCCTGAACGAAGGGAGAAGTTAGGATCTCAATTAGAGAATGAAGCAGTGGGTAGAGTTAGCCCAACTTTTAAGGATATACCTATAGACCCAGCATCTTTCACACCATATCCTTATTCACCTATGCCAGAACCCACTAGATATCCTGATGAAGGTACTAGTCATCCAGTACCATAGAATTCTTGGGGAACCGAGGACTCGGAACTACCCATTGGAAATTCTGAAGGATGGAGGTACGGATCAATGGATGGATCTGCTGGGAATCCTATTCCTGTGGAAGATTCTGTTGGGGATACCGAGCAAACTAGTTGTAACATCTCAAAAATATTAAAAGGGAATTATCAATTTCCAATTAACCAAAATTAGGGTTAATCAAAGCTTTTTAATATTAAACACTATATGAATGCATGTGTGTTTATTAATGTTGTATGAATGCTTGTTATGCCATGTTTGATTGTTAGAGATGATAAGGATTAGCTTGAGGATCAAAACAATACCATCTAGGTCAAATCCAAACAAAATCAAATCAAAAGAAAATTAAATAATGGGGCATATGACCTAATGGCCATTTTGCCAAAGTTAACCACTAGCCCACTTTGGGCATCTCTATTAAATGATTTCAAATAGAAATAATTATATTTCTTTTCTCCCCTTGCTAGACCAAGTGAAAATGATTATAAGTGAACTTTATAAACTTACAAAAACAAATTCAAATCCATTTGAAGGACATTTCAAAAGTGAATCTAGTGTAGGCATCAAGATGACCATTTTCCCAAAATCACTCAAACCTTCTCCACTTGACAAATCCTAGCAACCAGAGACCCTCAAGCATATGCCCAACACACCCACCAAAAAGAATTTGAAAATTCAAATGTTTAGTTCATGCAGCCATTTAATCAAACACTTAGCAGTCAGAGTCCAAGTCTACCAACTATCTACTGTTTTGATCAATCTACTGCTCACTATTATACTCGTTTGAGCCTCTCTCACTCGCCCACGATCACCCTCAGTACCAGCCCATGCAGCTAGCACCGCTCACTCGCTGCAATGACTAGTGACAGCCTGTACCCCGAGCGTGCCATGCCGGTCGAGCATGGACACGACGCCACACGCCATGCTGCCCTCTACCACGACCACAAGGAGATAGGTGTGACCTCACCGCACCCCCAGTCCACGCCTCACCAAATACAAGCAGTGGAGAAGCCAGCATAGCCGCGCCCATTTATCTCTCTGCCATGCCGAGCGCACGCCAGAGCGCCGAGCCATCCCCGTGCAGCCACGCCGCGCCTCGCTCTCTCCCTGCGTAAATGCAGTCGTCGCGTCACCAACAACCTCCCAGACACAAACGTTCGACACTGCGCGCCCCGTGACCACCGTACGCCATGACGAACACCCGCGATACCCACACAGAGCACGGACGCCCCCGACCGATTAAGACCATGCCTCGCTGTGCCACTATGCGCATGACGATCGCTGTAGAGCACCGCGTCGACCTACACCTTTAGCCATGCCGATAGCCCCTGTAGCAACATCGCCAATGAGACCGAGCCATGCCCCAATGCTCCCTCGTCGGGGGTATAAACAGACCCTCCCCTTGCCTCCTATTGCACACCATTCTACTCAACTCTCTCCTAGAACCCCCTCTGACCCTTCCCTAGAGCAAGGCGAGCACAACATCACCGGAATTTCACTAGAGCCCGTCGCTCCTGTGCTGGAACGGAGGCGTTGATTGGAGCTGCCCTAGGAGCTGCTATGACCACCATTTGAATCACCGTCGTCTACCAGCTCGTTCGCCCACCTTGCCGGACCTAGCTGGAGCCCTGGTAAGCCCCTGACGGCCCCCACCGTAGCGCTACGGTTAGATATTCGCGCGCTCAGTGCGACCAAGACAATGACGCTCAGTCGTTGATCGCACTCTAATCGTGTGGCCTAGATTAGCTGATATCGTTTTGCTTAGACACAGCCGCTGACGCATGGGACCAGCCTGAGTGCAGCCCGCTGCGCGCGGGCCGTGTAGCTGGGCCGGCTCATGTTCGTTCCCGCGCATAGCCCAAAGTTTCAAACTTAGATTTTACATTTAATTCAAAACCCTATTCTATCAGTGATTTAAAAATTGAATTCAAAGAGATTTACTTAACCAAATTGCATGATTCCAATTTTGTTAGAAAGGTATTGAAAACTCTACACACTCCCGTTGCATTTAAACAATTTGAAACTATAGATCACCTATAGTAAAAATAACAAGACAGAGACTTTTCCAACTTCAAACAATTTTCTAAAATCAACCATAAATGCTTTTGAGTTGATTCCAACTCTCAAAAATCACATTTGCCATGCTCTATCTGAATATGTAAAAATATTTCGTTTTACAGGTACTAGTCGTGGACTAGAATTAAAAGAATGCTATATAGGCATTTCTAGTCATATTAATTCTATGAAATAGTAATATTTAGCTTTGTAATATATGCCAACCTCTTTAAATCACATTCCCAAGTATTAGAATATGTGGTGATAACATGTGTCAACATGATCCCATATTCTAATTGGAGAAAATTAAATCTTAGGTATTTTTCAATGAGTAGAAATTGCATTTCCAAAATAAGATAAATAAGAATATGACAATATTTCATGTGATGATTGAGATGATGCTAGATCATCTAGTGTGAGCCCTTGTGTGCTAAATAGAAATAGCTAAGTATTGTTTGGTGATTGTATACCTCGTATTTACTTATAGATGCTAGTACCAACCCGGGCTACGAGGAGGAGGAGTACTACGAAGAAGAAAACTTCAACAACTGCACCAACCAAGGCAAACTATCCATGCAAGCTAACCTATGCAAGATGCACTAGGCATGCTGGGTGATGCAATCTTGATTATACCAATCCCAAGTTTTACTTGCAAGCTTTATTCTTTTACCTTTACCAAAGTTTCTTACCTAGTTAATTAATTATGATTAGTGGAAAATAGGATGGATACCATCAAGAGCATAGAACTAGTCTTGGGTAATTACACTTGATTAGCACCCCTCAATAGTGATACTCTCATTGATAGTTGCTAGTTGCTAAACTAATACTAATCACTTTAGATGGGAACACTTGGAGAAAATGATTATGAAAACCTTGGAATGATGAGTCATTCTATTGAAACGTTTTGATATGTGTTATGAAACACAATGATTTGATGATGATACTGAATGAGGCATGTGCCTTGACTTTGATAAAAACTGATGGTTGGGTTCGGATGTGATACCATTCCAATTTTACAGTACAACCACAATACCTCAGTTGGGTAGGGCTTAACTGGAAGTTTATATGTCTTAGTATGGGTTCCCTCGTGGAAAGAGGTTAAGCTGAGGCTACCTCGTGAATATGAATGCCCCCCTATGCAGTTCCCGGGATGGCAGATGGCCATGGCCGGGAGGCCAAACTCGTAGGGGAGTTGCATATACTAGGGTGTGTAATTGAAAGGTTATGATTGATTATCCGCATACCAAGTATGATGATTCAGGGTTATCCCTGATGGATGTATCGAATTTTGTGGTGAAAGTGTGCCACCTCTGCAGAGTGTCAAACTATTCGAATAGCCGCGTCCGTAGTTATGGACAGTTGGAGTGGCCATACTATTCCATTGTCAGATGTTTTTAAAATGACTTGTGACTTGAAATATGACTTTGACTTGACCACAACAGGGTTGTGGAAATGAGAACTAGGTTCCCACTTGAGTAATCTAGAGAACTAAACTAGGCCCTTACTACTAAGCACTTCTGAAATAAAATTGGCTAGTTGCAAACAAGACTAGAGCTTGGGATTCCTACTAGAATTGTCTTACTTACATTAGTGATAGTTTGCGAGTACTTTAAAAGTACTCATGGATTTGTCCCTGGCTATTCCCATGGCCAGACTATGAAGAGGACTATCCGGAGGACGGACAGTAGGAGGTCTACAATAACTAGGATCATCTCCCATCGTCAGCATTGTCGGTAACAATGAAGATGGAGTCTACTACGTTTGTTTTCGCTTCTTTGATGTGTATTAAGACTTGATCATGAGATTAACTATTTGTAAGACTATTATGGTTTGTAATGGATGATGTACTATGATACCAATTCTGTTATGTCTCACAAAAATGGTAATCCTGGGATTGTGATGTACGGCATAACAGGCATCTGGACTTAAAAATCCGGGTGTTAGCAAGTTGGTATCAGAGTCATCCTGACCATAGTAGACCCTAGTTAGAATGGACGTCTGAAAAACTTAGTTTCTAAACAAAGGAAGTGAGTATTTATGAAAACCTATTATCACTCTTATCCTTGAGATTCTTTCAAAAAGAGTTCACATGTTCCTCAAAATTCTTGCAATTCTACATAAAATTTGACACACTTGATCACCTCACTAACTTCCTCATCCTAATTGCTTATAGATGGAAGTCAAATACAGCAAGTTCCACCAGCTGGGCAACGGAGGAGAGCTTGTCTTCGAGAGGGACTTGAGCCAGCTAGCGGAGTTTCTTAGACGCCCGCACCCCGAGTTCTTCGGAGCAAACTCAATGATCAGCCAGGAGGAGAAATGCAGTGGTTGATAGTTGCGGATCTCAGAGGCAAGATGGAGCCACCCACCTCGGAGAAGATACAGTTCACCTTGAGGCAGAACAACTGGTTGGATGGACTAGATAGAGCAATGAAGGAGGCACTTGCACGTCTGTGTGCGCAGAACATCAACCAGATCAATGGCACCCGCTTCGCCCACTATGCAAGACGTGACTCTATGGGACAACCCTTGGCCATGCCAGAACATCCAGAGCTGAGGCACCATGTGGATCACCTTGACTTCATGCTGCACGAGACCCAGAAGGAGTTGGAAAACACCCGTGCCTACGCCAACCAGAATCATGATGTCGCAGCCGAGAAGAACCAAACCCTCGCCATCCTAGCTAAGGAGCACAAGTCACTTTGCCGCCAGCGTGACAAGAAGGACCGCATCATCGCTCGCCTCCATCAGAAGGTGGCAACCCTTGAAGAGACCATCCATGACCAGGAGATTTAGCTTGAGGAGAAGGAAGAAGAAGGTGAAGATATCTACGGTGATATCACCTCTTACCTCAATGATGATGATGACTATCTGGAGGATGTCGCCACGGAGTTCCACACCGATGAGGAGGATGCCAACTTCCTGGATGATGAAGAACCCGCCAGTTCTAATGATGAGTAGTCACACTAAGAGCATTGCCGTAGGTGTGAGTTTGTATCCGGTCCCATTGTATCGTAGTATGATAGAATGGTTCTTAAAACCATCTCCTTAGTAGTAGTAGTGTGTCGCTTGTAATGGGTGCTTGGAATGAATGAAAATGAGTTGTGGTTTTCAAACCTTAGCAATACTCAAGTTTAAATATTTTGAACCAAACCCATAAGACATAGAAATTTCCCTCCTGTCTTATGATCTATCTCAATCTTCAGATGACTCACGGAAACCCCGGTGGTAGCAGCTCATCCCAGGATCCGATGCTTCAGATTCTGCAAATGCTAGTTTCAGATCGTGAAGCCGGTAGAGCCGAGCGTCAAGCCAATCTTGCCACGCTTCAACAGATCACCCAGATGACACACAACAACCAAGGCCATGGAAACTAGGATCATCATGGATCTAAGCTCAAGAACTTTCAAAACACCAATCCCTCGATGTTTAGCAAATCTGAAAAGCCCTTAGATGCTAATGACTGGCTGCAAACAATGGAGAACAACTTAAAAGTTGCAGGAGTAGATGCTACGGAGAAAGTACTATTTGCCACCCACTATCAGGAAGGTTATGCAAGATCATGGTGGAATAGCACTCGTACAATGAAAGGAGGACAAATGATGACTTGGGAGGAATTCAAGCTCAAGTTCAGCAGGACCCATGTGCCCCTAGGTTTGATCAAGCGGATGAGGGATGAATTCAGGGAGTTGAAGTAGGGAAGGATGACTGTGGCAAATTTTTGTCTCTGGCTAGGTATGCCCCTGATGAGATTGACACAGAAGCAAAGAAGAAGGAGAGATTCCTGAATGGCCTGCATGATGAGATGTCGACAATGTTAGTCAACATTCCCTTTGATGACCTAGAAGCTCTAGTGGATTCTGCTATCCAAATGGAAGGAAAGATCAAACAAGCCAGTGATAACCGCAAGCATCGTATGATGCACCAACTTGGACCCCATCATACCCCGAAGTATCGCCCCAACCCGTTTGCAGGATTTGCACCAAGAAACAAAAGGCCCCCTATGTCCCGTCCAAACTATCCCAATCGTGGCGAAGGAAACCCACGGCCTGGAGGCCACAACAACAACATCGGCAACCCCTAGAACTTCAACCGTGCACCGCCAAGGTCCACCAACCACAACAGCAAAACAACAACAATACTGCCCCAAGGATTGGAAGCAATGTTGTGCCTGTCATTGGGAAAGACAAGCCAATGATAACCTGCTTTGAATGTTGAGTCACGGGTCACTTCTCCAATGAGTTCCCCAAGAAGCTTGCTACAGCTACCAATGTCACTGCACCTTCCCAGCAGCAGCGCCGTGTCCAGCCTGGAAAGAGGTTTTCCCCAGGGAACCCGCACAACCGTACCGGCCATCTATTCCACATGAATGCGGAAGAAGCCCAGGAAGCGCCAGATGTCGTGCTGGGTATGTTTTCTGTTAACTCAGTACTTGCAAGAGTGTTGCACTACTAGGAAAACGCACGTCTGTGGCACACCTATTTTCCCCTTCCGTGGCGCACTAGGGGTGCGCCACGACTTCTGCGCTACGGCTAAAAAGTGCCCGTAGCGCACTGCCAGGTGCGCTACAGGTATCTCGAGTTAGTGGTAGCGCACTGCCTTGTGCGCCACTACTGTTTTTCCTGTGGTGCATGACATAGTGCGTTACTAGTATCTAGTTAGTGGTAGCGCACTGCCTTGTGCGCCACTACTGCTTTTCCTATGGCGCATGACATAGTGTGCTACTAGTATTTGACCACGTGCGCCACCAACGTAGTGCGCCACTAACCAAGTATATGTGCGCCACGACTGAGCTTTTCAAAAAAAAAATACTCAATATAGATGATATTCAATACAGATTATATACAATACAGCTGATATACACAGATATACAGTACATAAATAAATACACAGATATACAATACAGAAATAAATACACAGGCAAGATAGAAACAAATACATATAGATAAGTCACATACATAAATACACAGTATAAGTTACATTATTTCGATCAAGTTACAAAGTAGCTAGTGATGACATGAATACATGTCTCAAGCAAGTTAGAGCTCGCGGAAGCTCGCCTAGACATCTAAAGTAGGAACATGCAGGACAGACAACCAAGGACGATAACCATCACCGCGACGGAGGTATAGGTCTTCATCCAGTTTCTCATCCTAACTCCCACTAGATAGCGCGCGTATCTAGCTTCCGCCTCCACCATAGTGTTGTACCCTTTGTAGCTATTGCCGCTAAAACGGTGCACCTGTCTCCGGTAGTCTTCCCAATCATCGTAGACTCCGAGAACCCGTCCCTTGTACACGACGTACCACGTCATCTAAAAGTTGGCAATAATAATTAAATGGTGGGTGAAAAAACAAGTAAAAGTCGCATATAAAGATATACTTATCAAATAAGGTAACAAAGTAAGCAAAAAATACCAAGTAGTAGCATGTACATGTCGACACACACAAATATTTGTGGGGATAAAGAACTACAACTAGACTAACACATCAAGACTTCTGGCTCGGCTCAGGGAACAGGAGGACGCCTTGTTTTGTCATGAACGCCCTATAGTCACCCTCATCTTTAGGTGATCTACTACGTCACGGTTATTCGGGGGATTGCCTCCATAGACGACCCCCCCTAAAGTCATGACATCACGGCTGATGATTGCCCCAAACTGTTGCTGGATGCGATACATCTCTTGTCTAATATCTGAATCATCGATCCTGGCCTTGACTTCGGCCCACTGTTTGAGATGGTCTGGCAGCATAGAATTCTGTTGCTCTAGTAGGAACGCCCTCATGTGATGGAGTGCATAGTAGGCTTCCTTCTGACTGCCTGTCGGCTGCTTCACGCAGGGGAATTCTGTCACATGGGTGAAGCCGTGTCTGCCAAACTTGAGCTTCTTATGCACGAAGGTGGCGCATTCCGCTAAGCCATAGCCGGTGAGAGCATCATTTAGAACTTCCTTGATCTTGTCGTAGTTTTTCTTCTTTTCTTGACTCCCTAAGTCGAAATACGTGGCTTGCGAATGTTTCGGCGACAAGTAGATGAGTGTGCAGTGTTGATCTCTGCGCAAAACAATTCAAACGGAATGTGTTGGAAAAAGAATGATGAAAATCTAATAAAGCATGTTATGGCGGCGAGTGAATAATGACTTACTCGGGAAAGAAAGGCACGAGAATGTATTCCTTTGTCTTGTTCGCCACCAAGATGCCTTGGAGGTACGAGGCCAAGAATCGCCGTTCAATGGCGCTTCCCAAGCAGCCATCACGCATGTAGTAGGGGTCCACTATAGCGATGCCCGGGGTGTTCTCTCTAATGATCTGAATGGCCAGGATGAGAGAAAACAGGCGTACCATGGTATAGTGCAACGGATACAGGTTGAACATATTGAAGATGTCGTCAAACCGTAGGAAGAACAGATCCGCGGGGACATTATCGACGAAGCCCAAGCCTCGTGGCACCTTAACCACGAATACCAGGTGTGAGGGATCTTTCTCCGCAAGAAGGCGTCTCTCTATCGTCAGCACACCGTCATGCACACTCCTCATTTCTGAAGTGGCGAGCCTGAGAAATTTCTTAGTTAGCATGGGCTCACCCGCCACATGCATCCTCCACATAATACCCTTTGGTCTTGGTGGCCCGTCCTGAAACCTGATCGGATTCGCAGTTAATGCCACCGGCTGGCTCGAGCTGCGAGATTTTCTTTTCCTAGTCTTCTTGGCTTTTGGGAAGTGGGTAGGCACCGCAATATGAGCATCGATCGCCCTATGTAGTGTGTCAGGGCTTAGAACAAAGGGCCGGTTGGATGTATCTGCTGGCTCAGTGAAGGTGCAAGCTGGAGGCGTCTCCTGAGAACCAAAGAGACGTTTGTTGCAAGTGGCTTTCTCTACGGGGCCACCAGCTGGGTCTTTGTTTAGGTTGCCGGGGAAAAGATTAGTGTTGATGAAATCATCGAAGTAATCTTCGTCATCCTCGTTCGGATCCTGCGCCATGGTCATGTCAATATGACCAGCCGAACAATCGCGTGGAGGTGACGGCGGTAGCGGTGTGGGGGTCTTTCCATGGCTTGGAGCTGGCACGCCAGGCAGTGTTGTTATCTGTGGGGTGATGGCCCCGGCCGTCCCCAAATGAATCATGCTCTTTGGTCATAGCAGGAATAAGCCGAAGCAACTTCTAAGGACAACCGACTCTTCTTCATCCGCTCCTGGGGGTTGAATGGGAGGTTCCAGGTCATCGTAGCCCCTTAGCACCCGGATAATTTTAACCCTATGCACGCTATCTGGCATCGGCTTTGAGTGGAACGTGCGGTGCAACGGTTGAATGATGGTACCCTTGGCAACATCCCTCAACTTGTTGTTCATGAAGCTTAAGAGAGTGCATGGAACATCCGTCTGCGAAAAACATGTATGGCATTAAAAAGATTCCATAAGAGTAATAAATGGCAAGGCGGTAAAGTATTTGGTTTACCGTGATGGCGTCGAGCTCAGCTAATGTCGAGGTACCGCATACGACGACGGGAGTGCAAGAGACGGAGGGGCTGCTTGATGGCGCGGTGCCGACCGTCGGTGTATTCTTCCTATCGGTTGCATTAAGCTTCGACGCCGCGGTGATGGCAGGGGGAGTCACCAATGCTTTCGGCACCGTCGTGCTAGCGGGCGGAGTCACCAATGCTTCCGGTGCCACCGTGCTAGCGGGCGGAGTCACGAACACATAATTCACCGGGTTCGCTGGCGCCGCATTGTTTGAATGGCTACTGACCATGCTTGGAATCAGGCACGGCCCTTGTCGACCACCCGCACTCCAGTTCTCTATTGACTCCACCAAGGTAGGCAGGATGGAGGTGAATGTGATTGCCAGGTTGTCTTGGACGATCTGCAGGATCCGCGCCACTTGTTCCTTAAGTTCCTGAACCTCGCGGTTTTCCTCATCGCTCCTTCCCTCCACACGCGTCCTCGGGGGTGGACCAAAATGATCCACCCAATTCTTAGCCCCGAAGCCGGCCAGACAGCCAGCCGACGATGGCTTCTTTGTAACCAGCATGATTTTCTTCGCCCGGTTCATCGCCCTGTTAAAAGGGTTATCCCGCCGGGTGGCCGCCGTCGACCCGTGGGATGAGGAACCATGGGATCCCAGACTAGCAATTTCCTGCTCCTGTAGAAGAAGTAACGTGAACCATTTAGAAATTCGACTTGATCGATTAGAATGTAATAGACTTGATCCACGGTAATTAAATTACTTACCGCAAGAACCTCGAAGTCCTTCACCTTAGTTTCCACGGTGAGTTCTTTGGTTTTGGGGTCCACATGGTAACGAGCCCTGATAAAGTTTCGAAGATGCTTGTTTTCGAATTTCGAAAAGGGGTTAGGTATCCCCTTAGCTCTATACTCGTCGTCCTCCTTATCCCATTTGGGCTCCGCAGCTCTGTAACCACCAGATCCGAGATGGTGGTGACCTATATTCGTCGCCTGCAATTCCTTTCCCCGCTTACTCGGGGCCTTGGCTGCTTCGGATTTGCACTTGGCCTTGAACTCTTGGAATTGATCTTCGGTGATCTACGGGTCAATCTTCTGGATCTCCTCGAGACTTTTCCCTTCTTTAAATATATTCTTCTTTATCCGGGTTCTCCAGCTGGCCAGGGCGATGCTCATCCTCGTGAGGGCGGATTTATTTACTTCATTCCCACGATAATCTGTGTTCCGATACTGAAGGGGGAACTTGTATCTTGCATGCAGCTTCTCGAAGAGGAGTGTGCGCAAATGGCCATTATCTTTATGCCAGAGATTCTCGGTGTTAATCGAGATGGTGGTCCGGGTGATAGCCGCCACTTGTCCACCGTACCCTTTGACCACATGGTCGGGCGCCAAAGGAACCCCTGTTGGGCTCACTTCGGTAATTTCCTCTCTGACGGTGCCGACCATGTTCGGGCGCCTTTCCTTCTTCTTCTTAGGCAGATTACTACCACTTGTTGTGCCCTCGCCACCATCAGTGGTTTCATCATCCGCTGTTCCTTCGGCCGCTTCTTCTTCCTCCGCGTCTTCCATCTCATCGGCGTCGCTCTCGGAAGGGTTGTATTCTTCATCACCCTCTATCATTCTTTCTAGCTGCTCGATCTCCTCCCAGAATGACAAGGGTCTGTTTTGAGGTCTCACTTCTCCTTCAGTGTTGATACGCTGAGAAGATCCAGCCTCGTCGTTGTCACACATGTTTGCACTAAAAAAAGGCAAATAATGGTTAGTAAAGTGCACGGAAAAATCCGGCATGACCTTTGCTCATTTTTGTTAAACTAGGAGTGCCCGATTTCTGCCAAAACGGAAGTTAATCAACATTTCGGTGAAAATCGGGACTCATTTCATACAAGCACCTGCATACGAATACAACTAGGCAGGGTAATATAGCTACGAATACAACAAAGCACATCAACCACTCTAACTGGGATTTAAAGGAGAGCATAACCAAGAATGGTGGAAGGCGGGAACATATATCAGATGTAGAACTTTCACGTGGTCTTGAAAACAAGCAAATTACAGTAGCAGAGATCAAACTAGTAGCCAAAGACATCAGTACAAGAAACAACCATTACATGATATATTGGCTAGTTAATCATTTAGTAAAAGCTTTCTAAATGTAATTCATCATTTTCCTAACAACCAATTTATGAATCAGATCTTTATACAATTACTGTCAAGAATGAAAGAAAACAAGAATAGTATCATGTAATCATATTTTACCATAGCAGCTAGACCACCTACAGAAGCCACTTAAGATCATGTGCTAAATAGAAGTAAATATATTTCTTATCATCTTCCTAGCTAGTTTAGCCAGGAATCATTGCAAGCACTCAGAGTATAAATTTAAATCATATTCCTTTGATAAATCATCTAGACATTCCTGAAGGAATACTGTTCTATTAGCAACATCACAAGCACATGCAAGCTATGCTTGTGTAGCATATACAAATGAGGTAAAACATATTTCTAATTCAGCATATGGGGTTACCACTGTGGCATCCATCCAAACCAAGGTTAGCCCCTTATCCAAACAATTTAAATAATCAACTTCTCAGGGTACAAGGAATGAATTAAACTGTTGCTGTCACATGGACAGAGTATTCATAGTGGTCATCCAGAGTTTTCACAATTGCTTCCTTTTAGTAATCAGACACAATATCGATTCTCACCTGACCCCGCATACTGTTGGTTAGCAAACACAAAATCAATAATAATCGAGAAATAGGCATGTTCACCAGGCATGTTCACCGAAAGGTACAACCATCGACCACCATAGCATCAACTTTACACATTGAACAGGTCCAAGAATTAATCAAGGCACACTACAAAATTCAGTAACTATCATTAACACTAGAACCAAAATCCTAGGATCAACACAGATCAACTATTTACAACAACAAAGACAAGGCATCATCTAGCTGTCAATTCTTTTGGCATCATCTCAACCTGCTTTCTGGACATTCACTTCACATATACACACTCTACAGATTTGGTAATAGAATAGTATTCCTTCAGGAATGTCTAGATGATTTATCAAAGGAATATTGGTCATCCATCTCTATAGATACACACTCTACAAATTTCATATTGGTCATCCATCTCTACTTACACTGTCAGATTTGGTAATCAATTAAACTTTAGGAATCAAACCTATACATCATTACACTGTCAGATTTGATAGAAAACAAATCAATTTCCTAGAAAGTATTTCTACGAATCATTTCAGTATATTCCTCGTGTATCACCAACAACACTATCACTGAATCAAGCTAGGGTTCATGTGCTCGAAGCTATTCACTAGGTAAAACACTGTCCAATATCAGACACCAAAGAGAGGAGGAAACCCTAATTAGGGTTAAAATTTTGTTTTCTAGGTCAGGAAACCCTTGGCAGGCAGCCCTATGTTTTTGTCTGCGAATCAAGTAAGAAGAACACGATGCAGAGGAACCCTATGTTTTTGTGTTCTAGGTTAGAGAGGGGAGAGAGGGAGAGAGGGGAGAGGGGACGCTCACCTCAAAGACGACGACAACGAAGAGCACGGACAGAGCTCCTCCACGGACGCGTGGCGGCCTCCTCTCCTCCTCGGACGCGGCGGCCTCCTCTCCTCCTCCTTGGATGCGGCGGCCTCCTCTCCTCCTCCACGGACGCAGCGGCCTCCTCTCCTCCTCCTCGGCAGGCAGCGGGCGAGCGGAGGCGGCAGATCGAGCGGATTCGGCGCGTCGGTAGCATCTTAGGTTATGAGATAGATGGGAGATGGAAGATGACCGCACGTAGCGCACTAGGTAAGGGTGCGCTACGGCTAAGTGTCGTGTCAAGTCAAACAAAAGGCTGCCGCCCCGTTTGTTGACACTAGCACTTGCATATCCCATTGGTTCCGCCCTAGCTTTGTATGCTCACTAAACCTGGAGCACCCAGGTTCAAACCCTGGTGCCCCCATTTTTTGTTTTTATTTTAAAACTACTTTAAAATGTTAAAAAATATCCCAAAAATTATGTAAACTATATAAAATATCTGTTATATGTTTTATATGACAAAAATGGTACATATATATCATCAAAAGTGGTACAAAAGTGATTCAAAGTAGAAAGAAATTAAATAATAATGTGTCCATTAATAATATGCCATCCATATGCATCAATACAATATTTTTTGAGCATGCGTTTTACAATCTTTTTTGAGCTAGCATTTTACAATCTTTTTTCCCTTCTTTGTCGCGGTTGAATAATTTAGCCCTGACACTTTTATGTTTCTTCGCTCGAACGGGCTACCTTTTTTGGATAAGGTTGTCCTTTTTCTTCTTGTGATGTATGTTTCTTCTTCGTAGTCATCGTCATCTTCAATCTTTGGATCACCGTACTGGTCGAAGTCTTGCTCGTTGGAGACTCCATCCATTCCGATGATGTTTCTTTTTCCTCTCCTCATGACAACATGGCTAGGCTTTGTCGGGTCGGTATTAAAAAAACATTGGTCCACTTTGCTAGCCAGTACCCATGGTTCATTTTTCGCGGCGACGTGCGCACCGGCGGCCTTGGATTTGGCTGCTTCGGGTATTAACATGGTTGTGAAATACCGATCTTCTCTTTCGACGTTCTTGGCCCATTTGACACAGAACATCGGCACCTTTTATCCATAGTAGTCGAGATCCTAGATCTCCTCGATCCTTCCGTAAAATCTTTCCTTCATGTTGTCATCGGTGTAGAATTTCGATGTTACGCCTGAGTTCTGGTAGTCACACTTGTTGTCCTTTTCCTCCGTGTAGAATGTGTAGCCGTTGATATCATACGCCTAATAGGTCACCAGGTTGTGCATGGGTCCCTGCGACAAGGTGAATATGATGTTTTCCTCCGCAGAATGCAATTGCGGGGGATTATCTAGGAGCGTCTGCCTAAACCAACACGTGAAATCTAAGTTGTGCTCTTTGATTATTTCTCCATGCGTCCTCTGTATGCCCCGGTCACTATACTTCTTCTCGATTGACCTTTTGTGCTTTTGTACCCAAGGATCGACCCGTTCTAAATGTTGTAGCGTGACTAGGTTTTCTCTATCAAAGTCTGCGCGTCGACAATCGTAGTCTGCATACATTACGCGACGACCCTCTCGGTGACCCGATCCATCGAGCTTGTCAAGGTGCCTATTGACGGGAAGACCGACAGGGTTCTCAATGCCTAGATAATTCGTGCAGAAAGAGATGTACTCTTTGTCCAGAAAGCCCTTGGCTATGCTTTCATCTGGACGGGACCTATTGCGAACGTATCCTTTGATGTGTTCGTTCATCCTTTCGAACGACATCATGCTGCGGAGGAACATCGGCCCGAGTTGGATGATATCCTCCACGATATGGACTAGCAGATGCACCATAATGTCAAAGAATGCGGGCGGGAAGTAGATCTCGAGCTCGCATAGTATCACCATGATCTCCTCTTGTAGCCTCCCGAGCTGTTTCACGCCAATTGACTTTCGAGAGATGACGTCGAAAAACTTGCAGAGCCCAAACAATGTTTCTCGGACATGCTCGTCCATTATACTTCGTAGTGCAATCGGAAGTATCTGCGTCATTAGCATGGCACAGTCGTGAGACTTCATCCCACTAAACCTCTGCTTAGCCTCATCTAGGTACCTCCTTATCTTCCCCGCGTAGCCGTAAGGAAATTTGACTCCTAGAAGGCACTTGAAAAACGGTTTGATCTCATCCTGGCTTAGTGTGAAGCACTAAGGGGGCCATAATATTCGTTCTTCTTGACCTTTTTACCCTTTCGATGACCTTGTGTCGCCTCCGACTGATGATCATCGTCATCTTCCTAATCATCAGGAGTAGGGCGTCCTCCGTGAAGATCCTTCCGGATGCCCATGAATATCAAGTCGTTCCTTGCTTTAGGACCATCTTTCGTCCTATCTGGCATGTTGATTAGGGTGGCGACTAGACTCTCGCACACGTTCTTCGTCATATGCATGATGTCAAGGCTATGAGGCGTGCGGAGAAACTTCCAGTATGGTAACTCCCGGAAAACAGACCTTGTTTTCCATACCTTCATCAACGGCTTGTCTTGCTGCCTCTTTCGCTTCTTTCCCGGTTTAGGACACTCTTTCTAGTTTTTCAGCAATTCATCCACTTCTTCGCTGCTCCTCCGCTCTGGGATTCCTCGGGTCTCGGATTTTCCATTGAACAGATCTCCATGTTTTCTCCATGCATCATTCTTTCCAAGCCACCTTCGATGCTCCATGAACATGGTTTTCGAAGACCCTGGATCTTTCTCTAGTTGGAGATACGTCGTGTTATCCATGCACCTAACGCATGCGTAGAATCCTTGGATAACCTACCCCGAGAAATATCCGCAACCTGGATAGTCTTGCACCGTAGTGACCAACGCGGCTCTCATAGTGAAATAATCTTGTGCGACAACGTCATACGTATTGGCTCCAGATTCTCATAACATGGCTAGCTCCTCTTTCAACAGCCCGAGATATAGATTGATGTCGGTACCAGGTTTTTTTGGCCCTTGAATTAGCATACTCATTTGTATGTACTTCTTTTTATGCACAACTAGGGAGGGAGGTTGTACATCCATACAAACACGGGCCAAGTGTTGTGCGTGCTGCTCTGGCTACCGAACGGATTGAGTCCATCGGTGCTTGCACCTAGCCTGATGTTCCTCGAATTTCCACCGAATTCTGGGAATTCGAGGTCTAATGCTTTCGACTGGCTACCATCTGAAGGGTGTGTTGGCAGCTCGTCCTTTTCAGGGTCATCGTCATCTGCAGGCTTCTTTCTTTCCGCATGCCAGCGCATGAGATTTGCTTCCTTAGGGTCTGCGAAATAGCGCTGCAGACGAGGAGTGATAAGAAAGTACCATACCACTTTTCGAGGAGCTTTCTTCCCTTTCTTGTATCGACTAACGCTGCACACCGGGCATCTGGTTTTCTCCGCGTCCTTGATGTCTACGTACTTCTATTCTTGTAGATAGTTGTTGGGCCTCCAAGTGTAGAGGTTTGTAGAACAGCAACAAGTTTTCCCTTAAGTGGATCACCCAAGGTTTATCGAACTCAGGGAGGAAGTGGTCAAAGGTATCCCCTCTCAAGCAACCCTGCAATCAAGATACAAGAAGTCTCTTGTGTCCCCAATACACCCAATACACTTGTCAGGTGTATAGGTGCACTAGTTCGGAGAAGAGATAGTGAAATACAAGTGGTATAGATAATTATAAGTGGTAACGGTGATAGAAAATAACTTGATGGCGTGGAGAAGTATAAAGGCAAACTGAAATAAAGATGGAAGCAAGCAAACATGTAATAGATCTAATAGCAAACGGTGTTTCAATGTTTAGAAACAAGGCCTAGGGATCATACTTTCACTAGTGAACACTCTCATATAAATATCTTCTTCTTTATGATACTACGCTGAACTACTCTCCGGTTGGACACTCTAATCGTTGGTAGGGCTATAACAGCACTCCTCAAAGTAAGCCTTTCCCATCTAGATAACCCCACACTGTCACCTTGAGCACTAGATGGTTCCGACAAACACCACAATTTCCTAAAGACATCCAACTCCAAATATAACTCATAACAAGTATTTGAAATCTCTAGCCTAAGTGCCACCATGGTGTGCACGTTGTCACTTTCACACACATGGGGAGAGCAGAGATCTATTAAAGCACTTGAGTAGCAAGGTAGATCTACTTGATTACAAAGCTCATGATCACAATATGATCATGCATAGAGAGAGAGAGATGAACACATAGCTACCGGTAGAACCCTTAGCCTCGAGAGAGAACTACTCCCTCCTCATCATGGGAATCAGCAATGGTGATGGAGATGGTGGTGGAGATCGATGGAGATGGCTCCGAGGGCACTTCCCCATCCTGGCAGGGTGCCGGAACAGAGACTTTCTGTCCCCCGAATCTCCCCTTCGGTGGCGGCAGCGCTGCAGAACTTTTCGTGGCTGGAGGCTGGACGACTTAGGGTTTTTGCATCGGGAGGCATCTTATAGGCGAAGAGGCAAGGTCGGTGGGTAGCCAGGGGGCCCAGACCACCTAGTGGCACGGCCAGGGCTAGCCCGCACCACCACATGGTGTGGCCGCCCTGTGGCCCCTCTCCGTCTCGTCTTCTAGCTCCGTGAGTCTTCCGGTAAAATATCAACTTTGGCTTTTGTCCCATCCAACTCCGAGAATATTCATTTTCTGACTTCCTGGAACCAAAAACAGCAGAAAACGGGCAACTGGCACTATGGCATCTTGTTAATAGGTTAGTCCAAGAAATCATATGAAAAGTACTCCAAAGTGTGGAAAAAACATAAGAAAGTAGATAAAACCAAGCATGGAACATCAAAAATTATAGATACATTTGCAATGTATCAACATCCCCAAGCTTAACTCCTGCTCGTCCTCGAGTAGGTAAGTGATAAAAAGAAAGAATAATTTTTGAGGTGACATGCACCATCATAAACTTGATCAAAGTATTTGTAAAACATTCGAAGCTGGGATCACAGTACTTCAATCATAACATGAAAGACGAAGTGCTAGCAATAAGACAAAGAAACTATGTTGCAACATGAAAAGGCACAAATAAAAGATTCATGATTAACAATGCTTTGCAAGACGTTTGTTTGTTTCACATAAAGAAAACATAGCATAGTGGCATTCAGCTTGTCCCTCATAGAGTAGCAAGTATAAATGCACATGACACCTTCAAAGTTCATAAGAGTGACTAGATACAAATAGTTTAAACCAAGCAATATCAAGTTATGCATCAATCAACTAGTCTTGGTACAATGCACATAGAACTAAGAATGGCCACTATGCTCTAAAAGTAGGTGCATAAAGATAGAAGGTGGAGACTCAATATAATGGTGGAAGAAAGGCCTTCATAGAAGGAAGTAGGGATTCAAGTCTCATAAAGAGCTTCCAAAAATTATGGTACTTATAGCTTTCATCTCTCATTGCCCCTATCATAAGCATCTTGAAGGTGATTAAGGTTAAAGCGAACAAACTATGGTGTACATGCTTGACGAAGTATAAGTTAGAAATATCATGTCCCTTGAATACGAGGGCCGCTCCTCATGCTACTCAAGTTTAGTCACCGGTAAGTTCTTGTCATTGCAAGTACATGTGTATCATAGAGAACCGCCAATAGGGTACCCCTTGCCCGATGATACGGAAGAATCCCCATATAAAAATGACAAGGCAAGGAGACAACGAGCATCTCAACAATCTTCTTATTTACCATGGGAATATGGTGCTTTTTTTCTCTCTTTCCTCTTTTCATAATCTCTTTTTTTCTTTTTCTCTTTCTCTTTTTTCTCAATATAGGACTCTTTTTTTATAAGAAGAATGCTTCATAGACAGCTCATTATGGTTATGCTGCAGGTTTCCACCATGTCAGCATTGTTTAGACCAGCGGCCCAGGCGTTTCTCTAACACATATACATAACTCCATGGACTTACAAGCTCCCCTTTCATTTCACACCGACGACATCCATATACAAAAGAGCATGATATCAACTAGGTACAAGTACCAAGTGCAATGTTGAAAGCGTTCCCCATGAAAGCATGGTTCTGCTAATTCCCAACAAATAAGTTCAAGCATATACAACATAGACGACACAATGGTTCAAGTTTATTAAGGGAAAGAAAAGTTAAGTGTGCCATCAAGTTCGTGAGAGCTTTAATCACTAGTTTTCTCATAACAAGTTTAATTTGGAAGGTAAACAAAAACATGAATATACTTGGAATAGCATATGCTAGTAGGTAGGTATGGTGGACTCTTTGGAATAACTTGGTTTAGGGAGTTGGATGCATGAGTGGAACTCATACTTGGTTGCGGAGGCTAGCAAAAGACTGGGAGCGACAAACTAAGAGAGCAATAATGGCCATAATCATGTAGAGCGACAAAACATCATTGATCAAAGCATAAAGTGATACTACAAGTTGAAAACTAAAGGATCATAAAGGCTTATGGTGAATTGAGATAGTCATAACATGGTGTGAGCATGCGCCAAGTTAACCCAAATAAAGCATCAAAGGAGAATACCACAATACTATGCTTTAATATGCTAAAACAACGCATGATTCATCCAAGGCACATTAAGAAATCTCAATTGTTTATAACAAGTCATGCTATAGCAAATAATACTAAGCATAAAGCCAAAACAATATCAAGCATGGCATGACAAAGCATAGGCCACAGTCAAAAACAAGCTCTCTTTAACACTTAAGCATGAACTTTCCTACTCTTTTCCAAACCAAACCAAACTATTTTAAAACCAATGTAAGAAAGAGGGGGTCCAACCAATTTATTCAGAAAACTAAGCAAACCAAGCAAACGAAAAAACAAAACAAAAACGAAAAAGAAGACGCTCCAAGAACAACACAACTGTGCATGAAACAATAAGAATGAAGCGTTTGGAAGAAACCTGGGATTTTTATTGATGAAGAAGGGGATGCCTTGGGCATCCCCAAGCTTTGACGCTTGTACTTCTTGGATATTTCTTGGGGTGACACACGTGGCATCCCCAAGCTTGAGCTTTAGTCCATCCTTCATCTCATTACTCATTCCTTCCATACACCTGAAATTTTTCCTTCATACAAAACTTCACACAATCTTTATTAGCAACATTAGTGCACTCAAGATAATAAGTCTTTAGGTTCAGTTTCAACACCAATAAAACTTCCATTAAAACACTATCTACTGTAGCACTTCCCTCAAAAATCTCAATTCCCGAAAAGAATTCAGAAAGGTACCAACAAGAAGCAAATGCAGAAAATGGCAGAAATCTGTCAAAACAGACCAGCAGGTGAAGACGAATTTTTTCGAAGACCTTCTCTTGCTCAAATCAAAAAGTGTTGAACTAACAAAAGTTATATAACAACCTGGGACAGAATCACAAAAATTCACGCCTCAAAAAGACGTTTAGAGATTTTACACGAATGTTTACGGTGAAGCACATAAATCTGTTTCGGGACAGCAACTTTCCCAATCATTACTTCTCTCTCATTAGAGGTTACTCTTGGCACAAAAAGCAAATAAAAAGGATAAGGAGCAGTTATTACTGAAGTAATAACTTCCAAGACTCATCTAAAACTTTTGGGTTAACTCCCAATAAGTACTTTTCTTTAACGCCTTTAAGTTAGGCTTGATAGTTTGAGAAGATGCTCACATAAGAAATATGAATTGAAGTAAAAGAGAGCATCAAGAAGCAAATTCAAAGCACATTTAAGTCTAACCCACTTCCTATGCATAGGAATTTTGTAAAGAAACAAGTCATGAAAGCACAAAGAAACAAACATAGGAAAGCAAAACAAGTGCAACTTCAAATTTTTCAACATAAAGAGGGGAAACTTAATAATGTTAAGATACATAAGCCCATGTTTTCCTCTCTCATAATAACTTTCAGTAGCAATATGAATAAAATTAACAATATAACTATCACAAGAAACATTCTTATCATGAGCCACATGCATAAAACAATTAATACTTCCCACATAAACATAGTCATTCTTATTAATTGTAGTGGGAGCAAATTTAACAAAATAGCTATCATTATTATTCTCATCACCATAATCATCAAATATAGGAGGCATATTGTATTCATAATTAATTTTCTCCTCAATAGTAGGTGGACTGAGAATATCATATTCATCATTGTAATCATCATATATTGGAGGTTTGGTATCATTATAAGCAATAGAATAGCTATCTTCCAAAGCTGGGGAACTAAAAAGATCATTTTCATAAAAACTAGCTTCCCCAAGCTTAGACTTTTCCATAGCATTAGAAATAATTATGTCCAAAGAATTCATACTAATAACATTGCTATTAGCATGCAAATAAAGTTCCATAGGTTTTTTAATTTTCTCTTCAAACACTTCATGTCCTAACTCAAGATAAATACTATAAAGCTCTCTAATTTTGTTGTTGTTTTCCATTAAGCCTAACTAGTGAAAACAAGAAACAAAAAGACAAAATTGCAGAATCTAAAGGAAATAACTTCGAGCACTCACACCGGAGGATGTGAGTACCTTTTACCTTACCTCCCCGGCAATGGCGCTATAAAATAGGCGTTTGCCGTGGGAAGTTCTTCTTCTTTAATCCTCCGGTGTGAATACCTTCTACCTTACCTCCTCGGCAACGGCGCCAGAATTTAGCTTGATATCTACGCACTTCTATTCTTGTAGACCGTTGTTGGGCCTCCAAGTGTAGAGGTTTGTAGAACAGCAGCAAGTTTTCCCTTAAGTGGATCACCCAAGGTTTATCGAACTCAGGGAGGAAGTGGTCAAAGGTATCCCCTCTCAAGCAACCCTGCAATCAAGATACAAGAAGTCTCTTGTGTCCCCAACACACCCAATACACTTGTCAGGTGTATAGGTGCACTAGTTCGGCGAAGAGATAGTGAAATACAAGTGGTATAGATAATTATAAGTGGTAACGGTGATAGAAAATAACTTGATGGCGTGGAGAAGAATAAAGGCAAACTGAAATAAAGATGGAAGTAAGCAAATATGTAATAGATCTAATAGCAAACGGTGTTTCAATGTTTAGAAACAAGGCCTAGGGATCATACTTTCACTAGTGAACACTCTCATATAAGTATCTTCTTCTTTATGATACTACGCTGAACTACTCTCCGGTTGGACACTCTACTCGTTGGTAGGGCTATAACAGCACTCCTCAAAGTAAGCCTTTCCCGTCTAGATAACCCTACACTGTCACCTTGAGCACTAGATGGTTCCAACAAACACCACAATTTCATAAAGACATCCAACTCCAAATATAACTCATAACAAGTATTTGAAATCTCTAGCCTAAGTGCCACCATGGTGTGCACGCTGTCACTTTCACACACATGGGGAGAGCAGAGATCTATTAAAGCACTTGAGTAGCAAGGTAGATCTACTTGATTACAAAGCTCATGATCACAATATGATCATGCATAGAGAGAGATGAACACATAGCTACCGGTAGAACCCTTAGCCTCGAGAGAGAACTACTCCCTCCTCATCATGGGAATCAGCAATGGTGATGGAGATGATGGTGGAGATCGATGGAGATGGCTCCGGGGGCACTTCCCCGTCCTGGCAGGGTGCCGGAACAGAGACTTTCTGTCCCCCGAATCTCCCCTTAGGTGGCGGCGGCGCTACGGAACTTTTCGTGGCTGGAGGCTGGACGACTTAGGGTTTTTGCATCGGGAGGCATCTTATAGGCGAAGAGGCAAGGTCGGTGGGCAGCCAGGGGGCCCAGACCACCTAGTGGCACGGCCAGGGCTAGCCCGCATCACCACATGGTGTGTCCGCCCTATGGACCCTCTCCGTCTCGTCTTCTGGCTCTGTGAGTCTTCCGGTAAAATATCAACTTTGGCTTTTTTCCCGTCCAATTCCGAGAATATTCATTTTCTGACTTCCTGGAACCAAAAACAGTAGAAAACATGCAAATGGCACTGTGGCATCTTGTTAATAGGTTTGTCCAAGAAATCATATGAAAATTACTCCAAAGTGTGGACAAAACATAAGAAAGTAGATAAAACCAAGCATGGAACATCAAAAATTATAGATACATTTGCAATATATCAGTCCTCGCCCCGATAAATGATGCAATCATTGATGCAGACGTGGTATCTAATGTTCGGTAGATCAAGAGGACACATGATTTTCTTGGCGTCCTCGATACTAGTTGGACACGTGTTCCCCTCCGGGAGACGATCGTGCCAAAATGCCATCATATCGTCGAAGCTTGCGTCGGTCCATTTATGTTTTGCCTTCATCTCCATAGCCTTGAGCGTTACATTCAACCGGGTATCACCGGGCTTGCATCCTTCATACAATGGAGTAACCGCGTCTTTCTCAAGTTGCGCAAGCTTGGCTTTCTCTCTAGCGGCAGCCCTGGCGTTACTCGTCTGCTTGAGAAGCAGTTCTTGAACATAAAGGTCCCGCACCCAGCCTGACGTTGTTCCATCGTCTGCTCCGGCATCTAGATCATCATCATCCTGGTATGCTTCCGCACCTTCACCATCTCCAGGAGACTCTTCTTCATCTCGCCCGTCCTTGCCATGATCATGATCATATTGCCCGCCTTCCTCATTTTTCGTCGCCCCATTTACGGCCTCATCGTCTTTGTCATCACTTATCCACCGAGTGTAGCCATCCATGAAACCATGGCGGAGCAGGTGCGCCTGCAGATTTCCGGAATCTGGGTCGATCAACCAATTGAGTTTGCATCTTCTGCACGGACATCTTATCTCTGTCATGTTATTTCGTATCATGTCGGCCGTCGCGCATTTCAAAAATCTAGCCACAATGCCTTCGCTCATTATGCGGACCATGGTTGCCTACGCGGTGTAAACGGTAGAATTAGAATTTATTACAACCACAGAACCAATGCATGCATGCAATGGTCGATGGAAAATTTCGGCATGACCTATCCTAAAATTCTGACCTTTGCGAAATGCCAAAGTCTTGCCAAAATGGAAATAAATCAACATTTTGGCAAAACAATGCCAATATATGAGAGAGCATGCATGCATGCTCTCCAAACACATGAGAGCATCGATCCTATCCATAGATATGTGACCATATCATCCATACACATAAACACATCCCTCTTACATAGACAACTTACCGAGACGAGAGACCGCGAGAAGATCTCGAAGGAGAGGTGAGAGACCGAGAGATGGTGTCCGGAAGGAGAGCCTTCCTCTATTACGTATGTAGAATCCAAGGTAAGTTTTACAAGCTACAAATGGTGAAAGAGTGGAGAAATTGAGGTGGTAAGGAGGAGGGGGCGAGATCCAAAGAGGAAGAAGGAGGGGAAAGTGAAGTGGGAGATGGTGGATCTAGGCAATGTGCAAAAGGCTATCTACCAAAATGTAGCAGGAAGCACGCACATCCGTGGCGCACGTGGCGTGGTGCACCACAGGCATAACGAACAGTCGTGGCTCACATACCACCCGTGCGCCACAGACTTGTTTTCCCAGCTGCACAGCAGTGTGGCCCGATTTTTCCTGTAGCACATGGTGCCCAAGTGCACCACAACTGTCGGTCACACTCAAAGCACACTAGCTGTTGGTGCGCTACGGCTATGTGGTATACGGCCGGCAGTGCCCTGGCCCACACACATCCGTGGTGAACCGCGCACATGTGCGCCACTCCAACTGTAGTTATCCGTGGGGAACCTCTATGCAGTGTGCCACGCCTATTTTAGCCGTGGGGCACCACTAGCACGTGCACCACGGATGTGCGTATTACCTATAGCTGTTTTCCTAGTAGTGTTGTTTGATTCTGGAGCATCGCACTCATTTGTTACCGAAGAATTTGCATGCACTAGTAAGATTCAACCAACCAATTTGAAGCATGTTATGATAGTTCAAATACCTGGGTTAACCACCAAAGCTAGAAAAATTTGCAAGGCCATGCCTATCAGAATACATGGGATATATTTTTATGCCAAAACATCAAGGACTAATAGACTAATAGTACTAGGAATGGATTGGATGTCAAAACATCAAGGACTAATAGATTGTGCCAAGAAAGCCATAACCATGACCAGTAGCACCGGAGTATCAGTAGAGCATGTATCTGAGATGCTGCCTCGTCAATTCAAATGCAACAAGAGTTTAGCCTAATCAACCATAGACCATGTCAGAGTAGTCTGTGAATACCCTGATGTGTTCCTAGATGAATTACCTGGTATGCCCCCAGATCGAGATATCGAGTTTATCATTGAACTAGTTCTTGGAACTGGACCCATAGCTCAGAGACCCTATAGTATGAACCCAGCTGAATTAGTGGAATTGTAGAAGAAACTTGATGACATGTTGGGGAAAGGTCTGATACAACCCAGTGTGTCACCATGGAGATCACTTGTTTTGTTTGTGGATAAGAAAGATGATGCCAACCGTTTGTGCGGATTACCGAAAGCTGAATAATGTCACCATCATGAACAAGTACCCACTGCCAAAGATAGAAGATCTGTTTGATTAGCTGACTGGTGCCAGAGTGTTTTCTAAGATTGATCTTAGAGCTGGTTATCATCAACTAAAGATCCGCGCAACGGATATCCTAAAGACTTCCTTCACTACCCGATATGGATTGTATGAGTACAATGTCATGTTATTTGGATTAACCAATGCCCCTGCTTATTTCATGAATCTCATGAATAAGATTTTTATGAACTTGTTGGATAAGTTTGTCGTTGTTTTTATCAATCACATTCTGATTTACTCCAAGTCGGAAGAAGACTATGAGCAGCACCTAAGAACCATCCTTGAAACCCTTAGAGAGCATCAGTTGTATGCCAAGTTTAGCAAATGTGAGTTCTGGTTAAAGGAAGTAGGATTCCTAGGACATATCTTGTCGGCAGGAGGATTTGCCGTCGATCCCGCCAAGATTAAGGATGTTGAAGAATGAAAAGCCCCAACCACTCAAACCGAAGTCCGCGTATTTCTTGAATTAGCTGGATATTACCGCAAGTTTGTTGAAGGATTTTCAAGCATCGCAAGGCCGATGACCCAGCCATTGAAGAAAGACAAGAAGTTTGAATGGACGGACAAATATGAAGCAAGTTTTCAAGAGCTCAAGAAGAGATTGATTTCATCCCCAATTTTGATCATGTCGGATATCGCGAAGCCTTTTGATGTATATTGTGATGCATCCAAGGTTGGTCTCGGATGTGTGTTGATGCAGGAAGGCAAAGTAATATCATATTTGTCCCGACAACTGAAGCAACATGAGCAGAACTATCCCACTCATGACTTAGAACTGGCAGCCCTAGTGTTAGCTTTGAAGACATGGCGTCATTACCTCATGGGTAACCGCTGTGAGATTTATTCGGATCACAAGAGTTTGAAGTATATTTTCACCCAGAAGGAGCTGAATATGAGGCAACGGAGATGGATAGAGTTAATCAAGGATTATGACCTTGACATTCACTATCACCCTGGCAAGGCTAATGTGGTAGCGGATGCTCTTAGTAGATTGCCGTGTAGACTAAATACTATGATTAAGGAAGACCAACCAAGTTTGCATGAGGAGTTGGAGAATTTTTGAATGGAGCTAGTTAGCGAAGGATTTCTAGCCGGTATTGAACTTCAATCCACCTTGATTAGTAAGATAAAGGAAGCCCAGAAAGGAAACGCCAGTATTGACGGAATTAAGCATCGTATCGATACAGGGAAGGTACCCGGATTCACTAAAGATGAAGAAGGAGTTCTATGGTATAAAGGACGTATCTGTGTGCCCGTAGATTGACAGTTGAAGCAAGCCATTATGCAGGAAGCCCATGACACTCTTTATTCTATTCATCCGAGAGGAACGAATATGTATCAGGATTTGAAGGAGCAATTTTGGTGGCACAAAATGAAGAGAGAAGTCGGAAGCTATATCGCCAAGTGTGACATCTTTCAGAGAGTCAAAGCAGAACACCAGCGACCCGCAGGACTTTTGCAACCATTGCAAATTCCGAAATGGAAATGGGATTCTGTTTGAATGGATTTTATCATGGGGTTGCCTACATCTAGTAGGGGTAATGGTTCTATCTAGGTCATAGTAGATAGACTATCCAAAGTAGCTCATTTCATACCCGTAAAGACCACCTATCAAAGCTCGGAGCTAGCAGAGTTGTACGTTGCTAGGATAGTCAGTCTGCACGGAACCCCCAAGACCATTATGTCAGACCGAGGAACCTAGTTTACCTCAAGGTTCTAGAATAAAGTCCAAGAAGGACTAGGAACCAAATTGAACTTGAGCACCACTTATCACCCACAAAACGACGGACAAACAGAAAGAGTAAACTAGATACTAGAAGATATGCTGAGAGCCTATGTGTTAGAGTATGGATCTAAATGGGAACACTGTCTGCCTTTCATAGAATTCCCATACAACAATAGTTATGAAGCTAGTTTTCAAATGGCCCCATTTGAGTTTTTGTATGGAAGGAAGTGCCGTACCCCCCTGAATTGGTCGCAAGTAGGAGAGAGTTAGATATTCAGACCAGACATCCTACGAGAAGCCGAAGAGAAGGTTCACAAGGTTCGTGAACAACTCAAGACCTCCCAATCCAGACAAAAGAATTACGCTAACAAAAGACGTCGAGACCTAACCTTCAATGTCGGAGATTTTATGTATCTTAAAGTATCACCTTTGAAAGGAATGCAAAGTTTTCAACTGAAAGGGAAGCTTGCCCCCAGATATATCGGACCCTTCAAGATTTTAAGTCGCCGAGGAGAAGTATACTATCAGCTAGAACTGCCTGAAGAGATGTCAGCCGTACATGATGTGTTTCCTATCTCGTTACTTCGTAAATGCTTAGAAGTTCCAGAGAAGACCAAAGTTTTCAAGAACATCGATCACAGATCTGTGGATATCAATAAGGATTTAACCTATCATGAAGTACCCATCCGTATTTTGGAAGAAGCTTTCAGAACCACCCGGACCAGAAGTATCAAGTTTCTAAAGATCTAGTGGAGTAACCATACTGAAGAATAAGCCACCTGGGAGCGAGAAGATTATATTAGGACTGAGTTTCCCAATCTCTTTAGTTCCTAGTTTTTTTTGAATCCCAGGATGAGATTCTGTTTAAGGAGGGAAGGTTTGTAAAATCTCAAAAATATTAAAAGGGAATTATCAATTTCCAATTGACCAAAATTAGGGTTAATAAAAGCTTTTTAATACTAAACACTATATGAATGCATGTGTGTTTATTAATGATGTATGAATGCTTGTTATGCCATGTTTGATTGTTAGAGATGATAAGGATTAGCTTGAGGATCAAAACAAGATCATCTAGTTCAAATCCAAACAAAATCAAATCAAAAGAAAATCAAATAATGAGGCATATGACCTAATGGTCATTTTTGCCAAAGTTAACCACTAGCCTACTTTGGGCATCTCTATTAAATTTCAAACATAAACAATTTTATTTCTTTTCTCCCCATGCTAGACCAAGTGAAAATGATCACAAGTGAACTTTGCAAACTTACAGAAACAAATTCAAATCCATTTGAAGGACATTTCAAAAGTGAATCTAGTGTAGGCATCAAGATGGACATTTTCCAAAAATCACTCAAACCTTCTCCACTTGACAAATCCTAGCAACCAGAGACCCTCAAGCATATGCCCACCACACCCACCAAAAAGAATTTGAAAATTAAAATGTTTAGTTCAAGGGGCCATTTAATCAAACACTTAGCAGGCAGAGTACAAGTCTACCAACTATCTACTGTTTTGATCAATCTAGTGCTCACCATTGTACTCGTTTGAGCCTCTCTCACTCGCCCATGATCACCCCCAGTACCATCCCGTGCAGCTAGCACCGCTCACTCAAAGCAATGACCAGTGCCAACCCATACTCGAGCGTGCCATGTCGGTCGAGCATGGACACGACGCCACACGCCACGCCGCCCTGTACCACGACCACGAGGAGATAGGCGTGACCTCACCGCACACCTAGTCCATGCCTTGACCAAATACAAGCAGTGGAGAAGCCAGCACAGCCGCGCCCATTTATCTCTCTGCCATGCCGAGCGCATGCCAGAGCGCTGAGCCGTCCCCGTGCAGCCATGTCGCGCCTTGCTCTCTCCCTGCGTAAATGCAGTCATCGCGTCACCAACAACCTCCCAGACACGACCGTTCGACACTGCGCGCCCCGTGACCACCGTACGCCATGACGAACACCCGCGGTACCCGCATAGAGCACGGACGCCCCCGACCGATTTAAACCACGCCTCGCTGTGCCACTACGCGCATGATGATCGCCGTAGAGCACCGCATCGACCTACACCTTTAGCCATGCCGATAACCCACTGTAGCAATGTCACCGACGAGCCCGAGCAATGCCCCAATGCTCCCTCGCCGGGGGAATAAATAGACCCCTTCCCCTGCCTCCAGTTACACACCATTCGACTCACCTCTCTCCCAGAACCCCATCCGGCCCTTCCCGGAGCAAGGAGAGTACTCCATCGACGAAATTTCACCGAAGCCCGCCGCTGTTGTGGTGGAACGGAAGCGTTGATTGGAGCCACCCTAGGAGCTGCCACGACCACCATTCGACTCACCATCGTCTACCAGCTCGTTCGCCCACCTCGTCGGACCTAGCTGGATCCCTGGTAAGCCCCTGATGACCCCCACCATAGCTCTAGGGTTAGAATCTCGTGCGCTCTGTGCGACGGAGACGATGACGCTCAGCCGTCAATCACACTCTAATCGTGTGGCCCAGATTAGTTGATACCATTTTGCTTAGACACAGCTGCTGACGTGTGGGACCAGCCTAAGTGTAGCCCGCTGCGCGTGCCGCCGCGTAGCTGGGCCGGCCCATGTTCGTTCCCGCGCATAGCCCAGAGTTTCAAACTTAGATTTTACATTTAATTCAAAACCCTATTCTGTCAGTGATTTAAAAATTGAATCCAAAGAGATTTACTTAACCAAATTGCATGATTCCAATTTTGTTAGAAAGGTATTGAAAATCTCTACACACTCCCGTTGGATTAAAACAGTTTGAAATTATAGATCACCTATAGTAAAAATAACGAGACAGAGACTTTTCCAACTTCAAACATTTTTATAAAATCAACCATAAATGCTTTTGAGTTGATTACAACTCTCAAAAATCAAATTTGCCATGCTTTGTCTGAATATGTAAAAATATTTCATTTTACAGGTACTAGTCATGGACTAGAATTAAAAGAATGCTATATAGGCATTTCTAGTTATATTAATTCGATTAAATAGTAATATTAACCTTTGTAATATATGCCAACCTCTTTAAATCACATTCCCAAGTATTATAATATGTGGTGATGACATGTGTCAACATGATCCCATATTCTAATTGGAGAATATTAAATCTTAGGTATTTTTCAATGAGTAGAAATTCCATTTCCAAAATAAGAATATGACAATATTTCATGTGATGATTGAGATGATGCTAGATCATCTAGTGTGAGCCCTTGTGTGCTAAATAGAAATAGCTAAGTATTGTTTGGTGATTGTATAGCTCGTATTTACTTATAGATGCTAGTACCGACCCGGGATACGAGGAGGAGGAGTACTACGAAGAAGAAGAAAACTTCAACAACTGCACCAACCAAGGCAAGCTATCCATGGAAGCTAACCTATGCAAGATGCACTAGGCATGTTGGGTTATGCAATCTTGATTTGACCAATCCCAAGTTTTACTTGCAAGCTTTATTCTTTTACCTATACCAAAGTTTCCTACCTAGTTAATTAATTATGATTAGTGGAAAATAGGATGGATACCATCAAGAGCATAGAACTAGTCTTGGGTAATTACACTTGATTAGCACCCCTCAATAGTGATACTGTCATTGATAGTTGCTAGTGCTAAACTAATACTGATCACTTTAGATGGGAACACTTGGAGAAAATGATTATGAAAACCTTGGAATGATGAGTCATTCTATTGAAATATTTTGACATTTGTTATGAAACACAATGATTTGATGATGATACTGAATGAGGCATGTGCCTTGACTTTGATAAAAATTGATGGTTGGGTTCGGATGCGATACCATTCCAATTTTACCGTACAACCACAATACCTGAGTTGGGTAGGGCTTAACTAGAAGTTTATATGTCTTAGTATGGGTTCCCTCGCGGAAAGAGGTTAAGCTGAGGCTACCTCGTGAATATGAATGTCCACCTATGCAGTTCCCGAAATGGCGGATGGCCATGGCTGGGAGGCCAAACTCATAGGGGAGGTGCCTATACTAGGGTGTGTAATTGAAAGGTTATGATTGATTATCCGCATACGAAGTATGATGATTCAGGGTTATCCCTGACGGATGTATCAAATTTTGTGGTGAAAGTGTACCACCTCTGCAGAGTGTCAAACTATTCGAATAGCCGCGTCCACGCTTATGGATAGTTTGAGTGGCCATACTGTTCCGTTGTCAGATGTTTTCAAAATAACTTTTGACTTGAAATATGACTTTGACTTGACCACAACAGGGTTGTGGAAATGAGAACTAGGTTCCCACTTGAGTAATCTAGAGAACTAAACTAGGCCCTTACTACTAAGTACTTCTGAAATAAAATTGGCTAGTTGCAAACAAGACTAGAGCTTAGGATTCCTACTAGCATTGTCTTACTTACATTAGTGATAGTTTGCGAGTACTTTAAAAGTACTCATGGATTTGTCCCTGGCTATTCCCATGGCCAGACTATGAAGAGGACTATCAGGAGGACGGACAACAGGAGGTCTACGATTACTAGGATCATCTCCCATCGTCAGCATTGTCTGTGACAATGAAGATGGAGTCTACTATGTTTGTTTCCGCTACTTTGATGTGTATTAAGACTTGATCATGAGATCAACTATTTGTAAGACTATTATGGTTTGTAATGGATGATGTACTGTGATACCAATTCTATTATGTCTCACAAAAATGGTAATCCTGGGATTGCGATGTACGGCATAACAGGCATCTGGACTTAAAAATCCGTGTGTGACACTAGTCGGATGGGAGTTAGGTCTTATTCCATTGATGGAAGGGATGTCCATGTGGAGGATGTAGAGTCCGATGAGGAAGATCCTAAAGAAAGGGTATTAGAGTCACCAGAACATTATCCTACCCCAAATAACGTGCACTATCCAATTATAGCTGAGGACTATCATACTCAGCAGAGTACTTGGGGAGCACCAGAAGTGGAATATTCTGTTGATTACTCTGGAGTTAGAAGGCAGGAGGCGCTTGAAGAAGACAGTGATGAGGATGTTTCTGAAGACACCTTAGATGAGTTGGAAGGTATGGACGCACTTTAGCTGGATGATGTGTCGAGTCTAGATACTTATGATACTGAGTATCGTCCATCGAAGAGTCAAGTCATTCCACCGACGGTGCGTCGTACTTCACGTCAACACGGTTGTACTCCGGGTATGTACGATGAACGTCGCAGCTTCTGGGGAGCATGACCTTGAGGAGGAGTATCCTAGTGGTGATACGGAAGATAGAGTCTGAGAACTAGATGTAACTAAATAAGTGGGGTAACATCCACTTGAGTTGTAATACCTAAATGGTACGGGCTTGTAATGATGTTGTACTAACCATGTTGTTTGTAATGTATAATATGTGAAACACATATTTGGTTCTTATTTGGATTTTGTTTTCCATTGTGTGACTAGTTCTGTCCATAAAGTCGAGCTCAGAATACATATGCATGATGTAATTATGAGTGTTCTCTTTATGTTACAGGACTAGGGGGGTATGGAAACAGGTGTAGAGGACGAGACCGAACAGCAGCGCATGGAGCACGAAGCTAAGGGAAAGGCGGATGAAGACGCCAAAATGCAAGAAAATTTACCACCACCACCAATGAGCCCATTGATGAACTTCATGCAATACATGCAGATGATGCAAGAGTCCTAGAACAAGTTTATGGGGGGGGGGGGGTTAGTGGATCGAGTGGGACATCAGAGGGAACCTTAAGGACGTGGTGTGAGTCTTTCTGACTTTCAGAATGCAAGGCCCTTACCTTTTGCATCAGCCCCTGAACCAATGGATGCAGAGGATTGGTTAACAGATATAGAAAGAAAGTTGAAAACTATAGGATGCAATGATGAAGAAAAGTTGAGGTATGCAACACATCTTTTAATCGGACCTGCAGCATCATGGTGGGAGAATTAGTTGGCAATGCAACCTCCAGGTAGGGAGTATACTTGGGAGGAGTTTAAGCAGAGATTTCGTGAATATCATATTTCGGAAAGTGTTATTGAACTAAAGCGTAGGGAGTTTGAAGAAATTCAGCAGGGATATACCAGTGTTATGAAGTACATCCAGGAGTTTAGTTAACTATATCATTATGCTAAGGATGAAGTGAACACTAAGGAAAATAGGAAGAAACATTTCCTGCATGGTTTAAATCCATTTGTGAAGATGTGGTTGAGGCTAGCCAATAAGTAGACTTTTCAATAGCTACTTGATGCATCCATCACATTTGAGGATGATTACAAGAATGTCCAAGAGGACCGAAGGAAGAGAGCAAAGAAGGAAACCAAGAGGATCCAAGCAAGTAAGCCTAAACCCAAGTTGGAGTTCAAACCAAGGAATCAACCCTTCAATAAAAACAACAACCCCAATCGAGGTGCAAATCCAATCGAAAGGAATGTTATCTGTCACAATTGTGGGTTACCCGGGCATTTTCAAAGTGAATGTCGAAAGCCAGTCATCATATGCTATGGTTGTGGTCAGAAGGGGAACATGAAGCCCGATTGTCTCAAGAAACCACCAGGTGGTTGGCCTACATCAGGCGGTGGTCAAGCAAGAGGCGGAGGTGGACAACCTAACAGAGGTGGAAGCTATGGAAAAAAACGACAATGGCAAGAGAGGCAGACCTACTGGAAAGCTGAATTGCGTAACCTTGGAGGAGGTTGATAACTCGAATCAAGTGGTGATAGGCACGTTCAATATTCTCACAAACCTTGGAAAAGTTCTATTTGATACTGGTGCAACCACTTCATTCATATCTGAACAATTTTGTAATAAGTTTGGGATTAGAAGGGCACCGTTAGAAAAACCTATGACCGTAGTTACCGCTAGAGGGATCGTGGTAGTTAGAAACATTAAATTGAACCAAGTTATCTCAATCTGTGGTCAAACCTATTACACGGATCTTTATGTGATTCCATTAAGGGGAATAGCAGTAGTGTTGGGAATGGATTGGATGACTGAGTATGGAGCCTAGATCAATTGTGAGGATAAAACAGTTTCAATTAAATCTCCAAGTGGAGGGAGGATAGTCTACTAGGCAGATAAACATAGTCATATCATGGTAGATCTGCAATTGAACTCAATGAAGGAGGTCAAATTGGAAGATATTCCTATAGTGTAGGAATTTCAAGATGTTTTTCCAGCAGAGTTACCAGGAATGCCACCTGATCGAGAAATAGAATTCACCATTGATCTAATACCGGGTATAACACCAATAGCCCAAGCACCATACAAGATGGGACCAAAAGAATTAAAAGAGCTTAAAGAGCAAATTGATGAGTTAGCCAGAAAAGGATTTATTCAGGAAAGTGTATCTCCATGGGGAACTCCGGTAATTTTTGTGGATAAAAGAGATGGAAGACGAAGAATGTGTGGTGATTACAGAAATCTCAACAATGTCACCATCAAGAAAAAATACCCATTGCCAAGAATTCAAGATCTATTTGATCAAGTCAAAGGAGGTGGAGTATTTTCCAAGATTGATCTAAGATTAGGATACCATCAGATAAAAATCAAACCGGAAGATGTTCCAAAAATAGCATTTGTGTCAAGATATGGGCATCATGAGTATCTCATTGCACCTTTGGATTGACCAATGCACTAGCAATATTCATGAATTTGATGAATAAAATCTTCATGCCGTATCTAGATAAGTTTGTCATAGTGTTTATTGATGATATTTTGATATACTCTAAGGATAAAGAAGAGCATGCAAATCATTTGAGGATAGCATTGCAAATCTTAAGAGAACATAAGCTATATGCTAAATTCAGCAAGTGTGAATTCTCGTTGGGCAAGGTAGAATTTCTTAGTCATGTGACCAGTAAGGATGGGATTGCAGTAAATCCGTCCAAAGTACAATCAGTGTTGGATTGGAATGCACCAACTAATGTGAAACAAATCCTAGGTTTCTTAGGCATGGCAGGTTATTATAGGACATTCATTGAAGGTTTTTCCAAGATAGCTAGACCAATGACCAAATTGCTAAGAAAGAATACACCATTCATATGGGATGAAAAGTGCGAAGCAAGTTTTCAGGTTTTGAAAACTAGATTAACCACCGCACCAATCTTAGCTGTACCGGAAACTAGAAAGGATTACATAGTATATTGTGACGCATCCAAAGAAGAACTAGGATGTGTGCTAATGCAAGATCGCAAGGTGATTGCGTATGGGTCTAGACAACTCAAACCACATGAAGTTAATTATCCAACACATGATTTGGACTTAGCAGCAGTAGTCTTTGCTTTAAAAGGATGGAGGCATTTTCTCTATGGAGCAAGATGTGAACTATACACGGATCATAAAAGTCTCAAATATTTCTTCACTCAGAAGGAGCTGAATATGAGGCAGAAAATATGGCTGGAGTTGATCAAGGATTATGACCTTACAATTAACTATACTCCAGGAAAGGCCAATGTAGTAGCAGATGCTTTAAGCTAGAAGAGTACGGATACTCAACCCATCAATAGAGAATTAGCGAAAGAGTTGCAAAAGGATTTGGAAAGGTTAGAAATACAATTTCTAAAGACAGGAGTCCATGTGGGCTTAGCTATCATGAGGGTTATAGAAGAGCAAAGCAGTGATCTTTGCCATGGGATCTATCGACATCAACTTGATGATCCATTAATTGCTGAAGAAATCAGAAGAATTTCCGAAGGACAAAAATCAGTTTTTCACCTAGGAGATTATGGATCTTTATGGTTCCAAAACCGTTTTTGTGAACCAGATGTACTGGAGATCAGAGAGGTGATACTCCAAGAAGCACATGAGACACCATATTCAATTCATCCAGGGAGTACGAAGATGTACATGGATCTTAAGGAATTATTCTGGTGCAATAACATGAAGAGAGACATTGCAAAATATGTGTCTGAATGTCATACTTGCCAAAGGGTAAAAGCAGAACATCAAAGTACAGCAGGACCATTACAACCTTTAGAAATTCCGGAATGGAAATGGGAAGAAATTGGTATGTATTTTATCACAGGATTACCCATGACACCGAAGTGGAAGGATGTGATATGGGTGATTGTGGATAGATTCACGAAAAGTGCACATTTTATTCCGATAAATCAAAAAGATAATGCCAAGAGGTTAGTGGAAATCTATGTTAAAGAGATAGTAAGTAAGCACACAGTACCCAAAAAGATTGTATCAGATAGAGGATATGTGTTTACTTCAGCATTTTGGAAACAATTACATGAAGCACTTGGCTCAAAGTTGGATTTCATCATAGCCTATCATCCCGAAACTGGAGGCCAAATGGAAAGAACCAATCAAATCTTCAAGGACATGCTTAGAGCCCGTGCATTAGATTTTGGAGGTTCATGTGAAGATCATCTACCATTGGCAGAATTTTCCTACAACAATAGCTATCAGAGTAGTCTGAAAGCAGCACCATACCAAGTACTTTATGGGAGAAAGTGCAGATCACCAATATGTTGGTATGATCCTGGTAGTAGCAAGGAATTTGCACCAGATTATATCAAGGAGAAGCAAGATATCATTGATATTATTAGAGATCGATTGAAGGTAGCTCAAAGTCGACAGAAGAGTTATGCTGATCAAAAAGTTGAAGATCATGGCATCCAGAAGTGGGGGATATGGTATATCTCAAAGTAAGTCCAATGAAGGGAGTTAAGAGATTCAGAGTCAAAGGAAAACTAAGTCCAAGATATATCGGACCATTCAAGATACTGAGTCAGAATAGAACAATAGCTTATGCTCTTGAGTTACCAAAAATACTGGCTCAAGTTCATAATGTTTTCCATGTGTCACAACTACGGAAATGTCTTAAAGTTCCTAATGATGCAATTACACATCAATAAATTGAGTTATAGGTAGATTTGACTTATGTTGAGAAACCCTGTAAAATTCTAGAAGAGAACTGGAAAAGGTTGAGAAATAGGGCAATCAAATACTAGAAGGTACAATGGGAACATCACCCGGAGCGAGAAGCCACATGGGAGAAAGAGGATGACTTAAAAGAAGCATATACAGAACTATTCAGGTACACATCAGCAAACTTCGGGACGAAGTTTAATTTAAGGGGGGAAGTTTGTAACACCCTAGCATTTAGGAACCAACGAAGGGTAGAAATAGGAATCTGCGCATATGCATGCATTCATTTGTAAAATCTGGGTAAATTTTTTGCCAAACAAAAGCCTAAAGAGATCATAGTTTCTTTCACTAACAAGAGGTAGGAATAGCTCTTTCTGGTGATTGCTATAAACTTTTGACACGACCTTTAGGAATTAATGAGTTTGGGGGGAATTATTTTGAATTCAGATTTGAAATTTAAATCATTTGGAAAATATTTGAAAATTAGAAGTTAGTAATATTAAGTTGTTATCCAAAATGATTTATTATCATTGTTTGATTATAGATATATTAAACAACAATAAGAATTTAAGACAAGGAAACTCAAATAAGAAATGAATTCTTATTTCTTTTCTTTATTCCATAATAATATTACAAATTGAGATAATTACACCAAAACAGATTATTACAGGGAATAGAGTCCAATAAAATGAAACTTTATTAAATCAGAGGAATATTATTACAAGATTCTTTACAAAGAGAATAAAAGAAGGTTACAACCAGAATCTATACTACCTATCTACTCCTATACTAAGTCTTGACAATCTAGATCTTTTTCCTGCAAAATAAGATAACAACTCAAAAAGAAATAAAAGGTTAGTGAAGTGAAATGTTCTTATTACATCATTGAGTATAGAGAAAGGGGCAAGTTTCACCAGGACAATAACCAGTAAAAAGATAAAAAGTGAAAGTCGATTCACTTGATATGATCCACAAACAGCCAAGCAGCAAGGCAGCTTAGTCATCTAAATGCATGTAGTGTGTTGTCCAAACAGCAGCAACAACACAAGCAGTCAAAAGGGAGTTCACAGCTGTAGCACAACTACTAGGGAGCTCATTTCTTTTTCTCAAGCACACTACAAGAACACAGCAAGTTTGTCCACTTCCCAAACAAATCCACCAGATAGCTTACCAAATCAACCATCAAATCACCACAGAATGGTGACATAAGGAGGGGGTGGTGCAGGAAGAAAGCAAGGACAAGTACAAGCTCATGGGAGCAATAAGGAGTAGAACCAGAACCTGTGGTGTGCAAAACAGGCTCCAAGGAGTGATCAAGTCACCAAGATCAAGCCAGCAACATCAAGCAACATCACAACATCACCAATAAGCAAGTTGTGTGGTGAGTCTATACAAAACCATCACATTATAAAGTTTAGCTAAGCATGTGTTGTTTCATATGAGATCTTCTCAGAAAAACACGCAAGTGGGGTGTATCCATCACAGAAGAAATAAAATAAGCCCAAACAATCAATCCTTGCAAGCCACACCAAGATCTCAGCCTGTGCATCACTGATCTTGGATAATAACACATGTTTCTACAGCTAATAAGACAGCATCCTTAAGTGAGGATTTCTGGGCACATCCAATGGATGGTAGCACCTCAGAAACTATTTCATCTTAAGGATTTATATCAAACAGCATGAGCTGACAAGACATTTTCTAAAAGATTCATAAGAATCATTGCTTTACACTTAATATCAAGGCACATCTGTGAGGATCACCAGGTAAATACTTTAGTTCTTACCTAGTTATGCCTCAGACCAACATCATAGGCCAAAGAAAGTTCATATGCATCATAGGTTAATGTATCCAACAGAAGTTTCAACCCATTTTAGCCAACCACACTAGGACACAGGTAGAATTTATCCCAGTACTAGAATGAACACTTGTGTACCATTCCGAGGAAGGTGTCATAAGTATTCATAGAATGAACACTTGCAGAAAGTCACTCAATCATTTTCCTGGAATAAATAACCAGGAATCAAATTACATTTACACAATCTATCATAATCAGAGAATCATATGGAGTATCAAATCAACTCCAATCTAAACATATCAACACAGGCCAATGTATCAAAATTTAGTGAACCATTACTGGCAGTGCTACAGTCAGTACCAAGAACATTAAATAGTAAGTGAAAACCACACCACTAGAATCAATAGCCAATAGTTTAGCACAATATCATCACCACATGTACTTCTAAGTCATTCATTAACCTCAATAATCAACACAGAGGGATATAACCCTAGCAGCACAGATGAACCCTAATTAGGGATTCCTCACATAGTCACCCGTAGAGTTGCAAGGGAGAACCAAAGGAGAGAGAGATAGACTTACCCGTGGTCCTCGCTGAAGTTTAGAAGAGGAAGCAGAAGGGCCAACAAGCGCACACGGTGGCACGGGGAGCACCCGAGGGCGCTGCAACCCAAGCCGAGCCATGATGCGGTGGCCACAACCACATGAGCAGTAGTGGCGGCACCACATGGCCACCAAAGTTGCAGCACAGCATCACAGGGGCGGCGGAACACCACATCGCCAGTAATCACCAGACCCTAGGATTCAGGGTGGAGGCGGCCTGGCCAGAAGAAGCGCCTAGCAAAAAAATCGAACTATACCAATCAATGGAGCGGCATTGTCTGCCCCATCATGCACTAGGGCAGCGGCCGGAGAGGCCTGGGGAGGCCGGAGTCGCACAACGGTGGCGTCGACAGGATAACATATCCGTGGGGGTGCGGGAGAGAAGAGTGAACGCGTGAGAGAGAGAGAGGAGCGAGTGGTACTAGGCCACTCAACCCAAAAGGGTTTGACCAGCCTAGGTGGGCCGAGTTAGGGCTTGGTCAAGTTATTTAAAAGAAAAGTCTAAATAATTTATCAAAAGACCAAAATACCCTTAGAATTTAAAAGGTTCTATGGAATAAAATAAAAAATCCTAAAAATATAAATAAAATACCAATAAACTCACAAAGGTGTCCTTTATTCAAGAAAAAAAACAATAAATAGAAATTTAGGTAATTAAATTTAGAACTGTTATTATTGTTGTGTATACTCCTTTTGGAATTTTATAAAAATATAAAAAACACTTAAAATTGAATAAAATTCAATTTTAAGATCCTAAAAGAAAGTACTATTATAGAAAAAAAATACTAGTTTGTATTTTTAAAAAGTAAATCAAGTGTGATAAAAATAAAGTCTTATTTCCTTAAAGGAATTTTAGTTAAACATTTAAAAGAGTTAAAAAATAAATAAATTCATTTTTAAACTCTTAGAATAATACTAGTTATCATAATAATACTAAATATAAAACTTATCTGGATTTAATGGTTCTTGAGTAATACTTTTCTTTTAGTAATTAAAAGAAACATAAAACCTTTATAAGGGGGTAGAACACGCAAAGAAGGAAGATAATAAATCTTTGCATGACATTACTGTGCATTGCATATTGCTTCTTTAAATATTGTCCTTACCGGGCAATAATGGTCTTCTGTAGAATCTAGAGCTCAAGGTCAAGTGGAAGTATCCGACTTCACTACCTTGTAGTCACAAGGCAAGTTCATCACTTGCTCATGTCCTTTGAAGAGTCTTTTTTAAAGTATTTGAAAATTGTGTGTTATCACCTATGTTCTAAAAGAGACAGAAAATAAGTACTTTCCCAAACAAATGAAATGCTATTATCACCCTAAGTGATGATAAGTACTAGGAATTGCAGAGGAATCTAAGATAACAATTGCAGAACAAATAGGACTTAATAACCCATGACATCAGTGATTCTAGCACCGTATATTATGCGTTAACCATGAGATTTGGAATGGGACGGAGAAGTCAGCTGGATGTTCTTCCTTTCGCATGGACGGATGACCTTATCGTGAGGTTGTAGCTTCCTTGCAGGGACTCAGCAAATGAGTGGGACTCCTAGTTCCCAACAATATTGGTGTCTAGACTTTCTGTGAGGGGCTGTCGGAGGTATATCTGCCTAAATGGGGGTTTCCAGGGACATGATCTGCTCACTGGAGTCTCCAAGGGGTTATCAGGGTTATATCTGCCTATATGGGGGTTAACGGAGGTATATCTGCTTGGGGAGGTTATGTCTTCATGCGGGGTCGTGGAGAGGGGCAGTGATTGGCTTGGATCATCTACTAGGCCCCACATCACGGAATTGTGGACAAGAAAGTACGCCCAGTTGTGCAACAAGGATTTGCTCTCTTATGGGTAAAGTAACACACCTCTGCAGAGTGTAAGAATTGTGACATGTTACTCCCTATTCCGGGAAGGAGCTACGAATGCGTCAGGAAAGGAAGTCCATGAAGTTCTAGTAACCCTATGAAGGCTGATGTGCATAGTTTTTGTTAATAAAATCAATCTTTGAAGAAATGTTTACTAAAACTGCATAGTACCAAGGACTTATAGTCTGAGGTGGTAGTTAGAGCATCAAACTTCCCACCTTGCATATAGTGATCTTGCTGGGTAACGCTGTTACTCACCCTTTCCTTTGAACCCCTTGCTAGACTATGAGGGCTAGAAGGATGACCAGGTGTATGCTACTGAAGTCTAGAACGACGTCTACTATGAAGAGCCAGACCTGTCTGGTGGAATCGAAGGGGTGGACTATGGGATACACTATGGAGCTGAAGACAATGAGTTAGAGTAGTTGTCAGGCTGGAATATAGTTACCTAGGTGGAGCTGAGCAGCACGAACCCTATAGAATAAGTTGTTGAGCTCACGTCTTTCTTATCGTTATGTCTTTCGTTCTTCCGCTGAACTTATGAAATAAGTGAACTACTTTGTAGGTTTGAATCACTTGAATCCTCAAACTTCTGGTATTGTAATAACAATAAGGTGTGTATGTTTGTAATATGGACCCGCAATGTTTCTATTGTACCACTCTGAGGGATGTGATATTTACAGAACGGTGTTCTGTGGATGTCATGTCAACGACTATAGTGTACTACACATGCAGTGTTATGCTGGGTCACCGCATTACCCTCCCACGTGTACTTGTGCATAGCGCAGTAATGCTTGATGAAGCGGCCCCCAACCGACTAAGCGTTAATTCGCGAGACTGGTCCACACTTGACATACGGCTTGTACCGTATAAAGTGGCTTTGGGGGGTGTTTGTATCTCTCGCATTAGTTGGTATGCCATTTGCAACGTAGGGCACTAAAAGGGGTATAGTGAAAGAACATTTCATGATCTCTAGTGTTTTGCGTGTTAGATAACAATGCCAAGGATTATTTAACTATGTGTTTAGTGGTGCAGAACACTTTACCTCCCAAATGCAGCTAAACCAGTGTTTTGGGGGCGGATTATCTGCCCCTCCGATCTCGACAAAGACGGGCTAGACGCGTCACACGGTAAAGGGGACGGATTTTCCTCCCGGATTGTCCGGCCAGGGCCGGACCGTTTGCCCAGGCCAGATAATCCGCCCTTTGGGGGGGGGGGGGGGGGGGTAATCCGATCCCAAGGTTTCGATGAAGTGTGGAAAAGGTGCGTCATGCAGTAAGGGGGAAGAATGTTCCACCGGATTATCCGTCTTGATTCAGACTTTATGTCTAGGACGGATAATCCGCCCCCGGTAGGGGGCCGGATAATCCACCCCCAAGGCTAAGTTTCAAACGGCACCAAGGGGCGTCATGTAGTGAGGGGGTGGATTATCTCCCCGGTTAATCTGACCCTGGCTAGAGTTTTGGCCTGGCCGGATTATCTGGCCCCCACTTAGTCCGGATAATCCGGCCCCTGATTCGTCCAACGATAGCTTTTTGGATGGGGCTGTAAATATCCCTTCAGATCCCCATTTCAGTTCCCTTAGATCCAACAAAAAAGCTCTGCCCTGTTCATATCGATTCAAACATGATCTCTATCTTCAACCACTCAAAGGCTACGGTCTTTGGGGAATCAAAGGAGGAGACTTTGATCTTCATCAGCATCCATCAAGATTTTCACTTCCCCTCCATTCACTTGGCGGATTCTTGATCTAGTATTTCTTGCAAATATCTAGATCTCTATTTTGGTTATTGATTAACTTGTTATTGAGGAAGCTTGTGGTCATCACGGGAGCCTCCAATTCAGTTGTGGATGTGTGCCCCGCTAGTGTTGTAAAGGCACCGGTTCCCGCCTAGAAGGGTACCAATAGTGGAAGGTGGATCAAGCCTTTGGTGGCTAGATCCATCGGAGAATAAGGCGAGGCCTTTTGTGGCGTGGTGGTCTTAGTACCGCCCACCCCTCCAACGTAGATGTACTTCCCTTAACAAGGAAGGAACTGCGGTAAAACAAATCATGTGTCTCCGCATGCTTCACTATGGTTACTCGTTCCACTCCCTTTGCCTTTACTCGCTTAGTAGTTAGGTTGACATATAGGGAAATTCCTCTTAGTTGCATATCTAGAGAATTTACATTTGTGTTAAGCCTAAAATTGAAAAAGAAGTAAAAAATTGGTGTAGCACCTATTCACCCCCCTATAGGTGCCCATATGATCCATTTCAATTGGTATCAGAGCCTCAACTCTTTATTTGGGCTTTATCGCCTAAGAGAGTATGGGTACTAAGGGATATGTAGTGAGGCTGTGGACAAGGTCACCATGGATGATCTCAAGACGTTGGAAACAATGTTGGTGAAAACCATGGAGGCCCAAATGCAAGAGATGCGTGAAATGATAGCGCGTCTCTCGCCACCCGCAGCCACACCTCCATCTTCCATTGAGGCTACAACTCCTATTTCTAAGGACAAAGCCAAGGCTAACTCCAAAGAAAAGGAGTTGGATAGTGAAGACAAAAATAAAGGTTCCTCTTCCAAAAAGGGAAGTGGTAAGGAGGACTATAGTGAGGTTTCTCACTTATACTCACCTGACCAATCCCTCACCCTCATATAAACAATAGGAGTGATGCACCCAAGCTTGCTGCATCTTCCTTTAATCAATAGCAATTTTTGATGAAATCTCATGTGTGCATCTCGTCCATTGAGTTATAGAGGATCATTGAAGGTGGCCTCCACATTGGGGATCCAACCAACTTGACAAGGAGAGAAGTTGTTGATAGTCAAATCAATGCAACTGCTTTGCACATAATTCAACTCGGTGTGGGTCCCAAGGACATGCCACACATTGAACATTTTAACACAACTAAGGAAGCTTGGGATTCTCTCATCGAGTTGTTCATTGGAAATGAGAGCATGAGAAGAAATAGGTATGATGCTCTAAGCAATGAAGCTGAAGGGTTCTATATGTTGGATGGTGAGGACCACGAAGATATGTATAGAAGAATCAAGGGCATTGCCACCACCTTTAGAAAGCATGGTGCCACACATGTTGATGCTACATGGATCAAGAAGAAATATGTAAGTGCACTTATGAAATTTGAGCCCACAGATTTGAAGAGCTTAATTACAAGGTAGACATAACTATCACCAAATGACTTGCAACGAAGTTATGCCAGAAATGGCTGCATTCAAAGTTGCGGCAAAGAATGATGAAGATGCTCGTGCTCGAGCAATTGGAATGCAAAAAGTTGTGAATGCTGCTTTGAAGGCCAATGTCATTGATCAAGAATAAGACAATAGAAGTCATGACATAGTTTACATGAGCTGTCATGAAGACGTAAAACATGCTCACAGTGAGTACATGGCGTTTTACGCAAGAAACTTTTGGAAAGACCCGACCAAAGCAAAATATTAACTTGAGTGTAAGAATGGGTCAAGTGGAAGGAAAGAAAACGGTCCAAAACTAAGGTCATGTTACAATTGTGGTGACCGTTTGCATTTAGTAGCCGAGTGCCCCTATCAAAGTAGAGAAGATCATGGGGGAAGACTTGTTCTCAAGGAGAAGTCTAAGGCTCCTCGCAAGAAGCCTAACAAGAAGAATGCTCCCTACAAGAAGCAACCAAAGATTGTGTTGGTAGCCCAAGAGGATTATTCATCCGCAAGTGAAGACGAAGAAGGTGAAGATAGTTCAAGAGAGGTGGCTTCCATAGCCACTACATCTACACCAATCACTTCGCTCTTCGATTCTCCAAATGAGAATGTCTACAACAAGAATGCCAATTGCCTCATGGCAAGAGGTTCCGAGGTATCATCTTCCATCACTTCCTTTCCTAAGACTACCATGAATGCTGATATGGATGATGCCACTAATTTTAAGGTTAAGGAAGAAGTTATTGCCTTGGATTGTTTTATGACTAACTCGCAAGGTGAATGCAAAATGCATTTTGAGGCTCTCATGATTCAACTTGCTCACTCGGAAGAACTCCTTGAAGAAAAGGGTAGAATTGAAAGGGAGGATGCAATGGAAATAGCATCCTTGAAGAATGCTCTAGAAGAAGAAGAAATGCGGGCCTCTCTTGAAGAGAGGCTTGAGTCAATGGAGGAGTCCAATTATGAACTTATGGCCAAAGTTTTGAAGGAAAGAGATCATGTTGTTGCTAAAGCAAATAAGCTAAAAATAGATAAGGTTGAATTTTGGGTTGCTCATGCTAGACTTTCCAAGAAGTACGAGGCACTTGACACTACTCACAAGGTTTTGGAGAGTGAATACTCTATTCTCAATGAGTCTCATGACCAGCTACACTGGTGGAGCTCTTGGTAGGGTGAGGTCAGGCGCCCGCCCTACCTTGACTCGACAGAAAACATGGTATATGCTCGTATCGGTCGACTGGAAAACAAAGAAAAGGAAAATTTGTTGGTGTGGTGGCAGTTTGGCTGTATCCCCTTGTCCCGTGTGGTCTCGCTAGGCTGGGCCAATGCCCAACTCCTTGGACATGAACCGTCTTGTTCCACTTGATCAAGCGAGAGATCAATCAAGCCAGCACGGGAACGTACTACAGGCGGCAGCATGACCTCTAGGTTGAACTTATGGTGGCGGGCATCAGGTGGCCGGGGAGACACTACATTGCTGGACTGCTAGCGCACATCTCCCTACAGTGGCGGCTGGGCCTGAGTAGCACCGCAAGTATGTAATGGTCCAGCCGGACGGCTAAACGGCAGGATATCTCGGCCAGTTTTGATTTGACAAAGAATTGAAGATGGACATGAAGGGGAAAGGGTCAGCAAAAGGGGAAAACATAATTTTTTCGTGAATCTTTGCATTATCCGAGAACAATCATGTCTTATCCAATGAATATTTGAATTTTGAATTCATATTTTGAGAAGGTATTTTGTACCACTTGCAAGAAATAGTAGCTCTAAACCAAGCACAGATGATATTTAAAAGTATCGATGTTGATAAAATTATGATTTTTTTCAAATGGAGGGCAGAGCTGCCATTGCGTGAGACTTCTTATCAGTATGTTGGTAGATCTCTTTCTATTCAAATATGTTCCAACTTTCCGGTGAACTAAGTGATTATGATTAGAATCATATAAAGTATTAGTGTGTCTAGACATCTTTGATTTCTACATGATTTTTAGTTTATGCGTAGAGTTTGCTCGACCTTAATTTTCTTTCGTCCTCTGCCACTGACCAGCTACAAACTCGACTAACCAAGTATGATGTACCAAGAACCTCTACACCGATGTACAATCATGGAGACATTCTTCAAGAAAATGCGAGATTGAAAGTTGAGCTTACCAAGTCATCTCTTCCCAAAGGTAAGGAAGTCCTTGATGAGGTCTTGATCAAGAAAAGGACAAACAATGGAAAGGAGGGACTTGGCTATGTACCCAAGACCAACAAGAAGAACAAGAAAAAGAAAAGGAAGGCCAAGAATACTCAAGCAAAGACAAGCACCATTGAAAAGAACATCATGAAGGACAAAACTAATTATGATGGTTTTGCAGGGTCTAATAATCCTCACTATGAGTTATTTCGTGATTACTCTGGTGACGTTTATGCTAGTTATGTTGGTCCTTAAGTTAATTACATTGCTAGGTCTATTTGTGTTACAAAGACCCTTGTTACTAACATCAGAGGACCCATTGAAAAATGGGTACCTAAAACCAATAAGTAATTCTTTTGTAGGGCTATGCTTCCGGTGGGTCGAAATGGGTGCTTGATAGTGGATGCACAAGTCATATGATCGGAAGCAAGGAGATCATCATGGAGATGAGGCCTAATCATGATCAAATAACCATCTCCTATGGTGACAAGTCCAAGTCTAAGGTATTAGGTCTTGGCAAGGTTGTGGTTGCCCACGACATATCTCTCGTGGACGTCATGCTTATTGGACCCTTGGATACAATTTAATTTCTATTTGTGCCCTTAGTAAGATGGGCTTTGCAGTTTTCATTAATGATGATATAGTGGTTCTCTTGTGGAGCAAGTCTCTCAAGGTCGCTTTCTTTGGGTATGTTGAGAACTACTTGTATGTAGTGGACTTTTCAGGGAAAATCATTGCAGGTTCGATGTGCATATTCGGAAAGGCTGATGCGGGCTGGCTTTGGCATCGCCGACAATCTCATGTCAAGGATGAGAACTTTGCAAAGTCTTCACTAGGGTGGCCACATCCTTGGACTAAAATAAAATGTTTCCATTGCCAAAGATCGTGTTTGCACGGCTTGTGTTGAAGGAAAAATGCACGACTCTCCCCATCAAAGAAAGACAATCATTTCATCAAAGAGGATCTTAGAGCTTCTTCATGTGGATCTCTTTGGTCCTCCCTCTCATGCAAGCCTTGGTGGGAAGAAATATTGCCTGGTGATTGTTGATGACTATTCAAGATACACATGGGTTTACTTTTTCAAGCAGAAAAGTGAAACTTAATAAACCATCACCGACTTTGCTAATGAGGTGCAACATCAACACAATGTCCCCATATTGGCAATAAGAAGCGATAATGGCTCCACGTTCAAGAACTGCAACTTAAATGAATTCTTGAGTGAAGAGGGGATAAGACATCAATATTCCGCTGCATATACCCCTCAACAAAATGGTGTAGTCGAGAGGAAAAACCGGACTTTGATGGATATGGTAAGATCTATGTTGGCTGAATTCAAGTCACCGTATAACTTTTGGGCTGAAGCCATATCCACCGCTTGTCACTCATCAAACCGGCTTTACCTCCGCAAGCTCCTGGACAAGACCCCATATGAGATACTTACCGGTAACAAGCCAAACATTTCATACTTCCGGGTATTTGGTTGCAAGTGTTTGTTTCTCATTAAAGGAGTTTGTTTATCTAAATTTGAGTCTAAGGCTTTAGAAGGCATTTTTGTTGGTTATGGTGTTGAATCCAACACTTATAGAGTCTACAGCAAGACCACCGGTATTGTTGTGGAATCGTGTAGTGTGGTGTTCGAAGAGAATGGCGGCTCCCATGTGGGGCAAGTTGATGTTTGTGACACAGATGTTGAAATACCCCAAGATGCCATAAGAAGAATGGGTGTGGGATTCTGCTGTCCAGTTGAGGAACCCCTTGTGGCAGATCGGGTAGGACAATGCTCTACTCAAGTAGAGCCCTCATCTACACAAGATCAACGAACTCCACCTGTTGAAGCAACAACTACACCAACCCGACAAACTTCTGAAGATCATCTAGCTAGAAATTCCAGGACGGATTATCCGGCCAGGGGGGCGGATTATCTGGCCCTTCTTCTCCATCACATGCTAGGAACGAAGAAGTCCCAGGCTGAATTATATAGCCAGGGGGGTGGATTATCTGGCCCTGCATCTTCCACCTAGGCAAGAAATGAAGACGAAGCTGAAACTCCCAGGCTGGATTATCCAGCCACCCCCACGGCCAGATTATCCGGCCCTGGAAGCTCAGATCATCAACCTCCTGTTACAGTTGCTGAACAAGATCAAGGGCAAGTTTCTCCTTCTACTACTAGAGTTGAACAATCTATTGATCAAGCTAATAGTCAAGATGAAGAACAAGATGATGAATTTATCCCTCCAAGAAACAATGAGGAAACTGAAATTCGTCATAGAGCTCAAGCTGAACGGAACCTTGAACTAAGGGGTCACACACATGATAATGTGGTGGGTGATCTAAGGAGAAGGGTTCCCACAAGGGGTGAGTTAGCAAGATTCAACAATCATCAAGCACATATATCCATGGTAGAACCCAAGAAGGTTTTTGAATCCCTTGGAGATCCAGACTGGGTTGTGACTTTGCATGAAGAGCTCAAAAAATTTGAGCACAACAAAGTTTGGAAGCTTGTTGAGAAGCCTAAAGAGTGCCGCAATGTTATCGGCACAAAGTGGATCTTCAAGAACAAGCAATGTGAGAATGGAATTGTTGTGAGTAATAAGGCAAGACTTGTAGCACAAGGTTTTTCCCAACTAGAAGGCATCGACTTTGGTGAGACTTATGCTCTAGTGGCTTGCCTTGAGTCCATTTGTATACTCCTTGCTTATGCATCTCATCATAACTTTAAATTACAACAAATGGATGTTAAAAGTTCCTTTCTTAATGGTCCATTACATGAATTTGTTTATGTTAAGCGATCCCCAGGCTTCGAGGAACCCAACTTTCCTAACCATGTCTACAAACTCCATAAGGCGCTCTATGGCCTTAAACAGGCCCACGTGTGTGGTATGAGCATCTTAAAGAGTAATTGTTAGATCGAGGTTTTGAAGTTGGGCAGATTGACCCCACTCTTTAACTAAGAAGGTTAATGGGTAGATTTTCGTATGCCAACTTTATGTTGATGACATTATTTTTTGCTCAACTAACCAAGATTTTAACAATGAATTTTCAAAGCTTATGACTGACAGGTTTGAGATGTCTATGATGGGTGAGTTGAGGTTCTTTCTTGGTTTCTAAATCAAGCAACTACGAGAAGGTACTTTCATCAATCAAGAAAAATATATACAAGACATTCTCAAGAGATTCAAGATGACCGATCTTAATGGTGTTTCTACCCCATGCAAACGAAGCCACCTGATGAAGCAAGGTTTTGTTATTTGAGGAATGAGCTAAATATCGTGGATTCAAGGAGCTTGACTTGATTTCCCTGCATACTCCCCTATGTCTCTTCCTCTATTTGGTTTAGATGTGGGCATGGATATAGGGGGAATGTGGTCCTAATTATTGGGCTAACCCCCCCCTCCCCGCCATAATGTCAAAATCAAGACAAATCATTTCTCTTAATATCATTTTGTGATATGTGAGTTTACTGATGAGTATTGTCTATGAACCCAAGGTACATCTTCACGGTGTCATGCCATCTACTCCTACATGGTGGCTTCGGCCACCACCCTCTTCCTTATGAAGGGTTGGTTCTTTGAGGGTTTTATTGGTTTTTATTTGCCCGTCTTTTGTTCTTATGGAAAACACACCAACGATTGGCTTTTCATTATCTTGTTTTTGCAATTCTTGGTGTGTAGTACCATATCATTCTGTCTCTCTAAACCTAAGTCTTTCTCCTTCCATGAGACACTTATCTTGCACACAAGTCCGTTGTTTATCTTGCGATGGTTTTTGAGGGGTTCTACTGGCCCAATTCTTATGTACACGGAAAAATTGGAGAGGGTCAGATTATCCGCCCCAAGTGGGGGCCAGATTATCCGACCCGGGCGGTTTCGTCTGATTTAGGTTGGGGAGTCAGGTGGGAGGGCTCAAACAAAGAATCCACTCCCACCCCGACCCCCTCTCCTTCCCAGCGGCCATCAGCACTCCCCGCCCTCCCTGGTGCCTTTCCGGTCGCCGGATTTTACAGGCCTCCCTTAGATCTTATTCACCACTCCTCCGGGTACCTTATCCTGTGAGTTCTTCTTCCAATGCTTGACAGTAACTCCCCCTCTATCATCTTGTGTATGGAAGTTGTTGTTTTGTGGTTGAAACTCGCTCTAGAAGTTTCCCTTATGTTCCTTTGCATGTTAGAAATAGTAGGCTAGCAACCCCTTTGCTCGATCTGTGTTTGTACTATTAATCTGAGATGTTCTGCAAAAATTCGCCAGGGCCAGATTATCTGCCCCTGGCATGGCCGGATTATCGACCCCTGGCTTGGCCGGATTATCCGGCCTCGAAAGTTTGCACTTGCTACAGTTGGTCTCAGACTATGGTGTGACATATGATTGGCTTGTGGTTGTTTTTATACTGTTTTTAGCATTCCTCCTGGACTTGTGTGTGTGCTCATATTTTTCTATCTTCCTCATTCGCTTCACAGGAGGTTATCATGGTGTCATGAAAATGTATTAGCGCCATCCTCGTGCTCGGTATTTCAGGAACGATGAAGAGGGTGTGCTGGTTGACGAGGTTGAGTTGAGGAGGAGGAAGATAGAAGCTGGAAGAATGGCTGACATGACTAAGAAGGACAAGAAGTCACGGGATGGTTCCAACTGGAAGGGCAAGCAGACTAGGGTTAGCTATAAGGACATGGACCTCATTTCGTACTCAGCTCTTTGGCAGCGTGATGTGTACCTAGAGGCTAAGATTGATGAGGAGCTTGGAGATCCATACTTTTGGTGTGCTCATCAGAAGTTCATCTTTGATGACGTCTACAACCAATTGAAGATTCTCCCTATGCGCCCTATGGATCTGAACAAGGCAAGCCGTAAGCCTCAATGTGTCGATGCTCTGGTTGTGACTGAACGGATGGGGCTGCACCATCTCATGCAACTTTAGTGCCCCTATGAGACTTCCTTGGTGAAGAAGTTTTTCTCCACTCTCGTGGTGTGTGGAGATGAGCTTTGCACCATGAAGTGGATGACAGGTGAAAGAGCATGTGGGCCCCCATGTGTGGTTTTGGTAATTAATGACAATCTCTATGGACTAATGTTTGCATTGAGTTGCACTTGTAGGATTTGTCCATTGACTTCGCTTGGACCTTGTGTTGGATTCAAGGTGGAAGAAATGAAGAATAAGAAGCATTGCAAGGGCCTTGGGCCTTTTGCAGTCAGGTGAATTTTGGAGAAATGTTGTGCAAGATCAAGATGCGCCATTTCTAGAATATCTCATGCTTGAAGCTTGCCATTCTTGGTGGACATGGATCGATGAAGACAAGGTCAAAGAAGAGTGACATGAGTATCATTACGCATGCGCTTATGTTTTGTTACCCTAGCTGTATAAAGGCTTATGACCCATGAAGACCTAAGGTGAAGGCCGAAGAAGCATCCGATGGAAAGTCTTAGTTTAGTTACATAAGGAAATAGAAACCGACATTGTGTTGGTGTTGTAATCATGAATATGTAACCTATCCATATACAGCTCTGAGACCCAGCCTATTATATATAGGCTGGGAGGAGCCTACGTGGAGGTACCAAAAACTCCCAAGCAACCTGTAATTGTATTGTCCATCGATAATCAGATGACTTCGACTCCCTTGTTTATCTAACATCCAATGAAATCCCCAGCGTTCTCTTTTCCACAAAACCCTAAGTCCATAACCATGGGCATTACCGAGGTTACCGTCGTCAATTGGCACCGTATGTGGGAAACCTGAATGCTGGAATCATGGATTTAGTGGACCCCTTTTCATGAAATAGCAATCCAACAGAAGCGGCACCACGCCCGCTTACCCCTGTTTCGGTCCCCGTTGATTTCAACGGCGGATCCGATCTCATCATCGGAAGTTTCCACTTTCCAGTAGAGGAACCCGAAGAACCGCACCTCTCGGCTCCGATATCATCGGGACCGTCGGTCAAAAAATCTGTGCCCACGGCGATACATGCATCATATGTCGAATCATCCATATAAGCTATACTCTAGACGGAGAAAGATGAAGAAAACACTGAAAACACAACAAATCTAGGGGATCTTGATGGTCTGTACAATGTTCTCTCCCTCGGACCAGACTCTCAACTAACTCCACCACATGGAGCAAGCTCGGTAAACATGGAACTCGAAGAAAGCGGTGAAAGTATCGACTTCAGAATTAGGATGGACGAAATCTACCTAGAACAGAAACTACTAGACTTCACTAGTCCCCTAGACAGTGTCTCCCTCGGATCCGACGATGATGTCACTAGTCCATATATAACTCATCAGCAAGTGTGCATGATCATCGGGGATGCCTCAACTCAGCACGACTCTAACGGTAACCCTATCTTTGACCCCGATGATATTTTGTCAAACAATAATGTAGGAGATCATGGAAACGAAGGAGACCCGAGAAACAACCGCACAATCTCGGGAGGAGGAGAACCACGCAGAGGCGAGCGGCAAACTCTCCGGCTACTAGCCAAAGCATGGCAAAAAGCAAGGAAAGCAATCTCGGGTGTGGTCCCAATGACAGCCAAAGCCACGCGCGAAGATCTACTAGCCTACCAATATTTGCTTCATCACAAGAAAAGGGATGTCCTAAGGATGCAAAGACAACTCGACGAAAGAAAAAGGCTAGATGACGAATCCATCCTACAGCGGGCGCACCTAAGCTCTACCCGAGGATCAGGAAGCGTAACTGGCGGAGCACCACCAAGGAGAGGAACCTCACGGCTGCAAGCAGAACAAGGAATCACACGACAACCTGAGAGATCCCTATGTCATCGCAGAAACCCTAGGAAAGTAGGACACACACGGTGATCACGATCGCCACATCGGGTGCACTTTTTGAGCTCAGCATCGCGAAACGACACAAGAGAGGACATTACGCAGTGTAGGATCGACAGATCTAGGGAAGAGCGCAGTAGCCGAAGATATTATGACAGGGAAAGTGAGGATGTGTATGAACTATGTGGAGCCTGTTGCTTTACCCAACGGGTTCGCAAAACTCTAGTACCCAAGGACTTCAAACTCCCTCACAATTGCCAGAAGTACAACGGCCTCCAGAAACCTGAAGCTTGGTTGGCAGATTATTTGGCAACCATCAAACTACAGGGTGACTCCAAGGCCACCGCAATGCAGAGCCTACAGATGCACCTAACCGGTGCCGCCCGGTCTTGGCTAAGGCAATTACCCAAAGAGTCCATCAGTAGCTGGAACGATCTGGAGGACAAGTTCATCCAACATTTCCACTCCATGTTCAAAGCGACCCGCATCCTTGGAGCAATTGCGAGAATGCAAGCAAAAGCCATGGGAACCAATACGAACCTTCATTCAGTGGTGGAACATCATCAAAAGCTCGTTTGAAGCCATATCCGACAAAGGGCAATCGACGCCTTCAACGATGGTCTTCACCGACGAGAATTCATAGAAGAAATGGGACAGGTCAAGCCCAAGACAATTTCTCAGCTCATGGATATGGAAAATCGTTGGGCTGATGGAGAAGACGCGGTACACAATAAATGAGCCCATTCACCCGAAGAAGACACGGTCATACGCAATAATGATAGAAGACGATGAAGTAACGATGGATACAGCGGACCAAGCTATGTTGCAGCTAGTTTCTCAGGAGGGTACAACCGAAGGAACAACGATCAGAAAAGTGGAAACCTGATACGTCCAAAACGTATCTACTTTCCCGAACACTTTTGCTATTGTTTCTCCTCTAAACTTGTGTGATTTGGATGCAACTAACACGGACTGACGTTGTTTTCAGTAGAATTGCCTTGGTGATTAGTTTTTGTGCAAAAAATCAACTATCAGGAAAAATCCCGGAAAATATGCCAAAAATCCTATTTCACCAGAAGACTCCTAGAACCAGAATACGAGACGCAGGGGGGCTGGGCCCAGGCCACAACAACTGGCCGTGTGGGCTAGGCTTGGCCACGCCAGGGGGTGGTCTGGCCGCCCCAGACACCCCCTCGTCTCCCTCTTTTCCTATAAGTTGCCTTCTGACCTAAAAACTCAGGGAGGGTTCGACTTTTTCCAGAAAGAGTTCCGCTCTGCCGCCACCACCAGATTCCATGATTCGGAACCAGAAACTCCGTTCTGGCACCCTGTCGGGATGGGGAATTGGAGGAGATCATCGCCATCATCATCACCATTGCTTCTCCATCGACCATCCATGTTTCCCCCATCTATGAGTGAGTAATCCCCTATTGTAGGCTATGGGGATGGTAGGTATTGGATGAGATCGTTCATGTAATGGCATCAGATTGTTAGGGCATGGTGCCTAGTATCTATTATTAGTGCTCTTTGACTTTGTTGCGACTTGTTATGCTTAATGCTTGTCACTAGGGCCCGAGTGCCATGATTTCAGATATGAACATGTTATTGATTCATTATGACAGTATTGTTTTTGGTCTTACCTGCAAGTCGTATACACATGTTGTTGTCTGGAACCAATGGCCCCGAAGTGACAGAAATCGGGATAACCGGAGGGAATGGCTTTGATGTGAGGATCACATGTGTTCACGGAGTGTTAATGCTTTGCTCGAGTGCTTTATTAAAAGGAGCACCTTAATTGCTAGTAGTTCCCTTGAGGCCCCGCTGCAAACGGGCTGGCAGGACAAAAGATGTTGTGCAAGTTCTCATTGCGAGCACGTATGACTATATATGGAACACACGCCTAGGATTATTTAGTACTTGGATGTTTTATCTTAATTATCTGCAATTGCCCTATGTTCTGATTGCCATGTGAATTTTCTTGTCCATGCAACGCCCGTCCATCCATCCCTATGCCTACCGCACTCGAATCCTACTGTTTACTGCTATTGTTACTACTGTCTTTACTTTACTATTGCTGCTACTACACTACTCCTACTACAAAACTGTTGCTACTAATAAACTACTATGAGCAAGATTGTTTCCAGGTGCAGCTGAATTGACAACTCAGTTGTTAAGGCTTATAAATATTCTTTGGCTCCCCTTGTGTCGAATCAATAAATTGGGTTTCACTTCCCTCAAAAATACTGCGATACACCCCCTATACTTGCGGGTCATCAAGACTATTTTCTGGCGCCGTTGCCAGGGAGCATAGCTTTATTTATCAAGTTCACTTGGAATCACTATTGTTCGCTGCCATCCATCCATCATGGATAAGTCTCGTGATGGCAAGGTTCCTATTTTACCATCCACTACAAGAAGAGGTACGGTTCTGAACACCTCTGTTGCTCTTGATTCACCATCAGTTATGAGTAAGCTCGTTACACCACCACATACACATGCTACACACACCACTACTACTGCTGAATCTAAAACTTCTGATACTTATGATGCTGCTTCTACTGTCCTCGATAAGAGTGGTTCATTAGGTCCTTTCCTAGATGCTACGATTGCTAAAACTATAGCTGGAAATACTGAAACTCCTAATGAAGACAATACTACACCTATCAGTTCACCTGAGTCTAGAGAGAGCTATGATATTGAGGACGGTTATATAGAAATGACCGATGAATTTATTAAAGAATGTCAAAACACCCATGATAGGAGTGCTATTAAGAGTCTCCTTGAGAGGCGTACTATAAAACCCAAATTGTCTCCTAATGCTAAGTTTGCTCCATCTCCCATAAATATTAAAGATAAAGATTATGATTGCTCTCTTGATCTATCTTACATAACTATTGTTGAGAAAGAACCTTTTTGTGGGACTAAGAATGAAAGTGCGGTAGCACATATGACTGAAGTTTCTACCATGAGTGGCTTGTTTTCTGATGATATTAAGATGTGTACTTACTTTGTTGCTAAGATTTTCCCCTTTTCACTGAAAGGAGAAGCTAAAACTTGGTTTAGTAATTTACCTCCTGGATCTATTGATAGCCCTGATTGCTTGATTAGTACCTTCCTGCAGAAATATTTTCCTCCTAGTGCTAGACATGCTATTTTGCAGGAACTTTTTGATTTTAAACAGGGAGAAAAGGAGATATTGCCTGAATCATGGGCAAGGTTTTGTGCTTTGATTCATGCACAGGCTAGAAGTCCATTACCAAAGAATGAGCTTCTTGATATATTTTATAATGGACTAACTGAAGAATCTAGGACATACCTAGATAGTTGTGTTGATTGTGTTTTCAGGAATAGGACTCCCAAGGAAGCTGAGGAATTAATGGCTAAAATAAGCAAGAACTATGAAGATTGGACTCCTCCTGAACCAGCTATACCCAAAACAATTATACCTCAACCAGCTATACCGGCGCCTATACCATTATCTAAGAAGAGGGAGTTATTGAATTGAATGATGAAGTGGTGAAGGAAGCTAAGAAATGTCTTAAGGAGAAGGGAATTAAAGCTGCAGATGTCAAGAATTTACCTCCTATAGAAGAATTATGTAAGACAATTCACCATCATCCACTATTGAGGTACACTCTCCCCAACATTTTGATGAAGGTGATATCCCTTACTCTAAACCTCCTGATCAATGCTTAGAAGAATTCGGTATTTTCATTGTTAAGCAAGATAATTTTAATAAAAGGTTGCAAAATCATCTAATGGAAAACACTAGAGCTATTGTTGAGTTAAAAGATATTGTGGAAAGAACCTCTAATGATGTTAAAATGATTGTTAAACATTTTCAAATGATTCAAACTCAAATAGATCAACTTATTAAAGTGCAAAAAGACTTGCTAGTTAATGCTGCAAAAGAAAGACATGCTTATGAAATTATAACTAGAAGTGGTGCTGCTACCTAGGATCCTCTATATCCTGAGGGGCATCCCAAAAGAATTGAGCAGGATTCTCAACAAGCTGAAAATATTGGTACTACTCGTAAGAAAAGAAAAAAGAAACATAAAACTATTGTAGAACCCTCTGAACCTGCTAAAGATCCTAATATTATATCTATCTCTGATGCTGAAACTGAAAGTGGTAATGAAGAAAATGATGTTCCTGATAAAGAAAAAGTTGAAGAAGAACCTGAAAAGCACACTAAGAATACTAAATACACTAAAGAAGATTTTATTGCTAAGAAACATGGTAGTGAAAGAGAGCCTTGGGTCAAAAAGCCTATGCCTTTCCCTGATAAGAAACACAAGTCAAAGGAAGATGAACATTATAATAAGTTTTGTGAGTGGATGAAACCTTTATTCTTGCAAATTCCTTTGATTGATGCTATTAAATTGCCTCCTTACTCAAAGTATATGAAGGATATTGTCTCGAATAAAAGGAAGATCCCTAATGAAGAAATTTCTACTTTGCTTGCTAATTATTCCTTTAATGGTAAGGTTCCTAAGAAACTTGGAAACCCAGGGATTCCAACTATCCCTTGCTCTATTAAGAATAGTTATGTTAGAACTGCTTTGTGTGATTTGGGAGCTGGAGTTAGTGTTATGCCTTTCTCTCTCTATAAGAGACTTCAACTAGAAAAATTAATACCAACTGATATATCTTTGCAAATGGCTGACAAATCTACCACTATTCCTAATGGTATATGTGAGGATGTACCTGTTCAAGTAGCTCATAATTGCTTGATATTAACTGATTTTGTTGTGCTTGAAATGCCTAAAGATGAAAATATGTCTATTATTCTTGGGAGACCTTTTCTTAATACTGCAGGAGCTTTTATTAATTGTAATCAACGAAATGTGACCTTCAATGTTAATGACAAGGAACATATTGTCTATTTCCCCAAGAAGATTGATAGGACTTATGGTGTGAATTCAATTGAACATGTTGAGGGAATTCAAATTGGAGAAATATATTGTCCCATACCAAGAGAAAATTTTGAAACTATTATGATTGGGACCATTGCTATCAAAGTTGAGGTAACATAATCATTAGTGGAATATAAAGTTTTGTCTCATATGAAATTGTTTTGGTAACAAGACCTGATCAACCTTGTTAACAAAAGGATTTCATTAAACAAAACAATGTTTTCACCATGATTATCTCTGTTTACTTCTATTCTATCCGTTTAGTTTTTCCTTTAGTTTAGTTTTCTTTTCTGTTGTTAGTTGCTTGCATGTTAGAGTGTCTTAGAACTTATGTAGTTCTAGCCTTGTTTTGTCATTGCATGATTCCAAAACAATCTTTCTGTTAGAAAATCATTCATCTATACCTGAAAATTGCTCAAAAATAAAGTGTCTCGAAAAATTTGAAAAAATTCATATTAAATTTTTACGTGAAAAAAGGGGCAGAGGAGTGCCTAGAAGGCACCAGGGGGGCCCACCAGGCAGGCACACCACCTGGTGGTGCGGCCAGCCCTGGGGCACGCCTGCCTATGGTGTGGGCCACCCCTGGCCCTCCACTCACTCTCTCACTTGCCACTTTCTTCTCTCTCCCGAGTAAACACCAGTTCATTGCTAGAAATCGCGTTCTTGCTGTGCTTGCCCTCGATTTTTTGATCTCCTTGCTCAGCCCATCTTTGCTGCTGAAATTTGGAGCATTTGTTCTTCGGTATGTGACTCCTCCGCTTGTCCAAGTAGATTTGTGTTTAGTAGTTTATATCTTGAGTATTTTTCTTCTATAGGTGACAGGTTATGAGAGCTTGTAAGCTTGTTTGATGCTTAGAGGTATAGTTTTGATGCGGGTTTAGGCCTCTTACAAGTCCCTATGAGTAGTGCCCTGCTTTATATTCACTTTGCAATCACTTGTTTAATAGATTTTTAAATTTCAGAATAGAAGATGAATGAGCATCAACTAAACCAACATGAACTAAGGGTGCCTGAGGTTATGAAGGTTCATCGAGAAGAGGAAGTTTTTCCTTCCATCTATCCATGCTCCGAATTCATGAGGGTTGCAGGAATTTCCCAGGACTTCCATACTTTGGTTGCTAATGCAGGATTGGAGCACTTTTTGGAAGATGAACCTTGTCAATTTGTTAAACTAACGATGTCTGTAGTGTAGGACTTTCAATTTAGTTACTCTTTGCCTAACCCCATGGTCCACTACAAAATTTACAATATAGCTGTCGACCTTTCTCTCGATGATTTTTGTGCAGCTATTAAGGTACCTTAGTGGGGATCATGTGGAAGGATTAAGGAACAACATACACCACTCATGGACTTGTACGCAGAGATTTGCCAAGGGAGCAGCTTCTCAAAGGAGAGCGGGAAAATCTGTAACATTCATCTCCCCTCTATTCGCTACTTTGCTTACTTTATTGCCAAGTGTGTTCTTGCCAGGAAAACTACCAATAAGTTATCTTTGTATGATCTAGCATTCATCTCTGCTGCTCTTAAACAAGATAGGACTTATAACTTGGGTGCCTTGATAGCTTTCCGTCTTGCTGCTAACCGCGAGAAAGGTGGAATTTGTGGAGGCCTCATTGCTTTTCGTTTATTAGCATTGCATGGTTTAGTGCCTCATCATCTAGACCTATAGTTTCCCATAGAAAGGCTTGATCTTAATTCCATGATACAGCATAAATTTGTTTCTTCGTGGGCTAGTTTGAGTGAGTTGTCTAACCTTTCTCAAAGCTGGTTGGAGAAGGAGCAAGTCCGAGTATGTTGTTCTTTTGCCTGCACCTGTTTTGTTTAACCTTGATAACAGGGTAGGATGGCCCCTCATGGAGGAGGAGTTTGATACGTATTTGGGAGAGCTCTCTCATCAGGAGCAGGATACTAGAAGGGAGGTCACAGATGATTCGGTCCAGCCCTCGAATGAGGGGGAATCTTCATATCAGCAGCCTATCTATGATTGGGGAGCTTCTTCTTCCCATGGGCCTAACTACGATCATTCATACAATGACCCGCCTACTTGGAACCTATTTGGATTGACACCCACTTAGGCCAAAAAGCCTAAGCTTGGGGAGGTACGCCGACATCGCACTCATCTCCATATCATTTTGCGTCGATACTTTGTATATTCATGTTTCGTTCTCTTTTTAGTTTTTGTTCTTTCTTTGTTTTTTGCTTTCTAAAACACAAAAAGAATATTTCTATTGTTTCTCTTTTGTTTGCTTCTTCTTTTGGCCTTGGTTTGCTCTTTTTGCTTTGCTTGAACTATTTTTAAAAAACTCAAAAAGATTTTGCTTCGCCTGTTCTTCCTTTTTGGATCTTGTTCTAAAAAATCGAAAACACCAAAAATATTTGTTGTTCTTCTTTGCTTTTCTGAGTTTGTTGTAGGGTTCAGCAGTCCTCAGTGGAATTTGGTTTCATATTATTATTCAAGCCACACAAGAGAAGGGCAATAATGAGGATTAATGACAACTTGAGGTGTGGTAAGAGGTTGGTAATGAACTCTATTTGTTTTCATTTTTGTACATATACTCATCATTGTGGGCGTGCTTAGTCTATTCATGTAGGGTGTATGTTATTCATGGGTGCTTAGTAGTTCTTGCTTTCATATGATTAGTTCCATCTTGCTAATAATATGGGCATGATATATGAGTGTTTGCTTGCATTACTCTATTCATAACTTGGTATGACACCATGGTATCCTCCTCTGAATGTTTCACTTGAATTGACTTGGCGCAAGCTCACGCATGCATATGACTGAAATAATCAGTTAAGCCTCGATGAATTATTTTGCCTTGAGGGTCTTGAATCACTTTCATGCCATGATTAGTCCTGTTTTGTTGCAAGCATGATTATGACAGTTATTGCTCTCCCGTTTGTCGCTCCCTCTCTAATTGCTAGCCTTCACTTACCCTGAGTATGCTCTACTCGTGTTTCCAATTCCCTAAAACCAAAGATTGCCAAAAGTGTCCACCATACCTACCTATTAGCATCATTTGCTATTCCGTGCATATTCAATATGCCTTGTTTTCTTCCGAATAAAATGTTTGCTTGTTATGAGAAAGTTAGTTAGTAAAGCTCTCATGAACTTGATGGCACACTTTATTTTCTTGCACTTAATAAACCTGAACCATTGCGTCCTTCTTTGTTGCGTATATGCTTGCGATTTATAAGTTGAAGTTAGCAGAACCATGTATCATGCGGAACGCTTTCAACATTGCACTGGTACTTAGTACCTCATTGATATCATGTTCTTTTGCCTATGGATCCCGGCGGTGTGAAATAAAAGTGGAACTTGTAAGATCATGGAGTTTGTATGTGTGTTAGAGAAACGCCTGGGCCGCTAGCCTAAACCATGCCTAATCATGGTGGAAACTTGCAGCATAACCATAATGAGCATTCTATGAAGCATCCTCAATAAAAATCTATGCACATAGTAAATAAAAAGATCGCTGAGATGCTCATTGTCTGCTTACCTTGTCATTTTGATTATGGGATAGCTCTTGTATCATGTGCAAGGGGTACCCCGTTGGTGGTTCTCTATGATACGTATATACTTACAATGACAAGAGCTTACTCATGACTGAAGTTGAGTAGCATGAGGATCGGTCTTCGTAAGTAAGGGGCATGAGACTTCGATTTATAACTTGTCAAGCATATCCTCTTAGTTGTGTCACTTTAACCTTAACCACTTAAAGATGCTTATGATAGGGACAATGAGAGCTCAAAGCTAACGAGTACCATACTTTCAGCATTTGGAAGCCTTTCAAACTTTTCAAAACCTTTTCGTTTTCCTTGTTGAGTCTCCACATATTCTATGAGCACCTTCTTGAGAGCATAGTTGTCATTCTTAGTGTAATGTGCTTGTCTCAAAACTTGATTATTTGTGTTATGACTTTGATGTTTGTATCTTTGATATTTTTACTTCTAGTCTTCACCTAAACTTCAGAGGTGCCTTGGCATTCATAATCAAAGGCAAGCGAGATACCACTCTATCATACCTTGTTATGAGCATTGTAATGTTGCTTATGTTTATGTTTTATGCTACTTATTATTTTTGAGTTGGAATCTATTCATAGCTTGCAATGCCTATTAAGTAAACTTAGTTGCATACTCCTTATTATGAATTTTCTAAGTAGTTGATCACATGCTGAGAATATATACATCATATGAAGCAAATATGTTCGTGAAAGTTTCTTTTATCGCACTCAGTTTTCAACTGAATTGCTTGAGGACAAGCAATAAGCTAAGCTTGGGGGGAGTTGATACGTCCAAGACATATCTACTTTCCCGAACACTTTTGCTATTGTTTCTCCTCTAAACTTGTGTGATTTGGATGAAACTAACACGGACTGACGCTATTTTTAACATAATTTCCTTGGTGTTTAGTTTTTGTTCAGAAAATCAACTATCAGGAAAAATCCTGGAAAATATGCCAAAAATCCTATTTCACCAGAAGACTCCCGGAGCCAGAATACGAGACGGAGGGGGCTGGGCCTAGGCCACACCACCTGGCCACGCGGGCTAGGCCTGGTCGCGCCAGGGGGTGGTCTGGCCGCCCCAGACACCCCCTCGGTCTCCCTCTTCGCCTATAAGTTGCCTTATAGACGTAAAAACTCAGGGGAGGGGGTCGACGTTTTTCTAGAAAGAGTTCCGCTCCACCACCACCACCAGATTCTGTTCTAGCACCCTGCCAGGACAGGAATTGGAGGAGATCATCACCATCATCATCACCATCGCTTCTCCATCGACCATCCATGTTTCCCCCATCTATGAGTGAGTAATCCCCCGCTGTAGGCTATGGGGATGGTAGGGATTGGATGAGATCGTTCATGTAATGGCATCAGATTGTTAGGGCATGGTGCCTAGTATCTATTATTAGTGCTTTTTGACTTTATTGCGACTTGTTATGCTTAATGCTTGTCACTAGGGCCCGAGTGCCATGATTTCAGATCTGAACATGTTATTGATTCATTATGATAGTATTGTTTTTGGTCTTACCTGCAAGTTGTATACACACGTTGTTGTCCGGAACCAATGGCCCCGAAGTGATAGAAATCAGGATAACCGGAGGGAATGGCTTTGATGTGAGGATCACATGTGTTCACGGAGTGTTAATGCTTTGCTCCGGTGCTTTATTAAAAGGAGCACCTTAATTGCCAGTAGTTCCCTTGAGGCCCCGCTGCAAACGGGATGGCAGGACAAAAGATGTTGTGCAAGTTCTCATTGCGAGCACGTATGACTATATATGGAACACATGCCTAGGATTATTTAGTACTTGGATGCTTTATCTTATTTATCTGCAATTGCCCTATGTTCTGATTGCCATGTGAATTGTCTTGTCCATGCAACACCCGTCCATCCATCCCTATGCCTACCGCATTCGAATCCTACTGTTTACTGCTATTGTTACTACTGTCTTTACTTTACTACTACAAAACTGTTGCTACTAATAAACTGCTATGAGCAAGATTGTTTCCAGGTGCAGCTGAATTGACAACTCAGTTGTTAAGGCTTATAAATATTCTTTGGCTCCCCTTGTGTCGAATCAATAAATTGGGTTTCACTTCCCTCGAAAATACTGCGATACACCCCCTATACTTGTGGGTCATCAAAACCACAGCAACAGAGACGACATTAGAGGGAGCCAATCAGCACAGTGATACCAGCCAAGAGCTCGGGAGCCTCCAATGTCCCCAATGCAAATATTGGAGGGACCCTGCAATATGCACTTCTACGTCGATTCAACCGGGAAGAGGTGATCAAACCATCTCATGAAAGACTGCCGAACATTTTAAAAAATGCAAGAAGTCTATAATGCAAAAGCTACCGAAGAAGCATGCCGATGATACGCCACTACACCTGGTGCTTTAGCCATTGGTGCACCGCCACCGCCGCCAGTACATCCGCCCGCAGGGCAGCCACAAATCACAACAAACCAAGAAGATGAGTACGCTAGGTCCAAGGGCGCAATGTCGATGATCTAGAAAGGGAGACCATCTAATAGGACACAGAAGCTGATTACAAGACAAGTAAATATGGAAGTAATAGTGCCACCTTCCACACCCGAATACCTCCATTGGTCTAAACAAGAAATCACATTCAGCAGAGCTGGTCACCCGCTTCAGGTGCCGCGACCAGGAACAGTCATCCTTAATAGTAAAAGCACAAATCAGTGGGTTTGACATGAATAAGGTTTTCTTGGATGTAGGGAGCAACATCAATCTCATATATGCCAAAACTCTACGAGCAATGAACTGGTCCCTGACAAATTTAGCGCCTACGGACACAACTTTCCATGGGATAGTTCCGGGCAAAGCCGAGACTCCTTTAGGCAAAGTCTATCTTGATGTAGTCTTCGGATCAAGGAACAACTTCAGGCGTGAAAAACTAGAATTTTAGGTCATGGACTGGCCATCACAGTACCACGCTATCCTGGGACGACCAGCTTTCGCTAGATTCATGGTAGTACTCCACTACGCATATCTGGTACTAAAAATGCCATCCACCAATGGGATCATAACAGTAAGAGGAAGTTTCACTTGTTCAGATAATTGCGATCGAGAGTTCAATAAAATATCAGAATCTTTCGGGATGGAAGCAGAATTCGGCCAGCTGAAAATTGCGGATGTGGAGCTACTACACGAAGGACATGTCTCCAGGAAGAAGGCTCCAGAAAATTAGGCGCACCACACACCCTCAAAAACGACCTATCCAGCCTCCAACACTAGTCCTGTATAGGAAGGCGCGCTTTTCAGTTTCCTCTGTGAGAATCGGGAAACTCTCTCAATCAATGCATAAGAAAACCCCAAGGAACCCAACGATAAATCGACCAAATTGAGCGTAGTAGACAATGAACGGTCCACCCGACAAATCAAGGCCATTGGGTAGCAAGCTGCTCGCCTCACAAATACGTGACGCATCACAGGGATAACAAAAGCAACATGGGTGGCCAACCCAGTACTCGTCCCAAAGAAAGGTGTCAGACTCTGCGTGTGCATTGACTTTCCAACCAAAAGCGATCCAACAAACCAACACCTTTTCTCTCTGGTCCGCCATGCAGAAGCTGCGCCTCCAGTCGAAATGATAAAACCCCCCTGAGCCCACACAGAATGCAACAAGATAGCAATGAAGTACCTCAAGACAGAAGCCACAAATTTTAGGAAGTCCTTTACTTTTATGCATTTTATATTCAATAAGGCCAACGGCCAGGCGAGCACGCCAAAAATGTATCCTCTGCTACTCGACGATAAATAAAGAAAAGTTACCCAAAACTGGGTCTCAAGATTTCTGATGTTCTATTCGTCAACCTGACACACGGGGGCTTCAACAAGTACGCCATATGAAAAATCACCGGCCTCTAAACAACGTGTTTTTGACACGAATAAAAGCTAACTCAGCCTATAGGCGTCGGGCGAATAAAAAGGTCTCGTGCAATAAAACAAAATCTCATATAAATTTACGACCTTTTTGACAAATACAATGGCGTCACTCAGTATTTCTCTGAATACAAAGATACATAATGAAATAAATAGCTAGATGGAAAATTTTATGAAGAAATCTTCGTCTTCCTCCAGGCATCTCCGGACAAACCTAATGACAGGCCTACAGGCAGCCGCATAGTGACGCGCCATGCTAACCAGTCCACTCCCAGGAGGGAGGGGCAGTCCCAGGGACACAACATCCAAATCCGGCATTGGGTGGTGCACATGCACCCAAGAAAGCACAAGTTTAACACCCGCCACAAGCTGGAGCTTCACAAAGTGATGAATCCTTTCACCATGCCGAAATTTTGCCATCAAATCAACTAGGCTCTAGGGCTGAGGATCCCAAGGAAACATGGCATCATATACAATAGCCAGAGATCTGCGGCAGCACTCGACAAATTGCTCCACCTCTGATACGCGGTCTTGAAGCAAAGCCACCAAGTAGGCATGGCGATGATCAATCCAAAAATCAGTCTTGGTATGTTGGGAAGCAGCCACCAGAGCATGGATTCGATTGCACAGACATTGGATCTCTTCCCTCTCGCACAATCGAATGCCTAAGGTAAAAAGAGAAAAAATCAACCTCCGCAACCAACAAGGAAACACTACGAAATACCACAGAATACTTACACAACATCTTCTCGCTCGCCTTGGAAATTTCTTCCAAAAAATATGCTTCACGATCCAGGGCCTTACGCATCTTCGACTGAGATATGTCGACCATTTCTTGGACAACCCGAAGTTTACCCTCAAGTTTCTTCACCTGCTCAATCTTTTCTACATACACTAATGGATGAATCGCACGAACAACAGCAATTTCAGATGCACCAAACCCAGACGAAGATAGGTTCACATCTGAAGTCTAAGTAGGCATAGATGGAGCCACCGAATCATAGAGTATCTAGCAGGTAGACGAGAAATACAAGACCTTCAGTACACAAAGGATAATTCATACATACAACAAATATATGCAACATTTTTTTCTCACCAAAAGGAGGAGTTAAAACAAAAGGAGACAAGTTCATTACAGCAGCAGAGTAAAAAAACACCTATAACTATAAATTAAAGTATGGGGTAGTTTTCTCCGCAGACAAGGTGGTGCTGGGAGATGGAGCACTAGTCGTAGGAATGATTGGGGAAGCACTCAATGAAGGGGCACAAGCCGAAGAAGGGGAGGCGGATTTTGTCGGACCTGTGCCTATGCCCAACAGTAGCCGAGAGTACTTCTTGGCCTTTTTAAGAAATAGTTTCAAATCGACTGCCTGGCCATTGGGGGTGAGATAGAGGAGCTAACCTTCTCCTAGTCGACCTTCTCACCGTGCACCATTGCCAGGGCCATGGAAGTTTCAGCACCACTCTTCGATTGCATCAAAATAGCCAACAAGTGGGCTTGGATATGCACCAAAGACACCAACAAGGTCGTTTAAATCAGTCGGCACCTCCTTCGTCGTGAAAATCTCAGCATGCAAGCTCTTGAAGGCATGATGTGAGCGGATAAGAAGATTGCGCCCATGAATACTATTGGCTTTTAAAGTACCAACATCATCCGATAAAGGGTCAACCCTCTTATCTTCATCCAGCACTAAATTATGGCCAGTAAGCTCTGCAAATGCAAGTAGAGTCAAAAACCAAAAGAAAGTAGTAGAAGCAAAATAGAAGTCTTCTTTCGAAGAAAATAAACTCACGAGTCAATGAAGCATTCAGGGTCTCCAAGCGGTTCCGAAGATTTTCATCTCGGGCAATGGTCTACTTCTCTCTCTCCTCGGTGTCAGCTTGGGCCTTTTGCCTGGCCTCCTGCAAAGTTCTCTCAGCGACCCATAGTTTGGCCTCCAAATCGTCAGCATACTTTATCGCCTCGTCCCGGATGACCCTGGATTCTTTGGCAGCGGTTGGACAATTAAAAGAGGACATAAAAATCAAATAGAAGTAAAAAAAGGAGCAAAAATGCCAAATTCTCAAGGGTGAAGAAAACAAACCTTTCCATTCTTTGGCCTCATTGTGGATCTTGATAAAGTGAGAGGCCATATCAACCATCTCATGCATCAAAGACTGCCAAACACAAAGGGCAGAGCATCAGGAAAATAAGAGCAAAGGAGAAGCTACAATTACATTAAACCGAAGAAATAACTTACATCCTACATATCAACCTCGACAGGATTCTCGGATATCACCATACCCTTGCCCGCAAATTTTCTTATTTTTTGTGGCAATGGTTTCGGTGAAGTGGCAACATCCTTGAGGATCATCTTTTCCACAGGAGACGCATGTGTTTCCTTTGGATCTGTTGATGGCTGAGGAGATTTAACTGGAGGAGGGGCAACAGAAGTACCAAGCGGGGACATGGTAGGATCTTCCCTCTCATCACCACTACAGAAGCAAAACAAGAACTCTATAATTTTACCATCCGAAAGAATCAAGGAAGGGACAACTAGTAATTATGACGAAACGTCCTGTGTAAAGCGGAACAAGTTCATCTATGGAGGAGCCGATGAAACTGGGATGGCATGTAGAGGCTTCAAGCCAGTGGAGTCATCTGAGTCTTCAATCATCTCTGTCAAATCAGTGCGCTTCCTTTTTTTGCCAGCAGGTGCCACACAAAAATCTTCAGAACAAGCCACAGGAACAGACTGAGTATTTGACGAGGATTCAGCAATAGATGCCTCCACCTCTTCGTCAGTAGCAGTCCCAGCCATAGGCAGATCGTTGGATAAAGAGGGGTTGGTTGGGAGCTCACCACTTTCGGGGAGAGGAGGAAGAAAAGATAGATGATCATAATCCTACATAGCAAAAGAATATACGACAAAAAATAGAAAAATCGTAAGAGATAGAATACATCAGTACAAAGAACAAAAGAAGCCAATGAAAACTTACTACTGGGAGGCGTTTCTTCTTGCCAAAAGGTTCTACATGGCAATCAGAGGGAACTAGGCTCTTCTTGGTCAGAGTGGTGAAATTTCGAACTCTTTTCTCATAGACCTAGAGGGCAAGATCATCTGGTGAAATCCTCATCGGGTCCTTCTTGCCGGTATAGGCCCACATATCGGACAGTCTTGCCTAAAGAGGCTGAACGCATATCCGAAGAAAGTATGCCAGGATTTGTAATCCCGACAATTCCTTGCCAATATCATGATGTAGCTTTTCTAGTTAGGTGAGCAGGGGTTTGATCTCCGCCATTTCTTCGGGAGTTGGGCGCTGATCCCATGAATCAAGATTGTGGCATGTGTTCGTGGGATCAAAAGGGGCCAACCCGAAATTTTGACCCTCAATTTTTTGGTCCTTGATGTAAAACCATTTGGCTTTCCAACCTTGGACGGAATCATTAATCTTGAAGTCAAAATAACCAACTTCGGGTGAACAGAGAAAATGGCACCACTGACATCATGAAAAAGAGTATCGGTGGCATTCCGACAAACATAGAAGAAATACTTCCACAGGCACCAATGGGGATGGATCCCGAGGAAGCACTCGCAAAGGGTGACAAAGCAAGCGACATGAAGAATAGAATTGGACGTGAGCTGATACAGTTGCACGCATAGACAAAGAGGATGCCTCGAAGAAATTCAGGAACAAGAAGGTAGAGGTCGTGATACAAGAAGGAAAGAAACATTACCCTCCAGCTAGATTTGGGGGTAGGGGTAGCCTCATCCCCTGGAAGCTTGAAGGAGCCCCCTCAAGATGACCAGAGTTCCATGCTTTGCGCAGATCTCACGCGGAACACTTCACCGGGGCCCATCTGAGAGCCCTCTTCTTTGTGGACTTGGTGGCCGTAGTAGAAGTTTCTACCTTGATTTTCCCCATGATGGTTGAAAGCAACACAAGCGCATGGAGAAGAAGGAGTAGGCGAGAGCGGAAACACAGGTAAGGCACAAGGAAGACGATGAACGCAGCAAACAGGAGATAGTAAAAATAGTAAAACAATTCTCCCCTCGTTTATAAAGAGACAAAGCACAAAGCTCAGCCATTCGATACAAAATTGAACTATCAAAGATGCATAGGATGATGACACGTGCCAGAAGATTCACAGAAGGAAAAAACCCTAAGCAGTTATTACTACGGTAAGAACAGAGGAAACTCGCACGACGCCTTGATCTTCATGCAGAAAGGGGGACGTGTAGTCAAAAACTCCGCTGACACGGCACCCACGCGCCATCATTACTGCAGCATGGACCCACAATCAAAACGTCCCATCGAGACATGTATCTAAGAAACCATAGTGCAATTTTGTCATCAATGATGTCATAAGACGCAAGTGACAAAACACTTCGGCTCTATAGAAGGAAAAAGACCAGAGAAAGCATTTACAAAAACCTGATTCGAACTAAATTCCTAAGCAAAAGAAACTTTGAGCCTACAATAGAATACAAATATTCGACTATAGCCTCGGGGGCTACTTCCATCGCGAGCGCTGGTCACGCACCCGACAAAATATCAAGGTGGTCTTATAAGAATAGTTAGAATAAAAGATTTCGAGCCTATGTCCCGATGAAGGCATCCGAACATAACCTTGGGGGCTACTCCCATCAGGAGCGCTGTCGCACACCAGACGAAAATTTCATTTTTTTACAAGACAATACCCGAAGAAAAATTATCCTCCTGTGTTAAAATCAATGAGTATTACATATATGTATCCTCAAACGGTTACTCCCATCGGGAGTGTCTACGAAAACAAAGAGCTGATAAACTTCAGCAATTCCATCAGTCAAACAAGGCAGTCAATAAAATAGCTATACAAAAATCTCAGATCGCGCCCGACGCGATAAAACTCCGAATGTCGTGTCCATGACATGAAGATAAGACCCCAGGATTCATCCTGTGTGGCCTGGTAATCGCAAAAGAATGCACTCTGCCAGTAAAATATCCGTATCAATGATATGATGAAAAACCTGATGGACGCGCTAGGTATGTGATATAATAGAACTGGAATTCAGCATTCGATTAGACCTCAATAGCTCGAACTGAGTTACGCTAGTAAAAGTACCGAGTTTAGGTCTGGGGACTTGAATTTGATTTAAGTCTAGAGTGTCTTTGCCGAGGAGCAATTAACTGATTCCCGATCTGTCAGATGCATCAGGTTTGTTGTACCAAACCCTATAAAGCTAGAAAAATAAAGACATTTCATAAATCTCAAATCATAAATACCAAAACAATCTTTGAGACTCAACCAGAATCTATGATTTAGGTAGAGTCTCGGGGGCTACTGACATGGGTATGATTACTTGGGCACTTATGTTTTGTTACCCTAGCTGTATAAAGGCTTACGGCCCATGAAGAACCAAGATGAAGGCCCAAGAAGCATCTGATGGAAAGTCTTAGTTTAGTTACATAAGGAAATAGAAACCGAGATGGTGTTGTTATTATTGTTGTAATCATGAATATGTAACCTATCCGTATACAGCCCTAAGACCCAGCCTATTATGTATAGGCTGAGAGGAGCCTACAGGGAGGTACCAAAAACTCCCAAGCAACTTGTAATCATATTGTCCATCGATAATCAGACGACTTTGACTCCCTTGTTTATCTGACATCTAACGAAATCCCCAGCATTCTCTTCTCCATGAAACCCTAAGTCTATAACCATGGGCATTGCCGAGGTTGCCCCTCGTCAAAGAGGCTTCCCCATGGTGTATGGTGGAGCATATGTCAAGTCTTCATCAAGCGAGTGCGTGCAAGGGCAATCAAGAAAGGTGTCCATCTTGAGAAGGACAAGATCATCTACATCGTGCTCAAGTGGTTTGCTCAAGGCAACGGTATATTCTTGATAGGTTTTCCCTTTTGCCGATCTCTTGTTGGTAGTTGGGAGACTAGGATAGATCACCGTACTATCAAGAGGACTCTCAAATGAGTAGCTCGATCATATCTTTTGGAGAGAGCTTAAACCATTGCAATCTTAGCATCATCTTTCTTGGTTGTTTGTTGGATCTTTTCCATGGTTGGTTTTAGAGCTTGTTGTTGGGGATATACTTTCTGGGTATCCTCATTATGCCTCACTGACCAGGGTGGCCCACTTCGGGTTAGAGCTTTGCTTCACGGGCAGCATAGTTAGGGAGAAGAGACGGAGTTCAGTCCGGCTATGGAAAGTCCTAGAAGATTTACCAACTTAGGCTTGTTATGTTACTTATAGTTCAAGATGTACTATGTAACTGACTCTTAGTCGTAGCCGGATAGGTCTCTCCTGTATACCCTAGGTCGGACATCTATATAAGCCATCCTAGGGTATGCCTTTAGGGAACCTCACAATAGTCTACAATCTCAACTTGCACAGGCGAAAGCCTTGTAACCCATATTCCGGCTCTGCCATATTACTGGATTGTTAGCAGGAGTAGGATCCGTCCAAAGCCGGCGGATTCGAACCTGGGTAAACTTGTGTGCTCACCGTCCCGGAACACCGTACATCTCACACCCCTCTCTTCCGCACAGCCCGAGGACCCCTTCATGGCGTACTTGTCATTAATCCGACGATAGTTGATGCCCACTGTGGGGCAAGTGAGCTTTGGATCTGTGTTCCGAGCAGAATCTGCAAGAATCAGAATCGGTGAGACCGTTGCCATCAGTCGTGTCCTCTATGCCAACGACGTCCCTCTCATCGTTCTCGACGAGACCTGGATTACGGCTAGGGAGGCCGTGACTGCCTACACCATCATGTCTTTTGGCGAGATTGATGTGTACATCAGTTTTGCTGAACCTGCCCCACCCACCCCTGCGGTGATGATAGAGGCAGAAGAAATCTCTGGGTCCACTTTGTCCATGAAGGCGGCAGAGTTTCGGATCTCAGAAAACCCTAATCCCACCTAGCCCGTACCTATTGAGGAGATATTGGAGAAAGCTGAACGTGAAGCAGATCTTGCGGGGCAAGTCGAATCTGGAGTGGATCTCCCTAGCAAGGCCGAATCCCAGATCGATCTACACGCCGAGGTCGAAATCCAGGAGGAGCAAGTCAACAACCTTGATTCCGACTCTGGCAATGCTGGAACAGATCAACCTTTCCTAAGGCATACGTTGAGGTGCATGATGATGCAAGGCGCAAACGTGGATGAGGTTCTCGAGACCATCAGAATTTTTGAGGAAACCCACGAGGAAAGCTACAACTACCTCAAGACACATGTGTTGCACTTTGTTGGATATGTTGGATCCGGATTCGGCTCTGTCGATGCTGGTGACAACAAAGACTCGGTGCTGAAGGCGATCGGGACAAACACCGACTTACCTGCATCCTCCGATGACTCCATGACATCGGTGGATTTCCGAAAGTTCTCCGCAGAATACGAAGAGGAGTTCAACTCCAAAGCTGCAGAAGAAGGAGAAGCCATTGACGAAGGATCCGGAGAAAACTCTCCCAAAGCGCAGGATGACATGGATCTCGGAGACAATCCTGGCGTCCAGATGTCTGAAAGTAGTGATCAGAGCTTGACTCTGGGAAACGGACCCAAAGTTGTCTTTGCTACTGGCGCTACCAAGAACGCAAAGAAGAAGGACAAGAAGAACAAGACCCGGCAAAAGACCCTCCAGCAGAGGAAGTGATTGCCGAGGAGTATGAGGAAGACTCGGATGGAGCATTAATCCTAGAAGATCCCAAAGAAGCTTCGGTGGATGGACACGTGGTCACCGCTGGTGCCCGTAAACTCATTGATATTGCACTAACCACACCTATCCCTACAGCTGTAGAACTTACTACTGAAGAATTGGAAGAAAGGGCTCAAGCCCTAGAAGCGCATCGCCAAGTACTCCTGGATGAAGACAACAACATCGAGGAAGAGAAAAGCGCATAGCTACTGTGGAGAAGTTCATCTCTCTGCAGCATCAGAAGACTCGGAAACGACACACGCATGACAATCAATTTTCGGGAGTCCACAAGGTTCTCTTTGAGGGGGACCAAGGGATTCCTCGATTCGACAGCAAGGGAGATCTGGTGTACCCAACACCAGTACAAAACACTACCGTAGCTCGAGATATCCTGGCAAATAATCCAGGCCCCGAACAGGTCCGGTTGGGCATAAAGCTACTCACTAAGGGTCTGGAGCAACAAAAGGTCGCGAAATCTGGGAGCGGAAAACTGGTCTCACAATCTGACCAATGTCGCACGGATCCGGCCTAGAATAACGTAAGGCCCCAACAGGTTCCGGAACAACATTACCGTTCCGACCGTCAGGAAGACAACTACTCAAGAACCGAATCTTCAAGGCAGCTCCACAGAACCACACGTAACTGGAGCAACGTCGCTCCAGCCATGGAGAAAGAAGCGATTGCTGCACTGTATCTGAGAAACCCTCCCCGGCGAGAGTCAAACAATTGTAGGGAAGAAGACAAAGAGAAACGTCAGGAGGAGGACCGTCAAAGGATGCCACCTCCTAGACATACAAGCCGTCCGGGTGAACCCCATCGCGGTGGGAGTAACGGACGAAGGAATGACAGACACCATGCCGAGTCAAGCCGGCAGGGGGCTCATCGCAATGAATACCCTCCCTAGAACTGGAATAATGATGCTCCGGATGGAGCCCGGCGATCAGCCGGAAACAACCCACCTGCACCACCCTCTCCACCAAGCATCCATCACAACGGCTCTCAAGGAGGCCAAGGAGGGCGTCGTGGCGGAGGAGGTGGTGGCAGAAGTAGAAGTATGGCTCCAAGGCACCGCAGCTATAGCGAGCAACCAAGACGGTGTTCCCTCTCACCAAGTGACGCGAGACACTAGATCAACTCCAACATAGAGGCACGACGCTACGAGTCGAATAATATCTACGTAGGTACAAAATGCTTTGGACCCTGTATTCAACAAACAAACTTCCCGGAAGGATTTGCTATCTCAAGACACATCCAACCCTACGGCGGTGTGGCCCGACAGATACTTGGCTCCAGGATTTTTTCCAGGCTTGCTGCATCGCCAAAGGCGGAAATAGCTTGGTCGCAACCCGATATCTCCCACTTATGTTGTAGAAGACGGCACGATCACGGCTCAATGAACTTCCGGAGAATACTATCTACAACTGGTATGACATGCAAAGCGCGTTCTTTCGGAATTTCAAAGGCACATATCGGAGACCCTGTATGGTAGGAGACCTACAACGTTGCACCCAAAAAGCCGGAGAAACTTGCCGAGATTACCTCGGATGATGGATCGACACCAAGAACTCCTGTTAAAGAGTAAATGATCAAACTGCGATTGAAGCTTTCATTGTAGGACTCCCAATTGGTTTACTACGTCACCGCCTAAAGTGCGACAAGGTCACAGGTCTAGAAGAGATGATAGAAACAGCGAGAAAGTATGCAGACACTGACGACAATGCAGAGGGATTACTAAACGCCCTAGTTGTGCCACTATCGCCAAAACAACCAAAGCAACAAGCTCAGAAGCGCAAGAATACCTCGGAGGATAAACCCAATGTGGAAACGTTAGTGGTCACTGATGTCTACGCACTTCTTTTCTTGTAGACAGTTGTTGGGCCTCCAACTGCAGAGGTTTGTAGAACAGCAGCAGGTTTTCCCTTAAGTGGATCACCCAAGGTTTATCGAACTCAGGGAGAAAGTGGTCAAAGGTATCCCCTCTCAAGCAACCCTGCAATCAAGATACAATAAGTCTCTTGTGTCCCCAACACACCCAATACACTTGTCAGGTGTATAGGTGCACTAGTTCGGCGAAGAGATGGTGAAATAAAAGTGGTATAGGTAATTATAAGTGGTAACAGTGATAGAAAATAGCTTGATGGCGTGAAAGAGACTAAAGGCAAACTGAAATAAAGATAGAAGCAAGCAAATATGTAATAGATCTAATAGCAAACGGTGTTTCAGTGCTTAGAAATAAGGCCTAGGGATCATGCTTTCACTAGTGAACACTCTCATATAAATATATTCTCTTTATGATACTACTATGAACTACTCTTCGGTTGGACACTAATCATTGGTAGGGCTATAACAGCACACCTCAAAGTAAGCCTTTCCCATCTAGATAACCCCACACTGTCACCTTGAGCACTAGATGGTTCAAACAAACACCACAATTTCATAAAGACATCCAACTCCAAATATAACTCATAACAAGTATGTGTAATCTCTATCCTACGTGCCACCATGGTGTGCACACTATCAACTTCACACACATGGAGAGAGCAGAGACCTATTAAATCACTTGAGTAGCAAGGTAGATCTATAGATTACAAGCTCATGATCTCAATAAGATCATGCATAGAGAGATAGATGAACACATAGCTACGGTAGAACCCTTAGCCTCGAGAGAGAACTACTCCCTCCTCATCATGGGAATCAGCAACGGTGATGGAGATGGTGGTGGAGATCGATGGAGATGGTTCCGGGGGCACTTCCCCATCCCGGCAGGGTGCCTGAACAGAGACTTTCTGTCCCCCGAATCTCCCTTCGGTGGTGGCGGTGCTATGGAACTTTTCGTGGCTAGAGGCTTGACGATTTAGGGTTTTTGCATCAGGAGGCATCTTATAGGCGAAGAGGCAAGGTCGGTGGGCAGCCAGGGGGCCCACACCATGCCCTAGCGTGACCAGGGGGGCCGTGCCTAGGGGTAGTTTGGCCACCCTGTGGCCCCCCTTCGTCTCTCCTTCTGGCTCCGTGAATCTTCTGGGAAATTACGACTTTAACTTTTGTCCGGTCCAATTCCGAGAATATTCATTTTTCTACTTTCTGGAACCAAAAATAGCAGAAAACAGGCAACTGGAACTGTGGCTCTTATTAATAGGTTAGTCCAAGAAATCATATGAAAAGTACTCCAAAGTGTGGACAAAACATAAGAAAGTAGATAAAACCAAGCATGGAACATCAAAAATTATGGATACGTTAGCAACGTATCAACATCCCCAAGCTTAATCCTGCTCGTCCTTGAGTAGGTAAGTGATAAAAAGAAAGAATAATTTTTGAGGTGACATGCACCATCATAAACTTGATCAAAGTATTTGTAAAACATTCAAAGCTGGGATCATAGTACTTCAATCATAACATGAAAAACAAAGTTCTAGCAATAAGACAAAGAAACTATGTTGCAACATGAAAAGACACAAAAAAAAGATTCATGAATAACAATGCTTTGCAAGACGTTTGTTTGTTTCACATAAAGAAAACATAGCATAGTGGCATTCAACTTGTCCCCCATAGAGTAGCAAACATAAATGCATAGGGCACCTTCAAAGTTGATAAGAGTGACTAGATACAAATAGTTTAAAACAAGCAATATCAAAGCTATGCATCAATCAACAAGTCTTGGGACAATGCCCATAGAACTAAGAATGGCCACTATGCTCTCAAAGGAGGTGCATAAAGATAGAAGGTGGAGACTCAACATAAAGGAAAAAGAAAGGTCTTCGTAGAAGGAAGTAGGGATTCAAGTTTCATAAAGAGCTTCCAAAAATTATGGTACTTTTTAGCTTTCAACTCTCATTGCCCCTATCATAAGCATCTTGAAGTGATTAAGATTAAAGTGAACAAACTATGGAGTATATGCTTGACAAAGTATAAGTTGGAAATCTCATGTCCCTTGAATACGAGGGCCGCTCCTCATGCTACTCAAGTTTAGTCACTGGTAAGTTCTTGTCATCATAAATACATGTGTATCATAGAGAACCGCTAACGGGGTACCCCTTGCCCGATGATACGGAAGAATCCCCATATCAAAATGACAAGGCAAGCAGACAACGAGCATCTCAGCAATCTTCTTATTTACCATGGGAATATGGTGCTTTTTTCTCTCTTTCCTCTTTTATCATATCTCTTTTTTTGTTTTTCTCTTTTTTCTCAATATCTGACTCTTTTTTTATAAGAAGAATGCTTCATAGACAGCTCATTATGGTTACGTTGTAGGTTTCCACCATGACAGCATTGATTAGACCAGCGGCCCAGGCGTTTCTCTAACACACATACATAACTCCATGGACTTACAAGCTCCCCTTTCATTTCACACCAACGATATCCATAGACAAAAGAGCATGATATCAACTAGGTACAAAGTACAAGTGCAATGTGGAAAGCATTCCCCATGACAGCATGGTTCTGCGAATCTCTAACATATAAGTGCAAGCATATACAACATAGACGACACAATAGTTCAAGTTTATTAAGGGCAAGAAAATTAAAGTGTGCCATCAAGTTCGTGAGAGCTTTAATCACTAGTTTTCTCATAACATGTTTAATTCGGAAGGTAGATAAAAACATGAATATACTTGGAATAGCATATGCTAGTAGGTAGGTATGGTGGACTCTTTGGAATAACTTGGTTTTAGGAGTTGGATGCATGAGTGGAACTCATACTTGGTATGGAGGCTAGCAAAAGACTGGGAGCGACCAACTAAGAGAGCAATAATGGCCATAATCATGCAAAGTGACAAAACATCATTAATTAAAGCATAAAGTGATACTACAAGTTGAAAACTAAAGGATCACAAAGGCTATGGTGACTTGGGATAGTCATAACATGGTGTGAGCATGTGCCAAGTCAACCTAAATAAAGCATCAAAGGAGAATACCACAATACTATGCTTTAATATGCTAAAACAACGCATGATCCTTCCAAGGCACATTAAGCAATCTAAATTGTTTATAACATGTCATGCAATAGCAAAGAATACTAAGCATAAAGCCAAATCAATATCAAGCATGGCATGACAAAGCATAGGCCACAGTCAAAAACAAGCTCCTTTACCACTTAAGCATGAACTTTCCTACTCTTTTCCAATCCAAACCAAACTATTTGAAAACCAATGTATGAAAGAGGGGGTCCAACCAATTTATTCAGCAAACTAAGAAAACCAAGCAAATGAAAAACCAAAACGAAAATGAAAAATAAGACGCTCCAAGAACAACACAACAGTGCATGAAACAATAAAAATAAAGTGTTTGGAAGAAACCTGAGATTTTTATTGATGAAGAAGGGGATGCCTTGGGCATGCCCAAGCTTTGACGCTTGTACTTCTTGGATATTTCTTGGGGTGACACGCGTGGCATCCCCAAGCTTGAGCTTTAGTCCATTTTTCATCTCATTACTCATTCCTTCCATACACCTAAAATTTTTCCTTCATACAAAACTTCACACAATCTTTATTAGCAACATTAGTGCACTCAAGATAATAAGTCTTTAGGTTCAGTTCCAACACCAATAAAACTTCTATTAAAACACAAGATACTGTAGCACTTCCCTCAAAAAGCTCAATTCCCCAAAAGAACTAAAAAAGAAACCAACAAGAAGCAAATGCAAATAATGGCAGAAATCTGTCAAAATAGACCAGCAGGTAAAGACAAATTTTTTCAAAGACCTTCTGTTGCTCAAATCGAAAAGTGTTGAACTAACGAAAGTTAGATAACAAACTGGGGCAGAAGCACAAAACTTGACGCCTCAAAAGGATGTACAGAGATTTTACACGAATTTTTACGGTGAAGCACCGAAATCTGTTTCGGGACAACAATTTTCCCAATCATTACTTCTCTCTCATTAGAGGTTACTCTTGGCACAAAAAGCAAATAAAAAGGATAAGGAGCGGTTATTACTGAAGTAATAACTTCCAAGACTCATCTAAAACTTTTGGGTTATCTCCCAATAAGTACTTTTCTTTAACGCCTTTAAGTTAGGCATGATAGTTTGAGAAGATGCTCACATAAGAAATATGAACAGAAGTAAAAGAGAGCATCAAGAAGAAAATTCAAAGCACATTTAAGTCTAACCCACTTCCTATGCATAGGAGTCTTGTAAAGAAACAAGTCATGAAAGCACAAAGCAACAAGCATAGTAAAGCAAAACAAGTGCAACTTCAAGACTTTCAACATAAAGAGGGGAAACTTAATATTATTGAGATACATAAAACCATGTTTCCCTCTCTCATAATAACTTTCAGTAGCATCATGAATAAAATTAACAATATAACTATCACATAAAACATTCTTATCATGAGCCACATGCATAAAAGAATTAATACTCTCCACATAAACATAGTCATTCTTATTAGTTGTAGTGGGGGAAAATTCAACAAAATAGTTGTCATTATTATTCTCATCACCATAATCATCAAATATAAGAGGCATATTGTAATCATAATTAATTTTCTCCTCAATAGTAGGTGGACTGAGAATATCATATTCATCATTGTAATCATCATATATTGGAGGCATAGTATCATCAAAGTAAATTTTCTCCTTCGTGCTTAGGGCACTAAAAAGATAATTTTCATAAAAACTAGCTTCCCCAAGCTTAGACTTTTCCATATCATTAGCAATAATGGTGTTCAAAGAATTCATACTAATAACATTGCTATTAGCATGCAAATAAAGTTCCATAGGTTTTTTTAATTTTCTCTTCAAACACTTCATGTCCTAACTCAAGATAAATACTATAAAGCTCTCTAATTTTGTTGTTGTTTTCCATTAAGCCTAACTAGTGAAAACAAGAAACAAAAAGACAAAATTGCAGAATCTAAAGGAAATAACTTCGAGCACTCACACCGGAGGATGTGAGTACCTTTTACCTTACCTCCTCGGCAACGGCGCTAGAAAATAGCTTGATGTCTACGCACTTCTATTCTTGTAGACAGTTGTTGGGCCTCCAAGTGCAGAGGTTTGTAGAACAGCAGCAAGTTTTCCCTTAAGTGGATCACCCAAGGTTTATCGAACTCAGGGAGGAAGTGGTCAAAGGTATCCCCTCTCAAGCAACCCTGCAATCAAGATACAAGAAGTTTCTTGTGTCCCCAACACACCCAATACACTTGTCAGGTGTATAGGTGCACTAGTTCGGCGAAGAGATGGTGAAATAAAAGTGGTATAGGTAATTATAAGTGGTAACGGTGATAGAAAATAGCTTGATGGCGTGAAAGAGACTAAAGGCAAACTGAAATAAAGATAGAAGCAAGCAAACATGTAATAGATCTAATAGCAAACGGTGTTTCAGTGCTTAGAAACAAGGCCTAGGGATCATGCTTTCACTAGTGAACACTCTCATATAAATATATTCTCTTTATGATACTACTATGAACTACTCTTCGGTTGGACACTAATCATTGGTAGGGCTATAATAGCACACCTCAAAGTAAGCCTTTCCCATCTAGATAACCCCACACTATCACCTTGAGCACTAGATGGTTCAAACAAACACCACAATTTCATAAAGACATCCAACTCCAAATATAACTCATAACAAGTATTTGTAATCTCTATCCTACGTGCCACCATGGTGTGCACACTATCAACTTCACACACATGGGGAGAGCAGAGACCTATTAAAGCACTTGAGTAGCAAGGTAGATCTATAGATTACAAGCTCATGATCTCAATAAGATCATGCATAGAGAGATAGATGAACACATAGCTACGGTAGAACCCTTAGCTTCGAGAGAGAACTACTCCCTCCTCATCATGGGAATCAGCAACGGTGATGGAGATGGTGGTGGAGATCGATGGAGATGGTTCCGGGGGCACTTCCCCGTCCTGGCAGGGTGCCGGGACAGAGACTTTCTGTCCCCCAAATCTCCCTTCGGTGGTGGCGGTGCTATGGAACTTTTTGTGGCTAGAGGCTTGACGATTTAGGGTTTTTGCATCGGGAGGCATCTTATAGGCGAAGAGGCAAGGTCGGTGGGCAGCTAGGGGACCCACACCATGCCCTGGCATGGCCAGGGGGACCCGTGCCTAGGGGTGGTTTGGCCACTCTGTGGCCCCCCTTCATCTCTCCTTCTGGCTCCGTGAATCTTCCGGGAAAATAACCACTTTGGCTTTTGTCCGGTCCAATTCCGAGAATATTCATTTTCTGACTTTCTGGAACCAAAAATAGCAGAAAACAGGCAACTGGCACTGTGGCTCTTGTTAATAGGTTAGTCCAAGAAATCATATGAAAAGTACTCCAAAGTGTAGACAAAACATAAGAAATTAGATAAAACCAAGCATGGAACATCAAAAATTATGGATACGTTAGCAACGTATTAGTCACTGCTACTTTCAGGTCTAGAGGACGAGGAGGGCGCCGCGGTGGCCACGGTCGCGGCCGTGGGACATCAAGAATCTAGGGTAGAGGAGACCAGCAACCTGGCAAAACCTATTCCTGGGCCGACATTGCCAATAACCCATGTGCATCACTTAGATGCCAGTGGGGGATCGTCTCACACAAACACCGAGTGTCATTTCAACGATGACATCGAGAAAGACGATACCGCTGGCTACAGGGCTAAGCGGAAGAAGGGGAAAAGAATCCTGAAAAAGAGAAGGAGACCAAGGAAGATTCTGACATGGAGGAAGCTGGCCCTTCAAATCCCAAGCCAGATGGTCCCAACAAAGAAAGACACTTACGTCACCTTCCTTGGATCTCAACTAGCTAAGGTCAAGAAAGCAGTTATGCATGAGCTCAACGCAACTGTTCCGGTTGTCCCACAATTCCTGGATTGGTCGGAAGTGGCAATCACCTTTGATCGTGCTGATCATCCGCCTAAGTTGCATAGGCGAGGAAAATACGCCTTAGTCGTCAACCCACTTATTGATGGCTATGGTTTCTCCAAGACTCTCATGGATGGTGGCAGCAGCATTAATATTCTGTATGTTGAAACGCTACACCGGATGCGAATCTCGGAGACACAGATGAACCACAGCTCTATGATCTTTCACGGAGTCGTCCCAGGAAGACAAGCAAGTTCCCTCGGAGAGATCACTTTGGATGTTACCTTTGGAACTCCAGAGAACTATCGGACGGAGGCACTTTCCTTCGAAGTGGTCTCGTTCAAGAGCGCGTACCACGTTATATTCGGATGTCTGGCTTACTAGGCTTTTATGGCTCATCCATGTTACATATACAATATGATGAAAATTCCAGGTCCCAAATGCGTGATCACCATCAGTGGAGACCCGAAGAAGGCGCGAGAGTGCAAGGACGGAAATGTCGCCTTTGTTGAAGCTGTGCTGCACGCCCAAGAGTACCAGGAGATCAAGAAGACCATTGATCCTTCCGAGATGCCCGCGACAAAGAAGGAGGTGAAAAGGCCGACTCCGGAGTTCAAGGCATCAGAAGAGACGAAGAAGACGCCGTTGAAGGATGATGACCCCTCCAAGGTGACCCAGATAGGTGTAGGCCTAGATAGCGCATAGGAAAGCACGCTCATCAAGTTCCTCCAAGCAAATCAAGATATCTTCGCATGGCAGCCATCTGACATGACCGGAGTACCTAGGGAACTTGTCGAGCACTCTCTAAATGTAGACCTGAATGCTAAACCTGTCAAACAGTACTTACGATGTTTTGGCAATGAAAAGTGAAAAGCAATAGCTAAGGAACTAGCCCGACTCGAGTTAGCCGGATTCATGGAAGAGGTCATCCACACTGAGTGGTCAGCCAATCCTGTAATGGTCTCTAAAAAGGACACCGCTGATTTAAGGATGTGTGTTGCTTATACTGCCTTGAACAAGGCTTGTCCCAAAGATCCGTTTGCTCTTCCTAGAATTGATCAAGTTATTGATTCTACGGCAGGCTCGGAACTCCTATGTTTTCTCGACGCATATTCCGGTTATCACCAAATCCAGATGAAGGAATCAGACAAAGTCAAAAATTCATTCGTAACCCCTTTTGGAACCTTCTGTTTTGTTACGATGCCATTTGGGCTCAAGAACGCAGGAGCTACGTACCAGCGCACTATGCAGCATTGCCTCCACGATCAAATCGGACGCAATGTACATGCATATGTGGACGACATTGCGGTGATGTCCAAAAAGAAGGAAACCTTAATTAACGACTTGGAGGAAACGTTCGCCAATCTACGCAAATACAACATAATGCTTAACCCGAAGAAGTGTTTCTTTGGAATACCAGTCGGAAAATTGTTAGGTTTCATCGTGTCTCAAAGAGGCATAGAGGTGAACTGATACAAGATTAAGGCTATACTCAATATTTCTAGGCCGACTCGCCTGAAGGACATTCAAGTACTAACTGGTTGCATTGCTACAGTCAGTCGGTTTGTAAGCCGGCTCGGTGAAAGAGCCACACCACTCTACAAGCTCCTAAAAAAGACCAAAAAATTCGTTTGGACTGATGAAGATGAAGCTACACTACAAGAATTGAAAGAAGTACTCTCATCTGCTCCTATCCTTGCAGCACCGGAACCTCGGGAACCAATGTTGCTCTACCTCGCTACGACAAACAGAGTCGTCAGTGTCGTCATGGTAATGGAGAGACAAGAGGAAAAACAGGAACACCTGGTGCAGCATCCGACTTATTACCTTAGCGAAGTCCTAACTGAATCAAAGCAGCGGTATCCGCACTATCAAAAGCTGGCTTACGGTGTGTTCTTCGCATCCCGGAAGTTACGGCATTACTTTCAGGAACATCTAATTACCGTGGTGAGCACAGCTCCCATGAGAGATATAATCAACAACAGCGATACTACATGACATGTCGCAAAATGGGGCATAGAGCTTTCAGCTTTCGACATTGAGTACAAACCTCGTACAACAATCAAATCCCAAATCCTCGCTGACTTTGTCGCTGATTGGATAGAGACAACAGAGAATATGACCCTCCTAGAGTCAGAATACTGGACCTTACACTTTGACGGGTCTAAGGCGCTCGGGGCTCGGGGGCTGGCGTATTGCTCAAATCACCCCAAGGAGATAAACTTTTCTATGTGTTGCAGATTCACTTCACGGCAACAAATAACATTGCCGAATATGAAGCACTGCTACATGGAATCCGGATTGCTAAGGACATCGGCATCCAATGTTAATGTGTTATGGAGATTTGGATCTTGTTGCTCAACAAGTATCGGATATCTGTAATGCAAATAAGCACATGGCAGCATATAGAGCTGTTGTGGATGAACTATCTAAATCATTCGAAGGGTTCGAGGTTCAACACATCCCTCGAACAGAAAATAAGGAAGCAGATGCACTATCTCGAATAGGCTCTACGCGGAAAAGGTCCCGGATGGCGCTTTTTAGAGCACCTCAAAGTTCCCTCTATAAAAGGAGTAGACGAGGAATATCCGACCAAATCCGACTCACCTTTAGTAGCAGTTATGGATGTAATTCCTAGCTAGACTCAACCCTACCTTGATTACTTGGTAGATGGCAAATTACCCGAAGACGAGGTTTTTGAGCCGACAGATCGTCCAACGAGCAAAAACCTATACTATAGTAAATGGTGAGCTCTATAAGCGAAGTGTGTCTGGGGTCATTCAGCGCTGTGTATCTCCGGAAGAAGGAGTGGAAATCTTACAAGAAATCCACGAAGGCGAATGCGGCCATCATGCTACAGCCAAATCTTTAGTGGCAAAAGCTTTTCGACATGTTTTTTATGGCTTACAGCCAAGGCAGATGCCGAACGGCTGGTCAAGACCTGCAAAGGCTGCCAAAAGTACGCTAAGCAAGCTCATGTTCCGGCTGATTAGTTGTGAACAATACCTATAACATGGCCTTTCACGGTCTAGGGGCTTGACATGGTAGGACCGTTTAAACGGGCTCCAAGTAGATTTACTCATCTCTTAGTGATGGTGGATAAATTCACAAAATGGATTAAGGCTAAACCTGTCACCAGTTGTGATGGAGCAACAACCAGAAGATTTGTCGAGGATATCATAATCTAATTCGGTTATCCGCAGAGCATTATCATGGACAACGGGAGTAACTTTTCTATGGGAGAGCTTGCCGAATTCTGCGACAAACAAAATATCCGTCTTGACATTGTGTCAGTCGCACATCCACAAGCTAATGGACAAGTCGAAAGAGAAAATGGTTTAATCCTACAAGGCATAAAACCAAGACTCAAAGCACCACTATGACTTTCCACGAGGGCTTGGGCGGAGGAATTACCTTCTGTGATATGGAGTTTACGAACAACTCCGAACAGGTCAACTGGATACACACCTTTCTTCTTGGTCTATGGTGCAAAAGCAGTTCTTCCTAGTGATTTGATTCATACTTCTCCCCGAGTTTCTGCGTATATTGAAGAGGATGCCAAAATTTCTGGACAAAATGATCTCGATTTAATCGAAGAAGTTCGCGTCGTTGCTGAGATGAGATCAACAGCCTATCAGCAGAAGTTACGTAAGTATTATAGCCAGAGAGTCAGAAACCGGTCTTTCAATAAGGGCGATTTGGTTCTTCGGCTTGTGGAGGAAAGAAAGAACAAACTTTCCCTAGTATGGGAAGGGCCCTTTTTAGTTAGCCCAGTATTGCACAATGGTTCTTACTATCTAACTGATATGCGGCCAGTCAAAGAAATACCTGCTACTAAGAAAAGAAAGAGAGCTGGAGGCGGTATAGACCCGGAAGAATTAGACAGACCGTGGAATATTTCTCAGTTATGTCCCTTTTATTCTTAATTTATCTTTCTTTGTAATCATATATGTATACATTTCCAATGAGAAATAAAGTATTGGTTGCCTCAATTTTTCTGAGAAGTTTTATATTGCCATCTTATTTTTGAATGATCATGTCACAGTCGAAAATCCCAGAATACCTGTGATACGTCCATTTTGCATCACTATTCTATATCATAATTTACTGTTATTCATTGATATATTTCATATTAAGAGATGATACTTATGTTATTTCATCTATTTTTGCATGGTTGATGACTTTTGGAGCATGGACCGCTGCAGTCAGGATTCTGATGGAAAAGGTGCTGTTTGGAGGCAAAATTCGCGAAGATCAGAAAATCCAATCCTATTTTTCTAGAAGACGAAGGCTGCCAGAAGAGGGAGTGGAGATGGGCCATAGGGGGCCCACACCACCCCCTGGTGCAGGCCACCCTAGGCCGCGCCACCAGGTGGTGTGGCCGCCCTGGCCCACCTCTGGCTCTCCCCTCTAGCGTATATATTCCTCCCAAAACCCTAAGACTCGAGGAGCGACCACAGAAAGATTCCGCCGCCTCTGTGGGGCGGAAAACACCGAGAGAGAAAGATCTCTCCGGCAGACAGATTTCTGCCGGGGGAATTCCTTCCCGGAGAGGGAAGATCGTCGCCATCAACACCACCATCAAGCTGTACTTCATCGGGATCATCATCATCATCACCACCACCATCAGCACCATCATCACCATCTCCATATTGTTGTAACAATTGAGTTGAATCTTGCATTAGTTCTTAGGGGAAACTTTCCCGGTGTTGATTACTCTTTGTAGTTGATGCTATTGAGTGAACCATTGAATTATTGTTTATGTTCAGATTGTTATACATCATTATTCCACCTCTGATCATGATCCATATGATGTCTTGTGAGTAGTTCGTTTTGTTCGTGAGGACATGGGAGAAGTCATGTTGTTAGTAGTGGAGTTGTGTTGAGAAAGATTCAATAGTTTGATATTTAAGTTGTGGTGTACTTCTTCTAGTGGTGTCATGTGAACATCGACTACATGACACTTCACCTATATGGGCCTAGGGGAATGCATTGTGTATTTGGCTACTAATCATAGGGGTTGCTGGAGTGACAGAAACCTGAACCCCCGTTAGGAAACCATTGCACAAGGGACGTAAGGGTCTTAGAGTTTAAAGTTGTGGTTAGGTTTCTACCTTAATTACTTTCTTGTACTTACGGATGTTTGCAAGGGGTATAATCACAAGTATGTATTAGTCCTAGGAAGGTCGGTACATTAGCACAGGTTCACCCACACAACACTGAGCAAGCTAAAGAAGATTAATTAACTATATGAAGAGAAAGCACTTGACAGTCTTCCCATGTGTCCTCGAGAACGTTTGGTCATCTTAAGTAATACAACCGGCTTGTCCTTTGCTGCATAAATGATTGGGCCACTTGCTGCATTTATTCTTATTGTCTTTTGTTTACTCATACTTTATTTACTTGCTTTATCAAAAACCCCTAAAAATCCGTTTGCTAAGTGTTTGCAGAGAATTCTTGATCCATACCACTAGCCAGCACCTTCTTCTCCTTGTTGGGTTCGACACTCTTACTTATCGAAAATACTGCGATACACCCCCTATACTTGTGGGTCATCAAGACTATTTTCTGGTGCCGTTGCCGGGGAGTGAAGCGCTATTGGAGAGTGGAACTGGTAAAGGAAACTTCTACTATGAGTATTGTTTACTTCTGTTAGTTGCTTTATTTTCGTTATGGATAATTTGCTGAGTTTCTTATTTGGTAATGCTACTACCACTGCTAAGGTAGTAGATGAACCACCACCTGCTGAGAATGATGCTTTTAAAATACCTACAAGAATTATTGATCGTGTTATGGATAACTACTATGTTGGGGATGTAACTGTCCATCCCGGTGATCATTTACTCTTTATACACGAATTATGCGGGTTGTTTAAGTGTGCAGGTATTACTACATATCAAGTTAAGAAGAAATTATTCTTACTATCGCTGAAAGGAAGAGCTGAGGAATGGTATAAGCTGTTGAAGAATGGTCAAGCTCTGGAATGGGAGCAAATAGTACCTCTCTTTTATTCAAAGTTTTATCCTCCTAGTCAGATTCATAAAGATCGGAATCAAATATACAACTTTTGGCCTCTTGATGGAGAGAGCACAACTCAAGCTTGGGGAGATTGAAGTTACTAATGCTCAAATGTCCCATTCATGAGCTCCCCAACAATATTATTATCAATAACTTATATGTAAGGCTTTCTCTTCATGATAAGGATTTATTGGATGCTTCTTGTGCTGGATCATTCACTCGCATGGAAGAAGAAGCTAAATGGGATCTTCTGGACCGTATTCAAGACAATGCTGAAGCTTGGGAGAATGACAAAGGTAGAAAGTCAGGTATAAATTATGATTATGAATGCATTGAATCTTTTATGGGAACTGATGACTTTCAAAATATTAGTAATGCTTATGGTCTTGATTTATAAGGTATTACAAATTGCTTTAAGGCTTTTGCTTCTTATATTGAAATACCAAAAAAGGGATGGAACAAGTACCATGCACCTTATAAAGATATTGTTGACTGTGTTCCTGTTGGGAGTGCTGAGTATTGCACTATTGATCACATCTTACCTGAACCTTATATCGAGAAGATTCCCTTCCCATATAAGGTAAAGGATCATCCTATGATAACTAGTGTAATCACTAAAAGTGAAAAGAGAACTATAAAACCTGATGAACAAATAAACGTTGAACCTGTGGTAGCAATTGTGAAAGACCTTGTCACTAAAAGCATAGAAGATGGACACATAGTCTTTTGTGAGGATGCTTCTAATATTGTTTCACATCCTAATAGAACTAAAAAGGCTAGTGTCCCTGTGCTTTCCGTTAGAATTGATGATCATTGCTATTATGGTTTATGTGATATTGGTGCAAGTTCCAGTGCTATTCCTTATGAGCTTTACAGAGAAATTATGCATGAAATTAGTCCCTGCGAATTGGAAGAGATTGATGTGGTTATTCACCTTGCTAATAGAGAGACCATCTCTCCAATTGGTATTGTACGAGATGTGGAAGTTCTTTGTGGTAAGACTAAGTATCCTGCTCATTTTCTAGTACTTGGTTCAGCTGCTAGTAAAACTGAAGGAAATATGCCCTAAGAGGCAATAATAAAGTTGTTATTATGTATTCCTTATATATGATAGATGTTTATTTTGCATGCTAGAATTGTATTGATCGGAAACATCAATACATGTGTGTTTAATAAACAAAAAGGGTTCCTAGTTATGCCTCTCTTATAGACTAGCTTGTTGATTAACAAGATGATCAAGGTTTCCTGATCATGGAAATTGGATGTTGTTAATAACAAGGTCACACAATTGGTGGAATGATGTGATGAACATTCATCCAAAGTATAGCATTACGATCAAGTCATTATGTTTATATTGCTATAACATCATACGAAGTAATCTTTATCCTTAGACCATGAGATCATGTTAATTGCTAACACCGGAAGAGTATCTTGATAACATCAAACGTCACACCATAACAGGGTGACTATAAAGATGGGTTCAGTACTACGAAGGTGTTATCTTGAGGCTCATGGATCAAGAGTGGAATTTGTCAATCCCAATGATGGATAGATATACTCTGGGCCCTCTCGGTTATATCACATTGAGATAGCTTGCAAGCAAGTGATGTGATCACTAGAATGTTATATCACGGGAACAAGAAAAGAGTGCATGTCGGTAACGAGATCAAACTAGGTATGGAGATACCGATGATCGAATCTCGGACATGTAATATATTGCGAGACAAAGGGATTTAGTTATAAGCGTTAAAGGTTCTCACGATCACAGAAGTCATCGTTGAATGTGTAGGAGTCAGTACGGATCTCCAGGTCCCGCTGCTGATTATTGATCAGAGAAGGGTCTCGATCATGTCTGCATTATTCGCGAACCATAGGGTGACACACTTAAGAGTTACCGGACACCATTTTGGAGCACATATGTTTCAGACGAAAGAATTGCAAAGCACGGGAATTGTTTCAATAGAAACCGGAAATTGTTTCGGGTGAAATTGCAGAAAGTGGTTCTGCATGTGATATTGAAATATTGCAAGGGGATATATGTGAATGTTTGTTAATTAAAGTAATTAACAAAATTCTGAATAAATTTAATAAAAGAGTTTTATTAAATGAGAGAGCATTAAACTTGGAGAATTTTAATGCATTTAAAGTGGAGACTTTAAAAGGGAATGTGAAGAGGCATTTTAATGTGGAGGGGTTACCACCACATGAATGGGGGAGGTGAGGGGTCACCCCCGCATGCGTCGGCCATGGAGAGGAGGGGCACCCACACTCCTCCTATAAAAGGCCACCCATTCCCTCCTTCATCCTCACACCTACTTTTGAAGGATCTCTCTCCCCATCTAGAATTATTCCCCCATGGTCTCGGATTAGCGAGATACATGTTCCCGGTGGCATTTCGTCTGGAAGGAGTTGCTGCTTTCGCTGGATCGCTGGAGCGAGGAGGTGGAGGTTGTCCGGTGGCTTGAACGTGTGTGCGAGTACGGATGCGCTGCTGAGTTGCGGCGCTCGGACTTCCTCACGATCTTGAGATCGGCAACTGTACGACTACATCAACCACGAGTTCCTACTCGTTAACAAAACTCGTTGTCTTCGAGGGTAAGTTCTCGTTGGATGTATGTCCACCCGTTGCTTTGTACCTAGTAGATAGATCTTGGCGTGTAGTTCACGCCGTAGGAAAAAATTTGTTTTCTATGCTGCGGACCCAACAGAGGTATCAGAGCATGATCTATGCGTAGGTGCTTTGCACGGGTAGTACACATATGTTTATATGTGGGCTATGATGATCATGTTATTGCATCTTCTATGTATTTTGGATATTGGTGGCATAGTGGGATGAAGTGGCCCGGACCAACCTTACATGTCATCGTACATGAGACCGGTTCCACGACTGACATGCAACTTGTTTTGCATAAGTGGCTGGCGGGTGTCTGTCTCTCCTACTATAGTCAATATATGATTTACAACGAGTTGCTAATAACTTAGTTATCCTCGTTGTGGTTCATGTTCGTAGGTGAGAACGGTTCTATCTCCGAAAGCCCTAAGCCACGTAAAACTTGCAATTGATAAATTAGAGGCGTCTAGTTTAGATCGTTGCTGGGCTAGTGTATTGATATGGTATTGTTGTAAGTAAATGTATGATAGATACTCTTACAACACATTCAACATGTAAGTTCCATAGACCTTGGCCTTACACACAAAGGAATGATAGAGATCATACCACGATGCAAATGATAGAGATCAAATGCATGAACCATATCATCTCACTTTACACATTAGATGTTAGCATCTTATACTGCTAGTTTGGCGCTTTTGGTAGCATTGTAAGATGATCCCTCATTTAGATATCGAGATAAAATGTGTTCTTCCTTGAGTATGCACCGTTCTATGGATCATATTTCGAGACATCACGTGATGATCGGGTGTACTCGACTCTACGCTTTCATACAACGGGTGTAAGACAGTTTTACAAACGCAAGTACTAAGGTTCTTACTTGGCGAGCCTAGCATGTACAGACATGGCCTCGGAACATGGACCGAAAGGTTAAGCATGAGTCATATGGTTGATATGATGCCCATATAGATGCTCGCCTTTGAAGCTACACCGACTCACGTGATGATCGGACTTGGTGTAGTGGATTTGGTTCATGTAATCACCAAAAAGGCACGAGGGATGTCGTTTTTGAGTGGGAGTTCATTAGTAATTTGGATTAGTTGAACTCAATCTATCATAAACTTAGTCTAAATAAACTTTACAAATTCTGTTGTAGATGGCACCACCTGCTTTTAATTTCAATGTGTTCATGGAGAAAGAGAAACTTGCTGCGAATGGTAGCAACTTCACCAACTGGGCTATGAATTTGAGGATTCTCTTCACTGCTGCACAAAAGCAATATGTGCTAGATGCACCGCTAGGCCCCCCACCAGCTCCTGATGCACCTGACAAGGAAAAGAATGTCTATGTGACTCGTTAGGAGGACCACAACTTAGTTCATTACGGCATACTGTATGGGCTAGAGCCAGAACTTTGAAAGCGTTTCGAAAATGGCAATGCCTTTGATACCATGGGAGAATTGAAAATGATTTTCGATACCCATGCTGCCGTAGAGAGTTATAATGCTACTGAAAAGTTTTTTAGCTGCATGATGGAGGAGAACAGCTCCGTTAGTGAGCATGTACTCAAAATGTCTGGGTACGCCGATAAGCTTGTGTCCTTGGGAGTAACGATTCCCATTGACTTAGGCATAATTCATGTTCTCCAATCTCTGCCACCTAGCTACAAGAGCTTCATGATGAACTATAATATGCAGGGCATGAAGAAGACTCTTCTCAAGCTTCTGCCAATGCTTAAGACTGCAGAAGTGGAGATTAGGAAAGAACATCAAGTGTTGATGATCAATAGGACCACCGGTTTCAATAAGGACAAGAAAGGCAAGCACAAGGGAAAGAAGGGTGGCAAATCTGTTGCCGCGCCTGAAAAGAAACCCCGAGATGGCCCTAAGTCCGATACCGAGTGCTACTATTGCAAGGGGACTGGCCATTGGAAGCACAACTGCCCCAAGTATTTGGCGGACAAGAAGTCCGGCAAGGCAAACAAAGGTATATGTGATATACATGTTATTGATGTGTACTTGACTAGTACTCGCAGTAGCACCTGGTATTTGATACGGGATCGGTTGCTAATATATGTAACTCGATTCAGGGGCTGCGGAACAAGCGACAACTAGCAAGGGATGAGCTCACAATGTGGGTCGACAATGGATCAAGAGTTGATGTGATCGCCATCGGAACACTGCCTCTCCATATGCCATCGGGATTAGTCATAAACCTAAATAATTGTTATTTGGTGCCTGCACTTAGCATGAACATTGTATCCGGATCGTGTTTGATGCAAAGTGGTTATTCGTTTAAATCTGAAAACAATGGTTGTTCGATTTATATGGATAATATCTTTTATGGTCATGCACCTGTGTTGAATGGTTTATTTCTGATGGATCTCGATAGTAATATTACGCACATTCATAATGTTAATGCTAAAAAGATTAAACTTTATGATGATATATCTGCATATATGTGGCACTGCCATCTAGGTCATATTGGCGTTAAACGCATGAAGAAACTCCATTCTGATGGACTTTTGGAATCACTTGATTTTGAATCATTTGATACATGTGAGCCATGCCTTATGGGCAAGATGACTAGAACGCCGTTTTCCGGTTCAATGGAACGGGCGACGGATCTATTGGAAATCATACATACTGATGTGTGTGGACCAATGAGTGTGTCGGCGCGAGGTGGATATCGTTATTTTGTTACCTTCATGGATGATTTGAGTAGATACGGGTATATCTATTTGATGAAACACAAGTCTGAAACTTTTGAAAAGTTCAAGGAATTTCAAAATGAAGTGGAAAATCATCGTAATATAAAGATCAAATTTCTACGGTCTGACCGTGGAGGAGAGTATCTAAGTTACGAGTTTAGCACACACATGAAAGAGTGTGGAATATTTTCACAACTCACGCCTGCCGGAACACCACAACGTAATGGTGTGTTGGAACGTCATAATCGTACCTTATTGGATATGGTTCGATCTATGATGTCTCTGACTGACTTGCCATTGTCATTTTGGGGTTATGCACTGGAAACAGCTGCATTCACTTTAAATCGGGCACCATCTAAATCCGTTGAAATGACACCGTATGAATTATGGTTTGGAAACAAACCTAAGCTATCATTTCTTAAAGTTTAGGGATGCGATGTTTATGTGAAGAAACTTCAACCGGATAAACTCGAACCCAAAGCGGAAAAAATGCGTCTTCATAGGATACCCTAAGGAAACAATTGGGTATACCTTCTATCACAGATCCGAGGGCAAGGTTTTTGTTGCCAAGAATGGATCCTTTCTTGAGAAGGAGTTTCTCACGAAAGGTGTGAGTAGTCGGAAGGTAGAACTCGAAGAGGTTATTGAACCTTCTCTTCATGAAATAGCGAGTGGCACAGCACCGGAAGTTGTTTTGGAGTTGACTTCACCTAATGAAGAGAGAGCTAATGATATTGATCATGAAACTCCGAAAGAGGAAACTACCAAACCTCGCAGGTCAAGCAAGACATGTGCAGCTCCTGAACTGTACGGCAATCCTGTTGTGAATTTCATGGTTGATGAAATGGATGACCCTGCGACGTATGAAGAAGCGATGATGATCCCGGATTCCAACAAATGGCTAGAAGCCATGAAATCCGAGATGGAATCCATGTACGAGAACCAAGTTTGGACCTTGGTGGACTTACCTCACGATCAAAAGGCCGTTGAGAATAAATGGATTTTCAAAAGAAAAACTGATGCTGATGGTAATGTGACCATCTATAAGGCTCAACTTGTCGCAAAGGGGTTTCAACAAATTCAAGGAGTTGACTACGATGAGACATTCTCTCCCGTAGCGATGCTTAAGTTAGTTAGGATTATGTTAGCAATTGCTGCATATTTCGATTATGAAATATGGCAGATGGATGTCAAAACTGCATTCCTCAATGGTAATATTGAAGAAGAGTTGTATATGATACAACCTAAGGGTTTTGCCGATCCTAAGGATGCTAATAAGGTATGCAAACTTCAGCGATCCATCTATGGACTGAAGCAAGCATCCCGGAGTTGGAATCTCCGCTTTGATGAGGTGATCAAAGAGTTTGGATTTGTTCAAACTTATGGAGAGGCTTGTATTTACAAGAAAGTGAGTGGGAGCAATGTGGCATTTCTGATATTATATGTGGATGACATATTATTGATTGGAAATGATATAGATCTTTTAAACAGTGTTAAAAGTTATCTAAACAGCAAATTTTCGATGAAAGACCTTGGTGAAGCGTCATATATATTAGGCATTAAAATCTATAGAGATAGATCAAGGCGCCTAATTGGGCTATCGCAGAGTACATACCTTGATAAGATATTAAAGAAGTTTAATATGGACGAAAGTAAGAAGGGGTTCTTACCTATGTTGCAAGGCAAGACATTGAGTAAGACTCAAAGTCCGGCTACGGCGGAAGAAAGAGAGATGATGGATAAGATCCCCTATGCCTCGTCCATAGGCTCTATTATGTATGCCATGCTATGTATAAGACCGGATGTGGCACATGCTATTAGTTTGACTAGTAGGTACCAATCTGATCCATGTTCAGAACACTGGATAGCGGTAAAGAACATCCTCAAGTACTTGAGAAGAACTAGGGATATGTTTCTTATATACGGAGGTGAAGAAGAGCTAGTCGCTAAGTGTTATGTCGATGCTAGATTTGACACCGATCCGGATGACTCTAAGTCTCCGGATACGTATTTCTCTTGAACGGAGCAGCAGTTAGTTGGAGGAGTTCCAAACAACCTGTGGTGGTTGGATCAACAACGGATTTGCTGCTTCAGAAGCGGCGCAGGAAGCGGTTTGGATGAAAGAGTTCATTACGGAACTAGGTGTGGTTCCTAGTGCATTGGACCTAATGGTGATCTATTGTGACAATAATGGAGCCATAGCCAACACAAAGGAACCGAGGTCTCACAAGAATTCCAAGCATATTAAGTGCCGGTTTCACTCCATCTGCGAGCATGTCAATGATGGAGATATAAAGATTTGTAAAGTACACACGGACCTAAATGTAGCAGATCCGTTGACTAAACTTCTCCCTAGGGCAAAACATGATCAACAACAGAACTCCATGGGTGTTAGATTTATCACTATGTGAACTAGATTATTGTCTCTAGTGCAAGTGGGAGACTGAAGGAAATATGCCCTGAGAGGCAATAATAAAGTTGTTATTATGTATTCCTTATATATGATAGATGTTTATTTTGCATGCTAGAATTGTATTGATCGGAAACATCAATACATGTGTGTTTAATAAAAAACAGGGTTCCTAGTTATGCCTCTCTTATAGACTAGCTTGTTGATTAACAAGATGATCAAGGTTTCCTGATCATGGAAATTGGATGTTGTAAATAACAAGGTCACACCATTGGTGGAATGATGTGATGAACATTCATCCAAAGTATAGCATTACAATCAAGTCATTATGTTTATACTGCTATAACATCATACGAAGTAATCTTTATCCTTAGACCATGAGATCATGTTAATTGCTAACACCGGAAGAGTATCTTGATAACATCAAACGTCACACCGTAATAGGGTGACTATAAAGATGGGTTCAGTACTACGAAGGTGTTATCTTGAGGCTCATGGATCAAGAGTGGAATTTGTCAATCCCAATGACGGATAGATATACTCTGGGCCCTCTCGGTGATATCACATTGAGATAGCTTGCAAGCAAGTGATGTGATCACTAGAATGTTATATCACGGGAACGAGAAAAGAGTGCATGTCGGTAACGAGATCAAACTAGGTATGGAGATACCGATGATCGAATCTCGGACATGTAATATATCGCGAGACAAAGGGATTTAGTTATAAGCGTTAAAGGTTCTCACGATCACAGAAGTCATCGTTGAATGTGTAGGAGTCAGTACGGATCTCTAGGTCCCGCTGCTGATTATTGATCAGAGAAGGGTCTCGATCATGTCTGCATTATTCGCGAACCGTAGGGTGACACACTTAAGAGTTACCGGACACCATTTTGGAGCACATATGTTTCAGACGAAAGAATTGCAAAGCACGGGAATTGTTTCAATAGAAATCGGAAATTGTTTTGGGTGAAATTGCAGAAAGTGGTTCTGCATGTGATATTGAAATATTGCAAGGGGATATATGTGAATGTTTGTTAATTAAAGTAATTAACAAAATTCTGAATAAATTTAATAAAAGAGTTTTATTAAATGAGAGAGCATTAAACTTGGAGAATTTTAATGCATTTAAAGTGGAGACTTTAAAAGGGAATGTGAAGAGGCATTTTAATGTGGAGGGGTTACCACCACATGAATGGGGGAGGTGAGGGGTCACCCCCCCATGCGTCGGCCATGGAGAGGAGGGGCACCCGCCCTCCTCCTATAAAAGGCCACCCATTCCCTCCTCCATCGTCACACCTCCTTGTGAAGGATCTCTCTCCCCCTCTAGAATTATTCCCCCATGGTCTCGGATTAGCGAGATACATGTTCTGGTGGCATTTCGTCTGGAAGGAGTTGCTGCTTCCGCTGGATCGCTGGAGCGAGGAGGTGGAGGTTGTCCGGTGGCTTGAACGTGTGCGAGTACGGATGCGCTGCTGAGTTGCGGTGCTCGGACTTCCTCACGATCTTGAGATCGGCAACTGTATGACTACATCAACCACGAGTTCCTACTCGTTAACAAAACTCGTTGTCTTTGAGGGTAAGTTCTTGTTGGATGTATGTCCACTCGTTGCTTTGTACCTAGTAGATAGATCTTGGCGTGTAGTTCACACCGTAGGAAATTTTTTGTTTTCTATGCTGCGGACCCAACAAAAAGTTATCCTATCATTTTTGGTAGACCTTTCTTGAGTACTTGTGGAGCTATTATAGATTGCAAGAGGGAGAAAATCTTGACTAAGTTTGATGGGGAATCTTATGAGTTTAATTTTTCAAAATTTACTAAAGAACCTTGTGAAGAGGAAACCCATAATGAGGATTTTAGAGTTGAACAACTTGCTTGTATTTCTCTTGCTCCTAACAATGCTTTGCAACAATTTATGGAAGATCACGAAAGTGAGATCTTCATGGAAGAAAGGAATGAGATTGACGAGATTCTCCGTCGTCAACCCAAGATGCTTAAGCATAACTTGCATGTAGAAGACTTGGGTACCATGTTGCCACCTAAAAAGGATCCGGTCTTCGATCTAAAACCTCTCCCTGATGATCTTAAATATGCTTATATTGATGATAAAAAGATATATCCGGTTATTATTAGCTCTAAACTTTCAGGGAAGGAAGAAGAAAGGTTATTGGAGGTTTTGAAGAAACACCGAGGAGCTATGGGCTATACTTTGGATGATTTAAAAGGGATTTCACCTACTATATGTTAGCATTCTATCAATATAGAACCAGATGCAAAGCCAGTAGTAGAGCACCAACGATGTTTAAATCCTAAGATGAAGGAAGTCGTAAGAAATGAGGTATTGAAACTCCGTGATGCTGGTATTATTTACCCTATTGTTGATAGTAAATGGGTTAGTCATGTTCATTGTGTTCCTAAAAAAGGAGGAATCACAGTTGTTCCTAATGATAATGATGAGCTTATTCCCCAAAGAATAGTGGTAGGCTATAGGATGTGCATTGATTTTAGGAAAGTCAACAAAGTTACTAAGAAAGATCACTACCCGCTCCCTTTTATTGACCAAATGTTGGAAAGGTTGTCTAAAAAGACCCATTTTTGTTTTCTTGATGGTTATTCTGGTTTCTCTCAAATTGCGGTTAAACAACAAGATCAAGAAAAAACTACTTTTACTTGTCCTTACGGAACTTATGCTTATAGATGTATGCCTTTTGGTTTATGTAATGCTCCTGCTACTTTTCAAAGATGCATGTCTGCTATCTTTCATGGTTTTTGTGAGGAAATTGTGGAAGTGTTCATGGATGACTTTTCTATCTATGGAACTTCTTTTGATAATTGTCTGCACAACCTTGATAAAGTTTTGCAGAGGTGTGAAGAAACTAATCTTGTTCTTAATTGGGATAAATGCCACTTCATGGTCAATGAAGGGATTGTACTTGGATATAAGGTTTCTGAAAGAGGCATAGAAGTTGATAGAGCTAAGGTTGAAGCAATTGAGAAAATGCCATGTCCAAGAGACATCAAAGCTATTCGTAGTATCCTTGGTCATGCTGGTTTCTATAGAAGGTTTATTAAAGATTTTTCTAGGATATCAAAACCCCTCACTAATCTTCTTCAAAAAGATGTACCCTTTGTTTTTGATGATGATTGTAAGGAAGCTTTTGAAACTCTTAAGAAGGCTTTAACCACAGCTCCTATCGTTCAACCACCTGATTGGAGTTTACCCTTTGAAATAATGTGTGATGCTAGTGATTTTGCTGTAGGTGCTATCCTTAGGCAACAAATTGATAAAAAGCTAAACGTTATTCATTATGCTAGTAAGACTCTAGAAGCTGCTCAAAGGAATTATACTACCATTGAAAAAGAATTTCTAGCTGTCGTCTTCGCTTGTGATAAGTTTAGACCCTATATTGTAGACTTAAAAGTCACCATTCATACTGATCATGCTGCTATTAAATACCTTATGACAAAGAAGGACGCTAAGCCTAGGCTTATTAGATGGGTGCTGCTCTTACAGGAGTTTGATCTACATATAGTAGATAGGAAAGGTGCTGAAAACCCTGTAGCTGATAATTTATCTCGATTGGAAAACATCTCTTTTGACCCTATGCCTGTTAATGATAGTTTTCCAAATGAACAGTTGGCTGCGGTAGGGGTATGCTCGTGAAGGAGCCCTTGGTACGCTGATTATGCTAACTTTATTGTCTACAAGTATTTGCCTCCAACTTTTACAGCTCAGCAAAGAAGGAAGTTCTTCTATGATTTGAGGCATTATTTTTGGGATGACCCACACTTATATAAAGAAGGAGTGGATGGTATTATGCGAAGATGTGTTCCAGAATATGAACAAAAGGAGATATTGCGTAAATGTCATGGTAGTGCTTATGGAGGACATCATGCAGGAGATAGAACTGCACAAAAGGTGCTACAATCAGGTTTCTACTGGCCTACCCTTTTTAAAGATGAAAGAAAATTTGTTTTATCTTGTGATGAATGTCAGCGTGTTGGTAATATTTCTAGACGCAATGAAATGCCTATGAACTACTCTCTAGTTATTGAACCCTTTGATTGATGGGGATTTGACTTTATGGGTCCTTTTCCTCCCTCGAAAGGTTATACTCATATTCTTGTTGCCGTTGATTATGTTACTAAGTGGGTAGAAGCCATTCCTACGAAGAGTGCTGACGGGGAGACTTCTCTAAAAATGCTTAAGGATGTTATCTTTCCTAGGTTTGGAGTGCCTAGGTATCTCATGACTGATGGGGGTTCTCATTTCATTCATGGTGGTTTTAGAAAGACCCTTGCTAAATATGATGTTAATCATAGAATTGCTTCAGATTATCACCCCCAAACTAGTGGGCAAGAAGAGTTATCAAATAGAGAGATTAAATCCATCTTGCAAAAGACTGTTAATAAATCTAGAAAAAACTAGGCTAAAAAGTTGAATGATGCTTTATGGGCTTATAGAACTGCCTACAAAAACCCTATGGGGATGTCTCCTTATAAAATGGTTTATGGGAAAGCTTGTCACCTACCTTTAGAATTAGAACACAAAGCTTACTGGGCAGTTAAAGAACTCAATAGAGATTGTAAGCTCGCAGGTGAGAAAAGATTATTTGATTTAAGTTCCTTAGATGAATGGAGGAGTGAAGCCTATGAAAATGCTAGGCTTTTTAAAGAAAAAGTTAAAAGATGGCATGACAAGCGAATACTTAAGAGAGAATTTCATGTTGGTGAGAAAGTTCTATTGTATAGGTCTCGTCTCAGATTTTTTGCAGGAAAGCTACTGTCAAAATGGGAAGGACCCTTCATTATTGATGAAGTGTACTGTTCCGGAGCAATAAAAATTTCTTCCTTAAAAGATAATACTACACAAGTAGTGAATGGGCAGCGACTCAAGCACTATATTGCTGGAGATTCTTACAATGAAGATGTTGATGCCTTTCAAGTGATAACATCGGAGAAATTTATCAAGGACCAAATTCAAAGACCTATAGAGTCCGTTTTCAAATAGGTAACAGTTCTGGTAAGAAAAGTTCTGTGAAAATACTATCCAACTATATTTTTGTAGTTTTTAGTTAATATGGGAAGCTACGAAGCGAAAGTGGGACGGAAACGGAGCCAGGGTGGCTCACACCACCCTGTGGCGCGGGCCCACCCCTTGCCGCGCCACCAGGTGGTGTGGCCACTCCGGACTTCGTCTCCGACCCGTTTTCTCCCAGTACCTTCCTTTTGTTATGAAACTTCGTAATATATAATCCCCCGGATCCCCCGAGGTTCGTATATCGTGTTCTCGTCATGTTTTCGTTTCGATCTATTTCTTCCATGAACTATCTTTGAAAGCTTAGAAGCACAATGGTGTCCGCCAAGGATAAAGGGAAGGAGCCTATGGAGGAGGATCTCCAAGACCCCGGGAAGGAGAAGGACATCAAGAGTGAAGATGAAGAGGAGGCAAAGCACACCGGCACTACCGTTGCAAGAATTGGAGTGGTGGCAAACCCTGCCAGGACTATGTCAATTGGAGGGAAGCCTCCTCATCACCGTTCAGATCCCTGGTCACTTCCTCCGCGCGCCAAGAATCCTTTCCATACCCTTATACATGAGCATCAATTCCAGAATATGCCCAAGGAGAAAGTACCCTCCAATTGGGATTCGCCTCGTTCTAGCCATGCAGGAAAAGAAGACTTCAAGGAGGTAGAGTGGGGAAAGAATCGCAAGAGCTGGGATTCTCAACCCGACATGATCATGAGCCGCATTGAGCAAAACTCGCAGCTTATTCGTAATCTCACCTTCGAGATTGAGGACTTGGGGAAATTGATCAAAGATCTCATCAAGAGGATACCACCACCACCAAAGGAGTAATTCGTCATCAGGTTTGGCATCCCCTTGGTTTGTTCCAAGCTTGGCGGAGTGCCACGGTATCATATCACTATCTTCTATCTTTTTACCTTTTTAGTAGAGTCATATCATGAATAGAGAAGTTATCATGTAGGATGGTTTGCATTATGGAAGTGTCCCCTCTCTCGTTAGATATGTATCACTTGGTGTGAGTTGCCGTTATGGATTATTAATGAGAATTTATATCATTTACTCTTTTGCATAGCTTATATTAGTTTTCAATTCATCGTTATATGATTGATCTTGTTGTTAGTATTGGTATCACTTTGGGATCATTGAGTTAATTTAGTTGGTTTTGGGAAACCTGGCTTGGTCAGTAGTAACACTATTTTTGAAGAGTTGAACGAAAAGATAAAAGTACTCTAAAGAAAAATAATTTCATCATCTTTCTTTCTTGATTTGCTCATAAGTCTAGTATTCTCTAGTTAAGATCTTTTGTGCTTCCAAGGAAGATTGCTTGTTTGTCTTTATCACTTGTATGTTTGTTTGTTTCCTTCAACTCTTATACTTGCTACCCAACCTTGCTAGCCAAAAACCTGTACTGAGAGGAAATTATTCTCGTGCATCCACTTCCTTAAACCAAAACCTATGCCATTTGTGTCCACTATACCTACCTATTAGCATTATTGCCATTCCAAGTAAATTCTTGTTTTATATACCTCCCAAATTAAACTTGTTATGTGAAAAGTAGTGATTAAATCTCTCACGAACTTGATGGCACACTTTACTTTCTTGCACTTAATAAACTTGAACCATTGTGCTCACCTATGTTGCGTATATGCTTGCGCTTTGTAAGTTGTGAATTAGCAGAACCATGCTGTCATGGGGAACACATTCAACATTGCACTGGTACTTTGTACCTAGTTGATATCATGTTCTTTTGTCTATGGATGTCGTCGGTGTGAAATGAAAGGGGAGCTTGTAAGTCCATGGAGTTATGCATGTGTGTTAGAGAAATGCCTGGGCCGCTGGTCTAATCCATGCTGACATGGTGGAAACCTGCAGCGTAACCATAACGAGCATCTATGAAGCATTCTTCTTATAAAAAAGAGATAGAGATTGAGAAAAAGAGAAAAAGAAAAAAGAGATATTATGAAAAGAGGAAAGAGAGAAAAAAGCACCATATTCCCATGGTAAATAAGAAGATTGCTGAGATGCTTGTTGTCTGCTTGCCTTGTCATTTTGATATGAGGATTCTTCCGTATCATCAGGCAAGGGGTACTCCATTGGCGGTTCTCTATGATATACATATGCTTACGATGACAAGAACTTACCGGTGACTAAACTTGAGTAGCATGAGGAGCGTCCCTCCTATTCAAGGGACATGAGATTCTCAATTTACAACTTGTCAATGCATATCCTCATATTTGATCACTTTAACCTTAACCACCTAAAGATGCCTATGATAGGGCACTGAGAGCTGAAAGCTAATAAGTATCATAATTTTTGGGAGCTCTTTATGAAACTTGCAATCCATGCTTCTCTCTGTGAAGGGCCCTTCTTTTACTTTTTAGTTGAGTCAGTAAACCTATTCCCTTCTATCTCAGCAAGTATTTTGAGTTGTTGTGTTTCATCCATTCATATGATGATTTATTCAATCATGTTTCTTATGTTCCTTGTTTTGCACATTGCTCTTATATTGGTGATTACTACTTTGAAAGCTATCATTAAAAACCAGTTATTTGTGAACTCCAGCAAATTATCAACTATTCTTCGACCAAGAGCTAAGTTTGCCATTACCAATTATGATTTACTTTATGTATCTTTATTGTGTTTCCTTTACTCGTTGCAAGTTAAATTATATAATAGTGAGTTGTCTTCTAGTATGATCTATGTATTGATGAATGTGATGCTTCTTGTCCGTATTCTTTTATCGACTCATCACTCCATAAACCTGAGGTCATGTTTATTGAGCTCAGTTTCGCTTGGGGACAAGCGAAGTCTAAGCTTGGGGGAGTTGATACGTCCATTTTGCATCACTATTCTATATCATAATTTACAGTTATTTATTGAAATAGTTCATATTAAGAGATGATACTTATGTTATTTCATCCGTTTTTGCATGGTTGATGACTTTTGGAGGATGGACCGCTGAAGTTACGATTCTGATGGAAAAGGCACTATTTGGAGGCCAAATTCACGAAGATCAGAAAATCCGGGAAAATATACGGAAAATCCTATTTTTCCAGAAGACGAAGGCTGCCAAAAGAGGAAGTGGAGATGGGCCACAGGGGGGCCCACACCACCCCCTGGCGCGGGCCACCCTAGGCCGCGCCACCAGGTGGTGTGGTCGCCCTGGCCCACCTCTAGCTCTCCCCTTTGGCATATATATTCCTCCCGAAACCCTAAGACTCGGGGAGCAACCACAGAAAGATTCCGTCGCCTCTGTGGGGCGGAAAACACCGAGAGAGAAAGATCTCTCCGGCAGACAGATTTCTGCCGGGGGAATTCCTTCCCGGAGAGGGGAGATCGTCGCCATCAACACCACCATCAAGCTGGACTTCATCGGGATCATCATCACCATCATCACCATCAGCACCATCATCACCATCTCCATATTGCTGTAACAATTGAGTTGAATCTTGCATTAGTTCTTAGGGGAAACTTTCCCGGTGTTTATTACTCTTTGTAGTTGATGCTATTGAGTGAACCGTTGAATTATTGTTTATGTTCAGATTGTTATACATCATTATTCCATCTCTGATCATGATCCATATGATGTCTTGTGAGTAGTTCGTTTTGTTCTTGAGGACATGGGAGAAGTCATGTTGTTAGTAGTAGAGTTATGTTGAGAAAGGTTCAATAGTTTGATATTTAAGTTGTGGTGTACTTCTTCTAGTGGTGTCATGTGAACGTCGACTACATGACACTTCACCTATATGGGCCTAGGGGAATGCATTGTGTATTTGGCTACTAATCATAGGGGTTGCCGGAGTGACAGAAACCTGAACCCCCATTAGGAAACCATTGCACAAGGGACGTAAGGGTCTTAGAGTTTATAGCTGTGGTTAGGTTTCTACCTTAATTACTTTCTTGTACTTACGGATGTTTGCAAGGGGTGTAATCACAAGTATGTGTTAGTCCTTGGAAGGTCGGTACATTAGCACAGGTTCACCCACACAACACTTAGCAAGCTAAAGAAGATTAATCAACTATATGAAGCAAAAGCACTTGATAGTCTTCCCATGTGTCCTCGAGAACGTTTGGTCATCTTAAGTAATACAACCGGCTTGTCCTTTGCTGCATAAAGGATTGGGCCACTTGCTGCATTTATTCTTATTGTCTTTTGTTTACTCATACTTTATTTACTTGCTTTATCAAAAACCCCTAAAAATCCGTTTGCTGAGTGTTTGCAGAGAATTCCTGATCCATACCACTAGCCAGCACCTTCTACTCCTCGTTGGGTTTGACACTCTTACTTATCGAAAATACTGCGATACACCACCTATACTTGTGGGTCATCAACCTGAAAGTACTTTATGCTCATGTTTGTTCTGGTTAAGATTTCTGATTCTAAAAATGCTACCTTCGGGTATAAATCTAAATTTTCTAAAGTTTGTACTTTGGTTATTTATCTAATTGTTGGATGCGGGCATTTTCCGAGTAGTGACTTGTTGGTACGGGAAGCCGGCTTTGTTTTCGAGTTTAAACTGGTTTAGCAATTGAGCTCCGTTGCTCGGCAAAGTTTCCATGTCGAAGGTTAGCCGGCTCACGAAAGGGACGAGGTGGAAAGCCAGATAAACGATAAGTATAGACAAAAAACATAGGTGCTTATGTAAACATTTTAGGCATGATAAATATAAAGCCGAAAGTGCTAAATAGAAGTAGAAAATCTTAGCACCAGCAAAAGTATTAAACTACTTATTTACAACCTGAATTAGTTTCAGAATAACACACAGTTTTTTCTGATGATCTACGATGCAGGAGGAGAGGTAGGAGTTACCGGCTCACTAGAGACATCGACCTCGCCTTGATATCTCTCCGATACGTTCAAATCTGAAACGGTTTGTTCATCGTCGGAGACTTCAACTGTTACTTCGATAGGCGGAGGAGGCGTCTCCACGCGAGTGAAAAAAGGAGTGTTGTAGCTGTTCAAGTCAGCTACGTGGCACCCATATCCGGCACAAGAGTCCATGATGGCCTTGATATGTTGCTCCTATCCGTATTCATCCACAGTCAAATACCCTCTGGTTACTTGCCAGATTTCCATGCTTCCATGGTGGCTCATAACCATGGTGAGAGCATTCTGTGCTGCGGTTCGCGCATAGGACATGTTCCAGTCTTGGATGAGCTGGGGCATCTCCTTGGCCTTTTCTCGCACTTCAAAGCTGGACATTCTGTGCATGTCCAGAACCTTGAGTACTTCGCCAATATCCTCCAAAGATTGTCGGAAATCGTGAAGCAAATCACCGACTTGAGTAAGCCGGTTGGTGCGAGACTCGGCGGAGGTAGAGTCCGGTAGGTTCAGAGGACCTACGCATGTAATGCAAAGTTTAGTAAATATATCCAAGCTCCCAGAGTCAGAAAAGCATAAAGTTAGAAAGAGGGAAACATACCGAAGATGACATCGTCAACTTTGGTCTTCTCTTCCCTAAGGCTCTGGAGTTCAGCCCGGAGTGCCTCGGTGATGTCCTTCTCTCTGAACAATGCATCGTTGATATCCGAGATCTTTTTATCCTGGGTTGCGATCCTTCAATCACGTTCTTCGGTGGCCATAGAAGAGGATTCGAGGACTTGAGCAATGCTCCGCTCGTGATCCACCTTCAACTTGTCCAGATCCCGACGTAACTCGGTGTTCTCCACCTCTAGGGTCTTCAGATCCTCCGCTTCTTCAATCATAGCACATGATTGTTTGACCAGTGCTATAAGAAAAAAGAACAATAATTGAATAAATAATTCGACTATGAAAGAAAGAGCAAGGTTAAAGGACTGAAATGTTTACCTTCAGCCTCGTCCCTTGACACTTTTAACTGGGCATTTTCAAGCCGGAGAGCTCTGATCTCTCTCCATTTGTTGCAGATATTCTTCAATAATTCCTGGTTATGCTAATTAACTTTCTGTAAGTCAGAATACCTAGAGTCAGAAGTCTACTAAAGACTCGGGCTAATATTTTTACTAATATTAGCACGAGCCTTGGGGGCTACACTAGTTCATTCTTTGGCATCCTATGGAAGCATAAATCTGGACTATCTATCCAACTTCATGCTTGGGAGCTAGAGGATATGATATGAAATGAAGTAAAAAAGGTGAATTGGAATTTGACTTACATGATGTTCATGAGTGGCTTGCTTAAGCTCATAGTCACCTCTGTGCTAACCTTCTTGTCGAGGGTCAGCGGAATTACCGGTTGGGGAGGAACCACGCCGGCTCTCAGCCTCTCGTCACAAAGACGGATCTGCTCAAGGAGTTCAGAGTACTTGACATCCTCCACTTCTTGTGCCTCATCCTCGGCGGTAACGTTCCGGATTTCCAAGCATTGCTAGGCTAGCCGTTGGATCTCCTCCACAGATTTCTGAGTAATGCCAAGTTTGGCAAAACCCGGATTGTTGAGGAGGTTTTCAGCGAAGACCTCTGCCGAGGGATCATTACCTGAAGTGGGTACACCCTTATCAAAACCTGAGTCGCCCATGGTGACGTCAGTTTGCGAGACAAGGATCGCTGGCTCTGCTTGTTGAGCCAGATCTTCTGTGATGGTCAGAGATAGAGTAATCTCTAGCGTTGCAGAAGGCTAAGGGGCAGGAGTCGGAGGCATTATGGTAGGAGAAGTCAAGTTCAGCTTTGACTGGCGCAGAGGCTTTGATGAGCCTCCTTTCCCCTTGCCCTTGGTGAGTTGTTTAGCTCTAAGGAGGTAATAGAACAAAGAAAATTACACCTCATAAAGAATTAAGAAATAAAATACAGAAACCTTGTGAGGAAAGTTACCTCTTCACAATGGGCACTTCCTTGGTGCCAATAGCTAGTGTCAGAGCCTTACGCTTTTGAGTAAAGGTCTCCAGCAGTGGAACCAGTTCTCCATCATCCTGAGAGATCTCAGGAGGATATCCCTCGAGAGGAGCAAGCTCCAACTCGAGGAGGTCAGCAAGCTGAAAAGAAGAAATATCTCAGTATTGTGAAAAGAGACAATAATGTAAAGATGAACACATAATTCGAGCTATTGCTAGAAGCTTATTGGAACTACGGGATTATCCTCCATATGCATGTCCAAAGACAGCTCCGGGATCTTCCTCTTGATCCGCTCCCTTATCAACCATCTGATTTGGGACTCATAGTCCTTTTCCAAGTAAGGACGGGAGCAGATCCAGAGAGTGTCCTTCTTAGACGCCGTGATGGAGTGCATAAGCCGGTCACCATGGTGTTGGAGAGGCTGGATCTGGCGTGCCAGCCAGCAGTGAATCAAGTCGAACCCCTTAAGGCCTTTGTGCTTCATCAAATATTCAATCCGCCTCTTGGCAAGAAGCAGATCATCACTAAGAGTCGGCGCATCTGCGTCCCAGGACTCATGGGGCGTGGCGGCACCATCAACAAAAGTCAGCAAAGTAGTAGCTTTACCGGGAGCCGGAATATCCTTGTGATAGAAAAAGGTGGATGGCCACTGTTTTACCGACTCACTAGACTTAATCTGAGGATAGACACGTTCTCTCCTAACAGAAAAGCTAAGAGTCCCAGTAATATATGGATTACCGGCTATGATAGAGTTTCTCCGGGTATGAAAATAAAACTAGAAGAGAATGAGACTCAGCCTAATGCTGAGATACCCTTCGCACAAAGAAGCGTAAGCACTCATCTCTAAGAGAGAGTTCAGGGGGAGATGGTGGAGTTGAACTCCGTAGTAATCTATCACCTCAGAGAAGAAGTCTGAGGGTGGAAAGCTCAAACCTCTGTCGAGGTGGGTGCCGAAGTGCACCCGCTCGTTGGCGCGAGGAGTGGGGATGGTTTGGCTGTAGCCGCTCCGCCAGTCGCCAGCACAGAGGAGTCCTTCATTCTCAACAACGCGAAGCTTGGCATCATCCAAGAAACAGGGGATCCATACCCCACGGAAGCTCTCCTTCTCCGTTGCTGATGCCGTCGTTGCCGTCGCTGCCTACTGGAAGATGAGGGATCAGCCATCTTTCTGTGTGCCGGTGACCTGGGATGGGCGGCGCTGGAGGATTTTGGGGGAGGCGGGGGAGCTATGTTCATAGGAGGCATTGAGAGGGAGGAAGGGGTGCAAGTGCTGGTGAAGAGGAAAGGGAGAAATCTTAGCCCCTTAAATCCTTCGTCCATGGCAAGATTCATGCAGTGAAAACAATAACCGTGCCACATGTCGTGGAAGGAGCTGGGTAACTTCCCCGTGATGATTACGTCGCCTCGATCTCCGTGCATGCATTAAAACGACGCCTCGGTTCCGCAAAGAGCGGACCCACCAACGGTCATGCTGATGGGAATGTTTGTCAGTGACGTGACTTGACCATGACTGGTGTCAGGTTACATCAGAAACCAAGTTCCATCTTAGTTTGAATTTCTAGCTGGAAAACTGAATAATGCATTCATAGGTCTGACTCATTTTGAGACCCAGACCCTATCCTTTCTTTTGAAGTTTCAGGAACCCTTCAAGATTCTGCAAACCGAAGATCTTGGAGCTGCTATTGGGGATATACTTTCCAGGTATCCTCAATATGCCTCACTGACCAGGGTGGCAACTTCGGCTTAGAGCTTTGCTTCACGGGCAGTCCAGTTCGGCTACGGAAAGGCCTAGAAGACTTACTGACTTAGGCCTATTATGTTACTTGTAATTCAAGATGTACTCTATAACCGACTCTTAGTCGTAGCCGGATAGGTCTCTCCTGTAAACCCTAGGCCAGACATCTATATAAGCCATCCTAGGGTACGCCTTTAGGGCACCTCACAATAGTCTACAATCTCAACTTGCACAGGCGAAACCCTTGTAACCCATATTCCGGCTCTATGGTATTACTGGATTGCTAGCAGGAGTAGGATCCGTCCAAAGCTGGCGGATTCGAACCTAGGTAAACTTGTGTACTCACCGTCCCGGAACACCATACGTCTCACACCCCTCTCTTCCGCATGCCCCGAGGACCCCCTCATGGCGTACTTGTCATCAATTCGACGACACTTGTGGTAATCTTCATAACAAGCTCTAGTTCATCAAAAACGGATTTCCCCTTTATACCCTATTGCATTTTTATCTTGGAGGTTTTCCAGATCCTCACCAAGTGACGTATCTCACATTATAATACTTGATACATTCTCACTTGGTGGTATCCAATATTTTTCGGATCTTGGAGGTTTTCTAGATCCTCACCAAGATCTTGTTGTCCTCTTTCCAACAAAGTTGGTTTCGGGTCAATCAGAGTTTCCAAACTCTAGATATCACTATTTGTAGTATGCCCTTTATTTGAATTTAAAAGAAAAACGAAAATGTTTTCTGTTGGGCCAAGCGATTCTACCGGGTGTGGTACCGGGGGCGTCTGATCGCGTGGCCACCTTCTCTGCTTGGCCCGGTACCAGATCTAGCCCAGGTCCGGCAGTCTAGCCTAAGCGGTACTACCGCCCGGCCGGTCGGTACTACCGGGTCGGCCCACCTCCGCCTTCCTGCTCCCGCCCTATCGCTCGCTCATGAGCCCACCTTCCTTGTGCATGATTTGCTTGCCTGGCTCTCGCGATCGCTCGCCCGTTTCACCTTGCTCCCACTCACGCACCCCGATGCCCTTCCTCGCTCACTGGCGCCCAGTTCCCGCCTCGCTACTTGCTCTCCTAGCGCTGCCGCCGTGTTGACTTGCTCGACCTGCTTCCTAGTGTTGCTTGCTCGGGTCCGGTAGTATCGGCCCAGTGCGGTACTACCAGCCTAGTCTAGGAAAAGGGCCCAACAGGCAGATATTCCCTTGGGCCTATTTAAGCCTCCTCCCTCTCTCTTTTTCAGTTTGCTTCTTTCTCCTCTTTTCTTCAACCTTTTTTCCCATTGTTCTAATCTCTTTGAGCTTGATTTCTCTCTTCCCCTCCAATGATTCTTGCACATATTTGAGAGGAAGATTGAGGAGATCTAGATCTACATTTTTACCAAACCAAATCATCTCTTTGTGAGTGAATCTTTGGGATCTAGATCTTGGGGGATTTTGTGTTCTCCTTTGATTCTTCCTCTCTTATTCCCCCAATTTCTTTAGTAGCTTTGTTAGAATTTGAGAGTGGAGGATTGGAGCATCTTTGTGGTGTTCTTACCATTTGCATTAGGTGCATCGGTTTGAGTTCTCCCTAAAGTATTTGGTTGGTGAAATCAAGAAGCTTGTCCCTCTTGGGTTCTTGGAACCCTAGACGGTGTGTGGCCTTTGTGGCGAGTTCTTGGAGCCTTCAATTAAGTTGTGAAGCTCTCCCCAAGATTGAGGCCTTGGTGGCGATTATTGGGATCCTCCAATTAAGTTGTGGAGATTTCCCCAATCTTGTACGGGTTTGGTGACCGCCCTCAAGTGTCCCATAGTGGAACGGGTGCTTGTCGTGTGGTGGGTGCTCGAGATAATAGGGTGAGGCCTCTTGTGGCGTTGGTGGTCTTAGTACCACCCACCCCTCCAACAAGACGTACTCCCTTGTTGGGAGAAACTCGGTAAAATATCGTCGTCCCCGCGTGCCTCGGTTATCTCTATACCCGAACTCTTTACTTATGCACTTTACATTGTGACAGCCTTCGTGCTTGAAGTAATCTATATTGCTATCACATTGTTGCTTATCTTGCTTAGCATAAGTTGTTGGTGCACATAGGTGAACCATAGCATTTATAGGCTTAATGCTTAACAAAAGAAAACTCTAGTTTTATTCCGCCTTTGTTAAGCCCATCTCATAAAAGTTTTTAACCGCCTATTCACCCCCCCCCCCTCTACACGAAATCCGTGATCTTTCAATAGGCGACAACTTTCTGCATGCTGATTTCTACACGTTTGTTGAGGTGCTTGGCTATTCTTTCACTGGTCGAGATCATTCATGTTGGCATCGCATTATCACTCCTATCAAGCCCAACAAGTACACAGTTATTTCACCATGTTGTGGACTCAATGGTGTCATTGGTAAGGTTGCCGGTCTCTCTCCACTCTATGCTCAGCTGGTTAGCATGTTCCATGTTGCATCGCTCCGAGTTGGGGCAACAATGACAATATCCATGGTCATCTCGTTCAGTTGCTTGGGTTTGCTTATGAGTGTGCCACTTCTGAAGACTCTGTTGTGAGTTACACGTTGGATGTGATGGATTTGATCTTCCACGAGATGACTGAGGCTTTGTACAACTGGCTTTCCATTCTGTATGCTCCTTTCATCATGATGCTCATCAAGCATATGCGTCTCGATGAGGATTTCAGTGTAAATCTCGATGGTCAACACAAAGTCAAGAAGATCTATAACAAGGCTCAAAAGACCTCTCACCCCTCTACAGCTCCAGAGTCCTTCATGGGAGATGCTAGGGCGAGTGGGAGAAGGCCCCCAGTGCCATATTTTCTCGAGAAGTGAAGCAAATCAACCGGTTCTAGCGCAAAACTATTCGCATGGGGGTTGACACTCACAAGGGGTAGTACGAGGCGTACCAGAAGCATAATGACATGGCTCACACTCAGCAGCTTATCTGTCACCATGTCACCAAGGCATCAAGCCCTCCTCCTACTCAGGCTTCTCCTACTCTGTATATGCTCAATGGAATACTTCAGGCATCAGCTATGGTGACATGGAGCGTCACTTGTTCCCGAGGGAGCCTACTCCGCCAGTCGCTGATGATGAGGATGAGAAGTATGATGATGATGAGGAAGCCTATGATGAGGACGAGGACAAGGACGAGGAGTGACCTCTCGGGACTCTAGCATCGCTCTTTTCCCTTTTTTGGTGTTTCGATGCCAAAGGGGGATAAGTAGTTCTATTAGGTGTCGAGGGGATTTGCATGGGTCAGGCACAAGCACATTTGCCATTTTATCATTTTCTCTTATCCTCGTGTGTTCCCATTTAGCGTTGAACTCCCGTATTTGCTAATTGGTTTGTTTGTGTGAGACTATGTTGGTCCGTATTGAGTCATTAGACTATGGAATTATCTCTATGGATCTATCAAAGGTTATCTATGGATTTATCACTATGGTATTCTGGATTTATCTATATGGTTGTGTCATCATGATATTATTCTCGGAAGTCTCAATATGGGGGTTTCTAAAATGTGTCTATCACTATATTATTGAGGACTTTGTTATGGATGGTATGACTCATATCTTTCTTTTTAACTCATCATTTGATATTAGTTTCCAATTCATGAAAAGGTATTGAACCTATGTGTGTGCATTTGTATTCAAATGCAAACTTAATATATGCACACATTTAAGGGGAGCTCTTTTTCATCCTTGGAATGATGTGTTAGTAGGGCTATATTGCAAATCCTAGTATTGTCATGTAACACAAAAAAGGTGGAGACTGAAAGAACATTTCATGATCTCTAGTGTTTTGTGTGTTAGATAACAATGCCAAGGATTATTTAACTGTGTGTTTGGTGGTGCAGAACACTTTACCTCCCAAATGCAGCTAAACCAGTGTTTTGGCGGGTGGATTATCCGCCCCTACCAAGGGCCGGATTATCTGCCCCTCCGAGCTCGATAAAGATGGGCCAGGCGCGTCACACGGTATGTGGGATGTATCCCCCTCCCCCCCCCCCCGAATTGTTCGGCCAGGGCCGGAGCTTTTGCCTCGGCTGGATAATGGGGCGGATAATCCGGTTCCAAGGTTTCGAAGAAGTGTGGCCAAGACGCGTCATCCGGTAAGGGGGCAGAATTTTCCACCGGATTATCTGTCTTGGGCCGGACGTTATGTCTAGGCCAGATAATCCGCCCCTAGGATAAGTTTGAAACGACACCAAGGCACATCATGTAGTGAAGGGGCAGATTATCTCCCCGTTTAACTTGACCCTGGCCAGAGGTTTGGCCTGGTGATACGTTGCAAACGTATCTATAATTTTTTGATGTTCCATGCTTGTTTTATATCTACTTTCTTATGTTTGTCCACACTTTGGAGTATTTTTACACATCTTCTGGAACTAACCTATTAAAAAGATGCCACAGTGCCAGTTGCATGTTTTCTGCTGTTTTTGGTTCCAGAAAAGCCAGAAAATGAATATTCTCGGAATCGGACGGGACAAAAGCCAAAGTCAATATTTCACCGAGGGGAACACGGAGCCCGAAGACGAGACGAAGAAGGGCCTCGCGGGGGCCACACCCCTGGCCGTGTGGCCAGACCTGGCCAGCGCCTGGGGGGTGCAGCCGCCTCGGGCACCCCCTCGGCCTCCCCTTTCACCTATAAGAAGCCTCTGATACAGAAACCCTAAGTACCCGATCAAAATTCCACGAAAGAGTTTGTAGCCGCTGATGACCCACAAGTATAGGGGGTGTATCGTAGTATTTTCGATAAGTAAGAGTGTCGAACCCAACGAGGAGCCGAAGGTGCTGGCTAGTTGTATGGATCAGGAATTCTCTGCAAATACTTAGCAAACGGATTTTTGGGGTTTTTTGATAAAGCAAGTAAACAAAGTACGAGTAAATAACAGACAGTATGAATAAATGCAGCAAGTGGCCCAATCCTTTATGCAGCAAAGGACAAGCCGGTTGTATTACTTAAGATGACCAAACGTTCTCGAGGACACATGGGAAGATTGTCAAGTGCTTTCGCTTCATATAGTTGATTAATCTTCTTTAGCTTGCTAAGTGTTGTGTGGGTGAACCTGTGCTAATGTACCGACCTTCCTAGGACTAATACATACTTGTGATTATACCCCTTGCAAACATCCGTAGGTACAAGAAAGTAATTAAGGTAGAAATCGAACCACAGCTTTAAACTCTAAGACCCTTACGTCCCTTGTGCAATGGTTTCCTAACGGGGGTTCAGGTTTCTGTCACTCCGGCAACCCCTATGATTAGTAGCCAAATACACAATGCATTCCCCTAGGCCCATATAGGTGAAGTGTCATGTAGTCGACGTTCACATGACACCACTAGAAGAAGTACACCACAACTTAAATATCAAACTATTGAATCTTTCTGAACACAACTCCACTAGTAACAACATGACTTCTCCCATGTCCTCAAGAACAAAACGAACTACTCACAAGACATCATATGGATCATGATCAGAGATGGAATAATGATGTATAACAATCTGAACATAAACAATAATTCAATGGTTCACTCAATAGCATCAACTACAAAGAGTAATCAACACCAGGAAAGTTTCCCCTGTGAACTAATGCAAGGTTCAACCCAATTGTTACAGCAATATGGAGATGGTGATGAGGGTGCTGATGGTGATGATGGTGGTGATGATGATGATGATGATGATCCCGATGAAGTCCAGCTTGATGGTGGTGTTGATGGCGATGATCTCCCCTCTCCAGGAAGGAATTCCCCTGGCAGAAATCTGTCTGCCGGAGAGATCTTTCTCTCTCGGTGTTTTCCGCCCCGCAGAGGTGGCGGAATATTTCTATGGTCGCCCCTCGAGTCTTAGGGTTTCGGGAGGATAATATACGCCATAGGGGAGAGCCTGGAGTGGGCTAGGGCGGCCACACCACCTGCTGGCGCGGCCTAGGGCTGCCTGCGCCAGGGGGTGGTGTGGGCCCCCTGTGGCCCATCTCCAGCCCCCCTTCTGGCATCCTTCGTCTTCTGGAAAAATAGGATTTTCCATATATTTTCCCAGATTTTCTGATCTTCGCGAATTTTGCCTCCAAACAGCACCTTTTCCATCAGAATCCTGACTACAGCGGTCCATGCTCCAAAAGTCATCAACCATGCAAAAACAGATGAAATAACATAAGTATCACCTCTCAATACGAAATATATCAATGAATAACAGTGAATTATGAAATAGAATACTGATGCAAAATGGACGTATCAACTCCCCCCAAGCTTAGACTTCGCTTCTCCCCAAGCGAAACTGAGCTCAATAAACATGGCCTCGGGTTTATGGAGTGAAGAGTCGATAAAAGAATATGGACAAGAAGCATCACATTCATCAAATACATAGATCATAATAGAAGACAACTCACTATTATATAACTCAACTTGCAATAGGTAAAGGAAACACAATAGAGATACATGAAGTAAATCATAATTGGTAATGGAAAACTTAGCTCTTGGTCGAAGAATAGTTGATAATTTGCTGGAGTTCACAAATAACTGGTTTTCAATGATAGCTTTCAAAGTAGTAAACATCAAGATAAGAGCAATGTGCAAAACAAGGAACATAAGAAACATGATTGAATAAATCATCATATGAATGAATGAAACACAACAACTCAAAATACTTGCTGAGATAGAAGGGAGTAGGTTTACTGACTCAACTACAAAGTAAAAGAAAGGCCCTTCACAGAGGGAAGCATGGATTGCAAGTTTCATAAAGAGCTCCCAAAAATTATGATACTTACTAGCTTTCAGCTCTCAGTGCCCCGATCATAGGCAACTTTAGGTGATTAAGGTTAAAGTGACCAAATATGAGAATATGCATTGACAAGTTGTAAATTGAGAATCTCATGTCCCTTGAATAAGAGGGACGCTCCTCATGCTACTCAAGTTTAGTCACCGGTAAGTTCTTGTCATCGTAAGCATATGTGTATCATAGAGAACCGCCAACGGGGTACCCCTTGCCCGATGATACGGAAGAATCCCCATATCAAAATGACAAGGCAAGCAGACAACAAGCATCTCAGCAATCTTATTATTTACCATGGGAATATGGTGCTTTTTTCTCTCTTTCCTCTTTTCATAATATCTCTTTTTTCTTTTTCTCTTTTTCTCAATCTCTATCTCTTTTTTATAAGAAGAATGCTTCATAGATGCTCGTTATGGTTACGCTGCAGGTTTCCACCATGTCAGCATGGATTAGACCAGCGGCCCAGGCATTTCTCTAACACACATGCATAACTCCATGGACTTACAAGATCCCCTTTCATTTCACACCGACGACATCCATAGACAAAAGAACATGATATCAACCAGGTACAAAGTACCAGTGCAATGTTGAAAGCGTTCCCCATGACAGCATGGTTCTGCTAATTCACAACTTACAAAGCGCAAGCATATACGCAACATAGATGAGCACAATGGTTCAAGTTTATTAAGTGCAAGAAAGTAAAGTGTGCCATCAAGTTCGTGAGAGCTTTAATCACTAATTTTCACATAACAAGTTTAATTTGGGAGGTAGATAAAACAAGAATTTACTTGGAATAGCAATAATGCTAATAGGTAGGTATGGTGGACACAAATGGAAAAGGTTTTGGTTTAAAGAAGTGGATGCACGAGAAGAATTCCCTCTCAGTACAGGTTTTTGGCTAGCAAGGTTGGGTAGCAAGTACAAGAGTTGAAGGAAACAAACAAACATACAATGATAAAGACAAACATACAATCTTCCTTGGAAGCACAAAAGATCTTAACTAGAGAATACTAGACTTATGAGCAAATCAAGAAAGAAAGATGATGAAATAATTTTTCTTTAGAGTACTTTTATCTTTTCATTCAACTCTCAAAAATAGTGTTGCTACTAACCAAGCCAGGTTTGCCAAAACCAACTAAATTAACTCAATGATCCCAAAGTGATACCAATACTAACAACAAGATCAATCATATAACCATGAATTGAAAACTAATATAAGCTATGCAAAAGAGTGAATGATAGAACTTCTCATTTATATTCCATAACGGCAAATCACACCAAGGGATACACATCTAATGAGAGAGGGGACACTTCCATAATGCAAACCATCCTATATAATAACTTCTCTATTCATGATATGACTCTACTAAAAAGGTAAAAAGATAGAAGATAGTGATGTGATACCGTGGCACTCCCCCAAGCTTGGAACAAACCAAGGGGATGCCAAACCTGATGACGAATTACTCCTTAGGTGGTGGTGGTATCCTCTCAATGAGCTTCTTGACCAATTTCTCCAAGTCCTCAATCTCGAAGGTGAGGGTACGAATCAACTCCGAGTTGTGCTCGATGCGGTGTATGATCATGTCAGATTGTGGATCCCAGCTCTTGTGATTCTTTTTCCGCTCTTCTTCCTTACGGTCTTGTTTTCCTGCATGGCTAGAACGAGGCAAATCCCAATTGGAGGGTAATTTCTCCTTGAGCATATTCTGGTATTGATGCTCATGGATAAGGGTATGGAAAGGATTCTTGGTGCATGGAGGAAGTGACCGTGGAGCCAAGCAGTGACGAGGAGCTTTCCCCCCAGTCTGCATCCATGCAGTCCTTCTAACCCTGGCAGGTTTTGTCACCACTCCAATGCTTGCAATGGTAGTGCCGGTTTGCGGATGTTGGCCTTGCTCCTCTTCAGCTTCACTCTTGATCTCCTTCTCCTTCCCGGTGTCTTGGAGGTATTCCTCCATAGGCTCCTTCCCTTTATCCTTGGCAGACATCATTGTGCTTCAAAGCTTCAAGAATAGTTCCTGGCAGAAATAGATTGAAACAAAAACACGATATACGAACCTCGGGAGATCCGGGGGATTATATATTACGAAGTTTCATATCAAAAGGAAGGTACTGGGAGAAAATGAGTCGGAGGCGGAGTACGGGGTGGACTCACCACCTGGTGGCGCGACCAGGGGTGGGCCCGTGCCACAGGGTGGTGTGAGCCACCCAGGCTCCGTTTCCGTCCCTCTTTCGCTTTGTAGCTTTTCTTATTGACTAAAAACTGCAAAAATATAATTGGATAGTATTTTCGCGGAACTTTTCTTACCAGAACTGTTACCTATTTGAAAACGGACTCTGTAGGTCTCTGAATTTGGTATCTAGTAGATTCTTCTGGAGTCACCACTTGAATATCATCGATATCTTCACCTTAATACACTTATTACTTGAGTCATAGAACCCTTCTCCTCCTTATTACACCATTATCTCCACTTCCTGGAAATTTCTCTCACACAAAACTTCACACAGTTCTCATTAGCAACATTAGTATAAGTGAAGTGATAAAACCTTTTGAGTCCAACTTCAACTGAAAACCATCAAAACATAAGCTACTGTAGCAACTCCTTCCAAAAACCCAAAAAGAATTCAAAAAGGAAATCGAATAAAGAAGCAAATGCAGGAGTGGCAAAATCTGTCAAAACGGACCAGCAGGTAAAGATCAATTTTTTCGAAAATCTTCTGTTGCTCAAATCAAAAGGTGCAAAACTAACGAAAGTTAAATAACAAACTGGGGCAGAAGCACAAAAAATTACAGCTAAATCCGTCATACAGAGATCTCTCACGAATTTTTACGGTGAAGCACAAAAATCTGTTTCGGGACAGCAACTTCCCCAAATCTTACTTCTCTCTCATTAGAGGTTGATCTTGACACAAAAACCAAACAAAACGGATAAGGAGAGGTTATTACCGAAGTAATAACTTCCAAGACTCAAAGAAACAAAAACAAACTGAAAGCAAAAACAAATTGGGTTGTCTCCCAAAAAGCTCTTTCTTTATAGCCATTAAGATGGGCATGATAATTTTGAAGATGCTCACATAAGAATATGAATTGAAGTGAAAGGGAGCATTAAGAATCAAAAATACACACATTTAAGTCTAACCCACTTCCTATGCAAGGGAATTTTGTAAACAAACAAGTTGTTGAAACCAGAGGCTTCTTGCATAAGAAGGCAAAACAAGTGCAACATAAAAACTTTCAACATAAAACGAGGAAACTTGATATTATTGAGATGCATAAGAACACTTTTCCCTCTTTCATAGTAACATTCAGTATCATGCATAAACTTAACAATATAACTATCACAAGGGCCATCATAGCAATGATCGCTTATTCTAACAGAAAACACAGGAATACTAGCTCTCATAACACTACTTTGTGAAACAATATTAGAGGTATCCTTACAAAGGATAGTGTGTCCCTCTTCTTCATATTTAGTGACAAAGTCTTTCACATTTGCTATTATAGGTTCATCAACCATTTTTTTATTAGGTTCAATAGCTTTGATTATACTTTCATTAACCATACTAGCTATCATAGAATGTTCCTTTATCTTAACTAGGAAAGGCATTTTCTCAATGTAAGGTTCAGGTAACACATGATTAGCAGTACAAACTTCGGTATTTCTTGCAGGAACACTCTTAGCAACATCTTTATAAGGTTCATGATACTTATTCCACTTCATTTTAGGCACTTCAATGTAGGAAGCAAAAGCCTTGAAATAAGAAGCAATAGCTTGAGAGTCTAGACCATAAGGATTTTTAATATTTTGAAAGTCATCAGTTCCCATAAAAGATTCAATGCATTCATAATCATAATTTATACCTGACTTTCTACCTTTGTCATTCTCCCATGCTTTAGCATTGTCTTGAATATGGTCCAGAAGATCCCATTTAGCTTCTTCTTCCATGCGAGTGAATGATCCAACACAAGAAGCATCCAATAAATTCTTATCATGTAGAGAAAGCCTTGCATAAAAGTTATTGATAATAATATTGTTGAGGAGCTCATGAATGGGACATTTGAGCATTAGTAACTTCAATCTCCCCCAATCTTGGGCTATACTCTCTCCATCAAGAGGCCAAAAGTTATATATTTGATTCCGATTTTTATGAATCTCACTAGGAGGATAAAACTTTGAATAAAAGAGAGGCACTATTTCCTCCCAGTCCAGAGCTTGACCATTCTTCAGCAGCTTATACCATTCCTCAGCTCTTCCTTTCAGTGATAATGAGAATAACTTCTTCTTAACTTGATCTGTAGTGATACCTACACACTTGAACAACCCGAATAATTCGTGTATAAAGAGCAAATGATCACCGGGATGGACAGTTCCATCCCCAACATAGTAGTTATCCATAACACGATCAATAATTCTTGTAGGTATTTTAAAAGCATCATTCTCAGCAGGTGGTGGCTTATCTACTACCTCAGCAGTGGTAGTAGCATTACCAAATAAGAAACACAGCGAATTATCCATAACGAAAATAAAGCAACTGACAGAAGTAAACAATACTCACAGTAGAAGTTTCCTTTACCAGCTCCACTCTCCAATAGCGCTTCACTCCCCGGCAACGGCGCCAGAAAATAGTCTTGATGACCCACAAGTATAGGGGGGGTATCGCAGTATTTTCGATAAGTAAGAGTGTCGAACCCAACGATGAGCAGAAGGTGCTGGCTAGTGGTATGGATCAGGAATTCTCTGCAAATACTTAGCAAATGGATTTTTAGGGGTTTTTGATAAAGCAGGTAAACAAAGTACGAGTAAATAAAAGACAGTACGAATAAATGCAACAAGTGGCCCAATCCTTTATGCAGCAAAGGACAAGCCGGTTGTATTACTTAAGATGACCAAACATTCTCGAGGACACATGGGAAGATTGTCAAGTGCTTTCGCTTCATATAGTTGATTAATCTTCTTTAGCTTGCTAAGTGTTGTGTGGGTGAACCTATGCTAATGTACCGACCTTCCTAGGACTAATACATACTTGTGATTATACCCCTTGCAAACATCCATAAGTACAAGAAAGTATTTAAGGTAGAAACCTAAGCACAGCTTTAAACTCTAAGACCCTTACGTCCCTTGTGCAATGGTTTCCTAACGGGGGTTCAGGTTTCTGTCACTCCGGCAACCCCTACGATTAGTAGCCAAATATACAATGCATTCCCCTAGGCCCATATAGGTGAACTGTCATGTAGTCGACGTTCACATGACACCACTAGAAGAAGTACACCACAACTTAAATATCAAACTATTGAATCTTTCTCAACACAACTCCACTACTAACAACATGACTTCTCCCATGTCCTCAACAACAAAACGAACTACTCACAAGACATCATATGGATCATGATCAGAGATGGAATAATGATGTATAACAATCTAAACATAAACAATAATTCAATGGTTCCCTCAATAGCATCAACTACAAAGAGTAAACAACACCGGGAAAGTTTCCCCTATGAACTAATGTAAGATTCAACCCAATTGTTACAGCAATATGGAGATGGTGATGAGGGTGCTGATGGTGATGATGGTGGTGATGATGATGATGATCCCGATGAAGTCCAGCTTGATGGTGGTGTTGATGGCGACGATCTCCCCTCTCCGGGAAGGAATTCCCCCGGCAGAAATCTGTCTGCTGGAGAGATCTTTCTCTATCGGTGTTTTCCACCCCGTAGAGGCGGCGGAATCTTTCTGTGGTCGCCCCCCAAGTCTTAGGGTTTCAGGAGGATAATATATGCCAGAGGGGAGAGCCTGGAGTGGGCCAGGGCGGCCACACCACCTGCTGGCGCGGCCTAGGGTTGCCCGCGCCAGGGGGTGGTGTGGGCCCCCTATGGCCCATCTCCAGCCCCCCTTCTGGCTTCCTTCGTATTCTGGAAAAATAGGATTTTCCGGATAATTTCCCGGATTTTCTGATCAACCATGCAAAAACAGATGAAATAACATAAGTATCACCTCTCAATACAAAATATATCAATGAATAATAGTGAATTATGGCATAGAATAGTGGTGCAAAATGGACGTATCAGCTGTTGTCATCTCCATCCCTAGATCGGGAGGGATCTGAAGCTCTTCCCGGCACCCTGCCGGAGGGGTGAGGTCACCCTGGAGGCCTTCTTCATCACCATGCCTGCCTCTAGTGTGATGCGTGAGTAGTTCATCCCTGGACTACGGATCCATGTAGTAGCTAGATGGTTGGTTCTTCTCCTTTGTGCTGCCATGTTTAGATCTTGTGAGCTCCGTTCATGATCAAGATCATCTATTTGTAATCCTACATGTTGTGTTTGCGGGGATCCAATGGATTTTGATATGCTATTTCAGATTGATTATTGATTCTATCATGTCTTTGTTATTTGTGATCTTGCATGCTCTCCGTTGTTAGTAGCTATCTTGGCCGAGTAGATGCTAGCAACTCCAAGAGGGAGTGTTTATGCTCGATAGTGGGTTCATGCCTCTAGGAATCTGGGGAAGTGACAAAAATCTCTAAGATACTAGATGTGTTTTTGCTACTAGGGAGAAAACAACAATCCTTTATTCATAGAATAATCGTATTGTTTACTTTACACACTTTGCTTAATGCAATTATCTATTGCTTGCAACTTAATACTGGAGGGGGTTCGGATGATAACCTAAAGGTGGATTATTAGTCATAGATGCAGTTGGATTACGGTCTATGTATAATGTTGTAATGCCCAATCAAATCTCATAGGAGTCAGGATGATTAGTGTATGCATGTATGCTTTCTCGATGTTTGTCAATTGCCCCGCTGTAATTTGTTCACCCAACATGTCATCTCTCTTAAGGAGAATCACCACTAGTGAACTATGGACCCTGGTCCATTCTTTTACCATCAATCTACAATCTACTATATACTCTTTTCTGATTACTTTTTGCAAAGCAATTACTATCTTCCACACAATACGTTTAATCCTTTGTTTTCAGCAAAACCGGTGAGATTGACAACATCACTGTAAGTTGGGGGCAAAGTTCTGTGATTGTGTTGTGTAGGATTCCAAGTTGGAAACAACACCTTGGAGGTGTTTCCTTGAAGGGTACCCAATAGTGGAAGGTGGTCAGGCCTTTGGTGGTGAGATCCATCGGAGAACAGGGTGAGGCCTTTTGTGGCATGGTGGTCTTAGTACCACTCACCCCTCCAACGCAAACGTACTTCCCTTAACAAGGAAGGAACTATGGTAAAACAAATCCTATGTCTCCGCGTGCTTCACTACAGTTACCTCGTTCCACTCCCTATTCCTTTACTCGCTTAGTAGTTAGGTTGACATATAGAGAAATTCCTCTTAGTTGCATATCTAGAGAATTCACCTTTGTGTTAAGCCTAAAATTTAAAAAGAACTAAAAATTGGTGTAGCACCTATTCATCCCCTCTCTAGGTGCCCATACGATCCATTTCATATAGCACAGACAACTATTTGATCAACGTTGTGGTTGAAGTTCGTAGGTAAGAATGGTTCTTGTGCAAAATCCCTAACATCCATGTAAAACATGCAAAGATAAAGTAGAAGCATTTAACTTTGTTTTGCAGGGGTGTTGTGATGTGATATGGTCGTAGTCAAAGTAATGTAGTTTATTTTCTGTTGCTAGTTAGTAGTAACAGTCATCATGATGGTGGACTACAACACCGGAGGCACCGGTACCCTGGTGCCCACGGCACCGGAAACCTGGCGCTGAACCCGGAGACACGGGATGGAGATCACAGCATGAAGGACCATATCACATCGCATTTACATATGATGTTTATTGTTTTTGCATCTTGTTGTGTTGTAGTATTAGATACTTGATGGTAGCCTAAATAAGATGATCCCTAAAACATAATACCAACAAAAGTGTTCTCCCTTAGTGTGCACTACTAAGAAAGTTCTTTGTTATGAGGCACGCCATGATGATCGGGTGTCAGAAATATGTGCATTCGCATATGGTGGGTGTAAGCCATGTTGCACATCTAATACATGTAAGGTTACGTTGGCAAGCCTAGCATGTACAGACATGTCCACAGAGCACGTGATGATCTAAAGATCAAGCACGAGTCGCATGAATGATGTGATCGACGTTTTGGCATCCACCTGCTTTGAAACCAAAATAAAGGCAAAACTAGTATTGCTGAAAGTTTGGTGCGTTTTTGAGAAAGTATGTTCTCGACAATGATGTTAATGGAAGAAAGTGAAAGCATGATGAAGGTGCATGACCCTGCATCAGAGTGTCAAGAAGCGCAATGGAACGTGTTCCAGAACGCGTCTCTTCACATAAAGAAAAGGATCAATGATAATGATCATTGTGTTTTCCCCACTAGTGCTTTTACTAAATAAAGTAGGATTCGCAAATGTACCCTACATCTTGTATGGAGACATTTATGAATCACTTGCCATGATTATCGGAGTGGTATGAAAGGAGTCCCATAGCCACGGGGATTGAATAATTTGTAAGTAAACGTTAAATATTGATTTAATCATTTATTCATAATTATTTAAATAAAAGAAAAAAGGAATTAAAATGGTTAAATACCTAATTGAGCAAAAATCCCTAGGAAGGCCCATGAGGGAAAGACTAAAAGGGAGAAAGGGAGGAGGGCCGCATGGACCCCATGCACCCTCAGGCAGGGCCCATGAGGTCCTTGGCCGGCCAGCCACCCTCCCCCTCTCCTCTCCCTTGTTTAGTCCCACATGGCTTAGCTAATAATATATGAGGTCCTTTTTACCCTATATTTTGAGAGGTATTTGAGAAAATAAATACACCAATAATCAATAAAACTTTCCTCTCTTTTGGGGAGACCTCCAGTTGATCCTCTCTCTCTCCCGTGACCGCGGTCCCAAGCCTGGACTACACGAACATGAGACTTCTTCACCATGGAGCGTGCGAGATTCGGATCCAGAAGATCTACTTCCACAAATGCTGCTAGATCGGAGGAGCGGGAGTCATCATCAGGCACCGGACATGTGTAACTCCCCGCGAGGTGCTGCATTTGTGGCACTAGGAGTCATTGGAGCGGCAGGAGCCGTTGGACTTCAACACGACCCCGAGGTCGGCGTCAGTATGACTACATCAACCACGTTCTCCTGAATGTTGACAATGTTTTTCGGTCTTCAAGGGTAAGTTTGCAAAAATCTCTTCATGTTATTGCATTACTAATAGATAGGTCCTAGCATTAGGTTCTTGGGGTAGGAATTTTTTATTGTTTTCAGGCATGAACCCCTACAAATTGGAGGATGCATTGGAGGTAGTGGTGGCATTGGAAGTGGCTTTGGTGGTGGTGGTGCCATGGGAGGTGGCTTTGGTAATGGTGGTGCCATGGGAGGTGGCATTGGTGGCATGAGTTATGGTGGTAGCAAAGTAGGAGATGGTAATGGAGAGGTTGATCCAAGCAACACCGACAAAGCTAATGAGGAGTCTACATGATGAGTTGTTGTCGAATGGTGGTGGCAAACTATGAACTTTCGTTGTTTAGTTGTTCTTATGCTTAAACTTATGTCATGTTTCTATGCTATGTGGATTGGTTGTTGACAAATATTTATTTCGGTTTCATTTTGTTGTGAAATGAAGGGTGTGGCACTACAGTCGTGCTACATTTTGTGGGAGCCATTCGAGCATTCGTTGCTGCATTTTGCAGCAGCTGGTAAAGAGGTCGCTGCTTTGGTGCCACAAAATAGCAAAACTGCTTCCGCAAAAGGTAACAGCTGTTAGATTTGCTCTTACTCCTCGTGCCGCTACTACCTGGTGAATCTTGGGCATGTTTGGTCGTATCCCCCTTTTTGAGATGGGGAGGGAAGAAATAATGGTATATGCTTGCACACGACAAAAAGGAATCTTTGCACCGCACAAATTTCAAAGCAGCCCTCAGCCTGGCCCGGGTGTTTCCATGGAGCCAACTTCTTCTCAAACTCGTAAAATAAAAAGATGCACGTGCCTATGCGAGGGAGGGATGGCAGGATCTCTCCCGCATGCTAGAAATTCCGGCGGGAGAAATTGGGTCACCACCTGCTGATTCGCACTGCCTATTTACACCGCACCGCCTCGCCTCCAAAATCCACGCTACCATTTCCCCCCATTTTGAGCTCTCCCTCCAAATCCTCTTCTTCACCGACGAGTAGGTAAGTGGTGCCTCCTAGTCCAGTGGATCAAGCTCGTTCGTGGCAAATCTTTTTTGACCACTTCTCTGACATGTCCTCATCGTTCGATGTTCAGTTTGCTATAAGAGACACCTAATCCTACCTCTACAAGTTTAGATCTGTTAGCATGTTGTCGCTCATAGTTGATATGTTTGTATGTGGTCGCTCCTAGTAGATCTGGACGTTCTATGGTACATTTTGGCAATCATTATTCATGTTGTAATATGAGGATTGTTATGTGATACTGGTAGGTTGGATGACTGATCCTCTCTGCTTGTGTACTCCATGTATAAACACAATGGTTGGTACGAGGATTAGTGCTAAAAGTATAGTTCTTCTCCTTGTATGAGCCATTGGCTTAGACATGACAACAGGCCGACGAAGAAGAGTTAGCAATCTTGACAATACCCATTGTATTTTTCTCACATTAGTTGTACATTAGTGGGTTTTTTCGCACTACCGTTAGTATTGAACCAATGTGTATCTCTGGTGTCGTAGGAGAAGGTTGCATCCCCTAATCTGTTATCAACCTCTGTGCTGCCTCTGTTTATGTGCCGATGCTTGATAAGGTGTGCAAAAAGAAGTTCCTCGTGTCATTGTCATCTTGTCTATCCACCTTCGCCGTGAATAGGGTCTGCTAGTTAATCCAGAAAGGGAACTCGGTTCATTAGGGATATAGGGAGGTGGACATGCGATCGATGGCATATGATGTATTGAAGTAGTCATCCTCGAACCAGGTGTATAACCACATGAGGAACTAGAGGGTTAGGTGGATGCAGGTGCTCAGAATCAAAAGGTTTGAGAACTGGCATCCCAAAGGTGTCCATGACAAAACATAGAACTTTTTTTCAGCTAGTACCATGGTTTGATCCATAAGGTTAGCTTTGGCATGCATTACAATTACCACTAGACTTTATTTCAATCAAACAACTCCTTTCATGAGTGTCATCAAGACTATCAAAATATCTATGGGGTTAAGTATCTTCAAGGGTATACTCTCAAGACAATCATTCATCAAACAAGTCATAAATTTTAGACTTTTTCTTATTGTACTTGTTTGGCAATATTATTTCCAAGGCAAGACTCGGTTAGCTAAAGGAACTAGAGCAAGAGCTTCAACAACTAATCATCATACTAATAAAAAGTGTTACTCTAAGCATATTAAATTACTCCCATAAGCATGGCATCTTAGCAAATCAACCAACTAAGATAAACAACTCAAACTTCAAAAGTTGGAGACATAGGACATACCTCTCATAAGTGACTTCATGATTCTCTTCCTTATAGGGATGTGTTCCTTCAAAACTCAAACACGATTACTCTCATAATAATATTAAAGCAAAGAGGAAAAGTGCGAATCCACAATTATGAAAAATGTAAGAACGAGAAAATCTTTTTGTATTTTTGAGGATAGGGATTAAAGAATAGAAAAGAACTTGCGACCAAGCAAGGGACTAAGAAAAGAAAAACAAACGAAAAACAAAAGCAAACTAAAAAGCAAAGGAAAAAAGAAAAGTGTTGGAACAGGCCAACATGAATGTTTCAAAGCTCCCAAGGAGCTGGAGTACAACCTCATTATTTCACAAATAAATTTTCTGGGGGAACACATCCCCAAGCTCAGGCTTTTGCAAGCCCTTTTGTTGCTCATTGTGGTGGCCGTGGATAGTTTCCCATGTTCCATTGGCTGCTCCAATCATGGAACTGGGTGGCGAGGCTTGCAGTAGCATCTCGAAGGTTGATGGAGAGGTTGTTCATGTTTTGAATATTTCATTCGAGTGTATAGATGTCTTCATAGGTGGTGTAGTAGTTTGGTGGCTGCTCGTCTTGTTCGGGTTCTCCTTGTTCTACTTATTCATCTTCTCCTCCTCCTCCCATGGGTATTTCTTGTTGGGGTAAATTAGCCTCAACCTGCGCATCAAAATGCAAACGCCCATCCTCGATAGAGAATAGACCATTAGGAAAAGGAGCCGGGATCAAGTGATCTGCTCCAGGTATATCAAGGAAGTATCTACCATGAGTTTTAGAAACCATACCACATGCTCTTAGAGTGGGGAGACCGAGATGGTGACTTCCTGTCAACGGATGGATGTTACCAAGGTTGATGTGAAGTACACGTGCAAGAATGGTCACAACTCCCCCTCGCATATGGGTCCTCGATATTGAAGAGCTTGATGCTTAAGGTAAAACACAATAAGAGAGCCCAAATTTGGCATTAAGTTACAATTAATAATAGCAGCCTTTGTGAGAATCATCATGTCCTCCTCATTAACTCTAGTAAACTCACCACATGCCTCCAAGGTGTTAGCAACGACATAAAAGAAATAGCAAATAGTAGGATGATCAATTTGGTTCCCCTTGGGTGTGTTTCCACGAATTATTATTAAATTAAAGTACTCCCAAGGTGCAGGATTTAAAACAAAAGTAGTTGTGCGTACATCGGTGTTGTTGTTGGTAAACCCAAAACACTAAGCCCATTGGTCGAGTGTTACTCACGGTTCATAAGGCAGAATTTGATGCGATCAACTCTGGGCCTTTGTTCCTCGGTACAACCATAAGGGTCCACTGTATACATCAAGGTGCTTAAGAAATCAAGCATCAAGTGGTGATACGTGGCAACATCCTGAAAGACAAAGTCATACAAACCAACATTGTTGAAAAGTAAATCGAAATCAGCACGAATACCAAGTTGGTTCAGGATATAGTGACACACCCACTTGGTGGACTTGATTTCTCGGAGCTTGAGGCGATTGAAACGGTTCAGCTGAAACTCCTCGGTGAACTCGATACCAAGTGACTCGGGGGGGTCAACGTATCAATGGGTGGTGCGGAGGTCTCCGCAACCATCTCACGTGTATGGCTCCTCATGTTATCTAAAAATAATAAAATAAATAAAAAATGCTAATAATTATTTTAGTCCAATAGAAACATAGCATATGTGATTCTCTACACTAATTACAAAAGAAACTCCTCTAAAACAATACTAAGCATGCTCAATATCAAGATTGAATCAAGAACAAGACCTAAGTCTAGATTGACAATGATGAAAGATTGAGTGAAGTTTTTGTACAAATAAGTTGAGGATGGGGAGGAGAATCATACCTTAGATCGATTCAGTGCAAAGAATCAAAGAAAGATTGAGTAAATTTGAAGATCCAATGGAGGTGGTTTGGAGTTTGGAGGAAAAAGAAAGGGAAAGATTTGATTTGAGGATTTTTAGGTTACCTCCTCGTGATGTTTATGGTGGCCACGTACGTGGTACGGGCGAGTGGTACGGACGGAGCCCGCCCGTACCGGGTAACATACCTTGGGGGCGACGAACCCCTCCGGCGATGCACTCGGTACGGGCGCACGGTACGGCCGCGCGCCCTCGTACTGCTAGTCGTTATTCATTCAGTATCTTCACTTGAAATCTGATGTTTTGCTCGAGGGTACGGTACGAGCGCGTGGTAAGGGCTTGTCCGATCGTATCGGTGGTCGTTAAGAGCACTGTTTCCTATGACAGAAATCAGAATTTCTATCTTCCCATGCCTCGACGTGGTAAGGGCGCACGGTACGAGTCCCTTACGGCCATACCGCAGGTCATTAAACGTCATGTGATCTACAAAACTCAAAGAATTTTATTTAGAAGCTCCGTGCGTCTTTGCAAATTTTATCAAGGAACAAAATAACAGCAAATCTACTACATAAAAAATCAGCAATACTACTTAGGCCATGTATTATCAATATAAGAGATCGAGGATTACCTTATTTCTTCTCCTCTCTCCAAAGGTCTTCTTGAACACTCTTTATTAAAACAAAACAAAAACAAAAACAAAAATAAACAAAACTAACAAGACTAATACAAAAGTAAAAAACTTTATTTCACAAGGGTTGCCTCTCATGAAGTGCTTCTAGTTATGGTCAATTAGCTTGACCCCGATGGCAATCATTTAGGTTTAAGGAGTGGAATACCCACTCCAAAATAGTTGGCTTTTAAAGTAATTATACCGTCATCATTAGTCTTGGCCTTCTTTTTCCTAGGGAGGTGGACTATAAAAGGATCTCTACATGGTAGCCCTATTCACACATTCCCCTCATGTAAATTAATTAAAGCCTTAATAGTCCTTAGGAATGTCCTACCTAAAATTATAGGTGCTATGGGATCTTCAGGCATGTCCACAATAACAAGATCAATAAGAGCGGGACTACATTTAATTTTAACAACTATATTTTCTTTTATCCCAACAACTTGTTTATAAGTTGAATCCGCTAGATGGAGTCTCAATTCAGTAGTGACAAATGGCCCTAGTTTTAATTTTTCAAATAAGCTTTTGGAAATTGTTGAGACGCTCGCACCAAGATCACAAAGTGCGGATATCTCATTTACTCCCAACTTAACTTTAATAGCGAGCTCAGATATATCATCTAGCTTAGCAGGAAGCTTATCAGCTAGTCTTTTATACCCCATCTCTAACTTGCGAACTTTAGATGCTACTTGTTGTACAAATTGTTGGTACATAGCATCATTACCTTGTTCTATACCGGGGTTCTTCACGATGATCATCTTTAGTAGATATTCCATGGTATATTCCGGTGTCGGCGCGTTGCTATAATCCAACTCTTCAGGTTTCCCTTCATTAGTTACTACCCTCATCATCTTGAGGTCTTCTACCAGATTTGGCTCGGGTTTTCTAGCAAACTTTGATAGTATGAGAGCTTGGCTCTCTGCTACTTTACCTAGTTGAGCCTCCACGGTCTTTGTCCTTTCCTGTAGAGCCTGCACATCATTTCTAATTGCAAGGGCCTGATTAGATAATTTTCCTATACTACTTTCATGGTTCTTCATGATTTTAATAAGCATATTATTTTGCTCAGTTTGAGCTTGTATAAAGGTTCTAACAGTTTGCTCAAATGAGAGATTGCCATGATTTGCCCCATTATTATTATCATAATTGTTGTAAGGAGCTCCTGCGGGATTATGATAATGTTTTTGAGTATAATGATTTTTCCATGCATGATTAAAAGGAGTACGAGCTATAAAATTAACATCATTAATATCGGTAGCGATAACATTAACTTGGGTATCTTCTTTACCTTTTACTATACTAAGAAGCTCGTCTACCTTAGATGTAAGCTCTTCATTATTTACCTCGGTGATTGAACTTACTCTCTTCGAGGTTCTTTCCACATGCCATTGGGCATGATTATTTTGCATATCATCAAGTAATTTCTTTGCAACACTCACTTGCTTTCCCATGATTGTTCCTCCTACTGTAGTATCTAGCATAGACTTAGACATTGGGTTAAGACTATTATAAAACAAATGTAATATAAGCCATTCTTCCATCCCATGACTAGGACAGTTCATTACGGCTTCTTTCATCCTTTCCCATGCAAGCGCTAGTGGCTCACGGTCTTCTTGTATAAAACTTGTAATGTTGGATCTTAGGGGGGGGGGATTTAGTCATAAAAAAATTAATACATTCTTCCCAAAATTTAATAGTGTCCTTTGGTAGATCTAGCAACCAATCCTTAGCCTTTCCTCTAAGAGAGAAAGGAAACAACCTTAATTTAACAGCATTTGGATCTACATCATTAATACACATCATGTCACAAATTTCAGTGAAAGTGTTTAAGTGCAAACCAAAATCTTCATAAGATGAGCCCCCAAATTGGTTTTGTTGAACCAAACTTAAAAGGTTAGGATTTATTTCATATGTTTCCGCATCAACAGCAGGCTTAGTGATAGGTGCACGAATAAAATCATCAGTGGGAGTAGCATACTCCCCTAGTCTCTTTTGAGCCATGGCTCTTATATTTTTGGTAATTTTTAAGTAATGAAAACAAATAACAAGTAACTTTTTTTTGGGTTTTCAAACAGATAACAAGACATTAAACTAATAACAAGAAATAAACTACAAACTAACAAAAAAAACTAAAAACAAGGTCTCTAGTGACCTCACTAGGATAGCGAAATTGCTTCCCTGGCAACGGCGCCAGAAAAAGGGTTGATACCTTCGATCCAGATTCACGGATGTAGTATAATAGCTTTTTCCCTAGAAGACCTAAGTTTAATCGAACCTTGGAAAGCAATGCTAAAAGGAAAAAAGGACACATCTACAAGACTTTGTTTTATTCATTTTACCTTAGTTTACCGGACCAATTTAGTTTACTTTATAATGGGTTGAATCTATGGATGGAGATAGGCCAGGGTTGAAGATCCACCTACAACTGCACATCATTTGGGATAAAAGATAATAATAAGCATAGTCATGTGAAATGTTTGAATGGAGATAATCTCTTGTGGGCAACACATCCTAATATACAAGAGCCCCCCGTGATGCAGCGGGCATACCAATAGTCTTTTAATCCAACTGAGTGCACATCGAAGAAACAGGCTACAAATGATTCTTAAGTGTAAAACACGGATCAAAGCTTTAAGCGGTGATGTTGTTATGACCCGAATGGGTCGCTAAGCGAAAATCGTACTTCCCTTTCTATCACTGAGGTTCCTATGAGATCGCCACTAGCCAAGTATCTCACCTCAAGACTTTATCAATCTATGGGATCTTGGGTACCTACAAGTCCATAGATCGAGACAAGAGACAAAGAAATAAAAGATACAAATCTCAATTGCAAACAAAATAAAATACTCCCATGGATTCGATGCACATAATTTTTGCGAGGTTTCTCCCCAACCCGCAGCCTGTGAGGACTACTCACTCATAACAAATAGATCGGATATAGAAAACATCGTACAAATACTTAGATTGAAATCAAATATTCTTACAATAGTCACCAAATCACAAGGAGATCTAAAGTACAAAGCAATGGCTATGGCTAATGGAGGGGATGGATGATGGAAGTGATGAACAATGGATTAACAATGGTGTGGATCTCCTTTGCTGGTTTTGTGATGTAATCTGAGAATGGCGGCTCTTTGGCCGGCGGCTGGAGCCTCAAAATATATAGGCATCTTCATGAAAGTCGTAGGGTTTGACAAGACGAGGCCAATGCCACCTGGTATGGGCGGACGGTACAAGCGGACTCTGCTCGTACCAGTGGTCATTAAGCTTTATGACGCTTGGGAATGACTCCCCAATTACTTGGTCGTGTGGACTTCCTCAAAAACCTTCATTATGACTCCTGATTTTGCATTAACACAATTCAAAGCAAGGTTTTGCATATCTTTGCAATTTTTAGTCATTAGTGGCAAGGATTAAGAGTTACTTGTCAATTGCTTGACCAAAAACAATGTTTAAACGCGGTGTAAGATGGCTAATTTTGGAGCCATCACACATCAAGGTTCGATATATTTGCACTTGCATCACTATGTTAAGTAGTTGTTAAGATCACATATGAACTGTATGTTTTGAACTAACTGTGTTCTCATGTAGGCTCAGCCAAAGGACACCAAGTTGATCAACAAGCCCATTGAGAACTATGCTCAGATGAAGATGATATATGGCGCGTGTATTCACACTATGTTCATCTCTACGACTGTGATACGCCGTGCTCTAGTCCACCTGATGGAGCATAATGCACAGGCGAGCAGGTATCTTGCCGTGACCCCTGATCACAGGATGAGCTGGTTCATGGTCTTCTTGAACAAGCACTACCTCTGAGAAGCCGACTGTGTTGTTCGAGGAGATGGTGGTAGCGGTGTTGATAATGTCGACTATGATGTATATTTTGGAGTAGCTAGGCTGATGAACTTTCGTTGCGGTGACCCCTAAATTTTGGTCTATATATTTTGGGAGGTACTTTTAGTTATAACCCCTCCATTTGTGATGGACTTATGCTGCATCACAGGCAGTTGTTCGTGAACTCGTGGTATAGCACACACATCCTGACTGATTATATCGATTCGGTCTTAGCTAATTCTTCTCTGAATTGCAATTGTATGAACTTTGTGGTTTTCCATGTTGTTGTTGTGGGTAAGCTCACCACACCAGCCAGGAGGTAAGGCTACCAGGGAGAATACAACTAGCCAAACTAGTACCAAATTGCCGAAAACCAAGAATACAAGCAAGCAAACAACTAGGGCATGACTTCTTAACCCACCTAGAAATAAGAATGCACAGAACCAAATGAAATGCCCTTTAGGCATGAGAGGTTGCATTACCATGTGCTCCTAAAGGGACGAGCAAGCAGACACACCCTCTATATGCTCGTGCCACCCACACCACTTTGGCATAGCTGCTCCTTTTCCTCTCTAAGCTTTGTCTCCATTTGCCCCATTTCGGATCAACGAGAGGCATGACTCCACATACGCTAGTTCAACCAACTCAACGCCACGACAAAAGAATATGATCCAATTATTAGCAACATATACACCAACAAAGGAAAAGTAATGATATGCCTAGTAACATAAATTACACCAAGAATGCAAAATTTTCATATACTCTAGGAGAGATGCAGGAGTGTTATGTGGCATAGGATGGGCCCACGGCCCAATGTTTCCTTAATTATTGTTAGTTACCTTTAGCGGTTAAATCTTTTAGAGATATTCCTTGATTCTCAAGTTAGTTATTTCCTAAAGTTTAACATATCGGCTTGTCTTTCAAGATTGTAAGTGGGCTATATAATGCCTTGCACTTTCATCAATACAAGAAAGCAAGAATATCAATTATATCATATTAGCGGAAAAAGAAACAGAAAAGCCGAATTTTGATTGTCAATTCCTTTTGTTTTACTTACGTTTCTTTATTTATTGATTGATCTTCATTGTATGATCTATGTAATGTCTAATGAAACTCAATTAAATTATAGTTAAATGTTGTATTCACGGTATAAAATATTGTGTTAAAGTGGACCACCCTACTTCAAAATCCTGGATCCGCCATTTTAAGTAGCAAATATATAGACAATGAGTTTCTTTCATGTATATTTCACCAAGATAAACTTATTTGGAATAGTGCACAATAAAACCGTCAATAGTGAGACACATGTATGTGGTTAGGGAATTTAGTCTCATGGTTGTGAGTTTCCCTTGAACCAGGCTTTCGCCTTGCTTTATAAAAAAGCAATCATCCAGAACGAGTTACAAGGTTTAACAACCACGAAACAAAGTCTGCTGGGGCCACGGCACAACACGACCCGAGGAAAGCATAAAGACTCACTCGCCAAGCGAGAAAACACCAAAAAATGATAGCTACACTAGACTAGGAGGGGAGACGCCGTGCCGCCTCTAGAAGAAGCCAGAGAATCTCGTCCAGCCGCGTCTTGTCCTGTTATCTACATAGCGGGTACCAGAGCTGGTCAAGGTTGTAGCGGTCCCAGGCTTCTGCCGTCCATCACAGACACCCTGTCGTGAACAGGGAGTTGTCCCCAGAATGGCGATGCACGGATGAATCCCTCCGAGACACGCTGGTGCAGCGCCCATATGCTCGCAACGTAGCGGGCAGGGAAAGGACTTCGGACTGGCGCTAGGATAGGGAGGCTCCCCGCCCATGCTCTCCTCGTCGGTACATCGCACCGTAGTCGACCGATCCGGCAAAGAACAAAAAGAAGAAGAAACCGATGACCACCCCGGGGGCACCCAACACGCACCTCGGCAATGCCCTCCCGCGGCGTGCATCGCAGTAGCTAGAGTACCTCACACACTCCATTGCGGGGCCTTATACTACATCGACATTGGCGGGGTGACGATGACGGTGCCCAAGAACCTGGCGGTGGCCACTGTTGTCCCGGGACAAGAGCTTCCGAACTCGGTGGTGATCTCCGCGGCGCTCATCTAGGATGAGCTGATGCAGATGATGCAGGGTCATGCTTGGATCATGCGTGAGATCTGACCCTCCCAGTTCGCGGTGACCTTCCCGTTTGCCGAGATCCTTTGCCTCATCGCCTGCAACACCACACTCACGCTCCCGATCAGCAAGGTACAGATCTCCATTGAGCCTTCAACAACAAACCCTGTGACGACCTTGACCCTCGCCTCTGTGGGTTTGGATCCTCGGCTTCCCCGAGGAAGCGGGGATTCAGATGCTGCCTATCATCGAGCTTGTCTCTTAGGCATTTGGAAAGCTTGTGGAGGTGGACGAGGCATGGGGGCATGACTGATTCTCTTGCAAGTCATGTGTCCAGACCCGACACTACTCCCAGGGACGTTGCCTCTCTTCTACTTCGGCGAGAAGGGGAGGATCCTGATGGTGGAGCTCGACAAGGACCAGGACGGCGACAGGTCCCTACCCCACCCTGTGGAACCTCCATCCCAGTGGCCCGTCAGGAGGTGATGGGGCCTCGTCGGGAGAGGAGTCCTCTGATGACGATGAGGTGGGAGGGCAGTCTCGGACCCCTAGTGTCGTCACCCATGTACCCCCTCCTGAGGGCACGAGCTCCCTCGTACAATCCATGTCTTGTCCAATGACCTCAGCGGTGGATTCATAGGGGACGGTCGACCTCCAGATCTCTCAGTACGGATCCAACTTCAGGCAAACCGAGGGCTTCATAGGCCACATGGGCATGGACTCCTCCATTATAGAGGCCCTCGAGGGGGTTCAGAAGGTAGACCAGTGGGAGTGTGACAGAGACTCTGGGAGTGTGGGGATGGTGGTCATGACACCCTCATCCTCCCACTCTCATGGAGTGTTGTGCTACATGTTGTCCCCGGGCTGCATGGCGACCTCGCCTAGGGGATCTCCAGCTACGTTCCGAGCGACCCCGGTACATCACACTGAGGAGCCAGCTGCGGTCTTCCCCATAAGGGGGGTTACTGGCCCCAAGGTGCGACAGACCCAACCTCCCGCCCAGTGCCCCCACAGTCCCACCGTCACGCCAGAACGTGCGTCTGGCACGGGCCAGGGCAGAGATCTCGAGAGTGGAGCCAACGGTACCTCACTGGCTGCACAGCGGACTGCAGCCCACGAGGTTGTGAGTTTGTAGTGTGGTGGTGCATGCGTTAGTTTTTCTTTTCATGTGACCTTTGGACGATAAGTTATCTATACAAATTCACGGCAACAAAATCCTACTCCATACAACCCACTTTGGGGTCCGCTTTATGCCCAAGTAACCTATTTTGTAGAGCAGTTTTTATCATAATGATATATTGTCGAGCAATATTACATTTATGAAGAGTGCCTAAAGATAATTCACGGTCCAAGTGGTGTCATCCTACAAATTTGTATCTTGTAAATATTTTTTGGTACGTGTGAACATTTTTTTTAGGCTTAACTGAAAAAATTCTCAGTTGCAACACAACACGGGCCCCGCACGAATCACAATGCAGACCGATGATCCCGTGGCTGAGGTAGCACAAGAACCCCGGGTGGAGAGAGGATACATCGCTAGCTACCGCTCATTGCTGGTTGGATTATCAGGCAGAATTTTCACAATTAATTTTTGATATAAGTCATGACTACAACAATCATGATTACGTGAAACTCTAACATATTAGATGTATGATTGGTTGCCGATGAATCGTCATTGGTGCAGAGATTGTTGAGACTTGGCAAAGAAGACGCGCATGCGGTCCGGCTTGACAACTGGGAAGACGCGTCGTGTTGACGAACTTGAGCAATCGCGTGGAGTGCTTTCGAAAATCTTATTCGCCCTCTCCCGTACAAGATCGCAAATGTGAGTGGTCCAGAGACCTGCTCTCCCACGCACGGGATGAAGTAGACTACGTTGGCGGCGCAAGCAGAGAGGCTAGTAAAACCCTAGATTAGTTTTGGTTTGTTCTGGTGGAAGCTGCCCCGGTGCTTATATAGAGTGGCTTGGAAAACGGCTCGATCCTCATTTCGTAAACCGCGTGTCGAGATGAGCGGTGTCGGAGGAGCACGTCGGGTAGCACTTCTCTTTCTCACTCCCTTACAAAATGATGAGAAACTCCACCTTATAATATGGTGCAACTCTGCTCCAACTTTCTACGTGGGATTAAACTTTACCTCGTGTTCGGCTTGTCACACACGAGCTGCCAATAACTTGGACCAATCACATATGAGCTTCCACACATATGAGTTTTAAGAGTTCGGAAAAAAATCTAAAATCTACGTGACCAAAAACGGTTTAGCTCATTTATTTTTAACATGGCTCGCCGGTGGTTGAAAACAAACCCTAGGAATTTGTATGGAAGTTTCATGATCTGTTTTTTTTTTTTTAGCACTGAACTGTTAGTGGAGTTTGGAGTTATGTACGCCTCGTTGGCCGGGAAATAAGCAGAGAACTCGCCACCAAGGCAACCGAGCTGAGTTGCTGCTGCTCCTTATATTCAACTCTGTTATTCAGAAAACATGAATGTTATCTCTTGAAAGGTACTAGTACTTCTTAAATTCAAATCCGCTCAAGTTTCACCGACAGGTACTCCTTGTATTCAAATCTTGCACAGTTGCGCGCTTCAGACTTCAGCTAGAGATATGTGAGGTCAGGTCGTGCAGACGCTTTTTCGACAAAGGTCGTTCTCATACAGAGGGAACGACCAGCAGGTTTACTATTCCGAGCTACTGTCTGAATCACCCCTGTTTCACTATTTCCTTCAGTACATCATGTGGTGCCAGCAGTTGTTTAAATTGTACTCGCTCCGTTCAGAAATATAAGACATTTTAGATTTGTGAAATGAATATATATAGACGTCTTTTAGGATATAGGTTCACCCCGAACCTCTACGAACCTATGCACTAAAAGATGTTTAGATACATTTGATTCACAAGATAAAACGTCTTATATTTCTGAACGGAGGGAGTATCAGGCTATTGCATCCTTGGTTCACTATTCCCTTCCATAAGTCCTTTGGCAAGCTGGACATGGTTTTGCATACGTGGCCTCTTTCCCCTGTTTTTTCTCTGATTTTTGTAGTGCACATGCTTTGTCCTCTTTCCCCAACTTATATATTTCTCTGATTTTGGGAATGCATGTGTTGACTAGATATCCAGCCCATAAAAATCTCGTGCCATTCAACAGCCCATAGGAATGCAGAGTACCCTGTCCATCTGAGAGCGAACTCATCATGCCCAAAAAACAGAGTAGCATTAAATACTACTCCCTCCATCCCAAAATAAATGATTTGGTTTTGTCTAAATTCGCATGTATTTATATTTATTTTAGTGTAAGCTGCATCTGAATCTAGACAAATGCAAGTCACTTATTTTGGGACGGAGGGAGTAATTTGTTTGGAAAACTCATAATACAACCTGGAGGCGGGTGCGGTGCCTCATATATTTAATGATAGTGCTTGTATCAGTCAAGTTAACAAAACATAAGACAAACCTTTCATGGTCAGGTTGCAGGCGTGAAAGTAAACTAAGCTTGCATAAATTCTACCTAACACGAGCACTAATTGGCCAAACACGAGCACTAATTGGCAGTGCCTTGGTTTCAGTATCCATGTTGCTGTTTTCTATATTCTACATGTTGTCGTTATGTCTACCTAATAGTAGGAGAAATAATTGGCAGTGCGTTGGTTTTGTTATGCAATTTGGTTCAGTTTTCTTTCTAGGTCATGTCGTTATGTCTACCTAACGCCAACAGAGAATGCTGATCTGAGAAATAACCATGATACCATCTGGTCTAAACCTGCTTTGTCTTCGCAAATTTCAGACTTTTCTTCGCTCTGTTGTGGCACGGCAATATGCAAGACAAGCCCCCACGTGGTTCGAAACTACGGTGCGGAACACAAGTCAAAGTCGAAGTAGGCGGCTAGCTGGTGGTCTAGCTACTCGTCTGGACAGCTAATAAGCAAGATGGCCTCCTCTTTGTTCATTGCACCGAAGTCCTACGGCTTCCTCTTGTGCGCTGCTGAGCTGCACTTGCATCACCGCCGCCGGTCTCTCCTGTTAGGTATCCTCCATTTTTCCGTGGCCGCAGCTTGAGCCCAGCCATTCTCAACCGCAGGTCGATCCCATTAGGCATGACGATCGCATCTCCTCTGTTGTGCTTCTCCTTTAGTTTAATTGTATAACATATGTTTTATTCACGTCACCTTGCAAGCATGTATTGCATTCCATTAGTTGGCCGAAACATCTAAAAGTTGATCTTTTATATACTTCTATGTAAATCTGATTTTTCATGTCTAGGAAGTTATTAACATATGCATCTCAATGAATAACATGGTCTATGTTGAAAACATTTTAAATCAAGTTCTAGCATGATGAATACAATACTTACTGTTTTTCTACAAAAACTTTGCTTACTTGGATTAATCGTTGTAGTAAAAGCGCAAATTAAGTTCATTGGACGCTGCATCCACAGTTCCACAGTTCCATGGAGGCGGCTCTGGTGAGCGCAGCGACAGGGGTCCTGAAACATGTCTTGGGGAAGCTGGGTACTCTACTCGGTGACAAGTACAAGCGTTTCAAGGAGGTGCGCAAAGATATCAAGTACCTCACTTACGAACTCACTGCAATGGACGCCTTTCTCATGAAGATGTCAGAGGAGGAGGATCCTGATGTGCAGGATAAAGTTTGGATGAATGAGGTGCGTGAGTTGTCGTACGACATGGAAGACTACATCGACGATTTCATGCAAAGCGTTGGTGAGAAGGACACAAAGCCAGAAGGCTTCATGGAAAAGATCAAACACTCGGTAGGGAAGTGGGGCGAGATGAAGGCTCGCCGTCGGATAGGCCACGAGATCCATGATTTGAAGAAACAAATCACTGAGGTGGGCGAGAGGAATCAAAGGTACAAAACTGGTGTCGCTATTTCTAGCACCAAAAATGCAACTGTTGACCCTCGTGCTCTTGCTATCTTTGAGCATGCCTCGGAGCTTGTTGGAATTGACAAGCCCAAGGCTGAGTTAATCAGGATACTGACTCAAGAGGATGGACGTGCTTCAGTGCAGCAACACTTGAAGTTGGTCTCCATTGTTGGATTAGGAGGCATGGGCAAGACAACGCTTGCAAACCAAGTGTATCAACATTTCAAAGGAGAATTCGAGTGTCGGGCCTTCTTATCAGTGTCGCGAAATCCAGACATGATGAATATTCTAAGAATTATTCTTAGTGAAATTAGTGGTCAAGATTATGCTTCCACTGAAGCAGGGAGTACACAACAATTCATTCGCAAGATTACATATTTCCTAGCAAACAAAAGGTATAGTTTCTATATTGTGTTTAACTTGTCATCCTCAAATATATATAATTAAGCAATTTGTCATACCAGTAGTTTCAAGAACAGTTCCATGTGATTTTATGTTCATATTTCCATTTAGTATTAGAAATGTTTTAGCGAAAATTGTGTTGATTTTTTTATATAAACTCCCCAGGCAGGTGGCTAATCTTAGTTATGGCTAATTTTGGTATGATTGACCAGTGACGCTAGACATTGCACCACCATCAATTGTCCCTTTTTCTTTTGTTTTTATATTGTACTAGCATCTTAGAAATAGTACGCTCTCCATTCAGCATATGACATCATGTTGCGTTAACAATCAAATCGAGTAGCCCATGGACCTTTAATCCTTTGGTAATGCTACTGATTTGGTGCATTCGGCGCAAAACAAATAAAAGGGTTTTCGACAAAATTTTCACTCCAATATAATAGGCGAGAGATCAGCTCAGAGTTCCAATATAATAGGCGAGAGATCAGCTCAGAGTTTCTGCTCGTCAATGGGTTCAGGCTAGTACTAGTCGCTTCCTAATGCTAGTAGCTTTAAAATAATTAAGTGATCCCCTAAGTCTTGTTGTCAGAAGCTGGTGTGATGTCTCTGTGTTGTGTTGATTTGGTTGTTTCTAAGACTTGTTGCTATTCTTGATGAACTATGTCGTTTGCCGTATGTAAGTACAATGTAGCTTTTCTTGATTCTACATCCTCTGATGTTTTGTTCATTGATTATAACTATCTAATCAAAATCCCATTCAAGGCCAGTTAAGTCTATACGGTTATTCGTCATAATGTTTCCATCCATCTCTTGTATGAACTGGTGTATCCTTGTAAATATATTAACCACTTTCTTATATTTCTTGTAGTCATTCCTCCTGTTTAAGCTATTGCGTATCATCCAGCTCCACGTGATCTGCCAAACTAATTAACAGGGATCAATGTACACATCAGAATAATGTCCATATTATATGTGATTTTAGCACTTGTATCAGATACCTTACACTCTATGTCTTATGTTGTCAATGTGAACAAGTTTCTTTTACATATATTTTCTGGTTGTACAATCTTTTTATTAATGTCACACTAATATCACCTATGAATCCATGTGCAGGTATTTTGTTGTTGTTGACGATATATGGGATGTGGATACATGGGGTGTTATTAAGCTTGCATTCCCCATGACTAGTTCTGGTAGTGTCATAATCACCACTACCCGTATAAATGATGTTGCCGAATCATGTCGTTCATCATTTAGTGGTGACATTTATTCTATAAGGCCTCTTAATATAGTGCATTCAAGGCAACTATTTTACAGAAGACTATTTCAGTACGATGAAGATTGCCCTTCACACCTTGAAAAAGTTTCTAATGAAATTTTGAAAAAATGTGATGGCTTACCTCTTGCAATCATTGCTATATCTGGTTTGTTGGCTAACAGAGAAAGAACAATTGATATATGGAATCAAGTAAAAAATTCGGTTGGTCGTGCACTTGAAAGAAATGCCAGTGTCGAAAGAATGATGAGGATAATGTCACTTAGTTACTTTGATCTGCCTCCTCATCTAAGAACTTGCCTATTATACCTGAGTACATTTCCAGAAGATTGTATTATTAAGAAGGAATGTCTGATAAGGAGGTGGGTAGGTGAAGGATTCGTTCGTAAAGAAGGAAGATATACAGCACATGACATTGGAGAAAGATATTTTAATGAGCTTATAAATAGGGGGTTGATCCAACCTGGAGAGAAAGATGTATATGGTAATGTGAATAGTTGTCGAGCTCATGATACAGTTCTTGATTTCATCATATCAAAGTCCATAGAAGAGAACTTTGTTACATTACTTGATGTTCACCTTCCGTCAATCGGGACACAAAGCAAAGTTGTTCGGCGACTCTCTCTACAAGTCGGCAAGAAAGGAAAATCAACAATATCAACATCAGGTATGTTGTTGTCTCATATCCGATCACTTCATGTGTTTGGAGATTCTGTGGAAATACCTTCTTTGGAGGAGTTTAGACATCTGCGTGTTCTGGACTTGAAGGATTGTCTCCAATTAGAAGGACATCATCTTGAAAATATAGTGAGGTTGTTCCAGCTGAGGTACCTGAACCTAAAAAATACAGGAATCCGTAAGCTCCCAGAACAAATCGGGCTTCTTGGGTGCTTAGAGATGATGCACATAAGAGACACTTATGTTAGGGAATTGCCTGCATCTATTGTTGATCTCAGAAAATTATCTCATCTATTTGTTGACGAGATTGTTAAATTTCCTGATGGGATTGCGAAGATGCAAGCGCTGGAGTCACTGGAACTTGTTGATGTCTCCATTCAGCCATTGGACTTCCTATGGGGCCTTGGCAAGCTAAATAATTTGAGGAATCTGAACCTTCTACATTGCGAAGTTGATGGTGTCACTAATCGGGATACATATATGGCTCAGGAGGAGTCCAACAAAGCTATCATCTCTTCTCTATGTAAGCTAAGCACCCATAACCTTCGCTCTCTGACTATTATGAAAGGAAGCAACCTCTTACAGGAACCTTTGTGCATGCTTACCCTTGAGAAACTAATTATCATGTATTCACCTGTTCCACGGGTTCCTAAATGGGTGAGTTCCCTCATGAACCTCCAACAGATACACCTTGAAGTGGAGCTAGTCGAGCAGGATGATCTCTACATCCTTGGAGCCTTACCCAGTCTGCTCATTCTCCATCTGAAGGGGCAAACAAAGTCAAATGGAAGGCTTAGGATCTGTGGTGAAACTGGATTTCAATTCTTGAGGATTTTTATATACGATACAAATTATGGCCTCTTAGATCTGAAGTTTGCCGCAGGATCCATGCGCAAGCTAGAAAAAATCGAGATTGTTTATCTGCGCATTGTTGAAGCTAACTCCTTAGACTTTGGTATAGAGAACCTCCCCTGCCTCATTACCATCGGATGTATTGTACGAATGGGAGAAGTTGACATTGTTGAGGCCGGAAAGGCTGTTATAGAGAGAGCAGTCAACACACATCCCAACCAGCCTACTCTTCTCTTCCAAAACCATTGATTTTATTCCACTTTAGGTACTTAGTTCTCTCTCAATTCCGAAGCGAGATTTTATCTTCTCTTAATATCATTGCCTCATGTGTTCAGGTTGTCTGCCTTTTCAGGTTATTGGAGCATGATTCTTTTCATGCAGGTTTCATCTGGCATGTCTCAAGGATTCATCAATGCATCCTGAATCAGTTCACCAGTGTTTCTTGATGAATGTGTCCAAGACTCCCAAGTTTTTGTTGACGCAACTAACAGCAGAGGCACCACTTGCCACTAACTCTGAAGCTCATCTCTGTTCTTCTTCCGATTCATACTCTTTTTTTTGGGTTGATGTTGTTAATCTTGTCTTGCTACGATGACACTAAGATATCAAGATAACCTATGATTTTACAGATTTGTCCGGCTATATGGCTTGTACTTACTCAACAATGACACATCATCACTAGCTGCTGAAGACGTTGTGAAGATGCAGCGCAGTCCAAACACACATAGTTGATAGTTGACACCACAAGCCAGAACAAAGTCTGAAAGAAGAGATAACGCTCCAACTTCTAGACATATTGTACATCAACTTGGTTTGAGTATCATAGAAAGAGATGCATATATATGTATCTAACAACCGTTAAAAACTGGGAAGCTGGACGGAACCACAAAAAACGAAAATAGAGATAGGTTTGAATAAGTACCTAGTGAGAGAAGACATACATTTTCTCAATGGCAACTGAGATACCTCAAAGAGTTGGCCGAAAAATTGCTGCTTCACATATCTGGTGCTTAAACCAAACCAGATGATGAAACTTTTGTACAAGCGCCTTGTTAATGAGACCCAGATCGGGCACGCTGCATTACTTCATCCCATAGGTACTCTGCGCTTGAATTGTTGAGTGCAGAAAACTGGTGTCAAGGCTGCCAATATTATCGATCAGTCAAAACGCTCAAGCACCCAATCTGTTGTCCCAGATCTGGTTATGTTATGGTATTGCTTGAGGGAGGGCGCAAGAAGGCCGGCCGGGGGTCTTGCCCACGGCCGGTGGCAAGAGGGAAGGGATTTTCTTCTTAATTCTTGCTTGATTAGATTGATACATCTCCTCTCCTTATATAGAGAGGTTTACTTGACTCCCAAGCAAGGCTTACTTGACCCCTAAGCAAGTGACCCTTATCTCTAATTAACCCTAAGACTAATGGGCTATACTGCCAGCCCAGGCCCATGACGTACTCTAACACTACACCCCACCTGGACATGCAGCTCGTCCTCGAGCTGCAACCTAACCAACTTATAACGATGACTCGACGCGACACAAACCTCACACTTAAAAACAAGACTTTTACATCTCGGCTTGGTTTATTACTCTCAACCTAAAATGGGCTGGGACGCTCTATTTTGGACCCCTTAACAAAAAGTGGACACCATCCGCATGACGTACGTGCACGTGTACAGCCACCTGGATCCCATGGACACCATCTGGACAAACGGAGTGCATGTGTACGGCCACCTGGAAGAGGTCGCAAGAGCGACGAGCGGAGGCGCCCTCGCGGCGGCCGGCGGCGAATGCAGTGGTGTTACGCGGTGCGCTCCTGTCGAGGAGGTGTGAGCCCTCCCAACCGCTGATGTCGCAGACTTTGAGGTCGCTGCACACGGGGAAAACAGGATACCCGCCGCTCGTGGGGGAAACCGCATGCCCAAGAGCCCCGACGCAGCGGACGAGATCGAGGTCCTTGGCGCAGCGAAGGGCAACTTGGAGGAGCGGCAGCTGCAGACCACGCATCTCCCGCACACGCCGGCGCGCTAGGAGGCCGCGCGCAGCAGCCTGCAGCCTCACCGCCGCCGACACGTGGCGGGTAGCGATCCAAGACGGAAACGGTGAAAAGCATATGACAAAGTCAATTGGATAGTGTTCTTCTCAAAATAGATTTTGAGAGAGCATATGACAAAGTCAATTGGAATTTCTTGCAACAAACTCTTCGCATGAAAGGGTTTGATCCTTTGTGGTGCGACTGGATTAATTCTATTGTCAACAAAGGAAGTGTCGACATTAAAGTAAACAATGCCATAGGGCATTATTTTTAGACCAAAAAGGGGCTTAGGCAAGGGGACCTCCTTTCGCCGATCTTGTTTAACATGGTGGCTGATATGTTAGCAATCTTAATAGCTAGAGCCAAAGAAGATGGTCAAGTTGCTGGATTAATTCCTCATCTAGTTGAAGGAGGAATCTCGCTTCTCCAATATGCAGATGATACAATAATCTTTTTGGAACACAATCTGGAAAAAGCTTTGAATATGAAGTTATTCTTATGTATTTTTTAGCAACTTTGCGGGTTGAAGATTAACTTTCATAAGAGCGAGTTATTTTGTTTTGGTAAAGCAAAAGATGTTAAAGAACAGTATATGGATATTTTTGGCTGTGAGGAGGGGGCCTTCCCTTTTAGATATTTGGGGATCCCAATTCACTTCAGAAAACTAAAGAATGGTGAATGGAAGCCGGTAGAGGACCGTTTTGAAGTCAAGCTTAGTAGTTGGATTGGTAAGTTACTATCATATGGGGATCGTCTTGTGCTTATCAACTCAGTGCTTACTAGTTTGCCCATGTTTATGTTATCCTTTCTTGAGATTCCCATAGGGGTGTGTAAGAGATTGGATTTCTTTAGGTCGAGATTCTTTTGGCAAAGTGATAGACACAAAAGAAAGTATAGGCTTTCTAAGTGGAACATCATTTGTCGCCCCAAAGATCAAGGGGGACTTGGGATAGAAGTTCTACATGTTAAGAACAAGTGTTTTACTCAGCAAGTGGCTGTTTAAACTCTTGAATGAGAGGGGGGTATGGCAGGAGCTGCTTCAAAATAAATACCTTCACTCAAATACTCTATCACAAGTTAAAATTAAAGTGGATAACTCACCTTTTTGGAAGGGCCTGATGAAGGTAAAAGAAGATTTTTTCGACAGGGCTCCCTTTAAAGTAGGGAATGGCATGGATACTTGTTTTTGGGAGGATCATTGGCTGGGGGATAAGCCTCTTGCCAAACAATATCCCTCCTTATACAATATTGTCCAGCATAAAAATATAACTATTGCAAATGTTCTATCGGGGGTTCCTATTAATATGGCATTTAGAAGGAACCTTACTGGAAATAGATGGATGCGATGGTTACATCTTCTAGGTCGATTAATAGATGTTAATCTGAACCATGAAGACGATAAATTTATTTGGAATCTTACCTCATCTGGTGTGTTTTCGGTGAAGTCTATGTATCTCGATTATTTGAATGGGCACACTACGTCCCTTAGAAAGTATTTATGGAGAATCAAAGTGTCACTGAAGATAAGGATTTTCATGTGGTTTCTACATAGGAAAGTTATTTTAACTAAGGATAATCTGCTTAAAAGGAACTGGCATGGTGACAAATCATGCTGCTTCTGTAATGAAGATGAAACTATTCAACACTTATTCTTTGATTGCTCACTAGCGAAAATAGTCTGGCGAGTTGTCCATATGGCTTTTGGGTTGGCACCTCCTAGAAACATCACTAATTTATTTGGGAACTGGTTGCAAGGAATTGATAAAGTCATAAAAAGCCAAATTAGAGTTGGGGTTTGTGCTTTGTTATGGGCTTTTTGGCATGTCCGAAATGAGTTAACTTTTAACAAATCAGAAGGTGCTTCTTTTTTGCAGGTTATCCCGCTTGCTACGCATTGGACCCGTATATGGTTATGTCTACAGCCGGAGGCGCACAGACAGGCCATGGATTTTGGATGCAGCCACCTAGATTCGGTTGCGCGGCGTTTGTTCAGCCGGTGTGGTTGGCAGCTTGATCGCAGACTCACATGTTGATACATAGGCACAACACTCTTTCTGCTTTATTTAGGTGGCTGATTCATGCCGAGACTCTTTCCGATCCTTGAATTGTAATAAGTGTAACCTTAGCTACTAAGCTAAGTATGGATGGTTTGGTCCTAATAATCAAAATAAAGGCCGTATGTATTCTTTCAATGCAGAGACCGGGGTTTTTATCCCCATTTCGAAAAAAGACGGAAGCGGTGACGGCGAGGGCGGGAACCGGACTTGGATCGGAACTCCCGCCGGCGCGGTCGTAGCTGGCCCAGGGCTGAGTGGCAGCGGCGGCTGCTGCAGCAGGGCCATGGCCGCGACGGGGCCCGCGAGGGGCTGGGACGGCCACGGCAACCAGGGCGGGGTGGTGGCGGCGACCGCGGCGGAGACCGCCAGATGTGGCGGCTGCCACGGCAGGAGCAGCGGCCTGGTGGTGGCGGCTGGTGATGCGGCCGCGGCGGCCCATAGGGCCCGGCCAAGTAGAGGTGGATCTCCTGGACCACGGTGGCGAGATCACGGAGGGTTGCGGTCATCTCCGCCGGGGAGAGAACGGCGGGGGCGTCGGAGTGCGGCGGCGGCGGGTGGGAAGAACTCGGTGGAGGGCTGGACATGATCGAACCCGGGAAAGCTGATACCAAGTGTTATGGTATTGCTTGAGGGAGGGCGCAAGAAGGCCGGCCAGGGGCCTTGCCCACGGCCAGTGGCAAGAGGGAAGGGATTTCCTTCTTAATTCTTGCTTGATTAGATTGATACATCTCCTCTCCTTACATAGAGAGGTTTACTTGACTCCCAAACAAGGCTTACTTGACCCCTAAGCAAGTGACCCTTATCTCTAATTAACCCTAAGACTAATGGGCTATACTGCCAGCCCAGGCCCATGACGTACTCTAACAGGTTAGCACGCCAGATGATTGACAGATGATCTGCAATATCAAAATTCAATCAGAAGAGATGGATACCAGGGGGTATATTCAGTTGTAAACAACCGTAAGCAGACATAACAGCATCCGAAATGTCGAGAAAACTAATGAAAAGAGCTTATATATGAGTCCAACTGTAACAGTGGCGCCAAGCTTGCTTGATGCATGTCTGGCTTGCCAAAGACATAACATTAATGTTGTGCAAATCGTTAAAAGCGACGACATGCAACTGCTGACTAAGTGGAAGATATATTGCAGGAAAAAACACTGGTTATCTTAGCAGTATCTTGGCGAGACAAGATAGGCAAACATTTGTTTATAGTTATATAACTCTTGAGTCAAAACACATACAAAGAATTGAGGAAAAATACATTCCAGTGAATCCCAAATCCTATAGTATAACATAAGCAAAACAGCTACTCCACGTTCAAGCAAATTTAAATTTATACTGGAATACTCATAGGATAAAGGACTAGGCAGAGCATCAGATATGAAGATGTACCGGCCAAAGTAGTGCTGAATCTTTAAGGCTTAGATGTTGCTGGATCTAGCGTTCCTCTGCCCACAGTTCGCTCTTCTCGATACCGCAGTGACAGAGCAGAGCCCAGACTAGGGCCACGAGCTCGGCCCCAAACTGGAGGGCCTCCCCGGCGCTTCTGTCTTAGAACTTGCTGCAGTCTGTACAAGTATGTCAGCCCATACCTTGGCTAGGATGTCCCAGCGATCCTCACTCTTGATCAGTTCCTTCCCCATCATGGCGTCCTGTACCAATATGTTTCCACACAGCTTGATATCCTGCAGGGCACCTGCAGCTTCATGTGATAATGCAATGAGCTTATCATACTTGCTCTTTGGCGAGTTGCAGCCTCCAAGAATGTCGTGAGCATGCTGAATAATGTCCAAGGGTAGCTTCTTAGACGCAAAAACATTTTCCGGCAGCAGGTTGGGCTTGGAAATCAGGAGGTGGAGACAGTACCGTGACAAGTGATTGGCCACCATATTTGCCTTGCTGAGGTTGCCGGCAAGATCAGTCCTTGTATTTCCACCAAACAACCTAAATAATTCTGTATTACAGCTGATATTGCCTCGGTCATGCTCAAGCTGCACCTGACAGAGGCTTGTCGCAATGTGCCAGACCAGAATAACATGGGAGCAACTTGGTAGCTCAAGGCATGCCGACCAATACCGTTGTGCTCTGTCACTGACACGAGGTGAGGGAAGGCGGTGCCCTGGCAGGCCTTGTTCGTCCATGTAGCGCCCTAGTGCCTGGATAACAGCAGCTACCACAGAGTCGCAACGCGTCCAGCTGCTAAGAAAAACTGCCGCATAGTTAATAACTGAATTTGGCCTCAACTTCCCTTGACGATTGCAGAAAGTCATACCGGCTTGTAAAAGTAACAACCAGTCTCTCTGAAAAGATAACAGGGACAAATGATATCATGCTCTTAAAGACATGCATGCTCCGTACACTTGTTGTTGCGGCAATTCACATATTTGCACACGAGCAGTATTACTCATCCAATTTGATGAGATGTATCTGAGTACTTCAGCAGCAGCTTCCATTACTAATATGATGAACATGGCTGCCAGTGTAATAAGGCGATCAGCTTTACCGTCTTGACTGATATACCTTAGAAGCCACCCGAAGCAGGTGAACTGCAGCACACACTTTAGGGCAGGAAAGAAGAGTGAGTGAAGCCCTTGGCAGAAGACCATAGGGTAACCAGTATGGATGTGCTGACCAAGGAACAAAAGATCCATCTGCAGCCTGCAGGATACCGGCTAGCACACTGTTGTTGCCATTGTCATCGCCGTGGACGATCCGCGAGGAAATTAGATCCTTGGTCATGGAAATTGTGTCCTCATGCAGCCTTCCTCCTTCGATCCGACACCGGAGCAGCCGGGACAGCGCAAAGGCCAGGGTCAGATCCTTGATTTCTTAATATTGACAGGGACAGCTACCCCACTTCTATCAATTGTAGGGACAGATGAGAAATAATAATTTCATGATGTGCTAGCAAAAACACAAAATTCTTGCAGTAAACCACCATCTAACTGAAAAGGTATTTTCAATGCAGCAAAGAATTGCCTGATCTCACACTTTCCTCCTTCCAACATGTATATCAATATGACACAATGATGTAATGGACATAATCATATTATAAGTTTCACATGGGATTAGCAACACCCAAATCAACACATAACAGACATGCTATAGCAGACAACCAACATCCAGTTAGGAAAATATGAAATTACTCAGAGTGAAAACCAAAACAGGAATTGCTAGCTTACTACTCAGAGTGAAAACCTTGTTGTGCCAGTCAATGATTACCAGCTTCCATAGCCCATTATTTGTTCACGGAAATATGAAATTAGCCGGCACTTTCCCTTTGCAAGCGGACACATAGTCTTCAGCGAGGTGTGGCGCAGCTTCCTCGTGAGGGCATATGTACTTCTCCACAAATAACTTTTCGGTCACCATGACTACTGAATAGTAGCTCCGCTCCTGCTCTATCAATACCTTCTTCTTAAGAAACTCCAGCACATAATACCGGGGTCTGAGCCGGCCCTCCAAGCTATAAGAGACAATTGCGGGACGATGAGCAACGTACGCAGGTTCCAGCCCCACCACAGATATCAGGAAATCAGACCTGCCCTGCAGCATGTCCTTGGACTTTGTCAGCAGTGGCGGAGCCCTAGACACGGCAATGCCCACCTCAGCATCCGACCACATAAAGGTCTTCTTCAAGTATTCTAGTTTGGCAGCGATTGTCTCCTCACAGTCAAATGCAACAGCGTGCAGGGCGTGCCTGAACATCGGAGAGCCACGGGGCACACCTAAACCTTCAGCGCAAGCCACGATCTCCCGGATACGCTCCAGGTTGTCCGTGAGCATCCTCGGCACAGCTACGCCCGGTTTGGCAATATCACAATCACTTAGCCCGCACTCCCGGAGGACCGCGACATTGGGCTTCACAGACCTCTCGAGCTTGAATGCGAGGAGCCTAGTGTTGAACTTCAACGCTCGGAAGAAGTTGTCGAAGGAGCCAAAGAGGGGCAGGTAGTACTGCAGCTTGGAGACGATGGTCTTACATCGGAATTGGCTTGGGTAGTGCGAGGCGAGGCAGGAAACCTCAGAATGCAATAGACCGAGACCGGTGAGCCCAACGAAGACGGGGTCCAGGGTTCTCTCCACGCCAGCGGAGAGGAAAACCGGGTCCTTCGCGACCAGGGCGGCGACTTGGGCGCCTGAGAGCCCGAGGTCGGCGAGGAAGGCGAGGACGGTGCCGGCCTTGGAGGGGGGCTTGAGGTGGGAGAGCTTCGGGGCGGCCTTGAGGGCCTGTTGTCGGGTGAGGCCGCAGGTGTCGACGAGGTACTCCTCGGCCGCGAATCGGGGGCCAGCGACGGGCGCGGCAGCGGAGATGAGGCGGTGGAAACAGGAGACGGGGTACTTGTAAACCTGGGGATGGTTTTCCTTTAACCGGGTGTGTTGGTTCGGTTTCTGCATGCGGGCTTGTTTAGTTTAGGTGCTAATGGGCTGAGGCAAAGAACAGTTCGGTTTAATTCGGTTTCGTGTAAATATAGTTTGGGTGTGGTTGGGTATGGCCCCAACGGGTTTGGTTCCAAACAGGCCTAAACCGTGGGTGCCAACCGGTTCGAAAGATTGGTTCCTAGGCAATCTTTACCTGGCGCTGATACGGAAGCTAATCGATCGACATCGGTGCCGAGCATGTCGCTCATTAACTTCTTCCTCGGCCAGCAGCCTGAACGCCCCATCATATGCCTCCCGCCCGTCGACAGGATTGCCACACCGCCGATGACGGCCAAGAGCTCTGTCTCTGACGGAGAGGTCGCTATGAGGGCGAGATTACCACACGTCGCCAATGACGGCCAAGGGGAGGTCGCAGCTTTGCTTCCGACGATGGTTTCCACGTCGCCATTGGTCGCCGTTCCGTCGACAAGAGGGGCTGGTCGCCGTGCCGCTGCCGAGTCGCGACGCACCTCAGTCACACGGCGCCGTGCGTGAGCCGTGAGCGCACAACTTGACCGTCGAGGCCGAGGCAAGACGGCAAACGAGGCCAAGCTGAAGGCTCTTGGCGCCGCCCGCGTCGAGCGCACTCAACTCGTCGGCATCCACACTAAGCTACTCCGAGAGCACGCTGTTTGCCGGGGCGGCGGCCGATGACATGCCGTCGGCGTCGATAAGAATGTGGCAACGCCGGGGCCATGCTCATGAAGAAAATAACCAGCTTGTCGGACACGACTCACGGCATTGGAGGACTTCCGGCGACGTGCCGGACACGACTCCCGGCGGCGAGGACTCCCAGCGTGCCAGACACAACTTCACCGCCCGACAGCCCTCGCTGCTCCATGTGTCGCCCGGAGGCATCACCTACAGCTAGCTAGCTAGCTCCCTGCCCGTGGTGTGCATATCTGTGCATGCGGTGGTGGCAACCGTAGTGAGCTAACTCTGTTAGCTAGTCAACCCATTTGATCATACAGGTCTAAAACCATTTCCGATAATGGTTCCAGCCCACAGGTCAAGACCTAGTTAAGTTTGGTTTGGGTGAAAAATAAATCAGATCTAGTTTTGGTTGGGCTGACATACGTATCAAATGGGTTTGGTTTTGGTTCGGGTGCCAACTTTGCTCACGTGGGTTTGGTGGAGGTTTGGTTTAGTTCTCGAACCATTCTCAGGATTAGGTACTTGGAGGGATAGGTGGCGGGAGACAAGAGGATATGTGTGAGGACGCAGTTCCGGAGGCGGAGCATGGCGAAGGCGATGGCGTGGCGGCGCCGGCGGCTGTTGGTGCGAAACTGAAACTCTCTCCTCGTTTTCACAAGACAGCGACGCAGCATAAAAGGAGGCCCAGGAAGAGTTTCCCAGGAGCCCAACTTGTGGGCCTTGAAGCCTTGTCACTCTATGCGCTGCAAAGGGCGTTCCCAAACAGAAATCCGGACCTAAACAGCGTTTTCGGCTGGAAACGACCGATTTTCCACTCGCGTTCTCAGACCGAGTTCCTAGGTCGACATATTTTCGCTTAAATTTGGCTCAAATTCGTCCAGTTTTCGGCATATTTCGGTATAATACGAATATAGAGCAATGTTCGACATAGTTCTGGATAAAATCAACCACAGTTCGGCATAAAATTTAAACATAGTTTGGTGAACAATAAAAATACAACATATTTCAGCCTAATTCGGTCAGATTCATTCTAGACATCTATGTGCTTCCCCTACGTATCCATAGGTGCTCAACCAGATCATCCTGCAGCTGTTGATGCACTATCGAGTCTCGAATCTCCTGATGCATGGAGATGAAGGCAGCCCAGGTTGGCGACACCTGGTGATCAGACTATGCAAGAGGTCCCTGTCTGTAGTATGGCTCGTTTTGCCCGACCAAACTCACTGGGTCCTTCCTCTCATGGCGGTGGACTCAGCCATGCGAAGATAGTTATCAGCACTGCCACCTGGCGCTTCATATGCAAGCAACCTCATCGCCACTATGCACTTCTGTAGTGAGGAAAACCCAACCATGCTGGTGCAGTCTTTCTTGCACACGAAATAGGAGTCGAATTTCCGGACGGAGTGCAGGATCTCGAGGAAGAGCTTCCGGCTCATCCTGAAACGGCACCGAAACACAGCTTCTTCGTGGAGCGGCTCATCGGCGAAGTAGTCAGCGTACAGCATGTAGTAGCCCTCCGCCCGCTGCCTTGCTTTGCACTTCCGGCGACCCTTTGCCGAGCCTCCATGCTTCGGCGTTGCAGTCTGCATGTACAGCCATGCCAGGGAGGCGAGGACCTGCACGTGATCTACATCTTCAGCGGCTGCGGTGTTCTCTTCCTCCAGCAACACGGCGAACACCTCTTCATCGTCGGAGTTCATGGCCGAACGGGTCAATCGTCGAACACTTGGCGGGCGAGGTGGTGGGAGCTAGAAGCGTGGCCGAGCTACGGCGAAGGAAGGACGGCGAAAGTGCCCTAGGTTGCTGGGGGAACTTGCGGAGGTGGCGGCGGACCGATCTACAAGCGCGAGTTCGGCTTGAATCGGCGGAGCTTCGCCGGCGCAAGCATGACGGCGAGGCGGCTGGGGGTGAAATCCTTCGCCGCGGGGGAGGCGACTAGTGATGGAAAATGGGATGTCTCGCCGACAGGGCTGGCCCACCCTCGTTTTCTCTACATCCGGCATTCCCATGCCGTTCCCGATGCCTCGGGTTCGGCCTAGGAACGCCGGACCAATTCTGGGCCAAATCCTGACGAAACCGGCGTCCTGGAAACGCGACTGGGCGAAATTTCGGCGTCCGGACCAAAAATAGACGATGGGAACGTCTTCCTGAAAACACGAGTGGAGATGCTCTTAGAAATAAAACATGACATTGTTGGACATAAAAAACAAAGTTAAATGTGTTGTTAGATTATTATTGTTAACTTTCAGCTCTGATTCAAATACAGAGTTTATAGAGTACAAAATTGCCTACATCCAAGATTTCTTAAGCAAGAGATGCTGTGGGAACACAAGAACAGGAAGGAACGCCAGGACTTGGTTGAGCAAGGTGATGATCCCAATAATTTATTTTTTCGATGTTTTCCCTTGGCTTTGTTGAATTCTCTAAACAAACTTCATTTTGGAATATTAACAAAAACAATATGTTTGAATTCTTCCGTGGATTTATTGGATTCTCTGAAGAAATTAAATTGTCTTGGTGACTTGTTTTATTCCTAACTTTATGTAAGAGGTGTAATAATATGACTATCCAGAGTATAAACCTTGCTTTGAGAACTTTTATAGAAATCTAGAATATTTATGTTGCATTTTATTTGCACCTAAATGGATCTTCTGAATAACTTGATTTAATTTCCAAAAAATAAGAAAATATTTCGAAATGTAATAAACATGTGCGGAAGTATTCCACCGTGTTCTTATTTTTCTACAAATATTTTTATAATGCTCTTTTATAGCGGTTTAATAAACCCTAAAACTATATTTAGGGGTTTATTATCTAAGGCAAACATGATCTTTGGTAAAACAAGTGTGGTAGAAGACGCAGCCCAACGGCACGACCCACATACGACATGTCCCTCGCCGTAGCTTGGCACCGATGTCCCGCTGTTGTTCACGACGAACCCATCAGGCCAGGAAGACAGAGGTGTACATATATAGCGGTCGGTCGCTAGCGATCGAGAGCCCAGTGCCATGACCCAGCATACAATTGCATGTGTAGTACACTATATTCGTTGACATGACATTCACAGAACACCGTTCTGTAAATATCACATCCCTCAGAGTGATACAACAGAAATATTGCGGGTCCACATTACAAACATACACACTTCATCATTATTACAAACCAGAAGTTCCAAACTTCAAGTGATACAAAATTACAAACCAAACTTAAGTAGTTTCAGCGGAAGATATAAAGTTTAAACTCATACTCCGAATTGAGCTCAACAACTTATTTTATAAGGTTTAGGCTGCTCGGCTCAACTGGTTTACTAATAACTAAGGCAACTACTCGGACTAGTTGCCCTCCACCCCATAGCGTATTTCGTAGTCCACCCCTTCCACTCCTCTGGACAGGTTTGGCTCCTCGTAGTAGACATCCTCTTGCCCTTCAGCCACATACATCGAAGTGTCTTCTAGCTTCTCAGAGTCTAAGCAGGGGGTTCAAAGGAAAGGATGAGTAACAGCGTTACCCAGCAAATTCATTATATGTAAGGTGGGAAGTTTGATGCTCTATCTACCACCTCGGACTATCAGTCCTTGTCTCCATGCATTTTTCATAAATATTTCTTCAAAGATTGATTTTATTATCAAAAACTATGCCCATCAGCCTTCACAGGTTGACCAGAACTTCATGGAGTTCTTTTCCTGCCGCGTTCGTAGCTCCTTTCAGGAACAGAGAGTAACAAGTTACAGTTCTTACACTCTGCAGAGGTGCGTTGCTTTATTCATGAGAGATCAACTCTTTGTTGCACAACCAGGCGTACTTTCCTGTCCACAATTCCGTGATGTGGGGCCTAGTAGGTGATCCAAGCCAATCACTGCCCCTCTCCACGACCCCATATGTCTGCACGATCCTCCGGGCCGAGCTACATTTCCGTTAAGCCCCCTTTCAGGCAAGCTACAACCCTGATAAGTTCCCAAAGACTCTATGAGCCGGTTATGCCCCTGGCAAGCTCCATAAATGTCTGACTATACCTCCAGCAGCCACTCATAGATAATCTAGATACCAAAATCGTGGGGCCTAAGGGTGCCCACCCATATGCTAGATCCGCACAAGGAATCACAGCGTCACGTTAAGGTCATCTTGCCTGCATGTGAAAGGAAGAAGTCCAGCTGACTTCTCCGTCCCATTCCAAATCTCATGGTTAACGCGTAATATACAGCGCTAGAATCACTGATGTCATAGGTTGTTAGTCCTATGGTGACTTGTGCAATTGGAACCCTAAGTTCCATTGCCAATCTTAAATTTATCATCACTTAGGATGATAACCACATCTTATTTACTAGAGAAGATAATATTTTCTTTCTTCATATCATAGATGATAACACACAATTTGCAATATCTTTGATAAAGACTCTTCAAAGGACATGAGAAAGTGATGAATTTGCCTTGTGACTGCAAGGTAGTGAAGTCATATGCTTCCACCTGACCTTGAGCTCCAGTTTCTACAGAGAACATTATTGCCCCGTAAGGACAATATTTAAAGAAGCAAAATGCAATGCATAGTAATGTTATGCAATGGTTTATTATCTGCTTATTTCCGTGTTTTACCCTCTTAGTAAAAGTTTGCTGATTTCTTTAATTAATAAAAGGAAAGTAACACTTAAAAGTCTTTGAAATTTACCTAAACATTATATTTAGTATTTTTATAATGATTAGTATTATTTTAAGAGTTTAAAATTGAATTTATTTAGTTTTTAACTCTTTATTAAAAATTCAACTAAAATTCCTTTAAGGAAATAAGACTTTATTTTTATCACACTTAATTTACCTTTCAAAAATACATACTAGCATTTTCTATAATAGAACTCCTTTTTAGAATTGTAAAAATGAATTTTATTCAATTTCATGTGTTTGGTATATTTTTATAAAATTCCAAAGGAATATATACCTTAATAATAATAATTTTAAATTTAATTACCTAAAATTCCATTTGTTATTTTTCTTAAATAGAGGACATTTCTATGAGTCCATTGATATTTTATTTATATTTTTAGGATTTTTATTTTATTTCTTAGAGCCATTTAAGTCCTAGGGGTATTTTGGTCATTTGATAATTTAATTAGGCTTTTTCTTTTTAAACTGGACCTAGCCCATTGGACTGGCCCAGCCCTGACTCGGCCCATCTAGGCTGGTCAAACCCCCTCGAGCGACCCATTGCCACTCGATTTCTCCCCTTCTCTCTCTCGTACACCTCTTGTCTTGTCCCCGTAGTGCCGCCGCGCTGTTGATGCTATCGTGGCTCGATTCCGGCCTCCCTAGGCCACTCCGGCCGCTGTCGTGGTGTGTGGCGAGGTAGCCGACGCCTCTCCGACATTTGGTCCTGTTCGATTCGTCTATAAGCCCCTCTCCTGTCCAGGCTGACTCCACCTCAAACCCTAGGGTTTGGGGGTTGCCGGTGATGTGGAGTTTCGCCGCCCCGATGGTGCTGTGCTGGGCTTCTGGCGGTCCTATGGTGTCGCTGTTGTTGCCCGTGTGGCTGTGGCCACCGTGCCATGGCTTGGCGCGGGTTGCAACACCCTCGGGTGCTCCCCGTGCCGCCGTGTGCGCTCGCCGATTATTCTGCTTCCTCTTTTAAGTTCAGCGAGGACCACGGGTGAGTTCCTCTCCTCTCCCTCTCTTATTCTCTGGCTTACCTTGCTACCCTCTGAGTGCTTGCAATATATGAACCCTAATTCTGTCTGTCCATGGCACTAGGGTTCATCCCTTTGTGCTAGTGCTCATCCCTTGGTGCCATGTTTATCTGAGGTGGTTGATGGGTTCGTAGCATGGAAAACAAAAAATTTCTACCGCAAGAACGAACAAAACCCAGATCTAATCTAGATAAAAGCCAAGATCTATTCTATTAGACATGTGCAACGAGATAGATCTGTACTAACCCTTGTAGACCCGAAAGCGTTACGAGATCGGATCTCGTGGTTGATGTAGTCGATCACTTGCCGATCTCAAGATCGAGTAGACGATCCTTCCGGCGCCGCATTCCGGCAGCGCTTCCGCAGTCGGTCACACGTGCGGAGTCGAAGCAGACCTTCCTCTCCCTGTTCCAGCGAGCAGCAGAGGTAGTAGATCTTCTCCACGGAATCCCAGCAGCACGACGGTGTGGTGGTGGTGGTGGTGGAGTAGAGAATTCTGCAGGGCTTCGCCTAAGCCAGAGCAGAGGGAAGGAGGAGGAGAGAGGCAACTTGAGATCTAGAGAATAGAAGGGGGCAAGGGGCTTGTGCCTCCACCCCTCTATTTAAAGGAGGGAGGCGCCATGGGGAGGTGGAGTCCTTGTAGGACTCCCCTCTCCCTTGGCCGGCGGATCAAGGAGGTGGGGGGAGAGTCCTACTCCCCCACGAATCCTTGTCTTACCCCACAAGGATTCCTTGATCCTTTCTTGGTTTTCAAGTAAACTCCAAGAAATCTTCTAGAACCTTCCGGAACATTCCAAAACCTTCTAGAATCCCCATACAAATACTCTGGAACATTTCCTAACTTAGAAAATGATCCCCAATGTATGAATCTTATTCCCCGGACAATTCCGGATCTCCTCGTGATGTCCCGGATCCAATCCGAGACTCCGAACAACATTCGGTCTCCAACGCACATTCCCTATCTACTTAAAACAACTTCGAACCTTAAGTGTGTCACCCTACAGTTCGTGAATATGCAGACATGATGGAGACACCTCTCCGATCAATAACCATCAGCGGTATCTGGAGATCCATAACGGCTCCCACATACTCAACGATGACTTCGTGATCGATAAACCATTAACATACGAAATCAATTCCCTTTGTCACGCGATACTCTACTTATCCGAGGTTTGATCGTCGGTATCTCCATACCTAGTTCTACCTTGTTACTGATAAGTACTCTTTACTCGTTCCATGATATGCCATCCCTTGTGACCTAGTCACATGCTTGCAAGCTAACTAGATGACATTCCACCGAGAGGGCCCAGAGCATATCTATCCGTCATATGGATGGACAAATCCCAATCTTGGTCCATGCGCTTCAACACATACTTTCAGAATACCCAATGTCACCTTTATAACCACCCAGTTACGAAGCGGCGTTTGATGTCATCAAAGTACCCATCCGGTGATGGTGATTAATATAACCTCATGGTCGAAGGATTAGGTTACTATGCATTTGAAAATCTTGTAGCAAAACGAACTTAATGACTTGATCTTATGCTATGCTTACTATGGGTGTGTGTCCATCACATCATTCTCCTAATGATATGACCTTGTTATTAACGACATCCAATGTCCATGATTAGGAAACCATGATCATCCATTAATCAACAAGCTAGTTTAACAAGAGGCTTACTAGGGACTCTTTTATGTTTACAAAACACACAAGTATTAATGTTTCCGGTTAATACAATTATAGCATGGGATGTAAACATTTATCATAAACATAAAGATATAATAATAACCACTTTATTATTGCCTCTTGGGCATATCTCCAACAGTCTCCCACTTGCACTAGAGTCAATAATCTAGTTAAAAATTTGTGCATTCAACACCTATGGCTTTCTGGTGTTGTATAGACACTATTGATAGTGGAAAACATAATCTTCGGATCTGACACTTCCAGGTCCGTGTGTATTTGCATTTCCTTGTGTCTCTACGCATTACTCATTCTCCAATGAGATGGCATTGTATAAATTTGCTCCTTTGGTGAGACCTTTAGTTCCTTGGGATTAAATCATGTTGATACAATTGTCATACAATGTATCTTCATAGTATTATCCCGCTATGAACCACACCTAGTTTGATAACAAACTACTTGACGCAAATGCCCTCATTTGCTGCTACAATAGCAGTCATATACTTAGCCTTTTGTTGTAGTATCTGTCATAATGTTTTAACTTTGGTACTCAACCAAATCCGTTATGGAACTTCCTTTCCATTACATTGTGCCACCCATAGCTTAAATTGAGATAAACTTTATTTGTGACAAAAGTAGTATCAATGCAACAATTTACAATGAACTATTTGTCACCACTATATAAATAATATATTCTTAGTTCTTCCAAAGATCATAGGAATATCCCTACTATTGTCCAATGATCATCTTATGAGTCATTCTGGTATATGCTCATAACATTTAGAGCATAGGACATATCTGGATGTGTACATCTCAAAGAATGATTGATCAAAATATTCTTGTGATTTCACCAAGTGTCAAAACACTTGAATCTCGTGTCAACACACTTGAATCTTGATTCAGTACTTTCCGTGCGTCAAGAACCTTTCTTGTTGTTTCCATATTGAACTCATTCAACATCTTATCTATGTACATTTGGCAAAACCATATTAAAGCCTCAATCTATCCATATAGACATTGATGCCTAATTCTTGGGTTATGCCTAAGTCTTTCATCGAAATGAAATTCTTAACCTGTGTCAATAAAAGATACATCATTTCTAATCAACAATATGTATTTCACATAATGTATTAGAAATATGTCTTAGCGCTCTCACTTAATTTCTTGCAAAATGCAAACATCTTCATCGTCTCTGATGAAATTAAACCTTTTAACGGTTTTATCACGGTGAAGATTCCAACTCCGTGATGCTCACTTCAACCATTGAAGTTTTGCATACTCTTTTAGCATCCTTTGAATTAACAAAACCCTTTGGATCGTGTCATGTACACGTCCTAGGTAACCATTCTATTAGAAGAACTTGTTTTGTTTGTTCAACTACCATATACAAAAATATATGTAGTGGTTGCTACATTAATCCGTCCAGACTAAATATCGCTATGAAAGATCAAATCTTATCATAGTCAATTCCTTGAACATTGTCGTAAACTCTTTTCGACATGTCAACTATTTCATAGATGTGAAACATCCATGTCTATTTCTTTATAGATCCATATACGACTGTAAGGTCTTGCACCTTTCCAGAGGGTCTTTCAAATTCAAAGCTTGATTTCTCGTGTATGGAATTATCATGGATTTTATGGCTTCAAGCCACTTAACGAAGTCAGGGCCCATCATTGCTTCTTTGCATGTAGTCGGTTCATCATTGTCAAACAACAATGATTTAACTCTCAAATCTTGGCATTTGATTACTTACCCGACCTACTTGATCCAATAGGAACTTAGATCTCCGTGACCACAACCTTTGAGGCACGTGAGCCATGAGCATTGTTGCTGCCTCCGGGACACTTACTGATGCTGCGCAACTCAGCACATATTAGCCAAGGTTCAACAACCTTGTCAAAGTTCTATTGTCCTCCCACTTGATTTTTCACCAAAAATTCCTTCTCAAGAAACTCGACACTCTAAGCGACAAACAATTTTGTCTTCGGTGTTATGGAGGATTACCCAATGGTTATTCGAAATAACCTACAAAGACATGCTCATCCTACTTTGGTTGTAAACACTTTACTTATGCCTAGCATACCAAAAATTTAAGAAAGGACAACCTGGGTTTTATCCCAAACCATGACTTATATGGTGTCATTTCAACGGATCACGATGGAGCTCTTTTCAGTGTAAAAGCGGTAGTCACTAAAGCTTTAATCTTTAAAATATAATGGCAGTTTTATAAATGACACCTTTGATCTTACCATGTAAAACAAGGTTTCATTACATATCTCGAACACTCCATACTCCTATGGTGTTTTGGGAAATGCAAATCCATGGAACGATTCCTCAAATCTTAGGTGTTTTGCTAAACTTGTAACTCAAACATCTTTCTTTATGATCCAATCATAAACTTTTTTATTTTCTTGTTACAATGATTTTCCACTTCATCTTGAAAGTCTTTGAACATTTTCAAATGTTTCATACTTCTTCCTTATTGAGTAAGTATATACATATACTCACTCGAATCTTCGGAGAAAGCATTTGAAGTTGAAATCCATCGCCCACGACTACACATAATGGACTGTATACATCAATATGTACAAATTCCAACCAGTTAGTCGTATGTTCCTCTTTTGGCCTACGAACGGAGTTCTAGTTATCTCCAGGAAAGTATCACAAGCGTCATTTGATCAAAATCAAAGACTCCAAAAATTCCATCAACATGGCGTTTCTTCATGTTTTCTTTCCAATATAATTTAAACAGCGATGTCACTTCATAAGTGATCTTTCAATCAATTGTCTTTCGACATTTTAGCATTAGTTTTATGGATGTGATTTCTCCAACGAGATTTGTAAATCATCCATCTTTTATGGAATACGGTAATTATTTGAACAACCTTTTGTCGTCATAATACCTGATCAAAATAACAATTATTGAAACAAATCTTGAAGGTAAGCTTTGATGTTAATGAGCAACACAACAACCCTTTGTTTGTTTTCGATGAACATCATCACATATTCTCTTGCTAGTACTTAGGCCATTGCAGTTCATGAATTGTGTTGTCCTGTATGACACTCCATACCAACCAATTCGGTATCCAATATCGCAGAACCACATTGTTTAACAACCAAGGAATACAGCCATAACATGTATCTCCTATATACCTAAGTTGGACATCTCCAATCTTTTCTTTTCTGCCAAATATTTTTTAGATTCTCTTTCAACAATTCCTTTTCTTTTAAAAGAATATATCAACATCAATAGTGGTGTCATTCACATGACACATAGTACAAAGTGTGTATAGTCAAATACTAATACCTTTGGACTTGCACTTTGAAGTGGATCACCTTCATCAAATGTTTGGCATTCTTTCAAAGTTCCATTCTTTAGTAATCTTTTAGTGTAGTAAACATTTTACTTACATCTTCTATTCATCCTTATCATGACAACTTTCATGATCAAGCTGCTATAGCTTATAAAGGTGAATTGCGAGTATAATGTTTCTTTTCCAAAACCTTTTGGAGGATTAGGACGACTAGCGTCTCCAACCTTCACAAATTCTCATCAAATATGAGGACATATACTCTATCATGTTGTAACCAACACATTGTTTTAGATATCGCAATACCTTTCACATATGATGGTTTCTGAAACATTGCTTTCAGCTCTTAGATAAACTTGATATTAAAAACAATCTTTTGAGTATCAAGAATCATGGAGGCAAACATGATACATTAGATACTAACACTAGAATTGTTACTCTTGATTAAATACTGTTTATTAAACTTCACAGAGTAAACGGAGTTTGCTGAAGGTTTGCAATAGTACTTTTAACTTTAGATTGACACTCAAAACAATACAATACCAGTTCGTAAAGCAAATATCCAGAATTTCTATAGTTCCACTATCTCAACTATAACTAAGCGTATGGTGGTGAACGGATGCCAATGACTACAACAAACTATGCAAATTCACTTTGATTGTGTTTATGATAAATTGAGTTTGACTAATCCAAATTACAAATGAACTCCCACTCAAAACAACATCCCTCCAGTTGTTTTAGTGATTACACGAACCAAAACCACTACACCAAGTCCGATCATCACGTGAGATGATGTAGCTTTAAAGGCGAACAATCAACATGTTCATCATATCATCCATATGACTCATGCTTTACCTTTCGGTATTCCGTGTTCCGAGACCATGTCTGTACATGCTAGGCTCGTCAAGGTTAACCTTAGTATCCACATGTGCAAATCTGGCTTGCACCCGTCGTATGCACACGTAGAATCTATCACACCCGATCATCACGAGATGCTTCGAAACGACGAGTCTTAGCAATGGTGCCTACTAAGGACGAACACTTTATTACTTGATATTTAGTGAGAGGGATCATCTTATAATGCTACGTCGCTATCTAAGCAATACAAGATGCATAAAGGATTAACATCACAGGCAATTCATAATTAGTGTGATATGATATGGCCCTTTCTTCTTATGCCTTTGATCTCCATCTCCAAAGCACGGACATGATCTCCATCATCACCAGCATTGCGTCAAGGTCAGTGGCGCCGCTTCATGGTTGTCCATCATCACTAGCAACTATTACAACTACTTGGAATAAAGCTATTACAAGATGAATAGACACGCATGTCTTAACAGAATTAAAGACAACCATTAGGCTCCTGCCGGTTGCCATATTACAACAAGGATCATTGCATACATCAAATATAATCACAATCACATGATGGCCATATCACATCACAAAACCCCTGCAAAAACAAGTTAGACGCCTCTAATTTTCTTTGCATGTTTTACGTGGTTTGGGGCTTTCGAATAAGAACGGATCTTACCTACGAAACTGAACCACAACGTTGATACAAGTGCTATCAAGTGCAAAGTGTAGACTGGATCTATACTATGATGGGAGAGACAGACACCCGCAAAGCCACTTGTGCAATACGAGTTGCACGTCAACTGTGGAGCAAGTCTCATGTGCGATGACATGTAAGGTTAGCCCGAGCCGCTTCATCCCACCATACCGCAAGATGCAAAGTACACAAAGCAAAAGACGGAACGAGCACCAACGCCCACAAAACCATTGTGTTCTACTCGTGCAACAGATCTACGCATAGACACGGCTCTGATACCACTGATGGGTTCGTAGCATGGAAAACAAAAAATTTCTACCGCAAGAACGAACAAAACCCAGATCTAATCTAGATAAAAGCCAAGATCTATTCTATTAGACATGTGCAACGAGATAGATCTGTACTAACCCTTGTAGACCCGAAAGCGTTACGAGATCGGATCTCGTGGTTGATGTAGTCGATCACTTGCCGATCTCAAGATCGAGTAGACGATCCTTCCGGCGCCGCATTCCGGCAGCGCTTCCGCAGTCGGTCACACGTGCGGAGTCGAAGCAGACCTTCCTCTCCCTGTTCCAGCGAGCAGCAGAGGTAGTAGATCTTCTCCACGAAATCCCAGCAGCACGACGGTGTGGTGGTGGTGGTGGAGTAGAGAATTCTGCAGGGCTTCGCCTAAGCCAGAGCAGAGGGAAGGAGGAGGAGAGAGGCAACTTGAGATCTAGAGAATAGAAGGGGGCAAGGGGCTTGTGCCTCCACCCCTCTATTTAAAGGAGGGAGGCGCCATGGGGAGGTGGAGTCCTTGTAGGACTCCCCTCTCCCTTGGCCGGCGGATCAAGGAGGTGGGGGGAGAGTCCTACTCCCCCACGAATCCTTGTCTTACCCCACAAGGATTCCTTGATCCTTTCTTGGTTTTCAAGTAAACTCCAAGAAATCTTCTAGAACCTTCCGGAACATTTCAAAACCTTCTAGAATCCCCATACAAATACTCTGGAACATTTCCTAACTTAGAAAATGATCCCCAATGTATGAATCTTATTCCCCGGACAATTCCGGATCTCCTCGTGATGTCCCGGATCCAATCCGAGACTCCGAACAACATTCGGTCTCCAACGCACATTCCATATCTACTTAAAACAACTTCGAACCTTAAGTGTGTCACCCTACGGTTCGTGAATATGCAGACATGATGGAGACACCTCTCCGATCAATAACCATCAGCGGGATCTAGAGATCCATAACGGCTCCCACATACTCAACGATGACTTCGTGATCGATAGAACCATTAACATACGAAATCAATTCCCTTTGTCACGCGATACTCTACTTATCCGAGGTTTGATCGTCGGTATCTCCATACCTAGTTCTACCTCGTTACTGATAAGTACTCTTTACTCGTTCCATGATATGTCATCCCTTGTGACCTAGTCACATGCTTGCAAGCTAACTAGATGACATTCCACCGAGAGGGCCCAGAGCATATCTATCCGTCATATGGATGGACAAATCCCAATCTTGGTCCATGCGCTTCAACACATACTTTCAGAATACCCAATGTCACCTTTATAACCACCCAGTTACGAAGCGGCGTTTGATGTCATCAAAGTACCCATCCGGTGATGGTGATTAACATAACCTCATGGTCGAAGGATTAGGTTACTATGCATTTGAAAAGCTTGTAGAAAAACGAACTTAATGACTTGATCTTATGCTATGCTTACTATGGGTGTGTGTCCATCACATCATTCTCCTAATGATATGATCTTGTTATTAACGACATCCAATGTCCATGATCAGGAAACCATGATCATCCATTAATCAACAAGCTAGTTTAACAAGAGGCTTACTAGGGACTCTTTTATGTTTACAAAACACACAAGTATTAATGTTTCCGGTTAATACAATTATAGCATGGGATGTAAACATTTATCATAAGCATAAAGATATAATAATAGCCACTTTATTATTGCCTCTTGGGCATATCTCCAACAGTGGTTTCCTACTAAATCTAGTGGTGTAGGGTTCACTGCTATACTGTAGTTCTTGGTGTTGACAGTTATTTCTGTCAGTAAGCTTGTTAACTGAACTTTTACTTACTGTCCTATATCATGGCTATGATATGGGTTGAGATTAGTTCTCTGGTTCTTGTTGATATGCTTTGGTATGAAAGAATTGGAGTTGGATATCTAATCCAATTACTCTCTGATAATTGCAGATGATAGAATATAGAGGTGTCAAATATGATTCCTAATTGTTATGTTAGGAAAATGATTAATTGTTCTTTTGAAAGCATTGTATTATGGAATCCCTGGTAGAAACTGCTTGGTTAGGATGGCTCTTGTGACACCCTCATTTGAGTGGTACACATGCTTCATTAGATACTGGGATGTTTTTATTTATGTTCTATAATGTATGAAAGTTGCAGAACATTCTATTGGATAAATTAGCCTGTGATGCTGGTCTGAGGCAATGATAGATAGAAACTAATGTTTTTATCTAATGTTTCCCTCTCAAGTGAGCTTTGGTAATCAGTTTAAGACAATGGTTCTTATAGCCTTTAAGAAAATGATTTGGTAATCCATGCTGTGTACTATAAAGCTTTAAGATGAACTCATTTCTAAGATGCTGCCATCCATTGGATGTGCCCAGAAACATTCAGTTAAAGCTGTTGTGTATTTGGATGTATAAGCATGTTTTATTTTCCAAGATCAATGATGCCCAGACTGAGATCTTGGAGTGATTTGCTAAGATAGGTAATTTGGCTTTATTAATCTCTTCTGTGATGGATACACCCCACTTGGGTGCTTTTTTGAGAAAACCAAATATGAAACAACACATGTTCATCTGAGATTTAGCATGTGATGGTTTTGTATAACTCACCACACAAGTTGCTTGTTGGTGTTGTGATGGTGTTGCTTGTGGTTGCTGTCTTGATCTTGGCATGCACCTCCTGGTGCTTCTCCTGCTCCTCCTAGTCTCCTGTGATCTGGAACTTGCCCTTGCTATCCTCCTGCACCACCCCCTCTTTATGTCACCATCTTGTGGTGAACTGGTGGTTGATTTGGTAGACTGGCTGGTGATTTTATTAAGGCTTTGGCAAGCTCAATGAGCTCTGAGTGTGTGCTCGAGAAGGAGAAATGAGTTACCTGTAGCTGTGCTTCAACCGAGTGCTCTGTTTGAGTGCTTGTACTGCTGCTGCTGTCTTGGCAGCAAACTCCATGCATTTTAGTGACTAAGCTGTCTAGCTGTGTGGTCTGGTCGTGTGGTCTGGTTGTGGATCAGTTCAAGTGAAATAATCTTCACTTGTTACCCTTTTACTAGTTACTGCCCTGGTGAAACTTGTCCCTCTTTTATTACTCAATGATGTAATTTTAACTGTGCATTTCACCGTTCACCACTGAGAGTAAAACTAACTAATTAACCCTTTTATTTTCTTTTTTAGTTGTTTTATCTTATTTGCAGGAATAAGATCTAGATCTTCAAGATTTAGTATAGGAGTAGATAGGTAGTATAGGTTTTAATTATAACCTTCTTTTGATTCTTTTTGTAAAGAATCTTGTAAAGATATTATTATAAGTTAATAAAGTTTTATTTCTATTTTCTGTAATATTCTGGTTTTTGTGTATTTATCACCATCTGTAATATTATTATGGAATCAGGAAATAATAATTTATTTCTTATTTAATTTTCCTTGTCTTAAATTCTTATTGTTGTTTAATATATCTATAATTTCATCGAACAATGTTAATAAGGTATTTTGGAAAACAATTCAATATTACTAACTTCTAATTTTCAAATACTTTCAAATTGATTTAAATTTTAAACTTGAATTCAAAATAACTTCCCCGAAAGACTCAATAATTCCAAAAGGTCATGTCAAAATTCATAGCAGTCACTAACAAGAGCTATTCCTACCTCTAGTTAGTGAAAGAAATTCTGATCCCTTTTGGTTTTTGTTTGGCGAAAAATTTACCCTAATTTTTACAAATGCATGCATGCACAAACTCAGATTCCTATTTCTACACTTCGTTGGATCTTCCTATTTCTACACTTGTTGGATCCTAATGTTGGGGTGTTACACACAGGCTGCTGAAGTCCACCTGCCAGCTGGAGCTGCCTCTGTCATCAGCAGGTTCACACAGGTCAAGTGCCTGATCAATCAAGTACTGTTGGAATGCTGATGATGTTAATAAGGGCAAGCAACCGGCCTATTTATTATACAAATTACATTACCGCTAGAAGAAAGCAGGGAAGGTGCTAGAAGAAGGTGCTGCAAAAACAATCCAGTGGTCCAAACCTTCAAACCTGCTGCAGATCTGACGGATCCTATCATGCAAGTTCAGGTGCTAGATGAGTGGGGACAAGTAATTAATCTTTTCTGCTATCTACCATCATGCATGCGCCTCTCCGATCCGCTGGAAGCCAAGATTGCTGCTGCGTCGTGTGAAGGCATTGAGAAAGCACGGGAATTAATGGTCTGCTCGTATAGCTTAACCAATACAGTAGTATATTTCATTCACAGCTCCAGTTTGTCAGCCAGCCAACGACGGGGATGGATGGATTGAAGGTCCTCAACTGTTACATACCAGGAAAACTGGATTTCTAGATTTACCAGTCCTGAAAAAACAAGTTGCAGAATGTTTATGACAAGATGTTAAATAAGCATGGATAAATGCAGTTGATACTGCAGAAAAGAACAATTAGATGTGTGTCCTTACCATCCATGAGTAAATCATATATTTTGGTTTGGGGTGCCAACACCTCTGCAAAATACATCAGAGACAGGGAACACGCTGATTTATTAGGAGAAAGTACCATTTTAGTTGTAGAACGGCCAAACCTGAGAGTTGAAATGTTCGGTAGATATGAATTTCATGTAAAAAAAAGGTAAAGAAAAATATAATTCAGTTCAGAAATAAGAAAAGGTATACAAGATTCAAGTCTACTGAAACTATGAGGTGTTAATCTTAAACGGCAAGAACATGTGTAGCAATGGAGAACTGTTTGGCAAAAAATAAAACTTGACACACTAGCATTGGTTTCAACAATCTATACTGGTGAAGTGAGTCCACAAAGTGCCTCCACTAACATGAGGGCACCGATCAGCAGATATTCTAGTTAGCAGTAACCAATCGCTCTGAATCATGTTCACATGCCATATTAGCATTCTCTTAATCTGCAGGTTTTTTGGAATCTGCAGGCATGCACCTGCAACTCATGACGAATAATTATCCCTGTAACAAGGTACTACCCTTTCTTTGTTGCTTTATCGCAGAAAGTGGAAATTTCCCTTCAAAGAGCTGGAGGGAGGCAAAATCAGACAGTTCGTGGACAAGATGATGATCGCCCTGAAAAATCATCTGACGCTCCCAGCGAGCTGATATGCACTGACTTTGAGTGAATTTCCACTTGGAACTCTACTGTAGCATGGTGACCATACTTCGCTGGAGTATCTGAAGGAAAGCACTGAAGACGAAGCATCCATCCATGTGGTGTTCTGAGGGCGAAAATCTTTTGTCCTGACAAAAAGTTAAAGAATTGTCCTGATGAACTCTTAGCTTCATTCCTACTTTTCTTTTTTATGTCCTGCTTTTGAGATCAGCCTGACTTGGGCTCAGTAATAGGCTTGGCATTTTGGGTGGCAGCTCGGTAGAGCCGAGGAAATCTAGTTCTGGTTGTTCTTAAGGTTGGAACATGTCTTAATTTCCTGTTTGTAGTCCACTAGTAAAAGGCGTGGCTTCATTTTGATTAATGGAGCCAGGGAGAAAAACCCTTTTGATCGGAAAAAAGGTAGTGCTTTTATTACTTATAGTTCCAAATGTGCACTGAAGGTTATGCCCTTTTTGTGCTATTACCAGGGTGTTCTGTATACATTCTAAAATCATGTACGAATTAAACTCTTAATATTCCAATTCTATTTGGAGAGATTTTTATTTCTTTAATATCAAAATCACAAATAAGAACAATTTTGTTGGAGACGCGAACACTCATGTGTAGCAGGGAGGATGATCATGCAAGACAATCAAAACTGGTCTGTGACAGGGAAATGCAAATGATAATAATTCAACTATGCCTACAACATATCTCTTGAAGTAGGGCTCCCAAATGAACTCTTAATAGCTCAATTGTATGATTGTCTACTGAATAAATGGCCAACTACTAAAGCTCTCAAGCATTATCATTAAGACACCGGATTTTGCTGAGAACAAGCAACAGGATATAATATTGTTGTCATCTTCTAAGCCACTTCATCTGTTCCAAAATATAAGATGTTTTGGCAAGTCAATTTAGTTTGCAGAAACATCTTATATTTAGGAACGGAGGGAGTAACAAACAGAAGTATTGAGTTGTGAAGCACATTCATGCCTAAATGAAAACACGATTTCCTAAGCCTACAAACCAGGGAAGCAAAATATAATTGCACAAAAAGTTGTGAACTAGGCAGCGAGGTTTTGCAATCTGTTCTCACAATAGAAAAATTTCTAGATAGCTGATAACTCATATGTCCAGTATCACATCCAGCATTAATGTTTTCATACAAAGCTCTGTAGTACAAGATCGATATAGATGTGAAGATATGTTTTTACAACACTGGAATATAGATGCAACCAAGGGGAGCAACCATGCATCTGTTAGCTTTGGTAATCAGTTTAAGACAATGATTCTTATAGCCTTTAAGACAATGATTGATATAGAAACTAATGTTTTTATCTAATGTTTCCCTCTCAAGTGAGCTTTGGTAATCAGTTTAAGACAATGATTCTTATAGCCTTTAAGAAAATGATTTGGTATTCCATGTTGTGTACTATAGAGCTTTAAGATGAACTCATTTCTGAGGTGTTGCCATCCATTGGATGTGCCCAGAAACATTCAGTTAAAGCTGTCGTGTATTTGAATGTATAAGCATGTTTTATTATCCAAGATCAATGATGCCTAGACTGAGATCTTGGAATGATTTGCTAAGATAGGTAATTTGGCTTTATTAATCTCTTCTGTGATGGATACACCCCACTTGGGTGCTTTTCTTAGAAGATCAAATATGAAACAACACATGTTCATCTGAGATTTAGCATGTGATGGTTTTGTATAACTCACCACACAAGTTGCTTGCTGGTGTTGTGATGGTGTTGCTTGTGGCTGATGTCTTGATCTTGGCATGCACCTCCTAGTGCTGCTCCTGCTCCTCCTAGTCTCCTATGATCTGGAACTTGCCCTTGCTATCCTCCTGCACCACCCCCTCCTTATGTCACCATCTTGTGGTGAACTGGTGGTTGATTTGGTAGACTAGCTGGTGATTTTGTTAAGGCTTTGGCAAGCTCAATGATCTCTGAGTGTGTGCTCGAGAAGGAGAAATGAGTTACCTGTAGCTGTGCTTCGACTGAGTGCTCTATTTGAGTGCTTGTACTGCTGCTGCTGTCTTGACAGCAAGCTCCATGCGTTTTGGTGACTAAGCTATGTAGCTGTGTGGTCTGGTCGTGTGGCCTGGTTGTGGATTAGTTCAAGTGAATTAATCTTCACCTGTTACCCGTTTACTAGTTACTGCCCTGGTGAAACTTGCCCCTCTTTTATTACTCAATGATGTAATTTGAACAGTGCATTTCACTGTTCACCACTGAGAGTAAAATAACTAATTAACCCTTTTATTTTGTTTTTTAGTTGTTTTATATTATTTGCAGGAACAAGATCTGGATCTTCAAGATTTAGTATAGGAGTAGATAGGTAGCGTTTACTAGTTACTGCCCTGGTGAAACTTGCCCCTCTTTTATTACTCAATGATGTAATTTGAACAGTGCATTTCACTGTTCACCACTGAGAGTAAAATAACTAATTAACCCTTTTATTTTCTTTTTTAGTTGTTTTATATTATTTGCAGGAACAAGATCTGGATCTTCAAGATTTAGTATAGGAGTAGATAGGTAGTATAGGTTTTAATTATAACCTTCTTGTGATTCTTTTTATAAGATTCTTTTTGTAAAGAATCTTGTAAAGATATTATTATAAGTTAATAAAGTTTTGTTTCTATTCTCTGTAATATTCTATTTTTTTAGTGTATTTATCAGCATCTGTAATATTATTATGGAATCAGGAAATAAGAATTCATCTCTTATTTAATTTTCCTTGTCTTAAATTCTTATTGTTGTTTAATATATCTATAATTTCATCAAACAATGTTAATAAGGTATTTTGGAAAACAGTTCAATATTACTAACATCTAATTTTTAAATACTTTCAAATTGATTTAAATTTCAAACTTGAATTCAAAATAACTTCCCCGAAAGACTCAATAATTCCAAAAGGTCATATCAAAATTCATAGCAGTCACTAACAAGAGCTATTCCTACCTCTAGTTAGTTGTAACATCCCAAATCTTTAATCATGGTTAATCAAGATCAAATCTACCCAATTTAGGGTTAACAAAAACTTTTCTATTTAAAATCTTTAAGCATTCATATGAGTGTTGCATTTAAAATAGGAGTTGTTTGAAAGGCCACTATTGTTTGTTCTATTGGTTGTAAAATGGTTCTATGATGAATGTCACATCATCTAGATCATTCCCAAGGAAAAACCAAAGAAAAAGAAATCAAAAAGAATTAAATAAAGGAAATGGTCACTTTTGCCATTTTAATCACCTAACCCACTTTGGCTATTCCTAGCACTCAAATTCAAATAGAAATAATTGTGGATCTTTGCACCCCTTGCTAGTCAAGTAGTGATGTGCCAAGGCCCACTTTGTGTCATCCCAAAAACATTCAAACTCTAATTCTAAATGACATTGGAAATTGAATCTAGTTCATATGTCTAGATCTCACTTTTTCACAAACCACTCAAATGAATTCAATTTGAAGATCCCAAGCAAACCTAGATGCTTAAGCATAAGATAAACCACTCCACCAAAAATATTTGAAAAATTCAAATCTTTTGTTCATGCGGCCATTTGGTCAAACACCTGGCATGCACAGAGCTAACTCACTAGTGATATCACTATTTCTACAGAAGTTTGCCACCCAATTGAACCCCATTTACTCCCTCTGTCCCTCTTTGATCTAACCAAGCCTAAACTAACCCATCCCCTAGTCCCCAGCGCTAGTACCACGCCACCCCGATGCCATGCTCGTCGGTCGAGCATGTGTAGCTCGCAGCAGACCGCCAGCCCTTCTCCGCCGCTCCAGGAAGCAAGGCGCCACCTCACCGCGGCCCACGGTCCACCCCACGGCCCCTGCTAGCCCCTGGACCACCGAGGAAACGCCGCGCACTAAGTCTCTGCGTGTAGCCAGAGCACGCCAGAGCGCCCTCGCTGCCAGCACGCCACAGACCGCGCCCCGACCGCATACCACGCGCACCGCTCCGCCTTGACCATCTCACCCCGCCAGACATGGTCGTGCACCACCGCGCGACCCACAGTCACCAGGAACCCCGTCGAGCATCGCCTCTGTCCCTTAGAGCGCGGGAAGCTCCCGAACGCTAGCCACCGCCCCTAGTGTCGCCTTTAAGCTCTAGATGATCGCCAGGGAACCACCCACTGTCCGCCTACCTTGCCCATGTCGGTAGCCCCCTATGCCGTCGTCACCGACGAGCTCTGCCCACACCCTTCGGTTCCCTCATCGAGATTATATAAGGAGGCCTCCCCTAGCCTCAATCGCCACACCATTCCACTCCCCTATCTCCACTGATCGTTTCCCCTCTCTCACTGGAGCCACTCGAGACTCCCTTCGCTGGAATTCTGCCGGAGACAGCCGCAACAGAGGAGGAGAAGTCCCCGTCGATTTCGTCCACCTCAGCCCCTGCCATGACCTCGCCTGAGCCCTCCGTCGTCTACTCGTTCGTTTGCCCGCTTTGCCGCACTAACTGGAGCCCTGGTACGTCCCCACTGCACCCCCACCGACCGTGCTAGGATTCAGTCTCGCTGGCGATGTGTCCGTCGTCGACGACGATCGTGAGCCATTGATCCATGATCTAATCGTGTGGTCCTTATCGCCCCGTGCCGTTTCGCGTTTAATGAGTCACTGACAGGCGGGACCCCCTGTCAGCAGCCCTCAGCGCCGTGGAGTGTACACGGGCCGGCCCATTTAGTTTCCCGCGCTGACCCAGTAATTCAAATATATGTTTTTCTTTTTAGAAGTAAACTTAATTCTGTCCCTTAGTTCAAAAATCAATTCAGGGAGTTGTATAAATCCAAATTGAGTGATTCCAGTTGTGTTCGAAAGATAATGAAAATCTCTATCAAAGCCCGTTGGATTTAAATCATTTAGAGTTAGAGATCTCTCCTAGTAAAAATAACAAGACAGAAGCTTTTTCACATTCAAATATTTTTCTAAAATCAACCATAATAGCTTTTGAGTTGATTCCAACTCTCAAAAATCACATTTAACCATACTTATCTGAATATGTAATAATATTAAGGTTGGCATGTAGTGACCTTGGAATAGTACCAAAATAATGCTATATAAGCATTTCTAGTCACTTTTAATCAGTAATTATTAAACTTAAACTTATTAAAATGTGATCCAACATTTAAATCACATTCTCATGTGTTAGAATATGTGGTGATGACATGTGGCCACATGATCCCATATTTTAATGGATAATATTAAATCTTAGTTAATTTCAATGAGTAGAAATTACTTTTCTCAAATAAAAAGAATGAAGCTAGTTCATTAAACCTTGTGGTGCTTGTGATGATAATAGATCATCAAATGTGTGCCTTAGTGTGCTAAGTAGACTAGTTCAGTATTGTTTGGTGATTGTATATTCTGTATGTATTTATAGACGATAATACCGACCAAGTCTACGAGGAGGAGGAGTTCTACCAAGAAGAGGAGGAAGAGAATTTCAACCACTGCACCAACCAAGACAAGCCATCATTAACATGCAAGCTATTGTTAGCAAGCTAGCATTATATAAGTTAACCATGCAAGTGATTACATGCAAACCATCATTAACAATGCAAGATCACCCTTGCAAGCTATTGTTAGCAAGCTAGAATTAAGCTAGATAACCTAAGAAAATGCATTAGCCATGCTTTGGTTATACCCTTTTTGACTTATACCTACTCCAAGTTTTATTTACAAGCTTTACCTTCTTTACTTTACCAAAGTCCTTTACTTGTTTAAAGGTAGCATAAAGAGTATACAACTTGACCTATCTAGTTATACTTAGATGTCATTCTATGGCATGAGATTGAGATTAGCATCCCACATTAGTGAACACTCTTAACTTAGTAGTTGGAACTAAACCAAAACTTGATTCACTTTAGATGGGAATACTTGGTGAAAATGATTTGTGAAAACCTTGGAATGATGAGTCATTCTATTGAGATGTTTTGACATGTGTTGAGAAACACCAATGGTTTATGATGAAGATGAAAATGTTGAGGCATGAGCCTTAGCCCTTTTACAAAACTGATGGTTGGGTTCGGATGCGATACCATTCCAATTTTACCGTACAACCACAATACCTGAATTGGGTAAGGCTTAGCCGGAAGTTTATATGCATTAGTATTAGTTCCCTCGCGGGAGAGGTTTGAGCTGAGGCTACCTCTCAATGTTGTCCACCTATGCAGTGCCTAGGATGACAGATGGTCATGGTTGGGAGGTCATGCTCATAGGAGAGGTGCTTATACTAGAGTGTGTAAAGGAAAGGTTATGTTTGATTATCTGCATACTAAGTATGATGATTCAGGGTTATCCCTGACAGATGTATCGAATCTTGTGGTCAAAGTGTACCACTTCTGCAGAGTGTCAAACTATTCGAATAGCCACGTCCGCGGTTATGGACAGTTGGAGTGGCCATACTGTTCCGTTGTCAGATGTTTTCAAAATGACTTATGAAATGAATTGTGACATGACTTGACCACAACAGAGTTGTGACTATGACAACTAAGTTCCCACCTAGGTGATTTCAAACTTTGTTTTATCTTTCTTTGTTTCTGAACTCAGCTTAGGTTTCAAACTTAACTTTACAAATAAACTTAGATTTAGCGTTCCTACTAGAACTATCCTACTTGTTAGTGGTAGGTTGCGAGTACTTAAAGAGTACTCATGGATTTTGTCCCTGGATATTCCTATGGCCAGACTATAAGGAGGACTACCCTGAAGGAGGACAGCAGGACGGCTACGACAACTAGGATCATCTCCCATCGTCAGCATTGCTTGTGACTCTGAAGATGGACCCCACCACTATGCTATTTATTCTGCTACTTGATTATACTAAGACTGGATCATGAGATCCTTATTTGTGTAAAACCTTATTATGGTTTGTAATGGATGATGTACTGTGATATCCAATCTATTATGTCTCGCAAAAATGGTAATCCTGGGATTGCGACGAATGGCATAACAGGCATCTGGGATTAAAAATCCGGGTGTTAACAAGTTGGTATCAGAGCCATCTGATGACCCACAAGTATAGGGGGTGTATCGCAGTATTTTTGATAAGTAAGAGTGTCGAACCCAACGAGGAGCAGAAGGTGCTGGCTAGTGGTATGGATCAGAAATTCTCTGCAAATACTTAGTAAACGGATTTTTAGGGTTTTTTGATAAAGCAAGTAAATAAAGTACGAGTAAATAAAAGACAGTAAGAATAAATGCAGCAAGTGGCCCAATCCTTTATGCAGCAAAGGACAAGTCGGTTGTATTACTTAAGATGACCAAACGTTCTCGAGAACACATGGGAAGACTGTCAAGTGCTTTCGCTTCATATAGTTGATTAATCTTCTTTAGCTTGCTAAGTGTTGTGTGGGTGAACCTGTGCTAATGTACCGAACTTCCTAGGACTAATACATACTTGTGATTATACCCCTTGCAAACATCCGTAAGTACAAGAAAGTAATTAAGGTTGAAACCTAACCACAACTTTAAACTCTAAGACCCTTACGTCCCTTGTGCAATGGTTTCCTAACGGGGGTTCAGGTTTCTGTCACTCCGGGAACCCCTACGATTAGTAGCCAAATACACAATGCATTCCCCTAGGCCCATATAGGTGAAGTGTCATGCAGTCGACGTTCACATGACATCACTAGAAGAAGTACACCATAACTTAAATATCAAACTATAGAATCTTTCTCAACACAACTCCACTACTAACAACATGACTTCTCCCATGTCCTCAAGAACAAAACGAACTACTCACAAGACATCATATGGATCGTGATCAGAGATGGAATAATGATGTATAACAATCTGAACATAAACAATAATTCAACGGTTCACTCAATAGCATTAACTACAAAGAGTAATCAACACTGGGAAAGTTTCCCCTAAGAACTAATGCAAGATTCAACCCAATTGTTACAGCAATATGGAGATGGTGATGAGGATGCTGATGGTGATGATGGTGGTGGTGATGATGATCCCGATGAAGTCCATCTTGATGGTGGTGTTGATGGCGATGATCTTCCCTCTCCGGGAAGGAATTCCCCTGGCAGAAATCTGTCTGCCGAAGAGATCTTTCTCTCTCGGTGTTTTCCTCCCCGTAGAGGCGGTGGAATCTTTCTGTGGTCGCTTCCTGATGTGCTCGTCGTTCGACATAGAGCTCGTTGGGAACCCCAAGAGGAAGGTATGATGAGCACAGCAGCAAGTTTTCCCTCGGTTATGAAACCAAGGTTTAATCGAACCAGTAGGAGCAAGGAAACACCCCAAAGGTGTTACTAGCTGAGCTTTGGCAGGGCGCACTACCGGTGCTAGTAGCAACGTGGAGACCTGCACAACACAACCACAGAACTTTATCCCCAACTTGTGATGAGGTTGTCAATCTCACCGTGTTTTGCGGAAAACAAAGGATTAAACGTATCGAATGGAAAGAAGTAAAAGTTTGCATAAAGTAAAAACAAAGCAGTAAAAGATTGTAGATTGTATGTAAACGACAAGGACCGGGATCCATAGTTCACTAGAGGTGGTTCTCCTTAAGATAGTTAACATGCTGGGTGAACAAATTACAGCGGGGCAATTGACAAACACCGAGAAAGCAATACATGCATATACTAATCATCTTGACTCCTTTGAGACTTGATTGGGCATTACAACATAATACATAGACCGCCATCCAACTGCATCTATGACTAATAATCCACCTTCAGGTTATCATCCGAACCCCCTCCAGTATTAAGTTGCAAGCAACAAAATATTGCTTTACGAACTGCGTGTAAAGTAAACAATATGATTGTTCTATGAACAAAGGATTGTTGTTTTCTCCCTAGTAGCAACAGCACATCTAGTACCTTAGAGATTTCTGTCACTTCACCAGATTACCAGAGGCATGAACCCACTATCGAGCATAAATACTAACTCTTGGAGTTGCTAGCATCTACTTGGCCAAGATAGCTACTAACAATAGAAAGCATGCAAGATCACAAATAACAAAGACATGATAGAATCAATAATCAATCTGAAACAGCATCTCAATATCCATCGGATCCCCGTAAACACAACATGCAGAATTACAAATAGATGATCTTGATCATGAACGGAGCTCACAAGATCTAAACATGAAAGAACAAAGGAGGAGAACCAGCCATCTGTTACTACATGGATCCGTAGTCAAAGGATGAACTACTCACGCATCACACCGGAGGCTTGCATGGTGATGAAGAAAGCCTCCAGGGTGAATTCCCCTCTCCGGCAGGGCGCCGGGAAGAGCTTCAGATCCCTCCTGATCTAAGGATGGAGATGATGGTGGCTACAGACTCTTTCGTGGATTTTTGATCAGGCCCTTAGGGTTTTCGTACCGAGGGCAATATATAGGCGGAAGGACAGGCCGAGGGTGTGCCGGGAGCCACCACACCACCCCCTGGCGTGGGCCCAGCCTAGTCGCGCGGCCAGGTGGTGTGGCCGGCCCCTGGCCCTTCTCCGTCTCGTATTCTGGCACTTGATCCCTTCCGGAAAAATAGGCACTTTGGCTTTTGTCCCGTCCAATTCCGAGAATATTCATTTTCTGACTTTCCTAGAACCAAAAACAGCAGAAAACAGGCAGCTGACACTGTGGCTCTTGTTAATAGGTTAGGCCAAGAAGTCATAAGAAAAGTACTCCAAAGTTGGAACAAAACACAAGAAAGTGGATAAAACCAAGCATGGAACATCAAAAATTATAGATACATTTGCAATGTATCAACATCCCCAAGCTTAACTCCTGCTCGTCCTCGAGTAGGTAAGTGATAAAAAGAAAGAATAATTTTTGAGGTGACATGCACCATCAAAGTCTTGATCAAAGTATTTGCAAAACATTCAAAGCTGGGATCATAGTACTCCAATCATAACATGAAAGACAAAGTTCTAGCAATAAGCAAAGAAACTATGATGCAACATGAAAAGGCATAAACAAAAGATTCATGAATAATAATGCTTTGCAAGACGTTTGTTTGTTTCACATAAAGAAAACATAGCATAATAGTATTCAGCTTGTCCCTCAATAGAGTAGCAAATATAAATGCATAGGACACCTTCAAAGTTCATAAGAGTGACTAGATACAATAGTTTAAAACAAGCAATAACAAGTTATGCATCAATCAACTAGTCTTGGGACAATGCACATAGAACTAAGAATGGCCACTATGCTCTCAAAGTAGGTGCATAAAGGTAGAAGGTGGAGACTCAATATAATGGTGGAAGGAAGGACTTTTGTAAAAGGAAGTAGGGATTCAAGTCTCATAAAGAGCTTCCAAAAATTATGGTACTTGTAGCTTTCAGCTCTCATTGCCCCTATCATAAGCATCTTGAAGGTGATTAAGGTTAAAGTGACACAACTAAGAGGATATGCTTGATAAGTTATAAACCGAAATCTCATGCCCCTTACTTACGAAGACCGATCCTCATGCTACTCAACTTCAGTCACGAGTAAGCTCTTGTCATTGTAAGTATATGTGTATCATTAAGAACCGCCAACGGGGTATCCCTTGCACATGATACGGGAGCTTTCCCATAATCAAAATGACAAGGCAAGCAGACAATGAGCATCTCAGCGATATTTTTATTTGCTATTTGCATAGGTTTTTATTGAGGACGCTTCATAGAGTGCTCATTATGGTGATGCTGCAAGTTTCCACCATGATTAGGCATGGCTTAGGCTAGCGGCCCAGGCGTTTCTCTAACACACATACAAACTCCATGACCTTACAAGTTCCACTTTTATTTCACACCACCGGGATCCGTAAGCAAAAGAACATGATAACAACGGGGTACAAAGTACAAGTGCAATGTTGAAAGCGTTCCCCATGATACATGGTTCTGCTAATTTCAACTTATAAAGCGCAAGCATATACGCAACAAAGAAGTACCCAATGGTTCAAGTTTATTAGAGGCAAAAAAGTAAAGTGTGCCATCAAGTTCATGAGAGCTTTAATCACTAGTTTTCTCATAACAAGTGGAAGGTAAACAAAAGCATGAATATACTTGGAATAGCACAAGCTAGTAGGTAGGTATGGTGGACTCTTTGGAATAACTTGGTTTAGGGAGTTGGATGCATGAGTGGAACTCATACTTTGTTGTGGAGGCTAGCAAAAGACTGGGAGCGACAAACTAAGAGAGCAATAATGGCCATAATCATGCAGAGCGACAAAACATCATTGATCAAAGCATAAAGTGATACTACAAGTTGAAAACTAAAGGATCATAAAGGCTATGGTGACTTTGGATAGTCAAAAGATGGTGTGAGCATGTGCCAAGTCAACCCAAATAAAGCATCAAAGGAGAATACCACTATACTATGCTTTAATATGCTAAAACAACGCATGATTCATCCAAGGCACATTAAGAAATCTCAATTGTTTATAACAAGTCATGCTACAGCAAATAATACTAAGCATAAAGCCAAAACAATATCAAGCATGGCATGACAAAGCTTAGGCCACAGTAAAAAACGAGCTCTTTTTACCACATAAGTATGAACTTTCCTACTCTTTTCCAAACCAAACCAAACTATTTGCAAACCAAATTATGAAAGAGGGGGTCCAACAAATTTATTCAGAAAACTAAGAAAACCAAGAAAACTAAAAATAAAACGAAAACGAAAAAGAAGACGCTCCAAGAAAAACACAACTGTGCATGAAACAATAAAAATGAAGCGTTTGGAAGAAACCTGGAATTTTTATTGATGAAGAAGGGGATGCCTTGGGCATACCCAAGCTTTGACGCTTGTACTTCTTAGATATTTATTGGGGTGACACGTGTGGCATCCCCAAACTTGAGCTTTAGTCCATCCTTCATCTCATTACTCATTCCTTCCATACACCTGAAATTTTTCCTTCATACAAAACTTCACACAATCTCATTAGCAACATTAGTGCACTTAAGATAAATAAGTCTTAAGGTTCAGTTTTAACACCAAATAAACTTCCATTAGAACACTAGCTACTGTAGCACTTCCCTTAAAAAGCTCAATTCCCCAAAAGAACTCAAGAAGGAACCCACAAGAAGCAAATGCAGAAAATGGCAGAAATCTGTCAAAACAGACCAGCAGGTAAACATGAATTTTTTCGAAGACCTTATGTTGCTCAAATCAAAAAGTTTTTAACTAACTAAAGTTAGATAACAACCTGGGGAATAAGCACAAAAAAATACAGATCAATCCGACATACAGAGCTCTCTCATGAATTTTTACGGTGAAGCACAAAAATCTATTTCGGGACAGCAACTTTCCCAATCATTACTTCACTCTCATTAGAGGTTATTCTTGGCACAAAAAACAAATAAAAAGGACAAGGAGCGGTTATTACAGAGGTAATAACTTCCAAGACTCATCTAAAACTTTTGGGTTATCTCCCAATAAGTACTTTTCTTTAACGCCTTTAAGTTAGGCATAAGAAGCAAAGAAAGAATCAAGTGTTCTCAAATGAAGAAGCATTAAGACCAAATTTTGTTTTCATAGGAGAAGCAAAAGAAATCTTTTCTCTTTTTTTAGGGAAGTTTTCTATACCTTTATTGAGTGGGAGTTGATATTTAATGGTGCCTTCTTTCATATCAATGATGGCACCAACAGTTCTAAGAAAAGGTCTTTCCAAAGTAATAGGACAAGAAGCATCGTATTCAACATCCAAAACATAGAAATCAACGGGGACATAGGAATCGTTAACCATAATAAGAACATCATTAAGACTCCCAATGAGTTTCTTTTTAACATTATTATCAAGTGGGACATTCAAATAGCAATCTTTAAGAGGAGGCAAATCAAGCATATCATAAATCCTTCTAGGCATAATAGAAACACTACTATCAAGATCACACAAAGCTTTGAAATCAAAGTCATTCACTTTCATATTAATGATGGGTTCCCAACCATCCTCTTGTTTTATAGGAATAGAAGCTTTATGTTTCATCTTTTCTTCTTTAATCTTTATGAGAGCATCAGTAATGTGTTTTGTAAAAGCCATGTTCATAGCACTAGCATTAGGACTTTTAGCAAGATTTTGTAGGAACTTAATAACTTCAGAGATATTGCAACCATCAAGATCAAAATCAACTTTATCATCTAAATTAGTAGAACTATTACTAGCCTCAAAACTAGTGGTGGTGATAGTAGAAACACTAATGTTTCTAGCAATTTCATCTTCTCTTTCCCACTTAGCATGTAATTCATCTAATAGTCTAACATTTTCATCAATTCTTACTTGTATGGCATTGGTAGCTGCAAAGGGATTGTCATTAGTTTCAGGTTTAGCAGCCATTTTATTCAAAGAATATTGAGCTTCAACCAAAGATGCTATATTTCTTTCAGCATTAGAGAGTTTTTCCTCAATAGTTTTATTGAAAGCAGTTTGTTTACTAATAAACTCTTTAAGCATAACTTCAAGTTCAGAGGGAGCACTCTTATTATTGTTGTAAGAATTTCCATAAGCATTACCATTGTTGGGAGGATATGGCTTATAATTGTTGTTACCAAAATTATTCCTATAAGCATTATTACCATAAGCATTGTTGCCAAAGTTGTTATTTCTTATGAAGTTCACATCAACTTGCTCTTCTTGAGCAACCAAAGAAGCTAGAGGAACATTATTTGGATCAATATGGGCTTTCCCATTAATAAGCATAGACATAATTATATCAATCTTATCACTCAAGGAGGAGGTTTCCTCAACAGAATTTACCTTCCTACCTTGTGGAGCTCTCTCAGTATGCCATTCAGAATAATTAACCATCATATTGTCCAGAAGTTTTGTTGCAGCACCCAAAGTGATGGTCATAAAGGTACCTCCAACAGCAGAATCCAATAGGTTCCTTGAAGAATAGTTCAATCCTGCATAAAAAGTTTGGATGATCATCCAAGCAGTCAGTCCATGAGTGGGACAATTCTTTACCAAAGATTTCATTCTCTCCCAAGCTTGAGCAACATGCTCATTATCAAGTTGTTTAAACTTCATTATTTCACTTCTCATAGATATAATCTTAGCAGGAGGATAGTATTTTCCAATAAAAGCATCTTTGCACTTAGTCCAAGAATCAATACTATTCCTAGTTAAGGAATTCAACCATTCTTTAGCTTTTCCTAACAAAGAGAAAGGAAACAATTTCAGCTTAATAATATCACCATCTATATCCCTATGCTTTTGCATCTCACAAAGTTATTTAGATGGGAAGCAGCATCTTCATTACCAATACCAGAAAATTGCTCTCTCATAACAAGATTGAGTAAAGCAAGTTTTATCTCAAAGAAAGTATTTTCAGCCACAGGTGGAGCAATAGGTGTGCTCATAAAATCATTGTTGTTGGTGCTAGTGAAGTCACACAACTTAGTGTTTTCAAGAGTAGTCATTTTTTGGGTTTTCAAATAAGAAAGCAAACTTGTAAAACTATTTTTTTGTGTGTTTTTGAATAACAAAACAAGCAAAAAGAAAACTAAGCAAAACAAAAACAACAAAGTAAAGAGATTGGTTATGAGGGACTCCCCCTGTGAAGATGTCCTTGACTCCCCAGCAACGGCGCCAGAAAATCTTGATGTGCTCATCGTTCGATGTAGAGCTCGTTGGGAACCCCAAGAGGAAGGTATGATGAGCACAGCAGCAAGTTTTCCCTCGGTTATGAAACCAAGGTTTAATCGAACCAGTAGGAGCAAGGAAACACCCCAAAGGTGTTACTAGCTGAGCCTTGGCAGGGCGCACTACCGGTGCTAGTAGCAACGTGGAGACCTGCACAACACAACCACAAAACTTTGTCCCCAACTTGCGATGAGGTTGTCAATCTCACCGTGTTTTGCAGAAAACAAAGGATTAAACGTATCGAATGGAAAGAAGTAAAAGTTTGCAGAAAGTAAACACAAAGCAGTAAAAGATTGTAGATTGTATGTAAAATACAAGGACCGGGATCCATAGTTCACTAGAGGTGGCTCTCCTTAAGATAGTTAACATGCTGGGTGAACAAATTACAGCGGGGCAATTGACAAACACCGAGAAAGCAATACATGCATATACTAATCATCTTGACTCCTTTGAGACTTGATTGGGCATTACAACATAATACATAGACCGCCATCCAACTGCATCTATGACTAATAATCCACCTTCAGGTTATCATCTGAACCCCCTCCAGTATTAAGTTGCAAGCAACAAATTATTGCTTTACGAACTGCGTGTAAAGTAAACAATATGATTGTTCTATGAACAAAGGATTGTTGTTTTCTCCCTAGTAGCAACAGCACATCTAGTACCTTAGAGATTTCTGTCACTTCACCAAATTACCAGAGGCATGAACCCACTATCGAGCATAAATACTAACTCTTGGAGTTGCTAGCATCTACTTGGCTAAGATAGCTACTAACAACAGAAAGCATGCAAGATCACAAATAACAAAGACATGATAGAATCAATAATCAATCTGAAATAGCATCTCAATATCCATCGGATCCCCGCAAACACAACATGCAGAATTACAAATAGATGATCTTAATCATGAACGGACCTCACAAGATCTAAACATGAAAGCACAAAGGAGGAGAACCAGCCATCTAGCTACTACATGGATCCGTAGTCCAAGGATGAACTACTCACGCATCACACCGGAGGCTTGCACGGTGATGAAGAAGGCCTCCAAGGTGAATTCCCCTCTCCGGCAGGGTGCCGGGAAGAGCTTCAGATCCCTCCCGATCTAGGGATGGAGATGACATCAGCTACAGACTCTTTCGTGGATTTTTGATTGGCCCCTTAGGGTTTTCGTACCGAGGGCAATATAGGCGGAAGGAGAGGCCGAGGGGGTGCCGGGAGCCACCACACGATCCCCTGGCGCGGGCCCAGCCTGGCCGCACGGCCAGGTGGTGTGGCCGGCCCCTGGCCCTTCTCCGTCTCGTATTCTGGCACTTGATCCCTTCTGGAAAAATAGGCACTTTGGCTTTTGTCTCATCCAATTCCGAGAATATTCAATTTCTGACTTTCCTGGAACCAAAAACAGCAAAAAACAGGCAGCTGGCACTGTGGCTCTTGTTAATAGGTTAGTCCAAGAAATCATAAGAAATGTACTCCAAAGTTGGAACAAAACACACGTAAGTGGATAAAACCAAGCATGGAACATCAAAAATTATAGATACATTTGCAATGTATCACTCCCTAAGTCTTAGGGTTTTGGGAGGAATATATACGCCAGAGGGGAGAGCCAGAGGTGGGCCAGGGCAGCCACACCACTTGGTGGCGTGACCTAGGCTGACCCATGAAAGGGGGTGGTGTGGGCCCCCTGTGGCCCATCTCCACTCCCTCTTCTGGCAGCCTTCGTCTTCTGGAAAAATAGGATTTTCCGTATATTTTCCTGGATTTTCTGATCTTCGTGAATTTTGCCTCCAAACAGCACCTTGTCCATCAGAATCTTGACTGTAGCGGTCCATGCTCCAAAAGTCATCAACCATGCAAAAACAGATGAAATAACATAAGTATCATCTCTTAATATGAAATATATCAATGAATAACGGTGAATTATGACATAGAATAGTGATGCAAAATGGACGTATCAACTCCCCCCAAGCTTATACTTCGCTTGTCCCCAAGCGAAACTGAGCTCAATAAACATGACCTCATGTTTATGGAGTGAAGAGTCGATAAAAGAATACGAACAAGAAGCATCACATTCATCAATACATAGATCATAATAGAAGACAACTCACTATTATATAACTTACTTGCAATAAGTAAAGGAAACACAATAAAGATACATAATGTAAATCATAATTGGTAATGGCAAACTTAGCTCTTGGTCGAAGAATAGTTGATAATTTGCTGGAGTTCACAAATAAATGGTTTTCAATGATAACTTTCAAAGTAGTAATCACAAAGATAAGAGCAATGTGCAAAACAAGGAACATAAGAAACATGATTGAATAAATCATCATATGAATGAATGAAACACAACAACTCAAAATACTTGCTGAGATAGAAGCGAATAGGTTTACTGACTCAACAAAAAAGTAAAAGAAAGGCCCTTCGCAGAGGGAAGCAGGGATTGCAAGTTTCATAAAGAGCTCCCAAAAATTATGGTACTTATTAGCTTTCGGCCCTCATTGCCCCTATCATAGGCATCTTTAGGTGATTAAGGTTAAAGTGACACAACTAAGAGGATATGCTTGACAAGTTATAAGTTGAAATCTCATGCCCCTTACTTACGAGTACCGAACCTCATGCTACTCAAGTTCAGTCACAAGTAAGCTCTTGTCATTGTAAATACATGTGTATCATTGAGAACCGCCAACGGGGTACCCCTTGCACATGATACATGAGCTATCCCATAATCAAAATGACAAGGAAAGCAGACAATGAGCATCTCAACGATCTTTTTATTTGCTATTTGCATAGGTTTTTATTGAGGATGCTTCATAGAATGCTCACTATAGTTATGCTGCAAGTTTCCACCATGATTAGGCATGTCTTAGGCTAGCGGCCCAGGCGTTTCTCTAACACACATATGAACTCCATGATCTTACAAGTTCCCCTTTTATTTCACACCGCCGGGATCCATAGGCAAAAGAATCATGATATCAACTAGGTACAAAGTACCATGGCAGTGTTGAAAGCGTTCCCCATGATACATGGTTCTGCTAACTTCAACTCATAAAGCGCAAGCATATACGCAACAAAGAAGGACCCAATGGTTCAAGTTTTATTAGATGCAAGAAAGTAAAGTGTGCCATCAAGTTCGTGAGAGTTTTAGTCACTAATTTTCACATAACAAGTTTAATTAGGAAGGTAGATAAAACAAGAATTTACTTGGAATAGCAATAGTGCTAATAGGTAGGTATGGTGGACACAAATGGCATAGGTTGGGGTTTAAAGGAAGTAGATGCACGAGAAGAATTCCCTCTCAGTACAGGTTTTTGGCTAGAAGGTTGGGTAGTAAGTATAAGAGTTGAAGGAAACAAACAAACATACAAGTGATAAAAACAAACATGCAATCTTCCTTGGAAGCACAAAAGATCTTAACTAGAGAATACTAGACTTATGAGCAAATCAAGAAAGAAAGATGATGAAATTATTTTTCTTTAGAGTACTTTTATCTTTTTCATTCAACTCTCAAAAATAGTGTTGCTACTGACCGAGCCAGGTTTGCCAAAACCAGCTAAATTAACTCAATGATCCCAAAGTGCTACCAATACTAACAACAAGATCAATCATATAACCATGAATTGAAAACTAATATAAGCTATGCAAAAAAGTAAATGATAGAACTTCTCATTAATATTCCATAATGGCAACTCACACCAAGGGATACATATCTAACGAGAGGGGGGACACTTCCATAATGCAAACCATCCTACACGATAGCTTCTCTATTCATGATATGACTCTACTAAAAAGGTTAAAAGATAGAAGATAGTGATGTGATACCGCGACACTCCCCCAAGCTTGGAACAAACCATGGGGATGCCAAACCTGATGACGAATTACTCCTTCGGTGGTGGTGGTATCCTCTTGATGATCTCTTTGATCAATTTCCCCAAGTCCTCAATCTCGAAGGTGAGATTACGAATAAGCTGCGAGTTTTGCTCAATGCGGCTCATGATCATGTCGGGTTGAGAATCCTAGCTCTTGCGATTCTTTCCCCACTCTACCTCCTTGAAGTCTTCTTTTCCTGCATGGCTAGAACGAGGCAAATCCCAACTGGAGGGTAATTTCTCCTTGGGCATATTCTGGTATTGATGCTCATGGATAAGGGTATGGAAAGGATTCTTGGCGCGCGGAGGAAGTGACCAGGGATCTGAACGGTGATAAGAAGGCTTCCCTCCAATTTACATAGTCCCGGCAGGGTTTGCTACCACTCCAATGCTCGCAATGGTAGTGCCGGTGTGCTTTGCCTCCTCTTCACCTTCACTCTTGATCTCCTTCTCCTGCATGGGGTCTTGGAGATCTTCCTCCATAGGCTCTTTTCCTTTATCCTTGGCGGACACCATTGTGCTTCTAAGCTTTCAAAGATAGTTCCTATCAGAAACAAATCGAAACAAAAACACGACGAAAACACGATATACGAACCTCGGGGGATCCAGGGGATTATATATTATGAAGTTTCACAACAAAAGGAAGGTACTGGGAGAAAACGGGTCGGAGATGGAGTCCGGGGTGGCCACACCACCTGGTGGCACGGCCAGGGGTGGGACCGTGCCACAGGGTAGTGTGAGCCACCCTGGCTCCGCTTCCGTCCCTCTTTCGCTTCGTAGCTTCCCATATTGACTAAAAACTGCAAAAATATAGTTGGATAGTAGCGAAACTTTTCTTACCAGAACTATTACCTATTTGAAAATGGACTCTGCAGGTCTCTGAATCTGGTCCTTAATAAATTTTTCCGGAGTTATAACTTGAAAGGCATCAACATCTTCATAGTAAGAATCCCCCGCAATATAGTGCTTGAGTCGCTGCCCATTCACTACTTGTGTAGTATTATCTTTTAAAGAAGAAATTTTTATTGCTCCTGAACGGCACACTTCTTCAATAATGAAAGGTCCTTCCCATTTTGATAGTAGCTTTCCTGCAAAAAATCTGAGCGAGACCTATACAATAGAACTTTCTCACCAACATGAAATTCTCTCTTAAGTATTCGCTTGTCATGCCATCTTTTAACTTTTTCTTTAAAGAGCCTAGCATTTTCATAGGCTTCACTCCTCCATTCATCTAAGGAGCTTAAATCAAATAATCTTTTCTCACCTGCGAGCTTACAATCTCTATTGAGTTCTTTCACTGCCCAGTAAGCTTTGTGTTCTAATTCTAAAGGTAGGTGAAGAGCTTTCCCATAAACCATTTTATAAGGAGACATTCCCATAGGGTTTTTGTAGGCAGTCCTATAAGCCCATAAAGCATCATTCAACTTTTTAGCCCAGTTTTTTCTAGATCTATTAACAGTCTTTTGCAGGATGGACTTAATTTCTCTAGTCGATAACTCCACTTGCCCACTAGTTTGGGGGTGATAAGCTGAAGCATTTCTTTGATTAACATCATATTTAGCAAGGGTCTTTCTAAAACCACCATGAATGAAATGAGAACCCCCGTCAGTCATGAGATATCTAGGCACTCCAAACCTAGGAAAGATAACATCCTTAAGCATTTTTAGAGAAGTTTCCCTGTCAGCACTCTTTGTAGGAATGGCTTCTACCCACTTGGTAACATAATCAACGGCAACAAGAATATGAGTATAAACTTTTGAGGGAGGAAAAGGACCCATAAAGTCAAATCCCCAACAATCAAAAGGTTCAATAACTAGAGACTAGTTCATAGGCATTTCATTGCGTCTAGAAATATTACCAACACGCTGACATTCATCACAAGATAAAACAAATTTTCTTGCATCCTTAAAAAGGGTAGGCCAGTAGAAACCTGATTGTAATACCTTTTGTGCAGTTCTATCTCCTGCATGATGTCCTCCATAGGCGCTCCCGTGACATTTACGCAATATCTCCTTTTGTTCATACTCTGGAACACATCTTCGCATAATACCATCAACCCCTTCTTTGTATAAGTGTGGGTGATCCCAAAAATAATGCCTCAAATCATAAAAAAACTTTCTTCTTTGCTGAGATGTAAAAGTTGGAGGCAAATACTTGGAGACAATAAAGTTAGCATAATCAGCATACCAAGGGCTTCCTCACGAGTTCACCCCTACTGCGGCTAATTGCTCATTTGGGAAACTATCATTAACAGGCATATGATCAAAAGAGATGTTTTCCAAACGAGATAAATTATCAGCTACAGGATTTTCAGCACCCTTTCTATCTACTATGTGTAGATCAAACTCTTGTAAAAGCAGTACTCATCTAATAAGCCTAGGCTTAGCGTCCTTCTTCGTCATAAGATATTTAATAGCAGCATGATCAATATGAATGGTTACTTTTGAGTCCACAATATAGGGCCTAAACTTATCACAAGCAAAAACAACAGCTAGAAATTCCTTTTCAGTAGTAGCATAGTTCCTTTGAGCAGCGTCTAAAGTCTTACTAGCATAATGGATAACATTTAGCTTTTTATCAATTCGTTGCCCAAGGACAGCACCTACAGCAAAATCACTAGCATCATACATTATTTCAAAGGGTAAACTCCAATCAGGTGGTTGAACAATAGGGGCTGTAGTTAAAGCCTTCTTAAGAGTTTCAAAAGCTTCCTTACAATCATCATCAAAAACGAAGGGTACATCTTTTTGAAGAAGATTAGTGAGGGGTTTTGATATCCTAGAAAAGTCTTTAATAAATCTTCTATAGAAACCAACATGACCAAGGATACTACGAATACCTTTGATGTCTCTTGGACATGGCATTTTCTCAATTGCCTCAACCTTAGCTCTATCAACTTCTATGCCCCTTTCAGAAACTTTATGCCCAAGGACAATCCTTTCATTAACCATGAAGTGGCATTTCTCCCAATTAAGAACAAGATTAGTTTCTTCACACCTCTGCAAAACTTTATCAAGGTTGTGCAGACAATTATCAAAAGAAGTTCCATAGACAGAAAAGTCATCCATGAACACTTCCACAATTTCCTCACAAAAACCATGAAAGATAGTAGACATGCATCTTTGAAAAGTAGCTAGAGCATTACATAAACCAAAAGGCATACGTCTATAAGCATAAGTTCCGTAAGGGCAAGTAAAAGTAGTTTTTTCTTGATCTTGTTGTTTAACAGCAATTTGAGAGAAACCAGAATAACCATCAAGAAAACAAAAATGGGTCTTTTTAGACAACCTTTCCAACATTTGATCAATAAAAGGAAGCGGGTAATGATCTTTCTTAGTAACCTTGTTGACTTTTCTAAAATCAATGCACATCCTATAGCCTACTACTATTCTTTGGGGAATAAGCTCATCATTATCATTAGGAACAACAGTAATTCCTCCTTTTTAGGAACACAATGGACAGGACTAACCCATTCACTATTAATAATAGGGTAAATAATACCAGCATCAAGGAGTTTCAATACCTCGTTCCTTACCACTTCCTTCATCTTAGGATTTAAACGTCATTGGTGCTCTACTACGGGCTTTGCATCTGGTTCTATATTGATAGAATGCTGACATATAGTAGGTGAAATCCCTTTTAAATCATCCAGAGTATAGCCCATAGCTCCTCAGTGTTTCTTCAAAACCTCCAATAACCTTTCCTCTTCCTTCCCTGAAAGTTTAGAGCTAATAATAACAGGATATATCTTTTTATCATCAATATAAGCATATTTAAGATCATCAGGGAGAGGTTTTAGATCAAAGACCGGATCCTTTTTAGGTGGAAACGTGGTACCCAAGTCTTCTACAGGCAAGTTATGCTTAGCATCTTGGGTTGACGATGGAGAATCTTGTCAATCTCATTCCTTTCTTCCATGAAGATCTCACTTTCTTGATCTTCCATAAATTGCTGCAAAGCATTGTTAGGAGCAAGAGAAATAGAAGCAAGTTGTTCAACTCTAAAATCCTCATTATGGGTTTCCTCTTCACAAGGTTCTTTAGTAAATTTCGAAAAATGAAACTCATAAGATTCCCCATCAAACTTAGTCAAGATTTTCTCCCTCTTGCAATCTATAATAGCTCCACAAGTACTCAAGAAAGGTCTACCAAAAATGATAGGATAAGTTTTACTAGCAGCTGAACCAAGTACTAGAAAATCAATAGGATACTTAATCTTACCACAAAGAACTTCCACATCTCGTACAATACCAATTGGAGAGATGGTCTCTCTATTATCAAGGTGAATAACCACATCAATCTCTTCCAATTTGCAGAGACTGATTTCATGCACAATTTCTCTGTAAAGCTCATAAGGAATAGCACTGGAACTTGCACCAATATCACATAAACCATAATAGCAATGATCACCAATTCTAACAGAAAGCACAGGGACACTAGCCTTTTTAGTTCTATTAGGATGTGAAACAATATTAGAAGCATCCTCACAAAAGACTATGTGTCCATCTTCTATGCTTTTAGTGACAAGGTATTTCACAATTGCTACCACAGGTTCAATGTTTATTTGTTCATCAGGTTTTACAGTTCTCTTTTCACTTTTAGTGATTAAACTAGTTATCATAGGATGATCCTTTACCTTATCTGGGAAGGGAATCTTCTCGATATAAGGTTCAGGTAAGATGTGATCAATAGTGCAATACTCAGTACTCCCAACAGGAACACAGTCAACAATATCTTTATAAGGTGCATGGTACTTGTTCCATCCCGTTTTTGGAATTTCAATATAAGAAGCAAAAGCCTTAAAGAAATTTGTAATAACTTGTAAATCAAGACCATAAGCATTACTAATGTTTTGAAAGTCATCAGTTCCCATAAAAGATTCAATGCATTCATAATCATAATTTAACCTGACTTTCTACCTTTGTCATTCTCCCAAGCTTCAGCATTGTCTTGAATATGGTCCACAAGATCCCATTTAGCTTCCTCTTCCATGCGAGTGAATGATCCAGCACAAGAAGCATCCAATAAATCCTTGTCATGTAGAGAGAGCCTTGCATAAAAGTTATTGATAATAATATTGTTGGGGAGCTCATGAATGGGACATTTGAGCATTAGTAACTTCAATCTCCCCCAAGCTTGAGCTGTACTCTCTCCATCAAGAGGACAAAAGTTGTATATTTGACTCCGATCTTTATGTATCTCACTAGGAGGATAAAACTTTGAATAAAAGAGAGGTACTATTTCCTCCCATTCAAGAGCTTGACCATTCTTCAGCAGCTTATACCATTCCTCAGCTCTTCCTTTTAGTGATAATGAGAATAACTTCTTCTTAACTTGATCTGTAGTAATACCTGCACACTTGAAAACCCCGCATAATTCGTGTATAAAGAGTAAATGATCACCAGGATGGACAGTTCCATCCCCAACATAGTAGTTATCCATAACACGATCAATAATTCTTGTAGGTATTTTAAAAGCATCATCCTCAGTAGGTGGTGGTTGATCTACTACCTTAGTAGTGGTAGTAGCATTACCAAATAAGAAACTCAACAAATTATCCATAGCGAAAATAAAGCAACTAACATGAATAAACAATACTCACAGTAGAAGTTTCCTTTACCAGTTCCACTCTCCAATAGCGCTTCACTCCCCGCCAACGGCGCCAGAAAATAGTCTCGATGACCCACAAGTATAGGGGGTGTATCACAGTATTTTCGATAAGTAAGAGTGTCGAACCCAACAAGGAGCAGAAGGTGCTGGCTAGTGGTATGGATCAGGAATTCTCTGCAAATACTTAGCAAACGGATTTTTAGGTTTTTTTGATAAAGCAAGTAAATAAAGTACGAGTAAATAAAAGACAGTAGGAATAATTGCAGCAAGTGGCCCAATCCTTTATGCAGCAAAGGATAAGCCGGTTGTATTACTTAAGATGACCAAACGTTCTCGAGGACACATGGGAAGACTGTCAAGTGCTTTCGCTTCATATAGTTGATCAATCTTCTTTAGCTTGCTAAGTGTTGTGTGGGTGAACCCGTGCTAATGTACCGACCTTCCTAGGACTAATACATACTTGTGATTATACCCCTTGCAAACATCCCTAAGTACAAGAAAGTAATTAAGGTTGAAACCTAACCACAACTTTAAACTCTAAGACCCTTACGTCCCTTGTGCAATGGTTTCCTAACGGGGGTTCAGGTTTCTGTCACTCCGGCAACCCCTACGATTAGTAGCCAAATACACAATGCATTTCCCTAGGCCCATATAGGTGAAGTGTCATGGAGTCGACGTTCACATGACACCACTAGAAGAAGTACACCACAACTTAAGTATCAAACTATTGAATCTTTCTCAACACAACTCCACTACTAACAACATGACTTCTCCCATGTCCTCAAGAACAAAACGAACTACTCACAAGACATCATATGGATCATGATCAGAGATGGAATAATGATGTATAACAATCTGAACATAAACAATAATTCAATGGTTCACTCAATAGCATCAACTACAAAGAGTAATCAACACCAGGAAAGTTTCCCCTGTGAACTAATGCAAGATTCAACCCAATTGTTACAGCAATATGGATATGGTGATGAGGGTGCTGATGGTGATGATGGTGGTGATGATGATGATGATCCCGATGAAGTCCAGCTTGATGGTGGTGTTGATGGCGATGATCTTCCCTCTCTGGGAAGGAATTCCCCCGGTAGAAATCTGTCTGCCGGAGAGATCTTTCTCTCTCGGTGTTTTCCGCCCCGTAAAGGCGGCGGAATCTTTCTGTGGTTGCTCCCCGAGTCTTAGGATTTCAGGAGGAATATATACGCCAGAGGGGAGATCCAGAGGTGGGCCAGGGCGGCCACACCACCTGGTGGCGCGGCCTAGGCTGGCCCGCGCCAGGGGGTGGTGTGGGCCCCGTGTGGCCCATCTCCACTCCCTCTTCTGGCAGCCTTCGCCTTCTGGAAAAATAGGATTTTTCGTATATTTTCCCGTATTTTCTGATCTTCGCGAATTTTGCCTCCAAACAACACCTTTTCCATCAGAATCCTGACTACAGCGGTCCATGCTCCAAAAGTCATCAACCATGCAAAAACAAATGAAATAACATAAGTATCATCTCTTAATATGAAATATATCAATGAATAACAGTGAATTATGACATAGAATAGTGATGCAAAATGGACATATCACCATCTTGACCATAGGAGACCCTAGTTAGAATGGACATCCGAACAAAAACCTAGTTTCAAAAACCAAAGTGGGTATTTATGAAAACTATTTCCTCTCTTACCCTTGGGAATTCTTTCTCTAAAAAAATCATGTTCGTCCAAATTCTTACATTACTACATAAAACTTTGACACACTTGATCACTTCACTAACTTTCTCATCCTAAATTCTTATAGATGGAAGCCCAATACAACAAGTTCTATCAGTTGGGCAATGGAGGCCAACTGATCTTCGTGAGGGATCTGGATTCACTGTCTGAGTTCTTGGAGCGTCCTCATCTGGAATTCCTTGGAGATCAACTCCCGGGTCCACCAGGAGGAGATTTACAATGGCTAGTAACTGCTGATCTTCGAGGCAAGATAGAAACACCAGTATCTGGGAGGATTCAGTTCTCCGTGAGAGAGAGCAACTGGCTAGATGGATTAGCCAGGGCAATGCATGAAGCGCTCGCACGTCTGTGTGCCCTGAGTGTCAACCTAATCCAAGGAACCCGCTTTGTTCACTATGCAAGGTGTGATTCCATGGGAATGCCGCTAGAGATGCCAAGTCACCCAATTCTGAAGCGTCAAGTGGAGAACCTCGACTTCCTACTGTACGATAGACAGAAGGAGTTGGACAATGCTAGAGAGGTCGCCAACCACAACCTCGCCCTTGCCGCCCAGAAAGCCTAGACTTTCTCACTGCTCGTCAAGGATCGGGAGTCTCTTCGCTGTCAACGCGCAAAGAAGGATCGCACCATCGACCGTCTTCACAAGAAGGTGGTCGACCTCGAGAAGACCCTTAAGGAGCAAGAAGCTCAGCTTGCAGCAAAGGAAGAAGAAGAGGAAGGTGAAGATATCCAAGGAGATATTGACTCCTACCTCAACAATGATGATGACTACCTAGAGGAGGATGTCGTGGACTTCTACACCGACGATGATGACTCCGACTTCATCGATGATGAGTAGATGCACTAGAGCACTATTATAGAGTGAGGAGTATCGGTCCCATTGTATCTTAGCTTGCAGAATGGTTCTTAAAACCATCTGTTTTCCTTTGATGTTGTGGTGTGTGTGTGTGTTTGTATCGTGTGCTTTGCTTGAATGAATGAAAATAAGTTAGTTGCAAAACCTGAGTCAAACTCAAAGTTTTAGCTGTGAAATCAAAACCATGGACCTTAGAACTTTCCCTCTTACCCCTTTATCTATCTCAATCTTCAGATGACTCGTGGAAACCAAGGAGGGAGCAGCTCATCGCAAGACCCAATGCTGCAGATTCTGCAGACTCTCATTGCAGACCGTGAAGCTAGTAGGGCAGAGCGCCAAACAAATCTAGCAACACTGCAGCAGATCACCCAGATGGCTCGCAACAATCAGAACCATGGAAATTAGGATCATCATGGATCCAAACTCAAAAACTTCCAGAATACCAATCCCCCAATCTTTAGTACTTCAGAGAACCCACTGGATGCTGATGACTGGTTGCATACAATGGAGAACAACCTAGAAGTAGCAGGAGTGGATGCCAATGAGAAGGTTCTTTTTGCCACCCACTATTTGGCAGGAGATGCAAGAGCATGGTGGAACAACACCCGCACAATGAACCATGGTCAAGTGATGACATGGGAAGCCTTCAAAATCAAGTTTAGCTGCACCCACGTGCCGCAAGGTCTAGTCACCCGAATGAGGGATGAATTCAGAGAGTTGAAGAAGGGCAGAATGACTGTAGTAGAGTACCGTGATAGATTCTTGTCCCTTGCCAGGTATGCACCTGATGAGATCAATACGGAGGCCAAGAAGATTCCTGAACGGACTGCATGATGAGATGCAGACAGTCCTCATCAACATCCGTTTCGAGGATCTCGAAGAGCTAGTCGACTCGGCCATTCAGATGGAAGGGAAGCTTAATCAAGCAAATGACAACCGCAAATGTCGTATGATGCACCAAGATGGATCCAACAGTCACAGAAGTACCGTCCCAACCCGTCTGCCAGATATGCCCCGCGGAACAATCGACCCCAAAGTCTCTCCCAAGCTACCCCAACCGTAGCGGAAGAAATGTGAAGTCCGGAGGAAACAACAATCACCCAGGCAACTCCAGCAATTTCAACCGTGCACCTCCCAATGGCAACAACAACAACAACGCACCCAGAACTGGAAGCAATGCCATGCCCGTGGCAGCGAAAGACAAGTCTCAGATTACTTGTTTCGAGTGTGGAGTGAAGGGTCACTATTCTAATGAGTGTCCCAAGAAGATTGTCACCACTGCCAATGTGAATGCCCCAGCTCAACAGCAGCGTCGTGTTCAACCAGGAAGAAGATTCGCCCCAGGGAACCCTCACAACTGTAACGGCCGTCTCTTCCACATGAACGCCGAAGAAGCCCAAGAAGCGCTAGATGTAGTGTTGGGTATGTTTTCTATCAACTCAGTTTTAGCAAGAGTGTTGTTTGATTCTGGAGCATCGCACTCATTTGTCACCGAAGAATTTGCATGCACTAGTAAGATTCACCCAACCAACTTGAAGCATGTCATGATAGTTCAAATCCCGGGTTCAACTACAAAAGCTAGAAAAATTTGCAAAGTTGTGCCTGTTGTCAGATTGAGGACAAGTACGCCATGAGGGGGTCCTCGAGGCGTGCGGAAGAGAGGGGTGTGAGACGTACGGTGTTCCAGGACGGTGAGCACACAAGTTTACCCAGGTTCGAATCCGCCGGCTTTGGACGGATCCTACTCCTGCTAGCAATCCAGTAATACAACAGAGCCAGAATATGGGTTACAAGGGTTTGCCTATGTGAGTTGAGATTGTAGACTATTGAGGGTCTAAAGTGTTGCCTAAAGGCTCTCCCTAGGACGGCTTATATAGATATCCAGCCTAGGGTTTACAGGAGAGATCTATCCGGCTACGACTAAGAGTCGGTTACAGAGTACATCTTGAACTACAAGTAACATTATGGGCCTAAGTCGGTAAGTCTTCTGGGCCTTCCCGTAGCCGGATTGGACTCTGTCTTCTCTCCCTGACTGGGCCTCCCGTGAAGCAAAGCTCTAACCCGAAGTGGGCCACCCTGGTCAGTGAGGAACGGTGAGGATACCCGGAAAGTATATCCCCAACAGCAGCCCCCGGAACCCTCCAAGATCCAAAGTCGGATTTATCATCGTCTAGCTTGATCTTCGGCTTGTAGAATCTTGAAGGGTTCCTAAAACTTCACAACAAAAAATACGATCCGGGTCTTAAAAATAAGTCGGACCTATCAACAGGTTACTCGGATTTTCCAGCTTGATTTCAAACTAAGCCTAAATTTGGTCTCTAACGCCACCTGACATAAGTCATGGTCAAGTCACGTCATCTGACAGACATCCTGTTAGCACGACCGTTGGTGGGTTCGCGGTTTGCGGAACCGAGGCGCCGTTTCAATGCGTGCACGGAGATCGAGGCGATGTAATCATCGTGTGGGTCCTTCCCAGTTCCTTTCACGACGCATGGCGGTTACACTGTAGCATTTGCACGAATCTTGGCGCGGTTAGGTGGATATAAGGGTTTAGGATTTCTTCCTTCTTTCTTCACCTGTTCCCTTGCCTTTTCCTCTCCTCCACATCTCCCCCGCATGCACAGAGCTCCTCTACTTTCCCCCACAAACTCCCAGCGCCGCCCATCCTAGGTCATCTGCCCACCGGAGAAATGGCTTCTTCTTCCTCTTCCGGCTTGGCAGCAGCAGCGATGAGGGTGGCGACGAAAGCGGTGGCAGAGAAGGAAAGCTTTCGCGGGGTTTGGATCCCCTGCGTACTCGATGACGAGAAGCTCCAGAACGTGGAGACAGAAGGGCTCCTCCGCGCCAGCGACTGGCGGAGCGGCTTCGAGGAAACCATCCCCAACCCGCGTGCCAGCGAGCGGGTCCACTTCGGCACCCACCTCGACAGAGGTTTGTCGTTTCCTCCCTCGGAGTTCTTCTCCGAGGTGATTGACCATTACGGTGTTCAACTCCATCATCTTCCTCCCAACTCTCTCCTAGAGATGAGCGCTTATGCTTCTTTGTGTGAGGGATTTCTCGGCATTAGGCCGAGTTTGACCTTATTCCGGTATTACTTTTATGTCCGGAGAAATTCTATTACTGTCGGTGTTCCTTATATCACCGGTACCATTAGTTTTTCACTTAGACGCGAGCGCGCATATCCCAAAATCCTAGCTAGTGACTCGGTCAAACAGTGGCTAGCCACATTCTTTTATCATAGGGATATTCTGGCTCCCGACAAAGCTACTGCTTTACCGGCTTTTCTCGACAGAGCTGCCACGACCCAACCGTCTTGGGACGAGGCCGCTCCGGCTCTCAGTGACGATCTGATCCTCGCTAAGAGGCAGGTTGAATATCTGATCAAACACAAAGGACTGAAGGGATCCGACTTGGTCCAATGCTGGGTGTCATACCGGATCCAGCCCCTTCAGTACCATGGAGACCGACTGATGCACTCCATCACGTCGTCCAAGAAAGACTCCCTCCGCATCAGCCCTAGAGCCTACACCACGCAGGGCTATATAAGCCAGATTAAGTGGCTGATAAGGGAGCGGATCGAGAGGAGGATCTTGAAGGTTTCTCTGGATATGCATACGGCGGAAAACCCTGTAGTGCCGGTAAGCTTCTATCAGTAAACCTTTTTATGTGTTTCAATCTTTGAGTTATACTGCAATACTGATATGTTTTCTTCCTTTCAGCTTGCTGACCTCCCCGAGTCAGAATTTGCTCCACTCGAAGGCTATCCTCTAGAGTTTTCTCAGGAGACAGAGGTGGTCCCATTGCCGGACATTGCGCTCAAGAAGCGCAAAGCTCCAATAGTGGCTGTTGGCACAAAGGAGGTGCCTGTCGTGAAGAGGTAACTTTCAATCACAACTTCCGCCTTTGCACTTTACTCGAATTTCCTTCCGAGATGTAATGTTTCCGACTTTATTACATTCTCGGAGCTAAACAGCTTATCAAGGGCAAGGGGAAGGGAACTTCTTCGAATCCTCTGTGACAGATAAAGCTTACCATAGCTTCCCCTGCCGTGGCTCCTCCAACTCCTGCCCCTCAACCTTCCGCAACGCCGGTGATTTCTTCGGCTGCCGCAGAAGATCCGGCTCCTTCAACGGATCCCGCGATCCTTGAATCGCAAACTGACGTCACCATGGGTGAGTCAGATTTACATAAGGGCGAACCCTCTTTGGGTAATGACCCCTCGGCAGAAACTTTTGCCGAAAACCTTATCAGTAATCCGGGACTTGCCAAGTTTGGCCTGTCCTGGAAATCTGCTGAAACGATCCAGCGGCTAGCCAGGCAATGCCTGGAGAAAAGAAACTTATCTGCCGAAGAAGAAGCGCAAGAAGCAGAGGACGTCAAGAAATCTAATCTTCTTGAACAAGTGCGTCTTTGCAACAAGAGGATCAGGTCCGGGGAGCTTCCAACTGATCCTGTGACCCCTCAGACTCTCGCTGAGAAGGTTGCAGTTGAAGTGAACGCGAGTTTGGATAAACTTACTCGCGAACAATATGTAAGTCGGAATTCTAACTCTTGTTTTTTCCTTTATTTCATATCCTATCCTCTAGCCCCCAAGCATGAAGTAGGATAAATAATCCGGGTTTATGCTTCCTTAGGATGCCAAAGAACGAACTAGTGTAGCCCCCAAGGCTCGTGCTGATATTAGCAAAAATATTAGCCCGAGTCTTTAGTAGCTTTCTGACTTTGGGTATTCTGACTTACAAAAAGTATATTCCTATAACCAGGATTTGTTGAAGAATGTCTGTGATAAGCGGAGAGAGATCAGAGCTCTCCGACTTAAAAATGCTGAGCTAAAAGTTGCCAAGGATGAAGCCGAAGGTAAACATTCCGAGACTCAAACCTTGTCTTTGTGTTTTCAACATCGAATTTTTTGTTGAACTGTTGTTCTTTTTGACTTATAACACTGGTGAAACAATCCTGTGCCATGATTGAAGAGGCCAAGAATCTCAAGACTTTGGTGGTGGAGAACAAGGAGCTTCGCCAAGAGCTGGATCAGCTCAAGGCGGATCATGAAAAGAGCATTGCTCAAATCCTTGAGTCCTCCTCCATGGCTACTGATAAGCGTGATCGCAAGATCGCTGCTCAAGATCAAAAAATCTCAGACCTCAATAATGAGCTTTGCAGAGAGAGGGACCTTTCTGAGGCGCTCCAGGCTGAACTCCAGAGTCTTCGGGAAGAGAAGACCAAAATTGACGACGTCATTTTTAGTACGTTCCATCTGTCTGACTTGTCTTTTTTCTTCGACTTCTTTCAATGTCAGATTTCTTTTAACTGCTTTTGTCTATAGGTCCTCTGAACCTGACAGACTCTTCCTTCGCCGAGCCCCGCACCCACCGGCTTACCCAAGTCGGTGACCTGCTTCATGACTTCCGCCAATCCCTTGAGGACATTGGCGAAGCTCTCAAGATTACGGACATGCATAGCATGTCGGATTTTCAGGTGCGGGACAAGGCAAAGGAGATGCCTCAACTTGTCCAGGATTGGAACATGTCTTACGCGCGGACTGCAGCGCAAAACGCTCTCACCATGGTCATGAGCCACCATGGAAATATGGCAAGTGACCAGAGGGTACTGCAAAGTAGATGAAGACGGCCAGGAGCAGGACATTCAAGCCATCATGGACTCCTGTGCCGGATATGGGTGTCACGTGGCTGATTTGACTAGCTATGAAACTCCTTTCTTCACCCGCGTGGACACTCTGCCTCCGCCTCTAGAAGAATCAGCAGAAGTTTCCGACGATGACCACACCGTTTCGGATGTGGACATCTCGGAACGATACCAAGGCGGTGTATCTAGCGAGTCAGCAGCTCCTTCCTCTCCTGCATCAGAGATTACCAGAAATATTTGTGTTATTCTGAAAAACATGATGGACCTGTAAATATGCGGTAATATAATTTTGCTAGTGCTAAGCTTTTGATCTATTCAGCACTTTTGGCTTTAAATTTTTGTGTGCCTGAAATGTTTACACAAGCACTTGTATTTTTTCGTCTATACTTATCGTTTATCTGGCTTTTCGCCTCGTCCCTTTCGTGAGCCGGCTAAACCTTCTACCGGAAACTTTGCCGAGCAACAGAGCTCAATCGCTAAACCAGTTTAAACTCGGAAACAAAGCCGGCTTCCAGTACCAACAATTCAATACTCGGAAAATGCCCGCATCCAACAATCAGATAAATAACCAAAGTAAATACTAGAAAGTTTAGAGTTATACCCGAGGGTAGCAATTTTAAAATCGGAAATCTAAACCAGAACGAACATGAGCATAAAGTACTTTCAAGCATTCTGGGATTTTCGACTATGACATGATCATCCGGAAATAAGATGGTAAAAACTTCTCAGAAAAACTTGAGGCAACCAAAACTTTTATTTCTCACAGAACATGTACATATATATGATTACAAAGAAGGATAAACTAAGAATAAAAGGGACGTAGCTGAGCAATATTCCATGGTCTGTCTAACTCATCCGGATTTGTACTGCCTCCAGCTCTCTTTCTCTTCTTAGTAGCAGGTCTTTCTTTGACTGGCCTTATGTCAGTTAAGTAGTACGAACCATTATGCAATACTCGACTAACTAAAAAGGGCCCTTCCCATACTGAGGAAAGTTTGTGCTTTCTTTGTTGCACAAGCCGGAGAACCAAATCACCTTTATTGAAAGATCTATTTCGGACTCTCTGGCTATGATACTTGCGTAACTTCTGCTGATAGGCTGTAGATCTCATTTCAGCAACGATGCGAACTTCTTCGACTAAGTCGAGATCATTTTGTCGAGAAATCTCGGCATCCTCTTCAATATACGCGGCCACTCTAGGAGAAGTATGAATTAAATCACTAGGAAGAATTGCTTCTGCGCCATAGATCAAGAAGAAAGGTGTGTATCTGGTTGACCTATTTGGGGTTGTTCTTAAACTCCATATTACAGAGGGTAATTCCTCTGCCCAAGCCCCCGCAGCACGTCGTAGTGGTGCTTCGAGTCTTGGTTTTAGGCCTTGTAGGATTAAACCATTTGCTCTTTCGACTTGTCCGTTAGCCTGTGGATGTGCGACTGACGCAATGTCAAGCCGAATACTTTGCTCGTTGCAGAATTCAGCCAATTCTCCCATAGAAAAGTTACTCCCGTTGTCCGTGATAATGCAATGCGGATACCCATACCGGATTATAACATCCTCGACAAATCTTTTGGCTGTTGCTCCATCACGACTAGTGACAGGTTTAGCCTCAATCCATTTGGTGAATTTATCCACCATCACTAAGAGATGAGTAAATCCACTTGGAGCTCGTTTAAATGGTCCTACCATATCAAGCCCCTAGACCGCAAAAGGCCATGTTATAGGTATTGTTCGCAGCTGATCAGCCGGAACATGAGCTTGTTTGGTGTACTTTTGGCAGCCTTTGCATGTCTTGACTAATCGTTCGGCATCTGCCTGAGCTGTAAGCCAAAAAAATCCGTGTCTAAAAGCTTTTGCCACTAAAGATTTGGCTGCAGCGTGGTGACCACACTCGCCTTCGTGGATTTCCCTTAAGATTTTCACTCCTTCTAGAGATACGCAGCGCCGAAAACCCCCAGAAACACTCCGTTTATAGAGCTCACCTTTAACAATAGTATAGGATTTTGCTCGTCGGATGATCTGCCGGCTCAGCACCTCGTCTTCGGGTAATTTGCCATCTACCAGATAATCTAAGTAGGGTTGAGTCCAACTGGGAATTACAGCTAGAACTGCTATTAGAGGTGAGTCGGATTTGGTCGGATATTCCTCATCTACTCCCTTTATTGAGGGAACTTTGAGGTGCTCTAAAAAAGCGCCATCTAGGACCTCTTTCCATGCAGAGCCTATCCGAGATAGTGCATCTGCTTCCTCGTATTTTGCTCGAGGGATGTGTTGAACCTCAAACCCTTCGAACGATTTAGATAGATCATCCACGACAGCTTCATACGCTGCCATGTGTTTATTACCATTACAAATATCCGACACTTGTTGAGCAACAAGATCCGAATCTCCGTAACACATCAAACGTTGGATGCCAATATCCTTAGCAATCCGGATTCCATGCAGCAGTGCTTCATACTCGGCAATATTATTTGTCGCTGTGAAGTGGATCTGCAACACGTATAGAAGTTTATCTCCTTGGGGTGATTTGAGCACCACGCCAGCCCCCAAGCCCCCTCGAGCCTTAGACCCATCGAAGTAGAGGATCCAGTATTCTGACTCAGGGAGGGTCATTTTTTCTTTCGTCTCTATCCAATCAGCGACAAAGTCAGCAAGGATCTGGGATTTAATTGCTGTCCGAGGTTTATACTCAATATCAAAAGCTGAAAGCTCTATGCCCCGTTTGGCGACGCGCCTTGTGGCGTCACTGTTGTTGATTATATATCTCATGGGAGTTGTGCTCACCACGGTAATTGGATGCTCCTAAAAATAGTGTCGTAACTTACGAGATGCTAGAAAAACACCGTAAGCCAACTTTTGATAGTGCGGATACCGCTGTTTTGATTCTGTCAGGACCTCACTGACAAAGTAAGTCGGACGCTGCACCAGGTGCTCCTGATTTTCCTCCGGTCTCTCCACCACCATGGCGCTACAAGTAACTTTTGATGGTCTCGAGAATTGCATCTGCACTTGCATCTTGCATTATCATACGTCGCAGTGTGTACCTTAGGAAAGGTATGTCTGTCCCGGCGTCCTCAGAGCCGGAATCAGTGTCGTTGATGAGCTCCTCCTAGTTTTCAACCTCCGCGGGTGGGTCGATCTAGGATCCGGTCTCTCCTAGGAGATTCACTCCAGATTCGAGGACCGCTAGGTCTTCCTCAGGCTCGGATTTCTCCACTGTCTCCGCAGCTGGTGCGGGCTGGGTGGGATTAGGATTTTCTGAGATCTGGAACTCTGCCGCCTCTGCGGACAAAGGGGACCCAGAAGATTCTTCTGCCTCTATCATCACCACTGGGGTAGGTGGGGCAGGTTCAACGAAACCGATGTAAACATCAATCTCGCCAAAAGACATGATTGTGTAGGCAGTCACAGCCTCCCTAGCCGGAATCCAAGTCTCGTCGAGAATGATGAGAGGGACATCGCTGGCGTAGAGGATGCGACTAACGGCGATAGTTTCGCCGATTCCGATTCTTGCAGATTCCGCTCGGAACGCAGATCCAAAGCTCACTTGCCCCACAGTGGGTGCCAACTGTTGTCGGATTGAGGACAAGTACGCCATGAGGGGGTCCTCGAGGCATGAGGAAGAGAGGGGTGTGAGACGTACGGTGTTCCGGGACGGTGAGCACACAAGTTTACCCAGGTTCGAATCCGCCGGCTTTGGACGGATCCTACTCCTGCTAGCAATCCAGTAATACGGCAGAGCCGGAATATGGGTTACAAGGGTTCGCCTGTGCGAGTTGAGATTGTAGACTATTGAGGGTCTAAAGTGTTGCCCTAAAGGCTCTCCCTAGGACGGCTTATATAGATATCCGGCCTAGGGTTTACAGGAGAGATCTATCCGGCTATGACTAAGAGTCGGTCACAGAGTACATCTTGAACTACAAGTAACATTATGGGCCTAGGTCGGTAAGTCTTCTAGGCCTTCCCGTAGCCGGATTGGACTCCGTCTTCTCTCCCTGACTGGGCCGCCCGTGAAGCAAAGCTCTAACCCAAAGTGGGCCACCCTGGTCAGTGAGGAACCTAAGGATACCCGGAAAGTATATCCCCAACAGTGCCTATCAGAATACATGGGATAGATTTTTATGCCAATCTAATAGTACTTGGAACCAAAGGTTTGGAAGTAGTACTAGGAATGGATTGGATGTCAAAGCATAAAGGATTGATTGACTGTTCCAAGAAAGCCATCACCATGACCAGTAGCTCTGGAGTATCAGTAGAGCATATATCTAAAACCTTGCCCCGTCAATTCAAGTGTAATAAGAGTCTAGCCCTGCCCACCATTGACCAAGTCGGAGTAGTCTGTGAATACCCCGACGTATTCCCGGATGAATTGCCCGGTATGCCCCCAGATAGGGATATTGAGTTCGTTATTGAACTAATCCCCGGAACCGGACCCATAGCCCAGAGACCCTATAGCATGAACCCCTCGGAGTTAGTGGAATTGAAGAAGCAGCTGGATGCTATGTTGGCAACAGGCTTGATTCAACCAAGCGCATCTCCATGGAGAACACCAGTGTTATTTGTCGACAAGAAAGATGGAGGCAACTGTTTGTGCATAGATTACAGGAAGCTGAATGATGTCGCCATCAAAAACAAGTACCCTTTGCCAAAGATAGAGGATCTATTTGATCAGTTGACTGGAGCAAATGTGTTCTCTAAGATCGATCTTAGGACTGGTTATTGATGTCTATGCACTTCTATTCTTGTAGATAGTTGTTGGGCCTCCAAGTGCAGAGGTTTGTAGAACAGCAGCAAGTTTTCCCTTAAGTGGATCACCCAAGGTTTATCGAACTCAGGGAGGAAATGGTCAAAGGTATCCCCTCTCAAGCAACCCTGCAATCAAGATACAAGAAGTCTCTTGTGTCCCCAACACACCCAATACACTTGTCAGGTGTATAGGTGCACTAGTTCGGTGAAGAGATAGTGAAATACAAGTGGTATAGATAATTATAAGTGGTAACGGTGATAGAGAATAGCTTGATGGCGTGGAAAAGACTAAAGGCAAACTGAAATAAAGATGGAAGCAAGCAAACATGTAACAGATCTTGTTGCAAACGGTGTATCAATGCTTAGAAACAAGGCCTAGGGATCATACTTTCACTAGTGAACACTCTCATATAAATATATTCTTATTTATGATACTACGCTGAACTACTCTCCGGTTGGACACTCTAATCGATGGTAGGGCTATAACAGCACACCTCAAAGTAAGTCTTTCCCATCTAGAAAACCCCACACTATCACCTTGAGCACTAGATGAGTCCAACAAACACCACAATTTCATAAAGACATCCAACTCCAAATATAACTCATAACAAGTATTTGTAATCTCTAGCCTAAGTGCCACCATGGTGTGCACGCTGTCACTTTCACACACATGGGGAGAGCAGAGATCTATTAAAGCACTTGAGTAGCAACGTAGATCTATAGATTACAAGCTCATGATCACAATAAGATCATGCATAGAGAGATATGAACACATAGCTACCGGTAGAACCCTTAGCCTCGAGAGAGAACTACTCCCTCCTCATCATGAGAATCAGCAATGGTGATGGAGATGGCGGTGGAGATCGATGGAGATGGCTCCAGGGGCACTTCCCCGTCTCGGCAGGGTGCCGGAACAGAGACTTTCTGTCCCCCGAATCTCCCCTTCGGTAGTGGTGGCACTGCAGAACTTTTTGTGGCTGGAGGCTTGATGATCTAGGGTTTTGGTATCGGGAGGCATCTTATAGGCCAGAGGGCAAGGTCGGTGGGTGGCCAGGGGGCCCACACCATGCCGTGGCGTGGCCTAGGTGGACCCGTGCCTAGGGGTGGTGTGGCCACCCTGTGGCCCCCTCCGGCTCTCCTTCTGGCTCCGTGAGCCTTCCGGGAAAATAGTAACTTTGGCTTTTGTCCCGTCCAATTCCGAGAATATTCATTTTCTGACTTCCTGGAACCAAAAACAGCAGAAAACATGCAGCTAGCACTGTGGCATCTTGTTAATAGGTTAGTCCAACAAATCATATGAAAAGTACTCCAAAGTTGGAACAAAACACAAGAAGGTAGATAAACCAAGCATGGAACATCAAAAATTATAGATACATTTGCAATGTATCAACATCCCCAAGCTTAACTCCTGCTCGTCCTCGAGTAGGTAAGTGATAAAAAGAAAGAATAATTTTTGAGGTGACATGCACCATCATAAACTTGATCAAAGTATTTGTAAAACATTCAAATCTGGGATCATAGTACTTCAATCATAACATGAAAGACAAAGTTCTAGCAATAAGCAAAGAAACTATGATGCAACATGAAAAGGCACAAACAAAAGGTTCATGAATAACAATGCTTTGCAAGACGTTTGTTTGTTTCACATAAAGAAAACATAGCATAATAGTATTCAGCTTGTCCCTCATAGAGTAGCAAATATAAATGCATAGAACACCTTCAAAGTTCATAAGAGTGACTAGATACAAATAGTTTAAAACAAGCAATATCAAGGTATGCATCAATCAACTAGTCTTGGGACAATGCACATAGAACTAAGAATGGCCACTATGCTCTCAAAGTAGGTGCATAAAGATAGAAGGTGGAGACTCAATATAATGGTGGAAGAAAGGCCTTTTGTAAAAGGAAGTAGGGATTCAAGTCTCATAAAGAGCTTCCAAAAATTATGGTACTTACAGCTTTCAGCTCTCATTGCCCCTATCATAAGCATCTTGAAGTGATTAAGGTTAAAGTGAACAAACTATGGTGTACATGCTTGACGAAGTATAAGTCAGAAATCTCATGTCCCTTGTATACAAGGGCCGCTCCTCATGCTACTCAAGGTTAGTCACCGGTAAGTTTTTGTCATTGTAAGTACATGTGTATCATTGAGAACAGCCAATGGGGTACCCCTTGCCTGATGATACGGAAGAATCCCCATATCAAAATGACAAGGCAAGCAGACAACAAGCATCTTAGCATTCTTCTTATTTACCATGGGAATATGGTGCTTTTTTCTCTCTTTCCTCTTTTCATAGTATCTCTTTTTTTTCTTTTCTCTTTTTTCTCAATATAGGACTCTTTTTTTATAAGAAGAATGCTTCATAGACAGCTCATTATGGTTACGCTACAGGTTTCCACCATGTCAGCATGGATTAGACCAGCGGCCCAGGTGTTTCTCTAACACATATACATAACTCCATGGACTTACAAGCTCCCCTTTCATTTCACACCGACGACATCCATATACAAAAGAGCATGATATCAACTAGGTACAAGTACCAAGTGCAATGTTGAAAGCGTTCCCCATGAAAGCAGGGTTCTGCTAATTCCCAACAAATAAGTGCAAGCATATACAACATAGAAGACACAATGGTTCAAGTTTATTAAGGGCAAGTAAAGTAAAGTGTGCCATCAAGTTTGTGAGAGCTTTAATCACTAGTTTTCTCATAACAAGTGGAAGGTAAACAAAAGCATGAATATAAAAGGAATAGCATAAGCTAGTAGGTATGTATGGTGGACTCTTTGGAATAACTTGGTTTAGAGAGTTGGATGCATGAGTGGAACTCATACATTGTTGTGGAGGCTAGCAAAAGACTGGGAGCGACAAACTAAGAGAGCAATAATGGCCATAATCACGTAGAGCGACAAAACATCATTGATCAAAGCATAAAGTGATACTACAAGTTGAAAACTAAAGGATCATAAAGGCTATGGTGACTTTGGATAGTCATAACATGGTGTGAGCATGTGCCAAGTCAACCCAAATAAAGCATCAAAGGAGAATACCACTATACTATGCTTTAATATGCTAAAACAACACTTGATTCATCCAAGGCACATTAAGCAATCTCAATTGTTTATAACAAGTCATGCTACAACAAAGAATACTAAGCATAAAGCCAAAACAATATCAAGCATGGCATGACAAAGCATAGGCCACAGTAAAAAACGAGCTCTTTTTACCACATAAGTATGAACTTTCCTACTCTTTTCCAAACCAAACCAAACTAATTGCAAACCAAAGTATGAAAGAGGGGGGTCCAACCAATTTATTCAGAAAACTAAGAAAACAAAGAAAACGAAAAACCAAAACCAAAACCAAAACAAAAAAGAAGACGCTCCAAGAAAAACACAACTGTGCATGAAACAATAAAAATGAAGTGTTTGGAAGAAACCTGGGATTTTTTATTGATGAAGAAGGGGATGCCTTGGGGATCCCCAAGCTTTGACGCTTGTACTTCTTGGAGATTTCTTGGGGTTACACACGTGGCATCCCCAAGCTTGAGCTTTAGTCCATCTTCATCCCATTACTCATTCCTTCCATACACCTGAAATTTTTCCTTCATACAAAACTTCACACAATCTTTATTAGCAACATTAGTGCACTCAAGATAAATAAGTCTTAAGGTTCAGTTATAACACCAAATAAACTTCCATTAGAACACTAGCTACTGTAGAACTTCCCTCAAAAAGCTCAATTCCCCAAAAGAACTCAAAAAGGAACCCACAAGAAGCAAATGCAGAAAATGGCAGAAATCTGTCAAAACAGACCAGCAGGTAAAGAAAAAAAATTTCGAAGACCTTTTGTTGCTAAAATCAAAAAGTGTTGAACTAATTAAAGTTAGATAACAACCTGGGGCAGAAGCACAAAAATTCATGCCTCAAAAATACGTACAGAGATTTTACACCAATTTTTACGGTGAAGCACATAAATCTGTTTTGGGACAACAACCTTCCCAATCATTATTACTTCACTCTCATTAGAGGTTACTCTTGGCACAAAAAGCAAATAAAAAGGATAAGGAGCGGTTATTACTGAAGTAATAACTTCCAAGACTCATCTAAAACTTTTGGGTTATCTCCCAATAAGTACTTTTCTTTAACGCCTTTAAGTTAGGCATGATAGTTTGAGAAGATGCTCACATAAGAAATATGAACAGAAGTAAAAGAGAGCATCAAGAAGCAAATTCAAAGCACATTTAAGTCTAACCCACTTCCTATGCATAGGAATCTTGTAAAGAAACAAGTCATGAAAGCACAAAGCAATAAGCATAGGAAATCAAAACAAGTGCAACTTCAAGACTTTCAACATAAAGAGGGGAAACTTAATATTATTGAGATGCATAAAACCATGTTTCCTTCTCTCATAATAACTTTCAGTAGCATCATGAATAAAATTAACAATATAACTATCACATAAAACATTCTTATCATGATCCACATGCTTAAAAGAATTAATACTCCCCACATAAACATAGTCATTCTTATTAATTGTAATTGGAGCAAATTCAACAAAATAGCTATCATTATTATTCTCATCACCATAATCATCAAATATAGGAGGCATATTGTAATCAATAATTTTCTCCTCAATAGTAGGTGGACTGAAAATATCATATTCATCATTGTAATCATCATATATTGGAGGTTTGGTATCATCATAAGCAATAGAATAGCTATCTTCCAAAGCTGGTGAACTAAAAAGATCATTTTCATAAAAACTAGCTTCCCCAAGCTTAGACTTTTCCATAGCATTAGAAATAATGGTGTCCAAAGAATTCATACTAACAACATTGCTATTAGCATGCAAATAAAGTTCCATAGGTTTTTTAATTTTCTCTTCAAACACTTCTTGTCCAAACTCAAGATAAATACTATAAAGCTCTCTAATTTTGTTGTTGTTTTCCATTAAGCCTAACTAGTTAAAACAAGAAACAAAAAGACAAAATTGCAGAATCTAAAGGAAATAACTTCGAGCACTCACACTGGAGGATGTGAGTACCTTTTACCTTACCTCCCCGGCAACGGCGCCAGAAAATAGGTGTTTGCCGTGGGAGGTTCTTCTTCTTTAATCCTCTGGTGTGAATACTTTTACCTTACCTCCCCGGCAACGGTGCCAGAAAATAGCTTGATGTCTACACACTTCTATTCTTGTAGACATTTGTTGGGCCTCCAAGTGCAGAGGTTTGTAGAACATCAGCATGTTTTCCCTTAAGTGGATCACCCAAGGTTTATCGAACTCAGGGAAGAAGTGGTCAAAGGTATCCCCTCTCAAGCAACCCTGCAATCAAGATACAAGAAGTCTCTTGTGTCCCCAACACACCCAATACACTTGTCAGGTGTATAGGTGCACTAGTTCGGTGAAGAGATAGTGAAATACAAGTGGTATAGATAATTATAAGTGGTAACGGTGATAGAGAATAGCTTGATGGCATGGAAAAGACTAAAGGCAAACTGAAATAAAGATGGAAGCAAGCAAACATGTAACAAATCTTGTTGCAAACGGTGTATCAATGCTTAGAAACAAGGCCTAGGGATCATACTTTCACTAGTGAACACTCTCATATAAATATATTCTTATTTATGATACTACGCTGAACTACTCTTCGGTTGGACACTCTAATCGATGGTAGGGCTATAACAGCACACCTCAAAGTAAGTCTTTCCCATCTAGAAAACCCCACACTGTCACCTTGAGCACTAGATGAGTCCAACAAACACCACAATTTCATAAAGACATCCAACTCAAAATATAACTCATAACAAGTATTTGTAATCTCTAGCCTAAGTGCCACCATGGTGTGCACGCTGTCACTTTCACACACATGGGGAGAGCAGAGATCTATTAAAGCACTTGAGTAGCAAGGTAGATCTATAGATTACAAGCTCATGATCACAATAAGATCATGCATAGAGAGAGATGAACACATAGCTACCGATAGAACCCTTAGCCTCGAGAGAGAACTACTCCCTCCTCATCATGGGAATCAGCAATGGTGATGGAGATGGCGGTGGAGATCGATGGAGATGGCTCCGGGGGCACTTCCCCGTCCCGGTAGGGTGCCGGAATAGAGACTTTCTGTCCCCCGAATCTTCCCTTCGGTGGCGGCAGCGCTGTGGAACTTTTCGTGGCTGGAGGCTTGATAATCTAGGGTTTTGGTATCGGGAGGCTTCTTATAGGCCAGAGGGCAAGGTTGGTGGGCGGCCAGGGAGCCCACACCATGCCCTGGCGCGGCCTAGGTGGACCCGCGCCTAGGGGTGGTGTGGCCACCCTGTGGCCCCCATCTGGCTCTCCTTCTGGCTCCGTGAGTCTTCCGTGAAAATAGTAACTTTGGCTTTTGTCCCGTCCAATTTCGAGAATATTCATTTTCTGACTTCCTGGAACCAAAAACAGCAGAAAACAGGCAACTAGCACTGTGGCATCTTGTTAATAGGTTAGTCCAAGAAATCATATGAAAAGTACTCCAAAGTTGGAACAAAACAAAAGAAAGTAGATAAAACCAAGCATGGAACATCAAAAATTATAGATACATTTGCAATGTATCAGTTATCACCAACTTAAGATTCGTGCAACGGATATTCCGAAGACCGCCTTTACTACTCGTTATGGATTATACGAGTATACAGTCATGTCTTTTGGATTAACCAATGCCCCTGCTTATTTCATGAATCTCATGAATAAGATCTTTATGAATTTTTTGGATATGTTTGTCGTTATGTTTATCAACGATATCCTTATCTACTCCAAGTTAGAAGAAGAGCATGCACAACATTTGAGAATCATCCTTGAAACCCTTAGAGAGAATCGGTTGTATGCCAAGTTCAGCAAGTGTGAGTTTTGGCTAAAAGAAGTAGGGTTCCTAGGACATATTGTGTCTGCCGGAGGAGTCGCTGTTGATCCTGCTAAGATCAAAGATGTTGAAGAATGGGAAGCCCCAACCACTCAAACCCAAGTCCGTGCATTTCTCGGGTTAGCGGGATACTACCGCAAGTTTGTCGAAGGATTTTCGAGCATATAAAGACCCATGACCCAATTGTTGAAGAAGGACAAGAAGTTTGAATGGACCGAAAAATGTGAAGCAAGTTTCCAAGAGCTCAAGAAGAGATTGATTTCAGCCCCAATATTGATCATGCCAGATATCAAGAAGCCGTTTGATGTGTATTGTGATGCATCCAAGATTGGTCTCGGATGTGTATTGATGCAAGAGGGCAAAGTTATCGCATATCTGTCTAGACAACTGAAGCAGCATGAGTAGAATTACCCTACCCATGATCTTGAGTTAGCAGCCGTAGTTTTGGCATTGAAGACATGGCATCATTATCTTATGGGTAATCGCTGTGAGATTTACTCAGATCACAAAAGCTTGAAGTATGTTTTCACTCAGAAGAAGATGAATATGAGGCAAAGGAGATGGATAGAGTTAATCAAGGATTATGACTTTGACATTCACTATCACCATGGAAAAGCCAATGTGGTAGATGCTCTTAGCAGATTTCCGTGTAGGCTAAACATTATGATCAAGGATAAGCAACCAAGTTTTTATGAGGAGTTGGAGCAGTTTAGAACTGAGCTAGTTAGCAAAGGATTCTTAGCTAGCATTGAACTTCAACCCACATTGATTAGCCAAATCAAGGAAGCCCAGAAGGGAAATGAAAGTATCGACGGAATCAAACATCGTATTGGTACAGGAAAGGTACCTAGATTCACCGAAGACGAAGAAGGAGTTCTGTGGTACAAAGGCCGTATCTGTGTGCGAGCAGATTCGGAGCTGAAGCAAGTTATCATGAAAGAAGCTCATGATACTCTTTATTCTATCCACACCGGAGGAACAAAGATGTATGAGGATTTTAAAGAGCAATTTTGGTGGCACAAGATGAAGAGAGAAATCAGAAGCTACATCGCCAAGTGTGATATCTGTCAAAGAGTCAAAGCGGAACATCAGAGACCCGCAGGACTGTTGCAACCCTTGCATATTCCGGAATGGAAATGGGATTCCGTCGAAATGGACTTTATCACCAGTTTGCCTACTTCGAGTAGGGGAAATGACTCAATCTGGGTCATTGTTGATAGACTATCCAAGGTAGCTCATTTTATACCTGTCAAAACAACCTACCAGAGTTCGAAGCTAGCAGAGTTGTACATTGCTAGAATTGTCAGTTTGCATGGAACCCCCAAGACCATAGTATTGGATCGAGGAACCCAATTTACCTCGAGATTTTGGCAGAAAGTCCAAGAAGGATTAGGAACCAAGTTGAATTTCAGCATCGCGTATCACCCGCAAACCGATGGACAGGCTGAAAGAGTTAACCAAATCCTAGAGGATATGTTGAGAGCTTGTGTGTTAGAATATGGATCAAAATGGGAAGATTGTCTGCCTTTCATAGAATTCTCATACAACAACAGTTACCAAGCCAGTTTACAAATGTCACCATTTGAGTTCCTATATGGAAGAAAGTGTCTTACCCCTTTGAATTGGTCGCAAGTAGGAGAGAATCAGATTTTTGGACCCGACATTCTCCGAGAAGCCGAAGAGAAGGTTCACAAAGTCTGTGAGCACCTCAAGACCGCCCAATCTAGACATAAGAGTTATGCTGACAAGAGAAGGAGAGACCTGACTTTCAATGTCGGAGATTTTGTGTATCTCAAGGTGTCACCATTGAAGGGAACCCAACGTTTTAGTCTAAACGGAAAGTTAGCCCCCAGATATATCGGACCCTTCAAGATTCTGAATCGTCGAGGTGAAGTATCTTATCAACTGGAACTGCTAGAAGAAATGTCAGCCACCCACAATGTGTTATATATCTCGTTACTTCGCAAATGCTTAGAAGTGCCGGAGAAGACCAAAGTTTTCAAGAACATCGATCACCGAGATGTTGATATCAACAAGGATCTGACGTATCGTGAAGTGCCCATCCGTATCTTGGAGGAAGCCTACAGAAACACCAGGACCCGGAGTATCAAATTTCTCAAGATTCAATGGAGCAACCATACCGAAGAAGAAGCCACTTGGGAGCGAGAAGATTACATTAGGACTGAGTTCCCAGATCTCTTTAGTTCCTAGTTTTCTTTCTTAAATCTCGGGACGAGATTTTGTTTAAGGGGGGAGGGTTTGTAACATCCCAAATCTTTAATCAAGGTTAATCAAGATCAAATCTACCCAATTTAGGATTAACAAATCCTTTTTCTATTTAAAATCTTTAAGCATTCATATGAGTGTTGCATTTAAAATTGGAGTTGTTTGAAAGGCCACTATTGTTTGTTCTATTGGTTGTAAAATGGTTCTATGATGAATGTCACATCATCTATATCATTCCCAAGGAAAAACCAAAGAAAAAGAAATCAACAAGAATTAAATAAAGGAAATGGTCACTTTTTCCATTTTAATCACCTAACCCACTTTGGCTATTCCTAGCACTCAAATTCAAACAGAAACAATTGTGGATCTTTGCACCCACTGATAGTACAAGTAGTGATGTGCGAAGGCCCACTTTGTGTCATCCCTAAAACATTCAAACTCTAATTTTAAATGACATTGGAAAATTGAATCTAGTTCATATGTCTAGATCCCACTTTTTCACAAACCACTCAAATGAATTCAATTTGAAGATCCCAAGCAAACCTAGATGCTTAAGCATAAGATAAACCACTCCACCAAAAATCTTTGAAAAATTCAAATCTTTTGTTCATGCGGCCATTTGGTCGAACACCTGGCATGCACAGAACTAACTCACTAGTGATATCACTGTTTCTACAGAAGTTTGCCACCCAATTGAACCCAATTTACTCCCTCTGTCCCTCTTTGTTCTAACCAAGCCTAAACTAACCCATCCCCTAGTCCCCAGCACCAGTACCATGCCACCCTGATGCCATGCTCGCCGGTCGAGCATGCGCAGCTCGCAGCAGACCGCCAGCCCTTCTCCGCCGCTCCAAGAAGCAAGGCGCCACCTCACCGCCACCCACGGTCCACCCCATGGCCCCTACTAGCCCCTGGACCACCGAGGAAACGCTGCGCACTAAGTCTTTGCGTGCAGCCAGAGCACGCTAGAGCGTCCTCGCCGCCAGCACGCCACAGACCGCGCCCCGACCGCAGACCGCACGCACCGCTCCGCCTTGACCACCTCACCCCGCCAGACATGGTCGTGCACCACCGCGCGACCCACAGTCACCAGGAACCCCGTCGAGCACCGCCTCTGTCCCTTAGAGCGCGGGAAGCTCCCGAACGCTAGCCACCGCCCCTAGTGTCGCCTTTAAGCTCTAGATGATCGCCAGGGAACCACCCACCGTCCGCCTACCTCGCCCACGTCGGTAGCCCCCTATGTCGTCGTCACCGACGAGCTCCGCCCACACCCTTCGGTCCCCTCATCGAGCTTATATAAGGAGGCCTCCCCCAGCCTCAATCGCCACACCATTCCACTCCCCTCTCTCTACTGATAGTTTCCCCTCTCTCACCGGAGCCACTCGAGCCTCCCTTCGCTGGAATTCCGCCGGAGACAGCCGCAGCAGAGGAGGAGAAGTCCCCGTCGATTTCGTCCACCTCAGCCCCTGCCGTGACCTCGCCTGAGCCCGCCGTCGTCTACTCGTTTGTTTGACCGCTTTGCCGCACTAGCTGAAGCCCTGGTACGTCCCCACTGCACCCCCACCGACCGTGCTAGGGTTCAGTCTCGCTGGCGATGTGTCCGTCGTCGACGACGATCGTGAGCCATTGATCCAGGATCTAATCGTGTGGTCCTTATCGCCCCGTGCCGCTTCGCGTTTAATGAGTCACTGACAGGCGGGACCCCCTGTCAGCAGCCGTTAGCGCCGCGGAGTGTACACGGGCCGGCCCATTTAGTTTCCCGCACTGACCCAGTAATTCAAATATATGTTTTTCTTTTAGAAGTAAACTTAATTCTGTCCCTTAGTTCAAAAATCAATTCAGGGAGTTGTATAAATCCAAATTGAGTGATTCCAATTGTGTTCGAAAGATAATGAAAATCTCTATCGAATCCCGTTGGATTTAAATCATTTAGAGTTAGAGATCTCTCCTAGTAAAAATAACAAGACAGAAGCTTTTTCACATTCAAATATTTTTCTAAAATCAACCATAATAGCTTTTGAGTTGATTCCAACTCTCAAAAATCACATTTAACCATACTTATCTGAATATGTAATAATATTAAGGTTTGCATGTAGTGACCTTGGAATAGTACCAAAATAATGCTATATAAGCATTTCTAGTCACTTTTAATCAGTAATTATTAAACTTAAACTTATTAAAATGTGATCCAACATTTAAATCACATTCTCATGTGTTAGAATATGTGGTGATGACATGTGGCCACATGATCCCATATTTTAATGGAGAATATTAAATCTTAGTTAATTTCAATGAGTAGAAATTACTTTTCTCAAATAAAAAGAATGAAGCTAGTTCATTAAACCTTGTGGTGCTTGTGATGATAATAGATCATCAAATGTGTGCCTTAGTGTGCTAAGTAGACTAGTTCAGTATTGTTTGGTGATTGTATATTCTGTATGTATTTATAGATGATAGTACCGACCAAGTCTACGACGAGGAGGAGTTCTACCAAGAAGAGGAGGAAGAGAATTTCAACCACTGCACCAACCAAGGCAAGCCATCATTAACATGCAAGCTATTGTTAGCAAGCTAGCATTATATAAGTTAACCATGCAAGTGATTACATGCAAACCATCATTAACAATGCAAGATCACCCTTGCAAGCTATTGTTAGCAAGCTAGAATTAAGCTAGATAACCTAAGAAAATGCATTAGCCATGCTTTGGTTATACCCTTTTTGACTTATACCTACTCCAAGTTTTATTTACAAGCTTTACCTTCTTTACTTTACCAAAGTCCTTTACTTGTTTAAAGGTAGCATAAAGAGTATACAACTTGACCTATCTAGTTATACTTAGATGTCATTCTATGGCATGAGATTGAGATTAGCATCCCACATTAGTGAACACTCTTAACTTAGTAGTTGGAACTAAACCAAAACTTGATTCACTTTAGATGGGAATACTTGGTGAAAATGATTTGTGAAAACCTTGGAATGATGAGTCATTCTATTGAGATGTTTTGACATGTGTTGAGAAACACCAATGGTTTATGATGAAGATGAAAATGTTGAGGCATGAGCCTTAGCCCTTTTACAAAACTGATGGTTGGGTTCGGATGAGATACCATTCCAATTTTACCGTACAACCACAATACCTGAATTGGGTAAGGCTTAGCCGGAAGTTTATATGCATTAGTATTAGTTCCCTCGCGGGAGAGGTTTGAGCTAAGGCTACCTCTCAATGTTGTCCACCTATGCAGTGCCTAGGATGACAGATGGTCATGGTTGGGAGGCCATGCTCATTGGAGAGGTGCTTATACTAGAGTGTGTAAAGGAAAGGTTATGTTTGATTATCTGCATACTAAGTATGATGATTCAGGGTTATCCCTGACAGATGTATCGAATCTTGTGGTCAAAGTGTACCACCTCTGCAGAGTGTCAAACTATTCGAATAGCCACGTCCGCGGTTATGGACAGTTGGAGTGGCCATACTATTCCGTTGTCAGATGTTTTCAAAATGACTTATGAAATGAATTGTGACATGACTTGACCACAACAGAGTTGTGACTATGACAACTAAGTTCCCACTTAGGTGATTTCAAACTTTGTTTTATCTTTCTTTGTTTCTGAACTCAGCTTAGGTTTCAAACTTAACTTTACAAATAAACTTAGATTTAGCGTTCCTACTAGAACTATCCTACTTGTTAGTGGTAGTTTGCGAGTACTTAAAGAGTACTCATGGCTTTTGTCCCTGGATATTCCTATGGCCAGACTATAAGGAGGACTACCCTGAAGGAGGACAGCAGGATGGCTACGACAACTAGGATCATCTCCCATCGTCAGCATTGCTTGTGACTCTGAAGATGGACCCCACCGCTACGCTATTTATTCTGCTACTTGATTATACTAAGACTGGATCATGAGATCCTTATTTGTGTAAAACCTTATTATGGTTTGTAATGGATGATGTACTGTGATATCCAATCTATTATGTCTCGCAAAAATGGTAATCCTGGGATTGCGATGAATGGCATAACAGGCATCTGGGATTAAAAATCCGGGTGTTGACATTACTGAAAGAAACTCTGATCCCTTTTGGTTTTTGTTTGGCGAAAAATTTACCCCCATCTTTACAAATGCATGCAGGCACAAACTCAGATTCCTATTTCTACCCTTTGTTGGATCCTAATGCTGGGGTGTTATAGACTTCCCTCCTTAAATTAAACTTCGTACTGAAGTTTGCGGATGTGTACCTGAATAGTTCTCGATATGCTTCTCTCAAGTCATCCTCTTTCTCCCATGTGGCTTCTCGCTCTGGTGATGTTCCCATTGTACTTTGTAGTATTTGATTGCCCTGTTTCTCAACCTTTTCTAGTTCTCCTCTAGAATCTTACAGGGTTTCTCGACATAAGTCAAATCTTCTTGTAACTCAATCTCTTGATGTGTGATAGCATCATCGGGAACTTTAAGACATCTCCGAAGTTGTGATACATGGAAAACATTGTGAACCTGAGCTAGCCTTTTTGGCAACTCGAGAGCATAAGGTATTGTTCTATTCTGACTCAGTATCTTGAATGGTCCAATATATATCTTGGGCTTAGTTTTCCTTTGACTCCAAATCTCTTCACTCCCTTCATCGAACTTACTTTGAGGTATACCATATCCCCCACTTCTGGATGCAATGATCGTTAGCTTTGATCAGCATAACTCTTTTGTCGACTCTGAGCTATCTTCAATCGATCTCTAATAATATCTATGATAACTTGCTTTTCCTTGATATAGTCTGGTGCAAATTCCTTGCTACTACCAGGTTCATACCAACATATAGGTGATCTACACTTTCTCCCATATAATACTTGGTAAGGTGCTGCCTTCAGACTACTCTGATAGCTGTTGTTGTAGGAAAATTCTGCCAACGGTAGATGATCTTCCTACGAACCTCCAAAATCTAATGCACAAGATCTAAGCATGTCCTCCAAGATTTGATTGGTTCTTTCTGTCTGGCCTCCAGTTTCTAGATGATAGGTTGTGCTGAAATCCAACTTTGAGCCAAGTGCTTCATGTAATTGTTTCCAAAATGCTGACGTAAATACAGATCCTCTGTGTAATACAATTTTCTTGGGTACCCCATGCTTACTCACAATCTCTTTGATATAGATTTCTACTAATTTTTCGGCATTATCCTTTTGGTTTACTGGAATAAAATGCGCACTTTTTGTGAATCTGTCTACAATCACCCATATCATATCCTTCCGCTTCGGTGTCATGGGTAACCCTGTGATAAAATCCATACCTATTTCTTCCCATTTCCATTCTGGAATTTCCAAAGGTTGTAATGGTCCTGCTGGACTTTGATGTTCTGCTTTTACCCTTTGGCAAGTATGGCATTCAGATACATACTTTGCAATATATCTTTTCATATTGTTCCACCAAAATAATTCTTTTAAATCCATGTACATCTTTGTACTTCCAGGATGTATAAAATATGGTGTTTCATGGGCTTCCTGAAGTATCACCTCTCGAATTTCTAGAACATTTGGTACACAAAGACGACTTTGAAACCATAAAGACCCATAATCTCCTAGGTGAAAAGCTGATGTTTGACCTTGAGAGATTCTTCGAACTTCTTCAGCAATGAAAGGGTCTTCACATTGATGTATAAAAATTTCATGCCGAACATCACTACTCCTCTCTTCAACTACTCTCATGGTAGCTAATCCTCCAAGAACTGTTGTACTTATAAATTGTATTTCCAACCTTTCCAAATCCATCTACAGTTATTTTGGCAATTATCTATTAATAGGTTGTGTATCTATGCTTTTACGACTTAAAGCATCTGCCACAACATTTGCTTTTCCAGGGGTATAATTGATTGCTAGATCATAATCTTTAATTAACTCTAGCCAATGCTTTTGTCTCATATTCAATTACTTTTGAGTGAAGAAATATTTGAGACTTCTGTGGTCAGTGTATGATATGTTGCAAACGTATCTATAATTTGTGATGTTTCATGCTTGTTTTATATCTACTTTCTTATGTTTTATCCACACTTTGGAGTATTTTTACACGTTTTCTGGAACTAACCTATTAACAAGATGCCACAGTGCCAGTTGCCTGTTTTCTACTGTTTTTGGTTCCAGAAAAGCCAGAAAATGAATATTCTTGGAATTGGACGGGACAAAAGCCAAAGTCAATATTTCATCGAGGGGAACACGGAGCCAGAAGACGAGACGGAGAAGGGCCTCGAGGGGGCCACACCCCCTGGTCGCGCGGCCTGGCCTGGCCCACGCCTAGGGGTGCAGCCGCCTTGGGCACCCCCTCGGCCTCCACTTTCACCTATAAGAAGCCTCCGATACATAAACCCTAAGTACCCGATCAAAATTCCACGAAAGAGTCTGTAGCCATCTTCATCTCCATCCTTAGATCGGGAGGGATCTGAAGCTCTTCCCGGCACCCTGCCGGAGGGGAGAGATCACCCTAGAGGCCTTCTTCATCACCATGCCTGCCTCCGGTGTGATGCGTGAGTAGTTCATCCCTAGACTACGGGTCCATGTAGTAGCTAGATGGTTGGTTCTTCTCCTTTGTGCTACCATGTTTAGATCTTGTGAGCTCCATTCATGATCAAGATCATCTATTTGTAATCCTTCATGTTGTGTTTGCGGGGATCCGATGGATATTGAGATGCTATTTCAGATTGATTATTGATTCTATCATGTCTTTGTTATTTGTGATCTTGCATGCTCTCCGTTGTTAGTAGCTATCTTGGCCGAGTAGATGCTAGCAACTCCAAGAGGGAGTATTTATGCTCGATAGTGGGTTCATGCCTCTAGGAATCTAGGGAAGTGATAGAAATCTCTAAGGTACTAGATGTGATGTTGCTACTAGGGAGAAAACATCAATCCTTTGTTCATAGAACAATCATATTGTTTACTTTACACACTTTGCTTAATGCAATTATCTGTTGCTTGCAACTTAATACTGGAGGGGGTTCGGATGATAACCTGAAGGTGGATTATTAGTCATAGATGCAGTTGGATTACGGTCTATGTATAATGTTGTAATGCCTAATCAAATCTCATAGGAGTCAAGATGATTAGTATATGCATGTATGCTTTCTTGATGTTTGTCAATTGCCCCGCTGTAATTTGTTCACCCAACATGTCATCTATCTTAAGGAGAATCACCACTAGTGAACTATGGACGCCAGTCCATTCTTTTACCATCAATCTACAATCTATTATTTACGGTTTTCTGTTTACTTTCTGCAAAGCAATTACTATCTTCCACACAATACATTTAATCTTTTGTTTTGAGCAAAATCAGTGAGATTGACAACCTCACTGTAAGTTGGGGGCAAAGTTCTGTGATTGTGTTGTGCAGGATTCCAAGTTGGAAACAACACCTTGGAGGTGTTTCCTTGCTCCTACTGGTTCGATAACCTTGGTTTCATATCTGAGGGAAAACTTGTTCCTATGCTCATCATACCTTCCTCTTGGGGTTCCCCAACGAGCTCTACATATTGAGCAAGAAAGACTTTTTCTGGCGTTGTTGCCTGGGAGTCAAGGATATCTTCACAAGGGGAGTCCCTCATAACCAATCTCTTTACTTTGTTTTATTTGTTTTGCTTAGTTTATTTCTGCTTTGTTTGCTTGTTTCTTTATCAAAAACACAAAAAATTAGTTGTACTAGTTTGCTTTCTTTATTAAAAACACAAAAAGGAGACTACTCTTAAAAACACTAAGTTGTGTGACTTCACTAGCACCAACAACAATGATTTCATGTGCACACCTATTGCTCCGCCTGTTCCTAAAGCTACTTTCTTTGAAATTAAACCTACTTTGCTCAATCTTGTTATGAGAGAACAATTTTGTAGAATTGGTGTTGAAGATGCTGCTGCTCATCTTAATAACTTTGTTGAACTTTGTGAGGTGCAAAAACATAGGGATATAGATGGGGATATTATTAAGCTTAAATTGTTTCCTTTCTCATTGAGAGGAAAAGCTAAAGAATGGTTGCAATCCCTAACTAGAAATAGTATTAATTCTTGGACTAAATGCAAAGATGCTTTCATTGGAAAATACTATCCTCCTGCTAAGATTATATATATGAGAAGTGAAATAATGAAATTTAAACAATCTGATAATGAACATGTTGCTAAAGCTTGGGAAAGAATGAAATCTTTGGTAAAGAATTGTCCCACTCATGGACTGACTGCTTGGATGATTATCCAAACCTTTTATGCAGGACTGAATTATTCTTCAAGAAATCTGCTGGATTCTATTACCGGAGGTACCGTTATGACCATTACTTTGGGTGCTGCAACAAATCTTCTGGATAATATGATGGTTAACTATTCTGAATGGCACATTGAGAGAGCTCCACAAGGTAAGAAGGTAAATTCTGTTGAAGAAACCTCCTCCTTGAGTGATAAAATTGATGTTATTATGTCTATGCTTGTTAATGAGAAAGCTCATATTGATCCAAATCATGTTCCCTTAGCCTCTTTGGTTGCTCAAGAAGAGCAAGTTGATGTGAACTTTATAAGAAATAATAATTTTAGCAACAATCCCTACAGGAATAATTTTGGTAATAATAATCATAGGCCATATCCTTCCAATAATGGTAATGCTTATGGAAATTCCTACAACAATAATAGGAGTGCACCCTCTGAACTTGAAGTCGTGCTTAAAGATTTTATTAGTAAACAAACTGCTTTCAATAAAACTATTGAGGAAAAACTCTCTAATGCTGAAAGAAATATAGCATCATAGTCTGAAGCACAATCTTCTTTGAATAAAATGGTTGCCAAACCTGAAACTATTGAAAATCCCTTTGCTAATAAATGCCATACAAGTTAGAATTGATGAAAATATTAGACTATTAGTTGAATTGCATGCTAAGTGGGAAAGAGAATATGAAATTGCTAGAAATATTAGTATTTCTACTATCACTACCACTAATGTTGAAGCTAGTAAACCCAATGGAACCTTTTCTAATAAAAATGCTGAAATTCTTCGAAATATGGGAAACAATAGCTCTACTACTTTAGATGATAATTATGATTTTGATCCTGATGGTTGCAATATCTCTGAAGTAATTATGTTCCTACAAAAGCTTGCTAAAAGTCCTAATGCTAGTGCTATGAATATGGCCTTTACAAAACACATTACTAATGCTCTCATAAAAATTAAAGAAGAAAGGTTGAAACATAAAGCTTCTATTCCTATGAATTTAGAAGATGGTTGGGAACCTGATGGCTCAATACACGGCGCCCAGAAAATCTTTGCTGGCGTGTAGTGTTGATGTAGAGCTCGTTGGGAACCCCAAGAGGAAGGTATGATGAGCACAACAGCAAGTTTCCCTCAGTTATAAAACCGAGGTTTAATCGAACCAATAGGAGCAAGGAAACACCTCAAAGGTGTTACTAGCTGAGCTTTGGCAGGGCTCACTACCGGTGCTAGTAGCAACGTGGAGACCTGCATAACACAACCACAGAACTTTGTCCCCAACTTGCGATGAGGTTGTCAATCTCACCGTGTTTTGCGGAAAACAAAGGATTAAACGTATCGAAAGGAAAGAAGTAAAAGTTTGTAGAAAGTAAACACAAAGTAGTAAAAGATTGTAGATTGTATGTAAAGAAAAGGACCAGGATCCATAGTTCACTAGAGGTGGCTCTCCTTAGATAGATAACATGCTGGGTGAACAAATTACAGCGGGGCAATTGACAAACACCGAGAAAGCAATACATGCATATACTAATCATCTTGACTCCTTTGAGACTTGATTAGGCATTACAACATAATACATAGACCACCATCCAACTACATCTATGACTAATAATCCACCTTCAGGTTATCATCCGAACCCCCTCCAGCATTAAGTTGCAAGCAACAGATTATTGCTTTATGAACTGCGTGTAAAGTAAACAATACGATTGTTCTATGAACAAAAGATTGTTGTTTTCTCCCTAGTAGCAACAGCACATCTAGTACCTTAGAGATTTCTGTCACTTCCCCAATTTACCAGAGGCATGAACCCACTATCGAGCATAAATACTAACTCTTGGAGTTGCTAGCATCTACTTGGCCAAGATAGCTACTAACAACGGAAAGCATGCAAGATCTCAAATAACAAAGACATGATAGAATCAATAATCAATCTGAAATAACATCTCAATATCCATCGGATCCCCGCAAACACAACATGTATGGATTACAAAAAGATGATCTTGATCATGAACGGAGCTCACAAGATCTAAACATGAAAGCACAAAGGAGGAGAAACCAGCCATCTAGCTACTACATGGATCCGTAGTCCAAGGATGAACTACTCACGCATCACACCGGAGGCTTGTATGGTGATGAAGAAGGCCTCCAGGGTGAATTCCCCTCTCCGGCAGGGTGCCGGGAAGAGCTTTAGATCCCTCCCGATCTAGGGATGGAGATGATGGCGGCTACAGACTCTTTCGTGGATTTTTGATTGGGTCCCTAGGGTTTTCGTCCCGAGGGCATCTTATAGGCGGAAGGAGAGGTCGAGGGGGTGCTGGGGTCGGCCAGACCACCCCCTGGCGTGGGCCAGGCCTGGCCGCGCGGCTAGGTGGTGTGGCCGGCCCTCAGCCCTTCTCCGTCTCGTATTCTGGCACTTGATCCCTTCCAGAAAAATAGGCACTTTGGCTTTTGTCCCGTCCAATTCCGAGAATATTCATTTTCTGACTTTTCTAGAACCAAAAACAACAGAAATCAGGCAGCTGGCACTATGGCTCTTGTTAATAGGTTAGTCCAAGAAATCATAATAAAAGTACTCCAAAGTTGGAACAAAACACAAGAAAGTGCATAAAACCAAGCATGGAACATCAAAAATTGTAGATACATTTGCAATGTATCAACATCCCCAAGCTTAACTCCTGCTCGTCCTCGAGTAGGTAAGTGATAAAAAGAATAATTTTTGAGGTGACATGCACCATCAAAAACTTGATCAAAAGTATTTGCAAAACTCAAAGCTGGGATCAAAGTACTTCAATCATAACATGAAAGACAAAGTTCTAGCAATAAGCAAAGAAACTAAGATGTAACATGAAAAGGCACAAACAAAAGATTCATGAATAACATGCTTTGCAAGACGTTTGTTTGTTTCACATAAAGAAAACATAGCATAAAAGTATTCAGCTTGTCCCTCAATAGAGTAGCAAATATAAATGCATAGGACACCTTCAAAGTTCATAAGAGTGACTAGATACAATAGTTTCAAACAAGCAATAACAAGTTATGCATCAATCAACTAGTCTTGGGACAATGCACATAGAACTAAGAATGGCCACTATGCTCTCAAAGTAGGTGCATAAAGATAGAAGGTGGAGACTCAATATAATGGTGGAAGAAAGGCCTTTTGTAAAAGGAAGTAGGGATTCAAGTCTCATAAAGAGCTTCCAAAAATTATGGTACTTGTAGCTTTCAGCTCTCATTGCCCCTATCATAAGCATCTTGAAGGTGGTTAAGGTTAAAGTGACACAACTAAGAGGATATGCTTGACAAGTTATAAACCGAAATCTCATGCCCCTTACTTACGAAGACCGATCCTCATGCTACTCAACTTCAGTCACAAGTAAGCTCTTGTCATTGTAAGTATATGTGTATCATTAAGAACCGCCAACGGGGTACCCCTTGCACATGATACGGGAGCTTTCCCATAATCAAAATGACAAGGCAAGCAGATAATGAGCATCTCAGCGATCTTTTTATTTGCTATTTGCATAGGTTTTTATTGAGGATGCTTCATAGAGTGCTCATTATGGTGATGCTGCAAGTTTCCACCATGATTAGGCATGGCTTAGGCTAGCGGCCCAGGCGTTTCTCTAACACACATACAAACTCCATGATCTTACAAGTTCCACATTTATTTCACACCGCCGGGATCCGTAAGCAAAAGAACATAATATCAACGGGGTACAAAGTACAAGTGCAATGTTGAAAGCGTTCCCCATGAAACATGGTTCTGCTAATTTCAACTTATAAAGCGCAAGCATATACGCAACAAAGAAGGACCCAATGGTTCAAGTTTATTAGAGGCAATAAAGTAAAGTGTGCCATCAAGTTCGTGAGAGCTTTAATCACTAGTTTTCTCATAAAAAGTGAAAGGTAGACAAAAGCATGAATATACTTGGAATAGCATAAGCTAGTAGGTAGGTATGGTGGACTCTTTGGAAAAACTTAGTTTAGGGAGTTGGATGCATGAGTGGAACTCATACTTTGTGGTGGAGGCTAGCAAAAGACTGGGAGCGACAAACTAAGAGAGCAATAATGGCCATAATCATGCAGAGCGACAAAACATCATTGATCAAAGCATAAAGTGATACTACAAGTTGAAAACTAAAGGATCATAAAGGCTATGGTGACTTGTGGAAGTCATAACATGGTGTGAGGATGTGCCAAGTCAACCCAAATAAAGCATCAAAGAAGAATACCACTATACTATGCTTTAATATGCTAAAACAACGCATGATTCATCCAAGGCACATTAAGCAATATCAATTGTTTATAACAATTCATGCTACAGAAAATAATACTAAGCATAAAGCCAAAAAAATATCAAGCATGGCATGACGAAGCATAGCCACAGTCAAAAACGAGCTCTTTTTACCACATAAGCATGAACTTTCCTACTCTTTTCCAAACCAAACCAAAGTGTGAAAGAGGGGGTCCAACAAACATATTCATAAAACTAAGCAAACCAAAGCAAACGAAAAACCAAAATGAAAACGAAAAAGAAGACGCTCCAAGAAAAACACAACTGTGCATGAAACAATAAAAATGAAGTGTTTGGAAGAAACCTGGAATTTTTATTGATGAAGAAGGGGAATGCCTTGGGAATCCCCAAGCTTTGACGCTTGTACTTCCTGGATATTTCTTGGGGTGACACGCGTGGAATCCCCAAGCTTGAGCTTTAGTCCATCCTTCATCTTATTACTCATTCCTTCCATATACCTAAAAATCTTCCTTCATACAAAACTTCACACAATCTCATTAGCTACATTAGTGCACTTAAGATAAATAAGTCTCAAGGTTCAGTTCTAACACCAAATAAACTTCAATTAGAACACTAGCTACTGTAGCACTTCCCTCAAAAAGCTCAATTCCCCAAAGTAACTCAAGAAGGAACTAAGAAGAAGCAAATGCAGAAAATGGCAGAAATCTGTCAAAACAGACCAGTAGGTAAAGACGAATTTTTTCTAAGACCTTCTGTTGCTCAAATCAAAAAGTGTTGAACTAACGAAAGTTAGATAACAACCGGGGGAAGAATCACAAAAACTTACAGCTCATTCTGACGTACAGAGATCTCTCAGGAATTTTTACGCTGAAGCACAGAAATCTGTTTCGGGACAACAACTTTCCCAATCATTACTTCACTCTCATTAGAGGTTACTCTTGGCACAAAAAGCAAATAAAAAGGATAAGGAGAGGTTATTACAGAGTTAATAACTTCCAAGACTCATCTAAAACTCTTGGGTTATCTCCCAACAAGTACTTTTCTTTAACGCCTTTAAGTTAGGCATGAAAATTTGAGAAGATGCTCTCATAGGAAATATGAATTGAAGTAAAAGAGAGCATCAAGAAGCAAATTCAAAACACATTTAAGTCTAACCCACTTCCTATGCATAGTAATCTTGTATGCAAATAAATGCACAAAGAGCAAAGTGATAGGCATAGGAAGATAAAACAAAAGTAACTTCAAAACTTTCAGCACATAGAGAGGTGTTTCATTACCATAAAAACTTCTACAACCATATTTTCCTCTCTCATAATAATTTTCAGTAGCCTCATGAATAAACTCAACAATATAACTATCACATAAGGCATGATTTTCATGATCTACAAGCACTAGAGCTTATTATAAACATTTTCAAAAGAATCCTCGGGAACATAACATTCACCCTCCTTTGATAAGCATGGGGGACAATCAAATAATGTAAGGGATAAAGAGTTACTCTCATTAGAAGGTAGGCATGGGTAGATCCATTCTTCCTCCTTTTGTCCATCACTCTCCTCCTCTTTTTCATCTAATGAGCTTTCAGGTTCAGCAATTTCTTCTTCCATGGAGGTTCTAGCAGGCGGTGGTTCATCTATTACCTTAGCAGTCATAAAACTGTTCCCAGATAGGAAACTGAGTGAGCTATCCATAATGAAATAGTGATTGGAGCAGAGCTAGTCATAAAGTCAACTTAAGAAAGGAACTAATTCTTTTGTGTTTTTCCAATAAGAAAGCAAACTAGTAAAACTAATTTTTTTTTGTGTTTTTGAAGAACAAAACAAGCAAACAAAGCAAAAAGAAACTAAGCAAAACAAAAACAACAAAGTAAAGAGATTGGTTATCAGGGACTCCCCTTGTGAAGATGACCTTGACTCCCCGGCAACGGCGCCAGAAAATCGCTTGATGGCTCAATACACGACGCCCAGAAAATCTTTGCTGGCGTGTAGTGTTGATGTAGAGCTCGTTGGGAACCCCAAGAGGAAGGTATGATGAGCACAGCAGCAAGTTTCCCTCAGTTATGAAACCAAGGTTTAATCGAACCAGTAGGAGCAAGGAAACACCTCAAAGGTGTTACTAGCTGAGCTTTGGCAGGGCACACTACCGGTGCTAGTAGCAATGTGGAGACCTGCACAACACAACCACAGAACTTTGTCCCCAACTTGCGATGAGGTTGTCAATCTCACCGTGTTTTGTGGAAAACAAAGGATTAAACGTATCGAAAGGAAAGAAGTAAAAGTTTGCAGAAAGAAAACACAAAGCAGTAAAAGATTGTAGATTGTATGTAAAGAAAAGGACCGGGATCCATAGTTCACTAGAGGTGGCTCTCCTTAGATAGATAACATGCTGGGTGAACAAATTACAGCGGGGCAATTGACAAACACCGAGAAATCAATACATGCATATACTAATCATCTTGACTCCTTTGAGACTTGATTGAGCATTACAACATAATACATAGACCGCCATCCAACTGCATCTATGACTAATAATCCACCTTCAGGTTATCATTCGAACCCCCTCCAGTATTAAGTTGCAAGCAACATATTATTGCTTTACGAACTGCGTGTAAAGTAAACAATATGATTGTTCTATGAACAAAGGATTGTTGTTTTCTCCCTAGTAGCAACAGCACATCTAGTACCTTAGAGATTTCTGTCACTTCCCCAGATTACCAGAGGCATGAACCCACTATCGAGCATAAATACTAACTCTTGGAGTTGCTAGCATCTACTTGGCCAAGATAGCTACTAACAACGGAAAGCATGCAAGATCTCAAATAACAAAGACATGATAGAATCAATAATTAATCTAAAATAGCATCTCAATATCCATCGGATCCCTGCAAACACAACATGTATGGATTACAAAAAGATGATCTTGATCATGAACGGAGCTCACAAGATCTAAACATGAAAGCACAAAGGAGGAGAAACCAGCCATCTAGCTACTACATGGATCCGTAGTCCAAGGATGAACTACTCATGCATCACACCGGAGGCTTGCATGGTGATGAAGAAGGCCTCCAGGGTGAATTCCCCTCTCCGGCAGGGTGCCAGGAAGAGCTTCAGATCCCTCCCGATCTAGGGATGGAGATGACAACGGCTACAGACTCTTTCGTGGATGTTTGATCGGGTCCCTAGGGTTTTCGTCCCGAGGGCATCTTCTAGGCGGAAGGAGAGGCCGAGGGGGTGCTGGGGTCGGCCAGACCACCCCCTGGCGCAGGCCAGGCCTGGCCGCGTGGCTAGGTGGTGTGGCCGGCCCTCAGCCCTTCTCCATCTCGTATTCTAGCACTTGATCCCTTCCGGAAAAATAGGCACTTTGGCTTCTGTCCCGTCCAATTCCGAGAATATTCATTTTCTGACTTTTCTGGAACCAAAAACAATAGAAAACAGCTAGCTAGCACTATGGCTCTTGTTAATAGGTTAGTCCAAGAAATCATAATAAAATTACTCCAAAGTTGGAACAAAACACAAGAAAGTGCATAAAACCAAGCATGGAACATCAAAAATTATAGATACATTTGCAATGTATCAGAACCCATCATTAATATGAAAGTGAATGATTTTGATCTCAAAGCTTTATGTGATCTTGATAGTAATGTTTCTATTATGCCTAGAAAGATTTATGAAATGCTTGATTTGCCACCATTGGAAGATTGTTATTTAAATGTCCCACTTGATGATAATGCTAAAAAGAAACTCATGGGGAGTATTAATGATGTTCTTATTATGGTTAACAATGCCTATGTCCCTGTTGATTTCTATGTTTTGGATGTTGAATGCAATGCTTCTTGTCCTATTACTTTGGAAAGACCTTTTCTTAGAACTGTTGGTGCCATTATTGATATGAAAGAAGGCACCATTAAATATCAATTTCCACTCAAGAAAGGTATAGAACACTTCCCTAAGAAGAGAGAAAAGATTCCTTTTGCCTCTCCTATTAAAACAAAATTTGCTCTTAATGCTTCTTCATTTGAGAATAATGAATTCTTTTCTTGCTTCTTATGCCTAACTTAAAGGTGTTAAAGAAAAGTACTTATTGGGAGATAACCCAAAAGTTTTAGTTGAGTCTTGGAAGTTTTTGCTTCAGTAATAACCTCTCCTTATCATTTTTGTGTGGTTTTTGTGCCAAGAGTAACCTCTAATGAGAGAGAAGTAATGCTTGGGAAAGTTGCTATCCCGAAACAGATTTTTGTGCTTCGCTGTAAACATTCGTGAAAAATCTCTGTATGTCGGTTTGAGCTGTAATTTTTTGTGCTTCTGCCCCAGGTTGTTATCCAACTTTTGTTAGTTAAATACTTTTCGATTTGAGCAACAGAAGGTCTTCGAAAAAATTGGTTTTTACCCGCTGGTCTGTTTTGACAGATTTCGGCCATTATTTGCATTTGCCTCTTAATCTCTTTCTCTTTGAGTTCTCTTTGATCACTTGAAATTTTTAAAAGGAAGTGATACAGTAGCTTGTGTTTTAGTGGAAGTTTTACTTGTGTTGAGACTAAACCAAAGGACTTATTATCCTTAGGGCACTAATGTTGGTAATGAAGATTGTGTGAAGTTCTGTATGAAGGAAAATTTTAAGTGTAGGGAAGAGTAATGTGATAAGATGAAGTATGGACAAAAGCTCAAGCTTGGGGATGCCACCCGTGTCATCCCAAGAAATATCCAAGAAGTACAAGCGTCAAATCTTGGGGATGCCCAAGGCATCCCCTTCTTCATCAATAAAAATCTCAGGTTTCTTCCAAACACTTCATTTTTATTGTTTTGTGCATAGTTGTGTTGTTCTTGGAGCGTCTTTGTTTTTGTTTTTGGCTTTCATTTGCTTAGTTTGCTTAGTTTTCTTGAATAAATTGGTTGTACCCCCTCATTCATACATTAGTTTTCAAATAAGATTGGTTTGGATTGGAAAAGAGTAGGAAAAGTTCATGTTTAAGTGGTAAAAAGGAGCTTGTTTTTGACTGTGACTTGGACTTTGTCATGCCATGCTTGATATTGTTTTGGCTTTATGCTTAGTGATTTTTGATGTAGCATGACATGTTACAAATAATTGAGATTGCTTAATGTGCCTTGAAAGAATCATGCGTTGTTTTAGCATATTAAAGCATAGTATTATGGTATTCTCCTTTGATGCTTTATTTGGGTTGACTTGGCGCATGCTCACACCATGTTAAGGCTATACCAAGTCACCATAGCCTCTATGATCCTTTAGTTTTTGACTTGTAATATCACTTTATGCTTTAATTAATGGTGTTTTATCTCTTTGCATGATTATAGCCATTATTGCTCTCTTAGTTGGTCGCTCCCAGTCTTTTGCTAGCCTCCATACCAAGTATGAGTTCCACTCATGCATCCAACTCCAAATAAAACCAAGTTATTCCAAAGAGTCCACCATACCTACCTATTAGCATTTGCTATTCCAAGTATATTCATGTTTTTATCTACCTTCCGAATTAAACTTGTTATGTGAAAATTAGTGATTAAAGCTCTCACAAACTTGATGGTTGATGACCCACAAGTATAGGGGGTGTATCGCAGTATTTTCGATAAGTAAGAGTGTCGAACCCAACGAGGAGCAGAAGGTGCTGGCTAGTGGTATGGATCAGGAATTCTCTGCAAATACTTAGCAAACGGATTTTTAGGGGTTTTCGATAAAGCAAGTAAACAAAGTACGAGTAAACAAAAGACAGTAAGAATGAATGCAGCAAGTGGCCCAATCCTTTATGCAGCAAAAGACAAGCCGGTTGTATTTCTTAAGATGACCAAACGTTCTCGAGGACACATGGGAAGACTGTCAAGTGCTTTCGCTTCATATAGTAGATCAATCTTCTCTAGCTTGCTAAGTGTTGTGTGGGTGAACCTGTGCTAACGTACCATACCATCCAAGACTTAATACATACTTGTGATTAAACCCCCTTGCAAACATCTGTAACTACAAGAAAGTAATTAAGGTAAAACCTAACCACAGTTTTAAACTCTAAGACCCTTACGTCCCTTGTGCAATGGTTTCCTAACGGGGGTTCAGGTTTCTGTCACTCCGGCAACCCCTACGATTAGTAGCCAAATACACAATGCATTCCCCTAGGCCCATATAGGTGAAGTGTCATGTAGTCGATGTTCACATGACACCACTAGAAGAAGTACACCACAACTTAAATAACAATCTATTGAATCTTTCTCAACGCAACTCCACTACTAACAACAAGACTTCTCCCATGTCCTCAAGAACAAAACGAACTACTCACAAGACATCATATGGATCATGATCAGAGATGGAATAATGATGTATAACAATCTGAACATAAACAATAATTCAATGGTTCACTCAATAGCATCAACTACAAAGAGTAATCAACACCGGGAAAGTTTCCCCTATGAACTATGAAAGATTCAACGCAATTGTTACAAAAATATGGAGATGGTGATGAAGGTGTTGATGGTGATGATGGTGGTGGTGATGATGATGATCTCGATGAAGTCTAGCTTGATGGTGGTGTTGATGGCGACGATCTCCCCTCTCCGGGAAGGAATTCCCCCGGCAGAAATCTGTCTACCGGAGAGATCTTTCTCTCTCGGTGTTTTCCGCCCCGCAGAGGCGGTGAAATCTTTCTGTGGTTGCTCCCCGAGTCTTAGGGTTTCGTGGGGATGATATACGCCAGAGGGGAGAGGCTGGAGTGGGCCAGGGCGGCCACACCACTCCCTGGCGCGGCCTAGGCTTGCTCGCGCCATGGGGTGGTGTGGCCCCCCTGTGGCCCACCTCCACTCCATATTCTGCCATCCTGAGTCTTCTGGAAAAATAGGATTTTCCGTATATTTTCCCGGATTTTCTGATCTTCGCGAATTTTGCCTCCAAACAGCACCTTTTCCATCAGAATCCTGACTACAGCGGTCCATGCTCTAAAAGTCATCAACCATGCAAAAACAGATGAAATAACATAAGTATCACCTCTCAATACGAAATATATCAATGAATAATAGTGAATTAAGACATAAAATAGTGATGCAAAATGGACGTATCAACTCCCCCCAAGCTTAGACTTCGCTTGTCCCCAAGCGAAACTAAGCTCAATAAACATGACCTCAGGTTTATGGAGTGAAAAGTCGATAAAAGAATACGGACAAGAAGCATCACATTCATCAAATACATAGATCATAATAGAAGACAACTCACTATTATATAACTAAACTTGCAATGAGTAAAGGAAACACAATAAAGATACATAGAGTAAAACATCATTGGTAATGGCAAACTTAGCTCTTGGTCGAAGAAAAGTTGATAATTTGCTGGAGTTCACAAATAGCTGGTTTTCTCAAAGAAAGCTTTCAAAGTAGTAAACTTCAAGATAAGAGCAATGTGCAAAACAAGGAACATAAGAAACACGATTGAATAAATCATCATATGAATGAATGAAACACATCAACTCAAAATACTTGCTGAGATAGAAGGGAATAGGTTTACTAACTCAACTACAAGGTAAAAGAAAGGGCCCTTCAAAGAGGGAAGCAGGGATTGCAAGTCTCATAAAGAGCTCCCAAAAATTATGATACTTACTAGCTTTCAGCTCTCATTGCCCCTATCATAGGCATCTTTAGGTGATTAAGGTTAAAGTGAGGTCCAATCTGAGTTATATGCTTGTCAGACTATAAACTGAAGATCCCAAGTCCCTTGAGTACGAGGGCCTCTCCTCATGCTACTCAACTTTAGTTACCGGTAAGTTCTTGTCATTGTAAGTATGTGCGTATCATTGAGAACCGCCAACAGGATACCCCTTGCCCGATGATACGGAAGAATCCCCATATCAAAATGACAAGGCAAGCAGACAATGAGTATCTCAGCAATCTTCTTATTTACCATGGGAAAATGGTGCTTTTTTCTCTCTTTCCTCTTTTCATAATATCTCTTTTTTTATTTTCTTTTTCTCAATAGCTATCTCTCTCTTTTTTTATAAGAAGAATGCTTCATATATATCATTATGGTTACGCTGCAGGTTTCCACCATGTCAGCATGGATTAGACCAGCGGCCTAGGCGTTTCTCTAACACACATACATAACTCCATGGACTTACAAGCTCCCCTTTTATTTCACACCGACGACATCCGCAAACAAAAGAGCAAGGTATCAACTGGGTATATATTTACAAGTGTTGAAAGCGTTCCCCGTGACAGCACGGTTCTGCTAACCCCCAGCCTATAATTTGCAAGCATATAACTTTCATGGAGAGTTCACAATGGTTCAGGTTTATTAAGTGTGGAAAATAAAGTGTGCCATCAAGTTCATGAGAGCTTTAATCACTAACTTTCTCATAACAAGTTTAATTTGGGAGGTAGACAAAATAGGAATTTACTTGGAATAGCAATAATGCTACTAGGTAGGTATGGTGGACACAAATGGCAAAGGTTTTGGTTTAAAGGAGGTGGATGCACGACAAGAAATCCCTCTCAGTACAGGTTTTTGGCTAGCAAGGCTGGGTAGCAAGTACAAGAGTTGAAGGAAACAAACAAACATACAAGTGATAAAGACAAACATGCAATCTTCCTTGGAAGCACAAAAGATCTTAACTAGAGAATACTAGACTTATGAGCAAATCAAGAAAGAAAGATGATGAAATTATTTTTCTTTAGAGTACTTCTATCTTTTCCTTTTCAACTCTCAAAAAGGTGTTGCTACTGACCGAGCCAGGTTTGCCAAAACCAACTAAATTAACTGAAAGATCCCAAAGTGCTACCAATACTAACAACAAGATCAATCATATAACCACAAATTGAAAACTAACATAAGCTATGCAAAAGAGTGGATGATAGAACTTCTCATTAATATTCCATAACGGAAACTCACACCAAGGGATACAAATCTAACGAGAGAGGAGACACTTCCATAATGCAAACCATACTACAAAATAACTCCTCTATTCATGATATGACTCTACTAATAAGGTAAAAAGATAGGAGATAGTGATATGATACCGCGGCACTCCCCCAATCTTGGAACAAACCAAGGGGATGCCAAACCTGATGATGAATTACTTCTTTGGTGGTGGTGGTATCCTCTCGATGAGCTCTCTGATCAGTTTCCCCAAGTCCTCAATCTCGAAGGTGAGATTGCGAATCAGCTGTGAATTTTTCTCAATGCGGCTCATGATCATGTCGTGTTGAGAATTCCAGCTCTTGCTATTCTTTCCCCACTCTTCCTCCTTGAAGTCTTCTTTTCCTGCATGGCTAGAACGAGGCAAATCCCAATTGGAGGGTAATTTCTCCTTGGGCATATTCTGGTATTGATGCTCATGGATAAGAGTGTGGAAAGGATTCTTGGTGCATGGAGGAAGTGACCAGGGATCTGAACGGTGATGAGGAGGCTTCCTTCCAATGGTTGGATTTGCCACCACTCCGATGCTCGCACTGGTGGTGCCGGTGTGCGGACGTCGGCCTTGCTCCTCTTCACCTTCACTCTTGGTCTCCTTCTCCTTCCTAGGGTCTTGGAGGTCTTCCTCCATGGGCTCCTTCCCTTTATCCTTGGCAGACACCATTGTGCTTCTAAGCTCTCAAAGAGTATGTCCTGACAGAAACAGATCGAAACAAAAATACGATGAAAACACGATATACGAACCTCGAGAGATCTGGGAGGTTATGTATTACGAAGTTTCATATCAAAAGGAAGGTACTGGGAGAAAACGGGTCGGAGACGGAGTCCTGGGTGGCCTCACCACCAAGTTGCGTGGCTAGGGATGGGCCCGCGCCATGGGGTGGTGTGGGCCACCCCAGCTCCGGTTCTGTCCCTTTTTCGCTTCGAAACTTTCCTTATTGACTAAAAACTGCAAAAATAAAGTTGGATTGTACTTTCGTGGAACTTTTCTTACCAGAACTGTTACCTATTTGAATATGGACTCTACAGGTCTCTGAATTTGATCCTCAATGAATTTCTCGAGAGTTATAACTTGAAAAGCATCAACATCTTCATTGTAAGAATCTCCAGTAATATAGTGTTTGAGTCGCTGTCCATTCACTACTTGTGTAGTATTATCTTTTAGAGAAGAAATTTTTATTGCTCCTGAACGGTATACTTCTTCAATGATGAAAGGTCCTTCCCATTTTGATAGTAGCTTACCTGCAAAAAATCTGAGACGAGACCTATACAATAGAACTTTCTCACCAACATGAAATTCTCTCTTAAGTATTCACTTGTCATGCCATCTTTTAACTTTTTCTTTAAAGAGCCTAGCATTCTCATAGGCTTCACTCCTCTATTCATCTAAAGAGCTTAAGTCAAAAAGTCTTTTCTCACCAGCTAGCTTACAATCTCTATTTAGCTCTTTCACTGCCCAGTAAGCTTTGTGTTCTAATTCTAGGGGTAAGTGGCAAGCTTTCCCATAAACCATTTTGTAAGGAGACATTCCCATAGGATTTTTGTAAGCCGTTCTATAAGCCCATAAAACATCATTCAACTTCTTATCCCAGTTTTTTCTAGACCTATTAACAGTCTTTTGCAAGATAGATTTAATTTCTCTATTTGATAACTCTACTTGCCCGCTAGTTTGGGGGTGGTAAGATGAAGCAATTCTATGATTAACATCATACTTAGCGAGGGTCTTTCTAAAACCGCCATGAATGAAATGAGAACCCCCATCAGTCATGAGATACCTAGGCACTCCAAACCTAGGAAAGGTAACGTCCTTAAGCATTTTTAGAGAGGTTTCTCTGTCGGCACTTCTCGTAGGAATTGCTTCTACCCACTTAGTAACATAATCAACAGCAACAAGAATATGAGTGTAACCCTTAGAAGGAGGGAACAGACACATAAAGTCGAATCCCCAACAATCAAAAGGTTCAATAACTAGAGAGTAGTTCATAGGCATTTCATTGCATCTAGAAATATTACCAACACGCTGACATTCATCACAAGATAAAACAAATTTTCTTGCATCCTTAAAAAGGGTAGGCCAGTAGAAACCTGATTGTAATACCTTTTGTGCAGTTCTATCTCCTGCATGGTGTCCTCCATAGGCGCTCCCATGACATTTACGCAATATCTCTTTTTGTTCATACTCTGGAACACATCTTCGCATAATACCATCAACCCCTTCTTTGTATAAGTGTGGGTCATCCCAAAAATAATGCCTCAAATCATAAAAAAACTTTCTTCTTTGCTGAGCTGTAAAAGTTGGAGGCAAATACTTGGAGACAATAAAGTTAGCATAATCAGCATACCAAGGGCTTCCTCACGAGTTCACCCCTACTGCGGCTAATTGCTCATTTGGGAAACTATCATTAACAGGCATAGGATCAAAAGAGATGTTTTCCAAACGAGATAAATTATCAGCTACAGGATTTTCAGCACCCTTTCTATCTACTATGTGTAGATCAAACTCTTGTAAAAGCAGTACTCATCTAATAAGCCTAGGCTTAGCGTCCTTCTTCGTCATAAGATATTTAATAGCAGCATGATCAATATGAATGGTTACTTTTGAGTCCACAATATAGGGCCTAAACTTATCACAAGCAAAAACAACAGCTAGAAATTCCTTTTCAGTAGTAGCATAGTTCCTTTGAGCAGCGTCTAAAGTCTTACTAGCATAATGGATAATGTTTAGCTTTTTATCAATACGTTGCCCAAGGACAGCACCTACAGCAAAATCACTAGCATCACACATTATTTCAAAGGGTAAACTCCAATCAGGTGGTTGAACAATAGGAGCTGTAGTTAAAGCCTTCTTAAGAGTTTCAAAAGCTTCCTTACAATCATCATCAAAAACGAAGGGTACATCTTTTTGAAGAAGATTAGTAAGGGGTTTTGATATCCTAGAACAGTCTTTAATAAACCTTCTATAGAAACCAGCATGACCAAGGATACTACAAATACCTTTGATGTCTCTTGGGCATGGCATCTTCTCAATTGCCTCAACCTTAGCTCTATCAACTTCTATGCCTCTTTCAGAAACTTTATGCCCAAGAACAATCCCTTCGTTAACCATGAAGTGGCATTTCTCCCAATTCAGAACAAGATTAGTTTATTCACATCTCTGCAAAACTTTATCAAGGTTGTGCAGACAATTATCAAAAGAAGTTCCGTAGACAGAAAAGTCATCCATGAACACTTCTACAATTTCCTCACAAAAGCCATGAAAGATAGCAGACATGCACCTTTGGAAAGTAGCAGGAGCATTACATAAACCAAAAGGCATACGTCTATAAGCATAAGTTCCATAAGGGCAAGTAAAAGTAGTTTTTTCTTGATCTTGTTGTTTAACAGCAATTTGAGAGAAACCAGAATAACCATCAAGAAAACAAAAAATGGGTCTTTTTAGACAATCTTTCCAACATTTGATCAATAAAAGGAAGCGGGTAGTGGTCTTTCTTAGTAACTTTATTGACTTTCCTAAAATCGATGCACATCCTATAGCCTACTACTATTCTTTGAGGAATAAGCTCATCGTTATCATTAGGGACAACGGTAATACCTCCCTTTTTAGGAACACAATGAACAGGACTAACCCATTCACTATCAGCAATAGGGTAAATAATACCAGCATCAAGGAGTTTCAATACCTCATTCCTTACCACTTCCTTCATCTTAGGATTTAAACGTCGTTGGTGCTCCACTACTGGCTTTGTGTCTGGTTCTATGTTGATAGAATGCTGACATATAGTAGGTGAAATCCCTTTCAAATCATCCAGAGTATAGCCCATAGCTCCTCGGTGTTTCTTCAAAACTTCCAATAATCTTTCTTCTTCCTCCCCTGAAAGTTTAGCGCTAATAATAACATGATATATCTTTTTATCATCAATAAAAGCATATTTAAGATTATCAGGGAGAGGTTTTAGATCGAAAACCGGATCCTTTTTAGGTGGCATCGTGGTACCCAACTCTTCTACAGGCAAGTCGTGCTTAAGCATCACAGGTTGATCTCGGAGAATCATGTCAATCTCGTTCCTTTCTTCCATGAAGATTTCACTTTCATGTTCTTCCATAAATTGCTACAAAGCATTATTAGGAGCAAGAGAAATAGAAGCAAGTTGTTCAACCCTAAAATCCTCATTATGGGTTTCCTCTTTGCAAGGTTCTTTAGCAAATTTCGAAAAATGAAACTCATAAGATTCCCCATCAAACTTAGTCAAGATTTTCTCCCTCTTGCAATCAATAATAGCTCCACAAGTACTCAAGAAAGGTCTACCAAAAATGATAGGATAAGTTTTACTAGCAGCTGAACCAAGTACTAGAAAATCAGCAGGGTACTTAATCTTACCGCAAAGAACTTCCACATCTCGCACAATACCAATTGGAGAGATGGTCTCTCTATTAGCAAGGTGAATAACCACATCAATCTCTTCCAACTCGCAAGGACTGATCTCATGCATAATTTCTCTGTAAAGCTCATAAGGAATAGCACTGGAACTTGCACCAATATCACATAAACCATAATAGCAATGATCACCAATTCTAACAGAAAGCACAGGAACACAAGCCTTTTTAGTTCTATTAGGATGTGAAACAATATTAGAAGCATCCTCACAAAAGACTATGTGCCCATCTTCTACGCTTTTAGTGACAAGGTCTTTCACAATTGCTACCACAGGTTCAATGTTTATTTGTTCATCAGGTTTTATAGTTCTTTTTTCACCTTTGGTGATTACATTAGTTATCATTGGATGATCCTTTACCTTTTGGGGGGAGGGAATCTTCTCGATATAAGGTTCAGGTAAGATGGGGTCGATGATGCAATACTCAGCACTTCTAATAGGGGCATAGTCAACAATATCTTTGTAAGGTGCATGGTACTTGTTCCATCCCCTTTTTGGAATTTCGATATAGGAAGCAAAAGCTCTAAAGCAATTCGTAATAACTTGCAAATCAAGACCATAAGCATTACTAATATTTTGAAAGTCATCAGTTCCCATAAAAGATTCAATGCATTCATAATCATAATTTATACCTGACTTTCTACCTTTGTCATTCTCCCAAGCTTCAGCATTGTCTTGAATACGATCTAGAAGGTCCCATTTAACTTCTTCTTCCATGCGAGTGAATGATCCAGCACAAGAAGCATCTAATAAATCCTTGTCATGTAGAGGGAGCCTTGCATAAAAGTTATTGGTAATAATATTGTTGGGGAGCTCATGAATGGGACATTTGAGCATTAGTAACTTCAATCTCCCCCAAGCTTGAGCTTTACTCTCTCCATCAAGAGGCCAAAAGTTGTATATTTGATTCTGATCTTTATGAATCTCACTAGGAGGATAAAACTTTGAATAAAAGAGAGGCACTATTTCCTCCCATTCCAGAGCTTGACCATTCTTCAGCAGCTTATACCATTCCTCAGCTCTTCCTTTTAGTGATAATAAGAATAACTTCTTCTTAACTTGATCTGTAGTAATACCTGCACACTTGAACAACCCGCATAATTCGTGTATAAAGAGTAAATGATCACCGGGATGGACAGTTCCATCCCCAACATAGTAGTTATCCATAACACGATCAATAATTCTTGTAGGTATTTTGAAAACATCTTTCTCAGCAGGTGGTGGCTTATCTACTACCTTAGCAGTGGTAGTAGCATTACCAAATAAGAAACTCAACGAATTATCCATAACGGAAATAAAGCAACTAGCAGAAGTAAACAATACTCACAGTAGAAGTTTCCTTTACCAGTTCCACTCTCCAATAGCGCTTCACTCCCCGGCAACGGCGCCAGAAAATAGTCTTGATGACCCACAAGTATAGGGGGTGTATCGCATTATTTTCGATAAGTAAGAGTGTCAAACCCAACGAGGAGCAGAAGGTGCTGGCTAGTGGTATGGATCAGGAATTCTCTGCAAATACTTAGCAAACGGATTTTTAGGGGTTTTCGATAAAGCAAGTAAATAAAGTACGAGTAAACAAAAGACAGTAAGAATTAATGCAGCAAGTGGCCCAATCCTTTATGCAGCAAAGGACAAGCCGGTTGTATTTCTTAAGATGACCAAACGTTCTCGAGGACACATGGGAAGACTGTCAAGTGCTTTCGCTTCATATAGTCGATCAATCTTCTCTAGCTTGCTAAGTGTTGTGTGGGTGAACCTGTGCTAATGTACCATCCCATCCAAGACTTAATACATACTTGTGATTAAACCCCCTTGCAAACATCCGTAAGTACAAGAAAGTAATTAAGGTAAAACCTAACCACAGTTTTAAACTCTAAGACCCTTACGTCCCTTGTGCAATGGTTTCCTAACGGGGGTTCAGGTTTCTGTCACTCCGGCAACCCCTACGATTAGTAGCCAAATACACAATGCATTCCCCTAGGACCATATAGGTGAAGTGTCATGTAGTCGACGTTCACATGACACCACTAGAAGAAGTACACCACAACTTAAATAACAATCTATTGAATCTTTCTCAACGCAACTCCACTACTAACAACAAGACTTCTCCCATGTCCTCAAGAACAAAACGAACTACTCACAAGACATCATATGGATCATGATCAGAGATTGAATAATGATGTATAACAATCTAAACATAAACAATAATTCAATGGTTCACTCAATAGCATCAACTACAAAGAGTAATCAACACCGGGAAAGTTTCCCCTATGAACTATGCAAGATTCAACGCAATTGTTATAGCAATATGGAGATGGTGATGAGGGTGTTGATGGTGATGATGGTGGTGGTGGTGATGATGATGATGATCCCAATGAAGTCCAGCTTGATGGTGGTGTTGATGGCGACGATCTCCCCTCTCCGGGAAGGAATTCCCCCGGCAGAAATCTGTCTGCTGGAGAGATCTTTCTCTCTCGGTGTTTTCCGGCCCGTAGAGGCGGCGGAATCTTTCTGTGGTTGCTCCCCGAGTCTTAGGGTTTCGTGGGGATGATATACGCCAGAGGGGAGAGGCTGGAGTGGGCCAGGGCGGCCACACCACTCCCTAGCGCGACCTAGTCCTGCCCGCGCCATGGGGTGGTGTGGGCCCCCTGTGGCCCACCTCCACTCCATATTCTGGCATCCTGAGTCTTCTGGAAAAATAGGATTTTCCGTATATTTTCCTGGATTTTCTGATCTTCGCGAATTTTGCCTCCAAACATCACCTTTTCCATCAGAATCCTGACTACAGCGGTCCACGCTCCAAAAGTCATCAACCATGCAAAAACAGATGAAATAACATAAGTGTCACCTCTCAATACGAAATATATCAATGAATAATAGTGAATTAAGACATAGAATAGTGATGCAAAATGGACGTATCAATGGCACACTTTACTTTTCTTGCCCCTAATAAACTTGAACCATTGTGTCATCTATGTTGTATATGCTTGCACTTATACGTTAGGATTAGCAGAACCATGTTGTCATGTGGAACGCTTTCAACATTGCACTTATACATTGTACCCAGTTCATATCATGCTCTTCTGTTTATGGATGTCGTCAGTGTGAAATGAAAGGGGAGCTTGTAAGTCCATGGAGTTATGTACGTGTGTTAGAGAAACGCCTGGGTGGCTGGTCTAATCCATGCCTAATCATGGTGGAAACCTGCAGCGTAACCATAATGATCAATCTATAAAGCATTCTTCTTATAAAAAAAGAGATAGAGATTGAGAAAAAAGAAAAAAAGATGAGAAAAGAGGAAAGAGAAAAAAAGCGCCATTTTCCCATGGTAAATAAGAACATGCTGAGATGCGTATTGTCTGCTTGCCTTGTCATTTTGATATGGGGATTCTTCCGTATCATCGGGCAAGGGGTACCCCGTTGGCTTACCGGTAACTGAACTTACTATGACAAGAACTTACCGGTAACTAAACTTGAGTAGCATGATGAGCGACCCTCATATTCAAGGGACATGTGATTGCCAACTTATACTTTGTCAAGCATATACTCCATAGTTTGTTCACTTTAACCTTAATCACTTCAAGATGCTTATGATAGGGGCAATGAGAGCTGAAAGCTAATAGGTGTCATAATTTTTGGAAGCTCTTTATGAGACTTGAATCCCTGCTTCCTTCTATGAAGGCCTTTCTTTTACTTTTATGTTGAGTCTCCATCTTTTTATTTATGCACCTATTAAGAGAGCATAGTGGCCATTCTTAGTTTAATGTGAATTGTCCCAAGACTTGTTGATTGATGCATAACTTTAAAATTGCTTGTTCTTAAACAATTTGTATCTAGTCACCCTTATGAACTTTGAAGGTGTCCTATGCATTTATGTTTTGCTACTTATGAGGGACAAGGTGAATACCATTTTCATTATGTTTTCTTTATGTGAAACAAACAAACGTCTTTCAAAGCATTGTTATTCATGAGTCTTTTGTTTGTACCTTTTCATTTTATGACATAGTTGCTATGTATTATTGTTAGAACTATATCTTTCATGCTATGTTAAAGTACTATGATCCCAGCTAACAATGTTTTATAAATGCCTCGATCAAGATTGTGATGGTGCATGTCACCTCAAAAATTATTGTTTTCTTTTTATCACTTACCTACTCGAGGACGAGCAGGAGTTAAGCTTGGGGATGTTGATACGTTGCAAACGTATCTATAATTTTTGATGTTCCATGTTTGTTTTATATCTACTTTCATATGTTTTGTCCATGCTTTGGAGTATTTTTACACATTTTCTGGAACTAACCTATTAACAAGATGCCACAGTGCGAGTTGCCTGTTTTCTGTTGTTTTTGGTTCCAGAAAAGCCAGAAAATGAATATTCTCGAAATTGGACGAGACAAAAGCCAAAGTCAATATTTCACCGAGGGGAACATGGAGCCAGAAGACAAGACGGAGAAGGGCCTCGAGGGGGCCACACACCCTGGCCGCGCAGCCTGGCCTGGCCCACGCCTGGGAGGGTGCAGCCACCTCGGGCACCCCCTCGGCCTCCCCTTTCACCTATAAGAAGCCTCCGATACAGAAACCCTAAGTACCCTATCAAAATTCCACGAAAGAGTTTGTAGCCGCTATCATCTCCATCCCTAGATCGGGAGGGATCTAAAGCTCTTCCTGGCACCCTGCCGGAGGGGAGAGATCACCCTAGAGGCCTTCTTCATCACCATGCCTGCCTCCGGTGTGATGTGTGAGTAGTTCATCCCTGGACTACGGGTCCATGTAGTAGCTAGATGGTTGGTTCTTCTCCTTTGTGCTACCATGTTTAGATCTTGTGAGCTCCGTTCATGATCAAGATCATCTATTTGTAATCCTTCATGTTGTGTTTGCGGGGATTCGATGGATATTGAGATGCTATTTTAGATTGATTATTGATTCTATCATGTCTTTGTTATTTGTGATCATGCATGCTCTCCGTTTGCATCTTTTGGCACTTGTTGGTATTAAGAAAGTTGATCTCTCATGCCTTTGTGTTGTTAGGTAAGTTTGGGGGAGCAAGGATACCATGTTTATGTTTGGTACATAAAACCTTGGGGATCTTTCCTAATTTACCTAAGAACACACATTTGCTTTCTTGGTCTTGTTTGGTGTTTTTGGTTGATCATGGGGAGTTAGGATTCCATAATTGTGCACCTTGTTGTGCATGAACCTTGGGGAGCTCCCTATGTTCATCTAAACACTCATTTGCTCTAATCATAATATCTTCTCTCTTGCTCATGGTCGTGGTCTAAGTGATATTGAGGGAATGAGGATGCCATGTTTGTGCATATTGTATTCAAATGCAAATTATAATTTGTGCACAAACCTTGGGGAGTCTCCTCATATTATTTAGATCACTCTCTTTTCAACCTTATCATAATATCTATCTTTCTTTTGGTATCTTCCTTTTGTGAAGTGCTTCTTTTGATCTTTTGATTGCTTGCTTCATTCGTTGATGCTTCTTCACCATTTTATTTCTTTGCAATCTTTGGATCCTCAGTTTAGTTTGATTTCCTCTTGGTATTCGTCATTTGGATACGTGCATTTGATTCCACTCAGATTATGAGAGATGCACACCATATGGAGGAACTCTCACTAAATTGGCCTTCTCAAGCATTTCACCCATTTCGACAATCGATGCCAATGGGGGAGAAGTTTTAGAGGGTTTTAGGGAATTTGCTTGTGTGTTGTGAGTTTTGTACTTAAACACTTGCCTCGTGTGCTTTGCATCTTAGTTTGTTGCTCGGCATCTTGTATATAGAGAGGAAACTCCACCACCGGTAATGGTTGGCAATATATGCAATGAAATTCAAGTTCATCCACATGTGCATATATTGTGGGGGAGTTTGCTCTATATATTGTGGTTGTAATAACATCACATACTTGTGTAGTATTGGATGTTAGGACAACTGTTTTGTTTGGTTAATTCATTATATAAACCCTCTAAAAGGGATTGTCATCAATTACCAAAATGGGGGAGATTGAAAGTGCATGTGTGCCCCCATGTGTGGTTTTGGTAATTAATGACAATCTTTATGGACTTATGTTTGCATTGAGTTTTACTTGTAGGATTTGTCCATAGGCAATGCTTGAACCATATGTTGGCTTCAAGGTTGGGAGAAGAAGAAAGTAGAGAAGATCAAGTGTTTACCAAGGTTTCAATGAGTGATCCGGAGATTGGTCAAGTAAGAGTTGGGCCTATAGCAAGTGTGTCTTGAAGAATAAAGTTGGAGAGATATCTCTTATATACCTTCAAGACACCAACTTAATGAAGAAAGAAGAATTGATATGCAAGTTCAAGATGATCCATCTCGAAGAGATCATTTTCTTAAAGCTTGCAATCCTATGGTGATCATGGATATAGGAAGATTATATGCCCAAATGAGAAGCTCCACCATAGTGGAGTATGGGGGAGAAATTTGCAAGTCTTCACCAAGCTAGCGCAATCAAGAAAGGTGTTCCATCTTGAGGTGGAGAAGATCGTCATCATCGAGCTCAAGTGGAATATGCGCAAGGCAAAGGTATGGTCTTGATAGGGTATCCTTCTTACCGGTCTCGTGGTGTTAGTTGGAGAGACCGGGTTATAGGATCGACAATCGTGCTATCAAGAGGGGCTCTCGAGTGAGTGACTAGTTCATATCCTTCGGAGAGAGATCCTACCTTTGCATACTTAGCACCATCTTTCTTGGTTCTTATTTGGATCTTATCCATGTGAGGGTTTAGAGCTTGTGGTAATTCATAGCAAGCTCTAGTTCATCAAAAACGGATTTCCATGCATACCTAATTACATTTTTGATCTTGGAGGCTTTTCCAGTTTCTCACCAAGAGAGGTATCTCACATCATAATATATGAAATGCTCTCTCTTAGTGTTATCCAATATTTCCATGCATCTCTCTTTTTGTTGGGTATCTCTCATCACCCTCTTTCCAACAAAATTGGTTTCAGGTCATTTGGAGTCCGGATGCCAATGTTATGATCATTACAGTTTTATTGTTTCTATCAGGTTTGCCTCTGCAGGTTTTTGGACCGGAGTCTCCAGCGTGCAGAATCAAGTCTACGCCGGACTGTCCGGTAGATTTCTGTCGGAGTATCCGGCCTTGCCGGAATGTCCGGCTGGTGCCGGCCGAACTGTCCGGCCCTGAGGGTTCATCGACCAGCTCGGACATTCAGTATGCCATATCGGATACCACCCAGACTCTGATCGGACACTGGCTGGAAACTTGGCTGGGCCGGAGTGTCCGGCTGGTCTCGCCCGGAGTGTCCGCCTGGGCAGACTGTCCGGCTGATGTTGGCCAGACTGTCCGGGGTAAGTGGCTCCCAACGGCTCTATTTCCAGGGTCCCTATATAAAGGCCCCTTCTTCTACCTTGAGATGCTGCTCATTCCAGAATTGAAGAACCATAACCCTAGAGCCACCAAATCAACAAGAACTCCATCTACAACCATCCAAAGTCCTTGAGCTTTGGAGAATCAAAGGAGGAGGCCTTGATCTAGTACTTCACCAAGAGAGATTTCCATTTCCCCCTCATTCACTTGAGGTCCCCTTGTTCTAGTGTTTCATGGGAAACCCTAGCTTTTGATTTGGTTCTTACAAGCTTGTCTTTGATTGTTGTGACAACTTGCTTGGATTCAGGAGCCTCCAATTAAGTTGTGGATGTGTGCCTCGAACTTGTTGTAAAGGTGTCGGCTACCACCTCGAAGGTTGCCGATAGTGGAAGGGTGGATCGATCCCATTGGGTTGAGATTCATCGGAGAATAAGGGAGGCCTTTTTTGGCGTTGGTGGTTTGATACCACCCCCTCTACAATCGAGACGTACTCCATTGTTGGGAGGAACTCGGTAATAATCGTCGTATCCACGTGCCTCGGTTATCTCTATACCCGAGCTCTTACTTATGCACCTTACTTTGTGATAGCCTTTGTGCTTGAAGTCTATATCTTGCGATCACATAGTTGGTTATCTTGCTTAGCATAAGTCGTTGGTGCACATAGGTGAACCCTAGTTGTTCTAGGTTTTGTGCTTGACAAAGTAAATGCTAGTTTAATTCCGCCTTTGTTAAGCTCATCTCGGAAAAGTTTTTAAACCGCCTATTCACCCCCCTCTAGGCGACATCTGTTTCTTTTCACCGTTGTTAGTAGCTATCTTGGCCGAGTAGATGCCAGCAACTCAAAGAGGGAGTATTTATGCTCGATTGTGGGTTCATGCCTCTAGGAATCTAGGGAAGTGACAGAAATCTCTAAGGTACTAGATGTGTTGTTGCTACTAGGGAGAAAACATCAATCCTTTGTTCATAGAACAATCATATTGTTTACTTTAAACACTTTGCTTAATGCAATTATCTGTTACTTGCAACTTAATACTGGAGGGGGTTCGGATGATAACCTGAAGGTGGATTATTAGACATAGATGCAGCTGGATTACAGTCTATGTGTAATGTTGTAATGCCCAATCAAATCTCATAGGAGTCAAGGTGATTAGTATATGCATGTATGCTTTCTCGATGTTTGTCAATTGCCCCGCTGTAATTTGTTCACCCAACATGTCATCTATCTTAAGGAGAATCACCACTAGTGAACTATGGACCCATGTCCATTCTTTTACCATCAATCTACAATCTACAATCTACTATTTACTATTTTCTGTTTACTTTTCTGCAAAGCAATTACTATCTTCCACACAATATGTTTAATTCGTTGTTTTCAGCAAAACCGGTGAGATTGACAACCTCACTGTAAGTTGGTGGCAAAGTTCTGTGATTGTGTTGTGTAGGATTCCAAGTTGGAAACAACACCTTGGAGGTGTTTCCTTGCTCCTACTGGTTCGATAACCTTGGTTTCATAACTGAGGGAAAACTTGTTGTTGTGCTCATCATACATTCCTCTTGGGGTTCCCCAACGAGCTCTACATATTGAGCAAGCAGTGTATAACTCACACCTTGCCCCATAGAGAAAATGCCTCCATCCTTTTAAAGCAAATACTAATGCTGCTAACTCTAAATCATGAGTTGGATAATTCACTTCATGTGGTTTTAGTTGTCTAGATCCATAAGCAATTACCTTACGATCTTACATAAGCACACAACCTAATCCATCCTTAGATGCATCACAATATACCGTGTAGTCTTTTCTTGTTTCTGAAACTGCTAGGATTGGTCGGTAGTTAATCTGGTCTTCAACTCCTGAAAACTCACTTGCACTTCTCATCCCATATGAAGGGTGTATTCTTTCTTAACAATTTTGTCATTGGTCCAGCTATCTTGGAAAAACCTTCAATGAATCTCTGATAATAACCGGCCATGCCTAAGAAACCTCGGATTTGCTTCACATTGGTTGGTGCATTCCATTCCAGCACTGATTGAACTTTGGACGGATTTACAGCAATTCCATCCTTACTGATCACATGACCAAGAAACTCTACTTCGTCCAACCAGAATTCACATTTACTGAACTTAGCATAAAGCTTATGTTCTCTTAGGATTTGCAATGCTATTCTCAAATGCTCTGCATGCTCTTCTTTATCCTTAGAGTATAACAAAATATCGTCAATGAATACTATGACAAACTTGTCCAGGTAAGGCATAAAGATTTTGTTCATCAAATTCATGAATATTGCTGGTGCATTGGTCAAACCAAAAGGTACGACGAGATACTCGTGATGTCCATACCTTGACACAAACGTTGTTTTAGGAACATCTTTAGGTTTAATTTTTATCTGATGGTATCCTGATCGTAGGTTAATCTTGGAAAATACTCTAGCTCCCTTGACTTGGTCAAATAGATCTTGAATTATTGGTAATGGGTACTTGTTCTTGATGGTGACATTGTTGAGATTTCTGTAATCCCCACACATTCTCCGTCCTCCATCCCGTTTGTCCACAAAGTGTTGGGGTTCCGCGTATGAAAACAATAAGTTTTACCCTACGCTCCTGAACCCCTGAAGCTGCCAGGACCTATCTATTAGTAATACAGTAACGGGAGGGGCTTTTTGCGAACTTACCCTTGAAGACCGAAAAGCGTTATCAACGCTTAGGAGAGCATGGTTGATGTAGACGAGCCGAAGCCAACCTCAAGGTCGTGATGAAGTCCTTGCGTTCCTTTGGCTCCAACGACTTGAGTGCCTCAAGTGTGACACCTCACAGGGAGTTACACACGTCCGGTGCTTGACGATGACTCCCGCTTCCCCGATCCAGCAACAGTTGTGGAAGTAGAGCTCCCGGATCCGAATCCCGCAGCGCGACGGCGCTCCGCGGTGAAGATGTCTCTCGTTCGCGCAGTCCAGACTTGGGACCACGGTCACGAGAAAGAGAGGGGGAGAGATAAAATATCAATTAGAGGTCCTCCCAAAAGTGAGACGACCTTTATTGATTATTGGTGTATTTTATTTGGCCAAATACCCCCACTACATACACGGGGAGGGGAGGTACTACCTCCCTCAAAGTCCTGGGGTGGGACTAAAGGAGCTAGCCCACTAGGGCGCCGGCCACCCCCTTGGCCCCTTCTCCCTCTCTCCTTTCCCTGATGGGCCCTCTCCCCTCCGGGAATTGGCCCATTAAGCCTTTGACCATTTAAATTGATTTTTCTCTTTATTAAATAATTATGAATAAATGATTAAATCAATATTTAACATTCATTCACATATTATTCAACCTCCATGGTGATGGAACACTTCCACCTCCACTCCGGACATCCTTCGGACTTACCGAAACCCTTCCGGTTTTCTCTCTACTATTCTTCGGCGATTCTATCGATCCTATAAACACTCTCTAAGCATCATCAAGCCCTTAAGAGTGATACCCCACGGTTCGGGAACACTCCAGACATGGTCGGGACACTCCCGCACCAATGATCGACAGAGGGACCAGGATGGCCATGTGACCCCTGTGCATTCCACGAAGATCTTTCGTCGTTTGAACCGGGACAGTCGTGTCTTATTCCCTTTGTCTCTCGATACTTGCATTGCCCGATATCTGATCAATGACATTACCATGTCGTGTTCAGTCTCGTTACTAAACAATGTTACTTGACTCGTTCCGACAAGTGATATTCCCGTGATCAAATCACACGCTGTGCAGCTATTGGATATAACTTCTCTGAGTGGGCTCTTTGAGTATCTTCCCGTCACATGGACAGCCAAATCCCGCTCTTAACATATCTTGCCTCTACGGTTTCCTCCGAGTACCTGAACACACCTTTATAACCACTGTATTACCAAGTGGCGCTTGATGCTATCTAAGCACTCTCGGGAGACAGTGATTGATATAGCCTCACGGTCTAAGGAATAGTCTACGAGGATCCATTTCTAATCATCGTAACTTGAACTTCGTGACATGATCGGGTCACAATGTTTAGGTTGGGTATTGGTTCATCATCTCATTCTCGGAATGAGATGACCCCATTTCCAACTGGCATAAATGCCAGATGATCAGGAAACATGATCATCTGTTGACCAATGAACTAGTGACTAGAGTTTCACTGGGAACCCCTGGTTGTTTGTATATCACACGTGTATTGATGTTTCCACTCAATACAGTTATAGCATGATATAAAAATTAATCATAAACTATATGAAATATGATAATAGTCCTTACTACTATTTGTCTCTAGGGCATATTTCCGACAGTCTCCCACTTGCACTAGAGTACAAATACACTAGCTGCATTTGTTCTTTAATCATTGGCACCATATATCCAGTACCCTGAACATGCTTTCTCATGGAAGAGGTTGAGTCTTGGGTTTGTACTTTACAGTCCCAAATCCTTTGCAACTTTACTAATGTCACCTTGATTGACATTAATACTTATCATCACATGATAACATCTCTGTGCATGCATCGTTGCTATGGCAGTAGAACGAGGCCTGATTCCAGGAGCCTACAGTGACTTTAGATCAACCTCGAGGGCTTTCTCATGGGCACTGTGCCCTGGGACACATCATTCTACGTTAAAAGCGAACTAGCCCTGCCATAACATTATACAACACTTTATATGGTACCCTTGTCTATTATTATAAATGTATTCATCGAAACACTAGTGCACTCTATACAACTTTCGATGTTTTTGTTCACCCCGCTTCCTACTTGACTTTAATCGGTACTCATAGGAGTTTCCAACATATTCCTTTATAACATAACTCTTTATGTTTTAAGTATGTCATCCTTTATGTATTTGGAAAACATGTCTACAGTTCTCTATTAGACACTGCGGACAAACTTAGCTCAACATTCTGTGATTCAAACTTAATCACTTTCAAATGTTCCTTATTGGATCATATATTATGTTAAGTTACCATCATGGTTTTCTAAGATAGAACCCATGTCTTAACATAGTGGATGATGATCATCCTTTTCTTTATTTCAACCATTGATGTTAAACTTAATGCTATTCCTAACTTGAGTTATTAGGGACTAGTTCCTTAATTAACTTCTATTCTGAAACCCTTTTTCAGAATCCCTTAAGGAATACTACATAATATCATAATATACTTATTATCAACTTCTACACCTTATAAATCATTATTTATAAGTATTTGCGGTTTTATTCTTAACACACTTAAGAATCACTATATAAGCTCCCACTCAAAAATATGTCATTCACATATTGTTTTAGGAAGACTTCCATAGCTCCCACTCAATTTTATGCAAATTGCATATCCACTCACTATTTTGAATAACTTCAAAATCCTTTGATCAAATATCAAACTTGGAGTTTTACTATGAGATACTAGTACTATTACTAGTTTTAAATCCTCTAGACATCCAGCACACTTGAATCAAATTCATTTGAATTTGTCCAATACTTGACAAATTGTGCTTTTGTCATTCACCCCTTTTTCCACTATGGCTTTGCAGTCATTTGGGAAAATTCCAAGTAACCCCTTTTACTTGTGAGATTCAGTAACTAATTGCTTTCTAATCTCAAGTGAATTTTGCTTTTAGGATTTCTCATAATTCTAGTTTACCATTATTTCCTTAGTAGTTCGTAGGTATGTCATATTCCAATAATCATGACAAATGATTCACAAATGTCTCCATACAAGATATGGGTTACATTTTGAATCCTACTTCATGTAGTGAAAACACTAATGGGGAAAACACAATGATCAATATCATTGATTCTTTCCTTCTATGAAGAGAATCGTTCATGAACGTTGTCTGTTGCGCTTCTCAACACTCTGATGCATGGATTTTGAATCCTCGTCGTGTTTTACACTATCTTCCATTTGCTCCATGATCGAGAAATATCACTAAATGCGAACTTTCTAAAAAATGTACCAAAATCCAAGCAATACTAGTTTTGCTTCTCTTTTTTTTAGCTATGGACTTCGTATTCAAAGTTTCCAATGAATACTCTACAAGGACTTATTCGCTATTGCTTTGGTTATATCGAATAACCCCGAAACTTTCATGAAAATGGTTCACTACATTCTAATTGAGTGCTAACTATTTCTAACTAATGGTCTCTACATCTATACTACAATGATTTATTTGGTGCCATCTATTTACCCATTTGATATCTAATATCACATTGTGATGCTTTGCATTTTGACGTTTCAAAACGCTTTGCATTCCACAATTTCTTTTATGCCATTCTTATAAAGTCGAATTTCATTACTATCGATCAAATCATAGTAATTAGATTCTCTTTTATCTTTATACCCTTTGTTGATGAAACACTTTGATCAAATCAAATAGTTTCATATTCATGTTTCCTTTGGTAAACTTCTTTACGCATTTAAACAATGATAATTACCATTTTGTTAAAACACAATACATCGAATATGTATTTATTTTAACTATTCATTAAACACTTTGTATTCAAGTAATACTCGGTGTTCAAGTTATATTGCCAAACTTAGGCATGATTTATATGTGACAAGAAATCGAATGACTTTCACATATTATCACATAACTTTGAATTTAAACAATGGTTTCATTCATTAATGAAATATCATTTAAGTTGGGTATTTTTAAGGCATTAGGATATTTTACAAATGTTCATGTATTATCAATTAGTTTCAAACAACAAGGATAATTCACAAGTAATCAAACAAGATATGAACATGAATAGAAGTCATTCATAAAAGTAGAACAACTGTTTGTTACAAACTCATATGAATAACTGTCTCACAAAGTGTGAGACATAGTAAAGAAGTTCACAATCTTTTGATTACAATAATTATCCTAAACACAAACTAAATGATAAATATTGAGGGTGAGTGTCGTCGGCCATGATCATCATGCTCGCCATCAACACGCAACGTCACCTCCTCTCCAGCAAGCACCTCTCATGCAGAAGGACCCATTTTCAGCAAAACAGAACAAGTATCAAATATACTTAACACTGCAAATGTGTTTGCAAGATTATAACATTTTTAAAATTGTATATCAAATATATACCTTTGTCATCGATGACCTGAGTGACATCTGGTTCAACCAACACATTCCTGAGATGTGTCACGAACCGGTGGAACTCCATTGATTCCGCGTCGCCCCTCATAATGCAAGTCCTGACTTGTGCTCGGTAGCTTGGTGGCAGCGACCGTATTGCAAAAGCGCCCGTCATCTAGCTATCCAGGAAGTATGCAGGCCTCATGTACACATCATGCATGCGCTCCAAGTGGTCGTCCAGTGATGAGTTCTCCTCCATCTTAATGGAGAGGAAGTCTCCCATCAGCTCATGCTCCCCTATGCATGCTTGTTCCATGAAATGTGTCCTAAGCTGTAGCATTATCGAATGAGGGTTGACATCACCCACGAAAGGCCACAGCTCATCCACCATTCCGAAACACATAGTAACTGAAACGAAGGAGGCCATCTCCCGACGGAGATAGCGGTCTTTCCGCTGCTCCGGGGTCTCTAGGTCAATGGGCTGATCCAAATCCATCCCGTCGAGTATATAGTCGACCACGTCATTCTCACTAAGGAGAACGTGGAGACGCGCCACCCATATGGAGATGTTTGATCCATCTAATCTGAGCTTCTCTCCTTCTAACCAATCAATCGTCAACAAGAAAGATGGCATCTACATTTACAATTGCAAAAAGGAATTTAGACTAAGTTTATAATTAAATGAGTTAATAATAACTCCACTCAGAAACACTTATCCTCAAAAGTGTTCCTAGTGATAACACGACCCCTATCAACCACATCTCTCCCGATCATCACAGCCATCAATGTCGATTCAAGGGTGGACGCTAAACGTCGGTCACATCATTCATGCGACTCGTGCTCGATCTTTCGACCATCCGTGTTCCAAGGCCATGTCTGTACATGCTAGGCTCGCCAACTCAACCTTAGTGTATTCGCTGTGCAACATGGCTTACACCCACTGTATGCGAACGTAGATATGTCTAACACCCGATCATCACGGCCTGCCTCATACCGAAGAACTTTCTTGGTGGTGCACACTAAGGGGGAACACAATCATTGGTAATTTTAACAGGGATCATCTTATTAGGCTACCGTCGAGTATCTAATATTAGCACACAATAAGATATACAAACAATAACATTGAATGTAAATGTGATGTGATATGGTCCTTCACGTCGTGATCTCCATCCGTCGTCACCGAGTTCCGGCGCCAGGGTTCCGGCGCCGTAGACACCAGGGTACCGGAGTCATTCTGGTGCGGTAGTTTGTCATCTCCGTGACTATCTACTACTATGTAACATAAGGTAATCACTTTACCTTTGCCACAACCATATCACAAAGCAACGCCCCCCTGCAAAACAAAGTTAGACGCCTCTACTTTATCTTTGCATGTTTTACGTAGCTGAATGGGCTTTCGCACAAGAACCGTTCTTACCTACGAACTTTCAGCACAACCCTGATCAAGTAGTTATCTCTACTAAACCCCTTTCGGGGCCCTCCATTGCAAATGGTATACCAACTAATGCGAGAGAGAAAGACACCCCCTAAGCCACTTTATACGGTACAAGCCATATGTCAAGCGTGGACCAGTCTCGCGAATGAACGCGTAAAGTCGGTTGGGGGCCGCTTCATCAAGCATTACTGCGGTATACACAAGTACACATGGGAGGGTAACAACTAAAAGATCAACGCCCACACGCTACATCTCGTGTGTTCTACCCGTACTAGCATTACTACGCGTAGATCTAGCTCTGATACCACTGTTGGGGTTCCGCGTATGAAAACAATAATTTTTACCCTACACCCCTGAACCCCTGAAGCTGCCAGGACCTATCTATTAGTAATACAGTAACGGGAGGGGCTTTTCGCAAACATACCCTTGAAGACCGAAAAGCATTGTCAATGCTCAGGAGAGTGTGGTTAATGTAGACGAGCCGAAGCCGACCTCAAGGTCGCGATGAATTCCTTCGCTCCTTTGGCTCCAACGACTTGAGTGCCTCAAGTGCGACACCTCGCGGGGAGTTACACACGTCCGGTGCCTGACGATGACTCCCGCTTCCCCGATCCAGCAGCAGTTGCAGAAGTAGAGCTCCCGGATCCGAATCCTGCAGCGCGACGACGCTCCACGGTGAAGATGTCTCTCGTTCGCGCAGTCCAGACTTGGGACCACGATCATGATAGAGAGAGGGGGAGAGAGAAAATATCAATTAGAGGTCCTCCCAAAAGTGAGAAGACCTTTATTGATTATTGGTGTATTTCATTTGGCCAAATACCCCCACTATATATAGGGGAGGGAGGTACTACCTCCCTCAAAGTCCCGGGGTGGGACTAAAGGAGAGGAGGGGGAGGGATGGCACCGCCAGCCACCCCCATGGGCTCCACGCGGGGGAGCTAGCCCACTAGGGCGCCGGCCACCCCCTTGGCCCCTTCTCCCTCTCTCCTTTCCCTAATGGGCCCTCTTCCCTCCGAGAATTGGCCCATTAAGCCTTTGACCATTTAAATTGATTTTTCTCTTTATTAAATAATTATGAATAAATGATTAAATCAATATTTAACATTCATTCACATATTATTCAACCTCCGTGGTTATGGAACACTTCCACCTCCACTCCGGACATCCTCCGGACTTACCGAAACCCTTCCGGTTTTCTCTCTACTATTCTTCGGCGATTCTATCGATCCTATAAACACTCTCTAAGCATCATCAAGCCCTTAAGTGTGATACCCCACGGTTCGGGAACACTCTAGACATGGTCGGGATACTCCCGCACCAATGATCGACAGAGGGACCTGGATGGCCACGTGACCCCTGTGCGTTCCACGAAGATCTTTTGTCGTTTGAACCGGGACAGTCGTGTCTTCTTCCCTTTGTATCTCGATACTTGCATTGCCCAAGATCTGATCAATGACATCACCATGTCGTGTTCAATCTCGTTACTGAACAATGTTACTTGACTCATTCCGACAAGTGACATCCCCGTGATCAAATCACACGCTGTGCAGCTATTGGATATAACTTCTCCGAGTGGGCCCTTTGAGTATCTTCCCCTCACATGGAAGGACAAATCCCGCTCTTGACATATATTTCCTCTATGATTTACTCCGAGTACCTGAACACACCTTTATAACCACTGTATTACCAAGTGGCGCTTGATGCTATCTAAGCACTCTCAGGAGACAGTGATTGATATAGCCTCACGGTCTAAGGAATAGTCTACGAGGATCCATTTCTAATCATCGTAACTTGAACTTTGTGACATGATCGGTCACGATGTTTAGGTTGGGTGTTGGTTCATCATCTCATTCTCAGAATGAGATGACCCCATTTCCAACTAGCATAAATGCCACATGATCAGGAAACATGATCATCTGTTAACCAATGAACCAGTGACTAGAGTTTCACTGGGAACCCCTGGTTGTTTGTATATCACACGTGTATTGATGTTTCCACTCAATACAGTTATAGCATGATATAAAACTTAATCATAAACTATATGAAATATGATAATAGTCCTTACTACTATTTGTCTCTAGGGCATATTTCCAACACAAAGATCACCGGCGGTCCCCACGGGAATACACTCTCCTGAATGAATCCTTTCCGGGCTAATTCATCATTTTTATCCTTAAGCTCTTTTAATTCTATCGGACCCATTTATATGGTGCTTGGGCTATTGGTGTTGTACCTGGTATCAGGTCAATAGTGAACTCTATTTCCCGATCAGGTGGCATTCCTGGTAATTTTGCTGGAAAAACATCTTGGAATTCCTTCACTACAGGAATATCTCCCAACTTAACCTCCTTCATTGAGTTCAATTGAAGATCTACCATGATATGACTATGTTTATCCGCCTGATAGACTATCCTTCCTCCACTTGGAGACTTGATTGAAACGGTTTTCTCCTCACAATTGATCTGAGCTCCATAGTTTGTCATCCAATCCATTCCTAGCACTACTGCTATTCCTATTAATGGAATCACATAAAGATCCGCATAATAGGTTTTACCACAGGTTGAGATGACTTGGTTTAATTTAATGTTTCTAACTACCATGATCCCTCCGGCAATAACTATAGTCATAGGTTTTTCTAACAATGCCCTTCTAATCCCAAATTTATCACAAAATTCTGCAGATATGAAAGAAGTAATTGCACCCGTATCAAATAAAACTTTTCCGGGATTTGTGAGAATATTGAGCGTACCTATCACCACTTGATCCGAGTTATCCACCTCCTCCGAGGTTGCGCAATTCAACTTTCCAGTAGGCCTACCTCTCTTGCCATTGTCATTTTTGCCATAACTTCCACCTTTGTTAGGCCGTCCACCTCCGCCTCTTGCTTGACCATTGCCTATTGTAGGCCAACCACCGGGTGGTTTACTTGGGCACTCTGGCTTGATATGACCCTTTTGACCACAACCAAAACAAATAATCACTGGCTTCTTGCAATCCTTGCTAATATGTCCCAGAAGTTTGCAATTGTGACATATGACATTCCTTCTAGGATTGAATTGTCCTCCATTGTTATTGCTACTCTTGTTATTATTGTTGTAGGGTCTGTTTCTAGGTTGGAATTCCAAACTACTTTTAGGTTTACTTGATTGAATACTCTTTGTTTCCTTCTTTGCTCTCTTCCTATGGTCCTCTTGGACATTCTTGTAATCATCTTCAAAGGTTATAGCTGCACCAAGCAAATGCTAGAAAGTTCCAGTGTTGGCAAGCCTCAACTGCATCTTCACAAATGGATTCAGTCCATGCATGAACCGCTTCTTCCTTTTCGCCTCCGTGCTGACTTCATCAGTAGCGTAACGAGATAAATCACTGAACTCCTGGATATACTTCATGACACTAGAGTAACCCTGTTGCAGTTCTTCAAACTCCCTACGCTTCAACTCAATGATACTTTCCGGAACATGGTATTCATGGAATCTCTGCTTGAACTCCTCCCAGTTGTACTCTCTTCCTGGAAGTTGCATAGCTAACTGACCCTTCCACCATGCTGCTGCAGATCCAGTCAATAGATGTGTTGCATACCTCAACTTTTCTTCATCATTGCATCCTACAGTTTTCAACTTTCTCTCGGTGTCTGCTAACCAATCCTCTACATCCATTGGTTCTGGGGAGGATGCAAAAGGTAAAGGCCTTGCATCCTAAAAATCCGAAAGACTTACACCACGTCCTTGAGGTGCCCTCTGATGTCCCACTCGATCTACTAACCCCTCCATGAACTTGTTCTGGGACTCTTGCATCATTTGCATGTACTACATAAAGTTCTGCTCCATCAATGGCCTCATTGGTGGTGGTGGTGGTAAATTTGCTTGCATTCTGGTGTCTTCATCCGCCTTTCCCTTAGCTTCACGCTCCATGCGCTGTTGTTCGGTCTCGTCTTCTACACCCGTTTCCATACCCCTCTAGTCATGTAACATAAAGCGAACACTCATAATTACATCATGCATATGTGTTCCGAGCTCAACTTCATGCACAGAACTAGTCACACAATGGAAAACAAGATCCAAATAAGAACCAAATATGCATTATACACATATTATACATTACAAACAACGTAGTCGATACAACGTGATTACAAGCCCATACTATTTAAGTATTACCAGCTCATGTGGTTACTACCCCACTTATTTAATTACATCAAGTTCTCAGACTCTAACTTCCGTATCACCATTGGGATACTCCACCTCAAGGTCACACTCCCTAGAAGCTGCGACGTTCATCATACATGCCCGGAGTACAACCGTGCTGACGTGAAGTACGACGCACCGCTTGTGGAACGACTTGCCTCTTCGACGGACGATACTAAGTATCAGAAGTCTCCGGACTTGACACATCATCCAGCTGAAGTGCGTCCATACCTTCCAACTCATCTGAAGTATCATCAGAATCATCCTCATCACTGTCTTCTTCATCCATCTCCTGCATTCCGACTCCAGAGGAATCAACAGAATATTCCACTTCTGGTGCTCCCCAAGTACTCTGCTGGGTACAATAGTCCTTAGCTATGATTGGATAGTGCATGTTATCTAGAGTAGGATAATGTTCTGGTGACTCAAACACCCTTTCTTCAGGATCTTCCTCATCGGACTCTACATCCTCCACATGGACATCTCTTCCATCAACGGAATAAGATCTCACTCCCATGCGACTAGTCTGCCCGGTATCTCCAACTGAATCTTCCACAGGAATAGGATTCCCGGCAGATCCATCCATCGATCTGTACCTCCATCCTTCGGAATTTCCAATAGGTAGTTCCGAGTCCTTAGTTCCCCAAGAATTCTATGGTACTGGATGACTAGTGCCCTCATCAGGATATCTAGTGGGTTTTGGTATAGGTGAGTGTGGCATCCCGCTAAAACCACTACTAGAAAATCGCTGTGTTTTTGTGCATTGCATCGTCATGACCGCATGCTCATGTCATCATGCCACATTGCATTTGAGCATCGTCATCATCATGCATTTGTTGTCTGAAACTATTTTCGAAAAACCCTATTTTTGTTTTCTAAATACCTAGTCTTTATCCAAATACAAAACCCGGGTCTCCGGAATATTTTGGTTTGTCTAAAAACGGTTTGCAAAAGCCCTGTTTTAATTAAATAAATATTTCAAGTTGTTTTTAGGAGGAAGCCCGCCAGGCCCGAAAGCTCGGCCAGCCACCCCCAAACCCTATCTAAAATGCCCTCTACCCAACCCTAATCCACTCAGCCACCTACCCCTACCCTTATCCACACAACACACACACCCAGCCGCCACTCCCTCCATCTCACGCACACACGCACACCGCATGCACCACGACACTCCATCGCCACCACGCCTGCTGCTGGGCCCCCACCCTACAGCTGGTCCCACCTCCCGTCCACCGCACCCCACTCCCCGCCTCTCTTTCCGCGTCACACCCCACCTGCTGCCCGACAACCTTCCCCAGGCGCGCTCTCTCCGCGTCGCGTCGCGTGCCACCCGCACCTGCCCACCACCCTGCTCCAACCCCCGGCTCCACCTTGCCACGATCCCGCCCCGTGCCCCCGCTCAATCCCCACCTTCTCTCTGCCCCGCATCCCCACCTACCCTGCTAACCCCGTCGCATCTCGACCCCCACCTCGCGTCCCCTGCAACCCCGCCGCCGGAGCCCTGCAGGCCAACCCCTCTCGCCTCGCTCACCAATCGCCGCCGCCAGAGCCCCGATCATCGCCTGCGTCTCCTCGTCCTTCGGCTCTGGTCGCTGCGCCATCTTCCTCCCCGGCCTCTTCTGCAGACAGGCGCCACCGTCGCCTGGGCCTCGAGCTCGCCTAGCCACCGCGTGGCATCCCTGCGAGCCCCGGTCGCTCCTTCACTGCCAGTGTCACGGCAGAGGGCCTCCACGAGCCGCTACCCCGCCCCGGCCTCAACTGGCCGCCGTCCGCCACCGCGCTCGCCCGTCCTGTGACCCTGCTGGGACCTAAGACCTCCTCGCCATTTCCCCGTCGCGCGTACCCGCCTCGCCGGCGACCTTCCTCTCTGTCCCTCGCCTCAAGCTCTCCGTCTGCGCCCACCTCCGCCAACCGCCGTCCTCCCCTGGCCCTGCGCGGTTCTGGCCTGGCCGCTGCTGTCCTCGTCCCCCAGCGAGCACGTCACCGTCGTCCGCCGCCTTGCGCCTCTACAAGTCGCCCTCTGTTTGCCCTGCCCCCTGTCGACCTCGCCGCTGGGAGTCCCAGCATGGTGCGCATGTCCCAAATGCTCTTCCTATCTGTGAGCTCGTCCCGGTCTCCTCGTCAGATGCTCATGCCTGGCCCATTCGCTTGTTCCTTGGTATGGTGATGTCTGTGAAGTGCCGTGCTTGTTTCTGTCTCAGTTTTTGGAACCAAACGCACCTCTGGAGATTGGAGACGTGAAGTGGTGTGAAGCTGGTGTACGTGGTTGTGAAGTTGATGTGCTAATGACATGGTGGTGTTATAGTGGTAATGTCCACCATATGAAGATTGCTCAATGCCACCTGAAGATTGTACCGAAACCAAGTCCGCCCTCGTGTGTCGACCCAAGCTCTTCACCATAGACGAAAAGATCTTGAACTCGGTGATCGTTGTCACGGAACGCCAAGACTGATCTCGGACTCGAAGATGTCGAACCTCGAGTTCTCCCTTGCGGGCTATCAAGATCTCCTTCTTGGATGTGAATCCGAAGAACCTCCGACGCGGATGCCAAGATCTTCTTCCAAGTCCGAAGCTGAACCCGCCGAAAACCTCGACACACCAAGGTCTCCTCCCCGGAACCCCAAGATCACCTTCCCGGACGCCATGACCTTCTTCTCGGAACGACGAGACCTCCATCGCGGATCTGAACCCTCGGCACACCAAGATCTCCGCTCGGTATCCGAGGATGCCGAGACCCTGGATGACAAGTTCTCCTTCCCGGAAGCGTTGACGCCGGTGCGACAAGATCGTCCCCCGGACCCAGAGAATCCCTGGACACCAAGATCTACCGGCGCTGAACCCAAGACCGACAACATCACCCGAGAACTCCGACAAGGACGCCAAGTTTGTCGAGAACCCGGACGCCAAGACCCGGACCTGATGACCACCAAGATCGCCACGGGAACGACAAGTACTTCACCCTGGATGCCAAGACCGACCCGATACGTGGACCCGACAAGATCTTCGCGACGATAAGATCGACACCGGCCAGGGCGAGTCCGATGTGCCCCATGACGCTAAACCAAGTCCTTCTTCCTGGAACACCAAGCTCTCCCTCCGTTGTCCGAGAACGATCCCGTCGAACCCTGAGACCCAGACCCGAACTCCCGGAACCAAGATCTCCGGAACCCAGATGTGTGAACCTTTTTCCTGAGCCCATATTTTTATAAATGCTATATATAAAATCTGTTGCATATAAATTGATCATGCTTGCATACATGTTTGTGGTTTGGGGGCATTATGCCGATTCACCTCATAATTAAATATGGAGTCTATATACGGGATATTGTTGTCTTATTCCGGACTCCATTTAAATTGCGTAGCGAACCTATGCCATGTTTTGCCTTGTTAAGCCAACCTTTAAATTGCGGGGTAGCTAAACAACATAAACCTCCTACTTAATTGTAGGGACCCCGGTTCCACTTAATATTGTCTAATTGCACCGCATCATATCATAATCATGCCGGATCTTTTGCCGTAGTATTAAATATTGCATCCGGTGTTTCTTCTAGTGTTTGCTTCTTCGCGGATTAGGCCGATGAGTGGATGCGAGAATCGACAAGTTCTCCGGATATGAATCTTCGGCAGTGTTTCCCAGGCGAGCATCTCTCCCCCTTTCTACCTATTTTGCGTTTATAGTCCTTATTTCCTCCTGTTGATCTATTGTTATATGTGTCGTGATGCTTTAGTTTCCGTGCACCATTTATACTCCTTGCAGCCTCTATATTGCCATGGACACATCCTATTGCCTGTTGTTTGATAGATAGTCGGCCCTGCGAGTCGTAGTTGCTTGCTTCTGTGTTGCTTCGTGTCGTTGTCGTTCCACCGTTGACGGCAAGTTGGCACATGATAATGGTGGAGATGCTTAAATGGTAGAAAGGATCATGACTTTAAATACAACTATTAAAATGCTAGATATAACTAATGCAGAGGCATCGGTGGTCAATAGATGTTATTTGGTTCTTCCACGCTCACTTGTGTCCCGTAGGACCCCGAGTACTTGATACCTGTTCCTTGACTATTCGCACTATCCACATCCGGGAGGCCTTATGGACCCCCCTGAGCCAGAGCTTGATTCATTTCTATTTCTGGGGGCCACAAACTAGTTTGGGGTTTTATTACTATCATGTACTTATGCCATGTGTTACTGCTTTATTTAAGATTGTGCGTGGAGCACCTGTACTGTTTTGGATCGCGCCACGTTTTCGCGGTATCGACAAGCCCAGTCACACTTTCGGGTTCCCAGTCGTTTACAGCCGTCGTCGCAAATCTTGGGTCCGTTCCGGAGCCGGCCAACTTCGTTGTGGGTAGCTTAGTGGGGTGGCCCCCTGAAATATTTTATGAATCTTGTGATCGCTTTGTCGTGAAAGCCTTGTTGGGTTTTAAGTTGGTTTTTCCGAGGTTGATCGAGTGTGTGTTGCTATTTGTGCACCCCTGCAGGGTAAATCTTTCTGAAAGCCGTGTCCGCGGTTATGGACGACTTGGAGCACAGTATCTCGATCATAGACAAGTATAACTAAAGTAGTGCTATAAATTTGACTTAATATGTGACTAGTAATCAGATTCAAATACAACGGAATGTAAATTAAAAATGCCAACAACTGGTGGATCTGTGGTGATCTGTGTCATACTATACCTGCCTAGTAAGTATTGCAACTCCAATGGAATGAAATAAAAGTGCCAACAACTGCTGGGTTTTGGGATTCCTCAGGACAATTATATCTGACTAGTAAATGTTCCAACTACAACGGAATGTTAACTAAAACTGCTCACTACGTATGCTATCAGGATGACTCATACTATCTATATCTGACTAGTAAGTGCTTCAACTATAATGGAATGAATAAAACTGCCAACTGTGTGAGTTCCTCGGTTTGACTTCCTCGTTTGGTCTCGAGGGGGAATACCAGGATGGGTATGATTGATGTTAGTATAAGGTTGGTTCCGAATAGGTCTTTCTTATCTCTCTCTAATAGCCGACAGTTAATCGAGTCTCTATAGGTTGTTTAGTGCATGATGCGCTGCCGCTTCAGTCCACCATACCTATGTAGGCGAGAGCCGCCGAATTCTAGCCTCGCCGTGTACTGGCCTCAGTACTGACGCTCCTCTTTTTCCTTTGCCCTTTGTTGGCACCCCTTTTGTTTTAGCAGGTTTGAGACCGATGTCGTTAGCAGGGTTACCCTTCTGGCTTGGCCTGGGCAGGGTTATGGACGCCATTGGTTATTCTTCAGGGCTCTTAGCCCCATTTACATCTTGTCCGTAGTCGGACGCTCTATTGTTTTCAAGGTGATTTGGATCTTTGTATAGTATATATGTATTCTTGACTCATGGGGTCGTTGATGTATATATATATATGTTCTGTGGGTTCCATCGTGGACTAATGTGTAATGGTATTACTTTGTTTTCCACCCGCATGAAAGTGCATGGTGGGCGTCCTTGAATTGTTTCTATGCGGGTTTGGCGGGAAGCGCTAAAACTTGCATAGGGCCGATTTGAGGGTGTTACAGTGAGTAAGGATATGGTGTAAAAGATGCTGGATCTATAGGTATATCCTTAAAAATTGGGTTAACTCTATCCACTACTTCATTCTCCAGCTTAGATGCTAACTTCTCCCTTCTTTTAGGATTCGTTAAATCCTCTAACATATCAATCTGATCTTCTACAATAACCTGATGTGTCTTATACAAATACCCAACCATCAGTTGATACAGATCCATAAACTTAGAAGCTAGTTTTGGATGCTTCTTTACTAAAGTAAGATGATTCGGTTCTGGTTCCTCGTCTATAGAGTCATGAGGAATCACATAATATGTGCTTCCAGCTAACTCTTCTACTTTGTGCTCCCGAACATTGGCTATCGCCTCCACAATAGCAACATGGTATGCTGCTAGGTGACTTCTACCTTCACCCATAGGTAAATTGTGATATAAACCAGGCTTCTTTGGTAGTTGGATGCTAACATGATATTTGGCTAACATTCGCCCATCATGGTATGTCATGGTATTGACTGGAATATTAGTTGTGCAACCAAATACCCTCAGAAGTTCTCGAAGTTGTTCAGTTAAAGCCCCCTGATAATCATCGAGAGTCTCTTCTTTCCTTGCCAAGGTCTGTTTTGAAAATTCTGGTGCCATTTCCACTATATATAAAAAAATATTCATAATTAGTATCCATTAGTTATAATAATGCATCATAATAAAGAATTATCGCTCTAAAAAAATATAACGAAATATTCCCAATTGAATATTCATCATATAATCTAGAGAACTCTTTACCGTTGCTCCTAGACCCCTACAGGTAGTTCCCTTTCCTAGGTTTCCAACCTAAGGTCAAAGAAATTGCTCTGATACCAGCTGTGGTGACCCAGCATACCACTGCATGTGTAGTACACTATAGTCGTTAACATGACATCCATAGAACACTATTCTGTAAATATCACATCCCTAAGAGTGGTACAACAGAAACATTGCGGGTCCACATTACAAACATACACACTTCATCATTATTACAAACCAGAAGTTCCAAACTTCAAGTGATACAAAATTACAAACCAAACTTAAGTAGTTTTAGCGGAAGATATAAAGTTTAAACTCATACTCCGAATTGAGCTCAACAACTTATTTTATAAGGTTTAGGCTGCTCGGCTCAACTGGTTTACTAATAACTAAGGCAACTACTCGGACTCGTTTCCCTCCACCCCATAGCGTATTTCGTAGTCCACCCCTTCCACTCCTATGGACAGGTCTGGCTCCTCGTAGTAGACATCATCTTGCCCTTCAGTCGTGTACATTGAAGTGTCTTCTAGCTTCTCAGAGTCTAAGCAGGGGGGTCAAAGGAAAGGGTGAGTAACAGCGTTACCTAACAAGTTCATTATATGCAAGGTGGGAAGTTTGATGCTCTATCTACCACCTCGGACTATCAGTCCTTGGCTCCATGCAGTTTTCATAAATGTTTCTTCAAAGATTGATTTTATTATAAAAACTATGCCCATCAGCCTTCACAGGTTGACTAGAACTTCATGGAGTTCCTTTCCTGCCACGTTCATAGCTCCTTCCCGGAACAGGGAGTAACAAGTTACAGTTCTTACACTCTGCAGAGGTGCGTTGCTTTACCCATGAGAGATCAACTCCTTGTTGCACAACCTGGCGTACTTTCCCGTCCATAATTCCGTGATGTGGGGCCTAGTAGGTGATCCAAGCCAATCACTGCCCCTCTCCGCAACCCCATATGTCTACACGATCCTCCGGGCCGAGCTACATTTCTGTTAAGCCCCCTTTCAGGAAAGCTACAACCCTGATGAGTTCCCGAAGACTCTATGAGCCGGTTATGCCCCTGGCAAGCTCCATAAAGGTCTGACTATACCTCCGACAGCCGCTCACAGATAATCTAGATACCAAAACCGTGGGGCCTAAGGGTACCCACCCATATGCTGGATCCGCACAAGGAATCACAGTGTCACGTTAAGGTCATCTTACCTGCATTTGAAAGGAAGAAGGTCTAGCTGACTTCTCCGTCCCATTCCAAATCTCATGGTTAACGCGTAATATACGACGCTAGAATCACTAATGTCATAGGTTGTTAGTCCTATGGTGACTTGTGCAATTGGAACCCTAAGTTCCATTGCCAATCTTAAATTTATCATCACTTAGGATGATAAGCACATCTTATTTATTAGAGAAGATAATATTTTTTCTCTAGATCATAGATGATAACACACAATTTGCAATATATTTGATAAAGACTCTTCAAAGGACATGAGCAAGTGATGAACTTGCCTTGTGACTGCAAGGTAGTGAAGTCAGATGCTTCCACCCAACCTTGAGCTCCGGTTTCTACAGAGAACCATTATTTCCCGGTAAGGACAATATTTAAAGAAGCAAAATGCAATGCATAGTAATTTTATGCAATGGTTTATTATCTGCTTATTTGTGTGTTTTACCCTCTTAGTAAAAGTTTGCTGATTTCTTTAATTAATAAAAGGAAAGTAACACTTAAAGTCTTTGAAATTTACCTAAACATTATATTTAGTATTTTTATAATGATTAGTATTATTTTAAGAGTTTAAAATTGAATTTATTTAGTTTTTAATTCTTTATTAAAAATTCAACTAAAATTCCTTTAAGGAAATAAGACTTTATTTTTATCACACTTAATTTACCTTTTAAAAATACAAACTAGCATTTTTCTATAATAGCACTCCTTTTTAGAATTGTAAAAATGAATTTTATTCAATTTTATGTGTTTGGTATATTTTTATAAAATTCCAAAGGAATATATACCTTAATAATAGTAATTTTAAATTTAATTACCTAAAATTCTATTTGTTATTTTTCTTAAATAGAGGGCATTTCTATGAGTCCATTGATATTTTATTTATATTTTTAGGATTTTTATTTTATTTCTTAGAGCCATTTAAGTCCTAGGGGTATTTTGGTCATTTGACAATTTAATTAGGCTTTTTCTTTTTAAACTGGACCTAGCCCATTGGGCTAGCCCAGCCCTGACTCGACCCATCTGGGCTGGTCAAACCCCCTCGAGCGGCCCATTGCCACTCGATTTCTCCCCTTCTTTCTCTCGTGCACCTCTTGTCTCGTCCCCACAGCGCCGTCGCGCTGCTGATGCAATCGCTGCTCGATTCCGGCCTCCCTAGGCCACTCTGGCCGCCGCCGTGGTGTGTGGTGAGGTAGCTGACGCCGCTCCGCCATCTGGTCCTGTTCGATTTGTCTGCAAGCCCCTCTCCCATCCAGGCTGACTCCACCCCGAACCCTAGGGTTTGGGGGTTGCCAGTGATGTGGAGTTCCGCCGCCCCGGTGGTGTTGTGCTAGGCTTCTGGCGGTCCTGTGGTGTCGCCGCTGCTTCCCGTGTGGCTGTGGCCGCCGTGCCATGGCTTGGCATGGGTTGCAGCGCCCTCGGGTGCTCCCTGTGCCGCTGTGTGCGCTCGCCGGTGATTCTGCTTCCTCTTCTAACTTCAGCAAGGACCACGGGTGAGTTCCTCTCCTCTCCCTCTCTTATCCTCTGGCTTAACTTGCTACCCTCTGAGTGCTTGCAATATATGAACCCTAATTCTATCTGTCCACGGCACTAGGGTTCATTCCTTTGTGCTAGGGCTCATCCCTTGATGCCATGTTTATCTGAGGTGGTTTCCTACTAAATCTAGTTGTGTAGGGTTCACTGCTATACTATGGTTCTTGGTGTTGACAGTTATTTCTGTCAGTAAGCTTGTTAATTGAACTTTTACTTACTGTCCTATATCATGGCTATGATCTGGGTTGAGATTAGTTCTCTGGTTCTTGTTGATATGCTTTGGTATGAAAGAATTGGAGTTGGATATCTAATCCAATTTCTCTTTGATAATTGCAGATGATAGAATATAGAGGTGTCAAATATGATTCCTAATTGTTATGTTAGGAAAATGATTAATTGTTCTTTTGAAAGCATTGTATTATGGAATCCCTGGTAGAAACTGCTTGGTTAGGATGGCTCTTGTGACACCCTCATTTGAGTGGTACACATGCTTCATTAGATACTGGGATGTTTTTATTTATGTTCTATAATGTCTGAAAGTTGCAGAACATTCTATTGGATAAATTAGCCTGTGATGCTAGTCTGAGGCAATGATAGATAGAAACTAATGTTTTTATCTAATGTTTCCCTCTCTAGTGAGCTTTGGTAATCAGTTTAAGACAATGGTTCTTATAGCCTTTAAGAAAATGATTTGGTAATCCATGTTGTGTACTATAAAGCTTTAAGATGAACTCATTTCTAAGGTGCTGCCATCCATTGGATGTGCCCAGAAACATTCAGTTAAAGCTGTTGTGTATTTGGATGTATAAGCATGTTTTATTCTCCAAGATCAATGATGCCCAGACTGAGATCTTGGAGTGATTTGCTAAGATAGGTAATTTGGCTTTATTAATCTCTTCCGTGATGGATACACCCCACTTGGGTGCTTTTCTGAGAAAACCAAATATGAAACAACACATGTTCATCTGAGATTTAGCATGTGATGGTTTTGTATAACTCACCACACAAGTTGCTTGTTGGTGTTGCTTGTGGCTGCTGTCTTGATCTTGGCATGCACCTCCTGGTGCTTCTTCTGCTCCTCCTAGTCTCCTGTGATCTGGAACTTGCCCTTGCTATCCTCCTGCACCACCCCCTCCTTATGTCACCATCTTGTGGTGAACTGGTGGTTGATTTGGTAGACTGGCTGGTGATTTTGTTAAGGTTTTGGCAAGCTCAATGAGCTCTGAGTGTGTGCTCGAGAAGGAGAAATGAGTTACATGTAGCTGTGCTTCAACCGAGTGCTCTGTTTGAGTGCTTGTACTGCTGCTGCTGTCTTGGCAGCAAACTCCATGCATTTTGGTGACTAAGCTGTCTAGCTGTGTGGTCTGGTCATGTGGTCTGGTTGTGGATCAATTCAAGTGAAATAATCTTCACTTGTTACCCTTTTACTAGTTACTGCCCTGGTGAAACTTGCCCCTCTTTTATTACTCAATGATGTAATTTGAACAGTGCATTTCCCGTTCACCACTGAGAGTAAAACTAACTAATTAACCCTTTTATTTTCTTTTTTAGTTGTTTTATCTTATTTGCAGGAACAAGATCTAGATCTTCAAGATTTAGTATAGGAGTAGATAGGTAGTATAGGTTTTAATTATAACCTTCTTTTGATTCTTTTTGTAAAGAATCTTGTAAAGATATTATTATAAGTTAATAAAGTTTTATTTCTATTCTCTGTAATATTCTGTTTTTTTGTGTATTTATCACTATCTATAATATTATTATGGAATCAGGAAATAATAATTTATTTCTTATTTAATTTTCCTTGTCTTAAATTCTTATTGTTGTTTAATATATCTATAATTTCATCAAACAATGTTAATAAGGTATTTTGGAAAACAATTCAATACTACTAACTTCTAATTTTCAAATACTTTCAAATTGATTTAAATTTCAAACTTGAATTCAAAATAACTTCCCCGAAAGACTCAATAATTCCAAAAGGTCATGTCAAAATTCATAGCAGCCACTAACAAGAGCTATTCCTACCTCTAGTTAGTGAAAGAAATTCTGATCCCTTTTGGTTTTTGTTTGGCGAAAAATTTACCCTAATTTTTATAAATGCATGCATGTACAAACTCAGATTCCTATTTCTACACTTCGTTGGATCCTAATGCTGGGGTGTTACACACAGGCTGCTGAAGTCCACCTGCCAGCTGGAGCTGCCTCTGTCATCAGCAGGTTCACACAGGTCAAGTGCCTGATCAATCAAGTACTGTTGGAATGCTGATGATGTTAATAAGGGCAAGCAACCGGCCTGTTTATTATACAAATTACATTACCGCTAGAAGAAAGCAGGGAAGGTGCTAGAAGAAGGTGCTGCAAAAACAATCCAGTGGTCCAAACCTTCAAACCTGCTGCAGATCTGACGGATCCTATCATGCAAGTTCAGGTGCTAGATGAGTGGGGACAAGTAATTAATCTTTTCTGCTATCTACCATCATGCATGCGCCTCTCCGATCCGCTGGAAGCCAAGATTGCTGCTGCGTCGTGTGAAGGCATTGAGAAAGCACGGGAATTAATGGTCTGCTCCTATAGCTTAATCAATACAGTAGTATATTTCATTCACAGCTCCAGTTTGTCAGCCAGCCAACGACGGGGATGGATGGATTGAAGGTCCTCAACTGTTACATACCAGGAAAACTGGATTTCTAGATTTACCAGTCCTGAAAAAACAAGTTGCAGAATGTTTATGACAAGATGTTAAATAAGCATGGACAAATGCAGTTGATACTGCAGAAAAGAACAATTAGATGTGTGTCCTTACCATCCATGAGTAAATCATATATTTTGGTTTGGGGTGCCAACACCTCTGCAAAATACATCAGAGACAGGGAACACGCTGATTATTAGGAGAAAGTACCATTTTAGTTGTCGAACGGCCAAACCTGAGAGTTGAAATGTTCGGTAGATATGAATTTCATGTAAAAAAAAGGTAAAGAAAAATATAATTCAGTTCAGAAATAAGAAAAAGTATACAACATTCAAGTCTACTGAAACTATGATGTGTTAATCTTAAACGGCAAGAACATGTGTAGCAATGGAGAACTGTTTGGCAAAAAATAAAACTTGACACACTAGCATTGGTTTCAACAATCTATACTGGTGAAGTGAGTCCACAAAGTGCCTCCACTAACATGAGGGCACCGATCAGCAGATATTCTAGTTAGCAGTAACCAATCGCTCTGAATCATGTTCACATGCCATATTAGCATTCTCTTAATCTGCAGGTTTTTTGGAATCTGCAGGCATGCACCTGCAACTCATGACGAATAATTATCCCTGTGACAAGGTACTACCCTTTCTTTTTTGCTTTATCGCAGAAAGTGGGAATTTCCCTTCAAAGAGCTGGAGGGAGGCAAAATCAGACAGTTCGTGGACAAGATGATGATCGCCCTGAAAAATCATCTGACGCTCCCAGCGAGCTGATATGCACTGACTTTGAGTGAATTTCCACTTGGAACTCTACTGTAGCATGGTGACCATACTTCGCTGGAGTATCTGAAGGAAAGCACTGAAGACGAAGCATCCATCCATGTGGTGTTCTGAGGGCGAAAATCTTTTGTCATGACAAAAAGTTAAAGAATTGTCCTGATGAACTCTTAGCTTCATTCCTACTTTTCTTTTTTATGTCCTGCTTTTGAGATCAGCCTGACTTGGGCTCGGTAATAGGCTTGGCATTTTGGGTGGCAGCTCGGTAGAGCCGAGGAAATCTAGTTCTGGTTGTTCTTAAGGTTGGAACATGTCTTAATTTCCTGTTTGTAGTCCACTAGTAAAAGGCGTGGCTTCATTTTGATTAATGGAGCCAGGGAGAAAAACCCTTTTGATCGGAAAAAAGGTAGTGCTTTTATTACTTATAGTTCCAAATGTGCACTGAAGGTTATGCCCTTTTTGTGCTATTACCAGGGTGTTGCTGTATACATTCTAAAATCATGAGTACTTGTTGCAGTACGAATTAAACTCTTAATATTCCAATTCTATTTGGAGAGATTTTCATTTCTTTAATATCAAAATCACAAATAAGAACAATTTTGTTGGAGACGCGAACACTCATGTGTAGCAGGGAGGATGATCATGCAAGACAATCAAAACTGGTCTGTGACAGGGAAATGCAAATGATAATAATTCAACTATGCCTACAACATCTCTTGAAGTAGGGCTCCCAAATGAACTCTTAATAGCTCAACTGTATGATTGTCTACTGAATAAATGGCCAACTACTAAAGCTCTCAAGCATTATCATTAAGACACCGGATTTTGCTGAGAACAAGCAACAAGATATAATATTGTTGTCATCTTCTAAGCCACTTCATCTGTTCCAAAATATAAGATGTTTTGGCAAGTCAATTTAGTTTGCAGAAACATCTTATATTTAGGAACGGAGGGAGTAACAAACAGAAGTATTGAGTTGTGAAGCACATTCATGCCTAAATGAAAACACGATTTCCTAAGCCTACAAACCAGGGAAGCAAAATATAATTGCACAAAAAGTTGTGAACTAGGCAGCGAGGTTTTGCAATCTGTTCTCACAATAGAAAATTTTCTAGATAGCTGATAACTCATATGTCCAGTATCACATCCAGCATTAATGTTTTCATACAAAGCTCTGTAGTACAAGATCGATATAGATGTGAAGATATGTTTTTACAACACTGGAATATAGATGCAACCAAGGGGAGCAACCATGCATCTGTTAATCGCTAACTCTTGTTTGCATAAAGAATAGCTTGCAAATGTGAATCTAGGGAGATAAGATACAACGCTAAACCGACAGCAAATATAACCATTTGCTGGACACAAATCATGATACAACAACATAGCTTTACTCATACCTGTTACCTTGTTGAACCTTTTCTTTGTACCAAACGCATATGAGACTGACCTATTCACCAAATTCCTACACATAAAAAGAAGCTATAATATGACCATTTCCATAACAGAATGCTCTAGTAAGACCAGCAGAGAGAAGAAACCAAATATAAGCCTGAGGAGGAAATAACCACCAATTAGCTAGTGGCTTTGAATTGTACATCTACTTGCTTACATGCCATAAATATGAATAGAAAAAAATTGATATGTTTGTTGTGGTCCATTAATTACAGAAATATATTTTCATGCACGGTAGACTCAATAAAATTGTACACATACACATTAACATCAGAAGACATAACTCGCCAGGTGCATAGCTCCTGCCGGCATGCGGGCCCTTTTGTCAAACAAAAACTAAACTGTAAGCTTCTGCCTAGTTCAACTGTCCATTGAGAAGCACTAGCTTTGTTGTCCAATGCTCCTAGAGGAATTGAGTAAAAGTGAAGACTATTAGTGCCTAACTCTGTTTTTATAGAGAAAAGACATAGCCTGTAAATGTAACACCTGAGATCAATCTAGGCAGATTGGATACCATGCTAAACCAAGGGTAAACATTCTAACCATTTACCGGGCTTCAGTCATGATATAACAAACAAATTAGCAACATGCTCCATTCATACATGTTACCTTGCTTGGCATTACAAAAACAGATGTAAGACCTCGATTGGTGCAAACCAGAGGAGGCTTAGTATTTACGCCATAGTATTTGGAGGAGATAGCAGGCCCTGCCCTATACATGAACTGTAGTATATCACTTTCAGTTTTGGGATTAGTTGTGCCTAGAACTTAAAGCATCAGCCAGTAGGCCATTCAGAAATACAGAAGAAAAATAAAGGAAAAACTGATACAAACTAGAAAATCATGAATTCCTCTTTCAGAATAGTTAAAATCTAAACAAAGCTACTGCAGGAAGAATAGAGATTTTCATCTCAGAAGATTGGAGCAATCAACCCATAAACTAGATGAAAACAGCATACTCGGCCACGATCAACACAGTGGGTATCAACAAATACAAAACTGTTCCTCATGAAAAAAGTTCCAAAGGGAGATTTTGAGACATCATCTTCATGGCCAAAATGAAACCTTATTTATAGAAAGATAGATGGACGCCAAGAAAAGAATGAGGATCGCATTAAATACTGCAGTGTCCATTGAGAACATGAAGATATAGTCTGCAGATATACTCCTCACTGGCGCTTCAAAGCATTTTGCAGAATGCCCTCATCTCACTATCATAGTTCCAATATGTGTGTCAATATGACATGAGGATGCCAAAGTTCATAGCAGCGTGATGCTTTCTTTTTCTGCTAAATGATGTAATGACATACCAGGACTCACAAATAAGATTATCAGTTTTATCTAGGACCGACAAACACCAAATCAACACATAGAAGACATACTACAGCAGACAACCAACGTTCAGCCAGGCAATGAACACCGGAACAAGAGTTACCAGCTTACTACGTAGAGTGAATATTTTGTTTTGTAGCATACAGTTACCAACATACATATTCTTGGTTCACGCAAATCTGAATCTAGTCGGCACTTCCCCTCTGCAAGCGGTTTCATAGTCTTCAGCGAGGTGCGGTGCAGCTTCCTTGTGAGGGCATATGAACTTCTCCACGAATACCTTCTCAGTGCAGGCGACTGCAGCATAGTAGTCCCGGCCATGATCTAGCAATCCACTTTCCTTAAGAAACTTGAGAACATAGTAGCGTGGTCTGAGCCGGCCCTCCAAGCTATAAGAGAGCATTGCCGGCCGATAAGCAATGTACGTCGGTTCCATACCCACCTCGGAGATAAGGAATTCTGACCTACTCTGCAGATTAGATTTCGTCAGCATTATTGGAACCTTAGAAAAAGCAATGCGGACCTCAGCATCCGACCACCTGAACGTGCTCTTCAAGTTCTCCACTTGGGCTGCAATCTTTTCCTTGCTGAGGGACGCAACAGCGCACAGCGCGTGCCTAAACGTCACAGACCCACGGGGCACACGCCACCATCTCCTGGAGACGCTCCAGGTTGGTCGCCAGCATCCTCGGCTTAGCGATGCACAGCTTGGCAATATCGCAATCGCCTAGTCCGCACTCCTGCAGGAACGCGACATTGGGCTTGACCACCTTCTCGAGGCTGCTGTTGAGGATACCGGAGTTGTGCTTGATCAACCGGAGGAGGTTCTCGTAGGAGCCCAAGAGCGACAGATATATAGTACTGTAGGCTGGAGACGATGGGTTTACCGCGGAAGCAGGCAGGGGCGAGCAAAAGGAGGCGCGAGATCTCAGTATGTGAGAGGCCGAGACCGGTGAGGTCGACGACAATAGGTGTGAGAGTTCTGTCCACGCCGGTGCAGAGGAACAGCGGGTCCTTGGTCACGAGGGCAGCGACATCGGCGCTGGACAGACCGAGGCCGGCGAGGTAGGCCAGGACGGCGTCGGGGTTGTTGGGGGACTTGACGTGGGAGAGCTTCGGGGAGGCCTTGAGAGCCTGAGCTCGCGTGAGGCTGCACGTGGCGACGAGGTACTCTTTCACATGAAAGCTAGGTTTGGGGGAAACGGCGGAGGCGGCGACATAGAGGAGGCGGTGGAAAGGGAATGGGACGGGAGAGGCAGGGGCAGAGGGAGAATATAGGAATTGGGTGGGATGCAGCTTCGCAGGAGGATCATGGCGCAAGCGGCAGCGTTGCTGCGCCGGCGGCGAGGGGAACGATCGCCGGCGGTCGGTTCGAGAGACTGTGGAGAAGGGGATGGCTGTTCTGGTCTGGTCGAACAGAGCAGACACCGTGAAAGAAAGCCCACAAAGGAATTCCTTGGGCCCAACGTGTTATTGGGCTGTTTTCTTCCTAAACCTACTAAGTTGCATTTTCACGTCTCTGTGTGTCAAGGCTTGTCGATCTCCTGGAAGATTTTTCCTCACGTCTACTTAACACAGAAGAAGAAGCACTTTGTGGTTCAAGGCTTGTCGATCTCCTTGAAGAAGGAGAAATCACCCAGCATCTGCATGCAGTCTCAGGCTCTCAGCACACATCTTATCCTGGAAGTGGAAGAAAGAAAGCACCATCCACATTCAGTAAATCACTATGCTCATATTGCAAAAACCCCCCCATCTTCTCACCTGGTAAGTCACCTCACCAATCGAACCTTTCCCCTCGCCTACAATGCATTGATATTGTTCCTATAATTCCACAGGGTAGGTGCCAGAGAAGGGACACATGGCTGATCTTCATTTCAAATCAGAGCTCCACGCCAGTAATAGCACAGACCATCTCCTTTGTGTTACTGCAAGCACACAACTCATGTCTCATTACCAACAGATGCAACCTCACATCGGGGGAAATGTGCACCATTCTCTCCCCACACAGCTAGCTTGCTTCTTAATTTGAGGTACACAACATGTCTACTATTCCTATGTTTGAAATTCTGCAAGATACTATACTACATGACAAACCATCTGGCTTTATCTCAAATCCCGGCCTTCCAGAAATGCAATGTAAAAGTTATTCATGTCAAAACTGGGATTTAACTAAATAGGTGGGATGGCACTCGATACAACCAAAGAAAAATACTTCATTCCGCAAATGATAAGACATCTCTGGGATCATCTCTTGGCTAAGATAACACAGCGAAAGTTCTGTTCATGTTTTCTTAAAGTTTTAGATGGTCCACGTTTTCTTTCTTAACTGATAGTACTAGTCTACAAGCATGTAACTAATGTACCCCTTACACCAAATTGTCAAAGAAAATAAGGAGACATTAATTTGCTATGGAAACAGTACAGCACCAAGTTATACTGGATTTCTGTCTGTTCATCATCAAACGTGAGGGTGCATATCTGACAGGAACAGTTCCTCGGCTACTGCTGTACTATGTAATTGTTGTTTCTTCACAAGACTACGAACACTATGTAATTGTTGTTCCAGGTCGCTCCCATGCAGGTCGCCGTTGACGAGGTTGCTGCTGCCGAGGCTTCCGAGGAAGAGCCGGAGGAGCTGGTGTTCGACTCCGACAGTGATTGTTAGAAATATAATCACTCTGAACGCCGGCCCGGCGTTGTGTGCTCCTTTGGAGTTCCTGTCTGAATAGGTGTGTGTGTTCAGGTAGGTAGTATACGTACATGTATTAGAGTAGGTTTTAGCTAGTGTTCATAACCAAGTAGTATTGGTTGAGGTAGCTAGCTGATACTATATATGCATGTAACGTGGTCCTTGTAACACCACCGTGAAAATAATAGAGAAAGACAAGGCTCGACAGGAGCCTTTGGCGATCCAGTGTTTCACGTGTGCGTCTCGGCGAGACAGAAGTCGTCAGATCGAATCAAGTTTATGTGCGCTATCAGCTAGGAAAGTAATCTAGCTAGTTCGTGCACTTTGATCAAAAGAATCGATCAGCTATCGTGTGTATCTTCGCGGAATCGGCTCGCCGGAGTTTCGTCGTCGAGGTTGTTGGAAAGTACTCGGCGGCAAGGGGCTATGCCAACAATTGGTATCAGAGCCAAGATCGTCGTCCGTGATCTGCTGAAAGTACAAGGAGGTCATGGCGATGGTGAAGCTTGGCGAGAGCTCGAAATCAGAACCGGTGTTCGAGACGGTGGGCGCGGCTTTGTATCCGCGTCTGGATCGCAAGTACTATGGGCTATGGGCACTTGTGATGCAGTGCGCCATGGAAGGTCAGGAGATTTGGGAGGCCATCGATCCCGGCGGAGATGAGTACGTCAAGGGAGGTGCGAAGTACCGAGAAGATTGCCAAGCGTTGACGGCGCTCTACTCGATCGTGCCGACAGACGTGCTGCAGCACCTCGTCGGAAAGAAATCGGCGAAGGATGTGTGGGGAGCGATCAAGGTGGTATGCGCAGGTGTCGACGACACTAGTGCTCACGTGGGGCAGCAGGAGGTTGTCTTGAACGACGAGATGATATTGGTAGAATCGAAAGTGACCCCGGTTGGTTCGTCAAGTGTGGCGACGCTAAGTACGGCGACCAAGATGTCAGAAGAAGTCGGCGTGAGTATGTCAAGTTCTGAGAAGGAGGAGTTCACCTCAAATTCAGAAGCCCAGCCGAAAAGTACTCGGACTACCGACATCGCAGGACACGACGTCCAGGGTCGAGAAGATGTCTCGTTGCATGATGAAGACAGTAGCACGCCAGGATGTCCACCAGATGATGTAGGCAGACGTGGCACGTGTGCGCTGCTCAACAGCCCAGAAGGAGGTGCTCCACGTGCGGAGCTCGGGCCAAGGGAAGGTCCAGGGGATGGCGGCCCAGAAACGCCAGAAGGAGGCGGACTAAAAGAAAAAGGTACGCCAGGAGGAACTCCGCGGGGAGGTCCAGGGACGCCCATCTCAAAAGTTGGAGCGGAAAAAACAAGTAGGCCAAGCAGCGTGCGCGCTGTAACGGTAGAAGAAATTGACGGACCAAGACAAGTAGGTCCAGTCAGTCTAGGGGCGGTCAGCCCAGAAACCTGGCCAAGGAGCAATCCAGCTCAGCTTGCACCAAAATGTGGAAGGCCAGAAAAAAGCAGTCATTGTGATGGTCTAACTGTGCAGGAAGAGAGATGCGACCTAGCAGAATCGGGTGGAGGTCCATCTCAGGCTGCACTAGACGGGATGAAATCAGAAATCCCAGCAAGAAAATCAAATGAAGAAGAGGTTATGCGTCTAGCTGATCTATTGTGTCAAGAGCTCATTGATCTAGCTACATGTGAGTTTCCTTGCAAGTGGGTGCACGACAGCCAAAAGCATCGGCTGGAGTTGCATCCATCAGGCAAGTATCTAGCTAGCTTTACTAGTAACGTTCATGTGAATCTCGGTGAAAAAATATTTCGGCGAGATCACATAGGCGAGTCGTGAGAGAGATACATGGTACCTCAGCTAGAAATTAGAGGATCCGCAAGTGAAGAGACAAGCGCTGTGTCGGGCATAGAAGAGTATGTCGTGATGCCTCCAATCATACTGGAGATGAGACGACTACGATCGACACGAGCACGCATGCAAGGCGTGTTGGACTACTACCCGAAAAAGATACTTCGGATGGTAAATAATTTGGTAACGATGAACTACAAAAAGCACTGGTTGTTCATCAAGGAACCGATGAAGACCGAATGCACGTTCATGGAAGACATCGACAAGGAGGACGCGAAAAGGAAGGACATGAACGAGGAGGGTCGACGTCAACTCATGGAGAAGCCGACGAAGGTAAAATCGGTGACATGGAGGATGACGCTTGGAGCGGCGAAAGCAATGCTAATGATGACGCCCGCGAAGAGCAGCTGACGTATTTGGGACCCAGGACATGAAGACGAGCACATCGTGCTTAGAGGGGTGATTGTTAGAACTATAATCACTCTGAACGCCGGCCCGACATCGTGTGCTCGTTCGGAGTTCATGTCTGAATAGGTGTGTGTGTTCAAGTAGTATACGCACATGTATTAGAGTAGGTTTTAGCTAGTGTTCATAACCAAGTAGTATTGGTTGAGGTAGCTAGCTGATACTATAAATGCATGTAACGTGGTCCTTGTAACACCACCATGAAAGTAATAGAGAAAGACAAGGCTCGACAAGAGCCTTTGGCGATCCAGTGTTTCACGTGTGCGTCTCGGCGAGACAGAAGTCGTGAGATCGAATCAAGTCTACGTGGGCTATCAGCTAGGAAAGTAATCTAGCTAGTTCGCGCACTTTGATCAAAAGAATCGATCAGCTATCGTGTGTGTCTCCGCAGAATCGGCTCACCGGAGTTTCGTCGTCGAGGTTGCCGGAAAGTACTCGGCGGCAAGGGGCTATGCCAACAGTGATGACATGGATTCCTCGGCCCCCTCGGCCGGGGCAAGCAAGGATTCCATGATCTTTGACGATGATATCGAGGTGGAAGAAGACGACCTCTCCACCGACTCTGATGGGGAGGAAGTCCATGTCAACATGGAGCCGCCGGCATTTCGCCCTGCTTGCATCTGTGTCTTCATGCCATACGTACCGCTAGAGCACTTCTCTAACCTTTCCTATGCCTTTGTTGACCCTCCTGCCATGTATCCGGTCACCATCGTTCATCAGGCGTTGCGGCGTCGGGTGCACAACCCTCCCACTCCTGTTGTGTCTGCGTCGCATGGGGCAGGGCTTGTTATCTTTACCTCTCATATGGAAAGGGAGCTTGTTGTTGCCCATAGCCCCATCTCTGACCAACATCACAATGTCTCCTTCCTACGCCATGATGATACGGATAATAGGTTCCTATTAAACCACACCGACATAGCTTCCCTTGCAATCGAGGACTACCCGATGGAGCACTGGAACCCGTACCACATCTTCCATACAGCTGTCGCCTATGCCAATCCTTGCGAAATAAACCCTATATGCCTTGCTGGACTTGACTACCAGTCCGTTCTTCTCACTGTCAAAACCTGTGGGCTTACTGCCATTCCTCACAACCTTGCCATTGTAGGCTTCTCTAGCCTAGCGACTCTTGCCTCTGTCAATATTATTGGGGCCTCCCCTATTCCTGTGCTCGGACAAGGTGGCCCCTTGTCGCGCCTTTTGGGAGAATATCATTTTGCGGCCCGAAAGTTGGGGTGTACAGGCAACGCGGTACCCAAGTTCCCTGAATTTAGCCAGGATGATTACAGTTGGTGTGCCAAATACTTAGAGGGTCTTTTTCAAATTCAACTTTACGTTTCAATACAAAAAAATCAGGCTAACGGGCGTCAAGTTGGCCCCCCTGTCAGTTCGTTGTTATGTGGCTCCCGTCGCTTAGGCGGGGTGGCTGTCACGTAGGCTTGTAGCGTTGGCACAGTGGATAGGACAACACCCCCTACCCAGTGTATTGATGTGACAAAACAGGGCCCATGTATCGGTGTTATAATTATTTTTTGTTTACTCAGAAGCTAGAACGGCCACCGCCACGCGTCTCTCCTTGGACTTCCGTCCCAATCGTTAACCCCTATCATAAAAGCGCATTGACGGTTCCACCGTTCCCCTGCCTCGCAGAAACTACTCTTCTTCTTCATGTCATCTACTATCTTCTTTCCGTCTTCTCCTTGCCGCCATGGAAGATCTACACACTCTAGAGACAAGCTTCACTACCCATCACAATAAGAAGATAGACGTTGTCTACACCAACAAGGAGGAGACAGTGGTGCGTGTCCTGAGGATGTACGAGGGTTGGCTTGGGATAGACGAGGACAAGTTTGTGGGATTGGACCTCGAGTACACCCCGGAGCACCCATATAAAGGGAGTGAAGTTGCCGTCGTTCAACTGGCCATGCGGAAACACGTCCTCGTCTACCATCTCTCCTGGTTTGTAGATCTGCTCTCTGTAGCTAACCGCTTTTAGGGTTTTCTCCTCTTGTTCTTTATCCACTTGCTCATCTTGCAACTACTAGATTTTACTTAGGACCAAATAAATTAGGGTTTGCCTATGTCTCAATCGACTGAGATTTTCTTTAGTCTCAATCACCTAAGAAAAGTGCAACCGTAGTTAAAAGAAATGTGCAACTCGTTCAGTCGACTGAGAAATAGCAAAACCGAATAAATTATGACAATACAATGTTGAGAGTCTTGATCTTGCATTTACTAAACTTTTCAAAATTATATTGAGATGATGATCTTGCATTGACAAAATATTTGTAGTTACAAATTTTGGTGATGACAAACTACATACTTTCAGAACTGACAGGAAATGTCCGGCGCTACGCTAGTTCCTTGTAAAAAAGGAAATTATTTTCTGCACTGTCGACACAACAACTGATTTTTCAAAATTGTATCAAGAGGAAATTATAATTCCTGCGCACAACTGGATCGATATTCAGCGTCTTGTCAAGATCCTAGGGGGCTCGAAGAAGGATGGAATGGCATCACTCGCAACTAGAATCCTCGATGAGTCGTACGACAAAATGAAGGAAGATTTCCCTACGGATAGGCACGATTTCTAGGACGAGTGGCCGTTGTCTGATATAAACCTGAAGTATGCAGCCATAGATGCTTACGTGACCTACCAGCTGTACAAGAAGATCCATTTTTTTCTATGTTACTTCGTGTTTTGCCCTATTTGCAAGAGGAAAGACAAGCTTAGGGGATCCCTTTGTAGAAAATGCGGAATAGCTGAGTTTGAGGTTGAATATGCAAAGAAATTGGCTGCATCTGAAGTAGCTGACAGAGAGGCTGCAGAAGCAGCTGAAAGAGAGCTTGCAGCTGAAGAAGCAGCTGACAGAGAGGCTGCAGCTGAAGCAGCAAACAGAGAGGCAACATCTTCTAGCGGCAACAATCAGGCCTGTGATGCACCGCTAATTGTGCCGCAGGACGCTGAAGATAGGAAAGCCAAGTCAGATGCCAATTGGGATAAAGCAGTTCGTGAGATGTGGAGTACCTGGAATGGTCGCAGTTCGTCGCCTAGGAACGATGGCAAGCGCCTCAAGTTGTCTGATGAGGAGTGAATTAAATTTTACTTGTCAGTGTTATGTTTCTGTTTTGTGGAACTCAGTTAGCTTGCCAAGATGTCTAGCGCCTCAAGTGATACTAGTAAAATAAATTTAACCCTCGTTGTGTTATGTTTATGTATGTGTCTTGTAGCTTGTCAAGATGGTAGCTTCTTAACTGGCAGTTTGAAAGAGTGCCCTTTTCCTCTCTCGCTAAACATATATGTTTCATTTTGCCCGAATTGGTAGCAAATCTAGAGAAGATTCTCACTTCGATATTTCGTTCCCTTTTGGACCTCTTTTTGCCTCCGATCAAGTAGCAAATCTAGAGCAGCAAATCACACCAGGCAGAATACAATCATTTAGAAAACAAAACAAATGTGGATATAGATGTGCACAGCTAAATAGGATATACCGATAGAAAGTAGGTTGCTTAACGAGGTTCAATGCATTCAGCTAGAAATAGGATATAGCTAGAAATAAGCTGCTTAGCAGCACCAGCAGCCGCCGCAGCTGCAGGCACATCCTGCAAGCGCCCGCGCCTCCGCCTCCTCCCTCCGGCGCTTCCTCCACTTCTTGCTGCCCAGTTTCTTGGACTTGGGGGCCTTGGGCCTGATTGGAGGCATGCAACCCTCTTTGATGGCCACCCGCTGGAGGTTTCGGAGGTGAATGCCGAGAGCCCGGTGTTCAATGATGTAGGCGTTGATGTTCACGGTCTCGCGCTTGCCGCTTTTGTGGATGCCGGAGCCCGCGGCCTCTGCATGCTTTAATAAGGTGTTCAAGACGGTGTCGCCGGCGACGCGACTCGTCAAACAGTAGGTGTCCCTCTTGCGGAAGGGGCAGCTGTAGTAGGGGCCCCTGAGGAAGCCGTCGTACTTGCCGTCCCGCAGCCTCCTCAGCACCTGACGAGCCTTGGTGTGAATGGACTCGTCATCACTACAGACGTCGCTGCCGGAAACCTATTGGAAGAAAAGGAAAATGGGAGAGTAGATGGTGTAAGAAGATCGAGCAATCGAAATGCGAACAAGCGAATCCTAATAAACCAAGATCTAGCATCCAACGATGGGAACGGTGTTGGATAATTAGGCACAATTTCCATGATTAATTCCAGAATATTAAACATGACAATACCAGCTAAAATTTAAATAGATTAGCCCATTATTTCTAACAAACGGTAGAAGAACCAGGGGAGGGGAGCAAACCCTAGTTACCTCCGACCATAGGTCGTCGATGCCGGTGTCGTAGGGGTTCAGCAGAGCGATGTACTTATTTGGATCGTAGGTGCCCAAGAAGTGCGTGATCTACTTGTGACCGGCGGGGGCCTCCTCGCCGGCGGGGGGCTCCTCTTTGGCAGCTCCGTAGATAGCTGGGTCGGGGGCCTAGACGGGAACGACGGCTGCCATCGATTCCTCGACTGGGGCCTAGACAGGGACATCGGCTACTTTCAACGCGTCGAGGGGGGCCGGCGAGGAGACGGGGGCCTCCTCGCCGACGGCCACGGAGGCGACGATGGCCACCTTATCCTCCTCGGCCATCACCGGCGCAGACGGAGTATTCTCGGGAGTTTGCGGATGCTGGTGGGACAGTGGAGAGGGTTGCGTGGGGACAGTGAGCGAGAGTGGGAGTGGGTGTGCGGAGAGGGGCTCTATAGTTAAGGTGGATAGAAGCAAGGCACGTTCCGTTGCACCACCGTGCAACGCACCGCGCAGTCGACTGCACCGTGCACCGCGACACGCGCACGATACGTCACGTTTTTTTCTCGGGCCATGCATGGCAGTTCTGTATTGAGCCGCATGCAAAGGGCGCACACACAATTTCTATGTACGAAGTTTGACACGGCCCTAAAATTGGCGATAGTTAAAAGTGGAATTGTAGAGGGGAAGGTAGGTGGCTGTACAGCGAGATTGGTGGGGTTGTGATAGATTTGGTAAAGGGATGTGTTGATGGCTGCGAGTGACTCGATGAACCGGAGACGTTAGGTCTCGTCGAGCTCAGCTATTCGGCCTCCGTCTAGCGCGTGCAAGCTTCTTACGGTGGGCCCCAGTTGGAAGTGAGATTGAGAGCCGCTGCGTGAAAAATGGGATGTGTCTTATTAAAATAAAGTGGCAATAAATTGCAGCTGTCCATCGACGACCGTGCACTCGATGACGCATGTGTTGTGGCGTAGTAGTAGCAGTAGTAGGCTTTTCAGACTTGACTAAATGTGACATGACTGCTCGATGACTTTTCCATGGACGGCATCGTGTTCCTTCTTGTAGAGGGATACGTCAAGATGGGGCCTCGTCAAGATGGTAGCTCGTTAACTGGCAGTTTAAAAGAGTACCATTTTCCTCTCTCGCTAAACAGATATGTTTCATTTTGCCTAAATTGGTAGCAAATCTAGAGAAGATTCTCTCTTCGATAATTCGTTCCCTTTTGGACCTCTTTTTGCCTCCGATCAGGTAGCAAATCTAAAGCAGCAAATCACACCAGGCAGAATACATTCATTCAGAAAACAAAACAAATGTAGATATAGCTGTGCATAGCTAAATAGGATATAGCGATAGAGAGTAGTAGGTTGATTAACGAGGTTCGATGCATTCAGCCAGAAATAGGATGCAAGCAAAATATAGAAAATCAAAAGAAGCTGCTTAGCAACAGCAGCCGCCGCAGATGCAGATACATCCAACTTGACATCCAACCGGTTCATTCGCTAGCGCCTCCATCTCCCTCTGGCGCCTCCGCCACTTCTTGCTGCCCAGTCCCTTTATCTTGGGGGCATTGGGCCTGATTGGAGGCATGCGACCCTCTTTGATGGCCACCCGCTGGAGGTTTCAGAGGTGAATGCCAAGAGCCCGGTGTTCAGCGATGTAGGCGTTGATGTTCATGATCTCGCGCTTGCCGCCTTTGTGGATGCCGGAGCCCGTGGCCTCTGCATGCTTCAGTAAGGTGTTGAAGTCGGTGCCGCCGGCGGCACGACTCGTCAAGCAGTAGGCGATCTCCTTGTGGAAGGGGCAGCTGTAGTAGGGGCCCGTGAGGTAGTCGTCGTACTTGCCGGCCCGCAGCCTCCTCAGCACCTGACGAGCCTTTGTGTGAATGGAATCGTCATCGCTACAGACGTCGCTGCCGGAAACCTATTGGAAGAAAAGGAAAATGGGGGAGTAGATGGTGTAAGAAGATCGAGCAATCGAAATGCGAACAAGCGAATCCTAATAAACCAAGATCTAGCATCCAACAATAGGAACGGTGTTGGATAATTAGGCACAATTTCCATGATTAATTCCAGAATATTAAACATGACAATACTAGCTAAATTTTAAATAGATTAGCCCATTATTTCTAACAAACGGTAGAAGAACCAGGGGAGCGGAGCAAACCCTAGTTACCTCTGACCATAGGTTGTCGATGCCGGTGTCGTAGGGGTTCAGCGGAGCGATGTACTTATTTGGATCGTAGGTGCCCAAGAAGTGCGTGATCTGCTTGTGACCGGCGGGGGCCTCCTCGCCGGCGGGGGGCTCCTCTTTGGCGGCTCCGTCGATAGCTGGGACGGGGGCCTGGACGGGAACAGCGACTGCCATCGATGCGTCAACTAGGTCCTGGACATGGACAGCGGCTGCTTTCAATGCGTCGAGGGGGACCGATGAGGAGACGGGGGCCTCCTCGCTGGCGACCACGGAGGCGACGATGGCCACCTTATCCTCCTCGTCCATCGCCGGCGTGGACAGGGTATTCTCGGGAGTTTGCGGATGCTGGTGGGACAGTGGAGAGGGTTGCGTGGGGAGTGGGTGTGGGCTCTATAGTTAAGGTGGATAGAAGCAAGGCACGTTTCGTTTCACCACCGCGCAACGTGCCGTGCAGTCGACTGCACCGTGCACCGTGACGCGTGCATGGTACGTCACGTTTTTTTCCCGGGCCACGCATGGCAGTTCTGTATTGAGCCACATGCAAAGGGCGCATACACAATTTCTATGTACGAAGTTTGACATGGCCCTAAAATTGGCGATTGAGAGCCATTGCGTAAAAAATGGGATATGTCTTATTAAAATCAAGTGGCAATAAATTGCAGCTGTCCATCAACGACCATGCACTCGATGACGCATGCATTGTGGCGTAGTAGTAGCATTAGTAGGCTTTTCATACTTGATTAAACATGACATGACCGCTCGACGACTTTTTCCATAGACGGCATCGTGTTCCTTCTTGTAGAAGTCTCGCTGAGGGAGACGTCTGTGTTGTCTCACGCTGTACTGTGAAGGGCACGACGTGTGCAACGATCATCGTTGGATCACACAGAATCAACGGTTGGTGCGCACGATCCGCGTGACAACTGTGATAACCAATCAGGGAGTAGCAGACAGGGTGAGCATAGGTTTGTGCTTCTACGAAAGATACTGAGTAGTATAAAAATGGAAAGTGAGTGTCTTGTACAATGAAATACATCATGGCATACATCAAATTATGCCAAGATAGATCCACTAGAGTTTATTGGATGTGTGTTCTTCTCATAAACCACGTAATGATCCACTAGAGTTTATTGCATGTGTGTTCTTCTCACAAACCACATATCACCAGTGTTATTGCATGTGTGTTCTTCCCACTGACCACACATGGATCCACAAGTGTCATTGCATGTGTGTTCTTCTCACAAACCACGTAAGGATCCACCAGTGTCATTGCATGTGTGTTCTTTTCATGAACCACAGCTAGAGTCATTGCATGTGTGTTCTTCTCACAAACCCCATATGACCAGTGTCATTGCATGTGTGTTCTTCCCACATACCACACATGGATCCACTAGGGTCATTGCATGCGTGTTCTTCCCATGAACCACACATGGATCCACCAGTGTCATTGCATGTGTATTCTTCCCATGAACCACACATGGATCCACCAGTGTCATTGCATGTCTGCTCTTTTCATGAACCACAGCTAGAGTCATTGCATGTGTGTTCTTCTCACAAACCACATATCACCAGTGTCATTGCATGTGTGTTCTTCCCACAGACCACACATGGATCCACCAGTGTCATTGCATGTGTGTTCTTCCCATGAACCACACATGGATCCACCAGTGTCATTGCATGTCTGCTCTTTTCATGAACCACAGCTAGAGTCATTGCATGTGTGTTCTTGTCACAAACCACATATCACCAGTGTCATTGCATGTGTGTTCTTCCCACAGACCACACATGGATCCAACAGTGTCATTGCATCTGTGTTCTTCCCATGAACCACACATGGATCCACTAGTGTCATTGCATGTGTGTTCTTCCCATGAACCACACATGGATCCACCAGTGTCATTGCATGTCTGCTCTTTTCATGAACCACAACTAGAGTCATTGCATGTGTGTTCTTCTCATAAACCACATATCACCAGTGTCATTGCATGTGTGTTCTTCCCACAGACCACACATGGATCAACCAGTGTCATTGCATGTGTGTTCTTCCCATGAACCACACATGGATCCACCAGTGTTATTGCATGTGTGTTCTTCCCATGAACCACACATGGATCCACCAGTGTCATTGCATGTCTACTCTATTCATGATCCACAGCTAGAGTCATCGCATGTCTGCTCTTTTCATGAACCATAGCTAGAGTAATTGCATGTGTGTTCTTCCCACAAACCATATCATGAACCACACCAGTGTCATTGGATGTGTGTTCTTCTCATTAACCACACATGGATCCACCAGTGTCATTGCATGTCTGCTCTTCTCATTAACCACAGCTAGACTCATTGCATGTGTGTTCTTCTCACAAACCACATATCACCAGTGTCATTGCATGTGTGTTCTTCCCACAGACCACACATGGATCCACCAGTGTCATTGCATGTGTGTTCTTCCCAAGAACCACACATGGATCCACGAGTGTCATTGCATGTGTGCTCTTTTCATGAACCATGGCTAGAGTCATTGCATGTGTGTTCTTCTCCCAAACCACATATCACCAGTGTCATTGCATGTGTGTTCTTCCCATGAACCACACATGGATCCACCAGTGTCATTGCATGTGTGTTCTTCCCATGAACCACACATGGATCCACCAGTGTCATTGCATGTGTGTTCTTCCCATAAACCACACATGGCATCAAATGTCTGCTCTTTTCATGAACCACAGCTAGAGTCATCGCATGTCTGCTCTTCTCACAAACCACATATCACCAGTGTCATTGCATGTGTTTTCTTCCCACAGACCACACATGGATCCACCAGTGTCATTGCATGTGTGTTCTTCCCATGAACCACACATGGATCCACCAGTGTCATTGCATGTGTGTTCTTCCCATGAACCACACATGGATCCACAAGTGTCATTGCATGTCTGCTCTTTTCATGAACCACAGCTAGAGTCATCGCATGTCTGCTCTTTTCATGAACCATAGCTAGAGTCATTGCATGTGTGTTCTTCCCACAAACCATATCATGAACCACACCCAGTGTCATTGCATGTGTGTTCTTCTCATTAACCACACTTGGATCCACCGGTGTCATTGCATGTATGCTCTTCTCATTAACCACAGTTAGAGTCATTGCATGTGTGTTCTTCTCACAAACCGCATATCACTAGTGTCATTGCATGTGTGTTCTTCCCACAGACCACACATGGATCCACCAGTGTCATTGCATGTGTGTTCTTCCCATGAACCACACATCGATCCACCAGTGTCATTGCATGTGTACTCTTTTCATGAACCACAGCTAGAGTCATTGCATGTGTGTTCTTCTCACAAACCACATATCACTAGTGTCATTGCATGTGTGTTCTTCCCATGAACCACACAAGGATCCACCAGTGTCATTGCATGTGTGTTCTTCTCACAAACCACGTAAGGATCCATCAGTTTCGTTGCATGTGTGTTCCTCTGATAGAACACACATGGATCCACCGGTGGCATCACATGTCTGCTCTTTTCATGAACCACAGTTAGAGTCATCGCATGTCTGCTCTTCTCACGAACCACAGCTAGAGTCATTGCATGTGTGTTCTTATCACAAACCACATATCACCAGTGTCATTGCATGTGTGTTCTTCCCACAGACCACACATGGATCCAACAGTGTCATTGCATGTGTGTTCTTCCCATGAACCACACATGGATCCACTAGTGTCATTGCATGTGTGTTCTTCCCATGAACCACAAATGGATCCACCAGTGTCATTGCATGTCTGCTCTTTTCATGAACCACAACTAGAGTCATTGCATGTGTGTTCTTCTCATAAACCACATATCACCAGTGTCATTGCATGTGTGTTCTTCCCACAGACCACACATGGATCGACCAGTGTCATTGCATGTGTGTTCTTCCCATTAACCACACATGGATCCACCAGTGTCATTGCATGTGTGTTTTTCCCATGAACCGCACATGGATCCACCAGTGTCATTGCATGTGTGTTCTTCCCACAAACCACACATGGATCGACCAGTGTCATTGCATGTGTGTTCTTCCCATGAACCACACATGGATCCACCAGTGTCATTGCATGTGTGTTCTTCCCATGAACCGCACATGGATCCACCAGTGTCATTGCATGTCTGCTCTTTTCATGATCCACAGCTAGAGTCATCGCATGTCTGCTCTTTTCATGAACCATAGCTAGAGTAATTGCATGTGTGTTCTTCCCACAAACCATATCATGAACCACACCAGTGTCATTGCATGTGTGTTCTTCTCATTAACCACACATGGATCCACCAGTGTCATTGCATGTCTGCTCTTCTCATTAACCACAGCTAGAGTCATTGCATGTGTGTTCTTCTCACAAACCACATATCACCAGTGTCATTGCATGTGTGTTCTTCCCACAGACCACACATGGATCCACCAGTATCATTGCATGTGTGTTATTCCCAAGAACCACACATGGATCCACGAGTGTCATTGCATGTGTGCTCTTTTCATGAACCACAGCTAGAGTCATTGCATGTGTGTTCTGCCCACAGACCACACATGGATCGACCAGTGTCATTGCATGTGTGTTCTTCCCATGAACCACACATGGATCCACCAGTGTCATTGCATGTGTGTTCTTCCCATGAACCACACATGGATCCTCCAGTGTCATTGCATGTGTGTTCTTCCCATGAACCACACATGGCATCAAATGTCTGCTCTTTTCATGAACCACAGCTAGAGTCATCGCATGTCTGCTCTTCTCACAAACCACATATCACCAGTGTCATTGCATGTGTGTTCTTCCCACAGACCAGACATGGATCCACCAGTGTCATTGCATGTGTGTTCTTCCCATGAACCACACATGGATCCACAAGTGTCATGGCATGTCTGCTCTTTTCATGAACCACAGCTAGAGTCATCGCATGTCTGCTCTTTTCATTAACCATAGCTAGAGTCATTGCATGTGTGTTCTTCCAACAAACCATATCATGAACCACACCCAGTGTCATTGCATGCGTGTTATTCTCATTAACCACACGTGGATCCACCGGTGTCATTGCATGTATGCTATTCTCATTAACCACAGTTAGAGTCATTGCATGTGTGTTCTTCTCACAAACCGCATATCACTAGTGTCATTGCATGTGTGTTCTTCCCACAGACCACACATGGATCCACCAGTGTCATTGCATGTGTGTTCTTCCCATGAACCACATATGGATCCACCAGTGTCATTGCATGTCTGCTCTTTTCATGAACCATAGCTAGAGTCATTGCATGTGTGTTCTTATCACAAACCACATATCACTAGTGTCATTGCATGTGTGTTCTTCCCATGAACCACACAAGGATCCACCAGTGTCATTGCATGTGTGTTCTTCTCACAAACCACGTAAGGATCCATCAATGTCATTGCATGTGTGTTCCTCTCATAGACCACACATGGATCCACCGGTGGCATCACATGTCTGCTCTTTTCATGAACCACAGTTAGAGTCATCGCATGTCTGCTCTTCTCATGAACCACAGCTAGAGTCATTGCATGTGTGTTCTTCTCATTAACCACACATGGATCCACCGGTGTCATTGCATGTCTGCTCTTTTCATTAACCACATTTAGAGTCATTGCATGTGTGTTCTTCTCGCAAACCACATATCACCAGTGTCATTGCATGTGTGTTCTTCCCAAAGACCACAGATGGATCCACCAGTGTCATTGCATGTGTGCTCTTTTCATGAACCACAGCTAGAGTCATCGCATGTCTCCACTTTTCATGAACCACGGTTAGAGTCATCGCATGTGTGTTCTTCCCACAAACCATATCATGAACCACAACTAGAGTCATTGCATGTGTGTTCTTCTCATGAACCACACATGGATCCACCAGTGTCATTGCATGTCTGCTCTTTTCATGAACCATAGCTAGAGTCATTGCATGTGTGTTCTTATCACAAACCACATATCACTAGTGTCATTGCATGTGTGTTCTTCCCATGAACCACACAAGGATCCACCAGTGTCATTGCATGTGTGTTCTTCTCACAAACCACGTAAGGATCCATCAATGTCATTGCATGTGTGTTCCTCTCATAGACCACACATGGATCCACCGGTGGCATCACATGTCTGCTCTTTTCATGAACCACAGTTAGAGTCATCGCATGTCTTCTCTTCTCATGAACCACAGCTAGAGTCATTGCATGTGTGTTCTTCTCATTAACCACACATGGATCCACCGGTGTCATTGCATGTCTGCTCTTTTCATTAACCACATTTAGAGTCATTGCATGTGTGTTCTTCTCGCAAACCACATATCACCAGTGTCATTGCATGTGTGTTCTTCCCAAAGACCACAGATGGATCCACCAGTGTCATTGCATGTGTGCTCTTTTCATGAACCACAGCTAGAGTCATCGCATGTCTCCACTTTTCATGAACCACGGTTAGAGTCATCGCATGTGTGTTCTTCCCACAAACCATATCATGAACCACAACTAGAGTCATTGCATGTGTGTTCTTCTCATGAACCACACATGGATCCACCAGTGTCATTGCATGTCTGCTCTTTTCATGAACCACAGCTAGATTCATTGCATGTGTGTTCTTCTCACAAACCACATATCACCAGTGTCATTACATGTGTGTTCTTCCCACAGACCACACATGGATCCACCAGTGTCATTACATGTGTGTTTTTCCCATGAACCACACATGGATCCACCAGTGTCGTTGCATGTGTGTTCTTCCCATGAACCACGTAAGGATCCACCGGTGTCATTGCATGTCTGCCCTTTTCATGAACCACAGTTAGAGTCATCGCATGTCTGCTCTTTTCATGAACCACAGCTAGAGTCATTGCATGTGTGTTCTGTTGGAAATATGCCCTAGAGACAAATAGTAGTAAGGACTATTATCATATTTCATATAGTTTATGATTAAGTTTTATATCATGCTATAACTGTATTGAGTGTAAACATCAATACACGTGTGATATACAAACAAACCAGGGGTTCCCAGTGAAACTCTAGTCACTGGTTCATTGGTCAATAGATGATCATGTTTCCTGATCATGTGGCATTTATGCCAGTTGGAAATGAGGTCATCTCATTCTGAGAATGAGATGATGAACCAATACCCAACCTAAACATCGTGATTCGATCATGTCACGAAGTTCAAGTTATGATGATTAGAAATGGATCCTCGTAGACTATTCCTTAGACCGTGAGGCTATATCAATCACTGTCTCCCGAGAATGCTTAGATAACATCAAACGCCATCTGGTAAAATGGTGGTTATAAAGGTGTGTTCAGGTATTTGGAGAAACCATAGAGGCAATATATGTCAAGAGCAGGATTTGTTTGTCCATGTGACGGGAAGATACTCAAGGGCCCACTCGGAGAGGTTATTTCCAATAGCTGCGCAGCGTGTGATTAGATCACGGGGATATCACTTGTCAGAACGAGTCAAATAGCATTGTTCAGTAACGAGATTGAACACGACATGGTGATGTCATTGATCAGATCTCGGGCAATGCAAGTATCGAGATACAAAGGGAATAAGACACGACTGTCCCGGTTCAAACGACGAAAGATCTTCGTGGAATGCACAGGGGTCACATGGCCATCCAGGTCCCTCTGTTGATCATTGGTGCGGGAGTGTCCCGACCATGTATGGAGTGTTCCCGAACCATGGGGTATCACGCTTAAGGGCTTGATGATGCTTAGAGAGTGTTTATAGGATCGGTAATATCGCCGAAGAAAAGAAGGGAGAAAACCAGAAGAGTTTCGGTAAGTCCAGAGGATGTCTGGAGTGGAGGTGGAAGGTGTTCCATGGCCACGGAGATTGAATGATATGTGAATGAATGTTAAATGTTGATTTAATCATTTATTCATAATTATTTAATAAAGAGAAAATCAATTAAAAGGTCAAAAGGCTTAATGGGCCAATTCCGCAGGGAGAGGGCCCATTAGGGAAAAGAAGAAAGGGGAGAAGGGGCAAGGGGGAGGCTAGCTGGCCTAGCCCCCCCCCCCCACGGGGCCCACTAGTGGCCGGCGGCCACCTCCTCCCCCCTCCTCTCCTTTAGTCCCACCCCGGGACTTGAGGGGAGGTAGTACCTCCCCTCCCCCTATATAAAGTGGGGTATTTGGCCTAGAATACACACCCAATAATCAATAAAGGTCTCCCCACTTTTGGGAGGACCTCTAATTGATATTTTCTCTCTCCCCCTCTCTCTCTCGTGACTGTGGTCCCAAGTCTGGACTGCGCGAGTGAGAGACATCTTCATCGCGGAGCTCCATCGCGCTGTGGGATTCAGATCCGGGAGCTCTACTTCCGCAACTGTTGCTGGATCGGGGAAGCGGGAGTCATCGTCAGGCACCAGACGTGTGTAACTCCCCGCGAGGTGTCGCACTTGAGGCACTCACGTCGTTGGAGCCAGAAGGAGCACAAGGACTTCATCACGACCTTGAGGCCGGCTTCGGCTTGTCTACATCAACCACGCTCTCTTGAGCGTTGACAACGCTTTTCGGTCTTCAAGGGTAAGTTCACGAAAAGCCCCTCCCGTTACTATATTACTAATAGATAGGTCCTGGCAGCTTCAGGGGTTCAGGGGCGTAGAGTAAAATTTATTGTTTTTATGCGCGGAACCCCTACAGTGGTATCAGAGCTAGATCTATGCGTAGTAATGCTAGTACGGGTAGAACACACGAGATGTAGTGTGTGGGCGTTGATCTTTTAGTTGTTACCCTCCCATGTGTACTTGTGTATACCGCAGTAATGCTTGATGAAGCGGCCCCCAACCGACTTTACGCGTTCATTCGCGAGACTGGTCCATGCTTGACATACGGCTTGTACCGTATAAAGTGGCTTAGGGGGGTGTCTGTCTCTCTCGCATTAGTTGGTATACCATTTGCAACGAAGGGCCCCGAAAGGGTGTAGTATAGACAACTACTTGATCAGCGTTGTGTTGGAAGTTTGTAGGTAAGAACAGTTCTTGTGCGAAAGCCCATTCAGCCACGTAAAACATGCAAAGATAAAGTAGAAGCATCTAACTTTGTTTCGCAGGGGGGCGTTGCTTTGTGATATGGTTGTGGCAAAGGTAAAGTAATTACCTTTTGTTACATAGTACTAGATAGTCATGGTAATGACAAACTACCACGTCGGAATGACACTGGTACCCTGGTGTCTACGGCGCCGGAACCCTCGCACCGGAACCTGGTGACGGCGAATGGAGATCACGACGTGAAGGACCATATCACATAGCATTTACATTCAATGTTATTGTTTGTATGTATTATTGTGTGCTAGTATTAGATACTCGACGGTAGACTAATAAGATGATCCCTATTAAAATTACCGACGATTGTGTTCCCCCTTAGTGTGCACCACCAAGAAAATTCTTTGGTATGAGGCCATCCAGGGTGACAGGCCTGGGTGTCATACATATCTACGTTGGCATACATTGGGTGTAATCCATGTTGCACAACGAATACACTAAGGTTGAGTTGGCGAGCCTAGCACGCTAGAGAAGCGTGGCCTCGGAACGCGGATGGTTGAAAGATCGAGCACGAGTCGCATGAATGATGTGACCGACGTTTAGCGTCCACCCTTGAACCCACATTGATGGCCGTGACGATCGGGGGAGATGTGGCTGATAGGGGTCGTGTTATCACTAGGAACCCTCACTGGGGATAGGTGTTTCTGAGTGGAGTTATTATTAACTCATTAATTATAAACTTAGTCTAAATTCCTTTTGCAATTATAAATGTAGATGGCTCACCGTGAAGCTTACTTTGAGATTAAGGATTGGGTAAAGGGTGAGAAACTTAGACTTGATGGATCCAACTTCGCTAGTTGGCTTGTGCGCCTAGATGATCTCCTTACTAGGAATCATGTGGTAGACTACATACACCACACGATGGATTTGACTGAGCCAGACTACTATGAGACCCCACAAGAGCTGGCAGACCGCTACTATCACTAAGAGATGTCCACTTACATTCAGATAATAATGCGTTACGGGATGGTGGATGAACTAGATCCGCTCATGGGTGATCTTGACCCATATTCGATGGTGGATCAGCTGAGAGCAGAGTTCATAGGCCATGTGCGCATGTGGAAGCACGAGTTGCTTGGAGAGTTCCTTTCCATACAGATGGAGGAGCATACATGTCTGAAGAGTCACTTGGTGCGCATGCTTGATGCACACACGAGACTGGTTCACTTCGTGGATTACTGGATGGCTGATCCATTTGCGATAGACGTACTGCTTCGGTCATTGCCTCTTAGCTACAAAGGACATGTCCGGAGTAGCATCATGAGTGGTGATACGGAAGCATTGGACTTCCATGAGTTCATATTACGTTTCCGGAACATAAAGGTTGAACCAATCGCCGGAGAGGTCATCGATGACCAAGGTATATATTTGATATATAGTTTTATAAATGTTATAATCTTGCAAACACATTTGTAGTGTTAAGTATATCTGATACTTGTTCTGTTTTGGTGAAAACAGGTCCTTCTGCATGAGAGGTGCTTGCTGGAGAGGAGGTGACGTTGCGTGTTGATGGCGAGCATGATGATGATGGCCGACGACACTCTCCCTCAACATTTATCACTTAGTTTGTGTTTTAGGATGATTTTTGTAATCAAGAGATTGTGAACTTCTTTAGTGTGTCTCACACTTTGTGAGACGGTTATTCATATGAGTTTGTAACAAACAGTTGTTCCACTTTTATGAATGATTTCTATTCGTGTTCATATCTTGTTTGATTACTTGTGAATTATCCTTGTTGTTTGAAACTAATTGATAATGTATGAACATTTGTAAAATATTAAAATGCCTTGTTTAAAATACCCAACTTAATGATATTTCAGTAATGAATGAAACCATTGTTTAAATTCAAAGTTATGTGATAATATGTGAAAGTCATTTGATTACTTTTCACATATAAATCATGCCTAAGTTTGACGAAATAACTTGAACACCATGTATTACTTGAATACAAAGTGTTTAATGAATTGTTAAAAGTATATACATATCCGATGTATTATGTTTTAACGAAAATGGTAATTATCATTAAATGATTGTTTAAATGTGTAAAGTAAGTTTACCAAAGGAAACATGAATATGAAACTATTTGATTTGATCAAAGTGTTTCATCAACAAAGGGTATAAATATAAAAGAGAATCCAATTACTATGATTTGATTAATAGTAATGAAGTTCAAATTTATAAGAATGGCATAAAAGACATTGTGGAATGCAAAGTGCTTTGAAATGTCAAAATACAAAGCATCACAATGTGATATTAGATATCAAAGGGGTTTGAATAGAAGGCACCAAATAAATCGTTGTAGAGTATATGTAGAGACCATTAGCTTAGAAATAGTTAGCACTCAATTAGAATGTAGTGAACCATTTGAATTCGTGAAAGTTTTGGGGTTATTCGATATAACCAAAACAATAGCGAATACGTCCTTATAGTGTATTCATTGGAAACTTTGAATACGAAATCCATATCTGAAACCAAAAGGAAAGCAAACCTTGTATTGCTTGGATTTTGGTGCATTCTTGAGAAAGCTCACTTCTAGTGATGTTTCTCAATTATGGAGCAAATGGAAAGTAGTGTAAAACATAATGAGGATTTAAAACCCTGCATCAGAGTGTTGAGAAGCGCAATGGACAGCGTTCCTGAACGATTCCCTGCACAGAAGGAAAGAATCAATGATTTTGATCATTGTGTTTTTCCCTCCACTATTGTTTTTCACTACATGAAGTAGGATTCAAAATGTAAATCCATATCTTGTATGGAGACATTTGTGAACCACTTGTCATGATTTTTGAAATGTGACATACCTACGAACTACTAAGGAAACAATGGTAAACTAAATTATGAAGAAATCCTAGAAGCAAAATTCCCTTGAGATTAGAAAGCAATTAGTTGCTGAATCTCACAAGTAAAAGGAGTTACTTGGAATTTTCCCAAATGACTACAAAGCCATTGTAGGAAAAGGGGGTGAATGAAAATGCACAATTTGTCAAGTATTGGACAAATTCATATGAATTTGATTCATGTGTGCTAAATGTCTAGTGGATTTAAAACTAGTAAAGTACTAGTATCTCATAATAAATCTCCAAGTTTGATGTTTAATCAAAGAATTTGAAGTTATTCAAAACAGTAAGGAGATATGCAATTTGCATAAAATTGGGTGGGAGCTATGAAAGTCTTCCTGAAACAATATGTGATTGACATATTTTTAAGTGGGAGCAACATAAGACTCAAATTCAAATATGTAGGAACATAGTTTGAGTAAGAGTACTGACTCGTACCCAAATATGTTAGCAACATAGTTTGAGTGGGAACTTATAGGAGTAATTCTTAAATAAGTTAAGGATGAAAGTGCAAATACTTATAAAGAATGATTTATAAGATGTAGAAGTTGATAATAATTGTATTATGATATTATGTAGTATTCCTTAAAGGATTCTGAAAGCTATTTCAGAACAAAAGTTAATTAAGGAACTAGTCCTTAATGACTCAAATTAGGAATAGTATTAAGTTTAAACATCAATGGTTAAAAGAAAGAAAAGGATGATCGTCATCCACTATGTTGAGACATAGGTGCTATCTCAGTAAACCATGATGATAACTTAGCATAATATATGATCCAATTAAGGAACGTTTAAAAGTGATTAAGTTCGAATGACATAATGTTGAGCTAAGTTTGTCCACAGAGTCTAATAGAGAACTGTAGACATGTTTTTTCAAATCCATAAAGGATGACATATCTTAAAGCATAAAGAGTTATGTTATATGGGAATATGTTGGAAACTCCTGTAGATACCAATTAAAGTCAAATAGGAAGCGAGGTGAACAAAACATCGAAAGTTGCACCGAGTGCACTAGTGTTTCGATGAATACATTTATAATAATAGATAAGGGTACCATCTAAAGTGTTGTATAATGTTATGGCGGGGCTAAATCCCTTTTAACATAGAATGATGTGTCCCAGGGCACAGTGCCCATGAGAAAGCCCTCGAGGTTGATCTAACGTCACTGTAGGCTCCTGGAATCAGGCCTCGTTCTGCTGCCATAGCGACGATGCATCCACACAGATGATATCATGAGATGATAGAATATTAATGTCAATCAAAGTGACATTAGTAAGTTGCAAACGATTTGGGACTGTAAAGTACAGAACCAAGACTCAACCTCTTCCATGAGCAAGCATGTTCTAGGTACCGGTTATATGATACCAATAATTAAGAACAAATGCAGCTAGTGTATTTGTACTCTAGTGCAAGTGGGAGACTGTTGGAAATATGCCCTAGAGACAAATAGTAGTAAGGACTATTATCATATTTCATATAGTTTATGATTAAGTTTTATATCATGCTATAACTGTATTGAGTGGAAACATCAATACATGTGTGATATACAAACAAACCAGGGGTTCCCAGTGAAAATCTAGTCACTGGTTCATTGGTCAACAGATGATCATGTTTCCTAATCATGTGGCATTTATGCCAGTTGGAAATCAGGTCATCTCATTATGAGAATAAGATGATGAACCAATACCCAACCTAAACATCGTGATTCGATCATGTCACGAAGTTCAAGTTACGATGATTATAAATGGATCCTCGTAGACTATTCCTTAGACCATGAGGCTATATCAATCACTGTCTCCCGAGAATGCTTCAATAGCATCAAACGCCATCTAGTAAAACGGTGGTTATAAAGGTGTGTTCAGGTATTCGGAGGAAACCGTAGAGGCAATATATGTCAAGAGCAGGATTTGTTCGTCCATGTGACGGGAAGATACTCAAGGGCCCACTCGGAGAGGTTATATCCAATAGCTGCGCAGCGTGTGATTAGATCACGGGGATATCACTTGTCAGAACGAGTCAAATAGCATTGTTCAGTAATGAGATTGAACACGACATGGTGATGTCATTGATCAGATCTCGGGCAATGCAAGTACCGAGAGACAAAGGGAATAAGACACGACTGTCCCGGTTCAAACGATGAAAGATCTTAGTGGAATGCATAGGGGTCACATGGCCATCTAGGTCCCTCTGTTGATCATTGGTGCGGGAGTGTCCCAACCATGTCTGGAGTGTTCCCAAACCGTGGGGTATCACGCTTAAGGGCTTGATGATGCTTAGAGAGTGTTTATAGGATCGGTAGTATCGCCGAAGAAAAGAAGGGAGAAAATCGGAAGGGTTTCGGTAAGTCCGGAGGATGTTCGGAGTGGAGGTGGAAGGTGTTCCATGTCCACGGAGATTGAATGATATGTGAATGAATGTTAAATGTTGATTTAATCATTTATTCATAATTATTTAATAAAGAGAAAATCAATTAAAAGGTCAAAAGGCTTAATGGGCCAATTCCGGAGGGAGAGGGCCCATTAGGGAAAAGGAGAAAGGGGAGAAGGGGCAAGGGGGAGGCCAGCTGGGCCTAGCCCCCCCGGGGGGGCCACTAGTGGCCGGCGGCCACCTCCTCCCCCTTCCTCTCCTTTAGTCCCACCCGGGGACTTGAGGGTAGGTAGTACCTCCCCTCCCCCTATATAAAGTGGGGTATTTGGCCTAGAATACACACCCAATAATCAATAAAGGTCTCCTCACTTTTGGGAGGACCTCTAATTGATATTTTCTCTCTCCCCCTCTCTCTCTCTCGTGGCCGTGGTCCCAAGTCTGGACTGCGCGAGAGAGAGACACCTTCACCGCAGAGCGCCATCGCGCTGCGGGATTCGGATCCGGGAGCTCTATTTCCGCAACTGCTGCTGGATCGGGGAAGGGGGAGTCATCGTCAGGCACCGGACGTGTGTAACTCCCCGCGAGGTGTCGCACTTGACGCACTCAAGTCGTTGGAGCCAGAAGGACCTCTAATTGCATGTGTGTTCTTCTCATTAACCACACATGGATCCACCGGTGTCATTGCATGTCTGCTCTTCTCATTAACCACAGTTAGAGTCATTGCATGTGTGTTCTTCTCACAAACCACATATCACCAGTGTCATTGCATGTGTGTTCTTCCCATGAACCACACATGGATCCACCAGTGTCATTGCATGTGTGTTCTTCCCATGAACCACACATGGATCCACCGGTGTCATTGCATGTGTGTTCTTCCCATGAACCACATATGGATCCACCAGTGTCATTGCATGTCTGCTCTTTTCATGAACCACATCTAGAGTCATCGCATGTGTGTTCTTCCCATGAACCACACATGGATCCACCGGTATCATTGCATGCGTGTTCTTCTCACAAACCACGTAAGGGTCCACCGGTGTCATTGCATGTGTGTTCCTCTAATAGACCACACATGGAGCCACCAGTGGCATAATATGTCTGCTCTTTTCGTGAACCACAGTTAGAGTCATCGCATGTCTGCTCTTCTCATGAACCACAGTTACAGTCATTGCATGTGTGTTCTTCTCATGAACCACACATGGATCCACCCGTGTCAATGCCCGTCTGCTCTTTTCATGAACAACAGCTAGAGTCATTGCATGTGTGTTCTTCTCATCAACCACATATCACCAGTGGCATTGCATGTGTGATCTTCCCACAGACCACACATGGATCCACCAGTGTCATTGCATGTGTGTTCTTCCCATGAACCACACATGGATCCACCAGTGTCATTGCATGTGTGTTTTTCCCATGAACCACGATCCACCGGTGTCATTGCATGTCTGCTCTTTTCATGAACCACAGTTAGAGTCATCGCATGTCTGCTCTTTTCATGAACCACATCTAGAGTCATTGCATGTGTGTTCTTCCCACAAACCATATCATGAACCACACCCGGTGTCATTGCATGTGTGTTCTTCTCATTAACCACACATGGATCCACCAGTGTCATTGCATGTCTGCTCTTTTCATTAACCACAGTTAGAGTCATTGCATGTGTGTTCTTCTCACAAACCACATATCACCAGTGTCATTGCATGTGTGTTCTTCCCACAGACCACAAATGGATCCACCAGTGCCATTGCATGTGTGTTCTTCCCATGAACCACACATGGATCCACCGGTGTCATTGCATGTCTCCTCTTTTCATGAACCACATCTAGAGTCATTGCATGTGTGTTCTTCTCACAAACAACATATACCAGTGTCATTGCATGTGTGTTCTTCCCACATACCACACATGGATCCACCAGTGTCATTGCATGTGTGTTCTTCCCATGAACCACACATGGATCCACCGATGTCATTGCATGTCTGCTCTTTTCATGAACCACAGCTAGAGTAATTGCATGTGTGTTCTTCTCACAAACCACATATCACCAGTATCATTGCATGTGTGTTCTTCCCATGAACCACACAAGGATCCACCAGTGTCATTGCATGTGTGTTCTTCTCACAAACCACGTAAGGATCCACCGGTGTCATTGCATGTGTGTTCCTCTCACAGACCACACATGGATCCACCGGTGGCATCACATGTATGATCTTTTCATGAACCACAGTTAGAGTCATCGCATGTCTGCTCTTCTCATGAACCACAGCTAGAGTCATTGCACGTGTGTTCTTCTCATTAACCACACATGGATCCACCGGTGTCATTGCATGTCTGCTCTTTTCATTAACCACAGTTAGAGTCATTGCATGTGTGTTCTTCTCACAAACCACATATCACTAGTGTCATTGCATGCGTGTTCTTCCCACAGACCACACATGGATCCACCGGTGTCATTGCATGTGTGTTCTTCCCATGAACCACACATGGATCCAACAGTGTTATTGCATGTCTGCTCTTTTCATGAACCACAACTAGAGTCATCGCATGTCTGCTCTTTTCATGAACCACAGCAGAGTCATTGCATGTGTGTTCTTCCCACAAACCATATCATGAACCACACCCAGTGTCATTGCATGTGTGTTCTTATCATTAACCACACATGGATCCACCAGTGTCATTGCATGTCTTCTCTTCTCATTAACCATACTTAGAGTCATTGCATGTGTGTTCTTCTCACAAACCACATATCACCAGTGTCATTGCACGCGTGTTCTTCCCATGAACCACACATGGATCCACTAGTGTCATTGCATGTGTGTTCTTCCCACAAACCATATCATGAAACACACCCGGTGTCATTGCATGTGTGTTCTTCTCATTAACCACACATGGATCCACCGGTGTCATTGCATGTCTGCTCTTTTCATTAACCACAGTTAGAGTCATTGCATGTGTGTTCTTCTCACAAACCACATATCACCAGTGCCATTGCATGTGTGTTCTTCCCACAGACCACAAATGGATCCACCAGTGCCATTGCATGTGTGTTCTTCCCATGAACCACACATGGATCCACCGGTGTCATTGCATGTCTCCTCTTTTCATGAACCACATCTAGAGTCATTGCATGTGTGTTCTTCTCACAAACAACATATCACCAGTGTCATTGCATGTGTGTTCTTCCCACATACCACACATGGATCCACCAGTGTCATTGCATGTGTGTTCTTCCCATGAACCACACATGGATCCACCGGTGTCATTGCATGTCTGCTCTTTTCATGAACCACAGCTAGAGTAATTGCATGTGTGTTCTTCTCACAAACCACATATCACCAGTATCATTGCATGTGTGTTCTTCCCATGAACCACACAAGGATCCACCAGTGTCATTGCATGTGTGTTCTTCTCACAAACCACGTAAGGATCCACCGGTGTCATTGCATGTGTGTTCCTCTCATAGACCACACATGGATCCACCGGTGGCATCACATGTCTGATCTTTTCATGAACCACAGTTAGAGTCATCGCATGTCTGCTCTTCTCATGAACCACAGCTAGAGTCATTGCACGTGTGTTCTTCTCATTAACCACACATGGATCCACCGGTGTCATTGCATGTCTGCTATTTTCATTAACCACAGTTAGAGTCATTGCATGTGTGTTCTTCTCACAAACCACATATCACCAGTGTCATTGTATGCGTGTTCTTCCCACAGACCACACATGGATCCACCGGTGTCATTGCATGTGTGTTCTTCCCATGAACCACACATGGATCCACCAGTGTTATTGCATGTCTGCTCTTTTCATGAACCACAGCTAGAGTCATCGCATGTCTGCTCTTTTCATGAACCACAGCTAGAGTCATTGCATGTGTGTTCTCCCCACAAACCATATCATGAACCACACCCAGTGTCATTGCATGTGTGTTCTTCTCATTAACCACACATGGATCCACCGGTGTCATTGCATGTCTGCTCTTCTCATTAACCACAGCTAGAGTCATTGCATGTGTGTTCTTCTCACAAACCACACATCACCTGTGTCATTGCATGTCTGCTCTTCTCATTAACCACAGCTAGAGTCATTGCATGTGTGTTCTTCCCATGAACCACACATGGATCCACCGGTGTCATTGCATGTCTGCTCTTTTCATGAACCACATCTAGAGTCATTGCATGTGTGTTCTTCTCGCAAACAACATATCACCAGTGTCATTGCATGTGTGTTCTTCCCACATACCACACATGGATCCACCAGTGTCATTGCATGTGTGTTCTTCCCATGAACCACACATGGATCCACCGGTGTCATTGCATGTCTGCTCTTTTCATGAACCACATTAGAGTCATTGCATGTGTGTTCTTCTCACAAACCACATATCACCAGTGTCATTGCATGTGTGTTCTTCCCATAAACCACACAAGGATTCACCCGTGTCATTGCATGTGTGTTCTTCTCATAAACCATGTAAGGATCCACCGGTGTCATTGCATGTGTGTTCCTCTCATAGACCACACATGGATCCACGGGTTGCATCACATGTCTGCTCTTTTCATGAACCATAGTTAGAGTCATTGCATGTGTGCTCTTCTCATGAACCACAGGTAGAGTCATTGCACGTGTGTTCTTCTCATTAACCACACATGGATCCACCGGTGTCATTGCAAGTCTGCTATTTTCATTAAGCACAGTTAGAGTCATTGCATGTGTGTTCTTCTCACAAACCACATATCACCAGTGTAATTGCATATGTGTTCTTCCCACAGACCACACATGGATCCACTAGTGTCATTGCATATGTGTTCTTCCCATGAACCACACATGGATCCACCAGTGTCATTGCATGTCTGCTCTTTTCATGAACCACAGTTAGAGTCATCGCATGCCTGCTCTTTTCATGAACCACAGCTAGAGTCATTGCATGTGTGTTCTTCCCACAAACCATATCATGAACCACACCCAGTGTCATTGCATGTGTGTTCTTCTCGATAACCACACATGGATCCACCGGTGTCATTGCATGTCTGCTCTTTTCATGAACCACATCTAGAGTCATTGCATGTGTGTTCTTCTCACAAACCACATATCACCAGTGTCATTGCATGTGTGTTCTTCCCATGAACCACACAAGGATTAACCAGTGTCATTGCATGTGTGTTCTTCTCACAAACCATGTAAGGATCCACCGGTGTCATTGCATGTGTGTTCCTCTCATAGACCACACATGGATCCACCGGTGGCATCACATGTCTGCTCTTTTCATGAACCACAGTTAGAGTCATCGCATGTTTGCTCTTCTCATGAACCATAGGTAGAGTCATTGCACGTGTGTTCTTCTTATTAACCACACATGGATCCACCGGTGTCATTGTATGTGTGCTATTTTCATTAAGCACAGTTAGAGTCATTGCATGTGTGTTCTTCTCACAAACCACATATCACCAATTTTATTGCATATGTGTTCTTCCCATAGACCATAGATGGATCCACCAGTGTCATTGCATGTGTGTTCTTCCCATGAACCACACATGGATCCACCAGTGTCATTGCATGTCTGCTCTTTTCATGAACCACAGCTAGAGTCATCGCATGCCTGCTCTTTTCATGAACCACAGCTAGAGTCATTGCATGTGTGTTCTTCCCACAAACCATATCATAAACCACACCCAGTGTCATTGCATGTGTGTTCTTCTTGATAACCACACATGGATCCACCGGTGTCATTGCATGTCTGCTCTTTTCATGAACCACATCTAGAGTCATCGCATGTGTGTTCTTCCCATGAACCACACATGGATCCACCGGTGTCATTGCATGTATGTTCTTCTCACAAACCATGTAAGAATCCACCGGTGTCATTGCATGTGTGTTCCTCTCATAGTCCACACATAGATCCACCGGTGGCATCACATGTCTGCTCTTTTCGTGAACCACAGTTAGAGTCATCGCATGTCTGCTCTTCTCATGAACCACAGCTAGAGTCATTGCATGTGTGTTCTTCTCATGAACCACACATGGATCCACAGTGTCAATGCATGCCTGCTCTTTTCATGAACCATAGCTAGAGTCATTGCATGTGTGTTCTTCTCACAAACCACATATCACCAGTGTCATTGCATGTGTGTTCTTCCCACAGACCACACATGGATCCACCATTGTCATTGCATGTGTGTTCTTCCCATGAACCACACATGGATCCATCAGTGTCATTGCATGTGTGTTCTTCCCATGAACCACGTAAGGATCCACCGGTGTCATTGCATGTCTGCTCTTTTCATGAACCACAACTAGAGTCATCGCATGTCTGCTCTTTTGATGAACCACAGATAGAGTCATTGCATGTGTGTTCTTCCCACAAACCATATCATGAACCACACCCAGTGTCATTGCATGTGTGTTATTCTCATTAACCACACATGGATCCACCGGTGTCATTGCATTTCTGCTCTTTTCATTAACCACAGTTAGAGTCATTGCATGTGTGTTCTTCTCACAAACCACATATCGCAGTGTCATTGCATGTGTGTTCTTCCCACAGACCACACATGGATCCACCAGTGTCATTGCATGTGTGTTCTTCCCATGAACCACACATGGATCCACCGATGTCATTGCATGTCTGCTCTTTCCATGAACCACATCTAGAGTCATTGCATGTGTGTTCTTCTCACAAACAACATATCACCAGTGTCATTGCATGTGTGTTCTTCCCACATACCACACATGGATCCATCAGTGGCATTGCATGTGTGTTCCTCTCTTAGACCACACATGGATCCACCAGTGGCATCACATGTCTGCTCTTTTCATGAACCACAGTTAGAGTCATCGCATGTCTGCTCTTCTCATGAACCACAGCTAGAGTCATTGCATGTGTGTTCTTCTCGTTAACCACACATGGATCCACCGGTGTCATTGCATGTCTGCTCTTTTCATTAACCACAGTTAGAGTCATTGCATGTGTGTTCTTCTCACAAACCACATATCACCAGTGTCATTGCATGTGTGTTCTTCCCACAGACCACACATGGATCCACCAGTGCCATTGCATGTGTGTTCTTCCCATGAACCACACATGGATCCACTAGTGTCATTGCATGTCTGCTCTTTTCATGAACCACAGCTAGAGTCATCGCATGTCTTCTCTTTTCATGAACCACAGCTAGAGTCATTGCATGTGTGTTCTTCCCACAAACCATATCATGAACCACACCCAGTGAAATTGCATGTGTGTTCTTCTCATTAACCACACATGGATACACCGGTGTCATTGCATGTATGCTCTTCTCATTAACCACAGTTAGAGTCATTGCATGTGTGTTCTTCTCACAAACCACATATCACAGTGTGATTGCATGTGTGTTCTTCCCATGAACCACACATGGATCCACCAGCGTCATTGCATGTGTTTTCTTCCCATGAAACACACATGGATCCACCGGTGTCATTGCATGTATGTTCTTCCCATGAACCACACATGGATCCACCAGTGTCATTGCATGTCTGCTCTTTTCATGAACCACAACTAGAGTCATCCCATGTCTGCTCTTTTCATGAACCACAGCTAGAGTCATTGCATGTGTGTTCTTCCCACAAACCATATCATGAACCACACCCAGTGTCATTGCATGTGTGTTCTTCTCAGTAACCACACATGGATCCACCGGTGTCATTGCATGTCTGCTCTTCTCATCAACAACAGTTAGAGTCATTGCATGTGTGTTCTTCTCACAAACCACATATCACCAGTGTCATTGCATGTGTGTTCTTCCCATAGACCACACATGGATCCACCAGTGCCATTGCATGTGTGTTCTTCCCATGAACCACACATGGATCCACCGGTGTCATTGCATGTCTGCTCTTTTCATGAACCACATCTAAAGTCATTGCATGTGTGTTCTTCTCACAAACAACATATCACCAGTGGCATTGCATGTGTGTTCTTCCCACATACCACACATGGATCCACCAGTGTCATTGCATGTGTGTTCTTCCCATGGACCACACATGGATCCACCGGTGTCATTGCATGTCTGCTCTTTTCATGAACCACAGCTAGAGTCATTGCATGTGTGTTCTTCTCACAAACCACATATCACCAGTGTCATTGCATGTGTGTTCTTCCCATGAACCACACAAGGATCCACCAGTGTCATTGCATGTGTGTTCTTCTCACAAACCACATAAGGATCCACCGGTGTCATTGCATGTGTGTTCCTCTCATTGACCACACATGGATCCACCGGTGGCATCATATGTCTGCTCTTTTCATGAACCACAGTTAGAGTCATCGCATGTCTGCTCTTCTCATGAACCACAGCTAGAGTCATTGCACGTGTGTTCTTCTCATTAACCACACATGGATCCACCGGTGTCATTGCATGTCTGCTATTTTCATTAACCACAGTTAGAGTCATTGCATGTGTGTTCTTCTCACAAACCACATATCACCAGTGTCATTGCATGTGTGTTCTTCCCACAGACCACACATGGATCCACCAGTGTCATTGCATGTGTGTTCTTCCCATGAACCACACATGGATCCACCGGTGTCATTGCATGTCTGCTCTTTTCATGAATCACATCTAAAGTCATTGCATGTGTGTTCTTCTCACAAACAACATATCACCAGTGGCATTGCATGTGTGTTCTTTTCATGAACCACAGCTAGAGTCATCGCATGTCTACTCTTTTCATGAACCACAACTAGAGTCATTGCATGTGTGTTCTTCCCACAAACCATATCATAAACCACACCCAGTGTCATTGCATGTGTGTTCTTCTCATTAACCACACATGGATCCACCGGTGTCATTGCATGTCTGCTCTTCTCATTAACCACAGTTAGAGTCATTGCATGTGTGTTCTTCTCACAAACCACATATCACCAGTGGCATTGCATGTGTGTTCTTCCCATGAACGACACATGGATCCACCAGTGTCATTGCATGTGTGTTCTTCCCATGAACCACACATGGATCTACTGGTGTCATTGCATGTGTGTTCTTCGCATGAACCACACATGGATCCAACAGTGTCATTGCATGTCTGCTCTTTTCATGAACCACAGCTAGAGTCATCGCATGTCTGCTCTTTTCATGAACCACAAATAGAGTCATTGCATGTGTGTTCTTCCCACAAACCAGATCATGAACCACACCTAGTGTCATTGCATGTGTGTTATTCTCATTAACCATAGCTAGATCCACCAGTGTCATTGCATGTGTGTTATTCTCATTAACCATAGCTAGATCCACCAGTGTCATTGGATGCATGTTCTTTTCATAAACCTCTTATGGATACTAATTAACCTTAGGAGAGCCCTAACCTTAGCATTAGACCGAGTCTTCTAGAAGGCACGCCCTAACACAATTGTTCTGCTTGTTGATTGTTACATACCGTTCGATCGGGGCGCTTGGACGATTGGGATGGTTTTCGTGAGATCGATCCGCGAGTAGTCTGTTCTGCGGCATGATTGGCCACGCTTGCTCTAGACAAACTGGCAACACCAGGGGCTCCCCTGTTGCGAGTGTCACAACTCACGAGTTGAGCGGGCCATATCCTAGTGTCACGTCCCCATTACTTCTCTTCCTCCCCGTACTCTTCCTTCCCCTCGAAGGCACATTCCCCACTTCACTCCCATCCCGCCGTAGCCGCAAGACGATGGCGCCTCCATCCCAATCCCCTCTCCGATAGCCACCCCCTCCCCTCTCGCCATGGGTTCAAGGGGAGACGACGAGGAAACACATTGTGACGACAGGGACGGTGATTTAGATGTGAGTCGTCTCATCTCTATCTCTATCATCCATGGCCAGTTATCTATTTTTTGAGTCAGATCTACTCCGTTTACTCATGCGTGTATGATGTGTTAGGCCAACAAGACGATGTATGACGCCGACTATCACGGTTTAGCGGATGAAGACAGTCCTCTGCTATGTAAAGATGGATATGTGCCCGCTAAATTTGTAGCGTTCGAAGGACGAAACGCAGGCAGGAGGTTTCTACGGTGTCAAGGACATCGTGCAATGATGCGAGGCGGAAGTTGCAGTGTTGTCAAATGGGTAGATCTAGAGTGGCCCAAATCGATGCAGAAAACGCTGGACAAACTATGGGAAATGACTGTTGAGTTGAAAGAATCCGCATTCAGCTCACTTCTTGACAGTGTTGAGATGAAGCTATGGGAACCAGTTGACACGACCAAGCATAAGCGAGAACTCATGGGGGTGGAAGACAAGGTTAGCAAAGTCGAGAAGGAGAGAGACGCGGCGTTGGCACTGAAGGCTAAAGCAGAGCAAGAACTTACTCAAGCAAGGAAGGATCTTCACCAGGCCAAAGTCCTGCAGTTCACAACTACGAGTATTGACAAGTGCATGAGGAAAGATGCAGAGAAACAATTGAAGCTGTGCAAGGAAGATGCTAAAAGGAAGGAGCAGACGATTCGATCCTTGCTCTCGCAGGAAGATGCACATAGGGCTAAGATTAGGAAGATCAAGGAGATGTGTGATAAATAGTTCTATTTAGCTTAAGCTACGTGCCTTTTTTAAGTTGTAATAATTGTACTTGTTGACCTAGAGGTCTGAACTATTGGCCCCGGAGTCCTGGGAGTAAAAAAATTGGTCGCCCGTTAATCTGTCTTAACCCTGCATTACTTCCTTTTGTCTGACCAATGCCCCTTGGATATTCCGCCCATCGCTTCGTCGTCCTCGTGTACAAATAGGAGGCGCCATAGCTCGTCGCTTCGTCGCCCATCCCCTCGCCCTCTCCAATCTCCACCGCTCCGTCCACCCCCTCGCTCCCTCTCCAATCTCCACCGTGCCGCCATGCAGATGCCCTCGCTAAACTTCTACGAGGCGGTGATGTTCGCCCACTTCGACATCCTCGCGCCGCCGGCCACGACGGTGCCCCACGGATGGCGCATCAGCTATGCGGGGGTGCCGGTGGCTCCGCTCCTCGTCCCCAGCGAAGCCGTGATGGAGAGCGAAATCATGGCGCGCCGCCGCCAGATGCCCGCATGGAAGAGGGCGCTGCCCCGGTACGCGGCGGCCAGCCCGTACTGGCCGGCGCTGTTCAAGAAGGAGCGGAAGGCCAAGATTGGCAACCGCATCATTTATGGGCGCGTGGTGCACCGGGATCTCCGCAACCGAGAAGGGCGGGAGAGGTTCTGGTCCGTCCCTGGACGGACCAAGTGCACCGTCATCGCCGCTGCTCACCGCGAAGAGGTTCTCCGTCTCGCGTACAATGCGGAAATCGTGGAGGTTCCGTCTGACGAAGACGAGGAAGCCGGCGGCTCGGAGGACAGCGGCAGCGGAAGTGAAATTGTTGACTAGTGGTTGAATTAATGTAGGATGTGAAATCGCACCTTTGTTTAGAAGAATTTGTGGTTGAATTAATGAAATGCCTCGATTTAGATCTCTGTCTCGATTAATTTGTGAAAGAATTTGTGATTTAGATCAATTTCTGCTTCGATTTAGATCTCTGTCCCGGATGGGGAACGTGACCGTGGACCAAAGACCCCTTTTCTACTAGTGTATTCTGACATTGGTGGTTTGTTTAAACGTAATCTACCTGAATTTGGCTGCATGCAAATGGCACAACCACAATTTATAAAGTGGAAGCACGTACACCCGGTTACTGGAGATCCGGGAGCTTCGCCAGATGTAGGGGATGCAGGAGCAGAGAGGCGGTGAGATAGACGGGCTCAAGATTAGGCCAGAAAGTGGTACCCATTTCCTCCTCATCTGGGCATTATCGGTGAGAACATTGCTGTTTATGATGCCACGTCGTTGTGCAACATCTGAAATAAGTTGCTGCTTCGTAGAGTGTGACAGCTTAAATAATTTATTTCTGTGCCACTTACATTCCGTCGTAGTTGGAGACCTCCTACCCCTCAGCAATCGTGGAACCGGTGGATCCTTGTTTTCAGATAGTAGTGGCACAATCACAATTTCGGATTCAACTACTGACTCGGGCGTTTCTAAACCCTAAGTCGCGCTACATTTTACTCAGAGAACGTGGGTAGATTGTTTCGCCCAGCAACGTGCCACACACAGAGCTCCAGAATTGAACAGAATTACATATATAGGTTCAAGTTCAACACACTACTATGCATCTTCATTGCCAGCAACCTTCTTCCGCAGCCTGTGTGCCAAGCCTTCACGTCCAATGGCTTCCTCATTTCCTGCCTTCTTCCTCTTCCTCGGTGCCAATTTTTTTAGCTTCACGTACTCTGCATCGCTGGGATAATAGGCACCAGAATCGTGTCCAGCATTATCTTTCCACTCGTTTTTAATTTCTTCGGGCAGCAAAATGACTGACCCGGCAATCATGTTTATAACCTTGCGGCGCTTCCTGTCAAAGAAACAAGACTGTTGCATAACTGCCCAATATCTACAGAGTAAATAAAACAAAAATTACAATTCAGCACAAACATGCGAACCTCAAGCGACCTTTGCTTACCAGGAGCTAATTGCGTTCGAGCAACGACCCTGTCCAAGAATAGAAGGGCGACTCCCAGCTGCAGCAGCTTTCACATCTAGTACATAACAATTCAGCTCAAACATGCAATCCGAAGCATACCTTTTCATCAACCCAATTAGCTGACTGTCACACGTTATAGGAACCATGATGTCACGTTCATCCATGAAGCTGAACTTTGCAGTCTGCTTCGGCCATACTTCAACATGATTACGCAGAGCAGCAACCATACCAGATATAGTGCAGATCTGCGTAGGCGCTTCTTCCATCGTGAAACAATGGCTTCCATACCACTTTCCCTTGGAGTCGTACCTATAGAGGACTACCGTAACCAGGTAAGGGGGGTCCGCGTAGATCCCACTTGACAGAAAACTGTGGACAAAATATGTTTGTCAGCGTTGGGCTAACGAACAATTTGAGGTTCAGTAGCCAGCTAGCAGTTGTAATTAGTGCCAATAGCAAAGAGAAGGGTAGCTCACCCACTTGTAGGCAGAACTTCTTCTTCCTTGATAGTAGGATCTGCCATCCTCCAAACTGCTCGGCTCGTTGGCGGCGGAGGCGGGCTAGAGGCTCGCAACAACGGCTACGGCATGCGCCATTGGAGCTCGGTATTAGCGACTGGGCGCAGTAACTAGGCGCAGTAACTTGGCCCCGGAAGTCAAATGTCCGAAGGGATCATCCTGCCTAGAGGGTGGATTCCGACGCCGCCGATGCTAGGGGAAAGCTGGGAATGGATTTGTGAAATTGGTCAACGCATCCAATCCACTTAGCTGCTCGATTTGCCTAAGAGGTTGCCGCGTTGGCACCCGCATCACGGACAGATAACCGACATGTGGGTCCTGACCGTCTACTTCACGGGGCAGTTTAACAGAATGTTTGTATTTGGCAGAGGTGAGATGAGTTTGCCTCGAAATGGCCCCTCTTAGTAGTTGGCGGCCCAACTTTTCGAAACGCGGTAATTTTAGGCAACTTAGGTACCGCCATGCACTGGCCTGCCAACTTTGGTACCACAGACGAACAAGCCCGCCTTTTGGGCCTCAGTCCGAGGATGGGTCGGATGATATTCTAGCAAATTTCCCGCAGCCACCAGATCATAACCATGCTTCCAACACTCATACACCCACTGCTTCTTCCTAGGACAGGCTTGTGGAAATGCCTGGGGGCAACCTCATGTGGGGCGCCTTTCGGCCGTTTGTGCAAGCCGAGCCCATCCTAGACAAGCCCGCCGCCGTGGATGTCCAGGTGTTCCCCGGGTACTTTGATATCCGTGTCTCTGGGCAACGTGGGGAGAAGGGGCTCTATCGCTTACCAATGATGTGCAAAAACGACTTTGGCATGCTAATCGCCAACTTTGTTTCTTGCTCCATTGGCCTGCTCAAGAATGTGGCCCTGGAGGGTGCACGGGCTGCTCCTTCCCTATCTGTTGACATTCTGTGTCGCGACGAGGTTGTTGCCGAGTCTCTGGCTGATCTGGATCACTCATCCGAAACCATCATAGGTCGTCCTATGGCCTCCCTTCCGCAGGCTTCTATCGACCATTGTTCTCTCCCTGGGAAAGAGCTCCTCCCTAGGCGAAGCCCACGGCTTCTAAAGCTAGAGGCCTCAAAGCATCTCACGATCCTAGGAAAGGCTAAGCTGCGCAGGCAGCAGCTCAATGAGCACCTGGGCAGGGATTTGGGCCGCACCAAGAAGAAGAAAGGCTTGCCTGAAAAGGAGCTTCTCCAGCTGGCCTCTGAAGCTATTGATCCGCTGCCTATCCAGGACATTGTTGAGCTGGCTAGGGCTTGCAACATTGACTCGGCCTAGTTTCAGGAGGTGGACACCGAGGCTTAGATGTTTCCATCAAAACTACGTATCTCTGCTACCTTATATATCCCTAGATCTTGTAATGGGCCTTGCACGGCTTATTCTAGGGCCTTGACCCTTGTATCAGCACCCTTTTTATTTGCTCTCTCGTTTAGATGTTCTACTAGCAGGCCAAGGCTTAGCATTTCTCTCCCTCTATGGCTAGGAACCATTGCTATTCAACGTTTTAGCCTTTGTATCTCTTCAAATTCCTTTCTCGTTCGTGTTTTACTTCTGATGTTTAGGCTGGATGCTCTGTATTTCTTTAATGGTGCGTTCTACTTAAGACCATGAATCGGGTTTTCAATTTTGTTTCGTGGAATGTTAGAGGCCTTGGTGAGGACGACAAGTGTATCGACGTTAAGGCAACCCTCTCGATCTCAACTTCTGATATTATTTGTTTACAAGAATCAAAATTGCATCTGATTAACGATTTCAAAGCATCCTCCTTCCTACCCACTTCGACTAGGGCCTTTAGCTTCCTGCCTTCCGACGGCGCTGCAGGGGGCATTGTCACTGCGTGGAATGAGAAATTGTTCTCCTGCTCCTCCTTGATGCCTAGGAACTTCTCTTTGACAAATATGTTCGAATCTACAATTTCTGACCACTCCTTTACTATCACACACATGTATGAGCCATGTGATGCTAGCCTCAAACAAGATGTTTTAAATGAACTAGCTGATATTGGGCTATCTATCTTGGGCCCTTGGCTAATTTTCGGAGACTTTAACTTGTTGCTCTCTCCAAACGATAGGTCAAACTCCAATTTTAACTTTGCGGAAGCAGACCGCTTCCAGCCGGTGATCGACTCCCTGAGCTTGATCGAGATCCCGCTGCTCGATCGCCTGTTCACTTGGTCCAACAACCGTCTTGAACCTACCCTATGCCGCCTAGATAGAGCCTTTTGTCTCCACCGATTGGAACTTAGCCTTCCCCAACACAACGTTAGGCTCTCGCACTCGCTCTGTCTTGGACCATGTTCCTCTTTGCCTTAACGTTGCTTCCAACGTTCCTTGCCCTTTAGTCTTTAGACTAAACTAGGAAATATACCCGTGCGTTGCAACGGAAGAAAAAAATACGATCTTCGAAACACAGAAAGTAATTTGTCGGCATGGCTGTCACACCGGGTTAGATGACGCATGCGAGATGATAAAGTGTGTTGTGATGCATAAATATTGTTGGTGTGGTTCCTAGAAAGAATAATATTGATAATAAATCAAATCCAAAATGAAAGGACCTATTGTCAGACACCTTGGAAGGGATAAGCTTGGATGATCTTCTCCAACAATAGTCCCAAGCAAGGCTGAAGCTATCGGCATCTGCATGGATTGATTCACTAAACTGAGCTATGTGCAATTCAGTTTTGAGGAGAATGGGTATACTACAGTTACATATTGGCAGGCCTAATACACTGTATTTTGCTAGTTTTTCCTAGTTGCTCATTGGGTTGCCACATTTAGTGGTGAAGTACTACATACTTAAAAGAACATGCAAGTGGACATGCAATGAACAGTATATATATTTGAGGATGCTGTGAACGAAACACACGTTTTAGAGCCAAGAATATGTATAAGTTGTGAAGTAAGCAGACAACTGATGAACCTCATCATTATTACCAGCTGACACAAATAAAATTAATACATGATAACCATTGTTTCTGAAGACATCAAATATTGAACAAAAAGTAAGTTTTCATTGTCAGCTTCTTATTTTCCAACCGACAATACTTATCCCCGGCAAAGGATGTGAGGACCAGAAGGCCATCTCTACAGCCCATGGAGCATATAAACACACTGAACTCATCAGCTACGGTTAAAAACTAAGCCCAAATTTTCCTAGGATACTGCAAGAAAGTAGTACCTAGGCAACACACGCACTCGCCCTGCATTGTCTGGCTACATTTTTCTCTCGCGAGCCAAACAACCACACTGACGCCACTGCCATTTTAGCCATGTTGTTGCACGTCCCCAGGTTAGTAAGAAGTGAAAGACATTGAGAAAAATATCAAACAAATATAGGACAATTTGATCTCAACTTGGTTATTCCATTGCATATCTAAGCAAAGCATATGAAGAACAAAATTCCAGTAATCTGACTTCAATTTTTTTTTTTAAAACTTGGTTCGACTTGGCGGTGGCAGACTTATTAATTATGCTTTGGAGCAGGGGTAAAACTGTTCAAAGAAAAAGGGAACCCGTAAGAAACACATTCTCTCAATTAACGCTTTCAAGTCTGTTGTTAACAGAATCTGGTCGAGCGTTGGGCCGGCCCATGATAATCTAGGCCTGGCAGGGGTTTTAGCTCTTCGGCTTAAAAGAATTCGAGCTGCTGCAAAATCTTGGAATAGAGAGGCGCGCTCTCTCCTGCAGGTTGCCAAAAACTATGATACTGTCATAAGAGTTCTAGACAAAATTGAAGAGACGCGCCCTCTTTCATCCTTAGAATTTAAGCTGCGGCTGTTAGTAAAAGAGGCCCTTCACAATTTGAACTCTAATAAAGCAAAATACTGGAGACAGCGAGCAAAAATAAAAAATTGTGTTCTAGGTGACGAGAACTCCTCTTTCTTTCACCTGTCAGCCACGGTTAGGCTTCAACGGAACCAGATAAAGCTGCTTCACGTTAATGGTTTTACTATCACTTCCCCCAGCGCCATGCATGAAGTGATATTCGATTTCTTCAAAAACTTGCTAGGCAGGTCCGAGCCATCCTCCTTCTCCTTTGACATTGAAGCCTTAGCTGCTGCTAATCATCTAACTGCCTCTGATGCCCAATCTCTCGCTGCGCCTTTCTCCATGGATGAAATTAAAGCGGCTCTATGGGATATGGACTGCTCCTCCAGCCCAGGGCCCGACGGCTTTGGGCCTTCTTTTTACAAGGCTAATTGAGATTTGATAAAAAATAATATGCTTCTACTCCTAAACAATTACCTGTTCTCTCTGGATGACCTGAGACGTATTAACCGCTTCTACATTGTCCTTATCCCTAAGAAACCAGCTGCTACTAGCCAGACCACTTTAGACCCATCTCCCTGCAAAATTGCTCGATCAAGTTAGGCTCTAAATATCTTACAAATCGCCTGCAACCGCTAATCCCAAACTTAATTAGTAACGATCAGACCGGTTTTATCAAAGGGAGGTCGATCTTTGAAAACTTTGTCTATGCGGCTGACTTAGTACAATCTTGCTTTAAGCGAAAAGCTCCCGCATTTATTTTAAAATTAGATTTCCACAAAGCTTTTGACTCCATAAGCGGGAGGCGTTGGACAAAATTCTTCAAGCCAAAGGCCTGCCACCAATCTGGAGACTTTGGATCAAAAATTTAAATCTATCCAACCAATCTGCTGTTCTTATCAATGGCAATCCTGGACCATGGATTCAATGTCGTCGAGGACTTAGACAGGGCGATCCTCTGTCTCCCTACCTTTTCAACCTGGTGGTCGATGTTCTTAGGCTACTGATCCATCATGCCTCGGGAGATGGGCTACTTCTTCATCCCTTAGTTGAGAATTTGCCCTGCCCAGTGCTGCAATATGCGAACGACACGATTATCATCATGCGAGCCACACACGATTGCATTGGAAACCTTATGGCGGTGCTGCAGGCCTTCTCAGATGCCACGGGCCTCCAGATTAATTACCACAAAAGCACATTTACGCCGATCCATGTAGATCCTATCACGGCCCAAGCCATGTCAGATCATTAACTGGGATGTATCGTTGCCTCTTTCCCCCAAACTTACCTAGGCTTGCCCATCTCTACTCATAAACTAAGGTTGACGGCCTTTCGCCCTTAGATACAAAAACTAAGAAATAGGCTACCTGGTTGGATTGGAAAAGCATTGCCAATTAGTGGTAGAGCCATTCTGGTTAAGGCCTCGATTAGATCCATAATCTCTCACCTGCTATCTGCTATAATCGTCACTGCTGGTACCATTCAGGAATTTGATAAAGTCTGTAGAGCTTTCTTCTGGGCGGGAGATATTCAGGTAAATGGTGGTCAGTGCAAAGTAGCCTGTGACGAGCTTTGTCAGCCGATCTCAAAGGGGGGCCTTGGCTTTCGTTGCCTTCGCACTCAGAACTGTGCGTTAATGATGAAATTCCTAACTAATTTGCACTCCGACGGATCCTTTCCATGGGAAGTTTGGATGAGGAATCAATACGGCTGGTCCAATAACAGAGACCTGGGGGATTCAAATCGCTTTGACTCAATCGTTTGGCGTGACTCGCTTCTTTGCCTATCTACTTTCTGAAAAATCACTAAGGTCACCATAGGATCGGGTACAACTACTTCCTTCTGGCATGATCTTTGGTTCTCTAACATAACTTTGGATGGTCGTATCCCAGCTTTATACTCTCACATCCTAAACAAGAATTGCACGGTTGCTTCGGTTTGTAGTTCACGCTCTCTTGCCTTCGTAACGCAACCTAGGTTGTTGTACGCTGCTTCTCTGGAACTCGCTGACCTGCAAAATCTTCTAGCCACTGTTAGCCTGAATGTTAGTACCTCGGACGTTAGAGTCGTGCGACTAGACGGCATGCCACTAACCACTAAATCAACACATTTGGCAGCTTTCGAACATTTGCAGGAGGTTCCTTTCGCAACTACCACCTAGAAAAATTTGGCGACGAATCGGTGTCGCATTTTCCTTTGGCTGGCGGACCGCGGCAGACTTTTCACGAATGAGCGCAGGTTCAGGAGAGGCCTTGCTTCCTCGGATACCTGCCCCTTCTGCTCTTCTACGGAGTCCACGGTGCACCTGTTACTTCACTGTCCCTCGATATCTTCGTTATGGGAGGCGGTCCCTGCTCTTCAGGACAACGTTCAGTCATGCCACTCTATCCGGGATCTTTGGGAAGACACTCAAAATTGCAAAGTCAGAACCTCTGTGCTGATCTGTGCCCTTTGGAACATTTAGAAGAGGCGCAATGCAAAAATCTTTAGGAATGAGGTCGAGCCAATGAATCTGTTTTTTCGCAGGTGTGGGGAAGACCTGATGCTTTGGTCTCATCGGTGTAATAATCAATCTTACAAATCTCTAGTTATAGACTGGGATGTTACGTTCTCCCACCTAGGGCACATTGAATAGACCTTCTCTCTCATTACCCTCTATGTACATGGTGTTTACCTTAGATAGATAGGGTTATCCTTTTCTCAACCTAGACTATAGTTAGGTTTTTTAGCTCTCTTTTTTTACTTGCTTTGTAAAGCTTTCGGTTACGACCGGTTGATTAATGAAAATGATTCAGGCCGGCCTTGTGCCCGGCGTAGTACCCCTCAAAAAAAAAAAAATTCTCGTTCTCCAAATGGTCCAGAACGACGAAGCTAACTCCAACACCTATCGTCAACTTTGTATTATCAAGGCAAGGATTACTCAAGATCCAACCACAAACTGCATCGTGATAATCACAATACTTTGATGGTATTAAAAGAGAAGATTGCCACATTTCACTTGTTGCTACCTTGCCCTCACTGGGCTTTCTCAGCAGGGGCGGAGGACGTCGATCGTGGTTCAATGGAGTGTATGGCTATCTCTGTGTGTAAAATCCGAGTCACCTGCTGCAGTTTACATGGTATAGAGTGGTGCACAGGCTGATTTTTTGGGCACAATTGCGTAGAAAAATATTTTCTACCAAGCACTATGGTGAGCACATGTAGCTCCGCCCCTGTTTCTCAGAATAGGAAAAAAAAGGAAGTACTTGTATCTTTTACTTCTTGTTATCTTATATATATGCGCTGTTGTTTTGTCGCGCTGAACATTGAGTTATCTAGAATTGTCCTCAAATTTCTTGTCAAGCATTCTACTTTCAATCTATGTATCAGAAATTGATTTGCTTTAAATGCGGTTTGATTCCTCGCCTGGTCTCTCCGAGGCCTAATCTCACAACCAACCAGATTGAGAAAAAAACAAGAGAAGGATGGGATTGCCGATTTGCCATACCAGCAGTTGTTACCGAAAGAATGGAAAAGAAACAAGAATTTGTCACCCTTACAGACCTGTAAATGTTCAGAATTCTTATGAGTAACCGACGAACATACACACAAACAGATGGAGCACACGTGCCAAAACAGAGGTCAATCAACACCATGTGGTGCAAGCAAGCATCATGGTTCCACCAGCTAGAGCTTGATCAAGCGAGCTACACTAGCTGTGAGCAAGATCTGAAATTTGTTCTTCACATACCAGAAAAGCATCTGCATTGCATCATAGAAGATATGCATTTCCATGGAGCATCAGTTACAGATGTGTTTCCACCCCAGGAGTAGTCATATAACACAAGGTAAGAAAATACCAGTTTTCTATAAATTATTACTAACACAAGGTCAAGAAAATACTAGTTTGCTCTAAATGATTTGTTATTACAGAATACATCAGATACAGGGTAGGTGTGACGAAGGTAAAGCAAAATATCATGGAGCAAGCAAGCATCTATAGCTGCTTAATTTTTTGACCAGCTTGATTACCTATTGAATCAGTGTACCGCTACCAAAAGGTTTCGGCATTACAGTGGATCAATCAACAACCACATATGAAGATACTGGATTTACAGGGAACAGCAGTAAGATGTAATTTTGTTGTCATCTCATAAGCGGACAAACAGCATAAGAAAATATTCAGTTGTGAAACACATTCATGCCTAAGTGACAGGCATGAGTCTTAAAGGCTAAATATTTCCCCACAACTAGCATCCTAGATGCGAAACCAATGACAGGCATGAGCTACATGTGGCGCAGCATCTTAAAAGGTCTTGAAATTGTGAAAGAAGGAATGATCTGGAGGGTGGGCTCTGGGGAGAATATTGCGATCTGGGATGATCCGTGGATGCCAAGAGATTCATCGAGGATACCTCTGACACGACGTGGTAATCAGATTCTCTCTCGGGTGGCTGAGCTCATTGATCCATGTACTGGAGGTTGGGATGTTCAGTTAGTCACACAAACTTTCGTCCCTGAAGACGCCAAGGTGATTCTGCAAATCCCAATTTGTGATCAGTATGAGGATTTTGTAGCATGGCATTTTGACAGCAAGGGTTTATTCTCAGTTCGATCAGCCTACCGGGTGCATTTACAGCTACTTCAGGAACAGTCTCGTATCTCTAGGGGCGAATCATCGGTAAATCCCTCTTGGAGAGAGAAAGTGTGGAGAGGCATTCGGAAGTTGAGATGTCCAGCCAAGGTACTCCATTTCTTGTGGCGAATATGTCACAATAGCCATCCGATGCGTATGAATATAAATCGACGTGGCGTCGAGTTGGATACACAGTGTGTTGTTTTGCGGAAAGTTGTTCGAGGATGGGGGCCATCTTTTTTTAAGATGTAAAGAAGTGAAGGCTTGCTGGCGTGCTGCTCTTCTTGAACCTGTCCGTCTCAAGCTGCTAAAATGTGCAAGCCCTCTTGAGCTGATGGAACAAGTGCTAAGCCTGACGGAGGAACAAATGCTGAGAACCGTCTGCCTGCTTTGGTCGTGGTGGACTGAAAGAAATAAAACGAACCACGGGGAACGCAGGATGACAGCGAATGAATTCCAGAACCATGTTTGGCATCAAGTTGGGAAGTGGAAGGATTACTTTGGAAAATCAGTGCAAGACAAGGAGCCCGAGGTTCAGAAATGGCAGCCACCTCCTGACGAATTTGTTTTGATCAACGTGGATGCATCATTTGTCCAAGATACAAACAAGGGTGGGTGGGGCTGTATTGCAAGGGCACCTGATGGAGAAATCCTCTTCGCTGCTGCTGCTAGCTGCGAGCATGTTGTGGATGCCATGCATGCAGAGACGGTGGCGCTGCTAAATGCAATTGCACTTGCTGAACAATTTGGGATGGGCCGGGTCATCTTCTCAACTGATTGTTTAAGTCTGCAACAGGCCATCACCTCTGTCTCTTTTGACAGGGCTCCAAGAGGCGTCCTCTTCCGAGAAGCAAAATTTCTCCTGAGTATAGGGTTCATCAATTACCATCTGATCTTTAAACCTCGTTCGTGCAACAAACCGGCGCATGTGCTGGCAAACCTTGGTAGTAGGGAGGTCTTCGGTAGCCATGCGGTGTGGCTGACGGATCTCCCTAGCGATGTTACCCGTGCAGTGGCCGACGATCTGGTCGAGTCCACAAGTTAATTGGAACGCAAGGTGTTCCAGGTCAAAAAAAAAAAAAAAAAAAAGGAGTTCAGAAGCAAAACATAATGTGCACAAAAAGAGAACAGCAGTAAGATGTAATTTTGTTGATAATTCACGTAGATAGCTGATAATTCACGTCATGCAGTATCACATCTGACATCAACAAGTGTAAGTACGAAGGACATCAGTACATGCTGTATGTATATTTTTACAACACTGAAAAATAAATTAAATGACATGTAGAAGAGCCAGCTTGCATCTGTTAGTTGCGTAACTCTGTTTGTATAAAGCATAGCCTGTAAATGTAACACCTAAGATCAACCTAGGCAGTCTGGATACCACACTAAACTAAGAGTAAACATTCTAACCATTTGCTGGGCTAACATATAGCAGTAACAAATTAACAGCATAACTTCTTTCATACCTGATACCTTGCTGGGCATAACAAAAAAACACATGTAACCCCTTGATTGGTGCAAACTGGAGGAGGCTTAGTCTTTACCAGCCATAGTATCTGGAGGAGATAGTAGGTCCTATACAGAAATTATACTAGTGCATTTTCAGTTTGAAATTTGTACTCACGTGAACAAGCCATAGTCCTTGAGAAAATTTACAAGATAGTACGGGGGGGATAAGAGTGACCATAAGAACGCCGGTTCCAACCCCACCTTGGAGATAAGGAACTCGAACACGAGCTGCAGCTCGTCCTCACCTTGTCAGCACCATTGGAGTCTTACAAACAACAATACCCACCGCTGCATCCGGCCACCTAAAAGTTTTCTTCGAGTACTCCAACTTTGGCGGTGATTTTTGTCCTTGTTGCCGAAGTGGAGTTCCTCACCGCCAAAGTGGAGTACTTGAAGAAAACTATTACAAGGGACTCACATTATTTTAAATGTTTACAAAGTCTGGTGCCATTTTTGAAATGCCCAAAACCTTTTCTAAATGATTTTACAAAAGAGATAATGAGAAAAGGAATTTGGAAAAAGCTTTTCTGCAGAAAAAAACAGAACCGGAGTCAACAGGCCGCAACCCAGCTTCCCTCTCCCTCCTTCCTTCCTTTGCCATGGCCCGTTCGGCCCATACCCCTTCTGTCCCTCTCCATGTTCGACTTCTTCCTCCTGACGAACCGAAGCAGCTCGGTGGCTTGCTACCGGCCACCTGATTCTCGACCTCGCCACTACGATTCATGTCGCCGCCCCAGATGCCTATAAGACCTCTCCTCCCGCCACGGATGAATCCTAGTACCTATCTTCCCTGAATTTCTTCTCTAGCCCTACCCTAGCTCCCAAAGCTCACCGGCACGCCACTGCTCCCGGCCACCCCTCGGCCGTATGAAAGCACTGGCGTTACCGCCACTGTATCCTCGTTCTTCTCGTACAAACGCCTGAGCCAGAGAAGCCCCCAATCGCATCAATCGGGCCCTCTGACCTGACGCTGGTCGCTGCCTCCGCCATCAACTTCGGCCTTCCCCGAGCTCGCCGACCCCACTAGTACGCTCCTAGTGAGCTCCCGGTTCTTCCGAGCCATTCCACCGTCTCCCTTTTGCTTTATGCTGTCCTCCGCCACCGCAGAAAGTCACCGCCGGCCAAGCTCCGGTGACCAAAAGTGGGCAGGGCTGCCACCACTTAGTTCGCCTTGCTTCCCTCTCTCCAACGAGCTCGCTCACGCATCCTGGGGCGCTCCCAACCGATGGGTCCGCGTGTGACCTAGGAACACCTCCATTGCTGATGTCATGCTGACATCGGCATGAGGTCCTAATCCCTTTTCTTTTGTTTTAATGTTTTCTGAAATGTTTTCTGGATATATAAATATCACGTGGGCCCCAGCCGTCAGCATTTTAAACATTTCCAAAAAAAATCAGTAATCAATAAAAATCTGACATGTGGGTCCAAGTTGGAAAATATTTTAATTATTCCAAAATTGTTTAAATTGTTTTTAAAATGAATTTAAATTGGGAAATGTCATAACTAATTATTTATAAGTCAGAAAAATATGAATAATATATCAAAATGTTCAGAAAAATGAGATCTATCTCCTAGCGTCAAAATTATGCATTGTTAAGCAACTTTTATAACAAGTTTAATTAGAAGAACAAATGAACCCGCGTAGGTGATTCTGAGGTTTCCCTAATTAGGGTTTGCAACCCTTTTAAAATAGCCAAGCATGCTTTAGGTTACATTTTAATACTATTTAACTTGCATATTATCATCCTTGCTTGAGCATCGCATCGATGCCATGTGTTGATCGTTTCCTTTTTTCTAGTGATCTGGTTCTTCCGGATAGAATAAGATATCGAGATCGAGACAAAAGACTAAGATCAACACCATCGAATATTGACAACCAATACTTGACCAACTATAATCAAGTCAAGTACAAGGTGTCTAAATATCTACTTATTGGTTATCAACGGACAAAGGCAAGCATAGCCCCACCATGATATAATCCCATGCTTTTAAAGTATCTCAATTCTGCTATCATGCATACGATTCCACTATGGTCTTTTATCGATAGATAGAGTATTCTATATGTTGTATTACTCCCTTGAGCTTATATTACCAGATCCACTACTCTAGCATAACTAGGTTTGGCTCGTGTGCACTGCTAGAGCTTATATTTGTGTCCTTCTTAGCCATGCTTAGCTGTTGAGTCTGGTTCATCCAAGTGATGTATCAAATACATAGAATCTAGTATGACAGGAGAACGAGGTATATGATGAGGTGAGATCGGTGGTAAAGGTTAAACATGCTAAGGATTATATGAGAGGCCATAGTGGGATGTGGCTTTTGTAGTCCCATGCTCGCCACCACTAGAAACCGAGTTCTTGCCTCTTGAGCCAAGACGAGCGTATAACCACACGAGGCTTGGGAACCCATCGACTAACTAACTTGCCTAATAGATTCCACGAGTCACATAGTTCGAGCATTCCATTCGACATATGCAATTTGGTTGTTCTCGAAGGTGATGAAGGAGGTGCATCATAACAGGTAGGTAAGCGTGGCCGGGGTTGCTTGGGATGGATACATCCCCTGATAAACCAACCTCGTATCACATCTCTAGGGACCGGCTTTGTGATTTGACCCATTATGGCAGAACCATCCTTAGTGCGTGACTCATGGTCTCTGCGAAAGCAAGGTAAAGGCCGTGGTCCACCACCCTCTTTCGGCCTTTCAAGGAAGAGGGCTAATGATCTGGCATTAAGAGAAGGTTGTACGTGTGGGTAAAGTTATACACCCCTGCAGGGTTAAATCTTTTCTAAAAGTTGTGTCCGTGGTTATGGACGACTTTGGAACGGACGTGAAGATCATAGAGAATATTAACCTAATCGTAAAACTTGGCAACTAATGTTTATTAAGGATTCATCCTTAGGGTAGGAGGGGGTGGTCCTAGAGGAGAGGTTCTGGTGATGATTTGGTGGATATCAAAGGATGATGATCAATACTTTGGAGAGGTCGCTTTCTTATCCCCTAGACGAGCTTCTTCTCCCTCTTGTTTTATAAACAAAGATGGCTTTATGAAAAATAAACCCACGAGCCATAAGTCTTGCGAAGTACACCCTATACTCACCCTTGCTTTGTTGATACTTTTGTAGCAGAGTAACTGTTCCCCTAAAGACAAGTTTGGTACGACATCGATACCGATGAGTAGCTTCGGGTTCTCGGCCGACAGCCTAGAATCTATGGGCTGGGACGTCATTGTTATGCTTCAGGCCTCTTAGGCCATTTGTTAAGTTTGCTATACTAAATAGCATAATTTTCCTTCCGTTGTTCGATGTTTGTGGTCAGTGACCTCTGCTTGTAATTTTTTGGTTATATGCTCAGTTATAAGCTTGTTGTAATAACTTTTGTGTCTTAGGGTCACTGTTGTGTTACCAATTCCTTATTGGATATACTCGAGCTCTAGGTTAAGCTTATATCAGGCTAAGGTCTGGGATTTGTTTAACCCTGATCCCGGGGGTGTCATAGTAATGAACAAACCCTAAATCAATGATAAATTACAAAAATCTAATACTAACTAGCCATAGATTATCCATAGATTTACAAGAACGGGTGACGAACATATGAATCAAGAGTGGGTGACGAGCAAACCCTAGATCACCGATTGGTACACATGAATTTAAGTGTACAAGTGGTAAAGGAAGTGAACGGAAATACATTACCTCCTCGGCCACCGCGGGCTCTTGAAGGGAATATGCCCGAGAGGCAATAATAAAGTTATTATTATATTATTCCAAGTATATGATAGATGTTTATTTTTCATGCTATAATTGTATTGATTGGGAACGTTAAAACATATGCGTTTAATAAACAAATAAAGGGTTCCTAGTTATGCCTCTCTTATAAACTAGCTCGTTGATTAACAAGATGATCAAGGTTTCCTGATCATGGACATTAGATGTTTTTAATAACGAGGTCATAATATTGGTGGAATTATGTGATGAACATTCATCCGAAGTATAGCAATACAATCAAAGTCATTGTGTTTAAATTGCTATAACTTCATACGAAGTAATTCTAGTCCTTAGACCATGATATCATGTCAATCACTAACACTAGAAGAGTAACTTGATAACATCAAACGTCACACTGTAACAGGGTGACAATAAAGGTGGGTATAGATACTCCAAAGGTGTTATGTAGATACTCATGGATCAAGAGTGAAATGTGTCTAGCCCGATGACGGATAAATATGCTCTGGGACCTTTCGGTGATATCACATTGAGGTAGCTTGCAAGCAAGTGATGTGATCACTAGAATGTTATATCACGGGAATGAGAAAAGAGTGATGTCGGTAACGAGATCAAACTAGGTATGGAGATACCGATGAGCGAATCTCAGACATGTAATATATCACGAGACAAAGGGATTTAGTTACTAACATTAAAGGTTCTCACGATCACTGATGAGTCCAAAGTTGAAGCATATTTATATTATGTTTTTGCATAAATAGAGTAGGAATCTTTGTATTTCATTGTGTTTGCCGGCACCATTTTGTTCTTGTTTTAACAGGATCCCAAATCATTGAGTCTTATATGACCATATCAATTGGAACTGTCATATTGTGTAATTATATAATATTTCTAAGTGATAGAAGTCATTTTATGGATTTACCTTCGCACCTGGGAGAATACCAAGCGAGGAGGAGCAATCAGTACCAATAACGACTGGTGGTACGGGCAGAGCCCGCATATACCATCCGCCCGTACTAAGTGCCAGCATGATCACCTCGTCAAATACTTTCTCCTAGCGAAGACGAGAGGGGGGATTCGACATTCACAGCCACCTAAAACCACAAAAAACCACATCTGAAAGGGATCTAAAGGTGGAACCTGGATGGGGCAAAATCCTAGCTGCTTCACGGATTATTGGAGGACAATGCATCATCCCCTTCATCATCAACCGTTGCATCTCCATTACCACCATTACCCCCATCTCTCATCTATTAGATCTTGTTGTAATTCCAAATTCAATTGTGGTTTGCATTAGATTTATCTCCGTACTTTTATCCATTCATTTGATTGTGATGATGTTGTAGATTGCTTCCATGTGTGAGTAGTTCCTTTGTTATTGGGGAGATGGAGAAACCCTAGCACCATTATGAATTTGTAATAAAGATGATCTATTCTTGTGTCCATATGACTTGCCAGTCTATGATAGATTTATGATTTGTGTTTGATATCTCCCTTTAGATGGTATGTGTAGTCGGCCACATATCATTTTCCCTTGGGACTAAAGGGAGGGAGAAATCCTTTGGACGTGTCTTGGGATTGTACCCGAAATGGCTCCATGATAGATTGGTGCCAGCTCGTAACCTACACGGTCAAAGGAGGATAAAAGAGGGACTCCCTAAGCTAATTATGATATCCACGGGGAAACCCTTAATTGCGGTGGTCTATATGGGTGATTGCTCTCAGACATCGCAGTGGTTAGGTGACCTCACTCTTGGCTCAACAAAGTTGCCTCCTACGAGCCTTGCAGTGAACATCTTATTATGGAGCTCTCTCCACACATCTCATGGCATAAGAAGTATGTTATCTTGATTATTAATAACTAACAATCCATGCTAGTGGTGTATCCTACATCCCCGAGAATGTTTGAGCCCTATTGAGTTCAACCACGCTTTCATACAACCTTGTTACTTGTTTCCATTTACTTGTTTTAATTACTTTTCTACAACCAATCAAAAACCGTTTAAACACCCTTTACTTGATATCAAAGGCAGCTTACAAGTATCCTGTGGTAGATAGCAGTAAGGGGCATAAAGACCTTTACCAACAACTCTCAATGGGTTCGATATCTTTACTTTGAAACTAGCTACAATTGATTCGTGCACTTGCAGTCATCAAGATATTTTCTGGCGCCGTTGCTGGGGAGCTAAGCATTTTTGGTCTTTGTTCTTTGTTACTTATTTTACTAAAAGTTATTTATTAGTTCCAGGTGATACATTTGTAGGGGTTTCGCGTATGAAAACAATAATTTTTACCCTACACCCGTGAACCCCTGATGTTGCCAGGACCTATCTATTAGTAATGCGGTAACGGGAGGGGCTTTTCGTGAACTTACCCTTGAAGACCGAAAAGCATTGTCAACGCTTAGGAGAGCGTGGTTGATGTAGACGAGCCGAAGTCGACCTCAAGGTCGTGATGAAGTCCTTGCGCTCCTGCGGCTCCAACGACTTGAGTGCCTCAAGTTTGACACCTCGCGGGAAGTTACACACGTCCGGTGCCTGACGATGACTCCCACTTCCCCGGTCCAGCAGCAATTGTGGAAGTAGAGCTCCTGGATCCGAATCTCGCAGCGCGACGACGCTCCACGGTGAAGATGTCTCTCGTTCGTGCAGTCCGAACTTGGGACCACGGTCACGAGAGAGAGAGAGATAGAGAGAGAGAGAATATCAATTGGAGGTATCCCCAAAAGTGAGGAAACCTTTATTGAATATTGTGTGTCTTTATCTCGCCAAATACCCCCACTATATATAGGGGGAGGGGAGGTACTACCTCCCTCAAAGTCCCGGGGTAGGACTAAAGGAGAGGAGAGGGGGAGAGGGTGGCACTGCCGGCCACCCCATGGGCCCCGCGCGCGGGGGGGGGGGGGGGGGAGGGAGGGGGCTGGCCCACTAGGGCGCCGCCCACCCCCTTTGGCCCTTCTCCCTCTTGCCTTTCCCTAATGGGCCCTCTTCCCTCCGGAATTGGCCCATTAAGCCTTTTGACCTTTAAATTGATTTTCTATTTTATTAACTAATTATGAATAAATGATTAAATTAATATTTAACATTCATTCACATATTATTCAATCTCCGTGGCTATGGAACACCTTCCACCTCCGCTCCGGACATCCTCCGGACTTACCGAAACCCTTTCGGTTTTCTCTGTACTATTCTTTGGCGATTCTTCCGATCCTATAAACACTCTCTAAGTGTCATCAAACACTTAAGCGTGATACCCTATGGATCGGGACTCCAGACATGGTCGGGACACTCCCAGACCAATGATCGACAGATTGACCTGGATGGCCATGTGACCCCTATGCGTTCCACGAAGATCTTTCGTCGTTTGAACCGGGACGGTCGTGTCTTATTCCCTTTGTCTCTCGATACTTGCATTGCCCAAGATCTGATCAATGACATCACCATGTCGTGTTCAATCACGTTACTGAACAATGCTACTTGACTCGTTCCGACAAGTGATATCCCTGTGATCAAATCACACGCTACGCAGCTATTGGATATAACTTCTCCGAGTGGGCCCTTGAGTATCTTTCCGTCACGTGGACGGACAAATCCCGCTCTTGACATATATTGCCTCTATGGTTTCCTCCGAGTACCTGAACACACCTTTATAACCACTGTATTACTAAGTGGCGCTTGATGCTATCTAAGCACTCTCGGGAGATAGTGATTGATATAGCCTAACGGTCTAAGGAATAGTCTACGAGGATCCATTTCTAATCATCGTAACTTGAACTTCATGACATGATAGGGTCATGATGTTTAGGTTGGGTATTGGTTCGTCATCTCATTCTCAGAATGATTTGACTCCATTTCCAACTGGCATAAATGCCACATGATCAGGAAACTTGATCATCTGTTGACCAATGAACCAGTGACTAGAGTTTCACTGGGAACCCCTGGTTGTTTATATATCACACGTGTATTGATGTTTCCACTCAATATAGTTATAGCATGATATAAAACTTAATCATAAACTTTATGAAATATGATAATAGTCCTTATTACTATTTGTCTCTAGGGCATATTTCCAATAGTCTCCCACTTGCACTAGAGTACAAATAAACTAGCTGCATTTGTTCTTAATCATTGGCACCATATATCCCGGTACCCTGAACATGCTTGCTCATGGAAGAGGTTGAGTCTTGGTTCTGTACTTTACAGTCCCAAATCGTTTGCAACTTACTAATGTCACTTTGATTGACATTAATATTCTATCATCTCATGATATCATCTGTGTGGATGCATCGTCGCTATGGCAGCAGAACGAGGCCTGATTCCAGGAGCCTACAGTGACGTTAGATCAACCTCGAGGGCTTTCTCATGGGCACTGTGCCCTAGGACACATCATTCTACGTTAAAAGCAAACTAGCCCCACCATAACATTATACAACACTTTAGATGGTACCCTTATCTATTATTATAAATGTATTCATCGAAACACTAGTGCACTCTGTGCAACTTTCGATGTTTTTGTTCACCTCGCTTCCTACTTGACTTTAATCGGTATTTACAGGAGTTTCCAACATATTCCCTTATAACATAACCCTTTATGTTTTAAGATATGCCATCATTTATGGATTTGGCAAATATGTCTACAGTTCTCTATTAGACACTGCGGACAAACTCAGCTCAACGTTCGGTGATTCAAACTTAATCACTTTCAAAACGTTCCTTATTGGATCATATATTATGTTAAGTTACCATCATGGTTTTTCTAAGATAGAACCTATGTCTCAACATAGTGGATGATATCATCCTTTTCTTTCTTTCAACCATTGATGTTAAACTTAATACTATTCCTAACTTGAGTTATTTAAGGACCAGTTCCTTAATTAACTTCTATTCTGAAACCCTTTTCAGAATCCCTTAAGGAATACTACATAATATCACAATACACTTATTATCAACTTCTACACCTTATAAATCATTATTTATCGGTACATGCGCTTTTATTCTTAATACACTTAAGAATCACTCTATAAGCTCCCACTCAAAATATGCTCCTAACATATTTGGGTATGAGTCACTACTCTTACTCAAACTATGTTCCTACATATTTGAATTTGAGACTTATATTGCTCCCACTCAAAAATATGTCATTCACATATTGTTTTAGGAAGACTTTTATAGTTCCCACTCAAGTTCATGCAAATTGCATATCCACTCACTATTTTGAACAATTTCAAAATCCTTTGATCAAATATCAAACTTAGAGATTCACTATGAGATACTAGTACTTTACCAGTTTTAAATCCACTAGACATTCAGCACACTTGAATCAAATTCATTTGAATTTGTCCAATACTTGACAAATTGTGCTTTTGTCATTTACCCCCTTTTCCACTATGGCTTTGTAGTCATTTGGGAAAATTTCAAGTAACTCCTTTACTTATGAGATTTAGCAACGAATTACTTTCTAATCTCAAGGGAATTTTGCTTCTAGGATTTCTCATAATTTTAGTTTACCATTATTTCCTTAGTAGTTTGTAGGTATGTCATATTCCAAGAATCATGACAAATGATTCACAAATGTCTCCATACAAGATATGGGTTACATTTTGAATCCTACTTCATGTAGTGAAAACACTAGTGGGAAAAACACAATGATCATTATCATTGATTCTTTCCTTTTGTGAAGAGAATCATTCAGGAACATTTTCCGTTGCGCTTCTCAACACTCTGATGCGGGGTTTTGAATCCTCATCATGTTTTTCACTATCTTCCATTTGCTCCATAATCGAGAAATATCACCGAATGCGAACTTTCTAAAAAATGTACCAAAATCCAAGCAATACTAATTTTGCTTACCTTTTGGTTTTAGCTATGGATTTCATATTCAAAGTTTCCAATGAATACTCTACAAGGACTTATTCACTATTGTTTTGGTTATATCGAATAACCCCAAAATTTTTACGACGATCCATACTAGATATGGCGCCGATCTCACGAATCCAGATGGTTCACTATATGTTCTAATTGAGTGCTAACTATTTATAACTAATGGTCTCTACATCTACACTACAATGATTTATTTGGCGCCATCTATCCACCCAGTTTGATATCTAATATCACATTGTGATGCCTTGCATTTTGACATTTCAAATGCATTGCATTTCACAATTTATTTTATGCCAATCTTATAAAGTTGAATTTCATTACTATTGATCAAATCGTAGTAATTAGATTCTCTTTTATATTTATACCCTTTGTTGATGAAACACTTTGATCATATCAAATAGTTTCATACTCATGTTTCCTTTGGTAAACTACTTTAGGCATTTAAACAATCATACAATGATAATTACCATTTTTGTGAAAACATAATACATCGAATATATATTTACTTTTAACAATTCATTAAAACACTTTGTATTCAAGTAATACACGGTGTTCAAGTTATTTTGCCGAACTTATGCATGATTTATATGTGACAAAAAATCGAATTGCTTTCACATAACTTTGAATTCAAACAATAGTTTCATCCATTAATGAACATCTCATTAAGTTGGGTGTTTTAAGGCATTTCAATATTTTACAAATGTTCATGCATTATCAATTAGTTTCAAACAACAAGGATAATTCACATATAATCAAACGAGATATGAAGACAAATAGAAATCATTCATAAAAGTGGAACAACTGTTTATTACAAGCTCATATGAATAACCATCTCACAAAGTGTGAGACACACTAAAGAAGTTCATAATATTTTGATTGCAATAATCATCCAAAACATAAACTAAGTGATAAATGTTGAGGGAGAGTGTCGTCGGCCATCATCATCATGCTCGCCATCAACACGCAACGTCACCTCCTCTCTAGCAGGCAACTCTATGCAGAAGGGCCCGTTTTCAGCAAAACAGAACAAGTATCAAATATACTTAACACTTCAAATGTGTTTGCAAGATTATAACATTTATAAAATTGTATATCAAATATATACCTTTGTCATTGATGACCTCAGCGACAACGGGTTCAACCATCACATTCCTGAAATGTGATATGTGTTGGAAATATGCCCTAGAGACAAGTAGTAATAAGGACTATTATCATATTTCATAAAGTTTATGATTAAGTTTTATATCATGCTATAACTGTATTGAGTGGAAACATCAATACACGTGTGATATATAAACAACCAGGCGTTCCTAGTGAAACTCTAGTCACTGGTTCATTGGTCAACAGATGATCAAGTTTCCTGATCATGTGGCATTTATGCCAGTTGGAAATGGAGTCAAATCATTCTCAGAATGAGATGATGAACCAATACCCAACCTAAACATCGTGACCCTATCATGTCATGAAGTTCAAGTTACGATGATTAGAAATGGATCCTCGTAGACTATTCCTTAGACCGTGAGGCTATATCAATCACTATCTCCCGAGAGTGCTTAGATAGCATCAAGCGCCACTTGGTAATACAGTGGTTATAAAGGTGTGTTCAGGTACTCGGAGGAAACTGTAGAGGAAATATATGTCAAGAGCGGGATTTGTTCGTCCACATGACGGAAAGATACTCAAGGGCCCATTCAGAGAAGTTATATCCAATAGCTGCGTAGTGTGTGATTTGATCACAGGGATATCACTTGTCAAACGAGTCAAGTAGCATTGTTCAGTAACGATATTGAACACGACATGGTGATGTCATTGATCAGATCTCAGGCAATGCGAGTGTCGAGATACAAAGGGAATAAGCCACGACCGTCCCGGTTCAAACGACGAAAGATCTTCATGGAACGCACAGGGGTCACATGGCCATCTAGATCCCTCTGTTGATCATTGGTCCGGGAGTGTCCCGACCATGTGGAGTGTTCCCGAACCGTAGGGTATCACGCTTATGGGTTTGATGATGCTTAGAGAGTGTTTATAGGATCGAAAGAATCGCCGAAGAATAGTAGAGAGAAAATCGGAAGGGTTTCGGTAAGTCCGGAGGATGTCCGGAGTGGAGGTGGAAGGTGTTCCATAGCCACGAAGATTGAATAATATGTGAATGAATGTTAAATAATGATTTAATCATTTATTCATAATTATTTAATAAAGAGAAAATCAATTTATAGGTCAAAAGGCTTAATGGGCCAATTCTGGAGGGAAGAGGGCCCATTAGGGAAAGGTGAGAGGGAGAAGGGCCAGAGGGGGTGGCCGGCGCCCTAGTGGGCCAGCCCCCCCTTGCACGGGGCCCATGGGGGTGGCCGGCGGGGCCACCCCTCCCCCTCTCCCTCTCCTTTAGTCCCACCCCGGGACTTTGAGGGAGGTAGTACCTCCCCTCCCCATATATATAGTGGGGGTATTTGGCCAGATAAATACACACAATATTCAATAAAGGTCTTCTTACTTTTGGGAAGACCTCCAATTGATATTCTCTCTCTCTCTCTCTCTCTCTCTCTCTCTCTCTCTCTCTCTCTCTCTCGTGACCGTGGTCCCAAGTTCAGACTGCGTGAACGAGAGACGGCTTCACCGCAGAGCACCGTCGCGCTGCGGGATTCGGATCCAGGAGCTCTACTTCCGCAACTGCTGCTGGATCGGGGAAGCGGGAGTCATCGTCAGGCACCAGACGTGTGTAACTCCCCACGAGGTGTCACACTTGAGGCACTCAAGTAGTTGGAGCCACAGGAGCGCAAGGACTTCATCACGACCTTGAGGTCGGCTTCGGCTCGTCTACATCAACCACGCTCTCCTGAGCGTTGACAACGCTTTTCGGTCTTCAAGGGTAAGTTTGTGAAAAGCCCCTCCTGTTACTGTATTACTAATAGATAGGTCCTGGCAGCATCAGGGGTTCAGGGGCATAGGGTAAAATTTTATTGTTTTCATACGTGGAACCCCTACAGTGGTATCAGAGCTAGATCCATGCGTAGTAATGCTAGTACGGGTAGAACACACAAGATGTAGCGTGTGGGCGTTGATCTTTTAGTTGTTACCCTCCCACGTGTACTTGTGTATACCGTAGTAATGCTTGATGAAGCGGCCCACAACCGACTTTACGCGTTCATTCACGAGACTGGTCCACGCTTGACATACGGCTTGTACCGTATAAAGTGGCTTGGGGGGTGTCTATCTCTCTCACATTAGTTGGTATGCCATTTGCAACGGAGGGCCCTGAAAGGGGTGTAGCAGAGACAACTACTTGATTAGCATTGTGCTGAAAGTTCGTAGGTAAGAACGGTTCTTGTGCGAAAGCCCATTTAGCCATGTAAAACATGCAAAGATAAAGTATAGGCGTCTAACTTTGTTTTGCAGGGGGCATTGCTTTGTGATATGGTTGTGGCAAAGGTAAAGTGATGTAGCACCCCGATAAAATCACTACTAGAAAATCACTGTGTTTTTGTTTTGTGCATCATCATGACCGCATTCTCATGTCATCATGCCACATTGCATTTGAGCATCGTCATCATCATGCATATGTTTGTCTAAAACTATTTTCTAAAAGCCTATATTTGTTTTCTAAATATCCCCTGTCTTTATTTCAAATTAAAACCCCGGTCTCTTCCGGATATTTTATTTGTAGAAAAACAGATTACAAAAGCCTTTTAAATAAATAAATAAAATTTATATTTTTTTTGGGAGGCAGCCAGCCAGGCCCAAAAGCCCAGCCGGCCACCTCCAACAAAACCCTAGCTAGCCCTAGACCAACACCCCGTGGCGCCGCCACACCACCCTGCGCGCCGCACTACACGACCCGACCCGACACCCCGCGCAGCACCGTGACACGCGCCCGCGTTGCACCGCACCGCGCTGTAGGAGCCAGCCTGGTCCATGCGTGCAACCCACGCAACCCACCAACCCACAACCGCAAGGCAGCGACCGACACCCCCTGGCCCCACCACGCGTCACACACCATCGCCCCGCCCCGCTCCTCGTGAACCACCCCGCCCCCACTCTCCTTTGTTTGTTTCCTCGTCTCGTGCCCACCCCTCCCTGCGTGAGGTCCTCTCTCCCACCTACCCTGTCCCGGCGCGACCGAGACCCTCACCGCTGTTCTCCCTGCTCCCTCTCTCACCTTCGCGAGCAGCCCGCCCATGCCTGCTAAACCGCCAGCACTCCCTCGTCTCGCCCTGCATGCGCGAGCCCCGCATCGCTGTCCTCTGGCCGATGTCGCCTCCGTCCAGCGCAGGACCGCCTCGCAGGCAACCGCCGTTGTCCGCCCCGTCCTCATCGTCGCGCCTGCGACCCCGCCTCCTGTCGGTGCTGTGACGACCTCCGCCACCTTCCTCCCAGGCTCGCGCAGTGCCGTCGACCTCTGCCCGCCTCCTATCGTTGGCCTCGCCGTCCTGGGTCGACCTCGTTGCTCGGCCGCCTCAACGCCCGAGCGCCTCATCCATCCGCCGCCACACCCTCTTCCCTGGGCACACAGAGACGTGCGCTGCCGCCTCCGTAGTGGTCTCCTACCTTGCCCTCCTCACCAGCACTACCGCAGAGCCTGGTGTCGTCTTCCGCAAGCCCGGCCGCAAGCGTGTGCCGTGCCTCCTTTCTTAGACAAGCTCACTAGTACCGTCCCTGCTTCGGCCGACTACTGCCGCCCCTTCTCGTGCTCTGTCCTGGCCAGCAGCGACGCCGAGACTGAGCCGCCCCTGGCACGAGGCCCCCTCTCCTCGGCTCTGTCTCCAAGCTCCGCCGCCAAGTTCGTTGCCCCGTGCCGCTACCAGGGCCGCCGACATAGCGTGTCCGCCACAACGAGCCTTGCCAGGGCCTCCCTCCTTCTGCAGTAGAGCATGCTCGCCTTGATGCTAGCAGGGCGCCGCTCGCCCTGTTCTTGCAGCGCTCGCCGCCTCAGCCTCTTGATGTCCACGCGTTGACGCCTCGCTGCACCAGGATGTGTGTTGCTGTTGTGGTGTGGTTCCTGCTGTTGATGTTATTGGTGGTGATGTATTGGTATGGGGGTAAGGTGAAGTGCAGGGGTAAGGTGTTGAGGATTGGGTGAGGATGACGTGGTTGTTCCACATGTGTGGACAATATCCTCCATACCGAAGCTATGCGAGAAGATCCACAAGATCCACCTCGATGAACAATTGGCGATGCACCTCGAAGTCTGACACCGACCAAAGACAGAATGACAAGATCACCGACATGGACCCTGAAGCCTTGATCACGGAACTAGAGGCACCGAACTCGAAGGTCTTGTCTCGGAATGCCAAGTCCTCCTATCGGGATCCGAAGGCCATTGCCCCGAAGACCAATCTCGTCGACCCGAACCATATAACGCCAAGATCGTCGAGTCCCCGATGTGCGACCCCTATCCGCCCCTATTTTATAATATGATATACCATTTGTTGCATATTGAATTGTTCATGCATGCATACATGTTTATTGGATTGGGGGCATTATGCCGTTTCACTCATAATTAAATATGGAGGCCATATGCAGGCTATTTTAGTCTTATAACGGCCCCCATTTAAATTTGTGTAGTGAACTGATGCCATGTTTTGCCTTGTTAAGACAACATTTAAATTGCGGGGTAGCTAAACAACATGAACCTCTTAATTAATTGTCGGGACCCCGGTTCCGCTTAATATTACCTAGTTACATCGCATCTTTGCCATGCCATGCATCATATCATAATCATGCCCGATCTTCTGCCGTAGTATTAAATTATGCATCCGGTGTTTCTTCTAGTGTTTTGCTTCTTCCTGGATAGGACGATGAGATGTTGTGAGATTCAACAAGTCCTTCGGATAATGAATCTTCGGCTATGTTTCCTAGGCGAGCATCTACCCCTTTCTACCTATTTTGCTTTATAGTCTTTATTTCCTCCTATTGATCTATTGCTATCCGTGTTACGATGCTTTAGTTTCCGTGCACCATTTATATTCCTTGCAGCCTCTATATTGCCATGGACACATCCTATTGCCTGTTGTTTGATAGATAGTCGGCCTTGTGAGTCGTAGTTGCTTGCTTATGTGTTGCTTCGCGGTGTTGTTGTTCCACCGTTGACGGCAAGTTGGCACATGATAAATGGTGGAGATGCTTAATGGTGGAGATGATCATGACTTTAAATGCAACTGTTAAAATGCTGGGAATAGATATAACTAATGCAGAGGCATCGGTGGACAATAGATGTTATTTGGTTCTTCCACGCTCACTTGTGTCCCGTAGGACCCCGAGTACTTGATACATGTTCCTTGACTATCGCACTATCTGCATATGGGACCATGAAACCCCTTAGCCAGAGCTTGATTCATTTCTTATTTCTTGGGGCCACAAACTAGTTTGGGGTTTTATTACTATCCTGTACCTATGCCATGCTTTATTGCTTTATTTATGATTGTGCGTGGAGCACCTGTACTGTTTTGGGACGTGGAATGTTTTCGCGGTATCGACAAGCCCAGTTACACTTTTGGGTTCCCAGTCATTTACAGCCATTGTCACAAACCCTAGGTCTGTCTCGGAGCCGGCCAACTTCGTCGCGGGTAGCTTAGTGGGGTGGCCCCCTGAAATATTTTATGAATCCTGTGATTGCTTTGTCGTGAAAGCCTCGTTGGGTTTTGATTTGGTTTTTCCGAGGTTGATCGTGTGTGTGTTGCTATTTGTGCACCCCTGCAGGGTAAATCTTTCTGAAAGCCGTGTCCGCGGTTATGGACGACTTGGAGCACAGTATCTCGATCATAGACAAGCATAACTAAAGTAGTGCTATAAATTTGACTTAATATGTGACTAGTAATCAGCTTCACTACAATGGAATGGATAATAAAAGTGCCAACAACTGGTGGAACTGGGGTGTATCGTGTCATGTTATACCTTCCTAGTAAGTATCGCAACTCTGATGGAATGAAATAAAAGTGCCAACAACTGCTGGGTTTGGGATGTCTCATGCTAATTGTCTCTGACTAGTAAGTACATCAACTACAACTGAATGATTAACTAAAACTGTCCACTACTTATGCTATCAGGATGACTCATGCTATCTATATCTGACTAGTAAGTGTTGCAACTATAATGGAATGAATAAAACTGCCAACTGTGTGAGTTCCTCGGTTTGACTTCCTCGTTTGGTCTCGAGGGGGAATACCAGGATGGGTATGATTGGTGTTAGTATAAGTTTGGTTCCGAATAGGTCTATCTTATCTCTCTCTAATAGCCGATAGTTTGTTGAGTCTCTATAGGTTGTTTAGTGCATGCTTCGCTGCCACTTTAGTCCACCATACCTATGTAGGCGAGAGCTGCCGAATTCTAGCCTCGCCGTGTACTAGCCTCAGTACTGACACTCCTCTTTTTCCTTTGCCCTTTGTCGGCACCCATTTTGTTTTAGCAGGTTTGAGATCGACGTCGTTAGCAGGGTTACCCTTCCGGCTTGGCCTGGGCAGGGTTATGGACGCCATTGGTTATTCTTTAGGGCTCTGAGCTCAATTCGCTTCTTATCCGTACTCGGATACTGTATCATTTTCAAGGTGATTTGGATCTTTGTACTATATATCTGTATTCTTGACTCGGTGCGTCGTTGTTGTATATATATGTTCTGTGGGTTCCATCATAGACTATTGTGTAATGGTATTACTTCGTTTTCCACCCGCACGAAAGTGCCTGGTGGGCGTCCTTGAATCGTTTCTATGCGGGTTTGGCGGGAAGCGCTGAAACTTGCATAGGGCCGATTTGAGGGTGTTACAAGTGATTACCTTATGTTACGTAGTAGTAGATAGTCACGGAGGTGACGGACTACCATGCTGGAAAGACACTAGTACCCTGGTGTCTACGGCGCCGGAACCCTAGCGCCGGAATCCGGTGACAACAGATGGAGATCACGATGTGAAGGACCATATCACATCGCATTTACATTCAATGTTATTGTTTGTATATCTTATTGTGTGCTAGTATTAGATACTCGACGGTAGCCTAATAAGATGATCCCTGTTAAAATTACCAATGATTGTGTTCCCCCTTAGTGTGCACCACCAAGAAAGTTCTTCGGTATGAGGCGACCCATGGTGAGTGGGTGTTCGACATATCTATGTTCACATAAAGTGGGTGTAAGCCATGTTGCACAATGAATACACTAAGGTTGAGTTGGCGAGCCTAGCATGTTACATAGATGTGGCCGCGGAATGTGGATGGTCGAAAGATCAAGCACGAGTCGCATGAATGATGTGACCGACGTTTAGCGTCCACCCTTGAAACCACATTGATGGCCGTGATGATGGGGGGAGATGTGGGGAAAAGGGGTCGTGTTATCACTAGGAACCCTTCATGGGATAGCTGTTTCTAAGTGGAGTTATTATTAACTCATTTAATTATAAACTTAGTCTAAATTCCTTTTGCAATTGTAAATGTAGAATATGGTTCTCCCTGATGCTACCTTTCCTGTTGATGATTGGTTAGAAGGAGAGAAGCTTAGGCTAGACAGATCAAACTTCTCAATGTGGGTTGTGCGTCTCCACGTTCTCCTTAGCGAGAATGACATGGTCGACTACATACTCGACGAGATGTATTTGGATCAGCCCATTGACCTAGAGACCCCAGAGCAACGGGAAGACCGCTATCACCATCGGGAGATGGCCTCCTTCATTTCAGTTACAATGCATTTCAGAATGGTGGACGAGCTGTGGCCTGTCGTGGGTAATGTCAACCCTCGTACGGTAATGCTACAGCTTAGGACACATTCCGTGGAACAAGCATGCATATGAGAGCATGATCTGATGGGAGACTTCCTCTCCATTAAGATGGAGGAGAACTCATCACTGGACGATCACTTGTTGAGCATATATGACGCATACATGAGTCTGGCATACTTCCTGGACAACTGGTTCGCAAGCTCTTTTGCAATAGGTGTTGTGCTGCGGTTGTTGCCACCAAGCTTCCAAGAACAAGTTAGGACTTGCACTATGAGGGGCGACACAGAAACACAGGATTTTCCACGAGTTCATATCACATTTCAGGAATGTGATGGTTGAACCCGTTGTCACTGAGGTCATCAATGACAAAGGTATATATTTGATATACAATTTTATAAATATTATAATCTTGCAAACACATTTGCAGTGTGAAGTATATTTGATACTTGTTCTGTTTTACTGAAAACAGGTCCTTCTGCATGAGAGGTGCTTGCTGGAGAGGAGGTGATGTTGCGTGTTGATGGCGAGCATGATGATGATGGCCAACGACACTCCCTCGACATTCATCACTTAGTTTATGTTTAGGAAGATTATTGTAATCAATAGATTGTGAACTCCTTTAGTGTGTCTCACATTTTGTGAGATGGTTATTCATATGAGCTTGTAACAAACAGTTGTTCCACTTTTATGAATGATCTCTATCTGTGTTCATATCTTATTTGATTACGTGTGAATTATCCTTGTTGTTTGAAACTAATTGATAATGCATGAACATTTGTAAAATATTGAACTGCATGGTTAAAATACCCAACTTAATGATATATTCATTAATGAATGAAACCATTGTTTGAATTCAAAAGTTATGTTGATAATATGTGAAAGTCATTCGATTTCTTGTCACATATAAATCATGCCTAAGTTCGGCAAAATAACTTGAACACCATGTATTACATGAATACAAAGTGTTTATTGAATTGTTAAAAGTAAATACATATTCGATGTATTGTAGTTTAACAAAAATGGTGATTATCATTATATGATTGTTTAAAAGTGTAAACTAGTTTACCAAAGGAAACATGAGTATGAAACTATTTGATATGATCAAAGTGTTTCATCAATAAAGGGTATAAATATAAAAGAGAATCTAATTACTATGATTTGATCAATAGTAATGAAATTCAACTTTATAAGATTGGCATAGAAGAAACTATGGTATGCAATGCGTTTGAAATGTCAAAATGCAAAGCATCACAATATGATATTAGATATCAAAGTGGGTGAATAGATGGCGCAAAATAAATTGTTGTAGTGTAGATGTAGAGAGCATTAATTAGAAATAGTTAGCACTCAATTAGAATATATAGTGAACCATTTGAATTCGTGAAAGCGGCTCCATATCTGGTATGGATCATCGTGGAAGTTTTGGGGTTATTCGATATAACTAAAAATATAGCGAATAAGTCCTTGTAGGGTATTCATTGGAAACTTTGAATACGAAATCCATAGCTGAAACCAAAAAGGGAAGCAAAACTAGTATTGCTTGGATTTGGTGCATTTTCGAGAAATTTCGCATTCAATGATATTTCTTGATTATGGAGCAAATGGAAGACAGTGAAAAACACGATGAGGTTTCAAAACCCTGCATCAGAGTGTTGAGAAGCGCAACGGACAACGTTCCTGAATGATTCTCTTCACAAAGGAAAGAATCAATGATAATGATCATTGTGTTTTCCCCACTAGTGTTTTCACTACATGAAGTAGGATTCAAAATGTAATCCATAACTTGTATGTAGACATTTGTGAATCATTTGTCATGATTCTTGGAATATGACATACCTACAAACTACTAAGGAAATAATGGTAAACTAAAATTATGAGAAATCCTAGAAGCAAAATTCCCTTGAGATTAGAAAGCAATTCGTTGCTAAATCTCACAAGTAAAGGAGTTACTTGAAATTTTCCCAAATGACTGCAAAGCCATAGTGGAAAAGGGGGTAAATGACAAAAGCACAATTTGTCAAGTATTGGACGAATTCAAATGAATTTGATTCAAGTGTGCTGAATGCCTAGTGGATTTAAAACTAGTAAAGTACTAGTATCTCATAGTGAATCTCCAAGTTTGATATTTGATCAAAGGATTTTGAAATTGTTCAAAATAGTGAGTGGATATGCAATTTGCATGAAATTGAGTGGGAACTATAAAAGTCTTCCTAAAACAATATGTGAATGACATATTTTTGAGTGGGAGCAATATAAGTCTCAAATTCAAATATGTAGGAACATAGTTTGAGTAAGAGTAGTGACTCATCCCAAATATGTTAGGAACATATTTTGAGTGGGAGCTTATAGAGTGATTCTTAAGTGTGTTAAGAATAAAAGCGCATGTACCGATAAATAATGATTTATAAGGTGTAGAAGTTGATAATAAGTGTATTGTGATATTATGTAGTATTCCTTAAGGGATTCTGAAAAGGGTTTCAGAATAGAAGTTAATTAAGGAACTGGTCCTTAAATAACTCAAGTTAGGAATAGTATTAAGTTTAACATCAATGGTTGAAAGAAAGAAAAGGATGATATCATCCACTATGTTGAGACATAGGTTCTATCTTAGAAAAACCATGATGATAACTTAACATAATATATGATCCAATAAGGAACGTTTTGAAAGTGATTAAGTTTGAATCACAGAACGTTGAGCTGAGTTTGTCTGCAGTGTCTAATAGAGAACTGTAGACATATTTGCCAAATCCATAAAGGATGACATATCTTAAAACATAAAGGGTTATGTTATAAGGGAATATGTTGGAAACTCCTGTAAATACCGATTAAAGTCAAGTAGGAAGCGAGGTGAACAAAAACATCGAAAGTTGCACAAAGTGCACTAGTGTTTCGATGAATACATTTATAATAATAGATAAGGGTACCATCTAAAGTGTTGTATAATGTTATGGTGGGGCTAGTTCGCTTTTAACGTAGAATGATGTGTCCTAGGGCACAATGCCCATGAGAAAGCCCTCGAGGTTGATCTAAAGTCACTGTAGGCTCCTGGAATCAGGCCTCGTTCTGCTGCCATAGTGACGATGCATACACACAGATGTTATCATGTGATGATAAAGTATTAATGTCAATCAAGGTGACATTAGTAAGTTGCAAAGGATTTGGGACTGTAAAGTACAGACCCAAGACTCAACGTCTTCCATGAGCAAGCATGTTTAGGGTACCGGATATATGGTGCCAACTATTAAGAACAAATGCAGCTAGTTTATTTATACTCTAGTGCAAGTGGGAGACTGTTAGAAATATGCACTAGAGACAAATAGTAAAAAGGACTATTATCATATTTCATAAAGTTTATGATTATGTTTTATATAAAGCCATAACTGTATTGAGTGGAAACATCAATACACGTGTGATATATAAACGAACCAGGGGTTCCCAGTGAAACTCTAGTCACTGGTTCATTGGTCAACAGATGATCAAGTTTCTTGATCATGTGGCATTTATGCCAGTTGGAAATGGATTCAAATCTTTCTGAGAATGAGATGATGAACCAATACCCAACCTAAACATCGTGACCTGATCATGTCACGAAGTTCAAGTTATGATGAATCGAAATGGATCCTCGTAGACTATTCCTTAGACTGTGAGGCTATATCAATCACTGTCTCCCAAGAGTGCTTAGATAGCATCAAGCGCCACTTGGTAATAAAGTGGTTATAAAGGTGTGTTCAGGTACTCGGAGGAAACCATAGAGGCAATATATGTCAAGAGCGGGATTTGTCCGTCCACGTGATGAAAAGATACTCAAGGTCCCACTCGGAGAAGTTATATCCAATAACTGTGCAGCGTGTGATTTGATCACAGGGATATCACTTGTCGAACGAGTCAAGTAGCATTGTTCAGTAGCGAGATTGAACACGACATGGTGATGTCATTGATCAGATCTCGGGCAATGCGAGTGTCGAGAGACAAAGGGAATAAGACACGACCATCCCGGTTCAAACGACGAAAGATCTTCGTGGAACGCACACGGGTCACAAGGCCATCCAGGTCCCTCTGTTGATCATTGGTATGGGAGTGTCCTGACCATGTATGGAGTGTTCCTGAACCGTAGGGTATCATTCTTAAGGGTTTGATAATGCTTAGAGAGTGTTTATAGGATCGGAAGAATCACCGAAGAATAGTAGAGAGAAAACCGGAAGGGTTTCGGTAAGTCCGGAGGATGTCTGGAGTGGAGGTGGAAGGTGTTCCATAGCCATAGAGATTGAATAATATGTGAATGAATGTTAAATAATGATGTAATCATTTATTCATAATTATTTAATAAGAGAAAATCAATTTAAAGGTGAAAAGGCTTAATGGGCCAATTTCGGAGGGAAGAGGGTTCATTAGAGAAAGGTGAGAGGGAGAAGGGCCAGAGGGGGTGGCCGGCGCCCTAGTGGGCTAGCCGTCCCGCACGGGGCCCATGGGGGTTGCTGGTGGCGCCACCCCTCCCCCTCTCCCTCTCCTTTAGTCCCACCCCGGGACTTTGAGGGAGGTAGTACCTCCCCTCCCCTATATATAGTGGGGGTATTTGGCCAGATAAATACACACAATATTCAATAAAGGTCTTCTCAGTTTTGGGAAGACCTCCAATTGATATTCTCTCTCTCTCATGACCGTGGTCCCAAGTTCAGACTGCGCGAATGAGAGACATCTTCACCGTGGAGAACCGTCACACTGCGGGATTTGGATCCAGGAGCTTTACTTTCGCAACTGCTGTTGGATCAGGGAAGCGGGAGTCATCGTCAGGCACCGGACATGTGTAACTCCCCGCGAGGTGTCACACTTGAGGCACTCAAGTCATTGGAGCCACAGGAGCGCAAGGACTTCATCATGACCTTGAGGTCGGCTTCGGCTCGTCTAGATCAACCATGCTCTCCTGAGCTTTGACAACGATTTTCGGTCTTCAAGGGTAAGTTCGCGAAAATTCCCTCCTGTTACTGTATTACTAATAGATAGGTCCTGACAGCATCAGGGGTTCAAGGGCATAGGGTAAAAATTTATTGTTTTCATACGCGGAACCCCTACAATATGAACTCGTGGAAATCCTGTGTTTCCGCGTCGCCTCTCATAATGCAAGTCCTGACTTGTGCTTGGTATCTTGGTGGCAGCGACCGTAGCACAACGCCATTTGAAAAAGATCCCGTCATCCAGCTATCCAGGAAGTATGCAGGCCTCATGTAGGCATCATGCATGCGCTCCAAGTGGTCGTCAAGTGATGAGTTATGCTCCATCTTAATGGAGAGGAAGTCTCCCATCAGCTCATGCTCCCATATGCGTGCTTGCTCCACGAAATGTGTCCTAACCTGTAGCATTACTGTACGAGGGTTGACATAACCCACGACAAGCCAAAGCTCGTCCACCATTCTGAAATGCATTGTAACTGAAATGAATGAGGCCATATCCCGACGGTAATAGCGTTCTCCCCGCTGCTCTGGGGTCTTTATATCACTGGGCTGATCCAAATCCATCTCGTCGAGTATGTAGTCGACCACGTTATTCTCGCTAAGGAGAATGTGGAGACCCGCAACCCATATAGAGAAGTTTGATCCATCTAGTCTGAGCTTCTCTCCTTCTAACCAATCGTCAACAGGAAAGGTAGCATCAAGGAGAACCATTTTCTACATTTATAATTGTGAAAGGAATTTAGACTAAGTTTATAATTAGATGAGATAATAATAACTCCACTTAGAAACACCTATCCCCTGAAGGGTTCCTAGTGATAACACTACCCCTTTTCCACACATCTCTCCCGATCATCACGGCCATCAATGTGGGTTCTAGGGTGGACGCTAAACATCGGTCACATCATTCATGCGACTCGTGCTCGATCTTTCAACCATCCGTGTTCCGAGGCCACGTCTCTGTAACATGCTAGGATCGCCAACTCAACCTTAGTGTATTCGCTGTGCAACATGGCTTACACCCACTGTATGCGAACATAGATATGTCTGACACCCGATCATCACGACCTGCCTGATACCGAAGAACTTTCTTGGTGGTGCACACTAAGGGGGAACACAATCATTAGTAATGTTAACAGGGATCATCTTATTAGGCTACCGTTGAGTATCTAATACTAGCACACAATAAGATATACAAACAATAACATTGAATGTAAATGCGATGTGATATGGTCCTTCACGTCGTGATCTCCATCCGTCGTCATCGGATTCCGGCGCCAGGGCTACAGCGGCGTAGACACCAGGGTACCGGTGTCTTTCCAGTGTGGTAGTCCGTCACCTCCGTGACTATCTACTACTACATAACATAAGGTAATCACTTTACCTTTGCCACAACCATATCACAAAGCAATGCTCCCTGCAAAACAAAGTTAGACGCCTCTACTTTATCTTTGCATGTTTTACGTGGATGAATGGGCTTTCGCACAAGAACCGTTCTTACCTATGAACTGTCACCACAATGCTGATCAAGTAGTTGTCTATACTACACCCCTTTCGGGGACCTCCGCTGCAAATGGCATACCAACTAATGCGAGAGAGACAGACACCCCCCAAAGCCACTTTATACGGTACAAGCCGTATGTCAAGCATGGACCAGTCTCGCGAATGAACGCGTAAAGTCGGTTGGGGCCGCTTCATCAAGCATTACTGTGGTATAAACAAGTACACGTGGGAGGGTAACAACTAAAAGATCAACGCCCACACGCTACATCTCGTGTGTTCTACCCGTACTAGAAGTACTACACATAGATCTAGCTCTCAAACCACTGTAGGGGTTCCGTCTATGAAAACAATAATTTTTACCCTACGTCCCTGAACCCCTGATGTTGCCAGGACCTATCTATTAGTAATGCAATAACGGGAAGGGCTTTTAGCAAACTTACCTTTGAAGACCGAAAAGTGTTAGCAACCCTGCAATCAAGATACAAGAAGTCTCTTGTGTCCCCAACACACCCAATACACTTGTCAGGTGTATAGGTGCACTAGTTCGGTGAAGAGATAGTAAAATAGAAGTGGTATGGATATAAGACAACGGTGCTAGAAAATAGCTTGATGGCGTGAAAGAGACTAAAGGCAAACTGAAATAAAGATGGAATCAAGCAAACATGTAACATATCTAATTGCAAATGGTGTTTCAATGTTTAGAAACAAGGCCTAGGGATCATACTTTCACTAGTGAACACTCTCATATAAATATCTTCTCTTCATGATACTATGCTGAACTACTCTCTGGTTGGACACTCTAATCCATGGTAGGGCTATAACAGCAGACCTCAAAGTAAGCCTTTCCCATCTAGAAAACCCCACATTGTCACCTTGAGCACTAGATGGTTCCAACAAACACCACAATTTCATAAAGACATCCAACTCCAAATATAACTCATAACAAGTATTTGTAATCTCTAGCCTAAGTGCCACCATGGTGTGCACGCTATCACTTTCACACACATGGGGAGAGAAGAGATCTATTAAAGCACTTAAGTAGCAAGGTAGACCTACTTGATTACAAAGCTCATGATCACAATATGATCATGCATAGAGAGAGATGAACACATAGCTACCGGTAGAAACCTTAGCCTCGAGGAAGAACTACTCCCTCATCATCATGGGAATCAGCAACCACGTGGAGATGGTGGTGGAGATCGATGGAGATGGCTCCAGGGGCACTTCCCCGTCCCGGCAGGGTGCCGAAACAGAGACTTTCTGTGCCCCGAATCTCCCCTTTGGTGGCGGCGGTGCTGCAGAACTTTTCGTGGCTAGAGGCTTGACGATTTAGGGTTTTCGTCCTAGGGGCTTCTTATAGGTGAAGGGGCAAGGTTGGTGGCCGGCCAGGGGGCCCACACCATACCCAATTGCGGCCTAGGGATGCCCGCGCCAAGGGGGTGGGGGGGGGTGTGGCTGCCCTGTGGACCCCCTCCGTCTCATCTTCTGGCTCCGTGAGTCTTCCGGTAAAATATCAACTTTGGCTTTTGTCCCATCCAATTCCGAGAATATTCATTTTCTGACTTTTATGGAACCAAAAACAGAAGAAAATAGGCAACTTGCACTGTGGCATCTTGTTAATAGGTTAGTCCGAGAAAGTGTATAAAAGGTACTCCAAAGTGTGGACAAAACATAAGAAAGTATATATAAAACAAGCATGGAACATCAAAAATTATAGATACGTTTACAACGTATCATCCTGCGGCTCCAACGACTTGAGTGCCTCAAGTGTGACACCTCGCAGGGAGTTACACACGTCCGGTGCCTGACGATGACTCCCGCTTCCCCGATCCAGCAACAGTTGCAGAAGTAGAGCTCCTGGATCCGAATCCCGCAGTGCGACGATGCTCCGCGGTGAAGATGTCTCTCGTTCCCACAATCCGAACTTGGGACCACAGTCACGAGAGATAGAGAGATAGAATATCAATTGGAGGTCTCCCCAAAAGTGAGGAAACCTTTATTGAATATTGTGTGTCTTTATCTGGACAAATACCCCCCACTATATATAGGGGAGGGGAGGTACTACCTCCCTCAAAGTCCCGGGGTGGGACTAAAGGAGAGGAGAGGGGGAGGGGTGGGGCCGCTGGCCACCCCATGGGCCCCGCACGGGAGGGGGGCACTAGGGTGCCGGCCACCCCCTTTGGCCCTTCTCCCTCTTGCCTTTCCCTAATGGGCCCTCTTCCCTCCGGAATTGGCCCATTAAGCCTTTTGACCTTTAAATTGATTTTCTCTTTTATGAAATAATTATGAATAAATGATTAAATCAATATTTAACATTCATTCACATATTATTCAATCTCCGTGGCTATGGAACACCTTCCACCTCCACTCCGGACATCCCCCGGACTTACCGAAACCCTTCCGGTTTTCTCTCTACTATTCTTTGGTGATTCTTCCGATCCTATAAACACTCTCTAAGCATCATCAAACCCTTAAGCGTGATACCCTATGGTTCGGGAACACTCCAGACATGGTCAGGACACTCCCGGACCAATGATCGACAAAGGGACTTGGATGGCCATGTGACCCCTGTGCATTCCATGAAGATCTTTCATCGTTTGAACCGGGACGATCGTGTCTTATTCCCTTTGTATCTCGACACTTGCATTGCCCGAGGTCTGATTAATGACATCACCATGTCGTGTTCAATCTCGTTACTGAACAATGCTACTTGAATCGTTCCAACAAGTGATATCCTTGTGATTAAATCACACGCTGCACATCTATTGGATATAACTTCTCTGAGTGGTCCCTTGAGTATCTTTCCGTCACGTGGACGGACAAATCCCGCTCTTGACATATATTGCCTCTACGGTTCCTTCGAATACCTGAACACACCTTTATTGTCATTGTATTACTATGTGACGTTTGATGCTATCTAAGAACTCTCACGAGACAGTGATTGATATAGTCTCACGGTCTAAGGAATAGTCTACGAGGATCCATTTCTAATTATCGTAACTTGAACTTCGTGACATGATCAGGTCACGATGTTTAGGTTGGGTATTGGTTCATCATCTCATTCTCAGAATGAGTTGACTCCATTTCCAACTAGCATGAATGCCACATGATCAGGAAACTTGATCATCTGTTGACCAATGAACCAGTGACTAGAGTTTCACTAGGAACCCCTGGTTGTTTATATATCACACGTGTATTGATGTTTCCACTCAATACAGTTATAACATGATATAAAACTTAATCATAAACTTTATGAAATATGATAATAGTCCTTATTACTATTTGTCTCTAGGGAATATTTCCAACAACATTATGGGCGAATACCAACATATAATCCAGCTGGAGGCTTTGAGGAATTCTGGTTCGCCCATGGATGCCTATTTAAAATCCAATAACCCCCGAGGGTATGATATTAACCCCATGCTCTTGGATATTTTGCATGCAAAGAAATTTGCAGGAGATGGTACGGAGGATCCGTATGAGCATGTAGGGTTCTTTAAAGATATTTGTGGGACTTTCCACCTTAATCTACAAACTAAGGATGAGATTAAATTCGCTCTCTTTGCTCAAACTCTCATTGATGAGGCTAGTCCTTGGTACATTCAAAGTTCTGCGAAGATTACTAATTCCTGGGAGAGTTAGCCTCTTTAGTTTTAGTTGATTTCTTTCCCAGAACAAAAACTCTTGGCGTGAGACGCATGATCACAAATTTTAAAGGAAAACCTAAAGAAATCTTGCATGAAGGATGTACAAGGTTTCGGGGATTGCTTGATCGTTGTCCCCATCATAGTTTCCCACCTTGGCTGGTGATACACACCTTCTACGCAGGTTTGCACGATAATAACATAAATGAACTCGACTCCCTTACCAATTGGTCATTCACCAAATTCAGTGTTGAAAGGGCATGGAATTTGGTAGACACGGTGAATAGGATAGAGAAATCTTATTGTGAGGCTGAGTTTAATAAAGAGAATCCCCTAAAATAATTTCTAGCTTCAGGAAAGATAGAAAAACTGCTCAGAAATTTTAATCTTGACCATCGCATGATTATTGAAATTATTAGAACTTATGATGACTACCTTTAGATTCCAAAATATTAGGAACGCTATACACCACATGTGGAAGAGAAAACCTCTAAATCTTGCCACAATGATAAATATTCGCAAATGCAGAAGAAAATGTTAGCTGAGGAAGAAACCATTCTAACCAAAGTAATGGATAGCAGAGGTGAAGGGAATAAAAGAATAGGAAGGTTAGCTAAGAATATGGGAGCCATTGAACAGAATATTGGGATAGTAAAAGAACTTCTGGAACCTGAATTGTTCAAGGATGAAGTGATCATGGTAAGTAAAGAATCCTCCAAAATGATAGGGGGCAAGTTTGATGGTAAGACACTACAAGAAAAGTTGGCTTTTACAACAGACGATTTTCGTGGTTGAAAGCCCGTTTTTCGTGGCTAAAAAGTCTTCCGCGACGGATGACCTTCGTGGTAAAAGCCCCATCACAAATGAATCAACCACAGGTTTTTTCGACCGTGGCGGATCACACCCTTCCGCCACGAAAACTTGTTCCGTCGTAGATCTGTTCGCCAGCTGTACTGACTGCTGATGTCACATAACCTGCCACGTGGCAGCCACCGTTAACGTCCAGTTACCGCCGTTAATGGTCACAGAAACCATGGTGGAAGCTAGGCCCAGCCAAGGCCTGCTAATAATTAAATGGGCCGTTCCATGTGGAAAGCCCAATAGGAACATTGCCCTTTACTGTTTCGTCCTGCACTGTTTAGAATCGGCCTAGTACTGCAGCCAACACCGGCCCGTACACTTTCAGGCCTGACACTGGTTCGGCCTATTTAAGGCCCAAGTTGGCCCAATATTGTGCTGTCACTTGAGGCCTGCACCAAGACGGCCCGGCACTATTCAAGCTGTTGCCAATCTAGCCTTTTATTGTTTAGTCCTATTAGTGTTCTAGCCTTTTTGGAATTTCCCCGTTTACTGTTTAGGTCCTTTAGAGTTTGGGATTTTTCTCATTCAGGCCGGTACTATTCGGCATGTTACTATACTGGCCTGCCACCGTACTAGCCTTTTACTGTACTGGCCTACCATCGTTCTGGCCTTTTACTGTTCTGGCTATTTACTATTGAGCCCATTTACGGTTCCAGACTTTCACTGTTCCGGCCTTTTCTCTGCTCTGGCCTTCTACTATTATGGCCTTCTACTGTTCTGGCCTTTTACTATTCTGGCCTTTTACTGTTCTGGCCTTTTACTGTTTTGGCCTTTTACCGGCCTGGCCTTCTACCGTTATGGCCTTTTACTATTCTGGTTGTTCACTGTCCTGTCCTTTTACTGTTCTGGCCTTTTACCGTATTGGCCTTCTACCGTTATGGCCTTTTATTGTTCTGGTCATTTTGGGCCGTCCATGCGCATGTTGTTTCAATGTTTGGCATGTTACTGCTCTAACCTGTTACTGTTTCAGCCTTTTTTGCTAGAGCCTTCTTTTGGCAGAATAGGTGAATATCAAGACATCAATTAATAAACACGCACAAATTAAAACTACTTATTACACAACAATAAAAGTTTGTTACAACAGGTTATACAACAAGATCGAAATCCTGAAAGATTACAATGTGTCAGTATCATCAATAAGAGAATGGTACATGGCGATTCGCTTAACTGTATCATATGTCCTCTTCTTCAATATTTTAGCTATAGATCTAAGAGCAGCTACGCCCTTTCGTTATGCATGCAATACAACCTTTATATATTTATCACCTGCAGGAATTGTTCTAGGTGGACTGTTAAGTAAGTTGTTTTCTTCGGAAATGCAATGGGGGGATGAATAGGAAGAGGGATCACAACTTTCAGTCCTGCCTTCCAAGGACTCCTCCTGGGTTTTGACTATAGTCTGCTAAAATATGGTGAAATAGGTTAAAACAAAGAACAAGGGAAACAAGTAGTATTATACAAAGTAGAGATCATTTAAAGTAAGTATGAACTTACAATATCACGTTCAGGCTGACAGTAGCTCCTCGAGCGGGTGCGACTCCTGGTCAATCTACCAAAAGAATCTGAGCCGAGCAGTTGGAACTCTGGTCCTTGTACTCCATTGTCATTTCTCTGCATGGCATTTAAAACCAAGTTAGCTGGTTTGGAAGGATGAAAACTCTTGAAAAACACCAAAAACATAGCATTAAAAATGACCAGATATATGATTCAAACTAGATGAACATTTTCTAAATTAATCATTCGCAGATAGAAACACAATAGAGCATGAATGCAAATGTCATGGCAAGGTCTTAGGTACATTGACTTATTAACTTATTAGGCATGCAAGTTATACAACTTATTAACATGATAAGAAACTGGCCAAAGTAACACAAGGAAACCTCACACTTCAGCCTTGTTGGGCGTCAGATTGTCAGTGTTGGATCCTCTATGAGCTGTTTGCATGACCTGTGCGAGCGCTTGGAAAGAATAGCATCTATGAGTTGGTGTTGGAGGATTAAACCAATAGCGTGAGAATGTAAGAAAGGGAATACAAGCGAGAAGCTAATGATGTGGATAGGACCTACCAGATGAAGGGTGCAAACGAAATGGCAATAGCATCCAGGGTATTGAGCAACATCCTAACGATTTCTTAGCTGAGCATTATGCTTATTTTCGTCGAATAGAATGGCATTACCTAATTTATAGAAAGTATATCAAATTTTGATCTATAAAGTGCATGATACCTGCTTGGTTAGTGTTTATGGTTTGAGGGTTTGGGGTTTTAGGGTTTAGGTTTTAGGGGTTGTTTAGGGTTTAGGGTTTAGGGAATTTTCGATAATGCTCAAGATTTATGCTTATATTCGTCGAATAAAATGGCGTTACCAAATTAAATGAAAGTATATCAAATTTTGATCTATAAGTGCATGCTACGTGCTTGGTAAGGGTTTAGCGTTTCAAGTTTTAGGGGTTTAGGGTTTGGGGTTTCAAGAATTTTGAATAATGTTCAATATGGTTTATGCTCATATTCGTGGAATAGAATGGGATTACATCAATTTATTGAAAGTATCTCAAATTTTGATCTATAAGTACACGATACCTGATGTGGGTAGGGTTTATGGGTCAAGGGTTTAGGGCTTTAGGTTTTTACGGTTTATTTTTTATGGGTTGTTTAGGGTTTAGGGTTTAGCGAATTTTTAATAATGCTCAAGATTTATGCTTATACTCATAGAATAGAATGGTGTTACTGATTTAATGAAAGTATCTCAAATTTTGATCATTGTGTACATGACACCTTCTTGGTTAGGGTTTATGACTAAGGGTTTAGGACTTTAGGGTTTAGGGTTTAGGTTTTAGGGGTTGTTTAGGGTTTAGGGTTTAGGGAATTTTTGATATTGCTCAAGATTTATGCTTATATTCGTCAAGTAGAATGGTGTTACCCAATTTAATGAAATTATCTTAAATTTTGATCTATAAGTGCATGCTATGTTCTTGGTCAGGGTTTAGGGTTATAGGGTTTAGGGGTTTATGATTTCAGTTTTAGGGGTTTAGGGGATTCGTGAATTTTCAATATTGTTCAAGCTTTATGCTTATATTTGTGGAATAGAATGGTGTTACCCAATTAAATTAAAGTATCTCAAATTTTGATCTATAAGTGCACGATACCTTCTTCGTCAGGGTTTAGGGGTTTAGATTTTATGGTTTAGGATTTCGTGAATTCTCAATAATATGTTCAAACTTTATGGTTATATATATTCATGGAATAGAATGGTGTTACCGCAATTTAATGAAAGTATCTCAAAATTTGATCTACTAGTCGATGATACCCTGCTTGGTCATATTTTTTGTTAAATACAATTGAAGGTACCCAAGTACTAAAACAAGGGAGAAACACCAATAGTTCCATGAGATTTAGGCGCTATTTGGTTGGGCTCTAATTCTGGCTTTTGATTTTTGTCTCCTAAAGCCAGGAACGTGTTTTTGGCTTTGTTTTTTAGCTTTTACTCTGACATAGTGGAATGATGGTATAAGCCAAGAGAAAAATTCTAAAATGGCTTATAAAATAAAGATAAAAGCGATAGCTAAGCTTAACCAAACAACCCCTCAACTTCTTGATATGAATGCTAATAATGTAGCCTAATTTGAGACCTTTTGAAAGAAAAATCTAAATAAAAAAATATAAATTGAAGCCATGTCTTTCTTTCGTAGAGTATTTTGTTATGTGCACTGCCTAGTTTCCATGAAAAGTATGCTAAAATTTGACAACTTTCGAAGAAACCCGTATCACAATATGGCGTACCATGTATGAACATTCATGGCTTTCAAACGAGATGGCCAAGGTCTTGGCAATATATTTGCCATAGTTTATGATAACGTGTCCATGTTTGGTAGATCGGTGCATAACTACATATTAGCATTTCAAACAATGTTTACAAAAAAGGGTGCATCCAAGTCGAAGTTATTTTAAATTGTCTAAGTGACAACAATGGCTTCCGTTGTGAAGCAACTACAAAGATTATATGTGGTTCAAAATCTCACCGCACCAATTTTCTCATAGAGTATAATTTTTCTGACCAATAATGCCCAAGTTTCATGAATTTTCAAGTTTTTGAGCCAGGTTCGATGATTTTAACGATTTTATCTCGGTTTAGCGAAAAATGTTCGAATTTTGAACAACAAGCGATGGGAATCTCTACTTCCCATAATTCTAGCTCACTAACATGTGGGTCACTTGCATAGTGGGTCCAAAAAGTCAGTGTAGGTAGGAGTGGGAGGGCAGGTAAATATTGAATAAGGGCTAGGAAACGTCGATGGGGTGATGCACTTGGGAGAACACAAATTTACCACCTATATCCCTCTGTTATTACAGTGCTCCCTCAAATTCTTGTTTCTGGAGCAGGGATAGAAGAGGAATTTTGCATTCTAGAAAGAGGTGAAGCATGTTTGAATGGATGCGCGGGATATTTTATTGCATGGGTGCGATTTTGGGCGTCGTACCAAAATTTTAAGGTCGAAGCTTCTAGCATACGCTACTCCGGCGTGGGGCCTCTCAGACACGTTGTCACCGCCTAGACCCACACGCCAGCGAGATTTGCTTCCCAGCATTTAAACGACTTTCTAGGCATTTGGTGAAATTTTCGAACAATTTAAGGCTTTCAAGAAGATGATCATCATCCAAAAAAAGGTGACCAAGGTCATGGAAATAGTTTATGATGATGTGTCCGTATTTGGTAGATGGGTGCATTGATGTCTACGCACTTCTATTCTTGTAGACAGTTGTCGGGCCTCCAAGTGCAGAGGTTTGTAGAACAGCAGCAAGTTTTCCCTTAAGTGGATCACCCAAGGTTTATCGAACTCAGGGAGGAAGTGGTCAAAGGTATTCCCTCTCAAGCAACCCTGCAATCAAGATACAAGAAGTCTCTTGTGTCCCCAACACACCCAATACACTTGTCAGGTGTATAGGTGCACTAGTTCGGCGAAGAGATAGTGAAATACAAGTGGTATGGATATAAGACAACGGTGCTAGAAAATAACTTGATGGCATGAAAGAGACTAAAGGCAAACTAAAATAAAGATGGAAACAAGCAAACATGTAACAGATCTAATTGCAAACGGTGTTTCAATGCTTAGAAACAAGGCCTATGGATCATTCTTTCACTAGTGAACACTCTCATATAAATATCTTCTCTTTATGAAACTACGCTGAACTACTCTCCGCTTGAGCACTCTAATCGATGGTAGGGCTATAACAGCACACCTCAAAGTAAGTCTTTCCCATCTAGAAAACCCCACACTGTCACCTTGAGCACTAGATGGTTCCAACAAACACCACAATTTCATAAAGACATCCAACTCCAAATATAACTCATAACAAGTATTTATAATCTCTAGCCTAAGTGCCACCATGGTGTGCATGCTGTCACTTTCACACACATGGGGAGAGCAGAGATCTATTAAGCACTTGAGTAGCAAGGTAGATCTATAGATTACAAGCTCATGATCTCAATAAGATCATGCATAGAGAGAGAGAGATGAACACATAGCTACCGGTAGAACCCTTAGCCTCGAGAGAGAACTACTCCCTCCTCATCATGGGAATCAGCAATGGTGATGGAGATGGTGGTGGAGATCGATGGAGATGGCTCAAGGGGCACTTCCCCGTCCCGGCAGGGTGTCGGAACAGAGACTTTCTGTCCCCTGAATCTCCCCTTCGGTGGCAGCGGTGTTGCGGAACTTTTCGTGGCTGGAGGCTTGATTATTTAGGGTTTTGGTATCGGGAGGCTCTTATAGGCGAAGGAGGCAAGGTCGATGGGCGGCCAGGGGGCCCACACCATGCCCTGGCGCGGCCTAGGGCTGCCCGCGCCTGGGAGGGGGGGGTGTGGCCACCCTGTGGCCCCTCTCCAACTCTCCTTCTGGCTCCGTGAGTCTTCGGGGAAAATAGTAACTTTGGCTTTTGTCCCGTCCAATTCCGAGAATATTCATTTCCTAACTTCCTGGAACCAAAAACAACAGAAAACAGGCAACTGGTACTATGGCATCTTGTTAATAGGTTAGTCCAAGAAATCATATGAAAAGTACTCCAAAGTTGGAACAAAACACAAGAAAGTAGATAAAACCAAGCATGGAACATAAAAAATTATAGATACATTTGCAATGTATCAAAATCCCCAAGCTTAACTCCTGCTCGTACTCGAGTAGGTAAGTGATAAAAAGAAAGAATAATTTTTGAGGTGACATGCACCATCAAAGACTTGATCAAAGTATTTGCAAAACATTCAAAGCTGGGATCATAGTACTTCAATCATAACATGAAAGACAAAGTTCTAGCAATAAGCAAAGAAACTATGATGCAACATGAAAAGACCCAAACAAAAGATTCATGAATAACAATGCTTTGCAAGACGTTTGTTTGTTTCACATAAAGAAAACATAGCATAATAGTATTCAACTTGTCCCTCAATAGAGTAGCAAATATAAATGCATAGGACACCTTCAAAGTTCATAAGAGTGACTAGATACAATAGTTTAAAACAAGCAATATCAAGGTATGCATCAATCAACTAGTCTTGGGACAATGCACATAGAACTAAGAATGGCCACTATGCTCTCAAATTAGGTGCATAAAGTTAGAAGGTGGAGACTCAATATAATGGTGGAAGAAAGGCCTTCATAGAAGGAAGCAGGGATTCAAGTCTCATAAAGAGCTTCCAAAAATTATGGTACTTATAGATTTCAGCTCTCATTGCCTCTATCATAAGCATCTTGAAGTGATTAAGGTTAAAGTGAACAAACTATGGTGTACATGCTTGACGAAGTATAAGTCAGAAATCTCATGTCCCTTGTATACGAGGGCCACTCCTCATGCTACTCAAGTTTAGTCACCGGTAAGTTCTTGTCATCGTAAGTACATGTGTATCATAGAGAACCACCAACGGGGTACCCCTTGCCCGATGATACGGAAGAATCCCCATATCAAAATGACAAGGCAAGCAGACAACAAGCATCTCAGCAATCTTCTTATTTACCATGGGAATATGGTGCTTTTTTCTCTCTTTCCTCTTTTCATAATCTCTTTTTTTTCCTTTTCTCTTTTTTTCTCAATAGGACTCTTTTTTATAAGAAGAATGCTTCATAGGAAGCTCATTATGGTTACGTCGCAGGTTTCCACCATGTCAGCATGGATTAGACCAGCGGCCCAGGCGTTTCTCTAACACATATACATAATTCCATGGACTTACAAGCTCCCCTTTCATTTCACATCGATGACATCCATATACAAAAGAGCATGATATCAACTAGGTACAAGTACCAAGTGCAATGTTGAAAGCATTCCCCATGAAAGCATGGTTCTGCTAATTCCCAACAAATAAGTGTAAGCATATACAACATAGAAGATACAATGGTTCAAGTTTATTAAGGGCAAGTAAAGTAAAGTGTGCCATCAAGTTCGTGAGAGCTTTAATCACTAGTTTTCTCATAACAAGTTTAATTTGGAAGGTAAACAAAAACATGAATATACTTGGAATAGCATAAGCTAATAGGTAGGTATGGTGGACTCTATGGAATAACTTGGTTTAAGGAGTTGGATGCATGAGTGGAACTCATACTTGGTTGTGGAGGCTAGCAAAAGACTGGGAGCGATAAACTAAGAGAGCAATAATGGCCATAATCATGCAGAGCGACAAAACATCATTGATCAAAGCATAAAGTGATACTACAAGTTTAAAACTAAGGGATCATAAAGGCTATGGTGACTTGGGATAGTCATAACATGGTGTGAGCATGCGCCAAGTCAACCCAAATAAAGCATCAAAGGAGAATACCACAATACTATGCTTTAATATGCTAAAACAACGCATGATTCATCCAAGGCACATTAAGCAATCTCAATTGTTTATAACAAGTCATGCTACAACAAAGAATACTAAGCATAAAGCCAAAACAGTATCAAGCATGGCATGACAAAGCATAGGCCACAGTCAAAAACAAACTCTCTTTACCACTTAAGCATGAAGTTTCCTACTCTTTTCCAATCCAAACCAAACTATTTGAAAACCAATGTATGAAAGAGGGGGTCCAACCAATTTATTCAGAAAACTAAGAAAACCAAGCAAAACGAAAAACCAAAACCAAAACGAAAAAGAAGACGCTCCAAGAACAACACAACTGTGCATGAAACAATACAAATGAAGTGTTTGCAAGAAACCTGGGATTTTTATTGATGAAGAAGGGGATGCCTTGGGCATCCCCAAGATTTGACGCTTGTACTTCTTAGATATAATTCTTGGGGTGACACACGTGGCATCCCCAAGATTGAGCTTTAGTCCATCCTTCATCTCATTACTTATTCCTTCCATACATCTGAAATTTTTCTTCATATAAAACTTCACACAATCTTTATTACCAACATTAGTGCACTCAAGATAAATAAGTCTTAAGGTTGAGTTCTAACACCAAATAAACTTCCATTAGAACATTAGCTACTGTAGCACTTCCCTCAAAAAGCTCAATTCCCCAAAATAACTCAAAAAGGAACCAACAAGAAGCAAATGAAGAAAATGGCAGAAATCTGTCAAAACAGACCAGCAGGTAAAGACGAATTTTTTCGAAGACCTTCTGTTGCTCAAATAAAAAAGTGTTGAACTAATGAAAGTTAGATAACAACCTAGGGCAGAAGCACAAAAATTCACGCCTCAAAAAGACGTTCAGAGATTTTACACGAATTTTTATGGTGAAGTACAAAAATCTGTTTCGGGACAGCAACTTTCCCAATCATTACTTCTCTCTCATTAGAGGTTACTCTTGGAACAAAAAGCAAATAAAAAGGATAAGGAGCGGTTATTACTGAAGTAATAACTTCCAAGACTCATCTAAAACTTTTGGGTTATCTCCCAATAAGTACTTTTCTTTAACGCCTTTAAGTTAGGCATGATAGTTTGAGAAGATGCTCACATAGGAAATATGAACTGAAGTAAAAGAGAGCATCAAGAAGCAAATTCAAAACACATTTAAGTCTAACCCACTTCCTATGCATAGGAATCTTGTAAAGAAACAAGTCATGAAAGCACAAAGCAACAAGCATAGGAAAGCAAAACAAGTGCAACTTCAAGACTTTCAACATAAAGAGGGGAAACTTAATATTATTGAGATGCATAAAACCATGCTTCCCTCTCTCATAATAACTTTCAGTAGCATCATGAATGAAATTAACAATATAACTATCACATAAAACATTCTTATCATGAGCCACATGCATATAATCATTATTACTCTCCACATAAGCATAGTTATTCTTATTAAATATAGTGGGAGCAAATTCAACAAAATAGCTATCATTATTATTCTCATCACCATAATCATCAAATATAGGAGGCATATTGTAGTCATAATTAATTTCCTCCTCAATAATAGGTGGACTGAAAATATCATATTCATCATTGTAATCATCATATATTGGAGGTTTGGTATCATCATAAGCAATAGAATAGCTATCTTCCAGAGCTAGGGAACTAAAAATATCATTTTCATAAAAACTAGCTTCCCCAAGCTTAGACTTTTCCATAGCATTAACAATAATGGTGTCCAAAGAATCATACTAATAACATTGCTATTAGCACGCAAATAAAGTTCCGTAGGTTTTTAATTTTCTCTTCAAACACTTCATGTCCTAACTCAAGATAAATACTATAAAGCTCTCTAATTTTGTTGTTGTTTTCCATTAAGACTAACTAGTGAAAACAAGAAACAAAAAGACAAAATTGCAGAACCTAAAGGAAATAACTTCGAGCACTCACACCAGAGGATGTGAGTACCTTTTACCTTACCTCCCCGGCAACGGCGCCAGAAAATAGCTTGATGTCTACGCACTTCTATTCTTGTAGACAGTTGTTGGGCCTCCAAGTGCAGAGGTTTGTAGAACAGCAACAAGTTTTCCCTTAAGTGGATCACCCAAGGTTTATCGAACTCAGGGAGGAAGTGGTCAAAGGTATTCCCTCTCAAGCAACCCTGCAATCAAGATACAAGAAGTCTCTTGTGTCCCCAACACACCCAATACACTTGTTAGGTGTATAGGTGCACTAGTTCGGCGAAGAGATAGTGAAATACAAGTGGTATGGATATAAGACAACGGTGCTAGAAAATAACTTGATGGCATGAAAGAGACTAAAGGAAAACTGAAATAAAGATGGAAACAAGCAAACATGTAATAGATCTAATTGCAAATGGTGTTCCAATGCTTAGAAACAAGGCCTACGGATCATACTTTCACTAGTGAACACTTTCATATAAATATCTTCTCTTTAAGATAATACGCTGAACTACTCTCCGGTTGAACACTCTAATCGATGGTAGGGCTATAACAGCACACCTCAAAGTAAGTCTTTCCCATCTAGAAAACCCCACATTGTCACCTTGAGCACTAGATGGTTCCAACAAACACCACAATTTCATAAAGACATCCAACTCCAAATATAACTCATAACAAGTATTTGTAATCTCTAGCCTAAGTGCCACCATGGTGTGCACACTGTCACTTTCACACACATGGGGAGAGCAGAGATCTATTAAGCACTTGAGTAGCAAGGTAGATCTATAGATTACAAGTTCATGATCTCAATAAGATCATGCATAGAGAGAGAGATGAACACATAGCTACCGGTAGAACCCTTAGCCTCGAGAGAGAATTACTCCCTCCTCATCATGGGAATCAGCAATGGTGATGGAGATGGTGGTGGAGATCGATGGAGATGACTCCGAGGGCACTTCCCCGTCCCGGCAGGGTGCCGGAATAGAGACTTTCTGTCCCCCGAATCTCCCCTTCAGTGGTGGCGGCACTACGGAACTTTTCATGGCTGGAGGCTTGATTATTTAGGGTTTTGGTATCGGGAGGCTCTTATAGGCGAAGGAGGCAAGGTCGGTGGGCGGCCAGGGGGCCCACACCATGCCCTGGCGCGGCCTAGGGCTGCCCGCGCCTGGGGGGTGGCCACCCTGTGGCCCCTCTCCGACTCTCCTTCTGGCTCCGTGAGTCTTCCGGGAAAATAGTAACTTTGGCTTTTGTCCCGTCCAATTCCGAGAATATTCATTTTCTGACTTCCTAGAACCAAAAATAGCAGAAAACAGGCAACTGGCACTATGGCATCTTGTTAATAGGTTAGTCCAAGAAATCATATGAAAAGTACGCCAAAGTTGGAACAGAACACAAGAAAGTAGATAAAACCAAGCATGGAACATCAAAAATTATAGATACATTTGCAATGTATCATGCATCTTTGCAAGTCAACCAATATGTCTGGTTCGAAATTTGAAGTTTGTTTTCGACTTTCCAAGTAACAACAATGTGTTTTGTTGTGAAGCAACTACAAAGATGATGGCTCAAGTGCCACCGCCCCCTTTTTTCACACAAAGTATAACACTCTTTCAAGCTTCTAGGCTAAATTTGTGCAATAAAATAATTTTTTGGGCTGGATGATTGAATGGATGGGCGGGACGTTTGAATGGGTGGGCGGGATATTTCGGCACTCTGCCGAAATTTTGAAGTTGAAGCTTCTAAGGTAGGGTACTCCCACTTGGGATGCTATCCCTATCAGATGGACCCACAGGCATGTATGCTTCCAGCATTTAATGAGTTTATAGACATCTGCCGAAATTAATGAACATTAATTCAATGATTTCAAACAAGAGGAGAAGGGATAGAAGAGGAATTATGCATTCTAAAAAAGATGAAGTATGTCTGAATGGATCCGCAGGATATTTGAATGGATGTGTGCGATGTTTGGTGATGACCCACAAGTATAGGGGGTGTATCGTAGTACTTTCGATAAATAAGAGTGTCGAACCCAACGAGGAGCAGAAGGTGTTGACAAGTGGTTTGGATTAGGAATTCTCTGTAAATACTTAGCAAACGGATTTTTAGGGGTTTTTTGATAATGCAGATAAATAAAGTGCGAGTAAATAAAAGACAATAATAATAATTGCAGCAAGTGGCCCAATCCTTTCTTTAGCAAAGGACAAGCCGGTTGTATTACTTAAGGTGACCAAACGTTCTCGAGGACACATGGGAATATTGTCAAGTGCTTTCGCTTCATATAGTTGATTAATATTCTCTGGTTGGATAAGTGTTGTGTGGGTGAACCTATGCTAATGTACTGACCTTACTAGGACTAATACATACTTGTGATTATACTCCTTGCAAGCATCCACAACTACAAGAAGGTAATTAAGATAAAAACCTAACCACAGCCTTAAACTCTGAGATCCTACACTCCCTTATGCAAAGGTTTCCTAACGGGGGTTTAGGTTTCTGTCACTCCGGCAACCCCACGATTAGTAGCCAAATACAAAATGCATTCCCCTAGGCCCATAAAGGTGAAGTATCATGTAGTCGACGTTCACATGACACCACTAGACGAATAGCACCACAACTTAAATATCAAACCATTAAATCTTTCTCAACACAATTCCAATACTAACAACATGACTTCTCCCATGTCCTCAAGAACTAAACGAACTACTCACGAGACATCATATGGATCAAGATCAGAGATGAACTAATGATAAGTAACAATCTGAACATGAACAATAATTCAATGGTTCCACCCAATAGCATCAACTACAACAAGTAATCAACACCGGGAAAGTTTCCCCTAAGAACTATGCAAGATTCGACCCAATTGTTATAGTGGTACGGAGTGGTGGTGATGGTGCTGGTGGAGATGATGGTGGAGATGATGATGATCCCGATGAAGTCTAGCTTGATGACGGTGTTGATGACGATGATCTCCCATCTTCGGGAAGGAATTTCCCTGGCAGATTTCTGCCTGTTGGAGAGCTCTTTCTCTCTCTGTAGTTTTCGCCCCGCAGAGGTGGCAGAATCTTTCTGTGGTCGCTCCCGAACTTTAGGTTTCCAAGGGGAATATATACGCGGAAGGGCGATGCCGGAGGTGGGCCAGGGTGGCCAAATCACCTGGTGGCGTGGCCTAGGGGGACCCACACCAGGGGGTGGTGTGGGCCCCCTCTGGCCCATCTCCACCTCCCCTTCTGGCATTGTTCATCTTCTGGAAAAATAGGATTTTCCGTATATTTTTTGGGGTTTTATGATCTTCGCAAATATTGCATCTGGACAGTGCTTTTTTCCATCAGAATCCTGACTCCAGTGGTTCATCCTCCAAAAGTCATCAATCCTGCAAAAATAGATAAAATAACATAAGTATCATCTCTTAATATGAAATATATCAATGAATAACAGTAAATTATGATATAAAATAGTGATGTAAAATGGATGTATCAACTTCCCCCAAGATTAGACCTTGCTTGTCCCGAAGCGAAAACTGAGCTCAATAAACATGACCACGGGTTTATGGAGTGAAGTGTCGATAAAGAGAATACGGACAAGAAGCATCACATTCATCAATACACAAATCATAATAGAAAACAACTCACTATTATATAACTTAACTTGCAATGAGTAAGGAAAACACAATAAAGATACACAAAGTAAATCATAATTGGTAATGGCAACTTTGTTCTTGGTTAGAGAACGGTTAACAAATTGCAGGAGTCAAACATAATGGGGTTTTCAATGATAACTTTCAAAGTAATATTCACTCAGATAAGAGCAGTGTGCAAAATAAGGAACATAAGAAACATGATTGAATAAATCATCATATGGATGATTGAATCACAACAACTCAAATGCTTGCTTGAGATAGAAAGGAATAGGTTTACTGACTCAACTAAAAAGTAAAAGTAGGCCCTTCGTAGAGGGAAGCAGGGATTTCAAGTTTCATAAAGAGCTTCCAAAAATTATGGTACTTACTAGTTTTGAGCCCTCATTGCTCCTATCATAGGCATCTTGAAGTGATTAAGGTTAATGTGAGGGAAAATATGAGTTATATGCTTGACAAATTATAAGTTGAACATCCCATGCCCCTTGAGTACGAGTACCAGACCTCATGCTACTCAACTTTGGTCTCCGGTAAGTTCTTGTCATTGTAAGTGTATGTGTATCATGACACAGGAGCTATCCCATATGAAAATGACAAGGCAACAAACAATGAGCATCTCAACAATCTTTTTATTTGCTATTTTCATAGGTTTTTATTGAGGATGCTTCATAGAATGCCACTATGGTTATGCTGCAAGTTTCCACCATGATTAGGCATGGCTTAAGCTAGCTGCCCAGGCGTTTCTCTAACACATATACAAACTCCATGAGATTACAAGCTCCCCTTTTATTTCACACCGCCAGCATCCATAAACAAAAAAACATGATATCAACTAAATAATAAGTGCAATGTTGAAAGCGGACCCCATGAAAACATGGTTTTGCTAACTCCCAAATTATAATTTGCAAGCATACAAACTTCATAAGATAGTCACAATGGTTCAAATTTATTAAGTGCAAGAAAATAAAGTGTGCCATCAAGTTTGTGAGAGCTTTAATCACTAATTTTCACATAACAACTTTAATTTGGAAGATAGATAAAACTCGAGAATTTACTTGAAATAGCAATAATTCTAATAGGTAGATATGGTGGACATAAATGGCATAGGTTTTAGTTCAAGGTTGGATGCACGAGAAGCATTCCCTCTAAGTACAGGTTTTTGGCTAGCAAGGCTGGGTAGCAAGCATAAGAGTTGAAGGAAACAAACAAACATACAAGTGATAGAAACATTCATGCAATCTTCCTTGGAAACACAAAAGATCTTAACTAGAGAATACTAAGCTTATGAGCCAATCAAGAAAGAAAGATAATGAAATTATATTTCTAAAAGTACTTTTCTCTTTTCCATTCAATCCTCAAATAGTGTTGCTACTGACCAGAGCTAGGTTTGCCAAAACCAGCTAAATTTACTTAATGAGCCCAAAGTGATACCAATACTAACAACAAGATCAATCATATAACATAAATTGCAAACTAAAATAAGATGTGCAAAAAGTAAATGATAAAACTTCTCATTAATATTCCATAATGGCAACTCGTACCAAGGGATACATAGATAACTAACTAGAGGAGAGATACTTCCACAATGCAAACCATCCTATATGGTAACTTCTCTATTCATGATATGACTCCACTAAAAAGGTAAAAAGATGAAAGATAATGATGTGATACTGCGACACTCCCCCAAGCTTGGAACAAACCAAGGGGATGCCAAAACCTGGTGACAAATTACTCCTTCGGAGGTGGTGGTGTTCTCTCGATAAGCTTTTCAATCAATTTCTTCAAATCCTCAATCTCGAAGGTGAGAGTACGAATCAACTCTGAATTGTGCTCAATGCGGTTCATGATCATGTCGAACTGTGAATCCCAGCCCTTGTGATTCTTTCCCCACTCTTCCTCCTTAGAGTGTTCTTTTCCTGCATGGTTAGAACGAGGCATATCCCAATTGGAGGGTAATTTTTCCTTAGGCATCTTTTGGAATTGCTGCTCATGTATAAGGTTATGGAAGGGATTCTTGATGCGTGGAGGAAGTGACCGTGAAGCCAAGCAAAGGCGTGGAACCTTCCCTCTAGTGGACATCCATGCAGTGATTTTGAGCTTGACAGGATTTGCCACCACTCCAATGCTTGCAATGGTGGTGCTGGTGCACAGATGCTGGTCTTCCTTCACTTCCTCTTCAACTTCACCCTTGATCTCCTCCTCCTGCTTGGGGTCTTGGAGATCATCTTCCACAAGCTTATTGCCCTTATCGTTGGTGGAGACCATCATGCTTCTAAACTTGAGAATAGTTCCTGACAGATACAGATCGAAGCAAAAACACGATGAGAACACGATATGCAGACCTCGGGGGATCTGGGGGATTATATATCACGAAGTTTAACAACAAAAGGAAGGTACTGGGAGAAAACGGGTCGGAGACGGGCTCCGAGGTGGCCACACCCCTGGTGGTGCGGCCAGGTGGGCCCGCGCCACGGGGTGGTGTGAGCCCCCCGGGCTCCATTTCCGTCCCTTTTTTGACTCATTATCTTCCATGTTTGATAAAAACTATAAAAATATAAATTGAAAAGTTTTTCACGGACCTTTTCTTACCAGAACTGTTACCTATTCGAAAACGGACTCTGCAGGTTTCTGAATTTCGTCTTTAATAAATTCTTCCGCAGTCACCACTTGAATAATATCAATATCTTTATTGTAAGAATCTTCAAAAATATAATGTTTGAGTCTTTTGACCATTCTTCATCTCATTACATCATTCTCTCCTAACACTTGAAAATTTCTTTCATACAAAACTTCACACAATCTTCATTAGCAACATTAGTGCATGCAAGATAATAAACCTTTGGGTTAAATTTCAACTGAAGTCCATCAAATAAGCTACTATAGCAACTCCTTTCAAAATCCCAAAAGAATTCAAAAAGGAAATCGATTTAAGAGGCAAATGCAAAAATGGCAGAAATCTGTCAAAACAGACCAACAGGTAAAGATCAATTTTTTGGAAAATCTTCTGTTGCTCAAATCAAAAAGTGCAAAACTAATGAAAGTTAAATAATAACCTGGGGCATGTACACAAAAAATTACAGATCAGTATGACATTCTGGGATTTTTCATGATTGTTTACAGTGAAGCACAAAAATCTGTTTCGGGATAGCAACTTCCCCAAATCTTACTTCTCTCTCATTAGAGGCTAATCTTGACACAAAAACCAAACAAAAAGGATAAGAAGAGGTTATTACAGAAGCAATAACTTCCAAGACTCAAATAAATAAAAATAAACTGAAAGAAAAAATATAATGGGTTGTCTCCCAAAAAGCTCTTTTTTTATAGCCATTAAAATAGGCATGATAATTTCAATGATGCTCACATAAGAATATGAATTGAAGTAAAAGAGAGCATCAAGAAGCAAATATACACATATTTAATTCTAACCCACTTCCTATGCAAGGGAATTTTGTAAGAAAATAAATTATTGAAACAAGAGGCTACTAGCATAGGAAGGAAAAACAAGTGCAACATAAAGACTTTCAACATAAAGCGAGGAAACTTAATATTATTGAGATGCATAAAAACATTTTTCCCTCTCTCATAATAACTTTCAGCATCATGAATAAATTTAACGATATAACTATCACATGAACCATAGTAGAAATGATCACTTACTCTGACAGAAAACACAGGGACACTAGCTTTCCTAGTTCTACTAGGATGTGAAACAATATTAGAAGTATCCTTACAAAGGATAATGTGTCCATCTTCTACATTTTTAGTGACAAGGTCTTTCACATTTGCTACTGCAGGTTCAACATCTATTTATTCATCAGGTTCTACAGCTTTCTTTGTACTTTTGTTAACCATACTAGCTATCATAGAATGTTCCTTTACCTTAACAGGGAAAGGTATTTTCTCGATGTAAGGTTCATGTAAAATACGATCAGTAGTATAAACTTCAGTATTTCTAGCAGGAACACAATTAACAATATCTTTATATGGCTCATGATACTTGTTCCATTTTTTTTAGGAATTTCAATATAAGAGGCAAAGGCCTTAAAACAATTTGCAATACTTTGAGAATCAAGACCATAAGCAACACTAATATTATGAAAGTCATCAGTTCCCATAAAAGGTTTGATGCATTCATAATCATAATTTATACCTGACTTTCTTCCTTTATCATTTGCCCATGCTTCAGCATTGTCTTGAATACGGTCTAGAAGATCCCATTTAGCTTCTTCTTTCATACGTGTAAATGATCTAGCACAAGAAGCATCCAATAAATCCTTATCATGAAGAGAAAGCCTTGCATAAAAGTTATTGATAATAATATTATTGGGGAGCTCATGAATAGGACATTTGAGCATTAGTAACTTCAATCTCCCCAAGCTTGGGCGGTACTCTCTCCATCATGAGACCAAAATTTATATATTTGATTCCAATCTTTATGAATCTCACTAGGAGGATAAAACTTAGAATAAAAGAGAGGTACAATTTCCTCCCATTCAAGAGATTGGCCATTCTTTAGCAGCTTATACCATTCCTTAGCTCTTCCTTTCAATGATACAGAGAATAACTTTTTCTTAACTTGATCTATTGTAATACCTGCACACTTGTACAATCCGCATAATTCATGTATAAAAAGCAAATGATCACCGGGATATATAGTTCCATCTCCAAAATAGTAGTTATCCATAACACGATCAACAATTTTTGTAGGTATTATAAAAGGATCAATTTCAGTAGATGGTGGTTCATCTACTACCTTAGCAGTGGTAGTAGCATTCCGAAATAAGAAACTAAGTGAATTATCCATATTGAAATAAACTAACAAACATAACTAAACAATACTCACAGTAGAAGTTTCGTTTACCAGTTCCACTCTTCAATAGCACTTCACTACCCGACAACGGTGCTAGAAAATAGTCTTGATGGCCCACAAGTATAGGGGGTGTATCGTAGTACTTTTGATAAATAAGCGTGTCGAACCCAACGAGGAGCATAAGGTGTTGACAAGTGGTTTGGATCAGGAATTCTCTGTAAATACTTAGCAAATAGATTTTTAGGTTTTTTTTGATAATGCAGATAAATAAAGTGCGAGTAAATAAAAGACAATAATAATAATTACAGCAAGTTGCCCAATCCTTTCGTTAGCAAAGGACAAACCAGTTGTATTACTTAAGATGACCAAACGTTCTCGAGGACACATGGGAATATTGTCAAGTGCTTTCGCTTCATATAGTTGATTAATCTTCTCTGGTTGGATAAGTGTTGTGTGGGTGAACCTATGCTAATGTACTGACCTTACTAGGACTAATAAATACTTGTGATTATACCCTTGCAAGCATCCGCAACTACAAGAAAGTAATTAAGATAAAAACCTAACCACAGCCTTAAACTCTGAGATCCTACACTACCTTATGCAAAGGTTTCCTAACGGGGGTTTAGGTTTCTGTCACTCCGGCAACCCCATGATTAGTAGCCAAATACAAAATGCATTCCCCTAGGCCCATAAAGGTGAAGTATCATGTAGTCGACGTTCACATGACACCACTAGACAAATAGCACCACAACTTAAATATCAAACCATTAAATCTTTCTCAACACAATTCCAATACTAACAACATGACTTCTCCCATGTCCTCAAGAACTAAACGAACTACTCACGAGACATCATATGGATCAAGATCAGAGATGAACTAATGATAAGTAACAATCTGAACATGAACAATAATTCAATGGTTCCACCCAATAGCATCAACTACAACAAGTAATCAACACCGGGAAAGTTTCCCCTAAGAACTATGCAAGATTCGACCCAATTGTTATAGTGGTACGGAGTGGTGGTGATGGTGCTGGTGGAGATGATGGTGGAGATGATGATGATCCCGATGAAGTCTAGCTTGATGACGGTGTTGATGGCGATGATCTCCCATCTTCGGGAAGGAATTTCCCTGGCAGATTTCTGCCTGTTGGAGAGCTCTTTCTCTCTCTGTAGTTTTCGCCCCGCAGAGGTGGCAGAATCTTTCTGTGGTCGCTCCCGTGCCAGGGGTGTTGTGGGGCCCCTATGGCCCATCTCCACCTCCCCTTCTAGCATTCTTCATCTTCTGGAAAATTGGATTTTCCATATATTTTCTGGGATTTTCCGATCTTCGCAAATATTGCATCTGGACAGTGCTTTTTTCCATCAGAATCCTGACTCTGGTGGTTCATCCTCCAAATGTCATCAATCATGCAAAAATAGATGAAATAACATAAGTATCATCTCTTAATATGAAATATATCAATGAATAACAGTAAATTATGATATAAAATAGTGATGCAAAATGGACCTATCATTTGGGTGCAGTACCAAAATTTTGAGGTCGAAGCTTCAAATATATGTGTTGCTCTGACCTGGGGCTGCTCAGATTTGCTGTTACACTCCAGACCTGCATACAAATGAGAGTTGTTTTCCAACATTTAAATGAGTTTTTAGGAATTTGCTGAAATTATCGAACAATTCAAGGCTTTCAAAAAGATGACCATCGTCCAAAAAAAAGGTGACCAAGGTCATGGCCATAATTTATGATGACGTGTCCGCATTTGGTATATCGTTGCATCTTGGCAAATCAACCAATATGTCTGATTCCAAATTTGAAGTTTACTTTTGATTTTCTAAATTTGGCCCCTTTTCGAAAAAATAGGGACGAAATTAAATATATGTTGAAATAAAGCCATTCATTCACAAAGTGCAATGCTATGTGCATTAGTTTCCATGGTAAAACATAAACTTGTATTTTGACAAGTTTTGGATCAATTTTGATCTATGGTCACTGGTAGGTGGGCCACGTATATGGTGCTGCCCAAAGCAGGGTAGGTTAGAATTGCCAAAGTTATCCCTCCCCACCCCTTCGTGATGTGTATTAGCTTCCACCCTCCACCGCCTAGGCCCTCACCCCCTTGCCCACAAAATATACGTGCTTACGACCACTCCTCATCACCACCATGCGTGAAGAAGCTTTCCCTACTCGTCGGTCTTCTTGAGATGCACCGATGGGCACGTCGATCCCACGGTTGTCCTTCTGTCTCTAGCTCGATTTGGTTGGCATTTTATTGCCCTTTCACCCAATCTGCCTCCTCAAATACGTAGTTTAATTTGTCCTCAATCTGCATGGTCATAGTTTATTCTATGATAGATCTATGTTCCTAAATACCTTCGGCGACTTTTGCTGTCAATATGTTTGCTAAAATGCATAGGCATATATAGTTTTTGTACTCCATCTACATGTTTCCTGCTTATGTCATAATTAAACAGATGGGCAGATTTTGGATAGAGATTGCTCCATTAGGCAGTGCTAAACATATCCTTGATGTTCTAAGATTTATGGGGTTTGTTAGAGCTCATTGTGACAACTCAAAAGTACATTGCCCCTGTCGGTTGTGTGTGAATCGTAGGGTCCTGCCTCAAAGTATAGTGGAAGACCATATTTTTTACATTTGGGATGCTAAGCACATATGTTAGATGGGTATTTCATGGTGAACCATATGAACCGGGGGAAGCACGTCTTTATCATCAAGATCAAATAGGGCAAGCAGATGTTGATCAACTAGATCAACTGACCGAGGCAGCTCCTGAGCATCTAGATCAACTTGGAGAAGGGGGAGGAGATAAAAAGCGCAAGTTGCATGAAACGGGTTTCATTTCTGGTACTACCACTATGCCAGAAGACAAGGTATATCTGTAGAACGAAAAATGTTCAGGTTGTGTGTCTTTGATATTTCTCTATAAAGGTATGTGTTAATATCTAATCGCAAAAGCAGACGATCGAAGAGGACTTCAATGGTAATGACGATGACCTATTCATTGATGAGCCTGCACCTGAGGCTGTGGATCGGGTACACTGCTTCTGGATGGATTTGATGCAGGGCTGCTGATCATCAGGGGTGTACTTTTGGTGCCATATGGGTAGTCTCATGACCACTAGCCCAGCTGCAAAAATCTTGGGGTGTAGAGCTATCCCATGATTGGTTCGCTATTGTCGTAGTTCTGTAATATGGAGCTACCTTATGATTTCTAGGCCTTTGTGTAGGGGTTCGTGTATGAAAACAATAAAATTTTACCCTACGCCCCTGAATCCCTGATGTTGCTAGGACCTATCTATTAGTAATGCAGTAACGGGAGGGGATTTTCGTGAACTTACCCTTGAACACCGAAAAGCATTGTCAACACTCAGGAGAGCGTGGTTGATGTAGACGAGCCGAAGCTGACCTCAAGGTTGTGTTGAAGTCCTCGCGCTCCTGCGGCTCCAACGACTTCTAGTGCCTCAAGTGTAAAACCTCGCAGGGAGTTACATGCATCCTGTGCCTGGCGATGACTCCCGCTTCCCGTATCCAGCAACAGTTGTAGAAGTAGAGCTCCTGGATCTGAATCCTGCAGCGCGACGGTGCTTCGCGGTGAAGATATCTCTCGTTTGCGCAGTCCGAACTTGGGACCACGGTCACGGGAGAGAGAGAGAGAGAGAGAGAGAGAGAGAGAGAGAGAGAATATCAATTGGAGGTATCCCCAAAAGCGAGGAAACCTTTATTGAATATTGTGTGTATTTTCTAGTCAAAATACCCCACTATATATAGGGGAAAGGGGAGGTACACCCTCCCTCAAAGTCCAAGGGTGGGACTAATCATGGGAGAGGGGTGGGGGGAGGCGCCGCCGGCCACACCCCCATGGGCCCCACATGGGAGGTGATGGCTCAGTGTTGATGTAGAGCTCGTTGGGAACCCCAAGAGGAAGGTATGATGAGCACTACAACAAGTTTCCCTCAGTTATGAAACCAAGTTTTAATTGAACCAGTAGGAGCAAGGAAACACCCCAAAGGTGTTACTAGCTGAGCCTTGGCAGGGCGCACTACCGGTGCTAGTAGCAATGTGGAGACCTGCACAACACAACCACAAAACTCTATCCCCAATTTGCAATGAGGTTGTCAATCTCACCGTGTTTTGCTGAAAACAAAGGATTAAACGTATCGAATGGAAAGAAGTAATAGTTTGCAGAAAGTAAACACAAAGCAGTAAACAATTTATAGATTGTATGTAAAGAAAAGAGGACCGGGATCCATAGTTCACTAGAGGTGGCTCTCCTTAAGATAGACAACATGCTGGGTGAACAAATTACAGCGGGGCAATTGACAAACATTGAGAAAGCAATACATGCATATACTAATCATCTTGACTCCTTTGAGACTTGATTGGGCATTACAAGATTATACATAGACCGCCATCCAACTGCATCTATGACTAATAATCCACCTTCAGGTTATCATCCGAACCCCCTCCAGTATTAAGTTGCAAGCAACATATTATTGCTTTACGAACTACGTGTAAAGTAAACAATACGATTGTTCTATGAACAAAGGATTGTTGTTTTCTCCCTAGTAGCAACAACACATCTAGTACCTTAGAGATTTCTGTCACTTCCCCAGATTACCAGAGGCATGAACCCACTATCGAGCATAAATACTAACTCTTGTAGTTGCTAGCATCTACTTGGCCAAGATAGCTACTAACAACGGAAAGCATGCGAGATCACAAATAACAAAGACATGATAGAATAAATAATCAATCTGAATAGCATCTCAATATCCATCAGATCCCCGCAAACACAACATGCAGAATTAGAAATAGATGATCTTGATCATGAACAGAGCTCACAAGATCTAGACATGAAAGCACAAAGGAGGAGAACCAGCCATCTAGCTACTACATGGATCCGTAGTCCAAAGATGAACTACTCACGCATCACACCGGAGGCTTGAATGGTGATGAAGAAGGCCTCCAGGGTGAATTCCCCTCTCCGGCAGGGTGCCGGGAAGAGCTTCAGATCCCTCCCGATCTAGGGATGGAGATGACGGCGGCTATAGACTCTTTCGTGGATTTTTTATCGGGTACTTAGGCTTTTCGTCCCGAGGGTAATATATAGGTGGAAGGAGAGGCCGAGGGGGTGCTAGGGTCGGCCAGACCACCCCCTGGCGTGGGCCAGGCCTGGCCGCGTGGCCAGGTGATGTGGCCAGCCCCCAGCCCTTCTCCGCCTCGTATTCTGGCATCTGATGACTTCCGGAAAAATAGGCACTTTGGCTTTTGTCCCATCCAATTATGAGAATATTCATTTTCTGACTTTCCTGGAACCAAAAACAGCAGAAAACAGGCAGCTGGCACTGTGGCTCTTGTTAATAGGTTAGTCCAAGAAATCATATGAAAAGTACTCCAAAGTGTGGACAAAACACAAGAAAGTGGATAAAACCAAGCATGGAACATCAAAAATTAAAGATACATTTGCAATGTATCAGGAGGCTAGCCAACTAGGGCGTCGTCCACCCCCTTGGCCCCTCCTAGGGATTCGGCCCCCACTTGGGCCCTTTCCCCTCCGGGAGTTGGCCGATTAAGACTTTTGACCATTTAAATTGATTTTATCTTTGTTAAATGATTATGAATAAATGATTAAATCAATATTTAACATTCATTCACATATTATTCAATATCTTTGGCTATGGAACACCTTCCACCTCCACTCTGGACATCCTCCGAACTTATCGACACCCTTCCAATTTTCTCTCTCTCTATTCTTCGGTGATTCTACCGATCCTGCAAACACTCTCTAAGAATCACCAATCCCTTAAGCATGATACCCCATGGTTCGGGAACACTCTAGACATGGCCGGGACACTCCCGGACCAATGATCGATAGAGGTACCTGGATGGCCATGTGACCCTTGTGCATTCCACGAAGATCTTTCGTTGTTTGAACCGTGACTATCGCGTCTTGTTCATTTTGTCTCTCGGTACTTGCATTGTTCGAGATCTGATCAGTGACATAACCATGTTGTGTTCAATCTCTTTACCGACAAATGCTACTTGACTCGTTTAGACAAGTGATATCCCTGTGATCAAATCACACGCTGCGCAACTATTGGATATAACTTCTCTGAGTGGGCCCTCGAGTATCTTTCCGTCACGCAGATCGAAAAATCCCGCTCTCGACATATATTGCCTCAAAAGTTCCTCTGAATACCTGAACACACCTTTATGATCACTGTATTACCAAGTGATGTTTGATGCTATCAAATCACCCTCGGGAGACAGTGATTGATATAGCCTCACGGTCTAAGGAATAGTCTACTAGGTATATTCTAATCATCGTAACTTGAACTTCGTGACATGATTGGATCATGATGTTTAGGTTGGGTATTGGTTCATCATATCATCCTCAGAATGAGATGATTCCATTTCCAACTGGCATAAATGCCACGTGATCAGGAAACCTTGATCATCTGTTGACCAATGAACTAGTGACTAGAGTTTCACCAGGAACCCCTGGTTGTTTATATATCACACATGTATTGATGTTTCCTTTAAATACAGTTATAGCATGATATAAAACTTAATCATAAACTTTATGAAATATGATAATAATCCTTATTACTATTTGTCTCTAGGGCATATTTCCAACAGTCTCCCACTTGCACTAGAGTAAAATAAACTAGCTGCATTTGTTCTTAATCATTGGCACCATATATCCCGGTACCCTGAACATGCTTGCTCATGGAAGAGGCTGAGTCTTGGGCATGTACTTTACAGTCCCATATCCTTTGCAAATTACTAATGTCACCTCGATTGACATTAATACTTTATCATCACATGATAACATCTTTGTATATGCATCATCGCTATGGCAGCAGAACGAGGCCGGTTTCAAGAAGCCTACAGTGACTTTAGATCAACCACATGGGCTTTCTCATGGGCACTGTGCCCTAGGACACATCATTCTATGTTAAAAGCGAACTAGCCCCGCCATAACATTATGCATCACTTTATATGGTACCCTTATCATTTTATTATAAATGTGATCATCAAAATACTAGTGCACCCTGTGCAACTTTCGATGTTTTGTTCACCTTGCTTCCTACTTGACTTTAGTCGGTATTATCGATACAGGAGTTTCCAACATATTCCCTTATAACATAACCCTTTATGCTTTAAGATATGCGATCCTTTATGGATTTGGAAAAACATGTCTACAGTTCTCTATTAGACACTGCGGACAAACTTAGCTCTACATTTTGTGATTCGAACTTAATCACTTTTCAAACATTCCTTCGTGGATCATATATTATGTTATGTTATCATCATGGTTTTCTAAGATAGAACCTATGTCTCAACATAGTGGATGATGATCATCCTATTCTTTCTTTCAACCATTAATGTTCAACTTAATTCTATTCCTAATTTGAGTTATCAAGGACCAGTTCCTTAATTAACTTCTATTCTGAAACTCTTTTTAGAATCCCTTTTAGGAATACTACATAATATCGTAATATTCTTACTACCAACTTATACTCCATATAAATCATTATTTATTGGTACTTGCGCTTTCATTCTTAATGTGTCGTATACACACTTAAGAATCACTCCTTAAGCTCCCACTCAAAATATGTTCCCAACATATTTGAGTATGAGTCATTACTCCTACTCAAAATATGTTCATACATATTTGAATTCGAGACTTATATTGCTCCCACTCAAAATGTGTTCCCGACATATTTGAGTTCGAGACTTATATTGCTCCCACTCAAAAATATGTTATTCACATATTGTTTTAGGAAGACTTTCATAGCTCCCACTCAATTTCATGCCAATTGCATATCCACTCACTATTTTGAACAACTTCAAAATCCTTTGATCAAATATCAAACTGAGAGATTTACTATGAGATACTAGTACCTTACTAGTATTAAATCCACTAGGATTTCATCACACTTGAATCAAATTCATTTGAATTTGTCCAATACTTGATTCATGACAAATCCTTTTTTCACTATGGCTTTGCAGTCATTTGGGAAAATCCAAGTAACCCTTTTACTTGTTAAGATTCAACAAAAAATTGCTTTCTAATCTTAAGTGAATTTTATATTTAGAATTTCTCATATCTTTAGTTTACCATTATTTCCTTCGTAGTTCGTAGGTATGTCATTGATGGCTCAAAATGTATCGAGCTCTTTGGGGAACCCGAAGAGGAAGGTATGATGAGCACAACAGCAAGTTTTCCCTTAGTTATGAAACCAAGGTTATCGAACCAGTAGGAGCAAGGAAACACCTCCAAGGTGTTGTTTCCAACTTGGAATCCTGCACAACACAACCACGGAACTTTGCCCGCAACTTATAGTGAGGTTGTTAATCTCACTGGTTTTGCTAAAAACAAAGGATTAAATGTATTATGTGGAAGATAGTAATTGCTTGTAGAAAGTAAACAGTAAACAATAAATAGATTGTAGATTGATGGTAAAAGAATGGACCGGGGTCCATAGTTCACTAGAGGTGATTCTCCTTAAGATAGATGACATGTTGGGTGAACAAATTACAGTGGGGCAATTGACAGACACTAAGAAAGCATACATGCATATACTAATCACCTTGACTCCTACGAGATTTGATTGGGCATTACAACATTATACATAGACCGTAATCCAACTGCATCTATGACTAATAATCCACCTTCAAGTTATCATCTGAACCCCCTCCAGTATTAAGTTGCAAGCAACAAATAATTACATTAAGCAAAGTGTGTAAAGTAAACAATACGATTGTTCTATGAACAAAGGATTGTTGTTTTCTCCCTAGTAGCAACAACACATCTAGTACCTTAGAGATTTCTTCACTTCCCCAGATTCCTAGAGGCATGAACCCACTTCGAGCATAAATACTCCCTCTTGGAGTTTCTAGCATCTACTCGACCAAGATAGCTACTAACAACGGAAAGCATGCAAGATCACAAATAACATAGACATGATAGAATCAATAATCAATCTGAAATAACATCTCAATATCCATTGGATCCCCGCAAACACAACATGTAAGATTACAAATAGATGATCTTGATCATGAACAGAGCTCACAAGATCTAAACATGATAGCACAAAGGAGAAGAACCAACCATCTAGCTACTACATGGACCCGTAGTCCAGGGATGAACTACTCACGCATCACACCGGAGGCAGTCATGGTGATGAAGAAGGCCTTCAGGGTGATCTCTCCCCTCCGGCAGGGGCCGGGAAGAGCTTCAGATCTCTCCCGATCTAGGGATGGAGATGGCGGCGGCTACAGACTCTTTCATGGAATTTTGATCGGGTACTTAGGGTTTTCGTCCTGGGAGACTTTTATAGGCGAAGGGGCAAGGTCGGTGAAGTACCAGGGGGCCCACACCAGGTGGCAGCGCGGACTGGCCTGGCCCGCGCCACTAGGTGGTGTGGCCAGCCCCTGGACCCTCTCCCTCTCATCTTCTGGCTTCGTGAGTCTTCCAGTAAAATATTGACTTTGGCTTTTGTCCGGTCCAATTCCGAGAATATTTCCTTACTAGCTTTTCTGAAACCAAAAACAGCAGAAAACAGGCAACTGGCACTATGGCATATTGTTAATAGGTTAGTTCCAGAAAATATGTAAAAATACTCCAAAGTGTGGACAAAACATAAGAAAGTAGATATAAAACAAGCATGGAACATCAAAAATTATAGACACGTTTACAACATATCAGTCATATTCCGGTAATCATGACAAATGATTCACAAATATCTCGATACAATACGTGGAGTATATTTTGAATCCTACTTTGTGTAGTGAAAACACCAGTGGGGACAACACAATGATCACTATCATTGATTCTTTCCTTTGTGAAGAGAATCATTTAGGAACGCTTTCCGTTGTGCTTCTCAACACTGATGCAGGGTTTTGAATCCTCATTGTGTTTTTTAGTATCTTCCAAAAGCTTCATAATCGAGAAATACCAGTAAATATGAACTTTATCGAGAATGCACCAAACTCCAAGCAATACTAGTTTTGCTTTTCTTTTGGTTCTAGCAATGGATTTTGTATTCAAAGTCTCCAATGAATACTCTATAAGGACTTATTCCCTATTGTTTTGGTTATATCGAATAACTCCAAAACTTTCACGACGATCCATACAATATATGGCACCGATCTCAGGAATTTATATGGTTCACTATATATTCTAATTGAGTGCTAACTATTTCTAACTAATGGTCTTTACATCTATACTACAACGATTTATTTGGCGCCATCTATTCACCCACTTTGATATCTAATGTCATATTGTGATGATTTGCATTCTGATATTTCAAACGCATTGCATTCCAAAATTTTCTTTATGCTAATCTTATAACTTCGAATTTCATTACTGTTGATCAAATCGTAGTAATTCGATTCTACTTTATATTTATACCCTTGGATGATGAAATACTTTGATCATTATCAAATAGTTTCATACTCATGTTTCCTTTGGTAAACTTCTTTATATTTTTTAAACACTCATATAATGATAATTGACTTCTGATTCAATGGACCCCCGAAGAAACGAAAAGGAAGAGACAAAATAAATCGAAGGATGGGATTGACGGGTACCTGTTCGCGCGTGGGGGTAGGATCAGGATACGATAATGTGCCAAATCGTACGTATAGCCCGCCAAAGCCCGTATGGGCCCGAAGCGCATCAGCGTAAGGGTATTCTTCGCATGCAACGTGGATACGAAGTGTCCAACTCGTCCGCTGACGTGGCAACACCGCTTACATGGTTTAGGCATGTTTGTTGGGCCACATTTCTGTAGCACCGGCGGGCCTGTTTATGTTGAACGCGTGAAAAAATGCGATGCATCGGGAAGGAGCGCTAGAAATCCCGCTCATACACCATTGTATCATGACGATGACGTGGGACTCATTGTGACGCGTGCAGGTCGGACACATGCACCGAGTGTAATTGAATTATCCATCGACCCATCGCATCGTTGTAGTTCTCTATTTATTCCCTGCCACGTGTATGCAACACTTCTCTGAGAAGGCACATCGCACGGTGGATACAGCTGGAGATAGAAGGGGAGAGGATGGTGGTGTGCCATAAGAATGGTCCACTGCCTATCCTTTTGACCATCTACCTCCACTCGTCACTTGGCGCCCTCCTCCCTTTCTTCTTCCTCCTGCTCATCCCGCTCCTGCTCCTTCCCTCTGCGCACACACATGGCTCCCTCTCGGAAGAGTGCCGCGGCGACAAGGCGCGAGGAGAAAAAGAGAGATCTCGCTGCGATGCTTTGCGCAATGGAAAGTCAATAACACGGATCATGATGGTTGTTCCCGTAGGCGAGGGGTCCTCTGGGTAGGTCTTCTACTTATTCTCCTTGATCGTGTTCTCTAGCATTCTTCTTCTTCATCAGCATATTCTTCTCCTTCTTCAGAGTCGGCGGTTCAACGGAAGACCTGTTCGCCCTAGTTCCCCGTGTGAGCGAGGTAAGCATTGTACGCTGGGTTTTTGCGGCTAGGATTCGGGATTTCCTGTGTCTTTTCCACACCGCCCATTCTTGCATAAAGCTATGTGCTATAATTTCAGATATTGTTTTCCCTGTTCCATGGTAAGACTAAAACCATGTTTTCTTTGTCCCATGAAAACAAGCTAGAGGTCAACCCTCAGGTGGATGCTTGGCTTAATGCACGGATAGCCCGCCACAGGGACATAATGCAAACCCGGGAACTAGAATTAGCACGTCTCCAATCAACTGTCAAGACCCTTACTGAGGAGCGCGTCCAACTGAAAACGGACAATGCTGCCTGATAGGAACTGCTGAAAAAGAGCCTCACCTCGACACGACGGGATACAGCCATCATCAAGCGGCTCTCAAAGCAGAATGAGAGGCTAAAAATGAGAATGCCAATCTCCGTATTAGCGAAATGAACCTGCTACGGAAGCTCCAGGCTTCGCTCAATGCGGAGGTCAAGATCAGGGTGGACATGCTCGTATGTCGCCTACTACTTGAAGAGATTCAGGAGGAAAACGAGCAGCTCCTCGCTAGACTAGGTCTCTAATGTAGCAGACTTTCATCGGTGCTGCTCTGCTGAACTGAACTATGTGCTTGTATTTTGCAACTGTAAACTGAACCATGCGAACTATGAATTAAAACCGGAGACACCTTTTGCGCAGTCCAAAACTCTCTGCGTTTATGTTTCTAGCTATTTATTCAGAGTTACAGATGCTTTGTTTCAAAAATTCAGATTATTTCGTGAAGTTCAGAAAATCACATTATTAGGAATTTCGACCATCACCAAATTAATCCAAACTTTTTAAACATGCTATCAGAAAGGTAAGTATGCAGAATATGTAATTTGTTTCAAAATTCTGAAGTTGTAAAAAATCTATTTTGATTGAATCTGTAACCATAATAGTAAATGAAAATGGAAATAGGAAGAAAAAATCAGGCTAGGCGGGCAGGCAGCTAGCCCAACCCAGCTCGTGTTCCTATGCCTTTGTTATTGCTGTAGTGATAGCTTGGTTATTTGGGCCGGCCCAACCGAGCCCAGCAGACGCGCGCGGATATGACTTAGTAGACACGTTAGGTATTTAGTCACTCCACGGTCGTCTCCACCCATGACTCTCCTCCTATCCCTCCTTGCACGAGCGCCTCCATGACAACTTCCTCAAAAAATCCCATCAACGACCCTCAAGTATTCAATGCCTGCAACGACACACGTTCTTGGATTAGAGATTGAAGGATAAGGTATTTTTTTGCCAACTCCTATATGAAAATCTAGAACGATGTACATAAATTTCGTCAGATCTAGAGGAAATACGATCAAATTGTATAGATCAATGCATCGATTTTTAAGATCTACATATGAACTAGTACAATAACACTCTATTATATGTTAGCAGTGAAAGCATGCCATGTCAAATATATATGTACTATTATAAAAATTATCTTATCTAATGGACACTACTCAATGCTTTAGAATATCGTGTGTGTTTATGAACATGCAAACCGTGTACAAGTAACTAGTATAAGAGGGGTTAGAATATAGATTTCTTTATTCTAAAAAGTTTGCATAAGTGCCACTTTCTGGTTAGGTCGAGAACTATGCTCGCACTCGTCATATTCATGTTGCTCTCAAGTTGCATAAACATCTTCATATAAGAGGTATGATGTCAAATAAAAACAAATTCAATGTAGTTAGCCCATTGCTGCTTATGTATGTATTTGTTACATGCAGGTCCTGGAATAAAGGCCGAGAAAGATTTTGAATGTTACTGCCATTATGGCAACCGTGTAGCAATGGATGATATAGAATTGAAAGTGCTGAAGTATGGAGTTGATAAGCACTTCCCCAAAAGACCATTTTATGTGTGCACCATAAATAATTCAAACACCTTGAAAGGCAAAGCAAAAATGGTAAACCTTTTGAACTAGTAACAATTTGAAAAATTGTTAAATTACTACTATATTAGGTACTGACATTTGTATGTATTAGTGTAATCTATATGCAGTAATTTTCGAGGAGCTTCACCATGTAGCATATTGTTCCATATATTGAACTACCAGGACACATTCAAGTATTTTGGAACAATATAGAAGTTGCAAAAGTTAAAATGGTGATGAACAAGTTAAAGACTAGAGGCAAACTAAAAGGTGGTGCTATGATAACATCAAAGTGGATGGAGGTTGTGAACAAGGTTTATATGAGAGCTGGTGACATCTATGTGTTTTGGTTCCGTGGTAGCTTCGACGATGGCCTCAAGCTCCTTATTAATAATCTGTGAAATCCACATGCAGACCATGCGTGACTATGGGATGGTCTTCATAATGTAAGAGTATATCCATGATAAAACAACATTTCTGGAGCCTAAAAGTGTTGAGTCACACAACCAAGTTGATTATATATGGTGTTTTTAGCCAACCAAGAGAGGTTTGTAGCCCATGCAATGTTGGCATGGGCCCACATTTGCCACAAAGTGTCTCATCATGTCTTGGCATAACAGTCTTATACTTAGATCTACTCCCTCCGTTTTAGAATATAAGAATTCTTTAGCTTTGTGAAAAGAGTGTATCTAGAATCCTTTTAGTATTTAGGTTCACTCCAAACCTACATGAACCTACCCACTAAAAGGGGTCTAGGTACACTCCTTTCACAAAGCTAAAACATCGTATATTTTGAAACAGAGGGAGTATCAACTAGGTAGGATCATGTTGTCCAAGTACTGACTCATATAACCACAAGTTTGTATCTATTTATTCAGAGTTACAAATGCTCAACAAAGGTTCAGAGTTACGGTGTGAAAACTCTGCTGCAGACGACCAGATACTACTAGTGCCATCTCGCAAATCAAACGTGCATGACGTGGATTACATGCCCCTATTACATCCCGTTCGATCCAGTTCGTCCTATCATCGCAAGAATGGTTCAAACAACCTCATAAACAAGTGCTATATAAAACTGAACGAAACAGTTGTACGGTTTTCAGGTGCTAACTAAAACTGAACGAAATCTAGAGGTTGTCGATAACAGCCTTACGGCAACAGTAACCTGGCGAAACTAAACATTAGAAGATAAATAAGGTTAATTAAAGGTTCACCACATAGAATCCAACATTAATTAAAGGTTCACCACATAGAAAAACATGTCTATCAAGTTCCAAATTCTAAAAACCACCTTCAGTGTATGCAATGTATAAATTAACAGTGCATTCAGGCAACTGAATATTCAAAACAACAAAGACCCAATAGTATACATCTACTATCATTATAAGTTTCGATAGATGAACCATCACAATATTTGGAATTCAGAATCAAGCTAAGTTCAGGAAGTATCAACAGCAGATCAAGCAAATTAACAGACTAACCATAACAAAAGCTAAGTTCAGGAAGTATTGACAGAATCGCCTGTATTGTGGGCTTGATCCGTCAGTCATTTGGGTAACAAACCCCTAGCGTGAGCCTGTTGGGCTTATTTTTGCTAGCATTTTGTGTGACCAATGTGGTACAACTAGATGGATGGGTTTTTCCTAGACAGCCATAGTAGATCCAACGGGACTGTCGAGCAACTTGACTGCTGTCAGGTTTCAGTTTAGGTGTTATTTTTGTCAGTTTCGTCAGAGTAGCACTTAGTCGTTGCTTAGGTGTTATTTCCGTCAGTTTATGATGGTTTTTCTAGCCAACCAAGAGAGGTCCATAACCCATGCAATGTTAGCATGGGCCCACGTGGGTGCCACAAGTTTGTGTCATATCTTGGCATAGCACTCTCATACTTAGATGTATCAACTAGGTGACATCATGTTGGGCAAGTGCTGAGGCACAAAACCACAAGTTGATGAAGGAGTTTCTAGCCAACCAAGAGAGGTCTATAACCCATGCAATGTTGGCATGGGCCCACATTTACCACACATGGTGTCTCATCATGTCTTGGCATACAAGTGTTATCCGTTGATATATCAACTAGGTAGTATCATGTTGACCAGGTGATGACTCATATAACCACAAGTTTGTGAAGGGGTTCTGTAGACAGATAATATGAGCTAGATCCCATGCAAAGTTGGCATGGGCCCACATCTGCCACATGTGTGCCTCATCATGTCTTGGCATAGCACTCTCAAACTTAGATGTGGCAACTAGCTAGTTGGGATCATGTTTTGCTAAGTGTTGTCTCACCTCATACAACCACTAAGTTGATGATGGTGTTTCTAGCCAACCAAGAGAGGTTTATAGCACCATGCAATGTTGGAATGGGCCCACAATTGCCACAGTGACTCATCATGTCCTAACATATAAGTGTTATACATAGATCTATCAACTAGGTAGGATTATGTTGTCCAAGTGATGACTCATAACACCACAAGTTGATGAAGGTGTTTCTAGACATCTAAGATAGGTCTAGATCCCATGAAATGTTGGCATGGGCCCACATCTGCCACATGTGTGACTCATCATGGCTTGGCATAGCACTCTCAAACTTAGATGTAGCAACTAGCTAGTTGGGATCATCTTTTGCCAAGTGTTGACTGACAAAACCACTAAGTTGATGATGGTGTTTCTAGCCAACCAAGAGAGGTTTATAGCACCATGCAATGTTGGCATGGGACCACATTTTACACAAAGTGTCTCATGATGTCTTTGCATAGTAGTGTTATAATTATATCTATCAACTAGGTAGTATTATGTTGTCCAAGTGATGACTCATACAACCACAAGTTGATGAAGGTCTTTCTAGACAGCTAACATAGTTCTAGATCCCATGAAATGTTGGTATGGGCCCACATCTGCCACATGTGTGAATCATCATGTCTTGGCATAACACTCTCAAACCTAGATGTAGCAACTAGCTAGTTGAGATCATGTTTTGCCAAGTGTTGACTCACCTCATACAACCACTAAGTTGATGATGGTGTTTCTAGCCAACCAAGAGAGGTTTATAGCACCATGCAATGTTGGAATGGGCCCACAATTGCCAAAAAGTGACTCATCATGTCTTGTCATATAAGTGTTATACTTATATCTATCAACTAGGTAGGATTATGTTGTCGAAGTGATGACTCATACAACCACAAGTTGATGAAGGTGTTTCTAGACAGCTAAGATAGGTCTAGATCCCATGACATGTTGGAATGGGCCCACATCTGCCACATGTGTGACTCATCGTGGCTTGGCATAGCGCTCTCAAACCTAGATGTAGCAACTAGCTAGTTGGGATCATGTTTTGCCAAGTGTTGACTCACAAAACCACTAAGTTGATGATGTTGTTTCTAGCCAACCAAGAGAGGTTTATAGCACCATGCAATGTTGGAATGGGCCCACAATTTCCAAAAAAGTGACTCATCATGTATTTGCATAGTAGTGTTATACTTAGATCTACCAACTAGGTAGGATTATGTTGTCCAAGTGATGTCTCATACAACCACAAGTTGATGAAGGTGTTTCTAGACAACTTAGATAGGTCTAGATCCCATGAAATATTGGCATGGACCCACATCTGCCACAAAGTGTCTCATCATGTCTTGGCATACCACTCTCAAACTTAGATGTAGCAACTAGCTAGTTGGGATCATGTTTTGCCAAGTGTTGACTCACCTCACACAACCACTAAGTTGATGATGGTGTTTCTAGCCAACCAAGGGAGGTCTATAGCCCATGCAATGTTGGCATTGCCCACATTTTCCACGAAGTGTGTCATGATGTCTTTGCATAACAGTGTTATACTTAGATCTACCAACTAGGTAGGATTATGTTGTCCAAGTGATGACTCATACAACCACAAGTTGATGAAGGTGTTTCTAGACAGCTAAGATAGGTCTAGATCCCATGAAATGTTGGCATGGGCCCACATCTGCCACATGTGTGTCTCATCATGGATTTGCATAGCACTCTCAAACCTAGATGTAGTAACTAGCTAGTTGGGATCATGTTTTGCCGAGTGTTGACTCACAAAACCACTAAGTTGATGATGGTGTTTCTAGCTAACCAAGAGAGGTTTATAGCACCATGCAATGTTGGAATGGTCCCACAATTGGCAAAAAGTGACTCATCATGTCTTGTCATATAAGTGTTATACTTAGATCTATGAACTAGGTAGGATTATGTTGTCCAAGTGATGACTCATACAACCACAAGTTGATGAAGGTGTTTCTAGACAGCTAAGATAGTTCTAGATCCCATGAAATGTTGGCATGGGCCCACATCTGCCATAGGTGTGACTCATCATGTCTTGGCATAACACTGTCAAACCTAGATGTAGCAACTAGCTAGTTGGGATCATGTTTTGCCAAGTGTTAACTCACAAAACCACTAAGTTGATGATGTTGTTTCTAGCCGACCAAGAGAGGTTTATAGCACATGCAATGTTGGCATGGTCCCACATTTTCCACAAAGTGTCTCATGATGTCTTTGCATAGAAGTGTTATACTTAGATCTACCAACTAGGTAGGATTATGTTGTCCAGGTGATGACTCATACAACCACAAGTTGATGAAGGTGTTTTTCTAGACAACTAAGATAGGTAAGGATCCCATGCAATGTTGGCTTGGGCCCACCTCTGCCACATGTGTCTGTCATGGCTTTGCATAGCACTCTCAAGCTTAGATGTAGCAACTAGGTGGGATCATGTTGGCCAAGTGGTCTAGTAGCAACATGGTGAAGTAGATGGTATTATTTGGTGCACAAATGACCACTCTTGTGAATGTGATATGCAAGTTTAAACCACATTATTTCAAAGTAAAATTTAGGTCAAAATGGTCAAATTTTAGAAAAATTAAGCTATAGCTACATGATTGGCACCTCATTTATGTTTTCAAAATTCATACCAAGGTGCACAAGATGACGTTTCATCATGCATGTGGTGCTAGGTCAGCATGATTCATCCATATTCGGTGATTGCACCCTCGCGGTTTTGACCTAACTTTGAAAGGGGCACTAGAAATTCAAAAAAAATAAAAAAGATAGTGAAACCTTCACCATGTGTCTTAGGTTGTATATGTTAGCATGTGTAAAAAAAATCATATTATTTCCTAAAGGTCGGAAAAATCACATTGTTAGGAAAAGTGGTTCAGATTAGACTAAACGCTCCGTTTCTAAGTTTGCTATTTTTTCGACCATCACCAAATTAATCCAAACTTTTTCAACATGCTATCAAAAGGTACGTATGCAGAATATGTAATTAGTTTCAAAAAAACTGAAGTTCAAAATTTTGGCAAATATTAGTTATTTTTAAATTAAATAGAAAGGAAATACAAGTCCGTCATTTCCCTCTATAGAAACCCGGTGTACCACGATCGAAGCAAACATATCGAGGTGCACTACCACTACATGATCAGGCAGTGCGTACGCCGACGAGCACAAGATCTATCATTGTCAACTTCACCGGGACTGTCGAGCAACTTGACTACTGTCAGGTTTTAGTTTAGGTGTTATTTCCGTCAGTTTTGTCAGAGTAGGACTTAGTAGTTGCTTAGGTGTTTCAGTCAGAGTTTGCTCCAGGTCGTGTAATAGATTCTGATAGCCAGCTCACAGGTTGCGAGCGACAATTGGTATCAGAGTGTAAGATTCTATGGCCATGTCGCAAGCACCAGGGAGAGGACGCGGCGGCCGCGGCGATGGCCGCACCCCTCCACCGGCAATAGGAGCACTGCTACATGCGTAGCCAGGGGCCGCGGTGGCACCCCTCCTCTGCCAAGGACATCAGCGACCCCTCCACCCGAAGAGCGACAACGCTCGCTTAGACGTGGGCGGTCCATGGCACAAGGTGTCCTAGTACGTGGGCTGCCACTGATCGAGCACGTGGAGCAATTGTGCGAGGCATGCCTTGCCGGCAAGCAACAACGCATGCCGTTCCCGCCGAAGGTCAGGTACAGGGCAGGCGATCCACTCACGAGTTGGTACACGGCGATCTGTGCGGGCCCATCGCACCTGCTACACCGGGAGGCCGCTGCTATTTCTTATTGTTGGTCGATGACCATAGCAGGTATATGTGGGTTGTGCTCCTGGCCACGAAGGACAAAGCTGCTGCAGTGCTCATGCGCTTCCAAGCCGCAGCGGAGTCGGAGAGCGGGCGCAAGCTCCGTGTGCTGCACACGGACCATGGTGGCGAGTTCACGTCAGCCACGTTCGCCGCACACTGCGCTGACACCAGCGTCAAGCGCCACCTCACGGTGCCGTACTCACCCCAGCAGAATGGGGTGGTCTATTCATCACAACCAAATGGTAGCCGCGGCGTCCAGGAGCATGCTGAAGGCGAAGGGCATGCCGAACTTCTTTTGGGGCGAAGGGCTACCGCCTCTACGATCCCGTCGCCAAGCGCGTGCACGTCTCGCGGGATGTGGTCTTCGATGAGGACGCAAGCTGGGACTGGAGCGCGCATAAGGACACCCCCGTGAGCACGACATTCATGGTGGACTGCTTCGTGCACTCAGCGCTGGTCAACACCGGTGGACCAAGGTGCACCCGGTGTCTCCATCAACGCCAGCTCTGGCAGCATGCACGATGCCGGAGCCAACTGATACGTTGCTAACGTATCTATAATTTTTGATGTTCCATGCTTGGTTTTATCTACTTTCTTATGTTTTGTCCACACTTTGGAGTACTTTTTATACACTTTCTTGGACTAACCTATTAACAAGAGCCACAGTGTCAGCTGCCTGTTTTCTACTATTTTTGGTTCCAGGAAAGTCAGAAAATAAATATTCTCGGAATTGGACGGGACAAAAGCAAAAGTCATTTTTTCACTGAGGGACACATGGAGCCATAATATGAGACGGAGAGGGGCCAGGGGGCCACCACACCACCTGGCCACGCGGCCAAGCCTGGCCCGTGCCAGGGGGTGGTCTGGCCACCTCAGGCACCCCCTCGGCCTCCCTTTTCTCCTATAAGATGACTCCGATACAGAAACCCTAAGTACCCGATCAAAAATCCAAGAAAGAGGTTGTAGCCGCCGTCATCTCCATCCCTAGATCGGGAGGGATCTGAAGCTCTTCCCGGCACCCTGCCAGAGAGGGGAATTCACCCTAGAGGCCTTCTTCATCACCATGCAAGCCTCCAGTGTGATGCCTGAGTAGTTCATCCTTGGACTACAGGTCCATGTAGTAGCTAGATGGCTGGTTCTCCTCCTTTGTGCTATCATGTTTAGATCTTGTGAGCTCCGTTCATGATCAAGATCATCTATTTGTAATCCTACATGTTGTGTTTGCGGGGATCCGATGGATATTGAGATGCTATTTCAGATTGATTATTGATTCTATCATGTCTTTGTTATTTGTGATGTTGCATGCTTTCCGTTGTTAGTAGCTATCTTGGCCAAGTAGATGCTAGCAACTCCAAGAGTTAGTATTTATGCTCGATAGTGGGTTCATGCCTCTAGTAATCTGGGGAAGTGACAGAAATCTCTAAGGTACTAGATGTGCTGTTGCTACTAGGGAGAAAACAACAATCCTTTGTTCATAGAACAATCGTATTGTTTACTTTACACGCAATGCGTAATGCAATTATTTGTTGCTTGCAACTTAATACTGGAGGGGGTTCGGATGATAACCTGAAGGTGGATTATTAGTCATAGATGAAGTTGGATTACGATATATGTATAATGTTGTAATGCCCAATCGAATATCAAAGGAGTCAAGATGATTAGTATATGCATGTATTGCTTTCTCAATGTTTGTCAATTGCCCCACTGTAATTTTTTCACCCAACATGTCTTCTATCTTAAGGAGAGCCACCACTAGTGAACTATGGACCCCGGTCCTTTCTTTTACCATCAATCTACAACTGTTTACTGCTTTCTGTTTACTTTCTGCAAACTATTACTTTCTTCCACACAATACGTTTAATCCTTTGTTTTCAGCAAAACCGGTGAGATTGACAACCTCACTATAAGTTGGGGGCAAAGTTCTATGGTTGTGTTGTGCAGGTTTCCACGTTGCTGCTGGCACCGGTAGTGCGCCCTGCCAAAGTCCAGCTAGCAACACCTTGGACGTGTTTCCTTGCTCCTACTGGATTGATAACCTTGGTTTGATAACTGAGGGAAAACTTACTGATGTACTCATCATACCTTCCTCTTGGGGTTCCCCAACGAGCTCGTTAATACACGAGTCAGCAAGTATATTTTCTAGCACCGTTGCCGGGGAGTCAAGGACATCTTCATAAGGGGAGTCCCTCATAACCAATCTCTTTACTTTGTTGTTTTTGTTTTGCTTAGTTTATTTCTTCTTTGTTTGCTTGTTTCTTTATTAAAAACACAAAAAATTTAGTTTTACTACTTTGCTTTTTTACTAAAAACACAAAAAAAAGGACTACTCTTGAAAATACTAAGTTGTGTGACTTCACTAGCACCAACAACAATGATTTCATGAGCACACCTATTGCTCCACCTATTCCTGAGGCTACTTTCTTTGAAATTAAACCTGCTTTACTCAATCTTGTTATGAGAGAACAATTTTTTGGTATTGGTAATGAAGATGCTGTTGCTCATCTAAATAACTTTGTTGAACTTTGTGAGATGCAAAAGAATAGGGATATAGATGGGAATATTATTAAGTTTAAATTGTTTCCTTTCTCTTTGAGAGGAAAAGCTAAAGAATGGTTGAATTCCTTAACTAGGAATAGTATTGATTCTTGGACTAAATGCAAAGATGCTTTCATTGGAAAATACTATCCTCCTGCTAAGACTATATCTATGAGAAGTGAAATAATGAAGTTTAAACAATCTGATAATGAACATGTTTCTTAAGCTTGGGAAAGAATGAAATCTTTGGTAAAGAATTGTCCCACTCATGGACTAACCGCTTGGATGATTATCCAAACTTTTTATGCAGGATTGAACTATTCTTCAAGAAATCTACTGGATTCTGCTGCTGGAGGTACCTTTATGACCATTACTTTGGTTGCTGCAACAAAGCTTCTAGATAATATGATGGTTAACTATTCGGAATGGCATACCGAGAGAGCTCCACAAGGTAAGAAGGTAAATTATGTTGAAGAAACCTCCTCCTTGAGTGATAAAATTGATGTTATTATTCCTATGCTTGTTAATGGGAAGGCTCATATTGATCCAAATCATGTTCCCTTAGCCTCTTTGGTTGCTCAAGAAGAGCAAGTTGATGTGAACTTTATAAGAAATAACAATTTTAGCAACAATGCCTACATGAATAATTTTGGTAATAATAACTATATGCCATATCCTCCCAATAATGGTAATGCTTATGGAAATTACTACAACAATAATAGGAGTGCTCACTCTGAACTTGAAGCTATGCTTAAAGACTTTATTAGTAAACAAACTGCTTTCAATAAAACTATTCAGGAAAAACTCTCTAATGCTAAAAGAAATATAGCATCATTGGCTGCAGCTCAATCTTCTTTAAACAAAATGGCTGCTAAACCTGAAACTATTGATAATCCCTTTGCTGCTACTAATGCCATACAAGTTAGAATTGATGAAAATGTTAGACTATTAGCTGAATTGCATGCTAAGTGGGAAAGACAAGATGAAATTGCTAGAAACATTAGTGTTTCTACTATCACTACCACTAGGGTTGAGGCTAGTAATATCTCTACTACTTTAGATGATAATTATGATTTTGATATTGATGGTTGCAATATCTCTGAAGTTATTAAGTTCCTACAAAATCTTGCTAAAAGTCCTAATGCTAGTGCTATGAATATGGCCTCTACAAAACACATTACTGATGCTCTCATAAAAATTAAAGAAGAAAAGATGAAATATAAAGCTTCTATTCCTATGAAACAAGAAGATGGTTGGGAACCCATCACTAATATTAAAGTGAATGATTTTGATTTCAAAGCTTTATGTGATCTTGATAGTAGTGTTTCTATTATGCCTAGAAGGATTTATGATATGCTTGATTTGCCACCATTGGAAGATTGTTATTTGAATATCCCACTTGATAATAATGCTAAAAAGAAACTCATGGGGAGTATTAATGATGTTCTTATTATGGTTAACAATGCATATGTCCCCGTTGATTTCTATGTTTTGGATGTTGAATGCAATGCTTCTTGTCCTATTACTTTGGGAAGACCTTTTCTTAGAACTGTTGGTGCTATTATTGATATGAAAGAAGGCACCATTAAATATCAACTCCCACTCAAGAAAGGTATAGAACACTTCCCTAAGAATAGAGAGAAGATTTCTTCTGCCTCTCCTATGAGAACAAAATTTGCTCTTAATGCTTCTTCATTTGAGAACACTTGATTCTTTTTCTTGCTTCTTATGCCTAACTTAAAGGCGTTAAAGAAAAGTACTTATTGGGAGATAACCCAAAAGTTTTAGATGAGTCTTGGAAGTTATTATTTCAGTAATAACCGCTCCTTATCCTTTTTATTTGCTTTTTGTGCCAAGAGTAACCTCTAATGAGAGAGAAGTAATGATTGGGAAAGTTGCTGTCCTGAAACAGATTTCTGTGCTTCACCGTAAATATTCGTGTAAAATCTCTATACGTTGTTTTGAGGCGTGAATTTTTGTCCTTCTGCCCCAGGTTGTTATATAACTTTCATTAGTTCCACACTTTTTTGTTTGAGCAACATAAGGTCTTCGAAAAAATTGGTTTTTACTTGCTGGTCTGTTTTGACAGATTTCTGCCATTATTTGCATTTGCTTCTTGTTGGTTCCTTTTTGAGTTCTTTTGGGGAATTGAGATTTTGAGGGATGTGATACAGTATCTGGTGTCTTAGTGGAAGTTTTATTGGTGTTGAAACTGAACCTAAAGACTTATTATCTTGAGTGCACTAATGTTGCTAATAAAGATTATGTGAAGTCTTGTATGAATGAAAAATTTCAGGTGTATGGAGAGAATGATATAATGAGATGAAGAATGGACTAAAGCTCAAGCTTGGGGATGCCACCCCGTGTCACCCCAAGAAATATCCAAGAGGTACAAGCGTCAAAGCTTAGGGATGCCCAAGGCATCCCCTTCTTCATCAATAAAAATCCCAGGTTTCTTCCAAACACTTCATTTTTATTGTTTCATCCACAGTTGTGTTATTCTTGGAGCATCTTCTTTTTTGATTTTGTTTTTGGTTTTCGTTTTCTTGGTTTTCTTAGTTTGCTGAATAAATCGGTTGGACCCCCTCTTTCATGCATTGGTTTTCAAATAGTTTGGTTTGGATTGGGAAAGAGTAGGAAAGTTCATGCTTAAGTGGTAAAGAGAGCTTGTTTTTGACTATGGCCTATGCTTTGTCATGCCATGCTTGATATTGTTTTGGCTTTATGCTTAGTGATCTTTGTTGTAGCATGACATGTTATAAACAATTGAGATTGCTTAATGTGCCTTGGAAGAATCATGCGTTGTTTTAGCATATTAAAGCATAGTATTGTGGTATCCTCCTTTGATGCTTTATTTGGGTTGACTTGGCACATGCTCACATCATGTTATGACTATCCCAAGTCACCATAAGCCTTTATGATCCTTTAGTTTTTTACTTGTAGTATCACTTTATGCTTTAATCAATGATGTTTTGTCGCTCTGCATGATTATGGCCATTATTGCTCTCTTAGTTGGTCGCTCCCAGTCTTTTGCTAGCCTCCATAACCAAGTATTAGTTCCACTCATGCATCCAACTCCTAAAACCAAGTTATTCCAAAGAGTCCACCAAACCTACCTATTAGCATTTGCTATTCCAATTATATTCATGTTTTCATCTACCTTCCGAATTAAACTTGTTATGTGAAAATTAGTGATTAAAGCTCTCTCGAAATTGATGGCACACTTTACTTTCTTTCACTTAATAAACTTGAACCATTGCGTCCATCTTTGTTGCGTATATGCTTGCGCTTTATAAGTTGAAGTTAGCAGAACCATGTATCATGGGGAACACTTTCAACATTGCACTTGTACATTGTACCTAGTTGATATCATGTTCTTTTGCTTATGGTTCCCGACGGTGTGAAATAAAAGGGGAACTTGTAAGATCATGGAGTTTGTATTTGTGTTAGAGAAACACCTAGGTCGCAAGCCTAAGCCATGCCTAATCTTGGTGGAAACTTGTAGCATAACCATAATGAGCACTCTATGAAGCATCCTCAGTAAAAACCTATGCAAATAGCAAATAAAAAGATTGCTGAGATGCTCATTGTTTGATTGCCTTGTCATTTTGATTATGGGATAGCTCCTGTATTATGTGCAAGGGGTACCCCGTTGGCGGTTCTCTATGATACATATGTACTTACAATGACAAGAGCTTACTTGTGACTAAAGTTGAGTAGCATGAGGTTCGGTCTTCGTAAGTAAGGGGCATGAGATTTCAGCTTATAACTTGTCAAGCATATCCTCTTAGTTGTGTCACTTTAACCTTAATCACCTAAAGATGCCTATGATAGGGGCAATGATAGCTGAAAGCTAATAAGTACCATAATTTCTGAAACTCTTTATGAAACTTGATTCCCTACTTCCTTCTATGAAGGCCTTTCTTTTACTTTTATGTTGAGTCTCCACCTTTTATCTTTATGCACCTACTTTGAGAGCATAGTGGCCATTCTTAGTTCTATGTGCATTGTCCCAAGACTTGTTGATTGATGCATAACTTTGATATTGCGTGTTCTTAAACTATTTGTATCTAGTCACTCTTATGAACTTTGAAGGTGTCATATGCAATTATATTTGCTACTCTATGAGGGACAAGCTAAATGCCACTATGCTATGTTTTCTTTATGTGAAACAAACAAACATCTTGCAAAGCATTGTTATTCATGAATCTTTTGTTTGTGCCTTTTCATGTTGCAACATAGTTGCTATGTCTTATTGTTAGAACTTTATCTTTCATGCTATGTTGAAGTACTATGATCCCAGCTATCAATGTTTTAACAATACTTTGATCAAGTTTATGAGGGTGCATGTCACCTCAAAAATTATTCTTTCTTTTTATCACTTACCTACTCGAGGACGAGCAGGACTTAAGCTTGGGGATGTTGATACGTTGCTAACGTATCTATAATTTTTGATGTTCCATGCTTGGTTTTATCTACTTTCTTATGTTTTGTCCACACGTTGGAGTACTTTTTATAAACTTTCTTGGACTAACCTATTAACAAGATCCACAGTGCCAGCTTCCTATTTTCTGCTGTTTTTGGTTCCAGGAAAGTCAGAAAATAAATATTCTCGGAATTGGACAGTATAAAAGCAAAAGTCAGTTTTTCACCGAGGGACACACGGAGCCAGAATATGAGACGGAGAGGGGCCAGGGGGCTGCCACACCACCTAGCCACGTGGCCAAGCCTGGCCCGCTCTAGGGGGTGGTCTAGCCGCCTCGGGCACCCCCTCGGCCTCCCCTTTTGCCTATAAGATGCCTCCGATACAGAAACCCTAAGTACCCGATCAAAAATCCACGAAAGAGTCTGTAGCTGCCATCATCTCCATCCCTAGATCGGGAGGGATCTGAAGCTCTTCCTGGCACCCTGCCGGAGAGGGGAATTCACCCTGGAGGCCTTCTTCATCACCATGCAAGCCTCCGGTGTGATGTGTGAGTAGTTCATCCTTGGACTACGGGTCCATGTAGTAGCTAGATGGCTAGTTATCCTCCTTTGTGCTATCATGTTTAGATCTTGTGAGCTCCGTTCATGCTCAAGATCATCTATTTGTAATCCTACATGTTGTGTTTGCGGGGATCTGATGGATATTGAGATGCTATTTCAGATTGATTATTGATTCTATAATGTCTTTGTTATTTGTGATCTTGCATGCTTTCCGTTGTTAGTAGCTATCTTGGCCAAGTAGATGCTAGCAACTCCAAGAGTTACTATTTATGCTCGATAGTGGGTTCATGCCTCTAGTGATCTGGGAAGTGACAGAAATCTCTAAGGTACTAGATATGTTGTTGCTACTAGGGAGAAAACAACAATCATTTGTTCATAAAACAATCATATTGTTTACTTTACACGCAATGCGTAATGCAATTATCTGTTGCTTGCAACTTAATACTGGAGGGGGTTCGGATGATAACCTGAAGGTGGATTATTAGTCATAGATACAGTTGGATTATGGTTTATGTATAATGTTGTAATGCCCAATCGAATCTCAAAGGAGTCAAGATGATTAGTTGCTTTCTCGATGTTTGTCATTTGCCCCGCTGTAATTTGTTCACCCAACATGTCTTCTATCTTAAGGAGAGCCACCACTAGTGAACTATGGACCTCGGTCCTTTCTTTTAGCATCAATCTACAATTGTTTATTGCTTTACTTTCTGCAAACTATTACTTTCTTCCACACAATACGTTTAATCCTTTGTTTTCAGCAAAACCGGTGAGATTGACAACCTCACTATAAGTTGGGGGCAAAGTTCTATGGTTGTGTTGTGCAGGTTTCCACATTGCTGCTGGCACCGGTAGTGCGCCCTGCCAAAGTCTAGCTAGCAACACCTTGGAGGTGTTTCCTTGCTCCTACTGGATTGATAACCTCGGTTTCATAATTGAGGGAAAACTTACTGCTGTACTCATCATACCTTCCTCTTGGGGTTCCCCAACGAGCTCGTTAATACATGAGTCAGCACCAACTTACTCACCAGCACGCGGTCTCTGCTCGAGTGTAGGACAAGAGAAGCATACTAGGGCATCTGGCTCTCCCATCTACTCGCTGATCTCACCAGAGAAGAGGTGGCTCCGGCAAGACTGAAGGTGGACAACAAGTCTGCCATTTCCCTCTACAGAAACCCGGTGTACCACGATCGAGGCAAACATATCGAGGTGCGTACCACTACACGATCAGGCAGTGCGTCGACAAGCAGAAGATCTATCATTGTCGACTTCACCGGGACTATCGAGCAACTTGACTGATGTCGGGTTTCAATTTAGGTGTTATTTCTGTCAGTTTTGTCAGAGTAGCACTTAGTCATTGCTTAGGTGTTATTTCCGTTAGTTAAGGATGGATTTTCTAGCCAACCAATAGAGGTCCATAACCCATGCAATGTTGGAATGGGCCCACGTGTGTGCCACAAGTTTGTGTCATGTCTTGGCATAGAACTCTCATACTTAGATATATCAACTGGGTGGCATCATGTTGGGCAAGTGCTAAGGCATAAAACCACAAGTTGATGAAGGAGTTTCTAGCTAACTGATGACCCACAAGTATAGGGGGTGTATCACAGTATTTTCGATAAGTAGGAGTGTCGAACCCAACGAGGAGCAGAAGGTGCTGGCTAGTGGTATGATTCAGGAATTCTCTGCAAATACTTAGCAAACGGATTTTTAGGGGTTTTCGATAAAGCAAGTAAACAAAGTACGAGTAAACAAAAGACAGTAAGAATGAATGCAGCAAGTGGCCCAATCCTTTATGCATCAAAGGACAAGCCGGTTGTATTTCTATAGATGACCAAACGTTCTCGAGGACACATGGGAAGACTGTCAAGTGCTTTCGCTTCATATAGTCGATTAATCTTCTCTAGCTTGCTAAGTGTTGTGTGGGTGAACCTGTGCTAATGTACCGTCCCACCCAAGACTTAATACATACTTATGATTAAACCCCCTTGCAAACATCCGTAAGTACAAGAAAGTAATTAAGGTAGAAACCTAACCACAACTTTAAACTCTAAGACCCTTACGTCCCTTGTGCAATGGTTTCCTAACGGGGGTTCAGGTTTCTGTCACTCCGGCAACCCCTACGATTAGTAGCCAAATACACAATGCATTCCCCTAGGCCCATATAGGTGAAGTGTCATGTAGTCGACATTCACATGACACCACTAGAAGAAGTACACCACAACTTAAATAACAATCTATTGAATCTTTCTCAACATAACTCCACTACTAACAACAAGACTTCTCCCATGTACTCAAGAACAAAACTAACTACTCACAAGACATCATATGGATCATGATCAGAGATGGAAAAATTATGTATAACAATCTGAACATAAACAATAATTCAATGATTCACTCAATAGCATCAACTACAAAGAGTAATCAACACCGGGAAAGTTTCCCCTATGAACTATGCAAGATTCAACGCAATTGTTATAGCAATATGGAGATGGTGATGAGGGTGCTGATGGTGATGATGGTGGTGATGATGATGATGATCCCGATGAAGTCCAGCTTGATGGTGGTGTTGATGGCGACGATCTCCCCTCTCCGGGAAGGAATTTCCCCGACAGAAATCTGTCTGCCGAAGAGATCTTTCTCTCTCGGTGTTTTCCGTCCCGTAGAGGCAGCAGAATCTTTCTGTGGTCGCCCCCCGAGTCTTAGGGTTTCGGGAGGATAATATACGCCAGAGGGGAGAGGCTGGAGTGGGCCAGGGCGGCCACACCACTCCCTGGCGCGGCCTAGGCCTGCTTGTGCCATGGAGTGGTGTGGGCCCCCTGTGGCCCACCTCCACTCCATATTCTGGCATCTTGAGTCTTTTGGAAAAATAAAATTTTCCGTATATTTCCCGGATTTTCTGATCTTCGCGAATTTTGCCTCCAAACAGCACCTTTTCCATCAGAATCCTGACTGCAGCGGTCCATGCTCCAAAAGTCATCAACCATGCAAAAACAGATGAAATAACATAAGTATCACCTCTCCATACGAGTATCAATGAATAATAGTGAATTAAGACATAGAATAGTGATGAAAAATGGACGTATCAACTCCCCCCAAGCTTAGACTTCGCTTGTCCCCAAGCAAAACTGAGCTCAATAAACATGACCACAGGTTTATGGAGTGAAGAGTCGATAAAAGAATACGGACAAGAAGCATCACATTCATCAAAAGCATAGATCATAATAGAAGACAACTCACTATTATACAACTTAACTTGCAATGAGTAAAGGAAACACAATAAAGATACATAAAGTGAATTGTAATTGGTAATGGCAAACTTAGCTCTTGGTCGAAGAATAGTTGATAATTTGCTGGAGTTCACAAATAGCTGGTTTTTCAATGAAAGCTTTCAAAGTAGTAAACTTCAAGATAAGAGCAATGTGCAAAACAAGGAACATAAGACATGATTGCATAAATCATCATATGAATGAATGAAACACGTCAACTCAAAATACTTGCTGAGATAGAAGGGAATAGGTTTACTGACTCAACAACAAAGTAAAAGAAAGGCCCTTCGCAGAGGGAAGCAGGGATTGCAAGTCTCATAAAGGGCTCCCAAAAATTATGATACTTACTAGCTTTCAGCTCTCATTGCCCCTATCATAGGCATCTTTAGGTGATTAAGGTTAAAGTGACACAACTAAGAGGATATGCTTGACAAGTTATAAGTTAAAATCTCAAGCCCCTTACTTATGAGTAGCGATCCTCATGCTACTCAACTTCAGTCACGAGCAAGCTCTTGTCATTGTAAATACATGCGTATCATTGAGAACCGCCAACGGGGTACCCCTTGCACATGACACAGGAGCTATCCCATAATCAGAATGACAAGGCAAGCAGACAATGAGCATCTCAGCGATCTTTTTATTTGCTATTTGCATAGGTTTTTATTGAGGATGCTTCATAGAATGCTCACTATAGTTATGCTGCAAGTTTCCACCATGATTAGGCATGGCTTAGGCTAGCGGCCTAGGCGTTTCTCTAACACACATATAAACTCCATGATCTTACAAGTTCCACTTTTGTTTCACACCACCGGGATCCATAAGCAAAAGAACATGATATCAACTAGGTACAAGTATCAATGAAGTGTTGAAAGCGGTCCCCATGATACATGGTTCTGCTAACTTCAACTCATAAAGCGCAAGCATATACGCAACAAAGAAGGACCCAATGGTTCAAGTTTATTAAGTGCAAGAAAATCAAGTGTGCCATCAAGTTCGTGAGAGCTTTAATCACTAATTTTCACATAACAAGTTTAATGTGGGAGGTAGACAAAACAAGAATTTACTTGGAATAGCAATAATGCTACTAGGTAGGTATGGTGGACACAAATGGCAAAGGTTTTGGTTTAAGGGAGTGGATGCACGAGAAGAATACCCTCTCAGTACAGGTTTTTGGCTAGCAAGGCTGGGTAGCAAGTATAAGAGTTAAAGGAAACAAACAAACATACAAGTGATAAAAACAAACATGCAATCTTCCTTGGAAGCACAAAAGATCTTAACTAGAGAATACTAGACTTATGAGCAAATCAAGAAAGAAAGATGATGAAATTATTTTTCTCATGAGTACTTCTATCTTTTTCTTTTCAACTCTAAGAAGGGGTGTTGCTACTGACCGAGCCAGGTTTTCCAAAACCAACTAAATTAACTCAATGATCCCAAAGTGCTACCAATACTAACAACAAGACCAATCATATAACCACGAATTGAAAACTAATATAAGCTATGCAAAAGAGTGAATGATAGAACTTCTCATTAATATTCCATAACGGAAACTCACACCAAGGGATACATATCTAACGAGAGAGGGGACACTTCCATAATGCAAACCATACTACATAATAACTCCTCTATTCATGATATGACTCTACTAACAAGGTAAAAAGATAGAAGATAGTGATATGATACCGCGGCACTCCCCCAAGCTTGGAACAAACAAAGGGGATGCCAAACCTGATGACAAATTACTCCTTTGGTGGCGGTGGTATATTCTCATCTTCGTCCGTCTTCTAGGGTAAAGGCTTCCCATCAACAAAGGACATCGTGGTTTCCAACATCCTGAAACTTGCAGCAGCACTTATGCGTTTAAATCTAGCCTCATACTCATGGTTTTGATTTTGTACGTCATAGAACTGTGCTTGCAGTTTGTTGGTTGTTTGGCGGAGTGAAAAGATTTCATCCTTGAGTTCAGAAGTCTCCTTTTAGTGCTCAACGATGAGTTCGGAACAAATCTTGTGGATGATGTCCACTTTGCGCTCCGCCATCTTCCTGTACCTAAAGACTTCATGATCCAGTGCTTCCATCCTGTCCTCCAAGCTTCCTTCACCTTTAGGGCCTTGAACCTCTTCAATCCGGACCTCCCCACCTTCGAGCAATAGCTCCTTGGGATGAATCTTCAATTCTCTCATGTATGGATTGATGATATCTTCTAAGGAATCTCCCTTGGATGATCCAGAGGAAGACATTATGGATCCAAATCTAGGATTTTTACCTGGCAGAAATAGATCGAAACAAAAACACAACGAAAACACGATATCCGGACCTCGGGGGATCTGGGGGGTTATATATTATGAAGTTTCGTATCAAAAGGAAGGTACTGGGAGAAAACGGGTCGGAGACGGAGTCCTGGGTGGCCTCACCACCTGGTGGCGCGGCCAGGGGTGGGCCCGCGCCATGGGGTGGTGTGGGCCACCCCGGCTCCGGTTCCGTCCCTTTTTCGCTTCGTAGCTTTCCTTATTGACTAAAAACTGCAAAAATATAGTTGGATTGTATTTTCGTGGAACTTTTCTTACCAGAACTGTTACCTAGTTGGAAACGGACTCTGCAGGTCTCTGAATTTGGTCCTCAATGAATTTCTCTGGAGTTATAACTTGAAAGGCATCAACATCATCATTGTAAGAATCTCCAGCAATATAGTGCTTGAGTCGCTGTCCATTTACTACTTGTGTAGTATTATCTTTTAGAGAAGAAATTTTTATTGCTCCTGAACAGTATACTTCTTCAATGATGAAAGGTCATTCCCATTTTGTTAGTAGCTTACCTGCAAAAAATCTGAGACGAGACCTATACAATAGAACTTTCTCACCAACATGAAATTCTCTCTTAAGTATTCGCTTGTCATGCCATCTTTTAACTTTTTCTTTAAAGAGCCTAGCATTCTCATAGGCTTCACTCCTCCATTCATCTAAAGAGCTTAAGTCAAAAAGTCTTTTCTCACCAGCTAGCTTACAATCTCTATTTAGTTCTTTCACTGCCCAGTAAGCTTTGTGTTCTAATTCTAAGGGTAAGTGGCAAGCTTTCCCATAAACCATTTTATAAGGAGACATTCCCATGGGATTTTTATAAGCAGTTCTATAAGCCCATAAAGCATCATTCAACTTCTTAGCCCAGTTTTTTCTAGACCTATTAACAGTCTTTTGCAAGATAGATTTAATTTCTCTATTTAATAACTCTACTTGCCCGCTAGTTTGGGGGTGATAAGCTGAAGCAATTCTATGATTAACATCATACTTAGCGAGGGTCTTCCTAAACCCACCATAAATGAAATGAGAACCCACATCAGTCATGAGATACCTAGGCACTCCAAACCTAGGAAAGATAACATCCTTAAGCATTTTTAGAGAGGTTTCCCTGTCAGCACTTTTCGTAGGAATGGCTTCTACCCACTTAGTAACATAATCAATGGCAACAAGAATATGAGTGTAACCCTTCGAAGGAGGGAAAGGCCCCATAAAGTTGAATCCCCAACAATCAAAAGGTTCAATAACTAGAGAGTAATTCATAGGCATTTCATTGCGTCTAGAAATATTACCAACACGTTGACATTCATCACAAGATAAAACAAATTTTCTTGCATCTTTAAAAAGGGTAGGACAGTAGAAACCTGATTGTAGTACCTTTTGTGCAGTTCTATCTCCTACATGATGTCCTCCATAGGCGCTCCCATGACATTTACGCAATATCTCTTTTTGTTCATACTCTGGAACACATCTTCGCATAATACCATCAACCCCTTCTTTGTATAAGTGTGGGTCATCCCAAAAATAATGCCTCAAATCATAAAAGAACTTTCTTCTTTGCTGAGCTGTAAAAGTTGGAGGCAAATACTTGGAGACAATAAAGTTAGCATAGTCAGCATACCAAGGGCTTCCTCGCGAGTTCACCCCTACTGCAGCTAATTGTTCATTTGGGAAACTATCATTAACAGGCATAGGATCAAAAGAGATGTTTTCCAAACGAGATAAATTATCAGCTACAGGATTTTCAGCACCCTTTCTATCTACTATATGTAGATCAAACTCTTGTAAAAGCATTACCCATCTAATAAGCCTAGGCTTAGCGTCCTTCTTTGTCATAAGATATTTAATAGCAGCATGATCAGTATGAATAGTTACTTTTGAGTCCACAATATAGGGCCTAAACTTATCACAAGCAAAAACAACAGCTAGAAATTCCTTTTTAGTAGTAGCATAGTTCCTTTGAGCAGCGTCTAAAGTATTACTAGCATAGTGGATAACGTTTAGCTTTTTATCAATACGTTGCCCAAGGACAACACCTACAGCAAAATCACTAGCATCACACATTATTTCAAAGGGTAAACTCCAATCAGGTGGTTGAACAATAGGAGCTGTAGTTAAAGCCTTCTTAAGAGTTTCAAAAGCTTCCTTACAATCATCATCAAAAACGAAGGGTACATCTTTTTGAAGAAGATTAGTAAGGGGTTCTGATATCCTAGAAAAGTCTTTAATAAACTTTCTATAGAAACCAGCATGACCAAGGATACTACGAATACCTTTGATGTCTCTTGGGCATGGCATCTTCTCAATTGCCTCAACCTTAGCTCTATCAACTTCTATGCCTCTTTCAGAAACTTTATGCCCAAGAACAATCCCTTCGTTAACCATGAAGTGGCATTTCTCCCAATTAAGAACAAGATTAGTTTCTTCACATCTCTGCAAAACTTTATCAAGGTTGTGTAGACAATTATCAAAAGAAGTTCTGTAGACAGAAAAGTCATCCATGAATACTTCTACAATTTCCTCACAAAAGCCATGAAAGATAGAAGACATGCACCTTTGGAAAGTAGCAGGAGCATTACATAAACCAAAAGGCATACGTCTATAAGCATAAGTTCCATAAGGGCAAGTAAAAGTAGTTTTTTCTTGATCTTGTTGTTTAACAGCAATTTGAGAGAAACCAGAATAACCATCAAGAAAACAAAAATGGGTCTTTTTAGACAATCTTTCCAACATTTGATCAATAAAAGGAAGCGGGTAGTGGTCTTTCTTAGTAACTTTATTGACTTTCCTAAAATCGATGCACATCCTATAGCCTACTACTATTCTTTGAGGAATAAGCTCATCGTTATCATTAGGGACAACGGTAATACCTCCCTTTTTAGGAACACAATGAACATGACTAACCCATTCACTATCACAATAGGGTAAATAATACCAGCATCAAGGAGTTTCAATACCTCATTCCTTACCACTTCCTTCATCTTAGGATTTAAACGTCGTTGGTGCTCCACTACTGGCTTCGCATCTGGTTCTATGTTGATAGAATGCTGACATATAGTAGGTGAAATCCCTTTCAAATCATCTAGAGTATAGCCCATAGCTCCTTGGTGTTTCTTCAAAACTTCCAATAATCTTTCTTCTTCCTCCCCTGAAAGTTTAGCGCTAATAATAACAGGATATATATTTTTATCATCAATAAAAGCATATTTAAGATCATCAGGGAGAGGTTTTAGATCGAAGACAGGGTCCTTTTTTGGTGGCAAAGTGGTACCCAAGTCTTCTACAGGCAAGTCATGTTTAAGCAACCTGGGTTGACGACGGAGGATCTCGTCAATCTCATTCCTTTCATCCATGAAGATCTCACTTTCATGATCTTCCATAAATTGCTGCAAAGCATTGTTAGGAGCAAGAGAGATAGAAGCAAGTTGTTCAACTCTAAAATCCTGATTATGGGTTTCCTCTTCGCAAGGTTCTTTAGTAAATTTCGAAAAATTAAACTCATAAGATTCCCCATCAAACTTAGTCAAGATTTTCTCCCTCTTGCAATCAATAATAGCTCCACAAGTACTCAAGAAAGGTCTACCAAAAATGATAGGATAAGTTTTACTAGCAGCTGAACCAAGAACTAGAAAATCAGAAGGATACTTGATCTTACCACAAAGGACTTCCACGTCTCGCACAATGCCAATTGGAGAGATAGTATCTCTATTAGCAAGGTGAATAACCACATCAATATCCTCCAACTCGCAAGGACTGATTTCATGCATAATTTCTCTGTAAAGTTCATAAGGAATAGCACTAGAACTTGCACCAATATCGCATAAACCATAATAGCAATGATCACCAATTCTAACCGAAAGCACAAGAACACTAGCCTTTTTAGATCTATTGGGATGTGAAACAATATTGGAAGCATCTTCACAAAAGACTATGTGCCCATCTTCTATGCTTTTAGTAACAAGGTCTTTCACAATTGCTACAAAAGGTTCAATGTTTATTTGTTCATCAGGTTTTATAGTTCTCTTTCCACTTTTAGTGATTACATTAGTTATCATAGGATGTTCCTTTACCTTATCTGGGAAGGGAATCTTCTCGATGTAAGGTTCAGGTAGGATATGATCAATAATGCAACACTCATTGCTCCCAATAGGAACATGGTCAACAATATCTTTATAAGGCGCATGGTACTTATTCCATCCTTTTTTTGGAATTTCAATATAAGAAGCAAAAGCTCTAAATCAATTCGTAATAACTTGCAAATCAAGACCATAAGCATTACTAATATTTTGAAAGTCATCAGTTCCCATAAAAGATTCAATGCATTCATAATCATGATTTATACCTGACTTTCTACCTTTGTCATTCTCCCAAGCTTCAGCATTGTCTTGAATACGATGTAGAAGGTCCCATTTAACTTCTTCTTCCATGCGAGTGAATGATCCAGCATAAGAAGCATCTAATAAATCCTTGTCATGTAGAGGGAGCCTTGCATAAAAGTTGTTGATAATAATATTGTTGGGGATCTCATGAATGGGACATTTGAGCATTAGTAAATTCAATCTCCCCTAAGCTTGAGCTATACTCTCTCCATCAAGAGGCCAAAAGTTGTATATTTGATTCCGATCTTTATGAATCTCACTAGGAGGATAAAACTTTGAGTAAAAGAGAGGCACTATTTCCTCCCATTCCAGAGCTTGGCCATTCTTTAGCAGCTTATACCATTCCTCAGCTCTTCCTTTCAGTGATAATGAGAATAACTTCTTCTTAACTTGATCTGTAGTAATACCTGCACACTTGAACAACCCGCATAATTCATGTATAAAGATCAAATGATCACCGGGATGGACAGTTCCATCCCCAACATAGTAGTTATCCATAACACGATCAATAATTCTTGTAGGTATTTTGAAAACATCTTTCTCAGCAGGTGGTGGCTTATCTACTACCCTAGAAGTGGTAGTAGCATTACCAAATAAGAAACTCAGCGAATTATCCATAACGAAAATAAAGCAACTAGCAGAAGTAAACAATACTCATAGTAGAAGTTTCCTTTACCAGTTCCACTCTCCAATAGCGCTTCACTCCCCGGCAACGGCGCCAGAAAATAGTCTTGATGACCCACAAGTATAGGGGTGTATCGCAGTATTTTCGATAAGTAAGAGTGTTGAACCCAACGAGGATCAGAAGGTGCTGGCTAGTGATATGATTCAGGAATTCTCTACAAATACTTAGCAAACAGATTTTTAGGGGTTTTCGATAAAGCAAGTAAACAAAGTACGAGTAAACAAAAGAAAGTACGAATGAATATAGCAGGTGGCCCAATCCTTTATGCAGCAAAGGACAAGCCGGTTGTATTTCTATAGATGACCAAACGTTCTCGAGGACACATGGGAAGACTGTCAAGTGCTTTCGCTTCATATAGTCGATTAATCTTCTCTAGCTTGCTAAGTGTTGTGTGGGTGAACCTGTGATAATGTACCGTCCCATCCAAGACTTAATACATACTTGTGATTAAACCCCCTTGCAAACATCCGTAAGTACAAGAAATTAATTAAGGTAGAAACCTAACCACAGCTTTAAACTCTAAGACCCTTACGTCCCTTGTGCAATGGTTTCCTAACAGGGGTTCAGGTTTTTGTCACTCCGGCAACCCCTACAATTAGTAGCCAAATACACAATGCATTCCCCTAGGCCCATATAGGTGAAGTGTCATGTAGTCGACGTTCACATGACACCACTAGAAGAAGTACACCACAACTTAAATAACAATCTATTGAATCTTTCTCAACATAACTCCACTACTAACAACAAGACTTCTCCCATGTCCTCAAGAACAAAACGAACTACTTACAAGACATCATATGGATCATGATCAGAGATGGAATAATGATGTATAACAATCTGAACATAAACAATAATTCAATGGTTCACTCAATAGCATCAACTACAAAGAGTAATCAACACCGGGAAAGTTTCCCCTATGAACTATGCAAGATTCAACGCAATTGTTACAGCAATATGGAGATGGTGATGAGGGTGCTGATGGTGATGATGGTGGTGATGATGATGATGATCTCGATGAAGTCTAGCTTGATGGTGGTGTTGATGGCGATGATCTCCCCTCTCCGGGAAGAAATTCCCTCGGCAGAAATCTATCTGCCGGAGAGATCTTTCTCTCTCGGTGTTTTCCACCCCGCAGAGGCAGCGGAATCTTTCTGTGGTCGCCCACCGAGTCTTAGGGTTTCGGGAGGATAATATACGCCAGAGAGGAGAGGCTGGAGTGGGCCAGGGCGGCCACACCACTCCCTGGCGCTGCCTAGGCCTGCCCGCGCCATGGGGTGGTGTGGGCCCCTGTGGCCTACCTCCACTCCATATTCTGGCATCTTGAGTCTTCTAGAAAAATAGAATTTTCCGTATATTTTCCCGGATTTTCTGATCTTCGCGAATTTTGCCTCCAAACAGCACCTTTTCCATCAGAATCCTGACTGCAGCGGTCCATGCTCCAAAAGTCATCAACCATGCAAAAACAGATGAAATAACATAAGTATCACCTCTCCATACGAAATATATCAATGAATAATAGTGAATTAAGACATAGAATAGTGATGCAAAATGGACGTATCACTAACCAAGAGAGGTCAGTAGCCAATGCAATGTTGGCATGGGCCCACATTTGCCATAGATGGTGTCTCATCATGTCTTGGCATACAAGTGTTATACGTTGATATATCAACTAGGTAGTATCATGTTGTCCAAGTGATGACTCATACAACCACATGTTTGTGAAGGGGGTCTGTAGACATATAATATGAGATAGATCCCATGCAAAGTTGGCATGGGCCCACATCTGCCACAGGTGTGTCTCATCATGTCTTGGCATAACACTCTCAAACTTAGATGTGGCAACTAGCTAGTTGGGATCATGTTTTGCCAAGTGTTGACTCACCTCATACAACCACTAAGTTGATGATGGTGTTTCTGCCAACCAAGAGAGGTTTATAGCACCATGCAATGTTGGAACGGGCCCACAATTGCCACAAATTGACTCATAAAGTATTTACATAGCAGTGTTATACTTAGATCTATCAACTAGGTAGGATTATGTTGTCCAAGTGATGACTCATAAAACCAGAAGTTTATGAAGGTGTTTCTAGACAGCTAAGATAGGTCTAGATCCCATGAAATGTTGGCATGGGCCCACATCTGCCACAGGTGTGTCTCATCATGGCTTTGTATAAAACTTTCAAAATTAGATGTAGCAACTAGCTAGTTAGGATCATGTTTTGCCAAGTGTTGACTCACAAACCACTAAGTTTATGATGGTGTTTCTAGCCAACCAAGAGAGGTTTATAGCACCATGCAATGTTGGAATGGGCCCACAATTGCCACAAACTGTCTCATGGTGTATTTGCATAGAAGTGTTATACTTAGATCTATCAACTATGTAGGATTATGTTGTCCAAGTGATGACTCATACAACCACAAGTTGATGAAGGTGTTTCTAGACACCTAAGAGAGGTCTAGATCCCATGAAATGTTGGCATGAGCCCACATCTGCCACAAAGTGTGTCATCATGGCTTGGCATAGCACCCTCAAACCTAGATGTAGCAACTAGCTAGTTGGGATCATGTTTTGCCAAGTGTTGACTCACCTCAAACAACCACTAAGTTGATGATGGTGTTTCTAGCCAACCAAAAGAGGTTTATAGCACCATGCAATGTTGAAATGGGCCCAGAATTGCCAAAAACTGACTCATCATGTCTTTGCATAACAGTGTTATACTTAGATCTACTAACTAGGTAGGATTATGTTGTCCAAGTGATGACTCATACAACCACAAGTTGATGAAGGTGTTTCTAGATAGCTAAGATAGGTCTAGATCCCATGAAATGTTGGCATGGGCCCACATCTGCCACAAAGTGTCTCATCATGTCTTGGCATAGCACTGTCAAACTTAGATGTAGAAACTAGCTAATTGGGATCATGTTTTGCCAAGTGTTGACTCAGCTCACACAACCACTAAGTTGATGATGGTGTTTCTAGCCAACCAAGAGAGGTCTATAGCCCATGCAATGTTGGCATGGGCCCACATTTTCCACAAAGTGTCTCATGATGTCTTTGCGTAGCAGTGTTATACTTAGATCTACCAACTAGGTAGGATTATGTTGTCCAAGTGATGACTCATACAACCAAAAGTTGATGAATGGGTTTCTAGACAGCTTCGATAGGTCTAGATCTCATGAAATGGTGGCATGGCCCACATCTGGCACATGTGTGTCTCATCATGGCTTTGCATAGCACTCTCAAACCTAGATGTAGCAACTAGCTAGTTGGGATCATGGTTTGCCAAGTGTCGACTCACAAAACCACTAAGTTGATGATGGTGTTTCTAGCCAACCAATAGAGGTTTATAGCACCATGCAATGTTGGAATGGGCCCACAATAGCCAAAAAGTGACTCATCATGTCTTGTCATATAAGTGTTATACTTAGATCTATCAACTAGGTAGGATTATGTTGTCCAAGTGATGACTCATACAGCCACAAGGCGATGAAGGTGTTTCTAGATAACTAAGATAGTTCTAGATCCCATGAAATGTTGGCATGGGCCCACATCTGCCACATGTGTGACTCATCATGTCTTGGCATGGCACTCTCAAACCTAGATGTAGCAACTAGCTAGTTGGGATCATGTTTTGCCAAGTGTTGACTCACAAAACCACTAAGTTGATGATGGTGTTTCTAGCCAACCAAGAGAGGTTTATAGCACGTACAATGTTGGCATGGTCCCACATTTTCCACAAAGTGTCTCATGATGTCTTTGCATAGAAGTGATTTACTTAGATCTACCAACTAGGTAGGATTATGTTGTCCAAGTGATTACTCATACAACCACAAGTTGATGAAGGTGGTTTTCTAGACAGCTAAGATAGGTAAAGATCCCATGCAATGTTGGGATGGGCCCACCTCTGCACATGTGTCTGTCATGGCTTTGCATAGCACTCTCAAACTTAGATGTAGTAACTATGTGGGATCATGTTGGCCAAGTGGTCTAGTAGCAACATGGTGAAGTAGATGGTGTTATTTGGTGCACAAATGACCACTCTTGTGAATGTGATATGCAAGTTTGAACCACATTATTTCGAAGTCAAATTTAGGTCAATTTGGTCAAATTTTAGAAAAATTGAGCTACAGCTACATGATTGGCACCTCATTTATGTTTTCAAAATTTATACCAAGGTGCACAAGATGACGTTTCATCATGGATGTGGTGCTAAGTCAGCATGATTCATCCATATTCGGTGATTGCACTCTCGCGGTTTTGACCTAACTTTGAAAGGGGCACTAGAAATTTGAAAAAAATAAAAAAAAGATAGTGAAACCTTCACCATGTGTCTTAGGTTGCGGATGTTAGCATGTGTAAAAAAATTCATATTATTTCGTGAAGGTCGGAAAAATCACATTGTTAGGAAAAGTGGCTCAGGTTAGACTAAACGCTTTGTTTCTAAGTTTGCTATTTTTTTTGACCGTCACCAAATTAAGTCCAAACTTTTTCAACATGCTATTAGAAAGGTACGTATGCAGAATATGTAATTGGTTTAAAAAAACTGAAGTTCAAAATTTTTGGCAAATATTAGTTATTTTTAAATTAAATAGAAAGGAAATACAAGTCTGCAATTTCCCTCTGCAGAAACCCGGTGTACCACGATCGAAGCAAACATATCGAGGTGTGCTACCACTACATGATCAGGCAGTGCGTACGTCGACCAGCAGAAGATCTATTATCGTTGACTTCACCGGGACTGTCGACCAACTTCACTGCTGTCAGGTTTCAGTTAGGTGTTATTTCTGTCAGTTTTGACAGAGTAGCACTTAGTCGTTGCTTAGGTGTTTCAGTCAGAGTTTGCTCCAGGTCGTGAAACAGGTTCTGATAGCCAGCTCGCAGGTTGCGAGCGACAATTGGTATCAGAGCGTAAGATTTTGTGGCCATGTCGCAAGCACCAGGGAGAGGACGCGGCGGCCGCGACGACGGCGGCACCCATCCACCGGCGGCAGGAGCACCGCTACCGGGCGCGGACAAGGGGCCGCGGTGGCACCCCTCCTTCGCCAAGGACATCAGCGACCCCTCCACCCGAAGAGCGATGACGCTCGCTGAGTCGTGGGTGATCCATGGCACGAGGTGTCCTAGTACGTGGGCTGCCACTGATCGAGCACACAGAGCAACTGTGCGAGGCATGCCTTGCCGGCAAGCAACGACGCATGCCATTCCCGCAGAAGGCCAGGTACAGGGCAGGCTATCCACTCGCGAGTTGGTGAACGGCGATCTGTGCGGGCACATCGCACCTGCCACACCGGGAGGCCGCCGCTATTTCTTGTTGTTGGTCGATGACCATAGAAGGTATAAGTGGGCTCGTGCGCTTCCAAGCCACAGCGGAGTCGGAGAGCAGGCGCAATCTCTGTGTGCTGCGCACGGACCGTGGTGGCGAGTTCACGTCAGCCACGTTTGCCGCACACTACGCTAACACCGGCGTCAACCGCCACCTCACGGCGCAGTACTCACCCCATCAGAACGGGGTGGTCTATTCGTCGCAACCAAATGGTAGCCGCGGCGGCCAAGAGCATGTTGAAGGCAAAGGGCATGCCAAACTTCTTTTGGGGCGAAGGGCTACCACCTCTACGATCTCGTCGCCAAGCGCGTGCACATCTCATGGGACATGGTCTTCGACGAGGATGCGAGCTGGGACTAGAGCGCGCATGAGGACACCCTCGTGAGCACGACGTTCACGGTGGACTGCTTCGTGCACTCAGCGCTGGTCAATACCGGTGGACCAAGGTGCACTCGGTGTCTCCATCAATGCTAGCTCTGGCAGCATGCATGACACCGGAGCCAACTTCCTCACCGGCACACGGTCTACGCTCGAGTGCAGGACAAGAGCAGCATGCCAGGGCATCTGGCTCTCCCATCTGCTTGCTGATCTCACTAGAGAAAAGGTGGCTCCAGCGACACTGAAGGTGGACAACAAGTCTACCATTTCCCTCTGCAAAAACCCGGTGTACCACGATCGAGGCAAACATATCGAGGTGCGCTACCACTACATGATCAGGCAGTGCGTCGACGAGCAGAAGATCTGTCATCGTCGACTTCACCGGGACTGTCGAGCAACTTGACTGCTGTCAGGTTTTAGTTTAGGTGTTATTTCCATCAGTTTCGTCAGATTAGCACTTAGTCATTGCTTAGGTGTTGCAAAATCTCAAAAGTGTCTCTTTGTCATACTACAATATATTGGTATATGCCTATTTGCTCTTTGTACACTCGCTCTTTTCCTTATTTCTTGTCTTCTCTTTTGTATATATGCTCACACTTTTGTTTAAGTGTTGTGCAAAGGAGCTAGTCATACATTTCACTTCACGTAGGATTTCAAAGTTTAACGATCTCAATTATCAAATTCCAATTGTATATGAAGCATTATTATGACTTGAAGATTCTACCTCGACTTTTTCTCACTCTATTTTGATAGCACTTTCATTTTCCTTTGTTCAAGGTTTCTTTTTCAACTTAATTGCATAGATAATTTTTCTTTGTAAATCAAACCGTAGATTTACACCATATTGACCAAATTATCTTTATATGTTCCATTAATACAAATGGTGTGGAAGACTCCTATTGCTATCATGAAGTGCAAGTAAAATTATACTCAAGCCATTTATATATCCAATAAAACAAACACAAACTCAATATTTCTCCATATATAATAATAAACTCAGAATTTCATAGAAGGGATTGACTATTCCTGAAGGGAATTCTAATGATGCAAACTTTATTTCTAGTTTGAACAAATGCAAAAAATAGTAATAAAAACTTATAAGATAGATTACAAGGTCTTAAAGATCTCCCCAAGCTTGGAATCAAGCCAGGCGGGATCAAGTAATCCCTTGCGATTATTTGATACCGTGATTGTTGTAGATCATTGTGGCGCCATGGCACGTGGTATCTTCTCTTCACGGGCCAGCCTGAGACAGAGGGATTGATTGACAACTTCTAATTCCTTAACACGCAGCTTGTAGAAAATATTATTCTTCACCGGCACTTTCACTTGTTCTTTAATGAATTCATTGTTTTCCTGAAGTGTTTGTAGCACCTTAAGACTCATAGAAAAACCTGCTTTGGTTGTTTGCTTGATATCTTCATCAATTTTGTCAAGATAAAGTCGCAACAATCGAAGGTGTTCGGGTGTCCCTGGCTTCTCCTTGTCCAACTCTTCAATCTTCAGCTCTAGGGCCTTCAAATCCCTCTTCTAACACCCATGGTCGGTGTCGAAGAACTCTATAGGGATGGTCTTGATCTCCTTGCCTTGCTCGCTATTGCTTCCGATCTCCATAGGAGCCTTTCTTCTTGGCTTCTATCCCTTGGTTGTGAGTCCTCACGTGTGAACAAGAGGTAGATTGGTTTCTAGAGATTATGACTAGAGAGAGAGACAATGGCAGTATATAAGGGGGGTCAGAGATCGGTAAACTCGCGAGAAACACCAAATTGTCGCCCAAGAAAAGAATCTTAACGAAATAGGGAAAGAAATCACAGATTTGGAAGTGACCTGCCGCGTAACGACCAACTATATATGGGCGTGGCCCGTATAGCTCCGGCCGTATAGTTGGTTCCGGCCAGATTTCTCCAAATATCTCGAGTACGTCTAGGTCGAATAAATCATGACCCAGAACTGACAATAACGTTTTTTCATGAAAAAAATACAAACAAAAAGTGTCTGAGAGTTTAACGACCAACTATACGACCAGAATTTTGGCCCCGGTCGTATAGTTGCGAACGTATAGATATAGACATGTGTGTGTCATTGCTTTGCATAGCACTCTCAAACTTAGATGTAGCAACTAGATATTTGAGATCATGTTTTGCCAAGTGTTGACTCACCTCATACAGCCACTAAGTTGATGATGGTGTTTCAAGCCAACCAAGAGAGGTTTATAGCACCATGCAATGTTGGAATGGGCCCACAATTGCCACAAAGTGACTCATCATGTATTTTCATATAAGTGTTATACTTAGATCTATCAAATAGGTAGGATTATGTTGTCCAAGTGATGACTCATACAACCACAAGTTGATGAAAGTGTTTCTAGACACCTAAGATAGGTCTAGATCCCATGAAATGTTGGCATGGGCCCACATCTACCACATGTGTGTCTCATGGCTTTGCATAGCACTCTCAAACTTGGATGTGGCAACTAGCTAGTTGGGATCATGTTTTGCCAAGTGTTGACTCACCTCACACAACCACTAACCACTAAGTTGATGATGGTGTTTCTAGCCAACCAAGAGAGGTCTATAGCCCATGCAATGTTGGCATGGGCCCACATTTTCCACAAAGTGTCTCATCATGTCGTTGCATAGTAGTGTTATACTTAGATCTATCAACTAGGTAGGATTATGTTGTCCAAGTGATGACTCATACAACCACAAGTTGATGAAGGTGTTTCTAGACAACTGCGAAATGTCTAGATCCCATGCAATGTTGGCATGGGCCCACATCTGCCACAGGTGTGTCTCGTGGCATTGCATAGCACTCTCAAACTTAGATGTAGCAACTAGCTAGTTGGGATCATGTTTTGCCAAGTGTTGACTCACACAACCACTAAGTTGATGATGGTGTTTTTAGCCAACCAAGAGAGGTCTATAGCCCATGCAATGTTGGCATGGGCGCACATTTTCCACAAAGTGTCTCATCATGTCTTTACATAGCTATGTTATACTTAGATCTATCAATTAGGTAGGATTATGTTGTCCAAGTGATGACTCATACAACCACAAGTTGATGAAGGTGTTTTTCTAGACAACTAAGATAGGTAAGGATCCCATGCAATGTTGGCTTGGGCCCACCTCTGCCACATGTGTCTGTCATGGCTTTGCATAGCACTCTCAAGCTTAGATGTGGCAACTAGCTAGTTGGGATCATGTTTGCCAAGTGTTGACTCACCTCACACAAACACTAACCACTAAGTTGATGATGGTGTTTCTAGCCAAGCAAGAGAGGTCTATAGCCCAAGCAATGTTGGCATGGGCTCACATTTTCCACAAAGTGTCTCATCATGTTGTTGCATAGTAGTGTTATACTTAGATCTATCAACTAGGTAGGATTATGTTGTCCAAGTGATGACTCATACAACCACAAGTTGATAAAGATGTTTCTAGACAGCTAAGATTGGTCTAGATCCCATGCAATGTTGGCATGGGCCCACATCTGCCACAGGTGTGTCTCATGGCATTGCATAGCACTCTGAAACTTAGATGTAGCAACTAGCTAGTTGGGATCATGTTTTGCAAAGTGTTGACTCACACAACCACTAAGTTGATGATGGTGTTTCTAGCCATCCAAGAGAGGTCTATAGCCCATGCAATGTTGGCATGGGCCCACATTTTCCACAAAGTGTCTCATCATGTCTTTACATAGCTGTGTTATACTTAGATCTATCAACTAGGTAGGATTATGTTGTCCAAGTGATGACTCATACAACCACAACTTGATGACGGTGTTTCTAGACAGCTAAGATAGGTCTAGATCCCATGAAATGTTGGCATGGGCCCACATCTGCAACAAAGTGTCTCATCATGTCTTGGCATAGCACTCTCAAACTTAGATGTAGCAACTAGCTAGTTGGGATCATGTTTTGCCATGTGTTGACTCACCTCACACAACCAGTAAGTGGATGATGTTGTTTCTAGCCAACCAAGAGAGGTTTATAGCCCATGCAATGTTGGCATGGGCCCACATTTTCCACAAAGTGTATCATCATGTCTTGTCATAGCAGTGTTATACTTAGATCTATCAACTAGGTAGTATTATGTTGTCCAAGTGATGACTCATACAACCACAAGTTGATGAAGGTGTTCCTAGATAGCTAAGATAGGTCTAGATCCCATGAAATGTTGGCATGGGCCCACATCTGCCACAAAGTGTCTCATCAGGTCTTGGCATAGCACTCTCAAACTTAGATGTAGCAACTAGCTAGTTGGGATCATGTTTTGCCAAGTGTTAACTCACAAAACCACTAAGTTGATGACGGTGTTTCTAGCCAACCAAGAGAGGATTATAGCACATGCAATGTTGGCATGGGCCCACATTTTCCATAAAGTGTCTCATGATGTCTTTGCATAGCACTGTTATTCTTAGATCTATTAACTAGGTAGGATTATGTTGTCCAAGCGATGACTCATACAACCACAAGTTGGTGAAGGTATTTCTAGACAGCTAAGATAGGTCTAGATCCCATGAAATGTTGGCATGGGCCCACATTTTCCACATGTGTTTGCCATGGCTTTGCATAGCACTCTCAAACTCAGATGTAGCAACAAGGTGGGATCATGTTTTGCCAAGTGTTGACTCACACTGTCACACGACCACTAAGTTGATGATGGTTTTTCTAGCCAACCAAGAGAGGTCCATAGCCCATGCAATGTTGGCATGGGCCCACATTTGCCACAAACTGTCTCATCATGTCATGGCATAGCAGTGTTATACTTAGATCTATCAACTAGGTAGGATAATGTTTTCTAAGTGATGACTCATACAACCACAACTTGATGACGGTGTTTCTAGACAGCTAAGATAGGTCTACATCCCATGAAATGTTGGCATGGGCCCACATCTGCAACAAAGTGTCTCATCATGTCTTGGCATAACACTCTCAAACTTAGATGTAGCAACTAGCTAGATGGGATCATGTTTTGCCATGTGTTGAGTCACCTCACACAACCACTAAGTTGATGATGTTGTTTCTAGCTAACCAAGAGAGGTTTATAGCCCATGCAATGTTGGCATGGGCCCACATTTTCCACAAAGTGTCTCATCATGTCTTGTCATAGCAGTGTTATACTTAGATCTATCAACTAGGTAGTATTATGTTGTCCAAGTGATGACTCATACAACCACAAGTTGATGAAGGTGTTCCTAGACAGCTAAGATAGGTCTAGATCCCATGAAATGTTGGCATGGGCCCACATCTGCCACAAAGTGTCTCATCAGGTCTTGGCATAGCACTCTCAAACTTAGATGTAGCAACTAGCTAGTTGGGATCATGTTTTGCCAAGTGTTAACTCACAAAACCACTAAGTTGATGATGGTGTTTCTAGCCAACCAAGAGAGGATTATAGCACATGCAATGTTGGCATGGGCCCACATTTTCCATAAAGTGTCTCATGATGTCTTTGCATAGCAGTGTTATTCTTAGATCTATTAACTAGGTAGGATTATGTTGTCCAAGCGATGACGCATACAACCACAAGTTGGTGAAGGTATTTCTAGACAGCTAAGATAGGTCCAGATCCCATGAAATGTTGGCATGGGCCCACATTTTCCACATGTGTTTGCCATGGCTTTGCATAGCACTCTCAAACTCAGATGTAGCAACTAGGTGGGATCATGTTTTGCCAAGTGTTGACTCACACTATCACACGACCACTAAGTTGATGATGGTTTTTCTAGCCAACCAAGAGAGGTCCATAACCCATGCAATGTTGGCATGGGCCCACATTTTCCACAAAGTGTCTCATCATGTCATGGCATAGAAGTGTTATACTTAGATCTATCAACTAGGTAGGATAATGTTTTCCAAGTGATGACTCATACAACCACAAGTTGATGAAGGTGTTTCTAAACAGCTAAGATAGATAGGTGTAGATCCCATGAAATGTTGGCATGGGCCCACATCTACCACTAGTGTGTGGCATGGCTTTGCATAGCACTCTCATATTTAGATGTGGCAACTAGGTGGGATCATATTGGCCAAGTGTTGACTCACACAACCACCAAGGGCGCGTTTGGTAGCATGCAGTTCCCTCGGGCAGGCCGAGTTGGGCAGAAATCAGGTCGTTTGGTTGTCTGCAGCCCCTCTACGTTGTGCCCCCCACGCGTCTTAAAGCAGGCCAGAGCCAGGCCCGAGGACAACGCTCGAATCGGCCGTTTTTATGGGGCAAAGAGCCGAAGCGGTTCCCCTAGTGGGAGACGGGTAGGGAGACGCCGCGTCGCTTTTCTCGCCCACCGCCATAAATCCCCTCACCGCCCACCCTTCTCGCTCACTCAACTCTGTGCGTTATGGTGACCCCCCCACCACCACCACCACTCCGGCAGTGTAGGGCTTGTAGGAAGGAGATGCTGGCATCGAGGCTGTTGCTCAGCATCGAAAGCGGTGGTCTTTGTTCGAGAAACAACGGCGAATCCGAACCATGGCAGTAAGCTTTTCCCCTTTTTTCCCCGAGGCATATAGACGGTAGATCTACTTGTAGAAGGTCACGACTAGGGTTCTAGATGGCATGCGTTGTAGTTCTGCCCGGATATGCCCTGCTCAAGGTATTTTTTCGATTTCAGGGCTTTACTATTGTACCATTACAAGGACTAGTTCGTGCAACTTGTGCTACATTTCTTTGGTAGTATTGAACCTGGATCTGACAACAGGGCATGGATGACCTATTGCCGATGATTACAATGGCTAAGGGCACTTTCAGGATGAGGTGATTGAACCAGGATGAATGTTCAATGGTTTGTGCATTCCTCCAGGTTCACTCACCCCGTCCCTCAAACTGGTGTTCGTCCCTTGCCACATGCAGTCATGGTTAGGGTTCTATACGAGGCAATGTTTCCGCCTTTACAAACTGCCAATGATTAGGATAGTTCCACATGCAGCAACTTTCTATATATGGACTTTAGTACCTCGTATTTTTTCCTAAAGAGGAAATTTGTGCAGGATCCTTGGTACTAAGGGATCATATATTGATACATGTTATACTGTTGTCATCTGATGTCTCTGCTATGTGTGTTACGCCGATGATTACACTTTTCACACAATGTAACTTTTCAGGGATGTCTGGTCGAACCTTGTTGTACGTACAAACCATGTATTTGTGCATATGATTTGGTTCGCTCACGCCATCCCTGAAGGTGACATGCAATTGACAAATATGAGGCACCAGATTTCTGACACATTGGTAGTCTTTCTATTCATTGCTTTGGATTGTGTCCATTGCTTTTCTTTCTGTTCATTACTTTTGCTTTCTATTCATTGCTTTGCTTTCTGTTCACTGCTTATTTTTTTGAGTCATTGCAGGCTATCAACATCGGTGGCTAGGGAAAGGATCCTGTCGATGGCTCCAACAAAAGGGCCAAGACATCTGGGATGCCTCCCAATGTTGGCAACTAGGTCGAGGCAGTGAGCCCTACCCAGTTCTGCAAGGTATTGGTAGCACCTGCTCTAGGATTGCGTCCTATCCCAGACGCATTCAGGCCATACTTGGACAGTGTCCCTAACACGGTCACTCTTAAGCTGGCGACCAGATGCTTATGGGACATCACGATCTCAGATGTAAATGGTAAAGCTTGCTTCGATCAAGGTTGGGCAGCCTTTTCAGTGGCTCATGACCTACAGATCAGTTACTTGTTGACCTTCAAGAAGATCTACCCAAAGGTTTACAAGGTGGTCATCTACGGCTACAGTCAAGCCGAGGTTGTCAAGAGGTGCCCTGAGCACCCTAAAGCTTTTAGGAGGATCGTGGAGCAGAGGTGACTTACGTCTGCATGAAAAGTTGTTCTGCTATGTGTGTGTCCGATGAATTAACTAGAACATTTTCGTGCATTGTTCTAAACTGTCGTTGATCAACACTTGTGTTTGTGTTTGTGTTTCTGTTTATGTGGTATCCTCACCTCTCTCCCATACGTGACCCTATTAGCAATGCTACAAGAAACCAAACACATGGCTTGCTTATGTTCATAGATGCACACACAGGCAATCAAACATGCACATTTCTTTACTTAAAAAAACAGGCACATTTCTGTTTTTTGTGGATGCAAGAAAAGGCATGCGGTCTAGCAAACAGGCTATCATTCATGGCCCGAGGCCTGTATGAGGCTGGCAGTGCCACCCACATTTGCCACAAAGTGTCTCATCATGTCTTGGCATAGCAATGTTATACTTACATCTATCAACTTGTAGGAACATGTTGTTCAATAACAAGTTGATGAAGGTGTATAACCCATGCAATGTTGGCATGGGCCCACATTTGCCACAAAGTGTCTCATCATGTCTTGGCATAGCAGTGTTATACTTAGATCTATCAACTTGGTGGGAACAAGTTGTCCTATTGATGACTCATACAACCACAAGTTGACGAAGGGGTTTTGTAGATAGATAATATGAGCTAGATCCAATGCAAAGTTGGCATGGGCCCACATCTGCCACATGTGTGTGTCATTGCTTTGCATAGAACTCTCAAACTTAGATGTTGTAACAAGCTAGTTGGGATCATGTTGGCCAAGTGTTGAGTCAGCTCACACAACCACTAAATGATGGTGTTTCTAGCCAACCAAGAGAGGTTTATAGCCCTTGCAATGTTGGAATGGGCCCACATGTAACAAAAAGTGTCATCTTGTCTTGGGATAGCAGTGTTATACTTAGATCTATCAAGTAGGTAGGATCATGTTGTCCAAGTGATTACTCATACAACCACAAGTTGGTAAACGTGTTTCTAGCTAGCCTAGAGAGGTCTAGATCCAATGCAATGTTGGCATGGGACCACATGTAACACAAAGTGTCTCATCATGCATGTCTTGGCATAGCAGTGTTATACTAAGACCTATCAACTTGGTAGTAACATGTTGGCCAAGTTTTGACTCATAGAACCACAAGTTGATGAAGGTGTTTCTAGACAGCCTAAAGAGGTCTAGATCCCATGCAATGTTGGCATCTGCCCACATGTAACACAAAGTGTCTCATCATGTCTTGGCATAACAAAATTATACTTAGATATATCAAGTAGGTAGGATCATGTTGTCCAAGTGATGACTCATACAACCACAAGTTGTTGAAGGTGTTTCTAGCCAGCCTAGAGAGGTCTAGATCCCATGCAATGATGGCATGGGCCCACATGTAACACAAAGTGTCTCATCATGTCTTGGCATAACAGTGTTTTACTAAGACCTATCAACTTGTTAGGAACATGTTGGCCAAGTGTTGACTCATAGAACCACAACTTGATGAAGGTGTTTCTAGACAACCCAGAGAGGTTTAGGTCCATGCAATGTTGGCATGGGCCTACATGTAACACAAGTGTGTGTCACGGCTTGACATATCACTTTCATACTTAGGTGTAGCAACTAGGTGGGATCATGTTTTGCCAAGTGTTGACTCACAAAACCACTAAGTTGATGATGGGGTTTTAGCCAACCACGAGAGGTTTATAGCCCATGCAATGTTGGCATGGGCCCACATTTTCCACAAAGTGTTTCATGATGTCTTTGCATAGCAGTGTTATACTTAGATCTACCAAGTAGGTAGGATTATGTTGTCCAAGTGATGACTCATACAACCACAAGTTGATGAAGGTGTTTCTAGACAGCTAAGATAGGTCTACATCCCATGAAATGTTGGCATGGGTCCACATCTGCCACATGTGTCTCTCATGGCTTTGCATAGCACTCTCAAACTTAGATGTGGGAACTAGCTAGTTGGGATCATGTTTTGCCAAGTGTTGACTCACCTCACACAACCACTTAGATATCATGCGAAACCTTCATGTGGCAACTAGCTAGTTGCGATCATGTTTTGTCAAAGTGATGACTTATACAACCACAAGTTGATGAAGGTTTTTCTAGAGAGCTAAGATAGGTCTAGATCCCATGAAATGTTGGCATGGTCCCATATCCTCCACAAAGTGTCTCATCATGTCTTGGCATAGCACTCTCAAACTTAGATGTAGCAACTAGCTAGTTGGGATCATGTTTTGCCAAGTGTTGACTCACCTCACACAACCACTAAGTTGATGATGGTGTTTCTAGCCAACCAAGAGAGGTTTATAGCCCATGCAATGTTGGCATGGGCCCACATTTTCCACAAACTATCTCATGGTGTCTTTGCATAGAAGTGTTATACTTAGATCTACCAACTAGGTAGGATTATGTTGTGCAAGTGATGACTCATACAACCACAAGTTTATGAAGGTGATTCTAGACAGCTATGATAGTTCTAGATCCCATGAAATGTTGGCATGGGCCCACATCTTCCACAGGTGTGACTCATCATGTCTTGGCATAGCACTCTCAAACCTAGATGTAGCAACTAGCTAGTTGGGATCATGTTTTGCCAAGTGTTGACTCACAAAACCACTAAGTTGATGATGGTGTTTCTAGCCAACCAAGAGAGGTTTATAGCACATGTAATGTTGGCATGGTCGCACATTTTCCACAAAGTGTCTCATGATGTCTTTGCATAGCAGTGTTATACTTAGATCTACCAACTAGGTAGGATTATGTTGTCCAAGTGATGACTCAACCACAAGTTGATGAAGGTGTTTTTCTAGACAGCTGAGATAGGTAAAGATCCCATGCAATGTTGGCATGGGCCCACCTCTGCCACATGTGTTTGTCATGGCTTTGCATAGCACTCTCAAACTTAGATGTAGCAACTAGGTGGGATCATGTTGGCCAAGTGGTCTAGTAGCAACATGGTGATGTAGATGGTGTTATTTGGTGCAGAAATGACCACTCTTGTGAATGTGATATGCAAGTTTGAACCACATTATTTCCAAGTAAAATTTAGGTCAATTTGGTTAAATTTTAGAAAAAATAAGCTACATCTACATGATTGGCACCTCATTTATGTTTTCAAAATTCATACCAAGGTGCACAAGATGATGTTTCATCATGGATGTGGTGCTAGGTCAGCATGATTCATCCATATTCGGTGATTGCACCCTCGCGGTTTTGACCTAACTTTGAAAGGGGCACTAGAAATTCGAAAAAAATAAAAAAGACAGTGAAACCTTCACCATGTGTCTTAGGTTGCGGATGTTAGCATGTGTAAAAAATTCATATTATTTCGTGAAGGTCGGAAAAATCACATTGTTAGGAAAAGTGGCTCGGGTTAGACTAAACGCTCCATTTCTAAGTTTGCTATTTTTTCGACCATCACCAAATTAATCCAAACTTTTTCAACATGCTATTAGAAAGGTACGTATGCAGAATATGTAATTGGTTTCAAAAAAACTGAAGTTCAAAATTTTGGCAAATATTAGTTATTTTTGAATTAGATAAAAAGGAAATAAAAGTCTGCCATTTCCCTCTACAGAAACCCTGTGTACCACGATCGAAGCAAACATATCGAGGTGCGCTACCACTACATGATCAGGCATTGCGTACGTTGACGAGCACAAGATCTATCATCGTCGACTTCACCGGGACTGTTGAGCAACTTGACTGCTGTCAGGTTTCAGTTTAGGTGTTATTCCCGTCAGTTTTTTCATAGTAGGACTTAGTCATTGCTTAGGTGTTTCATTCAGAGTTTGCTCCAGGTCGTGTAACAGATTCTGATAGCTAGCTCGCAGGTTGCGAGCGACAATTGGTATCAGACCGTAAGATTATGTGGCCATGTCGCAAGCACCAGGGAGAGGACGCGGCGGCATCCCATATCAACAGAGCACATTCATATCAATAGAGCACACCACATTCATATTAACAGAGCACAACTAAGAACATAGCATAGATACTAGTTAGTTAGGGTAGTTCATAGTCAGGTGCATCCCATGCTACCTGATAAGTTGTTCACACTAGCAGTACACACCCCTAAGCCAAAAGACGGTGGTTCTATATACATCCACGAAGCACAGAACAGAGACTACTTAATATGTACAACGAACATCAGAGTGTACTCAGATTACATGTCGCAGGTGATCAACTCCTCCGTGTTGTTGAAAGCCCTGAAGAGAGTCACCTTGAAGCCCTTCTGCTTGTTGATGTACTTGAAGGCGAGGACGTCCACAACCCAGAGCTTGATCTTCGACACAAACTTAGTCCAGCCCTTCATGAAGTACATCTGCCCCTCGAACATCTGCAACTGCACGACGTACTCACAGAAGGAGGAGGTCTTCAGGGGGAGAGTGCAGACCTACTGCCTTATCTGCAGCTGCTTCAGCACTACCGGCTTCATGCTTTCCGGGAGCTAGAGTGTAGTCAGGTTTGTGGCCTTGATATGGACATAGAAGCGATGGGGGAGGTCCTCATTTATGCAAAGACGCGGCTTGCGGCCCTAACCATCCTTCTTATTCCTTGTTCGATCTTCCGCCAGCAAGTTGTTGAGGGCTGGTCTAGCCGTTGAGGGAGTGAGGTCCCGGATGAAGTCCTCGTACCCAGGCATAGGAGGAATTGTGTTCCTGCACAAGGTGTCCCAGTCCTGCTTGGGTACCTTGCTTGCCGATTAGAACTGATCAAAAAACACTAGAAAATGCATTGTGCAAATCAAACAGATAAATGACAGTTGTACAGAGATTGGTACGTTCATCTACACATGCTTAATGGTCATGCCAATCATGTAGACAAGCAAACATGGCAATGGCATTCATCTACACTAGCAAAAATGGTCATGCCAAGCATGTACACAAGCAAAATGTCAATGCCATTCATCTACACATGCTTAATGGTCATGCCAACCATGTACACAAGCTTAATGGCAAGCATATAGACAAGCAAAAATGGCAGTAGCATTCATCTACACTGCTGCCAAGCATCTAAACAAGCATTCATCTACACATGTTTAATGGTGATGCCAAGCAAAATGGCAATGCCATTCATCTACACATGCTTAATGGTCATGCCAAGCATGTACACAAGCAAAATGGCAAGCATATAGACAAGCAAACATGGCAATAGCATTCATCTACACTACTTCCAAGCATCTAGATAAGCATTCATCTACACATGCTTAATGGTGATGCCAAGCATCTAGACAAGCAAACATGGAAATAGCATTTATCTACATTGTTGCCAAGCATCTACACAAGCATTCATCTACACATGCTTAATGGTGATGCCAAGCATCTAGACAAGCAAACATGGCAATATCATTCATCTACACTACTACGAAGCATCTAGACAAGCATTCATCTACACATGCTTAATGGTGATGCCAAGCATCTAGACAAGCAAACATGGCAATGGCATTCATATATACAAGCTTAATGGCCATGCCAAGCATCTACACAAGCAACCATGGCAATGCCATTCATATACACATGCTTAATGATCATGGCAAGCATGTACACAAGCAAAATGACAAGCAGACATGGCAATAGCATTCATCTACACTGCTGCCAAGCATCTAGACAAGCATTCATCTACACATGCTTAATGGTGATGCCAAGCATATAGACAAGCAAACATGGAAATAGCATTCATCTGCACTGCTTCCAAGCAAACATGGCAATGCCATTCATCTACACATGCTTAATGGTGATGCCAAGCATCTACAGAAGCAAGCATGGCAATGGCATTCATCTACACATGCATAATGCTGCTGCCAAGCATCTATACAAGCAAACATGGCAAAAATTGATCTTCCCTTGCACAATGGTCACATATTAAGCAATATATTGTAATCTACATTGCTACCATTCGTATGTAACACATTCTATCAAGCAAGCATATCAATTTGTATACAGGAACAAGAACAAATGGGGAAAAGAGACCCCTTACCTGCGGCGAAGGAGTGGACGGCCTAATCGCCGGAGGTGCTGGTGAAGCAGCGGCGGACCTGGCTGTAGAGACGGCTACTGGAGCGGTCGTGTTGGGTGCAAACTGCCCAGAGGGGGCGGCGCCCGCTACTGCCGCGGCCAATCCTTGCGGATATGCCGAGGGCAGGACAGGAAACCCTACCAGGATCTCACCGAACCCTGGCAGGAACAGCATGTCTCGGCTCGGCGGAGCGGCTGTGAAGGCGGATGGCCCGGCCATGTCGCCGCTCCACCCCGGTGCCCCTCCATCATGGCCGCCGCCCTCAATGCACTGTGGTAGGGGTCGGTGCTGAAGCATGTCGGGGTGGGGAAAAACCCCGATGCAACCCCCATGGATTGCATCGTCCCGATCACCGCAGCCCTAACTGGCGCCCCGCACAACACCCTCGATAGTGGCAACGGCCACCGTGGAGAGGGGACTATGGTGGGGTCAGTTGGAGCCGCCGCACTCCTAAATCCCCTCGCCTCGTACTCGGCGACCGCGAGCTGGTCAGGGCAGTCCACCTGCTGGCGGGGTGTGTGCTTAACCCTGGGCACTACCTTGCCGGAGGAAAAGCTGGCAGGAGGAGGCGGCAGAGGAGGAGAGGAGGAGGCCATCGGTCTCTGTGATGGGACGGGACATGGCTGCTCTGACTGGTGGAGTGGGGCGGTGGTCGGAACTGAGGCAGAGTGGGGAGGGAGTTATTCGCGTCTCCCGACACGTGCAATCATTGGGCGGTGGCAGCCCATTCTAAGCCCAACCGAGGCTGGCTCCACGGAAAAGGCCGATTCGACTGTTGTTCCTAGGCCTAGCCATGGGTTGCTTTCATACTCATGCTAGACACAATGCGGGGTAGCCTAGGTAACCAAACAGGTTGTTTTCTGCACAAATGACCACATGGTTTATGAATTAAGGGCAACGTCTAGTTTTCTTCTGGTTCCACATACTTGCATAACAGTAAGGCACAGTTAGCTATTGGCAATTTCAATGAAATATTTGATAATGCTTTTTAGTTGTACTCAAGGAATGACTTACTCCAGATGTTGTTTGCATAATTTAGCGTTTCGTCTGTTATGACCAGTAGTACTGCATGCGGTGCAGCGGCGGTCCCCCAACTTCTTTTTTTGTTCATCATATGATAGTGGTCTGCCATTTTTACTCATGGGTCGATTATCACCCTCAGCTTGAACTCTTTTTCTTTTCTTAGGCGCGCCTTTGGATTTAACTTTTAGTGGATCACCAACTTCAGGTGCTTTTCCCTTGCTGCTTTGTGCATCTGCATCGAAGTAGCTTGTATGAATTGTATTGAGCTCTTTTTTCCTCTCCATTATGCGCTGCATGCATTCCTGGTACATATCATAAGACTCTTGATCATGGCATGCCACTACGATAGCGTCTTGAGATTGTACATTCATGTCACAAAACTTTTTCCTCTCGGCCGCACTTGACCATACATATCTGAATATATCACTCTCGCTGTGCAGGCAATCCATATCTTGCATTCTTTGAGAAGCGTCAAAGGACACAACATTTTGGTATTTTGTCTAGTCCCAGGAAAGTCAATATGTAGAGGATGTGCTTGCAAGGGAGCCCCTTCCTAGCCATCCTTCTGCAGGAGCACTTTATAGTTTCCTCACTGTCTCCAGGTGTGTAGATCACGTCAAACTTCCTAGTAATTTTATTTGCCCATACCATAGTGTACTTAGAACTAGAATAATCTTTCGTACATTCAGCAATCTTGAGTCCATCAATCCTTTTCAGCTCCGGTTGTAAGATATAGAAGTTTCCTGCAGTGAATACTTCTGCAGCAGCCATCTCGATATCCTTGTATTTAGTAATCGCCACAGGTATTGTCTGTGAGTCCGCGCAGTCCTGTCGCGCATCTTCCTGACGGATACGGTTAATGGCGTTCTCGTAGTGCACAATCAAATCCACCAGTGTCATTCCAGAATTGAGGTGAAGGTGTAGGCACGAGTTCAAACTCTCGCTCCTCTGATTGCTTTTCATGCCAAGAAAAAACCCTCGGCTAGATACACGGTGGCCCACCATCTCTTCTTCTTATACATTCTACTCAGCCACTCTTTGGTATTCTTCGACTGCCATTTCTGAACAAACGCGCTCCATCTCTGCTCAAAGATCTCTTCTGAGGTGTTGTAGTACAGCAATGACCTGAATTCATTCAGAGATTCGTGATAGAGGTGTTTTTTCATATCTTTTCAACATGCCACGTACATACACGGTGCCACACATCCTTGAAGACAATGCCAATAGCTTTCATCATTAAACCATCCGCATCAGTGATAACCCCTTGTGGCTTCTTCTGACACATAGCTTTCAGAAATGTTTGAAGCAGCCAAACATATGTTTCTATTTTCTCGTTCGAGACGATGGCGCATGCGAAAACAATAGTCTTGCGGTGATCGTTCAACCCCATGAAAGGAATGAACGACATTCCATACCGATTCATTTTGTACGTACTATCGAACACCAGCACATCACCGAAGTCCTGATAGTCCCGACATGACTGAGAGTCACACCAAAACATGGTTTTTAAATTTCCTTCTTTATCTAGCTCATAATCGAAAAAGAATTCAGGATCAAGGTCCTTTCTATTCTGCATAATTCGGATGGTTGTGTTAGCGTCACCAGATGCAATCAGCTTCCTCTTCTCCCAGCAACACATGTTGTAAAGATCCTTCTAGATGAAACCAACCTTGCTCCACCTGCCACTTCTGTTTATGGAGGTTTTCATAATCTCAAACTTTCGCATCCCACCTGCTTCCAGTGACATGATTTCAGCTCTCTGATAAGGCTTGATCTTTCGATGGGACTGAAGAAACGAGACTTCATCTAGTCTAGCTAGCACATGGTTGTGATCATCATGAAAGCTTAGAACATTCCAATGTCCCTTGGATTTGTTAAAGGACATGGTGAGATGGGCTTGACAGTTGCAGCGAGACAAAGCTCGTTGCCTCTTCTTGCAGTCATCCATTTTTAAATACTTTGCCTCACGTTCCCCTGACCTGGAACAGAGAAACCGTATGTACAGAATTTCTCCATTAGGACCTCGCTTCACCTTCTGTCGTCTTATGCTGAAACCATGTTCTCTCGCATATATGTTGTAGTAAGAGTATGCTGCCGCTTCGGAAGGGAAGGTCATCTCCTTTACATTCTTGTGCCTATACCGCTTATCGTGAGCATGCCGAAAATCCTTCTCTGGTATCACTTGATGCTGACTGTGCTCATGCTATGAACTGTCTGTAACCTACATAATTAAAAGCAAAGCAATGTAAGTGGTGATCTGGTTGATAATATTTATGCCTTTTTGTACAACAATAAGCAACTTACATCACTCTTGTATTCATATTTTGACCCTTCAGGTTCTTGTGATTCTTTTGTCGCCTCTTCATCCCAGGTTTCCAAGTCCAAATCCCCAAAATAATCATGGTCACTCTGAGATATTAGTATAACCTGCACCATTGTAGCACATAGTCATATAGCATGCCTATTCAATTCTTATTAATATAGTGTAGCACTCGACATACATCACTACTAATGCTTTCCGAGAATGATTCTTCTGGATGGTGCTCCTTGTTTCCACAAGCGATGTCCATCTACACAATTAAAAAACTAGGAGTATAAATTTGCACGTTCTAGGTTTGCATACAAAATAAAAAAGAAACTTCACGTGACCTCATCATCCTTGGATTTGTTTTCTGCATAGAGGTCGTTCTCAGTAGGCTCATCTTCAGAGAAAGAACTATCTCTATCATCCGAACCTGAATCACCATTGTGCGTAGGGACACTCTCATTGTCACTCCCAGTTGACATAGAGTCCTCCATCTGTTTAAGCAAAGAAAACCAACAATGCAAATCTAATCAGTTATGGATATATGGAGGACTCGGAGATGCAAAGATGAACCCTAAGCTGCTATGCTAAAGGAGATGCAAATAATGTGTGTTAGAGAGGAAGCTACTCACATCTTCTAGGCGCCGGTGGCGAGATGGGACACAAGCAGACTGGTCGATGCGTCCTAATGATGAGAAGATCTGGCTGGCCTTTGATCTACAGATGTAGGATTGGAGTGGTTATCATTGGCATGGAAGGCCATGTTGCCACCGGAGCCGGGCAGGTTCGTTAGATGGCGAATTAGATCTCGGCCGCTGGCGTGGACGGACACGTCGCCACCGGAGCAGGGCAGGTTCGCAGATGGAGGATTGGAAGGCTGGTCGGCTAGATTCACGTTGCCACGCCAGCGCATGTCACCGCCGGGATCGAAAATTTAGGGTTAGAAGTGCCTCGGGAAATGGTGGTCGCGATCTTATTTTCGTGATCAAAACCTAATGGCATGGCGATGTGGCAATGGTTTTTGCGAATGGCAACGTGGCAATGAATGGTCAAACATAATGTAGCGACATGGAAGTATGCGGATACGTGGGAATACGGGCCTGGACATGGGCTTCGCGGGCTACCCTCGCGCTCCATCCTCTCTAATACGCACGGGGCGATTCTACCCCTTGGACGTTTACAATGTTTCGTTCCTCTGGGGTCCATTGAATCACAGCTCATGATAATTACCATTTTATTGAAATACAATACATCGAATATGCATTCTCATTCAACAATTCATCAAACACATTGTATTCTTGCAATACACGGTGTTTAAGTTATCTTTGCCGAACTTAGGCATGATTCATATGTGACAAGAAAACAAATGTCTTTCACATATTATCACATAAATATGAATTTAAACAATGGTTCCATTCAAAATGAATATATCATTAAGTTGGGTATTTTTCAAGGCATTTTAATGTTTTACAAATGTTCATGCATTATCAATTAGTTTCAAACAAAAAGGATAATTCACACATAATCGAACAAGATATGAACACAAATAGAAATCATTCATAAAAGTAGAACAACTGTTTGTTACAAACTCATATGAATAACCATCTCATGAAGTGTGAGACACACTAAAGAAGTTCATAATATTTTGATTACAATAACTATCCAAAAACAATAAACTAAATGATAAATGTCGAGGGAGAGTGTCGTTGGCCATCATCATGCTAACCATCAACACACAACATCACCTCCTCTCCAGCAAGCACCTCTCATGCAGAAGGACCTGTTTTCAGCAAAACAGAACAAGTATCAAATATACTTAACATTGCAATATGTGTTTGCAAGATTATAACATTTATAAAACTGTCTATCAAAAATATACCTTTTTCATTGATGACCTCACCCGCAATGGGTTGAACCTTCACATTCCTGAGATGTGATATGAACCTGTGGAAATCCTGTGTTTCTGCATCGCCTCTCATGATGCAAATCCTGACATGTGCTTCGTAGCTTGGTGGTAGCGAACATAGCACAATGCCATTTGCAAAAGAGCTCATCATCCAGCTATCTAGGAAGTATGCATGCCTCATGTACGCATCATGCATGTGCTCCAAGTGATCGTCAAGCGAAGAGTTCTCCTCCATCTTAATGGAGAGGAAACCTCCCATCAGCTCATGCTCCCATATGCGTGCTTGTTCCATGAAATGTGTCCTAAGCTGTACCATTACCGTATGAGGGTCACCCACGGTTGGCCATAGCTCATCCACCATCCCGAAACACATCGTCACTGATATGAAGGTGGACATCTCATGACGGTAATAGCGGTCTTCACGCTGCTCTGGGGTCTCTAAGATACTAGGATGCTCCAAATCCATCTCGTTTAGTATATAGTCGACCACATTATTCTCGCTAAGGAGAACATGGAGACGCGCAACCCACATAGAGAAGTTTGATCCGTCTAGCCTGAGCTTCTCTCCATCTAACCAACCGTCAACAAGGAAGGTAGCATTAGGGAGAACCATTTTCTACATTTATAATTGCAAAAGGAATTTAGACTAAGTTTATAATTAAATGAGTTAATATAATAAATCCACTAAAACACCTATCCACTGAAGGGTTCTAGTGATTACATGACCCCTTTTCCCCACATCTCCCCCGATCGTCAAGGCCATCAATGTGGGTGCTAGGGTGGACGCCTAAACATTGGCCACATCATTCCTGTGACTCGTGCTCGATCTTTCGACCATCTATGTTCCGAGGCCATGCTACACATGCTAGGCTCGCCAACTCAACCTTACTGTATTCTTTGTGCAACATGGCTTACACCCACTATATGCGAACATAGATATGTCTGACACCCGATCATCATGGCCTACCTCATACCGAAGAACTTTCTTGGTGGTGCACACTAAGGGGGAACACAATCATTGGTTATTTTAACAGGGCTCATCTTATTAGGCTACTGTTGAGTATATAATACTAGCACACAATAAGATATACAAACAATAACATTGAATGTAAATGCGATGTGATATGGTCCTTCACATCGTGATCTCCATCCGTCATCACCAGATTCCGGCGCCATGGTAGTCCGTCACCTGCGTGACTATCTACTACTACTTCGTAACATAACATAAGCACTTTACCTTTGCCACAACCATATCACAAAGCAACGCCCCCTGCAAAACAAAGTTAGACGCCTCTACTTTATCTTTGCATGTTTTATGTGGCTGAATGGGCTTTCGCACAAGAACCGTTCTTACCTACAAACTTTCACCACAATGTTGATCAAGCAGTTGTCTATACTACACCCCTTTCGGGGCCCTGCATTGCAAATGGTATACCAACTAATGAGAGAGAGACAGACACCCCCAAAGCCACTTTATATGGTACAAGCCGTCTGTCATGCATGGACCAGTCTCGCGAATGAACGCGTAAAGTTGGTTGGGGGCCGCTTCATCAAGCATTACTTTGGTATACACAAGTACACGTGGGAGGGTAACAACTAAAAGATCAATGCCCACACGCTACATCTTGTGTGTTCTACCCGTACTAGCAATACTACGCATAAATTTGGCTCTAATACCACTGCGGGGGTTCGCGTATGAAACCAATATGTTTTTACCCTACGCCCCTGAACCCCTGATGTTGCCAGGACGTATCTATTAGTAATGCAGTAACGGGAGGGGCTTTTCACGAACTTTCCCTTGAAGACTGAAAAGCATTGCCAAAGCCGACCTCAAGGTCGTGGTGAAGTCCTCGCGCTCCTGCGGCTCCAACAACTTCTAGTGCCTCAAGTGTGACACCTCGTAGGGAGTTACATGCATCTAGTGCTTAGCGATGACTCCCGCTTCCTTGATCCAGCAGCAGTTGCAGAAGTAGAGCTCCTGGATCCGAATCCCGCAGCGTGATGGTGCTCCGTGGTGAATATGTCTCTCGTCCGCGCAGTCTGAACTTGGGACCACAGTCACAGGAGAGAGAGAGAGAGAGAGAGAATATCAATTGGAGGTCTCCCCAAAAGTGAAGAAACCTTTATTGAATATTGTGTGTATTTTCTGGTCAAAATACCCCACTATATATAGGGGAAAGGGGAGGTACACCCTCCCTCAAAGTCTCGGGGTGGGACTAATCATGGGAGAGGGTGGGGGAGGCGCCACCAGCCACCCCCCATGGGCCCCACGCGGGGGGCTGGCCCACCAGGGCACCCGCCACCCCCTTTTGGCCCCTCCTAGGGATTCGGCCCCCTCTTGGGCCCTTTCCCCTCCGGGAATTGGCCCATTAAGCCTTTTGACCTTTTAAATTGATTTTATCTTTATTAAATAATTGTGAATAAATGATTAAATCAATATTTAACATTCATTCACATACTATTTAATCTCCGTGGGTATGGAACTTTTGGGTCCGCAGCATAGAAAACAAAAAATTTCCTACGGTGTGAACTACACGCCAAGATCTATCTACTAGGTACAAAGCAACGGGTGGACATACATCCAACGAGAACTTACCCTCGAAGACAACGAGTTTTGTTAACGAGTAGGAACTCGTGGTTGATGTAGTCGTACACTTGCCGATCTCAAGATCGTGAGGAAGTCCGAGCGCTGCAACTCAGCAGCGCATCCGTACTCGCACACACGTTCAAGCCACCGGACAACCTCCACCTCCTCGCTCCAGCGATCCAGCGGAAGCAGCAACTCCTTCCAGACGAAATGCCACCAGGAAGATGTATCTCGCTAATCCGAGAACATGGGGGAATAATTCTAGAGGGGGAGAGAGATCCTTCACAAGGAGGTGTAAGGATGAAGGAGGGAATGGGTGGCCTTTTATAGGAGGAGGGGGGTGCCCCCTCTCTCCATGGCCGGCGCATGGGGGGTGACCCTCACCTCCCCCATTCATGTGGTGGTAACCCCTCCACATTAAAATGCCTCTTCACATTCCCTTTTAAAGTCTCCACTTTAAATGCATTAAATTTCTCCAAATTTAATGCTCTCTCATTTAATAAAACTCTTTTATTAAATTTATTCAGAATTTTGTTAATTACTTTAATTAACAAACATTCACATATAGCCCCTTGCAATATTTCAATATCACATGCAGAACCACTTTCTACAATTTCACCCGAAACAATTTCCGGTTTCTATTGAAACAATTCCTGCGCTTTGCAATTCTTTCGTCTGAAACATATGTGCTCCAAAATGGTGTCCGGTAACTCTTAAGTGTGCCACCCTACGGTTCGCGAATAATGAAGATATGATCGAGACCCTTCTCCGATCAATAATCAGCAGCAGGACCTGGAGTTCTGTACTGACTCCTACACATTCAACGATGACTTCTGTGATCTGAGAACCTTTAACGCTTGTAACTAAATCCCTTTGTCTCTCGATATATTACATGTCCGAGATTCGATCATCGGTATCTCCATACCTAGTTTGATCTTGTTACCGACATGCACTCTTTTCTCGTTCCCGTGATATAACATTCTAGTGATCACATCACTTGCTTGCAAGCTATCTTAATGTGATATCACCGAGAGGGCCCAGAGTATATCTATCCATCATCGGGATTGACAAATTCCACTCTTGATCCATGAGCCTCAACATAACACCTTTGTAGTACTGAACTCATCTTTATAGTCACCCTGTTACGGTGTGACATTTGATGTTATCAAGATACCCTTCCGGTGTTAGCAATTAGCATGATCTCATGGTCTAAGGATAAAGATTACTTTATATGATGTTATAGCAATATAAACATAATGACTTGATCGTAATGATATACTTCGGATGAATGTTCATCACATCATTCCACCAATGGTGTGACCTTGTTATTAACAACATCCAATGTCCATGATCAGGAAACCTTGATCATCTTGTTAATCAACAAGCTAGTCTATAAGAGAGGCATAACTAGGAACCATTTTTGTTTATTAAACACACATGTATTGATGTTTCCTGATCAATACAATTCTAGCATGTAAAATAAACATCTATCACATATAAGGAATATATAATAACAACTTTATTATTGCCTCTCAGGGCATATTTCCTTGAGTCTCCCACTTGCACTAGAGACAATAATCTAGTTCACATAGTGATAAATCTAACACCCATGGAGTTCTGGTGTTGATCATGTTTTTCCCTAGGGAGAACTTTAGTCAATGGATCTGCTACATTTAGGTCCGTGTGTACTTTAGAAATCTTTATATCTCCATCCTTGACATGCTCGCGGATGGAGTGAAACTGGCACTTAATATGCTTGGAATTCTTATGAGACCTCGGTTCCTTTGCGTTGGCTATGGCTCCATTGTTGTCACAATAGATCACCATTGGATCCAACGCACTGGGAACCACACCTAGTTCCGTAATGAACTCTTTCATCCAAACCACCTCCTGCGCCGCTTCTGAAGCAGCAACATATTCAGCCTCCGTTGTTGATCCAGCCACCACAGGTTGTTTGGAACTCCTCCAACTAACTGCTGCTCCGTTCAAGAGAAATACGTATCCGTATTGAGACTTAGAGTCATCCGGATCGATGTCAAAGCTAGCATCGACATAGCACTTAGCGACTAGCTCTTCTTTACCTCCGTATATAAGAAACATATCCTTAGTTCTTCTCAAGTACTTGAGGATGTTCTTTACCGCTATCCAGTGTTCCGAACCTGGATCAGATTGGTACCTACTAGTCAAACTAATAGCATGTGCCACATCCGGTCTTGTACATAGCATGGCATACATAATAGAGCCTATGGCCGAGGCATAGGGGATCTTATCCATCATCTCTCTTTCTTCCGCCGTAGCCGTACTTTGAGTCTTACTCAATGTCTTGCCTTGCAACATAGGTAAGAACCCCTTCTTACTTTCGTCCATATTAAACTTCTTTAATATCTTATCAAGGTATGTACTCTGCGATAGCCCAATTAGGCGCCTTGATCTATCTCTATAGATTTTAATGCCTAATATATATGACGCTTCACCAAGGTCTTTCATCGAAAATTTGTTGTTTAGATAACTTTTAACACTGTTTAAAAGATCTATATCATTTCCAATCAATAATATGTGATCCACATATAATATCAGAAATGCCACATTGCTCTCACTCACTTTCTTGTAAATACAAGCCTCTCCATAAGTTTGGACAAATCCAAACTCTTTGATCACCTCATCAAAGTGGAGATTCCAACTCCGGGATGCTTGCTTTAGTCCATAGATGGATCGCTGAAGTTTGCATACCTTATTAGCATCCTTAGGATCGACAAAACCCTTAGGTTGTATCATATACAACTCTTCTTCAATATTACCATTGAGGAACGCAGTTTTGACATCCATCTGCCATATTTCATAATCGAAATATGCAGCATTTGCTAACATAATCCTAACCGACTTAAGCATCGCTACGGGAGAGAATGTCTCATCGTAGTCAACTCCTTGAATTTGTCGAAACCCCTTTGCGACAAGTCGAGCCTTATAGATGGTCACATTACCATCAACATCAGTTTTTCTTTTGAAAATCCATTTATTCTCAACGGCCTTTCGATCGTGAGGTAAGTCCACCAAGTTCCAAACTTGGTTCTCGTACATGGATTCCATCTCGGATTTCATGGCTTCCAGCCATTTGTTGGAATCTAGGCTCATCATCGCTTCTTCATACGTCGCAGGGTCATCCATTTCATCAACCATGAAATTCACAACATGATTGCCGTACAGTTCAGGAGCTGCACGTGTCCTGCTTGACCTGTGAGGTTCGGTAGTGTCCTCTTTCGGAGTTTCATGATCATTATCATTAGCTCCCTCTTCATCAGGTGAAGTCAACTCTGAAACAACTTTCGGTGCTGCGCCACTCGCCATTCCATGAAGAGAAGGTTCAATAACCTCTTCGAGTTCTACCTTCCGACTACTCACACCTTTCGCGAGAAACTCCTTCTCAAGAAAGGATCCATTCTTGGCAACAAAAACCTGCCCTCGGATATGTGATAGAAGGTATACCCAATTGTTTCCTTAGGGTATCCTATGAAGACGCATTTTTTCGCTTTGGGTTCGAGTTTATCTGGTTGAAGTTTCTTCACATAAACATCGCATCCCCAAACTTTAAGAAATGATAGCTTAGGTTTGTTTCCAAACCATAATTCATACGGTGTCGTTTCAACGGATTTAGATGGTGCCCGATTTAAAGTGAATGCGGCTGTTTCAAGTGCATAACCCCAAAATGACAGTGGCAAGTCAGTCAGAGACATCATAGATCGAACCATATCCAATAAGGTACGATTACGACGTTCCGACACACCATTACGTTGTGGTGTTCCGGCAGGCGTGAGTTGTGAAACTATTCCACACTCTTTCATGTGTGTGCTAAACTCGTAACTTAGATACTCTCCTCCACGGTCAGACCGTAGAAATTTGATCTTTCTATTACGATGATTTTCCACTTCATTCTGAAATTCCTTGAACTTTTCAAAAGTTTCAGACTTGTGTTTCATCAAATAGATATACCCGTATCTACTCAAATCATCCGCGAAAGTAACAAAATAACGATATCCACCTCACGCCGACACACTCATTGGTCCACACACATTAGTATGTATGATTTCCAATAGATCTGTCGCCCGTTCCATTGAACCGGAAAACGGCGTTCTAGTCATCTTGCCCATAAGGCATGGCTCACATGTATCAAATGTTTCAAAATCAAGTGATTCCAAAAGTCCATCAGAATGGAGTTTCTTCATGCGTTTAATGCCAATATGACCTAGACGGCAGTGCCACATATATGTAGACATATCATCATCAAGTTTAATCTTTTTAGCATTAACATTATGAATGTGTGTAATATTACTATCGAGATCTATCAGAAATAAACCATTCAACATAGGTGCATGACCATAAAAGATATCATTCTTATAAATAGAACAACCATTGTTTTCAGATTTAAAGGAATGACCACTTTGCATCAAACACGATCCAGATACAATGTTCATGCTCAGTGCAGGCACTAAATAACAATTATTTAGGTTTATAACTAATCCCGATGGCAAATGGAGAGGTAGCGTCCCGACGGCGATCACATCAACTTTTGATCCATTGCCGACCCGCATCCTGACCTCATCCCTTGCTAGTTATCGCTTGATCCGTAGCCCCTGAACCGAGTTACATATATTAGCAACCGATCCCGTATCAAATACCCAGGTGCTACTGCGAGTACTAGTCAAGTACACATCAATAACATGTATATCACATATACCTTTGTTTGCCTTGCCGGACTTCTTGTCCGCCAAATACTTGGGACAGTTGCCATTCCAATGGCCAGTCCCCTTACAATAGTAGCACTCGGTGTCAAACTTAGGGCCATCTCGGGGTTTCTTTTCAGGCGTGGCAACAGACTTGCCACCCTTCTTTCCCTTGTGCTTGCCTTTCTTGTCTTTCTTGAAACCGGTGGTCCTATTGATCATCAACACTTGATGTTCTTTCCTAATCTCCACTTCTGTAGTCTTAAGCATTGTCAGAAGCTCGGGAAGAGACTTCTTCATGCCCTGCATATTATAGTTCATCACGAAGCTCTTGTAGCTAGGTGGCAGATATTGGAGAACACGATGTATGCCTAAGTCAATGGGAATCGTTATTCCCAAGGACACAAGCTTATCGGCGTACCCAGACATTTTGAGTACGTGCTCACTAACGGAGTTGTTTTCCTCCATCATGCAGCTAAAGAACTTTTTTGTAGCATTATAACTCTCTACGGCAACATGGGTATCGAAAATCATTTTCAATTCTCCCATGGTATCAAAGGCATTGCCATTTTTGAAACGCTTTCGAAGTTCTGGCTCTAGCCCATACAGTATGCCGCAATGAACTAAGTTGTGGTCCTCCTGACGAGTCACATAGACATTCTTTTCCTCGTCAGGGGCATCAGGAGCTGGTGGGGGGCCTAGCGGTGCATCTAGCACATATTGCTTTTGTGCAGTAGTGAGGAGAATCCTCAAATTCATAGCCCAGTTGGTGAAGTTGCTACCATTCGCAGCAAGTTTCTCTTTCTCCATGAACACATTGAAATTAAAAGCAGGTGGTGCCATCTACAACAGAATTTGTAAAGTTTATTTAGACTAAGTTTATGATAGATTGAGTTCAACTAATCCAAATTACTAATGAACTCCCACTAAAAAACGACATCCCTCGTGTCCTTTTGGTGATTACATGAACCAAATCCACTACCCAAGTCCGATCATCACGTGAGTTGATGTAGCTTCAAAGGCGAGCATCTATATGGGCATCATATCAACTATATGACTCATGCTTACCCTTTCGGTCCGTGTTCCGAGGCCATGTATGTACATGCTAGGCTCGCCAAGTAAGAACCTTAGTATTCGCGTGTGTAAAATTGTCTTACACCCGTTCCTATGAAAGCGTGGATTCGAGTACACCCGATCATCACGTGATGTCTCGAAACACGATCCACATAACGGTGCATACTTAAGGAAGAACACATTTTTATCTTGATATCTAAATGAGGGATCATCTTATAATGCTACCAAAAGCGCCAAACTAGCAGTATAAGATGCAAACATCTAATGTGTAAAGTGAGATGATATGGTCCATGCATTTGATCTCTATCACTTGCATCGTGGTATGATCTCTATCATTCCTTTGTGTGTAAGGCCAAGGTCTATGGAACTTACACGTTGAGTGTGTTGTAAGAGTATCTATCATACATCTACTTACAACAATACCATATCAATACACTAGCCCAGCAACGATCTAAACTAGACGCCTCTAATTTATCAATTGCAAGTTTTGCGTGGCTTAGGGCTTTCGGAGATAGAACCGTTCTCACCTACGAACATGAACCACAACGAGGATGACTAAGTTATTAGCAACTCGTTGTAAATCAGATATTGCCTATAGTAGGAGAGACAGACACCCGCCAGCTACTTATGCAAAACAAGTTGCAGGTCAGTCGTGGAACCGGTCTCATGTACGATGACATGTAAGGTTGGTCCGGGCCGCTTCATCCCACTATGCCACCAATATCCAAAATACACAGAAGATGCAATAACATGATCATCATTGCCCACATATAAACATATGTGTACTACCCGTGCAAAGCACCTACACATAGATCAGACTCTGATACCACGATTGGGTCCGCAGCATAGAAAACAAAAAAAATCCTATGGTGTGAACTACACGCCAAGATCTATCTACTAGGTACAAAGCAACGGGTGGACATACATCCAACGAGAACTTACCCTCGAAGACAACGAGTTTTGTTAACGAGTAGGAACTCGTGGTTGATGTAGTCATACACTTGCCGATCTCAAGATCATGAGGAAGTCCGAGCGCCGCAACTCAGCAGTGCATCCATACTCGCACACACGTTCAAGCCACCGGACAACCTCCACCTCCTCGCTCCAGCGATCCAGCGGAAGCAGCAACTCCTTCCAGACGAAATGCCACCAGGAAGATGTATCTCGCTAATCCGAGAACATGGGGGAATAATTCTAGAGGGGGAGAGAGATCCTTCAGAAGGAGGTGTAAGGATGAAGGAGGGAATGGGTGGCCTTTTATAGGAGGAGGGGGGTACCCCCTCTCTCCATGGCCATTGCATGGGGGGTGACCCCTCACCTCCCCCATTCATGTGGTGGTAACCCCTCCACATTAAAATGCCTCTTCACATTCCCTTTTAAAGTCTCCACTTTAAATGCATTAAATTTCTCCAAATTTAATGCTCTCTCATTTAATAAAACTCTTTTATTAAATTTATACAGAATTTTGTTAATTACTTTAATTAACAAACATTCACATATAGCCCCTTGCAATATTTCAATATCACATGGAGAACCACTTTCTGCAATTTCACCCGAAACAATTTCCGGTTTCTATTGAAACAATTCCTGCGCTTTGCAATTCTTTCGTCTGAAACATATGTGCTCCAAAATGGTGTCCGGTAACTCTTAAGTGTGCCACCCTACGGTTCGCGAATAATGCAGACATGATCGAGACCCTTCTCCGATCAATAATCAGCAGCGGGACCTGGAGATCCGTACTGACTCCTACACAATCAACGATGACTTCTGTGATCGTGAGAACCTTTAACTCTTGTAGCTAAATCCCTTTGTCTCTCGATATATTACATGTCCGAGATTCGATCATCGGTATCTCCATACCTAGTTTGATCTCGTTACCGACATGCACTCTTTTCTTGTTCCCGTGATATAACATTCTAGTGATCACATCACTTGCTTGCAAGCTATCTTAATGTGATATGACCGAGAGGGCCCAGAGTATATCTATCCGTCATAGGGATTGACAAATTCCACTCTTGATACATGAGCCTCAACATAACACCTTCGTAGTACTGAACCCATCTTTATAGTCACCCTGTTACGGTGTGACGTTTGATGTTATCAAGATACTCTTTCGGTGTTAGCAATTAACATGATCTCATGGTCTAAGGATAAAGATTACTTCGTATGATGTTACGGCAATATAAACATAATGACTTGATCGTAATGCTATACTTCGGATGAATTTTCATCACATCATTCCACCAATGGTGTGACCTTGTTATTAACAACATCCAATGTCCATGATCAGGAAACCTTGATCATCTTGTTAATCAACAAGCTAGTCTATAAGAGAGGCATAACTAGGAACCCTTTTTGTTTATTAAACACACATGTATTGATGTTTCCTGATCAATACAATTCTAGCATGTAAAATAAACATCTATCATATATAAGGAATATATAATAACAACTTTATTATTGCCTCCACCTCCACTCCGGACATCCTCCGGACTTACCTCTAGTTTTCTCTCTTTCTATTCTTCGGTGATTCTACCGATCTTGTAAACACTCTCTAAGAATCACCAAGCCCTTAAGCGTGATACCCCATGGTTTGAAAACACTCCAAACATGGTCGGGACACTCTTGAACCAATGATCGATAAAGGGACCTGGATGTCCATGTGACCCCTGTGCATTCCACGAAGATCTTTTGTCGTTTGAACCGTGATTGTCGCATCTTATTCCTTTTGTCTCTCGATACTTGCATTGTCCGAGATCTGATCAATGACATCACCATGGCGTGTTCAATCTCATTACCGACAAATGCCACTTGACTCGTTTCGACAAGTGATATCCGTGTGATCAAATCACACGCTGCGCAGCTATTGGATATAACTTCTTCGAGTGGGCCCTCAAGTATCTTTCCATCAAGCGGATGGACAAATCCCGCTCTTGACATATATTGCCTCAAAAGTTCCTCCGAATACCTGAACATACCTTTATGATCACTATATTACCAAGTGACGTTTGATGCTATCAAAGCACCCTCGGGAGACAGTGATTGATATAGCCTCACGGTCTAAGGCACTAGAACCATCGTAACTTGAACTTCATGATATGATTGAGTCACGATGTTTAGGTTGGGTATTGGTTCATCATCTAATTCTTAGAATGAGATGACTCCATTTCCAACTAGCATAAATGCCACATGATCAGGAAACCTTGATCATCTGTTGACCAATGAACCAGTGACTAGAGTTTCACCGGGAACCCCTGGTTGTTTATATATCACAAATGTATTGATGTTTCCTTTCAATACAGTTATAGCATGATATAAAACTTAATCATAAACTTTATGAAATATGATAATAGTCCTTATTACTATTTGTCTCTAGGGCATATTTACAACACTTTGTTAGAAGAACTGTAATTGGAAACTATTCCATATACTAGTATATATATGTGTGTGTTTGTGTGTGTTTCTAGTCTGAAATCTGAGCTTATCATTTTATCGGTTCCTAAACTAATTTTGAGGCACCAGCGCTGGTGCCCTATGTTGTAACTACTGCCGTCTTGTCCACTGCTAGCCCTTCCCCTCCCTCAATGCTCCGTGAGATGAATCAGCAAAAGGATAATAAGCTGGGATCAATTTGATTCGAAGAGGGGTGATTTTCTCTTTCCATGGAGAGGAACCCGAGAGAATTAGTACTAGTACCAAGGGAAGGAGGAGGTTGGCTCGGTCAATTATCTCACCCACTTGATGTGGGACCCACTTTAAATCACCCCTTACGTTGGTCCCACTTGAAACATTTGTAGGCCACCACGTGATAGCTAGGATCAAAAATTCGGGATTCTCTCCCAGCAAAATGTTCCCGCAACTGCCACTTAAACATACTTACTATAGAAAAAGTGTACTGCCCAGCCCTACTACTAGTAGTACTACTACTCCCCTGCATATGCCTTTCTACCAACGACAAGACAAGAAACCATCACTAGCTAGCTCCCATCCAGCAAGAAACTGTTGGAACTGGTGCAACCTCCGACTGGGGACTTCTTGCTGAAATAGGTGGGTGTATTTTCTCACCTTGAAATCTGGCTTTGCTTAATGTGCTTCCGATTGGGACATTGGGGGTACTATTAGTACTAGGAGTAGTAGTATTCAATATGCTTTGATTGTGGTGTCCTTGCTTATTACTCACCTCGGAATCACCGCTCTGATCGATTGAGTCATTTGGGTGGGGTGGGGGTGGGGGTGGTGGGGGGTTGGGGTGGGTGGGGGGAGGTGGTACTGATTTCTTATGGATTTGGGATTAGGGCATGGTCACCGCTGTTCTGATTGGGGCATTTGGTCGGGTTCGATTTCGGTGTTCTTCACTTCTGTAACCTTTAGTTACTACTCGTAATGTGCAATAGATTTTGCGTCAGATTCTGTATGGAGAACTATGGGTCAGTGGTGTGCACGGCCACTACGGATAGGGATGGTCCCGTCAGATCCCTTAAAAGTTGCCTAAAAAGGTAATGTAGCAGTAAATTTGTTGCGTTCTTCCATTCTTTCCAATGCTGAAAGTGGTTGGCTGCAACCTAGATGTATCCCTATGCTAAAAGTTGTCTTTGTCTGCATCTTGTTTTTGTGGAAGCCTCTGTGACACCATCTCTTCTTCATTTAATGTAGCACGCTGGTACATACCTGCGAACGTGTGGTGCTCCAGGTGCGGCAAATAGGATGGTATCCCCACATGTTGTAGGATCCGGCCAGTACCACTACTCACCAAACAAGCGCAAGGCCACCGACCATCTGGGAGGGCCCAGCTTAAAGAGAAAGGTATTTGTTCTTAATACCCTTATTACCATGGTGCATTCATATTTAATTATTACCCGCTTGGTGTCATGCATGCTTAGGATCCGACCAGTACCACGCACCAGCTGCTCAGCCCTTTCTGCTACCCTCCTCTTGTCAAGCTTGTGGATTGAAAGGGGCCCCTATATGCCCTTCCAAAGATAGAGGGAAGAAAAATGGTGCATGGCCACCCTTCGCAAATGGTACCCATGGTATCAGTATGGATTCCAAGTGGTTTAGACCAACTTGATGTAAGATCTTGTATCTCACTTTTTTTCCTATCGCCTTACTTCTCTATCAATTTTCTCATGAAAGTTGTCCCTTGTGTCGCTCGCGCCGTTATAAACAAGATGTTCGGAAACGACAAGTTTCTAACTCTGTATAGCGAGGGCCCTAAAGGCATGCGGCAACTATATGATGTGGATGTCTCCCAGACGATGGCCACCACCTATTTGGGTGGCCGAGGTTGGTCCAAGTATGTCCATGAGAATGGTCTGAAGCATGGGAATGAGGTAACATTCGATTTTAGCAAGCCTAGGTAGATACTTCCACGCCATCGTACACCTGTTGACCTAAGGACCAAGAACAAAGGTAGTACTAATTAATTTGCTTTTGTACTCATCACAACCTCTAATGATTTTCTTGCGAATAACTGTTCTGCACCATTATCTTTACTCATCATATGACCCTGACCACTTCTGCAGTTTGCTTCCCCTTATGTACCACCCAGAAGGGTGCCAGCATCAAGCTGCTGGCACCGGCACCGGCCCAGTTCCTGCAACGGCACCTGTTAACCTTAGTAGGAGAAAGAATAGAGGTAATAACTTAATTCGCTTGTATACTCTCATCTTTATCTTGGAGTTATTGTTGTATAAGAAACCATTTTGCTTGTACACATCTCATATGCCTCTCGGACCACTCCTGTAGTCCCCTTACCTACCCCCCAGAAGGTAACTAGCATCAAGCTACTGGCACCCGCAACAGCACTGGCCCTAGTTCCTGCTCGGGCACCTGTTGACCTAAGGAGAAAGAATGTAGGTAGTAACTTAATTTGCTTGTATACTTATCATATCCTCTGATCACTGTCTTGTGAGTAACTGTTGTATAAGAGACCATTTTTCTTGTACACTTCTCATCTGCCTCTACCATCCCTGTAGTCAGCTTAGCTACCCCTCAGAAGGAATATAGCATCGGGCTGCTCGCTCCAGCACCGGTTCTGGGCCTTCTGGCTCTTGCACCAGCCCTTCTACAATTTGTGGCACCATCTCCAGCACCAGCGCCAGCTACTGCACCAGCACAAGCTCCTTCATCACCCCGGGCAATACCTTGTCAGACCATATCCTGCACATGTGTTGTCACAAGGTCACACCAGATTATGTTTGTGAGTATATGGCGACAGATAAACTGCTCTGAATGTCTTCTCAAGTTACACATGATTTAGTGCATTTCCCTTAGTAATTATGCATCTATCTCTTGCTTTGACTTGGAAATTGCCTAAGAGTGCCACAAAGCAACTCTAGGCCAGACAAAAGGGCACAATAGTCTTCATGATGCAGAGCGAAGGATTTCAAATCAAGGTACACTACGCTATTAACTCGACTGATGGGCGCTTGGTAACTACTTCTAGGTGGATTAAGTTCCGGAAAGCAGCCAAACTTACTATTGGAAGAACGGTCAAGGTCGATGTATCTGGCTGCCCTGAATGCCGCATCTGTTCATGAACTTCCTAGTTGTCTACCTCTATGGCCACATGCTATTGTAATTAATTATGTGGTGGTCTTATCTCCACTGATCACATATGGGTGGAAAAACTGTGATAATATTTTGCTGGATTGGAGCTATGACTAGTACGTACTGGTATGGTATATCTATATCTATATGACAGTTCCCTATATGACCAAATATTATGACAATGATTGTGTTCCAGTGATCGAGTGTGTTTGGAGAAAAGGGCAAACTGATCGCATGGCATGGTTTTTAGAGCTGAAGCAAGAACTGTCTCTCTCTTTACTGCTATTGAATTTCAGTGTCTGTATTGCTGAATCAGTCACTTTGAAATGCTTCTGAATTGGTCAAATGTTGCTGAATATGAACTAGGAATCTATCGATTTTTTTATGTCTTATTATTCTGTACTCCTTAATCTTTCAAATGGTATTGAATTTGTCCAAAGTTCTGTTGTTGTTGTTGGTTGCTTGCTCTAGAGCTTTTGCCTTTGTGTCATCGGAACCGTTCGATGCGTTTTGGACAGAAATGAGAGGGTAAAGATATACAACATGATTTCACCAAGTGAAGTCATTGGATACCAGCCCTGTTTGGGAGCATGTGGTGTGTGTTCATTAGATATTTTTACATGAATATCTGTCAAAGGAATTATCGCTTTTTTTCCTCCCTCGATGAGGTCTGTGTTTGAATCTGGCGAGCCAGATCCGAGTGAAATTTGAGATAGGAGCCCATTGACCATAGCCCAAAAACTTTTTAATTTGGCCTTTCTTTCTATTTTTCCCTATGTAGATAATGACGTTTGATGATGGGAATCACAACATTAAAGTCAAAGATACGGGATTTCCAACAACCCAAAGAAACCAGGAGTGGTGAATTGGAGATAGACGCTTTAACGACCAACTATAAGACAAGAATAAAGTTTCGATCGTATAGTTCCGGTCATATAGTTGCCATCGACACCGCTAGGTCAAACAAAACAACTTTCCTGAAGGGACCCCTATATAAAGAGGCTCTGGGCGATGAGAAACGGATCGCCAGCCGCCCCCAGAGCCTCACCCCTCCTCCTGCTCCCACTCACCATGACCAGGAGGAAAGTCCTCTTTCGGATCTGTAAGGAAGATAAGAAGGTGGCCTCGGCCCCAGGCCTTCCCTGCTCCCTTTTTCGACATGTATGTGCTCCCCTAGCTCTAACCTACCTTCATATCTCCTCTTGTTTAGCCCAGGAACGCCGGAGCAGCTGTCACCACCACATGTCGTGGTAAAGATCGGTTGGCAGTACCAACATTTCTATGCGTTTCCGGCCGAGCCAAGGCTCTCTAGAGACGAAGTCGAGCCGCCGCATCACACCCCCACACCCCTCCTCCGACATGCATGCCTCCTAGACCTACTCGGCAAGCTCCCGAGTGGTTCCTGCGGCTGTCTTCACATGAGAGCACTCCCAACGTGGAAACCACTAATGTCGCCCATCGTCGAGGTCGTCGCTGACTACCGCGTCGCCCTGGACCCTTCCCAGTGCCCCTCTGAGCCCCTAAGTGATCTACTGCGCTGACCCTGCCACCCTAGGGTTCTGTCGCCGTTAGTTCTATTTCATTCGGAGACGACAATGTCTGGTCGTCGGATCCCCTTCAATCCAACGGGCCATACCGCCCCATACCCCTTCGCGACCTTGACCCACTGACGGATGGGCCCCGCAACTGGGATTGAAACCGCCACCCCGTGCGCGGTCTCGGCTCCAGTTGGGCCGGCCCAGCGCAGTGTTGGGTACTCCGGTCAGATCTGGGCCACCAGACTATTGTAGCTACAGATTTTGTTTAATCTTTTCCAGATCCTATTAAATAGATGAGTTGGTTTAATTGCCAATGAAAATGGAAAACCACATATTTAGCCCAGATATAAAATTATACATGCTCCCACATGTTTTATGAAACATGCAGAACAAGCCCCAGATCCAAAATCATTTTCATAATTTTCTAGAAATTAATCTAATAGAATGTATCTATTTCAGTCAATATTTTATCCACTGAGTTCCACTTATCCAATGAATGTTTTTCCAACGTTTTCTGGTAGATACTAAGCAGGTCTACCATATACCCTTGGCCTCATGCCAAGTGGGGTTATGAATCACTTGCATCAAAAATAACAAAATCTCCTTGTTTTTTACTTTAAGAAATTCTCTAAGCCAACCCAATAATGGTATTGACCTCATTCCAACTCCTAGTGAAGTGGTCAATCATTACCTAAGCAAAAATAGGAGATCCAGATTTATTGATCCACTCGTGAATTTTGGTGAATTTAACTACTCTATGTAGGGGTTTTCCACCAAATAAATAACCTCTGTAGATCTACAACTCTAAAAATGATGAATCGAATTTCTACAGAAAGATGTTTGAAATACCTAACATGTGTCCTTTGATTCATATAAAAATCCCCTATAGTTTTAATCTGGTGAAAAAGACAAAAATCTTGTATAACTGACTTTGAGATTTTCCTAAGGGCATTGTGGTAATTATTTTGAGACGATTCCAACTCTCAAAAACCACAAACTCAATTATATTTTCTGATGAATTTTTCACCTAAACTAGTTTTATTTTCACTAGAAAACTCATAAGAAATTAAATAAAAATGATAAAATAGTGAAACCACTTTCGTTGGTTCTGTTTTATCTTTATCTATCTGATGATATCATTTTTGCATATTGATATCATATATACCCAATCCCTAGTTCAAAACCCCCTTATTTGGTGGTACTTGACATTGAAAACACATAAGAAGTCCCACAAATGCTTTTCCATTATTTCCAAATGCAACAAACTCAATCTATCGAAACCTACTGAAGTGAGTAAGGTGTTGTATGTTTGTTTGTTGTATGGTATTGGTGATTATATGCCTTGTATTGATTTTGCCCTTTGTTTGCTTGCATGTGATCCATATTGACGATAGATGCGATTAAATTGTAGATAAGAAGATGGTTATTATTATTATTGTTATTATTTGGTATTCCAAGCAGAAGTCCAGTGACATATATTGCTAGATTGCTGATCACAAGCAAGCCACCTTCTTGCTCATAAGCCTTGACTTACTGTTTTACTTATGCATGTTTTACCTATTGTTTTATTAAAAATGCATTGTTTTATTATATGTTGATCTATACTTGGTAGTGGCTTGGCTCCTCCAAACCATTACACTTTTGTACTATTAAGTACAACCCGCTTGATGACACCTATTTGACCCTAGTATGGTAGATGGTGTGTAACACCATACCCCTTTGGAGACCCCATTTTAGCCGAAGCAAAACTAGAGGATGGGAAGGCCCGAGAAAAGTTTTACAAAATGTTTTATATAAAATCTTTGTGGGGTTTGACCGACCAAGAGAAGTTTGAGAAAGGAAAAAGGGTTTTTGTTTTACCAAATGCTGAAAGAAAGATGGAGGAAAAATGTTTACAAAAACGCATCCGATCCTTTGCAACTTTAGCTATAACAACTTAACCCGTGCAACCACATTACTTTGGAATGGGAAAGGGATGATCTTGAAGTTTGCTACTCTGGTATGGGAATTCTCATAACTGCTTATAAGGGATCATCTCCCTCTAATGTTGGGGTTCCTTTTTAGAAAGGGTCCACTGTTAGACAGTCACCTCGAGGAATTGCGAACTACCCTCGGGAGTAGTCAGGCGATACTATGAGCCTCTCATTGAAAGTGACCACTCTGGAGGAGTCCGAATGCGCTCCGGTTGGTCCTTGGCCCGGGCGTCCCGGTGTTGAGGGGAACAACTCATAGGGTAGGGCCTATACTAGAGTGGCATCTAGAGAGTCTTGATCGGTTACTCGACCCACAATCCGTAGGTGATTAGGGAAGGGTACTCAGATGGCGTGGGTAAAGTGTACAACCTCTACAGAGTGTAAATCTATTTGAATAGCCGTGTCCATGGTTATGGACGGGTTGGACAAACTACTGTAGAGTGGTGTTGGTTTTGATTTCAAAAGGGACTTCGGAAAAGCAAAGGCTTTGGAAATGTTGTGACCATGGGATGGTCAGAAAGGAAGGAAAGGAGTTGGTCATGAGATGACCGAAAGGAGGAACAAATGGGTGACCCAATCCTAGTGCTTTCCAAAACTCTTCAACACGTTTTCAAAAAGCTTTACAAAAGTTTTCAACAAAGATATGTAGAAGCTATACCTACGAGAGAAACTATTTTAGAAAAGAACCTCTTATGGAGCCCTCCTACTACCACAACCATATTACATATCCTCTTGTTCTTATTATTCTCTTAAGGTGGTTTGCGAGTATATTCAAAATACTCACTAGCATTGTCCCTAGCTATTAACTTGGTCAGATATCGAGAAGAAGGTGAGGATGACGACCATGCGAGCTAGGACATTCTCCCAGTCAGTTGCCTGTAGGTTAAGGCATGGCTCGGCCTGTACGCTTGATGAAGTTCCGCTGATGTTGATTGATGTAGCCATAATGGCATTAAGGTATGACTTGTATCCGCTTAAGTATTGGCAGTTTACTTTGATACTTGTCAGTTATGTGCCACGACTGACTGATCATGGGATCATGGTGGTGTGGATAATAGGGATTCTCGGAGGATTGATTCGGGGGCCCGGCAACTTACTCCCAAGGAGTAAGTAATTGCAAGGGATTATTTGATCCACCTTGCTTGATTCCAAACTTGGGGAGATCTGTGAGAGCCTTGTAATCTATCTTATAGTTTTTTAGCATGTTTACTTTTGTGCACGCATGTTAGACTTTAATTCCCTAATTTGCAGTAGTTGCATCAACTTCAAGCTCCCTTTGTTCAAGAGAAGATTTATATCCGTTGAGTTGCGAGACTTTATGATAATTAAAGTTGTGTTTTGATTCATGATTATTATATTAGATGATTGAACTAGGTTGAGTGTTATGATACTTGTACAGCTGTCATGATTTTAGGGACTTCCACATCAATAAAAGAATTGATTAAGTTATGAGAAAAAGAATTCGGGTAGCATATTATGATTAAGAGTTTTTGAACGCCATTGAGGTAGTAAGCATGATCAAATAGCTGTACTAAGAGGAAAAGAGAAAGGGAAGGAAGTAAAAGTATAAACATATAAAAAAGAGAAAGATAAGAAAAGAAGAAATAAGAGAGAACAACTATCAAAAGAATCAAGTGTAGAAGAAAAAAATGATCATGAATCTGCATTACTAAACTTAGTGCTCTATATCTCTAAACTTTGTGATTATATGATATGTTGAATCACTAGAAGTTTCTTATGATTTCATTAATACTAGAAAAGGTGTGAAAGCCTCCAAGTCATGTAATGTGTAAGGGTATGGTAATACCCCCGAAGTATCTCTACATCCGATGTTGTATTTGTCAACACCCGGATTTTTAATCCCAGATGCCCGTTATGTCATACCTCGCAATCCCAGGATTACCATTTTTGCGAGACATAATGGATTGGATATCACAGTACATCATCCATTACAAACCATACATAAGGTCTTACACAAATAAGGATCTCATGATCCGGTCTTAATACAACAAGCAGCGGAATAAATATAAAGTGTAGCGGTGGGGTCCATCTTTAGGGGCACAGGCAATGCTAACGAAGGCAGATAGTCCTAGTTATCATAGCCGTCCTGCTGGCCATCATCTTGGTAGTCTCCTTCATAGTCTGGCCATGAGAATAGCCAGGGACAAAAGCCATGAGTACTCTTTAAGTACTCGCAAACTACCACTAACAAGTAGTATAGTGCTAAGTTAAAGTGCTAAATCTAAGTTTAACTATAAAGTTAAGTTTGAAACCTAAGCTGAGTTCAGAAGCAAAGAAAGATAAAATAAAGTTCTAGAATCACTTAAGTTGGGAAGCGATTGTCATAAACACAACCCTGTTGTGGTCAAGTCAAGATTCATCATTCCTTTCATAAGTTATTTTGAAAACATCTGACAACGAAACAGTATGGCCATTCCAACTGTCCGTAACCGCGGACGCGGCTATTCGAATAGTTTGACACTCTGCAGAGGTGGTACACTTTCACCACAAGATTCGATACATCTGTTAGGGATAACCCTGAATCATCATACTTAGTATGCAGATAATCAAACATAACCTTTCCTTTACACACCCTAGTATAAGCACCTCTCCTATGAGCATGGCCTCCCAACCATGACCATCAGTCATCTTGGGCACTGCATAGGTGGACCACATTGAGAGGTAGCCTCATCTCAAACCTCTCCCACGAGGGAACTAATACTAATGCATATAAACTTCTGGCTAAGACTTACCCAATTCAAGTAGTGTGGTTGTACGGTAAATTTGGAATGGTATCGCATCCGAATACAACCATCACTTTTATAAAAGGGCTAAGGCTCATGCCTCAACATTTTCATTCTCATAAACCATTTGTGTTTCTCAACACATGTCAAAACATCTCAATAGAATGACTCATCATTCCAAGGTTTTCACAATTCATTTTCACCAAGTGCTCCCATCTAAAGTGACTCAAGTTTTTGATCTACTCTAAACTACTAAGTTAAGAGTGTTCACTAAGGTGGAAATTGTAGCAACCCGGTAAAACCACTACTAGAAAATCGCTGTGTTTTTGTGTTGCGCATCACCATGACCGCATGCTCATGTCGTCATTGCCACATTGCATTTGAGCATCGTCATGTCATCATGCATTTGTTTGTCTAAAACTATTTTCTAAAAGCCTAGTTTTGTTTTCTAAACATCCCCTATCTTTAATTTAAATAAAACCCTGGTCTCTTCTGGATCTTTTATTTGTCTAAAACTATTTACTAAAAGAATATTTAAAACAAAATAAATAAGCAAAATCATATTTTATAAAACCCTGAGGAGGCAGTCCGGCCGGTCAGACAGAAGCCCAACCGGCCAGATCACCTACTACCCGGCCTAGACCCAGCCCAAAACAAACCCTAGCAAACCCTAAACTAATCCTACCCATCCCCGCCGCCAGCCACACCTGTCCACCCCCCCGACCGACCCTAGCTTCGACTAATGCACACAGCAGACACACACCTACCTAACCAAACACGCGCGGCCGCACGCGAGCAAGCGACGCAGCACACAACGCGCGAGCAAACACACTAACGCAGCGTACACAGCTGTTGTACACATGCACACACATAGGCCCGCCCCGCTACCTAACGTAGCAGCCACGCGAGCCTGGCCTCACCCCGCTGACCAAGTCCCCCACCTCGTGCTGCAACCCCCGAACCCCCTCGTGGGCCCACCTCCCACCTGCCGCGTCCTCCTTCCCATACGCAACCAACAACTCCCGACGCCGCCTCCGCCCTTCCCCCACCTTCCCGTCCACGACCCCGCCGCCGGGAGCCCCCCCTTCTGCCGCCTGCGACCCGGTGCCCCTGCGCCTTCCTGCGAAGCTCCTCGAGCCCGGCCTCCTTCTACCGCCGCCGAAACCGACCAGCGCTGTCGGCCTCCTCGCCGGCACCGCCCTACAAGCCCGGCCCCATCGCTTCTCGCCTCCCTCTCCGGCCGCCAGCTCCTCATGCCCTCTCGCCCCCGGCCATAGAGCTCCAGCCGCTGCCACGAGCCCCGCCATCGCGCTCCTCCTCTCTGAGTTCGGCCCGCGTCGACCAGCGCCTCCTCAACCTCCCTGACGAGGGTTTAACTCATCAATGCCCATTGTTATGGACTTGGGTTTTGGAGAAGGAGGGAGCGCTGGAGACATCTATCGGCTAGCAAACAAGCACACAGGGGACAAAGGATTTACCCAGGTTCAGGCCTCGTAGAGGTCCCTACTCCTGCTTGTCTGCTCGTGGAATTATTAAGGGAGTCGAAAGTTACAACGGTGCGCAGATGCAATCTGGCGAGGGTTTGTGGAAGCTAGGGTTACGTGTGTCCTCCTCGCCGCCCCCTCCTAGCCCTTATATAGATAGGCTAGGTCTCAGGTAGCAGGTCGAGTCGGGTAGCAGGATCTTCAAGCAATCGAGAGTCCTCAGGTTACTCGAGTCCTTCTATCTGGACCTTGGCGACACCGTGGGCTTATACGTATTTGGACCGTATATACCAAATTCGAGTACCTGCAGGGTATACCCATGTCAGTAGCCCCCGAGTGTCCAGTGGAATCGCAGATTCGACTAGAGACTTTTTTGAAGTCTTCGAGTGCTTGAATGAGTACATTTTTGATTGCCTTTATTTATGACATAGGGATTGTTGATATACGTGCCTGATATAACTGAAGTATCGGTATCAGTTAACCACCTTAGGGTGAAACAACGCAATCTACTCAAATTCGAGTCCTCGGACTCGAATCCAGAAAAGTGCTGGTGTAATTCGACTCAGGCCGCGGAGGTCTTACAGGAGTCGAATTCCAGTTATATGGGTGTGAGCACTTGACACGCCCGTCAAGGCATGTTCATCGTGCCTATAGGCACGGATATATTTCTGGTAGTGCGCAGTTAAATGCGTTGTCAGGCCTTATTCAGGCCGTAGGCGTGGCATCCGAATTTTATCATCACGGAGACGATTCGGGCATCCCATGAGGCGTAGTCTCTTTGTAGGGAAAATTTGTGAGGCGGTGTCGCCAAAGGTTGCGAGTGCGGATGTCATCAATACACATTTTTTGTGCAAATAATCATAGGGTGCGCGACCAGCGCTCCCTATGGGAGTAGCCCCCGAGTGCCTGGTTGAGTCGAAGACTCAGGCAGGGACTAAAAACTTTTGTGACTGCTGTCGTCTTTTTGCTTACTTATTTTCAGTCGATGACTCAGGCAGGGACCAAAAACTTTTGCGACTAATATCGCCTTTTGCCTGCTTGTTTCAGTCGAATTTGTTTCCGGCGCTCCCTATGGGAGTAATCCATGTCCATAATCGAATTGTGTTTCGAGTGGTTGGGTTTGCTTTTGTGATTGTCCATGTTCCTGCAACAAGAAAAAGAAAGGTCGTAGGGTGCGCGGCCAGCGCTCCCTATGGGAGTAGCCCCCGAGTGCTTGGTGGAGTCGAAGACTCCAGCAAGGACTAAAAATAGTCGAAGTTTTCCACTGTGTAGCCTTGGTGACGTCAGTGCTGATGCTTGTATGACCTTAGTTGCCCGCGTGAGCGAGTTTGACGGGACGTGACGAGCGGTGGGTCCCACTTTCTGACTTTGATTTGACTGGGTGTGCGTAATCTTATTTTTAACTGCGCCTCCTCGATTTCCGCGCGTAATGGTAGTAGTGGGGGGACGGTTTGCGCTTCCTCTTCTCCACGTGTCCAACGCGATGCGCGCCACGCGTCTAATAGGATTTTTGTCAAGCGTTGGATTGCATCTTCCGGGGGTTAAATAGCGGCGCTGCGGTGGTAATTTTTCATCTGCACTTTTTCGTCCTTGCTGCCATTGCCATTGCTGCTGTTCTTCTGCTCTCCTGTGCTCGTCTCCTTCACAGCGCTGGACCACCTCCATTCGTTTCCAAGTTACTTTCTGCGCTCTCATCGCCGCCGCGCAATGGGGGAAAAGAAAGGAGGTGCTGGCGCTGATTCCGTGGCCACCGTCGCCGCGACAAAGAAGAAGGGTGTCTCCGCTGCCGCGGGCACCAGTGCCGCCGTCGGCGGGAAGAAGAAGGTCGCGGGCACCCGCGTGACCAATGGCGCATGGCGCCCCTCTATCATCAAGGCGTCGGATCTCCGTCTTCTTGGCCAAGATGGAGTTATCTCTGCGGCAGTCGCCGATGCGCGCGCCCCCAGTGGTGAGACCATTCCTGTGCCTCCCGCTAGTTTTCGAGTGATGTTTCTTGCATTCGTCATTCCTGGTCTCTCCTTGCCTCTCCACCCCTTTCTTAGGGGCCTTTTTTGCTTCTACGGGCTCCAGCTCCATCAGCTGTCCCCGAATTCGATTCTCCATATCACTTGTTTCATTACTCTTTGCGAGTGCTGGCTCGGAATTGAGCCACACTTTGGTATTTTCAAGCGCCTGTTTAAATTGAAGCGTCAGTCCACCTCTGGCTCTTTAGTTTATGACGTAGGTGGTTGCGGTATCCATGTCGACCCATCCGCCACCTACTTCGACATCAAGCTTACCAAGTCTGTCCAGGGATGGAGGGACAAATGGTTCTATGTTCGCGACTAGAAAGCCAAGGACGAGCACTTTGGACTCGCGCCTTTCGATCCCGTGACTCCCTGCAAGAAGATGCGGTCTTGGAAGAACGTGATCATGCCTTCCGAACTCGCGGAGACAGACGTGCTATATCAACGCGTCTGCGACCTCGAGAGTCGCATAGGCTCAGAAGAGGGAGGTTGCGCCCTTGTCAGGACTTGGCTGCGTCGTCGCGTCCAGCCTCTCCAGGCCAGGGTCCATCCCATGTTTCAATGGGGTAGCGCTGATGATGCCACTCGCGTGTCTGCTGATGGCATGTCCGTGAGTGAGGTAGATAAGAGGGTGCGACTGGTCGCGAAGTACACCCTGAAGGATGTGCTTCCGAATGAGCTAGTCGTTCCTCCTTTCGATGCTTCGAATCCTCCTCCTGAGGTACAGTTGTGCTACGCTGTAGCTTATTTTCGCGATTGCGTTTTATGTTGCTTACCTGTTATGTTTGCTGATCTTCACTGTTTGTATGCAGGATTGGGCGGTGTCGCCTTGTATGCCTCCCCTCCCTGAGGGGATTATTCCTCGTGAAGCTTTGGAAGAGGACGAGTCTGAGTCGACTGTCCCTTCTGATGTGGAAGAGGAAGCCCCCGAGTCCGAGATCCCGGATACTCGCACGCGTTCGTGTAGCGAGGACTCCGACGCATCGACTCCTTCAACTCCAGGAGGCACGGCTGTTGGCGCGGAGTCGTCAATTCCAGCTGTTCCTGTGAGGGTTGTGGCACCGTCTTCTCGCAAGAAGATGCGATTGCCCAAGGAGTCTTCGTCAGAATCGGCGGCTGCCACGTTTGATCTTGACAACTTTAACTGGTAAGTTTGCTGGGTCATTCATTCTTTTCTGTTTTCTTCTTGTTGGTTTTTCCCTGGAATTTGCTCTTTTCTCAATGTGGACTTTGTCTTGTAGTCAAGAGGCGTCGTCATCTTCTAGCGACGTCAAGTTTTTGAAGGAATCAGGAGTCGCGACTTCAAGGGCCAAGGTAGAGGTCGAGCGTGCTCCTTCTCCTCCAGCGGTGGCCCACTCCGAGCACAATTCTTCGAGCTCTCCTCACGTAGGGGAGCATCGAGTAGTTGCTCGGATGACGGTTCAGCAAACTTCTTCGGAGTCGCTGGAGGACCATGTAAGTATATCTTTCCTTCTTTTTTAATGTGGTAGTCAACGCCTTCTGTTGCCCTCTGCTAACTCCTTGTTTTGTGCGACAGCTCCTTGTAAAGGAAGCCGCGCAGGTGGCGGAGCAGGTGATGGCGATGGGTCGCCAGCATGCGATGCTGGAGACGCGCCACCGCATGGTCGAGAGTGAGTGTTCTACACTTATTCTTTTCATCTTCTCTCTGTTTTGGTATAATCGACTGACAGCCAATTATTGACTGCCATGTAGCTGAGCATAACGCTTTACTGCGTGACGTCGCCACGTTGGAGAAGACACTAGCCGCAGCTGTGAAGGGGCGCGACGAGGCAATCGCGGCTCGTGATGATGCCCAGAAGCGCGAAGAGGATCTGCGTGCCTCCTTTGCGGCCAGGGAGAAGTTGTTCAAATAGCAACTGTTCTCAGTCACCAAGGCCATCTCAGGTACCTTTCCTGGTAGATATTTTATTGATGTTCTTCTCTGCATCTAGAGTGCCGTTGGCACTGGAAGTTTGATCCATGTGTGTATTTTGGTGTAGATGCTGGCGACTTGAGTTTTGATCCGCAAGCCCTTTGTCGCGATGACGCTCTGGCGGGTGCGGTGTCTGCGGTCGAGGATCGTAGCGCCGCTGTCCAAAATATGTTGTCCAAGGCCAAGGTTACCCTGAGTCGCCTTCGGGAGGAGTTGATGCCGAAGGCGGAGCTGGTCGGCAATGTGGAAGAGCTGGTGGAGTCGCTCGCTGGGGGTGTGCCTGCCATGTACAAGAACTCCCTCCGTGCAGCTGGCGCGACCATGTCACTTGCCATGGTGCAAGCCCACAGAGTCGAAATAGATCCTTCTGCGGTGTCGAAGACGATGCCTATTGGCACAGATGGTCAGCAGGTAGTATTCGCTCCCTTTGCGACTGCCTGTGCCAAATATGGCCATTCCTTGATAAATACTGTTGCCAAGTATTCGGAGGAGCTCCAACGTGCGAAGAAGGCAGCGAAAGCTTCGGCCTCAGGGGCCGGCGGAAAGTCAGTGGCATCTGATACTGCCACGGACTTGATGAAGCACCCGAGGCCATCAAAGTCGAAGAAGCCAGCTGCTTCGTAGTTAGTTTCTTGTAATAGTTGATGAATTGCCCTTTTGATTGGAGAACATGCCTATTGGTGAGTGTGTTTGTGGATACTTTATGCTGATCCTGAATGCATCTGTTACTTTTGACTTTTGAGTTGGTCGCCCTATTTGCCTCTGGCTTTATTTTTGGTAGGGTACATCAAGTGGTCCTGTGGGGGGAACCCCAGACTCGCCATCTCTTGAGGATACAATGGCACCACCATGCTCCAGGGTAGAGGAGCTGTCCTTGCTTTCGTGACTTCGTGATCGCGTTAAGCAACTAGAGCGTGAGTTGCCCGTGATCCGTGGTAGCGCGGACGTGTGGAAGTCGAAGGCTGAAAAAGCCGCCGCCAACGAGCAATATCTGCTTGGCGAGGTGACACAGCTGGGCGACCAGTTTAAGTGTTAGTTTGCTCATCCTCGTCTTTTCCTTTGTAGTTAATCGTAATGGTACGTTGTACTCATGCTGTTGATGCTGCTTCGTGTAGTTGTTAGCGCACGCCATCCGCAGGAGGAGAGGGATAAGATTGCCATCCGCCTTCATGATCTCACCAAGGAGCAACTTCAGGAGAGTGGATACTTCTGGGTAGATCATGATCGTGCAACTGCATTGGCGACCCTGCAGGATCACAACTCGCGAGTGCTGCTCTTTCTGAAGAAGTCGCAGTCGTGTTTGAAGAACATCTATCGGGCGATGTTCCTGCTAGATGATACTCCATCAAGCCTGTTGGCTCTCCTGACCAAATTTCAAGATATGTCCGCGGTTCGCGAGTGCGTGAGGCAGCAGTTGGTGGCTGGTGCCAAGGCTGCCCTCTCTGTGGTGCGTTTGCATAGGCCTGACATGGATGTCACCGCCATTGCCTCTGGGCCACCGGCGCCACCAGCAGGATCTTCCTGGAACATGGTGCCGCACTATCAGGCGGTGGACCGTCTAGCCGAGGAGATTGTCAACTTCTTCGAGGAACAGACTAATGTTCTTCTGTTGCAAGGGTAGCCAAATATGTATCCTGCACATAAGTGTACTAGTGTTGTAAAGCTCATATATATTTGTAGATAATTTATTGTTGAATGTGTACGAATAGCTTTATAAGCGTGGGGTGCGTTGCACTTATGCGAGTCCTTTTTGTTAGCCTGGCCATCTTTTTATCTCGTTCCCTTGTCAACCTGTCAGGTGCGTTGCAGCTGGGTTGAGTTTGTGTTAAGGGGTTCGATTAATGTGCTAGCTACTCAGGATGTCGCGTTTTTGTTTGAAGAACATATGTGTATAGGGTGGCGTAGCCCCCGAGTATGAAAATTGACAAAGTAAAGGAGGGCACAGAGTTTCGGGGCACTTAGCTTTTATTTATTCGAAGAATAGTACGAAGTACAATGTGCGGCTAAGTAGCCTTGGCTGAATAGCCTTATTTGCGATGTAAAAGTAAAGAAAACACGACTAAGGGTAGAAGCATCGCAGTTGTGCGACGTTCCAAGGGTTGGAGTGTGCGACTCCTGTCTCTAAATCTTGAAGGCGATAGGCGCCACCTGGGATTACTTCTGTAATCACGTACGGTCCTTCCCAGGGGGATTCGAGCTTGAGATGCCCTTGCTGCTTCAGTCGCAGGACCAGGTCACCTTCGACGAAGGATCTGGGGCGAAGCCTTCTGCTGTGGTAGTTGCGCAGGTTCTGCTGGTAGATCATGGATCTTTCTGCGGTGATTTCTCTGGCCTTGTCGAGGAGATCAACGGAGTCTTCGAGTGCAAGAGATGACTCTTGTTCGCTGTAAGCGACTACACATGGCGCCTTGTATCGCATTTCGGCGGGTAGTACTGCTTCTGCTCCGTGCACCATAAAGAATGGTGTGTAGCCCGTGGCGCTGTTTGGAGTTGTTCGTAGACTCCAGAGTACGGATTGGAGCTCATCTAGCCAGCAACCCGTGGCTTGCTCGAGTGGTCGAAGGAGTCGCTTCTTGATGCCGTTGCAGACGAGCCCGTTTGCTTTTTCCACCTGACCGTTGGTCTGTGGATGCGCGACTGAGGCGTAACTGATGTTGATCCCCAGGTTTCCACAGAATTCTTGGAACTCCTTGGATGTGAAGTTCGTCCCGTTGTCAGTGATGATGTTGTGCGGCATGCCAAAGCGGTAGACAATGGATTTGAAGAACTTGACCGCGTTGTGCCCTGATTCCCGATCTCCATCAGGTGGTTGATGGTCTGGGGCTTTGAGCGGCCTAGCTCCTCCCTGAGTTCCATGCGGCGGACACCACCGTTGAATGCATCAATCGCGCGGTCTTCCGAGATGTTCTCCGTGGAGTTCTTGATGATGGACCACCTTTGGATGTATGAGCGCAGCGATTCACCAGATCTTTGCTGGCAGCATCTCAGTTCTTCGATTGAGGCGGGGCGTTTGTACGTGCCCTTAAAGTTGCGCATGAAGCTGTAGACCAGCTCATCACAGCTGCGAATGGATCCGCATGGGAGGTTATTGAGCTATGCCCGGGCGGTGCCCTGCAGCTGTAGCTGCAAGCATTGCATGGCAGTACTTCGACTGCCTCCATGTAGCCTGATGGAGGAGATGTGATCTTCCAGCCAGATCTTGGGGTCCTGCAGACCGTCAAATTTCGGGTTCTCCGATGGGAGTTTGAACCCTTTAGGCATTCGCTTTTGCCTGATGGATCTGCTGAAGCATCTGGCACCGCAGAGCTCCCCATCTTGTTCTTCCGAGTCAGTCAACCGAGCACGTCATGCCCTTGACTTGTCGATCTTGCGCTACGTGAGTTCGTTGCGTGCATCATAGTCGCGATCGTGTCGCCGTGAGCGGCGGCGCCGAGATAGGTCATGACTGTCATCGCTGGACGAGGGCGAGGAGTAGCGCTTTGCTAACGCTTTGCCCTTTTTTGGGTCCGGTACCAGTTCCTTGTCGAGGGCGGCCTCGATTAGCCCCAGGCCCGTGATCGTAGATCGGTGCATGGCCGTTCGGGGATCTCCAGCTGGTGGCTGGTTATTGAGAAGGTACATGGTGGTCGCTGTCACCACGGCCTGTGGTGTCCTGGGAACCACGTTGCCTCTCGTGTCGACTGTCATAGAGCCGAAGTCGAGGACTTTCACGGCATCTATGCGTTCTTGTTCGGTGAGATGAGCCATCCGTGATTGCCTTTTCTTGGCGAGGTGCTCGTTGCCTCTTGAGGAGGACCCTCCGTAGGAGGAGAGCCCAGCGCGACGAAGGCTCGACTCGTCCGCCGCCTTTTTACGCGCCTCAAGTTGCGCGATTGCTTGTTTTTGGCGCTTGAATTCCTCTTTTAGGAGCCAGTGGTAGCCCATCAGCAGTTCCTCCGGGGACCCGAAGAGTAGAGGTGCACCTCGTAGGGCTTCGCGGAAGCGATCCCACTCTTGCTCGTTGAGCCTGATCACGACGCATTCGCCGGTTTACTCGTCGATCATACTAGGAGGTTCGGCTGCTCCTCCGTTGCCACCGTTACCGCCGTTGCCGGCGTTGGGTGGGTCGGTGCCGTTTCCGGTGTTACACCGTTGCCGCGATTGGGTGGATCGGTGTCGTTGCCGGTGTTGCCACCGTTACCGTGGTTGGCGGAGGTGTCGCCCGCGTTGATGACGACGCACATGAAGTGATTTGGGAAGCTGTTGCTTCCACAACTTTCAGATCTGGAACCGTAGGTTCCATCTTCAGTGGCCAGATCGCTTAGATCGGAGTCGCGACTGCTGTCACTGACCATGTTCCCAACTGCCACCGGAGCATTGAGCTCGCTGAGGGTGCCGATCGATGGAGGGAACCATGATGTTGGGGCAATCACCGGTGTTGTCGGCTGATCAGGCATGCGAAGCATGCCCATCTGACCAACTTGGAAGCGGAAGCTCCCAATCGCCAGGCTGATTCCGTCGCCCACGAACTCGAAGGCCGGGCGAGTAGCCGGCGTGTGGACGGTGAAGTCGAAGGCGCCGAAAAGCTGGCGAATCTCCGTTGTTGCAGAGTTGTAGATCGCATTTGATGGGGCCGAAGAAGCCGCAACATCAGCACTCCCAATTCCCACAGACGGCGCCAATTGACGAGGGTTTAACTCATCAATGCCCATTGTTATGGACTTGGGTTTTGGAGAAGGAGGGAGCGCTGGAGACATCTATCGGCTCGCAAACAAGCACACAGGGGACAAAGGATTTACCCAGGTTCAAGCCTCGTAGAGGTCCCTACTCCTGCTTGTCTGCTCGTGGAATTATTGAGGGAGTCGAAAGTTACAACGGTGCGCAGATGCAATCTGGCGAGGGTTTGTGGAATCTAGGGTTACGTGTGTCCTCCTCGCCGCCCCCTCCTAGCCCTTATATAGATAGGCTAGGTCTCGGGTAGCAGGTCGAGTCGGTTACAAGTTAGGGTTTTCCCTTTCAAACTTTCTATCTTCAGCTTTCTCTTGATCTTCAAGCAATCGAGAGTCCTCAGGTTACTCGAGTCCTTCTATTTGGGCCTTGGCGACACCATGGGCTTATACGTATTTGGACCGTATATACCAAATTCGAGTACCTGCAGGGTATACCCATGTCACTCCCTGTCTCCCCGCGCCGGTGTCACCCTCCTCCGTGTCTCCAACCCAAGCTCGCCGGCGTCCCTGCTCTAGCCGTCCTCTGGCCGCAAGCACGCAGCTCCACCCCTGCGAGCTCCTCGTCGTCTGCAGGCGCCGTCCCAGGTCGACCCCGGCCTCCTCCCGTGTCTCGTCGTCGTGCCCCTGCATCTCGCTGCCCGAGCACGACCCCGGTCACCTCTGCGCGTCTCCTCGAGCCGCCCGTCGCCTCTTCCTCGGCCCATGCGAGTCCGACCCCGCGCGACCCTGGCTGCCCCGTCCGCGCCGCATCTGTGGCTATCTCTTGATCGCGTTGCCACAATCAGTGAAGGTGCAGACGTTTAAACGTTGGTGCTACAAGCGTCCAGGTCCTAGTCTGTCTCCATGCAACCGTGTGTTGAGGTGCTCTATCCCGATGTTTATGTTGTTGCCATGTTGGCCGAGGATATGTACACGGACGCCCAATGACAAGACCATCTCGATGCCAACAAATTCCAAACAAGGTACATGGCGCCACTCGACGACCTCGGCGTCGATCCCCAAGTCCTCCATCGACAAACCAAGCCAAAACCCTAGGTCGACACCGAAGAGGATATGCGACAAGATCTTCTTCATGGACCCGAAGACGCTGAGACCGCCAAGCTCTCCATCCTGGATTCCAAGGCCAAACCAAACCCCTCGGAACGCCAAGTTCTTCTTCCCGGAGTTCGAGACCAAACCCAAACCACATCGAACCCCAAGATCGCCGAGTCCCCTATGTATGACCTATATCTGAGACCCCTATTTTTATAATATGACATTATCATTTGTGCATATTGAATTGTTCATGTCGCATAAATATTATGGTTTGGGGGTATTTAGACGATTCACCTAAATTAAATATGGAGACTATATGCGGACTATTCTAGTCTTATATTGACTCCATTTAAATTTGTGTAGCGAACCGATGCCATTTTTTGTCTTGTTAATACAACATTTAATTTGCGGGGTAGCTAAACAACATGAACCATCTAATTAATTGTCGGGACCCCGGTTCCACTTAATATTGCCTAATTGCACTGCATCTATGCCATGCCATGCAGCATATCATAAGCATGCCGGATCTTCTACCGTAGTATTAAATATTGCATTCGGTGTTTCTTTTAGTGCTTTGGTTCTTCGCGGATTAGGCCATTGAGTTGATGCGAATATCAGCAAGTTCTTCGGAAAATGTCTCTTCAACGGTGTTTCCCAGGCGAGCATCTCTCCCCTTCTACCTATTTTGCATTTATAGTCTTTATTTCCTCCTGTTGATCTATTGTTATCCGTGCCGCGATGCTTTAGTTTTCGTGCACCAGTTATATCCCGTGCAGCCTCTATATTGCCATGGACACCTCCTAATACCTGTTTTTTGGTAGATAGCTGGCCTTGCAAGTCATAGTTGCTTGCTCAGGTGCGATCTCGTGTTGTCGAGTACCACAGTTGTTGGAATGCTGGCAGATGTTTATGGTGGAGATGATCATGTCTTTAATTACAACTATTAAATTGCTGTGATAACTAATGAAAGTGGCACCGGTGGGCAATTATATGTTATTTGGTTTTTCATGCCCACTTGTGTCCCGTAGGCTCCGAGTATTTGATACCTATTCCTTGACTATTCGCACTATCCACATCCGGGAGAGTCTATGAATCCCCCTTAGCCAGAGCTTGATTCATTTCTTATTTCTTGGGGCCACAAACTAGTTTGGGGTTTTATTACTATCCTGTACCTATGCCATGCTTTATTGCTTTATTTATGATTGTGCGTGGAGCACCTGTACTGTTTTGGGACGTGGAATGTTTTCGCGGTATCGACAAGCCCAGTCACACTTTTGGGTTCCCAGTCATTTACAGCCATTGTCACAAACCCTGGGTCTGTCTCGGAGCCGTCCAACTTCGTCGCGGGTAGCTTAGTGGGGTGGCCCCCTGAAATATTTTATGAATCCTGTGATTGCTTTGTCGTGAAAGCCTCGTTGGGTTTTGATTTGGTTTTTCCGAGGTTGATCGTGTGTGTGTTGCTATTTGTGCACCCCTGCAGGGTAAATCTTTCTGAAAGCCGTGTCCGCGGTTATGGACGACTTGGAGCACAGTATCTCGATCATAGACAAGCATAACTAAAGTAGTGCTATGAATTTGACTTAATATGTGACTAGTAATCAGCTTCACTACAATGGAATGGATAATAAAAGTGCCAACAACTGGTGGAACTGGGGTGTATCGTGTCATGTTATACCTGCCTAGTAAGTATCGCAACTCCAATGGAATGAAATAAAAGTGCCAACAACTGCTGGGTTGGGATGTCACATGCTAATTGTATCTGACTAGTAAGTACTGCAACTACAACTGAATGGTTAACTAAAACTGCCCACTACTTATGCTATCAGGATGACTCATGCTATCTATATCTGACTAGTAAGTGTTGCAACTATAATGGAATGAATAAACCTGCCAACTGTGTGAGTTCCTCGGTTTGACTTCATCGTTTGATCTCGAGGGGGAATACCAGGATTGGTATGATTGGTGTTAGTATCAGGTTGGATCTGAATAGGTCTTTCTTACCCCTCTCTAATAGCCGATAGATGTATCGAGTCTCTATTGGTTGTTTAGTGCATGTTGCGCTGCCGCTTCAGTCCACCATACCTATGTAGGCGAGAGCCGCCGAATTCTAGCCTCGCCGTGTACTGGCCTCAGTACTGACGCTCCTCTTTTTCCTTTGCCCTTTGTTGGCACCCCTTTTGTTTTAGCAGGTTTGAGATCGACGTCGTTAGCAGGGTTACCCTTCCGGCTTGGCCTGGGCAGGGTTATGGACGCCATTGGTTATTCTTCAGGGCTCTTAGCCCCATTTGCATCTTATCCGTACTCGGATGTCGTATCGTTTTCGAGGTGATTTGGATATTTATATTGTATCTCTGTATTCTTGACTCATGGAGTCGTTGTTGTATATATATGTTCTGTGGGTTCCATCGTGGACTATTGTGTAATGGTATTACTTCGTTCTCCACCCGCACGTAAGTGCCTGGTGGGCGTCCTTGAATCGTTTCTATGCGGGTTTGGCGGGAAGCGCTAAAACTTGCATAGGGCCGATTCGAGGGTGTTACAGAAATGATGGGAACAATCTCATGCCATAAAATGACATCTAAAGGGTTCTAAAATAGGTCAAGTTTTATACTCTTTATGCTACCTTCAAAACAAGTAAGGGACTTTGTGTAAGGTAAAGGAAGTAAAGCTTGAAAGTAAGACTTGGGGTAACTAGTAGTCAAAGTGGTAGGATCAAAGCATGCCTAAAGCATCTTTGCTTGGGTTATCTAGATTGCAAGGATTATCTTGCATTGTTAATGGTGGCTTGCTAAAGTAAGTTTTGCAAGGGGTATCTTGCCAATAATAGCTTGCCTTGGTTGGTGCAGTGGTTGAAGTTTTGTTCTTCTTCTTCTTGGTAGCACTCCTCCTCCTCGTAAGCTTGGTTGGTACTATCTTCTATAAATACATACAGAGTACACAATCACCACACAATACTTAACTAGTTTACTTAGTATTCTAAGGCACACAATTGATGATCTATTATCATCACAAGCATCACAAGTTTTATTCAATAGTTTCCTCCTTTTTATTTTAGAAAAGTAATTTCTACTCATTGAAAAATTAACTAAGATTTAATATTCACCACTTAAATTATGGGATCATGTGGACACATGTCATCACCACATATTCTAACATGTGGGAATGTAATTTAAGGGTTGGATCAAAATTACTTTGGTTTAAGTTCATTATTTAATGATTTAAAGTGACTAGAAATGCCTATATAGCATTATTTTGGTATTAGTCCAAAGTCACTGCATGTAAACCTTAATATTATTACATATTCAGATAGGTATGATGAAATATGATTTTTGAGAGTTGGAATCCACTCAAAATCTATCTTGGCTGATTTTATAAAAATGTTGCAAGGTGCAAATGCTTCTGTTTTATTATTTTTACTAGGAGAGATCTACAACTCTAAATGAATTAAATCCAACGGGCTTTGATAGATCTTTTCAGTAGCTTTCCAACAAAATTGGAATCACTTCATTTGGATTTGTAAATCTCTCTGAATTGAATTTTGAACTAAGGGACACAACTAAGTTTAAACTAAAAAGAAAAATCCTAATTCAAACTAACTGGGTCGTGCGGGAAACGCTAACGGGCCGGCCCAGTGTCACTCCGCAGCGTGGGGCTCAGCTGACAGGGGGGTCCACCAGTCAGCGGCTCATAACGCGCGAAGCGGTACGGGGCAATGTGGGCCGTTAGATTAGAACGGGGATCAATGGCTGGGGATCATCATCGATGACGGACCTGTCGTCAGCGAGCTCTAACCCTAGCGGCTCAGTGGGGGTGCATAGGGGGCGTACCAGGGCTCCAGCGACGACGGCGAGGTGGGCAAACGGTCTGGTGGTCGACGGCGAGCTCAGGGATGGTCGAGGCAGCTCCGAGGGTGGTCGCAATCAGCGGCGCCCTTCTCCTCCAGAGGCGGCCTGCTTCGGTACAATTCCGGCGAGTTGCTGCTCCCCATGCTCCGGCTAGAGGTGTAGGACGATCAGTGAGGTGAGGGGAGTGGAGTGGTGTGCTTCAAACGGCTGGGGGTGCTCTCCTTTTATAGGCTCGATGGCGGGACAGCGCGGCATGGCCAGTCGATGGTGGCGACATGACTACGGGCTGCTAGCGGCATGGCTGCGGGCGACGGTCGACGCGCGGTCTCCTGGCGGTGCTCTAGGGCTTTAATGCGGGCTTAGGGGCGGTGGTAAGCGGTCGGGCGGAGCTGGCGCTCTGAGCGGCAGAGGCGGTGGTTTCGACGGCGAGCGGTGGCTGTGGTGCGTTGGATGGTGAATGGGGGTGTCTGGCGTGCTCCCTGGGTCGTGGCGACGCGGTGGGCGTGGGCTATGGTCGAGCGGCGGCTTGGGCCCGCGTGTCGGGCGCGGCGCTCTGGCGCGTGCTCGGCATGGCTCAGTCGCACTGGGCGCGGCGGTTTGGCAGTGGTCCATGGCTTGGCCTGGCTCGGGGAGGGGACAGTGGGTGGCGGTGAGGTGTTGGCTAGCTGCTAGACATGGAGAGAGAGGGGGAGGCGGTCTGCTGCGGCGACGACCAAGTTGGTCGGCGAGGTGGGGCTCGGCTTGGCATGGCCATGCTGTTAGGGGTAGGGAAAGGGTTAGTTATGTCCTGGTTTGATCAAGAGGGGACAATGGGAGCAAATGGGGGTCAAATGGGAGACAAGTTTTGCCAGAACACTATTTAAAATAGTGAATTTTGTTTTGTTTGAATTCTGACTGCCAAGTGTTTGATGAAATGGCCGCATGAACTTTACTTTTGAATTTTGGGTTCAAAAATTTTGAGTGATCTCCACTAGTACTAGGTAGTCTCTGGTTGCGAGGGTTTTGAAAATTGCACTTGTTTGAGTGGTTTTTGAAATAGTGGGATCTTCCCATATGAACTAGATTCAATTTTAAATTGTCCTTTAAAATTAGTATTTGATTGTTTTTAGCAGATCACAAGGTGGGCCTTGGTACCTCATTATGTGTACTAGCAAGGGATGTAAAGATCCACAAATGTTTCTGTTAGGTTTTGAGTACTAGGAATAGCCAAAGTAGGCATGATAGTTAATTTGGCCAAAATGACCATTCACTTCAATTATTCATTTTGAGTTGTTTTTCTTTGGGAAAAGTTTGGGAATGATTTAGATGATGTTTATTTCACCTAAGAATCATTTTACAAGCAATGGATCACTTAATCATGGCAATTCAAATCAACTCCTAATTTACATGCACACACATATGAATGCTTTCATATTTTTGATTGGAAAAGTTTTTGTTAACCCTAATTTTGATGATTTGGATCTTGATAATCTTGGATTAAAGTTTTAGGAGGTTACAAACCTTCCCCCCTTAAACAAAATCTCGTCCTGAGATTTACAAAGAAAACTAGGAACTAAAGAGATCTGGGAACTCTGTCCTAATGTAATCTTCGCGCTCCCAAGTGGCTTCCTCCTCGGTATGGTTGCTCCACTGAATCTTGAGAAACTTTATACTCCTGGTCCTGGTGGTTTTGTAAGCTTCTTCCAATATACGGATCGGTACTTCACGATATGTCAGGTCATTGTTGATCTCTACAGCTCTGTGATCGATGTTCTTGAAAACTTTAGTCTTCTCCGGCACTTCTAGGCATTTGCGAAGTAACGAGATATGGAACACATTGTGGATGGCTGACATCTCTTCAGGCAGTTCTAGCTGATATGATACTTCTCCTCGACGGTTCAGAATTTTGAAGGGCCCGATATATTTGGGGGCTAACTTTCCTTTCAAACTAAAGCGTTGAGTTCCCTTCAATGGTGAAACCTTGAGATATACAAAATCTCTGACATTGAAAGTCAGGTCTCTCCTTCTCTTGTCAGCATAACTCTTTTGTCTGTATTGGGCGGTCTTGAGGTGCTCACGGACTTTGTGAACTTTCTCTTCGGCTTCTCGGAGAATGTCGGGTCCAAAGATCTGACTCTCTCCTACTTGCGACCAATTCAAAGCGGTACGACACTTTCTTCCGTATAGGAACTCAAATGGTGCCATATGTAAACTAGCTTGATAACTGTTGTTATATGAGAATTCTGCGAAAGGCAGACAATCTTCCCATTTTGATCCATATTCCAACACACAAGCTCTAAGCATATCCTCCAGGATCTGGTTGACTCTCTCAGTCTGTCCATCAGTTTGCGGATGATACGCGGTGCTGAAATTCAACTTGGTGCCCTGCACTTTCTGCCAAAATCTCGAGGTAAACTGGGTTCCTTGATCTGATACTATGGTCTTGGGGGTTCCATGCAGACTAATAATCCTAGCAATGTACAGCTCTACTAGCTTCGCACTCTGGTAGGTAGTCTTGACAGGTATGAAGTGAGCTACCTTGGACAGTCTATCAACGATGAACCAGATGGAGTCATTTCCCCTACTAGAAGTAGGCAAACCGGTGATAAAGTCCATTCTGACGGAATCCCATTTCCATTCCGGAATCTGGAATGGTTGCAACAGTCCTACGGGTCTCTGATGCTCTGCTTTGACTCTTTGGCAGATGTCACACTTGGCGATGTAGCTTCTGATTTCCCTCTTCATCTTGTGCCACCAAAATTGCTCTTTCAAATCTTGATACATCTTCGTTCCTCCGGGGTGGATAGAATAAAGAGTATCATGAGCTTCCTTCATGATAACTTGCTTCAGCTTCGAATCTGCTGGTACACAGATACGTCCTTTGTACCACAACACTCCTTCTTCGTCTTCAGTGAATCCAGGTACTTTTCCTGTACCAATACGACGTTTGATACCGTCAATACTTTCATTCCCCTTCTGGGCTTCCTTGATTTGACTAAATAAAGTGGGTTGAAGTTCAATGCTAGCTAAGAATCCTTTGCTAACCAATTCAGTCCTGAAATGCTCCAATTCCTCATACAAACTTGGTTGCTTCTCCTTGATCATGGTGTTTAGCCTACACGACAATCTGCTAAGAGCATCCGCTACCACATTGGCTTTGCCGGGGTGATAGTGAATGTCAAGGTCATAATCCTTGATTAACTCTATCCATCTCCTTTGCCTCATATTCAGCTCCTTCTGAGTGAAAATATACTTCAAGATCTTATGATCTGAGTAAATCTCATAGCGATTACCCATCAGATAATGACGCCATGTCTTTAATGCCAGCACTACGGCTGCTAATTCAAGATCATGGGTCAGATAGTTCTGCTCATGCTGCTTCAGTTGTCGAGACAGATACGCGATGACTTTGCCTTCTTGCATCAATACACATCCTAGACCAATCTTGGATGCATCACAATATACATCAAATGGCTTCTTGATGTCTGGCATGATCAAAATTGGGGCTGATATCAATCTCTTCTTCAGCTCCTGGAAACTGGCTTCACACTTGTCTGTCCATTCAAACTTCTTGTCCTTCTTCAACAATTGGGTCATGGGTCTGGCTATGCTTGAGAATCCTTCTACGAACTTGCGGTAGTATCCCGCTAATCCGAGAAATGCACGGACTTGGGTTTGAGTGGTTGGGGCTTCCCATTCTTCGACATCTTTGATCTTGGCGGGATCAACAGAGACTCCTCCGGCAGACACAATATGTCCTAGGAATCCTACTTCTTTCAGCCAAAACTCACACTTGCTGAACTTGGCATATAACTGATGCTCTCTCAGGGTTTTTAGGATGATTCTCAGATGTTGCTCATGCTCTTCTTCTGACTTGGAGTAGATAAGGATGTCGTCGATAAATACAACTACAAACTTATCTAGGAAATTCAAAAAGATCTTATTCATGAGATTCATGAAATAAGCAGGGGCATTGGTTAATCCAAAAGACATAACCGTATACTCGTATAAACCATAGCGAGTAGTAAAGGCGGTCTTCGGAATATCCGTTGCACGAATCTTAAGTTGGTGATAACCAGTCCTAAGATCAATCTTTGAGAATACCTGGGCTCTAGTCAACTGATCAAATAGATCCTCTATTTTAGGCAAGGGGTACTTGTTCTTGATGGTGACGTCATTCAACTTTCTGTAATCTGTACACAAACGATTGCCTCCATCTTTCTTGTCGACAAATAACACTGGTGATCTCCATGGCGATGCGCTTGGCTGAATCAAGTATGTTGCTAACATGGCATCTAACTGCTTCTTCAACTCAACTAACTCTGAGGGGTTCATGCTATAGGGTCTCTGGGCTATGGGTCCGGTTCCGGGGATTAGTTCGATAATGAACTCAATATCCCTATCCGAGGGCATACCTGGCAATTCATCTGGGAATACATCGGGGTATTCACAGACTACTCTGACTTGGTCTATGGTGGGTAGGGCTAGACTCTTGTTGCACTTGAATTGACGGGGTAAGGTTTCAAAGGTATGCTCTACTGTTACTCCAGAACTACTGGTCATGGTGATGGCTTTCTTAGCATAGTATATCAGTCCTTTATGCCTTGACATCCAATCCATACCTAGTACTACTTCCAATCCTTTGGTTCCAAGTACTATTAGGTTGGCATAAAAATCTATTCCATGTATTCTGATAGGTACAGCTTTGCAAATTTTTCTAGCTTTTGTAGTTGATCCGAGGATTTGAACTATCATGACATGCTTCAGGTTGGTTGGGTGAATCTTACTAGTGCATGCAAATTCTTCGGTGAAAAATGAATGTGATGCTCCCGAATCAAACAATACTCTTGCTAAAACTAAGTTGACAAAACATACCCAGCACTACATCTAGCGCTTCTTGGGCTTCTTCTGCGTTCATGTGGAAGAGACGACCGTTGCGGTTGTGAGGGTTCCCTAGGGCAAATCTTCTTCCTGGTTGAACACGACGCTGTTGTTGAGCTGGGGCATTCACAGTGGCATTGGCGGCAGTCTTTTTGGGACACTCATTGGAGTAGTGACCCTTCACTCCACACTCGAAACAAGTGATCTGGGACTTGTCCTTTGCTGCGACAGGCACAACATTGCTGCCAGTTCTGGGTGCAGTGTTGTTGTTGTTGTTGTTATTGTTGTTGCTCTTGGGAGGTGCACGGTTGAAAATGTTGGCATTGCCGGAGTTGTGATGGTTTCCTCCGGTCTTCACATTTCCTCCGCTATGGTTGGGGTAGCTTGGGCGAGACATTGGGGGTCGGTTGTTCCTTGGTGCATATCCTGGTGAGGGGTTGGGACAGTACTTCTAGTGACTGTTGGATCCTGATTGCTGCATCATACGATGTTTGCGGTTGTCGTTTGCCTGATTAATCTTCCCTTCCACCTGGATGGCAGGGTCGACTAGCTCTTCGAGATCCTGAAAACAGATGTTGACGAGGACAGTCTGCATCTCATCATGCAGTCCGTTCAAGAATCTCTCCTTCTTCTTGGCCTCCGTGTTGATCTCATCAGGTGCATATCTGGCAAGTGATAAGAATCTATCACGGTACTCCACCACAGTCATTCTTCCTTGCTTCAATTCGCGGAACTCATCTCTCATTCGGTTGACTAGACCCTGCGGCACGTGGGTGCGGCTGAACTTGACTTTGAATGCTTCCCATGTCATAACCTGACCATGGTTCATATTACGGATACTAGTCCACCAAGCTCTTGCATCTCCCGCCAGATAGTGGCTGGCGAAGAGAACTTTCTCGTTTTCATCAACTCCTGCAACTTCTAGGTTGTTTTCCATTGTCTGCAACCAGTCATCAGCATCTAACAGGTTTTCAGATTGGTTGAAGATTGGGGGATTTGTATTCTGAAATTTTTTGAGTTTGGATCCCTGGTGATCCTGATTTCCATGCCCTTGGTTGTTGAGAGCCATCTGGGCAATCTGCAGTAGTGTTGCTAAGTTGGCTTGGTGTTCTGCCCTGCTTGCTTCTCTGTCTGTGATGAGATTCTGCAAGATCTACAGCATTGGGTCCTACGACGAGCTGCTCCCTCCTTGGTTTCCACGAGTCATCTGAGGATTGAGATAGATATAGGGGTAAGAGGGAAATTCTAAGGTTCATGATTTTGGTTTCAAAGCTAAAACTTTGAGTTAGACTCAGGTTTTTCAACTAACTCCATTTCATTCATGCCAACAAACACACGATACAACACACACCACAACAAACAAAGGAAAACAGATGGTTTGAAGAACCATTCTGCAAGCTATGATACAGTGGGACCGATACATCTCATGCTACAACAGTGATCTAGTGCATCTACTCATCGTCGATGAAGTCGGAGTCCTCATCGTCAGTGTAGAAGTCCACAGCATCCTCCTCCAGAAAGTCATCATCATTGCTGAGTTAAGAATCCATGTCTCCCTGGATGTCTTCACCCTCTTCTTCTTCTTCCTTGGCGGCAAGCTGAGCTTCCTGCTCCTTGACGGTCTTCTCGAGGTCGGCCACCTTCTTACAAAGACGGGCGATGGTGCGATCCTTCTTGGCACGCTAGCGGTGAAGAGACTGGCGGTCCTAGACGAGCAGTGCAAAAGTCTGGGCCTTCTGGTCGGCAATGGCACGGTTCTGGTTGGCTAACTCCCTGGCATTGTCTAGTTCCTGCTGTCTGTCGTGCAGCAAGAAGTCAAGATTCTCTACTTGACGCCTCAACTCTAGGTGACTTGGCATCTCCATCGGCATTCCATGAAGTCACGTCTTGCATAGTGAGCAAAACGGGTTCCTTGGATTTTGTTGACGCTGAGGGCACATAGACGTGCGAGAGCTTCATGCATTGCCCTGGCTAATCCATCTAGCCAGTTGTTCTCTCTCACGGAGAACTGAATTCTCTCGGAAGTTGGTGCTTCGATGCTTCCTCTAAGATCCGCGGTGACTAGCCACTGTAGGTCTCCTCCTGGGGGTCCTGGAAGTTGAGCTCCAAGAAACTCCGAATGTGAGTGTCCCAGTAACTCCGATAGTGAATCCAGATCCCTCTCGAAGATCAGCTGACCTCCGTTTCCCAACTGGTAAAACTTGTTGAACTGAGTCTCCATCTACAAGAATTAAGGATGGGGAAATTAGTGAAGTGATCAAGTGTGTCAAATTTTAGGTAGTAATGTAAGAATTTTGAGGAACATGAATTTTTGAGAAAGAAAGAATTCCCAAGGATAAGAGAGGAGATAGTTTTTCGTAAATACTCACTTTGGTTTTGAAACTAAGTTTTTGTTCGGACGTCCATTCTAACTAGGGTCTCCTATAGTCAGGATGGCTCTGATACCAACTTGTCAACACCCGGATTTTCAATCCCAGATGCCCGTTATTTCATACCTCGCAATCCCAGGATTGCCATTTTGCGAGACATAACGGATTGGATATCACAGTACATCATCCATTACAAACCATACATAAGGTCCTACACAAATAAGGATCTCATGATCCAGTCTTAATACAACAAGCAGCGGAATAAATATAAAGCGTAGCGGTGGGGTCCATCTTCAGGGGCACAGGCAATGCTGACGAAGGCAGATAGTCCTAGTTATCATAGCCGTCCTGCTGGCCATCATCTTGGTAGTCTCCTTCATAGTCTGGCCATGAGAATAGCCAGGGACAAAAGCCATGAGTACTCTTTAAGTACTCGCAAACTACCACTAACAAGTAGTATAGTGCTAAGTTAAAGTGTTAAATCTAAGTTTAACTATAAAGTTAAGTTTGAAACCTAAGCTGAGTTCAGAAGCAAAGAAAGATAAAATAAAGTTCTAGAATCACTTAAGTTGGGAAGCTATTGTCATAAACACAACCCTGTTGTGGTCAAGTCAAGATTCATCATTCCTTTCATAAGTTATTTTGAAAACATCTGACAACGAAACAGTATGGCCATTCCAACTGTCCATAACCGCGGGCGCGGCTATTCGAATAGTTTGACACTCTGTAGAGGTGGTACACTTTCACCACAAGATTTGATACATCTGTCAGGGATAACCCTGAATCATCATACTTAGTATGCAGATAATCAAACATAACCTTTCCTTTACACACCCTAGTATAAGCACCTCTCCTATGAGCATGGACTCCCAACCATGACATTTAGTCATCTTGGGCACTGCATAGGTGGACAACATTGAGAGGTAGCCTCAGCTCAAACCTCTCCTGCGAGGGAACTAATACTAATGCATATAAACTTCTGGATAAGCCTTACCCAATTCAGGTAGTGTGGTTGTACGGTAAATTTGGAATGGTATCACATCCGAATCCAACCATCAGTTTTATAAAAGGGCCAAGGCTCATGCCTCAACATTTTCATTCTCATAAACCATTTGTGTTTCTCAACACATGTCAAAACATCTCAATAGAATGACTCGTCATTCCAAGGTTTTCACAATTCATTTTCACCAAGTGCTCCCATCTAAAGTGACTCAAGTTTTTGATCTACTCTAAACTACTAAGTTAAGAGTGTTCACTAAGGTGGAAATGATGGGAACAATCTCATGCCATAGAATGACATCTAAAGGGTTCTAAAATAGGTCAATTTTTATACTCTTTATGCTACCTTCAAAACAAGTAAGGGACTTTGTGTAAGGTAAAGGAAGTAAATCTTGAAAGTAAGACTTGGGGTAACTAGTAGTCAAAGTGGTAGGATCAAAGCATGCCTAAAGCATCTTTGCTTGGGTTATCTAGATTACAAGGATTAGCTTGCATTGTTAATGGTGGCTTGCTAAAGTAAGTTTTGCAAGGGGTAGCTTGTCAATAATAGCTTGCCTTGGTTGGTGCAGTGGTTGAAGTTTTCTTCTTCTTCTTCTTGGTAGCACTCCTCCTCCTCATAATCTTGGTCGGTACTATCTTCTATAAATACATACAGAGTACACAATCACCACACAATACTTAACTAGTTTACTTAGTACTCTAAGGCACGCAATTGATGATCTATTATCATCACAAGCATCACAAGTTTTATTCAATAGTTTCCTCCTTTTTATTTTAGAAAAGTAATTTCTACTCATTGAAAAATTAACTAAGATTTAATATTCACCACTTAAAATATGGGATCATGTGGACACATGTCATCACCACATATTCTAACATGTGGGAATGTAATTTAAGGGTTGGATCAAAATCACTTTGGTTTAAGTTCATTATTTAATGATCTAAAGTGACTAGAAATGCCTATATAGCATTATTTTGGTACTAGTCCAAAGTCACTACATGTAAACCTTAATATTATTACATATTCAAATAGGTATGACGAAATGTGATTTTTGAGAGTTGGAATCCACTCAAAATCTATCTTGGCTGATTTTATAAAAATGTTGCAAGGTGCAAATGCTTCTGTTTTATTATTTTTACTAGGAGAGATCTATAACTCTAAATGAATTAAGTCCAACGGGCTTGGATAGATCTTTTCAATAGCTTTCCAACAAAATTGGAATCACTTCATTTGGATTTGTAAATCTCTCTGAATTGAATTTTGAACTAAGGGACACAACTAAGTTTAAACTAAAAAGAAAAATCCTAATTCAAACTAACTGGGTCGCGCGGGAAACGCTAACGGGCCGTCCCAGTGTCACTCCGCAGCGCAGGGCTCAGCTGACAGGGGGTCCACCAGTCAGCGGCTCATAACGCGCGAAGCGGTATGGGGCAATGTGGGCTGTTAGATTAGAACGGGGATTAACGGCTGGGGATCGTCATCGACGACGGACCTGTCGCCGACGAGCTCTAACCCTAGCGGCTCAATGGGGGTGCATAGGGGGCGTACTAGGGCTCCAGCGACGACGGCAAGGCGGGCAAACGGTCTGGTGGTCAACGGCGAGCTCAGGGACGGTCGAGGCAGCCCCGGGGGTGGTCGCAATCAGCAGCGCCCTTCTCCTCTAGAGGCGGCCTGCTCCGGTACAATTCCGGCGAGCTGCTGCTCCCCGTGCTCCGGCTATAGGTGTGGGACGATCAGTGAGGTGAGGGGAGTGGAGTGGTGTGCTGCAAACGGCTGGGGGTGCTCTCCTTTTATAGGCTCGACGGCGGGACAACACGGCATGGCCAGTCGACGGTGGCGACATGGCTACGGGCTGCTAGCAGCATGGCTGTGGGCGGCGATCGACGCGCGGTCTCCTGGCGGTGCTCTAGGGCTTTAATGCGGGCTTAGGGCGGTGGTAAGCGGTCGGGCGGAGCTGGTGCTCTAAGCGGCAGAGCCGGCGGTTTCGACGGCGAGCGGTGGCTGTGGTGCGTTGGACGGCGAATGGGGGTGTCTGGCGTGCTCCCTTGGTCGTGGCGACGCGGTGGGCACAGGCTGTGGTCGAGCGGCGGCTTGGGCACGCGTGTCGGGCGTGGCGCTCTGGCGCGTGATCGGCATGGCTCAGTCGCACTGGGCGCGGCGGTTTGGCAGTGGTCCATGGCTTGGCCTGGCTCGGGGAGGGGACAGTGGGTGGCGGTGAGGTGTTGGCTAGCTGCTAGACATGGAGAGAGAGGGGGAGGCGGTCTGCTGCGGCGACGACCAAGTTGGTCGGCGAGGTGGGGCTCGGCTTGGCATGGCCATGCTGCTAGGGGTAGGGAAAGGGTTAGTTATGTCCTGGTTTGATCAAGAGGGGACAATGGGAGCAAATGGGGGTCAAATGGGAGACAAGTTTTGCCAGAACACTATTTAAAATAGTGAATTTTGTTTTGTTTGAATTCTGACTGCCAAGTGTTTGATGAAATGGCCGCATGAACTTTACTTTTGAATTTTGGGTTCAAAAATTTTGAGTGATCTCCACTAGTACTAGGTAGTCTCTGGTTGCGAGGGTTTTGAAAATTGCACTTGTTTGAGTGGTTTTTGAAATAGTGGGATCTTCCCATATGAACTAGATTCAATTTTAAATTGTCCTTTAAAATTAGTATTTGATTGTTTTTAGCAGATCACAAGGTGGGCCTTGGTACCTCATTATGTGTACTAGCAAGGGATGTAAAGATCCACAAATGTTTCTGTTAGGTTTTGAGTACTAGGAATAGCCAAAGTAGGCATGATAGTTAATTTGGCCAAAATGACCATTCACTTCAATTATTCATTTTGAGTTGTTTTTCTTTGGGAAAAGTTTGGGAATGATTTAGATGATGTTTATTTCACCTAAGAATCATTTTACAAGCAATGGATCACTTAATCATGGCAATTCAAATCAACTCCTAATTTACATGCACACACATATGAATGCTTTCATATTTTTGATTGGAAAAGTTTTTGTTAACCCTAATTTTGATGATTTGGATCTTGATAAGCTTGGATTAAAGTTTTGGGACGTTATAGTATTCCTGTTTCAATTTCTACCTCATTTATTGTAACCACTCGTGTCTCATGAATAGAATGATCTTGTCCATAAGCCACCATCTTGCTTAGGGATAAGCAATGGCCTAGCTTGGGAGAGTTGATGAGTCCAAAATTGAAGCATATTTACCTTTTATTTTTGCATAAATAAAGTAGGGATCTTTGTGTTTCACTGTGTTTGCACGCACCATTTTGTTCTTATTTTAACAGGATCCCAAATCATTGGGTCTTATATGAACATATCAATTGGAACTATCGTATTGTGTAATTCTATGATATTTCTAAGTGATGGAAGTCATTTTATGGATTTACCTTCGCACCTGGGAGAATACCAAGCGAGGAGGAACAATTAGTACCGATAACGACCGATGGTACAGGCGGAGCCCGCCCGTACCGTCCGCCCGTACTAAGTGTCAGCCTGATCGCCTCTTCAAATACTTTCTCCTGGCGAAGACGAGATGGGGATCCGACATTCACAGCCACCAGAAACCACGAAAAACCATATCTGAAAGGGATCTGAAGGAGGAAATTGGCTGGGGCAAAATCCCAGCTGCTTCATGGATCATTGGAGGACAACGCATCATCCCCTTCATCATCAACCGTTGCATCTCCATTACCCCCATCTCTCATCTATTAGATCTTATTGTAATTCCAGATTCAATTGTGGTTTCCATTAGATCTATCTCCATACTTTTATCCATTCATTTGATTATGATGATGTTGTAGATTGCTTCCATGTGTGAGTATTTCCTTTGTTCTTAGGGAGATGGAGAAACCCTAGCACCATTATGAATTTGTAATAAAGATGATCTATTCTTGTGTCCATATGACTTGTCGATCTATGATAGATTTATGATTTGTGTTTGATCTCTCTCTTTAGATGGTATGTGTAGTCGACCATATATCATTTTCCCTTGGGACTAAAGGGAGGGAGAAATCCTTTGGACGTGTCTTGGGATCGTACCCGGAATGGCCCCGTGATAGATTGGCGTCGGCTCGTAACCTACACGGTTAAAGGAGGATAAAAAGGGACTCCCTAAGCTAATTACGATATCCACGGGGAAACCCTTAATTGCGGTGGTCTGTATGATTGATCTCAGAAATCGCAGTGGTTATTTAGAGGTGACCTCACTCTTGGCTCAACAAAGTTGCCTCCTACGAGCCTTGTAGTGAACATCGGAGCTCTCTCCACACTTCTCATGACATAAGAAGTATGTTATCTTGATTATTAATAACTAACAATCCATGCTAGTGCTGTATCCTACATCCCCGAGAATGTTTTAGCCCTATTGAGTTCAGCCACGCTTTCATACAACCTTGTTACTTATTTCCATTTACTTGTTTTAATTACTTTTCTGCAAACAAACAAAAACTGTTCAAACACCCTTTACTTAAGATCAAAGGCAGCTTACAAGTATCCTTTGGTAGATAGCAACAAGGGGCATAAAGACCTTTACCAATAGCTCTTTGTTGGTTCGATATCTTTTCTTCAAAACTAGCTATAATTGATTTGTGCACTTGCAGTCATCAATCACAGAAGTCATCGTTGAATGTGTAGGAGTCAGTATGGATCTCTAGGTCCCGCTACTGGTTATTGATCGAAGAAGGGTCTCGGTCATGTCTGCATTATTCGTGAACCGTAGGGTGACACATTTAAGGGATACCGACACCATTTGGAGCAAATATGTTCTAGAGAAAAGAATTGCAAAGCTCTGGAATTATTTTAATGGACACCGGAATTATTTCGGGTGAAATTGCTGAAATTGGTTCTGCATGTGATATTGAAATATTGCAATGGTTTTATGCGAGTGTTTGTTAATTAAAGTAATTAACAAAATTCTGAATAAAATAAATAAAAGAGTTTTATTAAATGAGAGTTGCATTAAATTTGGTGAAAATTTAATGACGATGAATGGAACTTTCAGTGGAGGGAATATTGATATGAGTGGGAGCTCCACATGAATGATGGAAGAGGTGGGGGCACCACCTTGGCCGCCGGCCATGTGAGGGGCTGCCCCCCTCTCCCCTATAAAAAGCCCCTCACTCCCTCCTCTCATCTCACACCTTCTTGTAAAGGATCTCTCTCCCCCTCTAAAATTATTCCCTCATGGTTTCGGATTAGCGAGATACCTGTTTCCGGTGGTTTTTCGTCTGGAAGGAGTTGCTGTTTCCGCTGTATCGCTGGAGCGAGAAGACGGAGGTTGTTCGGTGGACCGGATGTGTGTGCAATCACGGATGCACTGCTGATTTGCGGCGCTGGACTTCCTCTCGGTCTTGAGATCGGCAAGTGTACGACTACATCATCCACGAGTCTAACCTCGTAACACTTTGTCGGTCTTTAAGGATATGTTCTCTATAAATATATATTCATCAGTGTATCTACGTAGATAGATTTTGGTGCTTAGTAGTTTCTATCGTAGAATTTTTTTTTGTTTTCTATGCTGTGAACCTAAGATATCAGAGTCTGATCTATACGTAGATGCTTTGCACGGATAAAATACGGTAACCGTGCAGGAGGATACCTGTGAAATGTCAACGAGGCATACAGCAGCGCGTGCACGCTCCTCGTCTTTTTGCTTGGCAATGGCAAAACTTCGTGGCAACACAAGTGCACTGTCCGTAGTCTTTTTCCTTCGTCAAAAAGGCAGGGCGCCCCACCGTCCCATCCGCAACAGCTTTGCTCCCCGCCGGCTGCCGCTACGCACCAAAGCCTCCTCCCTCCCACTTTCAAAAGCACCCGGCCGCGCGCACCCAACCGATCGAGCAGAGCTGCTTTCCATTTGTTCCTGTTGCTGAGTGTACTACTTGACGATCATGGATCACGTGTTCACGTCCCTTTGGTCCACCACCACTACAAAGAGTACTAGAGATCACGGGCTCTCCAAGGGCAAATCCCAGTCGTCTGCTCTGCGATTTCCCACCTCTTGTTGTTCTCTGCTACTGAAATCCCATTTTCCCATGTTGGTTGGGCTTACCGGCAAGCAAAAGCAGCCAAGAACGGGAGCTAACGACAATTAATTAATGCACTGCCTAAACACGTTTGTTTATGGGCTAGTGCAACAGCCAGCAGGACAAGCTAGATCCATGTCACACGACAACGTTCCAATAAATGGTTAATTGAATCTAGTCTACCAAGATAGACCATTTCCAGCATCCTCTTCCACCGTAGTCAAACTGTTGATCTCTACCTAGTTCGATGACAGAGTGGATAGGTGGCTGGTTGATAAGATAACCTGCAGAATATTCATTGGCAGCTAACGGCAATAGTACATGTCTAACCTTTTTATTCAAGTAGGTAATGGTACTCCACATAATCTAAGTTGAGTACCGATAATGTTGTCAAGTTGTGTACCAATGGTGACACAAAAGGTTTTAACAGCAATGCCGTAACTGTGCCAGGCACAGTGTTGCACATGCAAGTGAGCACCGACGGCTGAACAATCATACGAGTGAGTAATAACCAACAAGCCCCATGCCACAAGATTCTCCTTACCACTTTGTTGGACCAACCATCCTATCCTGAGACTTTGTGGTCTTTTCCCCTCTTTTGCTCTCCTTCTCCCGCCCGCGTTGTGGTCTTTTTGTTTTCAAAAAGTTGGAGTGGGAACCGGGGGGGAGAGAAAGCTAGTAGACCTGATTGAACATGCCCAAGGGCGTTCTGCCAAAGCTGCCTGCCCTTCAGTCCTGCAGCAGTTACCATTGCCGATCGGTGAACGACAGGACATGCTCAAGCGACAGCCCAAGTTCAAGCCTGTGCTTCTTCACTGCTTGCTCTCGAATAGGGACAATGGGAAACTGGCAAACTGGCAATCCCTAAAAACAAAATAAAATGCGATGTAGTGTGTACCTCCAGGCAGTAACTGACGTATGCTTCAAAGGCAGCTAGCGACTTCACGACGGAGAGTCGGCCAAGCTCTGCACAGTTTTCATTGATAGAACAGAACGGCTCTTGATCTGACGGTCAGAAAGGGCAGCATAAACTACAAGAGATTTTAATTATAAGAGTTTCCTATGGTTGGGTGATGCAAACAGGCTTGCATACAGTTTGTGGGAACCGACAGATAAGTCGGAAAATTCAAATGAGAGCTCGGGCTCATAGTGTGATTTCTTCCTGGCCCATCGTTGGTTTGTAAAGCTAACTACTAGTATACCAAATTTCGGCATCACACTCTGCAACTGCACTTTTATCATAATCCAAACTACCATTCGGCCAACCCGACTTTAGTATACTCCTCTAATCCAAAGATAGGTTTGATGTACTGCACCATGATTTTGGTTGGTGTAACAGAGATTAAAAGAACAAAGATACTCTTGCAGTTGCAGCAGCACCAACGGAGGAACAAAGTACTTACATGAGGAAGGGGACAAATAAACAACTTTTATTATGCACTAGAGTTTGTTAGTCGCCAGGGTGTGGTCAATCCATATAAGCATCTTCTAATCCGTCTGTATAATTCCAAGCGGAGTTAGGTTAGATGAACAGACAAAAACAACAGACATTCTGACAGGTCACTTGATATGCAGAGTAGTACTTGGCACGGTAGATACTTGTGAATTTGTTCAAGTACAATAACAAAAGGCTGGTTACAATATTAACAGGTACATAAAAGAAATAAGAATGGGATTCCTGGAAGAAATAGCGGATACTACTAGGAAGCAAATTGCTGGTGCACATCAAATGTTTCCCAGACACGGGAAAAAGGGGAATTTCTTGATAGAGAAAACAGGGAATTTCCCAGACACGGCTTAACTGAAATGTTTTGGATTTCAGGTAACACTGCAACTATCGGTTCTAAATTACAGCTCGTCATAGCTAGAGATGACAGGATTAGATCAACTGGATGGCCATAGGTGGTTAGAAAGGGCATACTACATCAAAATGGGGCACAAGTAGCATTACATGATCACACTAGTACATAATTGAAAAATCGAACTACAGACAATTCGCAGAGAAGCCACCAGACGAATATGAGCCAGCACAGCACCGGTGCTTTCTAAACAAGTCTTGTGCTTACATAATTGATGTGAGAGGATCCACAACAGACATCCCCACTGATGAGGATCAGAGTCAAACACATCAACAGCCATATTTGGCCATGAAACCATTGAGGGCATTACATGCATAATTCCCTTGACTATCAAAACACTAAGTTGGCACCTTGCACTCTGCTCCTACTACTACCTAATAAAGAACACTAGACAGAACCACCTTCTTCTTCCATCATTCAAACGGTTACCAGGCAAAGAAGGCTTCCAAAATCAAATAAGAACCAACAAAATGGGGGACGAGAGCAGGATCGCAGACAGAAATTTAACCTAATTCTTCTTCTGGGCTGTCCTGAGGGCATCTGATCAGCTCCAGTATGTTCACCACCTCACTCATGTCTGGCCTATTGGAAGGAACCTGGGAAGTACAGACCAAGCCAAGTTTCATGATAGGAACAGCCTCCTCCAGCGGGAATTTTCCACAGAGCCTCTCATCGACGCACTCTTCCACCTTGCCTTCGTCCAGAGCAGCCCTCACCACATCACACAGCACAATAACATCATCTTCCATGTACTCCACTGGCGGCCTACCTGTCATGACCTCAAGGACAAGAACTCCAAATCCATACACATCACATTTCTCGGTTATCTTCACGCTTCTGCATGTAAACTCTGGCGCCATGTAACCAAGCGCACTCTGCACCTTGCTGCTTAGAACATACCGATCCAGCATAGGCAGCAGCTTCGCCAAGCCATAGTCCCCGACCTTGGCCTCGCCTGATCCATCAAGCATAATGTTGCTGGACTTCAGATTGTAGTGGATAATGTCATGCCGGTGGAGGTGAGCCAGGCTTCTTGCTATTCCGAGAACTATATCGAATCTTTCCTTCCATGAAAGGTAATTTACGGTGGATGACTCATGCAGTTGTTTATGCAGGTTACCCCCAGAGACAAACTCATAGATAAGAAGCTGAAGCGAAGGTGTCCAGTAATACCCCTTGAGGGCAACAAGGTTACGGTGGCGTAACTTGCCCAGCATCTTTACCTCTCTCTCAAACTCATCTTGAGATTTAACCAAGCTTGACACAGTCAGTTTCTTGATGGCAACAGGTTGGCCATCTCGGAGAGTGGTCTTGTAGACGGTGCCAAAACCACCACGGCCAAGCTCACAGTCCTTGTTCAGGAGAGCATGGGTACTGGCGCTGAACTCTGGATTGCCACCTCCAAACATTACAAGCTTGCCTGATTTCACATCAGTTGTGGGTGACTGACTGAGATATCCATCTGAGAGTTCCAGTGCGGTAGCAGAATGAGAAGCAGGTGCACGGACTTGAAGGTTAAGAACCGTAATGGTTATGATGCCAACAGCAATGAGAACAGCAGCACCAATTGCAACAAGGGCTGAGATGCTCAGTATGGTTTTCTTGTGACGGCCCCCCACAGGCACAGGACCTTTCTGTGCCAGCGGATCAGAAGAAGGGTCCGGATTCAACACAATTGGTTTTGGTAACACACCAGGACAAGATGAGTTGAGCTTTGCGCCGCAAAGGCCAGGATTGTCAGACACCGATGAGAAGGAGATAGTGTCAAAGAAACTACCAGGAGGGAGATCCCCAGAGAGCTGGTTATGAGAAACATTGAAGCCAATGAGATGGGCAAGGTTGGAGAGCTGCTTTGGCAGACCACCAGTGAGTTTGTTCCGAGAAAAGTCAGCAGTCTGAAGGTTGGTGAGATTGGCTATGGTTGCTGGAATAGCTCCTGTTAAACTGTTATGTGATAGATCCCTGCAAGGCAAAACCGACCATAGAGAGTTATTAGAAAATAAAAGACAGAAGTGCATGAATAACTCTAGATATTGGCCTCGACAAAAGAATCAGAAAGAAGTGCTAAAAGTTTACAGTGATGCAAGGGAAGAGCAGTCGCCAATCTGGGCTGGGATTTCACCAGTGAGGGAGTTCTTCCCAAGCCTCAGCACTTTCAACGACTTCCCTCCAATGGTGGACGGAATACTCCCACTAAGCTTATTGGCACTCAAATCAAGCAACTCCAATGACTTCATCTCCACGATGCTGGCTGGAACATTACCGGACAGCGAGTTGCAAGACATGTTCAAGGACTGCAAGGTCAGCAGTTTCGAGATTTCCAATGGGATCTGTCCTGAAAACGAATTGCTTGACAGGTCCACGCCTTGAATCACAGAAGATGCATTCACAGGCACCAGTACCTCACCACTGAATGTGTTGCCGGACACCGACACCCATTGCAGGCCGGATGCAAAGACCCAGGCAGGCAGGCTGCCGGTAAGGGAATTCCAGCTGACGTCGACGTGCACTAGGCTTCTACATCCACCAATTGACTCAGGCAAGCCACCAGTGAATCCATTTCCAGAGAACCTCAACTCCCTCAATGACATGAGGCCACCAATAGAGCCTGGAATCTCCCCGGAGAGCTTGTTCCCTGACAAATCTAGTATCTCCAAGCTCACCATTTCTCCAACCCATGTTGGAACATTCCCAGTGAGCTCATTTGAGCTCAACTCAAGGTTTGTGCAAGTGGAGAGCCTCCGCAGGGACTCCGGTAAGTCACCGGACAGCGAATTGGACCCGAGGTCCACTGACCTTAGCAGTGGACAGTCCCCAATGTCATCTGGAAGGCTGCCCGTGAGGCGGTTGCTTCGCAGGTCTAGCTCCCGCAGGTTGAACATCTTGCTGATGCCGACAGGTAACTCGCCGGTGATGGCATTGCTGGAGAGGTCCAGAGTGCGCAGAGCGTTGAGGGACCAAATGTCGCTGGGCAGTGTGCCGGTGAGGCGGTTGGAAGACATGTTGAGGGACGCGAGCGTACCACACGCACCCACGTCCGGGATGTCACCGGAGAAGGCATTGTTGGCCAAGGAGACGTCGCGGAGCGAGTGACACTTGCCGAAGAATCCCTCCGGGATGGCGCCCGAGAAGGCGTTGGAGCTGAGGTCCAGCGACTGCAGGTCCGGGAGGCGAGCGAGGTCGGTGGGGAGGTCGCCGGAGAAGTTGTTGTTGGGGAGGGAGAGCGACTGGAGCGACTCGAGGCGGAGGAGGCCGCGGCCGAGCTTGCCGGAGAGGCCGAAGCCGGCGAGGTTGAGCCCGGAGACGCGGCTGGTGCGCGGGTCGCAGGTGACGCCGGCCCATGCGCAGGCCCGCTCGTCGTCCTCGCTCCATGTGGCAAGGCGGCCCTCCGGGTCCACCACGTCGGCCTTGAACACAATCAGCCCCAGCACGTCGTCGTTCAGCGCCGCCACCGAGCCCGCGCCGCCCTTTGCCTCCGCCAAGAAGATGAGGTGGGCGAGAACCAGCAGCAGGAGAGGCCGCATTGCTGCTGCGAGTTGGATCCCAGATGGCAGGGCACAAACAGCACAGCGGCAAGAAAAAAGGAGGGCTTTTTTGGGGCTCGGGGGAACGAGGAGGCGCCCCCCAAAATACGCGGCAAGAACGCGATTCCGAGGAAGCGGATGAGCTACTAGAGAGGGGACTCGCTCAAATCTGCAGAAGCTGACCACCAGGTTTCGAATGCAGCCCTCTTCTCTCTCTTTCCTACAAAATTGAAGTGGGGAAGAAACCAAATGTAAGTGATTGAGCTCCAGAAATTCAGTCTCGAAGAGCTGGCAGAGGTAGGTAAGTACGTACCGGTATGGGAACCGCGCCGTGGACGTCTATGGCGCCGCCGCCTCACCGGAGAACGCCATTGTTGCAGGTGGGAGAGAGGAGCAAGGGGGGAGGGGGGGCGGTCGCTGGCGGAGGCGTGGTGTGAAGTGAACCGTGTTGCTAGTATATGTTCGCGAGAAAGAAAAAGGGAAAAAAGCTGCTGCGACGCAGGAGCGATCGGACGGCGAGGAGCTGCTGTAGCGCGTGATGGAGGGTCCAGATGGGCCGTGAGCTCGGGTAAAAAGGTCGTGCGCTGCGTACGGGGATGATGGGCTATGGCGCGTGGGCCGAGTGCATGGACCGAGAGCGTTGGTTCGGAGTACGTGGGGTTCGAGGCGTGGTGGACCGAGCCCGCGCGAGTAAGAAAGAATCTCGAACTTTTCGGTGCTTTTGAGGCGGACTGTGCTGCATTGGATTCTTTCGTAGGAGTATTTCATACAGAGCACACCGGTAGACACACGTGCGTACATGTATCATGCCCGCTTGTGTCATCTTTTTCAAAACATGGAAACTTTGGCTATCTTTCATGTCAGAGAAAAATTGATCAGTCAAAATCACCAATATCTAGCTAGTCTAAAACTGTGCTTGGATTCAGTAGGGATGGTAATCTTTTTTTTTCTCTCTCCTAGCTACAGTAGTTTGAGAGGCCTCTTGGTGGTTCCGGGCCAAACCGAGGTCCCTCTCGGTGGCGATACCGTCGGAAGGTGACTGAGGAGCAACACCGGCGTGTGTAGTTTAGGTTTTAGATGTAGGTTTGACTTTGTGCAGTCTCAGAGTAGGGTTCCAGGTCTTGCCAGATGAATCTGGGATAACTCGAGCTGCTCTTCCCTCGTTGTGTCTCTCCGGTAGCAGGAGCTGATGCAAGCGGAGGAGTGGAGCTGGAGGATCTTCGCTAATAAGCCAGTACCAAGCTACTCCCTGGTGCCTTCGAGCGGTGTTGGGAGTTTGCTATCCCCCATCCTCGTCGGAGCTCTAGTGGTTGGAGCCAGGGTCGAAGATGGTGGCTTCGGCAGATTGGGCAATAAGCTCGAGTTCTTCCACTGCAAACTTTGACAAGGTTTAGTGCTTTTCGACGCATTATGGGTAGGCCATATATTTATTTAATAATTTAATATTTAATTCATTTAGTTAAATAATAAAAATATTATTTAAGTCTCTCAACATTTCACTGACTCCGGAACCTTTCCGGTCTCTCTCCAGAACAATTCTAGAGTTCTTTCTCTTTTCTTCAACGGTCTCAATCAAACCCTAAGCATCGTCTACCCTTAAGCGTGCCATCCGGGAACACCCATGCATGATCGAGACACCTCTCCAATCAATGACCAACAGTGGGATCTAGGAACCCATGATGACCCCCATGTGTTCCACGAATTAACTTTATCGCTTGAACCTTAAACATCGAGTCCCATTCTCTTTGCTACACGATACCTGGTTTATCCAAAATCCGATCTTCGGTATCTCTATACCTAGTTCGATCTTGTTACCTACAAACACATTTACTTGTTTCGTGATATTATATTCTCGTGACCTAGTCACATGCTTGTAAGTTTCGCATATGTAATCTTATCGAGTGGGTTCAGAGTATCTATTTATCACGCTGATGGGCAAATCCTGATCTTGATGCATACGCATCAATCTATCCCTTCGGAATACCTGAGAGATACCTTTATGATCACCTTGTTACGGTGTGACAGTTGATGCAGTTAAGACAGCCTCCAGTGATAGTGATGAGATATAATCTTATGGTCAACGGGGTTACTACATTTTCCTAGTTATCATAACGTTAAACTTTGTGACTGGATTTCACTGTAATACTTAAGTTGAATGTGTGTTCATCACATCATTCACTCAATGATATGACCCCATTTTTAATTGACATAAATGTCCACGATTAGGAAACGTCGATCATCAGTTGACCAATGAGCTAGTTGACTAGAGGTTACTAGGAACTTGATTTTTTATATACCACACATGTACTAATGTTTTTGCTTAATAAAGTTATAGCACGACATAAAACTTACTATGAACATTTGAGATATGACAAAAACATTTTATTATTTGGCTATAGGTTATCTCCAACAAACATTACGTAAGGGTGAAATAGAAATAGTACTAGATGAACAGGTGAGCTTCGCCTCGCCACCTGCATAGCGCTGTTGCAAAAGGGCGTTTTTGATTTATAATAGCCAGGAAAAATGTGTCTGTGTTTTAGTGTTATTTTTCATGGTGGCATTCGACCCCTTCCTTAACAACCTATCCTTCTCGACCGCATCTCGCCTCTCGGTAAACCAGAGAATAAAATACCATTGTCTACCTAATTATAGTTAAGATGGATAATACAAAGAGCAGATAGGCTCAGGAGTTGCACCTAGCCTAAACTTCAGAGAAATTTATTTTTTTAGAGCAAACCTATGTTTTGATTTTCAAGGTCAGTAGGAAAAAGGAAAATCGAGTTATCTTAAAACAGACTCTAGCAACATGACATGCAGTAGTAAACGGAGGCATACGATTGGGAAAACATTTTTGTTGGAGGCATATATATTGAAACTCATAAAAACAACACTATTTTTAGGATAAAACTTCAGAACCTGAAAGGAGATATCTTAATAAAAGAGCAACACAACAGTCGCATCGACTTCATATTTTTCTGTCAAGTGAGTAACATATGCACATCAAACAAGCCATAGATTTCAGCTACTGCACTGCACACCATAGCATAAGATTCAGCCACAAGAGTATCCATGCTTTTTACAAATAAAAACTCGAAAACGCCATCTCACAGTAGAGTCTACGCCGGCTGCGGTAATTTGTATTATGTACCCGGATCACACCAGAAGGAGGAAAGTTGTATAGATCATACTAACCTCAGTTTGAAGAAATCAGAGACCTTGAACCAGTCTTGTTAGTGCAACTTTCCTTGGTACACCTATATATATTAGGTGTCAATTTACCATTCATAACTGATTTCCAGGTTGCATATAATGGTAGAAACCAATAGTGTTGGTAGATGTAGTTTGTCAACTGTAATTTTGTGTCTAAACATTTTTTTCAGAAACAACATCCGCAAGTACATATCAAAAGTGACAGGAAATCACGTGAGAAAAATCAAATGATTACCAGGGCTACATGAGGAACCATAATGGACATTTTTGTGTCATTTCTAGTTGGTTTGATTCAAATAGGTAGCACTCCTCAACAATCTGCTCAACATAATGCGAAGCGCCATAGTTCCTACACTTGCCGCACTATCAACTCTAACACAGAGCAACAATATCTGCATTATCTGTTCTGATGGATACTTGAGAATCATAGCTGGCAAACATACCTAGGCCCCCTTCTTTTCAGCTTCTTGGGCAGCTTCTCCTAGAAGCTACCCTCGACCAGCTTCTCCCAGAAGCTCATCTGCCAAAATCGTTTATACTTTTAAATTAACGTTGAAACTACTAGTTAAAAAGTTTGAACGAATTTTGAAGATGATCTTCTGAGAGAAGCTGGTGGAGGATAGCTTCTGGGAGAAGCTGTCTAAGAAGCTGAAAAGAAGGAGGCCCTAGTAACTTGAGAAGTTGAGATAAAAGAACCAAGGGAAGAGTTAGCGTGAAGTTATTATCTCAATATCTCTAAGGAAAAAAATCTAGTAAAACGAAGTAACATCCCAAAGAACACATCATCTTATGTTCTTGTTTCTAAATGTGCATCCCAAACTCAGAGCAACCACTGTTTCTTTTTCTCCATTTCTATCGGCTTATTAGCATTAAAAGCTTCAGCATTCTCATTCTACAGAAATTAACACCATCTCTAAGACCCTAGGAAGCACAGGAGCATGGTTTAATCAACAGAATTAAGCATTGTAAGATTAAAATAAAACCACCCGTAGAACAACTGGAAGCCGTAACAATCACATTTTCTCTATATCCTACAAGCCTTGTATGTATATTACCAAGGATACTTTGGAATGACTAAGTTTGTAAGCATGTTGATGCAAATTCGAATGGTCTTTGAGTTTTTTTTCTATTTCATAAACCAACGATTGATACGTCGTAAACGTATCTATAATTTTTGATGCTCCATGCTTGTTTTGTATCAGCTATCTTATGTTTTGTCTACACTTTAAGGCATCTTTATACATTTTCTGAAACTAACCTATTGACAAGATGTCACAGTGCCAGTTGCATGTTTTCTGCTGTTTTTGGTTTCAGAAAAGCTAGAAAAGAAATATTCTCGAAATTGGACGAACAAAAGCTGAAGTTCCTATTTTTCCCGATACGACACGAAGTCCAAAGGGGAGACGGAGGGGAGCCAGGGGCAGGCACACCCTAGGGTGGCGTGGGTCACCCCTGACCTCGCCACCAGGTGGTGTGGCCACCCTGGCCCACCTCTGGCTTCGCCTCTTCGCCTATATATTCCCCCTGGGACGAAAACCCTAAGTACCAGATCATAATTTCACGAAAAGTTTCGCAGCACCGCCGCCACCAAAGAGGAGATTCGGGGGACAGAAGTCTCTGTTTGGCACCCTACTGGGATGGGGAAGTGCCCCCTGATCCATCTCCATCGACTCCACCGCCATCTCCATCGCCATTGCTGACTCCCATGATGAGGAGGGAGTAGTTCTCTCTCGAGGCTAAGGGCTCTACAAGTAGCTACGTGTTCATCTCTCTCTATGCGTGATCTTATTGAGATCATGATCTTTGTACTCTAGGATCTATTCTGCTACTCAAGTGCTTTAATTAACCTCTGCTTATCCCCACGTGTGTGAAGTTGATAGTGTGCACACCGTGTGGCACTTTGGCTAAGGTTACAAAAATACTTATCATAAGTATAATTTGAGTTAGATGTCTCTATGAGATTGTGGTGTTTATTGGAACCATCTAGCGCTCAAGGTGACAGTGAGGGGTTATCTAGATGGGGAATACGAACTTTAAGATGTGCTGTTATATCACTACATCGTCCAACCGGAGAGTAGTTCAGGGTAGCATAATGAAGAGAAGATATTTATATGAGAGTGTCCACTAGTGCAAGTATGATTCCTAGGTCTTGTTTCTAAGCATTGAAACACCGTTTACAATCAGTCATGTTACATGTTTGCTTGCTGCTACTCTTATTTCAGATTGCAATTACCACTTATAATCATCTGTATTACTTGTATTTCACTATCTCTTTGCCGAACTAGTGTACCTATACACCTGACAAATGTATTGGTTATGTTGGGGACACAAGAGACTTCTTGTATCTTGATTGCAGGGTTGCTTGAGAGGGATACCTTTGACCACTTCCTCCCCGAGTTCGATAAACCTTGGATGATCCACTTAAGGGAAACTTGCTGCTGTTCTATAAACCTCTGCACTTCGAGCCCAACACTGTCTACAAGAATAGAAGCATGCGTAGACATCAACGATCAAGAGTGTGAAGCAAATCTTAGAAATTCTAGGTCATAAGCATGTCCTTTGACAAAATTTCACTCAAATCTATTTAACTATACTCCATATGGCCCCTTCATAGCACTACCTGATGAGAGAGAATCTTGAAATAAAGAGTTGTCCAAATGCTCCAAAAAAAATGTGATCCTCATGTGCAGTTATGAGGATAGCATACTAGCAATAAAATCAGACATGAAACAATTTGACATTTGCATTATAACCGATAAAACATCATCAATATTCAGTGCACAATCCACATCAAAAAAGGTAAAACAAACATCCGAATCTAGACAAATCCGAGTATATTAATTTGGATCGTAGGGAGTAACAGTTCACATAACAAACAAAGCATGTACAAAAAAATAAATATGAGAAATCATCCATGCAGACATAACATTGGAAAATGAGAGAAACATAGACATCACAGACCAAACATCAACCTTTAGAGCCAAGAAAAGTAGTAGTTGTTGAAATTAATTGAGAAGGCAAAGAGAAACAAAAAGAGGCATGCATCAATCGCATGAAACCAACAACATAGTTCCTCCATGATTCATGTATGAACAAAATTATACATGCATGATACACGCAAACCAACCGTCTAACCACATTGAACACTCCTATATACAGAATATTTGTTTCCATGCTCCCACACCACAAGGCTAATCTTCCTCTATAATGAATAAACTTCATCTATTAAGGAGACATCACCAGGAAACAATTAATATACTCTCACCTTGAGAAGGAATGAAGCACAATACCAACAGATGAAAGAACCATAGACAAAGATACCCAACACAAATATGGACACAATCGACATGTAAGAAAGGGAGTTTCAGAGAAGCACAAGAGAGAACACGTCCTAAAAATGAAAAAACAAGGTATTGATGGATTTGTCTTTTGTCAAGACAAATTATTGTTCTTCATTAGGAATTTATCGTCAAATAGAACTAACTCGTCGCATGGTTCACTGTTTCTTTGCCTAACATTGGTCTTTCTTAGCTCTAGTTAGCTTTGTCGACCTACAGAAAATTGTTATGCATGTCCTCATGAATTATACAAAAGCAAAATAGGATCAAACCTTTCTTTCAACTTCACCATTAGAGAAACCTGCATGTCCAATTCCTGCTAATTTCCTGAATACAAAGTTTTCTATAATATTGTTGTCTAGAGAAATATTGTCATGAATACGCATGGTAAAAAGTGGAGATTTCTCTAGAAGTCGAAACCCATAAAAATATATCCACCTGTGTATATGTACAACCAGAAGAGATATGATTAGTGTAAAAGAAACATGCCAGCTGCTTCCTAACATAAAAGACACCATAGTAACTACAATTGTATAATTGACTATTCTGTAAGTAGTAACTTTGTACAATTCAAAAGAATTAAAGAATTGGTAAGTACCAAGAGTATTATTGTATTTAGAACAAAACCATATCTAATGCTTATGTAAACTTTACAGCTACGCCAGATTTCATTAAGGAAATAAGAGTATCTAGGAGAATTGGAAACAAAAACACATAATGGAGTAGATAAAAAATATTTAGGGTAATCCAATTGAGCAAGCTAGAAAAAATAGCAGCATAAGTATGATTCAGACAATGTTATAGACACAAATAAGGAGGTTATCGACACAAATAGGAAGACACTATTTGAGAGCCAATATTGGTCTCACGGAGGTAATTTTGGGATACACTTGAGTCGTCATTAGAAGGTAAGCAGGAAATGTTGTATAAGATTGTTTCACGTGTAGAATAAGGTTTGGTATCAATCGAATATATCAAAGAGTAATTGTTGTCACTAACATGAACTAGTCATATGAAAATAATGGAGACCAACAAGCAACAACCATACTTTGGAGATTGCAGATCCTTAGAATTCTTCGTAGAACTTCCATAGTCCCTTGTAGATAATAGATCTTAAATTTGGTTGAGGTCAAACGAATAATTTACCGGTGATTTAAAAGGCTTGTAATATAGTGAACTCTGATTGTTTATGCTCTGAGATTGTATACTATCTATTGTATTTAGCTAGGATGTGGTATACTTGCGTAAGATCGAAAGTCGATTGACATGATGGGATTCATAGTTAATGGTCTCCGATGGTCTACTGCAAAATGTATAGTCGAGTGCAACAACCTAGCCCCTAGAAGAGTGGAGTAAGCAATTTTCGAACCCAGGTATGTAACAAATCATGTTCTGAATTCATACCTGACTTCCGGAGAAACTGGTTAAGAATATTCGTGGTGTTTGCCAGAACTATTTCAGCTTCATCATCCTGCATAGTAATAGAGAAACAATTGGGATGTAAATTCCAAAAAAGTGTGCAAGCCAAGGTTGCAAGAACAAAGTATATTGCATAGTATTGCACAGTTTATTGCCTAACCTAGCTTGATCAAATATTGAGAAGGTTAAGTTTTCAAATAATTCAAAGGGCATTACCCACAAGTTAGCCTGCACACTCCAAGTACAAGCGAAGATCAGAAGAGGGATAATCAAGATCCATGGCTGCACAGGCATACGTTAGTTCTGACTTTGTCTTGTGATTTTTAGTTATGTTCAAATTTTTGCCCGGCAAAATAAATTGTCTCCATTCTAAGTAACATGATGGTCATATAAAATAAGATACAACTACAAGAGTAAATCTAAGAGACTAATGACATAATATATTTTTCTAACTCAATTTATTTTTTACAATAGTCATTTGTCTCACAGGTTCTCAGCAATCTGTAGACTCTCTTATGTGTAATGAAATTTTGAGGCCGATGATGCCACCGTGTTCTTATGACTCACAAATAAGATCGAGTGGTTTTAATCTTAGATCTTCCCATGGATTTAGTCTGTGGAGTTCGACATGCCTTCCATACTCTGCCACCATAGGACTCTTGACTACAAGTGCAAACTGAATTTCTTATTTTCCATCTCAGTTTATGTTATCGAATATCTAATACTGCTTCTAACTTGCCATAGACAGTAGCCAAATTGCTTAATATTGAGTTTGTTGAGTTTGTCGGTTAATATGCATCTGATTAGGTTTGCCTCAATCAAGTTTTGAGGACTCGCCTTCTTGCCAAAGGTGGATATGCAGGTAGAGGCTCGGGGAGTAGGCAGGCCTTCCCGGCAGCGGCAACAAAGACCATGTCGGGAGCCCAAGCATAAGCATCCTTCCAGGCAAGGCGCGAAGGATGCAATTCCAAAAAGGGCCACCAGGAAGTGTCACATCAGCTACAAATCACTGGGAGGCCTCACAGCTAGCTCGGCATATAGCTAGTTGCGACTCCCAACAACGAAATCGCTCGACCCATTGGCCACACTCTAGAGAAGCACCCAAGGCCCCGACCAAAACAGGAATTGTACCACCACACCCAAGCATGAATCGGAGCAGGTAAGTAAGGCTAGGGTTTTCAGCACACAACCCGCGACGTCAGAAAAATAGAAACATGATGATGCTCCAAGGTACTTCCGGTGTGCATGGGTCAATCAATAGTTGCCCTTGTCGTTGTCATGGGAGGAAAGGAGCAATAGGTCAAGCTTGATATCAGACTAGACCAGTTGTTCCATCGGAGGAGAGCACCAGCAAGTTATCGCCGAAGTATACCAACCAACTCTTCTAGATATCTACGATGGCGGTCCGGTACCCATCCTTCGTCGGGTCCAGGAAGGGGCTTCACCCGCACGCCTTGAAGAGAGCATCGCCTTCACGGGAAATCTGCTCCCTTGTCCAACACCGGGCAGAGGTCCTCGACGCTGGTGCAAATGTTGGGGCCGGTGGTGGAGGTCCTCGACGCCAGTGCAGATATTGGGGCGGTGTGGGTGGTCTTTGAGGCTGGTGTAGACGCTGGGGACAGCGAGGACAGTCCTCAATGCTGATGATGATGCTCGGGGGGTGGGGACAAAAGTGGTTGTGGTGGGTAGTGAGGAGGAGGAGGTGGCGCTGTGATGGAAGAAATGGGGAGGAGCCATAGGAGAAAAGGGAAGTGATTTCCCCAGTCAAAGCGGGACCAAGGATTTGCTCGGTTGCTTCCCACCCTGCGTACACCTGCCTCCGGCCCACAGACAGCGACATAGATCAGCCAAGGCCCACAACCAGCCACACCATGCGCGGCAAGTGGTCTCACGTGGATAGCTGCTCACCAAGCTTAAGCTATTAGTTAATTAATTCCAGCTCATGTTCTTTTCATCATGAGGCCAAATGAAGCAAGCTATGCAGCAAGTCAACACCATGCAGAACTTCACCTGGGAGCCCACTATCCTACTGAAAAATTATGGACAACAATTAGTGCTAGATTAAAGAGTGCAATTAATAATATTTTAATAAATATGTGGATGAATATGTTTCTACATTAAGTACTATTGTGATTGAGATGATGAGGAAAGAATACATACACAATGTTGTACCATGCAGAATTAGGTTCAAGTTTCATACAATGTTAGATCACATAATCTATAAGAGTACAACTTAACACCTACGAAGTTAAAGACCCTAAATACCCATGGAGAAAAGAAACTTACAATACATAGCAATGAAGCATAAAGAGACTTTTTTTGAGAAATTTAGGAGATTATATTGATATCTGTGCTAAACAATCATTTCATACAATCGATTATCCATGGAAACATACTACTAACGCTTTAGGCATGGTCCAAAAATAATTATGGAATAAGTACAACTTTCCACAATCCAGCATGCAATATGCTTGGAAAGTGCAAGCTTTGGCAAAATATGGACAAAATTAATTTTAAATAATTACCTATAATAGTACTAATAGTATGTATCATGCATTGCCACACCAAAGAATGTTTGTACAACGTTAACACCTATAGCAAATGTGCATTACCTGACCACTTTCTTCACATGTTGCTTTCCAAACAGAATAACAAAATAAGATTTGGCCTCGAATTTTATTAGCATTATAATCTTGCAGGCAATTAAAGTTATTCAATCATACGCCAAATTATTATCCTACAGACACCCCATAAAGTGGAGAAGTAAAATTGTCACGGGGCATACCATCGAGTAGCGTGGTCCGTCAAGGAAATCAATAAGTCTAGTGATTTTCAATGCAATTTAGCACACATGTAGACTTTTACCAGGCTCTAATCCATTCTTTGATGTACACACATATACTCCATGCTTATTTCTCATGTCAATTAAAAAGCATATGTTCACCTATCTAGTCACATGAAGACATATCTTAAACTCAAAAGGGAAACATTTTTTGTTCTTTTTGGAACATAGCGAAGAATCAGTGATAGATCAAATGACCACCATATCAAACATAGATAATACATGCATGTACATTTTCCATACGATCTGTTATGGTCAAGCTACTGATGCATATAGGTTAGCTGCATGGCAGAATAAAGGAAATTAGCATCTGAATGTTGAGTAACAGTCCAATGCTTAATTTTCTAGAGTAGATAAACCGGTCAAATGATGGTCAATCATCTTCTCATATAAAGATATGAAGCCAAGATGTATTGTGAAAGTAAGCATGCTTCACTTAATATACCCCAATAGGAGAATCAATGCACCTTTGTGTCAGATATTTGGATGGGCAGACTATATGCCTAGCCTTTGGACTATAGAAATTAACTCAATAGTAACAGGCCACATGCAACCATAATTCACTTAGACTCCACAGGCAAACTGCTCCACACTAAGAGATGTTATCACCAAAGGAAATAAACAATTGGAGAAATGAAATTTTCTAAGAAAATGGTAAATCTTAACACACCACACAATCACATGACAAAGTTTTAGAGAAACCAACCATAGGCAAACTAAAAAAAATAAGCGTCAGACTATATAAATGAATTAATGTCACATGTTTGTCTCTTTTTGTTGTGAGGTTCATTATAGACTTTAGAAGTGCATACTAATATCTGGATATACCTAATAAGAAAATAATGGCACTCTTAATATTACTTATTACTCTCAAATCACAATACATTTGTTTTAGAAATCAGTCACCAGTCCAAACCTCAGTTCTTTAGTTGTTTCTTTGCAGAGCACAACTAAGAGTGTCAAGAAAATGTTGGCCACTCATTAAGTACCTCGTCTATGATAAAGTACAACAGAGGGTATCAATTATTAGTATGAAATAGATTAAGCACTCAGAACATCATGATGTATCACCTTACTTGCCAAATCTATGTCCCTATGCTTTGCATGTACAAAACCACGAACATGAACAGTAAGCCTGCAACTTGCATTCCCCTTATGACCAAAAAATTAGAGAGAGAACAGAATAGCATGTCGCTATCATCGCGTACCATTTAAGAAAATGAAACATGTAGCAATAAATTAAAACAAAAACCATTGTTAGGCATCCAGGAGAATAGTTGGAGGCCAAGACCATTCATTGGGCATGAGATATCTTCCTAAAAACAACGATGTGAGCTATCACAAAGAGTGTAAATAGGTAAGAGAATATTTGGTTACAAGCATAAACTTTATTCAGACCAGCAATAGATATATCAGAAGCAATATCCTCCATAACTTTCTCTCCAATGCATATTGCAACATTTAAAACACTAACCCTTCACAATCATGATTTATGTCTACAAAGCAATAGCAAAACAGAACATTATATTAATATTGGACGTGAAGCTTTGACCTATAACTTTCCTTCCTTTCCTCCAAATAAAACATGATAGCTAGCTAGATTTTACCTCCAATGGAAGCTTAACAGGGATTACACTCGAGCAGGTGTAGAGTTCAACAGGCACTTGGAGGACTTTACCTCCAACAAAAGCTTACCAGGCCTGAACTCGAGCAGGTGTAGTGTCCAACATGAACTGGTACATACCTTCAGAAAGCCAATAAGAATTGATACACCCATGGCATTGATGGCTCTGAAATATAGCCATCTACGTCCATATTTAAACTGGATATTACTCATAATTTTGATGAAATATCTCTCTAAATCCTGCCACTAATGCCTAATATTCAAATGAGTATGCAATCCTTTCTTTTATATTTCCCCTGTGTAGATAATGTCGTTTGAAGATGGCAATCACTATATTAAAGTTAAAGATACGAGATTTCCAACAACCAGAAGAAACCAGGAGCCGTAAAGTGGAGGCTGATGCTTTAACAACCAACTATACGACCGGAGCAAAATTTCCGGCCATATAGCTCCGTTCGTATAGTTGGCGCCGCCACCGTTAGGTCAAACATAACAACTTTCGTGAAGGGACCCCTATATAAAGAAGCCTCGGACAACGAGAAAACAAGCCAGACCTCGCCAAAAAGTCTCTGCCACAGATCACTAGCCGCCACCAGATCTTAAAACCCTTCTCCATCTCCATAGCCATATTCCACAACTTGTAATAGTAGATCTCTTCTTTGATTGGCAACATTGTAAGACTATTTCTATCAATCTTATGATTTTCATTACAATGTTTGTGATTGTTAATCTCATCTCTATGTGTGAGTAATTCTCCTTGGGCTAAGGGCTTCGGCCTAGCCACGTAGCGATTGTGCATGTTATTTATCATAGATAGGATCGTGTATTAGTTTGTATGACATGATGATTATTGTATATTCTCTTGCCTCAGTCCAAGGACTTGTCAGGTACCCAAGACCCCAAGGGTTGATGCAGGTATAGGGAGTATGAGTAATGACTGATCTACAGGTTGAGAACCCCAGTGACAGAAGGGGTAGTACGGCTGTATGTGAGGGATTTACTTGGGATTAACGCTGACATTACTATGCATAGCATTAGTTCTCTTTCTTCTATGGATGAGACTAGTAGATTATTGCTATAAGCATTTGCGGAGGCAATAGCAATTATGGATGCACTGCCCACATATAATTTATCTTGCTCTAACAAGTACATGCATACTTTAATTCTATCTTTTATTCCCATAAGATGTTTTGCACAGCTACAGGTGAAATCAAACGCCCTAGGCCCTTTCTCTCTCCATCATCGACAACAACAAAAAGACGCAAGCTATTGGTCCAGTAAAAACACAAAAGGAATTCTAAAACTCCCGAAGGTCCATTAAAGTAACTTCACTACGCATTCTCTTCCCGAGGATTCGATAACCTAGGTCTACTAGGGAAAAAGAAGCTACACTACATCCTGTAATCCGGATCTAAGGTATCAACCCTTTTTCTGGCGCCATTGCCGAGGAAGCAATAGCTACCCTGCTGAGGTTATTAGGAACCTTGCTAGTTTTAATTCTTGTTTTTGATTTTGTTAGTTTGCTTTCAGTCTTTATTTGATAAACCAAAAAAATTAGTTAGCCTTTAAATTCTTGCTTTTACTATTATAATTCTTTGTTTAAGAAAACCCCAAAACATAGGAAATATGGCTGAAAAGAAGCTTGGGGATTTTGCTACTCCTAACAATGATTATTTGTGCACTCATATTACTCAGCCAACAATTGCTGCTGATGACTATGAAATTAAGCCCCATTATTTAAGCTTTGTTCAATAGAATCAATTTGGAGGCTCTGTTGTTGAAGACGCAGGTATGCACTTCAATACTTTCACTGAAATATGTGATATGATGCGTATAAAAGACGTTGACCCTGATGCGGTCAAATTGCGTTTATTTCCTTTCTCTTTAAGAGAGAGAGCAAAAGAATGGTTGTTATCTTTGCCTAGAAATACTATTACATCATGGATGGGATGTACTTCTTTATTTATGACTAAAATTTTCCCACCTGCAAAGACTATGCAACTCAGATCTAATATTACTGGCTTTAGACAGGAAGAGCGTGAGCCACTAGCGCTTGCATGTGAGAGGATAAAAGAATGCTTAAGAAACTGTCCTAGTCATGGGATGGAAGATTGGTTAATCCTCCATGTTGGGGATATACTTTTCGGGTATCCTCATAGTTCCTCACTGACCAGGGTGGCCCACTTCGGGTTAGAGCTTTGCTTCACGGGCGGCCCAGTCAGGGAGAAAGACGGAGTCCAATCCGGCTACGGGAAGGCCTAGAAGACTTACCAACTTAGGCCCATAATGTTACTTGTAGTTCAAGATGTACTCTGTAACCGACTCTTAGACGCAGCCGGATAGACCTCTACTGTAAACCCTAGGCCGGATATCTATATAAGCCGTCCTAGGGAGAGCCTTTAGGGAAACACTCTAAACACCAACACTTTAGACCCTCAACTCGCATAGGCGAAACCCTTGTAACCCATATTCCGGCTCTGCCATATTACTAGATTGCTAGCAGGAGTAGGATCCGTCCAAAGCCGGCGGATTCGAACCTTGGTAAACTTGTGTGCTCACCGTCCCGGAACACCATACGTCTCACACCCCTCTCTTCCGCACCCCTCGAGGACCCCCTCATGGCGTACTTGTCATTAATCCAACGACAGTTGGCGCCCACCGTGGGGTAAGTGAGCTTCGGATCTGTGTTCCGAGCGGAATCTGCAAGAATCGGAATCGGCGAGACTATCACCGTCGGTCGCATCCTCTACGCCAGCGACGTCCCTCTCATCGTTCTCGACGAGACTTGGATTCTGGCAAGGGAGGCCGTGACTGCCTACACAATCATGTCGTTTGGTGAGATCGATGTTTACATCGGTTTCGCTGAACCCGCCCAACCCACCCTAGCGGTGATGATAGAGGCAGAAGAACTTTCTGGGTCCCCTTTGTCCGCGGAGGCGGCAGAGTTCCGGATCTCAGAAAACAATAATCCCACCCAGCCCACACCAGTCGCGGAGATAGTGGAGAAACCCGAACCTAAAGAAGACCTAGCGGACCATGTCGAATCTGGAGGGGATCTCCCTGGAGAAGCCGGATCCCAGATCGACCCACCCGTGGAAGTCGAAATCTAGGAGGAGCATATCAACGACACTGATTCCGGCTCTGATGATGCCAGAACAGACAGGCCTTTCCTAAGGTACACACTATGACGTATGATACTGCAAGGCGAAAGCGCAGATGCAATCCTCGAAACCATCAAAAGTTTCGATATGGCTGATCGCGAAAGCCGTAGGTACCTCAGGAAGCACACATCGCACTTTGTCGGATACGTGGGAACTGGATCCGGCTCTGCCAATGCTGGAGAGAACACCGACTCTGTGCTGGAGGCAATTGGAACAAACGCCGATGAACCCGCATCTTCGGATGAGTCGATGATGTCAGCAGATTTCCGAAAGTTCTCCGTGGAATATGAAGAGGAGTAGAACTCCAAAGCTGCAAGAAGAAGGAGAAGCCATGGATGAAGGATCTGGGGAACACTCTCCCAAAACACAGGATGACATGGACGTCGGAGATAATCCCAAGGTCCAGATGTCCGAAAGTACCGATCAGAGCTTGACTTCGAGAAACTGATCCAAAGCCGTCTTTGCTACCGAAGCTGCCAAGAAGGCAAAGAAGAAGAACAAGAAAAACAAGTCCCCGGCAAAAGACCCTCTGATAGAGGAGGTGATTGCCGAGGAATACGAGGAAGACTCAGATGGAGCACTTATCCCAAACGAGCCGAAAAAAGAAGCATCGGTGGATGGACACGTGATCACAGAAGGTGCGCGTAAACTCATCGATGCCGCATTAACCACACCTATCCCTATAGCTGCAGAACTTACTGCAGATGAGCTGGACGAAAGGGCGCAGGCCCTAGAAGCGCGTCGTCAACAACTCCTCGATGAAGCCAAAAACATCGAGGTGGAGAAGAAACGCATGTCCAACAAGGAATATATGTCTCGTCTACATCAGAAGACACGGAAGCGTCACACAGATGACAACCAATTCCCACGTGTCTGTGCCGTCCTTTTTGGAGATGAGATGGGGAAGCCACGGAAAGATAGCAATGGAGATTGAGTATACCCAACACCAGTACAAAATACCGTGGCAGCCCGAGAAATTCTATCGGCTAATCCAGGACCAGAGGAGATCCGCTTGGGTATCAAGCTACTCAACAAGGGACTGGAGCAGCAAAAGGTAGCCTTGTCCGGAAGTCAAAAACTGGTCTCGGATTCTGACCAGTGTCGCACAGATCCGGCATGGGCTGGCGTAAGATCCCATTACGTTCGGGCGCAGTACCATCACCCCGAACACAGGGAAGACAACTATTCAAGAACCGGATCTTCAGGACAGCATCACAAAACTTCGCGTAACTGGAGCAACGTCGCTCCAGCGGCCGAAAAAGACGCCATCGCTGCCCTGAATCCGACGAACCCTCCCCGACGAGAATCTAAGGACCGAAGGGGAGAAGATAAGGAGAAACGTCGGGAGGAGGATCGTCAGAGAATGCCACCTCCTAGACACGAGAACCGTCCGACTGAACCTCACCATGGTGGGAGCGACGAACGAAGAAACGACGGAAACCATGCCGGTACAAGCCGACAGGGGGCTCGTCATAGTCAAGCTGCTCCACCCTCTCCACCACATAGTCATCACAATAGCTCTCATGGAGGGCAAGGAGGACGACATGGAGGAGGTGGGGGCAGAAGCGAAGTCCGGCTCCACGGCACCGCAACCACAACCAGCATTCGGGACGATCCTTATCCCCGAACGACGCAAGGCACAGGATCAACTCCAACATAGAGGCTCGACGCTATGAAAACAATGACGTGTACGTGGGCCCAAAGTGCTTCGGTCCGCGCATCAGAGCTACAAAATTCCCGGAAGGATTTGCTATCTCAAGACATATCCAAGCCTACGATGGCATTGCTCGGCCAGACACCTGGTTACAGGATTTCTTCCAAGCTTGCTGCATCGCCAAAGGCGGAAACAGCCTAGTCGCAACCCGATATCTCCCACTTATGTTGCGAAAGACGGCACGATCATGACTCAATGAACTTCCGGCGAACACCATCCATAACTGGTATGATTTGCAAAGTGCGTTCTTTTGGAATTTCGAAGGCACATATCGGAGGCCCTATATGGTTGGAGACCTACAGCGTTGCACCCAGAAAGCCAGATAAACTTGCCGGGATTACCTCGGACGATGGATCAACACCAAGAACTCCTGCGAAGGAGTCTGCGATTGAAGCTTTCATCGCAGGTCTCCCTATTAGTTTACTGTGCCATCGCTTGAAGTGTGGCAAAGTTACTGATTTGGGAGAAATGATAGAAACAACGAGCAGGTATGCAGATGCTGACGACGATGCAGAAGGACTACTCAATTCCCTAGCTGTGCCTCAGTCAGCAAAACAGCCAAAGCAACAAGCTCAGAAGCGCAAAAATACCTCGGAAGAAAAACCCAACACGGAAACAGCAGTAGTTACTATTGTTTCCGAGTCTGGAGGATGAGGAGGACGTGGCGGAGGCCGCGGGTGTGGCCGTGGGACATCAAGGGTCCAAGGTAGAGGAGAACAACAACCAGGAAAAACCTACTCCTGGGCCGACATTGCCAATAACCCATGTGTGCATCACTTAGATGCCAATGGGGCTCGTCCCACACCAACGCTGAATGTCGTTTCAATGACGACATCAAGAGAGATGATACCGCAGGCTACAAAGCTAAGCGGGAGAAGGGAAAGAAAAATCCCAAAAAAGACAAGGAGACCAAGGAAGATTTCGACATGGAGGAAGCTGATGCTTCAAATCCCAAGTCGGAAGGGAAGAAAACTTTTCCTACCAAGAAGGACACTTATGTCACCTTCCTCAGATCTCAACCAGCAAAGGTCAAGAAAGCAGTTCTACACGAGCTCAATGCAACAGTTCCGGCTGTCCCCCAGTATCTGGATTGGTCGGAAGTGGCAATCACGTTTGACCGCGATGATCATCCGCCTAAGTTACATAGGCGAGGAAAATACGCCTTAATCGTCAACCCACTTATTGACGGTTATGGTTTTTCCAAGACCCTCATGGACGGTGGTAGCAGCATCAATATTCTCTATGTCGAAACGCTACGCCGGATGAAGATCTCGGAGACCCAGCTGAACCATAGCTCTGTGATTTTTCACGGAGTTGTCCCAGGAAGACAAGCTAATTCCCTGGGAGAGATCACTTTGGATGTTACCTTTGGAACTCCAAACAACTATCGGACGGAGGCACTTTCCTTCGAAGTGGTCCCGTTCAAGAGCGCATATCACGCTATATTCGGACGTTCGGCTTACTGGGCTTTTATGGCTCGTCCATGTTACATTTATAATATGATGAAAATTCCAGGTCCCAACAGCGTGATCACCATCAGGGGAGACCCGAAGAAAGCGCGAGAGTGCGAGGATGGAAATGCCGCCTTTGTCGAAGCCGTGCTGCACGCCCAGGAGTACCAGGAGATCAAGAAGAGCATAGATCCGTCCGAGATGCCCGCAACGAAGAAGGAGGTTACCAAGCCAAATCCGGAGTTCAAGGCATCAGAAGAGACAAAGAAAGCGCCGTTGAAGGATGATGACCCCTCCAAGGTGACCCAGATAGGCGCAGGCCTAGATAGTGCATAGGAAAGCACGCTCGTCAAGTTCCTCCAAGCAAATCAAGATATCTTCGCATGGTAGCCATCTGACATGACCGGAGTACTTAGGGAACTTGCCGAGCACTCTCTAAATGTAAACCCGAATGCTAAACCCGTCAAACAGTCCTTACGATTGTTTGGCAACGAAAAGCGTAAGGCAATAGCTAAGGAACTAGCATGGCTCGAGTTAGCCGGATTCATAGAAGAGGTCATCCACACTGAGTGGTCGGCCAATCCTGTAATGGTCCCTAAAAAGGACACCACTGATTTAAGGATGTGTGTTGATTATACTGCCTTGAACAAGGCTTGTCCAAAAGATCTATTCGCTCTACCTAGAATTGATCAAGTTATCGATTCTACGGCAGGCTCGGAACTCCTCTATTTTCTCGACGCATATTTCGGTTATCACCAAATCCGGATGAAGGAATCTGACAAAATCAAAACTTCATTGATAACCCCCTTCAGAACCTTCTGTTTTGTTACGATGCCCTTTGGGCTGAAGAACGGAGGAGCTACATACCAGCGCACGATGTAGCATTGCCTCCACGACCAACTCGGTCGCAATGTACATGCATACGTGGATGATATCGCGATGAGGTCCAAAAAGAAGGAAACACTCATTTCTGACTTGGAGGAAATGTTCGCCAATCTACGAAAATACAACATCATGCTTAACCTGAAGAAATGCTTCTTTGGAATACCAGCCGGAAAATTGTTAGGCTTCATCGTGTCTCAAAGAGGCATAGAGGTGAACCGCGACAAAATCAAGGCTATACTCAATATTTCCAGGCCAACTCGCCTGAAGGACGTACAAAGATTAACTGGTTGCATTGCTGTGGTCAGTCGATTTGTAAGCCGGCTTGGTGAAAGAGCTGCACCATTATACAAACTCCTGAAGAAGACCAAAGATTTTGTCTGGACTGACGAAGCTGAAGCTGCACTACAAGACCTGAAAAAAGTACTCTCATCTGCTCCTATCCTTGCAGCGCCGGAACCTCAGGAACCGATGTTGTTTTATATTGCTGCGACAAATAAGGTCGTTAGTATCGTCATGGTGGTGGAGAGACCAGAGGAAAATCAGGAACACCTGGTGCAGCGTCCGACTTACTTTGTCAGCAAGGTCTTGACAGAATCAAAACAGCAATATCCGCACTATCAAAAGTTGGCTTGCTGTGTTTTTCTAGCATCTCGTAAGTTACGACACTATTTTCAGGAGCATCTAATTACCGTGGTGAGCAAAGCTCCCATGAGGGATATAATCAACAACAGCGACGCCACAGGACGTGTCGCCAAATGAGGCATAGAGCTCTCAGCTTTCGATATTGAGTATAAACCTCGGACAACAATCAAATCCCAGATCCTTGCTGACTTTGTCGCTGATTGGACAGAGACTAAGGAGAACATGGTCATCCCTGAGTTGGAATATTGGACCCTCTTTTTCGATGGGTCTAAGGCTCGAGGGGGCTGGGGGGCTGGCGTGGTGCTCAAATCACCCCAAGGAGATAAACTTTTATATGTGTTGCAGATCCACTTTACAGCGGCAAACAATATTGCTGAGTATGAAGCACTGCTGCATGGAATCCGGATTGCCAAGGATATTGGCATCCGACGTTTGATGTGTTACGGAGATTCGGATCTTGTTGCTCAGCAAGTCTCGGATATTTGTAATGCAAATAAGCACATGGTAGCATATAAAGCTGTCGTGGATGATTTATCTAAATCATTCGAAGGGTTTGAAGTTCAACACATCCCTCGAGTAGAAAACAAGGAAGCAGATGCACTATCTCGAATAGGCTCTGCGCGGAAAGAGGTCCTGGATGGCACATTTTTAGAGCACCTCAAAGTTCCCTCGATAAAGGGAGTAGATGAGAAATATCCGACCAAATCTGACTCACCTTTAATAGCAGTTCTGGCTGTAATTCCCAGCTGGACTCAACCCTACCTCGATTATTTGGTAGATGGCAAATTACTCGAAGACGAGGTGCTGAGCCGGCAGATTATCCGACGAGCAAAAGCCTATACTATTGTTAAGGGTGAGCTCCATAAACGGAGTGTTTCTGGGGGTTTTCAGCGATGTGTATCTCCGGAAGAAGGAGTTGAAATCTTAAGGGAAATCCACGAAGGCGAGTGTGGTCACCACGCTGCAGCCAAATCTTTAGTGGCAAAAGCTTTTCGACATGGATTTTTCTGGCTTACAGCTAAGGAAGATGCCGAACGATTAGTCAAGACATGCAAAGGCTGCCAAAAGTACGCCAAGCAAGCTCATGTTCCGGCTGATCAGCTGCGAACAATACCTATAACATGGCCTTTTGCAGTCTGGGGGCTCGATATGGTAGGACCTTTTAAACGAGCTCCAAGTGGATTTACTCACCTCTTAGTGATGGTGGATAAATTCACCAAGTGGATCGAGGCTAAACCTGTCACTAGTTGTGATGGAGCAACAGCCAAAAGATTTGTCGAGGATGTTATAATCCGGTATGGTTATCCGCATAGCATTATCACGGACAACGGGAGTAACTTTTCTATGGAAGAACTGGTCGAATTCTGCGATGAACAAAATATCCGGCTTGACATTACATCAGTCGCACATCCACAGGCTAACGGACAAGTCGAAAGAGCAAATGGTTTAATTCTACAAGGCCTGAAACCAAGACTCGAAGCACCACTACGACGTGCTGCGGGGGCTTGGGCAGAGGAACTACCCTCTGTAATTTGGAGTTTACGAACAACTCCGAATAGGTCAATAGGATACACACCTTTCTTCTTGGTCTATGGTGCAGAAGGAGTTCTTCCTAGTGATTTAATTCATACTTCTCCTAGAGTGGCCACGTATATCAAAGAGGATGCCGAGATTTCTCGACAAAATAATCTCGACTTAGTCGAAGAAATTCGCGTCGTTGCTGAAATGAGATCTACAGCCTATCAGCAGAAGTTACGCAAGTATCATAGCCAAAGAGTTCGAAATAGATCTTTCAATAAAGGTGATTTGGTTCTCCGGCTTGTGCAACAAAGAAAGCACAAACTTTCCCCAGTATGGGAAGGGCCCTTTTTAGTTAGTCGAGTATTGCACAATGGGTCGTACTAGTTAACTAACATGAGGCCAGTCAAAGAAAGACCTGCTACTAAGAAGAGAAAGAGAGCTGGAGGCAGTACAAATCCGGATGAGTTAGACAGACTGTGGAATATTGCTCAGCTACGTCCCTTTTATTCTTAGTTTATCCTTCTTTGTAATCATATATATATATGTACATGTTCTGTGAGAATAAAAGTTTTGGTTGCCTCAAGTTTTTTCTGAGAAGTTCTTAAACCATCTTATTTCCGTATGATCATGTCATAGTCGAAAATCCCAGAATGCTTGAAAGTACTTTATGCTCATGTTCGTTCTGGTCTAGATTTCCGATTCTAAAACTGCTACCTTCGGGTATAATTCTAAAAATTTCTAGTCTTTACTTTGGTTATTTGTCTGATTGCTGGATGCGGGCATTTTCCGAGTAGTGAATTGTTGGTACTGGAAGCCGGCTTTGTTTCTGAGTTTAAACTGGTTTAGCAATTGAGCTTCGTTGCTCGGCAAAGTTTCCGGCTGAAGGTTTAGCCGGCTCACGAAAGGGACGAGGCGGAAAGCCAGATAAACGATAAGTAGAGACGAAAAAATATAAGTGCTTGTGTAAACATTTCAGGCACGCAAAAATTTCAAAAGTCAAAAGTGCTGAATAGATCAAAAGCTTAGCACTTGCAAAGATAAATAGTACTTAAATATTTACAATCGCATCAGGTTTTCCGGAATAATACATAAATTTCTGGTCTATGATGCAGGAGGAGATGAAGGATCTGCCGGCTCGCTGGTCACTCCACCTTGATATCGTTCCGAGATGTCCGCATCCGAGTTGGTGCGTTCATCGTCGAAAACTTCTTCAGCTTCTTCTGTAGGAGGAGGCGGAGTATCCACGCGGGTGAAGAAGGGGATCTCGTAGCTGGTCAGATCAGCTACGTGGCACCCGTATCCGGCGCAGGAGTGCATGATGGCTTGAAGGTCCTGCTCCTGGCCGTCTTCGTCTACCTTGCAGACCCTCTAGTCACTTGCCATATTTCCATGTTTCCATGGTGGCTCATGACCATGGTGAGAGCGTTCTGCGCAGCAGTCCGCGCGTAGGACATGTTCCAGTCTCAAACAAGCTGCGGCATCTCCTTGGCCCTGCCCGCACCTCAAAATCCGACATGCTTGGCATGTCCGGAATCCTGAGAGACTCGCCAATGTCCTCAAGGGACTGGCGGTAGTCATGAAGAAGATCACCGACTTGGGTAAGCCGGTGGGTGAGGGGCTCAGACGAGGAAGAGTCCGTCAAGTTCAGAGGACCTATACATCAAAATAAAGTTAAGAAAAAACCGACAATGATAGAAGTCGAAGAAAAAGATAAGTCAGAGAGATGGAACGTACCAAAAATGACGTCGTCAATCTTGGTCTTCTCCTCCCGGAGACTCTGGAGTTCAGCCCGGAGCGCCTGGGATATGTCCTTCTCTCTGCCAAGCTCATTTCTGAGGTCCGAGATTATTTTATCTTGAGCAGCAATCTTGCGATCCCGCTCATCAGTGGCCATGGAGGAGGATTCAAGGACTTGAGCTATGCTCTTTTCATGATCTGCCTTGAGCTTATCCAGCTCTTGGCAAAGTCCCTTGTTCTGCACCACCAGGGTCTTGAGGTTCTCGGCCTCTTCAATCATAGCGATGGATTGTTTCACCAGCGCTGTAAGTCAAAAAAGAACAACAGTTCAGAAAAATTCGACATTGAAGAAAGCAAAGACAAAGGTTTGAATCTCGGAATGTTTACCTTCGGCTTCATCCTTGGCTACTTTGAGCTCAGCATTTTTAAGTCGGAGATCTTTGATCTCTCTCCACTTATCACAGACATTGGTCAATAATTCCTGGTTATAGGAACATACTTTCTGTAAGTCAGAATACCCAAAGTCAGAAAGCTACTTAAGACTCGGGCTAATATTTTTGCTAAATATCAGCACGAGCCTTGGGGCTACACTATTTCGTTCTTTGGCATCCTACTGAAGCATAAACTCGGATTCTATATCCTACTTCATGATTGGGGGCTAGAGGATATGATATAGCATAATGTAAAAACAAGAGTTGGAATTCCGACTTACATATTGCTCGCGGGTGAGTTTATCTAAACCCGCGTTCACTTCAGCTGCCACCTTCTCGGCGAGGGTGAGAGGGATTACTGAGGCTGTGGGAAGCTCGCCAGTCCTAATCCTCTCGTCGCGAAGGCGGACTTGAGCGAGAAGATCGGAGAACTTGACGTCCTCTGCTTCTTGCGCTTCCTCTTCGGGGGATAGATGGCTTTTGTCCAGGATTTGCCTGGCTAGCCGCTGGATCTCCTCTGCAGATTTCCGGGTCAGGCCAAACTTGGCAAGACCCGGATTGCTGAGCAGGTTTTCGGCGAAGACTTTAGCCGAGGGATCATTACCCGAAGAGGGTTCACCCTTATCTTGAGCTGACGCACCCACAGTGACGTCAGTTTGTGACCCAAGGATCGCAGGCTCCGTTTGAGGAGCCGGATCTTCTGCAGCATCCAACGAGATAACCGGAGTTGCAGAAGGTTGAGGGGCCGGAGTCGGAGGAGCCACGGCAAGGGAAGCTATGGTAAGCTTCGTCTGGCGTAAGGGCTTCGAAGAAATCCCTTTCCCCTTGCCCTTGATGATTGATTTTGCTCTGAGAAGGTAACAAAGTCGGAAACATTACATCTCAGAAAGAAATTTGAGTAAAGTACAAAGACGGAAAAGTTGTGACTGAAAGAATACCTTTTCACGATAGGCACCTCCTTTGTGCCAACCGCTACTATCGGAGCTTTACGCTTCTTGAGCGTAAGATCCGGCAGTGGAACTACTTCCACCTCCTGAGAGAACTCCGGAGGGTATCCTTCGAACGGAGCAAGTTCCGACTCGGGGATGTCAGCAAGCTGAAAACAAGAAAACATATCAGTATTGTAGTTTAACTCAAAGATAGAAACACATAAAAGATGTGATGATAGAAGCTTACCGGCACCACAGGGTTTTCCGCTGTGTGCATGTCTAGACAAACCTCCGGAATCCGCCTTTCGATCTGCTCCCTGATCAGCCACTTGATTTGGCTTATGTAGCCTTGAGTGGTGTAGGCTTTGGGGCTGATGCGGAGGGAGTCGGTTGGAGAGGACGTGATGGAGTGCATCAGTCTATCCCCGTGGTACTTAAGTGGCTGGATCTGGCGTGAGACCCAGCACTAGACCAAGTCGGATCCCTTTAGACCACTATGCTTGCTCAGATATTCGATCCGCCTCTTGGCGAGGATCAGATCATCAGTGACAGCTGGAGCAGCCTCGTCCCAGGAAGGCTGGGCCGTGGCGGCTCCGTCGACAAAAGCCCGCAAAGCAGTAGCTTTGCCAGGAGCCGGAATATCCCTATGGTAGAAAAAAGTGGCTGGCCATTGTTTGACCGAGTCACTGGCAAAATTTTTGGGATATGCCCGGTCTCGTCTAAGAGAAAAACTAATGGTGCCAGTGATGTAAGTAACACCGGCAGTGATGGAATTCCTCCGGACATGGAAATAAAACCGGAAGAGAAGCAAGCTCGGCCTAATGCCAAGAAAGCCCTCGCAAAGCGCAGCATATGCACTCATTTCTAGAAAAGAATTGGGAGGAAGATTGTGGAGTTGAACTCCATAGTGATCTATCACCTCGGAGAAGAACTTCGAGGGAGGAAAGGACATACCTCGGTCCAGATGGGTGCCGAAGTGGACTCGTTCGCCCTCGCGCGGGTTGGGGACGGTTTCACCAGAGCCGCTCCGCCAGTCGCCGGCGGCGAGAAGCCCCTCCTTCTCCATGTTCTTAAGGCCTGCTTCGTCAAGGGTGCAGGGGATCCAGATTCTCCTGTAGCTTTATTTCTCTACTGCTGCTTCCGCCTTCGCCGCCGCCGCTGCCAAACCGGAGGAAGAAGATGATGAAGCCATTTTCTCCGGTGGGAGGGTGACCTAAAAGGGGCGGCGCTGGGAGCTCTGTGGAAGGAGAACGAGGAGGCTCTGGGCGCGTAGGAAGATTGGGAGGAAAGGAAACAACAAAGGACTGGTGGAAAGGAGAAGAAGAAATCCGAACCCCTTATATCCACCTACCTACACCAAGATTCGTGCAAACGCTACAGTGTAACCGCCACACGTCATGGAAAGAACTGGGAAGGGCCCGTGCGATGATTGCGTCGCCTCGATCTCCACGCACGCATTGAAACGGCGCCTCGGTTCCGCAAACCGCGGACCCACCAACGGTCGTGCTGACAGAACGTCTGTCAGATGACGTGACTTGACCATGCTTGTGTCAGGTGGCGTTAGAGACCAAGTTCTGGCTTAGTTCAAAATCGAGCTAGAAAATCCGAGTAACCTACTGATAGGTCCGACTTATTTTTAAGACCCGGATCGTATCTTTTGTTGTGAAGTTTCAGGAACCCTTCAAGATTCTGCAAGCCGAAGATCAAGCTAGATGATGATAAATCCGACTTTGGATCTTGGAGGCCTCCGGGGGCTGCTGTTGGGGATATACTTTCCGGGTATCCTCACAGTTCCTCACTGACTAGGGTAGCCCACTTCGGGTTAGAGCTTTGCTTCACGGGCGGCCCAGTCAGGGAGAAAGACGGAGTCCAATCCGGCTACGGGAAGGCCCAGAAAACTTACTGACTTAGGCCCATAATGTTACTTGTAGTTCAAGATGTACTCTGTAACCGACTCTTAGACGTAGCCGGATAGACCTCTACTGTAAACCCTAGGCCGGATATCTATATAAGCCGTCCTAGGGAGAGCCTTTAGGGCAACACTCTAAACACCAATACTTTAGACCCTCAACTCGCATAGGCGAAACCCTTGTAACCCATATTCTGGCTCTGCCGTATTACTGAACTGCTAGTAGGAGTAGGATCCGTCCAAAGCCAGCGGATTCGAACCTGGGTAAACTTGTGTGCTCACCGTCCTGGCACATCGTACGTCTCACACCCCTCTCTTCCGCACGCCTCGAGGACCCCCTCATGGCGTACTTATCATCAATCCGACGACACTCCATTTATTTTATAATGCTCTTAATCCTGTGTCTAAGTCTATGCTTGATACTGCAGCTGGAGGAACATTTAAGGGTAAACATATTATCGAAGCAAAGCAACTGTTAGACAATATGCAAGACAACCATGCTCAATGGTATGTGGAAAGATCAAACACGAAGAAGGTGAACTCCATAGCACCACAAGAAAATGAAGAACTCAATGCTAAGTTGGATGAGATCATACTAGTCATAAAAGGTAAGGAAACTCAGGTAAGAGCCACCACTGAAACAAATATTGAAGAAATAGATTTTATAGCTCGTAATGATTATAATCCTGCTTGGAAGAAGAGTTACAATCCTAACTTTCAGAAACATTATTCTAGTCCTGCAGGTAATTCTAATAATAATATGGGAACTAGTAATGGTAGTCTCCAAGAAACACTTAAGTCTTTTATAGATTCACAAAATGAACAAAACAATATTCTTGTTAAAATAACGGAGAACCATGATGCCATGCTTAGTAAATTATCTAACCAAGATGTTAGTTTCAGAAATGATTTGCAGGCCCTCCAAGAAAGAACAAGGATCGTTGAGGCACAGCTAGGTAAGATAATCGAGAGTCAAACTCTCATTCTAGCTAAATTTGCAGGTAAAGCTAAGCCCAATCCTATTGAAGAACTCAAAATGATGAGGATCCAAAGGGAGGATCCTGAAGAACTTGATTATAGTAATGCCCCTTCACCAAGCTACACCATCAAAGACCTCGTAAAGAGGATCAACGTCAAAATTCCGATAAGTGAAGGTAACGATGAAGCCATGTATCAACACTTTGTTGATCAAGTTGCAATTAAGGTACGCGAGCTTGAAGAGGAATACAAGAAAATCGCTGAAAGTTACCTGTTAAACTAGATGAAATATTTGAGTCTACTATTAATATAAAAATTGGAACCAATGAGATAGCTGCACTTTGTGATCTAGGTGCAAGCGTCTCAACAATTCCAATGAGTCTTTTTAACAAGTTAAATCTTGGCTGCTTTGAAATCACTAAACTAAAATTGCATCTAGCAGATTCTACCTACAAACAAGCTATAGGAATTAAGGAGAACACGTTAGTTTATATTAAAGGTTGTCCTGCTCTAATTGACTTTGTTATTGTTGACATGCCTAAAGATACTATTGCTCCTATAATTCTAGGCCGTCCTTTCTTGAGAACTATAAAGGCTTTATTAACCTCTATGAAGGGAACGTGAAGCTGCAATTGCCTTCGCGGGATCCTTTTGTTATCCAGTTCCCAAGGAAAAACAAAGCCAAACATGACAAAAATAAGACCATCACTTTGAAGGCCAATTACTTTGGAGTGGGTGTTCCACTCATCTGGCCCAAGTGAGTATCGTCAAGGTCAAGTTATTGATTGTAAAAGAGCGCTCCCTGGGAGGCAACCCATGTTAAATAAAGGTTTGAGTTAACTTTTTAGTTTTTAAGTTTAAGTCTATGTTTAATAAAAAGTGCTAGAAAACTCCATTTGAGAAGAAGAAGTTTGGTAGTACTTGAAATTCTGCTACATACATATTCTTGTTGGTCGACAATATTTACTGTCATTTTCCTGTCATAAACAAGGTATATCACTAAGTTACAAGAAAAAAGCAATTCTCGAAGAAACAAATTTTTTTGGATGCACACAGAGAGTTTAACGACCAACTATACGACGGGAAAAAATTCCGGCAATATAGTTCCAATCGTATAGATATCTTTGGCATCGAATTTTTTTTCTTTAATATGTACTGAGAGTTTAATGACCAACTATATGGTGGGAATAAAAATTCCGGCCGTATAGCTCTGGTTGTATAGATATCAGTGCCTCCGTACGAATTCTTTTCTAAATATACTGAGAGTTTAACGACCAACTATACGGCGGGAATACAAATTCCGGCCGTATAGTTCTGGTCGTATAGATATCGATGTCTTTGTGTGTTTTCTTTCGCAGGGACAGACAGTTTAATGACCAACTATACGGCGGAAACATTTTGTTCCGGGCGTATAGTTGCGTCTGTATAGCTGCGCCGCCAGGAGGAAACCCTAAATTTTGACAGAAGGTCAACTATACAGCGGGAACACAATGTTCCGGTTGTATAGTTGCACCCATATAGTTGCGTCTGACCACAAAATCGCACGGGAAGGTACCTCCAACTCCAAAACTTCAATCTGTTTTCTCTCTTCTACCTCCAAACTCTCCCAAAACCTGAAGAGATCATCATCTCTACTCAATTTCGTTCAATTTCCTCGCACACGAGTGATCTACGGTATGTTTATCCTCTGATGCTCCAATTACTTTTTGCAAATTCATATTCGATCTATTGTCATTATCAATCTAGGGTGATACCTATTATGAACCAATTGCCATGATTTTCTTGCCTAGATTATTATTTTTTAGGAGATTCTTTAGTGTGCTATGATGAGGAATATATTGTACTTACTGTTGTTGTATCAAAAAGTTTTATTTTTGTCTTTCTTCAATGTTTTTAGATGATGAGCACAAGGAGCCAAACTCGTGCTCGTGCCACCGCTAGTGCTTCTCGGGTTGCCGCTCAAGAACGCATGGGGATCAAGTTCAAGGATGAGCCCCAACGTGATCGCTTCAACAGGATCAAGAACCGCGAAGTGAAGGCCACCAAGTGGGCTTTCCACATTATATTGAAGCAACTCTATATTTCTCAAGACATCAATTTACTTTGCAATAGAGATGGCCTACAAAACTTTGTGTACAATGATGTACCTACTTATCGCTGCTTAACCATTGAATTTTTAAGTTCGTTGCAAAGCACCGTTAAACAATGGCAAGGAGAGGACACTATTTCTTTCCGACTGATGAACAACAACTACACTTTAACATTAGATGAATGGTGTGCATGTTTTAATTTGCCAAACAATGATGTTCATGCCTTACGCGCATCCTTTACCGGCTTAAATCCTTCCCCTGAAAAATACTATAATGGAATGAGTTTCACTACAAGAGTGAACAAGGGGAAGCATATTCAACATCCTACAATTTGCTATCTGTTCTATGTTATTGCTAACATCTTGCAGCCACATAACGAGTTCACGAGACTCAACAAGGAGGACATCCTAGTCCTTGCAAAGGCTGCTTACATCAACTGCGACCTGTCACTCAACTTGGGCGCCATATTTGTGCGCTACCTGGAGCACCAAGCCTCCCAAAGCCAAGGACCAATCACGGGTGGAGGCGTCATCACCGTGCTTACCACTGCCCTAGGCATCAACCTAGGTGATTTGCAACCCGTGCAAGGTGAGACACGTGTTGGTTTCTCCACTTTGAGAGCCTGTGGAATGCTCACTAGAAGAGGTGGTGTTTATTACCTACATATTGCTGGAGCTGGGCATCTCTACCCCGCTCCTTTGCCTAATGGTCTTTTCTCTATCGAGGAAGAATGTTTGCTATATGACTTGCAGGTTGAGCAACATCAACCCGATGAGGAGATTCCGGAAAAGGATGAGGACCAAGAGGAGGAGCAAGAAGTTCCTTACCAAGAGGAGCATCCACAAACCCGGTTTGCTACATACCAAGATTCCAAGGACTTGGAGGGACTATGGAGAGGATGCATAGCCTCTCTTTGAACCTCCAAGAATCAACTAGTAACCTCTCAACTCAATTTGCGAACTGGAGCAACGACTTTTCCCGCCACCACAATGATTTTAATGGCTTGCAAAAGCCTAAGCTTGGGGAAGTTTCCTCATGTATCTTTATTTGGCGTTTATTTATTTCGAGGTTGTGTTTTTATTTGAGTTTATAAGCACTCGTGTTGGTTTCTCCAACACTTTATTTTCTAGTTCTTTCTATTTTCTTTCGAGATTCTCTAGCCGAGCTTTGCCGCCAATTTTCTATTCTTTAAATTCCCTCTCTTAAAAAAATCACAAAAAGATTTCTCCATTTTTCCTTATTTTCCCTCTTTCTTTTCTTTCTGCCTCGAGGTCTTCATATGTTTGCAGGAGAGTGATCGACTTCAAGTTTCCAAGAAACAAATAAAAAAGGAAGAGAGAAGTGGAACTAAACATGAGAGATATGCCTTATGACTCCCCACTTTTGAAGTTTGAGAAACCCATGCTAGTTAGTAGTAAATGTTGAGATATTATATTGGTGGAGTGAGTCTTTGTATTGTAGTAAGATTTTTCGTTTGCATGGGTATTTAATTGGGTTTATTTAGTTCCAGCTCTTGTAATTAACCAAGTCTTGCCTAAAAATTACTAAACAATTGTAATAAGAAAAAAGTCTCACAATTGAAGACTTGGGTGTTGTAGTGCTTAGTCTTGAAGGTTTATTTCTAGAGACACTCAACACCACTGAAAATGTTGATTGACTTAATAGCTCTCTTTGAAAGGATTTGTTCGATTGAATTAATGTTTAGCGGTTTTTGTGAGCATGCCAAAGTTTGACTTGTTAATATAAGAATGATATAGCTTTATGCGTGTCAAACTTCATGGGATGCCAACAACTCCGCTGGTCTACGAACGATCTTCATGGTGGAAACTCCTAGATTTCGGTTATGAGTTGATTAAACACTTGGAGCAGCAATGCTATAGTGGGTAAGATTCTTGGCACTCCTAGGTAGCTGTAATCATGATGGAATCACTCCTCTGGATATTATGAGTAATCATTATGCAATAGGAACAAAAACCTTAGTGATGCCACGAGTGTCCGTCATAACCCGATAAACTAATAAAAATCTTTGGCATGCTCTCAATTACTTAAAAACTGAAATTCTTGAAGTACAATGAATAGAAAAGTAGTGCTTGAAAAGTTTTGATTTATTGATGTGGGAGAATTGAGATACTCTAGTGTATATGCTTTTCATGACAACTCTCACACTCTTAATTTACATGATTATACTTTATTGTTCAAAGGCAAGCCTATGAGTTGATTACATGACATGGAATAAAGTTTACTCATTTGAATCATCCATGCTAACAATAATTTTGCTGCATTATAAGGATGCATAAAACCCGTATGATATGCTTGCCATTACTCTATCTATGCTGAAGTTTTTCAGATTTATGAAGTGGAGGAAACATGAGTCTACCAATCATGAGTAAGATCACCATCTCGTTATTTCAGTTTAAATGTTGAGTTCTTTTTTGATTTTGGTTTTCTTGCTCGGGATGATCAAGTTTAAGATTGGGGAGGTTGATGGCTTTGAAATATAGCCATCTACGTCCACATTTAAACTGGATATTATTCATAATTTTGATGAAATATCTCTCTAAACCCTACCACTAATGCCTAATATTCAGAGGGGTATGCAATCCTTTCTTTTATATTTTTCCTGCGCAGATAATGTCGTTTGAAGATGGGAATCACTACATTAAAGTCAAAGATATGAGATTTCCAACAACCAGAAGAAACCAGGAGCCGTAAAGCGGAGGCAGACGCTTTAATGACCAACTATACGACCGGAGCAAAAATTCCAGCTGTATAGCTCTGGTCGTATAGTTGGCGTCGTCACCATTAGGTCAAATAGAACAACTTTCGTGAAGAGACCCCTATATAAAGAAGCCTCGGGCGATGAGAAAACAAGCTAGACCTCGTCAAAAAGTCTCTGCCACAGATCACCAGCCGCCTCCAGATCTCAAAACCCTTCTCCATCTCCATAGCCATATTCCACAACTTGTAGTAGTAGATCTCTTCTTCGATTAGCAACATTGTAAGACTATTGCTATCAATCTTATGATTTTCATTACAATGTTTGTGTTGTTGATCTCATCTCTATGTGTGAGTAATTCTCCTTGGGCTAAGGGCTTCGGCCTAGCCATGTAGCGATTGTGCATGTTATTTATCATAGATGGGATCGTGTATTAGTTTGTATGACATGATGATTATTGTATCTTCTCTTGCCTCAATCCAAAGACTTGTCAGGTACCCAAGACCCCGAGGGTTGATTTAGGTATAGGGAGTATGAGTAATGACTGATCTGCAGGTTGGGAACCCCAGTGATAGAAGGGCTAGTACGGCTATACGTGAGGGATTTACTTGGGATTAATGGTGACATCATTATGCATATCATTAGTTCTCTTTCTTCTATGGATGATACTAGTAGGTTATTGCTATAAGCGGTTGCGGAGGCAATAGCAATTATAGATCCACTGCCCACATATAATTTATCTTGCTCTAACAAGCACATGCATACTTTATTTTTATCTTTTATTCCCATAAGATGTTTTGCACAGCTATAGGTGAAACCGAACGCCCTAGACCATCTCTCTCCATCATCGACAACAACAAAAAGACGCAAGCTATTGGTTTGGTAAAAACACAAAAGGAATTCTAAAACTCCCGAAGGTCCATTAAAGTAACTTCACTATGCATTCGCTTCCCAAAGATTTGATAACCTAGGTCTACTAGAGAAAAAGAAGCAATACTACATCCGTAATCCGGATCGAAGGTATCATGCATCAGATGCTCCAGAGAATCTAGCACTATGAGCGAATAGTGATAGCTTTGACTGGACTTAGAGCCGCCGCTGTACATCATGGCCACATGTAGAGGTAATTAGAGAACTCCTTTACAACAGAATACAACAGCTGAGGCAATTCCGCATCGACCCATTTCTCTGGCTAGCTATCAGGAGCTTTTGCATGTTTGCCCGAGAGGACATCATAACTTTTTGCAATATATTTCCTAGCAATATGGGCACATGGATTTTGATAGGATAACAAAACAATAGATCTAAATAAAATAAATGAATGGTATATCTAATAGGACCTAAGCAATATATTGAGTTATTATTATTTTTGCACATGTTATGTGGAATTTATTTTTCCTTAGGTGCCTAGAAATTATAGAGCTAGAGTAGATACCTTCTCTTGCACTTCTTAGATGTAAAAACAAGAGTAAAAATTTCACTCAAAGAACAAAGGTATATAGATTAATCTATATAAAAATGTGTTTCCAAATTTGCTCAGGAATTCATTTCCCGAATTTCATAATGAAAAGGAAACATACTAAAACAACTCCCTAAAAACTCTACAAAGTTAGTTAAATGTTTGGATCCAGGTACTAAAAAATCAATCTAACAAACTGACTTGACCTGATATCTGCTACTAAACAACATTTAGGTATAATTTAGCATTTGACTACATTATCATGCAATTTCATGAGATCATCACACATGCCAAAAAATCCAGTCTACCAGAAATTATTAGAGGATTAGCCCTTATATAATAGTAAGTCTGCATGTGCAACACACGCCTTCACCGATCACCATTATAAGTTATCTAATATGTAAAATGCTAAATGTCGTGGTTTACAAATACATATGAAATACAAGTTTACTATCTCAGTACAAAGTGAACAAAACTTAAGAATTTCTCAAATAATAGTCTCACATTCTCACTAACTTAACGGTAGGAAGAAAGTTTAAATGAACTACTTCCTATGTTCTAATGATAAGACGTTGATGTATTAGGGAAAAACTTACTACCTAAAAAAAATGTTCCTGATTAAAACTGAAGCATGTATTAACAAAGTAGAGACACGTGAGCACATGAAAAGTAATATTTACATTGGAAAATGACATTAGCCTGAATTTGTAACCGATATGATGAGAATTAAAAAAAGTAGACATGGAAAGTTGCAATAGCACAATTTGTAACATTCTATGCCGTCCCTTTTAGCCTAATTTTTGCTCACAAACAGTTTCAAAGATAGCTTTCCCTCGAAAACATTTTCAAATACGACAACTAATACATATACTGCACCTAAGTTAATACTCTCATAGAAGGTCAAACCGCTCCTAGGGATACTCATACTTATAAGTATAGAACCCAAAATTATGCACATCCAAAAGAAGGACTTTGTTGGTGTTTAAGTCCATCCCGTATATCATGAGCTAAGTGCTTGGACCCTGATAAGAGGAACATATAGGGTGTAAATTAAATCAAGCCCATGTGCAAACAACTTATTGTATAGCTACAACACAACATAAATATAATTTAGAATGAAATACAATATGTATAAAATCTTTTTGAGTACAAATATCTATATTTTTAAGGAAAAGTGTAGAGGAGCCACCTACTGTGTGGTTTTCATTGTATTAAAGAAAGGATACAAGGTATTTAGAAACTGGAAATATATATGTATTATTGTATTTACAAAAGGAATAGAGACCAAGAACTAAGCGACAGATGCTAGCTTATCCACCAGGAGATAGATGCCAGTACAAAAATTTATCTAAAAAAACCAATGGTACAAACTTGCACTCCAACCATCTGGGTTATAGTGCCTAAGCCCGTGCGATACTAGTAACATCAGATTAAGTAATGTATATCATTCCATCATTGGCAGTGGCAAACCTAAAAATCATGGCGGAAGTACTGTCCTTCCACCGGAAATGTAGGGAGGAACAAATCCAATGGGACACACAGTGGCCACCGAATGAACTAATCCAATATCTTCCTGATACGTTGGGTACCGAGCCGGCGAGACCATGTCCATTAGGCCACAACTAGCTACATTCATAGTCCCCATCGACAGCTCCCACGTCTACAGCTTCAACATCTTCAACGCGTTAGTACTAATGATGAATATAGGTGGTTGTTTCTTGTCTCAATGTATAGCCGCGCCATGATGCATGTTTGCCCCGCTGTCAAAGCTCTCCACCATCAGGTGATCAATCTGTTGGATTACAAACAGAAATCACAACTTGTCACCCCATTTTAGTTCATGCATCTAAGAAAACAAAAGATCTGTGAGCTGGTGACGAAGGACTCACCAATAATTTGAGCGATATATGCTCTTGTTGACCTTGATGTCCATGTGGACGAACAATCTGTACCGCGGTTTCTATACCCCCTCATAATCGATCTGCCTCTCTCCCATTAGTGGCTTGATCTCATCGATGATCCACTGAAGCCCAACGATACCCAACCAGATCTTCCTCGGGACGGTCTGCACAAATAACATCACACAAGCCGTAATGAGCATGACCAGTTAGTTGGAAATCAATTCATATTTCCCAAACTCTGATAGCTGGATCTTTGGAGTTGACCTGGGTGGGCAATCGGCGGGGTGACCACATCTTGTGTGGCTCTTAGATCTTGACGGGAAGAGAGTGGGCAGCCAGGATTGGAGTAGGTTTCCTTGTCTTTGACTCTTCACGGGAGCGATGATGGGTGGGGAAGAGAATGGGTGGAGAAGCGGTGGTGCCAACGTGAACCTTCACCTGTGGACCGGTGGAGCAAAGGCATGTCCGGTTCAATGATTTTTTTATTTACTGTTTGATGTAAGGTGAGTCGGTGCTCAATGCTCAGGGTTTCCTTCAGGCATAAGCCATTAAATAATTGCTTCTATTGGGAACTGTGTTTTATTTCCATTCAAAGTTAATGGAGTTATCTTTCTCATAAAGTAAATAATTATCATATTATATTTTTATGGAAAAACAATAACTTAATTACTTAAGAGTTTTATTTAGATTTTAAATGATTTCATTTTTTGTGAAAAGCAATAGTTGAAGAAATGACTAACAATCATACTCAATATATTTGGTGATTTTATCTTTTATAAAACCCTTTTTAGAAATTTATATACCATTATTTAAAAGGGATTTCTATTTCAGTGCCACTGGTTCATTAGTTGTACTCAGTTTTCCCCAGCCGCTTAGTTTTTCCTCACTTTTCCCCTCCCTCCATTCCGAAACTCTCACATGCGCTCGGACGGGGGGATGCCGTCAGGTCAAAGGCTCGACCGTTACATGCTGATAGGTGGGACCGTGTTGGGTGGGTCCTGCGTTGAGCGTTACATTACGTCGCCTCGACTGTTACAAGCTCACAAATGGGGCTAGGATCCACGGCGGACCAGCCATCCGTATCTCGCTGACTTGTGGGCCCCGTTTTTCTTGATTGTGTAGCCGGTACAGCCAATGACAAATGGAGCCGTTCTGTGGGGCCGTCGAAGCCAATGAACGATGGAGCCGCTATGTGGAGTCGTTCTGTGGGGCCATCATAGCCAATGACCGGTGGGGCCGTCATATGGGGCTGGAGGGGGGATTTGCATATTTTCCATATTTTATTTTGCAACTTGCATATTTATCATTTTGTGTGTCACTGGCATGTGGTGGTCACGTGGCAAATATGCAAATTTCAAAGAAAAAGTTTGACAGATATGCAGAATTGGCAAATATAAAATAATTGACAGCTAGAGTCGTGTATGGGATGTTGGCTCTCTCTCTCATCCTTTCCTAGCCCCAACCCCGAGCAGCTCCTATCCCATCGGCGGACAGAGCAGTCATCATCGGCGCGTTGGTGCGTTGCTGGATCTATCCTAAGGCGGTATCGGACGGACTGTCGTGTTGCACCTTAACCACGACTCCGGCACCTGTTTTGTCCGCACACATTGTACGTTGGAGCAGTATCGACCGCAGGCAGGTTCGTCGCCCACGACGACCGAAATTTGGTTCCGCCGCCATAGCTCGACGAACAGTCGCAGCAATTGCTAGTAGTGCTTGCTGAGACCTCCGCTCCTGCTCCGCCCACCCTAATAGATTTGGTTCTCGTAATTTCCTCGATATTGTAGGTGTAAATTAGTCCTCAATGTATGGTCGTAGCGGGTACACCGGCGAGGGTGGGGAATCGATCATGTCGTGGACACATACTCCTTCTCCTACCACGTCGGAAGTGCATGTAGATCATTCTCTTTGTACTACCGTTGAATTTGAAGTGCTGACATGGCCTGTCGGACAGATTCCAATTTAGTTTGTTTTGGGATTGTTACAGTGTTCTATGTAGGCCGATGATCCATGGTACATTGCATACCAAGATGAATCAACTTAGTGGTCTAGCCATATGATGGATTTGGAGGATATGGTTGCCAAGTTAGGTGATGAATTGGCCCGTAAAAGCCTGTTGATATTCGAGCTGAAGCGTACTGTCGAGGAAGAATTCAGAGCTTATTCGCAAAGAGAAGTTGACACCTGAGGTTGATCTTGCCGTATCTGATCAAGTCGTAGAAAATCTAAAACATGAACTTCAAGTGAAGGAGGGGGAGTAGATTCATGTGGGTAGTTTTAGTAGTTGTCATCCGCGTCCTAGCAGTTATAGTATGCGGTTATGGTGAAGGGTGACACGTGTAATGATTAGTTAAATAGACAGCTAATTTAGAGAGTAGAATTGTTATTCAATAGATGGTTGTGAGTTCCTGCTAATTTAGTCACTTTGTGGTCCCAAAGTTGTTGAGAGAATGCATTGCGGTGTCCGAGTTGCTTGCCATTAGATCTAGGGGTCCCAGCGTGGTCGAGAGAATGCATTGCGGTACCCGAGTTGCTTGCCATTGGATCTAGCGGTCCCAAAGTTTTCGAGAGAATGCATTGCGGGGCCCGAGTTTCTTGCCATTGGATCTAGCTGCCCATAGTTGGCGTGCCAAATGCCTAGAGGGTCAAGTTGGGGCCTATCAGTTTTGACTGTTCTGTCGCTGCCATCATGGCTGCCATGTAGAGTTGCAGCGTTGGCGGAAGCATCCATTCCCCGCTCCAAATTAGTGGCTGTGATTGTCAATCCAAGTTAGTTGACTCAAATTCCTCAAGATACAGTCGAATCTAGTCAAATCTAAATCAACTAATTTGGGTCGGAGGGAGTACCACTTATGAATCAGCTTTAGAGCATATCCACCGTCCTCACTGCTCAAATACATATCAATTTAGATTCAAATCATACATATTATACAAGATTGTCAAAGAAAGTACTACTACTTATGAATCAGCTTTAGAGCATATCCACCAGTCTCACGGCTCAAATATATGTCAAATTTATTCAAATCATACATATATTTTAAGTCGCGGAATTTTGGTTTAAATTGGGCTTAAATTTGTCCCAATTTTAAGTGGAGGGTGAGCTAGCCGCCCTCCCTGCCGTATGTGTACTCCAAGAAGTACGGGCAAAGTGCTCCCATCCGGCCTTCACCGTCGAATGCACCTCGACATGCCAGCCACAGTCGCGGCCTGCCTCCTATAGCTTTGGTTCACGAGGGCTTGATCTGTGATGTCGTAGTGATGTTGCGGATGATGGCTTCAATCGTCTCCGCATCGATGACCACTATTGGCACCACAGCCGTAGCTGTTGCGGATGATGGCCTCAATTTTCATCGCATCGATGACCACTGTCGGCACCACAGCCATATATGTGAACGGATGATGGCTTCCATCGGTGTCTTTCATCGATGGCCACTATCGGCACCACCACCGTCGCACGGATGTTGCAGATGATGGCTTCCATTGGTGTCTTTTATCAGCAACGAATCTGAGGATGTGAACGGAAGTGAGACAGACAGAGATAGAAATTTCAGACGGTTAGATCCTTACCACCACAAGCCGTTCTAGCAGTCGCGCTTAGATCCACGCTGCCGCAAGCCGTTCCGACCCCCACGTGTAGGTTCGCGCCACCATACGTTGATAGGAGGGGAGGAATATGTGGCTGGTATACGTGCGACAGTGAAAGGGAGGGAGAGACCTCCAGCCCGTCAGATCATGATGTATCCAACGGTGGTTGTCCAAGATCCGTGTGACATATATCTCGACCAATCAGAGCGCAGCCAAACTGAGCGCTAGTTGATGTGGCTGGTATACGTGCGACAGGGAAATGGAGAGAGAGACATCCAGCCTATCGGGCTCTCCTCACCGTACAAGGTTAGGTGCACCCATCTGGAGAGAGAGAACTCCAGCCCGTCGGATAATGATGTATCCAACGGTGGTTGGTCAAGATCCGTGTGACATACATCTCGATCAATCAGAGTGCTAGCCAAACTGAGACATGAGAGAGGGGAAAAGTGAGGAAAATTTTAGCGGGAGGGGAAAACTGATAAAAACTTTAGCGAGAGGGGAAAACTGAGTAGGGCTAAGGAAAACAAGGGCGCTCAGATAAAAAAAGACTAAGGGAAATTCAAGCTTTTGGCATAACAAATGGAAAATGTGTTATTTGAACAAAATAATCCATCTTGGCCGACATTATATTGTTTGCAACTCAAAGATACACAAATGTGCCAAATTTGTCCTCATTTAGACAAAGTATGTTTTGTGATGGATTATCTTGGAGGTTGACTGAGTAGAAAGCCATGCATCTTCATAGCTAGTAGCTCATTCCAAGAAGTGGTTTAAGGGAGAAGTCCATTTTTCTTTATTTCTGTTTCCTTTATTATTCATGCTAGGTTTTAGTTAACATAACAAGACTCCATGCGAAGGTTGTACTATGTTTTGACTTCTTTTTTGAATTAAACTAACCCTAAAACCATTTATTTGAATTTAATCACTTAGAAAAATAAAATGTGGCCGATTACAAGTAAATCCAAAATTTCCAATTTCATATGGTAAATCAATCCAGGATACACAAGTGTGCCAAATTTTGGATCAATTGGTCAATGTTTGCTATGGTTTAAGCCATGAACTAGCTAAATCCCATGTGTTGACCACATGTCGAGGGCAAAACTGAGCAGTGCTAAGCAACTAGGTGCATGACAATAGAAACTTGCAATAACACATACATTATGGGGTTATCGAACATACAAACTTGGAAGCGTCACAAACATTGACAGTAGTTCAAATTCTATACAAACATTAGCATAGTTCAAATTCATCATACAAATTCAAATTAATAATTCAAATTCATTTTTTTCTTGCTCCTAATGTTTTTTGCTAGAATATTCTCAGAGTTCACCACCTTGCTCCAGTTGATCCTGGCTAGAATATTCTCGGAGTCCACCATCAGCTTCTTCTATTTGTTCCCTTTGTTCTTTTTCTCTGCATCAAATGAATCAAATGCTTCAGTCTGTCGTATAATTGGTTCAACCACGTTTCGATTCATTGGTTCATACGGTTCAAGATGCATTGGCATCATTTCTTCAATATCCTCTTGTGTAATTCCTTTAGTTTTGAACTCTGCTTCCAATGAATAAATTGCGTCAATCTCCTATGCATTTGGTGCAATCTCCCCTTCATTTGGTTCAATCTCCCCTTCATTTAGTTGAATCTCCTATCGATCCATTGGTTCAACCTCCCCTGCATCTGGTTCAATATCCTCTCGATCCGTTGGTTCAATCTGCAATGTATCCATTGCTTCATTCTCCTCTCATTCAGATACTTCATTCTCATCTGCATTTGCTACTCCTGCCTGATCATCCATTCCATAAGCTGGGTCCACTGGATTTTTACAAAGCCTAGAAATGAATCCCACAATGTTTGCACTTATGTCATTGAGGTGGTGCACCACGCTCTGCACTAGCTCTCATCCTATTCTTCCTTGGCCTACCTGCTGGTCTAGTAAAAACTGGAGGGTATAGCTTGAAGCCTGGATTCACTTCCATCCATTGGTATTTTCCCAAGAAGGCTGGAACATTCTGAGCATATGCTGCCCTAAATTTGGCAATGGAGAAATACTCTGATACGTACTGATCAACTTCACCTCCTAGAACACCCATGAAAAACAATGCATGTATGCAGGGTTTCCCATGGAGCTGCCATTGCCTGCAATGGCATGTCCTGTCAGCCAAACTCACTAGATACCTCCATTGCCTATCTTTATTGTCAGTGTTTGTTACCTCAGCCTCCATTCCTTTTCTAATGCATTTAATCTTCAATTGTTTTGCCCTGGCATGTAATGCCTTAATCAAAGATGGGAGGATGAGATGGCCAGCATATACTGTTGATGCAATTCTTTGATGCAAATCGATCTTTATCATGATCATCTGCCTAATCTTATCAAATATTTTCCACAATATAAGCCCTTTTAATGACTTGACCTTTGCATTGAAACTCTCTTCAAGGTTACTTGTCACATAGTCTACCTTGCAAATTTCATTGAATTGGCTTCTTGACCACACCATTCCATGATGTGCATCCAAGTACTCCTTCACTATAGGTTTTTGTTTATACAACACTTCCAAATGATACAGATGCTTCCTCAAACTGCATGTGTATGAAGCTGGCCATAGGCTGTTAGTATAAACTTTATCCTTGAATTTATTTGTAAAATTCTGCACTAAGTATCGCATACATTCCCTATGCTCCACTCCGGGGAATACTTCTTCTACCGCCGTCTCCAAACCTTTGCAAGCGTCCGTGTGGATAGTAAGTCCTGGTGGATGATGACTGCAAGTGCACATATCGTTTGTAGCTAGTTTCGAAATAAAGATATCGATCCCACAGGGAGCAGGAGTCTGAAGTCTAATAACTCTTTGAATTAAATACTAAAATAGTAATGCTAAATAACGTTCTAAGTAACAAGATAAAATGTGAGTTTTGTATAAAAGATATTTTTGGGTTTTCAAATAAGAGAACAATAAGTAAACAAAAGCTATAAGTAAACAAGAGCATGCAAGTATGATTACGAAAGTCTGCAAGATGATGGAAAGAGTTCTTAGGGAGTTGTGGATCCACCACTAGTAATTAGAAAGAGTGATCAAAATTATTATAATGAATACGACCATTTATGATATGTGTGGGAGGAGCTCCATATATGGACGAATATCCAGCAACCACTGCACACATCATCCTCATAACCACAACAGACAATAATCGACAACCATCGCGTTACCGCGCTATTAAGGGATTTCTCCCGTGGCATGGACATGGCTTGATGAGTTCTCCTTGATTCCCCAAGTTAGTACGTAAAGAATGACAACTGCTTTATAGTCATAGTAAGTGTTATCATCCCTCCATCTACAAACAAGTAATCCCCTTCATCAAGTCCCCGCAAGAGGCAAATATTGAGGAGGTGCACAACTCCGAACATCAAGATGAAGATAATTAACACAGACACATAATGAACAATATCACATAATAATCATTATCTCAATTCAGTCTCATACTAGGGTTTCTCCATCTTCCCAAGAACAAAGGAAAATACTCACACATGAAGGCAATCAACATCATGGATAGTGATACGTTGCTAACGTATCCATAATTTTTGATGTTCCATGCTTGGTTTTATCTACTTTCTTATGTTTTGTCCATACTTTGGAGTAATTTTTATACACTTTCTTGGACTAACCTATTAACAAGATGCCACAGTGTCAGTTGCCTATTTTTTGCTGTTTTTGGTTCTAGGAAAGTCAGAAAATGAATATTCTCGAAATTGGACGGGGCAAAAGCCAAAGTCAGTTTTTCACCGAGGGGACATGGAGCTAGAATACGAGACGGAGAGGGGCCAGGGGCAGGCCACACCACCTGGCTGCATTGTCAGGCCTGGCCCATGCCAGAGGGTGGTTTGGCCCCCTAGGGCACCCCCTCGGCCTCCCCTTTCGCCTATATATCGCCTCCGATACAGAAACCCTAAAGACCCGATCAAAATTACACGAAAGAGTCTGTAGCCGCAGTCATATCCATCCCTAGATCGGGAGGGATCTGAAGCTCTTCTCGGCACCCTCCCGGAGGGGAGAATTCACCCTGGAGGCCTTCTTCATCACCATGCAAGCCTCCGGTGTGATGCGTGAGTAGTTCATCCTTAGACTACAGGTCCATGTAGTAGTTAGATGGCTGGTTCTTCTCCTTTGTGCTACCATGTTTAGATCTTGTGAGCTCCGTTCATGATCAAGATCATCTATTTGTAATCTTACATGTTGTGTTTGCAGGGATCCGATGGATATTGAGATGCTATTTCAGATTGATTATTGATTTTATCATGTCTTTGTTATTTGTGATCTTGCATGCTTTCCGTTGTTAGTAGCTATCTTGGCCAAGTAGATGCTAGAAACTCCAAGAGTTAGTATTTATGCTCGATAGTGGGTTCATGCCTCTAGTAATCTGGGGAAGTGACAGAAATCTCTAAGGTACTAGATGTGCTATTGCTACTAGGGAGAAAACAACAATCATTTGTTCATAGAACAATCGTATTGTTTACTTTACACGCAATGCGTAATGCAATTATCTGTTGCTTGCAACTTAATACTGGAGGGGGTTCGGATGATAACCTGAAGGTGGATTATTAGTCATAGATGCAGTTGGATTACGATCTATGTATAATGTTGTAATGCCCAATCAAATCTCAAAGGAGTCAAGATGATTAGTATATGTATGTATGCTTTCTCGATGTTTGTCAATTGTCCCGCTGTAATTTGTTCACCCAACATGTCATCTATCTTAAGGAGAACCACCAATAGTGAACTATGGAGCCCGATCCTTTCTTTTACCATCAATCTACAACTATTTACTGATTTCTATTTACTTTCTGCAAGCTTTTACTTTCTTCCACGCAAAACGTTTAATCCTTTGTTTTTAGCAAAACCGATGAGATTGACAACCTCACTATAAGTTGGGGGCAAAGTTTTGTGGTTGTGTTGTGCAGGTTTTCACGTTGCTGCTGGCACCGGTAGTGCGCCCTGCCAAAGTCCAGCTAGCAACACCTTGGAGGTGTTTCCTTGCTCATACTGGTTCGATAACCTTGGTTTCATAACTGAGGGGAAACTTGCTGCTGTGTCATCATACCTTCCTCTTGGGGTTCCCCAAGGAGCTCGATATATTTTGGGCCATCAGATAGCATATGGATGAAGTATGATGATACAATTGAAGACAAGTGCAAATCCAAGATTCAATCTAGAATTACAACAAGTAACCAAAGGGGATAGGTGATGGAGACGTTGTTGATGATGATGGTGATGTAGATCGATGTGGAGGCCTTCAAGATCCTATTCCCTTCTCCTCTTGTGTGATGGTGATGGTGTAGATCTGTTTGGAGGTGGCTATGGCGGAGGCACGACGGCAGGACTCTGCTGTGGTGGAGCATATGGCTTGGTGGCTCTCTCTTGGGTCCTCCCTCCTTTATATAGGCCTTGGGGGTTCCCTAGGGTTCCCCCAATACCGTCATATGACTTAGGGAAGGTTCTTGAGATTTTCTAGGGTCAAATCCCGTCGTTTGCGACCTTTTTGGCAACTATACGAGCGGATCTATACAGCCAAAAAATAGCTCCGGCCGTACAGTTGCTCGTTAAACTAGCTGTCCCCTTTAGTGTTTTGGTCGTCATTTCTTCATACGAACTCTGTTTTGGGTGTTCTTGGTGTAACTACCTCCGTGAATTACGCTCTTAGTTACAAGCCTGGATGAGCGGAAATGGTTAAAATAGTACGGTGGGGCCAAATGCCACTCACAGGTAGACCTTTCGGCCGTCCTAACCATTTCCAAAACATCGGGACAAGAACGAGCGGCGTAATCGGTAGGCGAAGGGATTAACTACATACACAAATGAGTATGTATGCAAGCCACATACAACAGTCCTCAGAGCCGTTCCATCTAAAAAGAAATAGAAATATTGCAACGCCATATGGCAAGATCCAAATATCCTAGATAGATATAATAGTTTAGGATATCTCCTCATACATCAAACATCAGAGTATCAGGCGGAAGCGGAAAACAAGATCCGAGTACGGATAAGAAGCAAATCGGCATAAGATGCCCCATAAATAAACACATCCCGCCCACAGATCTCACGGATCCCCGTTCCCGGAATCTCTACACCGAGTGATCGTTGCCAACATCGTTCGTCTCCTCCACCCAGTATCCATCTTGCGAGTATACTTGTTCATCTGAATCAAACAATTTATCGTGTGAGACCCTAGGGGTACTCAGCAAGTCTTTATGCCTCTAAAGGGGACACAACCTGGGGTGACGCAATTGCACCAAAAGATAATACCTAACAATTCTATAGATACTCGCTAACCATCCGCCTAACCAAAGATAGACGGATGTCCGTTAATTAAGAACAACAATTATAACAGTAATATTAACAGATCCATCCTCCTCCTCGCTTACCAACGAGGAAGCAGACGAACAACCCCTCCCATTCGTTGGCAGTTTTATTAACCATTCCATGAGTGTTGCACTATTTACTAGTCAGGTACTTAGTCAGATTAAAAGCGGTACTTTAGTTATACTTGTCTATGATTGAGAAACTGTGCTCCAAGTCGTCCATAACCGCGGACACGGCTTTTAGAAAGATTTACCCTGCAGGGGTGCACAAATAGCAACACACACTCGATCAACCTCGGAAAAACCAAATCAAAACCCAACGAGGCATTCATGACAAAGCGATCACAGGATCCAAAAATGTTTCAGGGGGCCACCCCATTAAGCTACCCGCAACGAAGTTGGCCAGCTCCGAGACGGACCCAAGGTTTGCGTCAATGGCTGTAAACGACTGGGAACCCCAAAATGTGACTAGGCTTGTCGATACCGCAAAAACACTCCGCATCCAAAACAGTACAAGTGCTCCTCGCACAATCTTAAATAAAGCAGTAAAGCATGGCATAAGTACAGGATAATAATAAAGCCCCAAACTACTTTGTGGCCCCAAGAAATAAGAATGAATCAAGCTTTGGCTCAGGAGGGTCCATAAGGCCTCCCGGATGTGGATAGTGCGAATAATCAAGGAACATGAATCAAGTACTCGGGGTCCTACGGGATACAAGTGAGCATGAAGAACCAAATAGCAGATATTGCTCACCGGTGCCACTTTCATTAGTTATCCCATTACTACTCAGGTTAAGTTGTTTAGGTACCTCGTTATCCATCAGACACTCACATACCCTACACATGCTGTTCTACGACCCGCATGGCTCAAACAACTCCTGTAGTAATGGCTCATGGGATGGAGGGACAAGCTTCGGTGGGGTTTAAAAGTAAAGGCTATGCAGTACTTGGGATTCAGTTTAATGCAATCGCGACTCAATGATGCAAGAATAAGATAGAGGCAATATGTACTATATGTATGCAAGCATGTGGTAGTGCTTGCCTGGCAGCTCAGTTGAAGCGAGGGACGGATCTGGGTAGTGCTCCTGGGTTTCCTGATATATCCCCTGCTCCGCGTCTATTCGAAGAAGAACCAAACAAACAAGGGCCAACATAAATAAAGTGCACAAGCATATGAATTAAAATGCGTCAAGCAAACAAACATGCCATGATGAATGATGCACAATTTACATGGCAATAATGTAGCATGGCATGGTGAGGTGTGGGGTACAAGATTAAAGCATTTTATTAAGTTTTTAGCCCGGTTTGCTCTCATAACACTTGCTGTAAACTTATATTTGTATGATGCATGCTGCAATTCAGAACATGGAATGCATAGATAGAACAGGCTCGATGCGCTGATCGATTTAGACATATTATTTGTAAAATTTGGAGTTATAAAACTAAAGTTATTAATTAATTAAGAAAAGGGCATTTTATTGTAATTTTAATTACCTAGAAATTTTAAAGTGCTCAAATAATATTTTGAATGGCATATTTGAAATCCTCACATTTTTCTGATTCCAAAACATATATCATATGTATTATTTGGAGTTGTAAATTAAAAGTTATTTAAAAACTGATTTGAATTTGAATTTAAATAATTTTGAATTGTTTTGTCAAAACAGATAAGTGGCCAGAATTTTTACACCCAGGCGGAGCCAGACGCAGACACTAACGAGTGGGCCACTGGTGACTCAGCAGCAGGTGGGGCGCAGAGGGTCCGCCCGGCTTTTCTCACCGTGGGGGTGTCTAGCCACAGAGAGTGACAGGTGGGCCTCCGGGCGATGGGGCCACAGCGCGCGCGCGGCCAGCGGGCGGCTGACACGTGGGCAATCCAGGGCAGCGCGGGCGGAGAATCTCCAGACCGCGGGGGTTTTCTTGCAAGAATACACCGGGGCTGACAGGTGGGCTCCTGGGACTGCGGGTTTAGGCGGGAAAAAGGGGAGGGAGCTAGGTGTAAAAAGGTATCGGCTGCTGCTGCGCGCTGACAGGAAAGGTCCTGCCGGCGGCGGATCTGGTCGTCTTCCGTCGATGGTGGCGACGCATCCGTTGGACGAAAGGCTTCGACCCCAAAATGAAAAACGTAGAGGGGACAACGGGCTACATTTTTCGTGCAGGGAGTATCTTCGGAGGGTGGCTGTGCTGGCCGGGCTTCAATGAGGAACAGAGGGGACAAAGGTGTCGGGGCTGTTGCTGACAGCCCGCGCACGGCACGTGGCGGCGCGCAGAGCGCTCGACGGAGTGCGGCGGAGCTACGACGCAGGAGGGAGAGGGAGACCATGTCTAGGGGATGCAGGGGCTCACTGTGATGTCGCCGACGTGGTCGTACGCGCGAAGGTGGGGTGGATTTGGCGCCAGGCTCGCGGACGACGATCTCGGTGCACGGCGGTGCTAGTCTTGTTCCGGCGAGGTTCGGGTCCCGGGCGGATACGAGGAGAAGAAGGGGAAGCAGATGATCTCGTCGGCGCTCCTGGCTGGGCTTGGAGAACACCAGGACGCGCAGGTCTCAAATCTGGCCGAGGTGGCTAGGGTTTTTGCTAGGTGGTGGCTATGGCCTTCTGGTGGAGGAAGGAGGGAGGAAGGTGGGGTGTCTAGGGCTCCAGGTCTCGACCTGAGGTGGTGCTGGGGAGGTTGGTGTGATAAGGGAGAGAGGAGAGAGGCACATGGGGTGGTTTCAACTTTTTGGCAAGGTAAAGAAAAAGGGCCTCGGGTGACTTCTTCTCCTCTCTCTCTTGTTGCTTTGCTAAGAGAGGAAGAGAGGGGACCAGGGGAGGGGCATGCGATGGAGCTGGTGGGGCATGCTCAAAGAAGAGAGGGATAGCCCGGGTTTAGCTAGGAATATTAGGGAGGGTGGCTCGGTTTAGGGCTTTAGGAGGGCATGGAGGGTAGCCTCGGCAAGAAGTAGAGAGAGAGAGAGAGCTAATGGGGTGGGCCTGCCTGGTAGAGAGATATGGAGAAGAGAGAGAGAGGTGAGTGTTAGGGAATAGTAGGTTTTAGAGTTTAGCTTAGAACTAGGGTTAGAAAGAAAAATGGAGAGGTGTTTAGGGTAAGGAATGGTTTTGTGGCTAGGGTTTACTCAAGCCCCCAAGCTAGATCATGCATGGAATGGAGGGGAGTAGGGTGTGATGTAGATATGGAGATGAGAGAGAGGCTTGATGGTCACATGGCAAAGATTCACCAACAAGGTGGAAAGGTTGAGAGAGAAAAGAAGCTCAAGAGAGATGAACCTCCTCAAAAATTCAAATAAAATCCAAAAGACTAGAATGTGGTGATGCTTGCATGGCCCATGCAAAATATTGAATGCCATGTTTTATTTTGTGAAAACAATAATAATAATAATAATATGGCATTATTCTTATGCATTCCCAAGAAGTGGAGTAAAGGCCAAGCAAAAGAAATTATAGAATTAGATCCATCCCAACCCACATGAGCCAGAATAAATATCAAAAGAAAAGAAGTGCAAGCTCATGGTTAATGGGATGGTGGAATTATAAGGTGATGAAAAGAAAGGTGATGGATTTGAATAAAAGATATGCCCCCAACTCAACTTGGGCATTTAAACAATATAACAATAACCAAATACAATATCAAGAGGCAAATACAATTAATAATGCATATGAGAGAAGAACCAAAAGAAAAGGGTTTTATATGATGCTCAAATGCAAGGTGGCATGATGACATGAGCATGATATAATTATGATGCAACAATTATATGTAGGAAGTAGCCATTATATTACTAGACCAAGTAGCATTACAATTGTTAGACAATTGGGATGCTACAACTCTCCCCCACTAAACAGGAATCTCGCCTCGAGATTCTAGGAAGAAGAAGAAGACTCAAATAGGGTAGGATACTTGGCGCGGAGCTCATCTTCACGTTCCCAAGTGGCTTCATCAACGGAATGGTGCGACCACTGCACCTTGCAGAACTTGATGGACTTGTTGCGAGTCCTTCTTTCTGCGTCTTCAAGAATTTTTATGGGGTGTTCTTGATAAGACAGGTCTTCTTGGAGATTTATAAGCTCATGGTCCACGGTCCTGCGAGATCCTTGAAGCACTTCTTGAGGTTAGAGATGTGGAAAACATCATGGACCTTGAGTTTTTTAGGAAGTTCGAGAGCATAAGCAACTTCTCCTCTTCTTCCACGGATTTTGAATGGACCGATGTATCTAGGAGCCAGCTTTCCTTTGATACCAAAGCGGTGCGTGCCTCTCATGGGAGTGACACGAAGGTAAACGAGATCACCAGGGACATACTCCATGTCCGTGTGCTTTCTGTCATAATTGCTCTTCTGGCGACTTTGAGCAATCCTCAGATTTTCAAGAATGATGTGAACCTTCTCCTCCGCTTGAGTTACAATGTCAGGGCCAAACAATATTCTTTCACCTGCGCCCGACCAACCAATCGGAGTTCTGCATTTGCGACCATAGAGAGCCTCAAATGGTGCCACCTTTAGACTTTTCTAGAAGCTATTGTTGTAAGAGAATTCAGCATAAGGAAGACATTCTTCCCGCTTCATGCCGAAAGAGATGACGCAAGCACGGAGCATATCTTCTAGAATCTGATTGATCCTTTCAACTTGTCCTTGCGACTGAGGATGGTAAGTTGTGCTGAAGTTCAATTTTGTTCCCAAAGCATTTTGGAAACTTCCCCAGAACTTGGAAGTGAAGATGCTTCCACGGTCTGAACTGATATCAAGAGGAACCCCATATAGAGAGACAATTCTGTTGATATAGAGCTCAGCCAACTGAATTGCAGAAATTGTTTCCTTGACGGGAAAGAAGTGAGCCACTTTAGAGAGCCTATCAATGACAACAAAGATTGCATTGTTGCCCTTCTGCGACCTTGGAAAACCAGTGATGAAGTCCATCTCTACTTTCTCCCATTTCCATTCCGGAGGTTTCAATGGCTGTAGAAGACCGGAAGGTTTCTGATGGACAACTTTAACTCTGCGGCAGACATCACACTCCGAGACATACTTGGCACAATATCGTTTCAACCTAGGCCACCAATATTGTGTTTTCAAGTCCATGTACATCTTTGTGCTGCCAGGGTGGATAGAAAGAACAAAATCATGCGCTTCCTTGAGAACTTGCTCTCTCAAACCCAGGTAGTTCGGAACAAACATCCGGTGTTCAAAGAAAAGCGTGCCTTGTTCATCGACGTGGAAGGACTCATACTTTGGAAGCTGAATGTTGGAGATGATCTTTTTGGTGTACGGATCACCAAGTTGAATGGAGCGAACCTTTTCTTCCAAGAGAGGGGTTGCCAGAAGGTTCAGAAGATACCCTTGATCCACAATCTCAAGGTTGAGCTGACGGAATTCCTCGCACAAGAGAGGTTGTTGTTCTTCCACCATGAGGTTGCTGACATAAGCTTTGCGGCTGAGAGCATCGGCCATGACATTAGCTTTGCCCAGAGTGTAGTTGATGGTCAAATCGAAATCATTGATTGCTTCAATCCACCTCCTCTGACAAAGGTTGAGATCAGGCTGTGTGAAGATATACTTCAGACTCTTGTGATCAGAAAACATTTCACAACGGTTGCCAAGCAAGTAGTGCCTCCATACTTTCAAAGCAAAGACAACTGCTGCGAGTTCGAGGTCATGTGTAGAATAGTTGATCTCATGCGTCTTCAACTGTCGAGAGGCATAAGCAACAACTTGTTTTTCTTGCATAAGGACCGCACCCAATCCTTGCAATGAGGCGTCACAGAATATCTGGAAAGGCTTTGATGTATCTGGAGGAATCAAGACTGGTGTGGAAGTGAGCTTCTCTTTGAGTGTTTCAAAGCTTGCTTGACATGCAGGAGTCCAAAGGTATTTCTTACCTTTCTTGAGGAGATCGGTAAGAGGCTTTGCAATCTTCGAGAAGTTCAGCACGAAGCAACGGCAATAACTAGCCAAACCAAGGAAACTCCGGACTTCTTTGACATTTTTAGGTGGAAGCCAGTCAACAATTGTTTTAACAGTTTCTGGGTTGACGGCAATGCCCTTGGCAGAGATGACGTGAGCAAGATAGGTGACTTGAGGGAGCCAAAACTCACATTTGGAGAACTTTGCATACAAGCGGTTCTCACGAAGCTTGTTTAGGACACACCGAAGGTGTTCTTCATGTTCTTCCTTTGACTTAGAATAGACTAGGATGTCATCCAGATAGACCACAACGAACTTATCAAGATACTCCATGAAAACCGAGTTCATAAGCCTCGAGAAGGTGGCAGGTGCATTGGTGAGACCGAAAGACATGACCGTGTACTCATACAGGCCATAGCGGGTGGTGAAAGCTGTTTTAGGAACATCTTCCTTGCGAATCTTGATTTGATGATAACCACTTCTCAAGTCAAGCTTAGAGAATACCACAGCTCCAGCTAGCTGATCGAAGAGATCATTAATCCGCGGAAGGGGATATTTATTCTTGATGGTTTTAGCATTGAGAGCCCGATAGTCAACACAAAGTCTATCAGTCTTGTCCCGCTTCTTCACAAAGATGGTTGGGCTACCCCAAGAAGAAGTACTGTGCTAAATGAAACCCAACTTCTCTTGTTCATCAAGCTGACGTTTGAGTTCAGCCAACTCAGCAGGACCCATTTTATAAGGCCGCTTAGAAATAGGAGCGGTACCAGGTTCAAGCTCAATCACAAACTCAACCTCACGATCCGGAGGCATACCTGGCAACTCTTCAGGAAAGACATCTGGGAACTCACGGACCACCGGAACACTCTGAATAGCTTCCATAGCATCATCATTCAGAGCCGCCAAAGAGAAAAGCTGAATAGTAGGAGTCAGACTTGGAGAATAGACTATATGGCCTTCAGGAATTTTCAGAGAAACCGAGCGTTCAGCACAATCAATCACAGCTGCATTTGTTGTCAACCAATCCATTCCCAAGATAACATCAATGTCAGTATTGCACAGAATAATCAAGGAAGCCGGGAACGAATAACCACCAATCTCAATTTGATTGCCATGGCTGATTTTAGAAGCTGCCATTGTTGCTCCAGGAGAAAGGACCATTAACCGCTTAAGGAGAGGATCCATAGCTAACTCATTCTCATTTGCAAATTTGTGAGAAACAAAAGAATGCGATGCACCAGAATCAAACAAAACTCGTGCAGGGACTGAGTTAACGGAAAGCATACCCATCACAACTCCAGGTGCATGCTCAGCTTGAGCAGCGTTGACATAGTTGGCACGAGCAACAGTAGACCCGGGCTTGGTGTTGATGTTGAGAGCCTGAGGTGGTGGTGCACGAACCATAGGAGAGCTTGCCGCAGATCTTGGAGGTGGTGGAGGAAGAGCTTTGTTGTTCATTGGACAGTTCCAGTGTTGATGCCCAGTGTTTCCACAAGTGTAACAAGCACCAGGTGGATGTGGAGCAACGTAGCCAGGGACTCCGCCAGGCGCTCCAGGGTAGTTGTGGTTGTAGCCCCTGGGAGCAGCAGTGAGGAAGTTTGGTGGCCTTGCCGCGTAGCTTGAAGGTCTTGGTGGATCCGGGAGCGACGGTGGGGTGTTAGAAACCCAGACACGACGCTTAGAAGGACTTGACATAGCTGAAGAGCTTGCTGCATCACGGTTGTGTTTCTTTGACTCCTCAAACACTTGCCTACTTGCTTCTTCCTGCAGAGCTGTATGTTGGAGTTCCAGAAAAGATGCCGGCCTTGCATGTGTGATTGCATTTTAATCTATGCATTGAGCCCTTGTCTGAACCTCTTTTGCTTCTTCTTGTCATCAGAGATCTCACCGCCACCATACCGAGAAAGGTTCATGAAGTTTCTGATATAGGTATTGACATTGTCATTGCCCTGCTTGAGGTTGAGAAACACTTCCTTCATCCTCTCCATGACAATTTCTGACAGATGTTGCTCTTTGAAAGCTCCAGTGAACTGTTCCCAAGTAGGCTGAAAACCAGTGTAGTTTGCCTTGAGGTAATTCTCCCACCACAGAGCTGCATCTTCCTTCAGAAGGTGAGTGGCACATTTTACCTATTCTTGCTCAGGAACATCAGCAGTCACCAGTAACCTTGACATCTCACGCAACCAATCGTCAGCATCAAGTGGTTGATCAGACACATCAAATTGGCGTGCGTTGAACTTCAGGAAGCTTTTGATGTCTCCTCGCTTGGGAGGTGGAGGTAGCGGAACAAACTCATTCCTCCTGACACTTTCTTCAAATCGCTGCTGGTTCTGCTGCATTGCTGCCAATGCATTGGCGATACTTGCCAACACAGCCCCCAGTTCAGGTTGTATGTCCTCCTCAGAACGGCGTGGTGGTGTCATCCTGTGATTGATATAAAACACAAGTTAGTACCATAATGGAGAATAATAATAATCCAAAATAGTACCAAAATGGAATTAACCAAGATTTAAAGGATACAATTTACTAAGATGATATTAAAATATCAACAAAGTTCAAAGCACCTAGAAGATATTAAGCATATCGCAACGACTGAACAAGGAGTGTGGTACACAAACTAACAAAGAAAAATTTTCCGCAAATTTCGGCATTAAAATACCACTATATGCGCAAAACCACTTAACGAATCAAGATTAGTAACTCTACCAATTCAATATACAAGAGCGAATGATAAAAGTAGTGGTATGGTCGCGACTCCATCCCGCACTCAAATCATTACTCCGCACATGAATAAGTAAAACACATATCCCAACACCTTCTTCTTAAGATGAACCTAAAGATTAGTAACTACGGAAATGAACACCCCAAACAAGATAACGTCGGATAACAAAGAGTAAGACAGATCATGTCGGTATACAACGAATCAGATAGATCGCATCGGTTTGCAAAAGCCTGTCGGTATGGAATGTACCAACAGTTGATAACCAAAAGGCAGATAATGATAACATGTTGGATGCAACAGATAGACAAGGAATTCACACACACGCACGCACACACACACACACAACCTATGGTACTACGGAACCCAGAACACGTGAATCCTAGTTTGAATTTTAGAAGAGGATTGAAAACGTTACACTTCCTTACCAGAAAAGGGTGGGTGGGTGGGTAAGAAGAAAAGTGGAAGCAGTCCTACTCTCGCGTTTGTTTTTCCCTAGTATACATAGCTACCAAAATATTTGCTAGACTGACAACGACCATTTTGGCTGAGACCCTGAAGGGCGGGATGGCTCTGCTACCAATTGTAACTACCTCGGTGAATTACGCTCTTAGTTACAAGCCTGGATGAGCGGAAATGGTTAAAATAGTACGGTGGGGCCAAATGCCACTCACAGGTAGACCTTTCGGCCGTCCTAACCATTTCCAAAACATCGGGACAAGAACGAGCGGCATAATCGGCAGGCGAAGGGATCAACTACATACACAAATGAGTATGTATGCAAGCCACATACAACAGTCCTCAGAGCCATTCCATCTAAAAAGAAATAGAAATATTGCAACGCCATACGGCAAGATCCAAATATCCTAGATAGATATAGTAGTTTAGGATATCTCCTCATACATCAAACATTAGAGTATCAGACGGAAGCGGAAAACAAGATCCGAGTACGGATAAGAAGCAAATCGGCATAAGATGCCCCATAAATAAACACATCCCGCCCACAGATCTCACGGATCCCCGTTCCCGGAATCTCTACACCGAGTGATCGTTGCCAACATCGTCCGTCTCCTCCACCCAGTATCCATCTTGCGAGTATACCTGTTCATCTGAATCAAACAATTTATCATGTGAGACCCTAGGGGTACTCAGCAAGTCTTTATGCCTCTAAAGGGGACACAACCTGGGGTGACGCAATTGCAGCAAAAGATAATACCTAACAATTCTATAGATACTCGCTAACCATCCGCCTAACCAAAGATAGACGGATGTCCGTTAATTAAGAACAACAGTTATAACAGTAATATTAACAGATCCATCCTCCTCCTCGCTTACCAACGAGGAAGCGGACGAACAACCCCTCCCATCCGTTGGTAGTTTTATTAACCATTCCATGAGTGTTGCACTATTTACTAGTCAGGTACTTAGTCAGATTAAAAGCGGCACTTTAGTTATACTTGTCTATGATCGAGAAACTGTGCTCCAAGTCGTCCATAACCGCGGACACGGCTTTTAGAAAGATTTACCCTGCAGGGGTGCACAAATAGCAACACACACTCGATCAACCTCGGAAAAACCAAATCAAAACCCAACGAGGCATTCACGACAAAGCGATCACAGGATCCAGAAATGTTTCAGGGGGCCACCCCATTAAGCTACCCGCAACAAAGTTGGCCGGCTCCGAGACGGACCCAAGGTTTGCGTCAATGGCTGTAAACGACTGGGAATCCGAAAATTTGACTGGGCTTGTCGATACCGTGAAAACACTCCGCATCCAAAACAGTACAGGTGCTCCTCGCACAATCTTAAATAAAGCAGTAAAGCATGGCATAAGTACAGGATAGTAATAAATCTCCAAACTACTTTGTGGCCCCAAGAAATAAGAATGAATCAAGCTTTGGCTCAGGGGGGTCCATAAGGCCTCCCGGATGTGGATAGTGCGAATAATCAAGGAACATGAATCAAGTACTCGGGGTCCTACGGGACACAAGTGAGCATGAAGAACCAAATAGCAGATATTGCTCACCAGTGCCACTTTCATTAGTTATCCCATTACTACTCAGGTTAAGTTGTTTAGGTACCTCTTTATCCATCAGACACTCACATACCCTACACATGCTGTTCTACGACCCGCATGGCTCAAACAACTCCTGTAGTAATGGCTCATGGGATGGAGGGACAAGCTTCGGTGGGGTTTAAAAGTAAAGGCTATGCAGTACTTGGGATTCAGTTTAATGCAATCGCGACTCAATGATGCAAGAATAAGATAGAGGCAATATGTACTATATGTATGCAAGCATGTGGTAGTGCTTGCCTGGCAGCTCAGTTGAAGCGAGGGACGGATCTGGGTAGTGCTCCTGGGTTTCCTGATATATCCCCTGCTCCGCGTCTATTCGAAAAAGAACCAAACAAACAAGGGCCAACATAAATAAAGTGCACAAGCATATGAATTAAAATGCGTCAAGCAAACAAACATGCCATGATGAATGATGCACAATTTACATGGCAATAATGTAGCATGGCATGGTGAGGTGTGGGGTACAAGATTAAAGCATTTTATTAAGTGTTTAGCCCGGTTTGCTCTCATAACACTTTCTGTAAACTTATATTTGTATGATGCATGCTGCAATTCAGAACATGGAATGCATAGATAGAACGGGCTCGTCGTGCTGATCGATTTAGACATATTATTTGTCAAATTTGGAGTTATAAAACTAAAGTTATTAATTAATTAAGAAAAAGGGCATTTTATTATAATTTTAATTACCTCGAAATTTTAAAGTGCTCAAATAATATTTTGAATGGCATATTTGAAATCCTCACATTTTTCTGATTCCAAAACATATATCATATGTATTATTTGGAGTTGTAAATTAAAAGTTCTTTAAAAACTGATTTGAATTTGAATTTAAATAATTTCTGAAATTGTTTTGTCAAAACAGATAAGTGGCCAGACTTTTTACACCCAGGCAGAGCCAGACGCAGACACTAACGAGTGGGCCACTGGTGACTCAGCAGCAGGTGGGGCGCAGAGGGTCCTCCCGGCTTTTCTCACCGTGGGGTTGTCTAGCCACAGAGAGTGACAGGTGGGCCTCCGGGCGACGGGGCCACAACGCGCGCGCGGCCAGCGGGCGGCTGACACGTGGGCGATCCAAGGTAGCACGGGCGGAGAATCTCTAGACCGTGGGGGTTTTCTTGCAAGAATACACCGGGGCTGACAGGTGGGCTCCTGGGACTGCGGGTTTAGGCGGGAAAAAGGGGAGGGGGCTAGGTGCAAAAAGGTATCAGCTACTGCTGCGTGCTGACAGGAAAGGTCCTGCCGGCGGTGGATCTGGCCGTCTTCCGTCGATGGTGGCGACGCATCCGTTGGATGAAAGGCTTCGACCCCAAAATGAAAAACGTAGAGGGGACAACGGGCTACATTTTTCGTGCAGGGAGTATCTTCGGAGGGTGGCTGTGCTGGCCGGGCTTCGATGAGGAACAGAGGGGACAGAGGTGTCGGGGTTGTTGCTGACAGCCCGCGCACGGCACGCGGCGGCGCGCAGAGCGCTCGACGGAGTGCGGCGGAGCTACGACGCAGGAGGGAGAGGGAGACCATGTCTAGGGGATGCAGGGGCTCACCGCGATGTCGCCGGCGTGGTCGTACGTGCAGAGGTAGGGTGGATCTGGCGCCAAGCTCGTGGACGACGATCTCGGGCTGCGGCGGTGCACGGCGGCGCTAGGCTTGTTCCGGCGAGGTTCGGGTCCCGGGCGGATACGAGGAGAAGAAGGGGAAGCAGATGATCTCGTCGGCGCTCCTGGCTGGGCTTGGAGAACACCAGGACACGCAGGTCTCAAATCTGGCCGAGGTGGCTAGGGTTTTTGCTAGGTGGTGGCTATGGCCTTCTGGTGGAGGAAGGAGGGAGGAAGGTGGGGTGTCTGGGGCTCCAGGTCTCGACCTGAGGTGGTGCTGGGGAGGTTGGTGTGATAAGGGAGAGAGGAGAGAGGCACATGGGGTGGTTTCAACTTTTTGGCAAGGTAAAGAAAAAGGGCCTCGGGTGACTTCTTCTCCTCTCTCTCTTGTTGTTTTGCTAAGAGAGGAAGAGAGGGGACCAGGGTAGGGGCATGCGATGGAGCTGGTGGGGCATGCTCAAAGAAGAGAGGGATAGCCCGGGTTTAGCTAGGAATATTAGGGAGAGTGGCTCGGTTTAGGGCTTTAGGAGGGCATGGAGGGTAGCCTCGGCAAGAAGTAGAGAGAGAGAGCTAATGGGGTGGGCCAGCCTGGTAGAGAGATATGGAGAAGAGAGAGAGAGATGAGTGTTAGGGTAGAGTAGGTTTTAGAGTTTAGCTTAGAACTAGGGTTAGAAAGAAAAATGGAGAGGTGTTTAGGGTAAGGAATGGTTTTGTGGCTAGGGTTTACTCAAGCCCCCAAGCTAGATCATGCATGGAATGGAGGGGAGTAGGGTGTGATGTAGATATGGAGATGAGAGAGAGGCTTGATGGTCACATGGCAAAGATTCACCAACAAGGTGGAAAGGTTGAGATAGAAAAGAAGCTCAAGAGAGATGAACCTCCTCAAAAATTCAAATAAAATCCAAAAGACTAGAATGTGGTGATGCTTGCATGGCCCATGCAAAATATTGAATGCCATGTTTTATTTTGTGAAAACAATAATAATAATATGGCATTATTCTTATGCATTCCCAAGAAGTGGAGTAAAGGCCAAGTAAAAGAAATTATAGAATTAGATCCATCCCAACCCACATGAGCCAGAATAAATATCAAAAGAAAAGAAGTGCAAGCTCATGGTTAATGGGATGGTGGAATTATAAGGTGATGAAAAGAAAGGTGATGGATTTGAATAAAAGATATGCCCCCAACTCAACTTGGGCATTTAAACAATATAACAATAACCAAATACAATATCAAGAGGCAAATACAATTAATAATGCATATGAGAGAAGAACCAAAAGAAAAGGGTTTTATATGATGCTCAAATGCAAGGTGGCATGATGACATGAGCATGATATAATTATGATGCAACAATTAGATATAGGAAGTAGCCATTATATTACTAGACCAAGTAGCATTACAATTGTTAGACAATTGGGATGCTACACTTGGGCTCGTTGAGTTCGTATCATCGAGGGATACAACCCTATGGTCTTGGATATTTATTTTGAGAAGTTGGAAAAATTGACTTTTTCAACCTCTCAAATGGCTAAGTCTGGTCCCTACAGCTCCTCCATACTATGCGCTCTTTATTCTTTTGCCTTTGTTTTATCCATAATCATCATCAACACCTACACACATGTCATAGACAAGGAAAATTGATAAAATTCTACCTAAACTACTAAATGTGCAAAGCTCATATGAAAGTAAATGAGAAATAGAAATCATGCATATAAGGCATAGCTATAGCTAGAAGAAACATGATATGAGAGATAAATGGAACAATTTATATGGCTAAAAGAGGTGGTATTTCTCAACCATTAGTGGATGACCTATATTGTCGCACAAATTCTCCAGAAACCAAGTCCAACTTTTCTCTGACTCAATCTCCAAAACTCCAAAAGCAATAGGAAACATCCAATTGTGGCCATCAACTGTAGTAGCAGCTACTAGTTGTCCTCTAAATCTGCCATGAAGAGTTGTTGCATCCACGACCCAATAAGGCCTGCAACCATCCAGAAACCCTTGCCAGCAAGCTTTGAAACAAACAAAAGCCCTTCTAAAGAAATCCTTCTCCATTGTCTTTCCTCTTATTTTGTACTGAACTGTATGCCTACCTATCTGTACAACACTACCTGGACTAGCCATCTCCACTTCAGCTTTGAAGCTGTAAAGAAACTAAAAACTTTCATTCCATGGACCATTGATCCTATCAAGAGCCATTTCCTTTGCATAGAACATCCTCATGTAAGGTACTGTAATATTAAACTTTTCAGAAACTTTTTTTATGAGCATTGTTGCACCAAGTGATGGGTTCGCTCTCATCCAATCCATGATTGCATCTGCCAACCACCTAGTATTTGCTAGTTTGTTTTGTCCTTTGGTTGTCCCCCTTGAGGTGGACAAGAATGTTCGAACTGGTTACCTTTTATCTGAAACATAATGAAAATGTCAGGTACAATTAACAAATTCTACACAATGATCTAAAATACACAATTGGTTGTAATACCTGAACCAAACTGCTCCTGAGCATAGTGGATGCGTGCATCCTCCACCTACACCTCTTGTATGGGCACTTCACTATGAACCTTGCTGGCTCACTCTTAATAACAACATAATCATTATTGGTGTAGATGCAATATGTAGTAAGGGCATTACGACAGTCCCACATCGTTTCAAATACGGTGCCTTCTGAAATCTTAGGATCGTTCCTCTCCCACTCAATTACTGGCAAGTCCTCACCATTGTACTCGGCTAAAACGAGACTGCCATTGTTCTCCTCGTTCTCTTCTTCATCAGTGTCATCAAATCTGGCATCGTGGGCCAATCCCTCCGTGTATTGATCCTCTAATGCCTGTTTACTGAATCTATCTACCAATTCAGGAAACATCAACTCATTCTCATCATCTAGTAGAGGCGCTCCCTCGATAAGCTCTGCTTCGTCCTCCACACCGTCCGCACGAGCGATTTGGCTTACACTCGCACTGCGAACAGATGGTACTGTTGTGGACCTACAAGGAGTACGGGGATGCACACTATTAGCAGAGACAATAGAGACACATGATGCCCGACCACCCGATGATGCCTAACCACCAGATGATGATTTAGCCCTCTTTTCTGTGTGTTCAACTTTACGTTGCACATGAAGACGAATTTGACCAAAATGTTCGACAGCATTTAAAGAGAAAAGCATTACCAGATCAGCTTCGCTAGTTAGTGGGAGCAATCTTTGCTCGCTAATATTGAAATATTGCAAATCAACTGACTCGCCATTGCTCCAGGGGAATTTAGAATATATTTTATCTTTCAAATCTCTGAGAGTTATGGAGGTATCAACCACCATTAGAAAGTAAAATCCAGAGAGATATAGTTCACAACCACGAATTACGTTAGTATCGAGTTTAACCAACAGCCAAAATACCAGCGCGGGATCAATCCTATTCGAAAAGCAAGGTAGTTAGCTGAGCACCGACGATTCACGCTCAATTACTACCTATAATCAATCCACAAAGAGAAACAATACTTACCCAGATAGAATCCATGCGTTAGATCCCTCTGATTCCACCCAATCTTCTCCGCGCTCGACGGGGAGGACCGGTACACCCGCCGGTGTCGCATACTGTTCCGCGAAAGGAGTAGATCTAGCGGGGGAGGAAGCGGAGCCAGAGTAGGCTCCGCCGCTAGGGGGAGGGGGCAGCTCAGGGGCCGAGGACGACATAAGGTAGGAGGGGCTCTCAGGTAGGAGGGCATGCCGGCGGGGGAGCAGAGCGAAGGGGCGATGTGGTAGCTGTTCCAGGCTCGGAGCGAGAATGGCCGGTCCGACATGTCTCCATGCGGCCCCACCCTTCACCACGTATGCAAGACCCGTCCCAATGCGGGCCCACCCTTCACCACGTATGCAGGACCCGTCCCAACATGGCCCCACCTGTCAGCATGTAACGGTAGAGGCGACGTAATGTAACTCTCAACGCAGGACCCACCCAATACGGTCCCACCTATCAGCATGTAACAGTCAAGCCTTTAACCTGATGACATCCCCCATCCGAGCGCATGTGAGGGTTTTAGAATGGAGGGAGGGGAAAAGTGAGGAAAAACTAAGTGGCTAGGAAAAACGAGTACAACTAACGAACCAGGGGCACGAAAATAGAAATCTCTATTTAAAAATGATAGTTTTAGAGAATATATCTAAGATAATGAAAATTCAACTTAAGGCAAATAATAATTGAAATTATTATTCCCAAGCAAAAATTAAGTCAATAATAATAAAGGCTTAAACAATTTTTATACGATTTTTTATGAAATAAAAAAAGTGTAAATAATGTTTATTAAATCTCCACATTTTATTTTACATCAAAGGTGAAATATTTTATTTTTAATGTGTGGATTTTATTTTTGTGATCATTTTGGTATATTATATGAATTTTATGATTTAAATAATAAGATATGAGTTTCTAAGTATTTATTCATTTTAAAACATTTTAAATAATTCTTTTGGAATATATTATGTATTTTCTCAATTTGGTCATGCATGGAGACACGTCGGACCGGCCAAATTTCAGAAAACATTTTGTTTAATTGCCAAATATTTGATAGGTAGGGCCCGCAACATATTTAATTTCTAGAAATGATTTTCAGAAAATAGCTAATATAAAATGAATTATCACATCATGATGACGTCATCACGATTTTGTCGATTCATTGCATGCAGCGGTTTGCGGTTGGGCTCGTTAGAAAGAGAGAATCGAGGCAAACCTAAGGGTGGTGGTGCCGCTCGTTTTGTGTTGCCGAAGTAGAGATAACGATTTAGAGAGAGGAAGGGCTTGCAAGAACGAGTGACTCACCCTAATCACGATGGGATGGCCGACAACGACGATGGGTCAGAATCAATGGCGACGGCTGCTGCCAGCATCGAAGACTAGGGGTCGATTACTTCGATTGAGTCATCTTAGACTTGCAGAAGATGAGAGAGAGGAGGAAAGAGAGCACATGGATCACAGTGGTGCACTCTGATGGGCAATATATGGTTGGGAACAACGGGGCACCAAAGCACCTGGGTTTGGGTTTCCAGCCATGTAAGGAGAAGAAGGAAAGAAGGTATTAGGCTTTGTTTCTACGGCGAAAGGGTACTTGTAGACCTCATTTAAGACGGTAGCAAGCATCACAATATGGCGAGCATCGTGGCGAGGCAGGAACAATGTTAGCGAGGACAAGTAGGAGCTTCTCCGTCGTTGTCCTTCTGGTTGGAGGAATAAGAAAGGTAAAAGAAATCCGGAGCGGTATGGGCCTTGGTGGCTATTCTTGGGCCGTCTCATGGGCCACTCTAGTGGACTGGTTTGCTGGGCTGGTCTTTTTTCCCTTTTTCCTTTTTTCATTTTTTTTTTGTGTTATAGTTTTGTATTTCCAACTCTGTTTTGAATTTCAGTACGGGCTTTGAATTTATTTTAGTAAATTCCTTCACTAGACATATTTCTCTAAATGGAAGTGTATTTAATGTCTTCACATGAAGCTTTAGTAAGTGTTATATATTTACTTTATCTTCATTTCTACATGGGCTCTCATACATATGATCCATTTATAGTTTTCCTTATTTTTTACTAAGGATTCTATTCTTTGTAATTTCCTGTAATGATCTTGAGATATAATTAAGGAGCACTTAATTATTTTATATTCATTAAGAATTATTTGGTAGTAATTCTTACCTATGTGATCAATGTGACATACATAACAAATAGTAATTATTTTTACTAGGGTCTTAGTTCTAGATATTTACTTTGGACACTATAGGATTTACTACACTCTTATTCATTTGTGGACCTTGCTAAAGAGCTAGGGTTAAAGAACATTGCCTTTGAGTTTGTGATTATGTATGATATCCAAATCTAGAATAAGATGGGTAAGATTATTTTTCATTATGATTCATGATAAAATGTGACCTTGATTGTCTCCAAGAAATACTTGGTTTTAGTGTTAAGAATAATGAAATTGATATTATATTAGATGAATAGCCATAGGAAACATTCCTATGAACAATTGAAAACATGGAACTGTTTAATCCAAGGTCTTTGATATGGTTATGGTACTTGACATGGCTTAATATGGATCTTGGTTAAAATTTCATCAAGAATTTCATATCTTCCTTACTTGATAAGTCTTGGCTTCTAATTAATAAATATCTTTCCTAGATATACTATTTATCCATATTCATCATCCTCATGGCTAAACATGGTGACCTTACTTCTTAACCAAGCTCTCTCATCATTAGCCACTACTCCTATTCTCACTGATGAATCTCAAAAGTTTTTCACTTAAACCTATCATATTCATCTTCTAGATACACTTACTTATATCCTACTACTTATTATATCCTCTAATCCACTAAAATGGTGGATCCTAACTTCTATCACCAACTCACTTAACATCCATCACCAATATTCTTCCAATGGTTGTAATACTACCATATTCACTAGATCTCAAGTGATGAAAACTCTCTAGGAGAGGTATGTTACTACTTATATAATCCAAGATTGCTCTTATATGGGCTTGGACAAAATACCATGGCTTTAACTACTCCATGTAACTTAGATTCCATACTTCATTTTACACCATCTTGACTCCTAATAACCAACCTAGGATAGCTTAACTATACAAGGTTTGTCTAACTTTTCATACCAAGGTCAACTCTATAGTACATTGTCAAATTCTCTTAGTGAATTAAGAATGATTAACACCATCCTTGATCACATATAGCTTAGGTTTCCGGTTGGCTACACAAGATCTACTGTCAATTAAGCATTGAACCAACACCACATCTATTCTCTTAGAGGTTATATTTTACCAAGGAAGCTTACTCCATGATTATACCTACTTGACTCAATAATACTACTTATTGGTACTCTATCATCACTAGTTATCTTATAACTCCTAGTTATCAGCTCATTCTTAGCTCTAGATCATTCTTTTAGTCAACTCATAAGTGAGTTAACTACTCCAACTATCAAATGGGTTGATTCCCTCTAAGACTCTCATCCTACAAATGATGACACATTCTATCATAACTATTTTATCTTTTCTTATTTATTTCCTTTAAGTCTTTGGAAGGAATAATATAGTAGATCAAGAGTTTAAAGGTCAAGAATTGATCATTCAACATTGATGATCAACTTATAATAGAACATGGTCCAACACAAGTGATAATGGGTAAGATGGCAATAACTATATGATGAAGAGTCTTGGTTTTCTTTCTTTCCTACTCAACATGAGTTAAGGAGTTAGTGCTTAAGAAATACCATGATACTCATGGTATGATTGGTTATGAAGAGTATATATCAAGATGTGATTATTGAATTCCTTTGGCTTGAGTTATGTACTTGATGTTGTATCCATAAGTTGTTATAATAAATACCATGAAGTGATCTCTAGAAGATCTAGTACTAGTTCCTTAAGTAATGTGTCATTTTTTAGTTTTATTCCATTTGATCTAACCCATAGATCAAATCGCATTTACCCAAAAAAGATTTTAGCAAAGGTCCTCTTAAAACTTATCACACTCAACTTGATAATCTACTTCAAATCCATCAAGTTAAGAGAAGCTTTAATCACTTTGACAAGTTTTAATCAAAAGCGCGAAAATTATCCAGATTTTCTATGCATAAATACGCACATCAGATCTCTAATAATTCTAGCCTGTAATCCTAGGATATTACAAACTATAATATGATCTCTATCCCTACAGAAATCCCCAATTTTTTGGATTAATTGGATAGATACCATTGTAATTTCAGTCACTTGAGAAACGCCAGTACAACTTTTAACTTTTGAAACATTCCACTAAAATTCTACATACATTCCATATACGTCATTATGTCCATTTTGACACACATACCCCATAATATACACTTGTATTTCCATCATACATATGTATATACGGTGGCCTCCACTAGGTGCATTGCTTTAGACGGCTGCCGACTCTAGCCTTCCTCCACGTCACTAGCAAAGAGTATTTAAGCCATAATTCACAACGAGTTATATGTACGTTAAAGCACCACAAAAGCTGAAATCTGTTGTTAACTAACTAAATAGTGTACGATAAAATAGGGCAACCTTAGTGAACTTGCTAGAAAACACAGAGAGCAAAGAGAGGACGTCATATGTACGACCATTTTATTCTCAAAGAGCATAAATACAACATGTATATTTATTTATTATAAATATAATACTACAAAATAGCAAAACTATTATTACACAAAAATAATCTGGCAACACAAGCTAAATCTGGCGAGGCCCACCGTGTATATGTATGTACGATGAAAATATGAGTGTATATCATGTTATATGTGTGCTAAAATTGGCATAATGACGTCTATGGAATATAGAGAGAATTGCAGTGACGTTTTCAAAAAGTTAAAAGTTGCAATGGCGTTTCTTAAAATAGCTAGAATTCGTAGGGGGGGGGGAGGGTTGAGCAGGGGCTAGACCCCCCTAACCATTGGCCCCCCTCAGTACATAGGAAAAGATTTTAGTTCTAAACTAATGGTCTTATAAGCTTAATTAGTTAGCACTAAGCTCAAATTTAATTATTTAGTCGTGATGCCCTCTATCTAAGGATAAATGTAGTCCATGGTTTTTGTGTATTAGTCAATCGTAGTAACCCGTCCCCACATTTTTCGTTTGTGTAACTAGACTTAGTAGGTAGCACCATATGATCAATTGAATGGACGCTTTCCGCCGTCGCTCGCTCCTACCCAGTTGCCAGATGCCGCGGTCGCGACGCCATGTTAGCCATCCCTGTTGTTTACCGGTTTTTACCTTTGTTAATCCCGCCGCAATGCTGGCGATAGGCGTGTTGTGCCATCGAGTATACGAATCAATCTTCCTCACTCGAATTGAAGGTACCAAGTTAGGTTTTTATTGATAGATTGCATAACATGTAATCTAATTGACTAATTTATAGAAAAATATGTCTTTTGTTTGATGTTTGCTTGGTGACGACGATTTATTGCATAATAATTTCTATATTGGAAAAAATATACTAGGAAGGTCACCTGCAATGGAATTATCAAACTTATACTCGTAGAGACAAAGTTGATCCAATATGAACTTATTTTCTGTTTTGTATTGTTCAAGATTTAGTGCTACATATCAATGTCAGTTCTATGCCGAGACTTTGATATATTGTTATGGTTTTTGTCCAAACATTTTTTCTAACACAAAATGACACGTAGTTGTAGGCTTTGCGAGAAAAAAAATCTTATGTATGATCATCAATATCTTCGTCCCCCTCAATGTCCAATCCTGGCTCCGCCCCTCCTTGTATTCTTAAGAGCCCTAAGTTTGACAAGCTCGTCTAACAACCTTCGACGTGACTTCACTAACCTATATTGGAAGGCTCAATCTCCTCCATATATAGTGCAAACATTTGGCATATGTGCCCGACCAAATCCTCCTCTAGAAAGAGGATTGTTTGGGCAGATTTGAAAAAGTGTTCAGAAAAGTGTTCGTCGTAAGCCCATAGAGGAACAAGGTGTTGGACATGATCTAGGTTCTTGGTAGACTAATTTGGGAGAATCTTGACTTAGTGGTTCAGTTTTTTTTGTCTGGGGCTTCAGTGAGTTACATTCACTACTTTATCCAAGTGAAGTGCATTTGGCTCCTTTTGGAAGAACAAAATGCCAAGGAATTGACCAAAATGACGCTATAATTCTCTGCATTAGATGGACTCTTTTTAATTATCAAATGCTCCCGTCCACGTTGATTTCTTTTAAGGACGAGACTACAGTTCGTGTCCGTAGAGATTATAGGGCATCTTTGATTCAAAGGATTATTAAAGCGTAGGGAATAAGAAACACACAAGACTACAATGTCGTACCCATTCAAATCCTTTGGGATTTCATATGCGCCAAAGTTTTTTGTTTTGTTTTGTTTTTTTACATGAGAAACAAAGGTTTCTCAAAGTGAATGTTAAAATTCCTATGAAATCTATTGCAAAGATTCTTTTGAGAAAAATCCTATGTGAGTCAGTCATATAAATCAGAAAACAACCATAGAAAATTTTTCTAAGGAATTGAATCCTCCAAAACTAGAGATGCGAGTGGGTCACAATTAGGGTACCTTGTGCCCTCTTTAATTGAAAAATGAAGTGCAATTTCAAATCACGTCTCTTTTTGTAAAACTATTTCATTCTTTTGAACTAAAAAGCGGGAGGAGGTACCCTTGCATCTCTATCCAAAATTTCTATGCAAATCATTTGAGACAAAGAGGCCCTTATGCACCAAAACAACTGAAAAAAGTTTTGCTCCATGTCCATTTTTCTCTATCCATGAGTTATTTTTTCCCCATATATCTTGATGCATTCCAAGTGCCTCTTTCAAACTCTGCTGTAATATCTTAACCAGGACCGGTCAAGGAGGAAGAGATGGATAGTTCCCCATCACTAGAGCCGCTCATGTCATGTGTCGTCTGCCTCTGCCATGGGGTCGTGAATGAACGCTCTGGGTGTCTCGTGCTTGCCTTGCCTGCATTGCAGAGAGCAGACCACAGAGCGAGCACGTACGTCTGTTCCAGACGCATAGCCAGATGAGGAGCGGGAATCCAGAACCCCGCGTCCAGCCGGTCGTTGCGCCGCTCGAAACCCTAATCGTTTCCATCTGGCGCTCGGGACCGGCAGGAAAGAGAAGAGAAGCGAGGCGCGAGCGGAGCCAAGGGAGGGGCAGCGCTAGACGCGGGGAGGGGAGGCGGGTATTGGCCGTGGCCGCTGCGCCGTCGTTTGTCTCCGTCCACAGTCTATGGGGGTCCTCGCCTCCCTCTGGGACATGGCAGGAGTAGGAGGCGGCAGCGGGGGGGAGTCTTGATTGCCGCCATCAATACGCATTCATTTGCTCTGCCGCATCTCGACACAACAGTTCCAGCAGCAGCGCAGTGACCGACGAGGACCAGCAGGAGCTCCATGCCCATGGCCGCATCCGTCTCTCCATGAGAGGGACCGCACGCGCCTGCCGCCGTGAAGTACAAGTACAACCTCGTCGAAATCTGTTTGACTGTTCTTCCATGCTGTAATGTCGGGGGCCACCTTGTCTAAGACTATGAACAGAGGTTGCCAAATTACCTCAGCTTATCGTGAGCTGGACACTACTAGCAATTAGCCCTAGTGTCCCCTGTACAGTGTTAGCGTGCACATGGACGTATTACGGTCGACACAGGCTACCTTTCCATGGGAGCCAGACGACTGCATCATGGAGCTGGGTTCTAGAGACTAGAGCCATGCTAGCCAGTCAGCCTGAAAAGACGACGGCCTACTGATTCATTCAGCGCTGCTCGAAAATGTCCAAAAAGAGCAGAAAGGATTCATATCGAGACTCGGCCGTGATGAACAATCATGGCAGGTCCGGGATTCTCTTAACCGAAGCAAAGCAAAGTGAGCACATCGAAAGAGCAGAAGAAAAAAATACTATAGATCGATGGAGCAGCTCTCGCTCCGTCCCTCAAAAGAACGAAACCACGATAAGGAAAACTCGGCACGCCATCATGCTCCCTACTATCGTGGTTTTGTATCCATGAAAAGGCTGCACGCGCACACGCCCCGTCCGGGCTCTTCCTTTGTTGTCTCGGTCTCCCCTTTTCAAGGCTCGCTCTATGTTTTGCCGCAACTCACCATGCTGCAATTGAGGGCTCTTTTCATCATTTTCACGGCTCCTCTGTTTCTTGGGAGGAGCACGTGTGAAATTTCTCACGGATGCCTAGGCATGAACTGAGCCATGATGGTATCATCACCATGCGCGACATGCTGCTGCTGGTTTGCTCCCTCTTGGCTGCCTAAAGGCATGAACTGAGCCATGATGGCAAGGATCTCCGAATCCATGTAACTCTGGTGAAAAGTCAGGCCCAATTTGGAGTCATCGTTACCTTAACCACATATGGACACTTTAACAAAATTAAACGCACTGTTAGAGAGGATGAGCAGAGTACCCCCAAGAGAGAGAGAGAGCGGATGAGCAGAGATGCCTTACCTTAACCTGTATTTCTTGTACAATGCGTACGCTCCTATCATGGCAAAAACAAGACTGAAGAAAATAACCCGCATGAAGCTCCACCCAACCGAGGAGGCATCCTGTTTTGACCGCAGGGAGTTCATAAACAGTAGTACTATACTTCTTCTCAGATTTAAACTTAAAACCATATTTTGGAAAAAATATTCAAAATGAGGGATAAACAACCCGGCCTCTGCATCAATCATGCACAAAATCTCATTTATTACTGAGTTTGTCAAGCATCAAACTAAAATCCACCGAATCACACAAAGTCAACACGTGTATAAGCCAAAGGAAATAACAAGCAAACAGACTAAACATTATCCAATCTATTAGAATGTCGTTAAGAAACATGGTTGTAGATATCCGAAGCGAACATAATCGGCTGCAAAAAAAATTGTGCCTCCAACCTTGTTAAAAACAATGTTATTCATGCAGCTCTAGATAGATCAACATAAGGCAAAAACATCTATGCATATTACAGCCTTAAAAATCTTTTCAATGTTATTCAACCAATTTCTAAACATATTTGTGATAGTGGTTGGTGGAGGAATATTGAAAGTAGAGAAAACAACATGCCATACAAATTGCACAAAAGGACTAGAAAAAAATAAATGCCGAATGGTTTCATCAAGATCACAAAAAATACATTTGGTACTTCCCATCCATTTTCTTTTAGGAATGTTTTTTTTTGTGCTTTTCTATTAAGGAAACACATGAAAATATTTAACTTTAATGGAATTTTACATTTCCATAAGAATTTTTGAGGAAAAACATATCGATCATTCATAATATTTGCATACCTAGATTTAATCGAGAAAATGCCAGAGGGAGTGAGATTCCAAACAAATATATCTGGTTCATCATAATTATTTATATGCGTCAGTCTTTGGCATAAATGAATCCATGATATCCAATTATTACCGGACAAAGTTCTTCTAAAACTTATATTCAGTGGAACGTGAGCTAGAACAACCGCAAAAAAATTTCGATGCACCATGTTATATAAAGATGGATATTGATGAACTAAAGACGAATCGCATAACCATACATCCTCCCAAAATCTGGTACATCTACCATTACTAATACTATTAAAATGACCTCTATTAAAGAAAAAATCTTTAACCCGCATTAAGCGCTTCCAAGAAGGTGAGTCTGTAGGTTTAATTTCAACCTGAGCCAGGTTTTTATTTCTGAGGTATTTATTATGTACCAACTCCTGCCATATTCCATCCCTTGTAAACATTTTGAATAGCCATAAATTGAGCAAATATATATTTTTAGGTCTTAGTACCTCTATACCAAGCCATGCGGCTTGTGATCTTCTCTCTCTTGTGATCTTTTCTCTCTTGTTGAGCTCTCTTAATTACAGCCCAGTTGATCTTCGAGGGATCATAGACATCACGACAGATGTAGATGTCACTTCAATCTTCATCGGAATTGTTGTTGTAGAAGCTTGGATCGAGATACTCCTTGTACCCCGGGCTAAACCTCTCCACCTCCTCATCGTCGTCCTCTATGGACGGGCTGCGAGAGCGGTCCCTGGAAGGAGCAATGAGACCCAAGGGTTTTCCACGACCTGGGACGGGATAGTGCATGGCTAGATTGGTTCCTAAAGATTATGATTAGAGAGAGAGACAATGACAGTATATAAGGGGGGGTCAGAGGTCGGTAAAACTCGCGAGAAACACCAAATTCTTGCCCAAGAAAAGAATCTTAATGAAACAGGGAAAGAAATCGCGGATTTGGAGGAGTCCTGCCGTGTAACGACCAACTATACGGGCGCGGCCCATATAGCTCCGACCGTATAGTTGGTTCCGGGCAGATATTTCCAAATATCTCGACTCCAGGTCGATTAAGTTACTGACTCGGAACCGACAAAACCCCCTTTTTTGGAAAAACGAAAACGTAAACGAAAATGTCTGAGAGTTTAACGACCAACTATACGGTGGGAGGATTTTCTCTGGCCGTATAGTTGCGACCGTATAGATCCAGACATCAAAATCGAAAATGTCTGAGAGTTTAACGACCAACTATACGGCGGGAGGACTTTTCTCCGACCGTATAGTTACGATCATATAGTTTCCAGGCAACAAAACAATTTCGCAAAGAAGATACAGAAGGTTTAACGACCAACTATATGGCCGGAGATTTTTCTCCGATCGTATAATTGCGACCGTATAGTTGGTAAAAACCTTCAGAAACTTCAGAAAAATACGAGGAATTCAAAGGAAAAAAATTCAGAAGTAAAATTTGTGAAAACAAATCACTTATTTGAGTAAGAACATTTACCGTCTACTTATTCGGGGATGACAAGCTCCTCCAACAACAAAGACTTCTTCTCTTTTAGAGGAATTGTCCTTAGTTCATTTAATAATTATCGTAAACGAAAATCACCAGGACTAAAGTTCCTTTCAATAAGATTGTTGTCTTGCTGGACGAATATGGACATTGTATTCAACATCTTTATTTCTTACCTCTACATAATCTGCAACTCAAATTCTTGAAGTAAAAGGATCCAACGGATCAGTCTTGGCTTATGATTTTTCCTCTCAAGGAGTTCTTTTAAACCATCATGATCCGTATGAACTCTTACTTTTGCATCAACTATATAAGAACGAAATTTATTGCAATAAAAAAATACAGCAAAAAGTTCCCTTGAATCCTTAGGATAATTCTTTTGAGCACTATTAAGAGTTCTACTAGCATGATGTATAATATTAAATCTGCGACCCATATGCTGTCCTAGAGTTACCCCTACAACATCATCACTAGCTTCACATATTAAGTCAAAATTCATATCCCAGATAGGTGGTTTAATGATAGGAGCATGGGATAAATCATATTAAGTTTATCAAAGGCTACAAGACATTTATCATCAAAATTAAATCTTACTCCCTTTTGCAGAAGGTTAGTCAAAGGTTTAGATATTCTAGAGAAATTCCTAATGAACTTTCTATAAAAACCCACATGACCAAGGAAACTTCTTATACCTTTTATATCCCTAGGTTGTGGCATTCTCTCTATGGCCTCAACCTTAGCTCTATCCGCTCCAATTCCCTTACCTGATACCTTATGTCCAAGGACTATACCTTCTTTGATCATAAAATGACACTTTTCCTAGTTTAGAACAAGATTGGTTTCTTTACAACGCTGTAAAACTCTTTTGAGATTATCCAAGCAACTAGTAAACGAAGTTCCATAGACAGAAAAGTCATCCATAAATACTTCCATTATAAGTTCTATAAAAATCCGCAAAAATAGTAGTCATGCATCTTTGAAAAGTAGCTGGAGCATTACATAAACCAAAAGGCATACATCAGCAAGCATGTAAACCATAAGGACTATTGAAAGTTGTTTTAAGTTGGTCATCAGGATGAACAACTATTTGAGAAAAACCAGAGTATCCGTCCAAGTAGCAAAAAATGAGAGTGGTTTGCTAACCTCTCTAAAGTTTGATCTACGAACGGTAAAGGATAGTGATATTTCCTATTTTCCTTATTCAATTTCCTGAAATCTATACACATCCTATGTCCAACAATAGTTCTAGAAGGTATCGATTCATTGTTTTCATTAGGAACAACATTAAAACTGCCCTTCTCAGGGACATAATGAACATGACTTACCCATTCAGTTTCTTTTACATGATAGATTATACCTGCGTCCAATAGGCGTACTATTTCTTTTCTTACCACTTCCTTCATTTCGGGCTTCAGTCGTCTATTAAATTCCGCAACTAGTTTAGCACCTTCCTCCATGAATATTTGATGGACGGTTATCATGGGACTAATGCCTTTCAAATCATCCATTGAGTACCCAAAGGCCTTACGGTGCTCCTTAAGTACTTTCATGAGTTCTTATTCTTCATCTCCTGAAAGTTTAGCACTAATAATAACAGGAAATTAATTTGTATCGTCTAAAAATCTGTATTTAAGATTATTCGGTAGAGTCTTCAATTCTGGGGGTGGTAATTCCCCGTCCCCTCTATTTTCTGGCTCTTCGAAAGCCTCATTATTTGGAGGCCCTATAATGGGAATTGAATCGAATTCACCTTCTAGTTCTTCTAGGGACTTGTCCTCCATAACTATTTCTTCATAATTTGAGTCTTCATTTACGTATTCTTCTTGATCACCAAAGAAGAGAGCTGCCATTTCCTCAATAGTTTTATCTTTCTCTTCTTCTTGTATTTATAGAGGTTTGTCTTTAAATTTGGAAAAGTGGAATTCTTTTTTTGCTTCCCCAAGCTTAAGAGACACATTCTCCTTTTTGAAATCAACTTTGGCACCTACATCACTCAAAAAGTTTCTTCCAAATATAATTGGGAAAAGAGTGTCAGCTGGCATATCAACAACTACAAAATTGATAGGAAAGTTTTTATTGCTAATTGTGACAGTTGCATCTTCTACTACTCCCATTGGAATTCTAAAAGTTTTATTAGCTAACATGATCATCATATCAGTATTTTCAATTGTAGCCGGTTCTATTTCTTCTTTTATTTATAAATAAAAATTATAAGATATAACATTAACTTCGGTGCCAAGATCGCATAAACCATAATGCGAGGTTTTCTTAAATATGTAGGGAAGAATAGGCTTACGGACATCTTTTACCTTTTTTTACCTTCAACCAATACGGAAGTCTCTTTATCAAGTTCAGCTATGTTGCAATGTGCATACATAGACATAATTGCTTCCTTGGTTACCTTGTCATCTTTAGTTTATTCCAGATGTTCCTCAACTTCTGGCATACATTCCTCTTCCTTCTTTTCCTATACTGCTTTGACCTATTCATATTCAAGAATATGCTTTTGTGCAGTGTTAGGGAAAGGTATCTCATATATTGGTTCTAGGGAGGCCAGTGTTGCTTTAACTTCTCTTTTCTTCTCAGGTTTGGGTGATGGATCATTGATGGCTCAAAATATATTCGAGCTTGTTGGGAACCCCAAGAGGAAGGTATGATGAGCACAACAGCAAGTTTTCCCTCAGTTATGAAACCAAGGTTATCGAACCAGTAGGAGCAAGGAAACAACTGCAAGGTGTTGCTAGAAACTTGGGATCCTACACAACACAACCATAGAACTTTGCCCCAACTTATAGTGAGGTTGTCAATCTCACCGGTTTTGCTAAAAACAAAGGATTAAACGTATAGTGTGGAAGATAGTAATTGCTTACAGAAAGTAAACAGTAAATGGTAAACAGTAGATGGTATATGAATGATAAAAACATGGATCGGGGTCCATAGTTCACTAGAGGTGTTTCTCCTTAAGATAGATAACATATTGGGTGAACAAATTACAGCGGGGCAATTTCAGATTTGAGAAAGCATAACAATGCATATACTAGAAATCTTGACTTCTATGAGATTTGATTGGGCATTACAACATTATACATAGACCGTAATCCAATTGCATCTATGACTAATAATCCACCTTCAGGTTAGCATCTGAACCCCTTCCAGTATTAAGTTGCAAGAACAGATAATTGCATTAAGCAAAGTGTGTAAAGTAAACAATATGATCGCCCCATGGACAAAGGATTGTTGTTTCCTCCCTAGTAGCAACAACACATCTACAACCTTAGAGATTTCCATCACTTCCCCAGATTACTAGAGACATGAACCCACTATCGAGATAAATACTCCCTCTTGGAGTTGCTAGCATCTACTTGGCCAAGATAGCTACTAACGATGGAGAGCATGCAAGATCACAAATAACATAGACATGATAGAATCAATAATCAATCTGAAATAGCATCTCAATATCCATCGGATCCCCGCAGACACAACATGTAAGATTACAAATAGATGATCTTGATCATGAACGGAGCTCTCAAGATCTAAACATGATAGCACAAAGGAGGAGAACCAACCATCTAGCTGCTACATGGACCCGTAGTCCAAGGGTGAACTACTAACGCATCACACCGGAGGGTTGCATGGTGATGAAGAAGGCCTCCAGGATGATCTCTCCCCTCCGGCAAGGTGCCGGGAAGAGCTTCGGATCCCCCTGATCTAGGGATGGAGTGGCGGCGGCTACAGACTCTTTCGTGGATTTTTCATTGTGTACTTAGGTTTTTTGTCCTGGGAGGCTTTTATATGCGAAGGGGCAAGGTCGGTGTGGCCGCCCTGGTGCGCCACTTCGTCTCTCCTCCGGACTTCGTGTTGCTTCGGGTAAAATACTGACTTTGGATTTTGTCCCGTCCAATTCCGAGTTTCTTTACTAGCTTTTCTGAAACCAAAAACAGCAGAAAATAGGCAACTAGCACTGTGGCATCTTGTTAATAGGTTAGTTCCAGAAAATGTATAAAAATACCTCAAAGTGTGAACAAAACATAAGAAAGTAGATACTAAACAAGCATGGAACATCAAAAATTATAGATATGTTTATGATGTATCAATCATACTTGACCAAACCCTCTTTTGGAGCTTTGATATGTTTTGTAAAAGCTTTAACAACATGCAACACAAGATATGAATCCAAATAAAGTTCTTTAGATAATTCTTTAACATGGCCCTTTTTGTTATAGTCATAATCTATTTTTATGCCTCCTTCGCTTCCTAGACCCAAATTCCATGAAACTCTATGATCGTGAATTCTATTAAGTAAAACCCAAGCTTTAGTTATAGGTAGATTTATAAAGGCTCCTTTCGTGAAAGAGTCTAGGCAAATCATGATGAGGACATTTATTAAGTAAATCTTTAAATCTGATATAATCTCTTACTAGTCCTGCATTAGGATGATTCCTCCAAGTCATTATATGACGCCTAATTCCAAAAGATTTTGATAATGGATAATATTTTGCTATAAACTCATAAGCTAAATTATCCCAAGTGGTAGTGGCTTCTGAGGGTAGAGATCTATACCATGAGAGAGCTGTAGTAGTCAAAGTCTGACTAAAAAGTTTAACCCTTACCTCATTAGCTTTGTATCCCGGTAATTGGAAAGTCCCACATATATCTTTAAAACATGCAATATGCTCATATGGATGAGGATCTTCTTCATCCCCAGTAAATTGCTTCTTGTGTAGAATACCAAGTAGTAGAGGATTTATTTCAAACCCCCTTGTATTCTTGTTGGATTTGTCTCTTTTATTAATATCATAGGGCTTCCCAAAGTGGCTGAGTGGGTTAACACTAGCCATATGCTCAAACTCCATCATGTTGGTGAAAACCTGTAACCCAAAACAAAACTTAGCAAGACAAAAATAAATAAGCAGAACTAAAAGACCTACAGCGCTGAGCTCCCGACAATAGCGCCAGAAAATAGCTTGATGACTGCAAGTGCACAGATCGTTTGTAGCTAGTTTCGAAATAAAGATATCGATCCCACAGGGAGCAGGAGTTTGAAGTCTGATAACTCTTGAATTAAATACTATGATAGAAATGCTAAATAAAGTTCTAAGTAACAAGATAAAATGCGATTATTCTGTAAAAAGGTGTTTTGGGGTTTTTGGTATAAGGGGACAATAAGTAAAGTAAAATAACTGAACACAGAAAGTAAGTATCACGTATGTAAAAGGGATTGGAACTGCAATAGGAAAACGCACTCTTAGGGAGTAGCGGATACACCTCTAGCATTATAAAGAACTAAGGTAGAGATTATTATCATGAACATTCTCAAATATGTATGTGTGGGAGGAACTCCCTATTTGGACAAATAGGCAGCAACCACTGCTCACATCATCCTCATAACCACATCAGTCAGCAATCTATTGGAAATATGCCCTAGAGACAAATAATAATAAGTATTATTATCATATTTCATAAAGTTTATGATTAAGTTTATATCATGCTATAACTTTATAGGAAACATCTATGCACGTGTGATATATAAACAACTAGGGGTTCCCGGTGAAACTCTAGTCACTGGTTCGTTGGTCAATAGATGATCAAGGTTTCCTGATCATGTGGCATTGATGCCAGTTGGAAATGGAGTCAACTCATTCTGAGAATGAGATGATGAACCAATACCCAACATAAACATCGTGACCCAATCATGTCATAAAATTCAAGTTATGATGATTATAATAGACCTTGTAGACTATTCCTTAGACCGTGAGACTATATCAATCACTGTCTCCCGAGAGTGCTTAGATAGCATCAAACGTCACTAGTAATACAGTGACAATAAAGGAGTGTTCAGGTATTCGGATGAACCGTAGAGGAAATATATGTCAAGAGCGGGATTTGTCCATCCGCATGACAGAAAGATACTTTAGGGCCCACTCGGAGAAGTTATATCCAATAGATGCGCAACGTATGATTTGATCACAGGGATATCACTCGTCGAAATGAGTCAAGTAGCATTGTTTGGTAACGAGATTGAACATGACATGGTGATGTCATTGATCAGATCTTGGGCAATTCAAGTATCGAGAGACAAAAAGAATAAGATGCGATTGTCCCGGTTCACACGACAAAAGATTCTTCGTGGAATGCATAGGGGTCACATGGCCATCCAGGTCCCTCTATCGATCATTGTTCCAGGAGTGTCCCGACCATGTCTGGAGTGTTCCCGAACCATGGGGTATCACGCTTAAGGGCTTGATGATGCTTAGAGAGTGTTTACAAGATTAGTGGAATCACCGAAGAAGAGAAGAGAGAAAATCGAAAGGGTTTCGGTAAGTCCGGAGGATGTCCAGAGTGGAGGTGGAAGGTGTTCCATAGCCATGGAGATTGAATAATATGTGAATGAATGTTAAATTTTGATTTAATCATTTTTTCATAATTATTTAATAAAAGAGAAATCAATTAAAGGTCAAAAAGGCTTAATGGGCCAATTCCGAAGGGAGAAGGGACCATGAGGGAAAGGCAAAAGGAGGAAGGGGCCAAGGGGGTGGATGCCGCCCTAGTGGGCCAGCCCCCCACCTGGGGCCCATGGGGGTGGTCGGGGGCGCCTCCCACTCCCCCTCTCCCATGATTAGTCCCACCCTAGGACTTTGAGGGAGGTAGTACCTCCCCTCCCCCTATATATAGTGGGGTATTTTGACCAGAAAATACACAACAAATATTAAATGAATGTTTCCTCACTTTTGGGGAGACCTCCAATTGATATTATCTCTCTCCCATGACCTTGGTCCCAAGTTTGGACTGCGCGAACAAGAGACATCTTCACCGCAGAGCACCGTCGCGCTGCGGGATTCAGATCCAGGAGCTCTACTTCCGCAACTCCTGCTGGATCGGGGAAGCGGGAGTCATCATCAAGCACCGGATGCATGTAACTCCCCGCGAGGTTTCACACTTGAGGCACTCAAGTCGTTAGATTCACAGGAGCGCAAGGACCTCATCACGACCTTGAGGTTGGCTTCGGCTCGTCTACATCAACCACGTTCTCCTGAGCATTGACAATGCTTTTCGGTCTTCAAGGGTAAGTTTGTGGAAAGCCCCTCCCGTTACTGCATTACTAATAGATAGGTCCTAGCAGCATCAGGGGTTCAGGGGTGTAGGGTAAAAATTTATTATTTTCATACGCGAACCCCTACAGTGGTATCAGAGCTAGCTCTATGCGTAGTATTGCTAGTACGGGTAGAATGCACGAGATGTAGCGTGTGGGCATTGATCTTTTACTTGTTACCCTCCCACGTGTACTTGTGTATACCGCAGTAATGCTTGATGAAGGGGCCCCCAACCGAATTTACGCTTTCATTTGCGAGACTGGTCCATGCTTGACATACGGCTTGTACCGTATAAAGTGGCTTTGGGGGGTGTATGTCTCTCTCGCATTAGTTGGTATGACATTTACAATGGAGGGCCCCGAAAGGAGTATAGTATAGACAACTACTTGATCAATGTTGTGGTGAAAGTTCGTAGGTAAGAACGGTTCTTGTGCGAAAGCCCATTCAGCCACGTAAAACATGCAAAGATAAAGTAGAGGCGTCTAACTTTGTTTTGCAGGGGGCGTTGCTTTGTGATATGGTTGTGGAAAAGGTAAAGTGATTAGCTTGTGTTACAAAGTAGTAGTAGATAGTCACGGAGGTTACGGACTACCACGCCTGAAAGACACTGGTACCCTGGTGTCTACGGCGCCAGAACCCTGGCGCCGGAATCCGGTGACGCTGGATGGAGATCACGATGTGAAGGACCATATCACATCGCATTTACATTCAATGTTATTGTTTGTATATCTTATTGTGTGCTAGTATTAGATACTCGACGCTAGCCTAATAAGATGATCCCTGTTAAAATTACCAATGATTACGTTCCTCCTTAGTGTGCACCATCAAGAAAGTTCTTCGGTATGAGGCAGTCCATGATGATGGGGTGTCAGACATATCTACGTTCGCATACAATGGGTGTAAGCCATGTTGCATAGAGAATACACTAAGGTTGAGTTGGCGAGCCTAGCATGTACAGACATGGCCTCTAAACACGAATGGTCGAAAGATCGAGCACGAGTCGCATGAATGATGTGACCGACATTTAGCGTCCACCCTAAAACCCACATTGATGTCCGTGATGATCGGGGAGATGTGGGGAAAAGGGGTCGTGTTATGACTAGAACCCTTCAGGGGATAGGTGTTTCTGAGTGGAGTTATTATATTAACTCATTTAATTATAAAATTATTCTAAATTCCTTCTACAATTATAAATGTAGAAAATGGTTCTCCCCGATTCTACCTTTCTTATTGACAATTGGTTAGAAGGAGAGAAGCTCAGGCTAGATGGATCAAACTTCTCTGTATCGGTTGCGCATCTCCATGTTCTCCTTAGCGAGAATAACGTGGTTGACTATATACTCAACGAGATGGATTTGGATCAGCCTAGTGACCTAGAGACCCTAGAGCAGCGGGAAGACCACTATTACCGTTGTAAGATGGCCTCCTTCATTTCAGTTACAATGCATTTCGGAATGGTGGATGAGCAGTGGCCTGTCGTGGGTAATGTTGACCCTCGTATGGTAATGCTACAGCTTAGGACACATTTCATGGAACAAGCACGCATATGGGAGCATGAGCTGATGGGAGATTTCCTCTCCATAAAGATGGAGGAGAACTCCTCACTAGACGATCACTTGTTATGCATATATGATGCATACATGAGTCTTGCATACTTCCTGGAAAACTAGTTCGCAAGCTCTTTTGCAATAGGCGTGCTGTTGCGGTTGCTGCCACCAAGTTACCAAGCACTTGCCAGGATTTGCATTATGAGAGGCGACGCGGAAACACAGGATTTCCACGAGTTCATATCACATTTTAGGGATGTGATGGTTGAACCCATTGTCGTTGAGGTCATCAATGACAAAGATATATATTTGATATACAATTTTATAAATGTTATAATCTTGCAAACACATGTCGCAGTGTTAAGTATATTTGATACTTGTTCTATTTTGCTAAAAATAGGTCCTTTTGCATAGAGGTGCTTGCTGGAGAGGAGGTGACGTTGCGTGTTGATGGCGAGCATGATGACGATGTCCAACGACACTCTCCCTCGACATTTATTACTTAGTTTATGGTTTTGGATGATTATTGTAATCAAAATATTGTGAACTTCTTTAGTGTGTCTCACACTTTGTGAGACGGATATTCATATGAGCTTGTAACAAACAGTTGTTCCACTTTTATGAATGATTTCTATTCATGTTCATATCTTGTTCGATTATGTGTGAATTATCCTTGGTATGAAACTAATTGATAATACATGAACATTTGTAAAATATTGAAATGCCTTGGAAAATACCCAAATAATGATATGTTCATTACTAAATGAAACCATCGTTTAAATTCAAAGTTTATTGATAATATGTGAAAGACACCTGTACTCTTGTCACATATGAATCATGCCTAAGTTTGGCAAAATAACTTAAGAACCATGTATTACTTGAATACAAAGTATTTGATGAATTGTTAAAGAGAATACATATTCGATGTATTGTAGTTTAACAAAATGGTGATTATCATTATATGATTGTTTAAATTTTGTAATGAAGTTTACCGAAGGAAACATAAGTATGAAACTATTTGATATGATCAAAGTATTTCATCAACAAAGGGTATTAAAGATAAAAGAGAATCTAATCACTGTGATTTGATCAATAGTAATGGAATTCGACTTTATAAGAATGGCATAAATAAAAAATTGTGGAATGCAATGCGTTCGAAATGTCAAAAATGCAAAGCATCACAATATGATATTAGATATCAAAGTGGGTGAATAGATGGCACCAAATAAATCGTTGTAGTGTAGATGTAGAGACTATTAGTTAGAAATAGTTAGCACTCAATTAAGACATATAGTGAACCATCTGGATTCGTGAGATCGGCTCCATATCTAGTATGGATCATCGTAAAAGTTTTGGAGTTATTCGATATAACCAAAACAATAATGAATAAGTCCTTGTAGAGTATTCATTGGAAATTATGAATACAATAGCCATAGCTAGAACTAAAAGAGAAGCAAAACTAGTATTGCTTGGATTTTGGTGCATTCTCGAGAAAGTTCACATTCAGTGGTATCTCTCGATTATGAAAGCTTCTAGGAGATAGTGAGAAACATGATGAGGATTCAAAACCCTGCATCAGAGTGTTGAGAAGCGCAACAGAAAATGTTCGTAAACGATACTCTTCACAAAGGAAAGAATCAATGATAGTGATCATTGTGTTTTGCCTACTCGTGTTTTCACTACATGAAGTAGGATTCAAAATGTAGCCCATATATTTTATGGAGACATTGTGAATCATTTGTCATGATTACCGGAATATGACATACCTACGAACTACTAAGGAAATAATGGTAATCTAAAGATATCAGAAATCCCAAAGCAAAATTAACTTGAGATTAGAAAGCAATTCGTTGTTGAATCTTACAAGTAAAGGGGTTACTTGGATTTTCCCAAATGACTGCAAAGCCATAGTGGAAAAAGGGGTGAATGACAAAAGCACAATTTGTCAAGTATTGGATAAACTCAAAAGAATTTGATTCAAGTGTGCTGAAAGTCTGGTGGATTTAAAACTGGTAAAGTACTAGTATCTGATACATTGCAAATGTATCTATAATTTTTGATGTTCCATGCTTGGTTTTATCTACTTTCTTGTGTTTTGTCCACACTTTGGAGTACTTTTCATATGATTTCTTGGACTAACCTATTAACAAGAGCCACAGTGCCAGCTGCCTGTTTTCTGCTGTTTTTGGTTCCAGGAAAGTCAGAAAATGAATATTCTCGGAATTGGACGGGACAAAAGCCAAAGTCTCTATTTTTCAGAAGACATTTGGAGCCAGAATACGAGGCGGAGAAGGGCTGGGGCCTGGCCACACCACCTGGCCGCGCGGCCAGGCCTAGCCCACACCAGGGGGTGGTCTGGCCGACCCTAGCACCCCCTCGTCCTCTCCTTCCGCCTATATATTGCCTTCGGGACCAAAACCCTAAGTACCCGATCAAAAATCCATGAAAGAGTCTGTAGCCACCGTCATCTCCATCCCTAGATCGGGAGTGTCAACACCCGGATTTTTAATCCCAGATGCCCATTATGCCATACCTTGCAATCCCAAGATTACCATTTTTGCGAGACATAACGGATTGGATATCACAGTACATCATCCATTACATACCATACATAATGTTTTACACAAATAAGGATCTCATGATCCAGTCTTTAATACAACAAGCAGCGGAAATAAAAGATAAGCGTAGTGGTGGGGTCCATCTTCAGGGGCACAGGCAATGCTGACGAAGGCAGATAGTCCTAGTTATCATAGCCGTCCTGCTGACCATCATCTTGATAATCTCCTTAATAGTCTGGCCATGATAATAGCCAGGGACAAAAGCCATGAGTACTCTTTAAGTACTCGCAAACTACTATTAACAGGTACTATAGTTCTAAGTCAAAGTGCTAAATCTAAGTTTAACTATCAAGTTAAGTTTGAAACCTAAGCTGAGTTCAGAAGCAAAGAAATATAAAGTAAAGTTCTAGAATCACTTAAGTTGGGAAGCTATTATCATCAACACAACCCTGTTGTGGTCAAGTCAAAGATTTATCATTACTTCAAAGTATTTAGAAAACATCTGACAACGAAACAATATGGCCATTCCAACTGTCCATAACCGCGGACGCGGCTATTCGAATAGTTTGACACTCTGCAGAGGTGGTACACTTTCACCACAAGATTCGATACATCTGTCAGGGATAACCCTGAATCATCATACTTAGTATGCAGATAATCAAACATAACCTTCCCTTTACACACCCTAGTATAAGCACCTCTCCTATGAGCATGGCCTCCCAACCATGACCATTAGTCATCTTGGGCACTGCATAGGTGGACAACATTGAGAGGTAGCCTCAGCTCAAACCTCTCCCGTGAGGGAACTAATACTAATGCATATAAATTTCCAGCTAAGCCTTACCCAATTCAGGTAATGTGGTTGTACGGTAAATTTGGAATGGTATCGCATCCAAATCCAACCATCAGTTTTATAAAAGGGTTAAGGCTCATGCCTCAATATTTTCATCATCATAAACCAGTTGTGTTTCTCAACACATGTCAAAACATCTCAATAGAATGACTCATCATTCCAAGGTTTTCATAATTCATTTTCACCAAGTGTTCCCATCTAAAGTGACTCAAGTTTTTGATCTACTCTAAAATACTAAGTTAAGAGTGTTCACTAAAGTGGAAGGATGGGATCAATCTCATGCCATAGAATGACATCTAAAGGTTTCTAAGTAGGTCAAGTTTTATACTTTTTATGCTACCTTCAACATAAGTAAGGGACTTTGTGTAAACTAAAGGAATTAAAGCTGGTAAGGTAATACTTGGGGTAGTAATAGTCAAGGTGGTGTGACCAAAGCATGCTTAAGGCATCTTTGTTAAACCATCTAGTTTGATTCTAGTTTGCTAAGTACTACACTTACAGGGTTAATCTGGGATAGTGCTAGCTTGCTAAGGGTAGCTTGTACTGTTAATGGTGGCTTGATAAAGTATGTTTTGCAAGGGTTAGCTTGCCAATAATAGCTTGCCTTGGTTGGTGTAGTGGTTGAAGTTTTCTTCGTCTTCGTCTTGATAGCACTCCTCCTCGTAAGCTTGGTCGGTACTATCTTCTATAACAATACATAGGGAGTGCACAATCACCAAACAATACTTAACTAGGCTAAGTAGCATTCTAAAACACACACATTTGATGATCTATTATCATCACAACATCACAAGTTTTAATTCAATAGTTTCTTTCTTTTTATTTTAGAAAAGTAATTTCTACTCATTGAAAAATTAACTAACATTTAATATTCACCACTTAAAACATGGGATCATGTTCACACATGTCATCACCACATATTCTAACATGTGGGAATGAGATTTAAGGGTTGGATCAATATTACTTTGGTTTAAGTTCATTATTTAATGATTTAAAGTGACTTGAAATGCCTATATAGCATTCTTTTGGTACTAGTCCAAAGTCACTGCATGTAAACCTTAATATTATTACATGTATAGATAGATATGATGAAATGTGATTTTTGAGAGTTGGAATCAACTCAAAAGCTAACTTGGTTGATTTTATAAAAATGTTGCAAGTTACAAAAGCTTCTGTCTTCTTATTTTTATTAGGAGAGATCTATAACTCTAATTGAATTAAATCCAATGTGTTTGGATAGATCATTTCAATACCTTTCAAAAAAAATTGGTTTCATGCAATTTGGATTTCTAAAACTCTCTGAATTGATTTTCAAACTAGGGGACAGAAACTAGATTTAACTAAAAAGAAAAATCCAGATTTGAATGGGTGGGCTAGCGCGGGAAAAGAAATGGGCCGACCCATTGGCGTTCCGCGGTGCGGGGCTCAACTGACAGGGGGTCCCGCGTGTCAGCGGCACTTAAAACGCGAAACGGTACGCGCGCTGTGGGCCATGCGATTAGAATAGGAATCTACGGCCGAGGGTTGTCGTCGACGACGAACAGGTCGCCGGCGAGCTCGAACACTAGCGGCTCGGTGGGGGTCTACTAGGGGTGTACCAGGGCTCCAGCGGGGTCGGCGAGGCGGGCAAACAACGTGGAAGACGACGGCGAGGCGAGGCGCGGTTGCGGCGGAGCTTGTGGTGGTCGCAATCAACGTCGCCCTTCTCCTCCTGCCGCGGCTGCTCTGGCTCCAATTCCGGCGAGCTGCTGCTCCCTTTGCTCCGGCGAGAGGTGGGTGACGTTCAGAGAGGTGAGGGGAGTGGAATGGTGTGGAGATAAGAGGCTAGGGAGGGCTCCTTTTATAGGCCCGATGGTGAGACCAAGCGGGATGGGCAGTCGACAGTGGCGACATGGCTACGGCGTGGTAGAGGCATGGCTGCGGGTGGTGACCGATGTGTGGTTCCCTGGCGGTGCTCTAGAACTTGAATGCGGCCGTAGGGGCGGTGGCACGCGGTCTGGGCAAGGTGGCACTCTAAGAGGCAGAGGTGGCGGTGTCCACGGCGAGCGGTGGCTGTGAAGCGTTGGGCGGCCAGCGGGGGTGTCTGGGGTGTTCTCCAGGTCGAGTCGGAGTGGCGTGCGCGGGCTGCTGCCAAGGGGCGGTCTGTGTGAGCGGGGACAAAACGCGCTCTGGGGGCGGCGTCGGCATGCTCGACAAGCTCCGGGCGCGGCGGTTACTGGCTGCTCTGCCCTCTGCCTCTGTCCTAGGGCTGGTTGGGCGGTGGAGGTGGACCACAGGCAACTTGCTAGACATGGTGAGAGAGGCTGGAGAGGGCGGCTGCTGCGAGTGCACGATCGGCCGGCGAGAGAGGGCTCGGCATGGCAGTGCAGTGCAGCTAGGGGTTAGGGAAGAGGCTGGGGTTGGTCTGGTCAGGCTTGAGGGGGACAAAGATGATCAAAGCACATTGCAATTGCTAGACAAAATCAACCCAAAACAGTATTTGTTAGGCCAATATGATCTTGCCAGCAAGGTGTTTGATGAAATGGCCGCAAGAGAAAAAGTTTTGAATTTTGGTTTCAAAATTTTTGAGTGATCTCCACTAGTGATAGGTAGTCTCTGGTTGCAAGGGTTTTGAAAGTGGAGCTCAAATAGATGGGTTTTGAAATAGGGGTGATCTATGCATATGCATTAGATTCAATTTTCAAATGTCAATTAAAATAAGTAAAAGAATGTTTTTAGCAGATCCAAAAGTGGGCCTTGGTACCTCATTATGTGTACTAGCAAGGGGTGCAAAGATCAAGAATTATTTCTGTTAAGAATTGAGTACTAGGAATAGCCAAAGTAGGCATGAGAGTTAAATTTGCCAAAATGACCATTCCTCCTTAATTCGTTTTGATTTGATTTTCTTTAGGAAAAGTTTGGGAATGATGTAGATCATGTTTAAATCACCTAAGAAACATTTTACAAGCATTGGATCATTCAATCATGGCAATTCAAAACAACTCCTATTTTAAATGCACACACATATGAATGCTTTCATTTTAAATTTGGAAAAGTTTTGTTAACCCTATTTTTGGATGATTTGATCTTGATAAGCTTGGATTGAAGTTTTGGGATGTTACAAACCTTCCCCCCTTAAACAAAATCTCGTCCTGAGATTTACAAAGAAAACTAGGAACTAAAGAGATCTGGGAACTCTGTTCTAATGTAATCTTCGCGCTCCCAAGTAGCTTCCTCCTCGGTATGGTTGCTCCACTGAATCTTGAGAAACTTGATACTCCTGGTCCTGGTGGTTCTGTAGGCTTGTTCTAAGTTACGGATGGGCACTTCCCGATAGGTCAGGTCATTGTTGATTTCCACAGCTCTGTGATCGATGTTCTTGAAAACTTCCGTCTTCTCAGGCACTTCCAAGCATTTGCGATGTAACGAGATATGGAACACAGTGTGGATGGCTGACATCTCTTCAGGCAGTTCTAGTTGATACGATACTTCTTCTCGGTGGTTCAGAATCTTGAAAGGTCTGATATATCTGGGGGCTAACTTTCCCTTCAGACTAAAGCGTTGAGTTCCCTTCAATGGTGAAACTTTGAGGTATAGAAAATCTCCGACATTGAAAGCCAGGTCTCTCCTTCTCTTGTCAGCATATCTCTTCTGTCTAGATTGGGCGGTCTTGAGGTGCTCACGGACTTTGTGAACTTTCTCTTCTGCTTCGCAGAGAATGTCGGGTCCAAAGATCTGACTCTCTCCTACTTGCGACCAATTCAAGGGGGTATGACACTTTCTTCCGTATAGGAATTAAAATGGTGCCATCTGCAAACTAGCTTGATAACTGTTGTTATATGAGAATTCTGCGAAAGGCAGGTAGTCTTCCCATTTTGATCCGTATTCCAACACACAAGCTCTAAGCATATCCTCTAGGATCTGGTTGACTCTCTCAGTCTGTCCATCTGTTTGCGGGTGATATGCGGTACTGAAGTTCAACTTGGTTCCTAATTCTTCTTGGACTTTCTGCCAAAATCTCAAGGTAAACTGGGTTCCTCGGTCTGAGACGATGGTCTTGGGGGTTCCATGCAGACTAACAATCCTAGCAATATACAGCTCTGCTAGTTTTGCACTCTGGTAGGTAGTCTTGACAGGTATGAAGTGGGCTACCTTGGACAATCTATCAACGATGACCCAGATTGAGTCATTTCCCTACTATAAGTAGGCAAACCGGTGATAAAGTCCATTTCGACGGAATCCCATTTCCATTCCGGAATCTGCAATGGTTGCAATAGTCTTGCAGGTCTCTGATGCTCTGCTTTGACTCTTTGACAGATGTCACATTTGGCGATGTAGCTTCTGATCTCTCTCTTCATCTTGTGCAACCAAAATTGCTCTTTCAAATCCTGATACATCTTTGTTCCTCCGGGGTGGATAGAATAAAGAGTATCATGAGCTTCCTTCATGATAACTTCCTTCAACTCCGAATCTGCTGGCACACATATACGTCATTTGTACCACAGTACTCCTTCTTCGTCTTTGGTGAATCCAGGTACCTTGCCTGTACCAATACGACGTTTGATTCCGTCGATACTTTCATTTCCCTTCTGGGCTTCCTTGATTTGGCTAATCAACGTGGGTTGAAGTTCAATGCTAGCTAGGAATCCTTTGCTAACTAACTCAGTCTTGAACTGCTCCAACTCCTCATACAAACTTGGCTGCTTCTCTTTGATCATGGTGTTAAGCCTACATGGCAATTTGCTAAGAGCATCCGCTACCACATTGGCTTTGCCAGGGTGATAGTGAATGTCAAGGTCATAATCCTTGATTAACTCTATCCATCTTCTTTGCCTCATATTCAGCTCCTTCTGAGTGAAGATATACTTCAAGCTCTTATGATCTGAGTAAATCTCACAACTATTACCCATCAAATAATGACGCCATGTCTTCAACGCTAGAACCACAGCTGCTAGCTCAAGATCACGGGTCAGATAGTTCTGCTCATGTTGCTTCAATTGTCGAGACAGATACGCGATGACTTTGCCTTCTTGCATCAATACACATCCTAGGCCAATCTTGGATGCATCACAATACACATCAAACGGCTTCTTGATGTCTGGCATGATCAAAATTGGGGCTGATATCAATCTCTTCTTTAGCTCCTGGAAACTGGCTTCACATTTGTCTGGTCGGGCTATGCTCGAGAATCCTTCTACGAACTTGCGGTAATATCCTGCTAATCCGAGAAATGAACGAACTTGGGTTTGATTGGTTGGGGCTTCCCATCCCTCGACATCTTTGATCTTGGTGGGATCAACAGAGACTCCTCCGGCAGACACAACATGTCATAGGAATCCTACTTCTTTCAGCCAAAACTCACACTTGCTAAACTTGGCATATAACTGATGCTCTCTCAGGGTTTTTAGGATGATTCTCAGATGTTGCTCATGCTCTTCTTCTGACTTGGAGTAGATAAGGATGTCGTCGATAAACACAACTACAAACTTATCTAGGAAATTCATAAAGATCTTATTCATGAGATTCATGAAATAAGCAGGGGCATTGGTTAATCCAAAAGACATAACCGTATACTCGTATAAACCATAGCGAGTAGTAAAGGCGGTCTTCGGAATATCCATTGCACGAATCTTAAGTTGGTGATAACCAGTCCTAAGATCAATCTTTGAGAATACCTGAGCTCCGGTCAACTGATCAAATAGATCCTCGATTTTTGGCAAAGGGTACTTGTTCTTGATGGTGACGTCATTCAACTTCCTGTAATCTGTACACAGACGATTGCCTCCATCTTTCTTGTCGATGAATAACACTGGTGATCTCCATGGTGATGCGCTTGGCTGAATCAAGCCTGTGGCTAACATGGCATCCAACTGCTTCTTCAGTTCCACTAACTCTGAGGGGTTCATGGTATAGGGTCTCTGGACTATAGGTCCGGTTCCGGGGATTAGTTCGATAATGAACTCAATATCCCTATCCGGAGGCATACCTGGATATTCATCTGGGAATACGTCGGGGTATTCACAGACTACTCTGACTTGGTCAATGGTGGGCAGGGCTACACTCTTGTTGCATTTGAATTGACGGGGTAAGGTTTCAGAGATATGCTCTACTGTTACTCCAGAACTACTGGTCATGGTGATGGCTTTCTTAGCACAGTCTAGCAGTCCTTTATGCCTTGACATCCAGTCCATACCTAGTACTACTTCCAAACCTTTGGTTCCAAGTACAATTAGGTTGGCATAAAAATCTATCCCATGTATTCTGATAGGTACAGCTTTGCAAATTTTTCTAGCTTTTGTTGTTGACTGGGGATTTGAACTATCATGACATGCTTCAGGTTGGTTGGGTGAATCTTACTAGTGCATACAAATTCTTCGGTGACAAATGAATGCGATGCTCCAGAATCAAACAATACTCTTGCTAAAACTGGGTTGACAGAAAACATACCCAACACTACATCTGGCGCTTCCTAGGCTTCTTCTGCGTTCATGTGGAAGAGACGACCGTTGCGGTTGTGAGGGTTCCCTGGGGCAAATCTCCTTCCTGGTTGAACACGACGCTGCTGCTGAGCTGGGGCATTCATAGGGGCATTAGCGGCAGTATTCTTGGGACACTCATTGGAGTAGTGACCCTTCACTCCACACTCGAAACAAGTGATCTGGGACTTGTCCTTGACTGCGACAGGCACAACATTGCTGCCAGTTCTGGTGCAGTGTTGTTGTTGTTGTTGCTCTTGGGAGGGGCACGGTTGAAATGGTTGGCATTGCCGGAGTTGTGATTGTTTCCTCCGGACTTCCCATTACCTCCGCTACGGTTGGGGTAGCTTGGGCGAGAATTTGGGGGTCGGTTGTTCCTTGGTGCATATCCTGGTGAGGGGTTAGGACGGTACTTCTGGTGACTACTGGATCCAGACTGCTGCATCATACGACGCTTGTGGTTGTCGTTTGCCTGGTTAATCTTCCCTTCCATCTGAATGGCAGAGTCGACTAGCTCTTCGAGATCATCGAAACGGATGTTGACAAGGACAGTTTGCATCTCATCATGCAGTCCGTTTAAGAATCTCTCCTTCTTCTTGGCCTCCGTGTTGATCTCATCCGGTGCATATCTGGCAAGTGACAAGAATCTGTCACGGTACTCCACCACAGTCATTCTTCCTTGCTTCAATTCGCGGAATTCATCTCTCATCCTGTTGACAAGACCTTGCGGCACGTGGGTGCGGCTGAACTTGACCTTGAATGCTTCCCAGGTCATCACTTGACCATGGTTCATATTATGGATGCTATTCCACCAAGCTCTTGCATCTCCCGCCAGATAGTGGGTGGCGAAGAGAACTTTCTCATTCTCATCAACTCTAGCAACCTCTAAGTTGTTTTCCATGGTCTGTAACCAGTCATCAGCATCTAATGGGTTTTCAGATTGGTTAAAGATTGGGGGATTGGTGTTCTAAAAGTTTTTGAGTTTGGATCCTTGGTGATCCTGATTTCCATGTCCTTGGTTGTTGAGAGCCATTTGGGCGATCTGCTGCAATGTTGCTAAGTTGGCTTGACGCTCGGCCCTGCTTGCTTCACGGTCCGCGATGAGATTCTGCAAGATCTGCAGCATTGGGTCCTGTGACGATCTGCTCCCTCCTTGGTTTCCACGAGTCATCTGAAGATTGAGATAGATATAGGGGTAAGAGGGAATTCCTAAGGTTCATGGTTTTGGGTTTTCAAAGCTAAAGCTTTGAGTTATACTCAGGTTTTTCAACTAACTTCATTTTCATTCATGCAAGCAAGCACACGATACAACACACACCACAACAATCAAAGGGGAAAACAGATGGTTTGATGAACCATTCTGTAAGCTATGATACAATGAGATGATACATCTCATGCTACGACAGTGCTCTAGTGCATCCACTCATCGTCGATGAAGTCGAATTCTTCATCATCAGTGTAGAAGTCCACAGCATCCTCCTCCAGAAAGTCATCATCATTGCTGAGGTAAGAATCCATATCTCCCTGGATGTCTTCACCCTCATCTTCTTCTTCCTTGGCGGCAAGCTGAGCTTCCTGCTCCATGACGGTATTCTCGAGGTCGGCCACCTTCTTGCAAAGACGGGCGATGGTGCGATCCTTCTTTGCACACTGGCGACGAAGAGACTGGCAATCTTGGACGAGCAGTGCGAAAGTCTAGGCCTTCTGGTCGGCAATGGCACGGTTCTAGTTGGCTAACTCCCTGGCATTGTCTAGTTCCTGTTGTCTGTCATGCAGCAAGAAGTCAAGGTTCTCCACTTGACGCCTCAACTCTGGGTGACTTGGCATCTCCATCGGCATTCCCATGAAGTCACGTCTTGCATAGTGTGCAAAACGGGTTCCTTGGATCTTGTTGACGCTGAGGGCACATAGACGTGCGAGAGCTTCATGCATTGCCCTGGCTAATCCATCTAGCCAGTTGTTCTCTCTCACAGAGAACTGAATTCTCCTGGAAGTTGGTGCTTTGATGCTCCCCCGAAGATCCGCGGTGACTAGCCAATGTAGGTCTCCTCCTGGGGGTCCTGGAAGTTGAGCTCCAAGAAACTCCGGATGTGGGCATCCCAGTAACTCCGACAGTGAATCCAGATCCCTCTCGAAGATCAGCTGACCTCCGTTTCCCAACTGGTAAAAGTTCCTGAACTGAGTCTCCATCTACAAGAATTAAGGATGAGGAAGTTAGTGAAGTGATCAAGTGTGTCAAATTTTAAGTAGTAATGTAAGAATTTTGGAGGAACATGAATTTTTGAGAAAGAATGAGTTCACAAGGGTAAGAGGGGAAATAGTTTTTCATAAATACTTACTTTGGTTTTGAAGCTAAGTTTTTGGTTTGGACGTCCATTCTAACTAGGGTCTCCTATGTTCAACGTGGCTCTGATACCAACTTGTCAACACCCGGATTTTTAATCCCAGATGCCCGTTATGCCATACCTCGCAATCCCAGGATTACCATTTTTGCGAGACATAACGGATTGGATATCATAGTACATCATCCATTACATACCATACATAAGGTTTTACACAAAGAAGGATCTCATGATCTAGTCTTTAATACAACAAGCAGCGGAAATAAAAGATAAGCGTAGCGGTGGGGTCCATCTTCAGGGGCACAGGCAATGCTGACGAAGGCAGATAGTCCTAGTTATCATAGCCGTCCTGCTGACCATCATCTTGATAATCTCCTTCATAGTCTGGCCATGATAATAGCCAGGGACAAAAGCCATGAGTACTCTTTAAGTACTCGCAAACTACTATTAACAGGTACTATAGTTCTAAGTCAAAGTGCTAAATATAAGTTTAACTATCAAGTTAAGTTTGAAACCTAAGCTGAGTTCAGAAGCAAAGAAAGATAAAGTAAAGTTCTAGAATCACTTAAGTTGGGAAGCTATTATCATCAACACAACCCTGTTGTGGTCAAGTCAAAGATTTATCATTACTTCAAAGTATTTAGAAAACATCTGACAACGAAACAGTATGGCCATTCCAACTATCCATAACCGCGGACGCGGCTATTCGAATAGTTTGACACTCTGCAGAGGTGGTACACTTTCACCACAAGATTCGATACATCTGTCAGGGGTAACCCTGAATCATCATACTTAGTATGCAGATAATCAAACATAAGCTTCCCTTTACACACCCTAGTATAAGCACCTCTCCTATGAGCATGGCCTCCCAACCATGACCATCAGTCATCTTGGGCACTGCATAGGTGGACAACATTGAGAGGTAGCCTCAGCTCAAACCTCTCCCGTGAGGGAACTAATACTAATGCATATAAATTTCCAGCTAAGCCTTACCCAATTCAGGTAATGTGGTTGTACGGTAAATTTGGAATGGTATCGCATCCAAATCCAACCATCAGTTTTATAAAAGGGTTAAGGCTCATGCCTCAATATTTTCATCATCATAAACCAGTTGTGTTTCTCAACACATGTCAAAACATCTCAATAGAATGACTCATCATTCCAAGGTTTTCATAATTCATTTTCACCAAGTGTTCCCATCTAAAGTGACTCAAGTTTTTGATCTACTCTAAAATACTAAGTTAAGAGTGTTCACTAAAGTGGAAGGATGGGATCAATCTCATGCCATAGAATGACATCTAAAGGTTTCTAAGTAGGTCAAGTTTTATACTTTTTATGCTACCTTCAACATAAGTAAGGGACTTTGTGTAAACTAAAGGAATTAAAGCTGGTAAGGTAATACTTGGGGTAGTAATAGTCAAGGTGGTGTGACCAAAGCATGCTTAAGGCATCTTTGTTAAACCATCTAGTTTGATTCTAGTTTGCTAAGTACTACACTTGCAAGTACTAACTTGCAAGGGTTAATCTGGGATAGTGCTAGCTTGCTAAGGGTAGCTTGTACTGTTAATGGTGGCTTGATAAAGTATGTTTTGCAAGGGTTAGCTTGCCAATAATAGCTTGCCTTGGTTGGTGTAGTGGTTGAAGTTTTCTTCGTCTTCGTCTTGATAGCACTCCTCCTCCTCGTAAGCTTGGTCGGTACTATCTTCTATAACAATACATAGGGAGTGCACAATCACCAAACAATACTTAACTAGGCTAAGTAGCATTCTAAAACACACACATTTGATGATCTATTATCATCACAACATCACAAGTTTTAATTCAATAGTTTCTTTCTTTTTATTTTAGAAAAGTAATTTCTACTCATTGAAAAATTAACTAACATTTAATATTCACCACTTAAAACATGGGATCATGTTGACACATGTCATCACCACATATTCTAGCATGTGGGAATGAGATTTAAGGGTTGGATCAATATTACTTTGGTTTAAGTTCATTATTTAATGATTTAAAGTGACTAGAAATCCCTATATAGCATCCTTTTGGTACTAGTCCAAAGTCACTGCATGTAAACCTTAATATTATTACGTATATAGATATATATGATGAAATGTGATTTTTGAGAGTTGGAATCAACTCAAAATCTAATTTGGTTGATTTTATAAAAATGTTGCAAGTTGCAAAAGCTTCTGTCTTCTTATTTTTATTAGGAGAGATCTATAACTCTAATTGAATTAAATCCAACGGTCTTGGATAGATCATTTTAATACCTTTCATACTAAATTGGTTTCATGCAATTTGGATTTCTAAAACTCTCTGAATTGATTTTCAAACTAGGGGACAGAAACTATATTTAACTAAAAAGAAAACTCCAGATTTGAATGGGTGGGCTAGCGCAGGAAAAGAAATGGGCCGGCCCAGTGGCGCTTCGCGGCGCGGGGCTCAACTAACAGGGGGGTCCCGCATGTCAGCGGCACTTAAAACGCGAAACGGTACACGCGCTGTGGGTCGTGCGATTAGAATAGGAATCTACGGCTGAGGGTCGTCGTCGACGACGAACAGGTCGCCGACGAGCTCGAACCCTAGCGGCTCGGTGGGGGTCTACTGGGGGCGTAACAGGGCTCCAGCGGGGTCGGCGAGGCGGGCAAACGACGTGGAAGACGACGACGAGGCGAGGCGTGGTTGCGGTGGAGCTTGGGGTGGTCGCAATCAACGGCACCCTTCTCCTCCTGCCGCGGCTGCTCCAGCTCCAATTCCGGCGAGCTGCTGCTCCCTTTGCTCCGGCGAGAGGTGGGTGAGGTTCAGAGAGGTGAGGGGAGTGGAATGGTGTGGAGAGAAGAGGCTGGGGAGGACTCCTTTTATAGGCCCGACGGTGAGATCGAGCGGGATGGGCAGTCGATGGTGGCGACATGGCTACGGCGGGGTAGAGGCATGGCTGCGGGTGGCGACCGATGTGTGGTTCCCTGGCGGTGCTCTAGAACTTGAATGCGGTGGCACGCGGTCTGGGCGAGGTGGCGCTCTGAGAGGCAGAGGCGGCGGTGTCCACGGCGAGCGGAGGCTGTGAGGCGTTGGGCGGCCAGCGGGGGTGTCTGGGGTGTTCTCCAGGTCGAGGCGGAGCGGCGGGCATGGGCTGCTGCCAAGGGGCGGTCTGTGCGAGCGGGGACAGAACGCGCTCTGGGGGCGGCGTCGGCATGCTCGACAAGCTCCGGGCGCGGCGGTTCCTGGCTGCTTTGCCCTCTGCCTCTGGCCTAGGGCTGGTTGGGCGGTGGAGGTGGACCACAGGCAACTTGCTAGACATGGTGAGAGAGGCTGGAGAGGGCGGCTGCTACGAGTGCACGATCGGCCGGCGAGAGAGGGCTCGGCATGGCAGTGCAGTGCAGCTAGGGGTTAGGGAAGAGGCTGGGGTTGGTCTGGTCAGGCTTGAGGGGGACAAAGATGATCAAAGCACATTGCAATTGCTAGACAAAATCAACCCAAAACAGTATTTGTTAGGCCAATATGATCTTGCCAGCAAGGTGTTTGATGAAATGGCCGCAAGAGAAAAAGTTTTGAATTTTGGTTTCAAAATTTTTGAGTGATCTCCACTAGTGATAGGTAGTCTCTGGTTGCAAGGGTTTTGAAAGTGGAGCTCAAATAGATGGGTTTTGAAATAGGGGTGATCTATGCATATGCATTAGATTCAATTTTCAAATGTCAATTAAAATAAGTAAAAGAATGTTTTTAGCATATCCAAAAGTGGGCCTTGGTACCTCATTATGTGTACTAGCAAGGGGTGCAAAGATCAAGAATTATTTCTGTTAAGAATTGAGTACTAGGAATAGCCAAAGTAGGCATGAGAGTTAAATTTGCCAAAATGACCATTCCTCCTTAATTCGTTTTGATTTGATTTTCTTTAGGAAAAGTTTGGGAATGATGTAGATGATGTTTAAATCACCTAAGAAACATTTTACAAGCATTGGATCATTCAATCATGGAAATTCAAAACAACTCCTATTTTAAATGCACACACATATGAATGCTTTCATTTTAAATTTGGAAAAGTTTTTGTTAACCCTATTTTTGGATGATTTGATCTTGATAAGCTTGGATTGAAGTTTTGGGATGTTACAGGGAGGGATCTGAAGCTCTTCCCAGCACCCTGCCGGAGAGGGGAATTCACCCTGGAGGCCTTCTTCATCATCATGCAAGCCTCCGGTGTGATGCATGAGTAGTTCATCTCTGGACTACGGGTCCATGTAGTAGCTAGATGGCTGGTTCTCCTCCTTTGTGCTTTCATGTTTAGATTTTGTGAGCTCCATTCATGATCAAGATCATCTATTTGTAATCCATACATGTTGTGTTTGCGGGGATCCGATGGAAATTGAGATGCTATTTCAGATTGATTATTGATTCTATCATGTCTTTGTTATTTGTGATCTTGCATGCTTTCCGTTGTTAGTAGCTATCTTGGCCAAGTAGATGCTAGCAACTCCAAGAGTTAGTATTTATGCTCGATAGTGGGTTCATGCCTCTGGTAATCTGGGGAAGTGACAGAAATCTCTAAGGTACTAGATGTGTTATTGCTCCTAGGGAGAAAACAACAATCCTTTGTTCATAGAACAATCGTATTGTTTACTTTACACGCAATTTGTAAAGCAATAATCTATTGCTTGCAACTTAATACTGGAGGGGGTTCAGATGATAACCTGAAGGTGGATTATTAGTCATAGATGCAGTTGGATGGCGGTCTATGTATAATGTTGTAATGCCCAATCAAGTCTCAAAGGAGTCAAGATGATTAGTCTATGCTTGTATGCTTTCTTGATTTTTGTCAATTGCCCCGCTGTAATTTGTTCACCCAGCATGTTATCTATCTTAAGGAGAGCCACCTCTAGTGAACTATGGACCCCGGTCCTTTATTTTACATACAATCTACAAATTGTTTACTGCTTTGTGTTTACTTTCTGCAAACTATTACTTCCTTCCATTCGATACGTTTAATCCTTTGTTTTCAGTAAAACCGGTGAGATTGACAACCTCATCGCAAGTTGGGGACAAAGTTATGTGGTTGTGTTGTCCAGGTCTCCATGTTGCTACTAGCACCGGTAGTGCACCCTGCCAAGGCTTAGCTAGCAACACCTTTGAGGTGTTTTCTTGCTCCTACTGGTTCGACAACCTTGGTTTCATAACTGAGGGAAACTTACTTCTATGTGCTCATCATACCTTCCTCTTGGGGTTCCCCAACGAGCTCATCAATCACGAGCCATCAAAGTATTTTTCTGGCGCCGTTGCTGGGGAGTCAAGGACATCTTCACAAGGGGAGTCCCTCATAACCAATCTCTTTACTTTGTTATTTTTGTTTTGCCTAGTTTACTTTTGCTTTGTTTGCTTGTTTCTTTATCAAAAACACAAAAAAATAGTTTTACAAGTTTGCTTTCTTATTTAAAAACAAACAAAAATTAAGTCTCCTTTAGTTGTTACCTCTTCCTTATCTCACCATGTTGATCCCTAAATTCACCCCGAAAGACCTTTTAATAGGTAGTGGCTCCATAATTGGAAAAGGTAATATTGAAGAATTATTTAATCATGTTAGTAAACATGAGGATATTGAGGATAGGTCCCTTGCAGAACTTGCTCCAAACTATGAGATTGCTGCAGCTTCTTTAGTTCAAATGTTGGAAGCTAGGTTTGTTAACCTCAACCCCTTAATACAAGTAATGTTTCTTAAACTTAAAGAAATCGAGGATCCTGAAAAGAGGGATTTTATTCTAGAAACTTTGCTTAAGGAATTTTATGATGTTGCCAAGGAAGCTAGAAAAGTCTTTGAACGTTTCAATATGCTAGGCTCATGTGTAGATGTTGTTGGTACATGAGAAAATATAAGCAAAACTGAACCTAATGGGGAGGAAATTAAGATACCAACACCCTTCAAACTAGTAGCAATGCATGAAGCCATAGAAAATAATCTAGATTGGATCATTCCCGAAAACCTGTTTGATGAAAATAGTGAACCTAAGAGCATTTAGAAAGGATCCTCTAAAACTTATTTGGATGAGATACCTTGCCTTGTTGAAGATATTTCTGGTATTAATCTTAATGCTTCTTCATTTGAGAACACTTGATTCTTTTTCTTGCTTCCTATGCCTAATTTAAAGGCGTTAAAGAAAAGTACTTATTGGGAGATAAACCAAAAGTTTTAGATGAGTCTTGGAAGTTAATACTTCAGTAATAACCGCTCCTTATCCTTTTTATTTGCTTTTTGTGCCAAGAGTAACCTCTAATGAGAGAGAAGTAATGATTGGGGAAATTGCTGTCCCGAAACAGATTTATGTGCTTCACCGTAAAAATTCGTGTAAAATCTATGAACGTCCTTTTGAGGCGTGAATTTTTGTGATCCTGCCCCAGGTTGTTATCTAACTTTCGTTAGTTCAAAACTTTTTGATTTGAGCAACAGAAGGTCTTCGAAAAAATTCGTCTTTACCTGCTGGTCTGTTTTGACAGATTTCTACCATTTTCTGCATTTGTTTCTTGTTGGTTCCTTTTTGAGTTCTTTTGGGGAATTGAGCTTTTTGAGGGAAGTGCTACAGTAGCTAGTGTTCTAATGGAAGTTTATTGGTGTTAGAACTGAACCTAAAGACTTATTATCTTGAGTTCACTAATGTTGCTAATAAAGATTGTGTGAAGTTTTGTATGAAGGAAAATTTTCAAGTGTATGGAAGGAATGAGTAATGAGATGAAAGATGGACTAAATCTCAAGATTGGGAATGCCACGCATGTCACTCCAAGAAATATCCAAGAAGTACAAGCGTCAAACCTTGGAGATGCCCAAGGCATCCCCCTCTTCATCAATAAAATTCCCAGGTTTCTTCCAAACGCTTCATTTTTATTGTTTCATGCACAGTTGTGTTGTTTTTGGAGCGTCTTCTTTTTCATTTTCGTTTTGGTTTTCCGTGTGCTTTGTTTGCTTAGTTTTATGAATAAATTGGTTGGACCCACTCTTTCATACATTGGTTTTCAAATAGTTTGGTTTGGTTTGGAAAAGAGTAGGGAAGTTCATGCTTAAGTGGTAAAGAGAGCTTGTTTTTGACTATGGCCTATGCTTTGTCATGCCATGCTTGATATTGTTTTGGCTTTATTCTTAGTATTATTTGTTGTAGCATGACTTGTTATAAACAATTGAGATTGCTTAATGTGCCTTGGATGAATCATGTGTTGTTTTAGCATATTAAAGCATAGTATTGTGGTATTCTCCTTTGATGCTTTATTTGGGTTGACTTGGCGCATGCTCACACCATGTTATGACTATCTCAAGTCACCATAGCCTTTATTATCCTTTAGTTTTCAACTTGTAGTATCACTTTATGCTTTTATCAATGATGTTTTGTCGCTCTGCATGATTATGGCCATTATTGCTCTCTTAGTTTGTCGCTCCCAGTCTTTTGCTAGCCTCCACAACAAAGTATGAGTTCCACTCATGCATCTAACTCCCTAAACCAAGTTATTCCAAAGAGTCCACCATACCTACCTACTAGCTTGTGCTATTCCAAGTATATTCATGCTTTTGTTTACCTTCCACTTGTTATGAGAGAACTAGTGAGTAAAGCTCTCACGAACTTGATGGCACACTTTACTTTTTTGCCTCTAATAAACTTGAACCATTGGGTCCTTCTTTGTTGCGTATATGCTTGCGCTTTATAAGTTGAAATTAGCAGAACCATGTACCATGGGGAACGCTTTCAACATTGCACTTGTACTTTGTAACCCGTTGTTATCATGTTCTTTTGCTTACGGATCCCGGTGGTGTGAAATAAAAGTGGAACTTGTAAGGTCATGAAGTTTGTATGTGTGTTAGAGAAACGCCTGGGCCGCTAGCCTAAGCCATGCCTAATCATGGTGGAAACTTGCAGCATCACCATAATGAGCACTCTATGAAGCGTCCTCAATAAAAACCTATGCAAATAGCAAATAAAAATATCGCTGAGATGCTCATTGTCTGCTTGCCTTGTCATTTTGATTATGGGAAAGCTCCCGTATCATGTGCAAGGGGTACCCCGTTGACGGTTCTTTATGATACATATGTACTTACAATGACAAGAGCTTACTTGTGACTAAAGTTGAGTAGCATGAGGTTTGGTCTTCGTAAGTAAGGGGCATGAGATTTTGGTTTATAACTTGTCAATCATATCCTCTTAGTCATGTCACTTTAACCTTAATCACCTTCAAGATGCATATGATAGGGGCAATGAGAGCTGAAATCTATAAGTACCATAATTTTTGGAAGCTCTTTATGAGACTTGAATCCCTACTTCCTTCTATGAAGGCCTTTCTTCCCCTTATATATTGAGTCTCCACCTTCTATCTTTATGCACCTACTTTGAGAGCATAGTGTCCATTCTTAGTTCTTTGTGCATTGTCCCAAGACTAGTTGATTGATGCATAACTTGATATTGCTTGCTTTAAACTATTTGTATCTAGTCACTCTTATGAACTTTGAAGGTGTCCTATGCAATTATATTTGCTACTCTATGAGGGACAAGCTGAATACTATTATGCTATGTTTTCTTTATGTGAAACAAACAAACATCTTGCAAAGCATTGTTATTCATGAATCTTTTGTTTGTGCCTTTTCATGTTGCATCATAGTTTCTTTGTCTTATTGCTAGAACTTTGTCTTTCATGTTATGATTGAAGTACTATGATCCCAGCTTTGAATGGTTTACATATACTTTGATCTAGTTTATGATGGTGCATGTCACCTCAAAACATATTCTTTCTTTTTATCACTTACCTACTCGAGGACGAGCAAGAGTTAAGCTTGGGGATGTTGATACATTGCAAATGTATCTATAATTTTTGATGTTCCATGCTTGGTTTTATCTACTTTCTTGTGTTTTGTCCACACTTTGGAGTACTTTTCATATGATTTCTTGGACTAGCCACAGTGCCAGCTATCTGTTTTCTACTGTTTTTGGTTCCAGGAAAGTCAGAAAATGAATATTCTTGGAATTGGACGGGACAAAAGCCAAAGTCGCTATTTTACCGGAAGACATCTGGAGCCATAATACGAGGCAGAAAATGGTTGGGGCCTGGCCACACCACGTGGCCACGCGACCAGGCCTGTCCCGCGCCAGGGGGTGGTCTGGCCGACCCCAGCACCCCCTCGGCCTCTCCTTCCGCCTATATATTGCCTTCGGGACCAAAACCCTAAGTACCCGATCAAAAATCCACGAAAGAGTCTGTAGCCACCGCCATCTCCATCCCTAGATCGGGAGGGATCTGAAGCTCTTCCCGGCACCCTGCCGGAGAGGGGAATTCACCCTGGAGGCCTTCTTCATCATCATGCAAGCCTCCGGTGTGATGCGTAAGTACTTCATCTCTGGACTACGGGTCCATGTAGTATCTAGATGGCTGGTTCTCCTCCTTTGTGCTTTCATGTTTAGATCTTGTGAGCTCCGTTCATGATCAAGATCATCTATTTGTAATCCATACATGTTGTGTTTGCCGGGATCCGATGGATATTGAGATGCTATTTCAGATTGATTATTGATTCTATCATGTCTTTGTTATTTGTGATCTTGCATGCTTTCCGTTGTTAGTAGCTATCTTGGCCAAGTAGATGCTAGCAACTCCAAGAGTTAGTATTTATGCTCGATAGTGGGTTCATGCCTCTGGTAATCTGGGGAAGTGACAGAAATCTCTAAGGTACTAGATGTGCTGTTGATACTAGGGAGAAAACAACAATCCTTTGTTCATAGAACAATCGTATTGTTTACTTTACATGCAATTCGTAAAGCAATAATATGTTGCTTGCAACTTAATACTGGAGGGGGTTCGGATGATAACCTGAAGGTGGATTATTAGTCATAGATGCAGTTGCATGGCGGTCTATGTATAATGTTGTAATGCCCAATCAAGTCTCAAAGGAGTCAAGATGATTAGTATATGCTTGTATGCTTTCTCGATGTTTGTCAATTGCCCCACTGTAATTTGTTCACCCAACATGTTATCTATCTTAAGGAGAGCCACCTCTAGTGAACTATGGACCCCGGTCATTTTTTTTACAAACAATCTACAAACTGTTTACTGCTTTGTGTTTACTTTCTGCATAACTATTACTTCCTTCCATTCGATACGTTTAATCCTTTGTTTTCAGCAAAACCGGTGAGATTGACAACCTCATCGCAAGTTGGGGACAAAGTTCTGTGGTTGTGTTGTGCAGGTCTCCACGTTGCTACTAGCACCGGTAGTGCGCCCTGATACGTTCATAATGTATCTATAATTTTTAATGGTTTTATGCTAATAATATGCTTTTGACACTCCTTTTTGTATAAACCTACTAATAGTTGCAAAAGTGTACAGTGTTCTTGTTTTACACTTTGATGCGTAGGAATTACCAAGAATATAAGTGGAAACCTTGTTGGAGTCAAATTGGGATTTTTCCAGAAATCTGTCTCAAAACTCTTTTTGAAGATGATCACGTTTCGGGTCGAAGACGGCGTCAAACGAAAAAATCTTCAACTACAAAGTTGTTGGCAATTTCGCGACAAACGTTCTGTACATAAAATTTAACTGATTCCGAGTCCGGACGGGCCTTTTAGGTCCAATTTATTGCAGCCTAAGATGGGGTGACGGGAATCCGAGAAACTATATAAAGGGAGGAAACCTAATTCACCCAGGGCATCTGCACCAACGAATTTGCAGCCACCAAAGCCACGTTTTTGCCTCCCCCATGGATCCCATCTCCATGGGAGAGGGCTATCAAGAAGCCATGAAGGAAGGGGGCTAAGGGGCGGTGCTCCCCATGATACCAGCGGCGGGGAAGGAGTCCCCCGCGCCACCGCCGGATCCGCCGCCGCCCTCTTCACCATCTTCACCGCCATCTCCATCACCTAATCCTCCTAGTATGCAGTGGTTCATCCTCTCACACACCTCTGTACCATCCTATGTAAACATGACATTTGATGCTATAAGTTATAATCCTATGATCTATGTCATGTTTGAGTAGTTTCTTTGTTCTTAGATTGAATGGTTGAACGTATTTGGTTCATTAGAGTTGTATGTTGATATGGTATAGTCCTTTGGTATCCATTATATTTGTGCGCGCATGGATTAAACATCATAGGGTTTGTAGTATGTGTAAGAGGAAGGGGGAAGTTCTGCCGGAGTGACAGAAACCTGAGGACGCGAACCGGAACGTTGCATGTATGGGAGTAAAAGGACCATTAAACTTAAGGCTATGGTTGGGGAAACCTTAATGCATTGATTAGTACTTACGGATTTTTGCTAACAATCCAATCATATAGTACATGTAATTCCAAGTAGTGAAGCACATGTATATTTAGCCTCTCCCACATAGAAAACTACATCGAAGACAATGAACCCGATCTATTCGCTATTTAAATTTGGACAAAACCACCACAATTACCACCACTATTCCACACTCATGGTTCTGTTAGTTTAGTGTATTTTATTGCTGCAGCAACTAGCTTTACTTTCTTGTTATTTAATATCATGCAAAGCTATCTCTATTACTCGTATTGTTGCTCTAGTTTTATTTCCTAGATAATGCAAATGTTTAGTGTGCGTAGAGTTGTATCAGTGGTTGATAGAACTTGAGAGAACATTTATCCTACCTTTAGCTCCTCGTTGGGTTCGACGCTCTTACTTATCGAAAAGGCTACACAGGATCCCCTATACTTGTGGGTTATCAAGACCTTTTCTGGTGCCATTGCCGGGGAGCAATAGCGTGTGGCTGAATATTCTTGTGTGCACTTGTTTGCTTTATCTCTAAGTAGGTTTTACTTTCAGTTTTAAGTTGTTCTCTATCTTAGTATGGATAGGGAATGCGAATTACAAAAAAAAAGTTGTATTTGTTACCTAAAAACGTTTTAAAAAAGGAAAGTGATTGGAAAGATGAGTGATGGTTAAGTGGGGGTTGACCTTGAATACTTGTGTTCATGCCTATGAAACCAAAACAAATCTTCCCATGGAAGCTTTTCAGTTAAAAACTTGTAGGAATGCATGAAGCCTTGAAAAAGAAAGATATTTCTGGTATTGATCTTAATGCTTATTCATTCGAAAATACTTGAATCTTGATCCTATGCCTAATTTAAAGGCATTAAAGAAAAGTAATTATTGGGAGATAACCCAAAAGTTTTAGTTGAGTCTTGGAAGTTACTGTTTCAGTAATAACCTCTCCTTATCCTTTTTATTTGCTTTTTGTGCCAAGAGTAACCTCTAATGAGAGAGAAGTAATGCTTGGGAAAGTTGCTGTCCTGAAACAGATTTTTGTGCTTCGCTATAAAAATTCGTGTAAAATCTCTGTATGTCGGTTTGAGCTTTAATTTTTGTGCTTCTGCCCCAGGTTGTTATCCAACTTTCGTTAGTTCAACACTTTTCGATTTGAGAAACAGAAGGTCTTCGAAAAATTGGTTTCTATCTACTGGTCTGTTTTGACAGATTTCTGCCATTATTTGCATTTTCTTCTTGTTGATTCCTTTTTGGGTTCTCTGTGGGGAATTGAGCTTTTTAAAGGAAGTGCTATAGTAGCTTGTGTTTTAATGGAATTTTTATTGTTGTTGAAACTGAACCGAAAGACTTATTATCTTGAGTACACTAATGTTGCTAATGAAGATTATGTGAAGTTTTGTATGAAGGAAAAATTTCAGGTGTTAAGGAAAGAATGATGTAATGAGATGAAGAATGGACTAAAGCTCAAGCTTGGGGATGCCATCCCGTGTCACCCCAAGAAATATCCAAGAAGTACAAGCATCAAAGCTTGGGGATGCCCAAGGCATCCCCTTCTTCATCAATAAAAATCTCTAGTTCTTTCAAACACTTCATTTTTATTTTTCATGCACAATTGTGTTGTTCTTGGAGCGTCTTTGTTTTTGTTTTTGGTTTTTGTTTGCTTGGTTTGCTTAGTTTTCTTGAATAAATTGGTTGGACCCCCTCTTTCATACATTAGTTTTCAAATAAGTGTTGTTTGGATTGGAAAAGAGTAGGAAAAGTTCATGCTTAAGTGGTAAAAGGAGCTCGTTTTTTACGGTGGCATATGCTTTGTCATGTCATGCTTGATATTGTTTTGGATTTATTCTTAGTGATTTTTGTTGTAGCATGGCATGTTATAAACAATTGAGATTGCTTAATGTGCCTTGAAAGAATCATGCGTTATTTTAGCATATTAAAGCACAGTATTGTGGTATTCTCTTTTGATGTTTTATTTGGGTTGACTTGGCGCATGCTCACACCATGTTATGACTATCCCAAGTCACCATAGCCTTTCTGATCCTTTAGTTTTTGACTTGTAATATCACTTTATGCTTTAATTAATGATGTTTTGTCGCTTTGCATGATTATGGCCATTATTGCTCTTTTAGTTGGTCGCTCCCAGTCTTTTGCTAGCCTCCATAACCAAGTATGAGTTCCACTCATGCATCCAACTCCAAATAAAACCAAGTTATCTCAAAGAGTCCACCATACCTACCTATTAGCATTTTCTATTCCAAGTATATTCATGCTTTTATCTACCTTCCGAATTAAACTTGTTATGAGAAAACTAGTGATTAAAGCTCTCATGAACTTGATGGCACACTTTACTTTTCTTGCCCCTAATAAACTTGAACCATTGTGTCATCTATGTTGTATATGCTTGCACTTATATGTTGGGGATTAGAAGAACCATGTTGTCATGGGGAACGCTTTCAACATTGCACTTGTACATTGTACCTAGTTGATATCATGCTCTTTTGTCTATGGATGTCGTCGGTTTGAAATGAAAGGGGAGCTTGTAAGTCCATGGAGTTATGTATGTGTGTTAGAGAAACACCTGGGCCGTCGGTCTAATCCATGCCTAATCATGGTGGAAACCTGCAGCATAACCATAATGAGCAATCTATGAAGCATTCTTCTTATAAAAAAAGAGATAGAGATTGAGAAAAAAGAAAAAAAGATGAGAAAAGAGGAAAGAGAGAAAAAAGTGCCATTTTCCCATGGTAAATAAGAAGATTGCTGAGATGCTCGTTGTCTGCTTGGCTTGTCATTTTGATATGGGGATTCTTCCGTATCATCGGGCAAGGGGTACCCCGTTGGCGGTTCTCTATGATACACATGTACTTACTATGACAAGAACTTATCGGTAACTAAACTTGAGTAGCATGAGGAGCGGCCCTCGTATTCAAGGGACATGAGATTTCCAACTTATACTTTGTCAAGCATATACTGCATAGTTTGTTCACTTTAACCTTAATCACTTCAAGATGCTTATGATAGGGGCAATGAGAGCTGAAAGCTAATAAGTACCATAATTTTTGGAAGCTCTTTATGAGACTTGAATACCTGCTTCCTTCTATGAAGGTCTTTCTTCCACTTTTATATTGAGTCTCCACATTCTATCTTTATGCACCAATTAAGAGAGCATAGTTGTCATTCTTAGTTCTATGTGCATTGTCCCAAGACTTGTTTATTGATGCATAACTTTGATATTGCTTGTTCCTAAACTATTTGTATCTAGTCACCCTTATGAACTTTGAAGATGTCTTATGCATTTATGTTTTGCTACTCTATGAGGGACAAGCTGAATACCATTCTCATTATGCTTTGTTTATGTGAAACAAACAAACCTCTTGCAAATCATTGTTATTCATGAATCTTTTGTTTGTGCCTTTTCATGTTACAACATAGTTGCTATGTCTTATTGTTAGAACTCTATCTTTCATGATTCCTGTTTAGAGTACCTTAATTCCAGCTATCAATACTTCTACAATAATGATGATCAAGATTGTGTTGTCTGCATGTCACCTGAAAAATTATATTGTTTTGATCGTTTACCTACTCGAGGACGAGCAGGAACTAAGCTTGGGGATGTTGATACGTTCATAATGTATCTATATTTTTTGATGGTTTTATGCTAATAATATGCTTTTGACACTCCTTTTTGTATAAAGTTTATGATTTATTTGGACTAACCTACTAATAGTTGCAAAAGTGTACAATGTTCTTGTTTTACACTTTGATGCGTAGGAATTACCAAGAATACAAGTGGAAACCTTGTTGGAGTCAAATTGGGATTTTTCTAGAAATCTGTCTCAGAACTCTTTTTAAAGATGGTCACGTTTCGGGTCGAAGACGGCGTCAAACAGAAAAATCTTCAACTACAAAGTTGTTGGCAATTTCACGACAAACGCTCTGCACATAAAATTTAACTGATTCCGTGTCCGGACGGGCCTTTTATGCCCGATTTACTGCAGCCCAAGATGGGGTGACGGGAATCCGAGAAGCTATATAACGGGAGAAACCTAATTCAACCAGGGCATCTCCACCCACGAATTTGCAGCCACCAAAGCCACGTTTTTGCCTCCCCCATGGATCTCATCTCCATGGGGGAGGGCTATCAAGAAGCCATGAAGGAAGGGGGCTAAGGCGCGGTGCTCCCCCATGATACCGGCGATGGGGAAGGAGTCCCCCGCGCCACCGTCGGATCCGCCGCCGACCTCTTCACCATCTCCACCGCCATCTCCATCACCTAATCGTCCTAGTATGCAGTGGTTCATCCTCTCATACTCCTCTGTACCGTCCTATGTAAACATGACGTTTGATGTTATAAGTTATAATCCTATGATCTATGTCATGTTTGCGTAGTTTCTTTGTTCTTAGATTGAATGTTTGAACGTATTTGGTTCATTAGAGTTGTATGTTGATATGGTATAGTCCTTTGGTGTCTATTATATTTGTGCGCGCATGGATTAATCATCATAGGGTCTGTAGTATGTGTAAGAGGAAGGGGAAGTTCTGCCGGAGTGACAGAAACCTGAGGACGCGAACCGGAACGTTGCATGTATGAACATAGTGAGTGGATATGCAATTTGCATGAAATTGAGTGGGAGCTATAAAAGTCTTCCTAAAACAATATGTGAATGACATATTTTGAGTGGGAGCAATATAAGTCTCAAATTCAAATATGTAGGAACATAGTTTGAGTAAGAGTAGTGACTCATACCCAAATATGTTGGGAACATATTTGAGTGGGAGATTAGAGGAGTGATTCTTAAGTGTGTATAAATAATGATTTATAAGGAGTAGAAGTTGATAATAAGTATATTATGATATTATGTAGTATTCCTTAAGGGATTCTGAAAAGGGTTTCAGAATAGAAGTTAATTAAGGAACTGGTCCTTAATAACTCAAGTTAGGAATAGTATTATGTTTAAACATCAATGGTTGAAAGAAAGAAAAGGATGATCATCATCCACTATGTTGATACATAGGTTCTATCTTGGAGAACCATGATGACAACTTAACATAATATATGATCCAAGAAGAAATGTTTGAAAAGTGATTAAGTTTGAATCACGAAATGTTGAGCTAAGTTTGTCCGCAGTGTCTAATAGAGAACTGCAGACATGTTTCCCAAATCCATAAAAGATGGCATATCTTAAAGAATAAAGGTTTATGTTATAAGGGAATATGTTGGAAACTCCTATATCAATAATACCGACTAAAGTCAAGTAGGAAGCGAGGTGAATAAAACATCGAAAGTTGCACAGGGTGCACTTGTGTTTCGATGATTACATTTATAATAATAGATAAGGGTACCATCTAAAGTGATGTATAATGTTATGGCGGGGCTAGTTCGCTTTTAACGTAGAATGATGTGTCCCAGGGCACAATGCCCATGAGAAATCCCTCGAGGTTGATCTAAAGTCACTGTAGGCTCCTGGAATCCGGCCTCGTTCTGCTGCCATAGCGACGATGCATACACAAAGATGTTACCATGTGATTATAAAGTATTAATGTCAATCAAGGTGACATTACTAAGTTGCAAAGGATTTGGGACTGTAAAGTACAGGCCCAAGACTCAACCTCTTCCATGAGCAGGCATGTTCAGGGTACCGGGATATATGGTACCAATGATTAAGAACAAATGCAGCTAGTTTATTTGTACTCTAGTGCAAGTGGGAGACTATTGGAGATATGCCCTAGAGACAAATAATAATAAGGATTATTATCATATTTCGTAAAGTTTATGATTAAGTTTTATATCATTCAATAACTCTATTGAAAGGAAACGTCAATACACGTGTGATATATAAACACCCAGGGGTTCCTAGTGAAACTCTAGTCACTGGTTCATTGGTTAACTGATGATCAAGGTTTCCTGATCATGTGGCATTTGTGCCAGTTGGAAATGGAGTCAACTTATTCTGAGAATGAGATGATGAACCAATACCCAACCTAAACATCATGAACTGATCATGTAACGAAGTTCAAGTTACAATGATTAGAATAGACCTCGTAGACTATTCCTTAGATCGTGAGACTATATCAATCACTGTCTCCTGAGAGTGCTTAGATAGCATCAATGTCACTTGGTAATATAGTGACAATAAAGGTGTGTTCAGGTATTCGGAGGAACCGTAGAGGCAATATATGTCAAGAGCGGGATTTTTTCATCCGCGTGACAGAAATATACTCTAGGGCCCACTCGGAGAAGTTATATCCAATAGCTGCGCAACGTGTGATTTGATCACAGGGATATCACTTGTCGAAACGAGTCAAGTAGCATTGTTCGGTAACGAGATTGAACACGACATGGTGATGTCACTGATGAGATCTCGGGCAATGCAAGTATCGAGAGACAAAAGGAATAAGACGCGACTATCCCAGTTCAAACGACGAAAGATCTTCATGGAATGCATAGGGGTCACAGTTGGGGATCGGTGCGGAAAACAAAAAATTTCCTACGATGGAACCCCAAAAACTGCCTAGGATCTATCTATGTAGTAATGCGGTAACGGCCGGAGCGTAGAGAATACATACCCTTGTAGACCATACGCGATTAACGTTCCGCGGGGAACGTGGTTGATGTAGTCGTACTCGTAGCCGACCTCAAGGTCGCGAAGCTCCTCGCAGGTCACCCCTTGCTCCTTCGTCATCTTCATCGTGCAGCAGCTCCGGCTCACGACATTTAAGTGCCCCAAGTGTTGCGCCTCGTGTCTTCGTACACATCCGGTGCACGATGAGACCTCCGGCTCCCCGATCCCGCTAGGAGTGTGGAAGTTGATATCCGGCTAGGAATCCCTGCAGTGCAACGGCATACTGCAGGTGTGCCTTGATCGCACAGCCCAAACTTGGGGCCATGGTCACAAGGTATAGAGAGAGGGAGGGAAGGAGGAAGTCAACCAAAGGACTTCTCCAATTACTGTGTGTTTAATCCCACCCATGGGCACCCCTTTATATAGGCGGAGGGGTGTGCCCTCCCCTTTAGGTGACCCATGTGGGACTAAAACTAAGGGAAAAAGTGGAAAAGAAAGGGGACAGCCGGATGGGCTGGCTGGCCGCATTTGGCCCAGCAGCCAGCAGCACAGGCAGCAGCCAGTTGATGCGGGTGGGTCGGCGCGCCCACACCATGGCCCAGCGGCGGCCAGCGGCGGCTGGCGAGGCCAACCCGGGTGGGCCGGCTTCCACCCCGCGGCCCAGCAGCCCCCCGCCTGGAGGCGTGCAGCCCGGGTGGGCCGGTGTCCCCCCGGCGGCCCAGCTCGCCCAGCGCCCGCACGGCAGCTGGCGCCCGGGTGGGCCGCCTCGCGTGGCCACGGCCCAGCTCGGCGTGACCTGGCGCCTGGCGCAACCCAGTTACACGCCCCCTGTGCGGTGGCGGTTATCCGCCGCCCACGGGGCTAGCTATTTGCCTTTTTCATTTCTTTTTCTGCAGTTTTATTTCTAGGCCTTTCCCCTCTGGGATTTGGCCTAATATAAAAGTTTCTTTTATAAATCTTAACTTAAATATTATTTAGAATATATTAATTCATAATTAACATATAATAAATATATATTTAAATTCTCATTTATCCGAAAACACTTTTCCGGGTCTTTTCCTTTATTCTTTCTCCGAACAACTTTGGATCTCTCCGCGGAACGATTCCGGCTTTCTCTCTTTCTCTACTGTGATTCCGTCTTACGAATGATCGCTCTCATCGTACCCTTAAGTGTATCCTCTCACGGCTCGGGAATGCTCTAGACATGATCTGTATCAATGATCAACAGAGGGACCAGGGATGTCCATGTGACCCCTATGCATTTCTGATGACAATGTCGTTTGAACCGTCTAAATGTAGCATCCTCTTCCTTTTGTTTCTCGATACAAATTGTCCGAGATCCGATCATTGGTATCCCATACCTTGTTCAATATTGTTCACAACAAGATATGTTTTCTTGTTACCGTGATATTACATCCCCGTGACCTAGTCACATGTTGCAACATTTATGGATGTAATCTCACCAAGCCGGCCGTATGTATCTTTACCCGTCATGTGGGTGAAAAAATCCCGGTCTTGCAGTCACATGTCATCTACTATTTCTTCGGAATACCCAACATACACCTTTATGGCCACCGTATTACCAGATGACGATTGATGTAGTCAAAGCAGCCTCGGGAAACAGTGAGTAATATGAGCTGACGGTCTAAGGAGAAGGAGTCTAGGTATAGCTGTTGCAACAATGAACTATATGGCTTGATCGTGTTGCAATCCTTCAAGGAATGTCTAATCACATCATTCTCCAATGATATGATCTCGTTGTCAGTCAGCATAAATGCCCATGATCTTGAAACCCAGATCATCTTCATGACCAACGAACTAGTATGAATAGAGGCTACTAGGGACTTGGTTGTTTCATACCACACCTGTACCGATGTTTCTACTTGGCACAGTTATAGCACAATATGAAACTATTATAAACTAATTGACATATGACAATAAAAACCTATTTATTATTTGCCTCTAGGGCATATCTCCTTCAGTCACATGGCCATCCAGGTCCCTCTGTCGATCATTGGTCTGGGAGTGTCCCGGCCATATCTAGAGTGTTCCCAAACTGTGGGGTATCACACTTAAGGGCTTGATGGTGCTTACAGAGTGTTTACAGCATCGGTAGAATCACCGAAGAAGAGAAGATAGAAAACCGGAAGGGTTTTGGTAAGTCTGGAGGATATCCGGAGTGGAGGTGGAAGGTGTTCCATAACCACGGAGCTTGAATAATATGTGAATGAATGTTAAATATTGATTTAACCATTTATTCATAATTATTTAATAAAAGAGAAATCAATTAAAGGTAAAAAAGGCTTAATGGGCCAATTCCGGAGGGAGTAGGGCCCATGAGGGAAAGGCAAAAGGAGAAAGGGGCCAAGGGGGTGGTCTGTGCCCTAGTGGGACAACCCCCCACGTGGGGCCCATGGGGGTGGCCGGCGGCGCCTCCCCTCCCCTCTCCCATGATTAGTCCCGCCCCGGGACTTTGAGGGAGCTAGTACCTCCCCTCCCCTATATATAATGGGGTATTTTAACCAGAAAATACACAACCAATATTCAATAAAGGTTTCCTCACTTTTTGGGATACCTCCAATTGATATTTTCTCTCTCTCCCGTGACTGTGGTCCCAAGTTTGGACTGCCCGAACGAGAGACATCTTCACCACAGAGTGCCGCCGTGCTGCGGGATTCGGATCCAGGAGCTCTACTTCTGCAACTGCTGCTGGATCGGGGAAGCGAGTGTCATCGCCAGGCACCGGATGCATGTAACTCCCCGCGAGGTGTCACACTTGAGGCACTCAAGTCGTTGGAGCCGCAGGAGCGCAAGGACTTCATCACGACCTTGAGGTCGGCTTTGGCTCGTCTACATCAACCACGTTCTCCTGAGCGTTGACAACGCTTTTCGGTCTTCAAGGGTAAGTTCGCGAAAAGCCCCTCCTGTTACTGCATTACTAATAGATAGGTCCTGGCAGCATCAGGGGTTCAGGGGCGTAGGGTAAAATTTTATTGTTTTCATACATGAACCCCTACACAATCGACATCAATCGAATTGCTGCGCTATTAAGGGACTTAATACCGTAGGACATATCCCATGGCATGGATAGTGTTCCATGAGTTTCCTCGGTTCCCAAGTTGATATGTAAGGGGTGCCAACAGCTTTATTGTCACTGTAAGTGCTAACACACATCCGTCTACCAACAAGTAGTTCCCTCCATCAAGTCCCCACAAGAGGCAAACATTGAGAGGTCGACGTCTCCCAACATCAAGATGAAGACAATCTGACACATGGTCACATCGATGAATATCATAATAAACCTTATCTTATTTCAATCTCATACTAGGGTTTCTCCATCTCCCCAAGAACTAATGATCTACTCAGACATGGAGGCAATCAACATCATGGCAATAACAATGGAATCTATCATAGATGAATAGTACTTGTATAAATCTACAACGAGTACGGAAATTACAACAAGATCTAGATAAGATGTAGATGGGATGGATGGAGATGGTGGTGATGTAGCAGTCGATGATGAAGATCGATGCCTTAGCCTCCCGGATCTGCGCAGGGCGAAGATGGATCCCCGGTGGACGAGTCCCCCCTCCAGATGCCTTCTAGAGGTGAGGTTTCGGTGATTTCTGGTTGTTTTGTATGTCGTCTCTCTAATCCAGTTGCACGGGGTGAAACTATTTGAGGAGGCGGTGGCGGCGCCAACTATACGGCAAGAATTATACGGTCAGAATTTTATTCCTGCCGTATAGTTGGTCGTTAAACCGTCGGTATGCCTTGATTGCTTCAGGTTTTCTTCTGGTGTTATTGATATTTCCCAAATGAGCTATTTACGTTGTTTTTGACTCCTTTTCTCCCCAATACAACCGCTCCAATAATTGTGTCCATTGTATCCATCATCTGTCCCGATCCTGGTGAAAATAGACATAAAATGTGCACGCAAATGCCGTAAAATTCCAAGATCCTACAACTATAGTGCAAAATAATAATATAAAACATGATGCAAATACACACTCATCAGTCACCAGTGCAGAGGAGAGCTTACTTCTCGATGCCACGTAATTTCTCGTCACCAGGGACACAGGAGATCCAAACTCCACGGAAATTATCCTTCTCCGCTGCCGCAATTGTTGCCGCCTTATGACCCACAAGTATAGGGGGTGTATCGCAGTATTTTCGATAAGTAAGAGTGTCGAACCCAACGAGGAGCAGAAGGTGCTGGCTAGTGGTATGGATCAGGAATTCTCTGCAAATACTTAGCAAACGGATTTTTAGGGGTTTTTGATAAAGCGAGTAAATAAAGTACGAGTAAACAAAAAGTAATAAGAATAGATGCAGCAAGTGGCCCAATCCTTTATTTATCAAAGGATAAGCCGGTTGTATTACTTAAGATGACCAAACGTTCTCGAGGACACACGGGAAGACTGTCAAGTGCTTTCGCTTCATATAGTTGATTAATCTTCTTTAGTTTGCTAAGTGTTGTGTGGGTGAACCTGTGCTAATGTACCGACCTTCCTAGGACTAATACATAATTGTGATTATACCCCTTGCAAACATCCGTAAGTACAAGAAAGTAATTAAGGTAGAAACCTAATCACAACTTTAAACTCTAAGACCCTGACGTCCCTTGTGCAATGGTTTCCTAATGGGGGTTTAGGTTTCTGTCACTCCGACAAACCCTACGATTAGTAGCCAAATACACAATGCATTACCCTAGGCCAATATAGGTGAAGTGTCATGTAGTCGACGTTCACATGACACCACTAGAAGAAGTACACCACAACTTAAATATCAAACTATTGAATCTTTCTCAACACAACTCCACTACTAACAACATGACTTCTCCCATGTCCTCAAGAACAAAATGAACTACTCACAAGACATCATATGGATCATGATCAGAGATGGAATAATGATGTATAACAATCTGAACATAAACAATAATTCAATGGTTCACTCAATAGCATCAACTACAAAGAGTAATCAACACCGAGAAAGTTTCCCCTATGAACTATGCAAGATTCAACCCAATTGTTACAGCAATATGGAGATGGTGATGAGGGTGCTGATGGTGATGATGATGATGATGATGATCCCGATGAAATCTAGCTTGATGGTGGTGTTGATGGCGACGATCTCCCCTCTCCGGGAAGGAATTCCCCCTGCAGAAATCTGTCTGCTAGAGAGATCTTTCTCTCTCGGTGTTTTCCGCCCCGCAGAGGCGGCGGAATCTTTCTATGGTCGCTCCCCCAATATTAGGGTTTCGGGAGGATTATATACGCCAGAGGAGAGAGCCAGGGGTGGACCAGGGCGACCACACCACCTGGTGATGAGGCCTAGGCTGGCCCGCGCTAGGGGGTGGTGTGCGCCCCCTGTGGCCCATCTCTGCCTCCCCTTCTGGCTTCCTTCGTCTTTTGGAAAAATAGGATTTTCCATATATTTTCCCGGATTTTCCGATCTTTGTGAATTTTACCTCCAAACAGCACCTTTTCCATCAGAATCCTGACTGCAGCGGTCCATGCTCCAAAAGTCATCAACCATGCAAAAACAGATGAAATTACATAAGTATCATCTCTAAATATGAAATATATCAATGAATAACAGTAAATTATGATATAGAATAGTGATGCAAAATGGACGTATCAACTCCCCCAAGCTTAGACTTCGCTTGTCCCCAAGCGAAACTGAGCTCAATAAACATGGCCTCAGGTTTATGGAGTGAAGAGTCGATAAAATAATATAGACAAGAAGCATCACATTCATCAATACATAGATCATAATAGAAGACAACTCACTATTATATAACTTAACTTGCAATAAGTAAAGGAAACACAATAAAGATACATAAAGTGAATCATAACTGGTAATGGCAAACTTAGCTCTTGGTCAAAGAATAGTTGATAATTTGCTGGAGTTCACAAATAACTGATTTTCAATGATAGCTTTCAAAGTAGTAAACACCCAGATAAGAGCAATGTGCAAAACAAGGGACATTAGAAACATGATTGAATAAATCATCATATGAATGAATGAAACACAACAACTCAAAATACTTGGTGAGGTAGAAGGGAATAGGTTTACTGACTCAACTAAAAAGTAAAAGAAAGGCCCTTCGTAGAGGGAAGCAGGGATTTCAAGATCCATAAAGAGCTCCCAAAAATTATGATACTTATTAGCTTTCAGCTCTCATTGCCCCTATCATTGGCATCTTTAGGTGATTAAGGTTAAAGTGATCAAATACGAGGACATGCTTGACAAGTTGTAAGTTAAAAATCTCATGTCCCTTGAATACGAGGGCCGCTCCTCATGCTACTCAAGTTTAGTCACCGGTAAGTGATACATTGCAAACGTATCTATAATTTTTGATGTTCCATACTTGGTTTTTATCTACATTCTTATGTTTTACCCACACTTTGGAGTATTTCTATACACTTTCTTGGACTAACCTATTAACAAGATGCCACAGTGCCAGTTGCCTGTTTTCTTCTATTTTTTGTTCCAGAAAAGTCAGAAAATGAATATTCTCGGAATTGGACCGGACAAAAGCCAAAGTCGATATTTTACCGGAAGACTCACGGAGCCAGAAGATGAGACGGAGAGGGGCCACAGGGTGGCCACACCATGTGGTGGCGCGGGCTAGCCCTGGTCGTGCCACCAGGTGGTGTGGGCCCCCTGGCCGCCCACCAACCTTGCCTCTTCGCCTATAAGAAGCCTCCCGATGCATAAACCCTAAATCATCAAGCCTCCAGCCACGAAAAGTTCCACAGCGCCGCCACCACCGCAGGGGAGATTCGGGGGACAGAAAGTCTCTGTTCCGGCACCCTGCCGGGACGGGGAAGTGCCCCGGAGCCATCTCCATCGATCTCCACCACCATCTCCATCACCATTGCTGATTCCCATGATGAGAAGGGAGTAGTTCTCTCTCGAGGCTAAGGGTTCTACCGGTAGCTATGTGTTCATATCTCTCTCTATGCGTGATCATATTGTGATCATGAGCTTGTAATCTATAGAACTACCTTGCTACGCAAGTGCTTTAATAGATCTCTGCTCTCCCCATGCGTGTGAAAGTGACAGCGTGCACACCATGGTGGTACTTAGGCTAGAGATTACAAATACTTGTTATGAGTTATATTTGGAGTTGGATGTTTCTATGAAATTGTGGTGTTTGTTCGAACCATCTAATGCTCAAGGTGACAGTGTGGGGTTATCTAGATGGGAAAGATGAACTTTGAGGTGTGTTGTTATAGCCCTACCATCGATTAGAGTATTCAACCGGAGGGTAGTTAAGAGTAGTATGATAAAGAGAATATATTTATATGAGAGTGTGCACTAGTGAAAGTATGATCCCTAGGCCTTGTTTCTAAGAACTGAAACACTGTTTGCTATTAGATCTATTACATGTTTGCTTGCTTCTATCTTTATTTCAGTTTTACTTTAGTCTTTTCCACGCCATCAAGCTATTTTCTATCACCGTTACCACTTATAATTATCTATACCACTTGTATTTCACTATCTCTTCGCCGAACTAGTGCACCTATACACCTGACAAGTGTATTGGGTGTGTTGGGGACACAAGAGACTTCTTGTATCTTGATTGCAGGGTTGCTTGAGAGGGGATACCTTTGACCACTTCCTCCCTGAGTTTGATAAACCTTGGGTGATCCACTTAAGGAACTTCCTACTGTTCTACAAACCTCTGCACTTGGAGGCCCAACAACTATCTACAAGAATAGAAGTGCGTAGACATCAATCTATTTTCTGGCACCGTTGCCGGGGAGGTAAGGTAAAAGGTACTCACATCCTCCGGTGTGAGTGCTCGAAGTTATTTCCTTTCGACTCTGCAATTTTGTCTTTTTGTTTCTTATTTTCACTAGTTAGGCTTAATGGAAAATAACAACAAAATTAGAGAGCTTTATAGTATCTATCTTGAGTTAGGACATGAAGTGTTTGAAGAGAAAATTAAAAAACCTATGGAACTTTATTTCCATGCTAAAAGCAATATTATTAGTATGAATTCTTTGAACACCATTATTGCTAATTTTGATGAGCATGATATTTTTAGTCCCCCAAGCACGGAGGAGAAAATTTACTTTGATGATACTATACCTCCGATATATGATGATTACAATGATGAGTATGATATTTTCAGTCCACCTACTATTGAGGAGAAATTAATTATGATTACAATATGCTTCCTATATTTGATGATTATGGTGATGAGATTAATAATGATAGCTATTTTGTTGAATTTGCTCCCACTACAATTAATAAGAATGACTATGTTTATGTGGAGAGTATTAATTCTTTTATGCATGTGGCTCATGATAAGAATGTTTCTTGTGATAGTTATATTGTTAATTTTATTCATGTTGCTACTGAAAGTTATTATGAGAGAGGGAAACATGGTTTCATGTATCTCAACAATATTAAGTTTCCCCTCTTTATGTTGATTTTTTTTAAGTTGCACTTGTTTTGTTTTCCTATGCTTATTGCTTTGTGCTTTCATGACTTGTTTCTTTACAAGATTCCTATGCATAGGAAGTGGGTTAGACTTAAATGTGTTTTGAATTTGCTTCTTGATGCTCTCTTTTACTTAAATTCATTTTTCTTATGTGAACATCTTTTCAAACTATCATGCCTAACTTAAAGGCATTAAAGAAAAGTACTTATTGGGAGATAACACAAAAGTTTTAGATGAGTCTTGGAAGTTATTACTTCAGTAATAACCGCTCCTTATCCTTTTTATTTGCTTTTTGTGCCAAGAGTAACCTGTAATGAGAAAGAAGTAATGATTGGGAAAGTTGCTGTCCTAAAACAGATTTCTGTGCTTCACCGTAAAATTTCGTGTAAAATCTCTGTACGTCCTTTTGAGGCGTGAATTTTTGTGCTTCTGCCCTAGGTTGTTATCTAACTTTCATTAGTTCAACACTTTTCGATTTGAGCAACATAAGATCTTAGAAAAAATTCGTCTTTACCTGCTGGTATGTTTTGAAAGATTTCTGCCATTATTTCCATTTGCTTCTTGTTGATTCCTTTTTGAGTTCTTTTCGGGAATTGAGATTTTTGAGGAAAGTGCTACAGTGGATTGTGTTTTAATGGAAGTTTTATTCGTATTGGAACTGAACGTAAAGACTTATTATCTTGAGTGCACTAATGTTGCTAATAAAGATTGTGTGAAGTTTTGTATGAAGGAAAAATTTCAGGTGTATGGAAGGAATGAGTAATGAGATGAAGGATGGACTAAAGCTCAAGCTTGGGGATGCCACGTGTGTCACCCCAATAAATATCCAAGAAGCACAAGCGTCAAAGCTTGGGGATGCCCAAGGCATCCCCTTGTTCATCAATAAAAATTCCAAGTTTCTTCCAAACACTTCATTTTTATTGTTTCATGCACAATTGTGTTGTTCTTGGAGCGTCTTCTTTTTCTTTTTCGTTTGCTTTGTTTTCTTAGTTTGCTGAATAAATTGGTTGGACCCCCTCTTTCATACATTGGTTTTCAAATAGTTTGGTTTGGATTGGAAAAGAGTAGGGAAGTTCATGCTTAAGTGGAAAAAGGAGCTTATTTTTGACTATGGCCCATGCTTTGTCATGCCATGCTTGATATTGTTTTGGATTTATGCTTAGTGATCTTTGCTGTAGCATGACATGTTATAAACAATTGAGATTGCTTAATATGCCTTGGAAGAATCTTGTGTTGTTTTAGCATATTAAAGCATAGTATTGTGGTATTCTCCTTTGATGCTTTATTTGGGTTGACTTGGCACATGCTCACACCATATTATGACTATCCCAAGTCACCATAGCCTTTATGATCATTTAGTTTTCAACTTTTAGTGTCACTTTATGTTTTGATTAATGATATTTTGTCGCTCTGCATGATTATGGCCATTATTGCTCTCTTAGTTGGTCGCTCCCAGTCTTTTGCTAGCCTCCGTAATCAAGTATGAGTCCCACTCATGCATCCAACTCCTAAAACCAAGTTATTACAAAGAGTCCACCATACCTACCTATTATCTTATGCTATTCCAAGTATATTCATGTTTTTATCTACCTTCTGAATTAAACTTGTTATGAGAAAACTAGTGATTAAAGCTCTCACGAACTGGATGGCACACTTTACTTTTCTTGCGCTTAATAAACTTGAACCATTGTGTCATCTATGTTGTGTATGCTTGCACTTATTTGTTGGGGATTAGCAGAACCATGCTGTTATGGGGAACGCTTTCAACATTGCACGGGTACTTTGTACCTAGTTGATATCATGCTCTTTTGTCTATGGATGTCGTCGGTGTGAAATGAAAGGGGAGCTTGTAAGTCCATGGAGTTATGTATATGTGTTAGAGAAATGCCTGGGCTGCCGGTCTAATCCATGTTGTCATGGTGGAAACCTGCAGCGTAACCATAATGAGCTGTCTATGAAGCATTCTTCTTATAAAAAAAGAGTCAAATATTAAGAAAAAAGAAAAAAAAGAGATATGAGAAAAGAGGAAAGAGAGAAAAAGCACCATTTTCCCATGGTAAATAAGAAGATTGCTGAGATGCTCGTTGTCTGCTTGCCTTATCATTTTGATATGGGGATTCTTCCGTATCATCGGGCAAGGGGTACCCCGTTGGCGGTTCTCTATGATACACATGTACTTACGATGACAAGAACTTACCGGTGACTAAACTTGAGTAGCATGAGGAGCAGCCCTCGTATTCAAGGGACATGAGATTTCCAACTTATACTTTGTCAAACATATACTCCATAGTTTGTTCACTTTAACCTTAATCACTTCAAGATGCTTATGGTAGGGGCAATGAGAGCTGAAAGCTATTAAGTACCATAATTTTTGGAAGCTCTTTATGAGACTTGAATCCCTACTTCCTTCTATGAAGGCCTTTCTTCCACTATATATATTGAGTGTCCACCTTCTATATTTATGCACTTACTTTGAGAGCATAGTGGCCATTCTTAGTTCTATGTGCATTGTCCCAAGACTTGTTGATTGATGCATAGCTTTGATATTGCTTGTTTTAAACTATTTGAATCTAGTCACTGTTATAAACTTTGAAGGTGTCCTATGCATTTATGTTTGCTACTCTATGAGGGACAAGCTGAATGCCACTATGCTATGTTTTCTTTATGTGAAACAAACAAACCTCTTGCAAAGCATTGTTATTCATGAATCTTTTGTTTGTGTCTTTTCATGTTGCAACATAGTTTCTTTGTCTTATTGCTAGAACTTTGTCTTTCATGTTATGATTGAAGTACTATGATCCCAGCTTTGAATGTTTTACAAATACTTTGATCAAGTTTATGATGGTGCATGTCACCTAAAAAATTATTCTTTCTTTTTATCACTTACCTACTCGAGGACGAGCAGGAGTTAAGCTTGGGGATGTTGATACGTTGCAAACGTATCTATAATTTTTGATGTTCCATGCTTGGTTTTTATCTACTTTCTTATGTTTTTCCAACACTTTGGAGTACTTTTCATATGATTTCTTGGACTAACCTATTAACAAGAGCCACAGTGCCAGCTGCCTGTTTTCTGCTGTTTTTGGTTTCAGGAAAGTCAGAAAATGAATATTCTCAGAATTGGACGAGACAAAAGCCAAAGTGCCTATTTTTCCGAAAGTCATCAGATGCCAGAATACGAGACGGAGAGGAGCCAGGGGGCCACCACACCACCTGGCCATGTGGGCCAGGCCTGGCCGCGCCAGGGGGTGGTGTGGCCAGCCCAGGCACCCCCTTGGCCTCCCCTTCCGCCTATAAGATGCCCTCGGGACGAAAACCCTAAGTGCCCGATCAAAAATCCACGAAAGAGTATGTAGCCGCCGTCATCTCCATCCCTAGATCGAGAGGGATCTGAAGCTCTTCCCGACACCCTGCCGGAGAGGGGATTTCACCCTGGAGGCCTTCTTCATCACCATGCAAGCCTCCGGTGTGATGCGTGAGTAGTTCATCCTTGGACTACGGATACATGTAGTAGCTAGATGGCTGGTTCTCCTCCTTTGTGCTTTCATGTCTAGATCTTGTGAGCTCCGTTCATGATCAAGATCATCAATTGTAATTCTGCATGTTATGATTGCGGGGATCCGATGGATATTGAGATGCTATTTCAGATTGATTATTGATTCTATCATGTCTTTGTTATTTGTGATCTTGCATGCTTTCCGTTGTTATTAGCTATCTTGGCCAAGTAGATGCTAGCAACTCCAAGAGTTAGTATTTATGCTCGATAGTGGGTTCATGCCTCTGGTAATCTGGGGAAGTGACAGAAATCTCTAAGGTACTAGATGTGTTGTTGCTACTAGGGAGAAAACAATAATCCTTTGTTCATAGAACAATCGTATTTTTTACTTTACACGCAGTTCGTAAAGCAATAATCTGTTGCTTGCAACTTAATACTAGAGGGGGTTCGGATGATAACCTGAAGGTGGATTATTAGTCATAGATGCAGTTGGATGGCGGTCTATGTATAATGTTGTAATTCCCAATCGAATCTCAAAGGAGTCAAGATGATTAGTATATGCATGTATTGCTTTCTCGATGTTTGTCAATTGCCCCACTGTAATTTCTTCACCCAGCATGTTATCTATCTAAGGAGAGCCACCTCTAGTGAACTATGGATCCCGGTCCTTGTCTTTTACATACAATCTACAAACTGTTACTGCTTTGTGTTTACTTTCTGCAAACTTTTACTTCTTTCCATTCGATACGTTTAATCCCTTGTTTTCCGCAAAACACGGTGAGATTGACAACCTCATCACAAGTTGGGGACAAAGTTCTGTGGTTGTGTTGTGCAGGTCTCCACATTGCTACTAGCACTGGTAGTGCGCCCTGCCAAGGCTCAGCTAGCAACACCTTTGGGGCGTTTCCTTGCTCCTAGTGGTTCGATTAAACCTTGGTTTCATAATTGAGGGAAACTTGCTGCTGTGCTCATCATACCTTCCTCTTGGGGTTCCCAACGAGCTCTACATCAACACCGCACCAGCACTTTTCTGGCGCCGTACATTGAGCCATCAGGGGTTGATGATATCCGCAGAGGAATCCTCCTTGTCTGATCCAGGGGAAGACATTGTGGCTCCAAATCTAGGACTCTACCTGTCAGAAACAGATCGAAACAAAAACACGGCGAGAACAAGGTATATGAACCTTGGGGGATCTGGGGGATTATATATTATGAAGTTTTACAACAAAAGGAAGGTACTTGGAGAAAACGGGTCAGAGACGGAGTCCGGAGTGGCCACACCACCTGTTGTGTGGCCAGGGGTGGGCCCGCGCCACAGGGTGGTGTGAACCACCCTGGCTCCATTTCCATCCCTCTTTCGCTTCGTAACTTTCCTTATTGGCTAAAAACTGCAAAAAATATAACTAGACAGATCTTTGGCGGAACTTTTCTTACTAGAACTGTTACCTATTTGAAAACGGACTCTGGAGGTCTCTGTATTTGGTCTTTGATAAATTTTTCTGGAGTTATAACTTGAAAAGCATCGACACCTTCATTGTAAGAATCTCCAGCAATATAGTGCTTGAGTCATTGCCCATTCACCACTTGTGTAGTGTTGTCTTTCAAAGAGGAAATTTTTATCACTCCTGAACGGTACACTTCTTCAATAATGAAAGGTCCTTCCCATTTTGACAGTAGTTTACCTGCAAAAAATCTGAGACGAGACCTATACAATAGAAATTTCTCACCAACATGGAATTCTCTCTTAAGTATTCGCTTGTCATGCCATCTATTAACTTTTTCCTTAAAGAGCCTAGCATTCTCATATGCTTCACTCCTCCATTCATCTAAAGAACTTAAGTCAAATAATCTTTTTTCACCAGCAAGCTTACAATCTCTATTGAGTTCTTTAACTGCCCAATAAGCTTTGTGTTCTAATTCTAAAGGTAGGTGACAAGCTTTCCCATAAACCATTTTATAAGGAGACATCCCCATAGGGTTTTTATAGGCAGTCCTATAAGCCCATAAAGCATCATTCAACTTTTTAGCCTAGTTTTTTCTAGATCTATTAAAAGTCTTTTGCAAGATGGATTTAATTTCTCTATTTGATAACTCTACTTGCCCACTAGTTTGGGGGTGATAAGCTAAAGCAATCCTATGATTAACATCATATTTAGCAAGAGTCTTTCTAAAACCACCATGAATAAAATGAGAACCTCCATCAGTCATGAGATACCTAGGCACTCCAAACCTAGGAAAGATAACATCCTTAAGCATTTTTAGAGAGGTCTCCCCATCAGCACTCTTCATAGGTATGGCTTCCACCCACTTAGTAACATAATCAACAACAACAAGAATATGAGTATAACCTTTTGAGGGAGGAAAGGGACCCATAAAGTCAAATCCCCAGCAATCAAAGGGTTCAATAACTAGAGAGTAGTTCATAGGCATTTCATTGCGTCTAGAAATATTACCAACACGCTGACAATCATCACAAGATAAAACAAATGTTCTTGCATCTTTAAAAAGGGTAGGCTAGTAGAAACCTGATTGTAGCACCTTTTTCGCAGTTCTATATCCCGCATGATGTCCTCCATAGGCACTACCGTGACATTTCCTCAATATCTCCTTTTGTTCGTATTCTGGAACACATCTTCGCATAATACCATCCACTCCTTCTTTATATAAATGTGAGTCATCCCAAAAATAATGCCTCAAATCATAGAAGAACTTCCTTCTTTGCTGAGATGTGAAAGTGGGAGGCAAATACTTGGAGACAATAAAGTTAGCATAATCAGCATACCAGGGACTCCCTCATGAGCTTATCCCTATTGTTGCCAACTGTTCATACGGGAAACTATCATTAACAGGCATATGATCAAATGAGATATTTTCCAACCGAGATAAATTATCAGCAACAGGATTTTCAGCACCTTTCCTATCTACAATATGTAGATCAAACTCTTGTAAAAGCAACACCAATCTAATAAGCCTAGGCTTAGCATCCTTCTTCGTCATAAGGTACTTAATAGCATCATGATCAGTATGAATGGTGACTTTTGAGTCTACAATATAAGGTCTAAACTTATCACAAGCAAAAACGATAGCCAGGAATTCTTTTTCAGTAGTAGCATAATTCCTTTGAGCAGCGTCAAGAGTTTTACTAGCATAATGAATAACGTTTAACTTGTTATCTATTCGTTTCCCAAGGACAGCACCTACAGCAGAATCACTAGCATCACACATTATTTCAAAGGGTAAACTCCAATCAGGTGGTTGAACGATAGGAGCCGTAGTTAAGGCCTTCTTAAGAGTTTCAAAAGCCTCCTTACAATCATCATCAAAAACAAAGGCTACATCTTTTTGAAGAAGATTAGTAAGGGGTTTTGATATCTTAGAGAAATCCTTAATAAACCTTCTATAGAAACAAGCATGGCCAAGGATACTACGAATACCTTTGATGTCTCTTGGGCAGGGCATTTTCTCAATTGCCTCAACTTTAGCTCTATCCACTTCTATGCCTCTTTCAGAAACCTTATGCCCAAGGACAATCCCTTCATTAACCATAAAGTGACATTTCTCCCAATTAAGAACAAGATTAGTTTCTTCACACCTCTACAAAACTTTATCAAGGTTGTGCAGACAATTATTAAAAGAAGTTCCATAGACGGAGAAGTCATCCATGAACACTTCCACAATTTCCTCACAAAAACCATGAAAGATAGCAGACATGCATCTTTGAAAAGTAGCAGGAGCATTACATAAACCAAAAGGCATACGTCTATAAGCATAGGTTCCGTAAGGGCATGTAAAAGTAGTTTTTTCTTGATTTTGTTGTTTAACAACTATTTGAGAGAAACCGGAATATCCATCAAGAAAACAAAAATGGGTCTTTTTAGACAACCTTTCTAACATTTGATTAATAAAAGGAAGTGGGTAATGATATTTCTTAGTAACCTTGTTAACTTTCCTGAAATCAATGCACATTCTATAGCCTACTACTATTCTTTGGGGAATAATCTCATCATTATCATTAGGAACAACGGTAATTCCTACTTTTTTAGGAACACAATGAACAGGACTAACCCATTCACTATCAGCAATAGGGTAAATAATACTAGCATCAAGGAGTTTCAATACCTCATTTCTTACCACTTCCTTCATCTTAGGATTTAGACGCCGTTGGTGCTCTACTACTGGCTTTGCATCTGGTTCTATATTAATAGCATGCTGACATATAGTAGGAGAAATCCCTTTTAAATCATCCAGAGTATAGCCCATAGCCCCTCGGTGTTTCTTCAAAACCTCCAATAATCATTCCTCTTCCTTCCCTGAAAGTTTAGAGCTAATAATAACAGGATATATCTTTTTATCATCAATGTAAGCATATTTAAGATCGTCAGGGAGAGGTTTTAGATCGAAGACCGGATCCTTTTTAGGTGGCAATGTGGTACCCAAGTCTTCTACAGGCAAGTTATGCTTAAGCATCTTAGGTTGACGACATAGGATCTCGTCAATCTCATTCCTTTCTTCCATGAAGATCTCACTTTCGTGGTCTTCCATAAATTGCTGCAAAGCATTGTTAGGAGCAAGAGAAATAGACGCAAGTTGTTCAACTCGAAAATCCTCATTATGGGTTTCATTTTCACAAGGTTCTTTAGTAAATTTCGAAAAATTAAACTCATAAGATTCCCCATCGAACTTAGTCAAGATTTTCTCCCTCTTGCAATCTATAATAGCTCCACGAGTACTCAAGAAAGGTCTACCAAAAATGATGGGATAATTTTTACTAGCAGCTGAACCAAGTACTAGAAAATCAGCAGGATATTTAATCTTACCACAAAGAACTTCTACATCTCGCACAATACCAATCAGAGAAATGGTCTCTCTATTAGCAAGGTGAATAACCACGTCAGTCTCTTCCAACTCGTAGGGACTGATTTCATGCATAATTTATTTATAAATCTCATAAGGAATAGCACTTGAACTTGCACCAATATCACACAAACCACAATAGCAATGATCACCAATTCTAACAGAAAGCACGGGGACACTAGCCTTTTAGTTCTATTGGGATGTGCGACAATATTAGAAGCGTCCTCACAAAAGACTATGTGTCCATCTTCTACACTTTTAGTGACAAGATCTTTAACAATTGCTACAACAGGTTCAATGTTTATTTGTTCATCGGGTTTTACAGTTCTCTTTTCACTTTTAGTGATTACACTAGTTATCATAGGATGATCCTTTACCTTATCTGGGAAGGGTATCTTCTCGATATAAGGTTCAGGTAAGATGTGATCAATAGTGCAACACTCAATACTCCCAACAGGAACACAGTCAACAATATCTTTATAAGGTGCATGGTACTTGCTCCATCCCTTTTTTGGGATTTCAATATAAGAAGCAAAATCCTTAAAACAATTTGTAATAACTTGTAAATCAAGACCATAAGCATTACTAATATTTTGAAAGTCATCAGTTCCCATAAAAGATTCAATACATTCATAATCATAATTTATACCTGACTTTCTACCTTTGTCATTCTCCCATGCTTTAGCATTATCTTGAATACGGTCCAGAAGATCCCATTTAGCTTCTTCTTCCATGCTAGTGAATGATCCAGCACAAGAAGCATCCAATAAATCCTTATCCTAAAGAGAAAGCCTTGCATAAAAGTTATTGATAATAATATTGTTGGGGAGCTCATGAATGGGACATTTGAGCATTAGTAACTTCAATCTCCCCCAAGCTTGAGCTGTACTCTCTCCATCAAGAGGCCAAAAGTTGTATATTTGATTCCGATCTTTATGAATCTCACTAGGAGGATAAAACTTTGAATAAAAGAGAGGCACTATTTCCTCCCATTCAAGAGCTTGATCATTCTTCAGCAGCGTATACCATTCCTCAGCTCTTCCTTTCAGTGACAATGAGAATAACTTCTTCTTAACTTGATCTGTAGTAATACCTGCACACTTGAACATCCTGCATAATTCGTGTATAAAGAGTAAATGATCACCGGGATGGACAGTTCCATCCCCAACATAGTAGTTATCCATAACACGATCAATAATTCTTGTAGGTATTTTAGAAGTATCATTCTCAGCAGGTGGTGGTTCATCTACTACCTTAGCAGTGGTAGTAGCATTACGAAATAAGAAACTCAAACGAATTTTCCATAACGAAAATAAAGCAACTAACAGAAGTAAACAATACTGACAATAGAGGTTTCCTTTACCAGTTCCACTCTCCAATAGCGCTTCACTCCCTGGCAATGGCGCCAGAAAATAGTCTTGATGACCCACAAGTATAGGGGGTGTATCGTAGTATTTTCATAAGTAAGAGTGTCGAACCCAACGAGGAGCAGAAGGTGCTGGTTAGCGGTATGGATCAGGAATTCTCTGCAAATACTTAGCAAACGGATATTTAGGGGGTTTTGATAAAGCAAGTAAATAAAGTACGAGTAAACAAAAAGCGATAAGAATAAATGCAGCAAGTGGTCCAATCCTTTATTCAGCAAAGGACAAGCCGGTTGTATTACTTAAGATGACCAAACGTTCTCGAGGACACACGGGAAGATCGTCAAGTGCTTTCGCTTCATATAGTTGATTAATCTTCTTTAGTTTGCTAAGTGTTGTGTGGGTGAACCTGTGCTAATGTACCGACCTTCCTAGGACTAATACATACTTATGATTATACCCCTTGCAAACATCCGTAAGTACAAGAAAGTAATTAAGGTAGAAACCTAACCACAGCTTTAAACTCTAAGACCCTGATGTCGCTTGTGCAATGGTTTCCTAACGGGGGTTTAGGTTTTTGTCACTCCGGCAACCCCTACGATTAGTATCCAAATACACAATGCATTCCCCTAGGCCCATATAGGTGAAGTGTCATGTAGTCGACGTTCACATGACACCACTAGAAGAAGTACACCACGACTTAAATATCAAACTATTTAACCTTTCTCAACACAACTCCACTACTAACAACATGACTTCTCCCATGTCCTCAAGAACAAAACGAACTACTCACAAGACATCATATGGATCATGATCAGAGATGGAATACTGATGTATAACAATCTGAACATAAACAATAATTCAATGGTTCCACTCAATAGCATCAAGTACAAAGAGTAATCAACACCGAGAAAGTTTCCCCTAAGAACTATGCAAGATTCAACCCAATTGTTACAGCAATATGGAGATGGTGATGAGGGTGCTAATGGTGATGATGGTGATGATGATGATCCCGATGAAGTCCAACTTGATGGTGGTGTTGATGGCGATGATCTCCCCTCTCCGGGAAGGAATTCTCCCGGCAGAAATCTGTCTGCCGGAGAGATCTTTCTCTCTCGGTGTTTTCCACCCCGCAGAGGCGGCGGAATCTTTGTGTGGTTGCTCCCCAAGTATTAGGGTTTAGGGAGTATTATATACGCCAGAGGGGAGAGCCAGGGGTGGACCAGGGCGGCCACACCACCTGGTGGCGCGGCCTAGGCTGGCCCGTGCCAGGGGGTGGTGTGGGCCCCCTGTGGCCCATCTCTGCCTCCCCTTCTGGCTTCCTTCGTCTTCTGGGAAAAGAGGATTTCCATATATTTTCCCGGATTTTCTGATCTTCACGAATTTTGCCTCCAAACAGCACCTTTTCCATCAGAATCCTGACTGCAGCGGTCCATGCTCCAAAAGTCATCAACCATGCAAAAACAGATGAAATTACATAAGTATCATCTCTAAATATGAAATATATCAATGAATAATAGTAAATTATGATATAGAATAGTGATGCAAAATGGACGTATCACCGCCGTGGTCGCCGCCGTACCGGATGAGGTTGCATCAGCCATTTGGGTGGAGACAGTGACATTGGATGGGTGGAGCTGTGCGATTTGGGGAAAGGAAAAGGGAGCAATGGCGCGGTGTCGCTTGGAGGAAGAAGGAGGAAGAGGAGCTGGTGAGAGAAAATGAGGAGATCTAGACCCCTTATATGCCTCACCTGCGTCAAGATTTGTGTGAAACAAACAGTAAATGTGCCACTTGTCGTGGAAGGAGCTGGGTAACCTCCTCGAGAATATTACGCCTCCTCAATCTTCGCTCATGCATTAAAACAGTGACTCGGTTCCGTGATAGGCGAACCCACCAACGGTCACACTGACAGGAATGTCTATCAGTGACATGACTTGACCTTGAATGATGTCAGGTTATGTCATAGACCAAGTTCTGACTTAGTTTGAGTTTCAAGTTGGAAAAACGAATGACATACTTAGAGGTCCGACTCAATTTGAGACCCGAATCCTATTTTTGTTTTGGAATTTCAGGAACCCTTCAAGATTCTGCAAGCCAAAGATAGATCAAGCTAGACGATGGAATCCGACTCTAGATCTTGGAGGCTTCTAGGGGCTACTGTTGGGGATATACCAGGTATATCCACTATGACTCACAGACCAGGGTGGCCCACTTCGGGTTAGAGCTTTACTACACGGGCGGCCCAGTCAGGGAGAGAAGACGAAGGTCCATCCGGCTACGGGAAGGCCCAGAAGACTTGCCGACTTAGGCCTGTTTAGTTACTTGTAGTCCAATATGTACTCTGTAACCGACTCTTAGTCGTAGCCGGATAGGTCTCTCCTATAACCCTAGGCCGGATATCTATATAAGTCGTCCTAGGGACCAGCCTTTAGGGCACCCACAATGTAGAATCTCAACTCGCACACGCGAACCTCTCTTGTAATATGTACTTCCAGCTCTGCCGTATTACTGGATTGCTAGCAAGAGTAGGATTCGTCCAAAGCTGGCGGATTCGAATCTGGGTAAAGCTTGTGTGATCATCGTCCCGGAATACCGTTGCCTCACACCCCCTTTCTCCACACGCCTCGAGGACCCCCTCCGGCGTACACGTCTTCAATCCGATGACAGATAGCATAAACATAGAAATACTAGTAAAACAGAAATTATCAGGACTAACCTATCTCTGTAAGATAGTAAATTGACCTAGCAGCATTCCAATGTTCCTTTAAATCGAGATTCCACTAGATTTCATTCTACATATTTAGTTTTCGATGATGTACCGATACCTCAAGGTATTTGATAGGAAGAGACCCTGATTCATATCCAGAGATCTCTTTATAAACTTCTTCTTCTGTTTATCCTTTCCAAAAGAAATGATCTCACTCTTATGGAAATTAATCTTCAATCTAGAAAGTTGCTCAAAGATACAAATAACCAATTTCATGTTCACGACCTTCTCAAAGTCATGTTCCATCAAAATATTGCATCTTATATGTATTGTAGAATGGAAACTCCCCCTCAACCAAATGAGAGATATATCCACCTACCTGGCCACCCTCCTTTGTGAAGGAAATATGCCCTGAGAGGCAATAATAAAGTTGTTATTATGTATTCCTTGTATATGATAGATGTTTATTTTACATGTTATAATTGTATTGATAGGAAACATCAATACATGTGTGTTTAATAAACAAAAAGGGTTCCTAGTCATGCCTCTCTTATAGACTAGCTTGTTGATTAACAAGATGATCAAGGTTTCCTGATCATGGACATTGGATGTTGTTAATAACAAGGTCACACCATTGGTGGAATGATGTTATGAACATTCATCCGAAGTATAGCATTACGATCAAGTCATTGTGTTTATATTGCTATAACATCATACGAAGTAATCTTTATCCTTAGACCATGAGATCATGTTAATTGCTAACACCGGAAGAGTATCTTGATAACATCAAACGTCACACCATAACAGGGTGACTATAAAGATGGGTTCAGTGCTACGAAGGTGTTATGTTGAGGCTCATGGATCAAGAGTGGAATTTGTCAATCCAGATGACGGATAGATATACTCTGGGCCCTCTCGGTGATATCACATTAGGATAGCTTGCAAGCAAGTGATGTGATCACTAGAATGTTATATCACGGGAACGAGAAAAGAGTGCATGTCGGTAACAAGATCAAACTAGGTATGGAGATACCGATGATCGAATCTCGGACATGTAATATATCGAGAGACAAAGGGATTTAGTTACAAGCGTTAAAGGTTCTCATGATCACAGGAGTCGTCGTTGAATGTGTAGGAGTCAGTACGGATCTCCAGGTCCCGCTGCTCATTATTGATCGGAGAAGGGTCTCGATCATGTCTGCATTATTCGCGAACCGTAGGGTGGCACACTTAAGAGCTACCCGACACCATTTTGGAGCACATATGTTTCAGACGAAAGAATTGCAAAGCGCAGGAATTATTTCAATAGAAACCGGAAATTGTTTCGGGTGAAATTGCAGAAGGTGGTTTTGCATGTGATATTGAAATATTGCAAGGGGCTATATGTGAATGTTTGTTAATTAAAGTAATTAATAAAATTCTGAATAAATTTAATAAAAGAGTTTTATTAAATGAGAGAGCATTAAATTTGGAGAAACTTAATGCATTTAAAGTGGAGACTTTAAAAGGGAATGTGAAGAGGCATTTTAATGTGGAGGAGTTACCACCACATGAATGGGGGAGGTGAGGGGTCACCCCCCCATGCGCCGGCCATGGAGAGAGGGGGCACCCCCTCCTCCTCCTATAAAAGGCCACCCATTCCCTCCTTCATCCTCACACCTCCTTGTGAAGGATCTCTCTCTCCCTCTAGAATTATTCCCCCATGATCTCGGATTAGCGAGATACATGTTCTCGGTGGCATTTCTTCTGGAAGGAGTTGCTGCTTCCGCTGGATCGCTGGAGCGAGGAGGTGGAGGTTGTCCGGTGGCTTGAACGTGTGTGCGAGTGCGGATGCGCTGCTGAGTTGCGGCGCTCGGACTTCCTCACGATCTTGAGATCGGCAAGTGTACGACTACATCAACCATGAGTTCCTACTCGTTAACAAAGCTCGTTGTCTTTGAGGGTAAGTTCTCTATAGATGTATGTCCACTCATTTGCTTTGTACCTAGTAGATAGATCTTGGCATGTAGTTCACACCGTAGGAAATTTTTTGTTTTCTATGCTGTGGACCCAACAGTGGTATCAAAGCCTGATCTATGCGTAGGTGCTTTGCACGGGTAGTACACATATGTTTATATGTGGGCGATGATGATCATGTTATTGCATCTTCTATGTACTTTGGATATTGGTGGCATAGTGGGATGAAGCGGCCCGGACCAACCTTACATGTCATCATACATGAGACCGGTTCCACGACTGACATGCAACTTGTTTTGCATAAGTGGCTGGCGGGTGTCTGTCTCTCCTACTATAGTCAATATCTGATTTACAACGAGTTGCTAATAACTTGGTTATCCTCGTTGTGGTTCATGTTCGTAGGTTAGACAGGTTCTATCTCTGAAAGCCCTAAGCCACGTAAAACTTGCAATTGATAAATTAGAGGTGTCTAGTTTGGATCGTTGCTGGGCTAGTGTTTTGATATGGTATTGTTGTAAGTAGATGTATAATAGATACTCTTACAACTCACTTAACGTGTAAGTTCCATAGACCTTGGCCTTACACACAAAGGAATGATAGAGATCATACCACGATGCAAATGATAGAGATCAAATGCATGGACCATATCACCTCACTTCACACATTAGATGTTAGCATCTCATACTGCTAGTTTGGCGCGTTTGGTAGCATTATAAGATGATCCCTCATTTAGATATCAAGATAAAATGTGTTCTTCCTTAAGTATGCACCGTTTTGTGGATCGTGTTTTGAGGCATCACGTGATGATCGGGTGTTTTCAACTCTACGCTTTCATACAACGGGTGTAAGACAGTTTTACACACGCAAATACTAAGGTTCTTACTTGACAAGCCTAGCATGTACAGACATGGCCTCGGAACACGGACCGAAAGGTTAAGCATGAGTCATATAGTTGATATGATGCCCATATAGATGCTCGCCTTTGAAGCTACACCGACTCACGTGATGATCGGACTTGGTGTAGTGGATTTGGTTCATGTAATCACCAAAAGGACACGAGGGATGTCGTTTTTGAGTGGGAGTTCATTAGTAATTTGGATTAGTTGAACTCAATCTATCATAAACTTAGTCTAAATATACTTTACAAATTCTGTTGTAGATGGCACCACCTGCTTTTAATTTCAATGTGTTCATGGATAAAGAGAAACTTGTTGCGAATGGTAGCAACTTCACCAACTGGGCTATGAATTTGAGGATTCTCCTCACTGCTGCACAAAAGCAATATGTGCTAGATGCGCCGCTAGGCCCCCCACCAGCTCCTGATGCCCCTGACGAGGAAAAGAACGTCTATATAACTCGTCAGGAGGACCACAACTTAGTTCATTGCGGCATACTATATGGGCTAGAGTCATAACTTCGAAAGCGTTTCGAAAATGGCAATGCCTTTGATACCATGGGAGAATTGAAAATGATTTTCGATACCCATGTTGCCGTAGAGAGTTATAATGCTACAGAAAATTTCTTTAGCTGCATGATGGAGGAAAACAGCTCCGTTAGTGAGCACGTACTCAAAATGTCTGGGTACGCCGATAAGCTTGTGTCCTTGGGAATAACGATTCCCATTGACTTAGGCATACATGTGTTCTCCAATCTCTGCCACCTAGCTACAAGAGCTTCATGATGAACTATAATATGCAGGGCATGAAGAAGTCTCTTACCGAGCTTCTGTCAATGCTTAAGACTGCAGAAGTGGAGATTAGGAAAGAACATCAAGTGTTGATGATCAATAGGACCACCGGTTTCAAGAAGGACAAGAAAGGCAAGCACAAGGGAAAGAAGGGTGGCAAGTCTGTTGCCACGCCTGAAAAGAAACCCCGAGCTGGCCCTAAGTCTGACACCGAGTGCTACTATTGCAAGGGGACTGGCCATTGGAAGCGCAACTGCCCCAAGTATTTGGCGGACAAGAAGTCCGGCAAGGCAAACAAAGGTATATGTGATATACATGTTATTGATGTGTACTTGACTAGTACTCGCAGTAGCACCTGGGTATTTGATACGGGATCGGTTGCTAATATATGTAACTCGGTTCAGGGGCTGCGGAACAAGCGACAACTAGCAAGGGATGAGGTCACGATGCAGGTCGGCAATGGATCAAGAGTTGATGTGATCACCGTCGGAACGCTGCCTCTCCATATGCCATCGGGTTTAGATATAAACCTAAATAATTGTTATTTGGTGCCTGCACTAAGCATGAACATTGTATACGGATCGTGTTTGATGCAAAGTGGTTATTCATTTAAGTCTGAAAACAATGGTTGTTCGATTTATATGAATAATATCTTTTATGGTCATGCACCTATGTTGAATGGTTTATTTCTGTTGGATCTCGATAGCAGTATTACGCATATTCATATTGTTGATGCTAAAAGGATTAAACTTGATAATGATATATCTACATATATGTGACACTGCCGTCTAGGTCATATTGGCGTTAAATGCATGAAGAAACTCCATTCTAATGGACTTTTGGAATCACTTGATTTTGAATCATTTGATACATGTGAGCCATGCCTTATGGGCAAGATGACTAGAACGCCGTTTTCCGGTTCAATGGAACAGGCGACAGATCTATTGGAAATCATACATACTGATGTGTGTGGACCAATGAGTGTGTCGGTGCGAGGTGGATATCGTTATTTTGTTACTTTCATAGATGATTTGAGTAGATATGGGTATACCTATTTGATGAAACACAAGTCTGAAACTTTTGAAAAGTTCAAAGAATTTCAGAATGAAGTGGAAAATCATCGTAACAGAAAGATCAATTTTCTGCGGTCCGACCGTGGAGGAGAGTATCTTAGTTACGAGTTTAGCACACATATGAAAGACTGTGGAATAGTTTCACAACTCAAGCCTGTCGGAACACCACAACGTAATGGTGTGTCAGAATGTCGTAATCGTACTTTATTGGATATGGTTCGATCTATGATGTCTCTGACTGACTTGCCACTGTCATTTTGGGGTTATGCACTGGAAACAGCTGCATTCACTTTAAATCGGGCACCATCTAAATCTGTTGAAACGACACCGTATGAATTATGGTTTGGAAACAAACCTAAGCTGTCATTTCTTAAGGTTTGGGGATGCGATGTTTATGTGAAAAACTTCAACCGGATAAACTCGAACCCAAAGCGGAAAAATGCGTCTTCATAGGATACCCTAAGGAAACGATTGGGTATACCTTCTATCACAGATCTGAGGGCAAGGTTTTTTGTTGCCAAGAATGGATCCTTTCTTGAGAAGGATTTTCTCGCGAAAGGTGTGAGTAGTCGAAAGGTAGAACTCGAAGAGGTTATTGAACCTTCTCTTCATGAAATGGCGAGTAGCGCAGCTCTAGAAGTTGTTTCGGGGTTGATTTCACCTAATGAAGAGAGAGCGAATGATATTGATCATGAAACTCCGAAAGAGGACACTACCGAACCTCGCAGGTCAAGCAGGACACGTGCAGCACCTGAACTGTACGACAATCTTGTTGTGAATTTCATGGTTGATGAAATGGATGACCCTGCGACGTATGCAGAAGCGATGATGAGCCCGGATTCCAACAAATGGCTAGAAGCCATGAAATCCGAGATGGAATCCATGTACGAGAACCAAGTTTGGAACTTGGTGGACTTACCTCACGACCGAAAGGCCGTTGAGAATAAATGGATTTTCAAAAGGAAAACTGATGTTGATGGTAATGTGACCATCTATAGGGCTCAACTTGTCGCAAAGGGGTTTCTACAAATTCAAGGAGTTGACTACGATGAGACATTCTCTCCCGTAGCGATGCTTAAGTCGGTTAGGATTATGTTAGCAATTGCTGCATATTTCGATTATGAAATATGGAAGATGGATGTCAAAACTGCGTTCCTCAATGGTAAGATTGAAGAAGAGTTGTATATGATACAACCTAAGGGTTTTGTCGATCTTAAGGATGCTAATAAGGTGTGCAAACTTCAGCGATCCATCTATGGACTGAAGCAAGCATCACGAAGTTGGAATCTCCGCTTTGATGAGGTGATCAAAGAGTTTGGATTTGTCCAAACTTATGGAGAGGCTTGTATTTACAAGAAAGTGAGTGGGAGCAATGTGGCATTTCTGATATTATATGTGGATGACATATTATTGATTGGAAATGATTTAGATGTTTTAAACAGTGTTAAAAGTTATCTAAACAGCAAATTTTTGATGAAGGACCTTGGTGAAGCTTCATATATATTAGGCATTAAAATCTATAGAGATAGATCAAGACGCCTAATTGGGCTATCGCAGAGTACATACCTTGATAAGATATTAAAGAAGTTTAATATAGACGGAAGTAAGAAGGGGTTCTTACCTATGTTGCAAGGCAAGACATTGAGTAAGACTCAAAGTCCGGCTACGGCGGAAGAAAGAGAGATAATGGATAAGATCCCCTATGCCTCAGCCATAGGCTCTATAATGTATGCCATGCTATGTACAAGACCGGATATGGCACATGCTATTAGTTTGACTAGTAGGTACCAATCTGATCCAGGTTCGAAACACTGGATAGCGGTCAAGAATATCCTTAAGTACTTGAGAAGAACTAAGGATATGTTTCTTATATACGGGGGTGAAGAAGAGTTAGTCGCTAAGTGTTATGTCGATGCTAGCTCTGACACTGATCCGGATGACTCTAAGTCTCAATCCGGATACGTATTTCTCTTGAACGGAGCAGCAGTTAGTTGGAGGAGCTCCAAACAACCTGTGGTGGCTGGATCAACAACGGAGGCGGAATATGTTGCTGCTTCAGAAGCAGCGCAGGAAGCGGTTTGGATGAAGGAGTTCATAACGGAACTGGGTGTGGTTCCCAGTGCGTTGGACCCGATGGTGATCTATTGTGACAACAATGGAGCCATAGCCAACGCAAAGGAACCAAGGTCTCACAAGAATTCCAAGCATATTAAGCGCCGGTTTCACTCCATCCACAAGCATGTCAAGGATGGAGATATAAAGATTTGTAAAGTGCACACGGACCTGAATGTAGCAGATCCGTTGACTAAAGTACTCCCTAGGGAAAAACATGATCAACACCAGAACTCCATGGGTGTTAGATTTATCACTATGTGAACTAGATTATTGTCTCTAGTGCAAGTGGGAGACTGAAGGAAATATGCCCTGAGAGGCAATAATAAAGTTGTTATTATGTATTCCTTGTATATGATAGATGTTTATTTTACATGCTATAATTGTATTGATAGGAAACATCAATACATGTGTGTTTAATAAATAAAAAGGGTTCCTAGTCATGCCTCTCTTATAGACTAGCTTGTTGATTAACAAGATGATCAAGGTTTCCTGATCATGGACATTGGATGTTGTTAATAACAAGGTCACACCATTGGTGGAATGATGTGATGAACATTCATCCGAAGTATAGCATTACGATCAATTCATTGTGTTTATATTGCTATAACATCATATGAAGTAATCTTTATCCTTAGACCATGAGATCATGTTAATTGCTAACACCGGAAGAGTATCTTGATAACATCAAACGTCACACCGTAACAGGGTGACTATAAAGATGGGTTCAGTGCTACGAAGGTGTTATGTTGAGGCTCATGGATCAAGAGTGGAATTTGTCAATCCATATGACGGATAGATATACTCTGGGCCCTCTCGGTGATATCACATTAGGATAGCTTGCAAGCAAGTGATGTGATCACTAGAATGTTATATCACGGGAACGAGAAAAGAGTGCATGTCGGTAACGAGATCAAACTAGGTATGGATATACCGATGATCGAATCTCGGACATGTAATATATTGAGAGACAAAGGTATTTAGTTACAATTGTTAAAGGTTCTCATGATCACAGGAGCCATCGTTGAATGTGTAGGAGTCAGTACGGATCTCCAGGTCCCGCTGCTGATTATTGATCGGAGAAGGGTCTCGATCATGTCTGCATTATTCGCGAACTGTAGGGTGGCACACTTAAGAGTTACCGGACACCATTTTGGAGCACATATGTTTCAGACGAAAGAATTGCAAAGCGCAGGAATTGTTTCAATAGAAACCGGAAATTGTTTCGGGTGAAATTGCAGAAGGTGGTTTTGCATGTGATATTGAAATATTGCAAGGGGCTATATGTGAATGTTTGTTAATTAAAGTAATTAACAAAATTCTGAATAAATTTAATAAAAGAGTTTTATTAAATGAGAGAGCATTAAATTTGGAGAAACTTAATGCATTTAAAGTGGAGACTTTAAAAGGGAATGTGAAGAGGCATTTTAATGTGGAGGAGTTACCACCACATGAATGGGGGAGGTGAGGGGTCACCCCCCCATGCACCGGCCATGGAGAGAGGGGGCACCCCCCTCCTCCTATAAAAGGCCACCCATTCCCTCCTTCATCCTCACACCTCCTTGTGAAGGATCTCTCTCTCCCTCTAGAATTATTCCCCCATGGTCTCGGATTAGCGAGATACATGTTCCCGGTGGCATTTCGTCTGGAAGGAGTTGCTGCTTCCGCTGGATCGCTGGAGCGAGGAGGTGGAGGTTGTCCGGTGGCTTGAACGTGTGTGCGAGTGCGGATGCGCTGCTGAGTTGCGGCACTCGGACTTCCTCACGATCTTGAGATCGGCAAGTGTACGACTACATCAACCACGAGTTCCTACTCGTTAACAAAGCTCGTTGTCTTCGAGGGTAAGTTATCTATGGATGTTTGTCCACCCGTTTGCTTTGTACCTAGTAGATAGATCTTGGCGTGTAGTTCACACCGTAGGAAATTTTTGTTTTCTATGTTGCGGACCCAACACTTTGACCTTGCAATAAGGATATCCAACATATCCACAATAATATTAAAAAGCATCGGAGATAACGGATCCTCCTTCCTAATACCCTTTTCGTTTGGAAATAGTGAGGATTGCTTGACTTGTATTTTAAAGAAAAGGTGAAATGAAACTGTGTGGACCCTTTTACTTGCTGATGCCACAGGAGTATTGTTAATATAATATATTGTATAATTATTTTAATGCACATGAACCATTTATTGTTATCATCTAAGTTCAGTTCAGCCAACAATATGAAAGGGCCTACATGCATGAAAAAAAGTGACCACCACCATTACGTTATTTGTGGTCTCCTTCCACAAATAGCCGCCGCCTTCTTCCAGGAATCCTCCATCCCCTCCTCTGGCCTAGCCTAGCCATCATCGAGAGGGACAATGAACCTAATCTAAGGGGATAGTTTTACAATAAAATTAGTGAAAGGGTAATTACCCATATGTGTGTTTTTGGTGATTAATGACAATCCCTATGGATGAATGTTTTCATTCAGTTTTAAATGAAGGAATATTCCATAGGTCATGCTTGTAGTCCATATGTTGGATTCAAGTATGGCTGCCATGAAGATAAAGATATACCTTGAGTATTGGCATCAAGATCATCGAGTTGAATAAGAATATGATATGATCAACATCTTGAGAGTGTGATCTCAATAGAAGAATTCAAGATATGGCTCTAAGTCGGTGTCATGATAGCCTCATTAGTTGAGCTATCGTTGACTAAGATTTAGAGCATGTAATCAAATGAAGAGTTCCTTATGTACCTCAAGATATTGAGATGGAGCATGAGAAGACACTTGGTTGACCAATGCAAAGAGTGAAGAGTATCTTTCCATGGGCATGCTTCAAAAGTGAAGATCTCATATAGCTCATGAGAGGATGACATCAAGTGGTGATCGTCATTAAGGTTGAGAAGGGCAAGTTCAAGATAAGCATCTCGACAAGGTCATTTGATTGAAGCTTGCTGTCCATATTTGTGATAGTGTTCATGTGAAGACGTGTCTTAATGAAGCTATCCCATAGTGGTGTATGGCGGAGCAAATTATGAGTCTTCACGAAGCAACAATGATCAAGTGATGCATTCCGGCTTGGATAGAGCTTGAAGCATTGTTATCAAGATCAAGCGGGATGCACAAGGCAAAAGTATGTCCTTGCTAGGTTTTCGTTTTACTGGTCTTAAGGTGGTTGTTGGGAGACCGGGTTATAGGATAGATGCCCGCACTATCAAGAGGGGCTTTCGGTTGGGTAACTTGATCGCATTGTCTTAGGGAGCTCAATACTTTGCATACTTTGTATATTCCTATATTGTTGCTTCTTGGTGTTTCTCCATGTGAGGTTCTTTAGCTTGTTGCTAGCTCTTCAACAAGCCCAAGTTCATTGAAAACAGAATTCGTATGCATCTTCTATGGTGTTTTCGAGTTTAAAGGTTTTACCGGTTCTTCTTATAGGGAGGCTTCATACCTTTCCTCATTTGGTTCTACCCTCCTTTGTTGGACTATGATGTTTTCATGCACCATATTGTATATGTTGTTGTCCTCGTCAAAACAAGCCCAAGATCATCAAAATCGGAGTCCGGATGCAAAAGTTATTGCGTTTCTCGTGAAGTCTGTTTCTTCCCGGTTGTGGATCCGGTCCAATCGGCTCCCAGACCGGGTGGTCCGGTGCCAGCGCCGGAAAACCGGATCTCATACCGGATTTTCCGGTTTTAGCGACCGAATCTATTCCGAGTGTTCTTGGTATGTAGGCCGGTCCTCCGGCCTGGGGACCGAGTTTTCCGGTTCTAGAGCCGGTCCAACCGACTTTGAAACCGAGTTTTCGCTGTTTTCTCTCCAACGGCCATATTTGCTTTCCCCTATAAAAGGGGGTTCTTCCCCCAACATTTTTGGTGTTCTTGTGCCCGAAATTGACCCCCATTATTGACCCTCTTGAGCTTGCTCCCTCTCCCTTCCCTCCTATGTTTCTTGCATCTTTTTGAGGGCTTTGGAAGAGGAGATCTAGATCTACAATCCCCACCAATCACTTCCTCCTATAAATGAGGGGAACCCATTGGATCTAGATCTTGAAGTCATTTGTTGATTTCCACCATTGTTCTTCCTCTCTAATTCCTCCCTAGCACTTGTTGCTTTGGTGGGATTTGAGTGTGAGGGATTTGGATGCCCTTGGTGTTCTTGCTTTGCATTCTTGCATAAGTGTTGAGCTCTCCACTACGATTTGTTCGAGTGTGAGACCGTGAGCTTTTTTCTCTTGGAGGGTGACCTCCTAGTTGGCTTGGCGGTTAGTGTCGCGGTGTCCTCTTCATGGAAGATTGTGAAGAGACCCGGGCTTCTCCTTCGTGGAGCTTGTGAAGTGGTTGTGGAGCTTGCCATCTCTGGAGTGGAGGAAAAGCTAGCCATAAGGAAAGGGCCTATTCCTTCGTGGGATAGACTCGGAGAAGAAGGTGAGCCTTCGTGGCGTTGGGAAATCCTTCGTGGAATCCCACACCTCTCCAATGTGACGTACCTTAGTTGTAAGGGAACACGGGAATACATCTTCGTCTCCACGTGCCTCGGTTATCTCTATACCCGAGCTTACTTTCCTTGTGATAGCTATCGAGCTTGAAGTACTTATATCTTGCATATCACTTGTGGTATATTTATCTTGTGCTATCTTGCTTAGCTTAACTTGTTGGTGGTGCACTTAGTTGAGCCTAGTGTATTTAGGTTTTGTGCTTGTAAAATAAATGTTAGTTTAATTCCGCATTCTATCAAGCCAAAATCATAATAGTTTTGAAATTGCCTATTCACCCCCTCTAGGTGACATCTCTATCCTTTCAATTGGTATCGGAGCAAGGTCTCTCCTTGTTTAGGCTTCACCGCCTAGAGTGTAAAGATGTCGGCTAGTAGTATAGTGCACAATGACACAATTATCTTTGATCGGAAAAATTATATTTTGTGGAGAAATTGCTTGCTTTGTAATCTTCAGACCTTGTGTCCAAATATTGGGCGATTTCTAGATCTAGATTTTTTTTCCTCCGATGGATCCTCAAAATCTATCTTTAGAGGATGAGAAAAATTTACATCTCAAAGCTCAAGTATCTAATAAACTCTTTTTCTCCTTGAGCCCCACAGTTAATTTGTTCTTGACGATTGTGAAGTGCAAGTCATCTCATGAGATGTGGACCAAGCTTAAAGAAATATTTGGTGGGTCCATTTCTCATAGGGTTGGTGGTATCTCCGAGGATATCTCTTCTCCTTCACATCATGAAGAGCTCCAAGTGGATTCCACCTCCGGCCGTGATGAGATTTCAATTCCCTCCACTTCACCTACATGTGACAAGTCACAAGGTAATGGCATGGTGTGTGGAGAAATCATATGTAATTATGGTAGTGGTTCTCTTTACACCAATGATTCATGTTCTATAAATTCTAATGGTGTAGAGAGTTTGGACTTAAGCACTTCTTGCAACAATAATTATATATCCCCTTGTGTTTCTAGTCCTTGCATATTGTCTAGAAATTATTTGAGTACTAGTGTAGATGATATGCTTGATTTGTCTTGTTCCAATAAACAAAATGCTTCTATTTCCTCTATTTGTGTATATAACAATGTAGAGGAAATCAAACACCCTATGGAGCAAGACATGATCATGAAAGAAGATTCAAGAATATCCTCATCTTCATCCTCCCGTGCTCACATGTGCCTTATGGCAAGAGGATCAAAGGTATCTCCTACTTTAGATCCCAACATATCTTCTCTAGATAATAGCAATGATAATGATGATAGTGATGATGACCTTGATAAGGATACTAGTGCTCTTGTGCTTGAGTTGACCTTTTTGTGTACCTCTCTTCTTGGTAATGATAAGGTTGTTGCTTGTCTCAAACATGTTATGGACACCATAACTAAACAAACAGAAACCATAGAGGAGTTGGATTTCCATCTTGATGATGGGAGTCGTAGATTCCATCTCCTTAAGCAAGAGCTTGTCGAGGAGAAGCACACTAATTGTCTCCTCACACAAAAAATGAATCTTATGAGCTTGAAAATGAAAAAATTATTAATGATGCTAGTGCTACTAACTCTAATTCTTGTGAAGCATCTATGTTAAAGGAGAATGTTGAGCTAAGGGCTCAACTTGAGTTGCTAACTAGTAATTATGGGAAATTGGAAGGAATTCATGAAAATCTCTTGGCCTCCCATAATGATCTTCTAATCTCCTATGATGGGCTAAAGTTAGCACGTGAGGCAAGTATTACTAAGGTAACATCTTGTGAGCCTCCTTTTGACATTAGCACAACTTCTACTCAAAATGCTATTTTGCCATGTGCTAGTCCTAGTGATCCTTCTAGTCATACTATTGATAAACCTTGTGTTTGATTACTTGATTTGCCTTGTTGCTCTAACAATGAAGCTTCTACTTCCTCTAGTACCTCTATTTCTATTAACCATGTAGATGAAATCAAAGAGCTCAAGGCCCAAGTCACTTCTTTGAAGAAATACTTGGAAAAGAGTCATTAAGGGAAATCCACACTCGATAATATTTTGAGTGTGCAAAAATCCCGTAATGATAAAAGTGGACTTGGATTCAACTCCAATATTAAGTCCCGTAATGATAAAAGTCCAAGAGCAACAATAAGAAGGGCCAAGACCAAGTCAAGGATTCGGCCAAGATTATTTGCTTCAAGTGCAAGGTTGTAGGACATCATGTAAGATCTTGTCTATTGAAGAAAAAGCACTTAAATGAGAAGCAACAAGGGAAGCGGCCACAAGGTCAAGGTCAATCCCAATCTCAACCTCAATTTGAAGCTAGGTCACTTCCCAAGAAGAATCAAGATAAGGCTCCCCAAGACAAGAAATCAATAAAGAAGAGAAAGGGGAGCTGACATGGGTATACCCTACAGGTACTCGAGTTTGGTATATACGGCCTGAATACATAAAAGCCCACGGTGTCGCCAAGGCCCAAATGAAGAACTCGAGTAACCTACAGACTCTCGATTGCTTGAAGAACAAGAAGAAGCTAAAGATAGAAAGTTCAAAGGGGAAAACCCTAACTTGTAACTGACTCGACCTGCTACCCGAGACCTAGCCTATCTATATAAAGGCTAGGAGGGGGCGGCGAGGAGGACACACACAACCCTAGTTTCCACAACCCTCGCCGGATTGCATCTGTGCACCATTGTAATCTTGGATTCCCTTGATAATTCCACGAGCAGACAAGCAGGAGTAGAGACCTCTACGAGGCCTGAACCTGGGTAAATCTTTGAGTCCCTTGTGTGCTTGTTTGCTAGCTGATAGATGTCTCCAGCGCTCCCTCCTTCTCCAAAACCCAAGTCCATAAAAATGGGCATTGATGAGTTAAACCCTCGTCAATTGGCGCCGTTTGTGGGAATTGGGAGTGCTGATGTTGCGGCTTCTTCGGCCCCATCAACCGTGATCTACAACTCCGCAATAGCAGAGATTCGCCAGCTCTTTGGTGCGTTCGACTTCACAGTCCACACGCCGGCCACTCGCCCGGCTTTCGAGTCCGTGGGCGACAGAATCAGCCTGGCAATCGGGAGCTTCCGCTTCCAAGTTGGTCAGATGGACACGCTTCGCCTGCCTGACCAGCCGACGATGTCGTCTATTGCCCCAACATCATGGTTCCCTCCATCGATCGGCACCCTCAGTGAGCTCAATGCCCCGACAATAGTCGAGAACACAGTCAGCGACAACAGTCGCGACTCTGATCTGAGCGATCTGGCAACTGAAGATGGAGCCTACGGCTCCAGATCTGAGAGCTGCGGGAGCAGCAGCTTCCCCAATCAGTTCATGTGCGTCGTCATCAACGCAGGCGACACCTCCGCCAACCGCGACAACACGGGCAACCACGGTAACGAAGCTGACCTGCCTCTCGGTGGCAACGGCGGCAATTGCATCCCCATCAACAATGGAGGAGCAGTCGAGCCTCCGACCATAACAAACGAGCAAACCGGCGAACGCGTCGTGATCAGGCTCAACGAGCAGGAGTGGGCTCACTGCCGCGAGGCCTTACGAGGCACCCCTCTACCATTCGGATCCCCACAAGAACTGCTAATGGGATACCATTGGCTCCTGAAGGAAGAATTCAAGCGCCAAGTGCAAACAATCGCGCAACTTGAGGCGCGCAAAAAGGCGGCAGACGAGTCGAGCCTTCGACGTCCTAGGCTCTCCTCCCACGGAGGATCCTCCTCAAAGGGCAACGAGTACCTCGCAAACAAGAGGCGATCTCGGATGACCCATCTCACCGAGCAAGAGCGCATAGAAGCTGTAAAGGTCCTCGACTTCAGCTCTATGACAGTCGATACACGGGACAACATGGTCCCCAAGACGCCACAGGCCGCGGTGACCGCAGCCACCATGTACCTCATCAACAATCAACCGCCAGCTGGAGATCCCCGAGCCGCTATGCATCGATCTACGATCGCGGGCTTGGGACTAGTCGAAGCCGCCCTCGACAAGGAGCCAACACCGGAGCCTAAAAAGGCAAAGCGCTACTCCTCGCCCTCATCCAGCGACGACAGTCATGACCTGTCTCGACATCGCCGCTCACGGCGACACGACCATGACTATGATGCACGCGACGACCTCACGCAGCGCAAGATCGACAAATCAAGGGCGCGACGTGCTCGGTCGACTGATTCAGAAGACGAGGACGTGGAACTCTGTGGCGCTAGATACTTCAGCAGGGCCATCAGGCAAAAACGAATTCCTAAGGGGTTTAAACTCCCATCGGAAAACCCGCAGTTTGACGGCCTACAGGACCCAAAGATCTAGCTGAAAGACCACATCTCCTCCGTCAGGCTCCATGGCAGCAGTCGAAGCACGGCCATGCAATGCTTATAGCTACAGATGCAAGGCGTCGCCCGAGCATGGCTCAACAACCTCCCACGCGGATCCATTCGCAGTTAGGATAAGCTGGTTTACATCTTCGTGCGCAACTTCAAAGGCACGTACAAGCGGCCTGCATCAATCGAAGAGTTGAGATGCTGCCAGCAAAGATCGGGCGAATCACTATGCTTCTACATCCAAAGGTGGTCCGTCATCAAGAACTCCGCAGAAAACATCTCGGAGGATCGCACGATTGACGCATTCAATGGCGGTGTCCGCCGCATAGAGCTCAGGGAGGAGCTGGGATGCTCAAAGCCCAATACCATCGACCACTTGATGGAAATCGCGAATCGATGGGCCGACGGAGAAGATTCGGTGAAAAATCGCGCTCACTCCGACGAGGAGGCAGAACTCGAGCACAGACGCGACTGCCGAGGCAAACGTCGCATGCGCATCTACGATGATCGCGACGACGTCAACATGGTCGCAGTCGGCTACGCCGACAGACGCGATGACAACCGCAACAGCGGATACCGCAGCGGTGGATACCGCGACTCCGGGAAGACCACGCAAGTGTGGCAACGCCGCAATCGTGATGAGGCACCCGCGACATCCATTGAAGACAAACTTTCCGGGCCATGTACGGTGCACTTCTACATCGACAAGCATGATGGAAAGAAGAAGTCCAGCCACCTCCTCAAGGACTGTCGCGAGTTCCTCAAACTACATGAAGGATTAGCTCGGATGAACCGCAACGTACTCGAAAGAGGCTACGGAGCCGCTCCAGGCGCCGTGGCACATGGCGCTCCGCCACCGCCACCTAGAATGCCCCCAAACGCAGTTGCACCGGACCAGCACCAGGGAGGTGAACTCTACCCAAGGGCCATGGGTACCATGATGATCCAAAAGGGACGCCCCTCCAACAGGGTGCAGAAGGCCATCACTCGCCAAGTTAAACGTGGCCACAAACTCGCCACCAGCTACCATTGAGTACCTCAGCGGAAGCGAGTCCTGCATCACCTTTGACAAACGCGATCACCCGCCTCAAGTACGTCGTCCAGGACATTGCCCCCTCATACTCGAGGCGCAAATCGGAGGCTTCGACATGAGCCGTGTCTTCATGGACGGCAGAAGCGGCATCAACCTTATATTCGCTAGTACCTTGCGGGCAATGAGGATCCCTCTGACTTGCCTAGAAGCCTCGGACACAACATTCCACGGCATTGTCCCAGGAAAAGGCGTATATCCCCTAGGCAAAATCAACCTCGACGTTATCTTCGGCACGCCGAAAAACTTTCAGCGCGAGCGCATCGACTTTGAGGTCGTCGACTGGCCCACACAGTATCACTGCATCCTCGGACGTGTCGCGTTCGCTAGGTTCATGGCAGTACCACACTATGCCTACCTACAGATGAAAATGCCGGGTCCCAACGGCGTCATCACAGTCAACGGGAGCTTCGAGAGGTCAGACAGCTGTGACAGGGAATTCAACAGAATTTCCCAATCCTTCGGCATGCAGGAAGAACTCGCGAGACTAAAGGAGTCGACAGACAACAGTCTGCCTCCCCTGAGCCAGCCAAGTTTGCCCGATCTATCTTTCGACTCATCGGTGCACATAAAGAAAGTGCAGGTCCACCCATCGGATCCCGCCAAGACGGCCCTCATTGCCAACAACTTGAGTCCCCCATAGGAACTCGCGCTCGTCGAATTCCTCCATGAGCACTGGGAAATCTTTGCCTGGTATCCAGCGGACATGCCAGGAGTGTTGGGGTTCCGCGTATGAAAACAATAAATTTTACTCTACGCCCCTGAACCCCTGAAGCTGCCAGGACCTATCTATTAGTAATACAGTAACGGGAGGGGCTTTTCGCAAACTTACCCTTGAAGACCGAAAAGTGTTGTCAACGCTCAGGAGAGCGTGGTTGATGTAGACGAGCCGAAGCCGACCTCAAGGTCATGATGAAGTCCTTGTGCTCCTTCTGGATCCAACGACTTGAGTGCCTCAAGTGCGACACCTCGCGGGGAGTTACACACATCTAGTGCCTGACGATGACTCCTGCTTCCCCGATCTAGCAGCAGTTGTGGAAGTAGAGCTCCCGGATACGAATCCCGTAGCACGACGGCGCTCTGCGGTGAAGATGTCTCTCGCTCGCGCAGTCCAGACTTGGGACCACGGTCACGAGAGAGAGAGGGGGAGAGAGAAAATATCAATTGGAGGTCCTCTCAAAAGTGGGGAGACCTTTATTGATTGTTGGTGTATTTTTCTAGGCCAAATACCCCACTATATATAGGGGAGGGGAGGTACTACCTCCCTCAAAGTCCCGGAGTGAGACTAAAGGGGAGGAGGGGGTGGGGTGGCCGCCGGCCAGCCCCTAGTGGGCCCCACGGGAGGGCTAGGCCCAGCCGGCCTCCCCCTTTGGCCCCTCTCCCTCTCTCCTTTCCCCTAATGGGCCCTCTCCCTCCGGAATTGGCCCATTAAGCCTTTTTAACCTTTAAATGATTTTCTATTTATTAAATAATTATGAATAAATGATTAAATCAACATTTAACATTCATTCACATATTATTCAATCTTCGTGGCTATGGAACACCTTCCACCTCCACTCTGGACATCCTCCGGACTTACCGAAACCCTTCCGGTTTTCTCCCTTCTTTTCTTTGGTGATTCTACCGATCCTATAAACACTCTCTAAGCATCATCAAGCCCTTAAGCGTGATACCCTACGGTTCAGGAACACTCCAGACATGGTCGGGACACTCCCGCACCAATGATTGACAGAGGGACCTGGATGGCCATGTGACCCCTGTGCGTTCCACGTAGATCTTTCGTCGTTTGAACCAGGACAGTCGTGTCTTATTCCCTTTGTCACTCGATACTTGCATTGCCCGAGATCTGATCAATGACATTGCTATGTCGTGTTCAATCTCGTTACTGAACAATGCTACTTGACTCATTCCGACAAGTGATATCCCCGTGATCCAATCACACGCTGCGCAGCTATTGGATATAACTTCTCCGAGTGGGTCCTTGAGTATCTTCTCGTCACATGGACGGACAAATCCTGCTCGTGACATATATTGCCTCTACGGTTTCCTCTGAGCACCTGAACACACCTTTGTAACCACCGTTTTACCAGATGGCGTTTGATGTTATCTAAGTACTCTCGGGAGACAGTGATTGATATAGCCTCACGGTCTAAGGAATAGTCTACGAGGATCCATTTCTAATCATCATAACTTGAACTTCGTGATATGATCAGGTCACGATGTTTAGGTTGGGTATTGGTTCATCATCTCATTCTCCAAATGAGATGACCTCATTTCCAACTGGCATAAATGCCACATGATCAGGAAACATGATCATCTGTTGACCAATGAACCAGTGACTAGAGTTTCACTGGGAACTCCTGGTTGTTTGTATATCACACTTATATTGATGTTTCCACTCAACATAGTTATAGCATGATATAAAACTTAATCATAAACTATATGAAATATGATAATAGTCCTTACTAATATTTGTCTCTAGGGCATATTTCCAACAGTCTCCCACTTGCACTAGAGTACAAATACACTAGCTGCATTTTGTTCTTAGTCATTGGCACCATATATCCAGTACCCTGAACATGCTTGCTCATGGAAGAGGTTGAGCCTTGGATCTGTACTTTACAGTCCCAAATCCTTTGCAACTTACTAATGTCACCTTGATTGACATTAATACTTTATCATCACATGATAGCATCTATGTGTATGTATCGTCGCTATGGCAGCAGAACGAGGCCTGATTCCAGGAGCCTACAGTGACGTTAGATCAACCTCGAGGGCTTTCTCATGGGCACTGTGCCGTGGGACACATCATTCTACGTTAAAAGCGAACTAGCCCCGCCATAACATTATACAACACTTTAGATGGTACCCTTATCTATTATTATAAATGTATTCATCGAAACACCAGTGCACTCTGTGCAACTTTCGATGTTATGTTCACCTCGCTTCCTACTTGACTTTAATTGGCATCTACAAGAGTTTCCAATATATTCCCTTATAACATAACTCTTTATGCTTTAAGATATGTTATCCTTTATGAATTTGGAAAACATGTCCACAGTTCTCTATTGGACATTGCGGACAAAACTTAGCTCAAACATTGTGTCATTCGAACTTAATCACTTTCACACGTTCCTTATTTGGATCACATATTATGCCAAGTTATCATCATGGTTTCTAACATAGAACATATGTCTCAACATAGTGGATGATGATCATCCTTTTCTTTCTTTCAACCGTTGATGTTAAACTTAATGCTACTCCTAATTTGAGTTATTAAGGACTAGTTCCTTAATTAACTTCTATCCTGAAACCCTTTTCAGAATCCCTTAAGGAATACTACATAATATCATAATACACCTATTATCAACTTCTACATCATATGAATCATTATTCATAAGTATTTGCGCCTTTCATTCTTAACATGTTTAAGAATTAATCTTATAAGCTCCCACTCAAATTATGTTCCCACATATTTGAATTTGAGACTTACATTGCTCTCACTCAAAAATATGTCAATCACATATTGTTTCAGGAAGACTTTCATAGCTCCCACTCAATTTTATGCAAATTGCATATCTCCTTACTATTTGAATAACTTCAAAATCCTTTGATCAAATATCAAACTTGGAGATTTATTATGAGATACTAGTACTTTACTAGTTTTAAATCCGCTGGACTTTTAGCACACATGAATCAAATTCATTTGAATTTGTCCAATACTTGAAAAATTGTGCTTTAGTCATTTACCCCCTTTTTCCTACTATGGCTTTGCAGTCATTTGGGAAAATTCAAGTAACCCCTTTTACTTGTGAGATTCAGCAATGAATTGCTTTCTAATCTCAAGGGAATTTTCCTTTTAGGATTTCTCATAATTCTAGTTTACCATTATTTCCTTTGTAGTTTGTAGGTACGTCATATTCCAAAAATCATGACAAGTGATTCACAAATGTCTCCATACAAGATATGGATTTACATTTTGAATCCTACTTCATGTAGTGAAAACCAATAGCGGAGGGAAAAACACAATGATCAAAATCATTGGTTCTTTCCTTCTGTGAAAAGAATCGTTCAGGAATATTGTCCGTTGCGCTTCTCAACACTCTGATGCGGGGTTTTGAATCCTCATCGTGTTTTACACTAATTTCCATTTGCTTCATAATTGAGAAACATCACTAGAAGTGAGCTTTCTCAAGAATGCACCAAAATCCAAGCAATATGAATCTTGCTTTTCTTTTGGTCTCAGATATGGATTTCGTATTCAAAGTTTCCAATGAATACACTATAAGGACTTATTTGCTATTGTTTTGGTTATATCGAATAACCCCCAAAACTTTCACGAATTCTAATGGTTTACCAATTCTAATTGAGTGCTAACTATTTCTAACTGATGGTCTCTACATCTACACTACAACGATTTATTTGGTGTCTTCTATTCAACCCCTTTGATATCTAATAGTACATTGTGATGCTTTGTATTTTGACGTTTCAAAACAATTTGCATTTCACAATCACTTTTATGCCATTCTTATAAAGTTGAATTTCATTACTATTGATCAAATCATAGTAATTGGATTCTCTTTTATATTTATACCCTTTGTTGATGAAACACTTTGATCAAATCAAATAGTTTCATATTCATGTTTCCTTTGATAAACTACTTTACACATTTAAACAATATTTTAATGATAGTTACCATTTTCGTTAAAACATAATACATCGAATATGTATCTATTATATACATACTAAAAGTACATGATGGGTTAACCAGAAAAAAAAAAGATGCTAGAAAATCCCACAAAAATTAGAAACATCTGATCGTCGATTTGGTGGACCTACTAACTGTAACCGTTAGATCTTCCTTAATCTATGCGGAAAAAACAATTCTCTGCCCCGTTGAGGAGGAGTCGTACTTCAATTGGAATTTTGCAGCAGGGTTTAAGGTCATGGAACCGAGGTGAATCAAGATTATAGACAGATGACGAGGAGGAGCCGTGCATTGACGGAAATCCAGCAGCAAGCTTCACGGTAATGAAACGGAAATGTCACGCGAGGTGTGTGTGTCTTCCATCAGCTTAGTGTTAGTATTAAAGTAGATAGTTCGTTGGACAGTTTACAACTGCACCTGATGTAGACACATATGTTTTGTCCTAGATGTGATTTTGCGTGATCAGATCGTGGAACTTATTGGTTGTGCCGTGTTAGTCTGCCGGCGGTACCTTGTGAGCAGAACCATATGGGTCGTCTATCCAATCCTGTTGACATGCAAAGTTGCATCAAGCGACTGCAGGTAATACTTTTGTCCCATACAAGGACTGCCCAGTCTGTTAGATTCAGACAAAATTATCTTGCTATTGTTGCTAAGTATGTAGAGGTGCTTAGTGAAATATGCTACTCCCTCCGATCTAAAACAAATGTCCTTGATTTTGTATAACTCTATAATGAATCAACGACACTTATTATGAATCGGATGGAGTACACACTATTAATTAGCTGAAAAAATACGCTGAAATTTATTTCTTCCATATGCTTTTCTCTTGGCACGGTCATTTCAGCTATTCACCATGAGCATGTTTCCGTATTCTGAAAATAGATTTTGTTCCATGTATAACACTAGCCTTTATATAGGCGTTTAAGTAGCTAAAATTAATTAGCTATCATGGAAAACAAGAGCGTAGAGCTTGATACTCCAAGGCACGACGATACCCGAGGCGCTTAAATAGTTTTTTTCCATGTCTGCGGTTGCGCCGAGGCTAAACCTAATCCTGGGATTGAATGGGAATTAGCCAAAACGGTCCGGACTTCGACCCTAGCATCCGGGGATTGCGCCCCGGCTGTACATGCGCTAAGTCACTGCAGTTTGATGCATATATGTACATAAATAAGTCATGTGGACTCATGATGATTAATACAGCCTAATTATCGGTCATCTGACGCACTTTATTTAATCTGAAACCAAATACTCATACCATCGTCAATGAACCTCTTTAGTTCAGAAATTATGGAAGTGTATGCAATGCAAGCCATGCACTTACCAGTTAACAGAGATTTGAAACTCATCTAAGATGTTGCATTCCACCTTACTTGGAACAAATTTCAGCTTGCACCACAGATCATAGTTTTCTTATGGAGCTGATATAGCTAATGCAGTCATCATCAACAACAACACAGAATTTGATCCTTTGTCAGTTAGTACATCAAAAGAGTAGACAACCGAATCTGGTAGCTTTAGGTACTAGACACATTGGGAACAGAGAAGAGCCCAGTAAAACAAGAGTCCATGAATATATACACCAATATTGGATCAGTCAATCGTGATAAAATAATTAGTGAGAGGAACAATTCCATAGTTATGGCATTCTAGAATTGGATTTTAGAAGGCGTTCCATAAAAGGTTACTTTAAAGAAAATCTTCTAAATTCTAATGATATTGTACACATGTATACATGCCTTGGAAAATTCTTTAGCCGTTAAGGCCCTACAGCATAGTGGATTATGCGATCCATAACTACATTGCATCACGGGATGACTCTCTTCCGGCTATGTTGCCGCCGCCTCCTCAGACTCTCACCATCTCTTTCTCCTTCGAGCTGCCTTTGCCGAGCACCTCAGGAATTTCCTTCCCTGTTGTCGACGAGGAGAGTATGATCTAAACAGAGGCACATGGTTCTAAAGAGTAGAGGGCATTGGATCCCTCCTGTGGTGCATTTGCACCAGCAATGACACCAAATAGATCGATTAATGTAGCAGGTTTTTCATGACAAAAGACAGTGGTCATGTATATACTCCATATGACAGCAGTGCGCCGCCTTCAGAGCATCGTCGCCACAGTTGATGCCGTTCATGGCGGCTGTCATGTCAAAGCTATGACGCAGAGAGGATACGCTCCTTGAGGCCATAACCCATCACACGAGTCAGACTCCGTTAGTTATCAATGGTATGTCTCGCTTCATATATTGCACTGCAGAGTGGGAATTACTCACCTTTGGGCTCATGTAGAAAAAAAGTCAAACCCTCTTAGGACTAGAAATCTAGAATCATTATCTCCAGACTGTATGGTGGTCTTAATAAACATGATGCAATTAATTGGTGAGCTAAGCTGCAGTATGGTTATACAAAATGTTTGCCACGGGAACATGTACTGACTCAGCTCCCAAACAAGTTTTCGTGATCTCAAGTAATTAAGCAACGTGATCTCAGGTAATTAAGCAATGTGATCCCCTTTTTCCTATCATGCAGCAGATCTTTGTAAACAGTAGTAAGTATTATCAAATATGAGGTACGGTATCAACAAAACAATGCATGAAAAAGAACCAAAACATCTGGCATTGCATGCAATAGTAGTCTTACTTTTTGACTGTACAATACATGGAGGGATAGCGTTCGATGTGATGAAGACTGAGAGGTAGGGCTGATTATGTGACAGAACATATCAAGAAAGTATTTGTACATTAGTTAATACTATTTCTAAAATATTTTATTCTGAATATTTTACATTTTATAATATTTTCTTTTTACATATTTAATTGGTATTAGAAACAGATTTTGCAACAGCTAGCGATAGCTGCCATAGCTATAACTCTGACCTCGCCGCAATGCTGCGAAAAATTGATTTAAAACCTTGACAATGTGCCATGGAACATGTCACATATGCTACTATACAGTCTCCTTAGTTCCATCATTCTTCCAGTAATGAGTAATCATAGAACACCACTGCTAAAAAGAGAATAGTTTGATGTGCTAACCAGAGGAGAAACCCCCTGACTAACTCTTTTTCTATTTTTCATATAAATGATAGTTGAATGTTCGATAGCAGCATGTCAAATAACATCTTGCTAGGTTTTGGCTAAACTCCTAATAGTAGACAAGTAAATGATAGGAAGATCAATCCACTATGTCCTTAGTCTTGGTGGCATAAGAATAATAGAATATTTTTGACAAATTAGCTCTTCCTCGGCATCCTATTTTCTCTTCTTTCACTTCTATGTACGTTTCTTATTAGCAACTGCAACTTACTCAACAGGAATATGACAGAGCCTATTTTGAAGCCACGAGGACAAATATTCTATGGTTCTACCTACTTCAACATTATTATAGCTGGAGACAAAAGGTTGCTATTGTTATTTCTCTTGAGTCCTCTATCACTATTTTTGTGTGCAGAATTTCAACCTTGTAATGTCTGCCCTGTTAAACAACTTCTTCATAATGAATCACTTTTTTTTCTATTAGAACAAGTAGTTGTATGCTCAGCCGAAGGACAAAGAATATTTTTCACATGATTTTTACCTCTACTTACTCTAACAATTTTTTATGATTCCAAAATCATGTTTAGAGTGTGCATGTACTAGCAATGTTTGAATTGACTGCAACTATTGGCTTAAAGGATTATATCCATGTACGTTTCGTAGATTTGTAGATGTTAGTGTCTACGTATACTATTCTAGATGTATATTTCCCCACTACATTTAACACATGATTTTGTAAATAAATAAATTTGTGAAGGATTCCATTAAATAGATTCTCCTAATATAAGATTAAGTATTATAAAATTGAAATGTTAAACACACTAATCAAGTGCTGCCCGCGCATGTGTGCGGGCCACTGTGCTAGTTTACTTTTAACAATTCTTTAAACACTTTGTATTCAAGTAATACACGGTGTTCAAGTTATTTTGCCAAACTTAGGCATGATTTATATGTGAAAATAAATCGAATGACTTTCACATATTATCGCATAACTTTGAATTTGAACAATGGTTTCATTCATTAATGAACATATCATTAAATTAGGTATTTTAAACAAGGCATTTTTAATGTTTTACAAATGTTCATACATTATCAATTAGTTTCAAGCAATAAAACAAGATATGAACACGAATAGAAATCATTTATAAAAGCAGAACAATTGTTTGTTACAAACTCATATGAATAACCGTCTCACGAAATGTGAGACACACTAAAAAAGTTCACAATCTCTTGATTACAATAATCATCCTAAAACACAAACTAAGTGATAAATGTCGAGGGAGAGTGTCGTCGGCCATCATCATCATGCTCGCCATCAACACGCAACGTCACCTCCTCTCCAGCAAGCACCTCTCATGCAGAAGGACATGTTTTCAGTAAAACAGAACAAGTATCAGATATACTTAACACTGCAATGTGTTTGCAAGATTATAACATTTATAAAACCGTATATCAAATATATACCTTTGTCGTTGATGACCTGAGCGACATTTGGTTCAACCAACACATTCCTGAGATATGTCATGAACTGGTGGAACTCCATCGTTTCCGTGTCGCCCCTCATTACGCAAGTCCTGACCTGTGCTTGGTAGCTTGGTGGCAACGACCACAGCACAGCAGCATTTGCAAAAGAGCCTGTAATCCAGACGTCCAGGAAGTATGCTGGCCTCATGTACACATCATGCATCTGCTGCAAGTGGCTGTCCAGTGACGAATTCTCCTCCATCTTAATGGAGAGGAAGTCTCCCATCAGCTCATGCTCCCAAATGCGTGTCTGCTCCACGAAATGTGTCCTAAGCTGTAGCATCACCGAACGAGGGTTGACATCACCCATGAAAGGCCACAGCTCGTCCACCATTCTGAAACACATCACAACTGAAATATAGGAGGCCATCTCACGACGGAGATAGCGGTCTTTCCGCTCCTCTAGGGTCTCAAGGTCAGTGGGCTGATCCAAATCCATCACGTCGAATATGTAGTCGACCACGTCGTTATCGCTAAGGAGAACATGGAGACTGGCAACCCAAATGGAGAAGTTCGATCCATCTAATCTGAGCTTCTCTCCTTCTAACCATTCAATTGTCAACACGAAAGGTCCCATCTTCATTTATAATTGTAAAAGGAATTTAGACTAAGTTTATAATTAAATGAGTTAATAATAACTCCACTCAGAAACACTATCCCTAGTGAGGGTTCCTAGTGATAACACGACCCCTATCAGCCACATCTCCCCCGATTGATCACGGCCATCGATGTGGGTTCAAAGATGGACGCTAAACGTCGGTCACATCATTCATGCGACTCGTGCTCGATCTTTCGACCATCTGTGTTCCGAGGCCACGCTTTTGTGGCGTGCTAGGCTCGCCAACTCAACCTTAGTGTATCTGTTGTGCAACATGGCTTACACCCATTGTATGCGAACGTAGATATGTCTGACATCCAGGCCATCGTTGGTACCGAAGAACTTTCTTGGTGGTGCACACTAAGGGGGAACACAATCGTTGGTAATTTTAACAGGGATCATCTTATTAGGCTACCGTCGAGTATCTAATACTAGCACACAATAAGACATACAAACAATAACATTGAATGTAAATGCTATGTGATATGGTTCTTCACGTCGTGATCTCCATCCGCTGTCACCGGGTTCCGGCGCCAGGGTTCCAGCGTCATAGACACCAGGGTACCGGTGTCATTCCGGCGTGGTAGTTTGTCATTATCGCGACTATCTACTACTATGCAACAAAAGGTAATTACTTTACCTTTGCCACAACCATATCACAAAGCAACGCCCCCCTGCAAAACAAAGTTAGACGCCTCTACTTTATCTTTGCATGTTTTACGTGGCTGAATGGGCTTTCGCACAAGAACCGTTCTTACCTACGAACTTTCAGCACAACGTTGATCAAGTAGTTGTCTCTACTACACCCCTTTCGGGGCCCTCCGTTTCAAATGGTATACCAACTAATGCGAGAGAGACAGACACCCCCTAGGCCACTTTATACGGTATAAGCCGTATGTCAAGCGTGGACCAGTCTCGCGAATGAACGCGTAAAGTCGGTTGGGGGACGCTTCATCAAGCATTACTACGGTATACACAAGTACACGTGGGAGGGTAACAACTAAAAGATCAACGCCCACACGCTACATCTCGTGTGTTCTACTCGTACTAGCATTACTACGCATAGACCTAGCTCTGATACCACTGTTGGGGTTCTGCGTATGAAAACAATAAATTTTACTCTACGCCCCTGAACCCCTGAAGCTGCCAGTACCTATCTATTAGTAATACAGTAACGAGACGGGCTTTTCGCGAACTTACCCTTGAAGACCGAAAAGCGTTGTCAACGCTTAGGAGAGTGTTGTTGATGTAGACGAGTTGAAGCCGACCTCAAGGTTGTGATGAAGTCCTTGTGCTCCTTATGGCTCCAACGACTTGAGTGCCTCAAGTGCGACACCTCGCGGGGAGTTACACACGTCTGGTGCCTGACGATGACTCCCGCTTCCCTGATCCAGCAGCAGTTGCGGAAGTAGAGCTCCCGGATCCGAATCCCGCAGCGCGACGGCGCTCCGCGGTGAAGATGTCTCTCGCTCTCGCAGTCCAGACTTGGGACCACGGTCACGAGAGAGAGAGAGGGGAGAGATAAAATATCAATTGGAGGTCCTCCCAAAAGTGGGGAGACCTTTATTGATTATTGGTGTATTTTTGTAGGCCAAATACCCCACTATATATAGGGGGAGTGGAGGTACTACCTCCCTCAAAGTCCCGGGGTGGGACTAAAGGAGAGGAGGGGGTGGGGTGGCCACCGGCCAGCCCCTAGTGGGCCCTGCGGGGCGGCTAGGCCTAGCCGGCCTCCCCCTTTGGCCCCGCTCCCTCTCTCCTTTCCCCTAATGGGCCCTCTCCCTCTGGAATTGGCCCATTAAACCTTTTTAACCTTTAAATGATTTTCTCTTTATTAAATAATTATGAATAAATGATTAAATCAACATTTAACATTCATTCACATATTATTCAATCTCCGTGGCTATGGAACACCTTCCACCTCCACTCCGGACATCCTCCGGACTTACCGAAACCCTTCCGGTTTTCTCCCTTCTTTTCTTCGGTGATTCTACCGATCCTATAAACACTCTCTAAGAATCATCAAGCCCTTAAGCGTGATACCCTACGGTTCGGGAACACTCCAGACATGGTCAGGATACTCCCGCACCAATGATTGACAGAGGGACCTGGATGGCCATGTGACCCCTGTGCGTTCCACGAAGATCTTTCGTCGTTTGAACCGGGACAGTCGTGTCTTATTCCCTTTGTCACTCGATATTTGCATTGCCCGAGATCTGATCAATGACATCACCATGTCGTGTTCAATCTCGTTACTGAACAATGCTACTTGACTCGTTCCGACAAGTGATATCCTCGTGGTCCAATCACACGTTGCGCAGCGATTGGATATAACTTCTCCGAGTGGGCCCTTGTGTATCTTCCCGTCACATGGACGGACAAATCCCTCTCTTGACATATATTGCCTCTACGGTTTCCTCTGAGCACCTAAACACACCTTTGTAACCACCGTTTTACCAGACGGCGTTTGATGCTATCTAAGTACTCTCGGGAGACAGTGATTGATATAGCCTCACGGTCTAAGGAATAGTCTACGAGGATCCATTTCTAATCATCGTAACTTGAACTTCGTGACATGATCGGGTCACGATGTTTAGGTTGGGTATTGGTTCATCATCTCATTCTCCAAATGAGATGACCTCATTTCCAACTGGCATAAATGCCACATGATCAGGAAACATGATCATCTGTTGACCAATGAACCAGTGACTAGAGTTTCACTAGGAACCCCTGGTTGTTTGTATATCACACGTATATTGATGTTTCCACTCAACATAGTTATAGCATGATATAAAACTTAATCATAAACTATACGAAATATGATAATAGTCCTTACTACTATTTGTCTCTAGGGCATATTTCCAATAAGGAGTTCCCAGGAAATTCGCCGAGCACGCACTCAATGTCAACCCAGACGCAAAGCCAGTCAAGCAAACAATCCGACGATTATCTGAGCCACGAGCAAAGGCAGTTGGAATGGGGATCAACAGACTCCTCGACACTAAATTCATACGCAAGATCAAGGAAAGCACTTGGCTCGCCAACACGGTGCTAGTACCAAAAAAGGACACGGATATCCTGCGGATGTGCGTGGACTTCACCTCTCTGAATATGCATTGTCCAAAGGATCACTTCCTGTTACCGCGAATCGACCAGATCATTGACTCCACCGCAGGATGCGAGCGCCTCTGCTTCCTCGACGCATACTCAGGCTATAATCAGATTCGAATGAAGGAGGAAGATCAAGAAAAAACAGCGTTTACAACGCCCTTCAGTGTGTTCTGCTACAACACAATGCCCTTCGGGCTAAAAAACGCAAGAGCCACCTACCAGCGGTGCATGCAGGCTTGCCTCAAGGACCAACTTGGTCGCAACATTCAAGTCTATGTCGACGACATAGTAATCAAAACCAAGGAGGAAGCCTCCCTAATCGATGATTTGCGCGAAACCTTCGCCAACCTCGACCGCTACCGGATCAAGGTCAATCCGGACAAATGCGCCTTTGGCGTCCCATCTGGGCAACTACTCGGATACCTCATCTCCGCGAGGAGAATCGAGGCAAACCCGAAGAAAATAAAAGCCATACTAGCCATGGAGAAGCCGAAAAACATAAGGGGTGTTCAGCAACTGGCTGGGCGAATCGCGGCCCTCAGTCGGTTCATCAGTTGGATGGGTGAAAAGGCACTGGCCTTCTACCAACTCCTCCGCAAAGCTGAAAAGTTCGAATGGACCAATGAAGCACAGGAAGCATTCGAAGACCTCAAGCGCCTGCTATCCACCTCGCCAGTACTAGTAACCCCACAAGAAAGGGAATTGCTGCTGCTATATATCTCCGCCACCAACCAGGTGGTCAGCATGGTGCTCGTCGTCGAGCGAGCCGAGGAAAACAAGGTCCACGGGGTACAACGCCCAGTCTACTACCTCAGCAAGGTCCTCACGCCAACAAAACAGCGGTACCCGCACTACCAGAAGCTGGCATACGGTGTCTTCATGACCGCCCGGCGACTGCGCCACTACTTCCAGGAACACCCAATCGTGGTGGTCAACGACGCTCCGTTGGGGCATATCCTGAATAACCCTGACGCCACGGGACGAGTCGCGCTTTGGGGGATAGAATTGTCTCCACGAGATATTACATACGAAAAGCGCAACGCAATCAAGTCGCAAGTTCAGATTCGAATGAAGGAGGAAGATCAAGAAAAAACAGTGTTTACAATGCCCTTCGGTGTGTTCTGCTACAACACAATGCCCTTCGGACTAAAAAACGCAAGAGCCACCTACCAGCGGTGCATGCAGGCTTGCCTCAAGGACCAACTTGGTCGCAACATTCAAGTCTATGTCGACGACATAGTAATCAAAACCAAGGAGGAAGCCTCCCTAATCGATGATTTGCGCGAAACCTTCCCAACCTCGACCGCTACCGGATCAAGGTCAATCCGGACAAATGCGCCTTTGGCGTCCCATCTGGGCAACTACTCGGATACCTCATCTCCGCGAGGGGAATCGAGGCAAACCCGAAGAAAATAAAAGCCATACTAGCCATGGAGAAGCCGAAAAACATAAGGGGTGTTCAACAACTGGCTGGGCGAATCGCGGCCCTCGGTCGGTTCATCAGTCGGATGGGTGAAAAGGCACTGGCCTTCTACCAACTCCTCCGTAAAGCTGAAAAGTTCGAATGGACCAATGAAGCACAGGAAGCATTCGAAGACCTTAAGCGCCTGCTATCCACCTCGCCAGTACTAGTAACCCCACAAGAAAGGGAATTGCTGCTGCTATATATCTCCGCCACCAACCAAGTGGTCAGCACGGTGCTCGTCGTCGAGCGAGCCGAGGAAAACAAGGTCCACGGGGTACAACGCCCAGTCTACTACCTCAGCGAGGTCCTCACGCCAACAAAACAGCGGTACCCGCACTACCAGAAGCTGGCATATTGTGTCTTCATGACCGCCCGGCGACTGCGCCACTACTTCCAGGAACACCCAATCGTGGTGGTCAACGACGCTCCGTTGGGTCCTGAATAACCCTGACGCCACGGGACGAGTCGTGCTTTGGGGGATAGAATTGTCTCCACGAGATATTACATACGAAAAGCGCAATGCAATCAAGTCGCAAGTTCTTCCTGACTTCCTCGTGCACTGGATGGAGAACCAGCTCCCTGACAAACCAGATATGTCCTACCTCTGGACAATGCACTTCGATGGGTCCAAGCGGAAGGACGGAGCAGGTGTAGGTGTCATATTGACATTGCCCCAAGGGGACAAGCTAAAGTACATCCTGCGGATGCAATTCACCGCCTCCAACAATGAAGCTGAATACGAGGCCCTGCTACACGGGATGAGGATGGCAAAAGCCTGCGGCACCAAAAGGCTCATTATATATGGCGACTCCAAGTTGGTCGTCAACCAAACAATGCATGAGTGTGACGCACTGAAAGACAACATGATCGCCTACCGCGACCTCTACGACACACTCGAAGGGGACTTCGACGGCTGCGAGCTATGACACGTAGGCCGCGAAAGCAATGAAGAGGCGGACGCACTCACCAACATAGGCTCCACCTGCGCCCCCATACCACCTGGGGTATTTCTCGAGCGCATCTACGAACGCTCCATCAAGCCAAAGGTAGCAAAGAATAAAATAAGTGCAGCAACGGACTCGGGGGCTACGCCACCTAATGAGCCAATGGCACTCGACGACCTGGAGCTGGATACAGGACTCGAAGGACCAATGAGCGTCATTATGATCGAATCATCGTAGACTCAGCCGTACATCACGTACCTCCTCAGCAAAAGGCTACCGGACAATCCGACTGATGCACGGCACATCGCACGGCGATCCAAGGCATTCGATGTCATCAACGACAAACTATACAAGCGCAGCATCACAGGAGTACTCCAGCGATGCGTCTCCACGGCTGATGGAAGAGCTGTTCTCCTCGACATCCATGAGGGAACCTACAGACACCATCCTGGCAGTCGTGCCCTCGTGGCCAAAGCTCTGCGGGCTGGGTTCTACTGGCCCACGGCCATGCGCGACGCCAAGGACATCGTCCAGAAATGCAACGCGTGTCAACGATTCGCGGACAAACCGCACGCACCTGGCGCAGAGCTCCGGCCAATCCCATTAGGCTGGCCCTTCGTGCAATGGGGACTCGACATGGTCGGCAAGCTCCCGAAGTCCTCATAAGGAGGTTACGTCTACCTCCTGGTGGCAGTCGACAAGTTCACCAAGTGGATAGAGGCCATGCCAGTGACCAATCAATCAGGGCACAGCGCAGTCAAGTTCTTCGAGTCCATCGTCTTCCGCTTCATAGGGCCACACAGCATCATCACAGACAATGGAACAAACTTCACATCCAAGGAGTTCCAAGAATTTTGTGAGAATCTGGGAATCAACATCAGCTACGCCTCGGTAGCACATCCGCAGACCAACGGTCAGGTCGAAAAGGCGAACGGGCTCGTCTACGGCGGCATCAAGAAGCGACTCCTCTGGCCACTTGAATAAGCCGCGGGATGCTGGCCAGACGAATTGCAATCAGTACTTTGGTGCCTACGCACAACTCCAAACAATGGCACGGGCTACACCCCGTTCTTTATGGTGCACGGGGCTGAAGCGGTGCTACCCGCCGAGGTACGGTACAAGGCGCCGCGTGTGGTCGCTTACAGCGAACAGGAGTCATCTCTTACACTCAAAGACTCCGTCGACCTCCTTGACGAGGCAAGGGAAATCGCCACGGAAAGATCAACGATCTACCAGCAGAACCTGCGCAACTACCACAGTAGGAGGCTACGCCCCAGATCCTTCGTCGAAGGCGACCTGGTCCTGCGACTAAAGCAGCAAGGACATCTCAAGCTCGAGTCCCCCTGGGAGGGACCATACGTGATTACAGAAGTAATCCCAGGTGGCGCCTATCGCCTTCAAGATTTGGAGACAGTAGTCGCATACTGCAACCCCTGGAACGTCGCGCATCTGCGACGCTTCTACCCTTAGTCATTTTTACTTTTACATCACAAATAAGGCACTCAGCCAAGTCTACTTAGCCACACATTGTACTTCGTACTGTCTCACGAATAAATAAAGCTAAGTGCCCCAAAACTCTATGTTCTCCTTTATTTTTTCACAACTTATCCACTCGGGGGCTGCGCCACCCTATACACATCTGTTCTACGAACTAAAACGCGATATCCTGAGTAGCTGGCACATCAATCGAAACCCTTGACACACATCAACCCAGTTGCAACGCACCTGACAGGTTGACAAGGGACCAAGATAAGCGCATGGTCAGGCTAACGAAAAGGAGTCGCATAGTGCAACACACTCACACACTAACAAGCTCTTTATACATAATCAACAGTCAATTATACACAATGTATATACGAACTTTACAACATTGGTGCACTTATGTGTAGGATACAAACTAAGCTAGTACTGCAACAAAAGAATGTTGGTCTGCTCCTCGAAGAAATCGACGATCTCCTCTGCTGGGCGATCCACTGCCTGATAGTGCGGCACCATATTCCAAGCAGAACCTGCTGGTGGCGCAGGTGGCCCAGCTGCAATTGCCGCAACGTCTACGTCAGGCCTATGCAGTCGCACCAGCGATAGAGCGGCCTTGGCACCAGCCACCAACTGTTGCCTTACACACTCGTGAACCGCAGCCAGGTCTTGGAACTTGGCAAGAAGGGCCAGCAGGCTCGATGGAGCAACATCCAGCGGAAACATTGTCCGATAGATGTTCTTCAAGCATGACTGTGACTTCTTCAGAAAGTGCAGCACTCGCGATGCACGATCCTGCAGGGTCACCAACACAATCGCACGATCATGATCCATCCAGAAGTATCCACTCTCCTGAAGTTGCTCTTGGGTCAGATCATGCATGCGAATAGCAATCCTATCCTTCTCATCCTGCGGATGGCGCACGCTGACAACTATACAAAGCAACAACGGAAGCATAAGGGAAGCACACCATTGTGAGTGACTACAAGGAAAAGATAAGAGCAAGCAAACTAACACTTAAATTGGTCCCCCAGCTGCATCATCTCCCCAAGCAGATACTGTTCTCGGGCGGCGGCCTTCTCTGCCTTTGACTTCCATACATCCGTGTTACCGCGGAGCACGGGCAATTCACACTCCAACTGCTTCACACGGTCACGCAGTCGCGAAAGCAGCGACAGCTCATCCACCCTGGAGCGCGATGGTGCCGAAGTATCATCAAAAGGCGGCGAATCCTGAGTTTCCCTCAAAGGATCACTTGATGTACCCTACCACAAGCCAAGCAAGAAGCAATAAGAAGATCAAATCGACACACAGACAAAAGATTCGAGTGCATTCAAGATTGGCAAAAGTATCAGCAGATACACTTGCCAAAGGCATGTTCTTGACAAAAGACATAAACTAATCAACTATTACAAAGGTACTGGGGAGCGATTGGCTTCTTTGACTTAGACGGTTTCGGGGGCCTCATCGAGTCCGTGGCGGTATCAGATGCCACTGACTTTCCGCCAGCCCCTGATGCCGCAGCATTTGCCGCCTTCTTGGCTTGCTGCAGCTCCTCAGAATACTTCGCAACTATGTTAATCAGTTGCGGCCCATATTTGCCACAGGCAGTCGCGAAGGGAGCAAAGACTGCCTGCTGGCTGTCCGTGCTAACAGGCATCACCCTCGAAACTGCTGCAGGATCAACTTCGATTCTGTGGGCCTGCACCATGGCGAGTGACATCGACGTGCCAGCCGCACGGTGTGAATTCTTGAAGCTTGCAGGAACACCCCGGGCGAAGGACTCCACCAGCTCGTTCATGTTCTCGATTAGCTCAGCCTTGGGCATCAACTCCTCCTGGAGGCGACTGAGCATGCCCTTGGCCTTGGAGAGAATATCTTGAACGGTGGCGCTGCGGTCCTCGACTGCTGAAAGTGCACCCGCCAAGACATCGTCACGACAGAGGGCCTGAGTGTCAAAGCTCAAATCGCCAGCATCTATGCATAAATCCATACATGGACACGAAAATCAGCACCAACGGCAAAAATTCGAACAGAGAACGATAACGATATCCAAGCAAGGTACCTGAGAGGGCCTTGGCAATCGAGAAAAGTTGTTCTTCGAACAACTTCTCCTTGGCTGCGATGGAGGCACGTAGATCCTCTTCACGCCTCTGTGCCTCGTCACCCGCCACGATTGCCTCATCGCGACCCTTCACAGCCGCGGCGAGTCTTCTCCATGGTGGCGGCATCGCGCAAAAGAGCATTATGTTCAGCTACAAAACAAAAGGGGATTGATTATCAGTCGACTACATAAAAATGATGCAGAAGAAGGAGAAGTGCAGAGCACTTACTTTCCACCACGCGATGGCGCGTCTCTAGCATTGCATGCTGGCGGCCCATCGCAAGCACCTGCTCCGCCAAGTGAGCGGCTTCCTTCACAAGAAGCTAGCGCAAAAGTAAAAACAAAAAAGGATCAGCAGAAGTCATAGATAACATCGACTGCAACATCAAAAGAAGAAGCCCTACACTTACATGATCCTCCAATGACTCTGAAGTCGACTGGTGCGCAGTCGTCCGGGCAACCATCCGACCCTCCCCATCATGCGGAGAGCTGGAAGAGTTGTGCCCGGAGTGGGCCGCCAATGGAGGGGAAGGAGCACGCTCGACCTCTTTCTTGGCCCTTGAGGTCGTGACTCCTGATTCTTTCAAAAATTGGACGTCGCCATAAGATGACGATGCCTCCTGACTACAAGACAAAACCAACATCAAGGACAAGGAAAATCCAGTGAAGAATCAAAAAGGACAAATCGAATACTTACCAATCAAACTTATCAAAGTCAAAGGTTGGCTCCCCTGACTCTGAGGAGGACTCCTTTGGCAGTCGCATCTTCTTGCAAGAAGATGGCGCCACGGCGCTCACAGGAATGGCAGGGATTGGCGACTCTGCACCAACGCCTGCACCTTCCAGAGTCGAAGGAGACGACGCATCGGAATCCTCGCTGCACGAACGCTTACGAGTATCCGGACTACCCGACTCGGGGGCTTCCTCCTCCATATCGGATAGGACGATCGACTCCGACTCATCCTCTTCCAAGGCTTCGCGAGGGATAACCCCCTCAGGAAGAGGGGGCATACAGGGTGACACCGCCCAATCCTGCATACAGACCAAAATTCAGCACAAAGCAAAGAAATAGCAAAGAAGCAATCAACAAACTAAGCTACTACATGGCACAACTGTACCTCAGGAGGAGGGTTAGAAGCGTCGAACGGCGGAACGACTGGTTCACTGGGGAGCACATCCTTGACGGTGTACTTAGTCACCAGTCGAACCCTCTTATCTACTTCACTCGCGGACATGCCATCGGCAGACACGCGAGTGACATCGTCAGCGCCAGCCCACTGATACATGGGGTGGACTCTGGCCTGCAAGGGCTGGACGCGACGGTGCAGCCACATGCGAATGAGGATGCAGCCTCCTTCCTCTTTGCCTATGCGACTCTCGAGGTCGCAGACGTGCTCGTACAGCACATCTGTCTCCGCGGACTCGTCGGGCATAACCACATTCTTCCAGGAGCGCCTCCTCTTGCACGGCGTCGAGGGGTCGAAGGGCGCGAGTCCGAAGTGGTCTCCGTCGGCCTTCTGGTCGCGAACGTAGAACCACTTGTCCCTCCACCCTTGGACAGACATCATCAGCTTGATGTCGAAGTATGTGGCGGATGGATCGACATGGATTCCGCAGCCACCTACATTGTAGACTACAGAACCAGATGTCGACTGACGTTTCAATTTGAAGAGGCGCTTGAAGAGACTGAAATGCGGCTCGATCCCGAGCCAGCACTCGCAGAGGGTGATGTAGCAAGCTATGTGGAGGATGGAATTGGGGGACAGCTGATGGAGCTTGATCCCGTAAAAACAAAGAAGGCCCCTGAAGAAAGGATGTAGGGGCAAAGAGAGGCCGCGAATGATGAATGCTAGGAACATCACTCGAAAACCGGCAGGAGGAGAGGGGATTACCTCGCCGTCGGGGACGCGCGCGTCGGCGACTGTGGCGAACAACACTCCGTATTGGCGAAGAAGACGAAGATCAGAGGACTTGATGACGGATGGACGCCACGTGCCATTCGTGACGTGGGTGCCCGTGCCCTTCTTCCCGCCGGCGGCGGTGCTGGTGCCCGCAGAGGCAGAGCTGCCCTTCTTCTTCACCATAGCAGCGGTAGCCGTGGAATCGGCCGTAGCACCTCCTTTCTTCTTCCCCATTGCGCGGCGGCGATGCGACCGGAGGAAGTAGCTGGGAAACATGCAGAGCTGGTCCAGTGCCACGGAGGAAAAAGAGCGCAGAGAAAGCAGAAGAGCAGCGGCAATGGCGATGAAGGCAAAGGATGAATGAAAGCAGATGAGAAAATTACCGTCGCAGCGTCACTACTTAACCCCTGGAAGATGCAATCCAACGACTCGAAAAAACCCTACTGGACGCATGGCATTCATCGTGCTTGACACGTGGAGGATCTAAAACGCGAACCGTCCCCCCACTACTCCCATTACGCGTGGAAATCGAGGAGGCGCGGTTAAAATAATGATTACGCACGCCCATTCAAATCAGAGTCAGGGAGTGGGACCCACCACTCGTCACGTCTCGTCAAACTCGCTCACGCGGGCAACTGAGGTCATGAAATCGTCAGCACTGACGTCATCAACAACTATGCAGCAGAAGACTTCGACTACTTTAGTCCTTGCTCGAGTCTTCGACTCCACCAAGCACTCGGGGGCTACTCCCATAGGGAGCCCTGGTCGCGCACCCTATGATTTTTCTCTTTTACAGGAACATGAACAATCAAGGCAAAACCCAATCACTCGAAGCACGGTTCGACTATGGACATGGGTTACTCCCATAGGGAGCGCTGGAAGCAAATTCGACTGAAACAAGCAAGTAAAAAAACAGCAGTCGCAAAAGTTCTTTAGTCCCTGCCTGAGTCTTCGACTCAACCAGGCACTCGGGGGCTACTCCCATAGGGAGCGCTGGTCGCGCACCCTATGATTATTTGTACAAAGTACTGTGTGTTGATAACATCCACACTCGAAGTTTATAGCGACACCGCCTCATAATTTTTCCCTACAAAGAGATCGCGTCTCCTGGGTCACCCGAATCGTCTCCGCGATGATAAAATTCGTATGCCGCGCTTACAACATGAAGATAAGACCTGAATAAGGCCTGGCAACGCATTAAGCTGCACACTACCAGAAATATATCCGTGCCTGTAGGTACGATGAACATGTTGACAGACGCGTCGAGTGCTCACACCCATATACTAGAATTCGACTCCTGTAAGACCTCCACGGCTTGAGTCGAATTACACCAGCACTTTTCCGGATTCGAGTCTAGGGACTCGAATTCGAGTAGGTGGTGTTGTTTTACCCTAAGGTAGTTAACTGATACCGATACATCGGTTAAAATCAGGCACACACATCAACAATCCCTATGACATAAACAGAGCAGTCGAAAAATGTACTCAGTCATGTACTTGAAAGGCTTCATAAAGTCTCCAGTCGAATCTACGATTCCACTGGACACTCGGGGGCTACTGACATGGGTATACCCTACAGGTACTCGAGTTTGGTATATATGGCCTGAATACATAAAAGCCCACGGTGTCGCCAAGGCCCAAATGAAGAACTCGAGTAACCTACGGACTCTTGATTGCTTGAATAACAAGAAGAAGCTAAAGATAGAAAGTTTAAAGGGGAAAACCCTAAATTGTAACCGACTCGACTTGCTACCCGAGACCTAGCATATATATATAAAGGCGAGGAGGGGGCAGTGAGGAGGACACACACAACCCTAGTTTCCATAACCCTTGCCAGATTGCATCTATGCACCATTGTAATCTTCGATTCCCTTGATAATTCCACGAGCAGACAAGCAGGAGTAGGGACCTCTACGAGGCCTGAACCTGGGTAAATCTTCGAGTCCCCTGTGTGCTTGTTTGCTAGCCGATAGATGTCTCCAGCGCTCCCTCCTTCTCCAAAACCCAAGTCCATAACAATGGGCATTGATGAGTTAAACCCTTGTCAGGAGCACTTGTTGCTACATATCGTGACAAGGGGCACTTGGCCTCTTCATGTTCAAATGATACCTTATCTAACCCTATCATTGTTGATGATTATTATTCTCTTGGGAAGGATAAGGATGGCAATGTGTTTGCCAAGTTTGTTGGAACTCAAAGTGGTGTTAAGAAAAGAACCATTTGGGTTGCCAAGCCTATTGCGACTAACCTCTTAGGACCCAACTTGGTTGGGGACCAACAAGCTCAAACTTGATCAATAGGTGTTTGTGGAGGGCATTGGATACTTGGCTAACTCAGAATTAAGGGAATTTGATCAAGCCAAGTTATAAGGATTATCATCTCCCTACCATATACCCAATGCGCCTCTTTGTAGTAACTCGAACTCAACTCTTTTATATTGTAAGTTACTTGCCCCTTTACATGTTTTGGTTTTGTACCAGGTATGTGTTTGTATTTGTTGTGCCTCGTGCTTGCTTACTTTGTGTATTCAAGTATGTCTATGTGTTTGGCACATCATTTACTTGTGTGTTTTGCTTTGAGCCTCTAATGCATCTTGATGATATCTTTTTGGCTCTTTTCGAGTGATTAATGGAACATCCCATTTGGGAGAGTGATATGCCTCGCGCATCTCTCAAACCTTAAAATGTGTGTACATGAGTACTACCACTTAGTATTGATATTGCAAGCTTATCTAGTCACTATGTGGTGTGTCATACTCATGAGAAATTCAAATTCTAAATGTCCATTAATTATCTCTAGTTGAGGTTGTTTTGCCTCTTTAAGAAAAATGAGTATCACATTATGGGGGAGTAATATGCTTCCTTTGTATATCACAATCCTAGGAAATGTGAACATATGAGGTGGTGCCACTTAGAGTTGATATTGTTGATTATCTTGTATATAGGTGGCATGTTAGCTCAAACAAGGTCCTATTTTTTGTTAAAAGCTTTTATTGCTCGTCTTTTCGGTCTTTGCTTGAGTAAGAAATTCTTGGTGTGGCCTTCCTCAAATGCTTATCTCTATATCTTATTTGGGAGACAATTTGCTTCAAGTTATTCTAATCATTTCTTTGCATGATTGTGTGACTAGTTGAAGCTATCAAGAATCTCTATCTTTGCATAGTGCTTAATATTTTTATTCCTATCCTATGCTTTTTATTGTGAAGATTTATCTTTAATATCTGTGCAATATACCACCAGAAATAAATTCCAATACACTCATTGTCTTCGAAAATTAATATACTTGGGTGTGGTAGCATTTGTGGATCATCTTCACCTTGGATTTCACCTCCTATTGTCCTTTTTCTTTCCAAAAATTGGTGTGGGTCCCATTGTCTTCCTTGGCTTTTGAACATCTCTTTAATGGTGTTTTTGATTATTAGCAAATGTGCTTTTAGTGGAAGACAAACCTTTTCTTCTTAGAACCTTGTGCCATTGTGAAAAGTGTTAAGGGTTTGGTTTATTTGTTGAAACCTTTCTCTTTTGGGAGTTTGTTATCTCATTCTTTCTTCTCTATGTAATTTCCTTGAATGAGATAAATCTTTGAGCATTTGTGTTTTATCTCATCTTTTATGCTCAATAGTTTTTGCTTGGTTCATTTGTTGAACTTTGTTGAACAAATCTTGTGTTGATTTGATTATTTGATATAGGTTGGACAACAAATGTGGTTTGTCACACCTTGTAAGCCTTCTTGAATATTTTGGTGTTTTGTCCAAATTATATCTTTGTTGGTTCTTGAAAGTCTTGTGCATGTATGTTTACCAAATGTATATCTTATATCATGTTTTGCTTTCTTTGATCCAATATATAGGGTATACTCCATCAAATCCTTAAATGTCTATGATGTGCATGAAATTCAAATTTCATCTCTAAATATGCACATATTTTTATGGAGTATGTCCTATGTGTTGTGGTTAGTCTAACCACTTTGGACCCAATAAGTTTGGGGACCAAGATGTACTAGAATTTTGTTTTAGGTACATTGGATATGCAATGGATGCTTGTCTTATCTATAAGGAAGGTGTTTTCACCACATGATAATTGGAGCCAAGCTAGGATGGTCGAAGAATTCTTATCTACTACATCATACCATTGCTATCTCGGTAACAAGTATCTTATTCATGCATACTATTCTTCCATCCAATCTCTTATAGGTTACATATTGGCATGAATTTATTTGTTTGTAAATGTTGTGGTTCTTGCAAGGATCTTTGAAATACTTCTCTATCCTTATTGCTTATGTGAGTAATTTGAGATGATGCATATTTTGGGGAGTATATAAAATCATGTTCAAGATTCACCAATTCCAAATATGCCTTCTAGCAATTTATTGCATATCAATTCCTCAGGGTACTCTCATGTGCAATATTGTTAAAATTGCATTGAATCCTTCCTTTTGATACTTGTTGCCTTTCTCAAAATATCCCAACTAGCATTAGTTCCCTTAGTGTTAGTTGTGATGTTTTTGAGGTTTTTCTTTTTCTTTGATGAAGTTCATTGATATACCATAAGAGAAAATAGAGCCATGGGCTATATATGCACTTAAGCAAAATATCATTTTTGGTATATGTTATGACTTCCTCTTGCATATCTTGTATTCTTATTTTTATTAACCCCTTATGTTTGGATGTTTCTTTGTGGATTATTCTCATGTCTTGTCCACTCAGAAACTTATATACACAAGAGTTTTAATATCCTCGCTCTTTGCCAACCATCTCCCTTATCCTCTTGGTTTTTAATGGTATTGGTAAGGTCTTGAGTTGTGAGTTCTCGATCTACTTTTATTGCATCTTCACACACTCATATCTCATATTTGGTTTATTTTGGACTTAAGCTTGTCTTGACAAGTGTATTGATTTATATCTATACTCCTTGTATCTTGGTTGTGTTCTAAATGATATAAAGGGAGTGAGGATTCCATTTTTGTGCATATTGTATTCAAATGAAACAACTAATGTATGCACAAACCTTGGGGAGCTTCCTTATTTCATTTAGAGCATTATTTGTCCATTTGATTATTTGGATCTTTTGATTGCTTGCTTCATCCGTTGAAGTTTCTTCACCTTGTTATCCTTTTAGCAATATTTGATCCTCAATATAGTTTATTTTCTCCAAGTATTCGTCATTGGATATGTGCATATGATTTCACTCATATTATGAGAAATGCACACCTTGGGAGGAACTTGAACTATATTGGCCTTCTAACTTTGTCATCCATTTTGGCACTTGTTGTCAATGGGGGATAAGTTCAGAGGGTTTTAAGGGAAATGGTTTTCTACTTAAGATTGGTTTGTTCTTAAGTGTTTGCATTTCATGCCTTTCATCTTTATTATGTATTGCATGGTTAAATATATAGTGGAAACTCTCCACAAAGGTTATGCTTAACAATGTATGCAATGAAATTCAAGTTCATCACACGTGCATATATTGTGGGGGAGTTTGCTCTATATATGTTGGTTCTACTCACATCTCTTGCATTAGTTGTAGTTTTGTGTGAGTAGAATCGGTTTTGATATGGGCTAGTATCTTTGTGTTACTTAACCATATCAAATACAACCTCTTATATACAACTTATTCTCGGATAAGTTGTGTACTTGTTTCTAATATTCATTATATAAACCCTCTTGTTGTGATTGTCATCAATTACCAAAATGGGGGATTTTGAAAGGGTAATTGCCCCTATGTGTGGTTTTGGTGATTAATGACAATCCCTATGGATTAATGTTTTCATTGAGTTTTAAATGAAGGAATATTCCATAGGTCATGCTTGTAGTCCATATGTTGGATTCAAGTATGGATGCCATGAAGATAAAGATATACCTTGAGTATTGGCATCAAGATCATCGAGTTGAAGAAGAATATGATATGATCAACATCTTGAGAGTGTGATCTCAATAGAAGAATTCAAGATATGTCTCTAAGTCGGTGTCATGATAGCCTCTTTAGTTGAGCTATCGTTGACTAAGATTTAGAGCATGTAATCCAATGAAGAGTTCCTTATGTACCTCAAGATATTGAGATGGAGCATGAGAAGACACTTGGTTGACCAATGCAAATAGTGAAGAGTATCTTTCCATGGGCATGCTTCAAAAGTGAAGATCTCATATAGCCCATGAGAGGATGACATCAAGTGGTGATCGGCATCAAGGTTGAGAAGGGCAAGTTTAATATAAGCATCTCGACAAGATCATTTGCTTGAAGCTTGCTGTCCATATTGGTGATAATGTACATGTGAAGACGTGTCTTAATGAAGCTATCCCATAGTGGTGTATGGGAGAGCAAATTATGAGTCTTCACGAAGCAACAATGATCAAGTGATGCATTCTGGCTTGGATGGAGCTTGAAGCGTTGTCATCAAGATCAAGCGGGATGTGCAAGGTAAAGGTATGGCCTTGCTAGGTTTTCCTTTTACCGGTATCAAGGTGGTTGTTGGGAGACCGGGTTATAGGATAGATAGCCGCACTATCAAGAGGGGCTTTCGGCTGGGTAACTTGATCACATTATCTTAGGGAGATCAATCCTTTGAATACTTTGCATTTTCCTATTTTGTTGCTTCTTGGTGTTTCTCCATGTGAGGTTCTTGAGCTTGTTTCTATCTCTTCAACAAGCCCAAGTTCATCGAAAACAGAATTCGTATGCATCTTCTATGGTGTTTTCGAGTTTAAAGGTTTTACCGGTTCTTCTTATAGGGAGGCTTCATACCTTTCCTCATTTGGTTCTACCCTCCTTTGTTGGACTATGATGTTTTCATGCACCATATAGTAGAGCTTGTTGTCCTCGTCAAACCAAGCCCAAGATCATCAAAATCGGAGTCCGGATGCAAAAGTTATGGCGTTTCTCGTAAAGTCTGTTTCTTCCCGGTTGTGGATCTGGTCCAACCGGCTCCCAAACCGGGTGGTCCGGTGCCAGCACCAAAAAACCGGATCTCAGACCGGATTTTCTGGTTTTAGCGACCGAATCTATTCCGAATGGGTAAACAGAGGGTTTTCGGTCTATAGGCCGGTCCTCCAGCCTGGGGAACAAGTTTTCCGGTTCTGGGGCCGGTCCAACCAACTTTGAAACTGAGTTTTCGCTATTTTCTCTCCAACGGCCATATTTGCTTTCCCATATAAAAGGGGGTTCTTCCCCCAATGTTTTGGTGTTCTTGTGCTCGAAATTGACCCCCATTGTTGACCCTCTTGAGCTTGCTCCCTTTCAGTTTCCTCCTATGATTCTTGCATCTTTTTGAGGGTTTTGGAAGAGGAGATCTAGATCTACAATCCCCACCAATCACTTCCTCCTCTAAGTGAGGGGAACCCATTGGATCTAGATCTTGAAGTCATTTGTTGATTTCCACCATTGTTCTTCCTCTCTAATTCCTCCCTATCACTTGTTGCTTTGGTGTGATTTGAGAGTGAGGGATTTGGATGCCCTTGATGTTCTTGCTTTGCATTCTTGCATAAGTGTTGAGCTCTCCACTACGATTTGTTCGAGTGTGAGACCGTGAGCTTTTTTCTCTTGGAGGGTGACCTCCTAGTTGGCTTGGTGGTTGGTGCCGCAGTGTCCTCTTTGTTGAATATTGTGAAGAGACCCGGGCTTCTCCTTCGTGGAGCTTGTGAAGTGGTTGTGGAGCTTGCCATCTCCGGAGTGGAGGAAAAGCTAGCCATAAGGAAAGGACTTATTCCTTCGTGGGATAGACTCGGAGAAGAAGGTGAGCCTTCGTGGCGTTGGGAAATCCTTCGTGGAATCCCACACCTCTCCAACGTGACGTACCTTACTTGTAAGGGAACACGGTAATACATCTTTGTCTCCACGTGCCTCGGTTATCTCTATACCCGAGATTACTTTCCTTGTGATAGCCATCAAGCTTGAAGTACTTATATCTTGCATATCACTTGTGGTATATTTATCTTGTGCTATCTTGCTTAGCTTAACTTGTTGTTTGTGCACTTAGTTGAGCCTAGTGTATTTAGGTTTTGTGCTTGTAAAATAAACGTTAGTTTAATTCCACATTCTATCAAGCCAAAACCGTAATAGTTTTGAAATTGCCTATTCACCCCCCTCTAGGCGACATCTCTATCCTTTCAATTAGTTTTTTCAATATATTAGTTTTTAGTTTTGTGGTCTTCTTCTTGACCATCGTATTGCTGATGATAACTTCTTCAATAAGTGTTTGACAGGCGCAAGTTCCTTATCAATGTTAATTATGTTTTTATTCTACTATTATTAGTTGGAAAATATGTTGATGAACATATGCAAGAGCTTCTCATACAATCTAAATGACCGTAATGTCGAAGTTCATATTTCTGTAAGTTTAACTACTTGATCCCTACCATCCATTCCTTTGCATGAAACTATTATTAGCAAAATGCTAGTACTAAAACATGTGTTTCCATATGTTGGGTGTTTCTCATACTAAAAAAATACCGAATGACCAGAGAGTTGGCTACAAATGTATGAGATCTTGGAGAAGTTATTATTGCATATGGTACACATCTCAATTTTAACCTAGTACCATCTAAAAGTTGTCTAGATCTAAACTATCGGTAGTATGTAGACTTGGAAGCTTCTTGATATCCACACAGTAATAAGCATTCACTATTAGATGGAAGAGGTTGCTTGGTTGTGTTTGTTTGTTAACGGAACACATGAATACTAGATCCTTAAGTAACAAAAGTGCTCCTTATAAAAAAAATGAATACAAGATCCTGGAAATATATAAATAAATAAACAGAAACGTAGTTCCATATTGTGGAGTTTCTAGATGCTCTGAAACTCACCCTTTTTCCTTGGTGATTCCAAACTCCTTCGTGACTTTTTTTGCATATGTTTTACTTGTCTATAAGGTTGCATGCGTGGGATCCGCTTAAGCTCACAAAACAAGATAGTTAGTACAAACTGTACTACATGCAGCGATTAGAATCAATCTTCAACTTGTACTACGTGTACGTGAGCTGAGGAAAATCAGCTGCCCGCAAGCCCGCCCACCTGCAACCCTACTTCTCTCCCCTGAGACCCTTCTTTCTTCTGAAGCAGAAAATCATTAGTTAGGTCAATAATGGTAAACTAACTATTTAAGACCACTAGTTGAATGCTCGTGAGTTACTACGGGTTCTCAATTTTTTTGGCCACATATGTAACATGAGCTATACACCACTTGCAGTTTTATAGAAATATAAAATCTATTAAAATTATGACAGATGATCAATGGAATTTATGAGCATGTGGATGAACAACTCGTGAGACATGCGGATAGTAATTGTGTACATACAATGACTATTTTCACTAATGTCAATAGCAACCAAAGATAACAATTTCCACAAGTTGAAGAACATATTAAATGGAAAAAATCAAAATCTAATCTAATATCAATGCACATTAATATTTTAAAGTATGATATCACATAGCAAACATATCTTTTCCAAATTTGGTGCTTCACACCAAGAAATTCAAAGAATAAAAAATGTCAATAATCTTGCATATGTAATTCACAATGAACACCACCAATAGATAGGAATATACAATTTTATCTAAAATAAGAGAAATAATTAAGCTATTTACTCAAATGAACATCACCAACCGATATTAACAAATAGTAGTAATGCCCTTAGAAATTGTGAAACAAATCTATTAGTACTAAAGTTCAAATACTAACAATTCAGAATGAGGGATTGGAGTAATTAATCCCATTTTAGTAGTTAAGATTCTAAAAGATACTACAACATCATTAAGATAAAATTCAAAATTTTAATTGTCACAACATTGTTCAGTCAACACGTGCATCGCTCTTCATGTTTCTCTTCAGATTCACTATTTTGGAGACCCCATTGTCCTCGCAAAAGTGCCAGTTCTAATAGACTTGCTAAATAATAAGTTGCTATATGTACGGGGGTGAGGAATATCTAGGTTAAATGTGGGGCAACAACCAAAATGATAGCGTTAACAAGCGAGGACCCTCGTTACCAGTCCTGAGCAGGAAAGCGGACAAATGCCAACTATGATCCAAAAACGCTTGATAAACACACAAGGAAAATCCAGCCACAAAAGCTTGCAAATTATAGATTCTAACATGACTTGACCATGGATTGCGAACTTGATCAAAGTCTAACAAAACATGCATTCCATATCTATTGGGTTAATAGCATAAAACTACCACTTTAGTGCACAAATTTACGAAATGGTGCCACTTTATGTTTTGGCAACCAAAACCTACCACTCTATAACATGAATTTTGCAATTCACGCAAATGACGGTCTGAGCACAAATTGACACCCAAACTGACAACTGGGACCTGTTTGTCGGTGCTGAGGTGGCAAAAATATGTACAAATTATTGAGGTGAATTAGGTCCCACGCTTCAGTCCAATTACAAAACTAAATAAAAAATGGCCATTGGGCCTCTCCTTCCCCGAGTTGGAACCTGAGAGGCGGTGTCGCTCCCGCCCGTGACCGATTCTGTGACCTCGGGCTACCCCGCGCATGTCCAGGATGCCGGAGAGATCCACCTTGTTGTCCTCGTTCCCCACATCCTCAGAATTGACACGGGATGCCCCCAGTTGACACCATCGTCACCGTCTTCCCGAGCTACTGCTAGTAGGTGAGGGTTGACTAAAATAAACGTTAACTCTAAGCATAGTTGACTAAAATAAATGTTAACTCTAGGGTCTCACTAGGTAAGATCAAGGATAGTCACCAATTCTCAAGGTGATTTGATGATGTAGGATTGTCTTGTAAGAGTAACAATTTAGGTATGGGATAGGAATGACTATTAGTCAAACAATCACACGCACTAATATTTATCCACACATTTCTACTTATGGCTTAGGTTAGCAGGTGTATGGAACTTACCTTTTAAGAGGATAATTATATCAAGTGATAACACATTAAGGTAACTCCAATCGGGTAATCAAGGTCTACTCGAGTGTGATTGACTACTCCACTACCAAGTTGATTGTATTCAACACTTCTAGCATATCTAGATCTCTTCCCTCTTATGATTGGGTAGAAGGGTTGGAATAGAGAAGAATATAATAGATCAAGATTGAGTCAATAGGCTTAGATGATGCCCTTGTATTAGAGAATGATCTAGCACATGTGATGATAGATATTAGGATAGCGAGACAAAATAATATAATAATATATCTTTGATTTGTTTCTTAAGGTTGCGTGCATGTCTTAATTCACTTTTATTTATGAGTGTTACTTCTATCTTTCTAAGATAGAGCTTTATGAAAGGTTATATCAAAATTTATAGCACTCATCTTTACAAACTAATTTTAAATCATCAACTTAAGTGAAACTTCAGTCATTTTGACAAGTTCTATAAAAAGGTTTTAAATTTTTCGAAATTTACATGCATGAATGCAACACATCCATCTATTTCCTACCCATTTCGAGTCTTTTGACCTATGGGATGTTACATGCTGGCCCACCGTAGCTGACCCTCGTGGATCTAGCGTGAGTACCACAACCTCCTTCCGCCTTTTCGGAGATAGCGGGTACATCACATCAACTATTTTATTTTTATATTGGACAAAGTGGTGTCAAACAAGTTTTTTGTATAGGGCCACCTAATATGGATTGCATGCTACTGCTAGAGATGTTATATTGTTGTATTCTGTTGGGATGTGCAGAGACCGAAAGCTAAACTTTCATAAGCTATTAAGGGAGACACTTTACAATCATATGACTTGGGATGGAGCCCTTCAGGCGACTTATTCCATCCATCTTGCTCTCGTAAAAGGAATGCTTGCCATGGCGCCACTCTAGTGTTGGTTTGCTTTACCACCTCACCTGACTCAGAAAGGAATTTCATGATCTCACAATTCTATATAGATGGAGAAACTTCACTCTCAACCTGTTCTTTCACCGGCTGCTCCATAACCAGGGGCCTCAATGTGACTTCGTGCCAAGGTACAGACTTTTCTCCACCTTCCTGTCACCACTACGTCCCTGAGGCCGCTACCCCGGCCTACCTGCGCCGGCAAGCCGTCGGGCCCGAACATGTCTAGATGGAACCATGTCTCAGGAACACAAAGCGCCACGAGGCACCAAACATCACAGAGGACCCCGCCGCCACCTCTGCCAAGCGATGAACACATCTCTGCCACCCCAAGAATCCTGGGGCCACCGCTTTCATGCCCGCTACTACCCGACAACGCCATCGGCTAAGGAACCCCCACTCTTTGAGGGCGGGACCCGCTGCCGAGGGGAGAGCCCTATGTGGCGGCTAGGGTTTCACCTGAAATGGATCGTATAGGCACCTAGAGGGGGTGAATAGGTGCTACTTCAAATTTTAATGCTTTTTCAATTTTAGGCTTAACACAAAAGGTAAATTCTCTAGATAACTATTTAGAAGAATTTCCCTATATGCAAACCTATCTACTAGCGAGTAAGAGGCGAGTGGAAAGAGGAACGAGTGAACCGTACTGAAGCACACAGAGACACATGATTTGTTTTACCGCAGTTCCTTCCTTGTTAAGGGAAGTACATCTGTGTTGGAGGGGTGGGCGGTACTAAGACCACCATGCCACAATAGGCCTCACCCTGTTCTCCATTGGATCCCGCCACCAAAGGCCTGATCCACCTTTCCACTATAGGAACCCTTCGAGGCGGGTATCGGCGCCTTTACACAACTAGAAGGGCACAACTCCACAACCAAATTGGAGGCTCCCGTAATGACAACAAGATGCCACAAGAACAAGTTATCAATAACAAAATACAAGATCTAGATATTAGTAAGAATACTAGATCGGGGATTTCTCCAAATGAATGGAGAGGAGTTAATGTGCTTGATTCGTGATGGCAATGAAGATAGTCTCCTCCTTCAATTCCCCCAAAGATCGAAGCCTTCAGGTGGTTGAAGTGGGAGATCTAGAGAGAGAGCTCTTGCAAAGGGTCTGACAATTTTCGAATGAATCAAGAGTTCTGCACGATGGGGATGAAGGGGCTTTTATACCCCTTTCCAAACCAAGCCATTGGAGCCTTTGGGGGCCGGATTATCCGGCCCAAGTGAGGGCCGGATTATCTGGCCTGGGGAAACTCCACCCCAGACTCGGATTATCCGGCAGAAAATCCGTCTATGAATAGAAGCTCGCGTAGGCTGGCCCTTGACACCTTCTCCTGGGAACCGGATTATCCGGACCTAGGGGAGGGCTGGATTATCCGGCTGGGGACAAAATCCGCCCCAGTCACGGAATATCCGGGGAAAATTCCGCCCCCAGATAGAAGCTCGCGCAGACGTTCTCTTGGGTGATTCCCTTGGGGCCAGATTATCCGGCCCAACAAGAGGGCCGGATTATCCGGTCCAGGGAAAAAAACCACCCCAGAGCCAGACTGTCTGGGGGAAAATCTGCCCCCAGACAGAAGCTCGCGCGGCGCCAGTCCTGGCCAAAACGGTTTGGCCGGATAATCCGGCCCCCCAAATGCATAAAACTTTCCTGCAACACTTAGTACACATTAGAACTTCCATGGTATTGTTATCTAACACACAAAACATAGGAAATCATGAAATGTTCTTTCAATATCCCCCTTTTTGGAGTTAGATGACAATACTAGGATTTGCAAGAAAGTTCACAAGACAACCAGCAAAGAATACATGAAAGAGACTCCCCCTCAATGTGTGCATACTAGAAATTTGTATTTGAATACAAATGCACACAAATAGGTGCGAGTCTATTCCATTGAAATATGAACAACATAATCATACCACCGAGATAGGGAGAGGCGTCCTTGATATAGCCACTATTAACAATGTGATAACCAATATAAGCGCCTTCCTCGAGATAGATACCCAACATTATAGGATATGATAGATGAATCCATAGGCGTAATCCACGAGATAAATCCAGAATTTCACAGACACAAAGTTTCACACAAACCACAAATTAAAGTTCAATGCTAAATGGGCACAAGCAAGAAAACGACGAAAGAAAAAGTGCAAATGCTTGTGCCCGACCCATGCAAATCCTCGGAGACCTAATAGAACTACTTCTCCCCCTTTGGCATCGAGACGCCAAAAAGGAAGAAGAGCGATGATACCGCCCAAAGGTATCACTCGTAGTCGTCATCCTCGTCCTCGTCCTCATTCCCATTGTCATCCTCATCCTCAAGCTCCTCGGTGTCATCGTCCTCATCATCAGTAGTGGCCGCAGAAGGGAACAAATGCAGCTCTCCATAGTTAAGCCTAGAAGAAGAGTTCCACTGGGCATAAAGGTGTGGGAGGAGTAGGAGCCGGGGGATCACCAGAAGCACCGAACACATAGTGAAGGATGAGCAGCTGAGAGTGGGCCAACTCATGGTGCTGCTTGTAATCCTCATACTGGCCCTTGCGTGTGTCCACGCCCATGCAAAGAATGTTCCGTTGGAACCAATTCAGTTGCTTGATCTCACGAGCAACAGGAGGCACTGGAGGCCTGCGAGCATCTCTCATGAGACCCTCAGGAGCAGAAGAGGGGTGAGAGGTCTTCCGAACCTTGTTGTAGATCTTCTTTGCCTTATGCACAACATCAATGTTGAAATCTTCAGAGGGAAACAGGTGCCTGATGAGCATCATAATGTAGGGAGCATAAGGAATGGATAGCCGGTTGAACATTGCATCAGTCAATTCATGGTAGATGAAATCCATCACATCCAGCTTGTACTGCATGGACTCATCCTCGCACGAGGCAACCTCATGAGAGAAGGCTAGGAGCTGGACAAGGTGACCACGAATGCTGTCATTGTTGCCTCCACTCGGAGTGATAGAATCACGGAAGAGGCCCACCAAGGCAGCATAGATTGGAGCAAGACCAGCAAAGGTGCCCACAATGCCATTGTCCATCGTGCACGGAGAGAGGACTGCATCTTTATTTGGCTTCAGTTGGGTGATGATGCGGTGGCCACTAGCCTGATCCCTGCTGCAGAAAGAGTACCCAAGCACCTCAGCAAACACACGAAAATCAGAACTCATAGGCCTGTCACGAGTCATCCACTTCATAGTGCGATGCTCATCACCACAAATAACCAATGTGGAAAAGAACTTCTTCACAACTTCAGATTCATAGGAGCATTGGAGAGCCATGAGATGATGCAACCCCATCCGCTCAGCCACATACATGGCATCAACAAGGTGAGGCTTTTCCAAGGCCTCAGCAAGAATCAGCGGGTGCATAGGCCTAATCTTCAGCCTGGCATACACATCTTCATAAATTCCTTTTTATTCAGCACATCAAAAGCGAGAATCACCCAGCTCAGAATCACGTGGAAACTTAGCAAACAGATCACGGTGATGAATAGAGGAATAAGTGACCGGGTCCAAAGCCTTGTAGTTGATCTTGGGCTCTTTGCCCTTCCTCTTGGACACACCCCTCCTGGATCTCTCCCTCTTTTCTTGCTCAGCCATGCGATCAGCCTCTTTGTTTCTTCTTCTCAGTTCAACTTCGTCCATAGTATTACCCTCACTGTCAACCCTGAAATAGAGACCACGAGGACGACGCTTGTAAGTCTTGGGAGCACTAGAACCACCTGTGAAGAGAACAAGGTCGAGAGCATGGGGATAAGCATACACACAAGTCCAAGAGAGAGAGCAGAGAAAAAGTAGGCAAATAGTTCATACTCCAATCCTACCCAATGCACACAACAAGGAGAAACTGAACCAGATTTTATTCTGTCAGGCCGGATTATCCGGCCTAGCCAGGGGCGGATAATCTGGCCCTCGCAGAAATTTTCATAATCACCTAGATTGAATGCAAAAGAGTAGATCAGACCTAGAAACTGCAAGACTACGATTTCTACGCGAAACAACATCCTTCTAGACAATGTTCCACCCAACAAACAACACATCTAGCCAAAGATGGGGAGAGAGGGCGTTACCCTCACTCATTGGAGGAAGAACACGGAGGAGAAGGTACCCGGAGGCGCGGAGAAGAAGATCTGGGGAGGCTCGGAAAATCCGGTGGCCGGAGAGGCTCTGGGAGCGTGGGGGATGGCAGGTGGCGGCTGGGGAGAGGAAGAGGGTTGGGGAGAAGTGTTGCTCGTTATGAGCCCTTCCCCCTGACCCCTGCCCTTAAGGATGAAATCCGCCAGGGCCGGATTATCCAGCCTAAAATCTGAACTTCTGTTACACACAGAGTCAGGCCCGCGTGTCCCCAAACAACACCCCCACAAGATGTACAAGGGACTTGTGTGTAAGAATAGATGTCTTAGAGGTAGGGAAAGGCTTAGGATTAAGAGAGCCAAACCGAGATGGTACTACACACTCAAATTTGCAAGAATCAAAACAACTAAAAGCCAAAAGTGAGTGTGCTTCCCATAAAGACATGAGAGGAGCTAAAAACGATCAAGGAAGATCCAAATAAATCCAACTCTTCTCATGGAAGAGGGAGGTGGCCGAAGCCACCTTATTGGATTGTATGGTATGACACCTCGAAGATATATCTTGGGTTCAAGCTCACGTATCACAAAATGATATTAAGAGAAATGATTTGACTTGCTTTCAGCATTATGGGGGGAGGATTAGCCCAATCAATTAGGACCACACCCCCCTATATCCATGCCCACATCTAGACCAAATAAGACTGAGATGTACGACTGAGTGCATGGGTAATCAAGACAAGCTCCTTGAATCAACGATATTTAGCTCATTCCTCAAGTAGCAAAACCTTGCTTCATCAAGTGGCTTCGTGAAAATATCAGCAAGTTGGTTCTTCGTGCTCACAAAAGATAGATCAATATCGCCTCGAGCAACATGGTCCCAAATAAAATGATTCTGAATCTCAATATGCTTTGTCCTTGTGTGTTGTACCGGATTGTACGCAATTTTGATTGCACTTTCATTATCGCATAAAAGAGGCACTTTGTCACAATTGACACCATATTCCTTTAAGGTTTTCCTCATCCATAATAACTGAGTGCAGGCACTAGCAGCTGCAACATATTCAGTTTCGGCAGTGGAGAGAGAAATACAATTCTGCTTTTTAGAAGACCAACAAACTAGACATCTTCCCAAAAACTGACAAGCACTAGAAGTTGATTTCCGATCATCCTTATCACCGGCCCAATCTGAATCAGTATAACCACATAGAGAGAAATTGGAGCCCTTGGGATACCATAGACCAAAGTTAGGGGAATGAACCAAATATCGGAAGATCCTCTTGACCGCCACTAAGTGGCTTTCTTTAGGAGCTACTTGATACCTTGCACACACCCCCACACTCAACACAATATCGGGTCTAGATGTGCAGAGGTAAAGAAGAGAGCCGATCATGGACCGGTATACCTTTTGGTCCACATCTTTACCGTGGGGGTTAAGTTCAAGGTGACATTTTGTTTGCATCGGAGTGGCGACGCCATTAAGATCCGTCATCTTGAATCTCTTGAGCATGTCTTGGATGTATTTAGCTTGATTGATCAAGGTTCCTTCTCTATGTTGCTTGATCTCGAATCCAGGAAAGAACCGTAACTCCCCCATTATAGACATCTCAAACCTGTCAGTCATAAGCTTTGAAAACTCATCATTAAAAGCTTTATTAGTAGAACCAAAGATGATGTCGTCTACATATAGTTGGCATACAAAGAGCTCCCCCTTAACCTTCTTAGTACAAAGAGTGGGATCGATTTTCCCAACTTTGAAGCCATGGTCTAGAAAAAGCTCTTTAAGGTGCTCATACCACGCACGTGGGGCTTGTTTAAGGCCATAGAGTGCCTTATCGAGTTTGTAGACATGGTTCGGGAAGTTAGGATCCTCAAATCCCGGGGGTTGCTTTACATATACCAGCTCACGTAGAGGACCATTAAGAAAAGCACTCTTAACGTCCATTTGCTGCAATTTAAAATTATTATGGGCAGCATAAGCAAGAAGGATACGGATGGACTCAAGACGAGCCACGGGAGCATAGGTCTCGCCGAAGTCAATGCCCTCAACTTGGGAATAGCCTTGTGCCATAAGTCTCGCCTTGTTCCTTACAACAATGCCATTCTCATCTTGCTTGTTTTTAAATATCCATTTAGTGCCAATAACATTGCAGCAATCCTTGGGCTTCTCCACTAGTTTCCAGACCTTGTTACGCTCAAAGTTATTCAACTCTTCATGCATAGCAACAACCCAGTTCGGATCTTCGAGAGCTTCAAACACCTTCTTAGGTTCCACCATTGATATGTGAGCTTGATGCTCACCAAAACTTGCCAATTCCCTTCTTGTGGAAACCCTTCGTCGAAGATCACCTACAACTTTGTCAAGGGTATGACCCCTTAACTCAAGGTTCTGATCAGCACGAGCCTGGCGACGAAGTTCAATAAGCTTGTTGTCTCTCGATGGAATATTTTCATCACTTGAGTCTTCGTTGGAATCATTTGCTTGACCTTGATTTGAAGTCTGATTATCAGTAGTAGGAGATGACGAAACATGCCCTTGAGGTGGGTCAGCGACCATAACAGGAGGCTGCTGATCAACAGGAGATTCAGGGCCGCATAATCCGGCCGAGGGTGAGGCCGGATAATCCGGCCTAGGAGAGCTTGATGCAAAATCAGCGGGTCGCCTGGAACTTGCTTGAATTGGCGAGGGGGCGGATAATCCGAGGTCAGCCAGAAAATCTGGCCTGGAGCTTGTTGTTGTTTCTTCGGTATGATGAGCAGATTGGTCGTTAGGGGAGAGGTGGCCGGATAATCCGGTGTCGACCGGATAATCCGGCCTAGAGCATCCAGGAGCATGTTGACCTTCAGCAATTGGTGGAGTTGGTGTAGAAGTTACTCCCGTGGTTGGAGCATGTTGAATATGTGTAGATGAGGTCTCTTCATGAGTAGAGCATTGACCTTCCCGATCTGCCACAAGGGATTCCTCAATGGGGCGGAAAAATCCCAAGACCATTCTTCTTATGGCATCTTGGGGTATTTCAACATCTGCATCACAAACATTAACTTGCCCTGCACCAGAGCCGTCGTTTTCCTCGAACACCACACTACAAGATTCTACAACAGTTCCGGAGAGCTTTGATACGTCCATTTTGCATCACTATTCTATATCATAATTTACTGTTATTCATTGATATATTTCATATTAAGGGATGATACTTATGTTATTTCATCTATTTTTGCATGGTTGATGACTTTTGGAGCATGGATCGCTGTAGTCAGGATTCTGATGGAAAAGGTGTTGTTTGGAGGCAAAATTCGCGAAGATCAGAAAATCCGGGAAACACATGGAAAATCCTATTTTTCCAGAAGACGAAGGAAGCCATAAGGGGAGGCTGAGATGGGCCACAGGGGGCCCACACCACCCCCTGGCACGGGCCAGCCTAGGTCACGCCACCAGGTGGTGTGGCCGCCCTGGTCCACCCCTGGATCTCCCCTCTGGCGTATATTATCCTCCCGAAACCCTAAGACTCGAGGAGCGACCGCAGAAAGATTCCGCCCGCCTCTGCGGGGCGGAAAACACCGAGAGAGAAAGATCTCTCCGGTAGACAGAATTCTACCGGGGGAATTCCTTCACGGAGAGGGGAGATCGTCGCCATCAACACCACCATCAAGCTGGACTTCACCGGGATCATCATCGTCACCATCATCACCACCAGTACCATCATCAACATCTCCATATCGCTGTAACAATTGAGTTGAACCTTGCATAGTTCTTAGGGGAAACTTTCCCGGTGTTGATTACTCTTTGTAGTTTATGCTATTGAGTGAAACATTGAATTATCGTTTATATTCAGATTGTTACACATCATTATTCCATCTTTGATCATGATTCATATGATGTCTTGTGAGTAGTTCGTTTTGTTCTTGAGGACATGGGAGTAGTCATGTTGTTAGTAGTGGAATTGTGTTGAGAAAGATTCAATAGTTTCATATTTAAGTTGTGGTGTACTTCTTCTAGTGGTGTCATGTGAACATCGACTACATGACACTTCACCTATATGGGCCTAGGGGAATGCATTGTGTATTTGGCTACTAATCGTAGGGGTTGCCGGAGTGATAGAAACCTGAACCCTGTTAGGAAACCATTGCACAAGGGACGTCAGGGTCTTAGAGTTTAAAGTTGTGCATAGGTTTCTACCTTAATTACTTTCTTGTAATTGCGGATGCTTGCAAGGGGTATAATCACAAGTATGTATTAGTCCTAGGAAGGTCGGTACATTAGCACAGGTTCACCCACACAACACTTAGCAAACTAAAGAAGATTAATCAACTATATGAAGCGAAAGCACTTGACGATATTCCCATGTGTCCTCGAGAACGTTTAGTCATCTTGCTGAATAAAGGATTGGGCCACTTGTTGCATTTATTCTTATTGTCTTTTATTTACTCGTACTTTATTTACTTGCATTATCAAAAACCCGTAAAAATATGTTTGCTAAGTATTTGCAGAGAATTCCTGATCCATACCACTAGCCAACACCTTCTGCTCCTTGTTGGGTTCGACACTCTTACTTATCGAAAATACTGCGATACACCCCCTATACTTGTGGGTCATCAAGACTATTTTCTGGTGCCGTTGCCGGGGAGTGAAGCGCTATTGGAGAGTGGAACTGGTAAATGAAACCTCTACTGTGAGTATTGTTTATTTCTGTTAGTTGCTTTATTTTCAGTATGGATAATTCGCTAAGTTTCTTATTTCGTAATGCTACTACCACTGCTAAGGTAGTAGATGAACCACCACCTGTTGAGAATGATACTTTTAAAATACCTACAAGAATTATTGATCGTGTTATGGATAACTACTATGTTGGGGATGGAACTGTCCATCCCGGTGATCATTTGCTCTTTATACACAAATTATGCGGTTTGTTCAAGTGTGCAGGTATTACTATAGGTCAAGTTAAGAAGAAGTTGTTCTCATTATCACTGAAAGGAAGAGCTGGGGAATGGTATAAGCTGCTGAAGAATGGTCAAGCTCTTGAATGGGAGGAAATAGTGCCTCTCTTTTATTCAAAGTTTTATCCTCCTAGTGAGATTCATAAAGATCAGAATCAAAGATACAACTTTTGGCCTCTTGATGGAGAGAGTACATCTCAAGCTTGGGGGATATTGAAGTTACTAATGCTCAAATGTTCCATTCATGAGCTCCATAACAATATTATTATCAATAACTTTTATGCAAGGCTTTCTCTTCATGATAAGGATTTATTGGATGCTTCTTGTGCTGGACCATTCACTCGCATGGAAGAAGAAGCTAAATGGGATCTTCTGGACCGTATTCAAGATAATCCTGAAGCATGGGAGAATGACAAAGTAAGAAAGTCAGGTATAAATTATGATTATGAATGCATTGAATCTTTTATGGGAACTGATGACTTTCAAAATATTAGTAATGCTTATGGTCTTGATTTACAAGTTATTACAAATTGTTTTAAGGCTTTTGCCTCTTATATTGAAATCCCGAAAAAGGGATGGAACAAGTACCATCCACCTTACAAAGATGTTGTTGACTGTGTTCCTGTTGGGAGTACTGAGTTTTGCACTATTGATCACATCTTACCTGAACCTTATATCAAGAAAATACCCTTCCCGGATAAGGTAAAGTATCATCCTATGATAACTAGTGTAATCACTAAAAGTGCAAAGAGAACTGTAAAACCTGATGAACAAATAAACATTGAACCTGTTGTAGCAATTGTGAAAGACCTTGTCACTAAAAGTATAGAAGATGGACACGTAATCTTTTGTGAGGATGCTTCTAATATTGTCTCACATCCTAATAAAGCTAAAAAGGCTAGTGTCCCTGTGCTTTCTATTAGAATTGATGATCATTGCTATTATGGTTTATCTGATATTGGTGCAAGTTTAAGTGTTATTCCTTATGAGATTTACAAAGAAATTATGCATGAAATCAGTCCCTGTGAATTGGAAGGAAGAAGAATAAAGGTTATTGGAGGTTTTGAAGAAACACCGAGGGGCTATGGGCTATACTCTAGATGATTTAAAAGAGATTTCACCTACTATATGTCAGCATGCTATCAATATAGAACTAGATGCAAAGCCAGTAGTAGAGCACCAACGGCGTTTAAATCCTAAGATGAAGGAAGTGGTAAGAAATGAGGTATTAAAACTCCTTGATGCTGGTATTATTTACCCTATTGCTGATAGTGAATGGGTTAGTCCTGTTCATTGTGTCCTAAAAAGGGGTAATTACCGTCATCCCAAAAGATAATGATGAGCTTATTCCCCAAAGAATAGTATTAGGCTATAGAATGTGCATTGATTTCAGGAAAGTTAACAAAGTTACTAAGAAAGATCATTACCCACTTCCTTTTATCGATCAAATGTTAGAAAGATTGTCTAAAAAGACCCATTTTTGTTTTCTTGATGGATATTCCGGTTTGTCTCAAATTGTTGTTAAACAACAAGATCAAGAAAAAACTACTTTTACATGCCCTTACGGAACCTATGCTTATAGACGTATGCATTTTGGTTTATGTAATGCTCCTGCTACTTTTCAAAGATGCATGTCTGCTATCTTTCATGGTTTTTGTGAGGAAATTGTGGAAGTGTTCATGGATGACTTCTCCGTCTATGGAACTTATTTTGATAATTGTCTGCACAACCTTGATAAAGTTTTGCAGAGGTGTGAAGAAACTAATCTTGTTCTTAATTGGGAGAAATGCCACTTCATGGTTAATGAAGGAATTGTGCTTGGGCATAAGGTTTCCGAAAGAGGCATAGAAGTGGATAGAGCTAAAGTTGAGGCAATTGAGAAAATTCCCTACCCAAGAGACATCAAAGGTATTCGTAGTATCCTTGGTCATGCTGGTTTCTATATAAGGTTTATTAAAGGTTTCTCTAAGATATCAAAACCCCTCACTAATCTTCTTTAAAAAGATGTACCCTTTGTTTTTGATGATGATTGTAAGGAAGATTTTGAAAATCTTAAGAAGGCTTTAACTACAGCTCCTATCGTTCAACCACCTGATTGGAGTTTACCCTTTGAAATAATGTGTGATGCTAGTAATTTTGCTGTAGGTGCTGTCCTTGGGCAATGAATTGATAAAAAGTTAAACGTTATTCATTATGCTAGTAAGACTCTTGACACCGCTCAAAGGAATTATGCTACTATTGAAAAAGAATTCCTAGCTCTCATTTTTGCTTATGATAAGTTTAGACCCTATATTGTAGACTCAAAAGTTACCATTCATACTGATCATGCTACTATTAAGTACCTTATGACGAAGAAGGATGCTAAGCCTAGGCTTATTAGATGGGTGCTGCTTTTACAAGAGTTTGATCTACATATTGTAGATAGGAAAGGTGCTGAAAATCCTGTTGCTAATAATTTATCTCGATTGGAAAATATCTCTTTTGATCCTATGCCTGTTAATGATGGTTTCCCGAATGAATAGTTGGCCGCAATAGGGATAAGCTCACGAGGGAGCCCTTGGTATGCTGATTATGCTAACTTTATTGTCTCCAAGTATTTGCCTCCAACTTTCACAACTCAGCAAAGAAGGAAGTTCTTTTACGATTTGAGGCATTATTTTTGGGATGACCCACATTTATATAAAGAAGGAGTGGATGGTATTATGCGAAGATGTGTTCCAGAATACGAACAAAAGGAGATATTGCAGAAATGTCATGGTAGTGCCTATGGAGGACATCATGTGGGAGATAGAACTGCGCAAAAGGTGCTACAATCAGGTTTCTATTGGCCTACCCTTTTTAAAGATGCAAGAAAATTTGTTTTATCTTGTGATGAGTGTCAACATGTTGGTAATATTTCTAGACGCAATGAAATGCCTATGAACTACTCTCTAGTTATTGAACCCTTTGATTGTTGGGGATTTGACTGTATGGGTCATTTTCCTCCCTCGAAAGGTTATACTCATATTCTTGTTGCCATTGATTATGTTACTAAGTGGGTAGAAGCCATACCTACGAAGAGTGCTGACGGGGAGACCTCTCTAAAAATGCTTAAGGATGTTATCTTTCCTAGGTTTGGAGTGCATAGGTATCTCATGACTGATGGAGGTTCTCATTTCATTCATGGTGGTTTTAGAAAGACCCTTGCTAAATATGATGTTAATCATAGAATTGCTTTAGCTTATCACCCCCAAACTAGTGGGCAAGTAGAGTTATCAAATAGAGAAATTAAATCCATCTTGTAAAAGACTCTTAATAGATCTAGAAAAAACTGGGCTAAAAAGTTGAATGATGCTTTATGGGCTTATAGGACTGCCTATAAAAACCATATGGGCATGTGTCCTTATAAAATGGTTTATGGGAAAGCTTGTCACCTACCTTTAGAATTAAAACACAAAGCTTATTGGGCAGTTAAAGAACTTAATAGAGATTGTAAGCTTGCTAGTGAAAAAGGATTATTTGACTTAAGTTCTTTGGATGAATGGAGGAGTGAAGCATATGAGAATGCTAGACTCTTTAAGGAAAAAGTTAAAAGAAGGCATGACAAGCGAATACTTAAGAGAGAATTCCATGTTGGTGAGAAAGTTCTATTGTATAGGTCTCGTCTCAGATTTTTTGCAGGAAAACTACTGTCAAAATGGGAAGGACCTTTCGTTATTGAAGAAGTGTACCGTTCAGGAGCAATAAAAATTTCTTCTTTAAAAGATAACACTACACAAGTGGTGAATGGGCAGCGACTTAAGCACTACATTGCTGGAGATTCTTACAATGAAGATGTTGATGCTTTTCAAGTTATAACTCTATAAAAATTTATCAAAAACCAAATTTAGAGACCTGCAGAGTCTGTTTTCGAATAGGTAACAGTTCTAGTAAGAAAATTTCCGCAAAAGATCTGTCCAGTTATATTTTTGCAGTTTTTAGCCAACAAGGAAAGCTACAAAGCGAAAGAGGGACGAAAACGGAGCCAGGGTGGCTCATACCACCCTGTGGCGCGGGCCCACCCCTAGCCGCGCCACCAGGTGGTGTGGCCACCTCGGTCTCCGTCTCCAACCCGTTTTCTCCCAGTACCTTCCTTTTGTTGTGAAACTTCATAATATATAATCCCCCGGATCCCCCGAGGTTCGTATATCTTGTTCTCGTCGTGTTTTTGTTTCGATATGTTTCTGCCAGGAACTATTCTTGAAAGTTTAGAAGCACAATGCTGTCTGCCAAGGATAAGGGAAAGGAGCCTATGGAGGAAGATCTCTAAGACCCCGGGCAGGAGAAGGAGATCAAGAGTGAAGGTGAAGAGGAGACAAAGCAAGGCCAACATCCGCACACTGGCACTACCATTGCAAGCATTGGAGTGTTGGCAAGATCTGTCAAGGTCAGGAGGACTGCACGGATGTCAACTGGAGGGAAAACTCCGGTCACTGTTTGGCTCCATGATCACTTCCTCCACACACTAAGAATCCTTTCCATACCCTTATCCATGAGCATCAATACCAGAATATGCCCAAGGAGAAATTACCCTCCAATTGGGATTTGCCTCGTTCTAGCCATGCAGGAAAAGAAGACTTCAAGGAGGAAGAGTGGGAAAGAATCGCAAGAGCTGGGATTCACAATTTGACATGATCATGAACCGCATCAAGCACAACTCGGAATTGATTCGTAATCTCACCTTTGAGATCGAGGACTTGGGAAAATTGATCAAAAAGCTCATCGAGAGAATACCACCACCACCGAAGGAGCAATTCATCATCAGGTTTGGCATCCCCTTGGTTTGTTCCAAGCTTGGGGGAGTGCCGCAGTATCACATCACTATCTTCTATCTTTTTACCTTTTAGTAGAGTCATATCATGAATAGAGAAGTTATCATGTAGGATGGTTTGCATTATGGAAGTGTCCTCTCTCTCTTTAGATATGTATCCCTTGGTGTGAATAGCCGCTATGGAATATTAATGAGAAGTTCTATTATTTACTCTTTTGCATATCTTACATTAGTTTTCAATTCGTCGTTATATGATTGATCTTGTTGTTAGTATTGGTATCCTTTGGGATCATTAAGTTAATTTAGTTGGTTTTGGCAAACCTGGCTCGGTCAGTAGCAACACTATTTTTGAGGGTTGAATAAAAAGATAAAAGTACTCTTAAAAAAATATAATTTCATCATCTTTCTTTCTTGATTTTCTCATAAGTTTAGTATTCTCTGGTTAAGATCTTTTGTGCTTCCAAGGAAGATTCCATGTTTGTTTTTTATCGCCTGTATGTTTGTTTGTTTCCTTCAACTCTTATACTTGCTACCCAGCCTTGCTAGCTAAAAACCTGTACTGAGAGGGAATTCTTCTCGTGCACCCAATCCTTAAACCAAACATATGCCATTTGTGTCCACAATACCTACCTATTAGCACTATTGCTATTCCAAGTAAATTCATGTTTTTATCTACCTTCCAAATTAAACTTGTTATGTGAAAATTAGTGATTAAAGCTCTCACGAACTTGATGGCACACTTTACTTTCTTGCATTTAATAAACTTGAACCATTGTGCCCATCTATGTTGTGTATATGCTTGCTCTTTGTAAGTTGTGAATTAGCAGAACCATGCTGTCATGGGGAACGCTTTCAACATTGCACTGGTACTTTGTACCTAGTTGATATCATGTTCTTTTGTCTATGGATGTCATCGGTGTGAAATGAAAGGGGAGCTTGTAAGTCCATGGAGTTATGCATCTATGTTAGAGAAACGCCTGGGCCACCGGTCTAATCCATGCTGTCATGGTGGAAACCTGCAGCGTAACCATAATGAGCATCTACAAAGCATTCTTCTTATAAAAAAAGAGATAGAGATTGAGAAAAAGAGGAAAAGAAAAAAAAATATGAGAAAAGAGGAAAGAGAGAAAAAAGCACCATATTCCCATGGTAAATAAGAAGATTGCTGAGATGCTCGTTGTCTGCTTGCCTTGTCATTTTGATATGGGGATTCTTCCGTATCATCGGGCAAGGGCTACCCCATTGGTGGTTCTCCATGATACGCATGTGCTTACTATGAAAAGAACTTACCAGTGACTAAACTTGAGTAGCATGAGGAGCGACCCTCGTATTCAAGGGACATGAGATTTTCAACTTACAACTTGTCAAGCATATCCTCATATTTGATCACTTTAACCTTAATCACCTAAAAGATGCCTATGATAGGGGAAATGAGAGCTGAAAACTAATAAGTACCATAATTTTTGGGAGCTCTTTATGAAACTTGAAATCCCTGCTTCCCTCTGCGAAGGGCCTTTCTTTTACTTTTTAGTTGAGTCAGTAAACCTATTCCTTTCTATCTCAGCAAGTATTTTGAGTTGTTGTGTTTCATTCATTCATATGATGATTTATTCAATCATGTTTCTTATGTTCCTTGTTTTGCACATTGCTCTTATCTTGGTGTTTACTACTTTGAAAGCTATCATTGAAAATCAGTTATTTGTGAACTCCAGCAAATTGTCAACTATTTTTTGACCAAGAGCTAAGTTTGCCATTACCAATTATGATTCACTTTATGTATCTTTATTGTGTTTCCTTTACATATTGCAAGTTAAGTTATATAATAGTGAGTTGTCTTCTATTATGATCTATGTATTGATGAATGTGATGCTTCCTGTCCGTATTCTTTTATCGACCCTTCACTCCATAAACTTGAGGCTATGTTTATTGAGCTCATTTTCGCTTGGGGACAAGCGAAGTCTAAGCTTGGGGGAGTTGATACGTCCATTTTGCATCACTGTTCTATATCATAATTTACTGTTATTCATTGATATATTTCATATTGGATGATACTTATGTTATTTCATCTGTTTTTGCATGGTTGATGACTTTTGGGGCATGGACCGCTGCAGTCAGGATTCTGATGGAAAAGGTGCTGTTTGGAGGCAAATTTCATGAAGATCAGAAAATCCAGGAAAATATATGGAAAATCCTATTTTTCCAGAAGACGAAGGAAGCCAGAAGAGGAGGCTGAGATGGGCCACAGGGGGCCCACACCACCCCCTGGCGTGGGCCAGCCTAGGTCGCGCCACCAGGTGGTGTGGCCGCCCTGGTCCACACCTGGCTCTCCCCTCTGGCATATATTATCCTCCCGAAACCCTAAGACTCGGGGAGCGACCACAGAAAGATTCCGCCGCCTCTGCGAGGCGGAAAACACCGAGAGAGAAAGATCTCTCCGCAGACAGAATTCTGCCAGGAGAATTCCTTCCCGAAGAGGGGAGATCGTCGCCATCAACACCACCATCAAGCTGGACTTCATCGGGATCATCATCATCATCATCATCACCACCAGCACCATCATCACCATCTCCATATCGTTGTAACAATTGGGTTGAATCTTGCATAGTTCTTAGGGGAAACTTTCCCGGTGTTGATTACTCTTTGTAGTTGATGCTATTGAGTGAACCATTGAATTATCGTTTATGTTCAGATTGTTACACATCATTATTCCATCTCTGATCATGATCCATATGATGTCTTGTGAGTAGTTCATTTTGTTCTTGAGGACATGGGAGTAGTCATGTTGTTAGTAGTGGAATTGTGTTGAGAAAGATTCAATAGTTTGATATTTAAGTTGTGGTGTACTTCTTCTAGTGGTGTCATATGGACATCGACTACATGACACTTCACCTATATGGGCCTAGGGGAATGCATTGTGTATTTGGCTACTAATCGTAGGGGTTGCCGGAGTGACAGAAACCTGAACCCCCGTTAGGAAACCATTGCACAGGGGACGTCAGGGTCTTAGAGTTTAAAGTTGTGGTTAGGTTTCTACCTTAATTACAAGTATGTATTAGTCCTAGGAAGGTCGGTACATTAGCACAGGTTCACCCACACAACACTTAGCAAACTAAAGAAGATTAATCAACTATATGAAGCGAAAGCACTTGACGATATTCCCATGTGTCCTCAAGAACGTTTGGTCATCTTAAGTAATACAACCAGCTTGTCCTTTGCTGAATAAAGGATTGGGCCACTTGCTGCATTTATTCTTATTGTCTTTTATTTACTCGTACTTTATTTACTTGCATTATCAAAAACCCCTAAAAATCCGTTTGCTAAGTATTTGCAGAGAATTCCTGATCCATACCACTAGCCAGCACCTTCTGCTCCTCGTTGGGTTCGACCTGCGATACACCCCCTATACTTGTGGGTCATCAAGCTTATTGTAGACTCTATAAGTGTGGGATTTGGCACCATACCCACAAATATACCTTCTAAAGCCTTAGACTCAAATTTAGATAAACTAACTCCCTTGATGAGACAGAAACACTTACACCCAAATACCCGAAAGTATGAGATGTTTGGCTTGTTACCGGTAAGTATTTCATATGGAGTCTTGTCCAAGATTTTACGGAGGTATAACCGGTTGGATGAATGACAAGCGGTAGATATTTATTTAGCCCAAAAGTTATATGGAGACTTGAATTCGGCTAGCATAGACCTTGCCATATCCATTAGAGTCCGGTTCTTCCTCTCGGCAACACCATTTTGTTGAGGGGTGTACGCAGCGGAATATTGATGTCTTATCCCCTCTTCACTTAGGAACTCATTTAAGGTGTAGTTCTTGAACTCGTAGCCGTTATCACTTCTTATTGCCAGAATAGGGACGTTGTGTTGACATTGAACCTCGTTGGCGAAGTCGATGACCATTTGTTGAGTCTCGCTCTTCAACTTGAAGAAATAGACCCAAGTGTATCTTGAGTAATCATCAACGATCACAATGCAGTACTTCTTCCCACCGAGGCTTGCATGAGATGGAGGTCCAAAGAGGTCCACATGAAGGAGCTCTAAGATCCTTTTTGACGAAATAATAGTCTTCCTTCGATGAGGAGAGTCATGCATCTTCCCTTCAACACAAGCCTACAAACACGATCTTTGGCAAATGAGACATTTTCTTTTAGTACAAGGATGTGGCCACCCTTGTGAAGACTTTGCAAAGTTCTCATATTGACGTGGGCTAGTCGGTGATGCCATAACCAACCCGCGTCAGCCTTTCTGAAAAGACACATCGGGCCTATAGTGGTTTTCCCCGAAAAGTCCACCACGTACAGGTCATTTTCGACATATCCCATGAAAGCGACTTTTAGAGACTTGCTCCACAAGAGTACCACCAAATCAGTAGCAATAAAGACTGCAAAGCCCATCTGACCAAGGGCGGGAACTGAAAGTAAATTGTAATCGAGGGTCTCAACAAGCATGATGTCCACGAGAGAGATATCGTGAGCCACCACAACTTTGCCGAGACCCAATACCTCAGATTTAGACTTGTCACCATAGGAGACGGTTATATGATCATGATTTGGCCGTATCTCCGTGATGATCTCCTTGCTTCCGGTCATATGACTCGTGCATACGCTATCGAGTACCCATTTAGACCCACTGGAAGCATAGCCCTCGGACCCTCTTGCCATAAGACAAGTGACGTTGTTATTGATGACGTTTTCGTTCGGCGAGTTGAAGAGAAATGATGGAGTCGATGTGGTAGCTATAGCAGCCACCTCACGAGAACTATCTTCATCCTCTTCATCTTCACTTGCAGAGGAGTATTCTTCTTGTGCCACCAAGACAATCTTGGGTTGCTTCTTGTAAGGGCCATTCTTTTTTGATAAATGGTTTCTTCTTAGATGCCTTGGATTTTTCTTTAAGTATGAGCCTGCCACCATTGTCTTCTCTATTTTGATATGGACACTCACCCACAAAGTGCTGCCTATCTCCACAATTGTAGCATGTTCTTAGTTTTGGGCCACTTTCTCTTCTTCCACTTGACCCATTCTTGCGCTCGAGTTCTGACTTGGCCTTGGCAGGATCCTTCCAAAAGTTCCTTGCGTAAAACGCCATGTACTCACCATGAGCACGTTTGACTTCATCGGGGCAGTCCATGGAGGCACTCTCGAAAGCTCTTTCGTCCTCATCTTGCTCAACAACATTAGCCTTTAGAGCAACGTTGACCCCCTTTTGCATTCCAATGGCACGGGCACGGGCATCTTCCGCATTCTTTGCAGCAACCTTAAATGATGCCATTTCTTGCATAACTTCATTGGACGTCATTATGGTAGTTGTGTCTACCTTGCAAGCTCTTCAAGTCCGTTGGCTCAAAAGGCATTAGAGCACTCACGTATTTCCTTTTTATCCAAGCATCATCAATGTGAGTGGATCCATGCTTTCTAAACGTTGTTGCGATGCCCTTGAGTCTTCTATACATGTCTTCATGGTTTTCACCATCTAACATGTAAAATCCTTCAGCTTCATTACTAAGAGCATCATACCTATTCCTTCTCATGCTTTCATTTCCAATAAAGAGATCGGTGAGAGCATCCCAAGCTTCTTTAGCTGTGTTGAGATGTTCAATGTGGGGCATGTCCTTGGGACCCACTCCGAGCTGTATCATGTGAAGGGCCGTAGCATTCAGTTGGCTATCCACAACTTCTCTTCTTGTCAGGTTGGTGTGATCTCCAATATGAAGACCCTCTTCGATAATTCTCCAAAGTTCAATAGAAGAGCTGGAAACATGAGACTTCATTAAGAATTGCCATTGATTAAATGAAGATGCAGTAAGCTTGGGTGGATCACCCTTATTGTTTATATGAGGATGAGGGATAGGTGGGTCGGGGAATATAAGTGATGAACCTCACTATATTCCTCCTTACCACTTCCCTTCTTGGAGGTGGAACCATTATGTTTTTCACCTACCACTTCATCTTCCTTGGATCCGGTGTTAGCCTTATCCTTGGATGAGGGAGTGGCGGCCTCAGAGGAGGATGTAGATGGGGCTACGAATGATGTGAGGCGAGCAATCATATGATGCATCTTCTCCATCTTGGTCTCAAAGGATTTCAACAAGGTTGTTTCCAACGTCTTGAGGTCATCCATTGTGACCTTATCCACAGCCTCATTCCCATTCTCCTTGGTACCCATACTTCTCTTAGGCGGTTAAGCCTGAATAAAGAGCCGGGGCTCTAATACCAATTGAAATGGATCATATGGGCACCTAGAGGGGGGTAAATAGGTGCTACTTCAAATTTTAATGCTTTTTCAATTTTAGGATTAACACAAAAGGTAAATTATCTAGATAACTATTTAGAAGAATTTCCCTATATGCAAACCTATCTACTAGCGAGTAAGAGGCGAGTGGAAAGAGGAACGAGTGAACCGTAGTGAAGCACGCAAAGACACATGATTTTTTTTACCGTAGTTCCTTCCTTGTTAAGGGAAGTACATCTGCGTTGGAGGGGTGGGCGGTAGTAAGACCACCACGCCACAATAGGCCTCACCCTGTTCTCCGATGGATCCCGCCACCAAAGGCCTAATCCACCTTTCCACTATAGGAACCCTTCGAGGCGGGTCCTGACGCCTTTACACAACTAGCGGGGCACAACTCCACAACCAAATTGGAGGCTCCCGTAATGACAACAAGCTGCCACAAGAACAAGTTATCAATAAGAAAATACAATATCTAGATATTAGTAAGAATACTAGGTCGGGGATTTCTCCAAATGAATGGAGAGGAGTTGATGCGCTTGATTCGTGATGGCGATGAATATAGTCTCCTCCTTCAATTCCCCCAAAGATCGAAGCCTTCGGGTAGTTGAAGTGGGAGATCTAGAGAGAGAGAGCTCTTGCAAAGGGTCTAACAATTTTCGAATGAATCAAGAGTTCTGCACGATGGGGATGAAGGGGCTTTTATACCCCTTTCCAAACCAAGCCGTTGGAGCCTTTGGGGGCCGGATTATCCGGCCCAAGTGAGGTCCGGATTATCCGTCTTGGGGAAAACTCCGCTCCAGACTCGGATTATCCGGCAGAAAATCCGTCTATAGACAGAAGCTTGCGCAGGCTGGCCCTTGACACCTTCTCCCAGGAACCAGATTATCCGGCCCTAGGGGAGGGCCGGATTATCCGGCTGGGGACAAAATCCGCCCCAGTCATGGAATATCCGGGGAAAATTCCGCCCCCAGACAGAAGCTCAAGCAGACGTTCTCTTGGGCGATTCCAACAAGAGGGCCGAATTATCCGGTCCAGGGAGAAAAACCGCCCCAGAGCTGGACTATCCGGGGGAAAATCCGCCCCCAGACAGAAGCTCGCGCGGTGCCAGTCCTGGCCAAAACGGTCTGGCCGGATTATCCGGCCCATGATGGAGGCGGACAATCTGGCCCCTCAATGCACAAAACTTTCCTGCAACACTTAGTACACATTAGAACTTCCATGGTATTGTTATCTAACACATAAAACATAGGAAATTATGAAATGTTCTTTCATCACCCTGTTGCCGCCCTCGAGGGTGACACATGACAGGGGAAACGGGTCGTTCCTTAACTTTTATCATCATCACCCGAGTTTAGGCACAAATTGGAGTACAAGACTACTACCATGTTCTTGTAGTAAAAGATACGAAGAGCCGTTGGTAGGGGTGGATATCAAGCCGACTCGATTTGACTCGTAAATACTCGTTAGTTAACGAGCTAGCTCGACTTAACTCACTAATTTAACGAGCTTAAAACCCCAACTTGGCTCGACTCGGTAAATGCTCGAGTTGCTCGATAAGAAACCCAACAATGTAATCAATTTATCATGGAGCAATAGTACGAGAAGGATGTTTCAACGTCTATGCCTCTCCGTGTAGACTTTAGAAACTTTGACCAAAGTGTTTATGTATTATTTGGCCTAGAGGTAACGTTTTTCTTTTCTTCTTTACTATTAAAAAAAAGTTGGTGTTGGTACGTTCACTTTGACTCTAAACACCACTTTGACATCAAACATTGGGATAATCGACACCCTCTGATATACATCCGATGGTATAGGAAATCGTCTGGTCTGAATACTTGGCTTAATTAATTACAATACTCTGCCACCGATAAGTGAAATTCGCAAGTTCGAAACGCCAAAGAAAAAGAACCAGACAGCTAAAAAAAAGAAATCAAGGGCCACGACCTCCTCCCTAGCACAGGTCCAGCCGCCGCCGGCCCTCCCATCGCACGCCCTCGCTCCCTGCCCACGACACGCACCCATGACCCACCCACCCCTCCCCAGTCCCCATCGCCCACAACACCACGGACACGGACCCTCGCCTCTCTCGCCTCGCGATCTTGCTGCGCCGCCATCTTCCTCGCCTCGCGATCTTGTGCCTACGCCTCCCTCGCCTCGCGATCTTACTGTGCTGCCGCCTCCTAGCGCTGCGCGAGCTTGTTGCGCCGCTGCCACCTGCCGCCTCGCGAGCTTGCCGACGGCCAGCGCCCATACGATGAACGCCGCCACCGCGCTCACTCGGCCGACGGCCAGCGCCCATACGATGCACGCCGCCACCGCGCTCACTCGGCCGACGCCCAACGCCCAGACGACGCGGGTACCCATCGGGCACCTCCCGCCCTTCCTCCAGATCCTCTGCCGAAACTGGTGGTCACAGAGAGGCAGTGCAGGAGCAGGCACGGTCGTCCTGCCGCCGGCACCCGCGACCACCCTGCGCATCCCCTGAACCCGACCGCTGCATGCAGCTATAATTCGACCACTGTTTACCACACTTTCTTCAGGTTCGAATTTTGCTATGCTACAGTTCTTCCCTCCACTTCGTCCTCTGACCTGTTGCAACGTTACTCTGTATTAGGGGAGTGCATGACAATGGGCCTTAAGGAATCAGGGATCTTACTTTGGCTAGAGGCAATGTCCTACATTTGAACAAAATCAATAATCTTTTGTCATGCAATTTTAAGAAGAAAACAACCGTAGTTTGAGACACCTTGATATATTATTTAATTTTGGTCAGAGAATTGTTTGCATATGTGGTCAAGGATATGTATGCATGCAAATTTAGGTTAGTACAGTAAATGTCTTCTTTATGCACGGTTTCAAACCATATTTGTCAATTTTTCTTTGAATTATGTTGATTGGCTAAAAGCATAGGAACTATATATTTGGTATGGATTTTCTTGTACCTGCATGACAGGTGATGATTTGTTGTCCCAATTATTTGCAGCTAGAGAGATGATGTGAGTCATTGGATTGGAACAAGATAAAGAATGAGCAGGAGCACAACAAGGATATAGAAAGAATGAGTACGAGCATGGCAAGGTGATGTACTGATGTGGAAGCTCGGAAGGCCACCATAAAATTATCCATTAAACATCATAAAACTGAAACTGCAAAGGTAAATACAACGAATTTTATTTTCTAGGTTTAGTTTAATTTTTATTTGTCGATAATTTGTTGCGAACATATATATATAGGGACTAGCCAAGGAGGCTATTCATTCTTAAGTCCATTTCTTTGAGTATCTCTATCTGTAATCTTGGTTTACATTAGCATATGCTCTACCCTCTCAGGCTACAATTGCAATCTTTATTAGAGTAACGAGAGTTTTTTGCGGCAATCTATGGGACCGTTTGGAACGCAGGATAGGAAAAATACAGGAATAGAAAAACCAAGGGAATTGAGATGTCACATCCCAACAATCCTATGGAAATCTAAAACACAAGAATGAAAAACTATAGTCGTTTGGATTGCAGGATAGGAAAGTGTAGGAATTTTTTAAGTTTGAAGCAACTAGCTCTTTATTCTTGCTTGAGAACTAGCCGTTGTGTTCTTTTTTCAAGCTAACTATACAAAAAAGTAAAACATCGTCTCAAGTTGGTATCTTCAAGGATCATGTTAAATACTAGACTATGCAAGAAATTGTGCTAATCACAAGGAACAAGAAAAAAAGAATGAGGAGACAAAGTACTAATCTCACTAAAAAAGAGTGATACAATCACGGTGGATAGAAGTAGGAACTTAATCGATCTAGCCATGCATGGACATAACACATGAACTAGCAATTTTTGTTGATCCTGCTAGCGGCCGGAGTGATAATCTGGCTTGTTGCCTGCGAGATACCTTTCTGTATTTGTACAAGCTATGTTTAATACGAGGGCAACTGTGCTTCCTTTTTGGTATTTGGCTGGCCTTTACGCGGTCCTTTTTTGCACTCGACATACAAAGAAGCGGAGCGCTCCTTCCGTGTAGGAAAGTTTCCAAAAGATCATACCAAATGTTCCTTTTCCTGTAAAACATGAAGCCTAGGAATCCAATCCTGTGAAATTTCCTTTCCTATTCCTCTGATCCAAAGGATACAAAGGAAATATATCCTATGGAAATCCTATCCTTTGAATTTCGTATGAGAATCCCGTGTTTCAAATGGGTCCTATATATGTACTGCAGACAACAATGAAATATTAGGGAAAGCATCTCTGAGAAGATATGTTCTTTCTGCAGATCATCAGGCTTCCATGTTGGATTTTGTGAAGGGCTTATTGGATTTCTCGCTTGAATGGTGGTGGCGTTGCAGGAAAAGGGGAGGGAACCATGGGAAGGCGGATTGCACCAGTAAATGTATGAACTGATATGCTAGAGGCAGCTTCACTAAAACTATGGTATAACAATTTGGATTTTGTGTTCTGTAACACATTGTCTTGAGATGGTTTTCTATACCTGTATGGGGTACGTGCAACTCTATATTTGAGGTCAGTTAATGATCTCATATTTTTTCTCCTTGCATGTTGCTTTCTTGTTGCCTGCCGACCATAACGTCACTTGACATATTTTGCAAATATCCATAACCTTCATTGTGTTTTTCCTAACACGCAGGAATCAACGTAGATTAGTTATTCAGACCGAGACCGATTTTGTTTAATGGCATGGAGATTTTATTTTTGTGAGAAAAGACACCCAGAGGCACACATGAATGTATAATGTAGTCTGAAAAAATTTCTTTCTTACTTCAGTGTGAATTAAAATATTATCTCACTGTATAATATACGAAAAAATAGTGATGCAATCTCTTTAGTTTATCTTCTCTTGTACACTTTTCTGCTTATTATTATTACCAAATTGATTATTCAGTAAAAGTGTGAAAAGTAGTGTTTTTTGTAGTACTTACAAGTTATCCAAATTATAACAAGTTTATATGATTTGCACTTTTAATGTACAAGTGTGACATGCCTGTCAGGGTTGCATTCCTGAAGCTGATACACGCTACTCTTTATTCAAAAAAAAGATTAAACGGTAGAGTGAGTAAGACACTTTTTTTCATTTAATTTATCTAATTGCATGTTCCTTGTTGAGTGCAGAAGGTATTGTTCTAGCATATCTAACTGCATGTCCGGCCTTCTACTAAATGCTCAAAGACACAGATAATAATGACAGATGTCAATTGCTAAATCAATTAATTTACCGGCATGGCCTCTTCTTCGTAGCATCCGAGTTAGGAATTAACTTGTCTATATGAGTATCTGAGCTAGGAATTAACTTGTCTATGAGCCTATGGCATATGTAAAAAACGTGACATGCATGCATGGTCCCCTTTTGACCATTTACTGATGGACGATTTGAGTTATCATGAACATCCAATGGCTATTTTCTCTTTGAACTTACATCCAATATTTTTTGTCAAAGATTGGGTTCTTGATGCATTGCACACACACTAATCATGAATTGTTTGTTGTCAATAACTAATTAGCATGTTATCCGAGGTCGGTAACGTTATCAATAAAAGTCGATCGTAGCAACGCACGGGCATTCAATTAGTAGTATTAATAATAGTATTAATAAGAAACAGTAAAACGCAAGCATCTAGGACCTCCCACAGCGATTTGAGGCCTTTGACCGTCCGATCTCGTCTGCAAACGCTCAGGATCCCGCGACGTCGCTTTTAACGCTTCTCTCGTTCAAATCGCGTGTAATGCCGAGCAAACGTATTTGGGCTGCTACTCTGCAGATCAAGCTAGATTTACTCTCATTAATCGGGCCGAGAAAGTTTGAAACCCATCAAACGGCCCACTTGATCTCTCCTATAATCCATTCCACACTGCCTCGAAACGTCAGAACGAGCGGCCGGCGGTGGTGAATAATGGCGTGGAAAGCTCGATCGCCCCACTTCTGCAACTGTAGAGAGAAGTGGATCTACGTTACCCCCCCTGATTACGTGCTTTCCCTCTAGAAATTCACCATTTATTTTGCCCCTCTGTGATTTTGCTCCATCTCTCTATCCGACAGAACTTCCCTGTTGTTCGTGAGCCATGGTCTTGCGTTGGTTTTCCCTGCTAGATCTTGTTCACTTTGTCATCATGTTGTCGCCGAATTTCTAGAGGTTACATCTATATTTTCCCTCCAAGTGTTGTGTTCATTGCATGAAGGGTTTGCTCTCTTTGGAATGGTCATCGGCGGATCATGCTGCTGCGTCTGGTACATGTTTGTGAATTTTACTTCTGACCAGGTATGCTTGTTCTATGTTTCAAAGTTTCGCTCTATCAATTGTTTATTTATGTTCATTGTGCATTTTATGCCGCCCACTCAATTTCCATGCCACATACTGGTCTGTACTTCGTATTGAAGCCTCCACCTCACGTCCTTATATTCCTACTACCATCTTTCATTGTTTTGTTACAGATTCTGTTTATTGGTTGTTCTTATGTTACTGCAGACAAACTTGTATGCTTGAAACAAGTTGTGTAAAGAAATCCAAAATTTCAGTCGTGAACAGATTGGCTGATGGCATGATCTGACTATAGGTAAGTTTGTCTTGACCCAATTGTTATACCAATGGCATGAGAAATTGTTGTTTACCTTTACTAATACCATGAAGATGAGTTATGATGATAGGTTTGTAGTCCCAGGGAGCATTGGGCAGGAATGCATCTACCAGAATGGGCTCTGCAACCTGATGAAATAGAGACTTGCTTCCATTTACTAATTCTATCTGAGCCAACCCCCATGATGGACACAGAGCATGTATAGGAATGGGGAATGTTATTGTAGAAGTTTTTTCATGAATGCTTGTTACTGAAGTATTCGACTGTTGCAGCTGCATTAACATATTTTCTTATCACAATGCTCCGGGCCTTAAAGCTGCATCATCAAATATTCTTGATGTTGTAATGCTCATTGTCTTTTGGCAACTTATTTGAATATTAAGTGAATTTATTTTCCTTAAATTTAATGTAAGTACTCATGACCATATTTGTACTGCTCAAAAACTGAATATCATCGTTGCTGCTTCCTATCAGACAATAAAGCAATATGTGGTTGGAGCTCCAAGTGTTGATCCACATAGAGTGGCAAATCAGCGGATATTTTGGCGATAGAAGATAGTACGAGGTGCCATCAAATCATAAGAAAGCTTTTGTTAAAGCATATCCAGTTACAAGTATTTCTTCCCATTTTCAGACTATTTATTGTAGTTTGTGTTCATTTTAAGCCTTCTGAATTATAGCAGGCCACAAACTCATTATTTACCAATGCTGAAATATATGATGATTTGTACTGTTACAATATAATGTGTTGCCTTTGAAAACTGTACTGTTGGTAAGTTGGTATCATGGTCATGTACAAAGCTCTCTGTTCTATCCAAATTGCATTTCGCTGCTCAAGAACTGTAATAGCGTAGTGTATATTTTATCTCTTCAGTTGTGCTTATCTACTCAAAACAATAGAGCCATGTTCAAGAACTGCTCTCCTTTGCTTGAAACAATTTTACTTTAAAGGCTAGGTGTAAAATGCTCATTGAGTATGCAACACACTTGACAGGGAAATCAAGCCAACTGAAAAGGCCCTCGATCTCCTTGCACGTTCTGTGACAGAGTGAACTAACTAGACATGTGTACAAACAGTGGAAGGACCCCAAATCTTCCCTCAGAGCTTAGAGGATGTACTCCTTGACCGAATAACGAAGTGGACTAGCATGACGTGAAGTTGTGAGCATGACAAAAGGAGACATGAGAATAAGAAAAGTGATAGCCATTAGTCAGTTCATATGATGTTAGCATGATAGGGTCCTCATTCTTTTAACAGTAGTGTTGTAAATGCGACGAGAAATGTAGGTACCATCAGTGTGGTTCATTTGAACTCGCAGTTTTAAAAGTCAAAACGTTTCAAGTACTAAAAGTACATTGTGTTCCAATTGCATAAAATTCTGCAAGCTGAGATTTCATCAGATGTACCAATCATATCTTCGTAGGTATTTTTTCATATTTTTTTTATTATTATTATTAGTAGTAGTACCTCTGGATGGACGGGCGCGGCGAAGCACGCTTCTATGGTCTAGTATTGACTAATATATTGTTGAGTAATAGAGTAATTTTTCAAGAGATTTAACCATAGTAAAAGATAGATAAAACACATGTAGAATAATAGAAAAGAACCAGAAGATACGACAGACTATCTGAATATGAGAAACAAGACTAAGAAAGATGATATACATTACGGTAGAGAAACCGCCGGTGTTCCCGTTAGCGTTGGCACCATCGTCAGCCATGTTGTCGAGGAAAATGTTGTTGATGTCGGGGAAGGCGTCGGCGCAGTCGCTATCTGTGAAGGAGTCCGTGATGAAGCCAGTAGTCGCGCTGGTAGCGCGCCCCAAAAACCTTATCGCCCTTCTCCCGTACAGGACTCGAAGCAGCGGGGTCTTGGAGGCCTATTGTCCCAGCTCGCGGTGCACGCCGCAAGACGGGATGGGGAAGATCTAAACAGCGCAATGCTCTGGAACTGGAGGCACAAGGTGTGTGCGTTGGTGTGTCTGAGGAGAGGAGCGACCTCTCACTCTTATAGGCACGGGTAGGCAGGCGAACAGTCGGTGTCGGGAGAGGAAACGAACAGGCATCAGCCGAAACCGAACAGCCTCCACTAAGCTCGAATTAATTCTCCACTGAGTTCATATTAAACATCTACTCACGCAGACTGTTCAGATTATTATCCATTCATGCGTGGCAAAAAGAGAGAGAAGCTCTCGGCTCGAGGCATTCCTGCAACCCGCGGCGCGCGCACGCGTCGTGACGAGGCGGGCGGCGGATGAGGAGGAGCGCGCGTGTATATGTCTTCTCTTCTCAAGCTCGTACAAGTGGTAGACGAGCTCTCCTTATAAGCTGGTCCAACTTCCACTCAACTAGCAATGTGGGACTAAACTCTTGTCCCACCTCTTGCCTTGCATGAATGGGCCAAGTGGGCCTCTAGGATTTCAGGAATTGTTGAATAGTATAAATAGGTTGGGCCTTTATTAGGCAAAATTCCAACAATTCCCCACCAGATCCCAGAGGCACACATAAATTTGCCTATGGTTCAAAACATTGTTTATATACTAGTACTAGTGGAGACTGTTAAGTTGAACTTCCACCTAGAACTCTATGCTACACTAGTTTACAACTTGTACAGTGGATTATGCCTTGAACTATAAGTTTGTTGCATTCTAGCTTTACACAAAGCCTTGACCAATACTGGGCTGCCGTGGGACTTCCCCTCGGGTGGAGCTTATGCGTCATACTCCATAGCCTTTCATGAGTTTATTAGAGAGCACTCAACTCTCATAGACTGCGACCTTTAACAGTCAGACTCATATAGGTGTGTTCTTCAAAAGATGTTCTGCAGGACAATATCTCTGCTTAAACTAAATCACTTAGAATACATTAAGATAAATCAACCTGTCATGCAGAATAGGAAAGTATTGCATCTTCATGGAGTGGTGATTAAAGTAGGGATACTTTCCTCTCAGTTAACCAACAGCTTGTCTCCCAATTCTAATTCACGGGATCTCTGATCACGTAGAGTGGTTTACCACTGTGGAAAATTTATATTGTGGGTCTCATACCAATCTCCTTTGATGCATTTTCTATCATGTTACGTGATAGACCCTTTGTGAAGGGATCTACCAGATTCTTAGATGTTTGGATATAATCCAACGCAATAACTCCAGAGTTTCTTATTTTCCTGACAGATTTCAATCTCCTCTTCACATGTCTTGAGGACTTCATATTATCCTTAGAACTGTTCACTTTAACAATCACAGTTTGATTATCACAGTTCATTCGGATTGCAGGTATAGGTTTCTCAACCATAGGTAAGTCCATCAAGAGTTCTTGAAGCCACTATGCTTCAACAGTTGTCGTGCCTAATGCTGCGAGTTCTGCTTCCATAGTTGACCTTGTTAAGATGGTCTGCTTGCAAGACTTCCAAGAAACAGCGCCACCACCAAGTGTAAATACATATCCACTCGTGGCCTTTATCTCATCAGCATCAGATATCCAATTTGAATCATTATATCCCTCCAGCACCCCTGGGCACCTAGTATAGTGAATGTCGTAGCTCGCAGTGCCATTTAGATAGCGCATGACTCTCTCAAGAGCTTGCCAATGATCATCTCTAGAATTTGAAACAAATCGACTGAGTTTGCTCACAACAAAAGTGATGTCAGGCCTCGTAGCGCTAGCTAAATACATAAGCGACCCAATAATCTGAGAGTATGTCAATTGATCTCTAGTAGTGCCTCTATTCTTTCGAAGTAACACACTAGGATCATACGATGTTGGAGAAGACTTGCAGTTGCTATACCCAAAGCGACTCAAGATCTTTTCCACATAGTGAGACTGAAGCAGTGTGATCCCACCATTATCATTTCTCAATAGTTTGATGTTCAAAATAACATCAGCTACTCCTATATCCTTCATCTCAAAAGACCGAGATAAGAAATCCTTGACTTCCTTAATCACATTAAGATTGGTCCCAAAAATTAGTATGTCATCAACATACAAACATAGAATCACTCCCTCGCCCCCACCATAGCGATAGTACACACATTTGTCAACTTCGTTTACAGCAAAGCCTGCAGTGGTTAGGGTTCTCTCAAACTTCTCGTGCCACTGCTTAGGTTCTTGTTTAAGGCCATATAAGGACTTCAACAACTTACACACTTTTCCTTCTTGGCCACTCACTACAAATCCATCTGGCTGATCCATATAAATTTCCTCGTCCAACTCTCTATTTAGGAAAGTCGTCTTAACGTGCATTTGATGAACGAGAAGACCATGTGAGGCAGCCAAAGATAGTAGTACTCGAATGGTGGTCAATCTGGCTACAAGTGAGTAAGTATCAAAGAAGTCCTCACCTTCTTTTTGGGTATAACCCTTGGCTACAAGTCTTGCCTTGTACTTATCAATAGTACCATCAGGCCTAAGTTTCTTCTTAAACACACATTTGCATCCTACAGGTTTGCACCCATAAGGACGATCGGTGATCTCCCATGTTCTGTTCGCTAAGATGGAATCCATCTCACTACGAATGGCTTCCTTCTAGTAGTCAGCACCAGGAGATGCATAGGCTTCTAAAATAGAAGTAGAAATATCATTCACAAGGTACGCAATGAAATCATTACCAAAAGACTTTGTAGTCCTCTGTCTCTTACTCCTCTTAGGAATTTCATTATCATCCTCCTCGAGTTTTTTCCGAGTGTTCAATAGGAATGGTATGCTCAGGAATTGTGGGTATTTCCTGATTCAATGAGTCAGGTATCTCCTGATTTGATGATCTAGGTATATCCTTCATGGGAAAGATATCCTCAAAGAAAGTCACATCATTTGACTCCATGATTGTACCAACATGCATGTCTGGTACTCCAGATTTTACTATCAATAATCTATAGCCGATGCTATGAAAAGCATATCCCAAAAAAACACAATCCACGGTTTTTGGTCCAAGTTTGTGCTTCTTTGGGATTGGCACATGAACCTTTGCCAGACAGCCCCAAGTTCGCAAGTAAGAAAGATTTAATCTTTTCTTTTCCCATTCTTCAAATGGAGTAATCTCTTTATTCTTAGTGGGATCTCGGTTTAGGACATGGCATGCAGTCAGTGATGCCTCCCCCACCATTCCTTAGAGAGACCCGATGTGTCTAACATGGCGTTAACCAAATCTGTTAGAGTACGGTTCTTTCTTTCGGCTACCCCGTTTGACTGGGGCGAGTAGGGAGGCGTCCTCTCATGGATTATACCATGTTCCGCACAAAAAAATCAAACTCGTTGAAAAAGTACTCTCCACCACGATCAGACCTAAGCCTCTTAATCTTTCGATCAAGTTGGTTTTCTTCTTCAGCTTTATAGATTTTGAAGTAACTCAAAGCCTCATTTTTTGATTTCAGAAGATACACATGACAATATCTCGTAGAGTCATCGATCAACGTCATAAAATATTTCTTTCCACCTTTTGTCAACACACCATTCATCTCACAAAGATCTGAATGTATGAGCTCTAGTGGTGCCAAATCTCTCACCTCTGCAGTCGTATGTGACTTGCGAGGTTGCTTCGCTTGCACACAAGTTTGGCATTTAGATCCTTTCACAATAGTGAATTTTGGGATTACATTCATTTTATCTAACCGCGTCATGCAACCAAAATTAACATGACAAAAATGTGAATGCCAGACATTTGATACAAGATCAGATGAAACATGATTCACGACTTTATTACACACACCTGATAGTGACAGGCAGAACAAACCTCCACACTCATAGCCTTTACCAATAAATGTTCCAAACTTAGACAGTACAAATTTATTGGACTCAAACACAATCGTGTAGCCATCACGACATAGAAGTGATCCACTAACAAGATTCTTATTTATTGAGGGAACATGATGCACGTTCTTCAGGAGCACGGTTTTTCCCGAAGTGAACTTCAGATCGACCGTATCAACACCATGAACAGAAGCATGCGATCCGTTCCCCATCAGCACGGACTGAGCCCCTCTGACCTGATATGGAGAAAACATGGAACACATCAGAACAAACATGTACATTAGCACTCGTGTCAATCCACCAATCAGGAGAATGACATAATAAAAGAACAGTAGGTAATATACCATACCCAACATCTTTCATCTCAATGTCGCCCATGACAACATTAACAATCTTGCTGCCTTTTCCATGATGGCGCTTGTCAAAGCGGTTGGGGCAAGCAGGAGTCCAGTGATCAGGATCACCGCACACATGACAAACACCTTTCTTCTTATCAGTCTTCTTCTTGAAACTAGTAGACTTTGAGGCTTTGTTCTTTCCATCAAACTTTCCTTTTCCATCAAACTTTCCCTTGTTCTTGGACTTGTGAGATTGGAAGTTCTTTTTCTGTACCAGATTGACACTTGAACCTCTCTCAGCACCTCGAGGACGTGTGTCTTTTGCTCTCGCCTTCTCTTCCACATCAAGAGTTCCAATGAGATCCGATATAGAAAACTCTTGTCTCTTGTGTTTTAGGGAAGTAGCAAAGTTCCTCCACGAAGGGGGAATCTTGGCAATAATGCCCCGACAATGAACTTGTCCGATAACACACAAGGGAAGTGCTCAAACTCCTTGGCCAGTGACTGTATTTCCTGAGCCTGCTCAACCACGGAACGGTTATCAGTCATCTTGTAGTCATAGAGTTGTTCCATGACATACAGTTCACTACCAGCGTCCGAGACCCCAAACTTGTACAACTTCATCTCCATTTGTATTTGACTAGCAATTGCAGAGAAGGTGCATGTCGAATCATCTTAAATATATTGCTTGAACATCTTTTTTTTCTTACTATATATGTCTCCTATAAGCCTATTTCTATTTTGTATGTCTAGTTAATCCTAGCCATTTATTTTACAAGTTTAGCAGTACAAAAAATTGATAGATCGCCGCACAATGTATATTGTGCATGAATCATGGTGGATGCAGGTGGCAAACCTCTAAAGCGATGCTCCGGTTTTTGGATTGATTGGAATGAGGAGAGCAAAACCGGTATTGTTTTGACAACTGCACATCTGATTCGCACAAAGAATTCTCCTGTCAACATCTGGTTAGGCGGAGAAGAGTATGCTTCCCATGCTAATGTGAGTCAATGTTTTGTCTATTAACATGTATGCATGTACTTTCACTTTACTTGGTTCCATCTTAAATTAATAACTAGGCATGAGATAGCTAGTTGCCTAGTTGTAAATTGCATGTCTTGTGCTATTTGACTTCTCTAGTACTCCCTCTGTTCATTAATATAGGGTGTTCTAGCAAACTAACTTAGTTTGCTAAAACCGTCTTATATCAGTGAACTGGGGAAGTAATAAAATATAATGTACACCTAGCCTGTTTGGTCGCCAGTGCTCAAAAATGTGATATAATCCTTTCTCCCATGCTCTTAGGTTACTGTCCATTTGCTAGACGGCACCAGTCCAGAGGGCGAGTTGCTCTACTACCAGCCACATTATGATCTTGCTTTTGTGAGGGTTATAGTGGGTCAACCCGTTCAGTTACCATCATTCCAGGAAGAAGTGAAACTTGCTCAAGAAGTCTTCCGGCTAGGAAGAGACAATATGTTAGATCTAAGGATAACATATGACAGGGCTGAATATCAGAATCCAACCATGTATGAGCGGTATCACAACATGTACTTTGATTGTGCAGGTGGTGCAAAAGATGATAAGGAGGTAATATTTCTTATCACGTGATTGTATTGAACGCATTGCTTCCTATTCTGAGTTTTTTTTGATATTTTTGATATTTTGCATTTCATTTTGGTACTACTGCTATATTTTTTTGACATTATGAATTCTCATATTTTGTGAATGTGAATTGTTGTAGTATGACAACGGAGGGCCAGTCATTGACTTGGATGGAAATGTTGTGGGAATGTCCAACCATACTAAGAGGGGGAGTTTTATACCTTCGTCTATTTTTCTCAAGTGTGTGGATTTATGGAAGAAATATGAGTGTGTTTTCTCTCTCTCTCATATGCAATTTAATAACTTGAAATTATGTTTTAACAAATAGCTGCAATAAACAATTTATGTAAGTAATGTTATATTTGAAAAAATAGCTGCAATAGATAATTTAGCAACAATAGTTTATAAGCAAAGCAAGAGTGGATCTTTGATGGGGTCAAGCTAGGTACGTTGAGACTGCAGAATGATCCATGAGTCTAATTATTTTTAAGAAAGAAATGTCGATTGATTTACTATTATGCTCCACGTGATTGTTTATAGCATAGCGCGGAGTAAGATTTAATGAAAATCTATGTTTTGTTTTGTCTCTCAATTTCGATGGCCAAGTTTCCCGAACCCATCCTTTTTTGAGGGATTGCACTTACCTAGTTGGGGTATTGTCCGTACCATGATTTTGTGATACTCCTCCTGTTTATATTGAAATATGCTGTTTTATTTTAACATCAAATCACGGAAGACTTTTTTCAATCTTTTTCAAATATTATTCATGTCTCATCTCCTTTGGACCCTTTTGACCTCTATACAAATTTAAACCATTGGTTACTATTAGAATTTTTTTCAGCATGCTAGAAAGATGTTAAATTCCAGTAAAGATCATTTGAAAAGTTTTACTTGCTCATGTATACCTTATTTGAAATATTTAAATGGCTAGGTACATCCCCCGGCCCCACCTTGGGATGACATTTGAGGCCATCAAGCTTCTTGAGCCTGCTCATGTTGAGAAGATATGGCGTATGTATAACATTGATGATGGTCTTGTTGTTCGAAAGGTATATAATGCCTTCCTAAAGATGCTCAATTTCTCATACAGATAATGGTTAATGATTGTGAACTGATACTTAGGTGTCAAAAGGATCTCATGCCGAAAAATTTGGAATCCAAATAGGTGATATTATTGAATGTATCAATGGAAAAAGCATTTCTACTACAGTTGAGGTTCGTATATTAGAGATTTGTTAGGTTTCAAATGAAGTGAAAATAAATTACATTTGTGTGATATTTGGTAGCTTCATGCTCTTGACATTTATGTTTTTTTTCTGCTATTATATAGTTGGAAAATATGTTGATGAGCATATGCAAGGGCTCCTCAGACATTCTAAATGATGCTAATGTTGCAATTCATGTTTCTGTAAGTTCAACTAATTGACCCTGCCATCCATTATTGTATGGAACTATTATTTGCAAAATTCTAGTACTAAAACATGTCTTATGCTTACTCCATAGGTTGGGTTGTTTCACACGCTAAAAAAGCACCGAACGACGGGAGAGTTGGCTGCAGATGTATCAGATCTTGGAGATGTTATTATGGCCTGAGGTACACATTAAAAGTTGTCTAGCTCTAAACTACCGGTAGTATGTAGACTTGATAGCTTGTCCATATCCACACGGTAATGAGCATTCACTATTTGATGAAAGAGGTTGCTTGCATGGGCTTGCTTACAGAACACATGAATGCATGATCCCAGAAACAAATAAAAAACAGTGATGCAGTCCCATGTTATGGAGCGTCTAGATGCCCTGAAACTCACCCTTTTTCTTTGGTGATTCCAACCTCCTTGCAGAATTCTGTTGCATTTTTTATTTCTTTCCTTTTTCTCAAGCAGCAAAGCATATATATATTGCAAATAACATGATTTTTACAAGGCACAAAAAAAAAGAGCCGGGTGAAACCGATAATCCTAGAAATATCTTTAGGTTAACGTTCTGACGTCACAATACATAAATTCTAAGATGTGGGTATTTTTTAAGAGCGAAAGCATATGCAGACTCATGGTATCCAAGAGATTCTCAAACTGAGGTGCATATCACATATTCAGCTGGTTGGCAAAGAATGCAGACTCATCCAACTTTCTCTTTGCAAACCAGCAACATGATACCACACTTGAAACACAAGGGGTAGTAAATCCAAAGTTTTACCCAAGAAGAAGGCACCAAGCAAGTAGTTGGTAGCAAATTTTGGATCTACATTTGCTTCCCAGATGCCAAAGACGCACATTGTTTAGATTTCTATATCAAACTCGCTCGCTGAGAAGAACTGATGTGTACAAGGCCATCGCCTATTTTTTTTCGCGTGCATATGATATGCAATGATTTAGCTTGATTCTGTTTTCTTCCGTGCTGATGTTACAACTTCTAACTGGGATATGGAATATTTTGCAGCTAATGTTAGTGAACTGGTGATGTTGATTTCTTACTAGACTCGTTCCATCTTGCTGCGATGTAGGAAATGTGTGATTCCACTATTGCATTTTAAAGAAGTTTTTGCTCTGTGTTTTTATTTAATTGTTTCATGTTGCCCCATCTTGTTGCCCCCGACCTGTTCGAAGTTAACAGAGAGATGGAATATTTTGTAGTTAATTTGGTGAACTGGTGATCCTGAGAACTCCAATGTTTCCAACTGGCAATCCGTATTCGCAGTTTCCAACAGCTTTAGATGTGTGAACTAGTATGGGTTATGAGTTAGCGATGATCCAAACTGTAATTACACTATTTCCTTGCATTTTTCCAGCTTCAAATGGCGGCTCATCACCCTGTTGATTGGACTGGGATCTTTGATAGGGTCAAAGAATCAGTATTCTTTGTCCTAATGGAACCGAAGGAAGACAACTTTGATGACCTGCAGCAGGTGGCGGACAGAGTAGCAACTGTGATGCCTATGCCGGAGCGTAGAGCGAGGGTCCAAGATGGTTACTCTTCCACCGGGTCTGTCCTCATATCCGGACCCAGCACGCTGTATATTGTGACCACTGCACACAGTTTGGATCACCTTTTCAAGGCATCGGATCCTCTTGAGAAAAGTACATTGGACATGTTCGAGGTCACCGTTCTGTGTCACCACTTTGAGCAGGAGTACCAACAGCATGGGCTGCCTGGGGAGAGGGAGTATGCCAGGGGATACATTCTAGCAGCAGACTGCCCGAACGATATACTTATCGTGGGCGTTCCAAGGGAGAATCTGAAGAGCATGGTTGGTGATGGAACATGTGCAAGGAACCACGACAGTCTTGTGATCAGTGAGGGTGTACCGAGAGAATCAAAAGAGTGTATGTTGGTATCCTGGCCATCACATATGCATGACAAGGTGTCAAGAGGTTGGACAAGCTCCTTCAGGACAGCCGATACAATTAGCGATCCAAATCCTTCTGAATACAGCATGTCGCTCTTGGAGGTTCACATGACCACAGAGTGTGGATCCTCAGGCACACCGTTGGTTGACGAAAAGGGAGAGGTGATAGGGATGCTCCACGGTGGGTTCAAGGGGGCGCATTCCTACTTTGTTGATGTGAGGCATCTCAGGGCGTGGGTACTACCTGCAAGAGTATCTAGTGGATCTGGAGGAGGGACATCCCGTAGACCCGTAGTGGCTTTTGGTCACTAGCATCGTGTGTTGTATTACATTACAAGTATCCTGTGCGGAAGAGTTGATAAGCGGATGAGGACCTTGCAAATGTCAGGTTGTTTAACTTGCCCTGTGCTCTGCGGCCGTGTGATCATAAATTCTATCTTTTGACTTGCCTTGACCTTGCTTGCTCTGTAGTGTTGTTGTGGATGAAAGGTTGTATCATGCTGGTTTATGGTCAAACTAATCTTTTGGTTTCTTATATCTGTCTGTGTGATCGCTTGTAGTCAGTTGACTTGTTTTCCCTAATGTTGCTTTTGGTCCACAGACAATTTGATGTTACGTTCTGGAAAACCTGATGCACATTGTTCAGTTTTCTATCAAACTCCCTTGCTGAGATGAACTGATGTGTACAAGGCCATGGCCTAATTTTCTCTGTCGCGTGGAAATGATTTAGCCTGATCCCGTTTTTCTTCCCGCTTCTGGTGCTACAACAGAGAGAGAGAGAGAGAGAGAGAGAGAGAGAGAGAGAGAGAGAGAGAGAGATGGGGTAGTTAAATAGGTGAAGTCATGATTTCCTATTGGACTAGCTCCGTTTGGCTGCGATGTGTAGCAAAAGTGGGATGTGAGTATACATCTTGAACATGTTGCACACCTTGTCGCCTCCAGACCTCCAACCTGTCCGATGACATGCAGGGCTCGGTGGATAGACAATTCAGCTGATTACGTCCAAGACCATTGCTGCAGTGCAAAATGCCAGAATCGTCTGATTTTTATCGAAACGTTGCATCATGTTTGATTTGCTAAGGAAAATACCTGGCACCATCAGAGGCCCTTTGCGTTGCCGGCCTGGAAGCAGAGTAATCCTTCTTGATGTTCTTGAGCCTTGCAACCACGTTTGTTGTCCATTATCGCCATCCATCTGGTCAGAAGGAACTCGTTTGAAGACATCAGACCCATATGAAACATGGGTGAAGAACCCAGAGAGTAGGCACTTTCACCTGGCCAGTAATCTTTGGGTGAAGAGCCCAAAGATGTGAAGAACTAGAGCGTAGGCATTTCATCTGTTTGTTCTTCTCTGGGGTGCTCTTGACGAGCACTGTGATTAGTAACCCCAAGCCTTGTGGTAATTTATGTTGGGATTTCCCACTCCAGAAAGCAGCACTCTTGGTAGGTAATCACAGGGACATAGATAAAAAAGAAAAACACACGAGCATGTTGTATACGACCTGACAGGCTCGAGATTTATTCAGGTATAAGGGGAAGCGAAATTCTGTAGTCTGGACAACAAGTATTTACAGTAAGAACTGCGAGACTATAGAATGACAAGAGCGGAAAAAGGTGGTAACGCCTATGCTGTTCATCGTCAATCACAAAACGATGGGGTTCACAACACACAACAGTCCTAGAATCATTACATCAAATCTTCTCCCGTGGTACGAACCGTATTGCTTTGACCTCTGTAAATGACACCCACCACGCTCCCTAGTATGTTGCTCCGGAAAAGCAGTGCCATTCTCAGATATCATCACCATGCGCGACATGCTGCTGCTGGTTTGCTCCTTCTTGGCTGTCCAAAGGCATGTACTGGGCCATGATGGCGCGGATCTCCGAATCCATGTAACTCTGGTGGAAAGCCAAACACAGATCGGTGTCATTGGTATCACCACTTCAAAATAAACCAACAGTTAGAGAGGACGATGTGTAGAGGTGCCTTACCCTTAGCCTGTATTTGTACACTGCGTATGCTCCGACCCCGGCAAAAACAAGGCCAAAGAAAATAACCCACATGAAGCTCCACCCAACCGAGGAGGCAGCCTGTTTGCCTGCGAGGAGTTCATAAACAAGATTAGACTAGTATAATACAGAAAAAAGGTGAAATTATACTCTGATACTTTTATTTGCTGATGTCATCTCTGTTGACAGAATATCCCGGATAATTGTTTTAATGCACGTGCACAACAAAGTGGAGTGCAAAACTACTGCGTTCTTCAGAAAAAGGAGATGGCAGTGTCTAAAAGGATATGGTAATAATATCAATGCAGGTAGTGATGTAAACATTTCCACTAACGAAACTGTGATTATTTCGCTAAACAAACAAACTAAACCAATCTAGGTGAGGTAACAATGCAGATCATGGCGAACACATCCTGGGCAGGCTGCTTCACTTTTTTCAAAACTTAAAACTGCAATGGAAGTAACTTCAACCATTACACCAGGAATATAAAGCCTGAGTAATCTGAATTACCCGTGGCTGGAGTCTGGAGTACATTCATAAGGCTAGATTGTACTACCTCCGTTCCGTAAAATAAGGCGTATAAGTTTTTCCAGAAGTCAAACGATTTTTCATATTATATCTCTATATCATCATGCTTTGACCAATTTTTTAGGAAAAAATATCAACATCTACCATCCCAAATTAATGTCATTAGATACATCATGACCATAGTTCTCAACAGATTTTTCTATAAGTTTGGTCAAACTACACATCGTTTGACTATAGCAAAAAATTATACGCCTTATTTTACGGAACGGCGCCTTATTTTACGGAACGGAGGTAGCACAATAATTCAACTTGTACAAACATCAAGGAAAAATTCTTTCGGATGTAACCACTGTATATTAAGCAACTAGCACATCCCCTATTTCTTCAATAGAAGTACAGCTCACTAAGTGACTAAGAAACAACCAGTCCAGCATTTAAACTGAAGTATAGTATCAAGCATCTCAAACAACATGTATACGATCAACCATTTCAAACAAAAGAAATTAGTCTCAACCTAGGAAGAGCATATGCTTCTCATCAGCAATAATAAATACTGGCTCTTGCAAGATAAATATGAAGAAATTGAACTAGATAGTTGTGAAGGATTTCAGGTTAGGCTACTCACTGATACAAGTGTCTTGCTCTCTCATGTATAACATATTGTTATCACCGCAGCTGCATTCATAGCTTCCCCATGTATTTTTGCAGCTGCAGCCATCACACTGACAGGCGGATTTTGTTTTGCATTCATCAATATCTGCACATACTGTAGATTAAGTATAGTTTACAAGGATAGTGTGAACTCTTTGTGACTGTACTGCCTTGGTGCAGCATTTTGAGTCAATAAAAACTCCCCTTTATCAAAAACAAGTTTACAAGAAAACAATTCCATTATACCATCAGTGAAAGTTCTCAAAATTTACAAATCATAACTATGCTAGGTAGGTATAGAACCCCAATGCCCGTTTATATGCTCAAGCAAAGGCAATATAACCCATGTTCTCTGAAATATACATAGTACATTCAAGTCAAATAAGTGTTGCCTAAATTGTTTGCGGTCCAACCTTTCCAATTTATCTCCATGAATATATAGTAACCACCAAATGTGAAAATGGTGAGTATATTCTAGACGGAGTATTAAATAAACATATAGTCAATTTATGCTCGTTCAGAATAGGGTTGTGTCCCAGTAGTACAAGATATGTTTCTGGATAATGGTAAAGTACCTTCACAACTTTTGACACCATCGCCCGTGAAACCTACTGGGCATTTGCAACCTTTAGATTCTTCATGCTGCAAATTTCTGAATTTAGTTCTCAAGGAAATACAAAGGCAAATTACTAGGTCTCAGGATAACTCTGATCATCTACTTACTAAGCAGGCAGATATTGTCTTCCCATCTCTAGTATCCTCCCAGCATCCTCCATTGTTGATCTGACACCTCCCAATACCAGAAGCTGATAATGGTAAATGTTAGTACCAAGCTGTACAGACAGTTTCCGAAGAACTGATAATAAGATGGCATGCAAAAGTAAATTACCACCCAGTATGGCAACCACATTGTTTCAGTAATATATAGTACTCTCTCCGACCCAAATTAATGGACTCAATTTTTTCTAGATACGCATGCATCTAGACTAAATACTTAACTAGATTCATACGAATCTAGACAAAGTTGAGGCCATTAATATGGACCGGAGGGAGTAGGAAACACCCATTCCAGAAATAGTTTCAGCAAACTCAATCCCATAACTAAATTCACATATTACCTTCACAATTCGTATATCCATCACCAGCAAACTTGACACCTTTGACAATAGGGCACTCACAAACACGCCCACGGAAGGTATCCTACATTTGCACATACCAAATTAGATATGTTACAAGACAATAATAGAGGAAGAAGATAAGGTGACGTATCAGAGAATCTGTAGCTAAAACTGACTGTACCTTGCATGCGGTGACGTTATTAGCCTTGTCAATCCAGCAACCTCCATTGTTGTCCAAGCACTCATTTGTTTGAACGTCTACAAGGAACAAAAGAGAAGAAATAGTAATGCACCATAAGACAAGATCTAGGAGACATTTCTGCAGTAAAAGGAGAAGGTATACAGACCTTCACTCAAACAAATAGCAGGTTCAGTTGTCTCCTCAAATCCTGAACAGATAGCTTTGAGCACAGCACCTTTGTCCAACTTACCTGAAGAAAAAACTAAACTGTAACCAAATAATGTCAGGAGTGGAACAGCTAGTGCAACGAAACAGTAGACAACCTCGGTATTGCCTGTTGTTGACAACAAGCGTTGGCAGTATCGTGACATCTCCTCGTTTACCATGACCAATCTACATAGTAGAAATATATAGCTGAATATACCATACTTTTAGGGACATATGCACAAGGCAATATTTAGCAGGAAAAAGGCCATTCTTTAGCAGCAAGATCGTACTTGGGCATCTTGTTCTGCCTTTAGAATTGGATTTTCCTCATCAGCTTCAGGATCTCCAACACACTTGTCTACCTTATCAAGGTCCAACCCTGAACATATGAAATACAGGAAAATGTAATAGCAAGTACCAACTCAGCAGGCTTAATCAATTTGTTAAACGAATAATAAAATAAAGAATTCTCGGATACATGAAATCAGTGCCAATTAGACCTACCAAGTGACTTAATAACATCAGTTGCACATTCATGTGTGTACTTCTTCTCCTTCATAGGGCATCTAATGGCGAAGTCATGTACATAGTCCCACCATAACCATGGCTTGCCAGTGTCATTAGCAACCTTGAATACACAAACTTGATGTAGATTTTGAACCACGACATCTTTTCCATCATATCCTTTGCTGAAATCCTGCTCTGGGTCCGGTGCACAATATCTGCCATGGTTGATGCACTGGGATTTGCATTGCTTGCTGACAACAAAAGCTTCTGGGCAATACCATGTAATATAATGTGGAGTGAACTGGGTGTAACCCTTCTGCTCAAGAACTTGTGCAGTTCCTCTAAAGCTCTTCACAAAGTCCATTTGCATATCACATTTAGGACCACATTCATCATTACTGTTTGTCCAGAATTCATACTCTACACGCTCATCAGGATGGGGAAGTGACTCCCTCCAGTCCAAAAGGACACTAACCATTTCACCTTTTTCAGCAGCTTTCTTGAGGTCATCGCCCAATTTCTTTGTTATAAGCACTGAGGGAATAGTGATGTTTTCCATGTGTTTTGTGCCTGTATCTTCTGGGTTGTCCATTGTGATTAAAGGCTCATCCTTGCTATCCACAACAAGAACTGCTGCAGCTCCAGCAAGTTGTGCATTCCATGCCTTTGTTGTGAAAAAGCACTCTGTTTGTCACAGAGGAAACAGAATTAGAATAACCATAAAGACTGGGAAATAGGTACTCATAAATTAAGCGGACATATGTTACATTAATTACTACATGTTTTAAGACCACGGGCAATAACATTAATCTTACCTAACAAGCAGAGAGCAATGGTATTGTTTTTTCCTGATTCATTTGTACCTTAGATGTCAAGATGGATTCCTTGTGGATTAATTGTGAAACAGCAAACTGTACTTATACTAGTATATGACTTTATAGACATCTGATATGGAACTTTTTTTTTGCTACTATTGAGATGATGTTGCTGCAGTAGCCAGCAAGACTGCAGTTCTTTTTGTTGGGTTGCAACAGCAGATTTTGTATTTACTGATAGTAGATCCCCATTTTTGCGCAGCAGGGTTATGAAAACCCACGAGAAGCAACCCTCTGTGCCATAATATAAGATGTTATCGCAACCAATCTACTCGTATATACTCCCTCCATTCCTTAATATAAGACGTTTTAGGAAAGTAAATTAGTTATATTAGGAAACAGAGGAAGTAGGTTGTAACAACATGTTATATATGGGACGGAGGGAGTATCAAATTAGCACTAAAACCCTAATGAATTGCTACCCCAATACAACTCCAAATCAAACTAATCCTCATCCGTAGAGCATGAAATGGATACTAGTAGAAACCCACAAGACTGCATGGAAGGGAACATGAGTGTGTCGGAAGCTCACTAACCAATAATTGATGTTACTAACTACCTACTAATAACGAACCAAATCAAAGATTACACTCATTAACTCCCCTCCTAACTGACCAAGCTACTACTACTAAATCAGCTCGACAGCTGCTCCTAGTAGTAGTCAACATAGAGTGAGTAATAATTAATAACTGAAGGCAGCAAAGCAAGATCCAAAAAAAAGAGACAGAGAGAGGAACACCTCCGCGGTCTATGAGGACGAAGTTTGGTCGCTCTCCTGATTTGTGCGACTTGAAGGAGGTTTCGAACTCCTTGCAGGCGTCCTTGTTGCCCTTGGGGTAGACGACCCATCCCTGCAGGGTTCCCCCGTACTGCGGCACCCCGAAGTTGCCGATGGCGCACTCGTACTTGCCCTTGAGCGCCTCCGGCGAGGTGACGCTGACGCTGTTCTTCTCCACGACGAACCTCCCGGCCGCCGACCCCGCCGTGGCCAGCAGCACCGCCAGCAGAGCCCACCACGCCGGACCCATCATCCTGGGGAGGGAAGGTCTCAGCAGCAGCAGAGAAGCAGGCGAGGCGGCAAGAAAAGAATCGGGTGTTTGGACGGGATAAAACGGAGGTTTCCAGGAGGCGCAGATCTGCCTGCCGACCTATGGCGTGGAGAAAACAATTCGAGGCGGGCGGCGAGATCTAGCTAGAGCGAAGCGAAAGCTTGGTGTGGAGGGAGGGAGGTAGGGGTTGGACTTGGAGAAGCTCGCGTCCACGGCAGGCAGGCAGGCAGGCCGCTGCGTGCTGTGCGTGCCGTGCGTGGAGTCAGCCGTCTCGTCGGTTGGTGGTTGGCTGTTCCGTCCAAGCAAAAAACGGAACCTAGAGGTGCTGCTTACTGGAGCATTAGTATACCGTTGCTGTCTCTGTCTATCGAGCAGGAAGGGAAGGGAAGGGAAGGAAAGCGAAGGAAAGCGGATGGGGGTTCCCTTCCCTCGTGGCGAAGCGTTGTGCCGTGCGGCATGAACAACGTGAGCTTGCTCTGCTGCAGCCCAGAGAGGCGCGTGGAATGCTCTGGTTTAGTATTGTTGTTGCCTTTGAGATTCGCGCTCCGGTCAACGTTTCGTGATTTCCGAGCCATGGGCAGCATCGGGAGCGGGTGGTGTCCCACGGAGTAGCTCCAGTCCTTTATGGCGCCTTCTATGAATGCATCATCTGATTTTTTTTCCTTAGGTTTTGAGAAGTCCAGAACGGATCACGGCGGTGAACATGATCGATATCGATGTCTCAACTGTCGGCGTAGCCCCCCTTTTCCCCCTTATCTTTATAGAAGAGAATAAGAAATGTATAAGACATCAAGATCAGCACAACTAAAATTGAAAAAACTCCACACACGCGCACCACACAGCTCTAAAGCCTACTCACTCGCAGCATCTGGAATCCCTCCAGGTGGAACTAAATCTCACAACTTATATTCTTCTCTGGTCCTCATGATCAGCTCCTCTGAGTCACACTGCTGCTGCACATTGCCGAAGGCCCGAGCATTCCTCTATTTCCAAAGCATCCATGCCACCAGCACTATCAGCGTGTCAAACCTACGTTTGTCTATCCTTGTAATCCTCTTTCTCGCCTCTGTCCACCAACGTCTCAGATTGGTGATGTTCGGTGGTTCCTCCAACTACATCCCTGTTTGTCTCAAACAACCTAGCCAAACCATTCTTGCGTAAGGGCATTGAGTCAAGATGTGGTCAACCGTGTCCTCTTCCTACAAACAAAACAGGCCCCTGAGTGCTCCTAAAGCCTATGCCTGAACCTCCTGTCTGAATTCCATAGAGATATCTGAACGCTAACCACAGAAAAAGTTTACACTTCAGCGGGGCAAAAGATCTCCAGGTTGGCTTGTGCATGCTGCAACAGATGTTCCCCTGACACAGCATCCTGTAAGTGTCCTTGGTCCCCGGACGGTGCTCCTTTCCAGATGAACTGATCCGGCCTGGATGTGCCCCTCTGCATGCTTTCGATCATCTCCCACAACTGCGCACACTGCACACATCCTTGCATTGTCAGGTTTTGCGCGCAATCCTTGAGCCATCTGTTTCCAATAAGCGCATATGCAACTATCCTGATGTTCTTACATCGAGTGGCCACCCCCTACCGTTACCTCCAGAGCAATCTCATTAGCCGAGCGTTCCATCGATCACTCTAGAACATCACATACCTCCCATCTCCAACCTTGATAAGAGCAAGGCTTTGGAACGCCTCCTTGGCAGTTGTATCATTGGCCATCCGTAGGCCTTGCCAAGGCCTCGATGGATCGGTACAGCGCATCCACTCCCATCTAACCCGCAAGGATAGACTTTGCAACTGTAGGGCCTTCACCCCCAAACCTCCAAAGCAAAAGGGATTGCAAATGTTCTCCCATGCTACTAAGCACTGCCCACCATTCACCTCCTTCTTCCCGGCCCAAAAAACTCTCGGCCACCATGGTGAATAGGCCTCGCGGAGATGACTGATTTGATCAAGATCAACCTTCCCGCTCTCGCAATCAAGCCTCTCTGCCAAGCTGGACAAACGTGAATCACATTGTCTAGCATCGGCTGCCACTCTGCTCTGGTTAATGGCCTCAAAGCCAATTGTAGTCCCAGATATTGGGAATTTTACTAGTCTACACTCCAGTAATTCTGTGATTCTCTGCTCGTCCTCCTCAGTGCCACGAATCAGAGTCGTCGTTATCTTCCTGTAATTACCCATAGACCGTACACCTCCCCGAAGATTTGCATTATGTCCTTGATTGCAAGCAATTATTGTTGCTCTGTCCTGTGAAGAAAACCACCATGTCATCGACATATACTAACACTCGTTGCAGCGACGTTATGCTCGCCAGGTCCGCCAGCAGCTGATGCTTAATGGCCTTGCAGATGACCGATGTGCACCTCCATACCTAGCACAAAGAGCATTGGCGAGGTAGGGTCGCCCTGCCTAAGGCCTCTACCATGCTTAATTCGCTCTCCCGGGACTCCGTTGACTATAACTTTCGTATTTGCGGTATACAGAAGCAAGGCAATCCATTTGAGGAAGAGTTCCCTGAAACCCATGTGTCTAAGCACTTCGAAGAGGAAGCCCTAGGAAATCGAATCGAAAGCGCATGATATGTCTAGTTTAAGTAGCATGGATGATCTTCTTCTCTAATTGATCTTACGGGCCACTTGACGAACTAAGATGAAATGATCATGAAGGCTCCTTCCCTTTATAAAAGCTGACTGATTTGTGCTGACCAACTCACCCATGCGCCTTCTCAATATGTTATCAAGAACCTTGGAGAATAGCTTCGAGAAACTGTGAACTAGGCTTATAGGTCGAAAATCACCCACTAGTAGGAAAAGGCCTAGTTGCGGCATTCATAAAAAGGGGATTCGTGGCGTTGAACCCGCACGTCACTAACCTCGCATCACTGGTAGGTCCTAGTGGTGGCGTCTTGGTGGAACGCCACCACTATGGCTCATACTGGTGGTGTTCTATCCGAATGCCACCATTATATTTCCTAGTCGTGGCATTCACTTCGGACGCCAGGAGTGAGTTAGTCTGAATGCCCGTGGTAGACGCCAGCAACACATTTTTCCCTGTCGCGACAGCAACGTAGGAAAATACATCGAATGGTAGGGAAATACATCGAAATACTGCCGCGGCAGGGTTTCATGCAAGTATATAATAAAATAATTAACTAAAGAACACAACAATAATAGAGGACCGAAAGTCGATAGCTAATAGTTAACCAAGTCTGCAAGAACTGTTCGCACACCGGATTACAAAGTAACATACTATGTAGGTCTAGATCTTAATTATTACAATATATGAAGGAACACATGATATCTGATTAACAAAGCTTTGATGCAATGCTCGAGAACTACTTCTTATTCAATGGATGAAATGGAAGAACACCGTCATAGGTCATGAACGACGGTGCCTGTCCACCATGTTGTCGATCCAAGCGATTAGTCACCTCCTCCGGTTGTTCTAAACCTCCATGGAACGTACCTTGATCGTCTATGACGTCTTTGTTGAGGATATCTGCAAGTTTGACTTGGATGCGTTTGAACTCATCCATATGATCATCACCTCCCTTCTTCTCCAGTCCTGTGCTCCATTTCTCGATATCTTTGGTCAAGTCAAAAGTGCTAGCCGCACGTACATATGTGCTGATGTGATGCATGACGTAGTAGTTGTCCATAATACCACTTTGGAAAGCATCGTGATCCGGTTGCTGCACACAAGGGAATGATTCTTTGATGTGGAAGCCTGACAAGTTGCCGCCACCTTTCCTTTTGTTAAACTTAAGTATGTGTCCTCCATGGGTGTGGAAGTGGAAGAGAGCTTCATCAATTTCCTCGCATAGTATTTCTTCTTGCTTCTCGATGAATCCAGGATGTAAGCTTGGCATGTCTGTGTGTGCATAACGATGAGAACATGGTGATCGTTGCACAAACAGTTCAACAAACCAATCATATAATGGAAAATATATATGATGAAAGTATATCTTAATTAGCTTAGCTCACAAATATATATAATAACTTACGGGGAGAGTAAGGAAGAAGAGTTGTGTTCTTATCCTTTTAGGTAAGGAGAAATTCTGAAAGGTACTTCCTCGCCGCTTGACAACCCTCTAGTTCCTTCAAGCTGTTCTCGTTGAATTCGTAGGGGTCCTCCACTGTGATATTTTTGTCGTCCTCGGTGGTGACGGTGATGCGGGCCAGATGGAGCACCCATAGGCGGAGAAAGTTACTATCTAGGGGCTTTAGGTGCATCATCTTGAAGATATCATCGTAAAGTATGTAGAACTTGTCCGCAGGGAATGTAGTATTCTAATGAATACCAGACGATGACACACGCACAGGAAAGACCGGGAGGAGATGTCCTAACTTCAGCGCTGCTCTCTCCTTTTTAAGAACCATGTCATTCAGAAGTTTGAGTTCCACGTCAGCGTTGCTGTATCTATCCTTCGAAAGGATGCTCTGTCCAGCTACATGCATGATCGCCTTTTCCCGTAGATGACCCTCTGATTTACCTAATCCAGCAGGGCGACGATACAGATGCTTAGGAGCTGGCTAGCTGGTGTTGCTGGCCTTAGGCACCTTGGCATCTTTTGGTCGCTTCCTGTGCTTCTTCGCCAGTTCGACTGGGTGTTCTCCCGCTTCCATTGCTCCCTTGAAAATGTTCATAAATGTGTTTCGACTGATGATCTTGTTCCGCTTGGTGTCCTACTAGGTGTATTGCTCTGGTGTATGGTCATCAAACAGATTCTTCGCACAAGTTTTAACACGGTTAGTTGCTGGTACTTCGGGTTGGGTGAGAAATTCCGGTTGATGTGATGGCACTTTGGTTTAGGAGAGAAATTCTGCTTGGGATGATGGTGCTTCAGGTAGGAATGATAGTCCGCCAGCTGCAAGCATATTGATGGGACCGAAGCATGTATACACATTATCCTCTTTGTTTTCCAAGTAGCCACTGTTGTCATACAACATCTCGTTAGAATGATCTACTGTGGGATGGGAATTGCTGCTGCTAGGGCTAGCGGGGTGACTCTGGCCCAAAGGAGATGGCATCACTAGAGTTTTCCTCGACACTACTGGTGATGTTATCTGTGGGTTGTTGCTGCCTGCTGGTACCCAAACAAATGTATGTCTTAGGTCACTCCAGCATCCAACCACCCTTGCACTGTAAGAGGTTCATGTGGGAGTCTGCATTAAGAGGTTGAATCAAAGGATCAATCTCCTCAAAACCATCACGGACCACATGCACATTAACCCAAAGGACGTCGGTAGCCATCTTCTGATTATGTAGCTGGTTCTGATTAGGTTGAATGACTCAGCCTAATGCAACGTCCTTCAACTCACCATTCACCATTGCGAGGAGAGTGCACGAAGTGTCCTCCTGTGAAACATGCATGTACTTAGCTAGAGAGATCCAAACAAATAAAGAATCATGGCGCAATTAATTTGTTGAGCATGTGCGACGCTTACCATTAGGGAATCTTGGTCAGCCCTTTGGCGCCGCCCTAGTGCCACAAGAGATGGATGGGCTGCTATGATGACCTTGGCCAGGAGAAATCTCTCCATCGACACTAGAATTAGCATTTGACATGCTAACACTTTGTTGGGTGTCAACACCCGGATTTTTAATCCTAGATGCCCGTTATGCCATACCTCGCAATCCCAGGATTACCTTTTTGTGAGACATAACGGATTGGATATCACAGTACATCATCCATTACAAACCATACATAAGGTTTTACACAAATAAGGATCTCATGATCTAGTCTTTAATACAACAAGCAGCGGAAATAAACGATAGCGTAGCGGTGGGGTCCATCTTCAGGGGCACAGGCAATGCTGACGAAGGCAGATAGTCCTAGTTATCATAGCCGTCCTGCTGACCATCATCTTGATAATCTCCTTCATAGTCTGGCCATGATAATAGCCAGGGACAAAAGCCATGAATACTCTTTAAGTACTCGCAAACTACTACTAGCAAGGAGTATAAATCTAAGTTAAAGTGCTGAATCTAAGTTAACTATCAAGTTAAGTTTGAAAACTAAGCTGAGTTCAGAAGCAAAGAAAGATAAAATAAGGTTCTAGAATCACTTAAGTTGGGAAGCTATTATCATCAACACAACCCTGTTGTGGTCAAGTCAAAGTTCATCATTCGTTTTAAGTTATTTAGAAAACATCTGACAACAAAACAGTATGGCCATTCCAACTGTCCATAACCGCGGACGCAGCTATTCGAATAGTTTGACACTCTGCAGAGGTGGTACACTTTCACCACAAGATTCGATACATCTGTCAGGGATAACCCTGAATCATCATACTTAGTATGCAAATAATCAAACATAACCTTCCCTTTACACACCCTAGTACAAGCACCTCTCCTATGAGCATGGCCTCCCAACCATGACCATCAGTCATCTTGGGCACTGCATAGGTGGACAACATTGATAGGTAGCCTCATCTCAAACCTCTCCCATGAGGGAACTCATACTAATGCATATAAATTTCCAGCTAAGCCTTACCCAATTAAGGTAATGTGGTTGTACGGTAAATTTGGAATGGTATCGCATTCGAATCTAACCATCAGTTTTATAAAAGGGTTAAGGCTCATGCCTCGTCATTTTCATCATCATAAACCAGTTATGTCTCTCAACACATGTCAAAACATCTCAATAGAATGACTCATCATTCCAAGGTTTTCACAGTTTATTTTCACCAAGTATTCCCATCTAGAGTGACTCAAGTTTTTGATCTATACTAAGATACTAAGTTAAGAGTGTTCACTAAGGTGGAAGTGATGGGTTCAATCTCATGCCATAGAGTGACATCTAAAGGTTTCTAAGTAGGTCAAGGTTTATACTTTTTATGCTACCTTCAAAATAAGTAAAGAACTTTGTGTAAACTAAGGAGGTAAAACTTGTCAATAAGACTTGGGGTACTAATAGTCAAAGGGGTGTGATCAAAGCCTGCTTAAGGCATCTTTGCTAAACCATCTAGTTTAATTCTAGCCTGCTAACAATAGCTTGCCTTGGTTGGTGTAGTGGTTAAAGTTTTTTTTCTTCTTCTTCTTGGTAGAACTCCTCCTCCTTGAAAGCTTGGTCGGTACTAGCGTCTATAAATACATAGGGAGTGCACAATCACCAAACAGTACTTAACTAGGCTAAGTAGCATTCTAAAACACACATTGGATGATCTATTATCATCACAAACATCACAAGTTTTAATTCAATAGTTTCATCCTTTTTATTTTAGAAAAGTAATTTCTACTCATTGAAATATTAACTAAAATTTTAATATTCACCACCAAAATATGGGATCATGTGGACACATGTCCTCACCACATATTCTAACATGTGGGAATGAGATTTAAGGGTTGGATCAATATTACTTTGGTTTAAGTTCATTATTTAATGATTTAAAGTGACTAGAAATGCTTATATAGCATTATTTTGGTACTAGTCCAAAGTCACTGCATGTAAACCTCAATATTATTACATATTTGGATAGGTATGATGAAATGTGATTTTTGAGAGTTGGAATCAACTCAAAAGCTAACTTGGTTGATTTTATAAAAATGTTGCAAGTTGCAAAAGCTTCTGTTTTGGCAAACGAAGTGTAAGACGACGGCGAGGCGAGGCGTGGTCGCGGCGGAGCTTGGGGCGTTCGAAATCAACGGCACCCTTCTCCTCCAGAGGCGGCGGCTCCGGCTCCAATTCCGGTGAGCTGCTGCTCTAGTTGCTCCGGCTAAACGTGGGTGAGGTTCAGAGAGGTGAGGGGAGTGGAATGGTATGGAGAAGAATGGCTAGGGAGGGCTCCTTTTATAGGCCCGACGGTGAGACCGAGCGGGATGGGCGGTCGACGGTGGCGACATGGCTACGGCGAGCTAGCGGCATGGCGGGGGATGGCGATCGATGGGCGGTTCCCTGGCGGTGCTCTAGGATTTAAATGCGGCTGTAGGAGCGGTGACACACGGTCTGGGCGAGGTGGCGCTCTGCGCGGCCGAAGCGGCGGTGTCCACGGCAAGCGGTGGCTGTGAGGCTTTGGGCGGCGAACGGGGATGTCTGGGGTGTTCTCCAGGTCGAGGTGGAGCGGCGGGCGCGGGCTGCGGTCGAGCGGTGACTTGTGCACGCGGGGACAAGGCGCGCTCTGAGGCGGCACCGGCATGGTGCGGTGGCACTGGGCGCGGGCTCTCCTCGGTGGTCCACGACAGCACTTGGCTCGGGCAGGGGACAGAAAGGGGCGGTGAGGTGCTGGCTACCTCCTAGACATGGAGAGAGAGGGGGAGGTGGTCTGCTGGGGTGAGGGCAAGGTTGGCCGACGAGTTGGTGCTCGACATGGCTTGGCCTTTCCACTAGGGTGTAGGGGATGGGGTGGTAATGGCATGGTTTGATCAAGTGGAGACAGAGGGAGTGTTTTGTGGTTAATTGGGTGGCAAAACCCTGTAGAAACAGTGAGCTAGCTAATTGTGTTTGATTCTGCCTGCCATGTGTTTGATGAAATGGCCGTCAGAGAAAAAGTTTTGAATTTTGGTTTCAAAATTTTTGAGTGATCTCCACTAGTGATAGGTAGTCTCTGGTTGCAAGGGTTTTGAAAATGGAGCTCAAATAGATGGTTTTTGAAATAGGGGTGATCTATGCATATGCATTAGATTCAATTTTAAACTGTCATTTAAAATAGTTAACAGAATGTTTTTAGCAGATCCAAAGGTGGGCCTTGGTACCTCATTATGTGTACTAGCAAGGGGTGCAAAGATCAAGAATTGTTTGTGTTAAAAATTAAGTACTAGGAATAGCCAAAGTAGGCATGGGAGTTAAATTTGCCAAAATGACCATTCCTTCTTTTTAATTCTTTTTTATTTGATTTTTCTTTAGAAAAAGTTTGGAAATGATGTAGATTAGGTTTAAATCACCTAAGAAACATTTTACAAGCATTGGATCAATCAATCATGGCAATTCAAACAACTCCTATTTTAAATGCACACATATATGAATGCTTTCATTTTAAATTTGGAAAAGTTTTTGTTAACCCTATTTTTGGATGATTTGATCTTGTAAGCTTGGATTAAAGTTTTGGGATGTGACATTAGGAAAATTGTGGCATTGGTCCTACACAGCCTCCGTCTACCCAAGCTTGGACTGCTTTTGTATAGACAACCATGAGGGTATCAGATGCTTGTAGTACTGCTTTTTCTGCTTTGGCTCTGGTGTCGGCATCAGACTGGGCATTTTCTGCTTTCAATCTAGCTTCTTCATCTTATCATTGGGCTTCTCAGGGAAGGAAAATCTTGCATGCACCTTCGTAAGGAGAAGATTAAGGATCCCCCGATTCACCTTCGTCCTTAAGTTGAGTGTGTTGATGGTGATGGTATCTCGGACTATGTAACCAATGTCATTGCCGTAGGTGGCTCTAGTGCTCTCCGGACTTGCAGGGTCACCCTTATAGTCCACTCTTGTTACCGCAAATGTTTTGGGTGCCCAACTTGTTTTTCGCCCTTGCCCTCTTAGTCTTACCGGCCGGCTCAACATCATTTCTGGGTACTGGAGGATCGCCGGTTTCTTCGGCTCCGGCATCAGTCTCGTTGTCGTCATTCGAACTATCACTTACATAGCCCTCACTTCCGTCTCCGGAAAATCCTCACCCTGCCCATCCATGTAGAAGTCTTGTGTATATCCACGATTCTCTGTTCCTATTCTTGCGTCCTCCTCGCTGTCATGGGTCGTCTGAGAGGATATAGAGCGCACGGCGGGGTCATCTTCTCCGGACATCTTCACACTACAAAGTTAAATATCACACCGTTAGATAGTACAATATATCGGAAAAAAACTATGTACAAATTTCAAACAAAATTTTGGCATGACCTTTACTAAAAATAGGACATATGAGTGCCAAAATTTGTGAAATGAAAATTAATCGACATTTCGTTTAAAATTATGGTAACTCTAGTATGTTCCCTACAAATACAAACATATAGCAAACCCGAAGGTTGCCTCTTCCATAGATATCACCATTTGCAAATTCACAAATTCATCACTTTTAATTTCCACCATTTACAAATCAACCAATATCCACATGCAGCACACAAATATTCATCAATAATTGAAGTGGCAGCGGCGGCTTTGCTCACCTGCGGGGATGGTGGCGGCTGAGCTGGGCTGGGGCGGGGCAGGGCTTGGCCGACGTCGATGAGACAACGGGAGGCGATATCGCACCATGGGGCCGGTGGACCCGTCGAGGCGAGGAAGCAGAGACGACGGGGTCGCCGCGGACTGGTGCGGGACAGGGCCGGTTGCGGCGGGGCTGGATCGGGTCGCGGCGGCAACGATTTCGAGGGGAATAAGCGGGAAGAATGTGCGTGGTGCCGGGGGGGTGGGCGAAAAGAGAGAAGGAACCACCACCGCGCGGGGCTTTAAATTGTAGTTGAGGCATTCAAACTATAGGGGACGCCATCACTAATGTTTTTTACAGAATAATATTTGTACCTAAAAACATAACTATATGTTGTTTTGTTTTCCGTTTCAACCTTGCATAGAACTAGATTTGTTTATAAAAAATAATTTTCTTTACCAAAAATAAGGTTTTGGATGGATTCCAACACTCCGAACCGCCTTTTCCAACGAATCCCTCAACCCGCAGGCCCCAGATCGTCTGCCCCTTCAAATCGCATCGAACGCGGGTCCACCAATAGACTTTTCTATTGTTTTGTGTTTGCATAGGCCATATAGGAACACAGATAAGCAAAAATATTCATATTAGATGCACCTATGGACGACTATTAATTAACTGTGGGTCCTACAATTGTAGTGGCGTTTAGCACCAGTCGAACACCGCTACTAGTTGAAATTTTTCGAACGCCGTTAGTATTTTCGGTAGTAGCGGCGTTTATTTCTGCCGAACGCCTAGGATATTTTGGTCATGGCTCGCATCGCCCCCACTTAGTATCGGTGTTCGAGATCGCCAGGACTACTAGTTAGTACCGGCGTTCGGCTTTTGTTGAACACCACGACTATTTTGCCATGGAGTGGTAGCGTCCATATTATTCCACATGCCACTAAAAAAATGTTTCTATAAGCCTTTTTCTACTAGTGATCAATTCCTCCGCGTCCTGCTTCTTTGGGATGAGCGTGATAAAAGCCCTATTCAGCCTTGCAAATCCTCTGACATCCCTTACTCCCAGTTTTAGTAAGCCAACCATGATGTCGTTCTTGATAACAGGCCAAGCTTTCTGATAGAAAGCTTCAATGAAGCCATCCGGCCGAGGTGCATGATCCGGATTCAGGCCTCTAACAACCTCCCAAGCCTCCTCAGTCGTGAACAGAACATGCAGCTCCTGCAGGTAATGTGTTGGAATATCCAATGTGTCCAGATTGATGTCCTGTGATCTCACTTGTAGCTCTCCCAGGAGGTTTTGGTATGCCTCAGTAAATACTTCCACTTTACGAGCTTGATCTGTAACGGTCTCGTCACATACTTTAATTGCGCTATGAAGTTCTTCACTCTCCGCCCATTGGCCACCGCATGAAAAAACTTTGTATTGGCATATTTCTCCTTAAGCCACTTGACTCTAAATCTCTGGTGATGCGGATATACCAATCGGGATATGCCTAGAAGGACGATTCGACCAGCCCAGAACCACGACGAGTGGGACTACTGGCACGCATGCGCGTGTGAGGAGCGAACTTTCTCATCACGTCGTCATCCATCTGCCAACCCTATCATTGAAGATCTGAGAAAAGTTAACTTGGGCAAAAACCACGGTAAGCACCATAAACACGAGAGTGAATCTGCGTAAAAACAAGGGTTGCCGCCCAGACCAACCCCTGACCGCCGTCGTCGCCTGATACCTTCACGTCCCGCACCGGAGCAAAACATCGCCGGAATCGCTCCCTAGGGAGCGGAGCAAGCCAAAAAAGGCGAGACGAGAGGGGAACAGAGCGGATTGAAAGACCGGAACTGCCTCGTGTGTTTATTGGAGGTTTACACCTAGGTCCAGCCTTATACAATCCCAAGTCAATTTTTATGGGACGGAAGGGAGTACTACACTTCAGGAACAGATGCATTATATGAAGTTAGTCTATATTATCACGGAAAATCGTTCTGGATCCTGAGCTACACGGAACTCTATATTTTCCAAAAATGAAAAATTGATTTTAAATTATTAAAAGATTATGAAAATAAAAATCTGCATGTAGATGATGATGTACTCTACCAAACACACAAAATTTCAACCCGAAATACCATATATTTTGGTTTCAACAAAATCTGACAGAATTTGGTGGTTTAAAAATTGGCACCGCTCAGTACTTTAGATGTCAGATTTTGGCATTTTTATGCAGTCCAAAATACTGGGTATTTAGAGTTGAGACTTTTTCACAGTGGTAGAGCACATTATTTACTACATCTACAATTTTTATTTGGAATTTTTTGAAACTTCAAAATTCAAATTTTCAAAGGTTTTAAAAAGTCTCCATCCCTCCTGAGATCCAAACGTTCGCACCGTGGTTACCACCTCTACAATGCAAAATAACATAGTAGTGTTATCTATATGCAATAAGGTTAGAACCCCTAGCTCAATATTTATTAGCTTGTAGAGCCATTTTTTCTTAAACAACTAGTATTATGGTCAATTTTGTATACAATGCCATGTTACGAAAATCCATTTTTGAACACGGGTGCATTTGCACCCGGTACAAAAATAATATATTTTGAAATGTTAAAAAATTTCAGAAAAAATATGTTCATGTGTAGCTTCATTTTTAGGTTCACGCGAAGTTATTCCACGAAAAACAGATATATTTTGTGTGCTGTGCAAAAAGACAAAAAGACTTTAGCATCAATTTTTGTCTTTTTTTACAAGTCACCCCAAATGTTCATCTTTCGTGAAAGGACTTTGCACGCACCTAAAACTTGAAGTTCTACATGTACATATTTTTTTGAATCTTTTTAGCATTTTAAATTTTGACAAAAATCAAACTCAAATAAGGAGTGCATATAAGCTCAGGAGCCAAATAGCCATGTCCTGTTACTCCTACTTACATACTGTATTAGCTAGTAGTGCTGCTAAATATTGTAACCACATCTTACAGTGATGAATAGGGATTCATATATTCTTTGGCTGGTCAAAGTGAGGTAACTTAGACGGCGCCGGTCTATGTTAACACCTCTATAGTGTATGATAACATGGTAGTTTTCATTGTAGATTAAAAAAGGATTTATTTTCTCTTGAAATTCTCTATGTTATGGTAACATAATATGTTACCATCTTTTTTTATACGATGTCACGTTACCAATATATCTAATTGACATTACATGAAGATGCATGTTACCGTATATGTTACTCACTCTCGTATATGTTACTCACTCTCGCTATGGATAGTCGAGAGTAATAAAGACAAAAGTGGAAGTTGTGGTTTTAAGACCGGTCACAATGAGTAGTATAATATAGTAGTATCATACACGTGATATTAGTGTATGATACTACCTCTATAATGCATGATATCATGTAGTAGTACCATGATGACATCAGATTTATTGAATTGAGAATCTTAAAATGTAAATTTATGTTCAAGATTTATTTGACAATAATTTTTCTTTTTTATGTGCTATGATACTATATCTACCAATGATACCATCATGCTCTCTCATCATTAATTATAGTGACACATAACCGTTTGCATGCATGTAGTGTATGATACCACATATGATACTTTCATTGTGAGTAGTCTAAGCTTATTTTGTGTTGGGCGCTCATGCTCAATTATTACTATTTATATTCTTATTTTTTCTAGAATACACCCTGAAAGGTGTATCAATCATATAGCAGAAGTACCAAGCGACAGATACATCGCTGAATCAACGGCAAGCGACGCTATCAACAGAGGTGACAACTCCTCCCAGGAAGACTGAGCGACTACTCGCCATCTAACCACTCTAAAGGCACCGGCTCGGGGAAGCCAAAATCAGTGCTATGGAATAGCTTAGCTAAGCGCCATTGCTCATAGTCCGCTTTGATCCTACACTTCATGGCCACCACGGAAGGGGAGGGGGGCAGAGTTAAAGACCACATCATTCTGGTGCGCCAATTGCACCAGAAGACCAAAATGATGGCCGTCCAGATATTGCGTCAGGTCTCCTGTGGAGCCATCAGTGAAGTTCACCACTGCAGCAGATTCGTATCCGGAGCTGGCATCCACAAGGGTTTAGCCCAACGATGCAGCGTTCACGCCCAGACCTCCCTCGCCACCACGCAACCCAGCAACAAGTGCTGAATGGACTCTTGCTATTGGTCGCACAGAGGACATGCTGCGGGTCGGCAGAGATCTCGACATTGCAAACGGTCCCCCATCCAGCACCAGTTTCTCAAGGCAACCAACCAAAAAAATACAGCTGTAGGGGGCCCGTGATCTCCAAATATGTTCCGAGCCAGGGGCCCTCGGTGTCCCTGCGAAGAAGGCGTCATAAGATAATTTAGCCGAGTAGACCCCGTCTTTCGTCCACCTCCAAGTAAGGACGTCCTCCACGCCTGGGGAAAGCTGCACCGTAGCCAGGACGCACCACAACGTGAAGAATTCCGCTAAGGATGCGTCCCCCAAGTCAGGGCTGCAATCCCGCGGCCATGCCCCCTGAGAGGCCATCCTTCACCGTGTAGGCTTTGATCCAACGCGGCGGAACCAACTTAACAAGATTCTGGGCAATCTCATCCACCCGGGCTCCGAACAGCTAACGATCCGACCAGAAGCGCGCATGCTCACCGTTGCCCAGGGTGAAGCAGGCGGCTGCCTCGAAGATTGCTCTGGCCTGCTTCGGGATCTGTAGGTCGAATTTGGACCACGGTTTTGTAGTGTCCTGCCTTTGAAGCCCCGCCCATCGGCACCTCATTGCGAGGTTGAGAAGATGAAGATTAGGGATACCTAGGTCGTCACACTCCTTGGGAGAGGCCACTTTATCCCAAGCCACGAGGCAGTAGCCTCCCTGTGCCTCATGTCTCCCTTTCCAAAGGAAAGCCCTGCAAATATTTCGGAAGGCGTCCAAGGTATCAATAGCCACGTCCAGGGACATAAGCGCATGCACATGTATGGCGCTTAGTGTGGTGCACACAAGGATTGTCCGTCCTCCACGGTTTAGCAGCCTAGCTGACTAGGGTTGTAATCTATTGGCCGCATTGTCCACCACGTACTGCAACTGGGCTGCGGTGGGCTTGCGCAACCCCAGGGACAGGGAAGCAAGGCCACCTCCCCTCCAAGGATCTCATGAGCCAGCTCCACTTGCTGGGGAGAACACCTAATCGGGTGAATTGAGCACTTGGCCAGGTTTGTGCGTAGCCCAAAAGCTTTGCCGAAGTCCTCCACCACGGCCGCGCAGGCCCGAAGGTCCAGCGTCGTTGGCCTAAGGAACGTCACCACGTCGTCCGCGTACATCGATGTGCAGTGACGGAGGCCTCGGTCAGCCAGGTCTGAGAGTAGCCCTTCCGCCGAGGCCTTCTCAATAAGGAGGTGAAGCACGTCCATCACCGTATCAAAGAGTAGCGGGGAGAGGGGATCCCCCTTCCTGAGCCCATGCCTGTTGTAAATAAGGTCGTCGGCGACGCCGTTGACCACCACCTAGGTCGAAGCTGAGCTTAGGATTCCTCAAATCATCGCTAACCACTTCCTCCCGAACCCCAACTTGGCCAACACCTCCAACAGGAAGGCCCTGTCCACAGTGTCAAAGGCTTTCGTGATATCCAGCTTGTACATGACCGCGTCGATCTTGAGGGTGTTCAGTTTCCTCGCCGTGCACTGAACTAGCTGGAAGTTCTCGGGTGCAGGCACCGTCCCCGGATGAAGGCACTCTAATGTGGCCCAATCAGTTGAGGCATCTTGGGGGCAAGCCTCACCGAGAGCACCTTCGCCACCAATTTGGCCATGCTATGGATCAGGCTGATGGGGCGGAAGTCTTTAATCTCCACAGGATCGGCCTGTTTCGGGAGTAGGGAGATCAAGGCCTGGTTGGCCACGTGAAGCCCCCGACAGTCGCCACTCCACAAGGCCTTGAAGGCCTCCATGATGTCCACTTTGATGATTGGCCAACAGGAGGCGTAAAACCTCCTTGTGAATCCATCTGGTCCATGCGCCTTATCCATCTCCTGCGCACGGATAACCCCCCAGATCTCCTCCTCAGAAAACATAGCCTCTAGCTCTGAGAGATTGTTAGCCTGCATCCCGAGGAAGTCAAGGTCGAGGGAGTGCCCGTGCTCGGGAGCCGACCCCAACAACCTCTCGTAGAAAGCATCCACGGTAGCAGTCTTTCCATCCTTGTTAGAGATCAATGGCCCATCCACCTTTAGGATGGCGATATGGTTCTTTCGTCTACGGTGGTTCACATGCAGGTGAAAGAACTTTGTGCACGCATCACCCTCGCTGAGCCACATGAGTCTGGACTTCTGATGGGCAATGGTGGGCTCAAGGGAGGCCAACACCAACAGCTGGTGCTTGAGCCGCCTCCTAAAACCACGCTCGCCCGGGGAGAGAGCTCACGACTCGATGGCCACGTCGAGCCGTAGGATGAGCTCGTTTGCTAGGAGGATCTAAAGTTTGTTGTTCCCAATGAATCCATCACTCCAGCTGGTCAGCGCCTTGGCTATGGCCGCCAACTTAGCCGCCAACCGCTTAAAGGGGTTCACAATGGGGGGCGTTGAGGACCAAGCAATCTCCACAGTCTCAGTGAAACCATCCACTTTTGGCCAAAATGTCTCAAAGCGAAAACATCTGTCCGACTTTAGCTGGGTAGCCAGGCTCAATAACAAAGGTCAGTGGTCCGACGTGGAAGAGCTCATGGCCGAGAGGAAAAAAGAGGGGAATAAAAGTTCCCAGTCCACGGTCGTGAAGACCCTGTCAAGCTTCTTCAACGTCTCCTGCACGTGCTCATTGGACCAGGTGTACCACCTACCATTGAGATAAAGCTCCTTGAGATCCAGCTCGGCGAGAGTCCTCCTGAACTTGGACATCATCCGACGGTTCAGGTTAGCGTTGTTTTTATCCACTACATCAATGATGAGGTTGAAATCCCCTGCTACCATCCACGGGCCAGGATGCAAAACCCGGACATCCTTAAGCTCTTGCAAGAACCGACGCTTGTCCGAGTCAGAGTGGGGGGCCGTAGACCCCCGTCAGCCACCAACCATAGTCACTTGCATCCCCAACCCTAGCCGTGAGGGTATTGTCAGAGTAGTGCGGGTTGGAGATCATGGTGACCGCATATTTCCACGCGAGGAACAACAAGTTTTGGAGTTTAAACCGAACTCCAATTTTTTCTATATTAGGAAACAAAGGGAGTAGTAAACAATATACTATAAACATCAATATGCATCTATGTCCGAGTCCATTGAGTTTTTCTTAAGTCTTAGTTAATTTATTGCGCTTTTTACAAATCTGAAGTTACACTTTTCTAAATCGACACAAAATAAAAAGAATCTCGTTTGTTTAAGACTTTAGAAAAAACATAATGATTGATACTACGAACATGTATGGGATGCATTAGTTTTGCATCAATTTTTTTGTTTCCCATCTATTTTTCTAGAAAAAGGCCATGGTACTCAAGTTCACAAACATGGTTAAGCACACAAAATTCATAAAAGATGAGGTTTTGAATGGGGAGTTAGTCAGAAGTTCAAGCTTTGACTATCTAGACATTAGAAAAGATTGTCCCTGGAATATAATTGGCAACTATTTTACCTCTTGAGGATAGGACGAGGCTCGAGGGAAGATGATAGTTGCGGAACTCTTGCGACCGGGCCGGCTGCAAGGAGACTCAAACCTCGTCGGCATCACAGTGAGAGAGGTGATTTCACTTCCATCGTATTACATTCATGCGTTTGCAATGAGGGTGGTGCCCTCGTTGTTGTTGTCATATCGTTCTCTTCCCCTGATATAGACCTTGTGTGTCCGTCTCTACGCAAACATGGCCAAATATGAAAAAGGAGGAGCTTACCTTGGGATCTTTTGAGCCATAGATGTATCTTAGTATGACTTCCCAATCTCTCTTTTCTCTCCCACTCCCCTCTCCCTTTTCCAAACTCTCTCTCCCTTCCTCTCCCTCTCTCTCTACTCCCTCTCGCACAACTCCCTGCTGGAAATATGCCCTAGAGACAAATAGTAATAAGGATTATTATCATATTTCATAAAGTATGTAATTAAGTTTTATATCATGCTATAACTGTATTGAAAGGAAACGTCAATACACGTGTGATATATAAACAACCAGGAGTTCTCGGTGATACTCTAGTCACTAGTTCATTGGTCAACAGATGATCAAGGTTTCCTGATCATGTGGCATTTATGCCAGTTGGAAATGGAGTCACTTTATTATGAGAATGAGATGATGAACTAATACCCAACCTAAACATCGTGACCTGATCATGTCATGAAGTTCAAGTTACGATGATTAGAATAGACCTAGTGTACTATTTCTTGGACCGTGAGGCTATACTAATCACTATCACCCGAGGGTACTTTGATAGCATGAAACGTCACTTGGTTAAATGGTGATCATAAAGGTGTGTTCAGGTATTCAGAGGAACAGTAGAGGCAATATATGTCAAGAGCGGGATTTGTCCATCCGCGTGACGGAAAGATACTCGAGGGCCCACTCGGAGAAGTTATATCCAATAGATGCGCATCATGTGATTTGATCATAGGGATATCACTTGTCGAAACGAGTTAAGTAGCATTTATCGGTAACGGGATTGAACATGACATGGTGATGTCATTGATCGGATCTCGGGAAATGCAAGTATCGAGATACAAAAGGAATAAGACACGACGTTCATGGTTCAAACAACGAAAGATTTCGTGGAATGCACATGGGTCACATGGCCATCTAGGTCCCTCTATTGAGCATTGGTGCGGGAGGGTCCCGACCATATCTGGAGTGTTCCCAAACTGTGGGGTATCACGCTTAAGGGCTTGGTGATGCTTAGAGATTGTTTATAGGATCGATAGAATCACCGAAGAAAGAGAAGAGAGAAAACTGGAAGGGTTTCAGTAAGTCCGGAGGATGTTCGGAGTGGAGGTGGAAGGTGTTCCATACCCACAGAGATTGAATAATATGTGAATGAATGTTAAATATTGATTTAATCATTTATTCATAATTATTTAATAAAGAGAAAATCAATTAAAGGGTCAAAAAGCCTTAATGGGCCAAATCCGGAGGGACAAGGGACCATGAGGGAAAGGAGCAAAGGGATGAGAGAGAGGGGGTGGCCGACTGGGCCCTAGGCACCCCGTGCGGGGCCCAATAGGGCCTTGGCCGGCGGCTGCCCCTCCCCCTCTCATCCCTCCTTTGTTTTAGTCCCGCATGGCTAAGCTAGTTAGCCTGGGGGTGGGATTTCCCCTATATATAGTGGGGTATTTTGACCAAATAAATACACCAATATCCAATAAAGGTTTCCTCACTTTTGGGGAGACCTCTAATTGATATTCTCTCTCTCTCTCTCTCTCTCTCTCTCTCTCTCTCTCTCTCTCTCTCTCTCTCTCGTGATCGTGGTTCCAATTTCGGATCACGCGAACGAGAGTCTTCTTCAGCGCGGAGCACCGTCGCGCTGCGGGATTCGCGGGAGATCTACTTCCACAACTGCTGCTAGATCGGGGAAGCGGGAGTCATCGCCAGGCACAGGACCATGTAACTCCCTGCGAGGTGCAACATTTGAGGCACTAGAAGTCGTTGGAGCCGCAGAAGCACGAGGACTTCAACACAACCTTGAGGCCGGCTTCGGTTCGTCTACATCAACCACGCTCTCCTGAGCATTGAAAATGCTTTTCGGTCTTCAAGGGTAAGTTCGCGAAAAGCCCCTCCCATTACTACATTACTAATAGATAGGTCCTAACAACAGGGGTTCAGGGGCGTAGGGTAAAATTTATTGTTTTCATACGCGAACCCCTACACTCCCCTCTCGAGCCATGTGTAGTCCTCCACAATTTGACCGTTGGAGGTCCTTACTAAAGACCGCAATCTCATTTTATATTGTTTATCATAAATCTCATCATATGTTGATGAACAAAGCCCTATTTATGAATAGAAAAACAAAAACGAAAATAGAAGTTGTGGTTCCATCTTCCTATCTTATTGACCTGTTCCACATGATGCTTAACCACTAGCAAACACTATTGGTAAGTACTGAGGGGGTGCTAGCTAAACCTTCCTCCTCCCAACCCATGCGTACACCGCCGGGCTACACCGGGCGGAAGCCAGCCAGCCATCCAGTCCTCCCCTCACGCCACCCTCCTCCATCGCCGCCGACACCATCACTAGGATAAGCCCCTGCGGCACAGCGGCGGTGGTCTCTAGTCTCCGTGCCCTCGATCTGAGATGGTGGAGGTCCTTGATCCCAGGCGGCGGTAGCCTGCCACCTGATCTTCCGTGGTCCTTGACAACGCTTTTCGGTCTTCAAGGGTAAGTTCGCGAAAAGCCCCTCCCATTACTACATTACTAATAGATAGGTCCTGGCAACAGGGTTCATGGGCGTAGGGTAAAATTTATTGTTTTCATATGCGAACCCCTACAGTGGTATCAGAGCTAGATCTATGCATAGTATTGCTAGTATGGGTAGAACACACAGATTTTTAGGGGTTTTTGATAAAGCAAGTAAATAAAGTACGAGTAAATAAAAGACAATAGGAATAAATGCAGCAAGTGGCTCAATCCTTTATTCAGCAAAGGACAAGCCGGTTGTATTATTTAAGATGACCAAACGTTCTCAAGGACACACAGGAATTCTGTCAAGTGCTTTTGCTTCATATAGTTGATTAATCTTGTTTACTTTGCTAAGTGTTGTGTGGGTGAACATGTGCTAATGTACCGACCTTCCTAGGACTAATACATACTTGTGATTATACCCCTTGCAAACATCCGTAAGTACAAGAAAGTAATTAAGGTAGAAACCTAACCACAACTTTAAACTCTAAGACCCTGACGTCCCTTGTGTAGTGGTTTCCTAACGGGGGTTCAGGATTCTGTCACTCCGGCAACCCCTACGATTAGTAGCCAAATACACAATGCATTCCCCTAGGCCCATATAGGTGAAGTGTCATGTAGTCGACGTTCACATGGCAGCACTAGAAGAAGTACACCACAACTTAAATATCAAACTATTGAATCTTTCTCAACACAACTCCACTACTAACAACATGACTTCTCCCATGTCCTCAAGAACAAAACGAACTACTCACAAGACATCACCTGGATCATGAGCAAAGATGGAATAATGATGTATAACAATCTGAACATAAACAATAATTCAATGGTTCACTCAATAGCATCAACTACAAGGAGTAATCAACACCGGGAAAGTTTCCCCTAAGAACTATGCAAGATTCAACCCAATTGTTACAACAATATGGAGATGGTGATGATGGTGCTGATGGTGATGATGGTGGTGATGATGATGATCCCGATGAAGTCCAGCTTGATGGTGGTGTTGATGGCGACGATCTCCCCTCTCCGGGAAGGAATTCCCCCGGCAGAAATCTGTCTGCCGGAGAGATCTTTCTCTCTCAGTGTTTTCCACCCCACAGAGGCGGCGGAACCTTTCTGTGGTTGCTCTCCAGGTATTAGGGTTCTGTGGAGATAATATACGCCAAAGGGGAGAGCTGGAGGTGGGCCAGGGTGGCCATACCACCTGGTGGCGCAGCCTAGGGTGACCCGCGCCAAGGGGTGGTGTGGGCCCCCTGTGGCCCATCTCCACTCCTCCTTCTGGCTTCCTTCGTCTTCTGGAAAAATAGGATTTTCCATATATTTTCCCAGATTTTCTGATCTTCGCGAATTTTGCCTCCAAACAACACCTTTTCCATCAGAATCCTGACTGCAGCGGTCCATGCTCCAAAAGTCATCAACCATGCAAAAACAGGTGAAATAACGTAAGTATCATCCCTTAATATGAAATATATCAATGAATAACAGTAAATTATGATATAGAATAGTGATGCAAAATGGACGTATCAACTCCCCCCAAGCTTAGACTTCGCTTGTCGCCAAGCGAAACTGAGCTCAATAAACATGGCCTCGGGTTTATGGAGTGAAGAGTCGATAAAAAGAATACGGACAAGAAGCATCACATTCATCAGTACATAGATCATAATAGAAGACAACTCACTATTATATAACTTAACTTGCAATAAGTAAAGGAAACACAATAAAGATACATAAAGTGAATCATAATTGGTAATGGCAAACTTAGCTCTTGCTCGAAGAATAGTTGACAATTCGCTGGAGTTCACAAATAACTGATTTTCAATGATAGCTTTCAAAGTAGTAATCACCAAGATAAGAGCAAAGTGCAAAACAAGGAACATAAGAAACATGATTGAATAAATCATCATATGAATGAATGAAACACAACAACTCAAAATACTTGCTGAGGTAGAAGGGAATAGGTTTACTAACTCAACTAAAAAAGTAAAAGAAAGGCCCTTCGCAGAGGGAAGCATGGATTTCAAGTTTCATAAAGAGATCCCAAAAATTATGATACTTATTAGCTTTCAGCTCTCATTGCCCCTATCATAGGCATCTTTAGGTGATTAAGGTTAAAGTGATCAAATATGAGGATATGCTTGACAAGTTGTAAATTGAAAATCTCATGTCCCTTGAATATGAGGGCCGGTCCTCATGCTACTCAAGTTTAGTCATCGGTAAGTTCTTGTCATCGTAAGCACATGTGTATCATGGAGAACCACCAATGGGGTACCCCTAGCCCGATGATACGGAAGAATCCCCATATCAAAATGACAAGGCAAGCAGATAACGAGCATCTCAGCAATCTTCTTATCTACCATGGGAATATGGTGCTTTTTTTCTCTCTTTCCTCTTTTCTCATCTTTTTTTCTTTTCTCTTTTTCTCAATCTCAAATCTCTTTTTTTATAAGAAGAATGCTTCATAGATGCTCATTATGGTTATGCTGCAGGTTTCCACCATGATAGCATGGATTAGACCGGCGGCCCAGGCGTTTCTCTAACACACATGCATAACTCCATGGACTTACAAGTTCCCCTTTCATTTCACACCGACGACATTAATAGACAAAATAACATGATATCAACTAAGTACAAAGTACCAGTGGAATGTTGAAAGCGTTCCCCATGACAACATGGTTCTGCTAATTAACAACTTACAAAGCTCAAGCATATACGCAACATAGATGGGCACAATGGTTCAAGTTTATTAAGTGCAAGAAAGTAAAGTGTGCCATCAAGTTCGTGAGAGCTTTAATCACTAATTTTAACATAACAAGTTTAATTCGGAAGGTAGATAAAAACATGAATTTACTTGGAATAGCAATAATGCTAATAGGTAGGTATGGTGGACACAAATGGCATGGGTTTGGTTTAAGGATTGGATGCACGAGAAGAATTCCCTCTCATTACAGGTTTTTGGCTAGCAAGGCTGGGTAGCAAGTATAAGAGTTGAAGGAAACAAACAAACATACAAGTGATAAAAAACAAACATGTAATCTTCCTTGGAAGCACAAAAGATCTTAACTAGAGAATACTAAACTTATGAGAAAATCAAGAAAGAAAGATGATGAAATTATATTTCTTTAGAGTACTTTTGTCTTTTTCATTCAACTCTCAAAAATAGTGTTGCTACTGACCAAGCCAGGTTTGCCAAAACCAACTAAATTAACTCAATGATCCCAAAGTGATACCAATACTAACAACAAGATCAATCATATAACCACGAATTGAGAACTAATATAAGATATGCAAAAGAGTAAATGATAGAACTTCTCATTAATATTCCATAACGGCTACTCACACCAAGGGATACATATCTAACGAGAGAGGGGACACTTCCATAATGCAAACCATCCTACATGATAACTCCTCTATTCATGATATGACTCTACTAAAAAGGTAAAAATATAGAAGATAGTGATGTGATACCGCGGCACTCCACCAAGCTTGGAACAAACCAAGGGGATGCCAAACCTGATGACAAATTACTCCTTCGGTGGTGGTGGTATCCTCTCGGTTGGTGTGAGGAAATCTTCCAGCATCTTGTGAAGCCTGTTATTCTCCTCTTGAAACATATCCACCTTCCTCCTCAAAGCTCGGTACTTGTCGCAGAACTCATTAGTGACTTGTAGAGCTTCCACTGCTGCAGGGTAAGAATTGAGATCTAGAGTCGGAGGTATCAGCCCCTTCATGCCTGTTGTCATGTCCTTTACTTTTTTCCTTGCCATTTTGATCCATGTCTTCGCGCTCAAGATTGTGATGGAGCTCGCGACGGTGTCGCGGCTCGTAATCCTTTGAAGATGAACCCCTGAACGACATCTGAACAAAACAGACTGAAACAAAAACACGACGAGAACACGATATACGAACCTCGGGGGATCTGGGGGATTATATATTACGAAGTTTCACGACAAAAGGAAGGTATTGGGAGAAAATGGGTCGGAGACGCAGTCTAAGGTGGCCACGCCACCTGGTGGCGCGGCTAGGGGTAGGCCCGCGCCATAGGGTGGTGTGAGCCACCCTGGCTCCGTTTCTGTCCCTCTTTCGCTTCGTTGCTTTCCTCGTTGGAGAAAAACTACAGAAATATAATTGGACAGATCTTTTGTGGAACTTTTCTTACTAGAAATGTTACCTATTTGAAAACAGACTCTGCAGGTCTCTGAATTTGGTCTTTGATAAATTTTTCCGTAGTTATAACTTGAAAAGCATCGACATCTTCATTGTAAGAATCTCCAGAAATATAGTGCTTGACTCGTTGCCCATTCACCACTTGTGTAGTGTTGTCTTTGAAAGAGGAATTTTTTATCGCTCCTGAACGGTACACTTCTTCAATAATGAAAGGTCCTTCCCATTTTGACAGTAGTTTTCCTGCAAAAAATCTGAGGCGAGACCTATACAATAGAACTTTCTCACCAACATGGAATTCTCTCTTAAGAATTCGCTTGTCATGCCATCTTTTAACTTTTTCCTTAAAGAGCCTAGCATTCGCATATGCTTCACTCCTCCATTCATCTAAAGAACTTAAGTCAAACAATCTTTTTTCACCAGCAAGCTTACAATCTCTATTGAGTTCTTTAACTGCCCAATAAGCTTTGTGTTCTAATTCTAAAGGTAGGTGACAAGCTTTCCCATAAACTATTTTATAAGGATACATCCTCATAGGGTTTTTATAGGCAGTCCTATAAGCCCATAAAGCATCATTCAACTTTTTAGCCCAATTTTTCTAGATCTATTAACGTTTTTTGCAAGATGGATTTAATTTCTCTATTTGATAACTCTACTTGCCCACTAGTTTGGGGGTGATAAGCTGAAGCGATTCTATGATTAACATCATATTTAGCAAGGGTCTTTCTAAAACCACCATGAATGAAATGAGAACCTCCATCGGTCATGAGATACCTAGGCACTCCAAACCTAGGAAAGATAACATCCTTAAGCATTTTTAGAGAGGTCTCCCTGTCAGCACTCTTCGTAGGTATGGCTTCCACCCACTTAGTAACATAATCAACGACAACAAGAATATGAGTATAACCTTTCGAGGGAGGAAAAGGACCCATAAAGTCAAATCCCCAACAGTCAAAGGGTTCAATAACTACAGAGTAGTTCATAGGCATTTCACTGCGTCTAGAAATATTACCAACACGCTGACACTCATCACAAGATAAAACAAATTTTCTTGCATCTTTAAAAAGGGTAGGCCAGTAGAAACCTGATTGTAGCACCTTTTGCCCAGTTCTATCTCCCGCATGATGTCCTCCATAGGCACTACCATGACATTTCCGCAATATCTCCTTTTGTTCATATTCTGGAACACATATTCGCATAATACCATCCACTCCTTCTTTATATAAATGTGGGTCATCCCAAAAATAATGCCTCAAATCGTAAAAGAACTTCCTTCTTTGCTGAGCTGTGAAAGTTGGAGGCAAATACTTGGAGACAATAAAGTTAGCATAGTCAACATACGAAGGGCTCCCTCATGAGCTTACCTCTATTGCTGCCAACTTCTCATTCAGGAAACTATCATTAACAGACATAGGATCAAAAGAGATATTTTCCAACCGAGATAAATTATCAGCAATAGGATTTTCATCACCTTTCCTATCTACAATATGTAGATCAAACTCTTGTAAAAGCAGCACCCATCTAATAAGCCTAGTCTTAGCATCCTTCTTCGTCATAAGATACTTAATAGCAGCATGATCAGTATGAATAGTGACTTTTGAGTCTACGATATAAGGTCTAAACTTATCACAAGCAAAAACAACAGCCAGGAATTCTTTTTCAGTAGTAGCATAATTCCTTTGAGCAGCGTCAAGACTTTTACTAGCATAATGAATAACGTTTAACTTTTTATCTATTCGTTGCCCAAGGACAGTACCTACAACAAAATCACTAGCATCACACATTATTTCAAAGGGTAAACTCTAATCAGGTGGTTGAACGATAGGAGATGTAGTTAAAGCCTTCTTAAGAGTTTCAAAAGCTTCCTTACAATCATCATCAAAAACAAAGGGTACATCTTTTTGAAGAAGATTAGTGAGGGGTTTTGATATCTTAGAGAAATCTTTAATAAACCTTCTCTAGAAACCAACATGACCAAGGATACTACGAATACCTTTGATGTCTCTTGGGCAGGGCATTTTCTCAATTGCCTCAACTTTAGCTCTATCCACTTCTATGCCTCTTTCGGAAACCTTATGCCCAAGGACAATCCCTTCATTAACCATGAAGTGGCATTTCTCCCAATTAAGAACAAGATTAGTTTCTTCACACCTATGCAAAACTTTATCAAGGTTGTGCAAACAATTATCAAAAGAAGTTCCATAGACGGAGAAGTCATCCATGAACACTTCCACAATTTCCTCACAAAAACCATGAAAGATAGCAGACATGCATCTTTGAAAAGTAGCAGGAGCATTACATAAACCAAAAGGCATACGTCTATAAGCATAGGTTCCGTAAGGGCATGTAAAAGTAGTTTTTTCTTGATCTTGTTGTTTAACAGCTATTTGAGAGAAACCGGAATATCCATCAAGAAAACAAAAATGGGTCTTTTTAGACAACCTTTCTAACATTTGATCGATAAAAGGAAGTGGGTAATGATCTTTCTTAGTAACCTTGTTAACTTTCCTGAAATCAATGCACATTCTATAGCCTACTACTATTCTTTGGGGAATAATCTCATCATTATCATTAGGAACAACAGTAATTCCTCCTTTTTTAGGAACACAATGAACAGGACTAACCCATTCACTATCAGCAATAGGGTAAATAATACCAGCATCAAGGAGTTTCAATACCTCATTTCTTACCACTTCCTTCATCTTAGGATTTAGACGCCGTTGGTGCTCTACTACTGGCTTTGCATCTAGTTCTATATTAATAGCATGCTGACATATAGTAGGAGAAATCCCTTTTAAATCATCTAGAGTATAGCCCATAGCCCCTCGGTGTTTCTTCAAAACCTCCAATAATCATTCCTCTTCCTTCCCTGAAAGTTTAGAGCTAATAATAACAGGATATATCTTTTTATCATCAATGTAAGCATATTTAAGATCATCAGGGAGAGGTTTTAGATCGAAGACCGGATCCTTTTTAGGTGGCAATGTGGTACCCAAGTCTTCTACATGCAAGTTATGCTTAAGCATCTTAGGTTGACGACGGAGGATCTCGTCAATCTCATTCCTTTCTTCCATGAAGATCTCACTTTCGTGGTCTTCCATAAATTGGTGCAAAGCATTGTTAGGAGCAAGAGAAATAGAAGCAAGTTGTTGATGGCTCTGTGTATGGCATCCAGAAAAGTGCTAGTGCGATGATGATATAGAGCTCGTTGGGAACCCCAAGAGGAAGGTATGATGAGCACAACAGCAAGTTTCCCTCAGTTATGAAACCAAGGTTTAATCGAACCAGTAGGAGCAACGAAACACCCCAAAGGTGTAACTAGCTGAGCTTTGGCAGGGCGCACTACCGGTTCTAGTAGCAACGTGGAGACCTGCACAACACAACCACAGAACTTTGTCCCCAACTTGCGTGAGGTTGTCAATCTCACCGTGTTTTGCGGAAAACAAAGGATTAAACATATCGAATGGAAAGAAGTAAAAGTTTGCAGAAAGTAAACACAAAGCAGTAAATAGTTTGTAGATTGAATGTAAAAGACAAGGACCGGGATCCATAGTTCACTAGAGGTGGCTCTCCTTAGATAGATAACATGCTGGGTGAACAAATTACAGCGGGGCAATTGACAAACACCGAGAAAGCAATACATGCATATACTAATCATCTTGACTCCTTTGAGACTTGATTGGGCATTACAACATTATACATAGACTGCCATCCAACTGCATATATGACTAATAATCCACCTTCAGGTTATCATCCGAACCCCTCCAGTATTAAGTTGCAAGCAACAGATTATTGCTTTACGAACTGCGTGTAAAGTAAACAATACGATTGTTCTATGAACAAAGGATTGTTGTTTTCTCCCTAGTAGCAACAACACATCTAGTACCTTAGAGATTTCTGTCACTTCCCCAAATTACCAAAGGCATGAACCCACTATCGAGCATAAATACTAACTCTTGGAGTTGCTAGCATCTACTTGGCCAAGATAGCTACTAACAACGGAAAGCATGCAAGATCACACATAACAAAGACATGATAGAATCAATAATCAATCTGAAATAGCATCTCAATATCCATCGGATCCCCGCAAACACAACATGTATGATTACAAATAGATGATCTTGATCATGAACAGAGTTCACAAGATCTAAACATGAAAGCACAAAGGAGGAGAACCAGCCATCTAGCTACTACATGGATCCGTAGTCCAAGGATGAACTACTCACGCATCACACCGGAGGCTTGCATGGTGATGAAGAAGGCCTCCAGGGTGAATTCCCCTCTCCCGCAGGGTGCCGGGAAGAGCTTCAGATCCCTCCCGATCTAGGGATGGAGATGACGGCGGCTACAGACTCTTTCGTGGATTTTTGATCGGGTACTTAGGGTTTACGTCCCGAGGGCATCTTATAGTCGGAAGGGGAGGCCGAGGGGGTGCCGGGAGCGGCCACACCACCCCCTGGCGCAGGCCAGGCCTGGCCGCGCGGCCAGGTGGTGTGGTGGCCCCCTGGCCCCTCTCCGTCTCATATTTTGGCACTTGATGACCTCCGAAAAATAGGCACTTTGGCTTTTGTCCCGTACAATTCCGAGAATATTAATTTTCTGACTTTCCTCGAACCAAAAACAGCAGAAAACAGGCAGCTGGCACTGTGGCTCTTGTTAATAGGTTAGTCCAAGAAATCATATGAAAAGTACTCCAAAGTTGGAACAAAACAGAAGAAAGTGGATAAAACCAAGCATGGAACATCAAAAATTATAGATACATTTGCAATGTATCAACATCCCGAAGGTTAACTCCTGCTCGTCCTCGAGTAGGTAAGTGATAAAAAGAAAGAATAAGTTTTGAGGTGACATGCACCATCAAAGACTTGATCAAAGTATTTGTAAAACATTCAAAGCTGGGATCATAGTACTTCAATCATAGCATGAAAGACAAAGTTCTAGCAATAAGCAAAGAAACTATGATGCAACATGAAAATGCACAAACAAAAGATTCATGAATAATAATGCTTTGCAAGACGTTTGTTTGTTTCACATAAAGAAAACATAGCATACTAGTATTCAGCTTGTCCCTCATAGAATAGCAAATATAAATGCATAGGAAACCTTCAAAGTTCATAAGAGTGACTAGATACAATAGTTTAAAACAAGCAATATCAAAGTATGCAACAATCAACTAGTCTTGGGACAATGCACATAGAACTAAGAATGACCACTATGCTCTCAAAGTAAGTGCATAAAGATAGAAGATGGAGACTCAAATATAATGGTGGAAGAAAGGCCTTTGTAAAAAGGAAGTAGGGATTCAAGTCTCATAAAGAGCTTCCAAAAATTATGGTACTTATAGCTTTCAGCTCTCATTGCCCCTATCATAAGCATCTTGAAGGTGATTAAGGTTAAAGTGACACAACTAAGAGGATATGCTTGACAAGTTATAAACCGAAATCTCATGCCCCTTACTTACGAAGACCGATCCTCATGCTACTCAACTTCAGTCACGAGCAAGCTCTTGTCATTGTAAGTATATGTGTATCATTAAGAACCGCCAACGGGGTACCCCTTGCACATGATACGGGAGCTTTCCCATAATCAAAATGACAAGGCAAGCAGACAATGAGCATCTCAACGATATTTTTATTTGCTATTTGCATAGGTTTTTATTGAGGAGCTTCATAGAATGCTCATTATGGTGATGCTGCAAGTTTCCACCATGATTAGGCATGGCTTGGGCTAGCAGCCCAAGCGTTTCTCTAACACACATACAAACTCCATGGTCTTACAAGTTCCACTTTTATTTCACACCGCCGGGATTCGTAAGCAAAAGAACATGATATCAACGGGGTACAAAGTACAAGTGCAATGTTGAAAGCGTTCCCCATGAAACATGGTTCTGCTAATTTCAACTTATAAAGCGCAAGCATATACGCAACAAAGAAGGACCCAATGGTTCAAGTTTATTAGAGGCAATAAAGTAAAGTGTTCCGTCAAGTTCGTGAGAGCTTTAATCACTAGTTTTCTCATAACAAGTTTAATTTGGAAGGTAAACAAAAGCAAAAATATACTTGGAATAACATAAGCTAGTAGGTAGGTATGGTGGACTCTTTGGAATAACTTGGTTTAGGGAGTTGGATGCATGAGTGGAACTCATACTTTGTTGTGGAGGCTAGCAAAAGACTGGGAGCGACAAACTAAGAGAGAAATAATGGCCATAATCATGCAGAGCGACAAAACGTCATTGATCAAAGCATAAAGTGATACTACAAGTTGAAAACTAAAGGATCATAAAGGCTATGGTGACTTGAGATAGTCATAACATGGTGTAAGCATGTGCCAAGTCAACCCAAATAAAGAATCAAAGGAGAATACCACTATACTATGCTTTAATATGCTAAAACAACGCATGATTCATCCAAGGCACATTAAGAAATCTCAATTGTCTATAACAAGTCATGCTACAGTGAAGAATACTAAGCATAAAGCCAAAACAATATCAAGCATGGCATGACAAAGCATATGCCACAGTCAAAAACAAGCTCTTTTTACCACATAAGCATGAACTTTCCTACTCTTTTCCAAACCAAACCAAACTATTTCCAAACCAATGTATGAAAGAGGGGGTCCAACCAATTTATTCAGAAAACTAAGAAAACCAAGCAAACGAAAAACCAAAACGAAAATGAAAAATAAGACTCTCCAAGAACAACACAACTGTGCATGAAACAATAAAAATGAAGCGTTTGGAAGAAACCTGGGATTTTTATTGATGAAGAGGGGATGCCTTGGGCATCCCCAAGCTTTGACGCTTGTACTTCTTGGATATTTCTTGGGGTGACACACGTGGCATCCCCAAGCTTGAGCTTTAGTCCATCCTTCATCTCATTACTCATTCCTTCCATACACCTGAAATTTTCCTTCATACAAAACTTCACACAATCTCATTAGCAACATTAGTGCACTCAAGATAAATAAGTCTTAAGGTTCAGTTCTAACACCAAATAAACTTCCATTAGAACACTAGCTACTGTAGCACTTCCTCAAAAAGCTCAATTCCCCAAAAGAACTCAAAAAGGAACCAACAAGAAGCAAATGCAGAAAATGGCAGAAATCTATCAAAACAGACCAGCAGGTAAAGACGAATTTTTTCGAAGACCTTCTGTTGCTCAAATCAAAAAGTGTTGAACTAACGAAAGTTATATAACAACCTGGGGCAGAAGCACAAAAATTCACGCCTCAAAAAGACGTTCAGAGATTTTACACGAATGTTTACGGTGAAGCATAAAAATCTGTTTCGAGACAGCAACTTTCCCAATCATTACTTCTCTCTCATTAGAGGTTACTCTTGGCACAAAAAAACAAATAAAAAGGATAAGGAGCGGTTATTACTGAAGTAATAACTTCCAAGACTCATCTAAAACTTTTGGGTTATCTCCCAATAAGTACTTTTCTTTAACGCCTTTAAGTTAGGCATGATAGTTTGTGAAGGTGCTGTCATAAGAAATATGAATTGAAGTAAAAGAGAGCATCAAGAAGCAAATTCAAAACACATTTAAGTCTAACCCTCTTCCTATGCATAGGAATCTTGTAAGAAAATAAATCAAAGAAGCACATAGTAACAAGAATGGGTAGATAAAACAAGAGCAACTTCAAAACTTTCAGCACATAGAGAGGTGTTTCAATACCATGAAAACTTCTACAACCATATTTTCCTCTCTCATAATAATTTTGAGTAGCCTCATGAATAAACTCAACAATATAACTATCACATAAAACACGCTTTTCATGATCTACAAGCACTAGAGCTTTATTATAAACATTTTCAAAAGAATCCTCAGGAACATGACATTCATCCTCCTTTGGTAAGCATGGGGGACAATCAAATAATGTAAGAGGTAAAGAGTTACTCTCATTAGAAGGTAGGGATGGGTAGATCCATTCTTCCTCCTCTTGATCATCACTCTCCTCCTCTTTTTCATCCAATGAGCTTCTAGTTTCAGCAATTTCTTCTTCCATAGGCTCCTGCAAGGCATTAGTCTCTTCCATTGGTGGAGAGCATCTATTAAGATATTCAAGAATATAGCCATTTTCTACCTTGTAATTGATGTCTATGCACTTATATTCTTGTAGACAGTTGTTGGGACTCCAAGTGCAGAGGTTTGTAGAACAGCAGCAAGTTTTCCCTTAAGTGGATCACCCAAGGTTTATCGAACTCAGGGAGGAAGTGGTCAAAGGTATCCCCTCTCAAGCAACCCTGCAATCAAGAGACAAGAAGTCTCTTGTGTCCCCAACACACCCAATACACTTGTCAGGTGTATAGGTGCACTAGTTCGGCGAAGAGATAGTGAAATACAAGTGGTATGGATATAAGACAACGGTGCCAGAGAATAGCTTAATGGCGTGGAAGAGACTAAAGTAAAACTGAAATAAAGATGGAAGCAAGTAAACATGTAACAAATCTAGTAGCAAACGAAGTTTCAATGCTTAGAAACAAGGCCTAGGGATCATACTTTCACTAGTGAACACTCTCATATAAATATCTTCTCTTTATGATACTATTCTTAACTACTCTCCAGTTAAACACTCTAATCGATGGTAGGGCTATCACAACACACCTCAAAGTTCATCTTTCCCATCTAGAAACCCCACACTGTCACCTTGAGTACTAGATGAGTCCAACAAACACCACAATTTCATAAAGACATCCAACTCCAAATATAACTCATAACAAGTATTTGTAATCTCTAGCCTAAGTGCCACCATGGTGTGCACACTGTTAACTTCACACACATGGGGAGAGCAGAGATCTATTAAAGCACTTGAGTAGCAAGGTAGATCTATAGATTACAAAGCTCATGATCACAATATGATCATGCATAGAGAGAGATGAACACATAGCTACCGGTAGAACCCTTAGCCTCGAGAGAGAACTACTCCCTCCTCATCATGGGAATCAACAACGGTGATGGAGATCGATGGAGATGGCTCCGGGGGCACTTCACCGTCCCGGCAGGGTGCCGAAACAGAGACTTTCTGTCCCCCAAATCTACCCTTCGGTGGCGGTGGCGCTACAGAACTTTTCGTGGCTAGAGGCTTGATTATTTAGGGTTTTGGTATCGGGAGGCTCTTATAGGCGAAGGAGGCAAGGTCGCTGGCCGGCCAGGGGGCCCACACCATGCCCTGGCGTGGCCTAGGCTGGCCCGTGCCAAGGGGGGGTGTGGCCACCCTGTGGCCCCTCTCCGACTCTCCTTCTGGCTCCGTGAGTCTTCCGGGAAAATAGTAACTTTGGCTTTTGTCCCGTGCAATTCCGAGAATATTCATTTTCTGACTTCCTGGAACCAAAAACAGCAGAAAATAGGCAACTGGCACTATGGCATCTTGTTAATAGGCTAGTCCAAGAAATCATATGAAAAGTACTCCAAAGTTGGAACAAAACACAAGAAAGTAGATAAAACCAAGCATGGAACATCAAAAATTATAGATACATTTGCAATGTATCAGTAATTATCAAAGCAAAATTTAAGTATATCATAAACCTCATATTTATAAGGTGAATCATCAATATTTTTAAGCAAACTAGCAAGTTCAAATGCACCCTTCCAAGTAATAAATTCTTCAATTTGTTCCACATCATAAAAGTCATAATTCCATTTAACATAAGAAGATATGGTAACATTATCATTATACTCACATTGAAAAGCGAGGTGTTTATACCTCCTACAGCAACAAGATTTATCAAAGCAATAAGTAACATTATAAGTAGAGCACACGTTTCTAGCAATGGTATATAATTTATCAATCTGTTCCCATAAGAGTTTCCCTTTTTGTGACAAGCAGTGTTCCTTATAATAATATTTTTGTTCTTTCGTGAACCCACCTAGCCAATAAGATTCAGTTTCAAAGAAACCAACCATTGATAGAAAGCATGACAAAGCAAGGCAATAATAGACCAACAACTATAGTAGGAACTAATTTTTTTGTGTTTTTGATAAAGAAACAAGTAAACAAAGCAAAAAGAAACTAAGCAAAACAAAAATAACAAAGTAAAGAGATTGGTTATGAGGGACTCCCCTTGTGAAGATGTCCTTAACTCCCCGGCAACGGCGCCAGAAAAATCTTTGAAGGCGTGTAGTTGATGTAGGAGCTTTTTTTTCTTCATTTCTCGACAACGTCGCCAGAAAAATGCTTGATGGCTCTGTGTATGGCGCCCAGAAAAGTGATGGTGTGATGATGATGTAGAGCTCGTTGGGAACCCCAAGAGGAAGGTATGATGAGCATAGTAGCAAGTTTCCCTCAGTTATGAAACCAAGGTTTAATCGAACCAGTAGGAGCAAGGAAAGACTCCAAAGGTTTTACTAGCTGAGCTTTGGCAGGGCGCACTACCGGTTCTAGTAGCAACATGGAGACCTGCACAACACAACCACAGAACTTTGTCCCGAACTTGCGATGAGGTTGTCAATCTCACCGTGTTTTGTGGAAAACAAAGGATTAAACGTATTGAATGGAAAGAAGTAAAAGTTTGCAGAAAGTAAACACAAAGCAGTAAACATATTGTAGATTTAATGTAAAAGACAAGGACCGGGATCCATAGTTCACTAGAGGTGGCTCTCCTTAGATAGATAACATGCTGGGTGAACAAATTATAGCGGGGCAATTGACAAACACCGAGAAAGCAATACATGCATACACTAATCATCTTGAATCCTTTGAGACTTGATTGGGCATTACAACATTATACATAGACCGCCATCCAACTGCATCTATGACTAATAATCCACCTTCAGGTTATCATCCGAACCCCCTCCAGTATTAAGTTGCAAGCAACATATTATTGCTTTACAAACTGCGTGTAAAGTAAACAATACGATTGTTCTATGAACAAAGGATTGTTGTTTTCTCCCTAGTAGCAACAGCACATCTAGTACCTTAGAGATTTCTGTCACTTCCCCAGATTACCAGAGGCATGAACCCACTATCGAGCATAAATACTAACTCTTGGAGTTGCTAGCATCTACTTGGCCAAGATAGCTACTAACAACGGAAAGCATGCAAGATCACAAATAACAAAGACATGATAGAATCAATAATCAATCTGAAATAGCATCTCAATATCCATCGGATCCCCGCAAACACAACATGTATGATTACAAATAGATGATCTTGATCATGAACGGAGCTCACAAGATCTAAACATGAAAGCACAAAGGAGGAGAACCAGCCATCTAGCTACTACATGGATCCATAGTCCAAGGATGAACTACTCACGCATCACACTGGAGGCTTGCATGGTGATGAAGAAGGCCTCCAGGGTGAATTCCCCTCTCTGGTAGGGTACCAGGAAGAGCTTCAGATCCCTCTCTATCTAGGGATGGAGATGACGGCGGCTACAGACTCTTTCGTGGATTTTTGATCCGGTACTTAGGGTTTACGTCCCGAGGGCATCTTATAGTCGGAAGGGGAGGCCGAGGGGGTGTCGGGAGCAGCCACACCACCCCTTGGCGCGGGCCAGGCCTGGCCGCGCGGCCAGGTGGTGTGGTGGCCCCCTGGCCCCTCTCCGTCTTGTATTCTAGGACTTGATGACATCCGAAAAAATAGGCACTTTGGCTTTTGTCCCATCCAATTCCGAGAATATTCATTTTCTGACTTTCCTAGAACCAAAAATAGCAGAAAAGAAGCAACTGGCACTATGGCTCTTGTTAATAGGTTAGTCCAAGAAATCATATGAAAAGTACTCCAAAGTTGGAACAAAACACAAGAAAGTGGATAAAATCAAGCATGGAACATCAAAAATTATAGATACATTTGCAATGTATCAGTTGTTCAACTCTTAAATCCTCATTATGGGTTTCATTTTCACAAGGTTCTTTAGTAAATTTTGAAAAATTAAACTCATAAGATTCCCCATCAAACTTAGTCAAGATTTTCTCCCTTCTGTAATCTATAATAGACCCATAAGTACTCAAGAAAGGTCAACCAAAAATGATGGGATAAGTTTTACTAGCAGCTGAACCAAGTACTAGAAAATCAGCAGGATATTTAATCTTACCACAAAGAACTTCTACATCCCGCACAATACCGATTGGAGAGATGGTCTCTCTATTAGCAAGGTGAATAACCACATCAATCTCTTCCAACTCGTAGGGACTGATTTCATGCATAATTTCTTTATAAAGCTCATAAGGAATAGCACTTGAACTTGCACCAATATCACACAAACCATAATAGCAATGATCACCAATTCTAACAGAAAGCACAGGGAAACTAGCCTTTTTAGTTCTATTAGGATGTGAGACAATATTAGAAGTTTCCTCACAAAAGACTATGTGTCCATCTTCTACACTTTTAGTGACAAGATCTTTAACAATTGCTACAACAGGTTCAATGTTTATTTGTTCATCAGGTTTCACAGTTCTCTTTTCACTTTTAGTGATTACACTAGTTATCATAGGATGATCCTTTACCTTATCTGGGAAGGGTATCTTCTCGATATAAGGTTCAGGTAAGATGTGATCAATAGTGCAATACTCAGTACTCCCAACAGGAACACAGTCAACAATATCTTTATAAGGTGCATGGTACTTGCTCCATCCTTTTTTGGGATTTCAATATAAGAAGCAAAAGCCTTAAAACAATTTGTAATAACTTGTAAATCAAGACCATAAGCATTACTAATATTTTGAAAGTCATCAGTTCCCATAAAAGATTCAATGCATTCATAATCATAATTTATACCTGGCTTTCTTCCTTTGTCATTCTCCCATGCTTCAGCATTGTCTTGAATGCGGTCCAGAAGATCCCATTTAGCTTCTTCTTCCATGCGAGTGAATGATCCAGCACAAGAAGCATCCAATAAATCCTTATCATGAAGAGAAATCCTTGTATAAAAGTTATTGATAATAATATTGTTGGGGAGCTCATGAATGGGACATTTGAGCATTAGTAACTTCAATCTCCCCCAAGCTTGTGCTATACTCTCTCCATCAAGAGGACAAAAGTTGTATATTTGATTCTGATCTTTATGAATCTCACTAGGAGGATAAATTTTTGAATAAAATAGAGGTACTATTTCCTCCCATTCAAGAGCTTGACCATTCTTCAGTAGCTTATACCATTCCTCAGCTCTTCCTTTTAGTGATAATGAGAATAACTTCTTCTTGACTTGATCTGTAATAATACCTGCACACTTGAACAACCCGCATAATTCATGTATAAAGAGCAAATGATCACCGGGATGGACAGTTCCATCCCCAACATAGTAGTTATCCATAACACGATCAATAATTCTCGTAGGTATTTTAAAAGTATCATTCTCAGCGGGTGGTGGTACATCTACTACCTTAGTAGTTGTAGTAGCATTACGAAATAAGAAATTCAGCGAATTATCCATATTGAAAATAAAGCAACTAACAGAAATAAACAATACTCACAGTAGAGGTTTCCTTTACCAGTTCCACTCTCCAATAGCGCTTCACTCCCCGGCAACGGCGCTAGAAAATAGTCTTGATGACCCACAAGTATAGGGGGTGTATCGTAGTATTTTCGATAAGTAAGAGTGTCGAACCTAACGAGGAGCAGAAGGTGCTGGCTAGTGGTATGGATCAGGAATTCTCTGCAAATACTTAGCAAATGGATTTTTAGGGGGTTTTGATAAAGCAAGTAAGTAAAGTACGAGTAAATAAAAGACAATAGGAATAAATGCAGCAAGTGGCTCAATCCTTTATTCAGCAAAGGACAAGCTGGTTGTATTACTTAAGATGACCAAACGTTCTTGAGGACACACGGGATTTCTGTCAAGTGCTTTCGCTTCGTATAGTTGATTAATCTTCTTTAGTTTGCTAAGTGTTGTGTGGGTGAACCTATGCTAATATACCGACCTTCCTAGGACTAATACATACTTGTGATTATACTCCTTGCAAACATCCGTAAGTACAAGAAAGTAATTAAGGTAGAAACCTAACCACATCTTTAAACTCTAAGACCCTAACGTCCCTTGTGCAATGGTTTCCTAACGGGGGTTCAGGTTTCTATCACTTCGGCAACCCCTACGATTAGTAGCCAAATACACAATGCATTCCCCTAGGCCCATATAGGTGAAGTATCATGTAGTCTACGTTCACATGACACCACTAGAAGAAGTACACCACAACTTAAATATCAAACTATTGAATCTTTCTCAACACAACTCCACTACTAACAACATGACTTCTCCCATGTCCTCAAGAACAAAACGAACTACTCACAAGACATCATATGGATCATGATAAGAGATGGAATAATGATGTATAAAAATCTGAACATAAACAATAATTCAATGGTTCACTCAATAGCATCAACTACAAGGAGTAATCAACACCGGGAAAGTTTCCCCTAAGAACTATGCAAGATTCAACCCAATTGTTACAACAATATGGAGATGGTGATGATGGTGCTGATGGTGATGATGGTGGTGATGATGATGATGATCCCGATGAAGTCCAGCTTGATGGTGGTGTTGATGGCGATGATCTCCCCTCTCCGGAAAGGAATTCCCCCGACAGAAATCTGTCTGCGGGAGAGATCTTTCTCTCTCGGTGTTTTCTGCCTTGCAGAGGCGGCGGAATCTTTCTGTGGTCGCTCTCCAGGTATTAGGGTTTTGTGGAGATAATATACGCCAAAGGGGAGAGCTGGAGGTGGGCCAGGGCGTCCACACCACCTGGTGGCGCGGCCTAGGGTGACCCGCGCCAGGGGGTGGTGTGGGCCCCCTGTGGCCCATCTCCACTCCTCCTTCTGGCTTCCTTCGTCTTCTGGAAAAATAGGATTTTCCATATATTTTCCCAGATTTTCTGATGTTCGCGAATTTTGCCTCCAAACGACACCTTTTCCATCAAAATCCTGACTGCAGTGGTCCATGCTCCAAAAGTCATCAACCATGCAAAAACAGGTGAAATAACATAAGTATCATCTCTTAATAAGAAATATATCAATGAATAACAGTAAATTATGATATAGAATAGTGATGCAAAATGGACGTATCAACGATCAGGGGAGATGTGGGGAAAAGGGATCGTGTAATCACTAGAACCCTTCCGGGGATAGGTGTTTTTAGTGGCGTTATTATTTAACTCATTTAATTATAAACTTAGTCTAAAATCCTTTTTGCAATTATAAATGTAGAGATGGCTCACCGTGAAGCTTACTTTGACGTTGATGAGTGGGTAGTTGGTGAGAAACTTGGACTTGATGGATCCAACTTCCCTAGTTGGCTTGTGCGCCTGAATGATCTCCTTACTAGGAATCATGTGGTAGATTACATACGCCGCATGATGAAATTGTCCGAGCCTGACAGCATTCAGACCCGACGAGAGTGGGCAGACCGCTACTATCGCTAAGAGATGTCAACATTCGTCCAGATCATAATGCATTACAGAAAGGTGGATGAACTGCATCCTCTTATGGGTGATCTTGATCCATATATGATGGTAGATCAGCTAAGAGCAGAGTTCATAAGCCATGTGTGCATGTGGAAGCATGAGCTGCTTGGAGAGTTCCTTTCCATAAAGATTGAGGAACACACTTGTCTGAAGAGTCACTTGGAGCGCATGCTTGATGCACATATGAGACTGGTTTACTTCGTGGACCACTGGATGACTGAGTGATTTGCGATAGGTGTGTTGCTTTGATCACTGCCTCCCAGCTACGAAGGACATGTCCGGAGTAGCATTATGTGTGGTGATATGGAAATAATGGATTTCTCGGATTTCATATTACGTTTCAGAAAAGTAAAGGTTGAACCAATCGCTGGAGAGGCCATTGATGACGAAGGTATATATTTGATATACAATTTTATAAATGTTATACTCAGTGTTAAAGTATTGGGATTTCTATTTTCGTGCCCTTGGTTCGTTAGTTGTACTCAGTTTTCCCCAACCGCTTAGTTTTTCCTCACTTTTCCCCTCCCTCCATTCTGAAAACCTCAGATGCGCTCGGACGGGGGATGCCGTCAGGTCAAAGGCTTCACCGTTACATGCTGACAGGTGGGACCGTGTTGGGGCGGGTTCTACGTTGAGCGTTATGTTACGTCGCCTCGACCGTTATGTGCTGACGGGTGGGGCCGTGTTGGGATGGGTCCTGCATACGTGGTGAAGGGTGGGGCCCCATTGGGACGGGTCTTGCATACATGGTGAAGGGTGGGGCTGCAAGGAGACACGTCGGACCGGCCATTCTCGCACTAAGCCTAAAACAACTCCCACACTGCCCATCCGCTCCGCTCCCCCGCCGTCGTGCCCTCCTACCTGAGAGCCCCTCCTACCTTATGTCGTCTTCGGCCCCCGAGCCGCCCTTCCCCCTAGCCGTGGAGCCTACTCTGGCTCCGCTTCCTCCCCCGCTAGATCTACCCCTTTCGTGGAATAGTATGCGACACCGGCGGGTGTACCGGTCCTCCCCGTAGAGCGCGGAGAAGATTGGGTGGAATCGTAGGGATCTAACACATGGATTCCATCTGGGTAAGTATTGTTTCCCTTTGTGGATTGATTATAGGTAGTAATTTAGCGTGAATCACCAGTGCTCAGCTAACTGCCTTGCTTTTCGAACAGGATTGATCCAACGTTGGCATTTCGGCTGGCGGTTAAACTGGATACTAGCATAATTCGTGGTTGTGAATGGTATCTCTCTGGATTTTACTTCCCATCGGTGGTTGCAACCTCCATAACTCTCAGAGATTTGAAAGATAAAATATATTCTAAATTCCCCTGGAGCAATAGCAATTCAGTTGATTTGCAATATTTCAACATTAGCAAGCAAAGATTGCTCCCACTAACTAGCGAAGCTGATCTGGTAATGCTTTTCTCTTTGAATGCAACCAAATGTTTTGGTCGAATTCGTCTCCATGTGCAACCTAAAGTTGAACACACGGGAAAGAGGGCTAAAGCATCATCTGGTGGTCAGGCATCATCAGGTGGTTGGGCATCATGTGTCTCTGTTGTCTCTGCTAATAGTGTGCGCCCCCGCGCTCCTTGTAGGTCCATAGTAGTACCATCTATTTGCACTGCGAGTGTAAGACAAATCGCTCGTGCGACCGATGTGTAGGATGAAGCAGAGTTTGCCGAGGGAGCGCCTCCACTAGATGATGAGGATGAGTTGATGTTTCCTGAATTGGTAGATAGATTCAGTAAACATGCACTAGAGGATCAATACACGGAGGAATTGGCCCATGGTGCCAGATTTGATGACACTGATGAAGAAGAGAATGAGGAGAACAATGACAGTCTCGTTTTAGCCGAGTACGATGGTGAGGATTTGCCAGTAATTGAGTGGGACAGGAATGATCCTAAGATTTTAGAAGGCACCGTATTTGAAACAATGCAGGACTATCGTAATGCCCTTACTACATATTGCATCTTCACCAATAATGATTATGTTGTTATTAAGAGTGAGCCAATAAGGTTCACAGTGAAGTGCCCATACAAGAGGTGTAGGTGGAGGATGCACACATCCACTATGCTCAAGAGTAGTTTGGTTCAGGTATTACAACCAGTTGTGTATTTTAGATCATTGTGTAGAATTTGTTAACTATACTTGACATTTTCATTATGTTTCAGATAAAAGGTAACTGATTCGAACATTCTTGTACACCTCAAGGGGGAGATCCAAAGGACAAAACAAAACTAGCAAAGACTAGGTGGTTGGCAGATGCAATCATGGATTGGATGAGAGCGAACCCATCACTTGATGCAACAACGCTCATAAAAAAGTTTCTGAAAATTTTAATATTATAGTACCTTACATGAGGATGTTCTATGCAAAGGAAATGGCTCTTGATAGGATCAATGGTCCATGGAATGAAAGTTTTCAGTTGCTTTACAGCTTCAAAGCTGAAGTGGAGATGGCTAGTCCAGGTAGTGTTGTACAGATAGACAGATATATAGTTCAGTACAAAATAAGAGGGAAGACAATGGAGAAGGAGTGCTTTAGAAGGGCTTTTGTTTGTTTCAAAGCTTGCTGGCAAGGGTTTCTGGATGGTTGCATGCCTTATTTGGCCGTGGATGCAATAACTCTTCATGTCAGATTTAAAGGACAACTAGTAGCCGGTACTGCAGTTGATGGCCACAATTGGATGTTCCCTGTTTCTTTTGGAGTTTTGGAGATTGAGTCAGAGGAAAGTTGGACTTGGTTTCTGGAGAATTTGCGCGACCTTATAGGTCATCCACCAGGATTTACTATCCACATGGACGCTTGCAAAGGTTTGGAGAAAGCTGTAGAAGCAGTATTTCCCGGAGTGGAGCATAGGGAATGTATGCGACACTTAGTGCAGAATTTTACAAAGAAATTCAAGGGTAAAGTTTATACTGACAACCTATGGCCAGCTTCATACACATGTAGTTTGAGGAAGCATATGTATCATTTGGAAGTGTTGTATAAACAAAAACCTGCGGTGAAGGAGTACTTGGATGCACATCATGGAATGGTGTGGTCAAGAAGCCAATTCAATGAAATTTGCAAGGTAGACTATGTGACAAGTAACCTTGCAGAGAGTTTCAATGCAAAGGTCAAGTCATTGAAAGGGCTTATGTTGTGGAAAATATTTGATAAGATTAGGCAGATGATCATGATAAAGATCGGTTTGCGTCAAAGAATTGCATCAACAGTATATGATGGCCATCTCATCCTCCCATCTTTGATTAAGGCTTTGCATGCCAGGGCAAAACAATTGAAGATAAAATGCATTAGAAAAGGAATGGAGGCTGAGGTAATGTACATTGATAGTAAAGATAGGCAATGGAGGTATCTAGTGAGTTTGGCTGACAGGACATGCCATTGCAGGCAATGGCAGCTCCATGTGAAACCCTGCATACATGCATTGTTTTTCATGGGTGTTCTAGGAGGTGAAGAGAGTGAAGTTGATCAGTTCGTGCCGGAGTATTTCTCCGTTGCCAAATTTAGGGCAGCATATGCTCAGAATGTTCTAGCCTTGTTGGGAAAAGACCAATAGATGGAAGTGAATCCGAACTTCAAGCTATACCCTCCAGTTTTTACTAGACCAGCAGGTAGGCCAAGGAAGAATATGATGAGAGCTAGTGCAGAGGGTGGTGCACCACCTCGACGATGTAAGTGCAAACATTGTGGGATCCTAGGGCACATTGCTAGGCTTTGTAAAAATGCAGTGGACCTAGCTTATGGAATGGATGATCAGGCGGGAGCAGCAAATGCAGATGAGAATGAAGTATCTGAATGAGAGGAGAATGAAGGAATGGATACATTGCAGATTGAACAAACAGATCGAGAGGAGATTGAACCAGATGCAGGGGAGATTGAACCAAATACATGGGAGATTGAACCAGATGCAGGAGAGATTGAACCAATGGATCGAGAGGAGATCGAACCAAATGAAGGGGAGATTGCACCAAATGCATGGGAGATTGAAGCAATTTATTCATTGGAAGCATAGTTTAAAAGTAAAGGAATTACGCAAGAGGATATTGAAGAAATGATGCCAACGCATTTTGAACCGTATGAACCAATGAATCGAAACATGGTTGAACCAATTGTATGACAAACTGAAGCACTTGATTCATTTGATGCAGAGAAAAAGAACAAAGGGAACAAACGAAAGAAGCTGATGGTGGACTCCAAGAATATTCTAGCCAGGATCACCCGGAGCAAGGTGGTGAACTCCGAGAATATTCCAGCGATAAACACTAGGAGCAAGAAAAAAATGAATTTGAATTATTAATTTGAATTTGTATGATGAATTTGAACTACTATCAATGTTTGTATTGAATTTGAACTAATATCAATGTTTGTGACGCTTCCAAGTTTGTATGTTGGATAACCCCATAATGTATGTGTTATTGCAAGTTTCTATTGTCATGCACCTAGTTTCTTAGCACTGCTCAGTTTTGCCCTCGACATGTGGTCAACACATGGGGTTTAGCTAGTTCATGGCTTAAACCATAGCAAACGTTGACCAATTGATCCAAAATTTGGCACACTTGTGTATCCTGGATTGATTTACCATATGAAATTGGAAATTTTGGATTTACTTGTAATCAGCCACATTTTTCTTTTTCTAAGTGATTAAATTCAAATAAATGGTTTTAGGGTTAGTTTAATTCAAAAAAGAAGTCAAAACATAGTGCAACCTTCGCATGGAGGCTTGTTATGTTAGCTAAAACCTAGCATGAATAATAAAAGAAAAGGAAATAAAGGGAGATGGACTTCTCCCCTAAACCACTTCTTGGAATGAGCTACTAGCTATGAACATGCATGGCTTTCTACTCAGTCAACCTCCAAGATAACCCATCCCAAAACATACTTTGTCTAAATGAGGCCAAATTTGGCACACTTGTGTATCTTTGAGTTGCAAACAATATAATGTCGGCCAAGATGGATTATTTTGTTCAAATAACACATTTTCCATTTGTTATGCCAAAAGCTTGAATTTCCCTTAGTCATTTTTTTATCTGAGTGCCCTTGTTTTCCTTAGCTCTACTCAGTTTTCCCCTCCCGCTAAAGTTTTCCTCATTTTCCCCTCTCTCATGTCTCAGTTTGGCTAGCGCTCTGATTGGTCGAGATGTATGTCACACGGATCTTGGCCAACCACCATTGGATACATCATGATCCGACGGGCTGGAGGTCTCTCTCTCCCGATGGGCACACCTAACCTTGTATGGCGAGGAGAGCCCCACAGGCTGGATGTCTCTCCCTCCCTTTCCCTGGCGCATGTATACCAACCGCATCAACTAGCGCTCAGTTTGGCTGCGCTCTGATTGGTCAAGATGTATGTCACACGGATCTTGGCCAACCACCGCTGGATACATCATGATCCGACAGGTTGGAGGTATCTCTCTCCCGTTGGGCTACAGAGAGGAGAGCCCGACGGGCTGGATGTCTCTCCCTCCCTTTCCCTGTCGCACACATACCAGACGCATCTTCCTCCCCTCCTATCGATGTATGGCGGTGCAGACCTACGCGTGGGGGTTGGAACGGCTTGTGTCGGCGCGGATCTAAGCGCAGCTGCTAGAACAACGTGCGGCGGTGAGGATCTAACCGTTTCAAATTTTTGTCTCTGTCTGTCTCACTTCCGTTCACATCCTCAGACCCGTTGCTGATGAAAGACATCGATGGAAGCTATCATCCGCAACATCAGTGCAACGATGGTGGTACCGATAGTGGCCATCGATGAAAGACACCGATGGAAGCCATCATCCGCAACATCTACGGCTATGGTGCTGACAGTGGTCATCGATGCGACGGCGATTGAAGCCATCATCCACAACATCTACGACTGTGGTGCCAATAGTGGTCATCGATGCGAAGACGATTGAAGCCATCATCCGCAACATCACTGCGACGACACAGATCAAGCCCTCGTGAACCGAAGCTGTGGGAGGTAGGCCGCGGCCGTGGCTGGCACGTCGAGGTGCACTTCGACGGTGAAGGCCAGATGGGAGCACTTTGCCCGTACTTCTTGGAGTACACATATGGTAGGGAGGACGGCTAGCTCACCTTCCACTTAAAATTGGGACAAATTTAAGCCCAATTTGAACCAAAATTCCGTGACTTAAAATATATGTATGATTTGAATAAATTTGACATGTATTTGAGCCGTGAGACCGGTGGATATGCTCTAAAGCTGATTCATAAGTAGTAGTACTTGCTTTGACAATCTCCGGTGGGCTTGTATAAATTTGATTGAAATATGTATGATTTGAATCAAAATTGATATGTATTTGAGCAGTGAGGACGGTGGATATGCTCTAAAGCTGATTCATAAGTAGTACTACCTCCGACCCAAATTAGTTGATTTAATTTGACTAGATCGATTGTATCTTGAGGAATTTGAGTCAACTAACTTGGATTGACAATCTCAGCCACTAATTTGGAACAAGGAATGGATGTTGTCGCGAACGCTGCAACTCTACATGGCCGCCACGATGGCAGCGGCAGAATAGTCAAAACTGATAGGCCCCAACTTGACCCTCTAGGCATTTGGAACGCCAACTATGTGCAGCTAGATCCAATGACAAGCAACTCGGGCCCCGCAATGCATTATCTCGACAACCTTGGGACCGCTAGATCCAATGGCAAGCAACTCGAGTACCACAATGCATTCTCTTGACCACTTTAAGACTGCTAGATCCAACGACAAGCAACTCGGGCACCGCAATGCATTGTCTCGACAACTTTGGGACCGCTGATGGCTCAGTGTTGATGTAGAGCTCGTTGGGAACCCCAAGAGGAAGGTATGATGAGCACAACAACAAGTTTCCCTCAGTTATGAAACCAAGGTTTAATCGAACCTGTAGGAGCAAGGAAACACTCCAAAGGTGTTGCTAGCTGAGCCTTGGCAGGGCGCACTACCGGTGCTAGTAGCAACATGGAGACCTGCACAACACAACCATAGAACTTTGTCCCCAACTTGTGATGAGGTTGTCAATCTCACCGGTTTTGCTGAAAACAAAGGATTAAACGTATCGAATGGAAGGAAGTAATAGTTTGCAGAAACTAAACATAAAGTAGTAAATAGTTTATAGATTGTATGTAAAAGAAAAGGACCGGGATCCATAGTTCACTAGAGGTGTCTCTCCTTAAGATAGATAACATGCTGGGTGAACAAATTACAGCGGGGCAATTGACAAACATCGAGAAAGCAATACATGCATATACTAATCATCTTGACTCCTTTGAGACTTGATTGGGCATTACAACATTATACATAGACCGCCATCCAACTGCATCTATGACTAATAATCCACCTTCAGGTTATCAACCAAACCCCCTCCAGTATTAAGTTGCAAGCAACAGATTATTGCTTTACGAGTTGCGTGTAAAAGTAAACAATACGATTGTTCTATGAACAAAGGATTGTTGTTTTCTCCCTAGTAGCAACAACACATCTAGTACCTTAGAGATTTCTATCACTTCCCCAGATTACCAGAGGCATGAACCCACTATCGAGCATAAATACTAAATCTTCGAGTTGCTAGCATCTACTTGGCTAAGATAGCTACTAACAATGGAATGCATGCAAGATCACAAATAACAAAGACATGATAGAATCAATAATCAATCTGAAATAATATCTCAATATCCATCGGATCCCCGCAAACACAACATGCAGAATTACAAATAGATGATCTTGATCATGAACAGAGCTCACAAGATCTAGACATGAAAGCACAAAGGAGGAGAACCAGCCATCTAGCTACTACATGGATCCGTAGTCCAAGGATGAACTACTCATGCATCACACCGGAGGCTTGCATGGTGATGAAGAAGGCCTCCAGGGTGAATTCCCTTCTCCGGCAGGGTGCCGGGAAGAGCTTCAGATCCCTCCCGATTTAGGGATGGAGATGACGGCGGCTACAGACTCTTTCGTGGATTTTGGATTGGGTACTTAGGGTTTTCGTCCTGAGGGTAATATATAGGCGGAAGGAGAGGCCGAGGGGGTGCTGGGGTCGGCCAGACCACCCCCTGGCGCGGGCCAAGCCTAGCCGCGCGGCCAGGTGGTGTGGCTGGCCCCCAGCTCTTCTCCGTCTCGTATTCTGGCATCTGATGACTTCCAGAAAAATAGGCACTTTGGCTTTTGTCCTGTCCAATTCCGAGAATATTCATTTTCTGACTTTCCTCGAACCAAAAACAGCAGAAAACAGGTAGCTGGCACTGTGGCTCTTGTTAATAGGTTAGTCCAAGAAATCATATGAAAAGTACCCCAAAGTGTGGACAAAACACAAGAAAGTGGATAAAACCAAGCATGGAACATAAAAAATTATAGATACATTTGCAATGTATCAACATCCCCAAGCTTAACTCCTGCTCGTCCTCGAGTAGGTAAGTGATAAAAAGAAAGAATAATTTTTGAGGTGACATGCACCATCAAAGACTTGATCAAAGTATTTGTAAAACATTCAAGCTTGGATCATAGTACTTCAATCATAACATGAAAGACAAAGTTCTAGCAATAAGATAAAGAAACTATGATGCAACATGAAAAGGCACAAACAAAAGATTCATGAATAACAATGCTTTGCAAGACGTTTGCTTGTTTCACATAAAGAAAACATAGCATGATAGCATTCAGCTTGTCCCTCATAGAGTAGCAAATATAAATGCGTAGGACACCTTCAAAGTTCATAAGAGTGACTAGATACAAATAGTTTAAAACAAGCAATATCAAGTTATGCATCAATCAACTAGTCTTGGGACAATGCACATAGAACTAAGAATGGCCACTATGCTCTCAAAGTAGGTGCATAAAGATAGAAGGTGGAGACTCAATATAGTGGTGGAAGAAAGGCCTTCATAGAAGGAAGTAGGGATTCAAGTCTCATAAAGAGCTTCCAAAAATTATGGTACTTATAGCTTTCAGCTCTCATTGCCCCTATCATAAGCATCTTGAAGTGATTAAGGTTAAAGTGAACAAACTATGGTGTACATGCTTGACGAAGTATAAGTTAGAAATCTCATGTCCCTTATATACAAGAGCCGCTCCTCATGCTACTCAAGTTTAGTCACCGGTAAGTTCTTGTCATTGTAAGTACATGTGTATCATAGAGAACCGCCAACGGGGAGCCCTTGCCCGATGATATGGAAGAATCCCCATATCAAAATGACAAGGCAAGCAAACAACGAGCATATCAGCAATCTTCTTATTTACCATGGGAATATGGTGCTTTTTTCTCTCTTTCCTCTTTTCATAATCTCCTTTTTTCTCTTTTTCTCTTTTTTTCTCAATATAGGACTGTTTTTTATAAGAAGAATGCTTCATAGACAGCTCATTATGGTTACGCTACAGGTTTCCACCATGTCAGCATGGATTAGACCAGCGGCCCAGGCGTTTCTATAACACATATACATAACTCCATGGACTTACAAGCTCCCCTTTCATTTAACACTGACGACATCCATATACAAAAGAGCATGATATCAACTAGGTACAAGTACCAAGTGCAATGTTGAAAGCGTTCCCCATGAAAGCATGGTTCTGCTAATTCCCAACAAATAAGTGCAAGCATATACAGCATAGACGACACAATGGTTCAAGTTTATTAAGGGCAAGAAAAAGTAAAGTGTGCCATCAAGTTCGTGAGAGCTTTAATCACTAGTTTTCTCATAACAAGTTTAATGTGGAAGGTAAATAAAAGCATGAATATACTTGGAATAGCATAAGCTAATAGGTAGGTATGGTAGACTCTTTGGAATAACTTGGTTTAGGGAGTTGGATGCATGAGTGGAACTCATACTTGGTTGTGGAGGCTAGCAAAAGACTGGGAGCACAAACTAAGAGAGCAATAATGGCCATAATCATGCAGAGCGACAAAACATCATTGATCAAAGCATAAAGTGATACTACAAGTTGAAAACTAAAGGATCATAAAGGCTATGGTGACTTGGGATAGTCATAACATGGTGTGAGCATGCGCCAAGTCAACCCAAATAAAGCATCAAAGGAGAATACCATAATACTATGCTTTAATATGCTAAAACAACGCATGATTCATCCAAGGCACATTAAGCAATCTCAATTGTTTATAACAAGTCATGCTACAACAAAGAATACTAAGCATAAAGCCAAAACAATATCAAGCATGGCATGACAAAGCATAGGCCACAGTCAAAAACAAGCTCTTTTTACCACATAAGTATGAACTTTCCTACTCTTTTCCAAACCAAACCAAACTATTTGCAAACCAAGGTATGAAAGAGGGGGTCCAACCAATTTATTCAGCAAACTAAGCAAACAAAAGCAAACGAAAAAACCAAAACAAAAACGAAAAAGGAGACGCTCCAAGAACAACACAACTGTGCATGAAACAATAAAAATGAAGCGTTTGGAAGAAACCTAGGATTTTTATTGATGAAGAAGGGGGTGCCTTGGGCATCCCCAAGTTTTGACGCTTGTACTTCTTGGATATTTCTTGGGCTGACACACATGGCATCCCCAAGCTTGAGATTTAGTCCATCCTTCATCTCATTACTCATTCCTTCCATATACCTGAAATTTTTCCTTCATACAAAACTTCACACAATCTTTATTAGCAACATTAGTGCACTCAAGATAATAAGTCTTAAGGTTCAGTTCTAACACCAAATAAACTTCCATTAGAACACTAGCTACTGAAGCACTTCCCTCAAAAAGCTCAATTCCCCAAAAGAACTCAAAAAGGAACCAACAAGAAGCAAATGCAGAAAATGGCAGAAATCTGTCAAAACAGACCAGCAGGTAAAGACGAATTTTTTCGAAGACCTTCTGTTGCTCAAATAAAAAAGTGTTGAACTAATGAAAGTTATATAACAACCTGGGGCAGAATCAAAAAAATTCATGCCTCAAAAATACGTTCATAGATTTTACACGAATTTTTACGGTGAAGCACAGAAATCTGTTTCGGGACAGCAACTTTTCCAATCATTACTTCTCTCTCATTAGAGGTTACTCTTGGCACAAAAAGCAAATAAAAAGGATAAGGAGCGGTTATTATTGAAGTAATTACTGAAATAATAACTTCCAAGACTCATCTAAAACTTTTGGGTTATCTCCCAATAAGTACTTTTCTTTAACACCTTTAAGTTAGGCATAAGAAGCAAGAAAAAGAATCAAGTGTTCTCAAATGAAGAAGCATTAAGACCAAATTTTGTTTTCATAGGAGAGGCAAAAGAAATCTTCTCTCTCTTATTAGGGAAGTGTTCTATACCTTTCTTGAGTGGGAGTTGATATTTAATGGTGCCTTCTTTTATATCAATAATGGCACCAACAGTTCTAAGAAAAGGTCTTCCCAAAGTAATAGGACAAGAAGCATTGCATTCAACATCCAAAACATAGAAATCAACGGGGACATAGGCATTGTTAACCATAATAAGAACATCATTAAGACTCCCCATGAGTTTCTTTTTAGCATTATCATCAAGTGGGACATTCAAATAACAATCTTCAAGTGGAGGAAAATCAAGCATATCACAAATCCTTCTAGGCATAATAGAAACACTACTATCAAGATCACATAAAGCTTTGAAATAAAAGTCATTCACTTTCATATTAATGATGAGTTCCCAACTATCTTCTTGTTTTATAGGAATGGAAGCTTTATGTTTCATCTTTTCTTCTTTAATCTTTATGAGAGCATCAGTAATGTGTTTTGTAAAGGCCATGTTCATAGCACTAGCATTAGGACTTTTAGCAAGCTTTTGTAGGAACTTAATAACTTCAGAGATATTGCAACCATCAAGATCAAAATCAAATTTATCATCTAAAGTAGTAGAACTATTACTAGCCTCAACACTAGTGGTGGTAATAGTAGAAACACTGATGTTTCTAGCAATTTCATCTTCTCTTTCCCACTTAGCATGTAATTCAGCTAATAGTCTAACATTTTCATCAATTCTTACTTGTATGGCATTAGTATCTGCAAAGGGATTATCATTAGTTTCAGGTTTAGCAGCCATTTTATAAATCAATGAAGATTGAGCTTCAGACAAAGATGATATATTCCTCTCAGCATTAGAGAGTTTTAATTGTAAGCTAGGAATCTCCCTATTTAGACTCTTAAGTTGATGGCTAATGTTCTTCAAAATGGTAGACTGTTCCTCCATAGTTTTAGTAAATAGTTTATTTTGTTCATATTGCATTTGCATGAAGTTTTTAGTGGTTCTTTCAACTTCTAAAATTCTCCCTTCACTAGGTAATCCAGGTTTACCATTATAGCCATAAGTATTATTAGGAGGGTAGGGCCTATAATTGTTATTACCATAAGCATTGTTGCAAAAATTGTTATTTCTTATGAAGTTCACATCAACTTGCTCTTCTTGAGCAACCAAAGAGGCTAAAGGAACATTATTTGGATCAATATGGGCTTTCCCATTCACAAGCATAGACATAATAATATCAATATTATCACTCAAGGAGGAGGTTTCCTCAACAGAATTTACCTTCCTACCTTGTGGAGCTCTCTCAGTATGCCATTTAGAATAATTAACCATCATATTGTCCAGAAGTTTTGTTGCAGCACCCAAAGTGATGGTCATAAAGGTACCTCCAGCAGCAGAATCCAATAGGTTCCTTGAAGAATAGTTCAATCCTGCATAAAAAGTTTGGATGATCGTCCAAGCAGTCAGTCCATGAGTGGGACAATTCTTCACCAAAGATTTCCTTCTTTCCCAAGCTTGAGCATCATGCTCATTATCAGATTGTTTAAACTTCATTATTTCACTTCTCATAGATATAATCTTAGCAGGAGGATAGTATTTTCCAATAAAAGCATCTTTGCACTTAGTCCAAGAATCAATACTATTCTTAGTTAAGGAATTCAACCATTCTTTAGCTTTTCCTCTCAAAGAGAAAGGAAACAATTTCAGCTTAATAATATCACCATCTACGTCCCTATGCTTTTGCATCTCACAAAGTTCAACAAAGTTATTTAGATGGGTAGCAGCATCTTCATTACCAATACCAGGAAGTTGTTCTCTCATAACAAGATTAAGCAAAGTAGGTTTTATCTCAAAGAAAGTATCTTCAGGCATAGGTGGAGCAATAGGTGCGCTCATAAAATCATTGTTGTTGGTGCTAGTGAAGTCACATAACTTAGTGTTTTCAAGAGTAGTCATTTTTTGTGTTTTTGAACAAGAAAGCAAACTAGTAAAACTAATTTTTGTGTGTTTTTGATAACAAAACAAGCAAACAAAACAAAAAGAAACTAAACAAAACAAAAATAACAAAGTAAAGAGATTGGTTATGAGGGACTCCCCTTGTGAAGATGTCCTTGACCCCCCGACAACGGCGCCAGAAAAATGCTTGATGACTCAGTGTTGATGTAGAGCTCGTTGGGAACCCCAAGAGGAAGGTATGATGAGCACAACAGCAAGTTTCCCTCAGTTATGAAACCAAGGTTTAATCGAACCAGTAGGAGCAAGGAAACACCCCAAAGGTGTTGCTAGCTGAGCCTTGGCAGGGCGCACTACCGGTGCTAGTAGCAACGTGGAGACCTGCACAACACAACCACAAAACTCTGTCCCCAACTTGCGATGAGGTTGTCAATCTCACCGGTTTTGCTGAAAACAAAGGATTAAACGTATCGAATGGAAGGAAGTAATAGTTTGCAGAAAGTAAACACAAAGCAGTAAACAGTTTATAGATTGTATGTAAAAGAAAAGGACCGGATCCATAGTTCACTAGAGGTGGCTCTCCTTAAGATAGATAACATGTTGGGTGAACAAATTACAGCGGGGCAATTGACAAACATCGAGAAAGCAATACATGCATATAGTAATCATCTTGACTCCTTTGAGACTTGATTGGGCATTACAACATTATACATAGACCGCCATCCAACTACATCTATGACTAATAATCCACCTTCAGGTTATCATCCGAACCCCCTCCAGTATTAAGTTGCAAGCAACAGATTATTGCTTTATAAATTGCGTGTAAAGTAAACAATATGATTGTTTTATGAACAAAGGATTGTTATTTTCTCCCTAGTAGCAACAACACATCTAGTACCTTAGAGATTTCTGTCACTTCCCCAGATTACCAGAGGCATGAACCCACTATCGAGCATAAATACTAACTCTTGGAGTTGCTAGCATCTACTTTGCCAAGATAGCTACTAACAATGGAAAGCATGCACGATCACAAATAACAAAGACATGATATAATCAATAATCAATCTGAAATAGTATCTCAATATCCATCGGATCCCCGCAAACACAACATGGAGAATTACAAATAGATGATCTTGATCATGAACGGAGCTCACAAGATCTAGATATGAAAGCACAAAGGAGGAGAACCAGCCATCTAGCTACTACATGGATCCGTAGTCCAAGGATGAACTACTCACACATCACACCGGAGGCTTGCATGGTGATGAAGAAGACCTCCAGGGTGAATTCCCCTCTCCGGCAGGGTGCCAGGAAGAGCTTCAGATCCCTCCCGATCTAGGGATGGAGATGACGGCAGCTACATACTCTTTCGTGGATTTTTGATCGGGTACTTAGGGTTTTCGTCCTGAGGGAAATATATAGGTGGAAGGAGATGCCGAGGGGGTGCTGGGGTCGGCCAGACCACCCCCTGGTGCGGGCCAGGCCTGGCCGCGCGGCCAGGTGGTGTAGCCGGCCCCTAGCTCTTCTCCGTCTCGTATTCTGGCATCTGATGACTTCCGGAAAATAGGCACTTTGGCTTTTGTCCCGTCCAATTCTGAGAATATTCATTTTCTGAATTTCCTAGAACCAAAAACAGCAGAAAATAGGAAGCTGGCACTGTGGCTCTTGTTAATAGGTTAGTCCAGGAAATCATATGAAAAGTACTCCAAAGTGTGGACAAAACACAAGAAAGTGGATAAAACCAAGCATGGAACATCAAAAATTATAGATACATTTGCAATGTATCAACCGCAAAGTGACTAAATTAGCAGGAACTCACAACCATCTATTGAATAACAATTCTACTCTCTAAATTAGCTATCTATTCAACTAATCATTACACGTGCCACCCTTCACCACAACCGCATACTATAACTGCTAGGACGCGGATGACAACTACTAAAACTGCCCACATGAATCTACTATTCCCCCTCTTCACTTGAAGTTCATGTTTTAGATTTTCTACGACTTGAGAAAATACGGCAAGATCAACCTCAGGTGTCAACTTCTCTTTGCGAATAAGCTCTGAATTCTTCCTCGACAGAATGCTTTAGCTCGAATATCAACAGGTTTTTACGAGCCAATTCATCACCTAACTTGGCAACCATCTCCTCCAAATCCATCCTATGGTTATACCACTGAGTTGATTCATCTTGGTATGCAATGTACCATGGATCATCGTCCTACATAGCACACTGTAACAATCTCAAAACAAACCAAATTGGAATCAGTCTGACATGCCATGTCAACACTTCAAATTCAATGGTAGTACAAAGAGAAGGAGCTACATGCACTTCCGACATGGTAGGAGAAGGAGAATGTGGCAATCGCATGATCGATTCCCCACCCTTGCCGGTGTACCCGCTACGACCAGACATTGAGGACTAATTTGCACCTATAATATCGAGGAAATTACGGGAACCGAATCAATTAAGTTGGGCGGAGCAGGAGCGGAGGTCTTAGCAAGCACTACTAGCAATTGCTGCGACTATTCATCGAGATATGGCGGCGGAACCAAATTCCGGTCGCCGTGGGTGGCGGACCTGCCTGCGGTCGGTAGTACCTCAACGTAGAATGCATGCGGACAAAATAGGTGTCGGAGCCATGGTTGAGGTGCAGCGTGGCAGTCCATCCGATACCTTCGTAGGACAGATCTGTCGACGCGCCGACGATGGCTTCTCTGTCCGCCAGTGGGATAGGAGCTGCTCAGGGCTGGGGGCTGGGAGCGGATGAGAGAGAGAGCCGACGTGTCATACACGATCCCACTTGTTAATTATTTCATATTTGCCAATTTTGCATATCTGCCAAACTTTTCCTTTGCAATTTGCATATTTGCCACGTGAACACCACATGTCAGTGACACACAAAATGGTAAATATGCAAGTTGTAAAGTAAAACATGGCAAATATGCAAATCCCCCCTCCAGCCCCACATGACGGCCCCACCGGTCATTGGCTACGAAGGCCCCATAGAACGGCTCCACATAGCGGCCCCATCGTTCATTGGCTTCGACGGCCCCACGGAACGGCCCCATTTGTCATTGGCTGCACCAGCCACACAATCAGGAAAAACGGGGCCCACAAGTCATCGAGAGACGGATGGCTGGTCCGCCATGTATCCTGGCCCCACCTGTCAGCATGTAACGGTCGAGACGATGTAACATAATGCTCAACGCAGGACCCGCCAATGTGGTCCCACCTGTCAGCATGTAATGATCAAGCCTTTGACCTGACGACATCTCCTCGTTCGAGCGCATGTGAGGGTTTCAGAATGGAGGGAGGAGAAAAGTGAGGAAAAACTAAGCGACTGTGGAAAACTGAGTACAACTAACGAACTAGGGGCACAAAAATAGAAATTCCTAAAGTATTTGATACTTATCCTGTTTTGGTGAAAACATGTCCTTCTGCATGAGAGCTGCTTGCTGGAGAGGAGGTGACATTGCATGCTGATGGCGAGCATGATGATGATGGCCAACGACACTCTCTCTCAACATTTATCACATAGTTTATAGTTTTAGGATGATTATTGTAATCGATAGATTGTGAACTTCTTTAGTGTGTCTCACACTTCGTGAGACGGTTATTCATATGAGTTTGTAACAAACAGTTATTCTGCTTTTATGAATGATTTCTATTCGTGTTCATATCTTGTTCGATTATGTGTGAATTATCCTGGTTATAAAACTAATTGATAATGCATGAATATTTGTAAAATATTGAAAATGCCTTGAAAATACCCAACTTAATGATATATTCATTACTGAATGAAACCACTATTTAAATTCAAAGTTATATTGATAATATGTGAAAGACACTTGTTTTCTTGTCACATATGAATCATGCCCAAGTTTGGCAAAGATAACTTAACACCATGAATTGCATAAATGCAAAGTGTTTGATGAATAGTTGAAAGAGACTACATATTCGATATATTGTATTTCAACAAAATGGTGATTATCATTATATGATTGTTTAAATTTTGTAAAGAGGTTTACCAAAGGAAACATGAGTATGAAATTATTTGATATGATCAAAATATTTCATCATCCAAGGGTATTAACGATAAAAGAGAGTTTAATTACTACGATTTGATCAATAGTAATGAAATTCAACATTATAAGACCGGCATAAAGAAATTGTGAAATGCAATGTGTTTGAAGTGTCAAAATGCAAAGCATCACAAAGTGATATTTGATATCAAAGTGGGTGAATAGATTGCGCCAAATAAATCGTTGTAGTGTAGATGTAAAGACCATTAGTTGGAAATAGTTAGCACTCAATTAGTATAGATAGTGAACCATCTGAATTCGTGAGGTCGGCACCATATCTTGTATGGATCGTCATAAAAGTTTTGGGGTTATTTGATATAACCAAAACAATAGCGAATAAGTCCTTGTAGAGTATTTATTGTAAAATATGAATACAAAATCCATGGCTAGAACCAAAAGAAAGGCAAAACTAGTGTTGCTTAAAGTTTTGGTGCTTTCTCTAGAAATTTTATGTTCTCGACTGAGGAACTTATGGAAGATAGTGAAAAACATGATGAGGATTCAAAACCCTGCATCGGAGTGTTGAGAAGCGCAACGAAAAGCGTTCCTGAACGATTCTCTTCATAAGGAAAAGAATCAATAATAATGATCATTGTGTTTTCCCCACTAGTGTTTTCACTACATAAAGTAGGATTCAAAATGTACCCCATATCTTGTATGGAGATATTTGTGAATCATTTGTCATGATTACTGGAATTTTACATACCTACAAACTACTAAGAAAATAATGGTGAACTAAAATTATGAGAAATCCTAGAGGCAAAATTCACTTAAGATTAGAAAGCAATTTATTGCTAAATCTTAACAAGTAATGAGTTACTTGAATTTTCCGAACGACTGCAAAGTCATGAAGGAAAAAGGTGAATAACAAAGGCACAATTTGTCATGAATAATGTATTGGACAAATTCAAATGAATTTGATTCAGAAGTGTTGAAAGTATAGTAGATTTGATACTAGTAAAGTACTAGTGTCTCATAATAAATCTCTCAGTTTGATAATTGATCAAAGGATTTTGAAGGTATTCAAAATAGTGAGTGGATATGAAATTTGCATAAAATTGAGTGTGAGATATGAAAGTCTTCCTAAAACAATATGTGAATGACATATTTTTTTAGTGGGAGCAATATAAGTCTCGGACTCAAATATGTCAGGAACACATTTTGAGTGGGAGCTTAAGGATTGATTCTTAAGTGTGTGTACGACACATTGAGAATAAAAGCGCAAGTACCAATAAATAATGATTTATAAGGATTAGAAGTTAAAAGTAAGTTATTACGATATTATGTAGTATTCCTAAAAGGGATTCTGAAAAGGTTTTCGGAACAGAATTGATTAAGGACTGGTCCTTGGTCATTCAAATTAGGAATAGCATTAAGTTAAAACATCGATGGTTGAAAGAAAGAAAAGGATATCCTCATCCACTATGTTGAGACATAGGTTCTATCTTGAAAAACCCTGATGACAACTTAACATAATATATGATCCAAGAAGGAATGTTTGAACAGTGATTAAGTATGAATCACAAAATGTTGAGCTAAGTTTGTCCGCAATGTCTAATTGAAAACTGTAGACATGTTTCCAAGTCCATTAAGGATGCCAGTGAGAACCACTAGAAGGTGATGGCGGCGTTCCACGTTGTTACATTGATGAAGGAATCGCCATGCAACTAGTGTCAACCTTAATCATGCTGCTCTGGAGGAACCCTAAGATCTGGTATCCCGGGTCGGGCGATGGCAACACTGCAGTGTCACATTCTCTCTTGAGAGCATCGTTTGTGGAGTAGCGCTGGATGGCGGAGGCAGGAGGTGGAGTGGCTTCATCTTGCATGGAGACTTCGATGGAGATGTCAAGTCATGCCTAACCGACAGGTGCTCCACTCAGTCATGCCTGGTCCGATAGGTGCTATGCACGACGGATCTCCCGGTGGTTTCAACCTGCGTAGGGTGGCGGGACTTGGTACCATGGTGCTGAGGGGTCTCGATATCGACCGCGCGTGCATGTTGGACGCACACAAGGTGGTGGAACTGTTTGGCGTCATGGTGGTCATGATGGGAAACCTCACAAGGTCATTACGTTGATCTCTCCAGAAGATGAGTATGCAGAAAGCTGTGGCGACGAGGACTGCTGGAGTATGCTTGCTGGTACACGGCGAGGCTCTGCCGGACCGGTTGTGTCACTTGCTCGTTGTTGGCTGACTTGTCGAGATCTTAGGTTTTTAGATGTTGATGTAAGGGTGTTGGCCTTGTTCATGAACACTCCCTTCATCAGTACAGGATTAGTGATCTGTCGTTTGTTTAGTGGGTTCCAGTTTGATCTTTATAATCCCTTTTGTAAAGATGCTGTGAATAATCTAATAAAATAGGCTATATGTATCTCTTGGATGGAGAAGCTAGGATGATATTCGCCATTTCCAAAAAAAAAACACTATTGGTAAGTACTGATATTACCAACATGTTTGAAAGTTGAAACCCATTCAGTTTACGTCAATCATTTTGATTCACATAATTGCCTTTGGAGAAAACCATACGATATTTTTAGTTGTCCTTTTGAAATCACAAAGATGATATTTTGCTTTTGGACAATGATCTAGTCAAAGATCTGAACATGGATTGCCTATGATACTCCATTCATTTTAAAATATAAGATGTTTTATCTTTTTTGAAAACACATGTATCTAGACGATTTCCAAGGTGTAGATTCGAAACAAAATGGGTAAGTCTGCACAATACTCCCTCTGTTTCAAAATATAAGATGTTTTAGCTTGTGAAGCTAATGAGTCTAGACACCTTTTAGGGTATAGATTTACTCCGAACCTCTGCGAATCTACATACTCCCTCCGATCCAAATTAATTGACTTGTATTTGTCTAGATTCGGATATATCTAGACATGTTTTAGTACTAGATACATCCGAATCTAGATAAATCCAAGTCAATTAATTTGGATCGGATGGAGTACTAAAATAGGTCTAGAGACATTAGCTTCACAAAGCTAAAACATTTTATATTTTAAAACGGAGAAAGTACACACTAAAAATCGTCTAGATATATATGTTTAAAAAAATCTAAAACATCTGAGGCTGGACACCAGAATCGAATGACATTATCTTGAAAGGTATATCTATTGATCAAAGCTGCATTTTGAAGATCGCGCTATAGTAAAAACAATATCTAGCTTATTTCTTTATTAAAAGCCAAGATCTAGGACTACAGATGAAGATAGCAACCCTTTTTTTTATCCAATTCTTTAATTATCTCAGCAGCAAGACCCATAAATTTGAAGTCACTCTCATCAAATACGTGTGGCAACCTCCCATCCATCCATCGATGGTCAGATGCGGACGGATTCAGCTCAGCCACATGGAACACGCATCAATCTTTTATTGTGAAAATACTTAACACCAGTACACCACTACCTACCCTGCCCCTTGTATTGGAGTACTACGTTTTGTCAGTGCATATCCAACGTGGTCCGTTTCGGTGCAGACACAAACGGACGCGTCGTCCGTCCGTTTAGGTTGTTGCCCGCACTCAACGGTCCATTTTTTTGTCCTTCTTCTTCCTTGTGAGGTGGCTCTGTCATGGCATGTCGTCGCGTCGAGAGTTCCCGGGCACGTCCTTCCACGTGCGCGCAAGCCCGCCACTTCCTACCTAGACCGCCGCCAGGGTTATAAAATAGACGTTGTGCGCAACTATGAAAATGCCACACCACCACAATGCCTCGCCGCCTACCCACCGCCTGGATCATGCTTTCCGTGGCTGCTCGCGCACGTTACCCAACCGAGGACAAGGCTGCGCTGCAGTAGGACGAGGCGGGAGCTGCGGGAGCTGCCGGTAGTGGTGTTTGCCTTCGACTTCAACGACAACTCGAGCACGTCGGGGTCGGTGAACCAGGAGGCCCTCCACGCGTCATTCCATACTGTGCAGGATAAGCGGGGCCACCGTCGTCATCTGCCTCATGGCTGGGGCCATCGAAAGCCACATCATCGCGACCTCCATACACACCGCGGCGTAGGAGGAGAAAGTTCGGCGGTTCATAGCCACCGAGGCGGAGCGGGAGGCCGCCATGGCGTCATGACGTGGCGTCGCATGGAGCAGGAGGCCGAGGAGGAACGTTACAACTCCCTTTTGCTACAGTATTCCCACGACGCCAGGCACATAGGTGGAGGCGCATCACGCGACTTTCGAAGCCAGGACATGCCGGAGATGGAAACGTGAGCGAGGGCGGGGTGCGAGAAGAAGCTCGTCCGGCTTCGTCGACTCCAACTCCGAGTGGTGTAGGGCTACAGTAGCATTGCTGGCAGCGAGGATCTGCCGAGCAAGGTTTTGGTTACCGATCAGGAAATCCGGTTACCGGTCGGTAACCGGATATCCCGACCACCCTCGGAAAATCGGTTTACCGGACAAAAAATCCCGAATTTATTTGAATTGTATGAAATTTATGAATTTTAACAAAAAACCGATGTAAATGGTCATACCGAGGACTTTGAATTCGAATTTTGAAATTTAAATTTGTCCGGTAACCGGTCGGGATTTCTCGGTAACCGCGGTAACCGGAAATCCCGACCACTCTCGGGATTTTTTTCTTACCGGGAACCAAAACCTTGCTGCCGAGGCATCGTCGGCTCCAACTCCTATCTAGTCGCATGTATTTTTAGCTGTTTTAATTGATGAAAAAACTTCATGTCTCATGGACATGTGGCCTTGGGGAGGGTATGGGAGCACACGATGTCCGTCCATTTCTTGTCCAAGCAGATGCAAATGTGGCCCAAATTTGGGATGGGAATGTGGGGGGCCTCCTATCCGTTTCAGTAGTCCCGTTGGGGGATGCATCTACGGTTCGTGTGCCCACGAAGGCCTAAACAGACAAGAAATGCCCAGTATACATCGAGCAGTAGGTTGTGGAAAGAATTTTATGTAGATGCTCCTTTCTTTTCCGCTCTCTCCCTCTCCCACTAGTCTCGCCCCCCTCCAGATCTGGGCCGGATGGTCCCTCCCCCTCCCTTCTTCGGTGGTCGCCGGTGTTGAGGTGGGTGAGTGATCCCTCCCTGTACACTCATAGGTTAGATTTTTAGTCTAGGTTTAGTGTTTTCGGCTATATGCTAGTCTGGAGCGTTTCTTGGGCACTCTCGAGCTGTGACCGAAGGCTTGCGGTGTTGCTTTTAATGAAACTGGCGGCAGAGTGCTACGGGTGGCCAGGAGGAGCAACACCAGAATCTCCTACAATAAACTCAGCTAAGATCTACGGGCCAGTCTACTGTGGTCAAGATCTGAAGCTTCCCCTCCAGGTAGTCATGCCAACTCGGAGGCCCTCTGGTTTCATCATAGCAAGCTCATGTCGCTCCGTCCCAAGTGGTTGCGTCCCCGGTGACGAAGCAGTCGGTTGTGCATCGAGGCAGCATCATGGTGGAGATGGAGCAGGACCCAATTGTGTTTTTCATTTTAGATCTAGGGTATTTTTTGCAAATTGTAAGGACATGGATGCACTCTTCTACTTTCTGAAGGTCATGTGTGTAAATTGTACGTCCACTGCTGATAATGGAAGCTAGCTTCTCGGTCTTTCGGGACCTACCCCCTGTTAAAAAACGACAAGGAATGCCCGTTTGGGTTGCCCTGTTGGGTATGCCCTCAACACATGTCGGATGATCTTGGATTCTTAGCCTTGATAGTTTGCTACAACCAACAATGTCTGTTACGTCTCGGTTGTTGCTAAGCAACAACACTACAACCTTGCTCCATCGGACCCTGATCTGTGTTCCGGTGGGTTAGTTAGTTTGGTAGTTATGACGTGGATTCTGGCGGATGTGGCTGCTTGGGGAGGGTGTTGGTGTGAATGTGTCTGATTTTGGTGTGTTGTTGGAGTTGCTGATCGACGTGGCCAAGGGGTGGCGATAGGTAAAAGTGCATTTGCGGTTAGGTGACTCTATGTTGTTAGGGACGGAGCAGGGGCTCGCGACAACACCCCCTTCCCATCCCGCGACCCTCAGATGGTGCTTGTTTGGCAACATGGTTCAATCCGGCCAATATCCCCTTTGCCAACTGACATTCATCGACAAATAAGAAGTTCCTGGTGGTAGTTTGGCTTCTCTTAGTGCTTCTTTGGTTGTGGTGTGTTTGACAAGTATTCAACTGTTGGTTTGGTGATGCAGCTCCTACCGCTCTTAGACTCTAGCGTGTTCTTCTGTTGCTTTTGCTCCGCCACCAAGGGAGCACTACAAAAATACCCCTGGTGCGCGTGCACGACACTTTTTTGGACGACACAAGCCAAACGTACCTGCCAAAGTTTTTTACCCAATGGATAAGTATTCATGGCATCATTTTTAGGTGGCGACTATGTATAAACTTGCCACATATTAGTGCCATGGTAGGTGACCGGGGAGGCCGACACAATTTAATTCCGTAGTAGATGGATGGAGACTTTTATTAATTAGTGTGTCGTACATTGTACGTGATGCTTACAACATGTCCACCTCACGTTGAGTAGTCAGGATTATCTCATTGAATGGCATGATCCACCACTGGTGAGACTGGCTTTATATCTCCTCATATGCCTACCGTAACCACTCTTGATCTAGTCCTACTACTCCCAGTTGCAGTATTCTTCCCAATCTCTCTCGGGGAATCTACGGTGGTTGGCGGCGATGGCGGTTGGGACTGTAAAATAATATTTGTATCTTAATTGATTGCATAGTTTGGAGATTACAAGGGGTATATATGAGAGGCCGGCGGCTAACCCTAACTTGAATTACAAGCAAACTCTAAAACAAGTCGTAACGGACTCTTATTCTAACATCCCCCCGCAGTGTCGACGTGGGGTTCACCAACGTTGAGACTGAAACGAATGTCGGTAAACGATGATGTAGACAGCCCCTTGGTGAAGATGTCTGCAAACTGCGCAGTAGTAGGAACATGTAGAACTCGAACTTGTCCAAGAGCCACCTTCTCCCGAATGAAATGTATGTCAATCTCGATATGCTTGGTCCGTCGATGCTGTACAGGATTGTTGGACATATAAACAGCGGAAATATTATCACAATAAACCACAGTAGCCTGCTGGACAGGACAACAAAGATTCGAGAGAAGCTGATGCAACCAAACCGTTTCGGCGACAACATGTGCCACTGCACGGTACTCGGCCTCTGCAGACGAACGTGAAACTGTAACCTGCCGTTTCGAAGACCATGAAATCAAGTTGTTACCAAGAAAAATACAGTATCCGGATGTGGATCGACGAGTATCCGGGCAACCAGCCTAGTCGGCATCGGAGTATGCTGTGAAAGTGTGTGGAGATGATGAATAAATGTGCAGACCATGGTCTAAGATACCTTTGAGATAGCGAAGGACACGTTTGACATGATTATAATGGGGAACTCGAGGATCATGCATATATAGACAGGCTTGTTGGACAGCAAAGGAAATTTCTAGGCGAGTAAGAGTAAGATATTGTAAAGCACCAGTTATAGTACGATAAAGAGTGGCATCGGAGAAGACATCACCAGAAGAAGAAAGCTTAGTTGTAGTGTCTACAGGAGTTTTAGAAGGTTGACAGTCAAGCATGCCAGATTTAGTGAGGAGATCTAAAATATATTGACGTTGTGAAAAAATAAACCATGAGAATCACGAGTGACAGCTATTCCTAATAAGTGATGGAGAAGTCCAAGATCAGTCATGGAGAACTCAGATCGTAATAAAGAGATGATGTGATCAAGAAATTGTTGAGAAGAAGCTGTTAAAACTATATCATCGACATATAAGAGAAGATAGGCAGTTTGAGAGTTGTTGTGATAAACAAAAAGAGAGGAATCTGAGGGTGAAGGATGAAATCCGATAGTGAGAATAAAGGTAGAGAAACGTTGAAACCATGCACGAGGAGCTTGTTTAAGACCATATAGAGATTTTTTAAGGAGGCAAACATGATTTGGATTAATGTAGTCTTCGAATCCTAAAGGTTGCTGGCAATAGAAAGTTTCATTGAGTGATCCATGTAAGAAAGCATTTTTAACGTCAAGTTGATGAATAGGCCAAGAGGAAGTGACTGCAAGACTAAGAACTGTTCGAATTGTGCTGGATTTAACTACAGGAGAAAAGGTTTCATCGTAATCGAGACCGTGTTATTAAGAGAAGCCTCGACAGACCCAAAGAGCTTTATAACGAGAGAGAGAACCGTCGGAGTGAAATTTTTGACGAAAAACCCATTTACCGGAAACAACATTTGCACCAGGAGGACGAGGGACGAGTTGCCAAGTTTTATTATCTATAAGAGCTTGAAATTCATCTCGCATAGCAGAAGTCCAGTGGGGATCAAGAAGAGCTGATTTATAAGATTTGGGAATGGGAGATATAGATGGAGTAACATTAAGATTTAATTTTTGAGTAGGCAATTTAAATCCGGATTTTGCACGTGTGCGCATGACGTGTTCATTAGTGGGTTTAGTGATAGGAACATCACGTGCGGGAGGTTGAAGAGGGGACGGGGAAGAATTGCCCGGCACAGCGGAGGATGCGGGCATTGTAGAGGCAGTGTCAGGAGGCGCGGCAGGAAAGTCTGTTGTGGCAGCGTTTCAGCCAAATCGGCTGCCGCGGCAGAGCCCGATGCCGCGGTGTTATCGCATGCTGCCGCGGCAGGATTTGCAGCTGTTTCGGCTGCTGCGGCAGGGGTCGGGGAGGAGTGTGGCGGTGTTGCATTTGGTGTGATGTAGAGAGGATTGAAGGTGGGTCGGCGAGGTAAGGAAGTCATGGTAGAAGTTTCGGTCTCGGATGATGTGTGACGTTGTGAAAAAGGAAAAATATTTTCAACAAAAGTGATGTGTCGAGAGATGTGAATACGACCAGAGAGGAGATCAAGGCAACGAAAACCTTTATGTTCATCGGAGTAACCAAGAAACACGCAGAAGATGGATCGGGGGGCTAGTTTATTTGGTGATTGGGCATACATGTTAGGAAAGCAAAGGCAACCAAAAACACGAAGCTCGGAGTAATCGGGATGACATCTAAAAAGAGAAAAATAGGGAGTTTTATGGAGATTGGATTTAGTTGGTCGAATATTGAGAAGATAAGTTGCAGTGTGTAGGGCCTCAGCCCAATATCTAGAAGGCATAGATGAGTGAATTAAAAGTGTACGAATAATATCATTAATTGTTTGGAGAGCTCATTCGGCCTTGCCGTTTTGGGGAGAGGTATAGGGACAGGAAAAACGAAGGAGGATGCCATGACTAAGAAATAAATTTCTATTTTGATTATTTTCAAATTCTTTACCATTATCGCATTGAATAAATTTTATAGGCAAAAAGAAGTGAGTTGCTACATATCGTTGAAAATTGAGAAATATTGTGTGGACATCAGATTTGTTGCACATAGGAAAAGTCCAAATAAAGTGTGTGAAATCATCAAGAATAACAAGATAGTATTTGAAACCAGAAAAACTTTCATGTGGAGAGGTCCATAAATCACAATGTAGTAATTCAAAGGGAAAAGTGCTAGAAGATTGGGAGGTACTAAAGGGAAGACGAACATGTTTGCCTAATTAACATGACTCGCAAACTGAAGTATCATGATAATCTTTATTACATAAAATTGAAAATTCACTAAGAAGATTGGATAGTGTGGCAACTTGAGGATGTCCGAGTCGTTGATGCCATAAATCCACCGAAGCAGCCATGTAGGAGGGCTGAGCGGTGGTGGGTGCGCCGTTGACAAAGTATAGGTCTCCAGAACTATTGAAGCGTACGATCTCCACCTTGGTCATGTAATCCTTCACAGATAAGCCAAAACGATCAAATTCGACGGAGACAGGATTATCACGTGTAAATTGGCGAACGGAAATTAAGTTTTTAATTAGGGCAGAGGCAACAAGAACATTGCGAAGAAGAAGTGGTTTGGTGGTGGATGGAAGATGGGTTTGACCAACACAATGGATAGGGATTAAAGAACCATCTTCAAGAGTAATAGAGGGAAAAATGTGAAGAAGTGCACGATGACAGCATATTATGCGAATTAGACATATGACTAGATGCACCAGAATCGAAAATCCAATCTACCTGAGTTTCCTTGAGCAGCAAAGTTGTTTATGGCCTGGAGGAACGCGGCTTGGTCCCAGCTAGGGGTTGTCGCAGGAAACGAGGTTGGTGTAGTTGGCGGCGCTGAAGCGAGCGGTGGCGGCGGAAGCTGGTACATCGGATAGTTGCCGCCTATTGAGGTGTTGTAGTTCATTAGTGACGGTGCGCTGCAGGGATAGTAGGATGGAGCAGCCACGTAGGCTTGCGATGGAAGGCGTGGAACAAGTAGTTCGGGGGAGCCGGTGTGCGGGCGCATGCCCGGCATCCAGGAGCCGGTGTAAGCAGGTGGAGCACTGACTGGAGACGGAGCCGCCTAGGGCATGGGCCAGGCCTGCACAAGGCCGGTCCACAGGTCATGGGGTGGGCGGTAGTTCGACGATGCTGGAGGTGCTGGAGCTGATGGAGGAGTCGGAGCTGGTGGCGCGCTGATACATTGCAAATGTATCTATAATTTTTGATGTTCCATGCTTGGTTTTATCCACTTTCTTGTGTTTTGTCCACACTTTGGAGTAATTTTTATATAATTTCTTGGACTAATCTATTAACAAGAGCCACAGTGCCAGCTGCCTGTTTTCTGCTGTTTTTTGTTCCAGGAAAGTCAGAAAATGAATATTCTTGGAATTGGACGGGACAAAAGCTAAAGTGCCTATTTTTTCGGAAGTCATTAGATGCCAGAATACGAGACGGAGAGGGGCCAGAGGACGGCCACACCACCTAGCCGCGCGGCCAGGCTTGGCCCGCGCCAGGGGGTGGTGTGGCCAGCCCAGGCACCCCCTCGGCCTCCCCTTCCGCCTATACGATGTCCTCGGGACGAAAACCCTAAGGGCCCGATCAAAAATCCACGAAAGAGTCTGTAGCCGCCGTCATCTCCATCCCTAGATCGGGAGGGATCTGAAACTCTTCCCGGCACCCTGCCGGAGAGGGGAATTCACCCTGAAGGCCTTCTTCATCACCATGCAAGCCTCCGGTGTGATGCGTGAGTAGTTCATCCTTGGACTACGGATCCATGTAGTAGCTAGATGGCTGGTTCTCCTCCTTTGTGCTTTCATGTTTAGATCTTGTGAGCTCCGTTCATGATCAAGATCATCTATTTGTAATCCATACATGTTGTGTTTGCGGGGATCCGATGGATATTGAGATGCTATTTCAGATTGATTATTGATTCTATCATGTCTTTGTTATTTGTGATCTTGCATGCTTTCCGTTGTTAGTAGCTATCTTGGCCAAGTAGATGCTAGCAACTTCAAGAGTTAGTATTTATGCTCGATAGTGGGTTCATGCCTCTGGTAATCTGGGGAAGTGATAGAAATCTCTAAGGTACTAGATGTGATGTTGCTACTAGGGAGAAAACAACAATCCTTTGTTCATAGAACAATCGTATTGTTTACTTTTACACGCAACTCATAAAGCAATAATATGTTGCTTGCAACTTAATACTGGAGGGGGTTTGGTTGATAACCTGAAGGTGGATTATTAGTCATAGATGTAGTTGGATGGCGGTCTATGTATAATGTTGTAATGCCCAATCAAGTCTCAAAGGAGTCAAGATAATTAGTATGTGCATGTATTGCTTTCTCGATGTTTGTCAATTGCTCCGCTGTAATTTGTTCACCCAACATGTTATCTATCTAAGGAGAGCCACCTCTAGTGAACTATGGACCCCGATCCTTTTCTTTACATACAATCTACAATCTTTTACTCCTTTGTGTTTACTTTCTGTAAACTATTACTTCTTTCTATTCGATACGTTTAATCCTTTGTTTTTAGCAAAACACGGTGAGATTGACAACCTCATCGCAAGTTGGGGACAATGTTCTGTGGTTGTGTTGTGCAGGTCTCCACGTTGCTACTAGCACCGGTAGTGCGCCCTGCCAAGGCTCAGCTAGCAACACCTTTGGGGTGTTTCCTTGCTCCTACTGCTTCGATTAAACCTTGGTTTCATAACTGAGGAAAACTTGCTGCTGTGCTCATCATACCTTTCTCTTGGGGTTCCCAACGAGCTCTACATCAACACTGCACCAGCACTTTTCTGGCGCCATACACTGAGCCATCACGTGCCTGAAGGAGCCGATGGTGCCGAGGGTCGTGGAGGACGGTAGATCGGCCGTGTGCCACGGTAGTTGGGGCTGGGGAGCCATCCTGGAGGTGGTTGCACCGGTGCAGGAGGAGGCGGCGGTGGTGGTGCTAGAGCCGGAGGGCATTGGATGGCCGCAAAGACTTGGGGACGAGCCTCCTTGGTGGTGATGGCGCGATCGGCCCATTTAAGCATGGAGCGGACCTCGGAGAAGGAGGGTCACAGACGCATCATGGGGATGAAGGAGGCTTGCTTCTCAAAACGTTCACCGAGTCCGACGAGAAGAACACTGATGAGTTGGCGGTCGTCGATGGGGTCGCCGAGTTCGCGGAGCTCGTCGGCGAGGGACTTGAGCCATTGATAATAAACCCCCACGGGGGAGTCACCTTGGACGGTGTTGCGGAGCTCAGTGTGCAGGGTGTTGACGCGGGCGTCGACGTTGTCTTGAAACAGTTGACGGAGGGCCGCCCAAAGCGTGGCGGCGTTGGAGGCGTCGCGGAAGACGAGATTAAAGATCTCGGTGGACACCCGTTAATAGATCCATTGGATGATGGCGAGGTCGTCCTTTACCCAGCGAGGATCCGAAGGCTGGGGAACAAAGTTGGCGTCGACGTGGTCGAGGAGATTGCAGCGGCCTAGATGAACTTCGAAGAGGTGGCGCCAATGGTAGTAGTTGTGCTTGGGAAGATCTAAAGTAACAGGCATAAAAGGACTAACATCTTGAATTGTATCGGCATATTGGATGGTGGGAGGGGTAGGATTTGCTAGGTTTTGGGTGGGGATAGAGCAGGAGGATTGCACCATAGTGGCGGCGAGTTTGGAGGCGGCGAGCTTTGCACGCTGCTCGAAGTAGCCGGGCGGCGGCGGTGGTGGCGGGATGGGCGGCGATATGCCCTAGATCGGTTTAGTCTGATACCATGTAAAATAATATTTGTCTTTTAATTGATTGCATAGTTTGGAGATTACAAGGGTTATATATGAGGGGCCGGCGGCTAACCCTAACTTGAATTACAAGCAAATTCTAAAACAAGTCGTAACGGACTCTTATTCTAATAGGGACACAAAGCCGAATGGTGCACCAAGTTTATATGTTCCTTTTATCTTGTTTGTGGTTTTTAGTTCTTGATAGTTATAATCGATCTCTCTATTAAACACCACACGTAATTTGGGGATCTTTATCTTATAGAGTCGCTCCGATTGGAGAGATGTCCTCCAATGTTTCCCTCTCCGTTGCAATTGTGGCGGGTATGACTTCAAGTCGCGGCACTGTGTCACATTCTCGGGTGTTAATGTTGGTCGTAGGTTTCTCGGGTTCCACCACGGATCCCTGATTTGTGAGGCATCACCACCTATAAACCCCTCTACTCATGTGGGGAGGGACATATTCACTCTCATTCTCACACATACCTGTGAGGAACTCTTTGGGTAGCACCTGACTGAGCTCCACCCTTGCTTTGAGCACTCCTTATACTATAAGGAAGAACACATGATAGTAGGGTCCTTACTAGTGACATCCCGGGCCTGAACCTAGCCATACCCTTATGTTCTTGTGATTCATATTCTTCTGTGCCACCCATTAGTACTTGGATCATACCGACCTACCAACCTATTGTCCGAGTAAAAAAATGACACTAGTTATCTTCCTTATTCGTTGGCAAAGACATGTGAAATGCAAGGTTTAGAACCTTGATGGTCGGTGTCAAACTTTCCAGGTTTATGTCCTTTTGATCAATGTCATAGTTTCCAAGTTTACTTCATTTTGGCACGTTGTGTAACATGTCACAAACAGATTTGAAATGACATGTTAATGCTCATCTCTTTGAGCTATATTAAACAAACTTGTTTCAATTACTCTAGCTATGGGGATGCATACTTATGTTCCTAAATGCTTTTGTCTTGAAAAAATAAAAAGTCGATGCTTACTTTTAGGTTATTCACATTATAGAAAAAATTGCATATACCAAAAGCAATGCATATACCAAGATCACTTAACTTTGAATTTTCGAGGCAACAAAGATTGCACATCTTCAGAACATTGATAGCCAATTCTTACAACAAGTTCACAGGTACCATTGTTCATTATATAACACAGACTAGCATAGATCATTACGGAAACTAGCAATGTTTATTACACACCAAAACAATTAACATAGATCATAAATGTGCATCGTTTCTTCTGAATGACCACCACACACACCACATAGACTAACATTGTTAGAGATGGTCCATCATTTCTTCAGAATGAAATCCCCAGACAGTAAACAAACTAATGCAAGTATTAACACCACTTCTCTCATTTCATCTAACAATGAACTCATTTTCTCCATCAACATCTCATCATATGAACCCTTAGCTATGCTGCTCCTTCTATTGTTGCACATTCGACCTTTTTAATTAAGCATCACCTCCTTCCTTCTATCCTTGGCCGTCCCAGTGCATCAACAACAATATCTCCTCGCGGGTAGTTGCGGTCAATCATATAACAACAAATATACTCAAGTTCCTAATATCAGGAATCGCAACCGTGCTATCAAACTAAAACCAAACAAAGTAAAAAATGGGATCTTTACACATACAATTGTTACTATTCAAAAAATCTCAAAATGTATCCAAAAAGACAATAACATTTGAGTTTAGAGACCTAACCCATGCTTTTGGCACTTCTAGATTCTCCGGTCGTCGTGCTAGGACGTCCCCGATAGGTACAACTTCACCATCCTACTACAGTTGGGACGGGGGATGAAAGGAATGGAGGGACGTAGTGGCAAAGCACACAACTGCTTGTCATGTCGATGAAGCTTTGTGAAATATCACAGACTCCATCGGTAGTGGGGAGAAGAGATTCACTATCTTCTAGAGCGGAGGGGATTTTTCTAGTTAGGATTTGAGAGAGAGAGAGAGGGAGAGAGATGTATTTTAGTGTGGCCCGCCCTAATGCAGTCGTCACTTTTGCCCATATCCCCTACTGTATATGGGTCCTCTTTAAATTATCCGTTATGTGTCTGTGTGGGTCTCTTGGCTACCATGTTGAGAAATAAAACACGCTCATGGCACCGGCTCTATGAGCATACAATTCGTGTTTGGTTACAGTAAAGTGATATTTCTAAATAACGGCATGAACCTACCATGTATTTTATTCATTACACATAGCTATGTAATTTTATACTTCTGTCCTAAAATAAGTGACTTGAATTCAACTAGATTTGGATGTATCTAGGTACGCTTTAGTATGTAGATACATCGAATCTAGACAAACTCAAGTCACTTATTTTGAAAGAAAGGGAGTAGATAGCAGCCTGAATAAGGAAAATCATGCATGAACGATGAACCACAAGCAAAAGCGTGACTTAGCGAGATTGGTGTCATTTTTTTTTTGTCGGTAAGAGTGACTACTAAGCACAGGTGAAAGTGCCTGCTTATCCTTTGTACGTAGACATGGCCCGTGAGACAAAGCCCAGGTTGCTATTGACTACACTGGACCTTCTTGTTGGGCTGATAGCACCTGGCCTAGTGTCGCTCCTAATGTAGCAAGTAGTAGAAAGTTTGCATCTGCTAAAAAAAAGTAGAAACTTTGCAAAATGGTGCTGTACCGTTTGTATCACAGTGCATGGTCCCTATTATCATAACTAGATTTAGGGGTGCGTCTTGGCGCACCGTCCCGGTATAATCGATCAGTGTATGCGGTTAAAATCCTGAAGATTGAATGGCAACATTTCTAGACATCCAAAAAGGTGAGTTACCTAAACCTATAAACTGGTTAATCAGTAGCAGCTAAGAAGGTAAGCTAAAGGTTGGCAACCAAATTAAAATAATTGAAGACGTAAATATGAAATAAGCAACACATACTGCCAACTTAACAGGATATCATGCCTGTTCTGACACGGGTAGATGCATCAGATGATTACATTTGAAGAGCAAAATCATAACTCAACGGGCAAAGCCTTCAGAAAATATACCAAAGGATAGAAAAGCACTTCAGCTTCATAGTGGCAATGAGCGATAGATATTCTCTTGTATTCAGAGCACGGAAGACATAGCTATTTCATCATAGCATCGAGCTTCACACTTGGTGGTATCTCGACCTGCTCCATGATATCACTGGCATGTTAGCAGAATAGCCTGCCAGAATAGATTTCTCTTCAACTGATATACAAATAATAGAACACCATTGCCACCAATAGAAAGTAACCTTGTTTCTCTAATTGTCTAAAAATATATAGATTAATATGATTTATTTGGTGTCACGGCATGATCTATATCTATATTGTTTTACATATGATGAAATTCACGGTAGATCAGAAAAGATTATTCTAGAAAAGCTATAAGAGAGATAGTTTCCATCTTATAATGGTGTGTTTTTTCAAGCATGAAGTATTTCATCTAGTTGCGGTCCAGGGCATAGAGGAGCAAATATAATTTGTGAATATGAGCATGGACATGATGTAGGTAGGAAATATTTGTACGAAAAGCCTTTCATGAGCTACAGGGTTTTCAAGGAATGGTGGTGCATCTTATAATTTTTTTTGATGGTGACCTCTATCTTTAGTACAAGAACCAACTTTGTGAAGGAAAGTATATAAAACATTGAAATAGGAAACACGGATGATTCTGAAAAATAAACGGCTCTATTTAGGTAGAGAAGAAGAAACTGTAATAATACATTTACTTATTAATGCCGAGATCAGGGCCGAGTTCACTTCTCCTTCACCAAAAAGTCAAGTAAGATTGAACAAAAAGCATGAAAATTATAGCACTTTCCAGTTCTCCATAGCACAAAGAAAAGAGGACATTAAAAATTTCCGTAATACACACATATACCTTTGGAAACCAAAAAAGTTGAACCTCAAGAGAGAAATCATTTTTTTCACAACAAAGGTACGTTTAGACAAAAGAGCATTGGATTGTTCAAATTAGATGTGGAAGACCACACGGCTACATGTGTGACTGAACTGATGGTGTTGACAATCGCTTTCTTTTCTTCAGCTAAAGCAAAAAAAAAATCTGATGCTCAATACGTATGGTTAACTAAAAACAAGTCAGTGATTTTGATGGTATATTATTTTCTTCTCATCAAATTAGCAAGAAAGAACTTGATTTGATGAAAAAAAAATCACTTCATGATATTGCAACTGGATGCTGTTTTGATTGGGACTACATTATCTGTATCTAGCATGCAAGTGCAAATTTTATCTTGTGATGAATATCTTCATGAGATTTACTCTGAACTCCTAACCTCAAGCACATGACCAATGAGAAAAGCCAGGCGCATTTCAGTATAAACAGACACTTTGGTCCATGAATGTTGCCCTAATCAAACGAAGAATAATATGTCAAAGTTTGTGTGGAACGGTACTTAGCCTCGTATCGGTTGCGTGTTAATATATAGTCTGTAGACACAGGTGTACATGAGTTGGGGGTATCCGTATACAAATACATACGGTATACAAAGGTGAAGGGAAAAACCCTATACATCATCTAACACACCCCCTTAATCTGAACCTTTCAAATGGTTTAGATTACGCTTGAACTCGTCTAACTTCTTTACTGGGAGAGCCTTTGTAAAGCCATCTGCAACTTGATCTTTGCTTGAAATGAACCTGATCTCCAGCAGATTCCTTGCAACTCTTTCTCTTACAAAATGAAAGTCAATTTCAATATGCTTGGTACGAGCATGGAACACAGGATTGGCAGAAAGATAGGTAGCACCTAAATTATCACACCAAATACATGGTTTTTCCTTTAATTTTACTCCTAACTCAACAAGAAGAGCTTCCACCCATATTAGTTCAGCTGTTGCATTTGCTAATGCTTTATATTCAGCCTCAGTGCTTGATCTAGAGATTGTGGCTTGTTTTCTAGCACTCCATGAAACCAAGTTTGGTCCAACAAAAATGGCAAACCCACTAGTGGACCGCCTGTCATCCAAAGATCCTGCCCAGTTTGCATCTGAAAAAGCACTAAGGAGTGTAGAAGGAGAAGCCATGAATGTAATACCTTCACTTAGTGTATCCCTTACATATCTGAGAATGTGTTTCACTGCGGTCCAATGTTCTGTAGTAGGAGCATGAAGATATTGGCAAACCTTATTGACAGAGTATGACAGATATGGTCTTGTCAAAGTCAGATATTGTAGTGCTCCAACAATGCTTCTATACTGAGTGCTATCATCGGGGCCCAAAGGTATACCATGAGTAAGAGATAGCTGTTCTGTGGAGGACAAAGGAGTTGGTACCGACTTACAATGATGCATACCAACTTTATCAAGTAAGTCTGTTGCATATTTTTCCTGTGTCAAACACAAACCGTTTTGTATCTTTTTTACTTCGATACCTAAGAAGAAATGTAAGTCACCAAGATCCTTGATTGCAAAATTCTCATTAAGATCTCGAAGCAAAGCAGAAATAGCATTATCAGAGGAGCTTGTAACTATAATATCATCAACATAAATCAGCACAAAAACTGTGATACCTGACTTGTTGTATAGAAACAATGAGGTGTCAGCCTTTGAAGGTGTAAAACCAAGATCACACAGTTTTGAGCTCAACCTGAAATACCAAGCTCGAGGAGCTTGCTTTAGTCCATACAAAGCTTTATCAAGCTTGCAAATAAGGTGCGGAGCATGGGGATCTTCAAAACCTGGGGGCTGTCTCATATACACTTCCTCTTCCAGAACACCATGAAGGAACGCGTTCTTGACATCTAGCTGCCGAAGGCTCCACCTCCGAGAGACAGAGAGAGCCAAAACAATTCTGATAGTAGCAATTTTTACCACAGGGCTAAAGGTGTCCTCATAATCAATGCCATACCTTTGCTTAAAACCCTTTGCAACAAGTCTAGCTTTATATCTGTCAAGTGTTCCATCTGCTTTTCTTTTTATACGATATACCCACTTGCAATCAATCAAGTTCTTGTTTGTGCTTGTAGGTACTAAGTGCCATGTCTTGTTTTCCATCAATGCATTATATTCCTCCTCCATAGCATGACGCCAATTCAGATCATCAAGTGCCTCTGTTAAAGTGTTTGGTTCGCCTGTAGTGGACAACATACCATATCGAACAGTGCCATTAGTATATATTTTCGGTTGTCTAATACCTTTTTGCAGACGTGTGTGCAGAGGAGATGGCAATGGAGATGTCGCAGCAGAGTAAACTGGCGACGGAGGCGAGCTAGTCACAGGTGGCAAGCTGGACGTAGAGCCACCCGCCGCAGAAGATCCTGCCGCCCTGGACCCGCCTGTAGATGGCGAGGCGGGCGAATCCGCGTGCTGGGGAGACGCGCGTGCATGCGCGGGAGATCCTAGCACAGGGGATGAGGCGCCCTCGGGATCAGAGCCACGCACGGGAAAATCTGGCAGAGGGAACGAGACGCGATCCCCCTCGGGATCGGAGCCCCATCCTGCAAGACGGGAGTGACAGGCACAATAGGCATAATAGTATCATCAACATTGTGTGCACCCCCTTGGTGGAAAGATGGTGGAAGGAGTAAGATGTCATGCTTGAGGCGTGTACCAGCATTTGGATGAAGAGATTTGAAGAGAAATATGTTTTCATCAAAGACAACATCACGCGATATATAGACACGACCAGTGGCAACATCAAGACATTTAACACCTTTGTGAAGAGGACTATAACCAAGAAAGACACATTGCTTGGATCGAAAAGAAAGTTTGCGTTTGTTGCATGGACGAAGATTTGGCCAGCAGGCACAACCAAATGTACGTAAGGCATTATAATTGGGTGTAACATGGAGAAGGCGTCTAGTGGGGGTTTCAAAGTTTAGACCCTTGCTAGGAAGTATATTAATGAGGAATGTTGTTGTGAGAAAGGCCTCATCCCAAAACTTCAGAGGCATAGATGCATTGGCAAGTAAGGCAAGACCAACTTCAACAATGTGACGATGTTTTCTCTCAGCTGAACCATTTTGTTGATGAGCATGTGGGCATGAAACATGATGTGTGATACCAACTTTTTGAAAGAAGCCATTCAATTTTTCATACTGACCCCCCCAGTCAGTTTGCATAGTAACAATCTTCCTATCAAACTTGCGCTCAACATATTGTTGAAAGTTAAGAAAGGCTTGATAAACATCAGAACGCTTTTTAAGCAAATATTTCCACGTAAATTTGCTATAATCATCAATAAAGCTTACATAGTATGCATATTTTCCAACAGAAAGAGGAGCAGGGTCCCAAACATCAGAGAACACTTGCTCCAAAGGAACAGTAGAGACACTAGTAGATATGGGGTATGGAAGTTGGTGACTCTTGGCTAGTTGACAAGAGTCACAAACATATGGCTCTCTGGGGTGTAAGCTATTTTATTTCTCCTAAGAACTTGTTGCACCACGAAGGAAGATGGATGACCTAAACGACAATGCCATGTAGAGGAAGACGGCTTTATTGTGAGGAAGGCGAGCTTGGAGGTCTCATGGAACATAAGCATCAAGGGGTAGAGACCACCACGGCATGGACCTCTAAATAGAATTCTTCGTGTTGCTTGATCCTTGATTAAAAAGAAGAAAGGATGAAACTCAATGAATACATTATTATCAAGAGTAAATTTATGCATTGACAAGAGATTTTTAGATGCACTAGGAACATAAAGAATATCTTTGAGTGCAAAGGAACCATGGGGGGTGCGCAATGTTGAGTTACCAATATGACTTATTTTCATACCTATGCCGTTAGCAGTGTTGACGGTGTCACGCCAGTGTACTTTTCAGCAGTGGAGAGCTTGTTCATCTGGCCAGCAAGCTGATTTGTGGCACCACTATCGGGGTACCAGTTTGTATCAACGCAGTAGGAGGTAAAGTGTGCCCCCTTCTCACCATGATCACCATCTTCATCATCATCATGTTGAAAACGCCACCAACACTCACTTGCGGGGTGGCCGTGTATCTTGTAGATTTGGCATGTAACATCGACAAAAGGTGTAGGAGCCCGATCAATACGGGCCCGTGGACGACGGCGATCTCCTCCTCCAGCACAGCCATCATCCCGGCGACGATCGTCGTCGCACTGGCGCGATCTCCCTCATAGCAGGGGCGAGCATCATCGCGTTGCCATGAGCCATCGTGGCGGTCACGAGAACCGCCACCACCACCGCCTCCTCCACGATGTCCACGGTCGAAGAGACCGCGATCTGGGCTGCGGCCGCGGGGGTTGTGGCTGCGGTCAAAACCACGACGAGCGAGGTTGGCCGAGGAGGAGAATCCTTCATCGGCATCAGGTTGAACGCCATTGCGCATGTTGTAGGAGGAGAGTTGACCGAAGAACTCATCAAGCGTGATGTTGGGGTTGCCGTTCACAGATGTGATGAGGGAGTTGTAGTGCCCTTTGTCGAGGCCGCTTAGTAGGTGACCAATGAGTTCGTCGTCTTCAAGAGGTTTGCCGACCGCAGCTAGCTCGGAGGCCAGCCCCTTCATCTTGGTGTAGTATTGATCTGCGGTCATGGTCAACTTTTTAGTATCATTAAGCTCACCTCGCAGATGCTGAACCTTGGAGCGAGCAGCAGTCTTGAACATGTTGTCAATCTTCGACCAAGCCTCGGCAGTGGTTTCCACGCCAAGCACATGGGAGAGGATGTCTGGCGAGAGGGAGTTGAGGAGGAATCGCAGCACCTGCTGATCCCGTGCGATCCACGAGGCATAGGCAGGATTTTCCACATTGATTTTCTTCTTGTTTTCATCTTCAACTTCGATGTACTCAGGCGGTGCAGCGTCGGTGCCATTAAGGAGACCCATGACGCGAGCACCACGAAACGCCAGGAGGACAAGAGCCTTCCAGGCGAGGTGATTGGTGCGGTTGAGTAGTTGGGCCGGCGGCGCTCCGAGAGACGTGGCCAGCGAAGAGGCTGATGACGATGTGGCCATGGTGACGATGGATCTTGATCACGAGTGTCGAAGGCGTAGATCAGCTGCAGATGTGTAGGTGCGGCGCGGCTTAGGAAGCGGCGGCGGCGGTTGTTGTTGTGGCGGCGGCGGCTAATCTTAGCGGCGGCGGCGGGTTGTAGTGTTTTAGGGTTATGTGGCGGCGGCGGCCAGGGGAGCTGGCGGCGGCGGCGGTCTTTGTTGTGGCGGCGGCAGCTAGGAAGCGGCGGCGGCGGCTAGGGCAGCTAGGTCTTGGAAGAGACCCGCTCTGATACCATGTCAAAGTTTGTGTTGAACGATACTTAGCCTCGTACCGGTTGCGTGTTAATATATAGTCCGTAGACACTGGTGTACATGAGTTGGGGGTATCCGTATACAAATACATACGGTATACAAAGGTGAAGGGAAAAACCCTATACATCATCTAACATAATATACCTACAGATTGTGATCCAGCTCATAGAGTCCGATGTCATCTAAAAAATCATTCGGTGTGATCGGCATAACACAAAAGGGATCCAATTTAGGTCCCTACTCAAACAGCTTTCACAACTAAAATGTGCATGAAAAGAAGAACTACAGAAAAAATCTAGCAGGACAGAGGTGAGGAATGGGCACCTACCGGCTACCAGCAATCGCTACATGATATATGCACTTGAAAGAGGGAATTATGTGGACCAGATATCTAAGCCTGGTAGCAAATCAATATAAAAAAATATTAGAGGAAATTTAGTTTTGGTGTAAATATGCTGCAAAATCTATATGGTTACATAATGGATCTGGTCCTCTTAATTTACCACAAAGAAATCCAACACACTAACGAAAGGAGGGCTCCGAGAAGACGAACGGTATGAGACAAACCTCAATCCAGTTGCTAGAAAAATGTCGAATCAGTGGTTTGATCAAAGGTCCCTGTACCGGCACACCTAACTCTAATAGCCAACACCCTGCAAGACAAAGTAAAATTAAACCTTCCAAATTTCTAGCGCTACATGAAAATATATAAGGCTTCAAGAATAAAATTAGAAAGGAAACTTCCATAGTATGTCAAAAAAAAATCTCATCAACTAATAATAAGGAAATTCAAGTGGTAGGAAATAGTGACATAAGTAACTAACAAGATCTAAATTCAGCTTACCTTGTGACATGATTCAGACAAAAAAATCTCTTCGGCTACATGCATCAGGTTGGCCCAAGATCTAACTATTTATCCCTAACCTTATATATACATATGCAACGAACAAATATGGGAAAATACAAGGAGCCATTTCATGCATGCATATATGCAACAAATTGATTTAGAAGTGAAATGCTCTGGTGCACAGGTTCCTGAAGCTTGATAAATTTTCTAGGATGCAGTGTTATTTATTGGCATAAGTGCAGCTTGTAGAGGTTCCTATACCAGTATCTATATAGGAACCTCTAAATCCCGCGTTTGCTGCAAATGTCCCCGCTTTTGCTTCCGAAGCAAAAAAAAAAAAAAACGGTTCGTTTTAGAAATAGAACGTCTCGTCGGAGACCATGCAGTAAAAAAATTGTACTAATGTAGCAAAACCGACTTCGCCGAAAACATCGTCGGAAAAAACTCGCCGGAGACCTTGTAGCAAAAAGTTGACCCTGTTGTAGCAAAACCACAATACGATTGTAGCAAAAAAAATTCTGTAATGTAGCAAAAAACCTACTTCGTCGAAGACATCGACGGAGCCTTTTGTAGACACCTCGTCGGATGCCTCACCGGAGATGTCACGCAGCAAAAAATTTACGATATTATAGCAAAATCAAAAAACAAACATGTAGCAAAACCCGAATTCACCGAAAATATTGTCGCAAAAACATGCTATGTAGCAGAATATTCCGTCGTATGTAGCAACGCCGACTGGCGTATGTAGCAAATTTGACCACCGCGGGTAGCAAAGAAGCAAGGAAGCGAAAAAATATGACTCTAGGGTTTCGAGGGACGAGGTCAGGGAGCTCGAGGCCCTTGCTGCGGAAGGAGGCGAGCAGGTCGGTGAAGTTCATGGTGGGCGCCGGGATCTGGTCTAGCGCCTCCTGCTTTAGCAACACCCGCCCGTTGGAGGAGGGGGCTCCCGGCGGAGGAGGGCAGCCGCGTGGCGGCGGCGCGAAGGCGTGCGGCGGCCGGTGCCGGGGCAGCCGTGCGGCGGCGGCGCGGAGGCGTGCGGCGGCCGGCGGCGGGGCAGCCGCGCGGTGGCGGAGGAGGGCAGCCGCGCGGCGTGGAGCGCGGGCTCGCACGAGCGCGTGCGGTTGCGACCCGGACGATGTCGTCCGGGGGATGCAATCAATTTTCCAACAAAAAGAGAGAGCAAATTGTGAGAATTAGAGAGAAAAGGAGAGGCAAGACTATCGTGCGAGAGAGGAGCAAGCAAAAAATCATCAGCTGCAGTGCACGCACACAAACACGTGTGAGAGAAGATGAGGATAAAAAATGGGGATAAGTAGAAAATTACCTCCAAAATGCTCTTGCCAAAATGCGGACAGGCAGATGCCGATGGTACAAGTCGTCGGGAAGTCGGTGACGCGCAAACCAAGTTGAATCTCCTCGAGTGTGTCCATCCCTAGTCTGTTGTTGCCCACAGCTGAGAGATAGAGAAACAAGATGAGGCGTGGGAGAGAGAGGAGGTGGATGAGGGAGTAGTGAGACATAGATACATGTGTGAGATAGAAAGGAGAAAGGAGACCTGGGATCCAACGTATGCTCTGTCTCTGACCCGAGGCTCAATGACAAGAGAACAATAAGGGAAGAGAAGGGTGGGGGCTGGCGGCATCTCACCTGGGGTTAACGTCGCTGGCCGGCCACACACGCACGCCGGCGGAGCAGTGGCCCATGCTCGGAGTTGAAGGGCTGGAGGAGGGTATCGGCCTGGCCACCTCGCACAGCGATGCGGCCGTCCTGGCCGTGTTCGCGGCAGGGAGAAGAGAGGGTGGGGAGGAGGGAGGAGGAGGACGAGATGGACAGGAGGTGTGGCGGCGGCTGGCCATGAGAGGGGATTGGAGGAGGAGAGGCGTCGCTGAATCGGGCGCCTCCGCTGTCGCCATGGCCGGGAGAAGAAGACTCGTGGGGCGAGGCAGGGCGTGGGCGTGCTGGTGGTGAGGACGAGAGGAGGAGGAGGCAGCAGGCTGATGGAGAGGACGCAGAGGAGGAGGCGTCAACATCGGGAGGAGGAGGAGGAGGCGGCAGCAGGGGAAGACGACGCAGGCAGCGGCGCGTGCTCCGTCGTGCGAGGTCCACGGCGGCAGCTCTGGAACGGGGATTAGGAGGATGCGGGGATTAGGGAGAGAAGAAGGGGCGGCTAGGGTTTGTGCATTTTTACGACCTTCCCAATCGTCGCGCACCGGGCTCTGCCCCTCCTAGACCCGGAGCACACGTTAATCTCCCACCGTTATCATTACCGGCTAGGCCGACATGCGGGTCCAGGCTATTTCCGACAGGGACGAGACGAGGCTGGGTAGAGGAAAACACTGTTGTGGATACGAAAAGCCGGTACACGCGACGAATTTACATTTTACTGTTGACATGGACAAAATAGTCTTAGCAACTTCTAATGGCCCAGATTCCCTCTGGAGTCCGGATCGGACGGTCCACAGCGTGTAGCCATCCTCGGAGCTCCATGGGGGCACCTATAACATCTTTAGATTTTCAACCATGGTAAAAAAAATAACTATTTTTTCCACCAAATTTTTGAAAATTTAGTAATTTCTGTAAAAGCATAAAAATTGCATTAGAGATGAATGTGAGCCAATGATCGAACATAGTTAAAGCTCTTGTTAATTTCCCTCAACTTTGGTTGAATTTCAATCAAATTCAAGTGATAATCCATCTTATCTTCCCGAACTGAACACCTAAGGAAATTCACTGATTCCACTGATATTTCCAAAATCAAACACGGAAACAAAGACTTGTGCCTCACACATCACACATGTGTAAGCGCCATGCCACATGACGAGGAGGTTATGAATGATATCATCACAGTGGCGTATGCAAGCCATTAAATATTAATCTTTTCCAAGCTAGTTCTTCAATGTATATTGCTCCCTACACACCAAAATATGTCTAGGTACACATCCTCGAAATAGTCTTTCACCCCGCTATATTAATATAGCAGCCACACCATACAGCCAACGGCAGATTCGAAACGAAGAAAATGCTATGGCAACAACAAACACATGCCCCAAAAAAATGGAGACTAAGGTGGATCGACTAAATGATGGTGACCCACAGCCGCTGCGCCCTCCGAATATGTACCACCACGCTCCTAGCATCGAAGCGTCAAGTGCCAAGCAACACCTTCAACAAAGAAAGCGAGACGCTTGCTGCCCGGACCAATTCTCCTAGGGTTTCCCCCGACACACAGAGGGAACTAGACCTAGGGGGACGTCCGACCTAGGGTAGCCATGACGCCCTCCAAGAAGGAATGGTGCCACCCGAAGGCGGTACCGCGTTGGTGCCGGTCGAGCCGACAATGATTATTCCCCAAAAACCCCATCCACAACCCTCGGACGGTCCGATGCATAGAAGCCCTGTAAGGTCGAAGCCTCGAACCACCAAACTCGCCATCCACTAGCATGCGCCACTACGGTCATGAAGTCGCCATCGTCGTCTCACCGAAGCCAACATCACGAGGATTGCACGACAGAGGCGAACGGTAACTCGAATTGGGGCCAGTAGTACCGCGGCCCGGCGGGAGGGAGCAACCTCCACCCCCATGGGGGTAGTCGACCGGACGAGGCAGCAGAGCACACCAGTCCCAGATGGGTCCAGCCGGGTCCAGTGAACCCGTAAAGCCTCCACGAAGCACACCGCTCGCAAGAGGGTCCAGCCGGGTCCAAATTAGACCCGTAAAGCTCGCCGCCACACTGCAACAAGCCAGCCGCCATTGCCACCATCCCCATCCTCGGGCTCACGGCCACCACTATCACAGGGCACACGTCCGACATCCTAGATGGGGCCCGTAGGCCCAGATCTGGGGCGGACGGGAGGCGTCCCGCAGCCCTCCAGCACCGCTCTGCTGCAACACCCATGCGCTACTGTGTCGCCAGCACCACCGTGTCGTCGCTCCTGGACGGACGGACCCTAGCAGCCAGGACAGCACCGCCCGTGGCCAGCAAGCTTCGCGCGCGCCGCGCCAAGGGAGGGGAAAGGCAGGGGCCAGCCACCGCCGGCTCCGCGCGGGCCTAGCCCAGCGGCAATTGCCGGTGATGGCGGGGAGGGGAGAAGGAGGTGGAGAGCCTAGGAGAGGTGGTGGGGGGCGGCAACCCGTCGCCCGCACGGGGGCGAGGGAGTCGCGAGAGCGAGAGGGTCCGTCGGTTCCCTTTCCCCCCACCTCTAGATAGACATCTACCCAGACAATGTTGAATCAATTAATTTTGAAAGGAGGGAGTACAAAAGAATTCACGGCAGACCAGAAAACGAGAGTCCATCAACATCTAAGTGGGCCTAGATTTGTTATCTCTATGTCAGACGATGCTAGCTGTTTGATCTAATATAGCTTCCGCTCTAGTATGAGTTTCAATGTATACACATCAAATATTTAAATAACTCAGAGCGTCGAGAGGCATAACAAAATTTAAGATGTCTTAGATTTAATATGCACGTGTTATTAGTTCATGCTACTACATTTATAGTGGACAATAACATGTGTGTGATGTTTGTCTAATTTATTAGGTGGCAGACTCATATGATCTTGATACGATTTATGGTAACTAGCTAAGTTACTCTAAATTACTATCTCTTTTTTTTATTAATTATCATATCATTGTTAGAGTATGATACGTACACGGTTATTGTGGTAGTTTAGGATTGTCAGGACTCTAGCCTAACTTGACTCGTACTCCAAGATAATCATCTGTACGCCGTCGATAGCGAGGCTTCTGTGGTGACTTCGTCAATCTCAAGACCCGCCGGTTCAGTCTTTCGGAGGTGCTCATAGGGGTAGGGTGTGCGTGCGTGTATTCATAGGAGTGGGTGCATGTGCGTATTGTGAGCGTCTGAGTTTGTACTGTGTTTCTAAAAAAATATATATATATATCCATCATATTCCGCCAAACTCATACTCTTTCATGGTATCAGGCTAAATCGATCTCAAACCCTAGCTTCCGCCGTGCTGCCCCCGGGGAGGTCGATCTCCATGATCTTCACCAGAGGCTGCGCAACCCTATGCAGGGTTCGTCCGCCGATCTGTGATCGGCTGCCCTGTAAGTCTTTTTCTCCGATCTCTTGATCGGCTTTCTTTTTGTTTACCGATCGTAGATCGGATTGAGTCGCCCACCGCCGTCGTCATCGCCGCGCCTCTACTCCGACCATCGGCATCGAGGATCTACATCGCATCCGTGCGCCTGCCCCCTCCGCTGCTGCGCCTGCCTCGGCAGGCTGTCGCGGCCTCACGGCAGGCTGCCGCACACCGCGAACGGCTGCTACGCCTTCCTCGGAAGGCTACCACGGCCGCCCCCCTGGATCCTCTTCGTCGTCATCGTCCGGGACTTCACCGACAACGGCCATTGTGGTAGTTTAGGATAGTTAGGACTCTAGCCTAACTTGACTCGTACTCCAAGATAATCTTCTGTATGCCTATATATACTCGCTCATGAGGCTCAATAATATATCCATCATATTCCGATAAACTCATACTCTTTCAATCATGTCACCAATTTGGTACGTAGTAGTTAGCATTGTATGAACATGTATGTTTTTTTTTGTTTTTTTTAGACGATGAACATGGATGTTGATACTAGCTAAGTTACTCAGCACAATAACTAGCCTTAGCAAATGATTACTCAAAGATTCTTGCACAAACATACACGTTGATGGCGTATACGTATACATATCCCGACCTTTACTAAACTTCCATAATATATCCAAAATCAGCTGTACACTGGTCATTACCTACGTAGTATTAAAGAGGTTGTACACAGGTTACATATATTCATGCGCAAGCATATATACTATATATGCGCATACAAACATCATGCACATTGCTATGCAGTGCATGCATAATTGCATACCCGCATACCAGTGCAAGCGAAGTGATCGATGAAACCACCGCCTCCAGTTCAATCCCTTGCATTGTGTCATGGATCGCACCGGAAAAAGTCTTCATCTCCCAGCGAGTTCACCATGAATTCGAGGCTGCTCGGCGACGACGGAAAGCTGCTCGTGCCACCGCCGTGGCCGCCTCCCGCGGCCATGTCACCAAGCCCGCCGTAGTCCGGCACCGACCCTACGGTCGAGGACGTCCTCCCGGCAGATCCCACCACGACGGCGAGCTCGTCCGTATGCGCGAATGGATCGGCGCCGGACGAGGTGCTAAACACGCCGTCGCTCGTGCACCAAGAGGAGGACATCTGCTGGGTAGCGGCCGCGCCCCCTTCCTTGTCGGCCAGCTGAGGAAATGTCCGCGCGAAACTGACGAGGTTGTTTCTTCCGCGGTCGTCGTTCGCGGCCATGATGACCATCGGCGCCGTGGTGCAGGTGTGCTCGCCGTAGTACGTGATGGCGTACTTGGACGGATCGGTCTCGCAGGTTTGGACTTGCCTCTTGGCGTCGCAGCCTCTGTCTGATTTATGTGTGCATCTGTAATAGCTCCTGGAAGATGGAACCATGAACACGCTCGTGATTTCGTTCAGTTTGCATCGCAAATCAGAGGTGCGGCTGCGCAAAGAGAAATTGTGCTATTTATCGTGCTTCCCTGAAAACAACTCCTACGTAGTACTAGTACCTTGCATGAGGTGAGTTTTGGATTTCCTTCTGCCCATATTTCCTCCATATGTGACCATCAATCAGCGTGTGAGTTACTCGTGTGCCAGAGGAGCGTTGCGACCTGCCATACGCTCACATAGCAAAATTAATGGAAAAAATAATCAAAATGAGCATCGATCACAGGGAACTAGGGAAGTTAAACACACAAATGGACACATTATTCTGTATAGTTCAGAAGACGTGTGATATTCCGGAGTTAGGGTTTCACCTCCTGCTGAAGCTGCGTTTCCTTGTCCTCCTGGGCGAGCTCTCCGCCGTCGGTTTGAGTACTCCGTCGCCCGACCCGGCCGCTGATGCTCCAGCTGCGCAGCCCGTGTCCAACGCCGACAGAGCGCTGGACAGCTTGATCAGCATCCCGTCCATCAGCTCCGTCCACTCCGACGACTGCTCCTCCAGCCAGCCTTTGAGCCTTGTCGCGCCCTCGCGCACCTCCATCAGGTCATTCACCGCCGCGGCCGCCCTCTCCGCCGGCACGTGTCCTCCTCCTCCTCCTCCTCCTCCTCCGCCGCCGCCACCACCTGAAGATGACATGCAACTACAGCACCGCCGCTAGTAGTACACCAAGACCCAGCAGCTAGTGTGCAGCGTCCACTGCTATAAGCTTAGCGTATGCGTAGGGTTCGGTAATTAATTAGTAAGTTGTTGTGTTTGCTCGTGGGTACTCCCATTCTTATCGCTCAGGTGGAAAAGTAGTAGGAAAACCGTAAAAGCAGTGAGGACGGCGGGCAGGACTGAGGAGGTGGAAACTGCATGGAAGAAGCATCGGGGGTGGGTCCCGAGTCCCGACGACCACCGGGTGGCCATGGTAGAATACTCGAATCAGAGCAAGCAACAAAGGGAGACATGGCTACTAGTACTGCAGATATATACACAAGTCGTCATCGCCATGATACAGGCACGTGAGGTCACGCGTGCGTGCATGGCCTTTGACTGAATGGTCACTGGCAATGCCAAGGAAACTTCCTTCGACCCATCCCAGGGCCTCGCTGAGAAGGATCCAGTCAGCAATGCATGTTAATTAGGCGCCGTTAGATTCTTTGCTTAGCGCCTGCAAACTCCAATTAGATTCTGTGCTTTCGGTGACAATTGTTGACTGCTACTTTGTTTGTACGCACGTCGCTGTTCTTAGTAGGTCATATCTCTTGTTGAGAATTGGGGGACATGAAATGATTTAGAAATCATTCTAACCTTTCTCCATCTGCTGAGTAGACACGCGGAAGTTTTCCACGCAGTGAGAACATAGCAACCACACATTACGACTCTGTTATAAAATATAAGATATTTTAGCTTTTATAAAACGAATGTATCTACGCTTTTTAATGTGTAGATTCAGAAAAACGTTTAGATACTACATAAAATATCTTATATTTTGGAATAGAGGGAATACTTGGAAGAATCGGAGGGATTGCTCAAGAATTGCATGGGGTGGCCATGTCTCTTACCTCCATCGTAACCATGCAACAATTGTTGTTTCACTACAGGATTCGGGTTCTATGCTGAGGGCTTTAGGCCCTCGGCAACAACCAAAATGCCCTATGCATATAGATACGACGGTTTCCCTCGACACAATCTTCGTCCGCGGACAGCACACAGCCATTGGCATACACGTGGCCATTGCATATACATGTAAGTCGAGAATATTTCGTAGTCATCGGCAGACATAACCGCCGACAAAAAGTGTACTGGTGCTAGCCTTTTGATGACATCATGAGGTATACAAATTGCCTAGCCGTCGGCAAAGCGCTCCACGTGGTGGAATCTGAGGCTCCTAGGCGCGTATCTATGTGGGGGGCCTAGTCGCCGGCATAGCTGGAGTTATATACTGACGGTTTGGTTCTCGGCTTTGAAGTCTATTATACTTTTGGAAGAAGTGGGATTTAATTTTATTCAAAAAATAAGCGAGACCTCACTTGTCCCACTTAGTTTTTAGAGTGAAGTGGAGTGGAGTTCCAGCGACATGGTGGCTCCCGGGTTCCAGGAGCCTGGTTTTTTAACTACAAAAAACCGAGTCGGAGTTTTCAAAATATTCTAAATAAACACTTGGATGTGGTCAATAATGAAATCTACCGGTGTGCAAAATTATAGAACAAACTATTTTGTATTTTAGGCCCAACAAAAATAACGAATTTAGTTTTTGTCGTCGTTGAACAATGTTAAACATTACGCTAAAGTGGAAATTTTGTCTTTTTGTGGAATTTTATATTTTTTGTGAGCCCAAAATACATAGTATTTCAAGATAAAAAAAACTACACACTAGTATATTTCATGATTGGATGCATACAGGTATTTTTTTCAATTTTTTAATAAACTTTGTAATCAAAATTTTCGGAGTTGATGACGCGGCGATCGGCGCAAGGGAGGAGCATGGTGGCACCCACGATGCCCATGACAGCCCCAAGCTCCCTCGCCGCAGCGCAGGTGAGCCTCGCCTGAAGTGAGAGGCCGAAGGAGACGACGAAGGTGACGGTCGCATGACGACGAGTGACATGCGAGAAGAGCGCGGGAAACTGCTCTGCTCGTCATTTGCCTCTCCTTTCAGCTCCCGGGAGGCTTACCGGATGCTCCCCCCGCGCCACGCCTTGGACACGGTTGCTTGCAAGGCTTGGGATCTCCGCCTGCCCGCGAAGATCAAGATATTCTCGTGCCTCGCCGCCATCGACCGCCTCAGCACGCGCCACAACCTCTTCTTCAAACACTGCGTGCCTTCTGACTTGTGTGAGGCATGCCCGACGCCTGAGACGGTGCGGTGACCCAGCATACCACTGCATGGTGTAGTACACTATAATCGTTGACATAACACCAATGAAACACCGTTCACTAGTATTACATCCCTCAGAGCGGTACAATAGAAACACAGCAGGTCTAAGACATGACTATAGATTACAACTCGACTCTTTACAAAAGATCCAGAGAACACTCTAGGTTAAAGAGGAAGAAATCAACTTCTTACAAAGAAGAACTAGAAATAATAACTCAGAGCTATCTAGCTAGAAAGACTAACATCTAAACTATTTGGCTTGCAATTGCTGCTAGTGCAATGCTCTATAGAAGTAGGTTTTATGGCTAGAGAATATACTCCTATCTACTCAAGGACTTTGTCTTCACTTCGGTTGATGTGTATGTTGACTTTATTGACTTTGTTGAAGAACTTGAGCTGTCGATGATGGTTTCTTGAGTAGAAATTGATGTTGACATCGTATTCAACGGCTTAGAGCCTAGAAAGGGTTAAGAAGGTACGGTTGAGTACGAGCGTACTTAGCAAGTTCACTAAAATGGAGTGCATGATGCACTATCTCTACAGCCATAGACCAAAGGTCGTAGGCAATGCAGGTTTTCGTAAATATTTCTTCAAAGGTTGCTTTTATTCTGAAAATTATATCCGACAGCCTTCACAAGTTGACCAGAACCTTCATGGGGTTCCTTTCCTACCGCGTTCGTAGCTCCTTCCCGGAACAGAGAGTAACATGTCACAGTTCTTACACTCTGCAGTGGTGCGTTGCTTTACCCATGAGATACCTTAGCCTTGTTGCACATCCAAGTCTAGAGCTTGTCCATACTTCCTTGGTATGGGGCCCGGTCTAAGATCCAAGCCAATCGCTGCCCTTCTCCATGATCCCGCATGAAGACATGATCCCCCAAGAAGTACTACCACGGTTACTCTTCGGGTAGCCTCTCGAAGACTCTGTAAGCAGCTTTGTCTAGCAGCCACCATCAGCTATGGTGAACCTCCACCAAGACAGCTATGCACAGATAATCTAGACACCTAGATCGCGGGGAACTAAGGGGTCCCACCCATGTGCTGGGTTCTCTGGATACTCCACGAGAAATCTGCAGCTTCACGATAAGGTCATTCGTCCATGCGAAAGGAAGAAGATCCAGCTGACTTCTCCGTCCCATTCCAAATCTCATGGTTAACGCGTAATATATGACGCTAGAATCACTGGCGATATTGGTTGTTAAGTCCTAGATATTATGTTCCTTTACTACTGGAACTATATCAGTAGATTATTACCATTTGGTAAATAATCCATAATTATATTATTATGAAAATAGTGTTTTCTGACTTTTTTGAAATGCAGGTGATGACAACATTTAAGTTACAAGCATTTGATAGAAAATAATCAAAGGACATAAGCAAGTTGTGAACTTGCCGTTTGTGATTGTAAGATTATGCAATCACGGTCTTCGAGATACTAGAAAATCCAAATTCTATAAACAGCATCATTGGTCCGGTAAGGACAAATGTTTAAAGAAGCAATATGCTGTGATGCATAAGTAATGTAATGCAGTTTGGAAAACCCTAGAGTAATATCCAATATGGTGAATAGGTTAAGTTTGGGTGATTTCTTTAAGATTTAGTCTGTCTATAAGTTTATTTTATAAACAAATATATAAATACAAGGAACTTAATACTAACAAGTATGATTCAAAGTAAGTATAACAACACATGATTAGAGTTATTTTGTATTATGTAACCAATATGGAAGTTCATGTTTTAGGTTGATAAGAGTTGAAGAACTTATTATGAAATTGTTGTTTGAAATGTCAAAACGAAATTTTTGAAGAAAAGGTTTCTTTGATAAGGTTTAACCAATCTTTATGGTTAATAGAATGTGATAGATGTCGTTTGCGTTTGTTCAATAAGTTTGGACTCGAGATGCCTTAAGATTTAACTAAAACGGACAAAAGTTAACTATAAAAACATATTTAAACTTTATACATTGTCTATATAATTTTATGGACCAAAGTTAACTTTAATACATAAATAGAGCTAGGGTGTGATGTGTTTAAAGTATTCAAAAGTCTTAAGCTTTGTAATAAGCATGTTTGAGACTGTGATATCATTCACTTTCTATTTAAGTGAATGATGAGTTTAATTGTGCTTGGTTATTATGAATTTGATTTGATCTATTAAAGAAAGCAGATTTGGCTAATGACAGTAATGTGTTAGGGTTTCAAAATCATATTAAACATGGTTAAGTTAAAAGGTAAGAAGCTTGTACTATAAATAATTGATGTTTAGAACTTAGTCAAAATTGTTGGTTTACTTAGATTTAAGGTTTTATAAGAGTTTTATGAAGTTAATAGTTTATATTTTAAGTTTCGCATAACTTCAAGTTATGGTTTTGGAACTAGTTTAAATGTTCAAGATTTATGGTTTTATATAAAATTGTGATTATTTCTTATTTAAGAAATGTTTTTAAAGAATTTACCAAATAGATAATAATGATTTATTACTTAAGAATCTTAAAATGTGTTGGAATATTATAACTAGTAATTTTGTAGTAAAACATACTTACTTAAGATCTTAGAAGTGAATTTTATTTAAGTTTAGGTGGTATCCTTATTTTTATAAAATTCCACAAGGGATTATATATCTTTAAACATTTGCTTCAAGCTTTATTTGTAAACAAATTAAGTTAGTATTTTTTATAAAATAGTAGATTCATTTTCATATGCAAACAATGGATTTTTATTCATTTTTAGGATTTTTCCTTAATTTATAAAATATTACTTAGACTTTAGTGATGTTAACATTTATTAGTATTTTATTTAATTTAAATAAGTAAGGTTATATTTTTCTTAGGTAGTTATTATTTTTGTGATCATTTCAATATGTTATATGTATTTTTAGGATTTTTCTATATTTTTCTAGGGCTAAAACAATTTCAAGGGTACTTTGGTAATTTTACATTTGGTTTATTATTTCTTTTACAATATTTATTTTTCTCTTTCCTATAAAATTACTCTGGCCCGTGGGCTGGTTAAGACCAACCCGGCCCAGTTGGGCCTGGGGTCAAACCCCACCCTAGCCCAAACCCCTCTCTTTCCTCTCACTCACACGCACACACCCACTACCCGCACGGCTTATCTCTCTCGCTCCCCTTCTCTAGGGAGGCTGCCGCCGCTAGTGCTACTCCGGCTGGTCATCGGCCGACTCCGACCCATCCAAGTTGGACATTAGTTGCCCCACGATGCGCTCTACACCGCCCCCAATTCGATTTGCTCAACACCGCCTTACGAGCACATCTCCAAACTCAAAACCCTCGCCGGTGTCTAGGTCACCGGCGTGGCTCCGCCTTTTTCGCCTCCGGCCATGCTTTCCGTGTCAAACACGACCTCCTCTGACTCCTCTTGAGCTGCAGGTCCAACTCATTGATGCCCACGACTACCTATTATGCTCGTGCTTGACCTCGACCTCTCGGCCAGGGAATGTATGTGGGGTTGGTGTGGTGGTGGTGCTAATCTGATGATATTGCCGGGATGTATTTCTCAACCTTGACACCGGCGGGATGGTGCTGTGGCGCAACCCCGGCATTGATCTCCTTGTCTAGTTCGTCTATGATGGCTCTCATGCATCGACCACGCCTTCGGTTCAGGTTATTCTTCTGTGACCGGCCTTCGAGCCGATGAACTACGCTAGGCGCAAAATAGTAGTGTTCCAGTGATTTGACCAATGAGCCAAGAACACTTTGTATCTCTAGTAATGCTTTGCTTTTGATTTGCTGCGGTTTTGTCTAGTTGCCTAAACATGCTGTCCAATTCTTTTAATACACTATGGACTGTGTACAAAAAGATGAACATACTGTTTTGATAAACTCTTGTGTATGTCACACGCTTTAGTTGAGAAGGTTACATTATCTATGGAATTTGCTTGTGTGTGTTCCTGATGATCTCATGACCATTAGACAAGGTGTATTGGCAAGTAATACTTCTTTTTATCTATAGGCTAATATTTTCTTGTATCTGATCTGTTTCTTCTAATAAGAGAAATACATGTTGTTTATTTATATTAGAGGTGCAGGTGATGTTCTCTAGTACACTCAATCATGCTAGAATATATATACACTCATACTAATAATTATTGCTTCACCTATTTGTACCATTGCATGATAATACAAGTATTACTACAGGTGCTAAATACTCTTGTTGTTGGTTGCTTGTCATGTTGGGTTCACAGCATAGAAAACAAAAAAATTCCTACGATGGGAACTATACGCTAAGATCTATCTACTAGATACAAGCAACGGGTGGATATACATCCATAGAGAACATACCCTCGAAGATAACAAAGCTTTGTTAACGAGATGGAACTCGTGGATGATGTAGTCGTACACTTTCCGATCTCAAGATCGTGATGAAGTCCTTCAGGTCCAGCAGTTCCAGCACCATCAAGTCCAGCACCACAAAGTAGCAGTGCATCCGTGATCGCACACACGTCCGGTCCACCGAACAACCTTCGCCTCCTCGCTCCAGCGATGCAGCGGAAGCAGCAACTCCTTTCCAGATAAAGCCACCGGGAACATGTATCTCGCTAATCTGAGACCATGGGGAATAACTAGAGGGAGAAGAGAACCTTCACGAGGAGGTGGGGCAAGAGGAGAGGAGCCATGGGGATCCTTTTATAGGGGAGGGGGCGTAGCCCCAAGGCCATGGCTGGCCGACCATGGTGGGTGCCCCCACCTCTCCCTCATTCATGTGGGTGGAGCTTCCACTAAGCCCACTCACATCAATTTCAACTCCACTCACTTTGCATTTAATGTCCACCAAATTAAATGCATTTTCTCTTTAAATAAAACAATTTTATTTATTTTATTCAGAATTTTGTTAATTACTTTAATTAACAAACATTCACATAAAACTCCCTGCAACATTTCAATATCACATGCAGAACCAGTTTTAGCAATTTCACCCGAAACAATTCCGGTTTTCATCGAAATGATTCCAGCGCTTTATTAATCTTTATCTGAAACATATTTGCTCCTAAATGGTGTCGGTATCCCTTAAGTGTGTCACCCTACGGTTCGCAAATAATGCAGACATGATCGAGACCCCTCTCCGATCAATAATTAGCAGCGGGACCTGGAGATCCGTACTGACTCCCACATATTCAACGATGACTCTTGTGATCGTGTGAACCTTTAACGTAGTAACTAAATCCCTTTGTCTCACGATATATTACATGTTCGAGATTCGATCATCGGCATCCAAATACCTAGTTTGATCTTGTTACCGATATGCACTCTTTTCTCGTTCCCGTGATATAACATTCTAGTGATCACATCACTTGCTTGCAAGCTATCTTAATGTGATATCACCGAGAGGGTCCAAAGTATATCTATCCGTCATCGGGATTGACAAATTCCACTCTTGATCCATGAGCCTCAACATAACACCTTCGGAGTATCTGAACCCACCTTTATAGTCACCCTTTTACGGTGTGACGTTTGATGTTATCAAGTTACTCTTCCGATGTTAGCAATTAACATGATCTCATGGTCTAAGGACTAAGATTGCTTCGTATGATGTTATAGCAATATAAACATAATGACTTTGATCGTAATGCTATACTCGGATGAATGTTCATCACATCATTCCATCAATGCTGTGACCTCATTATTAACAACATCCAATGTCCATGATCAAGAAACCTTGATCATCTTGTTAATCAACGAGCTAGTCTATATGAGAGGCATTACTAGGAACTTTGTATTTTGTTTATTAAACACACATGTATTAACGTTTCCAATTAATACAATTATAGCATTCAAAATAAACATTTATCATAAACATGGAATAAGATAATAACCACTTTATTATTGCCTCTCGGGCATATTCCCTTCAGTCTCCCACTTGCACTAGAGTCAATAATCTAGTTTGAAAAACTTTGCGTATTGAACACCTATAGCTTTCTGGTGTTGCATATACGCGATTGCTAGTGGTTAACAAAATCTCTGGATCTGACAGTTTCAGGTCCATGTGTATTTTCATGTCTTTGCGTCTCTACGCATCACTCATTCTCAAATGAGATGGCATTGTATAAATTTGGTCCTTTGGTGAGACCTTTAGTTCGTTCGGGTTAAAATATGTTGATATTATTGTCATACAATATATCTTCATAGTGTTATCCCACTTTGAACCACACCTAGTTTGATAATAAACTACTTAACACAAATGCCCTCCTTTGCTGCTACTATAGCAGTCATATACTTAGCCTTTTGTTGTAGTATCCGTCACAATGTATCAACTTTGGAACTCATCCAAATCCATCATGGAACATCATTTCCATTACATTGTGCCACCCATAGTCTAAATTGAGATAAATTTAATTTGTATCTTGTGACAAAACTAGTATCAATGTAACACTTTATAATGAACTACCTTTAACTATTTGTCACTTATACATGATATATTCTTAGTTCTTCCAAAGATCATAAGAATATCTTTACTATCGTCCAATGATCATCTTATGAAACATTCAGGTATATGCTCATAACATTTAGAGCATAGGACATATCTGGATATATACATATCATGGTATAATCGATCAAAATATTCATGTGATTTTACTCACCAAGTGTTGAAAAATTTGAATCTTGATACAATCCTTTCCATGTAGCAAGAACCTTTCTTGTTGTTTCCATATTGAACCCTTTCAATATCTCATATATGTACGTCTGGCATAACCATATTAGCGCCTCAATCTATCCATACAGATATTGATGCCAAATATTCTGGTTTTGCCCAAGTCTTTCATTGAAATCCTATTTTAATGAAAATTTTAACTTGTGTCAATAAAAGATACACCATTTCCAATCAACAATATGTACTATGCATAATGTATTGGAAATTTGTCTCAGCGCTCCCACTTAATTTCTTGCAAATGCAAGCATCTTCATCATCTCCGATGAAATTAAACTCCTTTAACATTTTCATCATGGTGAAGATGCCAACTCCGCTATGCTCACTTCAACTATTGAAGTTTGCATGTCCTTTTAGCACCCTTTGAATTGAAAAAACCCTTCGGACCGTGTCATGTACACATCCTAGGTAATCATTCTATTATAAGAACCTTGTTTTTTTTATTCAATTATCATATACCAAACTATATGTAGTGGTTGCTACATTAATCCGTCAAGACTAAATATCGCTATGAAAGATCAAATCTTGTCATAGTCAACTCCTTGAACATTGCCATAAACTTCTTTCCGACATGTCGACTACTTCATAGATGTTAAACATCCATGTCTATTTCTTTATAGATCCAAACACGACCTATAGGCTTCACGCCTTACCGGAGGGTCTTCCAAATTCAGAAACTTGATTTCTTGTGTATGGATACTATCACGGATTCTATGACTTCTAGTCATTTTATGGAGTCAGGGCCCATCATCGCTTGTTTGCATGTAGTCGGTTCATCATTATTAAAACAATAACGACTTCTGTTTCAAATCTTACTATTTGATTCTTACCGACCCACATGATTCAATAGGAACTCTAATATCCAAGATCACACCCTTTGTAATCACGGGAGCCATGAGCATTGTGGCCGCCACCGGGACACTTTTCGGCGCTGCGCTACTTAGCACATATAGCTAAGGTTGCACAACCTTATCAAAGTTCTATTGTCCTCCCACTTAAATTTTCATGAAAAATTCCTTCTTAAGAAACTTGATGTTCCAAGCAACAAACTCTTTTGTCCTCGGTGTTATGGAGGAATTCCCAACAAATTCTTTGGGATAACCTACAAAGATGTGCTTATCCGACTTTGGTTGTAAACATTTTACTTATGCATAGCACACCAAAATTTAAGAAAAGACAATTCGGGTTTTATCCCAAACCATAACTCATATGGTGTCATTTCAATGGATCATGATGGTGATCTTTTTAGTGTAAAAGTGGTAGTCTCTAAACCTTTAATCCTTAAAACATAATGCAGTTTTATAAATGACACCTTTGATCTTACCATGTCAAACAAGGTTTGATTTTATCTCTCGAACATACCATACTCCTGTGGTTTATCGGGAAATACAAATTCATGGAACAATTCCTGAAATCTTAGGTGTTTTTCTAAATTTGTAACTCAAATATCTTCCTTTATGATCAAATCATAAACTCTTTTATTTTCTTGTTACAATGATTTTTCACTTCATATTGAAAGTCTTTGAACAATTTTCAAATGTTTCATACTTCTTCCTTATTAAGTAAATATATAGATATATTCACTCAAATTTCTGGAAAAAGCATATGAAGCAAAAAGATCCATCGCATATGGCTACACATAATGGACTATATACATCAACATGCATAATATCCAATAAGTTAGTCATCCGTTCCTCTTTGGCCTATGGACGGAGTTTCAATTATCTCGAGGAAAGTTTCACAAGCGTCAATTGATCAAAATCAAAAGACTCCAAAAATCCATCAACATGGAGTTTCTTCATGTTTACTTTCCAATATAATTCAAACAGCGATGTCACTTCATAAGTGATCTTCCAATCATTTGTCTTATGACACTTTAGCAATAATATTTATGGATGTGATTTCTCCAACTAGACTTGTAAAAGTTCATCCATCCTTTATGGAATACGGTAATTATTTGAACAACCATTGTTCTCATAATACCGGAACAAAATAACAATTATTAAAACAAATCTTGAAGGCTAGGTTTGATGACAACAAAAAACACAATAACACTTTATTTGTTTTCGATGAACATCATCACATATTCTTTTGCTAGTTACTTTGTCCATTGTAGTTCATGAATTGTGTTGTTCTGTATGACACTTTACACCAACCAATTCGGTATCCAATACCTTGGAACCACAATGTTTAACAAGCAAGGAATATAGCCATAACATGTATATCTTCTATATACCTAAGTTGGACATCTCCAACCTTTTCTTTTCTGCCAAATATTTTATAGATTCTCTTTCAATAGTTCATTTTCTTTTAAAAGAATCTATCAACATCAATAGTGGTGTCATTCACATGACACATAGTACAAAGTATATATAGTAAAATACTAATACCTTTGGACTTGCACTTTGAAGTGGATCACCATCATCAAATGTTTGGTGTTCTTTCAACAATCCATTCTTTTGTAATCTAGTAGTGTAGTAAACATTTTACTTACATCTTCTATTCATCCTTATCATGAAAACTTTCATGATCAAGCTACTATAGCCTATAAGGAAGAATCACGAGTATAATGTTAGTTCCCAAAACCTTTTTGGGAGATCCGGATGCCTAGCATCTCCATCCTTCACAAATTCTCATACAATATGAGAACATGTATTTTGCTAAATTATACTCTATCGTAATGGAACCAAAAACATTGTTTCAGATATCACAATATCTTCCACACATGATGGTTTCTGAAACAATTTTTTCAGCTCCTAGATAACCTTGATATTAAAACAACTTTTGAATATCAATAATCATGGAGGCAAATATGATACTTTAGATACTAACATTGGAATTCTTACTCTTGATTTAATATTACTTATTAAACTTCATGGAGTAGATAGAGTTTGTTGAAAGTTTGCAATAAGACTTCTAAACTTTAAATTGACATTCAAAACAATACGATACCAGTTCGTAAAGTAAATATCCAGAATTCTATAGTTATATTATCTCAATTAAAACTAAGCATAAGGTAGTGAACAAATGCCAATGACTACAACAAATTATGCAAATTCACTTCGATTTAGTTTATGACAAATTGAGTTCGACTAATCCAAATTAGAAATGAACTCCCACTCAAAAACGACATCCCTCGTGCCTTTGTGGTGATTACATGAACCAAATCCACTACACCAAGTTCGATCATCACGTGAGTCGGTGTAACTTCAAAGGCGAGCATCAATATGGGCATCACATCAACTATATGACTCATGCTTAACCTTTCGGTCCGTGTTCCGAGGCCATGTCTGTACATGCTAGGCTCGCCAAGTAAGAACCTTAATATTCGCGTGTGTAAACCTGTCTTACACCCGTTGTATGAAAGCGTAGAGTCGAGTACACCCGATCATCACGTGATGTCTCGAAACATGATCCATAGAACGGTGCATACTTAAGGAAGAACACATTTTATCTTGATATTTAAATGAGGGATCATCTTATAGTGCTACTAAAATGTCAAACTAGAAATATAAGATGCAAACATCTAATGTGTAAAGTGGGATGATATGGTCCATGCATTTGATCTCTATCATATGCATCGTGGTATGATCTTTATCATTCTTTTGTGTGTAAGGCCAAGGTCTATGGAACTTACATGTTAAGTGTGTTGTAAGAGTATCTACCATATATCTACTTACAACATTACCATATAAGGACACTAGCCTAACAACGATCTAAACTAGACGCCTCTAATTTATCCATTGCAAGTTTTACGTGGCTTAGGACTTTCGGAGATAGAACCGGTCTTACCTACGAACATGGAACCACAACGAGGATAACCAAGTTATTAGCAACTCGTTGTAAATCAGATATTGACTATAGTAGGAGAGACAAACACCGGCCAGCCACTTATGCAAAACTAGTTGCATGTCAGTCGTGGAACCGGTCTCATGTGCGATGACATGTAAGGTTGGTCCGGGCCGCTTCATCCCACTATGCCACCAATATCCAAAATACATGAAAGAAGCATTAACATGATCATCATTGCCCACATATTAACATATGTGTACTACCTGTGCAAAGCACCTACGCATAGATCAGGCTCTGATACCACTGTTGGGTTCACAGCATAGAAAGCAAAAAAATTCCTACGATGGGAACTATACGCCAAGATATATCTACTAGATACAAGCAACGGGTGGATATACATCCATAGAGAAGATACCCTCGAAGACAGCAAACCTTTGTTAACGAGATGGAACTCGTGGATGATGTAGTCGCACACTTGCCGATCTCAAGATCGTGATGAAGTCCTTCAGGTCCAGCAGTTCCAGCACCATCAGGTGCAGCACCATCAAGTCCAGCACCGCAAAGTAGCGGTGCATCCGTGATTGCACACACGTCCGGTCCACCGAACAACCTCCGTCTCCTTGCTCTAGCGATGCAGAGGAAGCAACAACTCCTTTCTAGATAAAGCCACCAGGAACATGTATCTCGCTAATCCGAGACCATGGGGAATAACTAGAGGGAGAAGAGAACCTTCACGAGGAGGTGGGGCAAGAGGAGAGGAGCCATGGGGATCCTTTTATAGGGGAGGGGGCGCAGCCCCAAAGCCATGGCTGGCCGGCCATGGTGGGTGCCCCCACCTCTCCCTCATTCATGTGGGTGGAGCTTCCACTAAGCCCACTCACATCAATTTCAACTCCACTCACTTTGCATTTAATGTCCACCAAATTAAATGCATTTTCTCTTTAAATAAAACACTTTTATTTATTTTATTCAGAATTTTGTTAATTACTTTCATTAACAAACATTCACATAAAACTTCCTGCAACATTTAAATATCACATGCAGAACCAGTTTCAGCAATTTCACCCGAAACAATTCCGGTTTTCATCGAAATGATTCCAGCGCTTTCTTAATCTTTATCTGAAACATATTTTATCCTAAATGGTGTCGGTATCCCTTAAGTGTGTCATCCTACGGTTCACGAATAATGCATACATGATCGAGACCCCTCTCCGATCAATAATCAACAACGGGACCTGGAGATCCGTACTGACTCCCACATATTCAAGGATGACTCTTGTGATCGTGTGAACCATTCTTTTCTTGTTATCTGTCTCATTTGCAGGGATCAACTGAGGAAGGAAAACTTTAGGAAGATGAAGAAATCATCTAAAATATTAGTGTAGGATTTTAATTTAGTCTTTTGTAATTTTTATTCCTATTTTTGTATGTTTCTTTTATTTCATTTTGTAAATTGTATTATTCCATAATTGCTGTAAGTTATTCATTTGAGGATAACTACTTGTAGTTTTTAACTCTTTTTGTTGTATCTCCATCATTAACATTCTGGAAGTGTAATTTCGATTCTTTTGGAACAATAATTCCAATGTGTTATATAAATCCAAAGCAAGGTGATGTTCTAGTATTACTTCATATGACTTATTTTAAATTCCAATTATATTTCAAATTCTATTTGAGTTCAAATATATCTTTCGTATTCAAATTGGAATTACTTTCCCTCAAACCCAAAGATATAGTAGAGGTCATGCCGAAATCTATCGCACTTGCCTAGATGCTTCCATCAGAACAAGAGAGATCTCGATCCCTCTACACTCTTTCAGTTTTGCGCGAAAATTCCCCGGATTTTCTATGCATGAATGCAATGCACACACCTTATCTCAGCTTATTTATAAGCTCTAATGCTGGGATTCTATAGACGGGTAGACACCTCTTCTTCGATTGCTCTCTTGCCTCTGATGTGTGGAGGCGCCTAGGCGTCCCCATCCCGACCGGTGATTTCTCCTTCTGGGACCTCGCTCCTCCCGTGGCCTGCCACTCCCCATTTGGCATGCCGGTATTGTGGCGATTTTGTGGTTGCTTTGGAAGGTGCGGAATGATATGGTTTTCAACGCCAAGACCTCCTCGGCGAGTACCGTCCTCCATAGGACCTCCGACAACCTCACAATCTGGTGATGGCGGTTCAAGGAGCACGACCGTGAACACCTTGACGCGCTTCGCTCTCTCGCCATGTTCGCTGTTTGTGCCCCTTCTTGATTTTGTTGTATGTATGTGCCTGTGCACCCTCTAGCTTCCCCTGCCCCCTTATTTCCCTTGTATGTTTGGATTAACTGCCAAGTCTTATCGAGTAATATTACAAGCGGTGGGGTTCCCCTCCGTAATTCTTGAAAAAAAATCGGAGTTTGGAAAAAAAAGCTCCATGAAGCCCGGGCTCCATTCAGCTTATTCAAGTGGAGCTCTCCGAAACACAAATAGAGATGTGAAAGTGTGAGAGGAACTTCAACAAACACGCTAAAACCGCGCCCGCACGCTAAGAACCGAAAATTTCCCGCGTGAGAGCCCGCGCCGCGCCCTCCAACAGACGATGTATCTTCCCGCGCGTGGGAAAAACTTTGCCATGCGCAGGGTTCCGCGCGCTTCTTTTGACGCACCGCTCAGCGCGCGCTTGTTAAATGCAACACGACACGTGAAAGAAACCGTCACTTCCTCTTCAGCGTGCGCAGAAAAATCCCCCTCTCCTCCTACCTCTCTGCTGACGCGCCCGCGCCACCGCCTCCATGCCGCCGCACTGGGGAAGTTCCGGGCACCGAGGCGTACGCGCGTGTCCGGCCAGCACCTTTTACGCCGAGATCCGGACCGGCGACGAGCGCATCGCCCTCAGCACCTTCGACACCACGCACGAGGCCGCCCGCGCCTACGACGCTATGGCGTGGTGGCTCGGCCGCCCGCACGCGTCGATGAACTTCCACAATGTCTAGACGCGCGAGCAGGCGAAGGCGCTGGCGCTGCCGCCTCACCTCGTGATGGAGGAGGAGCGCCGCCGCTGGAGCGAAATGGAGCACCATCTTGTCATCATCGAGCGTGACGAGCGCCTGTGGAAGGAGGGGTGCCGCCGTTTCCCCACAGACGTCGTGGCGCAGCGCAAGCACGACTCCGAGCAGGCCGCGGCCATGGCGGCGGCGAGGGCAGCGAAGCACCAAGAACGCCACGATCGCCGGGTGGACAAGGCGCAGAGGCGCACCTTCATCGAAGCGCAGATGGCCGGGCCGACGACCATCTCCGACGATGATCCCTGTTGGGATGGCTACTGGTCATCGACACCGATGTCTGACACGACAACGGCCTCGTCCGGCAATGACTACATCTCGATCTCCTCGTCGGACTAGATTGTAGTACTAGTAGTTTTTAGTAGTACCAGATTCTAGTAGTAGTAGTAATTTCTACTATTTTTCTTGCACTATGTATGTTTTTTTCATGTTCTATGTAATTTTCACTTTAATTTCTAGATCTTTTTTCGGTCATATTTGTTGCAAAATCTAGTTTGGGCGCCTGTTCTAATTTAGCACGCCTGTTGGAGGGTTCGGGCTGTAAATTTAGCGCGCACGTTTTTGCACCTGATGACTACAAGTGCATAGATCGTTTGTAGCAAGTTTCGAAATAAAGATATCGATCTCACAGGGAGCAGGAGTCTGAAGTCTAATGATTATTGAAATAAATATTACGATACAAAATGCTAGATAAAGTTCTAAGTGATAAGATAAAATGTGAATACTGTGTAAAAAGGTGTTTTTGGGTCTTAGGTATAAGAGCAATAATAAGGTAAAGTAAAAACAACTGAATATAGAAAGTAAGTATCGCATATGTAAGAGAGATTGGAACTGCAATAGGGGAAAAGAGTTCTCAGGGAGTAGCCGATACACCACTAGCATTATAAGGAGCTAAGATAAAGATTATCATCATGAACATTCTCAACTATGTATGTGTGGGAGGAACTCCGTATTTGGCTCACATCATCCTTGTAACTACAACAGTCAGCAATCAACATCAATCGAATTACTGCGCTATTAAGGGACGTAATCCGGTAGGACGTATCCCATGGCATGGATAGTGTTCCGTGAGTTTCCTCGGTTTTCCAAGTTCATACGTAAGGGGTGCCAACAGCTTTATAGTCACTGTAAGTGCTAGCACACCTCCGTCTACCAACAAGTAGTTCCCTTCATCAAGTCCCCATGAGAGGAAAATATTGAGAGGTCGACTACTCTCAATATCAAGATATAGAAAATCTTATACATGGTCACAGCGATGAATATCATAATAAACTTTATCTTATTTCAATCTCATACTAGGGTTTCTCCATCTTCCCAAGAACTAATGATCTACTCAGACATAGAGGCAATCAACATCATGACAATAACAACGGAATCTATAATAGATGAATAGTACTTGTATAAATCCACAACGAGTATGAAAATTACAACAAGATGTAGATGTGGTGATGCAGCGGTGAATGATGAAGATCGACGCCTTAGCCTCCTGGATCTGCGTAGGGTGAAGATGAATTCCCGGTGGATGAATTCCCCCTCTAGATGTCTTCCAGAGGTGAGGTTTCTATAATTTCTGGGTGTTTTGTATGTCGTCTCCCTTAACCAGTTGCACGGGGTGAAACTATTTGAGCAGGCGGAGGCGGCACCAACTATACGACGGAAAATTTGCTCTGGTCGTATAGTTGGTCGTTGAACCTTCTGCCTCCTTTGTTTGCTTCTAGTATTATTAATATTTCCCAAATAAGCGATTTGCGTTGTTTTTGACTCCTTTTCTCCTCAGTACAACTACTCCAAGAATTATATCCATTGGATCCATCATCTGTCCTGATCCTGGTGAAGACAGAAATAAAATATGTGCACGAGCGCCATAAAATACCAAGATCCTACATCTATAATGCAAAATCATAATGTAAAACATGATGCAAATATGCACTCATCAACTTCCTCAAGCTTAGACTCTTGCTCGTCCCGAGCAAGTTTTAGCTTAATGGATGTGATCCTCATATTCATGCAGCCGAGTCGATAAAATAAATGAGGTAGTTGCAGCATGTGTTTATCATATATGATAAATAGGAATAAGTTCATGATAGTACCTTACTCGAACCATCTGAATAGTATTAGCAGGCTTCCACACCTTAGTGATCAATAGTTCATAAAAGATGAATCTCAACATAATGTAAAAGTATCCGGTTCAACCGAATGAGTTAACGAGGTAGTCCCAAGTGTTTTTAGGATCAACGTATTCACTTGGGATTCAAAATCTCAAAAGTGTCTCTTTGTCATACTACAATACAGTGGTATATGCCTACTTTCTCTTTGCACGCTCGCCCTTTTTCTTCTTCCTTTCCTTTTCTTTCGTATATATGCTCACACCTTTGTTTAAGTGTTGTGCAAAGGAGCTAGCCATACATTCCACTTCATGTAGGAATTCAAAGTTTAACGATCTTAATTATCAAATTTCAATTGTATATGAAGCATTCTTATGACTTGAATATTCTACCTCGACTTGTTCTCACTCTATTTCGATAGCACTTTCATTTTGCCTTGTTCAAGGTTTCTTTTTCAACTTAACTGCATAGATAATTTTTCTTTGTAAATCAAACCGTTGACTTACAACATATTGACCAAATTACTTTAGGTGTTCCATTAATACCAATGGTGTGGAAGACTCCTATTGCTATCATCAAGTGCAAGTAAAATTATACTCAAGCCATTCATATATCAATAAAGCAAACACAAACTCAATATTTCTCCATATATAATAATAAACTCAGAATTTCATAAAAATGATCGACTATTCTTGAAGGGAATTCTAATAATGCAAACTTTATTGCTAGTTTGAACTAATGCAAAAATAGTAATAAAAACTTATAGGATAGATTACAAGGTCTTAAAGATCTCCCCAAGCTTGGAATCAAGCCAGGTGGGATCAAATAATCCTTTGCAATTATTTGATACTATAATTGTTGTAGATCACTGTGGCACCATGGCATGTAACACCGTGGCGCGTAGCTTCTTGTTGGTCTCCTCCAAAGCAGTTATGCGACTGAAGCACCTGCGCAGATCAGATTGAAGAGTGTCCACTCTATCTACGAGCTTATTCACCAATGGAAGGAGATCTTCCTTCTTCTCCATCTCATTGAGACGGTGACGGACTTCAACGTGATGGAGCAGCTCCTGCTTATGATATATCTCCAGTGCCCGCACGCGATCCTTGGTCCTGGGGGCAGCTTCTTCTTCCTCATCCATAATTGATGGATTCGGGAAGTGGAAACCGTACCTCCACTATTCTTGAGGCTTAACCTTCATACGAGAACCAATGGTTGGCTTCGAGAGTGGTTCCTTCGCTCCCGTGCTAGCACCTATACCAACATTAGATAATTCCTTCCGCTTGTGTGGCCTTGGATCCTTGGTGATGAACTTTGAAAGGGAAATGGACATCGCCTAGAGGGGGGGTGAATAGGCGTTTTAAAATTATTACGGTTTAGGCTCTAATAAATGCGGAATAAAACTTAACGTTTAATTTATCAAGCCAAAACCTATATCCACTAGTTTCACTAAGTGCACCAACAACCTATGCTAAGCAAGACAAGCAACAAGGTGATAACAATATATAGTACTTCAAGCACGAAGGCTATCACAATGTAAATTGCATAAGTAAAGGGCTCGGTTGAGAGATAACCGATGGACGCGGAGACGGTGATTTGTTTCCCGAAGTTCACTTCCAAAGAAGCTATGTCTCTGTTGGAGAGGTGCGGGGGCACAATGTACTTCGAACGCCACAAATGGCTCACCTCGAGGTGTGGTGGCTCGATGCTCACCCAACGCCACACAAGGCCTCACCAAGGATGCGAAGCCACGCAACTCACTGACGCCACAAAAGGCTCACCCTATTCTCCCGTGAGCTCGCCACAAAGGCCTACTCACGTTCCACTATGGGACACTTGAGGGCGGTCACCGAACCCGTACAAGGCTTGGGGCAATCACCACAACTCAATTGGAGGGCTCCCAAGAAATGCCACAAAGGCTCCACAATGCCACAAAAGGCCAACAAGCTTGGGGAACCTCCACAACTCAATTGGAGCCCCAAGAACAATGCCACAAAGGCTACAAAGCCACAAAAGGCAACAAGGCCACAAAAGGCTACAAGACCAAAAGGTCAACTATCCAACCACACAACCGTCTAGGGTTCCAAGAACCCAAGAGAAACAATCCCAAGGGATTGAACTCACCGAATCTCCGAGGAGAACTCAAACCTATGCACCAAATGCAAGAGGCAAGTCCTTCACTCTCAAATTCCACCAAAGCTACAAAAGCTATTGGGGGAATAAGGGAGGAAGAACACAAGAGGAGAACACAAAACTCTCCAAGATCTAGATCCCAAGGATTCCTTCACAAAGAAGGGATTTTGCTTGGTGGGGCTTGTAGATCTAGATCTCCTCTCTCAAATCCCTCAAAAAGATGCAAGAATCATAGGAGGGAAAGGGGAGAGAGCAAGCTCTTCAAGGTCAACAATGGAGGATAGAGAAAGCCAAAACCGACAAGAACAAGTGTGGGCCGAAGGGGAAAGGGGAGCTCCTTTTAAAGGGATCCCCGATCTGCCCATTACCGACAGAATCGCGCACGGCCGATAGTACCGGTGGGTGGCCGGTACTACCGGTGGCACTCATCCAACAGTCCAAAAACACGGTGCAAACAATCCCAAAAAAAGGTCGGCCGGTACTACCCGTGGGTCACCGGTACTACCGCATGGGCCGGTACAACCGCCCAAGATTCCGACCGAAGTTCCGTCAAATAGCGCAGACCAGGCAGAGAGCATACTGAACCAAAAATGGGTTCACCGGAAGTTGGGCTGGTATTAACACCGGTACTACCGGCGGCATTTCTGCCCGAGCGGTACTTCCGGCGTCTGGCCGGTACTTCCGGTCAGAGAAACTTCAGAACCAGAAATGCCACAACTTTTGCATCCGAACTCCAAACGAGATGAAACCAATTTTGTTGGAAAGATAACGACGTGTAGAATCCAAGGGAGAAAATACCATGAATATATATGTGAGATACCTCCCAAGGTGTGGAGCCAGAAGACCCGCAAGATCAAAAACGCAATAAGATATGCACGGGAAATCCGTTTTTGATGAACTAGAGCTTGTTATGAAGATAACCACAAGCTCTAGATCCTCACATGGACAAGAACCAAACAACAACCAAGAAAGATGATGCTATGTATGCAAAGGTTTGAGCTCTCTCCGAAAGATACGAACGAGTCACCCACTCGAGAGCCCCTCTTGATAGTGCGGCTATCTATCCTAAACCCGGTCTCCCAACACTACAAGAGACCGGTAAAGTAGAAACCCTATTAAGATCATACCTTTGCCTTGAGCATCCCACTTGAGCTTGATGTAGACGATCTTGTCACCTTCAAGATGGAACACCTTTCTTGATTGCACTTGCTTGCCCTTGCTTGATGAAGTCTTGAGACATGCTCCCCCATACTCCATGGGGAAGCCTCTTCTTCGAACTTGTCTTCATCATTCCATGAACGCCGAGGATGGCAAGCTCCAAGCATGAGATCTTCTAGAGATGACGCATCTTGAGCTTGCACTTCAATTCTTGATGATGTCTTGAAGATAGCCATGAGGAACTTGATCTTCTTCTTCTTCTTCTTCTTCTTCTTGATTCCAATAGGCACAAAGCCCTTGGACGATGCTTCTTCTTTTTCATCCTTGAAACCAACACATGGTCCAAGCGATGCCAATGGACAAACCTACAAGTGAAACTCAATTTGCACATTAGTCCATAGGGATTGTCATTAATTACCAAAACCACACATGGGGCATACATGCCCTTTCAATCTTGACCGTCTCCACACGCCCTTTTCCATGTGGCTTGCGATCTTCTCTCTTGTTGAGTGTTCTTCATCGTCGCCCAATCGATCTCCGGTGGATCATAGACGTCACGGCAGATGTATACATCACCACATCATCATCGGAATCGTTGTTGAAGTAGCTTGGCTCGATGTACTCCTTGTACCTCGGGCTAAACCTCTCCACCTCCTCGTCATCGTCCTCCATGGACGAGATGCTAGAGTGGTCCCTGGAAGGAGCAATGAGCCCCATGGGTTTTCCACGGCCTGGGACAGGATAGCGCATTGCTAGATTGGTTCCTGTAGATTATGATCAGAGAGAGAGAGAAAATGGTAGTATATAAGCGGGGTAGAGGTCGGTAAAACTCACGAGAAACACTAAATTGTCACCCAAGAAAAGAATCTTAACGAAATAGGGAAAGAAATCACAGATTTCGAAGAGTTCTACCGCGTAACGACCAACTATACGGGCGCGGCTCGTATAGCTCCGACCGTATAGTTCGTTCCAGGCAGATATTTCCAAATATCTCGAGTCCAGGTCGATTAAATCACGACTTGGAACCAACAATAACGTTTTTTAGATTATAAACAAAAAGACAAACAAAAAGTGTCTGAGAGTTTAACGACCAACTATACGGCCAAAATTTGGCTCCGGTCGTATAGTTGCGACCGTATAGATGCAGACACCAAAAATCAAAATTATCTGAGAGTTTAATGACCAACCATACGGCCGAAATTTTGGCTCCGGTCGTATAGTTGCGACCGTATAGATGCAGACACCAAAAATCAAAAGTATCTGAGAGTTTAATGACCAACTATACGGTGAGAATTTTGGCTCCGGTCGTATAGTTGTGACCGTATAGGCTCAGATATCGAAAACAATTTCACGATGATGATACAGAGAGTTTAATGACCAACTATACAGCGGGAGCTCCCTCTCCGGTCGTATAGTTCCACCCGTATAGTTGGTAAAAACCCTCCAAAGCTTCAGAAAAACACAAGGAATTCAAAGGCAAAAATTTCAAAAGTAAAAATTGTGAAAACATATCACTTATTTGGGTAAGAACACTTACCTTGCACTTACCATTTACTTAGTCGGTAATAAATAACTCCTCCAACAACAAAGACTCCTTTTCTCTTGGAGGAATTGACCTTAGTTCATTGAATAATTCTCGTAAATGAAAATCACCAGGACTAAAGTTCCTCTCAACAAGATTGGTGTCTTGCTGGGCAAACATGGATACTGCATCTAACATCTTTATTTCTTGCCTCTACATGATCTGCATCTCAAATTCTTGAAGTGAAAGAATCCAACAGATCAGTCTTGGCTTATGGTCTTTCCTCTCAAGGAGTTCTTTTAAGCCATCACGATCCGTGTGAACTCGTACCTTTGCATCACTCTATGTAGGAACGAAATTTATCAAAAGAGAAAAATACAGCAAAAAGTTCCCTTTCTTCTTTAGGGTAATTCTTCCGAGCACCATTTAGAGTTCTACTAGCATGATGTATTATGTTAAATATACGACCAATATGGTATCCCAGAGTTACTCCTACAAGATCATCACTAACTTCACATATTAAGTCAAAGGTTGTATCCCAAATAGGTGGTTTAATGATGGGAGCACAAGATAAAGCAATTTTGAGTTTATCAAAGGCTTCGAGACACTTATCATCAAAATTAAATCTTACTCCCTTTTGCAGGAGGTTAGTCAAAGGTTTAGATATTCCATAGAAATTTCTAATGAACCTTTTATAAAAACCCACATGACCAAGGAAACTTCTTATACCTTTATTATCCCTAGGTTGTGGTATTCTCTCTATTGCCTCAACCTTAGATCTATCAACTTCAATTCCCTTACTTGATACCTTGTGTCCTAGGACTATACCTTCTTTGACCATAAAATGGCATTTCTCCCAGTTTAGAACAAGATTCGTTTCTTCACAACGTTGCAGAACTCTTTTGAGATTATCCAAGCAACTAGTAAACGAAGTTTCATAGACAGAAAATTCATCCATATATACTTCCATTATAAGTTCTATAAAATCCACAAAAATAGCAGTCATGCATCTTTGAAAAGTAGCTGGAGCATTACATAAACCAAAAGGCATATGTTGGTAAGCATGTAAACCATAAGGACTAATGAAAGTTGTTTTAAGTTGGTCATCAGGATGAACAACTATTTTAGAAAAACCAGAGTATCCGTCCAAGTAACAAAAATTAGTATGGTTTGTTAACCTTTCTAAAGTTTGATCTATGAACGATAAAGGATAGTGATATTTCCTAGTTTCTTTATTTAATTTTCTGAAGTCTATGCACATCCTATGCCCAACAATAGTTCTAGTAGGTATCAATTCATTGTTTTCATTAGGAATAATAGTAAAACCGCCCTTCTTAGGGACACAATGAACATGACTTACCCATTCACTTTCATTAACAGGATAGATTATACCTGCGTCATGTAGGCGTATAATTTCTTTTCTTACCACTTCTTTCATTTCAGGCTTCAATCTTCTATTAAATTCTGCAACTGGTTTAGCACCTTCTTTCATGAATATTCGATGGACAGCTATCATGGGACTAATGCCATTCAAGTCATCCATTGAGTACCCAAAGGCCTTGTGATGCTCCTTAAGTATCTTCGTGAGTTCTTCTTCTTCTTTTCCTGAAAGTTTAGCACTAATAATAATAGGAAATTTATTCATATCATCTAGAAACCTGTATTTAAGATTATCTGGTAGAGTCTTTAACTCCGGGGGTGGTAGTTCCTCGTCCCCTCTCTTTTCTGGCTCTTCAAAAGCCTCGTCGGTTGGAGGTCCCATAATGGGAAGTGAATCGAATTCACCTTCTAGTTCTTCTAGGGACTTTTCCTCCATAACTATCTCTTCATAATTTGGATCTTTATTTATTTCTTCTTCTTGATTACTAAAGAAAAGAGACACCATTTCCTCAATAGTTCTTTCTTCCTCTTCTTCTTACATTTGTGGAGGCCCGTCTTTAAATTTGGAAAAGTGGAATTTATTTTACAAAATCGATAGGAAAGTTTTTATTGCCAATTGTGACAGTTGCATCTTCAACTACTCCCATTGGAATTCTAAGATTTTTATTGGCTAACATAATTGTCATATCAGTATTTTCAATTGTAGCCGGTTCTATTTCTTCTTTTATTTCTAAGTAGAAATCATAAGATATAACATTAACTTTGGTGCCAAGATCACATAAATCGTAATGCGAGGTTTCTTTAAATATGTAGGGAAGAATAGGCTTACCCACATCTTTTACTTTTGTTTTACCTTCAACCAATACGGAAGTCTCTTCATCAAGTTCAACTATGTTACAATTTTCGTACATAGCCATAATTGCTTCCTTGGTTACCTCTTCATCTTTGGTTTCTTCTAGATGTTCCACGACTTCTGGCATATTGTCTTCCTCTTTCTTCTCCTGTACTGCTTTGACCTGTTCATTTTCAAGAATATGCTTTTGTGCAGTGTTAGGGAAAGGAAACTCATGCATTGGTTCTAGGGAGGTCAGTGTTGCTCTATCTTCTCTTTTCTTTTCAGGTTCGGGTGGTGGATCATATTTGACCGGTCCCTCTTTCAGAGTTTTGATATGTTCTGTAAAAGCTTTAACAACTTGCAACACAAGATCTGAATCCAAATAAAGTTCTTTAGATAATTCTTTAACATGGCCTTTTTTTATTATAGTCATGAATACAATCATGTTCTATTTCTACGCCTCCTTCACTTCCTAGACCAAAATTCCATGAAACTCTATGATCACGAATTCTATTAAGTAAAGGCCAAGCTTTAGGTATAGGAAGATTCATACAGGCTCCTTCTGCGAAAGAGTCTAATTCAATTTTATTGGGTTCGATTAACCTGCCATAAAAGATATGCAATAAATACCATTCAGGTAAATCATGATGAGGACATAGATGTAGTAAATCTTTAAATCTAATATAAGCTCTTACTAGCCCTTCATTAGAACGATTATTCCAAGTCATTATAAGACGCCTGATTCTAAAAGATTTTGATAACGGATAATATTTTGCTAGAAATTCATAGGCTAGATTATCCCAAGTAGTAGTGACTTCAGGGGGTAGAGATCTATACCATGAGAGAGTTGTACTTATCAAAGTCTGACTAAAAAGTGTAACCCTTACCTCATCAGCGGTATATCCCGTCAATAGAAAAGTGCCACATATATCTTTAAAACATGCAATATACTCATATGAATCAGGATCTTCTTCACCTCCAGTAAATTGCTTCTTATGTAGAATACCAAGTAGTAGAGGATCTATTTCAAACCCCCTTGTCTTCTCATTAGAGTTGTCTTTTTTATAAATAGCATAGGGCTTCCCAAAGTAGTTGAGTGGGTTAGTACTAGTCATATGCTCAAACTCCATCATGTTGGTGAAAACTTGTAACTCAAAACAACATTTAGCAAGACAAAAATAAATAAGCAAAAACTAAAAGACCTACAACGCTTAGCTCCCCGGCAACGGCGCCAGAAAATAGCTTGATGACTGCAAGTGCACAGATCGTTTGTAGCTAGTTTCGAAATAAAGATATCGATCCCACAGGGAGCAGGAGTCTGAAGTCTAATGATTCTTGAAATAAATATTACAATAGAAATACTAGATAAAGTTCTAATTAACAAGATAAAATGTGAGTATTGTGTAAAAAGGTGTTTTTATGTTTTAGGTATAAGAGCAATAATAAGGTAAAGTAAAAGACAACTGAATATAGAAAGTAAGTATCACGTATGTAAGAGAGATTGGAACTACAATAGGGGAAAGCATTCTCAGGGAATAGCGGATACACCACTAGCATTATAAGGAGCTATGATAAAGATTATCATTATGAACATTCTTAACTATGTATGTGTGGGAGGAACTCCGTATTTGGACAAATAGGCAGCAACCACTGCTCACATCATCCTCATAACCACATCAGTCAGCAATCGACATCAATCGAATTACTGCGCTATTAAGGGACGTAATCCCGTAGGACGTATCCCATGGCATGGATAGTGTTCCGTGAGTTTCCTCAGTTTCCCAAGTTGATACGTAAGGGGTGCCAACAACTTTATAGTCATTGTAAGTGCTAGCACTCCTCCGTCTACCAACAAGTAGTATCCTCCATCAAGTCCCCATGAGAGGCAAATATTGATAGGTCGACTTCTCTCAACATCAAGATGTAGAAAGTCTAACACATGGTCACAACGCTCAATATCATAATAAACTTTATCTTATTTCAATCTCATACTAGGGTTTCTCTATCTCCCCAAGAACTAATGATCTACATAGACATGGAGGTAATCAACATCATGGCAATAACAATGGAATCTATCATAGATGAATAGTACTTGTATAAATCCATAACGAGTACGGAAATTACAACAAGATCTAGACAAGATGTAGATTGGATGGATGCAGATGGTGGTGATGAAGCGGTGGATGATGAAGATCGATGCCTTAGCCTCCCGGATCTGCGCAGGGCGAAGATGAATCCCCGGTGGATGTATTCCCCCTCTAGATGCCTTCCGGAGGTGAGGTTTCTGTGATTTCTGGGTGTTCTATATGTCGTCTCCCTGAACTAGTTGCATGGGGTGAAACTATTTGAGGAGGCGGAGGCGGCGCCAACTATACGGCCGTAGCTATACGGCCGAAAAATTTGCTCCAGTCGTATAGTTGGTCGTTGAACCTTTTGCCTCCTTTGTGCGCTTCTGGTTTTCTTTCGGTATTATTAATATTTTCCAAATAAGCGATTTATGTTGTTTTTGACTCGTTTTCTCCTTAGTACAACTGCTCTAAGAATTAGATCTATTGGATCCATCATCTATCCTGATCCTGGTAAAAACAGATATAAAATGTGCGCGCGAGCACCATAAAATACCAAGATCCTACATCTACAATGCAAAATAATAATGTAAAACATGATGCAAATATGCACTCATCAGTGCCTCTGCTGGAGGAGATTCGCGTGCGGCACGTGAAACTCAGATCACGCGCGCTGCATACGCGTTTTACAGTGCCAAATTTTGCAGCCTCTGTTGGAATTGCTCTAATACACTTGTCCCACTTCTACATTTTTTTAGAACGCTGATACGGTGGGATGTGAGGAGATTTGTGGCACGTTTGGCTGAGGTTGGAGCACATAACTCACATTTACACATTAATGCATTGCTCTTGAAATGAGTCGTAGAACCGTTGTTGGTCGAGGAATTTGAAGTAAATACAACATGCGAGCTGGAGCTGGCAAGGATAGGAATGGCAATGGGTACACATTACGTAAAAACTAATTAGGAGTATGGGTATATGACAAAAATTACCCTTTGTAGGTAAATGAGAAAGTATCATAGTTATCTGGTACAGCGGATAAAGGCATGAGACCATAGAACCCATACCCACGTACCCATGTATTGTCCAATACCCTATCTCACCCTTATGTCATCAAGTCTAGGTACGAGGTGAAGATAACGAATGGTGATAGCACCGATGGGCGACAATCCATGCGTAATCGCAAAGTGTCATCCGTCTTTGGAACAAGAATCACGGGTAAAACAATCATCGCTCTACGTATCACAACCATTCAGGAGGCCTCCTCTACTAGTCTATGTGACATGGCGCAAAGTTCATGAGGTCCGTGCCCTCGCACGACTGGTACTGGCAACATCAGGCGTGTCTTTGTCCCTGACGCGTTTCCAAGTCTGGAAAACCCGGATCGGTGCCTCGTCTTCATCGGCCTCGATAACGTATTTTTTGACATCAACCCCTCTATGACTGTCTCGACCATGTTATCGACAAGTTCTTCTTTGCGTACTCGGTTTTGGAAAAACCAGAGTATGCTTTCGTATTTGACGTACGCCTAGTTCTATCAAAACTACGGCCGCACCTCATCCCTGACAGCTCAGACTGCATCGACTTTAGCATCAACAACCTTGACGACTGCCTCAGCGCATCTCTGTCATCCTCCTTGCTCACTATGAACATGCAGCTTCATGCGCGGCTACCTCGACACCGGCGCCTGACAACAATATCGACCACGGCAACCCATCACACGACTAAATCGACTATGGCACAATCTCATGCTCTCGGATCCCTCAACATCGGCACAAGGGATACCACCTTGCTTGAGCATCACTAGCTTCCTCTATAGTGCAAGATACCACATCGTGACACCATCCACGATGTTCCTACTCCTACTGCGGGGTGATGTTAGCTCACTGGTTCTACTTTGGTTTCTCTCCAATCTGACCTTCCGCGATGTTCCAGTTGTTCACGATGCTACCTCTACGAATTCGGGGATGTTAGAGTATTAGCATATAAGTTTGTTATGGTAGTATAGAATAGAGGCAGGATATGTTTCCATACAATCCTAACTTGACTTGTACTCCAAGATAATCCTTTGTACGCCTATATATACTCATCCATGTGGCTCAATAATACATCCAATATATTCTGCCAATTCCTTTCTATAATTCAACAACTGTAACCGCTCACGGACTTAAGATTTCTTGAATCATACCTTTGGAGAGGCGTACTTGAATTTGCCTTTAAATTTCTTTTGTCTCCTCCGGGTTCGTGTCGTAAGCGGCGCGGTTTGTTAAAGGAGCACCGAGGATGAGACCGATTTGGTGCTTGATTCCTTGAAGTGGAGGGAGTCCATGAGGTAGCTCGGATGGAAAGACATCTTCGAATCCCTACGAAACAACCATCATAGAAGGAGGAATGGTTGATAAATCATTAGTATCTTATGCCAATCCCTTTCATATGAGCACGTAGTGCATCATGAATGGGTTTTCCCTCACTTCTCTCATCTCACTTTTGGTGGCAAGGAGAACCCTCTTCATTTTTCCGCTCATATTTGGCTTGTGGCTCTCACTCGCCTTTTGGTAGTTCTCTCGCTCACCACTCACCTCACTAGGAGTTTTTATATCTTGCACCCTTGCTAAATCATTTTTATTGTACGCAATTTTTTGGCTAGGAGTCATTGGTTTCAAGGCACATGTTTTACCAAGCCACTTGAAGCTATAGATGTTAGTGCGGCCATCATGGATAACACCTTTTTCAATTTTCATGGCCTACCGAGCAACATGTGGCAAACGGTCATGGGGACCACATCACACTCAACCGTATCCTTATATGGACCATTAGAGAAACATACCAACACAGTGTGCTTGATCTTGACGGTTCCACTATTACCATTGGCCATGGTAGGGGTGCTTATGTTGATAGAGGGGGAGTTTGAGATTCTCACACAACTTGGTGCTTGCGAGGTTGTGGCAAATTTCTTAGTTAATTATGACTTGATGGACTTCCCATAGATGTCAGCTTTGGTTTGGAAAATGTTGCATCATTGGTTTTCATGTTCTTGGGATTGTGTGGTCAAAACCCTTGTGACAACGAGTGATGGGCTAGCATCATGCTCACACATGAGAAGATCTTGATCGTAGGTATCAATGTCATGATTCGCGAGAGCTACCTTTACTCTTACTTCATACTCTTCTTCACTTAAGGAATCATAATCTCCATTCGCATTGATGAACATGACCTTTGTATTGCTACACATAAATGATTTGTGTCCTTTTCCTCCACACTTGTAACATTCCACATTGCTACTTGAAGAGTCGATCGTGGTGGATGTCATTGGCTTGGCATTTGTTGGAGGTCGACTATGTGTAGCCATTGACTTGAATGGTGGCTTTGCATTGCTTGAGGAGTTCTCTTTGAAACTTGTAGACGAGGTGGTCAAACCGGTCTTGTTGACAAATAATGCTTTTGTCTTGCCAGATTTAAGGTCCCCTTGAAGTTGATGTTCGGCCATGGTTGCGTTATATACAAGTTCTACCAAGTTTGTGTAGGACTAGAACTCCACAATCCGCTTGATTGTGTGGTTCAAACCATTCAATGTTTGCTCGAATCATGTGAAGTTCCATCACTTTGAAGTAACCTTCCACAATTTTCATCCCTTGGGTAAGCTTTTGAAGCTTGTTGAAGAGGTATCTATGTAATGCGTCGGGACAAAGTGGGAATGCATATGTTCCTTCATTCCTTGCCATGTATTGGTAGGAGGTATTCTTCTCCCTTGAAGAGTATTTTGGGGTTGTTCCCACCAAAGATTTGCATAATCATCAAACTCGAGGGATGCCATGGCCACCATCTTCTATTGGCTATAGTTCCGCATTCATAAGATATTATCAATTTTGAGTTCCTATGAGAGGTATTCTTCCGGATCATTTGAGACTTAAAATTTGGGCATTATGAATTTGAGCTTGCCAAAAGTTTCTTCATCTCGTTGGCGATTGCGATGATGAGAATTTGCATTTGGAGGATGGCGTCGTTGGTGGTGGTTGTTCTCATTATCAGAGCTATCATTTGGATCATCATCCAGGCCACGACCACCTTGATGTGCTTGAGGTTATTAGTGATGGTTGTCTCATTGCCTTGGTTGGTTAGGTGGAGGTTCACGTTGTTGTTGCAGTTGGTGTGTCACGGTTTGAGGTTGAGGTGCTTGTGCCTATTTTCGTTGTTGATGTATTTGTTCCTCTTGGCGTGGTTGATGTTCTTGTGGCTCTTGCTATGGTGGTGGTACTTACGACTCACGCGAAGGTTGTTGACGAGGTTGAGGTTGCTCATCATTTTTTCGTGGAGCATGTTGATCTTCATCTACGCTCATGGTTCCTTATGGTCGTTTCTCCTCATCATCAACATGGTTTCTTTGGTGATTGTCTTGTCGATGATTGTGTCTTGGAGGGTCATATAGATATCCTTGTTGATAGCATTCTTGGTATCCCACATTGTACTCATCGCTTGTAGTCAAGTGAAGGTCTTGCTGTTTATGATTTTTCCGATGTCGAGTTTATGGTGCCGCTTATGGTTCTTCACGAGGTGATTCCTCTTGAATCACGAGCAATCTTGCACGATGATGCGGTCCGCGATGCCTTGATTTGGACGTTGATGAGGATGAGCCACCTTCATATAGCTTGAAGTTGCCGCTCATCTTGGTGACAATATACATTGCGTAGAACTTTTTTGTCCATCAAAAGGGATGTCATGTCGCCTTGAAGCACTTGCATGATGTTCATGGTGAGACGGAGTGTGATGCCATGAAGAACTTGAATCCCTTGAGTGACACCGAGGTCGAGTAGCAAGGTCGGCGATAGAGCGTTGGAGAGGTTCTAACTAGTGACCGAAGTTAAGGTTCACAGAATGAGTTAAATAGCACTTGTCAGTAACGAGATTGAACTAGGTATGATGATACCGACGATCAGATCTCGGATGAGTCAAGTATCAAAGTAACAAAGGGAATAAGACTTGACGTTTATGGTTCAACGACATATATATATTCGTGGAATGCGCAGGGGTCATTATAGGCATCCAAGTCCCGCTGATGATCATTAGTCTGAGAAGCGTCTCGATCAAGTATGTTGTGTTCCCAAAATGCAGGGTAACACACTTAAGGGTTCGATGGTGCATTAGATATAGTTTTGGTATCATCGGGATCACCGGAGAAAAGATAAGAGAGAATCGAAAATGTTCTGTCTGGATCTTAAGAGTGTTCAGAGTGATCTGAAAGGTGTTTCGAAACAAAGGGAATTAAATAATATGTATTTAGTATTAATTAATGTAACTAATATTAATTTTTTCATGTTGATTACAAGGTAGCCCACCTAAATGGGCCCCTTCCGGAGTGGAGTTCATGAAGGGGCCGTCGCCCCTATGGATGAGGTGGGGTGGTGCGCTTAGGTTTAGGGTATTGGGGGTCGAGCCACCCTTGGCTTCCGCCTCCACCCCCTGGATAGTCACCTCCCCCCTGGGGAGAACCCACTCCCCCTATATAAGGAGGGGCACATGTGGGGGAGGGGAATACACATTCCATGCCCTAGAGGAATTCCCCCTCTCCCACACGCCTCCTCTCTCTCCTCCTCGTTGGATTTCACGCTCGTGGTTCTTAGAAGAACTGCACATGTTGGAGATGACTTCACCACTGCACGTCGTCGCGCTGCTGGTACCCCAATCCAAAATATATACTTCTGCAATCTTAGTTGGATCGGAGAAACCAGGAGTCGTTGTTGAGCACCGTACGTGTGCGAAACCACCGAGGTGCTACTAGTTATGGCACATGTCATCGTGCGAGGATCAATGCGACCTTGAGGTTGGCTACGTCATATGACTACATCATCCACGTTGATCATGAATGTTAAACACTTTTGGTCTACAAGGGTATGTCACTGAAATCTTCCCGTTACATCATTCCTCCTAGGTAGATCTTGGCAGTTGGCGTATGCTAGTTAGAAAAAATATTGTTTTCAGTTATGAACCCCTATAGGTATCAGAGCCGATATATGCATAGTTATGCTTGTATGGTTAGAATACATGTTGAATCATGGGCATTGATCCTATAATTGTTACCCTATCACGTGTACTTGTTCATATCGTGACATTGTTTGATGAAGCAGCCTAGACCAACCTTACGCGCAATCTAACGCGAGACTTGTTCCACACTTGACATATGTCTTGCACCATATATGCGGATGGCGGGTGTTTGTCTCTCTTATAGTAGTTGATATGACATTTACAATGAATGGCCTTGAAAAGGGTGTCATTGAGACAATTATTTGATCAATGTTGTGGTTGGAAGTTCATAGGTAAGAAACAGTTTTCTTGAGAAAGCCCTAGCAGCCACATAAAACTTGCAAAAGATAAAATAGAGGTGTCTAACTTTATTTTGCAGGGGGCTTGTGATATGATATGGTCATGATGTGAATTTTATATGCTGTATGAAATGCACCTTATGTAAAGCAACCGACAGGAGCCATTCAGTGGTTCTCTTTATTTGATGGCCTGTGTGATGAGATCATGATGTAAAGTAGTGTTACTTTCTGTTGATAAATTGTAGTAGTAGTCAATCATCAAGAATTTCAGAGTGAAGAAGGGTATTAAATTTACAATAAAATCAAGTATATGTGATTTGATTGAAGTGGCAAGTATTTGAGTTATGTTTTTGGCATACAAACTTGTGAAATATGTTCCACAAATTATGATGCTTAGAACACTTCAATATGTTGATACGTCTAAGCATTATAATCATACTCTATTGAATATTGTATGGTCTAAAGTATCTCTTACGGACGTGGGCATACCCTACAAGTACTTGAGTTTGGCATATACGGTCTAGATACGGCAGAAGCCCACGGCATTGCCAAGGCCCAATATAGGACTCGTGTGACTCACGGAGACTCCAATTTCTTGCAACGCAAGAAGAAGCTTAAGATAGAAAGTTCAAAGGGACGAACCCTAATCTGTAACCGACTCGACCTGCTACCTGAGACCTAGCCTATCTATATAAAGGCTAGGAGGGGGCAGCAAGGAGAACAATTGATACGTCCATTTTGCATCACTATTCTATATCATAATTTACTGTTATTCATTGATATATTTCATGTTAAGAGATGATACTTATGTTATTTCATCTGTTTTTGCATGGTTAATGACTTTTGGAGCATGGACCGCTGCAGTCAGGATTCTGATGGAAAAGGTGCTGTTTGGAGGCAAAATTCGCGAAGATCAGAAAATCCGGGAAAATACATGGAAAATTCTATTTTTCCAGAAGACGAAGATTGCCATAAGGGGGAGTGGAGATGGGCCACAGGAGGCCCACAGCACCCCCTGGCGCGGGCAACCCTAGGCCATGCCAGCAGGTGGTGTGGCCACCCTGGCCCACTCCAGGCTCTCCCTTTTGGCGTACATTATCCTCTCGAAACCCTAACACCCGGGGAGCGACCACAGAAAGATTCCGCCACCTCTGCGGGGCGTAAAACTACAGAGAGAGAAAGATCTCTCTGGCCGACAGAATTCTGCCGGGGGAATTCCTTTCCGGAGAGGGGAGATCGTCACCATCAACACCACCATCAAGCTGGACTTCATAGGGATCATCATCATCATCACCACCATCATCTCCATCAGCACCATCATCACCACTCCATACCGCTGTAACAATTGGGTTGAATCTTGCATAGTTCTTAGGGGAAACTTTCCTGGTGTTGATTACTTCTTGTGGTTGATGCTATTGAGTGAACCATTGAATTATTGTTATGTTCAGATTGTTGCTTATCATTATACCATCTCTGATCTTGATCCATATGATGTCTTGTGAGTAGTTCATTTTTTTCTTGAGGACATGAGAGAAGTCATGTTGTTAGTAGTGGAGTTGTGTTGAGAAAGATTCAATAGTTTGTTATTTAAGATTCAATAGTGACAGAAACCTGAACCCCTGTTAGGAAACCTTTGCACAAGGGACGTAAGGGTCTTAGAGTTTAAAGTTGTGGTTAGGTTTCTATCTTAATTACTTTCTTGTACTTGCGGATGCTTGCAAGGGGTATAATCACAAGTATGTATTAGTCCTAGGAAGGTCGGTACATTAGCACAGGTTCACCCACACAACACTTGTCAAACTAAAGAAGATTAATTAACTATATGAAGCGAAAGCACTTGACAATATTCCTGTGTGTCCTCGAGAATGTTTGGTCATCTTAAGTAATACAACCAGCTTATCCTTCGCTAAAGAAAGGATTGGGCCACTTGCTGCATTTATTATTATTGTCTTTTATTTACTCATACATTATTTATCTGCAGTATCAAAAACCCCTAAAAATCCGTTTGCTAAGTATTTATAGAGAATTCTTGCTCCAAGCCACTCATCAACACCTTCTACTCCTTGTTGGGTTCGACACTCTTACTTATCAAAAATACTGCGATACACCCCCTATACTTGTGGGTCATCAAGACTATTTTCTGGCGCCGTGGCCGGGGAGTGAAGCGCTATTGGAGAGTGGAACTGGTAAAGGAAACTTCTACTGTGAGTATTGTTTACTTCTGTTAGTTGATTTATTTTAATATGGATAATTCGCTAAGTTTCTTATTTCATAATGTTACTACCACTGCTAAGGTAGTAGATGAACCACCACTTGCTGAGAATGATACTTTTAAAATACCTACAAGAATTATTGATCGTGTTATGGATAACTACTATTTTGGAGATGGAACTGTCCATCCCGGTGATCATTTGCTCTTTATACACGAATTATGCGGGTTGTTTAAGTGTGCAGGTATTACAACAAATCAAGTCAAGAAGAAGTTATTCTCATTATCACTAAAAGGAAGAGCTGAGGAATGGTATAAGCTGCTGAAGAATGGCCAATCTCTTAAATGGGAGGAAATAGTGACTCTCTTTTATTCAAAATTTTATCCTCCTAGTGAGATCCATAAAGATCGGAATCAAATATACAACTTTTGGCCTCTTGATGGAGAGAGTATAGCCCAAGATTGGGGGAGATTGAAGTTACTAATGCTCAAATGTCCTATTCATGAGCTCCCCAACAATATTATTATCAATAACTTTTATGCAAGGCTTTCTCTTCATGATAAGGATCTATTGGATGCTTCTTGTGCTGGATCATTTACATGCATGGAAGAAGGAGCTAAATGGGATCTTCTAGACCGTATTCAAGACAATGCTGAAGCATGGGAGAATGATAAAGGAAGAAAGTCAGGTATAAATTATGATTATGAATGCATTGAATCTTTTATGGGAACTGATGACTTTCAATATATTAGTTATGCTTATGGTGTTGATTCTCAAGTTATTGCAAATTGTTTTAGGGCTTTTGCCTCATATATTGAAATTTCGAAAAAGGAATGGAACAAGTATCATGCACCATATTAATATATTGTTGATTGTGTTCCTGCTAGAAGTACTGAATTTTGCACTATTGATCACATCTTACCTGAACCCTATATCGAGAAACTACCTTTCCCGGATAAGGTAAAAGAGCATCCTATGATAACTAGTGTAATTAATAAAAGTACAAAGAGAACTGTGAAACCTGATGAACAAATAAATATCGAACCTACTGTAGCAATTGTGAAAGACCTTGTCACTAAAAGTGTAGAATATGGACACATTGTCTTCTGTGAGGACACTTCTAATATTGTCTCACATCCAAATAGAACTAAAAAGGCTAGTATCCATGTGCTTTCTGTTAGAATTGGTGATCATTGCTATTATGGTTTATGTGATATTGGTGCAAGTTCAGGTGTTATTCATTACGAGCTTTACAAAGAAATTATGCATGAAATTAGTCCTTGCGAACTAGAAGATATTGATGTGGTTATTCACCTTGCTAATAGAAAGACCATCTCTCCAATCGAAATTGTAAGAGATGTGGAAGTTCTTTGTGGTAAGATTAAATATCCTGCTGATTTTCTAGTACTTCGTTCAGCTGCTAGTAAACCTATCCTATAATTTTTGGTAGACCTTTCTTGAAAACATGTGGAGCCATTATAGACTGTAAAAGGGAGAAAATTTTAACTAAATTTGATGGGGAATCTTATGAGTTTAATTTTTCGAAATTTACTAAAGTTCCTTGTGAAAATGAAACCCCTAATGAGGATTTTAGAGTTGAACAACTTGCTTCTGTCTCTCTTGATCCTAACAATGCTTTGCAACAATTTATGGAAGACCACGAAAGTGAAATCTTCATGGAAGAAAGAAATGATATTAACGATATTCTCCATTGTCAACCTAAGCTGCTTAAGCATAACTTGCCTGTGGAAGATTTGGGTACCACATTGCCACCTAAATCGGATCAAGTTTTTGATCTAAAACCTTTGTCTGGTGATCTTAAATATGCTTACATTGATGATAATAAAATATATCCTGTTATTATTAGTTCTAAACTTTCAGGGAAGGAAGAAGAAAGATTATTGGAGGTATTGAAGAAACACAGAGGAGCTATGGGCTATACTCTGGATGATTTAAAGGGGATTTCCCCTACTATATGTTAGCACGCTATCAATATAGAATGCAAGGCCAGTGGTAGAACATCAATGCCATTTAAATCCTAAGATGAAGGAAGTGGTAAGAAACGAGGTATTAAAACTCCTTGACGCTGGTATTATTTATCCTATTGCTGATAGTGAATGGGTTAGTCTTGTTCATTGCGTCCCTAAAAAGGGGGGAATTACCGTTGTGCCTAATGATAATGATGAGCTTATTCCCCAAAGAATAGTAGTAGGTTATAGGATGTTCATTGATTTCAGAAAGGTTAACAAAGTTACTAAGAAAGATCATTACCCACTGTCTTTTATTGATCAAATGTTAGAAATATTGTCTAAAAAGACCCATTTTTGTTTTCTTGATGGATACTCTCGGTTTTCTCAAATTGCTGTTAAACAACAAGAACAAGAAAAAACTACTTTTACTTGCCCTTATGGAACCTATGCTTATAGGCATATGCCTTTTGGTCTGTGTAATGCTCCTGCTACTTTTCAAAGATGCATGTCTACTATCTTTCATGGTTTTTGTGAGGAAATTGTGGAAGTGTTCATGGACGATTTTTCCGTCTATGGAACTTCTTTTGATAATTGTTTGCACAACCTTGATAAAGTTTTGCAGAGATGTGAAGAAACCAATCTTGTTCTTAATTGGGAGAAATGCCACTTCATGGTCAATGAAGGAATTGTCCTTGGACATAAAATTTCTGAAAGAGACATTGAAGTTGACAGAGCTAAAGTTGAAGCAGTTGAGAAAATTCCCTGTCCAAGAGACGTCAAAGGTATTCGTAGTATCCTTGGTCATGCTAGTTTCTATAGAAGATTTATTAAAGATTTCTCTAAGATATCAAAACCCCTCACTAATCTTCTTCAAAAGGATGTACCCTTTGTTTTTGATGATGATTGTAAGGAAGCTTTTGAAACTCTAAAGAAGGCTTTAACTACTGCTCCTATTGTCCAACCATCTGATTGGAACTTACCCTTTGAAATCATGTGTGACGCTAGTGATTTTGCTGTAGGTGCTGTCCTTGGGCAATGAATAGATAAAAAGCTAAATGTTATCAATTATGCTAGTAAGACTCTTGACGCTGCTCAAAAGATTTATGCTAATACTGAAAAAGAATTCTTAGCTATTGTCTTTGCTTGTGATAAGTTTAGACCTTATATTGTTGATTCAAAAGTTACCATTCATACTGATGATGCTGCTATTAAGTACCTTATGATGAAGAAAGATGCTAAGCCTAGGCTTGTTAGATGGGTGCTGCTTTTACAAGAGTTTGATCTACATATTGTAGATAGGAAGGGTGCTGAAAATCCCGTTGCTGATAATTTATCTCGATTGGAAACCATATCTTTTGATCCTATGCCTGTTAATGATAGTTTCCCAAATGAACAGTTGGCTGCAGTAGGGGTAAGCTCGCGAGGGAGCCCTTGGTATGCTGATTATGCTAAATTTATTGTCTCCAAGTATTTGCCTCCAACTTTTACAGCCCAGCAAAGAAGGAAGTTCTTTTACGATTTGAGGCATTATTTTTGGGATGACCCACATTTATATAAAGAAGGAATAGATGGTATTATGCGAAGATGTGTTCCAGAATATGAACAGAAGGAAATATTGTGGAAATTTCATGGTAGTGCCTATGGAGGACATCATGCGGGGGATAGAACCACACAAAAGGTGCTACAATCAGGTTTTTACTGGCCTACCCTTTTTCAAGATGCAAGAAAATTTGTCTTATCATGTGATGAGTGTCAACGAGTTGGTAATATTTCTAGACACAATGAGATGCCTATGAATTACTCTCTTGTTATTGAACCATTTAATTGTTGGGGATTCGACTTTATGGGTCCTTTTCCCTCTTCAAAAGGTTATACTCATATTCTTGTTATTGTTGACTATGTTACTAACTGGGTAGAAGCCATACCTACAAAAAGTGCTTACGGGGAGACCTCTTTAAAAATGCTTAAGGATATTATCTTTCCTAGGTTTGGAGTGCCTAGGTATCTGCTGGCGCGTGGTTGACATGGGTGCTTGTTCCTTCAATCCACGACAATGGTGCCAGAAAGATGCTTGTTGGCTCAAGATACGATGAGATCGTTGGGAACCCCAAGAAGAATGTATGATGAGCACAACAACAAGTTTTCCCTCAGTTATGAAACCAAGGTTATCGAACCAGTAGGAGCAAGGAAACACCTCCAAGGTGTTGTTGCCAACTTGGAATCCTACACAACACAACCACAGAACTTTGCCCCCAACTTACAGTGAGGTTGTCAATCTCACCGGTTTTGCTGAAAACAAAGGGATTAAACGTATTGTGTGGAAGAAAGTAATAGCTTGTAGAAAGTAAACAGAAAATAGTAAACAATTGTAGATTGATGGTAAAAGAAAGGACCGGGGTCCATAGTTCACTAGTGGTGGTTCTCCTTAAGATAGATGACATGTTGGGTGAACAAATTACAGCGGGGCAATTGACAAACATCAAGAAAGCATACAAGCATATACTAATCATCTTGACTCCTTTGAGATTTGATTGGGCATTACAACATTATACATAGACCGTAATCCAACTGCATCTATGACTAATAATCCACCTTCAGGTTATCATCCGAACCCCCTCCAGTATTAAGTTGCAAGCAACAAATAATTCCATTACGCATTGCGTGTAAAGTAAACAATACGATTGTTCTATGAACAAAGGATTGCTGTTTTCTTCCTAGTAGCAACAACACATCTAGTACCTTAGAGATTTCTATCACTTCCCCAGATTACTAGAGGCATGAACCCACTATCGAGCATAAATACTAACTCTTGGAGTTGCTAGCATCTACTTGGACAAGATAGCTACTAACAACGGAAAGCATGCAAGATCACAAATAACAAAGACATGATAGAATCAATAATCAATCTGAAATAGCATCTCAATATCCATCAGATCCCCGCAAACACAACATGTAGAATTACAAATAGATGATCTTGATCATGAACAGAGCTCACAAGATCTAAACATGGTAGCACAAAGGAGAAGAACCAACCATCTAGCTACTACATGGACCCGTAGTCTAAGGATGAACTACTCACGCATCACACCGGAGGCTTGCATGGTGATGAAGAAGGCCTCCAGGGTGAATTCTCCCCTCCGGCAGGGTGCCGGGAAGAGCTTCAGATCCCTCCCGATCTAGGGATGGAGATGACGGCGGCTACAGACTCTTTCGTGGAATTTTGATCGGGTCCTTAGGGTTTCTGTATCGGAGGCATCTTATAGGAGAAAGGGGAGGCCGAGGGGGTGCCCTAGGCGGCCACACCACCCCTGGAACGGACCAGGCCTGGGCGCACGGCCAGGTGGTGTGGCGGCCCTTTGGCCCCTCTCCGTCTCGTATTCTGGCTCCGTGTCCCCCTCGGCGAAATACTGACTTTGGCTTTTGTCCCATCCAATTCCGAGAATATTTATTTTCTGACTTTCCTGGAACCAAAAACAGCAGAAAACAGGTAGCTGGCACTGTGGCATCTTGTTAATCGGTTAGTCCAAGAAAGTGTATAAAAATACTCCAAAGTGTGGGCAAAGCATAAGAAAGTAGATAAAAACCAAGCATGGAACATCAAAAATTATGGATACGTTTGCAACGTATCAACATCCCCAAGCTTAAGTCATGCTCGTCCTCGAGTAGGTAAGTGATAAAAAGAAAGAATAATTTTTGAGGTGACATGCACCATCGTAAACTTGATCAAAGTATTTGTAAAACATTGATAGCTGGGATCATAGTACTTCAACATTGCATGAAAGATAAAGTTCTAATAATAAGACATAGCAACTATGTTGTAACATGAAAAGGCACAAACAAAAGATTCATGAATAACAATGCTTTGCAAGACGTTTGTTTGTTTCACATAAAGAAAACATAGCATAGTGGCATTCAGCTTGTCCCTCATAATGTAGCAAATCATAATTGCATAAGACACCTTCAAAGTTTATAAGGGTGACTAGATACAAATAGTTTAAGAACAAGCAATATAAAAATTATGCATCAATCAAAAAGTCTTGGGACAATGCACATAGAACTAAGAATGACCACTATGCTCTCAAAATAGGTGCATAAAGATAGAAGGCGGAGACTCAACATAAAAGTAAAAGAAAGGCCTTTATAGAAGGAAGTAGGGATTCAAGTTTCATAAAGAGCTTCCAAAAATTATGGTACTTATTAGATTTCAGCTCTCATTGCCCCTATCATAAGCATCTTTAAGTTATTAAGGTTAAAGTGACAAACTATGGAGTATATGCTTGACAAAGTATAAGTTTGAAATCTCATGTCCCTTGAATACTAGGGACGCTCCTCATGCTACTCAAGTTTAGTTACCGGTAAGTTCTTGTCATAGTAAGTACATGTGTATCATAGAGAACCGCCAACGGGGTACCCCTTGCCTGATGATACGGAAGAATCCCCATATCAAAATGACAAGGTAAGTAGACAACGAGCATCTCAGCAATCTTCTTATTTACCATGGGAAAATGGTGCTTTTTTCTCTCCTTCCTCTTTTCTCATATCTTTTTTTTTCTCTTTTTCTCAATATCTGACTCTTTTTTTATAAGCCGAATGCTTCATAGACATCTCATTATGGTTACGCTGCAGGTTTCCACCATGATTAGGCATGGATTAGACCGGCGGCCCATGCGTTTATCTAACACACATACATAACTCCATGGACTTACAAGATCCCCTTTCATTTCACATCGACGACATCCATAGACAAAAGAGCATGATATCAACTAGGTACAAAGTACAAGTGCAATGTTGAAAGCGTTCCCCATGACAGCATGGTTCTGCTAATCCCCAACATATAAGTGCAAGCATATACAACATAAACGACACAATAGTTCAAGTTTATTAAGGGCAAGAAAAGTAAAGTGTGCCATCAAGTTCGTGAGAGCTTTAATCACTAGTTTTCTGATAACAAGTTTAATTCGGAAGGTAGATAAAACATGAATATACTTGGAATAGCAAATGCTAATAGGTAGGTATGGTGGACTCTTTGGAATAACTTGGTTTTAGGAGTTGGATGCATGAGTGGAACCCATACTTGGTTATGGAGGCTAGCAAAAGACTGGGAGCGACCGGCTAAGAGAGCAATAATGGCCATAATCATGCAGAGTGACACAACATCATTAATCAAAGCATAAAGTGATACTACAATTCAAAAACTAAAGGATCATAAAGGCTATGGTGACTTGGGATAGTCATAACATGGTGTGAGCATGCGCCAAGTCAACCCAAATAAAGCATCAAAGGAGAATACCACAATACTATGATTTAATATGCTAAAACAACGCATGATTCTTCCAAGGCACATTAAGCAATCTCAATTGTTTATAACATGTCATGTTACAACAAAGATCGCTAAGCATAAAGCCAAAACAATATCAAGCATGACATGACAAAGCATGGGCCACAGTCAAAAACAAGCTCTCTTTACTACTTAAGCATGAACTTTCCTACTCTTTTCCAATCCGAACCAAACTATTTGAAAACCAATGCATGAAAGAGGGGGTCCAACCAATTTATTCAAGCAAACTAAGAAAACCAAGCAAACGAAAACCTAAAACAAAAATGAAGACGCTCCAAGAACAACACAACTGTGCATGAAATAATAAAAATGAAGTGTTCAGAAGAAACCTGGGCTTTTTATTGATGAAGAAGGGGATGCCTTAGGCATCCCCAAGCTTTGACGCTTGTACTTCTTGGATAATTCTTGGGGTGACACGGGTGGCATCCCCAAGCTTGAGCTTTAGTCCATTCTTCATATCATTACATCATTCTCTCCATACACCTGAAATTTTTCCTTCATACAAAACTTCACACAATCTTTTTTAGCAACATTAGTGCACTCAAGATAATAAGGCTTTAGGTTCAGTTTCAACACCAATAAAACTTCCATTAAAACACAAGCTACTGAAGCACTTCCCTTGAAAAATCTCAATTCCCCAAAGAGAACTAAAAAAGGAACCAACAAGAAGCAAATGCAAATAATGGTAGAAATCTGTCAAAACAGACCAGCAGGTAAAAACCAATTTTTTAGAAGACCTTCTGTTGCTCAAATCGAAAAGTGTTGATCTAATGAAAGTTAGATAACAACCTGGGTCAGAAGCACAAAAATTCACGCCTCAAAACGACGTACAGAGATTTTACACGAATTTTTACGACGAAGCACAAAAATCTGTTTCGGGATAACAACTTTCCCAATCATTACTTCTCTCTCATTAGAGGTTACTCTTGGCACAAAAAGCAAATAAAAAGGATAAGGAGAGGTCATTACTGAGGTAATAACTTCCAAGACTCATCTAAAACTTTTGGGTTATCTCCCAATAAGTATTTTTCTTTAACGCCTTTAAGTTAGGCATAAGAAGCAAGAAAAAGAATCAAGTGTTCTCAAATGAAGAAGCATTAAAAGCAATACCAGAAATAGAGGATCCTCTCTCAACGCTCTTGGGTTCACTATTTTCATCAAACGGGTTTTCGAGAATAATCCAATAAAGATTCTTTTCTATGGCTTCATGCATTGCTACAAGTTTGAAAGGTATTGGTATCTTAATTTCCTCCCCATTAGGTTCGGTTTTGTTCATCTTTTATCGTGTACCAACAACATCTACACATGAGCCTAGCATATTAAAACGTTCAAAGACTTTTCTAGCTTCTTTGGCAACATCATAGAATTCCTTAAGCAAAGTTTCTAGAATAAAATCTCTCTTTTCAGGGTCCTCAATTTCTTTAAGTTTAAGAAACATTACTTGCATTAAGGGGTTAAGGTTAACAAACCTAGCTTCCAACGTGTGAACTAAAGAAGATGCAGCAATTTCATAGTTTGGAGCAAGTTCTACAGGGGATCTATCCTCAATATCCTCATGTTTACTAACATGATTAAAGAATTCTTCAATATTATCTTTTCCAATTATAGAGCCACTACCTATTGAAAGGTCTTTCAAGGTGAATTTAGGGATCAACATGGTGAGCTAAGAGGTAACAACTATAGAAAGACTTAATTTTTTTGTGTTTTTAATAAAGAAAACAAACTAGTACAACTAATTATTATGTGTTTTTTATAAAGAAACAAGCAAACAAAGCATAAATAAACTAAGAAAAACAAAAACAACAAAGTAAAGAGATTGGTTATGAGGGACTCCCCTTGTGAAGATGTCCTTGACTCCCCGACAACGACGCCAGAAAAATACTCGATGGCACATGGTTGACGTGGGTGCTTGTTCCTTCAATCCATGGCAATGGCGCCAGAAAGATGCTTGTTGGCTCAAGATACGATGAGCTCGTTGGGAACCCCAAGAGGAAGGTATGATGAGCACACCAAAAAGCTTTCCCTAAATTATGAAACCAAGGTTATCGAACCAGTAGGAGCAAGGAAACACCTCCAAGGTGTTGTTGCCAACTTGGAATCCTGCACAACGCAACCACAGAACTTTGCCTCCAACTTACAGTGTGGTTATCAATCTCACCGGTTTTGCTGAAAACAAAGGATTAAACGTATTGTGTGGAAGAAAGTAATAGCTTGTAGAAAGTAAACAGAAAACATTAAACATTTGTAGATTGATGTTAAAGAAAGGACCGGGGTCCATAGTTCACTAGTGGTGGTTCTCCTTAAGATAAATGACATGTTGGGTGAACAAATTACAGCGGGGCAATTGACAAACATCGAGAAAGCATACAAACATATACTAATCATCTTGACTCCTTTGAGATTTGATTGGGCATTACAACATTATACATAGACCGTAATCCAACTACATCTATGACTAATAATCCACCTTCAGGTTATCATCCGAACCCGCTCCAGTATTAAGTTGCAAGCAACAGATAATTGCATTACGCGTTTGTGTGTAAAGTAAACAATACGATTGTTCTATGAGCAAAGGATTGTTGTTTTCTCCCTTGTAGCAACAGCACATCTAGTACCTTAGAGATTTCTGTCACTTCCCCAGATTACTCGAGGCATGAACCCACTATCGAGCATAAATACTAACTCTTGGAGTTGCTAGCATCTACTTGGCCAAGATAGCTACTAACAACGGAAAGCATGCAAGATCACAAATAACAAAGACATGATAGAATCAATAATCAATCTGAAATAGCATCTCAATATCCATCGGATCCCCGCGAACACAACATGTAGAATTACAAATAGATGATCTTGATCATGAACGGAGCTCACAAGATCTAAACATGGTAGCACAAAGGAGAAGAACCAACCATCTAGCTACTACATGGACCCGTAGTCCAAGGATGAACTACTCACGCATCACACCGGAGGCTTGCATGGTGATGAAGAAGGCCTCCAGGGTGAATTCTCCCCTCCAGCAAGGTGCCAGGAAGAGCTTCAGATCCCTCCCAATCTAGGGATGGATATGACGGCGGCTACAGACTCTTTCGTGGAATTTTGATCGGGTCCTTAGGGTTTCTGTATCGGAGGCATCTTATAGGCGAAAGGGGAGGCCGAGGGGGTGCCCTAGGCGGCCACACCACCCCCTGGCGCAGGCCAGGCCTGGCCGCACGACCAGGGTGTGTGGCGGCCCTCTGGGCCCTCTCCGTCTCGTATTCTAGCTCCGTGTCCCCCTCGGTGAAATACTGACTTTGGCTTTTGTCCCGTCCAATTTCAAGAATATTCATTTTCTAACTTTCCTGGAACCAAAAACAGCAGAAAATATGCAGCTGGCACTATGGCATCTTGTTAATAGGTTAGTCCAAGAAAGTGTATAAAAATACTCCAAAGTGTGGGCAAAACATAAGAAAGTAGATAAAAACCAAGCATGGAACATCAAAAATTATGGATATGTTTGCAACATACAGTATCTTATGACTAATGGAGGTTCTCATTTCATTCATGGTGGCTTTAGAAAGACCCTTGCTAAATATGATGTTAATCACATAATTGCTTCAGCTTATCATCCCCAAACTAGTGGGCAAGTAGAGCTATCAAATAGAGAAATTAAATCCATCTTGCAAAAACCTGTTAATAGATCTAGAAAAAATTGGGCTAAAAAGTTGAATGATGCTTTATGGGCTTATAGGACTGCCTATAAAAATCCTATGGGAATGTCTCCTTACAAAATGGTTTATGGGGAAGCTTGCCACCTGCCCTTAGAATTAGAACACAAAGCTTATTGGGCAGTGAAAGAACTAAATAGAGACTGCAAACTTGCAGGTGAAAAAAGATTATTTGAATTGAGTTTGTTGGATGAATGGAGGAGTGAAGCATATGAAAATGCTAGACTCTTTAAAGAAAAAGTTAAAAGATGGCATGACAAAAGAATTTTTAAGAGAGAGTTCCATGTTGGTGAGAAAGTTTTATTGTATAGGTCTCCTCCACTACAAGGATTCGGGTCTATTGCAACAACAAGATTCATGGCAATAAGAGCCAAATCGTGGTAATAGGTACCTATTGCAATGACATGACTTTCGTTGCCAAGCATTGCGACAAGACGCATGGTAATAGATTATTACCACGAAAACCAAATTGTGGCAAGAAAGTGTGCTATTGCAACACCAATATGCCAAGTTTCCATGTTTTATCTCGTAGCAGTACTTGCTTAATACCACAATTTGGTTCGTGGGAATAGCTTAATGCAACAGTGATCAAAATCGTGGCGATTGGCCTTTTGTGGCAATAGGCATTTGTGGTGATAGCCTATTCCAATAACACTTGTTTCGTGGCGCATGCCCTTCTGTGGCAATAGCCAATTGTTGCAATAGACCTAAACCCTATAGCAACAACTCTTTTTTCGTGGGTACACCTCTTTCGCCACAAACCCTATGTTTGTGGCATTAATTTATGGCAACAACTCTCAAAATCGTGGTAACAAAAAATTGCAACATATTAGTTTTGGTGGTGACAGACTGTTATCACAACAGACAAAATGTTCATGGCGAGAAGCTATTGCCACAATGCGAATGATTCGTAGCGAAAGGACTATTTCAAAAAAGCTAAATTTCATGGTGCCAAGTGATTATCACAACAACCGAAATACTTGTCTCGATAAACTATTGCAACAATACAAGTGGTTCGTGGCAAAAGGACTATTTCAACAAAACTAAGTTTGGTGGCGGCAAGTGGCTATTACAACAGCTGAAATGCTTGTGGTGTGGAACGCCATCAAGGATATGCTGGCCAACAAGGCGCCAGGACCTGATGGGTTCTCGTGGGATTTCTACAAGTGTTGTTGGGCCATCATTAAAGCCGATGTTCTTGCGGCCCTACAGGAAGTGTTCTGTGGCAGAGGCCAACACTTCAGTGACCTGAATAGAACCCTGGTCACGCTAATCCTGAAGAAGGATGGGACGCGCGACCTCAAGGATTTTTGGCCCATCAGCCTTGTCCATGGCTTCTCCAAGCTACTAGCCAAGATCCCCCTTTTCGTGCAATGCCAGAGCCCTCTTTAACGCTTTGGTCAGTATTACGGTGGGTGACGACGACCGGTCCTCTTCTGGGTCGACCCGTGGATTGGTGGATTGGATGTGGGGACTATTGTGCCTATTGTCCTTGGACTAGTTCGGCCCAGCCGGACTAAGTGTCGCACGGTCCGGCAAGGGCGCCCCGAGAATTCCTGGGTGTTGGACATCAGTGGCGCCCTAACGGTCAACGCCGTCGTTCAGTTTCTTCACTTATGGCATCTAGTCCAAGAGACTGAGCTATAGCCTAGCGCCTCGACGTGTTCACGTGGAAGCTTACCGCGGATGGCTCCTTCTCCTCTCGGGCCACCTATGCCACTTGTTTCACTGGGCACACCGCTCTTCCAGCCGCCAAGCAGGTCTGGGCCTCCTTCGCTCTGCCCAAGTACAAGATGTTTGGGTGGATCGCGATCATAGGGAGGTTCTGGACGGCGGAGAGACTCCAATGCCGGGGATTGGCGAACCATGGCGCCTGCCCTCTGTGCAAGACGCATGTTGAGACGTCGGATCACCTACTTCTGGGATGCTAGTTTGCGCACATAGTTTGGTTCAGAGTCCTTCCTGTTTCGGCGCAATTGCATGCATGGTGGCCCTGCACCGAGAGCCAGGTCCCCGTCGTGATCGACGTAGCGCCAACTCTTTGATCTTGCTCACCTTGCGCTCTATCTGGTTGGAGCGGAACGCTAGGATCTTCGATGCCAAGGAGCTCTCCGCCTACGCTGTTGCGGATCGCGTCCTTTATGATTGGCACGAGTGGGTAGAGTGTAGAGGTGGGCAGGTGAGAGAGATAGGATAGGCGTTTTGGTGCCCCCCTCTCTAAGTGGATGGGGTCCGGTGGTATCCTCGGCACTGCAACATGTGCATGACAAGTCTGTATGATCTGCAACTCTGTTTTTCCGTCCTGCTTAATACAATGACACGTAGATCTCCCGCGTGTTCTCGGAAGAAAAAAATACGACCAGAGAGGGAGCCCAAAATTCCGCTGCCGACCAGCTGAGCCAATCAGATCAAGCAAAGGAAACGCACGCGGATCGCTGATCCCAACCGTCCACCCCCACCGATCCATCCAACACATCGTGCATCCATCCCCGACCTGAGAAACCCTATAGTCCCTAGCTAGCGGCACACCTCCATCCCCTTCCCCACCGCCGACGCCGCCTCCGCCTCCACCGACGCGATCTACATCTCTCTTGCAGCCGGCCACACCCCACCCAAGCCCCCCCGCTTGCCGTCGTAGCTCCGGGGCTCCACTTCCCATTCGATCTCGCCAACCACGTCACCATGCGCGAACCCTAGCCACCTGCTGCTCCCCCTCGCCGGCGAGACCCGACCGTCCCGGTTCAAGCGGCCATCCATCCGGGAAAAGGACGGCGAAATCATCCTCCAGGCAGCAGCCTACGCGGCGCCTCTGGCGCAGGCTTCTTCGCGGGGTTCGCCCGGCGAACAGGGAGACCATGGACGCGGCCGGATCTCAGGGCCGGAATCACGTCCTGCAGTACGTTCGGCTGCGCCCGCACGTCCGGTGTCCGGTCCAGAACAAGGGCCGACCGTCCTCCTCTCCTACGATGGTGGTGCCAGGTTGCTGCTGACCGCCCCCCCGCACGCCGGTGAGCACGATCCTTCACTTGACCTCATGCTGCTGATTTTTTTTGGCTGCCGGTGCAAAGAAATCGTTCATGATTGCTAATTTAGCTTGCTGGGTTGGAGTGTTTGGTTCTGGTAACCTCAAATTTCAGCTTCCATTCATCTCTTTTGGCAAAAAAAAGATGGGGGGAGCGATCTAGTGAACAAGTGACAATTATAGCCATACCTGATAGAGTTTTCTGAAATTCACCGTTTTAGACAAACCTTACTCTCAATTGGCAGCTGTATTAATGTATTCGTCTATGTGAATTAATATACACTTCATGTTTGTACAGCGCAATCCTCAATAGCTGTAAGGTGTATATTATTTTTGTTACTGCAAAATACGAATCTTGATTGTGTACTTTCTAGGCCTGGGAATAGGTTATTTTTCAACTAATCGCTAGCAAGGCAATATCTTAGACCTAGTTTCCGTAATTTTAGTTCTGGTCCGAACTAACAAATTAACTTTGACAGCAAGGAAAAGTAATTAAAAATGCTACGTATTTGCCATTGGAAAATTTCTAGTCTTATTAGAAATGCGTAGTTTTAGCTTGTGTATCTAGGTTGGAGTGTTCGGTTCTAGTACCCTAAATTTGTCTTATCGTCAAGATTTTTTTGGTTGACCACAACCTTTTGCTGTTACTAGCTAGGATCGAGCAAGCAAAGGATTGCCCAATATTTAGGTGATCTAGACAACGGAAAGTCATCATGTAATAATTTCTTAAGAAGAAAAACTTGCCATAGTAGTAGTAATGACCACACATGAGTATGGGACAAGGTAGATAGTGGATCAAGGCTTTATGAGTAGAACACGCATATGTTTTCCTTACGATTATATGAACCTTCAGGTAAGATAGAACTCATATCTCCCTTATCATACTCGGTATATATACCAGCTAAATGGTGCAAAAATTCCGGATATGTATAAGCTGTTCAACTTTGTAGTACTAAGAATATTTTTTCTATTATTTAAGATGATGGTCTGTGCTATCGGAAGTCAACGTATGTGCTCGATGTTTTTGGTTTCATTGGTAAAATATTTTTAGATATAACTAAATGACCTCATCTGATATTTGTCTAGACCAGATATTGGAAATTCTACTCAACATGCACATGAGGAATTTTTGCTATGTGGGGACAACGAAGGAGATGGTGCACATGGTGGAGGAAGGGGAATGGAGCAAAAGAAACATGTTCATGAAGAATTGCACTTGATGCATCTGACAACATATATATATCCAAGATTTTGTAAAAAAATAGAGAATGGTTCATCTTTGGGATTTCGAATACTATGATCAGTAATAGAGAGGGGCATGCGACTGTGAGAGGGTCTCTGCTTGGGCACGGGCTACAAAATTTGAGTATTTTCTAAATGAATATCAGTATTGCATATTTCAGTTCTAACTTGTTTAAATATTAGAATTCAAGAGATTTTTGTTTATTGGTAAACCAAACTGAATGTGGCGTGCCCATGCTTAAAAACTTCCTAGGTCCGGCACTGTATGTACTGGACGGAAATATTGTTTTGCCTCTTTGAGATTAAGCACCATAGAATAGTTCAACTATATGCATAACAGGTCTATATTCTACTTTAATTCAGTTTTTTAAATGTTCAATTATAACTGCTTGCTCGGCCGCTAGTGGTCAACGGAGTGATGACAGGTTCATGGGCTGGTGGGTTGCTGCCCATAATAATAGTATTAGGGGCTTCTAAAATATTGCAATTGACTTTATGGACCGGTGGGTTGCTGTCCATTATAATAGTAGTATTTGGGGCTACTGAAATATTGCAATTACCAGGAGCCATGGCCCAGGTGGCCCATGTCAAATGACCGTATGGAATAGCGTTGCAATAGCTTCTCTTTATTGCTACAGTAGGGAGTTTTTGCCATAGATGCACAATTTATCGTAGTAAACAATAGTTATTGCGACACGGCAAAATTGAGGCAAAAAAATGTACGCTTTTACGACAAATTCGTATTCTGTTGCAATAGCCGGACATTTTTTGCAACAACATTGGTACCTGTTGCAACGTGATATAGTCGCCGCGATATCTTTCTGAATATTACCACGGATAACTCTTTTGTTGCAAGACATAGTTCCTATTGCATCAAAATGACTAATTTGCACAACAAAATTTGGTTGTCGCAATATCGGAGCCATATTACAACAACCATGCAGATTGTTGCAATACAGAGCCTCTATTGCAACAAAAAGAGTATTTACCGCGACAAAATTTATTTGTGGCAATATGAACATCCTAATACCACAAACAGGGAATTCGTGGAAATATTGCATTTTATTGCAACGAAATTTGGTTGTAGCAATAAATATTGTTGCAATAGACCGAATTTCCTGTAGTGGTCTCAGATTTTTTGCAGGGAAACTACTCTCAAAATGGGAAGGACCTTTTATTATTGAAGAAGTGTATCGTTCAGGAGCAATAAAAATTTCTTTTTTAAAAGATAATAGTACACAAGTGGTGAATTGTCAGCGACTCAAGCACTATATTGCTGGAGATTCTTACAATGAGGACATTGATGCTATTCAAATGATAACTCCAGAAATTTTTATCAAAGACCAAGTTCAGAGACCTGCAAAGTCTGTTTTCGCATAGGTAACAGTTCTGGTAAGAAAAGTTCCGCGAAAAATCTGTCCAGTTATATTTTTGCAGTTTTTATCCAACAAGGAAAGCAACAAAGCGAAAGAGGGACGGAAACGGAGCCAGGGTGGATCACACCACCCCCTGGCGCGGGCCCCTGGCCACGCCAGCAGGTGGTGTGGCCACCCCGGACTCCGTCTCCTACCCATTTTCTCCCAGTACCTTCCTTATGTTGTAAAAATCCGTAATATATAATCCCCTGGATCCCCCGAGGTTCGTATATCGTGTTCTCATCGTGTTTTCATTTCGATCTGTTTCTACCAGGAACTATTCTTAAAGTTTAGAAGTACAATGGTCTCCGCCAAGGGTAAAGTAAAAGAGCCTGCGGAGGAGGATCCCTAAGACCCTGGGCAGGAGAAGGAGATCAAGAGTAAAGATGAAGAGGAGGCAAAGAAAAGCCAGCATCCGCACACCGGCACTACCATTGCAAGCATTGGAGTGTTGGCAAATCCTGCCAAGATCAAAAGGACTACACGGATGTCAACTGGAGGGAAGCCTCCACGTCACTATTTGGCTCCACGGTCACCTTATCCACTGTCAACACCCAGTTTTTAATCCCAGATGCCCGTTATGCCATACCTCGTAATCCCAGGATTACCATTTTTGCGAGACATAACGGATTGGATATCACAGTACATCATCCATTACAAACCATACATAAGGTCTTACACAAATAAGGATCTCATGATCCAGTTTTTAATACAACAAGCAGCGGAAATAAAAGATAAGCGTAGCGGTGGGGTCCATCTTCAAGGGCACAGGCAATGCTAACGAAGGCAGATAGTCCTAGTTATCATAGCCGTCCTGATGACCATCCTCTTGATAGTCTCCTTCATAGTCTGGCCATGAGAATAGCCAGGGACAAAAGCCATGAGTACTCTTTAAGTACTTGCAAACTACTATTAACAGGTACGATAGTTCTAGGTTAAAGTGCTAAATATAAGTTTAACTATAAAGTTAAGTTTGAAACCTAAGCTGAGTTTAGAAGCAAAGAAAGATAAGTTAAAGCTCTAGAATCACTTAAGTTGGGAATCTAGTATCATAAACACAACCCTGTTGTGGTCAAGTCAAGATTCATCATTCATTTCAAGTTATTTGGAAAATATCTGACAACGAAACAGTATGGCCATTCCAACTGTCCATAACCGCGGACGCGGCTATTCGAATAGTTTGACACTCTGCAGAGGTGGTACACTTTCACCACAAGATTCGATACATCTGTCAGGGATAACCCTGAATCATCATACTTAGTATGCAGATAATCAAACATAACCATCCCTTTACACACCCTAGTATAAGCACCTCTCCTATGAGCATGGCCTCCCAACCATGACCATCAGTCATCTTGGGCACTGCATAGGTGGACATCATGAGAGGTAACCTCAGCTCAAACCTCTCCCGCGAGGGAACTAATACTAATGCATATAAATTTCCAGCTAAGCCTTACCCAATTCAGGTAATGTGGTTGTATGGTAAATTTGGAATGGTATCGCATCCGAATCCAACCATCAGTTTTATAAAAGGGTTAAGGCTCATGCCTCAACATTTTCATCATCATCAACCATTTGTGTTTCTCAACACATGTCAAAACATCTCAATATAATGACTCATCATTCCAAGGTTTTCATAATTCATTTTCACCAAGGGTTCCCATCTAAAGTGACTCAAGTTTTTGATCTACTCTAAACTACTAAGTTAAGAGTGTTCACTAAAGTGGAAGTGATAGGTTCAATCTCATGCCATAGAATGACATCTAAAGGTTTCTAAGTAGGTCAAGTTTTATACTTTTTATGCTACCTTAAAAATAAGTAAAGAACTTTGTGTAAACTAAGGGAGGTGAAACTTGTCAATAAGTAAAGAACTTTGTGTAAACTAAGTTCATTATTTAATGATTTAAAGTGACTAGAAATGCCTATATAGCATTATTTTGGTACTAGTCCAAAGTCACTGCATGTAAACCTTAATATTATTACATATTTAGATAGATATGATGAAATGTGATTTTTGCGAGTTGGAATCAACTCAAAACCTATCTAAGTTGATTTTATAAAAATGTGGCAAGTGGCAAATACTTCTGTTTGTTATTTTTATTAGGAGAGATCTATAACTCTAATTGAATTAAATCCAACGGGCTTGGATAGATCATCTCAATACCTTTCAGACAAAATTGGTTTCATGCAATTTGGATTTATAAAACTCTCTGAATTGAATTTTAAACTAGTGGACAGAAACTAGATTTAACTAAAAAGAAAAATCCAGATTTGAATGGGTGGACTAGCGCGGGAAAGAACTTGGGACGACCCAGTGGCGCTCCGCGGCACGGGGCTCAGCTGACAGGGGGGTCCCGCTTGTCAGTGGGTTTTAACACGCGAACTGGTACGCGTGCTATGGGCCGTAGGATTAGAAGGGGGATCTATGGCTGAGGGTCGTCGTCGACGACAAACAGGTCGCCGGCGAGCTCGAACCCTAGCGGCTCGGTGGGGCTTTGCTGGGGACGTACCAGGGCTCCAGCGGGGTAGGCGAGGCGGGCAAACAAACTAGAAGACGACGGCGAGGCGAGGCGCGGTTGCGGCGGAGCTTGGGGTGGTCGCAATCAGCGGTGCCCTTCTCCTCCTGCTGCGGCTGCTCCAGCTCCAATTCCGGCGAGCTGCTGCTCCCCTTGCTTCGGCTAGAGGTGGGTGAGGTCCAGTAAGGTGAGGGGAGTGGAGTGGTGTGGAGAGAAGAGGCTGGGGAGGCCTCCTTTTATAGGCCCGACGGTGAGACCGAGCGGGATGGGCAGGCGACAGTGGCGACATGGCTACGGCCGGCTAGCGGCATGGCTGAGGGTGGCGATCGACAGGCGGTCTCCTGGCGGTGCTCTAGGAAGTGAATGCGAGCGTAGGGGCGGTGGTATATGGTCTGGGCGAGGTGGCACTCTGAGCGGAAGAGGCGGCGGTGTCCATGGCGAGCGGTGGCTGTGGTGAGTTGGGCGGCGAACGGGGGTGTTCCCTGGGTTGTGGCGCAGCGGTGGGCGCGGGCTGAGGTCGAGCGGGGGCTGGTGCACGCGTGCTGGGTGCGACGCTCTGGCGCGTGCTCGGCATGGTGCGGTGGCACTGGGCGCGTGGTTTCCTCAGTGGTCCACTGCAGGGCTTGGCTCGGGTAGGGGACATAGGGTGGCGGTGAGGTGCTGGCTACCTCCTATACATGGTGAGAGGGAGGGAGATGGTCTGCTGTGGTGAGGGCAAGGTTGGCCGGCGAGGGGTGGCTCGGCATGGCATGGCAATGCCACTAGGGGCTAGGGGAGTGGGTTTAAAAGGCTTTGCTAGATCATTTAGAGACAAAGGGAGTAAAAAGGGGCCAAATGGGAGACAAGTTTGGCCAGAACACTATTTAAAATAGTGAAATTTGTTTTGTTTGAAATCTGCCTGCCAAGTGTTTGATGAAATGGCCGCATGAAACAAACTTTTGAATTTTGGTTTCAAAATTTTTGGGTGTTCTCCACTATTGCTAGGTAGACTCTGGTTGCAAGGGTTTTGAAAGTGGAGTTCAAATAGATGGTTTTGAAATAGGGGTGATCTAGGCATATGCATTGGATTCAATTTTCAAATGCCAATTAAAATAGTTAACAGAATGTTTTTAGCAGATCCAAAGGTGGGCCTTGGTACCTCATTATGTGTACTAGCAACAGGTACAAAGATCAAGAATTGTTTCTGTTAAGAAATGAGTGCTAGGAACACGCAAAGTAGTGTAGTGGATTAAAATGGCCAAAATGACCATTCCTCCTTTTTAATTCTTTTTGATTTGATTTTCTTTAGGAAAAGTTTGGGAATGATGTAGATGATGTTTAAATCACCTAAGAAACATTTTACAAGCATTGGATCACTTAAACAAGGCACTTCAAATCAACTCCTATTTTAAATGCACACACATATGAATGCTTTTATTTTTAATTTGAAAAAGTTTTTGTTAACCCCAAATTTGATGATTTAGATCTTGATAAGCTTGGATTGAAGTTTTGGGCTGTTACATCCACGCACCAAGAATCCCTTCCATACCCTTATCCATGAGCATCAATTCTAAAATATGCCCAAGGAGAAACTACCCTCCAATTGGGATATGCCTCGTTCTAACCATGCAGGAAAAGAAGACTTCAAGGAGGAAGAGTGGGAAAAGAATAGTACAAGCTGGGATTCGCAACCCGACATGATCATGAACCGCATTGAGCAAAACTCGGAGTTGATTCGTACTCTCACCTTCGAGATTGAGGACTTGTGGAAATTGATCAAAAAGTTCATCAAGAGAACACCACCACCACCGAAGGAGTAATTCATTGTCAGGTTTTGGCATCCCCTTGGTTTGTTCCAAGCTTGGGGGAGTGCCACGGTATCACATCACTATCTTCTATCTTTTTACCTTTTTAGTAGAGTCATATCATGAATAGAGAAGTTATCATGTAGGATGGTTTGCATTATGGAAGTGTCCCCCCTCTTGTTAGATATCTATGTATCCCTTGGTGTGAGTTGCCGTTATGGAATATTAAAGAGAAGTTCTATCATTTACTCTTTTGCATATCTTATATTAGTTTTCAATTCATGTTATATGATTGATCTTGTTGTTAGTATTGGTATCACTTTGGGATCATTGAGATAATTTAGTTGGTTTTGGAAAACTTAGCTTGGTCAGTAGCAACACTATTTTGAGAATTGAATGAAAAGATAAAAGTACCATAAAGAAATATAACTTTATCATCAGTTTTCTTGAGTTGCTCATAAGCTTAGTATTCTCTAGTTAAGATCTTTTGTGCTTCCAAGGAACATTGCATGTTTTTTTCACTTGTATGTTTGTTTGTTTCCTTCAACTCTTATGCTTGCTACGCAGCCTTGCTAGCCTAAAACCTGTACTGAGAGGGAATGCTTCTCGTGCATCCAATCCTTAAAACCAAAACCTGTGCCATTTGTGTCCACCATACCTACCTATTGGCACTATTTCTATTCCAAGTAAATTCATGTCTTTATCTACCTTCCGAATTAAACTTGTTATGTGAAAATTAGTGATTAAAGCTCTCATGAACTTGAAGGCTGATATGTCCAAAACGTATCTACTTTCCCAACCACTTTTGCTATTGTTTCTCCTCTAAACTTGTGTGATTTGGATGCAACTAACGCGGACTGACGCTGTTTTTAGCAGAATTGCCTCAGTGTCTACTTTTTGTGCAGAAAATCAACTATCAGGAAAAATCCCGGAAAATATGCCAAAAATCATGTTTCACCAGAAGACTCCCGGAGCCAGAATACGAGACGGAGGGGGCTGGGCCTAGGCCACACCACCTGGCCGGGCGGGCTAGCCCAGGCCGTGCCAGGGGGCGGTCTGGCCGCCCCAGACACCCCCTCGGTCTCCCTCTTCACCTATAAGAAGCCTTCTGACCTAAAGACTCTGCAGGGTTTGACGTTTTTCTAGAAGAAGTTCCGCTCCGCCGCCACCACCAGATTCCATGAAACAGCACCAGAAACTCCGTTCTGGCACCCTGCTGGGACAGGGAATTGGAGGAGATCATCGCCATCATCATCACCATCGCTTCTCCATCGACCATCCATGTTTCCCCCATCTATGAGTGAGTAATCCCCCGCTGTAGGCTATGGGGATGGTAGGGATTGGATGAGATCATTCATGTAATGGCATCGGATTGTTAGGGCATGGTGCCTAGTATCTACTATTAGTGCTTTTTGACTTTGTTGCGACTTGTTATGCTTAATGCTTGTCACTAGGGCCCGAGTGCCATGATTTCAGATCTGAACATGTTATTGATTCATTATGATAGTATTGTTTATGGTCTTATCTGCAAGTTGTATACACATGTTGTTGTCCGGAACCAATGGCCCCTAAGTGACAGAAATCGGGATAACCGGAGGGAATGGCTTTGATGTGAGGATCACATGTGTTCATGGAGTGTTAATGCTTTTCTCCGGTGCTCTATTAAAAGGAGCACCTTAATTGCCAGTAGTTCCCTTGAGGCCCCGCTGCAAACGGGCTGGCAGGACAAAAGATGTTGTGCAAGTTCTCATTGCGAGCACGTATGACTATATATGGAACACATGCCTAGGATTATCTAGTACTTGAATGGTTTATCTTATTTATCTGCAATTGCCCTATGTTCTGATTGCTATGTGAATTGTCTTGTCCATGCAACGCCCGTCCATCCATCCCTATGCCTACCGCACTCGAATCCTACTGTTTACTGCTATTGTTACTGCTGTCTTTATTTTACTACTGTTGTTACTTTACTATTGCTACTACAAAACTGTTGCTACTGATAAACTACTGTGAGCAAGATTGTTTCCAGGTGCAGCTGAATTGACAACTCAGTTGTTAAGGCTTATAAATATTCTTTAGCTCCCCTTGTGTCGAATCAATAAATTAGGTTTCACTTCCCTCGAAAATACTGCGATACACCCCCTATAATTGTGGGTCATCAAGACTATTTTCTGGCGCCGTTGCCAAGGAGCATAGCTTTATTTATCAAGTTCACTTGGATTCATTATTGTTCGCTGCTATCCATCCATCATGGTTAAGTCTCGTGATGGCAAGGTTCCTATTTTACTATCCACTACAAGAAGAGGTATGGTTCTGAACACCTCTGTTGCTCTTGATTCACCATCTGTTATGAGTAAGCTCGTTACACCACCACATACACATGCTACACACACTGCTACTACTGCTAAATCTGAAACTTCTGATACTTATGATGCTGCTTCTACTGTGCTTGATAAGAGTAGTTCATTAGGTCCTTTCCTAGATGCTACGATTGCTAGGACTATAGCTGGAAGTACTGAAACTCCTAATGAAGACACTACTACACCTGTGAGTTCACCTGAGTCTAGTGAGAGTTATGATATTGAAGATGGTTATGTTGAGATGACCGATGAATTTATTAAAGAATGTAAAAACACCCATGATAAGAGCGCTGCTAAGAGTCTCCTTGAGAGGCGTACTATTAGACCCAAATTTTCTCCTATTGCTAAGTTTGCTGCTTCTCCCATAAACATTAAATATAAAGATTATGATTTCTCTCTTGATCTATCTTACATAGCTATTGTTGAGAAATAACCTTTTTGTGGCACTAAGAATGAAAGTGCGGTAGCACATATGAATGAACTTTCTACCATGAGTGGCTTGTTTTCTGATGAAATTAAGATGCGTACTTACTTTGTTGCTAAGATTTTCCCTTTTTCACTGAAAGGGGAAGCTAAAACTTGGTTTAGTAATTTACCTCCTGGATTTATTGATAGCCCTGATTGCTTGATTAGTACTTTCCTGCAGAAATATTTTCCTCCTAGTTCTAGACATGCTATTTTGCAGAAACTTTTTGATTTTAAACAGGGAGAAAAAGAGATATTGCCTGAGTCATGGGCAAGATTTTGTGCTTTGATTCATGCACAAGCTAGAAGTCCATTACCTAAGAATGAGCTTCTTGATATATTTTATAATGGACCAACTGAAGAATCTAGGACATACCTAGATAGTTGTGCTGATTGTGTTTTCAGGAATAGGAGTCCCAAGGAAGCTGAGGAATTAATGTCTAAAATAAGCAAGAACTATGAAGATTGGACTCCTCCTGAACCATCTATACCTGAAGTAATTATACCTGCATCAACTATTCCCATGCCTATTCGATTGTCAAAGAAGAGGGGAGTTATTGAATTAAATGATGAAGTGATGAAGGAAGCTAAGAAATGTCTTAAGGAGAAGGGAATTAAAGCTGCATATGTCAAGAATTTACCTCCTATAGAAGAACTATGTAAGCCTATCCCCTACTCATCTACTATTGAGGTACACTCTCTCTAACACTTTGATGAAGGTGATATCCCTTACTCTAAACCTCCTGATCAATGCTTAGAAGAATTCGATATCTTTATTGTTAAGCAAGATAATTTTAATAAAATGGTGCAAAATCATCTAATGGAAAACTCTAGAGCTATTGTTGAGTTAAAAGATATTGTGGAAAGAACCTCTAATGATGTTAAAATGATTGTTAAACACTTTCAAATGGTTCAAACTCAAATAGATCAACTCATTAAAGTGCAAAAAGACTTGCTAGTTAATGCTGCCGAAGAAAACCACGCTTATGAGATTAGAACTAGAAGTGGTGCTGCTACCCAGGATCCTCTATATCCTAAGGGACATCCCAAAAGAATTGAGCAGGATTCTCAACAAGCTGAAAATAGTGGCTCTACTCGTAAGAAAAGGAAAAAGAAACATAAAATTGTTGTAGAACCCTCTGAACCTGCTATAGATCCCAATAGTATATCTGTCTCTGATGCTAAAACTGAAAGTGGTAATGAAGCAAATGATGTTCCTGATAAAGAAAAAGTTGAAGAAGAACCTGAAAACCACACTAAGAATACTAAATACACTAAAGAAGATTTTGTTGCTAAGAAACATGGTAGTGAAAGAGAGCCTTAGGTCCAAAAACCTATGCCTTTCCCTGATAAGAAACACAAGTCAAAGGAAGATGAACACTATAATAAGTTTTGTGAGTGGATGAAACCTTTATTATTGCAAATTCCTTTGACTGATGCTATTAAATTGCCTCCTTACTCAAAGTATATGAAGGATATTGTCTCGAATAAAAGGAAGATCCCTAATGAAGAAATTTCTACTTTGCTTGCCAATTACTCCTTTAATGGTAAGGTTCCTAAGAAACTTGGAGACCCAGGGATTCCAACTATCCCTTGCTCTATTAAGAATAGTTATGTTAGAACTGCTTTGTGTGATTTGGGAGATGGAGTTAGTGTTATGAATTTCTCTCTCTATAAGAGACTTCAACTTGAAAAACTGATACCAACTGATATATCTTTGCAAATGGCTGATAAATCTACCACTATTCATGTTGGTATATGTGAGGATGTACCTGTTCAAGTGGCTCATAATTGCTTGATATTAACTGATTTTGTTGTGCTTGAAATGCCTAAAGATGATAATATGTCTATTATTCTTGGGAGACCTTTTCTTAATACTACAGGAGCTGTTATTAATTGTAATCAAGGAAAGGTGACCTTTAATGTTAATGACAAGGAACATACTGTCTATTTCCCCAAGAAGATTGAAAGGACTTATGGTTTGAATTCAATTGAACATGTGGAGGGCATTCAAGTTGGAGAAATATATTGTCCCATACCAAGAGAAAAAATTGAAACTATTATGATTGGGACCATTGCTATCAAAGTTGAGGTAACATAATCATTAGTGGAATACAAAGTTTTGTCTCATATGAAATTGTTTTGGTAACATGACCTGATCAACCTTGTTAACAAAAGGATTTCATTAAACAAAACAATGTTTTCACTATGATTATCTCCGCTTACTTCTATTCTATCCATTTTAGTTTTTGCTTTTGTTTAGTTTACCTTTCCTGTGCTAGTTGCTTGAATTTTAGAGTGTCTTATAACTTCTGTAGCTTTTGTTTTGTTTTGCATTGCATCAATTCCAAAAAAAATCTTTTTCTGTCAGAAAATCATTCATCTATGCCTGAAAAATGCCCAAAAATAAAGTGTCTCGAAAAATTCCAGAAAATTCATATTAAATTTTTACGTGAAAAAAGGGGCAGAGGAGTGCCTGGAAGGTACCAGGGGGACCCACCAGGCAGGCACACCACCTGGTGGCGCAGCCTGCCCTGGGTGGCGCCATGCCATGGTGTGGGCCACCCCTAGCCCTCCACTCACTCTCTCACTTGCCACTTTCTTCTCTCTCCCGAGTAAGCTCCAGTTCAGTGCTCAAAATCGCGTTCTTGCTGTGCTTGCTCTCGATTTTTCGATCTCCTTGCTCAGCCCATCTTTGTTGCTAAAATTTGGAGCATTTGTTCTTCGGTATGTGACTCCCCCGCTTGTCCAAGTAGATTTGTGTTTAGTGGATTATATCTTGAGTATTTTGCTGCTATAGGTGACAGGTTATGAGAGCTTGTAAGCTTGTTTGATGCTTAGAGATATAGTTTTGATGCATGTTTAGGCCTCTTACAAGTCCCTATGAGTAGTACCCTTCATTATATTCACTTTGCAATCACTTGTTTAATAGGTGTTTAAATTTCAGAATACCAAGCATGAACAACCATACCTTTGGAGAGATATTTGAGAGGGATGCACCTAGGAGGTCGAGGCCCTCAAGATCAGCCTCTCAGTTTAGGCCATCATACAACGAAGATCTCATTGCAACTCGTATTGGTAATGAAGGGGATGATAGGGATGCTCACCCATCTACTTTTCCTTGTTTTACTTTCTTACAAGCTACAGGGATTCTTGATGATTTCTTTCTACTGATTCAGAGGGTTGGTTTGACCTCATATATGCAAGATGAGAGTGAGCAATACGCTATGCTCACCAAAACCTTTGTTGAGAGCTTCGTGTTTACTAACACGCCCTATCAGTCAACTGTCTCTTTCAAAATTTATAACCTGCCCTTCACCATGACATTGGAAAGATTTTGAAGTGTTGTAGGTGTAAGCATGACAGGGACCGTGAAGAAAATTCAAGGGCGACCCGCTGATTTGCTGGAGCTTTACCGAGGGGTGACCAATGATGATGACCGTGTGGCGCAGCGCAGAAAGATAAGAAACATCCAACTCCCTGCTCTTAGATACTTTGCATATTATCTTGCTACTAGCGTTCTTCGTAGGGAGAATACGAGTAATATCTCCAACTATCATTTAGCCTTCCTTGCTGCTGCGCTTAACAATGGTACTCGGTACAACCTTGGCTCGCTTATTGCTCGTCGCCTAGCTGCTAGGGGGCCTATCTATAGGTGCATCATTGCCTCATGTATGGTTAATACATTAGGGCTTTCAGTAGAACCCAATGATACTATATTGGCACCACAAAGGCTTGACCTTGTTGCTATGAAAACACATCAATTTGTCACTGCTGATTCTGAGTTGGACAGTTTAGTATATATGATGTTGTTTACTGATAGGGATGAGAGGGAGATCCCTTTGCCACAGTCTACTTTGTTTAGTGTTCACAGGAGACCGTGGTTGCGCTCCGAGGAAGAGGTGGACGAGTAGCTCCGCTTGTTGGGCTTCCATGGGCAGCACGAGGAGGACGTGCCCTCCTACGATTACACCGCGCACTACGGAGGGACGTACTCGAGCTCGCACCAGGACGAGGGTACCTCCTCGTCGTACCATGGTGACACTTCATCCTGGCCAGCTTGGGATTGACACCCACTTAGGCCAAAAGCCTAAGCTTGGGGGGAGGTACGCCAACATCACACTCATCTCCATATCATTTTGCTTTGGTACTTTGTATATTCATGTTTCGTTCTCTTTTTAGTTTTCGTTCTTTCTTTGCTTTTGCTTTCTAAAACACAAAAAGACCAAAAATATTTCTGTTGTTTCTCTTTGGTTTGCTTCTTCTTCTTTTTGCCTTGGTTTGCTTTTCCCTTTTTGCTTTATTTGAACTATTCAAAAAACCCAAAAATATTTTGCTTTGCTTGTTCTTCCTTTTTGGTTCTTGCTTTAAAAAATTGAAAACACCAAAAATATTTGCTGTTCTTCTTTGGTTTTTGTTGCAGGGTTCAGCAGTCCTCAGTGGGATTTGGTTTCATATTATTATTATTCAAGCCACACAAGTGAAGGGCAATAATGAGGATTAATGACAGCTTGAGGTGTGGTAAGAAGTTGGTAACGAACTCTATTTGTTTTCATTTTTGTACATATACTCATCATTGTGGGCATGCTTAGTATGTTCATGTAGGGTGTATGTTATTTATGGATGCTTAGTAGTTCTTGCTTTCATATGATTAGTTCCAGCTTGCTAATAGTTTGTAGCATGTCTTATGAATGTTTGCTTGTAGTACTCTATTCATAACTTGGTATGACACCGTGTTATCCTCCTCTGAATGTTTCATTTGAATTGACTTGGCATATGCTCACGCATGCATATGACTGAAATAATCAGTTGGGCCTCGATGAATTATTTTGCCTTAGGGGTCTTGAATCACTTTCATGCCATGATTAGTCCTGTTTTGTTGCAAGCATGATTATGACAGCTATTGCTCTCTCGTTTGTCGCTCCCTTACTATTGCTAGCCTTCACTTTCACTGAGTATGTTTTACTCATGTTTCCAACTCCCTAAAACCAAATATTGCCAAAGTGTCCAGCATACCTACCTATTAGCATCATTTGCTATTTCCGTGCATATTCAATATGCCTTGTTTTCTTCCAAATAAAATGTTTGCTTGTTATGAGAAAGTTAGTTAGTAAAGCTCTCATGAACTTGATGGCACACTTTATTTTCTGCACTTAATAAACCTGAACCATTGTGACTGTCCATGAAAGTTATATGCTTGCAAATTATAGGCTGGGGATTAGCAGAACCGTGTTGTTGATACATTGCAAATGTATCTATAATTTTTGATGTTCCATGCTTGGTTTTATCCACTTTCTTGTGTTTTGTCCACATTTTGGAGTACTTTTCATATGATTTCTTGGACTAACCTATTAACAAGAGCCACAGTGCCAGCTGCCTGTTTTCTGCTGTTTTTGGTTCCAGGAAAGTCAGAAAATGAATATTCTCGGAATTGGACGGGACAAAAGTCAAGTGCCTATTTTTCCAGAAGACTCACGGAGCCAGAATACGAGACGGAGGAGGGCCAGGGGCTGGCCACACCACCCCCAGGCACGGGCTGGGCCTGGCCGCGCCAGGGCATGGTGTGGGCCCCCCAGGCACCCCCTCGGTCTCCCTCTTCGCCTATAAGAAGCCTTCTGACCTAAAAACTCCGGGGGGTTCAACGTTTTTCCAGAAGGAGTTCCGCTCTGCCGCCACCACCAAATTCCACGAAACAGCACCAGAAACTCTGTTCTAGCACCCTGCCGGGATGGCGAATTGGAGGAGATCATCGCCATCATCATCACCATCGCTTCTCCATCGACCATCCATGTTTCCCCATCTATGAGTGAGTAATCCCCCGATGTAGGCTATGGGGATGGTAGAGATTGGATGAGATCGTTCATGTAATGGCATCAGATTGTTAGGGCATGGTGCCTAGTATCTTTTATTAGTGCTTTATGACTTTTTGCGACTTGTTGTGCTTAATGCTTGTCACTAGGGCCCGAGTGCCATGATTTCAGATCTGAACATGTTATTGATTCATCATGATAGTATTGTTTTTGGTATTATCTGCAAGTTGTATACACACGTTGTTATCCGGAACCAAAGGCCCTAAAGTGACAGAAATCGGGATAACCGGAGGGAATGGCTTTGATGTGAGGATCACATGTGTTCATGGAGTGTTAATGCTTTGCTCCGGTGCTCTATTAAAAGGAGCACCTTAATTGCCAGTAGTTCCCTTGAGGCCCCGCTGCAAACGGGCTGGCAGGACAAAAGATGTTGTGCAAGTTCTCACCGCGAGCACGTATGACTATATATGGAACATATGCCTAGGATTATCTACTACTTGGATGCTTTATCTTATTTATCTGCAATTGCCCTATGTTCTGATTGCTATCTGAATTGTCTTGTCCATGCAACGCCCATCCATCCATCCCTATGCCTACCGCACTCGAATCCCACTATTTACTACTATTGTTACTGCTATCTTTACTTTACTACTGTTGTTACTTTGCTATTCCTACTACAAAACTATTGCTACTGATAAACTGCTGTGAGCAAGATTGTTTCCAGGTGCAGCTGAATTGACAACTTAGTTGTTAAGGCTTATAAATATTCTTTGGCTCCCCTTGTGTTGAATCAATAAATTGGGTTTCACTTCCCTCGAAAATACTGCGATACACCCTCTATACTTGTGGGTCATCAAGACTATTTTCTGGCGCCGTTGCTGGGGAGCATAGCTTTATTTATCAAGTTCACTTGGATTCTCTATTGTTCGCTGCTATCCATCCATCATGGGTAAGTCTCGTGATGGCAAGGTTCCTATTTTACCATCCACTACAAGAAGAGGTATGGTTCTAAACACCTCTGTTGCTCTTGATTCACCGTCTGTTATGAGTAAGTTCCTTACACCACCACATACACATGCTACACACACTGCTACTACTGCTGAATCTGAAACTTCTGAAGCTTATGATGCTGCTTCTACTGTGCTTGATAAGAGTGGTTCATTAGGTCCTTTCCTAGATGCTACGATTGCTAGAACTATAGCTGGAAATACTGAAACTCCTAATGAAGACACTACCACACCTGTTAGTTCACCTGAGTCTAGTGAAAGCTACGATATTGAAGATGGTTATGTTGAGATGACCGATTATGATTTCTCTCTCGATCTAGTTTTGCTGCTTCTCCCATAAACATTATAGATGAAGATTATGATTTCTCTCTCGATCTATCTTACATAGCTATTGTCGAGAAATAACCTTTTTGTGGGACTAAAAATGAAAGTGCGGTAGCACATATGAATGAACTTTCTACCATGAGTGGCTTGTTTTCGGATGATATTAAGATGCGAACTTACTTTGTTGCTAAGATTTTCCCCTTTTCACTGAAAGGAGAAGCTAAAACTTGGTTTAGTAATTTACCTCCTAGATCTATTGATAGCCCTGAGTGCTTGATTAGTACTTTCCTAGATCTAGGGGTGGTGTGGCCACCCTGTGGCCCCTCTCCGACTCTCCTTCTGGCTCCGTGAGTCTTCCGGGAAAATAGTAACTTTGGATTTTGTCCCGTCCAATTCCGAGAACATTCATTTTCTGACTTCCTGGAACCAAAAACAGCAGAAAACAGGCAACTGGCACTGTGGCATCTTGTTAATAGGTTAGTCCAAGAAATCATATGAAAAGTACTCCAAAGTGTGGACAAAACACAAGAAAATAGATAAAACCAAGCATGGAACATCAAAAATTATGGATACATTTGCAATGTATCAACATCGCCAAGCTTAACTCCGGCTCGTCCTCGAGTAGGTAAGTGATAAAAAAAAGAATAATTTTTGAGGTGACATGCACCATCATAAACTTGATCAAAGTATTTGTAAAACAATGATAGCTGGGATCATAGTACTTCAATCATAACATGAAAGACAAAGTTCTAGCAATAAGACAAAGAAACTATGATGCAACATGAAAAGGCACAAACAAAAGATTCATGAATAACAATGCTTTGCAAGACGTTTGTTTGTTTCACATAAAGAAAACATAGCATAAAAGTATTCAGCTTGTCCCTCAATAGAGTAGCAAATATAAATGCATAAGACACCTTCAAAGTTCATAAGAGTGACTAGATACAAATAGTTTAAAACAAGCAATATCAAGTTATGCATCAATCAGCTAGTCTTGGGACAATGCACAAAGAACTAAGAATGGCCACTATGCTCTCAACATAGGTGCATAAAGATAGAAGGTGGAGACTCAATATAATGGTGGAAGAAAGGCCTTTTTATAAAAGGAAGTAGGGATTCAAGTCTCATAAAGAGCTTCCAAAAATTATGGTACTTATAGCTTTCATCTCTCATTGCCCCTATCATAAGCATCTTGAAGTGATTAAGGTTAAAGTGAACAAACTATGGTGTACATGCTTGACGAAGTATAAGTCAGAAATCTCATGTCCCTTGTATACGAGGGCTGCTCCTCATGCTACTCAAGTTTAGTCACCGGTAAGTTCTTGTCATTGTAAGTATATGCGTATGATAGAGAACCGCCAACGGGGTACCCCTTGCCCGATGATACAGAAGAATCCCCATATCAAAATGACAAGGCAAGCAGACAACGAGCATCTCAGCAATCTTCTTATTTACCATGGGAATATGGTGCTTTTTTCTACCTTTCCTCTTTTCATAATATCTCTTTTTTTCTTTTTTCTCTTTTTTCTCAATATAGGACTCTTTTTTTATAAGAAGAATGCTTCATAGACAGCTCATTATGGTTACGCTGCAGGTTTCCACCATGTCAGCATGGATTAGACCAGCGGCCCAGGCATTTCTCTAACACATATACATAACTGAAGGAAATATGCCCTGAGAGGCAATAATAAAGTTGTTATTATGTATTCCTTGTATATGATAGATGTTTATTTTACATGCTATAATTGTATTGATAGGAAACATCAATACATGTGTGTTTAATAAACAAAAAGGGTTCCTAGTCATGCCTCTCTTATAGACTAGCTTGTTGATTAACAAGATGATCAAGGTTTCCTGATCATGGACATTGGATGTTGTTAATAACAAGGTCACACCATTGGTGGAATGATGTGATGAACATTCATCCGAAGTATAGCATTACGATCAAGTCATTGTGTTTATATTGCTATAACATCATACGAAGTAATCTTTATCCTTAGACCATGAGATCATGTTAATTGCTAACACCGGAAGAGTATCTTGATAACATCAAACATCACACCGTAACAGGGTGACTATAAAGATGGGTTCAGTGCTACGAAGGTTTTATGTTGAGGCTCATGGATCAAGAGTGGAATTTGTCAATCCAGATGACGGATAGATATACTCTGGGCCCTCTCGGTGATATCACATTAGGATAACTTGCAAGCAAGTGATGTGATCACTAGAATGTTATATCACGGGAACGAGAAAAGAGTGCATGTCGGTAACGAGATCAAACTAGGTATGGAGATACCGATGATCGAATCTCGGACATGTAATATATCGAGAGACAAAGGGATCTAGTTACAAGCGTTAAAGGTTCTCACGATCACAGGAGTCATCGTTGAATATGTAGGAGTCAGTACGGATCTCCAGGTCCCGCTGCTGATTATTGATCGGAGAAGGGTCTCGATCATGTCTGCATTATTCGTGAACCGTAGGGTGGCACACTTAAGAGTTACCGGACACCATTTTGGAGCACATATATTTCAGACGAAAGAATTGCAAAGCGCAGGAATTGTTTCAATAGAAACCGGAAATTGTTTCGGGTGAAATTGCAGAAGGTGGTTCTGCATGTGATATTGAAATATTGCAAGGGGCTATATGTGAATGTTTGTTAATTAAAGTAATTAACAAAATTCTGAATAAATTTAATAAAAGAGTTTTTATTAAATGAGAGAGCATTAAATTTGGAGAAACTTAATGCATTTAAAGTGGAGACTTTAAAAGGGAATGTGAAGAGGCATTTTAATGTGGAGGAGTTACCACCACATGAATGGCGGAGGTGAGGGGTCACCCCCATGCGCCGGCCATGGAGAGAGGGAGCACCCCCCTCCTCCTATAAAAGTCCACCCATTCCCTCCTTCATCCACACACCTCCTTGTGAAGGATCTCTCTCTCCCTCTAGAATTATTCCCCCATGGTCTCGGATTAGCGAGATAATTTTCCCGGTGGCATTTCGTCTGGAAGGAGTTGCTGCTTCCGCTGGATCGCTGGAGCGAGGAGGTGGAGGTTGTTCGGTGGCTTGAACGTGTGTGCGAGTGCGGATGCGCTGATGAGTTGCGGCGCTCGGACTTCCTCACGATCTTGAGATCGGCAAGTGTACGACTACATCAACCACGAGTTCCTACTCATTAACAAAGCTCGTTGTCTTCGAGGGTAAGTTCTCTATGGATGTATGTCCACCCGTTTGCTTTGTACCTAGTAGATAGATCTTGGCGTGTAGTTCACACCGTAGTAAATTTTTTGTTTTCTATGCTGCGGACTCAATAGTGGTATCAGAGCCTGATCTATGCGTAGGTGCTTTGCACGGGTAATACACATATGTTTATATGTGGGCGATGATGATCATGTTATTGCATCTTCTATGTACTTTGGATATTGGTGGCATAGTGGGATGAAGCGGCCCGGACCAACCTTACATGTCATCGTACATGAGACCGGTTCCACGACTGACATGCAACTTGTTTTGCATAAGTGGCTAGCGGGTGTCTGTCTCTCCTACTACAGTCAATATCTGATTTACAACGAGTTTCTAATAACTTAGTTATCCTCGTTGTGGTTCATGTTCGTAGGTTAGACAGGTTCTATCTCCGAAAGCCCTAAGCCACGTAAAACTTGCAATTGATAAATTAGAGGCGTCTAGTTTAGATCGTTGCTGGGCTAGTGTTTTGATATGGTATTGTTGTAAGTAGATGTATAATAGATACTCTTACAACTCACTTAACGTGTAAGTTCCATAGACCTTGTCCTTACACACAAAGGAATGATAAAGATCATACCACGATGCAAATGATAGAGATCAAATGCATGGACCATATCATCTCACTTCACACATTAGATGTTAGTATCTTATATTGCTAGTTTGGCGCGTTTGGTAGCATTATAAGATGATCCCTCATTTAGATATCAAGATAAAATGTGTTCTTCCTTAAGTATGCACCGTTTTGTGGATCGTGTTTTGAGGCATCACGTGATGATCGGGTGTTTTCAACTCTACGCTTTCATACAACGGGTGTAAGACAGTTTTACACACGCAAATACTAAGGTTCTTACTTGAAGAGCCTAGCATGTACAGACATGGCCTCGGATCACGGAATGAAAGGTTAAGCATGAGTCATATAGTTGATATGATGCCCATATAGATGCTCGCCTTTGAAGCTACACCGACTCACGTGATGATCGGACTTGGTGTAGTGGATTTGGTTCATGTAATCACCAAAAGGACACGAGGGATGTCGTTTTTGAGTGGGAGTTCATTAGTAATTTGGATTAGTCGAACTCAATCTATCATAAACTTAGTCTAAATATACTTTACAAATTCTGTTGTAGATGGCACCACCTGCTTTTAATTTCAATGTGTTCATGGAGAAAGAGAAACTTGCTGCGAATGGTAGCAACTTCACCAACTGGGCTATGAATTTGAGGATTCTCCTCACTGCTGCACAAAAGCAATATGTGCTAGATGCGCCGCTAGGCCCCCCACCAGCTCCTGATGCCCCTGACGAGGAAAAGAACGTCTATATAACTCCTCAGGAGGACCACAACTTAGTTCATTGCGGCATACTGTATGGGCTAGAGCCAGAACTTCGAAAGCGTTTCGAAAATGGCAATGCCTTTGATACCATGGGAGAATTGAAAATGATTTTCGATACCCATGCTGCCGTAGAGAGTTATAATGCTACAGAAAAGTTCTTTAGCTGCATGATGGAGGAAAACAGCTCCGTTAGTGAGCACGTACTCAAAATGTCTGGGTACGCCGATAAGCTTGTGTCCTTGGGAATAACGATTCCCATTGACTTAGGCATACATCATGTTCTCCAATCTCTGCCACCTAGCTACAAGAGCTTCGTGATGAACTATAATATGCAGGGCATGAAGAAGTCTCTTCCCGAGCTTCTGTCAATGCTTAAGACTGCAGAAGTGGAGATTAGGAAAGAACATCAAGCGTTGATGATCAATAGGACCACCGGTTTCAAGAAGGACAAGAAAGGAAAGCACAAGGGAAAGAAGGGTGGCAAGTCTGTTGCCACGCCTGAAAAGAAACCCCGAGCTGGCCCTAAGTCTAACACCGAGTGCTACTATTGCAAGGGGACTGGCCATTGGAAGCGCAACTGCCCCAAGTATTTGGCAGACAAGAAGTCCGACAAGGCAAACAAAGGTATATGTGATATACATGTTATTGATGTGTACTTGACTAGTACTCGCAGTAGCACCTGGGTATTTGATACGGGATCGGTTGCTAATATATGTAACTCGGTTCAGGGGCTGCGGAACAAGCGACAACTAGCAAGGGATGAGGTCTCGATGCGGGTCGGCAATGGATCAAGAGTTGATGTGATCGCCGTTGGAACGCTGCCTCTCCATATGCCATCGGGATTAGTTATAAACCTAAATAATTGTTATTTGGTGCCTACACTGAGCATGAACATTGTATCCGGATCATGTTTGATGCAAAGTGGTTATTCATTTAAGTCTGAAAACAATGGTTGTTCGATTTATATGAATAATATCTTTTATGGTCATGCACCTATGTTGAATGGTTTATTTCTGTTGGATCTCGATAGCAGTATTACGCATATTCATAATGTTGATGCTAAAAGGATTAAACTTGATAATGATATATCTACATATATGTGGCACTGACGTCTAGGTCATATTAGCGTTAAACGCATGAAGAAACTCCATTCTGATGGACTTTTGGAATCACTTGATTTTGAATCATTTGATACATGTGAGCCATGCCTTATGGGCAAGATGACTAGAACGCCGTTTTCCGGTTCAATGGAACGGGTGATAGATCTATTGGAAATCATACATACTGATGTGTGTGGACCAATGAGTGTGTCGGCGCGAGGTGGATATCGTTATTTTGTTACTTTCACGAATGATTTGAGTAGATATGGGTATATCTATTTGATGAAACACAAGTCTGAAACTTTTGAAAAGTTCAAAGAATTTCAGAATGAAGTGGAAAATCATCATAACAGAAAGATCAAATTTCTACGGTCCGACCGCGGAGGAGAGTATCTTAGTTACGAGTTTAGCACACATATGAAAGACTGTGGAATAGTTTCACAACTCACGCCTGCCGGAACACCACAACATAATGGTGTGTCAGAACGTCGTAATCGTACTTTATTGGATGTGCTTCGATCTATGATATCTCTGACTGACTTGCCACTGTCATTTTGGGGTTATGCACTGGAAACCGCTACATTCACTTTAAATAGGGCACCATCTAAATCCGTTGAAAAGACACCATATGAATTATGGTTTGGAAACAAACCTAAGCTGTCATTTCTTAAAGTTTGGGGATGCGATGTTTATGTGAAGAAACTTCAACCGGATAAACTCGAACCCAAAGCGGAAAAATGCGTCTTCATAGGATACCCTAAGGAAACGATTGGGTATACCTTCTATCACAGATCCGAGGGCAAGGTCTTTGTTGCCAAGAATGGATCCTTTCTTGAGAAGGAGTTTCTCGCGAAAGGTGTGAGTAGTCGGAAGGTAGAACTCGAAGAGGTCATTGAACCTTCTCTTCATGGAATGGCGAGTGGCGCAGCACCGGAAGTTGTTTCGGAGTTGACTTCACCTGATGAAGAGAGAGATAATGATATTGATCATGAAACTCCGAAAGAGGACACTACCGAACCTCGCAGGTCAAGCAGGACACGTGCAACTCCTGAACTGTACGGCAATCCTGTTATGAATTTCATGATTGATGAAATGGATGACCCTGCGACATATGAAGAAGTGATGATGAGCCTGGATTCCAACAAATGGCTAGAATCCATGAAATCCGAGATGGAATCCATGTACAAGAACCAAGTTTGGAACTTGGTGGACTTACCTCACGATCGAAAGGCCGTTGAGAATAAATGGATTTTCAAAAGAAAAACTGATGCTGATGGTAATGTGACCATCTATAAGGCTCGACTTGTCGCAAAGGGGTTTCGACAAATTCAAGGAGTTGACTACGATGAGACATTCTCTCCCGTAGCGATGCTTAAGTCGGTTAGGATCATGTTAGCAATTGTTGCATATTTCGATTATGAAATATGGCAGATGGATGTCAAAACTGCGTTCCTCAATGGTAAGATTGAAGAAGAGTTGTATATGATACAACCTAAGGGTTTTGTCGATCCTAAGGATGCTAATAAGGTGTGCAAACTTCAGCGATCCATCCATGGACTGAAGCAAGCATCACGAAGTTGGAATCTCCGCTTTGATGAGGTGATCAAAGAGTTTGGATTTGTCCAAACTTATGGAGAGGCTTGTATTTACAAGAAAGTGAGTGGGAGCAATGTGGCATTTCTAATATTATATGTGGATGACATATTATTGATTGGAAATGATTTAGATCTTTTAAACAGTGTTAAAAGTTATCTAAACAGCAAATTTTCGATGAAGGACCTTGGTGAAGCTTCATATATATTAGGCATTAAAATCTATAGAGATAGATCAAGACGCCTAATTGGGCCATCGCAGAGTACATAACTTGATAAGATATTAAAGAAGTTTAATATGGACGGAAGTAAGAAGGGGTTCTTACCTATGTTGCAAGGCAAGACATTGAGTAAGACTCAAAATCCGGCTACGGCGGAAGAAAGAGAGATAATGGATAAGGTCCCCTATGCCTCAGCCATAGGCTCTATAATGTATGCCATGCTATGTACAAGACCGGATATGGCACATGCTATTAGTTTGACTAGTAGGTACCAATCTGATCCAGGTTCGGAACACTGGATAGCGGTCAAGAATATCCTTAAGTACTTGAGAAGAACTAAGGATATGTTTCTTATATACGGAGGTGAAGAAGAGCTAGTTGCTAAGTGTTATGTCGATGCTAGCTTTGACACTGATCCGGATGACTCTAAGTCTCAATCTGGATACGTATTTCTCTTGAACGGAGCAGCAGTTAGTTGGAGGAGCTCCAAACAACCTGTGGTAGCTGGATCAACAACCGAGGCGGAATATGTTGCTGCTTCAGAAGCAGCGCAGGAAGCGGTCTGGATGAAGGAGTTCATAACGGAACTGGGTGTGGTTCCCAGTGCGTTGGACCCGATGGTGATCTATTGTGACAACAATGGAGCCATAGCCAACGCAAAGGAACCAAGGTCTCACAAGAATTCCAAGCATATTAACCGCCGGTTTCACTCCATCCGCGAACATGTCAAGGATGGAGATATAAAGATTTGTAAAGTGCACACGGACCTGAATGTAGCAGATCCGTTGACTAAAGTACTCCCTAGGGCAAAACATGATCAACACCAAAACTCCATGGGTGTTAGATTTATCACTAACTAGATTATTGTCTCTAGTTCAAGTGGGAGACTGAAGGAAATATGCCCTGAGAGGCAATAATAAAGTTGTTATTATGTATTCCTTGTATATGATAGATGTTTATTTTACATGCTATAATTGTATTGATAGGAAACATCAATACATGTGTGTTTAATAAACAAAAAGGGTTCCTAGTCATGCCTCTCTTATAGACTAGCTTGTTGATTAACAAGATGATCAAGGTTTCCTGATCATGGACATTGGATGTTGTTAATAACAAGGTCACACCATTGGTGGAATGATGTGATGAACATTCATCCGAAGTATAGCATTACGATCAAGTCATTGTGTTTATATTGCTATAACATCATACGAAGTAATCTTTATCCTTAGACCATGAGATCATGTTAATTGCTAACACCGGAAGAGTATCTTGATAACATCAAACGTCACACCGTAACAGGGTGACTATAAAGATGGGTTCAGTGCTACGAAGGTTTTATGTTGAGGCTCATGGATCAAGAGTGGAATTTGTCAATCCAGATGACGGATAGATATACTCTGGGCCCTCTCGGTGATATCACATTAGGATAGCTTGCAAGCAAGTGATGTGATCACTAGAATGTTATATCACGGGAACGAGAAAAGAGTGCATGTCGGTAACGAGATCAAACTAGGTATGGAGATACCGATGATCGAATCTCGGACATGTAATATATCGAGAGACAAAGGGATCTAGTTACAAGCGTTAAAGGTTCTCACGATCACAGGAGTCATCGTTGAATGTGTAGGAGTCAGTACGGATCTCCAGGTCCCGCTGCTGATTATTGATCGGAGAAGGGTCTCGATCATGTCTGCATTATTCGCGAACCGTAGGGTGGCACACTTAAGAGTTACCGGACACCATTTTGGAGCACATATATTTCAGACGAAAGAATTGCAAAGCGCAGGAATTGTTTCAATAGAAACCGGAAATTATTTCGGGTGAAATTGCAGAAGGTGGTTCTGCATGTGATATTGAAATATTTCAAGGGGCTATATGTGAATGTTTGTTAATTAAAGTAATTAACAAAATTCTGAATAAATTTAATAAAAGAGTTTTTATTAAATGAGAGAGCATTAAATTTGGAGAAACTTAATGCATTTAAAGTGGAGACTTTAAAAGGGAATGTGAAGAGGCATTTTAATGTGGAGGAGTTACCACCACATGAATGTCGGAGGTGAGGGGTCACCCCCCCATGCGCTGGCCATGGAGAGAGGGGGCATCCCCCCTCCTCCTATAAAAGGCCACCCATTCCCTCCTTCATCCACACACCTCCTTGTGAAGGATCTCTCTCCCCCTCTAGAATTATTCCCCCATGGTCTCGGATTAGCAAGATACATGTTCCCGGTGGCATTTCGTCTGGAAGGAGTTGCTGCTTCCGCTGGATCGCTGGAGCGAGGAGGTGGAGGTTGTCCGGTGGCTTGAACGTGTGTGTGAGTGCGGATGCGCTTCTGAGTTGCGGCGCTCGGACTTCCTCACGATCTTGAGATCGGCAAGTGTACGACTACATCAACCACGAGTTCCTACTCGTTAACAAAGCTCGTTGTCTTCGAGGGTAAGTTCTCTATGGATGTATGTCCACCCGTTTGCTTTGTACCTAGTAGATAGATCTTGGCGTGTTCACACCATAGGAAATTTTTTGTTTTCTATGCTGCGGACCCAACAATAACTCCATGGACTTACAAGCTCCCCTTTGATTTCACACCGACGACATCCATATAAAAAAGAGCATGATATCAACTAGGTACAAGTACCAAGTGCAATGTTGAAAGCGTTCCCCATGAAAGCATGGTTCTGCTAATCCCCAACAAATAAGTGCAAGCATATAGAACATAGATGACACAATGCTTCAAGTTTATTAAGGGCAAGAAAAGTAAAGTGTGCCATCAAGTTCGTGAGAGCTTTAATCACTAGTTTTCTCATAACAAGTTTAATTCGGAAGGTAAACAAAAGCATGAATATACTTGGAATAGCATAAGCTAGTAGGTAGGTATGGTGGACTCTTTGGAATAACTTGGTTTAGGGGGTTTGATGCATGAGTGGAACTCATACTTGGTTGTGGAGCCTAGTAAAAGACTGGGAGCGACCAACTAAGAGAGCAATAATGTCCATAATCATGCAGAGCGACAACACATCATTGATCAAAGCATAAAGTGATACTAGAAGTTGAAAACTAAAGGATCATAAAGGCTTATGGTGACTTGAGATAGTCATAACATGGTGTGAGCATACGCCAAGTCAACCCAAATAAAGCATCAAAGGAGAATACCACAAATACTATGCTTTAATATGCTAAAACAACGCATGATTCATCCAAGGCACATTAAGCAATCTCAATTGTTTATAACAAGTCATGCTATAGCAAATAATACTAAGCATAAATCCAAAACAATATCAAGCATGGCATGACAAAGCATATGCCACAGTAAATAACAAGCTGTTTTTACCACATAAGTATGAACTTTTCCTACTCTTTTCCAAACCAAACCAAACTATTTGAAAACCAATGTATGAAAGGGGGGGTCCAACCAATTTATTCAGAAAACTAAACAAACCAAGCAAATGAAAAGCCTAAACTAAAACGAAAAAGAAGACGCTCCAAGAACAACACAACTGTGCATGAAACAATAAAAATGAAGCGTTTGGAAGAAACCTGGGATTTTTATTGATGAAGAAGGGGATGCCTTGGGCATCCCCAAGCTTTGACGCTTGTACTTCTTGGATATTCCTTGGGGTGACACGCGTGGCATCCCCAAGCTTGAGATTTAGTCCATCTTTCATCTCATTACTCATTCCTTCCATACACCTGAAATTTTTCCTTCATACAAAACTTCACACAATCTTTATTAGCAACATTATTGCACTTAAGATAAATAAGTCTTAAGGTTCAGTTCTAACACCAAATAAACTTCCATTAGAACACTAGCTACTGTAGAACTTCCCTCAAAAAGCTCAATTCCCCAAAAGAACTCAAAAAGGAACCAACAAAAAGCAAATGCAGAAAATGGCAGAAATCTGTCAAAACAGACCAGCAGGTAAAGACGAATTTTTTCTAAGACCTTATGTTGCTCAAATCAAAAAGTGCTGAACTAACTAAAGTTAGATAACAACCTGGGTCATAATCACAGAAAATTACAGCTCAATCCGACATACAGAGCTCTCTCACGAATTTTTACGGTGAAGAACAAAAATCTGTTTCGGGACAGCAACTTTCCCAATCATTACTTCTCTCTCATTAGAGAGGTTACTCTTGGCACAAAAAGCAAATAAAAAGGATAAGGAGCGGTTATTAATGAAGTAATAACTTCCAAGACTCATCTAAAACTTTTGGGTTATCTCCCAATAAGTACTTTTCTTTAATGCCTTTAAGTTAGGCTTGATAGTTTGAGAAAATGCTCACATAAGAAATATGAATTGAAGTAAAAGAGAGCATCAAGAAGCAAATTCAAAACACATTTAAGTCTAACCCACTTACTATGCAAAATAATCTTGTAAAGAAACAAGTCATGAAAGCACAAAGCAACAAGTATAGGAAAGCAAAACGAGTGCAACTTCAAGACTTTCAACATAAAGAGGGGAAACTTAATATTGTTGAGACACATAAAACCATGTTTCCCTCTCTCATAATAACTTTCAGTAGCGTCATGAATAAAATCAACAATATAACTATCACATAAAACATTTTTATCATGAGCCACATGCATATAATAATTATTTCTCTCCACATAAGCATAGTCATTCTTATTAATTGTGGTAGGAGCAAATTCAACAAAATAGCTATCATTATTATTTTCATCACCATAATCATCAAATATAGGAGGCATATTGTAATCATAATTAATTTCCTCCTCAATAGTAGGTGGACTGAAAATATCATACTCATCATTGTAATCATCATATATTGGAGGCATAGTATCATCAAAGTAAATTTTCTCCTCCATGCTTGGGGGACTAAAAATATCATGCTCATCAAAACCAGCTTCCCCAAACTTAGACTTTTCCAAGCATTAGCAATAATGGTGTCCAAAGAATTCATACTAACAACATTGCTATTAGCATGCAAATAAAGTTCCATAGGTTTTTTAATTTTCTCTTCAAACACTTCATGTCCTAACTCAAGATAAATACTATAAAGCTCTTTAATTTTGTTGTTGTTTTCCATTAAGCCTAACTAGTGAAAACAAGAAACAAAAAGACAAAATTGCAGAATCTAAAGGAAATAACTTCGAGCACTCGCACCGGAGGATGTGAGTACCTTTTACCTTACCTCCCCGGCAACGGCGCCAGAAAATAGGCGTTTGCCGTGGGAGGTTCTTCTTCTTTAATCCTCCGGTGTGAATACCTTTTACCTTACCTCCTCGGCAATGGCGCCATAAAATAGCTTGATGTCTACGCACTTCTATTCTTGTAGACAGTTGTTGGGCCGCCAAGTGCAGAGGTTTGTAGAACAGCAGCAAGTTTTCCCTTAAGTGGATCACCCAAGGTTTATCGAACTCAAGGAGGAAGTGGTCAAAGGTATCCCCTCTCAAGCTACCCTGCAATCAAGATACAAGAAGTCTCTTGTGTCCCAACACACCCAAATACACTTGTCAGGTGTATAGGTGCACTAGTTCGGCGAAGAGATAGTGAAATACAAGTGGTATGGATAATTATAAGTGGTAACGGTGATAGAAAATAGCTTGATGGCGTGGAAAAGACTAAAGTAAAACTGACATAAAGATAGCAACAAGCTAACATGTAACAGATCTAGTAGCAAACGGTGTTTTAGTGCTTAGAAACAAGGCCTAGGGATCATACTTTCACTAGTGAACACTCTCTCATATAAATATATCATCTTCATGATACTACGCTGAACTACTCTCCGGTTGGACACTCTAATCAACGGTAGGGCTATAACAGCACACCTCAAAATAAGTCTTTCCCATCTAGAAAACCCCACATTGTCACCTTGAGTACTAGATGAGTCCAACAAACACCACAATTTCATAAAGACATCCAACTCCAAATATAACTCATAATAAGTATTTGTAATCTCTAGCCTAAGTGCCACCATGGTGTGCACGCTGTCACTTTCACACACATGGGGAGAGCAGAGATCTATTAAAGCACTTGAGTAGCAAGGTAGATCTATAGATTACAAGCTCATGATCTCAATAAGATCATGCATAGAGAGAGAGATGAACACATAGCTACCAGTAGACCCCTTAGCCTCGAGGAAGAACTACTCATTCCTCATCATGGGAATCAGCAATGGTGATGGAGATGGTGGTGGAGATCAATGGAGATGGCTCCGGGGGCACTTCCCCGTCCCGGCAGGGTGCCGGAACAGATACTTTCTGTCCCCCGAATCTCCCCTTCAGTGGTGGCGGCGCTGCGGAACTTTTCGTGGCTGGAGGCTTGATGATTTAGGGTTTCTGCCTCGGGAGGCTCTTATAGGCGAAAGAGGCAAGGTCGATGGACGGCCAGGGGGCCCACACCATGCCCTGGCGCGGCCTAGGTGGAGCCGCGCCTAGGGGTTGTGTGGCCACCCTGTGGCCCCTCTCCGACTCTCCTTCTAGATCCATGAGTCTTCCGAGAAAATAGTAACTTTGGCTTTTGTCCCGTCCAATTCCGAGAACATTCATTTTCTGACTTCCTGGAACCAAAAACAGCCAACTGGCACTGTGGCATCTTGTTAATAGGTTAGTCCAAGAAATCATATGAAAAGTACTCCAAAGTGTGTACAAAACACAAGAAAGTAGATAAAACCAAGCATGGAACATCAAAAATTATGGATACATTTGCAATGTATCAGGCATCCCAAAAGAATTGAGCAGGATTCTCAACAAGCTGAAAATTGTATATCTATCTCTGATGCTATGTAAGAAGAGGAAAAAGAAACATAAAACTGTTGTAGAACCCTCTGAACCTGCTATAGATCCTAATAGTATATCTATCTCTGATGCTGAAACTGAAAGTGGTAATGAAAAAATGAAGTTCCCAATGAAGAAAAAGTTGAAGAAGAACCTGAAAACCACACTAAGAATACTAAATACACCAAAGAAGATTTTATTGCTAAGAAACATGGTAGTGAAAGAGAACCTTGGATCCAAAAACCTATGCCTTTCCCTGATAAGAAATACAAGTCAAAGGAAGATGAACATTATAATAAGTTTTGTGAGTGGATGAAGCCTTTATTCTTGCAAATTCCTTTGACCGATGCCATTAAATTGCCTCCTTACTCAAAGTATATGAAGGATATTGTCTTGAATAAAAGGAAGATCCCTAATGAAGAAATTTCTACTTTGCTTGCTAATTATTCCTTCAATGGCAAGGTTCCTAAGAAACTTGGAGACCCAGGGATTCCAACTATCCCTTACTCTATTAAGAATAGTTATGTTAGAACTACTTTGTGCGATTTGGGAGCTGGAGTTAGTGTTATGCCTTTCTCTCTCTATAAGAGGCTTCAACTTGAAAAATTGATACCAACGGATATATCTTTGCAAATGGCTGATAAATCTACCACTATTCCTGTGGGTATATGTGAGGATGTACCCATTCAAGTGGCTCATAATTGCTTGATATTAACTGATTTTGTTGTGCTTGAAATGCCTGAAGATGATAATATGTCTATTATTCTTGGGAGACCTTTTCTTAATACTGCAAGAGCTGTTATTAATTGTAATCAAGGAAAGGTGACTTTCAATGTTAATGACAAGGAACATACTGTCTATTTCCCCCAAGAAGATTGAAAGGACTTATGGTTTGAATTCAATTGAACATGTTGAGGGCATTCAAGTTGGAGAAATATATTGTCCCATACCAAGAGAAAAATTTGAAACTATTATGATTGGGACCATTGCTATCAATGTTGAGGTAACATAATCATTAGTGGAATACAAAGTTTTGTCTCATATGCAATTGTTTTGGTAGCAAGACTTGATAAACCTTGTTAACAAAAGGATTCCATTGAACAAAACAATGTTTTCACTATGATTATCTCCGCTTACTTCTATTCTATCCAATTTTAGGTTTCGCTTTTGCCTAACTTAAAGGCGTTAAAGAAAAGTACTTATTGGGAGATAACCCAAAAGTTTTAGATGAGTCTTGGAAGTTATTACTTCAGTAATAACCACTCCTTATCCTTTTTATTTGTTTTTTGTGCCAAGAGTAACCTCTAATGAGAAAGAAGTAATAGTTGGGAAAGTTGCTGTCCCGAAACAGATTTATGTGCTTCACCATAAAAATTCGTGTAAAATCTCTGTACGTCCTTTTGAGGCGTGAATTTTAGTTCTTCTGCCCCAGGCTGTTATCTAACTTTAAACACTTTTTGATTTGAGCAATAGAAGGTCTTCGAAAAAATTCGTCTTTACCTCCTGGTCTGTTTTGACAGATTTCTGCCATTTTCTGCATTTGCTTCTTGTTGGTTCCTTTTTGAGTTCTTTTGAGGAATTGAGATTTTTGAGGGAAGTGCTTCAGTAGCTAGTGTTCTAATGGGAGTTTATTGGTGTTCGAACTGAACCTTAAGACTTATTATCTTGAGTGCACTAATGTTGCTAATAAAGATTGTGTGAAGTTTTGTATGAAGGAAAAATTTCAGGTGTATGGAAGGAATGAGTAATGAGATGAAGGATGGACTAAAGCTCAAGCTTGGGGATGCCACGCGTGTCACCCCAAGAAATATCCAAGAAGTACAAGAGGAAAAGCTTGGGGATGCCCAAGGCATCCCCTTCTTCATCAATAAAAAATTCCAGGTTTCTTCCAAACACTGCATTTTTATTGTTTCATGCAGAGTTGTGTTGTTCTTGGAGCATCTTCTTTTTCATTTTCGTTTTGGTTTTTTGTTTGCTTGGTTTGCTTAGTTTGCTGAATAAATTGGTTGGATCTCCTCTTTCATACATTGGTTTTCAAATAGTTTGGTTTGGTTTGGAAAAGAGTAGGAAAGTTCATGCTTAAGTGGTAAAGAGAGCTTGTTTTTGACTATGGCCTATGCTTTGCCATGCCATGCTTGATATTGTTTTGGATTTATGCTTAGTATTATTTGCTGTAGCATGAATTGTTATAAACAATTGAGATTGCTTAAAGTGCCTTGGATGAATCATGCGTTGTTTTAGCATATTAAAGCATAGTATAGTGGTATTCTCCTTTGATGCTTTATTTGGGTTGACTTGGCACATGCTCACACCATGTTATGACTATTTCAAGTCACCATAGCCTTTATGATCCTTTAGTTTTCAACTTGTAGTATCACTTTATGCTTTGTTCAATGATGTTTTGTCGCTCTGCATGATTATGGCTATTATTGCTCTCTTAGTTTGTCGCTCCCAGTCTTTTGCTAGCCTCCACAACCAAGTATGAGTTCCACTCATGCATCCAACTCCCTAAACCAAGTTATTCCAAAGAGTCCACCATACCTACCTACTAGCATATGCTATTCCAAGTATATTCATGTTTTTGTTTACCTTCCAAATTAAACTTGTTATGAGAAAACTAGTGATTAAAGCTCTCACGAACTTGATGGCACACTTTACTTTTCTTGCCCTTAATAAACTTGAACCATTGTGTCGTCTATGTTGTATATGCTTGCACTTATTTGTTGGGGATTAGCAGAACCATGCTTTCATGGGGAACGCTTTCAACATTGCACTTGGTACTTGTACCTAGTTGATATCATGCTCTTTTGTATATGGATGTCGTCGGTGTGAAATGAAAGGGGAACTTGTAAGTCCATGGAGTTATGTATATGTGTTAGAGAAACACCTGGGCCGCTGGTCTAAGCCATGCTGACATGGTGGAAACCTGCAGCGTAACCATAATGAGCTGTCTATGAAGCATTCTTCTTATAAAAAAAGAGTCCTATATTGAGAAAAAAAGAGAAAAAGAAAAAAAGAGATATTATGAAAAGAGGAAAGAGAGAAAAAAGCACCATATTCCCATGGTAAATAAGAAGATTGATGAGATGCTTGTTGTCTGCTTGCCTTGTCATTTTGATATGGGGATTCTTCCGTATCATCGGGCAAGGGGTCCCCCGTTGGCGGTTCTCTATGATAAACATGTACTTACGATGACAATAACTTACCGGTGACTAAACTTGAGTAGCATGAGGAGCGGCCCTCGTATTCAAGGGACATGAGATTCCTAACCTATACTTCGTCAAGCATGTACACCGTAGTTTGTTCACTTTAACCTTAATCACTTCAAGATGCTTATGATAGGGGCAACGAGAGATAAAAGCTATTAAGTACCCTAATTTTTGGAAGCTCTTTATGAGACTTGAATCCCTACTTCCTTCTATGAAGGCCTTTCTTCCACCATTATATTGAGTCTCCACCTTCTATCTTTATGCACCTACTTTGAGAGCATAGTGGCCATTTTTAGTTCTATATGCATTGTCCCAAGACTAGTTGATTGATGCATAACTTGATATTGCTTGTTTTAAACTATTTGTATCTAGTCACTCTTATGAACTTTGAAGGTGTCTAATGCATTGCAAATGTATCTATAATTTTTGATGTTCCATGCTTGGTTTTATCTACTTTCTTGTGTTTTGTTCCAACTTTGGAGTACTTTTCATATGATTTCTTGGAATAACCTATTAACAAGATGCCACAGTGCCAGTTGCATGTTTTCTGCTGTTTTTGGTTCCAGGAAGTCAGAAAATGAATATTCTCGGAATTGGACGGGACAAAAGCCAAAGTTACTATTTTTCCGGAAGACTCATGGAGCCAGAAGGAGAGTCGGAGAGGGGCCACAGGGTGGCCACACCACCCCTAGGCGCGGCTCCACCTAGGCCATGCCAGGGCATGGTGTGGGCCCCCTGGCCGGCCACCGACCTTGCCTCCTTCGCCTATAAGAGCCTCCCGATACCAAAACCCTAAATAGTCAATCAGAAATCCACGAAAAGTTCCACTGCGCCGCCGCCACCGAAGGGGAGATTTGGGGGATAGAAAGTCTCTGTTCCGGCACCCTGCCGGGACGGGAAGTGCCCCCGGAGCCATCTCCATCGATCTCCACCACCATCTCCATCACCATTGCTGATTCCCATGATGAGGAGGGAGTAGTTCTCTCTCGAGGCTAAGGGTTCTACCGGTAGCTATGTGTTCATCTCTCTCTATGCATGATCTTATTGAGATCATGAGCTTGTAATCTATAGATCTACCTTGCTACTCAAGTGCTTAATAGATCTCTGCTCTCCCCATGTGTGTGAAAGTGACAGTGTTCACACCATGGTGGCACTTAGGCTAGAGTTTACAAATACTTGTTATGAGTTATATTTGGAGTTGGATGTCTTTATGAAATTGCGGTGTTTATTGGACTCATCTAGTACTCAAGGTGACAGTGTGGGGTTTTCTAGATGGGAAAGACTTACTTTGAGGTGTGCTGTTATAGCCCTACCATGGATTAGAGTGTCCAACCAGAGAGTAGTTAAGAGTAGTATCATAAAGAGAAGATATTTATATGAGAGTGTTCACTAGTGAAAGTATGATCCCTAGGCCTTGTTTCTAAGCATTGAAACACCGTTTTCTACTAGATCTGTTACATGTGTGCTTGCTTCCATCTTTATTTCAGTTTGCCTTTAGTCTCTTCCACGCCATCAAGCTATTTTCTATCACCATTACCACTTATAATTATCTATACCACTTGTATTTCACTTTCTCTTCGCCGAACTAGTGCACCTATACACCTGACAAGTGCATTGGGTGTGTTGGGGACACAAGAAACTTCTTGTATCTTGATTGCAGGGTTGCTTGAGAGGGGATACCTTTGACCACTTCCTCCCTGAGTTTGATAAACCTTGGGTGATCCACTTAAGGGAAAACTTGCTGCTGTTCTACAAACCTCTGCACTTGGAGGCCCAACAACTGTCTACAAGAATAGAAGTGCGTAGACATCAGTGTCCTATGCATTTATATTTGCTACTCTATGAGGGACAAGCTGAATACTATTATGCTATGTTTTCTTTATGTGAAACAAACAAACGTATTGCAAAGCATTGTTATTCATGAATCTTTTGTTTCTGCCTTTTCATGTTGCATCATAGTTTCTTTGTCCTATTGCTAGAACTTTGTCTTTCATGTTATGATTGAAGTACTATGATCCCAGCTTTGAATGTTTTACAAATACTTTGATCAAGTCTTTGATAGTGCATGTCACCTCAAAAATTATTATTTGTTTTTATCACTTACCTACTCGAGGACGAGCAGGAGTTAAGCTTGGGGATGTTGATACATTGCAAATGTATCTATAATTTTTGATGTTCCATGCTTGGTTTTATCCACTTTCTTGTGTTTTGTCCACATTTTGGATTACTTTTCATATGATTTCTTGGAATAACCTATTAACAAGAGCCACAGTGCCAGCTGCCTGTTTTCTGCTATTTTTGGTTCCAGGAAAGTCAGAAAATGAATATTCTCGGAATTGGACGGGACAAAAGCCAAAGTGCCTATTTTTCCAGAAGACTCACGGAGCCAGAATACGAGACGGAGGAGGCGGCCAGTAGATACCATGCTCTTTTGTTTGCGGATGTCATCGGTGTGAAATAAAAGGGGAGCCTGTAAGTCCATGGAGTTATGTATGTGTGTTAGCGAAATGTCTAGGCCGCCGGTCTAATCCATGCCGTCATGGTGGAAACTTGCAGCGTAACCATAATAAGTATCTATGAAGCATTCTTCTTATAAAAAAAAGAGAGAGATAGTGGTACGTCCATTTTGCATCACTATTCTATGTCTTAATTCACTATTATTCATTGATATATTTCGTATTGGGAGGTGATACTTATGTTATTTCATCTGTTTTTGCATGGTTGATGACTTTTGGAGCATGAACTGCTGCAGTCAGGATTCTGATGGAAAAGGTGATGTTTGGAGGCAAAATTCGCGAAGATCGGAAAATCCAGGAAAATATACGGAAAATTCTATTTTTCTAGAAGACTAAGGATGCCAGAAGATTGAGTGGAGATGGGCCACAGGGGGCCCACACCACCCCCTGGCGCGGGCAGCCCTAGGCCGCGCCAGCAGGTGGTGTGGCCGCCCTGGCCCACCTCTGGCTCTCCCCTCTGGCATATATCATCCTCCCGAAACCCTAAGACTCGGGGAGCGACCACAGAAAGATTCCACCACCTCTGTGGGGCGGAAAACACCGAGAGATAAAGATCTCTCCGGCAGATAGATTTTTGCCGGGGGAATTCCTTCCCGGAGAGGGGAGATCGTCGCCATCAACACCACCATCAAGATGGACTTCATCGGGATCATCATCATCATCACCACCATCATCATCACCATCAACACCCTCATCACCATCTCCACATTGCTGTAACAATTGAGTTGAATCTTGCATTAGTTCATAGGGGAAACTTTCCCGGTGTTGATTACTCCTTGTAGTTGATGCTATTGAGTGAACCATTGAATTATTGTTTATGTTCAGATTGTTATACATCATTATTCCATCTCTGATCATGATCCATATGATGTCTTGTGAGTAGTTCGTTTTGTTCTTGAGGACATGGGAGAAGTCATGTTGTTAGTAGTGGAGTTGTGTTGAGAAAGATTCAATAGTTTGATATTTAAGTTGTGGTGTACTTCTTCTAGTGGTGTCATGTGAACGTCGACTACATGACACTTCACCTATATGGGCCTAGGGGATGCATTGTGTATTTGGCTACTAATCGTAGGGGTTGCCAGAGTGATAGAAACCTGAACCCCCGTTAGGAAACCATTGCACAAGGGACGTAAGGGTCTTAGAGTTTAAAGCTGTGGTTAGGTTTCTACCTTAATTACTTTCTTGTACTTACGGATGTTTGCAAGGGGTATAATCACAAGTATGTATTAGTCTTGGATGGGGCAGTACATTAGCACAGGTTCACCCACACAACACTTAGCAAGCTAGAGAAGATTAATCAACTATATGAAGCGAAAGCACTTGACAGTCTTCCCATGTGTCCTCAAGAACGTTTGGTCATCTTAAGTAATACAACCGGCTTGTCCTTTGCTGCATAAAGGATTAGGCCACTTGATTCATTTATTCCTATTGTCTTTTATTTACTCGTACTTTGTTTACTTGCTTTATCGAAAACCCCTAAAAATCCGTTTGCTAAGTATTTGCAGAGAATTCCTGATCCATACCACTAGCCAGCACCTTCTGCTCCTCATTGGGTTTGACACTATTACTTATCGAAAATACTGTGATACACCCCCTATACTTGTGGGTCATCAAGACTATTTTCTGGCGCCGTTGCCGGGGAGGTAAGGTAAAAGGTATTCACACTGGAGGATTAAAGAAGAAGAACCTCCCACGACAAACGCCTATTTTCTGGCGCCGTTGCCGGGGAGTGAAGCGCTATTGGAGAGTGGAACTGGTAAAGGAAACTTCTACTATGAGTATTGTTTACTTCTGCTAGTTTCCTTATTTTTTTATGGATAATTCACTGAGTTTCTTATTTGGTAATGCTACTACCACTGCTAAGGTAGTAGATAAACCACCACCACCTGCTGAGAATGATGTTTTTAAAATACCTACAAGAATTATTGATCGTGTTATGGATAACTACTATGTTGGAGATGGAACTATCCATCCAGGTGATCATTTGCTCTTTATACACGAATTATGCGGGTTATTGAAGTGTGCGGGTATTACTACAGATCAAGTTAAGAAGAAGTTATTCTCATTATCACTGAAAGGAAGAGCTGAGGAATGGTATAAGCTGCTAAAGAATGGTCAAGCTCTAGAATGGGACGAAATAGTACCTCTCTTTTATTCAAAGTTTTATCCTCCTAGTGAGATTCATAAAGATCGGAATCAAATATACAACTTTTGGCCTCTTGATGGAGAGAGTACAACCCAAGCTTGGGGGAGATTGAAGTTACTAATGCTCAAATGTCCCATTCATGAGCTCCCCAACAATATTATTATCAATAACTTTTATGCAAGGCTCCCTCTTCATGATAAGGATTTATTGGATGCATCTTGTGCTGGATCATTCACTCGCATGGAAGAAGAAGCTAAATGGGATCTTCTAGACCGTATTCAAGACAATGCTGAAGCTTGGGAGAATGACAAAGGTAGAAAGTCAGGTATAAATTATGATTATGAATGCATTGAATCTTTTATGGGAACTGATGACTTTCAAAATATTAAAAATGCTTATGGTCTAGACTCTCAAGCTATTGCTTCTTATTTTAAGGCTTTTGCTTCCTACATTGAAGTGCCTAAAAAGAAGTGGAATAAGTATCATGAACCTTATAAAGATATTGCTAAGAGTGTTCCTGCAAGAAATACTGAAGTTTATACTGCTAATCATGTTTTACCTGAACCTTACATTCAGAAAATCCCTTTCCCAGTTAAGGTAAAGGAACATTCTATGATAGCTAGTATGGTTAATGAAAGTACACATAAAGCTGTTGAACCGGATAAACAAATGGTTGATGAACCTATTATAGAAAATGTGAAAGACTTTGTCACTAAATATGAAGAAGAGGGACACACTATCCTTTGAAAGGATACCTCTAATATTGTTTCACATAGTAGTGTTATGAGAGCTAGTATTCCTGTGTTTTCTATTAGAATAAGTGATCATTGCTACGATGGTCCTTGTGATAGCTATATTTTTAAGTTTCTGCATGATACTGAAAGTTACTATGAGAGAGGGAAAAGTGTTTTTATGCATCTCAATAATATCAAGTTTCCTCGTTTTATGCTGAAAGTTTCTATGTTGCACTTCTTTTGCCTTCTTATGCAAGTAGCCTCTGGTTTCAACAATTTGTTTGTTTACAAAATTCCCTTGCATAGGAAGTGGGTTAGACTTAAATGTGTGTATTTTTGCTTCTTAATGCTCTTTTTCACCTCAATTCATATTCCTATGTGAGCATCTTCAAAATTATCGTGCCCATCTTAATGGCTATAAAGAAAGAGCTCTTTGGGAGACAACCCAATTTGTTTTTGCTTTCAGTTTGTTTTTGTTTCTTTGAGTCTTGGAAGTTATTACTTCAGGTAATAACCGCTCCTTATCCGTTTTGTTTGGTTTTTGTGTCAAGATCAACCTCTAATGAGAGAGAAGTAATATTTGGGGAGTTGATGTCCCAAAACAGATTTTTGTGCTTCACCGTAAAAATTCGTGAGAGAATTCTGTATATCGGATTGATCTGTAATTTTTTGTGCTTCTACCCCAGGGTGTTATTTAACTTTCGTTAGTTTTGCACTTCTTGATTTGAGCAATAGCAGATTTTGGAAAAAATTGATCTTTACCTGCTGGTCTGTTTTGACAGATTTAGCTACTCTTGCATTTGCTTCTTTATTCGATTTCCTTTTTGAATTCTTTTTGGGTTTCAGAAGGAGTTGCTACAGTAGCTTTTGTTTTGATGGCTTTCAGTTGAAGTTGAACTCAAAAGGTTTTATCACTTCATATATACTAATGTTGCTAATGAGAATTGTGTGAAGTTTTGTGTGAAAGAAATTTCCAGGAAGTGGAGACAATGGTGTAATAAGGAAGAGAAGGGTTTTATGACTCAAGTAATAAGTGTATGAAGATGAAGATATCGATGATATTCAAGTGATGACTCCGGAAGAATCTACTAGATACCAAATTTAGAGACCTGTAGAGTCCGTTTCCAAATAGGTAACAGTTCAATCCAACTATATTTTTGCAGTTTTCAGTCAATAAGGAAAGCTACGAAGCGAAAGAGGGACAGAAATGGAGCCAGGGTGTCTCACACCACCCTGTGGCACGGGCCCACCCCTGGCTGTGCCACCAGGTGGTGATTCCACCCCGGACTCCGCCTCCGACTCGTTTTCTCCCAGTACCTTCCTTTTGATATGAAACTTCGTAATATATAACCCCCGGATCTTCCGAGGTTCGTATATCATGTTTTCGTTTCGATCTGTTTCTGCCAGGACATACTCTTTGAAGGCTTAGAATCACAATGGTGTTTGCCAAGGATAAAGGGAAGGAGCCTATGGAGGAAGACCTCCAAGACCCCAGGAGGAAGAAGAAGATCAAGAGTGAAGGTGAAGAGGAGCAAGGCCAACATCCGTACACCGGCACTACCATTGCAAGCATTGGAGTGGTGACAAAACCTGCCAGGGTTAGAAGGACTGTGCGGATGCAGACTGGGGGAAAAGCTCCTCGTCACAGTTTGGCTCCACGATCACTTCCTCCACACACCAAGAATCCCTTCCATACCTTTATCCATAACCATGCAGGAAAAGAAGACTCTAAGAGGGAAGAATGGAAAAAGAATCACAAGAGCTGGGATCCACAAACTGAAATGATTATGAGCCGTATTGAGCACAACTCGGAGTTGATTCGTACTCTCACCTTCGAGATTGAGGACTTGGGGAAATTGGTCAAGACACTCATCGAGAGGATACCACCACCACCGAAGGAGTAATTCCTCATCAGGTTTGGCATCCCCTTGGTTTGTTCCAAGCTTGGGGGAGTGTCGCGGTATCACATCACTATCTTCTATCTTTTTGTCTTTTTAGAAGAGTCATATCTTGAATAGAGGAGTTATTATGTAGGATGGTTTGCATTATGGAAGTGTCCCCTCTCTCGTTAGATATGTATCCCTTGTTGTGAGTTACCGTTATGGAATATTAATGAGAAGTTCTATCATTTACTCTTTTTCATAGCTTATATTAGTTTTCAATTCGTGGTTATATGATTAATCTTGTTGTTAGTATTGGTAGCACTTTGGGATCATTGAGTTAATTTAGTTGGTTTTGGCAAACCTGGCTCGGTCAGTAGCACACTATTTTCGAGAGTTGAATGAAAAAGATAGAAGTACTCTAGAGAAAAATAATTTCATCATCTTTCTTTCTTGATTTGCTCATAAGTCTAGTATTCTTTAGTTAAGATATTTTGTGCTTCCAAGGAAGATTGTATGTTTGTTTTTATCACTTGTATGTTTGTTTGTTTCCTTCAACTCTTATACTTGCTACCTAGCCTTGCTAGCCAAAAACTTATACTGAGAGGGAATTCTTCTTGTGCATCCACTCCTTTAAACCAAACCCATGCCATTTGTGTCCACCATACCTACCTATTAGCATTATTTCTATTCCAAGTAAATTCTTGTTTTATCTACCTCCCAAATTAAACTTGTTATGTGAAAATTAGTGATTAAAGTTCTCACGAACTTGATGGCACACTTTACTTTCTTGCATTTAATAAACTTGAACCATTGGGTCCTTCTTTGTTGCGTATATGCTTGCGCTTTATGCGTTGAAGTTAGCCGAACCATGTATCATGGGGACCACTTTCAACACTTCATTTGGTACTTTGTACCTAGTTGATATCATGTTCTTTTGCTTATGGATCCCGGCGGTGTGAAATAAAAGTGGAACTTGTAAGATCATGGAGTTTATATGTGTGTTAGAGAAACACCTAGGCCGCTAGCCTAAGCCATGCCTAATCATGGTGGAAACTTGCAGCATAACTATAGTGAGCATTCTATGAAGCATCCTCAATAAAAACCTATGCAAATAGCAAATAAAAAGATCACTGAGATGCTCACTATCTGCTTGCCTTGTCATTTTGATTATGGGATAGCTCCTGTGTCATGTGCAAGGGGTACCCCGTTGGCGGTTCTTAATGATACACATGTATTTACAATGACAAGAGCTTGCTCGTGAATGAAGTTGAGTAGCATGAGGTTCGGTACTCATAAGTAAGGGGCATGGGACTCCAATTTATAACTTGTCAAGCATATCCTCTGAGTTGTGTCACTTTTACCTTAACCACCAAAAAGATGCCTATGATAGGGGCAATGAGAGTTGAAAGCTAGTAAGTATCATATTTTTTGGGAGCTCTTTATGAGACTTGCAATCCCTGCTTCCCTCTGCGAAGGGCCTTTCTTTTACTTTGTAGTTGAGTCAGTAAACCTATTCCTCTCTATCTCAGCAAGTATTTTGAGTTGTTGTGTTTCATTCATTCATTTGATGATTTATTCAATCATGTTTCTTATGTTCCTTGTTTTGCACTTTGCTCTTATCTTGATGTTTACTACTTTGAAAGCTATCATTGAAAACCAGTTATTTGTGAACTCTAGCAAATTATCAACTATTCTTCGACCAAGAGCTAAGTTTGCCATTACCAATTATGATTCACTTTATGTATCTTTATTGTGTTTCCTTTACTCATTACAAGTTGAGTTATATAATAGTGAGTTGTCTTATATTATGATCTATGTATTGATGAATGTGATGCTTCTTGTCCATGTTCTTTTATCGACTCTTCACTCCATAAACCTGAGGCCATGTTTATTGAGCTCAGTTTCGCTTGGGGACAAGCGAAGTCTAAGCTTGGGGGGAGTTGATACGTCCATTTTGCATCACTATTCTATGTCTTAATTCACTATTATTCATTGATATATTTCGTATTGAGAGGTGATACTTATGTTATTTCATCTGTTTTTGCATGGTTGATGACTTTTGGAGCATGGACCGCTGCAGTCAGGATTCTGATGGAAAAGGTGTTGTTTGGAGGCAAAATTCGCGAAGATCAAAAAATCCAGGAAAATATACAGAAAATCCTATTTTTCTAGAAGACTAAGGATGCCAGAAGACTGAGTGGATATGGCCCACACCACCCCCTGTCGCGGGCAGCCCTAGGCCGTGCCAACAGGTGGTGTGGCCGCCCTGGCCCACCTCTGGCTCTCCCCTCTGGCGTATATCATCCTCTCGAAACCCTAAGACTCGGGGAGCAACCACAGAAAGATTTTGCCGCCTCAGCGGGGCAGAAAACACCGAGAGAGAAAGATCTCTCCGGCAGACAGATTTCTGCCGAGGGAATTCCTTCCCGGAGAGGGGAGATCGTCGCCATCAACACCACCATCAAGCTGGACTTCATCGGGATTATCATCATCATCATCACCACCATCAGCACCCTCATCACCATCTCCACATTGCTATAACAATTGAGTTGAATCTTGCATTAGTTCATAGGGGAAACTTTCCCGGTGTTGATTACTCTTTGTAATTGATGCTATTGAGTGAACCATTGAATTATTGTTTATGTTCAGATTGTTATACATCATTATTCCATCTCTGATCATGATCCATATGATGTCTTGTGAGTAGTTCGTTTTGTTCTTGAGGACATGGGAGAAGTCATGTTGTTAGTAGTGGAGTTGTGTTGAGAAAGATTCAATAGTTTGATATTTAAGTTGTGGTGTACTTCTTCTAGTGGTGTCATGTGAACGTCGACTACATGACACTTCACCTATATGGGCCTAGGGGAATGCATTGTGTATTTGGCTACTAATCGTAGGGGTTGCCGGAGTGACAGAAACCTGAACCCCCGTTAGGAAACCATTGCACAAGGGACGTAAGGGTCTTAGAGTTTAAAGTTGTGGTTAGGTTTCTACCTTAATTACTTTCTTGTACTTACGGATGTTTGCAAGGGGTATAATCACAAGTATGTATTAGTCTTGGATGGGGAGGTACATTAGCACAGGTTCACCCACACAACACTTAGCAAGCTAGAGAAGATTAATCAACTATATGAAGCGAAAGCACTTGGCAGTCTTCCTATGTGTCCTCGAGACGTTTGGTCATCTTAAGTAATACAACCGGCTTGTCCTTTGCTGCATAAAGGATTGGGCCACTTGCTGCATTTATTCCTACTGTCTTTTATTTACTCATACTTTGTTTACTTGCTTTATCGAAAACCCCTAAAAATCCGCTTGCTAAGTATTTGCAGAGAATTCCTGATCCATACCACTAGCCAACACCTTCTGCTCCTCATTGGGTTCGACACTCTTACTTATCGAAAATACTGCGATACACCCCCTATACTTGTGGGTCATCAGATAGCTATTGAGAAAAAGAAAAAAAAAGAGATTTGAGAAAAGAGGAAAGAGAGAAAGAGAGAAAGAGAGAAAAAAGCACCATTTTCCCATGGTAAATAAGAAGATTGCTGAGATACTCATTGTCTGCTTGCCTTGTCATTTTGATATGGGGATTCTTCCGTATCATCGGGCAAGGGGTACCCCGTTGGTGGTTCTCTATGATACGCACGTATTTACGATGACAAGAACTTACAGGTAACTAAAGTTGAGTAGCATGAGGAGCGGCCCTCGTACTCAAGGGACATGGGATTTTTAGTTTATAGACTGTCAAGCATATAACTCAGATTGGACCCCACTTTCACCTTACCCATATTAAAGATGCTTATGATAGGGGCAATGAGAGCTCAAAGCTAATGAGTACCTTACTTTCAGAATTTGGAAGCCTTTCAAACTTTTCAAAACCTTTTTAGTTTTCCTTGTTGAGTCTCCACATATTCTATGAGCACCTTCTTGAGAGCATAGTTGTCATTTTTGTGCCTGTCCCATTACTTGATTATTTGTGTTATGACTTTGATGCTTGTATCTTTGATATCTTTACTTCTAGTCTTCACCTGAACTTCAGAGGTGCCTTGGCATTCACAATAAAAAGGCAAGCGAGATACCACTCTATCATACCTTGTTATGAGCATTGTAATGTTGCTTATATTTATACTTCATGCTACTTATTATTTTTAGGTTGGAATCTCTTCATAGCTTGCAATGCCTATTAAGTAAACTTAGTTGCGTACTCCTTATTATGAATTGTCTAAGTAGTTGATCACATGCTGAGAATATATACATCATATGAAGCAAATGTGTTCGTGAAAGTTTCTTTTATCGCACTCAGTTTTCAACTGAATTGCTTGAGGACAAGAAATAAGCTAAGATTGGGGGACTTGATACGTCCAAAACATATCTACTTTCCTGAACACTTTTGCTATTGTTTCTCCTCTAAACTTGTGTGATTTGGATGCAACTAACGCGGACTGACGCTGTTTTCAGCAGAATTGCCTTGGTGTCTACTTTTTGTGCAGAAAATCAACTATCAGGAAAAATCCCGGAAAATATGCCAAAAATCCTATTTCACCAGAAGACTCCCGGAGCCAGAATACGAGACGGAGGGGGGCTAGGCCCAGGCCACACCACTTGGCCGCGCGGGCTAGCCCAGGCCACGCTAGGGGGTGGTCTGGCTGCCCCAGACACCCCCTCGGTCTCCCTCTTCGCCTATAAGAAGCCTTCTGACCTAAAAACTCTGTGGGGTTCGATGTTTTTCCAGAAGGAGTTCCGCTCTGCCGCCACCACCAGATTCCACGAAACAGCACCAGAAACTCTGTTCTGGTACCCTGCCGGGACGGGGAATTGGAGGAGATCATCGCCATCATCATCACCATCGCTTCTCCATCGACCGTCCATGTTTCCCCCATCTATGAGTGAGTAATCCCCCATTGTAAGCTATGGGGATGGTAGGGATTGGATGAGATCGTTCATGTAATGGCATCGGATTGTTAGGGCATGGTGCCTAGTATATACTATTAGTGCTTTTTGACTTTGTTGCGACTTGTTATGCTTAATGCTTGTCACTAGGACCCGAGTGCCATGATTTCAAATCTGAACATGTTATTGACTCATTATGATAGTATTGTTTATGGTCTTATCTGCAAGTTGTATACACACGTTGTCCGGAACCAATGGCCCCGAAGTGATAGAAATCGGGATAACCGGAGGGAATGGCTTTGATGTGAGGATCACATGTGTTCACGGAGTGTTAATGCTTTGCTCCGGTGCTCTATTAAAAGGAGCACCTTAATTGCCAGTAGTTCCCTTGAGGCCCCACTGCAAACGGGCCGGCAGGACAAAAGATGTTGTGCAAGTTCTCATTGCGAGCACGTATGACTATATATGGAACACATGCCTAGGATTATCTAGTACTTGGATGCTTTATCTTATTTATCTGCAATTGCCCTATGTTCTGATTGCTATGTGAATTGTCTTGTCCATGCAACGCCCGTCCATCCATCCCTATGCCTACCGCACTCGAATCCTACTGTTTACTGCTATTGTTACTGCTGTCTTTATTTTACTACTGCTATTACTTTACTATTGCTACTACAAAACTGTTGCTACTGATAAACTGTGAGCAAGATTGTTTCCAGGTGCAGCTGAATTGACAACTCAGTTGTTAAGGCTTATAAATATTCTTTGGCTCCCCTTGTGTCGAATCAATAAATTGGGTTTCACTTCCCTCGAAAATATTGCGATACACCCCCTATACTTGTGGGTCATCAAAGGCACACTTTACTTTCCTGCACTTAACAAACCTGAGCCATTGCGTCCATCTTTGTTGCATATATGCTTGCGCTTTATAAGTTGAAGTTAGCAGAACCATGTATCATCGGGAACGCTTTCAACATTGCACTTATTATTTCATTGATATCATGATTCTTTTGCTTATGGATCCCGACGGTGTGAAATAAAAGGGGAACTTGTAAGATCATGGAGTTTGTATGTGTGTTAGATAACACCTGGGCCGCTAGCCTAAGCCATGCCTAATCATGGTGGAAACTTGCAGCATAACCATAATGAGCACCCTATGAAGCATCCTCAATAAAAACCTATGCAAATAGCAAATAAAAAGATCATTGAGATGCTCATTGTCTGCTTGCCTTGTCTTTTTGATTATGGGATAACTCTTGTATCATGTGCAAGGGGTACCCCATTGGCGGTTCTCTATGATATATATGTATTTACAATGACAAGAGCTTACTTGTGACTGAAGTTGAGTAGCATGAGGTTCGGTCCTCGTAAGTAAGGGGCATGAGATTTTGACTTATAACTTGTCAAGCATATGCTCTTAGTTGTGTCACTTTAACCTTAATCACCTCAAGATGCTTATGATAGGGGCAATGAGAGCTGGAAGCTAATAAGTACCATATTTTTTGGAAGCTCTTTATGAAACTTGAAATCCCTGCTTCCCTCTGCGAAGGGCCTATCTTTTACTTTTTAGTTGAGTCACTAAACCTATTCCCTTCTACCTCAGCAAGTATTTTGAGTTGTTGTGTTTTATTCATTCATATGATGATTTATTCAATCCTGTTTCTTATGTTCCTTGTTTTACACATTGCTCTTATCTTAGAGAGTATTACTTTGAAAGCTATCATTGAAAACCCTTTATGTTTGAGCTCCTGCAAATTTGTTAACTATTCTTTGACCAAGATCAAGGTTTGCCATTACCAATTATGATTTACTTTATGTATATTTATTGTGTTTCATTTACTTATTGCAAGTTAAGTTATATAATAGTGAGTTGTCTTCTATTATGATTTGTGTATTGATGAATGTGATGCTTCTTGTACGTATCCTTTTATCGACTCTTCACTCCATAAACCCGAGGTCATGTTTATTGAGCTCAGTTTTTGCTTGGGGACAAGCGAAGTCTAAGCTTGGGGGGAGTTGATACATCCATTTTGCATCACTATTCTATATCATAATTTACTATTATTCATTGATATATTCCATGTTAAGAGATGATACTTATGTTATTTCATCTATTTTCACATGGTTGATGACTTTTGGAGCATGGACCGCTGCAGTCAGGATTCTGATGGAAAAGATGCTGTTTGGAGGCAAAATTCGTAAAGATCAGAAAATCCAGGAAAATACATGGAAAATTCTATTTTTCCAGAAGACGAATATTGCTAGAAGGGGGAGTGGAGACGGGCCACAGGGGGCCCACACCACCCCCTAGCATGGGCAACCCTAGGCCGCGCCAGCAGGTGGTGTGGCCACCCTGGCCCACTCCAGGCTCTCCCTTTTGGCGTATATTATCCCCTCGAAACCCTAACACCGGGAGAGCGACCATAGAAAGATTCCGCTGCCTCTGCGGGCCAGAAAACTACAGAGAGAGAAAGATCTCTCCGGCCGACAAAATTCTGCTAGGGGAATTCCTTCCCTGAGATGGGAGATCGTCGCCATCAACACCACCATCAAGCTAGACTTCATCGGGATCATCATCATCATCATCACCACCATCATCTCCATCACCACCATCATCACCACTCCATACCGCTGTAACAATTGGGTTTAATCTTGCATAGTTCTTAGGGGAAACTTTCTCGGTGTTGATTACTTATTGTAGTTGATGCTATTGAGTGAACCATTGAATTATTGTTATGTTCAGATTGTTGCTTATCATTATATCATCTCTGATCTTGATCCATATGATGCCTTGTGAGTAATTCGTTTTGTTCTTGGGGACATGGGAGAAGTCATGTTGTTAGTAGTGGAGTTGTGTTGAGAAAGATTCAATAGTTTGTGATTTAAGTTGTGGTGTATTTCTTCTAGTGGTGTCATGTGAACGTCGACTACATGACACTTCACCTTTATGAGCCTAGGGGAATGCATTGTGTATTTGGCTACTAATCGTAGGGGTAGCCGGAGTGACAGAAACCTGAACCCCCGTTAGGAAACCTTTGCACAAGGGACGTCAGGGTCTTAGAGTTTAAAGTTGTGGTTAGGTTTCTATCTTAATTACTTTTTTTTACTTGCAGATGCTTGCAAGGGGTATAATCACAAGTATGTATTAGTCCTAGGAAGGCTGGTACATTAGCACAGGTTCACCCACACAGCACTTGTCAAACTAAAGAAAATTAATCAACTATACGAAGCGAAAGCACTTGACGATATTCCCGTGTGTCCCCGAGAACGTTTGGTCATCTTAAGTAATACAACCGGCTTACCTTCAATAAAGAAAGGATTGGGCCACTTGTTGCATTTATTATTATTGTCTTTTATTTACTCGTACTTTATTTATCTGCATTATCAAAAAATCCTAAAAATCCGTTTGCTAAGTATTTATAGAGAATTCCTGCTCCAAGCCACTCATCAACACCTTCTGCTCCTCGTTGAGTTCGACACACTTACTTATCAAAAATACTGCAATACACCCCCTATACTTGTGGGTCATCAACAATCACAACCCTAGTTTCCACAACCTCGCCAGATTGCATCTGCGCACCCTTATAACTTTCGACTCCCTCGATAATTCTAAGAGTAGACAAGCAGGAGTATGGACCTCTGCGAGGCCTGAACCTGGGTAAACCTTGCGTCTCTGTGTGCTTTTTTGCTAGCCGATTGATGCCTCCAGTGCTCCCTCTTTCTCCAAAACCCAAGTCCATAATAATGATCATGACATTTCAAATTAAAACTTTTACTTAAGTAAGTAGGATTCAAGAATGCATTTTGTCTCTTTGCAGAATAAGATTCATGATTCACTTGTCATGTTAATGAAACAAGATATAACTACAAACTATGAATAAGTGATGATGGACCTAAGTATGAGAAATGGCTAAGAGCCATAAAATCCTATATAAAGGTACATTTAGGATTGTAAAGTAAAATGTTACTTGATCTTATTAAGTAAAGATGTTACTTGATCTTCCCTACAAGGAATTAATGAAACTATAATCAGGACATAAAGCTCAGTTTGGGACAAGAATGTCTTGAAAAATTCAAAACTTTGACTACAATGTGTAGCGATGCTTGAGTCCATTGGGTTTTCACTAATAGTCACTACAATCTTATATCTTATATCTTATATTTACTAATTGGAAGCACCGTACGAGGCTCCACGTTAATCCCAGCAGGTAAGAAATTTTATCCACACGATTAAATACACGATAGTTTTGTGGCCATTGGATGAAGCAAGACACGCGGTCTTGGCTGTCCCACGCACGTAAGTCGTCCTCTGCTAGGTCTCTCCTGTTTCATGTCAAACTAAACATTATCACCTGATCAATCTGGAACTCTGACTAATCTCCCTGCGAGAGGTCGTGCGTACCTAGGGTTCTCGGTCATGCCTCAATCTACCATGATGTTGTCAGCTAATGCCCGTGTGACTGATTTTTCTTGGTATGATGATGCGGGTCACCTCCAACTTCAAGATTGGATGCCGTGATTCTGATTGGTCTGGCGTAGTTCTTCACTGCATCTTTACTAAAGGAGACATGCAGGTTTCTCGGACTCTTGCTTTTCTCCAAAAGAGACGGTTTGGTTACTCATGCGATTCCATTGATTCAGTCTTAGATTATCCAATAGGCATCTCATCTACGCTAATCCACAGTTTCTTTGCAGGTCGTATTGAATCTCTCTTTCCTACAGGAACTTTTATAATTTAATATAGGAGACACAGGCTGGTAGTGGAGCAGAACTTCTGCAGGAGCCTAAAATTAATTGATCTGGCACTGATTTTATGGATCATATGTATTCGTAATACATAATCACCACAGATTTTCTTTTGAGAAATTGAACAACGTTCAAGCAATGGAAGCAAGGAACGATCATGAAGTGTGAAAGATAACAAATGTTGTGGTGGAATCATGGTACGTACTGTTCTACCTGCATCAATATAATGTATTGACTATTCATCTGCTTCAATTGTATCCGTTCTTTGTGGGAACAAGAAAAAACAGTTGACGAGGGATCTAATTTGTATCTACAAGATCTGAGATCATGTTGCTGAAATTAATATTGAAATTTTTCTCTCAAAAAAAATTGAAATTGTTTGTTGCTTTTTGGAGGAGTTGGTACCAAATTGACATCGGAACGATATGGGAAGTAAAGAATTGTGATGATCTTTCTTCCCGGTTTCTCACATCGCCATTCATGCATGTAGGCATGTGTTTTCAAATTGTATATCAATGCATTCAAACCAGTGTTCCAATTATTTATAAATATAATTTTATTCGGTTTTTCCACATATGAAAGATACGGACAAGTAACTAAGCAATAGATGTATTGGCCAGAACACTTACTGACCTCCGGTAAGCCACAATATCTGGCGAGAGAACTGTATTGACCTCAGGTAAGCAACAAGATCTAGCGATGGCTTCTTCTATTTCACACCTTAACCAATGTGCTAAATTCTGTATTGAAAAGTTGAGACGGTGCATATTCTTCTAGGGATGAAGGAATTGATTTGCAGCTGAATTAGAGGTTTATATAATTTTGTAGACATTCTACTTCTAGGATTTCGATTTGATGTGTGAAGACCGTACCATTTATCTCTGGTATTGTTAATCTTGATCTATTCTTTGTATGTCCGACCATACTTCATTCTATTATCAGATCTTGAGCGATATGCTGCAATAATTATTATTCAGTTCTTATAAGAAATATTGTTGTTAATATATTATTTTTTGCAAAGGGGTTTGCTATACTGAATTACTCATTTTACTACGGGTTACTATACTGAGTGATTTGCATTCTGATGCTAGAACCTAATACTACATACACTCTTTTAACTACATACGTTCATAATCAGACTATAGGTTCTAGCTACTGGGCCATGTTGCTATCTACACTAACATTCTTTGTTATGCTGCCTAACATTTTTTTGGCCAATTGCAACTTCTTTAAATCATCATGCCAGTGTTCATGACGTCCTGATGGTGCAGGTAAGGGTATCGAGGATATTTCAGCTTGCTTTCTTACTGATAGATGAGGCACTACATTGTTGTTCTTTTTCTATTTTGTAACCAAGTTTTCCATGAGCCCTTTATCAGGAAGTAGTTGATAAGCTATTGCTGCAACGAGTTTCTAAAGTAGTTGTGTAAAAGAACTAACGATGGTTTATCAAACTTGAATATTAATCTAAGGAAATCTTAAACCATGTTTTCTCTATATATGTGTATTTTCACATACTTCTGATGATATATATTTCATATATAGTAAGTGATATCCAGATAATTTAGAGTTCATATGGTTCTCAAAAATTGATTGCCAATGCATGTTAGTATTTTTTTTAAGGGGTACTGTTAGTATTTGTAGAATCCTGCATGCATGGAACATTGATTTCATGCTATAATTTTTTTGAGCCAACTGAGCAACCAACATAAAGATACTTCATGTATGTTGGTTTCCTACTTTCAATAGATACTATCATCAAAGTTTCACTTAAGTTTCATATCTTTACATGCGAAGATGACATATATATACTTTTTTTAATTAAACGACACAACCATGCAAACATAATCACGATGTTATTTGCTTTCATTCTTGAATTAGAACGTCAATGTAGGGATATACTATATGAATAAATTAGTGGTTGGATTAAAATTTTGGGTAATGGTCACATTTATAAATTTCTATAGAACACTTTTGTCTTTTGATTTTGGAAACATAGACCTCTATGATGCTAATGATGAGAAAGATAAAAATATGACAATATTTCTACAAGCTTAAAAGTTTCATTTGCACAACGCACACTGTGATTTCACAATAATGGTATAAAATGTAAAATTCCTAGCCCGTGCAGGTGCACGGGCTGATGACTAGTTTGTATAATTGATAGAAGGTTGTTAAAATTGTGAATCCTTCAATATCTGTATTTAAGAAGGGTTGTAATTGGTAAAACAAGTAGGTTTTTTCAATCATATGGATGCTAGTGTCTCATAGGTGGAATTCTCGATTTGATAGATGATCAAAGATTTTTTTTAAAATTGCCAAAATATCGAGAAGACCTGCACTTACAAGAAACTGAGTGGGAGCTGAGTGAGTTTCCTAGTCTTATATGTGACTGGCATATTTGAGTGGGAGATTGACAACATTCTTATATGTAGATGACATATTGTGAATGGTGTAGATGGTATTAATAATTATTCAAATTAATAAATATACTATAGATGAAGTTGAACATGTATTAAACATTAAAATCTATCGAGATAGATTGATATGTTTAATAACATTAGGTCGAAATACTTTCCTAGATTAGATTCTGAAAAAGTTCAGAATAGAACAAGCCAAGAAAGAAGTTCTTACTTGTATAACTAGGTAAATCATTGAGTTAATCGCAGTACTACAACAATGGTTAAAAGGTAGAAAAGGGATGTGTTAAGTCCCATATGCCTCAGTCATAGGTTCTGTCACATAAAACCATGTTGTATACTCAACATAATGTGACACAAGTTCTTAGTCAGAAGAACAGGTTCCAAAGTGATTTCCGAATAAATCACAAAAGGTTAAGTATATCCTTTAGTGTCTAGATAGAACTGAGGATTTATTTCTAGTCTATAAAGGATGGTGAACTTGACCATAAGTGATACGCTAGTGCAAGTTTTGACACTAACCTATAAGATTGGAGGTACCATACCGATAAATGTCGTAAGTTGAAAGAAGCGTTATTAGGCATCAAAGTTGTAGACAGACTGTCAATTAAATCTACATTGATATAGAAGTATGTGGCTACTTCAGAAGTGGCAAGTATGATAGTTTGGCGTAGAAAGTTCGACTTTCAACTGAGTGTGTTGCTAGTGTACATGACTAAGTAAAAGTCCACTTGACCAAATATATGTCATTTTGCACACAGGGAAGCAAAGTCTCACTCTAGCGCCAAACATATACTTCGACATATTATGTGATAATAGGATAATATTAAATTAGGTGATATTAACAATTTGCAAAGAACATACGAATCTAGATGATGTAGACCATTGACGAAACCTCTTTCATGAGCTAGCATGATCAAAAGCACCAAATGTGATATGATGTTATGATTAGTAACAAATGCAACTAGATTATTTGTACTTTAGTACAAGTGGGAGACTATTGTAGATGTACCCTAGAGGCAAATAATAAAGTGTGTTTATTATCATATGATCAAGGTTTCCTGATAATGGACATTTATGCCAATTGTCAATGGGATGATGTCATTAGGTGAATGGTATGATGGACATACCCAATATAAGTATTGCAACACAATCAAGTTACAAAGTTCATCATTGCGATAATTAGGAAAATGAAGTAACCTTCTCCTTAGACCGTGAGATTGTATCTAATCACTATCACCGGATGCTGCCTTGACTGCATCAACCATCACACCATAACAGGGTGATCATAAAGGTGTCTATCAGGTATTCCGAAGGGATACGTTGAGGCGTATGTATCAAGATCGGGATTTGTTCTCCCACGTGATGGGAAGATTCTATGGTTCCACTCGGTGAAATTACATTCGTGAAGCTACGCATCGTACGACTAGGTCATGAGGATAAAATATCACGAGAATGAGTTAAATAGCACTTGTCGGTAACAAGATTGAACTAGGTACGATGATACCGACGATCAGATCTCGGAAGAGTCAATTATCAAAATAATAAAGGGAATAGGAGTCGACGATTATGGTTCAACGACATATATATTCGTTGAATGCGCAGGGGTCATTGTGGGCATCCATGTCTTGCTGATGATCATTGGTCTGAGAAGCATCTCAATCATGTCTGTGTTGGAAATATGCCCTAGAGACAAATAGTAGTAAGGACTATTATCATATTTCATATAGTTTATGATTAAGTTTTATATCATGCTATAACTGTATTGAGTGGAAACATCAATACACGTGTGATATACAAACAACCAGGGGTTTCCAGTGAAACTCTAGTCACTAGTTCATTGGTCAACAGATGATCATGTTTCCTGATCATGTGGCATTTATGCCAGTTGGAAATGAGGTCATCTCATTCTGAGAATGAGATGATGAACCAATACCCAACCTAAACATCGTGACCTGATCATGTCACAAAGTTCAAGTTATGATGATTAGAAATGGATCCTCGTGGACTATTCCTTAGACCATGAGGCTATATCAATCACTGTCTCCCGAGAGTGCTTTGATAGCATCAAGCGCCACTTGGTAATACAGTGGTTATAAATGTGTGTTCAGGTACTCGGAGGAAACCGTTGAGGCAATATATGTCAAGAGCAGGATTTGTCTGTCCATGTGACGGGAAGATACTCAAGGGCCCACTCGGAGAAGTTACATCCAATAGCTGCACAACGTGTGATTCGATCACAGGGATATCACTTGTCGAAACGAGTCAAGTAGCATTGTTCAGTAACGAGATTGAACACGACATGGTGATGTCATTGATCAGATCTCGGGCAATGCAAGTATCGAGTGACAAAGGGAATAAGACACGACTGTCCCGGTTCAAACGACGAAAGATCTTCGTGGAACACACAGGGGTCACATGGCCATCTAGGTCCCTCTGTCGATCATTGGTGCGGGAGTGTCCTGACCATGTCTAGAGTGTTCCCGAACCGTGGGGTATCATGCTTAAGGGCTTGATGATGCTTAGAGAGTGTTTATAGGATCGGTGGAATCACCAAAGAAGAGTAGGGAGAAAACCGGAAGGGTTTCGGTAAGTCCAAAGGATGTCCGGAGTGGAGGTGGAAGGTGTTCCATAGCCACGGAGTTTGAATAATGTGTGAATGAATGTTAAATGTTGATTTAATCATTTATTCATAATTATTTAAATAAAGAGAAAATCAATTTTAATGGTCAAAGGCTTAATGGGCCAATTCCGGAGGAGAGGGCCCATTAGGGGAAAGGAGAGAGGGAGAAGGGGAAAGGGGGAGGCCGGCTGGGCCTAGCCCCCCGCGCGGGGCCCACTAGGGTGGCCGGTGGCCACCCCTCCCCCTCCTCTCCTTTAGTCCCACCCCAGGACTTTGAGGGAGGTAGTACCTCCCCTCCCCCTATATATAGTGGGGGTATTTGGCCAATTTAAATACACCAATAATTAATAAAGGTCTCCCCACTTTTGGGAGGACCTCTAATTGATATTTTCTCTCTCTCCCTCTCACTCTCGTGACCGTGGTCCCAAGTCTGGACTGCGCGAGCGAGAGACATCTTCACCGCGGAGCACCGTCGTGCTACGGGATTCGGATCCGGGAGCTCTACTTCTGCAACTGCTGCTGGATCGGGGAAGCGGGAGTCATCGTCATGTAGGGGTTCGTAGCATGGAAAACAAAAATTTTCTACCGCATACAAACAAACAAGCCAAGATCTATCTACTAGATTGTAGCAACGAGTCGATAGTGGAACTCACCCTCGAAGATTCCAAAGCGGTTAACGAGAGCAGATTCTCGTGGGTGATGTAGTCGTACTCTTTCCGATCTCAAGATCGCGTAGACGATCCTTCCGGCGCCACGTTCCAGCAGCGCCCCCGCAGTCGGTCACACGTTCGGTACTCGACGAAGACCTTCCTCTCCCTTGTTCCAGCAGGCAGCGGAGGTTGTAGCACTCTCCTCGCGATTCCGGCAGCACAACGGCGTGGTACCGGAGGTAGAGGGGAAATCCCGCAGGGCTTCGCCTTAAGCCGGTGCGAGTATGGTGGAGCTTATGAGAGAGGCTATTAGTGGTCTAGTAATTAGACACACCAATTAGAGGGCTCTAAACCAATTAGAAGGCTCTAAACCGAATAGCTCTAAACCGGGGTCTAGATCTAGGGTTTAGTTTAGAGGATAGGAAACTTGTGTGTGTAGGAGGGGAGCCCTGCCCCTCCTTATATAGGTGGGAGGGTGTGGGCGCGCCAGGGGAGGGAGGGAGTCCCTCCCCAACTCGGCCTAGGGCTGGGCGCCGGCCTGGAGGAGTCCAACTCCTCTTGCTTGTTTCCCACAGTTTCTTGTTTTTGGCAGTTTGACTTTCAAACTGGACATTTGACTTTTCTGTTTTAGGATTCAATTTAATCCTATATTTGGGACAGCAAGAACACTTAGTACATGATGCAATCATTCCAATATGTAATGACACATTCATGTACCCCTTCCCCCCCGGAGTGCCGGACAATCCGGAACCTTCTAGAATATCCCCGATGAAAACACCGGAATCATTCCCGAACTCCGAAACGGGACTTTCCTTATATGAATCTTATTCTCCGGACCATTCCGGATCACCTCGTGATATCCCGGATCCCATCCGAGACTCCGAACAACATTCGGTCTCTTTCTCATAATACCATAACTACTCAAACAACGTCGAATCCTTAAGTGTGTCTCCCTACGGTTCGTGAATTATGCGGACATGATCGAGACACTTCTCCGAACAATAACCAATAGAGGAATCTGGAAATTCATATGGCTCCCACATATTTCTACGATTACTTTGCGATCGAATGAACCACTTACATACGATACCAATTTCCCTTTGTCTCACGATATGTTACTTATCCGAGGTTATGATCGTCGGCATCTCTGCATACCTAGTTCAACCTCGTTACTGATAAGTACTCTTTTCTCGTTCCCGTGATATGTGATCCCTTGTGACCAAGTCACATGCTTGCAAGCTAATTGAATGACATTTCACCGAGAGGGCCCAGAGAATATCTATCCGTCATGTGGATGGACAAATCCCACTCTTGATCCATGTGTTTCAACCAATACTTTCCGAACACTCAATGCCACCTTTATAGCCACCCTGTTACGGTGTGGTGTTTGATGACATCAAAGCATCCATCCAGTAAAGGTGATATGCATGATCTCATGGTCGAAGGAATTAGGTTACTATGTATCAGAAAGCATATAGCAATTGAACTATTGAAATGACTTGATCTTTATGCTACGCTTGTCTATAGGAGTATGTCCACCATATCATTCTCCTAACGATATGATCTTGTTGTTGATAACATCTCAATGTTCATGACAAAGAAACCACATCATCAATCAACCAACAAGCTAGTGAAGTATAGAGGCTATACTAGGGACTTCAAATTAAGTTTACGAATCACACAAGTATTAATGGTTTCCTTGTTAATACTATTATAGCATGAATGCAAACATTTATCATAAACACAAAGATATATAATAATAACTATATTTATTATTGCCTCTAGGGCATATCTCCAACAGTCTCCCACTTGCACTAGAGTCATCTAATCTAGATTACATGGTAATATACCGAACACCCATGGCAGTTTGGTGTTGGTCATGTTTTGCCCTCGGGAGAGGTTTAGTCAACGGATCCGCCACATTCAGATCTGTGTGTACTTTGCAAATCTTTATATCCCCATCCTGGATATGTTCTCGAATAGCATGAAAACGTAGCTTGATGTGCTTCAGCTTCTTGTGTGACCTTGGTTCTTGCGCATTGGCTATGGCGCCCATGTTATCACAGTAGATAGACATTGGGTCCAGCGCACTAGGAACCACACCCAGCTCTGTAATGAACTCTTTCATCCATATCGCTTCTTGTGAAGCCTCCGAAGCAGCCATGTATTCCGATTCAGTTGAAGATCTCGCCACAACGCTTTGCTTTGCACTCCTCCAGCTAACTGCTGCACCATTCAAAATAAATACGTATCCAGATTGTGATTTAGAATCATCCGGATCAGTGTTCCAACTAGCATCGGTGTAACCATTAACAACGAGCTGTTCATCACCTCCATAAGAAAGAACCATATCCTTAGTTCTTCTCAAGTACTTAAGGATGTTTTTGACCGCTGTCCAATGATCCACTCCTGGATCACTTTGATATCTGCTAGTTAAACTAACAGCATATGCAATGTCGGGTCTAGTACATAGCATGGCATACATTAGAGATCCTATGGCTGAGGCATAGGGAGTCTTACTCATCCTTTCTCTATCTTCTGCCGATGTCGGACTTTGAGTTTTACTCAAGGTCGTATTGGGCAACATGGGCAAGAACCCTTTCTTGCTATCTTCCATTCCAAACCTCTTTAGAACTTTGTCCAAATATGTACTTTGTGACAATGATATTTGGCGTTTCGATCTATCTCTATAAATCTTTATGCCTAATATGTAAGCTGCTTCGCCAAGATCCTTCATTGAAAAACTATTATTCAAATACTCTTTGACACTATTAAGAAGGTCTACATCATTCCCAATCAACAATATGTCATCCACATACAGTATTAAGAATGCTACAGAGCTCCCACTCACTTTCTTGTAAATACAAGCTTCTCCATAAGTTTGTATAAAACCAAAACTTTTGATTACCTTATCAAAACGTTGATTCCAACTTCGGGATGCTTGCTTCAATCCATAGATGGACCGTTGAAGCTTGCATACCTTGTTAGCATCTTTAGGATCGACAAAACCTTTGGGTTGTATCATATACAACTTTTCATCAATGTCTCCATTGAGGAATGCTGTTTTGACATCCATCTGCCATATCTCATAATCATAATATGCAGCGATTGCTAACATGATCCTCACAGACTTTAGCTTCGCTACCGGTGAGAAAGTCTCATCGTAGTCAACTCCTTGAATTTGTCGAAACCCTTTTGCGACAAGTCGAGCTTTATAGACAGTAACATTACCATCAGCATCTGTTTTCTTCTTGAAAATCCATTTGTTCTCGACAGCCTTCCGGCCATCCGGTAAGTCCACCAAAGTCCATACTTGGTTTTCGTACATGGATCCAATCTCGGATTTCATGGCTTCTTGCCATTTATTGGAATCTGGGCTCATCATTGCTTCCTCATATGTCTCGGGGTCATCGGTGTTGTCCACCACCATGACATTCATAACGGAATCATACCAATCTGGAGTGGTACGAGTTCTCGTTGACCTCCGAGGCTCTGTAGCAACTTCAACCGAAGTTTCATGATCATCATCATTAGCTTCCCCTCTTATTGGTGCAGGCACCACAGGAACTTCTTCCGGTGCTGCGCTACTCGCAATTTCGAGAGAAGGTTCGACAACCTCGTCGAGTTCTACTTTCCTTCCAGTCACTTCTTTCGAGAGAAATTCCTTCTCTAGAAAGGATCCATTCTTGGCAACAAAGATTTTGCCTTCGGATCTATGATAGAAGGTATACCCAATAGTTTCCTTCGGGTATCCTATGAAGACGCATTTTTCCGCTTTGGGTTCAAGCTTGTCCGGCTGTAACTTCTTTACATAGGCTTCGCATCCCCAAACTTTAAGGAACGACAATTTAGGTTTCTTCCCAAACCATAATTCATACGGTGTCGTTTCAACGGATTTAGATGGTGCCCTATTTAAAGTGAATGCGGCTGTTTCTAATGCATAACCCCAAAATGATAGCGGTAAATCTGTAAGTGACATCATAGAACGAACCATATCTAAGAGAGTTCGATTACGACGTTCAGACACACCATTACGCTGTGGTGTTCCCGGCGGTGTCAACTGCGAAAGTATTCCACATTTCTTCAAATGCTCACCAAACTCGTAACTTAGATATTCACCTCCACGATCAGAACGTAGAAATTTAATCTTCTTGTTACGTTGATTCTCTACCTCACTTTGAAACTCCTTAAACTTCTCGAAAGTTTCGGACTTATGTTTCATGAAATAGATATACCCATATCTACTCAAGTCATCCGTGAAGGTAAGAACATAACGATAACCACCGCGCGATGCTACACTTATTGGACCACACACATCGGTATGTATGATTTCCAATAAGTCTGTAGCTCGCTCCATCATACCAGAAAATGGAGTCTTAGTCATTTTACCCATCAGACATGCTTCGCATCTTTCAAGTGATTCAAAATCAAGTGATTCAAGAAGCCCATCGGAATGGAGTTTCTTCATACGCTTCACTCCAATGTGACCAAGACGACAGTGCCACATATAGGTCAAGTTATCGCTTGATTTCAAACGTTTAGCTTCAATGTTATTAATATGTGTATTTCCACTATCGAGATTCAATATGAATAGACCATCTATCAAAGGTGCATGTGCATAAAACATATTACTCATATAAATCGAACAACCATTATTCTCGGATTTAAACAAGTAACCGTCTCGCAATAAACAAGATCCTGATATAATGTTCATGCTTAACGCAGGCACCAAATAACAATTATTTAAGTATAAAACTAATCCCGATGGTAGATGAAGAGGTAGCGTGCCGACCGCGATCACATCAACCTTTGATCCGTTTCCCACGCGCATCGTCACCTCGTTCTTCGCTAGCTTTCGTTTATTCTGCAGCTCCTGTTTCGAGTTACAAATATGAGCAACCGAACCAGTATCAAATACCCAGGCACTACTACGAATACTAGTGAAATACACATCAATAACATGTATATCAGATATACCTTTCTTCTTGATGTTGCCGTTCTTCAAATCCGCCAAGTACTTTGGGCAATTCCGCTTCCAGTGACCTTCTCCCTTGCAGTAAAAGCACTCAGTATCAGGCTTGGGTCCAGCCTTGGTCCTCTTCGTCGGCATGGTAGCTTTCTTACCACCCTTCTTGAAGTGTCCCTTCTGCTTAGACTTGCCTTTCTTGAATTTGGTGGTCTTATGACCATCAACACTTGGTGCTCTTTCTTGATCTCCACTTCTGCAGACTTTAACATAGCAAATAGTTCTGGCAACTCTTTGTTCATGTTCTGCATGTTGTAGTTCATCACAAAGTTCTTGTAACTTGGTGGTAGTGATTGGAGGATGCGGTAAACTCCCAAAGTATTAGGAATCACTATACCCAAGCTTTGAAGTTTGTTTGCGTGCCCAGACATTTTAAGCACATGCTCACTGACGGAGCTACCCTCTTCCATCTTGCAGTTAAAGAACTTTTCAGAAGCTTCATAACTTTCAATTGCCGCATGAGTCTCAAAAATTAATTTGAGATCCTCGACAATATCATATGGGTCTGACTCTTCAAACCTTTTCTGAAGCTCCGATTCTAAACCATACAAGATAGCACACTGAACTATGGAGTACTGATTCTTCCGAGCGAGGTAAACATTCTTTACTTCATCGGTAGCATCAGCTGCAGGTGGGTCACCTAGCGGTGCATCCAGCACATAGGTCAAATTACCAGCTGTGAGGACAATCCTCAAATTGCGGAACCAATCCGCGAAGTTGCTTCCATTGTTTTTCAACTTTTCTTTCTCTAGGAACGCATTAAAATTGATGGTAGGGGCTGCCATTGATCTACAACATATTTGCAATAGTTTAGACTAAGTTTATGACAAATTGAGTTCAAATTAATTAATGAAATTAAACTAGGTGAACTCCCACTCAAAACAACATCCCTCACATTGTTTTAGTGATCACACGAACCAAATCCACTACATCAACACCGATCATCACGAGAGTTGATATAGTTTTCAATGGCGAACAATCGACATGTTCATCATATCTACTATATGATTCATGCTTTACCTTTCGGCGATCCGTGTTCCTGAGGCCATGTCTGTACATGCTAGGCTCGTCAAGATCAAACCTTAGCTACCGCATAAGCAAATCTGGCTTGCTTACGTTGTATTCACCCGTGGAATCAAAGACACCCGATCATCACGTGGTGCTTCGAAGCAACAAGCTTTAGCAATGGTGCTAACTAAGGGCGAACACTTTAGACTTGAAATTTATGTGCATGAGGGATCATCTTATAATGCTACCGTCGTCTACTAAGCAATACAAGATGCATAAAGGATTAACATCACATGCAATTCATAATATGTGATATGATATGGCCTTTCTTCTTTGTGCTTCCAATCTCCATCTTCAAGCACGAACATGATCTCCATCATCACCGGCATAGCATCAAGGTCAATGACGCTTCTTCATGGTTGTCGTCCACCAGCTTCAACTATTACAACTATTTTGAATAGACACGCAGGTCTTAACAGAATTTAAAGACAACCATATGGCTCCTGCCGGTTGCCAACTTACAATAAGGAACATTGCATACATCAAATATAATCACAATCATGGCCATATCACATCACTGCACACCCCTGCAAAACAAAGTTAGACGCTTCTACTTTCTTTGCATATTTTACGTGGTTTGGGGCTTTCCATAAGTGTCGTTCTAACCTACGAACAAGAACCACAACATTGATACTAGCATTGTTGATTACCCGTTGTAAATTGGATCTTTACTATGCTAGGAGAAACAGGCACCCGCAAAGCCACTTATGCAATACGAGTTGCATGTTAAGCGTGGAGCAAGTCTCATGAACGATGTCATGTAAGGTTAGCCCGGGCCGCTTCATCCCAACATACCGCAAGATGCAAAGTACACGCAAAGCAATCTACAATAAAAGCATCAACGCCCACAATGACCATTGTGTTCTACTCGTGCAACAGATCTACATATAGACACGGCTCTGATACCACTGTAGGGGTTCGTAGCATGGAAAACAAAAATTTTCTACCGCATACAAACAAACAAGCCAAGATCTATCTACTAGATTGTAGCAACGAGTCGATAGTGGAACTCACCCTCGAAGATTCCAAAGCGGTTAACGAGAGCAGATTCTCGTGGGTGATGTAGTCGTACTCTTTCCGATCTCAAGATCGCGTAGACGATCCTTCCGGCGCCACGTTCCAGCAGCGCCCCCGCAGTCGGTCACACGTTCGGTACTCGACGAAGACCTTCCTCTCCCTTGTTCCAGCAGGCAGCGGAGGTTGTAGCACTCTCCTCGCGATTCCGGCAGCACAACGGCGTGGTACCGGAGGTAGAGGGGAAATCCCGCAGGGCTTCGCCTTAAGCCGGTGCGAGTATGGTGGAGCTTATGAGAGAGGCTATTAGTGGTCTAGTAATTAGACACACCAATTAGAGGGCTCTAAACCAATTAGAAGGCTCTAAACCGAATAGCTCTAAACCGGGGTCTAGATCTAGGGTTTAGTTTAGAGGATAGGAAACTTGTGTGTGTAGGAGGGGAGCCCTGCCCCTCCTTATATAGGTGGGAGGGTGTGGGCGCGCCAGGGGAGGGAGGGAGTCCCTCCCCAACTCGGCCTAGGGCTGGGCGCCGGCCTGGAGGAGTCCAACTCCTCTTGCTTGTTTCCCACAGTTTCTTGTTTTTGGCAGTTTGACTTTCAAACTGGACATTTGACTTTTCTGTTTTAGGATTCAATTTAATCCTATATTTGGGACAGCAAGAACACTTAGTACATGATGCAATCATTCCAATATGTAATGACACATTCATGTACCCCTTCCCCCCCGGAGTGCCGGACAATCCGGAACCTTCTAGAATATCCCCGATGAAAACACCGGAATCATTCCCGAACTCCGAAACGGGACTTTCCTTATATGAATCTTATTCTCCGGACCATTCCGGATCACCTCGTGATATCCCGGATCCCATCCGAGACTCCGAACAACATTCGGTCTCTTTCTCATAATACCATAACTACTCAAACAACGTCGAATCCTTAAGTGTGTCTCCCTACGGTTCGTGAATTATGCGGACATGATCGAGACACTTCTCCGAACAATAACCAATAGAGGAATCTGGAAATTCATATGGCTCCCACATATTTCTACGATTACTTTGCGATCGAATGAACCACTTACATACGATACCAATTTCCCTTTGTCTCACGATATGTTACTTATCCGAGGTTATGATCGTCGGCATCTCTGCATACCTAGTTCAACCTCGTTACTGATAAGTACTCTTTTCTCGTTCCCGTGATATGTGATCCCTTGTGACCAAGTCACATGCTTGCAAGCTAATTGAATGACATTTCACCGAGAGGGCCCAGAGAATATCTATCCGTCATGTGGATGGACAAATCCCACTCTTGATCCATGTGTTTCAACCAATACTTTCCGAACACTCAATGCCACCTTTATAGCCACCCTGTTACGGTGTGGTGTTTGATGACATCAAAGCATCCATCCAGTAAAGGTGATATGCATGATCTCATGGTCGAAGGAATTAGGTTACTATGTATCAGAAAGCATATAGCAATTGAACTATTGAAATGACTTGATCTTTATGCTACGCTTGTCTATAGGAGTATGTCCACCATATCATTCTCCTAACGATATGATCTTGTTGTTGATAACATCTCAATGTTCATGACAAAGAAACCACATCATCAATCAACCAACAAGCTAGTGAAGTATAGAGGCTATACTAGGGACTTCAAATTAAGTTTACGAATCACACAAGTATTAATGGTTTCCTTGTTAATACTATTATAGCATGAATGCAAACATTTATCATAAACACAAAGATATATAATAATAACTATATTTATTATTGCCTCTAGGGCATATCTCCAACACGTCAGGCACCGGACGTGTGTAACTCCCTGCGAGGTGTCGCACTTGAGGCACTCAAGTCGTTGGAGCCGTTGGAGCGCAAGGACTTCATCATGACCTTGAGGTCGTCTTCGGCTCGTCTACATCAACCACGCTCTCCTGAGAATTGACAACGCTTTTCGGTCTTCAAGGGTAAGTTCGCGAAAAGCCCCTCCCGTTACTGTATTACTAATAGATAGGTCCTGGCAGCTTCAGGGGTTCAGGGGCGTAGAGTAAAATTTATTGTTTTCATACGCGTAACCCCTATAGTCTGTTGTGTTCCTGAACCGTAGGATAACACGCTTAAGGGTTTGATGATGCATTAGATATAGTTTTAGTATTATCGGGATCACCGGAGAAAAGAGAAGAGAGAACGAAAAATATTCCGTGTGGGTCCGAAGAGTGTTCGGAGTGATCTGAAAGGTGTTTCAGAACAAAGGGAACTAAATAATATCTATTTAATATTAATTAATGAAATTATTATTATTATTATTTTACTAATTTTGGGGGTAGCCCCCACCTAAATGGCCCCCTCCCCGAGGGGAGCCCATGAAGGGGTCGCCGCCCCTATGGATAAGGTGGGGGATGGGGCACCTAGGTTTAGGGTTTAGGGTTTTGGGGGTGAGGGCACCCTTGGCTGCCGCCTCCAGCCCCTGGACGGTCGCCTCCCCCTTGGGGTGCACCCCTCCCCCTATATAAGGAGGGGCACACATGAGGGAGGGTAATACACAATCCCATGCCCCCGAGGCATTTACCCTCTCCCACGCGCCTCCTCTCTCTCCCTCATTGGCTTTTGCGCTCGCGGTTCTTATAAGAACTACGCACGTGGGAGACGACTTCACCACTACATGCCATCACGCTGCTGGTACCCGATCCAAAATATCTACTTCTACAATCTCGATTGGATTAGAGAAATCGGGAGTCGTTGTTGAGCACTATACATATGTGAAACGACGGAGGTGCTGCCAGTTGTGGCACCTGTAGTCATGCGAGGATCAACGCGACCTTGAGGTCGGCTACGGTGTATGACTACATCATCCATGTTCATCATGCATGTTAAACGCTTTTGGTGTATAAAGGTATGCCACTGAAACCTTCTTTTTACATCCTTACTCCTAGGTAGATCTTGGTAGTTGGCGTACGCTAGTTAGAAAAATTATTGTTTTATACTGCGATCCCCTACAGTTTATGTTGCTTATGTTGCATATCTTGTGTTTTCAACTTGATTTGCTTGCATATTGAACTACATGAAGGTTCTAAGAGTCTACAATTCATGAAATTAGTGCAATGCACAGGTAGTGGGTTACAAGAAAAAATCCCATAAAGGGTTTAAGACTAGAGAGGAGGCAGAAAAAGGTTACCTAGAGTTCTTACAACAACTTAGGAGCATTGATGGAACTCCTTAGGGTGCAGCTTAGAGCGAGTCTCATAGTAGGGTTAGTAGGCTGAAGGACTTCATTATCATCGTCCTGGTCATCGTAGTTGTCTATTTTTCGTTGACCTAAGCGTGTGTGATCACATGTAATATGCAATGAATGAACTACTAGTTGGTAAGCAACACAATTCTTTGCATCAATCTAGCCAAAAATCACAAAATGTGGGCAACCAAACAATTGGTTATAAACCGTGTCTTCATGCAGTCTATGACTTTGTGGGCAACCAAACGAAGTGCACAAATATGCCTAAGTTGTGTTTTACCGCATGGAGGCTCTACCAGACCATGTATGCAAAAGGGCTAAAATCCATGCAAGCAATCAAGCTAACCCTAAGAGAATGAGAGTTGGTTCCTTTCTTTTCTTTTGTGTGCTCCAAGTCCCTAGAATCAAGTCAAGAACTCAAAAAGAAAGGAGCGGGTGGGTGAGTGAATGAACCAATATTTCCCCTCCTCTCAAATGAGGGTTGGCCTTCTATCTTTATGGAATAGTTCTACATATATGCATGACATGTCCCTAGTAAAGTTACAGTTGTGCCGTTAGCTCGCTTCATGTGACCAATGGTAACTTGGTCATTTGGTACATGGATATTCGTATGGCATCTAGCATATTCATTTAGGGTGTTAGTAACTATAGTATGAAATTACATATTTACACTTGGTGAGCATGAGATAAGGTACTTTGAAATTACCACAATAAGCTTCGGTATGTTTCATACTCTCTCTCTCCAAGCCCTTGTGTGAGAGGGAAGTTTAGGGTGTTGAGACACTTTGTTCTTCATCTGCAATTCCATCAATTCCGGGTGATTGGCCAAACAAGATTCGACCCGTTGTTGTGGTTCGAACTTTGAATATTTGGATCACGGCGCCCATGAGTTTGGGGTTTGACTTTGATGTGACTTTCAGATGCCTTGTATACCTCGAATTATAAATATAGAATATGTCAGTTTCACGGGTTCCATTTTGGTTCATCTGTCTTCTATGTGCACGTGGAGGTTTCAATATTGATTTTCCGGCCTACACAACCTCGTATACTAAGCTGGGGGTTCATATTGTAAGTAGGATATTCCATGGATGGTTTTATTGCATGCACATTTGGTATTGACTTTGGCGTAGTGAGCACACAGGGATACCTATGATAGAGCATACCTCCATTTATCATTATGTAACCTTGAGATCAGTCCTCATGCATCATATATGTGTTTTCTTCATTTTATGTTGATCCATGTCATGTAATTTTTTGACTTTTGAGTGACTTTCTAGTGTGTGTTTGTTGTAAGTGTTGCGTGCATCCGACTCTTTCTGACTTCTGAGTTCCAGTGATCCCTTTACATTAAGAAATTTGGAAATCATATTTAAAAGTTCTAGAAACATCTAAAAAAAGTTTGAATGTTGTATCCAACAACATGCAAAATTGAACGCGATTTTGTTGAATTTTGAGCCACACAAAAATGACAAAATCTACTAATTTTTCGTGCTATGAAATGTGCAGTGTTCGCTATACTCAGATTCATACTTCCTTTTGATTTTTGTGTAGTTTAGAATATAGGTTATTTGAAATTGAGATTGCAAGTTTGTAGCATACATCATTTTGAGTAGATTCAAGATTCTTTTTTACAATTCCTAAAAACTTTAGGATTTTTTATTTTAAAACTAAATGGACCACTTACACTAAGTAGCCACACGTCCCTGCACCGTGTGCAGGCCCGGCCCAACGGGGGGGGGGGGGGGGGGGGCGGGAGGGGCAGCCGCCCCGGGCCCAAAATTTTCAGGGCCCCCCTGCAGGTATATCCTATGTAGTATAGAAGCCCATATATATGCCTACCTGAGAAAAATATATAGCTTAGCAATTGGGCTAACGGCCCCTAACTCTCGTTCCGAGAACGCAGTCACGCGAACATGGACGGAACGAGATCGATCGAAGCTGCCCACCGGCCACCGCCCAGCCCACGCCGATACGTCTGGTAGCATATCGGTTCGTGTTCCACCCACGCACGCAGACGCAGGCACACACGAATACACGATTGCCCATCGCCGATCGGGATCAGGCATTCCGGAGCAGTCTCGCGGCGCACCGCGCTCGCATGCCCGCAGCCGCTCGTCTGCGATCTGTGACCTGTCGCCTAGATCGCTGCACTCAAACTCTCGAAGTCTCCTAGTCCTCGTCATGCCCTGGTCCTCGTCTGAGTCAAGACATCAACGTAGTTCCTCTATAGAAGGTAGCCCAATTTCTCTAATTCACTGCGTCGTGCCCAATTTCTCTAATTCACTGCGTTGTCTATGCCCTAAGTTGCTAATGGAAATTTGATTAGTAATTGTCTAATTATTTTCAGCGTGGTTATGACACCTAAAAAGGGCTTTATGCCACCAAAGAAGTGTCCATCTGGTAGTGCAAAAAGGAAACGGAGAAGAGAAACAAATGCGTTGATCGAATCACAAAGATGAGCTCTTGACAAATTTTTGAAGAATAACACAAGCACTTCAAACAACCCAGATGAGTTGGCATTAGTTCTTATGGAGGAGCAAACTAATGATGATCTGGAAGAAGAAAACATTGACATCAACATAGATGATAACAATGTGAGTGATTCTGAGCACGCATTTAATTCATCTCCTACACAACCTGCTAATGTTAATGCGGAACCGATTAGTGTGGATATTTATGACCCGGCAAATTGGGCTAGTCTTGATAACAAAGCAAGGGACATATCAGTGGAGAAGGGTACTATCAGAGAACAAAATATTCAGTTTCCGTTAGATTGCAAATTAAGACATTTTTCTTATGCCTATTACTCTAGAAAAATGAGCAATGGAGAGGTACGCGATCGCAAATGGTTAGTATATTCGAAACACGTTGACAGAGTATTTTTTTTTTGCTGTAAGTTGTTCAATCCTCTCAAGTGCAAGAGTGCACTATGGCATGATGGGTTTAGAGATTGGAAACACATCACGGAGAGGTTGCAAGAACATGAAGCTAGTGTAGAGCATATTACAAACATGAACTCTTGGAGTGAGTTGAGAACTAGATTGAGCAAACATGAGACAATAGATAAAGATATACAACACCAGATCACAAAGGAGAAGGAGCGCATAAGGCTAGTTTTGTTAAGAATAATTGCTATTGTGAAATATCTTGGTAAACGCAATTTGGCATTTAGAGGATCTAGTGAGCAGCTTTACAATAATCTTAATGGTAATTTCTTATCTTGTGTTGAGATGGTTGCCGAGTTTGACTTGGTAATGCAAGAACACATCAGACGCATTCAGAACAAAGAGATTCATCATAATTATCTTAGCCATAAAATTCAGAATGAGTTGATTTTTCTCATGGGTTCTAGCATTACAAGTTCTGTTATCAAGATTGTTAAAGAGGCCAAATATTTCTCAGTTATTCTTGATTGTACTCTAGATGTCAGTCACCAATGAGTTTATTGGTTCGATGTGTTCATATTATTGATGGCAGCATTAAAATTGAGGAATTCTTTCTTGGTTTCTTGGTGGTGCATGACACATCTGGTGAAGGGCTTTTTGATGTATTGGTTGAATCCATCAAGTCCCATGGTCTTAATATTGATGACATTAGAGGTCAAGGTTATGATAATGGCTCTAATATGAAAGGTAAAAACAAAGGGGTGCAAAGTCGATTGTTAAAAATAAACCGAAGAGCTTTATACATGCCATGTGCTTGTCATAGTCTTAATCTCACTTTGTGTGATATGGCTAAATCTTGTGGTAAAGCTGTTTCCTTTTTTGTAATTGTGCAACAGATATATGTTCTATTTGCTGGGTCTACCAAACGATGGAGTTGTTTGCTTCGCCATGGTTTTACTGTGAAATCTTTGTCCAATACTCGTTGGGAGAGTAGGATCAAAAGTGTCAAGACAATTAGATATCAACCATGTCAACCGAGGTCAGCTTTGTATGAGTTGAGTGAAGATCTTGAAAATGAACCCAAGGATAGAGCAGATGCAAAAAATTTATTTGAAGTACTTGGCAGCTTTGAGTTCATATTGGTATGGTTATTTGGCACGAAATTTTATTTGCTATAAATGGAGTGAGCAAGAAGTTGCAATCTCCATCCATGTGCATTGAAGGTATACGTACTTACTTTCTAAATTTTAGAAATGATGGGTTTGCTTCTTGTTTGATCATTGTGAAGGAAATTGCATCTGAAATGGGCGTAGAGCCATCACTGCCAGTAAAGTGTAAATCTCAGAGGAAGAAGCAATTTGATGAAATTGACTATGATGAAGCAATCTTGCAAGCTGAGGATGCTTTTAAAGTAAATTACTTTCTACTCATGGTTGATATGGCAATAACATCACTAAAAAGCAGGTTTGAAGAACTCTAATCCTTCCAAAGCATATTTGGGTTTTTAATGAGTTCGATAGCATTGAAGTCATTGGATGGTTCTCATATAAAAGGTCGTTGCACTAAACTTGCGCACACTTTATCTCTAGAAAGTGGTGCATGTGATGTTGAGTTAAACGATCTAATTTCTGAGTTAGGTGTTCTCCAGTATGCTTTGCCAAATAAATCAATGACTGGTTTGGAAATTTTTGAGTATGTCAGAGCAGCCGATTGCTATCCTAATATTTATATTGCTTATCGGATCTTATTTACTCTTCCTGTGACTGTGGCATCGGCTGAAAGGAGCTTTTCAAAGGTGAAATTGTTGAAGAACCATCTGAGGCCTACAATGTCGCAAGAGAGGTTAAATGGTTTGGCTACTATATGCATCGAGAAGAAATTATTAGATGAGATTGATATTGATACCATCATCAATGACTTCGCATCTAGAAGTGTGAGAAGAAATTTCTGAGGTAATATGTAATTGCACTATTAGAGCAACAAGTTTCAGACGCGTTCTTTTCCTTACTAAGGTAACTAAGGAGACTGGAAGATTTTTAATGAAGCGGCTTGCTTGCTCAAAATATTTGATATAAATATTGAAATAAGAGACTCTCTAAACTTTTTATTTATAGCATGTATGGTTTACATTATTTAAAAGTTTAACGGAGCCCAAAATTTTAGTTTCGCCCCGAGCCCTTGGAATCTTAGGACCGGGCCTGACCGTGTGTGCGTGTGTACGAAGTGTTTGCCTCTGCATCGCTTTGATGCGTCAGCATGAGAGCAGCTGAGAACAGCATAAACATATCACGATGATATGTACGCTTCCTATTACAGCAGCTGAGAACAGCAGTTCATAGAAGAGAAACTAGGGAATTTTGGCGCGGCACATGCCGCGCCCGTAGAGTTATATCGGTTGCTAAGTTAAATCGATGGTTGTGGCTGCTAATTTTCTGGTTTACAAAATTTTGAAACATGCACGTGTCACCCATGAGAAACAAATAAAACTATTGTCATCAAGATCGAACACGAACATACTTCAGTTTACATATAGCTAAGAACAAATTTTTGTCTCGGACAATATTTTCTTTACATCAAATAAAGCAAGACTCCTAGCAAAGCCCAGCTACTACTATTCAGATCTCAGTTTCACATATACTCAAGCACTTGGTTATGGCATCAGATATTTCACATAACAACTGTGTAAAGAAAATGTTACACCTTGTCAATGTTTTGCAATCTTTAGTGCTAACAGAATTACAAAAATTGTAATCTTTATTAATAGAATTACAATAGAAGTCCCATCTAGCTCACCATCCATTCACTGCCTGTAGTGGAATCGCATGTAGTGCAACGCGAGAGGAAGAAGGCAACCCATGAATCATTCCCACCTGAATGAGAAGCTACACTTGAATGAAATAAGAGAAAATTCCGCATGATAGCCGGCACTATTTCCATTCTCTTTGCAGCAAATACCACCATTCCATCCTCAGAACATGTATTAACACAAATGGTCTATTAATTTGCCCAGCTATTAACTCATTGGTCTCATTTGAACACTGAAGAGATAGGACCTGCCATGCACAAGTGGCATTGTTACCCCAAATTCAGAAAAATGGCAAAAATTAGCTTCTGATCAAATTAAATTAGTAATCCACTGGTTATGGAATCTAATGTACCAATTTCTTAAAGCTTACTTTCTTTTCTTCCATTATTTAATAGGTATTTTAGATTATAACATAAATGTTGCTTTTAGTGTACACAACTCACTATATGATAATGGAAATATACAGGTCCATATTTTCTATTTTTAGGAGATTGAACTATTTTATCTGCTCAAGATGTATGCCTACTAATGGCTGGTCATGTATGTACGGCATATACATCAGCCACTAAACATTGTCACGGAATCAATTGCAACATATAAGATTTTTGAAAATTTTATACTTTCGTTGGTTCAGCTCTTGATTTAGCTCCACTTAATAAGCAGACTCCAGCATGGAACAGGAAACATAAAGCATACAAAACCTAACTTTCATAGGCGTGTAATTATTTCGGACATCAATGAAACAATAAAGGGAAGGCAACAAAACTCGGCAAGGAGGAAAAATGAGGAAGAAACAGTAAAAGAGTTCCCTCACCATGATGATCAGTTTGTTGCTCTCAAGTAATATAGCTAGAGGCAAATCTTGACTTCCTGAATGCATACACACTACACCTATGGGTACTGCAATATCAAGGAAAAATACAGGATAGAGCTTAGTTTGTTCTTCTAAGACGTGCATTTCCGATTGGACCCACTGAACAGGTCTCACTAACCAGAACTGAAGATTTTTACTTCGAAGAAATAGAGAGAAGCAAAGTAAACTGAACTCATAACCATGTAATACTCCAAAATAACTTAGCCACTTTACAAACTATCTAAATCCAACCAAAATATAAATCAGTATACTAATTGCTACGGGCAAGTCTGAACTGATCTATACGACTGGCTAGCACACATACCTCCATTGTGGCTCCCTGTCAGCCACAAATTATGTAGTAAGAAGAGAATTTTTATAAGTCTAGATAGTGAGAAGCATATATGGAAATACAACTACAATAACACGGGTCATTTTGCTTTGTAGAATTTCCTCGCACCCACGGCAACAGCAATGAAATCCAGCTCATATAAGTTTCACCATATTTCCTGATCCCAGTATTCCCGGAGAGAACATCGCATCATCAGAAAGTTCGAAGCAGAAACAAAACAAATCATTAACACCAGACGGCATAGTAAAAGAAAGGGCCGAGGTAGAAGCGACATTACCATTAAGCGCACCACCTAGCACAACTGAAGCGAGGGTTTGTCGAAAATGAACAGAACACCGGCCACCGGAAGAAATGGCCAATGAAACAGGGATCCAAGAATCTAGGCTACACACAGCTTATACACTTCTCTTCCATAGAAGACCAATCAGCCGAAAAAGAGAACTCATATGCATAGAACTCCCTCCTATAGGACCTGCAAAAAGCGAGGAAATCAGGTGAGGTTGACCAGACTTATGAGAGCGTTATCGTGTTCGCATGGGTTGCATCTTCATTTTCAGTTTCATTGTCTGTCAAACTCTACCTGAGGTGGGGAAACTGGAAACTGCAGCAAAACTCCACTGCATCTGGCTTGCTATTAGGCCACACTAATTGATGATAAAGATGATGCAATTTTCTTTTCTTTATGCTTTGGAGAAGCGCAGCAATGCAGCTGATCATCTTCACGTTTTAATAATTCTACAATAACAAAAGAAACAACAGATCCCGTAAATATTTCTTTTTTACGTTCAATGAAATTTCTCGAGTCTTAAGGAAAATAAATTCATTCAATGGGTTGCTTTGACCGAGCAATGTTTTTTGAGATCCTTTAATGCACATTTACATCTTGTACTCCACATAGTGCATAATTGGCCTCTGGATGGTGATTTAGTGACTGGAGCCTCCTACCGTGATATTCGTAAGTAAAATCCTTTGTGCTAAAGCATGTAAACTATTGTACATATTTTAATTTTGATGCTAAAGCAGTAGCCTCTTACTGTGATATTCGTAAGAAAAATCATCTGTGTAAAAAAACTAATTCCTTTGGCAAGCGGGATGAAAAGGAAGGAAATATAAGATTAAGCTTCAGATGTACTCTTCAAAAAACAAGTTTCAGACAAAAAATGAAGCTTACATCATAGCGAACTTGTTCTCCAGTATTTGAATTATCGATGTAGCATCCTTCCATGTTGTGAAGACGGTGCAAACCACCACAGCAGGATCTCCTCAGCTACCTACACCACATAACCAGGCGTAGGGGTAGGCATGTACACTACAGATTTCTGCTTCATCTGTCATTAATGATCAAATAATTTACTATGGTTCGACATGAATTCAGCTGGTTGAAAATCAAGTAGGAACTTTAGAATATATAGGGTTACTTGCCTCCAGAGCCTCACCAGAAATCCGCCATATGTCCTCCAATCGGTAGGTAACAACTATGGATGCGACATCATCTGCGTTAAACTGCCACAGGTGCACCCCTTCCTCTGATGCTTCAAGGAATCAACCATCTATATGTAGTAATGATGGTACGAATAGGGAACCCAAGAACACTAAAAAGCTGAATGGCAAAGGGATCAAGGGACATGTTTTTTTGTTGGATTGGGAGCATACCTAGCAACCGGAAGAAACGCCCAGCCTCCGTCGCGCGGTCCCCAGAACCCCCAACCGCCGCATCAACCGGGATGACGCCGCGACGGCTGCCCGAGCAGGGCCTCCATGCCAGTGGCGCCATGGCGCTAGCGGACGGGTGGGCTAGCCCAGCAAAGTGGGGCAGGGCTGCCGGAGTTGCGGCGCTCCGCCGGCGACCACGCGCACGCGCGTACGCCGCGAGGAGCGGCCATCACTCTGCCAGAGACCACACGCACGTCCTCTCCTCCACCACCTCGACGTCTCCACTTCTTCCCGGTGAGCATGGCCAGCAGCACGGGATGGCGCGTTGAAGTTGAAACCGTTGAGTCGGCGAGCACGTGAAGGGCCGGCGGCGGCCCAGCGGGCGTATCCATCACCGCCTCTTCGGCCGCGGCGACGACGGCGACGGATCCACCGTGGATGGGGCGGCTGCATAAAGGGATGTGGAGGGAGTGGTGAGAAGAGGGAGGGCGGCGCAAGCCATGGTGGACGGTGGTGGTGGAGGGGGTTGGAGCGGTGGTGGAGGAGGGTGTTGGAGCGGCGGTGATGGGATGGGAGGAAGCCACGTAGGTTCTCTTCATCGATGGGAAATATCCCACCGCTTTGACCGATCCGTGAAGAGGCATCGAGAAAAAAGGGCAAAATAATAAAAAGGTACTGTAGATGTGCGCTCCTGTAGCTATCTACAGTACCAAAACTGATCTGGCACGGCTAACAGGTCGCTGAAACGCTAAACTTTCATATATGTAGTTATTTAGATGTTCCCGGATATATACAGAACAAGCACAAAACAGTAAAAAAAAAATTACTCTGCATTCTCTTTGATTAGAAACGGCTACTAGCACAAATACAAGAAGGGCATGCACCAGTTTCACCTTCATCCCTTACTATTATAAGTAACGAATAAATAAATCCCTTACTGAAATGATGAAATTCAAGAGACACAAGTTCTTTTTATTGCTATGAGATAGTTGGGATGGTACAGTTACAGGGAAGAGTGGAAGACGGGAGCTGCAAATGACCACGTAGTACACTTGTACGCATACAGCTCTTTGAATCATAATCCACCACTTACAGTGCAAGGCATTCTGAATAACTACAGAACTTATCAAGGGCTATCAGAGTATCAGACAGTCCAGCTTCAGTGTCTTCACGTGAGAACTAACGCGACCTGAGATCTGATTCCACCGCACCTCCTCTTGAAACTAGGGCCCTGCTGCCTCTGATCGTCGAATTGAGCCCTCTTTCTGCCGTCGTGGCGTTCGCCGTGATAGCTATACGAAGCCGTCATGTTGCCCATGGAGTCAACATGGTGCGGGGGCATTGGGTAACCGCCGCCACCGTAAGTCAGGCTGCAAGCGGACGTGGGATGTCTGCGGCGCCGCACGGCCAGCCCCACTTAAAATCCTAAACGGCCGCCTGCAAGCAAGAGAAAAATATACGCGGTATTTTGCGGTCTGTGTGCTGTATCCGCATACCCCACATAAATAATATAGTACAGTATCTCTTTTGTCAGCCTGCTGCACGACGCTCCGGTGTACGTATTATACGGCATAATGGCGTCATGTAGACACACGGTTGACCGACTGGTACGCCGTCGTCTTTGGGGCGTACAAGACTACCTCGAGTGATCGGCGTGTGCGTGCTCGGTGAGGAAAGCACACAGTGAGGAATGGAGATGGACTCGTCGCGCATCTCTTCCTGTGCCGCTCCATTGAAACCTATCCAAGACTCCAAGGTTACAGCAGGCTGCAGGCTCCAAGCTGCTAGTACTATCTGAGAGACGCTGTCTTTATCCTTCGAAAGCTTGACCGTTCATTCGTGCAGAAACCATATCTACTATAGAATGGCTAGCAGCGGTGGAAGTTAGCTGAGAGGTAGCGAGAAAGAGACGTCGGCGCTTTAATTAACTAGCTCTATGCAGAAGGATGCGGGATTAAGCGGGACATGCGGGCGCCGCATAATAGACATCACGTTAGGCGGGCTGCCCGCATACGACCACTTAACATATGTGGGCTTGCTGCGGCAGGAAGCGGGCGCCCGCTACTAGTCCCACTTGCACCCTGAGCCCGTAAGCGTAAGGCATGCCGCCGTAGCCGTAGTACATGGAAGGATCAGCTGACCACGGCATCCCAACAAAGAAAGCACCAGGATCGTAGCATGCCGGGGCAAATGGAGAAACGTCGTAGCGGCCGTAGTGATGACCCGCATGGTTAACAGCGCGCGCTTCCGCTGTGCCCGTCGTGTCCTTCACCTTTTTTCCTGGCTCATGCGCCGCCGTTGGAGCCGACGTCGATTCGCGTCCGTCGCCGTGCTCCGAGTCGGCGCCATTCTTGGAAGAGAGTTGACTGCGTTGCGAGGCGGCCGGATTCTGTGTCTGAGGCGTGGACGTCGCGACCACGTTGCTGTCGACGGAGCTCCTCTGCTTCTCTGTTCGTCCGGCGGAAGCGCTGCCGGCCCTCGAGGCAAGAATGTTGGAGATGGTGGTGCGCAGCGCTGGGTTGGGGATCAGATCGTCCACGCAAGCCTGCGCCCCGCACGCGCACTTGGAGTTGGCGACGATGTGCGCTCTGATGCACCGGTCGCAGAAGCTGCTGAAGCAGCACTTGCTCGCCATCACCGCGTCGGCCATTACCTTCTTGCAAATCTTGCAGTGGAGATCTGCCGGGATGGCGTCGTCGACTGGTGCCTCCGGCGTTGGGCAGAGCACCGTCGCCTTATTTCCGAAGTCGAATCTTGTGTCGCCATTGGTGGGGCAGCGCTGGATGAAGTGGCCTGGGACGCGGCACCTGTGGCACACGTACCCGGCCGGCGGCGCCCGCCCATGGTATGCTGCGCCAAGGTGATCGTGCCCCTCCCACTTGAGTTCCGCGGCGTGGATCACCGAGCTGATAACCTTTGCTTCTTGGTCGTCCTCGGTTCCCACCGACACGCTCGACCTCGAGGCAGCAGAATCCGACGACGAGTCTTGGTTCGCCTTGGGGCGTTGAGTGGATGGCGACGGCACGATGGTATCGGCCGGAGGCCCGGCGACTCGGCGCACCACCACCGTCGAGTTGCGCAGGACAAGCGCGCTGTCGTCCGTGTACTCCTCGCCGGTCTGCGCGTCGGAGATCGCGATGTCCTCCCTAGGACCACGGCCGCGTGTCCGGCCGTGGCCGTGGCGGCTTGTCCCCATGATTAGGCGTTTCAGCTCGCGGACGGAAATGGAAGGCGCCGCAACGGGCAGGGAGAAGATGTCCACGCCGCTCCTGTACCGGTAGTACACCGCCATGTCCTTCTCTCGAGATTGAACGACTACAGAGATGAACGGCGACCCTGGTGAGTCGCGTCGGGCACTCGCACGCCCGAAAAGATGGTTGTAGAGGAGAGGCGAGGCGAGGAGTTGAGGAATATTGCATCTCAACGAGCAGGGTTCATGGACTTATATCTTCGGGCAGTACGAATCCGACAAGGTTTAATTCCTGCTACGCGCCTCTCCTGATGAACCGCCTTTGGGCAACTTGTCCGACTCTGATTCGTGGTCGTGCTACGCGCTTTCGCTTCCAGTTGTAGTACTTCCTTAATTTGCTTGAAGGTTTGATTAATGGGTACAGCGTGGCATGTCACTCCCTAATTTGCTTGTATCTCTCTTATGAATGACAATATTATAAAGAGCCGGATATTGTTCTCTGCGACTATCGGGTCAATGGTTACCAGGGTACCACGACCCACTTGTTGCCGGGCCTCTCCGGAAGACGTTTCTCTCCAAGAACTCCCAGGGGACGGCCCCTGGAGAGGGGAAACACGTTGCGGAGCAACCGCACGAAGCACACTTCGGCGACGACGTCGCTGTGGAGGAAGCGAGAGCACGAGGGGGCCACAGGACTACTCCTTGCCCAAGGCAAGGATCGTCTTCCTCCTCAAGTCTGAAGTGGCTGACAAGATCTGCACCTGGTAGGACCTACCCATTTGGATGGTGCGAAAAGAGCGTGCAAGAGAAGAAGAGTAAGACAGGCACGGATCCCACCGGTGGACCAAGTCCATGGTAGGTGATAGTTGTGCCCTACCTGCCCCCGCAAGGATCGCCATGTGGGAACGCTTCCCGCCCAAGGGTAGGAAGAGGACCGGAGGGCCTATATAAAGGGCACCCTAGGAGGGTTCTTCTTCCACCTCCAGAAAACCCTATATTTGAGTGCACGCTCAAACACTTTGTATTGTAAACCTCGACAAGCAGTGCAAGCAATCTAGACAAAGAGTAGGGTTTTATACCGCACGGTGGCCTGAACCTAGGTAACTCTCTGTGTCCCGCTATCGTGTTTTCTCTATAGTTTACTCTCTAAGCTTCGGGAAGGTCAGGAGAGATCATGTTCAACCCCCAGTGTTTGATTCCATCCTACTTTGAGAGGTCCCCTACAGGGACATTCTCCGACAGCGAATCTTAGCCACTTATTCTCTGAGACCCTGATTTCGAAACGTTCTTTATAAGAAATGATCCAAAATGAAATAAGTGTTTCTTCACCACCATCTGACTAGCACAAATCGTGTGAGTCCCCTAGTTTAATATAAACCTAGGGTAACGTTTTTGAGCCTATATACCTTTTTGTCATGCGGCTTTTGCCAGACTCTGTCCATACTAAGAAGATTAGAAAGCTATTTAGTAAGAAGGGTTGGGTTTTTAACATGAAAGCCATGGATACCAACACCACCCTGATGATGTGATGGACACCTCGGATACTGTTGCTCCACCTGTGGACGGGACGTCTTCTGGGCAGCCGCCGAGTCAGGAGAATTATTCTTCATCCTCTGCACGACAGGTGCCATTGACGATTTATGCGGTTACTCCTTTCAATGCTTCTCCTTCTACTCCGCGTGGAAAGGAACTCCTGGATGCCTTGCCTTTGGATTCCCCTCTGCGGGGGCATGGTTCGTCTGCTGGTTCGCCGCGTGTTATGTTTGCCCAGCTGCAGGATGCTCTACGTTCGGTCAAGGGATCTCATACTGTGTTGGCTACACCCGCTAGGTGTAGGCAGAACGTCTTGGGGCGATCTATCCCTAGACCGGAGCCGGTGCTGATGGAGGTTTCTGCGGAGGCGGTGACCGATGGGCCGGTCCTGGAGGAGCTGGTTGATCGGTCTGTGGATTCGGTGGGACAGGCTGACATGGATCACGCTTTCGTTGCTCAGGAGGGGTCGACGGACGCCGCCTCCTCTGAGGAGGTCGTTGTGGTGGCGAGGCCTTCGGGGCTGGTGAAGGTGACCTAGGTGGCGGCTTCGGCGGCGGTGTCGGACTCGGGGGCCCAGGCGGGGCACCCGGGGGCCGACACCATTGAGGCCCAGGTGGGGCTGCGCGTGGAGGGGAACCTAGCCTAGGAGGGGTCGGGTTTCTGTCCTATCGGGTCTTCTTGTGGCCCATGTGGGGATGCTGACGGCCAGCTGTGTACGCCTGCGCGTAGAAGCTCTCGACATGGTACCGATGCATTCGGGGCGTCGGTCACGGATGAGGACTCGTTGTTCCTGATTCTTTATCAATAGAGGAGGAGGAGTTGCATGCCACAGTAGATGGTCAACTCCTTTCTCACTTAGTTGTTGAAGTGTCAGATGTGGGTTTTGATGAGACTGGGTTGGGCTCATTATATGAGGTTAAAGCTTCTGGTCGAAAATCAAAAAATCCAGTCTCGCAAAAGGACTCGTGTATCCAAATCTACTATTGTTTCTCAATGCATGGCATGTTCTCAAATAGGAGAGGTCTTCGCGACTTGGCTAAACATTTATTTTTTGCCGATTGTGTGAGAGTTTATAAGTTGGATTTTTTGGGTATTTCTGAGACCGATAGACGTGATTTCTCACAAGCCCAACTCAATCGCCTTTCTGGTGGAGTGGACTTTGCGTGGGTATCACGTCCGCCACGAGGTAGATCTGGTGGAATCCTATTGGGCGTCAGAGATGAGACTATGGAAGTCCTAGCTAGTTCGAATGGAGACTTTTTATTAAGCTCCATATTCATAACAAGGCTGATGGTTTCATATGGTCTCTAGTTGCTGTTTATGGGGCTACCCAAGATGTTTTTAAAGCTGACTTTTTTGCGTGAGCTGGTTAATCTGGCCAAGCATAATTCGTACCCTATTCTTATAGGTGGGGATTTTAACCTGCTAAGATTTACTCATGAGAAAAGTCGGGGACGTTTTGAGGAACATTGGCCTTTCATGTTTAATGTTGTCATTGACAGTTTAGACCTGAGAGAGGTTACGATGTTAGGAAGACAGTTCACCTAGGCTAATAGTCTTCCGGAGCCTACATACAAAAAACTAGATAGAGTGCTTATGGATACCGACTGGGAAGATAAATTTCCTATGGTAACTGTTCGCGCTCTAGAGCGTATTGAGGCTTTGTCGGATCATGCCCCTATTTTATTATCTGTTGGAACTCCACCACGAAATGTCAAACATAGGTTCAAATTTGAACTTGGATGGATGGAACATGATGGGTTCTATGATTTAGTAAAGGCTATTTGAGAGAAACCTGTTAGTGGTCATACGCTGATACAACGATGGAACAATAAAATGCGTGCACTATGCAAGTTCCTTCGTGGTTGGGCTAGACATACTGCTGGAATCTTAAAAATGAGAAAATGCGTCTTTCATCTATTATTAACGATTTAGAGGCTACTATGGAAGTTAGGCTTCTGACTGCACAAGAGATTGAGCTTAAGAATCAATCGAATGCAGACATTGCTAGACTACTCCGTGAGCAGGAACTCAAATGGTATCAATGCTCTAAAGCGAAGTTTATTCTTGAAGGAGATGCGAATACAAGATACTTTCATGCTGTTGTCAACGGCAAGCATACAAATAAACTTATTCACTCTTTAATTCAGGAAGGTGGTACGATTGAGGGTCAGGAGCAACTAAAATCTTACATTACTGCTTATTACAAATCACTGTATGGGGAAACGCCCGATAATTCTTTTGAATTGGATGAGACCCAAACAGCTGATATTTCACAAGTTTCTGTTGAGGAGAACAACTTTCTAACCATTCCTTATACGGAGGAGGAGGTCAATAAAGCGGTTTTCTAAATGGAACATAACAAGGCACCAGGGCCTGATGGCTTTCCAGCGGAATTCTACCAAAAATTCTGGAAAGTTATTAAGGAGGACCTGATGCATCTTTTTGAGTTCTTACATATTGGTCAGCTAGACATTTTTAGTCTTAATTTTGGCAACATAATTTTATTTCCTAAGGTTAACAATGCAGAACGAATACAACAGTATCGTCCAATCTGCTTTCTTAACGCGAGCTTTAAAATCTTCACAAAAGTTGCTACGATTAGATGAAACTCGATCGCTGATCATGTTGTACGCTCATCTCAAACTGCTTTTATGCAAGGAAGAAACATTCTAGACAGAGTAGTAATCCTGCATGAAACAATTCAGGAACTACACTCAAAGAAATTAAATGGTGTATTGTTCAAGATTGACTTTGAGAAGGCGTATGACAAGGTTAATTGGTCTTTTCTCCAGCAGACACTCCGAATGAAAGGTTTTTCGGAGGAGTGGTGTGCTCTCATACAATCTTTTGTGTCTGATGGTAGTGTTGCTATTAATATCAATGAAGACACTGGCAAATACTTTCAAACAAAAAAAGGACTAAGGTAAGGGAATCCACTATCGCCCATACTATTCAACATAGTGGCAGATATATTGGCTATCTTTATCGAGAGAGCCAATGCTGATGGCCAAGTTGAAGGATTAGTTCCCCATCTTGTTGATGGTGGTCTCTCTATTCTTCAATACACGGACGATACAATTTTATTTATGGAACACGATCTGGAGAAAGCTAGGAATCTGAAGTTAATCCTTTCAGTATTTGAGCAACTCTCTAGATTAAAAATTAACTTCCATAAAAGCGATTTGTATTGTTTTGGCGAGGCTATTAACGATGCCCAACTATATGCTGATCTTTTTGGCCGTGGTCTAGGGTAATTTCCTATCAACTATCTGGGAATACCGATTCATTATCGGTGTCTCACGATTGCTGAATGGAAACTCGTTGAGGAAAGATTACAAAAACGCCTTAATAGTTGGAAAGGTAAGTTGCTATCCCTTGACGGAAGACTTGTTCTCATAAATTCAGTACTCACGAATATGGTACTGTATATGATCTCGTTTTTCTAGTTGCCAAAAGGTGTCTTGAAGAAAATGGATTATTTCCGTTCAAGATTCTTTTGGCAAGGGGATAGTGAAAAAAAGAAATATCAACTGGCCAGATGGAATGTGGTTTGTCGACCAAAAGAGTTTGGTGGACTGGGCATTCATGATTTGCAAGTCAAAAGCATCGCACTCTTGAGTAAATGGTTGTTCAAACTAATTACAGAAGATGGTGTCTAGCAAACCATTCTATGGAGGAAGTATGTTGGCTCCAAAGCTGTGTCTCAACTGGTTTAGAAACTGGGAGATTCACATTTTTGGGCAGGTCTTATGGCATCCAAAAAACATTTCTTACGTTTTGGTACTTTTGATATTAAGGATGGTTCATAGATTCGTTTCTGGGAAGATAAATGGCTTAGCCATTCTACTCTTCGGGAACAATATCCAGCTCTATATTCGATTGTTAGACACAAAGGGGATACAATTTCCACAGTATTGGGAACTAATCCACCTAATGTGGCTTTCAGAAGAAGTCTCATAGGTCCTATACTAGTGTCGTGGAACAATCTTTTATTAAGATTAGCCATGATACAATTGTCAGAGGGTGTGGACGAGTTCAAATAGAATTTACTAGAGAGTGGTAAATTTTATTTAGACTCATTGTATAGAGCCTTGATCCAACCTGATATTACAATCGATAATAATACTAGAATTTGGAAGATGAAAGTACCCCTTAAAACAAAGATATTTGCATGGTATCTACTTAAAGGGGTAATTCTCACAAAGGAATATCTTGTTAAGAGGAATTGGCATGTGTGTTTTTTGTCATCAGAATGAGACAATTCAACACTTATTCTTCCAGTGCAAAGTTGCTCGTACTATATGGTCAATCATCCAAATGGCCTCGGGTTTATCGCCTCCTCGATCGGTTGCCAATGTTTTTGATAACTGGTTATATGGGATACAGGATAAATATGGGACTGTGTGTAGGGTGGGAGCGCTTGCCATTATTTGGTCGCTTTGGCTGTGTAGAAATGACAAGATTTTTAATAATAATAATGTTGTGTCTTCTTCTTTGCAGGTTATCTATTGGACTACGGCTATCCTCCAATCATGAACTACCCTCCAGCATATAGAGCTCCGCGACTTATTTGTGGAGGGATATACGCGATTGGAGGACACGGCGAGAGATATTTTCTCCTGACATGGATGGCAGCGTGATCTCCGTATTGATCAACATTAGCTCGAGATGCTTTATTTCTAAAATTTTGTGTAATTTTCTTCTTTTTATGTTGAACCTCTAGTGTGTGGTTGATCGGTTGTGTGCATCTTAGTTATGCAGAGGCCGGGTGTAAACATTGCTTTTAAGTAATATATGCGCTCACTTTCAAAAAAGCTATACTAGCAAAATGCCTGCATGTCGCAATGGATTTAAACTTAAACCAAGCATCTTACGTTTGAAGTATACTACGAGCTTAGTTTTGAACTATAGCCATGTTTTCGTTGATTGGATGTATATTGGGTTTAACCCAAATTTTATTCCTCTTGCAAGTCGCATTATAATGAAATCCTCACAAAAGTAAATGAAAACATTGCCACTTGCTTTACAATCTTATTTGTTTGTATCACATATATCCAAAAGTGTGAAATCATCGTGCAATTTAAAAAAAAAATCATGAGAATATAGGTCGCCAAAATATTAGCTCATGGGGATTTTTTTCTTGCACTTCAACAACCGTAAAGCTGAAAAGGAGGTCTACTATTACACTTTATAGCTTGAACCATATATTTATTTTTCCTAGTCGCGCTTCAGCAACGCTTCAACTGATTGGGCTTTGGTTTAGATGTTTTGCAGCCCCATGCGAAAGGGTGATGTGGGAGTGAGGGTTTAAGATGGCCATGTCAATGGCAGCCTGGTAGTTGAAAACGCGATCTCGATCTCCCTTGAGCTCCTCCCTATTGATTGTTCTCCCCTCTCCTCTATATCGATCTCCCTCTCAGCTAAAATGGTTGGCATGCAGTGTTGGTGTTGTTCTGTTGCCATATATCCTTGTTTGAAGCATGTACTATTTTCCTTAGTTGATGTTGATGAGACAATTGGTATTTGTATTAGGTTAAGGCATCATGGTGCCTCTTTTGCGGCTACTAGTACTAAGTGCTTGATCATTTTTGTGGGAGATGATCGAAGCCGTACATTTGTGCCTTTGCAACAATGGAAAATTGTCATACATCTCATACTGTCACTCTAGATCCACGGTTTTATTGTGGCTGACATTCTCTTCTCCATATGCCTATTGCAGCAACTGAGAGCATCTCTAGCCGTAGTTTCAAATTTTAGATGATCAAAATCCTCTCTTTTATTTAGAGGAGCAAATTTGATCATCTAAAGAAGTGAGGTTTCTAACCAAACCCCTAAAGTTAACCCCCTAAAAGACAGTTTTCAACATATTGTTGAAACTGAGCACATAAATACATAAACAATATATAATATAGATTCATAATTCATATAAATCGATGGATTAGTCATACACATAGATAGGATCATCATAATTCCCGACAAATTGGATTTTTCTACATGATAAATAGTCGTAAAAGTCACACATACCGACCACCTAGGCATATATGATAATCCTAGTGTTTTAGTTATGCATATTAGAGCACATCACTAGCAAGTACCACCTATTCATAAGATGATAATAATCTAGGTTCTCCGCTTGCTTTTTGATTAAAGCTCGTATGGATTTGTTCCCAAAATTGTTGTAGTGGTTGGTTGGTTCCATTATCTATGAGCAATGTGCTATCAACAAGTGTCTGACAATGCCATGCAAAGTACGAATCATTATCTTCATCATCCGACAATTTTGCTTCTTTCTTATTCTTCCTCACCGAGCTACGAATTTAATCGAAGATGAAACAATGTGCTATGAACTACAAAATTTATGAGCTTTCACAAAAAAGGGGGAGAAAATTAACCTTGTTCTAGTGCCGGGATGAGAAGGGGAGGATGCGGCCTACGCCGTTTCCGGTGCCGACGCTCCAACGAACTTCGCAATCTCCACTTTGGTGTTGTTCTCCGGAGACGGTGGCAACCCTAAAGCCGGTGAGTTGCGATGGAGGCTATAGGAGGAAGACATGCCGGAGGTGTGTGGCCGCGCGGTTTTGGCCGAAAGGCGACTCGCCTCAGCCGGTGTTCATCGAATCCAGTGGCGGTGGCAGATTTGTGGATGGAAACCGAAGGCCATGTGGCCCGATTCCGACAATGACAGCTAGACGGAGTGGTGCAGGAGGGTCAGCAGAGCCTACATGGTCGTGGAAGGTACGGCGGCAGCGATGCGGCACTACGAGGGTGCATGGCTGCTAATGGTGTGGGGACATTTTTAGGAGCCGCGGTCGCAGCCGAGCATATAAAGGTTTCGAGGAGGCCGATTCCTAAAGTTTTTACCATCTAAAGCCAATAGGAGTTTGGCTAGGTACGGTTTAGATGATAAAACCAAAAAAATTGATCATCCAAAGCTTTTTGATATGGCTAGAGATGCTCTCAGAGCAGCAATTAACATAGCAATTAACATAGCAATTCTGATGTTCTCGTATATATAACAAATTCAGAGCAATTCAGGGCTATTTTTTTTGAAATAATACATTTATTTTCATAATTTTCACTAATAATACGCGACCTGAGAGATTATCGAATCTAGCGCGACATCGTCGTTTCAAACACCGACCACTCGCAGTCGCCTTTCGGAAAGTAGAGCACACCTGCTCGGCTTTTGAAGCGCCGAAAGGAGTGAGACTAGGACCCACCCGACCGGGCTATCGGGCGACAGCCTCGCGTCGTTAATTGAACAACCAACTGGTTGTGTCGGTTTTTGAAACGCCGAGCACTCCTCTTCTTATCCCCACGCGCGCGCCGGCCAGCCCCGCGGGCATCCTTCTTCTTCCTCTTCCTCCTGGCTTCTCCTGGTTCCTCTCGTTTCCTTGAAAAACTGCACCAATTTTTAGCCTAATTTCATTGAGATTTCAAGCTAAAGTTGTTGCTGAAACACATTAGGAAGCTAGTAGAGTACCAATCTACTCATGGGATAGCCTGGTGGAGTGTTCTGAGGCTTTTTTGTGGATAGATTTGGTGGTGTTCTTAGAGAGCAATGGCTACGGTGGAGGCTGTGGCTGCAGCTTGAGTGAGCTGCACGGTGGAGTTGCCGATCCGTTGAGTGGAGGCTGCTGCACGGCAGGACTTCGCACACTTCAAGGATAAACCCTAATTTCTTGCTAACTACAGTCATTTGTGTATGTTTATCGGTAGCTTTGGATGTGGTCTATTAGCTGCAAGATTATTCGGCTATAGAATTAGAAGTATATTTGTTAACTATAATGTGCCATTGTACGGGCATTTGACAAATTGCAGTATTTTTTTAGTCAGAAGTTATGTCAAATAATGTAGTGTTTAGGTTCTACCATGGTAACGATATCGTCAGAACAAACGAGCACTGAGTTGATTTGGGAGAGTTTAATTTTATTGATGAAGTGCTCTAGGGTCCTGAAATGGTGTCCGTTACTGAGTTGAAGGATTGGTTATCTGCTTGTTTAGGGCCCCATCCGACCCATACTATCGGTGTGCATGTATTATGGACTAAGTCAAGGATTAAACCTGATTTTTATTTGAGAGCGATAATAGTGCAATATTATTGGGTCAAATGGGTGAAAGCCTATGAGAAAAGGAGAGTTAACCCCACTACCTTAGTGCTTCCTATGGCAAAAGAGTCTGTGTATGATCAAGGCCAGAGTAGTCAGACACAACATGCTGGTGGTGGTTATGATCATGACCAGAGTAGTCAAGTCGAAGATGAAGGTGGTGGTGGCTACTTTTATGGCCAGAGCAGTCAAGGCCAAGATGGCGGTGGTGGTTATGAATCTGGTCAGAGTAGTTATGCACACACGGATGGTGGTGGTTATGAATCAGCTGAAGGTAGTCATGGGATAGGAGAAGATATTTTCAGTGGTGAGGCCGACGAAGATGAGATACACGAAGGTTGGTTGCAAGATCATATGGAAGCCAAAGATTTAGAAGGCGACAATGATAACTCTCATGATTCCGCCGAGTCTGATCAAGAAGAGATCGTCCAACCAATTCCGGCATCATGGAATGATGACCACACAGCAACAATGAATATAAATGATGGGCATGATTCCGCGTGGCACTATCACGCGAACAACATCTCTCTGGATGCATTATATCCCTAGCAAGAGACATCTGCAGGAAGCAATCGTTGAGTGGACATTGTCCATGCAACGGGTCTTCAAGTCGACGGTGTCATCCCCAAAATATTTGACATTGGTCTGCAAGGAAGCCGGATGTCCGGCCAGGATCCATGCCCACGTTCCTATGTATGAAACCAACTTGAAGGTTACCGATGTTGTGCAGCACACATGTCAACTTCCCAACATCCTTCAAGAACATCGTAATCTCACGTCAACCCTCCTGGCCAGACTATTATACACTGAGATAGTGGAGACCAAAGCCATGTTGGTGAAAGCTATCATCAACAAAGTTGCAGTTAGATTTCGCTATAATATTTCTTACATAAAGGCTTGGAGGACTAAGCAGAGGGCACTGGAGGCAAGATTTGGTTATTTTCGAGATGGATATGACTGTGTTGTTCGGATGCTCCAGACACCGTAAGATAGGAATCTAGGCACATACGTCGACATCCAACACTTTATGTTGCCTCAAGAACCCAATTTGAGGGTGCTACATTGAGTGTTCTTCTCATTTGCTATATGCATAGAAACTTTCACTCACTGTCGACCAGTCATTTCTGTGGATGGTACATTTCTCACTGGCAAGTACAGGGGTCAGATCTTGACTGCCATAGGTCAAGACGGGAACAATCAAGTTGTTCCACTTGCATTTCCTTTCGTGGAGAGCGAGAACAGTGAGAGTTGGGTATGGTTTTTAGGGTAGCTGAAGATAGCAATTGTCAGGGATGTACCGAATGTGTGTGTCCTTCATGACAGGCATCCGGGTATACTCAGCGTGATAAGGAAGCTAATGCAGCCTGCTCGTGATGAATCAACTCCATGGCAGGACATGCAGAGTCTTTGGTGCATGCGGCATCTAGAGGCCAACTTTTTCTCATAGTTCAGGAACAAGGCCCTGATGAACTTATTCAAGAAGCTTTGCAAGCAGAACCAGGAGTGGAAGTATATCAAGTATCAGACCTATCTGGATGAATTCACTAAAAACATGTTAGGTAGAGGAAAGTAGTTGTCGCAGCTCGTGTGGCCACGATAGCTGCACACACAGTAGCGGGAGCAGCACCACCGGAGGAAGAACCCATTGCTCTTTGCGATTTGCCAGGATTTGACCAACCCGGTACTAGGAGGAGGCCTGGGAGAAGGATTAAAAAATTCCAGGAATGGATAGAACACGAGCCTGGGGAGAGGTGGTCTCTGCTGCACAACACTCATGGTGCTAGGTTTGGCGTCATGACTACAAATCTTACCGAAACTTACAACTTCTTCTTGAGAGGAACCAGGGATCTGCAATTAACAACTATTGTGGAGTGTATTTTCACCGGAACTTTGAAGTACTTCAGAGACAGACTCCGGATTGCTCAGATGCATATCATCAACAATCCAAACACGAGGGGCCCGGTGGATGCACCGGCGAATTGGGCCCCAAACATGGGCCAACGATTCTTTGGCATCCGTGATGGAGTGACGGCCTTCGCATATGAAAATCATGGCCCCAAATTTGATTGGTTGCAGAACTATCAGGTTCGTTTGCTACTCGGTACCTTCGTCTTTGTCGCACCTATTTTCATATCACATGGTGATAAAAATGTCATATTAACCAATGTAGATCCAGAAGTTCGGGTGCCAGCCGTTCCGATGACTGAGCCACAAATTACGCACAACCTGGAGGCGTACATAATGTGGCTTCTTAGGAAGGTGATGTTGACCGAGAACCACGTCTCGACCATTAATGCACGCTACATCCACTTTGCTAGACAGATCGCGGATGCGATGTGCCGGAATGACATCACATAGTGGAGCTAGGGTTCTGCTGTCTTAGCAGCTACATACCAAGGTATGTGCACGGGCTGTACGCTAACCAAGGATAGGTCTGCCTTGCTAGGATGCCCATTGTTGCTACAGCTATGGTCGTGAGAGAGGTTCCCTATCAGCCGTCCGAAGATAACAAAGAATAAAGCAATTAGATGCGAGAACGAGCCACCCATTGTCTACGAGTCTGATCTACTGTTTGACCATGAGAGAATTGACATGCCTACATTCGATACTCATTGGACATGTTGCAAGGTAAGTTATTAATTACATTTTCAATATAGCACGATGAAGGAAACTAACAACTATTTTGTCCAACCGTGTTGTTTTGCGGGAGATCAAGTCAAGAGCTGCTACCCATCGTTCAGCGAGCAGTTCGACTTATTGAGGGAGGATGCTGTCATTTGGGAGCCATACACGACAGCTGAGATAGCCACCAAATACTCATGCGGGTTATCTATTATGTGCACTAGAGATGAGGACTACTGGCTAACTAAATCGAAGATCATCTTCGATTGTCAGGTCGAGGAGATGTCTCAACAAAGGGTCATGAGGCAATTCGGTCTTTGCTAGATGGTAGATCCTCCATGTCCGGATGTCCCCATTCCAGATGTCGTGCACATGTAAGTTAATATATCGCTTATCTTTAGTTATACAGTGATGATATAACAAAATGTAATTGCAGGTACTCTCGGAGGGGCACTAACAAAGGAGCATCTCAGTGGCTTCAACAGGTTAATATTTATATCCAGGAGTGGTAGAATGCAACAACAGATGTGTGGCTCGCTGGCCCGTTTGATATGGATCTATTCCATGCATACTTACATAGGTACATGACCATGACACGGTTGCGTCCCATCCACCACACGCATGATGATGAGAGATACCCTAGTTAGTCGACTATGGAGCCTAGACAATCAGTGGTAAATACACTTTTCTTCGTTACTAGACTTGGTAGCCTACATAATGTTTACTTATCTACTATACAAATGCAGGCCGATATGACATGGGAGCTACAGACTGAAGTGCAGCAGTGGAGACGTTCGCTCTCGTCCGCTCCTCTTGTACCAAGTCATCATGCTCAGTCCTTTGTCAAGCGTGTCAAGGAAAGACTATGGAGTATCTATGCGACCATCACCTGCACTAACGTTTCAGACATCGTTCAGCACCGAGCAGCACATCGCCCACCGTGTCACTCCATGGAGGAGGGCCCATCGTGTCACTCCATGCAGGAGCGCCCACCACGTCACTCCACGCAGGAGCGCCCACCGCGTCACTCCACGCAGGAGCGCACCCCGCGTCCATACCAGGCACTACTCCAAGGCTCGGCGCGGCAGCAGTGGGAGACACCGAGAGCACCACTCCGCCATGGGCCTCATCCACGAATCTCACTACAGGAGACACCGAGAGCACCACCTCCAGACTAGGCTAGAGGCTCAACATGGCAGCAACAACAACAACAAATGCAGTTTACTTTCGACCAGTGCCAACAGTAGCAGCAGCCGCAGTTTACTTTCGACCAGTGGTAGCAGCAGCCGCAAGTCCCCCTTCATGGGCTATCGTCCTGAGGGTAAGCATTTTCGTATCTATTTTGGTTACATGTAGTATATAATCGTTGAGTACTTAATATTTTTACATGACAGGAGGATATGGAGACTCAAGCATGTCCTCAATGGGTTCGTGGGTGACTAATGAGGAGGAGGATCAACAGACTCAACAGGATCGGGTTGACTGGTTTGGACATCACCAGGCGTAGCATACTCCACCATCTTTTCCCACATAGGACACACAGACCCAGGGTGACGGGTCAACTCTACCTCCCCATAATGTGGGGTCACACAGAAGGTATAGATGGAGTTCACCGGTGCCAGACAACCTTGTGACCGGTGGCAGTGATATCTATCTATGTATGAGACTTGTATCTATCTATGTATGAGACACCTTTCTATTATTTCATATTTTTTATTCGACAAACACTTCAACTAGTTTGCAACACAGTTCAACATAACTTGCGATACATAAATAAGAGCGCTCTCTATCCCTACGACTATGCCTTACCCTTTCCCTTCGACGATGACTCGCCTTTTCCCTTTGATGATGAGTCGCCCTTACTCTTCTTCGCTTGAGCCTTCTTCTTGGCCAGCCTTTTGTCCCACTCAGCTCTCCACTTAGTCCCAATGGCAGATGGCATGAATATATCATCTTCATCTTCACTCTCTTCTAGCTTATCATTGCTCTTCTTGGTCTGCGCCTTCTTCAAGGCCTGCGCCTTGTCACGCTCTACTCTATCCCTTGTACCACCGACCGGCAGCATGAATAGATCGTCGGAGTCTTCACTCTCTTGTATCCACAGCCAAGGGTGCTTGGCTTCCCTCTGCCTTGCCTCTTCGTTGAAGAATCTTTGCTTGTCCCATCTAGCATTGATCTAAAGAAGCTCTTTCCGTATCTCCTCTGGGCTCCTCTTTGGCCACCCTTTTCTATGTAATCCCTCACCCAGCTCAGTGAGGAGATAATCACTAGCAATGAGTTCCTCCAATGGGGATCGATTTTGTCTATCCTAAAGTTCCTGGCCAAATAAAAAAGGTCGACGGACATGTTTTTCTCGAAACTGCAGTCATAGGGAAACCGGGAAACATACTGGCTAAAAACATGATGGCTTTGCTTACACAACTTCTTGAGGAGGGGGTTTTATAGGGTAAACGAACAAAAAATGGCGGGGAACATTTTGGCGGGAAACATTTTGGCGGGAAACACTTTGGCGAGAAGAACTAAGATACATTCTCTCTGAAATTAACTGACAAGTACAAACTAATGTTGAACTTAAGATACATCACAACACTGCAACTGAAATGAAGATACATCACAACACTATAACTGAAATGAAGATACATCATGACACTACAACTGAAATGAAGATACATCAAGACACTACAACTGGAATTAAGATACATCGGGACACTACAACTGAAGTGAAGATATATCGGTACTAATACATACGTCTACTTGCCCTGAGTCCAGCGTGGGTACTTCCCGGTCTTGTCCCCATGTTCCTCTGCCGCCTGCGCCTCGGCAGCCCTTTCTATTAATCTCTTCCTTTCCGCCTCACGGGCCTCCTTGCGCACCTGTTTCTGCCGCTCCTCTTCCTCCCCTCTCTTCTTGTTTAGCTCGCGGTTTCGAGCTTACTCCGCTCTGAGTTCTTTCATTTCTCTCTCCCATTCCTTCTTCTCCTCTTCGGCCATCCTTTCGGCATGTTCCTCTTCGTGAAAGGTAGCCCACGCAGCTCGGTTCCTATCATGACACTCTTTCGCGGCCTAGGCTGGCTGCTCCCTGTCAATCCAATGGTACCACTTGTAAAGTGGAGGAGGAGACTGCAAGCAAATCAATGGAATGATTAACAGAACACATAATAACGTGAATCGTTCATATTAACCATGCTCTGGGAACGTACCGGAGGCCTCTCGTACGACGAACTTGCTTGCCGGGGCGGACTTGCATCGTAGTTGAGACACATGAAAAACTTCATGCCCATGCAGGTGGAGAAATCGATCGACTCCTTGACCTTCGCGAGATGGCTGCACCAACAACGCTCGTGTGTCACCCCTTGTGGCAACTTGGCATCTTTCATGTTCCTAGGCCTCTACTCTGGGTCTGAACAGGGCACACTCATGACAGAGAGGAGAAGGAATTGCGAGAGAACGAGAAAGAACAGGGTGAAGAGATAACATCTCAGTGCCAGGATTTATAGGGGCAACTGGGAGGAGTTGACGGGAGAAAACGACGGAAAGAACTGGCGGGAGAAAAAAGGCGCGAAAGAGTGGCGGGAGAAATACTAGCGGGCGATACGGCGCGAAACACTGGCGGAAGATAAACCGCGGGGAAAAAATAAATTAGGCTAACACGCTGATCACGCTGCATGATCCATGTAGGCTTTGGGGCAATCTGCCTGTAATTGGCTCTTTAAACGCCGACCAGCCCCGTCGGCTCTGGAAACGCCGACCAGCCCCGTCGGCTCTTGAAACGCCGACTGGACGACTGACACGCTCCGACAGCCCGGTCGGCATTTGAACAGCCGACAGCCCACCTTCGATGTTGGAAACGACGATGCCGCGCTAGATTCGATAATCTCTCAGATCAGATCACGTATTATTCGTGAAAATTCTGAAAATAAACGTATTATTTAAAGAAAAATAGCGCCTCATGTTCCTGTAGATGGCTTCATTTGGTGAGGCGCCTCATGGATATACATCTGACCGACCAACCTGATGAATTCGTTGGAGTCTAACGACATCAGGTATTTTCACGGTCAAATCCTTCTATTTAGATCTTTTAAATGACCATACAAAATTCCTTCGCAAATATATATGGAAAATGAAAATCCCACTTAAAATAAAGATCTTTATGTGATTCTTGCATAGTCCTATACTTCTTACCAAAGATAAGCTGGCCAAAAAAATTGGCAGGATAGCAAGAAATGTTGTTTTCGTGACAAAGAAGAAACAATTCAACATCTTTTTATTGAATGCCCCCTTGCGAAGTTGATATGGAGAATCGTTTATATGGCCTTTAATATTGCACCCCTGACAAACATTACAAACCTGTTTGGTAATTGGTTAAGTGGTGTTACTAAACAAGAGAAAGTGCAAATCCGAGTTGGTCGTTTGCACTTTATTGTGGGCTATTTGGCATGTAAGAAATGATTATATCTTTAACAATGCAAGATCTACTTCTTTTATGCAGGTTATCCCGCTGGTTTCACATTAGATCCGTATGTGGTCGTACCTACGACCAATGGACAAGCGAGATGGTATGGATATTGGGCGCAGGCGTTTGGAAATGGTAGCACGGGATATATACGGCCGGTGCAACTGGCGTTTTGATCATCGCATAACATGTGGATAAGAAGCATGTCCATGATAACTTGTATTTTCATTTGGTTGATTCATCGTTTATCACTTTATGCGATCCATGATGTAATAACTTGTATGGATATTTTGAAATAAAGTAATAAAACAGGCCGCATGTATCGATTGATACAAGGGCTGTACATCCCCATTTCGAAAAAAAACAGAGCAAGTCAGAGCACTGCACACTAGTTACTCTGCATCCCTGAGGTCCTACATCAAGCGCTACCCTTTTCGATTAGAAACGGCTATTGGCACAAATGCAAGCAGGGCACGCATCAGTTTCAGCTTCAACCCGTGCAATTCTACATAACAAATGGATCACTTAATTATTGACAGGATGAAATTCAGGAGACACGAGTTCCTTTTATTGCTAAAGATAGTTACAGGGAAGAGCCGAAGACAGGAGCTTCAAATGGCCATGTACGCTTCTACGCATCCAGCTCTGTGGATCATAATCCGCTAGTTACATTGTGAGACATTCGAATGACTAAAATGATTTATCAAAGCCTATCAGACTATCATCATTGATTCATTGGGCACTCTAGTAGCTTCAGATCTTCAGTGCCTTCACGTTAGGACTAACGCGACCTGTGATCTGATTCCACCGCACCTTCTCTTGAAACTTCGGTCCTGCTGCCTCTGATCGTCGCATCCCGTCCTCTTCCTGCCGCCGTGGTAGCCATACGAAGCCTTCATGTGGCCCATGGCGTCGACATGGTGCGGGCCCATCGGATAGCCTCTACCATAAGCGTAAGCCATGCCGCCGTAGCCGTAGTACATGGAAGGATCAGCCGCCCACGGCATCCCACCAAAGAAAGCACCAGAATCGTAGCAGCCATACTGCGAGGTGGCGTGCCCTCCCGCTGTGTCCGTCGTTTCCTGCTCCTTCTTTCTTGGCTCATGCGCCGTCGCTGGAGCCGAAGTCGATTCGCTCCCGTCGCTGTGCTCCGAGTCGGCGTCATTTTTGGAAGAAACGTGGCTATGCTGCGAGTTGGCCGAAGTGTGTGTCTGAGACGTGGGTTCCGCGGAGCTCCTCTGCTTCTCTGATCTTCCGCCAGGAAAGCTGCCGGCCTTCGCGACGAGAATGTTGGAGATGGTGGTGCGCAGCGCCGGGTTGGGTATCAGATCGTCCGCGCGAGCGTGCGCCCCGCACACGCACTGGGAGTTCGCGACGATGTGCCCTCTGATGCACTGGTCGCAGAAGCTGCTGAAGCAGCACTTGCTGGTCATCACTGCGTCCACCATCACCTTCTTGCAAATCCTGCAGTGGAGATCAGCCGGGATGCCGTCGTCGGCCGGTGCCGCCGGCGTTGGGGACAGAACCTTCGCCTTATTTCCGAAGTCGAATCTTGTGTCGCCATTGGTGGGGCAGTGCTGGATGAAGTGGCCTGGGACGCGGCACCTGTGGCACACGTACCCGGCCGGCGGCGCCCTTCCGCGATGATCGTATTCGTAGCGTGACGGCCCCTCCCACTTGAGTTCCGCGCCGTCGATCACCGCGCCGATAGCCTTGGCCTCTTCGTCGTCCTCGGCTCCTGCCGACGCGCTCGACCTCGAGCCAGCCGAATCTGACGATGAGTCTTGGTTCGCCTTGGGGCGTTGAGTGGATGGCGACGCCACGATGGTATCGGCCGGAGGCCCGGCGACACGGCGCACCACCACCGTCGAGTTGCGCAGGACAAGCGCGCTGTCGACCGTGTACTCCTCGCCGGTCTGCGCGTCGGAGATCGCGATTCCCTCCCTGGGACCCCGGCCGCGTGTCCGGCCGTGGCCGTGGCGGCTTGTCCCCAGGATTAGGCGTTTCAGTTCGCCGACGGAGATGGAGGGTGCCGCGACGGGCAGAGCGAACGTGTCCACGCCGCTCCTGTACCGGTAGTACACCGCCATCTTCTTCCCTCGAGATTGATTGATGGTCAACGTAGTACGACGGACGGAGATGAACGCCGACCCTCGTGAGTTGCTCGCCGGCGAAGATGGTTGCAGTGGTGAGCCGAGGAATTGAGGAATAATGCATCTCATGACTTGATGTTTGATGTACTACTTGTATCCTCGGGCAAATACGAATCCGAGAAGGTTTCTAGCCTCTCCTGAACTGAACCGCCTTTGGGTAACTTGTCCGACTTTGAATCGTGGTCGTGCTATGCTCTTTCGCTTCCATGTTAGACCCGATCTCGATTGCACGTAATTTAGTACACGGATACAAGTTTTTACAGCGTCTCTCGCTGGGATCAGGAAGAATTAATTAACCACTAAGTCGTGAGGAGGAAGAAAGAGAGACACAGTACCAACATGAACAATGTTCTGATTATCAATGATGCCGTTGGTCACTTTTTAACTGGAGCTTGGGTGTTCGAAACAGCTTCACCTATTCCACCGGTGGATCGGTGGAGTGGAGCTGTCTCAAATACATTTTTGTTGGTTGAAACGTAACTATGATCGAGGTGTTTGTTTTTAAACCGTTCCTGGGTGCCGCACACTCCCCCCTCGTGCCTCTGTGTCACCCCCCGAGTGAGGCGACCGTACATCCCTTCCATGATATAAACAGATAGGATAATTTCCGCACCGAAACCGTTTTAAGGTATCTATATCCGATTTTATAGAATCCGGTGGATAAGGATATCCGATTCCGACATGACGTCCCAGATATGGTACGAAAATATCATGCGGATATGGATTATCCGAAAATTAATTAGGATTATCGAAGTGTTTCAAACCAGATAATCCGATTTTAGAGTAAAGTCAAGGACAATATCACAAAGCTACTACTTATTTATTTACCGAGTTCATGTGGCGAACATGTCTAACTCTGTCTTTTAACACCATATCTCTATTACCTTATCTAGTTGATTCATGCTAGGCCGAAAGATTAATTATCTCTCAAAACTTTGCTAGAAATATAATTATCTACCTATGAGAGTATTTATCCGACTACTTTCATGTCCGGCCCGAGTCTGCTCCGTTTTCGATTCAAATCCGCGGTCCAGTAAATCCGCATTCGAATCCGTATCCGATCATTATCCGCTCCACTCCGAAACTGAGAAACGAATATGGAAAAGGATATGGTACGATCAAAATCCGATCCGATCCGATCCGTTTACACCCCTACTTCCAACCCCCTCAGAGAGCCTCTACCACCCCTCTCCCCTTGGCCGCTGCCGCTGTCGGGTGTTGCCCGCGCGGTACCGCCGCAGGGCCAATGGTAGCGGCCCCTTCTTCAACCCACACACATGGTGCTCTGCTCAGGAGGGTTGTCTCGACGGCGGTGCAGGTAGGATGGCGACGCTCCAACACAGGTATGGGTGGCGATAGGGCGGTGGGCGTTGCTAGTTGGTGGTGTAGGCGGCGGTGTGCAAGGTCTTGGCTGGTGGCTCTACATGCCCAGATCTGGCCCTTTTCGGCCCGATCAGGGTAATGGTGGGCCGGGTCCGAATTAGATGGGTTGCCTCCAGTTGGAATAAGGAGCAGTTCGTGATGGGGATGACAATGATGGCGCCGCGTCTGCTGCAGCGAGGCTGTGGGAGCTTAATGGGCACGATCTGGGTCCGGGCGGGCCTAGGGCACCAAAAAAAGAGGTTAGCGGCGGCGGTGACCTATGTGATGTAGTGTGGTGTGTCCCTGCTGCCGTGTCGGATCAGCTCTCACCGACGGCGGTGGATGACGTCCTCCAGGTGGCTATGCTCCTTCCCCATCTGGCTCCAATGATTGGCATGGTGTGCTCTTGCCGCTGCGTTCGGTAGGCTACCTTTTATCGTGGTGGATGTTATTCCCTCCTACGTGGCTACTGTACTACCGCCCCTTGTCTACGACTCTTCCTCTCAGTCTAGTTGTCCTTGTAGCGTTTTCCATGGTGATACGATGATGGTGACTACAGGACCATGGTGGCGCATATTGGTGACGACAAGCTTGATGGAGCACTTTAGATGGTCCGGGGCGGTGGTTTTTTGGGGGTCGGGAGAATCCATGTTGGCTCTGCCGGCACCAATGCGGTGACGTTTGTGGGCATTGCCGTTCCTTGTGAAGGGCATCGGGTGTACCCCTTCCCCACTCCCCTCCGTGTGTTAAGATAAATCCTAGAACCAATCCGGGCAGCAGCAGCGTCTTCGTCGCATCCCTTATTGAAGGTGTTGCTTGGAACACATCGATTTCGAGGCATAGGAGTTAGGTGGGACTTCTCTGGTGCGGAGACCCATCATACCACTACAGGATGTAGTATACTATAGTCGTTGACATAACATCACTAAAACACTATTCCAATAGTATTACATACCTCAGAGTGGTATAACAAAAACATTGCGGGTCCTGGACATGACTATAGATTACAACTCAAATCTTTACAAAAGATCCATAAAACTTCCTCCAAACAATGAGGAGAACAATATACAAAAGGAACCCGAAATAGCAACTCGAAGTCTATTCAAGAAGTAATACTACTACTAATATATATATATGGATTACGATTGCTGCTATAACAATGCTCTACAAAATTAGGTGCTAGTATCTAGAGATTTATCTATACTCTACTCTTCAGCTTCTCTTTTATTGCCGCTGATGTAGTTGTTGACTTCATTGATTCCCACTGGATATCTTCAACTCTTCAAAGTAGTTCTCCTCCTGAGTTCGTCATTGATTGCTCCGAGATCTAGCAAGGGTTAAGAAGGTATGGTTGAGTACGAGCATACTCAACAAGTTCACTAAAAATGATTGTTTGATGCACTATCTACAATCACAGACCAAATAGGTTATGCAGGTTTTTCTAAACATTTATTAAAAGGTTGTTTTTATTATGAAAATCTATGTTCGTCGGTCTTCATAGATTGATTAGACCTTCGTGGAGTTCCTTTCTTGGAGCGTTCGCAGCTCCTTCCCAGAATAGGGAGTAACATGTGACACTTTTTTACACTCACTGGTGCGTTGCTTTACCCATGAGAGATTCTTATCCATGTTGCACAACCAAGTCACGAGCTTGTACACACTTCCTTGGTATAGGGCCCAGTATAAGGACCCAAGACGATCACTGCTCTTCTCCACAACCCCACATGCCCACCCTTTTGTACGCTATGCCCACCCTTTTGTATTACAACACTGAAATGTACAATCCATCGTAGATACCAGATGTCGTGGGACATTGTGGGATCCCAGCATTTTGCTGCATATCCTCTCTTGAAATTACAATCATGGTCCAAGAATAACAGCCACGACCTGCGCATCCGTCAGCATGCGAAAGAAAGAAGATCTAGTTGAATTCCCTAGAGCCATATATATATCATGGTTAACAGGTATTATACGACGCAAGAATCGCTGGTGATATTTGTTATTAAATCCTAGATGATATATTTTCGTGCAAATGGAACCTCCACCAACCACATATATCATACCATGTTTCCATTTGCCCGCCATACTAGTTTAACACCACTCGAGTCGATAACCAATAAGTCATATTATTAAGAAAATATTATTTTCTTCCATACTTTTTGGAATGTAGGTGATAACAATTATAGATTGCAAATACTTGATAGAAAATAATCAAAGGACATGAGAAGGTGTGAACTTTCCTTTATGATTACAAGATTATGCAATCACAGTCTTCGAGATTATATGAGACCCAATATCTGAAAACAACATCATTGATCCGACAAGGACTAATGTTTAAAGAAGCAATATGCTATTATGCATAAGTAATGCTATGTATTTTGTAAAAACCCGAAGTAATTCCCAATATTGTGAATGAGTTGAACTTAGGTGATTCCTTTAATATTTGATTTATCTTCAGGTTTACTTCACAAGCAAATACATCTTCAAGGAATTTAAGACTTAACATAGAAGATATAAAAGTAAAGTACACTAATAATGGATGTTTAATGTCCTATAAAAAATGGTTATGTTTTAAGTTAGTGAGTCTTAATTGAATTGCTAATGTTTTTGTTTGAGATGACAAAAAGAATAACTTTTGAGGAAAATACATATTACACTAAGTTAAACACTTCACATTGTTTTCCAAATGCAGTCGATAGGTATCTGAGTCGCGCTAACGATCTTGAGTTAGTAGACGTTTAACTTATTGAGTAAAAGTCCAAAGTTAACTATAAAATACAATTGGACTTAAGACATAGTATTTTATACTACTATTGAGTTATAAGGTTCTCCTAAGCATGATCAGAGATGTGAGATCATTCACTCTCAATATAAGTGAATGATGTGATTTAACTTTTAAGTTAAAGCCTTACACTTAGATGTAGGTGTGAAACAACATTATTTAATCAACCATAATTATTTAAATGAAAATGAGAATGTAAATAAATTATTAAAGAGAGTAATTGCATAAAAGTTGCTATTGGTCTTGGTTGTAAAGAAAGATTTGATTCAATTGTGCATAAAATGGCATTGTAATCAAGGATTTTAATTACCTATTTTTCTTTGTATGCTTTACTTAAGTTGTAAAGGTAAAAGTACTTTCAAAAATATTTAGAACACTTTCATTAAAATCATTAAGAAAAAAATATAATTTATACATAGCTATGAATCCAAAATGATTGAAATAGAGCTATACGATTTTTTTATAAGTGATAAAATAAAATACATTCTTTTTATTTGAACGCAAGAAAAGGATTTTACATTCCTTTTATAACACTTTACTTTAGAAATCCCAAAATTACTTAGAACCTCAACTTCAGTATTTTATAGGATAGTAGATGAATTTTAATACACAAAAGTGATTTTTACTTATTTTTAAGATTTTTCCTTATTTTTCTCATTTCATTAAGAGATTTAATGGTTTAAATATTTAGATGTATATTATTTAACTCAAACAAGTAATGTTATATTTTTCCTTGGTAGATATTATTTTTGTAAACATTTTGGTATATCATATGTATTTTTAGGATTTTTCTACATTTTTCTAGATGTTGAAATGCCGAGAGGGTATTTTGGTCATTTCCTTTTTATTGTTCTATTTATTTTTCCTGTTTTTCCTTTATAATAACTTGGGCCTGGCTCATGAGCCCACCTGGCCCCAAGCCTACCTAGCCCACCACTAGCCCAACTGGCCTGGCTTGGGTTCAACACCCTAGCCCACCACACACACCATGCACGCACACAGGAACACTCACACGCACTCGCACTCCCTCTCTGGATCCGCTTGGCTCCTCCGCACGCTTGATTTCGGCTGCCTCTGATCACCTTGGCCTCCACCCTTTGGCCCTATCTCATCCCTCACGACACCCTATAATATGGTCCAATTCGATATGGGAATAGTCCTCACATCTGGTCGCGTTCACCCCTCACTGGTGCTAGGTTTTCAGTTCTCCGGCCATGATATCGGCCCTCCACGGTGTTTCTGTGGTGTGATGCGGTGCTGGTGGTCGTCTACCACCACTGGTCGCAGATCAGCGCAGGGCTAGCACCATGTGCTCCCTATGTCGTTGTGTCGCGTTCGTCATCGCCTCTGCTTCAGCGCCACCTCGGCTTCCTCTCCGGCGAGATTGGACTCGCCCTAAATAAGTACCCCTCTTCCCCATCTTCTACTACTCCTTTCCACTCTACCGGGAACTCTAGGTTCCCAGCAATACTTGTGGGTGCTCAATGTTGAGCACTGGCTCTTGTTGTATGTTTAGCTTGGTATAGATCATAACTTGATGTGGTGGTTGATTTAACATATCTAGTAATCCTGGTTTTACCCTAATTGAGGCCTAGTCTTGCATACACTTCGAGTCAGTAGCTCATGATGGTTAGTATGATGTTGTTGAGCATATCTTATTCAATCAGATAGATTTATTCCTGGTAGTAAGGTTGTGATGTAATGGTTTGGAATAAATGTTGGGTAGTGATGCTAGAACTAAATGAGCCCAAGATAACTTGCTAGAGAAATGATTAAGACATATCCTTTGCCTTGTTGCAAAGAATCAAGTGTTTTTGTATATTGATATAAATCATGACCATACCAATAGTGACTCCTGCTAGATACTCTTGTTGGTGTGGTACCTCCTATTGGAGTGTGAAAAACAGCAGAGTCATTTAAGAATGAGCTATTATTGTGGTTTCAACATGGTTTGATGAGATCATCATTTTAAAATATGAGACATACAGAGATATGTAATTCAGTCCCTGCCTATGATGCCAAGGCTGATACTCCAATTAAAAATAAGGGTAGATACTATTGAAACTAGATGATTACTAGGTAACTAAACTAGGAAGATGATTTGGAAGTTTTCATTTGGCTACTGGTATATGGAACAGAAGCATGTTGCCCTATTAGTTAAGTTGCCAATATTAGACTGGCTTATGTTAGCTATAGAACTCTATTGTGGTGCCTCTATTGAGTGTGCATAGTAGTGGTTCATAGTGACATGATCTACTGTTGTAGTAGTTAACTAAAGAGTGACACTTGGCTGCCAATGATGAAAAGGTTGAGGCATTGACTAGATTAAAATAGATACTTGTTACCCTAAGCAGCCCTAGGATGATTTTAGCATAGCAACTCTATGCTATACTGAGAGCCCTTGTTCTACTTTACTGTATATCTTGGAATTATCTATAAGCTTAAGTCTGGTCACATGCAAGCACTCTGAGACCATCTTATGCTACCATGACACTGCCATGTGGGCCTATTTTCCTACTCTTTATCTATAAGCTTAAGTCTGGTCACATGCAAGCACTCTGAGACCATCTGCCGCTACCATGACACTGCCATGTGGGCCCATTTTCCTACTCTTCATATTGACATGTGGACCCGTGTGGCACCCCTTTGTGCATGTGGTGGAGGTGTGTAGGTGTTGCTCTACACGTAATTGTTTTCACATCAACCTCTATTTACTCCCGTCGTGGCACCAATAGCCCCCCTATTTCTCATGCGGTATAAGAGTCCAGCACTGCCTCCAATCATGGTGGTTCTAAGATTAAATTGAGTAAATATATGATAACTACTCAGCCAAAAAAACAATGGTAGTTCTGAACATGTGTGGTCACCGTACCGATCGGCGTACACACATCCATTTTGCATGGATCGAACCCTATCTTCTTACATCTACACCTGCCAGTAGGACACAACAACAAAAAACATGAAGGTGGTGTTTTACCTCACGGGTGCAAAGAACCTATTATGAAAACATATATACATTAATTTTAAAATGTCAAAACATTTAAAAATAAAATTCTATATGTATATCTAGACATTTTATGTTTTTACATAACTTTTTAGGAAAAATAGTCTATTTTGTGACTTGTGTAAAAATAAAAAAATTCCAAGAATAATCATGTTGGAGCATCTGAATTTGTGTATTTTATACAAGACACAAATAATGTTTTTCCCAAGAAAAGAGTGTGCAAATATAGAAGGTCCAAATATATATGCGGACATTTTTTTACATTTTGAAATATATTTTTGAATAATGGGTTCATTTGCACTTGTAAGCCAAATTGTATTTCTAGACTTATTGTGCCTATAGTTTTATAGAACAAATAGCTACCGGTGTACCGCAAATATTGTCATAGAACGAACCACCATGAGTATACCGCACATGCCACGCATTGCCAGTACGTGATGGCCCAAAATATATCGAACTCGCTGGGAAACCCCAAGAGGAAGGTATGATGAGCACAGCAGCAAGTTTTCCCTCAGTACGAAACCAAGGTCATCAATCCGGTAGGAGCAAGGAAACACCCCAAAGGTGTTGCTAGCTGAGCCTTGGCAGGGCGCACTACCGGTGCTAGTAGCAACGTGGAGACCTGCACAACACAACCACAGAACTTTTGCCCCCAACTTGTAATGAGGTTGTCAATCTCACCGGTTTTACTGAAAACAAAGAATTAAACATATCGAATGGAAGGAAGTAATAGTTTGCAGAAAGTAAACACAAAGCAGTAAACAATTGATTGTAGATTGAATGTAAAAGAAAGGACCGGGGTCCATAGTTCACTAGAGGTGGCTCTCCTTAAGTAGATAACATGATGGATGAACAAATTAAAGTGGGGCAATTGCCAAACATCAAGAAAGCATACAAGCATATACTAATCATCTTGACTCCTTTGAGGTTCGATTGGGCATTACAACATTATACATAGACCGCCATCCAACTGCATCTATGACTAATAATCCACCTTCAGGTTATCATCCGAACCCCCTCGAGTATTAAGTTGCAAGCAATGGATAATTGCATTACGAATTGCGTGTAATGTAAACAATATGATTGTTCTATGAACAAAGGATTATTATTTTCTCCCTAGTAGCAACAACACATCTAGTACCTTAGAGATTTCTGTCACTTCCCCAGATTACCAGAGGCATGAACCCACTATCGAGCATAAATACTAAATCCTGGAGTTGCTAGCATCTACTTGGCCAAGATAGCTACTAACAACGGAAAGCATGCAAGATCACAAATAATAAAGACATGATAGAATCAATAATCAATCTGAAATAGCATCTCAATATCCATTGGATCCCCGCAAACACAACATGCAGAATTACAAATAGATGATCTTGATCATGAACGAAGCTCACAAGATCTAAACATGAAAACACAAAGGAGGAGAACCAACCATCTAGCTACTACATGGATGTAACACCCTTAGGATCGGCCCTATGCAAGTTTCAGCGCTTCCCGCCAAACCCGCATAGAAATGATTCAAAGGTGCCCACCAGGCACTTGCGTGCGGGTGGAAAACGAAGTAATATCATTACACAATAGTCCTCGATGGAACCCGCAAAACATATATATATATATATACAACACGACTCCATGAGTCAAGAATACCAATATACAGTACAAAGATCCAATCACCTTGAAAACGATAGAGCGTCCGACTACGGACAAGATGCAAATGGGGCTAAGAGCCCTGAAGAATAACCAATGGCGTCCATAACCCTGCCCAGTCCAAGCCGGAAGGGTAACCCTGCTAACGACGTCGATCTCAAAACCTGCTTAAACAAAAGGGGTGCCGACAAAGGGCAAAGGAAAAAGAGAGCGGTCAGTACTGAGGCCAGTACACGGCGAGACTAGAATTCGGCGGTCCTCGCCTACAAAGGTATAGTGGACTGAAGCGGCAGCGCGACATGCACTAAACATCCTATAGAGACTCGATATAACTGTCGGCTATCAGAGAGGGATAAGAAAGACCTATTCGGAACCAACCTGATACTACCACCAAACATACCCATCCTGGTGTTTCCCCCTCGAGACCAAACGAGGAAGTCAACCGAGGAACTCACACCGTTGGCAGTTTTATTTATACAGTTATCGTTGCAGCAATTACTAGTCAGGTATAGATAGTCATCCTGATAAAATAAGCAGTGGGCAGTTTTAGTTAACCATTCCATTGTAGTTGCAACACTTACTAGTCAGATACGATTAGCATGAGATATCCCAAACCCAGCAGTTGTTGGTACTTTTATTTAGCCATTCCGTTGTAGTGAAGCTGATTACTAGTCATATCGGATACAAGTCAAATTATAACAGTAAACTTTAGTTATAGTTGTCTATGATCGAGAACTGTGCTCCAAGTCGTCCATCACCGCGGACACGGCTTTTCGAAAAGATTTAACCCTGCAGGGGTGCACCAAAGTATCCACACGCACTTCGACCCTTTTTGCCAGATCAGTTAACATACACCCATCGGTATGTCGGCGGGGCCTAAGTCATGACGTTTCCCATACCCGAAGCAAGTACATGGGGGCCACCCCACTAAGCTACCCGCAACGAAGTCGGCCGGTCTCCGAGACGGACTCAGGGTTTGTGTAGCCGGCTGTAAACGACTGGGAACCCGAAAGTGTGACTGGGCTTGTCGATACAGCGAAAACGGGTCACGGTCCTAAACAGTACAGGTGCAGTACCTCGCACAATTTAAATTAAGCAGTAAAGCATGGCATAAGTACAGGATAGTAATAAAGCCCCAAACTAATTGTGGCCCCCGGTACAATACTTTGAAATCAGGTACTAATCGATGGGGGTGCCCACACACCCCACCTGTGGTTAGCGCGCTCGATCTCGGAACAGGTGTCAAGAACTCGGGGTCCTACGGGACACTAGTGAGCGGTTAAAAACCAAATAACATCTATTGCCCACCTGTGCCTCTGCATTATTTACCTACTTCAATTTTAGTTATTAAACAATAATTAAAGTCTTGATCATCTCCAACATTAAACCTGCGGCAAAACTCCAACAACTGAGGTACTTGACGACACACAACAACACTTGAGCAAGCGACTACGACGCGCAAGTCCAACTATCTACCAAACAACCGGTAATAGGATGTGTCCAAGGCAATATAAGGCTGCAAGGGATATCGCGGGCACGAAAACTAGAGCATCGCAACCCAGATAGCAATAGATCAACAGGAGGGAATAAATACTATAAAAGTAAGATAGGTAGAAAGGGGGAGGTGCTCGCCTGAAAACATTGCCGAAGGTTCATCCGAAGATCGGGTCGACACTCACATCAACTCATCGGCCTAATCCGTGAAGAAGCAAAGCACTAGAAGAAACACCGGATGGACTATTTAATGCTACGGTAGAAAATCGGGCATGATGCATGTATGATGTATGACATGGCAAAGGTGCGATGCGATTAGGACATATTAAGCGGAACCGGGGTCCCGATAATTTATTAGATGGTTCAAGTTATTTATCTACCCCGCAAATTAAGTGTTGGGTTAACAGGGAGAAACATGGTACCGGTTCGCTACACCAATTTAAATGGAGTCCGGAATAAGCCAAAGATATCCCGCATATAGACTCCATATTTAATTATGAGATGAATCGGCATAATGCCCCCAACCCTCAGACAAGTATGCATGCATGAACAATTTAATATGCATCAACTGATAATGTAATAATATAAAAATAATGGGGGTCTCGGATAGGGAATCACATTAGGGTTCGACGAACTTGGGCTCCGCGGGGTTCGGGGTTGGGTCTCAGGGTCCGGATCTGGGGTTCGGTCTCGGCGGGATCGTTCTCGGATAACAGAGTAGATCTTGGCGTTCCGTGAAGAAGGACTAGGTCCGGCGTCGGGGCGCATCGGATTCGTCCTGGTCGGTGTCGATCTTGTCGTTGCGAAGATCTTGTCGGGTCCGCGCCATCGAGTCGGTCTTGGCATTCGGGGCGAAGAACTTGGTGTCCTCGAAGAAGTACTTGGCGCATCCGTGTTGACGACCTTGGCGTCCGAGAAGGAAGTACTTGGCGTTCCGGGAAGAAGGTCTTGCGGATCCCGTGATTTCGGTTCCATGAAGGCGTGCTTGTCATCCGTGATGGCGAACTCGATGTCCCGAGAAGAACCTGTCATACCGGCGGCACCGGATCCTCGTAGGAGGGCATGGCGTTCTAGGATGGAGAACTTGTCGTTCCGAGGGTTCAACGTCGATGGTTCATCGGGTTCGGGTAACCGGATCCGTGAGGGAGAACATGTCGTTCCGGGAAGGAGACCTTGGCGTGTCGAGTGTTCAGTCTTGCATCTCCGGTGGCGACGAGAACCAAATTGATTCCTGTAGTATCCCTGTCTGCGCCAATTCCGTTGAAAAGAGGGATCGACCTAAAGTACCCCGAGCACCCAAGCACGATCAGAATACCCGGCCACAAGTAACGGACCAATCCTCCACACAACAGAAAACCATCGGCAGGGAGTAGGACAGAGCGGCGGTGGACTGAATCGAGTAGAAGCTAGATCGTGGTTGACCGGTCGCTGTTGCGCATGGAGAGTCGGGGTCGGGGGTCGGCGCAGGTCGCTGCTGCACGTGGGGAGGTGGGCTCGGTGGTTGGCGCCGGTCGCTGCTCCTGGGGAGGCGGACACGATGGTCGGCGACAACTGCATGTGGAGAGGCGGGCTCGGGGAGGACCTCCTGGCGGCGGTGCTCTGCGTGGCAGGGCCGGTGGCTTGAGGTCGGCCGGAGCGGAGAACGCGGGGCGGACGAGGAGGTGGCCGCGAGAGGCGCAGGTGGCCGGCGGGGTTCCACGGCGGCGCGGCCGGAGCTTGCGAGGGGAGAGGCAGGGGAGCTCTTGGCGGGCGGAGGTGGTGGCGATGGCGCCGGGAGGAGCAAGGTCGGTGGCGACTCGCCGGAGGGCGTCGGTGCGGGCCGGCCGGAGCAGAGGCGAGAGGGGCGGGCCCCGGCGGAACTTGGCGGCGGGGACGAAACGGAGGAGGGGCCCGGCGGTCGGTGCTCGGGCGGGAAAGATGCGGACGGCCGGGGGCGGGCGACGGCAGCGGCAGGGGACCGCGAGGCAGAGGAGAGGAGAGGATCGAGGGAGGTTGGGGAAAAGCGAGGAGGGAGAGGGGGTGGGGCGCGTCGGTGGGGGAGGGAGAGGCGGGGTGGGGCCAGGGGAAGTGGGGCCAGGACGGTGGGCCTGGGGCGGTTGGTGGCGACCAGGTGGGGGTTGGGATGCGCGCCCAGGTTCGGTGGTCCACGCGCTGGGGCGCGCGCGAGGGCGGGAAAAATTGGTGGCGGCTGGGGCAGTGGGGTGGGGCGAGGTGGCAGAAGGTGGTTGGTGGAAGGAGGGAGGATAGCTGAGGTGGCGAGCTCCGATTGGGTGGGATGAGGTGGAGGAAGGGTGGGCAGATTAGGTTGGGGTAGGAAAAAGGGTTTAGGTAGACCGGTTTTGTACTGGGGGTGGCCGACTGGGTCGGAACGGCCCGGTTCGGCTGCCCCCCTAAAATAATTAAACATTTTATTTATTTAAAACGGGGCTTTTGGAAAACCGTTGGTAGACAAAGCAAAAAATTCTGGAGACCCGGGTTTTAATTTGAAATCAAGACGGGGCGTTTAGAAAACAAAAATAGGTTTTTCGAAAATAGTTTTATTCAAACAAATGCAAGATGATGACGATGCTCAAATGCAATGTGGCATGATGACATGAGCATGCGGTCATGATGAGGCAATGCACAAAAATAACGCGATTTTCTAGTAGTGGTTTTTGCGGGGCGCCACAATGGACCCGTAGTCCAGAGATGAACTACTCACGCATCACACTGGAGGCTTGCATGATGATGAAGAAGGCCTCCAGGGTGAATTCCCCTCTTCGGCAGGGTGCCGGGAAGAGGTTCAGATCCCTCCCGATCTAGGGATGGAGAGGACGGCGGCTACAGACTCTTTCGTGGAATTTTGATCGGGTACTTAGGGTTTCCGTATCAGAGGCAATATATAGGCGGAAGGAGAGGCCGAGGGGGTGTCTGGGCTGGCCACACCCCCCTGGCGCGGGCCAAGCCTGGCCGCACGGCCAGGTGGTGTGGCCGCCCTCTGGCCCTTCTCCGTCTCGTATTCTGGCTCCAAGTGTCCCCCGGTAAAATAATAACTTTGGCTTTTGTCCCGTCCAATTCCGAGAATATTCATTTTCTGACTTTCCTAGAACCAAAAACAACAGAAAACAGGTAGCTGGCACTGTGCCTCTTGTTAATAGGTTAGTCCAAGAAATCATATTAAAAGTACTCCAAAGTGTGGACAAAACATAAGAAAGTAGATAAAACCAAGCATGGAACATAAAAAATTATAGATACATTTGCAATGTATCAACATCCCCAATCTTAACTCCTGCTCGTCCTCGAGTAGGTAAGTGATAAAAAGAAAGAATAATTTTTGAGGTGACATGCACCATCATAAACTTGATCAAAGTATTTTGTAAAACATTCAAAGCTGGGATCATAGTACTTCAATCATAACATGAAAGAAAAAGTTCTAGCAATAAGACAAAGAAACTATGTTGCAACATGAAAAGGCACAAACAAAAGATTCATGAATAACAATGCTTTGCAAGACGTTTGTTTGTTTCTCATAAAGAAAACATAGCATAGTGGTATTTAGCTTGTCCCTCATAGAGTAGCAAACATAAATGCATAGGACACCTTCAAAGTTCATAAGAGTGACTAGATACAAATAGTTTAAAACAAGCAATATCAAGGTATGCATCAATCAACAAGTCTTGGGACAATGCACACAGAACTAAGAATGGCCACTATGCTCTCAAAGTAGGTGCATAAAGATAGAAGGTGGAGACTCAATATATATAAGTGGAAGAAAGGCCTTCATAGAAGGAAGTAGGGATTCAAGTTTCATAAAGAGCTTCCAAAAATTATGGTACTTAATAGCTTTCAGCTCTCATTGCCCCTATCATAAGCATCTTGAAGTGATTAAGGTTAAAGTGAACAAACTATGATGTATATGCTTGACGAAGTATAAGTTAGAAATCTCATGTCCCTTGAATACGAGGGCCGCTCCTCATGCTACTCAAGTTTAGTCACCGGTAAGTTCTTGTCATCATATGTACATGTGTATCATAGAGAACCGCCAACGGGGTACCCCTTGCCCGATGATACAGAAGAATCCGCATATCAAAATGACAAGGCAAGCAGACAATGAGCATCTCAGCAATCTTCTTATTTACCATGGGAATATGGTGCTTTTTCTCTCTTTCCTCTTTTCATAATCTCTTTTTTTCTCTTTTTCTCAATATAGGACTCTTTTTTATAAGAAGAATGCTTCATAGACAGCTCATTATGGTTACGCTGCAGGTTTCCACCATGTCAGCATGGATTCGACCAGCGGCCCAGGCGTTTCTCTAACACATATACATAACACCATGGACTTACAAGCTCCCCTTTCATTTCACACCGACGACATCCATAGACAAAAGAGCATGATATCAACTAGGTACAAAGTACCCGTGCAATGTTGAAAGAGTTCCCCATGACAGCATGGTTCTGCTAATCCCCAACAAATAAGTGCAAGCATATACAACACATACGACACAATGGTTCAAGTTTATTAAGGGCAAGAAAAGTAAAGTGTGCCATCAAATTCGTGAGAGCTTTAATCACTAGTTTTCTCATAACAAGTTTAATTTGGAAGGTAAACAAAAACATGAATATACTTGGAATAGCATATGCTAGTAGGTAGGTATGGTGGACTCTTTGGAATAACTTGGTTTAAGGAGTTGGATGCATGATTGGAACTCATACTTGGTTGTGGAGGCTAGCAAAAGACTGGGAGCGACAAACTAAGAGAGCAATAATGGCCATAATCATGCAGAGCGACAAAACATCATTGATCAAAGCATAAAGTGATACTACAAGTTGAAAACTAAAGGATCATAAAGGCTTATGGTGACTTGGGATAGTCATAACATGGTGTGAGCATGTGCCAAGTCAACCCAAATAAAGCATTAAAGGAGAATACCACAATACTATGCTTTAATATGCTAAAACAACGTATGATTCATCCAAGGCACAATAAGCAATCTTAATTGTTTATAACAAGTCATGCTACAGCAAAGAATACTAAGCATAAAGCCAAAACAATATCAAGCATGTCATGACAAAGCATAGGCCACAGTGAAAAACAAGCTCTCTTTAACACTTAAGCATGAACTTTCCTACTATTTTCCAAACCAAACCAAACTATTTGAAAACCAATGTATGAAAGAGCGGGTCCAACCAATTTATTCAGCAAACTAAGCAAACAAAGCAAACTAAAAACCAAAACAAAAACGAAAAAGAAGACGCTCCAAGAACAACACAACTGTGCATGAAGCAATAAAAATGAAGCGTTTGGAAGAAACCTGGGATTTTTATTGATGAAGAGGGGAATGCCTCGAGCATCCCCAAGCTTTGATGCTTGTACTTCTTGGATATTTGTTGGGGTGTCACGCGTGGCATCCCCAAGCTTGAGCTTTATTCCATCCATCATCTCATTACTCATTCCTTCCATACACCTGAAATTTTTCCTTCATACAAAACTTCACACAATCTTTATTTGCAACATTAGTGAACTCAAGATAATAAGTCTTTAGTTTCAGTTCCAACACCAATAAAACTTCCAGTTAAACACAAGATACTGTAGCACTTCTCTCAAAAATCTCAATTCCCCAAAAGAACTCAAAAAGGAGCCAACAAGAAGCAAATGCAGAAAATGGCAGAAATCTATCAAAACAGAACAGCAGGTAAAGACGAATTTTTTCGAAGACCTTCTGTTGCTCAAATCAAAAAGTGTTGAGCTAACAAAAGTTAGATAACAACCTGGGGCAGAAGCACAAAAATTCACGCCTCAAAAGGACACACGAATTTTTACGGTGAAGCATAGAAATCTGTTTCGGGACAACAACTTTCCCAATCATTACTTCTCTCTCATTAGAGGTTACTCTTGGCACAAAAAGCAAATAAAAAGGATAAGGAGCGGTTATTACCGAAGTAATAACTTCCAAGACTCATCTAAAACTTTTGGGTTATCTCCCTATAAGTACTTTTCTTTAACGCCTTTAAGTTAGGCATAAGAAGCAAGAAAAAGAATCAAGTGTTCTCAAATGAAGAAGCATTAAAACCAAATTTCTTGCCCTTACCTCTCTTACTTTTATTCTTAACCTTGGGGAACATATGATTGTTTGGTGGAGAAGCAAGGTGCATGGTCCCCTTTCCCACATCTATTATTGCTACAAGGAGTTCTAATAGGACCATCCAAGTGTAATTTGTCCTTTTCCTGCACATTCAATAACAAGATAATTAGTAGAAATCATTTTCCCAAGGATATTTGTAAACACTCCTTCAACTACTCCAATAGGTAAAATTGTAGCATTATTAGCAAGAAATATTTCTTTTCCTCCTTCAGAAAGCCCCCAAAGATTCAAAGATTCATAAATATCTTTGGGCATAAGTCAAAATTCAGACATGATATCACAGCGAGCTTCAAAAGTTTCATTATTTATATCAATCTTTACTGTGGGGATCCACTTTGATGGTTCAGAATTTATTGGAACATAATTATGATGCTCTCTAAGCATATTATAGCAATCTTTCAATCTAGAAGTGCTGGTCTCAAGAGTATTCAATCTAGCAAATATGTTTATGAAAGAAGAATCAGATTTGCTAGGCAAGTTATAAGTAAAGATCAACTTCTTTATGGCATTAATAGCATCATCCTCATTACATTGGAGGAAATCTCCTCCCACAACAGCATCCAAAGCATATCTATTGCAAAGACCAATTCCAAGGTAAAAACTGCTAAGGAACAAGCTTTGGGTCATTTTAGGTTTAGTTTTCTCATGTAGATCAGAGATTCTAGACCAAGCTTCTTTGAAACCCTCTTCAATTCCTTGTTTAAAAGTGAAAATCATTTCCTCAGGTGACATAGTGATTGGAGCAATGCTAGACATAATGGCAACTTAAGATAGGTACTAATTTTTTTTGTGTTTTCAATAAAGAAAGCAAACTTGTAAAACTATTTTTGTGTGTTTTTGATAAAGAAACAAGCAAACAAAGGAAAAGTAAACTAAGCAAAACAAAAATAACAAAGTAAAGAGATTGGTTATGAGGGACTCCCCTTGTGAAGATGCCCTTGACTCCCCGGCAATGGCGCTAGAAAATATGCTTGATGGCCCAAAATATATCGACCTCGTTGGGGAACCCCAAGAGGAAGGTATGATGAGCACAGCAGCAAGTTTTCCCTCAGTACAAAACCAAGGTTATCAATCTAGTAGGAGCAAGGAAACACCCCAAAGGTGTTGCTAGCTGAGCCTTGGCAGGGCGCACTACCAGTGCTAGTAGCAACGTGGAGACCTGCACAACACAACCACAGAACTTCTGCCCCCAACTTGCGATGAGGTTGTCAATCTCACCGGTTTTGCTGAAAACAAAGGATTAAATGTATCAAATGGAAGGAAGTAATAGTTTGTAGAAAGAAACACAAAGCAGTAAACAGTTGATTGTAGATTGAATGTAAAAGAAAGGACCGGGGTCCATAGTTCACTAGAGGTGGCTCTCCTTAAGATAGATAACATGCTGGGTGAACAAATTACAGTGGGGCAATTGACAAACATCAAGAAAGCATACAAGCATATACTAATCATCTTGACGCCTTTGAGATTCGATTGGGCATTACAACATTATACATAGACCACCATCCAACTGCATCTATGACTAATAATCCACCTCCAGGTTATCATCCGAACCCCCTCCAGTATTAAGTTGCAAGCAACGGATAATTGCATTACGAATTGCGTGTAATGTAAACAATACGATTGTACTATGAATAAAGGATTGTTGTTTTCTCCCTAGTATCAACAGCACATCTAGTACCTTAGAGATTTCTATCACTTCCCTAGATTACCAGAGGCATGAACCCACTATCGAGCATAAATACTACCTCTTGGAGTTGCTAGCATCTACTTGGCCAAGATAGCTACTAACAACGGAAAGCATGCAAGATCACAAATAACAAAGACATGATAGAATCAATAATCAATCTGAAATAGCATCTCAGTATCCATCGGATCCCCGCAAACACAACATGCAGAATTACAAATAGATGATCTTGATCATGAATGAAGCTCACAAGATCTAAACATGAAAGCACAAAGGAGGAGAACCAGCTATCTAGATACTACATGGACCTGTAGTCCAGAGATGAACTACTCATGCATCACACCGGAGGCTTGCATGATGATGAAGAAGGCCTCCAGGGTGAATTCCCCTCTCTGGCAGGGTGTCGGGAAGAGCTTCAGATCCCTCCTGATCTAGGGATGGAGATGACGGTGGCTACAGACTCTTTCGTGGAATTTTGATCGGGTACTTAGGGTTTCCGTATCAGAGGCAATATATAGGCGGAAGGAGAGGACGAGGGAGTGCCTGGGCTAGCCACACCACCCCCTGGCACGGGCCAAGCCTGGCCGTGTGGCCAGGTGGTGTGGCCGCCCTCTGGCCCTTCTCCGTCTTGTATTCTGGCTCCAAGTGTCCCCTGGTAAAATACTAACTTTGGCTTTTGTTCCGTCCAATTCCGAGAATATTCATTTTCTGACTTTCCTGGAACCAAAAACAGCAGAAAACAGGCAGCTGGCACTATGCCTCTTGTTAATAGGTTAGTCTAAGAAATCATATGAAAAGTACTCCAAAGTGTGGACAAAACATAAGAAAGTAGATAAAACCAAGCATGGAACATCAAAAATTATAGATACATTTGCAATGTATCAGTACGTCATGCAAGTGGCGTAGAGAAGCGCACGCATTCGTCTAGTAAATATGTTAAGAACAAACACTAGTATGGATCTAGTAGTTAACATGTTGTCATGGAGTAGAAAAGTGACTTGATGTTGATCTAGATGAGCTAGTGGTGTATCTTGTTCCTTGTTCTTCTAGTAAGCTAGATATTTCTTGGAACTTGTCCTTCTTGATCCTAGATGAATCTCCTTCTAGGCTCCTGTTATGGCTCCTACTTCTTGATTTATTTACTATTGTACACTTGATGATCTATTATTGGCAAGCATCATTCTCCAAACTCCACCTCCTTTGTTGGAATCCTCCTCCTCTATGCTATTGTCTTGACACGAGAGCTCTTGCTCTAGGTGATCATGAGATTTATGGTGATGTTTCTTTCTGATGGGTGGATGGTTTGGGAATGAACAGATAAGATCAAGTGATGTTCTTGGTGGTTTGGTGGTGAACTAAGATGAAAATGGACTGGTGGTAATAGCCAGTAGTTGAGTTGCGGCTGGGTTGCTTTTTTTATGTGTGCTTGGCTACTGCTGCTGTGTTTACAATAAACAACTTGCATGCAGTGACCATGATGCTTACATGTGGGATTCATTGGCTCAAGTTTCAATAGCTGGGATCTTCTGTTGAGGATCAGTTTGACTGGGAAGTTGGTATTATCTCTGATCTGGCTATCTTTCTTGTGGTTCCAAGTGTAATATACTCCTGCCTGTGATGCGCTAGTCTAAGGCAAAAACTTATAGGAACAGATACTACTGCATTTGACCCATGTTTAAATGCTCAATGATGCAATTGGTCATAGTATTTATATGCCAAGGTCTGACAGTAATACTAACACTAATCATCCCTTTTAGGTGTGTTCTTTTTATTTGATTGTTATGGAGGAATTCAAGTGAAGAAGAAAAGAATCCTAGAGATAAAGAAAGTAAATAGGGATTTAGTTTAGGGAGGATTCCATTTGAAATTAATTGTAATTTCCTTTTTATTCTTTATTGTAATTCCTATTTTGTTTAGAAACTTTAAAGACAATGTAATATTGTATATTATTAATTAAGTTAAATTTTATCTCTTTTCCAATTTGGGATTTGCAATTATTTGTACCTTATTTATAAATAAACATTCATTCTTTATTTATTATTGTAATTCAATTATTATTTAAAATTCATTTTCACTTATTTTCGTATTAAAATATATCATTTGATTACTCAATTACTATGACTCATATTTGAATTGAATTCAAATTACTCTTCCCCAAAACACAAAGGTTCCACAAAGGTCATGTCAAAATCCATCACAATTGCCCTGATGTTTCCATCAGAATAAGAGAAACCTCGATCCCTCTACACTTCTTTTAATTTTGCACAAAAATTCTTCAGATTTTCTTATGCATGAATGCAATGCACATACCTCTGGTCTCAACTTCTCTGACCTAAAACCCTGGGATGTTACAGTCTCTCCCCCTTAAACTAAACTCCGTCCCTGAAGTTTGTATGCTCTTACGTTTCGAAATGCAAGACTGGCCTTTGTGGATCATAATAATTCTCAAAATCCATAATGAATATATCCTTCCTCGAATATCCTTCTGACTCAACAATAGCCAACTGTCAGCTCCATTGGACATTGTGATTCCTTTGAATCCAATACTGCTGCTTCTATTAGGTCTTTTTGAGCGTCTTTAGATTAGGACATCTTCTGTTAGATATTATTATTACTAGCAGTCCTACTTAAACTTACTTTCTTAGTCACTAACCCCCTATTGGATAAGTGTTTGGATTTTAGAAAGTCTCACTAAGATAAGGCTTTGTCTTAGCCTTTGGCCAACTATAGTGGTGATACTAATATTCATCGCTTACTTTCTAAGAATGTTTTGGACTCATATAATCCAAACCAGTCATAGTTTCCTATTCAAGGTTTGTTTTGGTACTCTAAATCCAAACTTAAGAATAACCCAATTCTTGGTTACATGCTATCTGGTCTTTCCAAGGTTAAACTATTTTATCCCCTTCAAGCTTTAGCCTAACTAAATTTCATAAGCTTCTTAATAACTCATTCACCACTTCTCTGACTTACTTTTATTACTTAACTAAACATCTATCTCTTATTATCTTGAGGAATAAACTTCAATTTCCGTGATGTCATACTCTTGAGAGTACTGTTATAGTGATGACTTATAATAACCTTGTGAAAATAAGGTCTATCAGAATCATCATTTAGGATTTCTCCCAAACTTTACTCCAAATATCGAAGTTCGATTCTTGTACTTCATTGTTCAATCTCCCCTTAGGTTTTATAATACTCTCTAACTCCGTGTATACGACCATTTGGTTTCCATGGTTAGGACATTGCTCTATACATGCCTTGCATTTACACCTCTATATGATTTCACGGAGGAAATCAATGGCATACGCACACAACTGTGGATATCTGAGGTGAATTTTATGAACCACTATTCATACCTAAAAGTTCTTTATCTCTTCTAAAGGTAAGTATATTACCTAAGAGATCTTAAATTAGGTGACACTAAGGCTCTTCCATCATTATCTGCCTTACTTTCAACTTTCAGGACATCAACTATTGTGGTATTGTCGACGAGTACTCCATGGATGGTTCCTCACAGAGCGTGTTTAGAGACGTAGGGTAAAGAGGCAAGTTTGTGGGTATGAGGTTACACGGCTTACCCAGGTTCAGATCCCATAGTGGTGGCGGAATCCTACTCCTGCTATAAATGACTATAATGGCAATACGCCGAGTTAGAGAGATCGTAAGGTTAGCTATCCGAGATTGTGTGTGTGTGATCATTGTGCCCTAAAGGCTCCCAGAGGTCCGGCTTATAAAGAGGCCAGATCCTAGTTTTATAGGGGTAAAGTCCATCCGGACAGGTTATAAAGTCCTACAGTAATACTATCTAGTCTTCGTGTCTTGTACTCCAAGGCTCTGGCTTCATCTATGTCGGCGTCGTAGCCTCCCTATATCCGTCATGGACCTCCCATCTAGATCCATCTAACTGGGCCGCCCAGCAGGCCATAGGTCTTCCTACCAACTGTGAGCCACCCGGGTTATACAGAATAGAGCTATGCTATGGTGATACCCATTATGCATATCCCCAACAGTATCCCTTGGAGAACTTTGATATCTTGCGTCGTCTAGTTGCTTCATGTATTTGAATACTCCAACTAGGTGATGTTGGCAAACTTGGCAAGCAATATCTTGAAGTTCTCCCAAATTACACTGCAAATTCTCTTCTCCATCTTCAACTTGAAAGTCGAAGAATCATAGAGTCTTGATCATTTCTTAGGTAGTCGGTGATCTTTCGGTCACACCAAAGATTATTCAGACATGACATATCCATATAAGTTGTTAGGAAGATGACGTAGGGCACATCCTATGCTGCCCCAAAACTCATAACAACTAGTGAATAATCATGTTATTTTCCCGTGCAAGAAATCTGAAACATTGGCGGTAGTTACGGGGACATGGCAAAATTACCGTGCATGTTCTCATACACATATCCCACGTCTAATACAACGGATTCCCACTTGCATGAATCTTGATGCTAGGGTTATATAGGTTACTATGTTGGTAATTAATCGCATTCACCTTCCTCTCCCTAGACTTCATCTTCTTCCTCGTGACGAGCAACACTTTGATCTCCCGAGCAAGAAACCCTAGACCCCAATCCCATCTCTCACCTCCACCTTATCCAATGTCGAGCTACAGCCATCCCTCCTCCACGGTGCAACCCAACACTCAAACCGAGCCATCTCAGGAGGTGACTATGCCCAAAGAGGGGTTGGTTATCCCGGTCACCTTCGTGGTGGAAAAATCCACCGGCGGTGACCACAAAGTGGTGGCGCAAGACCATCTAGAGGAGGAGGAGGAGGACGTGGATTCTCAATGCGGAGAGTGGAGGGGGTCGAAACTCACTCCCGTAGAGCTCAAAGACCTCGTCAGTGAGGGGTACCTCCCATTGACAGAGGGCCTCAACTGGTGGCTGGCACCGGCCAACGAGGTCATCCCTTCTGCACATGCCGGGGAAAAGGTGTACCACAAATCCCAACCAGTGCATGGCGTATCCTTCCCAGTATCCGACTTCTTCCTCGAGGTACTGGATCAATTCCGAGTTCTTCCCCACCACCTCTCTCCGAATAGCATCCTTATCCTTAGTAACTACATAGATTTGTTCGAGGGATATATTAGAAATAAGCCTAGGTTAGATATCTTTGTCTAATTCTTTATCGTCAAGAGGGAGTCAGGTACTAGCAAGGATGAAATCTCCAACTTCAGATCCATCAGCTTTAAGATTCGTCCAAAGCGGAGGTTTCCTGACATCGTCGGCCATGAGTCCGTCAATAACTGGTAGGAGACCTAATTCTATGGTCCATACATTCCCTTGACCAGTCGTCCCTCTAGATATCCCGAAATTTTCTATGGTGCTGTAGTAGAATCTCCCACATGGCAGACCAGAGCCGTCCTCCCCTCTGACAATGAAGCTTCCCGCATCGTAAGGCAAATTGTGTGGCTCATAGACGGGCGTGACCGGATTGTATCTAGCTATGTGCTAGTTCACAAGACGGATCCAGCCCCTGCAGCACCGCTCTGACTTGATGCATAAGTACACTAGAGACATGAAGGATCCACTTCGCATCTCTCAGAACAACTTCTCTAGTGACTCCATCAAGATTCGGATGAAGGACATGGTCAAGAAGGATAGGAAGCGTGGCTTCGCCATCACCTACGACATGTTCGAGAACGACAAATGTCTAGAGGTAATCTTTTTCATATACCATCTATTATCCAGAGTTTCTACGATTTGGTTCCATCAATCACACTTCTAACAAGAACTCTTCCGTCATCTTATGGGTATGGACGAGTTAGACATGGATCCTCAAGTCTATGATCCCAAGCTTAAGGATGTGATGGTCTTGTCAGATGACGAGGCCTCCAAGGATCTAGTTTCTCCAACAACGAGGAAGCGGAAGGGCTCCACCCCTAATGTTGTTACCGAGGGCAAGAAGAAAAAGAAGTCGGAGGATGTAGCCTCCAAGAAATCTAACGCCTCTAGAGGCAAAGAAATTAAGAAAGAGTGTTGACATTCCTTTGACGAAGGCACCAGCTGCTGTGTAAGTACTTCTTAACTCTAACTTTATCTATTGTTCTGATTCATTCTTGTACTTATACTTTTAAACTTGTACATTTCAGGAAGAGGAATGTTGTGTTGAAACGCAGTTCCAGATACATTAGGGAGTTCATCCCGAAGCCATCCCATTAACTCTTGTCGTCAACGTTCCGTCAACATGCTTGTTGGCCCAGGAGGATCCTCCACCACCACTGCTACTCCTGAACTCTCTAACATGGATATAGATGTTATTCCAAGCCAGGACCCTTCAACGTCGGTAGATGTTGGAGTGACTCCTCCGAGTACTCAGGGGACACAGGAGAGTGCTCCCACATTTGAATCAGCTGAAGCTTTGGCTAAGGATGGTGAACCAAGTGGTAGGGAGCTAGTGGTAATGGCAGCGGGAAACCCAGCAACCAGCACAATAACAGGTTCCCATCTAACTCCTTCATCATCCGACTAAAGAGTAGCAATGGCCTCCTTGAAGTTATGCCCTAGAGGAAACTAATAAAGGGGTTTATTATCATATCTCATTAGTTCATAATAGTTTTATATCATGCTATAACTGTATCAAGTGTAAACACTGATACAGGTGTGGTATATAAACAAATCTAGGTCCCTATTAGCCTCTGTTCAACAAGTTCATTGGGTAGCTGATGATCAAGGTTTCCTGATCATGGTGCTTCTATAGCCAACTGACAATGAAGTCATATCATCTAATATGGTGTGATGGACATTTCCCACCAATGATGGTTGCAACATGATCATGTCACTTAGTTCACAGTTGCAATTGTCGGAAACAGAGTGTTCTAATCCTTAGACCATGAGATCATATTAATCACTATTACCTAAGTATTGCTTTGACTGCATCAACCATCATGTCTGTAAATGGGTGACCATAAAGGTGCATGTTGGGTATTCCGAAGGGGCATGTTTATGCCTATGCATAAATATCGGGATTTGTTCTCCTGTGTGATGGGAAGATACACTGGGCCCACTCAGCGAATTGCATCCATAAGATGTGCAGCGTATGACTAGGTCATGGGGATGGAATTTTACGTGAACGAGTAAAACAGTACTTGTTGGAAATAGGATTGAACAAGGTAGCATGATATCGATGCTCAGATCTCGGACAAGTCTAGTATCGAATAACAAAGGGAAATGGATATATCATTTAAGGATCGACACAAAGGTGATTCGTGGAGTGCATAGGAGTCAATATAGGCATCCCCGTCCCGCTATTGATCATTGATCAAAGGTCATCTCGATCATGTATGTGACATTCCCGAATTGCAGGGAAACACGCTTAAGGGCACTACGACTCTTAGAGATCTTCCTGTAAGATGGAATCACAAAAGAGAGAGAAAATGGAATCATTTCGAAAGAGATCCAAAGTTGTTCGGAGAAAGAAAGAAAGGAAAAGACTGAAAGGTGTTTAGGATAAATGGCAATTTATAATATGGATTTATTATATGTTAATTGTGAACTAATATATACTAAATAAATATTTAAATTAATATGTATGGGAAACTTCCTCAATAGACCAAAAACTCGGAGGGAATTGGCCCAGGAGGAAATCATGCGGAAAAAGGGAAGAAAATAACATATAGCAGAAACAACCATAGCTGGGTTGAATTACCTTGGCCCACGCAGGCAGACTGGAGCTTAGCACCACATGGTGCAGCAGATAGTCTGTTGACACAGGTGGGCCACAGCCTCCCGACCCAACCTGGGCGCGGGGTTGCACGCTGGTGCAGGTGGGTGAGCGGGCGCGTGATGGGCCGCGCAAAGGTCCACCCGGCTACAGCTCCCCACCACCTTAATCGCTGCGGGCGCCAAACACGAAGATGGTCCACGAGCAGAGGCCGACCCACTCGGGTCGCTACTGCCGCCGCCTTGTAGCGCTTAGCAGGCCACGCACACGTCGGATGGCCCACTCGGGCGACGGCTAACCAAGCTGTTGTTGCTACCTGCGCTGCTGGCTACTGTGACGTGAGTGGGGTCGACCCACCCAGCTGCTCCATGTCAGCCTAGCCGGCTTTACCCCTTTTTTCCTTTATTCTTTGTCCTTTTATTAGTCCCACATGGGAAACCTTTGGTGGGGAGTAACCCTCTTCCACCTATATAAAGGGGTTCCCATAGGAGGGTTTAGACACACTAATCTAGATATTCTCTAAGGCACTTTTTCGTAGAGAATCCCCCCTCTCTCTCTTGTTGCCTCTACGGTGGAATGGTCACGGAGAAGGATTCTACACGCAAAGTCAACACCTCTGCGGCACGCCATTATTCTGCAGAGATTCCGAACAAGAGTTCTACTTCCGCAACCTCAATAGGGATCAAAGCCCTGAAATCATTGTCTTGCACCATATGTGTGCGATAACTCGGGGGGGATCTACCAATAGTAGCGACCTGATAGTCGTGCAAGGACATGGACAAGGGTTGATGTGTGAGGAGCTGTGCGACCTTGAGGTCGAATAGGTACGACTACATCATCCATGCTCCCGCATGAGCGTAACACGCTTACGGTCTATAAGGGTATGTTACCGATGTCTTCCTCTGTTACTGCATTACTTATTAGATAGATCCTGGTGTTAGGACGTTCCGTGTAGTAAATTTTTTGTTTTCTGCCACAGAACCCCTTCAATGGTATCAGAGCAGATCTATGTGTAGTATGCTAGTATGGATAGACACATGCAGAGTGTGGGCATTGATACTCTAGTTGTTACCTTCCCACATGTATTTGTTTATATCATGGAACTATGCAATGAAGCGGCCCGTACCGACCTTAGGCGTAATCTTACGCGAGACTGGTTCCATGTTCGACATACTGCTTGTGTCGTATAAGTGGCTAGGGGTGTCTGTCTCTCTCATAGTAGTTGATATAGAATCAACGGAATGCTCCGAAAGGGGTGTAGTATAGACAACTATTGGATCCATGTTGTGGTTGTAAGTTCATAGGTTGAAACGGTTCTATTGCGAAAGCCTAATAGCCACATAAAAACTACAATAGATAAAGTAGAGGCGTCTAACTTTATGTTGCAAGGGAGGCTTTGTGATGTGATATGGTTAGTATCGTGAAAAGGGTAAGGTAGTTTACTTTTCCTATTACTAATTCGTGTAGTAGTACTCATCGCGATGATGAACGACAAGACCGGTGGCATCATGGACTTTGCGTGGAACCAGTGGCCTAATGGAGATCATGCCAGAGCACCTGATGGAGATCATGGAGCATGAAAATAACCATGTCACGTCACATTTAGATTAGATGTGATTTAATCTTTGTGTGCATCTTGTTTGAGTTCTAGTGTTAGATACACAATGGTAGCATTTAAATAGGATGATCCCTAATTAATACCAACAAAAGTGTTCTCCCATTAGTGCACAACCACCAAGAAAGTTCATAGTTATGGAGCAGGTCGTGATGATCGGGTGCTAGACATCTCTGTGTTCACATACAGTGGGTGCAAGCCATGTATGCATAGTGAATACACTATGGTTGAGTTGGCGAGCCTAACATGTACAGACATGGCCTCGGAACACGGATATTGAAAGATCAAGCACGAGTCACATGGATGATGTGATCGATGGATATAGTCCACCCTGGAAGCCGCATCAAAGGCCATGATGATCGGGGATGATGTGGTGTAAAGGGGTCGTGTAATCACTAAACTGTCTTTAGGGATGATAGTTTAAGTGGGAGCTCATTTGTTAATATGATTACAAATTTGAACTCCAATTATGAACTTAGTCTAAGTCCTTTTGGAAATGTCTTGTATATTATGACGATTCCCAGAGTTCAGGACATCTTTGGTCCATTAATGAATGGCGAGAAACTTAAGTAGATGGGTCGAATTTCATTGACTGGTACTGATGAGGGGTAACCTCGGCAATTCCCATGATGATGGACTTAGGGTTTCATGGAAAAGAGAACGCTGGGGATTTCGTCGGATGTCAGGAAAACAATGAAGTCAAAGTCGCCTGAATATTGGGGAAATCGCACTATTACAAGTTGTCTTCTAGATTTCGGTACCCTCGCTTGGGCTTCTCCCGTCCTATATATAATAGGCCGGGTCTCAAAGCTGTATGTGGATAGGTTTCATACACGTATATTTACAATACCAACACGATGTCGGTTCGTAGTCTCTTTTCTAATACAGTCAAAGCCTTTGTCGGTTGCTTCCTTAGGCTATCATCTGAAACCTTCATGGGTCGTAAGCCTTTTACCCAATATAGGGTAGCGAATCATAAGTATCTGAGTAATCATACCCATGTCAGTAGCCCCCGAGACTCTACTTGAACCGCAGTTTCAGGTTGAGTCTCAAAATTTCTTTTTTCCTTATTTTATTTTATTTTATTTATGTTCCTTAATTTTTATTTTTGTAGGGATTTTGGTACAACGAGTCTGATGCTTCCGACGGATCGGGAATCAGTTAATTGCTCCTGGGCAAAAACAAGGTTGTCCTACATCAAATTCAAGTCCCCAGGCTCGAATCCGGAATTTTCTACTAGCGTAATTCAGTTTGAGTCGCTGAGGTCTTATCGAATACTGAATTTCAGCTTCTAATTTATCGGGTACCCAACGCGTCCATCGGGATTTTTCATCGTATCGTTGATACGGATATTTTACTGGCAGAGCGCATTCTTGTGCGATTACCAGGCCACACAAGACGAATCATGGGGTCTTACCTTCATGTTTATGAACACGGCATTCGGATTTTTTGTCGCGTCTGAGCGTGATCCGAGATTTTTGGCTTTATTCGCCAATATTTCTGATTTGATCAGATAGTTTTGATGCTTTATACTGGCTCCCGATGGGAGTAATCTTTATTTTGAGGATACCTTTTTGAGGATACACTAGTGTAAAACTCAAAGGTGTTTGCAATCATGAATATATTTTTATACACAACTGGATTTCTATCGGGTGCGTGCCAGCGCTCCCGATGGGAGTAGCCCCCGAGGCTATGTTTGGATGCCTGTATCTGGACATAGGCTCATAGTTGCTGTTAGCTTGATGGAAAACATTGATCTTTTGAACAATAAAAAGCTTAAGGTACGAATAACTTATCTCTTTATACATAAGGAGAAAAATTGATGATACATTATTCTTTGGGCGGATGGCCTCTAGCCATTGGCCTAGATATCCTGGCTTAAGAAGCCAAACTGTAACTCTTATCATATTGTAAGTAATCTTATGCGTAAAAGCATCATAGCTGTGCTACGTTCCATGGATTTGAGTAATTTACTCCTGTCTTCTTGTCTTGTAGTCGATATGCTCCTCCAGGAATAACTTCTGTGATGATGTATGGTCCTTCCCATGGCTATTCTAATTTCTTGTGGCCATCTTGCTTGAGGCGAAGAACTAGGTCCCCTACTGCGAAGGACCTAGGCCGCAATCTTCTGCTATGGTAATTGTGCAGGTTTTGCTGGTACATAGTTGCTCTTTGTAGGGCTTCATCTCGAGCTTCATCGAGTGCATCCACATCATCTTCAAGTGCTTCTCTTGATTCCTCTTCATCATATGCATCTACTCTTGGGGATTCATGTGACACCTCAACAGGAAGCATGGCTTATGTGCCGTGGACCAGGAAGAAAGGTGTCTCTTGTGTCGAATTATTTGGAGTTGTACGTAAACTCAATAAGATAGATGTCAATTCATTAACCCATGCTCCTTTTGCTCTGTCAAGCGGTGCTAGTAGTCTTTTCTTGAGTCTAGCAGTAACTAGTCCATTGGTTTTTCTACCTATCCATTTGTCTGCGGGTGCACTACCGAAGCATAGCTTACTTTGATACCCATCTCCTGGCAGTACTCCTTGAACTCATTGGAAGTGAAGTTGGTCCCATTGTCTGTGATGATGTTGTTCGGTACGCCAAACCGAGATACTATGGACTTAATAAAATTCACAGCCGAAGTCCCGTCTTGGGTGGTGACAGGCATTGCTTCAACCCATTTGGTAAATTTGCCCACTACTACTAGCAGAAAGACGTGTCCTCCTGGAGATGATTTGTGAAGTTTCCCCACCATATCGAGTCCCCACTGAGCAAAAGGCCAAGCCAAAGGTATAGGATTTAACTCAGCGGCGGGTGCTCCAGGATTTGTTGCGAATCATTGGCATGCTTCACATGTTCTGACGATATCTTTTGCATCTTGAACTGCAGTGAGCCAGTAAAATCCTGCCCTGAATGCTTTGGCAGCAATTGCTCGACTACTAGCATGGTGACCACAAACTCCTTCATGTATATCTTTGAGTATGATTTTTCCTTCTTCGGGTGTTACGCAACATTGCAACACACCCGAAATACTCCTCTTATACAGCTCCCCTTTGATTATTCTGAAGGCCTTCAATCTTCGGGTGATTCACTGGGCTTCTATCACATCTTCGAGTAGTTATCCCTTAGTCATATACGCTATATACGGCTGCATCCAGGTAAGCTCAATTAGCATGACCTCTCCAATTTCCTGCTCTCCTTCCTCGACGGCCTCTTCTATACTCTTGGTTTCTGATGGAGCCCTCGAGTCTTTTTGCGGATGCTTCTTTTTTCCTATTTTTGGTGCTACAATCTCGGAGGCTCTTTTTGCTTTGATGGATCGCTCCATTATTTCTTCCCAAAAAACTCCTGGTGGTATTGTAAGCATAAGGATCTGATGTTTGCTAGATTGTCGGCTTCTTCATTGCTTGCTCTCCCTATGTGCGATACTTTGCACCCATCAAATTGAGCTTCCACAATGCCATATAGATCTCGGTAAGCAATCATATTTTCGCTGACGGTGTCGCACTTGTTCATTGGTTGTTGTGCCACAAGGTTGGAATCTCCAAAGATTTTGCGGTGAGTCGCACCGCAAGCTTTGGCCATTCGCATGCCGTGCAACAAAGCCTCGTATTTAGCTTTGTTATTGGATGCGTTTGCAAAGCTCATCCAAAGTATAAAGCGCATTTTGTTGCCTTGTGGTGATACTAGTATGACTCCTGCTCCTGCTCCTTCCGTTCTTTTTGATCCATCAAAGTACATTGTCCAAGCACTAGAAAGATCTAGCGGACCCACACATTGCAACTCTGTCCATTATGTGATGAAATCCGGCAGAACTTGCGACTTGATTGCTTTACGCTTCTCATACGTGATATCTCGAGGGGATAATTCGATACCCCATAGAGAGACACGCCTAGTTGCCTCTGGATTGTTGAGGATGCTTGATAAAGGTGCTTCATTAACAACTATGATCGGATGTTCCAAAAAGTAATGGCGTAGTTTTCATGCTGTCATAAATACCCCATATGCTAGTTTTTGGTAATGTGGGTACCTTTGTTTGGATGGCGATAAGACCTCGCTCGGGAAATAGACTGGCCTCTGCACACCATGGGTTTTCCCTTCTTCGGGTCGCTCCATGACCAACACCGTGCTGACCACCTGATTTGTGGCAGCGATATAAAGCAGTAAAGGCTCTTTCTCTTTTGGCAACACGACAACAGGAGATGTCGAAAGTGTCCTTTTGTTATCTTCAAAGGCGCGCTGAGCTTCTTCCGTCCATTCAAATTTTTCCGATTTCCTCATAAGGGCGTAGAACGGCAATGCCTTTTCTCCTAATCTTGCAATGAAACGACTGAGTGCCGCTACCCGTCCTGCCAGCTGCTGCACGCCACGTAGATTTGTTGGCTTCTACATTGTTAGGATTGCTTGTATTTTCTCAGGATTAGCCTCAATTCCTCTGGTTGATACCAAATATCCGAGGAGTTGCCATACCGGGACTCCAAAGGAGCATTTCTTCGGGTTTAGTTTGATGCTAAACTTGTCGAGATTTTTGAATGTTTCTTTGAGGTCCTTGATGAGCGCAGATCCTTGTCTTGTTGTGACTATGACGTCATCGATATATACTTGTATGTTTGTGCCTATTTGGCTTCCCAGACACTTCTGCATCATCCGCTAATATGTTGCTCCGGCGTTCTTGAGGCCAAAGGGCATTGCTGTGTAGCAAAATACACCATAAGGCGTGATAAACGCTGTTTTCTCCTGATCTTCTTCCTTCATCCTAATCTGGTGGTATCCTGAGTAAGCATCCAAGAAATAAAGATGTTCGCATCCCGCGGTTGCATCGATTATTTGGTCGATTCGCGGCAATGGGAAGTGATTTTTGGACAATGCTTATCCAGTTTAGTGAAGTCAATTCACATCCGAAGTTCTGTAGTGTTTTTCTTTGGAACACATACTGGGTTTGCAACCCACTCTTCTTTTGTTTGTTCTTTGATAAAGTTGGCATCAGTAAGGCGATGGAGCTCCTTTCCAATGGATTTACGCTTTGGCTCTACGAAGCGACGAAGCGGTTTCTTTAGTGGCTTCGCCTCTGGGTCCAAATTTAATGCGTGCTCAGCGAGTTCCCTGGGAATTCTCGGCATGTTAGAAGGTAGCCATGCGAAAATTTCCTAGTACTCACGGAGGAAATCGATGAGTGCGCTTTCCTATGCGGGATCAAGATTGGAAGCCACAAATGTTGTTTTCGTCAGATCGACGGGGTGGATCTGTACTTCTTTTGTGTCCTTTGTGGTGTCAAAAGCCTGATCGGGATTGACACGTGCTACTTCCAGTGGTTCTGCTATTGCTGAAGTTTTGAGTTGTTCGAACTCTGTTGCCATCTCGAAAGATTCAGAAATTTTGTTAAACTCCATGTCACAATTGTCGGCACGTGTGAAGCTTCCTTTTACCGTGATGTTTCCTTTTGGTGCTAGCATTTTCATGACCAAGTATGCATAATGCGGTACTGCCATAAACCGTGCGAAAGATGGTTGTCCCAGGATCGCATGATATTGCGATGGCCAGTCCATGACTTCGAATTCGAGCTTTTCTCGCCTGAAATTTACTTTGGAACTAAAAACAGCGTTAAGAAATACTTTGACTAAAGGAATTTCGGCTTTACCTGGTACTATTCCGTGGAAAGATGTTTCTGTTGGCGTGAGATTTTCCAGGGGGTAGCCCATTGTTCGTAACGTTTTTGCGTAGATCAGATTTATGCTGCTTCACGCGTCCATGAAGACTTTGCTCATATCAAACCCGCCAATTTGTGCTTCAACTATCAAGGCTGAGTGACCTGGTCATGGGACCCGAAGCGAGTGATCGGCTCTGCTGAATGTGATTTCCTGCTCGAACCAATGGAGATATTCGGATGTGGTTGATGTTGTTGTTTCCGCCATATTGATTTGCCTTGTGATGAGCTTCTGGGTTCTGTTGGATGGACGCCCCTTCTGAATCATTAACATTGCCCCTTTTGACCTGGGGTATTCACCGTTTTGATCATTTGTGTTTTGTGGTGGCACTATTGGTGAGGGCGGGGGTGGTGCGCTGATGGCTAATGTGCCAGGCATAGATGCATATCCTCTGTTTGCTGCTTTAGTTGCTTTTCCACTACACAACTCTTGCATCTTCAAGAATATTCAGCGGTCTTTCATGAGATGGTTAGGTTGTCGCATGCCTGCTGAGTCGACGTAAAAGTGCATATTACAGGGTCCTTCCAGCATTTGCATTGCGGACATAGGTGGATCTCGAGCTCTTGGCTGGTACCGCTGTGTTGACTAGTTTCCTCCGACGTCATCTCTGTTATGGCGGTATCCGCCGTTGTGGTCGCTGCTTCCACTATTACCTTCATCCGAGAAACCGGCTGCAACGTAACTTGGTCATGTGTTTCCATCGTTGTTCCTTCTTCTTTTATCGCTTCCGCGTTTATCCCTGTCTTCTTCGGGTGATCGTGTACGCTTGTTATGTAGCGCGTCTTCTCCATCGGCCCAGCGATTTGCTATTTCCATTAGTTGTGCGATTGTTTTGGGTTTAACCCGTCCCAGTTCTTCTATGAATTCTCGGCGACGGAGGCCATCGTTGAAGGTGTCGATGGCCCTTTCGTCGGATATGGACTCAGCCGAGTTTTTATGATATTCCATTGTTGGATGAATGCTCTAATTGATTCCCCAGACTTTTGTTTGCATGCTCGTAACTGTTCCAAGGATGCAGGTCGTTAACGTGGATTGGAAGTGCCGGATGAACTTATCTTCTAGGTCATTCCAACTGCCGATAGAATCCTCAGGTAGCTGCCTGAGCCATGATCTTGCGGCGCCGGTGAGGTGCAGTTGTAAGCTTTGCATTGTGGTGGCTGTAGAGCTGCCTTGCAACTTGACAGTGGCCAAGTACTCTGCTAACCATGCTCCGGGTTCCTGGAATCCATCGTACTTGTGGTGGTCATGTGGAAGTGATACGTTGTAAATGTATCTATAATTTTTGATGTTCCATGCTTGTTTTATATCTACTTTCTTATGTTTTGTCCACACTTTGGAGTATTTTTATACATTTTTTGGAACTAAACTATTAACAAGATGCCACAGTGCCAGTTGCCTGTATTCTGCTATTTTTGGTTTCAGAAAATCTAGTAATGAAATATTCTCGGAATTGGACCGGACAAAATCCAAAGTCAATATTTTACCTGAAGCAACACGGAGTCCGTAGAGCAGTCGAAGGGGGGCCACGAGGCGGCCACACACTAGGGTGGCGCGGCCAGCCCTAGGCGCGCCACCACCTGGTGTGGTCCCCTCGATCCTCCACCGACCTTGCCCTTTCGCCTATAAAATCCTCCCAGGACGAAAATCGTATGTACCCGATCAAAATTCCACAAAAGAGTCTGTAGCCGCCGCCATCTCCATCCCTAAATCGAGGGGGATCTGAAGCTCTTCCTAGCACCCTGTCGGAGGGGAGAGATCACCTTGGAGGCCTTCTTCATCACCATGCCTGCCTCCGGTGTGATGCGTGAGTAGTTCATCCATGGACTACGGGTCCATGTAGTAGCTAGATGGTTGGTTCCCCTCCTTTGTGGTATCATGTTTAGATCTTGTGAGCTCTGTTCATGATCAAGATCATCTATTTGTAATCTTACATGTTGTGTTTGCGGGGATTCGATGGATATTGAGATGCTATTTCAGATTGATTATTGATTCTATCATGTCTATGTGATTTGTGATCTTGCATGCTTTCCGTTGTTAGTAGCTATCTTGGCCAAGTAGATGCTAGCAACTCCAAGAGGGAGTATTTATGCTCAATAGTGGGTTCATGCCTCTAGTAATCTGGGGAAGTGACAGAAATCTCTAAGGTACTAGATGTGTTGTTACTACTAGGGAGAAAACAACAATCCTTTGTCCATGGGACAATCATATTGTTTACTTTACACACTTTGCTTAATGCAATTATCTATTGCTTGCAACTTAATACTGGAGGGGGTTCGAATAATAACCTGAAGGTGGATTATTAGTCAAAGATGCAGTTGGATTACAGTCTATGTATAATGTTGTAATGCCCAATCAAATCTCGTAGGAGTCAAGATGATTAGTATATGCATGTATGCTTTCTTGGTGTCTGTCAATTGCCCCGCTGTAATTTGTTCACCCAACATGTCATCTATCTTAAGGAGAATCACCCTAGTGAACTATGGACCCCGGTCCATTCTTTTACCATCAATCTACCATCTATTTATTGTTGAATATTTACTTTCTGCAAGCAATTACTATCTTCCACACAATACGTTTAATCCTTTGTTTTCAGCAAACCGGTGAGATTGACAACCTCACTGTAAGTTGGGGGCAGAGTTTTGTGGTTGTGTTGTGCAGGATTCCAAGTTGGAAACAACACCTTGAAGGTGTTTCCTTGCTCCTACTAGTTCGATTACCTTGGTTTCATAACTGAGGGAAAACTTGTTGTTGTGCTCATCATACCTTCCTCTTGGGGTTCCCCAACGAGCTCGATATATTTTGAGCCATCAAGCCTTTTTTCTCGCACCGTTGCCGGGGAGTCAAGGACATCTTCACAAGGGGAGTCCCTCATAACCAATATCTTTACTTTGTTATTTTTGTTTTGCTTAGTTTACTTTTGCTTTGTTTACTTGTTTCTTTTATCAAAAACACACACAAAATAGGTGTACTAGTTTGCTTCCTTATATTAAAAACACAAAAAAATGAATACTCTTGAAAACACTAAGTTGTGTGACTTCACTAGCACCAACAACAATGATTTCATGTGCACATCTAATGCTCCACCTGTCCCTGAAGCTACTTTCTTTGAAATTAAACCTGCTTTGCTCAATCTTGTTATGAAAGAACAATTCTCTGGGGTTGGTACTGAAGATGCTGTTGCTCACCTTAATAACGTTGTTGAACTTTGTGAGATGCAAAAACATAGGGATATAGATGGAGATATTATTAAGCTTAAATTGTTTATTTCTCTTTGAGAGGAAAAGCTAAAGAATGGTTGCTATCCCTAACTAGAAATAGTATTGATTCTTGGACTAAATGCAAAGATGCTTTCATTGGAAAATACTATCCTCCTGCTAAGATTATATCTATGAGAAGTGAAATAATGAAATTTAAACAATCTGATAATGAACATGTTTCTCAAGCTTGGGAAAGAATGAAATCTTTGGTAAAGAATTATCCCACTCATGAACTGACTGCTTGGATGATTATCCAAACCTTTTATGCAGGACTGAATTATTCTTCAAGAAATCTACTAGTTTCTGCTACTGGAGGTACCTTTATGATCATTCCTTTGGGTGTTGCAACAAAGCTTTTGTATAATATGATGGTTAACTATTCTGAATGGCACACTGAGAGAGCTCCACAAGGTAAGAAGGTAAATTCTATTGAAGAAACCTCCTCCTTGAGTGATAAAATTGATGTTATTATGTCTATGCTTGTAAATGGGAAAGCTCATATTGATCCAAATCATGTTCCCTTAGCCTCTTTGGTTGCTCAAGAAGAGCAAGTTGATTTGAACTTTATTAGAAATAATAATTTTAGCAACAATGCCTACATGAATAATTTTGGTAATAACAAGTATAGGCCTTACCCTCCTAATAATACTTATGGTTATCATGGTAAACCTGAAATACCTAGTGAATAAAGAATTTTAGAAGTTGAAAGAGCCACTAAAAACTTCATGCAAATGCAATATGAGCAGAATAAATTATTTACTAAAACCATGGAGGAACAATCTACCATTTTGAAAAATATTAGTCATCAGCTTGAGAGTTTAAATAGGGAAATTCCTAGTTTGCAATTAAAACTTTCTAATGCTAAAAGAAATATATCATCTTTGTCTGAAGCAGAATCCTCTTTGATTAATAAAATGGCTGCTAAACCTGAAACTATTGAAGATCCCTTTGCTACTACTAATGCCATACAAGTTAGAATTGTTGAAAATGTTAGACTGTTAGCCGAATTGCATGCTAAGTGGGAGAGAGAAGATGAAATTTATAGAAATAGTACTATTTGTACTATCGCCACCACTAATGTTGATTCTAGCAAACCACATGAAGTCCCCATTCCTTTTGCAACAATGCCTAAAACCAATGGAACCTTTTCCAATAAAAATGTTGAAATTCTTCGAAATATGGGAAACAATAGCTCTACTACCTTGGATGGTAATTATGATTTTGATCTCGATGGTTTCAATATCTCTGAAGTAATTATGTTTCTACAAAAGCTTGCTAAAAGTCCTAATGCTAGTGCTATGAGTATGGCCTTTACAAAACACATTATTGATGCTCTCATAAAAATTAAAGAAGAAAAGATGAAACATAAAGCTTCTATCCCTATGAAATTAGAAGATGGTTGGGAACCCATCATTAATATGAAAGTGAATGATTTTGATCTCAAAGCTCTATGTGATCTTGATAGTAGTGTTTCTATTATGCCGAGAAAGATTTATGAAATGCTTGATTTGCCACCATTGAAAGATTGTTATTTAAATGTCCAACTTGATGATAATGCTAAAAAGAAACTCATGGGGAGTGTTAATGATGTTCTTATTATGGTTAATAATACCTATGTCCCTGTTGATTTCTATGTTTTGGATGTTGAATGCAATGCTTCCTGTCCTATTATTTTGGGAAGACCTTTTCTTAGAACTGTTGGTGCCATTATTGATATGAAAGAAGGCACCATTAAATATTAATTCCCACTCAAGAAAGGTATAGAACACTTCCCTAAGAAGAGAGAGAAGATTCCTTTTGCCTCTCCTATTAAAACAAAATTTTCTCTTAATGCTTCTTCATTTGAGAATACTTGATTCTTGCTTCTTATGCCTAGCTCAAAGGCGTTAAAAAAGCACTTATTGGGAGATAACCCAAATTTTTAGTCAATAAATTTTTCTTTTGTTGAGTCTTGGAAGTTATTGCCTCTGTAATAACCTGTCCTTATCCTTTTTGTGTGGTTTTTGTGCCAAGAATAACCTCTAATGAGAGAGAAGTAATACTTTGGAAAGTTGCTTTCCCGAAACAGATTTTTGTGCTTCGCTATAAAAAATCGTGAAAATCTCTGTAAGTCGGATTGAGCTGTAATTGTTTGTGCTTCTGCCCCAGGTTGTTACCAAACTTTAGTTAGTTCAACACTTTTTTATTTGAGCAACAGAAGGTCTTCGAAAAAATCGGTTTTTACCTGCTGGTCTGTTTTGACTGATTTCTTCCATTGTTTGCATTTGCGTCTTAATCTCTTTCTCTTTGAGTTCTCTTTGATCATTTAAACTTTTAAAAGGAATTGCTACAGTATCTTGTGTTTTAATGGAAGTTTTAATTGTGTTGAAACTGAACCTAAAGACTTATTATCTTAAGTACACTAATGTTGCTAATGGAGATTGTGTGAAGTTTTGTATGAAGGAAATTTAAAGTGCAGGGAAGACTAATGTGATAAGATGAAGTATGGACAAAAGCTCAAGCTTTGGGATTCCACCCGTGTCACCCCAAGAAATATTCAAGAAGTACAAGCGTCAAATCTTGGGGATGCCCAAGGCATCCCCTTCTTCATCAATAAAAATCTCAGGTTTTCTTCCAAAACACTTTATTTTTATTGTTTCATGCATAATTGTGTTGTTCTCGGAGCGTCTTTGTTTTAGTTTTTAGTTTTTGTTTGCTTAGTTTGCTTGAATAAATTGGTTGGACCCCCGCATTCATACATAGTTTCAAATAGGTTGATTTGGATTGGACATGAGTAGGAAAGTTCATGCTTATAAGTGGTATAAAAGGAGCTTGTTTTTGACTGTGACTTAGACTTTATCATGTCATGCTTGATATTTCTTTGACTTTATGCTTAGTGATTATTGCTATAGCATGACTTGTTACAAACAATTGAGATTGCTTAATGTGCCTTGAAAGAATCATGCGTTGTTTTAGCATATAAAAGCATAATATTGTGGTATTCTCCTTTGATGCTTTATTTGGGTTGACTTGGCGCATGCTCACACCATGTTAAGACTACACCAAGTCACCATAGCCTCTATGATCATTTAGTTTTCGACTTGTAATATCACTTTATGCTTTAATTAATAATGTTTTGTCGCTTTGCATGATTATGTCCATTATTACTCTCTTAGTTGGTCGCTCCTAGTCTTTTGCTAGCCTTCACGCCAAGTATGAGTTCCACTCATGCATCCAACTCCAAATAAAACCAATTTATTCCAAAGAGTCCACCATACCTACCTATTAGCATTTGCTATTCCAAGTATATTCATGTTTTTATCTACCTTCCGAATTAAACTTGTTATGTGAAAATTAGTGATTAAAGCTCTCACGAACTTGGTGGCCCACTTTACTTTTCTTGCACTTAATAAACTTGAACCATTGTGCCCATCTATGCTGCATATATGCTTGCGTTTTGTAAGTTGTGAATCAGCAGAACCATGTTACCATGGGGAACGCTTTCAACATTGCACTTTATATAGTTGATATCATGTTCTTTTGCTTATGGATCCCGGCGGTGTGAAATGAAAGGGGAGCTTGTAAGGCTCATGGAGTTCGTATATGTGTTAGAGAAATGCATGGGCGGCTGGTCTAAGCCATGCCTAATCATGGTGGAAACCTGCAGCGTAACCATAGTGAGTAATCTATGAAGCATCCTCTATAAAAAAACCTATGCAAATAGGAAAGAAAAAAAGAAAAAAAGAGGCCTATGCAAATAGGAAATAAAAGGATTTCTGAGATGCTCATTGTCTGCTTGCCTTGTCATTTTGATATGGGGAATCTTCCGTATCATCGGGCAAGGGGTACCCCGTTGGCGGTTCTCTATGATACACATGTACTTACAATGACAAGAACTTACTTGTGACTAAACTTGAGTAGCATGAGGAACGGTACTCGTAAGTAAGGGGCATGCGATTTTTAGCTTATAACTTGTCAATCATATCCTCATATTTGTTCACTTTAACCTTAATCACCTAAAAATGCTTATGATAGGGGAAATGAGAGCTGAAAGCTAATAAGTACCATAATTTTTGGAAGCTCTTTATGAGACTTGAATCCCTGCTTCCTTCTATGAAAGGCCTTTCTTTTACTTTTATGTTGAGTCTCCATCTTCTATGTTTATGCACCTATTGAGAGAGCATAGTGGCCATTCTTAGTTTAATGTGCATTGTCCCAAAACTTGTTGATTGATTCATAACTTCGATATTGCTTGTTCTTAAACTATTTGTATCTAGTCACCCTTATGAACTTTGAAGGTGTCCTATGCATTTATGTTTTGCTACACTATGAGGGACAAGCTGAATACCATTCTCATTATGTTTTCTATATGTGAAACAAACAAACGTCTTTCAAAGCATTGTTATTCATGAATCTTTTGTTTTGCACCTCTTCATGCTACAACATAGTTGCTATGTCTTATTGTTAGAACTATATCTTTCATGCTATGTTAAAGTACTATGATCCCAGCTATGAATGTTTTACAAATACTTTGATCAAGATTATGATGGTGCATGTAACCTAAAAAATTATTCATTTTTATCACTTACCTACTCGAGGACGAGCAGGAGTTAAGCTTGGGGATGTTGATACGTTGCAAACGTATCTATAATTTTTGATGTTCCATGCTTGTTTTATATCTACTTTCTTATGTTTTGTCCACACTTTGGAGTATTTTTATACACTTTCTGGAACTAACCTATTAACAAGATGCCACAGTGCCAGTTGCCTGTTTTCTACTGTTTTTGGTTTCAGAAAAGCTGGAAAAGAAATATTCTTGGAATTGGACCGGACAAAAGCCAAAGTCAATATTTTACCTAAAGCAACACGTAGTCCGGAAGGCAGCCGAAGGGGGGCCACGAGGCGACCACACCCTAGGGTGGCGCGAACAGCCCTTGGTGCATCGCCACCTGGTGTGTGCCCCTCGAACCTCTACCGACCTTGCCCTTTTGCCTATAAAATCCTCCCGGGACGAAAACCCTAAGTACCCGATCAAAATTCCACGAAAGAGTCTGTAGCCGCCGCCATCTCCATCCCTAGATCGGGAGGGATCTAAAGCTCTTCCCGGCACCCTGCCGGAGGGGAGAGATCACCCTGGAGGTCTTCTTCAGCACCATGCCTGCCTCCGGTGTGATGCGTGAGTAGTTCATCCCTGGACTACGGGTCCATGTAGTAGCTAGATGGTTGGTTCTCCTCCTTTGTGCTATCATGTTTAGATCTTGTGATCTTCGTTCATGATCAAGATCATGTATTTGCAATCTTACATGTTGTGTTTGCGGGGATTCGATGGATATTGAGATGCTATTTCAGATTGATTATTGATTCTATCATGTCTATGTTATTTTTGATCTTGCATTCTTTCCGTTGTTAGTAGCTATCTTGGCCAAGTAGATGCTAGCAACTCCAAGAGGGAGTATTTATGCTCGATAGTAGTTTCATGCCTCTAGTAATCTAGGGAAGTGACAGAAATCTCTAAGGTACTAGATGTGCTGTTGCTATTAGGGAGAAAATAGCAACCTTTGTCCATAGGACAATCGTATTGTTTACTTTACACACTTTGATTAATGCAATTATCTGTTGCTTGCAACTTAATACTCCCCATGGTAACAGATGATAACCTAAAGGTGGATTATTAGTCAAAGATGCAGTTGGATTACGGTCTATGTATAATGTTGTAATGCCCAATCAAATCTCGTAGGAGTCAAGATGATTAGTATATGCATGTATGCTTTCTCGGTGTCTGTCAGTTGCCCCGCTGTAATTTCTTCACCCAACATGTCATCTATCTTAAGGAGAATCACCTCTAGTGAACTATGGACCCCGGTCCATTATTTTATCATCCATCTACCATCTATTTATTGTTTACTGTTTACTTTCTGCAAGCAATTACTATCTTACACACAATACGTTTAATCCTTTGTTTTCAGCAAAACCGGTGAGATTGGCAACCTCACTATAAGTTGGGGGAAAAGTCATGTGGTTGTGTTGTGCAGGATTCCAAGTTGGAAACAACACCTTGGAGGTGTTTACTTGCTCCTACTGGTTCGATAACCTTGGTTTCATAGCTGAGGGAAAACTTACTATTGTGCTCATCATACCTTCCTCTTGGGGTTCCCCAACAAGCTCGATATATTTTGAGCCATCAGGAAGTTTGAAGTCCTTGTGTACTGAGGTTTTGCGAATCCTCTGAGTGAAATAGCTGGCCCCGCACAGTTCCTAATCATCTTCGTGTCATGGTATCGTCGGCTGCGGTTGTCATCTCTTGATCCATCGTTCCTGTGTTGCGTGTTGCCGTTTCTTGTGCTGCTTCGCAGCTCGGGTGCTGCAAGATGTGCCTGGTGTGGCGATCAAGATCGTCGGGTGTCTCCCACTTGCCGAGGACTGTTGTGACGGCGTGGGGATCTATTGTGCTGTCGTGTAGTTCCTTGTTCTGCTTCTGCGAGGAAGGATCCCACCATGCCAAGATTCATCAAGGCGGAGTGGTGAAGGGCCGCAAGAGGATCGTCGGGTGCGGGTTGAGTTGTGAGTAGGTATGTTTGCGCAGCCACGATGGCTGCTTGGGCTGTTTTTGCCTTGATGTTACCTGCTTGATCGATCGACATGAACGATAGATCTAGATCACGGATTAGTCCGCCTCACTCTGTTTCAAGGATATTCGCTAACCGAGATGTTCTCCTTCCTGGTGGTGCTCCTCCTGTTACGCTCCCTAATCCTCGGGTGGAGCTTAACTATGCCTATCGTAGGCTGGATTTGTCTGCTAATCTCTTTCTTTCGTCGAGTTGCCTTTTCATCCTGAGTAAATCTCTCTTCTTGTGATGAAGCAGATATTGATATGCTAATAAATCCTCGTGTAAAGCATCCGCTATCATCGGGACTGCTCCTGAAATTGCTTCCCTTGCCCTTTGCCATGCCGCTGCTGGTAGTCGAAGAGTTCACCTCTCTCCTTCATGTGGCTCTCCGCCTCTTCCTTGGAATATGCGGTTATCCGTTGTTTCTCCTTCGTTTCCGTGGTTCCCTTCATTGCTATGATTTCCTGCATTGTCATCTGATAAAATATCATTGGGGCCGAGGATAGGGTTACCGTTAGAGTCGCGTGGTGTTGAGGTGTTCTCGTTGACCATGCACACTTGGTGGCATGTTATGTGTGGGCTGGTGACGTTGTCTTCTGCTCCAAAGGATGCGCTGTTATTATTCTGAGATTGTAGTTCTGGGTAAATCTTCGCCATCCTTATTTCGAAGTCGATGTTTTCGCTGCTTTCTTCGGGTTCTGAATTTGCCGGGCTTGCTCCGCATGGTGGGGTTAGCTGCGGGTCTGATCTAAAGGAGAGATTATCATAAATCCCATCAAGGTCCCCTAGATCCATCTTGATTTGCTGGCTTTCTTCGCTTGCTTCGATCTGTGCTACGGTGTCCATGGAGGACCCAATGGAAGATGTTGATATCGTCGTAGGCGTAAGTTTTTCCACCAACGGTTCTGATGTGATCAGGGCCGAAGGGTGTGATTCTCGCGGGTCTTCTACTTGAAAGTGGAAGCTTCCAACGATTAGATTGGATCCGCCATTGAAATCGGCGGGTACCAATATAGGGGTGGGCGGGTGTGGAACTGCTTTCGTCGGGTTGATGCTTGGTGAAGAGCGGTCCGCTGAATCCATGGCTCCAGCATTCAGGTTTCCCACAGATGGCGCCAATTGACGAGGGGTAACCTCGGCAATGCCCATGATGATGGACTTAGGGTTTCGCGGAAAACTGAACGCTGGGGATTTCGTTGGATGTCAGGAAAACAATGAAGTCAAAGTCGCCTGAATATTGGGGAAATCGCACTATTACAAGTTGTCTTCTAAATTTTGGCACCCCCGCTTGGGATTCTCCTGTCCTATATATAATTTTCTGGGTCTCAAAGTTGTATGTGGATAGGTTTCATACACGCGTATTTACAATACCAACACGATGTCGGTTTGTAGTCTCTTTCCTAATACAGTCAAAGCCTTTTTCGGTTGCTTCCTTGGGCTGTCATCTGAAACCTTCATGGGCCGTAAGCCTTTTACCCAATATAGGGTAGCGAATCATAAGCATCCGAGTAATCATACCCATGTCAGGTACCAACGTCTTAGGGGGACCCTCATAGAAAACCGTCTCTTCTATGTCCTTCGTGAATTCCTAGAAGATTTCCTTGATGAATCCTATGGTAGAGAAGATGTGACTCTTCATGACTGCCATGATACCTTTATGACCGTCAAGTACACCATTATCCATTCCATGGAATCTGGCTTGAGGGTGCGATTCCATGAAATTGACGCATTTGATATGCTCGGTGGATTGAACAGCATGTTCCTAGAACGGATCAGGCGCCTGCGATATGAGTACATGGATGAGTTTACTTCCGCCAAAATGGAAGAAAACTCTATCTTGGAAATCCACCTGGATAACATGGTAGAGATCCATGGATGCCTTGTGGATGCTGTGGATGACTGGTTGGCCGACGACTTTGCGATAGATGGGGGTCTTGCGTACGCTTCCTCCCATCTACAAAGATGTTGTCACTAATGAAAAGATATTGATTTCTCTTTGTGTTTTGGTGTTGATGACAACTTCAATTGTGGTTTAACCATGTGCCCAAGTTGCAGATTTTTCCTATGGAAGGTTTAGCATGTGGACTCACCTCTTGAAGGTTCTTGAAGACGATGTCCCTTATTTGCACTTTCTCTCTCTTTATGTTTTAGGGGACCGTACTATCATGAGGGGGTCCACCTAGGAAGGTTGTGGAAAATCACGCTTTCATACACAGACCATACTTGCACATCCACAACCCTCCTATTTTTCAACGAGAGAGTAATCTTTTGAGGTACATGAGTTGTTTCTATCCTGACCGTAAGTACCGGCCTGGCGCCCGTAGTTCCGCTCACTGGGTTCTGTGTGGCTGGCCTAGAGGTATTTCCGACTCATGTTTCGGGGCTAGTTCCGCTCAGGTTCAGTACACTTCTGTGTCCAAGTGAAATAATTGACGAAAATAGCATCGGAACTTGGCCTGGTAGTATTGGTCAGAAGTTTTAGTCGTCCCGTACTAGAACTCCCGACCAGCTCTACCAGGCCACACCCCTTGAGCGGTAGTATCGTTGTGCCCCGGTAGTTCCGGTCAGGAACCTCGTGACCCTGTACTTCCGTCGTTAGTTCCGCTCCACATTCCACCTGAGATAAATTCAATTTAGTACACTTCTGTCTCGAAGTGTCATATTTGCCGGAATTTGGACCGGAACTTCAGCCGGTAGTACCAATCAGGAAGTCGTGCTTGCTGAGCTGGATTTTATGACCATTCTGGGGAGCGGCTCCAGACCGTTGGGGCTTGCTCACCAGAAGTACCAGTCCCCCACCGGTAGTACCGGTGGTGTCGAGGGAAAAAAACTGCTCGATTTGAAGGGGCCTATTTAAGGCACCCTTATTCCTCCTCTCATTTTATCTCTTTGTTTTCTCTCTCCTCCATTAATACAAGAGCTTCAACTGCCTAGATCTCTCTCCCTAGCCACTCAAACCTCTTGGTCTTTTGAGGAGTGGGAGAGGTGGTCTAGATCTACACTTCCACCAAAGGAATCATGATTTCCCCTAGACATCCTTAGTGGATCTTGTTACTCTTGGGTTCTTGGAACCCTAGACGGTATAGGGCATCCTTGAAGCTAGGGAAATTGTTGTGAAGCTTCGTGGTGTCGTTGAGGGCCTCCAATTGAGTTGTGGAGTCTCCCCTCAACCTTGTTGTAAAGGTTTCAGTTGGCACCTTCAAGTTCACCGGTTAGTGGACTGTGAGGCCGCCTTTGTGGTGGTGCTCACCGGAGAAGAAGGTAAGGCCTTGTGGCGCTCGGGTGACCTTGTGTGGCCCCGACACCTCTCCAACGTAGACATAGCTTCCTTGGAAGTGAACTACGGGAATTACATCTCTGTGTCCCCTTGCTGGTTTACTCGTTCCTCTCCTTTACTACTTGCAATTACCGTCTTGTTTACTTGTTGTATCGTTTGCCATATAGGTTGCTCATCTAGTTGCATATCTAGAGAACTTAATTTTTTGCAAAGACAAAATTTGTAAGAAAAGGATAAAAATTGGTAGTGTCCTATTCACCCCCTCTAGTCGACCAAAGTTGGACCTTTCAATTGATATCAGAGCCAAGGCTCTTACTTCGGGCTTAACCGCCTAAGATACGAGGGCCAACAAAGAGGGTAGTTGTCGTGGTGGTGGCACGGCAGATGCCATGGATAGGCTAAAGATGGGGCCATTGAGCGCTAGGGGAATCCAGGGAGGGATAGCGTGGTGATTCCACGCACAAGTGTTGTTGTATTTCCTCTATCAATTAGGGATATTAAAACTAGGACAAAATGGAGTTCCCTCATGCCCTGGGCATTCTGGACCGTCCGATTGTCCCTGTCCGCATTTCTTGGCTGTTCAATCTTCATCAATCCCACATGGGCCAAAATTTCCCTAGGGGAAGAGCCTCTAGAGAACAAATCGGCCTGCCGTGGTTAACTGGGCCCCGAAAACACACTAAAGCCCATGTAATGATATATCCTTTCGCCTCAGTTAGTGACACCCATTCAATCGACAGAGGAATTAGGGATTGGGGACGGGAAGAGACGCTGCAGGGGAGGCGATTCGGCGAGCGGTGTGGCGCATCTATCCTTCAAGGTGGAGTGGCAGCACCTTTGTTGTTCAACCACCGCCTTCCTCCTTACGTGGTGGTGCAGCGGGGAAGGATCCGCCTTGGGGCGGTGAGAAGCTTCACATCAACCAACCTGTTTTGTACGCGAGATTTGTAGTCCTTCAGCGTACCGCTGTTCGCCTTCGTTACCCCGCGTCCTCCGTGGAACGCCCTACCAGATTCTATGCTTCTCCCATGGTTTTTTCATGTGGTCGATTGGTTTTTGTGTTCTTGCAGATGAAGGGTAAAATGGAGGAGTTCCGCACACGGCTGGTCCGTGGTGTGACACAAGCTGATGTCCAGGCTGGTTGGTACTCTCGTTGCTCTTCAGTGTTGCACTATAATGTTTCTTTCGAGCTGTGCGATCTCTGATGCACTGTTGTGTGTTTCCATATATCCTGAAAGCATGCTGGTAGTTTGCTATGTAGTTACACAGAATAGCAATTATGTATTACTTACTGCCAATTTCTTATGCTGCCAACTCATTCTTTTATAGTACAACTGTGTACTTCCGATTTAGGACACTTGTGTCTATTTACAAAATCCGAGTAGCTGCCACTAGCTTGTAAAAATTCATCAGTTAGTTTGCAATATGCTTTAGTTCCTATAAAATTATATTTTCCCCTACAGGTTAGCATGGTAAGAAAATTAGTCTGTAGTTGTAAATCAGTTCTTTCTACAGGGGAGTCAAAAGGTACTGTCTTTGATTATTATCAGTTGTACTTGAGCAAGTATATATAAGGAGCTACACGGTACAAGTTTATTATAATTCATTGTTTTCAAATATATTGCTATGGACTATTGTGTATTTTTTTTTGCCGCTACTACATACCGTATACTGACTAGTTTTCAGTACCCAGTTTTCTGTGCTCTACACTACAGTAGCGATGCATGAGGGTGGTTGGCTTGTCACTACCAGGTCGTAACTTCGTTTGGGTGACACCGGTCCATTGTACAATTTATTGTACGAAGCTTTCCCTCTACTAATATATCGAAATCAAGCATTTGTTGGATCTTTCAAAAAAATAGTAGCGATCCATGTGACTATTATTATTTGTTTACGTGATCGCCGGGACCATATAAGGGGATCTCAAACATTAGTTCGGGAGAATATCTAAGATGTGGCATGGAGTTTTGTGTTTATTCCTTGCATCTACCAACATGTACTATTTTTTATTTATTTTTCGTATTTCTTCCTATAGTGTTAATTGTCTTCTCTTATACATTTGTTCAATCTGCTACCCAGTTATTGTAGGTTTGATGCTAACATTACTGCTCATATGAGCAGGCCAACAATGTTGATTTCAGTAAGGTGTTCCTAGAGCTAGAATTAGAAGGACTTGGCTTTCCATAGAAGAAAGATGTTGCATTTTTCTCTTAGGATGTCACTCTTTGTAGTATGCGTGTTTTAAAACAAGTAGACCATCATTGAATTTGTAATGATCATTGATGTTTATGAATTGAATATTGTTTGTATGAAATCTATGAAATTAGAGGTGTCATATTATGATCTGACCACCACCAAGTTGCCACTTGAGTTAGTTTTGGGTAGTGGTCGGTGTGTCCGCATATTTAGAAACATTTGAGGCTTTTTATTGGATGGCACAACAATACACTACTATCATGGTGTATAGCAGTAATTACATTTTCTTAAATTATATTTCAAAAGATACCTTATGCTGAATATATCAGTTTAGATCCAAATAAATTTTTACGATTTCTCTTGGTTCTCAACCAAATAAATTTCTATGATTACCTAACATTACACTGTTATGGAGATTTTGCAAATGTATCTCAGGTAAATAAAAAGCCAAACAAGTAATTAGGTACCATGTTATTTACTTATCAATTTCTTTGGCATAACTCGGTTAAGTGTGGAACTTCCTATCAATCTATTTACCTAATGGACGGGTGCGGCAACGCGCGCCTACATGATCTAGTGGTGGTTACAAGTGCTCCTCGAGCTGTTCGTGAGAAGGAGACTAGGTCTCTTACCCCCCACAACTTAGCTCTAGAGTTCTATATTAGACAGAGAAAATGATCGATCCCCCTCTATGGAGGCCCTGGTGCTCCTTATATAGGGGAGCCCGGGTTACAAAGTTAGGACACAAGTGGCAGCATATTCCCCTAATATGCCCCTTTGTTAAATCTAGATGCTTCTTTATTCTCTTTAACGGTTCGTCCGGACTATGGACGTAACCCTCTATGTAATCTATGCCTTTAAGCGTCACCAGACACGGGCTACGTCAGCCGACACTGCTCGCGTCATCTTGGTCGCCCCTGCCCTGCTGGTCCTTCCCTCTGCTTTGCTTCGCTCACGCTACAGCTAGCAAAGGGCACCTTTTGACCAGCGGGAGATTCCTTCCTTCTCTTGGAAGCCAAGTGGTAGTCCAGCTAGCGCTTGGCTAACCCAGCTATGAGGGTACCTGCATAATAGATAGACGAACATGACTGACATATATTTTATGTCAGCCGGGTTAATGCTAGGCAGATGCCCCACGGGCCGGGTTACTCCGTAAGTCGGCCTTCCTTGAGGTGACCCGGCCTGCACTTGCTTTGACCGTGTTGTACCTCGGCTAACTCGGCCTTTATACCCCGGCGTGACCCTACCCGAGGGTATCCCCCCAACATTAGTCCCCGAAGCTGGTGCGGTCTTAGCAACTTCAGTTGTTAAGGCCACAGCAAGTTCACCATCCGAATTTGCTCTTCTTCAGCCGAGTTATCTCGTAATCCGGACTCTTTATGTTGATGCTCCCTTGGCTCGTTCCGAGTTATTCCTTGCTGGCCGGGTCTTTGCTCACGTATCCGGGTTATCTTTCCTTCCCTCATACGCTTCCCCACGTCCTACGTGGAGGGTAATCATCACTTTGCCTCATTTTAAGGGCCACGCCTGTTTACTGCGCCGGTTATTGTAGTAATGTCAGGAATAACTGCTCCGCACATCCTGTCGCGGCAGCGCCTCGTTAATTGTATCATCGTGTCACGTCACAGGATGTTTTGTTCCCTATGCCCCTTGCTGTGGCTCACACCTGATTGGTTGATCCGATGCGTACACGGCCACATCGTGCGGTTGGGCTGCCGCAAAGGATCCCACTACGCGCCCCACAGCGTGCAGTTAAATAGGGGGCAGGGGCCATCTTGGGGAAGTTCCCCACACTTCGTGCCCCTGCCTCTCTTCTTCTCTGCTGTGACGCCTCCGCAGCCACCGCCTCTGTGCCAGTGCTGCGCCGCTTCAACTGTGCCTAGCCGCACCTAGCGACCGCATCTCTGTCTCCGCCCAAGTTCTTCGCCATGGAGCCCTACGCTTTGAGGTTTCCCGTGGCCGGCTACCTCTTCTCTGATTTCATCCTTGAGGACCTCGACCTCGCCATGACTGAAGATGAGGCCGCCGTCATCGCCCAGCAAGAGGAAGAGGATGAAGCTCGCGAGCACGGTGGCTGGGATGGCGGTTTTGTCTGTCAAGATGATCTTGACTGGCTATACTCGACGCGCCGCATCCCCGCGGGTGTCGCCTGCCGCCTTGCCGCCGATGAGATTACCCCTTCTCCAAATCTAGGGGAGTTTGTTGTTTTTATTTCTCACTTCCAACGTGGCTTCGGCCTTCCCGTTTCTGATTTCTTTCATGACTTCATCTCCACCTATCAACTGCAACCGCACCATCTCCCCGCCAACGCCATTGCCTCTCTCTCCTCCTTTGCCTCCGGCATAGAGGGATACATCGACCTCTGGCCCTCCAAGGAGATGTGGATCAAGTTCTTCGGTCTGCAGAAGAATGTTGTCCCGGATAAGCATCTTACTCCGGCCGATAAGCATCTGACCTAGTGCGGGGCAGCCTCCATATCTCCCCGCAAAAACTCCGTGTTCCCCCGGGTCACCAGGCTCGAGTCTTGCAAAGGCTAGGCCTGGACCTTCTACATCCGGAATACCACGAACGAGGACTTGATCCGGCTCCTCCCCTTCAAGATCGGTGTCTCGGACACCTCTCTATGGGACAACGTCTCGAAGGGGCCCACGACTCTAGCGAACTTGGTCGACCGCCGGATCAAGGAGCTGCTCAAGGAGGGGTTGCGGGGTGAGGACATCATTATCACATTTGTCCGCAGTCGGGTCTCCCCCCCTGCAGAAGCGCGCCCACAAGATCTGCTACCTAAGCGGCCCCCTTGACCCCCACCATACTTCCTCTTTCGAGCTCAACAACTCAGTGGTGTTCCGCCGGGTCAAGGCCATCTTCAACATGGAGAAGGAGTTCTCCGAGGCTTGGGAATGGGGGCTTGCGCCCTATACCCGAGACAACCCGCCTCCAAAGGTAAATTTCTCTCTTGATGTTTTTTCGGATCTTCCCGGTATGCCGAGCAATCTCTAACTCGTCCACCGATATTTTTGTTCTCGGCGATTTCTCCAGCAACCACTTGAGGATGGCCAGGTGCTGGGGAGCAAGTGGGTGGCGGATCGTGCTGAGCCGGATGAGGAGGAGCCTGACCCGGAGAGCTTCTTACCCACACCGGACAACACCAAACGCACCTCTGATAAGGCCTCTTCTCTAAGGGATTAGCCTGATGATGATGACTCAGATGTTGAGGTTCTTGAGGTACTTGATCCGGTGCCCATTTCTTACGCATTCCCCCTTATGTCCGAATCTTCAGCTAACCTGGACGGTCAGGTCCTCGAGGTTCCCCCTCTCGCCACGGGTGATCCGGCTCATGCCCCTTCCCAGAAGCGCGCGGCTACCTCGGCCGCAGCTTCGGAGGCGCCACCGCCCAAGAAGAGGCAGAAGAAGTCCGGGGTGAAAGCCTCAGCCAAGCCAGCGCCCAAACCTCGAGCACCCCAACCTCGGATGAGTAAGTCGTTTTCCGTTTGCCTTTGGGTCTTTCTAGTTCTGTCTTTGCCTTTGCCTTTTATCTGTCTTTCTATCTCCTTTTCTGACTTGTTGTTTTCTCATTTCCGTAGAGCTCCCCAGGTTATTCCCCAGAGTGGCTCTAGCATTTCTTCTCCGCTTCAGAGCGGTTCTCCCCCCCCCCCCGCAACGACGATGTTCGCCCGCTAAGTCCTATTCACGAGGACTCGGCGGCTACGCCTGATCAGAGCCCACCTCGCCATGAAGAGGGCAACGTCGACGTGGGGGGTAGCGGAGCGGCCCAGGATGTGGCCATGCTGGATTTTCCCAGCTCCTCCGTAACACCGCTAGAGTCCAGCTCTAAGGTGCCAGCTTCATCGGCACCGCCCCCAACAACTCCTTCTGCTTATGTTTCTTCAGCATCAACATCACCAGTACCTGTAGCACCAGCAGCACCACCAGCACCAGCAACAGCACCAGTGACACCAGCAGCATCAGCACCAGCATCATCAGCACCAGCACCAGCCTCGGCACCAAAGCTAGCTATAGCAGCAACAACGGCAACAAAGTCTCCAAAGAGAAAACCTCAAACCACTGCCCCGGATCTACGGTGTCCATTGCGGACATCTTCCAGTCAGCTTCCCAGGCACAGTCCGGATCTATAGCCTCGGCTCCTCTCCAGCACCCTGCGTCATCCGGCAAGCTCAAGAAAGCTGCCGAGTCAGCCAAGGACTCCGCTTCCGGGTCTCCCGCTGCCGAATCAGAGGGCAGCAAGTAGTTGGTCCTGCATACCAGTCCCGCTGCTGCTCAGTCCGCGAGGCGAGAGTCCCTGGCTAAAGGCTTGGTGACGAGCCATACTCCCAGGAGCGAAAGCTATAGCCCGTTGCTTATAGAATATGTAAACAACTAGAACAATGCTAAATTTATTGATCTGAGGGATGATCTGCCGGAGAAGTTTGGGCCAGCTGAATTCAGCGCTCAGATGAACTCCGCCACCAAGGTTATCTCTTTGGTTGGCCGGATGATGGGGGTAATACTTTTCTTCTTCTATGCTGCTCTATGTACATGAATGCTTATAGGTATACCCACTAGTCCCCGAGCCTCTGAGGGAGTAATTTATTACTCGGTCGGATCCTCCTAGACAATTTCGTGCAAGTCCTTAGCATTTTCAAATAGTTGTAGACCTAGAGCCGGGTTAAGTTCCACTTGGCCCGAATTTTTCGAATATCCACACTCCTAGAGCCGGGTTAAGTTCCACTTGGACCGGATCTTGTAGACTTCGAATATCCACACACCTAGAGCCGGGTTAAGTTCCACTTGGCCCGGATCTTGTAGACTTCGAATATCCACACACCTACAGTCGGGTTAAGTTCCACTTGGCCCGGATCTTGTAGACTTCGAATATCCACACACCTAGAGCCGGGTTAAGTTCCACTTGGCCCGGATCTTGTAGACTTCGAATATCCACACACCTAAAGCCGGGTTAAGTTCCACTTGGCCCGGATCTTGTAGACTTTGACTATCCACACACCTAGATCCGAGTTAAGTTCCACTTGGCCCGGATCTTGTAGACTTCGAATATCCACACACCTAGAGCCGGGTTAAGTTCCACTTGGCCCAGATCTTGTAGACTTCGAATATCCACACACTTAGAGCCGGGTTAAGTTCCACTTGTCCTGGATCTTGTAGACTTCGAATATCCACACACCTAGAGCTGGGTTAAGTTCCACTTGGCCCGGATCTTGTGTACTTCGAATATCCACACACCTAGAGCCGGGTTAAGTTCCACTTGGCCCGGATCTTGTAGACTTCGAATATCCACACACCTAGAGCCGGGTTAAGTTCCACTTGGCCCGGATCTTGAATACTTCAAATTATTTTTCCTGTGAACTAACATTGTCTTGTTTCTCAGATCACCACCAACCGCCGAACTGCTGAGTTCTAGCGTTTGCTGGACTCATACAAAGACGTTCGCTCCTGATACGGCAAGATGTTGGCGGATCACCAGAGGAAGGGTAGCTTTCTTTGCTCAAAACCTTTTCCTCCTCATCGCTTGTTATCCTAATTATTAATTTGTAATCCGACTTATGCAGCCGAGGTTGAGGCTGAAAATATTATCATGCGCAAGAAACTAGCTGAAGTCCAAGGTATTTTGTCCTGTCCTCTTGACCATTGTGCGCTCTTTCCTTGAACCGGTAGATATTTATACCTCGATTCCACCGGGTTAACCCACTATTGCAGTTGACCTTGAAGACATCATACTCAATCCTGATATGATGACACATTTTCTCGAACAAGCAGGAAAGCATCAAGCTGAGTTGAAGAAGAAGGATGACGAGATAGCTCAGCTCCGCCTCCAAGATTCGGAGATTACTCGGCTGAACACCGAAATCCAAAGGCTCAAGGATCTCCATAAATACAAGCTTGATAAGGCGGATCAAAAGTTCTCCAAGGAGAAGGAGCGCCTGACAACTCAGATTTCCAAGGACAAGGACCTACTGCAGGAAGCCGACGTAAAACTTACATCGGTGACCTCAGAATATGAAAAACTCCAGGCCAACAGCGTCAATGTTCATGCCGAGCTCCAACGTCTCCTCTTCTAGATTTCCTGTGAGCTCCTCTCCCTTGCTCGATTTTCATCTCTCCGAATTTAATTCTTTTGCTCACTGTTTTCCGTGGTTCTGTTCTCAGGCAAGTTCCCAGAGGGTGACTCCATTGCTGCCAATGCCGTGGCCAGATCTCACCAGCAACGTGGTATTCCCATAGGTCATGCCGCCGGGCCAATCCCTTACGAGAAGGAAGATCTGCTGGTGAGCCTCATTGCTCCCATGGAGCTGGTGAAGAATTATGGTGCAGATATCATGCCGGCGGCGATGCGGATGCTTAATTCCTCTGGCCCACTGATCCCACTCCCAAGGGAAATGTTGCTCTTATTGCCAAGTAAATGGAGTGCGAAAATCAGTTGGACCTATGGCGAGAGTCTGCTGCATGAGCCAGGGCTGATACTGCACTGCAGTTCGTCCTCTCATGGTATGAAGATATAGACTTGAAGCTTCTTGAGTGTATGCGCACTGGATCAAGGTGGTCCAATAATCCAGAGTGCATTGCTCAACGCCAAGCTTGCGCCAACAAGCTCATCCAGTATTCTTTCTTCCATGCCTGGAATGATGGTCCGAGCTATCTTGAGGTATTCGATGATGATGTCACTTCTGAGGGTGAGGAGGACGAGGAAAGTGAGGGTGAGGCTTCCGGACTTGGTGACAACACTGAAGATCCGGAAGACGAGGAAACCAACCCCAAAGATGAGGCCGAGGCTACTGATGTCTACGCACTTCTATTCTTGTAGACAGTTGTTGGGCCTCCAAGTGCAGAGGTTTGTAGAACAGCAGCAAGTCTCCCTTAAGTGGATTACCCAAGGTTTATCGAACTCAGGGAAGAAGTGATCAAAGGTATCCCTCTCAAGCAACCCTGCAATCAAGATACAAGAAGTTTCTTGTGTCCCCAACACACCCAATACACTTCCCAGGTGTATAGGTGCACTAGTTTGGAGAAGAGATAGTGAAATACAAGTGGTATGGATACTTATAAGTGGTAACAGTAATAGAAAAGAGCTTGACGGGTAGGAAGAGACTAAAGGCAATCTGAAATAAGGATGGAAGCAAGAAAACATGTAACAGATCTAGTTGCAAACGGTGTTTCAATGCTTAGAAACAAGGCCTAGGGATCATACTTTCACTAGTGAACACTCTCATATAAATATCATCTCTTTATGATACTACTCGGAACTACTCTCCGGTTGGACACTCTAATCCATGGTAGGGCTATAACATCACACCTCAAAGTCCACCTTCCCCATCTAGATAACCCCACACTATCACCTTGAGTGCTAGATGGTTCCAACAAACACCACAATTTCATAGAGACATCCAACTCCAAATATAACTCATAACAAGTATTTATGTAACCTTAGCCAAAGTGCCACATGGTGTGCACACTGTCAACTTCACACACGTGGGGATAAGTAGAGATTCATTAAAGCACTTGAGTAGCAGAATAGATCTATAGATTACAAAGCTCGTGATCTTAATAAGATCATGCATAGAGAGATAGAGATGAACACATAGCTACCGGTAGAGCCCTTAGCCTCGAGAGATAACTACTCCCTCCTCATCATGGGAGTCAGCAACGGCGACGGAGATGGTGGTGGAGATCGATGGAGATGGCTCTGGGGGCACTTCCCGTCTCGGCAGGGTGCCGAAACAGAGACTTCTGTCCCTCGAATCTCCTCTTCGCTGGCATCGGCGCTACAGAAATTTTCATGGAAATATGATCTGGTACTTAGGGTTTTCGTCACGGGGGGATTTTATAGGCGAAGAGGGTGGACCAGGGGCCCACACCACCTGGTGGCGCGGCCAGGGGGACCCGTGCCACCACATGGTGTGGCCAGCCCCTGTCCCCTCTCCGTCTCGTCTTCTGGCTCCGTGAGTCTTCCGGTAAAATATCGACTTTGGCTTTTGTCCGGTCCAATTCTGAGAATATTTCTTTTCTGGCTTTTCTGAAACCAAAAACTGTAGAAAACAGGCAACTGGCACCGTGGCATCTTGTTAATAGGTTAGTTCCAGAAAGTGTATAAAAATACTCCAAAGTGTGGACACAACATAAGAAAGTAGATATAAAACAAGCATGGAACATCAAAAATTATAGATACGATGCAACGTATCAACATCCCCAAGCTTAACTCCTGCTCGTCCTCGAGTAGGTAAGTGATAAAAGGAAAGAATAATTTTTGAGGTGACATGCACCATCATAATCTTGATCAAAGTATTTGTAGAATATTGATAGCTGGGATCATAGTACTCTAACATAGCATGAAAGATATAGTTCTAATAATAAGACATAGCAACTATGTTGTAACATGAAAAGGTACAAACAAAAGATTCATGAATAACAATGCTTTGAAAGAGGTTTGTTTGTTTCACATAAAGAAAACATAATGAGAATGGTATTCAGCTTGTCCCTCATAGTGTAGCAAAACATAAATGCATAGGCACCTTCAAAGTTCATAAGGGTGACTAGATACAAATAGTTTAAGAACAAGAATATCAAAGTTATGCATCAATCAACAAGTCTTGGAACAATGCACATTTAACTAAGAATGGCCATTATGCTCTCTTAATAGGTGCATAAAGATAGAAGATGGAGACTCAACATAAAAATAAAAGAAAGACCTTCATAGAAGGAAGCAGGGATTCAAGTCTCATAAAGAGCTTCCAAAAATTATGGTACTTATTAGCTTTCAGCTCTCATTGCCCCTATCATAAGCATCTTTAAGTGATTAAGGTTAAAGTGAACAAACTATGGAGTATATGCTTGACAAAGTATAAGTTGGCAATCTCATGTCCCTTGAATACGAGGGCCGCTCCTCATGCTACTCAAGTTTAGTTACCGGTAAGTTCTTGTCATAGTAAGTACATGTGTATCATAGAGAACTGCCAACGGGGTACCCCTTGCTCGATGATACGGAAGAATCCCCATATCAAAATGACAAGGCAAGCAGACAATAGGCATCTCAGCATCTTCTTATTTACCATGGGAAAATGGTGCCTTTTTATCTCTTTCCTCTTTTCTCATCTTTTTTTTCTTTTTTCTCAATCTCTATCTCTTTTTTATAAGAAGAATGCTTCATAGATTGCTCATTATGGTTAGCTACAGTTTCCACCATGATTAGGCATGGATTAGACCAGCCGCCCAGGCGTTTCTCTAACACACGTACATAACTCCATGGACTTACAAGCTCCCCTTTCATTTCACACTGACGACATCCATAAAGAAAAGAGCATGATATCAATTGTGTACAATGTACAAGTGCAATGTTGAAAGCGTTCCCCATGACAACATAGTTCTGCTAATCCCAACGTATAAGTGCAAGCATATACAACATAGATGACACAATGGTTCAAGTTTATTAGGGGCAAGAAAATTAAAGTGTGCCATCAAGTTCGTGAGAGCTTTAATCACTAATTTTCATATAACAAGTTTAATTCGGAAGGTCGATAAAAACATGAATATACTTGGAATAGAAAATGCTAATAGGTAGGTATGGTGTATTCTTCGGAATAACTTGGTTTTATTTGGAGTTGGATGCATGAGTGGAACTCATACTTGGTATGGAGGCTAGCAAATGACTAGGAGCGACCAACTAAGAGAGTAATAATGGCCATAATCATGCAAAGCGACAAAACATCATTAATTAAAGCATAAAGTGATATTACAAGTCGAAAACTAAAGGATCATAGAGGCTATGGTGACTTGGGATAGTCTTAACATGGTGTGAGCATGCGCCAAGTCAACCCAAATAAAGCATTTAAAGGAGAATACCACAATATTATTCTTTTAATATGCTAAAACAACGCATGATTCTTTCAAGGCACATTAAGCAATCTCAATTGTTTATAACATGTCATGCTACAGCAAAAATCAGTAAGCATAAGGTCAAAGCAACATCTAGCATGACATGATAAAGTCTAAGTCACAGTCAAAAACAAGCTCCTTTTTGTACCACTAAAGCATGAAGCTTTCTACTCTCTTCCAACACCAATCGACTTATTTGAAACAACTCACAAAGATAATAATAAATAAAGATCAGTGAGCTTGTCTCACAAATCCACAAAGAAGAACTAAAAATTTCTATGCTGAAAGCACAAGAAAACTAAGGCTAAACACAGTGCTAGCAAAAGGGAACACTCACAAAACAATAAGAATGAAAATTATAGTGTTCTAAACAATGAAAGCAGAGTGTGTCTCTCTCCAAAAGAAGTGATGGGATCCAACCAACTTATTGAAGCAAACAAAGCAAAAGAAAACCAAAACCAAAAATAAAGACGCTCCAAGAACAATACAACAGTGCATGAAATAATAAAAACGAAGTGTCTAGAAAGACCTGAGATTTTTATTGATGAAGAAGGGGATGCCTTGGGCATCCCCAAGCTTTGACGCTTGTACCTCTTGAATATTTCTTGGGTTGACACGGGGTGGCATCCCCAAGCTTGAGGTTTTGTCCATTCTTCATCTCATTGCATCATTCTTTTCCTACACCTGAAAATTTGCTTCATACAAAACTTCACACAATCTTCATTAGCAACATTAGTGCATTCAAAAGATAATAAACCTTTGGGTTTTAGATTTAAAACAGAAAAACTTTCATTAAAAATACAATCTACTGTAGCAATTCCCTCAAAAATCTCAATTCACCAAAAAGAACCCAAAAATAAACCGATAAAGAGGCAAATGCAAATAATGACAGAAATCTGTCAAAACAGACCAGCAGGTGAAAACCGATTTTTTCGAAGACCTTCTGTTGCTCAAATCGAAAAGTGTTAAACTAACGAAAGTTAGATAACAACCTGGGGGATTTATTCAGAAAGTTACGGCTCAATCCGACATACAATTGTTTTTCACGAATTTTTACAGTGAAGCACAAAAATCTGTTTCGGGACAGCACTTCCCCAAATCTTACTTCCCTCTCATTAGAGGTTATTCTTGGCACAAAAATCAAATAAAAAAGGATAAGGAGAGGTTATTACAGAAGTAATAACTTCCAAGACTCAAGAAAACTATTGGGTTATCTCCCAAGAAATACTTTTCTTTAACGCCTTTAAGTTAGGCATGATAGTTTGAGAAGATGCTCACATAAGAAATATGAATTGAAGTAAAAGAGAGCATCAAGAAGCAAATTCAAAGTACATTTAAGTCTAACGCACTTCCTATGCATAGGAATCTTGTAAAGAAACAAGTCATGAAAGCACAAAGCAACAAACATAGTAAAGCAAAACAAGTGCAACTTCAAGACTTTCAACATAAAGAGGGGAAACTTAATATTATTGAGATGCATAAAACCATGTTTCCTTCTCTCATAATAACTTTCAGTAGCATCATGAATAAAATTAACAATATAACTATCACATGAAACATTCTTATCATGAGCCACATGAATAAAAGAATTAATACTCCCCACATAAACATAGTCATTCTTGTTACTTGTAGTGGGAGCAAATTCAACAAAATAGCTATCGTTATTATTCTCATCACCATAATCATCAAATATAGGAGGCATATTGTAATCATAATTAATTTTCTCCTCAATAGTAGGTGGACTCAAAATATCATACTCATCATTGTAATCATCATATATCGGAGGTATAGTATCATCGTAAGCAATAGAATAATTATCTTCCAAAGTATGTTCATTTGTAAACATATCATCATTGGAAGGATCATGGATAACACTAATAGTACATCAATTATTAATATCATCATTTTCAGAATTGGTACCAAAGAGATTTTCAATATCAAAGGAAGTGTGCTTTTCCCAATCATGATCACTACTATAGGTAACAGGCATAGGAACATCATCGAGTTCAGACTCATCAAAAACTATAATAGGAGCAACATGCTTAGGGGAAAATACCGTTTCCTCCCTCCTTTTACTCTTCCTCTTCTTATTTTTCTTCTTCTCTTTAGGAGGGAGAGGCTTGAAAGGAATCTTCTCCATATACCCTGGTTCATTGTTAGAGACAATAGAAGAAACTTTGGAGGATTCCTTCTTTTCATTAATAAGATCAAAACTCATATTAGTCTTGTCATATTTTGGTAAAATCTCATCTTCTATAATATTTTGTATGTAAGTATTTGTGTGACAATTATCAACGCAATAAATATGACAACCATGCAGGACACTATTCATATCAAAAGCACCCATATCTACCAAAGAGGTTTTTCTTGATAACTCTTCACACTCCAAAAATAATGTAAGTTCATCATTCTGATTACGAGTGATCATGTCATCACAATACAAACTTGCAGTACTCATTGGATTAGAAGGGATATTATTATGGCCTAAGCATTGAAAATTGAAATGACCCACTTCAAAGCAAAGTTCACAAATAAAAGGATAAAGGGCACAATCTTTTTTACCAAGATCATTTAAAGCCCTATACCACATTCTAGTTTTTTCATTCCTGTGGGTGATACAATATTCTTCTTCAATTTGATTATTCTCACAAGGTCTATGTATTCCACAAAAATTAACATCCTTATAAGAAATAGTACTTTTAGAGGTTTGAGCATGTTTATTGCTATCATTAATAACAATTTCATTTTCCATGCAAGTGTCTTTAAAAGGCTCATGATACATGTCCCTATTTTCTTTAGGAGCATTAATATGAGAAGCAAAGTATCTAAAACAATCAATAAGAATTTGAGGATCAAGACCATATTTAGCACTAAGCTCTTGAAAATCAGCAGTTTCAGCAAAAGACATAATGCAATCATACTCATAGTTTATACCTGGTTCTTTACCTTTGTTGTTATCCCAATCTTCGGTATTGCTTTGAATTGTTTCAAGAAGATCCCACTTAGCTTTGACCTCCTTACTTGTGAGGGATCCCTCTAGACAAGTATCTAGATAGTCCTTGTAATTTCCTGAAAGCCTTACATAGAAATTATTAATAACAATATTACTGGGGAGCTCATGAATGGGACATTTGAGCATTAGTAACTTCAATCTCCCCCATGCTTGGGCAATACTTTCTCCATCATGAGGATGAAAATTATAAATGTAATTCCTATCTTTATGAATTTCATGAGGAGGATAAAATTTAGAGTAAAAGAGAGATTCAAGTTCCTTCCACTCCAAATGATGAGGATCATCTAGTAGCTCATACCACTCCCTTGCTTTGCCCTTAAGTGAAATAGGGAATAACTTCCTCTTAACTTGGTTCATTGAAATACCTGCACACTTGAACAACTCGCATAATTCATGTATAAGGAGTAAATGATCACCAGGATGGACAATTCCATCTCCAAAATAGCAGTTACTCATAACACGTTCATCAATTTTTATAGGTATTTTAAAAGGGATTGATGACCCACAAGTATAGGGGGTGTATCGCAGTATTTTCGAGGGAAGTGAAACCCAATTTATTGATTCGACACAAGGGGAGCCGAAGAATATTTATAAGACTTAACAACTGAGTTGTCAATTCAGCTACACCTGGAAACAATCTTGCTCACAACAATTTATCAGTAGCAATAGTTTTGTAGTAGGAATAGTAAAGTAGCAGCAGTAGTAAAGTAAAGACAGTAGTAACAATAGCAGTAAACAGTAGGATTCGAGTGCGGTAGGCATAGGGATGGATTGATGGGCGTTGCATGGACAAGACAATTCACATAGCAATCAGAACATAGGGCAATTGCAGATAAATAAGATAAAGCATCCAAGTACTGGATAATCCTAGGAATGTGTTCCATATATAGTCATACGTGCTCACAATGAGAACTTGCACATCTTTTGTCCTGCCAGCCCGTTTGTAGCGGGGCCTCAAGGGAACTACTGGCAATTAGGGTGCTCCTTTTAATAGAGCACCAGAGCAAAGCATTAACACTCCATGAACACATGTGATCCTCACATCAAAGCCATTCCCTCCGGTTATCCCGATTTTTGTCACTTCGGGGCCATTGGTTCCGGACAACAACATGTGTATACAACTTGCAGATAAGACCAAAAACAATACTATCATAATGAATCAATAACATGTTCAGATCTGAAATCATGGCACTCGGGCCCTAGTGTAAAGCATTAAGCACAACAAGTCGTAACAAAGTCATAAAGCACTAATAGAAGATACTAGGCACCATGCCCTAACAATCTGATGCCATTACATGAACGATCTCATCCAATCCCAACCATCCCCATGGCCTACAACGAGGGATTACTCACTCATAGATGGGGAAACATGGATGGTCGATGGAGAAGCGATGGTGATGATGATGACGATGATCTCCTCCAATTCCCCGTCCTGACAGGGTGCCAGAACGGAGTTTCTGGTGCTGTTTCATGGAATCTGGTGGTGGCAGCGGAGCGGAACTCCTTCTGGAAAAACATTGAACCCCCTAAGTTTTTAGGTCAGAAGGCAACTTATAGACGAAGAGGGAGACCGAGGGGGAGTCTGGGGCGGCCAGACCACCCCCTGGCATGGCCTGGGCTTGCCCGCGCGGCCAGGTGGTGTGGCTTAGGCCCAGCCCCCTCCGTCTCGTATTCTAGCTCCGGGAGTCTTCTGGTGAAATAGGATTTTTGGCATATTTTCCGAGATTTTTCCTGATAGTTGATTTTCTGCACAAAAAGTAGACACCAAGGCAATTCTGCTGAAAACAACGTCAGTCCGCGTTAGTTGCATCCAAATCACACAAGTTTAGAGGAGAAACAATAGCAAAAGTGTTCGGGAAAGTAGATACGTTTTGGACGTATCAACTCCCCCCAAGCTTAGCTTATTGCTTGTCCTCAAGCAATTCAGTTGAAAACTGAGTGCGATAAAAGAACTTTCACGAACACATTTGCTTCATATGATGTATATATTCTCAGCATGTGATCAACTACTTAGACAATTCATAATAAGGAATATGCAACTAAGTTTACTTAATAGTCATTGCAAGCTATGAAGAGATTCCAACTCAAAAATAATAAGTAGCATGAAGCATAAACATAAGCAACATTACAATGCTCATAACAAGGTATGATAGAGTGGTATCTCGCTTGCCTTTGATTATGAATGCCAAGGCACCTCTGAAATTCAAGTGATGACTAGAAGTAAAGATATCAAAGATACAAGCATCAAAGTCATAACACAAATAATCAAGTAATGAGACAAGCGCAAAGAATGACAACTATGCTCTCAAGAAGGTGCTCGAAGAATATGTGGAGACTCAACAAGTAAAAGAAAAGGTTTTGAATAATTTGAAAGGCTTCCAAATGCTGAAAGTATGGTACTTGTTAGCTTTGAGCTCTCATTGCCCCTATCATAAGCATCTTTAAATGGTTAAGGTTAAAGTGACACAACTAAGAGGATATGCTTGACAAGTTATAAATCGAAGTCTCATGCCCCTTACTTACGAAGACCGATCCTCATGCTACTCAACTTCAGTCAGAAGTAAGCTCTTGTCATTGTAAGTATATACGTAACATAGAGAACCGCCAACGGGGTACCCCTTGCACATGACACAGGAGCTATCCCATAATCAAAATGACAAGCCAAGCAGACAATGAGCATCTCAGCGATCTTTTTATTTACTATGTGCATAGATTTTTATTGAGGATGCTTCATAGAATGCTCATTATGGTTATGCTGCAAGTTTCCACCATGATTAGGCATGGCTTAGGCTAACGGCCCAGGCGTTTCTCTAACATACATGCAAACTCCATGATCTTACAAGTTCCACTTTTATTTCACACCGCCGGGATCCATAAGCAAAAGAACATGATATCAACGAGGTACTAAGTACCAATGAAATGTTGAAAACGTTCCCCATGAAACATGGTTCTGCTAACCTCAACTTATAAAGCGCAAGCATATACACAACAAAGAAGGACGCATTGGTTCAGGTTTATTAAATGCAAGAAAATAAAGTGTGCCATCAAGTTTGTGAGAGCTTTACTAACTAACTTTCTCATAACAAGCAAACATTTTATTCGGAAGAAAACAAGGCATATTGAATATGCACGAAAGTAGCAAATGATGCTAATAGGTAGGTATGGTGGAAACTTTGGCAATATTTGGTTTTAGGGAGTTGAAAACATGAGTAAAACATACTCAGTGAATGTGAAGGCTAGCAATAGTAAGGGAGCGACAAACGAGAGAGCAATAGCTGTCATAAACGTGCTTGCAACAAACAGCACTAATCATGGCATGAAAGTGATTCAAGATCCTCAAGGCAAAATAATTCATCGAGGCTTAACTGATTATTACAGTCATGTGCATGCGCGAGCATGTGCCAAGTCGATTCAAATGAAACATTCAGAGTAGGATACCACGGTGTCATACCAAATTATGAGTAGAGTAATGCAAGCAAACATTCATAAGGCATGCTACAAACTATTAGCAAGCTGGAACTAATCATACTAAAGCAAGAACTACTAAGCATCCAAAGATAACATACACCTTACACGAACAGACTAAGCACGCCCACAGTGATGACTATATGTACAAAAATGAAAACAAAAAGAGTTCGTTACCAGCCTGTTACCACGCCTCAAGTTGTCATTAATCCTCATTATTGCTCTTCACTTGTGTAGCTTGATTAATAATATGAAACCAATATCCACTAAGGACTGCTGAACCCTGTAGCAAACTCACAAAACCAAAGAAGAACAACAAATATTTTTGGTGTTTTCGATTTTTAAAATAAAGAACCAAAAAGGAAGAACAAGCAAAGCAAAATCTTTTTGGGTTTTTCGAATAGTTCAAACAAAGCAAAAAGGGGAAAACAAACCAAGGAAAAAAGAAAAAGAAGCAAACCAAAGAGAAACAACAGAAATATTTTTGGTCTTTTTGTGTTTTAGAAAGCAAAAGCAAAGAAAGAACAAAAACTAAAAAGAGAACGAAACATGAATATACAAAGTACCGATGAAACATGATAAGGAGATGAGTGCGATGTCGGCATACCTCCCCCCAAGCTTAGGCTTGTGGCCTAAGTGGGTATCAATCCAGATACGAATAAGGGTTCCAAGAAGGCGGATCATGATAAGAATGGTCGTAGTTGGGCCCGTGGGAAGAAGAAGCTCCCCAATCATAAGCAGGCTGCTGATATGAAGACTCTCCCTCATTCGAGGGCTAGACCGAATCATCCGTGACCTCCCTTCTAGTGTCCTGCTCCTGTTGGGAAAGCTCTCCCAAGTACGTGTCAAGATCCTCCTCAGTGAGGGACCATCCTTCCCTATTATCAAGGTTAAACAAAACAGGTGCAGGCAAAAGAACAACACGCTCGGACTTGCTCTTTCTCCAACCAGCTTTGAGAAAGGTTATTTCATAAGATAACTCATTCAAACTAGCCCACGAGGAAACAAATTTATGCTATATCATGGAATTAAAATCAAGCCTTTCTATGGGGAATTGTAGGTCTAGATGATGAGGAACTAAACCATGCAATGCTAGTAAACGAGAAGCAATGAGGCCTCCACAAATTCCACCTTTCTCACGGTTAGCAGCAAGACGGAAGGCTATCAAAGCACCTAAGTTGTAAGACCTATCTCATTTAAGAGCGGCAGAGATGAATGCTAGATCATATGAAGATAACTTATTGGCAGTTTTCCTAGCAAGAACACACTTGGCAACAAAGTAGGCAAAGTAACGAATGGAGGGAAGATGAGTGATACGGATTTTTCCATTCTCCTTCGAGAAGCTGCTCCCTTGGCAAATTTCTGCGTATAAATCCATGAGTGGTTCAGGTCGCTCCTTAATCCTTTTACATGATCCCCATTGAGGTACCTTAATAGCTGCACAAAAGTCATCGAGAGAAAGGTCGACAGCAATATTGTAAATTTTGTAGTGGACCATGGGGTTAGGCAAAGAGTGACTAAATTGAAAGTCCTGCACCACAGACATGGTTAGCTTCACAAATTGACAAGGTTCATCTTCCAAAAAGTGCTCCAACCCTGCATTAGAAACCAAAATGTGGAAATCTTGGAGAATTCCTGCGGCTCTCATGAACTCGGAGCAAGGATAAATGGAAGGAAAAACTTCCTCCTCCTGGTGGACCTTCATGACCTCAGGCACCCATAGTTCATGTTGGTTTAGTTGATGCTCATTCATCTTCTATTCTGAAATTTAAACACCTATTAAACAAGTGATTGCAAAGTAAATATAATGAAGGATTCTACTCATAGGGACTTGTAAGAGGCCTAAACATGCATCAAAACTATATCTCTAAGCATCAAACAAGCTTACAAGCTCTCATATATCCTGTCACCTACAACAGCAAAATACTCAATATATAATCCACTAAACACAAATCTACTTGGACAAGGGGAGGAGTCACATACCAAGGAACAAATGCTCCAAATTTCAGCAAGAAAGATGGGTTGAGCAAGGAGATCGAAAAAATGGAGAGCAAGCACGGCAAGAACGTGATTTTGAGCAATGAACTGGAGCTTACTCGGGAGAGAGAGAAGAAAGTGGCAGGTGAGAGAGTTAGTGGAGGGCCAGGGGTGGCCCACACCATGGCATGGCGCCACCAGGTGGTGTGCCTGCCTGGTGGGTCCTCCTGGTACCTCCCAGGCACTCCTCTGCCCCTTTTTTCACGCAAAAATTTAATATGAATTTTCTGGAATTTTCGAGACACTTTATTTTTGGGCATTTTTCAGGTATAGAAGAATGATTTTCTGACAGACATATTTTTTTTGGAAATGATGCAATGACAAAACAAGGCTAGAACTACAGAAGTTCTAAGACACTCTAACATGCAAGCAACTAACATCAAAGAGAACTAAATGAAAACAAAAACTAAAATGGATAGAATAGAAGTAAACGGAGATAATCACGGTGAAAACATTGTTTTGTTCAACGAAATCCTTTTGTTAACAAGGTTGATCAGGTCTTGCTACCAAAACAATTCCATATGAGACAAAACTTTGTATTCCACTTATGATTATGTTACCTCAATCTTGATAGCAATGGTCCCAATCATAATAGTTTCAAATTTTTCTCTTGGTATGGGACAATATATTTCTCCAACCTGAATGCCCTCAGCATGTTCAATTTAATTCAAACCATAAGTCCTTTCAATCTTCTTGGGGAAATAGACAGTATGTTCCTTGTCATTAACATTGAAAGTCACCTTTCCTTGATTGCAATTAATAACAGCTCCTGCAGTATTAAGAAAAGGTCTCCCAAGAATAATAGACATATTATCATCTTCAGGCATTTCAAGCACAACAAAATCAGTTAATATCAAGCAATTATGAGCCACTTGAACAGGTACATCCTCACATATACCAACAGGAATAGTGGTAGATTTATCAGCCATTTGCAAAGATATATCAGTTGGTATTATTTTTTCTAGTTGAAGCCTCTTATAGAGAGAGAAAGGCATAACACTAACTGTAGCTCCCAAATCACACAAAGCGGTTCTAACATAACTATTCTTAATAGATCAAGGGATAGTCGGAATCTCTGGGTCTCCAAGTTTCTTAGGAACCTTACCATTAAAGGAATAATTAGCAAGAAAAGTAGAAATTTCTTCATTAGGGATATTCCTTTTATTCGAGACAATGTCCTTCATATACTTTGAGTAAGGAGGTAATTTAATAGCATCAGTCAAAGGGATTTGCAAGAATAAAGGTTTCATCCACTCACAAAACTTATTATAGTTTTCATCTTCCTTTGACTTGTGTTTCTTATCAGGGAAAGGCATAGGTTTTTGGACCCAAGGTTCTCTTTCACTACCATGTTTCTTAGCAATAAAATCTTCTTTAGTGTATTTAGTATTCTTAGTGTGGTTTTCAGGTTCTTCTTCAACTTTTTCTTCATTAGGAACTTCATTTTCTTCATTACCACTTTCAGTTTCAGTATCAGAGATAGATATACTATTAGGATCTATAGCAGGTTCAGAGGGTTCTACAACAGTTTTATGTTTCTTTTTCCTTTTCTTACGAGTAGAGCCACTATTTTCAGCTTGTTGAGAATCCTGCTCGATTCTTTTGGGATGCCCCTCAGGATAAAGAGGATCCTGGGTAGCAGCACCACTTCTAGTTCTAATTTCATAAGCATGTTTTTCTTTAGCAGCATTAATTAGCAAGTCTTTTTGCACTTTAATGAGTCGATCTATTTGAGTTTGAACCATTTGAAAGTGTTTAACAATCATTTTAACATCATTAGAGATTCTTTCCACAATATCTTTCAACTCAACAATAGCTCTAGTGTTTTCCATTAGATGATTTTGCACCCTTTTATTAAAATTATCTTGCTTAACAATAAAGATATCAAATTCTTCTAAGCATTGATCAGGAGGTTTAGAGTAAGGGATATCACCTTCATCAAAGTGTTGGAGAGAGTGTACCTCAATAGTGGGTGAGTAGGGAATAGGCTTACATAATTCTTCTATAGGAGGTAAATTCTTAACATCTGCAGCTTTAATTCCCTTCTCCTTAAGACATTTCTTAGCTTCCTTCATCACTTCATCATTTAATTCAATAACTCCCCTCTTCTTTGATGTTGGAATAGGCACCGGAATAGTAGGTTCAGGTACAATTACTTCAGGTATAGCTGGTTCAGGAGGAGTCCAATCTTCATAGTTCTTGCTTATTTTAGCCATTAATTCCTCAGATTCCTTTGGAGTCCTATTCCTGAAAACACAATCAGCACAACTATCTAGGTATGTCCTAGATTCTTCGGTTAGTCCATTATAAAATATATCAAGAAGCTCATTCTTAGGTAATGGACTTCTAGCTTGTGCATGAATCAAAGCACAAAACCTTGCCCAAGATTCAGGCAATACCTCCTTTTCCCTGTTTAAAATCAAAAAGTTCCTACAAAATAGCATGTCTAGAACTAGGAGGAAAATATTTCTGCAGGAAAGTACTAATCAAGCAATCAGGGCTATCAATAGATCCAGGAGGTAAATTAGTAAACCAAGTTTTAGCTTCTTCTTTCAGTGAAAAGGGGAAAATCTTAGCAACAAAGTAAGTACGCATCTTAATATCATCACAAAAGAAGCCACTCATGGTAGAAAGTTCATTCATATGTGCTACCGCACTTTCATTCTTAGTCCCACAAAAAGGTTCTTTCTCGACAATAGCTATGTAAGATAGACCGAGAGAGAAATCATAATCTTCATCTATAATGTTTATGGGAGAAGCAGCAAACTTAGCAATAGGAGACAATTTGGGTCTAATAGTACGCCTCTCAAGGAGACTCTTAGTAGCGCTCCTATCATGGGTGTTTTTACATTCTTTAATAAATTCTTCGGTCATCTCAACATAACCATCTTCAATATCATAACTCTCACTAGACTCAGCTAAACTAACAGGTGTGGTAGTGCCTTCATTAGGAGTTTCCGTATTTCCAGCTATAGTTCTAGCAATCGTAGCATCTAGGAAAGGACCTAATGAACCACTCTTATCAAGCACAGTAGAAGCAGCATCATAAGCATCAGAAGTTTCAGATTCAGCAGTAGTAGCAGTGTGTGTAACATGTGTATGTGGTGGTGTAACGAGCTTACTCATAACAGACGGTGAATCAAGAGCAATAGAGGTGTTCAGAACCGTACCTCTCCTTGTAGTGGATGGTAAAATAGGAACCTTGCCATCACGAGACTTACCCATGATGGATGGATAGCAGCGAACAATAGAGAATCCAAGTGAACTTGATAAATAAAGCTATGCTCCCCGGCAACGGTGCCAGAAAATAGTCTTGATGACCCACAAGTATAGGGGGTGTATCGTAGTATTTTCGAGGGAAGTGAAACCCAATTTATTGATTCGACACAAGGGGAGCCAAAGAATATTTATAAGCCTTAACAACTGAGTTATCAATTCAGCTGCACCTGGAAACAATCTTGCTCACAGCAGTTTATCAGTAACAACAGTTTTATAGTAGGAATAGTAAAGTAGCAGCAGTAGTAAAGTAAAGGCAGTAGTAACAATAGTAGTAAACAGTAGGATTCGAGTGCGGTAGGCATAGGGATGGATGTATGGGCGTTGCATGGACAAGACAATTCACATAGCAATCAGAACATAGGGCAATTGCAGATAAATAAGTTAAAGCATCCAAGTACTAGATAATCTTAGGCATGTGTTCCATATATAATCATACGTGCCCGCAATGAGAACTTGCACAACATCTTTTGTCCTGCCAGCCCGTTTGCAGTGGGGCCTCAAGGGAACTACTAGCAATTAAGGTGCTCCTTTTAATAGAGCACCACAGCAAAGCATTAACACTCCGTGAACACATGTGATCCTCACATCAAAGCCATTCCCTCCGGTTATCCCGATTTCTGTCACTTCAAGGCCATTGGTTCCGGACAACAACGTGGGTATACAACTTGCAGATAAGACCAAAAACAATACTATCATAATGAATCAATAACATGTTCAGATCTAAAATCATGGCACTCGGGCCCTAGTGACAAGCATTAAGCACAACAAGTCACAACAAAGTCATAAAGTACTAATACAACATACTAGGCACCATGCCCTAACAATCTGATGCCATTACATGAACGATCTCATCTAATCCCTGCCATCCCCATGGCCTATAGCGGGGGATTACTCACTCATAGATGGGGGAAACATGGATGGTCGATGGAGAAGCGATGGTGATGATGATGGTGATGATCTCCTCCAATTCCCCGTCCCGGCAGGGTGCCAGAACGGAGTTTCTGGTGCTGTTTCATGGAATCTGGTGGTGGCGGCGGAGCGGAACTCCTTCTAGAAAAACGTCGAACCCCCCTGAGTTTTTAGGTTAAAAGGCAACTTATAGTCGAAGAGGGAGACCGAGGGGGAGTCTGGGGCGGCCAGACCACCCCCTGGCGCGGCATGGGCTTGCCCGCGTGGCTAGGTGGTGTGGCCTGGGCCCAGCCCCCCTCCGTCTCGTATTCTGGCTCCGGGAGTCTTTTGGTGAAATAGGATTTTTGGCATATTTTCCGGGATTTTTCATGATAGTTGATTTTCTGCACACAAAAAGTAGACACCAAGGCAATTCTGCAGAAAACAGCGTCAGTCCGCGTTAGTTGCATCCAAATCACACAAGTTTAGAGGAGAAACAATAGCAAAAGTGTTCGGGAAAGTAGATACGTTTTGGACGTATCAGGGATGCTTTCAGTATGTGGATTTAAAATATCACAAGTATCATCAGAATTACCACATATGGGAGATAAAGTATCATCAGATCAAATTTTCTTCTTTAAAGCTGGGGAACTAAAAGGATCATTTTCATAAAAACTAAGTTCCCCAAGCTTAGACGTTTCCATAGCATTAGTAACAAAGGTGTTCAAAAGATTCATAATAATAACATTGCTATTAGCATGCAAAGAAAGTTCCATGGGTTTTTTAATTTTCTTTTCAGACAATTCATGTCCTAACTCAAGATAAATACTATAAAGCTCTCTAATTTTGTTGTTGCCTTCCATTAAGCCTAACTAGTGAAAGCAAGAAACAAAAAGACAAAATTGCAGAATCTAAAGGAAATAACTTCGAGCACTCACATCGGAGGATGTGAGTACCTTTTACCTTACCTCCCCAGCAACGGCGCCAGAAAATAAGCGTTTGCCATGGGAGGTTCTTCTTCTTTAATCCTCCGGTGTGAATACCTTTTACCTTACCTCCCCGGCAACGGCGCTAGAAAATAGCTTCATGTCTACTCACTTCTATTCTTTTAGACAGTTGTTGGGCATCCAAGTGCAGAGGTTTGTAGAACAGCAGCAAGTTTTCCCTTAAGTGGATCACCCAAGGTTTATCGAACTCAGGGACGAAGTGGTCAAAGGTATCCCTCTCAAGCAACCCTGCAATCAAGATACAAGAAGTCTCTTGTGTCCCCAACACACCCAATACACTTGTCAAGTCTATAGGTGCACTAGTTGGCGAAGAGATAGTGAAATACAAGTGGTATAGATAATTATAAGTGGTAACGGTGATAGAAAATAGCTTGCTGGCCTGTGGTTGACGTGAGAAACGACTAAAGACGAACTGAAATAAAGAAGGAAGCAAGCAAACATGTAACATATCTAGTTGCAAACGGTGTTTCAATGCTTAGAAACAAGGCCTAGGGATCATACTTTCACTAGTGAACACTCTCATATAAATATATTCTTCTTTATGATACTATGCTGAACTACTCTCCGGTTGGACACTCTAATCAATGGTAGGGCTATAACAGCACACCTCAAAGTAAGCCTTTGCCATCTAGAAAACCCCACACTATCACCTTGAGCACTAGATAGGTCCAACAAACACCACAATTTCTTAGAGACATCCAACTCCAAATATAACTCATAACAAGTATTTGAAATCTCTAGCCTAAGTGCCACCATGGTGTGCACGCTGTCACTTTCACACACATGGGGAGAGCAGAGATCTATTAAAGCACTTGAGTAGCAAGGTAGATCTATAGATTACAAGCTCATGATCACAATATGATCATGCATAGAGAGAGATGAACACATAGCTACTGGTAGAACCCTTAGCCTCGAGAGAGAACTACTCCCTCCTCATCATGGGAATTAGCAACGGTGATGGAGATGGCGGTGGAGATCGATGGAGATGGCTCCGGGGGCACTTCCCCGTCCCGGCAGGGTGCCAGAACAGAGACTTTCTATCCCCCGAATCTCCCCTTCGGTGGCGGCGGCACTGCGGAACTTTTCGTGGCTGGAGGCTTAATGATTTAGGGTTTATGCATCGCGAGGCTTCTTATAGGCGAAGAGGCAAGGTCGGTGGGCGGCCAGGGGGCCCACACCACCTGGTGGCGCGGCCAGGGCTAGCCCACGCCACCACATGGTGTGGCCGCCCTGTGGACCCTCTCCGTCTCGTCTTCTGGCTCCGTGAGTCTTCCGGTAAAATATCAACTTTGGCTTTTGTCCCGTCCAATTCCGAGAATATTCATTTTCTGACTTTCCTAGAACCAAAAACAGCAGAAAACAAGCAACTGGCACTTTGGCTCTTGTTAATAGGTTAGTCCAAGAAATCATATGAAAAGTACTCCAAAGTGTGGACAAAACACAATAAAGTAGATAAAACCAAGCATGGAACATCAAAAATTATAGATACATTTGCAATGTATCATGGGCCAGGGCGGCCACACCACCTGCTGGCGTAGCCTAGGGCTGCCCGCGCCAAGGGGTGGTATGGGCCCCCTGTGGGCCATCTCCACTTCCCCTTCTGGCAATCATTGTCTTATGGAAAAATAGAATTTTCCATGTATTTTCCCGGATTTTCTGATCTTCACGAATTTCGCCTCCAAACAGTACCTTTTCCATCAGAATCCTGACTGCGGCGGTTCATGCTCCAAAAGTCATCAACCATGCAAAAACAGATGAAATAACATAGGCATCATATCTTAATATGAAATATATCAATGAATAACAATAAATAATGATATATAATAGTGATGCAAAATGGACGTATCAACTCCCCCCAAGCTTACACTTCGCTTGTCCCCAAGCGAAAACTAAGCTCAATAAACATGACCTCGGCTTTATGGAGTGAAGAGTCGATAAAAGAATACGGACAAGAAGCATCAGATTCATCAATACATAAATCATAATAGAAGACAACTCACTATTATATAACTTAACTTGCAATAAGTAAAGGAAACATAATAAAGATACATAAAGTAAATCATAATTGGTAATGGAAAACTTAGCTCTTGGTCGAAGAATAGTTGACAATTTGCAGGAGTTCACACATAAAGGGTTTTCAATGATAGCTTTCAAAGTAGTAAACACTAAGATTAGAGAAAATATGCAAAACAAGGAACATAAGAAACATGATTGAATAAATCATCATATGAATGAATGAAACACAACAACTCAAAATGCTTGCTGAGATAGAGAGGAATAGGTTTACTGACTCAACTAAAAAGTAAAAGATAGGCTCTTTGTAGAGGGAAGCAGGGATTTCAAGTTTCATAAAGATCTTCCAAAAATTATGATACTTATTAGCTTTCAGCTCTCATTGCCCCTATCATAGGCATATTTAGGTGATTAAGGTTAAAGTGATCAAATATGAGGATATGCTTGACAAGTTGCAAGTTGAAAATCTCATGTCCCTTGAATACGAGGGCCGCTCCTCATTCTACTCAAGTTCAGTTACCGGTAAGTTCTTGTCATAGTAAGTACATGTGTATCATAGAGAACCGCCAACGGGGTACCCCTTGCCCGATGATACGGAAGAATCCCCATATCAAAATGACAAGGCAAGCAGACAACGAGCATCTCAGCAATCTTCTTATTTACCATGGGATTATGGTGCTTTTCTCTCTCTTTCCTCTTTTCTCATCTCTATTTTTTCTTTTTCTCTTTTTCTCAATCTCTATCTCTTTTTTATAAGAAGAATGCTTCATAGATGCTCATTATGGTTACACTGCAGGTTTCCACCATGATTAGGCATGGATTAGACCGGCGGCCCAGGCGTTTCTCTAACACACATACATAACTCCATGGACTTACAAGCTCCCCTTTCATTTCACACTGACGACATCCATAGGCAAAAGAGCATGATATCAACTAGGTACAAAGTACCAGTGCAATGTTGAAAGCGTTCCCCATGATAGCATGGTTCTTCTAATCCACAACTTACAAAGCGCAAGCATATATGCAACATAGATGGGCACAATGGTTCAAGTTTATTAAGTGCAGGAAAGTAAAGTGTGCCATCAAGTTCGTGAGAGCTTTAATTACTAATTTTCACATAACAAGTTTAATTTGGAAGGTAGATAAAAACATGAATTTATTTGGAATAGCAATAATGCTAATAGGTAGGTATGGTGGACACAAATGGCATAGGTTTTGGTTTAAGGATTGGATGCACGAGAAGCATTCCCTCTCAGTACAGGTTTTTGTCTAGCAAGGCTAGGTAGCAAGCATAAGAGTTGAAGGAAACAAACAAACATACAAATGATAAAAACAAACATGCCATCTTCCTTGGAAGCACAAAAGATCTTAACTAGAGAATACTAAGCTTATGAGCAAATCAAGAAATAAAGATGATGAAATTATATTTCTTTAGAGTACTTTTATCTTTTTCATTTAATTCTTAAAGATAGTGCTGCTACTGACCGAGCCAGGTTTGCCAAAACCAACTAAATTAACTCAATGATCCCAAAGTGATACCAGTACTAACGATAAGATAAATCATATAACCATAAATTGAAAACTAATATAAGATATGCAAAAGAGTAAATGATAGAACTTCTCATTAATATTCCATAACGGCAACTCACTCCAAGGGATACATACATACCTAACAAGAGGGGGGACACTTCCATAATGCAAACCATCCTATATGATAACTTCTCTATTTATGATATGACTCTACTAAAAGGTAAAAAGATAGAAGATAGTGATGTGATACCACGACACTCCCCCAAGCTTGGAACAAACCAAGGGGATGCCAAAACCTGATGACGAGTTACTCCATCGGTGGTGGTGGTGTTCTCTCATCATCGTCCGACTTCCAAGGTAAGGGCTCCCCATCAACAAAAGACATCCTGGTCTCCATCATCCTGAAACTAGCAGCAGCACGTATGCGTTTAAATCTAACCTCATACTCACAGTTTTGATTTTGCACGTCATAGAGATGTGCTTGCAGTTGGTTGTTCGTTCGATGGAGCGAGAGGATTTCATCCTTAAGCTCAGCAGTCTCCTTTTGGTGCTCGGCGATGAGTTTGGAACAAATCTTATGGATGATATCCACTTCATGTTCCGCCATCTTCTTGTACCTAAAGACTTCTTACTCCAGTGCTTTCATCCTGTCCTCCAGACTTCCTTCACATTTAGGGCCCTGGACCTATTTTATCTGCACCTCCCCATCTTCGAGCAACAACTCCTTTGGATGAATCTTCAACTCACGCATGTACGGGTTGATGATATCCGCGGAGGGATCTTCCTTGGCTGATCCAGAGGAGGACATTGTGGCTCCAAAACTGAGATTCTACCTGCCAGAAACAGATAGAAACAAAAACACGACGAGAACACGATATACGAACCTCGGGGGATCCGGGGATTATATATTACGAAGTTTTACAACAAAAGGAAGGTATTGGGAGAAAACGGGTCGGAGGCGGAGTCCGATGTGGCCACACCACCTGCTGGCGTGGCTAGGGGGCCCACGCCACGGGGTGGTGTGAGCCACCCTGGCTCCGTTTTCGTCCCTCTTTTGCTTCATTGTTTTCCTTGTTGGATAAAAACTCCAAAATATAACTGGACAGAATTTTCGCAGAACTTTTCTTACCAGTACTATTACCTATTCGAAAATGGACTCTGTAGGTTTCTGGACTTGGTATTTAGTAGATTCTTCCGGAGTCACCGCTTGAATAACATCAATATCTTCATCTTCATACTCATATTGCTCGAGTCATGAAACCTTTCACTTTCTTATTACACCATTTTCTCCAATAACCTGGAAATTTCTTTCACACAAAACTTTACACAATTCTCATTAGCAACATTAGTGTAAGCAAGGTAATAAACCTTTTAAGTTCAATTTCAACTGGAATCAATCAAAACATAAGCTACTGTACAACTCCTTCCAAAAACCCAAAAAGAATTCAAAAAGGAAATCGATTTAAGAAGAAAATGCAAGAGTGGCAAAATCTGTCAAAACAGACAAGCAGGTAAAGATCAATTTTTTCGAAAATCTTATGTTCCTAAAATCAAAAAGTGCAAAACTAGAAAAAGCTAAATAATAACCTGGGGCAGAAGCACAAAAAACTACAGCTCAATCCGACGTACAGAGATCTCTCACGAATTTTTACGGCGAAGCACAAAAATCTGTTTTGGGACAGCAACTTTCCCAAATCTTACTTCTCTCTCATTAGAGGTTGATCTTGACACAAAAACCAAACAAAAAGGATAAGGAGAGGTTATTACCGAAGTAATAACTTCTAAGACTCAAAGAAACAAAAACAAACTGAAAGCACAACTAAATTGGGTTGTCTCCCAAAAAGCTCTTTCTTTATAGCCATTAAGATGGGCATGATAATTTCAATGACGCTCACATAAGAATATGAATTGAAGTGAAAGAGAGCATTAAGAAGCAAAAATACACATGTTTAAGTCTAACCTACTTCCTATGCAAGGGAATTTTGTAAATAAACAAGTTATTGAAACCAGAGGTTACTAGCATAGGAAGGCAAAAGAAGTGCAACATAAAAACTTTCAGCATAAAATGAGGAAACTTGATATTATTGAGATGCATAAGAACAGTCTTCCCTCTCTCATAATAACTTTCAGTATCATGCATAAATTTAATGATATAACTATCACAAGAACCATTGTAGCAATGATCACTTATCCTAACAGAAAACACAGGGACACTAGCTCTCATAACACTACTTTGTGAAACAATATTAGGGATATCCTTACAAAGGATAGTGTGTCCATCTTCTTCATATTTAGTGCAAAATATTTCACATTTGCTATTATAGGTTCATCATCCTTTTGTTCATCAGGTTCAACAGCTTTATTTGTACTTTCATTAACCATACTAGCTATCATAGAATGTTCCTTTACTTTAACTGGGAAAGGTATTTTCTCAATGTAAGGTTCAGGTAAAACATGATTAGCAGTATAAACTTCAGTATTTCTTGCAGGAACACCCTTAGCAACATCTTTATATGGTTCATGATACTTATTCCACTTCATTTTAGGAACTTCAATATAGAAAGCAAAAGCCTTAAAATAAGTTGCAATAGCTTGAGAGTCTAGACCATAAGCACTTTTAATATTTTGAAAGTCATCAGTTCCCATAAAAGATTCAATGCATTCATAATCATAATTTATGCCTGACTTTATTCCTTTGTCATTCTCCCATACTTCAGCATTGTCTTGAATACAGTCTAGAAGATCCCATTTAGCTCCTTCTTCCATGCGTGTAAATGATCCAACACAAGAAGCATCCAATAAATCCTTATCATGAAGATAAAGCCTTGCATAAAAGTTATTGATAATAATATTGTTGGGGAGCTCATGAATAGGACATTTGAGCATTAGTAACTTCAACTTCTCCCAAGATTGAGATGTACTCTCTCCATCAAGAGGCCAAAAGTTGTATATTTGATTTCGATCTTTATGAATCTCACTAGGAGGATAAAATTTTGAATAAAAGAGAAGTACTATTTCCTCCCATTCAAAATCTTGACCATTCTTCAGCAGCTTATACCATTCCCCAGCTCTTCCTTTTAGTGATAAGGAGAATAACTTCTTCTTGACTTGATCTATTGTAATACCTGCGCACTTGAACAACCCGCATAATTCGTGTATAAAGAGCAAATGATCACCGGGATGGATAGTTCCATCTCCAACATAATAGTTATCCATAACACGATCAATAATTCTTGTAGGTATTTTAAAAGAATTATTCTCAGCAGGTGGTGGTTCATCTAGTACCTTAGCAGTGGTAGTAGCATTACGAAATAAGAAACTCAGCGGATTATCCATATTGAAAATAAAGCAACTAACAGAAATAAACAATACTCACAGTAGAAGTTTCCTTTACCAGTTCCACTCTCCAATAGCGCTTCACTCCCCAGCAACAGCGCCAGAAAATAGTCTTGATGACCCACAAGTATAGGGGGTGTATCGCAGTATTTTTGATAATGCAGATAAATAAAGTACGAGTAAATAAAAGACAATAATAATAAATGCAGCAAGTGGCCCAATCCTTTCTTTAGCAAAGGACAAGCCAGTTGTATTACTTAAGATGACCAAATGTTCTGGAGGACACACGGGAATATCATCAAGTGCTTTCACTCCATATAGTTGATTAATCTTCTTTAGTTTGCTAAGTGTTGTGTGGGTGAACTGTGCTAATGTACCGACCTTCCTAGGACTAATACATATTTGTGATTATACCCCTTGCAAGCATCCGCAAGTACAAGAAAGTAATTAAGGTAGAAACCTAACCACAGCTTTAAACTCTAAGACCCTGATGTCCCTTGTGCAAAGGTATCCTAACGGGGGTTCAGGTGTCTGTCACTCCGGCAACCCCTACGATTAGTAGCCAAATACACAATGCATTCCCCTAGGCCCATAAAGGTGAAGTGTCATGTAGTGGACATTCACATGACACCAGTAGAAGAAATACATCACAACTTAAATATCAAACCATTGAATCTTTCTCAACACAACTCCACTACTAACAACATGACTTCTCCCATGTCCTCAAGAACTAAACGAACTACTCACAAGACATCATATGGATCAAGATCAGAGATGATATAATGATATGTAACAATCTGAACATAAACGATAATTCAATGGTTCACTCAATAGCATCAACTACAAGGAGTAGTCAACACCGGGAAAGTTTCCCCTAAGAATTATGCAAGATTCAACCCAATTGTTACAACGGTATGAAGTGGTGATGATGGTGCTGGTGAAGATGATGGTGGTGATGATGACCCCGATGAAGTCTAGTTTGATGGTGGTGTTGATGGTGATGATCTCCCCACTCCGGGAAGGAATTCCCCCGGCAGAATTCTATCTGCCGGACAGATCTTTCTCTCTCGGTGTTTTTCGCCCCGCAGAGGCGGTGAAATCTTTCTATGGTCGCTCCCCTGGTATTAGGGTTCCGTGGAGATAATATATGCCAGAGGGGAGATCCTGGAGTGGGCCAGGGCGGCCACACCACCTGCTGGCGCGACCTAGGGATGCCCGCGCCAGGGGGTGGTGTGGGACCCCTGTGGCCCATCTCCACTTCCCCTTCTCGCAATCTTCGTCTTCTGGAAAAATAGAATTTTCCATGTATTTTCCCGGATTTTCTGATCTTCGCGAATTTCGCCTCCAAACAGCACCTTTTCCATCAGAATCCTGACTGTAGCGGTCCATGCTCCAAAAGTCATCAACCATGCAAAAACAGATGAAATAACATAAGTATCATCTCTTAATATGAAATATATCAATGAATAACAATAAATTATGATATAGAATAGTGATGCAAAATGGACATATCACGCCCCGCCCTCAAACACCGAAGTACCCCCTCCGTCAGTCGATGATTCGTCTTTTGCTCCTGCTCCTTGGGCATAAAATCACTTAACCATATTTGTCAGATCCCCGGAATGCCGGGTGAAGATGTATTTAAGCACTTTGGTTCGGTTTCGCTACAATTATTGTGGTTTGCTACTTAGTTTCTAATGTCGGATTATCGTGGGCACAGTCCCCGAGTTTCCTTTTCTTGTTCCCCCAATTCTTCACTCGGATCGCATCAACCTTGATTCGGTTTTTTGACTTACGAGTCCGAGGTTCAAAAAATTGACTTAACAATACTTGAAACTTTGAGATTAGCTCAAAATAATCCGGCGGTAGATGAATAAAGTAGATAAAGGTTAGGGCAAATAACAAATGTCGGCTCGCTTAGGTTCTTTCCCTTAGTCATTTTTCATGTGCTCTGCAATTCCAAACTTGTTCTCTTGCTTGCCATGAAGCCAATTCTTATTGGACAACAGCAAAGTCGAAGAGTTGGGTTTTTGGTGCTCACACATTACTAATTCAGCTAAGGTGTAAGCAATTTAACCTAGCCGACATATAAAAAATATGAAGGCAAGAAAAACAATTATTATGGCCATCCCCAATTTTCTGCTTGGGGTGCCGAAGCTTCATTGATAATCCCATTGCCGACATACATACCGACATATGAGTAGCTTGGATATATTCACCTCTTTGTCAGGTGTAAAAAGGACGAAGTAGTGCTACATTCCATGGTCGCTTAGATTCCTCTCCGGACCTGTCCACCTTGTTCTTTTCCTGTGCCTGTGCATCAATAAGATAGTAGGAATCATTGTGCAAAGCTTTGCTTACAATGAAAGGTCCTTCCCATGGAGGGGATAACTTATGCATGCCAGCAGTGCGCTGTACCAACTGTAGAACCAAATCACCTTCCCGGAAGACTCGGGGGTTGACTTTCTGGCTATGGTAGCGTCGGGGATTTTGCTGATATATGGCGGATCTAGACAAGGCCAGTTCTCTCGCTTCTTCCAGCAGATCAACATCATTTTGCCGGGCTTCGCACACTTCGGCTTCTGTGTATTGGGTGACCCTTGGTGAATCATGCTCTATGTCGGCTGGTAGTACAGCTTCTACCCCATATACCAGAAAAATGGCGTATAGCCTGTTGATCGATTCGGAGTTGTTCTTAAACTCCACAGTACCGTTGGTAATTCTTCTATCCAGCACCCCGCTGATCTTTGCAGTGGCTCTATGAGCCGAGGTTTTATTCCGGACAACACTAGTCCGTTGGATCTTTCCACTTGCCCGTTCGATGCGGGGTGGGCCACAGAGGCTACATCTAGCCGGATCTTCTTCTCTCGGCAGAACCTCGCAAATGCTCCTTCAGCAAAATTTGTGCCATTATCAGTTATGATACTATGTGGGTAGCCATATCTCAACATTATATCCTTGATGAACTTTACCGTTGTTGCCCCATCACATTTCCTAATTGGCTTCACTTCAATCCATTTAGTAAATTTGTCCACCATAACCAAGATATGGGTCATTCCGCCCTTGGCCGACTTAAATGGTCCTACCATGTCTAGGCACCATACAACAAATGGCCAAGTAATGGGGATGGTCTTCTGTTCCGACATTGGTACATGGGGGTGGCGTACCTCTGACACCCATTACATTTCCTCACCAAATCCTCTGCTTGTTCCAAAGCACTTGGCCAATAAAATCCATGCCGGAAAGCCTTTTCCACTAATGCTCTTGAAGATGCATGGTGACCACATTCTCCTTGGTGGATATCCCGAAGTATATCAAGCCCTTCTTCCGGATCAACACATCATTGCAACACAGTGGTTGCACTTCTTTTATATAGTTCAGCATTGATAATGGTATAGGCCTTTGCTCTTCTCTGGATTTGCCTTGAGAGTACCTCATCATCTGGCAAGATTCCCTCTTTCAGGAAGTCAAATATTGGCTTGGCCCAAGCAGGTATAGCTCGGATAGGAAAAATTTCCTCATCAATTTCCATCGCCTCTACCGACATAACTCCTGCCGGATTTGGCTGAACAGTCCCCGGGTTTGCTGAGGCAGTCCCCGGGTTTACCGAAGTGCTCCCCCAGTCTATTTCCATAGGTGTAGCTTCTGACCCGGAGAGAGCCGGGATATAGATTGACTCGGACTCTGGTGATGGGGTAATAGATGGTTTTCTCAAGTGCTCCAAAGCAACACTCGGCAGGATTGGTTGCTGGGATGAGCCCAACTTGGACAGTGTTTTGGCCGCCTCATTTTCAATCCGAGGTATGTGATGGAATTCACATTTCTCGAAGAATCCGCTTATCTTTTGAACATGGAATCTGTAAAGGGCCATGTTGGCATCCAAGGCATCCCAATTGCCAGAAACTTGCTGCACCACCAAATCTGAGTCTCCAAAGCATTGTATCTGATGTATCCCTACTTCTTTGTCCACCTTGATCCCATGCACAAGTGCCTCATATTAAGTGACATTGTTCGAGGCGCTGAAATGGATTTGAAGAACATACTTCAACTGATCTTTCTTGGGCGAGGTAAGTACTAATTTGGCGCCCAATCCTTCTTTCAATTTTGACCCGTCAAAATGCATTCGCCAATAGTTGGAGTCCGGCAAAGGTGGTTCGTATTGCATCCTGTCCCAATCCACCAAGAAATCCGCCACAGCCTGTGATTTGATCGCATCTCTTCTATCGAACTGTGGTGCATATGGGGCCAGCTCAATTGCCTATTTTGCTATTTGGCCACTAGCGTCTTTATTACTCATAATCTCCGACATGGGTGCCTCGCATATCACTTTGATAGGGTGTTCCTCAAAGTAGCGTTTGAGTTTCTTGGCCGACATATACACACCATACGCCATCTTTTGATAGTGAGGGTAGTTCTGTTTTGAAGCCGATAACACTTCGCTCAAGTAATACACCAGCCTTTGCACCGATTTTCCTTCCTCCTCATGCTCCACCACAATTACCGCACTTACGGGTCGGTTGGTCGCGGCTACATAGAGCAACATTGGCTCCTTGGGTAATGGTGCGGCTAAGATCGGTGCAGTGGACAACATCTTTTTTAATTCTCGAAACGCGCTATCTGCTTACGGTGTCCATGTAAATTTGTCTGCCTTTTTCATTAACTGGTAGAGGGGCAAGGCCTTCTCTCCTAGCCGACATACGAACCGGCTTAACGATGCCAGGAAACCAGTGAACTTCTACATATCATTAAGGCATTTTGGTAATTCCATCCTTTCTATAGCCCGGATTTTCGTCGAGTTAGCTTCAATACCTCGGCTAGACACCAGAAATCCGAGTAATTTCCCTGCAGGCACACCAAAATTGCATTTATCTGGGTTAAGCTTCATCCGGAACCGTCTTAAGTTCGCGAATGTCTGCCAGATATCATCAAGGAGCGTATTTCTTTCCTTAGTTTTTATTACCACATCGTCCACATAGACTTGTACATTCTGACCTATTTGTTCATGTAAGCATTTTTGCATGCATCAATGGTACGTTTCTCATGCATTACATAATCCAAACAGCATAGTGCGATAGCAATAAGCCCCGTACGGGGTGATAAACGCAGTCTTTATTTGATCATCTGGATTCAGGGGTATCTGGTGGAAACCAGAAAATGCATCTATGAATGAAAATAACTCACACCCCGTAGTTGAATCTATGACCTGATCTATTCTTGGTAGTGGGAATGGATCCTTTGGACACGCCTTATTCAGGTTTGTGTAATCAATGCACATACACCATACCACTGCCACATTCGGATCATCCTTCTTCTTTTCCACCAGCACTGGATTAGAGATCCAATCTGGGTACAGTACTTCCATGATAAACCGGCTGCAAGGAGCCTAGCTATCTCATCTCCAATCACTTTTCTCATGTCCTCGGTGAAGCGGCGGAGAGGTTGCTTCACTGGCTAAGCCCTGGGTCTCACATTCAAAGAGTGCTCGGCCAACTCCCGCGGCACACCTTGCAGATCCTGTGTGGACCAAGCAAAGGTATCCTAATTCTCACGGAGGAAGTTGACGAGCTCGCTTTCCTATTTGTCGCCTAACCCGACACCAATGGTTACGGTGCGCTCTAGGAACTGATCATCAATTGGCACTTCCTTTGTGTCCTTGGTTTCTTGAAATGACACACTGCCATGTGGATTAGTTAGGGTCGGCATATCTTGCTACACGGACTGAGCCAGTGCAGCCACTTCCATTATTTTCCTCTTCTCTTGACTGATCACGAGTGACTCAGCCAGATTAGACCTGGCGGACGCACATTCAATAGAGCGCCTAAAGTCCCCAGCTATGGTTGTCACTCCCCTTTGTCCGGGCAGTTTTATCTTTAAGTAACTGATGTGAGTACTTGCCATAAACCTGTTCAGTCCGGGCCTGCCGAGTAATGCGTGATAGGTGCTTTCCAAGTTTACTACCTCGAACTCCAAATTTTCAGTCCGACAATTGTCCCTTGTACCAAACAGCACATCAACCCGGACCTTACCAATTGGTTCACAAGAGATACCAGGCACAATGCCATGAAAGGTGGTCCTTGTAGCTTGGAGCATATTTTCTGATATCCCCAACTTGTGCATGGTATCCTTGTACATGATGTTAATGCTACTCCCATTATCTATCAGCACCTTGGAAAACTTCACGTTGAGATTCGGTCGATGAACGTCGGATCCAGGACCAAGGCATAGGTCCCTCGACTAGGCATGAGCTTCAGGTGATCCTTGATACTCCACGTGATTTCCTAATCCGACCAAGGCATATACCTCACCACCGCCGACATTAACGCATTTACCTCCATATACCGGTGCTGCAAGCTTTTCTGGTCAGTTTCTTCTGTGGTAAATATGCAGTAACTTTGGTGATGTTCCCTGTACTCATTTCGTCCCTCATTTGTGTGGTAACCTTGGTCTTGCTGCTGGTTATTATGCACTTGATGCACAGCATCCCTCCTTTCCTGATTTTCATACCTCGGTGGAGGTGGAGGCAACATTAGTTATTGTCCATTCCCCCTTGTTAGTAATGGTTGCCGAGGTGCTTCGTTCCGAGGTGCCCGAGCATTCCCCGAATTATTCTGTACTAGCTTCTTCATCCACTCACACTGTCGGGTGATATGATTCGCCGGGCTATTCGGACTTGGCGTATGAAATTTGCAAGGTTGATCCAACATAGACTCGAACGTATACCTCAGATGATCTTTTCGCTCCTGCCACTTCTTCTTCTGTTCCGGGGTCCAGGGCTTCTTACCTTCACCCTTTTGCTGCCATTATTGGCCTCTAGTTTTCTGACGTTGGCTGGCTCTGGCATTGGGCTGATCTCGGTCTACCGCCACCACTTGCTGCGAGTTATATCTGTAATCCGGACGCTTGTCCCTTCTTTTTCCTCAGAAATTATTTCTTCTTGATGACCCAGATCCATCTCGGTTGTAGTATTCCTCATTCTCCTCACTTGACATTAACCGGGGTTGAGTTGGGTCTCCCAAAGCATATGAATCCGCGATCCGGATCGTCTCAGCCAAAGTGGTTGGCATATCTCGCTGTAACCTTTGCCACAACATACTTCCATATCTACAGCCCTGGGCGAACCACGCAATTGCTTGTGATTCAATTACCCCCTCACATGAGTTATGCAAATTGCATCATCGAGTCAAGAAATCTTGGTCAGGCTCATTTGGCCTCTATCGGCATAAGGCCAAAGTCTGTGGCCTATTGGGCCTCTTGTAGGTGCTTGAGAAGTTGCTGACGAATAACTCCTCGAAATCTAACCAACAATTGACACTTCCTGGCGGCAAGTTGTTTAGCCAAACTCTCGTAGGTCCTTCTAGCATCTGGGGCACATACCTCACTGCCCATCTCAAGTTTCCTGTTGCGATCTTGACCGCTGTTGCGTAATCAATGAGCCAATCCTCAGGTTTGGTGCTTCCATCAGAGGTCTTTGTTCCTCTTGCCAATTGGAAGTTCGGCACAGGCGGTTCTGTCATGATCCGGGGTCCAAAACATGTCAGGCCCGGAGGTCCCTGTACCTCGATCATCTCCGACCTATAAATCCGGTCAAGCTTCAGCCTCGCATCATCTGGCTGCAAGTTTCTGCTTCCCAGCCTTGACCCAATCACATGGTGCTCCGGTCTTGGGTATCCATCATTGACCATCGCCGAATAACCATCATTGTATCTTCCTTGATCCAGATGAGCATTTTGTTGTTGTATCGCTTGGCCAGCACTTCTCTCCTGCCGAGGTGCATATTGCGGTTGTTGTTGCCGAGGTGCATTTTGCCCTGCCCTCGCCGGATCACGCTGTCCAGCATTGCCGTTGGCAACGTTCCTTTGACCGGCATTGCCTCGGTCGCGGTTACCTCGGCTGGTACTGTGGCGATCCTCATCAACTTGCACTTCTTTCCCTTTACCAGCTCTCACCGGGTCATAGGGGACCATCTGTTTGTATCTTCTCCTGGAGTTTACTACCTCTTCTCTCCTTGGGTTATGACCCGGAGATGATGCGGCTCCGGCAGATTTTGCCGGGTTATTTCTAGCCGAATGAACCACATGTGATGCTTCGGGTGGTGCCGAGTTTGCCTTGTTCATGTCAACACCCGGATTTTTAATCCTAGATGCCTGTTATGTCATTCATCGCAATCCCAGGATTACCATTTTTGCGAGACATAACAGATTGGATATCATAGTACATCATCCATTCCAAACCATACATAAGGTCTTACACAAATAAGGATCTCATGATCCAGTCTTAATACAACAAGCAGCGGAAATAAAAGATAAGCGTAGTGGTGGGGTCCATCTTCAGGGGCACAGGCAATGCTGACGAAGGCAGATAGTCCTAGTTATCATAGCCGTCCTGCTGGCCATCATCTTGGTAATCTCCTTCATAGTCTGGCCATGAGAATAGCCAGGGACAAAAGCCATGAGTACTTTTTAAGTACTGACAAACTACCACTAACAAGTAGTAAAGTTCTAAGTTAAAGTGCCAACTCTATGTTTAACTATAAAGTTAAGTTTGAAACCTAAGCTGTGTCTGAAGCAAAGAAAGATAAAATAAAGTTCTAGAATCACTTAAGTTGGGAAGCTATTGTCATAAACACAACCTTGTTGTGTTCAAGTCAAGATTCAACATTCATTTCATAAGTTATTTTGAAAACACCTGACAACGAAACAGTATGACCATTCCAACTGTCCATAACTGCGGACGCGGCTATTCGAATAGTTTGACACTCAAAAGAGGTGGTACACTTTCACCACAAGATTCGATACATCTGTCAGGGATAACCCTGAATCATCATACTTAGTATGTAGATAATCAAACATAACCTTTCCTTTACACACCCTAGTATAAGCACCTCTCCTATGAGCATGGCCTCCCAACCATGACCATCTATCATCTTGGGCACTGCATAGGTGGACAACAGTGAGAGGTAGCCTTAGCTCAGACCTCTCCTGTGAGGGAACTAATACTAATGCATATAAACTTCCGGCTAAGCCTTACCCAATTCAGGTATTGTGGTTGTACGGTAAATTTGGAATGGTATCACATCCGAATCCAACCATCAGTTTTATAAAAGGGCTAAGGCTCATGCCTCAACATTTTCATCATCATAAACCATTTGTGTTTCATCTGTAATCCGGACGCTTGTCCCTTCTTTTTCCTCAGAAATTATTTCTTCTTGATGACCCAGATCCATCTCCGTTGTAGTATTCCTCATTCGCCTCGCTTGACATTAACCGGGGTTGAGTTGGGTCTCCCAAAGCATATGAATCCGCGATCCGGATCGTCTCAGCCAAAGTGGTTGGCATATCTTGCTGTAACCTTTGCCACAACATACTTCCATATCTACAGCCCTGGGCGAACCACGCAATTCCTTGTGATTCAATTACCCCCTCACATGAGTTACACACATTGCATCATCGAGTCAAGAAATCTTGGTCAGGCTCATTTGGCCTCTATCGGCATAAGGCCAAAGTCTCTGGCCTATTGGGCCTCTTGTAGGTGCTTGAGAAGTTGCTGACGAATAACTCCTCGAAATCTAACCAACAGTTGACACTTCCTGGCGGCAAGTTGTTTAGCCAAACTCTCGCAGGTCCTTCTAGCATCTGGGGCACATACCTCACTGCCCATCTCAAGTTTCCTGTTGCGATCTTGACCGCTGTTGCGTAATCAATGAGCCAATCCTCAGGTTTGGTGCTTCCATCAGAGGTCTTTGTTCCTCTTGCCAATTGGAAGTTCGGCACAGGCGGTTCTGTCATGATCCGGGGTCCAAAACATGCCGGGCCCGGAGGTCCCTGTAGCTCGATCATCTCCGACCTGTAAATCCGGTCAAGCTTCAGCCTCGCATCATCTGGCTGCAAGTTTCTGCTTCCCAGCCTTGACCCAATCACATGGTGCTCCGGTCTTGGGTATCCATCATTGACCATCGCCGAATAACCATCATTGTATCTTCCTTGATCCGGATGAGCATTTTGTTGTTGTATCGCTTGGCCAGCACTTCTCTCCTGCCGAGGTGCATATTGCGGTTGTTGTTGCCGAGGTGCATTTTGCCCTGCCCCCGCCGGATCACGCTGTCCAGCATTGCCGTTGGCAACGTTCCTTTGACCGGCATTGCCTCGGTCGCGGTTACCTCGGCTGGTACTGTGGCGATCCTCATCAACTTGCACTTCTTTCCCTTTACCAGCTCTCACCGGGTCATAGGGGACCATCTGTTTGTCTCTTCTCCTGGAGTTTACTACCTCTTCTCTCCTTGGGTTATGACCCGGAGATGATGCGGCTCCGGCAGATTTTGCCGGGTTATTTCTAGCCGAATGAACCACATGTGATGCTTCGGGTGGTGCCGAGTTTGCCTTGTTCATGTCAACACCCGGATTTTTAATCCTAGATGCATGTTGTGTCATTCATCGCAATCCCAGGATTACCATTTTTGCGAGACATAACAGATTGGATATCATAGTACATCATCCATTCCAAACCATACATAAGGTCTTACACAAATAAGGATCTCATGATCCAGTCTTAATACAACAAGCAGCGGAAATAAAAGATAAGCGTAGTGGTGGGGTCCATCTTCAGGGGCACAGGCAATGCTGACGAAGGCAGATAGTCCTAGTTATCATAGCCGTCCTGCTGGCCATCATCTTGGTAATCTCCTTCATAGTCTGGCCATGAGAATAGCCAGGGACAAAAGCCACGAGTACTCTTTAAGTACTCACAAACTACCACTAACAAGTAGTAAAGTTCTAAGTTAAAGTGCCAACTCTATGTTTAACTATAAAGTTAAGTTTGAAACCTAAGCTGTGTCTGAAGCAAAGAAAGATAAAATAAAGTTCTAGAATCACTTAAGTTGGGAAGCTATTGTCATAAACACAACCTTGTTGTGTTCAAGTCAAGATTCAACATTCATTTCATAAGTTATTTTGAAAACACCTGACAACGAAACAGTATGACCATTCCAACTGTCCATAACTGCGGACGCGGCTATTCGAATAGTTTGACACTCAAAAGAGGTGGTACACTTTCACCACAAGATTCGATGATACATCTGTCAGGGATAACCCTGAATCATCATACTTAGTATGTAGATAATCAAACATAACCTTTCCTTTACACACCCTAGTATAAGCACCTCTCCTATGAGCATGGCCTCCCAACCATGACCATCTATCATCTTGGGCACTGCATAGGTGGACAACAGTGAGAGGTAGCCTTAGCTCAGACCTCTCCTATGAGGGAACTAATACTAATGCATATAAACTTCCGGCTAAGCCTTACCCAATTCAGGTATTGTGGTTGTACGGTAAATTTGGAATGGTATCACATCCGAATCCAACCATCAGTTTTATAAAAGGGCTAAGGCTCATGCCTCAACATTTTCATCATCATAAACCATTTGCGGTACGGGGCAATGTGGGTCGTTAGATTAGAAATAGGATCAACGGCTGGGGCTCGTCGTCAACGACGGACAGGTCGCCGGTGAACTCTAACCCTAGCGGCTCAGTGCGGGTGCTCATGGGGCGTACCAGGGCTCTAGCAACGATGGCGAGGCGGGCAAACGGACTGGTAGACAACGGCGAGCTCAGGGGTGGTCGAGGCAGCTCCGGGGGTGGATGAAATCAACGTAGCCTTCTCCTCCTCTGCTGCGGGCTCCTCCGACCAAATTCCGATGAGCAAGTGCTCGCGCTGCTCTGGCTAGAGGTAGGGAAGGACCAGTGGCAAGAGGGGAGGTGAGTGGTGTGCAGAATGAGGCTGGGGGTTCCCTCCTTTTATAGGCTTGACGACGGGGCAGCGCGGCATGGCCAGGCAACGATGGCGACATGGCTATGGGCTGCTAGCGGCATGGCTGTGAGCGGAGATCGATGCACGGTCTCCTGGCGGTGCTCTAGGGCTTTAATGCGGGCTTAGGTACGGTGGTATGCGGTCGGGCGGTGCGCACGCTCTAAGCGGAAAAGGCGGCGGTCTCCACGGCAAGCGGTGGCTGTGGTGCAAGGGGCGGCGAACGGGCATGTATGCAGTGTTCCTGGGGTCGTGGCAGAGCCGTGGACGCGGGCTACGGTCGAGGGGCGGCGTGTACACGTGTGTCGGGCACGGAGCTCTGGCACGTGCTCGGCATGGTGCACACAGTCAGTGCGCAGCGCTCAGCTGGTGGTCCACGGCTTGGCATGGCTCGATAGAGGGTGGCGGTGAGGTCTGGGCTAGCTCATAGACATGGCGAGAGAGAGAGAGGGGCGGTCTGCTGCAGCGAGGCAAAGTTTGGCCGGCGAGTTGGTTCTCGGGGTGGCATGGCCTTGCTGCTAGGGGGTAGGGGATGGGGTGCTAATGGCCTGGTTAGATCATTGGGGGACAGAGGGATTAAATGGAGATCAATTGGGGGCAAAACCCTGTAGTAAACAGTGAGCTAGGATTAGAGTGTAAATCATGCCTGCCAAGTGTTTGTAAAAATGGCCGCAAGAAATTTAGTTTTAAATTTTGAAAAGAGTTTTGGTGGGTGTGTTAGTAATAAGCTTGAGACTCTGTGGGTGCTTGGGTTTTGAAATTTGAGCTCATTTGAGTGGTTTTTGAAATAGTGGGATCTTCCCATATGAAATAGATTCAATTTTCAATTGCCATTTAAAATTAGTGTTTGAATGTTTTTGGCAGATCACAAAGTGGGCCTTGGTACATCATTATGTGTACTAGCAAGGGGTGCAAAGATCCACATTTGTTTCTGTTAGGTTTTGAGTACTAGGAATATCCAAAGTAGGCATGATGATTAAAATGGCACAAATGACCATTCTCTTCTTTTATTCATTTTGATTTGTTTTTCTTTGGGATTTGTTTGGGAATGATCTAGATGATGTTTATTTCCCCTAAGAATCATTTTACAAGCAATGGATCACTTAATCATGGCAATTCAAATCAACTCCTAATTTAAATGCACACACATATGAATGCTTTAGTAATTTGATTTGGAAAAGTTTTTGTTAACCCTAATTTTGATGATTTGGATCTTAATAACCTTGGATTAAAGTTTTGGGATGTTACAAACCTTCCCCCCTTAAACAAAATCTCGTCCCGAGATTTACAAAGAAAACTAGGAACTAAAGAGATCTGGGAACTCTGTCCTAATGTAATCTTCTCGATCCCAAGTGGCTTCGTCTTCGGTATGGTTGCTCCATTGAATCTTGAGAAACTTGATACTCCTGGTCCTGGTGGTTCTGTAAGCTTCTTCTAGGATACGGATGTGCACTTCACGATATGTCAGATCATTGTTGATCTCCACAGCTCTATGATCGATGTTCTTGAAAACTTCCGTCTTCTCTAGCACTTCCAGGCATTTGCGAAGTAACGAAATATGGAACACATTACGGATGGCTGACATCTCTTCAGGTAGTTCTAGTTGATACGATACCTCTCCTCGACGGTTCAGAATCTTGAAGGGCCCGATATACCTGGGGGTTAACTTTCCTTTCAGACTAAAGCGTTGGGTTCCTTTCAATGGCGAAACCTTGAGATATACAAAATCTCTGACATTGAAAGTCAGGTGTCTCCTTCTCTTGTCAGCATAACTCTTTTGTCTGGATTGGGCAGTCTTGAGGTGCTCACGGACTTTGTGAACTTTCTCTTCGGCTTCTCGGAGAATGTCGGGTCCAAAGATCTGACTCTCTCCTACTTGTGACCAATTCAAAGGGGTACGGCACTTTCTTCCGTATAGGAACTCAAATGGTGCCATCTGCAAACTAGCTTGATAACTGTTGTTATATGAGAATTCTGCGAAAGGCAGGCAGTCTTCCCATTTTGATCCGTACTCTAACACACAAGCTCTGAGCATATCCTCTAAGATCTGGTTGACTCTCTCAGTCTGTCCATCAGTTTGCGGGTGATAGGCGGTGCTGAAATTCAACTTGGTTCCTAATCCTACCTGGACTTTCTGCCAAAATCTCGAGGTAAACTGGGTTCCTCGATCGGATACTATGGTCTTGGGGGTTCCATGCAGACTAACAATCCTAGCAATGTACAGCTCTGCTAGCTTCGCACTCTGGTAGGTAGTCTTGACAGGTATGAAGTGAGCTACCTTGGATAGTCTATCAACTATGACCCAGATTGAGTCATTTCCCCTACTGGAAGTAGGTAAACCGGTGATAAAGTCCATTCTGACGAAATCCCATTTCCATTCCGGAATCTGCAATGGTTGCAACAGTCCTGCGGGTCTCTGATGCTCTGCTTTGACTCTTTGACAGATGTCACATTTGGCTATGTAGCTTCCGATCTCTCTCTTCATCTTGTGCCATCAAAATTGCTCTTTCAAATCTTGATACATCTTTGTTCCTCCGGGGTGGATAGAATAAAGAGTATCATGAGCTTCCTGCATGATAACTTGCTTCAGCTCCGAATCTGCTGGCACACAGATACGTCCTTTGTACCACAGAACTCCTTCTTCGTCTTCAGTGAATCCAGGTACCTTTCTTGTACCAATACGATGTTTGATTCCATCGATACTTTCATTTCCCTTCTAGGCTTCCCTTATTTGGCTAATCAAAGTGGGTTGAAGTTCAATGCTAGCTAAGAATCCTTTGCTAACTAATTCAGTTCTGAACTGCTCCAACTCCTCATACAAACTTGGTTGCTTCTCCTTGATCATAGTGTTAAGCCTACAGGGCAATCTGCTAAGAGCATCCGCTACCACATTGGCTTTGTCGGGGTGATAGTGAATGTCAAGGTCATAATACTTGATTAACTCTATCCATCTCCTTTGCCTCATATTCAGCTCCTTCTGAGTGAAAATATACTTCAAGCTTTTATGATCTGAGTAAATCTCACAGCGATTACCCATCAGATAATGACGCCATGTCTTCAATGCCAAAACTATGGCTGCTAATTCAAGATCATGGGTCGGATAGTTCTGCTCATGCTGCTTCAGTTGTTGAGACAGATATGCTATGACTTTGCCTTCTTGCATCAATACACATCCGAGACCAATCATCCTGCATCACAATACACATCAAACGGCTTCTTGATATCTGGCATGATCAATATTGGGGCTGATATCAATCTCTTCTTCAGCTCCTGGAAACTGGCTTCACACTTGTCTGTCCATTCAAACTCCTTGTCCTTCTTCAACAATTGGGTCATGGGTCTGGCGATGCTTGAAAATCCTTCGACGAACTTGCGGTAGTATCCCACTAATCTGAGAAATGCACGGACTTGGGTTTGAGTGGTTGGGGCTTCCCATTCTTCGACATCTTTGATCTTGGCGGGATCAACAGAAACTCCTCTGGCAGAGACAATATGTCCTAGGAATCCTACTTCTTTCAGCCAAAACTCACACTTGCTAAACTTGGCATATAACGATGCTCTCTCAGGGTTTCTAGGATGATTCTCAGATGTTGCTCATGCTCTTGTTCTGACTTGGAGTAGATAAGGATATCATCGATGAACACAACTACAAACTTATCTAGGAAATTCATAAAGATCTTATTCATGAGATTCATGAAATAAGCAGGGGCATTGGTTAATCCAAAAGACATAACCATATACTCGTATAAACCATAGCGAGTAGTAAAGGTGGTCTTTGGAATATCTATTGCATGAATCTTAAGTTGATGATAACCAGTCCTAAGAACAATCTTTGAGAATACCTAAGCTCCAGTCGACTGATCAAATAGATCCTATATCTTTGGAAAGGGGTACTTATTCTTGATGGTGACATCATTCAACTTTCTATAATCTGTGCACAGACGGTTGCCTCCATCTTTCTTGTCGATGAATAACACTGGTGATGTCCATGGCGAAGCGCTTGGTTGAATCGAGCATGTTGCCAACATAGCATCCAACTGCTTCTTCGGTTCTACTAACTCTGCGGGGTTCATGCTATAGGGTGTTTGGGCTATGGGTCCGGTTCCGGGGATTAGTTCGATAATGAACTCAATATCCCTATCTGGGGGCATACCTGGCAATTCATCTGGGAATACGTCGGGGTATTCACAGACTACTCTTACTTGGTCTATGGTGGGTAGGGCTAGACTCTTGTTGCACTTGAATTGACAGGGTAAGGTTTCAGATATATGCTCTACTGTGACTCCAGAGCTACTGGTCATGGTGATGGATTTCTTAGCACAGTCTATCATTCCTTTATGCCTTGACATCCAGTCCATACCTAGTACTATTTCCAATCCTTTGGTTCCAAGTACAATTAGGTTGGCATACAAATTTATCCCATGTATCCTGATAGGTACAACTTTGCCAATTTTTCTAGCATTTGTAGTTGATCCGGGGATTTGAATTATCATGACATGCTTCAAGTTGGTTGGGTGAATCTTACTAGTGCATGCAAATTCTTCGGTGACAAATGAATGCGATGCTCCCGAATCAAACAATACCCTTGCTAAAACTGAGTTGACAGAAAACATACCCAGCACTACATCTGGCGCTTCTTGGGCTTCTTCGGCGTTCATGTGGAAGAGACAGCCGTTGCGGTTGTGAGGGTTCCATGGGGCAAATCTTCTCCCTGGTTGAACACGACGCTGCTGTTGAGCTAGGGCATTCACATTGGCAATGGCAGCAGTCTTCTTGGGACACTCATTGGAATAGTGACCCTTCACTCCACACTTGAAACAAGTGATCTGGGACTTGTCCTTTGCTGCGACGGGCACATCATTGCTGCCAGTTCTGGGTGCAGTGTTGTTGTTGTTGTTGTTGCTCTTAGGGGGGCACGGTTGAAATTTTTGTTGTTGCCAGAGTTGTGATTGTTTCCTCCGGACTTCACATTGCCTCCACTACGGTTGAGGGAGCTTGGGAGAGACATTGGGGGTCGGTTGTTCCTTGGTACATATCCTGGTGAAGGGTTGGGGCGGTACTTCTGGTGACTGCTGGATCCAGATTGCTGCATCATACGATGCTTGCAGTTGCCGTTTGCCTGGTTAATCTTCCCTTCCATCTGAATGGCAGAGTCGACTAGCTCTTCGAGATCCTCGAAACGGATGTTGATGAGGACATTCTGCATCTCATCATGCAGTCCGTTCAGGAATCTCTCTTTCTTCTTGACCTCTATGTTGATCTCATCAGGGGCATATCTTGCAAGTGATAGGAATCTATCACGGTATTCCACCACAGTCATCCTGCCTTGCTTCAAGTCACGAAACTCATCTCTTAGTCTGGTGACTAGACCTTGCGGCACGTGGGTACGGCTGAACTTGACTTTGAATGCTTCCCATGTCATCACTTGACCATGGTTCATGTTATGGATACTAGTCCACCAAGCTCTTGCATCTCCCGCCAGATAGTGGGTGGCGAAGAGAACTTTCTCGTTGTCATCAACTCCTGCAACTTCTAAGTTATTTTCCATTGTCTGTAGCCAGTCATCTGCATCTAGTGGGTTTTCAGCTTGGTTGAAGATTGGGGGATTTGTGTTCTGAAAGTTTTTGAGTTTGGATCCATGGTGATCCTGGTTTCCATGGTTCTGGTTGTTGAGAGCCATCTGAGCGATCTATTGCAGTGTTGCTAAGTTAGCTTGGCTCTCTCCCCTGCTTGCTTCTTTGTCTGCGATGAGATTCTGCAAGATCTGCAGCATTGGGTCTTACGACGAGCTGCCCCCCCTTGGTTTCCACGAGTCATCTGAAGATTGAGGTAGAAAAAGGGGTAAGAGGGAAATTCTAAGGTTCATGGTTTTGATTTCAAGCTAAAACTTTGAGTTTGACTCAGATTTTGCAACTAACTCCATTTCATTCACTCAAACAAGCACACGATACAAACACACACACCTCAACAAGGAAAACAGTTGGTTTTAAGAACCATTCTACAAGCTACGATACAGTGGGACCGATACATCTCATGCTACGACAGTGCTCTAGTGCATCTACTCATTGTCGATGAAGTCGGAGTCCTCATCGTCAGTGTAGAAGTCCACAGCATCCTCCTCCAGAAAGTCATCATCATTGCTGAGGTAAGAATCCATGTCTCCCTGGATGTCTTCACCCTCCTCTTCTTCCTCCTTTGTTGCAAGCTGAGCTTCCTGCTCCTTGACGGTCTTCTCGAGGTCGGCCACCTTCTTGCAAAGACAGGCAATGGTGCGATCCTTCTTCTCGTGCTGGAGGCGAAGAGACTGACGATCCTTGACTAGCAGTGAGAAAGTCTAGGCCTTATGGGTGGCAATGGCATGGTTGTGGTTGGCAAACTCCCTAGCATTGTCCAACTCCTTCTGACGATCGTACAGTAGGAAGTCAAGGTTCTCCACTTGACGCTTCAGCTCTGGGTGACTTGGCATCTCCATCGGCATTCCCATGAAGTCGCGTCTTGCATAGTGAGCAAAACGGGTTCCCTGGAGTTGGTTGACACTAAGGGCACACAAACGTGCGAGAGCTTCATGCATTGCCCTGGCTAATCCATCTAGCCAGTTGTTCCCTCTCACGGAGAACTGGATTCTCCCGGATGTTGGTGCTTCGATGCTTCCTCTAAGATCAGCGGTGACTAGCCACTGCAAATCTCCTCCTGGAGGTCCTGGAAGTTGAGCTCCAAGAAACTCCGGATGTGGGCGTCCCAATAACTCCGACAGTGAATCTAGATCCCTCTCGAAGATCAGTTGACCTCTGTTTCCCAACTGGTAGAACTTGCTGAACTGAGTCTCCATCTACAAGAATTAAGGATGAGGAAATTAGGGAAGTGATCAAGTGTGTCAAATTTTAAGTAGTAATGTAATAATTTTGAGGAACATGAATTTTGGAGAAAGAATGAATTCCCAAGGATAAGAGAGGAAATAGTTTTTCATAAATACTCACTTTGGTTTTGAAACTAAGTTTTTGTTCGGACGTCCATTCTAACTAGGGTCTCCTATGGTCAGGATGGCTCTGATACCAACTTGTCAACACCCGGATTTTTAATCCCAGATGCCTGTTATGTCATTCATCGCAAATTCAGGATTACCATTTTTGCGAGACATAACAGATTGGATATCACAGTACATCATCCATTACAAACCATACATAAGGTCTTACACAAATAAGGATCTCATGATCCAGTCTTAATACAACAAGCAGCGGAAATAAAAGATAAGCGTAGCGGTGGGGTCCATCTTCAGGGGCACAAGCAATGCTGGCGAAGGCAGATAGTCCTAGTTATCATAGCCGTCCTGCTGGCCATCATCTTGGTAATCTCCTTCATAGTCTGGCCATGAGAATAGCCAGGGACAAAAGCCATGAGTACTCTTTAAGTACTCGCAAACTACCACTAACAAGTAGTAAAGTTCTAAGTTAAAGTGCTAACTATATGTTTAACTATAAAGTTAAGTTTGAAACCTAAGCTGAGTTCTAAAGCAAAGAAAGATAAAATAAAGTTCTAGAATCACTTAAGTTGCGAAGCTATTGTCATAAACACAACCCTGTTGTGGTCAAGTCAAGATTCAACATTCATTTCATAAGTTATTTTGAAAACACCTGACAACGAAACAGTATGGCCATTCCAACTGTCCATAACCACGGAAGCGGCTATTCGAATAGTTTGACACCCTGCAAAGGTGGTACACTTTCACCACAAGATTCGATACATCTGTCAGGGATAACCCTGAATCATCATACTTAGTATGCAGATAATCAAACGTAACCTTTCATTTACACACCCTAGTATAAGCACCTCTCCTATGAGCATGGCCTCCCAACCATGACCATCTGTCATCTTGGGCACTGCATAGGTGGACAACATTGAGAGGTAGCCTCATCCCAGACCTCTCCCACGAGGGAACTAATACTATGCATATAAAGTTCCGGCTAAGCCTTACCCAATTCAGGTATTGTGGTTGTACGGTAAATTTGGAATGGTATCGCATTCGAATCCAACGATCAGTTTTATAAAAGGGCTAAGGCTCATGCCTCAACATTTTCATCATCATAAACCATTTGTGTTTCTCAACACATGTCAAAACATCTCAATAGAATGACTCATCATTCCAAGGTTTTCATAATTCATTTTCACCAAATGTTCCCATCTAAAGTGACTCAAGTTTTTATCTACTCTAAACTATTAAGTTAAGAGTGTCCACTAAGGTGGAAAGATGGGATCAATCTCATGCCATAGAATGACATCTAAAGTTATCTAAATAGGTCAAGTTGTATACTCTTTATGCTACCTTCAAAACAAGTAAGGGACTTTGGTAAAGTAAAGGAAGTAAAGCTTGAAAGTAATACTTGGGGTAAATACTAGTCAAAGTGGTATAACCAAAGCATGCCTAAAGCATCTTTGCTCAAGTCATCTAGCTTAATCCTAGCTTGCTAACAATATCTTGCATTGTTAATGGTGGCTTGCTAAGTATAATACTTGCAAGGGTTAACTTATATAGTGCTAGCTTGCCTTGGTTGGTGCAGTGGTTGAAGTTTTCTTCCTCCTCTTGATAGAACCCCTCCTCCTCGAAAGCTTGGTCGGTATTATCGTCTATAAATACATACGGAGTACACAATCACCAAACAATGCTTAACTAGTATAGTTAGCACTCTAAGGCACACATTTGATGATCTATTATCATCACAAGCATCACAAGTTTTATTAACTAGTTTCAATCTTTTTATTTAAGAAAAGTAATTTCTACTCATTGAAAAATTAACTAATATTTAATATTCACCACTTAAAATATGGGATCATGTGGACACATGTCATCACCACATATTCTAACATGTGGTAATGTGAGTTAAGGGTTGGATGACAATTACTTTGGTTTAAGTTTAATATTTAATGATTTAAAGTGACTAGAAATGCCTATATAGCATTATTTTGGTACTAGTACAAATTCACTGCATGTAAACCTTAATATTATTACATATTCAGGTAGGTATGGTGAAATGTGATTTTTGAGAGTTGGAATCAACTCAAAGTCTATCATGGTTGATTTTATAAAAATGTTGCAAGGTGCAAATGCTTCTGTTTTGTTATTTTTACTAGGAGATATTTCTAAATCTAATTGAATTAAATCCAACGGGCTTGGGTAGATCTTTTCAGTAGCTTTCTAACAAAATTGGAAACACTCCATTTGGATTTGTAAATCTCTCTGAATTGATTTTCAAACTAAAGGACAGAACTAGATTCAAACTAAATAGAAAAATCCTAATTCAAACTAAATGGGTCGCGCGGGAAAGCTAACGGGCCGGCCCAGTGACACTACGCGGCGCGGGGCACAGCTGACAGGGGGTCCACCGGTCAGCGGCTCTTAACACGCGAAGCGGTACGGGGTGATGTGGGCCGTTAGATTAGAAATAGGATCAACAGCTGGGGCTCGTCGACGACGGACAGGTCGCCGGCGAACTCTATGTTGGGTCCGCAGCATAGAAAACAAAAAATTTCCTATGGTGTGAACTATACGCCAAGATCTATCTACTAGGTACAAAGCAACGGGTGGATATACATCCCACGAGAACTTACCCTCGAAGACAACGAGTTTTGTTAACGAGTAGGAACTCGTGGTTGATGTAGTCGTACACTTGCCGATCTCAAGATCGTGAGGAAGTCCGAGCGCCGCAACTCAGCAGCACATCCATACTCGCACACACATTCAAGCCACCAGACAACCTCCACCTCCTCGCTCCAGCGATCCAGCGGAAGCAGCAACTCCTTCCAGACGAAATGCCACCGGGAACATGTATCTCGCTAATCCGAGACCATGGGGGAATAATTCTAGAGCGAAGAGAAATCCTTCACAAGGAGGTGTGAGTATGAAGGAGGGAATGGGCGGCCTTTTATAGGAGGAGGGGGGTTCCCCTCCTCTCCATGGCCGGCGCATGGGGGGTGACCCCTCACCTCCCCCATTCATGTGGTGGTAACCCCTCCACATTAAAATGCCTCTTCACATTCCCTTTTAAAGTCTCCACTTTAAATGCATTAAAATTCTCCAAGTTTAATGCTCTCTCATTTAATAAAACTCTTTTATTAAATTTATTCAGAATTTTTTTAATTACTTTAATTAACAAACATTCACATATAGCCCCTTGCAATATTTCAATATCACATGCAGAACCACTTTCTGCAATTTCACCCAAAACAATTTCCAGTTTCTATTGAAACAATTCCTGCGCTTTGCAATTCTTTCGTCTGAAACATATGTGCTCCTAAATGGTGTCCGGTAACTCTTAAGTGTGTCAACCTACAGTTCGCGAATAATGCAGACATGATCGAGACCCTTCTCCGATCAATAATCAGCAGCGGGACCTGGAGATCCGTACTGACTCCTACACATTCAACGATGACTTCTATGATCGTGAGAACCTTTAACGCTTGTAACTAAATCCCTTTGTCTCACGATATATTACATGTCCGAGATTCGATCATCGGTATCTCCATACCTAGTTTGATCTCATTACCGACATGCACTCTTTTCTCGTTCCCGTGATAAAACATTCTAGTGATCACATCACTTGCTTGCAAGCTATCTCAATGTGATATCACCGAGACGGCCCAGAGTATATCTATCCGTCATCGGGATTGACAAATTCCACTCTTGATCCATGAGCCTCAACATAACACCTTCGTAGTACTGAACCCATCTTTATAGTCACCCTGTTACTGTGTGACGTTTGATGTTATCAAGATACTCTTCCGGTGTTAGCAATTAACATGATCTCATGGTCTAAGGATAAAGATTACTTCGTATGATGTTATAGCAATATAAACATAATGAATTGATCGTAATGCTATACTTCGGATGAATGTTCATCACATCATTCCACCAATGGTGTGACCTTGTTATTAACAACATCCAATGTCCATGATCAGGAAACCTTGATCATCTTGTTAATCAACAAGCTAGTCTATAAGAGAGGCATAACTAGGTACCCTTTTTGTTTATTAAACACACATGTATTGATGTTTCCGATCAATACAATTTTAGCATGTAAAATAAACATCTATCATATATAAGGAATACATAATAACAACTTTATTATTGCCTCTCAGGGCATATTTCCTTCAGTCTCCCACTTGCACTAGAGACAATAATCTAGTTCACATAGTGATAAATCTAACACCCATGGAGTTCTGGTGTTGATCATGTTTTTCCCTAGGGAGAACTTTAGTCAATGGATCTGCTACATTTAGGTCCGTGTGTACTTTACAAATCTTTATATCTCCATCCTTGACATGCTCGCGGATGGAGTGAAACCGGCGCTTAATATGCTTGGAATTCTTGTGAGACCTCGGTTCCTTTGCGTTGGCTATGGCTCCATTGTTGTCACAATAGATCACCATTGGGTCCAATGCACTAGGAACCACACCTAGTTCCGTAATGAACTCTTTCATCCAAACCGCTTCCTGCGCTGCTTCTGAAGTAGCAACATATTCCGCATCCGTCGTTGATCCAGCCACCACAGGTTGTTTGGAACTCCTCCAACTAACTGTTGCTCCATTCAAGAGAAATACGTATCCGGATTGAGACTTAGAGTCATCCGGATCGATGTCAAAGCTAGCATCGACATAACACTTAGCGACTAGCTCTTCTTCACCTCCGTATATAAGAAACATATCCCTAGTTCTTCCCAAGTACTTGAGGATATTCTTTACCGCTATCCAGTGTTCCGAACCTAGATCAGATTGGTACCTACTAGTCAAACTAATAGCATGTGCCACATCCGGTCTTGTACATAGAATGGCATACATAATAGAGCCTATGGCCGAGGCATAGGGGATCTTATCCATCATCTCTCTTTCTTCCGCCGTAGCCGGACTTTGAGTCTTACTCAATGTCTTGCCTTGTAACATAGGTAAGAACCCCTTCTTACTTTCGTCCATATTAAACTTCTTTAATATCTTATCAAGGTATGTACTCTGCGATAGCCCAATTAGGCGCCTTGATCTATCTCTATAGATTTTAATGCCTAATATATATGACGCTTCACCAAGGTCTTTCATCGAAAATTTGCTATTTAGATAACTTTTAACACTGTTTAAAACATCTATATCATTTCCAATCAATAATATGTCATCCACATATAATATTAGAAATGCCACATTGCTCCCACTCACTTTCTTGTAAATACAAGCCTCTCCATAAGTTTGGACAAATCCAAACTCTTTGATCACCTCATCAAAGCGGAGATTCCAACTCCGGGATGCTTTCTTCAGTCCATAGATGGATCGCTGAAGTTTGCATACCTTATTAGCATCCTTAGGATCGACAAAACCCTTAGGTTGTATCATATACAACTCTTCTTCAATATTACCATTGAGGAACGCAGTTTTCACATCCATCTGCCATATTTCATAATCGAAATATGCAGCAATTGCTAACATAATCCTAACTGACTTAAGCATCACTACGGGAGAGAATGTCTCATCGTAGTTAACTCCTTGAATTTGTAGAAACCCCTTTGCGATAAGTCGAGCCTTATAGATGGTCACATTACCATCAGCATCAGTTTTTCTTTTGAAAATCCATTTATTCTCAACGGCCTTTCGATCGTGAGGTAAGTCCACCAAGGTCCAAACTTGGTTCTCGTACATGGATTCCATATCGGATTTCATGGCTTCTAGCCATTTGTTGGAATCCGGGCACATCATCGCTTCTTCATACGTCGCGAGGTTATCCATTTCATCAACCATGAAATTCACAATAGGATTGCCGTACAGTTCAGGAGCTGCACGTGTCCTGCTTGACCCGCGAGGTTTGGTAGTGTCCTCTTTCAGAGTTTCATGATCAATATCATTAGCTCTCTCTTCATTAGGTGAAGTCAACTCCGAAACAACTTCCGGTGCTGCGCTACTCGCCATTTCATGAAGAGAAGGTTCATTAACCTCTTCGAGTTCTACCTTCCGACTACTCACACCTTTCACGAGAAACTCCTTCTCAAGAAAGGATCCATTCTTGGCAACAAAGACCTTGCCCTCAGATCTATGATAAAAGGTATACCCAATCGTTTCCTTAGGGTATCCTATGAAGACGCATTTTTCTGCTTTGTGTTCGAGTTTATCTGGTTGAAGTTTCTTCACATAAACATCGCATCCCCAAACTTTAAGAAATGACAGCTTAGGTTTATTTCCAAACCATAATTCATACGGTGTCATTTCAACAGATTTAGATGGTGCCCGATTTAAAGTGAATGCAGTTGTTTCCAATGCATAACCCCAAAATGACAGTGGCAAGTCAGTCAGAGACATCATAGATCGAACCATATCCAATAAGGTACGATTACGACGTTCTGACACACCATTACGTTGTGGTGTTCCGGCAGGCGTGAGTTGTGAAACTATTCCACACTCTTTCATGTGTGTGCTAAACTCGTAACTTAGATACTCTCCTCCACGGTCAGACCGTAGAAATTTGATCTTTCTATTATGATGATATTCCACTTCATTCTGAAATTCCTTGAACTTTTCAAAAGTTTCAGACTTGTGTTTCATCAAATAGATATACCCATATCTACTCAAATCATCTGTGAAAGTAACAAAATAACGATATCCACCTCGCGCCGACACACTCATTGGTCCACACACATCAGTATGTATGATTTCCAATAGATCTATCGCCCATTCCATTGAACCAGAAAACGGCGTTCTAGTCATCTTGCCCATAAGGCATGGCTCACATGTATCAAATGATTCAAAATCAAGTGATTCCAAAAGTCCATCAGAATGGAGTTTCTTCATGCATTTAACGCCAATATGACCTAGACGGCAGTGCCACATATATGCAGATATATCATCAAGTTTAATCTTTTTAGCATTAACATTATGAATGTGCGTAATATTACTATCGAGATCCATCAGAAATAAACCATTCAACATAGGTCCATGACCATAAAAGATATTATCCATATAAATCGAACAACCATTGTTTTTAGATTTAAACGAATAACCACTTTGCATCAAACATGATCCAGATACAATGTTCATGCTAAGTGCAGGCACCAAATAACAATTGTTTAGGTTTTTGACTAATCTCGATGGCATATGGAGAGGCAGCGTTCCGACGGCGATCACATCAACTCTTGATCCATTGCCGACCCGCATTGTGACCTCATCCCTTGCTAGTTGTCGCTTGTTCTGCAGCCCCTGAATCGAGTTACATATATTAGCAACTGATCCCGTATCAAATACCCAGGTGCTACTGCGAGTACTAGTCAAGTACACATCAATAACATGTATATCACATATACCTTTGTTTGCCTTGCCGGACTTCTTGTCCGCCAAATACTTGGGGCAGTTGCGCTTCCAATGGCTAGTCCCCTTGCAATAGTAGCACTCGGTATCGGACTTAGGGCCAGCTCGGGGTTTCTTTTCAGGCGCGGCAATAGATTTGCCACCCCTCTTTCCCTTGTTCTTGCCTTTCTTGTCCTTCTTGAAACCGGTGGTCCTATTGATCATAACCACTTGATGTTCTTTCCTAATCTCCACTTCTACAGTCTTAAGCATTGACAGAAGCTCAGGAAGAGTCTTCTTCATGCCCTACATATTATAGTTCATCACGAAGCTCTTGTAGCTAGGTGGCAGAGATTGGAGAACACGATGTATGCCCAAGTCAATGGGAATCGTTATTCCCAAGGACACAAGCTTATCGGCGTACACAGACATTTTGAGTACATGCTCACTAACGGAGCTGTTCTCCTCCATCATGCAGCTAAAGAACTTTTCAGTAGCATTATAACTCTCTACGGCAGCATGGGTATCGAAAATCATTTTCAATTCTCCCATGGTATCAAAGGCATTGCCATTTTTGAAACGCTTTCGAAGTTCTGGCTCTAGCCCATACAGTATGCCGCAATGAACTAAGTTGTGGTCCTCCTGACGAGTCACATAGACATTCTTTTCCTCGTCATGGGCATCAGGAGCTGGTGGGGGGCCTAGCGGCACATCTAGCACATATTGCTTTTGTGCAACAGTGAGGAGAATCCTCAAATTCATAGCCCAGTTGATGAAGTTGCTACCATTCGCAGCAAGTTTCTCTTTCTCCATGAACACATTGAAATTAAAAGCAGGTGGTGCCATCTACAACAGAATTTGTAAAGTTTATTTAGACTAAGTTTATGATAGATTGAGTTCAACTAATCCAAATTACTAATGAACTCCCACTCAAAAACGACATCCCTTGTGCCTTTTTGGTGATTACATGAACCAAATCCACTACACCAAGTCCGATCATCACGTGAGTCGGTGTAGTTTCAAAGGCGAGCATCTATATGGGCATCATATCAACCATATGACGCATGCTTAACCTTTCGGTCCGTGTTCCGAGGCCATGTCTGTACATGCTAGGCTCGCCAAGTAAGAACCTTAGTACTCGCGTGTGTAAAACTGTCTTACACCCGTTGTATGAAAGCGTAGAGTCGAGTACACCCGATCATCACGTGATGTCTCGAAACACGATCCATAGAACAGTGCATACTCAAGGAAGAACACATTTTATCTTGATATCTAAATGAGGGATCATCTTATAATGCTACCAAAAGCGCCAAACTAGCAGTATAAGATGCTAACATCTAATGTGTAAAGTGAGATGATATGGTCCATGCATTTGATCTCTATCATTTGCATCGTGGTATGATCTCTATCATTCCTTTGTGTGTAAGGCCAAGGTCTATGGAACTTACACGTTGAATGTGTTGTAAGAGTATCTATCATACATCTACTTACAACAATACCATATCAATACACTAGCCCAGCAACGATCTAAACTAGACGCCTCTAATTTATCAATTGCAAGTTTTACGTGGCTTAGGGCTTTCGGAGATAGAACCGTTCTTACCTACGAACATGAACCACAACGAGGATAACTAAGTTATTAACAACTCGTTGTAAATCAGATATTGACTATAGTAGGAGAGATAGACACCCGCCAACCACTTATGCAAAACAAGTTGCATGTCAGTCGTGGAACCGGTCTCATGTACGATGACATGTAAGGTTGGTCTGGGCCGCTTTATCCCACTATGCCACCAATATCCAAAATACATAGAAGATGCAATAACATGATCATCATCACCCACATATAAACATATGTGTACTACCCGTGCAAAGCACCTACTCATAGATCAGGCTCTGATACCACTGTTGGGTCCGCAGCATAGAAAACAAAAAAATTCCTACGGTGTGAACTGATCTATCTACTAGGTACAAAGCAACGGGTGGATATACATCCCACGAGAACTTACCCTCGAAGACAATGAGTTTTGTTAACGAGTAGGAACTCGTGGTAGATGTAGTCGTACACTTGCCGATCTCAAGATCGTGAGGAAGTCCGAGCGCCACAACTCAGCAGCACATCCGTACTCGCACACACGTTCAAGCCACCGGACAACCTCCACCTCCTCGCTCCAGCGATCCAGCGGAAGCAGCAACTCCTTCCAGACGAAATGCCACCGGAAACATGTATCTCGCTAATCCGAGACCATGGGGAATAATTCTAGAGGGGGAGAGAGATCCTTCACAAGGAGGGGTGAGGATGAAGGAGGGAATGGGTGGCCTTTTATAGGAGGAGGGGGGTGCCCCTCCTCTCCATGGCCGGTGCATGGGGGGTGACCCCTCACCTCCCCCATTCATGTGGTGGTAACCCCTCCACATTAAAATGCCTCTTCACATTCCCTTTTAAAGTCTCCACTTTAAATGCATTAAAATTCTCCAAGTTTAATGCTCTCTCATTTAATAAAACTCTTTTATTAAATTTATTCAGAATTTTGTTAATTACTTTAATTAACAAACATTCACATATAGCCCCTTGCAATATTTCAATATCACATGCAGAACCACTTTCTGCAATTTCACCCGAAACAATTTCTAGTTTCTATTGAAACAATTCCTGCGCTTTGCAATTCTTTCGTCTAAAACATATGTGCTCCTAAATGGTGTCTGGTAACTCTTAAGTGTGTCACCCTACGGTTCGCGAATAATGCAGACATGATCGAGACCCTTCTCCGATCAATAATCAGCAGCGGGACCTGGAGATCCGTACTGACTCCTACACATTCAATGATGACTTCTGTGATCGTGAGAACCTTTAACGCTTGTAACTAAATCCCTTTGTCTCACGATATATTACATGTCCGAGATTCGATCATCGGTATCTCCATACCTAGTTTGATCTCGTTACCGACATGCACTCTTTTCTTGTTCCCATGATATAACATTCTAGTGATCACATCACTTGCTTGCAAGCTATCTCAATGTGATATCACCGAGAGGGCCCAGAGTATATCTATCTGTCATCGGGATTGACAAATTCCACTCTTGATCCATGAGCCTCAACATAACACCTTCGTAGTACTGAACCCATCTTTATAGTCACCCTGTTATGGTGTGACATTTGATGTTATCAAGATACTCTTCCGATGTTAGCAATTAACATGATCTCATGGTCTAAGGATAAAGATTACTTCGTATAATGTTATAGCAATATAAACATAATGACTTGATCGTAATGCTATACTTCGGATGAATGTTCATCACATCATTCCACCAATGGTGTGACCTTGTTATTAACAACATCCAATGTCCATGATCAGGAAACCTTGATCATCTTGTTAATCAACAAGCTAGTCTATAAGAGAGGCATAACTAGGAACCCTTTTTGTTTATTAAACACACATGTATTGATGTTTCTGATCAATACAATTTTAGCATGTAAAATAAACATCTATCATATATAAGGAATACATAATAACAACTTTATTATTGCCTCTCAGGGCATATTTCCTTCACTCTAACCCTAGCGGCTCGGTGGGGGTGCTCAAGGGGCGTACCAGGGCTCCAGCAACGACGGCGAGGCGGGCAAACAGACTGGTAGATGACGGCGAGCTCAGGGGTGGTCGAGGAAGCTCCGGGGGTGGACGAACTCAACGTGGCCTTATCCTCCTCTGTTGCGGGCTCCTCCGGCCAAATTCCGACGAGCAAGTGCTCGCGCTGCTCCGGCTATTGGTGGGAAAGGACCAGTGGCAAGAGGGGAGGTGAGTGGTGTGCAGAATGAGGCTAGGGGTGCCGTCCTTTTATAGGCTCGACGACGGGACATCGCGGCATGGCCAGGCGACGGTGGCGACATGGCTATGGGCTGCTAGCGGCATGGCTGCGAGCGGTGATCGATGCACGGTCTCTTAGCGGTGCTCTAGGGCTTTAATGCGGGCTTAGGGATGGTGGTATGCGGTCGGGCGGTGCGCATGCTCTGAGCGGCAGAGGCGGCGGTCTCCACGGCGAGTGGTGGCTGTGGTGCAAGGGGCGGCGAACGGGCATGTCTGCGGTGTTCCTGGGGTCGTGGCGGAGCGGTGGACGCGGGCTGCGGTCGAGGGGCGGCGTGTACACGCGTGTCGGGCACGGCGCTCTGGCGCATGCTCGGCATGGTGCATACACTCAGTGCACGGCGCTCAGCTGGTGGTCCATGGCTTGGCCTGGCTCGGGAAGGGGACAGAGGGTGACGGTGCGGTCTGGGCTAGCTCATAGACATGGCGAGAGAGAGAGGGGCGGTTTGTTGCAGCGAGGCAAAGTTTGGCCGGCGAGTTGGTGCTTAGGGTGGCATGGCCTTGCTTCTAGGGGGTAGGGGATGGGGTGCTAATGGCCTGGTTAGATCATTGGGGGACAGAGGGATTAAATGGAGATCAATTGGGGGCAAAACCCTATAGTAGACAGTGAGCTAGGATTAGAGTGTAAATCATGCATGCCAAGTGTTTGTAAAAATGGCTGCAAGAAATTTAGTTTTGAATTTTGAAAAGATTGTTGGTAGGTGTGTTAGTAATAAGCTTGAGACTCTGTGGGTGCTTGGGTTTTGAAATTTGAGCTCATTTGAGTGGTTTTTGAAATAGTGGGATCTTCCCATATGAAATAGATTCAATTTTCAATTGCCACTTAAAATTAGTGTTTGAATGTTTTTGGCAGATCACAAAGTGGGCCTTGGTACATCATTATGTGTACTAGCAAGGGGTGCAAAGATCCACATTTCTTTCTATTAGGTTTTGAGTACTAGGAATAGCCAAAGTATGCATGATGATTAAAATGGCACAAATGACCATTCTCTTCTTTTATTCATTTTGATTTGTTTTTCTTTGGGATTTGTTTGGGAATGATCTAGATGATGTTTATTTCACCTAAGAATCACTTTACAAGCAATGGATCACTTAATCATGGCAATTCAAATCAACTCCTAATTTAAATGCACACACATATGAATGCTTTAGTAATTTGATTTGGAAAAGTTTTTGGTAACCCTAATTTTGATGATTTGGATCTTAATAACCTTGGATTAAAGTTTTGGGATGTTACAGTTCATTTCTTTGTTTTGCTGGCAAGCGACCCTGAGCAAGTGGTTCACCCTCTCCTGTTGCCTTTCTCGGGCCTCTCCGGTTAAACCCTCTAACTCGGATGCAACTGCGTTTGCCGCCCTGAGGTTTTTTTCTGGGGTACTGTACCTCTCCAGCCCTCCTGTTATGATTGTGGCTGTCTGACCCGGCCTAGGCTCATACTCCTGGTCAATCTCAATAATCAGGTTTCTACCTCGGATTTTCACCTTGTCTATGCGATTTTCCTTCGCATATTCCCTCAGAGTGATGTTCAAGGACTGCTGTAACTCCGCTACCTTCTTCGCGCCAGCTAGCATCTTCTGCCTAGTTTCCTCTAGATTAGCTTGCGCCTGAGTCGGATCTACCACAGGAGCTACTGGCGTCGCTAGTCTGTCTATTACTTGTTGGAGTACATTCTCTAGCCTTTCTAGAGGTGGGAATCTAGACCTTGCCTGTTTTGGCGTGACTTCCGGGTCTGGCGCCGGGTCCTTGCTCGCTCCTGCATCCGGCGTAGCCATCATGACCTCAACGCTGCTAACGGGGTGAGTGATACACACACCGCGAGATGCACTGAGAGGTGGTTCGCCTCCCTCGACGACGTACCGTGGATGAACGCAGGACTCGTCCACACCTACATAGATCTTGTGTGTGCCAAGCTTGATGAAGAGGCCGTTGAGCGGAGGAGGACGCCCGTCGAAGCTTCCTGCATTGTTGCTGACGTAGTCCAGCACTCCAAAGCGCTGAACAAGGCTAGAGATGATGCGTTCGCCGGTGCTGGAGATATTTCCCGTCCGGATTTTCACCCCTGCTAGCGCCACTATCCCCATGGTGGGCGCCAACTGTCATGGTGGTGGCACGGCAGATGCCATGGATAGGCTAAAGATGGGGCCAATGAGCGCTAGGGGAATCCAGGGAGGGATAGCGTGGTGATTCCACACACAAGTGTTGTTGTATTTCCTCTATCAATGGTGGTTACAAGTGCTCCTCGAGTTGTTCGTGAGAAGGAGACTAGGTCTCTTACCCCCCACAACTTAGCTCTAGAGTTCTATATTAGATAGAGAAAATGATCGATCCCCTCTATGGAGGCCCTGGTGCTCCTTATATAGGGGAGCCCGGGTTACAAAGTTAGGGCACACGTGGCAGCATATTCCCTGAATATGCCCCTTTGTTAAAGCTAGATGCTTCTTTACTCTCTTTAATGGTTCGTCTGGACTATGGATGTAACCCTCTGCGTAATCCATGTCTTTAAGCATCACTAGACACGGGCTACGGCAGCCGACACTGCTCGCTTCATCTTGGTCGCCCCTGCCCTGCTGGTCCTTCCCTCTGCTTTGCTTCGCTCACACTACAGCTAGCAAAGGCAACCTTTTGATCAGCGGGAGATTCCTTCCTTCTCTTGGAAGCCAAGTGGTAGTCCGGCTAGCGCTTGGCTAACCTGGCTACGAGGGTACCTGCATAATAGATAGACGAACATGACTGACATATATTTTATGCCGGCCGGGTTAATGCTAGGCAGATGCCCCACGGGCCGGGTTACTCCATAAGTCGGCCTGCCTTGAGGTGACCCGGCCTGCACTTGCTTTGACCATGTCGTACCTCGGCTAAGTCGGCCTTTATACCCCGGCATGACCCTACCTAGGGGTATCCCCCCAATAGTAGTGGGGTTGGAACCACCAAGAACTTGGCCTCCATGAATGACCTCAATCGTTTGGAGACATCCATGATGACCAAGTTTGAGGAAATGATGACCCTTTTGTAGTCCTTTAAGCCTAACCCCATAGTAGCCACTCATCATGTTGCTTCTGAAAACACTAAGGTTCCCCAAGAGACCGTGCACGTGGTCGCCCCCGAGGCGAATCCCGTGGCCGCCTCTAATCTCTTGGGCTTGGGATTTCTAGCTCAAACCACCAAGACCCCAAGTGAGAGCACCGAGGGGCTAGGTGACTCCTCCTCCAAAGAGGGAGATGAGGGAAAGGATTACTCGGTGGTACCACCACCTCCTAAGTACACTCTGAACCCACTAATTCTCATGCCGCATATCATACCTAAAGGAGCACCTCCCATGCTAGATACTTCAAATTTGGCCAATTGGCAATATCTAATGCAATCTCACATTTCCAGCACTTCTATTGAATTGATGAGGATTGTGGAATAAGGATTATCGCCATATGATGCAAAGAAGTTGACCTGGGCCGAGGTTGTGGACAAGTATCTCAATGCCACCGCCTTGGGCATGATCCAAAAGGCATTGAATCCCAAGGAATTTGCTCACATTCGCCAATTCCCCACTACAAAAGAAGCTTGGGATCATCTCACCGAGTTGTATGTCAGGAATGCTAGCATTCAAAGCTCCAAGTTTGATGAAGTCAACAATGAGTCTGATGGCTTTGCTATGCAAGATGATGATACTCCCTAAGACATGTATCGTTGTATCAAGGTTCTTTGTTGCACTATGATAGACCTTGGCGCTACCTATGTTGATGACAAGTTCATGAAGATGAAGTTTGTTCAAGCATGTCTTCCCTTTGAGGAGCAAAAACTCAATTCTATCAAGGGGAGAAGTAACTACCACATCATGTCATCTCAAGACGTGTTGAGTGAAGTTATTGCCATGACTATTGCCAAGAAGAATGTGGAGTCCGCTCGTGCTCGTCCATATGGATCTCAAAAAGTGAACCTAGCCTTGAAGCCTCAAGTGGTGGATGTTGATGAAGATGAAGACACTAGTGAGTGGTCTCAAGAGGACATCAAGTATGCCTTCAATGAGCACTTGGCTCTCGCATCAAGGGCCTTTTAGAACAAGCCGGGCATGAAGTCAAGGTCAAGAGACAACCCAAGATTCAACTCAACCATGAAGGCTCCTAAGGCAAGATCTTGCTACAATTGCAATGAGAAGAGTCACTTTGTGACCCAATGTCCCTTCGAGAATAGAGAGGACAATGGTGGCCGTCTTATCCACAAGAGAAAGCCAATACCTCCTCATCCCATGAACAAGAACTTCCAAAACAAGAACCTTCCAAACAAGGAAAGGGCAATGGTGGTCCATGAAGAGTACTTCTCTAGCACGGATGATGATGATAGTGAAGGTCAAGGTGGAGAGACCATGGGAGTTCCCGCTATTGCCACTTCATCTACCCCACGAGTGTCTCTCTTCGACTCACCTAATGAGAACATCATCCACCCCAACCAAAAGTGTCTCATGGACAAGGCCACCGAGGTAACACCCGCTTCCAAGTCTCCCCCAAATGAACTTCCTTTGCATGATCTAGATGTTCTAGAGGTAAATAAATAGATGGTAAGCATGTATGAATTCATGGAGCACCTAGATGATGATACTAGAATGTTCTTTGAAACTCTTACAAACCAACTTGACCATGCTAGGGAAATGTTAGACGAGAAGGAAGAACTAATTGACATGCTAGGAAACTCTTACAAACCAACTTGAGGTCTTCTACCGGATTTGACTCGGGTTTTCTAGCAAACTTTGCTAGTATGAGAGCTTGGCTCTCAGCTACCTTACCTGACTGAGCCTCCACAGTCTTTGTTCTTTCCTGTAGAGCCTTCACATCATTTCTAATTGCAACGGCCTGGTTAGATAATTTTCCTATACTACTTTCATGGTTCTCAGTGATCTTAATAAGTATATTATTTTGCTCACTTTGAGCTTGTATAAATGTTCTAACAGTTTGCTCAAACAGGAGATTGCCATGATTTGCTCCATTGGTATTATCATAATTATTATAAGGAGCTCATGCAGGATTAGAATGATATTTTTGAACATTAGAAGCATAATTATTTTTCAATGCAGGATTTAAAGGAGTGCGAGCTATAAAATTAACATCATTAATATCGGTAGCAATAGCATTAACTTGGGTATCTTCATTACCCTTTACTAAGCTAAGCAGCTCGTCTACCTTAGATGGAAGCTCTTCATTATTTACCTCGATAATTGAACTTACTCTCTTAGAGGTTCTTTCCACATCCCATTGGTCATGGTTGTTTTGCATATCATCAAGTAACTTATTTGCAACACTCACTTGCTTTCCCATGATGATTCCTCCTGCTGTAGTATCTAGCATAGACTTAGACATTGGGTTAAGACCATTATAAAACAAATGTAATATAAGCTACTCTTCTATCCCATGGCTAGGACAGTTCATTACGGCTTATTTCATGTCTACAAGGTTTAATCGAACCTCGGAAAGCAATGCTAAAAGGTAATAAAAAAGGACATGTCTACAAGACTTTGTTTGTTTGTTTTACCTTAGTTGACCAAACCAATCTAGTTTACTTTATAGTGGGCTTGAATCAATGGATGGAGACAGACCAGGGTTGAAGATCCACCTGCAGCTGCACATCAAATGGGATAAAAGATAATAATAAGCATAGTCATGTATAATGTTTGAATGGAGATAATCTCTTGTGGGCAACACGTCCTAATATTCTAGAGCCCCCGTGATGCAGCGGGCATAGCAATAGACTTTTAATCCAACTGAGTGCACACCAAAGCCACGGGTTACAAACGATTATTAAGTGTAAAACATAGATCAAAGCTTTAAGTGGTGATGTTGTTGTTGATCTTGAATGGGGCGCTAAGTGAAGATCGTACTACCTTTTCTGTCACTGAGGTTCCTATGAGATCACCGCTAGCCAAGTATCTCACTCAAACCTTTATCAATCTATGGGATCTTGGGTACATACAATTCCAAGATCGAGACAAAAGACGAAGAAACAAAAGATACAAATCTCAATTGCAAAAAAATACAATTCTCCCATGATCTAGATGCACATAATTGCGGCGAGGTTTCTCCTCAACCTACAGCCCATGGGGACTACTCACTCATAACAAATAGATTGGAGATAGAAAACATCATACAAATACTTAGATTGAAATCAAATATTCTTACAATGGTCGCCAAATCACAAGGAGATCTAAAGTACAAAGCAATGGCTATGGCTAATGGATGGATGGATGGTGGATGTGATGAACAGTGGATGAACAATGGTGCGGATCTCCTTTGGTGGTGTTGTGATTGAATCTCAGAATGGTGGCTCTCTGGCTGGCGGCTGGAGCCTCGAAATATATAGGCGTCTTCATGAAAGTTGTAGGGTTTAATGAGACGAAGTCGTTGCCACCTGGTATGGGCAGGCAGTACGAGCGGGCCTTATCCGTACTAGTGGTCATTAAGCGTGTTGATGCCCTAGAACTGCTTCCCAATTACTTAGCCATGTGTACTTCCTCAAAATCCTTCATTATGACTCCTTATTTCGCATTAAAAGTCGTGATTTCCTGCACAACATAAATCAAAGAGAGGTTTTGCATATCTTTGCAATTATTAGTCATTAGAGGCAAGGATTGAGAGTTTCTTTGGCAATTGCTTGACCAAAAACAATGTTTAAACACAGTGGAAGATGGAAAAAATTGGAGCCATGTGCATGGTAGCCATGGCTCCTCATTACGAGGCTGCTCATAAGCTAGCTATCCGAATAATTCGTCGGTGCCTTGATGCATATCATGAGTTTTTTCTGAATTTTCTCATATAGTTAGGATGTTGATCCTATGAAAGGACATGTAAACCATGTAAAATATGTGTACATATTAGCTGAAATATATCTATTCATAATGTAATTTTATATGTTTGTGCTGATGGCTATTGTGACTGCACCCTACGCTAGACCTTTTCGTTAGCCTAATGCCCATTGGGATGAATCAGCTACTCTGGTCAGGGCATGTGCTGGATGTTTCTGATGGCATAGCTGAATGTTTTTTTAGTTTGTGCTTATTAGCGAAGCCGCCGAGTATTAGAGTATGGTTATGTAATAAGTTGATTAGTTGATCCCTCGAGTATCGGGTGTGGTAGAAAGTAGAGAGTTGAAATTGAGACTCGGTTGAGAGAACTTAGCTTTATTAATATCGAGTACGAAGGTACATGTTTGGTGTAGTCACCTGGCTGTTGGATTTATTGGAAGTAAATGCGAGTCTTTTGCTATGAAGCCTAGCCTAGGCCTTATCAAAAGTAAATTGCAGGAAGTAAATGTCCTAAGCGTAGAAACATCGCATCTACGCAATGTTCCACGGGTTGGTGTACTTAACTCCGGCCTTCTTGTCTTGGAGGTGATATGCTCCACCAGCGATTACCTCTGTAATGATATAGGGTCCATCCCATGGCGATTCGAGTTTGTGATGGCACTCTTGCTTGAGGCAAAGGACCAGGTCCCCCATGATGAAGGACTTGGGACGCAGTTGATGGTTGTGTTACTTGTGCGGGCTTTGCTAATATGCGGTTACTCTTGCAAGTGCGATGCATCGATCTTTTTTGAGTGCATCAACGTCATGTTTGAGTGCTTCTTTAGAGGTTTCTTCATCGTATGAGATGACTCGTGGGGCCTTGTGATTTATCTCGACTAGAAGCACAACATCAACTTCGTGGACCAGGAAGAAGGGGTTTTCTTGCGTAGAGGTATTTGGGGTGGTGTGTAGGCTTTGTAGGATGGAGCGTAACTCGTCTACCCAAGCTCCTTTTGCTCTTTAGAGTGGTACCAGGAGCCTTTTCTTGATACCATTGGTCACAAGTCCATTGGCCTTTTCCACCTGACCATTGGTTTGTGGGTGCGCAACCGATGCATAGCTCACTTGTATGCCCATCTCCTTGTAGTAATCCTTGAATTCTCAAGAAGTGAAGTTTGATCATTATCGGTGATGATTCTATGAGGCACCCAAAGTGGAAAACTATTGACTTAATGAAGTTCACAACCGAAGTAGCGTCTTGGGTGGTGATAGGCATTGCCTTGACCCACTTGGTAAATTTGTCGACTACAACGAGCAGAAAGACGTGTCCTCCAGGAGATGACTTGTGGAGTTTTACCACCATATTGATTCCCCATTGGGAAAACAACCAAGAAAGAAAGATGCTCGCATCCGGTGGTTTCATCGATGATCTGATCGATTCACGAGGGCAGGAAGTGATCATTTGGATTTAGCGTGGTGAATTCGATACACATGCTAAGCTTGTTCGTATTTTTATTCGGGACACACACTAGGTTAGCTACCCAAGTTGCATTTTTGATTTATTGTATGAACTTAGCATTGATTAGGCGATGGATCTCATTTCCAATGGCCTTGCGCATTGTCTCCGCAAAACGGCGAGGCGATTGCTTGACTGGTCTTGCGTTGGGATATATGTTGAGTGCATGCTCGGCGAGTTCCCTGGGAATTCATGGCATGTCAGCTGGGACCCATGAAAAAATTCCTAGCGTTTAAGGAGAAACTCGACGAGCGTGCTTTCCTTTGCGGGACCAAGGTTGGAGGCCACATAAGCCATCTTATTTGGGTCTGTAGGGTGGATCTAGACCTATTTTGTGTCCTTTTTGGAGTCGAAGGATTGGTCAGGTATGGACCTTGGTTGTTCTGGTAGTACGTCATGGTTAGCCGAGATCTTGAGATGGGCGAACTCCGTTTCCATTCTGAAGGATTCGGAGATCCTGTTGAACTTGTGGTCATAGTTATCTGAGTGAGCAAGGATTCCCCTTATAGATATGATTCTATTGGGTGCTGGCATCTTCATCATGTGGTATGCATAATGTGGTACTACCAAGAATCGTGAAAATGTTGGTCGCCCAGGATTGTGTGGTACTGTGATAGCAAGTCCATAACCTCGAACTCGATTTTTTTCGCCTGAAGTTTTATCGCGTCCCGAAGACAACATCGAGGTAGATCTTTCCTAAGGGGACTTCGGCAATTCCTAGGATGATGACGTGGAAGGAGGTGTCTGTTGGGGATAGATTGGTTAGAGATAAGTTCATTGCATGCAGTGTCTTGGCGTAGATGAGGTTGATGTTGCTTCCTGCATCCATGAAGACTTTGCTAATGTCGAAACCCCCCATTTGGGCCTCAACTATTAGTGGTGATCGGCTCTAGTGAGGGTGATCTTCTGCTCGGACCAGTGGAGATATTCGGGTATCGGTGGTGGCATCCTTAGTACCATGTTGTCTTGTCGGGTGGTTAGCTTTTGGGTCCTATTGGATGGGTGCCCCTTATGAATCATATGCATTGTTCCCCTAGATCTTAGGTACTCGTTGTTTTGGGCCCTGTTTGCTAAGGGTTGTTACTGAATTGTCGTGGCCACTTGGGGTCCTCCTGGTGGTGGTGGTGGTGTGTTGAGTGCCCAGGTGCCTGTTGTGGCAATGTACCCCTAGTTTGCTTCCTCGGTCACCTTGGCGATGTAGGCCCCTATAGACCCAATAAAGTACGGTAGTCCTTCATGAGGTGATTCGAATGTTTTTGTCCTTCTAAGTTGATATAGTAATGCATGTGGCATGGTCCCTCAAGCATCTGCATAGGTGAAATCGGGGCATCCTAAGGAGCTTTTGGACGATTCTACAGGTCGTCCTACTTGTCCTAGCCTCGTCTTGGTTGCTTCTATATCCATCATCATGGTTCTAGTCCCTTTAGTTTCCTTCATTAGCAAAACCAGCCGCAACGTGGCTTGGTCCGCTATAGTCATCGTAGTTGTGGCTGCGCTGCCTTCTGTTATCATAATTGCTCCTATCACGGTCTTCCTTAGGTGAGTGCCCTCGCTTATTATTCACTACGTCCTCACTGTCAGCCCAATGATTGGCAATGTCCATCAGCTGCACGATTGTGTTCGGCTTCTCCCAACCCAGAACTCCTTTCGACATAGGACATCATTGAAGGCATCGATTTCCCTTTCATCGAAGATATTTCCGGCTGAGTTTTTGATGATGTTCCATTGCTAGATGAACATGTGTATCGGCTCCCATGATTTCTACTTGCATGACCGCAGCTCCTCAATGGATGCAGGTCGCTTGAATGTAGATTTGAAGTTTTGGATGAACATTTCTTCTAGGTCACTACAACTGTTGATGGATTCCTCAAGTAACTTCTTGAGCCAGGAGCATGTGGTGCCACTTAGCTGTAGTTGTAGGCTTTACATAGCGGTGGCCTTGGATCCTCCTGGAGTTTTACAGTTTGAAGATAGTCATTCAATTATGCCTCTAGATCTTAGAGGCTATCGTATTTATGTCAATCGTGGGGGAGTCTAAAGTCCTTAGGTACGGGCGTTTTGCAAACCCGGTGGGTAAAGAAACTCGCATTGCATGGATCATGATTGTCGTCGCTCTCAGCATCCAAGTATCTTCGGGTGCTGCGCTCCTGTCGAGATTTGTCGAATCTATGCTACGTGATGTCGTCCATGGTGTCGTGACTTCCCAAGGAGTGTGTGAAGCGCATGTGTTGAGGCGAGCTGGATCTTCGTGTCTCTACTTTCCAAGGGATGCTGCGATGGCATGGTGATTTGTTGGTTTGTAGGAAAATCTCTTGGTCCCCTTGTGCGGGTGACGCTCCAACCATGCTGAGGCCCATGATGGCGCAACGGTGGATGGTTGCCTGCGGATCATCGACTATTGGTTGAGTTGTGAGTATATAAGTTTGAGCCGCAACAAGGGTGGCTTGTGATGTCTTGGCTTTGATGTGGCCTGCTAAATCCACTAACATGAACGAGATGTCCAGATCTTGGGTCAGGTCACACCTTTCACCTTATGGTATGTTTTGCAGCCGAGAACCTCCCCTTCTTGGTTGTGAGCCTCCTGCGATGCTCTCGGAGTTACGGGTGGAGCTTAGCTACGCTCGCCGAATGCTTGATTCATCTAACCTCTTTCATTCCTCCAATTGCCTTTGCAGCTTAACCAGTTCTCTCCTTTTCTTGTGAAAGAGATATTGGTAGGCCATCAACTCTTCACGTGTGGCATCTACTTTTATAGGTACTTCACTCGAGACAGCTTTTCTTGCTTTTTCCCACACTACTGGTGATAGACGAAGAGTTATTCGTTCTCCTTCGCGTGCTTTGCCTCCACCTTGGACAACGTGGTTTTCCATAGGTGACTCTAATTCGTTCTTGTGAAGACTTACATCATTGTCTGAAGTAACATTATTGGGATCAATAATAGGGTTACCGTTGGAGTCATGTGGTTCGGAGGTTTCTGTGTAGGATGTTGTGGATCCTATATCATGTATACTTGATGGCGTGTTAGGTATGGGTTGCAGGTGCAGTTGTCTGAGTCATCAGAGGCATTGTCATTGAGACAAGTGAAATTCAGCGAGTTCGTCTCTAGGTAGGGTTCAACTTTCTTGATCCTGGAGTCGAGGTTGTCGTCGAGTTCGCCATCGTCAGTGTTTGTGGAAACTGCGGTGTGGTGCACCAGAGCCGATGTTGTTGGAAATATGCCCTAGAGGCAATCATGTATGATGTAATTCCCAATGTATTCATAAATTTATTAAGTTGTCCTAGTATGAATATATGATATATATCATTAAATATGTGATTCGGTTGTGGAACTACATATTCATGGTTTTCATACTAGATGTCCTTGGTCATTGAGGTTGTGCTAGACACACAACTTAGACTAATGTGAAAGTCGGTTGATGATTAGGTTCCACTTGTCATGGGCATGGTGATGCTATTCCGGCTTACACAGACTCGGCTAAAGAGTTTAGCAAGTCGGATTGACTCACGGTTGAGATGCAACGAGCATGTTGTCATTTGCAGTCTCAAGTAATGGAATCCTTTAACCTGAGGTGATCGGATGATCCAAGTTATGGATCACCAGCTTAGGTTATATCGAACGTTATTTCATAAATGGGCAGTTATAAAGGTAGAGTTCGGGCTGGTTGTGAATCAAGATGCGTGACATGGATTACCAAGATGGGATTTCCCCTCCATAATGGAGATACATTCTTCGTGCCCTCCCGTGTGATATGATTTGAAAGCATGGCCATGCGCGACTTGGTTAAGTGTTAACCAAGGAGTCGGACTAAGTGTTAGTCCAGTGAATCATATATCACAGAACAAGAAGTGAGTTGAGCTATTGAAGGGATGGCAACTACTCACCTATATCTCAATAGGTATATCGTGAGGCAAAGGGACTTGGAAGAAAGTCACATTGGAAAGGTTTGTCTTCTGACTTTACAACACATGGGAGTTACACATCTTGTTAGAGGCCGCTACCAACTATCGACTCAGTGTGGTGACTCATGTCGTGTCCATGTTTGGGTGAACCTACAGGGTCACACACTTAAGGGAAAGGAGGCCATGTGGATTAGATTTGTGTGGAAATTGGGGTACAGCCTAGATGTGCCTCAAGCGTTGAGCCTAACTAGGAGTATATACTGTCGAGCCCAACTAGGATGTTGTCACATGTTTTTCGTGATGCTCTACTTCTATAATTTTAAATTTGTGAGGCTTTTCATGATGCTCTCCTTCCATAATTTAAAATTTGTGAGGCTTTTATGATGCTTTTTATAATTTGAATTATGTGAGGCTTTTTGATCATTTTTATAATTTGAAATTTGTGTGGATGTCTAAAAATATAGCATGCTTTTTATAATTTGAAATTTGTGACGCTCTTTGTGATGGTTTTTATAATTTGAAATTTGTAAGGATGTTTATGAATCAGTGTTTCTTTTTATAATTGGGAATTTGTGAGGTTGTTCACAAATTTATGATGCTTTTTATAATTTGAAATATGGGTGGCTTTTTGTGTTGCTTTTTTACAATTAGAAACTTGTGAGGTTGTTTACAAGTTTGCGATGCTTTTATAATTTTAAATTTATGAGGTTATTTACAAAATTTAGGATGTTTTTTTATATTTTCCAATTTGTGAGGCTTGTGAGGTTGATTTTTTTCTCCAAAACATGTTGCAATTGAATCCCGTGGAAAATTTCCCAATGATCTAATCCTACGAATCAAATAGTGCTCATAGAAAAATTTCCTAAGGATCAAAATCCTCTAGAATTTCTATGGGAATCCTTTGAATAAAAAGAGCATTATTAAGCAACGCACGGGAGTCAGGTGCATCTCCTTTACCGTAGCAACTAAGTCATTTGGTGAGGGAAGGAAGTGAAAATACAGAAATGGGAAAAGATAAACCTTTGAATTTCTACTACTTCATTTGCCACCAAAATGCCTCCTTCTATACACGCCAACACAACTAGTGAACAAGCTAGACAGCCACAGACACACACATAGAGCCACCGACACAAGGTAGGTCGACATACGTGCTTAGCGACCCGTTGTGGACGAGGGAGAGACCAGTCGCTGGTGCGGGTCAGCGAAGAAGAGATGAAACCTAATTTGTTCTATGTGCATACATACAAGGTCATGAATCTGGACACACGTGTATATTGGTATATCTTGTTTTTTATAATGGATTTAGGGTTTTGCCTGCACCGAAAACACTCTTTTCATTTATAGATGTTTACGTTGGTTTTGATGGGTCTAGGGCTAGGGTTTCGCACAACTAATTCAAATAATATCAGAAAAATGGGAAACCATCTCAGCATTTCATGTGACCTACCACCTAACAACAATAAAAAAACATGAGGTATATGAGTTTATTAAAAAAAACTTCTTAGAATTGAGCAACGAGGTACGAATATGTATGGCTTTCGACTCGCATGAGCTAGGTCATGGCCTTAATCATGGCATAGTTTGTCAGAATGAGGCCATACTTGGCACACTCATGTATCTTGGTTGATAGACAATGTCGATGAAGGTTTTTTTATTTTTTAACAGAAAACCCATTTTACATTTTCCAAATTCCTGTAGATGTCGCTTAACATGACCTATGTTTGCACTACAATTGTCGCATAGCTTGCTCGTGCTTTTTAAAATCATTTGTAGGTCCACAATTTTCATTTCATCAGAGTTCGATCTTACAAACAATTTCCCAAAAATTATGGCCGAAAACCCTTTTTGGATGCACAAGGTGTTCATTTGTGTGTTGGTGCGTCCTGATTGGTAGATACCTCACACTGATGCAATCGAGAGAGGAGCGAAATGAATTGCCTTGGCTATGTGGTCAGGAAGCAAGGCTTTATCTAGTTCCAAGGCATCAGGGCCCACCTATGACTTGCATCTGAGCACCTATTTCTCTAGCATTAGTTTACCTAGGAACCATGTGATGACAGTTTCATTACAAGTACTATGTTTTAAAAATTCAAGCTATAGAAAGTTTGCTAGAGTACTACGGTCCACTATACTAAAGTCTCACTTCTAAAGTGACTGAGCAGGAGTACTTGAGTACTACTACTGTCCTCCTAGTAAAAATCCATAAATAGCCACCATCGTCGTTGATGCCTGCCTACTAGAGTAAAAAGTCATGTACTCGAGTATTACTAGTACAACTTGAGTAAAAAGCCATGTAGTACTAGAGTACAACTGTACTACCACTACTGCTGCTATTGTACTACTTACTCCCTAGAGTTTCAAATATTTGGACTTGTTTTTTCTAAGTACTACTCTTCCAATCCAAATTATTTTACAATATTGTACTTGCATCGCATCTACACAAGTTTGAAAGACCCCCACCCCCCCCCCCCCCCCCTACCCCCCGCCAAATGAAATTTTCCACAAGAAGGAAATGGAGAAGAGAAACAAGGTTGGGATGCTAAGAAATTAAAAAGCTAGAAGAGACAAGCAGATAGAATAAAATGTAAGATCATGTTGAAGGCATGCATGCAGTCCTCGATCTCTTCCCTTTGGCACTGTACACTTTGCGCCAGGCCCCAGGTTTCTCTATCTCTGTCTAGGAGTATACCTTCTTTACCTCCCACTTGGGTAAGATTTGTTTGTATGGTACAGTACAGCGTGATACCTACTTTACTCACCTGTCAACTTTCTATAGCTTACACTAAAATCTTGCGTTGTACGCAAAGCAGAGGTAGAGGAAAAACACCACATACGTAATAAAGTACACAGCCTCAGCCGCCACCGGTCCGGTGATACCTACTGAAGTACTACTCCATTTTTATGCAGGAGCATAGCTCTAGAATGGATCAAGGGACCCCATATTTAATTCCCTTAATGCTGCATAAATAAAACTCAGCTAGGTGATAAATTTTGGACTATGGAAACTACGTCGGCGAGACGAGCTTCCTTGGAACCACTCCAACTTGTAAAAGGTCGCGCGCATCGGCAGATTACACCAAGAGCTATCCGGTGATGGACGAAGTCAAGCTAGCACCAATAATTGTTGAGTGCCCTCGCGACAGCTGCCTCACCTTGGTCGCCTACCACAAGCTCGACGTCCACAAGACCGCGTGCCCATATGGCTCATGCGGTTGCATGTCCACTGCCTCATCGGTTGCGCTCCTCTTCCACCTCCACTGCGTCCACCAGGTCCAAGTGCATAGGATACCATATGGCAAGACCATGGTGTGTATAGTAGCTATGTTGTTCTCATCCTTTCCACCATGCATGGTCATCATCTATGGATATGATGCTAGCATGTTTAGCCTCAACATTGGCGCACTCGTCCAAGCCACTGTCGTTTCCTTAGTGTGTGTCAGGTCGGCGCGTGCTCATGGCCCCGGTACACGGTGAAGCTGTGTGCGACTGGCCCGCCATCGCTGGCGTACCTTTCGATGGACACCATTACTGGGGTAATCGAGCTGACGAGCTTCCGGGCAGTGTCTCCCTCGAATATCTCACGTTCATCATGGTGTCGTCGCGGTACATTACCGCTAGTACTAGACAATACGAGATGATTAAGGTATCGTATTTCTATGTTTGCATCAAGGGGAAGAATTGATATTAATCTTCGGCTAATGATCCTAATGCAACTGTAATGAGGTATTACTAGTTAATCTAGTTGTAGAGTACTAGTCGTTTACTATTTATTGTAGTAGTAGTCAGAGGCAGGGTCTCTTTTTGCACTAGGAAGGGTGTATTTCGACTGTAAACTAAGGTTGCTGCTAATATTATATTTACGATCTTAAGAGTTTTTTGAAATTGTTCAACTATTATGCCACATGCCCACTGCTAGGGCATGGACCATGCCTAATCACACGCCCATGCATGGTTGCGATCTACACCTGTGGAGATGGTCTTCCTTTTCCTTTGAATGGTCTTGTTATTTTGTATCTAGGAGTAGTTCTTGTACTGCTATAAGTATTTTGTAGCATATAACTTTGAGCATTAATCGTTGGATCAATACTTGGAAATCCCAACATTGCTAACCATTGTATCTTCTTTTCCATTCTAGCATCTAGAGATTTTATTGATAGTCTTTAGCACTATACACAAACCTAAAAATAAACTTCTCCATCATTCTAGAATCTTCTTCGTTATTTCTCTAGACCATGTTACCAAAATTCTCAAGTATTAGGTAGCTAATAAACATTGATTCCTATATGTTTTAGAGTATAAGAGCCAAATATACACCGATACTTAATAAATTTGGCTCAAATTTATAAGTTTTTGAGCTTTACCTGTTTTAATTTTATATAGTGATGATATGGCATACTCCTTCTATATGTGGGTATCACGTGCACGGCTAGTATGTTTGGTTTGGTTACTCCAATTTTTAGAGTACTACTACTATGAAAATAGAAGCTTTGAATATCGTAAATAAACCATGTATTTAGTTAAACTAACATGACGAGACAATATTGTGCTAGGACGTGACATGGTCATGGTAGCGCGCGAACATTCCAATTCCGAAACTGCGGTGCGATGCCCCCTCGTGCCCCATTATTTCAATCTGATGGCTCAACAAAAAACACAAAAAATACTACTCCTCAGTCTCAAAATAGATGTCGCAAATTTGTCTAAATTTGGATGTATATAAACACTATTTAGTACGAGATACATCCAAATCTTGACAAATTTGCAACATCTATTTTGAGATGGAGGGAGTACAAAAAATATAAAATGCCATCGAAAAGGTGAAAAATACCCTGGCAACTTATGTTTGTGTGTGCTCCGAGGGACTAGGGAGGGAACGTTTTCTCCGATTTATGAAGGATTTCTTCTTGCCAAAGATCTTTTCTTCTTGGCTACATGTGTCTAGTGCTAGACCCGAGTCTAGCAAAAAGCTTCTGAGCTACATGTGCTCTAGTGTTTAAACCCATGCCTAAAGATTCTACACGTTCTCTTGTGTTTAGACACCTCTTTTCCATACTATGCACTTGCCCTTACATTCTAGGTAATTTATTGCATGACAGTGTGCCATGATAACTCTAGTCGGCATTCTCGATGCAGCTGCACCTTGCAGAAGACTGACGAGAGAACACACAAATTAATCCACGTCATTGAAAGAACCATCCCATCTTCCTCATCTTTGTTTATCCCCACTCACCAACATCATCATGCCACATTTGGGATCCTCTCCAGCACGTGATTTACTCATTTTCCTCGCCATCTAGCCTGCACCATAAGTCCTACCAAGACACCACCCCTATCCTCTAAAAACTCCCAACGGTTCTACATATATCCGCCCTTGCCCCTATCCATCCGGACGTGATGGCGGGTTCGAGGCGCAACCCATGTAACTGCGCTATGCATCTGGACTCTACCAACACTGTCAAGTTGGTTGCATACTCCAAGGAGCTGTACCACCAAGTCACTGGCGCAAAAGGTAGAAGATGCCCCAACGATCGTTGTCAGACATTGGTCTCCTACAACAATGTCTATGACCACAAGATTTGGTGCGACTTTGCCCCATGCGTGTGCACGGAGGCAGGATGCGACTCTATCACCCCGCCATTGCCTTTCCCTTGGCTCTTGGACCGCTTGAGAGTTTCCCACAAGAGGCATGTGCGTAGATGTTCTACTATCGCAACTACTGGTACTCGTGTAAACCGGTGCCCACAGGCTCGTGGAGATCAGATATCATCAACATTGGGAAAGAGGGCACATAGTTTGTCGACCAAATTGCCGGTAACACCACGGACATCGTCCTATCCGACAAGTACATCAGGTACGTCAGGTCGGCGGCGTGCGAATCGCCATGGTACAAGGTGAAGTTTTGGTCGTTGCGGTCATGGCGTGAGGTCTATTCGATCAAAATGGTGGCGACATCTGAGCTGATAATCATGCCTTCATCGGCTAAAGTCACGCTGGATAGGCTCATGTCATACCTATCGAAGTTGCGGTATTACCTACGAGCTTCTAAATTGGTCATCGGAATTCCCTGTGGATTAGCAATATCACATCGACAAGTTTCAAGAGTGGTTAACACATCTAAACCTTTTTGTGATGATCCTAATGTGAATATATGTAATGTCGTACTAATTAATTACTTTATGTTGGTGACAGGCCCAATTGGTATGGGAATTCATGGATGAATGTTTGCGTCAAGTCTCATTTCTAATGCTCGTTGTTACAGTCATGCACTACTACGTGGAGCCTAGTTGTGAGTTTGCCGCTCTGCAGGAAGTGCTCCTCGCCCACCTCAAAGAAGCCCACTCCATGAGGGTGTGCATTTTCCACTATGGTAGGAAATCCAGGTACATCTCTAAGTCGGTGTGCATTGGGCTCGCATAATGTAGATATTGTGGGATCTAGGAATAATGGTACGGTGTTCTACATGCTATTTTATGGGCACGACAATGTCATCTTGATATTTTTCATGTGTGTCAGGCCGATGGCATGCTTGTTTCCGTAGTACAAGGTGGAGTTGAGCCGTGCATAGAAAAATGGCTTTAAGAAGGATGTATTCTTTGCGAAGAGTAGTGTGCCCCTAGAAGTGGCATGCATGTGACTTAAGAGACTTGCTCTTTGTTGGTTTATCGGTCTAATCTGGGCACTCATCATCTGAATCAACCATCGGAGTTCACCATGGAATACAAGCTTCGCATCGACGGTATTGGCTAAAGAATAGCACATCTTAATCTTCTTGTGATGATCGTAAGGTGAATCCATGTACTTTTCAAAAGGATTTTTATTATCATTTTGGGACATGTGGTTCCTAGCTTAAGGTAGTTCTGAGTATTTGGTATAGAGTTCTGCTACTACTAATCTATTCCATGGTACTCCAAAAATTTTAGTTCTGAGTAATACTTATGTACTGGTATACTTGTTCAGACCGACCGTTCGAGGGCAAAGTAGGGTCTCGCTCTCCTTTTGAATCATGGCCTTGCTATATCTATTGAATTTCAATATGTGCATTGCTGAATCTGTCAATTCTTCTGGTCATTGTTTGTAATGCTGAATCGGTCTCTTTGAAATGCTGCTGAATCGGTCAAGTGTTGCTGAATATGAACTGGGAATCTATCGATATTTTCCTATCTTATTATGTATTGCTGAATCTTTCAAATGCTACTAAATTTGTCAAAAGTTTTGTTATTTTTGTTGGGCTACTTGCAATAGACATTTTGCCTTTGTATTATTGGAACTATTGGCTATGGTTTGGATACAGATGAGAGGGGTAAAGATACAACATGATTTCACCAATTAAAGTCATTAGATAGCAGTACAGTTTTGCCATGTGTGATGTGTGTGTCCATGGTTCTTTAAACAAAATTACATGAATATCTATCAAAAGAATTATCGTTTTTTCCCTCCTTAGCTGAGGTCTTTCTTTCCAATCTATCTAAGCCATAGCACAATGCAATTTTTACTAACAATCATTTTTTAAGAATTTACCAACGTGAAGTTTTTTTGGAATAACTGATGGCTCCGAAAAGCACCATCTTTCTCCGCATCTAAACATTATTTTTTGTCAAGCAATTGACATTATTCTCTCTTGATTTGCCATTAATGACTGATTATTGCAAAGATATGCAAATCCTTCATTTGGTTTATTTTGTGCAGGAAATGACACTTTTATGGCGAAATCTGGAGTCAATTTTGAGGAAGTATTGACGACCAAGTATTCCTGGAGTTGAAGCCAGGCACCAGCCAGTGTGACGACCACTGGTACGGGCGCACCCCGCGCGTACTGCCTGACTATATGGGGTGGCGGAGGCTTCATCTCATAAAACCCTACAATACTCGTGAAGACGCCTATATATTTAGAGGCCCCTGCCGCCGCGCAGAGAGCCACCATTCTCAGATGGCATCACAACACCACCAAAGGAGATCCACGCCATTATTCATCCATCCATCATCCACCCCCATTAGCCATAGTCATTGCTTTGTACTTTAGATCTCCTTGTAATCCGTGACCATATAAGAATATTTGATTTAAATCTAAGTATTGCACAATGTTTTCTATCCTTGATCTTATTGTTATGAGTGAGTAGTCCTCACGGGGATGCGGGTTGGGGAGAAACCTCGTAGCATTTATGTGTATCTAATCTATGGGAGAATTGTGTATTGGTTTGTAAGAGGGATTTTAGCATTTCTTTATTTGTCTCTTTCCTTGATCTTTGGACTTGTAGGTACCCAAGATCCCAGAGATTGATCAAGGCTTGAGGTGATATGCTTGGCTAGCAGCAATCTCATAGGAACCTCAGTGAAAGCAAGGGTAGTACAGTCTTTACTTAGCGACCCATTTGGGATCACAACAACATCACCACTTAATGCTTTGATATTTGTTTTGCACTTAACAATCGTTTGTAACCCGGTGCTTCACGGTACACTCGGTTGGATCAAAAGACTATTGCTATGCATGTGGACTCTTAGGGGCTCTAGTATATTAGGATGTGTTGCCGACAAAATATTATCTCTATTGGAACCTTACACATGAATGTGTTGATTTTTATCCTTCATCCCATATGATATGGCTGCAGGTGGATCTTCAACCCTGGCCTATCTCCATCCATTGATTCAACCACAATATAAAGTAAACTAGATTGGTACAATAAACAAAGGTAAAATCAAAAAACAAAGTCTTGTAGACGTGTCCTTATTTTTTTCCTATTAGCATTGTTTCCTAAGGATTCGATAAACCTAGGTCTACATGGGAAAACGCTATTATACTACATCTGGAATCCGGATTGAATGTATCAATAACTAAGAAGCGGATGAAATCTTGCACATGTAGGGGTTCGTGCATGAAAACGATAAATGTTTCCTATGCCAAGAACCCTAATGCCAGGACCTATCTATTAGTAATGCAGTAATGGGAGGGGCTTTTCGCGAACTTACCCTTGATGATCGAAAAGCATTGTCAATGCTCAGGAGAGTATGGTTGATGTAGTCGCTCTGACGCTGACCTCGGGGTAGTGTTGAAGTCATGCAGCTCCTACAGCTCCAATGACTCCTAGTGCCCCAAGTGTTGCACCTCCGAGGGAGTTACACACGTCTGGTGCCTGATAATGGGGGTTGTTCGTTTGCGGCACCAAACTTCTCGGGCGAGTGCATCGCGGTACCTAAGTTGCCTGAAATTGCCGCGTTTCGAAATGTTGGTCCGCCAACTACCGAGAGGGGTCATTTCAATGCAAACTCATCTCAGCCCTACCAAATCCAAACATTCCATGAAACTGCCCCATGAAGTATACGGTCGGGACCCTCATGTCAGTAATATTTCCGTGACACGAGCGCCAACGCGTCAACCACGTAGGCAAAATGAGAGACTAAAGGAGCATGGTGTGTTGACCAAATTCACAAATCCACTCCCTCCCTCCTTTCGCATGAACCCTAACACCGGCGGCGTCAAAATCCCCTCTCCAACCAGAATGATCTCTTCCAGCATTTGACTTCCAGCGCCAAGTTGTTGCGCCTACTCGCTGCTACCGAGCTCTAATGCCGAATGTCGTGCCAGCCGGTGCGAAGATCTAGCCCGCCTCTACCACCGACGAGCTGAGCAGCACGAAGGATGGCAGATCCATTTGCCAAGGAAGAAGTACTTCTGGCTAATTGCGGGTGAGTTACTCTTCTCTTTGCTATTCGCACTACCTATAACTGCTAGCTGGCTATTGGCATTACAGAGATATATCGAACATAGAATTATTTGCTAGCACGACGCTGACAAACAATTCTTATCTTTTTTCCCCAATTTTTGGTCAAGTAGGATCTCCGCTGAACCCAAATACACGGTTATGGTCACCCTCTGTGGCTATCGTGGTGTGGAACACGGCAATGCCATCAGGGATGGCTTGAAGGGGACAATCAGGTTACTATCGGTGGCTACTCGCAACGGGTTGGGCACAGATACTGCAAACACAGCGATGTACCCAGGTTCGGAGCCCTCTTGGCGAGGTAAAACTCCTACTCCTGCCAGGATCTACAATCAAAGGGGGTGAATGCCTAATACAAGTGCTCCTTGAGCTGTTTCCTTAGCTACTTCTTGCTAAGAATTCTCTAAGTCCTTCTTCTGGTGTCTATTTTCCTTCTGCTTGAGCTTACCTAGAACCCTAGCGCTACCCCCTTTATATATAGGTCGAGGAGATAGCTTACAAGATGGGTTCTAGGGTTTACTGTTTGGATTTGGGCTTTACAAAGTGGGTCGGCTGGACAGGGCCAAACGGTAGGCCCGGGTCCAGTTAAGCCTCCAGTACAGGGGAGGACCACGCTTTAGCGCTCAGCGCCCCTTCTTTACTTGTCATCCGGCTCTTTATCCGTCAGCCGGCTCTTTATGCGTAAGCCGAGGCTTTCCTCGTCAGCCCTTGCTTTGCTCGTCAGCCTCCAGCTTTGGTGCAGTTGTCTAGTAGCGCCGGCTAGGCCAGCTAGCCTGTCCAGTCAAGGGTGCGCTCAGCAAGGAGCGTCATCCCCACCGTACAATGTCTAGTGGATCCGAGGCGGCCGGCTAGGAGCGGCCCCCAGCCGGTTCTTCTAGCTACCCGGCTAGACGGGCCAGCCGAGGAAACTTTAGTGCTGACCAGGTGGGGATTCCACCCGGCTGTGGTTCCTTCATCTGGGTCCAGACAGCCCGTGCTCCTTGGAGCTGGCCAGTTGGTCCCGTCTTGGTCTACCCAGGGGTCATCCCCCCGACACTAGTCCCCGAGCGTGTTAGGACTTGGCCTTGTGGAGAAGTTCTTGCGTGCTCATTTGAAATGATTGATGACGCAAATGCCTTGTCGTTTTCGTTTGTCTTGTAGCCTTTGTCTTGTAGTCTTTGTCCTGTACTGGCTTTAGATTCTGTGTTGTTTTCCCGGCTGGGGTTCACCGGCTACGGAGCCGATGGACCCACCCACAGGGTGTGATGGGTGATCTTCTTGATCGGCTGCCGCAGCCGGCCGGGAGATGGATCGCCAGTCTACTATCGTTGGTGCTTGCGAAAGCCATGCCTGCAATTTCTGGTGCGCGTCGCGTCAGTTTGACTTCTGGGTCTGCCGCTGCAGTTTTTGGTAACTGTGCGCACGCCGCCATCATTGTGTCTCCTTGGAGATCGTGGGACCGTTTTGCCTCCTGTAGTAATGTCTACGGGATATTTTGTGCACGCGGCGCTGGCGCACGCGATCTTCCTCGAACCATCGCGGGGTAGTGGGGTGGTTTCCTTTCCACGTGGCTTGGAGGCAGGGGAACTGGCGGGGTTACCCTTCGCTGATAAATACATGCGCGAGGAGCAATGGTTCCTCACTTCGCTTCCCTGCGCTTGCCAGCCTTGTTCTTCCCCGTGCTCTAGCCTCCCTCTTCCCTTCTGCGCCACTGTTCCCTGGTCGCCAGCGCCGCTCCTCTTCTTCAACCACGGGACCCCGCGCCTCCATCACGGCTATTTTTCCAGGCAACATGCTGCCCGAGGTTGCCGACGGCTGGTGCGGCTCTTATGTCACGGAGGAGCTCGTGAGGAAGTACCGGTGGAGGAAGTTCCTGCTGTCGGAGCGGGTGGTGAAGCATTGCCTCACGTCGGAGGGCGAGCGGGTGCCCCACCCCCAGCCAGGCGAGTCCTCATCTTCCTCGCGCACTTCACTCACGGCCTCGGGCTGCCGCTTCGTCTTGGAGTTGCTGGTCACCTTTGATCTGCAGCTTCACCACCTCGGATCCAACACCGTGTCGATGTTGTTGCATCACGCGGCTTGCTGCTAGGCATTCCTCTACGTCTGCCCTGACGCCGCGAATTTCTTGAAGTTCTTCCACTTCAAGGTGCGGGTGGTGGGGAAGGGCGGCCCGTTGACGGAGAAGGGCTGCTGCGCCATCTACCCGCGGCCGTCAGCGCCCATCCCCCGCCTGGAGCTCCCTGACACCGTCAAGCTCTAGCAGCGCTCGTATTTTTACGTGCGCAACAACACGGAGGTGGACTTCATCAAGGTCCCTGCCTTCGCCAATGTCCCCTCCAGCCGGAAGGCCTGGACCGTCCAGCACTTGGGCTCCCAGGGCGACATCGACCGGATGGGCGCCCGGCTGGCCGTCCTCGTGGAGAAGGAGCGGCTCACCACCCGGGACATTCTGTTGTCCTGGATGGCGACCCGTGTGCCCCCGCTGCAGCACCGGTCGCACAAGATGTGCCACCTCTCTGGCCATCTGGATCCCACCCGGGTATCCCGCTGGACGTGCCGTACGCCGCCCTCCGCGAATGGCTCGCCACCATTTCGAAGGAGGCGCTGGAGGAGGAGTGGCAGTTCTCCTGCCGACCGTACCACCATGGCCGGCTGCCGCCGAAGGTATTTTTTTCTTGCTCTTCTCCGGGTGGATTTTCCTGAGGGACTCCCGTTTCGTGCCTCTTATCTTCCCTTGTTGAGTAGCTTTTCACGGTGCAGCTAGCGGAGGACGGTATGGGGGACACCAAGCTCCCCAACTTTGCCGTGGACTTCAAGCTGGCGAAGGCTCCGCCTGCGGAGGCGGAGCGGTTCCCCATGCGGGCTGACGAGGGCTACGAGTTCCCACCCGGTGAGAATTTGTTCCCTGTCTTTGTCATGCTCGCACTTCCCATGCTTGTAGTTGTAATCTTGACTTTTTGCTTGTCCTTGGAATAGCTGCACACGGCGAGGACATGGAGCTGGCCAAGCTTGCTGCACCCAGGGGCAGGGGAAACGGGCCGCCCCTACCAACGTCGCCCTGGCTGTAGGTGGCGCCAAGAAGTCGTGCCGCCTCCACACCGCGCCCATCATGCCGAGCGTTGCCGGGTAGGTGTTATTGCCCTTTTGGTGCTGGTATTGCCTTGCTTGTATTTGCTTTGCTCACTTCTTGTGTTTCTGTAGCGAGGCTATGTCCTTGCCCGGCTCCGCGACCATTGCCACCGCGTCCGCCCCTCCGCCTGCTGCCGAGAAGAGCGCACCGGCTTCGGCATCCGAGGTTGCGCCGGCTCCAGCGTCCGGGGCTGTGCCGGCTCCGGCGTCCGAGGTTCCACTGGCTCTGGGCCTCGAGGCGGCAGCGACGGATGTGGTGCCGCCGGCTGAGCCCACGATGCTTCACCGGGTCGGGGCTGTCTCCTGGCTCGCGGGGGGTTTGTCGTTTGGGCATGCCGGTGCGGCCGTCCCTCCCACCGGATCGGTGGTGGGTGCTGACTCCGGCGCCTACCGGGTGGAGGAGCCGGTGGAGGTTCCACCGCCGGTTGCTCCTGTCCAGCCGGAGATTGGACCCTCTGCGGCTACGGTGAGCGACGACGACCTCCAGGTCACCGGCTGGACGCCGGCACGTGTCGTGCCGCCGTCGGACGCCCTTCTGGCACAGTTGTCAAAGGCGGCACCGCTGGCCATTGGCCAGATCCGCCAGCTGGTGGGGGCGTTGGAGCAGGGGCTCGGCCAAGCCAGGACACTGGGAGCTTCTGTCGAGGTATGTGCTCTATCACCAGTCTTGTTGTTTTGTCACCATCTTGCGACGTAGCTATTTCTCTTGGTTCTTATCTCTCTTTTCTTGCATAGAGGTCTCTTACCGACACTGCCAAGACTTCGTGGGACCTAGGCCGTAAGATTGCTCGCTCTGCCGTAGCTTCCCAATTGCGCGATTTCTCGCGCTTCTTGTTGAGTATTGGTTACCCTCCTGCAGCTCTGCTGGCGGACCGGGACCGCGAGGTGGCCCGGCTAAAGGAGGAGGTCGCCCGGCTGGAGGAGGCCAACAAGACCCGCTAGGACCAGATCGCCAAGCTGACTGCGTAGCAGCAGCAGATGGAGATCAAGGCTGGTAGGGCCAAGAAGGCTACGGACTCCCGGACCGAGGCGTTGAAGAACCTGGAGGGGCTTTATGCCACCCAGGCGGACGCCCACAAGTCCTCCAAGGCCAAGGAGGCGGCAGCGCTGTCAAAGCTCTGCCAAATTTGTGAGATTGTTGTCAGTAAGCGTTTTTGACTTGAGCCCCTTTTGCGGATTTGTCCTTTGTGGTTGACACTGACCGCTGCACTCTTTTCTGGCTACAACTCAGTACCCTGAGGCAACAGATCAGGCGCTGGGCCGGATTCCCGAGACGGATCTGAAACAGGATCTCCACCCGAGGGAGCTGGTGACGGTCATTAGCGAGGAGGCAAACAAGCTCCGTGTTGCCGCTCTCGAGGTCTTTGACTATGTCTGGCCCAAGGTCGTCCCGCCTACCACCATGGATGTACTGGTTGAGCGTCTCTGGGGATCTTTGACACTGTCTTCACGTGCTTCCTCCAGGAGATCGACACTGTCTTCCCGTGCTTCTTTGGCCTGATGTTCTGTGTAGAGCAGTTTGCGGGGTGTGTCAAACTCGATGTCAGTGGACAGAACCGCCTCCGCCCAGTAAACGAGGAAGAAGGGAGTGTAGCCGGTGGACCGGTTTGGCATTATGCACAAGCTCTAGAGTACAGTCGGTAGCTCCTCAATCTAGCAGCCAGGAGATTGCATCAGTGGTTTGATCAGCCGGGGCTTGATTCCGGCTAGGACCAGGTCATTTGCTCGCTCGCACTGCCCATTGGACTGGGGGTGTGCCACAGATGCGAGGTCCAGGCGGATGCCCTTATCTCCGCAGAATCGTGCGAAATCTCCCTTGGCAAAATTTGTCGCGGGGTCGGTTATGATGTTGTTGGGGTAGCCAAAGCGTGTGATTATGTCAGTGAAGAACTTGACCACCGTTGGCCCATCCAGCTTCTTTATTGGCTTCGCCTCTATCCATTTGGTGAACTTGTCCACCGCCACCATCAAGTGGGTCATGCCGGATCTAGCCGTTTTGAAGGGGCCAACCATGCCCAGCCCCCAAACGGCAAACGGCCAGGTGATGGGAACAGTCTTGAGTGTTGCAGACGGAGTGTGCTTCTGCTGGCTGAACCGCTGACACCCATTGGATGCCTTGACAACCTGCTCAGCCTCTTCTAGTGATGTGGGCCAGTAGAACCCGTGGCGGAATGCCTTTGCCACTATGGCTCGTTACGATGTGTGATGTCCACACTCGCCTTGGTGGATGTCGACCAGCAGTCGGATTCCTTCCTCTTGGCCCACACATCGTTGATAGATGCTGCCAAAGCTGCGCTTGTAGAGCTTGTTGTTGATGATGGTGTATGCGTTGGCTCTGCGCTTTATCTGTCTTGCCTGCATCTCCTCTTCAGGCAGCTCTCCGTTGGCTAGGAAATCCATGAATGACTTGGCCCATGTTGGTGTTTCCCGGATGGCGCATACCGCTTGCATTAGCAGATTCACTTCTGCCTGGATGGCCGGGTCGGGCTCATCCGGAGGCCGTCCGGGTGGGGCGGCGGAGCCGGCAGCTTCTAGGCTGGAGGCGGCAGTCCCCGGGTGCGTAAGAGCAGTCCCCGGGTGCGATGCAGCCGTCACGGAGGTCTTGGAGCCGGCAGTCCCTGGGTGTGGCGACGCAGTCCCCGGGTGCGGTGCAGCCGTCATGGAGGTCTTGGACCCGGTAGTCCCCGGATGCGGCAAAGCAATCCTCGGGTGAGGTGCAGCCGTCGCGGAGGTCTTGGAGCCGACAATCCCCGGGTGTGGTGAAGCAATCCCCGGGTGCGGTGCAGCCGTCGCAGAGGTCTTGGAGCCGACAGTCCCAGGTGCGGCGAAGCAGTCCCCGGGTGCGGTGCAGCCGTCGCGGAGGTCTTGGAGCCGGCAGTCCCCGGGTCCGCGTCCAATATGATGGAGTCGGATTCGGGAGACGGTATGATTGATGGCTTGCGCAGGTGCTCAAGTGAAACTCCAGGCGGAATTGGTTGTCTTGTCGACCCAATGCGGGCGAGCGTGTCTGCGGCCTCGTTGTTCACCCTGGGAACATGATGAAACTCGCATCCTTCAAAACAGGCACATAGTTGTTGTACAAAGAAACGGTATAAATCCATGTTTGCATCTCTGGCGTCCCAGTCGCCTGACACTTGTTGCACCACCAGATCAGAATCGCCGAAGCATAGGATGTGTCGGATGCCTATTTCCTTTGCCATCTTAAGGCCATGGACAAGCGCCTCATACTCAACGACGTTATTGGACGAGTGGAAGTGGATCTGTAACACGTACTCCAGTCGGTCTCCTTTTGGAGAGGTGGTGACCACTCCAGCTCCGAGACCTCCATACATCTTGGAGCCATCGAAATGCAGCTTCCAATGCGTGGAGTTAGGGCAAGGTGGCAGGTACTGTGTTTTTGCCCAATCGACGAGGAAATCCGCCAAGGCCTGGGACTTGATCAACGTACTTGGCTCGTACTGTATGTTGTGGGCACCAAGCTCTATGGCCCATTTCGCCACCCGTCCTGTGGCGTCTCTGTTGCCAATGATCTCCGTAAGTGGCGCTAGCGCCACCACCTGGATGGAGTGTTCTTGGAAGTAGTGCTTCGGTTTCTTGGTGGCCATGTACACGTTGTACACTAGCTTCTGGTAATAAGGGTAGTTCTGCTTCGAGAGCGAGAGTACCTCACTCAGGTAGTACACCGGTCGTTGCACCGGCTGCGCCTTTCCTTCTTCCGGCCTCTCCACTACCAACACCACACTGACAACCCTATTTGTTGATGCGATGTACATCAACATGGGTTCCTTTGATGCTGGTGCTGCCAGGATAGGTGGCGAGGTGAGCATGCGCTTGAGGTCACGGAAAGCTTCATCCGCCTGTGATGTCCAAACGAACTTGTCTGTTTTCTTCATGAGCTGGTATAGTGGGAGTGCTTTCTCGCCTAGCCGGCTGATGAACCGGCTGAGGGAAGCTAGGCAGCCGGTGAACTTCTGGATATCTCTCAAGTTCTTGGGTGGCTACATGCGCTCGATTGCGCCGATCTTCTCCGGGTTCGCCTCGATTCCTCGCTCATATACGAGAAAACCAAGTAGCTGACCGGCTGGGACGCCGAATACGCACTTCTCCGGGTTCAGCTTCATTTGGAATCGGCGGAGGTTAGTGAATGTTTCCTTCAGGTCCTCAAGGAGGGTCTGGCGCTCCTTGGTCTTGACTACCACATCGTCGACGTAGGCGTGTACGTTTCTGCCAATCTGAGTCTGCAAGCACTTCTGCATGCAGCGCTGATATGTTGCTCTAGTGTTCTTCAATCCGAATGGCATTGTGGTGTAGCAGTAGGCTCTGTAAGGAGTGATGAATGATGTCTTTATTTGATCAGCGGGATTTAGCCGGATCTGGTGGTAGCCAGAATATGCGTCCAGGAATGGGGGGACGGGAGGAACGATTGCGTTCACCTCCGCATCGCGACGCCTTTTGTTGTGCTTGGTGTCCGGCTTCATGGTGAAGATGTGGTAATTTCCCACCTAGCGAGGGTAGTTTTTGTCATCATCCTCCCTTTGATGTTGGTTGTTGCGATCGCCTAGCGGCTCGCCGGCTGGAGGAGGTGGCGCCTGTCCAGCCGGTGCGCCGGCGATTTCTGCCATCTTCTTCGTCCAGGTGCACTGGCATGTGGTGTGCGTAGCTGGCTTGTTGCCTCCGCTGTGGAACTTGCATGACCCATCAAGCATCGACTCAATGGTGTACTTGGGCCTTGGAGGCCGGTCATCAGGCTTCTGTCTCCGGCTTCCGCCTGCAGCCGGATCCTCCTGCACTACTGCCACCTGCCTGGAGCCATATTGGTTATCCGGTTGGTCGTCCTTTCTCTTGCCGTGGCGGTTGTTGTGCCGCCTGGAGTTGTGTCCATTCCTTTCTGGCTGGCGTCGATCTACGGCGACGTCGACGATTATTTGCCCTTGGTCGTCCACCCGGACGGATATTTTCATTGCCGCGTCGGCCATGGCATACTTGTTCGTGATGGCCATGGTTTGTGCCATGGTTGTGGGTTCCACCCGGTGAAGCTTATGCTTGAGCATAGTGTCGTCTCTGCAGCCGTTGATGAAGAAATCAACCGCCTGATGTTCGCGTACCCCCTCACAGGAGCTGTGCATGCTCGTCCATCGGGTGATGTAGGAGCGATCAGATTCATCCGGACCCTGCACACAGAGAGCAAGCTCGCCAGGCCGGCCTGGGCGCTTGTAGGTGCTGGTGAAGTTGCGAATGAATGCCTGCTCGAAATCGATCCAAGCATTGATGATGTTGTCGGGAAGACTGTTTAGCCATGTTTTGGCTGAGTCGAGGAGCATGAGAGGGGCGTAGCGCACTGCTACCCGGCGGTTGCCGTTGGCGATGCCCATGGCGGTGGTATAGTCCACCAGCGTTCCTACGGCTTGACCGAGCCATTGTACTTTGGCGTATCCCTTGGGAGCGAAAATCCCTTTGGAAACGGTTCGTTCCGGATACGCGGTCCGAAACATCCTAGTCCGGCTGGACTTTCTTCCTCCAGCGCACGTGATTGGACCAGCAGGTCGATTTGTGCGCGCACATCTTGCTGTTCGTCTGGCTCGAGCGGTCCCAGCCGGCCAGACAGGCGGGACTTGGGGAGCGCTTAGCCTTTTCTGGCTTCGTCAGTCGGCTCGCGATTTTTGCTGGTAACAGCTGCCGTGTCGCGAGCGTTGTGCCCATAGCCTGCAAATCCACCACGTGGGCGGTTGCTCTGTCTTGCTCCATTTGGGGAAGACGCCTTCCTGCCACCCGCAGCCGGGTCGGCCATCCGGCGAGCCGGCTAGGTTCTGATGTTGCCAGCCATGCTGAATTCTGCCTCGGCCTACTGCTTGTTCGCCATGACCACGAGGAGCTGGACACGCGCTTGCTGACAGAGCAGTTCTTCGCCCTCTAGGTGGCTAAGTTCCACGACTGCCGCCTCCGCGGCCCTCATGTTTTTGGCGGGGGTGATGTAGACCAGCTGCACCGCGGGTGTGCGTGGATCAGCGGCATGATCCATATCCAAGCCGAGGTTCCGGCCTGGCGGTTGAGCCAATCGGCTGGTCCCGGGTAAGCGCGAAGCTGTGCACCGTGTACTTCCGCATGGTGGCATTCATCCGCCGTTGGGCGGCCGCCACCTTGCCGGCCTCCTCCAGAAGGTTCTAGCGGGTGGTCTCCAGGGCTACCGCAGCTGCAGCTGGATCCGCCTTGATGGGGGTGATGGGGTTGCGGAGGTGCTCGATGGACGAGTTGATCAAGTCCGGGTTCGGGAGGCGTGAGTTTGTGGCGCGGCCATCCACGTTGCGCTCCAGAGGTGGGCGCGGTTCTCCACCGAGCCTGCCATAATGATCTTGACGCTGCCACTGACGACGTGCAAGGCGGAGAAGCCAGGGGGTGCGCCGAAGATGGTGACGACCTCATGAGGGAAGGCCTCAGGGATGGTGACGACGTAGACGCGATGCTCGCCGAAGCGCATGATGGAGCCTCCGCTTGGGAAAGTCCCCCAGCAAAGCAGGACGCATTGTCGAGGACGAGGTCGTAGGAGCTAAGAGTGAGGACGAGGCTAGAGGCTACTCGCTCACCAGCAACAAGTGGAAGTCCTGTGCGAAAGATGATCCTAGCAGAAGCGTTGTGCCCCATGGTGGGCGCCAACTGTCGTGGTGTGGAACACGGTAGTGCCATCGGGGATGGCTTGAAGGGGACAATCAGGTTGCTATCGGTGGCTACTCGCAACGGGTTGGGCACAGATACTGCAAACACAGCGATGTACCTAGGTTCGGAGCCCTCTTGGCGAGGTAAAACTCCTACTCCTGCCAGGATCTACTATCAAAGGGGGTGAATGCCCAATACAAGTGCTCCTTGAGCTGTTTCCTTAGCTACTTCTTGCTAAGAATTCTCTAAGTCCTTCTGGTGTCTATTTTCCTTCTGCTTGAGCTTACCTAGAACCCTAGCGCTACCCCCTTTATATACAGGTCGAGGAGATAGCTTACAAGATGGGTTCTAGGGTTTACTGTTTGGATTTGGGCTTTACAAAGTGGGCCGGCTGGACAGGGCTAAACGGTAGGCCCGGGTCCAGTCAAGCCTCCAGTACAGGGGAAAACCATGCTTTAGCGCTCAGCGCCCCTTCTTTACTTGTCATCCGGCTCTTTATCCGTCAGCCGGCTCTTTATGCGTAAGCCGGGGCTTTCCTCGTCAGCCCTTGCTTTGCTTGTCAGCCTCCAGCTTTGGCGCAGTTGTCCAGTAGCGCCGGCCAGGCCAGCCAGCCTGTCCGGTCAAGGGTGCGCTCAGCAAGGAGCGTCATCCCCACCGTACAATGTCTAGTGGATCCGAGGCGGCCGGCTAGGAGCGGCCCCCCAGCCAGTTCTTCTAGCTACCCGGCTAGACAGGCCAGCCGGGGAAACTTTAGTGCTGACCGGGTGGGGATTCCACCTAGCTGTGGTTCCTTCATCTGGGTCCAGACAGCCCGTGCTCCTTGGAGCCGGCCAGTTGGTCACGTCTTGGTCTACCCAGGGATCAGCCCCCCGATAGCAGCTACCGCATTAAATTAGCAGATGGGAAGAGCACGTGGAATCAAGCTAGCTGTCTGAAGATGGAAGTAGCGCATGTGCAGTTATGCACTATCCCTAGTTTGGTTGCTGCTGTGCGTGAACTTGCTGAAATGGGGCCGGAGCAGACTGCACGGTTCAGCTTCGTTGATGAACGAGGCTTCAAGGTTCCTATAGCGTGTGACAGTCAGATAATTGGATTGATGAAACAGTATGATGGGCTTCACGTGGTTATGCTGATTTGTAACATACTGGATGAGGAAGCTCCTGCTACTGGGAGTCGCCCAGCTATTATTGGACAGGGTGATCTAACTCGAACCCCTGCTGTTGTTGAGCAAAATGTGGTTCCTCGTCCGTGACATGCTTCTGTCTGGCAACCTCCTCGTAGGAGTCCCCGTATTGCCATTGTGGAAAACTTTGCTTTGGAATCTGCTGGTACTGGTCGTCCCCATGGTGTTGTTGCTTCGGCTGCTGCTGACCCAATCCATGCCGCTGTTGAGCAAACTAAGGCTTCAGGAGGCTGCCCCGTTGTTGCTGCCAGGACCGCTGCCTTGTGTGCTGCTCCTCCTCGAAACCGTCCTCAAGTTGTGTGAACCCGTGCTCTAGAATCTTCTGGTACTGGTCATCCTCGTGTTGTTGATCTGACCGATGTTGACCCAATCTCTGCCGCTGTTGAGCAAACTAAGGCTTCCAGAGGCTGCCCCACTGTTGTTGCAAAGACTGCTGCCTTGTGTCCTCCTCGAACCCGTGCTCAGGTTCCACGAGCTGCTGGTCTGGAGCTAGCTCATGGTCTGGACTCTGCTAGCACTCGAAACACTGCTGTTGTGGGAACTGCTCCTGATCATCAATGTGGCATGGCAACAGCTGATCCTATTGTGGCTGCCGTTAGAAGGGGCCATGCCTGTCCACCATGTAATGTAGCTCCCGCTGCTAAGGGCCCTCGCCTTGCTCCTGGTCCTGGTACTTCCACCGAGGTTGATCCAGCTAACGATGATGCTGGTGATGGCTACGGTGGCATTGTGGCTGGGTCTGATGGTGCTGCTCCACCTCTCGAACCTCTCGAAGGTTTCTATCCTGCAGAACCTGATGATGGCAAAGTAATCATTCGTATCAGTGTCGCGGATTATACTGCAAAATTAGATGATGGCACAGAAAAATTCTATGACGAGTTTGATGTAATACTTGGAAGATACGATCCTGAAGTGGTAGAGCTATCTGACCTGATGGCATCGTTACGTGTGAAGGTGCTGTGGGTGTCCTCCAGGAAGCACATTTGTTATATTTTGGTTACAAGAGCAAAAAGGCTATCGAAGTGAAAGATACCAGGGATTTAGTCGTACCGTTTACAAGGAAACATTATAGAGGTGAAGTGTACTTCCACTTGATAGTGCAAATGGTTGGAGAGGAATTGGAACTCGGCAATAGAGATGATGGACTTTTAGAAGGCATGTGTGACCTGATCCATGGCATCACTGGGGCTGGTGCGACTGAGGATACCTTCGAACAGAGGAGAGTCTTACAAAGGAGCGTCATAAAGAGGAGCAGGAAGAGCATCCCCAGAAAGGGAACCCCGAAGAAGAATGTCGCCAAGGAGACCACGCCAGAGAAGAGGACGCCCAAGAGTCGCACGAAAAAAGGCACCACGCCACAGAGAACACCCCTGAGATCTAGTCAAAATGCCACACCGAACGGTAGCAGCAAAAACGCTAAGAGGGCTAGCACGGTCGTGAACACTCCAAGGACTGGTAGCAAAGAGGCAAAGATGGCTAGCACGGAGGCTACCACACCCAGTGGGAGCAGAAAAAATACTAATTTGGAGTGGAACACGCCGCTAAAGTCGGGCAATAATGCCAGCACGAAGGAGAACACGCCCAATAGTAGCAGCAAAAGGGCTAATTTGGAGCAGAACACGCTGCTAAGGTCAGGCAATAATGCTGGCACGAAGGAGAACACGCCCAATAGTAGCAGCAAAAGGGATAATTCAAAGAAGAACACACCGCAGAAGTCAGGCAATAATGCCAGCACCCTAGAGCCAACACCCGTGAGGGGAGGCAGGAAGGAGATCACATCCAAGAGCGGCAGCAAAAAGCCTAGTTCGATGGGGAATGGAACGCAGATGTTAAGCCTACTGATACCATCAGGAAAGATTACATCAGGAAGGAGGATGTACACAGGAAGAGCAAGAGGGTTCTGTATAGTCAAGATGAAATTCATTATGACTGTTGTTTGTCTATTGAAGTACCTGGGATGCGTGAAAACATAAGACCACCCCATGTGGTTGCAGCAGAACCAACCGAGTATCTTGGAGAAAACAGAGTTGCCGGTGAGGTGGATTGGGGCAATGTTCCGTTCCATCCGGGTGGAGACAATGGTGCAGCCCCACCCATGGGAGTCAATATGATGTGTGTAGTACTAGGCATTAGAGACGATGGCCAGGATTCTGAATCGGATGAAGAAGAAGGCACTATAGAGGATCAAGAATCTGCTGATGATGAAATAGACGAGGAACTTAACAATGAGGCTGGTATTCCAGTCGATGATTTGGGTGTTGAAGTAGAAGAAATGAAATATGACCACGAGTATCCTATAATTTTGGTCGACACCGAGTTCAGTAGCATGCATGAGTTTAGGATGTTGTTCCGGCATTCTTGTATCAAGGGGGAGTTCGACGTTCATCGACTGAAGAACACTGCCCAGAGGTATGAGGCCGTTTGCAAGTTAACGTGGATGAATGGACGGGCCGAGGTACATTGTCCATGGAGGAGCACGGCAAGAGCCTTACCTGCGTCGAAGGCAATTAGGGTACTAGGGCAATGAATGCAGCAAACCATTAGAACTTTCTCTTTTTCACTCTATAACTACAATTATTGTGCGATATCTTTCTGGCAACTAGTCGACTCTGCTTATCTTTTAAATGAATTTGTGTTGCAGGTGAACAAAATGGGCCCTCCACACATGTGTCCAACAGGCAGCAAACTGAAATCCTCAATGGCTGATACGGAGTGGGTGGTTATACAATTTATGTCCATACTAAAGGATAACCCTAAGGATACCACAAAGAATATTCAGACTAGCCTCGGTTCTAAATACAACATTGTCCTACCGTGTTACACGGTTTGGAAAGGTAAAGAGAAAGCTCTGGGGGTCTTGCACGGGGATTGGACCAATAGCTTCAGGATGTTGTACAACTTCAAGGCGGAGGTATAAGCTAGGTGTCCGAGGAGTGTTGTGGAGATTGACACCGAATCAGTACATGGTAAAATATATTTCAATAGATTTTTCATGGTGCTTAAACCTTGTATACAAGGATTCAAGGACGGTTGTAGGCCGTATCTGGGTGTAGACAACACTATCCTAACTGGCAAATGGAAAGGTTGCCTTCCATCTGCCATAGCACTTGATGGTCACAACTAGATGTTCCCAGTGGCATTCAGGCTGTTTGAAACAGAAACAGAGGAAAACTGGGTCTGGTTTATGAGGTAGCTCAGGAGATCAATAGGCCACATGGATCCATTGGCTATATCCACAGAAGCATGCAAAGGGCTGACGAATGCAGTGAAGGAGGTGTTCCCGCGAGCTAGAGGTAGAGAATGCCATGCCTATATGATGCTCAACTTGTACTCACACTATGCAGGCAGCGTATTTCGTTACATGTTTCCTGCTGCTAGAGTTTACAAACCTAGTAGCAGTGAATATTTCATGAGCAAGATTTTTGCGGAAGCCCCTGAACTTCTAAAGTACTTAGCCATCAATCATTTGCAGCTATGGAAGAGTCAATTCAACCCTGACATCAAAGTTGATTACATAAACAACAACCTTGCAGAATGCCTGAATAACTGGGTGAAGGACATAAAAGTGCGTCATGTTCAGTTCTTGATGGACAGCATACGTGGTATGATCATGATGCTGTTAAATATAAGGAGAGAGATCTGTAGGAGACTTAGAGGACATATGCTACCACCAGTTGTATAGCAACTGCACAAGAGAAGCCAAGGACTTGCTCATCTTAAGGTTCTCCCGTCAACCAGTAACAGTTGTGAGGTGGTCGATGTGTCCAAGAGTGGAAAAAGGGATGTTGTGAACATCCAACTGCGAGAATGCACCTGCTTAGAGTGGCAGCATACCGGGAAACCTTGCCACCACGCCTTGGCCTTCTTGGTGAAGAAAAGAACTCTACCACATTTGGATCAGTATTTTTCAGACTACTACTCTATGGAAAAGTTCAGAGCTGCATATGTTGGATCCGTCGAGCCATGTACAGACCCATCTCAGTGGCCTCAAGTCCAACTGCCTTTCGAGATTTGCCAGCCAGTTACAAAAAGGGGCAGAGGAAGACCTCAGGTGAATAGGTTTAAGAATTTTCTTGAGAAGAAGGGTTCGGCTTTCTGTGCTACCAAGAAGAGCAAAAAAAGATGCAAGACCTGCCATCTATAGGCCATAGAGCAGCGGGTTGTCCCCTTAATGCTCCCAAACCTAGGTATGAGATGGTACATTCATAAAAAAATTGTTTATAGTCTGTAGATATAAGGTAGTAATCCATGTACTGTTTTTTTACAGGAAGCGCAGGGTAAGAAACAAGATAGCCGACTCAGTGATTTTGCTGCAGGAAGAAAACCAAAACGAGTGGAGTGATGATGGTGGACAACATTCTGGTGCTGATTGGCCTGACTTCCCTCGACCCGGAGATGCAGGGTACGTGAAGGTAAGAAAATTGGCACCCAGGAAGAGGAAGAAGGCAGGAGATGAAGAAGCCAGTGGACGTGAATTATTTATAGGCGCTTAATAAATCCCTACTGTTGGCATTACACTTATGATAAGTTTCTGGGCTGAAAAACAAGTTCTACGCTGGCTGCTACACTCCACGAAGCAGCAACTTATTTCAGCTGCTGGACAACGACATGGCAACATAAACTGCAAATGCAACAGATAATGCCTAGATAATGAGAAAATTGTTTCCACTATCTGGCCTAATCTTGAGCTCGTATGTCTCACCACCTCCCTGCCCCTGCCTCCCCTGCACCTGGCGAAGCACCCGGATCTCTCGCTCCATCGCACGAATCTCCTCTTTCTTGTCCCACACAGCATCACGCAGATCCTGAACAAGCTCTCTATGAAAACCTGTCAGTGGCTTTTCGATCCACACAAACTTGTCACAGCCAGTCCCCTCCCTTCCTGCAAAGTAGATCGAAGGAAACAAAAAAAAGAATTACATTACGCTTTCCGGATCTGGGTTACCATTGTACCTACAGTAGGAACTTACCTCTCTGATGCTGTAGTTGCTGAATTTTCCTATAGTATTTTCGTCGGTCCATGAAATCCATCTTGGCATCTTCTCACCGCACAAACATAGCATATCAGGGTGGTAATCGTAGGGAGCCCTCTGGTACCTGATGGGGGCACCCGCCTGACGGCATTGAGCCGACCCTGATTTCGCCCGAGACGAACTGCATGAGCTGCAAGCCATGAGCGAGGGGAGCGAGGGCAGAGGAAAGAGGAGCCTTTGGATGTTAGGGTAGTGGTGAAGCGTGATTTATCCCCACTTAATAACTCGGGCAGAATCCTACCGTCCACATTCGGCTAACAGGTGGGGGACCTAGCGTGCGGACTTGTCAACCAAACCTCGTGCCTTCGTGGTTCAAAGGCCCTCTCGCGTGCATTGGACGAAATTTTTTGGCACCTTGCCCATGTACATATCACTGGGAGGCCTTGCTCATGAACCAGACACGCCTGGCCCACAATCTTACTCCCTCCTAGGAACTTGTCATGGCTCACGCCGGCAGATCCATCTGCTCCACCACTTTCGGTAGGGCTCGCCGTGGCGGATCCACCCCAAGATCCTACCATCGCAGTATCAAATGGCCATGGTTTCTTGAGAGGAGCGACGATGCTACGTCTCCGAGCTCGGCCCCTCCTACCTATAGAAGGACTGATGCGGCGTCGAGCTCGAGCAGGAGCCGCCAGGCGCGACGGTGCTCGGTCCATGCCAACCCCGTCACCTTCATCATTGTCGATTCCTATGTGGAGGACGACGGGGACGAAGCTGTGTAGAACGCCATTGTTACCTCCTTGGGGAAGGGCAAGCCACGGGCGGGAGTGGATGTCGCTGGGAAGGGCACGGCGGTGTCACCAATCGAGGTGGACTCCGACGACAGCGCTGTGATGTGGGTTTAGATGTTGTTTAGGATGGTTGCAATTTCGGTTGAGTTTAGTGCGAGTACAATTATTGTAATGGGTTTGTCGAGCTATATTGAGAAATATGCGCAATAGCAGCGTGTGAGTGCTTCCACTTTAGAAATTGTGTTTGTGCCATTTGCATGTTGCATTATCAACGTAGATTACATGTAAACAATCCAATGAAAATCAGATTACAACCATCAGACGGGAGTGGCAGGATGGAAGAGAAGTTGGGACAGTGGCTTCAAGGGGAAGGAAGAGAAGTAAGGGGGCGGGACACTGGCAGGTGGGCCCATGGAACACGTGACACTGACATGCGGGAGCGGGAGCACGCGGTATTGCCAGTCTGTCCAGAGCAAGTGGACTTTGCAATGTGACAACAGCAAGCTGATTGGACCAATAACTCATCGAATTATTAAGGAGTGCTAAAAAAAACTACAACTGGGGTACATTCGCACAACACGTATGCTCTACGCACCTGAGAAGCATCGCTTAAGTCTAACAGTAACGACAGCATAAGTGCTACATTTCCCTGTCGGTCTTCTCGATACAAATGTAGAAATGCATCTGCTTGTTCGGTCCAGCACCAACAAGGTACTGAGATAGCACACATAGGATCGACCTTAGGTCCGCATACTAAACCTCCCGCAGTGTCGGGCAGCTCGGCGCCTCGGCTAGCACAGGCGGCTGGGATGTTCGCCCACATGCGCACCGTGTATAGGGGCCAGGCGCACGAGACCGACCTGACGCATACCGCACACATGAAGGTGGGCCCAGCTCTGGTTCCCGGAACACCAGTGGTGATGGTCAGGACAAACACAGAGCCGTCCCCCTGGAAAATTAGTAGGCGGCATGCCGAGTCAGTGAACGGCACCTGCTCTTGGAGAAGTTGGGCTTGCCCATACGAGATCCTAATCACTTTGATCAAGTGCTCCTCTGCAAGGTGGACGACGAGCTCTACCGGCGGGCCGGTGTAGTTGCAGCCCGGCTCCGTGCAGGAGCACGCGTCATGCGGGCACGCGAGCTCGTGGAGCGGGAGCTCGTGGTAGGAGTAACGGTGAAGCATACTGGGTGGGAGCACACAAGTGTGAACGTCGCTGTGAAGTTGCGCACGAGGATCTCTAGATTCTTGGGCTACAGCATCTGCCACATCTGGAGTTCGTCGAGAAATCAGAAAAAAGATCAGCAGTTAGATCGGCGAATATCAGGAATATGTAGGATAAATTCAAAAGCTTATAAAATGATTTCTTAGCATGAAGGTAGCGACCGAGAATCAGCGGATGTCGTCCGGGCACGTCGCACAAAAGCCGGTGGCGTCGTCCGGGCACACAGTGACATGTGGTGGATGAGGGGAGAGGGGGTTGTGGAGTAGACGTGCTCACTCACGAGCTCTATGATATTACTAGTAGGCTATAGGGTAGTGGAAATAATAGTAATGTAAGTGAAAATGTAAGCGCGGCCAATCATGTCGCGGAACATCCTACTCGTGGATTTCTCTTACGAAGAACCATCTTATTCGTCCACGCGCCCCAATCGAACGATCTGCAACAATAACACACATGCAATGCCATTGGTTGATCCATGTTTGGTTTGTGGAAAAGAACACACATGCAATTACTCTAGTGGGTACATATGTGGTTTGTGGAAAGAACACACATGCAATGCCATTGGTGGATCCATGTGGTTTGTGAAAAGAACGCACATGCAATGACATTTGTTGATCCATATGTGGTTTGTGAAAAGAACACACATGTAATTACTCTAGTGGATCCATATGTGGTTTGTGGAAAAGAACACACATGCAATGACATTGGTTGATCCATATATGGTTTGTTAAAAGAACACACATGCAATGACTCTAGTGGATCCATATGTGGTTTGTGGAAAGAACACACATGCAATGACTCTAGTGGATCCATATGTGGTTCATGAAAAGAACATACATACAATGCCATTGGTTGATCCATATGTGGTTTGTGAAAGGAACACACATGCAATGACTCTAGTGCATCCATATGTGGTTTGTGGAAAGAACACACATGCAATGACTCTAGTGGATCCATAAGTGGTTTGTGGAAAATAACACACATGCAAATACTCTAGTGGGTACATATGTGGTTTGTGGAAAGAACACACATGCAATGACATTGGTGGATCCATATGTGGTTTGTGAAAAGAACACACATGCAATGACATTTGTTGATCCATATGTGGTTTGTGAAAAGAACACACATGCAATTACTCTGGTGGATCCATATGTGGTTTGTGGAAAAGAACACACATGCAATGACATTGGTTGATCCATACATGGTTTGTGAAAAGAACACACATGCAATGACTCTACTGGATCCATATGTGGTTTGTGGAAAGAACACACATGCAATGACTCTAGTGGATCCATATGTGGTTTGTGAAAAGAACACACATGCAATGACTCTGGTGGATCCATATGTCGTTTGTGGAAAGAACACACATGCAATGACATTGGTGGATCCATATGTGGTTCATGGAAAGAACACACATGCAATGACATTGGTGGATCCATATGTGGTTTGTGAAAAGAACACACATGCAATGACATTTGTTGATCCATATGTGGTTTGTGAAAAGAACACACATGCAATGACATTGGTTGATCCATATGTGGTTTGTGAAAGGAACACACATGCAATGACTCTAGTGGATCCATATGTGGTTTCTAGAAAGAACACACATGCAATGACTCTAGTAGATCCATAAGTGGTTTGTGGAAAAGAACACACATGCAATTACTCTAGTGGGTACATATGTGGTTTGTGGAAATAACACACATGCAATGACTCTAGTGGATCCATATGTGGTTTGTGGAAAGAACACACATGCAATGACTCTAGTGGATCCATATGTGGTTTGTGAAAAGATCACACATGCAATGAATCTAGTGGATCCATATGTGGTTTGTGGAAAGAACACACATGCAATGACATTGGTGGATCCATATGTGGTTCATGGAAAGAACACACATGCAATGACATTGGTGGATCCATGTGTGGTTTCTGACATGAACACACATGCAATTACTCTGGTGGATCCATGTGTGGTTTGTGGAAAGAACACACATGCAAAGACTCTGGTTGATCCATATGTGGTTCATGGAAAGAACACACATGCAATGACTCTGGTTGATCCATGTGTGGTTTGTGAAAAGAACACACATGCAATGACTCTGGTTGATCCATATGTGGTTTGTGAAAAGAACACACATGCAATTACTCTAGTGGATACATATGTGGTTTGTGGAAAGAACACACATGCAATGAACACTGGTGGATCCATATGTGGTTTGTGACAGGAACACACATGCAAGGACATTGGTTGATCCATATGTGGTTTGTGACAATAATACACATGCAATGCCATTGGTTGATCCATGTGGTTTATGGAAAAGAACAAACATGCAGTGAACTCTAGTGGATCTATCTTGGCATAATTTGATGTATGTCACGATGTATTTCATTGTAAAAGACACTCACTTTCCATTTTTAAGCTACTCAGCTTTGCCCTTGGTTTTTTTATACTACTCAGTTTTGCCCCTCTCTCTCTTTCGTAGAAGCCCAATCATGTGCCCACTCTGTCTGCTACGCCCTGATTGGTTGTCACAGTTGTCACGCAGATCGTGCGCACCAACCGTTGATCATGTGAGATCCAACGAGGCTCGTTGCACACATCGTGCCCTTCACAGGACAGCGCGAGATAGCACGGACATATCCCTCGGTGAGACTTCTACAAGAAGGAACACGATGTCGTCCATGGAAAAAGTCGTCGAGTGGTCATGTCATGTTTAATCTAGTATGCAAAGGCTACAAGTCTACTACACGGCAACTGGTCATCCACGACCCATGGGCTATACCATTTTTACTATGCAGCGTGCATGCACTCTCACTTCCGACAGGCCCCCACCACACGAACATTCCACGCGGCAGTCACAGCTAGAAGAGCTGCCTACCGGGGCCCTCGAGGAGGCTTAAACGTCCCCGCATTAAAAACCCAGCCTATCGGGTCCTCCATTCGCACTCATCCACTCCTCTCTCTCTTCCCTATCAAGCAAAACCCCACAATATTGAACGTACACGCCCGAACCTTCTCCATGAAACCAGTGCGTGGGGGTGAGTGTGCGGGCACCGCCGTCGGGGTGGTGCTTCACGCGGCAGATCTGGAGGAGCATCATGCAGCACAAGGCAAGGAGGACGTGTAGTTCAACCCCTTGAGGGACCATGTGCTCGCCGGTGCTAACGACTTTGGAGGCCTCGATGAGAGCGTGGAGTTCGACGAACACGCTCCGCTCGTGTACCCGGAGGTACATCTATTTCTACATGTTTCATATTTTCTGCTCGAGCTTAATCTATCCTGGCTTCATAAAAAAATCTAGTCCTAATGATTATATGCAACGTACGAACTGGTACATGGAGAGATCTAGTATGTTCTAAATGAATCCGCATTATTTATTTATTAATAAGTTACCAAGAACACAAACCACATTAATTTAGGAGCGAGCTGGGGAGACGGCCGTAATGAACTGCTGAACCTGTATAGACATGTTATTGCATCGAAAGTAACTCGGAATGGTGGAAGGAATATATATTTATTATTTTGCTCATTTCGGTTTGCATTCCATACATTACAGGTAGATTCAAGTGAGATGGACTCTAACAAGGAGAACAGGGACAACAAGAGTTGTCATGTCATGAAGAAGCTCAAGAGCGGGATAATCCCTTTCTGCACTCGACTTGGGGAACTCAGGTGCCCTTTCTGTAAGAAAGGAGTTAACCCGAGGATTAACAGCTTGATTCTGCATGCGGTTGGCATCGGTAAAAGCCCGGCTAGTAAACACAAGTCGACGACCAAGGCTAAGCACGCTGCTTATGGCAAATTCCTGAGGGAGTATGTTAAGACCGGCCTAGTGTCCCCTTACTTAGGAATCAGCAACTTCTAGCCGACCAACCCGTCACTCTGCTGGCTCGGCCACTAATAATATTCAGTTCACTTACCGTATCTAGACCCTTAAACCATGGGGATTTCTATTTTTGTACCCTTCAAATTATATTCAAGTTCATCTGTTTATGGACTTAAAGTTCCGGTGGCATACTCGTTATTTTGCATGGATAGAGGGGTGCCCCCGACAGATATAAGGGTTATCCTGTCTGCTAGATCATAGAGTATGAATGGTTGGTGGGCACGATCCATGTGAAAACTGTCTCGACCAATCAGAGCGTAGCAGCGAAGATGAGCACAGGTGCGAGAGATGGATACACAGAGAGGGGAAAACCGAGTAGCACTTAAGAACCAAGGGCAAAACTGAGTAGAACTTAAAAACCAAGGGCAAGAGTGACAAAGGGATTCAAATAGAAAATAGAAAATAATTTAAAAATGGAACCAAACTGCCAGTGTTACGCTCGAGGGCAAAACTGAGGACAACTGAATCGCCAGGGTCAGACACGAGGGGAAAAACGTGACTCGCGGTACGCGTGTGCGGTGCACGGGGCGGTAGCATACACATGTGGCCGTGCACGGTGCACGGTAGTGCAACGAAACGTCGCTTTCCCTTCTCCTTTAATAGAGGCCTCCCCACTCCCACTCATCATGCACTCTCTCACTCAACCGTCTCCACTGTCTCATCACCTTCTGCAAACCCCCAAGAAAACCCAACCACGCCGGTGATGGATAAGAACGGTGCGGTAGCCATTGGCGCCTCCAAGGCCGCCGGTGAGGAGGCCCCCGTCCCTGTACAGGCCCCCGCCCCCCGTCCCCGCATCCACCATAGTCGCCGGCGAGGAGGCCCCCGCCGGTCTCGGACAGATCCCGCTCGGCTGGGACCCCTATGAGGAGGTTGTCTACATAAGGCCGGAGAACCCCTATGACACCAGCATTGCTGACCCATGGTCGTAGGTAACCAGGGTTTTCTCCCCTTCCCTTGTTCTTCCCCCGTTCCCATCGTTGGATCCTAGATCGTATGTTATTAGGGCTCGGCTGTTCATATTTTTATAGTAGCTAATCCTCTTGTGTTAAATCTTGATTTTCGATGAATCCCCCTGTTCGTAGTTGGGATCAGTATTCGATTTTGTTTGAGATTTGGGGAATAATCGGGAGATCTCAATCGGTTAATTTATGCAAATAATCAATCCCGATAATCAAAGTATCTCAATCATGTCCTTACTGCACTCTACTGTTTTTTTCCAATAGAAGGATAGCAGCGACGTCCGCAGCGACGACGAGTCCAAGGACACCAAGACTCGTCATGTGCTGAGGAGGCTAAAGTCCGGCCAGTACAATAACTTCTTCGCCGGCGACGTGTAGAGGTACCCCTTCTGCCCCACCAGGAGGCTCCGCGCCACGGGCTTCAACTCCCTCGTGAAGCATGTCGAGGACGTGAGGACCTGCGGCGAGTCCGTGAACGTCCACGGCTTCATAGCCAAGCACCAGGCGCTCGGTCTTCACCTTCACAACCTCCAGAAGGTGGCTATCGAGGAGGGTTGCATGCCCCTGATCATACCCAAGGCGCCCAAGGTCAAGGGACTGGGCAGTAAGAAGTGGAGGAGGCGCCAGAGGGAGGAGGCGGAGGCCCTCCTGGTAGAGGCCACGAGGGGCCACTGATCAGCTGCTGCTGTAAAGCAGCTTCTTTTGTCTTGTATGTGTTGAACCTGTCAGCTGCTGCTGCGGAGCAGCCTAATTATCGAACCTCGTTAAGTACCGTACTATATAACCTATATTAGCTGCTTTATCTACTTCTGCTCTGTTTACTAAATTTATTTATGGTGCTGGTTAGTTTTTCTGCTCTAGATTTGCTACCAGATTGGGAAAAACAAGGGCAAAAGGAACAATGAATGAAGAGAGAAGCTGCTCTAGATTCGCTAGCTTTTTGGGTGCAAAAAACACAATTATTAGCAAGAGATGGGAAAGGCGTTCTTAAAAAGGCCAAATAACAAAAAAAAACTACCAATTTAAGCGTCAGGGCGCACGTAATGGTCAAGCCTTTGACCAGACGGCACCCCCTCCGAGCGCATGTGAAGGCTTAGGAATGGAGGGAGGGCAAAAGTGAGGACAAACTAAATGTTGCTATAGCTAAATCTGACAAAAAGCTGAATTTGGCTTTACCATGTAATTTGGCTAGAGCTTCACAATGTAGCTATTCTAAATTCCTACACCATGCGGTCCCACCGCTGACAAGAGTAGCCTTATTTTTTGTCTAAAGATATGGGAGCAGAGGACACATGTCACACACAGGTTGGCTAATCAATTTGGAACCACATTTGGCATCGGAGCACCCTCTTGCTCCGGTTCCCTCTTTTGCTCAATTTGGAACCACCTCCACAGTGTAGGGAACTAGTTCCAAAAGCCGCAAAGTAAATATGGAACCACTTTTGCTGGGGAAAATAGAAATCTCAAAATTATGTGGTGCGTTGAAACCTCATGCTTTTCCACCGACACGTTGTGTTGAAAAGTTGCTTGATCGTGCATGCTTACACAAGTGGCCTACACACAAACTTATAGAAGCATGGGCAAACGAGCTTCAATTTGGCAAATTCTGGACAAAATCACCAAATTAAAGAAAGGAAATTGCAAGCTTTGCGCAATCGGTAGGCCTGAGCGGCTGGGTGGCTGCCCCGAGGTGCAGGGATGCTAGGTCCCTGTCTATGCTTACACTTCTTAAACTTGTTAGGAATAATAGTTGTACACTTCCTTCTATCATGTCATGTTACGTCGTGTCAGCACCACGCACCCGCTACGGATTGGCAACAGGATGGTGATCTACGTGACCGGTCTCTGCCACGCCAAAGCCACGTCGCACACCCGCCCCATCACCTACCGGGACGGACGCTGAATTTAATCACTAGGATTGGAAACCAACGGTGCTCGCCGGTCAAACTTGCTTCCGCTTGGGTATGACCGGAATATTGGTAAACACAATTTAAGCATCGCCTTTCGTCTCCTTAGCACATCACTGTGCAAAAATCCCCAACTCCTTCCTTTCGCCGCCGCCACAGCCACCGCAAGAACCATCGACGCTGTCGCAGGCACCGCCTCCGCCGGGCCATACCACCGCAACAGATCACTCCACCGCCACGCCCAGTCCCAGCCACTGCTACCGACCCTAGGCCACCGCCGCTGCATTAGCTGCTGCCATGGACGCAGAGTACGGCATGTTCAGCGACGGGAGCGACTTCACCGACGAGTACACCATCACCGCCCATGGCACCACCAAGCTGACGGTCGTCCACACAAATGCGTCAGCGGAGGTCGCCAAGGTCATCGCAATTTACGAGCGGTGGCTACAGGAGCCGATGGATAGGTACAAGATCGTCGGCCTTGACCTCGAGTATACCGGAGATAGGAAGAGGATGGCGCTTTTGCAGCTGTCCATGCGCAACCACTACCTCCTATACCACGTATGTAGGGCCAAATCTGTATGCCCGGAGCTTCGCGAGTTCCTACACAGGAGGGAGATCTACTTTGCTAGCTTCGACATCAAGAACGACACTCCGAAGCTAGAGCAGGATCTCCTCCTTCATGTCGTTAATCACGTCGATCTCCAACGTTTGTGGAGGTACCCGGATGGCGGTATGGGGAAAGCCGGCATGGCTAGACTCGCTGCCGACATCATCGACCGCGAGTACGCCGGCATGAAAGTCGAGTTCCCGAAGCACCTGCACGAGCGATGGGAGTGGAGGCACCTGGATTACGATGCGATCAAGTACGCAGCCAGGGACACGTATGTCTGCTACGAGATGTTCAACAGGATCTAGCGGGTGGGTGAGTGTGCTGTTTACCACTACTAGTTTCACATTTCGTTCCTAGTTTTATCTCGCATGTATTTTCTAAGCATTCTGTGTGTAAGAACCAAGCTCGTATGATCCCTGTGCTATTAGGTACTTAACCTGTATGAATTACATTCCCCCCTTTTGTATGCTCAACATTCATTCTTACAAATTCTGTTTGTGCCATTTGCATGCGGCAGAATCCAGGACTAACATGCATAAGGTGTGATACAGTCATAAGTTATAACCAAACCCAGATTATAGCGAAGGATACAGTCATAACCAAACCCAGATTATAGTTCGACAAAGGTAATACACAACAATTCGTAATTGCTCACATAGTGTACTTCTGACATAACATGTTTTCATAAACATAACAAGCCCCATACAAACACAACAATCATGCACTAAAAGTCTACATCTCAGCCTGTTGGAGAAGGCAACCGATCTCAGGATGCCTTCGGTCGCTTGCCCCGGCTTGTAGATTCATCTACACTCCGGCATCTGGGGCAAACAACCTGCCTTGGTGGTGGTTCAATGATGCGATGCCTGGAACGAGATTTTACAATCTGGTGGTACAGCTCGTGGCTAACATACCCGTCAATTGCAGTGAGGTTCAGAAAGCGGCTTATCCTCCTAGTAATCATGCCCTAAACGCCTCCACAAACATCTCAGCAATTTTCCCTTCATGTCAGCGTACCACGGGTCGATGAGTTCGGAGGCAAGAGCGGCCATCCCAGTCCTGCCGCCCTTCGTCCCTAGGATATAGTAAATTTCCTGGATGTCCACTCTGCACTTCTTTGGGATTCTAATGTTGACAGTTGGGCTTTCAAGCAGTTTAGTGTCATTCGTGATGTCAACACTAGTAAATGTTATGTGCTGGTTCACGAGAAAGTCATGAAACAGATCCCTAATCCTTTTGCCCCACCTGCATGAAAATGAATTCAGACAAATAATATAGCAATATCTTTTGCAAACAGACGGTTCAGGAATAAAAAGACAGCAAAGTCTACCAGATCCCGCCAGCCCCCTTCTCGCAAAAAGGCTGGTATACGAGGATGTGCCCCTTCATGGAGAGTTGCACCAAGACAATCCTACGGTAATCGTGGCTATACTCGAGGTCGAGACCTACGAACCTATTTTCTTCGAACCGCAGCCAACTCGTGTAATTACTCAGAGTGTTCCTCACCGTCAGAGGGTCGGTGGTGTAGACGACTTTGATCTTCTTCCCGCCATGTACTTCTATGTCGAAGTGCGCAGTCGCTTGCTAGCCGTTGTTTCGGACATCCGAGAAGTCCATGACTATAGGCAAGAGGGAAAGGATACGGAGGAAGAGGGTGATGCCGTGGCAGAGGAAATGGATGAGGCCGTGGAGGAGAAAGACGATGAGGCCGTGGAGGAGGAAATGAGACGGAGAAGTGAAAGATTGGAACCGCCCTTACCAATATCTAGAATGGTGCACGACCGCGACCGTTCGTAGTAGGGTGAAGGTGGAGAAAAACAGCAGTTTTACACGTCGACGCTAGCACTGCCTAAAATTTGTTCTACCATGCACGATCCAAGTCAAACGTAGTCACGTTTGCACGTGCCGACCTTCACTCACTGATAGGCGGGCCGCACATTTATCTCTCTTACGATTTATTTTTTCACTTCCTCTAGATGGTTCCGGTGCACGCCCTCAATAATTACGCCCCCCTTCCTTGTCTTCCACGCGGATGAGAACCGGTGGCGGCGATAGATCCTCATCGGGTCACTCCCTACTCGAACAACTGCCCTCATCCCTGATTCCATCCCCTCTCGAATCCATCCACCTCCTTATCACAATGCCTCCATTAATCTACCGGATTCCAGACTCCATTTGCCACTATGGGTAGAGCTTGGGGTAGCAGCAGGCTGAAGCGAAAGGCATGCGATGACGACACGGATGGCCAGGGCGACCGCCACCGCGAAGATTGGGGATGGCCGAACCTCAGCGCCACGAACATGCACAGGATCGCCACGGGGTTGGACATCATCTCTACCGGCCACCTCGCTCGCTGCATCCCTGGCTACCGCTTCATGATGCGGGACATGGACGAACAACCGTTCTGCATGACAGGCCTTCTTTACCCAGATACCAGAAAATGGCCAAACGACCACGATGGCCACATAAATTCCAGTATCTTGCTTATTGGTTCAGCCATATCCTTGATTCTTATGTGCTGAACTCTCATCGGAATCCTATGTTCCTTTCGTCGAACGTGTTGTGTGCACGCGCGGTTTGAACAAATTGAACCATTTAAGACTATTATGTACAGCGGAAGCTCTGCTCGTACCTGATATTCTGGTATTTTCGTAGTGACACAGTCTTACTTTAGGTGATAGACGAGTTGCCAATTTCGATTTGCAATGGAATGCCTGCTAGGTGATATTCTGTTTCCTAAAATAAAAACAAACAGATTAGACGATTTAAGGCTGTTATGCCTCGAGCTGTTTATGATCATCATCAGGAGTTTGTTCTGGGGGGGCTCTGCTCCTAATCCATATATTGGGTATCTTCGTAGTGACACAAGCACAATTTAGGCGATACCTGAGGAGACACTCGTATTTAGGCGATATTTTGTGTACTTTAATCTGAAGGTCTAGTTGTCAAATTGTATTTGCAATGGAATCCATGCTAGGTGATTGTACCAACTAACAACAAACTCTGCAGAATATTCATGCGAAACTGATGCTACTGGATAAGTGGTCGGAATCAGTAGTGGTGAATATCAAGGAAGAAGAAGAGACAGAAATGGGAGATGACCAGAACTGGGTGGGTGGCAACGGCGAGTGGTTGGTCCTTTTATCCTAGGATGGGAGTACTTGGACTCTAAAAAATGGCTACAGATCGTTGAGATTTACATTGCCATCTTTGGAGGGTGTCGGCATTACTGCATTCAACAACGGGTGGCCACCGCCCATTTCCGAATTCGCTTACAGGTTCAACATGGCAGAACTTGAGCTCCTGAAGGTACAGCTCCCACATAGACCGCGGGAGGTGTGGAAGACCTGGGAGTATGACCTCTTAGCAGTGTTCGACAAGGCAATCACATTCATTAGATGTCCAGAAGACAAGGAATGGACAGTCTTGCACGACGACTTCCTATGGCCAGAGAAGTATGTCGACGCCATCTTCACCTCCAGCGACCATTCGAACAAACCGCAACGCATTTATGCGGTCACTGAACCTAGCGGTGACGTGCGTGTTTGGGAGCCGTCCATTTGGGGTGAGTCATGGTGTCATATAGCATGTAAAATCCCATTCAAAATTTTGCTTACTCACTGTAAGTAACACGCAGGTACCCACACAGCCCCGTGCATCATTCCAGCTCCAGTGATTGAAGATGCAGTAGCATATGTTGAACTTGGGATGCGGCGCTAGTTCCTGGCACCTCTCGGAGGCGACACGAAACAGGATGTTGAACTCATGTGGATTCATATCAGGGGAGCACTAAACAGCGTTGGTGATACAATAGAACATGTGGGGACACAACTTTCTTCATACCCATCGCTGCGGTGTCACGTTTTCTCGAGGTCCACATGCCCATCCAAAGACCCAGTAGAGCAAGTCTGGAGCAGAGTCGACAATCTGAAGGGACAATCTATGTTTCTTGGGATCAACTACCCTTTCTTTGTCGGAGCCCCTGGAGCTATTGAACCTGTAATTGTTCAGGCAGCCCTGGCTCCTGATGCTGCTGCTGGTAGTGGTGGTGGTGGAGCTCACGAAGAACTATCTGCTGCTGCTCCTGGTGAAGCTGACGAAATACTTGGTGATGCTGCTGCTGGTGAAGCTGACGAAATACTTGCTAATGACGTTGCTAGTGAAGCTGACGAAATACCTGCTGAGGATGCTGCTGGTGAAGCTGACGAAATACCTGCTGAGGCTGCTACCGGAGTCTAGGAAGAACATGCTGGTGTTGTTGCTGAGGTGCCAGCACTTCCAGTGTTTATAGCAGATTGTGTGTTTGATGCACACTCACGCGCCTATCATGTTGACACTCCAGATCTGACCTGGATCCAAATCCACGTCGGGGGAGGGGCCTACAATTGGCTCATCAGTGGGGTCGTACAATTTGATGGAGAATGACAGATGGCCAAACATAGCATGCTGGTTCATTCCGACAATACCACCAGCTCCAGGGACCTAGTGCTCATACTAGCAGATCCGATGAACCATTTGTCTTTATCTTTATCTTTAGTTACGCTTATTTGTGTAAAGACTAAGATGTGTTTATTTGTGTAAGACTAAGTTAGGCCTAACTGCGTAATATTCAGTGAAGCCTAGTTTTTCTTTCCACGCCCATAATAGCAGAATTGCAGCATAGAACAGACAAAGGTAATGTGCATACTAGGCATTTTTGCTCAGGATAACAACCACTTCAAGTAAATGATACATGGTGTACGAATTTGAACGCATCACTAGAATGTGCCACCTATTGATGATTGATGACATGGATCTAGCTTTTCTGCGCGTATTTGCATTGAATCGCTCATTGATTTGTTCACATATTTTTTGTCAATGGCTGATGAACTCCACTCTCTTGGTAACATGCTTCGTCAGCAAGCACTTGTTGATGCAATGCAAAGTACAGAACATGGTATACATCGTCGTTCCATTTAGGTTCCCTATGTTTCGTCATCACGGAGCTACTAATTTCAAATGAAAATCTCGTAAACAACATATGTGTACATTGTTAGAGTATGCTACAGACACGGTACATACATGTTTTTCTACAATCACAAGAAGAAAACTTGATACATTTTCACCTTGTTGGCGTTGTGCCGAACTGGGTGGATGTGGCTTTGGGGTTCGGAGCGGAAGGTGCTGTGGCTGGTGCGTGTGCGACCACGGTGACGGCAAGCTCGGATTCTAGAGGAGGCCAACAGGACCGACCATGGTCGGCATGGTGACAGATCTCACCCGGGAATGAATTCCCATCCCCGCGCCGTGCCATGGGTGCGGCCATGGTGAGGGCAAGCTCCGATTCGGGATGGGGAGGAGAGAGGGGCCGAGCAGGTTCGTCCAAGTCCTAGCTCCGCGCCATGGCTGCGACCACAGATTGCCACCTCAGAGGAAGAAGAAGAAGACGCGTAAAGGATGCATGCGCCAATGCTGCAAGCCTACATGGCAGCCACGACGGCAGCGACATAACGGCGAGCTGACAGGGGGGGCCAACTTGACGGGCGTTAGCCTGATATTTTGAATTGAAACATAAAGTTGAATTCGTGCCGGAAAAGACCCTTTGAGTATTTTGCACGCCAACTTTGGGCAACGCAGCTGATTGTAAGCAACTTGGGTACCGCGTTGCCTGGGCGCCCCAACTTTCGGGCTGCAAAATGATATTCTCCTGACAATGACTCCTGCTCCTCCGATCAAGCAGCAGTTGTGGAAGTAGACCTTCTGGATCTAAATCCCTCAGTGCAACGGTGCTCCGCAGTGAAGAGGACTCCTGATCGCGCAGTCCATACTTGGGATCGCGGTCACGAGAGAGAGAGAGAGAGAGAGAGAGAGAGAGAGAGAGAGAGAGAGAGAGAGAGAGAGAGAGTATCAACTAGAGGTCTCCCCAAAATAGAGGGAACCTTTATTGATTATTGTGTATTTATTTTCTCAAGATGCCTCTCTTTATATAAGGGAAAAAGGACCCCATGTGGCTTTAGCTAAGTCATGTGGGACTAAACAAGGGAGAGGGGAGAGGGGTAGGGCTGGCCACTGCCGGCCAGGGCCCAAGTGGGCCCCATGCGGAGTCCCTTGGCCCAGCTGGCCACCTCCCCTCCTTCCTCCCTTTAGTCTTTCCCTTGTGGGCCCTTTTCCCTTAGGGATTTTGGCCCAATAGGTATTTAACCATTTTAATTTCCTTTTATTTTATTAAATAATTATAAATAAATGATTAAATCAATATTTAACATTTACATACATATTATTCAACCCTCGTGGCTATGGAACTCCTTCCATCCCACTTCGGACATCCTCCGAACTTTCTGAAACCCTTCCGGTTTTCTCTCTTTCTATTCTTCGGTGATTCTAACAATACCAAAACAATCTCTGAGCATCATCAATCCCTTAAGCGTGATACCCCATGGTTCGGGAACACTCCATACATGGTCGAGAGCTCTGTCGTACCAATGATCATCAGCGGTACCTGGATGCCCATGATGACCCCTGTGCATCCACGAATCTTTTGTCGTTGAACCATGAATGTCATGTCATATTCCTTTTGTCTCTGTGATACTTGCACTGTCTGAGATCTGATTAGTCACATCACCGTGTTGTGTTCAATCTTGTTACCGACAAATGCTACTTAACTCATCCAACAAGTGATATCCCTGTGACCTAGCCACATGATGCGTAGATTTATAGATATAACTTCTCCGAGTGTGCCCTTGAGTATATCTCTGTCACGCGGATGGAGAAACCCCGCTCTTGACACATAATGCCTCTACATGCCCCTTTGAATACCTGAAGACACCTTTATGATCACCATTTTATCGAGTGGCATTTGATGCAATCAAGGCACTCTCGGGTGACAATGATTAATATGGTCTCACGGTCTAAGAAACAAGACACTAGGTTTCCTAATCATCACAAGTTGAACTTTGTGACATGATCGTGTTATGATGCTTAGCTTGGGTATTGCTCATCATCTCATTCTCTCGATGAGGTTGACTCCATTGTCAACTGGCATAAATGCCACATGATCAGGAAACCTTGATCATTTGTTGACCAATGAACCAGTGACTAGAGTTTCACCGAGAACTTCTCGTTGTTTATATATCACACGTTTATTGATGTTTCCTTTCAATATAGTTATAGCATGATATAAAACTTAATCATAAACTTTATGAAATATGATAATAATCCATATTATTATTTGTCTCTTGGGCATATTTCCAACAGCACATTCGGCACCTCTTTAGCCAAAAACCTTCTAATTAAAATTTGAGAAATGACCCATGGAGCATAAGCCATGTAGAATAGCCCATGGTGCATGGCCCATGGTCAAGAGCCCACGGTGAACAGGCCATGGAGCATAGTCGATGGAGTATAACCCATGTGGAATAGCCCATGTAGAATAGCCCATAATCTTTTTAAATTCGGCCATTTTGGGCATTGCCCTTCTAACCATAGCCTGGTAAATTTTTAAAAAGGATCCCATGTAGAAGAGCCCATGGGAAAGATACCATGGTAAGAGGCCATGGATGGAGTATAGCTCAAAATATTTTTTAATTTGGCCTTTTTGGGCATTGCGGCCCTCCTCTGGAAAAACTCTACCTACCCATATTTTCAAGAAACTACTCCATTATTATGTGCCATTTTTAATTGTGATGCCAACAGCGCTGCCTTTTTATTTTAGAGATATATACATGGACACACAAAATATTTTAAAGAAGACTAATATATAAGTTATAGTCACTATAACTGGTTAATGTTACTTTTACATAAATTATGTTTGCCATGGTGGCAACACGTTCAGTTGAAATATAGTGAAGTCTCTAGTTCGAATCCTCTGTGTGTAAATATCTTATTTTAGTTTTCACTTTTTTCTTGTAGCAATATTGCTTAGGGAGAGGTTGATATCACGGACCCACTGGATTGCAATGCCCCTCGATTTTAAATGGAAAATTTGAAACAATTAATAGCCAGCAATTAGACATAACAAATTATCCAACATACTTGTATAGTGAGGCTGGCATTAGGGACCCAGCAGCCAGACCATACACGGTTGCAATGAGCAACATTAGGAAAGTCAAAACAACAGATGCGAACAAAAAAAAGTCAAGCATACACATGGTTTATGTATAGAGAGGCTGACATATGGGACCTATATAAACAGTTGTCGCATCAAACAATGATACCAAGGTAAAAACGGTGGACTCAACCCAAAAAACAGTCCAACATACACACGTTTCTTTGAAAGAGAGTCTGGCATATGGGACCCAACAGCCAAACCTTAAACGTCTACTGCATCAAGCAACATTGCCAGGGTGTCAAAATAACGGACGCGACCGAAAAAAGAACTCTATCATACACACACTTCATTTAAATAGAGACTGACATGGGGGACCCTATAGCATGACCAAATGACAGATGTGTCGAGGAACGTTATCATTCGAATCAGAGAAGCGCGAGTGAATAAAAAATCCATCATACACGTGTTTCTTCTAATGAGAGGCTGACATGGGGGACCTGGTAGCCTGACTAAATGGCAGATGATCAAGCAATGATATCGAGTTCAAATCACAGAGGCACAACTGAAGAAAAAATTCCATCATACACACGTTTATTCTAATGAGAGGTTGACATGTGGGATCCAACAGCATGAATAAACAGTAGATGCATCAAGCAACGCTATCAATTCAGAATAGGGTAGCGCCAGCGAAGGAAAAAATTCTATCATACACACGATTCTTCTAATGAGAAGCTGACATAGGGGACCCAACAACCTAACTAAATGGCGGATGCATCGAGAAACGTTATAAAGTTAAAATTAGGGAGGCGTGACCGAAAAATATGGTCCGCTAGAGACACTGACATCCAGGACCCGCACACCTCAAAATATTTCGGCGAGTCAAGATCCTGTGAGGAACCGAAAATCTTACTTGTCCCACGCGTCAATATCGAGCTTCGTCCATGTTTTTAGGGACTTTGTCTAGTAGAGGGTCGCAAAAATGGGAAAAAAGTTTTCCATCAGCCATGGTCAAGCAAACGGAATAGTCACGGAAGACGCACCTCCTAAGACGATCTATGGACCAAACCATTGCGGATGGAGACATTTCCTCTAGTGAGATATGTTGGTGAAGACCAAAGCCATGTTGGGGCACTTCTACAAGGAGATCCTTCCGAAGGTTGTTGCCATCGAGGATGTCAGTGGGCTTGCGGATGCACTCGATGCAGTGGCGGATCTAGTGAAGGAGTACAAGCAATCCCAGAAGGCGGTTGGCATGTCCATGGCCTTTGCAGTGGCTGCAGCGCATGGCACAAAGCTCAACTTTGACAAGGTGTCCTCCTCTCTACCCATGACAGCCGAAGGCCAGGAGGTCGGAAATCGTTCCTATATCAAGCGGGCAAAGAAGTATGGTCCTCGTTTAGTCTCTCTGCTTGAGAAGTATAGCAAAGAGCAGAAGCGTGTTGCCGCGGCTAGCACATCAGAAGGTTTCGTGAAGCCATCGGATACTGTGTCATAGAGTAGTGCGATAGTTTAGCTCTTCTCCTGCTAGCTTTTAGTCTTGTAATATGAACTTATCCTTCTTTTGTTTGTTTCAAGAACCATGATCCGGTTGGAATGTTAATGTTGTTGTTAAGTTGCTTATTATTCTGCTTCCTTGCTTAGCCTCCGAGTGTGTGACTCAAAGGGGTATCATATGCCCAGATTTCTTCCCCTTGAGTGTTGCAGTAATTTGCACTTATGTTGTGTAGGGCGTAGTCATGGGCTTGTCGAGTGCACCAGTTCCTGAGATTTCTCAAAGCCAAGTGCAATCGGGAAGTAGAGTTCCTAAGCTCTCATGAATCTTTGACTTCATGACCATGTCAAGAGCTTGGAGCAGCAGTGCCTAACTCTCAAGGGACTTGCGGATGTTTGGAAATCCAAGGATGAGAAGGACCAACAGGAGGAGTATCTTCTTGAGGATGTGAAGAAGGTCAACGAGTTGTTTAAATGTAAGCACTCACCATGTCTTCGGTTCTTGTGAATACACCTTTTGTTCGTTGCTTGACCTGTATCTTTGCTATTGTGTAGTTGTTAATCACAACCCTCAGGATGAGTAAAGTTGCATCAAGCTTCGGTTGAACTATTCGAACCCAGAGCAATTGGAGGTTGGAGGTCGTTTCTAGACAGATAGGAGTCGGGGTCATACGTTGGACACCCTTCACGAGCGTGTCCAGAAGGTTATCAAGCATCTAAAAGGTGATCAGAACATTCTCGCCATGGTGTGGGATGTAATGTTCCCCTTGGACCCTGGACCTTTGAGTTTCCTTGGTTTGACGCGAGAGTTTCACAACGGTGACCAAGTCGCACCGTTTGTTCATGCAAATTGTGGAGGGTGCACAAATGGCATTGATGTTTTGGGTGCATCATCCGCACCTAGACTTGGATGTTTTTGTGACGGACCTCCCCCTACTCCTGATGGTCAGAAAGGCGGTTATCCTTGCATAAAGAGGTTGTGTGGAGCCTAACCGTCAAAATAGTTCGCCATTTTGACTGGTCCTAACAGGCTTTTTTCCAACATTAGCATAATCAACCGAGAGTTTAGTGAGTCCTTTTTGTTGTAATCTGCACATAATGTAAAGTGTGTAAAAGTTGTGTGATATGTAAATAAATTTGGCATGTTGGCCTGATGTAAATTTTTTTGTTTGTTGTGTGTCTTGACCCGAAACACTATACATGCTACGCCTTAGCGTTAGCCTAACACTTTTTGGTCTCGGGACCTTGCCAAACTGTCAGCTGGTCTCCAGCTGAGTTGGAGTTTTCAAGGGTTTGACATTTAAGCAGAGTCAGCTACTTAGGCCATCGTGAGAGGTATTTGGGTGTTTTGAGTCGACGGTATGTTAAGGTGCTCGAGGGGGCATAGCCCTCGAGTGCGAGGATGCGTAAAAACTAAAAAGGGGAAGGATCAATGATACATCCATTTTGCATCACTATTCTATATCATAATTTACTGTTATTCATTGATATATTTCATATTAAGAGATGATACTTATGTTATTTCATCTATTTTTGCATGGTTGATGATTTTTGGAGGATGGACCGCTGCAGTCAGGATTCTGATGGAAAAGGCACTGTTTGGAGGCGAAATTCGCGAAGATCGGAAAATTCCAGAAATTACATGGAAAATCCTATTTTTCTAGAAGACGAAAGATGCCAGAAGGGGGAGCGGAGTTGGGCCACAGGGGGCCCACACCACCCCTCGGCGTGGGCTACCCTAGGTTGTGCCACCAGGTGGTGTGGCCACCTTGGCCCACATCCAGCTCTCCCCTTTGGTGTATATTATCCCCCACAAAACCCTAAGACTCGGAGAGCGACCATAGAAAGATTCTGTCGCCTCTGCAGGGCGGAAAACTGCCGAGAGAGAAAGAGCTCTCCGGCAGGCAGAAATCTGCTAAGGAAATTCCTTCTCGGAGAGGGGAGATCATTGTCATCAACATCACCATCAAGCTGGACTTCATCGGGATCATCATCATCATCTCCACCAGCACCATCATCACCACTTCATACCACTGTAACAATTGGGTTGGATCTTGCATAGTTCTTAGGGGAAACTTTCCCGGTGTTGATTACTTGTTGTAGTTGATGCTATTGAGTGGAACCATTGAATTATCGTTCATGTTCAGGTTGTTACTTATCATTATTTCATCTCTGATCTTGATCGATATGATGTCTTGTGAGTAGTTCGTTTAGTTCTTGAGGACATGGGAGAAGTCATGTTGTTAGTAGTGGAATTGTGTTGAGAAAGATTCAATAGTTTGTTATTTAAGTTGTGGTGTTATTCTTCTAGTGGTGTCATGTGAACGTCGACCACATGACACTTCACCTTTATGGGCCTACGGGAATGCATTGTGTATTTGGCTACTAATCATAGGGGTTTCCAGAGTGACAGAAACCTGAACCCCCATTAGGAAACCTTTACACAAGGGAGTGTAGGATCTCATTGTTTAAAGATGTGGTTAGGTTTCTATCTTAATTACTTTTTTGTACTTGTGGATGCTTGCAAGGAGTATAATCACAAGTATGTATTAGTCCTAGTAAGGTTAGTACATTAGCATAGGTTCACTCACACAACACTTATCCAACTAGAGAAGATTAATCAACTATATGAAGCGAAAGCACTTGACGATATTCCCATGTGTCCTCGAGAACGTTTGGTCATCTTAAGTAATACAACCGGCTTGTCCTTTGCTAAAGAAAGGATTGGGCCACTTTCTGCATTTATTATCATTGTCTTTTATTTACTCGCACTTTATTTACCTGCATTATCAAAAAAAACTAAAAATTTGTTTGGTAAGTATTTATAGAGAATTCCTGATCCAAGCCACTCGTCAACATGTTCTGCTCCTCGTTGGGTTCGACACTCTTACTTATCGAAAATACTGTGATACACCATCTATACTTGTGGGTGATCAAGACTATTTTCTGGCATCGTGCCGGGGAGTGAAGTGCTATTGGAGAGTGGAACTAGTAAAGGAAACTTCTACTGTGAGTATTGTTTATTTATATTAGTTACTTTATTTTCCATATGGATAATTCACTTAGTTTCTTATTTCGTAATGCTACTACCACTGCTAAGGTAGTAGATGAACCTCCACCTGCTGAAAATGGTACTTTTAAAGTACCTACAAGAATTGTTGATCGTGTTATGGATAACTACTATTTTGGAGATGGAACTGTCCATCCCGGTGATCATTTGCTCTTTATACACGAATTATGCGGGTTGTTCAAGTGTGCAGGTATTACTACAGATCAAGTCAAGAAGAAGTTATTCTCATTATCACTTAAAGGAAGAGATGAGGAATGGTACAAGCTGCTGAAGAATGGTCAAGCTCTTGAATGGGAGGAAATTGTACCTCTCTTTTATTCAAAATTTTATCCTCCTAGTGAGATTCATAAAGATTGGAATCAAATATACAACTTTTGGCCTCTTGATGGAGAGAGTACAGCTCAAGCTTGGGGGAGATTGAAGTTACTAATGCTCAAATGTCCTATTCATGAGCTCCCCAACAATATTATTATCAATAACTTTTATGTAAGGCTTTCTCTTCATGATAAGGATCTATTGGATGCTTCTTGCGCTGGATCATTTACACGCATGGAAGAAGGAGCTAAATGGGATCTTCTAGACTGTATTCAAGACAACGTTGAAGCATGGGAGAATGATAAAGGAAGAAAGTCAGGTATAAATTATGATTATGAATGCATTAAATCTTTTATGGGAACTGATGAGTTTCGTAATATTAGTAATGCTTATGGTCTTGACTCTCAAGCTATTGCAACTTATTTTAAGGCTTTTGCCTCCTATATTGAAATTCCTAAAAATAAATGGAATAAGTATCATGAACCATATAAAGGTATTGTTAATAGTGTTTCTATAAGAAATACTGAAGTTTATACTGCTAATCATGTTTTACTTGAACCTTACATTGAGAAAATGCCTTTCCCAGTTAAGATAAAGGAACATTCTATGATAGCTAGTATGGTTAATGAAAGTACAAATAAAGCTGTTGAACCTGATGAACAAGTGGATGATGAACCTGTAATAGAAAATGTGAAAGACTTTATCACTAAATATGTAGAAGATGGACACACTATCCTCTATAAGGATACTTCCAATATTGTTTCACAAAGTAGTGTTATGAGAGCTAGTGTCCCTCTGTTTTCTGTCAGGGTAAGTGATCATTGCTACAATGGTTCATGTGATAGTTATATCGTTAAATTTATGCATGATACTAAAAGTTATTATGAGAGAGGGAAGACTATTCTTATGCATCTTAATAATATTAAGTTTCCTTGCTTTATGCTGAAAGTCTTTATGTTGCATTTGTTTTGCCTTCCTATGCTAGCAGCCTCTGGTTTCAACAATTTATTTTCTTACAAAACTCCCTTGCATAGGAAGTGGGTTATACTTAAACATGTATATTTTTGCTTATTGATGCTCTCTTTTACTTCAATTTCATATTCTTATGTGAGCATAATTGAAATTATCATGCCCATCTTAATGGCTTTAAAGAAAGAGATTTTTGGGAGACAACCCAATATATCTCTTTTGCTTTCAGTTTTTTTTTTGAGTCTTGGAAGTTATTGTTTTGGCAATAACCTATCCTTATCCTTTTGTTTGGTTTTTGTGTCAAGATCAACCTCTAATGAGAGAGAAGTAAGATTTGGGGAAGTTGCTGTCCCGAAATAGATTTTTGTGCTTCACTATAAAAAATCGTGAAAAATCCCAGAAAGTCGTACTGATCTGTAAATTTTTGTGTGCATACCCCAGGTTATTATTTAACTTTCATTAGTTTGCACTTTTTGATTTGAGCAACAAAAGATTTTCGAAAAAATTGATCTTTACCTGCATGTCTGTTTTGACAGATTTTTGCTACTCTTGCATTTGCTTCTTATATCGATTTCCTTTTTTAATTCCTTTTTGGGATTTCGGAATGAGTTGCTACAGTACCTTATGTTTTGATAGATTTCAGTTGAAATTGAACTTAAAAGGTTTATTACCTCGTATGCACTAATGATGCTAATGAGAATTGTGTGAAGTTTTATGTGAAAGAAATTTCCAGGTTATAGGAGAAAATGGTGTTAAGATGGTGAATGATTAAATAACTCAAACAATATGTGAATAAAGATGAAGATATTGATGTTATTCAAGCGGTGACTCCGGAAGAATTTATTAAATGCCAAGTTCAGAGACCTGCAAAGTCTGTTTTCGAATAGGTAAGAGTTCTGATAAGAAAAGGTCCGCGAAAAATCTGTCAAGTTATATTTTTGTAGTTTTTATCTAACATGGGAAGCAATGAGTCGAAAAAGGGACGGAAACAGAGCCCGGGTGGCTCACACCACCCCGTGGCGCGGGCCCACCTGGCCGCGCCACCAGGTGGTGTGGCCACCCTGGAGCCCGTCTCCGACCCGTTTTCTACCAGTACCTTCCTTTTGTTGTAAAACTTCGTAATATATAATCCCCCGGACCACCGAGGTTCGTATATCGTATTCTCATCGTGTTTTTGTTTCGATCTATTTTTGACAGGTAGAGTCTCAGTTTTGGAGCCACTATGTCTTCCTCTGGATCAGCCAAGGAAGATTCCTCCACGGACGTCATCAACCCTTACATGCGTGAATTGAAGATTCATCCCAAGGAGTTGTTGCTCGAAGATGGGTGATGTCTACGCACTTCTATTCTTGTAGACAATTGTTGGGCCTCCAAGTGCAGAGGTTTGTAGAACAGCAGCAAGTTTTCCCTTAAGTGGATCACCCAAGGTTTATCGAACTCAGGGAGGAAGTGGTCAAAGATATCCCCTCTCAAGCAACCATGCAATCAAGATACAAGAAGTCTCTTGTGTCCCCAACACACCCAATACACTTGTCAGGTGTATAGCTGCACTAGTTCGGCGAAGAGATAGTGAAATACAAGTGGTGTAGATAATTATAAGTGGTAACGGTGATAGAAAATAGCTTGATGGCGTGGAAAAGACTAAAGTAAAACTAAAATAAAGATAGAAGCAAGCAAACATGTAATAGATCTAATAGCAAACGGTGTTTCAGTGCTTAGAAACAAGGCCTAGGTATCATACTTTCACTAGTGAACACTCTCATATAAATATATTCTTCTTTATGATACTACGCTAAACTACTCTCTGGTTGGACACACTAATCCATGGTAGGGCTATAACAACACTCCTCAAAGTTCACTTTTCCCATCTAGATAACCCCACACTGTCACCTTGAGTACTAGATGGTTCCAACAAACACCATAATTTCGTAGAGACATCCAACTCCAAATATAACTCATAACAAGTATTTGAAATCTCTAGCCTAAGTGCCACCATGGTGTGCACGCTATCACTTTCACACACATGGGGAGAGCAGAGATCTATTAAAGCACTTGAGTAGCAAAGTAGATCTACCTGATTACAAAGCTCATGATCACAATATGATCATGCATAGAGAGAGAGAGATGAACACATAGCTACCGGTAGAACCCTTAGCCTCGAGGAAGAACTACTCCCTCCTCATCATGGGAATCAGCAATGGCGATGGAGATGGCGGTGGAGATCGATGGAGATGGCTCCGGGGGCACTTCCCCGTCCCGGCAGGGTGCCAGAAAAGAGACTTTTGTCCCTCGAATCTCCTCTTCGGTGGCAGCGGTGTTGTGGAACTTTTCGTGGATTTCTGATTGATGACTTAGGGTTTTTGCATCGGGAGGCATCTTATAGGCGAAGAGGCAAGGTTGGTGGGAGGCCAGGGGGCCCACACCATGCCCTGGCATGGCCAGGGGGACCCGCGCCTAGGGGTGGTTTGGCTGCCCTGTGGCCCCTCTCCGTCTCGTCTTCTGGCTCCGTGAGTCTTCCGGTAAAATGTCAACTTTGCTTTTTGTCCGATCCAATTCAGAGAATATTCATTTTCTGACTTTCCTGGAACCAAAAACAGCAGAAAACAGGAAACTCCCATTATGGCATCTTGTTAATAGGTTAGTCCAAGAAAGTGTATAAAAATACTCCAAAGTGTGGGCAAAATATAAGAAAGTAGATATAAACTAAGCATGGAACATCAAAAATTACAGATACGTTTGCAACGTATCAACATCCCCAAGCTTAACTCCTGCTCGTCCTCGAGTAGGTAAGTGATAAAAAGAAAGAATAATTTTTGAGGTGACATGCACCATCATAAACTTGATCAAAGTATTTGTAAAACATTGATAGCTGGGATCATAGTACTTCAACATAGCATGAAAGATAAAGTTCTAACAATAAGACATAGCAACTATGTTGTAACAGGAAAGGATACAAACAAAAGATTCATGAATAACAATGCTTTGCAAGACATTTGTTTGTTTCACATAAATAAAACATAGCATAGTGGCATTCAGCTTGTCCCTCATAGAGTAGCAAACATAAATGCATAGGACACCTTCAAAGTTCATAAGAGTGACTAGATACAAATAGTTTAAAACAAGCAATATCGAAGCTATGCATCAATCAACAAGTCTTGGGACAATGCACATAGAACTAAGAATGGCCACTATGCTCTCAAAGTAGGTGCATAAAGATAGAAGGTGGAGACTCAATATAAAAGTAAAATAAAGGCCTTTATAGAAGGAAGCAGGGATTCAAGTCTCATAAAGAGCTTCCAAAAATTATGGTACTTATTAGCTTTCAGCTCTCATTTCCCCTATCATAAGCATCTTTAGGTGATTAAGGTTAAAGTGACACAACTAAGAGGATATGCTTGACAAGTTATAAGCTGAAATCTCATTCCCCTTACTTACGAAGACCGAACCTCATGCTACTCAACTTTAGTCACAAGTAAGCTCTTGTCATTGTAAGTACATATGTATCATAGAGAACCGCCAACGGGGTACCCCTTGCACATGATACAGGAGTTATCCCATAATCAAAATGACAAGGCAAGCAGACAATGAGCATCTCAGCGATCTTTTTATTTGCTATTTGCATAGGTTTTTATTGAGGATGCTTCATAGAGTGCTCATTATGGTTATGCTGCAAGTTTCTACCATGATTAGGCATGGCTTAGGCTAGCGTCCCAGGCGTTTCTCTAACACAAATACAAACTCCATGATCTTACAAGTTCCCCTTTTATTTCACACCACCGGGATCCATAAGCAAAAGAACGTGATATCAACGGGGTACAAAGTACAGGTGCAATGTTGAAAGCGTTCCCCATGATACATGGTTCTGCTAACTTCAACTTATAAAGCACAAGCATATACGCAACAAAGATGGAAGCAATGGTTCAAGTTTATTAAATGCAAGAAAGTAAAGTATGCCATCAAGTTCGTGGGAGCTTTAATCACTAGTTTTCTCCTAACAAGTTTAATTCGGAAGGTAGATAAAAACATGAATATACTTGGAATAGCAAATGCTAATAGGTAGGTATGGTGGACTCTTTGGAATAACTTGGTTTTAGGAGTTGGATGCATGAGTGGAACTCATACTTGATTATGGAGGCTAGCAAAAGACTGGGAGCGACCAACTAAGAGAGCAATAATGGTCATAATCATGCAGAGCGACAAAAAATAATTAATCAAAGCATAAAGTGATATTACAAGTCGAAAACTAAAGGATCATAAAGGCTTATGGTGACTTGGGATAGTCATAACATGGTGTGAGCATGCGCCAAGTTAACCCAAATAAAGCATCAAAGGAGAATACCACAATACTATGCTTTAATATGTTAAAACAACGCATGATTCTTTCAAGGCACATTAAGCAATCTCAATTGTTTATAACATGTCATGTTACAGCAAAAATCACTAAGCATAAAGCCGAAACAACATCTAGCATGACATGATAAAGTCTAAGCCATAGTCAAAACAAGCTCCCTTTTGTACCACTAAAGCATGAAGCTTTCTACTCTCTTCCAAAACCAATCGACTTATTTGAAACAACTCACAAAGATAATAAGAAATAAAGATCAGTGAGCTTGTCTCACGAATCCACAAAGAAGAACTAAAAAGTTCTAAGCTGAAAGCACAAGAAAACTAAGGCTAAACATAGTGCTAGCAAAACAGAACACTCACAAAACAATAAGAATGAAAACTAGAGTGTTCTAGGCAATGAATAACGGGGTGTGTCTCTCTCCAAAATAAGTGTGTTGGGATCCAACCAACTTATTTAAGCAAACCAAACAAAATAAAACTAAAAACAAAAACAAATACGCTCCAAGAACAGCATAATTGTGTATGAAACAATAAAAATGAAGTGTCTAGAAAGACCTGAGATTTTTATTGATGAAGAAGGGGATGCCTTGGGCATCCCCAATCTTTGACGCTTGTACCTCTTGAATATTTCTTGGGGTGACACGGAGTGGCATCCCCAATCTACAGCTTTAGTCCATTCTTCATCTCATTACATCATTCTTCCCTTAACACCTGCAAGTGTTCCTTCATAGAAAACTTCACACAATCTTCATTAGCAACATTAGTGCACTCAAGATAATAAGTCTTTGGGTTCAGTTTCAACACCAATAAAACTTCCATTAAAACACAAGCTACTGTAGCACTTCCCTCAAAAAGCTCAATTCCCTAAAAAGAACCCAAAAGGAATCAACAAGAAGCAAATGCAAATAATGGCAGAAATCTGTCAAAACAGACCAAAAGGTAAAAACCAACTTTTCGAAGACCTTATGTTGCTCAAATCGAAAAGTGTTGAAATAACGAAAGTTGTATAACAACCTGGGGCAGAAGCACAAAAAATCACAGCTCAAATAGACGTATAGAGATTTTACACGAATTTTTACAGCGAAGCACAAAAATCTGTTTCGGGACAGCAACTTTCCCAAGCATTACTTCTCTCTCGTTAGAGGTTACTCTTGGCACAAAAAGCAAATAAAAAGGATAAGGAGCGGTTATTACAGAGGTAATAACTTCCAACACTCATCTAAAACTTTTGGGTTATCTCCCAATAAATACTTTTCTTTAACACCTTTAAGTTAGGCTTGATAGTTTGAGAAGATGCTCACATAAGAAATATGAATTGAAGTAAAAGAGAGCATCAAGAAGCAAATTCAAAACACATTTAAGTCTAACCCACTTCCTATACATAGGAATCTTGGAAAGAAACAAGTCATGAAAGCACAAAGCAACAAGCATAGGAGAGAAAAACAAGTGCAACTTCAAGACTTTCAACATAAAGAGAGGAAACTTAATATTGTTGAGATGCATAAAACCATGTTTCCCTCTCTCATAATAACTTTTAGTAGCATCATGAATAAAATTAACAATATAACTATCACATAAAACATTCTTATCATGAGCCACATGCATAAAAGAATTAATACTCTCCCTATAAGCATAGTCATTCTTATTAATTGTAGTGGGAGCAAATTCAACAAAATAGCTATCATTATTATTCTCATCAAATATAGGAGGCATATTGTAATCATAATCATAATTAATTTTCACCTTAATAGTAGGTGGACTGAAAATATCATATTCATCATTGTAATCATCATATATTGGAGGTTTGATATCATCATAAGCAATAGAATAGCTATCTTCCAAAGCTAGGGAACTAAAAAGATCATTTTCATAAAAACTAGCTTCCCCAAGCTTAGACTTTTCCATAGCATTAGCAATAATGGTGTCCAAAGAATTCATACTAACAACATTGCTATTAGCATGCAAATAAAGTTCCATAGGTTTTTTAATTTTTTCTTCAAATACTTCATGTCCTAACTCAAGATAAATACTATAAAGCTCTCTAATTTTTTTTGTTTTCCATTAAGCATAACTAGTGAAAACAAGAAACAAAAAGACAAAATTGCAGAATCTAAAGGAAAAAACTTAGAGCACTCACACACCAGCTATAGTACTAGAAGATAGCTTAGTAGCCAGAGGATGTGAGTACCTTTTACCTTACCTCCCTGGCAACAGCGCCAGAAAATAGCTTGATGTCTACGCACTTCTATTCTTGTAGACAGTTGTTGGGCCTCCAAGTGCAGAGGTTTGTAGAATAGCAGCAAGTTTTCCCTTAAGTGGATCACCCAAGGTTTATCGAACTCAGGGAGGAAGTGGTCAAAGGTATCCCCTCTCAAGCAACCATGCAATCAAGATACAAGAAGTCTCTTCTGTCCCCAACACATCCAATACACTTGTCAGGTGTATAGGTGCACTAGTTCGACGAAGAGATAGTGAAATACAAGTGGTATAGATAATTATAAGTGGTAACGGTGATAGAAAATAGCTTGATGGAGTGGAAATGACTAAAGTAAAACTGAAATAAAGATAGAAGCAAGCAAACATGTAATAGATCTAATAGAAAATGGTGTTTCAGTGCTTAGAAACAAGGCCTAGGGATCATACTTTCACTAGTGAACACTCTCATATAAATATATTCTTCTTTATGATACTACGCTGAACTACTCTCCGGTTGGACACTCTAATCCATGGTAGGGCTATAACAGTACTCCTCAAAGTTCGCTTTTCCCATCTAGATAACCCCACACTGTCACCTTGAGTACTAGATGGTTCCAACAAACACCACAATTTCATAGAGACATCCAACTCCAAATATAACTCATAACAAGTATTTGAAATCTCTAGCCTAATGCCACCATGGTGTGCACACTATCACTTTCACACACATGGGGAGAGCAGAGATCTATTAAAGCACTTGAGTAGCAAAGTAGATCTACCTGATTACAAAGCTCATGATCACAATATGATCATGCATAGAGAGAGAGATGAACACATAGCTACCGGTAGAACCCTTAGCCTCGAGGAAGAACTACTCCCTCCTCATCATGGGAATCAGCAATGGCGATGGAGATGGCGGTGGAGATCGATGGAGATGGCTCCGGGGGCACTTCCCCGTCCCGGCAGGGTGCCAGAAAAGAGACTTTTGTCCCTCGAATCTCCTCTTCGGTGGCAGCGGTGTTGTGGAACTTTTCGTGGATTTCTGATTGATGACTTAGGGTTTTTGCATCGGGAGGCATCTTATAGGCGAAGAGGCAAGGTTGGTGGGAGGCCAGGGGGCCCACACCATGCCCTGGCATGGCTAGGGGGACCCGCGCCTAGGGGTGGTTTGGCTGCCCTGTGGCCCCTCTCCGTCTCGTCTTCTGGCTCCGTGAGTCTTCCGGTAAAATGTCAACTTTGCTTTTTGTCCGATCCAATTCAGAGAATATTCATTTTCTGACTTTCCTGGAACCAAAAACAGCAGAAAACAAGAAACTCCCATTATGGCATCTTGTTAATAGGTTAGTCCAAGAAAGTGTATAAAAATACTCCAAAGTGTGGGCAAAACATAAGAAAGTAGATATAAACTAAGCATGGAACATCAAAAATTACAGATACGTTTGCAACGTATCAACATCCCCAAGCTTAACTCCTGCTCGTCCTCGAGTAGGTAAGTGATAAAAAGAAAGAATAATTTTTGAGGTGACATGCACCATCATAAACTTGATCAAAGTATTTGTAAAACATTGATAGCTGGGATCATAGTACCTCAACATAGCATGAAAGATAAAGTTCTAACAATAAGACATAGCAACTATGTTGTAACAGGAAAGGATACAAACAAAAGATTCATGAATAACAATGCTTTGCAAGACATTTGTTTGTTTCACATAAATAAAACATAGCATAGTGGCATTCAGCTTGTCCCTCATAGAGTAGCAAACATAAATGCATAGGACACCTTCAAAGTTCATAAGAGTGACTAGATACAAATAGTTTAAAACAAGCAATATCGAAGCTATGCATCAATCAACAAGTCTTGGGACAATGCACATAGAACTAAGAATGGCCACTATGCTCTCAAAGTAGGTGCATAAAGATAGAAGGTGGAGACTCAATATAAAAGTAAAAGAAAGGCCTTTATAGAAGGAAGCAGGGATTCAAGTCTCATAAAGAGCTTCCAAAAATTATGGTACTTATTAGCTTTCAGCTCTCATTTCCCCTATCATAAGCATCTTTAGGTGATTAAGGTTAAAGTGACACAACTAAGAGGATATGCTTGACAAGTTATAAGCTGAAATCTCATGCCCCTTACTTACGAAGACCGAACCTCATGCTACTCAACTTTAGTCACAAGTAAGCTCTTGTCATTGTAAGTACATATGTATCATAGAGAACCGCCAAGGGGGTACCCCTTGCACATGATACAGGAGCTATCCCATAATCAAAATGACAAGGCAAGCAGACAATGAGCATCTCAGCGATCTTTTTATTTGCTATTTGCATAGGTTTTTATTGAGGATGCTTCATAGAGTGCTCATTATGGTTATGCTGCAAGTTTCCACCATGATTAGGCATGGCTTAGGCTAACGACCCAGGCATTTCTCTAACACAAATACAAACTCCATGATCTTACAAGTTCCCCTTTTATTTCACACCGCCGGGATCCATAAGCAAAAGAACATGATATCAACGGGGTACAAAGTACAGGTGCAATGTTGAAAGCGTTCCCCATGATACATGGTTCTGCTAACTTCAACTTATAAAGCACAAGCATATACGCAACAAAGATGGACGCAATGGTTCAAGTTTATTAAATGCAAGAAAGTAAAGTATGCCATCAAGTTCGTGGGAGCTTTAATCACTAGTTTTCTCGTAACAAGTTTAATTCGGAAGGTAGATAAAAACATGAATATACTTGGAATAGAAAATGCTAATAGGTAGGTATGGTGGACTCTTTGGAATAACTTGGTTTTAGGAGTTGGATGCATGAGTGGAACTCATACTTGGTTATGGAGGCTAGCAAAAGACTGGGAGCGACCAACTAAGAGAGCAATAATGGCCATAATCATGCAGAGCGACAAAAAATCATTAATCAAAGCATAAAGTGATATTACAAGTCGAAAAATAAAGGATCATAAAGGCTTATGGTGACTTGGGATAGTCATAACATGGTGTGAGCATGCGCCAAGTCAACCCAAATAGTGAGCAATCTATGAAGCATTCTTCTTATAAAAAAAGAGATAGAGATTGAGAAAAAGAAAAAAAGATGAGAAAAGAGAAAAGAGAGAAAAATCACCATTTTCCCATGGTACATAAAAGATTGCTAAGATGCTCATTGTCTGCTTGCCTTGTCATTTTGATTATGGGATAGCTCCTGTATCATGTGCAAGGGGTACCCCGTTGGCGGTTCTCTATGATACACATGTACTTACTATGACAAGAACTTACCGGTAACTAAACTTGAGTAGCATGAGGAGCGGCCCTCATATTCAAGGGACATGAGATTGCCAACTTATACTTTGTCAAGCATATACTCCATAGTTTGTTCACTTTAACCTTAATCACCTAAAGATGCTTATGATAGGGGCAATGAGAGCTGAAAGCTAATAAATACCATAATATTTGGAAGCTCTTTATGAAACTTGAGATCCCTGCTTCCCTCTATGAAGGGCCTATCTTTTACCTTTTTAGGTGAGTCAGTAAACCTATTCCTTTCTATCTTAGCAAGTATTTTGAGTTGTTGTGTTTCATTCATTCATATGATGATTTATTCAATCATGTTTCTTATGTTCCTTGTTTTGCACATTGCTCTTATCTTAGTGAATATTACTTTGAAAGCTATCATTTAAAACCCCTTTATGATTGAACTCCTGCAAATTGTTAACTATTCTTTGACCAAGAGCAAAGTTTGCCATTACCAATTATGATTTACTTTATGTATCTTTATTGTGTTTCCTTTTCTTATTACAAGTTAAGTTATATAATAGTGAGTTGTCTTCTATTATTATTTGTGTATTGATGAATGTGATGCTTCTTGTCCGTATTCTTTTATCAACTCTTCACTCCATAAAGCTGGGGTCATGTTTATTGAGCTCAGTTTTCGCTTGGGGACAAGCGAAGTCTAAGCTTGGGGGGAGTTGATACGTCATTTTGCATCACTATTCTATATCATAATTTACTGTTATTCATTGATATATTTCATATTAAGAGATGATACTTATGTTATTTCATCTGTTTTTGCATGGTTGATGATTTTCGGAGGATGGACCGCTGCAGTCAGGATTCTGATGGAAAAGGCATCGTTTGGAGGCAAAATTCGTGAAGATCAGAAAATTCTAGAAAATACATGGAAAATCCTATCTTTCCAGAAGGCGGAGGATGCCAGAAGGGGGAGCAGAGTTGGGCCACAGGGGGCCCACACCACCCCCTGCCGCGGGCTACCCTAGGCCGTGCCACCAGGTGGTGTGGCCACCCTGGCCCACCTCCGGCTCTCCCCTTTGGCGTATATTATCCCCACGAAACCCTAAGACTCAGAGAGAGACCACAAAAAGATTCCGCCGCCTCTGTGGGGCAGAAAACTACAGAGAGAGAAAGAGCTCTCTAGCAGGCAGAAATCTGCCAGGGAAATTCCTTCTCGAAGAGGGTAGATCGTCGCCATCAACACCACCATCAAGCTGGACTTCATCGGGATCATCATCATCATCTCCACCAGCACCATCATCACCACTTCATACCGATGTAACAATTGGGTTGAATCTTGCATAGTTCTTAGGGGAAACTTTCCCGGTGTTGATTACTTGTTGTAGTTGATGCTATTGAGTGGAACCATTGAATTATCGTTCATGTTCAGGTTGTTACTTATCATTATTTCATCTCTGGTCTTGATCGATATGATGTCTTGTGAGTAGTTCGTTTAGTTCTTGAGGATATGGGAGAAGTCATGTTGTTAGTAGTGGAATTGTGTTGAGAAAGATTCAATAGTTTGTTATTTAAGTTGTGGTGTTATTCTTCTAGTGGTGTCATGTGAACATCGACTACATGACACTTCACCTTTATGGGCCTAGGGGAATGCATTGTGTATTTGTCTACTAATCGTAGGGGTTGCCAGAGTGACAGAAACCTGAACCCCCATTAGGAAACCTTTGCACAAGGGAGTGTAGGATCTCAGAGTTTAAAGTTGTGGTTAGGTTTTTATCTTAATTACTTTCTTGTACTTGCGGATGCTTGCAAGGGGTTTAATCACAAGTATGTATTAGACCTAGGAAGGTCAGTACATTAGCACAGGTTCACCCACACAACACTTATCAAACTAAAGAAGATTAATCAACTATATGAAGTGAAAGCACTTGATGATATTCCCATGTGTCCTCGAGAATGTTTGGTCATCTTAAGTAATACAACCAGCTTGTCCTTTGCTAAAGAAAGGATTGGGCCACTTGCTGCATTTATTATCGTTGTCATTTATTTACTCGCACTTTATTTACCTGCATTATCAAAAACCCCTAAAAATCTGTTTGCTAAGTATTTACAAAGACCTACTGATCCAAGTTACTCGTCAACACCTTCTGCTCCTCGTTGGGTTCGACACTCTTACTTATCGAAAATACTGCGATACACCCTCTATACTTGTGGATCATCAATCAACTCTTAATAGAGGAACTTATCTTTATTGATAGTAGGTAGCAAGTACGTATTTGAGATGAGTAGCCTGGATAAGTATCCTTATTGAAAAGTAAATACATCTAAGTGTAGAAATGGTGCAACTGCACGAAGTTCTAACGGTTGGAGTGTGCGACTCCAGATTCTAAGCCCTTAAGGCGAGACGCCACTTGGGATCACTTCTATGATGACGTAGGGTCCCTCCCAAGGGGATTCCAGCTCGAGGTGGCCTTTTTGTTTGAGCCGCAGAACAAGGTTGCCTTTGGATAAGGATCACAGTCGCAGTCGATGGTTGTGGTAGTTGTAGAGGTTCTCCTGGTAGACAGCCAAACGAGCATATGCGATGTCACGTGTGTCATTGAGATCGATGACATCTTTGAGTGCAGCTGTAGAATCAGCCTCGTTGTAGGCGACCACCCGAAGGGTGTTGTATTGTACTTCGACTGGTAGTACTGCTTTCACACCCTGCACCATGAACATGGCGTGTACCATGTTTCATTGTTCGGAGGCTCATAGTACCGAGGGTAGTTCCTCAGGCCATGCTCTAGTTACTCTCTCCAAGGGTCATAGGAGTCGCTTCTTAATGCCATTTCAGACGACGGCGTTGGCCTTGTCGACTTGGATGTTGGTTTGCGGGTGCGGGACCCTGGCATAGCTGACGTTGATCTCCATCTTCTTGCAGAAACCTTGGAATTCCTTCAAAGTAAAGTTGGATCCATTGTCGGTGATGATGTTGTGCGGTAGGCCGAACCTGAAGATGATGGTCTCAAAGAATTTCACCGCTGTGGTACCGCTTTGGTTGGTAACAGGCATTGCCTCGATCCATTTGGTGAACTTGTCGACTGCAACAAGGAGGTATATGTGGCCTCCATGTGAAGATTTTTGCAGCTCGCCCACCATGTCGAGTCCTCGTTATGCGAAGGGCCAGGCCAATGGTATTGGCCGCAGTTCGGAGCTTGGTGTGTGCGGTTTGTCCGTGAGTCTTTGACAAGCATTGCACTTCTTGACGATGTCCTTGGCATGTTACATTGCGGTTAGCTAGTAAGAACCCACTCTAGGGCTTTTGCGACTAGTGTGTGACTATTGGCATGGTGCCCACAGGTGCCCCCATGTATGTCAATTAGGATGCTCCTACCATATTCGAGTGCGACACACCTCTAGGGGACGTCGGTGATGCTTCACTTATAGAGCTTAACGTTGATTATAGTGAAGGCCTTCAAGCGCCCGGTGATGTGTCACGCATTGGTTAGATTCTCCGGGAGCTCCTTGCACACTAGGTACACGATGTATGGGTGTGTCCAAGTTGGTTCTATCATCATGACCATCACTGGTCCTTCTGGTGTAGGCTCTGTCCCTGTTGTTGTGGATGCCTTGGGATCTACAGGTGGTGTAGCCCCTGGTTGTGCTACTAGTGCTTTGGTCTTGATGGTCTATTCACTGATCTACTCCAAAAAGACACAGGTGGTATGGGTGCATAGGTGGACCTGATATTGGCCAGTTTGTCGGCCTCTTCATTGCTTTCTCGACCAATGTGCTTGAGTTCACACTCGTCGAAGTTTCCCTCCAAGGAGTTGTAGAGTTCTCAGTAGGCGATCATGTTTTAGCTGACCGCGTCGCATCTGTTTATCGTTTGTTGCACGACAAGATTGAAGTATACATATATCATCGGTCGCAAGGTGCCGCGGGCTTTGGCCATGCGCATGCCGTGAATTAAGGCTTCGTACTCCGCTTCATTGTTGGATGCAAGGAACTTCATCCAAAGCACATAGCGCATCTTGTCGCCTTGGAGCTGTCAAAGTGCATTGACTAGACACCCGACATATCTGGGACTTCGGGTATTTGGAGCTTTTTCATCTAGTGGACTAGGAAATTTAGGAGCACCTACAACTTTATTGGTGTGCGCCTCTCACCAATGATGTCCCATGGGGAAATCTCTATGCCCAGAGGGTGACTTGTCCCATTGCTTCGGGGTTGTTTAGGATGTGGGAAAATGGTGCATCATTGACCATGATGATCAGGTGCTCCATGAAGTAGTGGCGCAGCCAACATGCTATCATGAAGACACCATACGCTAGTTTCTGGTAGTGCACGTAACACTACTTGGTTGGTGTGAGTACCTCTCTGAGGTAGTATATATGTTGATGTACCCCGTGGATCTTGGCTTCTTCCGCGCGCTCAATGACGAGCATAGTACTGACCACCTGGTTGGTGGCGGTGATGTACATCAACATAGGCTCCTTCTCATTTGGATTTACTAGGACTGATGAGGTTGAAAGTAGGCGCTTGAGGTATTCTAAGGCCACTTGTCCTTCAGTGGTCCACTCTAATTTGTCTGTTTTGCCGGTCAGCTGATAGAAAGGAACTGCTTTTTTACCAATCCTACTGATGAATCGGCTCAGTGATGCTGTACATCCAGCTAATGTTGGATGCCCTTGAGGTTCACCTATTGCTGCATCGCCAATATCATATTTATCTTCTTCATATTCACTTCAATTCCCCTTGCGGGTATGAGGTACCCGAGGAGATGTCCTGCTGGGACACCGAACACGGACTTGAGCAGGTTCAGCTTGATCTTGTACCGATTGAGGTTGTTGAAGGTCTCATGGAGATCATCGATGAGTGTAGCGCCCTCCTTGGTTTTGATGATCACATCGTCCACCTAGACTTGGACATTCTTACCAGTTTGGTCCTTGAGGCAGGCATGCATGCACATTTAGTAGGTAGCCCCTGCATTGTTTAGCCCGAATGGCATGGTGTTGTAGCAATATACCCTGGAGGGTGTGATGAAGGCTATTTTGTCCTGGTCCTCCACTTTCATCCGAATCTGGTGTTGTAGCATGAGTAGGCATCGAGGAACAAGAGGCGTTCACATCTCGCGGTGGAGTCGACGATTTGGTCGATCTGCGGTAGAGGAAAGTGTTCCTTCGGGTAGTGCTTGTTTAGAGACATGTAGTCCATGCACATGCAGAGTATATATGTGTCCTTCTTAGGGACTAGCACGGTGTTAGATACCCAGGTGCTTTCCTTGATCTCTTGGATAAAGTTTGCATCTAGGAGTTTGTTGACTTCCACGCCAACAGCTTTGGCCTTCGGCTCTGAGAGGTGGCGCATTGATTGCTTGACTGGTTTAGCGTCCAAATACATGTTGAGTGCATGCTCGACGAATTTTCTAGGGACTCATGGCATGTCCGGAGGACACCAGGCGAAGATCATCGAGTGTTCACAGAGGAATTCGACGAGAGTTACTTCCTATGTGGAACTCAAGTTACTTGCGATGAGTGTCATCTTCGTGGGGTCCATTGGGTGAACTTGGACCTCTACTGTATCAACTATGGAGTCGAAGGATTGCTCAGGTGCGTTTTTCTGGCTCACAGGAGGAAGACTGTGGCCCGTCGACTCCTTGAGTTTCACTAGTTCTTCTTGCATCCTGAATGATTGGCAGTTCTATTGAATTCCATGTCGTAGTTATTAGATCTCGTGAAGCTTCCATGGACGGTGATGACGTCACGGGGTCCTGGAATCTTCAGCATGAGGTAGGCGTAATGTGGTACCACCAGGAACCTGGTGAACGCAACCCGTCCAAGTATGATGTGGTATTGTGATGGCCAGTTAATGACCACGAAGTCGAGTCTTTGACACCTAAAGTTGTCGGGCTTGCCGAAGATTATGTCTATGAAGATTTTTCCCAGAGAAAGGACTGGTATCCCCAGGACGATGCCATGAAAGGTGGTTTTGGATGGCTCGGGGCTCGTCAGGTTGATGTTCATGGCTCGTAAAGTGCTGGCGAAGATGAGGTTGGTGCCGCTACCTAAATCCATGAAGACCTTGCTCATCTCATAGCCGCCCATTTGAGCTTCGAGCACTAAGGCGGCGTGGCCTGGTCGTGGGACCTGATGCGGGTGGTTAGATCAGTCGTAGGTGATGCAGGATTCGGATCCACTGAGGTACTCACGGATAGAGGGAGGTGAAGTTACAGCCAGGTTCACCTGCCACGAGATCGTCTTATGGATCCTATTGGAGGGACATCCTTTCTAGATCATGATCATGCTCCCGTACGCTTGCGTGTATTATTCTGCCCCATTGTTTTGAGTTGCTACGACCAAGGGTGGTAGTGGTCCATTATTTGGCAGCGGAGGTGGTGGTGGTGCTCTGTATGCTATAGGGCCTGGGAATATTACATCGCCTTGATTTGTTGTGTATCATTGTAGTTGGGTGTAACCATCTTAGAGCTTCTAGAATTGGCGGCAGTCCTTGAGAAGATGGTTGTACTTTCTTTTGCCATCCTTGTTGTCGATGTAGAAGTGGACGTTGCAGGGTCAGGAGTTGCATGGGATGCCCCATCCTCACGGGGGCACCATTGTCACTCGCGAGTTGTCTTGTCAGTGTTCTTGTCATCACGGTAGCCACTACTACAGTAGCAGCTGTCGCGTTTGCCATCATCATGCTTTTCAGCATAACTAGCCACAACCATATCAACTCCATCATGGTCCTCATAGCCACGCATCTTGTGCTTTCCTTGATGGCCGCGCCTACGGCCATGGTCGTCCTCATCATCCGAACATGCATGACTATTGTGGATGGCATCTTCGCCATCAGCCCAGCGGTTGGCGATATCCATCAGGTGGTCAATGGTTCTCGGCTTGGTGCGTCCTAGATCCTACATGAGCTCTCGTCGGTGTACACCGATGTTGAACACGTCGATTGCCCGCTCCTCAGAGATGTCCACCACGAAGATCTTGATAATGGACCAACGCTGGATGTACGAGTGGATGGACTCGCCAGATCATTGGGTGCACGTCCGTAGCTCCTCAATGGATGCATGCGTTTTTATGTGCCCTTGAAGTTTCAAACGAAATTGTACACTAGTTCATCCCAGCTGCGAATCAAGCTCGAAGGAAGGCTATTAAGCCAGGCACGTGTAGAACCTTTCAGCTGCAGCTGTAGGCACTACATGGCCGTGTTTTTCGTTTCGGCATGGCACATGATAGATAGAAGATGGTCGTCTACACAAGTCTTTGGCCTGGAGGCCATCGAACTTCGGATTGTACGAAGGTAGCTTCAAATCCTTCATCATCCTAGTTTGCCAGATGGCATGGCTGAAGCTCTTGGCACCGCAAAGTTCGGTGTCCTCGTCATATGACACGGTGGAGTAGGCACATTTTATGCATGATTTTTCGACCTTGCGCTGCGTGATCTCATCACGCACATCACATTCACGGTCCTTACGCTGCGGACTGTGGTGTTGCCATGGCATATCGTTATCTCGTGATGGTGAGCGGTTGCTCTTGTGCGCTGCGAGTGTTTTCTTGGGATCCTTGTCAGGTTTACGTACGAGTGCAGCTTCTACTAGGCTGAGACCGGCAATGGTAGATTTGTGGACGGCGGATCATGGATCCCCCGCTGGTTGTAGAATTTTGGGCATCATGCTGCCCCGCGAGTCCACCAACATGAATGAGAAGTCAAGGCTTCAACTGGTCTCATGCCTTGCGTCCTTTTCCATGTGACCTATTCCAGAGCGTCTCTTGTGCGCCCCAGCGTGGTAGTTTTGTTTTCAAGATGATCCACCAATGGAGGATAACTCCGCACGTCGGGCATTCGAGGCGTCATCTTGTTGCGCCTGTTGGCGAAGATACTCCTTTTGGAGGAGCCAGTTATAGGCCATCATCTCGTATAGCGACACATCTTCTGGTAGGGAGTGCCCTTTAGGGCTTTCTTGACCCTCTCCCGTTGGTCGTTCGTGAGGTTGACCTGCGGGGAATCGCTGCCACCGCTCTTGTTCTCAGGCCCGATGCTCGTGCCGGTTTTGGTGCTAGTACCAGTGCTAGTAGTGGCTTTGGTGTTGATGACGGTGCATTGGTAGTGGTGACATAGACGTTGCTCCCACACCTTTATGGATCGGATCCGACATTGTTGCCTTTCGCAAGCGAGTTGCTTAGATTGGAGTCACAACTGTTGTTTCTATCCGGGTCGTAGGTTGATGAAGAGGCGTTTAGCTCGCTGAGGGAGCCGAGGGGTGGTGGGATCCATGATGCTGGTGCAATCGATGAAGCCATCGACTGCTCTAGAACCAAACGGATCTAGTCCGGAAGGCAGAGGATGTTAGTCTTGCCAACTTGGAAGTGTAGATCACCGATCGTGCGATTGGTCCCATCGTCGATGCAGTTGAAGGTCGGGCGTGTGGCCGGCGAGTGGACGGTGAAGTTGAAGGAGTCGAAGCAGATTTGCTCCCCTAATGCCGATGAATCATAAATTGTCAATGATGGAACCACCAAAGTCACGACGTCAACGTACGGGCTTCCCACAGACGGCGTCAATTGACGTGGGGTGATCATGTCAATGCCCATACTTGATGGACTTGGGTTTTGGGAAGAGATGTACATTGGAGACTTCGTTGGCTAACAGGCAAACAATTGGGGACACGAGGTTTACCCAGGTTCAGGCCCCCTGAGGGAAAACTCTACTCTTGCTTGTCTGTTCTTGATTGATTAAGGAGCCAAAGGTTACAAGGGTGTCAAGATGTATATGGTGCACAAATTGGGTTTGGCATGTGTGTATGAGAGTTCTGATGATCCTCCCCAGTGTTCCCTCTCGGCCACGGGCTTCTCCAATACCAGGAGATCATCACGTGGGCCTCCTGCTAGGCTGGGCTAGATAGGCCAAGGGTAAACACCAATTGGGCATACATATCTCCTGGAGTTGGTTGATTTCGTCCAAGAGTTCCTTCTCTATATTCTTCCAAATCTCTTCGATCTACTCAATCTGTTGAGCTTTTGTGGCTTCGAAGGTTTTGCGTTGATCATCTGACAACTCATCATAGGCAGGCTGTATGATGTTAGCCGCATCGATCTCGCTTGGAAAAGGGATAGTAGGACCAGTCATCAATGCGTGATCTATGTTTTCCCTAATAGAGTTGCCAAAAAGTGTGTTCCAATTTAAACAGGGCCTCACACTCGCACAATGGATCCGGCTAGTCGGAGGACTAGAGTGGCCAATATGTTTGACCAGATAAGGTATAAGGTCTTACTCAGGTTCCTAGGAGAGCAAGGGTGATGCACCTCAATGCATTCCCAGGAGGCCGATCTTACTTCACGATACACAAGATAGTAAGATGGCACACTTTGCACCAGAAGCCCTCATTTCTCGGGAGGGACCCCGTGTGAGACTTCAACAACTATTGGCTAAGTTAGTCGGCATGACCTCCCTAACTCGGTTGCCGATCCTTTGTAACATGGTCATAGAAGAAATAGAAGCAGGGACAAGGGTGGGATAAGTCATGGGCCAAGCCTCCTGGCAATGTTGTCGCTAGACGTAAGGCGAGATCTAATTAGTTGCCAAAGGTAGATTTTAATCTTTAACAGGATCATGGTTGTCCAAATATCTTTGAAATGAATCGAGTTAGCGCCCTCACTGAGTTTGTTATACACCAAGCTAGCTGAGAAGAACCCCTGTGCCTCAAGTGCTTATGGTATCCCTACCATCATCCATGCGCCCAAGATCGATCTTCCTAGACATATTGTCCTGATTATATCAGGTGTCATTCCTTCGAGCGCTTGCCACCGAGATGAAAGTTCAGCGCAGATGTCAAAGAGCCATGGGTATCACTAATGGAGAGGGCCCCTACCCACCCACATGTCCAGCCAGAACATGGTGGCCACGCCATTGAGTACCTCGTGTTTTGCTCCTAGTTTAAATCGGTGCTTAATCTTTTGGAGATTGTTCCAGAAATGGGAGCCTTTGATTGGGGTGTCTAGGAACAAATCCATGCCGTGAAGATATTTATCCCTAAGAAGATCTGCCCACGGGCCTTGCTCGTTTTGGCTGAGCTTCCAAATCTATTTGACAAGCAAAGCACGGTTCATGAGATTGGTATTCAAGATTCCTAACCCCCTAGGTTTTTAGGAGAGATTAGGAAATATGCTCGTGCGTTGCAACGGGAGAGACAAAATATGTGTCACAGATGTGTGTATTATTTCTACACTCAGCACAATGCATATATTATTGCTTTTTGGCTCAATCATTTATCATTTTCAATGCTCGCATTTCCAAGCATTTTTCTCAGAATTTTTCAACTTATCAACTTTTTTCTATCTGCGTGTTGCCTCACCTCCAAAAAAAATTCTAAGTTTCTCGTGGTATTAATCTGAAGAACTTGTAACGCTAGCCGTTCAGTCACGAACCAAATGATCTCATGACAAGCCACACACCAGCTAAACAAGAGAAACAAGCCACACACCAGCTAAACAAGAGAAATATCTGAAGAACAGAGAAAACGCAGTCTCAAGGCCGTGAATAGGAAAAATACTTTCTCATGAACACATTCTTCGATCCGATTACAAGATGGACTATACATTCATACTTCAGCTGGCATCTCTTCTACCTGCCAATTTTCATAGTATTTCAAATTGAGCACCTAACTGTTTCTTAGATATGGACTTTTTTGAAAGACTTTACTACAAAAAAAAATTATTAGTAATATAAGCCTGTGAACACGGAGAAAAAAGCAGAAGGCATTGAGGGCTACAAAGAGTGGCATGCCAACCATTTCACTTTTGCACCTAAATTGCAGAACCTAATATATCTATTTTCAGATCATCAAACGTGTGTTAATCCAATATTGAGTCCAGCCTGAAGTCTTAAGTTTTCTCGTTGCACACCATTTTCTGCAGAAAAAAATGATGAAACGGCAGACCAATTGAGATTTAGTACACAGAAAACATACCATGGAATGATAGCAATTCACATTTATCATAAGGTTTTAGTACATCAAATCCAAGATGACAAAGTCAGCTTACTAAACCAAAAAAAGTGGTGACAAACATTGTAAGTTTTGCATCTGATGACCAACTATTGTCGGCGTTGCCAAGAGCATTGGGATCCCACACATTTGCTGCTGCGATGCTACAGGGTCGGAAGAAATTAGCTATCAACTATATCCATTTCTCTATTCCTCTATCGTGCCCTTGCATGACACTATCTTTTATTATGAAACTACTAACCCACCTCTGATTTCTTTGTCTTGAACTCAGGGTATCATGTGCCCACTCACCTGCATACCCAAGCTGATCGTGAATGTAAACCAGCAATCTGACCGGTTCCTAAACTTTAGAATTTAGTCATTTACTTGAACTCAACCATGGATCGGAGGAATCAATGTATCATGTGACTACTCACCTGCATAAGGTGATCGTTCGAATGTAAACCAACCGTCTGACTGGTTCCTGGACTCTAGAATTTAGTCATTTACCTGAACTCGACCATGGATCGGAGGAATCAAACTCTGCAAGGTGAACTTCTTATGATTATTTGTGCTTGTTGCTCCAAAACCTTGAGTTTATGTTCTTCCCGTGCGAGGTCAATGCTACCAAGCATAGGCTGCACGAGAAAATATCCGTGGATGATGACCGCAAGCCGCATGATGTGATTGCCAATGGCCGGGATGCCGGTGTCTGTGAAGGTGAGTAAGGGAGGGACCCCGGCTTATTTAGGTCACCTGGGTGTAAGGAGCGGCGTGAGGAACCTCTGGCGGCCATGCTTCCGTCCGACAACATGGTGGTGGACACCTTCCTCGACCTGGAGCCAAGGTAGCAAAGCTCTATCAGCAGCCCAACGTGAAAAACAAAGAGAAAATTAGAGAACTTGGTGCTATATTTGAAGGGGAAAAGTAGAGGAATAGGTTCGGGAGGGAGGAGGTATTCATGAGACAGTATCCCATCGTCATTGACAATGTCCTGAATGATGTCAGGGCAGCGACATAGTGCGCCACGGCGATGGAACGGGGCAGTGGGGTGAGGTGGACCTGTGAACGAGAGTCAGATGGATTGGTGGGTCAGAGCGGGACCTGGACAGGAGATCGCGAGGTCCACGTCACAGCCTTGGCGTTTCCAGGGGAAAATGTAACATAAAGAAAGATGATTTTATAAATTATAATAGTTTTCGAATACCACATCACAGCAGGTCGAGGAAAAAACAATAATATACTACTACTCCAACATCATTTCTCTTATGGCAAAGGGTGAAGTGGCGTCATGTCACTGGAATACAACTATATTGTCATTCTCCTTCACCATGTCGATCTCCACATTGTTGCTTCGATTACATGTCCAGGGTTTGCATATTGTAAGTATTTATATTCCATTATTGGTGCTGAAAGAAAATACTTGAGTAGATCGGACAATAACCGTGTGCTTCTCATCCTACGGTATCTTCCCAGAGTTAGTGTGGTACTTCTACAGGATCCTTGGTAGCCTAGAAGCACGCTACATATTGCACCTTTGCGATCTCAAGAGAAAAAAGATCCATGGAAACATAAAGCGGGTGTAGAGACCTTACGTGGTCTTTTGAGTCCAGAAGTCAGAGAGCTTGCCGGTGCTGGAGAATGTGATGGAACTTACCTCAGCGTCAACAAGCACGCGGATCTCGCGGGCCTACTTCAGAAAAATGACTCGGTGATTGGGAAAATCACCAGCCGGTTCGATGAGTTATCATCCTCCTTATCTTGATCTTGTTGTGTCCCATCGCTATCTCCGGAAAAGAAAACCCAAGGCTCGGGTCGGTGTCCCCCAACATTGCAGCAACCTAGGGTAAGTGATGCAAACCGCGAGAGATAGAATAAAAAATTGAAATATTAGTACATTGGCTTTGACACACCATTATAGAACGGGCATATGTTAAATTTCTCGTATTCCTTTTCAAAAGGAAACCAAAAATTATCCATGGATTGCTACGGGCAAACAAACATGAGCATAAGTGTGTTTCCACATCACAATGCCAGATAATGCTTTCGTCCAGGTATGCCTCCGTGAATTTTTTATTGCGGAAATGCCATAACACATATTTATACTGATCGACTTAGTGCAGCAGACAAGTTAGATGGATGTTGTGTGGACTGCAGTTAAGTCGCCTCTCCTCATCATCCCAATTCACTATCTACTAATCTACATCACAAGAGTGTCTACACCCCAGAAGTCATACCTCCTTCGCAACGCCATAGATACCTTGATTTTCTGCAACGGGAATCGGGATAGCAAATCCATCAAACTAAGGGAATATTTCTGCAACGGGACAGAAAATTCATCAAACTAAGAATTTTTATGTTCAAATGCACTTTTGTAAGACCAACAAACATGAGAAAAAAAATACTTCTCTTAGGACTGCAAGAGGCTAGCTATATCCTTGTCTAACTGGCAAGGAATTCGTCTAGTGTAGCTACAACGCCGGGGCATTAGCATCCTACTTATATCGGTTGATTACGCAAGTTTCATAAGGCATGATAAGGACAAGCTAACATCATTGCTACTTATATTGGACGATTAAGCAAATCCAAGATTAGAATCTCTGCCAAAACAGACAAGAACCAACATGTACAGGTCTATTTTTCTATGAACATCTCTTGTTTGTTTCAACCATCTTGCACAAATATAAACATTATCTTGACATAACTGTAAATTTCTCTGCAATAAAATGCATGTAAATCTAGGCGTCATCTTGACAGCATGTACATGAATACTACACCCCTCCAATCCAGACCTTCATCCATGAATGCAAGATATAATTACCTCTAATCTTACTAAAAAAAGTATCATTACCTGGTGAGAACTTTTTCCATCTCCCTCTCAATTGGTAGTTGAAATCTGCACTTGAGGGAGTCGTCTCGATGCTGAACTGAATTTTCTGACCAGATCACTTCACCACAACATTAGTATTGAAGCCCTGAATTTATATACCATGTAAATCCCCACAAGTAATAGAAAGCAAGAGTCGAACATAATTTCTTTCTAGAAGGGTCACGACATTCAGTTGTGGAAATAAGTTCTTAATGACTGAAAGAGAAAGCAAGAACCTGATGGTCTGTCTCCCTTCTTGACCTCCTTCCCGCACATCAGATCTGAAAAAATGTCCAAGTTATGAGTTGTGTCTTCTTGCAGTGCGTACGCATTTTATCAAACATGAGAAGGGCATCGGCATGAGAAGGCATAGATCAAGAAAACAAATCGCCTCTGTTCTAGCCGACACGGCAACTCCCGTCTGAGATGTTGCTGGGTCGTCACCGAGCCACCAAGACTGCCGACTGGGGAGAACAAAGGGAGCATGGGGAAGGAGAAGTGCCAACCTCACAAAGGGAATCCACGGCAAGGGATGGCGCTAGATCCTTCGATCCTTTAATGGTAGTTCCGGTCGACGACCCCAACTCCCATCATGGCGCTTTTCTGCAGGAGCATCTTGTCATTCGCGGCAAAGGCGACGAGCGATCGACACCGGATTGTGGTTCCAGTAGTAGGTGGAGCCGGATGATGGAAGCTTGGGGGCACGGATGGCGGCTGGTGCGAAGACGCGGTAGGCATGGAGTCGCGAAGATTGGATGCGTCGGCGGCGGCACCGCAGATGTGGGCGGCGCCACGACGTGGAGGCATGCACGGGAAGAAGATTGGTACAACCTGAGATATGCGAGACGTGGAGTAATCTTTTTTTTTTTGCGGAGCAGGTGGAGTAATCCTTGGCGGACATGTCGGGCCAATAGAGATTTTGTGAGCGGTTTTACCGATCAATACGAAGGAGGCGGGCGATTGGCGAGACGTATCGTTGACGGAACACAAAGTTATTTTTAGGCGGTATATATAAGATTCGGTGGGAGGGTAAAATAGTCTTATCTGAAAAGGTGTTGACGAAACCAACGACTAAAGGAAACAGAGAAAATTCGTCTTTTTTAAATAGTAGAAAAATCGTGGCCCAGTTGACCAAATGGTACCTCCTATTCTCCCCGACTCCTTCCTAGAAAAAATCGGCTCCTATGTTTTGTCCATGCCTGCGTGCGTCCTTTGGTACAACCGGTACAGATTCATGGCATGTGTGGGAAGACTCGAAAGGCAGATGTTAATTAAGGTTAGTCTGTCTGTCAAATACATGAACTTTCCTTGACAAGGTTCCAACTTGTGCCCCAACTTACCAATAAGAGCACCCACAATGCTAGACGCTAATCTAGACGCTTAAATGAAAATTAATAAATATAAAAAAATGGATTTATATCTGCACCTAGCAACAGTGGGTTCTTATCCAATCGCTATCAAAATTTAGAAAACGCAGGGGCGCATCCGCTTTTCAAGACGCCAGTCAAGAAAACAGAGTTGGCGTCGAGAGAAACTTCTAACGTCTGGCACCCAGGATCGTACGCATCATCCCGGCGTCGGCTCATAAGCGTCGCACTGTGGGTGCTCTAAGAGCATCTCCAGCAGGCAGAATAAGCGCCGAATGCGGCACGAAACAGCGAAAACGCTCTCCAGCAGGTGCCACATTTTTTAGCAGCAGCAGCACCTCGTGCCGCATATATGCGGCAGCCACGCAGCAGCCGCATATTTTCCCACATGTGCGCGCACAGCCGAACTGTCTCCTCCCACCTTCTCTATCTCCCACCTTCTCTCTCCCCCACCGCAGTAGCCGCCCACCGCCGCTGACGCCAAATCCGCCACCGGCAAGCCCCCTCGCCTCCAGATCTGGTCGCCACTCGCCGCCTCCAAGCCTTAATCGAAGAACCCCGTCGCCAAGAGAAGCTCTGGCCGCTGGAATCCGTGATGTCGTCGTGCCGCTGGTCAAAGGGGTTGACCGACTTCCTTGGCGCGAGGATGTGGCCCTTCGGTCATTTGGCCGCCAACATCAGCCACGGCGGCATCAGGTGGTGGTTGGGCACCTTCTACAGCACCGAGGAAGCCGCCCGGGCCTACGATGCGGCGGCATGGCGGTTCGGTCGCCCTCGCCGCGACCTCAACTTCCCCGATGTTGAGTCACTGCAGGAGGCCGAGTTCCTGGCACCGCCGCTGATGCATTTCACCGACATCGAGGCGTAGAGGGAGCAGCGCCGCACCGCCAGGCAGCAACAGCTGGTTGCGCTTGACGATATGCGCATGTCACAACTCGCCCATGACCAGCTCGTCTTCGACGCCGCGAGGAAGATGAACAGCAGCGCAGCTGAGCCGTCCAATGCCGCACCACCGCAGAAAACACCCGTCATCAAGCTCGAGGACTCCGACAACGGCATGGATGGCGACTCCAGCTGGCATGATTAGATCTAGGGTTATATTTAAATTTGCTCAATTTGCGATTTCGGTTTTGCTAGAAATCAAGCATATGATTTTTAGTTATGTCTCAGTCGTCTCTCTCACCACTAGATATACCACGCGATTCGTACAGTGTGAAAGTTACACATGGGTTGTAACTAGGTCGTAACTAGGAATTTAAACTGAGAATTGGAACAAATCTTATAAGTTACTAGTAGGTTCTAACTAAAATCAACACAAAATAGTAGGATGAAGTCAGCGACTAAGATATAACTAAAAATCAGGTGCATGAGATCTAGACGCTCCCTTTTAACTTTCTTGATGTGTGTCTGTTTATTTGAATAGAAATGATTGTTTTGCGACAACTGCTGGAGAGGTAGGTGCTGCAAAATGCAGAAGTTGGTAAAGCGCATGTAGTTTTGTTGTCGCAGAATAGCAAAACTGCTGCTGCATTTCGCGGGAGCTGTTACAGATGCTCAGATGATGCAAAATGCGGCACCAACATGAATAACTGCCATATGCGGCACCGCGAGGCAAAAAACCTGCACCATCAGCTGCCGCATCCGGTTTTCGTGCCGCAAAAATATGCGGCATAGGCGTCTCGTGATGCATATTTGCGGCAGCCACGCAACTGCCGCATTATTTTCTAACGCGTCGCACGCAGCCCAATCGTCTTCTTCTCCCCACCGCTACAGCCGCCGACCACCGCCGACGCCGAATACACCCCCGTAGATCCCCCTCGCCTCCAGATCCGTCCGCCGCTGGCCGCGGGCAAGCCCTAATCGACCTCACCACCGGCTAATCAGAGCTCCCGCGGTCGGAATCCGTGATGCCGCCGCGCCACAGGTCTAAGGGCGTCACCGGCTTCGTCGGTGTGAGGATGCGGCCCTCCGGCCGCTTCGCCGTCGATATCAGCCACGACGGCGTCAGGTGGTGGCTGGGCACCTTCTACTTCGCCGACGAGGCAGCTCGGGCCTACGACGCGGCGGCGTGCCGCTTCAGCCGCCCTCGCCGCGACCTCAACTTCCCAGATGTCCAATCGATGGTGGAGGCCGAGTTTCTCGCGCCCAAGATGCACTACGTCGACTGCGAGGCATGGAGGAATCAGCACCGCGCCGCCAGGCAGCAACAGTTGTCTTCGCTCGATGACATGCGCATGGCGCAGCTCGCCCGCGACCATCCGGAGCTCGTGCAGGCACAGCTGGCCTTCGACAACGCGAGGAAGAAGACAGCCGACGGCGCCGGGCCGTCCAACGCCGCGCCGCAGCCGCCTCCGTCAGTAGTCCCCATCCCCAGCAGCTCGGAGCTCGACTCCGACTTCTGGAACGAGTCGGATGACTCCGATTTCACCTGGGATTAGGTTTAGATTGGCTCGAACTTTGTTTAAATTCGTTGTATTGTCGAATCCGCTCGAACTTTGTTTAAATTCGCTATGTATTGTCGAATCGTATGACTATCTATTTGAAGTGTTGTCATTGTGTGTCTATGTTTGAATCAAAATGGTTGTTTTGCGGCAGCTGCTGGAGATAGAGGTGCTGCAAAATACGACATCTGGTAAAGTGGCCGGCCTTTTTTGCCGTAAAAACGGAAAACAGCTACCGCATCGCTCAAAACGGCTGCCGCATTTTGCATCACTTGTTAAAAGATGCTCTAGGGAATTCACAATCCTTGAAGGGAGAATCTCCTCGGTGAGACGGGGGCATGACTACGGTCGCTTTTACACTGTGTCCACGTCTATATTCTACTCTGGAGTTTTTAATAAAAGACTATCCTCCAAGAGCTGTCGCAACTTTTTTTTCTTTCACGTAGCTACTCCTTTCACCATCTCAATCGCAACCACTGCTAAGTGCCACTTTACTGAGAGCAGGCTGGGCGAGGCGAGATGTTCTGAACTTCTGATTCCTCCACACACCAGCCGCAACCACCGGCTCACACCTCCAGGCTCCAGCGAGACCAAGGCCTCGAACCTTCCATCGCCTTCCTTCCGAATTCCCGATACCAGAGCAACCTCTGCACGCGACGGCGAGGGCGACGGCTTCGTCCTCTCGTGCCCTCCCGATGCGGCAGCCGCGGCGAGGCGCCCGCCCGGGTCTCGCCGTTCTTGCCCTCGCGCTCGCCCTCGCGGCCCGCGGCGCCGACGCGTCCATCCACGACTATTCCGGCGGCGGCTTCGCGCCACGCGCCAACTCGTTCTTCTTCCACGGCGGCAGCGAGGGCCTCTACGCGTCCGACCCCTCCTCCAACTCCTCCACCTCCTTCATCAGGTACGCGGGGCGTCCCTTCTGGACTACTCCCCTTAGGGTTTATGCGGGGATCGAGCTGCCCCCGACCATGAGCGCTTTGATGAGTGTCGGGTTTAGGATCTGATGCGCTTTGTTAAATGTTGCGCCGCCTTTTTGTTCGGTTAAATTTCGGCCGTGCTATTTTTTGGGGCGGTGGTGATATGGAGTACATCGAGAAGTATAATGGAGTTTTATGGGCTCCAGTGCGCTGTTTGATTCTGTCTGCTCTGGTTTGAGTCTTCAGTGTTAGTGCTCAGTTGTTGCAGTTCGTATTACGTCAGTGATCAAGCAGGGATTTGTGAAACTTTGTGCGCGTAGACACTGATCTGTATAGATGATTTGATACTGCTGCTTCAAGTTGCTTTTTTTCTTCTTGTTTCGACATAGTCAGAGGATGTTATCCCCTTCTTTTGATAACTGGATATGATAATAGTTGTCTTACATGTAATGTATTTAGTTATCTGTCGCATGCTAATGTGATTGTCGTGCCCTGGCCTGTGAAAGATAACATCTGTGGTTTACATGCACAACATGACACTCCATTTTATCTGTGCTAATCCGCACATATTAGCACCAAGTCACCAACTTTGTTGGAGCATACATTTCATGAAGCATTTTGTTTCAGAATCATCTGCGTGTTCATCTGCATGGGTGAACAGCAGACGTAAATATATATAAGAACGCCACGAGTAGTTATCCTCCAATTCTTGAAAAAAAATTCTATCTAATTGGCCACTCTTTCAGGTTTGACATAGTTACATTTCGACGGACCCAGGAGTCAGCAGCTAAGCATGAAGACATGCAACAAAAGACAGGACTAGTAGAGGCTATTATTGTTGAGATCCAGGACAGAGATAAAATCGGTGGCTCTTACTTGCACTCTGATGCAATATGCTGCACCCCTGAGCTTGACAAGGAGAAGTCCTGCAAAGTAGGGGAAGTTATTATACGGCCAAATCCTGATAATCCAGACTGGCCAAAAAGGATTCAGACATTCTTTGATGGTAAACACGAAGAAACTAGTATGGCGACACAGAGTGTGTCTATAAACAAAACAGGGATGTACTATCTCTATTTTATGTTCTGTGATCCTCAACTCCAGGGACTCAAGATTGCAGGCAGGACAGTTTGGCGGAACCCTCATGGTTACATCCCTGGTAAAATGGCCCCGATGATGACTTTTTTTGGTTTCATGTCCCTTGCGTATCTTGTACTTGGACTTCTATGGTTTCTTCAATTTGTGCGATATTGGAAGGATATTTTGCAGCTGCATTACCATATAACAGCTGTTATTGCCCTTGGCATGTGCGAAATGGCTTTCTGGTACTTTGAGTATGCTAACTTTAATTCAACTGGAACCAGACCTATGGGCATAACCATGTGGGCAGTTACATTTACTGCTGTGAAGAAGACTGTGTCTCGCCTTCTTCTTTTAGTAGTTTCAATGGGCTATGGTGTTGTTCGCCCCACATTGGGTGGGATTACATACAAAGTTGCTGCTCTTGGCATCGTCTATTTTATTGCTTCAGAAGCTCTTGAACTTGTTGAGAATCTGGGAAATATCAATGACTTCTCTGGGAAAACGAGATTATTCCTGGTGTTACCGGTTGCCATACTTGATGCTACCTTCATCATCTGGATATTTTCATCCCTCTCTAGAACTTTAGAGAAACTGCAGGTAGCTGCTTCACTTTCTTGCTGGTCCAAGTAAATAATATGTTCTCTATGTTAAGTTGGATGTATCCACTGTGCTATTATTAGTATTCTTCTCCAAACCATGTTGTTTCTGTATATCATATAGCAATTTTTTCTCATTCTGAAAAAAAATACAAGGGCTTGTGTTACAGCCGTTTGCATTCTAGCAAAACCAGTAGTTTGTTGTATTTTATGCGAAGCATCCACCCAGTACTCAAACCTATGGCCATGTCTTCATCAACCAGCATCAGTGTTGCATGTTCAATGAAATTTTGGCTGTTTTACTGTGAAACCTATGTCCCGTAAAAATGAATCTCGGCCGATTTATTATCTGTTCTTTTTATTTTATCGTTTAGTCGTGACTTATGTGCTCACTGGCTCTAATTATACAACAGCTGCGGAGAAGCATGGCGAAGCTTGAACTGTATCGGAAGTTCACAAATTATCTAGCTATGTCGGTGCTTATCTCAATTGCTTGGATTGGCTATGAGGTATGTGTTACGCCAATTCTATTGCTGCAATTTGAGAATATAACCGCCAATGGTGAATGAAAAAACTCTTGGTGTGCATTTTTCCTATATATATCTACTTATATAGACTTGTCATATGATCACTAAACAACGCTTGTTTGATGCAAACTATTGAAGCATATAAAAGAAAATAGCATATCAACTATTGTGTCCTCTTCCACCTACTATATGATATCATTATGCACAAACATTGATTAGATATGACCATAGCATTTTACACATCTTATTCACTCATGGAGTTGTTTGACCCTTGGGAAAATCAGTAATCACCTTTATGCAGGTTATGTTGTTAAGTATGAGCTGACTTATTTTCTTGGTCCTGAATCAGCTATATTTCAATGCAACCGATCCATTAAGTGAGCTTTGGCAAAGGGCTTGGGTCATCCCTTCCTTCTGGAATGTCCTCTCATATGTCCTCCTTGCCATCATATGTGCACTTTGGTCGCCATCTCGTAATCCAACAGGGTATATTCCATTTGCTACGACGTTCACCAGCTTCTCATTTTAGTAGAATTATTTATTTGGGGAGTTTTGTGTACACAATCGGATTCTTTCACCTTGTGCAATCTTAAGTCTCTAACCTGCCATTATGTATTTTGTCCTGAATTTGTCTCTTGTTGAGATGATTCATATCCTTGAGTAAGCTATCTGTAACATATTATTATGAAAGTTTTAAAGGTTTTCCTTTAAAATCAACATTTTTACGATATTCTGAAGTAACCCGGTAGTTGTTGACTTCAATACATATGTTACTACAAACATGTGAGATGCTTGTTGATCTAAAGATGCAAGTGGTACACTTCTAAAAGTACAGTAATATTTCTCCCATTCTCGGTCTTTAGTAGTTTAATCTAATTCACACTATCTGAATATACATAATGACTCCTAAAACAAATATATTAACATCTTCCTACAACATGTTCACTCTTAACATTAGTTGATTCATACCATATGTAAAACACCACTTCAAACATGTAGCTCAACTTAGATAGGATGGAAAAGACTCCTGATTTCACAGAGTCTTTTGCATTGTTGTCTTGAATTATGAATCATGTGCATAGTTTAACTTCTGCTTTTTGTGGTGTTCTTGCCGTGTACAGATTCACATATTCAGAGGATACAGGTGACGAGGCTGATGAGGAAGGACTTTCTCTTGTGGGCAGTGCTGTTAAAGGAACAGGAGATATGGTGAACATGCATGTGTTTCCTGAGGATAAACGTGCATGAGAAGTTATTGACTTAGTGCAGCTGTACTCCTGGTGGAATGCTATGGTACGTCATCTTTTGTATTCTCAAAGTATGCAGATAGCACATTTGACTTTGAGTATGGGAAGCAGCTACCTTGCAAATATAGCTTGGTTAAAGAGTGTAGTACATATTTAGCTCTAGTTAGGGATTATTGATCGCACATTTGACTTAGTATGGGAAGCAGCTACCTTGCAAATATAGCTTTGATAACAGGTGCAGTACATAGTTAACTCTAGTTAGGGTTACTGATCATGCTATGCATGGTCATAAAATTCTTTTGACGTGCAACTTTGTTGTATATTTACACTCCATTCTATGTGAGTTCATGCTCATATTCATATCTTGCTGTCTCTGCACTCTCTCGTACCCCGCCTCTTGCTGTTTGTGCATACTTCATACTATTCTATAGCACACTGGCGTTTGTATATCATATTCCTCTGATCTAACATTAATGCACAGTGAGAGGCCTTCTCTTTTACATGCTTCAATCATCTTAGTGCTTGAGGTTTCTATTGAGCAACTATAGAACTGAAACTCACGTTTATTTACTGTGGCGAAGAGCAACAGGCCTGTTCCAGAATTGCCTGGTTTTTCTCCTTTTGCGAGGAAATTGTTTGTACTGCTATTTTGTAGTCGCATGAATCTTTTTGAGTTAAAACCTGTATCATAATTCAGTTACTGTTGTTTTCAAGTCTTAGCTGAGGCAGTTTTTGCAAAATATTTAGGATATCATGATCAGCATTGTTTTCCTTGATCAGAAGTTTTTGCATATATGAATCTCACTTATTCAAATCATTATCAGTGAAGTTTCAGTTCAACTATTAATCATCATGCTAACTAAACTATTTCCTCTTGTGCTGAACTGCAGTGAAGTACTGTACTGTTTTCCTCTGGATTCGTGGCTAGTTGAAGCTTGCGCGCGGTTCCTGATGTACAGGTGGTGACTTTGTGTTGAAGGATTTGACTTCCACAGAATTTTACCCGTATCAGTGATGACTACCCATACAAAGATAAATCTAAGTTACTTGTTTATGTCAAATGTGGGGTCACACTAGCAGCGGAGCTGATGGTGGTGGCATCTCCAACGTCGCCACTGAGCCAGTGGTGTATCAGCTCGAGACATCTCCCATCAGTTTCTCTGGATCATGTGATCCTTAGTTTTGATGGCCCCGGCTATTCCAGTTCTAGTTTATGCTGGTGTCGAGTCCAGAGTGACATATGAGTGCGCTCACAGTCGCACGCAGTTATATGCCAGTTCTAGTTTATTTGACGATTTCTAGTCTATCTTCTTCCTTAAATTTAAACAGTAGAAAATTTCAAATGAACCAGAGGTGACATATGAGTGCCATTCCACTTCACGCCCTAGTGTCTTCTAGAGTCAGGCATGGACCTGATTAGCTGGTGTCGAGTCCAGAGCGAGAAATTTCTTCAGAGCGGCTAAAGTTCAACCACAAGAACTATCTTCCATCAAAAGAATTTATCAAGACGACGTTTGCATTATGCACAAAGTTAGTTTTTAAGTTGTATATAGATCATTTGCATTTCTAAATCAGTTGATACGGTTTTCATTACTACCCAGCACACTCAGATGCCAAAAAGTCCGCAAAATAATCCACTGGGATACCCCAACAGTTTTACACAATTTATTTACATAGCTATCTTTTGATAATTTTGTGAGCAACATCGTTACCAGAACACGTACATTACTTCCAAGTCTATAAAGGACGATCATTTTATTCCAAAAGAAAAAAAACAGGATACTTGCTCTTTTAATCTGCAATTCTCTACTATGTAAGATTAAAGCACGACGTGTCGATCAAGGACTGAGCTACAGAACAAACAAGTATGAGATCTGTTTTAGCTGCACAAACTGAAACATTGAGGTGATGTCAAATCACAGATAAATAGCCAAGTCAAATCATGCAGATAAAAAATTGAAGAACATTTATCTCCAAGGATCCAAGCACATCTAGTGGCATGCAATTAGACTTGTGCCTAAAGAAAAGATTACGGTGTAATAATCAACAAGACAATAAACTAGCCGAAGACAGGGAAGCACAAAACAGTCACTATCTGTCAAGCAACTCAGCAATAAACCACAAAGAATGATACATAATGGAACGGCCACCCCTTTGCTGGACTTGGATTTCTGATGTTATGGGTCACAGGAGGAAAATGAATCATGTATCCTTTCAAAGCATAAAATTCCAACTAGACACACCACTAACTCTACCTAAAACCTCGACGAGGGGGAGAAAGGGAAAAATGGTTAACATATGGTCAGGTAATACAAAAGATTTGGCAAAGTGTGAAAAGAATCTGTATTTATGTACCTCTCTTTATTTCCTCCTAGCCACAAACCTATCTTAAATTACAGAGTATATATCATTTCCCCCGGTATCTGTACATTTGTCATCTGATTGATTTCTCAGCGCCCGATGGACGAAGCTGTTTGATGCCTACCCGTACAGTCAGTCAGTTCACAACTGCCGCTTCATCGCATTTTTCAGCCTCTTCTACAACCGGAATCCATTGTCTTTGCCGATTTGTGTCCTCATGTATAATCTAGTAACATAATTTGGCAAAACAAGAAAAACAGGCATAACAGACAGGTCAGAACTTATGCACATTGAGAACTTATCAGACTAATACTACGGGGAAACACTATGAGCTAGATAAAAGTGGAAGGAATGATTGTTACTTTTTAAGGTCAATTACAAATACAGTCATAATTCATAAATGCATGATCAGTCATAATTCATAAATGCATGGTTTGGCTGTAGTCAAGTAATGCAAACTGTGCTAGACATGGGTGATAGAAAACATGATAGGAATTTGTTGGCATATATCATATATCAGCAAGGAATAACACTTACCAAAAGAAATTCGACAAAAAATCAGCTCAACAAATGAATAAACACAGTTCCCAGACTGGGGGACAAACTAACTGCATGAATCCATTGTTGTTAGCTGATATCTCTTTCAGGCCTTGATCCCGACTCTTGAGGCAGCTTCTTTAACAACTCAGCTTCTCTTGCTATTTGAATATCAGATGGCCAAAAGGTCTCATATATTACTTTGCAAAGAAACCGAGGAAGCAACCCCAAGACTATAATTAGAATAACACTGAGCCAGTAAGTTCCTGAAGCAGCCATATTGTATATTGTCCTGCCAGGTAAGAACAGTCTTAGGCTTGTCACCTTTAGGACAATATAAGAGGGTTCTAGCAAGAAAGTCAAAGAGTACTTACCCGTAATTAGGGAAAACAGGTATAGAATCTATTAACACCATGCACAAAAATGTTGCAGCTATAGAGCCCCATATGGCAAGATGAGTTATAAGCACCCAACGCTGAATGTCCATGGCCAGATGAATATTGACAAGTATAACCACTGCAATTGTCCATAAACTTCCCATACTCCATATGTCCATTGTGCTGATACCGTATGTGAAAAAAGGGACATAGAAAAGGACAAGGCTTTGCCACAAGGTGTCTAGCATTGTGATCCAGAAGAGAGTCAGGTTGTAGGCCTCATTCCGAAGCCCTGCCTCATATAGTCTTGGATAATAAAGAAGGGTATTATGACTCAAGTCCTTGTCCAGAATACCAACCACTACTGTGGGAACTGATGTGTAGATAAGGGAATAGAAAACACTACTCCAATCTGTTAACGCAAGAGTTGCAGAATATGCAGTGTGCAAGATATACCTACACAAAATCATTGAACATTTTGGTCAACATACTTTACAAAATGCAAACAAAAAGAGAGGCCAAATGGGAGATTATGTATAGGGGGATTATGTACCAGAAGAGCATTAGCACAAAGACAGCATTCCGATAGAAGTTGTAGAGAATCATGTATGCCATACGCTGATAATTCCAGTGCCCGTGCACAAGCAGCAATCTCTTCAAAAAGCGAAACTGCCCCATAGCAAAATCTGAAGCCATCACTGCTTGGCGACCTTCTTGACCACAGATTCCAACACCAACATCAGCCATTTGTATCATTGAAACATCATTCGCCCCTGTAAATAGAAAACAAGATCACAGAAAAGCACAAACTGTCAATACTTTCAAGATCACTAAATAACGGAGAAAATAATTAGTACTCTCTTCACGATGAAAGGTAAGAAGATGACAAGTTTGATATACATCGAAAACTGAAACTGGACTCATTCTACTCATCCTAGAGTACAGTATAATTAGATCTCCAATTCCCACTCAAAGAAATGCACTAATTGTCAGATTCAGCAGATAGGTATAATTCTATAAAGCCCTACCAGTATATTAGTGAATTGTACTCTTGCAGAAAATGCAATGCACGAGATGTGGCCAGAATACAACAAAAAAGCATCCAGATGTTTAAGACATAAAATGTAGGTGCAACCATGTATTACTACCAGTATTCAGACTATCATTCATCATGTGATGCAATAAATGAGAATACTTATAGGATCACATAACTCGGTTCAGCTACAGCAGGAAAACTAAAAGAAAACCATCCACCTGCAAAGTTTACATTCAGTTCAAGCAAGTTTTCATGACTAGCAATTTGCACTAGATATTTTACCATCAGATGAGCATATTAACAGATAAGAAAGACCAATATGCTCGCTAATGATATTGCAATATGAATCAGATACATAATCTCACCATCACCAATCGCCAAAGTCATGTCACTTGTCCTGCTTTTAATTAAATCAACAATTCCAGCCTTTTGCAGAGGAGCAACACGGCAGCAGATGACAACCTTACAGGAGGTTGCCACGTCAAATAACTGCCCAATAAAAAGTTGGAAAGGAAATTAGTACTTTTAAGTACGAGGACATAATTTATGTTAGCAAACTTCGAATAGATACATGTGAAGACATGGGGCGTGCATTAAAAGAGTAAACAGGATCGCTGAACTGAAGCTATTGACTACATTTGGCCAATCAAAACAGAACACTAAGTAATCATTATTAAAAAAATAGGATACGAGTCGCAAACCTCTGATTCAAGATCTTTCTCTAGAATATAAACAAGGGAGTTTCCATCAATTATCAGTGCTAACTCGGTATAATCACAAGTTGGTGATTTCTCACTGTATTCTGACTTGTCATTAGCGATAACTCCAGTCAACTGCAGGTTCTGTGTTCCAGTTTCAGATACTTGACCATTGGAGGACCTTAATTTTGTAGCATCACCGTTGTACAAATCTTCCGTATTTTGATAATCCTTTCCAAAATCAGCTGACTTGATTCCATATTCTGCTTTAGCCTCAGCTAGAAGACGCCTGCACTCAAACTCTGAGGAACCATTTATGATAATTGAATGCATACTTTGAGTTAATAGGCGACATGATACACCAATCGATATAGCAGTTTCTTGCTTATCTCCCGTAAGAACCCAAACCTTGATTCCAGCCTGTCGTAGGGACTCAATGGCCTCAGGCACACCATCCTGCAACTTATCTTCAACTCCAGTTGCACCCAGAAGAGTCAAATTGCACTCTACGAGAGCTGCTGCCTGACGGAGCTTTGCTGATCTCTCTGTCATGGAGGTGCTAGCTTCTTCGTACCTTTCCTGCCATTCACTGAACTCTTCATCGCTCAGGTACTTTGAACCAATTACTAAGGTTCGTAGACCCTCTAAGGAATAATTTGACAAATGGTTTTCTGTAGTTTCTCTAATCTTGGCATGGAAAGAATCAAAGAGTCCATCATCATTCCCACTCTTCAAAATGCCAAGCATTGAAGTATCAGCACCCTTAACAAGAACCTTCACAGTGTCGTCTGGAAACCTTACAACAACAGACATTCTTTTTCTCACACTATCAAACTCATGAAGACCAAGAACATCCAACCTGTTTGGACAATTAATTTTCTTTGTAAAGTACAGGTAGAAGATTGTCAACAGGGACAAAATGAATTTCATGGTCAACTACGGCTGAAATTAAAGGTAGCTACAACATTGACACAAAGAACAAAGGATGTTCCAGCATTTACCTTATCCTCTCCCCTTGAACATCTATAACAATGTGGCCAGTTGTCCTTTCAATAAGCTTGTATCCGTAAGCGGAAGCCGCAATTACCAAGGCCTGCTCATCAGGTGATTCACCCTGGTAATCAATTGCACCAACCTCACTTAATTCACTTGTCAAATCAGAAGAACTTCCTGTGCTTACTGGAATGACAGTATTGCATGCAGCCAGAGTGAGGAAAAAATCATGGGCAGCGAGTCTTTCCTCCCCAAACAATGGTTCATTCAGAAGTGCTAGGAGTACTGAATCAACGTTGATCTCTGACTTGGGCTTTCTGTCATGTTGTCTCGAAGACTCTGCAGAAGGATACAAACTTAAGCATGGGTAGGTACACGATCAAAAGCTATATGAGGTTAGAGAATAATAAAATATCAGCTGAATTTGAGTCTTAACTAGTTCAAAATTTAAGGTTTGGCCATGTGACTAGAAACTTAAAACTAATTTAAGCTAATTAAGTTAAGTACAACATTTAGTAATTCAAACTGCAGAAAGGTGGATCTAGTTTCATCGACCGAATCTATTACCAATCATCAAGGTTGTTTAGTTGCTTCTATCAGAACAAAAGGAAAGCTACCACAAAATTAAATAAGAAATAAACAGTGAACTTGCCTGCAGTGGTTATTTCATGTGACGAGTCACTATTGACCTGCAAGGAGCTCCCATAATTCCTCCCGTAGATGCTAGCTTGCTGAAATTCCATCTTATTTTGTGTCAAGGTACCCGTTTTGTCCGAGAAGATATACCGTATTTGACCTAGGTCTTCGTTGATATTCAAAGACCGGCATTGAAATCTTGAACCTGAACTACTGTCATACATCCGAGTATCTCCAATCATAAAGTACGACTGACCCACTCTGACTAGCTCCATTGTGATGTATAGTGATATTGGTATCATTATCTGAAAGATAATCACAGAACTCAAGAAGGAGAAAAATATCTGCAACGAAAGGCCATAGAACTCAAAATCTTTTCTGTTTTCCCGACCAAACGTGTAGTACTTTCTCCTGTAGTACGGTAGCGCGTCAAGGTTTTTAGTATTTTTAAATAACCATACCCCCATCCCTGTAGCCACAACTGAGCATGTGATCAAGAGGAAAGCTGATAACCAAAGGGTTTCCCTGTTCATGTAACTCTCGAGATTGCTGCACTTTGAACGAGATATTGTACTGTTCAACATAGCTTTTGTCTCCTGACCAGCATAGACTACAACCCCAATAATCCATTCTGTGTTTTTTAGCTGGCACCCACGCAATACAATGTTAGATTGTCCAAGCGGAATCCTCTGACTATTCAACTCCATGGTAGCTGTAAACTCATAGATATTTCTGTTTGGTTGCTCACATTTGATCAACCCCAAATACGAGCTGTTGCGTATCATGGAAACAGTTTCCTGGCGAGCATACCTTGTTTTTAGGTTTGACTCACCATCCAGATTCATTGTTTGGATATAAGCTATACCATTTGGATCACTTGTACCCAGCAGGACCATATCACATGGCATCGTTTCATTTGAGTGAATTTTGACAACCTCCCCTACACAAACGCTTTTCCATTTTTTTGACCGAAAATCACCATGTTGGAGAACAAGTGCCTCTCGGTTATTCTCATTCCTGTCAGATCTGTGACGACGCCAGTCTTCATAACCATCTTTTATAGCAGTCACAAACAAGACAAAAAGTAGTGGGAACAGCGATGCGGTCCTTCCAAACACAGCTAAAGGAGGTAGCTGATTAAGAGCAGCAATAACTAGGAAGTATACATAGGCCAGACGGTGGAACTGGATGAAGAGGTTCTTAGGCAGGAATGTAATCAAAGTATACTTGCTTGTCCGAATCTCATTCCCTGTAAATTCATATCGATCGTTTGTCCTGTCAGGATCATTGATGTGAATTAGCCTTGGGTCATGCTCATGCTCAGATGAAAGCATGTCTTCAAATTGTGAGCTCTTGTTCCTGCCCCTAGGGGGTCGACTAGGTTTCTCCTGAGAGGAAGATACCACTCCTGTCTCTAGGGATGATGGAGAGCGCTGCATCTCCATTACACCACCCCAAGAAACCTTCCGCTGGCTCTCCTTCTGAGAGCATTCCACCGAGAGACGATGAAAGAAATGAGAATCAGCAGACTGGAAACGATCTGCCACCCTGCTCACATGAGGCTCTGCACAATGCCTTGGCACAGCATCCCCTTCGTCCGCAAGGTTAACAGAAGCAGTGTCACAATCCTCGTACACTGAAGAAGAGGCTGAATCAGCCCGGCAGAGGCAGCTCAATGAGCCCACCGATGACCGGGCAAGAGCCGTGGGCTTTGAAGGCGAGTCTGCACTTCCGGATGATGACAGGAGCAAGGGATCAACGGTACTCATGTATAACTGCCGTGTCCCGCATCATACCAGTAAGCCACTAGACCAGAAAGGCGAGTTCATACAGGACTTCAGCACACCATGTGCCGCACCCAGCTCGTACTTGGACGATTCTGCACCATGGACACCTCCCAGACTACAGATTTCTTCAGCCTACTGAAAGAAACAGGGAGCTCCAGTTTAATTTCCTCAGGCCATATATTACTGTGAGATCGATATATATCTGGAAAAAAAACTGGAAGCATAATTAAACGAGCTATATACTACTCAAAGCTGGGTCAAGCAATTCCACGAACTTGCCTTGAATGCACGTAGCTTAAAATAGAGCAGCTGAATTAGCACGAACTAAGCTTTCATTAAACCCCCCAACAGAATGGCACCACTTCCCAGCCCCTCAGCAACTAATACGAAACAAACCACAGACTTCGTTCGCGGAGGTTTTAAATCCTTCAAAATTCAAACTCTCTAATCCCTGAGCTGGATCAAACAAGCAACGACGCTTCCAGCAAAACGTAGTCGAAAAAAATCCGAAAAAAACGCATGGAAAAAGATCTCAGATCGCGCCAAACGGAGACAGTAGGGGGACCAGACAGAAACAGGACACGCACCGAAAAGGAGGCCTCCGGATCGGGCCAGGCCAATGCCGAGCTGAGCAGGGTCGCCTCCTCGCAGCGCGGGCCCCGGGCCGCGGGGCGGCGGATCGGCGGCGCGCTCCCGCGGATCTGATAGCGCGGCGACGGCGGGGACGGCGGCCGCAGCGGGGAGCTCCCGGCGTCGGATCCGGCGGCGGGCCGCCTAGGGTTTGGAGCTGCCGACGGCGACGAGCAGGAGGAGGATGAGAAGGAGGAGACGGCGGTGGGGGTGTGTGGTGTGTGGGAACTCTTTTCCTTTTTTTTCTTTTTTTCCGCTTCTTTTTTGCGCGCTCGCTCGCGAGATCGGGGAGGAGAGATGAGGAGAAGGTGGTACGGCTCAGTGGTGGTAGACGGGTGGAGGAGCGCGAATTATTCCCCCCATTCTACCTGTGATTTCTACGTCTGTGTACGTTGTATTTCTCGGGTGTTCCCGTTCTGCCCATGGGTCCGGGCCTTCCAGCCTCTAGGGACTCTACTGGCTTCTTGTTTTGGCGGTTAAAGAAAAAGTCTTTTTCAGCTTCTAGAGCAGATTTTGGGCCCAGAATCCCACAAGCCTAAAAGAATAGCTCCGATTTTGGCCAGTTTATTTCCACCGCAGAATCCAGTTCCTTTGTAAGCGTAGAATCGGGTGGAGGGTCGCTTCTGGACAGATTCCCGGGATTTTCCACCTGAGGCCGAAACATTATTAATGCTTGGACATGTCCTTCGTTGTTATTACGGAGGAATGCCACCGTAAAGAAAACAGCCCAACTCACTCAAACGCATCGCTCGACACCTCCATGCCACGTTCCCTCCTCACCCGAAGGAACCGCTAGGGTTCCTCCGTCGTCGTCGCCGCCGCCAGCAGCCTCCGTCGCGGAACCGGCCCCTGGCTCGCTTCTCCGCCGCGGACCGACGACTACAGCCCCGACCCGCCCCTCGCCACTCGCGTCCGCCGCTGACCGCCGCCCGCCGCCGCCGGCTGTCGCCCGCAAGCCACCCCATCTCCCCGATGTCGCCATGTCTTCCTCCCAGCCAGAGGCACCCGCCCAGGACTAGCAACTCTGTTGCCCGCCGCCGCCGCCCGCCACCAACAGGCCGTCCCCGACCTTCCCATGTCTTCCTCCCAGCCACCATGTCTGCTCGCTTCTGTTGATTCAATTCCAATGTAGTAGTGGACAACTAAATTAGAGTATAGTTACAGATACAATTGGATAGTTACAAATGACCAGCTTTGCAATTATAGATGAATTACAGTGTACTTCAATTACAATTTGCTTGTACCAAATGCCCAGATTTTGAATGTAGTTCAATAATGGTGTGTTTCAATTACAGTGTATCAAAAGCCTAGTTTTTCATTGTTGGACATGCTATTTCAATTATAGTTGTTGATTGTTGTTTAATGCTTGCTAACAAAATTAGTTTTAGTCTCAAATAATTGTTGCTACTATGGATTGATGATTGGGGGAACTACAGACATTTCACTACTCAACACATCACACAAGCCAACTGTGTAGAAGCCGAAAAGAATGGAAGTGAGCAGATTCTATCAACTTCTCCCCACCACAGCTTCTCCCCACAATCTCCCAAAATCTAGCTTCTCTAGAATCTTAAGCTAAAAAGAAGTCGGCTTAGAGCTGCTCAACCAGTTTCAACCTCTTTCGGTTGAATGAAAAATTGTCGGTTATATGTCACTATGTTTCAAACAGAAAGCAAGTTTCCTCGGTTTAATATTTTATTACTCTCTCCGGTCCATATTAATGGGAGAGAATGATACAGGCCCCCCGGGGATCGCGTCCTACCGTCCTCCTGGTCGCGAGCCGTTGGATCAGACTGGATCCGGCCGTCTATTAGTCGCCACATGTCCCCGCTATGTCTCGCGTACAACGATTTGCTACACGCTCTCGCGTAGAACTCGCGTCGTCAGTTCCGTTTTTGGTCGTCAGTTCTTTCCTCGATAGGCGACGACAGCGGAGGAGAGGCGATCGCGGTGCGACGCCCGCGTCGCCGCCGACCGCTTCGTCCTCAACCGTCGCCGACCACGGATTCTTCTTCGGTTCGTTGTCGCACGCTACACTCTTCTTCTTCCCGCGCGAGATTTCCCTTTTCTGTCTCTGATTTGGTTTCAATTTCTCGCAGAAACCCTAGGCAGCAGGGTGATGGAACCACCGCCGACGACCGATGCGGCAGGAGGGAGCACCTCCGGCGGTGGAAATGTCGATGTGAGTATTGATTCATCCTTTTCCCCTTATAGGTTGCTTGTGCGTACTTGGGACCCGTGGGGAATGTTCATGTTACATGTAGCTAGATGCGGCTCTGATTAGATTTGGTTTGTGTGGTGGATTCGTGGTGACTAGATGCAGATAACAATATGCAGCATAGTGGGTTTCTATGTTAGTTGTTTCCCTATTTTGTGTTGTCTGAGTAGTACATTGTTGCTAGTTTGTGTTGTAGCAATTGCTACTTCTGCACTTTTTGACAGAGCCTCTTTTTAGTAGGTATTAGTGGAGACTAGATGATGTTGTTTTGCTCTTTTCAGTAGGTATTTGGTAGTTCTTCTTTTAGTACTAGGATTTTAGTAATTGTGCTCTCCGAGTAGTAGGATTTTGCTAGTTAGTGCTATAGGATTTGCTACTTGTGCACTTTTTCAGCAGGATTTTGATACATGTTGTGATCTGCTATATAGTTGCTAGTTAATTGTTTCTATTTGCTACGTGTAGCCTTTAAGTAGTTTTTTGCTACTTTTCGTGCTTTTATATGTTGACATGCTACATCTAGTTTTTTTGAGGTTGGCTTGCTAAGTTTTGGGTTGGATGATACATGTAGATTTTTTTGGTTGCCTTGCTAAATTTTAGCAATTTGGTTTGCTCCATGTAGCTTCTTTTTCGTTTGCACGCTTTTTTGTTGGTGGCATGCTACATGTAGCTTTTTTTTTTGGAGGTGAAACTGGCACGTTGACCATATATTTTGCTACATGTTGTGTTGCAGGTTGCTCCGGATGGTAAGAGCATGTTGTGCAAGAGGAAGAAAGTTGTGGTCAGTCGCAAAAAAAGATGAGGCTATGAAGAAGGCCAAGCATGAAATGTGGATGTCAAAGGACAGGTTCGGTGCTAAGCGGTTGCGCAGCATTGCAGACGGCCTTAGTCCAGCTAAGAGAGCAATTATTGAAGAAAAGAGTGCATTCAAAGCCTTGCTGAATGTGGCTCCATTCAGGATTCCTAATGAGCTTGTTGACTTTGTTGCTGGTCATATAACTCCTCGTTTGCGTGAGTACAAGCTTCGGAAAAAACAGATGGTTTTTACCAGGGATATGGTGAGGAAAGTTTTTGGAGTCCGATGCGGGAACAAGCCAATCGATTTTTCCATCACTAGAGGTGCAGAACTTGATGGTGTTCGGGAATTGTACCATGCTGGCAATAAAAGGGCAGATATAGCTACTCCTGCTGATATCCTGAAAAAATGTGAAGATATAGATGAGGCAACCATCATTCGTACATGGGATCTTCTCAGCCTGGGCACTGTTGTTTGTCCTAAAAGTTCGAACCACATACCATTGAAATATGTTGCTCTCATGGCTAACCCAACCAAAACTGATGAGTATGAATGGGATGAGCATATATTGGTGTTAGCGATGCAATCGGTGAGCAACATTCAGAAGAAGAGGAGAGAGCTTGTTTTGCCAAAGGACTCTAGCACATTTGAATTCTGGATAATTGGTCCATTTGTTCTTTTTGTGGTAAGTAGTGTCTCTTGGGTGTCTCTCGGGTCATGTTACAATTTTTAATTTCATTTGCATTGTTTTTTGGTGGTTCCTTAACAATGTTTTCGCTTTTTTGTAGATTGCATATATGGACCATTTGGATTTCCCACCGATGGATCACAACTTTGACAAGTCATTGCCTAGAGTATGCTCTGTTAAGTCTAGTGACTTTGCATTTGTTGTAGAACATGACTATGACAGGAAGGTATTGAACAACACTACAATTTTTGGGAGGCGAGAGGTTGGACACTTTACACTCTCAAACATTTACTTTTTTCTTCTTTTGCTATTAATCCTATTGACATGACTTTTTCTTTTTGCGTGCAGTTTTTGCCGCTGTCCTTGACGCCTTATGGTAGTGCCACTATTGGTGATCATGTGAACCAAACCTCCCAAGCTGAAGAAGCTGAAGTTAATCCATCTGCCTCATTGAATGAATGGCTAAATTTCCCTAGTAGCCAGGATTTTTAGGTATAATAGATGCTACATTAATGTTTTGTTTTTGCTACTTTAGTTCACAGATTTTGCATCCACAGTATTATTGTTATGCTATAGTGAACTTATGTAGATGTTTTCAACTAGTATTCAAAGTGTTCTGCTGCACTACTGTATTTATTATTGCTATTTTAGTGCACATCTTGTGCTACTTTATTTTTCTGTTCTGCTACAACTTATACAGCCACATCATGTATGTGTTTCATGTAGTATTCAAAATTATCTGCTGCATTAGTGTATTATTATTGCTACTTTTGTTGCATCTATTCTGCTACCTTAGTATTTTTTTGATTTGCTGCCTTAGTGTTTAGTAGATAACAATATGCAGCATGTGTATATAAAAACTTTTTATGCTACATTAATTTTATTTTGTTGCTACTTTACTTTTAAATTTTTGCTACAATACTTATCTTCTTTTGCTACCAATTTTTCAATCACCTTTGTAGTTGTGTCAAACTGTATTACAACTATTTATGCTACATTACTTTTTTTGCTATTTACTTTCACAAACTATGCTTCATTGGTTATATTCCTATGATGTTGGCTTTTCCATGCTTACTAACATGCTTATATTGTGTTGTTGATAGGTTCCCCCTTGTTTCAAGCACTTGTATGAGAAGCACAAGGCAATTTTTAAAGTTGATGTTGATGAAACAATGAAGAACTTCTCTGCTAGTCTGAAACGCATGCCGGCTCAACGCATGTCTGCACTTTTGGTTGATGTTGAAGAAGCAAGTAAAAAAGGAGTTAGGCCAAGTGTTGTCTTCCCTACCAATACCTCATGTTGTGATGATTTATCAGAGGAGGAGGATGATTTAGGAACAGAAGACGACGATAATGACTTTGCTGCATCAAAGCATGAGGATGATGGTGCCACTGAAGCTGCGGGTCATGAGCATGCTGATGCAGCTGCTGCTGCTGCCGGGGAGCATGATGGGACTACGACATCTGTTGAGGATCATGATGGCGTCGCAGCTGCTACTGGGGAGCATGTTATTCCTGTAGCAGCTGCTGAGGAGCTTGCTCGGGCAGGAAAGCGTGTTACAATGCAGCCTATTGCAACAAAAGTAGTTGATGTACCGCAAACAACAATAATTCTAGATTCTACGACCAAGGGAGCTGATGCTACTGAGCAGCCTGATGTTGTTAGCCCTGATAGGTCGCCAATTCGCAGCAGCCCTAGGAAGGATATTTCTGATGCAGCATGGAGTAGTGCTCCAGATGCACCCTCGTTTGATCTGTTTGAACCCGGGACCGAGGAATATGCAGAGTTTTGCGCTTCGCAAGCTCTCCAACCTTCCAAACCCAACAATGACCTGACTGCTACTGTTTCAAAAGCCTCAGAGACTATTTAGTCAACACCTTCCACTTTGGTCGAGCCTACAACACCATCTGATCCTATTCCAGCTGGTATGAATGATTTTGTAGCATTTCTGCACCTTCATACATATGCTCCTGATTGTTTTCCTTTATATACAATTTGTTTTTATTTTTGCAGTTGTTCTTAACATTGAGTCAAGTGCTAAGTTAGATGTTAGTTCTGGTTTGGTGACACATGAGAAGAAGACCAGGTATAAGAGGGCTGCCAAGGGAGACCTCACACCTCCAAAGTTGAAAAAGAAGAAGGTATCTCATGAGGTGGATCAAACTTACTCCACATTTGTGATGCATGGTCGGAAATTCAAGAACCTCGCAAAAGATAGGGCACCATAAGTATTGTTTGAACATGCTTCACTAGTTCATTTTGTGGCTACATTTAGAGTAAAGTATTTTTACTAGTCGACAGTAAAATTTATGTTTTGCTACTCTATAGTATTGCTTTTGCTACCTTCTAACTAAGTAGTTGCTACATGTGTTTGTTTGTTTTGCTACTACTATTATTTACATGTCTGCTCTCTGTTTCATTAAAACCTTATGTTGTTGAAAATATTTGCTACTTTACTTTATTTTTTTTGCTACCTTGTATTTAACTTGTTGCTACTACCCATTAACGATGTTTTGCTTTTGTTGCTTTGTGCAGTCCACCTTTTGTGCAGATTGGGCAGTACTACACCTACTACAAGACTTTCATGACATCTCTTAGGCTGCGACAAAACCTTGATAGTGAGTTGATGAATGTGTGGATCGAGAAATTCAACCACGAGTCTGCTGTTATTACCAAGAAAATTCGTGCCAGAAGAGGAAATACGCTTTTACGCAGCACATTGTGGTAAGATGTAAAGCATTGATTTTTGTTTGCACAACATTCATTACAGCTGTTCTGCTATACTCCCTCCGTCCCAAAATGTAAGGCGCCTAAGCTTTAGTCAAAAATCAATATCTTCTAAGTTTGACCAAGTTTATATGAAAAAATATAAATATCTACAATATCAAATGGACATTTTGAGAAACTATACTTTCTAGTGAATCTATTGATATAGATTTGGTATTGTGAATGTTTATATTTTCATGTATAAATTTGGTCAAATTTAAAATATGTTGACTTTTAACTAAAGCTTAGGCGCCTTACATTTTGGGACGGAGGGAGTACTACTGATATTTTTTGCTACTTTACTCTATTGATTTTGCTACCATAGTAATATTTTACTTGCTACCAATTTTTCATCATCAGGGATGAAGCTTTTTTAAGCATGTATATTATGTTCTGCAACATTAGTTATATTTTTGTGCTACTTTTATTCCTTCATCTTGCTACAACACATTTATTTTTTTGCTACCATATTTCTAGCCCCATGTAGGTGTGTTACCTTTTTGATGCTACATTACTATTACTGTATTGCTACTTTCCTACACACATGATGCTATATTAGTTATAATTATTTGCTGCTAAGTAACATAGTAGCAATTCCTAAATAGTTTTTTGGTGCTTACTCATCTGACATCTTCTTTTCTTCCACAAAAACAGGAGAAGCTCATTGTTGATCCAAAGTTATTCAATGCAAAAGCATGTATGGATGAATTGAAGGAAGAGAATACAAAGTGCAAGATTTTCAAATGTGACCTTGTGAGTTAACATCCTCTTCCTATCTTGTTCAGATGTGCTTCATTCTTTCACTTTTTGCTAGCTTATGTTGCCATACATTATGCTAAATCATTGTATTCTCCTTGTTACAATGTAGCTATACTTTCCTATTGTGAAACTCAACCATTGGGCAGTTCCATGTATCAATCTAGTAAAAAACAGATACACATTTTTGATTCAATGAAAGGTGCCAACGAGGCTGGTTTGTTGGATGAAAGTGCACGCAATCTGGTTAGTACTTCTTCTGTAGTTTCTTTATTGTTGTGCTTTTTGGTTGATGGAAGAGTAACCATACAATGTTTCTGTTCTTCATTGTAGTACAAAATTTTTCCTGATCTTGTCAAACAGTCGAAATTGGCAGATAATATTAACTTTGACACATTCCTACTAACCAATCCCGATCATCCGCAGCAGACTATAATGTAAGATTTGCTTCCTATCAATCCTTATGACATAGTTTACATAGCATAGTTTACATAGTATGCTACCTTAGAATTCTACACTTGCTACCTATATTTCTTGCTTGCCCTTTTTAACATATCTAATTGTTTGTTTTCTTGCAGATTTGATTGTGGATTCTTCTGCATCCTCTTCATGGATAATTTCACTAGAAAGGTTATGGCTGAATTCGAACAACGCAATACCCGATCTGAGGAAGGTTATTGCATCAGATTTGATCGAGGCAAGACAAAACAAAGGATCCATTCAACAACTCATGGATGATGAGTTGCAAAAGAAGCGTAGCTAGGGGAGAAACTGTTTGAGCATGTGAAAGGCAGTTTGTTGGAACTTTATTTTGTGATCTTTTAGTATTGTAATCTTGCACTTGTATGGACAAAAACTCATGTAAGCGTGGATGTGTTTTTGTGTTCTCGCAAATTGTCATGTCGAAATGATATGATTGTCACAATATTATCTATGGCGGAATTGCTAATATTATCTATCTCACAAATGATGCTGCAAGTGTTTTAGTTTTACTAAAAATAGAAGTATTGTTTGTGCTACATACATGTGGCAGAATTGATACATATGAAAATTACTCCAAACATGTTGTCATTTTTTTTGACTCGACACATCTGTTTACTTTGCTACATATGTATAAAAACATTGCTACATGCATGGACATCTTGTGCTACCGACTTGTCCAAAAAATGCTACAGGTTTCAACACAAAAATGCTACAAGCTGAATACTCTTGCTTCCATCATAAAATACACCAACAACATTTTGCTACCTACATTTCCATAATTGTTATATATAAGAACAAACATGAACCACAAGATAAACTGTATGCTTCAATTGATCAATAATTTTGCTATCATCAAAAGTATGTCATATCACAAAACATGTCATGGGCTATTAAAACAAGATAGCATCAGGATGATGCTACATGTACACTGAATATATGCTACACAATAGCTACAACAGTGCTACACCTGCTAGTACATGTAGCTGCATGGCTAGAGTTTCAACTCTATTTTCGCAGCATTGCCTGCAATCAAAGCTTCCATGTAGACGCATTGTTGCACTGTGTGATCTTCTTCATGGCAGTATGGGCATTTTCGCTTTCTTGGCTTCCTGTTTGTGTTTGTTGTTGCATCAGTAGTTTTCTTCTTCTTTGGCTCTTGAGCTTTTTTCCTTCTCTTTGCATTTTGCTTCATCACGAAGCTCAACCAATGGTTTGTTTCGCTTCAACTTCTCGGTTGGTCGCCCTTTTGGCTTTACCCTCGCAGGGTTCTTCAATGTGCTACTAGGAGCATCATTACATTGATTTTCTTGCTGATTTTTGTTTTCATCATGTTGTGTAGCAATACCTTCTTGTGGTTGAACATTTTCTGACCATCCTTCTTGCTGACTTTCTTCTTGCTGCCTTTCTTCTTGTTCCGTAGCATTTTTGGGTTTCCTCATGGTTGCTACAATCTGACTTGCCTCATCAATCATTTTGGAAACAACAACATATGTTTCATCACTGAAGCAAGCATCCGAAGCGAGCTCATTCATCTTTCTGCACAAAGCATTATACTTGAGAGTATTTGTTCCTGAAATCCCAAATCTGATGCTATTTATCCCTGGATCAGGTGCAGGTGTTGAGGCTGCAACAGACCACCTATGAAGCATGTACTTATCCGGAATTTGCTGCACATTCAGATGCACCATCACCCTTACTATATGAGGGCATATAATGCCACACATCTCAAATGTGTTGCACCCACACTTGTAGCACTTATCATTAAGAACAACTTGAACCTGATATGTTTTGACACCATAACCGTGGTTTGGAATGAGGTCAAAACACATGCCCTCACCCTCTGCCTACACTGGGTAAAACCTTGTTGATTTCTCAATCATCTTTTGGAACCTTGTAAATATCTCCCTAGTATAGAACTCTAGCCCCTGCTTTTCAATGTTGTAACTGAAAAAATTATGTTGATGAAAGCACTATCAGAATGATGCTACATCAGGAGTTTTGTTTTGCTACAATAGTTGTACAAACATGCTACAAGTGTTTAAAGAAATGCTACTGAACATAAATCTGCAAGGTACAAACTCACCTCCCCCATAGTGGTGTCGTCGTTGTATCCATTGTGAATGCTGCATTATCTTCTCGGTCTAGCATCAGGTTTTGGCACAATTCATATTGCTACACAAAGTTCCAACCCGAGTCACTTGGGCGAATTAATGTTTTGAAATAGGAGTTTAGTCCTTCATATCTCCCTGTTGTGCTTGTAAATGGAAAGAAACTGTGTCTGAAGTAGACAGGCGCCCATGACTTTCTGCTCTTCCACATATTCTGAAGATGTGTGTTCTCAGCCATAGCAAAAGTTTGCAACATATGCTGCCAGCATATCTCAAATTCTGATGTGGTGTCCGTGCTATAAATGCATGAGTAGAATGCTGCAGCAAAAGCACTACCTTCTACCAAGTGTCGACCAAGCTTTTTTCTTGCTAATCTCAGCACATGGAAGATGCACCATCTGTGAATTGAATCAGGAAATATGTTTGAAATTTCTGTTGCCATTGCATGGTCCTGATCTGTCATAATATGGTCTGGAGCCAAACCGTTCATTGCTTCCTTGATTTTGTTGAATACCTAGATGAATGTGTCAATTGTTTCATTTGGTAGCAAAGCACAACCCAACACAATTGTGTGTGTGTGGTTGTTGATGCCCACAAGTGGAGCAAAGGGCATGTTGTACTTGTTGGCACAAAATGTAGTGTCAAAAAACACAGAGTCCTTGTACTTGGGGTACAAGGCCCTTGTCCTGCCATCAACCCAAAATAGAGATGTTACTACGTTGTCTTTGTCCACCATCTTATCAAAGAAGAATGTCGGGATCTCTGCTTGTCTCCTTTCAAAGTACTCAATCGTCATGCTCATGTCTCGTTGCGACACTTCCTCCCGTAGCATAGTTCTAATCTTGGACATATTACGCCTAACATAACCGAGGCACCTCGCTTCACCACCGTGCACACTTCCGAGGCATCCCATCATTTGTACTGTGGTTATGTTTTGATTATGCAAAGTTTGTATGAACTGAAAGTCCTCCTCAGAAACTTTCCTGTGAGATCGGTAGTAGCATCTTCTCCCAATTTGCTTCACCAGTTGGTGTGTGTGCTCTACATGGAAGACCGTTACAGTCCAAATTCCATTCCTCTTCCCAACTAGCATTTTAGCTTTACAATCATGCCGAAGCACCCTGTTCTTTTGCCTAATGTCTTTAACATCCATCTTGAGGCTAGCTTGTTTGCTACGTGACTTTTGTGCAGTAAAATGACTCATGTCCATGCTCTCACCTTCTCCAAAAGTAGCAACACCATATGTATCCTTAGTAGCAATTTTTTCTTCAACAGCTGGTTTTCCTGCATGGACACACTCAAATATCCTACTAAGAATTGCATCCTTTGATGCACCTATCGCTGTGCTATACTTGGTGTTTCCAATTCTTGAGCCAAAACCAAGCTTGAAAGCATAATCATTGTACACTTGTTTTGCTACTTCAAGGTCGTCAAATGTCATACCAACATACGGAACAAGAGGTTGCGAGCAAATCTCTTCACCAGCAGCAAAAGAAGCATTGCCACTTGTTGCACTTTCTGCCCTTGTAGCAAACTCTTGACCAGAGTTTCCTGCAGCAACAGGACCTTCAGAAACAAAATCGGGTGTAGTAAATGCTTCAGCGACGTCATATCCTTCAACACCATATCCTTCAGCTGGCTGGTTGAGGTCAAATCCTCCGAGTATGCTATCAAACACAAACCCCTGAAATTCAAATAGCAAAAGTTCAGTATGAAACCTTTTGCTACATGATAATATGTTGAAGCTTTTAAACCATAATTGTGCAACCTATTAACATGAAGCAATTCTAGGTGCTGCATAATAGTACTATAGTATATGTACAATACAGTACATGTTAGTTTTTTGCAGAGTAGCAACTTTGATTCATCAATAATATGTTCTACTGATTTCACCTACTAAATTTGGTACACTACATTACACTACTTTACAGATTTTTGCTACTGTTTTCACTGCTGCTTTAACCGATTTTTTGCTACTGATTTCACTGCTACTTAACAGATTTTTGTTACTTAGTTTGGTACACTGCATTACATGTTCTACTGATTTCACTGCAGCATTATGCTACAATGTACCATTTTTCTGCTACCTAGTAGCACCATCTGAAGCAACAATGGTGAGAAACCCTAAATTAGGAAGAGATGGAGTGCTCACCGACGGAGCTGGTTGTTCAAGCTCAGGATCTTGGTTGAAAACCACCAGGGGATTCATGTGCTGGGCTTGATTCAGATGCAGCAATGGCCTCGCGGCAGCGGCGCTCGCTAGATCGGAGTCATGGCGCCGTCGTGTGGCAGGGTTCGATCCGCCGCTCGAAGAGATGATTGGCGGAGGTCTAAGGTGGTGAGGATGGCCAGAAGGTGGGTACAATATGGAGGAACGAAGGTGGCTCATCTCCGGCGCCACGAGAGGAGATCGGCGCCGCGTCACCCTCCGTCGTCTTCCTAGTGACGCCTCTCCTCGCGACCGTCCCGCGATACGTCTGATGTGTAATTTTGCTACAACGAAGCGTTTTTTGCTACCGTGTAGCAAAAGCGGGAATGACTACTACTACAGGTGAGATTAGACGGTTCGGGTTGTGTCGATCGGACGGCTCTGGACCCGGGGGATCGCGGGGATCTATCCCCCGGGGGACGCGTAGCACGACCCATATTAATGTTCTCAACTTTGTCTAGATTTGGATGAATCTAGTCTAAATCATTACTAGGTATATCTGAATCTAGATAAAGTTGAGAACAATAATATGAACCGAAGGAAGTATTAAAAGGAAATCGAACAACAACCAGGCTAGCTAGGTTCGATAACAGGTTCGGCAAAGGCATTGACATGCCTACAAGAGTATAAACCTGACACACGCCGAAAAAGAGATCCAACCATCAATAAAGCCCACAACACATAATTGACATTCTTATTGACATGACTAACCACACAAAACAACTGATGCAGTCAGCTCACACGATCCGAACCACATTATTTGCATTATTAGTCATATACAAGAAGCTAGCTTGGGACAGGTTCACTCCTCTTGCCCCCTCCCCCTCCCCTAGGCGACAGGGGCGACCACCAGCACGACCCAAGCCCCTAGCGACATCTTTCCCTCCTCCTCGTGTCGTTGTCGGCAGGGCCGAGCCAGCAAAATCAGGAGCCCTGAAACTATAAAATAGACCTTATCTCAATATAAAGATAGGTCTAAAGAACAATTATAGTGTACGCTGATAAACCCATTATAACTTAACTATCACAAGCACGAACTCTAAACTTCTTTGCTTCTGGTAAATAAAAAAGAAAAACTAAGCCATTATTTATCAGTCAACTCTGCCAAGGGAAGCTAAAACATGACTCCAACTACGACAAACCTAAGAACAACTTTTCTAACTTCGTTCTGGGCTATTTGCCTTTCCTTCGAACCATCTCTAGAACCATATCGCCAATCCTTTGAGGAATACAATAATATTATACCAAATTTATCTCACTCTCCATAAATTAAAATCTTAGTGATTAATTATATAATTTGAGTCTAAAAAGTTAAGGCATTTTAGCGTAGTTTTTATGAGAAGTTAATGTATTTGTTTCAAAAGTAGGTATATTTGTGTTTCTTCATACATGCAGAACAGTTTGTGAAAATGCATAAAATATTTGCCTGATAGGCATCAATCAGAATAGGAAAATGGGAGATTTATACATGGAGAACAATTTGTGAAAATGCATAAAGTATTTGCATGATAGGCATTGATCAGAATAGAAAAAAGGGAGATTCATACATGCAGAGAAAATGCGCAAAATATTTGCCTGAAAGGCATCAACCAAGGAGAGATTCATACATGCATGACAATTTATGAAAATGCGTAAAGTATTTGCCTGAAGGCATCAACCAAGACGAGATTCATACATGCAGAGCAATTTATGAAAATGCGTAAAGTATTTGCCTGACAGGCATCAACCGAAATAGAAACCATGAGAAAACAATAATGTAAACGAGGAGTAGCCAGGCGCAGGAATCGAACTTGGGACTGCATTCAGTTATCTGGACAAATGACAACACCAGTTGGCATGTAAATATTTTTTGGATACCTATTGAAGTATATCGTGTATAAAAGGTGGAGAAAAAATATTGGTCCCCCAAAAAATTTGGGCCATGTGTGGCCGCACAATCCGCACTCCCGTCGGCCCGGCCAGACTGAGTTAGAAGAATTGCACATTTGCATGGCAAGGACTCTACAAGGGTCATACTCGAGAGTGTAGTGTGATACTTGATGCTACGGCAAATCATGGTCTCTGGATTTGGCACACTTTTTTTGGCATGGCGGGAACTAACAATGACATGAATGTGTTGTCGTGCTCTTCGGTGTTTGCAAGGCTGACAGAGGGTCATTCTCCGGCCATCAACTATGTGATCAATGGTCACGCATACCACAGAGGGTACTATCTAGCAGATAGTATCTATCTATCTTGGTCTAGATTTGTGAAGGCAATCGCAAACCCTCACACGGAGGACTCTTGGTTGGCACAATGTCAGGAGGCTTGCCGGAAAGATGTCGAGCAGGCTTTCGGTGTGCTCCTGCAATGTTTTGCTACTATTCGGTACCCAACTCTCACCTGGTTGGAGCCTCAGATATGGGAGGTTATGAACTATGTGTGATTGTTGCATGTAAAATGCATACATGAACTTTGTAGTTGTTGATATAAATTCCCACATATTTGCTACATATATTATCTTATATCCATATTTTACATTGATTTCTAGGGATTTACCAATGATCCCTTTTATTTTGGTTATAACTCTACACGAAAGGAAAACCTTGTTTTGTATTTTTACCTTTCAGTGACCTAAACAAAGTCAAATGGAGTTGGGATTTCGGGAGCGTAAATATTTCATCAAGAGAATCACCTAGAGCACTTGGACCTCACCAGATGGACCAGGAGGCCCAAGATGGACCAGGTGGCGCGCCCAGTAAGGGTGGGCGTGCCACCCAGTACCCAGTCTCTTTTCCTCCTCAGCCATTAATTTGCTTCAATCTTTCGCCTACCATTTCTGTATGACCTAAAAACCACTATATAAAGTGTCCCTCAGGAGTTCCATGAAGGGAGACGCCATAGAAACACTGAAACACCAAAACAGAGACAAAACTAGTGAAGATTGGAGGTGGAAACTCTTGCTGGAAGGATGTCGAGCAGGCTTTCAGTGTGCTCCAGCAACGTTTTGCTATTATTCGGTACCCAGCTCTCACCTGGTTGGAGCCTCAGATGTGGGAGGTTATAAACTATGTGTGATTGATGTATGTAAAATGCATACATGAACTTTGTAGTTGTTGATATGAATTCTCACATATTTGCTACATATATGATCTTATATCCATGTTTTACATTGATTTATGGGGATTTTCCAATGATCCCTTTTATTTTGGTTATAACTCTATACGACAGGAAAACCCTGATTTGTATTTTTACCTTTCAGTGATCTAAACAAAGTCAAATGGAGCTGGGATTTCGGGAGCGTAAATATTTCATAAAGAGAATCACCTAGAGCACTTGGACCTCACCAGATGGACCAGGAGGCCCAAGATGGACCAGGTGGCGCGCCTAGTAAGGGTGGGCGTGCCACCCAATCTCTTTTCCTCCTCGGCCATTAATTTGCTTCAATCTTTCGCCCACCACCTCCGTATGACCTAAAAACCACTATATAAAGTGTCCCTCGGGAGTTCCACGAAGGGAGACGCCATAGAAACACCGAAACACCAAAACAAAGATAGAACCAGTGAAGATTGGAGGTGGAAACTCTTGCCTGAAGGATGTCGAGCAGGCTTTCGGTGTGCTCTAGCAACGTTTTGCTATTATTCGGTACCCAGCTCTCACCTGGTTGGAGCCTCAGATGTGGGATGTTGTGAACTATGTGTGATTGATGTATGTAAAATGCATACATGAACTTTGTAGTTGTTGATATGAATTCCCACATATTTGCTACATATATGATCTTATATCCATGTTTTACATTGATTTATGGGGATTTACCAATGATCCCTTTTATTTTGGTTATAACTGTACACAATAGGAAAACCCTGTTTTGTATTTTACCTTTCAGTGACCTAAACAAAGTCAAATGGAGCTGGGATTTCAGGAGCGTAAATATTTCATCAAGAGAATCACCTAGAGCACTTGGACCTCACCAGATGGACCAGGAGGCCCAAGATGGACCAGGTGGCACGCCTAGTAAGGGTGGGCGTGCCACCCAGTCCCTTTTCCTCCTCGGCCATTAATTTGCTTCAATCTTTCGCCTATCACCTCCGTATAACCTAAAACCACTATATAAAGTGTCCCTCGGAAGTTACACTAAGGGAGACGCCATAGAAACACCGAAACAACAAAACAGAGACAAAACTAGTGAAGATAGGAGGTGGAAACCGCTGGAGCCGCCGCCGGAGGGATCTCTACCTTCTCCAATGTCTCCACCATCATCAACATGATGAAGAGGGAGTAGTCCACCTCGTTAATGTGGGTTTGTGGTAGTAGCTTGATCTATGTCTCCCTTGTTCTTCATAGATCTAGTACCATATGAGCTGTCCAACATAATTATGGTCATATATATATTTCCTATGTGGTGGATCTTTATTCTATGATTTGATATATGAGATTGGAACCTATTATGTGTAAGATGTAATGATAGATGCATATCATGTACCATGTTCTTAAGTAATTGTTCTGATCCAACTTGTATGCAAGATCATGTGTAGGGAGAAGTGTGTATTAGATGGAGTAGCATAGTGGTAGTGATTGAATAGTGACAACAAATTCAAAATCTACTAAGGTATTTACCTTTCTTTTACTGCCTCACTAGAGATAAAGTGAATTCATGTTCTATAATTATCTTGTGACAACTAGATAATCTTGTTTGATCAAGGTAGCATATATGTGATTCAAACATCATGTCAAATTACTTAAGGCTATACTATGTTGATTCTTAATTTAAGATTGCTTGGAGTTTTCCCTTTCTTGAGGAGTATAAGAGAGATGTGTTGCATCATATCTATGTTAGAACGTAATGCACATATCAATGCTTATCAAATATGTGTTAAAGTTCCACCAATATTATGTCTTTGATGAATTGTTTCTGTCCATTTCAACCCAAAAAGAGAGTAGACAAGTGAACCCATGAACCCTCGTCCATTTTAAACCATAAGAAGCACCTTTCCAACACAACTATCACGCTTTATATATTCTGCAATTTATTATTTCGAAAATACAAAAATATTTTCTTCACTTGCAAACACACACAAAACCCCAAAACAACTATCTTTTATTGTTTTTATCTTGCTTGCCTAGTTTTTACTTGTTTTATTTTATTTTATATTATTGTTATTTCATATTACTAATAGGAAACCTTGTGCTTGATAACCACACGATGGAGTTGGGGACACAAGACAAAAACTTTGTTTTGTAGGTTACTAGAAGAGCAGAAGAAGCATCAACCCCTTGCTAATTCCCTGAGAGTTCGATATAAACTTTCGAGTCACCCTTGTGGGGAAAAGAAGCTTGCTACAACACTCTGCACTTGGAGTCCCAACGAGTTGGTACACACGGATGTGTTGCCATCAAGAACATTTTCTGGCGCCGTTGTCGGGAATTGGAGGGTTACATCATACTAGTTGCTACATGGTGAAGCACAAGTCAACTCCCACTACAACTACCAGAATATTTTCTAGCACGATTGCAAGAGGGACATCACAACTGCGTCTTCGTCAAGTTGGAGTGAGCACATCTTCTAGCACCATCAACACCAACTTTGTGCAAACACCTAAGCTTGGGGGGTTGCACCATTGTGAGCTTTTCCTTCTCCTTTAGATTTTCAAAGTAATTTTCTTTGTCTTGTTTTTAGTCTTTTTAGTTTCCCCTTAAAACAAAAAACACATAAAAATTAGTGTAACCCTTGAAAAATGGATAAAAGAACTTATTGGCCTTTTAGTGTGAGAAACTTTTCACAAAAATATGAAATACCCATTGAAACCTTTGAAGTAGATCCTTTGTCCAATAAAATAGATGCCATATTTGCCTACATATCAAAACAAAACAATGATAGTGTTCCCCTACAAGAACTAGTTGGAAGCACAAATGATAATATAGATGTCAACTACATATTTTTTTTGGTAACAATGGATATGGGAACAACTTCAATAACTCTTATGATAGGCCACCATATGTTCCTAATAATTACACTAGTGGTAATAATAACTCTAATGATTTAGAAAATACCATTAGATATTTTATATCAATACAAATGGAATTAAATAAAGAATTCATAGCAAAGTTTGAAAGATAAGATGCCTTAATTGAAAAGGTGGACCATTTAACACAAGAAGTTATAACTTTAAAACCTCATCCAAGCTCAAAAGAACTATGACGAGACTATTAAATATGTGCAGGAGGTAATAGACAAATATTGGCAAACCCTTAATATGATGGAAGAAAGAGAAAAACACTTATGATCACAAATGGCAAACAAGTAGTGGAAGTTAAAATGCTAAGTGAAACAAAAGAACCTATACTTGACATTGATAAACGCAACTTGTATGAACTTATCTATATCCTACAAAAAAATTCTAATGACCCATCCATTAATGTTCATCAAGCAGGTTTTGGATCCTACATAGCAAACTATGTCATCAAAAAAAGATAGAAAGATACAATAATGAAGCCATGATACCACCAAAGCTTGGGGATGGTTGGCTGCGGTGAACTAGTATACCACTGCATGATGTAGTATACTATAGTCGTTGATATAACACTAATGAAACACCGTTCCACTAGTATTACATCCCTCAGAGTGGCACAACAGAAACACCGCGGGTCCACAACATGACTTTATATTACATATAACACATTACAGAAGATCCAAAGAACTTCCTCGATATAACAAGGTTTATAATCTAGAAAAGATAACCAAAAATGGCAACTCGAAGTCGATTCTAGAAATACCACTACTATATAACTATGGCTTGCAACAGCTGCTACAACAATGCTCTACAAAAGTAGGTTCTGGTCTCTAAGATTATTTATATGCTACGCTTTAGCTTGAATTCTATGACTTCAGATGTAGACGTTGACCCCATTGATCTCTGTTGGATATCTTCAGTTATTCAAGTAGTTCACCTCCTAGGTTCACCATCGAGTGCTCCCGGATCTAGAAAGGGTTAAGAAGGTAAGGTTGAGTACGAGCGTACTCAGCAAGTTCACTAAAAAGGACTGTTTGATGCACTAACTACAACCACAGACCAAAAGGTCATAGGTTATGCAGGTTTTTGTAAATATTTCTTCAAAAGTTGCTTTTATTCTGAAAACTATGTCCGTCGGCCTTCACATGTTTACTAGAACTTCGCGGAGTTCCTTTCCTGCATTGTTCGCAACTCCTTCCTGGAACAGGGAGTAACATGTCACAATTCTTACACTCTGCATAGGTGTGTTACTTTACCCACAAGAGACCTTAACCTTTGTTGCACAGCCGGGAGTATGTCCCCGTTAAACTTCCTTGGTTTGAGGCTCAACCTAAGATCCAAGCCAATCACTGCCCCTCTCCGCGACCCCGTATGCTCACCCTTTTGCTTGCTCAGGACAACGGTTGCACCGGTTTACATTCCTGAAGGAAGCAATAACCGACATCTAATATTGGGGAATAGACGGTTCCCACCCTTGCACATGCCTAGATGTAGGATCATGGCTTCGATAAAAGTTGTCTGTCAGCATACTAAAGGGAGAAGATCCAACTAACTTTCCTAGATCCATTATAGATCTCATGGTCAACGTGTGATATACGACGCTAGAATCACTAGCGACATTGGTTGATAAGTCCTAGATGATATAGTCATGGACAATGGTATTCCAATTGCCAGACTTAATAGATTAGTTGATCACCCTGGATCAGTAACTAATAGTTTACATTATTAGCAAAAATAGTGTTTTCTGACCTTTTTGAAATGCAGGTGATGACCCGACAGTTTGCAAATACTTGATATAAAATAATCAAAGAACATGAGCAAGTGTAACTTGCCTTTTTGACTGCAAGATTATGTAGTCAAGGTCTTCTAGGTGGTATAAACTCCAATATCTGGAAACAACATCATTGGTCTGGTAAGGTCTAACGTTTAAAGAAGCAATATGCTATTATGCATACGTAATGATATGCATTTTGTATAAATCCCAAAATATATCCCCATGTATCAATATGGATCGAGTTTGGTGATTTATGAAAGATTTGAGTTACAATCAAGTTTTACTCTACAAAGAAATTTGTATTAAGCTTCTAAAAGTAATTGACAAGTGATGAAAGTAAAGTACAACGAAAGTTGTTAGTACATGTTGATTGGTATACACTTTTAAGGGTATTATAATTCAAGTGGGTGGTAGTTAGCAGATTGATTACAACATTTGTTTGAAGTGGTAAAACGAATAACTTTTAAAGAAATTACTTATTATATTAGGTTAAGTATTTTGTGGTGTTCTTAGATTACAAGCGATGGCTATTTGGATTGCTTCAACGATCTTAAGTTAATGTCCTTCTAGTTGATTAAGTAATAGACCAAAGTTAACTATAAAAGATAACTTGGATTAGAATGTAGTATTTTTATATCGTGGTCGAGGTTAAGAACTTCTTTGATAAGATCGAAGATAGATTTGTATAGATATTGAGCATAACTTTATGAATCTAAGCTTAGCAAATAGATGCTAAGGAGATTATAGAGTTAAAGCTAATTATGAGATACAGTGATCTTATTATAGGGTTTGTTGAACTCCTATTAAACTTTAAAGTCATTTTAGGTAAGGTTTGAGATATGAGATCATTCGTTTTAAATTTATCAACTCAAAATATAATTTAGTATTTTTCTAGTAAAATATAATTACTCAAGTTCTTAAAAATGGTTTTTATTTATTTTTAAGAAGTGTTCTCACTTTTATAAAGATCCACAAAGGATTACATGTTCTCAGATATTAGTTTCAAGTTTTATTTGTAAAAAGTCTAGCTAGTATTTATTTTTGTATGCAAAAATAATTTTTATTCATTTCTAGGACTTCTCCTTATTTTATTAACTTTCAATTAGAGTTTTAGTGTCCTTAATATTTATTTGTATTTTATTTAACTTAAATAAGTAAGGTTATATTTTTCTTAGGTAGACATATTTTCATGGTATTTTTGATATATTATATATATTTTTATATTTTTTCTATATTTCTCTAGAGCTCTTTTGACTTCACGGGTATATTTGTAATTAAGTATTTATAATAGGTCTTCTTTTAAAACTTGGGCCTGGCCCGCTGGGCTGGCCCGGCCTGACCCAGCCCACTAGGGCTAGTCAAACACCCCAAGGCTGTACGAGGCTAGCCTCACCCGGCCCAGTACCCCCACTCTCTCCTTCCTCTCTCCTCTCTCGTGACGCTCACTCCTCTCCGAGACAAACCGATGTCGCCGCCGCCGCGCTCGATCCCGGTCGCTCCTGGCCGCCTCGACCGCCACCGAGGTGCTAAACGACGTGGACGACGATGTCGCGCCCCTGTCCAGCTCGATTTGTCCCTCACGCCCTCTGATGGTCATGCCAACCCTACCCTGGCGGTTAGGGTTTGGCTGCGCCGAGGTGCGATGCTCTGGCGCCCTTCTGACGCTGCTCTGGTGCTAGTGGTGTTGTCTTCTTCCCATGGTCGCCACCGTCACGGCTCGATGCGGGTTGAAGCGCCCCTCTAGGGTGCTCCCCGTGCCGCCATGCACTTCATCATCGCCGACCTCCTCCTCTTCTTCCTCTTGAATTAATTAGCGAGGACCTCAGTTAAGATCATTTCTTCCTCACCCCTCTAGCTCTCTGCTTCTCTTTGTTCCCTGCTATGTGACTGCTACACTGAATTCCCATTAGGGTTCCTCCCTGTTTTTAGGGTTCATCCCCTGTGGTGATGATTAATAGTGACCCTAGGATTCATTTCGTGTGACTTATCTGTACTGATGTCCTATAGATAATGTGTTGCTGCAGATCACTTGACTATGTTGTTGGTAAATGTTCACTGTCAGAAAACAATTCTCCGGTTGCCTAATTGGCTTAGTGTTAATGTAAAGGTTATTGCCTTTGATTGATATACTCCTATTGAGCTTGCTGGTTCTTGATAACTTGCTTATGAAGAGTCCCTGTGGTTAACTACTTTACTCAAGTTTTGATCATGGGACTGTATAGGAACTATGGTTAGGAATACCTACTCTATTCTTTGTGTTTAATTCTTGTGATGATCTGAGAAGAAAGAATGATTCCTAAAACATTTAGGAAGATTATTTATTTATTTCCTTGAATAGATGTGCTTGGAATTTTACTGAAGTTGGCAATGATCCATTAGATACATAGGTGCTACCCTCTGTTGGGAATGTGCCTTGTGTGCTTATATGCCCTGATATACAGCTATCTAGCTTAGGCTAGATAAAATGGTCAGTGATTTTGGTCTAAGACCATGTTTACTAAGAACAAAGGTTCTTTACTTGTTGTCCCTTCTCTATTGTGTTGTATGACTAGTATTCATGACCTTACATGAAAATAGATATTGTAAAATGATTTAATGGATAGATCTGGAGTTTTGAGAAATACCCTGATGCTAGATTTGATTGTGGTAGCATGTGGCTTGCTTCTTAGCCTGGCCTATGATGCAAAGGCCGAGGCACTGATTTGGATCTATAAGGACAAATACTTTTATTTGGCTAAGTTCTCTGTGATGAGTTTTGCATAGCAGCTCTATGCAAGTATGGGAGAAAATATTACTTCTCATCCTGATGGACATTTACCTGATGTTGGTGTGTGATTTATTGCCTGTTGGAGATCTTGACCATCTATGGTTTGTTCTTCTAGTCCTAATTACTTCTCCTTCTAAATGAGCTTGATCATCTCCTGTTTTCTTTCTGGTGGGTGTCCATCTCCTCCTTGCTGCTGCATATCTTCTTCTTGCCCTCGATCATCTACTAAAACTCCTCCTTGAGCCCCTGGATAGCTTTCTCGAGAAACCAGGTGCTTGTGGTGTAGCTATGGTGCACTAAAGTGATCTGGAAATGAACCAGTGTATGTGTTCTTGAGAAGAACATGTGGTGTTCTAGATTGGATGGATATGTGGGAAAAATTCCTAGGATTATCCTACTGCTACCTTTATACTGCTGCAGTGGGTGCTGTGGTGGTGAAAACACACCGGTTGCATGTGCACTGTAAGCTTCTATCAAGTGGGATCTGTGCTCGTTCAAGTTTCATTGCACTAAGATATTTACTCTATGAAGATCAGCTCAGCTGGTTTGCTCTTATCTAGAATATGGACATTTTCCCTTTGCTACTTTTGGTGAAACTTGCCCCCTAAGCCCGTGATGTTGGACTGAGGCTAAAATCCAGATTAAGAACAATGCTAAACAATGGCATCATAACTCTACTCGGTAATGTGAATAGCAATGCATTTCATTGCCCAAACTGAGAGCACTTATAACACTAACTTTTCCCTGTTTACTTTGTTTTTTGTATTTGTTTACAGGTACAAGTCTGGGTGATGAAGATTAAGATGATTTAGGATAGGATTTAGTTTAGGATTAGCCTTTTATTTTCATTTGTAATATTTTCCTTTTCCATTTGTAATAACAATGTAATATATATGTTTTATTCAATAAAGCTTTCATTTCCATTCATTACAATTGTTTCTGTAATGTAATATGTTATTTATTCATTTATGTTTGAATTATTGTTTTTGAGTAAAGGAAAGGATAAGAACTAAACTTTCTTATTTGGATTCTTTAATTATATTATACTAATCTCTTTTTCATGTATAATTTTTAATATATATTCAAGAGTTCATACTTTCTATTTATAAAGATTTTTTAAAACAATCAATTCTTAAATACTTTAAATCTTTAAATCTTTTCAAAAGTGAGTAAAATTTAAATATTAATTCAAACTATTCACCCAAAATCATTATAACTCCTAGAGATCATGTCAAAATTTATAACAATCAGTATAAAGAGCTAAATCCTAACTCAAGGTAGTGAAAGAATCTCTGATCTCTCCAGGGTTTTAGTTTGCGAAAAATTTACCCCAAATTTTCTTATGCATGAATGCAAATGCACACACTCTCTTCTGTAGCCCTAAATGCTGGGGCATTACATTGGCTCCCCAATATATTAATCACTATTGGTAAAGAGACTCATCATGCTATTCTAGATCTAGGATCTAGTGTCTCTGTTTTATCCAAAAAAAACTATATGATCTACTAGAACTCAAAACCATGGAAATTGTTCAACAGATAGTTTGATTCCTAATGACTCAACTAAACATGCTTTAGGAAAAGTAAATGATATAATGGTTGAGTTACATATGACTTTTATGCCTGTTGATTTTGTTATAATGGCATGGGGAGTAAAACCTCTAGTCCTATAATTCTTGGAAGAACTTTTTTGAGAACTATAGGTGCAACCATTGATTTAAAGGAAGGGAATGTTAAGTTATAGTTCCCACATAAGAAATGAATGGAACACTCCCCAAGGAAGAAGGAGGTAGCACCAAGATACAAGCTACCACATGATCTCCACATCACTTGAAACAAGTAAGTAAGCCTAGCTATATGGCTATAAAGAAAGCACTTTACGGGAGGCAACCCAGTTTGTTTTATTTTGGATTTTCTCTTGGTTTTATTTCTGGAGTTTTTAATAAAGTACCAAGTTGAACCCATTTGGGTGTTTTAAAGTTGATAAAGCAAATGGAGCAGAAAATTCCTGCATGAACTCTTTTTGGGAAAAAATCTATGATTTTTTCTCTAAATCCCATTGCTCTATATTTATACTGTAGTTGCAACTTTTCATCCTCTATATGCAAAAAAATTGGCAAAATTTTCTGACATGTTTAATTGGGCGAAATAAATGCGTTCTGTAGCTGCTATTTTTCTAGACAGAATCTATCTTTTGTTGCAAGAGTGGTCTCTTTGGATTTTGATTTGAGTCTTTTGATATGTTATGGATCTTGGAAACTCAAGTAACTCTCTATAAATTTAAAACCAAAATTTATTTAGACATTTTATCATAGCTATTATCATAATCTTTGTACCCACTAATGTCACGCCATAGAAAAGAAATGGAGGGAAGTTTTGTGTTGAAGTTTTTTGACAGGTAATGAAGGAACACCACACCAAGATATATCCAAGAATGGTGAATACCATAATATTGGGGATGGCCAAGGAACCCCGCTGGACTTACAAAACTCTTGGTTTGCAAACCTCTAAACTTTGGTTTTTGAGCAACACATAATGATCATAGAAAACTTGGAGTGTCTTTGTTTATTGTTATGTCTAGTTTTGATTGATATGATTGGAAATAAATAGGACCACCATGATAGATATTTTAGATGCTTAGGAAAGAGCTACTAAAACAAACTATCCCATGAATGATTGCCATGTTTGATTAAATGCCTTGCTTGAAATAGAAAAAAGGGGAAACCAAACTATGCATGTTATTGCTTTAGGTTGGATTGTTCATATGCTTTATGGAGTAATAACTTACAAGTGTATCATCTTGTGCTATTTCTTATATTCAACATAAATGGTTCTCAATGCTTATATTGTCTTCTAGAAATGACTTAGTACTATATGGGCACATTTCATTCTTGTAGAAGGTCAAATGGTTACCATTGCTAGCCCCACCATATTGAAACAACCCCCTTTAGAAAAACAAACTTAGCATATATATAGGAAACACCTACCGAAATAGCTCAATCTATATCCTAAAGTATACTATCATGTGTGAGTCATTATTTAGCTTCCAAACACTATTATTATGGGTAAGGGTGACATGGAGAAGTTAGTCATGGGGTGACCATGAACTCAATGGGCATAGAGTACTGATGACCCACAAGTATATGGGGTGTATCGCAGTATTTTCGATAAGTAAGAGTGTCGAACCCAACGAGGAGCAGAAGGTGCTGGCTAGTGGTATGATTCAGGAATTCTCTGCAAATACTTAGCAAAAGGATTTTTAGGGGTTTTCGATAAAGCAAGCAAACAAAGTGCGAGTAAATAAAAGACAGTAGGAATAAATGCAGCAAGTGTCCCAATCCTTTATGCAGCAAAGGACAAGCCGGTTGTATTTCTATAGGTGACCAAACGTTCTCGAGGACACATGGGAAGACTGTCAAGTGCTTTCGCTTCATATAGTCGATTAATCTTCTTTAGCTTGCTAAGTGTTGTGTGGGTGAACCTGTGCTAATGTACCGTCCCATCCAAGACTTAATACATACTTGTGATTAAACCCCCTTGCAAACATCCGTAAGTACAAGAAAGAAATTAAGGTAAAACCTAACCACAACTTTAAACTCTAAGACCCTTACGTCCCTTGTGCAATGGTTTCCTAACGGGGGTTCATGTTTCTGTCACTCTGGCAACCCCTATGATTAGTAGCCAAATACAGAATGCATTCCCCTAGGCCCATATAGGTGAAGTGTCATGTAGTCGACGTTCACATGACACCACTAGAAGAAGTACACCACAACTTAAATAACAATCTATTGAATCTTTCTCAACGCAACTCCACTACTAACAACAAGATTTCTCCCATGTCCTCAAGAACAAAACGAACTACTCACAAGCCATCATATGGATCATGATCAGAGATGGAATAATGATGTATAACAATCTGAACATAAACAATAATTCAACGGTTCACTCAATAGCATCAACTACAAAGAGTAATCAACACCGGGAAAGTTTCCCCTATGAACTATAGCAAGATTCAACGCAATTGTTACAACAATATGGAGATGGTGATGAGGGTGCTGATGGTGATGGTGGTGGTGATGATGATGATGATCCCGATGAAGTCCAGCTTGATGGTGGTGTTGATGGCGACGATCTCCCCTCTCCGGGAAGGAATTCCCCCGGCAGAAATCTGTCTGTCGGAGAGATCTTTCTCTCTCGGTGTTTTCCGCCCTGTAGAGGCGGAGGAATCTTTCTGTGGTCGCTCCCCGAGTCTTAGGGTTTCATGGGGATGATATACGCCAGAGGGGGGAGGCTGGAGTGGGCCAGGGTGGCCACACCACTCCCTGGCGCGGCCTAGGCCTGCCCGCACCATGGGGTGGTGTGGGCCCCCTGTGGCCCACCTCCACTCCATCTTCTGGCATCTTGAGTCTTCTGGAAAAATAGAATTTTACGTATATTTTCCCGGATTTTCTGATCTTCGCGAATTTTGCCTCCAAACAGCACCTTTTCCATCAGAATCCTGACTGCAGCGGTCCATGCTCCAAAAGTCATCAACCATGCAAAAAATAGATGAAATAACATAAGTATCACCTCTCAATTCGAAATATATCAATGAATAATAGTGAATTAAGACATAGAATAGCGATGCAAAATGGACGTATCAACTCCCCCCAAGCTTAGACTTCGCTTGTCCCCAAGCGAAACTGAGCTCAATAAACATGACCTCGGGTTGATGGAGTGAAGAGTCGATAAAAGAATACGAACAATAAGCATCACATTCATCAAATACATAGATAATAATAGAAGACAACTCACTCTTATACAACTCAACTTGCAATGAGTAAAGGAAACACAATAAAGATACATAGAGTAAATCATCATTGGTAATGGCAAACTTAGCTCTTGGTCGAAGGATAGTTGATAATTTGCTGGAGTTCACAAATAGCTGGTTTTTCAATGAAAGCTTTCAAAGTAGTAAACATCAAGATAAGAGCAATGTGCAAAACAAGGAACATAAGGAACATGAATGCATAAATCATCATATGAATGAATGAAACACAACAACTCAAAATACTTGCTGAGATAGAAGGGAATAGGTTTACTGACTCAACTACAAAGTAAAATAAAGGCCCTTCGCAGAGGGAAGCAGGGATTGCAAGTCTCATAAAGAGCTCCCAAAAATTATGATACTTACTAGCTTTCAGCTCTCATTGCCCCTATCATAGGCATCTTTAGGTGGTTAAGGTTAAAGTGACACAACTAAGAGGATATGCTTGACACGTTATAAGTTGAAATCTCATGCCCCTTACTTATGAGTATCGATCCTCATGCTACTCAACTTCAGTCACAAGCAAGCTCTTGTCATTGTAAATACATGCGTATCATTGAGAACCGCCAACGGGGTACCCCTTGCACATGACACAGGAGCTATCCCATAATCAAAATGACAAGTCAAGCAGACAGTGAGCATCTTAACGATCTTTTTATCTGCTATCTGCATAGGTTTTTATTGAGGATGCTTCATAGAATGCTCACTATAGTTACGCTGCAAGTTTCCACCATGATTAGGCATGGCTTAGGCTAGCGGCCCAGGCGTTTCTCTACACACATATAAACTCCATGATCTTACAAGTTCCACTTTTATTTCACACCGCCGGGATCCATAAGCAAAAGAACATGATATCAACTAGGTACAAGTACCAATGAAGTGTTGAAAGCGGTCCCCATGATACATGGTTTGGCTAACTTCAACTCATAAAGCGCAAGCATATACGCAACAAACAAGGACCCAAAGGTTCAAGTTTATTAAATGCAAGAAAATAAAGTGTGCCATCAAGTTCGTGAGAGCTTTAATCACTGATTTTCACATAACAAGTTTAATTTGGGAGGTAAACAAAACAGGAATTTACTTGGAACAGCAATAATGCTACTAGGTAGGTATGGTGGACACAAATGGCAAAGGTTTTGGTTTAAAGGAGGTGGATGCACGAGAAGAATTCCCTCTCAGTACAGGTTTTTGGCTAGCAAGGCTGGGTAGCAAGTATAAGAGTTGAAGGAAACAAATAAACATACAAGTGATAAAGACAAACATACAATCTTCCTTGGAAGCACAAAAGATCTGAACCAGAGAATACTAGACTTATGAGCAAATCAAGAAAGAAAGATGATTAAATTATTTTTCTTTAGAGTACTTCTATCTTTTTCATTCAACTCTCAAAAAGGTGTTGCTACTGACCGAGCCAGGTTTGCCAAAACCAACTAAATTAACTCAATGATCCCAAAGTGCTACCAATACTAACAACAAGATCAATCATATAATCACGAATTGAAAACTAATATAAGCTATGCAAAAGAGTGAAAGATAGAACTTCTCATTAATATTCCATAACGGAAACTCACACCAAGGGATACAAATCTAACGAGAGAGGGGACACTTCCATAATGCAAACCATACTACATAATAACTCCTCTATTCATGATATGACTCTACTAATAAGGTAAAAAGATAGAAGATAGTGATATGATACCGCGACACTCCCCCAAGCTTGGAACAAACCAAGGGGGTGCCAAACCTGATGACGAATTACTCCTTTTGTGGTGGTGGTATCCTCTCGACGAGCTCTCTGAGCAGTTTCCCCAAGTCCTCAATCTCGAAGGTGAGATTACGAATAAGCTGCGAGTTTTGCTCAATGCGGCTCATGATCATGTCGGGTTGAGAATTCTAGCTCTTGCTATTCTTTCCCCACTCTTCCTCCTTGAAGTCTTCTTTTCCTGCATGGCTAGAACGAGGCAAATTCCAATTGGAGGGTAATTTCTCCTTGGGCATATTCTGGTATTGATGCTCATGGATAAGGGTATGGAAAGGATTCTTGGTGCATGGAGGAAGTGACCGCGGAGCCAAACTATGACGAGGAGCTTTCCTCCTAGTCTGCATCCGTGCAGTCCTTCTGATCTTGGTAGGTTTCACCACTCCAATGCTTGCAATGGTGGTGCCGGTGTGCGGACGTTGGCCTTGCTCCTCTTCACCTTCACTCTTGATCTCCTTCTCCTTCCCGGGGTCTTGGAGGTCTTCCTCCATAGGCTCCTTCCCTTTATCCTTGGCGGACACCATTGTGCTTCTAAGCTTTCAAAGAGTATGTCCTGACAGAAACAGATCAAAACAAAAACATGATATACGGACCTCGGGGATCCAGGGGGTTATATATTACGAAGTGTCATATCAAAAGGAAGGTAGTGGGAGAAAATGAGTCGGAGACAGAGTCCTGGGTGGCCTCACCACCTGGTGGCGCGGCCAGGGGTGGGCCCGCGCTATGGGGTGGTGTGGGCCACCCCGGCTCCGGTTCCGTCCCTTTTTCGCTTCGAAACTTTCCTTATTGACTGAAAACTGCAAAAATATAGTTGGATTGTATTTTCGCGGAACTTTTCTTACCAGAACCGTTACCTATTTGAACACGGACTCTGCAGGTCTCTGAATTTGGTATCTAGTAGATTCTTCCGGGGTCATTACTTGAATATCATCGATATCTTCATCTTCATACACTTTTTACTTGAGTCATAAAGCCCTTCTCTTCCTTATTACACCATTATCTCCACTTCCTGGAAATTTCTTTCACACAAAACTTCACACAGTTATTATTAGCAACATTAGTATAAGTGAAGTGATAAAACCTTTTGAGTCCAACTTCAACTGAAAACCATCAAAACAAAAGCTACTATAGCAACTCCTTCCGAAAACCCAAAAAGAATTCAAAAAGGAAATAGAATAAAGAAGCAAATGCAAGATTGGCAAAATCTGTCAAAACAGACCAGCAGGTAAAGATCAATTTTTTCGAAAATCTTATGTTGCTCAAATAAAAAAGTTCAAAACTAACAAAAGTTAAATAACAACCTGGGGCAGAAGCTCAAAAAATTACAGCTCAATCCGACATACAGAGATCTCTCACGAATTTTACGGTGAAGCACAAAAATCTGTTTCGGGACAGCAACTTCCCCAAACCTTACTTCTCTCTCATTAGAGGTTGATCTTGACACAAAAACCAAACAAAAAACGGATAAGGAGCGGTTATTACTGAAGTAATAACTTCCAAGACTCAAAGAAACAAAAACAAACTGAAAGCAAAAAAACGAATTGGGTTGTCTCCCATAAAGCTCTTTCTTTATAGCCATTAAGATGGGCATGATAATTTTGAAGAAGCTCTCATAGGGATATGATTTGAAGTGAAAGAGAGCATTAAGAAGCAAAAACACACATATTTAAGTCTAACCCACTTCCTATGCAAGGGGATTTTGTAAACAAACAAGTTGTTGAAACCATAGGAAACTTGCATAAGAAGGCAAAAGAAGTGCAGCATAAAAACTTTCAGCATAAAACGGGGAAACTTGATATTATTAAGATGCATAAGAACACTTTTCCCTCTCTCATAATAACTTTCATTATCATGCATAAACTTAACAATATAGCTATCACAAGGGCCATCATAGCAATGATCACTTATTCTAACAGGAAACACGGGAATACTAGCTCTCATAACACTACTATGTGAAACAATATTAGAGGTATCCTTACAAAGGATAGGGTGTCCCTCTTTTTCATATTTAGTGACAAAGTCTTTCACATTTGCTACAATACGTTCATCAACCATTTGTTTATCAGGTTCAACAGCTTTATTCATACTTTCATCTACCATACTAGCCATCATAGAATGTTCCTTTACCTTAACTAGGAAAGGCATTTTCTCAATATAAGGTTTAGGTAAAACATGATTAGCAGTATAAACTTCAGTATTTCTTGCAGGAACACTCTTAGCAATATCTTTATAAGGTTCATGATACTTATTCCACTTCTTTTTAGGCACTTCAATGTAGGAAGCAAAAGCCTTAAAATAAGAAGAAATAGCTTGAGAGTCTAGACCATAAGCGTTTTTAATATTTTGAAAGTCATCAGTTCCCATAAAAGATTCATTGCATTCATAATCATAATTTATACCTGACTTTCTACCTTTGTCATTCTCCCAAGCTTCAGTATTGTCTTGAATACGATCTAGAAGGTCCCATTTAACTTCTTCTTCCATGTGAGTGAATGATCCAGCACAAGAAGCATACAATAAATCTTTGTCATGTAGAGGGAGCCTTGCATAAAAGTTATTGATAATAATATTGTCGGGGAGCTCATGAATGGGACATTTGAGCATTAGTAACTTCAATCTCCCCCAAGCTTGAGCTGTACTCTCTCCATCAAGAGGCCAAAAGTTGTATATTTGATTCCGATCTTTATGAATCTCACTAGGAGGATAAAACTTTGAATAAAAGAGAGGCACTACTTCCTCCCATTCCAGAGCTTGACCATTCTTCAACAGCTTATACAATTCCTCAGCTCTTCCTTTCAGCGATAATAAGAATAACTTCTTCTTAACTTGATCTGTAGTAATACCTGCACACTTGAACAACCCGCATAATTCATGTATAAAGAGCAAATGGTCACCGGGATGGACAGTTCCATCCCCAACATAGTAGTTATCCATAACACGATCAATAATTCTTGTAGGTATTTTGAAAACATCTTTCTCTGCAGGTGGTGGCTTATCTACTACCTTAGCAGTGGTAGTAGCGTTACCAAATAAGAAACTCAGCGAATTATCCATAACGAAAATAAAGCAACTAGCAGAAGTAAACAATACTCACAGTAGAAGTTTCCTTTACCAGTTCCACTCTCCAATAGCGCTTCACTCCCCGGCAACGGCGCCAGAAAATAGTCTTGATGACCCACAAGTATAGAGGGTGTATCGCAGTATTTTCGATAAGTAAGAGTGTCGAACCTATCGAGGAGCAGAAGGTGCTGGCTAGTGGTATGATTCAGGAATTCTCTGCAAATACTTAGCAAAAGGATTTTTAGGAGTTTTCGATAAAGCAAGTAAACAAAGTGCGAGTAAATAAAAGACAGTAGGAATAAATGCAGCAAGTGGCCCAATCCTTTATGCAGCAAAGGACAAGCTGGTTGTATTTCTATAGGTGACCAAACATTCTCGAGGACACATGGGAAGACTGTCAACTGCTTTCGCTTCATATAGTCGATTAATCTTCTTTAGCTTGCTAAGTGCTGTGTGGGTGAACCTGTGCTAATGTACTGTCCCATCCAAGACTTAATACATACTTGTGATTAAACCCCCTTGCAAACATCCATAAGTACAAGAAAGTAATTAAGGTAAAACCTAACCATGGCTTTAAACTCTAAGACCCTTACATCCCTTGTGCAATGGTTTCCTAATGGGGGTTCAGGTTTCTGTCACTCCGGCAACCCCTACGATTAGTAGCCAAATACACAATGCATTCCCCTAGTCCCATATAGGTGAAGTGTCATGTAGTCGACGTTCACATGACACCACTAGAATAAGTACACCACAACTTAAATAACAATCTATTGAATCTTTCTCAACGCAACTCCACTACTAACAACAAGACTTCTACCATGTCCTCAAGAACAAAATGAACTACTCACAAGACATCATATGGATCATGATCAGAGATGGAATAATGATGTATAACAATCTGAACATAAACAATAATTCAACGGTTCACTCAATAGCATCAACTACAAAGAGTAATCAACACCGGGAAAGTTTCCCCTATGAACTATAGCAAGATTCAACGCAATTGTTACAGCAATATGGAGATGGTGATGAGGGTGCTGATGTGATGATGGTGGTGATGATGATGATGATCCCGATGAAGTCCAGCTTGATGATGGTGTTGATGGCGACGATCTCCCCTCTCCGGGAAGGAATTCCCCCGGCAGACATCTGTCTGCCGGAGAGATATTTCTCTCTCGGTGTTTTCTGCCCCGCAGAGGCGGCGGAATCTTTTTGTGGTCGCTCCTCGAGTCTTAGGATTTCGTGGGGATGATATACGCCAGAGGGGGAGGCTGGAGTGGGCCAGGGCAGCCACACCACTCCCTGGAGCGGCCTAGGCCTGCCCGCGCCATGGGGTGGTGTGGGCCCCCTGTGGCCCACCTCCACTCCATCTTCTGGCATCTTGAGTCTTCTGGAAAAATAGAATTTTACGTATATTTTCCTAGATTTTCTGATCTTCGCGAATTTTGCCTCCAAACAGCACATTTTCCATCAGAATTCCGACTGCAGCGGTCCATGCTCCAAAAGTCATCAACCATGCAAAAAATAGATGAAATAACATAAGTATCACCTCTCAATTCGAAATATATCAATGAATAATAGTGAATTAATACATAGAATAGTGATGCAAAATGGACGTATCAAGTACCCCTTCCAAAAAAGCAATAAGAGGATGCATACGCTAAAAGATGAGGGCAAAAACCCTCCATAGAAGGGGTACCACCGCTAAGATGAGGGAAAAGCCCTCCAAATATGTATATGACATCAAAAGGTGAGAAGAGTGAGTATGCAGAGGCTAGGACTTCCCAAAAATCAAAATAAGCAAAAAGTGACATAGAAATAAAAAAAGAGAAAAAAAGTAGCAAAACAAGAATTCCAAAAAGAATTAGGTAATGAGGGACAATAGAACCAAACACTAATGATGAACTATGCTTCAACCATAAACTTAATGGATAGTGTTTTCAAGATAGCTTGTGTCTCACATATGATATTCCCTACTTGCTAGCCATACACTCTCTCTAACATCATTTGCAAAATATTCTAACCATAGGACCGCCACTATATATATACTTTTCTCTGTGTGAAGAATGCTCTATTGCCTCATAGTACTATATACATTTGTGTTAGTCAATATGAACATTGTGTTGTCAAGTATGATATTATAAGAAGTATCATTTTATGTTATGGTTGCTTGTAGTTATTCTATAAACAAATGAACCATTTAACTTTTTGTGATACTTGCTAGTGAAAAGAAGCACCAAACTCCTAAGCCCATGTTCGTTTTATCATCTTCATGCTTGAGGACGAGCATAGGTTAAGCTTGGGGATGTTGATGCATGTAAAATGCATACATGAACTTTGTAGTTTATTGATATGAATTCCCACATATTTGCTACATATATGATATCATATCCATGTTTTACATTGATTTATGGAGATTTACCAATGATCCCCTTTATTTTGGTTATAATTCTATAGGACGGGAACATCCGATTTTGTGTATTTTTACCTTTTAGGGACCTAAACGAAGTCAACTGGACCTAGAATTTCGGGAGCGTAAATATTTCATCAAAAGAAGCACCTAGAGCACTTGGACCTCACCAGATGGACGAGGAGGCCCAAGATAGACCCGGTGGCGCGCCTAGTAAGGGTGGGCACACCACCCAGTCTCTTTTCCTCCTCGACCGTTGATTTGCTTCGATCTTTTGCCCATCACCTCCGTATGACCTAAAAACACTATATAAAGGGTCCCCCAAGAGTTCCTCGAAGGGAGGCGCTGCAGAAACACTAAAACACTAAAACATAGCCAGAACCAACAGAGGTTGGAGGTGGAAACTCTAGCGGAGCCGCCGCTAGAGAGATCTCTACCTTCTCCAACGTCTCCACCATCATCACCATGATGAAGATGGAGTAGTCCACCTCTTGACTATGGGTTTCTAGCAGTAGCTTGAGCTATTTCTCTCTTTTTCTTCATAGATCTAGTACCATATGAGTTGTCCAACATGATTATGGTCATATATATAATTCCTATATGGTAGATCTTTATTCTATGATTTGATATATGATATTGGAACATATTATGTGTAACATGTATTGATAGATTCATATCATGTACCCCGTTCGTAATTACTTGTTCTGATCCACCTTGTATATAAGAGCATGTGTGGGGAGAAGTGTGTATTAGATGGAGTAGCATGGTGGTAGTGATTGAATAGTGACAACAAATTCAAGATCTACTATGATATTTACCTTTCTTTTTCTACCTCACTAGGGATAAAGTGAATTCATGTGTTATAATTATGTCATGACAGCTAGATAATCTTATTTGGTCAAGGTAGCATATTTGTGATTCAAACATCATGTCAAATTACTTAAGGCTATACTCTATTGATTCTTAATTCAAAATTTCTTGGAGTTTTCACTTTCTTGAGGAGTATAAGAGATATGTGTTGCATCATATCTATGTTAGGACGTGATGACCATATGAATGCTTATCAAACATGTGTTGAAGTGCCACCAATATTATGTCCTTGATGAATTGTTTGTGTCCATTGCAACCCAAAAAGAGAGTAGACAAGTGAACCCATGAACCCTGAAACCATAAGAAACATCTTTCCAACACAACTATCACACTTTATATATTCTTCAATTTATTATTTAGAAAATACAAAAATACTTTCTTCACTTGCAAACACACACAAAACCCAAAAAAACTATCTTTTATTGTTTTTATCTTGCTTGCCTAGTTTTTACTTATTTTATTTTATTTTATATTATTGTTATTTTATATTACTAATACGAAACCTTATGCTTGACAACCACACGGTAGAGTTGGGGACATAAGACAAATTTTTTGTTTTGCAGGTTGCTAGAAGAGGAGAATAAGAATCAACCCCTTGCTAATTCCCCGAGAGTTCGATATAAACTTTCGAGTCATCCTTGTAGGGAAAAGAAGCTTGCTACAACACTTTGTACTTGGATTCACAATGAGTTGGTACACACCGAGTTGTTGCAATCGGTGATCATGCACACCATGATCATAGAGAGAGAATGGACATAACAAGTGGTTGATGACCATATATTTGTGAAGGATTCGCAGCATAGAAAAGAAAAAATCCTACGATAATAACGCCAATTGAGCCAAAATATAATCTAGTAGATGCTAGTAACGAGTATGAGGGTATCCAGAATAACTTACCATCAAAGACCAGAAAGCTTTTATGGAAACTGGTTCCATTGGTGATGTAGTCGATCACTTGCCGATCTCAAGGTCGTGTTGAAGAACACCGTAACCCTGCAGCGTATCCGTCCTTGGTCACACGTCCAGCTCCTGCCAACCTTCTCGCCTCCACTCCAACAGAGCAGCAGAAGGAGTAGATAAGTCCTTCTCTGAGAAACCAACAGAACATGTATCTCGCTAATCCGAGGCCATGGGGGAAATGCTAGAGGAAAAAAACCTTCACAAAGAGGTGGTGCCCCTAGAGAGGAGGAGGAGGGTGCCTTTTTTAGGGGAGGGTCAGCCCAAGGGGCATGGCACCGTCCATGGGGGTGCCCCCACATCTTCCCTCATTCATGTGAGTGCACTTCCCACTCACATAAACTCTCCTTCCACTCACATGCATTTATTACCCATTAGCATAAATGCATTTTTCTCTTTAAATAAAACTTGTTTATTTATTTTATTCAGAATTTTGTTAATTAATTTAGATTAACAAAGATTCACATAAAAACCCTTGCATTGTTTCGATATTACACCCGAAACCATTTTCAACTATTTGACCCGAAACAATTCCGGTGATCATCGAAATAATTTCAACTCTAACTAATTTATTCTTGGATATGTTTTATCTACCACCTAGTGCAGACATGATAGAGACACCTCCTTTATCAATAATCAGAAGCGGGGCCTAGAGATCCGTACTGACTCCTGCACATTCAACGATGAATCTTGTGATTGTGTAAACCATCAACGTCGTATCCAATTCCTTTTGTCTTGTGATACTTTACTTATCTAAGATCCAATCACAGGTATCAACCATATCCTAGTTCAATCTCGTTCCTGACAAGTACTCTTCACTCCTTCTGTGATACAATATCCATGTGACCTAGTCACGTGCTTGCAAGAGGTGTTGATGTGATATCACCGAGAGGGCCGGTGTGGGACGACCTTCCCACGGTTTGGCAAGCACTGCTAGGGGCACGATACCTACTCCTTCGACTCCACCATGGACCTCAAGATCATTGGAGCTGCCATGGCACTCTACATCGGTGGCCTAACATCCACCACACATCGGGTTCAGATCTCCATCTGTTTGGAACCGCCAGCAGGGTGAGGATATCCTGGATCACATCTAGGGCCTACCCAAATCATGTGAAAGAGAACGGTACACTTGGATTGATTAGCATTGACGACATCTACAACTGCGAGGAGAAGAACTTCCTCGTCTATGTCAACGTCCCAAGAGATGATGCAGCCGGAGGCTTCTTCCGGTGTGGACAACCAAGACGAAGATCCTGACCATAGAAACTAGGTACTACTATCTGGTGAGCAACTCTTCCGTGTCGTTGGATCCATTCAAGGTATCCATAGAGAGGAAGGGTAGGACTTAGGCAAGCAGCCACCAGCCAGGCTGTTGAAGTGGCAGGCGAGGAGGGCTAGAGTTTTCGAGGTGGTTGCCAAGCTAGCAGTAGAAAATGTATCCAACCAGCAGGACTGGGTCGGCAAAATCAAGGGCATGTGCGAAACTTTAAAATGGGGCATTATCTCACTATAGAATAGGGCTTAAAAACAATTATAGTGTTAGTAGATAAGCCCATTATAATTAACTATCCACGATGAGAGGAATAAAATAACACTATATTGAATTTACCCCACTCTCCATAAATTAAAATTTTAGTGATTAATTATATGATTTGAGTCCAAGAAGTTAAGAAATTTCGGTGTAGTTTTTATGATAAGTTAAGCTATTTGTTTTAAAACTAGGTATAATGTGTTTTCCATGCATCCAGAACAATTTGTGAAAACGCATAAATTATTTGCATGATAGGCATAAATCAGAATAGAAAAACGGGAGACTCATACATGCATAAAAATTTGTGAAAATGCATAAAGTATTTGACTGATAGGCATTGATCGGAATAGAAAAAAGAGATTCATACATGCAGAACAATTTGTGAAAATGCGTACAAAATATTTTCCTGAAAGGCATCAACCAAGGAGAGATTCTCACACATACAGAACAATTTATGAAAATGTGTAAAGTATTTGCCTGAAATGCATCAGCCAATAGGAGATTCTACATGCATAGCAATCACAAATAAATAATAGTGCTAGATTGTCTTTTCGACCGTGGGATGGAGGTCGAAAAAAACAGGCGACAACGTCGCAATGGAGCCCTTCTATCCCATGAGGCGGGACCCGCTGCAGGTCAAGGAGAAAGATTACCTACCGCGTATGGGTGAACCTCGTGATGTTGTACCCCGCTTCGTCGGAAGGTGGAACGTGCGCTTCACGCGCTTCATTGGCCCGCAGCTAGTGTACATGGGCAGAGTTCCGCCCCATAAGAGGAGTTTCATCCGTGACATGCCTCCGCACCCGTTGGCTGGCGGGACCCACCCGTGGTCGAGTGGCTTCATGAGCCCCGTTGCCCGCGGAATGTTGCGTACATGGGCCATGGCCGGAACTGACGTGGCAGCGTAGGCCGTAGTTGGTCGCGTATTCTCACATATGTAGGGCCCGTCCAGAGATGACGTGCCCATGTAGAACAATATCGTCTATCAACGTAAATCGTAGATGACACGGGGAGTCGCTGGCGGAGCAGCGTATACCGTAGAAATTCACGGATTATCGCGACAAAATCGTACCATGTGTCATGTTCAGAGACAAGCTTACAACATAGATCGTAGACGTCCGCAGGTTCTTGCAGACGTGCCGTGTAGTTTCACGCCATGTCCAGCGACTTGAGTATAAAATTCCTCTCACTTTTTCTTCTCGCTGCAACGCGTTAGATTAGGTTGTCTTCTCTTCCACCTCTGTTTGCTCCTTTAGTTTTCTCCCTCACCATTCGCATGCGACGGCCTGGTGAACACACCCGGTACCGGCAACACGGGTGGCCACGGGCCGGCTAGACGACAGTACACCCAGCGAGCACATGGCCTCTCGCACTCCGGTGCAATCGTAGACTAGGTCTCCCTCTCATGTGTTTCGTCTTATTTAGGATGCTGGCGGTGCTGCTCGAATCGAGGGCGGTAGTGACCTGGCTATCGATGATGGCGTGGGCGTTAGGTAAGTATTGTCTTTTGACTTTCTTTTTGATTTATTTGGGTCTTCTGTTTTGTTTTTTCAAGTTCTTCTCTACGCTTTTCTTTCTTCTTGCTTTCTCTTTTTTACACGTTGAAGAGTGAACAGGTTGACTGCGAGCACAATGACTGTGAAAACGTTGACTCTGAACACATTGACTGTAAAAATGTTTGCTGCGAGATTTTTGACTGCGAAACCGTTGGATGCGAACGTGCCAAGACGCGATTTTTTTGAGAATGGAAATACTTAGAGAATCGAAAAGCGTTTACTATACAGTTTTCAAAAAAAATCTACTAATAGAAGCGCGTGAAATCTTGGATAAGAATATTCGTAGGATAAAAGGTGTGTCAATTAATCGTTGCTTTCTTGCATTTTTCTTTCTCGATGTTTTTTCTTTACCTTTATTATATTTCTTTACCTTTTATTATATGCTTAACAATTAACCTGTTGAATGCAAACTCGTTGAATCCGAGCACGCTGTATGTAAAGATGTTGGATGCGAATGTGTTGTATGCAATCGTGACAAAAAAAACTAAACGCGATGAGAATGGAGATGCATTCAGAAAGAATATGTGCGGCACCCCTTCGAATGTTTCGTATTTACGCGCCTGGTTCTGAACATGGAAGGAAGATCTGATTAAAAATAATGTAACGGTCCGATGTCGCATCATTTTTCTACTCTCCCTAGTTGTCACATACAACTACCGTATTCATGGCTTCTGATCAAGTTCTCTCTCCGTCTCTGCTTTCTTTGTACTTTATTTGCGCACGTCGTCATGGTCGGCTTCTTCTTCCTGCTGCCTCCATCATTGCCGACAAGGTCTCTGCGAGTGACACCGGCAAGCTCTCCCTCTGAGGATGATGAGGAGAACAATAAGGAGGCATTGTACACGGACGCATCAACACCGGAGGATGATGACCACATCGACACCAACGAAGACGCTGATCCCGAGCACAACGTTGGCAGCATCGCCGCCGCCGCTGGTGACGGTGAGGACACCAACGCCAACTCCGACTACGACGCGGAGCGCGGCGTCGGCAGCAATGACGAGTACGAGGACACCGACGAGGACGACCACGCCGGTGCTGACCCTGACGAGGACGAGGATGAGGACAACGATGCCCAGGCCGACGCGCACATCGAGGAGAACAATGTCGAGGCCGATGCTTCCGTAGACGACGGTCTTGATTGGGCTTTTTTGAAGATGCCAAGGCGGCGTGGAAGTGGGAGGACACGATGCTGGCACGTGTTGAAGCGGCACGAGGGGCGGATGACGGCGGTGGCGAGCAGCCGGACGATGGCGATGACTGTGACTCTAGCTCCGACACCATCGACGACAGCGGAGGCACTACCTCGAGCACAGCGAAGCATCGCGGAGATGATGGCACGCCTGGTAGGGTCCCAATAGTAGTATAGCAGTACCTTAGTATTTTTCTATTACGTTGGTTATTTGTTTGTGAACAATGTGAAAATATTTTGTTAAGAAGTTGTAGTAATATTTTAGTACTTTGTAGGTCCGATCTCGACTTTTTGGATGGATTTGGAAAAATGAGGTAGAGAAACAGACTATTTTGAAAAAAGTTTCAATCGTTTTTATTCCTACACACGCAATCGTCATAGAACGTATCAATGGTATCTTCATCTCATTGATGCTTTCGCCATTTCCGAGGAACATGACGTAATTTTTTGGCAGCTTGGTACTATATTTAGTTTGACAAGATAATATTGCAGAGTACACGTCATACAAAGAAAGTAATTTTCTACGTCTCGATAGTGTGTTAGAATTTGCAGCTTCATATCCTCGACACCTTCTCCTTTACCCACAATGTGACATATTTTTGGTTAGCCTGTTTTTTTGACAACTTGATCGTAGGGGAAACCCCTACAATGTGCTTTTTATATATAATGAAAAAAAGGAAACAACACCATACAGGAGTCCAGCGTTTGGTCTGCTTGGTATGATCGTTAGATTGACGACACAATACTGCAGAGCACACAACATGTAGATTAAGTACTTTGCTCAAGCTTGATAGCGTGCTAGAATATCTTTAAAAAAGACATGTTTACTCTATGTTTGTGTGTTGCCCTTGATGTAACACCTGGTCCAGACATGAGGCGTTTACTTCGCTCTATATCCACGATTTTTTCCATAGATTAAGTCTAACGGCTGATGGTCTTTGACTCTGTGACCAGACAAACCGTAAATGATATACAATGTTTGGTCTCACAGCCGTGCCCTGAGGGGCAGGGAGAAGGCTCATTTGTGAAAATGCATAAATTATTTGCTTGATAGGCATCAATGGAATAAAAATGAGAGAAAATAATGTAAACGAGGAGTATCCAGGTGCAGGAATCGAGTTTGCAACCGCGCATTCTGGTACCTAGACTAACAACAACACTAGTTAGGCGGTAAAGATTTTTTTAGGTGAAACAGTAGGGAGAATCCCCACTGCAATTTTTTATTATAAGGTATGAGTATGTTACAAAGATAAATACATATAGTCTATTGATCTAAGGTAGATCAAAACATGAAAATAAAGCCATTCTAAAGTGGGTAAAGTCTACCCTATCCCTAATCTAATTGCTGGTTCAGCCAGGCTTTGAATTTCTCCTTGTACTTTCTTTTGATTCTGAACTGTAACCATCTCATCTCTTGATAGAGGATTGCTTTCCATCTTTCAAGTGTGGGTCTTTTGTCATTAAAAATCTTCTCATTTCTGCATATCCATATACCCCAGGTAGTCATGATAATGATTTCCATTGCAAATGGTAGGTGTAACTTTTCTTTGATGTCTGAAATAGCTTCCAATCCTGATAGGTTTCAGTTCTATTTCTGTAAATATGGTCCCAGCATTTGTTTGCAAATGAACATTCCTAGAATAGGTGGTTTACTGACTCTTCCAAGTAACAGTTGGAAGTTACACAGTTGTAGTCAGGCAGAATGAACTGCTTTCTTTTTAGAAGATTCCTTGTATTCAATCTGTCCAGAAGCAAAAGCCAGAAGAAGAACTTGTGCTTATTTTGGCAAGAGGATGTCCATACCCAAGAGAAGTGTGGTGGTGATGGGGAGTATCCAATCATGGTTGAGTATGCCTTATTTACTTCAAATTTATCTGACCCCCAAATATAGCTCCAATTATCATGGGTATCCCCATGAGTGGTATGCATCATTTCCTGGCATCTTTCTTCCATGTTTACAAACTCAGAGTATGCTTGTTGAGAAAGTGGTAGGTGAAAATTATCCTCCAAGAAATCAACATGTAAGAAGCCATGTACACTGATATTTGAAGACTTAGCATATGACAGAAGGTGAGGGAATTTATTCATCAGGCACTCATCTTGCCAAAGGTCAGACCAAAAATATGCAGACTTTCCTGAATTCAGATTGCACTTAGCCATGCCTTTAAAATTATCAATTAACTTGATATGCGATTTCCACCAGAATGATCCTTTCATGCTTCTTCCTGGTAATTTTCCATTTTTGTAGTAAGTTTCCCATATGAGATGAACCCAAGGGATGTCATGGTGATTGTAGAATTTGTCCAGATTTTTTAGAAGGAGGGCAGTATTTTGGATCTGTAAGTTTAGAACCCCTAGACCCCCCTGATTTTTAGGACGGCAGATTTTATCCCAAGACACCAGAGCTTGTCCTTTTGCTTGAACATCTTCAGTATTTTTTCTCCACAGACAATGTCTCATGTATTTTATAATTTGATCCTTGATGACAATTGGTACCTCCAAACAGCTCATGAAAAATAGAGGTAGTGAGGACAGAACAGATTTTACCAGTTGCAATTTTCCTCCAAGTTTGCCATTACCAATTATGATTTACTTTGTGTATGTTTATTGTGTTTCCTTTACTTATTGCAAGTTAAGTTATATAATAGTGAGTTGTCTTCTATTATGAGTTATGTATTGATGAATGTGATGCTTCTTGTCCGTATTCTTTTATTGACACTTCACTCAATAAACCCGAGGTCATGTTTATTGAGCTCAGTTTTTGCTTGGGGACAAGCGAAGTCTAAGCTTGGGGGGAGTTGATACGTCCATTTTGCATCACTATTCTATATCATAATTTACTGTTATTCATTGATATATTTCATATTAAGAGATGATACTTATATTATTTCATCTATTTTGCATGGTTGATGACTTTGGAGGATGGATCGCTGAAGTCAGGATTCTGATGGAAAAGGCACTATTTGGAGGCGAAATTTGCGAAGATCAAAAAATCCTAGAAAATACATGGAAAATCCTATTTTTCTAGAAGAAGAAGGATGCCAGAAGGGGCAGCGGAGATGGGCCACAGGGGCCCACACCACCCCCTGGCGTGGGCTACCCTAGGCCACGCCACCAGGTGGTGTGGCCACCCTGGCCCACCTCCGGCTCTGCTCTTTGGCGTATATATTCCTCCCGAAACCGTAAGACTCGGGGAGCAACCATAGAAAGATTCCGCCGCCTCTGCGGGGCGGAAAACTGCAGAGAGAGAAAGAGCTCTCCGGCAGGCAGAAATCTGCCGGGGAAATTCCTGCCCGGAGAGGGGAGATCATTGCCAGCAACACCACCATCAAGCTGGACTTCATCGGGATCATCATCATCATCTCCATCATCATCTCCACCATCATATCCACCAGCACCATCATCACCACTCCATACCGCTATAACAATTGGGTTGAATCTTGCATAGTTCTTAGGGGAAACTTTCCCGGTGTTGATTACTCGTTGTAGTTGATGCTATTGAGTGGAACCGTTGAATTATTGTTATGTTCAGATTGTTACTTATTATTATTTCATCTCTGATCTTGATCCATATGATGTCTTGTGAGTAGTTCGTTTAGTTCTTGAGGACATGGGAGAAGGCATATTGTTAGTAGTGGAATTGTGTTGAGAAAGATTTAATGGTTTGATAATTAAGTTGTGGTGTTATTCTTCTAGTGGTGTCATGTGAATATCGACTACATGATACTTCACCTTTATGGGCCTAGGAGAATGCATTGTGTATTTGGCTACTAATCGTATGGGTTACCTGAGTGACAGAAACCTGAACCCCCATTAGGAAACCTTTGCACAAGGGAGTGTAGGATCTCAGAGTTTAAGGCCGTGGTTAGGTTTTATCTTAATTACTTTCTTGTAGTTGCGGATGCTTGCAAGGAATATAATCACAAGTATGTATTAGTCCTAGGAAGGTTAGTACATTAGCACAGGTTCACCCACACAACACTTATCAAACTAAATAAGATTAATCAACTATATGAAGCGAAAGCACTTGACAATATTCCCATGTGTCCTCGAGAATGTTTGGTCATCTTAGGTAATACAATCGGCTTGTCCTTTGCTAAAGAAAGGATTGGGCCACTTGCCGCATCTATTATCATTGTCTTTTATTTACTCGCACTTTATATATCTGCATTATCAAAAATCCCTAAAAATCTGTTTGGTAAGTATTTACAGAGAATTCCTGCTCCAAGCCACTCGTCAACACCTTCTACTCCTCGTTGGGTTCGACACTCTTACTTATCGAACATACTGCAATACACCCCCTATACTTGTGGGTCATCAATAGTTCTTAAAGGAACTGGAATAAAACACATAAATTTGAATTTAGAATTTAAGTTTGAATTAATCAAATTCGAGTTCAAATGAAAATATACATTTCTAAAGGAATTGAACACATGAGAATAAACACCAGACAATTACCAAAACTTGAATATTTATTCATTGTAAGATGGATACAAGGTTCATTACAGAGAAGATACATGAATTGGAACCTATTACAAACTAGAAAAAATATAAAAAATACCTATCCTAAACCTATCTACTAGTATTCTCTTCTTATCTTCAACATCATTTCCTTGCGTCAACATGCAAAGCACAAACACAAAGAAACCAAATGTGTTTGGTTAAAATGTTGGTCCCACCAAAGGTGAGACCAATTGATATAGAATCCAATTCAAAGGATTAGGACCTAGTCCTGAACCTTAAGCTTGAGGTTTTGCAACTAGAAATGATAGTAGCAATAGAAAGAAGTAACCAGTGCATCAAGATGGAAATAATACAGTAGCAGATGCATTGGAGCATAATCAGATTATCACCATAATACCTTCGGTGGTATAGTAATAGGAGAGATACTAGGTAGTAAAGGAAGCAATACTGAGTAGCAGAAATCACTAATTCGCTAACTATGAAAACCAATAGATAAAGCTACCTATGGCTTTGGATTCTTTTCAAAATAATCAAATAGAGATAATTTCCTGAACATTAGACAGTTCAGTTAAACATCTTAATTCCCACATTAAGCAAGCAATATAAAAATCCTGCAAATAAGCAATAAAAGAATACACTAAATCATAATTCAACAAAAATAATGTTGGGTTCAGCAGTAGAAAACAAAAAACTCTAACTATGCGAACACAATAACCAAGATCTATTCTATGTACACATAAGTAACAGAGAGGGAAACGGTATTCATACCCTTGAAGACCGATGTACGCCTTATGCAGGTAGGCGTATGTTGATGAAGATGAACAACTCCTCGCTCCGAGCGCCCCAAGTGTCGCGCCTCCGAAGTTCTACACACGTCCGGTGTAGGCGACGTCTCCCGAGCTCTGATATAGCCGAGCAGCGGAAGAAGAAAGATGGAGGACCGAACAACGCATGATGGTAGTGCGGAGGTGGAGAACTCAAGTCCCTCAAAGTTCTCTCCAATATTATGGAGAAATCTCTAAGGAAAATGAGAGAGAGAAGAGAGAAATGGATGCCTTCCAAGGGGAGGGGTGCCCCTTTATTTATAGTAGGAGGGGAGGGGCAATTCCCAAGGGGCAAGCGGTGTGGGACTATGTGGGACAAACTCCCACACCCGCCGGACACCGAAGGAGCCGCCGGCCCCAAGGTGGGTCCCGAGCAGGGAGTGCACTAGGTCTTGGCCGGCTAGCCCCTCCTCCCCATGTGCCTTACCCTCTCTGGCCTCCCCTCTCGGTGAGGCCCATAAGCCATGGGCTGCCTTTTAAAATAAAATAAAAATATATGTCTTATTATTAATTCATTTAAGTAATATAAAACACATACATTATTATATCTTTCACTCCGTAACTCCTTCCAGACCCCTCCGATCAACATTGGGTGCAACGCGGAACTTTTTTGGTTTCTCTCTCTCATTTCTCCCACGGTGCCGACCAATCCCTTTGCGTCCCCACCCTTAAGTGTGCACCCTTCTTTTTGAAAACACTCCGGACATGATCGAGACCCCTCTCATATCAATGATCATCAGTGGGACCTAGATGCCCATAATGACCCCCGTGTGTTTCACGAATCTCATCGCTTGAACCTTCAACATCGCGTCCCACTCCCTTTTCCACTTGATACCTAGTTCATCTGAGATTTGATCTTCGGTATCTCCATACCTAAGTCTATCTTGTTACCGATGAACTCATTTACTCATTCATATGTCGTTGTATTTCGTGACCTAGTCACATGCTTGCAAGCTTCGTTAATGCAACATCACCGAGTTGGCCACGTGTAACTATTCGTTACTTGGATTGGCAAATCCTGGTCTTAATACATACTCCTCTACACATCCCTTCGGAAAAACTAAGTGGTACCTCTTCGATCACCCTTTTATAGCTTGATGCTTGATATCATGAAGGTTCCCTCCAGTATCGGTGATTATGTATTATCTCATAGTCAAAGAATTAAGTTGCGAGGTTTCTTTGTTATCATCAATGATGAACGTTTGTAACTAGATCTCATTATGCTATAACTTTGGGTGCTTGTCTACCACATCATTCAACCAATGATATGACTGTTGTAATTATGCCCTAGAGGCAATAATAAAGATGTTATTATTATAATTCTTGTTCATGATAAAGTTTATATTCCATGCTAGAATTGTATTAAGCGGAAACTTTAATACTTGTGTGGTTTGTGAACAACACCGTGTCCCTAGTACGCCTCTATGGACTAGCTCATTGATCAATGATGGTTAAGGTTTCCTAACCATAGACATGAGTTGTCAATTGATAATGAGATCATATCATTGGGAGAATGATATGGTGGACAGACCCAAACTAAGCAAAGCTATTAGATCGTTTCATCGTGTTCGTCTTTGCGAAGCTTTTCTCATGTCAAATATTGTATTCCTTAGACCATGAGATAATACAACTCCCTGGTATCGGAAGAAAGCTTTGAGGTCATCAAACGTCATCCTATGAGAGGGTGATCATAAAGGTGTCTCTCAGGTGATCGGAAAGTATCTGTTGGGTTGTATGTATCGAGATGGGATTTGTCCCTCCCAAGTCGAAGAGATATGCTTCGGGCCCACTCGGTAATCGATATCAACACCGCTTGCAAGCATGTGGTTAAGGAGTTAATCACAAAGTGATATCGGATTACGGAACGAGTAAAGTACTTGCTGTGAACGAGATTGAACTAGGTATGACGATACTGACGATCGAATCTCGGGCAAGTAAAATATCGCGAGACGAAGGGAATATATATATGGGATTGATTGAATCCTGGCATCGTGGTTCATCCGATATGATCATCGATGAATGTGTGGGAGTCAATATGGGTGCCCAGACCCCGCTGTTGATTATTGATAGAAGATCATGTCTGCATATTCTCGAACCCGCAGGGTCACACACTTAACGTGTCTCGACGCTAGGATAGATTGGATAATTGGTTTATGAATTTTTGTTCGGAGTCTCGGATGGGATCCGGGATATCACGAGAGGTTCCGGAATGGTCCGGAGAATAAGATTCATATAAGGCAGTGCAGTTTTTGGAGTTCGGAATTGTTCCGGATTAATCGGTATTGTACCGGAAGCTTCTAGAACCTTCCGGAAGGGGGCCAACGTGGTCCCACCTTCCGGAAGGGGGCATGGGCCTATGAGGGAGTGTCCTGGCCGCATTGGGCCAGGGGCACAAGGCCCCATAGGGCCCAGCCGATTCTAGATAAGTTTAAACTCGTTTAAACTAGAGATAGAATTTCTAGATAAGGGAGAGTTTAAATCGTTTAAACTAGAGATAGGCTTGGAGGATGGGCAAGGGCTGGCCGCACCCCCCCTCTATATATAGAGGGCTGGTGCGCCCCCTTCCCCCCACACACACCTTCCTCCAAACCCTAGTTGCCCTGCTGCCCTCCTCTCTCCCTCCCGACTGTTTGTAGGCGAAGCCCTGCGGCAGAAATTCTCTACCATATACACCACGCCATCGTGTTGTAGATCCAATCCATCTCTCCACCCTACTTGCTGGTCCGAGGAAGGAGGAGACGTCGAGGTGCTGCACGTGTGCATCTCACGGAGGCACCGCCACTTGTGGTGCTATATCGGATCGGATTGCGAGGAGGAGAAGCGAGTACGACTACATCACCCACGTTCCGACGAACGTTCCGCTGTGCAAATCTTCAAGGGTATGAAGATCTAATCCAATCTCTCTCGTTGTTTGCATCTCCTAGATTAGATCTTGGCTTTCCCTCTGTTCGCTTTCGTAGAAAATTTTGATTTACTATGCTGCGAAACCCTTCAGTGGTATCAGAGCTAGATCTATGCGTAGATGTGATTCACGAGTAGAACGCAACATGGTTGTTGCGGGCGTTGATGTTTTCTGTTGCAAGCCTCTTGTTTGTGTTCTTCTTATGACGCGGGATAGTGAGATTGAAGCGGTCCAGGCCAACCTTACGCGACGTCGTTCGCGAGACCAGCTCCGCACTTGACGTGTGGCTTGTACCACACATGCGGCTGGTGGATGTCAGTTTCTCTCACTATAGTTGCCATGGGATTAACACCGGAGTTTGGCAACCATAATATCACCGTTGTGGCTTTCCGTAGGTAAGAATCGTTCTTAGCATCTACTCCCATAAGCCACGTAAAACATGCAACAACAAAGTAGAGGCGTCTAACTTGTTTTTGCAGGGAGTGTTTTCTGTGATATGGTATGGCCCAAGATGTGATGTGTATAATGTATGCGATGATCATGTTTTGTAATGTTTCACGACTTGCATGTCGATGAGTACACAACCGGCAGGAGCCATATGGTTGTCTTTATAATTGTGTATGACCTGCGAGTCAACTTCTTATACGCCATGTAATAGCTTTACTTTATCGCTAAGTAGTTAGCAATAGTTGTAGTTGCTATTCGTGGTGGAGGCAATCATGGTGAAGTGATGGAGATCATGCCGGAACGCACAAGATGGAGATCATTGCGCGAAGATTGGCTATACCATGTCACATAAAGTTATATGCATGTGATGTTTATCCTTTTATGTATCTTATTATGCTTAGATCGCGACGGTAGCATTATAAGATGATTCCTCACTTAAAGATCAAGATAAAAACTGTGTTCTCCCCGAGTATGCACCGTTGCGAAAGTTCGTCGTGTCCAAGCATCACGTGATGATCGGGTGCTATAGACTCTACGCTCACATACAACGGGTGCAAGCCAGTTTTGCACACGCGGAAATACTTGGGTCTAACTTGACGAGCCTAGCATGTACAGACATGGCCTCGGAACACATGAACCGAAAGGTTAAGCATGAGTCATATGAATGATATGATCGACACTTTGTTGTCCACCATTGAAACCACATCTCTTCTCGTGAAGATCGGATTAGGTGTGGTGAATTTGGATCATGTTCACTAAACAACTTGAGGGATGTTGAATTTAGTGGGAGTTCATCTAGTAATTTGATTAAAAGTTGAACTAGTTATCATGAACATAGTCTAATTTGTACTTTCAAATATTGTAGATCACATGGCTAAGTCCAACTTCAACTTCGACGTTTTTGCTGAGAAAGAAAAGCTTAAGAACAATGGGTCTAACTTCACCAACTGGTTCCGCAATCTGAGAATCATTCTCTCTGGCGGTCAAAAGGACTATGTCCTTGAGAAAGCGTTAGGTAACCCCCCGCTGCAACTGCGCCGGCTGATGAGAAAGCTGTCTATCAGTCGCGCAAAGATGATTATGGTGTGATTAAGAGCACCATGTTGTTTGCTATGGAACCGGAACTTCAAAATCATTTTGAAAACTATCCCGGGCCCTTTGAGATTCTCGAAGAGTTGAAAACCATGTTTCAGACTCAGGCCCGTTCTGAGAGATATGAGATCTCCGAGAAGTTCTTTAACTGCAAGATGGAGGAAGGGAGTTCCGTTAGTGAGCACGCCATTAAGATGTCGGGCTACACTCAACGCCTTGAGCAACTGGACTGCAAGATTCCAGAGGAGCTCAAGATTGATAGGGTTCTGCAATCACTCCCTCCCAGCTACAAAAGTTTTGTAGTGACTCATAATCAGATTGGTTCCACTGATACGATCACCGAGCTCTTCGCAAAGCTGAAGGCTGCGGAGGTGGACATCAAGAAGGATAATCATGTGTTGATGGTCAACAAGCCCTCCTTTAAGAAAGGTAAAGGTGCAAAGAAGCCCTTCAAGAAGGGCGGCGGCAAGCGCAATGCCCCTGCTGAGAAGAAGCTCAGGTCTGGTCCCAAGCCGGAAACTGAGTGCTTCTATTGCAAGGACAAGGGTCACTGGAAGCGCAACTGTCCAAAGTACTTAGCGGACAAGAAGGCTGGCACCATCAAAGGTATATTTGATATACATGTTATTGATGTTTTCCTTACTAGCCCTCGTTGTAGTGCCTGGGTATTTGATACCGGTTCAGTTGCTAATATTTGTAACTCGAAACAGGAGCTGCGGAATAGACGGCGGCTTGCGAGGGATGAGGTGACGATGCGCGTTGGCAACGGATCAAGAGTTGATGTGATGGCCGTCGGCACGCTCTCCTTAGTTTTACCTTCGGGATTAGTTTTAAACCTTAATAAATGTTATTATGTGCCTGCGTTGAGCATGAACATTATTTCTGGATCGTGTTTATTGCAAGACGGTTATTCATTTAAATCGGAGAATAATGGTTGTTCTATTTATATGAGTAACATCTTTTATGGTCATGCACCTCTTGTGAGTGGTTTATTTCTTCTAAATCTCGAAAGGGATGAAACACACATCCATAACATTGAGGCTAAGAGATGCAAAGTAGATAGTGATAATACTACTTATTTGTGGCACTGTCGTCTAGGTCATATTGGTGTAAAGCGTATGAAGAAACTCCATTCTGATGGACTTTTGGAGTCTCTTGATTTTGAATCATTTGACACATGCGAACCATGCCTCATGGGCAAGATGATCAAAACCCCGTTCTCCGGTATGATGGAGCGAGCAACGGACTTGTTGGAAATCATACATACCGATGTATGCGGACCGATGAGTGTTTCGACGCGCGGTGGATATCGCTATTTTCTCACTTTTACCGATGACTTAAGTAGATATGGGTATATCTATTTAATGAAACATAAATCTGAAACGTTTGAAAAGTTCAGAGAATTTCAGAATGAAGTGGAGAACCATCGTAACAGAAAGATTAAGTTTCTACGATCCGATCGTGGGGGCAAATATTTGAGTTATGATTTTCTCACGCATATCAAAGCAAGTGGAATCGTTTCACAACTCACGCCACCCGGAACACCACAGCGCAATGGTGTGTCTGAACGCCGGAATCGAACCCTATTAGATATGGTCCGATCGATGATGTCTCTTACTGATTTGCCGTTATCATTTTGGGGTTATGCATTAGAAACCGCTGCATTCACTTTAAATAGGGCTCCATCTAAATCCGTTGAGACGACACCGTATGAACTATGGTTTGGTGCTAAACCTAAGTTGTCGTTTCTTAAAGTTTGGGGATGCGAAGCTTACGTCAAGAAGTTGATGCCGGACAAGCTCGAACCCAAAGCGGAGAAATGCGTCTTCATAGGATACCCTAAGGAAACTATTGGGTATACATTCTATCACAGAACCGAAGGCAAAGTGTTTGTCACAAAGAACGGTTCCTTTTTTGAGAAGGAGTTTCTCTCGAAAGAAGTGAGTGGGAGGAAAGTAGAGCTAGACGAGGTTATTGAACCTTCTCTTGAATTGGAGAGTAGCGCAGCACCTGAAATTGTTCCAGTGCCGCCTGCACCAACAATAGAGGAAGCTAATGACAAGGATCATGAAGCTTCGGACGATGCTGCTACTGAACGTCGCAGGTCGACAAGGTCACGTGCCCCTCCTGAGTGGTACGGCAACCCTGTCTTGACTGTCTTGTTAGTAGAAGACAGTGAACCTACGAACTATGAGGAAGCAATGATGAGCCTAGACTCTGAGAAATGGCTAGAAGCCATGAAATCCGAATTGGGATCCATGAGCGAAAACCAAGTATGGACTTTGGTGGACCCTCCTAGCGACCGAAAGGCCGTTGAGTGCAAATGGATCTTCAAGAAGAAAACGGACGCGGATGGTAATGTTACCGTCTATAAAGCACGGCTTGTTGCGAAAGGTTTTCGACAAGTTCAAGGTGTTGACTACGATGAGACTTTCTCTCCCGTAGCGATGTTTAAGTCCATTCGGATTTTATTAGCAATTGCTGCGTTTCATGATTATGAAATATGGCAAATGGACGTCAAGACTGCTTTCCTCAATGGCAACATTGATGAAGAGTTGTATATGATGCAACCCGAAGGTTTTGTCGATCCTAAGGATGCTGATAAAGTATGCAAACTTCAGCGTTCCATTTATGGACTGAAGCAAGCGTCTCGGAGTTGGAACCTTCGTTTTGATCAAGTGATCAAGAGCTTTGGATTTGTTCCAAATTGCTACGAAGCTTGCATCTACAAGAAAGTGAGTGGGAGCTCGGTGACATTTCTGGTACTATATGTGGATGACATATTGATTATTGGAGATGACATCGACATGCTTAACGATGTGAAGAGTTATTTGAACAAGTGTTTTTCAATGAAAGACCTAGGTGAAGCTGCTTATATATTGGGCATCAAAATCTATAGAGATAGACAAAGACGCCTGATAGCTTTAAGCCAAAGTACATACCTAGACAAAGTTCTGAAAAGGTTCAGAATGGATAAGGCATTGAAAGGTTCAGTGCCTATGTTGTCAGGTAAGATATTGAGCAAGGCTTAGTGTCCAGCTACGGTAAATGATAGGGAAGCTATGAGCAAAGTGCCTTATGCCTCGGCCATAGGTTCCATCATGTATGCCATGCTGTGTACTAGACCGGATGTGTCCAATGCTCTTAGTTTGACGAGCAGATATCAAAGTGATCCAGGAGTGGAACACTGGATAGCCGTGAAGAACATCCTAAGGTACCTAAATAGGACTAAAGAAATGTTCTTAGTCTATGGGGGTGATGAACAGCTCGTCGTAAAAGGTTACGTCGATGCTAGTTTCGACACCGACAAGGATGATGCTAAATCTCAGACAGGATACGTGTATATTTTGAATGGAGGAGCTGTGAGCTAGAGAAGCTGCAAGCAAAGCGTGGTCGCGGGATCTACAATAGAAGCGGAATACATGGCTGCTGCAGAAGCGTCAAGTGAAGGAGTTTGGATCAGGAACTTCATCACTGAGCTTGGCGTGGTTCCAAGTGCATTGGACCCACTGGAGATATTGTGTGACAACACTGGCGCCATAGCACTCGCTAAGGAACCAAGATATCATCCAAAGACCAAGCATATCAACCGCAAGTTTCATATAATCTGAGATTATATAGCAGATGGAGATCTGAAGATCAGCAAAGTACATACAGATCTGAATGTCGCAGATCCATTGACTAAACCTCTTCCACGTGTAAAACATGATCAACACCTCAGTGCCATGGGTGTGAGATTGTTGCCAGATGTAAACTAGATTATTGACTCTAGTGCAAGTGGGAGACTGTTGGAATTATTCCCTAGAGGCAATAATAAAGATGTTATTATTATAATTCTTGTTCATGATAAAGTTTATATTCCATGCTAGAATTGTATTAAGCGGAAACTTTAATACTTGTGTGGTTTGTGAACAACACCGTGTCCCTAGTACGCCTCTATGGACTAGCTCATTGATCAATGATGGTTAAGGTTTCCTAACCATAGACATGAGTTGTCAATTGATAATGAGATCATATCATTGGGAGAATGATATGGTGGACAGACCCAAACTAAGCAAAGCTATTAGATCGTTTCATCGTGTTCGTCTTTGCGAAGCTTTTCTCATGTCAAATATTGTATTCCTTAGACCATGAGATAATACAACTCCCTGGTATCGGAAGAAAGCTTTGAGGTCATCAAACGTCATCCTATGAGAGGGTGATCATAAAGGTGTCTCTCAGGTGATCGGAAAGTATCTGTTGGGTTGTATGTATCGAGATGGGATTTGTCCCTCCCAAGTCGGAGAGATATGCTTCGGGCCCACTCGGTAATCGATATCAACACCGCTTTCAAGCATGTGGTTAAGGAGTTAATCACAAAGTGATATCGGATTATGGAACGAGTAAAGTACTTGCTGTGAACGAGATTGAACTAGGTATGACAATACCGACGATCGAATCTCGGGCAAGTAAAATATCGCGAGACGAAGGGAATATATATATGGGATTGATTGAATCCTGGCATCGTGGTTCATCCGATATGATCATCGATGAATGTGTGGGAGTCAATATGGGTGCCCAGACCCCGCTGTTGATTATTGATAGAAGATCATGTCTGCATATTCTCGAACCCGCAGGGTCACACACTTAACGTGTCTCGACGCTAGGATAGATTGGATAATTGGTTTATGAATTTTTGTTCGGAGTCTCGGATGGGATCCGGGATATCACGAGAGGTTCCGGAATGGTCTGGAGAATAAGATTCATATAAGGCAGTGCAGTTTTTGGAGTTCGGAATTGTTCCGGATTAATCGGTATTGTACCGGAAGCTTCTAGAACCTTCCGGAAGGGGGCCAACGTGGTCCCACCTTCCGGAAGGGGGCATGGGCCTATGAGGGAGTGTCCTGGCCGCATTGGGCCAGGGGCACAAGGCCCCATAGGGCCCAGCCGATTCTAGATAAGTTTAAACTCGTTTAAACTAGAGATAGAATTTCTAGATAAGGGAGAGTTTAAATCGTTTAAACTAGAGATAGGCTTGGAGGATGGGCAAGGGCTGGCCGCACCCCCCCTCTATATATAGAGGGCTGGTGCGCCCCCTTCCCCCCACACACACCTTCCTCCAAACCCTAGTTGCCCTGCTGCCCTCCTCTCTCCCTCCCGACTGTTTGTAGGCGAAGCCCTGCGGCAGAAATTTTCTACCATATACACCACGCCATCGTGTTGTAGATCCAATCCATCTCTCCACCCTACTTGCTGGTCCGAGGAAGGAGGAGACGTCGAGGTGCTGCACGTGTGCATCTCACGGAGGTACCGCCACTTGTGGTGCTAGATCGGATCGGATTGCGAGGAGGAGAAGCGAGTACGACTACATCACCCACGTTCCGACGAACGTTCCGCTGTGCGAATCTTCAAGGGTATGAAGATCTAATCCAATCTCTCTCGTTGTTTGCATCTCCTAGATTAGATCTTGGCTTTCCCTCTGTTTGCTTCCGTAGAAAATTTTGATTTACTATGCTGCGAAACCCTTCAATGACCTCATTGTCAATTGGCATAAATGCCCATGATCTCGAAACCCTAGACCATCTGTTTAACCAATGAGCTAATTAGCTAGAGGTAACTAGAGACACGGTTTGTTTACATACCACATGTGTATTAACGTTTTGTATTAACATAGTTATCACACATCATGAAATGTATTATAAACATACAAGAGATACCTCAAATAGAACACTTTATTATTTGCCTCTAGGGCATATCTCCTTCAGTCTTCCACTTGTACAAGAGTACAAATTAATCTAGTTTACATTAGGCAAAGATCTAACACCTATAGCAGTCTGGTGTTGTTCATAATTTTCTTGTTGGAAGACCCTTGGTCAATGGATCTGTAACATTCAAATCCATGCGTACTTTGAAAATCTTGATTTCACCCTCTTCAACATTGTATCTAATGCTGTGAAATCGTAGCTTGATATGTTTGTCCGTGGAATGAATTCTTGGTTCCCTTGAATTTGCAATGGCACATGTGTTGTGACAATAGATCATCACGGGGTCATGTGCACTTGGAACAACTCCCAGTTCGATGACGAAATTCCTTAGCCAAATAGCTTCTTTTGCTGCTTCATTAGTTGCGATGTATTCCGGCTCCATTGTAGACTGTGCCACCACTGGCTGCTTCCTGCTTCTCCAGCTTACCGCACCACCATTCACCATAAACACATATCCCGTTTGAGACTTTGAGTCATTAGGATCTGTGTTTAAGCTTGCATCCACGTAACCAGTTACATTTAGAGCTTTGTCACTACCTCCATAGACTAGGAACATATCCTTAGTTATCTTGAGATACTTTAGGATACATTTCACAACTGTCCAATGATCCATTCCTAGATTACCTTGGAAACGGCTTGTCAAACTAAGAGCCAAGGACACATCAGGTCGAGTGCTCAACATAGCATGCATGATAGAGCCTATGGCTGAGGCATAGGGGACTTTAGACATCCTCTCTCTTTCATCATCTGTTGCTGGACATTGAATCAAACTCAGTGTTCTACCTTTTATAACTGGCACAAAACCACTTTTGGCCTCTTCCATTTTGAACCTCTTCAAAATCTTCTCAAGGTAAGTACTCTGACTTAATGCAATCAGGCGTCTTGATATATATCTATAGATCTTGATGCCCAATATATATGCCGCTTCACCTAAGTCCTTCATGGAAAACTGACTACTCTGATATTCCTTTACATTCTCTAGAAGTTCCACATCATTCCCAATCAGTAATATGGCATCCACATATACTACTAGGAACGCCACTGAGCTCCCGCTCACTTTCTTGTAAACCACAAAACTCTTGTTTATTTTGGACAAATCCAAAACTCTTGATCACTTGATCAAAATGACAGTTCTAGCTCCAAGATGCTTGCTTTAGTCCATAAATAGATCACTGAAGTTTGCATACCTTTCTAGCATCCTTAGGATCAACAAAACCTTCTGGTTGCATCATATATAACTCTTCATCAATGTGTGCGTTGAGGAACGCAGTCTTGACATCCATCTGACATATCTCATAATTGAAATATGTAGCAATTGCTAGTAAAATCCGGGCAGATTTTAGCATCGCTATGGGAGAGGTCTCATCATAGTCAACTCCTTGAATTTGTCGGAAACCCTTTGCGACAAGTCAAGCCTTGTGGATGGTCACATTACCATCAGCATCTGTGTTTTTCTTAAAGATCCATTTATTTCCACGACCTTGAGTCCTTATGAAAGATCCACCAAGGTCCAAACTTGGTTTTCATACAAGGACCCTATTTCGGATTTCATGGCTTCTAGCCATTTCTCAGACTCAGCACTTTCCATAGCCTCTTTGTAGTTTGCAGGTTCATCTTGTTCAACCAACAAGACAGTCATCACGAGACTACTACACCAATCAGTAGATATACTTATTCTTGTAGACATACGAACTGCAGGAGCTTCAATGTGATTACTACGATCATTATCATTTGATTATTCCTCCACTGTGTAGGGTGGTTCTAGAACAACTTCCGTTGTGCTACTTGGTATTTGGAGAGAAGGATCAATAACCTTATCAAGCTCAATCTTCCTTCCACTAACTCCTTTAGCGAGAAACTCTTTCTCAAGAAAGGTGACATTCTTCGCGACAAACATTTTGCCCTCGACCTTGTTGTAGAAGGTATACCCAATAGTCTCCTTTGGGTATCCTACAAAGATGCACTTTTCTACTTTGGGTTCGAGTTTGTCAGGCCGTAGTTTCTTAACGTAAGCCTCACATCCCCAAACTTTCAAGAACGACAACTTTGGCTTCTTGCCATGCCACATCTCATATGGTGTTGTCTCCATGGATTTGGACGGTGCTCTATTTAAAATAAAAGCGGCGGTTTCTAACGCATATCCCCAAAATGATACAGACAAATCGGTCGAAGACATCATGGACCACACACAATCCAATAGAGTATGATTACACCGTTCTGACGCACCATTTCGTCGAGGTGTTCCGGCTGGCATAAGCTGTGGTATGATACCATAGTCCTTCAAGTGCATGCTAAACTCATAACTCAAATACTTGCCTCCCTGATTGGATCGAAGATGCTTGATTTTCTTGTTAAGTTGATTCTCTATTTCCTTCTAAAAAATTCTTTGAACTTTTCAAAGGTTTCAGACTTGTGCTTCATTAAAGAGATATACCCATATCTACTTAAATCGTCAGTAAAGGTAACAAAATAACAATAACCATTGCGTGTTGAAACATTCATTAGACCAAACACATATGTATGTATGATTCCCAATAGGTCGACCGCCCGCTCCATCATGCTAGAGAAGGTGCCCTAGTCATCTTTCCCATGAGGCAAGGCTCGTATGTGCCAAGGAATTCAAAATCTAATGTTTCCAGGAGTCCATCAGAATGGAGCTTCTTCATGCGCTTTACGCCAATGTGACCAAGACGGCAATGCCACAGATACATGGCATTATCATCATCGTGTTTACAACACTTAGCATCAACATTATGGATGTGAGTACCCTATCAAGATCCAGCAAGAATAATCCATTACATACAAGCGCATGAACATAGAAAACATCATTCATTAAAATAGAACAACAACTTGTTCTAGATTTAAATGAATAATGATCTTGCAACAAGCAAGATCCACTCACAATAATCATACTTAGTGCGGCTACATAATAGCATTTATTCAAGACTAAAATTAATCCTGATGACAGACGTAGAGGTAGAGTGCCGACGACCACCACATCGACCTTCGAGCCATTGCCAATGCGCATGGTCACCTCGTCCTTCCCCAGGCGCCTCTTACTCTGCAGCTCCTGCTGAGCGTTGCAAATATGAGAAACATAACCGGTATCAAATACCCAGGTGTTACTCCTGGCGCTAGTAAGGAATACATCTATAACTTGTATATCGAATATACATTTGTCTTTGGTGGCTATCTTGTCGGCCTTCTTGTCCTCAAGGTACTTGGGGTAGTTGCACTTCCAGTGCCCGTCCCCCTTGCAGTAGAAGCACGTGATACCGGGGTTAGGACCAGGCTTGGTAGCCTTAGTGGTGTTGGCAACAGATTTTCCATCCTTCTTAGGCTTCTTGCCCTTGCCCTTATGCCCCGGCTTCTTAATATTGGTGGTCTTATTTACCATTAGCACCGTGTGCTCCTTTTTGATCTCAACCCCGGTAGTTTTGAGCATGGCGAACAGATTGTCTAGGGACTTATTCATCCCCTGCATATATTAGTTCAACACAAAACCCTTGTAGATAGGGGCATCGAGTGCAACACCTTATCAAGCGCGAGCTCGTCCAGGATCTTGCAATCTAGGGCGTTCAAGTGTTCAACATAGCCAGACATCTTGACTACATGCTCTCTCACACTGTTGTGCTCTTCCATCTTGGTGGAGAAGAAGAGCTCGGAAGACTCATACCTCTCTGCCCGAGCCTGTGGAGCAAAGACAGCCTCGAGATCTTCTATGATCTCGAAGGCATTCATCTTCTCAAAACGCTTTTGAAGCTCCAACTCCATGGCATAGAGAATTCCACTCTAGATGAGGGAGAAATCATCTGCCTTGGACTACCAGACATTCTTGTCATCCTTAGAGGCCATATCTGCAGGCTTAGCAGGGAGCATAGCCTCAATGACATAAGTCAACTTGTAGGGGACTAGGAGGATCCTAAGGTTACGATACCAGGCGGTGAAGTTGGACCCATCAGTTTTCAGCTTGTCCTTCTCTAGGAATGGGCTAAGATTGAAGGTGGGTGGGCGAGACATCTACAATGGATTTGCAAAGTATTTAGACCATGTTCATAATATGAGTTCAATTTTTAATTTACGCTAAACTAAAACAAAAAGAACTCCCACTCAAATGAACATCCCTCAATTTGTTTGGTGATCCTCCGATCCTAATCCGCTGCACCACCCCCGATCGTCACGGCCGGTGATGCAGTTTCAAAGGTAGACATTACCAATGTCAATCACATCATATGTGACTCATACTCAACCTTTCGGTCTCTTGTGTTCCGAGGCCATGTCTCTACATGCTAGACTCACCAATTCTAACTTCTGTGTATTACAGTGCAACATGGCTTATACTCACCGTATGCGAGCGTAGATATGTGTGACACCCGATCGTCACAACGTGTCTCATAACGGAGAACTTTCTTGGTGGTGCACACACGAGGGGAACACTATTACCGAATTATGTGAGAGATCATCCTATTATGCTAACATCGTATATCTAATACACAATAAAAACAAGATACATAAATAAATACTTGAAAAGTATGGTGCCATGACATGGTTGCAGCGACTTGATCACCATTGAGAGCTCCAATGGAAAATGTTTCATAGACTTACCATTACCATGTCACGACACACGCCCCTGCAAACTAAAGTTAGACTTCTCTACTTTATCTTTTGCATGTTTTACGCGGCTTTAGGGCTTTTGCGGTAGAACCCCCCTTCCCACCTATGAACGTAGAGCCACAACATGGATTCAATGAGGTGCCTTTTCTCTTCCTTTTTCAGGGCCCTCCGTAGTGAATATCATATCAACTACTGTAGAGAGACAAACACCCCCAAAGCCACTTACACTTGTGGACTAGTCTCATGAATCACCATGTAATGTCGGTTGGGGGCTGCTTCATAAAACAGTACCACGATCTAACAAGTACACAAAAGAGGGTAGCAACTAGAAAATAAATGTCCACATATTGCTATGTGTTCTATCCATAAGACATGTCTACCCATAGATAGGCTCTGATACCACTATTGGCTTCTGCAGAAGAAAAAAATTATAACTACGCAAACTTAATAACCAAGATCTATTTTATGTAGACATAAGTAACAGAGAGGGAAACGGTATTCATACCCTTGAAGATCGAGGTATGCCTTATGCAGGTAGGCATATGTTGATGAAGACAAACAACTCCTCGCTCCAAGCGTTGAGCTCCGAGCACCCCAAGTGTGGCGCCTCCAAAGTTCTACATACGTCCGGTGTAGGCAACGTCTCCTGGGCTCCGACCCAACCAAGCAGCAGAAGAAGAAAGATGGCGGACCGAACAACGGATGAGGGTAATGCGGAGGTGGAGAACTCAAGTCTCTCAAAGTTCTTTCCAATATTACAGAGAAATCTCTAAGGAAAATGAGAGAGAGAGAGGAGAGAAATGGGATGCCTTCCAAGGGGAGGGGTGCCCCTTTATTTATAGTAGGAGGGGAGGGACACCACCCAAGGGGCAAGCAAAAGTCCCACACCCGTCGGCCACCAAGGGAGCCGCTGGCCCCAAGGTGGGCCCTAGGCGGGGAGCCCACTAGGGCTTGGCCGGCTGGCCTCTCCTTCCCATGCGCCTTGCCCTCTTGGGCCTCCCCTCTGGGTGAGGCCCATAATCCATGGGTTGCCTTTTAAAATAAAATAAAAATATATGTTTTATTATTAATTCAAGTATCTAATATAAAACACATATATTATTATATCTTTCACTCTGGAACTCCTTTCGGACCCCTCCGATCAACATTGGGTGCTACATAGAACTTTTCTAGTTTCTCTCTCTCATTTCTCGTACAGTGCCGGATCAATCCCTATGCGTCCCCACCCTTAAGTGTGGCACCCTTTGGTTCGGAAACACTCCGAATATGACCGAGAGCCCTCTCGTATTAATGATCATCAGTGATACCTGGATGCCCATAATGACCCCATGTGTTTCACGAATCTTATCGCTTGAACCTTCAACATCATGTTCCACTCCCTTTGCCACTTCATACCTAGTTCATACAAGATTTGATCTTCGGTATCTCCATACCTAGTTCGATCTCGTTACCGATGAACTCGTTTACTCGTTCCCGTGTTGTTGCATTCCATGACGTAGTCATACGCTTGCAAGCTTCGTTAATGCAACATCACCGAGTTGGCCACGTGTATCTATCCATTACTTGGATTGGAAAATTCCTGGTCTTGATACATACTCCTCTACACGTCCCTTCAGAAAACCTGAGTGGTACCTTTTTGTTCACCCTTCTACATCTTGATGCTTGATACCATCAAGGCCCCCTCAAGTAACGATGATTATGTATTATCTCACAGTCGAAGAATTAGGTTGCGAGGTTTCTTTGTTATCATCAATGATGAATGTTTGTAACTAGATCTCATTATGATATAACTTTGGGTGTTTATCTACCACATCATTCAACCAATGATATGACCTCATTGTCAATTGGCATAAATGCCCATGATCTCGAAACCCTAGATCATCCATTTGACCAATGAGCTAGTTCGCTAGAGGTAACTAGAGACAGGATTTGTTTACATACCACACATGGATAAACGTTTCGTATTAACATAGTTATAGCACGACATGAAACATATTATGAACATACAAGAGATACATCAAATAAAATACTTTATTATTTGTCTCTAGGGCATATCTCCTTCAAATAAATCAGAATATAAATTCCTTTTGTCACTAGACAAGTTGAGTTCATGACAAGAATGTAGTTAGTAAACTCACATGCCAAATATGGCAAACACACTACAAAACAAGAACGTAGTTAACTGAACACCGAATACATCACCCTTTGTAGATGAATCCAACAAAGAGAGGTGGTTCAAAATAGTAGAAGCACCTTACTCACTAATTACATGACACATAGGTGCCAAGAGCACAATCACTTGCCCACACTATAAATAGCTAAGATCCTGGACCCCATAGTTTTGAAACTCACACTTTAGTCTTATACTAAACAACAAACTCACTCGAGGGAGATCTATGAGAGCAAAGCTCAAGAGGAGAAGGCAAGGAGGAAGAACAACTGAATGAACATCGAGAAACAGAGGAAGAAGAAGATATTCTCTAAAAGGTTTAACATTGAGTGTTTATGAATACAAATATATGAGGGAATAGTTTATGATCTAGATGATCATAACAACTGCAAAGTACCATAAAGCATGATCAACATGTTCCTATTGTTGGGAAATAAGTACAACACATATTCATGCTCAATCATGTGTGCACGCTCATTTAAGTGGCACCACATCATGATCAAGCAATGAATTGCACAAGTGCACAAACCATTAGTAATTATCCTGTAATTAGAACCATAAGAGAGACTGAAAGGCAATGCATTAAATAGAGTAAATTGTGCTTTTCCTCCAACTACAATCTCCACTGAGGAGAAACTCTATTGAGATCAATCCCAGCAGACATTGCATCTAGAGGAAAAGCTAAACAATAAGATAATACAGCAACTAAGAAGATAAGATAATAATAAAAAACTGAATAATTAAGTAAAGAAGTATTAATACAACTACTTAACAACTATTAGTAAACAATCAACAGAAATGTTTGTAGCAATTCAACTAAGATAAGAATATGACACCGTCAGATAACACCAACAATACTACACTAGATATTCAGTAAACTAAACCAACATGAGTAACTAAGATATAATCGACCAGAAATCCTAATTACATCAAAGAAGCAACTGCATGATCATCTAGACCAATAGAACCTAAAGAATTAAGCTAGGAACCCTAGAACACTACCTATTGAAACTAAATTCCTAAATTCAGTTAACACCTAAACTTGAATGATATATAAGTAACATACACAAAGGCCTAAATAGATGATCACAAGAGCCTAGAACATGCTAGAACCATCTAGAAATCTTAGATAGAATATATGCAAGATCAACATAAGTAGAAACCCTAGAAATTGCGGAAGTGCAAGAACCCTAGAAAGACACCAAGAAGAGAGGGGAGAAAAGAGATACTTACCTTGTAGAGAGTCGTGGTGGGGATCTTAGCTCAACCACGCAAGGAGACGTGAAGGATATGGACACCGCGACAATGTCAACATAGGGAGTACCCCAAGAGGGACATATCAACCTGCATCAGGCCACGCCTAGGGACCCATGAAGGAGACGACCACCGCGGTGACCTCAACACAGGGAGTACCCTAGGGGGAGAAATCTCAACCTATGTTAAGCCAGACCTGCGGCAGGGCTGGGTCAGAGACGCACACGAGCATCGACGAGGCGTCGGGTAGCGTCAGGCCACGGTGGCGATGTCATCGATGGAAACCCTAGTTAGGGTTAGGATTGAGCACCAGCACGAGCAAGCTCTAATCTCAAATAGAGTTGAATAGTACTGTAGAGCAGGGAGGAGGGGAGAAGATATACACGAGCATGGCGACACGTGCGACCACGGTTAGTGTCACGTGAATGAGAGACAGAGTGGCGTTGTCTGGTCGAACAAGACCGGGTCTAGTGGCTGGTTTTGACCCTATGGTCTGACCAATGGGCCAGGGGCATTTTAGTTATTTCCAAAATACAGAAAAACCTAAATAATTATTTCTCCCACATAATATAAGTCAGAAAAAATAAAATAAATCATATTCAAGTAGGAAATTGATCGTAGAATCTAAAAAAATTGTTGAATTTGAAAAAATACTTTTACTTGGATGAAAATTTAGGGTAACTAAATCATCAAAAAGAAATGAATAAATAATCCTAAAATAAAATTTTAATAATATAAAAAATCGTAAATCCTAAAAGACTATTTTAAACAATATTCTTCAAGAATTAAAATTCTAAAGTGAATTTCAACTAAATAAAAAAATACATATTAATCAAATACAAATAAACCCAGGGCAAATTGGTTATTTAACCTAAATTAAGAAGAAATCCACAATCAAGGAAGGGAATAAAAACGCCTTAATAATGCATATCATGATATGCATAGTAGCAACCATTTTCTTCTTTAAACATTGTCAGACAATGATCCTATTTGAGAATTCGGGGTGCATGATCAAATAGAACGTTCAAACTACACTATCTTGCACTTACTAGAGAAGTTACTTGCATGTCCTTTTAGTAATTTACTAAAAATATTTTCCAAAATTATTACATTATCATTTCTATTACAAACAATATACCATTTTATGAATGCAATGAAATGGTGAGCAATGGAATCATGGTTGGAGTACATGATGGGAAATCATGTGATGGAGATTCCATTGTATCGGGAAAGATAGTACTTAACAACAAGTATCAGCGTATAGACAACGCTGACCACAGATCTTGTTATGGGGCAAGCGAGTCAGAAGTACCTTATTACTTCAATATGTTTTTGGATGTTAGGTCAGGCTGTAATCCAGAGAGGAAAGCAGCGGGTGAGAGCCCGTAACGTCCCCATCCTGAGTAGCGAAATGGCGACTTGAGTGTATTTGAAGGGACGACAATCTAGCGTATGTCTTCTGACTGAAACTAATTACAAAGGGTGAACTGCAGGGTTGTGAAGAAGGACTCGATATCACTTGGCTATGCTTGGTTCGATCCATACCTAAGCAAGTGTGAATAAAAGTAACAAGGCCAAGAACGTTTTGTATAAAAGGTAGTGCACCTCTACAAAGTGTAATAAATATGGCTTGTCACTCCCTATTTGTGGAATGAGATACGATCACAACGGAAAAGGAACTCCATGAAGTTGTAACAACCTGTAAAGACTGACTTAAATAGAGTTTTCTAAAATCTAAAACTTACCTTTTTCAAGAATCCATTTTCAAAAATTGCATAAGCCTAGGATTCTTATCCACGGCTATAATTAGTGCATCAAACACCCAAATAGATAGAACTTGTTGAGTATGATAGTACTCATCCGTACCTTCTCAATCATTGCTTAGATTATGATAAGACCGAAGACAAAACTAGTGAAGACCACGAAGAGGGAGAGATCTACTATGAGGACATAGATTTTTCTGGAGAAATTGAAGGCATACATTATGAAATACAATATGTCATATAAACATAAGAGTTAGATGCGGAGCCTTAGACATAAGAAAACTAGAATAAGTTAAGCCAAGCAGTGTAGAACTTTACTAAATAAGCTGCAGAGCCCCAATGACACTAAACATAGTGGCGCAATTGATTATAAAACTAGTTAGTTTGAATTTGAATTCAAACATGAATCCTCATTGGACCGAGGAGGGTATCGAAGTTTTTGTACTCTTTTGGATGTGAATGGATAAAGAACAAAATTGGATCCGCAATGTTTCTATTGTACCACTTCGAGGGATGTAATATTTACGAAATGGTATTTCATGAGCGTTATGTTAACGACTTGCGTACTACAACATGTAATGGTATGCTAGATCACCGCAAAAGCGGATGCAACTTTTATTTCATCATGGTAGATTGTCATTATAATGGTGAAGTTTAGGGTGATATGTGGCAAACTTTGCTAGAATTTGATGTTAGGTTTGCTGGCTTCAAAAAAAGGGAGAGATGAGAACAGAGTTTTGCAATTAGTGAGACGTTTCTGCTTTAGTGTGCACCCTCCTGGAAACGAAAAGTTTGGGAAAACACATGGATGGCTGGGATACGCGCGGACGGTTCAACGACGGGAGGCACGATCGTCCTTCCGAAATTTTCGTCGTTGCTCTGTAAAAAAAAGAACCATAGAAGCCCGTGTAGAAGCCCGTACGACCCGTTCACCGGCGCGTATTATACATGTATGCACGTGGGTGCCGAACCGTCCGCTTCCTTAAGTAGCATAGTCAGTGGTTGGTCTGCGTTCCAACCACTTCTAGAAATTCCCCAAATCGGATAGCAAACCCTGGCTAGCCGTCTCTCCACAAACCCTCGATCGCGGTGGTCGTCCATGGAGAAGGGGAAGCAGGTGGCGGCACCGACTAACAACACGGAGAAGGGGAAGCAGGTGGCTACGGGCGCTGAGCACGCGGAGAAGGGGAAGCAGGTTGAGGACACAGAGGGCGGCAATGGGAGCTCCGACTTGGGTGGGCCGACCGTCTACTCTGGTGTGCATCCAATGAAGCGGAAGTTCGAGACGGAGGCGCAGATCAGGTGCAAGAAGAAGAAGAACCTAAAGAACAGGCTGCGTCAGGAGAGGAAGGAGAGGGGGGAGAAGATCTACTCGCCTGCCGATGTGAAGACCTTCCGCGAGTCCGACAGCGATGACACCAATGAGGTAAGTCTAGATCTCTCTCTCCTAGTGTTCTTGCCACCGAGGTCTGCCTCGTCCTGTTCTTGCTAGGGTTTGTGGTGCTAGTAGGGTTAGATGCGCCTAGTGATGCTAGTTTGTGCCAGGTTAGATGCGCCGTAGATTAGCTACTGATTTCCCCAGGACCCCTTTGGCGACATTCTGATGGATGTAGGATCAAGTAGGCTTCTGATTTGGCAGGCTTCTGTGCCAGGTTTACATGCGCCTAGATGTTGTAGCTTATTCTTGGCCTTTGTGCCTGATTTTTTGGGCTTGAACGATCTGACAAGCAAGAACCTGCCATTTCGTTTGCAATGAAAATGGAATGGGGATGCTGCCTATTGATCTACACATATAATTGATTTATGGATTCTACTTGTGACCACTTCGAGATTGTAAATTTAGGTAATGTGACCATGGATAGCTAGTTTGTGAATTTGCTTGTAATAGTTAAGTAAAAGAGACATGGGAATCTGTACCAAGTGCATGTCAATATATTGTTGTACTGTTGTGTAGAATGTATTTGGTGTCATTTACTTTTCTTATGAATTTAGTTCATTAGATCATCTGATCACTTTATAGTGAGCTAAATATACCTAGTCTATGTACTCATAGTCAGAGTGTTTTACTTCGTAATTTGCTAGTCTTTTGAAATGCTTGTATCACATAGAACATATGGTTCTAGTACATTCATGATAGTTGTTTTGTATTTGTATTTGTAAAATATTTGTAACATATCAAGAATTTGTGTAGTTGCAGTTCTAGAGCTAAAAGTTTATGTGTTTTGTTACATATGCATAAATTCCTGGTTGTAGTACTGCTAGTAATAGTTGTTGTTGCCTTGCTTCATTGGTTTATTATTTTTGTTGCACTACTACTTTCATTAGTTGTTTTCTTATGCTCCACACATAAGTTGGTAGTTAATGCTGATGTGATCTAGCTTAAGATTATTACGTGTGATACAACATTCTGCTTCATAGGATTATAATATTTATTGCACTACTGCTTTTAGCACATAGGTTGTTCTGATGCAAACTTTAGTTGGTATTTGATGCTGGAGTGATACAACTTAAGATTAATAAGTGTGATAGATCAATCTACTTGTAAGGCATAATTTTTTGTTGCACTAATGCTTCCAGCATGTTTTGTTTTGCTGCACACATTTGATTTATACATAATGCTGCTCTAATCTAACTTCATATGTGTGACATATCAACTATTCTATTATGATTTTTAAATGTTCAATTAAAAAGCAATTGTCCAAGTTTCCCGTTGTATAATATGTGGCACATATAGTCTTATTTCACAGAGTAATTATTGTAAGACTTATTTCATTTCACAAATTTCCACAGGAGTCAGACGATGTCAGGAGTGACGTGGAGGACAGGGACCACAAGAGTCGTGCTGTGCTGAAGAAGCTCAAGGCTGGGGACATCCCCTATCTTCTAGGCCCAGGGGAGTATAAGTGCCCGTGGTGCTTTCGGAAGGAGATGCTAAAGGACTACCTGCGAATGCTGCAGCATGCTACCTACTATGGATCTGGCAGCCAGAAGCATAAGCCGCACCTGAAGGCCAAACACGCCACTTATGGCGTGTTCCTGCTGAAGCACCTCCCCCAGGCGTAGATTGTGTCTTGTGTGTCTCTTTGCTAATCAGGTTGTTATGTTTGGACTATGTTTATATGTGTTGTGTTGAACTTGATCCAGTCCGTTAATTACTGTGGTTGAACAATCTAATGTTTGTGCTTAAGAAGGTTGTTTCATGTTTAACCTGGTTGTTCCTGATATTTTTAATCCTATGCATATGTACTCTGGTTGTGTATTTGCGGGAAATGGTGGCATAAAGGGAGAACAAGGAAATCTAGGGAATGTATATGTATTTGGGTTTCTTTAGCTAGTTGATAATGGGTTAAATTAAATGATTAGCTGCATTACATTGATTAAAGTTTCACTTTTAGTGTGGCATCAACGGTGCATTTGTGGTAACAGTCTTATGTGAGACTCTAGATGATAGTAAGATTAGCCGGCGGTGCTAGCCCTGGTTTACAGAAATGTATGTCAGTGCAGGGATGGCGTTTGGGTTTTATAAGAGGAATAAACCTATGAAGGCCGGCCCAATAAGACACCCAGGTAATGCGGCCTAGCTATTTATAAGAGAAACAAAAACCCTAAATTCCTCTCACCGCTGATACATTGCAAATGTATCTATAATTTTTGATGTTCCATGCTTAGTTTTATCCACTTTCTTGTGTTTTGTTCCAACTTTGGAGTACTTTTCATATGATTTCTTGGACTAACCTATTAACAAGAGCCACAGTGCCAGCTGCCCGTTTTCTGCTGTTTTTGGTTCCAGGAAAGTCAGAAAATGAATATTCTCAGAATTAGATGGGACAAAAGCCAAAGTGCCTATTTTTCCGGATGTCATCAAGTGCCAGAATACGAGACGGATAGGGGCCAGGGGCCACCACACCACCTGGCCGTGCGGCCAGGCCTGGCCCGCGCTAGGGGGTGGTGTGGCCAGCCCAGGCACCCCCTCGGCCTCCCCTTCCGACTATATATTGCCCTTCGGATGAAAACCCTAAGTACCCGATCAAAAATCCACGAAAGAGTCTGTAGCCGCCGTCATCTCCATCCCTAGATCGAGAGGGATCTGAAGCTCTTCCTGGTACCCTACCAGAGAGGGGAATTCACCCTGGAGGCCTTCTTCATCACCATGCAAGACTATAGTGTGATGCGTGAGTAGTTCATCATTGGACTACAGATCCATGTAGTAGCTAGATGACTGGTTCTCCTCCTTTGTGCTTTGATGTCTAGATCTTGTGAGCTCCGTTCATGATCAAGGTCATCTATTTGTAATTCTGCATGTTGTGTTTGTGGGGATCCGATGGATATTGAGATGCTATTTCAGATTGATTATTGATTCTATCATGTCTTTGTTATTTGTGATCTTGCATGCTTTCCGTTGTTAGTTGCTATCTTGGCCAAGTAGATGCTAGCAACTCCAAGAGTTAGTATTTATGCTCGATAATGGGTTCATGCCTCTGGTAATCTGGGGAAGTGACAGAAATCTATAAGGTACTAGATGTGTTGTTGCTACTAGGGACAAAACAACAATCCTTTGTTCATAGAACAATCGTATTGTTTACTTTACACGTAGTTCGTAAAGCAATAATCTGTTGCTTGCAACTTAATACTGGAGGGGGTTCGGATGATAACCTGAAGGTGGATTATTATTCATAGATGAAGTTGGATGGCGGTCTATGTATAATGTTGTAATGCCCAATCAAGTCTCAAAGGAGTCAAGATGATTAGTATATGCATGTATTGCTTTCTTGGTGTTTGTCAATTGCCCCGCTGTAATTTGTTCACCCAGCATGTTATCTATCTAAGGAGAGCCGCCTCTAGTGAACTATGGATCCCGGTCCTTGTCTTTTACATTCAATCTATAAACTATTTACTTTTTTGTGTTTCTTTCTACAAACTTTTACTTCTTTCCATTCGATACGTTTAATCCTTTGTTTTCCGCAAAACACGGTGAGATTGACAACCTCATCGCAAGTTGGGGACAAAGTTTTGTGGTTGTGTTGTGCAGGTCTCCACGTTGCTACTAGCACCGGTAGTGAGCCCTGCCAAAGCTCAGCTAGTAACACCTTTGGGGTGTTTCCTTGCTCCTACTAGTTCGATTAAACCTTGGTTTCATAACTGAGGGAAACTTGCTGCTGTGCTCATCATACCTTCCTCTTAGGGTTCCCAACGAGCTCTACATCAACACCGCCATCAAGCATTTTTCTGGGCACCGTGCATTGAGCCATCAACCGCCTTCCGAAAATAATTGTCGCGCTACCGCCGGAGCCATCTACCATCGGAGTTGTCGCCCTAGTCAGGATCCTTAGTGGCTGCCATGTCTGTTTCAAGGGCATCCCGCATGTCGCATAATCGGCACCGTCCGCCCTACATTCCCCTGGTTCCCTGCTCCGACTGCGGCGTCGTCGTTAATAGGCACGTCTTCGGCACCAATGACCATGATGGCTGGGTCTTTTACAAGTGGAAAACTCATGGGGTAAGCATTTTGGTTTGATTTTCATGCATTCGATGGTACACGTAGCTACAATATGAGCAGTGTTCATACAAAATTCAATGTTTGATATTCAGTGTTCCTAATTTTACAGACCGAATGCAATTTTGGGCGGTGGGAGCTGAAGTACGTGGAGTACTTATGTGAGAACGATATTCTGACTGGTGATGAAGCAATAGATGCTTATGGATGGGCAGAGGAGAGGAGGGAAACTCTGGAGCTAAGGAAAAAATAAAGAGCAGCATTAAAGCCTAGGAATGAGGAACTGGTACTAATGAAGTTGGTCTCTACGGTTGATCTGCTTACAGAAGTAGTGCTTCTTCTAAAATGCGTAATAGGGTTGTTAGTTGTCCTTTGTTTGATGCTTATTCAGCAGAAATGAAAATCCATGTGCGTTGCTGATGTAATGGTATATCCTCTGTGTGTCTCTGATGTATCCGTGTGTTGAATAATGTTTTAAGCAAGTGAACGTACCTCTGTCCTTTCTCTGTTGTATCTGTTTCCTGATGTAATGTTATATCCTCTGCCTTCGGCACGATAGACGGCTAAAATCTAGGGTTTTAGGGGTGTTTTGGACAAGTACGGACGAATCATCAGGCCAAGTGTTCAAGGAATGTCCTCTCCTTTTGCACATTGCTCCACCATGCCCTCACAAACACTCACATCCCTTGTTTTACAAACAAGATGGTGCTTGGCCATGCACTTCCCACACTGGCCAGCTTCGGTCTAGGGTAGTAGGGTGTAACACGTCTACCCGTCGGGATAGCGGAAGGACTATTGAGTAATGGCCTCAACCTTGGCACAATGGCTCACAATGACACGCCACACACTTATATCACTTCAATGAGCAATGGTGGCATGCTTGGGCATGCCTTCAGCACGGTAGACGGCTAAAATCTAGGGTTTTAGGGGTGTTTTGGACAAAGACGGACGAATCGTCAGGCCAAGTGTTCAAGGAATGTGCTATCCTTTTGCACATTACTCCACCATTCCCTCACAAACACTCACATCCCTTGTTTTACAAACAAGATGGTGCTTGGCCATGCACTTCCCACACTAGCCAGCTAAAGCCTAGGGTAGTAGGGTGTAACGCGTCTACATGTCGGGATAGCGGCAGGACTATTGAGTAATGGCCTAAAACTTGGCAAAATGGCTCACAATGACACACCACACACTTATATCACTTCAATGAGCAATAATGGCATGCTTGGGCATGCCTTCGGCACGGTAGACGACTAAAATCTAGGGTTTTAGGGGTGTTTTGGACAAGTACAAACGAATCGTCAGGACAAGTGTTCAAGGAATGTGCTCTCCTTTTGCACATTTCTCCACCATTCGCTCACAAACACTCACATCCCTTGTGTTACAAACAAGATGGTGCTTGGCCATGCACTTCCCACACTGGCCAGCTTCGGTATAGGGTAGTAGGGTGTAACGCGTCTACCCATCGAGATAGCGGCAGGACTATTGAGGAATGGCCTCAAACTTGGCACAATGGCTCAAAATTACACATCACACACTTATATAACTTAAATGAGCAATTATGGCATGCTTGGGCATGCCTTCGACACGGTAGACGGCTAAAATCTAGGGTTTTAGGGGTGTTTTGGACAAGTACGAACGAATCGTCAGGCCAAGTGTTCAAGGAATGTGCTCTACTTTTGCACATTGCTCCACCATGCCCTCACAAACACTCACATCCCTTGTTTTACAAACAATATGGTGCTTGGCCATGCACTTCCCACACTGGCCAGCTTCGGTCTAGGGTACTAGGGTGTAACACGTCTACCTATCGTGATAGCGGCAGGACTATTGAGTAATGGCCTCAAACTTGGCACAATGGATCACAATGACACACCACACACTTGTATCACTTCAATGATCAATAATGGCATGCTTGGGCATGCCTTCGGCACGGTAGACGACTAAAATCTAGGGTTTTAGGGGTGTTTTGGACAAGTACGGACGAATCGTCAGGCCAAGTGCTCAAGGAATGTGCTCTCCTTTTGCACATTGCTCCACCATTACCTCACAAACATTCACATCCCTTGTGTTACAAACAAGATGGTGCTTGGCCATGCAATTCCCACACTCGCCAGCTTCGGTCTAGGGTAGTAGGGTGTAACGCGTCTACCCGTCGGGATAGAGGCAAGACTATTGAAGAATGACCTCAAACTTGGAACAATGGCTCACAATGACACACCACACACTTATATCACTTAAATGAGCAATGATGACATGCTTGTGCATGCCTTTGGCATGGTAGACGGCTAAAATCTAGGGTTTTAGGGGTGTTTTGGACAAGTACGGACGAATCGTCAGGCCAAGTGTTCAAGGAATGTGCTATCCTTTTGCACATTGCTCCACCATGCCCTCAAAAACACTGATATCCCTTGTGTTACAAACAATATGGTGCTTGTCCATGCACTTCCCACACTGGCTAGCTTCGGTCTAGGGTAGTAGGGTGTAAGGCGTCTACCCATCGGGATAGCGGCAATACTATTGAGGAATGTCCTAAAACTTGGCACAATGGGTCACAATGACACACCACACACTTATATCACTTAAATGAGCAATGATGGCATGCTTGGGCATGCCTTCGGCATGGTAGACGGCTAAAACCTAGGGTTTTAGGGGTGTTTTGGACAAGTACGGACGAATCGTCAGGCCAAGTGTTCAAGGAATGTGCTCTACTTTTGCACATTGCTCCACCATGCCCTCACAAACACTCGCATACCTTTTTTACAAACAAGATGGTGCTTGGCCATACACTTCCCACACTGGCCAGCTTTGGTCTAGGGTAGTAGGGTGTAACGCGTCTACCCGTCGGGATAGCGGCAGGACAATTGAGGAATGGCCTAAAACTTGGCACAATGACTCACAATGACACACCACACACTTATATCACTTCAATGAGCAATGATGGCATGCTTGGGCATGCCTTCGGCACGGTAGACGACTAAAATCTAGGGTTTTAGGGGTGTTTTGGACAAGTATGGACGAATCATCAGGCCAAGTGTTCAAGGAATGTGCTATACTTTTGCACATTGCTCCACCATGACCTCACAAACACTCACATCCCTTGTGTTACAAAAAAGATGGTGCTTGGCCATGCACTTCCCACACTGGCTAGCTTTGGTCTAGGGTAGTAGGGTGTAACGCTTCTACCCGTCGGGATAGCGGCGGGACTATTGAGTAATGGCCTCAAACTTGGCACAATGGCTCACAATGACACACCACACACTTATATCACTTAAATGAGCAATGATGGCATGCTTGGGCATGCCTTCGGCATGGTAGATGGCTAAAATCTAGGGTTTTAGGGGTGTTTTGGATAAGTACGGACGAATCGTCAGGCCAAGTGTTCAAGGAATGTGCTCTACTTTTGCACATTGCTACACCATGACCTCACAAACACTCACATCCCTTGTTTTACAAACAATATGGTGCTTGGCCATGCACTTCCCACACTGGCCAGCTTCGGTCTAGGGTACTAGGGTGTAACACGTCTACCTATCGTGATAGCGGCAGGACTATTGAGTAATGGCCTCAAACTTGGCACAATGGATCACAATGACACACCACACACTTGTATCACTTCAATGAGCAATAATGGCATGCTTGGGCATGCCTTCGGCACGGTAGACGACTAAAATCTAGGGTTTTAGGGGTGTTTTGGACAAGTACGGACGAATCGTCAGGCCAAGTGCTCAAGGAATGTGCTCTCCTTTTGCACATTGCTCCACCATTACCTCACAAGCACTCACATTCCTTGTGTTACAAACAAGATGGTGCTTGGCCATGCAATTCCCACATTGGCCAGCTTCGGTCTAGGGTAGTAGGGTGTAACGCGTCTACCCGTCGGGATAGAGGCAAGACTATTGAAGAATGACCTCAAACTTTGAACAATGGCTCACAATGACACACCACACACTTATATCACTTAAATGAGCAATGATGACATGCTTGTGCATGCCTTCGGCACGGTAGACGGCTAAAATCTAGGGTTTTAGGGGTGTTTTGGACAAGTACGGACGAATCGTCAGGCCAAGTGTTCAAGGAATGTGCTATCATTTTGCACATTGCTCCACCATGCCCTCAAAAACACTGACATCCCTTGTGTTACAAACAAGATGGTGCTTGGCCATGCACTTCCCACACTGGCCAGCTTCGGTCTAGGGTAGTAGGGTGTAACGCGTCTACCCATTGGGATAGCGGCAAGACTATTGATGAATGGCCTCAAACTTGGCACAATGGCTCACAATGACACACCACAAACTTATATCACTTCAATGGGCAATGATGGCATGCTTGGGCATGCCTTCGGCACGGTAGACGGCTAAAATCTAGGGTTTTAGGGGTGTTTTGGACAAGTACAGACGAATCGTCAGGACAAGTGTACAAGGAATGTGCTATCCTTTTGCACATTGTTCCACCATGCCTTCACAAACACTCACATCCCTTGTGTTACAAAAAAAATATGGTGCTTGGCCATGCACTTCCCACACTGGCCAGCTTCGGTCTAGGGTAGTAGGGTGTAACGCGTCTACCCATCGGGATAGCGGCAAGACTATTGAGGAATGGCCTAAAACTTGGCACAATGGCTCACAATGACACACCACACACTTATATCACTTAAATGAGCAATGATGGCATGCTTGGGCATGCCTTCGGCACGGTAGACGGCTAAAATCTAGGGTTTTAGGGGTGTTTTGGACAAGTACGAACGAATCGTCAGGCCAAGTGTTCAAGGAATGTGCTCTCCTTTTGCATATTTCTCCACCGTGCCCTAAGAAACACTCACATCCCTTGTGTTACAAACAAGATAATTCTTGGGCATGCACTTGTCACACTGGCCAGCTTCGGTCTAGGGTAGTACGGTGTAACGTGTCTACCCGTTAGGATAGCGGCAGGACTATTGAGGAATGGCCTCAAACTTGGCACAATGGCTCACAATGACACACCACACAATTTTATCACTTCAATGAGCAATGATGGCATGCTTGGGCATGCCTTTGGCACGGTAGACGGCTCAAATCTAGGGTTTTATGGGTGTTTTGGACAAGTACGGACGAATCGTTAGGCCAAGTGTTCAAGGAATGTGCTCTCCTTTTGCACATTGCTCCACCATGCCCTCACAAACACTCGCATACCTTTTTTTACAAACAATATGGTGCTTGGCTATGCACTTCCCACACTGGCCAGTTTTGGTCTAGGGTAGTAGGGTCTAACGCTTCTACCCGTCGGCATAGCGGCGGGACTATTGAGTAATGGCCTAAAACTTGAACAATGACTCACAATGACACACCACACACTTATATAACTTCAACAAGCAATGATGGCATGCTTGGGCATGCCTTCGACACGGTAGACGACTAAAATCTAGGGTTTTAGGGGTGTTTTGGACAAGTATGGACGAATCATCAGGCCAAGTGTTCAAGGAATGTGCTATCCTTTTGCACATTGCTCCACCATGCCCGCACAAACACTCACATCCCTTGTGTTACAAAAAATATGATGCTTGGCCATGCACTTCCCACACTAGCCAGCTAAAGTCTAGGGTAGTAGGGCGTAACGCTTCTACCCGTCGGGATAGCGGCAATACTATTGAGGAATGGATTCAAACTTGGCACAATGGCTCAAAATGACACACCACACACTTATATCACTTAAATGAGCAATGATGGCATGCTTGGGCATGCCTTCGGCACGGTAGACGGCTAAAATCTAGGATTTTAGGGGTGTTTTGGACAAGTACGGACGAATCGTCAGGCCAAGTGTTCAAGAAATGTGCTATCCTTTTGCACATTGCTCCAACATGCCCTCAAAAACACTGGCATCCCTTGTGTTACAAACAAGATGGTGCTTGGCCATGCACTTCCCACACTGGCCAGCTTCGGTCTATGGTAGTAGGGTGTAACGCGTCTACCCATCGGGATAGCGGCAATACTATTGAGGAATGGCCTCAAACTTGGCACAATGGCTCACAATGACACACCACACACTTATATCACTTAAATGAGCAATGATGGCATGCTTGGGCATGCCTTCGGCACGGTAGACGGCTAAAATCTAGGGTTTTAGGGGTGTTTTGGACAAGTTCGGACGAATCGTCAGGCCAAGTGTTCAAGGAATGGGCTATCCTTTTGCACATTTCTACACCATGCCTTCACAAACACTCACATCCCTTGTGTTACAAAAAATATGGTGCTTGTCCATGCACTTCCCACACTGGCCAGCTTCGGTCTAGGTTAGTAGGGTGTAACGCGTCTACCCGTCGGGATAGCAGCAAGACGATTGAAGAATGACCTAAAACTTGGCACAATGGCACACAATGACACACCACACACTTATATCAATTCAATGAGCAATGATGTCATGCTTGGGCATGCCTTCAGCATGGTAGACGGCTAAAATCTAGGGTTTTAGGGGTGTTTTGGACAAGTACGGACGAATCGTCAGGCCAAGTGTTCAAGGAATGTGTTCTCCTTTTGCACACTGCTCCACCATGCCCTCACAAACTCTCACATCCCTTGTTTTACAATCAATACGGTGCTTGGCCATTCACTTCCCACACTGGCCAGCTTCGGTCTAGGGTACTAGGGTGTAACGCGTATACCTATCGGGATAGCGGCAGGACTATCGAGTAATGGCCTCAAACTTGGCACAATGGCTCACAATGACACACAACACACTTATATCACTTCAATGAGAAATAATGGCATGCTTGGGCATGCCTTCGGCACGGTAGACAACTAAAATCTAGGAATTTAGGGGTGTTTTGGACAAGTACGGACGAATCATCAGGCGAAGTGTTCAAGGAATATGCTCTCGTTTTGCACATTGATCCACCATTCCCTCACAAACACTGACATCCCTTGTGTTACAAACAAGATGGTGCTTGGCCACGCACTTCCCACACTGGCCAGCTTCGGTCTAGGGTAGTAGGGTGTAACGCGTCTACCCATCGGGATAGCGGCAATACTATTGAGGAATGGCCTCCAACTTGGCACAATGGCTCACAGTGACACACCACACACTTATATCACTTAAATGAGCAACGATGGCATGCTTGGGCATGCCTTTGGCACGGTAGACGGCTAAAACCTAGGGTTTTAGGGGTGTTCTGGACAAGTACAGACGAGTCGTCAGGCCAAGTGTTCAAGGAATGTGCTATCCTTTTGCACATTGCTCCGCCATGCCCTCAGAAACACTCACATCCCTTGTGTTACAAAAATATGGTGCTTGGCCATGCACTTCCCACACTGGCCAGCTTCGGTCTAGGTTAGTAGGGTGTAACACGTCTACCCGTCGGGATAGCAGCAGGACTATTGAACAATGACCTAAAACTTGGCACAATGGCTCGCAATGACACACCACACACTTATATCACTTCAATGAGCAATGATGGCATGCTTGGGCATGCCTTCGGCATGGTAGATGGCTAAAATCTAGGGTTTTAGGGGTGTTTTGGACAAGTACGGACGAATCGTCAGGCCAAGTGTTCAAGGAATGTGCTCTCCTTTTGCACATTGCTCCACCGTGCCCTAACAAACACTCACATCCCTTGTGTTACAAACAAGATAATGCTTGGGCATGCACTTGTCACACTGGCCAGCTTCGGTCTAGGGTAGTTCGGTGTAACGTGTCTACCCGTTAGGATAGCGGTAGGACTATTGAGGAATGGCCTCAAACTTGGCACAATGGCTCACAATGACACACCACACAATTTTATCACTTCAATGAGCAATTATGGCATGCTTGGGCATGCCTTCGGCACGGTAGACGGCTCAAATCTAGGGTTTTATGGGTGTTTTGGACAAGTACGGACGAATCGTTAGGCCAAGTGTTCAAGGAATGTGCTCTCCTTTTGCACATTGCTCCACCATGCCCTCACAAACACTCGCATACCTTTTTTACAAACAAGATGGTGCTTGGCCATGCACTTCCCACACTGGCCAGTTTTGGTCTAGGGTAGTAGGGTGTAACGCTTCTACCCGTCGGCATAGCGGCGGGACTATTGAGTAATGGCATAAAACTTGGAACAATGACTCACAATGACACACCACACACTTATATAACTTCAATGAGCAATGATGGCATGCTTGGGCATGCCTTCGGCACGGTAGACGACTAAAATCTAGGGTTTTAGGGGTGTTTTGGACAAGTATGGATGAATCATCAGGCCAAGTGTTCAAGGAATGTGCTATCCTTTTGCACATTGCTCCGCCATGCCCTCACAAACACTCAAATCCTTTGTGTTACAAAAAATATGATGCTTGGCCATGCACTTCCCACACTAGCTAGCTTCGGTCTAGGGTAGTAGGGTGTAACGCTTCTACCCGTCGGGATAGCGGCAATACTATTGAGGAATGGCCTCAAACTTGGCACAATGGCTCAAAATGACACACCACACACTTATATCACTTAAATGAGCAATTATGGCATGCTTGGGCATACCTTCGGCACGGTAGACGGCTAAAATCTAGGATTTTAGGGGTGTTTTGGACAAGTACGGACGAATCGTCAGGCCAAGTGTTCAAGGAATGTGCTATCCTTTTGCACATTGCTCCAACATGCCCTCAAAAACACTGACATCCCTTGTGTTACAAACAATATGGTGCTTGGCCATGCACTTCCCACACTGGCCAGCTTCGGTCTAGGGTAGTAGGGTGTAACGCGTCTACCCATCGGGATAGCGGCAAGACTATTGAAGAATGGCCTCAAACTTGGCACAATGGCTCACAGTGACACACCACACACTTATATCACTTAAATGATCAATGATGGCATGCTTGGGCATGCCTTCGCCACGGTCCAATCTAGGGTTTTAGGGGTGTTTTGGACAAGTACAGACGAATCGTCAGGCCAAGTGTTCAAGGAATGTGCTATACTTTTGCACATTTCTCCACCATGCCTTCATAAACACTCACATCCCTTGTGTTACAAAAAATATGGTGCTTCAACATGCACTTCCCACACTGGCCAGCTTCGGTCTAGGTTAGTAGGGTGTAACGCGTCTACCCGTCGGGATAGAAGCAGGACTATTGAAGAATGACCTAAAACTTTGCACAATGGAACACAATGACACACAACACACTTATATCACTTCAATGAGCAATGATGGCATGCTTGGGCATGCCTTCAACATGTTAAACGGCTAAATTCTAGGGTTTTAGGGGTGTTTTGGACAAGTACGGACGAATCGTCAGGCCAAGTGTTCAAGGAATGTGCTCTCATTTTGCACATTGCTCCACCATGCCCTCACAAACTCTCACATCCATTGTTTTACAATCAATATGGTGCTTGGCCATTCACTTCCCACACTGGCCAGCTTCGGTCTAGGGTAGTAGGGTGTAACGCGTCTACCTATCGGGATAGCGGCAGGACTATTGAGTAATGGCCTCAAACTTGGCACAATGGCTCACAATGACACACCACACACTTATATCACTTCAATGAGCAATAATGGCATGCTTGGGCATGCCTTCGGCACGGTAGACGACTAAAATCTAGGATTTTAGGGGTGTTTTGGACAAGTACGGACGAATCATCAGGCGAAGTGTTCAAGGAATGTGCTCTCCTTTTGCACATTGATCCACCATTCCCTCACAAACACTGACATCCTTGTGTTACAAACAAAATGGTGCTTGGCCATGCACTTCGCACACTGGCCAGCTTCGGTCTAGGGTAGTAGGGTGTAACGCGTCTACCCATCGGGATAGCGGCAATACTATTGAGGAATGGCCTCAAACTTGGCACAATGGCTCACAATGACACACCACACACTTATATCACTTAAATGAGCAATGATGGCATGCTTGGGCATGCCTTCGACATGGTAGACGGCTAAAACCTAGGGTTTTAGGGGTGTTTTGGACAAGTACGGACGAATCGTCAGGCCAAGTGTTCAAGGAATGTGCTCTCCTTTTGCACATTGCTCCACCGTGCCCTAACAAACACTCACATCCCTTGTGTTACAAACAAGATAATGCTTGGGCATGCACTTGTCACACTGGCCAACTTCAGTCTAGGGTAGTACGGTGTAACGTGTCTACCCGTTAGGATAGCGGTAGGACTATTGAGGAATGGCCTCAAACTTGGCACAGTGGCTCACAATGACACACCACACAATTTTATCACTTCAATGAGCAATGATGGCATGCTTAGGCATGCCTTCGGCACGGTAGACGGCTCAAATCTAGGGTTTTATGGGTGTTTTGGACAAGTACGGACGAATCGTTAGGCCAAGTGTTCAAGGAATGTGCTCTCCTTTTGCACATTGCTCCACCATGCCCTCACAAACACTCGCATACCTTTTTTTACAAACAATATGGTGCTTGTCCATGCACTTCCCTCACTGGCCAGTTTTGGTCTAGGGTAGTAGTGTGTATCGCTTCTACTCGTCGGCATAGCGGCGGGACTATTGAGTAATGGCCTAAAACTTGGAACAATGACTCACAATGACACACCACACACTTATATAACTTTAATGAGAAATGATGGCATGCTTGGGCATGCCTTCGGCACGGTAGACGACTAAAATCTAGGGTTTTAGGGGTGTTTTGGACAAGTATGGACGAATCATCAGGCCAAGTGTTCAAGGAATGTTCTATCCTTTTGCACATTGATCCCACATTCCCTCACAAACACTCACATCCCTTGTGTTACAAAAAATATGATGCTTGGCCATGCACTTCCCACACTGGCTAGCTTCGGTCTAGGGTAGTAGGGTGTAACGCTTCTACCCATTGGGATAGCGGCAATACTATTGTGGAATGGCCTCAAACTTGGCACAATGGCTCAATATTTCACACCACACACTTATATCACTTAAATGAGCAATGATGGCATGCTTGGGCATGCCTTCGGCACGGTAGACGGCTAAAATCTAGGATTTTAGGGGTGTTTTGGACAAGTACGGACGAATCGTCAGGCCAAGTGTTCAAGGAATGTGCTATCCTTTTGCACATTGCTCCAACATGCCCTCAAAAACACTGACATCTCTTGTGTTACAAACAAGATGGTGCTTGGCCAGGCACTTCCCACACTGGCCAGCTTCGGTCTGGGGTAGTAGGGTGTAATGCGTCTACCCATCGGGATAGCGGCAAGACTATTGAGGAATGGCCTCAAACTTGGCACAATGGCTCACAATGACACACCACACACTTATATCACTTAAATGAGCAATGATGGCATGCTTGGGAATGCCTTCGGCACGGTAGACGGCTAAATCTAGGGTTTTAAAGGTGTTTTGGACAAGTACGGACGAATCGTCAGGCCAAGTGTTCAAGGAATGTGCTATCCTTTTGCACATTTCTCCACAATGCCTTCACAAACACTCACATACCTTGTGTTACAATAAATATGGTGCTTGGCCATGCACTTCCCACACTGGCCAGCTTCAGTCTAGGTTAGTAGGGTGTAACGCGTCTACCCGTCGGGATAGCAGCAGGACTATTGAAGAATGACCTAAAACTTGGCACAATGGCACACAAAGACACACCACACACTTATATCACTTCAATGATCAATCATGGCATGCTTGGGCATGCCTTCAGCATGGTAGACGGCTAAAATCTAGGGTTTTAGGGGTGTTTTGGACAAGTACGGACGAATTGTCAGGCCAAGTGTTCAAGGAATGTGCTCTCCTTTTGTACATCGCTCCACCATGCCCTAAAAAACTCTCACATCCCTTGTTTTACAATCAATATGGTGCTTGGCCATTCACTTCCCACACTAGCCAGCTTCGGTCTAGGGTAGTAGGTTGTAACGCGTCTACCTATCGGGATAGCGGTAGGACTATTGAGTAATGGCCTCAAACTTGGCACAATGGCACCCAATGACACACCACACACTTATATCACTTCAATGAGCAATAATGGCATGCTTGGGCATGCCTTCGGCACGGTAGACGACTAAAATCTAGGATTTTAGGGGTGTTTTGCACAAGTACGGACGAATCATCAGGTGAAGTGTTCAAGTAATGTGCTCTCCTTTTGCACATTGATCCACCATTCCCTCACAAACACCGACATCCCTTGTGTTACAAACAATATGGTGCTTGGCCATGCACTTCCCACACTGGCCAGCTTCGGTCTAGGGTAGTAGGGTGTAACGCGTCTACCCATCGGGATAGCGGCAATACTATTGAGGAATGGCCTCAAACTTGGCACAATGGCTCACAATTACACACCACACACTTATATCACTTAAATGAGCAATGATGGCATGCTTGGGCATGCCTTCGGCACGGTAGACGGCTAAAACCTAGGGTTTTAGGGGTGTTTTGGACAAGTACGGACGAATCGTCAGGCCAAGTGTTCAAGGAATGTGCTATCCTTTTGCACATTTCTCCACCATGCCCTCAGAAACACTCACATCCCTTGTGTTACAAAAATATGGTGCTTGGCCATGCACTTCCCACACTGGCCAGCTTCGGTCTAGGTTAGTAGGGTGTAACACGTCTACCCGTCGGGATAGCAGCAAGACTATTGAAGAATGACCTAAAACTTGGCACAATGGCTCACAATGACACAGCACACACTTATATCACTTCAATGAGAAATGATGGCATGCTTGGGCATGCCTTCGGCACGGTAGACGGCTAAAATCTAGGGTTTTAGGGGTGTTTTGGACAAGTACGGACGAATCGTCAGGCCAAGTGTTCAAGGAATGTGTTCTACTTTTGCACATTGCTCCACCGTGCCCTAACAAACACTCACATCCCTTGTGTTACAAACAAGATAATGCTTGGGCATGCACTTGTCACACTGGCCAGCTTCGGTCTAGGGTAGTACGGTGTAACGTGTCTACCCGTTAGGATAGCGGCAGGACTATTGAGGAACAACCTCAAACTTGGCACAATGGCTCACAATGACACACCACACAATTTTATCACTTCAATGAGCAATGATGGCATGCTCGAGCATGCCTTCGGCACGGTAGACGGCTCAAATCTAGGGTTTTATGGGTGTTTTGGACAAGTACAGACGAATCGTTAGGCCAAGTGTTCAAGGAATGTGCTCTCCTTTTGCTAATTGCTCCACCATGCCCTAACAAACACTCGCATACCTTTTTTTACAAACAAGATGGTGCTTGGCCATGCACTTCCCACACTGGCCAGTTTTGGTCTAGGGTAGTAGGGTGTAACGCTTCTACCCGTCGGCATAGCGGCAGGACTATTGAGTAATGGCCTAAAACTTGGAACAATGACTCACAATGACACACCACACACTTATATCACTTCAATGAGCAATGATGGCATGCTTGGGCATGCCTTCGGCACGGTAGACGACTAAAATGTAGGGTTTTAGGGGTGTTTTGGACAAGTACGGACGAATCATCAGGCCAAGTGTTCAAGGAATGTGTTATCCTTTTGCACATTGCTCCACCATGCCCTCACAAACACTCACATCCCTTGTGTTACAAAAAAGATGATGCTTGGCCATGCACTTCCCACACTGGCTAGCTTCGGTCTAGGGTAGTAGGGTGTAACGCTTCTACCCGTCAGGATAGCGGCGGGACTATTGAGTAATGGCCTCAAACTTTGGACAATGGCTCACAATGACACACCACACACTTATATCACTTCAATGAGCAATGATGGCATGCTTGGGCATGCCTTCGGCACGGTAGGTGGCTAAAATCTAGGGTTTTAGGGGTGTTTTGGGTAAGTACGGACAAATCGTCAGGCCAAGTGTTCAAGGAATGTCCTCTCCTTTTGCACATTGCTCCACCATGCCCTAACAAACACTCACATCCCTTGTTTTACAAACAAGATGGTGCCTGGCCATGCACTTCCCACACTGGCCAGCTTCGGTCTAGGGTAGTAGGGTGTGACACGTCTACCTATCGTGATAGCGGCAGGACTATTGAGTAATGGCCTCAAACTTGGCACAATGGCTCACAATGTCACACCACACACTTATATAACTTCAATGAGCAATAATGGCATGCTTGGGCATGCCTTCGGCACGGTAGACGACTAAAATCTAGGGTTTTAGGGGTGTTTTCGACAAGTACGGACGAATCGTCAGGCCAAGTGTTCAAGGAATGTGCTATCCTTTTGCACATTGCTCCACCATGCCCTCAGAAACACTCACATCCCTTGTGTTACAAAAATATGGTGCTTGGCCATGCACTTCCCACACTAGCCAGCTTCGGTCTAGGTTAGTAGGGTGTAACACGTCTACCCGTCGGGATAGCAGCACGACTATTGAAGAATGACCTAAAACTTGGCACAATGGCTCACAATGACACACCACACACTTATATCACTTCAGTGAGCAATGATGGCATGCTTGGGCATGCCTTCGGCATGGTAGACGGCTAAAATCTAGGGTTTTAGGGGTGTTTTGGACAAGTACGGACGAATCGTCAGGCCAAGTGTTCAAGGAATGTGCTCTCCTTTTGCACATTGCTGCACCTTGTCCTAACAAACACTCACATCCCTTGTGTTACAAACAAGATAATGCTTGGGCATGCACTTGTCACACTGGCCAGCTTCGGTCTAGGGTAGTACGGTGTAACGTGTCTACCCGTCAGGATAGCGGCAGGACTATTGAGGAATGGCCTCAAACTTGGCACAATGGCTCACAATGACACACCACACAATTTTATCACTTCAATGAGCAATTATGGCATGCTTGGGCATGCCTTCGGCATGGTAGAGGGCTCAAATCTAGGGTTTTAGGGGTGTTTTGGACAAGTACGGACGAATCGTCAGGCCAATTGTTCAAGGAATGTGCTCTCCTTTTGCACATTGCTCCAGCGTTACCTTACAAACACTCACATCCCTTGTGTTACAAACAAGATAATGCTTGGGCATGCACTTAACACACTGGCCAGCTTCGGTCTAGGGTAGTACGGTGTAACATGTCTACCCGTCAGGATAGCGGCAGGACTATTGAGGAATGGCCTCAAACTTGGCACAATGGCTCACAATGACACACCACACAATTGTATCACTTCAATGAGCAATGATGGCATGCTTGGGCATGCCTTCGGCACGGTAGACGGCTCAAATCTAGGGTTTTATGGGTGTTTTGGACAAGTACGGACGAATCGTTAGGCCAAGTGATTAAGGAATGTGCTCTCCTTTTGCACATTGGTCCACCATGCCCTCACAAACACTCGCATACCTTTTTTTACAAACAAGATGGTGCTTGGCCATGCACTTCCCACACTGGCCAGTTTTGGTTTAGGGTAGTAGGGTGTAACGCGTCTACCCGTCAGGATAGCGGCACGACAATTGAGGAATGGCCTAAAACTTGGCGCAATGGCTCAAAATGACACACCACACACTTATATCACTTCAATGAGCAATGATGGCATGCTTGGGCATGCCTTCGGCACGGTAGACGGCTCAAATCTAGGGTTTTATGTGTGTTTTGGACAAGTACGGACGAATCGTTAGGCCAAGTGTTCAAGGAATGTGCTCTCCTTTTGCACATTGGTCCACCATGCCCTCACAAACACTCACATACATTTTTTTAGAAACAAGATGGTGCTTGGCCATGCACTTCCCACACTGGCCAGCTTCGGTCTAGGGTAGTAGGGTGTAACGCGCCTATCCGTCGGGATAGCGGCAAGACAATTGAGGAATGGCCTAATACTTAGCAAAATGGCTCACCATGACACACCACACACTTATATCACTTCAATGATTAATGATGGCATGCTTGGTCATGCCTTAGGCACGGTAGACGACTAAAATCTAGGGTTTTAGGGGTGTTTTGGACAAGTATAGACGATTCATCAGGCCAAGTGTTCAAGGAATGTGCTATCCTTTTGCACATTGCTCCACCATGCCCTCACAAACACTCACATACCTTGTGTTACAAAAAAGATGGTGCTTGGCCATGCACTTCCCACACTGGCCAGCTTCGGTCTAGGGTAGTAGGGTGTAACGCTTCTACCCGTCGGGATAGCGGCAGTACTATTGAGTAATGGCCTCAAACTTGGCACGATGGCTCACAATGACACACCACACACTTATATCACTTCAATGAGCAATGATGGCATGCTTGGGCATCCCTTCGGCACAGTAGATGGCTGAAATCTAGGGTTTTAGGGGTGTTTTGGATAAGTACGGACGAATCGTCAGGCCAAGTATTCAAGGAATGTGCTCTACTTTTGCATATTGCTCCACCATTCCCTCACAAACACTCACATCCCTTGTTTTAAAAACAAGATGGTGCTTGGTCATGCACTTTCCACACTGGCCAGCTTCGGTCTTGGGTAGTAGGGTGTAACGCGTCTACCCGTCGGGATAGCGACATGACTATTGAGGAATGGACTAAAACTTGTCAAAATGGCTCACAATGACACACCACACACTTATATCACTTCAATGAGCAATGATGGCATGCTTGGGCATGCCTTCGGCACGGTAGACAGCTAAAATCGAGGGTTTTAGGGGTGTTTTGGACAAGGACGGACGAATCGTCAGGCCAAGTGATCAAGGAATGTGCTATCCTTTTGAACATTGCTACACCATGCCCTCCCAAACACTCACATCCCTTGTTTTACAAACAAGATGGTGCTTGGCCATGCACTTCCCACACTGGCCAGCTTCGGTCTAGGGTAGTAGGGTGTAATGCGTCTACCTATCGGGATAGCGGCAGGCTATTGAGTAATGGCCTCAAACTTGGCACAATAGCTCACAATTACACACCACACACTTATATCACTTCAATGAGCAATAATGGCATGCCTGGGCATGCCTTCGGCATGGTAGATGACTAAAATCTTGTGTTTTAGGGGTGTTTTGGACAAGTACAAACGAATCGTCAGGACAAGTATTCCAGGAATGTGCTCTCCTTTTGCACATTGCTCCACCATTCCCTCACAAACACTCTCATCCATTGTGTTACATACAAGATTGTGCTTGGCCATGCACTTCCCACACTAGGCAGCTTCGGTATCGGGTAGTAGGGTGTAAGGCGTCTACCCATCGGGATAGCGGCAGGACTATTGAGGAATGGCCTCAAACTTGTCACAATGGCTCACAATGACACACCACACACTTATATCACTTAAATGAGCAACGATGGCATGCTTGGGCATGCCTTCGGCACGGTAGACGACTAAAATCTAGGGTTTTAGGGGTGTTTTGGACAAGTACGGACGAATCGTCAGGCCAAGTGTTCAAGGAATGTGCTCTCCTTTTGCACATTGCTCCACCATGCCCTCATAAACACTCACATCACTTGTGTTACAAACAAGATGGTGCTTGGCCATGCAATTCCCACACTGGCCAGCTTCGGTCTAGGGTAGTAGGGTGTAACGCGTCTACCCGTCGGGATAGCGGCAGGACTATTGAGTAATGTCCTCAAACTTGGCACAATGGCTCACAATGACACACCACACACTTATATCACTTCAGTGAGCAATGATGGCATGCTTGGGCATGCCTTCGCCACGGTAGACGACTAAAATCTAGGGTTTTAGGGTTGTTTTGGACAAGTACGGACGAATCGTCAGGCCAAGTTTTCAAGGAATGTGCTCTCGTTTTGCACATTTCTCCACCATGCCCTCACAAACACTCACATCCCTTGTGTTACAAAAAAGATGGTTCTTGGCCATGCACTTCCCACACTGGCCAGCTTCGGTCTAGGGTAGTAGGTTGTAACGCGTCTACCCGGTGGGATAGCGGCAGGACTATTGAGGAATGGCCTGAAACTTGGCACAATGGATCACAATGACACACCACACACTTATATCACTTCAATGATCAATGATGGCATGCTTGGGCATGCCTTCGGCACGGTAGACGGCTAAAATCTAGGGTTTTAGGGGTATTTTGGACAAGTACGGACGAATCGTTAGGCCAAGTGTTCAAGGAATGTGCTCTCCTTTTTCACATTGCTACACCATGCCCTCACAAACACTTACATCCCTTGTGTTACAGACAAGATGGTGCTTGGCCATGCATTTCCCACACTGGCCAGCTTCGGTCTAAGGTAGTAGGGTGTAACGTGTCTACCCGTCGGGATAGCGGCCGGACTATTGAGGAATGGCCTAAAACTTGGCACAATGGCTCACAATGACACACCACACACTTATATCACTTCAATGAGCAATGATGGCATGCTTGGGCATGCCTTCGGCATGGTAGACGGCTAAAATCTAGGGTTTTAGGGGTGTTTTGGACAAGTACGGACGAATCGTCAGGCCAAGTGTTTAAGGAATGTGCTCTCCTTTTGCACATTTCTCCACCAATCCCTCACAAACACTCACATCCCTTGTTTTACAAACAAGATAGTGCTTGGCCATGCACTTCCCACACTAGCCAGCTTCGGTCTAGGGTAGTAGGGTGTAACGCGTCTACCCGTTGGGATAGCGGCAGGACTATTGAGCAATGGCCTGAAACTTGGCACAATGGCACACAATGACACACCACACACTTATATAACTTCAATGAGCAATGATGGCATGCTTGGGCATGCCTTTGGCACGGTAGACGGCTAAAATCTAGGGTTTTAGGGGTGTTTTGGACAAGTACGGACGAATCGTCAGGCCAAGTGTTCAAGGAATGTGCTCTCCTTTTGCACATTGATCCACCATTCCCTCACAAACACTCACATCCCTTGTGTTACAAACAAGATGGTGCTTGGCCATGCACTTCCTACTCTGGCCAGCTTCGGTCTAGGGTAGTAGGGCGTAACGCGTCTACCCGTCGGGATAGCGGCAGGACTATTGAGGAATGGCCTAAAACTTGGCACAATGGCTCACAATGACACACCACACACTTATATCACTTCAATGAGCAATGATGGTATGCTTGGGCATGCCTTCGGCACGTTAGACGGCTAAAATCTAGGGTTTTAGGGGTGTTATGGACAACTACGGACGAATCGTTAGGCAAAGTGTTCAAGGAATGTGCTCTACTTTTGAACATTGCACAACCATGCCCTCACAAACACTCACACACCTTGTGTTACAAACAAGATGGTGCTTGGCCATGCACTTCCCACACTGGCGAGCTTCGGTCTAGGATAGTATGGTGTAACGCGTCTACGCGTCGGGATAGCGACATGACTATTGAGTAATGGCCTCAAACTTGGCACAATGACTCACAATGACACACCACACACTTATATCACTTCAATGAGCAATGATGGCATGATTGGGCATGCCTTTGGCACGGTAGACAGCTAAAATCTATGGTTTTAGGAGTGTTTTGGACAAGTACGGACGAATCGTCAGGCCAAGTGTTTAAGGAATGTTCTCTCCTTTTGAATATTGCTCCACCATGCTCTCACAAACACTCACATACCTTGTTTTACAAAAAATATGGTGCTTGGCCATGCACTTTCCACACTGGCCAGTTTCGGTCTAGGGTAGTAGGGTCTAATGCGTCTACCCGTCGGGATAGCGGCATGATTATTGAGGAATGGCCTCAAACTTGGCACAATGGCTCATAATGATACACCACACATTTATATCACTTCAGTGAGCAATAATGGCATGCTTGGACATACCTTCGGCACGGTAGACGGCTAAAATCTAGGGTTTAGGGGTGTTTTGGATAAGTAGGGACAAATCGTCAGGCCAAGTGTTCAAGGAATGTGCTCTACTTTTGCATAATGCTCCACCATGCCCTCACAAACATATATACTACAAAATTGAGGCAATTTTAAGATTTTTGAAAAAATCACATGTCTACAAAACAGACCGTTTATACCTACCTGAGAGGGCCATTACTAATAAGTCAAGGTTTTCAATTATTTTTAAATATTCTAAAAAATACTCTAAGATGTCCGTATTATTAGAAAGGCAACTGTATTTTTTTGTCATTTTTGAACATATGGTTATATGATTTATATTTAAATTTAAATTTTAATATATTAGGTTGGACCGGCCCACTAGGAGGATCCTAAGGTAAACTCGGTCTTTAGGGTAACTACCTTATTAAACCAGGACTATTTACCTCCCGCACGTACACATTCCCTTAGATCTACCCGTCACCTCATCCTATCGTCTCGTCTCATTTGAAACTGGACTGGAGAGAGCTTTGTCAACGACAGTCGCTAGGAGGTAGTTTTGGAGATCCTCGGTCACCATGGCGCAAGTACGTAAAATCGAAACTCTGTCAACGATCTATATTTAGGTTAACTTACAGTCCACAGACAACAGGGACAGATGATAGATCTAAGAGGACGTAGATCTAATCCTCGCAATTTTTGTTTCATCGTGAAAAATTCGGATATATAATTACCCGAATTGTTCGAAAATACAGATCTAAATGTGTTCGTCGTAGATCTTATCTAGGATGATCATGCAGGTGTATTTTAGCGTTGGTGCAATTTTAGCCGCCGGCCGCTCCATCTCCTTTTCCACGTAGGCGAATGGCCGGTGTTATCGCATGCGGACTGTACCCTAGGGAGCGAAAATCAATTGGGCGATGAGGTGCTCAGCTACTTTTGATCTTTAATTCATACTATTAGCATTATTCATGCCGTAATATAACATGTGATTTAATTATTCTTCTATATGCCATCAGGTTCCATTGCGTGTTACTGCTGCTAAGATCCGTGCTATAATCAAAAGGAAGAAAAAGGTTGTTTTTGTCAGGGGTAAGCATTTTGTGCCAATTTTATTTGGTAAGCAATTGATATATTGGATGTCGCTAATGTGTGCAAAAATTACACTAAGGTCCTTGAATAAAAAGCAAGCACGATTTTGAAGCTTTCCTTGAGTTTGGCAATCATGTGAAGATGACTGAGAAAGAATTTGATGAACTTGAGCGACTAGTGGAGGCTCACATGCCAAAAGACCCGTTTTATGTATGCACCATCAAAAAATCCAACACAGTGAAAAATAAAGCTAAAATGGTAAATTATTCCGTACATACGAACTTTTCACATTTATTTGTTTGCATAAATGTGAAATAATTTGTATAACTGGTTTGTCAAATCTATATGCAGTACTTTTCAAGGAGCTTCACCATGAAGCATATTGTTACAAATATTCAATTGCCAGCAGTTATAAAAGCCCATATTCCAGAGATGGAAAAGTTGCACACGTTAAGTTGGTGACGAACAAGTTCCAAGTGAATGGAGTATCTAAAGGAGGTGCCATGATTATAACAAACTGGATGGACATTGTCAGGCAGAATGGTATGAGAGTTAACCAAAAATTCGTGTTCCGGTTCAGTCGTGCGGATGATGGTACTACGAAGCTACTGGTTGATCAAGTGTGAAATCAACCTCAAATTCGTGTTCTAGTTCTATATTATGCTTATGTACTCTCATGTTTGCGAAATACTTATGTAACGATTATGCTTACTTAGTTCGGTCTATATAAAATTATTAAGTAATTATCATTTCATGTTATGTTCACAATTGTTGATGCTTTATTTGGGTTTCTCGCCGCGTGAACCCATGTTACGGTTTTGCATCATGTTATGTCCAAACCTTTTCTTTTGTCGCTGATATTTTATTTAGAGTTTCTCGCCGTGAACACATGTCGGTGATCCTTCGGTAGGATTCGTGTGCGCCATACACATTCTTTGCAATGTACGTACTAAAAGTTCTTTAAAGATAGGAGCAACATTTCCATCGTATGAAGTTGATTTGTTTATATTAATTAAAGTTCGTATTGTGCATATCAAATTCGGAAAATCCTAAATATGGTAAGACATTAAAAAATACAATAAAACACTTAAAATACGAAAAAACACATAAAAATAAAAAAAACAAGCCACTAAAAAGTAATAACCCTGTAGGCCCAATTAACTAACTACAACTGGCCCAACGTCGCTGTAATCATGGAGGGCGTAGTTATCGGCATGTCGATCGTCCATCAACCCACGACTCAACCTAGGTAGGCCGCCTCTCACCGCCGCCTCCATTACGAGTCGCACTCCCCGTCCCACATTGCCGCCTCCCTTCTCCACCCCCTCTCGTCTGTCGTCCAGGGATCGACGCGGCCTGTCACCACTTCATCCTGGCAGGACTCCCTTTCGCCGTCTCTCATTGGTGCCACCCTTCGCCGCCTCTTCTCATCTGTCGTCCAGGTAATGATTCCATGTCTCATCAATTGTTTGTCGTATATACAAGATGCTCATATAGGTTTGTGGGAATCTACTGTAGATTTAGATGGAGAAACATTAACACATTCTCTAAATGATTCGTACAGAATGGATGATTTAGATGGGGAGATATTTTGTAACTACATAAGATGGGTAGATTTGGTAGCCGGCTTTACAAGCGTGCAACGTGCGAGATTTACCAGCACTACTTTGCGGCCGATGTTGGACGTGTCACGAATCATGATGCGGGAAAACTTAATCAGATTCTTCATTGAGTTGTTCAATCCATCGTCTAGCATCTTCGCCATAAAAGAAGGATCAGGAGAAATAATAGGAACTTGTGAGGACGTAGAACATATTTATGGTTTACGTAACCAAGGTTATTCTGCATTTTAAATTATAAAGTAAGATGGTCAAACTAATATGCATAACATACCCCCATGTTTTCTCAACAAGTCAAGCGGTAATATAGTGATAAGAGATTTGATTAATGACATAAAGACTGAGAAGGCGTCCGATGAAAACTTCATCCGCAAAGCGGTGCTTGCGCTAATTGGTCTTGTCATAGCCCCATCGAGTAACGTAACTATACTTAAGACCTTCTACTGTTTGGTGGAAGACGTTCCTCGTATTTTTTAGATTAACTGAAATTACTTCACACTGAAGTTTCTCATAGATAGTTTGAAGGATAGCTTTGTAGGATCTACTATGAGAGCATGGTCCAAAGAAAATCTAGGTCTAACATAGGTATATATGTTAAGTCAGACAATCATAAGTTTTTATGTTCAGCTCTCAATGTAAAACTAAATTTATTTGTCTGTACAATTTGTTTGCAGTTTCTTTACTGGGAGAAGTTGGTGATTGTTGATGATCCTACTTATATTCCCCCTGTGTCCATTCAGCCAGTAATGAAAAAATGCACAGAAGACGAATCAGAAAGGATATGTTGCTATGATTATAAGAATGGTCGAGACCTCGGAAACAACGCTAAAGTGATGGTAGTTAGTTTAATCATTCTTTTGATATGCCACCATACGTAGCTCATGTTTGTATTTGTAATTTGTATAATTTGTTTATTTTTGTAACATGCAGATCCGTAATCATATTGGGAGTAATATAAGAAAAAGAGTGTCCAAAAACCATGGTGAACAGTCAAGTTCAAACAAACGGGTCAGTAACATGGACTTCCTATTCGAACGTATAACGACAGATTTAAAAAATCACATGAACATGAAGATAACACTTATACCCCAAATATGTGCAGAGGTGATACGATCTATATTTTATGTGTTGTTTCATGTTGATGATAACGATACTACACTGTGAATGAAAACTCAGTACTTAATATGTTTTGTTATGCAGGAGGTTCTAAAATTGTTAAATACAAATGGTGTCATGTACAAACCAACTGAAGCATCACAATCGGAGAAAGGAGGAGATGGTGAAGATATAAAACCTGTTCTCGGTGAATCACAATCAGGCAAAGAATTTGTCTATAAACATGGTAATAAAGAAGCCAAGCTTGATGACATTCCGAGAAAAACGTTGGCTAATTTTGAAGCAGCCATTGCGGATGATCCATTTGGTGGTGACAGTTACGTCACACCCTTGAAGGGAAAACATATGCCGACAAGTTCCATTGATATGTCAATGAACACACCAGTCCATCTTCGGAAGATGGATGGTACATAGGAGAATCCGTGGGACGTAAATGAAAATACTAAGTCTACATCGTCATCGGAGGTATCGTCATGCATTTTTGGTACTCAGAAGGATACACCAAATGGTGCACAGAGCGGTGTCATGTAGAACGATGCACACAATGATATGACTTCTACCGCGGGGAAGGAAGATGCAACAAAGTGTGATAATTCTATTAATAGCGGCAAAAAGGAAATTGAAAATGGTCTAGGTAAAAGGAAACGTGTACCCAAGGATAATAGTAAGTATGGCTCCCCATTATTTGAGCGACAGAAACAACCGAAACGTAAATCAAAAAATACGAAAGGTATAATGCTTTATAGATTTCATTAATTATTTTTATTCAGTAAACAAAATGGTTCAACGCGGTAACTTATGTGTTTTCATAAATGTTATGCAGCGATGTTATTTGAACATCATGATATTGGGGAATATTATACTATGTTAACACCTGCTGAAATAGAAGGTGCTGTGAAATATGTTTCAATTTTGGCGAAGATACCCAAAGAAGCTATAAAAAGGGCGTACCATAACACAGATGATGCCATCTTGTCTTCAAAAAATCTTAACGATGTCCCTATAAAAGAATGGCTTAATACTGCTGTAAGTAATTCGCTAACCTATTATAGTTATTTTACAACAAAGTAGTATGAACATGCAATCATTGTCAAATATTATTTTTAGATACTTGATGCCTACATTCTAGAGCTGGCTCTCCGTCTTGACTATGATCGGCACATATGTGGACCATTGAGGTTAACCTATCTTATCTATGAAGCCATTAAAATGTACAAAACAAAAAAAAACTTGAAAAAATTTGACGTAGAAGAAGTGCCAAGACCAGGAGGTGTAGGAAGGGTTATGAATGAATATTTTGCACGTGACAAGGTAAATAATGTTTTTTTATAAAGTTAATGTTGTTGTTAACTATTTATAATCCAACATAGTATATGCTAGTGATCTTATTTTGTAGGCATATTTCCCTCTGAATATACGCGAAGAATATTATGTGAAAGTTGTAATGCATAACATCAAGAATGAGTTCCAAGTCCTTGACCCTAAGTACAATTTAACCTATTCGCATGCAGTTGTGGATGAATTGGTATTACCTACTTTTCTCATCAAAACCGTGTTATCTTTTGGTGTTTTACTAACTCTTAATCTTTTGCAGAAAGGACAAATTGCACTAGACATATGGTGGACAAACAAAACTACACCCAAACAATTTCCTGACATTGATACTTGGCCTATTAAAAAATATGAAATTGGAAATCAAGATGATTCGTAAGTACTTGTGAATCATATCACTTTCACACTACTGAGATGTCGTAAATGAATTTTATTTCATCCTTTATGGCAACAACTCATACGAATTATGGGTATTGCAATGTCTAGAGCACTGGGACGAAGATCGTATGACTAAGAACATTTCTCAGGTCTGTACACTATTCCTTTATATAGTCGCAAAAATCAATATGATTACAATTCAATTTATAAACTCTTCTATATGGTACAACAGACAACAATCGAGGAATCAAGTGGACCTACCGTTGCAACGATTCTTCTGTCTAGAAGAAACAAGCTAGAGGCTGTGAAAAGGAAAGTCAGATCAGTGATTAATAACAGTGTACCTTGAGAATTTACTAGTCCCTGTAGGTTTCCATACCTGGTAAATTCATATTGATTTGTAAATTGTTTGTATTTTACGACAACAGTGCATATATTATTGTATCGGGTCAACTCAAAACTAAGAAATGGTTTGGTTATTTAACTTGTTTGTTTCGACCCAAATTAGTTGTTCACATTGAAAAACTAGTTCGTTTCTTTCAACCAACCGCCTTTTAATATACATAGCATGCTCTGCATATTTTAATATATTTAGCTTGATCTGCATATTTCGGTGAAATCAAACTAGAAGGGCACGAACAAAATATAAAAACAACGAGATAGATATAATATAGGAGGGGGCATCCCTTACAACATAGAAAACATACATAGAGGGGCATATATTCCCAAGCAAAAAACATGAAAATAAATACTATAGATGGTAGTGAACCCTAGCACACTAGGGGTTCACTACTTGGACTCTCTCTCCTTCCTCTTGCTCTTGCTCCCCTCCTCGATCCCATCTCCTCGGCGCTGCCCCAACCCTCACTCTTCCGCAGCATTGTACGGGAGAGTGTGCACCCTGTTGATGGTGGGGAAGGTATTGTCGAAGTTCGTGAAGATGTTGAAGGTGTTGGAATTATGCCCTAGAGGCAATAATAAAGATGTTATTATTATAATTCTTGTTCATGATAAAGTTTATATTCCATGCTAGAATTGTATTAAGCGGAAACATTAATACTTGTGTGGTTTGTGAACAACACCGTGTCCCTAGTACGCCTCTATGGACTAGCTCATTGATCAATGATGGTTAAGGTTTCCTAACCATAGACATGAGTTGTCAATTGATAATGAGATCATATCATTGGGAGAATGATATGGTGGACAGACCCAAACTAAGCAAAGCAATTAGATCGTGTCATCGTGTTCGTCTTTGCGAAGCTTTTCTTATGTCAAATATTGTATTCCTTAGACCATGAGATAATACAACTCCCTGGTATCGGAAGAAAGCTTTGAGGTCATCAAACGTCATCCTATGAGAGGGTGATCATAAAGGTGTCTCTCAGGTGATCGGAAAGTATCTGTTGGGTTGTATGTATCGAGATGGGATTTGTCTCTCCCAAGTCGGAGAGATATACTTCGGGCCCACTCGGTAATCGATATCAACACCCCTTGCAAGCATGTGGTTAAGGAGTTAATCACGAAGTGATATCGGATTACGGAACGAGTAAAGTACTTGCTGTGAACGAGATTGAACTAGGTATGACGATACCGACGATCAAATCTCGGGCAAGTAAAATATCGCGAGACAAAGGGAATATATATATGGGATTGATTGAATCCTGGCATCGTGGTTCATCCGATATGATCATCGATGAATGTGTGGGAGTCAATATGGGTGCCCAGACCCCGCTGTTGATTATTGATAGAAGATCATGTCTGCATATTCTCGAACCCGCAGGGTCACACACTTAACGTGTCTCGACGCTAGGATAGATTGGATAATTGGTTTATGAATTTTTGTTCGGAGTCTCGGATGGGATCCGGGATATCACGAGAGGTTCCGGAATGGTCCGAAGAATAAGATTCATATAAGGCAGTGCAGTTTTTGGAGTTCGGAATTGTTCCGGATTAATCGGTATTGTACCGGAAGCTTCTAGAACCTTCCGGAAGGGGGGCAACGTGGTCCCACCTTCCGGGAGGGGGCATGGGCCTATGAGGGAGTGTCCTGGCCACATTGGGCTAGGGGCACAAGGCCCCATAGGGCCCAACCGATCCTAGAGAGTTTAAATCGTTTAAACTAGAGATAAGATAAGATAGGATTTCTAGATAAGGGGGAGTTTAAATTGTTTAAACTAGAGATAGGCTTGGAGGAGAGGCTAGGGCTGGCCGCCCCCCCTCTATAAATAGAGGGCTGGTGCGCCCCCCTCCTCTACACACCTTCCTCCAACCCTAGTTGCCCTGCTGCCCTTCCACTCTCCCTCCCGACTGTTTGTAGGCGAAGCCCTGCGGCAGAAAATCTCCACCATATACACCACGCCGTTGTGTTGTAGATCCAATCCATCTCTCCACCATACTCGCTGGTCCGAGGAAGGAGGAGACGTCGAGGTGCTGCACGTGTGCATCTCACGGAGGCACCGCCACTTGTGGTGCTAGATCGGATCGGATCGCGAGGAGGAGAAGCGAGTACGACTACATCACCCACGTTCCGACGAACGTTCCGCTGTGCGAATCTTCAAGGGTATGAAGATCTAATCCAATCTCTCTCGTTGTTTGCATCTCCTAGATTAGATCTTGGCTTTCCCTCTGTTCGCTTCCGTAGAAAATTTTGATTTACTATGCTGCGAAACCCTTCAGTGGTATCAGAGCTAGATCTATGCGTAGATGTGATTCACGAGTAGAACGCAACATGGTTGTTGCGGGCGTTGATGTTTTCTGTTGCAAGCCTCTTGTTTGTGTTCTTCTTATGACGCGGCATAGTGAGATTGAAGCGGTCCAGGCCAACCTTACGCGACGTCGTTCGCGAGACCGGCTCCGCACTTGACGTGTGGCTTGTTCCACACATGCGGCTGGTGGATGTCAGTTTCTCTCACTATAGTGATCATGGGATTAACACCGGAGTTTGGCAACCATAATATCACCGTTGTGGCTTTCCGTAGGTAAGAATCGTTCTTAGCATCTACTCCCATAAGCCACGTAAAACATGCAACAACAAAGTAGAGGCGTCTAACTTGTTTTTGCAGGGAGTGTTTTCTGTGATATGGTATGGCCCAAGATGTGATGTGTATGATGTATGCGATGATCATGTTTTGTAATGTTTCACGACTTGCATGTTGATGAGTACACAACCGGCAGGAGCCATATGGTTGTCTTTATAATTGTGTATGACCTGCGAGTCAACTTCTTATACGCCATGTAATAGCTTTACTTTATCGCTAAGTAGTTAGCAATAGTTGTAGTCGCTATTCGTGGTGGAGGCAATCATGGTGGAGTGATGGAGATCATGCCGGAACGCACAAGATGGAGATCATTGCGCGAAGATTGGCTATACCATGTTACATAAAGTTATATGCATGTGATGTTTATCCTTTTATGTATCTTATTATGCTTAGATCGCGACGGTAGCATTATAAGATGATTCCTCACTTAAAGATCAAGATAAAAACTGTGTTCTCCCCAAGTATGCACCGTTGCGAAAGTTCGTCGTGTCCAAGCATCACGTGATGATCGGGTGCTATAGACTCTACGCTCACATACAACGGGTGCAAGCCAGTTTTGCACACGCGGAAATACTTGGGTCTAACTTGACAAGCCTAGCATGTACAGACATGGCCTCGGAACACAAGAACCGAAAGGTTAAGCATGAGTCATATGAATGATATGATCGACACTTCGTTGTCCACCATTGAAACCACATCTCTTCTCGTGATGATCGGATTAGGTGTGGTGAATTTGGATCGTGTTCACTAAACAACTTGAGGGATGTTGAATTTAGTGGGAGTTCATCTAGTAATTTGATTAAGTTGAACTATTTATCATGAACATAGTCTAAATTGTACTTGCAAATACTGTAGATCACATGGCCAAATCCAACTTCAACTTCAACGTTTTTGCTGAGAAAGAAAAGCTTAGAAACAATGGGTCTAACTTCACCAACTGGTTCCGCAATCTAAGAATCATTCTGTCTGGCGGACAAAAGGACTATGTCCCTGAGAAAGCGTTAGGTAACCCCCCTACTGCAACTGCGCCGGCTGATGAGAAAGCTGTCTATCAGTCGCGCAAAGATGATTACGGTGTGATTAAGAGCACCATGTTGTTTGCTATGGAACCGGAACTTCAAAATCATTTTGAAAACTATCCCGGGCCCTTTGAGATTCTCGAGGAGCTGAAAACCATGTTTCAGACTCAGGCCCGTTCTGAGAGATATGAGATCTCTGAGAAGTTCTTTAACTGCAAGATGGAGGAAGGGAGTTCTCTTAGTGAGCACGCCATTAAGATGTCGGGCTACACTCAACGCCTTGAGCAACTGGACTGCAAGATTCCAGAGGAGCTCAAGATTTACAGGGTTCTGCAATCACTCCCTCCCAGCTACAAAAGTTTTGTAGTGACTCATAATCAGATTGGTTCCACTGATACGATCACCGAGCTCTTCGCAAAGCTGAAGGCTGCGAAGGTGGACATCAAGAAGGATAATCATGTGTTGATGGTCAACAAGCCCTCCTTTAAGAAAGGTAAAGGTGCAAAGAAGCCCTTCAAGAAAGGAGGCAGCAAGCGCGTTGCCCCTGCTGAGAAGAAGCTCAGGTCTGGTCCTAAGCCGGACACTGAGTGCTTCTATTGCAAGGACAAGGGTCACTGGAAGCGCAACTGTCCGAAGTACTTAGCGGACAAGAAGGCTGGCACCATCAAAGGTATATTTGATATACATGTTATTGATGTTTTCCTTACTATCCCTCGTTGTAGTGCCTGGGTATTTGATACCGGTTCAGTTGCTAATATTTGTAACTCGAAACAGGAGCTACGGAATAGACGGCGGCTTGCGAGGGATGAGGTGACGATGCGTGTTGGCAACGGATCAAGAGTTGATGTGATGGCCGTCGGCACGCTCTCCTTAGTTTTACCTTCGGGATTAGTTTTAAACCTTAATAAATGTTATTATGTGCCTGCGTTGAGCATGAACATTATTTCTGGATCGTGTTTATTGCAAGACAGTTATTCATTTAAATCAGAGAATAATGGTTGTTCTATTTATATGAGTAACATCTTTTATGGTCATGCACCTCTTGTGAATGCTTTATTTCTTCTAAATCTCGAAAGGGATGAAACACACATCCATAACATTGAGGCTAAGAGATGCAAAGTAGATAGTGATAATACTACTTATTTGTGGCACTGTCGTCTAGGTCATATTGGTGTAAAGCGCATGAAGAAACTCCATTCTGATGGACTTTTGGAGTCTCTTGATTTTGAATCATTTGACACATGCGAACCATGCCTCATGGGCAAGATGATCAAAACCCCGTATGATGGAGCGAGCAACGGACTTGTTGGAAATCATACATACCGATGTATGCGGACCGATGAGTGTTTCGACGCGCGGTGGATATCGCTATTTTCTCACTTTTACCGATGACTTAAGTAGATATGGGTATATCTATTTAATGAAACATAAATCTGAAACGTTTGAAAAGTTCAAAGAATTTCAGAATGGAGTGGAGAACCATCGTAACAGAAAGATTAAGTTTCTACGATCCGATCGTGGGGGCGAATATTTGAGTTATGATTTTCTCACGCATCTCAAAGCAAGTGGAATCGTTTCACAACTCACGCCACCCGGAATACCACAGCGCAATGGTGTGTCTGAACGCCGGAATCGAACCCTATTAGATATGGTCTGATCGATGATGTCTCTTACTGATTTGCCGTTATCATTTTGGGGTTATGCATTAGAAACCGCTGCATTCACTTTAAATAGGGCTCCATCTAAATCCATTGAGACGACGCCGTATGAACTGTGGTTTGGTGCTAAACCTAAGTTGTCGTTTCTTAAAGTTTGGGGATGCGAAGCTTACGTCAAGAAGTTGATGCCGGACAAGCTCGAACCCAAAGCGGAGAAATGCGTCTTCATAGGATACCCTAAGGAAACTATTGGGTATACCTTCTATCACAGAACCGAAGGCAAAGTGTTTGTCGCAAAGAACAGTTCCTTTCTTGAGAAGGAGTTTCTCTCGAAAGAAGTGAGTGGGAGGAAAGTAGAGCTAGACGAGGTTATTGAACCTTCTCTTGAATTGGAGAGTAGCGCAGCACCTGAAGTTGTTCCAGTGCCGCCTGCACCAACAATAGAGGAAGCAAATGACAAGGATCATGAAGCTTCGGACGATGCTGCTACTGAACGTCGCAGGTCGACAAGGTCGCGTGCCCCTCCTGAGTGGTATGGCAACCCTGTCTTGACTGTCTTGTTAGTAGAGGACAGTGAACCTACGAACTATGAGGAAGCGATGATGAGCCCAGACTCTGAGAAATGGCTAGAAGCCATGAAATCCGAATTGGGATCCATGAGCAAAAACCAAGTATGGACTTTGGTGGACCCTCCTAGCGACCGAAAGGCCGTTGAGTGCAAATGGATCTTCAAGAAGAAAACGGACGCGGATGGTAATGTTACCGTCTATAAAGCACGGCTTGTTGCGAAAGGTTTTCGACAAGTTCAAGGTGTTGACTATGATGAGACTTTCTCTCCCGTAGCGATGTTTAAGTCCATTCGGATTTTATTAGCAATTGCTGCGTTTCATGATTATGAAATATGGCAAATGGATGTCAAGACTGCTTTCCTCAATGGCAACATTGATGAAGAGTTGTATATGATGCAACCCGAAGGTTTTGTCGATCCTAAGGATGCTGATAAAGTATGCAAACTTCAGCGTTCCATTTATGGACTGAAGCAAGCATCTCGGAGTTGGAACCTTCGTTTTGATCAAGTGATCAAGAGCTTTGGATTTGTTCCAAATTGCTACGAAGCTTGCATCTACAAGAAAGTGAGTGGGAGCTCGCTGACGTTTCTGGTACTATATGTGGATGACATCTTGATTATTGGAAATGACATCAACATGCTTAACGATGTGAAGAGTTACTTGAACAAGTGTTTTTCAATGAAAGACCTAGGTGAAGCTGCTTATATATTGGGCATCAAAATCTATAGAGATAGACAAAGACGCCTGATAGCTTTAAGCCAGAGTACATACCTAGACAAAGTTCTGAAAAGGTTCAGAATGGATAAGGCATTGAAAGGTTCAGTACCTATGTTGTCAGGTAAGATATTGAGCAAGGCTCAGTGTCCAGCTACGATAAATGATAGGGAAGCTATGAGCAAAGTGCCTTATGCCTCGGCCATAGGTTCCATCATGTATGCCATGCTGTGTACTAGACCGGATGTGTCCAATGCTCTTAGTTTGACGAGCAGATATCAAAGTGATCCAGGAGTGGAACACTGGACAGCCGTGAAGAACATCCTAAGGTACCTAAATAGGACTAAAGAAATGTTCTTAGTCTATGGGGGTGATGAACAGCTCGTCGTAAAAGGTTACGTCGATGCTAGTTTCGACACCGACAAGGATGATTCTAAATCTCAGACAGGATACGTTTATATTTTGAATGGAGGAGCTGTGAGCTGGAGAAGCTGCAAGCAAAGCGTGATCACGGGATCTACAGTAGAAGCGGAATACATGGCTGCTGCAGAAGCGTCAAGTGAAGGAGTTTGGATCAGAAACTTCATCACTGAGCTTGGCGTGGTTCCAAGTGCATTGGACCCACTGGAGATATTGTGTGACAACACTGGCGCCATAGCACTCGCTAAGGAACCAAGATATCATCCAAAGACCAAGCATATCAACCGCAAGTTTCATATAATCCGAGATTATATAGCAGATGGAGATCTGAAGATCAGCAAAGTACATACAGATCTGAATGTCGCAGATCCATTGACTAAACCTCTTCCACGTGTAAAACATGATCAGCACCTCAGTGCCATGGGTGTGAGATTGTTGCCAAATGTGAACTAGATTATTGACTCTAGTGCAAGTGGGAGACTGTTGGAATTATGCCCTAGAGGCAATAATAAAGATGTTATTATTATAATTCTTGTTCATGATAAAGTTTATATTCCATGCTAGAATTGTATTAAGCGGAAACATTAATACTTGTGTGGTTTGTGAACAACACCGTGTCCCTAGTACGCCTCTATGGACTAGCTCATTGATCAATGATGGTTAAGGTTTCCTAACCATAGACATGAGTTTTCAATTGATAATGAGATCATATCATTGGGAGAATGATATGGTGGACAGACCCAAACTAAGCAAAGCAATTAGATCGTGTCATCGTGTTCGTCTTTGTGAAGCTTTTCTTATGTCAAATATTGTATTCCTTAGACCATGAGATAATACAACTCCCTGGTATCGGAAGAAAGCTTTGAGGTCATCAAACGTCATCCTATGAGAGGGTGATCATAAAGGTGTCTCTCAGGTGATCGGAAAGTATCTGTTGGGTTGTATGTATCGAGATGGGATTTGTCTCTCCCAAGTCGGAGAGATATACTTCAGGCCCACTCGGTAATCGATATCAACACCGCTTGCAAGCATGTGGTTAAGGAGTTAATCACGAAGTGATATCGGATTACGGAACGAGTAAAGTACTTGCTGTGAACGAGATTGAACTAGGTATGACGATACCGACGATCGAATCTCGGGCAAGTAAAATATCGCGAGACGAAGGGAATATATATATGGGATTGATTGAATCCTGGCATCGTGGTTCATCCGATATGATCATCGATGAATGTGTGGGAGTCAATATGGGTGCCCAGACCCCGCTGTTGATTATTGATAGAAGATCATGTCTGCATATTCTCGAACCCGCAGGGTCACACACTTAACGTGTCTCGACGCTAGGATAGATTGGATAATTGGTTTATGAATTTTTGTTCGGAGTCTCGGATGGGATCCGGGATATCACGAGAGGTTCCAGAATGGTCCGAAGAATAAGATTCATATAAGGCAGTGCAGTTTTTGGAGTTCGGAATTGTTCCGGATTAATCGGTATTGTACCGGAAGCTTCTAGAACCTTCCGCAAGGGGGCCAACGTGGTCCCACCTTCCGGGAGGGGGCATGGGCCTATGAGGGAGTGTCCTGGCCGCATTGGGCCAGGGGCACAAGGCCCCATAGGGGCCAGCCGATCCTAGAGAGTTTAAATCGTTTAAACTAGAGATAAGATAAGATAGGATTTCTAGATAAGGGAGAGTTTAAATTGTTTAAACTAGAGATAGGCTTGGAGGAGAGGCTAGGGCTGGCCTCCCCCCTCTATAAATAGAGGGCTGGTGCGCCCCCCTCCTCTACACACCTTCCTCCAACCCTAGTTGCCTTGCTGCCCTTCCACTCTCCCTCCCGACTGTTTGTAGGCGAAGCCCTGCGGCAGAAATTCTCCACCATATACACCACGCCGTCGTGTTGTAGATCCAATCCATCTCTCCACCATACTCGCTGGTCCGAGGAAGGAGGAGACGTCGAGGTGCTGCACGTGTGCATCTCACGGAGGCACTGCCACTTGTGGTGCTAGATCGGATCGGATCACGAGGAGGAGAAGCGAGTACGACTACATCACCCACGTTCCGACGAACGTTCCGCTGTGCGAATCTTCAAGGGTATGAAGATCTAATCCAATCTCTCTCGTTGTTTGCATCTTCTAGATTAGATCTTGGCTTTCCCTCTGTTTGCTTCCGTAGAAAATTTTGATTTACTATGCTACGAAACCCTTCAGAAGGTGGTGAAGAAGATCGAATCGCACCCACACCAGTAGACCTCGCCGAGGAGAAGGTATGCATCATACTGGTTGGTGAAGTGCACCGTGAGCCCTACCACAAGGCCTCCGAGGGCATAGTAATCTTCGAGGCGGAACATGGCCAGAGAGCCGGGTCGGAGGTGGCATAGCCGGCGCTAAGGAAGGCGTGGGCCGACTCCCTCGGGGACCTCAACCTTGAGTTCGCCCATACTCGGAGGGACCCCTCAACAGTGATCCCGGCGGGTTAGGTCATCTCCGGCACGGTGCGAGGCGGACGGAACGTAGCACCGTTGAACTGCATGATGGCGGCGGGCGATGGATCTTGCTAGGCGGTGGACGGTGGATCTTAGTGAAGAAGAAGGTCTTGGCAGATGGATGTGGTGGAGTGTGGGAGAGGATGCTGTGGAGATATGGTAGTTTAAATAGCCTAGAGCGCCGCTTGAACAAGATCGGTGAGTAACTGCATGACGCGTCGGATACTCTGCGTGTGTATTGGTGCGAAACGAGGTGTGGCCGTACCCATCACGCGTCGGTTTCCATGCTCTCTGAATCACTGCGTCGCTAATTGATGCACTGGTTCAACGAGTCTGAAACGAGCACAGTCGATGTGTCATAAAGTATGAAACGAGTGATGCATGCTACGTCGATCGACGTGTCCGCTCAGCTGCGCGCCCATGCATGCATCCATGGTGGGGACAGGGCCTAATCAGGAATCCTACGGCCCAACGGTCCAACGACCGCGTTTCAACATGTATTAATAAGGTGGGCCTTTTCCATGCATACGCCATGCAACGTCGTAGCCTGTCTATTGCACATCGCCGCAGCCTCGTAGCCTAGCTACTTGCACGTCTTTTTTTGCTGCGAATTCACGCGGACGTGTCGCTCGGTCGGTCACGCGCCAAACAATTTCACATAGGGCGCAGCTTTCCGTCACGCGCCCGTGGAAAAGAGTCAATGCTCCTCGATACCGTGCGCCTGCGCCTCCTCGATACCGTACGTCTGCGCCTCCTCGAAACAGTGCGCCTTAAACACGAGGGAAGAACGAAGCGACCACGACGCGCTCATATATCTGCCCCTCGACATCTCCCTCTCTCACTCGCTCGCACCCATCCATCTAACCGCTAGCCGCCGAGCCCCGCCACCATTCAAGAAAGCTCTAGCCGTCACGTCCCGCCACTACTCAAGCAAGCGCTCGCCGCCCCCGCCCCTTCCCCCGCCACGATGCAGTTCAACAGCCCGACGTACCACCGCCCCGCCATCGTGCGGGAGCCAGAGTGGCCGCACGACCGGGTTGTGGAGAACTACCTCTGCATCTGGGCCATCTCCAGGTGGAGGGGACCGCTGGAGCTGGCCCGCTTCTTCCTTGCCGCCGGCTATCGCCACCTCCCTCCCGGCACTCCACCCATGTTCTAGATCGAGTAGCAGTTCGACGGTGCCAACAGCAACAACAACTTCTGCATCAGCCTCTTCGTCACCTTCGTCAACCACTACGACGCCTACCAACTCCTTGTCCAAGTGTTCTGGCGTGGATGCGAGTCCATCGCGTTCACGATGTACAATATCTTCACCGACTTCCACGTCATCTTCTCCATCAACGGCGCGGCCCATTCTCTCCTGTACATCATGGCGGAGGATGATGAGGGGTATGACGCGTAAGGAGCGGCCAAGGAGGAGCCAGGGAGCGGCCGGGCCGGAGGAAGAAGAAGACGGTATCGTGTCCGTGTCGTGTCGTGTTTGTTCGTGTCATGTATGGTTGGACTTGCTTTGGTACTATGTAATGGTTGTTAATCATGTTTTATTAATATATGTGCTTATAGTTCATGCAAAAACACACGTGTGCATACTACCAAAACGGGTACACAAGTGCATAAAACAAAAGGTTCAAAATGTGATAACAACTCGTGCATCAAAACGTTGGAAAAAATATCGCTACAATTATCATCAAAAAGAAACTACGCAATTGCATAAAACAAAATTGTCAGTGGGTTTTTTCTTAACACTGATGAACTGAAGAATCAAAACAGAGCAACTAATAATAATTTGCCCGAATTCGAGTTGATTTTATTCAAGCCAAAGCCATAGACCATAACATCCATGTCAGTGGGTTATAGAATAACAAAGCATCACGATTTTTACTCGAACATTGATTGCGTTGTCTAATGACCAATGATTAGGAGAGAAACAAAATTGAAAGAAATTACAATGGCATGCTCTCCTTCCAATTCCATGAAAAAAGTGACACATGAGCTATTTGCCCGAATAAACATCAGCAGACTATAAATGTACATCACAAATACATATTTTCACACGAACTGTCTAAAAATTAATTTCCATGTATGATACTTAAAAACTGACTACCTTTACTGTTGTAGGACATTCCTGTGCACGAGATGACACAAAATATTAGATATTAAAGTCTAATAAAAATACAGGAAATATATCAAGCTAATTTTCAAAACCGTACTTGGGATGATATATGCATTTTGGGGTCTTCCTGTTATGTCCGTCCTGTTGGCAAGCGCTGCACACCCGCTTCTTTCGCTCTTTGTATCCTAGCGGTCGACCGTTTTTGGTCATGGGAGATTGTTTCTCGACTAAAACTTTCTTGTTTTGCTTAGGCGCGTCCTTGGTGGACACTTTTTTAGGATTACCAATATCAAACTGTCTTGCTTGACTTGCATCTGCATTTTCATTAACTGAACTACGAGGACCATATGCTCTGCATTTATCATACCCTTGTCTTCTAGAAATAATTCCATCGATGGTACTCTTCAGAAGATCGTACTCCGTTGTGTCATTGCATGCAATATGCATAGCTTGTGAGGCCAACACATTTATACTACTGTATTTTTTCCGCTCCTCTAGCCCAGACCAACCCCAATCAAACATATCGCTCGTGCGTCTAGCAGGCAACCCAAACCTGGCATTTTTAGTGAAACGCCACAGAGCACAGCAGTCTGGTATTGCAGTAAATTTTAAGTGATTGAGCACGCGCAGTATGTGCTTGCAAGGGATCCTTTTGCGAATCAGCTTTCGGCAGCTGTACCTTATAATTTCTGATGAGTTGGGAGTGTATTCCACGTAAAACTTGCTGTCAAGGTTATTTTTCCATGCGACGACAAAGGTGTATGAGTCAGATTCTAGCTTTCTTTCTAAAATCTGCATGCCGCCAATCTTCGAAATGTCACCTTGCAAAATATAGAACACAGCTCGAGTGAAGACTGTCGCAGCAGCTACCTCTAGTTCTTTGAAATCAGTAACTGGCACCGGAAATGTCTGTGAAGCCATGCAGTCATCTTTGGCCTCCTTCTCACGGAGACGTGAGATGGCATTCTCGTAGTGACTAACCATGTCCACCAAGTTCATTTCCCCATCAAGGTGGAGGTGAACAGACGAGTTTAAACTTTCACTCTTCTGGTTGCTTTTCATACCCAGCCAGAACCCTTCTGAAAGATACGCGGCGGCCCATAATCTCTTCTTTGTGTATATTCTCTTAAACCAGTTTGTAGTTTTGAGTGATGTTCACTTCCTAACAAAAGCGTGTCATCGCTGCTCGAATACTTGCTCCGATGTGGTGTAATATAGAAGAGTCCTAAACTCGTTCAGTGACTTGTTAGGTAGGTGCATCTCCATATTTTTTTCAACGTGAAAGCTGTAAATACGATGGTATACACCAGTAAGTACTTCATCCATAACGGAGATCATCGCGGCATTTGCATCCGTGATTACTGCCTTTGGCTTCTGCTGGCACAATGCTTTCAAGAAAGTCCGGAGCAGCCAGGCATATGTTTCTTCGGTCTCGTTTGATAGGATGGCACAACCAAATACCATTGTTCTATGGTGATTGTTCAAGCCGACAAAGGGAACAAATTACATTCTAGACTTATTCATCTTGTATGTGCTATCAAACACAACGACATCGCCGTAGTTCTGGTAGTCCCGACGTGATTGAGAATCGCACCGGAACAAGTGCTGCAGACGGCCTTCATGTAGTGTGTAATCATAAAAAAATTCAGGGTCCCTCTTTTTTCTCTCCGTCATGATGCCCAAGGTTGTGTTAGCATCACTCTTATAAAGCAGCTTTCTCTTCTCCCTTGAGCACATGTTGTACAAATCCTTCCTTATAAATCCCACACCGGCAAATGAACCACTAGAGTTGCTAATCATTGATCGCATGATGATATGCTTCCTAACCCCCATGGTACACTGTGATAATATCTTAGATCTTTGGGAGTCGTTGATCTTCCTATAGGACCAAAGAAAAGGAACTTCATCCGGTCTCGCTAACACATGATTGTGAGTGTCATCAAAACTCTGAACGATCCAAAGACCAGTTTTTCCATCAAACTTCACCACCATACGTGCCTTAAAGTTGCACCTAGACTCACCTCTGAGCCTATATTTGTGGCCTTCCATTGTCAGTAACTTTTTGTCACGTTTCCCTTGCTTGCAACACATAAAGCGCCTTAGACGAACAAGTCCATCATCAAACCGCCTCACTTGGTGCTTCCTAATGCCGAACCCATGATCTTTGGCATATCTATTGTAGAAAGAATAGGCTGCTGCTTCACTATCAAATGTCATTTTCATTATCTTGCAGTATAGTTCTCTCTTATCATCAGGATACCCAGTTTCATTGCTACATTTATTTGAACTCTCAGTCTGATTACATGGTGCCTGCTACAAATTCAAAACCTAGCCATTAGAACTATAGTATTATGCATGTCGGTTCGTTGATTTCTAAAAAACAGCCTATAAATAATACCTCACTCGTGTCAACGAACATATCAAAATTTGGTGCATCTTCACAATCATCATAATTATCTATCTCCAAGTCTGATTCACCAAAATAGTCATACTCCATACCAGATTCATTTGTTACCTGAATAATTTAGCAATATTTAGTATACAATTGTATCATACGGTGCATGACATATAAAATTTTACACCACTACACATATCTCAGTATCAACAAACATGTCCGTTTCTTCATGGTTGTTAAGGCCATTATGGAAATCGTCGTCATAGACAATCTAAACAAATCAAGCCATGAGATATCATATATTATTTAATTTAACATTTAAATATCAAAAAAGAAGCTAATGTGTCCTCACATCAAACTCTTCTTCGCTCCAGCCATCTTCGGGATGCGTATTGGCGAAAATGGAATCATCACCGATATGCCCGATTTGATCATCTTGCATACTAGATCTAGAGTCCTTCATCTCCTCTATCAGTGATTGTGCCACATTATTAGAATCACCAATGCTATGTGTCTCTAACAATTACTAGAGATGAAGCATGATCATGGGGTGAACTTACAAGATCGGAAGATAAAGCCGACGATTTGGATTAGAAACCCTAGTGATGAAGACGCCGAGCCGCTGGCGCGCCTTCTACCTTCGAGGATCTGCGGCGGCGGACGTGAGGATCTGCAGCGGCGGACGCGAGGATCTGCGGCGGCGGACGCGGGATAGATCGGCGGAGGACGCGGGGTAGATCGGCGGCGCCGAGGGGAAGCAGATCCGTGGGTACGAGCGACCGAGTTTTACCAGGCGGCAGAGAAGAGAAAGCTTCAGTTACGCCGAACAATGGTGCATGCATGGACGTGGGAGCTAATCGACCCCACGTGGGGTCGTGCCGTACGGCGTCGTCAGTCCCTGCATACGGATACGAGACTATACTGGGCTTGAATATGGGTTACGTCTGGGCCAAAAAAAAATGAAGCCAACAAAACACGCCGAACTAAACCGCCTCTAGCAGTTCGGATTTCCTCCTAAACGACGGTGTGCACTGAAGCACTCCTCTTAGTGAGGTCATTTTAAGGAGTCCCATTGCGGAGGTCTAAAAATAGCTTTTGCAGCCAGTGTGCAGATTTATTCTAGAAAACATAAGTGCTTATAAGTCTCAAAAAAAGAAAAACTGTCATGCGTAGATGTGAGAATACATTGTCAATGAGCAAAATTAGTTTTATTGACGATATCTATAAAAATAAAATGTTTGATCTCTTCCGGGAACATATGCTCCTGGATGAACATTAAATGGTCCAAAGGTGGAAGAAAAACAAAGTTCTTCACAATGTTCCATATATGCCTGCAAAGTTTCATGAAGAAATAGCAAACACTATGTCATTGGCAAAAGAAACCTGGAAATTTGGTGCTATAACAAACAGATCGAAAACCACCAAATATGTTTGTTCTTTTACATTCTACAAAGCTTATATTTGTTTTGCGAAATTTCACCAATCTTTTAACTATGATCAACAACAGTAATAAAAATTATAAAAAGGTCGATGGACCACCTGGTGATGACTACATACACTAGTGCGAGCTAAAGGTGCGCCGCCATCCTCACCCCTCCAACACCGGAGTCAGATAAAACTTGCTATAGTAGAGATTGTTATAGTGGACAGACGGGAAGTCATCGTGTTAAGACCATACAAGACCGACACACGACTCCACACATCCTTCACCGAACACATGAATCCATATGTGCCCTCCGCTGATGCTAGATGCACCACTGGAGTGAGGATAGGACGGAGAGAATCTTATTCTGACTTTAAGATGTAGCCACCATCTCACCATCCCTAAAAAACACTGAAAATAGTTGGAATTCTCCCTGCCGGTGAGGAGCTATGATCCTCCACACCTCCAAGGCCCCGAAGACTCCAGAGGCGGAGCGGATAGTCGGCATAACCGGCGAAGGAATGGAACCCTAGATGTTTTTTTTAGATTGTTGACGATCTCCTGCCTCTGTTCGCTCACATACCGCTTATTAGGGAATTAGAGCTCATACTTTTTCATGAAAATTATATGTACACATAGGAGATTGGCACGCACATGCCTAAGTTTTTCATGATCTATTCAAATGTTGTGCCAATGTTTGCTATCTTGGATCATCTACACTATTGTTGTAGACTTGTAGACCACGTTCAAATACAATCTTCACGAAATCTACAGATTTGTGTTGCATTCTACCATATCTATCTAGCCATTTGTAGAGTTTTCACATTGTGGTTTGGTTCAGTGGCTATCCCTCGGGTGGTTGTGGGTAGCCACTTTTTAGATGGTTACCCTGTGTTTGGTTTAGGGTCTGGCGTGGTTGTGGTTAGCTATATTCTAAGCATATTCCCTCAAAAACTGGTTGAGTTCAACCACCAAAAAAGTGGTGGTTGAGGCCAACCATCCTAGGGCAAGTCGATGCCGTCACCCGTGAATCCTTTTTTCCTTCCTCACCTCGTCATTTCCCATCTTGTTTCTCTCTCGCACACTATAGAGGTCACTGGCGGCGGCATGCGGTGCCAGCAGTTAAGCGTGGGAGGCGAGCTACATGGCCAGGCAACGAGTAGCATGAGGGCGCTAGGGCAACATTGTCCTTTGCCGCCTCCTCGTATCTATGGATGTTCTCGCGGCGGCCGGCTATAGGGCACAACGGCAGGCTGCAAGGATGCTTGCTCGTCCATGGCTACAGAGCATGCACGACGGCAACAAAGAGGTGGGCATATCATCACAACCATCTTTCATCCCTCAAACCAAACACAAATATGGCTACCACTAACCACTTTCCAACCCACTCAACCAAACAAAAAAATTGGTTACCCACAACCACGTGGTTAGTGGTACCCATAACCACTTTTTCATACCCACGAACCAAACACACCCTTATTGTCGGGGTCCTGGCAACCAGGGTGACACGCCCATTAGCCGACGGGCCCACCGCCTGAGCGGCGGCGCCCTCCGGAGGCTCTGACACCGGAAGTGATGCCTCAGGAGGGGGCTCCTGGGGGTAGTCCCTCGTAGGCCTCAAACCTCGTCTTCATCCGACCCTGCTTCACGAGGCCACCCCTCGGGAGGGGAGCACCACAAGGTTCTTTAGCCCTCCACGCGCCTCGGATACCTCGGCGCGTGCCTCAGGGGCACGATTGTAATCAGACAACAAAGGTGGCAAGGACAACGCAACCCGACAAGGACGCTCCACTCGAGTTGGACCGTGGACCCCTCGGACCGCCTCGGTAAAGAGGAGCCAGTCTGGCCCCTTCGGTGTTAAAGCAGGATGGACGACCTCAGCAGTGTCAGCTCTCCCCTTTGTCGTTTTGGTGCAAGGGAGGAGATCAGCAGCGTCATGTGGCGACAGGCGACGTCGACAGAGTCAGCTTTATGTGAAGATGGGGCACCTCCAGCACGCAGGACCGAGTCCACACAAAGTAGTCTTGTAGACCAGAATTTCAGGGCGCGGCAATATGGTGACCCTTCTCGCCCATGAGCGGGGGAAGCGGCGCCGCTATATAAGAAGGCCTTCTCCTACTTTAGAAGAGGCCGATCCCTGCGATCTCAAACCCTAGACATTCATTCACCATTGTACCTCGCGAGACACTGCGAGCAATACAACAAAGCAGGAGTATGGATTTTACCTCCTCGCGAGGGTCCCGAACCTGGATTACCTCCTCGCGAGGGTCCCGAGCCTCGATAAATACCCCCCGTCACTCTCTGTCGTGCTGGTACTCTGTCGTCGCCGCAATCATTGAGAAGCTTAGAGCATGTGTTCAACCTCCTCACGAACTTAAGACTTGTTGGACCCGTTATTCCTTCACGGGACATACACTTATAAATTCTGAATATAATTTAACTAAATTTAAAAAGAAAGATATATGCGTATCGGGGAGCCAGAATCCAGGGCCGTCCAAGAGGGCGTGCGACCTGGGCGACGGAACAGGGCCCCCAAAATTCCGAGGCCCCAGATTCAAGGTGCTCCTCCTGCACTGCACTGCATAACTTCATCTCCCCATAGCCAAGTCTGATCAGTACATCCTCCGACCAGGCAGGCCTCCCTGACTCTGTGAGACCGTAGGTATTTTACGTTGTAATTCTCGCCCTAGGATGAGCCCGACTAGCAAATACAGTTTTTTTTTTGGTAGCAAATACAGTTAATCAGCTTAGGTTTGTTAGAAGTAGTAATCAGTTGCATAGTGTCCGAGTCAGGAGCATGTGTTCTGAGTTTGTTGCTAGCCTACTCGTGGCGTCAGGTAATGGTAGTGCATAAACATAACATCAGATTCTACCGTATGGATTAAGATAAATATAAAAGGGAAAATGGCACTTACATGTCCTTAGGAAAAAATGTTAGGTTATGTTAATCTTTTTTTGACTTGATCAAATTTTGAGGTGAAAGTGTGTCCTTTCTCCATTTCGGAATGTTCGCCTCCACCTTCGCCGAGGCCCCGGCCATCAGTTTATTATATTGTAATACTAAATTATATGAAATAACGTCAACAAAACCGCGCATCACGCCATCAGTTTATTATATTTTAGTACTAAATTTATGAAATAGCGTCAACAAAACCATCAGTCTATTATATTTTAATACTAAACTATATGAAATAGCACATACCAAATTAAATAATTAACAAAAATATATTTTATTAGTTATATATATGATTCTACAAATTAGGGTCCATTCTTTTCTTTATTTGCACCGGGGCCTCAAATTTCTGGAGACAGCCATGCAGAATCCTCCGTGGATATCCAATGCCACTTCCAGTTGAGACGGTGAAAGAAGACAAGGGCATTTTCGTCTGCACACCGTATCTCCAATTTACTGAGCACGAGAGGGTTTTGTGTCTAGTTTCCTTTTTCTGCTACTAACGGCAATCTAAAGAAGTAGACGGTCGATTCAGATCTCCTTTGGGTGCTCCCAACTTCCATACTAAGCTTTTCTTCTTCTCCATTTGTTTGAAAGCAAGTTGGCAAGCGGGACCACCACAGGGCCTTCCAAACTCACCTTGACAAATGCGGTGCGGGTACAAGGTGCTACTAGACGCTCTCCAACCTGTATCCCGAATGGACGCTAGTGGATCTGGATATCCTTCCCTTTTTACCGAACAGAAAAGTTTGATGCCATGACTACACTAGATCCTCAGCCAATTTCACTTGTTCAAGCATATCTCATCTCTGGAGGCTAGAACATTGTAGTTGTAGGCAGTCTGCCATGTTATACTGTCCATCTCAGACGAAACATCATTTTAAGCAGGGAGACAAAAAGGAGTTTCTTCTAATCTGTGATCTTGTGAAATGATCTGGAGACTAAGCCGCCGAAGCAAGTTGCCGAAGTTGTGACGACGCCATGCCGTGCGTGCGTGGCGTGCACATTGGGCGGACGTGGATCCATCAGACTTTTCCCATGATTGTCGCCGGGTTGGACCCCATTTCTTGGCCTTTATTTTCTTCTTTTCTCCTTTCCCGTGTAGTACGCTGCCGCATTGCTTGTCGCCGTGGTCTACGGTGTACCACTGCTCTTCCCTTCGAGGCGAAGCATGCCGTGCAAATGTTAGCGTGCCTATTTGGGTATCGGGTTTCCAACTTTCTAAATTTATGTTTCTTAATTAGTACCTAATCATGATCATGTCACTGTCTGCTTCTTAGATGAGGTATGTGGAGGCGTGGAGCTACCCAGAATTCAGTGGTATATTAAGCTACTCCCTCCGGCACATATTATTTAGACAAAGTTGAGAACATTAATAGAGGGAGTAGCGGGAATAGTGAGCACCATGTTGAACTGACCGCTCGAGGCGCTCCCTCCCGAGCGTCTCTGGCGGCGCCCCCCTCCACCAAACCCTATGCGGCGCCCCCACCCCCCGTCCCCCGGCCGCCCCCGCTGCCCTCCCCGGCGGCGGTAGCGGCCCCCTTCGCGTCGAAGACGGCGGCAGGGATGGAGAGATGCCTCTGCTGTTTTTCCTCGGGAGTTGGAGGATCACCGGCGGAGGCGCAGGGCGGCGCGGCTGTTCGGGCCGGGGCCTGAGGCCCTCCGGCAGGGCGGCAGGGAGGAGGAGGCGGTGTGCCCTCAACTCGTCTTCAACGAGCTTGGCGGCGTGCTGGCTCGTCGGGCCAAGATCTGAGCAGTGGCCGATCTCGCCAGATGGGTCTAGCCACGGCTGAGGCGGAGGGATCTGGCGGTTCCTTGGATCGCCGGTACCTGCAGCCTTGCGCTTGGACTGCTTCCTTCCTTTCTTGTCTCCGGCATGGAGGTGACTGGCGGCGTAGGGGCCTGCTAGTCTTGCGAATAATGGCGGCGGTCCTAGGATTCCTTTTGTCGCCAAGATGATGATCTGCCGGTGCTTGTCCCCATCGATCTGGCGGAAGTGGCGTGTTCTGGAAGGCTCCGCCGGCGAACTCCCATGGGCGAACAATGCCTGGAGATTGCTGGATTTGAGGGATTCGGTCGTGCGCACCCATGTTTTATTCTAACCGTTTGGGCTCAGAGGGAGCGCTTCGAAGCTCTCTTGGTTGTTAATATCATGGGGCATGTTCTCGTTCCATGGTGCTGAGGGAGAATGTCATGGAGACCGAGATCTGAGGATTGACAATGGTGGTTCGAGTCTGGGTGGTGATGAGGAATTGGCTTGGTGACTCGTGACTTGGTGCAGTGGCATGCAAGTGAGGGCGACTGCATAGGAGAGGTTCTCAGTCCTACCTTTCAGGGTGAAAACCTAGGGTCTGGCCTTAATTGGTTGTGTCTGGCAATGGCCTTGTTGAAGGTATTGTTTGAGAGCATGGACTTTCTTCAGGGTGAAAACCTAAGATCTATGATCGGACGATGACGGTGTTTGTGCACTGTTCCCTTCTTGGAGGCGTCGCTTTTGGAGAAGCTGGACTTCTGGTGTTGTCTTGGTGGTAGTAGTACCGCTGTTTCAACGAATGGGTCACTGTAGCAGGATTTTTCTTTTTTGTAATTCTTCTTTCTTTTTTAGCTGTGTGCATCCGTACGGCCGCTAGGGCAATGCGTTGTTGCAGAGACTGGGTGTAATTGGTATCTTCTGATATTAATATATGCTCCTTTTCAAAAAAAAAATAGAAGGAGTAGCAAAAATTATCCTCTAGATACGTGGATGCAGATATACAACAAGAAAGAACAAGAATAAATATACTCCTGCCCGTTCCAAAAAAAAGAATAAATATACTCCTGCCCGTTCCAAAATATAAGATGTTTTAATCTTTTACTGAAACATATGTATGTATAAACCTTTTAATCGGAGAAAATCTACATATCAAAAGGCATCTGCATGAATTCGTTTCATAAAAGTTAAAACATATTATATTTTAAAACGGAGGGAGCCGGATAACCTGTAGACAATTTATGCAACTACGGGTGTGATGTATAAAAATAAAATAGTTAAAAAATAGACCCTTTCTGCGTGGAAAAAAAGTAGATCTTTCAACACGTCTAATCACAAACAAACTATTCACCCACCAATAACACTAGAACGAGACCGAGAGGTACCAAACCTCTACGATGACGCCCCAAGAGGGCGATGACGCAACACGCCGCCATCATCGAGACCGAGATCGACGGTCAAGAGTTTTCACCTGGAGCCCTGGCATGGAGAAGGACCACACCAACACCCCCAAAAGAGTCACGACACCCGTGGGCATCGCTAGCCCTGGTGCCGGAGCGCTGAGCTTTCGCTCAAAAAAATCTTTGTGCCAAATGCGGTACCTCGGACCGCCCGATGTCACCAAGTTGGGCCTCCAGGACTAATCTAGGAGCCTCCTTTGCCGAAGCGCCACCAACAACTGGGTCCCCCGCCTCCTATTTCTCGCCATCACTAAAGCCAGGAAAATAACCGTCAGCGCCGCAATGTCGCTCCCTGGAGAGCCGACTGCGCAATCCACCGGATTCCAAGGTATCAAACCGATGGGAGTACGGGACAACGACCCAATGAAATGAATAGGGAAGACCATGCTAGATCCACACTCGCCGGGTCCAAATCTGACTTGCACATGACGAACAGAGGGTGTGGCGATAGAGGGTGGTGAACAAGGAGGGCGCAACGCCTCCATGCCGTATTTATCCATCCCACGTGCATCCCGAGGCACCCAGGACAATCCTGCAGGATGAAGCCCGGATATGGCTATCATCATATCCCCGTATGTCCCCAGCTGCACTGCTGCACCCCACTCCGCCGTCATCGTGCTCATCATCCCACGACGATGATCTAGCAGTGGCGATGCATTCCCTTGGTCGTGCCATGGCCGCTACCCTTCCGTGGCCGCCCGCGAGGTCATGGTGCCGGTTATCGTGGCCCTTCTGGCATGGGCCTGGCGCGAGCTGGAGTGGCAAGGCAGGGGCGAGTGGCGTGTCTTCCACACAGCTGCTCCAGTGGCGGCGACAGGTGAGTGGTGCCACGATGGCTTTATCCTCAACTGTTCTGACCGACAGAGTGGGGCCTGGCGTCATATGGTTCTTCTCGCGCTAAGATGGTGTTCTGCTAATTGTTTGCCCTCGTTGATCTAGCTGTTGACGCGTTCCGGAAGGCTCGGTCGGAGATTGTAGATCGCTGGGTCAGATGAGATTGAGTCGTGTGCGCCCCTATTTTAGCTTGTACGGTTTCAGGATCGGAGGACGTGACGCGAGCTTCGTTGTCTATCGACATATTATAGGATGTGTCGGTGTTTCGATTTCCATGATGAAGATAGTGACGGAAAATGTCATGGTGACTGAGGTTTGTACTCTAGCAATGGCGGACCGAGTCTTGGATTATTTGGTGATTCGTGGGGCGACAACATAGGAGGGGTACATAGTCTTTTCTTTCATGGTGAGAACCCAATGTCTGATTTTAATTAGTTATGTCTATCAATGACCATGCCGAAGGCATTATTTTTGAGAGTATGGATTTTCTAGGGTGAAAACGTAAGGTCTCCAATCGGGCGATAACGACGCCTGTGCAATTTTCCTTCTTGGAAACACTGTTTTTGAAGAATTTAAACTTCGGCCGTTGTCTTGACGGTGGTTAGTGTTGCAGCTACAAGGAAATGATCACTGTAGCAGGATCTTTTCGTTTCTTTTTCTTCATAGGGATGTGTGCATTTCTAATATGTTTAGAACATTTTGTTATTCTAGAGTTTAGGTGTAATTAATATCTTCGATATATTAATATATTTCCTATGTAAATATATATATATATAAGTTGCTGGGTTAGATGAAACATCAGGGTACATCAGGATGCAAATGGTTGCAAGTCCATATGGAGGGCCAATAAGGATTTATTTGGATTGAACTAGTACTACTGATTAGAAGTTGTTCGCGCACCTCGGTTTGTCAACGCCATGTCGCCATGTTAGCAACCCCCGAGCAGTAAGCACGATAGAAACGATCGAGAAAGAATATGCCCCCCTACGGTCCTTACGTGCAACACAGAAACAGCACAGGCTAGCCCTTGCAGGCCGAGCACGACTCCACTAGACTAGAGATGAGACGAGGAAGCAGGAACCGTGGGAACATGGAATAATCGGGAGCTTCGGAGTTGGTAGCGGAATTCGTTCTGGTCGTACGTAGCGAAATCTCAGACCTGCCGTTACACCGCTGACGCACAGTGACGCGCTCGCTCCAAACCGACAGCGCAGCGCGACGCGACTAGCTCAACGCCGCCGGGGCGTACGTGGCTCCACGCGTCGCGCGAGCTTGCCACGAGGCCCGCGATCTGGGCGTCGTCTGGAATCTTCAGGCCTCAGCATAAAACGCAGCCACCAACACTGTATCTTCCTCGTTGTCCCGAATCTCCCGCTCCCACACCCGAAACCGACACCTACTACTAGTACTGATCCTATCCCAACTGCCGTCACGTACGTACAGTACACACTACACAGTCCCCAAGGCCCAAGCTCGATTCTGCACGAGCATGCTGCAGTCCGTTTGCCCCGCCGCAACGGCGGCCGCGCGGCCACCGGTGGTACGTGTCGTCCCGCGCGCTCTCGCTTCGGGAAGGCTTGGACTTGGATGGCGCCATGCACGCGTTCGGACGGGCCCTGACGCGGGTGGGACTCCTACCACGGCGCTCCGCCGCGCTCAGTGCAGTGCCGGACCGGAGCCGGTGGAAGCGCGCACGGACGGAGCAGTGCCCCGGAAGGGTGTCCAGGAGCAAGAGGACGCGGAACTGGCGCCGGAGCAGCTGGAGTTGCTGGAGGACGAGGCCATTGGAGATGACGAGGGCCGGAGCCCCACAGACTACGACCGGCGCGCGCACATCTTCGAGGAGAGCTCGCGGGTGTTCCGGGCCCTCAAGCAGCGCCGTGACGGCGACGGGGACGGCGGCGTGAAGGTCGGTGCTGCCGCTGGGGGCCACGGCTGAACAGGACGACACACACCGACAGCCCCATTTCTCCTAACTCCAAAGCCAAAAGTACGGAACACGTGTTTGTTTTTCATGTAGTATCTATAGGCCCCAGTCGATCGATCACTATACGGGGGTTCCTTTCACGCCATCGATCTGGTAGAATTGAGTACGGCACGTTGAGAAAGATCGGTGTGATGAACTGTACACATCGAAGCAGCTTATTAATTCCAAGTCGTACATGCTACACCAAGTGGGGGGTGCCGCTAGGGATATAAGTGGCGGCGGCGTCCAACAGTCCCACATATGCCGCCCGTGGAAAATCGATCAAACGGCATCCGCGGATATCCGCAAAATTTATGCGGCCTATGTGGCTGAGCCACCAACGCCAGCGGTGCCAGCGGCTGTCCGCACTTTACGCGGCTGCCCTAGAGAGCTGCTGCAGCTCCTTCGATCGCGGAAGGTCATTGCCAGAGCGTTCCGCATTAATTTGCCTCTTCCCTACTTGTGAAATAAGATGTTTTATCAATGTATCTAGTCCCTTTTTAGTACGTAGGTTCACTTTAAACCTAGATAAACCTACACACTAAAATAAGTCTAGATACACTCTTTTTACAAACCTTAAACATCTTATATTTTAAAACTATCTTAGTATGATGATAAAACATGATGTACAATATGGTTTTTTTAGTCTTATCTCTAGCGACAGACATCTCTAAATATGTGATGACACATATCACGCTAAGAGATGATCTCTTAGTTAAGAGAAGGTAGAGGTTTTTTTTTTCTCTCTTCTCTAACTCAGCAATCATTCTACATGATATTGGTAAGATAAGACCATTGTACATGCCCTAACTCCAACGACCCTTGCAAATCGGACCGCAAATCGGTTCGAATCGATCCTTTTACGGGTCGGGGTGGACAAAAAACTGACAGTCGTCTGACCCAACTTGGTATGTGAACCTAACGATGTTTTCCGACGCATACAGAAAGACAAATCGGGCCCACATGTCATAGATCCAAGACCGAATAATACTAATTATCATGTTGTCACCGTCACTCAAGCTGTCGCCGGAGCCCGCTGAAGCCGCCCAGCAGCTCCACCACGCCCGCGACTCGTCCCACCATAGGCTAGAGGACGACCATCTGGAGGATCTGGGATGGAGGACATGGGCGGGAGAGGTTGGGGACGGAGAGGAGCTCGGCAGATGGGCGGCGCTCGGGGCAGGCAGCAACAACAAGATAGGTATAGCTCGGGATGGCGCTTAGGGTGGGCGGCGAGGCATGTACGTGGCCGAGCTCGAGGCAGCGCCCGAGTGCCGCAACCGCTTCCCACAATGCTCCAACGATGCTGTCGAGCTTCAGGCCACATTGATGGCCTAGCGCATGGCTCACGAGGAGGTGGAGGTGGCTCGAACCGACCAGGAGGCGAGGGACCACTAGGCGGCAATATGGAGAGGGCCCTATCCAATCGGGAGGCGGACCACTAGAAGGCAGCGGATCGTGGCCTACGTCGACTTGAACGCCTCCAGCGGCGAGGGCGGAGATCGACGGGGTCAGCGGCAACGGTGGCCGTAGGATGGCCTCCTCCAGCAGTAGTTGTCTTTTTTTTTTGGTACAAATATGCCTTTTTTAATGGGCATGGCGAAATCTAATGGAAAACAAGTTTTAGTACTAATGTTTCACTTTCATATGAGCCCGAGCGGCCGATTGGTGTACACCCGCGTGATCCGCCGACGCAAACGTTGTCCAAATTTTATGCGCCGATGAGTTGGGTTGGACGAGTCAGTCATAAGTCGCCTACTGGAGAGCCGCGTATGCTGAGTCAGTTGGACGGGTTCGAACGCCAGCGAATCGGTTCGGTGTGCTGGTGAAGATGCCCTCGCCGGCAAGTAGCAGCCAGCGTTACGCCGTACCCTATTATTTAGGCGACCCCAACTTCTGTTCTCCTCTCCCATTCTATTCCGTTGTGAAAGATGAAGACGGTGCAGATAAATCAGGCGCTATAGCGTGTAGAACTCGCAGCTTTTGCGGCACCACTTAGCCGCAGGATGCCACCAAAGTAAATAAGTGGTGACCATAAAATCCACGAAACTAGTATGCGGCCGAATCGGCGTCTTCAAAATTGTCCAGCGGCCGAACCATTTACATCCTGAGTGCTGCCACACAACTGTGAGTCAGATGGCCTACCGTGTACTTGCAGGCTTGCAGCCTATGCTTCACATGCGTGGTGCAAAATTCGCCAACCAGACGCCCGCGTTTATTATTTAAGAAAAAGAAGAAAGAGCTGAGGAAAATGAGGACCGGGTAAACCAATATACAGATTGAGGTATACACCATTAATGGAGCTTTTACCCAAATCTCTTTCCATCTAGGCCATATAGGACCTTAGCCTATCAGTTAAATTGGGATTTCAACCAAATAGATCTAAAAAAGAATTCCATAAATATTTAGGGTTGCATTGTGGGGTTCCTCCTAATGAAGGAGAGTCCCCTCTAAAAATTAGAGTATGCTGCTAATTGCAGTGTACACACGGTATTCTTTAGTAAAAGGCGAAAGAATAGTTCGCTTTGTGCCCGCTGCGCAGCTGCTTGCCCTTCAGAGATGGCCTTGGCCCTCGTAATATACCATTCGCTCAAGGCGCTCCAACATCGAAGTGGCGATGTGGGACTAATCCCCGGTAAACCTCTTATACCGGCAGATTTATTATAGAGCAAAAAGATTGGGAAAGGCTCCGCCGGTGAACACAGTGGGCTTCTGGGCCGGGTGATACTTCCGGGAGCGAGGGGGAAATGCTCATAAGCCTGTTTGAACTTGGACGTCGCCCCTCGTGCTTCTCCTCGCTGCCCACAGCCACAGGGTGCATGTGCATCAACTGAATCCAAGCTTCGTTTGGCAGTTCAAAAAAAAAAAAAAAAAGCTTCGTTTGGCTGTCTGCGTCAGCTTCACCACGGCGTATTCTTCTTTGCATGCACTATAAATAAGCAAGAAACAACAAGTCTGACAATTTTACTCGCGTGTACTCGAGCTGATATATACTCTCCCTCCGTTTTAAAATATAATATAAGATTACTCGCGTGTACTCCAGCTGATATATACTCTCCCTCCGTTTCAAAATATAAGATGTTTTAGCTTTGTGAAAGGACTGTATTTAGACCTCTTTTAATGTATAGGTTTATCTAGGTTTAAAGTAAACCTACACACTAAAACATGTCTAGGTATACTTTTTTCACAGAGCTAAAACACCTTATATTTTAAAACGAGAGAGTATATAGAAACGCGAGTAAAGACAAGACGGGTAACATTTGGATGCCAGGGTAGAAAACAAAGCCCAAGTGCTAAAAAGTGCACGGTGACCTGTTTGCTTGAACAATCCTCCAGTTTCTGATTGTAACACCCCCGGTCACTCCGGACCGACGGCTGTCACTTCTAGCAGCTCAATAGGATCTCTAGACTAACTCCACAGACCAACACTAGTCTTTTCTGCGCACTTTGTCCTCACTCATGCGCACCCGGTTACCCACTTCCCGGTCGGTCACCCATCCTAGAATTGCTCTAAGCCAAGCACGCTTAACCTTAGAGTTCTTTTCGAATGAGCTTCCGGAAAAGAAGTTGCAACTTGTTGGTATGGGTTTCCTATCAATCCTATTGAGCCATGCGCCAGGGTCTCACATACACCCACCCTTAGAAGATCGACGTCCTCGTCGATCAACCACAAGCCAGGAACGTCCCCTCTTGGCACACGTCTGTGCGTCCAGTGCCGGCACATGTGCCATGCCGTGTCCACTCCGGGCCACACGTGTCATGCGCCACATGTCCGCCACTGACCCGCACACGCCCGTTTAACCGCGAGGGTCGGCTCTGATACCAATTTGTAACACCCCCGGTCACTCCGGACCGACGGCTGTCACTTCTGGCAGCTCAATAGGATCTCTAGACTAACTCCACAGACCAACACTAGTCTTTTCTGCGCACTTTGTCCTCACTCATGCGCACCCGGTTACCCACTTCCCGGTCGGTCACCCATCCTAGAATTGCTCTAAGCCAAGCACGCTTAACCTTAGAGTTCTTTTCGAATGAGCTTCCGGAAAAGAAGTTGCAACTTGTTGGTATGAGTTTCCTATCAATCCTATTGAGCCATGCGCCAGGGTCTCACACTGATCGTCTGATTGCCTAGATCAAGCCCGTGTGGCCCGATGACCCGACAACGCCACCTACCTCACACCGATCCCCACCGAGCACGCCGCCCGACTCTCCACTTTCTTCGCACTGGCGACCCTCCCAGCAACCCGTACCTCCGGCGCCACCTCCCCCCAGATCTGTTGGCGTCGGCGCAGCTCCGCACCACCCTACCTCGAGCTACACCAGCACTGGCCCTCCATCACCGTCGCCAGTGAAACGCGGAACCGCCACCGACAGCACCCTACCTACACCTAGCGCCACTTGGTGCTCCCACCTCCACCTCGTGTCGTCGGGTGCCCGCGCCTCCACATGGCGCCGCCAGAGCACCCCTCCTCCAACCTCCATCCTGCAACGGTGACCCACCCCTCCCAGCCTCTACACTACCTCATGGTGCCCGTCTGACTCACGCCCCAGACTCGCGAGGCGTTGTGTCCTCTCAAGCGTCGGTCTGCGTTCTTGAACTGCACATCATCTCCACTCCCGGGGTTGATCTGCCACCCCCTCACAATTCTCTGTTGTTTGCCTCTTCATCCACCTCCCCTAGAAGTAGCGGGAGTGGCGGTGCTAGACGGTGTGGTGGCATGATCGTCTATGGTGCTCGATGTATGCGAGGATGAGCAACGTCTAGTCGTTGCAGCAATATCCATGACAGCTATGAAGGGAATATGTCATGAAAGGGAATAATAAAATTGTTATTATATGTAAGTATATGATAGATGTTTATTTTACATGCTATAATTATATTGATATGAAAACCTTAATACATGTGCATTCAATAAACAAATAGAAAGTTCCTAGTTATGCCTCTCTATAACTAGCTCGTTGATTAACAAGTTGATCAAGGTTTCCTCATCATGGACTGATAGATATACTTCGGGCCCTCTCGGTGATATCACATTAAGATAGCTTGCAAGCAAGTGATGTGTTCACTACCATGTTATATCACGGGAATAAGAAAAGAGTACATGTCGGCAATAAGATCAAACTAGGTATAGAGATACCGATGATCGAATCTCGGGCATGTAATATATCGCGATACAAGGGTATTTAGATACTAGCGTTAAAGGTTCTCACGATCAAAGAAGTCATCGTTGAATGTGTGGGAGTCAGTATGGATCTCTAAGTCCCGCTTCTGATTATTGATCTGAGAGGGGTCTCGATCGTGTGTGCATTATTTGCGAACCGTAGGGTAACACACTTAAGGGATACCAACACCATTTGGAGCAAATATGTTCTATACGAAAGAATTGCAAAGCACTGGGATTATTTCAATGGACACCGAAATTGTTTCGGGTGAAATTGCTGAAATTGGTTCTGCATGTGACATTGAAATGTTGTAGGGGTTTTTATGTGAATGTTTGTTAATTAAATTAATTAACAAAATTCTGAATAAAATAAATAAAAGAGTTTTATTATATGAGAGTTGCATTAAATTTGGTGGAAATTTAATGCATTTTGAGTGGGATTTTGAGTGGAGAAAATGGAGGGCCAAATTTATGTGAGTGGAGCGTCCACCACATGAACGAGGAAGAGGTGGGGGCACCCTCCATGGGTGCCGGCCATGGGGAGGGGCTGCCCCTCTCCTATAAAAGGCCCCCTCTCACTCCTTCTCACTCACACCATCTCGTGAAGGATCTCTCCCCCTCTAGAGTTATTCCCTCATGGTCTCAAATTAGCGAGATACATGTTCCTGGTGGCAGTTCGTCTAGAAGGAGTTGCTGCTTCCGCTGCATTGCTGGAGCGAGGAGGTGGAGGTTTTTCGGTGTCCTGAATGTGTGTGCGATCACGGATGCGCTGCTGAGTTGCGGCGCTGGACTTCTTCTCGATCCTAAGATCGGCAAGCGTTTGACTACATCATCCATGATTTCAACCTCGTTGCACTTTGTAGGTCTACAAGGGTATGTTCTTTATGGATATATATCCACCTGTAGCTTGTATCTAGTAGATAGATCTTGGTGCTTAGTAGTTCCTATCGTAGGAACGTTTTTGTTTTCTATGCTGCGAACCCAACAGTGGTATCAGAACCTGATCTATGCGTAGATGCTTTGCACGGGTAGTACACATATGAGTATGTGGGCGATGGTGATCATGTTATTGCATCTTATATGTCTTTTCAATATTGGTGGCATAGTGGGATGAAGCGGCCTGGACTAACTTTACATGTCCTCGCATATGAGACCTATTCCACGATTGACATACAACTAGTTTTGCATAAGTGGCTAGTGGGTGTTTGTCTCTCCTACTATAGTCAATATCTGATTTACAACGAGTTGCTAATAATTTGGTTATCATCGTTGTGGTTCCATGTTTATAGGTAAGACCGATTCTATCTTCGAAAGCCCTAAGCCACGTAAAATTTGCAATGGATAAATTAGAAGTGTCTAGTTTAGATTGTTGCTGGGCTAGTGCCATGATATGGTAATGTTGTAAGTTGATGTATAATTGATACTCTTACAACACACCTAACGTGTAAGTTCCATAGACCTTGGTCTTACACACAAAGGAATGATAAAGATCATACCACGATGCACATGATAGTGATCAAGTGCAAGAACTATATCATTTCACTTTATGCATTGATGTTTGCATCTTATATTGCTTATTTGGCATTTTAGTAGCGTTATAAGGTGATCCCTCTTTTAGATATCAAGATAAAAATGTGTTCTTACTTAATTATGCCTCATTCTATGGATCGTGTTTCGAGACATCACGTGATGATCTGGTGTACTCAACTCTACGCTTTCATACAATGGGTATAAGACAGTTTTACACACGCAAGTATTAAGGTTCTTACTTGGCGAGCCTAGCATGTACAGACATAGCCTCAGAACACGGACCGAAAGGTTAAGCACGAGTCATATAGTTGATATGTTGACCATATTGATGCTCGCCTTTGAGACTACACCGACTCACGTGATGATCGGACTTGGTGTAGTGGATTTGGTTCATATAATCACCAAAAAGACATGAGGGATGTTGTTTTTGAGTGGGGGTTCATTCATAATTTGATTAGTTAAACTCGATCTATCATAAACTTAGTCTAAACTTTACAAATTCTGTTGTAGATGGCACCACCTGCTTTTAATTTCAATGTGTTCATGGAGAAAGAGAAACCTGCGACAAATGGTAGCAACTTTACCAACTAGGCCATGAATTTGAGGATTCTCCTCACTGCTGCACAAAAGAAATATGTGCTAGAAGCGCTGCTAGGCCCCTCACCAGCTCCTAATGCCCCTGACGAGGAAAAGAACGTCTATTTGACTCGTCAGGAGGACCACAACTTAGTTCATTGCGGCATACTGTATGGGCTAGAGCCAGAACTTCGAAAGCATTTTGAAAACAACAATGCCTTTTATACCATGGGTGAATTGCAAATGCTTTTCGATACCCATGCTGCCGTAGAGAGTTATAATGCTTCTGAAAAGTTCTTTAGCTGCATGATGGAAGATAATAGCTCCGTTAGTGAGCACATACTCAAAATATCTGGGTACACCGATAGGCTTGTGTCCTTGGGAATAACGATTCCCATTGACTTAGGCATACATCGTGTTCTCCAATCTCTGCCACCTATCTACAAGAGCTTCATGATGAACTATAACATGCAGGGCATGAAGAAGTCTCTCCCCGAGCTTCTGTCAATGCTTAAGACTGTAGAAGTGGAGATTAGGAAAGAGCATCAAGTGTTGATAATCAATAAGACCATCGGTTTCAAGAAAGACAAGAAGGGTAAACAAAAGGGAAAGAAGGGTGGCAAATCTATTGCCGTGGCTAAAAAGAAATCCTGGGCTGGCCCTAAGTCTGATACCGAGTGACGAGGGTTTAACTCATCAATGCCCATTGTTATGGACTTGGGTTTTGGATAAGGAGGGAGCGCTGGAGACATCTATCGGCTAGCAAACAAGCACACAGGGGACTCGAAGATTTACCCAGCTTCAGGCCTCGTAGAGGTCCCTACTCCTGCTTGTCTACTCGTGGAATTATCAAAGGAATCGGGGATTACAATGGTGTGCAGATGCAATCTGGCGAGGGTGGTGGAAACTAGGGTTGTGTGTCCTTCTCGCCGCCCCCTCCTAGCCTTTATATAGATAGGCTAGGTATCGGGTAGCAGGTCGAGTCGGTTACAGATTAGGGTTTTCCCCTTTAAACTTTCTATCTTTAGTTTCTTCTTGTTCTTCAAGCAATCGAGAGTCCGTAGGCCACTCGAGTCTTTCATTTGGGCCTTGGCGACACCGTGGGCCTCCACGTATTCAGGCCGTATATACCAAGCTTGAGTACCTGTAAGGTATACCCATGTCAGTAGCCCCAGAGTGTCCAGTGGAATCACAGATTCGACTGGGACTTTATGAAGCCTTTCGAGTGCATGAATGAGTATATTTCGACTGCTTTGTTTATGTTATAGGGATTGTTGATGTGCGTGCCTGATTTAACCGATGTATCGGTATTAGTTAACCACCTTAGGGTGAAACAACGCAATCTACTCGAACTCGAGTCCCCGGACTCGAATCCGGAAAAGTGCTGGTGTAATTCGACTCAAGCCGCGGAGGTCTTACAGGGGTCGAATTCCAGTATATGGGTGTGAGCACTCGACGCGTCCGTCAAGGCATATTCATCGTACCTGTAGGCACGGATATATTCCTGGTATTGCGCAGCAAATGCGTTGCCAGGCCTTATTCAGGTCTTACCTTCACGCTGTAAGCGCGACATCCGAATTTTATCATTGCGGAGACAATTCGGGTGACCCAGGAGATGCAGTCTCTTTGTAGGGAAAAATTATGAGGCAGTGTCGCCATAAACTTCGAGTGTAGATGTTATCAACACACAGTACTTGGTACAAATAATCATAGGGTGCGCGACCAGCTCTCCCTATGGGAGTAGCCCCCGAGTGCCTGGTTGAGTCGAAGACTCATGCAGGGACTAAAGAACTTTTGCGACTACTGTCGTCTTTTGTTTGCTTGTTTCAGTCGAATTTGCTTCCGGCGCTCCCTATGGGAGTAACCTATGTCCATAGTCGAGCCATGATTCGAGTGGTTGGGTTTGCTTTGATTATCCATGTTCCTGAAAAACAAAACGAAAGAAGAATCGTAGGGTGCGCGACCAGCACTCCCTATGGGAGTAACTCCCGAGTGCTTGGTGGAGTCGAAGACTCGAGCAAGGACTAAAGTAGTCGAAGTCTTCTGTTGCGTAGCTTTTGATGACGTCAGTGCTAACGATTTCATGACCTCAGTTGCCCGCGTGAGCGAGTTTGACAGGACATGACGAGCAGTGGGCCCCACTATCTGACTTTGATTTGACTGGGAGTAGTGGGGGGATGGTTCGTGTTTATTTTAACCGTGCCTCCTCGATTTCCGCACGTAGTGGGAGTAGTGGGGGGATGGTTCGTGTTTCAGCTCCTCCACATGTCTAGCACGATGATCGCCACGCGTCCAGTAGGGTTTTTCTGAGTCGTTGGATTGCATCTTCTAGGGGTTAAGTAGTGGTGCTACGACGGTAAAATTCACATCTGCTTTTCGCTCATCTTCTGCCTTCATCGCCACTGCCGCTGCTCCCCTGCTTTCTCTGCTCTCTTTTCCTTCGCAGCGCTGGACCAGCTCCCTGCATTTCCCAGCTATTTTCTTCGTTCACATTGCTGCCGTGCAATGGGGAAGAAGAAGGGAGGTGCTGCGGCCGATTCCGCGGCTACCGCTGCTGCAGTGAAGAAGAAAGGCGGCTCCGCTGCTGTGGGTACCAGCACCGCCGCTGGCGGGAAGAAGAAGGGCGCGGGCACCCGCGTCACGAATGGTGCGTGGCGTCCCTCCATCATCAAATCCTCTGATCTCCGTCTTCTTCGCCAAGACGGAGTGCTGTCTGCCACAGTCACCGACGCGCGCATCCCCGGCAGTGAGATAATCCCCTCGCCTCCTGCTGGTTTTCGAGTGATGTTCTTGGCGTTCATCATTCGCGGCCTCTCGTTGCCCCTGCATCCTTTCTTCAGGGCCTCCTTTGCTTTTACGGGCTCCAGCTCCATCAGCTGTCCCCAAACTCTATTCTCCACATCTCTTGCTTCATCACCCTTTGCGAGTGCTGGCTCGGAATCGAGCCGCACTTCGGCCTCTTCAAGCGCCTCTTCAAGTTGAAGCGCCAATCTGCTTCTGGCTCTTTAGTCTACTATGTAGGCGGCTGCGGAATTCACGTCGATCCATCCGCCACCTATTTCGACATCAAGCTGATGAAGTCCATCCAAGGGTGGAGGGACAAGTGGTTCTACGTTCGCGACCAGAAGGCCGACGGAGACCACTTCGGACTTGCGCCCTTCGACCCCTCGACGCCATGCAAGAGGAGGCGCTCCTAGAAGAATGTAGTCATACTTAGCGAGTCCGCGGAGACAGATGTGCTGTACGAGCACGTCTGCGACCTCTAGAGTCGCATAGGTAAAGAGGAAGGAGGTCGCGCACTCATTCGCACATGGCTGCGCTGTTGCATCCAGCCCCTGCAGGCCAGAGTCCACCCCATGTTTAAGTGGGCTAGTGCTGACGATGCCACTCGCATGTCTGCCGATGGCATGTCCGCGAGTGAGATAGATAAAAGGGTTCGACTGGTTACCACATACACCGTCAAGGATGTGCTCCCTAGTGAGCCAGTCGTTCCTCCGTTCGACGCTTCGAACCCTCCTCCTGAGGTACAATTGTGCTACGTAGTAGCTTAGTGTGTTGATTGCTTCTTTGCTGTTTACTTGCTTTTTGCTGAATTTGTTGTCTGTATGCAGGATTGGGCGGTGTCACCTTGTATGCCCCCTCTTCCTGAGGGGGTTATCCCTCACGACGCCTTGGAAGAGGACGAGTCGGAGTCGACCGTCCTATCTGATGTGGAGGAGGAAGCCCCCAAGTCGGGTAGTCCGGATACTTGCAAGCGTTCGCGCAGCGAGGATTTCGATGCATCATCTCCTTCGACTCCGGAAGGTGCAGGCGTTGGTGTGGAATCGCCAATCTCTGCCATTCCCGTGAGCACCGTGGCACCATCCTCTCGCAAGAAGATGCGACTACCCAAGGAGTCCTCGTCAGAGTCGGGGAGCCTACTTTTGACTTTGATAAGTTTGATTGGTAAGTTTTCTAATTTGTTTGCTCTTCTCTGGATTTGCCCTTTTTGGTTCGTCTCTGGATTTTGTCTTTTCTTGATGTTGATTTTGTCTTTGCAGTCAAGAGGCGTCGTCATCTTCTGGCGACGTCCAATTTTTTAAACAATCAGGAGTCGCGACCTCAAGGGCCAAGAAAGAGGTCGAGCGCGCTCCTTCCCCTCCATTGGCGGCCCACTCCGGGCACAACTCTTCCAGTTCTCCTCACGAAGGGGATCATCGAATGGTTGCCCGGATGACGGTACAGCAGACAACTTCGGAGTCATTGGAGGATCATGTAAGTGTAAATTTTCTTCTTTTAATGTTGCAGTCGATGTTATCTATTGCTTCTGTTGATCCCTTGTTGTGCGATAGCTCCTTGTGAAGGAAGCCGCTCACTTGGCGGAGCAAGTGCTTGTGATGGGCCACCAGCATGCAATGCTGGAGACACGTCATCGCGTGGTCGAAAGTAAGTGTTCTCACCTTTTCTTCTTCTCCTTTTTATATAGTCGACTGATAGTCAATCCTTTTTGTTTTGTAGCTGAACATAATGCCCTTCTGCGCAACGCTGCCACCATGGAGAAAACACTCGCCGCGGCTGTGAAGGGTCGCGATGAGGCAATCGCGGCGCGTGACGAGGCGCAAAGGCGCGATGAGGATCTGCGTGCCTCCTTCGCAGCCAGGGAGAAGTTGTTCGAAGAACAGCTTTTCTCGATTGCCAAGGCCCTCTCAGGTACTTTGCTTTGGATATTGTTATCTTTCTCTGCTCGACTTTTTGCTGCTAGCGCTGATGTTTTTGTCCATGTGTGAATTTATGTACAGATGCTGGCGATTTGAGCTTCGACCCTCGGGCCCTCCACCGTGACGATGCCTTGGCGGGCGCGCTTTTAGCAGTCGAAGACCGCAGCGCCGCCGTTCAGGACGTGCTCTCCAAGGCCAAGGGTGTGCTCAGTCGCCTCTAGGAGGAGTTGATGCCCAAGGCTGAGCTAATCGAGAACATGGACGAGCTGGTGGAGTCTCTCGCCGGGGGTGTTCCTTCAAGCTTCAAGAACTCCCTCCGTGCGGCTGGCGCGTCCATGTCACTTGCCATGGTGCAGGCCCACGGAGTCGAGGTTGATCCTGCAGCGATTTCGAAGGCGATGCCCATTAGCGCGGACGGCCAGCAGGTAGTCTTTGCTCCCTTCGCGACTGCCTGTGGCAAATATGGGCCGTAGCTGATTAACACGGTTGCGAAGTACTTTGAGTAGCTGCAGCAAGCCAAGAAGGCAGCAAAGGCTGCGGCATCAGGGGCTGGTGGAAAGTCAGTGGCATCTGACACTGCCACGGACTCGATGAAGCCCCCGAAGCCGTCGAAGTCGAAGAAGCCAATCGCTCCTCAGTAGCTTTGTAATAGTTAATTAGTTTATGTCCTTTGTTAAGAACATGCCTGCTGGCGAGTGTATCTGCTGATACTTTTGCTAGTCTTGAATGCACTTGAATCTTTTGTCTTTGTGTCGATTTGGTCATCTTATTTGCTTCTATATTGGCTTGTGGTAGGGTACATCAAATGATCCTTTGAGGGAAACTCAGGACTCGCCGCCTCTTGATGATACTTTGGCACCGCCGCGCTCCAGGGTAGATGAGCTATCGCTGCTTTCGCGTCTGCGTGACCGCGTGAAGCAGCTGGAGCGTGAGTTACCTGTGCTCCGTGGTAACGCAGATGTATGGAAGTCAAAGGTGGAGAAAGCCGCCGCTCGAGAGCAGTATCTGCTTGGCGAGGTGACGCAGCTGGGCGACCAATTCAAGTGTTAGTTTGCTTGGTCTTATCTTTTTCTTGTAGTTACTCGCGATGGTGCGCCGTCCTTATGCTTCTGTTGTTGCTTCGTATAGTTGTCAGCGCGCGTCATCCGCAAGATGAGAAGGATAGAATTACCATTCACATGCATGATCTGACCCAGGAGCAACTTCAAGAGAGTGGATACTTCTGGGTAGATCAAGATTGTGTGGTTGCGTTGGCGACCCTACAGGATCGTGCATCATGAGTGCTGCACTTTCTGAAGAAGTCACAGTCGTGCCTGAAGAACATTTATCGGACGATGTTTCCGCTGGATGTTACTCTATCAAGCTTGCTGGCCCTGCTTGCCAAGTTTCAAGATCTGACCGCGGTTCGCGAGTGTGTGAGGCAGCAGTTGGTGGCTGGTGCCAAGGCCGCTCTATCGCTGGTGCGACTGCATAGGCCTGACGTAGATGTTGTGGAAATTGCGGCTGGGCCACCTGCGCCACCAGCAGGTTCTGCCTGGAATATGGTGCCGCACTACCAGGCGGTGGACCGCCCAGCAGAAGAGATCGTCGACTTCTTTGAGGAACAAACCAACGTTCTCTTGTTGCAGTAGTAGCTTAATTTGTATCCTGCACATAAGTGTACCCGTGTTGCAAAGTTCGTATAAATGTTGTGTATAATTGACTGTCGAGTATGTAAAAATAGCTTGTTAGCGTGTAAGTGCGTTGCACTATGTGACTCCTTTTCGTTAGCATGGCCATGCGTTTATCTCAGTCCCTTGTCAACCTGTCAGGTGCGTTGCAACTGGGTTGATGTTGTGTCAAGGGTTTCGATTGATGTGCCAGCTACTCAGAATATCGCGTTTTAGTTCGTAGAACATATGTGCATAGGGTGGCGTAGCACCCGAGTCGATAAGTTGCGGAAAAATAAAGGAAGACATAGAGTTTTGGGGCACTTAGATTTATTATTTGCGAGACAATGCGAAGTACAATGTGTGGCTAAGTAGCCTTGGCTGAGTGCCTTATTTGCAATGTAAAGTAAAAACGACTAAGGGTAGAAGCGTCGCAGCTGCGCGACGTTCCAGGGGTTGGAGTATGCGACTCCTGTCTCTAAATCTTGAAGGCGATAGGCGCCACCTGGGATTACTTCTGTAATCACGTATGGCCCCTCCCAGGGGGACTCGAGCTTGAGATGTCCTTGCTACTTTAGTCGCAGGACCAAGTCGCCTTCGAGGAAGGATCAAGGGCGTAGCCTCCTACTGTGGTAGTTGCGCAGGTTCTGCTGGTAGATCGTTGATCTTTCCGCGGCGATTTCTCTCGCTTCGTCGAGGAGGTCTACGGAGTCTTCGAGTGCGAGGGAGGACTCCTGCTCACTGTAGGCGACCACACGTGGCACTTTGTACCGTACTTCGGCGGGCAGCACGGCTTCAGCCCCGTGGACCATGAAGAATGGGGTGTAGCCTGTAGTACTGTTTGGAGTTGTACGTAAGCTCCAAAGTATGGATTGTAGTTCGTCAGGACAGCAACCCGCGGCTTGTTCAAGTGGTCGGAGGAGTCGCTTCTTGATGCTGCCGCAGACGAGTCCATTCGCCTTTTCAACTTGACCGTTGGTCTGTGGATGTGCCACCGAGGCGTAGCTGATGTTGATTCCCAGGTTCTCGCAGAATTCTTGGAACTCCTTGGATGTGAAGTTTGTGCCATTGTCTGTGTTGATGTTGTGTGGTACCCCGAAGCGGGAGGCGATGGACTCGAAGAACTTGACTCCGATCTGCCCTGATTGATTGGTCGCTGGCATTGCCTCTATCCACTTGGTGAACTTGTCGACTGCCACCAGGAGGTAGACGTAACCTCCTCGTGAGGACTTAGGGAGCTTGCCGACCATGTCGAGTCCCCATTGCGTGAAGGGCTAGTCCAACGGAATTGGCTGGAGCTCTGTGCCAGGCACGTGTGGTTTGTCCACGAATCGCTGGCACGCGTTGCACTTCTGGACGATGTCCTTGGCGTCGCGCATGGCCATAGGCCAGTAAAACCCAGCTCGTAGAGCTTTGGACACGAGGGCGCGACTGTCAGCGTGGTGTCCACAAGTTCCCTCATGGATGTCGAGGAGAACAGCTTTTCCGTTAGCCGTGGAGACGCACCGTAGAGCACTCTTGTGATGCTGCGCTTGTACAGTTCACCGTTGATAACAGTGAATGCCTTGGATCGCCGCGTGATGTGTCGGGTGTCAGTCGGGTCGTCCGGTAGCCTTTTGCTGAGGAGGTACGTGATGTACGGCTGAGTCTAGGATGATTCGATCATCATGATGCTCATTGGTCCTTCGAGTCCTGTGTCCAGCTCCAGGTCATCGAGTGCCATTGTCTCATTGGGTGGCGTAGCCCCCGAGTCCGTTGCTGCGCTTGTTTTCTTCTCTGCTGCCTTTGGCTTGATGGAGAGTTCGCAGATGCGCTCGAGAAATACCCTAGGTGGTATGGGGGCGCAGGTAGAGCCTATGTTGGCGAGTGCGTCCGCCTCTTTGTTGCTTTCGCGGCCTACGTGTCGCAGCTCGCAGCCGTCAAAGTCCCCTTCGAGTGTAAATAATGAGTCTCTTAGCGCCGCAGGCTTTTGCCATCCTCATCCCGTGTAGCAGGGTCTCGTATTCAGCTTCGTTGTTGGAGGCGGTGAACTGCATTCGCAGGATTTACTTCAACTTGTCCCCTTGAGGTGATGTCAGTATGACACCTGTACCTGCTCCGTTCTTCCGCTTGGACCCATCGAAGTGCATTGTCCAGAGGTAGGACATATCTGGTTTGTCAGGGAGCTGGTTCTCCATCCAGTGCATGAGGAAGTCAGGGACCTGGCATTTTTATCTGCAGGTAGGCGTAGTGTTGCACTGCCATGAACCTCACGAACGCGACACGTCCGAGGATGCAGTGGTACTGTGAGGGCCAGTTGACGACCTCAAAGTCGATGCGCTCGTGCCGAAAGTTTTTTGGCGTACCGAAGATGACGCCGAGGTTGATTTTGCCCAGGGGATACACGCCCTTGCCTGGGACGATGCCGTGGAATGTTGTGTCCGAGGCCTCTAGGCAAGTTAGAGGGATCCTCATTGCTCGCAAGGTACTTGCGAATATGAGGTTGATGCCGCTTCCGCCATCCATGAAGACGCGACTCATGTCGAAGCCTCTGATTTGCGCCTCGAGTACAAGGGGACAGTGGCCTGGACGAGGTACTTGAGGCGGATGATCACATTTGTCGAAGGTGATGCAGGACTCGCTTCCGCTGAGGTACTCAGTGGTGGATGGTGGCGAGTGTGTGGCCAAGTTGACTTGGCGAGTGATGGCCTTCTGCACCCGATTGGAGGGGCGCCCTTTTTGGATCATCATGGTGCCCATGGCCCGTGGGTATGGTTCGCCTCCGTGGTGCTGGTCCGGCGCAGCTGCATTTGGAGATTGCCCCGATGGTGGTGGCGGAGCTCCATGTGCTACGGCGGTTGGAGCGGCTCCGTAGCCTCTTTCGACTGCGTTGCGATTAATTCAAACCTATCCCTCATGTAGTTTGAGGAACTCGCGGTAGTCCTTGAGGAGGTGGCTGGACTTCTTCTTTCCATCGTGCTTGTCGATGTAGAAGTGCATCGTACATGGCCCAGACAGTTTGTCCTCAATGGATGTAGTGGGTGCTTCATTGCGATTGCGGCGTTGCCACACTTGCGTGGTTTTCCCGGAGTCACGGTATCCGCCGCTACGGTATCCGCTGTTGCGGTTATCATCGCGTCTGTCGACGTAGCTAGCTATGACCATGTTAACATCATCACGGTCATCGTAGATGCGCATGCGGCGTTTGCCTCGGCGATCGTGTCTGCGTTCGAGTTTCGCCTCCTCGTCAGAGTGGACGCGATTCTTCACCGAATCTTCTGCATCGGCCCACCGATTCGCGATTTCCATCAGGTGGTCGATGGTCTTGGGCTTTGAGCGGCCCAGCTCCTCCCTGAGCTCTATGCGGTGAACGCCACCGTTGAATGCGTCAATCGCGCGATCCTCTGAGATGTTCTCTGCGGAGTTCTTGATGATGGACCACCTTTGGATGTAGGAGCGCAGTGATTCGCCCGATCTTTGCTGGCAGCATCTCAGCTCTTCGATTGATGCAGGCCGCTTGTACGTGCCCTTGAAGTTGCGTACGAAGCTGTAAACCAGCTCATCCCAACTGCGAATGGATCCGCGTGGGAGGTTGTTGAGCCATGATCGGGCGGCGCCTTGCAGCTGTAGCTGTAAGCACTGCATGGCCGTGCTTCGACTGCCTCCGTGGAGCCTGACAGAGGAGATGTGGTCCTCTAGTCAGATCTTTGGGTCCTATAGGCCGTTAAACTTCGGGTTCTCCGACGGGAGTTTGAACCCCTTTGGCATTCGCTTCTCCCTGATGGACCTGCTGAAGCATCTGGCGTCGCAGAGCTCCACGTCTTCCTCTTCTGAGTCAGTTGACCGAGCATGTTGTGCCCTTGATTTGTCGATGTTGCCCTGCGTGATGTTATCACGCACGTCGTAGTCGTGGTCATGTCGCCGTGAGCGGCGACGTCGAGACAGGTCATGACTATCATCACTGGATGAGGGCGAGGAATAACGCTTTGCTAGCGCTTTGCCTTTCTTTGGCTCCGATGTTGGCTCCTTGTCAAGGGCGACCTCGATTAATCCCAAGCCCGCGATTGTAGATCGGTGCATGGCGGCTCGGGGATCTCTAGCTGGCGGCTGGTTGTTAAGGAGGTACATGGTGGCCGTTGTCACCGTAGCCTGCGGCGTCTTGGGGACCACATTGCCCTGTGTGTCGACTATCATAGAGCTGAAGTCGAGGACCTTTGCAGCTTCTATGCGTTCTTGCTCGGTGAGGTGGGCCATCCAAGATTGCCTCTTCTTGGCGATGTACTCGTTGCCCTTCCATGGGAGGAGAGCCCAGCACGACGAAGGCTCGACTCATCTGCTGCCTCTTTGCGCACCTCGAGTTGCGCGATTTTTTGTACTTGGCGCTTGAATTCTTCCTTTAGGAGCTAGTGGTTGCCCATCAGCAGTTCTTGCGGAGATCCGAAGGGTAGAGGAGTGCCTCGTAGGGCCTCGCGGCAGCGAGCCCATTCTTGCTCGTTGAGCCTAATCACGACACGTTTGCCGGTTTGCTTGTTTATTATGGTTGGAGGTTCAATTGCTCCTCCGTTGTTGGCATTGGCGTGATCACCACCGTTGCCACCGTTGCTGCCATTGCCACCAAGGGGCGGGTCGGTTCCATTACCGCGATTGCCAGTGTTATCGCGGTTGGCGGAGGTATCACCTGCGTTGATGACGGTGCACATCAAGTGATTGGGAAAGCTGCTGCTTCCACAACTCTCAGATCCGGAGCCATAGGCTCCATCCTCGGTGGCCAGATCGCTTAGATCAGAGTCGCGACTATTGTCGTTGACCGTGTTCTCGACTATTGTCGAGGCGTTGAGCTCACTGAGGGTGCCGATCGATGGAGGGAACCACGATGCTAGAGCAATCGACGACACCGTCGGCTGGTCAGGCATGCGGAGTGTGCCCATCTGACCAACTTGGAAGCGGAAGCTCCCTATTTCCAGGCTGACTCCATCGCCCACGGACTCGAAGGCTGGGCGAGTGGCCGGCGTGTGGACGGTGAAATCGAACGCGCCGAAGAGCTAGCGGATCTCCGCTGTTACGGAGTTGTAGATCTCAGTTGATGGGGCCAAAGAAGCCGCAACATCAGCACTCCCAGTTCCCACAGATGGCGCCAATTGACAAGGGTTTAACTCATCAATGCCCATTGTTATGGACTTGGGTTTTGGAGAAGGAGGGAGTGCTGGAGACATCTATCGGCTAGCAAACAAGCACACATGGGACTCAAAGATTTACCCAGGTTCAGGCCTCGTAGAGGTCCCTACTCCTGCTTGTCTACTCGTGGAATTATCAAAGGAATCGAGGATTACAATGGTGCACAGATGCAATCTGGCGAGGGTGGTGGAAACTAGGGTTGTGTGTGTCCTTCTCGCCGCCCCCTCCTAGCCTTTATATAGATAGGCTAGGTATCGGGTAGCAGGTCGAGTCGGTTACAGATTAGGGTTTTCCCCTTTGAACTTTCTATCTTTAGTTTCTTCTTGTTCTTCAAGCAATCGAGAGTCCGTAGGACACTCGAGTCTTTCATTTGGGCCTTGGCGACACCGTGGGCCTCCACGTATTCAGGCCCTATATACCAAGCTCGAGTACCTATAGGGTATACCCATGTCACCGAGTGCTACTATTGCAAGAGGACTGGCCATTGGAAGCGTAATTTCCTCAAGTATTTGGCGGACAAGAAGGCCGGCAAGGCAAACAAAGGTATATGTGATATACATGTTATTGATGTGTACTTGACTAGTACTCGCATTAGCACCTAGATATTTGATACTGGACCATTTGCTAATATATGTAACTCGATTCAGGGGTTGTGGAACAAGTGACAACTAGCAAGGGATGAGGTGACGATGCATGTCGACAATGGATCAAGAGTTGATGTGATCGCCATCAGAACGCTGCCTCTCCATATGTCGTCACGATCAGTGATAAATCTAAATAATTGTTATTTGGTGCCTGCACTGAGCATGAACACTGTATCCGGATCGTGTTTGATGCGAAGTGGTTATTCATTTAAGTCTAAAAACAATGGTTGTTCGATTTATATGAATGATATCTTTTATGGTCATGCATATGTGATGAATGGTTTATTTCTGTTGGATCTCAATAATAGTATTACGCATATTCATAATGTTGATGCTAAAAGGATTAAACTTGATGATGATATATCTGCATATATGTGGCACTATCGTCTAGGTCATATTGGCATTAAACGCATGAAGAAACTCCATTCTGATGGACTTTTGGAATCACTTGATTTCAAATCATTTGATACATGTGAGCCATGCCTTATGGGCAAGATGACTAGAATGCCGTTTTCCGGTTCAATGGAACTAGTGACAGATTTATTGGAAATCGTACATACTGATGTATGTGGTCCAATAAGTGTGTCGGCGCATGGTGGATATCGTTATTTTGTTACTTTCACGGATGATTTGAGTAGATATAGGTATATCTATTTGATGAAACACAAGTCTGAATCCTTTGAAAAGTTCAAGGAATTTCAGAATGAAGTGGACAATCATCGTAATAGAAAGATCAAATTTCTGCGGTTCGACCATGGAGGAGAGTATCTTAGTTATGAGTTTAGCGCACATATGAAAGATTATGAAATAGTTTCACAACTCACGCCTGCCGGAACACCACAACGTAATGGTGTGTAGGAACGTCGTAATCGTACTTTATTGGATATGGTTCGATCTATGATGTCGCTGACTGACTTGTCACTATCATTTTGGGGTTATGCACTGGAAACCACTGCATTCACTTTAAACCGGGCACCATCTAAATACGTTGAAACGACACCGTATGAATTGTGGTTTGGAAACAAACCTAACCTGTCATTTCTTAAAGTTTGGGGATGCAATGTTTATGTGAAGAAACTCCAGCCTGCTAAACTCGAACCCAAAGCGGAAAAATGTGTCTTCATAGGATACCCTAAAGAAACGATTGGGTATACCTTCTATCATAGATCCGAGGGAAAGGTTTTTGTTGCCAAGAATGGATCCTTTCTTGATAAGGAGTTTCTCGCGAAAGGTGTGAGTAGTTGGAAGGTAGAACTCGAAGAGGTTATTGAACCTTCTCTGCATGAAATGGCAAGTGGTGCAGCACCGGAAATTGTTTCGGAGTTGACTTCACCTGATGAAGAGAGAGCTAATGATAATAATCATGAAACTCCGAAAGAGGACTCTATCGAACCTCGCTGGTCAAGAAGGACACGTGCAGCTCCTGAACTGTATGGAAATCCTATTATGAATTTCATGGTTGATGAAATAGATGACCCTATGATGTATGAAGAAGCGATGATGAGACTAGATTCCAACAAATGGATAAAAGCGATGAAATCCGAGATGGAATCCATGTACGAAAACCAGGTTTGGACCTTGGTGGACTTACCTCATGACTGAAAGGCCGTTGAGAATAAATGGATTTTCAAAAGAAAAACTGATGCTTGACTTGTCGCAAAGGGGTTTCAAAAAATTCAAGGAGTTGACTATGATGAGACATTCTCTCCCGTAGCGATGCTAAAGTCGATTAGGATTATGTTAGCAATTGTTGCATATTTCGATTATGAGATATGGCAGATGGATGTCAAAACTGCATTCCGCAATGGTAATATTGAAGAAGAGTTGTATATGATACAACCAAAGGGTTTTGTCGATCCTAAGGATGCTGACAAGGTAAGCAAGACCTTGGTGAAGCGTCATACATATTAGGCAAATTTTCGATGAAGGACCTTGGTGAAGCATCATACATACTAGGCATAAAGATTTATAGAGATAGTTCAAGACGCCTAATAGGGCTATCACAGAGTACATACCTTGATAAGATTTTAAAGAAGTTTAAAATGGACGAAAGTAAGAAGGGGTTTGATACATTGCAAATGTATCTATAATTTTTGATGTTCCATGCTTAGTTTTATCCACTTTCTTGTGTTTTGTTCCAACTTTGGAGTACTTTTCATATGATTTCTTGGACTAACCTATGTACAAGAGCCACAGTGCCAACTGCCTGTTTTCTGTTGTTTTTGGTTCCAGGAAAGTCAGAAAATGAATATTCTCGGAATTGGACGGGACAAAAGCCAAAGTGCCTATTTTTTGGATGTCATCAATTGCCAGAATACGAGACGGAGAGGGGCCAGGGGGCCACCACACCACCTGGCCACGCGGCCAGGCCTGGCCCGTGCCAGGGGGTGGTGTGGCCGCTCCCGGCACCCCCTCGGCCTCTCCTTCTGCCTATATATTGCCCTCGGGACGAAAACCCTAAGTACCCGATCAAAAATCCACGAAAGAGTCTGTAGCCGCCGTCATCTCCATCCCTAGATCGGGAGGGATCTGAAGCTCTTCCTGGCACCCTGCCGGAGAGGGGAATTCACCCTAGAGGCCTTCTTCATCACCATGCAAGCCTCCGGTGTGATGCGTGAGTAGTTCATCCTTGGACTATGGATCCATGTAGTAGCTAGATGACTGGTTCTCCTCCTTTGTGCTTTCATGTCCAGATCATGTGAGCTCCGTTCATGATCAAGATCATCTATTTGTAATTCTGCATGTTGTGTTTGCGGGGATCCGATGGATATTGAGATGCTATTTCAGATTGATTATTGATTCTATCATGTCTTTGTTATTTGTGATCTTGCATGCTTTCCGTTGGTAGTAGCTATCTTGGCCGAGTAGATGCTAGCAACTCCAAGAGTTAGTATTTATGCTCGATAGTGGGTTCATGCCTCTAGTAATCTGGGGAAGTGATAGAAATCTCTAAGGTACTAGATGTGCTGTTGCTACTAGGGAGAAAACAACAATCCTTTGTTCATATAACAATCCTATTGTTTACTTTACACGCAGTTCGTAAAGCAATAATCTGTTGCTTGCAACTTAATACTGGAGGGGGTTCGGATGATAACCTGAAGGTGGATTATTAGTCATAGATGCAGTTGGATGGCGGTCTATGTATAATGTTGTAATGCCCAATCAAGTCTCAAAGGAGTCAAGATGATTATTATATGCATGCATTGCTTTCTCGGTGTTTGTCAATTGCCCCGCTGTAATTTGTTCACCCAGCATGTTATCTATCTAAGGAGAGCCACCTCTAGTGAACTATGGATCCCGGTCCTTTTCTTTATATACAATCTACAAACTTTTACTTCTTTGTGTTTACTTTCTGCAAACTTTAACTTCTTTCCATTCGATACGTTTAATCCTTTGTTTTCCGCAAAACACGGTGAGATTGACAACCTCATCGCAAGTTGGGGACAAAGTTCTGTGGTTGTGTTGTGCAGGTCTCCACGTTGCTACTAGCACCGGTAGTGCGCCCTGCCAAAGCTCAGCTAGTAACACCTTTGGGGTGTTTCCTTGCTCCTAATGGTTCGATTAAACCTTGGTTTCATAACTGAGGGAAACTTGCTGCTGTGCTCATCATACCTTCCTCTTGGGGTTCCCAACGAGCTCTACATTAACACCGCCATCAAGCATTTTTATAGGCGCCGTGCATTGAGCCATCAAGCGATTTTCTGGCGCCATTGCCGGGGAGTCAAGGACATCTTCACAAGGGGAGTCCCTCATAACCAATCTCTTTACTTTGTTGTTTTTGTTTTGCTTAGTTTTTTTTTTGCTTTTTTCTTGTTTTGTTATCAAAAACACACAAAAAATTAGTTTTACTAGTTTGCTTTCTTATTTGAAAAACACAAAAAAATTAGTTCTTATCTTGAGTTGCCACTATGTCTAGCCTTGCTCCAATCACTATGTCACCCGAGGAAATGATTTTCACTTTTAAACAAGGGATTGAGGAAAGTTTTAAAGAAGCTTGGTCTAGAATCTCCGATCTACATGAAAAAACTGAGTCTAAAATGACTCAAAGCTTGTTCCTTAGCAGTTTTTACCTTGGGATGGCTCTTTGCTATAGATATGCTTTAGATGCTGTTGTGGGAGGAGATTTCCTCCAATGTAATGAGGATGATGCTATTAATGCTATAAAGAAATTGATCCTCACTTACAACATGCCTAGCCAAATTGATATTTCTTTCGCAAAAATATTTGCTAGGTTGAACACTCTTGAGGCTAACACTACTAGCTTAGAAAATTGCTATAACACACTTAGGGAGGATCACAATTATGTTCCAATAAACTCTGAACCATCAAAGTGGTTCCCTGCAGTAAAGATTGAGATGAACACCGAAACTTTTCAAGCTCGCTGTGATATCATGTCTGAATTTTGTCTTATGCCCAAAGATATTTATAAATCACTGAATACTTGGGGGCTCATTGAAGGAGGAAAAGAAATATCTCTTGATAATAATACTACCATATTACCTCTTGGAATATCTTAAGGAGTTTCTACAAAGATCCTTGGGAAAACGATTTCTATTGATTATCTTGTTATTGAATGTGCAGGAAAAGGACAAATTACACTTGGAAGGTCCCTATTAGAACTCCTTGGAGCAATAATAGATGTGGGAAAGGGGACCATGCACCTTTATTCTCCAACAAACAATCATATTTTACCCAAGGTTAAGAATAAAAGTAAGAGAGGTAAGGGCACGAAATTTGGTCTTAATGCTTCTTCACTTGAGAACACTTGATTTTTTCTTGCTTCTTATGCCTAACTTAAAGGCGTTAAAGAAAAGTACTTATTGGGAGATAACCTAAAAGTTTTAGATGAGTCTTGGAAGTTATTACCTCTGTAATAACCTCTTCTTATCCTTTTTATTTGCTTTTTGTGCCAAGAATAACCTCTAATGAGAGAGAAGTAATGATTAGGAAAGTTGCTGTCCCGAAACAGATTTTTATGTTTCACCGTAAAAATTCGTGAGAGAGATCTGTATGTAGGATTGAGATGTAATTTTTTTTGTTTCTGCCCCAGGTTGTTATCTAACTTTCGTTAGTTCAACACTTTTTGATTTGAGCAACATAAGGTCTTCTAAAAAATTCGTCTTTACCTATTGGTCTGTTTTGACAGATTTCTGCCATTTTCTGCATTTGCTTCTTGTTGGTTCCTTTTTGAGTTCTTTTGGGCAATTGAGATTTTTAAGGGAAGTGCTACAGTAGCTAGTGTTCTAATGGAAGTTTATTTGGTGTTAGAACTGAACCTTGAGACTTATTTATCTTAAGTGCACTAATGTTGCTAATAAAGATTGTGTGAAGTTTTGTATGAAGGAAAATTTTCAGGTGTATGGAAGGAATGAGTAATGAGATAAAGGATGGACTAAAGCTCAAGCTTGGGGATGCCACGCATGTCACCCCAAGAAATATCCAAGAAGTACAAGCGTCAAAGCTTGGGGATGCCCAAGGCATCCCCTTCTTCATCAATAAAAATTCCAGGTTTCTTCCAAACGCTTCATTTTTATTGTTTCATGCATAGTTGTGTTGTTCTTGGAGCGTCTTCTTTTCGTTTTCATTTTGGTTTTTCGTTTGCTTGGTTTGCTTAGTTTTCTGAATAAATTGGTTGGACCCCCTCTTTCATACATTGGTTTGCAAATAGTTTGGTTTGGTTTGGAAAAGAGTAGGAAAGTTCATACTTATGTGGTAAAAAGAGCTTGTTTTTACTATGGCCTATGCTTTGTCAAGCCATGCTTGATATTGTTTTGGCTTTATGCTTAGTATTCTTTGCTGTAGCATGACTTGTTATAAACAATTGAGATTGCTTAATGTGCCTTGGATGAATCATGCGTTGTTTTAGCATATTAAAGCATAGTATAGTGGTATTCTCCTTTGATGCTTTATTTGGGTTGACTTGGCACATGCTCACACCATGTTATGACTATCTCAAGTCACCATAGCCTTTATGATCCTTTAGTTTTCAACTTGTAGTATCACTTTATGCTTTGATCAATGATGTTTTGTCGCTCTGCATGATTATGGCCATTATTGCTCTCTTAGTTTGTCGCTCCTAGTCTTTTGCTAGCCTCCACAACAAAGTATGAGTTCCACTCATGCATCCAACTCCCTAAACCAAGTTATTCCAAAGAGTCCACCATACCTACCTACTAGCTTATGCTATTCCAAGTATATTCATGCTTTTGTTTACCTTCCAAATTAAACTTGTTATGAGAAACCTAGTGATTAAAGCTCTCACGAACTTGATGGCACACTTTACTTTACTTGCCTCTAATAAACTTGAACCATTGGGTCCTTCTTTGTTGCGTATATGCTTGCGCTTTATAAGTTGAAATTAGCAGAACCATGTACCATGGGGAATGCTTTCAACATTGCACTTGTACTTTGTACCCCGTTGATATCATGTTCTTTTGCTTACGGATCCCGGCGGTGTGAAATAAAAGTGGAACTTATAAGATCATGTAGTTTCTATGTGTGTTAGAGAAACGCCTAGGCTACTAGACTAAGCCATGCCTAATCATGGTGGAAACTTGCAGCATCACCATAATGAGCACTCTATGAAGCATCCTCAATAAAAACCTATGCAAATAGCAAATAAAAAGATCGCTGAGATGCTCATTGTCTGCTTGCCTTGTCATTTTGATTATGGGAAAGCTCCCGTATCATGTGGAAGGGGTACCCCGTTGGCGGTTCTTAATGATACACATGTAATTACAATGACAAGAGCTTACTCGTGACTGAAGTTGAGTAGCATGAGGATCGGTCTTCGTAAGTAAGGGGCATGAGATTTCGGTTTATAACTTGTCAAGCATATCCTCTTAGTTGTGTCACTTTAACCTTAACCACTTCAAGATGCTTATGATAGGGGCAATGAGAGCTGAAAGCTACAAGTACCATAATTTTTGGAAGCTCTTTATGAGACTTGAATCCCTACTTCCTTTTACAAAGGCTTTTCTTCCACCATTACATTGAGTCTCCACATTCTATCTTTATGCACTTACTTTGAGAGCATAGTGGCCATTCTTAGTTCTATGTACATTGTCCCAAGACTAGTTGATTGATGCATACTTTGATATTGCTTGTTTTGAACTATTGTATCTAGTCACTCTTATGAACTTTGAAGGTGTCCTATGCATTTATATTTGCTACTCTATTGAGGGACAAGCTGAATACTATTATGCTATGTTTTCTTTATGTGAAACAAACAAACGTCTTGCAAAGCATTGTTATTCATGAATCTTTTGTTTGTGCCTTTCCATGTTGCATCATAGTTTGTTTGTCTTATTGCTAGAACTTTGTATTTCATGATATGATTGAAGTACTATGATCCTAGCTTTGAATGTTTTGCAAATACTTTGATCAAGTCTTTGATGGTGCATGTCACCTCAAAAATTATTCTTTCTTTTTATCACTTACCTACTCGAGGACGAGCAGGAGTTTAGCTTGGGGATGTTGATACATTGCAAATGTATCTATAATTTTTGATGTTCCATGCTTGGTTTTATCCACTTTCTTGTGTTTTGTTCCAACTTTGGAGTACTTTTCATATGATTTCTTGGACTAACCTATTAACAAGAGCCACAGTGCCAGCTGCCTGTTTTCTGCTATTTTTGGTTCCAGGAAAGTCAGAAAATGAATATTCTCGGAATTGGACGGGACAAAAGCCAAAGTGCCTATTTTTTGGATGTCATCAATTGCCAGAATACGAGACGGAGAGGGGCCAGGGGGCCACCACACCACCTGGCCGCGCGGCCAGGCCTGGCCCGCGCCAGGGGGTGGTGTGGCCGCTGCCGGCACCCCCTCGGCCTCTCCTTCTGCCTATATATTGCCCTCGGGACGAATACCCTAAGTACCCAATCAAAAATCCACGAAAGAGTCTGTAGCCGCCGTCATCTCCATCCCTAGATCGGGAGGGATCTGAAGCTCTTCCCGGCACCCTGCCGGAGAGGGGAATTCACCCTGGAGGCCTTCTTCATCACCATGCAAGCCTCCGGTGTGATGCGTGAGTAGTTCATCCTTGGACTACGGATCCATGTAGTAGCTAGATGGCTGGTTCTCCTCCTTTGTGCTTTCATGTCTAGATCGTGTGAGCTCCGTTCATGATCAAGATCATCTATTTGTAATTTCTGCATGTTGTGTTTGCGGGGATCCGATGGATATTGAGATGCTATTTCAGATTGATTATTGATTCTATCATGTCTTTGTTATTTGTGATCTTGCATGCTTTCCATTGGTAGTAGCTATCTTGGCCGAGTAGATGCTAGCAACGCCAAGAGTTAGTATTTATGCTCGATAGTGGGTTCATGCCTCTAGTAATCTAGGGAAGTGATAGAAATCTCTAAGGTACTAGATGTGCTGTTGCTACTAGGGAGAAAACAACAATCCTTTGTTCATATAACAATCATATTGTTTACTTTACACGCAGTTTGTAAAGCAATAATCTGTTGCTTGCAACTTAATACTGGAGGGGGTTCGGATGATAACCTGAAGGTGGATTATTAGTCATAGATGCAGTTGGATGGCGGTCTATGTAAAATGTTGTAATGCCCAATCAAGTCTCAAAGGAGTCAAGATGATTATTATATGCATGTATTGCTTTCTCGGTGTTTGTCAATTGCCCCGCTGTAATTTGTTCACCCAGCATGTTATCTATCTAAGGAGAGCCACCTCTAGTGAACTATGGATCCCGGTCCTTTTCTTTACATACAATCTACAAACTTTTACTTCTTTGTGTTTACTTTCTGCAAACTTCTACTTCTTTCCATTCGATACGTTTAATCCTTTGTTTTCTGCAAAACACGGTGAGATTGACAACCTCATCACAAGTTGGGGACAAAGTTCTGTGGTTGTGTTGTGCAGGTCTCCACGTTACTACTAGCACCGGTAGTGCGCCTTGCCAAAGCTCAGCTAGTAACACCTTTGGGGTGTTTCCTTGCTCCTACTGGTTCGATTAAACCTTGGTTTCATAACTGAGGGAAACTTGTTGCTGTGCTCATCATACCTTCCTCTTGGGGTTCCCAACGAGCTCTACATCAACACCGCCATCAAGCATTTTTCTGGGCACCGTGCATTGAGCCATCAGGGTTCTTACCTATGTTGGAGGGCAATACATTGAGTAAGACTCAAAGTCCGTCTATGGCGGAGGAAAGAGAAATAATGGATAAGATCCCCTATGCTTCAGCCATAGGCTCTATAATGTACGCCATGCTATGTACAAGACCGGATGTGGCACATGCTATTAGTTTGATTAGTAGGTACCAATCTGATTCAGGTACGGAACACTAGATAGCGGTCAAGAATATCCTTAAGTACTTAAGAAGAACTAAGGAAATGTTTCTGGTATACGGAGTTGAAGAAGAGCTAGTCGCTAATTGTTATGTTGACGCTAGCTTTGACACCGATCTGGATGACTCTAAGTCTCAATCCGGTGTTGGGGTTCCGCGTATAAAAACAATAAATTTTACTCTACGCCCCTAAACCCCTGAAGCTTCCATGACCTATCTATTAGTAATACAGTAATGGGAGGGGCTTTTCACGAACTTACCCTTGAAGACCGAAAAGTGTTGTCAATGCTCAGGAGAGCGTGGTTGATGTAGACGAGCCGAAGCCGACCTCAAGGTCGCGATGAAGTCCTTGCGCTCCTCTGGCTCCAACGACTTGAGTGCCTCAAGTGCGACACCTCATAGGGAGTTACACACGTCCGGTGCCTGAGGATGACTCCCGCTTCCCCGATCCAGCAACAGTTGCGGAAGTCGAGCTCCCGGATCCGAATCCCGCAGCGCGACGGCGCTCCGCGGTGAAGATGTCTCTCGCTCATGCAGTCCAGACTTGGGACCATGGTCACGAGAGATAGAGGAGGAGGGAGAAAATATCAATTAGAGGTCCTCCCAAAAGTGAGAAGACCTTTATTGATTATTGGTGTATTTAATTTGGCCAAATACCCCCACTATATATAGGGGGAGGGGAGGTACTACCTCCCTCAAAGTCCCGGGGTGGGACTAAAGGAGAGGAGGGGGAGGGGAGGCCGCCGGACACCTAGTGGGCCCCACGCGGGGGGGAGGGGGATAGGCCAGCCGGCCACCCCCTTGGCCCCTTCCCCCTCTCTCCTTTCCCTAATGGGTCCTCTCCCTCCGAAAATTGGCCCATTAAGCCTTTGACCATTTTAATTGATTTTCTATTTATTAAATAATTATGAATAAATGATTAAATCAACATTTAACATTAATTCACACATCATTCAATCTTCGTGGCTATGGAACACCTTCCACCTCCACTCTAGACATCCTCCGGACTTACCGAAACCCTTCCGGTTTTCTCTCTACTATTATTCGGTGATTTTACCAATCCTATAAACACTCTCTAAGCATCATCAAGCCCTTAAGTGTGATACCCCATGGTTCGGGAACACTCCAGACATGGTCGGGACACTCCCGCACCAATGATCAACAGAGGGACCTGGATGGCCATGTGACCCCTATGCGTTCCACGAACATCTTTCGTCGTTTGAACCGGGACAGTCGTGTCTTATTTCCTTTGTCTCTCGATACTTGCATTGCCCGAGATCTGATCAATGACATCACCATGTCATGTTCAATCTTGTTACTGAACAACGCTACTTGACTCGTTCCGACAAGTGATATCCCCGTGATCAAATCACATGCTGCGCAACTATTGGATATAACCTCTCCGAGTGGGCCCTTCGAGTATCTTCCCATCACATGGACGGACAAATCCCGCTCTTGACATATATTGACTCAATGGTTTCCTTTGAGTACCTAAACACACCTTTATAACCACTGTATTACCAAGTGGCACTTGATGCTATCAAAGCACTCTCGGGAGACAGTGATTGATATAGCCTCATGGTCTAAGGAATAGTCTACGAGGATCCATTTCTAATCATCATAACTTGAACTTCGTGACATGATCGGGTCACGATGTTTAGGTTCGGTATTGGTTCATCATCTCATTATCGGAATGAGATGACTCCATTTCCAACTGGCATAAATGCCACATGATCAGGAAACATGATCATCTGTTGACCAATGAACCAGTGACTAGAGTTTCACTGGGAACCCCTGGTTGTTTGTATATCTCACGTGTATTGATGTTTCCACTCAATGCAGTTATAACATGATACAAAACTTAATCATAAACTATATGAAATATGACAATAGTCCTTACTACTATTTGTCTCTAGGGCATATTTCCAACAGTCTCCCACTTGCACTAGAGTACAAATACACTAGCTGAATTTGTTCTCGATCTTTGGCACCATATATCCGGTACCCTGAACACGCTTGCTCATGGAAGAGGTTGAGTCTTGGGTCTGTACTTTACAGTCCCAAATCCTTTGCAACTTACTAATGTCACCTTGATTGACATTAATACTATATCATCACATGATATCATCTGTGTGCATGCATCGTCGCTATGGCAGCAGAACGAGGCCTGATTCCAGGAGCCTACAATGAATTTAGATCAACCTCGAGGGCTTTCTCATGGGCACTGTGCCCTGGGACACATCATTCTACGTTAAAAGAGAACTAGCCCCGCCATAACATTATACAACACTTTAGATGGTACCCTTATCTATTATTATAAATGTATTCATCAAAGCAACAGTGCACTCTGTGCAACTTTCGATGTTTCGTTCACCTCGCTTCCTACTTGACTTTAATCGGTACTTACAGGAGTTTCCAACATATTCCCTTATAACATAACCCTTTATGTTTTAAGATATTGCATCCTTTTTGGATTTGGAAAACATGTCTGCAGTTCTCTATTAGACACTTCAGACAAACTTAGCTCAACGTTCTGTGACTCAAACTTAATCACTTTTAAACGTTCCTTATTTGGATCACATATTATGCTAAGTTATCATCATGGTTTACTAAGACAGAACCTATGTCTCAACATAGTGGATGACGATCATCCTTTTTCTTTCTATCAACCATTTATGTTAAACTTAATACTTCCTAATTTGAGTTATTAAGGACCAGTTCCTTAATTATCTTCTATTCTGAAACCCCTTTCAGAATCCCTTAAGGAATACTACATAATATCATAATACTCCTATTATCAACTTCTACATATTATAAATCATTATTTATAAGTATTTGCGCTTTCATTCTTAACATACTTAAGAATTACTCCTATAAGCTCCCACTCAAAAATATGTCAATCACATATTGTTTTAGGAAGACTTTCATAGCTCCCACTCAATTTTATGCAAATTGCACATCCACTCACTATTTTGAACAACTTCAAAATTCTTTTATCAAATATCAAACTTGGAGTTTTACTATGAGATACTAGTACTTTACTAATTTTAAATCCACTAGACATTTAGCACATTTGAATCAAATTCATTTGAATTTGTCCAATTCTTGACAAATTGTGTTTTTGTCATTCACCCCTTTTCCACTATGTCCTTGCAGTCATTTGGGAAAATTCCAAGTAACTCCTTTTACTTGTGTGATTCAGCAACGAATTGCTTTCTAATCTCAAGTGAAAATTTCTTTTAGGATTTCTCATAATTCTAGTTTACCATTATTTCCTTAGCAGTTTGTAGGTATGTCATATTCCAAGAATCATGACAAATGATTCACAAATGTCTCCATACAAGGTATGGATTACATTTTGAATCCTACTTCATGTAGTGAAAACACCAGTGGGGAAAACACAATGATCATTATCATTGATTCTTTTCCTTTGTGAAGAGAATCGTTCAGGAACATTGTCTGTTGCGCTTCTCAACACTCTAATGCAGGGTTTTGAATCCTCATCGTGTTTTTCACTATCTTCCATTTGCTCCATAATCAAGAAATATCACTAAAAGTGAGCTTTCTCAAGAATGCACCAAAATCCAAGCAATACTACTTTTGCTTCTCTTTTGGTTTCAGCTATGGATTTCGTATTCAAAGTTTCCAATGAATACTATACAAGGACTTATTCGCTATTGTTTTGGTTATATCGAATAACCCCAAAACATTCATGAATTCAAATGGTTCACTACATTCTAATTGAGTGCTAACTATTTCTTAACTAATGGTCTCTACATCTACACTACAACGATTTATTTGGTGCCTTCTATTCACCCATTTGATATCTAATATCACATTCTGATGCTTTGCATTTTGACGTTTCAAAACGCTTTGCATTCCACAATTTCTTTTATGCCATTCTTTATAAAATCGAATTTCATTACTATCGATCAAATCATAGTAATTAGATTCTCATTTATCTTTAATACCCTTTGTTGGTGAAACACTTTGATCAAATCAAATAGTTTCATATTCATGTTTCCTTTGGTAAACTACTTTACACATTTAAACAATCATTTAATGATAATTACCATTTTCGTTAAAACACAACACATAGAATATGTATTTATTTTAACAATTCATTAAACACTTTGTATTCAAGTAATACACGGTGTTCAAGTTATTTTGCTGAACTTAGGCATGATTTATATGTGATAAGAAATCGAATGACTTTCACATATTATCACATAACTTTGAATTTAAACAATGGTTTTCATTCATTAATGAACATATCATTTAAGTTTGGGAATTTTAAACAAGGCATTTTAGTGTTTTACAAATGTTAATGCATTATCAATTAGTTTCAAACAACAAGGATAATTCACACATAATCAAACAAGATATGAACACGAATAGAAATCATTCATAAAAGTGGAACAACTGTTTGTTACCAACTGATATGAATAACCGTCTCACAAAGTGTGAGACACACTAAAGAAGTTCACAATCTCTTGATTACAATAATCATCTTAAAACATAAACTAAGTGATAAATGTCGAGGGAGAGTGGCATCGGCAATCATCATCATGCTTGCCATCAACATGCAACGTCACCTCCTCAGCAAGCACCTCTCATGCAGAAGGACCTGTTTTTAGCAAAATAGAACAAGTATCAGATATACTTAACACTGCAAATGTGTTTGCAAGATTATAACATTTATAAAATTATATATCAAATATATATCTTTGTCATCGATGACTCTAGCGACGTCGGGTTCATCCACCACATTTCTGAAATGTGATATGAACTCGAGGAAATCTAGTGTTTCCGTGTCGCCTCTCATAATGCAGATTCTGACCTGTGCTTGGAAGCTTGGTGGTAGCAACCGCGGCACAACTCCCATCGCAAAAGAGCTTGAGAACCAGTTGTCCAGGTAGTATGCCAGACTCATGTATGCATCATAGATGCTCAATAAGTGCTCGTCTAGTGAGGATCCCTCCTCCATCTTTATGGAGAGGAAGTCCCCCATCAGCTCATACTCCCACATGCGCACTTGTTCCATGAAATGCGATCTCAGATGTGCCATGACCATTCTGAGGCACATCGTCACTGATATGTATGTGGCCATCACACGACGAAGGCAGCGCAGATCCCGCTGCTCCTGGGTCTCATGAGAATAGGGTGGCTCCAAATACATATCGAAGTTCATGTAGTCAACTACATTGTTCTCACCAAGGAGATCAAACAGGTGCATGACCCATGCAGAAAAGTTGGATCCATCTAACTTGAGCTTTTCTCCTTTTAACCAATCGTCGATAGGGAAGGTAATCTCGGGGAGAACCATTTTCTACATTTATAATTGCAAAAGGAATTTAGACTAAGTTTATAATTAAATGAGTTAATAATAACTCCACTTAGAAACACCTATCCCCATAAGGGTTCCTAGTGATAACACGACCCCTATCAGCCACATCTCCCCCGATTGACACGACCATCGATGTGGGTTCAAAGGTGGACGCTAAACGTCGGTCACATCATTCATGTGACTCATGCTCGATCTTTCGACCATCCGTGTTCCACGGCCACGCTTCTATGGCGTGCTAGGCTCGCCAACTCAACCTTAGTATATTCGCTATGCAACATGGCTTACACCCACTGTATGCGAACGTAGATATGTCTGACACCCAAGCCTGTACCCTGGATCGCCTCATACCGAAGAACTTTCTTGGTGGTGCACACTAAGGGGGAACACAATCGTTGGTAATTTTAACAGGGATCATCTTATTAGGCTACCGTTGAGTATCTAATACTAGCACACAATAAGATATACAAACAATAACACTGAATGTAAATGTGATGTGATATGGTCCTTCACGTTGTGATCTCTATCCGTCGTCACCGGGTTCCAGCGCCAGGGTTCCGGCGCCGTAGACACCAGGGTACCGGTGTCATTCCGGCATGGTAGTTCGTCACCTCCATGACTATCTACTGCTACGTAACAAAAGGCAATCACTTTACCTTTGCCACAACCATATCACAAAGCAACGCCCCCTGCAAAACAAAGTTAGACGCCTCTACTTTATCTTTGCATGTTTTACGTGGCTGAATGGGATTTCGCATAAGAACCGTGCTTACCTACGAACTTTCAGCACAACGTTGATCAAGTAGTGGTCTCTACTACACCCCTTTCAGGGCCCTCCATTGCAAATGGTATACCAACTAATGCGAGAGAGACAAACACCCCCCTAAGCTAGTTTATACGGTACAAGCCGTATGTCAAGCGTGGACCAGTCTCGCGAATGAACGCATAAAGTCGGTTGGGGGACGCTTCATCAAGCATTACTGTGGTATACACAAGTACACGTGGGAGGGTAACAACTAGAAGATCAACACCCACACGCCACATCTCATGTGTTCTACCCATACTAGCATTACTACGCATAGATCTAGCTCCGATACCACTGTTGGGGTTCTGCGTATAAAAACAATAAATTTTACTCTACGCCCCTGAACCCCTGAAGCTTCCAGGACCTATCTATTAGTAATACAGTAACAGGAGGGGCTTTTCGCAAACTTACCCTTAAAGACCGAAAAGCGTTGTCAACACTCAGGAGAGCGTGGTTGATGTAGACGTGCCGAAGCCGACCTCAAGGTCGTGATGAAGTCCTTGCGCTCCTCTGGCTCCAACGACTTGAGTGCCTCAAGTGCGACACCTCGCGGGGAGTTACACATGTCTGGTGCCTGACGATGACTCCCGCTTCCCCGATCCAGCAGCAATTGCGCACGTAGAGCTCCCGGATCTGAATCCCGCAGCGCGACGGCGCTCCACGGTGAAGATGTCTCTCACTCGCGCAGTCCAGACTTGGGACCACGGTCACGAGAGAGAGAGGGGGAGGGAGAAAATATCAATTAGAGGTCCTCCCAAAAGTGAGAAGACCTTTATTGATTATTGGTGTATTTAATTTGGCCAAATACCCCCACTATATATAGGGGGGAGGTACTACCTCCCTTAAAGTCCCGGGGTGGGACTAAAGGAGAGGAGGGGGAGGGGAGGTCGCCGACCACCTAGTGGGCCCCGCGCGGGGGGGGGGGGGGAGGGGGGGCTAGGCCCAGCCGGCCACCCCCTTGGCCCCTTATCCCTCTCTCCTTTCCCTAATGGGCCCTCTCCCTCCGGAAATTGGCCCATTAAGCCTTTGACCATTTTAATTGATTTTCTATTTATTAAATAACTATGAATAAATGATTAAATCAACATTTAACATTCATTCACACATTATTCAATCTCCGTGGCTATGGAACACCTTCCACCTCCACTTCGGACATCCTCCGGACTTACTGAAACCCTTCCGGTTTTCTCTCTACTATTCTTTGGTGATTCTATCGATCCTATAAACACTCTCTAAGCATCATCAAGCCCTTAAGCGTGATACCCCACGGTTCGGGAACACTCCATACATGGTTGAGGCACTCCCGCACCAATGATCAACAGAGGGACCTGGATGGCCATGTGACCCCTATGCGTTCCACGAACATCTTTCGTCGTTTGAACCGGGACAGTCGTGTCTTATTCCCTTTGTCTCTCGATACTTGCATTGCCGGAGATCTGATCAATGACATCACCATGTCATGTTCAATCTCGTTACTGAACAACGCTACTTGACTCGTTCCGACAAGTGATATCCCCGTGATCAAATCACATGCTGCGCAGCTATTGGATATAACCTCTCCGAGTGGGCCCTTCGAGTATCTTCCCGTCACATGGACGGACAAATCCCGCTCTTGACATATATTGCTTCAACGGTTTCCTCTGAGTACCTGAACACACCTTTATAACCACTTTATTACCAAGTGGCGCTTGATGCTATCAAAGCACTCTCGGGAGACAGTGATTGATATAGCCTCATGGTCTAAGGAATAGTCTACGAGGATCCATTTCTAATCATCATAACTTGAACTTCGTGACATGATCGGGTCATGATGTTTAGGTTGAGTATTGGTTCATCATCTCATTCTCGGAATGAGATGACTCCATTTCCAACTGGCATAAATGCCACATGATCAGGAAACATGATCATCTGTTGACCAATGAACCAGTGACTAGAGTTTCACTAGGAACCCCTGGTTGTTTGTATATCACACGTGTATTGATGTTTCCACTCAATACAGTTATAGCATGATACAAAACTTAATAATAAACTATATGAAATATGATAATAGTCCTTACTACTATTTGTCTCTAGGGCATATTTCCAACATCCGGATATGTATTTCTCAAGGTTTCCTAATCATGGATATTGGATGTTGTTAATAACGAGGTCACAACATTGGTGGGATGATGTGATGAACATTCATATGAAGTATAGCATTATGATCAAAGTCATTGTGTTTATATTGCTATAACATCATACGATAATCGTAGTCCTTAGACCATGAGATCATGTCAATCACTAACATTGGAAGAGTATCTTGATAACATCAGACGTCACACCATGAAAGGGTGACTATAAAGGTGGGTTCTATGCTACAAAGGTGTTATGTAGAGGCTCATGGATCAATAGTGGGATTTGTCCACCCCGATGACAGATAGATATACTCTAGGCCCTCTCAGTGATATCACATTAAGATAGCTTGCAAGCAAGTGATGTGATCACTATAATGTTATATCACGGGAATGAGAAAAGAGTACATGTCAGCAATGAGATCAAACTAGGTATAGAGATACCGATGATCGAATCTCGGACATGTAATATATCGCGAGACAAAGGTATTTAGTTACTAGCGTTAAAGGTTCTCACGATCAAAGAAGTCATCGTTGAATGTGTGGGAGTCAGTATGGATCTCTAGGTCCCGCTTCTGATTATTGATCTAAGAGGGGTCTCAATCATGTCTGCATTATTTACGAACCGTAGGGTGACACACTTAAGGGATACCAACACCATTTGGAGCAAATATGTTCTATACGAAGTAATTGCAAAGCGTTGGAATTATTTCAATGGACATCGAAATTGTTTTGGGAAATTGCTGAAATTAGTTTTGCATGTGATATTGAAATGTTGCAGGGGTTTTATGTGAATGTTTGTTAATTAAAGTAATTAACAAAATTGTGAATAAAATAAATAAAAGAGTTTTATTAAATGAGAGTTGCATTAAATTAGGTGGAAATTTAATGCATTTTGAGTGGATGGCCAAATTTATGCGAGTGGAGCTTCCACCACATGAATGAGGAGGAGGTGGGGGCACCCTCCATGGGCGCCGACCATAGGGAGGGGCTTCCCCCTCTCCTATAAAAGGCCCCCCTCACACTCCTTCTTACTCACACCTCCTCGTGAAGGATCTCTCTTCCCCTCTAGAATTATTCCCCCATGGTCTCGAATTAGCGAGATACATGTTCCTGGTGACATTTTGTCTGGAAGGAGTTTATGCTTCCGCTGTATCGCTAGAGCAAGGATGTGGAGGTTGGTCGGGGCCTGAACGTGTGTGTGATCACGGATGCGCTGCTGAGTTGCGGCGCTGGACTTCTTCTCGATCCTGAGATTGACAAGCGTTCGACTACATCATCCACGAGTTCAACCTCGTTACACTTTGTCAGTCTACAAGAGTATGTTCTATATGATCTATATCCACCCGTAGCTTGTATCTAGTAAATAGATCTTGGTGCTTAGTAGTTCCCATCGTAGGAAACTTTTTGTTTTCTATGCTGCGAACCCAACAAGCTATGTGTGTAGGGAGGAGTAGCTTCAGCCACTACATCGACAACCATGGTGGATTATTTTTGATAAACAAACCATACCCACGCTACGATACTAGGTTGGAGGGCAATACAAGCATGTGGGGTGCCGCGACGACACCTTCGTCACTAATAACCTCCGTTTAGCTTGTCACATCAAGTTCTCCTGCACCGGTCAGAAGACTTCCTGGTATGACTCCAAAAATATAAGTTGGCTATGTCTCGCCTGATACTCTAGATGCATAAAATCTGCACCTTGTTGAGTTGTTGTATCAGTGTCCTTTATATATGAAATCGCATACTTGGTTTAGATGATTCGGTGAGACTTCATACTATTGGTGTTGCTATAATCTGGCCAACTTGTTCGACGGTCATTGTTGGAGCCTTTTTTCATGAACATTTTGAAGAGTTGCATGGAATAGGAGCGGAAAAAAGGCACCAACAAGGTGGTTTTGTTACGATCTTGATGATCAAAACTCAACTAGTTCATTAAGTTTGCCATTAGTATGTTATGCAAACAACATTGGAATTACTTAAAATTCAAGTTGCCTCAACGCTTTTTTAAAACCCAGTTAAGTAGTATATTGACTAAATTAAGTTGTCCTTTGGCATCTCACTAAGTTGCTTTCCATACATATTAAGTTGTATGCCGACTATTTTGAACTAAGTTGCCTTTTGTCATCTCCTCAGTTGTATACTGATCCTGAATAAGTTGTAGTATCCAGCATACTTAAGTTGTTTCTATCATTTAATCTAAGTTTTTACTTAGAGTCAAATTCCTTCATAAGTAGTGTATTGATTTAGTTAAGTTTCTTTTTTGCCATATCACTAACTTGTTTATCATGGAAATTAAGTTGTACATTGACATTTTAAACTAAGTTGCTTTTTCATCATCCCCTGAGTTGTATATAGATTCTATTAAGTTGTTTTATCTAGCATACTTAAATTATTTCCATCATTTAATCTAAGATTTGACTTATAATCAAACCCCCTTGAGTAATATACTAATCTAATTAAGTTGTTTTTCCTTCTCGCTAAGTTGTTTTCATGCAAATCAAGTTGTGCACCGATGATTTAAAACTAAGTTGCCTTTTGTCATCCCTTAAGTTGTATATTGATTCTAATTAAGTTATTTCATCTGGACTACTTAAGCTGTTTTCGTCATTTAATCTAAGTTTTGACTTAATCAAATCCCCCTAAGTAGTATACTGATTTAGTTAAGTTGCTTTTTGCCATATAACTAAGTTGTTTTTATGAAAATTGAGTTGTACACGGAAGATTTTAAACTAAAAGTTGCTATTTTCATCCCCTGAGTTATATATTGATTATAATTTAGTTGTTTTATTCGGCATTCATCCATAGCTTGAGCATGGTGAGTGACCCGCTTGGTGAGGGCCTTCCCGCATCGCCCTTTGTGAGCCGTTTGATCATCGCAGATAGCATTTCTGGTATGTCTGATTGGGCTAGTGTGATTTTTTGTTACCGTCCCACCTGTTTGGTCCATTGATCGCGCTTATTACTGGCATGCTGGCCCCAGGTTACAGTGATAGTGGTGGTCTTCCGTCTGTGAGTTGGGAGTAACTCATCTTTGCTACCCCCATTGTGTTATGTTATCCTCCTCTTATCTCCAAGATTTGACCCACCGCTGCTTCCCTTTCATTGGTCATCACCGTCCGGCTCGAGCTGACCCGGCTTCCTCCGCCACAACCCTGCCGCTGGGTGCCACCCTTCCCGCTAGCCTCTAAATCGATTTTTCCAGTGCACGACGAATCCATGGTGGACACCCCCTTCGTCCTAATGCTGAACCACCCTGATTTTTTCCCCATATGCGTCGTATTTGGAGATAGAAACCCTCCTCCATCCCTCTATGATATCTAGATCATCGTTTGGTACCCACTGGACAAGCAACGATCGAGGCACCCTCTTGATTTTGACCAAGTCGTTGTCGGTGCAAGTCGTCTGATACCAAGGCCAACGAACGCTACCTTATCTAGAACGAGCTCGCGTCAAGACATGTCCCCATGGAATTTTGGATCCCTTGACTTCATCTGCCACGCATACATCCATGGGACATGCATAGGTGAAATCTTCCCTTTATTTTTTATTAATTTTGACTGGAAGCGGATAAGGTATGTTTCATGGAGTAGTACTTATGTCACATTTCGAATTGTTTCCCGGAGTAGTACTTATGTCCCAATTAGAAATATACACCTTGTGGAAGCACATTAGCAACGTTGTTTTTTCAGCAAAAGAGGTTGTACATGTTAATTAGTTTATCACAATGGAAACAATTCTGATTGTTAAAGCATGGGGCTATGCATGTTAATTAAAGTTCAGAACACATGCTTTTGATTCACTGCTTTAGATTAACCTAGATAGGAAACTACTTGAAGTATTGAAGCAAAAAGCAAGCAGACCGACGATGATGATGGCTGGGGAAATGATGTCTGGGCTAATACGAAAAAATGTTGACTTCCAATAGTACAAGAACCTCATCGAGCTTCTCCACCAAGCTACCAAAGTCGAGCTCCACTTGCAAAAAGAAAATGCTTATGAGAAGACCAAGGCATATTTTTGTTAATCAATGCTAATGCCTGCACCAAGTCAACAAATCAAGCACCAAGCTCACACAAGCAAGCAAAGCCCCCAATGGCATCCTCCTCCAACACAACAATAGATAGTCAAGGCATTTGCTTCAAGTGTGGAGGAAAGGGTCAGAAGTCATTTGAGTTCACCAACACAAGAGTCATGCTTACGGATGAGAATGGCACAAACTATTCTGTGAGTGAAGAGGAATATGAAGCAATGACTCGAAGTGCAATTGCATGGGAAGTCGCAATGCAAGAGGACGACACCATCCTATGCGAGCATGATCCAAGTCCTTCACTTTTCATAGCGTAAGTATTGACAACACACTCCATTCCAAGAGAGGACCAATGCCTCAATATTTTCCAAACAAGAGCCAACATTGATGGCAAGTCCATAAAGGTAATAATTGATGGAGGAAGTTGTCACAACCTTGCGAGCACATACCTTTGTGAGAAACTCAAGTTACCATACATAGAGCACCCACACACACATATCATGTCAAATGGCTTGATGACAATGGAACCCTCAAGATCAAACACAAAGTCAACATCTCCTTCAAGATTGGGCCATATGAAAACACCGTCGAGTGTGATGTAGTGCCCATGACCGTGTGTTAAATGCTACTTGGGATACCATTGCAATATGATAGAGGATACATACATGATGGTACCACCAATTAATACTCCTTCAAGTAGAACGACAAGACATTTGTTCTCCAACCTATGATGCCGAGCCAAGTTATTGCATCCAAAATGACAACTATACACAATATAAAGCAAGACAAGGACCCTTGTGAGATGAGTAGTGATAGAGTGAACCACCAACAAGTGAGTGAGTGCCAAAATCCTCAAATGAGTGGAAAAATCATGAGTGCCATGACGCATTCCACCAAAAGTGAGAAGAGAGATTTGAGTGTGACCCATGCTAACAACCCATCATACAATTATCTTTCTTTGTAGTCAGTTTTGCAAGGTACCCAAGATAGACCACCACCTCCAAGGAACATCTTACAATATCTCCAACCGCAACATCAAGACAAGCACAACTACAAGCTATTCTACAACTTGTCACAAGGATTCAAGACCGAAGATCTGACCACAAACAAGCTCAAGACCAAGGGAACATCTCTTTCCTTACATAATGAAGGAACATCATCGAGGTCAACTCTTTTTCAAGAGGGGGGATGATGTAGCCCAACACATGGCAATCACTATTGGTCCACATCATGCTACACCAACCACTCCTAGTGAGGTAATTCCTTCCATACCCTGTCTTATGTTGCTCATCATTTGAATGGGATCCTACTTGAGCAAAGCACCTATGGTATGACTAGGCCCATGACCATGACGCCAAGAGGAGGAGACAAGGATGCTCTAGGAGCCAAGATCCCCAAGAGTCCTTAAAGAGAAGAAGGAAGAAGCAACCAAAGCAACCTTGGAGTCTCCAGCCTCTGACCCCCGGAGTATCTGGACTTTGCACCCTGGAGTCTCTACACTAGGTATCCGGCCCAGTCTCCGGTCCAACTTCTAGGAGCTATAGCAAGCACAACGGAGTCTTCCCCGGAGACCATCCCGGAGTCTCCGGCCTAAATTTGTGTCTACGCACCTTGGAGCTAGGCCTCAACCCATGTATCCCTCTATTTTACCTAAAATACCCTTAGCTCATCGCTAGCCTATATATATATGCCCCACACCTCCTAGGAACCCTAGAGATGATGAAGAATTGAGTTGAACTCATGTCATGTGCAAAACCCTAGATGGGATCCCCCTCTCTATAGATTGAATCTAATAGTTGTATCAAGGCCCTCCTAAATTACTTGGTGAAAGGGCATTTTTTCCCTTCATATGTTTTGATGTTTGTTAACAACACTAGGAAAGTTTAATCGTGTGCTAAAGTGTTTCAGGGTAGAATTATCTTGTCAGCATACTATTATATTGTTGCTCCCTCAAATGGAAAAGAGGGTTCTAGGTGAATTGTTTTAAAGAGGATTCCAGGATTTCTATGTGTGTGAATCTGAGTTTCGCCAGACTATCTGGCCAAAGTATCCGACCCAGCCAGAATGTCCGGTTTGTTCTCGTCGGAGTTTCTGACCTTGGATTTCCTCGAGTTTTCACCAGGAGTCTGTTTCCATTCTGATGCCCATATCAGAGTCCACCCGGACTCTAGCCGGATTCTTTGAAGATTCTTTGTTAGGCCGGAATCTCTAGGGTGGCGTGGCTGAAGTGCCTGTCCCAGGCCAGAATGTCTGGTGGGTTTCATCCGGACACTACGAGTTAAGTGGCTCCAACGGCTACATTTCCTGGGGCCCTATATAAAGGTCCCTTATTGTACATTAGAAACTTGCTCGTCCCCAACCTCAAGAACCCTAGAAGCTGAGCCACCAAATCTTTAAGATCTCCTTACTCAACCATCCAAAGTCATTGATCTTTGGAGAATCGAAGGAGGAGATACCGACCTACATATTCACGGAAGCGATTGGCATTTCCCCCTCAATCACTTGAGGGGGCCCTTGTTCTATTGTTTCTTAGGAAACCCTAGGTGGTATTTTCAGTTCTAACTTTCTTGTTGTCATTGTGGCAGCGAGCCTTGTACTTGGAAGCCTCTGTTCCTTTGTGGAAGTTGCTCCAAGCTTGTTGTAAAGGCGTCGACTCCCACCTCGAAGGGTACCGATAGTGGAAAAGTGGACTAGGACATTTGTGGTGGAAGTTCACCGGAGAATATGGTGAGGCCTTTGTGGCGTGGTGGTCTGAGTACCGCCTACCCCTCCAATGCAGATGTACTTCCCCTAAAAAGGAAGGAACTGTGGTGAATCAAATCCTGTGTCCTCGCGTGCTCCACTCTCGGTTACCTCTTTCCTCTTATCGTTCCTTTACGTGTGTTGTGCTAGTTGCTAGGTTGTCATATAGGTAAGTCCACCTTAGTTGCATATCTAGAGAATTTACCTTGGTGTCAAGCCTAAATTGAAAAAGAAGTAAAATTTGGAGTACCACCTATTCACCCCCTCTAGGTGCCCATACGATCCATTTCAATTGTTATCAGAGCCTCAGCTCTTAATTCGGGATTTACCGCCTAAGATAGTATGGGTAGCAAAGAAGGTGAGGTGACACGGTCACCATGGATGACTTCAAATCTTTGGAATCATCCATGTCTAAACAAATAAGTGAGTTGCGTGATTTATTGACTTAATTCATGAAAGAAAAATCGACCGTGCCTATTACTTTACTCGAGGATCCGAATTTGAGTTCAAAGGGGGGGGAGGTTCCACCTCCTCCCAAGGATAAGAATTCAAAGGGGGGTGATCAACATGAAACATTAAGCACCTCATCCCAAAATAAAAAGGAGGAGGAAGGGTTCCATTCGGTCCCTTGGTACTCTCCTGACCCTCCTATCCCTCACCCTCATATAAATAAGAGAGGTGATCCACCTAAGCTTGCTGCATATTCCTTTGCTTAATGGCAAACTTTGATGAAATCTCATGTTCATAGCTCTTGATCGAGTTATGGAGAATTATTGAAGAAGTATTATCTATTAGTGATCCATCCAACTTGACAAGAAGATAAGTTGTTGATAGTCAACTCAATGCCACCACTTTGCACATGATTCAACTTGGTGTGGGGCCAAAGGATTTCCCTCACATTGAACATCTCAACACCGCCAAGGAAGCATGGGATGCTCTCACTGATTTTTTCGTTGGGAATGAAAGTATGAGGAGAAACCAATATGATGCCTTGAGCAATCAAGTAGAAGGTTTCTTCATGATGGAAGGAGAAAACCATAAGGACATGTATCAAATACTCAAGTCTATTGCCACCACATTTAGGAATCTTGGTGCCTCTCATGTGGATGATGCTTGGATCAAAAGAAAGTATGTGAGCTTTCTCATGCCATTTGAGCCCACCGACTTGAACAGTCTCCAAGGAAGACACAACTACCATCTCATGACATCTAATGAAGTTGTGCAAGAAATGCAAGCCTTCAAGGTTTCCACCAAGAATGCCGAAGATGCTCGTGCTCGGGCCTTAGGAATGCAAAAGGGTGTGAACCTTGCCTTAAAGGCACATGTGGTGGAATATGAGGATGAAGGAAGAAGTGATGAGATCAATGCAATGAGTTGTCCCTAGGAAGTCAAACATGATCATGGCGATTATATGGCTTTCTATGCAATAAACTTTTGGATGAATCCCGCTAAGGAAAAGTTGGAGCTAAATTGCAAGAACAACTCAAGTGGAAGAAATGATAGTTGTACAAAAGCTAGATCATGCTACAATTGTGGTGACCGCTTTCACTTTGTTGTTGAGTGCCCGTATGAGAAGAGAGAAGATCATGGTGGAAGAATCATTCTCAAGGACAAGTCAAAGACTCCTCCTTGCAAGAAGCCTTTCAACAAGAAGAAATGACATCTACAAGAAGTCTCTAGAGATTGTTTTGGGAACTCATCAGGAGTACTTTTCAAGGAGTGAGGAAGAAGAAGAAGAAGAGTCTACAAGTGAAGTGGTGGCCATTGCCACCACCTCTACACCCACCTGCTCTCTATTTGACTCTCCCAATGAGAATCTCCCTAACAAGAATGTCAAATGCCTTACGACAAGGGCATCTGAGGTATCATCTATCCCCTCCCCTCATATAATTTTGAATGATGATATGGATGACCTTGGTAGTCTTAAAGTTAAGGAAGAAATGGTTTCTTTGGGTCATTATGTGACTAACTTGCAAGGTGAACTCAAGAAGCACTTTGAGGCCCTCATGGGTCAACCTGTTCATATGGAAGGGCTTATTGAGGAGAAAGGTAAAATTGAAAGAGAGAATGTTATTGAACTAGCATCCTTGAAAAATCCTCTTGAGGAAGAGGAAGAGCTTCGAGCTTCTCTCGAAGATAGGCTTGAAGGCATTGATGAGTCATATAATTTAGCTAACCATGCTCTTGCTAAGTCCAAGGTTCTTAAGAAAGAAAAAGTTGAGTATGGTGTTGTTCAAGCTAAACTAACTTCAAACTCGACTAGCTGAATTTGATGCTCCTAGCACCTCTACTACTACTTGTGATCATACAAATCTTATTGAAGAAATTGCTAAGTTGAAGGTTGTGCTTGCCAAGTCCTCCCCACCCAAAGGTAATGGTGTCCTAGATGATCTCTTGAGTAATCAAAGGTCGAACAAGGGGAAGGATGGTCTTGGCTATGTCTTCAAGACAAATAAGAAGAACAACAAAAATAAGAAGGCCAAGCCTGCTCAAGCAATCAAGAGCACCATTGTGGGTGGTGATGCCAAAGGCAAAACTGCTCATGATGACTTTGCGGGAATTGCTAACCCTCACTATGTTCTATTTCATGATTATTATGGTGATGTTTATGAAAAATATGTTGGGCCTTATGATGGTTATATTGCTTGGTCTATTTGGGTTCCAAAGACCCTGGTTACTAACAAAAGAGGACCCATTGAAAAATGGATACCTAAAACCAAGTCTTGATTCCTTGTAGGATTATGCTTCCGGTGGTTCTATATGGGTGCTTGATAGTGGATGCATAAGTCATATGACTAGGGGCAAAGCAATCATGTCGAAGATAAGGCCAAATGTCAACAATATAACCGTCTCCTATGGTGATAAATCAAAATCTAAGGTATTGGGCCTTGGCAAGGTGGTTGTCGCATTGGATATATCCCTTGTGAATGTCATGCTTGTTGAGACCCTTGGTTATAATTTATTTTATATTCGTGCACTTGGAAAGATGGTTTTTTGCCGTATTTATTGATGATGATATTGTGGTACTCTTGTGGAGCAAGACTCTAAAGGTCTCTTTTGTTGGGTAAGTTGAGAATGACTTGTATGTGGTGGACTTTTTGGGGAAAACCACTACAAGCTCAATGTGCTTATTCTGAAAGGCCGATGTGGGCTGGTTATGGCATCGTCGACTAGTCCATGTCAATATGAGAACTTTGCAAAGTCTTCATAAGGGTGGCCATATTGCGGGACTAAAAGACAATATTTGTTTTGCCAAAGATCGTGTTTACAGGGCTTGTGTTAAAGGAAAGATGCATGATTCTCCCCATCAAAAGACTACCAAGATCAAGTCCAAGAGGATCCTAGAGTTCCTTCATGTGGATCTCTTTGGTCCCCCATCTCATCCAAGTCTTGGTGGGAAGAAATATTGTTTGGTGATTGTTGATGACTAGTCAAAATATACATGGGTTTATTTCTTCAAGTTGAAGAGTGAGACTCAACAAACCATCATTGACTTCGCCAATCTTGTTCAATGTTAACACAATGTTCCCATTTTGGTAATAAGAAGTGACAACGGCTCCGAGTTTGAGAACTACACATTGAATGAGTTTCTTAGTGAAGAGGGGATTCAACATCAATATTCCGCTGCGTACACCCCTTAACAAAATGGTGTTGCCGAGAGGAAGAACCGGACTTTGATGGATATGGCTAGGTCCATGTTGGCGGAGTTTAAGTCTCCATACAAATTTTAGGCCGAATCCATCTCCACCGCTTGTCACTCATCCAACCGGCTCTACCTCTGCAAGTTGTTGAACAAGACTCCATATGAAATACTTACCGGTAACAAGCCCAATATCTCCTACTTCCGGGTGTTTGGTTGTACGTGTTTCTATCTCATAAAAGGAGTTTGTTTGTCTAAATTTGAGTCCAAAGCAATTGAGGATATATTTGTTGGTTACGGTGTTGAATCCCACACTTATAGAATCTATGACAAAACCACTCAGTGCGTTATAGAATCTAGTAGTGTGGTATTCAAAGAAAATGATGGCTCCCAAGTGGGGGCAAGTATATGTTTGTGATATAGATGATGAAATACCTCAAGACTCCATAAGAAGAATGGGTGTGGGATTCTTCCGCCCCATTGAGGAACCCCTTATGGCAGCTTGGGAATAACTATGCTCCACTAAAGTAGATCCCTCATATTCACAAGGTCAACAAGCTCCATCACTTGAATCAAATGATGCACCTAGCCAAGAACAAGATGAAGACCCTCCTCATGGTTATCAAGCTAAAAATGCGGTTCAAGATATATCAAGTGAAATAAGCCTTGATCATGACCAAGACCGTCAAGAGTCTCATGTTGAAGAAGATACATCCGGTGGTGATCAAGGTCAAGTTGAAGGTCAAGACGGGGACCAAAATGATCATGATGATCAAGATCCTCCTGCAAGAAACAACAAGGAGATCGAGGCCCGTAGTGAAGCTAGAGTGGAAGAAATCTAAGATTAGAGAACACACTCTAGACAAGGTTATTAGTGATGTAAGAAGGAGAGTGTCCACTAGAAGAGAATTGGTAAGTTTTAGTGATCATCGAGCTCACATCTCTTTTGTGGAACCTCAAAAAGTGTTTAATGCCCTTGAAGATCCGAATTGGTTGGAAGCCATGCATGAAGAGCTCAACAACTTCAAGCGTAACAAGGTTTGGAGGTTAGTAGAGAAGCCTAAAGAGTGCCGCAATGTTATAGGCACTAAATGGATATTCAAGAACAAGCAAGATGAAAATGGCATTGTTGTGAGGAACAAGGAAAGATTGGTAGCTCAAGGATTCTCCCAAGTTAAAGGCATTGATTTTGGTGAAACTTTTGCTCCCCTCGCTCGCCTTGAGTCCATCCGTATCCTTCTTGCATATGCATCACATCATAATTTTAAGTTGCAACAAATGGATGTGAAAAGTGCTTTTCTTAATGGTCCTTTGCATGAGTTGGTTTATGTTAAGCAAACCCTAGGTTTTGAGGACCCCAACTTCCCTAACCATGTCTATAAACTCAATAAGGCACTCTATGGTCTTAAATAAGCACCACATGCATGGTATGAGCACCTTAGAGAGTTGTTGTTAGACCGTGGGTTTGAGGCTGAGCAAATTGATCCCACTCTTTTTTACTAAGAAGGTTAATGGGGAGCTTTTAGTTTGCCAACTTTATGTGTATGACATTATCTTCGGGTCTACTAACAAAGTGTTTAATGATGAGTTTTCAAAGCTTATGACCGATAGGTTTGAGATGTCTATGATGGGAGAGATGAGGTTCTTTCTTGGTTTTGAGATCAAGTAATTATTTGGAGGAACCTTCATCAACCAAGACAAATATATCCAAGACATGATCAAGAGGTTCAAGATGAAGGATCTCAATGGGTTTTCTACACCTATGCAAACCAAATGTCATCTTGAGCTAAATCCCAATGGTAAAGATGTGGATCAAAAGGTATACCAGTCCATGATTAGTTCTTTGCTTTACATTTGTGCATCTAGACCCTATATTGTGTTTAGTGTAGGAGTGTGTGCAAGGTATCAAGAGGCTCCTAAAGGAAGCCACTTGGTGGTGGTCAATAGAATCTTTTTATATTTAGTTCATACCCCAAACTATGGTTTGTGGTATCCAAAAGGCTCAAGTTTCTATCTTTGTGGATACACGGACTCAGATTGGGCTGGTGATAAGGATGACAAGAAATTAACCTCCAGGGCATGCCAATTCCTTGGTAGGTCCTTGGTGTGTTGATCTTCTAAGAAGCAAAACTGTGTATCTCTCTCCACCGCCGAAGCTGAGTACGTGGCTGCCGCAATTGGATGCACTCAATTACTATGGATGAGGCAAACTTTAAAGGAATACAGTTTCATTTATGACAAAGTGCCTATTTTGTGCGATAATGAAAGTGCTATCAAGATTGCCTATAACCCAGTGCAACATACAAGAACAAAGCATATTGAGATTCGGAATCACTTCATTAGAGATCATGTTTCCCGTGGAGATAATGAGTTATTATATGTAGGCACCAAGGATCAACTCACATTATGGGGGGAGGTATAGCCCAATTAATTAGGACTGCACTCCCCCTATAAACATGCCCGCACCTAAACCAAATAAAGCATCAAGATATAGGTGAGTATGCAAAGTAGTCAAGTCAAGCTCCTTGAATCTATGATATTTAGCTCATTCCTCAAATAGCAAAATCTTGCTTCATCAAGAGGCTTCGTGAATATAATTCAATTCTCTTTATATCATTCAGTGATATGTGAGCTTTATTGATAAGTAGTGGCTATGAACCCAAGATACATCTTCGCGGTGTCATGCCACACACTCTTACATGGTGGCCTCGGCCACCACCCTCTTCTTTATGAAGAATTGGCTATTCAAATCTTGTTGGAGTTTGATACATTGCAAATGTATCTATAATTTTTTATGTTCCATGCTTGGTTTTATCCACTTTCTTGTGTTTTCTCCACACTTTGGAGTACTTTTCATATGATTTCTTGGACTAACCTATTAACAAGAGCCACAGTGCCAGCTGCCTGTTTTCTGCTGTTTTTGGTTCCAGGAAAGTCAGAAAATGAATATTCTCGGAATTGGACGGGACAAAAGCCAAAGTGCCTATTTTTTCGGAAGTCATCAGATGCCATAATACGAGACGGAGAGGGGCCAGGGGGCCACCACACCACCTGGCCGCGTGGCCCATCCTGGCCCGCGCCACGGGGTGGTGTGGCCGCCTCCGGCACCCCCTCGGCCTCCCCTTCCGCCTATAAGATGCCCTCGGGACAAAAACCCTAAGTGCCTGATCAAAAATCCACGAAAGAGTCTGTAGCCGCCGTCGTCTACATCCCTAGATCGGGAGGGATCTGAAGCTCTTCCCGGCACCCTGCCGGAGAGGGGAATTCACCCTGGAGGCCTTCTTCATCACCATGCAAGCCTCCGGTGTGATGCGTGAGTAGTTCATCCTTGGACTACGGATCCATGTAGTAGCTAGATGGCTGGTTCTCCTCCTTTGTGCTTTCGTGTCTAGATCTTGTGAGCTTCGTTCATGATCAAGATCATCTATTTGTAATTCTGCATGTTGTGTTTGCGGGGATCTGATGGATATTGAGATGCTATTTCAGATTGATTATTGATTCTATCATGTCTTTGTTATTTGTGATCTTGCATGCTTTCCGTTGTTAGTAGCTATCTTGGCCAAGTAGATGCTAGCAACTCTAAGAGTTAGTATTTATTCTCGATAGTGGGTTCATGCCTCTGGTAATCTGGGGAAGTGACAAAAATCTCTAAGGTACTAGATGTGCTATTGCTACTAGGGAGAAAACAACAATCCTTTGTTCATAGAACAATCGTATTGTTTACTTTACACGCAGTTCGTAAAGCAATAATCCGTTGCTTGCAACTTAATACTACAGGGGGTTCGGATGATAACCTGAAGGTGGATTATTAGTCATAGATGCAGTTGGATGGCGGTCTATGTATAATGTTGTAATGCCCAATCAAGTTCCAAAGGAGCCAAGATGATTAGTATATGCATGTATTGTTGGGTTCGCAGCATAGAAAACAAAAAAATTCCTACGATGAGAACTACACGCCAAGATCTATCTACTAGGTACAAAGCAATGGGTGGACATACATCCATCGAGAACTTACCCTCGAAGACAATGAGTTTTGTTAACGAGTAGGAACTCGTGGTTGATGTAGTCGTACACTTGCTGATCTCAAGATCGTGAGGAAGTCCGAGCAGGTCCGGCTCCAGCACGTCCTTCCGATCCAGCTCCAGCACCACCAAGTCCAGCACCGCAAAGCAGCAGTGCATCCGTGATCGCACACACGCCCGGTACCCCGACAACCTCCGTCCCTCGCTCCAGCAAAGCAGCAGAAGCAGCAACTCCTTTCCAGATAAAGCCACCGGGAACATGTATCTCGCTAATCCGAGACCATGGGGGAATAATACTAGAGGGGGAGAGAGATCCTTCACGAGGAGGTGTGAGGAAGAAGGGGAGTGAGGGAGGCCTTTTATAGGAGAAGGGGGTGCCCCTCTCTCCCTGGCCGGCGCATGGGGGGTGACTCCTCACCTCCCCCATTCATGTGGTGGTAACCCCTCCACATTAAAATGCCCCTTCACATTCTTCTTTAAAGTCTCCACTTTAAATGCATTAAATTTCTCCAAATTTAATGCTCTCTCATTTAATAAAACTCTTTTATTATTTTTATTCAGAATTCTGTTAATTACTTTAATTAACAAACATTCACATAAAACCCCTGCAACATTTCAATATTACATGCAGAACCAATTTCAGCAATTTCACCCGAAACAGTTTCGGTGTCCATTGAAATAATTCCAGCGCTTTCTTAAATCTTTATCTGAAACATATTTGCTCCAAATGGTGTCGGTATCCCTTAAGTGTGTCACCCTAAGGTTCGCAAATAATGCAGACATGATCGAGACCCCTCTCAGATCAATAATTAGAAGCGGGACCTGGAGATCCATACTGACTCCTACACATTCAACGATGACTTCTGTGATCGTGAGAACCTTTAATGCTAGTAGCTAAATCCCTTTGTCTCGCGATATATTACATGTCCGAGATTCGATCATTGGTATCTCCATACCTAGTTTGATCTTGTTACCGACATGCACTCTTTTCTCGTTCCCGTGATATAACATTCTAGTGATCACATCACTTGCTTGCAAGCTATTTCAATGTGATATCACCGAGAGGTCCCAGAGTATATCTATCCGTCATCGGGATGGACAAATCCCACTGTTGATCCATGAGCCTCAACATAACACCTTCGTAGCACTGAACCCACCTTTATAGTCACCCTGTTACGGTGTGACGTTTGATGTTATCAAGATACTCTTCCGGTGTTAGCAATTAACATGATCTCATGGTCTAAGGATAAAGATTACTTCATATGATGTTATAGCAATATAAACATAATGACTTGATCGTAATGCTATACTTCGGATGAATGTTCATCACATCATTCCACCAATGTTATGACCTCGTTATTAACAACATCCAATGTCCATGATCAGGAAACCTTGATCATCTTGTTAATCAACGAGCTAGTCTATAAGAGAGGCATAACTAGGAACCCTTTTTGTTTATTAAACACACATGTATTGATGTTTCCGATCAATACAATTATAGCATGCAAAATAAACATTTATCATAAACATGGAATAAGATAATAACCACTTTATTATTGCCTCTCGGGCATATTCCCTTCATGTATTGCTTTCTCGATGTTTGTCAATTGCCCCGCTGTAATTTGTTCACCCAGCATGTTATCTATCTTAAGGAGAGCCACCTCTAGTGAACTATGGATTCCGGTCCTTTTCTTTACATACAATCTATAAACTGTTTACTTCTTTGTGTTTACTTTCTGCAAACTTTTACTTCTTTCCATTCGATACGTTTAATCCTTTGTTTTCCGCAAACACGGTGAGATTGACAACCTCATCGCAAGTTGGGGACAAAGTTCTGTGGTTGTGTTGTGCAGGTCTCCATGTTGCCACTAGCACCGGTAGTGCGCCCTGCCAAGGCTCAGCTAGCAACACCTTTGGGGTGTTTCCTTGCTCCTACTGGTTCGATTAAACCTTGGTTTCATAACTGAGGGAAACTTGCTGCTGTGCTCATCATACCTTCCTCTTGGGGTTCCCAACAAGCTCTACATCAAACCACGCACCAGCACTTTTCTGGCGCCGTGCATTGAGCCATCAAGCATTTTTCTGGCGCCGTTGCCGGGGAGTCAAGGACATCTTCACAAGGGGAGTCCCTCATAACCAATCTCTTTACTTTGTTATTTTTGTTTTGCTTAGTTTCTTTTTGTTTTGTTTTTTTGTTTTGTTATCAAAAACACAAAAAATTAGTTTTACACTAGTTTGCTTTCTTATTTGAAAACACAAAAAAATGACTACTCTTGAAAACACTAAGTTGTGTGACTTCACTAGCACCAACAACAATGATTTTATGAGCACACCCATTGCTCCACCTGTGCCTGAAAATACTTTCTTTGAAATAAAACCTGCTTTACTCAATCTTGTTATGAGAGAACAATTTTCTGGTATTGGTAATGAAGATGCTGCTTCCCATCTAAATAACTTTGTTGAACTTTGTGAGATGCAAAAGCATAGGGATATAGATGGTGATATTATTAAGCTGAAATTGTTTCCTTTCTCTTTGAGAGGAAAAGCTAAAGAATGGTTGAATTCCTTAACTAGGAATAGTATTGATTCTTGGACTAAGTGCAAAGATACTTTCATTGGAAAATACTATCCTCCTGCTAAGATTATATCTATGAGAAGTGAAATAATGAAGTTTAAACAACTTGATAATGAACATGTTGCTCAAGCTTGGGAAAGAATGAAATCTTTGGTTAAGAATTGTCCCACTCATGGACTGACTGCTTGGATGATCATCCAAACCTTTTATGCAGGATTGAACTATTCTTCAAAGAACGTATTGGACTCTGCTGCTGGAGGTACCTTTATGACCATCACATTGGGTGCTGCAACGAAACTTCTAGACAATATGATGGTTAATTATTCTGAATGGCATACCGAGAGAGCTCCACAAGGTAGGAAGGTAAATTCTGTTGAGGAAACCTCCTCCTTGAGTGATAAGATTGATATTATTATGTCTATGCTTGTTAATGGGAAAGCCCATATTGATCCAAATAATGTTCCTTTAGCCTCTTTGGTTGCTCAAGAAGAGCAAGTTGATGTGAACTTCATAAGAAATAACAACTTTGACAATAATGCTTATAGGAGTAATTTTGGTAACAACAATTATAAGCGATATCCCCCAACAATGGTAATGCTTATGGAAATTCTTACAACAATAATAGGAGTGCTCCCTCTGAACTTGAAGTTATGCTTAAAGACTTTATTAGTAAGCAAATTGCTTTCAATAAAACTATTGAGTAAAAACTCTCTAATGCTGAAAGAAATATAGCATCTTTGGCTGAAGCTCAATCTTCTTTGAATAAAATGGCTGCTAAACCTGAAACTAATGATAATCCCTTTGCAGCTACTAATGCCATACAAGTAAGAATTGATGAAAATGTTAGACTATTAGCTGAATTACATGCTAAGTGGGAAAGAGAAGATGAAATTGCTAGAAACATTAGTGTTTCTACTATTACCACCACTAGTGTTGAGGCTAGTAATAGTTCTACTACTTTAGATGATAAATTTGATTTTGATCTTGATGGTTGCAATATCTCTGAAGTTATTAAGTTCCTACAAAAGCTTGCTAAAAGTCCTAATGCTAGTGCTATGAACATGGCCTTTACAAAACACATTACTGATGCTCTCATAAAGATTAAAAAAGAAAAGATGAAACATAAAGCTTCTATTCCTATAAAACAAGAAGATGGTTGGGAACCCATCATTAATATGAAAGTGAATGACTTTGATTTCAGAGCTTTATGTGATCTTGATAGTAGTGTTTCTATTATGCCTAGAAGGATTTATGATATGCTTGATTTGCCTCCACTTGAAGATTGTTATTTGAATGTCCCACTTGATGATATTGCTAAAAATAAACTCATGGGGAGTTTTAATGATGTTCTTATTATGGTTAACAATTCCTATGTCCCCGTTGATTTCTATGTTTTGGATGTTGAATGCAATGCTTCTTGTCCTATTACTTTGGGAAGACCTTTTCTTAGAACTATTGGTGCCATCATTGATATGAAAGAAGGCACCATTAAATATCAACTCCCACTCAAGAAAGGTATAGAACACTTTCCTAAAAAGATAAAAAATATTTCGTTTGCTTCTCCTATGAAAACAAAATTTGGTCTTAATGCTTCTTCATTTGAGAACACTTGATTTTTTCTTGCTTCTTATGCCTAACTTAAAGGCGTTAAAGAAAAGTACTTATTGGGAGATAACCCAAAAGTTTTAGATGAGTCTTGGAAGTTATTGCCTCTGTAATAACCTCTCCTTATCCTTTTTATTTACTTTTTGTGCCAAGAGTAACCTCTAACGAGAGAGAAGTAATGATTGGGAAAGTTACTGTCCCGAAACAGATTTCTGTGCTTCGCCGTAAAAATTCGTGTAAAATCTCTGTACGTCTTTTTGAGGCGTGAATTTTTGTGCTTCTTCCCTAGGTTGTCTAACTTTCGTTAGTTCATCACTTTTTGATTTGAGCAACAGAAGGTCTTCAAAAAAATTCGTCTTTACCTGCTGGTCTGTTTTGAAAGATTTCTGCCATTTTCTGCATTTGCTTGTTGTTGTTTCCTTTTTGAGTTCTTTTGGGGAATTAAGCTTTTTGAGGGAAGTGCTACAGTAGATAGTGTTCTAATGGAAGTTTATTTGGTGTTATAACTGAACCTTAAGACTTATTTATCTTGAGTACACTAATGTTGCTAATAAAGATTGTGTGACGTTTTGTATGAAGGAAAATTTCAGGTGTATGGAAGGAATGAGTAACGAGATGAAGGATGGACTAAAGCTTAAGCTTGGGGATGCCACGTGTGTCACCCCAAGAAATATCCAAGAAGTACAAGCGTCAAAGCTTGGGGATGCCCAAGGCATTCCCTTCTTCATCAATAAAAATCCCAGGTTTCTTCTAAACGCTTCATTTCTATTGTTTCATGCACAGTTGTGTTTTTCTTGGAGCGTCTTCTTTTTCATTTTAGTTTTGGTTTTTCGTTTGCTTTTGTTTGCTTAGTTTTCTGAATAAATTGGTTGGACCCCCTCTTTCATACATTGGTTTGCAAATAGTTTGGTTTGGTTTTGGAAAAGAGTAGGAAAGTCCATACTTATGTGGTAAAAAGAGCTCTTTTTTACTGTGGCCTATGCTTTGTCATGCCATGCTTGATATTGTTTTGGCTTTATTCTTAGTATTATTTGTTGTAGCATGACTTGTTATAAACAATTGAGATTGCTTAATGTGCCTTGGATGAATCATGCGTTGTTTTAGCATATTAAAGCATAGTATAGTGGTATTCTCCTTTGATGCTTTATTTGGGTTGACTTGGTGCATGATCACACCATGTTATGACTATCTCAAGTCACCATAGCCTTTATGATCCTTTAGTTTTCAACTTGTAGTATCACTTTATGCTTTGATCAATGATGTTTTGTCGCTCTGCATGATTATGGCCATTATTGCTCTCTTAGTTTGTCGCTCCCAGTCTTTTGCTAGCCTCCACAACAAAGTATGAGTTCCACTCATGCATCCAACTCCCAAAACCAAGTTATTCCAAAGAGTACACTATACCTACCTACTAGCTTATGCTATTCCAAGTATATTCATGCTTTTGTTTACCTTCCAAATTAAACTTGTTATTAGAAAACTAGTGATTAAAGCTCTCACGAACTTGATGGCACACTTTACTTTTTTGCATCTAATAAACTTGAACCATTGGGTCCTTCTTTGTTGTGTATATGCTTGCGCTTTATAAGTTGAAATTAGCAGAACCATGTTTCATGGGGAACGCTTTCAACATTGCACTTGTACTTTGTACCCCGTTGATATCATGTTCTTTTGCTTACGGATCCCAACGGTGTGAAATAAAAGTGGAACTTGTAAGATCATGGAGTTTGTATGTGTGTTAGAGAAACGCCTGACCCGCTAGCCTAAGCCATGCCTAATCATGGTGGAAACTTGCAGCATCACCGTAATGAGCACTCTATGAAGCATCCTCAATAAAAACCTATGCAAATAGCAAATAAAAAGATCGCTGAGCTGCTCATTGTCTGTTTGCCTTGTCATTTTGATTATGGGAAAGCTCCCGTATCATGTGCAAGGGGTACCCCGTTGGCAGTTCTTAATGATACACACGTACTTACAATGACAAGAGCTTGCTCGTGACTAAAGTTGAGTAGCATGAGGTTCGGTCGTCGTAAGTAAGGGGCATGAGATTTCGGTTTATAACTTGTCAAGCATATCCTCTTAGTTGTGTCACTTTAACCTTAATCACCTTAAAGATGCTTATGATAGGGGCAATGAGAGCTGAAAGCTATAAGTACCATAATTTTTGGAAGCTCTTTATGAGACTTGAATCCCTACTTCCTTCTATGAAGGCCTTTCTTTTACTTTTATGTTGAGTCTCCACCTTCTACCTTTATGCACCTACTTTGAGAGCATAGTGGCCATTCTTAGTTCTATGTGCATTGACCCAAGACTAGTTGATTGATGCATATCTTGATATTGCTTGTTTTAAACTATTTGTATCTAGTCACTCTTATGAACTTTGAAGGTGTCCTATGCATTTATATTTGCTACTCTATTGAGGGACAAGATGAATACTATTATGATATGTTTTCTTTATGTGAAACAAACAAATGTCTTGCAAAGCATTGTTATTCATGAATCTTTTGTTTGTGCCTTTTCATGTTGCATCATAGTTTCTTTGTCTTATTGCTAGAACTTTGTCCTTCATGTTATGATTTAAGTACTATGATCCAGCTTTAATGTTTTACAAATACTTTGATCAAGTCTTTGATGGTGCATGTCACCTCAAAAATTATTCTTTCTTTTTATCACTTACCTACTCGAGGACGAGCAGGAGTTAAGCTTGGGGATGTTGATACATTGCAAATGTATCTATAATTTTTGATGTTCCATGCTTGGTTTTATCCACTTTCTTGTGTTTTGTCCACACTTTGGAGTACTTTTCATATGATTTCTTGGACTAACCTATTAACAAGAGTCACAGTGCCAGCTGCCTGTTTTCTGCGGTTTTTGGTTCTAGGAAAGTCAGAAAATGAATATTCTCGGAATTGGACGGGACAAAAGCCAAAGTGCCTATTTTTCCGGAAGTCATCAGATGCCAGAATACGAGACGGAGAGGGGCCAGGGGGCCACCACACCACCTGGCCGCGGGGCCCATCCTAGCCCGTGCCAGGGGGTGGTGTGGCCGCCTCCGGCACCCCCTCGGCCTCCCCTTCCGCCTATAAGATGCCCTCTGGACGAAAACCCTAAGTGCCCAATCAAAAATCCACGAAAGAGTCTGTAGCCGTCGTCGTCTCATCCCTAGATCAGGAGGGATCTGAAGCTCTTCCCAGCACCCTGCCGGAGAGGGGAATTCACCCTGGAGGCCTTCTTCATCACCATGCAAGCCTCCGGTGTGATGCGTGAGTAGTTCATCCTTGGACTACGGATCCATGTAGTAGCTAGATGGCTGGTTCTCCTCCTTTGTGCTTTCGTGTCTAGATCTTGTGAGCTCCGTTCATGATCAAGATCATCTATTTGTAATTCTGCATGTTGTGTTTGCGGGGATCTGATGGATATTGAGATGCTATTTCAGATTGATTATTGATTCTATCATGTCTTTGTTATTTGTGATCTTGCATGCTTTCCGTTGTTAGTAGCTATCTTGGCCAAGTAGATGCTAGCAACTCCAAGAGTTAGTATTTATGCTCGATAGTGGGTTCATGCCTCTGGTAATCTAGGGAAGTGACAGAAATCTCTAAGGTACTAGATGTGCTGTTGCTACTAGGGAGAAAACAACAATACTTTGTTCATAGAACAATCGTATTGTTTACTTTACACGCAGTTTGTAAAGCAATAATCCGTTGCTTGCAACTTAATACTAGAGGGGGTTCGGATGATAGCCTGAAGGTGGATTATTAGTCATGGATGCAGTTGGATGGCGGTCTATGTATAATGTTGTAATGCCCAATCAAGTTCCAAAGGAGTCTTTATTATTAGTATATGCATGTATTGCTTTCTCGATGTTTGTCAATTGTCCCGCTGTAATTTGTTCACCCAGCATGTTATCTATCTTAAGGAGAGCCACCTCTAGTGAACTATGGATCCCGATCCTTTTCTTTACATACAATCTATAAACTGTTTACTTCTTTGTGTTTACTTTCTGCAAACTATTACTTCTTTCCATTCGATACGTTTAATCCTTTGTTTTCCGCAAAACACGGTGATATTGACAACCTCATCGCAAGTTGGGGAAAAGTTCTGTGGTTGTGTTGCGCAGGTCTCCATGTTGCTACTAGCACCAGTAGTGCGCCCTGCCAAGGCTCAGCTAGCAACACCTTTGGGTGTTTCCTTGCTCCTACTGGTTCGATTAAACCTTGGTTTCATAACTGAGGGAAACTTGCTGCTGTGCTCATCATACCTTCCTCTTGGGGTTCCCAACGAGCTCTACATCAACCATGCACCAGCACTTTTCTGGCACCATGCATTGAGCCATCAGAGTTCATTTGTCATTTGGATTTGCATTGTTTTTTAGTCTATCCATAGTAGTTTCTCCATCCCAGACCTGTTCCAATGACAAAACCTGCTCATCTAGCCACACATTTGTCCAACAAACTTGTTCGGTGTTTTTGGTCGAAGGGGGCTGGATAGTCCGTTGTATACAAACCGGGGTATCAGGCTTGCCTGGACTCTCCGCTCTGTACACTCCAGAATATCCGCCCGGCTCGAACACTCCAGCATGTTTCGCCCGGACTATCCGGCCTCAGTGGTTTCAAACTCGGATTGAGGGAGCCAAGGAGAAGAGAACGGTTCAGTCCTTCTTCTCCCCGACTCCCACTTCCTCCCAACCCACTCCTCCTCCTCCAAGAACGCCACCTGGAAGGCTCCTCTGGCCCAGATCTAGCCGCTAACGCCGGCCATTACCTCCCCTCCATCGCTGGGCCCTCTTCTCCACTGGTGGAGCTCACCATGGACGTTGGTACTTGCCCTTCCTCTCTCCTTCTCTAGGGAAACCCTAGATAATTTGTTGAGGGCCTGATAATGCTAGTATTCATGTATCTATCCCCCTAGCGTGCAATATGTCCCCTTGAAGTAATCTTAGAAACGTCGATCTGGAGTGTTTGTCCCGATTGATCTTCCTCGCACTTCCCAGGAAAATACCAAGGCTCTAGCCAAAGTCTCCAGTGCGTATGCGTTGGACATTCTGGTCCAGCCGGAATATCCGGTTCTTACACACCGGAATGTCCGGTGCCAGCGGAGTCTCTGGGGTGTTTTTCCTAGATAGTCTGACGAAAATCAGTCGGTTGTTGTTATCTGTTTGGCATCTCCTGGACAAATGTGCTTACCCCCTATGCTACCTCCCTCCTCTGATTACATAGGTGGTTCTCGTCCTTGCCGGTCTTGGGCAAGTCAAAAGGCCCATCCTAGCGTGTTCCGATATGATGAAGAGCCTGAAATTCATGTTGATCTAGCTGTGGTCAGGCAGTCAACTCGTGAGCGTGCAGCAGCAAAGGAAGAAAAGATCAGGCGACTGAAAAGGGATGAAGCCAAGTGAATCAAGTTTGAATATTTTACTACCTTGAAAGGGATGAGCACCGAGGAGTTTGAGGATATGCGGATTCAACCATTCTATGCTCATCCTCAGACCTCCCCTGACGATCATTTCTGGTGGAATGAGCAATTTCTTCTTTATACCAAGGTGATGAGTACCTTAAAGACTCTTGTGGTTCCTATGGAGTGGTTCGAGCTAGAGAAGCTGCGGGCTTCCTCTTATTTTGATGATGCTCTATGGGTAACCGATAAGATGGGACTACACACCATGTTTCTAGCATAGGAAGACTAACACTGACTCGGTTCATTAGTTCTATGCCACAGTGGTGTTTGGTGATTCAGTGGACATTCCTCTTGAGTGGATTTCAGGCAACACAAGGTGTTGTTCTAGCGTGATGCATTTTGCAGGTATCCTTGGTTTGCCTTTCAACCCCAATGCTCATAGTGGTGCAAGGATGCATGCTCATGGTCAGGCATATGACAAGAAGATGTTGGATCTGAAGGGAATATGCCCGAGAGGCAATAGTAAAGTAGTTATGATCGTATTCATATTTATGATAAATGTTTGTTTTGCATGCTATAATTGTATTGATTGGAAACGTTAATACATGCGTGTTTAATAAACAAATAAAGGGTTCCTAGTTATGCCTCTCATATAAACTATCTCGTTGATTAACAATATGATCAAGGTTTCTCGATCATGGACATTGGATATTGTTAATAATGAGGTCACAACATTGGTTGAATAGTGTGATGAACATCCATTTGAAGTATAGCAATACGATCAAAGTCATTGTGTTTAAATTTCTATAACATCATACAAAGTAACTTTAGTCCTTAGACCATGACATCTTGTCAATCACTAACACTGAAAGAGTAACTTGATAACATCAAATGTCACACAGTAACAGGGTGACAATAAAGGTGGGTTCAGATACTCCAAATATGGTATGTAGAGGCTCATGGATCAAGAGTGGGATTTGTCCATCCTGATGACGGAGAGATATACTCTGGGCCCTCTCGGTGAATCACATTGATGTATCTTGCAAGCAAGTGCTAAGATCACTAGAATGTTATATCACGGGAACGAGAAAAGAGTACTTGTCGATAACAAGATCAAACTAGGTATGGGGATAGCGATGATCAAATCTCGGACATGTAATATATCACGAGACAAAGGGATTTAGTTACAAATGTTAAAGGTTCACACGATCATTGGAGTCATCGTTGAATGTGTGGGAGTCAGTATAGATCTCCAGGTCCCGCTGTTGATTATTGGTCGGAGAGGGGTATCGATCATGTCTGCATTATTCACGAACCGTAGGGTGACACACTTAAGGGATATCGACACCATTTGGAGAAAATATGTTTCAGATAAATATTAAGAAAGCGATGGAATCATTTCGATGGAAACCGGAATTGTTTCGGGTGAAATTGTAGAAACTGGTTTTGCATGTGATATTGAAATGTTGCAGGGGTTTTATGTGAATGTTTGTTAATTAAAGTAATTAATGGAATTCTGAATAAAATAAATAAAATAGTTTTATTTAATGAGAGCTTGCATTAAATTTGGTGGAAATTTAATGCATGTGAGTGGACATGTGAGTGGAGGTGTGTTTATGTGAGTGGGAGCTCCACCCACATGAATGAGGGATAGGTGGGGGCACCCACCATGGCTGGAGGCCATGCCCCTTGGGCAGACCCCTCCCCTATATAAGGAGCACCTCCTCCTCCACTCCCACACCTCCTAGTGAAGGATCTCTCTCCCCCTCTAGAAATTATTCCCCATGGTCTTGGATTAGCGAGATACATGTTCCAAGTGGCTTTGTTTGAAAAGAATCGATGCTTCCGCTGCATCACTGGAGCAAGGACGTGGAGGTTGTCGGGGTACCGGACGTGTGTGCGATCATGGATGCACCGCTGCTTTGCGGTACTGGACTTGCTGGTGCTGGACCTGCTGGACTCACTAGACTTCATCACGATCTTGAGATCGTCAAGTGTACGACTACATCATCCATGAGTACAACCTCGTAATGCTTTGTTGCTCTTCAAGGGTATGTTATCTATGGATGTATATCCACTCGTTGACTGTATCTAGGTAGATAGATCTTGGTGCTTAGTTGTTCACATTGTAGGAAAAATTGTTTTCTATGTTGCGAACCTAACATGCTCCTATTTATTCTCAGAATGGTGGTTGGCCAAACTACCAACATCAATCTCCTCTATAATATTCTACTTCGTATGTTCCGCCACACTATTACTCCCAAGGTGGGCAACAAGGACGAGATGAGAGGTGCTGAAATCAACCTCATTGCCCATGCTCACTCATTTTATGCTCTTGGTCCAAACCATGAATGTGGTTCTATTGATATCATGGACTTCATCTACCAGGATATGTACAAGTGCATTATGGACAAGAAGTGTCCTCTCTATGCCCCTTATGTGATGAAGCTCATCCTTGCTCAAGCTCCTCCAACTACTTTGCTCCACTCCGACCTCATGAGGCACAAACCATCCAAGCTTCAGAGAAAGGAGGCTCCTTCCTCCAAGGCACCCCGTGGCTATCCCTTGTCCCACGCTATCTTTGAGCATGAGGATGAAGATGATGATGATAGTGGTGATGAGTCCGAGGAAGTGCAGGAAGTTGTGTCATGTGGCCCTCACATGAAGCATGCTAGAAATGTATACCGTTTTGACACCACTTGAGCGAAGTGCATCAAAAGGTGAAGAAAGCTTCTTGGTGGAAGAAGCTACTCCTGTGTCAGAACATCGACATCCGCCATGGTTAGTATGATGCCTACAAGGCCAACAAGAATGTCATGAAGAAGCTCAAGAAGATCATCCAGCCCATGGACATTGACTCCTACCAGCAGGTTTCAAATGGTACACTCTCTTATGGTCACTGGAGCCAGGGTCGTGTGGATTGGTCTTTGTTTGAGGATGTGTCCTCCTCTTCTTGCCCTCATGGCAAGGAGAATGCTCAAGATGATGATGAGAATGAGGATGAGTATGGCGATGAGGACGATGAGGATGACGAGGACTTCAGTGGCTAGAGTCATCTTGGGATGCTTTAGTGTTGCTCTTTTCCCTTTTTAGCGTCTCGATGCCAAAGGGGGATAAGTAGCCCCATATTAGGTTGCTATCGGGGATTTGCATGGGTACACAAGCTTCTCATTCATTCGATTTGCCTCTTTGAAGCTTGTGTCTTTATTTTATCCGTATGTGAACTATGTCGTGTTGAACTCCTTTGTGTGTGGTAAGACATATGTGCCCGGCATCTTTATCTTGTTAAAGACTATGTTATGCTCATGATGTTTCAGTCTAGTCTTTATCCTAGTATCTTGTCTTACCTCATCAATTTATAAACTCTAGAGTGGGTATTGATCCTAGTTTGTGTGATATTGTATTCAAATGCAAGCTTAAAATGGTCACACATCTAGGGGAAGCCTCTCTTTTTTTTGTAAATTATTTGTTGCTATGATTATTGCTTATCATCTATGCAAATCCTTGGGTTGTCATCAAACACCAAAAATGGGGAGATTGAAAGGGCATTTTTGACCTTCATATGTTTTGATGTTTGTTAACAACACTAGGAAAGTTTAATCATGTGCTAAAGTGTTTCAGGGCAAAATTGTTTTGTCAGCATACTATTATATTGTTGCTCCCTCAAAGGGAAAATAGGATTCTAGGTGAATTGTTTTAAAGAGGATTCCAAGATTTCTTTGTGTGCGAAAATGAGTTTTGCCGGACTATCCGACTGATTCCGGTCGGAGTATCCAGCCCAGCCGGAATGTCCGGTTGGTTCTGGTCGGAGTGTCCGGCCTTGGATTTCCTCAAGTTTTTGCCATGAGGTTGTTTCCATTCTAATGCCCATATTGGAGTCCACCTAGACTCCAGTCGGATTCTTTGAAGATTCGTTGCAAGGCTGGAATCTCTAGGGTGGCACAACCGGAGTATCCGGCCCAGGCCGGAATGTCCGGTGGGTTTCAGCCGGACACTCTGGGTTAAGTGGCTCCAATGACTACATTTCCTAGGGCCCTATATAAAGGCCCCTTCTTTCACATTGGACAACTACTCATCCCCAACCTCAAGAACCCTAGAAGCTAAGCCACCAAATCTTCAAGATCTCCTTACTTAACCAACCAAAGTCATTGATCTTTTGAGAATCGAAGGAGGAGACACTGATCTACATCTTCACGAAGCGATTTGCATTTCCCCCTCATTCACTTGAGGGGCCCCTTGTTCTAGTGTTTCTTAGGAAACCCTAGGTGGTGTTTTTAGTTCTAACTTGCTTGTTGTAATTGTGGTAGCGAGCCTTGTACTTGGAAGCCTCTGTTCCTTTGTGGAAGTTGCTCAAAGCTTGTTGTAAAGGCGTCAGTTGCCGCCTCGAAGGGTACCGATAATGGAAAAGTGGACTAGGCCATTTGTGGCAGAAGTTCACCAGAATAGGGTGAGGCCTTTGTGGCATGGTGGTCTTAGTACCGCCCACCCCTCCAACACAGACGTACTTCCCCTAAAAAGGAAGGAACTATGGTGAATCAAATACCATTTCCCTGCGTGCTCCACTCTCGGTTACCTCTTTCCTCTTATCGTTCCTTTACTTGTGTTGTGCTATTTGCTAGGTTTTCATATAGGTAAATTTACCTTAGTTGCATATCTAGAGAATTTACCTTGGTGTCAAGCCTAAATTTAATAACAAGTAAAATTTGGAGTAGCACCTATTTACCCCCCCCCCCTATTTGTGCCCATAGGATCCATTTCACTTGGTCTCTCCTATCTCAAGGATTCTAGTAGTGCTTGGTCTCTCCCCTTTGGGATCCTACTTGGTTGCTACTCTCTCCTTGATTTTGGATTCTTCCATTTGCTTGCCGATCTCTCCTCGGGTGATTCTATCGCAAGGTCTCTTACCTAGGATTATATTGGATTGGTTGTTCGAACCAATGGGAGAAAATCAAATAGTTTTTTTTTGTGTTTGTATCTTTCCCTTGCGTTCGAGTGAGTTCATCATGTTCATCGGGCTTCCCCTCACTCCCTGCCTCAGATCCATGAAGATCGGGCCACCCCAAGGGTTGATCCACAAGGAGGCCCATAACACGAGGTAGTAACTCACCATGGATTAGGACATTCATGGCGCTCGCCGCTTGGCTCTCATCCATTTTGTGGACCACCTCGTGAGCAGCCTGCCCACGAACAAAATTCGCCCAGACTGGGAATTCACTTAGTCAGTCGTGTCGAATGATAGTGGCCCACTATGCATGCCCGACGAACCGTCGTGGCCAGCCTGGTTGTGGTCTATGTGAGTGCGGGCTATGTCATTGGTGACGATGGGCGAGAAAACTCTTGCAACATCAACCAGGTGGATGACCTCATTCTCGCTGATCTCAGGAGAAGAAAAATAAGATGGAGGATGCGACGACAACCCAAGGCTACCGGTGTCCTCGAAGAAGCCCAACGACGAGGAGGTATTGTGGCGGGCATTATTGCTCTACTATATGTCGCCGTCTTGGCTTTGGTTGTACGCCGTCATCAACTCCTCCTGCACTGCTTCCTTCTTTCTCTCCAAGGCACGACCGCAGGGGACATTGAGGTCAACGGTGACTACCGCCCTTGAATCCAAGATCTTTTGCCACTCCACTACCGGCATGTCGTCCGACTTCACGGTGAAGTGCTTCTTGTGCGGCTTATGGACCTACTGCATCGTGTTGGCGATGGAGTGGTGGGGACACGTGGAGCATCTGCGACAGCGATGGCATGAGGCTGGAATGGGCGGGAAGGAGCGGTTGCATGGGAGCAGGAGTGGAAAATGGAATTGGGATGTAGTGGGCTGCTTATATGGCTGGTAAGGGGCCCGGCGTTCGCTTTCCAGCATGGCGGTGGTTCCCGACAGCCCCAAACCTAGCCCCTGGTTGACACGGGCGACAAGGGGGTGTCGAACAAATTGGAGGGTGGCCCAATCCATCAGGACCAGTTGGGCCTCCGGGGTGGCTGTTTATGGCCTCCACCCCAACTCCATTAGGGGCCGGGATGGGAGCATTGATGGATATGCTCTAAGAAAGCAAGGAAACAAGTCATGAGTGGAGCTAAGAGCATCTCTAGCAGACTCCTTATCCGCCCGGCCCTAAAAACGCGTATAAGGGTCTAGAAAACATGTTTTTCCCTCTGTGATGGCTAGGACGGAACATACCCCATATTTGCGATCCGTAAAAGCGAATATTCCGTTTTGATTCCAGCGTCTCTTTGTCGTCTCTGTCTATATGTGCCCGTCAAGGGCCGGTCCATACACACTTGCACACTCTCTCCTTCCCGCTGCCATGGAGAGGCCCACCCTAAACTTCTACAAGGTTGTGATGTTCGCCCACTACGACATCCTCGCGCCACCACGCGTGATGCTTCCGGATGGCTTCGAGCTCAGCTACGCCGATGTGCTCGTGCCACTGCTATTGCGCGGCAATGAACTGACGATGCAGATCGAGGAGCGTCGTTGCCACCTGCCGGAGTGGAAGAGGGCAATGGCCAGATACTCACCCACGAGCGTGTACTGCCCGAAGCATTTCAAAAAGGAGCAAAGGGCGGAGCTTTCCCTATGCGTCGTTCATGGGCGGCGGGTCCACCCGGATCTCCGGAACAATGAAGGGAGAGAGCGATTCTGGGCCATTTGTGGCCGCACAATCTACACTGTCATCGAGACGGCGCATCACGAAGAGTTCTTGAGGAGGGCGAACGATGTCGGTATCGTCGAGATCGGTTCCTATGTGGAGGAGGCTGACGGCGAAGCGGAGGATGAGGAAGGGCAGGCTGAGAACCAGGTTGATAACGAAGACAGCGAAAGCGACATAGTGGATTAGGATTACTTTTTAACCCTTCATTGTATGGTAGCTTGTACTTGGACTCAGTGGAACAGAGAAGCTTATTTAATCCATGACCACTGTCTCCGCCGCGAGCCAGATCTCCATCGCATGGCAACCTCAGTCAGAACGTGGGTCGGGAACGGCGGCGGCGGCCTTCTCCCCGGGAGGAATCGGCATGGCACGGCCTGAATCGACGAGGGCGCGAGCTAGTGGAGGCGGAAGTTGGCAGCGGAAGGAGGGGAACAAGCTGAAATGTCCCTCCCGCCAAGAGTTTCTAGCGATAAGGGCTAGCGTCGGGTCGGAGACGAAACCCGTGTATCTATGGCCGGGGGGGAGGGGTGTTTTTCTCGTCCCTCTTAAAAAAGTTTAAAGGCCAGGGTGTTTTGAGGTGTCTCGTCCGGCATCTTTTTCCAACTAAAATCATAAAGTTACGGTTATCTTAAGGTTTTAAAATGGATAAGGGTTATGCTAGAGATGCTCTAACATGAGTAGGAGGAAGTCGGGATGGCCATGGGATTTTCACACTAGAGTTAGATAGTCCCGATAAAATAAAGGGTTTTGTACCAAGTTTATAGTTATTTCATACATATGAGTTTATACATGAGCTGGATGCTTTGCATTAAGAGAGAAAATAAATCTTTCGCTGCAGTTCCACCTGGATTAAATTACTTTGTCCTTACTAGAATTCGCCGTTCATCATTCCACGTTCTCATAGGTGGACCTAATCATTCCTAAGCCTAGCCACCCGAGGCCGGCAAGTCTAGCAATTTGTTGAAAAAGTAGCAATTTGAATAATTCTTGGTTCCGTCCAACACGTTCTCCAAGTCGTAGTCAGATGGCCTACCGTCCTCTCAAAACTGCAATGCTTTACAGGAGTCGGAACCAAGATTTGTTCGTCTGTTGTTGTGAATTATCGCTATTCCCTCTGATCCAAATTAATTGACTTGCATTTGTCTAGATTCTGATGTATCTAGACATATTTTAATATTAGATACATATAAATCTAGATAAATTCAAATTAATTAATTTGAATAATAAAAGACGGTTAGTGACAGAATTCGTATCAATGTTTCAAGAAACATCCAACAGTTGTTCCTTGCTCTTAAAAGTAAACCAAATAAAAAATCTAGGGTCCATTTTTAGGACCTGTAACCTTAAAAAACAAATAGAAATTCAATGTTTGCACTAAATACAAACTATAATCTATACCTAATAATAAAATACGGATTGTTTCTTCCGGTCCAATATTTTTTTGGACTCTTTTACCCGTCCACCAAACCCCATATTGTCACCCATACCACCGGCAAGGAAAAAAAAACAGACTCTTTTACCCTCCCACCAAACCCTATATTGCCACCGATACCACCGGTAAGGAAAAAAAAACCACCACAGGTGAAAGATATATCTCCGCTGGATTGTGGTATGATCGAGATTAAATTCCTATAGGTCGATCGAGGGCTTGCGATCGCCCTTGACCTAGCTCGCCAATGCGGGGATCCACGAGATCCCTGTATAAAACGCTAACCTACCCTACACCGATCGCTGCCGCCGCGAGAAAACAGGAGAGCAGCCGCCGCGAGAAAACAGGAGAGCAAAGGGGATGTAGCCGCCTGCCTTGGGTTTCGGCAATACCGCCATCGCCACCACCGGCATGATCTCTTGATACCCCGCCTCTGGATTTGGCTGCCATGTTCGCCAAAGGCGGCAAATACGTCGTCGGCCATCATCGAGAGATGGAGTCTAGATTGTTCAGGCAAGGCTTGCGCTCGAAATCATGGATCATCGTGATTCGTGACGCGGTATCCTGGACCTGGAACTCGCTCATCTACGAGTATGCCCAGCACGGAGGAGGCGCGCGACCTCACCGGTGGCGGTGGTGTCCTCGGTTGTCGCCATGGCGGGTGCATGCGTTCGTGGTGGAGTCATCGGTGGTCGCCATGGCAGGTGTATGTGTCCGCGTCCGTTCTGCTCATCTCGCAGAGCGAATTCTGCGCTGGAGTAGGCCAGCCTCATGTCGGTAGGGAACTCCTCGCTTGGAGCATAGCCCTGAACCTGCCCAAATCCAACCATGAAAGTCCCAACCCCACCGCGATGCGTAAAACTTAGCCAGCTCCTGCTAGTGCCGTGCTGTTCCAGCCTCCATGTAGTGAAGGGGCATGACGTGGCTCACTTGAGGGCGCTCGAGATTTTGGAGGCGGACATCATGGTCATGGTCATGAACTTCATAGTTGCAGCAGAGCTCGCTGCAGATCTGCTCTGTTTTTGGATCTAGCGGAGATTGCAGTGCACATAAACATGAGCGTGAAGATGTTTAAGTAGTATACTAACATGTTCCAAATCAGCTTCCTGGCTTTGTCCTAATTTTTTGGGCCTTCTCGTTGACTGTATTAGCCGTGATGCTCAAGTGGGCTTTCGGTGGGGTGCGCTACTGCTGTCTGCTAGCTATTTTTGTTGTTGTATCGCTAATTGATATGCCCTTCTTTTGCAAATTTTACAGGTTCTGTGCCAAAATCAAATGAGTTGTTGCTCATGCCTTCTGATTCCTTGCTGCCGAAGTAAGCCACCAGAACTCTAGAAGCATAAGGCCTGCAAGGACGACGGGCGAAGGAGATTAGCTGGTGAGCTACTGGCCTATCAGCGTATCCTAACCACCAACGACTGCTCTGTATAGAAGGGGAATTTCAAAAATCCATGCCAGCTTTTTTCTCAGTTATCATTTGGTAATACCATAAATAGTGTCTATGCATTCAAAATTCTTTCTTCAAAGACAACCAGAGTTCACTAATCTTTCTCCTGTGTTGGTAACTAAAATTCAGATATATATATATATATATATATATATATATATATATATATATATAGGAAGAAAAATACTTCTTACTCCTGGGCGTAGTTACACTCACGACTCACATACTCTCATACGTAAGTATACGTGATACTTTATCAGTTTGAGTATATTCATATACTACATCTAAGATACTTCAAATGAAGTTACATGAAAAAATGCAAGTAAAGTCATAGTTTGCACTATATTTCTGAAATACCCTTTATATTTGTACGTAAAATAACAGTATGTAAAAAACTTGTACATACTACCTCAAAAGTAGTATATATACTACCAAATAGTCTTATAATTGTTCATACTACATGTATATACTTTTCGGTATGACATATACTACCTAGATGGTGTGAAACACACGTGGGTGTAGTTATACCCGGAAGTAGTATGAATATGTCATATATATATATATATATATATATAGGACATATTTATACTACTCCCAGGGGTAGTTACCCCCTACCTATTTACCCACCACGTGTTCCCATCGTAACACCAGCAGCGATCTGGGTTTTGAGCGCGTATCAGAGACCCGTTAACCCACGTCTAGGATATTTATCGCCTGGGGAAAAAAATTCATAGATAAACAAAGGCTGATTTTTAGGAAGTATGGTACGTGCTCAGCTGGGTCGCTCTCTATACATTCCAGGCCAATACTCCCTGCTTCGTCCCAGAAGCAACATCAAAAAATTCTAATCTGGAATTATGGTGAGACGTGATGGATCAGAGGATGAACCCACACATCACGATTCCCCTTGCGTAAGTACTAGAAATTCTGGAAGTATCCATCGGTACTTCTTTTTCAATCTGAAGTATCCATCCTAATACTAGTTTTCAATCTAGAAGTACTAGTAGTAGATCGTGAGTTCAATTTTCAGTCTCTTACTTCTAGTTTTTTTTGGCAGGCACTACAATAAAATGATGGATGTAATCAATAGAATTGATGATCTGGCTTCGGCAATCCTGCTGCATGAACGAATAATTACAGCGCTTCGTAATGGGATAGATGGAAGAGTTCATGTTACCGCCGATGGAGTGAGATTGAAGAATTGCAGCGCATGCGGGCGTCCAGGCCACAACATCAGAACATGTGGACGGGGCTCTGGATAGAAGACAAATCATTAGATAGGCATTATATTTGTTGGGAAATGCAAGGATTTGAGATTATTAGTATTGGCGAATTGATAAGCCTTAATTTGAAATTTTTATTTCCTTTTAGTATCCAATTTATTGTTCTAGTCGATGTAATTTTGCAGTATTGAAAGTAATAGAATCGTTGGTTTATTTTTTGTGATTTTGATTTTGTGTTGTGCTTAAATATATTTAAATTTGTAATCCTAAAGATTAAGTGAGTCAAAATTGTCTAGATTTTTTATGTATCAGTATAAAAATGCATGCAGCTACATGCGAATTAAGACAAATCCGAGTCTGTTGTTTTCGAACAAATGTCTATGCATGTATGTTAATTAGTTTTCTCTACTACGGTAATACTATTTTTGATTAATTATGGAAGTATTTAGTATTTGTGTATGTTAGCAAGGAGTATGATGTATTTTTTTAGTAAGGTAGGAATGCTGGTAAAGTATTGAGAAATAAGTAGACGGGAAAATATGTGGTATGCGTCCGTCATGTAGAACTATAGATTTTAATTGGACAGTCGTAGTCAAATACACTTTTTGTACCTGAATGCTGACACGTTGAAATAACCGAGTATTTTATTAAAGATAATGTACAGAGTTGGTCCTTTTTTTTTCAAAACCATGGTCCACGTAGGGAACGTAACAATATCAGGTCCTATCTCTGCAATTCTGTTGGCGGTGGTACATGAACGGGTAGTTCGTGCGCATTGTTTAGCCACTTTGACGGGGAATGACGGGGAATGTGATTGAGCGTGGAGCGGAGTTGTTAGGAGTTTGTTTAGCTGGATAAGTTGCCGAGAATAGGAGGTGCCAACAGTTGTCAGTACAAAGTATTTTCATTTTGCCTAAAGGTCTATCGTTAGTGCGAAAACTTCATTTGTGGATGGTATGGAACCTGCACTGCAATTTGTAGGAGACATGGGAGATGCCAACATGGAAGATGCCCAGCTGACGTTTCCTCTTGAAAGGTAATCCATTAAACATTTCTGAAGTAATTGTCGCAGTGTGTGTACATACATTTGGGTCTTTGGTAACTCATATTTTTCTGTGGGACGTAGGATGGTGGTGGACGAGGAGGTAGTCGAGGATGCAATTCCGCTGGAGTATTCTGATCCTGAAGTCGTGGAGCCAAAATTAGGGCAGACATTTGTACAGGAAACTGATGCATATGCATTTTATAACCTCTACGCCAGATTTCATGGGTTCGGCATCAGGCGCCATAAGAAACGAGAGGCCAAGGGGGCGGTGAAGACGATGCAAGAGTACTGCTGCGTGTGCCAGGTAATTAAGTATGCTAGCAGTATATCCCCGCCAAACATTATGAGCATTTGATTTTAGCCAAATCCGAGTAGTATGTTTAAATCTGCGCCTCATTTTTTTCCTTTTTTTGCATCTTGTTTTGACAGGGTCGAGATAAGAAAGTTATAGGTCCATCAACCAGAGTAGGTTGTCCTGCAATGATTAGGATTAATCGTTCGTCAGAGCAGCAAGAATGGATGGTAACAAAGTTTGTTAGCACACACAACCATGAACTAAAACGGAAGTTGGGTGTCAATAAAAACTATAGGTCCCATAGTTTCATTGATGATGGGACAAAAGCTATCGTGGAAGAGATGGTAGATAAAGGCATGCCATCTACAGGCATGTATGGATTAGTTGCAGGTATGCATGGAGGCCCTTCCTTGGCCCCTTTTACAAGGAGGGCAGTTAACAGACTAGCTTATGCCATAAGAAAAGATGAATCAAGTGATGATGTTCGAAAACTTTTAGATTACTTCCGTGAATTACAGAGCCGTAACAAAGACTTCTATTACGATGTGCAGTTGGATGGGGCTAATAGGATTAGAAATATATTTTGGACTCATGCATTGTCTCAGCTAAATTTTGAGCATTTTCGTGATGTGGTAACTTTCGATACTACATACCAGACAAATTTGTATAACATGCCATTTGGTATTTTCCTTGGTGTAAACAATCACTTCCAAACATCAGTGTTTGGTTGTGCACTGCTCAGGGAGGAAACAATTGAATCCTTCAAGTGGTTGTTCAATTCTTTCACCAAAGCAATGAATGGGAAGAAGCCTTCAGCGATCTTGACAGGTAATGTATTACAATCTAGTATCAGGTTTATAATTGAATGGATTATTGTTGGAGTTTTCTAGTGGTTAGAAGTTTGTAGTACTTGCCATACTCTATCTGTTACCATTAGAAGTATGTAGTAGTGTATGTACTCAATTAACAATAGTAGTATGCAGTACTGTATGTACTCTAGTTTTGATCTGGAGTATGAAGTATGTTTTCATGCTTGCCCCTGATAGTGCTTATAAAATGCAGACAATTGCCATCAGATGGAGGTCGCCATCAGTGAGGTATGGCCTGATGTTGTGCACCGGGTCTGCAAATGGCATATACTGAATAAAGCTAAACCGAATTTAGGTGTTTTGTACAGTAAACAAAGCAAGTTTAAGGGCGAATTTCACAAAATTCTGAATGAAACTAATACTGTTGATGAGTTTGAAAGGGGTTGGAGTTATTTAATGCGGGAGTATGATCTTGAGTCATGTACTTATCTGAGGAGAATGTGGGATATGAGGATTAGGTGGGCACCTGTGTATTTCAAATCATATTTCTTCGCCAAAATGTCAACAACTCAGCGGAGTGAGAGCATGAATCATGTACTAAAGAAGTATGTCACGCCTTCTTCTTCACTTAATGGATTTGCTAAGAGGTATGAGAGATTCTTTTATGACAGGATAAATGAGGAGGATACCGAGGAGTTTTTTGAGGTATGTATTCAAGAGGACATTTTTTGGTGTATGTTGACAACAAGACGAAAACTTGTAACGGTAATGCTAAATTTAAATGTCCTCATTTTGTAGGGGAAAGTAAGTACAGGAACAACCTCCCCACTGGAAAAACACGCAGCACGAGTTTACACAAGAGGTGCATTCGCAAAGTTCAAGGAGCAATTTGGCTGGAGTTTGCATTATAAGGTTGAAACAACCACGAACGAGAGGCAGCTTCTCCTGGTACGTATTGGTGACAATAATATGCAGAATTGGTCAAGGAAAGTGTTAGAGGTGGAAGCAAAAATTGAAGAAAATGAATTTTCTTGTGTCTGTAAAATGTTTGATCATATGGGGATACTGTGCCGCCACATACTAAGGGTAATGCGAACATGTTTCATTGTTTCGGATCAATTTTGGAAAGCTAGTTGCACGTCTAAATGTCAAAATATTTTTTCCTATGTGCAGGTGATGGTTCAATATGGAATGAGTGAAATTCCTAGAAAGTATCTGAAAAAAAGATGGACAAAAGAAGCAAGAGACTCGGTACCAGAACACTTGAAGGACTATATGAAGGATACAGATGCATCTGCGTCTAGAGCATATCGACATAGCTTACTCCACACGGCTGCACTTGATATGATCATGCTTGGAGATACTAACCCTGAGACATACAAGAAGACAATGGAGGTGATTATACGACACTCAGCAGAGTTGAAGTTAATGGTAGGTTCATCAGAAACTAGTACCCAGGATACTCGACAGAGTGAACGGGTAGGAAGAAAGAAGGCAGTCAATGTTGATATTGATGGCGATGGAGACTGTAGCATCCCAATTGTCTAACAATTGCAATGCTACTAGCCTAGTCTACATAGATGCTACTTCATACATATATTTGTTGCATCATAAATATATCATGCACATGTCATCATGCCACCTTGCATTTGAGCATCATATAAAACCCTTTTCATTTGGTTCTTATCTCATATGCATTGTTAATTGTATTTGCCTCTTGATATTGTATTTGCTTCTTGATATATTGTTTAAATGCCCAAGTTGAGTTGGGGCATATCTCTTATTAACTCCACCACCTTTCTTTCACCACCTTATAATTCCACCATCCAACTAAATATGAGCTTGGCACTTATTGGTTTTACCTCTAGCTCATGTGGGTTGGGATGGATCCAATTCTTTCCACATGCTCTCATCTTAGCATCATGTTGTTTTCACATTATTGATATATGAGAGCCACATGGCCACCTTTGCATGCCTTGTGAGTGGAACCATTTTTCCTAGCTTCCATATGGATTATTATGGATTTATGCTCATGTGGGAATATTTTTGGGACTAGTAATCATCTAGTGGAACATACACACTAGCATGTCTCATTTTATTTCAAACATGGCCATCTCCAACTACTCCACATGGGGCATCCTTTCATTTCTTTTGCTTGGCTTTATTCCACCTTTGGAAATGCAAATGAACAATGCCATGTTTAATATTATTGTTTTCACAAGAATCAACATGGTATTAAATATTTTGCATGGGCCATGCAAGTGCCACCTTTTCTAGTATTTGGTTTTTATTTGAATCTTGAGTGGATCATCATCTCTCTCTATCTCTATCCCTTCTTTTGGGCTTGATCTATTTTGATCTTGCTTAAACCTCATCACCATCTCTCTCTTAACCCTCTATTTAAGATCCTAACCTAGTCACCTACACCTCTACCATCACCTATACCTAATCTTAACCCTCACCCTCTCTCTAACCCTAAACCCTACCCCCTAATCACCATACCCCCGTACCCCATCCTAGCTAAACCCTAAACCTACCCCACCCCCTCTTTTCCATCTATGCCGAGCCTCTCCCTGTGGGACCCACCTGGCTACCCTCTCCCTCTCTCCTCAAGCCCCAACCCTAGCTACCCCAAACCCTAACCGAGCCACTACCCTAGCTCCAAACCTAGCTCCAACCCGAGCTCCTTCCCCTCTCTTTTCTCTCTCTGCCATGAGGGCCCCACCCGAGCCTGGCCTGCCCTACCCCACCTGCCAGCTCCCTACCCCTTCACCACCCCTGCCCTACCTGCCCCTGCCGATCCTAGCACGTGAGAGAAGGAGGAGGAAAAAGGTGGCCGAAGCCACCTTTTCCATCTACCACTCCCCCACGGCACCCCCTCTCCCTCCCTCTGCTTTATCTCCTACCTCTCTGCCTCGCCCAGACCATCTCCAGATCTCCCCAGGGTGCCTGCCCTCTCCCCTCTTCTCCATCGTCTCCGCCTACCCCATCACCGGCAAACCTCGGCCTCCACCGCCCTACTCAAACCAGCCGGTGGCGTGGTGCTCCAGGGTGTCGAGGAAGACCACGGTCGACTGCTGCGACGCCCTGTACACGGCAACGAGGAGGAGGCGAACTGGAGCCGGAGAACATCGCGAAGCCGACCCCGAAACCCTAATTCGCCCGGCGTCTGCCTCGCCGTCGATCCGCTGCTCGCCGACCCGATCCAACACCACCGACCACCTCTCGGTGAGCTGGCCAACCTCCCTGACACCTCCGTTTCCCCCGCCGTCGCCTGTGCTCGCCGATAGTTTCTCCGAGCGCCCTCGGTGTGCCGTCGTTCGCTGCTGTCTGCTAGCTCCCGCTCCGCGTAGCAACCTACCTAGGCCACGGCCACCTCCCTGGCAACAACGCCAAGCCACCGCAGTGGTTCCGCCTCTGCGCACGCGCCCTAGGTCACGTGTTCGAGCCCCACGCACCGCGCGCTGCGCTCCGCGCGTTCGGCATCGACCTGTCGACAGAGGTTCAGGGAAGATCCACAGTAGCGCTGCCGCTTTTGCGAATACCCCCTACCTTTTTAACTTCCTGAACCCGCGCTCCCTCTAGGCCCACCAGTCAGCGTCTGCTACCTTTTTACAAAAACCACCCCGCAGATCTGAGCGCTCAACCCGCAGTACCCTGGCTCCCCCACGTGGCACGCCCCCGCTGGCGCGCCCGCGTGTGGCCCCAAGGTCGCTCCGGCCCCACCTGTCATTCACTGGGACTAGACGAGCTCGCGGTGAGAAAAACAATTATGTGCGCGGGTTGTCCAGTCAGCAGTGAGCCCCACCCGTCAGCGTCTGGGTCTATATCTGTCTGGGTGACAAAAGTCTATCTGTTTTCTGTTTTAAATTCAAATCTTTTCAAATATTATTTCAAATTCAAATCTGTTTTATAATAACTTTTAATTCTTAAATCCAATTAATACAAATAATATATGTTTTCAAATCAGAAAAATTTGAGGAATTCAAATATGGCCTTCAAAATATATTTTGAACACTTAAAAATTCAAGTTGATTTAAATTGCAAAAAAATGCCCCTTTGCCTTAAATAATTAATAACTTTTGTTTTATAAGTCCAAATTTAATAAATAATATGTCTAAAATGATTAGCTCGACGAGACCTTTCTGTTTATGCATTCCATGTTCTGTTTTGCAGCATGCATCATATAAATATAATGTGTACAGCAACTAATTTGAGTATAAAATATGATTAAAACCCCATAAAATGATTTAACCTTGTACTTCACACCTCACCCATGCCATGCTAATTTAATGCCATGCAAATTGTGCATCATTCATCATGGCATGATTGTTTGCTTGATGCATTTTATTCATATGCTTGTGCACTTTATTTATGTTGGCCCTTGTTTGTCTGGTTCTTCTCCGAATAGACGCTGAGCAGGGGATATATCAAGAGAACCAGGAGCACTACCCAGATCCATCCATTGCCTCAACTGAGCTGCCAGGCAAGCACTACCACATGCTTGCATACATATAGTACCTATTGCCTCTATCTTACTCTTGCATCATTGAGTCGCGATTGCATTAATCTGAATCCCAAGTATTGCATAGCCTTTACTTTAAAACCCCACCGAAGCTTGTTCCTCCATCCCATGAGCCATTACTACAGGAGTTGTTTGAGCCATGCGAGTCGTAGAACAACATGTGTAGGGTATGTGAGTGTCTGATGAATAACGAGGTACCTAAACAACTTAACCTGAGTAGTAATGGGATAACTAATGAAAGTGGCATCGGTGAGCCATATTCGCTATTTGGTTTTTCAGGCTCACTTGTGTCCCGTAAGACCCCGAGTACTTGATTCCTGTTCCAAGAATATTCGCGCTATCCACATCCGGGAGGCTTATGAACCCCCCTGAGCCAGAGCTTGATTCATTCTTATTTCTTGGGGCCACAAACTAGTTTGAGGTTTTATTTACTATCCTGTACTTATGCCATGCTTTACTGCTTTAATTTAAATTGTGCGAGGTACTGCACACTGTACTGTTTAGGGTCGTGACCCGTTTTCGCTGTATCGACAAACCCAGTCACACTTTCGGGTTCCCAGTCGTTCACAGCCGGCTCCACAAACCTTGAGGCCGACTCGGAGTCAGCTAACTTCGTTGCGGGTAGCTCAATGGGGTGGCCCCCTGAAATATTTCTGAATCCTGTGATCGCTTTGTCGTGACTGCCTCGTTGGGTTTTGATTCGGTTTTTCCGAGGCATATTGAGTGTGTGTTGCTATTTGTGCACCCCTGCAGGGTAAAACTTTCTGAAAGCCGTGTCCGCGGTTATGGACGACTTGGAGCACAGTTTCTCGATCATAGACAAGCATAACTAAAGTACCGCTTTTAATTTGACTAGACTAGGTACCTGACTAGTAAATAGTACAACACTCATGGAATGGATAATAAAACTGCCAACGAATGGGGAAGGTTGTTCGTCCGCTTCCTCGTCGGTAAGCGAGGAGGAGGATGGATCTGTTAAGATTACCGTTATAACTGTTATTATTAATTCACGGACATCCGCCTATCTCTGGTTAGGCGGATGGTTAGCGAGTATCTCTAGAATTGTTAGGGTTTATCTTTTGCTGCAATTGCGTCACCCCAGGTTGTGTCCCCTTTAGAGGCATAAAGACTTGCTGAGTACCCCTAGGGTCTCACACGATAAATTATTGGTTCAGATGAACAGCTAAACTCGCAAGATGGATACTGGGTGGAGGAGACGGACGATGTGGGCAACGATCATTCGGTGTAGAGATTCCGGGAACGGGGATCCGTGAGATCTGTGGGCGGGATGTGCTTATTTATGGGGCATCTTATGCCGATTTGCTTCTTATCCGTACTCGGATTTTGTCTTCTGCTTCCGCTTTATACTCTGATGTTTGATGTATGAGGAGATATCCTAAAATGTTATATCTATCTAGAATATTTGGATCTTGCCGTATGGCGTTGCTACATTTCCTTTCTTTTTAGATGGAATGGCTCTGATGTACTATTGTATGGTGGCTTGCATACATACTCATTTGTGTATGTAGTTGATCCCTTCGCCTGCCGATTACGCCGCCCGTTCTTGTCCCGATGTTTGGAAATGGTTGGGACGGCCGAAAGGTCTACCTGTGAGTGGCATTTGGGCCCCACCGTACTATTTCAACCATTTCTGCTCATCCAGGCTTGTAACTAGGAGCGTAATTCACCGAGGTAGTTACAATTGGTATCAGAGCCATCCCGCCCTTCAGGGTCTCAGCCAAATGGTCGTTGTCTGTCTAGCAAATATTTTTGGTAGTTATGTACACTAGGGAAAAACAAAACGCAAGAGTAGGACTGCTTCCACTTTTCTTCTTACCCACCCACCACCCTTTTCTGGTAAGGAAGTGTAACGTTTTCAATCCTCTTATAAAAATTCAAACTAGGATTCACGTGTTCTGGGTTTCCGTAGTACCATAGAAAGTGTGTGAGTGTGTGTGTAATTCCTTGTTTATCTGTTGCATCCAATTTGTTATCACAATCTGCCTCTTGGTTATCAACTGTTGGTACATCCCATACTGACAGGCTTTTGAAAACCGGCGCGATCTATCTGACTCCTTGTTAACCGGTGCCATCTTCTTAAGGGTGTTCTTCCTTCTAGCAACTCAACCTTCTGTGTAAGCATCTGTTGCTAATCTCTGCCTGATAAGTGTTTTTGCGCATCTATTGGTATTTTAATGCCGAAAAATGCGGAAAATTTTTCTTTGATACATCTGTGTTTCCACACTCCTTTTCAGTCGTGTGTGAAACATTATCTATCTCCCTTTTATCAGCATGTCCATGCTAACTCATTCTTTTGTCACCGACGCTTAATCCTGGAGTTCCTTTTCATCTCCTTTTCTCTTGGGCTAATTACATAACATGTGTCGATCCGATGCTGATGATTGTAATTGGGTTCTCGGCATAGCTATATTCCACTCATGATAAGTGACGATTGGAATATGGAAATTGCTATCAACTCTATCCTCCAATGGTGACGGTTATCTCCTGTGATTTTGAGTACACCGTGATCATATCTATGCATATTCAAGCATTTTTGGCAATCCGGAGTTTTCTCCAGGCACTACGGCGGTCTATCATCTGTCCATCATGCTACACATCTTTTTGAACTCCATATCTGCAAAATTCTCTTTGAGACGAGGGAATTGCATCTTTTCGTCTCTGGTAGCTTTGCTTGAGGTATGATCCATCATCTTTTTCTTCCTCCAAGATATCTTTATCTTGTGACCGGTGATCCAATCGACAATGTGAACCAGGTGACACCTCTTTTTCTTCCGAAGGACCAGATAATCTGTTCTTCCAGTGCATCTTCTTCAACATGAACCCGTGCTCTTAATATTGATCTTTCTAAGAGCGTTGAGCTCAGAAAGTGTTTCGAGCATTTGTTCGTTTCTTCCGCCTCTTGAGCTTGATATTCTGGGAATATCCTGTTAATCCATGGTGGTATATGTTGAGAATATTCTTCCCTATTCGATATCAATGGAAGAACATGGAAGATCATCTGTGTCTCTTTCTCTCAAGCTTTGTTAACACTGCCTGTGTGCAAAGTTCTCAAAGTGTGAATTCTAGCTTCTTCAAGTCACCTATCTCGACCACGTCCTTCTGCTAAATAGATCGCTTCAATTCTCCATCCTCCATCTTCAACCAATCCGGAGTTGTTCCTTGTTGGCAAGTTATCAACGTCGTTCCGCCGTAGATTTCCTCAAAACTGCTAAATCTCTCTCAATCTTTTCAAGAAGAACATGGAGTTTCTTTCACCTCAGTCTCTTCAAGTAATCTCTTGAAACCCTCTCGCTTTATCGTCTATGCTCAATCCACCGGAGGCCATGAAGACCTTCCAGATCTTGTATTCCTTCTGTTCAAGTTGGTGTTATCTTTTTCTTTATCTGTGGAATCTTGCAGTTGTCTCCGTGATCTTCCTTCATATATTTCCGGTGGCTTGGTACTTCCAACATGACGACAACCTCATCATCTTTATCTATCTATGAATCCGGCGAATCATTTGTATCAATCTTTGTTTTCTTACGGAGTTCCATGAGCTCTTCTTGTCAATACCTTCAGTCTGTTTCGGTAGTTGGGTTGCATGGTTTTCTTATTCATGTGCGGAGTAATGCTTTGAGTGCGGGATGGAGTAGCTACCATACCACTACTCTTATCATCCGCTCTTGTACATTGAATTGGTGAATTAATGCGATTTCACTCATTCCACGGAAGTTAGAAGTGGCCTTTATCCCTTGATGCTTTTATTTCTGTCCTTGTTTTTCTGGAGTGCTCTCTCGAAGAAAGTAATCAATAATCTCTTGTTGGTGATCTCACCCTTTCTACACGGAGCAAAATCCTCAATTATCTGGTGGAAACAAACGCAAACTCTTTTCTGTCCTCGTCTTTCTACCGGTGCTCTACATCCACAAACAAGATGGAAGGAAACTATCTCTCTTTTTGTTTCATCAATTCTTTTTCTGTGGTAAAGCCAATTATGGTTGATGCCATCAGTCGCAAATCTATTGTGTTAGCCTAAAGGCTAAAGAAAGCAATAACTATATCTACAATAAACTCCAGATCCTCCATATTCTTTGCTTCTCGAGATTCCCCCATGATCTAGTTTCACATCCGTCTCTAGAAGTCATATCCGCGCACCTCAATTGCGTGATCCTTTGGTTTTTACCGGCGCAACAAGAATCTAATCCGACGATGTCTAACTAAATCTTTCTGTTGATATCAAGGGACTCTATTGTTTTAAGGCAATGTTGTTTCTGAACTTCCTTTCTCAAATCCGAGAGAAGATACGATGCTATTGTCATAGTGGTTCAAAACCTCTCCAATCTAGCTCTTTCCTTCCGGCGAGACAAAGATTTCATCATCTCTAGTATCGGTAAATCTTTAATCTTAATGGTGTGTCATTTCTTTCTTCATGATACATCATCTTGTCTTTTTCTTTCTCAAGTGGTTCTTTTTCTTTTATCATGTTTCTTGAGAAAACCGGAGCTATGTCCATCCTATCCTTCTTGTCTCATGATAATCCTTCAAACTCTTCTGACCATTGTTTTTCAAGCAAAACGCAAGACTCGCAACAAGTCTAGCAAGTTTTGCAGGTGTAGTGGTCGCACCATTCCGTTGTTCATCAACTTGTGAACGTGAGGGTCACCTTCGTTCGAACAACCTGCCTCTCCTTGTGTTGTTTTCTTTTTCCTAGGAATCTCGAGGCGAGATTCTTGTTTAGTGGGGGAGAGTTGTAGCATCCCAATTGTCTAACAATTGCAATGCTACTATCCTAGTCTACATAGATGCTACTTCATACATATATTTGTTGCATCATAAATATATCATGCGCATGTCATCATGCCACCTTGCATTTGAGCATCATATAAAACCCTTTTCATTTGGTTCTTATCTCATATGCATTGTTAATTGTATTTGCCTCTTGATATTGTATTTGCTTCTTGATATATTGTTTAAATGCCCAAGTTGAGTTGGGGCATATCTCTTATTAACTCCACCACCTTTCTTTCACCACCTTATAATTCCACCATCCAACTAAATATGAGCTTGGCACTTATTGGTTTTACCTCTAGCTCATGTGGGTTGGGATGGATCCAATTCTTTCCACATGCTCTCATCTTAGCATCATGTTGTTTTCACATTATTGATATATGAGAGACACATGGCCACCTTTGCATGCCTTGTGAGTGGAACCCTTTTTCCTAGCTTCCATATGGATTATTATGGATTTATGCTCATGTGGGAATATTTTTGGGACTAGTAATCATCTAGTGGAACATACACACTAGCATGTCTCATTTTATTTCAAACATGGCCATATCCAACTACTCCACATGGGGCATCCTTTCATTTCTTTTGCTTGGCTTTATTCCACCTTTGGAAATGCAAATGAACAATGCCATGTTTAATATTATTGTTTTCACAAGAATCAACATGGTATTAAATATTTTGCATGGGCCATGCAAGTGCCACCTTTTCTAGTATTTGGTTTTTATTTGAATCTTGAGTGGATCATCATCTCTCTCTCTATCTCTATCCCTTCTTTTGGGCTTGATCTATTTTGATCTTGCTTAAACCTCATCACCATCTCTCTCTTAACCCTCTATCTAAGATCCTAACCTAGTCACCTACACCTCTACCATCACCTATACCTAATCTTAACCCTCACCCTCTCTCTAACCCTAAACCCTACCCTCTAATCACCATACCCCCGTACCCCATCCTAGATAAACCCTAAACCTACCCCACCCCCTCTTTTCCATCTATGTCGAGCCTCTCCCTACGGGACCCACCTGGCTACCCTCTCCCTCTCTCCTCAAGCCCCAACCCTAGCTACCCCAAACCCTAACCGAGCCACTACCCTAGCTCCAAACCTAGCTCCAACCCGAGCTCCTTCCCCTCTCTTTTCTCTCTCTGCCATGAGGTCCCCACCCGAGCCTGGCCTGCCCTGCCCCACCTGCCAGCTCCCTACCCCTTCACCACCCCTTCCCTACCTGCCCCTGCCGATCCTAGCACGTGAGAGAAGGAGGAGGAAAAAGGTGGCCTAAGCCACCTTTTCCATCTACCACTCCCCCACGGCACCCCCTCTCCCTCCCTATGCTTTATCTCCTACCTCTCTGCCTCGCCCAGACCATCTCCAGATCTCCCCAGGGCGCCTGCCCTCTCCCCTCTTCTCCACCGTCTCCGCCTACCCCATCGCCGGCAAACCTCGGCCTCCACCGCCCTACTCAAACCAGCCGGTGGCGTGGTGCTCCAGGGTGTCGAGGAAGACCACGGTCGACTGCTGCGACGCCCTGTACACGGCAATGAGGAGGAGGCGAACTGGAGCCGGAGAACATCGCGAAGCCGACCCCAAAACCCTAATTCGCCCGGCGTCTGCCTCGCCGTCGATCCGCTGCTCGCCCACCCGATCCAACACCGCCGACCACCTCTCGGTGAGCTGGCCAACCTCCCTGACACCTCCGTTTCCCCCGCCGTCGCCTGTGCTCGCCGGTAGTTTCTCCGAGCACCCTCGGTGCGCCGTCGTTCGCTGCTGTCTGCTAGCTCCCGCTCCGCGTAGCAACCTACCTAGGCCACGGCCACCTCCCTGGCAACAACGCCAAGCCACCGCAGTGGTTCCGCCTCTGCGCGCGCGCCCTAGGTCACGTGTTCGAGCCCCACGCGCCGCGCGCTGCGCTCCGCGCGTTCGGCATCGACCTGTCGACAGAGGTTCAGGGAAGATCCACAGTAGCGCTGCCGCTTTTGCGAATACCCCCTACCTTTTTAACTCCCTGAACCCGCGCTCCCTCTAGGCCCACCAGTCAGCGTCTGCTACCTTTTTACAAAAACCACCCCGCAGATCTGAGCGCTCAACCCGCAGTACCCTGGCTCCCCCACGTGGCACGCCCCCGCTGGCGCGCCCGCGTGTGGCCCCAAGGTCGCTCCGGCCCCACCTGTCATTCACTGGGACTAGACGAGCTCGCGGTGAGAAAAACAATTCTGTGCGCGGGTTGTCCAGTCAGCAGTGAGCCCCACCCGTCAGCGTCTGGGTCTATATCTGTCTGGGTGACAAAAGTCTGTCTGTTTTCTGTTTTAAATTCAAATCTTTTCAAATTTTATTTCAAATTCAAATTCAAATCTGTTTTATAATAACTTTTAATTCTTAAATCCAATTAATACAAATAATATATGTTTTCAAATCAGAAAAATATGAGGAATTGAAATATGGCCTTCAAAATATATTTTGAACACTTAAAAATTCAAGTTGATTTAAATTACAAAAAAATGCCCCTTTGCCTTAAATAATTAATAACTTTTGTTTTATAAGTCCAAATTTAATAAATAATATGTCTAAAATGATTAGCTCGACGAGACCTTTCTGTTTATGCATTCCATGTTCTGTTTTGCAGCATGCATCATATAAATATAATGTGTACAGCAACTAATTTGAGTATAAAATATGATTAAAACCCCATAAAATGATTTAACCTTGTACTTCACACCTCACCCATGCCATGCTACTTTAATGCCATGCAAATTGTGCATCATTCATCATGGCATGATTGTTTGCTTGATGCATTTTATTCATATGCTTGTGCACTTTATTTATGTTGGCCCTTGTTTGTCTGGTTCTTCTCCGAATAGACGCTGAGCAGGGGATATATCAAGAGAACCAGGAGCACTACCCAGATCCATCCATTGCCTCAACTGAGCTGCCAGGCAAGCACTACCACATGCTTGCATACATATAGTACCTATTGCCTCTATCTTACTCTTGCATCATTGAGTCGCGATTGCATTAATCTGAATCCCAAGTATTGCATAGCCTTTACTTTAAAACCCCACCGAAGCTTGTTCCTCCATCCCATGAGCCATTACTACAGGAGTTGTTTGAGCCATGCGAGTCGTAGAACAGCATGTGTAGGGTATGTGAGTGTCTGATGAATAACGAGGTACCTAAACAACTTAACCTGAGTAGTAATGGGATAACTAATGAAAGTGGCATCGGTGAGCCATATTCGCTATTTGGTTTTTCAGGCTCACTTGTGTCTCGTAAGACCCCGAGTACTTGATTCCTGTTCCAAGAATATTCGCGCTATCCACATCCGGGAGGCTTATGAACCCCCCTGAGCCAGAGCTTGATTCATTCTTATTTCTTGGGGCCACAAACTAGTTTGAGGTTTTATTTACTATCCTGTACTTATGCCATGCTTTACTGCTTTAATTTAAATTGTGCGAGGTACTGCACACTGTATTGTTTAGGGCCGTGACCCGTTTTCGCTGTATCGACAAGCCCAGTCACACTTTCGGGTTCCCAGTCGTTTACAGCCGGCTCCACAAACCTTGAGGCCGTCTCGGAGTCAGCTAACTTCGTTGCGGGTAGCTCAATGGGATGCCCCCCTGAAATATTTCTGAATCCTGTGATCGCTTTGTCGTGACTGCCTCGTTGGGTTTTGATTCGGTTTTTCTGAGGCATATCGAGTGTGTGTTGCTATTTGTGCACCCCTGCAGGGTAAAACTTTCTAAAAGCCGTGTCCACGGTTATGGACGACTTGGAGCACAGTTTCTCGATCATAGACAAGCATAACTAAAGTACTGCTTTTAATTTGACTAGACTAGGTACCTGACTAGTAAATAGTACAACACTCATGGAATGGATAATAAAACTGCCAACGGATGGGGAAGGTTGTTCGTCCGCTTCCTTGTCGGTAAGCGAGGAGGAGGATGGATCTGTTAAGATTACCGTTATAACTGTTATTATTAATTCACGGACATCCGTCTATCTCTGGTTAGGCGGATGGTTAGCGAGTATCTCTAGAATTGTTAGGGTTTATCTTTTGCTGCAATTGCGTCACCCCAGGTTGTGTCCCCTTTAGAGGCATAAAGACTTGCTGAGTACCCCTAGGGTCTCACACGATAAATTATTGGTTCAGATGAACAGGTAAACTCGCAAGATGGATACTGGGTGGAGGAGACGGACGATGTGGGCAATGATCATTCGGTGTAGAGATTCCGGGAACGGGGATCCGTGAGATCTGTGGGCGGGATGTGCTTATTTATGGGGCATCTTATGCCGATTTGCTTCTTATCCGTACTCGGGTTTTGTCTTCTGCTTCCGCTTGATACTCTGATGTTTGATGTATGAGGAGATATCCTAAAATGTTATATCTATCTAGAATATTTGGATCTTGCCGTATGGCGTTGCTATATTTTCTTTCTTTTTAGATTGAATGGCTCTGATGTACTATTGTATGGTGGCTTGCATACATACTCATTTGTGTATCTAGTTGATCCCTTCGCCTGCCGATTACGCCGCCCGTTCTTGTCCCGATGTTTGGAAATGGTTGGGACGGCCGAAAGGTCTACCTGTGAGTGGCATTTGGGCCCCACCGTACTATTTCAACCATTTCTGCTCATCCAGGCTTGTAACTAGGAGCGTAATTCACCGAGGTAGTTACAGAGACTATGATGATGGTTCGTGCGCATTGTTTAGCCACTTTGACGGGGAATGACGGGGAACGTGGTTGAGCGTGGAGCGGAGTTGTTAGGAGTTTGTTTAGCTGGATAAGTTGCCGAGAATAGGAGGTGCCAACAGTTGTCAGTACAGAGTATTTTCATTTTGCCTAGAGGTCCATCGTTAGTGCGAAAACTTCATTTGTGGATGGTATGGAACCTGCACTGCAATTTGTAGGAGACATGGGAGATGCCAACATGGAAGATGCCCAGCTGACGTTTCCTCTTGAAAGGTAATCCATTAAACATTTCTGAAGTAATTGTCGCAGTGTGTGTACATACATTTGGGTCTTTGGTAACTCATATTTTTCTGTGGGACGTAGGATGGTGGTGGACGAGGAGGTAGTCGAGGATGCAATTCCGCTGGAGTATTCTGATCCTGAAGTCGTGGAGCCAAAATTAGGGCAGACATTTGTACAGGAAACTAATGCATATGCATTTTATAACTTCTACGCCAGATTTCATGGGTTCGGCATCAGGCGCCATAAGAAACGAGAGGCCAAGGGGGCGGTGAAGACGATGCAAGAGTACTGCTGCGTGTGCCAGGTAATTAAGTATGCTAGCAGTATATCCCCGCCAAACATTATGAGCATTTGATTTTAGCCAAATCCGAGTAGTATGTTTAAATCTGCGCCTCATTTTTTTCCTTTTTTTGCATCTTGTTTTGACAGGGTCGAGATAAGAAAGTTATAGGTCCATCAACCAGAGTAGGTTGTCCTGCAATGATTAGGATTAATCGTTCGTCAGAGCAGCAAGAATGGATGGTAACAAAGTTTGTTATCACACACAACCATGAACTAAAACGGAAGCTGGGTGTCAATAAAAACTATAGGTCCCATAGTTTCATTGATGATGGGACAAAAGCTATCGTGGAAGAGATGGTAGATAAAGGCATGCCATCTACAGGCATGTATGGATTAGTTGCAGGTATGCATGGAGGCCCTTCCTTGGCCCCTTTTACAAGGAGGGCAGTTAACAGACTAGCTTATGCCATAAGAAGAGATGAATCAAGTGATGATGTTCGAAAACTTTTAGATTACTTCCGTGAATTACAGAGCCGTAACAAAGACTTCTACTACGATGTGCAGTTGGATGGAGCTAATAGGATTAGAAATATATTTTGGACTCATGCATTGTCTCGGCTAAACTTTGAGCATTTTGGTGATGTGGTAACTTTCGATACTACATACCAGACAAATTTGTATAACATGTCATTTGGTATTTTCCTTGGTGTAAACAATCCCTTCCAAACATCAGTGTTTGGTTGTGCACTGCTCAGGGAGGAAACAATTGAATCCTTCAAGTGGTTGTTCAATTCTTTCACCAAATCAATGAATGGGAAGAAGCCTTCAGCGATCTTGACAGGTAATGTATTACAATCTAGTATCAGTTTATAATTGAATGGATTATTGTTGGAGTTTTCTAGTGGTTAGAAGTTTGTAGTACTTGCCATACTCTATCTGTTACCATTAGAAGTATGTAGTAGTGTACTTAGAAGTATGTAGTAGTGTATGTACTCAATTAACAATAGTAGTATGCAGTACTGTATGTACTCTAGTTTTGATCTGGAGTATGAAGTATGTTTTCATGCTTGCCCCTGATAGTGCTTATAAAATGCAGACAATTGCCATCAGATGGAGGTCGCCATCAGTGAGGTATGGCCTGATGTTGTGCACCGGGTCTGCAAATGGCATATACTGAATAAAGCTAAGCCGAATTTAGGTGTTTTGTACAGTAAACAAAGCAAGTTTAAGGGCGAATTTCACAAAATTCTGAATGAAACTAATATTGTTGATGAGTTTGAAAGGGGTTGGAGTGATTTAATGCGGGAGTATGATCTTGAGTCATGTACTTATTTGAGGAGAATGTGGGATATGAGGACTAGGTGGGCACCTGTGTATTTCAAATCATATTTCTTCGCCAAAATGTCAACAACTCAGCGGAGTGAGAGCATGAATCATGTACTGAAGAAGTATGTCACGCCTTCTTCTTCACTTAATGGATTTGCTAAGAGGTATGAGAGATTCTTTTATGACAGGATAAATGAGAAGGATACCGAGGAGTTTTTTGAGGTATGTATTCAAGAGGATATTTTTTGGTGTATGTTGACAACAAGACGAAAACTTGTAACAGTAATGCTAAAATTAAATGTCCTCATTTTGTAGGGGAAAGTAAGTACAGGAACAACCTCCCCACTGGAAAAACACGCAGCACGAGTTTACACAAGAGGTGCATTCGCAAAGTTCAAGGAGCAATTTGGCTGGAGTTTGCATTATAAGGTTGAAACGACCACGAACGAGAGGCAGCTTCTCCTGGTACGTATTGGTGACAATAATATGCGAAATTGGTCAAGGAAAGTGTTCGAGGTGGAAGCAAAAATTGAAGAAAATGAATTTTCTTGTGTCTGTAAAATGTTTGATCATATGGGGATACTGTGCCGCCACATACTAAGGGTAATGCGAACATGTTTCATTGTTTCGGATCAATTTTGGAAAGCTAGTTGCACGTCTAAATGTCAAAATATTTTTTCCTATGTGCAGGTGATGGTTCAATATGGAATGAGTGAAATTCCTAGAAAGTATCTGAAAAAAAGATGGACAAAAGAAGCAAGAGACTCGGTACCAGAACACTTGAAGGACTATATGAAGGATACAGATGCATCTGCGTCTAGAGCATATCGACATAGCTTACTCCACACGGCTGCACTTGATATGATCATGCTTGGAGATACTAACCCTGAGACATACAAGAAGACAATGGAGGTGATTATACGACACTCAGCAGAGTTGAAGTTAATGGTAGGTTCATCAGAAACTAGTACCCAGGATACTCGACAGAGTGAACGGGTAGGAAGAAAGAAGGCAGTCAATGTTGATATTGATGGCGATGGAGACTATGATGATGGTTCTCAAAAGGATGATCTTAGGGGAGAGGCTAATGGAAATGTCAGTGTAGAATCCGAGGACATTGAAGATGCTAATTTTATAGAAAATGGAGAGCTAAACAATGACTTAGGTGAAAATATTGCACATGAGATGCTACCACCAGAAGTAAGAAGGGGCAGAGGGCGCCCAAGGAGTAAGAGGTTAAGGTCAAAAGGAGAAGTTGCATCTCATAAAAAAAGTAAGAAAGATGAGTCTGGCAGTGCTACGGGTACAGCTAGACCTATGAAAATTAGATACTGCGGAAAATGTGGCGGCCATGGACACAACAGAAGTACCTGTGGTGGCGAGTCATCGTACAAGAGGAAGTAGATGACATGTTGGTAAGATTGTAATTTATTGTATGTCGCAGCTGTTGGTATGTAGAATGTAGTGTGTGGTATGTAGCAGTATGTTTTTGGTGGCATGGTGTATGTACAAAACAAAACGGGTGGTCTTGGCTCCTTGGAGTATGGTGTATATCTGAGCAGGTGTTATGTGGGTGTGGTATTTTTGAAGCTGTTTGCATGTACAAGACCAAACTGGATGTATGTAGTATGAATCCTTGTTGTATGGTGTATACCAGAGCTGGTGTTTTGTATAGGATAAGGATACACTTCTTTGGTGTTACTGTGTATGTGGAGAAAACAATCGGAGGCCCTTTGGAGTATGTAGAATGCAGTGTGTGGTATGTAGCAGTATGCTTTTGGTGGTATGGTGTATGTACAAAACACATCGGTCAGTCATGGCTCCTTGGAGTATGGTGTATATCTGAGCTGGTGGTATGTGAGTGTGGTATTTCTGAAGCCGTCTGTATGTACAATTCCAAACTAGATGTATGTAGTATGGCTACTTGGTGTATGGTGTATGTCAGAGTTTGTGTTATGTACTTAGAATATGACATAGTAGTATTTCTTTGGTAGTATGGTGTATGTACAAAACAAAACCGACGGTATGTATCATGGCTCCTTGGAGTATGTAGAGTAAAGTGTATTTTTGGTGGTATGGTGTATGTACCAAACACAAAACCGCGGTATGTATCATGGCTCCTTGGAATATGGTGTATATCTGAGCTGGTGATATGTGGGTGTGGTACACAACCCAACTGGATGTATGTAGTATGGCTCCTTGGGGTATGGTGTATATCGGAGCTTGTGTTATGTAGTATGGCTCCTTGTTGCATGTAAACCATGGATATATAAACTTATATAGAATAAAAAAACATGGTATACCACCTCATCGCAGGAATTTTTTGAAACCATCGTAGAAATGAAAGTATATTTAATAGAGAATAACAGCAGTATGTGGTCGCTAAAAAAATATGAGAACGGTAAATGGTCTGAAGTACGTGCAACGTAGCACATGATAGTGTAATCTACTCCTAATTTATTCTACTTAATCCAGCTTCCTGGTCAGACAAGTGATCTTGATGAAGCGAACGGCTTATCTTCGGGTGAACAAATCCTTGAGACATCGATTCACGTGTTCTGGAAGTATGAATTCATTATCCTTTAGAGCAAGCATGAATGCGAGTAATTTCTTTCTGATTTCTCTTGAATCCTGAAATGATATTCAGTGTTTAACTTTAGCTATGGGGTGGGTAGATGTTAATAATAAGAGGACTATTTTGGTATGTGAAATACACTCACATCAGTAACATGATTAATGAGGCGATTTCCATCCCAAGTCCTCATGTAGAACAATACATGGAATGCACTGTCAGACCTATCATGTGAATAGAATTAGAAGTATCAGTTAATTAGTTAAGAGTATTTTCCATGGGCCTACAACACGTACCTTTTTTGCTGAACAGGTATGCTCAATGGAAACTCGTGCTGCCACTCTGTGATGTCTTCGTTCCAATCAGGAAAACACAATTTCATGCATTGTTGGAGCGCTGATGATATATGGTGCTTTGTTTTAGCATGCCGGGCCTCGATATCTTGCCCGTGTTTGCTCATGTCTCTGTAGGGATCCAAGATGCTAAGTTTCTTGTCTTCCATGTTGTACGCGTAGAGGCAGTAATGCATTGGTTGGTGCATTGGAACAAATATCTACAAGGTTACACAATTATTTTGTCATGTCAGTATGTAGTATGTGGATAGGTCATGAAGAGTTTTTTCTGTGCTGGCATACCATTTTAGAAAAAGACACGTCATATGTGATTAACGTGTCATTCTTGAATAGGTGAAGGTGATCCTCCGGGTTCCAGCCATCTCCATCTGCAGCTGCATGCATCTGCAAAAGTGTATGTGCAAGTAAATGAAGGGAGTATGCGACTATGTGAAGAGTAACCTTGTGAAACACAACTATGTATTGAACATACGGCAAAATCCAAAGGCAACAAGTGCCTCCATCCTAAGAAATCAGTTCCAGAAAACCGAAGAATCTCATCTTTAAATAGCACTTGGATGGCTAGATTGAAGACTTCATCATCCATTTCCTCGTCAAATCTTAGAGCTTTTTGTATGTCTCGCACTCTTATTGACATCGGTGATGGTTCAGATATATGCATCCAGATTTTCCTATGAGAAATTTAAAATAACAGTAGATATGAGACGTGTAATTTAAAAAATGTAGACTAACATACTACGTACTTACCCCAAGGAGTTTTTGTCAGTAATTGATTGTGTGTAAATGTACAGATCCTCCAGTGCCTTCATGTCATGCCTAATGGGTAAATGTTGCTTGGTAATAAACGGAGACCTTACAAGACGACTAGGCTTGGGTACCCTTTTTGGATTTTCTATCAGGAGATCAGAAGGGTCACCAATGATCCTTCTCTTAGCTTTTGGATGGTGTTTGACCTCTTCATCATCCTCGCGAAAAATAATCCTCGCTGCGCTAATTTCTTTGAAGGCAGTATGCGGAGACATGAAAGTAGGCGTGGGGCTCTGAAAAGCTGAAAATCGGTAAAATGTGAGATTGATTAATATATTAAAATTTCTAGTAAAAAGGAAAAAGGAACGCATTTAACATTTTGTTCAGGAAGTTGTTGCCTATCTGGTGTATCTTGTACGATCTGTTGATTAGCGACCATGTCAAATTCTGCAGCTAAATTGTTCCCAAATCGAGTATCTAGGTTGAATACTCCTGCGGCTTCTTCCGGCCCAGTTTGCGTCAACCCCAGATCAAAACTTGGGATTTCCATGTTGAAGAGGGAATCACATACTGATTGTGAATGCGGAGAAAGCACTCTTCTTCCGATACTTTCCCCATGATTATAGCACACGTTGTGAGGGTGGCGAAGCTGCATTACGAGGACTGTGAATATTGATAGAAAACTTACTGAATGTATGTAGTGTAAATTTTATTGGTATTACCTTATGTTTCCCGTATGTTGGGAAAGGGATTCGGTTCCTCAATAATATGTCCTTCTCGATGAATTTTGCAACCATTTCATCATCGTATTCGCCGATCCGCGGTAGACTGTCATGGGGAGGGCAGTCCTTGCCAAAATCCAGATTATCAATATAGTAAATCTGGAAATAGCAATTTGCAGTGTTGCCAACATGTTAATTATGCTAAAAAATGCCAGTGCAGAAGAAAAAAAGAAGGTAGTATCAAATATACCTCTGGAAGTAGTATGCACCCATTGACATATCCAGGGCTCTTTCTACGACCTAGTTTGTATTGCAATATTCCTGCTGCACTTCTAAGCTCCTCTAGGACAAAGTTGGCCCAATTGTAAGTGTGGTTATTATCTATATCAACTAGAGCTTTGATGTACCTTGTCAATATAAAATTGTTTAGAGACTGTGGTGCAAGAAATTTTGTAACCACAACTATTACAAATGCAGTCTTAAACTGAATGATCTCTTGACGTGACATAGGATGATGGTATTTTTTAGATATGATCTTCATTAGCCCCTTAATTGTGATTTCATCCCAGGATGACTTCCCAAAAAGGGAACAGAGGTATTCCTTATGGGACTGCACATCATGTGGTGTTGCAGGTATTATCAGTCTGCCAACACAAGGGATGTCGATGACCCGATTAACATCCTCACATGTCATACTAAGTTCTGATTTTGTGCCAGCGAAGAAAATTCCAGATGTTGGGTCCATCTTGGTAAGAAGCCATGCTCCGAATTGCCTGTTTACCCTATGTAGTTTTAAACTACCCAAACCCTGAAACCCAATCTCTTTTACCAATACTAATAGATGTTGATCAAGGTCTTGCATGAGATCAACAATAACGGAAGGAGCACACCTAGAGTTGATTTTATCTTTCCATGCCTTCCTTCTCTTCAAGGAAGAAGGTTTCTTTGAACGTGTACCACCAGAACTTTCAGCTGGCGTGCGCTTATGTTCCTTCCGACTGCGCACGGCATGAAGAGCTCTCGTGAAGGCAGATTTGGAGCTGCTGCCTCCACCAGATGATTTGCGACCACTAGATAAATTGACCATGCCTGCATATACGAGAACAATGTCAGCTACACATTAATTTATTGCGTCTATATCTAGATTGCAGAACCATTGATCTTATTTGGTAGATGCTAACAAAAAATGGCGTCTCAAACCTTGGTGCTTGTAGATCGACTCCACCCGCTACAGGAGCTTCTTGTTGCCTTTTTGTGGACGGAAGCTAGCGATCAGATCTCATAAAAAATTTGAAGACTCACGACGTGGTGGCTCCCTTCTCCCGGCCGTGCGACACACCAAAGGGCAAAGTATAAACAGACCGAAAATCAAGCTGTTTGTTGGTTCCTGATAAACACGTCTAGTCTGACCAGATAAGATAATGACACGATTTGTTCAAAATTTGAAAATTTGTTGACCCAACAAACTCGCAGATATTACTACCGACTAAAGTATTAAAGCCTATTATTTAAACTAGAGATATATGCAAACGGGGAAGTATGTTCACCTCCATTAACCCGTTAGTGCTGAACGGGGGATGTTTAGGAAAGCGATCACGAAAGCCAGCGGAAGAGCAATCGATGGTGGCTAGGGAGGGAATAGTTACTCCCAGGGGTAGGAAGGATTTTTCCTATATATAGACATATTTATACTACTCCCAGGGGTAGTTACCCCCTACCTATTTACCCACCACGTGTTTCCATCGTAACACCAGCAGCGATCTGGGTTTTGAGCGTGTATCAGAGACCCGTTAACCCACGTCTGGGATATTTATCGCCTGGGGAAAAAAATTCATAGATAAACACAAAGGCTGATTTTTAGGAAGTATGGTACGTGCTCAGCTGGGTCGCTCTCTATACATTCCAGGCCAATACTCCCTGCTTCGTCCCAGAAGCAACATTAAAAAATTCTAATCTGGAATTATGGTGAGACGTGATGGATCAGAGGAGCCAGCCGAGGAAAGGAACCCACACATCACGATTCCCCTTGCGTAAGTACTAGAAATTCTGGAAGTATCCATCGGTACTTCTTTTTCAATCTGAAGTATCCATCCTAGTACTAGTTTTCAATCTGGAAGTACTAGTAGTAGATCGTGAGTTCAATTTTCAGTCTCTTACTTCTAGTTTTTTTTGGCAGGCACTACGATAAAATGATGGATGTAATCAACAGAATTGATGATCTGGCTTCGGCAATCCTGCTGCATGAACGAATAATTACAGCGCTTCGTAATGGGATAGATGGAAGAGTTCATGTTACCGCCGATGGAGTGAGATTGAAGAATTGCAGCGCATGCGGGCGTCCAGGCCACAACATCAGAACATGTGGACGGGGCTCTGGATAGAAGACAAATCATTAGATAGGCATTATATTTGTTGGGAAATGCTAGGATTTGAGATTATTAGTATTGGCGAATTGATAAGCCTTAATTTGAAATTTTTATTTCCTTTTAGTATCCAATTTATTGTTCTAGTCGATGTAATTTTGCAGTATTGAAAGTAATAGAATCGTTGGTTTATTTTTTGTGATTTTGATTTTGTGTTGTGCTTAAATATATTTAAATTTGTAATCCTAAAGATTAAGTGAGTCAAAATTGTCTAGATTTTTTATGTATCCGTATAAAAGTGCATGCAGCTACATGCGAATTAAGACAAATCCGAGTCTGTTGTTTTCGAACAAATGTCTATGCGTGTATGTTAATTAGTTTTCTCTACTATGGTAATACTATTTTTGATTAATTATGGAAGTATTTAGTATTTGTGTATGTTAGCAAGGAGTATGATGTATTTTTTTAGTAAGGTAGGAATGCTGGTAAAGTATTGAGAAATAAGTAGACGGGAAAATATTGTGGTATGCGTCCGTCATGTAGAACTATAGATTTTAATTGGACAGCCGTAGTCAAATACACTTTTTGTACCTGAATGCTGACACGTTGAAATAACCGAGTATTTTATTAAAGATAATGTACAGAGTTGGTCCTTTTTTTTCAAAACCATGGTCCACGTAGGGAACGTAACAATATCAGGTCCTATCTCTGCAATTCTGTTGGCGGTGGTACATGAACGGGTAGTTCGTGCGCATTGTTTAGCCACTTTGACGGGGAATGACGGGGAACGTGGTTGAGCGTGGAGCGGAGTTGTTAGGAGTTTGTTTAGCTGGATAAGTTGCCGAGAATAGGAGGTGCCAACAGTTGTCAGTACAAAGTATTTTCATTTTGCCTAGAGGTCCATCGTTAGTGCGAAAACTTCATTTGTGGATGGTATGGAACCTGCACTGCAATTTGTAGGAGACATGGGAGATGCCAACATGGAAGATGCCCAGCTGACGTTTCCTCTTGAAAGGTAATCCATTAAACATTTCTGAAGTAATTGTCGCAGTGTGTGTACATACATTTGGGTCTTTGGTAACTCATATTTTTCTGTGGGACGTAGGATGGTGGTGGACGAGGAGGTAGTCGAGGATGCAATTCCGCTGGAGTATTCTGATCCTGAAGTCGTGGAGCCAAAATTAGGGCAGACATTTGTACAGGAAACTGATGCATATGCATTTTATAACCTCTACACCAGATTTCATGGGTTCGGCATCAGGCGCCATAAGAAACGAGAGGCCAAGGGGGCGGTGAAGACGATGCAAGAGTACTGCTGTGTGTGCCAGGTAATTAAGTATGCTAGCAGTATATCCTCGCCAAACATTATGAGCATTTGATTTTAGCCAAATCCGAGTAGTATGTTTAAATCTGCGCCTCATTTTTTCCTTTTTTTGCATCTTGTTTTGACAGGGTCGAGATAAGAAAGTTATAGGTCCATCAACCAGAGTAGGTTGTCCTGCAATGATTAGGATTAATCGTTCGTCAGAGCAGCAAGAATGGATGGTAACAAAGTTTGTTAGCACACACAACCATGAACTAAAACGGAAGCTGGGTGTCAATAAAAACTATAGGTCCCATAGTTTCATTGGTGATGGGACAAAAGCTATCGTGGAAGAGATGGTAGATAAAGGCATGCCATCTACAGGCATGTATGGATTAGTTGCAGGTATTCATGGAGGCCCTTCCTTGGCCCCTTTTACAAGGAGGGCAGTTAACAGACTAGCTTATGCCATAAGAAGAGATGAATCAAGTGATGATGTTCGAAAACTTTTAGATTACTTTCGTGAATTACAGAGCCGTAACAAAGACTTCTACTACGATGTGCAGTTGGATGGGGCTAATAGGATTAGAAATATATTTTGGACTCATGCATTGTCTCGGCTAAACTTTGAGCATTTTGGTGATGTGGTAACTTTCGATACTACATACCTGACAAATTTGTATAACATGCCATTTGGTATTTTCCTTGGTGTAAACAATCACTTCCAAACATCAGTGTTTGGTTGTGCACTGCTCAGGGAGGAAACAATTGAATCCTTCAAGTGGTTGTTCAATTCTTTCACCAAAGCAATGAATGGGAAGAAGCCTTCAGCGATCTTGACAGGTAATGTATTACAATCTAGTATCAGTTTATAATTGAGTGGATTATTGTTGGAGTTTTCTAGTGGTTAGAAGTTTGTAGTACTTGCCATACTCTATCTGTTACCATTAGAAGTATGTAGTAGTGTACTTAGAAGTATGTAGTAGTGTATGTACTCAATTAACAATAGTAGTATGCAGTACTGTATGTAGTCTAGTTTTGATCTGGAGTATGAAGTATGTTTTCATGCTTGCCCCTGATAGTGCTTATAAAATGCAGACAATTGCCATCAGATGGAGGTCGCCATCAGTGAGGTATGGCCTGATGTTGTGCACCGGATCTGCAAATGGCATATACTGAATAAAGCTAAGCCGAATTTAGGTGTTTTGTACAGTAAACAAAGCAAGTTTAAGGGCGAATTTCACAAAATTCTGAATGAAACTAATACTGTTGATGAGTTTGAAAGGGGTTGGAGTGATTTAATGCGGGAGTATGATCTTGAGTCATGTACTTATTTGAGGAGAATGTGGGATATGAGGACTAGGTGGGCACCTGTGTATTTCAAATCATATTTCTTTGCCAAAATGTCAACAACTCAGCGGAGTGAGAGCATGAATCATGTACTGAAGAAGTATGTCACGCCTTCTTCTTCACTTAATGGATTTGCTAAGAGGTATGAGAGATTCTTTTATGACAGGATAAATAAGGAGGATACCGAGGAGTTTTTTGAGGTATGTATTCAAGAGGATATTTTTTGGTGTATGTTGACAACAAGACGAAAACTTGTAACAGTAATGCTAAATCTAAATGTCCTCATTTTGTAGGGGAAAGTAAGTATAGGAACAACCTCCCCACTGGAAAAACACGCAGCACGAGTTTACACAAGAGGTGCATTCGCAAATTTCAAGGAGCAATTTGGCTGGAGTTTGCATTATAAGGTTGAAACGACCACGAACGAGAGGCAGCTTCTCCTGGTACGTATTGGTGACAATAATATGCAGAATTGGTCAAGGAAAGTGTTCGAGGTGGAAGCAAAAATTGAAGAAAATGAATTTTCTTGTGTTTGTAAAATGTTTGATCATATGGGGATACTGTGCCGCCACATACTAAGGGTAATGCGAACATGTTTCATTGTTTCGGATCAATTTTGGAAAGCTAGTTGCACGTCTAAATGTCAAAATATTTTTTCCTATATGCAGGTGATGGTTCAATATGGAATGAGTGAAATTCCTAGAAAGTATCTGAAAAAAAAGATGGACAAAAGAAGCAAGAGACTCGGTACCAGAACACTTGAAGGACTATATGAAGGATACAGATGCATCTGCGTCTAGAGCATATCGACATAGCTTACTCCACACGGCTGCACTTGATATGATCATGCTTGGAGATACTAACCCTGAGACATACAAGAAGACAATGGAGGTGATTATACGACACTCAGCAGAGTTGAAGTTAATGGTAGGTTCATCAGAAACTAGTACCCAGGATACTCGACAGAGTGAACGGGTAGGAAGAAAGAAGGCAGTCAATGTTGATATTGATGGCGATGGAGACTATGATGATGGTTCTCAAAAGGATGATCTTAGTGGAGAGGCTAATGGAAATGTCAGTGTAGAATCCGAGGACATTGAAGATGCTAATTTTATAGAAAATGGAGAGCTAAACAATGACTTAGGTGAAAATATTGCACATGAGATGCTACCACCAGAAGTAAGAAGGGGCAGAGGGCGCCCAAGGAGTAAGAGGTTAAGGTCAAAAGGAGAAGTTGCATCTCATAAAAAAATTAAGAAAGATGAGTCTGGCAGTGCTACAGGTACAGCTAGACCTATGCAAATTAGATACTGCGGAAAATGTGGCGGCCATGGACACAACAGAAGTACCTGTGGTGGCGAGTCATCGTACAAGAGGAAGTAGATGACATGTTGGTAAGATTGTAATTTATTGTATGTCGCAGCTGTTGGTATGTAGAATGTAGTGTGTGGTATGTAGCAGTATGTTTTTGGTGGCATGGTGTATGTACAAAACAAAACGGGTGGTCTTGGCTCCTTGGAGTATGGTGTATATCTGAGCAGGTGTTATGTGGGTGTGGTATTTTTGAAGCTGTTTGCATGTACAAGACCAAACTGGATGTATGTAGTATGAATCCTTGTTGTATGGTGTATACCAGAGCTGGTGTTTTGTATAGGATAAGGATACACTTCTTTGGTGTTACTGTGTATGTGGAAAAAACAATCGGAGGCCCTTTGGAGTATGTAGAATGCAGTGTGTGGTATGTAGCAGTATGCTTTTGGTGGTATGGTGTATGTACAAAACACATCGGTCAGTCATGGCTCCTTGGAGTATGGTGTATATCTGAGCTGGTGGTATGTGAGTGTGGTATTTCTGAAGCCGTCTGTATGTACAATTCCAAACTAGATGTATGTAGTATGGCTACTTGGTGTATGGTGTATGTCAGAGTTTGTGTTATGTACTTAGAATATGACATAGTAGTATTTCTTTGGTAGTATGGTGTATGTACAAAACAAAACCGACGGTATGTATCATGGCTCCTTGGAGTATGTAGAGTAAAGTGTATTTTTGGTGGTATGGTGTATGTACCAAACACAAACCGGCGGTATGTATCATGGCTCCTTGGAGTATGGTGTATATCCGAGCTGGTGATATGTGGGTGTGGTACACAACCTAACTGGATGTATGTAGTATGGCTCCTTGGGGTATGGTGTATATCGGAGCTTGTGTTATGTAGTATGGCTCCTTGTTGCATGTAAACCATGGATATATAAACTTATATAGAATAAAAAAACATGGTATACCACCTCATCGCAGGAATTTTTTGAAACCATCGTAGAAACGAAAGTATACTTAATAGAGAATAACAGCAGTATGTGGTCGCTAAAAAAATATGAGAACGGTAAATGGTCTGAAGTACGTGCAACGTAGCACATGATAGTGTAATCTACTCCTAATTTATTCTACTTAATCCAGCTTCCTGGTCAGACAAGTGATCTTGATGAAGCGAACGGCTTATCTTCGGGTGAACAAATCCTTGAGACATCGATTCACGTGTTCTAGAAGTATGACTTCATTATCCTTTAGAGCAAGCATGAATGCGAGGAATTCCTTTCTGATTTCTCTTGAATCCTGAAATGATATTCAGTGTTTAACTTTAGCTATGGGGTGGGTAGATGTTAATAATAAGAGGACTATTTTGGTATGTGAAATACACTCACATCAGTAACATGATTAATGAGGCGATTTCCATCCCAAGTCCTCATGTAGAACAATACATGGAATGCACTGTCGGACCTATCATGTGAATAGAATTAGAAGTATCAGTTAATTAGTTAAGAGTATTTTCCATGGGCCTACAACACGTACCTTTTTTGCTGAACAGGTATGCTCAATGGAAACTCGTGCTGCCACTCTGTGATGTCTTCGTTCCAATCAGGAAAACACAATTTCATGCATTGTTGGAGCGCTGATGATATATGGTGCTTTGTTTTAGCATGCCGGGCCTCGATATCTTGCCCGTGTTTGCTCATGTCTCTGTAGGGATCCAAGATGCTAAGTTTCTTGTCTTCCATGTTGTACGCGTAGAGGCAGTAATGCATTGGTTGGTGCATTGGAACAAATATCTACAAGGTTACACAATTATTTTGTCATGTCAGTATGTAGTATGTGGATAGGTCATGAAGAGTTTTTTCTGTGCTGGCATACCATTTTAGAAAAAGACACGTCATATGTGATTAGCGTGTCATTCTTGAATAGGTGAAGGTGATCCTCCGGGTTCCAGCCATCTCCATCTGCAGCTGCATGCATCTGCAAAAGTGTATGTGCAAGTAAATGAAGGGAGTATGCGACTATGTGAAGAGTAACCTTGTGAAACACAACTATGTATTGAACATACGGCAAAATCCAAAGGCAACAAGTGCCTCCATCCTAAGAAATCAGTTCCAGAAAACCGAAGAATCTCATCTTTAAATAGCACTTGGATGGCTAGATTGAAGACTTCATCATCCATTTCCTCGTCAAATCTTAGAGCTTCTTGTATGTCTCGCACTCTTATTGACATCGGTGATGGTTCAGATATATGCATCCAGATTTTCCTATGAGAAATTTAAAATAACAGTAGATATGAGACGTGTAATTTAAAAAATGTAGACTAACATACTACGTACTTACCCCAAGGAGTTTTTGTCAGTAATTGATTGTGTGTAAATGTACAGATCCTCCAGTGCCTTCATGTCATGCCTAATGGGTAAATGTTGCTTGGTAATAAACGGAGACCTTACAAGACGACTAGGCTTGGGTACCCTTTTTGGATTTTCTATCAGGAGATCAGAAGGGTCACCAATGATCCTTCTCTTAGCTTTTGGATGGTGTTTGACCTCTTCATCATCCTCGCGAAAAATAATCCTCGCTGCGCTAATTTCTTTGAAGGCAGTATGCGGAGACATGAAAGTAGGCGTGGGGCTCTAAAAAGCTGAAAATCGGTAAAATGTGAGATTGATTAATATATTAAAATTTCTAGTAAAAAGGAAAAAGGAACGCATTTACCATTTTGTTCAGGAAGTTGTTGCCTATCTGGTGTATCTTGTACGATCTGTTGATTAGCGACCATGTCAAATTCTGCAGCTAAATTGTTCCCAAATCGAGTATCTAGGTTGAATACTCCTGCGGCTTCTTCCGGCCCAGTTCGCGTCAACCCCAGATCAAAACTTGGGATTTCCATGTTGAAGAGGGAATCACATACTGATTGTGAATGCGGAGAAAGCACTCTTCTTCCGATACTTTCCCCATGATTATAGCACACGTTGTGAGGGTGGCGAAGCTGCATTACGAGGAGTGTGAATATTGATAGAAAACTTACTGAATGTATGTAGTGTAAATTTTATTGGTATTACCTTATGTTTCCCGTATGTTGGGAAAGGGATTCGGTTCCTCAATAATATGTCCTTCTCGATGAATTTTGCAACCATTTCATCATCGTATGCGCCGATCCGCGGTAGACTGTCATGGGGAGGGCAGTCCTTGCCAAAATCCAGATTATCAATATAGTAAACCTGAAAATAGCAATTTGCAGTGTTGCCAACATGTTAATTATGCTAAAAATGCCAGTGCAGAAGAAAAAAAGAAGGTAGTATCAAATATACCTCTGGAAGTAGTATGCACCCATTGACATATCCAGGGCTCTTTCTACGACCTAGTTTGTATTGCAATATTCCTGCTGCACTTCTAAGCTCCTCTAGGACAAAGTTGGCCCAATTGTAAGTGTGGTTATTATCTATATCAACTAGAGCTTTGATGTACCTTGTCGATATAAAAATTTTTAGAGACTGTGGTGCAAGAAATTTTGTAACCACAACTATTACAAATGCAGTCTTAAACTGAATGATCTCTTGACGTGACATAGGATGATGGTATTTTTTAGATATGATCTTAATTAGCCCCTTAATTGTGATTTCATCCCAGGATGACTTCCCAAAAAGGGAACAAAGGTATTCCTTATGGGACTGCACATCATGTGGTGTTGCAGGTATTATCAGTCTGCCAACACAAGGGATGTCGATGACCCGATTAACATCCTCACATGTCATACTAAGTTCTGATTTTGTGCCAGCGAAGAAAATTCCAGATGTTGGGTCCATCTTGGTAAGAAGCCATGCTCCGAATTGCCTGTTTACCCTATGTAGTTTTAAACTACCCAAACCCTGAAACCCAATCTCTTTTACCAACACTAATAGATGTTGATCAAGGTCTTGCATGAGATCAACAATAACGGAAGAAGCACACCTGGAGTTGATTTTATCTTTCCATGCCTTCCTTCTCTTCAAGGAAGAAGGTTTCTTTGAACGTGTACCACCAGAACTTTCAGCTGGCGTGCGCTTATGTTCCTTCCGACTGCGCACGGCATGAAGAGCTCTCGTGAAGGCAGATTTGGAGCTGCTGCCTCCACCAGATGATTTGCGACCACTAGATAAATTGACCATGCCTGCATATACGAGAACAATGTCAGCTACACATTAATTTATTGCGTCTATATCTAGATTGCAGAACCATTGATCTTATTTGGTAGATGCTAACAAAAAAATGGCGTCTCAAACCTTGGTGCTTGTAGATCGACTCCACCCGCTACAGGAGCTTCTTGTTGCCTTTTTGTGGACGGAAGCTAGCGATCAGATCTCATAAAAAATTTGAAGACTCACGACGTGGTGGCTCCCTTCTCCCGGCCGTGCGACACACCAAAGGGCAAAGTATAAACAGACCGAAAATCAAGCTGTTTGTTGGTTCCTGATAAACACGTCTAGTCTGACCAGATAAGATAAGGACACGATTTGTTCAAAATTTGAAAATTCGTTGACCCAACAAACTCGCAGATATTACTACCGACTAAAGTATTAAAGCCTATTATTTAAACTAGAGATATATGCAAACGGGGAAAGTATGTTCACCTCCATTAACCCGTTAGTGCTGAACGGGGGATGTTTAGGAAAACGATCACGAAAGCCAGCGGAAGAGCAATCGATGGTGGCTAGGGAGGGAGTAGTTACTCCCAGGGGTAGGAAGGATTTTTCCTATATATAGACATATTTATACTACTCCCAGGGGTAGTTACCCCCTACCTATTTACCCACCACGTGTTCCCATCGTAACACCAGCAGCGATCTGGGTTTTGAGCGTGTATCAGAGACCCGTTAACCCACGTCTGGGATATTTATCGCCTGGGGAAAAAATTCATAGATAAACACAAAGGCTGATTTTTAGGAAGTATGGTACGTGCTCAGCTGGGTCGCTCTCTATACATTCCAGGCCAATACTCCCTGCTTCGTCCCAGAAGCAACATAAAAAAATTCTAATCTGGAATTATGGTGAGACGTGATGGATCAGAGGAGCCAGCCGAAGAAAGGAAGCCACACATCACGATTCCCCTTGCGTAAGTACTAGAAATTCTGGAAGTATCCATCGGTACTTCTTTTTCAATCTGAAGTATCCATCCTAGTACTAGTTTTCAATCTGGAAGTACTAGTAGTAGATCGTGAGTTCAATTTTCAGTCTCTTACTTCTAGTTTTTTTTTGCAGGCACTACGATAAAATGATGGATGTAATCAACAGAATTGATGATCTGGCTTCGGCAATCCTGCTGCATGAACGAATAATTACAGCACTTCGTAATGGGATAGATGGAAGAGTTCATGTTACCGCCGATGGAGTGAGATTGAAGAATTGCAGCGCATGCGGGCGTCCAGGCCACAACATCAGAACATGTGGACGGGGCTCTGGATAGAAGACAAATCATTAGATAGGCATTATATTTGTTGGGAAATGCTAGGATTTGAGATTATTAGTATTGGCGAATTGATAAGCCTTAATTTGAAATTTTTATTTCCTTTTAGTATCCAATTTATTGTTCTAGTCGATGTAATTTTGCAGTATTGAAAGTAATAGAATCGTTGGTTTATTTTTTGTGATTTTGATTTTGTGTTGTGCTTAAATATATTTAAATTTGTAATCCTAAAGATTAAGTGAGTCAAAATTGTCTAGATTTTTTATGTATCCGTATAAAAATGCATGCAGCTACATGCGAATTAAGACAAATCCGAGTCTGTTGTTTTCGAACAAATGTCTATGCGTGTATGTTAATTAGTTTTCTCTACTACGGTAATACTATTTTTGATTAATTATGGAAGTACTTAGTATTTGTGTATGTTAGCAAGGAGTATGATGTATTTTTTAGTAAGGTAGGAATGCTGGTAAAGTATTGAGAAATAAGTAGACGGGAAAATATTGTGGTATGCGTCCGTCATGTAGAACTATAGATTTTAATTGGACAGTCATAGTCAAATACACTTTTTGTATCTGAATGCTGACACGTTGAAATAACCGAGTATTTTATTAAAGATAATATTCAGAGTTGGTCCTTTTTTTTTCAAAACCATGGTCCACGTAGGGAACGTAACAATATCAGGTCCTATCTCTGCAATTCTGTTGGCGGTGGTACATGAACGGGTAGTTCGTGCGCATTGTTTAGCCACTTTGACGGGGAATGACGGGGAACGTGGTTGAGCGTGGAGCGGAGTTGTTAGGAGTTTGTTTAGCTGGATAAGTTGCCGAGAATAGGAGGTGCCAACAGTTGTCAGTACAAAGTATTTTCATTTTGCCTAGAGGTCCATCGTTAGTGCGAAAACTTCATTTGTGGATGGTATGGAACCTGCACTGCAATTTGTAGGAGACATGGAAGATGCCAACATGGAAGATGCCCAGCTGACGTTTCCTCTTGAAAGGTAATCCATTAAACATTTCTGAAGTAATTGTCGCAGTGTGTGTACATACATTTGGGTCTTTGGTAACTCATATTTTTCTGTGGGACGTAGGATGGTGGTGGACGAGGAGGTAGTCGAGGATGCAATTCCGCTGGAGTATTCTGATCCTGAAGTCGTGGAGCCAAAATTAGGGCAGACATTTGTACAGGAAACTGATGCATATGCATTTTATAACCTCTACACCAGATTTCATGGGTTCGGCATCAGGCGCCATAAGAAACGAGAGGCCAAGGGGGCGGTGAAGACGATGCAAGAGTACTGCTGCGTGTGCCAGGTAATTAAGTATGCTAGCAGTATATCCCCGCCAAACATTATGAGCATTTGATTTTAGCCAAATCCGAGTAGTATGTTTAAATCTGCGCCTCATTTTTTTCCTTTTTTTGCACCTTGTTTTGACAGGGTCGAGATAAGAAAGTTATAGGTCCATCAACCAGAGTAGGTTGTCCTGCAATGATTAGGATTAATCGTTCGTCAGAGCAGCAAGAATGGATGGTAACAAAGTTTGTTAGCACACACAACCATGAACTAAAACGGAAGCTGGGTGTCAATAAAAACTATAGGTCCCATAGTTTCATTGATGATGGGACAAAAGCTATCGTGGAAGAGATGGTAGATAAAGGCATGCCATCTACAGGCATGTATGGATTAGTTGCAGGTATGCATGGAGGCCCTTCCTTGGCCCCTTTTACAAGGAGGGCAGTTAACAGACTAGCTTATGCCATAAGAAGAGATGAATCAAGTGATGATGTTCGAAAACTTTTAGATTACTTCCGTGAATTACAGAGCCGTAACAAAGACTTCTACTACGATGTGCAGTTGGATGGGGCTAATAGGATTATAAATATATTTTGGACTCATGCATTGTCTCGGCTAAACTTTGAGCATTTTGGTGATGTGGTAACTTTCGATACTACATACCAGACAAATTTGTATAACATGCCATTTGGTATTTTCCTTGGTGTAAACAATCACTTCCAAACATCAGTGTTTGGTTGTGCACTGCTCAGGGAGGAAACAATTGAATCCTTCAAGTGGTTGTTCAATTCTTTCACCAAAGCAATGAATGGGAAGAAGCCTTCAGCGATCTTGACAGGTAATGTATTACAATCTAGTATCAGTTTATAATTGAATGGATTATTGTTGGAGTTTTCTAGTGGTTAGAAGTTTGTAGTACTTGCCATACTCTATCTGTTACCATTAGAAGTATGTAGTAGTGTACTTATAAGTATGTAGTAGTGTATGTACTCAATTAACAATAGTAGTATGCAGTAGTGTATGTACTCTAGTTTTGATCTGGAGTATGAAGTATGTTTTCATGCTTGCCCCTGATAGTGCTTATAAAATGCAGACAATTGCCATCAGATGGAGGTCGCCATCAGTGAGGTATGGCCTGATGTTGTGTACCGGGTCTGCAAATGGCATATACTGAATAAAGCTAAGCCGAATTTAGGTGTTTTGTACAGTAAACAAAGCAAGTTTAAGGGCGAATTTCACAAAATTCTGAATGAAACTAATACTGTTGATGAGTTTGAAAGGGGTTGGAGTGATTTAATGCGGGAGTATGATCTTGAGTCATGTACTTATCTGAGGAGAATGTGGGATATGAGGACTAGGTGGGCACCTGTGTATTTCAAATCATATTTCTTCGCCAAAATGTCAACAACTCAGCGGAGTGAGAGCATGAATCATGTACTAAAAGAAGTATGTCACGCCTTCTTCTTCACTTAATGGATTTGCTAAGAGGTATGAGAGATTCTTTTATGACATGATAAATGAGGAGGATACCGAGGAGTTTTTTGAGGTATGTATTCAAGAGGACATTTTTTGGTGTATGTTGACAACAAGACGAAAACTTGTAACAGTAATGCTAAATTTAAATGTCCTCATTTTGTAGGGGAAAGTAAGTACAGGAACAACCTCCCCACTGGAAAAACACGCAGCACGAGTTTACACAAGAGGTGCATTCGCAAAGTTCAAGGAGCAATTTGGCTGGAGTTTGCATTATAAGGTTGAAACGACCACGAACGAGAGGCAGCTTCTCCTGGTACGTATTGGTGACAATAATATGCAGAATTGGTCAAGGAAAGTGTTCGAGGTGGAAGCAAAAATTGAATAAAATGAATTTTTTGTGTTTGTAAAATGTTTGATCATATGGGGATACTGTGCCGCCACATACTAAGGGTAATGCGAACATGTTTCATTGTTTCGGATCAATTTTGGAAAGCTAGTTGCACGTCTAAATGTCAAAATATTTTTTCCTATATGCAGGTGATGGTTCAATATGGAATGAGTGAAATTCCTAGAAAGTATCTGAAAAAAAAGATGGACAAAAGAAGCAAGAGACTCGGTACCAGAACACTTGAAGGACTATATGAAGGATACAGATGCATCTGCGTCTAGAGCATATCGACATAGCTTACTCCACACGGCTGCACTTGATATGATCATGCTTGGAGATACTAACCCTGAGACATACAAGAAGACAATGGAGGTGATTATACGACACTCAGCAGAGTTGAAGTTAATGGTAGGTTCATCAGAAACTAGTACCCAGGATACTCGACAGAGTGAACGGGTAGGAAGAAAGAAGGCAGTCAATGTTGATATTGATGGCGATGGAGACTATGATGATGGTTCTCAAAAGGATGATCTTAGTGGAGAGGCTAATGGAAATGTCAGTGTAGAATCCGAGGACATTGAAGATGCTAATTTTATAGAAAATGGAGAGCTAAACAATGACTTAGGTGAAAATATTGCACATGAGATGCTACCACCAGAAGTAAGAAGGGGCAGAGGGCGCCCAAGGAGTAAGAGGTTAAGGTCAAAAGGAGAAGTTGCATCTCATAAAAAAATTAAGAAAGATGAGTCTGGCAGTGCTACAGGTACAGCTAGACCTATGCAAATTAGATACTGCGGAAAATGTGGCGGCCATGGACACAACAGAAGTACCTGTGGTGGCGAGTCATCGTACAAGAGGAAGTAGATGACATGTTGGTAAGATTGTAATTTATTGTATGTCGCAGCTGTTGGTATGTAGAATGTAGTGTGTGGTATGTAGCAGTATGTTTTTGGTGGCATGGTGTATGTACAAAACAAAACGGGTGGTCTTGGCTCCTTGGAGTATGGTGTATATCTGAGCAGGTGTTATGTGGGTGTGGTATTTTTGAAGCTGTTTGCATGTACAAGACCAAACTGGATGTATGTAGTATGAATCCTTGTTGTATGGTGTATACCAGAGCTGGTGTTTTGTATAGGATAAGGATACACTTCTTTGGTGTTACTGTGTATGTGGAAAAAACAATCGGAGGCCCTTTGGAGTATGTAGAATGCAGTGTGTGGTATGTAGCAGTATGCTTTTGGTGGTATGGTGTATGTACAAAACACATCGGTCAGTCATGGCTCCTTGGAGTATGGTGTATATCTGAGCTGGTGGTATGTGAGTGTGGTATTTCTGAAGCCGTCTGTATGTACAATTCCAAACTAGATGTATGTAGTATGGCTACTTGGTGTATGGTGTATGTCAGAGTTTGTGTTATGTACTTAGAATATGACATAGTAGTATTTCTTTGGTAGTATGGTGTATGTACAAAACAAAACCGACGGTATGTATCATGGCTCCTTGGAGTATGTAGAGTAAAGTGTATTTTTGGTGGTATGGTGTATGTACCAAACACAAACCGGCGGTATGTATCATGGCTCCTTGGAGTATGGTGTATATCCGAGCTGGTGATATGTGGGTGTGGTACACAACCTAACTGGATGTATGTAGTATGGCTCCTTGGGGTATGGTGTATATCGGAGCTTGTGTTATGTAGTATGGCTCCTTGTTGCATGTAAACCATGGATATATAAACTTATATAGAATAAAAAAACATGGTATACCACCTCATCGCAGGAATTTTTTGAAACCATCGTAGAAACGAAAGTATACTTAATAGAGAATAACAGCAGTATGTGGTCGCTAAAAAATATGAGAACGGTAAATGGTCTGAAGTACGTGCAACGTAGCACATGATAGTGTAATCTACTCCTAATTTATTCTACTTAATCCAGCTTCCTGGTCAGACAAGTGATCTTGATGAAGCGAACGGCTTATCTTCGGGTGAACAAATCCTTGAGACATCGATTCACGTGTTCTGGAAGTATGACTTCATTATCCTTTAGAGCAAGCATGAATGCGAGGAATTCCTTTCTGATTTCTCTTGAATCCTGAAATGATATTCAGTGTTTAACTTTAGCTATGGGGTGGGTAGATGTTAATAATAAGAGGACTATTTTGGTATGTGAAATACACTCACATCAGTAACATGATTAATGAGGCGATTTCCATCCCAAGTCCTCATGTAGAACAATACATGGAATGCACTGTCAGACCTATCATGTGAATAGAATTAGAAGTATCAGTTAATTAGTTAAGAGTATTTTCCATGGGCCTACAACACGTACCTTTTTTGCTGAACAGGTATGCTCAATGGAAACTCGTGCTGCCACTCTGTGATGTCTTCATTCCAATCAGGAAAACACAATTTCATGCATTGTTGGAGCGCTGATGATATATGGTGCTTTGTTTTAGCATGCCGGGCCTCGATATCTTGCCCGTGTTTGCTCATGTCTCTGTAGGGATCCAAGATGCTAAGTTTCTTGTCTTCCATGTTGTACGCGTAGAGGCAGTAATGCATTGGTTGGTGCATTGGAACAAATATCTACAAGGTTACACAATTATTTTGTCATGTCAGTATGTAGTATGTGGATAGGTCATGAAGAGTTTTTTCTATGCTGGCATACCATTTTAGAAAAAGACACGTCATATGTGATTAGCGTGTCATTCTTGAATAGGTGAAGGTGATCCTCCGGGTTCCAGCCATCTCCATCTGCAGCTGCATGCATCTGCAAAAGTGTATGTGCAAGTAAATGAAGAGAGTATGCGACTATGTGAAGAGTAACCTTGTGAAACACAACTATGTATTAAACATACGGCAAAATCCAAAGGCAACAAGTGCCTCCATCCTAAGAAATCAGTTCCAGAAAACCGAAGAATCTCATCTTTAAATAGCACTTGGATGGCTAGATTGAAGACTTCATCATCCATTTCCTCGTCAAATCTTAGAGCTTCTTGTATGTCTCGCACTCTTATTGACATCGGTGATGGTTCAGATATATGCATCCAGATTTTCCTATGAGAAATTTAAAATAACAGTAGATATGAGACGTGTAATTTAAAAAATATAGACTAACATACTACGTACTTACCCCAAGGAGTTTTTGTCAGTAATTGATTGTGTGTAAATGTACAGATCCTCCAGTGCCTTCATGTCATGCCTAATGGGTAAATGTTGCTTGGTAATAAACGGAGACCTTACAAGACAACTAGGCTTGGGTACCCTTTCTGGATTTTCTATCAGGAGATCAGAAGGGTCACCAATGATCCTTCTCTTAGCTTTTGGATGGTGTTTGACCTCTTCATCATCCTCGCGAAAAATAATCCTCGCTGCGCTAATTTCTTTGAAGGCAGTATGCGGAGACATGAAAGTAGGCGTGGGGCTCTAAAAAGCTGAAAATCGGTAAAATGTGAGATTGATTAATATATTAGAATTTCTAGTAAAAAGGAAAAAGGAACGCATTTACCACTTTGTTCAGGAAGTTGTTGCCTATCTGGTGTATCTTGTACGATCTGTTGATTAGCGACCATGTTAAATTCTGCAGCTAAATTGTTCCCAAATCGAGTATCTAGGTTGAATACTCCTGCGGCTTCTTCCGGCCCAGTTTGCGTCAACCCCAGATCAAAACTTGGGATTTCCATGTTGAAGAGGGAATCACATACTGATTGTGAATGCGGAGAAAGCACTCTTCTTCCGATACTTTCCCCATGATTATAGCACACGTTGTGAGGGTGGCGAAGCTGCATTACGAGGAGTGTGAATATTGATAGAAAACTTACTGAATGTATGTAGTGTAAATTTTATTGGTATTACCTTATGTTTCCCGTATGTTGGGAAAGGGATTCGGTTCCTCAATAATATGTCCTTCTCGATGAATTTTGCAACCATTTCATCATCGTATGCGCCGATCCGCGGTAGACTGTCATGGGGAGGGCAGTCCTTGCCAAAATCCAGATTATCAATATAGTAAACCTAAAAATAGCAATTTGCAGTGTTGCCAACATGTTAATTATGCTAAAAAATGCCAGTGCAGAAGAAAAAAAGAAGGTAGTATCAAATATACCTCTGGAAGTAGTATGCACCCATTGACATATCCAGGGCTCTTTCTACGACCTAGTTTGTATTGCAATATTCCTGCTGCACTTCTAAGCTCCTCTAGGACAAAGTTGGCCCAATTGTAAGTGTGGTTATTATCTATATCAACTAGAGCTTTGATGTACCTTGTCGATATAAAATTGTTTAGAGACTGTGGTGCAAGAAATTTTGTAACCACAACTATTACAAATGCAGTCTTGAACTGAATGATCTCTTGACGTGACATAGGATGATGGTATTTTTTAGATATGATCTTCATTAGCCCCTTAATTGTGATTTCATCCCAGGATGACTTCCCAAAAAGGGAACAGAGGTATTCCTTATGGGACTGCACATCATGTGGTGTTGCAGGTATTATCAGTCTGCCAACACAAGGGATGTCGATGACCCGATTAACATCCTCACATGTCATACTAAGTTCTGATTTTGTGCCAACGAAGAAAATTCCAGATGTTGGGTCCATCTTGGTAAGAAGCCATGCTCCGAATTGCCTGTTTACCCTATGTAGTTTTAAACTACCCAAACCCTGAAACCCAATCTCTTTTACCAACACTAATAGATGTTGATCAAGGTCTTGCATGAGATCAACAATAACGGAAGGAGCACACCTGGAGTTGATTTTATCTTTCCATGCCTTCCTTCTCTTTAAGGAAGAAGGTTTCTTTGAACGTGTACCATCAGAACTTTCAGCTGGCGTGCGCTTATGTTCCTTCCGACTGCGCACGGCATGAAGAGCTCTCGTGAAGGCAGATTTGGAGCTGCTGCCTCCACCAGATGATTTGCGACCACTAGATAAATTGACCATGCCTGCATATACGAGAACAATGTCAGCTACACATTAATTTATTGCGTCTATATCTAGATTGCAAAACCATTGATCTTATTTGGTAGATGCTAACAAAAAAATGGCGTCTCAAACCTTGGTGCTTGTAGATCGACTCCACCCGCTACAGGAGCTTCTTGTTGCCTTTTTGTGGACGGAAGCTAGCTATCAGATCTCATAAAAAATTTGAAGACTCACGACGTGGTGGCTCCCTTCTCCCGGCCGTGCGACACACCAAAGGGCAAAGTATAAACAGACCGAAAATCAAGCTGTTTGTTGGTTCCTGTTAAACACGTCTAGTCTGACCAGATAAGATAAGGACACGATTTGTTCAAAATTTGAAAATTTGTTGACCCAACAAACTCGCAGATATTACTACCGACTAAAGTATTAAAGCCTATTATTTAAACTAGAGATATATGCAAACGGGGAAAGTATGTTCACCTCCATTAACCCGTTAGTGCTGAACGGGGAATGTTTAGGAAAACGATCACGAAAGCCAGCGGAAGAGCAATCGATGGTGGCTAGGGAGGGAGTAGTTACTCCCAGGGGTAGGAAGGATTTTTCCTATATATATATATGGTGGCCAGCCAAAGAGCATGATTCTCTACTTTGTTATATATATATATATATATATATATATATATATATATATATATATATATATATATATATATATATATATATATATATATATATCAGTAGGTCATTCTGCAAAATTGCTACATAAACTGTGACACCATGTGATTTCTGTTATGCAAATCGTTGTACTTTCCCTATGTTTCTTTTCTTAATGTAGCAGCCGAGATCACCCACGTTTTGGAGCTCGACCTCCTCACTAGAGGCCGCTTTATAGGAGTTTCCAAACTCCACCAGAGTAAGCGTGTCCATCATTCGCCGTGTTTAGCTGTTGTATGCACCTTCTGCCACCGATGGGTAATCCCGGGAGAAGGTATCATGACGCTGCTACCCTGCTCTAGGGCCTTTGCCGCCGCTACCGGCCGCTTTACAATCTCCCGTCCTTACTTGGTCGCCTTGGCAGCCGGGATTGCACGGGGTAGATGAGTAGAAGCAGAGAAACTCTACTGTGAACCTATTAATAAATCTTTTACAAGTCAATTATTAGAAGTATTAATTGGTGAACAACTAGAATAGCTATTTTTCTTGATCATACTAAGGATGCTAATCAAATATATTAAGAAATTTGTGATGAATTGAACGAACATAGAATAGCACTGACATAGTTTTTTTATCACACATGAAATGTTATTTGTTAAAGCTATGTTACATGTCGTCTTCGAAGCTCTAGGTATTCGGAATTCCATTTTATACTAAGTTTTCTGAAGATAGCCAATGCCCTCTATATTGACTTTGAACTGTTGATGCAATTGTGCAAAAAAATTCCATTATGGTAAAAAGGATAAATAGATTTTAAAGAGTACTACTATTGTTGTGCATACTACATATTGTAGCATTCTAAATTCTCAAACTCATACCATCCAGTTGCGCATGACTAAAAATTACAAGGAGGATAATTGCGTCACAGACGGGTGGGAAGAGAAGGTTGTGGCAGTGCGCCTGATGATGAAACACGTTGTACATATGTCTGAAGCTGGTTGTTTTTTACGAATTACTATGGTTGTCCAACAAAATGAACTTTGTGCGTGTCCTTTCAACACACGGACATGTTTTCTAGTTTAACATTCCGAATTGCATTGTAGGATTCCTCCCAGGAAAGGAGAATCCCCTCTAAAAAATTAGAGTATGCTGCTAATTGCAGTGTGCACACGGTATTCTTTAGTAAAAGGCGAAAGAATAGTTTGCTTTGTGCCCGCTGCGCAGCTGCTTGCTCTCCTGATGTGGCATTGGCCCTCATAATATACCATTAGCTCAAGGCGCTCTAAAGTTGAAGTAGCGATGTGGGACTAATCGCTGGTAACTCTCTAGTGGCAGCCGCATGTTTGGGTTTATACGGAGCAAAAAGTTGTTGAGAAGGCCGCGTCGCTAAACACAGTGGGCTTCTGGGCCGGGTGATACTTCCCAGAGCAGGGGAAAAACGCTCACAAGCCCTGTTTGGCTGTTTGAACTTGGACATCTTCCCAGAGCAGGGGGAAAACGCTCACAAGCCCTGTTTGAACTTGGACATCTCCCCTGACATGATTCAGGTGCATCAACCGAATCAAAGCTTCTTTGGCTGTTGCATATTCATCTTTGCGTCTGGTATGTCGGTTTGTGCACTATACAAGTAGCCAGTAGGCAAGAAACAACAAGTCTGAAAATTTTGCTCGCGCCACGCAACTGGTACTGTACAATTTTATCCTCCTCTTCGCAGCATGTGACCGTGCAACGGAAAACTGGAAAAATAATCATGTAATTTCAACTTGTTCTGAAGAAGCACCAGACCAATCTGTTCCACTAAAAAAGTTATTTCAGCTTGTTGATTGAACTCTGATGCAGATTTTTCAAGTGTTTACAACCATGCTAATCGAGGAACTGGGGATGCCGCACATGAAACAGAAACCATAAATATTACGGCTTGATCTAGAAATAGTACAACCATGCTAGACTAAATGCAGAAGGAAAAAAGTTCAGAAAAAATAGGATTGAAACAAGAATGCAGAGAACCTAGCTAACAAACATATTTGAGCTAAACAAGAGGAACGACTAAGATCCCTCAGACAGAAAAATCATGTTTTGCTATTCTACCTCTTACCAACCATTGCCCAAAAAAACCCAGCCAGGAACTGAGGAGAAGCAATCCAAAATGAAAAGGACAAGGACACAGCAAAAGAGCAGATACATGTACTAGTCAATAGACATATATTGAGTCAATTCACAAAGTGGGGGAGAAGCTCCGCGTCTATACATCAAGGAGTCAAGCTCCGAGAGAGAGAGAGAGGATTTTTGAACACCCCATATTTTCATCCACAAGACATCAACTGCTGCTACATGAGATGTTCTTACAATGGATCATTTCATAGTGCAGGTCGAACTGTCTTTTGTCTAATTTTCTACCTCAAAACTTTTCTTCAGCATTAGTTGCATCTTCTGATCTAGATTGCAACAGAACATTGAAACATTCAAGAGATCTCCATACAGCTGTAGTCATTGAACTGACTACAATCGAAACATCTAACCAGCTGAAATACACTTGAGATCAAGAAAACATCTCAAACTGGCGGGGTTTGCAGAGACCATCAATAGCATGAATTAATTTTCTCCGTGGTCCTACAGCAATAAAACCCATCTCTTTCAGCTGGTTCATTGTAAGAGAGACTATCTGATACATCCCCATCTTTTCCCTATCCAATATGTTGACAAACCATCCAAGACCACAAGTCAACAGCCAATTCCTCAGGCCACCAAACTCAGCAACCCGTCTCCGAAGAAGTCGTGCTCGCAATACCTTATTCGTGAGATGTGAAGAAATAATTGGCAGCCCAAGCCCATACATATTTCGAAGACTTGTTGCTTTCCCAGCAGCTTGATGAGATAGTCCTTCAACAGCATGATCTGCATGTTTAGGCCAGTCAGACTTTACAACAGGGGCAGCAGGACTTCGTGATGATTGCCCCCTCATCATTGCATCATCTTGATGGACAATATTTTCAGAAGGATTGGTTTGACATATCTGTATTCTGCCATCAACACTAAGGCCCTCCAGAGAGGACTCCTGGGATTTCTTCATAGTAACCTGCTCTTTTGTGGCAGCATTGTAGTTTCCCCTGCTCATTCCTGGCAGGCTAGTTTGTCTGGAACTTACTTTGGCCGTACCAGCTTGGGGGCTTGCAGCTGCAGGTGACAGTGGAGGGATCAATATGGTGACCCGCTGTTTCTTGACTATCACCCAATCATCATTCTCGTCAATGATGTTCTGCGTGCGTGATATATCAGCAGAAAGCTCTGAAGGTGGTTCCATACCATCCTTAGCTGACATAGCTAGTGCTCTGTCCATAAACTGCCTAACTTCGGAATGTGGTTCCTCACCAAGTCACCATCAAAACTTGACAGGGCTAGTGCTCTGTTCGTGAACTATTTTTGATGCACACCTCAAAATCTTATTCAATGTGAAGAGGACCTAGTAAGACACAGAAACAACGATTTTCAAACATTGTGAAATGTTGAAACGTGAAATACATGCAACCATGAAAGATTTATATCAAGAGTTCAAGACTTCCATATAGTACGTATGCAACAGTCAATTGTGAAACAGCATACCATACATAATAAGAAGGAAGAAACATACTGACAGTAAGAGTGTAACATATTATGCAACAAGCAGCACCTGCCAAGGAATGAGGCACCTACAATGTCATCCAGTGTACAGAATAAGACCATTGCATCCAAAAAAATACGCTCTCACTTCCACAGGTTAAAAAAAGGGACCAAAATGTACAAAGTCGGCACCGGTGCTATACTAATACTTGATTTTACAAGATTCTTATCCCTCCCAAGGCAAGGGGTTATACGCATTTCATACAGAAAAGATAAACTTGTCGCTGAACTAAAACAGGGGCTCTTCTGTTATTTTTGGGACGCGTCTAGGCAGCAAGCGAAACCAGCCATCGCCCGATTAGGAAAATATTCCCAGCCCTAAGATATGAACAGTAAGATATGGATGGTAGTCAATATGCAACTTAACAACAACTAGTTGACAACTTGACATTGGAATTGGACAACTTTAGAAGAGAAAATACTATCAGGTTTCGATGCATCGGTCCATTTTAACCAAAAAACAACATCGGTATCTCATCAGATCTACAACTTAATAGCAACCAGTAGGGCAACTTAGCATCAACCTATAGCCACATGCCAAGTGTCGTAGAAACTTGCAACGAAGTCAGACAACTTCTCATTATTGTCCACTGCAAAACCTTTGAACTGACATGTAACTTTTCTACGACAAACGTCCACAAAAAACATGGATCCATCACGACGAGGAGACGGATCCATGGTTAGACATAAGCAACAAAAAAGAAACCTGCTATGTACATTGATGTGTGAGAAACTAGAAAAAAGTTTGTACCAAAACAACTTGGGTGATTGAACATGGGATAATGAACTTGATGATTGTGTGGGTCACATCAAACCCTTGTTTCATAGATTATGCAAGAATCAACACATATATGATGAAAATGCACTGATTGCCTATGACACCTAGAAACCCTAAGAACTTCTAGATCTCCATGACTATTATATGCCCATGTTCCCAGTCTGATTAGGACAAGTGCCACTTGTGTTAACGTTCACCATGAAACTGCAAACTGAGGAAACAAGCCTGATACATCTTATGGGGGTCAACACAGCGAGATGAATCCACGCTACCTCAGGCAGAAAAGGGACATGGATTTTTTCTACAATATATGAATCACACATATCTGGGGGATTGTGTACAGGGGCTTACCTCATATACTCGATCTAGACACCCCCATCGTCGATCTCCGGCGTCGAGCTCCGTGTCCCTCACCCGTAGTTTGCTCCCCGCCCTCGCGCGATGGGAGCCTCTTTGTTACCGTGTTCCCCGCCCTCAATCGCGGCTCGCTCTGCCGCGACGAGTTAGGTGCACTCCCATGTGTGTGTGTCTTGCTCTCCGGCTACGAGCTACAAACTTAAGGGGATGGGATAAATAACTTATTCAAGTGAAGCAGTACTATGGATATTGCAGAAAAACAAAACTTGATAAAAAATGAGCAGCAAACAACTTAATTCAAGGGTATGAGCAACTTAATTACCGGGGATTATCAACTTAGTAAAAGTGATTACCAACTCTAGTAATGTGAAACTTAACTAAACATGGATATTGCAGCAAGACAAAACTTGATAAAAAATGGGTAGTAAGCAACTTAATTAAGGGTATGCACAACTTAATTACTGGGGATAATCAACTTAACTAGAGTGACTAGCAACTCTACTAAAACTAACAACTCTGGGCATAAACACCAAAAACACTACAAAAAGGCGTATGGTCGCCCCCTTACAAGGACCTAAAAAAAGTCCATGCATGTTAGAAACACAGGCTTACTACACACTAAGCAACTTGATTACTTCTCATGTCTATGGAAAATAATTTCCATTCCTGAGAAAAAAGGGGTTACTATACATACAACACATCTCTGCAAGAAAAAAATACCTACTACTACTGATTGGGCATCAAACCAATACTTGCCCCTGGACAAAATGTCTAGATCTACCCATCTGATTAGGACGAGAAAATAGCACCTCATTGGCTACCGACCCATGAGCGTGCAGTACGAAAATAAACAGCCCTCCTACAAAATTGGATGGGGAATCAGCCTACGATTTCACATTATCGGGTTTGAACAAGACTAGATCCTGAAACTACACTGGTAAAATCCTGCGTTCATGGGTGGGCCTCAACAGATGACCTCACCTTCTATTTCCGTCATCGAACTCCCTTCACCGCTCCCAAAACTTACATAATGGATCAGTACACAACTTTAGAATGCTGGGAAAATAACTTAATTGAGGAAAAAGAGAGATGAAGCAGAAAAACTGCACCGCATTCAAAAACAAAACTTAAAAGAGGATCAGTACGCAACTTAGACTAATATGCCTAATCAATTTAATTAAGTGGCATAAGCAACTTAATTATGTCGGTTAATCAACTTAATCAAGAAGAAGCAGAACAGCTAGACTAAATCAGTGTGTATTGTATAAGAATCAAAATCAGATGTAATCAACTTCAATATACCTAACTACAACTACCTTTGCAACAGACCTAGTCCATACATTGCGCAAAACACCCAATTCATAAGGGCACAAGTAACGGGTGCAACCATTGAAAAGCGGCTACAACATTGAGCGATCTTGAAGCTTCGCTATGATCCTCTTCTCTAACTTGGCTACCTAACTACAAATAAGGGTTCTACACATCTATGTTGAGTTTCTCTTCTCTGTCTTAAAAAGCCACACTGGCTAGGGCGACGTACCACGCAGCAGTACCTATATTCTCCATCCCAAAATCCAGTATGTGTGCAAAATGCATACAAAATACTCCTTCGCGAGAAAATGTGAAATGGCATTATCCACATTCTAGTATTGGCATATTGCTATAAAGAATCTATGTAGTGCATAGCAGCTACATGAAGCATCTCATCTTCTAAGTCCCTAGTATGACACAAGGTTTTGTTTGAGACCATTGCTTATTCGCATGATTTTGTACAACTATACAGACCGGATTGTATTAAAGGAGGAAGGTTGAAATTGAGCAGTAAATTGTAGTACTAAACTATCTGAACCTATAATCCAGTAACTTAACTTCAAGCAATCCACAAAAGTATTTTGTTCTGTTTCCATGGTTGCTTCATTTATTCACTCAACTAAAATACTGTATTTCACCAGGAATGAGCTGCTGCTTGGAGCTATGGAAAAATGACTTAGGAGGAAGTCTACTGAGAGGAGGGGGGGGAGGGGGGGGACTAGAAATTGGAGATAATATAATGCACGTTTAGTGAACAAATGAATTTTCACAAACATTTGGTACCATAGATCATCCATAGCTCGTTGATTTCAGCAGCCCCTGGCATAAACTCAAGTAAGAAACATTCTTAAGACTGCAACGCCCACCGTTTACTCAGGTCACAACTAAATACTGCATTTCAACATCTGACAATGAATGCTCGGCTGCTGCTGAGCTCAAGGCAAGATACAGTTAGTAAGCCAAATTTCACGATAAATTAGCAAGATGTTCAGATAAACTGGTGAGAGGAATAATACGAGTTAGTTGCTTACGGCCATCCTTGAGGTTCTCCTCCCTGAACTGCTTGGGGACACGGTCGCAGCTCCTGCCAGCGCCGTCGCCGTGGTAGTAGTGGCACCAGCAGCCCCTCGAATGCTCCTTTGCCCGGTTCCTCGTCACACGAACTACCTCGTGCGGCCACTCCGTGTCGCCCGAGCTCGTGCCCTCGCGCGTGGGTCGCCTCTCTGCCGCCTGAACCACTCGCCCTCACACAGGAGATGCTCTCAACCGCTGCGCACGCCGCTGAACACCCCGCACTCCCTCGCGGGTCGCCCTCCGCCGGCGAGCAGACCCACTTCCGTGCAGGTCGCTCGCAGCTGACGAGCTCCGAGCCCTCGCGCTTCAGTCGCTCACAGATTTCGACCTCCACTTGCAGCTCTCCTCGCTGGAGCTTCACAAACCCTAGGGAAATTTTAATAAGAAATCGACTTGAGCCATTAATGGGGAATGGGGAACGGGGAATTGGAAAGATGGATATGCGTGCGAGTCTAGTCTGGTACTACAGTATGGTATAGTACTCCCTCCTTCCGATTGTAATCTAAGTTTCACAAAATAACATTTACTAGTACTCCGATCCAAATATATATTTAGATACATCTGAATCTAAATAAATCTGAGTCAATTAATTTGAATTGGAGAGAGTATATGAACAACCAATCCAAACTGCGTCGAAAACGATGACATCCAATAAAGAGAGCAGAATCATTTTGTATTTTTCGACTAAAAGCTAATAGATTATTTCAAAACAAATTTTAAGACTAGAACGTAGAGTATTTTAGAATGAAGGGAATATTTTTTAAGTGTTCTGCCTTTGCTATTCGAAACTACTCCCTACTCCAGAGATAAGCTAGCTTTTGCTTAAGTCAAACTTTATAAAATTTGACCAAGCTTACAGATCAATATAGCAACATATATTACATGAAAATATTATTATGAAACTAAATTAAGAAAAACTATTGATACCAATTTAGTGTCATAATTATTGCTACATTTTCCTATAAAATTAGTTAAACTTTAGAAATTTTGACTGAGGCTAAAACTAGAAGTACATTTATCTGTGGGGACGGAGGGGGTAATTCTAGATCTATTTGAAAACTAAATGCAAATATAACCTGTCACCTCGGGAACTGGCCGGATCCGTGAATTCCACGTGAATCCGTACGAGCTATTCGCGCCCAGCCCGTGATTTCCACGTGAATCCGTGCGAGCTATTCGTGCCTAGCCCGTGATTTTTTTTAGTGGCACGTAAAAATGCGAGTTGGATTGGTATATGTACCGGCCGACAACAGCGGGTGGGGGTTGAAACCCTCATTTCTCCCCTTCTCCTCCCTAGCTCCGCCGCTAGCCGCCGCTGCCCAACTACTACTCCGACGAGCAATTCTGCTCGATCCGCCACCAGCTCCACCGATGACTTGCCATCGCGGGATGTTTGGGGTAGGGGTGGCCGTATCGAAGGCGGTCGTGACGGAAACCAGCCCCTGCGACGCCACGATGAGTTGTCCGAGGAGGAGAGGAAGCGACAAGTGCGATCAGAGGGCGGCAGGAAGCGCACGGCGAGAAGGGAGACCAACCGAGGATGTCGCACCGCCGTCCCTCCATCTCTACGCTTCGTCCGCGGAGAGGCACAATCCATCGCCGCTGGAGCACGTCACCACCATCTACTGGTACACGCATGCCGGGGAGGTTGGGTCCTCGCGCCTCACTTCTCTGTCTCCCTCTCCTCTGATGAATGGATCTCCCCCTCTTCCTTGCGTGCTTTCGTCGTGGAGCCTGCGGACTTTGTGTAGTACTCCGACGAGGAGCGCCTCCCGATGGAGATGCTCACGCGCGAGTCGGAGCTCGACCGCGAAGCGGAGATCGTCCATGAGTAGTAGGAGAGGTGGGGGGTTGTCGCGCTCGTCGAGAAGTGCATGGCTAGGGAGCAGGAGGAGGCGTGCGCCTCGACCGTCGTCAAGTTGTCGGCGACGGACCTGATCGACCTCTCCGAGTACTGAGCGCCCCCACAGAAGCTCTCCTGAGCTCGATTTTGGTCTAGGAGTGGCACTGTTTCATCTAGTATGTGTAATTAGGTGTGCAGATTTTGAATCGTTGCAGTATGTATAAATTTAAGTACAATCGAATCTTGTTATTCGTTGAATTTTGTTGTGAGTGCAAATTTTTGAAAACTTCAGTTTCCTTTACCGTTTCTGATTTGTGTGAACTAATTCTGAACTACAAAATGTGAGTTCAATGCCTTGTACTACTAGTTTTTAGTTCGGCTATTTACAGTTACTGGTAGAGTTTCCCTTAGATCAGTGCCAGATTTACTTGGCGCCGAATGTTGTGGTGGTAATACGGCAGATGCCTGAGGTAGGTTTAAGTTAGGGGTTGATGGACACCGGAGGATCCTGGGAGGGATGATACGCTAACAAGCGCACGCAGATGAATACAAATGTATCCAGGTCTGGGGCTCTCCTACTGAGATAACACCCTTACTCCTGCATGTCTGGCTGTATATGAATTCATATACGAGAGTTACAGTGGTGCTCCTTGAGTTGTATCATCTATCTGCTCTCTGTTGAGTGCTAGTTAGAGGGAGGAAGAAGAGAGCTAAGCGTGAATGTTTCCCCTGGTGCTCCTTATAAAGGGGAGCCCAGGGGACATGTGGAGCCCACAAGGTACCGTGCAGTGTACACTTTACACTATTGGATGTGACTATTGGGGTCTTGTCCAACTGTTCCTGCACCATAGTGGTATTGTACTCTATACTATAGCCACATCCTAGGGATGGGCATGACACGTCTCTGTCAGTCCTTGTCTTGTCATTGTCGTATTTGGATTGGTCATGTTCTTATCTTCTTGAGTTGGTATATGATAGCGGGTACGTGGTCGAGGTAGAGGTTGTTGGAGAGTGTTGAAGCTGCCGGTAGGGGAGGCGAGGGAGTGGAGATGACATGAGGAGGCGATGCAGTGGAGCCGACATGAGGAGGCGATGCAGCGGGTGATGGTGTTGATGAAGAACGAGGTATGTCGGCCCAGGGGAGGAAGTGATGACCGGCTTGAGCCGATATGTGGTGAAGTCGGTCCAGGACGTTATATGTCGGCATGGACCGGGTTATATAGTATGCCGTCCCAGGAGGGGGTAGCGCCTCAGGTGTAGGCTAACTTAGGCCAATGTCAGCCCAAGACGCCTATAGGTGTTGAGGAGAGCTATTCTATTATATTTCTTATCTCATACTCCTTGATCCTCTTGAGTCACCAACTCTGGGGTACCGAGGGTCATGCCCCGACACTGACATACACCGACATACGGTGCCACTACTTGCCTTTGACAACTCTAGGTTAAACTATAGGTGGCACTATAAACAAGATTTAACAAAAACCATACATGAAAATGATAGTACACTTTGTAGGCTTTACAAAATGAAGATTTTGGGATCTATACAAAACACTCAATAATATGAAATAATATGAAATGTTGCTTGTACATTTACATGAAAAACATAAATATAATTAAGATATTTCTCTACACGTGGGGATCGCATTTCTCCTACGCACGGCGCCCCGCCGCGGCTTCCAATCGGCAAAACCCTCGCCGACGCGATGCTTCTCCGTTTAGGGCGGCGCGTCGCCACCGAGAAAAAAGAAGGAAGGGCAACTGTGCCGAGGAAAATACGTAGGGCAGGGCCAGATCGATTCTCTGCCTTACTAGAAGAGCTCCTGCAGGAGTCCTGGTCCGCCTCCCGGCCAGGTTAGTAATCCGCTGCCCTGTCATGCGTTGCTCCTAGCGTCGCCTCGTCTCCGACCCCGTGTTCCTCCTAGACCATCACCACCGCCAGTCGGAGCTCCCCCTCGCCAGCTCCTCCCGAACGACCGATGGGGCTGACGGCCCGATGTTGACTCATGTATTAACGAGCTCGTTGGCGAACCCCAAGAGGAACGTATGATGAGCATAGCAGCTCGTTGGCGAACCCCAAGAGGAACGTATGATGAGTTCCTCAATTATGAAACCAAGGTTATCAATCCAGTAGGAGCAAGGAAACACCCCAAATGTGTAGCTAGTTGAACGTTGGCAGGGCGCACTACCGGTGCCAGCAACAACGTGAAGACCTACACAATACAACCACATAACTCTGTCCCCAACTTGCGATGAGGTTGTCAATCTCACTGGTTTTACTGAAAACAAAGGATTAAACGTATCAAATAGAAGAAAGTAATAGTTTGTAGAAAGTAAACACAAAGCAGTAAACCGTAGATTGTATATTAATAGTAAAAGAAAGGACCGGGGTCCATAGTTCACTAGAGGTGTCTCTCCTTAAGATAGATAACATGTTGGGTGAATAAATTACAGCGGGGCAATTGACAAACATCGAGAAAGCATACAAGCATATACTACTCATCTTGACTCCTTTGAGATTCGATTGGGAATTACAACATTATACATAGATTGTCATCCAACTACATTTATGACTAATAATCCACCTTCAGGTTATCATCCGAACCCCCTCCAGTATTAAGTTGCAAGCGATAGATAATTACATTACGAATTGCGTGTAATGTAAACAATACAATTGTTCTACGAACAAAGGATTGTTGTTTTCTCCCTAGTAGCAACAACACATCTAGTACCTTAGAGATTTTTGTCACTTCCCCAGATTACCAGAGGCATGAACCCACTATCGAGCATAAATACTAACTCTTGGAGTTGCTAGAATCTTCTTGGTCAAGATAGCTACTAACAACGGAAAGCATGCAAGATCACAAATAATAAAGACATGATAGAATCAATAATCAATCTGAAATAGCATCTCAATATCCATCGGATCCCCGCAAACGCAATATGCAGAATTACAAATAGATGATCTTGATCATGAACAGAGCTCATAAGATCTAAACATGAAAGCACAAAGGAGAAGAACCAGCCATATAGCTACTACATGGACCCGTAGTCCAGAGATGAGCTACCCACGCATCACACCGGAGGCTTGCATGGTGATGAAGAAGGCCTCCAGGGTGAATTCCCCTCTCTGGCAGGGTGCCGAGAAGGGCTTAAGATCCCTTCCGATAAAGGGATGGAGATGACGGCGGCTACAGACTCTTTCGTGGAATTTTAATCGGGCCCTTAGGGTTTCCATATCAGAGGTAATATATAGGCGGAAGGAGAGGCCGAGGGGGTGCCTGGGGCGGCCAGACCACCCCCTGGCGCAGGCCAGGCTGGGCCGCACGGCCAGGTGGTGTGGCCAGGCCCCAGACCTTCTACGTCTCGTATTCTGGCTCCAGGTGTCCCTCGGTAAAATAATGACTTTGGCTTTTGTCCCGTCCAATTTCGAGAATATTCATTGTCTGACTTTCCTGGAACCAAAAACAGCAGAAAACAGGCAGCTGGCACTGTGGCTCTTGTTAATAGGTTAGTCCAAAAAATCATATGAAAAGTACTCCAAAGTGTGGACAAAACATAAGAAAGTAGATAAAACTAAGCATGGAACATTAAAAATAATAGATACATTTGAAATGTATCAACATCCCCAAGCTTAACTCCTGCTCGTCCTCGAGTAGGTAAGTGATAAAAAAGAAAGAATAATTTTTGAGGTGACATGCACCATCATAAACTTGATCAAGGTATTTGTAAAATATTTAAAGCTGGGATCATAGTACTTTAATCATAACATGAAAGACAAAGTTCTAGCAATAAGACAAAGAAACTATGTTGCAACATGAAAGGGTACAAACAAAAGATTCATGAATAACAATGCTTTGCAAGATGTTTGTTTGTTTCACATAAAGAAAACATAGCATAGTGGCATTCAGCTTATCCCTCATAGAGTAGCAAACATAAATGCCTAGGACACCTTCAAAGTTCATAAGAGTGACTAGATACAAATAGTTTAAAACAAGCAATATCAAGCTTATACATCAATCAACAAGTCTTGAGACAATGCACATAGAACTAAGAATGGCCACTATTATCTCAAAGTAGGTGCATAAAGATAGAAGGTGGAGACTCAACATAAAAGTAAAAGAAAGGCCTTCATAGAAGGAAGTAGGAATTCAAGTTTCATAAAGAGCTTCCAAAAATTATGGTACTTATTAGCTTTCAGCTCTAATTGCCCCTATCATAAGCATATTGAAGGTGATTAAGGTTAAAGTGACACAACTAAGAGGATATGCTTGACAAGTTATAAGCCGAAGTCTCATGCCCCTTACTTACGAAGACCGAACCTCATGCTACTCAACTTTAGTCACAAGTAAGCTCTTGTCATTGTAAGTACATATGTATCATAAAAAACCGCCAACGGGGTACCCCTTGCACATGATACATGATCTATCCCATAATCAAAATGACAAGGCAAGCAGACAATGAGCATCTCAGCGATCTTTTTATTTGCTATTTGCATAGGTTTTTATTGAGGATGCTTCATAGAGTGATCATTACGGTGATGCTGCAAGTTTCCACCATGATTAGGCATGGCTTAGGCTAGCGGCCTAGGCGTTTCTCTAACACACATACAAACTCCATGATCTTACAAGTTCCACTTTTATTTCACACCGCTGGGATCCGTAAGCAAAAGAACATGATATCAACGGGGTACAAAGTACAAGTGCAATGTTGAAAGCGTTCCCCATGAAACATGGTTCTGCTAATTTCAGCTTATAAAGCGCAAGCATATACACAACAAAGAAGGACCCAATGGTTCAAGTTTATTAGATTCAAAAAAGTAAAGTGTGCCATCAAGTTCGTGAGAGCTTTAATCACTAGTTTTCTAATAACAAGTTTAATTTGGAAGGTAAACAAAAGCATGAATATACTTGGAATAGCATAAGATAGTAGGTAGGTATAGTGGACTCTTTGGAATAACTTGGTTTTGGGAGTTGGATGCATGAGTGGAACTCATACTTTATTGTGGAGGCTAGCAAAAGACTGGGAGCGACAAACTAAGAGAGCAATAATGGCCATAATCATGCAGAGCGACAAAACATCATTGATCAAAGCATAAAGTGATATTACAAGTTGAAAACTAAGGGATCATAAAGGCTATGGTGACTTGAGATAGTCATAACATGGTGTGAGCATGCACCAAGTCAACCCAAATAAAGCATCAAAAGAGAATACCACTATACTATGCTTTAATATGCTAAAACAACGCATGATTCATCCAAGGCACATTAAGCAATCTCAATTGTTTATAACACGTCATGCTACAACAAATAATACTAAGCATAAAGCCAAAACAATATCAAGCATGACATGAAAAAGCATAGGCCACAGTAAAAAACGAGCTCTTTTTACCACATAAGTATGAACTTTCCTACTCTTTTCCAAACCAAACCAAACTATTTGCAAACCAATGTATGAAAGAGGGGGTCCAACCAATTTATTCAGAAAACTAAGCAAACAAAAGCAAACGAAAAACCAAAACTAAAATGAAAAAGAATACGCTCCAAGAAAAACACAACTGTGCATGAAACAATAAAAATGAAGCATTTGGAAGAAACCTGGGATTTTTATTGATGAAGAAGGGAATGCCTTGGGCATCCCCAAGCTTTGACGCTTGTACTTCTTGGATATTTATTGGGGTGACACGCGTGGCATCCCCAAGCTTGAGCTTTAGTCCATCCTTCATCTCATTACTCATTCCTTCTATACACCTGAAATTTTTCCTTCATACAAAACTTCACACAATCTTTATTATCAACATTAGTGCACTCAAGATAATAGGTATTTTATGTCCAGTTCTAACATCAATAAAACTTCCATTAAAACACTAGCTACTGTAGCACTTCCTCAAAAAGCTCAATTTCTCAAAAGAACTCAAAAAGGAACCAAGAAGAAGCAAATGCAGAAAATGACAGAAATCTGTCAAAACAGACCAGCAGGTAAAGACGAATTTTTTCGAAGACCTTCTGTTGCTCAAATCGAAAAGTGTTAAACTAATGAAAGTTAGATAACAACCTGGGGCAAAAGCACAAAAATTCATGCCTGAAAAGGACGTACAGAGATTTTACACGAATTTTTACGATGAAGCACAAATATTTATTTCGGGACAACAACTTTCCCAAAACATTACTTCTCTCTCATTAGAGGTTACTCTTGGCACAAAAAACAAATTAAAAGGATAAGGAGCGGTTATTACTGAAGTAATAACTTCCAAGACTCATCTAAAACTTTTGGGTTATCTAACAATAAGTACTTTTCTTTAACGCCTTTAAGTTAGGCATAAGAAGCAAGAAAAGAATCAAGTGTTCTCAAATGAAGAAGCATTAAGATTAATACTAGAAATATCTTCAACAAGGCAAGGTATCTCATCCAAAAAAGTTCTAGAGGATCCTCTCTCAACGCTCTTGGGTTCACTATTTTCATCAAACGGGTTTTCAGGAACAATCCAATCAAGATTCTTTTCTATGGCTTCATGCATTGCTACTAGTTTAAAGGGTATTGGTATCTTAATTTCCTCCCCATTAGGTTCAGTTTTGTTCATGTTTTCTCGTATACCAACAACATCTACACATGAGCCTAGCATATTGAAACGTTCAAAGACTTTTCTAGCTTCCTTAGCAACATCATAGAATTCCTTAAGCAAAGTTTCTAGAATAAAATCCCTCTTTTCAGGGTCCTCAATTTCTTTAAGTTTAAGAAACATTACTTGCATTAAGGGGTTAAGGTTAACGAACCTAGCTTCCAACATGTGAACTAAAGAAGCTGCAGCAATCTCATAGTTTGGAGCAAGTTCTGCAAGGGATCTATCCTCAATATCCTCATGTTTACTAACATGATTAAAGAATTGTTCAATATTATCTTTTCCAATTAAAGAACCACTACCTATTGAAAGGTCTTTCAGGGTGAATTTGGGGATCAACATGGTGAGCTAAGGAAGAGGTAACAACTATAGAAAGACTTAATTTTTTTGTGTTTTTTAATAAAGAAAGCAAACCTGTAAAACTATTTTTTGTGTGTTTTCGATAAAGAAACAAGCAAACAAAGCAAAAGTAAACTAAGCAAAACAAAAATAACAAAGTAAAGAGATTGGTTATGAGGGACTCCCCTTGTGAAGATGTCCTTGACTCCCCGGCAATAGCGCCAGAAAAAGTACTTGCTGACTTGTGTATTAACGAGCTCGTTGGGGAACCCCAAGAGGAAGGTATGATGAGCACACCAGTAAGTTTTCCCTCAGTTATGAAACCAAGGTTATCAATCCAGTAGGAGCAAGGAAACACCCCAAAGGTGTAGCTAGCTGAACGTTGGCAGGGCGCACTACCGGTGCCAGCAGCAACGTGGAGACTTGCACAACACAACCACAGAACTTTGTCCCCAACTTGCGATGAGGTTGTCAATCTCACCGGATTTACTGAAAACAAAGGATTAAACGTATCGAGTGGAAGAAAGTAATATTTTGCAGAAAATAACACAAAGCAGTAAACAGTTAATTGTAGATTAATAGTAAAAGAAAGGACCGGGGTCCATAGTTCACTAGAGGTGGCTCTCCTTAGGATAGATAACATGTTGGGTGAACCAATTACAGCGGGGCAATTGACAAACATCGAGAAAGCATACAAGCATATACTACTCATCTTGACTCCTTTGAGATTCGATTGGGCATTATAACATTATACATACACCGCCATCCAACTGCATCTATGACTAATAATCCACCTTCAGGTTATCATCCGAACCCCCTCTAGTATTAAGTTGCAAGCAACAGATAATTGCATTACAAATTGCGTGTAATGTAAACAATACGATTGTTCTATGAACAAAGGATTGTTGTTTTATCCCTAGTAGCAATAGCACATCTAGTACCTTAGAGATTTCTGTCACTTCCCCAGATTACCAGAGGCATGAACCCACTATCGAGCATAAATACTAACTCTTGGAGTTACTAGCATCTACTTAGCCAAGATAACTACTAACAACGAAAAGCATGCAAGATCACAAATAACAAAGACATGATAGAATCAATAATCAATCTGAAATAGCATCTCAATATCCATCGGATCCCCGCAACACACAATATGCAGAATTACAAATAGATGATCTTGATCATGAACGGAGCTCACAAGATCTAAACATGAAAGCACAAAGGAGGAGAACCAGCCATCTAGCTACTACATGGACCCGAAGTCCAGAGATGAGCTACTCACGCATCACACCGGAGGCTTGCATGGTGATGAAGAAGGCCTCCAGGGTGAATTCCCCTCTCCGGCAGGATGCTGGGAAGAGCTTCAGATCCCTCCCGATCTAGGGATGGAGATGACGGCGGCTACAGACTCTTTCGTGGAATTTTGATCGGGCCCTTAGGGTTTCCGTATCAGAGGCAATATGTAGGCGGAAGGAGAGGCCGAGAGCGTGCCTGGGGCGGCTAGACCACCCCCTGGCGCGGGCCAGGCTGGGCCACACGGCCAGGTGGTGTGGCTGGGCCCTAGCCCCTCTCTGTCTCGTATTCTGGCTCCAGGTGTCCCTCGGTAAAATAATGACTTTGGCTTTTGTCCCGTCCAATTCCGAGAATATTAATTTTCTGACTTTCCTGGAACCAAAAACAACAAAAAACAGGCAGCTGGCACTATGGCTCTTGTTAATAGGTTAGTCCAAGAAATCATATGAAAAGTACTCCAAAGTGTGGACAAAACATAAGAAAGTAGATAAAACCAAGCATGGAACATCAAAAATTATAGATACATTTGCAATGTATCACCCGACCCCCCGTCTCGAAGCCGTCCAACTCCGAGGAGGCGAGTTCCGGCGAGTCTTCCCATTCCCTGGATTCAGCATCCGTGTTGATGCCTCCTGTGACTGCACGGTCATCATGGGCCGCAACATCTGCAACCCGTCCACGAACCTTCACGGGATACTACCTCCTCACCGTGGGCCCCAACATCTACAACATGTGCAATTTGGTAGCCAACTACCCGTAAGATTTATGACCTTCCGGTAGTCATTCCTCATAGGTTCAAAGAAAGTATTTTTTTGCGAAATCAAAGAAAGTCTTATTCAGCTCACGTTTTTTTGAAAGGAGAATATCAGTGCATGACTCTGCTGGATTTTTTTTGAGGAAGAACACAAATATATTGAGCAGCAAGCCGCCTAATTAAAAACCTTTCAATCCTCTTAGGTACCCTGGTAAGGAAAAGAGTGCGTAAAAAACTTGCTTCTCTGAGATTACATGGTGTTCTTCGAGGGAGACCAAATCCCTAACACAGTCAGGGACAGAATTATGAGTGGAGTCTGACAAACCAGACTTGCTAATCTGGGCTAAGACATGCGTCACGCCATTGCAGACTCTATCCACCTTCAAAATAGTGATATCCTGATAAATCTTCAGCAGCTCCCGCGCCTCCAAGAATACTGCCCATCAAGCAGACAGTTCCTCCACATTACTTGTGAGTGACTGGACAACCCGGAGGCAGTCAGATTCCAAAATAGTTGGCCAATGCCAGAGCGATATTAAGTGGCGTAGGCCCTCCAGGCAAGCAATTGCTTCGGCTTCCTCTACACTGCCACATGAAGGAATAAACTTCCATTCGGCGAGAATAGGTTTACCCTTGTGATCTCGAATAATAATGCCCATGTCTGCATTTTTGGAGATAGGATCTCATCCAGCATCAACGTTTGCTTTAACCGCTTTTTATGATGGAGGCGACCAAGAAGCCACACTGACCGCAACCCCCCTCGAGTCACCTGTAAAAGAAAGGTGACAATTCACTAAATATGGAATAGAGGCTGAGACCGAAGCTCTCCCACCCCCATGGACAACATTGTTACGATGGTGCCAGGCGCGCCATAGCATAAAGATAATCTTCGGCCTTTGATCCTTCATTGCATTCCCTAGGAGTGTAAACAACCACTAATTCTGATTACCTCGGAAGGCCGCCTAAGAGGGAAGCGCCCAGTGCTGTCGTAATTCCTCACGAAGGGCACGAGCCATAGTGCATGTGATAAGAGCGTGATGTGCATCTTCAATTTCGAAGCTACAAATAGTACATGTTGGATCCACTGTCGAAATACGTCTACTCAGTCAGACGATCACCTAGAGAGTCCGATGTGGCCCGCCAAGCAAAAATCCACAGTTTTGGCGGAACGCTTTGATTTCCAAACAAGTTCCTAGATTTTCCTATCCCCCATAGCATTCGTACTAGACCGCCCTTCACTAAGATCCTGAAGTTTTGGCTGTAGGCCAATGCGATACGCGGAACGCACGCTGAACAAGCCATTGTGCTCACCGGACCATGCAATAAAGTCGTCAGTAGGCCGGGGCGCAAGTTTAATATTGAGAATCACCGCAGTATCATGGGGATAGCAACACTCACGCACAACTTGCTCATTCCACGATCTATCGTCCTGGTTAATGAGCTCGGAGACCCACTTGCATTGTGAAGAGCCCTTCTTACCATTCACCTGAAGTGCACCAGTTCTTGGTAGCCAATTATCTCAGAAAATTTTAATGCTTGAGCCCGTGCCAATCCTCCAAATAATTCCTCTTTTTAATAAGTCAAGACTGTGGACAATCTCCTGCCAGGTTTGGGACTGATTCTTGATAAACAATGTGTCCAATAGGTGGCCAGAAGGATAATACCTTGATTTTAGCAGTCGATCATAGAGAGTGTTAGGGAAATGAATTAATCGCCACACCTGCCTTGCAAGGAGCGCTTGGTTGAACACACGAAGGTCGCGAAAGCCTGTTCCGCCAGGGCTTTTTGGCCTGGCCAATTTATCCCAGGACAGCCAATGCATCTTCCTCTTATTAACCTCATCACCCAACCAGAAATTTCGAATAATTTGCTCCAACTCATCAATTAGGGCATAGGGAAATTTGAAAAAACCCATAGCATATGTCGAGATTGGCTGCAGAATGGATTTAATGAGAATGTCCTTTGCCCCAGAGGACATGTACTTCTCGGATCAGTCACAAGCATGCTTTGAAATTTTTCCCTTAGTGGATTTGAACTTCCCTTTTGTTATTCTTCCTTCAGGAATCGGAAGTCCCAAGTATTTCTCCTCAAAACAGGTAGTGTCATACTTCAGAATCTCTTTTATTTCCTCTTGCACATCAGGTGTACAGCTATCCCCATACATAATGGAATATTTTCCTAAGCTCACTAGTTGTTGGTACGTTGCAAACGTATCTATAATTTTTGATGTTCCATGCTTGTTTTATATCTACTTTCTTATGTTTTGTCCACACTTTGGAGTATTTTTACACATTTTCTGGAACTAACCTATTAACAAGATGTCACAGTATTAGTTGCCTATTTTTTGTTTTTTTTTGTTTTCAGAAAAGCTAGTAAGGAAATATTCTCGGAATTGGACTAGACAAAATCCAAAGTCAATATTTTTACCCGAAGCAACACGGAGTCCGAAGGGGAGACGAAGCAGGGAACCAGGCGGCCACACCCTAGGGTGGCGCGGCCAGCCCTAGCCGCGCTACCACCAGGTGTGGGCCCCCTGGTGCTCCACCGACCTAGCCCTTCCACCTATAAAAGCCCCTCGGGACGAAAACCCTAAGTACCCGATCAAAATTCCATGAAAGAGTCTGTAGCCACTGCCATCTCCATCCCTAGATCGGGAGGGATCTGAAGCTCTTCCCAGCACCTTGCCGGAGGGGAGAGATCACCGTGGAGGCCTTCTTCATCACCATGCCTGCCTCTGGTGTGATGCGTGAGTAGTTTATCCCTAGACTATGGGTCCATGTAGTAGCTAGATGGTTGGTTCTCCTCCTTTGTGCTACCATGTTTAGATCTTGTGAGCTCCGTTCATGATCAAGATCATCTATTTGTAATCTTACATGTTGTGTTTGCGGGGATCCGATGGATATTGAGATACTATTTCAGATTGATTATTGATTCTATCATGTCTTTGTTATTTGTGATCTTGCATGTTTTCATTGTTAGTAGCTATCTTGGCCAAGTAGATGCTAGCAACTCCAAGAGGGAGTATTTATGCTTGGTAGTGGGTTCATGCCTCTAGTAATCTGGGGAAGTGACAGAAATCTCTAAGGTACTAGATGTGTTGTTACTAATAGGGAGAAAACAGCAATCCTTTGTTCATAGAACAGTCGTATTGTTTACTTTACACACTTTGCTTAATGCAATTATCTATTGCTTGCAACTTAATACTGGAGGGGGTTCGGATGATAACCTGAAGGTGGATTATTATTCATAGATGCAGTTGGATTATGGTTATAATGTTGTAATGCCCAATCAAATCTCATAGGAGTCAAGATGATTAGTATATAAATGTATGCTTTCTCGATGTTTGTCAATTGCCCCGCTGTAAGTTGTTCACCCAACATGTCATCTATCTTAAGGAGAATCACCACTAGTGAATTATGGACCACGGTCCATTATTTTACCATCAATCTACAAGCTATTTACTATTTTCTGTTTACTTTCTACAAGCAATTATTATCTTCCACACAATACGTTTAATGCTTTGTTTTCAACAAAACCGGTGAGATTGACAACCTCACTGTAAGTTGGGGCAAAGTTCTATTGTTGTGTTGTGCAGGATTCCATGTTGGAAACGACACCTTGGAGGTGTTTCCTTGCTCCTACTGGTTTGATAATCTTGGTTTCATAACTGAGGGAAAACTTGCTACTGTGATCATCATACCTTCCTCTTGGGGTTCCCCAACGAGCTCGATAAATTTTGAGCCATCAAGCACTTTTTCTGGCGCCGTTGCCGGGGAGTCAAGGACATCTTCACAAGGGGAGTCCCTCATAACCAATCTCTTTACTTTGTTTTATTTGTTTTGCTTAGTTTATTTCTGCTTTGTATGCTTGTTTCTTTATCAAAAACACAAAAAAATAGTTGTTCTAGTTTGCTTCCTTTATTAAAAACACAAAAAAATTAAGTTTTGTGATTTCACTAGCACTAACAACAATGATTTCATGTGCACACCTATTGCTCCACCTATTCCTGAAGCTACTTTCTTTGAAATTAAACCTGCTTTGCTTAATCTTGTTATGAAAGAACAATTCTCTAGATTGGTACTGAAGATGATGTTGCTCACCTTAATAACTTTGTTGAACTTTGTGAGATGCAAAAACATAGGGATATAGATGGAGATATTATTAAGCTTAAATTATTTCCTTTCTCTTTGAGAGGAAAAGCTAAAGAATGGTTGCTATCCCTAACTAGAAATAGTATTGATTTTTGGACTAAATGCAAAGATGCTTTCATAACTGGTGAGATTGACAAGCTCACTGTAAGATTGACAACCTCACTGTAAGTTGGGGACAACCTCACTGTAAGTTGGGTGCAAAGTTCTGTGGTTGTGTTGTGCAGGATTCCAAGTTGGAAACAACACCTTGGAGGTGTTTCCTTGCTCCTACTGGTTCGATAACCTTGGTTTCATAATTGAGGGAAAACTTGCTACTGTACTCATCATACCTTCCTATTGGGGTTCCCCAACGAGCTCGATACATTTTGAGCCATCAGATGCCCAGTACCTTCTTCGTGGCGGTCAAGAATAGCCTTGATAACGAGAGCTTGTTCCGCAAAGCCTTCAAAGAATAGTAGGCTATCATCGGCAAAAAGCAGGTGAGAAATACCCGGGGCACGACGACAGATATGCAGCTCCCGTAGAGAATTATCTTCAATTTCCTTTCGGATAAGACATGATAAACCGCCGGCAACAAACAAGAATAAGTATGGCGAAAGAGGGTTCACCTTGGCGAATGCCACACGAGGGGGTGAAGGAGTCCAAATATTTCCGTTAAAGCGAACAGAGTATCGAACGGTGGTCATACATGCCATCACACACCGAATCCATTGGTTATGAAAGCCCAACTTCGCTAAAACCCCTTCCAAAAAACCTCCAGCCAACGCGATCATATGCTTTAGCCATATCCAACTTATATGCACAAAAATTCTTCCAAGATACAGACCCTGTTTGTATAGAATGTATACACTCGAATGTCATTAGAGCATTATCCTTTATAAGACGACCGGGGATGAACGCACTTTGAGAAGAGGCCGCAACCTATTAACTAGGCACTTCGAAACAATCTTGAATATCACATTGCAGAGACTTACTGACCGAAAGTCCTTCAGGGCCTCGGGATCATTCTTCTTTGGAATTAGAACAATTGATGTGTCATTAACTACCTCTGGCATGATACCAGAAGCAAAGAACAGTTGCACAGCTTGTACCACTTCAATTTTCTGCATATCCTAATTCCTCTGAAGGAAGCGAGCAGGAAAACCATCAGGCCCCGGAGCCTTTAAGGGGCCAATCTGAAAGAGAGCATCGCTGATTTCTTTTTCAGTAAAGGGAGCACAAAGCTTCTCGTTCATCTCAGCATCAACACAACTTTGCATGGCATCAATAACAGGGGCAGGATTAATATTTTCCTCCTGCGAGTAAAGTTCCTAAAAAAATCACTAGCCATGTTCTCCATTTCCTTCGAGTCGGACGTCCAAGAGCCATCACCCCTCTTCAACCACCTAATTCTATTTTTCCACCGTCTCCAAGACGCACGCCTATGGAAGTACTTAGTGTTATAGTCGCCCTCTCTCAGCCAAGCAATTCTGGAGCGTTGCATCCACATAATCTCCTCCCTGTACAAAAGTTCGTCAATCTCATTTTCAAGACCGATACAAGCCGCGGTATTAGAGTCATCATTAGAATTCCACAGCTCATCCAGTAACGCCCGTTTCTTCTCTAATTCTTTAGGAACCGACTTGAAATGAGTCTTGCGCCATCTCTGCAGATTACTCATAACAATGTTTAGTGATTCAACAATATCGCCCAGATCACATCCTAGGATTCTGCGAGATCAGGCCTCCTCAACGGCCGTAGCAAGGGTAGGATCGCGTTCCCACACGACCTCATACCTTCAGATAGGTCTACTAGACCTGCAGCTGTTCACCACCTCCATGGATAGCAATATGGGGCAATGATCAGATCTAGTAGAAGCGATGTGACGCAGTCTATGCTCTGAAAACAAAGAAGACCACGCCGAAGATGCAACAACTCAATCTAAATGCACCTTGACATTCCGATCGCCCTTCTGTTTGTTGTCAAAGGTCCAGGGGGTCCCAACAAAACCAATATCATGAAGATCGCAGTGTGATAGAACCTCTCGGAAGTCCATCATCAGACGTTCAGAACGAGCAGTCTGGGAAAAGTGCTCTTCTTGCCAGAGGGCTTCATTGAAATTGCCGAGCATTATTTAGGGCCTATCAAAGCGGTCCCGAATTTGCCTAAGCATAATCCACACATGATGGCGATCACAAGCCTTTGGTTCCCCGTAGATAAAGGTTCCTTGCCACATGCGATCATATGATCCACCGCTAACGTGAACATAGATGTGGTACTTACTAAAGGATAGAAGGTCCACCATCACATCCTCAGTCCAGTAGAGGGCCAGGCCATCGCCCTTGCCAATACCTTTTAATTGAAAGCACCCCTTCATGCCAATTCGAAAACGAAGATTTTCAACTCTTTCTTTACTTTGCCTAGTCTCGCAGATGAAGACTAGACTGGGCTTATGCGTCTGTACCAAAAAGACGAGTTCCTGAATAGTCGCAGATTGCCCTATCCCACGACTGTTCTAGCCTAATGTTGTCATTGGGCATGGCGGTCCTCCTCGAAGGAGGCCGTTGATGTTGCCAAATCATTAATTTTATCTGAGACTTTCTGGAGTTTCGTGCGATCACGGGGGTCAGTATACTATACGATGGAGGAGGTGGTGGAGTTTTCCTAGCACTTGCACTAGGTTCCGCATTGTAACACCTCAAAAATATTAAACAAGCTTATCAAGATCTAATCACCCAAGTTTAGGGTTAACAAAAACTTTTATTATTAAACTTGATATGAGTGCATGTGTGATTTGTATTAATGCATGAATATTTGCAATGGCCATGTTTGATTGCTACAAAGGTTGAGGATTAGTTTAAAAGGATTACTACATCATCTAGATCATTTCCAAATAGAATCAAATAAAAAGAAAGTAAAAAATGAATCATATAAGCATATGGTCACTTTGGCCAATATTAACCACTAGCCCACTTTGGGTGTCTCTAGTAAAAGATTTCCAACATAAACAATTCCAATTCTTTTCACCCCTTGCTAGACCAAGTAAAAATGAATCCAAGCAAACTTTACAAAATGGCAGAAACTATTTTCAAATCTATTTAAGAGCCAATTCAAAATTGAATCAAGTTCATATGCCTAGATCATCACTTTTTAAAAACCATTCAAACCACTCCCACTTGACAAATCCTAGCAACCATAGACTACTAAGCAAGTACTCAGATCACTCACTAAAAATCATTCAAAATTTTGAAAGTAAATTTGATGCGGCCATTTGATCGAGCACCTGGCAGACACAGTACAACCTCAACCACTATACACTATTTTGATCTATCAATTGATCATCAAATGTACTCAATTCCACTCCACTACCTGCCCATGATCATTCCTAGTCCTTAGCCGTGCAGTGGAGAGGCTCATCTCCACCGTTGCACCAGTGACATGCCCGTACCGAACCAGCCATGCCGGTCAACCACGAACCAGTCGCTGCACGCCGCGCCGCCCTCTCCCACGACACCTAGATGATAGTCGTGACCTCACCGCCACCCCTATCCACCCCTTGACCAATAGCGAGAAGTGGAGACGCTGGAATCGCCGCGCCCATTTAAGCCTCTGCCATGCCGAGCGCACGACGGAGCGCCGCAGCCGCCTCGCACGCACACGTCGCGCCTCACTCTCTCTGCTCATACCCGCAGTCACCGTGGCACCAGTGACCTCCCAGACATGATTGTTCACCGCCGCGTGCCCCGTGACCACCGTACTGAGTGACGAACACCTGCGTACCCGAACAGAGCGCCGACGTCGCCCGACCGACTGAGACCGTAGTACCCCGCATCGACCCATACCCTCCGCCATGCTCTCGACCTATAGCAGCGTCGCCGAAGAAGCCTGACCATGCCGCCATGCCTCCACCGCTGGGGTATAAATAGAGGCCACCCCAGACCTCACTCTGCACACCATTCCACTCCCCACTCACCCAGAAACCTCACCGATCCTTCCCCAGAGCAAGGCGAGCACCACGATGCTGGAATTTGGCCGGAGTCCACCACTACAGTCGAGGAAGGAAGCCATCGATTGGAGCCACCCCATGAGCCGCCGTGACCATCCCTCGAACCGTCGTCAACGACAAGCCCGTTCGCCCCTATCGCCGACCCTAGCTGGAGCCCCGGTGAGTCCCTAGCGACCCCCACCGCCGCGTTAGGTTTAGAATCTCGCCGGAGCCGTTCGATGTAGACGATGAACCTCAACCGTAGGATCCTGTTCTAATCGTAGGGCTAGGATTGCTAGATACCGTTTCGGTTAGAATTAGTCGCTGACGCGTGGGACCGTTATGTCAGCAACCCGCTGCGCCAGCGCTCTGCAGTTGGACCGGCCTATTTAGTTTCCCGCGCAGAGCCCAACAGTTCAAATAAAATTTTGCCAATTTAGTGAAAACCCTATTCTGTAGCTATATTCAAAATTCAATTCAAAGAGATGTACTGATCCAAATTGCATGATTCCAATTTTTCTAGAAAGGTATTGAAAATATCTAGTCACTCCCATTGTATTCAAACCAATTGAAACTATAGATCACCTATACCAAAAATAACAAGATAGAGGCTTTTGCCACTTCAAACATTTTTAGAAAATAAACTATAAATGCTTTTGAGTTGATTCCAACTCTCAAAAATCACATTTGCCATATGTAAAAACATTTTGGTTTTACAGATATTAACATGGACTAGTATTAAAAGAATGATATATAGGCATTTCTAGTCACTTTAATATTATTAAATAGTAACATTAAATCTTGTAATATATGATCACCATTTTAAATCACATTCCCAAGTATTGGAATAGATGGTGATGACATGTGTCAACATGATCCACTATTTTAATTGGAGAATATTAAATATTAAGGATTTAAAATGAGTAGAAATTACTTTTCTAAAATAAGAAGAATAAGAAGATGTTAATATTCCATATGATGATTGAGATGATACTAGATCATCTAGTGTGAGCCCTTGTGTGCTAAATAGAAATGGTGAAGTGTTGTTTGGTGATTGTGTACCTTGTGTGCATTTCTAGACGCTAGTACCGACCTGGGCTACGACGAGGAGGAGTAATTCAAGGAAGAAGATGAGAACTTCAACGACTGCACTGCTCAAGGCAAGCTATCAGTGCAAGCTAGAACTATGCATGCCATATGTGCAAACCCTTTATACCAGATGCACTAGGCATGCCTGGTTATGCAACTTTGATTATACCATTCCCAATTTTACTCTAAGCTTTACCTTTCCTTTTAATGAAGTTCTTATCTAGTTAATGAATTGTGATTAGTGGAAAAGTAAGATGGATACCATCAGGATTATAGAACTAGTCTTGGATACTTATAATTGATTGGCACCCTCAATACTAGTGGCTAGTGCTAAAACTAAACTTGATTACTTTAGATGGGAATACTTGGTGAAAAATGATTATGAAAACCTTGGAATGAAGATTCATTCTATTGAAATGTTTTGACATGTGTTATGATACACAATGGTTGGGTGATGAAAATGATGAGGCATGAGCCTTGACTTTAATAAAAACTGATGGTTGGGTTTGGATGCGATACCATTCCAATTTTACCATACAACCACAATACCTGAGTTGGGTAGGGCTTGACCGGAAGTTTATATGTCTTAGTATGGGTTCCCTTGCGAAAGAGGTTGAGCTGAGGCTACCTCATGATGAATGTCCACCTATGCAGTGCCCAGGATGACATATGGTCATGGCTGGGAGGCCAAGCTCATAGGGAAGGTGCCTATACTAGGGTGTGTAATTGAAAGGTTAGGATTGATTATCCGCATACCAAGTATGATGATTCAGGGTTATCCCTGACGGATGTATCGAATTTTGTGGTGAAAGTGTACCACCTCTGCAGAGTGTTAAACTATTCGAATAGCCGTGCCCGCGGTTATGGACAGTTGGAGTGGCCATACTATTCCATTGTCAGATGTTTTCAAAATGACTTGTGACTTGAAAGATGACTTTGACCTGACCACAACAAAGTTTTGGACATGAAATTTAAGTTCCCACTAAAGTAATGTAGAGAATTAAATTAGGTCTTTACTTTTAAGGCTTTATGAAATAAACCTGGCTTTTTGCAAACAAACCTAGAGCTTATGACTCCTACTAGTTTTACCTTACTTATGTTAGTGATAGTTTGCGAGTACTTAAAGAGTACTCATGGCTTTGTCCCTGGCTATTCCCATGGCCAGACTATGAGGAGGATTACCCGGAAGACGGACAACAGGAGGTCTATGACAACTAGGATCATCTCCCATCGTCAGTATTGCATGTGATCATGAAGATGGAGCCTACTACGTTTACTTTCCGCTGCTTTGATTGTATTAAGACTGGATCATGAGATCCTTTATTTGTAAGACCTTTATTATGGTTTGTAATGGATGATGTACTGTGGTACCACTTCTGTTATGTCTCACAAAAATGGTAATCCTGGGATTGCGATGTATGACATAACAGGCATCTAGACTTAAAAATCCGGGTGTTGACACACATTGCTTAAATCAGTCCCACTACCTATGGATTCGGAAGTAAATTCCAAGGTTTTCCTTGCCCCCGCTTCACCTTACTTAGCAATTTCCATTGGCATAGATTTCAGCGGGCTTACCGCTGAATCCTTTAGCTCCTCCTCCTCATCAAGCGAGGCATCCTAGGAAGAGCGCTTGCGTGGAGCAGTCGTAGCACCCCTACGAACCATACCACCCCTGCCACGGTGGGGAAAGAGGCGGGGTTCCATAACTGGCTAGTTAGCTCGGCGAGTAGCAAGCATAAAATCACCATATTGGAGCTCTCTATTAGACCAATCTCCATCTCCATATTCCTCATGGTTATGCCCAATCAAGCCACAGTGCTTACAAAAGTATGGGACTTTTTCATATTTGACCAACAACCTTTTCTTCCCTTCTCCTTCCAAGTTGAGAGAGACAACTCATGTTAGGGGATTTTTAACCTCAACTAGAACTCGAATTCTGACATAATTTCCTTCATAAAACATCCTAGGATTCATCTGGACCTCTTTAGTTTTTCCAATACGACGAGCTAGATCATCGATAACATGCACTTTTCGGTATAGTTCTGGTATTCCGTGAATCTGAGCCCACACATACAGACCACCAAAGGAGACTTTTTCCGGGTCTTCCTGGCCATCGTAGTCCTCTATGAGAACAGCCCAATCGTGGAACATCCAAGGTCCCTGATGAACAACCTTTTTCCAGTCACCCAGGCAATGCATCTGAAATACAAAAAGATTATCCCCAGCCTCCCTGCAGATCAGATCACTGGACAGGTTCAAGATTGCCTTCATCTTCCCAAATAACGCCTCTACACTAAAATTCCTAGTGGTATGAACCTTGCCAATCGCTATCCATCGAGCCTCCTTTTGGAATTCCTTAACCTCAGCAGCACCGATCACCACATCATCCAGTTCATCATCACGGAGATCCAGATGCATGACAAGGTCGTCAATCCCTTGTTCCGATCCCTTTGTCGCATTCGAGGTTCCAGCCTTTGACCTCGAAGTCATGTCGCCAAACTCACCAAACCCTAGATCGCCCAGGATAGGGACATAGACAACAGCGAGAAGGGGTAACACTAGCTAGATGGAGAGAGAGTAAGACGAGGGTAGGTCGAATCCAAAGTAGAGACGGTAAAGGACTTGTAGATCTCACGGTGGCGGATAATCGCCTCTGGAGCCGAAAACCCTAACGACGAGGGTAGTATGCGTACGTGTGTCAACTCTACTGGATTTCGTGCCATGCGAAATGCAAGTTACTTCTAATTTTTGTATGTTAGATTTATATATAGATTGTGGCTCATGTAGGCAGTCTATTTAGTCTAATAAATCCTGAAATCTTAAGTCTCATCTACTATGACAACTTGAGAGATGTATCCCACATTGCTAGTTGGGACAGAGTTGGACCAGTTTATATGGTGAGCTGTTTCATTCCTACTAAGTGAGTGAGAAGAGAAAGAGGCCACACACACTCCTCCTACGCCGCCACCTGCCTCGTCTTGTCCGCACGCGTGACGCATTTCGTGAATCGATTTCGAGCTAGAAACTCGTTTTATGGAAGACTAAATTTTTTGCACGGTGCACTAGCTATTGGTACATGGCAACATTCGTGTGCATGTTTGACACGTGTCCTCGTCTTCTACCGTGTGGCAACTCGGTCGGCTCACCTCTCAGTCTATAGAGAGAGGCAGTAGATCTAGAAGTAACTTGTTCTTTCTCTGTCTCTCTCGCTTTGTTCCTCTTGCTACGTTGCTCTCTAGACTTCCCCATCCCGGCGAATGCGTGCACTGCTGCCCGGGAGAGCAGTCCTCCGAAGCCCCATCCATTGAGATCCTGCACCGGGAGACAGGTAATAAAGTTTTTGGGGAACGTCTTGGAGCGACTAATCGCCTTCGTTCGTGTGTTCTTCTTTATTAACCGACGACCTCAACAACACCATGGGCGACATCGACAATGACCAGGCTGCTGCTACGTGATGAACTTCCCAGTCAACTTGTACTTGGTATTTCTCTCTTTATATGCACTAGTTCTTGCTAGATTTACATATCTACTAGATGTGCTTGTTTGACTGTATGTGTTTAAAACTGCTAGTGCTTACATGATATCGATTTTGGCAATTAATCTCATGCGAAAATTGCTTAATAATCCAACATTGTATCATGGAAATGAACTGGAATATGGATATAATGCAAAAAATAAGCTAGGCAACTATACTTATCCTTATGAGGTAGACATGTTTATAACATAGTAGTACTCCCTCCGTCCAGAAATAAGTGACTTAGATTTTGTCCAAATTGGTACGTGTCTAGAAATATTTTAGTGTGTACATACATTTAAATCTAGACAAAGTTAAGTCAATTATTTCTGGACGGAGGGAGCATTTGCCCAGGAATAGCACACCAAATCTCATTAGCTCAAATATAGTAGCTTCTTGTTAGTTACATTTTAAAAACCTTTTAAACTGCCTAAAAAATTGAATAAAAAACACAACAAATCTTGAACAAGATAACTACTTGAGAAACAAACAGCTGGTCAACACGTGGTGAAAAAATGGATCCGCATGGAACATGATGTTTCCACAATCAATTCTACAGTCCACACATAACAAGCTCACAGGTGTTATGTTTCTTTGCTTGTTTTGTTCTTTTGCTTATGTGTTGTATTTTGGCTTTGGTTCTCTATATTTATTTTGACCATCACTGTATTGGAAGCTTCCTCTGTCTTTGTGTTTACCTGCCCCTGTGCCATGGGTGCATCATGGAGACATCTTGCTTCTTGGGTCCTATTGCCATCCATAGTTGATGATATAGGTTGACATAACCACATAACCGATGTGTTTCTTTTGCGTTGGATCCAACCAGTATGACAATGCGGTAGTGCTTTTTTTACAGAAAAATGTAAGCACTGGATACTTCAACATCACATGACATGACACACATAAATTCATCCCTCATGGTGCTGAAAATCAGACGTGTGATTGTACTTGGTCCAATTGGAGTTGCAGGTCCTCATGCGTTGAAGAAAACTAGTATGAATCCTTACTAAAAGCACAATCTTGATAATGGATAGAGTTCTTTTTCTAATTTGTTTCACTCCGATCTTTATCGTACTCGCTGAGAACTAGCCTCAGTATATCCTGATCCATCTCAGTAGGTGCTGATACATATTGGATATATTTTGTTGTGGACGCACACTCTGCTGTTCTTCTTCCTTGAATCAGGCTTTCGTCTCGCTATATTAATATAGCAAACATATGGTACAATGAACATGCTGGAGCCACAACACAACAAAGCCCAATAGAAAAGAAAGAGAACAAAAAAACAAATGCCAACATTGGCAGATCGATGAAACGAAGATGATCCTCTACCGTCGCGCCCTCCGGAAAGGTCCCACCGTGATCCTGTCATTCCGAAGCGTTATGTTCAAAACATTGACCCCCGGGGAATGATCCCTCGCGGGATATACGTTGTTAGATAGATGAGACCTCTCTAGCAGCGAATTATACGTGCTCGGATAACACCCGTTTAATTCGTTCCCCATAGAGACTCGAACCCGGGTGGGGTGGCTACGTACTCGCTAGCCTTGCCACCGATCCAGCGCTTGGTTTTCAACCGCCGTGTACCAAGCAACACCTTCAGCAAGGGATGCGACGACGACGCCGCTGCCACCCGGACTGGTCCTAGGGTTCTTCTTCTGATGCAGCAATACCTACTGTTCTTCTTCTGATGCACCGCATGCACTTCTGTGTGATTGGAGATATTTCACCAATTTATTAAAAACCGATTTAACAGAACGATTCCATCTATTGTTATTTGCCAGAATTCTGAAACCTTTTAATTTATTTGTCCATGCGCTTTCTAACAAGTGAAGATAACCTTTAGGCCTCCTTTGATTCAAAGGATTTTCTCAGGATTTATATAGGATTCAGTTCCTGTAGATTTTTTTTCTTCCAAACACGTTTGATTCATAGGATTGAAACCTGTAGGAACTAATCCTGTAGAAAATTGGCTGTGTGTTTTCACGGGAAAGAAAGCATGAGCTCCAACCCCATGGAAAAAATCCTTTGCTGTTTCCCCGTGAGAATTCCTTTGTCCACAGGAACCGACTAGGCTGGACATTCCATTCCTTTAAGTTTCCTATTCCTTTCGTTTCCCTACCCTTTAACGGTGTTGAAGAGCAGACAAAAGCTGCGATCTGTTCTTGTGAAAAAACTTTTGTTTGTTTGTTTCCAATATTTAAGTTTGTTGCTATATTTTTGGCTGCTGAACTTCTTCCATCTGGAATTGCAGTTCTTCATGTAGGAAAGAAAAAACAATGAATTCTTACTGAAGCAACAATCAGAGAATGGACAGAGTTTTTGTTCGATTTTTTATCCTCTGATGTTGATCGTACTTGTTGAGACCTTTTTTCCGAGCAACCATACTTGTTGATGGATCAAATCCTGTAATCCCCTCCAAATGAGACTTGAATAAGATAGGGACCTGTTAGGTACTTCCACTTCGCACTCTTAAGGAAGATTGGGCCCTGTTAGGTATTTCCACTTCCTCAGATCGGTAGGAAAAGTGATACACATTGGGTATATATGGTTGAAGATGCACCAAATTGTTTTTATTATGGAGAAAATGCATTTCTTTGCGATTAGACTCCATTCTATTAAAAACAAACGACTATATTTTTTATTCTGACGCATTTAGAATTGCTTAACCTGTCAATTCGTTTGTGCCTACGGTTCATGGTCTGTCCGTGTGGGAGCACTGAGATCGCTGAGTGCACTACCATAAACTAGGTTGCTGTTCAGTTGGAATATATGCTGAAATTTGCATGACTTAACAATTTCGATGGATTTGTTCGAGTCAGCCTTTTTCAGAAGCTCCTGTGCAGTTGATGCCTCATGCGTGTTTCAGCCATTTTACTGATATGTTCGGGTACATGTTGGGTTAGTGTTGTTATTCAAAGAATATAATGATTTAGTTATTTCTTTTGGTTACATTTGGTACCACTGTATGTCGCTTTAAGCATATACCCTGACACATCCATCCCATAGATATCAAATTAACTTCAAGTTTCAGTTTGTTGTTCTGTTTGACTTACGGAATTTCTTACTCTTGCTCTCTCTGTTCAGTTCAGGCAGTGGTAGAGTACTTCAGCTGTTTCCCATGTTTAAGAGTATGCTGACACAGTGAGAAGATTGATTTTACCAACTGTTATGTCCTTTAACGCATATAAGTACATAAGCACAGGTTCGTTCTTCAGTACATGCCATCACAACGTTGACAATTTGGACTCCAAAAACTATACACGCATTGAAGAGCACACATTATTGCCAAACCACACGGGGATTAGAATGCTAACTACTACTACTACTACTAGTCTACTACACTAAAATACCTATCACTAACATCATTGCAAAAACTGAACCTGCTTGTGTACTTTCTCCTAAACTCAACAACGATCCTGAGAAACGAGGTCAATGAATCCTTTTCTTGAACATTCCTTGGAATGTCAAACCTATACTTCTCTCTTTGGCTTTTGATCCCTTCACCGTAATATGCTCCACACTCGAATCATCATCGGTCACGCAAATGCCTTTCCCCTTCTTCACGTCATGTGTTCTTGTGTTAGGCGCTCGTCTGCTGAAACTCTCGTAGAGATCAGGAGTGCGCCGCATCAGCTCACTCGCTGAAGATTACCCCATCAACCGATGAAGCTTAGACTCCTTGGTACTTCTTTCATCGATGGTGTTGAAAGAGGAGTTCATTGACACATGCAGGGGTTCTCCTTCCTCGGTAGAATAGCTCGCACCAGCCCCGTATTCTTCTGAGTACGAGTGTGGGTCAGCTTGATGGGCACCAGCGTCATACTCATCATCTGCCTGGTGAATTTCGTAGTCATCTGTGCTGGACTCATCCCCCCCAAATGGTGACTGAAGTTTCTTTCTGCTCGGGTCTCTGTAAGAGTAGGAGAGGACTTGTGAGCAGGACCCACACTGTAGCCTGCGTGTTCCTCTGCTTGGAACGACAAAACCGGTGGGCAGCTGGACCAGCCTGAGACAGTTCGAGCAGAGGACGAATGGCGCGCCCCGTAGGACTGGCCGACAGAGATTTTTCGGGGGAGGCCGTCGCTTCGTCTCCTTGGCTGATGGCTTCCTTTGTGCAGGTTCTTGTTTCCAGGAGCTGCAACAAGGTGGCCCGCAGCTATGGTGGTAGCATTGGTGAGAGCATGGCCTCATCTCCATTTGCCCGCTGTTACCGTACGAATAAGCACTGTGCCGACGATACCGTGGTAAAGGTAGCCCATGGCCATGGGAAGGAACTTGGCCAGACCTACTCAGGCGAGATGCAATGCCAGAGTGCTTGGCAGCAGGATGATAAGTTGTAAGAGGTTGGCTGGATGTCATGGCTACGCGGGGCTTGTGACCATCTTGTATCAGAGGACGTGGAGGGTGTACCCTTGGCTTGCAATCTGAAGGTTTACTGAAAATTACAGAAAGGTCATCTTTCAGTCCATCGACCGTCTTCATAATCTTTGATTCAAGGGGTTCACTTGCCCTGAAGCTTTTTGACTGGAATGAAGTCCGGGAAGAGTTCGCGTCAAAAAAAGTCCGGGAAGAGTGGAAATCAAGCGAGTCAACCGATACTCTAGGCCCTTCACGGAGATCACAAGACCTAGAGTGCACCCTTACCAGCTTACTGCTTATCTTGCTTGCCGCAGCTTCAGTTTTGGATGCTCCACCCTGCCCAGATTCTGGCAAATTGACAGGCGATCCTCTTCCATCAGATAAGGGCTCGGATGCTTTCAGACCGCAGTCCTCTTCATCGTCTTTTCTTACCGTGCAAGGCTCTGGATTATCTGCACTTAGCTCCACTGTGTTCTCCTCTTCATTGTCAGAACCTATATGTGTGTCATGTATTAGGGCAGCAAGATCTTCCAATTCTCCATCGGTGTCCTGGCCATCAGAAGTGTCGTCTTCATTGCACTCAGGATTTGCAACCCCCGTAACATTCTTCTCAGCTGACACAACATCACCATTCTCATCGCTTCCGCTGACATTGCTCTCGTGCTCAGTCTCAGTGCACGGAGTATCAGGAGTGCAAGAATCACCCGCGGCAGCACCAATGGAACCCAGTTCCTTGCTCTGAGGAGACACCCCATTGCTCACAGAGGTAACAACAGAGTAACTGCCCGAGTCTTGCCGAACTTGTTTTGTGGACACACCATTGCTCACAGAGGTAACAACAGGGTAATCGTCAGTGTCCTGCTGAACTAGTTTTGCTGCCACATTCTGCGCATCGCCAGCACGGACTTTAGCTGCATAGGCATAAACACACGCAAAAGGAGAGTAATGAGCAAACCCGTTTGTGTTAATGAGTTCATAATTAAGGAGAAGAACTAGCTAGTCCCCAATTTCTAACTAGCCGGTGTACCCTGGATGGAATGTATTACCTCGAAGAGTGGTTTTGCATCCACCGCACTGGTAGACCGAAACATTAGCAGGTTCTGGCAGAACGTTGAGACACTTTGGGCACCTCACAAGGCGAAACCCTCCTGTGTTTGCGCTTGCCATCAGACAAGAAAGGCCAAGGACATCACCCGAAGCACAAGATTTCCAGGCTGTAGGTACCAATTACCACCAAACTGCTACGGTTGCAAAGGCTGTGTAGTGTTTGTTCTAATACCAGGTACAAAATTCAGTATTCCTGAATCTGCAGACGTTTAAGAGAAAATTGATCAGTTCCACTAGCAGATTAGCAACTCGTGGTTGGACTGAAAAACTTGCTAGAAGCCTTATCAAAGTAGTCCATTGAGCGTGGATGACATGTATCCGTAAGATGAATACTGATGGGAACATAGATAAATGACAAGAAATACATTTGTAGCGCCACTACTACCTTGGGAATTGAAACACTGAACTCGGTATGCAGATACGCATTTCAGCCTATGGGCAAATTGGGTGCAATTTTATTGGGGGCTTGGCTGATTAGAACACAAGAAATCGATGGCTCCTAGTACTACTAGTACTTTAGACTACTAGAAAAGGTGCTGATTGTTTGGTTCCCTTTGTCCTGTTCATGAGATCATCAAAGAAGCTAGTTAATCGACCCGACCATAGATGTCATATTGTTCAGGTAGAACAAATTCTGTCATGACGGTTGGTCGGTAATCGCATGACAGTTGCAAAAATCCAAAGTAGGATCTCCATAAAGAACACGGTAGAATCTTTCATATGTCGTAGTAGTACTACCAAAAAACTAAAACCAAAAAATAATATAGGTCGTGCTAGGGGAGTTGCAACCTACCAGGCTACAACGCGAAGAAGACAGGGAAATCGGTAGTACTTACTCAGGGAGCAGTACTAACACTTGAAGCCAGATTGAGATAGAGAGGCAGGAAGAGAGGATGAGCGAAGAAACTATTATCCACCCCTATGTGCGAATCGAAGCAACCAATCCACACGAAGAGACCGGGACCTCTTGTGTGGGCAAAAGAGAAAGAAGAGGAGGATGAGGAAGAAGCCAACAACTCACCTTTCCGGCTCCCTGGATGCTTCCTCCTCGTTCTTTCCACCACTCCCTCCTTCCAGCTGCAACAAGTAGTACAGGCTCGGAAACTTGTGCAGCCCGTGGTGGTCGTCGTCTTCCCCCGCAAAGTCTCTTCGATTCCCCCGCAACTTCCCACCCACTCTAGTTCTTGGAAGTTCCACGCCGCGTTCCGGCGTTCGCCGCAAGCTAAGTTAGTCAGGTCAAGCGGAACTGGGAGAAGCAGCGTTATATAAATAAAAAAACAGTCTCCCTCTCCTTCGCGCAGAGCGGGGAGTTGACCAGTAGGAAGCTTTAATGCCCCCAGATCCCCGGTGTGAACCTGAACTGGGGCTGCGCGGAGTCGGTGAAGACTTTCGTCGCGCTCGCGCGCGCCAGCTAGCTAGCTTCGCGGAGGCAGCGGAGAACGATGGGCAGGCCAGGCCAGGCCAGGGAGGGGGAGAAGAGCACACGGGAATTTCTGTGGTCAAACCGTCAAATCGTGTGCCCCCTATAAATTAGAGCAAGGATAATAGTATAGCTAAGCCAACTGATTATTTATAGTCAATTTAGAGCTATTATATACAATAATGAGCTAAAAAATATATTATATTTTTTTTTAAAAAACACAGTACAAACGCAGATGCATCTTTCACTCTCTTAGTCCACTTTTCTTCTCTCTTCCAACTAGTCATTGAAATAATGTTTTAATCCTTATAGCCAGCTGATTATGATTTATTGTACTTGCTCTTAGTACTACAACGCAACAGAATGACTCGAGAGAGGGACAGGCTGACCGGCGGGCGCGGGTGTGCTGACTGCCGTGGCTTCTCTATCGCTAGTGTGTCCCGGTCACCCGGTGGGTAGGCGTCGATCGCCGCCACGTGGACCGACCCCTTCCAGGCTTGTGGTTTTGGATCTTGTAGAAACGTCGTACGCGAGACCATTTCTCTCCTCTCCCTCCCGTGCCTTTCTCCTCCTTGAGAGAATACTGTCGCCGCTGGGCCCTTCCTTCGTCCTCTCCACCGGAATAGCCGACTGGAGATGAACTGGATGTGTTGCCGTAGTAGTTAGGCGTAGGTTCGGCATCTTGCCCGGTAGTTCGAGGCGGGCATCGGATCTTGGCAGCCAGATGGCCGCATCCATGGCGGGGATGGCGGCGCCGACTTACAGCGCTGGTCTACACATCCCTAGGAGCCAAAGCAGCGTCTCTTTCCCGTTGACATCCAGTGCTTTGCCATCTGCCCAAGCAATGTTCCATGAAAGCCAGATGAACACAGAGCCAAATCTCTCGCGCTTCACGCCGACTGCTCGCCAGCCCACCCTTGCCATTCCTTCAACGGTGGCATGTCCCACCACGCGCTGGTTTCAACCAATTCGCGGCAGGAAGCAGTAGCCAGAGCGCCCCCGGCCCTTTCGGTGGAATGCCGAACAACGACTCCATCATGGCCGACATCATCAACGGCGGCTCCGGTCACGCCTACACGCAAGAAGAAGTCAATGCCTACACCGACAAAGATGATGAAGGTGGCGAGCGTTGGGAAGACGAGGCCTACGCCTACGCCGAGGTCAAGGAAGAGGTGGTGGAGGTGCCAGTGACCATCGCTGCTGACCCGAAAGGGAAGAACAAGGCGGTGGCCGTGGAGAAAAAGAAGAAAGGAGGCGGTGGCCACGGACCCAAGTGGGGTCCGAGGGAGGACGAGTGCCTTGCCGAAGCTTGGAAGATGGTCAGCATCGACCCCTTCCGACACCAATCAAAACTCAGATTGCTATTGGAAGAGCATGAAGGCGGCATACGATGAGTGGCGGCTCTTGGATCCCTACTTCAAGTGCTTGGTCCATGATCGCGGCGACTCTGACATGTCTCACCGTTAGGTCATGATCCAACATGCTTGCAACAAGTGGCATGGCATCATGGAAGAAGTACACCGAATCCATGTTAGCGGCACCAACTTCGATGATCAAGTAAACGACCAAAACTAGCCGATCATCGTTTGAATTAGTATCCCATTGTTGCTATCGTACATTGCAGATGCGCACCATGATCGCCGCCTACCGAGAGGACAACGCCGACACCGGGTTCAATTTCATCCACATCTTTGCATGGATCGAGGGATGCACAAGTGGACGGAGACACGGACCGCCCCCACCAAGGACAAGTCTGCCGCCTACGACCTCGGCGTGGCGTCGTGCGGGGGTTCAGAAGTTCGCCCCGTTGGCCACAAGAAAGCCAAAGCCATGAGGGACGCGGCGCCGACCATCGAGAAGCTGCACTCATCCATCATGGCATGCATGGCCGACATCGTCACACACGCCGCCAAGAGGGCAGAGCAGGCCACCAGGATGGAAGAGATCGCTGCAGCAAGGTGGGCGTCGGTCATCGAGAGGCAAGGCATCAAGCTCGGCCTCATCAAGGCCAACGTGGCGGCGAATAAGAGGAGGGAGGACTTGGCGATCTTGATGGTCGACACGAGGGCATGGACGCCGAGGTGAAGGCGTGGTGTTTTGATTAGCGCGCCCTGATCCTGCCCGAGAGCCGGGTGATACCGATTGCCAACCAAGACAGCACCCCGACTCCGGTGACTGCGATCCCAGCCACAATCGGCACCCAGACTAGCACCCCCACTCTGGCAACTACGACCTTGACCCGATAGGCACCCAGGCCAACACCACTGATCCACCGTCGGCTACCCTAGAGGTGCCTCCTACCACGGCGGATGATCTCACCGTTTGATTTCCGTTCACATGTTTATTTTGATCGCTAGACTTGCATTGTGGCGAATTATTTGTCGAGACTATGATATATCCGGTGACGGCAAAACTTGGTTTGTTTAATTTCCGGCGACTTTGAATTTTGAATTTATCAAATTGTTTGGGGGGGGGGGGGGGGGGGCGATATTTGGGGGGCGGCTGGGAGCCTGGGAGCCGGTGACCCCCGATAGAAGGTACGTGCGCCGGCGCCCCCCTAACGCCAACCGCCGGACGCCATACAGAGGGAGGGGGAGTGGAGATGCTCTTACTGCAGTGCTTTCCTTTCATGAGACTGCTGGAGTGGTGGTTGGCGGTAAGAACTCCCTGTGCGATTTCAGCTGGCGGTTAATGGTAGCACAGCCACCGCGCACAGACTGCACAAATGGTGCAACTGAGAAAGGACACCGTGACCGACCCTGACAATATGGTTGGGGAGAAATTCGGAGGTAGGTGAGAAATCAGGGTGTAGGTGAGCTCTGATCATATGGACGGCTGCTTCTAGAACAGAGAACTCACGTACTAACGTTGTCCGTTTGTCAGTTCTCATCCATGATTCTTCTTGTCTGAGTGCCTCCCCTATCCTCTTGGTCGTCGCTAAACCAAACCCTGTCTTAGTCAAAACATATGTCACTTTTTTTTTCGGGTAAAACCAGACCTTTATTAATCAGCAAGAATTACAAGGAGTTTAGCTACGAGCTCCTGAATGATAACATCAGGACCCGACCTACAAAACATACATATGTGACTTTGAAAAAAAAAAGATGACATCACCGATGTTTTAAGCACACAAATATTACCACCTCGATCAGAAAATTAAGGAGAAGAGATCTCTAACGAGAATGAGATGGCCAGGAGTTCATCAGCCTTTTACCGTCCACATTTACCCAAGTAATTCCATGGATCAAAGAGAGCCGTCTGGATCCAGCGAACGGCTCGAGCAGCGGCACTGTTGAGCAGTGATTGAATGATCTTTTAAACTTTTCTGAGATGGCGATGAGCCGATGAGGAGTGATCTCTGATGGGCACGCACAGTCGGGCTGATCTGTGGTAGATGTCGGGGTCATAAATAAACATGGCCACCACAGTCCGGTGCTGATGAAAGCGTCAACGCTGTCAATCATGCAGTCCATCGATACAGTACCCGGATTATTGAAACAAAAAAGTACTCGTACGTTCTCGTAGGGACACGTTGATAAGAGACGTCCGTGTGAGCTGGGTAGGTCGCCTGAATAAAGCTGTAGGGTCGTGTTTATGTCGACCGTAGGTGGCTCCGCAACATGCTACACGACGTGAGGGGTCAACCACGGGCAAGGTCTAGGTCTCGCAGCCATCGGAGATGGTCCTTCACTAGCTAGTCGTCCAAGGGGAGAACAGAAAACAGAAAAGAGCAGACTGGTAGTTGAAGTGGCCAGAACCTCACTTTCAGAAACAGAACTGTTTTTCCTCTTTTGAACAAAGAATACCAGGAATCTTGACATTCTGGCTAGAGCTATACTGATAGTCCAGTTTCCAGTGGTAGCAGATCACTACTACATGATTACTCGCATATACACTTCGGTGTCAGTGAAAGTCAAAAGAGGCTCCATCATTTACATGACAAAACGAACTCGCCAGGGCCCTCGCTCCCCGCAAACGAGTCATTTTGTGGCAGAACTAGTAGGAGGACGTCGGAGGTCGGCAGACATGCTCGCTTTTCCACTAACCCACCAAGCCGGAGCACGCCGAAGATGGCCAACTATTTCCTTTCCCTGTTCGATCGTGATCCTCCAATATGTACAGCCATGGCAATATACTATTGCTGTGGCCTAACTAGAACAGGAGGGGCAGCACTTTTCTCTGAGAGATGCGGATAGAGCTAGTGTTGTGTGCATGTCAGTATTCCATTGGCAGCTCCCACTCCTCATCCAGACCCTTCGTTTTTCTATCGAGTTTTCGGGCCACGGACTTTCCCTGACTATTTTGTCTCTTGATAGGCCTAGCTCTTCGCCTCCCATATCTACTGTACTCGCCCATCTGATCTCCAGGCCCTTGGATATTTTGAGTGCCCCAGATGCCCTAACATTAAATTAAAGAGTATACTTTTACTCAGCAAGGTTGTTGCTCCAACTAAGATTTAATTGATCTCCAGGTATTTTTTATGTCAAATGTTGTACGTACCAGAAACCAATCAGTAATGCATACCTGTGTCAGCCGTTGGACCCGAGAGACTGCATCTTCATGCACCACTATTGTATCAGAAACTATATCAAGCACATCTTCAACAAATAAACAGTATGTGCTTACCTGCAAGGAAAATAAGTGCTATATATACTGAGACAGGATCTAGAAGGCTTATAAGATGATGAGGAGATCTCCAGTCCAATTACCAGGCTAGCAGGGACAATAGTAAGCCCAAACGAATCAAGCTCAAGAGACTCCACAACACCTGAGTTAATGTTAAAGGTGAAGCCACGCACCTACAGAATTAAAAAGGTAGCTTAAAACCATCAAAATTAAGCCAACTGTTGAACTGCAAATGAGAAACTAAATTCAGTCAGATAATCAGATTACCTCTCTTAAAGACCAGATAGACTCACCTTACCGACAGTGCGCCACCTGGAAGTTACAACATTGTACCCAACCTAAAAATAATATTGCAGAATGGTAAATAACAAAGCATGTAAGTACTGCTCGGATGCTCTGTTATGGGGTGGGGGAGAAAACTACACTAAGAGGAATTACACAAAATATGATACGAATATATTCCCTGTCAATGAGTATTATAAGATCTTGTAGCATAGGGTTTAGCTTCTACGCTGCCTGCGCTGGCCCACAAATGCAGGTTACTTTAGCCATGGGCACATGAATTAAGGATTGGTCTAAATTCCCCTTGTCTTGCTCCTAGGCAGTCCAGTTATTCTCTCAACTTCCGTGCTCACTCTCAAATGAGAAACATTGGAAGTAGATTCACAGATAAATGAGATTAATGGTAGTGGGGCATAACAGGAAGAATGGAAGAAATTGTGCTTACAGTTGTAAAATGACCTACATTTGTGGGCAAAATGGGACTTACAAATGGCCTATTTTTGTACGGAGGGCGTACCTTACATTTTAAGGCTGATGTTCAAGCTATAAATATGTAATAGAATCTGAACAACAAAAACTTCTTCGAAACTAGAAAGGTTACATACCAAGCCATGCAGTCCAACTAACTTAAATTCGTTCTCAACCACAGATTCATTCTCAACAAGCACAACATCTCCAACCCACAAAAGCAGTTGGTACTCTGCATATCATTAGTACTGGAGTATCTGCTGCACTATCAATAAGATACATGTTTCATTATATCAAGGTGGATAACAAGAATAAAGGTACATTGAAAAAAAAATCAAGCATCCTCAAACATTCAACCTGATATATATCCTCAAAAAGGAATTTCTCAGCTTCTCCTGAAAGCAAGCTTGGCCTCACTTCAACCAAGGTAACAACCCACTGGAGAAAATGAAATAAAACAAAATCAAGAAAAGGTGTTGTTGGTCTTACAAAATGATTATTACCAGAAAAGAGATACGAGGATTGCTTCCAAAAAAATAAGATAAGGGTGGAGTGTGGTCTAGGATAGTAAGCTAGATCTCCTAGCCGATTTGATCTGTGATTGTAAACTAGGATTAGATCCACAAGGTCGGGGACGTCCTAATTGCAGCGTTATTGCTGGTTGCTTATACTTGGAAAAATAATGTGCTCCCTCCGATCCAAAATAAGTGTCGCTGATTTAGTACAACTTTGTACTAAATCAAGGGCACTTATTATGGATCAGAGGGAGTAACATTTATTAATATGCATCAACACCAAATAATATACTTGTAAAGTTACTTCAACTAATTGTGGGCTCTTTCACAGAAGTTCATGTTTTCCGCAGGCATAAGTTGGCATCAGCACACTCTTGGGTCACTGGGCCAGCAAGTCGTCAATGGCAACAAGGAAAAAAAGTTTTCCAGTTGCTATGGTAAGCTGGGATTCTTTTCTTTAATAAAGGAAAAGAATATGCACTGAGCAACCTTAGATTAATTGGGTTTAGCTGGGCTATGAAATCTAGTACTCCCATCGATCCAAATTAATGGACTCAGATTTGTCTAGATTCGGATGTATGTAGCACTAAAACATGACTAGATACATCTGAATCTAGACAAATCTAAGGCCATTAATTTGAATTGGAGGTAGTATAAAAACTGTCTACAGGAGAAGGTAATGGTGAAGCTTTGTCAGACATCCTAGGCCAAAATCTGACTCAGACCCCTTCTCCGTACTCACGTTCCTAACTGGTGTTATCCATTTCTTGGCTTCTTGCAGCATCCTTATCTAGAATATCCAGTAAAGGACAACATATCAACCTCCCTAGTGCTAGCGCTGACCACAGGGAAATTTGAAGACCACATCAGAACTTGCTCTATATCTTTATTCAGCCATTATATTTATTCATAGTAACGTATCATCATATCCAATGCACTCACCTTTTGGTATGGGCGCTAAGCCATCATGAAAAAAATCCATTATGTACTTCTCAGTTCACTACACCTAACTCTACAATTATAAAAGTAACATAAATGAGAAAAATCTGATAAATGGTCGAGGAAAAGATTCTTTCTCCTGGCACATTTATAATTTGAAGTTCAAAATTTTAAAGGATGCTAAAACACTCTAGAGGCTACATACATCATCAAATACTTCCACAAAAATCACGATGATTTGGTGCCCAAACCAAATAGTCGGTGAATGAGTGCACCATAATGGACAAATGCACATGTTTCCTGCTCAGTTAATTTTGAGTTCGCTATTCATAATACTAATTGGACTCTTTGAACTAAAAAATCGCCTAAGCAAATACATAACTGACCATATTTACATCACAGTTTATGTCATTATCAGCAAACATCCACAGGTAGTTGATCTGATATATGAGAGCAGAATCCAAACTTCATGTAGGAAAGGTCCGCTTAGCAGCTAGGAAATGTGTCCTAAGAAGAAAAAAAAAGGATACCAAAATCTACCAATGCAGCTCTAGGCTAGATCATTATTCGTTAACACATTACACTAAACATATCACAGTTAAGAGTTACGACTTAAGACCAAACATATAACAGTATAAAATGTGTCTCGTGGTCAGGATGATAGGCATTGTGTCGCGATGGTAGATCATGCCATCCTACAGAATGCAGAAACAAAACGGAAGGATGTGGACCGTAATTCGCAATCGACACTCGTGAACTAGCCAAAGTGACAGCATCACAGCAGATAGCTTGGGAAAATGAACACAATTGCAGGGTTCAGTCTAAAAAAACAAGTGCAGGGAGGAGCATCCCTTACCGACGCAGGGTCGACCCAGAGCTGCGACACGAACCCGAGGCTCCGCGCTGAGCTGACGCTGATCACCTGCTTCGCCAGCAGCCCCGACCGTCTCGTCATTTGCCTCCTCGTCCTCCTCCCGCCCCTACCAATCCTCTCGCCATCTTCCTCGTTAGCAGCCCCGTCTCCTCCTTCTCCCGCTCTCGCATCCACGGCCACCACCGCCTCCTCCTGCTCCTCGAGCTCCCGCTTCAGCGCGAGGAAGTCGAAGCTGGACGGCGCCGGCGCCGGCGCGTCGTCCCGAGCGGCCGCGCGCGCGAAGAGGGCGCGGCGGAGAGGCGTTGGCCCGTGCGCGGAGGTGGCGTTGGGCTTTGGGTTTAGGTTTGGAGGGGGCGCGGGTTTGAAGGGTGGGTGAGGAAGGGGCGCGCAGGAGCACATCGTTGGAACGATTGACTGGTGAGGAAGCGGGGAGTTCGAAGTCGGAGACGATGGGATTGCTTTCGTGGAATGGAACAAAAGAAGCAGTGTCTACTACTATCTCAAAAGAAAAAAAAAGTGTCTACTATGCGAGAGGCGGTGAAACGTGTGGGCGCTTTCTGATAAAAAAACAACGACAGACTAATCTACGCACTAAAAAATCTAGATACATAAATCTAAAACGTCTTATGTTTTAAAACAGAGGGAATACAAAGAATGCATTAGGGCATATACAATACTAGGGAAGACGATGCCTCCTCTTAGCTTTTCATATCATTTAGAGAAGACACAATAGATAATTTGTACAATGCATTATCCCTTATTGCTATCTCTAGTAATTAATGAGATTTTTACTATTTTTAGTAAGAATTTTATTTGACTAAGGGAAGACGTATGGTACAATAGAGAAAATAGTTTTCTCTTATTTTTAAAAGATTATCTCTTAGCTAAGGGAAGACAACCTTCTCTTTCTTATTTCTCTTTCCTCCAACTAAGTAAAAATCCAATGTGGTAGACATAAGAGAAAGCTGATGTCAGCGAATTATACGTGCCCTTAATACGCCACCTTAAACTGCAGGCGTATGAACGTATCACAAAGGACGATCGATATCGAAAGCTTTGGAACTATGGAGATTTGATCATGTAGAGTCAAAATAATTTCAGTGTTCTTACCAGAATTTGCACCAAAGGTGCTCTTTTCTAGTTTCTGGTATTTGTATCTACAAAATTTGATCCAAACTGACATATGTTGTCTGTTTAGAGCCTTGCGGATAGAAAATGGAGAAAAACCTCAACCTACCATCTTAACCCAAACAGAGCCAAGCCCCCGGACCGATGCATTCCTAGCCCAATTTTAAGCGGGGTCTTTCCGTTTCGGCGTGTGTTCTATTCTTTGTCCTGGACGGGCCCTCCCATCAGCGACACCCCCCCTAGTCCACCCTCTCCCCAACCCACCCCTCCCATGTTGCCTTGTCTGTCGTCGGGCTGCACCGTTGAGCACTATTTAGCTAACCGTTTCGGTCACCACTAGCTGTTATAAAAGCTAACCGTTTCGGTCACCACTAGTTGTTATAAACACGACAAACAAAAGAACGAAGAACGAACAAACTACATGTAGGGAACACAAGATTTCAACGTGGAAAATCTCTCCAACAAGGAGAGAACAAACCACGGGTATCAGCCAGCAAAACTCCCGTCGAATAATTCTATTTTAGTTTGTGATGCTTGTCAGCGTGCCAAGAGTCATCAGTTATCTTATAATGCTTCTCATCGTGTTTTTACTATGTCTCTTGAGCTAATCCATTCTGATGTTTGGGGACCTGTTGTTGTCTCTTCTGGTGGTTACAAATATTATGTTAGCTTTGTTGACGACTATTCCCGGTTTTGCTGGATTTATCTTCTTAAACATAAGTATGATGTCGAGCAAGTCTTTTACGCTTTTCAGGCTCATGTTGAACGCCTTCTAGATGCAAAAATCAAGGCGGTTCTGTCCGATTGGGGGTGGTGAATACCATAGGATGCATCGCTATTTTCAGCAGATGGGTATTGTTCATCGAGTATCCTGTCCTTACACATCTCAACAAAACGGTGTGGTTGAACGCAAGCATCGTCATCTCCTCGAAACTCTTGCACGCTCCTCGATTCCTCTTCGGTTTTGGATGAGGCTTTCTTGACTGCATGTTATCTCATCAAGCATGCCCATGTCGGTCTTATATAAGGATACTCCTATTCTTCATCCTTTTTAGGTACATCCGAATTATGATTTTCTTCATATTTTTGGCTGGCATAGTATTCAGAATTACAATGCACATAAGTTAGAATTTCATCCAAATTATGTATCTTTCTAGGCTATAGTCCTACGCATATGGGGTATAAGTGTTTGGATCGTTCCATGAGATGGATTTATATCTCCCGTGATATTGAGTTTGATGAATCTGTTTTTTCTTATGCCACTCCCAGAGTCACCGTCGATATTCCCACTCTTCACGAGGATATCACTTTTCCTTCCTCTAAAACGACTATGAGTGACGTGTCCGCAAATATGACTTATCTTGCCTGTCGACTAACCCCTTCGTTCGAGTTGATTCTTCACTTGTGCAGGGAGCTGTTCTTGTTACACCAACGTCCGTCCCTGAGCCAGTGATCGACGTGCATGGTACTGGCGACATGCATGGTATTGGAGAACATATCCAGTGCACCGGGTCTTGTGGTGCACCCACTGCACCAGACTTTCGTTTTGATATTTATGAATTTTGAAAAAATCTACCAAAAATTAAGACAATAAAAACAACTAATTTATACCACTCTACAAATTTCTAACTCCGAATTCAAATCATAGTTTCCGAAACAAAAACAATAACTTCAGTGTGGAAACTGATAATGGGCTGAATTTCTAGCCCAACATGGAGTAGCTACCATTCAGATGCAGATTTCTCTTTTTATTTCCGGAGCTATATTTACGAATTTGAATTGAAACTTTGCACCATGTTAGAGATATATTATGTCTATGTGCTAAAATTATATTCGAAATTTTTGTCAACTTGTAGAAGACTGCACTAAGATTTGGTGCACCGGGTGCACCACAAGCCCCGGTGCACTGGATACGTTGCCCATGGTATTGGTGTAGGTGCCGATGTGCCTATCTCTCCCGGCGCTCCCGATGCGCTTGGCTCGTCCTGCGCTCCCGATGCGTCTGGCTCATATGCTCCTGACGCGCTTGGCTCTTGCGCTTCTGACACTCCTGGACGTACTACTGTTGCTCAAGATCCAGCCAAGCCGGCACAGTTGGCCCAGCTCACCAAGCCAGCGGCCACCGTGCGGCAGTCCGCGTTGCTTATTACTGGCCCACATATAGCCGCGATGCCCCAGTATGCCGCTACTCCTTCGGAGCTGCCCGATGCTCCTCCCGACCATATAATGGTGACTCGCCATCGGGACGACACCCGACGCAAAAAAGTGTACACTCATGGCACAACACTCTACAGTCCGAGTCATCGCGCGTTCTTTGCCGCTCCGGTCTCTCATTGTGATGCTCTTCGAGACCCTGCTTGGCGTGCTACTATGGCTGGCGGTTTTCTACTCTCTATCAGACTCACACATGGACATTGGTTTCCCAAACCGCTGGACGTCAACATTGTTGGTAGCAAATGGGTGTTCAAACCAAGCACAAGCTGGATGGTTCTATAGACAAGCACAAGGCACGCCTTGTTGCTCGAGGATTTACTCAGCAACATGGCATCAATTATGGAGACACATTCAGTCATGTTGTTAAGCCATCCACTATTCGCTTGGTTCTTTCTCTCATTGTGTCTCGCGGATGGCCACTTCATTAGATTGATGTCAACAATGCTTTTCTAAATGGGTTCTTATCCAAGGATGTTTACATGCAGTAGTCCCCAGGTTTTGAGGATGAGCAGTATCACTCTCACGTCTGCAAGTTGCAGTGTGCTATATATGGTCTTAAGCACTCTCCTAGGGCGTGGTATGCCCGGTTAAGTGCTCTTCTGCTTCAGCTCGGTTTTGTTTCTTCTAAGACTGATACGTCTTTGTTCATTTTCATTCATGTTGATGTTAGCATCTACATGTTGGTCTACGTTGATGATATTGTCATTGCTAGCTCTGGTCATGTTGTTGTTGATCGTTTGATACAATCTCTCTCTGAGTGTTTCCTATCAAGGATCTTGGTGTGTTGGAGTACTTTCTTGGACTTGAAGCGGCTTATAATTCCAAGGGATGACATTGACTCAACGTAAGTATGCACTTGATCTTCTTCATAGAGTCTGCATGGAAAATTGCAAGTCCACTTTAACCCCGCGTGTGCCAACGGAGCAACTATCTCATGATTCTGGTTCGCCATTGGGTACTGAAAATTCTTTCCGGTACTGCATTATAGTTGGTGGTATACCATACCTAACACTGACACGTCCACATATTTGTTTTATGGTCAACAAGGTGTGCCGGTTCCTCTCTCAGCCTATTGAGGTACACTGGGAAGCAATTTAGCATATTCTATGCTATGTTAAAGGAACTTTTAACATTGGCTTGACTTTCCACGAGTCTCCTTCTATGGGCATTAGCATATTTACATATGCTGACTGGAAACGGTGTGTTGATGATTGTCTCCGCAATGGAGGTTTGGCGGTCTTTGTTGGACCAAACCTTATTTCATGGAGTTCGAAAAAACAATCGACTGTCTCAAGTTCGAGTACCGAGGCAGAGTATAAGGCATTAAAAATGGATCTGCTAAAGCTATATGGATTGATTTCTTGCTCAAAGAACTTGGCGTTCCTAGCAGTGAGACCCCATTTTATAGTGTGATAATTTAGGGGCTACCTACCTGACAACAAATCTGGTGTTTCATGCTCGTACTAAGCACATTGAGATTGATTTCTATTTTGTGCGTGAGCGGGTCGATGATGGTGCTTTGGAGGTGAAGTTTATCTCTTCTAGTGATCAACTGGCTGATGTGTTTACGAAACCAGCCACACGCCAGATGTTAGACCGATTCCGAACCAATCTAAATCTTCTATGTACTAGCTAGTTTAGATTGAGGGGGTATATAAGAGATAGATTCGGTTTGTTCTCCCGTACATACTCGTACGTGTATTGTCTCTTGTTGTGCATATATAAAGAGATCACTGGTGGAGGCTAAGACCACCGAAACCCTAAACCCTCACTTTATAATTTCTTTTAAAAAATGTTTATGCATACTTGTACCTTTTCTTGTGTTGTTTGTATGAATTTCCCCGATCTGCTTAATTACTATGAATTGTCTTGATCTGCTGATTAGAAGAATTGTTTTGGTTTACTCTAGGATCATTCCCTTTGTAAACTAAGCAAGCCAACAATGCACCTAGTGAAACCCAAATTGTTGGGAGGGAATTATTTTCCTTTCATCTCCAAAAGCCTAGATGGTGCAGTGGCCCAGCATAACACTACATGATGTAGTATACTATAGTCATTGACATAACACCAATGAAACACCGTTCTACCAGTATTATATCCCTTAGAGTGGTACAACAGAAACATCGTGGGTCCAAAATAAGAATTAGATTACATATAACACATCACAAAGATCCAGAAACTTCCTCGACATGACGAGAATTATAATATACAAAAGAGAACCAGAAATAGCAACTCGAAGTCGATTCTAGAAATACTAATACTATATAACTATAGCTTGCGATTGCTACTACGGCAATGCTCTACAAAAGTAGGTTCTAGTTTCTAAGATTTTTTCTACGCTACGCTTCAGTTTGACTTCCATGACCTCAGATGTAGTCGTTGACGCTATTGATCTCCTCTACGTATCTTCAATTCTTCAAAATAGTTCACCTCCTAAGTTTGCCATTGAGTGCTCCAAAATCTAGTAAGGGTTAAGAAGGTACACTTGAGTACGAGCGTACTCATCAATTTCACTAAAAAGAGTGTTTGGTGCACTAACTATAACCATAGACCAAAGGTCATAGGTTATGCAAGTTTTCATAAACATTTCTTTAAAGGTTGCTTTTATTCTGAAAAACTATATCCGTCAGGCTTAACAGGTTAATTAGAACTTCGTGAAGTTCCTTTCCTATAGTGTCCGCAGCTCCTTCCTGGAACAGGGAGTAACATGTCACACTTTTATACACTCTGCAGAGGTGTCTTGCTTTACCCATGAGAGACCTTAGATTTGTTGCGCATCCGAGTTGCATTCTCGTCCACACTTCCTTGGTGTGGGGCCCAGTCTAAGATCCAAGCCAATCACTGCCCTTCTCCGCGACCCCGCATGAAGACATGACCTCCCAAGTAGAATGACCTCTGTTAACCCGCATTGCGGATATAACTATGGTTGATTCCTTGAGAACTCTAGTGAGAAGAACATGTCCCTGGTCGCCCCATCGAGATGAGGACCTACCTACGACCGTCTCTCCCAAATAGTCTAGATACCAATATCACGGGGATCTGAGGGGTCCCACCCATGCTGAGCCTCGTAAGGACACCATCACCACGAGATGGTCATCCATCCATGCGAAAGGAAGAAGATACAGCTAACTTCCCTAGAGCCATTGTAGATCTCATGGTTAACATGTATTTTACGGTGCAAGAATCACTGACGACATTGCTTGTTAAGTCCTAGATGATATATCCCTGGACAATGGTATTCCAATTGCCAGACTTAACAGATTAGCTGATCATCCTGGATCAGTAACCAATAGTTTACACTATTATCAAAAATAGTGTTTTTCGACCTTTTTGAAATGCAGGTGATGACAACATTTGGTTTTCAAATACTTGATAGAAAATAATCAAAGGACAAACTTGCCTTTTGTGATTGAAAGATTATGCACTCATGGTCTTCAAGACAAAAGAAGATCCAATATCTAGAAACAACATCATTGGCCCGGTAAGGACTAATGTTTAAAGAAGCAATATGCTATTATGCATAGATAGTGATATGCATTTTGTATAAATCGCAAAGTAAATCCCCATGTTCAATATGGATTGAGTTTGGTGATTTATGAAAGATTTGTGTTACAATCAAGTTTTACTTTACAAATAAATTTGTACTAAGCTTCTAAGAGTAATTGACAAGTGATGAAAGTAAAGTACAACGAAAGTCGTTAGTAGTTTTTGATTGGTAGATACTTTTAAGGGTATTATAATTTAAGTGGGTGGTTGTTAGCAAATTCACTAAAACTTTTGTTTGAAGTGGCAAAACGAATAAGTTTTGCAGAAAATACTTATTACATCAAGTTAAGTATTTTGTGGTGTTCTTAGATTACAATTGATGGCTATTTGGATCGCTTCAACAATCTTAAGTTAATGTGCTGGTTGTTAGTTAAGTAACAAACCAAAGTTAATTATAAAAGATAACTTGGATTCAGATGTAGTATTTTCATATTGTAGTCGAGTTTAAGAACTTCTTCGATATGATCGAAGACAGATCTGTATAGGTATTACGTATAACTCTATGAACCTAAGCTTAGAAAATCGATGCTAAGTAGATTATAGAGTTAAAGCTAATTATAAGATACGCTGATCTTATTATATGGTTTGTTGAATTTTTATTAAATTCTAAAGTCGTTTTAGGTAAGGTTTGAGATAAGAGATCATCCACCATTAATATAAGTGAATGATATCAAAGCTTAATTTGAAGTTCTTGGTTATAATTGATTTAAGACTTTAAAGGAGTATCAAATAATTAGTAATTTATACTTAGGCTTTATTAGAGTTCATCATTATGGTTTTTGGTTTACCTTTTAAATTTAATGGCTTATTTGAAATTGAAATATTTTATGAGGTTATAAGCTTATTCCTTACTTAAGAAGTAATCCTCGAAAATTATTATAAGTCTAAATAAGAATTTTATTTTAATCAAATGGATACTTGGGATTTATTACTTTATAATCTTAAAACCTTTTTAAATAATAGATCTTGTATTTTTCTAGTGAAGTATACTTAGTCGAGATCTTAAAAATGATTTTTATTCATTCTTTAAGTCTAATCCTAATTTGTATAAAATTACACGAAGGAATAATATTTCAAAATATACATTTTAATTTTATTAGTTTAAAATACAAACTAATATTTTTCTTCTATAAAGTATTGATTTAGAAGTTAAAAAATGGTTTTTATTCTTTTTAAGAATTATCCTTATTTTTAGAAAATTCCTTTAAACAATAAGTGTTTGGAAATATATAATTTAATGTTCTTTGCTAAAATCACAAACTATTATTTTTCTTATACTTAACACTTATTTAGAATCACAAAAGTGAATTTGATTTATTTTAAGTATTATCTTTATTTTTAGGAAATTTCTTGAAAGAATAGATATTCTTAATTATTGTTTTTAAATTTATCAAGTCAAAATACAATTTAGTATATTTCCTAAGTAGATTATATTTTTGTGATCATTTAGACATATTACATGTATTTTTAGGATTTTTATTTATTTTGCTAGAGCTTAATAAGTTCTAGGGGTATTTTGGTCTTTTACTAAATAAATTAAGGTTCCATTTTCTTTAAACCTGGGCCTGACCCACTGAGCTGGCCCAACCCGACCCGGCCCAACTAGGTTGGTTCAAACCCCTAGTGCCGCACTGGGCTGGCCTCGACCAGCCCAATACCCCTCTCTTCTCCCCTTCTCTCTCTCACATGACGCGCTCCTCCTCTACGACGATCTATTGTCGTTGCTGCTGCCATGCTAGATCCCGGCCGCCCCTGGCCTTCTCGGCCGCCACCATGGTGATGAGCGATGCAGGCGATGATGTTGTGCCTTCTTGTCCAGCTTGATTCGCCGCTCGCGCCCCCTACTGGCCGCGCCGCCACCTCCCTAGTGCCTAGGGTTTCAACCCTCAACGCCAGCATGGTTCCCTAATGATTCTGTGGTGGCATTGTCGTGATGCTTTCGTGGTCGCCAACGCTTTTGTGGCTGCCGTGTCTGCGGCCCGTCGCCGGTTGAAGTGACCTCGGGTGCTCCCCGTGTCGCTCTAGACCTCATCGTCGGCCATACTTCTTCCTCTTCTAAACCTAGAGAGGACCACAAGTAAGTTTACCTCATGTTCCCCTTTGCTCTCTGTTTCCCCCTTCTACTCTCGATGTGGATGCTGTGGTGAATTCCTAATTAGGGTCCATCCCCTGTTTTAGGATTCACCCCTATAATTGTGCTTAATAGTGACGATTTAAATTGTTGGTTGTGTAATTTACCTATGGATGAAATGTGAAGAACCTGATGCCATGTTTGATTTGTTATTCTTGACAGTTGTTTCTGTTAAGTTGGATATTGTCTGAATCCAAACCTACTGTTGTCTAGATACATATGTAGCTAGGTGCTACGATGATGATCTAGGACTGACAAATGCTTGTTAGTTTGTGATTAAAATGCTTCGGTATTGAAGCACTATAGTTAACTACCTATTCAAAATGTTCTAATGGCTTTCTTAAGAGGAATCCTAGTGGTTTTTACTCTAGAGCTTACTTCTGATGGTAAGAAGATACTATATAAGATACTCTCTGTGATTATCAAGTGAGATGATCCATTCATGTATCAGATAAGGATTACTCCTTTAGATGATGATACTGCTTTTTATATAAATGAACTCTATAAATGATTCTTTTAGATAAACAGGAATGATTCGTAAATAATTTTTAGGGAAATGATTTGATTATCTAATCTATGAAAGCTTGCAGATGTTGGCTTTACAAAAGATAGATGGCTGTTTTTTCTTGGATACTATTGAGGTGCTACCCAAAAATTGGGATGTGCCCAATAGAAGACCATCTTTGTAATGGCTTGCATCTAGTTTTAAAACTAGAGAGTATCAGCTTAGGTCAGTGATGCATTGTCTGAGACCTTGGCTGTAATTTGAAGAGGTGCTACTTTACTGCCTGTTTTCTCAAATATCCAATGATGTGCAAACCATGTCTTTTGCATGAATACTGAGGATATCTCCCAATATATTCTTTATGTACATATGTATGATCAGGTGTTGGATCAAAAGATTTGAGGTTTACCCTAGATCTAGAGTAGATTGTGGTAGTTGTAGCCTTGTGCTACTATTGCATGTTATCCTGGTACTATTGTTGCTGGTTGCTTCTTCTTGGCCTTGCTCTACACCTCCTGGAACTATGCCTGCTCCTCCTTGAACATGACTTCTCCCTATTTGGCTTTCCCTTGCCCAACACCTGATCCACCCCCTCCTAGGTAACCATCATGATGATGTGGTGGTGGATTTTGTATGATGTTTTGTTGGTTGGGATGATGGAAATCTGGCTAAGAAATACTATGGGGTTCCTTGTGTGTTCTTGAGAGAGAACACTGGCTGTGGCTGTGAATCACTGGATGTGGCTGTGAACTGGTGAGCAAAGCAAGCTTTTGAAAGGATACAGATGTTGCCTAGAGGGGGGGGGGTGAATAGGCGGTTTAAAAACTTTTACGAGAGTGGCTCAACAAAGGTGGAATTAAACTAGCGTTTACTTTGTTAAGCACAAAACCTAAAACAACTAGGGTTCACCTATTTGTACCAACAACTTATGCTAAGCAGGACAAGCAACTATATGATAGCAAGATATATATATACTTCAAGCACGAAGGATATCATAAAGTAAAGTGCATAAGTAAGAGCTCGGATATAGAGATAACCGAGGCACGCGGAGATGACGATATTTTACCGAGTTCCTCCCAACATGGAGTACGTCTAGTTTGGAGAGGGGGTGGTATCAAACCACCAACGCCACAAAAGGCCTCCCTTATTCTCTGATGAATCTCACCCCAATGGGATCGATCCACCCTTCCACTATATCGGCAACCTTCGAGGTGGTAGCCGACACCTTTACAACAAATTTGAGGCACACATCCACAACTTAATTGGAGGCTCCCGAATCCAAGCAAGATGTCACAATAATCAAATACAAGCTTGTAAGAACCAAATCAAAAGCTAGGGTTTCCCATGAAACACTAGAACAAGGGGCCCTCAAGTAAATGAGGGGGAAATGGAAATCTCTCTTGGTGAAGTAGTAGATCAAGGACTCCTCCTTCGATTATCCAAAGCTCAAGGACTTTGGATGGTTGTAGATGGAGTTCTTGTTGATTTGGTGGCTCTAGGGTTAGGGTTCTTCAATTCTGGAACGAGCATCTTCTCAAGGTAGAAGAAGGGGCCTTTATATAGGGCCCCTGGAAATAGAGCCGCTGGGAGCCACTTACACCGGACAGTCCGGCCTAGCTGGACACTCCATGACGAAGGTTTAACTCATCAAATGCCCATTGTTATGGACTTGGGTTTTGGATAAGGAGGGAGCGCTGGAAGCATCAATCGGCTATCAAGCAAGCACACAGGGACGCAAGGTTTACCCAGGTTCAGGCCTCGTAGAGGTCCCTACTCCTGCTTGTCTGCTCGTGGAATTAACAGAGGAATTGAAGATTACAATGGTGCGCAGATGCAATCTGGCGAGGGTTGTGGAAACTAGGGTTGCGTGTGTTCTCCTCGCTGCCCCCTCCTGGCCTTTATATAGATAGGCCAGGTCTCAGGTAGCAGGACGAGTCGGTTACATATTAGGGTTTGCCCTTTAAACTTTCTATCTTTAGCTTCTTCTTGTTCCGCAAGCAATCGAGAGTCCATAGGTTACTCGAGTTCTTCATTGGGCCGTGGCAACGCCGTGGGCTTGCACCATATCTGGACCGTATATACCAAGCTCGAGTACCGGCAGGGTATACCCATGTCACTCCGGGTGACATTCACTGGACACTCCGGTCTGGCAGAGTTTCCGGCCAGAGTCCGAGTGGTGTCCGATATGGCACATAGAATGTCCGAGCTGGTCGACGAATCCTCAGGGCCGGACAGTCCAGCAGGCACCAGCCAGACATTCCAGCTAGGCCGGATACTCCAGCTAAAATCTACCGGACAGTCCGACGTAGAATTGATTCTGCATGCTGGAGACTCCGTCCTGAAAACCTGTCAGAGGCAAACCTGATAGAAATAACAAAACTATAATGATCATAACATTTGCATCTGGACTCCGATTGACCCGAAACCAATTCTGTTGGAAAGGGGTTAACAAGAGCTCCAAGATCAAAAACACAATTAGGTATACAGAGAGAGAGCATTTCATGTATTATGATGTGGCGTAGACTTGATACCACCAAGAGAGAGCATTTCATGTATTATGATGTGAGATACCTCTCTTGGTGAGAAACCGGAAAAACCTCCAAGATCAAAAACGCAATTAGGTATACAGGGAAATATGTTTTTGATGAACTAGATCTTGCTATGAATTACCACAAGCTCTAAATCCTCACATGGATAAGATCCAAATAAGAACCAAGAAAGATGATGCTAAGTACGCAAAGGTAGGAGCTCTCTCCGAAGGATATGATCTAGTTACTCACTCAAGAGCCCCTCTTGATAGCACGATTATTAATCCTATAACCCGGTCTCTCCAACTAACACCACGAGACCGGTAAGAAGGAAACCCTATCAAGACCATACCTTTGCCTTGCGCATATTCCACTTGAGCTCGATGATGACAATCTTCTCCACCTCAAGATGGAACACCTTTCTTGATTGCGCTAGCTTGGTGAAGACTTGCAAATTGCTCCCCCATACTCCACTATGGTGGAACTTCTCTTTTGGGCATATCATCTTCCTATATCCGTGATCACCATAGGATGGCAAGCTTTAAGCAAATGATCTCTTCGAGATGGCTCATCTTGAACTTGCACATCAATTCTTCTTTCTTCATTATGTTGGTGTCTTGAAGGTATATACGAGATATCTCTCCAACTTTATTCTTCAAGACACACTTGCTATAGGCCCAACTCTTACTTGACCAATCTCCGGATCACTCATTGAAACTTTGGTCAACACTTGATATTCTCTACTTTCTTCTTCTCCCAACCAAAACCACACATGGGGGCACACATGCACTTTCAATATCCCCCATTGCCTATGGACAAATCCTACAAGTAAAATCAATGCAAACATAAGTCCATAAAGATTCTCATTAATTACCAAAACCACACACGGGGGCACACATGTAATACATTGCAAATGTATCTATCATTTTTGATGTTCCATGCTTGGTTCTATCTACTTTCTTATGTTTTGTCCACACTTTGGAGTACTTTTCATATGATTTCTTGGACTAACATATTAACAAGAGCCATAGTGCCAGCTGCCTATTTTCTGCTTTTTTGGTTCTAGGAAAGTCAGAAAATGAATATTCTCGGAATTGGACAGGACAAAAGCCAAAGTTATTATTTTACTGGGGGACACCTGGAGCCAGAATACGAGACGAAGGGGGGCTGGGCCCAGGCCACACCACCTGGCCGCGCGGGCAAGCCCAGGCCATGCCAGGAGGTGGTCTGGCCGCCCCAGACTCCCCCTCGGTCTCCCTCTTCGCCTATAAGTTGCCTTCTGACCTTAAAACTCAGGGGGTTCAGCGTTTTTTCAGAAGGAGTTCCACTCCGCCGCCACCACCAGATTCCACGAAACAACACCAGAAACTCCATTCTGGCACCCTGCCGGGACGGGGAATTCGAGGAGATCATTGCCATCATCATCACCATCGCTTCTCCATCGACCATCCATGTTTCCCCCATCTATGAGTGAGTAATCCCCCGCTATAGGCCATGGGGATGGTAGGGATTGGATGAGATTGTTCATGTAATGGCATCAGATTGTTAGGGCATGGTGCCTAGAATCTTTTATTAGTGCTTTATGACTTTGTTGCGACTTGTTATGCTTAATGCTTGTCACTAGGGCCCGAGTGCCATGATTTCAGATCTGAACATGTTATTGATTCATTATGATAGTATTGTTTATGGTCTTATCTGCAAGTTGTATACGCACATTGTTGTCTGGAACCAATGACCCCGAAGTGACAGAAATCGGGATAACCGGAGGGAATGGCTTTGATGTGAGGATCACATGTGTTCACAGAGTGTTAATGCTTTGCTCCGGTGCTCTATTAAAAGGAGCACCTTAATTGCCAGTAGTTCCCTTGAGGCCTCGCTGCAAACGGGCTGGCAGGACAAAAGATGTTGTGCAAGTTCTCATTGCGAGCATGTATGACTATATATGGAACACATGCCTAGGATTATCTAGTACTAGGATGCTTTATCTTATTTATCTGCAATTGCCCTATGTTCTGATTGCTATGTGAATTGTCTTGTCCATGCAACGCCCGTCCATCCATCCCTATGCCTACCGCACTCGAATCCTACTGTTTACTGCTATTGTTACTACTGTCTTTACTTTACTGCTGCTGTTACTTTACTATTCCTACTACAAAACTGTTACTACTGATAAACTGTTGTGAACAAGATTGTTTCTAGGTGTAGCTGAATTGACAACTCAGTTGTTAAGGCTTATAAATATTCTTTGGCTCCCCTTGTGTCGAATCAATAAATTGGGTTTCACTTCCCTCGAAAATACTGCGATACACCCCTTATACTTGTGGGTCATCAAGACTATTTTCTGGCGCCGTTGCCGGGGACCATACCTTTATTTATCAAGTCCATTTGGAATCACTATTGTTCAAGCTTAGTTTATTTCTGCCTTGTTTGCTTATTTCTTTATCAAAAATACAAAAAAAAGTTCCTACTCTAGTTGTTATTTTCGTTGGTCTGTTATTGTCTTGCTTTATCATGCTCTTTATCAATGGTTGGTTTCTTTGAAACTGAATCTTATTGGCAAGGTGGGTTCACGGAAGATCAAAAATACTATTACAAGTAACACCGCTTGTTACAAAAAGGGAAACACTTATGGGAACAAATTGATAAATTGTATACCATTGCTAGAAACGTGTGCTCTACTTATAATGTTACTTATTTCTTTGATAAATCTTGTTGCGGTAAGAGGTATAAACACCTCCATTTTCAATGTGAGTATAATGATAATGTTACCATATCTTCTTATGTTAAAGGAATTTATGACTTTTATGATGCGAAACAAATTGAAGAATTTATTGCTTGGAAGGGTGCTTTTGAACTTGCTAGTTTGCTTGAAAATATTGATGATTAACCTTACAAATATGAGGTTTATGGTATACTTAAGTTTTGCTTTGATAATTACAAGGAAGAAAATGACTATATTCTTGAATATATTAATAGATGCTTTCCACAAATGGAAGAGACTAATGCCTTGCAGGATCCTATGGAAGAAGAAATTGATGAACCTGAAATCTCATTAGATGAAAAAGAGGAGGAGAGTGATGAACAAAAGGAGGAAGAATGGATTAGCTACCCATGCCTACCTTCTAATGAGATTAACTATTTATCCCTTACTTTATTTGATTGTCCTCCATGCTTATTAAAGGAGGATGAATGTTATATTCCTGAGGATTATTTTGAAAATGTTTATAATAAATCTCTAGTGCTTGTAGATCATGAAAAGCATGCTTTATGTGATAGTTATATTGTTGAGTTTATTCATGAGGCTACTGAAAATTATTATGAGAGAGGAAAATATGGTTGTAGAAGTTTTCATTGTATTGAAACACCTCTCTATGTGCTAAATTTTTTGAAGTTACTCTTGTTTTATCTTCCTATGCCTGTCACTTTGTTCTTTGCAAATTTATTTGCATACAAGATTCCTATGCATAGGAAGTGGGTTAGACTTAAATGTGTTTTGAATTTGCTTCTTGATGCTCTCTTTTACTTCAATTCATATTTCCTATGTGAGCATCCTCTCAAACTATTATGCCCGAAGATGATAATATGTCTATTATTCTTGGGAGAACTTTTCTTAAATACTGTAGGAGCTGTTATTAATTGTAATCAAGGGAAGGTGACCTTCAATGTTAATAACAAGGAACATACTGTCTATTTCCCCAAGAAGATTGAAAGGACTTATGGTTTGAATTCAATTGAACATGTTGAGGGAATTCAAGTTGGAGAAATATATTGTCCCATACCAAGAGAAAAATTTGAAACTATTATGATTGGGACCATTGCTATCAAGGTTGAGGTAACATAATCATTAGTAGGATACAAAGTTTTGTCTCATATGGAATTGTTTTTGTAACAAGACCTGATAAACCTTGTTAACAAAAGGATTTCATTGAACAAAACAATGTTTTCACCATGATTATCTCTGCTTACTTCTATTCTATCCATTTTAGTTTTTGCTTATGCCTAACTTAAAGGCGTTAAAGAAAAGTACTTATTGGGAGATAACCCAAAAGTTTTAGATGAGTCTTGGAAGTTATTACTTGAGTAATAACCGCTCCTTATCCTTTTTATTTGCTTTTTGTGCCAAGAGTAACCTCTAATGAGAGAGAAGTAATGATTGGGAAAGTTGCTGTCCCGAAACAGATTTCAGTGCTTCACCGTAAATATTCGTGTAAAGTCTTTGTACGTCCTTTTGAGGCGTGAATTTTTGTGCTCCTGCCCCAGGTTGTTATCTAACTTTCTTTAGTTCAACCCTTTTTGATTTGAGCAACATAAGGTCTTCGAAAAAATTCGTCTTTACTTGCTGGTCTGTTTTGACAGATTTTTGCCATTTTCTGCATTTGCTTCTTGTTGGTTCCTTTTTGAGTTCTTTTGGGGAATTGAGCTTTTTGAGGGAAGTGCTTCAGTAGCTAGTGTTCTAATGGAAGTTTATTGGTGTTAGAACTGAACCTTAAGACTTATTATCTTGAGTGCACTAATGTTGCTAATAAAGATTGTGTGAAGTTTTGTATGAAGGAAAAATTTCAGGTGTATGGAAGGAATGAGTAATGAGATGAAGGATGGACTAAAGCTCAAGCTTGGGGATGCCACACGTGTCACCCCAAGAAATATCCAAGAATTACAAGCGTCAAAGCTTGGGGATGCCTAAGGCAGCCCCTTCTTCATCAATAAAAATCCCAGGTTTCTTCCAAACACTTTATTTTTATTGTTTCATGCACAGTTGTGTTGTTCTTGGAGCGTCTTCTTTTTCGTTTTCTTTTTGGTTTTTAGTTTGCGTGGTTTGCTTAGTTTGCTGAATAAATTGGTTGGACCTCCTCTTTCATGCATTGGTTTTCAAATAGTTTGGTTTGGATTGGAAAAGAGTAGGAAAGTTCATGCTTAAGTGGTAAAGAGAGCTTGTTTTTGACTGTGGCCTATGCTTTGTCATGCCATGCTTGATATTGTTTTGGCTTTATGCTTAGTATTCTTTGCTGTAGCATGACTTGTTATAAACAATTGAGATTGCTTAATGTGCCTTGGATGAATCATGCGTTGTTTTAGCATATTAAAGCATAGTATAGTGGTATTCTCCTTTAATGTTTTATTTGGGTTGACTTGGCACATGCTCACACCATGTTATGACTATCCCAAGTCACCATAAGCCTTTATGATCCTGTAGTTTTCAACTTGTAGTATCACTTTATGCTTTGATCAATGATGTTTTGTCGCTCTGCATGATTATGGCCATTTTTGCTCTCTTAGTTTGTCGCTCCCAATCTTTTGCTAGCCTCCACAACCAAGTGTGAGTTCCACTCATGCATCCAACTCCCTAAACCAAGTTATTCCAAAGAGTACACCCTACCTACCTACTAGCATATGCTATTCCAAGTATATTCATTTTTTTGTTTACCTTCCAAATTAAACTTGTTATGAGAAAACTAGTGATTAAAGCTCTCACAAACTTGATGGCACACTTTACTTTTCTTGCCCTTAATAAACTTGAACCATTGTGTCGTCTATGTTGTATATGCTTGCACTTATTTGTTGGGGATTAGCAGAACCATGCTGTCATGGGGAACGCTTTCAACATTGCACTGGTACCTTGTACCTAGTTGATATCATGCTCTTTTGTCTATGGATGTCGTTGGTGTGAAATGAATGGGGAGCTTGTAAGTCCATGGAGTTATGTATATGTGTTAGAGAAACGCCTGGGCCGCTGGTCTAATCCATGCTGACATGGTGGAAACCTGCAGCGTAACCATAATGAGCTGTCTATGAAGCATTCTTCTTATAAAAAAAGAGTCCTATATTGAGAAAAAAGAGAAAAAGAAAAAAAGAGAGATTATGAAAAGAGGAAAGAGATAAAAAAAACACCATATTTCCATGGTAAATAAGAAGATTGCTGAGATGCTCGTTGGCTGCTTGCCTTGTCATTTTGATATGGGGATTCTTCCGTATCATCGGGCAAGGGGTACCCCATTGGCGGTTCTCTATGATACACATGTACTTACGATGACAAGGACTTACCGGTGACTAAACTTGAGTAGCATGAGGAGCGACCCTCGTATTCAAGGGACATGAGATTTCTAACTTATACTTCGTCAAGCATGTACACCATAGTTTGTTCACTTTAACCTTAATCACTTCAATATGCTTATGATAGGGGCAATGAGAGCTGAAAGCTATAAGTACCATAATTTTTGGAAGCTCTTTATGAGACTTGAATCCCTACTTCCTTCTATGAAGGCCGTTCTTCCACCATTATATTGAGCCTCCACCTTCTATCTTTATGCACCTACTTTGAGAGCATAGTGGTCATTCTTAGTTCTATGTGCATTGTCCCAAGACTAGTTGATTGATGCATAACTTGATATTGCTTGTTTTAAACTATTTGTATCTAGTCACTCTTATGAACTTTGAAGGTGTCTTATGCAATTTTATTTGCTACTCTATGAGGGACAAGCTAAATGCTATTATGCTATGTTTTCTTTATGTTAAACAAAGAAACGTCTTGCAAGCATTGTTATTCATGAATCTTTTGTTTGTGCCTTTTCATGTTGCAACATAGTTTCTTTGTCTTATTGCTAGAACTTTGTCTTTCATGTTATGATTGAAGTACTATGATCCCAGCTTTGAATGTTTTACAAGTACTTTGATTAAGTTTATGATGGTGCATGTCACCTCAAAAATTATTCTTTCTTTTTATCACTTACCTACTCGAGGACGAGCAGGAGTTAAGCTTGGGGATGTTGATACATTGCAAATGTATCTATAATTTTTGATGTTCCATGCTTGGTTCTATCTACTTTCTTATGTTTTGTCCACACTTTGGAGTACTTTTCATATGATTTCTTGGACTAACCTATTAACAAGAGCCACAGTGCCAGCTGCCTATTTTCTGCTGTTTTTGGTTCCAAGAAAGTCAGAAAATGAATATTCTCAAAATTGGACGGGACAAAAGCCAAAGTTATGGAAAGTGTGGTGGTACCAAACCCGCACGATTTCCGAGGCATGCCTCTCTGAGGCCCATCCCACCGGCACTCGCCGGCACCACTCCGGCGCCGTCGCACACATACTCATGGGCTCTCGTTCACTGGATTCATCTGGTGGTGGCTGGAAATCACCTATTCTGGGAGCTCCAACGATGGTAAGTTCCTTGTTGGATCTCTTATTCTCTTGGATAATCGTTGGTTGTTCATTCTCAATGCCAATGGTTCACCACTGGAAGGTAGAAGTTTGGAAAATGGGGAGGTTCTCTTGATTGGTTCTGTGGTGAGGTTTTCCTCTCATCTTGCTAGGATCAATGATATTTTGCCACCAACTACTGATTTTCTTGGGACTTCTCATGTTCATGAGTGCAAGAGTGATGATTTGAAACTTATGTGGCACGTTACTAGCTCTACCTTGCCTTCTAATGTTTTGGACAATGCTCCTGGTTTTCTGGTCCTGTATACTCTTGCTAAGCGGGTTGTGTTACTAAATCGTGACAAGGTGGTTATTGATGCTAGATTCCTTCTTCAAGATGAGAAAGTTTCCTCTGGTGTTATCTTGGATCTTGTCGTCAAAAGAGTGGTGGTGGGTGATCAAATCTTCGATGTGCCCACTTCATCAACCAAACACAACAACATTTTTGTGGATTTCTCTAAAGGGCTGAAGTTTGAGGATAATATGTTCAAAAAATTTAGTCACCACATTAATTTCTCAATAGGATTTCGCAGAAGACCTTTCTTCCTTGTGGGTTCATTTGGTCGTGCAAATTTTAAGATTGATATTCATACTATTGGCATTGTTCTTCAAGCTTGTTTTGGGGGTCATGCATCAAAATTTCAAGTCAAAATCCTCCAAGACAGAACCTTTAGATTCTCGGTTGCATCAAGAGCTGTGGGTTTTGAAATATATAATTCTGGTTCTTTCTCTGATGAGTCGTTCATATTGAAGATCAAACTTTGGGGTGATGGAGGCCCAAATTGGAAATTCGAAGAGAAAGAATATTACAAAGAATTGGACAAGGATTGGACAATTATTTCATACAAAAAGAAAAATAAATCCTCTATTTTTGATCGTATTGGTTCTTCGACGTCACCAGTCCCATGCAATAACGGTCAAAATAAAGGTGACATTACTCGTGTAGTACCGGGTGCATCATTTGCGGAAATTGTGATTAATGGTAAAGGTATTAAAGAGGCGAAATCAACTGCAGTCAACAAATCTTCTACAATTAATTTTCCTGGTCTTTTACCATATTTGAAATTCCCTACTTTCCCTTCTTGTCCCTGGCCCGACAAATCTTACCTGCATTGGTTCAAGGCCCATGTCACGCCGCAAGTTTCGCGGCCCAGGGTGTACGATTGTCTTAAGGATTTTGTTCTTGCCCAAAAAATTAATTAGGCCGAAACCCCTATCTCCTCAACTCCCTCGCCTGGAGAAACCCCAACTGCCTTGCTCTGCTCATCGCCGGTGACAACCACCGACGCAATGGACAATATTCCACTTGACCCTCAACCATTTCTTCCCCATGGCTTCGAGATTATGCAGGTGGCTGGCAGGAATCAGGTCAAAAGGGTGGTGGTTCCTCGTCGACCAAGGGCACATGAACAGTATGCCATTGCACACATCCATCCCCTTCCTCCTGGTCCAGTCCCTTTGGGTAATATCAGGGATGTGTTGCAAGATTTCTTTATCAACGATGCACATGTCGAATTTCGTGATATTCAAGATTGTCCATTTGGTTCTGCATATGTTCAATTTGCAAATGTCAGTGACCGTGACCGGTTAATTGCTGCGGGTCATATTCCCTTCCAAGATGTTGCTATTTCTTTTGATATGCATAATGAAGGAATTAACTGGCGTAGGACTCAGTTTAACAATGAATGTTGGGTTATGCTTCTAGGTCCTCCACTTGATCACTGGCATTATGACGACCTGAATGCTGTATTCTCTGATATTGGTAAAGTTCTGCTCTGGGAGAGGGACCCTGAGCACAAGGGCAGGATCATTGCAAAGCTCAGAGTCACTGACCTCTTAGATGTTCCTACAAGTGTTAGATTCACCATTGGGGACCTGGTGGAAACTGAATCATGGACCTTTTCTGTGGAAATATTGAACAATAATCTCCTAGGGGGGGGGGCACCTGATGAGGACCCACTACCTGATGATGGTGCTGACCCTCACCCTCTACCTGTGGTGGGACCCATTTTTGGACCCCCTTCTCCACCTCCTCCTCCACAACCTGAAGGGGACATTGGTGGATGGGACCAATGGATTGAACCTGCCCCTCAGAATAATAATGCTGGCTGGGGAACTGGAATGCTGTCCAAGGACCTGTATTTGCCGAAGGAGTTGACATGCCCATTGACAACCAGAATTTGCCACCTCAGGAGGCTGACAGTGCTGTTACTGGATCTATACCTGTTGCAAATGTTTCATCTGACAGTGACAAGGCATCTGTCCATGGAGCTGATGATATTGAGGTGGAGCAAAATATTGCTAATGCTAATCAGGATGTGGGCATGGGAGAAGGACTGCTTAACATTCTGCAGAATTACCAAGATGAGGAGGAGGACACCATCCAAGCTGATGAGGGTAACATGCAAGATGACTGGATGATGGAGGACACTAACCTCCTCTCTCCAAATGAGGCACACCTTCAAGTTGGAATGTCCATTATTCCTTTTGTCAATTCATTTGAGATGCTTTCTGCTAGGAATTCTTTCTCAAAACAAGGTCTTGAACTATGGGACAGATTCTTTGCTCCACACATGAATCCCTCACCTGACAAAGGCAAACTGCAATGTGACATTCCTGTAAGTTGGTTTAATTTTATCACTCTAATGCTCATCACTCCTGAGAAATTCAGTTGGACTAGACATTTTCTCACATCTCCCCTTTGGGAGATTATTAAAGAGCCAATTACTGAAGAAACTACTTTCACCTTCATTATAGCTGATGAATGTGTTGGACAGATTCCTCCTCATTGCCTGAATGATTCCCCATCAAGCATGATGGTGCCAAATGCTCCTGCAAAGAGGAGGAGGGGTAAAGAACCATTGGTGGAATCTGAGGTGAGAAGGAGCCCCAGAATTGTGGAACTTAATGGGGGTTTTAAAAACCATATGAATTGCTCTGATCATAATTGCCTCTCTTGCAATGCTTCTCCACCTTGTCTCGGTAATAAGGTTGTTAAGAATCTTGCTGATTCATTTTGCAAGGTTAAGGAGGGGGAACTTGAGAAAAGGTTGCTCAAGAAGGGCAGGATCAATGATTTGATCATCAAGCCACCTGGAAAGCCTGGACCTAAGAAGACTGGTCCAGAACCATGCCTTCCAAGCAAGAAGAAGGGAGGTGCTGTTGAATCTTGTGGACAACAGTCTAAGAAGAAAACACCTAAATAATGTGGTTAATGTTTACAAAAATCTTTCCTTTTGTGACTGGGCCAGTTATCTTTCATGTCTGTTATGAGTTGTTGCAGACCTATTTGCTGTTGGACATGTTTATGAATTCAGTATTCTATGATATGTTCAGTCTTATTTGTGTGACTACAAATTTTGTGTCACCCCAATGCTCACCCAATTGGTTTATAAATGAGTAACAACAGAAACTGGAAGATTCTGAACTGGAATCTCAGAGGAATTAACTCTAAGAAAAAATGGTTAGCACTAAAAAGCAAGATCGTGGAGTCTAAATGTGACATTATTTTTCTCGAAGAAACCAAGAGAGAAAACTTTGATATCAATTATTTAAAAAAATTCTGTCCAAACAAGTTTGATAGCTTTGATTTCTTACCATCAATTGGTGCTCCTGGAGGAATTATTACCATCTGGAGCAGTACTTTATTTAATGGTACTAGGGCTTTCCAAAATGATTTCTCAACATCTGTCACCTTCACCTCTCAATTATCAAATGATTCCTAGACTCTTACTAATATCTATGGTCCATGTCAAAATGATAGAAAGATGGATTTCTTATACTGGTTTTCAAACATCACTATGCCTGATAGTATGGATTGGCTAGTGTTAGGTGATTTTAACCTTATCAGAAGTCTCACTGATAGAAATAAAAGTGGGGGAGATGTTAATGAAACTATGCTCTTCAATGATGCTATCTGCAACTTGGGTCTTATTGAGTTGCCACTAAAGGGTTGAAAATTCACATGGAGTAACATGCAAAAAGATCCCCTCCTGGAAAGACTGGACTGGTTTTTTACATCTAGTTCTTGGACAACCAAATACCCATACACTATGGTTACTCCACTATCCAAACCTACTTCTTATCATCTTCTCTGTGTCATATCCATTGGAACTAACATCCCCAAGGCTCAAATCTTTAGATTTGAAAATTACTGGCTTCATCATTCTGATTTTAAGATGATTGTACAAAATGCTTGGAATATACCTGTGAATTATCAGGACATGGCAAAAAGAATTTGTGCCAAGTTGAAAAATGTGAGGAGAGGCATCAAGATTTGGGCAAAACAGTTACCTTGCTTAAAGGACCAGATTGCTAAGGTGAATGACACCATTGATCTCCTGGACCTACTTGAAGAATCTAGAACATTAACCATCAATGAGTGGCACCTCAGAGATATCCTGAAATCCCATATTATCTCTCTTCTTTAGAACCAAAACACCTATTGGAAACAAAGAGGGAAAATTAAATGGGTAAAACTTGGGGATGAAAACACTAAGTTTTTCCATTCCAAAGCTACCATCAGTTACAGACACAACTATATATCAATGATCAAGAATGAAATTGGAGAGGAATTTACAAATCACTATGACAAGGCTGATATCATTTGGAATGACTTCAGGGCAAGAATGGGTACATCAGTCAATACTGAGATGCACTATAACCTTGCAGACTTCTATGGAAATGGAATGACTGATGAGATGAAGGATTCACTTGAAAAACCTTTTCGTGACAAGGAAATTGAGGAGGTTATCACTGATCTACCAAATGACAAGTCACCTGGACCTGATGGTTTTAATAATGAATTTATCAAAAGTTGCTGGTCTATCATTGGATATGATATCAAATTACTGATTCATGATTTCTTCAATGAGAAAGTGTCCCTTGAGAGCATCAACTCTTCTTACATTACACTCATACCTAAAGTCACTTGCCCATCTACATCGGCTGATTTCAGACCAATCTCCTTATTGAACTGTATATTCAAAATAATTACCAAACTTCTTGCTAATAGACTGCAATCTATTATTCTGAAATTGGTACATAAAAACCAATATGGATTTATCAACAACAGATCTATTCAAGATTGCATTGGTTGGGCATTTGAATACTTATTCCAATGCCACAAGTCAAAGGAGGAAATTTTAATTCTCAAACTTGATTTTGAGAAGGCATTTGATACAGTAGACCACTCTGCCATCATAAATATCCTTAAAGCTAGAGGATTTGGGAGAAAACGGATTAGGTGGATTGAAATGATCTTTGAATCTGGAACTTCTGAAATTCTTCTTAATGGTGTGCCTGGTAAAAAGTTCTACTGCAGGAGAGGTGTTAGACAAGGAGACCCACTTTCACCATTACTTTTTGTCCTTACCGCTGACCTCCTGCAATCAGTTCTAAACAAGGCCATGCATATGAATCTTCTAACTCCACCTATTGTGGGACCACCCAACAGTGACTTCCCAGTTATTCAATATGCTGATGACACATTGGTGATACTTAAAGCTGATGCATCTCAATTATTATGATTGAAAGCACTTCTTCAAACTTTTGCAATTTCCACTGGACTCAAAGTCAACTACCTGAAATCTAGCATGATGCCAATAAACACATGTAATGATAGACTTATGCATTTTGCTATGACAATTAACTGTCAAACTGGATGCCTCCCTTTTACTTACCTTGGGCTTCCATTAAGCATTACAAAGCCATCTATGGAGCACTTTCTTCCCATTGTTCAGAGAGTGGAAAGAAGATTATGTGGAATTGCTGATTTCTTGAATTATGAAGGAAAACTGTAGCTGATCAAATCTGTTCTCTCCTCACTTCCTCTATTTTATATGAGCTGTTTGGAGGTGCCAATAGCCATCAAGGATCAAATTATTAAATATATGAGATATTGTCTGTGGAGAAAGAAGACTGAAGATGTGCAAGCAAAAGGACATGCTCTTGTATCATGGGACAAAATCTGTCGTCCTAAAAATCAAGGGGGTTTAGGGGTACTAAACCTACAGATTCAAAATAATGCCCTCCTTCTGAAAAATTTGGACAAATTCTACAACCACCAGGACATACCTTGGGTTCATCTCATATGGGAGACTTATTACAAAAATGGAAAACTACCTGGAAGAAGCATGGAGGGATCTTTCTGGTGGAAGTCACATATCAAATTAATTGTTAACTTTAAAGGCATGGCTAAATGTAATATGAAATCAGGCAGATCTGCTTATTTCTGGACTGACCTTTGGCAAGATGAGTGCTTGATGAATAAATTCCCTCACCTTCTGTCCTATGCTAAGTCCACAAACATCAGTGTTCATGATTTCCTTCATGCTGAATTTCTTGAAGATAACTTCCACCTACCTCTCTCTCATCAAGCTTTCTCTGAGTTTTTAGTCATGGAAGAAAGATGCCAGGAATTCAGGCATGACACTTAGGAGGACACCCATGATAATTGGAACTATATTTGGGGATCAGATAAATTTGAAGTTAAAAAGGCCTACTCAGCCATGATTGGATACTCACCATCACCACCTCACTTTCCTGGGTTTGGGCAACCTCCTTTCAAAATAAACACAAGTTCTTTTTCTGGCTTTTGCTACTAGACAGATTGAATACAAGAAACCTACTGATGAGAAAGAATTTCAACCTTCCTGATTACAATTGTGTTACATCCAACTGCATCACAGAAGAATCAGCAAATCATCTTTTTTGGGATTGTCCATTTGCAAAAAAATGTTGGGACCATATTTCCAGAAACAGAACTGCAAATCTAACAGGATTAGAAGCTATTTCAAACATCAAAGAAAAGTTACATCTACCATTTGCAATGGAGATCATTATCATGACTTCCTGGGGTATCTGGATATGCAGAAATGAGAAGATTTTTAATGACAAAAGACCCACTTTTGATAGATGGAAAGCAATTTTCTACCAGGAAATGAGATGGATACAATTCAGACTCAAAGGAAAATACAAGGAGAAATTCAAAGCCTGGCTCAATCAGCAATTAGATCAGGGATAGAATAGATTATCTTAGCATAGATTGATTTAGATGTAACTGTTCATGATCTACCTTAGATCATTTTCTCATTGTAACATACTCATATATAATAAAAAAATTGTAGTGGGGATTTTTTCCCTACTGTTTCACCTAAAAAAAAAGCCAAAGTTATTATTTTACCGGGGGACACCTGGAGCCAGAATACGAGACGAAGGGGGGCTGGGCCCAGGCCACACCACTTGGCCGTGCGGGCAAGCCCAGGCCGCACCAGGGGGTGGTCTGGCCGCCCCAGACTCCCCCTCGGTCTCCCTCTTCGCCTATAAGTTGCCTTCTGACCTAAAAACTTAGGGGGGTCGACGTTTTTCTAGAAGGAGTTCCGCTCCGCCACCACCACCAGATTCCACTAAACAGCAGCAGAACCTCCGTTCTGGCACCCTGCCGGGACGGGGAATTGGAGGAGATCATCGCCATCATCATCACCATCGCTTCTCCATCGACCATCCATGTTTCCCCATCTATGAGTGAGTAATCCCCCGCTGTAGGCCATGGGGATGGTAGGGATTGTATGAGATCGTTCATGTAATGGCATCATATTGTTAGGGCATGGTGCCTAGTATCTTTTATTAGTGCTTTATGACTTTGTTGGGACTTGTTATGCTTAATGCTTGTCACTAGGGCCCGAGTGCCATGATTTCAGATCTGAACATGTTATTGATTCATTATGACAGTATTGTTTATGGTCTTATCTACAAGTTGTATACACACGTTGTTGTCCGGAACCAATGGCCCCGAAGTGACAGAAATCGGAATAATCGGAGGGAATGGCTTTGATGTGAGGATCACATGTGTTCACGGAGTGTTAATGCTTTGCTCTAGTGCTCTATTAAAAGGAGCACCTTAATTGCCAGTAGTTCCCTTGAGGCCCCGCTACAAACGGGCTAGCAGGACAAAAGATGTTGTGCAAGTTCTCATTGCGAGCACGTATGACTATATATGGAACACATACCTAGGATTATCTAGTACTTGGATGCTTTATCTTATTTATCTGCAATTGCCCTATGTTCTGATTGCTATGTGAATTGTCTTGTCCATGCAACGCCCTTCCATCCATCCCTATGCCTACCGCACTCGAATCCTACTGTTTACTGCTATTGTTACAGCTGTCTTTACTTTACTACTACTGTTACTTTACTATTCCTACTACAAAACTGTTACTACTGATAAACTGCTGTGAGCAAGATTGTTTCCAGGTGCAGCTGAATTGACAACTCAGTTGTTAAGGCTTATAAATATTCTTTGGCTCCCATTGTGTCGAATCAATAAATTGGGTTTCACTTCCCTCGAAAATACTGCGATACACCCCTATACTTGTGGGTCATCAACATGCACTTTCAGCTTTGCTGTGTGCGAGTTGATCTTATTCCCTTATCTTCTCTCCTAATTTTGATAGCACAACACATGCATGCAGTGTGTGTGTTGCTTGCAAGTGGGACCCTTCCCATGTGGATCAGTTCAAGTGAAACATGTGATTCCTTAGGGTTTATATCTCTTTGCCTTTACTGGATGATGGTTAAACGTGCCCCTTCTTATCCAAAGCCTATGATGTGGTACTGAGGATACTTACTAAATAAGGACATATGCTTTTGTTGGTGAAACTTGCCCCAAAGCCTGTGATGCTGCCGTGGGAATGACCACGGCAGTCGCTACCAGGGGTAGCGATTGATACGATTTGGGGCAAGGGCCAATCGCCATCTATGATGCGAGATTGGGAACTGAGACAAGGGATTTACCCTGGTTCGGCCTCCTGTAGGGTAAATACCTACTTCCTGCTAGATTGTATTTCTAGAGAGTGGATTACAAGGGTGGCGAGCTCGGCGGCTAGGCAGCGAGTCGCTTGGATGGGGGTAACTAAGAGCGCGTAAGTATGCAGAGTACCCTAGGGAGGTTATATAGGGGTACCTCGCTAGGGTTTACAGGATTACCACCGAATCAGTTAAGGTTTCGGAGGATTTGACCTAATCCGACTGGGCCTATCTAAGCTCATGGGCCTCCAGCTTCTAGTCACGAGGCTTCTGCTTCAGTCGCCGTTCCTTCAAGCCCATTCGCTATGGACTTGGGCTAGTCGAATCATCTGGGCATACCCCGATTGGCATATCACCATCAGTAGTCCCCGAGGGCAATGGGGGTTCGGTGCAGGCATCAACTTGGTACTCGGAGTAGGCGAGTCCAGCGGGACGCCTAGTCGAATCAGCGGTGGAATCCTCCAATGAAGGGAGAAGTCTCTCTTGCATGTCTTCAGTCATAGCATTGGCGAATAGAAATGTATTCTAATCGCCACACCCAATCGATTGGAAGGAGTAGGCGAGTCGAGTGGCTGAAGTTGGACCGTCAATTTGGTTAAACTAGCCGTTGGGTAACCCCAATGGTAACTTTGGTGGGTTTACCATGAGGTAACGGCTAGCCCAAGATTGTCGGGTAGATGATGAGTGCATATTTGCATCATGTTTTATATTATTATTTTGCACTGTAGTTGTAGGATCTTGGTATTTTACGGCATTCGCATGCACATTTTATGTCTATTTTCACGAGGATCAAGACAGATGATGGATACAATGGATACAATTCTTGGAGCAGTTGTATTGGGGAGAAAAGGAGTAAAAAACAACATAAATCGCTTATTTGGCAAATATGAATAACACCAGAAGAAAACCCGAAGCGATTGAGGCATCCATAAGGTTTAACGACCAACTATACGGCGGGAATTAATTTTCTGTCCATATAGTCCCGACGTATAGTTGGCGCCACCACCGCCTCCTCAAATAGTTTCACCCCGTGCAACTGGATCAGGGAGATGACATATAGAACAACTAGAAATCACCGAAACCTCACCTCGGAAGGCATCTGGAGGGGGAACTCGTCCACCGGGGATCCATCTTCGCCCTATGCAGATCCAAGAGGCTAAGGCATCGGTCTTCATCATCAACCACTGCATCACCACCATCTCCATCCATCCCATCTACATCTTGTCTAGATCTTGTTGTAATTTCCATACTCGTTGTGGATTTATACAAGTACTATTCATCTATGATAGATTCCATTGTTATTGCCATGATGTTGATTGCCTCCATGTCTGAGTAGATCATTAGTTCTTAGGGAGATGAAGAAACCCTAGTATGAGATTGAAATAAGATAAAGTTTATTATGATATTCATCGCTGTGACCATGTGTTGGATTGTTTTCATCTTCATGTTGGGAGAAGTCGACCTCTCAATATTTGCCTCTTATGGGGACTTGATGGAGGGAACTACTTATTGGTAGACAGAGGTGTGTTAGCACTTACAGTGACTATAAAGCTGTTGGCACCCCTTACGTATCAACTTGGGAACCGAGGAAACTCACGGACACTATCCATGCCATGTGATACGTCCTACAGGATTAAGTCCCTTAATAGCGCAGTAATTCGATTGATGTCAATTGCTGTCTGTTGTGGTTATGAGGATGATGTGAGTAGTGGTTGCTGCCTATTTGTCCAAATATGGAGTTACTCCCACACATACATAGTTGAGAATGTTCATGATAATAATCTTTACTTTAGCTCTTTATAATGCTAGAGGTGTATCCTCTACTCCCTGAGAACGCCTTTTCCCATTACAGTTTCAAATCTCTTTTACATACGCGATACTTACTTTTTGTGTTCAGTTGTTTTACTTTACTTATTATTCTCTTATACCAAAAACCCAAAAACACTTTTTTACACAATACTCGCATTTTATCTTGTTACTTAGAACTTTATTTAGCATTTCTATTGTAGTATTTAATTTAAGAGTTATTAGACTTCAGACTCCTACTCCCTGTGGGATCTATATCTTTATTTCGAAACTAGCTACAAACGATCTGTGCACTTGCAGTCATCAAGCTATTTTGTGGCGCCGTTGCCGGGGAGCTAAGCGTTGTAGGTCTTTTAGTTTTTTCTTATTTATTTTTGTCTTGCTAAGTTTTGTTTTGAGTTATAGGTTTCCACCAACATGATGGAGTTTGAGCATATGGCTAGTGCTAACCCACTCAGCCACTTTGGGAAGCCCTATGATATTAATAAAAGATTAACTCCAACAACAAGACAAGGGGGTTTAAAATAAATCCTCTACTACTTGGTATTCTACACAAGAAGCAATTTACTAGAGATGAAGAAGATCCTGATCCATATGAGCATATTGCATGTTTCAAAGATATATGTGGTACTTTCCATTTACCGGGATATACTGCTAATGAGGTAAGGGTTAAACTTTTTAGTCAGACTTTGACTAGTACATCTCTCTCATGGTATAGATCTCTAGCCCTAGAAGCCACTACTACTTGGGATAATTTAGCCTGTGAGTTTCTAGCAAAATATTATCCATTATCAAAATCTTTTGGAATCAGGCATCTTATAATGACTTGGAGGAACCGTCCTAATGAAGGACTAGTAAGAGCTTATATCAGATTTAAAGATTTACTTGATCAATGTCCTCGTCATGATTTGCCTGAATGGTATTTATTACATATCTTTTATGGCGGTTTAATTAAACCTAATAAAATTGAACTAGACTCTTTCGTGAGAGGGGCTTTTATGAATCTTCCTATAACTAAAGCTTGGGATTTACTTAATAGAATTCGTGATCATAGAGTTTCATGGAATTTTGTTCTAGGAAGCGAAGGAGGCATAGAAATAGATTATGATTGCATTCATGACTATAATAAAAAGGCCACGTTAAAGAATTATCTAAAGAACTTTATCCGGACTCAGAACTTGTGTTGCATGTTGTTAAAGCTTTTACAGAACACATTAAAGCTCCAAAAGAGGGTTTGGTTAATTATGATTCACCACTCGAACCTGAGAAGAAAAGGGAAGTTAAAGCAACACTGGCCTCCCTAGAACCAATATATGAGATGCCTTTCCCTAACACTACACAGATGCATATTTGTGAATATGAACAGGTCAAAGCAGTACAGGAGAAGAAGGAAGAGGAAAGTATGCCAGAAGTTGAGGAACATCTGGAAGAAACCAAAGATGAAGAGGTAACCAAGGAAGCAATTATGGCTATGTATGCACATTGTAACATAGTTGAACTTGATAAAGAGACTTACGTATTGGTTGAAGGTAAAACAAAGGTAAAAGATGTGGGTAAGCCTATTCTTCCCTACATATTTAAGGAAACCTCGCATTATGGTTTATGTGATCTTGACACCTAAGTTAATGTTATATCTTATAATTTTTATTTAGAAATAAAATAAGAAATAGAACCAGCTACAATTGAAAATACTGATATGACAATCATTTTAGCCAATAAAACTCTTAGAATTCCAATGGGAGTAGTTGAAGATGCAACTGTCACAGTTGGCAATAAAAACTTTCCTATCGATTTTGTAGTCGTTGATATGCTAGCTGACACTCTTTGCCCAATTATATTTGGAAGAAACTTTTGGAGTGATGTAGGTGCCAAAGTTGATTTCAAAAAGGAGATCGTGTATCTTAATCTTCGGGAAGCAGAAAAAGAATTCCACTTTTCTAGATTTAAAGATAGACCTCTACAAATACAACAAGAAGAGAAAGAGAAAACTATTGAGGAATTGGCAGCTCTCTTCTTTAGTGATCAAGAATAAGAAATAAATGAAGACTCAAATTATGAAGAAATAGTTATGGAGGACAAGTCCATAGAAGAACTAGAAGGTGAATTCGATTCACTTCCCATTATAGGGCCTCCAACTAATGAGGCTTTCGATGAGCCAGAAAAGAGAGGGGACGAGGAATTACCACCCCCTAGAATTGAAGACTCTACCAGATAATCTTAAATACAGATTTTTAGATGATACAAATAAATTTCCTGTTATTATTAGTGCTAAAATTTTAGGAAATGAAGAAGAAGAACTCATGAAAATACTTGAGTAGCATCGCAAGGCCTTTGGGTACTCAATGGATGATTTTAAGGGCATTAGTCCCATGATAACCATCCATCGAATATTCATGGAGGAAGGTGCTAAACTAGTTGCGGAATTTAATAGACGACTGAAGCCCGAAATGAAGGAAGTGGTAAGAAAAGAAATAGTACGCCTACTGGACGTAGGTATAATCTATCCTATAAAAGAAAGTGAATGGGCAAGTCATGTTCATTGTGTCCCTAAGAAGGGCGGTTTTACTGTTGTTCCTAATGAAAACAATGAATTGATACCTACTAGAACTATAACATCCCAAAAATATTAATCAAGCTTATCAAGCTCTAATCACCCAAGTTTAGGGTTAACAAAAACTTTTATTATTAAACTTAATATGAGTGCATGTGTGATTTGCCTTAGTGTATGAATGCTTGAAATTGCCATGATTGATTGCCACAAATGATAAGGCTTAGTTTAAAAATGAATACTACATCATCTAGATCACTTACAAACAGAATCAAATGAAAAGAAAATCAAATATAGATCATAGGATCAAATGGTCATTTTGGCCAAACTTATCCACTAGATCACTTTGAGTGTTCCTAGTAAAAGATTTCCAATAGAAACAATTCCAATTCTTTTCACCCCTTTCTAGACCAACTGCAAGTGAATCCAAGCAAACTTTCCAAAGTGGCAGAAACTATTTTCAAATCTATTTAAGAGGCATTGCAAAATTGAATCAAGTTCATATGCCTAGATCATTACTTTTCAAAAACCATTCAAACCAATTCCCCTTGATCACTCCCATCAACCATAGACTACTAAGCAAGTAACAAGATCACTCACCGAAAATCATTCAAAAATTTGAAAGTGAATTTCAGGCGGCCATTTGATCGTGCACCTGGCAGGCACAGTACAACTTCAACCACTATACACTTTTTTGAGCTATCAATTGCTCATCTCTTGTACTACAATCAACCCATTCAATTGTCCATGATCATGCCTGGTACTTGGTCGTACAAAGGAGAGGCGTCACTAGCCACATTGACCAGTGCCATGCTTGTACTGAGCCGGCCATGCCGGTCGAGCACGAACCACTCGCTGCACGCCGCACCGCCCACTCCCATGACACCTAGTAGCTAGCCATGACCTCACCGTCACCACCTGTCCACCCCTTGACCCAAGGCGAGAAGTGGAGACGCTGGAAACCATGTGCCCATTTAAGCCTCTGCCATGCCGAGAGCACGACGGAGCTCCACAACTGCCTCGCACGCACACGCCGCGCCTCGCTCTCTCGGCTTGTACCCGCCGTCGCCGTGGCACCAGTGACCTCTCAGACATGATCGTTCACCGCCGCGCGCCCCGTGACCACCGTACTGAGTGACGAGCACCCGTGTACTAGAACAGAGCGCCGATGTTGCCCGACCAACAGAAACCGCCCCTTGCCATGCCGTCACTCGCGTGACGATCGCCATAGTCTGCCGCACTGACCCATGCCCTCCGCCATGCTCAACGATACCTGTAGCAGTGTCGCTGGAGAAGCCAGACCATGCCGCCCTGCCTCCACCCTTGGGGTATAAATAGAGGCCACCCCGGACCTCATTCTCCACACCATTACATTCCCCACTCACCCAGGAACCTCACCGACCCTTCCCTGGAGCAAGGCGAGCACCACGACACCGGAATTTGGCCCGAGTCCGCCGCTGCAGTTGAGGAAGGAAGCCGTTGATTGCGGCCACCCTAGGAGCTGCCGTGACCGCCAATCGAACCGCTATCATCGACAACCCCATTCACCCCCATCGTCGACCCTAGCTGGAGCCCCGGTAAGTCCCCAGCGACCCACACCGCCGTGTTAGGGTTCGAGTCTCACCGGAGCAGTTCGACGGAGACGATGAACCACAGTCGTAGATCCTAGTCTAATCGTAGGGCTGAGATTGAAAGATACCGTTTCGGTTTAGATTAGTCACTGGCGCGTGGGACCGTTCTGTCAATAACCCGCTGCGCCAGCACTGTGTAGTTGGGCCGACCCATGTCTTTTCCCGCGCAGAGCCCAGTGATTCAAATAGGATTTTACCTTTTGTAGCTAAAATTAGATTCTGCCAGTAGATTCAAAATTCAATTCAAAGAGATTCAGTAAACCAAAATGCATGACTCCAATTTTGTTGGAAAGGTATTGAAATTATCTAATCATTCCTGTTGGATTCAAACCATTTAAAATTATAGATCACCTATACCAAAAATAACAAGACAGAGACTTTTGACACTTCAAACATTTTTCTAAAACAAACTATAAATGTTTTGAGATGATTCCACCTCTCAAAATCACATTTGCCATGCTCTACATGAACATGTAAAAATATTTGGCTTTACAAATATGAAACATGGACTAGTATTAAAAGAATGCTATATAGGCATTTCTAGCCACTTAAATATTATTAAATAGTAATATTAAATCTTGTAGTATATGATCACCATTTTAAATCACATTCCCAAGTACTGAAATAGATGGTGATGACATGTGTCAAAAGGATCCACTATTTTAATTGGAGAATATTAAATCTTAAGGATTTAAAATGAGTAGAAATTACTTTTCTAAAATAAGAAGATTAAGAAAATGTTAATATTCCATATGATGATTGAGAAGATGCTAGGTCATCTAGTATGAGCCCTTATGTGCTAAATAGAAGTAGTGAAGTGTTGTTTGGTTATCGTGTACATTGAATGTATTTATAGATGCTAGTACCGACCTGGGCTACAATGAGGAGGAGTACTTCGAGGAGGAGGAGGAGAACTTCGACGATAGCAACAACTGCACTGCTCAAGGCAAGCCCACTATGCAAGCTATCAGTGCAAGCTAGAACTATGCATGCTACTTGTGCAAACCCCTTATACCAGATGCACTAGGCATGCTTGGTTACTGATGACCCACAAGTATAGGGGGTGTATCGCAGTATTTTCGAGGGAAGTGAAACCCAATTTATTGATTCGACACAAGGGGAGCCAAAGAATATTTATAAGCCTTAACAATTGAGTTGTCAATTCAGCTGCACCTAGAAACAATCTTGCTCACAACAGTTTATCAGTAGCAATAGTTTTGTAGTAGGAATAGTAAAGTAGCAGCAGTAGCAAAGCAAAGACAGTAGTAACAAAAGCAGTAAACAATGGGATTCGAGTGCGGTAGGCATAGGGATGGATGGACGGGCGTTTCAAGGACAAGACAATTCACATAGCAATCAGAACATAGGGCAATTGCAGATAAATAAGATAAAGCATCCAAGTACTAGACAATCCTAGGCATGTGTTCCATATATAGTCATACGTGCTCGCAATGAGAACTTGCACAACATCTTTTGTCCTGCCAGCCCATTTGCAGCGGGGCCTTTAGGGAACTACTGGCAATTAAGATGCTCCTTTTAATAGAGCACCGGAGCAAAGCATTAACACTCCGTGAACACATGTGATCCTCACATCAAAGCCTTTCCCTTCCGGTTATCCCTATTTCTGTCACTTCGGGGCCATAGGTTCCGGACAACGACGTGTGTATACAACTTGCAGATAAGACCAAAAACAATACTATCATAATGAATCAATAACATGTTCAGATCTGAAATCATGGCACTCAGGCCCTAGTGACAAGCATTAAGCACAACAAGTCGCAACAAAGTCATAAAGCACCAATAAAAGATACTAGGCACCATGCCCTAACAATCTGATGCCATTACATGAATGATCTCATCCAATCCCTACCATCCCCATAGCCTACAGAGGGGGATTACTCACTCATAGATGGGGGAAACATGGATGGTCGATGGAGATGATGGTGGAGATCGATGGAGATGGCTTCGGGGGCACTTCCCTATCCTGGCAGGGTGCCGGAACAAAGACTTTCTGTCCCCTGAATCTCCCCTTCGGTGGCGGCGGCGCAGCGGAACTTTTCGTGGAAAAACGTCGACCCCCCCCCCGAAGTTTTTAGGTCAAAAGGCTTCTTGTAGGCGAAGAGGGAGACCGAGGGGTGCGTGGGGCCACCACACCATGCCCTGGCGTGGCCAGGCCCAACCCGCGCCTAGGGGGGGGGGTGGCCAGCCCCTGGCCCTCCTCTGTCTCGTATTCTGGCTCCTCGAGTCTTCTGAAAAATAGGCACTTTGTCTTTTGTCCCGTCCAATTCTGAGAATATTCATTTCTGGATGTTGATACATTGCAAATGTATCTATAATTTTTGATGTTCCATGCTTGGTTTTATCCACTTTATTGTGTTTTGTCCACACTTTGGAGTACTTTTCATATGATTTCTTGGACTAACCTATTAACAAGAGCCACAGTGCCAGCTGCCTGTTTTCTGCTGTTTTTGGTTCCAGGAAAGCTAGAAAATGAATATTCTCGGAATTGGACGGGACAAAAGCCAAAGTGCCTATTTTTCTGGAAGAGATCAAGTGCCAGAATACGAGACGGAGAGGGGCCAGGGGCCGGCCACACCACCTGGCCGCACGACCAGGCTTGACCCGTGCCAGGGGGTGGTCTGGCCAACCCCAGCACCCCCTCGGCCTCTCCTTCCGCCTATAAGTTGCCCTCGGGACGAAAACCCTAGGCACCCGATCAAAAATCCACGAAAGAGTCTGTAGCGGTCGTCATCTCCATCCCTAGATCGGGAGGGATCTGAAGCTCTTCCCGGCACCCTGCCGGAGAGGGGAATTCACCCTGGAGGCCTTCTTCATCACCATGCAAGCCTCCGGTGTGATGCATGAGTAGTTCATCCTTGGACTACGGATCCATGTAGTAGCTAGATGGCTAGTTTCTCCTCCTTTGTGCTTTCATGTTTAGATCTTGTGAGCTCCATTCATGATCAAGATCATCTATTTGTAATTCATACATGTTGCGTTTGCGGGGATCCGATGGATATTGAGAAGCTATTTCAGATTGATTATTGATTCTATCATGTCTTTGTTATTTGAGATCTTGCATGCTTTCCGTTGTTAGTAGCTATCTTGGCCAAGTAGATGCTAGCAACTCCAAGAGTTAGTATTTATGCTCGATAGTGGGTTCATGCCTCTGGTAATCTGGGGAAGTGACAGAAATCTCTAAGGTACTAGATGTGTTGTTGCTACTAGGGAGAAAACAACGATCCTTTGTTCATAGAACAATTGTATTGTTTACCTTACACACAATTCATAAAGCAATAATCTGTTGCTTGCAACTTAATACTGGGGAGGGGGGATTCGGATGATAACCTGAAGGTGGATTATTAGTCATAGATGCAGTTGGATGGCGGTCTATGTATTATGTTTTCGAAACTACTCTACACACGACAATATCCTGTCCGATGTGCGTACGAAGCTCTTTCACACCGTGAGATGCCCCAACAGTTAATACATGCATGGCCTGATTTGGTTGTCGTACATGCATCGGATGAAAATTGTCGTACATCTAGCATCGTTCTTATGTTTTATTGCCCAATCAAGTCTCAAAGGAGTCAAGATGATTAGTATATGCATGTATTGCTTTCTCGGTGTTTGTCAATTGCCCCGCTGTAATTTGTTCACCCAGCATGTTATCTATCTAAATAGAGCCACCTCTAGTGAACTATGGATCCCGGTCCTTGTCTTTTACATACAATCTACAATCTGTTTCTGCTTTGTGTTTACTTTCTGCAAACTTTTATTTCTTTCCATTCGATACGTTTAATCCTTTCTTTTCCGCAAAACACGATGAGGTTGACAACCTCATCGCAAGTTGGGGACAAAGTTCTGTGGTTGTGTTGTGCAGGTCTCCACGTTGCTACTAGCACCGGTAGTGCGCCCTGCCAAAGCTCAGCTAGTAACACCATTGGGGTGTTTCCTTGCTCCTACTGGTTCGATTAAACCTTGGTTTCATAACTGAGGGAAAACTTACTGCTGTGCTCATCATACCTTCCTCTTGGGGTTCCCAACAAGCTCTACGTTGAAAGTCGAGTGCATCACAGACCAACGAAAATAACAACTAGAGTAGGAACTACTTTTTTTTTGTATTTTTGATAAAGAAACAAGCAAACAAGGAGAAAATAAACTTAGCTTGAACAATAGAGAATCCAAGTGGACTTGATAAATAAAGCTATGCTCCCTGGCAACGGCGCCAGAAAATAGTCTTGATGACCCACAAGTATAGGGGGTGTATCGCAGTATTTTCGAGGGAAGTGAAACCCAATTTATTGATTCGACACAAGGGGAGCCAAAGAATATTTATAAGCCTTAACAACTGAGTTATCAATTCATCTGCACCTGGAAACAATCTTGCTCACAGCAGTTTATCAGTAGCAACAGTTTTGTAGTAGGAATAGTAAAGTAGCAACAGTAGCAAAGCAAAGATAGTAGTAACAAAAGCAGTAAACAGTGGGATTCGAGTGCGGTAGGCATAGGGATGGATGGACGGGCGTTGCATGGACAAGACAATTCACATAGCAATCAGAACATAGGGCAATTGCAGATAAATAAGATAAAGCATCCAAGTACTAGACAATCCTAGGCATGTGTTCCATATATAGTCATACGTGCTCGCAATGAGAACTTGCACAACATCTTTTGTCCTGCCAGCCCGTTTGCAGCGGGGCCTCTAGGGAACTACTGGCAATTAAGGTGCTCCTTTTAATAGAGCATCGGAACAAAGCATTAACACTCCATGAACACATGTGATCCTCACATTAAAGCCTTTCCCTTTCGGTTATCCCGATTTCTGTCACTTCGGGGCCATAGGTTCCGGACAACTATGTGTGTATACAACTTGTAGATAAGACCAAAAACAATACTATCATAATGAATCAATAACATGTTCAGATCTGAAATCATGGCACTTAGGCCCTAGTGACAAGCATTAAGCACAACAAGTCGCAACAAAGTCATAAAGCACTAATAAAAGATACTAGGCACCATGCCCTAACAATTTGATGCCATTACATGAATGATCTCATCCAATCCCTACCATCCCCATAGCCTATAGAGGGGGATTACTCACTCATAGATGGGGGAAACATGGATGGTCGATGGAGATGATGGTGGAGATCGATGTAGATGGCTCCGGGGGCACTTCCCCGTCCCGACAGGGTGCCGGAACAGAGACTTTCTGTCCCCCGAATCTCCCCTTCGGTGGCGGCAGCGCAGCGGAACTTTTCGTGGAAAAACGTCGAAACCCCCGAAGTTTTTAGGTCAGAAGGCTTCTTATAGGCGAAGAGGAAGACCGAGGGGGTGCCTAGGGCCACCACACCATGCCTTGGCACGGCCAGGCCCAGACCGCGCCTAGGGGGGTGTGGCCAGCCCCTGGCCCTCCTCCGTCTCGTATTCTCGCTCCTGGAGTCTTCTGGAAAAATAGGCACTTTGGCTTTTGTCCCGTCCAATTATGAGAATATTCATTTTCTGACTTTCCTGAAACCAAAAACAGCAGAAAACAGGCAGCTGGCACTGTGGCTCTTGTTAATAGGTTAGTCCAAGAAATCATATGAAAAGTACTCCAAAGTGTGGACAAAACACAAGAAAGTGGATAAAACCAAGCATGGAGCATCAAAAATTATAGATACATTTGCAATGTATCAGTTACGCAATTTTACCAATTCCTGGTTTTTACTCCAAGCTTTACTTTCCCCTTTACTACGGTTCTTACCTGGTTAATGAATTGTGATTAGTGGAAACTATATTGGATCCTATCAAGATCATAGGATTAGTCTTGGATACTTATACTTTATTAGCACCCCCAATAGTGATACCCTCAATACTAGTGGCTAGTGCTAAACATAAAATTGGATCACTTTAGATGGGAATACTTGGTAAAAATGATTATGAAAACCTTGGAATGAAGATTCATTCTATTGAAATATTTTGACACGGTTGTGAAACACAATGGTTTGATGATGAAACTGATGAGGCATGAGCCTTGACTTTAATAAAAACTAATGGTTGGGTTCGGATGCGACACCATTCCAATTTTACCGTACAACCACAATACCTGAGTTGGGTAGAGCTTGACTAGAAGTTTATATGTCTTAGTATGGGTTCCCTTGCGGAAGAGGCTGAGATGAGGCTACCTCTTGATGAATGTCCACCTATGCAGTGCCCAGGATGGCAGATGGCCATGGCTGGGAGGCCAAACTCATAGGGGAGGTGCCTATACTAGGGTGTGTAATTGAAAGGTTAAGATTGATTATCCGCATACTAAGTATGATGATTCAGGGTTATCCCTGATGGATGTATCGAATTTTGTGGTGAAAGTGTACCACCTCTGCAGAGTGTCAAACTATTCGAATAGCAGCGTCCGCTATTATGGATAGTTGGAGTGGCCATACTGTTCCGTTGTTAGATGTTTTCAAAATGAATTGTGACTTGAAGGATGACATTGACTTGACCACAACAGAGTTGTGGACATGAAATCTAAGTTCCCACTTAAGTGATGTAGAGAACTAAATTAGGTCTTTACTCTTGAAGCTTTATGAAATAAACCTGGCTTTGTGCAAACAAACCTAGAGCTTGTGATTCCTACTAGATTTACTTTTACTTCTACTAGTGATAGTTTGCGAGTACTTAAAGAGTACTCATGGCTTTGTCCCTAGATATTCCCATGGCCAGACTATGAGGAGGAGTACCCGGAAGATGGACAACAGGAGCTCTATGACAACTAGGATCATCTCCCATCATCAGCATTGCCTGTGACCCTGAAGATGGAGCCTACTACGTTTACTTTCCGCTGCTTTGATTGTATTAAGACTAGATCATGAGATCCTTTATTTTTAAGACCTTTATTATGGTTTGTAATGGATGATGTACTGTGGTACCACTTCTGTTATGTATCGCAAAAATGGTAATTCTGGGATTGCGATGTACGGCATAACAGGCATCTGGACTTAAAAATCCCGGTGTTGACAAGTTGGTATCAGAACCATCCTGACCATAGGAGACCCTAGTTAGAATAGACGCCTGAAGAACCTAGTTTCAAAACAAAAGAAGTGAGTATTTACAAAAACTATTCTCATTCTTATCCTTGAGATTCTTTCAAAAAGAGATCACTTATTACTCAAAACTCTTACAAGTCTACCTAAAACTTGACACACTTGATCACTTCACTAACTTACTCATCTTAATTGCTTATAGATGGAGGTCCAGTATAACAAGTTTTACCAGTTGGGCAATGGAGGACATCTTATCTTTGAGAGGGATCTGCACCAGCTTTTAGAGTATCTTGGACGCCCGCACCCGGAGTTCTTCGGAGCACAGCTCAAGGACCACGCTGGAGGGGAGCTATAGTGGCCGATTGTTGCCGACCTGAGAGGCAAAATGGAGCCACCTCTTTCTGACAAGATTCAGTTCAGCGTTCGAGAGAACAACTGGCTAGATGGATTAGCCAGGGCTATGCAAGAAGCTCTCGCTCGCTTGTGTGCTCAGAACATCAACTAGATCATCAGCACCTGTTTTGCTAACTATGCAAGACGTGACTCTATGGGACAGCCTCTATCCATGCCAGCCCATCCGGAGTTGAAGCACTACGTGGACCACATGGACGTCATGCTACATGAGACACAAAAGGAGTTGGACAATGCCCGTGATCACGCCAACCAGAGCAATGATGAAGTTGTTGAGAGGAAGCAAACCCTCGCCATCCTCGCCAAGGAACGCAAGTCACTTTGCAGCCAGCGTGACAAAAAGGATCGCATCATCACCCGTCTTTGTCAGAAGATAGCCACCTTGGAGGAGACCATCCACGACCAGGAGATCTAGCTGGAGGAACAACAGGAGGAGGAGGGTGAAGACATCCAGGGGATATTCACTCTTACCTTAGTAATGACAATGACTACCTGGAGGACAAAGCCATGGAGGACAACACTGATGAGGATGATGCTGAATTTATTGATGATGATTAGTCGCACCTGAGCACTATCGTAGGTGTGAGTTGTACCCGGTCCCACTGTATCGTAGCTTCACAGAATGGTTCTTAAAACCATATGTTTCCTTGTTGTGATCTGTGTTTATAGCTATGCTTGGAATGAATGAATGAAAAGAAAGCTGCTAGTTTTCAAAAAACCTGAGTTATACTCAAAGCTTAAAGTTTTGAAACAAACCCATGAACCCTAGAAATTTCCCTCTTGTCTCACTATCTATCTCAATCTTCAGATGACTCGCGGAAATCCCGGAGGAAGCAGTTCATCTCAGGACCCAATGTTGCAGATTCTGCAGATGTTAGTTTCTGACCGTGAAACTAGTAGAGTTGAACGTCAAGCCAACTTAGCCACTCTTCAACAGATAGCTCAGATGGCCCACAATAATCAAGGCCATGGAAACCAACATCACCATGGATCCAAACTTAAGAACTTCTAGAATACCAACCCACCTATGTTTAGTAAGTCTGAGGAGCCTCTAGATGCTGATGATTAGCTACAAACCATGGAGAACAATCTAGAAGTTGCGGGAGTTGATGCTAATGAGAAGGTGCTGTTTGCCACCCACTATCTATCCGGCTATGCCAGATCATGGTGGAATATTACTCATACGATGAACGAAGGTCAGATGATGACTTGGGAGGAGTTCAAACTCAAGTTCAGCAGGACCCATGTGCCCCGGGGTCTAATCAAGAGGATGAGAGATGAATTCAGAGATGTGAAGCAAGGAAGGATGACTACGGTTGAGTACCATGACAAATTTCTATCACTAGCTAGGTATGCACCTGATGAGATTGACACAAAAGCAAAGAAGAAAGAGAGATTCCTGAACGGACTGCATGATGAGATGCAAACTATGCTAGTCAACATTCGCTTTGACGATCTTGAAGCCTTAATGGATTCTATAATCCAGATGGAAGGCAAGATCAACTAGGCCAGTGAGAACCGCAAGCGTCGAATGATGCATCAACCAGGACCCCACCATACCCCAAAGTATCGCCCCAACCCGTATGCAGGATATGCACCCAGAAACAACAGACCCCCAATGAACCGTCCGAACTATCCCAACCGGGGAGGAGGAAACCCAAGGCCCAGAGGAAACCACAATAACAACCCCAACAACTCCAATAATTTCAACCGTGCACCGCCAAAGTCCAACAACAACAACAATACTACCCCAAGTACTGGAAGCAATGATGTGCCTGTCGCAGGGAAAGACAAGTCAATGATAACTTGCTTTGAATGTGGAGTCACGGGTCACTACTCCAACGAGTGCCCCAAGAAGCTTGCCGCAACAACCAATGTGAATGCACCTACCCAACAGCAACGCTGTGTCCATCCTGGAAAGAGATTCTCCCTAGGAAACCCGCACAACCGTAATGGCCGTCTGTTCCACATGAATGATGAGGAAGCCCAAGAAGCTCCAGATGTCGTGCTAGGTATGTTTTCTGTTAACTCAGTTCTAGCAAGAATGTTGTTTGACTCTAGAGCATCGCACTCGTTTGTTACAGAAGAATTTGCATGCACTAGTAAGATCCAACCAACCAATCTGAAGCATGTTATGATAGTTCAAATCCCTGGTTCGACCACCAAAGCTAGAAATGTTTGCAAAGCCGTACCTATCAGAATATATGGGATAGATTTTTATGCCTATCTAATAGTACTTGGAACCAAAGGTTTGGAAGTAGTACTAGGGATGGATTGGATGCCGAAACATCAAGGATTAATCGACTGTGCTAAGAAATCCATAACCATGACCAATAGCACCGGAGTATCAGTAGAACATGTATCTGAGACATTGCCCCGTCAATTCAAGTTCAACAAGAGTCTAGCCAAAACCACCATTGACCAAGTCAGAGTAGTCTGTGAATACCCCAATGTGTTCCTAGATGAATTGCCCGGTATGCCCCCAGATCGGGATATCGAGTTTATCATTGAACTAATTCCTGGAACCGGACCCATAGCTCAGAGACCCTATAGTATGAACCCATCTAAACTAGTGGAGCTGAAGAAGCAACTTGATGATATGCTGGGAAAAGGACTGATTCAACCAAGTGCATCGCCATGGAGATCACCCATTTTGTTTGTTGATCAGAAGGATGGTGCCAACCGTCTTTGTACAGATTACCAGAAGTTGAATGACATCACCATCAAGAACAAGTACCCTTTGCCGAAGATAGAAGATTTGTTTGATCAACTGACTAGTGCCAGAGTGTGTTCTAAGATTGACCTTAGAACTGGTTATCATCAATTGAAAATCCGTGCAACAGATATCCCAAAGACTACCTTCACCACCAGATATGGATTGTATGAGTATAATGTCATGTCTTTTGGATTAACCAATGCCCCCGCTTATTTCATGAATCTCATGAATAAGATTTTTATGAATTTTCTGGATAAGTTTGTCGTTGTGTTTATCGATGACATTCCGATCTACTCCAAATTAGAAGAGGACCATGAGCAACATCTGAGAACCATCCTTGAAATCCTTAGAGAGCATCAGCTGTATGCCAAGATTAGCAAGTGTGAATTCTGGTTAAAAGAAGTAGGATTCCTAGGCCATATCCTCTCGGCAGGAGGAGTCGCTGTCGATCCCGCCAAGATCAAAGATGTTGAAGAATGGAAAGCCCAAACCACCCAAACAGAAGTCCGTGCATTTCTTGGATTAGTCAGATACTATCGCAAGTTCGTGGAAGGATTGTCGAGCATCACAAGACCAATGACCCAGTTGTTGAAGAAAGATAAGAAGTTTGAATGGACTGACAAATGTGAAGCAAGTTTTCAAGATCTCAACAAGAGATTGATTTCAGCCCCAATTTTGATCATGCCGGATATCAAGAAGCCTTTTGATGTGTATTGTGACGCATCCAAGATTGGTCTCGGATGTGTATTGATGCAAGAAGGCAAAGTCATATCCTATCTATCCATACAACTGAAGCAGCATGAGCAGAACTACCCTACCCATGACCTTGAACTAGCAGTTGTAGTGTTAGATTTGAAGACCTGGCGTCATTACCTTTTGGTTAACTGCTGGTGCGTTGTTGGCCTGGGAGTTTCTTCTTCTTTGTTCCCCGGCAACGGTGCTAGAAAAATACTTTGATGGCTCGTGATTGATGAGCTCGTTGGGGAACCCCAAGAGGAAGGTATGATGAGCACAGAAGTAAGTTTCCCTCAGTTATGAAACCAAGGTTATCGAACCAGTAGGAGCAAGGAAACACCCCAAAGGTGTTGCTATCTGAGCCTTGGCAGGGCGCACTACCGGTGCTAGTAGAAACGTGGAGACCTGCACAACACAACCACAAAACTCTGTCCCCAACTTGTGATGAGGTTGTCAATCTCACCAGTTTTGCTGAAAACAAAGGATTAAACGTATTGAATGGAAGGAAGTAATAGTTTGCAGAAAGTAAACACAAAGCAGTAAACAGTTTGTAGATTGTATGTAAAAGAAAGGACCGGGGTCCATAGTTCACTAGAGGTGGTTCTCCTTAAGAAAGATAACATGCTGGGTGAACAAATTACAACGGGGCAATTGACAAACATGGAGAAAGCATACAAGCATATACTAATCATCTTGACTCCTTTGGAACTTGATTGGGCATTACAACATTATACATAGACCACCATCCAACTGCATCTATGACTAATAATCCACCTTTAGGTTATCATCCGAACCCCCTCCAGTATTAAGTTGCAAGCAATAGATTATTGCTTTATGAATTGCGTGTAATGTAAACAATACGATTGTTCTATGAACAAAGGATTGTTGTTTTCTCCCTAGTAGGAACAACACATCTAGTACCTTAGAGATTTCTGTCACTTCCCCAGATTACTAGAGGCATGAACCCACTATTGAGCATAAATACTAACTCTTGGAGTTGCTAGCATCTTCTTGGCCAAGATAACTACTAACAATGGAAAGCATGCAAGATCACAAATAACAAAGACATGATAGAATCAATAATCAATCTGAAATAGCATCTCAATATCCATCGGATCCCCGCAAACAGAACATGCAGAATTACAAATAGATGATCTTGATCATGAACGGAGCTCACAAGATCTAGACATGAAAGCACAAAGGAGGAGAACCAGCCATCTAGCTACTACATGGACCTGTAGTCCAGAGATGAACTACTCACGCATCACACCGGAGGCTTGCATGATGATGAAGAAGGCCTCCAGGGTTAATTCCCCTCTCCGGCAGGGTGCCGGGAAGAGCTTCAGATCCCTCCCGATCTAGGGATGGAGGTGACGGCGGCTACAGACTCTTTCGTGGATTTTTGATCGGGTACTTAGGGTTTTGGTCCCGAGGGCAATATATAGGCAGAAGGAGAGGCCGAGGGGGTGCTGGGGTCGGCCAGACCACCCCCTGGTGTGGGCCAGGCCTTGCCGCGCGGCCAGGTGGTGTGGCCGGCCCCTGATACATTCCAAATGTATCTATAATTTTTGATGTTCCATGCTTGGTTTTATTCACTTTCTTGTGTTTTGTCCACACTTTGGAGTACTTTTCATATGATTTCTTGGACTAACCTATTAACAAGAGCCACAGTGCCAGCTGCCTGTTTTCTGCTGTTTTTGGTTCCAAGAAAGTCAGAAAATGAATATTCTTGGAATTGGACGGGACAAAAGCCAAAGTGCCTATTTTTACGGAAGTCATCAGATGCCAGAATACGAGACAGAGAAGGGCTAGGGGCGGCCACACCACCTGGCCGCGCGGCCAGGCCTGACCCGTGCCAGGGGGTGGTCTGGTCGACCCCAACACCCCCTCAGCCTCTCCTTCCGCCTATATATTTCCCTTGGGACCAAAACCCTAAGTACCCGATCAAAAATCCACGAAAGAGTCTGTAGCCACCGTCATCTCCATCCCTAGATCGGGAGGGATTTGAAGCTCTTCCCGTCACCCTGGCGGAGAGGGGAATTCACCCTGGAGGCCTTCTTCATCATCATGCAAGCCTCCGGTGTGATGCGTGAGTAGTTCATCTCTGGACTACAGATCCATGTAGTAGCTAGATGGCTGGTTCTCCTCCTTTGTGCTTTCATGTTTAGATCTTGTGAGCTCCGTTCATGATCAAGATCATCTATTTGTAATTCTCCATGTTGTGTTTGCAGGTATCCGATGGATATTGAGATGCTATTTCAGATTGATTATTGGTTCTATCATGTCTTTGTTATTTGTGATCTTGCATGCTTTCCGTTGTTAGTAGCTATCTTTGCTAAGTAGATGCTAGCAACTCCAAGAGTTAGTATTTATGCTCGATAGTGGGTTCATGCCTCTGGTAATCTGGGGAAGTGACAGAAATCTCTAAGGTACTAGATGTGTTGTTGCTACTAGGGAGAAAACAACAATCCTTTGTTCATAGAACAATCGTATTGTTTACTTTACACGTAATTCGTAAAGCAATAATCTGTTGCTTGCAACTTAATACTGGAGGGGGTTCGAATGATAACCTGAAGGTGGATTATTAGTCATAGATGAAGTTGGATGGCGGTCTATGTATAATGTTGTAATGCCTAATCAAGTTCCAAAGGAGTCAAGATGATTAGTATATGCATGTATTACTTTCTCGATGTTTTTCAATTGCCCCGCTGTAATTTGTTCACCCAGCTTGTTATCTATCTTAAGGAGAGCCACCTCTAGTGAACTATGGATCCCAGTCCTTTCTTTTACATACAATCTACAAACTATTTACTGCTTTGTGTTTACTTTCTGCAAACTTTTACTTCCTTCCATTCGATACGTTTAATCCCTTGTTTTCAGCAAAACCGCTGAGATTGACAACCTCATCGCAAGTTGGGGACAAAGTTCTGTGGTTGTGTTGTGCAGGTCTCCACGTTGCTACTAGCACCGGTAGTGCGCCCTGCCAAGGCTCAGCTAGCAACACCTTTGGGGTGTTTCCTTGCTCCTACTGGTTCGATTAAACCTTGTTTTCATAACTGAGGGAAACTTGCTGTTGTGCTCATCATACCTTCCTCTTGGGGTTCCCCAACGATCTCTACATCAACACTGTGCGATCAAGCACTTTTCTGGCGCCGTTGCCGGGGAGTTAAGGACATCTTCACAAGGGAAGTCCCTCATAACCAATCTCTTTACTTTGTTATTTTTGTTTTGCTTAGTTTCTTTTGCTTTGTTTGCTTGTTTTGTTATAAAAAACACACAAAAAATCAGTTTTACGAGTTTGCTTTCTTTATTGAAAACACAAAAAATGACTACTCTTGAAAACACTAAGTTGTGTGACTTCACTAGCACCAACAACAATGATTTTATGAGCACAGCTATTGCTCCACATGTTCCTGAAGCTACTTTCTTTGAGATAAAACCTGCTTTACTCAATCTTGTTATGAGAGAACAATTTTCTGGTATTGGTAATGAAGATGCTACTGCCCATCTAAATAACTTTGTTGAACTTTGTGAGATGCAAAAGCATAGGGATATAGATGGTGATATTATTAAGCTGAAATTGTTTCCTTTCTCTTTGAGAGGAAAAGCTAAAGAGTGGTTGAATTCCTTAACTAGGAATAGTATTGATTCTTGGACTAAATGCAAAGATGCTTTCATTGAAAAATACTATCCTCCTACTAAGATTATATCTATGAGAAGTGAAATAATGAAGTTTAAACAATCTGATAATGAACATGTTGCTCAAGCTTGGGAAAGAATGAAATCTTTGGTAAAGAATTGTCCCACTCATGGACTGACTGCTTGGATGATCATCCAAACCTTTTATGCAGGATTGAACTATTCTTCAAGGAACCTATTGGACTCTGCTGCTGGAGGTACCTTTATGACCATTACTTTGGGTGCTGCAACAAAGCTTCTGGATAATATGATGGTTAACTATTCTGAATGGCATACTGAAAGAGCTCCAGAAGGTAAGAAGGTAAATTCTATTGAAGAAACCTCCTCCTTGAGTGATAAGATTGATATTATTATGTCTATGCTTGTTAATGGGAAAGCCCATATTGATCCAAATAATGTTCCTTTGGCCTCTTTGGTTGCTCAAAAAGAGCAAGTTGATGTGAACTTCATAAGAAATAATAATTTTGGCAATAATGCTTATGGTAATAACAATTATAGGCCCCACCCTTCTAATAATACTTATGCTTATAATGGTAAACCTGGATTACCTAGTGAAGGAAGAATCTTAGAAGTTGAAAGAGCCACTAAGAACTTCATGCAAATGCAATATGAGCAAAATCAACTATTTACTAAAACTATGGAGGAACAATCTATCATTTTGAAAAACATTAGCCAACAACTTGAGAGTTTAAATAGGGAAATTCCTAGTTTACAACTAAAACTTTCTAATGCTGAAAGAAATATATCATCTTTGTCTGAAGCTCAATCCTCTTTGATTAATAAAATGGCTGTTAAACCTGAAACTAATGAGAATCCCTTTGCAGCTACTAATGCTATACAAGTAAGAATTGATGAAAATGTTAGACTATTAGCTGAATTACATGCTAAGTGGGAAAGAGAAGATGAAATTGCTAGAAACATTAGTGTTTCTACTATCACCACCACTAGTGTTGAGGCTAGTAATAGTTCTACTACTCTAGATGATAAATTTGATTTTGATCTTGATGGTTGCAATATCTCTAAAGTTATTAAGTTCCTACAAAAGATTGATAAAAGTCCTAATGCTAGTGCTATGAACATGGCCTTTACAAAACACATTACTGATGCTCTCATAAAGATTAAAGAAGAAAAGATGAAACATAAAGCTTCTATTCCTATAAAACAATAAGATGGTTGGGAACCCATCATTAATATGAAAGTGAATGACTTTGATTTTAAAGCTTTATGTGATCTTGATAGTAGTGTTTCTATTATGACTAGAAGGATTTATGATATGCTTGATTTGCCTCCACTTGAAGATTGTTATTTGAATGTCCCACTTGATGATAATGCTAAAAAGAAACTCATGGGGAGTCTTAATGATGTTCTTATTATGGTTAACAATGCCTATGTTCCTGTTGATTTCTATGTTTTGGATGTTGAATACAATGCTTCTTGTCCTATTACTTTGGGAAGACCTTTTCTTAGAACTGTTGGTGCCATTATTGATATGAAAGAAGGCACTATTAAATATCAACTCCCACTCAAGAAAGGTATAGAACACTTCCCTAAGAAGAGAGAGAAGATTTCTTTTGCTTCTCCTATGAAAACGAAATTTGGTCTTAATGCTTCTTCATTTGAGAATACTTGATTCTTTTTCTTGCTTCTTATGCCTAACTTAAAGGCGTTAAAGAAAAGTACTTATTGGGAGATAACCCAAAAGTTTTAGATGAGTCTTGGAAGTTATTACTTCAGTAATAACCGCTCCTTATCCTTTTTATTTGCCTTTTGTGCCAAGAGTAACCTCTAATGAGAGAGAAGTAATGATTGGGAAAGTTGCTGTCCCGAAACAGATTTATGTGCTTCACCGTAAATATTCGTGTAAAATCTCTGAACGTCTTTTTGAGGCGTGAATTTTGTGCTTCCGCCCCAGGTTGGTATCTAACTTTCGTTAGTTCAACACTTTTTGATTTGAGTAACACAAGGTCTTAGAAAAAAATCGTCTTTACCTGCTGGCCTGTTTTGACACATTTCTGCCATTTTCTGCATTTGCTTCTTGTTGATTCCTTTTTGAGTTCTTTTAGGGAATTGAGCTTTTTGAGGGAAGTGCTTCAGTAGCTAGTGTTCTAATGAAAGTTTATTGGTGTTATAACTGAACCTTAAGACTTATTTATCTTGAGTGCACTAATGTTGCTAATAAAGATTGTGTGAAGTTTTGTATGAAGGAAAAATTTCAGGTGTATGGAAGGAATGAGTAATGAGATGAAGGATGGACTAAAGCTCAAGCTTGGGGATGCCACGCATGTTATCCCAAGAAATATCCAAGAGTACAAGCGTCAAAGCTTGGGGATGCCCAAGGCATCCCCTTCTTCATCAATAAAAATCCCAGGTTTCTTCCAAACGCTTCATTTTTATTGTTTCATGCACAGTTGTGTTGTTCTTGGAGCATCTTCTTTTTTGTTTTTGTTTTGGTTTTCATTTCCTTTTGTTTGCTTAGTTTTCTGAATAAATTGGTGGGAACCCCTCTTTCATACATTGGTTGGCAAATAGTTTGGTTTGGTTTGGAAAAGAGTAGGAAAGTTCATGCTTATGTGGTAAACAGAGCTTGTTTTTTACTGTGGCCTATGCTCTGTCATGCCATGCTTGATATTGTTTTGGCTTTATGCTTAGTATTCTTTGCTGTAGCATGACTTGTTATAAACAATTGATATTGCTTAATGTGCCTTGGATGAATCATGCGTTGTTTTAGCATATTAAAGCATAGTATAGTGGTATTCTCCTTTGATGCTTTATTTGGGTTGACTTGGCACATGCTCACACCATGTTATGACTATCTCAAGTCACCATAGCCTTTATGATCCTTTAGTTTTCAACTTGTAGTATCATTTTATGCTTTGATCAATGATGTTTTGTCGCTCTGCATGATTATGGCCTTTATTGCTCTCTTAGTTTGTTGCTCCCAGTCTTTTGGTAGCCTCCACAACTAAGTATGAGTTCCACTCATGCATCCAACTCCTTAAACCAAGTTATTCCAAAGAGTCCACCATACCTACCTACTAGCTTGTGCTATTCCAAGTATATTCATGCTTTTGTTTACCTTCCAAATTAAACTTGTTATGAGAAAACTAGTGATTAAAGCTCTCACGAACTTGATGGCACACTTCACTTTTCTTACCCTTAATAAACTTGAACCATTGTGTCGTCTATGTTGTATATGCTTGCACTTATTTGTTGCGAATTAGCAGAACCATGCTGTCATGGGGAACACTTTCAACATTGCACTTGGTACTTGTACCAAGTTGATATCATGTTGTTTTGTATATGGATGTCGTCAGTGTGAAATGAAAGGGGAGCTTGTAAGTCCATGGAGTTATGTATATGTGTTAGAGAAACGCCTGGGCCGCTGGTCTAATCGATGCTGACATGGTGGAAACCTGCAGCGTAACCATAATGAGTTGTCTATGAAGCATTCTTCTTATAATAAAAAGAGTCCTATATTGAGAAAAAAAGAGAAAAAAGACAAAAAAAGAGTTTATGAAAAGATGAAAGAGAGAAAAAAGCACCATATTCCCATGGTAAATAAGAAGATTGGTAAGATGCTCGTTGTCTGCTTGCCTTGTCATTTTTATATGGGGATTCTTTCGTATCATCGGGCAAGGGGTACCCCGTTGGCAGTTCTCTATGATACACATGTACTTACGATGACAAGAACTTACCGGTAACTAAACTTGAGTAGCATGAGGAGCGGCCCTAGTATACAAGGGACATGAGATTTCTAACTTATACTTTGTCAAGCATGTACACCATAGTTTGTTCACTTTAACCTTAATCACTTCAAGATGCTTATGATAGGGGCAATGAGAGCTGAAAGCTATAAGTACCATAATTTTTGGAAGTTCTTTATGAGACTTGAATCGCTGCTTCCTTCTATGAAGGCCTTTTTTCCACCATTATATTGAGTCTCCACCTTCTATCTTTATGCACCTACTTTGAGATCATAGTGGCCATTCTTAGTTCTATGTGCATTGTCCCAAGACTTGTTGGTTGATGCATAACTTGATATTGCTTGTTTTAAACTATTTGTATCTAGTCACTGTTATGAAATTTGAAGGTGTCCTATGCATTTATATTTGCTACTCTATTAGGGACAAGCTGAATACTATTATGCTATGTTTTCTTTATGTGAAACAAACAAACGTCTTGCAAAGCATTGTTATTCATGAATCTTTTGTTTCTGCCTGTTCATGTTGCATCATAGTTTCTTTGTCTTATTGCTAGAACTTTGTCTTTCATGTTATGATTGAAGTACTATGATCCCAGCTTTGATTGTTTTACAAATACTTTGATCAAGTCTTTGATGGTGCATGTCACCTCAAAAATTATTCTTTCTTTTTATCACTTACCTACTCGAGGACGAGCAGGAGTTAAGCCTGGGGATGTTGATACATTGCAAATGTATCTATAATTTTTGATGTTCCATGCTTGGTTTTATTCACTTTCTTGTGTTTTGTCCACACTTTGGAGTACTTTTCATATAATTTCTTGGACTAACCTATTAACAAGAGCCACAATGCCAGCTGCCTGTTTTCTGCTGTTTCTGGTTCCAGGAAAGTCAAAAAATGAATATTCTCGGAATTGGACGGGACAAAAGCCAAAGTGCCTATTTTTCCGGAAGTCATCACATGCCAGAATATGAGACGGAGAAGGGTTAGGGGCCAGCCACACCACCTGGCTGCACGGCCAGGCCTGGCCCGTGCCAGGGGTGGTCTGGCCGACCTCAGCCTCTCCTTCCGCCTATATATTTCCCTCGAGACGAAAACCCTAAGTACCCGATCAAAAATCCACGAAAGAGTCTATAGCCGTCATCTCCATCCCTAGATCGGGGGATCTGAAGCTCTTCCTGGCACCCTGACGGAGAGGGGAATTCACCCTGGAGGCCTTCTTCATCATCATGCAAGCCTCCGGTGTGATGTGTGAGTAGTTCATCTCTGGACTACGGATCCATGTAGTAGCTAGATGGCTGGTGATACATTGCAAATGTATCTATAATATTTGATGTTCCATGCTTGGTTTTATCTAATTTCTTGTGTTTTGTCCACACTTTGGAGTACTTTTCATATGATTTCTTGGACTAACCTATTAACAAGATGATGCAGTGCCAGTTGCCTGTTTTGTGGTGTTTTTGGTTACAGGAAGTCAGAAAATGAATATTCTCGGAATTGGACGGGACAAAAGCCAAAGTTACTATTTTCCTGGAAGACTCACGGAGCCAGAAGGGGAGTCAGAGAGGGGCCACAGGGTGGACACCCCCCTGGCACGGGCAACCCTAGGACACGCCAGGGCATGGTGTGGGCCCCCTGGGCGGCCATCGACCTTGCCTCCTTCGCCTATATATTCCTCCCGAGGCAAAAACCCTAAATAGTCAATCAGAAATCCACGAAAAGTTCCGCTGCGCCGCCGCCACCGAAGGGGAGATTCGGGGGATAGAAAGTCTCTGTTCCGGCAACCTGCCGGGACGGGGAAGTGCCCCCGGAGCCATCTCCATCGATCTCCACCACCATCTCCATCACCATTGCTGATTCCCATGATGAGGAGGGAGTAGTTCTCTCTCGAGGCTAAGGGTTCTATCGGTAGCTATGTGTTCATCTCTCTCTCTCTATGCGTGATCATATTGTGATCATGAGCTTTGTAATCAAGTAGATCTACCTTGCTTCTCAAGTGCTTTAATAGGTCTCTTCTCTCCCCATGTGTGTGAAAGTGACAGCATGCACACCATGGTGGCACTTAGGCTAGAGATTACAAATACTTGTTATGAGTTATATTTGGAGTTGGATGTCTTTATGAAATTGTGGTGTTTGTTGGACTCATCTAGTACTCAAGGTGATAGTGTGGGGTTTTCTAGACGGGAAAGATGAACTTTGAGGTGTGCTGTTATAGCCCTACCGTCGATTAGAGTGTCCAACCGGAGAGTAGTTAAGAGTAGTATCATAAAGAGAAGATATTTATATGAGAGTGTTCACTAGTGAAAGTATGATCCCTAGGCCTTGTTTCTAAGCATTGAAACACCGTTTGCTATTAGTCTATTACATGTTTGCTTGCTTCCATCTTTATTTCAGTTTTACTTTAGTCTTTTCCACGCCATCAAGCTATTTTCTATCACCGTTACCACTTATAATTATCCATACCACTTGTATTTCACTATCTCTTCGCCGAACTAGTGCACCTATACACCTGACAAATGTATTGGGTGTGTTGGGGACACAAGAGACTTCTTGTATCTTGATTGCAGGGTTGCTTGAGAGGGAATACCTTTGACCACTTCCTCCCTGAGTTCGATAAACCTTGGGTGGCCCACTTAAGGGAAACTTGCTGCTGTTCTACAAACCTCTACACTTGGAGGCCCAACAACTATCTATAAGAATAGAAGTGCGTAGACATCAAGATATTTTATGGCGCCGTTGCCGAGAAGGTAAGGTAAAAGGTATTCACACCGGAGGATTAAAGAAGAAGAACCTCCCACGGCAAACCCCTATTTTTTGGCGCTGTTGCCGGGGAGGTAAGGTAAAAGGTACTCACATCCTCCGGTGTGAGTGCTCGAAGTTATTTCCTTTAGATTCTGCAATTTTGTCTTTTTGTTTCTTGTTTTCACTAGTTAGTCTTAATGGAAAACAACAACAAAATTAGAGAGCTTTATAGTATTTATCTTGAGTTAGGACATGAAGTGTTTGAAGAGAAAATTAAAAAACCTATCGAACTTTATTTGCATGCTAATAGCAATGTTGTTAGTATGAATTCTTTGGACACCATTATTGCTAATGCTATGGAAAAGTCTAAGCTTGGGGAAGCTAGTTTTTATGAAAATGATCTTTTTAGTCCCCCAGCTTTGGAAGATAGCTATTCTATTGCTTATGATGATACCAAACCTCCAATATATGATGATTATAATGATGAGTATGATATTTTCAGTCTACCTACTATTGAGGAGAAAATTAATTATGACTACAATATGCCTCCCATATTTGATGATTATGGTGATGAGAATAATAATGATAGCTATTTTGTTGAGTTTGCTCCCACTACTATTAATAAGAATGACTATGTTTATGTGGAGAGTATTAATTCTTTTATGCACGTGGCTCAATAATAAGAATTTTTTATGTGATATTTATATTGTTAATTTTATTCATGATGCTACTGAAAGTTATTATGAGAGAGGAAAACATGGTTTTATGTGTTTCAACAATATTAAGTTTCCCCTCTTTATGTTGAAAATTTTGAAGCTGCACTTGTTTTGCTTTTCTATGCTTGTTGCTTTGTGCTTTCATGACTTGTTTCTTTACAAGATTCCTATGCATAGAAAGTGGGTTAGACTTAAATATGCTTTGAATTTGCTTCTTGATGCTCTCTTTTACTTCAATTCATATTTCTTATGTGAGCATCTTCTCAAACTATCATGCCTAACTTAAAGACGTTAAAGAAAAGTACTTATTGGGAGATAACCCAAAAGTTTTAGATGAGTCTTAGAAGTTATTACCTCTGTAATAACCGTTCCTTATCCTTTTTATTTGCTTTTTGTGCCAAGAGTAGCCTCTAAGGAGAGAGAAGTAATGCTTGGGAAAGTTGCTGTCCCAAAACAGATTTCTGTGCTTCACCGTAAAAATTCGTGTAAAATCTCTGTACGTCCTTTTGAGGCGTCAATTTTTGTGCTTCGGACCCAGGTTGTTATCTAACTTTCGTTAGTTCAACACTTTTTTATTTGAGCAACAGAAGGTCTTCGAAAAAATTCGTCTTTACCTGCTGGTCTGTTTTTACAGATTTCTGCCATTTTCTGCATTTGCTTCTTGTTGGTTCCTTTTTGAGTTCTTTTGGGGAATTGAGCTTTTTGAGGGAAGTGATACAGTAGCTAGTGTTCTAATGTAAGTTTATTTGGTGTTGGAACTGAACCTTAAGACTTATTTATCTTGAGCGTACTAATGTTGCTATAAAGATTGTGTGAAGTTTTGTATGAAGGAAAATTTTCAGGTGTATGGAAGGAATGAGTAACAAGATGAAGGATGGACTAAAGCTCAAGCTTGGGGATGCCATGCGTGTCACCCCAAGAAATCTACAAGAAGGTCAAGCATCAAAGCTTGGGGATGCCCAAGGCATCCCCTTCTTCATCAATAGAAATCCCAGGTTTCTTCCAAACGCTTCATTTTTATTGTTTCATGTACAGTTGTGTTGTTCTTGGAGCGTATTTTTTTTCGTTTTCATTTTGGTTTTTTGCTTGCTTTTGTTTGCTTAGTTTTCTGAATAAATTGGTTGGAACCCCTCTTTCATACATTGGTTGGCAAATAGTTTGGTTTGGTTTGGAAAAGAGTAGGAAAGTTCATGCTTATGTGGTAAAAAGAGCTCGTTTTTGACTATGGCCTATGCTTTTTCATGCCATTGCTTGATATTGTTTTGGCTTTATGCTTAGTATTCTTTGCTGTAGCATGACTTGTTATAAACAATTGAGATTGCTTAATGTGCCTTGGATGAATCATGCGTTGTTTTAGCATATTAAAGCATAGTATAGTGGTATTCTCCTTTGATGCTTTATTTGGGTTGACTTGGCACATGCTCACACCATGTTATGACTATCTCAAGTCACCATAAGCCTTTATGATCCTTTAGTTTTCAACTTGTAGTATCACTTGATGCTTTGATCAATGAGGTTTTCTCGCTCTGCATGATTATGGCCATTATTGCTCTCTTAGTTTGTCGCTCCTAGTCTTTTGCTAGCCTCCACAACCAAGTATGAGTTCCACTCATGCATCCAACTCCCTAAACCAAGTTATTCCAAAGAGTCCACCATACCTACCTACTAGCTTATGCTATTCCAAGTATATTCATGCTTTTGTTTACCTTCCAAATTAAACTTGTTATGAGAAACAAGTGATTAAAGCTCTCACAAACTTGATGGCACACTTTACTTTTCTTGCCCTTAATAAACTTGAACCATTGTTTCGTCTATGTTGTATATGCTTGCCCTTATTTTTTTGGGACTTAGCAGAACCATGCTTTCATGGGGAACGCTTTCAACATTGCACTTGGTACTTGTACCTAGTTGATATCATGCTCTTTTGTATATGGATGTCGTCGGTGTGAAATGAAAGGGGAGCTTGTAAGTCCATGGAGTTATGTATATGTGTTAGAGAAACGCCTGGGCCACTGGTCTAATCCATGTTGACATGGTGGGAACCTGCAGCGTAACCATAATGAGCTGTCTATTAAGCATTCTTCTTATAAAAAAAGAGACCTATATTGAGAAAAAGAGAAAAAGAAAAAAAGACAGATTATGAAAAGAGGAAAGAGAGAAAAAAGCACTATATTCCCATGGTAAATAAGAAGATTGCTGGGATGCTCGTTGTCTGCTTGCCTTGTCATTTTGATATGGGGATTCTTCCGTATCATCGGGCAAGGGGTACCCCGTTGGCGGTTCTCTATGATACACATGTACTTACGATGACAAGAACTTACCGGTGACTAAACTTGAGTAGCATGAGGAGCAGCCCTCGTATACAAGGGACATGAGATTTCTAACTTATACTTCGTCAAGCATGTACACCATAGTTTGTTCACTTTAACCTTAATCACTTCAAGATCCTTATGATAGGGGCAATGAGAGCTGAAAGCTATAAGTACCATAATTTTTGGAAGCTCTTTATGAGACTTGAATCCCTACTTCCTTTTATAAAAAGGCCTTTCTTCCACCATTATATTGAGTCTCCATCTTCTACCTTTATGCACCTACTTTGAGAGCATAGTGGCCATTCTTAGTTCTATGTGCATTGTCCCAAGACTAGTTGATTGATGCATAACTTGATATTGCTTGTTTTAATCTTTCGTATCTAGTCACTCGTATGAACTTTGAAGGTGTCCTATGCATTTATATTTGCTACTCTATGAGGGACAAATTGAATGCTACTATGCTATGTTTCTTTATGTGAAACAAACAAACGTCTTGCAAAGCATTGTTATTCATGAATCTTTTGTTTGTGCCTTTTCATGTTGCATCATAGTTTCTTTGCCTTATTGCTAGAACTTTGTCTTTCATGTTATGATTGAAGTACTATCATCCCAGCTTTGAATGTTTCACAAATATTTTGATCAAGTCTATGATGGTGCATGTCACCTCAAACTGAATGGCTGGTGATACATTGCAAATGTATCTATAATATTTGATGTTCCATGCTTGGTTTTATCTACTTTCTTGTGTTTTGTCCACACTTTGGAGTACTTTTCATATGATTTCTTGGACTGACCTATTAACAAGATGGCACAGTGCCAGTTGCCGGTTTTCTGCTGTTTTTGGTTCCAGGAAGTCAGAAAATGAATATTCTCGGAATTGGACGGGAAAAAAGCCAAAGTTACTATTTTCCTGGAAGACGCACGGAGCCAGAAGGAGAGTCGGAGAGGGGCCACAGGGTGGCCACAGCCCCCCTTAGCATGGGCAACCCTAGGCCACGCCAGGGCATGGTGTGGGCCCCCTGGCCGGCCACCGACCTTGCCTCCTTCGCCTATATATGCCTCTCGAGGCAAAAACCCTAAATAGTCAATCAGAAATCCACGAGAAGTTCCGCTGTGCCACCGCCACTGAAGGGGAGATTCAGGGGACAGAAAGTCTCTGTTCCGGCACCCTGCCGGGACGGGGAAGTGCCCCCGGAGCCATCTCCATCGATCTCCACCACCATCTCCATCACCATTGCTGATTCCCATGATGAGGAGGGAGTAGTTCTCTCTCGAGGCTAAGGGTTCTACCGGTAGCTATGTGTTCATCTATCTCACTATGCGTGATCATATTGTGATCATGAGCTTTGTAATCAACTGATCTACCTTGCTACTCAAGTGCTTTAATAGATCTCTGCTCTCCCCATGTGTGTGAAATTGACAGCGTGCACACCATGGTGGCACTTAGGCTAGAGATTACAAATACTTGTTATGAGTTATATTTGGAGTTGGATGTCTTTATGAAATTGTGGTGTTTGTTGGACTCATCTAGTACTCAAGGTGACAGTGTGGGGTTTTCTCGATGGGAAAGATGAACTTTGAGGTGTGTTGTTATAGCCCTACCATCGATTAGAGTGTCCAACCGGAGAGTAGTTAAGAGTAGTATCATAAAGAGAAGATATTTATATGAGAGTGTTCACTAGTGAAAGTATGATCCCTAGGCCTTGTTTCTAAGCACTGAAACACCGTTTGCTATTAGATCTGTTACATGTTTGCTTGCTTCCATCTTTATTTCAGTTTTACTTTAGTCTTTTCCACGCCATCAAGCTATTTTCTATCACCGTTACCACTTATAATTATCCATACCACTTGTATTTCACTATCTCTTCGCCGAACTAGTGCACCTATACACCTGACAAGTGTATTGAGTGTGTTGGGGACACAAGAGACTTCTTGTATCTTGATTGCAGGGTTGCTTGAGAGGGAATACCTTTGACCACTTCCTCCCTGAGTTCGATAAACCTTGGGTGATCCACTTAAGGGAAAACTTGCTGCTGTTCTACAAACCTCTGCACTTGGTGGCCCAACAACTATCTACAAGAATAGAAGTGCATAGACATCAGCTGGTTCTCCTCCTGTGTGCTTTCATGTTTAGATCTTGTGAGCTCCGTTCATGATCAAGATCATCTATTTTTAATTCTGCATGTTGTGTTTGCGGGGATCCGATGGATATTGAGATGCTATTTTAGATTGATTATTGATTCTATCATGTCTTTGTTATTTGTGATCTTGCATGCTTTCCCTTGTTAGTAGCTATATTGGCCAAGTAGATGCTAGGAACTCCAAGAGTTAGTATTTATGCTCGATAGTGGGTTCATGCCTCTGGTAATCTGGGGAAGTGACAGAAATCTCTAAGGTACTAGATGTGTTGTTGCTACTAGGGAGAAAACAACAATCCTTTGTTCATAGAACAATCATATTGTTTACTTTACATGCAATTCGTAAAGCAATAATCTGTTGCTTGCAACTTAATACTAGAGGTGGTTCGGATGATAACCTGAAGGTGGATTATTAGTCATAGATGAAGTTGGATGGCGGTCTATGGATAATGTTGTAATGCCCAATCAAGTTCCAGAGGAGTCAAGATGATTAGTATATGCATGTATTGCTTTCTTGATGTTTGTCAATTGCCACACTGTAATTTGTTCACCCAGCTTGTTATCTATCTTAAGGAGAGCCACCTCTAGTGAACTATGGATCCCGGTCCTTTCTTTTACATACAATCTACAATCTGTTTACTGCTTTGTGTTTACTTTCTACAAACTTTTACTTCCTTCCATTCGATATGTTTAAACCTTTGTTTTCAGCAAAACCGGTGAGATTGACAACCTCATCGCAAGTTGGGGACAAAGTTCTGTGGTTGTGTTGTGCAGGTCTCCACGTTGCTACTAGCACCGATAGTGCGCCCTGCCAAGGCTCAGCTAGCAACACCTTTGGGGTGTTTCCTTGCTCCTACTGGTTCGATTAAACCTTGGTTTCATAACTGAGGGAAACTTGCTGCTGTGCTCATCATACCTTCCTCTTGGGGTTCCCCAACGAGCTCTACATCAACACTGAGCCATCAGCTCCCAGCTCTTCTCCGTCTCGTATTGTGGCTTCAGATGTCTTCCGGAAAAATAGGCACTTTGGCTTTTGTCCCGTCCAATTCCGAGAATATTCATTTTCTGACTTTCCTGGAACCAAAAACAGCAGAAAACAGGCAGCTGGCATTGTGGCTCTTATTAATAGGTTAGTCTATGAAATCATATGAAAAGTACTCCAAAGTGTGGACAAAACACAAGAAAGTAGATAAAACCAAGCATGGAACATCAAAAATTATAGATACATTTGCAATGTATCAGTAACCACTGTGAGATTTATTCGGATCACAAGAGTCTGAAGTATATCTTCACCTAGAAGGAGCTGAATATGAGGAAAAGGAGATGGATAGAGTTTATCAAGGATTATGACCTTGACATTCATTATCACCCCGGCAAAGCCAAGGTGGTAGCGGATGCTCTTAGCAGATTGCCGTGTAGATTAAACACCATGATAAAGGAAGCCTAGCCAAGTCTGCATGTGGAGATGGAGAATTTCAGAGTGGAGCTAGTTAGCGAGGGATTCTTAGATAGCATAGAACTCCAACCCACTTTGATTAGTCAGATAAAAGAGGCCCAGAAAGGAAACACAAGTATCGATGGAATCAAGCGTCGTATCAAAACAGGGAAGGTACCCTGATTCACCGAAGACGAAGAAGGAATTTTGTGGTACAAAGGATGTATCTGTGTTCCAGCAGATTCGGAGTTGAAACAAGTCATTATGCAGGAAGCTCATGATACTCTTTACTCTATCCACCCGGGAGGAACGAAGATGTATCAGGATTTGAAGGAGAAATTTTGGTGGCACAAAATGAAGAGAGAAGTCAGAAGCTACATAGCCAAGTGTGATATCTGTCAGAGAGTCAAAGCGGAATATCAGAGACCCGCAGGACTTTTGCAACCATTGCAGATTCCAGAATGGAAATGGGATTCCGTCAGAATGGACTTTATCACAGGTTTGCCTACATCTAGTAGGGGAAATGACTCTATTTGGGTCATAATAGATAGATTGTCTAAGGTAGCCCATTTCATACCCGTCAAGACAACCTACCAAAGTTTGAAGCTAGCAGAGTTGTATATCGCTAGGATAGTTAGCCTGCATGGAACCCCCAAGACCATAGTGTCGGTTCGAGGAACCCAGTTTACCTCAAGATTTTGGTAGAGAGTCCAAGAAGGATTAGGAACCAAACTGAATTTCAACACAGCTTATCACCTGCAAACCAACAGACAAACTAAAAGAGTCAACCAGATCATAGAAGATATGTTGATAGCTTGTGTGTTAGAATATGGATCTAAATGGGAAGATTGTCTGCCTTTCGCGGAATTCTCTTACAACAATAGTTATCAACCCAGTTTGCAAATGGACCCATTTGAATTTCTGTATGGAAGAAAGTGCCATACCCCGTTGAATTGGTCGCAAGTAGTAGAGAGTCAGATCTTCGGACCAGATATTCTACGAGAAGCTAAAGAGAAGGTTCACAAAGTCTGTGAGCACCTCAAGGCCGCTCAATCCATACATAAGAGTTATGCAGATAAAATATGTCGAGACTTGGCCTTCAATGTCGGAGATTTTGTGTATCTCAAAGTATCACCCTTGAAGGGAATGCAGCGTTTTGTCTGAAAGGAAAGCTAGCCCCCCAGATATATTGGACCCTTCAAGATTTTGAATCGCCGAGGATAAGTATCCTATCAATTGGAACTGCCTGAGGAGATGTCAGCAGTGCATAATGTGTTCCATATCTGATTACTTCACAAATGGTTAGAAGTTCCGGAGAAGACCGAAGTTTTCAAGGACATCAATCACAGAGCCATAGATATCGACAAGGATCTAACTTATCGTGAAGTGCCCATCCGTATATTGGAAGAAGCATTTAGATCCACCCGGACCAGAAGTATCAAGTTTCTCAAGATCCAATGGAGTAACCATACCGAAGAAGAAGCCACCTGGGAACGAGATGACTATATTAGGACTGGGTTTCCAAATCTCTTTAGTTCCTAGTTTTTCCTGAATCTCAGGACGAGATTCTATTTAAGGAGGGAAGATTTGTAACATCCCAAAAATATTAATCAAGCTTATCAAGCTCTAATCACCCAAGTTTAGGGTTAACAAAAACTTTAATTATTAAACTTAATATGAGTGCATGTGTGATTTGCATTAGTGTATGAATGCTTGAAATTGCCATGATTGATTGCTACAAATGATAAGGCTTAGTTTAAAAATGAATACTACATCATCTAGATCACTTACAAACATAATCAAATGAAAAGAAAATCAAAAATAGATCATAGGATCAAATGGTCATTTTGGCCAAACTTATCCACTAGACCACTTTGAGTGTTCCTAGTAAAAGATTTCCAACAGAAACAATTCCAATTCTTTTCACCCCTTTCTATACCAACTGCAAGTGAATCCAAGCAAACTTTACAAAGTGGCAGAAACTATTTTCAAGTCTATTTAAGAGGCATTGCAAAATTGAATCAAGTTCATATGCCTAGATCATTACTTTTCAAAAACCATTCAAACCAATTCCCCTTGACCATTCCCATCAACCATAGACTACTAAGCAAGTAACAAGATCACTCACCGAAAATCATTCAAAAATTTGAAAGTGAATTTCAGGCGGCCATTTGATCGTGCACCTGGCAGGCACAGTACAAATGCAACCACTATACACTGTTTTGAGCTATCAATTGCTCATCTCTTGTACTGCAATCAACCCATTCAATTGTCCATGATCATGCATGGTACTTAGTCGTGCAAAGGAGAGGCATCACTAGCCACATTGACCAGTGCCATGCTTGTACCGAGCCGACCATGCCGGTCGAGCACGAACCACTCACTACATGTCGCACCGCCCACTCCCACGACACCTAGCAGCTAGCCATGACCTCACCGTCACCCCCTATCCACCCCTTGACCCAAGGCGAGAAGTGGAGATGCTGGAAACCGTGCGCCCATTTAAGCCTCTGACATGCCGAGAGCATGACGGAGTGCCACAGCTGCCTCGCACGCACACGCCGCACCTCGCTTTCTTTGCTCGTACCCGTCGTCGCCATGGCACCAGTGACCTCCCAGACATGATCGTTCACCGCCGCGTGCCCCGTGACCACCGTACTGAGTGACGAACACCCGCGTACTGGAACAAAGCACTGATGTCGCCCGACCAACAGAGATCACCCCTTGTCGTGCCGTCACTCGCGTGACGATCTCCATAGCCCGCCACACCGACCCATGCCCTCCGCCATGCTCAACGAGACCTGTAGCAGCATCGCCGGAGAAGCCAGACCATGCCGCCCTGCCTCCACCCTTGGGGTATAAATAGAGGCCACCCTAGAGCTCATTCTCCACACCATTCCACTCCCCACTCACCCAGGAACCTCACCGACCCTTCCTTGGAGCAAGGCAAGCACCACAATGCCGGAATTTGGCCGGAGTCTGCCGCTACAGGCGAGGAAGGAAGCCGTTGATTGCGGCCACCCCCAGGAGCTGCCGTGACTGCCAATCGAACCGTCACCATCAAAAACCCCATCCGGCCCCATCACCGACCCTAGCTAGAGCCCCGGTAAGTCCCCAGCGACCCCCACCGCCGCGTTAGGGTTTGAGTCTCGCCGGAGCAGTTCGACGGAGACGACGAACCATAGCCGTAGATCCTAGTCTAATCGTAGGGCTGAGATTGAAAGATACCGTTTCGGTTTAGATGAGTCACTGACACGTGGGACCGTTCTGTCAGCATCCCGCTGGCCAGCACCGTGCAGTTGGGCCAAGCCGTGTCTTTTCCCATGCAGAGCCCAGTGTTCAAATAGGATTTTACCATTTTTAGCTAAAACCAGATTCTGTCAGTAGATTCAAAATTCAATTCAAAGAGATTCACTGAACCAAAATGCATGATTCCAATTTTGTTGGAAAGGTATTGAACTTATCTAATAACTCCCGTTGGATTCAAACCATTTAGAATTATAGATCACCTATACCAAAAATAACAACACAGAGACTTTTGACACTTCAAACATTTTTCTAAAATAAACTATAAATGTTTTTGAGATGATTCCACCTCTCAAAAATAACTTTTGCCATGCTCTACATGAACATGTAAAAAGATTTGGCTTTACAAATATGAAACATGGACTAGTATTAAAAGAATGCTATATAAGCATTTCTATCCACTTAAATATTATTAAATAGTAATGTTAAATCTTGTAGTATATGATCACCATTTTAAATCACATTTCCAAGTATTAAAATAGATGGTGATGACATGTGTCAACATGATGCACTATTTTAATTGGAGAATATTAAATATTAAGGATTTAAAATGAGTAAAAAATACTTTTCTAAAATAAGAAAGAAAATGTTAATATTTCATATGATGATTGAGAAGATGCTGGATCATCTAGTATGAGCCCTTGTGTGCTAAATAGAAGTAGTGAAGTGTTGTTTGGTGATTCTATACTTTGAATGTATTTATAGATGCTAGTACCGACCTGGGCTACAACAAGGAGGAGTACTTCGAGAAGGAGGAGAACTTCAACGACAGCAACAACTGCACTACTCAAGGCAAGTACGCAATTTTACCAATTCCCAATTTTTACTCCAAGCTTTACTTTCCCCTTTACTATGGTTCTTACCTAGTTAATGAATTGTGATTAGTAGAAACTAGATTGGATCCTATCAAGATCATAGGATTAGTCTTGGATACTTATACTTTATTAGCACCCCCAATAGTGATACCCTCAATACTAGTGGCTAGTGCTAAACATAAAACTGGATCACTTTGGATGGGAATACTTGGTAAAAATGATTATGAAAACCTTGGAATGAAGATTCATTCTATTGAAATGTTTTGACACGTGTTGTGAAACACAATGGTTTGATGATGAAACTGATGAGGCATGAGCCTTGACTTTAATAAAAACTGATGGTTGGGTTCGGATGCGATACCATTCCAATTTTACCGTACAACCACAATACCTGAGTTGGGTAGGGCTTGACTGGAAGTTTATATGTCTTAGTATGGGTTCCCTTGCGGAAGAGGCTGATCTGAGGCTACCTCCTGATGAATGTCCACCTATGCAGTGCCCAAGATGGTAGATGGTCATGGCTGACAGGCCAAACTCATAGGGGAGGTGCCTATACTAGGGTGTGTAATTGAAAGGTTAAGATTGATTATCCACATACTAAGTATGATGATTCAGGGTTATCCCTGACGGATGTATCGAATTTTGTGGTGAAAGTGTACCACCTCTGTAGAGTGTCAAACTATTCGAATAGCCGCGTCCACGGTTATGGACAGTTGGAGTGGCCATACTGTTCCGTTGTCAGATGTTTTCAAAATGAATTGTGACTTGAGGATGACCTTGACTTGACCACAACAGAGTTGTGGACTTGAAATCTAAGTTCCCACTTAAGTGATGTAGAGAACTAAATTAGGTATTTACTCTTGAAGCTTTATGAAATAAACCTAGCTTTGTGAAACAAACCTAGAGCTTGTGATTCCTACTAGCTTTACTTTTACTTCTACTAGTGATAGTTTGCGAGTACTTAAAGAGTACTCATGGCTTTGTCCCTAGCTATTCCCATGGTAGACTATGAGGAGGATTACCTAGAAGATGGACAGCAGGAGCTCTATGAAAACTAGGATCATCTCCCATCGTCAGCATTGCCTGTGACCCTGAAGATGGAGCCTACTACCTTTACTTTCGGCTGCTTTGATTGTATTAAGACTGGATCATGAAATCCTTTATTTGTAAGACCTTTATTATGGTTTGTAATGGATGATGTACTGTGGTACCACTTCTGTTATGTCTCGCAAAAATGGTAATCCTGGGATTGCGACGTACGGCATAACATGCATCTGGACTTAAAATCCGGGTGTTGACAAGAACTATTGTTGGACATAGGATGTGTATAGATTTCAGGAAATTGAATAAAGAAACTAGGGAAGATCACTATCCTTTACCATTCATAGATCAAACTTTAGAGAGGTTAGCAAACCACACTCACTTTTTCTACTTGGATAGATACTCTGTTTTTTCTCAAATAGCTGTTCATCCTGATGACCAAGTTAAAACAACTTTCATTAGCCCTTAGTGTTTACATGCTTACTGTCATATGCCTTTTGGTTTATGTAACGCTCCAGCTACTTTTCAAAGATGCATGACTGCTATTTTTGCGGATTTTATAGAACTAATAATGGAAGTATTTATGGATGACTTTTCTGTCTATGGAACTTCGTTTACTAGTTGCTTGGATAATCTCAAAACAGTTTTGCAGCGTTGCGAACAAACCAATCTTGTTCTAAACTGGGAGAAGTGCCATTTTATGGTCAAAGAAGGTATAGTCCTTGGACATAAGGTATCAGGTAAGGGAAATGAAGTGGATAGAGCTAAGGTTGAGGCCATAGAGAGAATGCCACAACCTAGGGATATAGAAGGTATAAGAAGTTTCCTTAGTCATGTGGGTTTTTATAGAAGGTTTTTTAGGAAATTCTCTAGAATATCTAAACCTTTGACTAACCTTCTGCAAAAGGGAGTAAGATTTAATTTTGATGATAAATGTCTTGTAGCCTTTGATAAACTTAAATATGCTTTATCCCATGCTCCTATCATTAAACCACCTATCTAGGATATGACTTTTGACTTAATATGTGAAGCGAGTGATGATGATGTAGGAGTAACTATGGGACAACATATAGGACGCAGATTTAATATTATACATCATGCTAGTAGAACTCTTAATAGTGCTCAAAAGAATTATCCTAAGGAAAAAAGGGAACGTTTTGCTGTATTTTTATCTTGCGATAAATTTTGTTCTTATATAGTTGATGCAAAAGTAAGAGTTCATATGGATCGTGATGGTTTAAAAGAACTCCTTGAGAGGAAAAATCATAAGCCAAGACTGATCCGTTGGATCCTTTTACTTCAAGAATTTGAGTTGCAGATTATGCAGAGGCAAGAAATAAAGATGTTGGATGTAGTGTCCATATTCGCCCAGCAAGACACCAATCTTATTGAGAGGAACTTTAGTCCTAGTGATTTTTGTTTACGAGAATTATTAAATGAACTAAGGTCAATTTCTCCAAAAGAGAAGAAGTCTTTGTTGTTGGAGGAGCTTGTCATCCCCGAATAAGTAAACATTAAGTGCAAGGTAAGTGTTCTTACTCAAATAAGTGATTTGTTTTCACAAATTTTACTTCTACAAATTTTGCCTTTGAATTCCTCGTGTTTTTCTAAAGTTTTGAAGGTTTTTACCAACTATACAGTCGCAACTATACGGCCAGAGAAAAAAATCTCCCGTTGTATAGTTGGTCGTTAAACCTTCAATACATTTTTCACGAAATTGTTTTCGATGTCCGGGAACTATACGGTCGCAACTATACGGCCGAAGAAAATTCTCCCGCCGTATAGTTGGTCATTAAACTCTCTGACATTTTCGATTCCTTTTTTTTGTTTTATTCATCTAAAAAACGTTTTATCGGTTCCGAGTCGGTAACTTAATCAACCAGGACTCGAGATATTTGGAAATATCTGCCCGGAACCAACTATACGGCCAGAGCTATACGGGCCGCGCCCGTATACTTGGTCGTTACGTGGCAGGACTCCTCCAAATCCGCGATTTCTTTCCCTGTTTCGTTAAGATTCTTTTTCTTGGGTGTGAATTTGGTGTTTCTCGCGAGTTTTACTGACCTCTGACCCTCCTTATATACTGCCATTGTGTCTCTCTCTAATCATAATCACCAAGAACCAATCTAGCCATGCTCTATCCTATCCTAGGACGTGAAAAACCCTAGGTCTCATTGCTCCTTCTAGGTACCACTCTCGCAGCCCGTCCATGGAGGATGACAATAAGGACGTGGAGAGGTTTAGACCGGGGTACAAGGAGTACGTCGAGCCAAGCTTCTACAACAACGATTCCATTGAAGATTGGAGTGACATCTACATCTGCCATGATGTCTATGATCCCCAGAGATCAACTGGGCGGCAATGAAGAGAGCTCAACAAGAGATAGAAGATCACAAGCCGCATGGAAAAGGGCGTGTGGAGACGGTCAAGTTCATCGCCACGGACCCCAGGCCGCACAAGTGTAAGGAATTACCTAATATTGGTGCAGGTGCTAGCAAGGGAGAGAAGGTGCCACTCTTGAAGCCTACCATTGGTGCTCGTATGAGAGTGAAGCCTCAAGAAGAGTGGAGGAACAGTTTCCACTTCCCCGATCCATAAATTATGGATGAGGAAGAAGAAGTTGTTCCTAGGACCAAGGACCATGTGCGAGTGCTGGAGATATATTAGAAGCAGGAGCTACTCCATCGCATTGAAGTCCGTCACCGTCTCAAGGAGATAGAGAAGAAGGATGATCGTCTCCCATTGGTGATTAAACTCGTAGATAAAGTGGACACTTTGCAATCTGATTTGCGCAGGTGCTATAACCGCATCACTGCTCTAGAGGATACCAACAAGAAGCTATGCACTGCGGTGTTACATGCCATGGCGCCACAATGATCTACAATAATCACGGTATCAAATAATCGCAAGGAATTATTTGATCCCGCCTGGCTTGATTCAAAGCTTGGGGAGATCTTTAAGACCTGGTAATCTATCTTATAAGTTTTACATTACTATTTTAGTTTTGCATTAGTTCAAATTAGAAATAAAGTTTGCATCATTAGAATTCCCTTTAGGAATAGTCGATCCCTTTTATGAAATTCGAGTTTATTATCATATATGGAGCAACATTGAGTTTGTGCTTGTCCTATTGGATATATGAATGGCTTGAGTATAATTTTACTTGCACTTGATGATAGCAATAGGAGTCTTCCATACCATTGGTATTAATGGAACATACAAAGATAATTTGATCAGTATGTTGTAAGTTCACGGTTTGATTTACAAAGATTTTTTTTATCTAATCAGTTAAGTTGAAAAAGAAATCTTAAACAAAGGAAAATTAGAAGTGCTATCAAATTAGAATGAGAATAAGACAAGGTAGAATATTCAAGCTATAAAGATTGCTTCATATACAATTGGAATTTGGTAATTGAGATTGTTAAACTTTGAATTCCTACATGAAGTGGAATGTATGGATAGCTCCTTTGCACAACACTTAAACAAAAGTGTGAGCATATATATATATATATATATATATATATATATATATATATATATATATGTAAAAAAAAGAGAAGGAAAAGAGCGAATGTGTAAAGAGCAAATAGGCATACACCACTATATTGTAGTATGACAAAGAAGCGTTTGAGATTTTAAATCCCAAGTGAATATGTTAATCCAAAAACACTTGGGACTACCTCGCTAACTCATTCGGTTGAACTAAATACTTTTACATCATATTGAGAGTAATCTTTTGTGAACTGTTGAATGCTAAGGTGTGGAATCATGCTAATATTATTCAGATGGTTCGAGTAAGGTACTATTCATGAACTTATTCCTATTATCATATATGATAAACACATGCTGCAACTGCCTCATTTATTTTATTGACTCAGCTTCATGAATATGAGGATCACATCCATTAAGCGAAACTTGCTCGGGACGAGCAATAGTCTAAGCTTGGGGAAGTTGATGAGTGCATATTTGCATCATGTTTTATATTATTATTTTGCACTGTAGTTGTAGGATCTTGGTATTTTACGGCGTTCGCGTGCACATTTTATGTCTATTTTCACCAGGATTGGGACAGATGATGGATACAATGGACACAATTCTTGGAGCAGTTGTATTGTGGAGAAAAGGAGTCAAAAACAACGTAAATCGCTTATTTGGGAAATATCAATAACACCAGAAGAAAACCCAAAGCGATCGAGGCATCCAGAAGGTTTAACGACCAACTATACGGCGGGAATTAATTTTCCGTCCATATAGTTCCTGTGTTCAGTTGTTTTACTTTACTTATTGTTCTCTTATACCAAAAACCCAAAAACACATTTTTACACAATACTCACATTTTATCTTATTACTTAGAACTTTATTTAGTATTTCTATTGTAGTATTTAATTCAAGAGGTATTAGACTTCAGACTCCTGCTCCCTATGGGATCAATATCTTTATTTTGAAACTAGCTTCAAACGATCTGTGCACTTGCAGTCATCAGTAGCGCCGCTATAGAAGGAGACTGGCGGGGGACATGCGGGCATTCTTCACATTCCTCTGCATTCTCGCATCCTCAGTCTCTAGATCCACTTCCGATCCATAATTTCCAGACCAAGCGTCCTTCTTCTTTTCTTGATGGAGCCCCCGAAGGATCTGTGGGGCAAGTCCAAGTGTTCCAGGCCATCCTGAGATTGTTCCAGGACGCCGAGATTCTCACCAAGGGAAACTGGCAGATCCCCATAGTTGCCGAGGTCAAGGCGAAGCCATGGCCAAGAGAATTCATCTGCTTCTAGAGCCACCTTGAGACGGGATTGGGATTCCCCACTTCCCTCTTCTTCCACCTCTCCTGCTCCTACTATGTGATCAAGCCATTGGATCTGGGACCGCACACCATCGAGCAGCTCGCCATTTTCGTGGCATTCTGCGAGTGCTACCTGGATGCTGGCCATACTCCCTCTTTGGCTAGAGCAGTTCTGTTGAGGGCAAACCTCTAGGGTGGCCCGATCTTTCACGATTCCCTTTCAAATCGAGGATGGAGTGCGGGGAGAGGAGGGGAGGATTAACACGACGAACGCACGCACGAAGAACGCGAAGAACACACACACAAAACCACGATACACACCAATAGCTCACGCCGGCGGTGACCGGTCTGGCGTAATCCCTAGGATCGGCGTCGGGCGGAAGACTCTCTCTCGAACCGGCACGACGAGATGGGAGACTCGGTGAGATATTGACGTTTAGGCAAAGGGACACCGATGCCTAGGCCTTGTACAACGCGGAGGCACGATGCAAACTCCAACGAGGTTTGGGGATATTGGTGCTCCTTGGTCAAGGAGCATGAGGCAAGAATTAGATAGATCCACAAAGGGGTTTCCACTAATTCCAATATCATTCCTAGGGTTTACAATGGGGGTGGGGGACTATATATAGGCCAGCCACTTAAACAGGGGTACTTTAGGAATAAAAGACAAGTTCTGGACGGACTAAGGGGTACATGGGCCGCAGGCCCAAAGGCCTTTTCATGCCTAGCGACGGTCGGTCCGGAGACTCCGGTGTGGTGGACCGGAGATTCCGATCAGTCTCCGGACCGGCCTCCGGGGGGGCCTTCAGATTGTCCCAGGGCCCTCTTCTGGGGGCAGACCGAAGGTGGGGCTGGAGACTCCGGTGTCTTTAGGTCGGAGACTTTGGTGGACAGAGACTCCAGTGTGCACAGACCGGAGACTTTGGTCTGAGCAGCTCCAGCAGCTCCTGCTTCATGCTCTGCTCCTTGTTCTCCATCCTTGGGTGCTTGGTGATGTGTCGAAGCTTCGTACCTGATGATGCATAGGGTAGTTGCATGAAGTAGCATACCATCGAAGGAGGTATCAAATTGGCACGAGGAGAGGAGCGAGTTCACCTTAGCTTGTAGGAGTTTGGCTCGGGCACGAGTCATGGGTCCACTTGGGGGACTTATTCGTGTAGATGTAGGAGCGTCCGTAGGACGGGCCGCATCATCCCCCCCTTGGGAAAGAGTCGTCCTTAACTCTTCATGGCTATCATCTTGAACATCTCCATGGTAGGGTGAAAGGTCCTTGACATTGAATGTATTGCTTGCAAGGTACTTGGAGGTTGGTATGTCGATGATGTAGGCGTTGTTGTTGATTCTTTTGATGACCTTGAAGGGACCATATCCTCTTGGCTTGAGCTTGGAGTCATGTTCCTTGGGGAAGCGGTCTTTGCTTAGGTGTATCCATACAAGGTCACCTTCTTCAAAGATCATCTCCTTCTTGTCCTTGTTTAACCTTGAAGCTTGGCGAAGGACTTGTTGTTCGATAGTAGCTCTTGTTTCTTCATGAAGCGTCTTCATAGCTTGTGCACGCTTCTCGACGCCCATGTTCATGCGCTCATGGAGAGGTAGTGGTAGGATGTCGAGCGTGGTGAGGGGCTCGAAACCATAGACGATCATGAATGGACTCATCTTGGTTGTTGAGTGCTTGGCTCGATTGTAGGCGAACTCGGCGTGTGGGATGCATTCCTCCCAATCCTTCAAGTTCTTCTTGATCAACACACGAAGGAGAGTCCCGAGGCTTCGGTTGACAACTTCGGTTTGACCATCAGTTCGGGGATGCGATGCGGATGAAAAGAGTAGCTTGACGCCGAGCTTGGCCATGAGGGTCTTCCATAAGTAGCTCATGAATTTGACGTCGCGGTCAGAGACGATTGTCCTTGGCACACCATGAAGACGGACGATTTCCCTGCAAAACAGATTTGCAACATGTGAAGCATCGTCGGTCTTATGGCATGGTATGAAGTGTGCCATTTTGGAAAAGCGATCCACAACAACAAATATAGAATCATGACCATGCTTAGATCTAGGTAATCCTAACACGAAATCCATGCTAATGTCGGACCAAGGTGTATGAGGAATAGGCAATGGCATATAAAGACCATAGGGATTAGCTTGTGACTTAGCTTGAACACATGTCGTGCATCGTTGAACATAGCGCTCCACGTCGCGCTTCATCTTGGGCCAAAAGTAGTGAGTGGAGAGCATGCCCAATGTCTTGTTACGGCCAAAAGTGACCCATGAGGCCTCCACCATGAGATTCTTGCAGAAGCAAAAGTTGAAGCGACGACTTCAAAATGCATAGCTTGTTTTGTTTAAATAGAAAGCCCTCATGCAAATAGAAATCATAAACTCCTTTGTCATTGGAGCACTTTGCGAAAATTGGTTCAAAGAACGGATCGGAAGTATACAAAGATTTTATTTCCTCAAGACCCAACACATTGATTTCAAGTCTCGTAAGAAGGCTTGTATGTTTGCGAGACAATGCGTCCGCAACTACATTATCTTTGCCCTTCTTATACTTGAAAATGTACGGAAAATACTCCATGAACTCAACCCACTTAGCGTGTCTCTTACTCAAGTTAGCTTGGCCTTTGAGATATTTCAACGACTCGTGGTCGGAATGTATGATAAATTCCTTGGGACAAAGGTAGTGTTGCCAAACTTGAAGGACACGAACTAAGGCAAAAAGCTCTTTGTCATAAATCGGATAATTAAGGCGAGGACCATCAAGTTTATCGCTATGGTAGGCTATAGGACGTCCGTTTTGCATAAGGACTCCTCCAATTCCAATACCACTAGCATCACACTCTATCTTAAAAGTTTTTGTGAAATCCGGTAATGCAAGGAGAGGTGCTTCAGTGAGCCTATTTTTAAGTTCATCGAAAGATTTTTGTTGTGCTTTGCCCCACACGAAGGTGACATTCTTTTTGGTCAATTCATTAAGGGGACAAGCAATGGTTGAAAAGTCTTTCACAAAGCGACGATAGAAACCAGCCAACCCATGAAAACTTCGGAGTTCACTCACATTTGTTGGGATGGGCCAATCTCGTATGTCCTTTACCTTGGAAACATCAACTTCAATTCCTTTCGAAGAAACGACAAATCCAAGAAAAATCAACTTGTCTTTAGCAAAAGTGCACTTGGGAAGATTAGCATAAAGCTTTTCATGTCGAAGGATTTACAAAACTTCCTTGACATGTGTTATATGGTCCTCAAGTGATTTGCTATAAACAAGAATATCATCGAAATAGACAACAACACTTTTTCCAATGAGAGAACATAAGATATGATTCATTAGGCGCATGAAGGTGGATGGGGCATTAGACAAACCAAAGGGCATAACCAACCATTCATAGAGACCAAGTTTGGTCTTGAAAGCGGTTTTCCACTCATCACCTTCAGCCATGCGTATTTGATGGTAACCACTACGAAGATCAATTTTCGAAAAAATATTGGCTCCACACAACTCATCAAGCATGTCATCGAGAAGTGGTATGGGATGTCGATAACGCACGATGATAACATTGATTGGACGACAGTCCATGCATAACCGCAACGTATCATCCGTCTTTGGAACAAGAATCATGGGTACGACACTTGGACTAGTGCTAACTTGGATCAAACCTTTGGAGACGAGTTGGTTGATTTGACGTTCGATCTCCTTTGTCTCCTACGGGTTCGTGCGGTAGGCAGCGCGGTTTGGAAGAGGTGCGCCGGGGATGAGGTCTATGCGATGTTCGATGCCGTGAAGAGGAGGTAGTCCATGTGGGAGCTCTTCGGGGAACACATCCTTGAATTCCTGCACTCATCAAAGATGGAGGAACATTGGTTAATTCATTAGTTCCTTGCGCTAGTCCCTTGCAAAGGAGGACATAGTGCAAGATGGATGGGTTGTTCCGAACATCTCTCATCTCACTTTTGGTGGCAAGGAGAACACTCTTAGTTTTTCCACTCGAGTTTGGCTTGTGGCTCTCACTCACTATGAGGTGGTTCTCTCTCTCACCGCTCTTCTCACAAATAGGTGTTGTGCTTTGCGCTCTCGCTAAAGCCTTTGCATTGTCCATAATTATTTGGCTAGGAGTCATCGGTTGCAAAACACATGTTTTGTTGAGCCATTTGAAGGTGTATACATTGGTGCGACCATCATGTTGGTCAGCCTTGTCAAATTGCCAGGGTCGACCAAGAAGCATGTGGCAAACTGTCATAGGAACCACATCACACTCCACCGTATCTTTGTAAGGACCAATGGCGAAGGAGACCGATACGGTATGCTTGATCTTCACGGACCCTTGGTCACTTAGCCATTGCACGTGGTAGGGGTGCTTGTGTGGATGGAGGGTGAGGTTGAGCTTCTCACACAACTCGGTGCTAGCAAGGTTGTGACAACTCCCTCCGTCAATGATCACCTTGATAGATTTTCCATTGATGCCGGCTCGTGTTTGGAAGATATTGGAGCATTGGTCTTAATGCTCTTGTGCTTGAGTGGTCAAGATCCTTGTGACGACAAGTGATGGATTTGCGTCATGTTCACACATGAGGAGTTCTTGATCATCTTCCACTCGTTTCCTTGCCATTGCTTCCTTGACACGGGCATCAAACTCATCTTCACTCAAGTACTCTTCATCACCATTGTCATGGATGAACAAGACTTTCTTGTTTCCACATTCGGCCGACTTGTGTCCTTTACCTCCACACTTGTAGCATTCACCGTTGAAAGGTGTGTCACTCTTTGCTTGCTTGCCACTTGGGGGCAGTTTTCCTTGAGGAAGTGTGGGCTTGAAGGAAGGCTTGGAGGTACTTGAGGAGCTTCCATTGAAAGTTGTTAGCGGTTGAAGCTTGCTTGTAGGTTAAATATTTCTTGGGCTTGTTGTACTTGATATCCTCTTGCACTTGACGTTCAGCCTTTGTTGCGATGTGCACAAGCTCAACCATGGTGTTGTATGTTTGAAACTCGATGATGCGCTTGATTGGGTGATTCAAGCCAATAAGGAAACGTGCCATTGTTTGATCCATGTGCTCATCAATGTTGGCGTGAATCAAGTTGAGTTCCATTTCCTTGAAGTACTCTTCCACGGTCTTTGTCCCTTGACGAAGCGCTTGAAGGTTGTTGAAGAGGTCACGCGTGTAGTGCGCGGGGACGAATCGGGATCTCATGTGATCCTTCATGTCATGCCAAGTTGTGATTGGCGGCTCTTGTCTTGCATCACGAGCAACTTGAACTTGTTTCCACCAAAGGTTGGTGTAATCATCAAACTCAAGCGAAGCCATGGCGACCATCTTCTCGTTGCTATAGTTGTGCATGCAGAAGATCTTGTCGACTTTGAGTGCCCACGAGAGGTATTCTTCGGGGTCATTGGATCCGGTGAACTTGGGCATTGTGAACTTGAGCTTGCCAAAAGTTTCTTCATTGTTGCGGTCATTGCGACGAGCTTGGTGACCTTGTTGATGATCTTGTAGTTGGGGAGGTGGAACTTGGTTATCGCGTCCTTGTTGCGGAGCTTGCTCTTGATATTGTTGTTGAGGAGCTTGCTATTGCTCTTGGCGTGGTTGTTGACGTGGTTGAGGCGCTTGGGCCTCATGGTGGCGAGGGTGTGGAGCCTCTTGACGTGGTTGATGACGAAGAGGAGGCTCGTTCCTCGGTTGGTGATGTTGGTTAGGCACATTGGCCTCACGGCGAAGAACATGGTCATGAGCCTCTTGACGTGGTGGGCGTCGCTCAACTTGTATCACTTGATGCTCCAAGTTTTGTTGAGGTGGAGGAGGCGCCTCCTGATGACCATGGTGTCGGTGTGGACGTTCATGACGTTGATGACGAGGAGGAGGATCTTGGAGAGCTTCATGTCGATGATGAGCTTGATTCTCCCAATTGGAGTCATCACTTGTTGTGTCAAGTATGTGTCGTGGTCGATGGTGGTAGACTTGCGGTTGCACTTGTGGTTGCGCTTGCGGTTCCTCTTGTGGTTGCTCTTGTTGGATCACTAGTGCCCTTGCATGATGACGGTGTTCTTCTTGCCTTGCTCGTGGCCTTGAAGAGAGGTCACCATCATAGCTTGACGTTGCGGCGTGCCATGGGGAAGGAACATAGTTCTAAGAGGTTCCATCTTCAACCACGGGGGCATCATTGCATCTTGGAGCACTTGGTTGAAGATCTTGTTGAGGAGGAGCATGATGACGCGATGAGCTTGAAGAGCTTGAAGCACGTGAACACGGTCTTGCCATTCCGTCGATGAGGCGTCAAAGATTGTCATTTGTTTCGGCGACGAAGCGTTGAAGCGCTTCATTTTGGTGGCTGAAGTTGTGATGCATTGCATGCATTTGTCGTTCGAGGCCGTCGAAGCGGTTGTCTATGTTCTTGAACTCGGCTTGCGTCTCGCCAAATTGTTCATCTTGTCGCGTCTCAAGAGCTTGGCAACGTTCACGGAACTCTTGGCGGACGATGAAGTGACTTGCGCGCGTCATGTACGGTCCTTGATCTTCTTCTTGGGGAGGTGGTTGGCTCGGCTCACCGTGCCTATCCATCATGCAAGACACACAAGTATTGTATATGGAAGTGGAATATGGTGGTGTTAGCCTTGTACCTCACCTTGGGGATTGCACCAAACTAGAAACCACAAGTGAGAGCTATAAGCGTGCAAAGTGGAAATGCAAAGAAAACTCACACTAAAGAAAGAACTAACTCTCAAAAGCTTGTTGGTGGTAGGTTAGGATTGTGGAATGCCAAAAAACCAACCAAAAGAAAAGGGATAGTCAAAAGTGGGTAAAATCCAATTAAACTCAAGTCAAAGGCGAAGGTCAACAACTCAAAAGGGTGACGGGAACCTACGACTATATACACACACGTGGAGAAAGTTGGAATTGACACGACTATGAAAATGAGCAAACAAAATGTCCTAACAAAGACTAAGCTCGTTGTCGTGCCAATGCAAGGAGAGACTGTGGCTCGTTTGCAAAGAGGAAAAATGAGCAACGGATTTGTGCACTTGTCTTGGGCGCTCTTCTTTCTCTCTTGCTTACAAGCTTTGAGACTCTCTTTGGCAATGGGAGACTATTTTTCTTTTGCTTTTTCTTTGTATCTTTTTTTTGCTCTCCCTTGATGCTACCTAGTCACACTTGATATTGCTCTTGCACACTCACTATCCAAGGACAAATGCACAATGCTCAAGCAAACACAAGATGAGCCACTCTCATAGGATAGGTACACACAAAGGAAGATAGGGGTTAACAAGGTGACGCAAGTTATACCTTCTTTGATGATGAACTTGGCGTCGGTGGTGCGGGATGATGTTCGTGGGCCGTGGTGTCGATGAGCGCGGGGGTTGTCGATGAGGAAGCTTGCTGTTAGTTGACGACACGCACACGGGCACAAACAAACAAGAGGAAATCAGCCAATGCAAGATTAGAGGCAAAACTATCAAAATCAGGCGTCAGGCTGGAGACTCTGGGGTTTCAGGTCAGAAACTCCGGTGTAGGCCGGAGACTCCGGTGTGGGTAGGCCGGAGACTCCGGTGTGCAGGCCGGAGACTCCGGTTTGGAGTCAGATCACGAACTGCTCGTGTTCTTGAGCGAAAATCCATGCCTTGGGTCCTCAAATCCGCGAAAAATTGGCCAAATTGGGCTGGGAAAACGCAGGATAAAGCTGGAACAACACGTAAGACAAGGTTTGGTCGGATCAAAACCACAAATAACACTCCAAATCAAGAGATCGATCCAAAGGAAAATATGGGCTGTTTTTTTGGGGATTTTCGAATTTTTGGTGGATAGAAGAAAATTTTGTGGGGGAAATCGTGAGCAACGAAGCTCTTGATACCAATATGTTGAGGGAAAACCTCTAGGGTGGCCCGATCTTTCACGATTCCCTTTCAAATCGAGGATGGAGTGTGGGGAGAGGAGGGGAGGATGAACACGACGAACACACGCACGAAGAACGCGAAGAACACACACACACAAAACCATGATACACACGAATAGCTCACGCCGGCGGTGACCGGTCCGGCGCAATCCCTAGGATCAGCGTCAGGCGGAGGACTCTCTCTCGAACCGGCACGGCAAGATGGGAGACTCGGTGAGATCTTGACGTCTAGGCAAAGGGACACCGATGCCTAGGCCTTGTACAACGCGGAGGCATGATGCAAACTCCAACGAGGTTTGGGGATATTGGTGCTCCTTGGTCAAGGAGCATGAGGCAAGAATTAGATAGATCCACAAAGGGGTTTCCACTAATTCCAATACCATGCCTAGGGTTTACAAGGTGGGGGACTATATATAGGCCCGCCACTTAAACATGGGTACTTTAGGAATAAAAGACAAGTTCTGGACAGACTAAGGGGTATATGGGCCGTAGGCCCAAAGGCCTTTTCATGCCTGGCGACGGTCGGTCTGGAGACTCCGGTGTGGTGGACCAGAGATTTCGGTCGGTCTCCGGACCGGCCTCCGGGGGGGCCTTCATATTGTCCCAGGGCCCTGTTCTAGGGGCAGACCGGAGGTGGGGCCAGAGACTCCGGTGTCTTCAGGCCGGAGACTTTGGTGGACCGGAGACTCCGTTGTACGCAGACCGGAGACTCCGGTCTGAGCAGCTCCAGCGGCTCCTGCTTCATGCTCTGCTCCTTGTTCTCCATCCTTGGGTGCTTGGTGATGTGTCGAAGCTTCGTACCTGATGATGCATAGGGTAGTTGCATGAAGTAGCATACCATCCAAGGAGGTATCAAATTGGCACGAGGAGAGGAGCGAGTTCACCTTAGCTTGTAGGAGTTTGGCTCGGGCACGAGTCATGGGTCCACTTGGGGGACTTGTTGGTGTAGATGTAGGAGCGTCCGTAGGACGGGCCGCATCATGTTCCATGGCTGCCTCAGCCGCGACGGGAAGGGCAACCCCATCCTGGCTGTGGGAGGCGTCACCTTCTAGTTGAATCCCATGGCCAAATTTGTGAAGTTGCTATTGCCGAAGAAGGCGGCCAGGGAGTGGAAAAAGTTCTGGTTCTATGTCAAGGAATCCACTCCCTCTAGCAAAGTCCCACTCCCAACATACATCACGGAGAGGAGCGAGTCACGCAGATTATCAGCTGATTCACTTCCCAGTAACCAAACGATGGCCGTGGATGAGATTCTCACGTGGATCCAGGAGCTGGAGGACGAAGGATTGGATATCGTCAACCTATACAATTGCTGGCTCGAGCGGCGACCGGTCCCGCTGGCAAATCGAGCCCACTAGATGTACCAGCATACCGGGCCCGAAGAAGTGACCAAGTAAAGCCCTGACGCCTGGGAAGAAGAAGATTATGCTGCAGCGCTGAAGAAGATCACCGACACGAAGTATACCGGTTCAAAGGCCAGGTTGGCTCCATACACCACCGGGAAGTGGAAAGCCCCTCCGGTGAGTTCCTTTGTTTCTCTCATTCGTAGTTTCACAGTCGCAGTATTGCAGTCGTGGTATTTTAGCTACTGATTTCTTTCATCTTTAGCTTTTCCAGGTACTTGAGAACTGGCTTCCTCCACTCGACGAGGAAGTTCCCTAAGAGCTCGAGGAGAAGGAAGAGAGCTCTGAGAGTGAAGATGAAGTCATGGAGGTGCATGCGCCTTCGTCTACAACTTGGAAGACCCGAGGCCAAAAGCGGCTCGAAGCTGAAGCTAGCCTCAGCCTCGAAGAACATGATAGCAACGCGAAACCCGTGGAGGAGCACAACTCTCAGAAGGTGGCCACGCCGGCCAAGCCCGCATTGAAGAAGAAGTCGTCGGTGACGCTGAAGTCACCGGTGAAGGCAAAATCACCATCGAAGCTGAATTTGCTAGCGAAGATGCTTGCCAGATTAGTGGCGATGTTTGAGTCGGAAGATGACTCTGATGAACAAGAGGCCGTGGATGTGGAGAAGGTTCCGGAGGACCCAAATCCGATGATGGAGCCCACAGCCACAAATGTTGTTTTGTAGTCGGTGATTCCACTCGCAATGAAGTCACCGGATGCTCCGAGGATGCCTGAGCCAGAGCCCCAAGCGGCCACGGGGTCGGTGGTCCCACCGGCACAGGAATCGGAGGAGGCGTCCGTGATAAGGAGCCGGAGGTCCCTACAGCGGCAGCCACATTGATGGAGAAGCCTACGGTGTCGCAAAAGGTGAACTTATTTGAGAGAGGGATGACTCGCCCACTAGGCCCCGAGATGGAGAAACCTGCACACATTAGTACAGGGCTGCGCCACATTCCGGTCGCCAAGTGAGTTGCTCTCCGAATTTCTCATTCACACTTGTCGTACTTTGCTACTTTTGGATTTTCCTAGTCGTTAAATGTAGAGAGATCACAGGGGCGGCCCTAAGAAGATCAACCGCCCTTCGGTGGCCAAAGTTCCATCGACCGGTACCAAAGGTGAAGACAAACCTTCCACGAAGCGAAAGGCGGAGGCCGTTGAGGCGTCAGACGTAGGAGCGAAGAAGAAGAAGGGCGACACCATCGCTGCGATGGATTAGGGCGCGGGGAGATGACTCCGCGATCTCTCCTGAGAAAGAGGCGACCATTGGACAGAGCCAGCCATAGCAGGCCTGTCATCGGAGGCATCTGAACCGGTGACTAGGGCACCAGGGCGACGACCATGACGTTCCTGCGATTCATGGCGAGAATCGCAGTGACTGAGACGCAGTCGCCACAAGTTTCGGAGATCATTGATAGCGACATTGGGCGGCGTCATGGGCGGACGGTGTTTGTGTTGCCTTCAGTGGATGTCGTCGAGCTTCATCGCATGCTAGGTGCCACGCTCCAGGTATGCCCAATCCCCGAGGGTCTAGTCTCTAAATTTCAGGAGCTAGACACTCAACCTTCGATTGTCTAGTCCCGAGTGCCGGGTCAGCATGGTCGTGTCTGACATCCTCGTGTTAGGGCTTGCAAGTTGAATCAGTCGAGCGGCAGGCCGCACTACAACGAATGGACCACGAACTACGAGCAGTGCAAGAGGCCAACCAGCGACTCCAAGTGACTGCTGGTCGGTTTCTATCTTGCGAAGTTTGAAGTTTTTTGCGATTGTGTGGTTGCTGACTTGGGTTTTTGAGACCATAGATGATCGTGCCGTCGCACTCGCCAAGGCCCACGAGGGTTATGTTCCTGCTGCCGATCTTGACGCTGCAAAGGCCCCGACAGCCGTAGTGGAGGAGAGGGCCAGCTTTCTCACGAAGGAGCTGGAAGTGGCTAAGGAGGCAATGAATTCCTCTAAGGAGAGGGCGAAGTTCGCAGTCGTGGCGGTAGAGGAGGAGCGTAAATCCTACGACTCCGTGATTGTGGAGTTGCAGGGGAAGTTCTCCGTGCTAGAGAAATCCATCATGGAGAACTGCCGCAAGCTCCTTGGTAAGGCTTGCTTCCGTCGTTTCTTGTTTTGCGAGTAGTGCATTGTTTGACCTTGATGAGTCCCTGAGCAGGTGAGTCCGTGAGGATGTCCTTCCACCAGAGATTGATTTTTTTACATTGTGTAGCTGATATAGGTCAAGGAGATCCAGTTGTGCAGACCTTGGATGCCGAGTAGTGCGTGACAGTGGTAGTGAATGCTGCGACCGCGTCGACGATGTGTGTCCAGGCCATCCTCCAAGGTATTTCCCCCACTGAAGTAATTCTCGGGGGTATTGAACGAGGTGTGGTGATATCTCGAAGAGGCGCCTTCAGTCGTCGAATGGATGGCGCGGTCTGTGTTCCGCCTCGGAGCCACTACTGCGTTGAGCCTTGGACTTGCGCATTTCCCGGAGGATTTCGATCTCGACAATGTCACCAGCGGGCATCCCATGACGACTGACAAGGTTGAAATTGCTGAAGTCCTCAGGAAGAACGACAAGGCTGCTCTGTATGTGGAGCATGTGTTGGCGATGGGCGATATGTTGCCTTATCAGGAGACACGGGTGACACCAAATGACGCCGAGCCGATGGACCATGACCTGAAGTCGGAGCAGCCCTTCCGGTCATCACTCGCGAGGCAGTTGACAACTAACCTAGTGAATCCCTGGAAGCCTTTTGTGCGGGCCAAGGGTGCTGACGGTGCTTCTTCGTCAAAGCCTGCAGAATGAAGAATTGCTTTGGAGCATAAGTTAGTGTGGAGATTGGCCTTTTGTAATTTATTTTGTGTGAGAACAATATATTTTGTCACTTTGTGAATATTTCAGTCGACTCGTATGAGATTTCATGAGTTTATTTGTTTGGATTTTGGATTATGCGAGTCCCCAAGCACATCCGCCATTGGGAATTGATCTCGCGTATATGTTTATTGGTTTCTTTTAGGTTGTTCGGTTAACCAAGGTCGACTCGCCGTGGCTCGTGGAGCCAGTTGCTTGGCGACCCCAAGGGGTGCCTGTACCCTGTATTTTCCCTGAACGTGAACGGGGTTGGTTAGGCGAGTCCCAGAGCGTGGTACTTAACCGTTCAAGTCGCATGCCCAAGGTAGGTAAGGACATGGTACATTGTTTGTAACGTGTCTCTCCTCCTGACTTGGAAAGCCAGTCATGTTGCGAGTCTAGGGTAAGCTCTCATACTTGGTGTGTTCCCGAGTCGCGTTAGGGTCATTTTGGATGAGTCCCCGCGCGTGGTACTTAACCGTTCGAGTCGCTTTGCATGAGAATGGGGAGGATGTGGCACTTTGGGAAGCGTGATTGGTGGTCTTGGCTCGGGAAGCCAGTCGAGCGGGGCGACTCTGATGGTGGCTCCGTGTTGGCATTTTCGTGGACGGTTCAAGGCCCGAATATTTTTAATGCCCTTGAGCCGTACTACTTAGCCATGTCGGTCGCTCGACCAAGGGTTGACTACCGTAGTTAGTGTATTGCTATACGTATGAGTGTGATTGGCACAAGAAATGGCAAGTGGACACAATTTGTGTGAGTAGAATTTGTATTCCATCATGTGGCAGCTGAGTACAAGTTTTAGTTCTATGTATAGAACTTTCTAAGGAGATTCACATTCCATGGTCGCTCGACGTCGAGTTGGCCATCACCTCGTATGTCGATGAGGTAATAGGTGTTATTGCCTAGGACTCGCCCTATGGCGAATGGTCCCTCCCACGTGGGGGAGAGCTTGTGCATGCCCTTCTTGTCCTGAATAAGTCGTAGGATGAGGTCGCCCTCCTGGAAGGTGCGAGTCCGGACTCGGCGGCTGTGGTAGCGGCAGAGTCCTTGCTGGTAGATGGTGGTGTGGGAGCGAGCTAGTTCGCGGGCTTCATCAAGCAGTCTGACCCCATTTTGATGGGCGATTTCGTTGTCCTCTTCGGCGTAGTGCACGACTCAAGGCGAGTCGTGTTCCAGGTCAGTCTACAAGATGGCTTCAACACCGTACACCATGAACAAGGGGGTGAACCCTGTCGATCAATTGACGGAGGTGCGAATGCCCCATAGCACGGAGGGGAGCTCTTCAACCCAGCATTCGGGGGTCCGTTCAAGGGGGACCTGCAGTCTTGGCTTGAGGCTGTGGAGGATTCTTTGGTTAGCTCGCTCTGCTTGGCCGTTCGACTCCGGATGGGCGAATGAGGTGAGGTCGAGTCGGATGCCATGCTCCTCGCAGAAATCAGCCATGGCTCCCTTGGCGAAGTTAGTCCTATTGTCTGTGATGATGCTGTACGGGTAGCCGTACCGATAGATTAGCTTGCGGAGGAACTTGGTAGCGGTTTTCCCGTCGCATTTCTTGACCGGCTTTGCCTCAATCCACTTGGTGAATTTTTCGACTGTGACCAAGAGGTGGGTGTAGCCTGATGGAGTGGTCTTGAATCACCCTACCATGTCGATGCCCACACAGAGAATGGCCACGCGATGGGGATTGTCTTGAGGGTCAAACCAAGGATGTACGTCTGGTTGGCGTACTTCTGGCATCCGACGCAGTGCTAGATGATGTCGACGGCGTCAGCATGAGCGGTAAGCCAATAGAAGCCGTATCGCAAGGCTTTGGCGACTAGCGACCTTGTGCCGGCGTGGTGGCCGCAGTCGCCGGTGTGGATGTCTTGTAGGATCTTGCGACCCTCTTCTAGTTGCACGCACCGTTGGTACACACCTATCACGCTGCGCTTGTGGAGTTCGCCATTGCTGATGACAAAGGACTTGCAGCAGCGCACGATCATCCGTGCCTCAGTCTCGTTGTTGGGTAGGATCTTGTGCTCGAGGTAGGCGACGTAGGGTGCAGTCCAGTCGCTTGGCTCGTGATCATGGCGACCAGGGCGGGTTCGGGCTGCAGCGGTATCCCGATGCCGATCTCCTTCTGGGGGAGACCGACGACTTGTCGATGATGTCGAGGAAGACACCCGGAGGTGGTGTCTGGCGATCCGACCCAATGTGCGAGAGTGCGTGAGCCTGCTCATTCTTGCGCCAGTCGATCCACCCGGTGGAGTATTCGACGACGTAGCCCCCTAGCTGGTCCAACGCTTGGTGGTATGCTATCATATTGGGGGCGACTGCATCATAGGTATCGGTGACTTGGCCATCGACTGCATCAGAGTCGCCGTAGCACTTGAGGCAATTGATGTTCATCTCCTTGGCAGCTCGCATACCGTGGAGGGCCTCGTACTCCGCCATGTTGTTGGTGGCTTAGTGCAGGGCGTGAAGTTGAGCTGTAGCATGTAACGTAGTTTGTCTCCCTTGGGAAGGTGAGTATGATCCCTGCCCTGGTGCCGTCCGAGTTCTTGGAGCTGTCAAAGTGGAGCATCGAGTAGTGGAGGTAGGGCAGCATCTCGGGCTGCTGCGCCTCTTCCCAATCGGCGAGGAAATCAGCTAGAGCCTATGACTTGATTGCCTTGCGCGGTTCGTACTTTATATTGTAGACGCCGATTTCGATGGCCCAGTTGGCGACTCACCTAGTCGCGTCATGGTTGCGGATGATATCTTGCAGCGGGGCGGAGGAGACGACCATGATGGGATGCTCTAGAAGTAATGAGGGAGCCTGCGTTGGGCTCAGAAGACCGCATATACCAGTTTCTGGTACTGCGGGTAGTGTTGCCTCGACTCGGTGAGTACCTCACTGATGTAGTAGACAAGGCGATGTACAGGACGCTCCTTGCCTTCCTCCAGTCACTCGACGACCATCACGGCGCTGATGACTCGAGTGGAGGCCGTGACGTAGACAGACATTGGCTCCTTGTCTATGGGAGCGGTGAGTACTGGTGCTACGAGTAGCACCTCCTTCAGTGCTTTGAGCGCGTTGTCTGATTCATCGTCCCACGTGAATGTGGGGTTCTTCGCATTAGGCGATAGATAGGCATTGCCTTCTTGCCAAGTCGGGGGGTGAAGCGATTGAGGGCCACGACTCACCCAACGAGCTTCTAGACGTCGCGCAGGCACTCGGGTTTTCCAAGTCACGTGATTGTGTTGATCTTGGAGGGGTTTGCTTCAATGCCTTGTTTGGAGACCACGTACCCCAGTAGCTGTCCGGTGGGCACGCCAAAGGTGCACTTCTCCGGGTTGACTTTGATCTTGTACTTCCACAAGTTTGCAAAAGTTTCAGCCAGGTCGGCGAGTAGGTAGCTTTGGCGTGTGGACTTTACCACCATGTAGTCGATGTAGACGTGGATGTTGCGGCCAATTTGGCTCACCAAGCACTCCTGCATACACCGTTGGTAGGTTGCGCCGGTGTTCTTGAGGCCGAACGTCATCACGGTGTTGTAGAAGGATCTGAACATCGTAATGAAAGGCGTTTTCTCCTCATCCTCGATGGCCATCTTGATCTGATTGTAGACAGAATAGGCATCGAGGAAGCACAGCGACTCGGACCCCACGGTCGAGTCGATGATCTAGTCGATGCGTGGGAGGATGAACTCCTCCTTCGGGCAGGCACTATTGAGGTTGGTGTAGTCGATTCACATCCTCCAGGTATTATTCTTCTTTAGGGCCAGGACTAGATTTTCCAGCCACTTGGAGTACTTTATTGGCCAATGAAGCCTGCAGCGAGTAGCCGCTGCACTTCTTCAGCGATTGCCCGGCGGCGCTCTTCATTGAAGGGCTGCAGCGGCTGCTTCATAGGTTGTGCTTTAGGGTCAAAGTTTAATTTGTGCTCAGCAAGTTCCCTCGAGACACCAGGCATGTCAGATGGTTTCCATGCAAAGATGTCACGACTCTCACGTAGGAACTCGATGGGCGTGCTTTCCTATGTAGGTCTCATGTTGGTCCCCACGGTGACCTTCTGGCTCAGTCGCCTGGGACAAGCTCGATGGTACGGGTGTGCGTAGAGGCCTCGAATGTCTCCTATGCCGAGCTGGCTGTGGTCGGCTTCTTTAGGATCGTGGGGTCGTCCTTGTCGATGCCACTCGCATTTTTGGCGAGCTCGTTAGCGTGGTTCGTTTCCTCGGCGATGACAGCGTCGACGAGATTGGCACCGTTGTCCTTGCATTCCACGTCCATGTCAAGGTCGCCGTGGACGGTGATGATGCCGCGTGGCCCTGGGAGCTTCATCATGTTTTACACGTAGTGAGGGGACGCCATGAACTTGGTGAATGCCTGCCGCCCCAGGACGCAGTGCTAGGGGCTGCAGAAGTTCACTAGCTCAAAGACGGTCCGATCGGTGCAGAAGTTGGCTGGTGTGCCGAAGGTGACTGGCAGCGTCACCTTGCCAATCGGATACGCCTTCTGATCGAGGACGATGCCGTGGAAGGTGGTGAGGGTTGATTCGACCATCGACTGCGGAAGTTGCAGTCTCCTGAAGGTGTCCAGATATAGAATGTTGATGGAGCTTCCACCATCCATCAGAGTCTTGGGGAGCCAGTAGTCAACCACTTTGGGCTTGACCACCAGGGCGACTCTCCCGGGGTACTCGATCCACGGCGTGTGGTCCTCGTGGCTCCAGGTGATGCTTTGCTCGGACCAGTTAAGGAAGCGAGGGATGTCGACTTGAGTCACCACGTTGATGGCATGCGGGCGAGCACCTTCTTCTTGCACTTGGTGTCGAGCCCGATGAATGTGTGAAGCAAGCCGGCGGCTTGGTGAATCTGCCAGCATTGCCATTGTACCTTGGCGGGTCGTCGTTGGCTCCCTCATTTGCTCGCCTTGCCTTCTCGATCTCCTTGAGGGAGTTGTAGTCGGCGGTAGTGTGAGTAGCGGGTTTCCCTTCCCTGCTGTGGTACACATAGGGTTAGTAGAGTAATGCCGCGGGGTCAAATTTCGGCCTCGTGGTGTTGTTGGCGCGGTAGTTGCCGCTGTCATGGTAGTTGCCTTCGTCGCGGCGGTATTCCTTGGGGTCGCACTGCCCGTAGCCGGTGTTGGCGATGAAGTCGACTCTCCCTTCACTGCAGCGCTTGCCGGTGAGGCGAGAGTTACTGTAGCACATCTCAGGCTGTCTGCCGTTGTCGTGGCCGCCCGCACGGCGTCGCCCGCTGGACTCGTCATCCGAATCCTGGTTCGGGTCTTCCCCCATGTAGCGCTTGGCAATTTTGAGGAGGTCGGGGATGTTGTCGAGCGTCCGGTAGACCCTCTTGATCTTGGCAACCAAGGGTTCGTACCGGCATGTGTTCTTTAAGCAATGAATCACCGTATCTGGGTGGATTCCAGAGGCGTTGATCCACAGATCCTGCCACCGCTGCACCCAGTGGCGGGTCAACTCGCGTGGTCCCTGGATGCAACGCTCCAGGTCCTCAATGGTGGTGGCTAATGGATCCGATTTTTGCCATCTTCCACTACATTTAAACATTTTATTTTTTGTCAAGCAGTTGCCAAAGAAATCTCAACTTTTGCCACTAATGACTAATAATTGCAAAGATATGCAAATCCCTTCTTTGATTTATGTCTTGCAGGAAATCACGGCTTTTAATGCGAAATAAGGAGTCATAATGAAGGATTTTGAGAAAGTACACACGGCCAAGTAATTGTGATGTTGTACCAAGGCGCTTGAAGGCTTAACGACCACTCGTACGGGCGCAGTCAGCCCGTACCTCCCACCCATACCAGTGGCGACGACTTTGTCTCATCAAACCCTACAACTTTCATGAAGACGCCTATATATTTTGAGGCTCCACCCGCCGGCCAGAGAGCCGCCATTCTCAGATTGCATCACAACACCACCAAAGGAGATCCACACCATTGCTCATCCATTGTTCATCACTTCCCCCATCCATCCATCCACTAGCTATAGCCATTACTTTGTACTTTAGATCTCCTTGTGATTTGGCGACCATTGTAAGAATATTTGATTTCAATCTATGTATTTGTATGATGTTTTCTATCTATGATCTATTTGTTATGACTGAGTAGTCCTCATGGGCTGCAGGTTGGGGAGAAACCTCATAGAGATTATGTGCATATAGATCATAGGAGAATTGTATTTTGTTTGGAATTGTGATTTGTATCTTATGTTTCTTCGTCTCTTGTCTCAATCTATGGACTTGTAGGTACCCAAGATCCCATAGATTGATAAAGGCTTGAGGTGAGATACTTGGTTAGCGGCGATTTCATAGGAACCTAAGTGACAGAAAGGGCAGTACGGTCTTTGCTTAGCGCCCCATTCGGGATTAACAACATCACCACTTAAAGCTTTGATATGTGTTTTACACTTAATAATCGTTTGTAACCCGTGGCTTCGGTGTACTCTCGGTTGGATTAAAAGTCTATTGCTATGCCTACTGCATCACGGGGGATCTAGAATATTAGGATGTGTTGCCCACAAGAGATTATGTCCATACAAACATTATACATGACTATGCTTATTATTATCTTTTATCCCATTTGATGTGCAGTTGCAGGTGGATCTTCAACCCTGGCCTATCTCCATCCATTGATTCAAACCCATTATAAAGTAAACTAGATTGGTCCGGTCAACTAAGGTAAAACGAACAAACAAAGTCTTGTAGATGTGTCCTTTTTTATTACCTTTTAGCAGTGCTTTCTGATGTTCGATTAAACCTAGGTCTTATAGGGAAAAAGCTATTATACTACATCCGTGAATCCGGATCGAAGGTATCAACCCTTTTTCTGGCACCGTTGTCGGGGAAGCAATTTTGCTATACTGGTGAGGTCATTAGAGACCTTGTTTTTAGTTTGATTATTAGTTGTAGTTTAATTCTTGTTATTACTTTGCTTTTCTTTTTATCTATGTGAAAACCCAAAAAAATAGTTACTTGTTGTTTGTTTTCATTACTTAAAAATTACCAAAAAGATAAGAGCCATGGATCAAAAGAGATTAGGGGAGTATGCTACTCCCACTGATGATTTTATTCATGCAGCCATCACTCAGCCTGCAGTTGATGTGGAAACATATGAGATAAAAGCTAACCTTTTAAGTTTGGTTCAACAAAACCAATTTGGGGGTTCATTCGCTGAAGATTCGGGATTGCACTTAAATACTTTTACTGAAATTTGCGACATGATGCATATTAAGGATGTAGATCCAAATGTTGTTAAGCTAATACTCCCTCCATTCCTCAATATAAGGTGTATAGTTTTCTTGCACGAATATTAGCGCACGGGCTGGGAGGGCAAATTTTGTTGCTTTCGGACGTGAATACCCCAAGTGATTGATGTGATACAGAGGGAACATACGAAATATGGGTATCCTCTTTCTCCTTATCGGATTAATTGCCTCCTAAATAAAAGGAACAAATCCCATAATTCTCTATACACCTTATATTATGGGTTTTTTCATAAAAAACTATACACCTTATATTAAGGAACAGAGGGAGTATTGTTTCATTTCTCTCTTAGAGGAAAGGATAAGGATTGGTTGCTAGTGATAGCTTTGAGATTCAACACATTTTTTATGGCTTTTATTGATGGTTTTCTCCCGAATTTGATTGTTTTCTGGCTTTACCTAACGCTAATACTTCGGTAGCGAAGAAAACTTGGTTTTAATGTGTGTTTCAGGTTCTGAACATCAACAGAAGGTTTTAACTAGAGAAACAAAATATTCTGGAGAAAACAAGCGAGTCCCACCTTGGAAGCATGCGAGGGGAGCTCACAAAAGCTTTAACGAGCAACTATACGGCGGGAATATTTTTCCGGCCATATAGTTCCCATGAGTTCCTTACCTCCTTCCACGACGACCACAGGGAGAAAGGTAATATGTGCAGGATAAGCTTCACCATGAACTAGCAGCACTATGACATAAGTTTCGAACAATTTTGCAATGCTTTAAGCTTCCCTCATACTAGGGAGCCCACTGTTACTAACTTCTATAGCGTCACAAGTGGAGAGACTTGGGAGGTTATTTCTGTTAATGGTGGCAGGCACTTTTATCAGAAGAAGATGTCCACCATTTAGAACCCAACCATCTGCTACTACGCTCTATTCCTCGCCAACACATTACTGGGGAGAGGTGACACATGCTCCATGGCCAATGCGAACATGGCGATGATCACCAAGGCTCTCTTCCCCACTTCACCGCAAAGCCCCAGTCCTGCAGCTCTACTCATCCACCATTTTCATCACCAAAGCAACAAGACCAAAGGTGATATTCGCATTGGTGGATTGGTAACCCACCTTGCCTATGCATTAAATATTGTACTACCTATTATGGAACCTGTTGACGGCTCCAAACTCATGGACGTCAAGTATTTGACTGCTTGTGGCTTCCTTGGTGTTTACCATGCTAACCGGAGGCTCCGAGCATATCAATTCAATTATCTTGCTGATGCATAGGGAGAGCAGGTTAAGTTGCCCTACCCCCAAGCCTTCTCGATTGTGGAGAAGGACACTTGGATCATCACCAAGGACCAAGTGTGTAGATCTTGGCCGAGCTCCAGCCTGAGGAAGAGGAAGGTGAAGAAGGAGGATAGCAGGATGAGCAAGAGCAGGAGAAGGAGGAAGAGCAGGGACACAACCGGATTGGGAGGGACAGCAGCAGCAAGGGGGAGCTTGGGACCCGTGGCCCAAACAACCACAACAGGGGTACAACTACGTCCCCTATCAGGAGTTCCAGCAGCTCAACCAGCGCGTTGGGGAGATTGACCACACTCTTCAGGAAGTGAACAAAGATGTGAACACTTTGACTCACAACTTTAGTCACTTCATGACCCACTTCCCCGACTACTACCAGCAGTACCCGCACCAACCGCCAAATGATGGCAACAACTGAGCCTGGCAATAGCCTAAGCTTGGGGGAGGTTTGAGAACCTCCAAACTTTACACTCATGTTTTTATTTCTTCTTTTGATTTATTTTATTTCTTCAAAATTTGCATGTTTATTTTCAGCTTTGCATTTCTAAACTGAAAATAAAAAAAATTATTAGTTGTAACTTTCTGTGCAAGTTCGTTTCTTTGTTTCTCTCGTAGATTGCTTAATTTCAGGTGACTTGGCAATAGGGAAGCATAGAGGGGGTTCGACTCAAATACAAGAATGAAGCAAGTTAGAAGAGGTATCACATTCCTTTCATCATCCTTTCTGCAACCTTGAATTTATCCTACAATTATTTACTCGCTTGCACTGAGGTCGCTCCCCACTTAGCTTGTTATCCTATAAATTCTATTTCTTTGCTAGTGTCTCCTTTTTAGCTCTGAAACTATGAGCAAAGAACTTGGTTAAAAATACTTCCTACATTTTTACAACAAGAAAAAGCATCTGAAAGATAACTTGAGTCCATGTTTAGCCTAAACAATTTAATTTTAGAACTACTCACTTCCATTTGAGCTTAATACAAATAGACTTGATAGTACCCTTTATTGAAATTGCTTGATAAAATGGATGCTTCGAGGTAGTAGAAATTATGCCACTACTTTTTCTAATAATTACCGTAAGATATTGCTTTATGCATGTCATTACAACTTTATCATGCTCCATGGGGAACTATTAACTCTGCTGGCCAACGAACGATCCAAATGTGGGAAACCACTTGATTTCGGCTATTGAGTTATGTAAACGTCTGTAGCAGAAATGCTATGACGGGTAAATTGTTTAGTCTCCCCATGGTTTCACGTTCCAAGTGAAGTTGTAGTACTCCTCTGGCCCATTATTGCTCAACAATTATTTATTGGAATGGTCCCGAGTGCACAACACAACCCAATTAAACATGATAAAAATAGTGGCATGATTTCTCTATGAAAGAGCTGAAGTTTGAAAGGCAAAAGAAAAGAATGAGGTGCTTTGATAGTCTTGAAATTTTGACATGGGAGTAGATGAGTTGTTCTTAAATTAAATGTTTTGATGCCAACTTGAGTACTCTTAATTGGTTAAACAAACAAGAACAAAAAGTCTTCATCTCTCCATAAAGAGAGGCAACAAAAGAATTTGTCTCACTTTCTTAGCTAAACTTTCAACACTTGCTTGGGCATATGATTTATTTGCTAACAAGATATACGTGGTTAGGAAGTGGACTCAGTGCAATCTTTTGAATAGTTGTATGATCATATTTAAGATTGCAGGGATTGTGGAGAAAAGAATTTGACACCAATTCAAACTTGTGAGTTCCTTTATTTTCAGTCTCGAATCTCCGCTATTCTTCCTTATTTCCTTGTCACTCGAGGGCGAGCAACATCTAAGCTTGGGGGAGTTGATAGTTGTGAGGTTTGACACATTTTTGATGGCTTTTATTGATGGTTTTCTCCCGAATTTGATCGTTTTCTGGTTTCACCTAACGCTTATACTTCGGTAGCAAATAAAACTTGGTTTTAATGTGTGTTTTAGGTTCTAAACATCAACAAAAGGTTTTAACTAGAGAAATGCAATATTCTAGAGAAAACAAGCGAGTCCCACCTTGGAAGCACGCGAGGGGAGCTCACCGAAGCTTTAACGAGCAACTATACGGCGGGAATATTTTTCCGGCCGTATAGTTCCCGCCATATAGTTGCCACCGCCTCTGTCTTGTCAAAAGGGACAACTTCCGTGAAGGGACCGAGGATGAAAACACAACATAGCAGCTGCAATACCATCCAGAAGGTAGAAAGAAGAGATATGGAGAAGAAGGGGAAGACATTCTTTATCTCGTTCCACGATCTTCAACCTCCAAGCCAATACACCCCATAGCCACTACTTGTACTTGAGAGAGAGAGAGGGATCTCCACCTTGCAAGACTAGGGTTTGAGATTGTTTCTTCCCATCTTGAATTGTGTTGGATATTTTTCTATTCTTATTATGGATCTCCATGGTAATACGAAGACGAATTCCCTTTATTCAATTATATTGATGATCAATTCTTATCTCATGTGTGAGTAATTCCTTTGGGCATGGGAGATGTAGGGGATTGGTGAGATGTGATGTGCCTTCATATATTTTCCATTAATTTGTGATTGATTCTAATTACTATATTATGTGTGCTTGACTATCTGTGGGATGCCTAATGCTTGTTGTCCAATTAAGGTAACAAACAACATGATGCTTTGTTCTACATAGATAAGATATTGTTCGCTAGTGGACCAGCGACCCTCGGGTGACACGGGGATATCAATGGAAAGCTAGTAGACTCGAGGATAACGAGGAACCATTGTGCTTATTGCATTAGTCCGATCCAAGGAGCTTAGTCGCTAAGCGACCTGAAGGGTCTTAATCGTCTAGTGTCTGACCATGGTTTTGGTAACAGGTGATACATTGGAAATGTATATATAATTTTTGATGTTCCATGCTTGGTTTTATCTACTTTCTTATGTTTTGTCCACACTTTGGAGTACTTTTCATATGATTTCTTGGACTAACCTATTAACAAGAGCCATAGTGCCAATTGCCTGTTTTCTGCTGTTTTTGGTTCCAGGAAAGTCAGAAAATCAATATTCTCGGAATTGGATGGGACAAAAGACAAAGTTCCTATTTTACCGGAAGACTCACGGCGCCAGAAGCAGAGACAGAGGAGGGCCAGGGCCTGGCCACACCATATGGTGGTGCGGGCTAGCCCTGGCCACGCCACCAAGTGGTGTGGGCCCCCTGGCACTCCACCGACCTTGCCTCTTCGCCTATAAGAAGCCTCCTGATGCATAAACCCTAGATCGTCAATCAGAAATCCACGAAAAGTTCTGCAGCGCCGCCGCCACCGAAGGGGAGATTCGGGGGACAGAAAGTCTCTGTTCCGGCACCCTGCAAGACGGGGAAGTGCCCCCGGAGCCATCTCCATCGATCTCCACCACCATCTCCATCGCCATTGCTGATTCCCATGATGATGAGGGAGTAGTTCTCTCTCGAGGCTAAGGGTTCTACCGGTAGCTATGTGTTCATCTCTCTCTCTATGCATGATCTTATTGAGATCATGAGCTTGTAATCTATAGATCTACCTTGCTACTCAAGTGCTTTAATAGATCTCTGCTCTCCCCATGTGTGTGAAAGTGATAGCGTGCACACCATGGTGGCACTTAGGCTAGAGATTACAAATACTTGTTATGAGTTATATTTGGAGTTGGATGTATTTATGAAATTGTGGTGTTTGTTGGAACCATCTAGTGCTCAAGGTGACAGTGTGGGGTTTTCTAGATGGGAAAGGCTTACTTTGAGGTGTGCTGTTATAGCCCTACCATGGATTAGAGTGTCCAACCAGAGAGTAGTTAAGAGTAGTATCATAAAGAGAATATATTTATATGAGAGTGTTCACTAGTGAAAGTATGATCCCTAGGCCTTGTTTCTAAGTATTGAAACTTCGTTTGCAATTAGATCTATTACATGTTTGCTTGCTTTCATCTTTATTTCAGTTTTACTTTAGTCTTTTCCACGTCATCAAGCTATTTTCTATCACCGTTACCACTTATAATTATCCATACCACTTGTATTTCACTATCTCTTCTCCGAACTAGTGCTATACACCTGACAAGTGTATTGGGTGTGTTGGGGACACAAGAGACTTCTTGTATCTTGATTGCAGGGTTGCTTGAGAGGCGATACCTTTGACCACTTCCTCCCTAAGTTCGATAAACCTTGGGTAATCCACTTAAGGGAAAACTTGCTACTGTTCTACAAACCTCTGCACTTGGAGGCCCAACAACTGTCTACAATAATAGAAGTGCGTAGACATCAAGCTAATTTCTGGCGCCGTTGCCGGGGAGGTAAGGTAAAAGGTACTCACATCCTCTGGTATGAGTGCTCGAAGTTATTTCCTTTAGATTATGCAATTTTGTCTTTTTGTTTCTTGTTTTCACTAGTTAGGCTTAATGGAAAACAACAACAAAATTAGAGAGCTTTTTACTATGTTTCCTAAGTTAGAACTTGAATTGTCTGAAAAGAAAATTAAAAAACCCATGGAACTTTCTTTGCATGCTAATAGCAATGTTATTAGTATGAATCTTTTGAACACCATTGTTACTAATGCTATGGAAACGTCTAAGCTTGGGGAAGTTGGTTTTTATGAAAATGATCTTTTTAGTTCCCTAGCTTTAAAGAATAAAAGTTGCTCTGGTGATACTTTATCTCCCATATGTGGTAATTCTAATGATACTTGTGATATTTTAAATCCACATACTGAAAGGATCCCTTTTAAAATACCTATAAAAATTGTTGAACGTGTTATGAATAACTGCTATTTTGGAGATGGAACTGTCCATCCTGGTGATCATTTACTCTTTATACATGAATTATGCGAGTTGTTCAAGTGTGCAGGTATTTCAATGAACCAAGTCAAGAGGAAGCTATTCCCTATTTCACTTAAGGGCAAAGCAAGGGAGTGGTATGAGCTACTAGATGATCCTCATCATTTGGAGTGGAAGGAACTTGAATCTCTCTTTTACTCTAAATTTTATCCTCCTCATGAAATTCATAAAGATAGGAGTTATATTTATATTTTTCATCCTCATAATGTAGAAAGTATTGCCCAATCATGGGGGAGATTGAAGTCACTAATGCTCAAATGTCCCATTCATGAGCTCCCCAGGAATATTGTTATTAATAATTTCTATGCAAGGCTTTCAGGACATTACAAGGACTATCTAGATACTTGTTTAGAGGGATCCTTCACGAGTAAGGAGGTCAAAGCTAAGTGGGATCTTCTTGAAACAATTCAAAGCAATACCGAAGATTGGGATAATAACAAAGGTAGACCAGGTATAAACTATGAGTATGATTGCATTAAGTCTTTCGCTAAAACTGCTGATTTTCAAGAGCTTAGTGCTAAATATGGTCTTGATCCTCAAATTCTTATTGATTGTTTTAAAACCTTTTCTTCTCATATTAATGCTCCTAAAGAAAAATGGGACATGTATCATGAGCCTTTTAAAGACACTTGCATGGAAAATGAAATTGTTATTAATGATAGCAATAAACATGCTCAAACCTCTAAAAGTACTACTTCTTATAAGCATGTTAATTTTTGTGGAATACATAGACCTTGTGAGAATAATCAAATTGAATAAGAATATTGTATCACCCAAAGGAATGAAAAAACTAGAACGTGGTATAGGGCTCTAAATGATCTTGGTAAAAAAGTTTGTGCCCTCTACCCTTTTATTTGTGAACTTTGCTTTGAAGTGGGTCATTTCAATTTTCATGCTCAGGCCATAATAATAGCCCTTCTAATCCAATGAGTACTGCAAGTTTGTATTGTGATGACATGATCACTCCTAATCAGCATGATGAACTTACATTATTTTTGGGATGTGAAGAGTTATCAAGAAAAACCTCTTTGGTAGATATGAGTGCTTTTGATATGAATAGTGTCCTGCATGGTTGTCATCTTTATTGTGTTGATAATTGCCACACAAACACTTACATACAAAATATTATAGAAGATGAGATTTTACCAAAATATGATATGACTAATATGTGTTTTGATCTTATTAATGAAAAGAAGGAATCCTCCAAAGTTTCTTCTATTGTCTCTAATAATAAACTAGGGTATATGGAGAAGCTTCCTTTCAAGCCTCTCCCTCCTGAAGAGAAGAAGATAAAGAAGAAAAGGAGGAGTAAAAGGAGGGAGGAAACGGTATTTCCCCTAAGCATGTAGCTCCTATTATAGTTTTTGATGAGTCTAAACTCGATGATGTTCCTATGCCTGTTACCTATAGTAGTGATCATGATTAGGAAAAGCACACTTCTTTTGATATTGAAAATCTCTTTGGTACCAATTCTGAAAATGATGATATTAATAATTGATGTACTATTAGTGCTATCCATGATCCTTCCAATGATGACATGTTTACAAATGAACACACTTGGGAAGATAACTATTCTATTGCTTATGATGATGCTATACCTCCAATATACGATGATTGCAATGATGAATATGATATTTTCAGTCCACCTACTATTGAGGAGGAAATTAATTATGATTACAATATGCCTCCTATATTTGATGATTATGGTGATGAGAATAATAATGATAGTTATTTTGTTGAATTTGCTCCCACTACAATTAATAAGAATGACTATGTTTATGTGGAGAGTATTAATTCTTTTATGCATGTGGCTCTTGATAAGAATGTTTTATGTGATAGCTATATTGTTAATTTTATTCATGATGCTACTAAAAGTTATTATGAGAGAGAGAAACATGGTTTTATGTGTCTCAACAATATTAAGTTTCCCCTCTTTATGTTGAAAGTCTTGAAGTTGCACTTGTTTTGCTTTACTATGCTTGTTGCTTTGTGCTTTCATGACTTGTTTCTTTACAAGACTCCTATGCATAGGAAGTGGGTTAGACTTAAATGTGCTTTGAATTTGCTTCTTGATGCTCTCTTTTACTTCAATTCATATTTCCTATGTGAGCATCTTTTCAAACTATCATGCCTAACTTAAAGGCGTTAAAGAAAAGTACTTATTGGGAGATAACCCAAAAGTTTTATTGAGTCTTGGAAGTTATTACCTCTGTAATAACCGCTCCTTATCCTTTTTATTTGCTTTTTGTGCCAAGAGTAACCTCTAATGAGAGAGAAGTAATGATTGGAAAAGTTGCTGTCCCGAAACAGATTTCTGTGCTTCATCGTAAAAATCCGTGTAAAATCTCTGAACGTCTTTTTGAGGCGTGACTTTTTCTGCTTCTACCCCAGGTTGTTATCTAACTTTCGTTAGTTCAACACTTTTTGATTTGAGCAACATAAGGTCTTCGAAAAAATTCGTCTTTACCTGCTGGTCTGTTTTGACAGATTTCTGCCATTTTCTACATTTGCTTCTTGTTGGTTCCTTTTTGAGTTATTTTGGGGAATTGAGATTTTTGAGGGAAGTGCTTAAGTAGCTAGTGTTCTAATGGAATTTTATTGGTGTTGGAACTGAACCTTAAGACTTATTATCTTGAGTGTACTAATGTTGCTAATAAAGATTGTGTGAAGTTTTGTATGAAGGAAAAATTTCAGGTGTATGGAAGGAATGAGTAATGAGATGAAGGATGGACTAAAGCTCAAGCTTGGGGATGCCACGTGTGTCACCCCAAGAAATATCCAAGAAGTACAAGCGTCAAAGCTTGGGGATGCCCAAGGCATCCCCTTCTTCATCAATAAAAATCCCAGGTTTCTTCCAAACGCTTCATTTTTATTATTTCATGCACAATTGTGTTGTTCTTGGAGCGTCTCCTTTTTCGTTTTTGTTTTCGTTTTGGTTTTCATTTGCTTTGTTTGCTTAGTTTTCTTAATAAATTGGTTGGACCCCCTCTTTTATACATTGGTTTGCAAATAGTTTGGTTTGGATTGGAAAAGAGTAGGAAAGTTCGTGCTTATGTGGTAAAAAGAGCTCGTTTTTGACTGTGGCCTATGCTCTGTCATGCCATGCTTGAGATTGTTTTGGCTTTATGCTTAGTATTCTTTGCTGTAGCATGACTTGTTATAAACAATTGAGATTGCTTAATGTGCCTTGGATGAATCATGCGTTGTTTTAGCATATTAAAGCATAGTATAGTGGTATTCTCCTTTGATGCTTTATTTGGGTTGACTTGGCGCATGCTCACACCATGTTATGACTATCCCAAGTCACCATTAGCCTTTATGATCCTTTAGTTTTCAACTTGTAGTATCACTTTATGCTTTGATCAATGATGTTTTGTCGCTCTGCATGATTATGGCCATTATTGCTCTCTTAGTTTGTTGCTCCCAGTCTTTTGCTAGCCTCCGCAACCAAGTATGAGTTCCACTCATGCATCCAACTCCTTAAACCAAGTTATTCCAAAGAGTCCACCATACCTACCTATTAGCATTTTCTATTCCAACTATATTCATGCTTTTGTTTACCTTCTGAAATAAACTTGTTATGAGAAAACTAGTGATTAAAGCTCTCATGAACTTGATGGCACACTTTACTTTTCTTGCCCTTAATAAACTTGAACCATTGTGTCGTCTATGTTGTATATGCTTGCACTTATTTGTTGGGGATTAGCAGAACCATGCTTTCATGGGGAACGCTTTCAACATTGCACTTGGTACTTGTACCTAGTTCATATCATGCTCTTTTGTATATGGATGTCGTCAGTGTGAAATGAAAGGAGAGCTTGTAAGTCCATGGAGTTATGTATATGTGTTAGAGAAACGCCTGGGCCGCTGGTCTAATCCATGCTGACATGGTGGAAACCTGCAGCGTAACCATAATGAGCTGTCTATGAAGCATTCTTCTTATGAAAAAAAGAGTCCTATATTGAGAAAAAAGAGAAAAGGAAAAAAAGACAGATTATGAAAAGAGGAAATAGAGAAAAAAGCACCATATTCCCATGGTAAATAAGAAGATTGCTGAGATGCTTGTTGTCTGCTTGCCTTGTCATTTTGATATGGGGATTCTTCCGTATCATCGGGCAAGGGGTACCCCGTTGGCGGTTCTCTATGATACACATGTACTTACTATGACAAGAACTTACCGGTAACTAAACTTGAGTAGCATGAGGAGCGGCCCTCGTATTCAAGGGACATGAGATTTCCAACTTATACTTCGTCAAGCATATATACCATAGTTTGTTCACTTTAACCTTAATCACTTCAAGATGCTTATGATAGGGGCAATGAGAGATGAAAGCTATAAGTACCATAATTTTTGGAAGCTCTTTATGAGACTTGAATCCCTACTTCCTTTTATGAAGGCCTTTCTTCCACCATTATATTGAGTCTCCACCTTCTATCTTTATGCACTTACTTTGAGAGCATAGTGGCCATTCTTAGTTCTATGTGCATTGTCCCAAGATTAGTTGATTGATGCATAACTTGATATTGCTTGTTTTAAACTATTTGTATCTAGTCACTCTTATGAACTTTGAAGGTGTCCTATGCATTTATATTTGCTACTCTATGAGGGACAAGCTGAATGTTATTATGCTATGTTTTCTTTATGTGAAACAAACAAACGTCTTGCAAAGAATTGTTATTCATGAATCTTTTGTTTGTGCCTTTTCATGTTGCATCATAGTTTCTTTGTCTTATTGTTAGAACTTTGTCTTTCATGTTATGATTGAAGTACTATGATCCTAGCTTTGAATGTTTTACAAATACTTTGATCAAGTTTATGATGGTGCATGTCACCTCAAAAATTATTCTTTCTTTTTATCACTTACCAACTCGAGGACGAGCAGGAGTTAAGCTTGGGGATGTTGATACATTGCAAATGTATCTATAATTTTTGATGTTCCATGCTTGGTTTTATCTACTTTCTTATGTTTTGTCCACACTTTGGAGTATTTTTCATATGATTTCTTGGACTAACCTATTAGCAAGAGCCACAGTGCCAGTTGCCTATTTTCTGCTGTTTTTGGTTCCAGGAAAGTCAGAAAAGCAATATTCTCGGAATTGGACGGGACAAAAGCCAAAGTTCCTATTTTACCGGAAGAATCACGGAGCCAGAAGCAGAGACGGAGGAGGGCCAGGGCCTGGCCACACCATATGGTGGCGCGGGCTAGCCCTGGCCGCGCCACCAAGTGGTGTGGGCCCCTGGCACTCCACCGACCTTGCCTCTTTGCCTATAAGAAGCCTCCCGATGCATAAACCCTAGATCGTCCATTAGAAATCCACGAAAAGTTCCACAGTGTCGCCGCCACCGAAGGGGAGATTCGGGGGGCAGAAAGTCTCTGTTTCGGCACCCTTCCGGGACGGGGAAGTGCCCCCCGGAGCCATCTCCATCGATCTTCACCACCATCTCCATCGCCATTGCTGATTCCCATGATGATGAGGGAGTAGTTCTCTCTCGAGGCTAAGGGTTCTACCGGTAGCTATGTGTTCATCTCTCTCTCTATGCATGATCTTATTGAGAGAATGAGCTTGTAATCTATAGATCTACCTTGCTACTCAAGTGCTTTAATAGATCTCTGCTCTCCCCATGTGTGTGAAAGTGATAGCGTGCACACCATGGTGGCACTTAGGCTAGAGATTACAAATACTTGTTATGAGTTATATTTGGAGTTGGATGTATTTATGAAATTGTGGTGTTTGTTGGAACCATCTAGTGCTCAAGGTGACAGTGTGGGGTTTTCGAGATGGGAAAGGCTTACTTTGAGGTGTGCTGTTATAGCCCTACCATGGATTAGAGTATCCAACCGGAGAGTAGTTAAGAGTAGTACCATAAAGAGAATATATTTATATGAGAGTGTTCACTAGTGAAAGTATGATCCCTAGGCCTTGTTTCTAAGCATTGAAACTTCGTTTGCAATTAGATCTGTTACATGTTTGCTTGCTCTCATCTTTATTTCAGTTTTACTTGTCTTTTCCACATCATCAAGCTATTTTCTATCACCGTTACCACTTATAATTATCCATACCACTTGTATTTCACTATCTCTTCGCCGAACTAGTGCACCTATACACCTGACAAGTGTATTGGGTGTGTTGGGGACACAAGAGACTTCTTGTATCTTGATTGCAGGGTTGCTTGAGAGGCGATACCTTTGACCACTTCCTCCCTGAGTTCGATAAACCTTGGGTAATCCACTTAAGGGAAAACTTGATGTTGTTCTATAAACCTCTGCACTTGGAGGCCCAACAACTGTCTACAAGAATAGAAGTGCGCAGACATCAACAGGCTAGTAGGATTATTGAAGTTGGGATGAAATCTATCAAGAGGAGTTCCGGCTAATTATGGGTTGCTCGCCTACACATATATTTATAAGATTATGATTGTTACATTTATCACTCGTCCACCTAGAACAGTCACTATCACCATGAACTGGATCTCCCCGCGCCTTCTTTTGCCATCTGCAGGAAACAACAAACAACAAAGTCGTTCTTTACTTTTATGCTTTATATTTCTGAAGTTTACATTTTCGTTATATTTAAATACATCTCATTTAATCAAAACCCAATTCCTTATTTCAACACTTGCAGTCAATTCACTCGAAGACCTGTGACAACTTCGAGTGTGATAGAGACTTCACCCATAAACACTTACCTTTGGGCTCCCTGTGGGATGGATATCTGAACTTCGAAACTAGCTACAAACGATATGTGCTCTTGCAGACATCAGCTAGCTCTACCAAAGGGCACTATTAAATCTTGGGAGGAATGTACTAATTTGTTTATGACTAAATCCCCCCCCCCCCCAGCTAAGACTATGCAGCTAAGATCCAACATTATAAGCTTTATACAAGAAGACCGTGAGCCACTAGCACTTGCGTGGGAAAGGATGAAAGAAGCCATAATGAACTGTCCTAGTCATGTGATGGAAGAGTGGCTTATATTACATTTGTTTTATAATGGTCTTAACCCAATGTCTAAGTCTATGTTAGATACTGCAGTAGGAGGAACGATCATGGGAAAGCAAGTGAGTGTTGCAAAGAAATTACTTGATGATATGCAAAATAACCATGCCCAATGGCATGTGGAAAGAACCTCGAAGAGAGTAAGTTCAATTACCGAGGTAAATAATGAAGAGCTTACATCTAAGGTAGATGAGTTGCTTAGCTTAGTAAAGGGTAAGGAAGAAACCCAAGTTAATGCTATCACTACCAATGTTAATGATGTTAATTTTATAGCTCGCACTCCTTTTAATCCTGCATGGAAAAATAATTATGCTTCCAATGTTCAAAAATATCACACTAATCCTGTAGGAGCTCCTTATAATAATTATGATAATACTAATGGAGCAAATCATGGCAATCTCCCATTTGAGCAATCCATTAGAACATTTATACAATCTCAAACCGAGCAAAATAATATGCTTATTAAGATTACAGAGAACCATGAAAGTAATATAGGAAGATTATCTAACCAGGTCGTTGCAATTAGAAATGATGTGCAGGATCTACAGGAAAGAACAAAGACCGTGGAGGCTTAGCTGGGTAAGGTAGCCGAGAGCCAAGCTCTCATACTAGCAAAATTCGCTGGAAAACCCGAGCCAAATCGTGTAGAAGATATCAAGATGACGAGGGTGGTAAACAATGAAGAAAAACCTGAAGAGCTGGATTATAGCAACGCGCCAACACCGGAAAATACCGTGGAAGATCTATTGAAGATGATCACCATTAAGAATATAGGTATAGAACAAGGTAATGATGCTATGTACCAAAAATTTATACAACAAGTAGCATCTAATGTCCGTGATTTAGAGATGGAGTATAAAAGACTAGCTGATAAGCTTCCAGCTAAGCAAGATGATATATTTTAGCCCACTATTAAAATTAAGTTGGGAGTTAATGAGATATCCACACTTTGTGATCTTGGTGCAAGCGTCTCAACAATTTCAAAAAGCCTATTCGATAAGTTAAACTTGGGGAAATTTGTTACAACTGAATTGAGACTCCATCTAGCTGATTCAACTTAAAACAAGCTGTTGGGATAAAAGAAAATATAGTTGTTGAAACTAAAGGTAGTCTCGCTCTTATTGATCTTGTTATTGTGGACATGCCTGAAGATCTCATAGCACCAATAATTCTAGGTAGGACATTCCTAAGAACTATTAAAGCTTTGATAAATTTACATGAACCGAATGTGAGAATAGGGCTACCATCTAGAGATCCTTTTGTAGTCCACTTCCCTAGGAAGAAGAAGGCCAAGCCTAATGATGATGATGGTGTAATTACTTTAAAAGCAAACTACTTTGGAGTGGGTGTTCCACTTCACAAACCTAAGTGATTGCCATCGAGGTCAAGCTAATTGACCTTAACTAGAAGTGCTTCATGGGAGGCAACCCATGTGAAATAAATTTCTTCCTTTATGTATTTTCTATTGTGTTAGTTTTGTTTTTGTTTTTAATAAAGAGTGTTCAAGAAGACCTATGGAGAGAGGAAAATAAACAAGGTAATCCTCTATATTTTATTTTACTAACACATGGCCTAAGAAGTATTGCTGGATCATTACTTAGTATTTCTGCTGTTATCAAGTCCTTTGATAAGATGTGCAAAGGCGCACGGAGCTACTAATCAAATTCCTTGAGTTTTGTAGTTCACGGTGTTCGTAACGACCACTGGTACGGCCAGAGAGGACTATACCGTGCGTCCGTACCACCTCAAGACAAAGGGAGATAAAAAAAATTGATGTTTGCCGAAGGCACCAGTGCCGATAACGACCACTAGTACGGCCAGACACGCCCGTACCGCGTGCCCGAACCTTACCCCGAGCAAATATCAGATTTCAAGCAAAGTCACCGTATAGTTAACGACCAGTAGTTTGGGCGAGTGACCATACCGCGCGTCCGTACCAAGTGCACCGCCTGGGAGCAGTCGTTGCCCCCAAGGTAAGTCACCCGGTACGGGCGGGCTCCGGCCATACCACCTGCCCGTACCACGTACGCGGGCGCCATATGCACCCCGAGGAGGTAACCTAAAAATCCCCAAATCAATTTTTCTCTTTCAGCTTCCTCCAAACTCCAAACAACCTCCATTGGATCTTCAAATTTTTTTAATCTTTCTTCGATTCTTCGCACTCATTTGATCTAACGTATGATTCTCCTCCGATCCTCAACTTATTTGTGCAAAAGCTTCACTCATTCATTCATCATTGTCAATCTAGACATAGGTCTTGTTCTTGATTCAATCTTGATATTGAGTATGCGTAGCATTGTTTTTAGAGGAGTTTCTTTTGTAGTTAGTGTAGAGAATCCCTTATGCTATGTTTCTATTGGACCAAAAAAATTATTAGCAATCTTTATTTACTTTGTCTTGTTTTATTTATTAGATGAACACGAGGGGTCATACACATGAGATGGCTGTGGAATCCTCCGCACCACCCGTTGATACGTTGACCCCCCGAGTCAATTGGTATCGAGCTCACCGAGGAGTTCCAACTGAGCCGTTTTGATCATCTCAAGATTTGGGAGATCAAGTCCACCAAGTGGGCATGTCCTTATATCCTGAACCAACTTGGCATTCGTGCTGATTTCGATTTACTTTGCAACAATGTTGGTTTGTACAATTTTGTCTTTCAGGATGTTGCGACGTATCGCCGCTTACCGCTTGAGTTCTTCAGCACCTTGACGCACATGGTGGATTCTTATGGTTGTTCCGAGGAACAAAGGCCCGGAGTTGATCGAATCAAAATCCACCTTATGAACTGTGAGTACACTTTGACACTCAGCTAATGGGCTCAATGCTTTCGGTTTACCAACAACAACACCGATGTACGCACAACTACTTCTGTTTTAGATCCTTCCCCTTCACAATAATTTAATTTGATGAGAATTTGTGGAAACATACCCAAGGGGAACCAAATTGACCATCCTGATATTCGATATTTATTCTATGTGATTACTAACACACTTCAGGCATGTGGTGAGTTTATTAGAGTTAATGAGGAGGACATGTTGATCCTTGCAAAAGCTGCTTTTATCAACTATAACTTAATGCCAAATTTGGGCACTCTACTTGTGTTTTACCTTAAGCATCAGGCTCCTCAATCTCGAGGACCCATATGAGGAGGAGGATTTGTGACCGTTCTTGCACACGCACTTTGCATCAACCTAGGTAACATCCAACCGTTGACTGGAAGTAACCGTCTCGGTGTTTCTACTCTAAGAGCATGTGGTATGATTTCTAAAAATCATGGTAGATATTTCTTCAATATACCTGGAGCGGATCACTTGATCAAAGCTTCTTTTCCTAACGGTTTATTCTCTATCGAGGATGGGCATTCGCGTTATGACGCGCAAGTTGAAGCTAATCTACCCCAACAAGAAATATCAGTGGTAGGAGGAGAAGATGAAGAAGTAGAACAAGGAGGACCCGAACAAGATGTGCAGCCACCAAACTACTACAAAACCTATGAAGACATTTATGTACTCGAAGGAAATATTCAAAACATGAACAACCTCTCCATCAACCTTCGAGATGCCACTACAAGCCTCGCCACCCAGTTCCATGATTCGAGCAGCCAATGGAATGTGGGAGATAATCCATCGCCACCACAATGAGCAACAAAAGAGCTTGCAAAAGCCTGAGCTTAGGGATGTGTTCTCCCGCCAAATTTATTTGTGTAATAATGAGGTTGTACTCCAGCTCCTTGGGAGCTTTCAAACACTTGTGTTGGCTTGTTCCAACACTTTGCTTTTTTCCTTTGCTTCTTAATTTGCTTTCGTTCTAGTTTATTTGTTTTCCTTTATTTTTATTTTCTTAAACCCTTGCTTGGTCGCAAGTTCTTTTCTATTCTTTAATCCCTATCCTCAAAAATACAAAAAGATTTCTCTGTTTTTTCCTTTTTTTCGTAAACATGGATTCATACTTTGCCTCTTTGCTTTAATATCATTACGAGAGTAATCGTGTTTGAGTTTTGAAGGAACACATCCCTATAAGGAAGAGGATCATGAAGTCACTTATGAGAGGTATGTCCTATGTCTCCCACTTATGAAGTTTGAGTTGTTTATCTTAGTTGGTTGATTTGCTAAGATGCCATGCTACCGGGAAGTAATTTAATATGGTTAGAGTAAGGCTTTTTATTGGTATGATGATTATTTGTTGAAGCTCTTGCTCTAGTTCTTTTAGTTACCCAAGTCTTGCCTTGGAAATAATATTGCCAAACAAGTACAATAAGAAAAAGTCTGAAATTTACGACTTGTTTGATGAATGATTGTCTTGAGAGTTTACCCTTAATGATACTTAACCCCATAGATATTTTGATAGTCTTGACGACACTCATGGAAGGAGTTATTTGATTGAAATAAAGTCTAGTGGTAATTGTGATGCATGCCAAAGCTAACCTTGTGGATCAAACCACGATACTAGCTCAAAAAAAGAGAAAAAGAAGTGAGACAGCTTTGATCTATATCTCTAATGCATACCTTTGGGATGCCAACAACTCCTCTCAATTTTGAACGATTTATGGTATAACCCCGGATTTCGAATATGAGTTGATGACATGAGTGGCATCCGCGTCAAGGTATGGGCAAAATATTGGTACTCTCAAAGGTTGTGCAAACACTTGCAAAAGAAACAAACAGTGATCCTTGAAAAAAATGAATGAAAGAAAAAAAAGATATCTATGAGGATCCACATAACAAGTCCTTGGCATGGTCTCATTACTACTTTACAAATTTTTCTTGAAAGAAAATGATTGGATTAGAAGAGTTTTTGATAGACTTGATTTATTGATGTGGGTGTAAATAAGACACTTCATTGTTATACTACTTGGGACAAGAAACTCTCTTACTCAATTATGCTATTTAAACATTCTAGTGTTCCTTGGCAAGCTGAGAGTTAATTAGAGGAATTGGATTGATTGCTACGCTTCTAGTTACTTATACTTATATTGAACTTTACTTTTATTATCTTGACTTACCGAAGCTTGTATAGTATTATTGTCATCTCTCTAACTTTGATAAGCTTCGCAAATGAATGAAGTGTTAAGCACATACGACTACCGACTGTAAGTGAACTCTTATTCTCGTTGTTTCAAGTTTAAACAATGAATTCCTTATAGTTCTTTTGGTTATTCTTGCTCGAGGACGATCAAGGTTTGAGCTTTGGGGAAGTTGATGGCTCCGATTTTTGCCATCTTCCACTGCGTTTAAACATTGTTTTTGGTCAAGCAATTGCCACCGAAACTCTCAACTTTTGCCACTAATGACTAATAATTGAAAAGATGTGCAAATCCATTCTGTGATTTATGTTGTGCATGAAATCACGGCTTTTAATGCGAAATAAGGAGTCATAATGAAGGATTTTGAGGAAGTACACACGGCCAAGTAATTGGGATGTTGTACCAAGGCGCGAGAAGGCTTAACAACCACTGGTACGGGCGCGGTTCGCCCGTATCGCCCACCCATACAAGGTAGTGACGGCTTCGTCTCGTCAAACCCTACAACTTCCGTGAAGACGCCTATGTATTTTGTGGCTCTAGCCGTCGGCCAGAGAGCCGCCATTCTCGGATCGCATCACAACACCACCAAAGGAGATCCACACCATTGTTCATCACTTCCCCCATCCATCCATCCACTATCCATAGCCATTACTTTGTACTTTAGATCTCCTTATGATTTGGCGAGCATTGTAAGAATATTTGATTTCAATCTAAGTATTTGTATGATGTTTTTTATCTCCGATCTATTTGTTATGAGTGAGTAGTCCTCACGGGCTACGGGTTGGGGAGAAACCTCGCAACGATTATGTGCATCTAGATCATGGGAGAATTGTATTTTGTTTGGAATTGTGATTTGTATCTTTTGTTTCTTCGTCTCTTGTCTCGGTCTGTGGACTTGTAGGTACCCAAGATCCCATAGATTGATAAAGGCTTCAGGTGAGATACTTGGCTAGCGGCGATCTTATAGGAACCTGAGTGACAGAAAGGGTAGTACGGTCTTCGCTTAGCGCCCCATTCGGGATCAACAACAACATCACCACTTAAAGATTTGATCTATGTTTTACACTTAATAATCGTTTGTAACCCGTGGCTTTGGTGTACTCTCGGTTGGATTAAAAGTCTATTGATATGCACGCTGCATCACGGGGCTCTAGAATATTAGGATGTGTTGCCCACAAGAGATTATCTCCATACAAACATTATACATGACTATGCTTATTATTATCTTTTATCCCATTTGATGTGCAGCTGTAGAAGGATCTTCAACCCTAGCCTATCTCCATCCATTGATTCAAACCCATTATAAAGTAAACTATATTGGTCCGATCAACTAAGGTAAAATGAACAAACAAAGTCTTGTAGATGTGTCCTTTTTTATTACCTTTTAGCAGTGCTTTCCGAGGTTCTATTAAACCTAGGTCTTCTAGGCAAAAAGCTATTATACTACATCCGTGAATCCGGCGCAGGTGTAGGAGCCCTTGAAGTGCCCGACGAAGGCGTCTCGCATGTCCTCCCACGAGTCAATGCTATTATTGGGGAGGGTGTTGATCCACTGGCGAGCCGCTCCCTCCATCATCAGCGGGAGGTAGCGAGCGGCGAGTAGGTCAGTGTGGCCGGCGATTCCCATCACCATGAGGTACATGTCGATCCATACCGATGGATCATACATAGGGTCATACTTATCGATGTCCTTCGGTGCTTTGAAGGCGGAGGGGTACTTCTCGCCTCGAATCATTAGTCTGAAGCACTATGGGCCGATTAGGCTGAGGGAGCCCCTTGGCTCGAGCTCGCCGTGGTTGGTGAGGGTATTCCTCAAATCGTTTGGCTGGCGAGTGCGCCAGGTTTGGTTGTTGAGGATGTGGGTCCGTGTGTCGATCGGTTGACCATTGGTGGTGACCGTGTTGTTCACGGGTCACGTCTCGTTGGTGGATAGTGCGGGGTTCACCGCCCGAGGTTGGAGCTCCTGGGGCTCGGGTAGGGGCAGTTGAGAGTGTTGGCGACCGTTGTACGGCCGCTTGAGGCCGGGTGACTCCCGGATGAGTGGGAGTACATCCGCCCCTGCGGGTCGACCCTCGCGGCTTGCTGCTCGATGGCCCTGGCGAGTAGGGCCTAGGCGTACTTGACTTGCAACACGCCCTCTCGCGTGATGTTGCGGTTGGCAATTGCAGCTTGTCCCGCGATGACATTATCCATCGGGGTGGAGTAGAGCGAGATTCCATTGGAGTCGCGCGCTTGTGTGGAGATTATGATCCGCGGCTCCTCCGAGGGAGGAGAGCGGTAGGGTGGTGGTGGAGCTCCTGTCGTAGGCACCCTAGCTGGTGGGCGACTATCGCCAAGCGGCGTGTTGTGGCAGAAATCATGCTCGGCCGCGCGAGCGGGGTCGTGTTCATCGTCAAAGTTCAGGTTGCGGCCCTAGATGTTGGAGTTCTGGCGACTCCTGATGTGGCGCTGGTGGTAGGGCGATAGCTCCTGCGTTGTCTGCTGCTCGAGGCAGAATTTGTAGCGCTCGGCTTGTTCCCTGACCTTGGCTGCCTCCAGCTGCTGACAGTACTCCTTAATATCTGTCGCTGTCGCGGTTAGCGGAAGGGGCATGAAGAAGGGATCTGGTGGCATGGCGATGCTACTCGCCATGTAGATGGCGTCGTAGCGATTATATCTGGTTCGCGCTTTGTTAGGGGACTCCGACCCAGAGTCTGAGTCGAAGAGCCCAGGGATGGAGAGATCCTTGAAGTCCTCAGCGTTGGAGACTCGCGTGATGGAGTCTTTGCGTGACATGGCTGTGATGGATCCGGCGATCGAGGCAAGGGTCACCGAGTCGGCGTCATCATGGAGGGCCGTGTCGCTTGCGGCCGAGTCGCTCCCGGCCACATTGCTGGCGGCCAAGTCATACTCGGAGGCGAGTCGGGTGATGGACGAACCTGCTCCTCCAAGAGCAGATCGCGTGGTGGCGATCCACCGATGATCACTGTCTCCATTGGGTCGATGCTCTCCGTGAACCCGACGAATAGGTTGAAGGTGCCGACCGGCATCACCGTGATGTGTGTGATCGGGCGCAACACCAAGATGTAGCTGTTGGGCAGGATCTAGAGGATCCCGCCGCTTGCGATCATGCGACCGGTGGTGATCGGCCGATCAATCCGTGAGTATGGTCTCGCCTCAGAACTCAGGCCTGACCGGCCATGCCCCACGGTGGGCGCCACTATCATGGGAATGACCACGGCAGTCGCTACTAGGGTAGCGATTGATATGATTTGGGGCAAGGCCCAGTCGCCATCTGTGGTGCGAGATTGGGAACTGAGACAAGGGATTTACCCAGGTTCGGCCCCCGTATGGTAAGACCTACTTCCTGCTAGACTGTATTTCTGGAGAGTGGATTACAAGGGTGGCGAGCTCGGCGGCTAGGCAGCGAGTCGCTTGGATGGGGTAACTAAGAGCACATAACTATGCAAAGTACCCTAGGGAGGTTTATATAGGGGGTATCTCGCTAGGGTTTACAGGATTACCACCGAATCAGTTAAGGTTTCAAAGGATTTGACCTAATCTGGCTGGGCCTATCTAAGCTCGTGGGCCTCCAGCTTCAAGTCGTCAGGCTTCTACTTTAGTCGCTTTCCAGTCGTTGTTCCTACAAGCCCATTCGCCATGGACTTGGGCCAGTCGAATCATCCTTCTGGACATACCTCGATTGGCATATCCCCATCAGATGCTAAGGCTGAGGTAATGATGACTTGACAAGAATAGATTACTATATTTGGCCCTAATCAGGTACTCAATGATGAAATTAGCAATGCAACACATTGCAAGCCTAAGAGTAAAACTAACTCTAACCATTTCTTTTATTTCAGTATTACTTTTGTTTGTTTCTTTGTTGACAGGTAAAAAGTCTCTATTGAGGATCAAGAAGATTAGATTCACGAAGTAGATAAGAATTGGTTTAGATTTTCATTTATTTCTTTTGTATTTTTGTATTTCTTTTTCCTTGTAAAGAACAACGTAATAACAATTTGTTATTCAATAAAGTTCATATTTCTATTACAATTGTCCATGTAATGTTATTTCTTGTTTATTTATTTGTATTAGAATTATTGCTATTAAATAAAAGAAAGAATAAGAGATATTCTTACTGGTATGAATTATTCTCTTTATATTTTTTCATAAGGTAGTATTCAATTATTCAACTCTTATCTATAAATTCTTTACAAACAATAAAATGTTAAATATTTCTAATTTTCAAACCTTTTCAAAAGTGATTCAAATTTAAATATGAATTTGAATTCTTCTCTCCAAAAATCATTTAAATTCCTAGAGGTCATGTCAAAATTTTATAACATTCATCATAAAGAGCTAAATCCTAACTCAAAATAGTGAAGAAAACTCTGATCTCCCTAGGGTTTTATTTTGCGAAAAAATTACCCCAAATTTTCTTATGCATGAATGCAAATGCACAAACTCTCTTCTGTAGCCCTAAATGTTGGGGCATTATAGTGTCTTCCCCTTAAACTAAACTTCATCCCCGAAGTTACGGATATCAGTCTTATCAGAGTATGGAAATCTTTCCTTCTAAATCTTCTCCATTGAAGTTTAGCAATCCTTATCCATCCATTGGTCTCTTTTGGTGATCTTTAGATTCCACCCTACCTCTTTAGGATTACCCACATGAGATCTCTGACTTATCTAAACTTTATATTCCCTCATAGTGTATTGGAAAAGCTACTTCATAACATCAATGAACTAATTCATAGGTATCATGAAAGTATGAAGGTTTACTAATGGTAGAGTTTTAGGATTCTTAAATTCGGATGGATTCTAACTAGTCCCTTTCAATGTCCTTCCTAGGAACAAATTGAACTCATTTCGTCCATCCATTAAAAATCACCCTACTTTTCCATAATTAAGGTATTTGATCATTATATTCCTAATTGAAAATTCTATTGGTCTCAAGCTATATTTTATCAATTGAGACCAACTGCGGTCTAAATATATCTTCAACACTAAAGTTATCGTCAAACTTGGATGATGGCTCCAAAATTAGCCATCTTCCACTATGTTTAAACATTGTTTTTGGTTAAGCAATTGCCAAGAAACTCTCAATCCTTGCCACTAATGACTAATAATTGCAAAGATATGCAAAACCTCTCTTTGAAATATGTTGTGCAGGAAATCATGGTTTTTAATGCGAAATCAGGAGTCATAATGAAGGTTTTTGAGGAACTCCACGCGAACAAGTAATTGGGAAGCTATTCCAGGGCATCAGCATGCTTAACGACCACTGGTACGGACATGACCCGCCCATACCGTCCGCCCGTACCAGGTGGCGATGGCTTCGTCTCGTCAAACCCTACAACTTTCGTAAAGACGCCTATATATTTTGAGGCTCCAGCCACCGGCCAGAGGGCCTCCATTCTTATATTGCATCACAACACCACCAAAGGAGATCCACACACTTGTTCATCACTTCCACCATCCATCCCATCCACTAGCCATAGCCATTGCTTTGTACTTTAGATCTCCTTGTGATTTGGCGACCATTGTAAGAATATTTGATTTTAATCTAAGTATTTGTATGATGTTTTCTATCTCAAATCTATTTGTTATGAGTGAGTAGTCCTCATGGGTTGCGGGTTGGGGAGAAATCTCGCAGTGATTATGTGCATTCATGGGAGCATTGTATTTTGTTTGCAATTGAGATTTGTATCTTTTGTTTCTTTGTCTCTTGTCTTGATCTATGGACTTGTAGGTACCCAAGATCCCATAGATTGATAAAGGCTTGAGGTGAGATACTTGGCTAGCGGCAATCTCATAGGAACCCCAGTGATAGAAAGGGTAGTATGGTATTCACTTAGCGCCCCATTTGGGATCACAACAACATCACCACTTAAAGCTTTGATATGTGTTTTACACTTAATAATCATTTGTAGCCCGTAGCTTCACTGTGCACTCGGTTGGATTAAAAGACTATTGCTATGCCCGCTGCATCACGGGGGCTCTAGTATATTAGGATGTGTTGCCCACAAGAGATTATCTCCGTTCAAACATAATACATTACTATGCTTATTATTATCTTTTATCCCATATGATCTACAGATGCAGGTGGATTTTCAACCCTTGCCTATCTCCATCCATTGATTCAACCCATTATAAAGTAAACTAGATTGGTCCGGTAAACTAAGGTAAAACGAACAAACAAAGTCTTGTAGACGTATCCTTTTTTATTTCCTTTTAGCATTGCTTTCTGAGGTTCGATTAAACCTAGGTATTATAGGAAAAAAGTTATTATACTACATCCGTGAATTTGGATCGAAGCTATCAACCCTTTTTCTGGCGCCGTTGCCAGGGAAGGAATTTCACTATCCTGGTGAGGTCACTAGAGACCTTGTTTCTAGTTTTATTATTAGTTTGTAGTTTAATTTTTGTTATTAGTTTAATTTATTGTTATCTATTTGAAAACACAAAAAAATTAGTTACTTGTTATTCGTTTCATTACTTAAAAATATACCAAAAATATAAGAGCCATGGCTCAAAAGAGATTAGGGGAGTATGCTACTCCCACTGATGATTTTATTTGTGCACCCATCACTCAGCCCGTAGTTGATGCAGAAACATATGAAATAAAGCCTAAACTTTTAAGTTTGGTTCAACAAAACCAATTTGGGGGCTCATCCGCTGAAGATTCGGGTTTGCACTTAAACACTTTCACTGAAATTTGCGCATGATGCGTATTAAGGATGTAGATCCAAATGCTATTAAATTAAGATTGTTTCCTTTCTCTCTTAGAGGAAAGGATAAGGATTGGTTGCTAGCTCTACCAAAGGGCATTATTAAATCTTGGGAGGAATGTGCTAACTTATTTGTGACTAAATTTTTTCCCCAGCTAAAACTATGCAGCTAAGATCCAATATTACGTGCTTTAGACAAGAAGACCGTGAGACACTAGCACTTGCATGGGAAAGGATGAAATAAGCCATAATGAACTGTCCTAGTCATGGGATGAAAGAGTGGCTTATATTACATTTGTTTTATAATGGTCTTAACCCAATGTCTAAGTCTATGCTAGATACTGGAGCAGGAGGAGCGATCATGGGAAAGAAAGTGAGTATTGCAAATAAGTTACTTGATGATAAGCAAAACAACCATGCTCAATGGCTTGTGGAAACAACCTCGAAGAGAGTAAGTTCAATTACCGAGGTAAATAATGAAGAGCTTACATCTAAGGTAGACGAGCTGCTTAATATAGTAAAGGGTAAAGAAGATACCCAAGCTAATGCTATCGCTACTGATGTTAATTTTATAGCTCACACTCCTTTTAATCCTACATGGAAAAATAATTATGCTTCTAATGTTCAAAAATATCATTCTAATCCTGCAGGAGCTCCTTATAACAATTATGATAACACTAATGGAACAAATCATGGCAATCGCTCGTTTGAGAAAACTGTTAGAACCTTTATGCAAGCTCAAACCAAGCAAAATAATATGCTTATTAAAATCATGGAGAACCATGAAAGTAGTATAGGAAAATTATCTAACCAGGACATTGCAATTAGAAATGATGTGCAGGCTCTATAGGAAAGGACAAAGACCGTGGAGGCTTAGCTGGGTAAGGTAGCTGAGAGACAAGCTCTAATACTAGCAAATTTTGCTGGAAAACCCGAGCCGAATCCGGTAGAAGACCTCAAGATGATGAGGGTTGTAACCAACGAAGAGAAACCTGAAGAGCTGGACTATAGCAATGTGCCAACACCGGAATATACCATGGAAGATCTACTAAATATGATCACCGTGAAGAATCCAGGTATAGAACAAGGTAATAATGCTATGTACCAACAATTTATACAACAAGTATCATCTAAAGTTTGTGATTTAGAGATGGAATATAAAATACTAGCTGATAAGCTTCCAGCTAAGCTAGATGATATATTTGAGCCCACTATTAAAATTAAGTTGGGAGTCAATGAGATATCCGCACTTTGTGATCTTGGTGCGAGTGTCTCAATAATTTCCAAAATCTTATTTGACAAATTAAACTTGGGGACATTTGATACTACTGAACTGAGACTCCATCTAATCGATTTAACTTATAAACAAGTTGTTGGGATTAAAGAAAATATAGTTGTTGAAATTAAAGGTAGTCCCGCTCTTATTGATCTTGTTATTGTGGACATACCTGAAGATCCCATAGCACCTATAATTCTAGGTAGGCCATTCCTAAGAACTATTAATGCTTTGATTAATTTACATGAGGGGAATGTGAGAATAGGGCTACCATCTAGAGATCCTTTTATAGTCCACTTCCCTAGGAAAAAGAAGGCCAAACCTAATGATGATGATGGTGCAATTACTTTAAAAGCCAACTACTTTGGGGTGGGATTCCACATCTTAAACCTAAGTGATTGCCATCAGGGTCAAGCTAATTGACCTTAACTAGAAGCTCTTCATGGGAGGCAACCCATATGAAATAAAGTTTTTTACTTTTGTGTTAGTTTAATTTTGTTTGTTTGTTTTTGTTTTTGTTTTTAATAAAGAGTGTTCAAGAAGACCTTTGGAGAGAGGAGAAGAAATAAGGTAATCCTCTACATTTTATTTTACTAACGCATGGCCTAAGAAGTATTGCTGAATCTTTATATAGTATATTTATTGTTATTTTGTCCTTTGATGAGATGTGTGAAGGCACACGGAGCTTATAATCAAAAAAATTGAGTTTTGTAGCTCACAGTGCTCTTAACGACCACTGGTATGGTCGGAAGTGACTGTATCATGTGCCCGTACCACATCAAACTGAAGGAAGATAGAAATTCTATTTTTTGCCGTAGGGAACAGTGCTATTTACCACCACTGGTACGGCTAGACGCGCCTGTACCACGCTCCTATACCGTACCCTCAAGCAAACTTCAGATTCAAGCAAAGACATAGTACCGATAATGACCAGTAGTATAGACGCGCATGACCGTACTGAGTGCACCCGCCAGAAGGGAGTCATCGCCCCCAAGGTATGTAACCCGGTACGGGCGGGCTCCGGCCGTACCGCCCGCCCGTACGATGTACGCGGCAGCCATATTCAGCCCGAGGAGGTAACCTAAAATTCCCCAAAACAAATCTTTCTATTTCTTCTTCCTCCAAACTCCAAACCACCTCCATTGGATCTTCAAGTTTACTTAATCTTTCTTTGATTCCTCGCACCCATTCGATCTAAGGTATGATTCTCCTCCGATCCTGTGACGCCCCGCAAAACCACTACTAGAAAATCGCGTTGTTTTGTGCATTGCATCATCATGACCGCATGCTCATGTCATCATGCCACATTGCATTTGAGCATCGTCATCATCATGCATTTTGTTTGTCTGAAACTATTTTCGAAAAACATATTTTTCTTTCTAAATACCCCGCCTTTATTTCAAAATCCAAAACCCGGGTCTCCGGATTAATTTCACTCTGTAACACCCTCAGAATCGGCCCTATGCAAGTTTTAGCGATTCCCGCCAAACCCACATAGAAACGATTCAAAGGTGCCCACCAGGCACTTGCGTGCGGGTGGAAAAACGAAGTAATACCATTACACAATAGTCCACGATGGAACCCATAGAACAGATATATACAACAACGACTCCATGAGGCAAGAATACAGATATACAGTACAAAGATCCAATCACCTTGAAAACGGTAGAGCGTCCGACTACGGACAAGATGCAAATGGGGCTAAGAGCCCTGAAGAATAACCAATGGCGTCCATAACCCTGCCCAGGCCAAGCCGGAAGGGTAACCCTGCTAACGACGTCGATCTCAAATCCTGCTTAAACAAAAGGGGTGCCGACAAAGGGCAAAGGAAAAAGAGAGAGCGGTCAGTACTGAGGCCAGTACACGGCGAGACTAGAATTCGGCGGTCCTCGCCTACATAGGTATGGTGGACTAATTGTTTAGTTACCCCGCAATTTAAATGTTGTCTTAACACGGCGGAACATAGCATCGGTTCGCTACACCAATTTAAATGGAGTCCGGAATAAGACGAAGATATCCCGCAGATGGATTCCATATTTAATTATGAGATGAATCGGCATAATGCCCCCAAACCACAGGCAGCCATGCATGCATGAAGAGTTAATTATGCGATAGTTGATAATGTCATATTATAAAAATAGGGCTTAGGATCACACATCTGGGTTCGGCAGATCTTGGGTTTCGGGGGTCTGGGGCTTAGTCTCAGGGTCTGGTTCTAGGGTTCGGTTCGACGGGATCGTTCTCGGACAACGAAAGGAGAGCTTGGCGTTCCGGGAAGAAGGACTTGGTTAGCGTCGAGGGCACACCGGATCCGCCCTGGTCGGTGTCGATCTTGTCGTTGCGAAGATCTTGTCGGGTCCGCGCCATCGAGTCGGTCTTGGCATTTGGGGCGAAGAACTTGGCGTCCTCGAAGAAGTACTTGGCGCATCCGTGTCGACGACCTTGGCGTCCTGGAAGGAAGTACTTGGCGTTCCGGGAAGAAGGTCTTGCGTTTCCCGTGTTTTCGGTTCCATGAAGGTGTGCTTGTCATCCATGATGGCGAACTCGATGTCCCGAGAAGAACTTGTCATACCGGCGGCACCGGATCCTCGTAGGAGGGCATGGCGTTCTAAGATGGGGAACTTGTCGTTCCGAGGGTTCAACGTCGATGGCTCATCGGGTTCGGGTCTCGAACTCCAGGATCGGTCTTCGGATCACCGGGATCGGGCTCCGAGGTCTCGGTCATCAGATCGGTGAAGGAGATCTTGGCGGCCACACACCTCGCACAACTTCTCGTCTTCTGTTTGTCCTTCACACACATCCATCAGGGGCTAAGCGGCAGGGCACGGTGCAGAAACTTGGCGTCGCTGCGAGTCGAGTCGAGCAGAGCGGAGGCCGCCACGAGCTTGCAGGGCGGCGGCGCACGCGAGGCAGAGGTGCTCGGGGCGCGCAACACGATGGCTCGCGGGGCCCGCAGGGAGACGAGGCCGACGCGCGGACGCGAGGCGCGTGGCCGGGGCTCCACGGCGCAGGTCGAGGGAGGCGAGCTCGGCGGCGAGCAGAGGGAGCCCGCGGCGGCCGTGGCGAAGCAGGGCGGCGACCGGAGAGGGGCTCGGCTCGAGCGGCCGCGGCGGCGGCGCAGGGAAACGAGGCGGTGGAGGTGAGGCGGCCAGCGCGATGCAGAGGGGTGGCACGAGCTCGCTGGCGATGCGGAGCCTGCAGGCGACAGGGACGGAGCGGCGGCGCCCGATGCTCGCAGGAACGGCGAGGTCGAGGCGGAGGGCGGACGGAGGCGGGGCGAGCGAGGCGGAGAGCGGACGGGGCCTGCAGGGCGGCGGCGGGATCTGGCGGGCCTCGAGCTCCTGGCGGTGGGGCCGGCGGAGGAGAAGACACGGGGAAGGGGCGGGGCGCGCGCTGGGAGGACGCCAAGGGGCAGGGTCGGTGCGGTTGCTTGCGAGCGGGAGGAGGTCCATGGGCGGCGGGGAAGCGGAGGACTGGCGCGGCTCGGGAGGAGGTCAGCGATGAGGCGGTCGCGGATCTCGGGCCGAGGAGGAGGTAGGAAGCAACGGCGCGGGGGGGGCGATGCTGCGAGGAGGCGCTCGGCTCCGGGGCGTCGGCCGGTGGCGAGGGCGACCTCAGCAAGGCGGGGGGCGGCGACGACGGGCGGCAGCCGGGGCAGCGTCGGGGAGGAAGGATCCCAGGGGCGGCGGCGCTCTGAGCGGGGGATCGAGGGAGAGGACGGGGTCGCGGGGGTGGCGTCGCTTCCACGCGGGATGCGTGGGGTCAGGGTGGGTCCGGGGTTGTCGGTTGGTCCAGGTGTGTTGGGGGACGTGCCCAGGTGGGGTGGGGAAAGGGCAGGCGCACGCGTGGGGAGGGAAACGAGGGAGGGAGAGGGAGTTTTGGCGCGGTGGGGCGTGGCGTCGCGTGCGTGTGTTGGGTACCAGGTGGCCAGCAGGTGGGGTGGGTCTCAGGTGGCAGGGAGTTGGGCAGGTGGCGGGCTATGAGTGGTTGGGGTGGAGGAAGTGGTGAGGTGGCGCGAGGTGATAGGGTGGGGTGAGGTGGCTGGGGACTGGGTAGGATAGGGTGGGTAGGAAAAAGGTTTGGGTAGCTCTGGGTTTTGTACTAAGGGTGGCCGACTGGGTCGGATCGGCCCGGTACGGCTGCCCCTACAAATAAAATAAATATTTTGGTATTTAAAACGGGGCTTTAGAAATCCATTGGTAGACGAAACAAATTAATCCGGAGACCCGGGTTTTGGATTTTGAAATAAAGGCGGGGTATTTAGAAAGAAAAATATGTTTTTCGAAAATAGTTTCAGACAAACAAAATGCATGATGATGACGATGCTCAAATGCAATGTGGCATGATGACATGAGCATGCGGTCATGATGATGCAATGCACAAAAACAACGCGATTTTCTAGTAGTGGTTTTGCGGGGCGTCACAATTCGACACCACTAACAATGGATCTCGCCCTCGAGATCCGCCTCATGGTACCGGAAGTAAGGTCGGCGATCTGCGTCTTCTCGCTTCATGTAGATCCTCGCGACACCACTAACAATAGGTCGTTGTCCGTGATCGTCGAGAGAACACTCCGGGAAACAAAGGCGAAGGTAGAGGTATCAACCAATAAAGCCACCTCTAGCTTCGATAGAAAGAGGGAACCAATGCATTCTCATCCACTTCAATGTACTAAAGCGAATAGAAGGGGTAGTCGGCATGGGGGCCAATCCATCACGCACCCAAACTATTACTCTGCACAATCAGTAGAAAAGCGTGCAACCATTCTCGGAATCAGACTGAAGATCTTGACAATCGAGGTTCGGATCAAAGGAGTGATGCAGACTCTGCATCGGATCTGGCGTAGGTGATGTCGTCGCGCCGGAGAACACCGGAAGGCACGAGAAGGAACAAAGAGAAGCCACCAGACGAAGGATTCCTCGGATAGCATGAAGACCAGTTGTAGCAACACCGTTACCAAAGGAGGAAGCGAAACCCTGAAGGAACGATGGAACCCAACCACGAGAAATTCTGGACTCGAAGAGAGAGAAGAGAGCGGATTCGAAAAACGCAGAGGTAAGAGGAGAATAGCAGAGGGGTAAGGAGTAAAAGCAGACCTAATCAGATCTATCCAACCGATTTTTGCAAAATAGTTTTGACACTCTACTGCGGCCGTTAGCTAGGTTATCCTACATGCTGGACTTGTGGGGTATCGCAACTGCTGCGCTCCGATACCACTCTGTAATACCCTCAGAATCGGCCCTATGCAAGTTTTAGCGATTCCCGCCAAACCCGCATAGAAACGATTCAAAGGTGCCCACCAGGCACTTGCGTGCGGGTGGAAAAACAAAGTAATACCATTACACAATAGTCCACGATGGAACCCACAGAACAGATATATACAACAACGACTCCATGAGTCAAGAATACAGATATACAGTACAAAGATCCAATCACCTTGAAAACGGTAGAGCGTCCGACTACGGACAAGATGCAAATGGGGCTAAGAGCCCTGAAGAATAACCAATGGCGTCCATAACCCTGCCCAGGCCAAGCCGGAAGGGTAACCCTGCTAACGACGTCGATCTCAAATCCTGCTTAAACAAAAGGGGTGCCGACAAAGGGCAAAGGAAAAAGAGAGAGCGGTCAGTACTGAGGCCAGTACACGGCGAGACTAGAATTCGGCGGTCCTCGCCTACATAGGTATGGTGGACTGAGCGGCAGCGCGGCATGCACTAAACAACCTATAGAGACTCGAGATAACTGTCGGCTATCAGAGAGGGATAAGAAAGACCTATTCGGAACCAACCTGATTCTACCACCAAACATACCCATCCTGGTATTTCCCCCTCGAGACCAAACGACGAAGTCAACCGAGGAACTCACACAGTTGGCAGTTTTATTCATTCCATTATAGTTGCGGCAATTACTAGTCAATATAGATAGTCATCCTGATATAATAAGCAGTGGGCAGATTTAGTTAACCATTCCGTTGTAGTTGCAACACTTACTAGTCAGATACAATTAACATGAGATATCCCAAAACCCAGCAGTTGTTGGTACTTTTATTTAGCCATTCCGTTGCAGTGGAGCTGTTTACTAGTCATATCGGATACAAGTCAAATTATAACAGTAAACTTTAGTTATAGTTGTCTATGATCGAGAACTGTGCTCCAAGTCGTCCATAACCGCGGACACGGCTTTTCGAAAAGATTTAACCCTGCAGGGGTGCACCAAAGTATCCACACGCACTTCGACCCTTTTTGCCAGATCATTTAACATACACCCATCGGTATGTCGCCGGGGCCTAAGTCATGACGTTTCCCAGACCCAAAGCAAGTACATGGGGGCCACCCCACTAAGCTACCCGCAACGAAGTCGGCCGGTCTCCGAGACGGACTCAGGGTTTGCGTCAGCGGCTGTAAACGACTGGGAACCCGAAAATGTGACTGGGCTTGTCGATACCGCGAAAACACTCCGCTTCCCTAAACAGTACAGGTGCAGTACCTCGCACAATTTAAATGAAGCAGTAAAGCATGGCATAAGTACAGAATAGTAATAAAGCTCCAAACTACTTTGTGGCCCCCAGTACAATACTTTGAAATCAGGTACTAATCGATGGGGGTGCCCACACACCCCACCTGTGGTTAGCGCGCTCGATCTCGGAACAGGTGTCAAGAACTCGGGGTCCTACGGGACACAAGTGGACGGTTAACAACCAAATAACATCTATTGCCCACCTGTGCCTCTGCATTTACCTACTTCCGTTTTTAGTTATTAAACGGTAATTAAAGCCATGATCATCTCCAACATTAAACATGCGGCAATACTCCAACAACTGTGGTACTTGACGACACGCAACAGCACTTAAGCAAGCGACTACGACGCGCAAGTCCAACTATCTACCAAACAACAGGTAATAGGATGTGTCCAAGGCAATATAAGGCTGCAAGGGATATCACGGGCACGAAAACTAGAGCATCGCAACACAGATAGCAATAGATCAACAGGAGGGAATAAACACTATAAAAGTAAGATAGGTAGAAAGGGGGAGATTGCTCGCCTGAAAGCATTGCCGAAGGTTCATCCAAAGATCGGGTCGACACTCGCATCAACTCATCGGCCTAGCCCGTGAAGAAGCAAAGCACTAGAGAAAACACCGGATGCACTATTTAATACTACGGCAGAAAATCGGGCATGATGCATGTATGATGAATGACATGGCAAAGGATGCGATGCAATTAGGCCGTATTAAGCGGAACCGGGGTCCCGACAATTAAATAGATGATTCTAATTGTTTAGTTACCCCGCAATTTAAATGTTGTCTTAACACGGCGGAACATAGCATCGGTTCGCTACACCAATTTAAATGGAGTCCGGAATAAGACGAAGATATCCCGCAGATGGATTCCATATTTAATTATGAGATGAATCGGCATAATGCCCCCAAACCACAGGCAGCCATGCATGCATGAAGAGTTAATTATGCGACAGTTGATAATGTCATATTATAAAAATAGGGCTTAGGATCACACATCTGGGTTCGGCAGATCTTGGGTTTCGGGGGTCTGGGGCTTAGTCTCAGGGTCTGGTTCTAGGGTTCGGTTCGACGGGATCGTTCTCGGACAACGAAAGGAGAGCTTGGCGTTCCGGGAAGAAGGACTTGGTTAGCGTCGGGGGCACACCGGATCCGCCCTGGTCGGTGTCGATCTTGTCGTTGCGAAGATCTTGTCGGGTCCGCGCCATCGAGTCGGTCTTGGCATTTGGGGCGAAGAACTTGGCGTCCTCGAAGAAGTACTTGGCGCATCCGTGTCGACGACCTTGGCGTCCTGGAAGGAAGTACTTGGCGTTCCGGGAAGAAGGTCTTGCGTTTCCCGTGTTTTCGGTTCCATGAAGGCGTGCTTGTCATCCATGATGGCGAACTCGATGTCCCGAGAAGAACTTGTCATACCGGCGGCACCGGATCCTCGTAGGGGGGCATGGCGTTCTAAGATGGGGAACTTGTCGTTCCGAGGGTTCAACGTCGATGGCTCATCGGGTTCGGGTCTCGAACTCCAGGATCGGTCTTCGGATCACCGGGATCGGGCTCCGAGGTCTCGGTCATCAGATCGGTGAAGGAGATCTTGGCGGCCACACACCTCGCACAACTTCTCGTCTTCTGTTTGTCCTTCACACACATCCATCAGGGGCTAAGCGGCAGGGCACGGTGCAGAAACTTGGCGTCGCTGCGAGTCGAGTCGAGCAGAGCGGAGGCCGCCACGAGCTTGCAGGGCGGCGGCGCACGCGAGGCAGAGGTGCTCGGGGCGCGCAACACGATGGCTCGCGGGGCCCGCAGGGAGACGAGGCCGACGCGCGGACGCGAGGCGCGTGGCCGGGGCTCCACGGCGCAGGTCGAGGGAGGCGAGCTCGGCGGCGAGCAGAGGGAGCCCGCGGCGGCCGTGGCGAAGCAGGGCGGCGACCGAAGAGGGGCTCGGCTCGAGCGGCCGCGGCGGCGGCGCAGGGAAACGAGGCGGTGGAGGTGAGGCGGCCAGTGCGATGCAGAGGGGTGGCACGAGCTCGCTGGCGATGCGGAGCCTGCAGGCGACAGGGACGGAGCGGCGGCGCCCGATGCTCGTAGGGACGGCGAGGTCGAGGCGGAGGGCGGACGGGGGCGGGGCGAGCGAGGCGGAGAGCGGACGGGGCCTGCAGGGCGGCGGCGGGATCTGGCGGGCCTCGAGCTCCTGGCGGCGGGGCCGGCGGAGGAGAAGACGCGGGGAAGGGGCGCGCGCTGGGAGGACGCCAAGGGGCAGGGTCGGTGCGGTTGCTTGCGAGCGGGAGGAGGTCCGTGGGCGGCGGGGAAGCGGAGGACTGGCGCGGCTCGGGAGGAGGTCGGCGATGAGGCGGTCGCGGATCTCGGGCCGAGGAGGAGGTAGGAAGCAACGGCGCGGGGGGGGCGATGCTGCGAGGAGGCGCTCGGCTCCGGGGCGTCGGCCGGTGGCGAGGGCGACCTCAGCAAGGCGGGGGGCGGCGACGACGGGCGGCAGCCGGGGCAGCGTCGGGGAGGAAGGATCCCAGGGGCGGCGGCGCTCTGAGCGAGGGATCGAGGGAGAGGACGGGGTCGCGGGGTGGCGTCGCTTCCACGCGGGATGCGTGGGGTCAGGGTGGGGCCGGGGTTGTCGGTTGGTCCAGGTGTGTTGGGGGACGTGCCCAGGTGGGGTGGGGAAAGGGCAGGCGCACGCGTGGGGAGGGAAACGAGGGAGGGAGAGGGAGTTTTGGCGTGGTGGGGCGTGGCGTCGCGTGCGTGTGTTGGGTACCAGGTGGCCAGCAGGTGGGGTGGGTCTCAGGTGGCAGGGAGTTGGGCAGGTGGCGGGCTATGAGTGGTTGGGGTGGAGGAAGTGGTGAGGTGGCGCGAGGTGATAGGGTGGAGTGAGGTGGCTGGGGACTGGGTAGGATAGGGTGGGTAGGAAAAAGGTTTGGGTAGCTCTGGGTTTTGTACTAGGGGTGGCCGACTGGGTCGGATCGGCCCGGTACGGCTTCCCCTACAAATAAAATAAATATTTTGGTATTTAAAACGGGGCTTTAGAAATCCATTGGTAGACGAAACAAATTAATCCGGAGACCCGGGTTTTGGATTTTGAAATAAAGGCGGGGTATTTAGAAAGAAAAATATGTTTTTCGAAAATAGTTTAAGACAAACAAAATGCATGATGATGACGATGCTCAAATGCAATGTGGCATGATGACATGAGCATGCGGTCATGATGATGCAATGCACAAAAACAACGCGATTTTCTAGTAGTGGTTTTGCGGGGCGTCACAATTCGACACCACTAACAATGGATCTCGCCCTCGAGATCCGCCTCATGGTACTGGAAGGAAGGTCGGCGATCTGCGTCTTCTCGCTTCATGTAGATCCTCGCGACACCACTAACAATAGGTCGTTGTCCGTGATCGTCGAGAGAACACTCCGGGAAACAAAGGCGAAGGTAGAGGTATCAACCAATAAAGCCACCTCTAGCTTCGATAGAAAGAGGGAACCAATGCATTCTCATCCACTTCAATGTACTAAAGCGAATAGAAGGGGTAGTCGGCATGGGGGCCAATCCATCACGCACCCAAACTATTACTCTGCACAATCAGTAGAAAAGCGTGCAACCATTCTCGGAATCAGACTGAAGATCTTGACAATCGAGGTTCGGATCAAAGGAGTGATGCAGACTCTGCATCGGATCTGGCGTAGGTGATGTCGTCGCGCCGGAGAACACCGGAAGGCACGAGAAGGAACAAAGAGAAGCCACCAGACGAAGGATTCCTCGGATAGCATGAAGACCAGTTGTAGCAACACCGTTACCAAAGGAGGAAGCGAAACCCTGAAGGAACGATGGAACCCAACCACGAGAAATTCTGGACTCGAAGAGAGAGAAGAGAGCGGATTCGAAAAACGCAGAGGTAAGAGGAGAATAGCAGAGGGGTAAGGAGTAAAAGCAGACCTAATCAGATCTATCCAACCGATTTTTGCAAAATAGTTTTGACACTCTACTGCGGCCGTTAGCTAGGTTATCCTACATGCTGGACTTGTGGGGTATCGCAACTGCTGCGCTCCGATACCACTCTGTAATACCCTCAGAATCGGCCCTATGCAAGTTTTAGCGATTCCCGCCAAACCCGCATAGAAACGATTCAAAGGTGCCCACCAGGCACTTGCGTGCGGGTGGAAAAACAAAGTAATACCATTACACAATAGTCCACGATGGAACCCACAGAACAGATATATACAACAACGACTCCATGAGTCAAGAATACAGATATACAGTACAAAGATCCAATCACCTTGAAAACGGTAGAGCGTCCGACTACGGACAAGATGCAAATGGGGCTAAGAGCCCTGAAGAATAACCAATGGCATCCATAACCCTGCCCAGGCCAAGCCGGAAGGGTAACCCTGCTAACGACATCGATCTCAAATCCTGCTTAAACAAAAGGGGTGCCGACAAAGGGCAAAGGAAAAAGAGAGAGCGGTCGGTACTGAGGCCAGTACACGGCGAGACTAGAATTCGGCGGTCCTCGCCTACATAGGTATGGTGGACTGAGCGGCAGCGCGGCATGCACTAAACAACCTATAGAGACTCGAGATAACTGTCGGCTATCAGAGAGGGATAAGAAAGACCTATTCGGAACCAACCTGATTCTACCACCAAACATACCCATCCTGGTATTTCCCCCTCGAGACCAAACGACGAAGTCAACCGAGGAACTCACACAGTTGGCAGTTTTATTCATTCCGTTATAGTTGCGGCAATTACTAGTCAATATAGATAGTCATCCTGATATAATAAGCAGTGGGCAGATTTAGTTAACCATTCCGTTGTAGTTGCAACACTTACTAGTCAGATACAATTAACATGAGATATCCCAAAACCCAGCAGTTGTTGGTACTTTTATTTAGCCATTTCGTTGCAGTGGAGCTGTTTACTAGTCATATCGGATACAAGTCAAATTATAACAGTAAACTTTAGTTATAGTTGTCTATGATCGAGAACTGTGCTCCAAGTCGTCCATAACCGCGGACACGGCTTTTCGAAAAGATTTAACCCTGCAGGGGTGCACCAAAGTATCCACACGCACTTCGACCCTTTTTTCCAGATCATTTAACATACACCCATCGGTATGTCGCCGGGGCCTAAGTCATGACGTTTCCCAGACCCAAAGGAAGTACATGGGGGCCACCCCACTAAGCTACCCGCAACGAAGTCGGCCGGTCTCCGAGACGGACTCAGGGTTTGCGTCAGTGGCTGTAAACGACTGGGAACCCGAAAATGTGACTGGGCTTGTCGATACCGCGAAAACACTCCGCTTCCCTAAACAGTACAGGTGCAGTACCTCGCACAATTTAAATAAAGCAGTAAAGCATGGCATAAGTACAGAATAGTAATAAAGCTCCAAACTACTTTGTGGCCCCCAGTACAATACTTTGAAATCAGGTACTAATCGATGGGGTGCCCACACACCCCACCTGTGGTTAGCGCGCTCGATCTCGGAACAGGTGTCAAGAACTCGGGGTCCTACGGGACACAAGTGGACGGTTAACAACCAAATAACATCTATTGCCCACCTGTGCCTCTGCATTTACCTACTTCCATTTTTAGTTATTAAACGGTAATTAAAGCCATGATCATCTCCAACATTAAACATGCGGCAATACTCCAACAACTGTGGTACTTGACGACACGCAACAGCACTTAAGCAAGCGACTACGACGCGCAAGTCCAACTATCTACCAAACAACAGGTAATAGGATGTGTCCAAGGCAATATAAGGCTGCAAGGGATATCACGGGCACGAAAACTAGAGCATCGCAACACAGATAGCAATAGATCAACAGGAGGGAATAAACACTATAAAAGTAAGATAGGTAGAAAGGGGGAGATTGCTCGCCTGAAAGCATTGCCGAAGGTTCATCCGAAGATCGGGTCGACACTCGCATCAACTCATCGGCCTAGTCCGTGAAGAAGCAAAGCACTAGAGAAAACACCGGATGCACTACTTAATACTACGGCAGAAAATCGGGCATGATGCATGTATGATGCATGACATGGCAAAGGATGCGATGCAATTAGGCCGTATTAAGCGGAACCGGGGTCCCGACAATTAAATAGATGATTCTAGTTGTTTAGTTACCCCGCAATTTAAATGTTGTCTTAACACGGCGGAACATAGCATCGGTTCGCTACGCCAATTTAAATGGAGTCCGGAATAAGACGAAGATATCCCGCAGATGGATTCCATATTTAATTATGAGATGAATCGGCATAATGCCCCCAAACCACAGGCAGCCATGCATGCATGAAGAGTTAATTATGCGACAGTTGATAATGTCATATTATAAAAATAGGGCTTAGGATCACACATCTGGGTTCGGCAGATCTTGGGTTTCGGGGGTCTAGGGCTTAGTCTCAGGGTCTGGTTCTGGGGTTCGGTTCGACGGGATCGTTCTCGGACAACGAAAGGAGAGCTTGGCGTTCCAAGAAGAAGGACTTGGTTGGCGTCGGGGGCACACCGGATCCGCCCTGGTCGGTGTCGATCTTGTCGTTGCGAAGATCTTGTCGGGTCCGCGCCATCGAGTCGGTCTTGGCATTTGGGGCAAAGAACTTGGCATCCTCGAAGAAGTACTTGGCGCATCCGTGTCGACGACCTTGGCGTCCTGGAAGGAAGTACTTGGCGTTCCGGGAAGAAGGTCTTGCGTTTCCCGTGTTTTCGGTTCCATGAAGGCGTGCTTGTCATCCATGATGGCGAACTCGATGTCCCGAGAAGAACTTGTCATACCGGCGACACCGGATCCTCGTAGGAGGGCATGGCGTTCTAAGATGGGGAACTTGTCGTTCCGAGGGTTCAACGTCGATGGCTCATCGGGTTCGGGTCTCGAACTCCAGGATCGGTCTTCGGATCACCGGGATCGGGCTCCGAGGTCTCGGTCATCAGATCGGTGAAGGAGATCTTGGCGGCCACACACCTCGCACAACTTCTCGTCTTCTGTTTGTCCTTCACACACATCCATCAGGGGCTAAGCGGCAGGGCACGGTGCAGAAACTTGGCGTCGCTGCGAGTCGAGTCGAGCAGAGCGGAGGCCGCCACGAGCTTGCAGGGCGGCGGCGCACGCGAGGCAGAGGTGCTCGGGGCGCGCAACACGATGGCTCGCGGGGCCCGCAGGGAGACGAGGCCGACGCGCGGACGCGAGGCGCGTGGCCGGGGCTCCACGGCGCAGGTCGAGGGAGGCGAGCTCGGCGGCGAGCAGAGGGAGCCCGCGGCGGCCGTGGCGAAGCAGGGCGGCGACCGGAGAGGGGCTCGGCTCGAGCGGCCGCGGCGGCGGCGCAGGGAAACGAGGCGGTGGAGGTGAGGCGGCCGGCGCGATGCAGAGGGGTGGCACGAGCTCGCTGGCGATGCGGAGCCTGCAGGCGACAGGGACGGAGCGGCGGCGCCCGATGCTCGCAGGGACGGCGAGGTCGAGGCGGAGGGCGGACGGAGGCGGGGCGAGCGAGGCGGAGAGCGGACGGGGCCTGCAGGGCGGCGGCGGGATCTGGCGGGCCTCGAGCTCCTGGCGGCGGGGCCGGCGGAGGAGAAGACGCGGGGAAGGGGCGCGCGCTGGGAGGACGCCAAGGGGCAGGGTCGGTGCGGTTGCTTGCGAGCGGGAGGAGGTCCGCGGGCGGCGGGGAAGCGGAGGACTGGCGCGGCTCGGGAGGAGGTCGGCGATGAGGCGGTCGCGGATCTCGGGCCGAGGAGGAGGTAGGAAGCAATGGCGCGGGAGGGGCGATGCTGCGAGGAGGCGCTCGGCTCCGGGGCGTCGGCCGGTGGCGAGGGCGACCTCAGCGAGGCGGGGGGCAGCGATGACGGGCGGCAGCCGGGGCAGCGTCGGGGAGGAAGGATCTCAGGGGCGGCGGCGCTCTGAGCGAGGGATCGAGGGAGAGGACGGGGTCGCGGGGTGGCGTCGCTTCCACGCGGGATGCGTGGGGTCAGGGTGGGGCCGGGGTTGTCGGTTGGTCCAGGTGTGTTGGGGGACGTGCCCAGGTGGGGTGGGGAAAGGGCAGGCGCACGCGTGGGGAGGGAAACGAGGGAGGGAGAGGGAGTTTTGGCGCGGTGGGGCGTGGCGTCGCGTGCGTGTGTTGGGTACCAGGTGGCCAGCAGGTGGGGTGGGTCTCAGGTGGCAGGGAGTTGGGCAGGTGGCGGGCTATGAGTGGTTGGGGTGGAGGAAGTGGTGAGGTGGCGCGAGGTGATAGGGTGGGGTGAGGTGGCTGGGGACTGGGTAGGATAGGGTGGGTAGGAAAAAGGTTTGGGTAGCTCTGGGTTTTGTACTGGGGGTGGCCGACTGGGTCGGATCGGCCCGGTACGGCTGCCCTTACAAATAAAATAAATATTTTGGTATTTAAAACAGGGCTTTAGAAATCCATTGGTAGACGAAACAAATTAATCCGGAGACCCGGGTTTTGGATTTTCAAATAAAGGCGGGGTATTTAGAAAGAAAAATATGTTTTTCGAAAATAGTTTCAGACAAACAAAATGCATGATGATGACGATGCTCAAATGCAATGTGGCATGATGACATGAGCATGCGGTCATGATGATGCAATGCACAAAAACAACGCGATTTTCTAGTAGTGGTTTTGCGGGGCGTCATAGATCCTCAACTTATTTGTGCAAAAGCTTCACTCAATCTTTCATCATTGTCAATCTAGACTTAGGTCTTGTTCTCGATTCAATCTTGATATTGAGCATGCTTAGTATTGTTTTAGAGGAGTTTGTTTTGTAGTTAGTGTAGAGAATCACTTATGCTATTTTTCTACTGGGTCAAAAAATTATTAGCAATTTTATTTACTTTATCTTATTATTATTTTTTGATGAACACGAGGAGTCGTACACGTGAGATGGATGTGGAATCCTCCGCACCACCTGTTGATACGTTGACCCCCGAGTCACTTGGTATTGAGTACACCGAGGAGTTTCAGCTAAACTGTTTCAATCGTCTCAAGCTTCGAGAAATCAAGTCCACCAAGTGGGCGTGTCCTTATATCCTAAACCAACTTGGCATTTGTGATGATTTCGATTTACTTTGCAACAATGTTGGTTTGTATGATTTTTTCTTTCGGTATTTTGCCACGTATCGCCGCTTGATGCTTGAGTTCTTCAGCACCTTGACACACACAGTGGACCCTTACGGTTGTACCGAGTAACAAAGGCCCGGAGTTAATCGCATCAAGTTCCGTCTTATGAACTGTGACTACACCTTAACACTCAGCCAATGGGCTCAATGCTTTGGGTTTACCAACAACACTACCAATGTACGCACAACTACTTTTATTTTAAATCCTTCTGCTTTACAATACTTTAATTCTATGAAGATTCGTGGAAACACACCCAAGGGGAACCAAATTGATCACCCTGCTATTCGATATTTATTTTATGTGATTACTAACACTTTGTAGGCACGTGGTAAGTTTACTAGAGTTAATGAGGAGGAGATGTTGATCCTCGCAAAAGCTGCTATTATTAATTATAACTTAATACCAAATTTAGGCGCTCTTCTCGTGTTTTACCTTAAGCATCAGGCTCTTCAATCTCGAGGACCCATATGCGGAGGAGGAGTTGTGACCGTTCTTGCATGCGCACTTCGCATCAACCTAGGTAACATCCAACTATTGACAGGAAGCCACCATCTCGGTCTACCTACTCTGAGAGCATGTGGTATGATTTCTAAAACTCATGGTAGATACTTTTTTGATATACCTGGAGCGGATCACTTGATCCTGCTCCTTTGCCTAATGGTTTATTCTCTATCGAGGATGGATGTTTGAGTTTTGACGCGCAGGTTGAAGGTAATCTACACCAACAAGAAATACCCATGGGAGGAGGAGGAGATGAAGAGGTAGAACAAGGAGTACCCAAACAAGATGAGTAGCCACCAAAATACTACACCACCTATGAAGACATCTATGCACTCGAAGGAAATATTCAAAACATGAACAACCTCACCATCAACCTTCGAGATGCTACTGCAAGCCTCACCACCCAGTTCCATGATTGGAGCAACCAATGGAACGTGGGAGACTATCCACCGCCACCCCCGACAAGTTTATTTGTGTAGTAACGAGGTTGTACTCTATCTCCTTGGGAGCTTTTAAACACTCGTGTTGGCTTGTCCCAACACTTTGCTTTTTTAGTTTACTTTCGTTTTTAGTTTGCTTTTGTTTTTCGTTTGTTTTTGTTTTCTTAAAACCCTTGCTTGGTCGCAAGTTCTTTTCTATTCTTTAATCCCTATCCTTGAAAATACAAAACTATTTTTCCTTTCTTCCTTTTTCGTAAATGTGGATTCGCACTTTGCCTCTTTGCTTTAATATTATTATGAGAGTAATCGTGTTTGAGTTTTGAAGGAACACATCCCTATAAGGAAGAGAATCATGAAGTCACTTATGAGAGATATGTCCTATGTCTCCCACTTATGAAGTTTGAGTTGTTTATCTTGGTTGGTTGATTTGCTAAGATGGCATGCTTGTGGGAAGTAATTTAATATTGTTAGAGTATGGCTTTTTATTAGTATGATGATTAGTTGTTGAAGCTCTTGCTCTAGTTCTTTTAGTTAACCAAGTCTTGCCTTGGAAATAATATTGCCAAACAAGTATAATAATAAAAGTTTGAAATTTATGACTTGTTTGATGAGTGATTGTCTTGAGAGTATACCCTTGAAGATACTTAACCCCATAGATATTTTGATAGTCTTGACGACACTCATGAAAGGAGTTGTTTTGATTGAAATAAAGTCTAGTGGTAATTGTGATGCATGCCAAAGCTAACATTGTTGATAGACTTGATTTATTGATGTGGGTGTAAATAAGACACTTCATTGTTATACTACTTGGGACAAGAAACTCTCTTACTCAATTATGCTATTTAAACATCCTAGTGTTCCTTGGCAAGCTGAGAGTTAATTACAAGAATTTGATCGATTTCTACACTTCTAGTTACTTATACTTATATTAAACTTTACTTTGATTGTCTTGACTTACCGAAGCTTGTATAGTATTCTTGTCATCTCTCTAACTTTGATAAGCCTCGCAAATGAATGAAGTATTGAGCACATATGACTACCAACCATATGTGAATTCTTATTCTCATTGTGTCAAGTTTAAATGTTGAATTCCTTATAGTTCTTTTGTTTGTTCGTGCTCGAGGGTGATCAAGGTTTGAGCTTTGGGGAAGTTGATGGCTCCAAAATTAGCCATCTTGCACTTCGTTTAAACATTGTTTTTGGTTAAGCAATTGCCAAGAAACTCTCAATCCTTGCCACTAATGACTAATAATTGCAAAGATATGCAAAACCTCTCTTTGAATTATGTTGTGCAGGAAATCACGATTTTAATGTGAAATCAGGAGTCATAATGAAGGTTTTTGAGGAAGTCCACACGACTAAGTAATTGGGAAGTTATTCTAGGGTGTCAGCATGCTTAATGACCACTAGTATGGGCAGGGCCCGCCCATACCGTCCGCCCATACCAGGTGGCGACGGCTTCCTCTCGTCAAACCTACAACTTTCGTGAAGACGCCTATATATTTTGAGGCTCCAGCTGTCGACTAGAGGGCCGCCATTTACATCACACCACCACCAAAGGAGATCCACACCATTGTTCATCCATTGTTCATCACTTCCACCATCCATCACATCCACTACCATAGCCATTACTTTGTACTTTAGACCTCCTTGTGATTTTGCGACCATTGTAAGAATATTTGATTTCAATCTAAGTATTTGTACGATGTTTTCTATCTCCGATCTATTTGTTATGAGTGAGTAGTCCTCATGGGCTGCGGGTTGGGGAGAAACCTCGTAGCGATTATGTGCATCTAATTCAAGGGAGTATTGTATTTTTTTGCAATTGAGATTTGTATCTTTTGTTTCTTTGTTTCTTGTCTCGATCTGTGGACTTGTAGGTACCCAAGATCCCATAGATTGATAAAGGCTTGAGGTGAGATATTTGGCTAGCAGCGATCTCATAGGAACCTCAGTGACAGAAAGGGTAGTACGGTCTTTGCCTAGCGACCCATTTGGGATCACAACAACATCACTTAAAGCTTTGATCTGTGTTTTACACTTAATAATCGTTTGTAGCCCATTGCTTTGGTGTGCACTCGGTTGGATTAAAAGACTATTACTATGCCTGTTGCATCATGGGGGCTCTAGTATATTAGGATGTGCTTCCCACAAGAGATTATCTCCGTTCAAACATAATACATGACTATGCTTATTATTACTTTTATCCCATATGATGTGCAGATGCAGGTGGATCTTCAACCCTGGCCTATCTCCATCCATTGATTCAACCTGTTATGAAGTAAACTAGAATGGTCTAGTAAACTAAGGTAAAACAAACAAACAAAGTCGTGTGGATGTGTCCTTTTTATTTCCTTTTAGCATTGCTTTCTGAGGTTCGATTAAACCTAGGTCTTCAAGGGAAAAGGCTATTATACTACATCCGTGAATCCGGGTCGAAGGTATCATTGGACATTCTTGAAAATATTTAAATGCTTCTCTTAAAAAACTATACTAATTGTTGGTTCTGGAAGTCTAATCTATGATTCACTCTCCCCCTTAGGATTTTCCTAACGGTATTAGGAAGTAACATAGGGTATACCCACATATTTGTGGATACCCGAGTAAATTTCTTCCTCCTAAATGGCGTATATGTGGATAATAATTCATACTAAAGATAACTTGATGACTTACCACTTACTAAGTTAGGTTGGACATCAGGGTTGATTTGAGTCATAACCTCATACTTCCGCTTCCCAGAAGATGTTACTTCATCACTACCCATGATTACTTGTAATACTTCAGTTGCTACTTCATTTCCTACTTCTGATTAAAGTATCGGGCAATTAATCCTGATATGGCCCGACTATACACATCCATGTCATATATTCGGGTATTTACCACAAGTTCTTTTTTTCTTTCCACCATGTGTTCTTGGTTCACAACTGATGACTTCAAGTGCACAGATCAATTGTAGCTAGTTTCGAAGTAAAGATACCGAACCCACAAAGAATTATTGGTAAAGGTCTTTATGCCCCTCATTACTATCTACCAAAGGATACTTGTAAGTTACCTTTGATCTGAAGTAAAGGCTGTTTGAAAGGTTTTTGATTATTTACAGAAAAATAATTTAAAACGAGTAAAGAAATCAAGTAACAAGGTCTTGTGAAAGCGTGTTCGAATTCAATAGGGCTAAAACATTCTCGGGGATGTAGGATACACCACTAGCATAGTATTGTTAATTATTAGTAATCAAGATAACATACTTCTTGTGTCATGAAATGTGTGGGGAGAGCTCCTTAATAAGATGTTCACAACAAGGCTCATAGGAAGCCATTTTGCTGAGCCAAGAGTGAGGTCACCTATAAATAACCACTGCGATATCTGAGAGCAATCACCCATACAAACCACCACAATTAAGGGTTTCCCCATGGATATCGTAATTAGCTTACGGTGTCCCTCTTTTATCCTCCTTTGACTGTGTAGGTTACGAGCCGGTGCCAATCTATCACCGGGCCATTCAGGGTACAATCCCAAACACGTCCAAAGGATTTCTCCCTCCCTTTAGTCCCAAGGGCAAATAATATGTGGTCGACTACACATACCATCTAAAGATAGAGATCAAACACAAATCATAAATCTATCATAGATCGGCAAGTCATATGGACACAACAATAGATCATCTTTATTACAAATTCATAATGGTACTAGGGTTTCTCCATCTCCCCAAGAACAAAGGAACTACTCACACATGGAAGCAATCAACATCATCATCATAATCAAATGAATGGATAAAAGTATGGAGATAGATCTAATGCAAACCACAATTGAATCTGGAATTACAAAAAGATCTAATAGATGAGAGATGGGGGTAATGGTGGTGATGGAGATGCAGCAGTTGATGATGAAGGGGATGATGCGTTGTCCTCCAATGATCCGTGAAGCACCTGGGATTTTGCCCCAGCCAAGTTCCTCCTTCAGATCCATTTTAGATGTGGTTTTTCGTGGTTTCTGGTGGCTGTGAATGTCAGATCCTCCTCTCATCTTTGCCAGGAGAAAGTATTTGACATGGCGATCATGCTGACACTTAGTATGGATGGATGGTACGGGCGGGCTCCGCCCGTACGACTAGTCGTTAACAATATTGATTGCTTCTCCTTGTTTGGTATTCTCTCAGGTGCAAAGGCAAATCCATAAAATGACTTTTATCACTTAGAAATATCATATTATAACACAATATGACAGTTCCAATTGATATGTTCATGTAAGACTTAGTGATTTGGGATCCTGTTAAAACAATAACAAAATGGTGTGTGCAAACGTAGTGAAATACAAAGATCCCTACTCTATTTATGCAAAAAAACAAAAGGTAAATATGATTCAATTTTGTACTCATCAACTCCCCCAAGCTAGGCTCTTGCTCGTCCCCTAGCAAGATGGTGGCTTATGTACAAGATCATCATGTTCATGATACACGAGTCGTTACAATAAATGAGGTGGAAATTGAAATACTAATACAACATCGGATGTAAAGATACTTCGGGGGTATTACCATACCCTTACACATTACATGACTTAGAGGCTTCCACACCTTTTTCTAGTATTCATGAAATTATAATAAACTTCTAGTGATTCAACATATCATATAATCACAAAGTTTAGAGATATCGAGCATTAAGTTCAGTAATGAAGATTCATGATCATTTCTTTTCTTCTATACTTGATTCTTTTTTATATAGATGTTCTCTCTTATTTGTTCTTTTCTTATCTCCTATTTTTTATATGCCTGTATTTTTACTTTCTCTTCCTTCCTATTTTAGTAGTACAGCTATTTGATTATGCTCACTACCTCAATGGCTTTCAAAAACTCTTAATCATAATATGCTACCAGAATTCTTCTTCTCATAACTTAATCAATACTTTTATTGGCGTGGAAGTCCCTAAAATCATGATAGCTGTACAAGTATCATAACACTCAACCTAGTTCAATCATCTAATATAATAATCATGAATCAAAACACAACTTCAATTATCATAAAGTCTCGCAACTCAACATATATAAATCTTCTCTCGAACAAAGGGAGCTCGAAGTTGATGCAACTAATGGAAATTCTGGAATTAAAGTCTAACATGCGTGCGGAAAATTCAACATGCTAAAAACTGTAAGATAGATTACAAGGCTCTCACAGATCCCCCAAGCTTGGAATCAAGCCGGGTGGATCAAATAATTCCTTGTGATTATTCGATACCATGGTATGCATTATGGTGAAGTAGTTTTGTTGGAGACCATTGCGCGAAGCTTCTTGTTTGTCTCTTCCAGGGTGGATATGCGTTGAAGACACTTCTGTAGATCTGAACACAAGAGGAACATCCCATCAGCAACCTTGCTCATCATGTCATTGAGTTCCTTCTTGCCTTCAATATCCAAGAGATGCTTGCACGCGATCTCCCTGTGGACGAGCTCCTCTTTCTAGTACTTCTCTATCTCGTGGAGACGATGTTCAGTGTATGGAACATGTGCATTGACTAGCACGTCCAAAAGATTGAACCCCCAATCATCTTGTGGCTTCACGCTCATGCGCGCGTTCATGGTGATCTTCTTTGTTGTTGAGGTATGTGCCATAGTCTCCTAATAAGTTCCTACATTAGGACGGTTAGCTTTCTTACGCTTTGGTGAGGAGTAGTTAACAACGATGAACTTGAGTGACTCCATGCACACCTTCCCATGAGGTTTCATGGCTTCTTCCTCATCTTTAGGCTTCACCATAGCCAGGTAATTCGAATGCTTCCATCCCCTCTTCGATTGCCCCATGAAGGTTTTGAACTTCTCATCATCAAAATCATCATCATAGTCATAGGTGTACTGCTTGTTCTTCGGGCTTAGGCCTTGAGCTTCACGATAATCAACTTCAATGGAGGAGGTCTGGAAACTATCCCATGAAGGATCCATGAGGTTTAGAGGCTTGCCTTTGCCTTGAACTTGGTAGAGCATCAAGTAGATTAGATTTGTTGATATAAGATGGAGGGGGACCTCTAGGGAGGCTTCTTAAGAGTCAGAGGCAGGGAGAAATTCGTACTAGAAGGAAAATGGTCGCCCAAGAAAAGAATCCCAACAAATATGGAAACAAATAAGTGCAAAAGAAGGAAATTGTGATCGTAACAACCAGCTGGTGCAGGCGGATGCCCGTACGGCACACCCGTACCGTGTCGTTTCCAAAAATCCGGCGTGTCAAAGTCGGTAAATAGTTAACCGACTAAGTGGTACGGGTGGGTTCCGCCCATACTGACTTTACGACTTTAGTTTGTCTCTATCTTTTTTGAATGTCAAAATGAACAAAGAACAGATAAAAACGCACAGAACAGATAACGACCGATCGTACGGGGGTTGTGCCCATACCACGTGGTGGTATTGATTATGCAAAACAGAACAAAAGCAATCAGTGGGCTTAACGACCAATGGTGCAGGTGGAGCCGGCCGTACCGCCCGCCCGTACCGACCTCGTAAGTCCGTCAATCAACTCAGAAGAACGAAGGGAATACAAATATGCAAAAAGAAACAACAGAAAATCATCAGAACGAAGATGTGTTCGGGATTTCATACACTTCGATCATCGAGAGAACATGAGTTCATTTGGGTACTTTTCCTTCCTGAATCAACCTTTTCTTCCTATCTTCAAACAAAGTTGGCTTCAGAAAATCACCAAAACCATTGCAAGAGGAAATCAAGAACTTCCTTTTTGGCAATGTGGTTCCCACAGGTATGTAGACGGATGACACCCCTTTAGGATGAGAAATTTCTTGAGTGCCCATGGGTGTTTCCTCTATCTCTTCCTTTCTTTGTTGAATCTATAAATCAAATTCTTGCAAAAGTGAAGTCCAACGGATCATCCTTGGCTTAACATAAGTCCTTTCAAGGATTTCCTTTAAGCCAACACGATCAGTATGTACTCTTACTTTAGAGTCAATGATATAAGACCTAACCTTGTCATAGGAGAAAAGCACAGCGAAAAATTCTTTTTCTGCCATAGGGTAATTCTTTTGGGCCCCATGTAAGGTGCGACTAGCATGATGAATGACATTAAGATCATCACCATCATACTGACAAAGAATTGCTCCTATAGCTTCATGACTAGCCTCACAAAATAGCTTGAAAGGTTTCTTCCAGTTAGGTGGTTTAATAATGGGAGCTTCAAGGAGAGCTTGTTATAATATGTTGAAAGAAGCGAGACACTTTTCACCAAAACTAAAACGAGCATCCTTTTGAAGAAGGTTAGTTAAGGGTCTAGCAGTTTTTGAAAAATTCTTAATGAATGTTCTATAAAATCTAGCATGGCCTAGGAAACTTCTTATACCTTTTATGTCTCGAGGAGGGGTAAACCTTTCTATTGCTTCCATTTTTGCTTTATGAACTTCTATACCCTTACCTGAGACTTTGTAACCAAGCACTATGCCTTCTTGAACCATAAAATGACATTTTTCCCAGTTCAAGACTAAGTTAGTGTCTTCACATCTCTGCAAAACTATATGAAGATTATGGAGACAATGATTAAAGGAAGTTCCATAAACAAAGAAGTCATCCATGAATACTTCCATAATATTTTCAACATAATCAGCAAATAAGGCAGGCATACATCTTTGAAAAGAGGCAGGAACATTGCAAAGACCGAAAGGCATATGACGGTAAGCATAAATGCCATAGGGGAAAATAAAAGTTGTTTTAAGTTGATCATCAGGGTGAACAGCAATTTGAGAAAAAACAGAATAACCGTCTAAGTAACAAAAATGAGAATGCATAGCAAGCCTTTCTAAAGTGGATCTATAAAAGTTAAAGGGTAATGATCCTTCCTAGTTTCCTTGTTGAGTTTTCTATAGTCAATGCACATCCTGTGGCCAACAATAGTTCTAGTAGGTACCATTTCATTATGTTCATTTTCGACAACCATAAATACACCTTTCTTAGGAACACAATGAACAAGGCTTACCCATTCACTCTCTTCTACATGAAAGATGACGCCTGCATCTAGTAAACATATTATTTCTTTTCTTACCTCCTCTTTCATGTGAGGTTTAAGTCGTCACTAAAAATCTGCGACCAACTGAGTTCCTTCTTCCATGAATATTCTATGGGTCGCTATCGAAGGACTAATCCCCTTCAAGTCACTCATTGAATACCCAAGAGCATTTCGATGTATCTAGAGAACCCTCATTAAGTTCTCCTCCTCTTTTTCTACAAGGTTAGAACTTATAATAACAGGAAATTTATTTCCTTTGGCAAGGTTTTAAGAATTGGAGGGGGAGGAGCCTCATCTCCCTTCCTTATGGGTTCTTCATATTCTTGATTAATCTCGGCATCCACCTCAGGTGTGGAGTTAAGATAATCATCCATTTTAGATTTTTCTATGTCATGGAGGATATCATTATTATTGACTAAGCTTCTTGCTAAATCATCATCAGGAGTCTCAATGACTATTGAGGCCAAATTAACGATATTGCCTTCTTCCTCACGTTCGTACTCGTCATCGTCTAATTCTTCAATAGCCGGCTTTTGGTCAAATTTGGAGAAATGAAAATCCATTTTCTCTTCACCAAACTTGAGGGACACAGTTTGTCTCTTGCGATCTATGTTTGCTCCTGTGGTATTTAGAGAAGTTCTTCCAAAAATGACGGGGCAATAAACGTCGGTAGGCATATCAATAAGCACAAAAACAATGGGGTATTTGTAAGGTCCAACATAAATTTGAACACCTCTAATTATACCCATGGGTATTCTGAGTGTTTTATCCGCAAGCATTATAGTCATGTCTGTATCTTCTAGTTCGGCTGGTGTTAGTTCATTTTGAATTTTTAAATAAAAATTAAAAGGGATCACGTTAACAACTATCCCTATGTCACAGAGGCCATAATAGGAAGTTCCTCCAAAAGTACAAGGGATAATAGGTTTACCAACTTATTTAGCTTTTACCTTTCCTTCGACAAATTGTGAAGCTTTAGTACCTAGCTCAATTACGTTGCAGTGTGCAAACATGGTTAAAATATCTTCCTTCATTGATACATCTGCCTCTTGTACACTTATTTCTTCAGTTTTCTTTCTTTGTGTCTCCTATTCCAGCTCCTTGAGAAATTGTTCTTCTTCTTTGCGTTGATCCTCTTGCTGTTGAGCCATCATATGTCTTCTCACCGTCCTTGGGAAAGGAAGGGGTTCAACATATGGGGATACCTCCTTCATTGGCTCGACAGGGGCTGTTATTATTGGATCATCTTCTACAACTAGCTCAGGTGGCAGAGTGTAATGGAGCTAGTCCTTCTTAAGCGCCTCAATGTGTTCTGTAAAAGGCTGAAGGATTTGAAAAATAATATCATCATCAAGTTGAAGTTCATTAGCAGTTTATTTTACTTTATCGGAGTCTTTATAAGCATTTAGACAATTGTATTCAATTTTTCTACCTCCTTCACCTCCTAAATCACATCCCCATGTTTCTCTATTATGGCGAATTCGTTTCCCAAGCTTTAATTATAGTTAACTCCATGAAAGAGCCTCTAGAGTTCGTGTCAAGTTCATGCTTAATTTCTTGATTAAGTCCTCCATAGAAAAAACATACCATTCAGGTAAATCATGATGGGGACATTTATTAAGTAGGGACTTATACCTTTTGAAGGCCCTTACCAAGCCTTCACTTAGGCGGTTCTTGAAGTTTGTAATTGCCCTTCTTACTTCAGCAATTTTTACCTTGGGAAAGAATCGAAACACAAATTCTCCTTTGAGTTTTTCCCAAGTATCAATTTTCTCTACAGGGCAAATTCTATACCAAGCCAAAGCAGTGCTGGTTAGAGATTGGCTAAACAGTTTAAGCTTCAATTCATCAGAATAGCCTCTCAATTTAAGAGTCCAACATAGCTCGCTAAAATGCATTAAATGAGTGTAAGGATCCACATCTGTATCATCTCCTGCAAAAGTTTTTTCTTTAATAATAGCGATAAAACGAGGGTTGACCTTGTATTCTGGTTCGCTCCCACTTGAGAATTCCTTGAAGAGTCCTTTATTGAACTTCCTGAGGTATTTAGTAGCATCGAGCTGATTAATCAGTCTAAGTGCAGTCATGGTCCTTACCTGAAACTAATAAGCAACTATAGTAAAACAATTAATAAAATAAGTAACTAAGAACAAAGACCAAAAGCGCTTAGCTCCCCAGCAACAGCACCAGAAAATAGCTTGATGACTGCAAGTGCACAGATCAATTCTAGCTAGTTTCCAAGTAAAGATATCGAACCCACATATAGCTATTGGTAAAGGTCTTTATGCCCTCTGTTACTATCTACCAAAGGATACTTGTAAGCTGCCTTTGATCTCAAGTAAAGGGTGTTTGAAAGGTTTTTGATTATCTGTAGAAAAGTAATTTAAAACGAGTAAAGAAAGCAAGTAACAAGGCCGTGTGAAAGCGTGGTTGAATTCAATAGGGCTAAAACATTCCCAGGGATGTAGGATACACCGCTAGCATAGTATTGTTAATTATTAGTAATCAAGATAGCATACTTCTTGTGTCATGAGATGTGTGGAGAGCTCCCTAATAATATGTTCACTACAAGGCTCGTAGGAAGCCACTTTGTTGAGCCAAGAGTGAGGTAACCTCTAAATAACCACTGCGATGTCTGAGAGCAATCACCGATACAAACCGCCGCAATTAAGGGTTTCCCCGTGGATATCGTAATTAGCTTAGGGAGTCCCTCTTTTATCCTCCTTTGACCATGTAGGTTATGAGCCGGCCCCAATCTGACACGGGGCCATTCCAGGTACGATCCCAAACACGTCCAAAGGATTTCACCCTCCCTTCAGTCCCAAGGGCAGATGATATGTGACTGACTACACATACCATCTAAAGAGAGAGAGATCAAACACAAATCATAAATCTATCATAGACCAACAAGTAATATGGACACAACAATAGATCATCTTTATTACCAATTCATAATGGTGCTAGGGTTTCTCCATCTCCCCAAGAACAAAGGAACTACTCACACATGGAAGCAATCAGCAGCATCACCATAATCAAATGAATGGATAAAAAGTACGGAAATAGATCTAATGCAAACCACAATTGAATCTGGAATTACAACAAGATCTAATAGATGAGATATGGGGGTAATTGTGGTGATGGAGATGCAACGGTTGATGATGAAGGGGATGATGTGTTGTCCTCTAATGATCCATGAAGCATCAGGAATTTTGCCCCAGCCAAGTTCCTCCTTTAGATCCCTTTTAGATGTGATTTTTCATGGTTTCTGGTGGTTGTGAATGTCGGATCCTCCTCTCGTGTTCGCCAGGAGAAAGTATTTGATGAGGCGATCACGCTGACACCCAGTACGGGTGGTATCCGCCCGTACCACTGGTCATTATCGGTACTAATTGCTTCTCCTTGTTTGGTATTCTCTCAGGTGCGTTGGAAAATCCATAAAATGACTTTTATCACTTAGAAAAATCATATTATAACACAATATGACAGTTCCAATTGATATGTTCATGTAAGACTTAGTGATTTGGGATCCTGTTAAAACAAGACCAAAATGGTGCGTGCAAACATAGTGAAATACAAAGATCCCTACTCTATTTATGCAAAAACAAAAGGTAAATATGATTCAATTTTGGACTCATCAACAACTCGGTGGTCGATTGGGACAATGGGGTCTGATATGTCCCGATTCCCCACACTTGTGACAAGTAATTGGATCTCTACGACATTCATTGATATAATGTCCTTTGATCCCACAGTTCTCACATTTGTGCTTCCAACATATCGCCCTTGTTATATTAGTCTCCTTTTGGAATTCCTTATTATTTCCATCAGCTTCTGTGATCTTATCATCCTCCACGGGAATATGTGCACTATCCATTAACTCCTGGAACTCTTTGGCACGAACAATCCTAAGTTGCATCCTCATGATTGCTTATAGTCCTTTCATGAACTTCTTTTGACGTTCTGCCTCCTTATTTACTTCCTCAATAATATGTCAGGATAAACGATTGAACTCCCCTACATGATTCAGAACTAGAAGATTTTTGTTTTCTAAAGTTTCATTATCCTTCATCTCCCCACTCTTTCTATGAACAACTTCTTCACGAAATTTCTTCTTGAACTCCACCCATGTACTATTACCTCCTCCCGGAGCTACAAACTTTGACTTTTCCCATCATGTGGCTACTGTTCCAGTGAATAGGTAGGTTGCATATCTCACTTTCTACTCATCCCTAGATCCCACGCTTTTGAGCTTACAAGATATGTCCATTACCTAATTCTCCGCCTCCATAGGTTCTTCTATCATGGAAAAACTCTGAGTTTGGTTTGTAAAAATTCCACGAATTTAAGCCTGGAATGTGATTCCCCAAATGGCTTCTTCTGCATGCTCTTTAGTATATCCTGATAGAACTGATTCTGCCTTGCCATTTCAACCCTCCTTCCTTCCTCCATGCCCTTCATGTACTGGAGAAATCCTTCACTGGTGGTCGAATGTGGCATTGGAATTGATCCTTCCCTTGGATTTGCGTTGATAGCCTCTGTTGGTGTTGTCTCCATCATGCCATGAGCGTTCATCTCTGCTTCATAACGGCGGTAACTCGTCTCTCCCTCACGCGAATCCATTTACCCCTCTAGACATGTACATCAAGTAAGAACTTAATGTAACACCATGCATATGCCCATCAAGTTCAAACTTCATGCATGGACCTAGTCACACAATAAATCAATAACTGAATCCGAATAAAAACCAAATGTATACCATGTATTACACATAGTTATTATAAAATAGTACAAACAAACTATCCTCATAACTCTATCTTATCGTTTGCTATTACAATACTAGTATATTACAAGCTCTTACTGGAGCATGTGACATACTCTCACATATTGCAGTTGCCTCTCCAGACACTATAATGTGCATTACTGAGTATACACATCATTCCAGTCCTAACTACTATTGGTTACTACTTGTTCTTACTTTGCACCTTCTTCTTAGTACTCCCTGGAATTCCTTCTATGACGACGAGAAGTCCAATGACTACCTTATGGAACATAAGAATGTCCATAGGGTGTGTACTATGAATCTGAAGTACATAGATTGAGATTAGCCATTGAAAAATGACTAGAAGATGTGTGATTTTCTGCAGAAGTATTCTGCCCAGCTTCAAATGCACTTCTAAAGTAAAACATATCTTCCACCCCTAGTGTTCACATGGTCATTCTGAGTTGTGTAACCACTCTCTTCTAGAATGTCAAACTTGGCATTCCCCTAGCTTCTTGCTCAACTAAGTATTTGGCTCCTAGATCTTCAGGTGATTAAGGTCATGCTATTAATAGGCATAGGTTTCTAACTATGGATCATCAAATTCCACTTCTTTGTACACCCCTTCTAAAAATACTGTTTTAGGGTGCCTATCTTCACTATCAAGTTTATTCTTGGTTCGAATGCCTTTACAGGATCAGTGAAATCCTCAAGGATAGTATCCAACTCTTGGACTACAACTTGTTAAATGTTATAAACTAGATCAAGTAAGTACCTGTAATGATTCATATATTCAATAGCTAAAGTGAGTTCAGTCTGCATAAGAGACGTATGATCCAACTCAAGATCCAAACTTAGAGAATCATGAGGTATGGTAGTATGAATACTAGCTCCTAACTCCTTGAATTTCTACTCCTGGTCATGGTTATTACTTCTACTACGGCAATTCAATACACCACTTCCATACATCTCACCTCTGCTGATGGCATTCTCCCGCTTATACTACATGATACGTTGCAAAAGTATCTATAATTTTTGATGTTCCATGCTTGTTTTATATCTACTTTCTTATGTTTTGTCCATACTTTGGAGTATTTTTATACACTTTCTGGGACTAACCTATTAACAAGATGTCATAGTGTCATTTGCCTGTTTTCTGCTGTTTTTGGTTCCAGAAAAGTCAGAAAATGAATATTCTTGGAATTGGATGGCACAAAAGCCAATGTCAATATTTCACCGAGGGGAACACGGAGCCAAAAGACGAGATGGAAAGGGGCCAGGGGCTAGCCACACCATAGGGTGGCGTGGGTCCCCCTGGCCGCGCCACTAGGTGGTGTGGGCCCCTGGTCCACCCTCTGACATCGCCCTTTCGCCTATAAGAAGCCTCCGATGCAGAAACCCTAAAGAATCCAGCCTCCAGCCACGAAAAGTTCCGTAGCACCGCCACCACCGAAGGGGAGATTCGGGGGATAGAAAGTCTCTGTTTGGGCACCCTGCCGGGACGGGGAAGTGCCCCCGCAGCCATCTCCATCTATCTCCACCACCATCTCCATCGTCGTTGCTGATTCCCATGATGATGAGGGAGTAGTTCTTCCTCGAGGCTAAGGGTTCTACCGGTAGCTATGTGTTCATATCTCACTCTATGCATGATCATATTGTGATCATGAGCTTTGTAATCATGTAGATCTACCTTGCTACTCAAGTGCTTTAATAGATCTCTGGCTCTCCCCACGTGTGTGAAAGTGATAGCGTGCACACCATGGTGGCACTTAGGCTAGAGATTGCAAATACTTGTTATGAGTTAGATTTGGAGTTGGATGTCTCTATGAAATTGTGGTGTTTGTTGGAACCATCTAGCGCTCAAGGTGATAGTGAGGGGTTATCTAGATGGGAAAAGAAGACTTTGAGGTGTGTTGTTATAGCCCTACCATGGATTAGAGTGTCCAACCAGAGAGTAGTTCGGAGTAGTATCATAAAGAGAAGATATTCATATGAGAGTGTTCACTAGTGAAAGTATGATCCCTAGGCCTTGTTTCTAAGCATTGAAACACCATTTTCAACTAGATCTGTTACATGTTTTCTTGCTTCCATCTTTTTGCCTTTAGTCTTTTCCTCCCATCAAGCTCTTTTCTAGCACTATTACCACTTATAATTATCCATACCACTTGTATTTCACTATCTCTTCACTGAACAGTGCACCTATACACCTGACAAGTGTATTGGGCGTGTTGGGGACACAAGAGACTTCTTGTATCTTGATTTCAGGGTTGCTTGAGAGGGATACCTTTGACCACTTCCTCCCTGAGTTCGATAAACCTTGGGTAATCCACTTAAGGGAAACTTGCTGCTGTTCTACAAACCTCTGCACATGGAGGCCCAACAACTGTCTACAAGAATAGAAGTGCGTAGACATCAAGCTATTTTCTAGCACCATTGCCAGGGAGGTAAGGTAAAAGGTACTCACATCCTCTGGCTACTAAGCTATCTTCTAGCACTGTTGCTGGTGTGTGAGTGCTCGAAGTTATTTCCTTTAGATTATGCAATTATATCATTTTGTTTCTTGTTTTTATTTTCACTAGTTAGGCTTAATGGAAAACAACAACAAAATTAGTGAGATTTTTAGTATTTTTCCTAAGGTAGAACATGAATGGTCTAGAAAGAAAATTAAAAAACCCATGGAACTTTCTTTGCATGCTAATAACAATGTTATTAGTATGAATCTTTTGAACACCTTTGTTACTAATGCTATGGAAACGTCTAAGCTTGGGGAAGTTAGTTTTATGAAAATGATCTTTTTAGTTCCCCAGCTTTAAAGAAGAAAATTTGCTCTGATGATACTTTATCTCCCATATGTGGTAATTCTAATGATACTTGTGATATTTTAAATCCACATACTGAAAGCATCCCTTTTAAAATACCTATAAAAATTGTTGAATGTATTATGAATAACTGTTATTTTGGAGATGGAACTGTCCATCCTGGTGATCATTTACTCTTTATACACGAATTATGCGAGTTGTTCAAGTGTGTAGGTATTTCAATGAACCAAGTTAAGAGGAAGATATTCCCTTTTTCACTTAAGGGCAAAGCAAGGGAGTGGTATGAGCTACAAGATGATCCTCATAATTTGGAGTGGAAGGAACTTGAATCTCTCTTTTACTCTAAATTTTATCCTCCTCATGAAATTCATAAAGATAGGAATTATATTTATAATTTTCATCCTCATGATGGAGAAAGTATTGCCCAAGCATGGGGGAGATTGAAGTCACTAATGCTCAAATGTCCCATTCATGAGATCCCCAGTAATATTGTTATTAATAATTTTTATGCAAGGCTTTGAGGACATTACAAGGACTATCTAGATACTTGTTTATAGGGATCCTTCACAAGTAAGGAGATCAGAGCTAAGTGGGATCTTCTTGAAACAATTCAAAGCAATACCGAAGATTGGGATAACAACAAAGGTAGACCAGGTATAAACTATGAGTATGATTGCATTAAGTCTTTCGCTGAAACTGCTGATTTTCATGAGCTTAGTGCTAAATATGGTCTTGATCCTCAAATTCTTGTTGATTGTTGTAGAGCCTTTGCTTCTCATATTAATGCTCCTAAAGAAAAATGGGACATGTATCATGAGCCTTTTAAAGACACTTGCATGGAAAATGAAATTGTTATTAATGATAGCAATAAACATGCTCAAACCTCTGAAAGTACTATTTCTTATAAGTATGTTAATTTTTTTGTAATACATAGACCTTGTGAGAATAATCAAATTGAAGAAGAATATTGTATCACCCACGGGAATGAAAAAACTAGGACGTGGTTTAGGGCTCTAAATGATCTTGGTAAAAAAGTTTGTCCCTCTATCCTTTTATTTGTGAACTTTGCTTTGAAGTGGGTCATTTCAATTTTCAATGATCGGGCCATAATAATAGCCCTTCTAATCCAATGAGTACTGCAAGTTTGTATTGTGATGACATGATCACTCCTAATCACCATGATGAACTTACATTATTTTTGGGGTGTGAAGAATTATCGAGAAAAACCTCTTTGGTAGATATGAGTGCTTTTGATATGAATAGCGTCCTACATGGTTGTCATCTTTATTGTGTTGATAATTGCCACACAAATACTTACATACAAAATATTATAAAAGATGAGATTTTACCAAAATATGACAGGACTAATATGTGTTTTGATCTTATTAATGAAAAGAAGGAATCCTCCAAAGTTTCTTCTATTCTCTCTAAAAATAAACCAGGGTATATGGAGAAACTTCCTTTCAAGGCTCTCCCTCCTAAAGAGAAGAAGAAAAATAAGAAGAGGAGGAGTAAAAGGAGAGAGGAAACGGTATTTTCCCCTAAGCATGTTGCTCCTATTATAGTTTTTGATGAGTTTGAACTCGATGATGTTCCTATGCATATTTCCTATAATAGTGATCATGATTGGGAAAAGCACACTACTTTTGATATTGAAAATCTCTTCGGTACCAATTTTGAAAATGATGAAATTAATAATTGATGTACTATTAGTGTTATCCATGCTCCTTCCAATGATGATATGTTTACAAATGAACACACTTTGGAAGATAATTATTCTATTGCTTATGATGATACTACACCTCCAATATATGATGATTACAATAATGAATATGATATTTTAAGTCCACCTACTATTGAGGAGAAAATTAATTATGATTACAATATGCCTCCTATATTTTATGATTATGGTGATGAGAATAATAATGATAGCTATTTTGTTGAATTTGCTTCCACTATAATTAATAAGAATAACTATGTTTATGTGGGGAGTATTAATTCTTTTATGCATGTGGCTCATGATAAGAATGTTTTATGTGATAGTTATATTGTTAATTTTATTCACGATGCTACTGAAAGTTATTATGAGAGAGGGAAACATGGTTTTATGTGTCTCAACAATATTAAGTTTCCCCTCTTTATGTTGAATTTTTTGAAGTTGCACTTGTTTTGCTTTACAATGCTTGTTGCTTTGTGCTTTCATGAATTGTTTCTTACAAGATTCCTATGCATAGGAAGTGGGTCAGACTTAAATGTACTTTTAATTTGCTTCTTGATGCTCTCTTTTACTTCAATTCATATTTATTATGTGAGCATCTTCTCAAACTATCATGCCTAACTTAAAGGCGTTAAAGAAAAGTACTTATTGGGAGATAACCCAATAGTTTTATTGAGTCTTGGAAGTTATTACTTATGTAATAACCTCTCCTTATCCTTTTTGTTTGATTTTTTTGCCAAGAATAACCTCTAATGAGAGGGAAATAATGCTTGGGAAAGTTGTTGTCCCGAAACAGATTTTTGTGCTTTGCTGTAAAAATTCGTGAAACATATCTATATGTCGGTTTGAGCTGTAATATTTTGTGCTTCTTCCCTAGGTTGTTATCCAACTTTCGTTAGTTCAACACTTTTTGATTTGAGTAACAGAAGGTCTTCGAAAAAATTAGTTTTTACCTGTTGGTCTGTTTTGACAGATGTTTGCCTTTATTTGCATTTGCGTCTTAGTCTCTTTCTCTTTGAGTTCTCTTTGATCATTTGAACTTTTTAAAGGAATTTCTACAGTCGCTTTTGTTTTAGTGGAAGTTTTATTTGTGTTGTAACTAAACCAAAAGACTTATTATCTTGAGTACACTAATGTTGCTAATGAAGATTGTGTGAAGTTTTGTATGAAGGAAAAATTTCAGGTGTAATGTGATAAGATGAAGAATGGACAAACGCTCAAGCTTGGGGATGTCACCCGTGTCACCCCAAGAAATATTCAAGAAGTACGAGTGTCATATCTTGGGGATGCCCAAGGCATCCCGTTCTTCATCAATAAAAATCTCAGGTTTCTTCCAAACACTTCATTTTTATTGTTTCATGCACTGTTGTGTTATTCTTGGAGCGTCTTCATTTTCGTTTTTAGTTTTCATTTGCTTAGTTTGCTTGAATAAATTGGTTGGACCCCCTCATTGATACATTAGTTTTCAAATAAGTTGGTTTGGATTGGAAAAGAGTAGGAAAAGTTCATGCTTAAGTGGTAAAAAGGAGCTTCTTTTTGACTGTGGCCTATGCTTTGTCATGTCATGCTTGATATTGCTTTGGCTTTATGCTTAGTGATTTTTGATGTAGCATGACATGTTATAAACAATTGAGATTGCTTAATGTTCCTTGAAAGAATTATGCATTGTTTTAGCATATTAAAGCATAGTATTGTCGTATTCTCCTTTGATGCTTTATTGGGGTTGACTTGGCGCCTGCTCACACCATGTTAAGACTACACCAAGTCACCATAGCCTCTATGATCATTTAGTTTTCGACTTTTAATATCACTTTATGCTTTAATTTATGATGTTTTGTCGCTTTGCATGATTATGTTCATTATTGCTCTCTTAGTTGGTCGCCCCCAGTCTTTTGCTATCCTCCATGCCAAGTATGAGTTCCACTCATGCATCCAACTCCAAATAAAACCAAGTTATTCCAAATAGTCCACCATACCTACCTATTATCATTTGCTATTCCAAGTATATTCATGTTTTTATCTACCTTCCGAATTAAACTTGTTATGTGAAAATTAGTGATTAAAGCTCTCACGAACTTGATGGCACACTTTACTTTCTTGCACTTAATAATCTTGAACCATTGTGTCCATCTCTTTTGTGTATATGCTTGCGCTTTATAAGTTGAAGTTAGCAGAACCATGTATCATGGGGAACGCTTTCAAAATTGCACTTATTATTCCGTTGATATCATGATTCTTTTGCTTGTGGATCCTAATGGTGTGAAATAAAAGGGGAACTTGTAAGATCATGGAGTTTGTATGTGTGTTAGAGAAACGCCTGGGCCGCTAGCCTAAGCCATGCCTAATCATGGTGGAAACTTGCAGCATAACCATAATGAGCATTCTATGAAGCATCCTCAATAAAAACCTATGCAAATAGCAAATAAAAAGATCGCTGAGATGCTCATTGTCTGTTGCCTTGTCATTTTGATATGGGATAGCTCCTATGTCATGGGGCAAGGGGTACCCCGTTGGCGGTTCTCTATGATACATATGTACTTACAATGACAAGAGCTTACTTGTGACTGAAGTTGAGTAGCATGAGGTTCGGTACTCGTAAGCAAGGGCATGAGATTTCAACTTATAACTTGTCAAGCATATCCTCTTAGTTGTGTCACTTTAACCTTAATCTCCTAAAGATGCTTATGATAGGGGCAATGAGAGTTGAAAGCTAATAAGTACCATAATTTTTGCAAGCTCTTTATGAGACTTGAATCCCTGCTTCCTTCTATGAAGGCCTTTCTTTTACTTTTATCTTGAGTCTCCATCTTCTATCTTTATGCACCTATTGAGAGAGCATAGTGGCCATTCTTAGTTCTATGTGCATTGGCCCAAAACTTATTGATTGATTCATAATGTTGATATTGCTTATTCTTAAACTATTTGTATCTAGTCACCCTTATGAACTTTGAAGGTGTCCTATGCATTTATGTTTTGCTACACTATGAGGGACAAGCCGAATACCATTATCATTATGTTTTCTATATGTGAAACAAAAAAATGTCTTTCAAAGTATTGTTATTCATGAACCGTTTGTTTGTATCCTTTTCATGTTACAACATAGTTGCTATGTCTTATTGTTAAAACTATATCTTTCATTCTATGTTAAAGTACTTTGATCGCAGCTTTTAATGCTTTACAAATACCTTGATCGAGTTTATGATGGTGCATGTCTCCTCAAAAATTATTCTTTCTTTTTATCACTTACCAACTCGAGGACGAGCAGGAGTTAAGCTTGGGGATGTTGATACATTGCAAATGTATCCATAATTTTTGATGTTCCATGCTTGGTTTTATCTACTTTCTTATGTTTTGTCCACACTTTGGAGTACTTTTCATATGATTTCTTGGACTAACCTATTAACAAGAGCCACAGTGCCAGTTGCCTGTTTTCTGCTGTTTTGGTTCCAGAAAAGTCAGAAAATGAATATTCTTGGAATTGGAAGGGACAAAAGCCAAAGTTAATATTTCACCGAGGGGAACACGGAGCCAGAAGACGAGACGGAAAGGGCCAGGGGCTGGCCACACCATAGGGTGGCGTGGGTCCCCCCTGGCCGCGCCACCAGGTGGTGTGGCCCCTGGTCCACCCTATGACATCACCCTTTCGCCTATAAGAAGCCTCCGATGTAGAAACCCTAAAGAATCTAGCCTCCATCCACGAAAAGTTCCACAGCGCCGCCGCCACCGAAGGAGAGATTCGGCGGACAGAAAGTCTCTGTTCCGGCACCCTGCCGGGACGGGGAAGTGACCCCGGAGCCATCTCCATCAATCTCCACCACCATCTCCATCGTCGTTGCTGATTCCCATGATGCTGAGGAAGTAGTTCTTACTCGAGGCTAAGTGTTCTACCGGTAGCTATGTGTTCATCTATCTCTCTATGCATGATCATATTGTGATCATGAGCTTTGTAATCAAGTAGATCTACCTTGCTACTCAAGTGCTTTAATATATCTCTCGCTGTCCCCACATGTGTGAAAGTGATAACGTGCACACCATGGTGGCACTTAGGCTAGAGATTGCAAATACTTTTATGAGTTATATTTGGAGTTGGATGTCTCTATGAAATTGTGGTGTTTGTTGGAACCATCTAGCACTCAAGGTGATAGTGAGGGGTTATCTAGATGGGGAAAGTGGACTTTGAGGTGTGCTGTTATAGCCCTACGATGGATTAGAGTGTCCAACCGGAGAGTAGTTCAGAGTAGTATCATAAAGAGAAGATATTTATATGAGTGTTCACTAGTGAAAGTATGATTCCTAGGCCTTGTTTCTAAGCATTGAAACACCATTTGCAACTAGATCTGTTACATGTTTGCTTGCTTCCATTCTTTTGCCTTTAGTCTTTTCCTCCCGTCACGCTCTTTTCTGGCACCGTTACCACTTATAATTATCCACACCACTTGTATTTCACTATCTCTTCACTGAACTAGTGCACCTATACACCTGACAAGTGTATTGGGTGTGTTGAGGACACAAGAGACTTCTTGTATCTTGATTGCAGGGTTGCTTGAGAGGGATACCTTTGACCACTTCCTACCTGAGTTCGATAAACCTTGGGTAATCCACTTAAGGGAAACTTGCTGTTGTTCTACAAACCCCTACACTTGGAGGCCCAACAACTGTCTACAATAATAGAAGTGTGTAGACATCACTACACATTATGGTTAATATAATCACAACCGATTACTTAGCTAATGCTTACTTGTCATAATAATGGTAGATCTTGACAAGAAGTCGAGATCCATAATCCAAACTCCGCAGAGGTTGCCTTAAAATACCCGTCCATTCTCCTCAACAGTCACCTACAATCCTATTTAGCACTTGAAAATTCCGACTTGGATACTGAAAGATGCCATTCCTTACTATAGATAAGATATTATAACTGGTTCTACCGAGTGATAACTCACTATTATTATCCTAATTGCATCATAATAAAGAATTATCGCACTAGAAACATGATAGATAATTCACATTTGAATCATCATCATATATCTAGAGAACTCTTTATTGTTGCTAATATACTTTCTACAGGTTCTACCCATTTAATAGGATTCCAACCTAAGGTCAACGTGTTTGCTCTAATACTAGCTGCGGTGACCTAGCATACCACTTCATGATATAGTATACTATAGTCATTGACATAACAGCAATAAAACACCGTTCCACCAGTATTATATCCCTTAGAGTGATACAAAAGAAATATCGCGGGTCCAAAATAAGACTTAGATTACATATAGCACATTACAAAGATCCAGAAACTTCCTCGACATGATGAGGATTATAATATACAAAAGAGAACCAGAAATAACAACTTGAAGTTGGTTCTAGAAATACTACTACTATATAACTATAGTCATGGAAGTCAAACTGAAGCATAGAGTAGAAATAATCTTAGAAACTAGAACCTACTTTTGCAAGCATTGTTGTAGCAACAATCACAATCTACAGTTATATAGTAGTAGTATTTCTACAACCGACTTCGAGTTGCTATTTTTGGTTCTCTTTTGTATATTATAATCCGTCATTATGTCGAGGAAGTTTTTGGATCTTTGTAATGTGCTATATGTAATCTAAGTCTTGTTTTGGACCCGCGATGTTTCTGTTGTACCATGCTGAGGGATATAATACTGGTGGAACGGTGTTTCATTAGTGTTATGTCAATGACTATAGTATACTACATCATGCAGTGGTATGCTAGGTCACCGCAGATGGCAACATAACCTCCCTTTCTCTACAAATTCTCTCTTGGTTTTAATCACATTAGACCAATCCTTGTCGAACAAAATGTGAGAAGTATGATACCATTAATATCTCACACTAAATTCTTATCAACAAGCAAATGCCAACAAAGGCATTCTAGGATATAGCGTACCTCACCTTGCTCAACCTATCTTATAGAAACAAAGGCATTATGAGTGAGTAGTTTTATAAGCAAGTGAGCGGCACATCCGTTGGTGCATTGTACTCCATATAGGACAAGTAAATGCCAACAAGCGCAAAAACTTCTTGCCCCCACCACTCCAAAGAAAAAGGATATGGGTGATTTCGTCTGCCCCATCTACAAGCCAAGCTGCCAGTCCCTGCCTTCTCCTTCGGCTGCTCTGGCGACGGGAGGGGGTGGGGATCCCGATGCTTCGGCTTTAGTTTGTAGTTAGGGTTGGCCTAGTGTTTCCTTGGAGCGTTGCTTATATGGAAGATACGATGTCGTGTCAAAATAATTTGCCTCTGGTTTTCCTCCATCTTGGCATCTCTCCAACCGGTGGCGCCGAAGGGCAGGTGGCCTGGTCGTATCACTGATCTCTTGACCCAGCGAGATTCGTGTCTGGTGCTTGCTAGTCGGCACTTTAGAGGGCGGCGGTCGTGTTGGCTGCTATAGTCATGTTTGGTTTCTTGTAGTTGGGCGCTTGGATGATAGCAGACGGGGACGTTCGTCTTCTTCGACTACATCAGATGAAGTTGATGGCTTAGGGATTTGGTGACCACGGGGAAGATCTCGGCCAACGTTCCACAAAGTTTCGGCCTCGTCTCTTGCGACAATCTGATTCATCGGCTCGAAAAACATCGTTGTATGCGAAGGTGCTCTTCCATATCTCGGTATCGCGGTTGTTTCCCTCTTTTTCCGGCACTGCCATGGTGGCAACAGAGAACGATTGTAATTTTTTCATCTTGCTGAGTACTTTGTGCAAAGTAGTGTGACACAAATATTTGTCTTGTGTGGTGACCATATGTGTAATCTTTGTAAATATATTGTTTAAGAAAATACTCACTCCGTTTCAAAATATAAGATATTTTAATTTTTGTGAAACGGATGTATCTAGACATGTAACACCCTCGAATCGACCCTATACAAGTTTTAGCGCTTCCCGCCAAACCCGCATAGAAACGATTCAAGGACACCCACCAGGCACTTTCGTGCGGGTGGAAAACGAAGTAATATCATTACACAATAGTCCACGATAGAACCCATAGAACAGATATATATATATATATATATACAGCAACGACTCACTGAGTCAAGAATACAGATATATAGTACAAAGATCCAAATCACATTGAAATCGATACAACATCCGAGTACGGATAAGAAGCAAATTGAGCTAAGAGCCCTAAAGAATAACCAATGGCGTCCATAACCCTGCCCAGGCCAAGCCGGAAGGGTAACCCTGCTAACGACATCGAACTTATACCTGCTAAAACAAAAGGGGTGCCGACAAAGGGTAAAGGAAAAAGAGGAGCGTCAGTACTAAGGCCAGTACACGGCGAGGCTAGAATTCGGCGGCTCTCGCCTACATAGGTATGGTGGATTGAAGCGGCAGCGCATCATGCACTACACAACCTATAGAGACTCGATAAACTGTCGGCTATTAGAGAGAGATAAGAAAAGACCTATTCAGAACCAACCTTATACTAACATCAATCATACCCATCCTGGTATTCCCCCTCGAGACCAAACGAGGAAGTCAAACCGAGGAACTCACACAGTTGGCAGTTTTATTTACTATATTATAGTTGCAGCACTTACTAGTCAGATATAGATAGCTTGAGTCATCCCAAAACCAGCAGCTGTTGGCACTTTTATTTACTCATTCCGTTGTAGTGTAGCTGATTACTAGTCATTCCAAAGTCAAATTTATAACACTACTTTAGTTATAATTGTCTATGATCGAGATACTGTGCTCCAAGTCGTCCATAACCGCGGACACGGCTTTCAGAAAGATTTACCTTGCAAGGGTGCACAAATAGCAACACACGCACGATCAACCTCGAAAAAACCAAATCAAAACCCAACGAGGCTTTCACGAGAAAGCAATCACAGGATTCATAAAATATTTCAGGGGGCCACCCCATTAAGCTACCTGCAATGAAGTTGGCCGGCTCCAAGACGGACCCAAGGTTTGCGCCAATGGTTGTAAACGACTGGGAACCCGAAAGTGTGACTGGGCTTGTCGATACCGCAAAAACACTCCGCAATCCTAAACAGTACAGGTGCTCCACGCACAATCGTAAATAAAACAGTAAAGCATGGCATAAGTACAGGAAAGTAATAAAGCCCCAAACTAGTTTGTGACCCCAAGAAATAAGAAATGAATCAAGTTATGGCTAAGGGGATTCATGGTCACACATCCGGATAGTGCGATAGTCAAGGAACAGGTATCAAGTACTCGGGGTCCTACGGGACACAAGTGAGCGTGGAAGAACCAAATAACATCTATTGCCCACCGATGCCTCTGCATTAGTTATATCTATTCCCAGCAATTTAATAGTTGTATTTAAAGTCATGATACTCTCCACCGTAAAGCATATGACAACATTCCAACAACTGTGTGGTACTTCACGACACGGGATCACACCTGAGCAAGCGACTACGCCTCGCAAGACCATCTATCTACCAAACAACAGTTAATAGGAGGTGTCCAAGGCAATATAAAGGCTGCACGGAATATATATGGTACGGAACACTAAAGCATCACAACACGAATAGCAATAGATCAACAGAAGAAAATAAAGACTATAAATGCAAAATAGATAGAAAGGGGGAGAATGCTCGCCTGAAAAACATAGCCGAAGATACAACGGAGAATGGGACGAAGCTCGCATCAACTCAACATCCGAATCCACGAAGAAGCAAGGCACTAAAAAAAGACCGGATGCACTATTTAATACTACGACAAAAGATCGAGCATGATGCATGACATGGCAAAGATGCGATGCAATTGGGCAATATTAAGCGGAACCGGGTCCCGATATTTAATTAATGGTTCAAGTTATTTAGATACCCCACATTTTAAATGTTGGCTTAACAAGGCGAAACATGGCATCGGTTCGCTACACCAATTTAAATGGAGGCGTTAATAGACAGGAATAACCCGCATATGCGCTCCATATTTAATTATGAAGTGAATCGACAAAGTGTCCCCAACCCACCTGATGCAATGCAAGCATAATTTAAATGCCACAATATATATATATATATATGTGTGTCATTTATAAAAAGTAGGGGGGTCTCGAATAGGGGCACACATCGGATCGATGATCTTGGTGTTCACCGGGGTCGACGAGGGTTTAGGTTCGGTATCGAAAGGATCGGTCTTCGAAGTCGGTCTTCGGGTACCACGGTCTTGACGTACGCGAAGGGAACCTCGGTGATCTGGACCGATCTTGGGGTCCGGAAGGAGGTCATGAAGCTCTGCATCCGTGAAGGAGAGCTTGGTGTCCGATCCATGGTGGCAAACTTGTCATCCGTGAAGAAGAAAAGCCGGTCCCGATGATCTTGGATTGGGCTCCGAGGTCTTCGTGGCAGCGAGTAGACAGAGAGAAAGCTGAGACCGGGCATTGCTTCCCTAGTCTAAGTCGCTACCCTGAGGTCCTCGTCAGATTTCTAGTCTTGGTTCACGCGGAAAACTTGAACAGAAACCGGCAGCACCGCACCAACACCTGAGGAGGGATCAACAGGAACAATTACTGGAGAAGAGAAACTCGGTAGAGATAGATGCACATGTGCAGAGGCTTGCAACAGTGACTTGGAGGCGGCATGCATCACACACACACGAGGCCTGCGAGGGCGCCAGGAACCTCACCTCTTGGAGGAGAAGAACACCGACTGGGACTAGCCTGCAGGCGGCCATGGCGCGAGGGCGCGAGGACGACAACTACTCGGGGCGAGGTCGCGAGGATGGCAGCAGCCAGGGGCAAGGTCGGGGGCATGATTTCGAGGCAGGCTCAGCGGCGCTGCATCGGCGCGTCGCTGTAGAGGGAGGAAGGTCCTAGCGGCACTAGAGGCGAGCATAAGGAGGCGCCAGGCGACGCGGGCGTGGATCGATGGCGAGACGGACTGTAGAAGGGTGGGACGATGGCGGCCGAAGAGGCGACGCAACTCAGGAGAGGGCCGTGGCGAGGTGGTGGTGAGGTTGGGGAAGGGCGTCCATGGCGACGGAGTTCCGTCGGAGCAGGGCGACTCGCGGCTGTGGAGGCGGGGTCGGTGGCGACGGGGCCTCAGGCGGCGCTCGAGGAGGTAGGCCACGGGGACGCTCGCTGATGGCCGGCCGGGTTGGCGATGCGGGGCCGGCGGCAGGGAGTGAGGCGTCGCGCCTCGCATTGGGGATCGAGGGAAATGGGATAGGTGGAGGCGACGGGAGGTGATGGGGGATCGAGCGCGTCGGTAGCTGGCGACGCGGGGTGGACGCGGTCTCTGCGAGGGTGGGGCCAGGTGGAGCGGGGATGGGGAGGTTGTGTCGGTGCGGGGCGCTGTGGACTGCGGTGGTTGCACGCTACAGCTGCTACAGCGCGGGTGCGTGTGCGGCTGGCGGGTTGGGTCTAGTGCGATGCGGACATGCCGCTGTGTAGTGTGCCAGGGTGCGAGCGGCTAGGATGGTAGGTGTTATGTGGGGTGCGGTGGGTTAGGGTTTGCTGCGAGGTGTAGCTAGGGTTGGGTCCAACCGGCTGGGCCTTTGGGCCTAGCCGGTTTAGGTCTAGGGTCCGGGTACAAAAATAGTTTTATTTATTTGTTTTAATTTAAAAAGACTTTTGGTAAGTAGTTTTTAGATAAATAAAAGATTCGGATAAGACCCGAGGTTTTGATTTGAAATAAAGACGGGGATATTTGGAAGGCTTTTTGAAAATAGTTTTAGGCAAACTTATTTATGATGTCATGATGATGCTCAAATGCAATGTGGCATGATGACATGAGCATGCAGTCATGATGATGCACAAGGGCAAAACACAACGATTTTCTAGTAGTGGTTTTACCAGGGTGCTACAAGACATCTTTTAGTGTTTAGGTTCGGAGTGAACTTACACATTAAACCAATGTATCTAGAACATAGGAAGTATATGGTTACATCAAAAAATACTTCTAGCATGCATCTTATGTGGTTGACTATCTTATACTGATAGAAAAGCATTTTGATGGAGCAGGTTCCTAAGTAAAGAAGCGGCATATCAAGTCGCTCCATCCATCGTTACTAGAAGTGCCAACAACTCAATGCTAAGAAAAGAAAAACTATTGTATCTGGTATTGTTTACTATTATTTTCCAGCTAAGCGTTTGTCTGAGTGTTGAGCTGCCTTTTAGAGCATCTCCACTCCCTCCTAAAGGCTCCCTAAGAATGAGATGAGGGCACCGATGCAAAAAAAACCGCCCAGTCCCCCTCCCCCCAAAACCCGAAATCGCGCCGACGCGGCCCAACTAATCATCCGGCGCCCCCAGGCCGAATCCGACCCGAGGGGGCGCAATCGGGGGCGTCGGCGCAACTTGGAAAAGAAGGCGGGTCAGCCCTGATGGTGGGACACCAAAATTTCCCCTCTATTTTCCCCTCCACAATTCCAACCCCCTCCTGGCCGCCAGTCCCGCCATTTCCCCCCGTCGCCGCGCACTCCCACCATTTTCCTTGCCCGCCTCTCCCCTCCTGTGCTCCACCTGCCGCTGCCACCATGCCACCGAAGATATACCAAACTCCCCGCGTGTCGGAACCCCTCGAAGAAGGGGAAGGCCGACAAGCAACGGCCGGAGGGGATGACCGACACGGAGTGGGAGTTCGACATCCAGCGCCGGCAGGTGGAGAACGCCAGCCACCGGCTGAGGGAGAAGAACTTGAGGCTGTGTAGGGCGGCGGAGGTGCAGGAAGTGGAGGCCCACGCGGCCACTATTGCGACGCAGAGGGCGGCGGCCATGGCGGGATTATCGGTGCCATCTTATAGTGTTGGCCTACACATCCTCGGTAGCCAGAGCAATGTCTCCTCTCCGCCGTCGTTCGGCCAAGCGAACACGGCGCCTCATCTCATGTGTTTCTCGCCAACGACACCTCACCGGCCCATCGCCGCCTCCCTCCTCCGCCACTGCGGGATGCCTTCACCCAGTTCGACGCAGGATGCAATAGCCAGAGCGCCACCAACCTGTTCGACGGAACGAACAATGCCGACTCCATCATGGCCAACATCATCAATGGCGGCTCCGTCCACGCCTTCAAGCAAGAAGAATCCGCTGCATATGAGGATGAGGAGGAAGATGGCGACGAGCCTTGGGAGGACGAGTTCTATCCGTACGCAGAGGCTGAGACCGAGGATGAGATGGTGGAGGTGCCGGACCATCACGGCCGACCCAAAAGGGAAGAAGAAGGCGATGGAGGTGGAGGGGGAGAAAAATATAAGAAATGAGGCGGTGGAGGTATTGTTCATAGATGCGCGCCATGATCACCGCCTACCGAGAGGACAACTACGACAATGAGTTCAAGTTCATCCACGTCTTTACACGGATCGAGGGGTACGACAAGTGGGCGGAGGCGCGGGCCGTACTACTAGGAAAAAGCTTATGAGTGGCGCACATTTTTGGAATTCTATGGCGCATATAGAATGCGCCACTAATACCTCGCCACTAATTTTTTCTGTGGCGCATATTGCAATATGCGCCACCGATTTGTTTACTGAATTTCAAAAAAAAAGCGGGGCCAGATCTAGATCTGGGTCTAGCCCTGTCGCAGCCGCTAGAATTTTGTCGGCGGCCGTGTCCATTGCCGGAAGTGGGGTTCGCCTGAGGAGGTCTAGGCCATAGGTTGATGGAGGAGGGAGGTCGCTGGAGGTGGGTGGAGGAGGGGGTCGCTAGAGATGGTGGGGGAGGAGGAGGTTGCCGGAGGTGGTGGAGAAGGAGGCCGCCGGAGGATGTGGTCGCCGAAGGTGGTAGAGAAGGAGGTCAAAGGAGGTGGTCACCAAAGATGGTGGTGGAGGAGGAGGTCACCGGAGGAGCAGAAGGTCGCTGGGGTGGTGGAGGAGGAGGCCATGGCCAGAGGTGGAGGAGGAGGAGGTCACCGGAGAGTAGAGAAGGAGGAGGAAGGAGAAGGGGAGAAGGAGAGGAGAAGGAGAGGAGACGTGGAGGAAGGAGAAATGCGAAGGAGAAGAGGAGGAGAAAGGAGAAAAGAGAGGGAGGAGGGACGCCGGCGGGATTCAAAATTCAAATCCCGCCCAACAATTATGTGAATTGTCTCCCCCTTTTTTATTTTTTCAGGAAAAAATCTTCTTTTTTAAATAACTTTTTAATATTTTCGAATTTGGGGATTCTGTAAAATCTAGAACAACTTTTGGTTGTTGAATTCGGATGGCAAATTTCGAGATGGTCATTTTGATATATTAAACATTTTCTTTCCGACATCGTATGCAAAAGTTATGTCTGTTTTATCGTGCCATGACCTTTTTTTCGCAAAATACATCAAAATTCATATTTTTCAATGTCCCCAACAAATATGCCCCAGGATATAACTACATCTCAAAGGAATTTTGTTTGAAGTTTTTATCATTTTCATTTTTTTTATAGAACTTTTTGTGGCGCATATCATAAACTTGGTTACCCACTTTCTATGGTGGGTCACACACTACTTGCACATATTCCTCTATGCGCCCCAAAAAACATAAATTTTTGTGGCGCATTTATCAATATGCGCTACAAAATCGCAACCACTCATATATGGTGGCGGGTCCCATCATATTTCTGTGGCGCATGGTCCATTATATGCGTCATATAATATTGAGATTTCTGTGGCGCATTAGGTTTGGATGCGTCACTGAATATATTCTGTGGCGCATACACCACAATATGCGCCACAGAAACCTTTCTATTTATAGCTAGTTTCCTAGCAGTGCCCCTCTCACCAAGGCCAAGGCCACCGTTGATACGTCCATTTTGCATCACTATTCTATGTCTTAATTCACTATTATTCATTGATATATTTCGTATTGAGAGGTGATACTTATGTTATTTCATCTCTTTTTGCATGGTTGATGACTTTTGGAGCATGGACCGCTGCAGTCAGGATTCTGATGGAAAAGGTGTTGTTTGGAGGCAAAATTCGCGAAGATCAGAAAATCCGGAAAAATATACGGAAAATCCTATTTTTCCAGAAGACTCGGGATGCCAGAAGATGGAGTGGAGGTGGGCCACAGGGGGCCCACACCACCCCATGGCGCGGGCAGGCCTAGGCCGCGCCTGGGAGTGGTGTGGCCGCCCTGGCCCACTCCAGCCTCTCTCCTCTCGCGTATATCATCCCCATAAAACCCTAAGACTCGGAGAGCTACCACAGAAAGATTCCGTCGCCTCTGCGGGACGAAAAACACCGAGAGAGAAAGATCTCTATGGCAGACAGATTTCTGCCGGAGGAATTCCTTCCCGGAGAGGGGAGATCGTCGCCATCAACACCACCATCAAGCTGGACTTCATCGGGATCATCATCATCATCACCACCATCATCACCATTAGCACCCTCATCACCATCTCCATATTGCTGTAACAATTGCGTTGAATCTTGCTATAGTTCATAGGGGAAACTTTCCCGGTGTTGATTAATCTTTCTAGTTGATACTTTTGAGTGAACCGTTGAATTATTATTTATGTTCATATTGTTATACATCATTATTCCATCTCTGATCATGATCCATATGATGTCTTGTGAGTAGTTCGTTTTGTTCTTGAGGACATGGGAGAAGTCTTGTTGTTAGTAGTGGAGTTGCGTTGAGAAAGATTCAATAGATTGTTATTTAAGTTGTGGTGTACTTCTTCTAGTGGTGTCATGTGAACGTCGACTACATGACACTTCACCTATAAGGGCCTAGGGGAATGCATTGTGTATTTGGCTACTAATCGTAAGGGTTGCCGGAGTGACAGAAACCTGAACCCCCGTTAGGAAACCATTGCACAAGGGACGTAAGGGTCTTAGAGTTTAAAGCTGTGGTTAGGTTTCTACCTTAATTACTTTCTTGTACTTACGGATGTTTGCAAGGGGTATAATCACAAGTATGTATTAGTCTTGGATGGGGCGGTACATTAGCATAGGTTCACCCACACAACACTTAGCAAGCTAAAGAAGATTAATCGACTATATGAAGCAAAATCACTTGACACTCTTCCCATGTGTCCTCGAGAACGTTTGGTCATCTATAGAAATACGACCGGCTTGTCCTTTGCTGCATAAAGGATTGGGCCACTTGCTGCATTCATTCTTACTGTCTTTCATTTACTCGTACTTTGTTTACTTGCTTTATCGAAAACCCCTAAAAATCCGTGTGCTAAGTATTTGCAAAGAATTCCTGATCCATACCACTAGCCAGCACCTTCTGCTCCTCGTTGGGTTCGACACTCTTACTTATTGAAAATACTACGATACACCCCTATACTTGTGGGTCATCAAGACTATTTTCTGGCACCGTTGCCGGGGAGTGAAGCGCTATTGGAGAGTGGAACTGGTAAAGGAAACTTCTACTGTGAGTATTGTTTACTTCTGCTAGTTGCTTTATTTTCGTTATGGATAATTCGCTGAGTTTCTTATTTGGTAGTGCTACTACCACTGCTAAGGTAGTAGATAAGCCACCACCTGCTGAGAAAGATGTTTTCAAAATACCTACAAGAATTATTGATCGTGTTATGGATAACTACTATGTTGGGAATGGAATTGTCCATCCCAGTGATCATTTACTCTTTATACACGAATTATGCGGGTTGTTCAAGTGTGCAGGTATTACTACAGATCAAGTTAAGAAGAAGTTATTCTCATTATCACTGAAAGGAAGAGCTGAGGAATGGTATAAGCTGCTGAAGAATGGTCAAGCTCTGGAATGGGAGGAAATAGTGCCTCTCTTTTATTCAAAGTTTTATCCTCCTAGTGAGATTCATAAAGATCAGAATCAAATATACAACTTTTGGCCTCTTGATGGAGAGAGTACAGCTCAAGATTGGGGGAGATTGAAGTTACTAATGCTCAAATATCCCATTCATGAGCTCCCCAACAATATTATTATCAATAACTTTTATGCAAGGCTCCCTCTACATGATAAAGATTTATTGGATGCTTCTTGCGCTGGATCATTCACTCGTATGGAAGAAGAAGCTAAATGGGACCTTCTAGACCGTATTCAAGACAATGCTGAAGCTTGGGAGAATGACAAAGGTAAAAAGTCAGATATATATTATGATTATGAATGCATTGAATATTTTATGGGAACTGATGACTTTCAAAATATTAAAAATGCTTATGGTCTAGACTCTCAAGCTATTGCTTCTTATTTTAAGGCTTTTGCTTCTTACATTGAAGTGTCTAAAAAGAAGTGGAATAAGTATCATGAACCTTATAAAGATATTGCTAAGAGTGTTTCTGCAAGGAATACTGAAGTTTATACTGGTAATCATGTTTTACCTAAACCTTATATTGAGAAAATGCCTTTTTCCAGTTAAGGTAAAGGAGCATTCTATGATAGCTAGTATGGTTAAATAAAAGTATGAATAAAGCTGGTGAACCTGATAAACAAATGGTTGATGAACCTATAATAGCAAATGTGAAAGACTTTGTTACTAAATATGAAAAAGAGGGACACCCTATCCTTTATAAGGATACCTCTAATATTGTTTCACATAGTAGTGTTATGAGAGCCAGTATTCCCGTGTTTTCTGTTAGAATAAGTGATCATTGCTATGATAGTCCTTGTGATAGCTATATTGTTGAGTTTATGCATTACTGAAGCTACTATGAGAGAGGGAAAATTGTTCTTATGCATCTTAATAATATCAAGTTTCCCCGTTTTATACTGAAAGTTTTTATGTTGTACTTCTTTTGCCTTCTTATTAGGGATGTAAGTGGCGGCGGCGTCCAACAGTCCCACATATGTCGCCCGCGAAAAATCGATCAAACGGCATCCGCGGGTGTCCGCAAAATTTATGTGGCCTATGTGGCTGAGCCACCAACGCCAGCGGTGCCAGCGGCTGTCCGCACTTTACGCGGCTGCACTAGAGAGCTGCTGCAGCTCCTTCGATCGCGGAAGGTCATTGCCAGAGCGTCCGCATTAATTTGCCTCTTGCCTGCTTGCTTCTCCCTATATCTACGTACATGAACATGATGTTACACGCTCCGAGCGGCACTCGTGCACCAGCCAGAGTCGGCTCCCGCGGCACACTTGGACGTACAATAGTATACTCCTTCCGTTTTAAAATATAAGATTTTTTTTATGAAATAAGATATTTTATCTTTGTGAAAGAAGTGTATCTAGTCTCTTTTTAGTACGTAGGTTCACTCCAAACCTAGATAAACCTACACACTAAAATGGGTCTAGATACACTCCTTTCACAAACCTTAAACATCTTATATTTTGAAACTATCTTAGTATGATGATAAAACATGATGTACAATATGGTCTTTTTTAGTCTTATCTCTAGCGACAGATATCTCTAAATATGTGGTGACACATATCACGCTAAGAGATGATCTCTTAGTTAAGAGAAGGTAGAGGTCTTTTTTTTTTCTCTCTTCTCTAACTCAGCAATCATCCTACATGACATTGGTAAGATAAAACCATTGTACATGCCCTAACTCCAACGATCCCCGCAAATCGGATCGCAAATCGGTTCGAATCGGTCCTTTTGCGAGTCGGGGTGGACAAAAAACTGACAGTCGTCTGACCCAACTTGGTATGTGAACCTAACGATGTTTTCCGACGCATACAGAAAGACAAATCGGGCCCACATGTCATAGATCCAAGACCGAACAATACTAATTATCATGTTGTCACCGTCACTCAAGCTGTCGCCGGAGCCCGCTGAAGCCGCCCAGCAGCTCCACCACGCCCGCGACTCGTCCCACCACAGGCTAGAGGACGACCATCTGGAGGCTCCGGGATGGAGGACAGGGGCGGGAGAGGTTGGGGCGGAGAGGAGCTCGGCAGATGGGCGGCGCTCGGGGCAGGCAGCAACAGCAAGATAGGTGTAGCTCGGGATGGCGCTTAGGGTGGGCGGCGAGGCATGTACGTGGCCGAGCTCGAGGCAGCGCCCGAGTGCCGCAACCGCTTCCCACAGTGCTCCAACGATGCTGTCGAGCTTCAGGCCACATTGATGGCCTAGCGCATGGCTCACGAGGAGGTGGAGGTGGCTCGAACCGACCAGGAGGCGAGGGACCACTAGGCGGCAATATGGAGAGGGCCCTATCCAATCGGGAGGCGGACCACTAGAAGGCGGCGGATCGTGGCCTACGTCGACTCGAACGCCTCCAGCGGCGAGGGCGGCGATCGACGGGGTTAGCGGCAACGGTGGCCGTAGGATGGCCTCCTCCAGCAGTAGTTGTGTTTTTTTTGTACAAATGTGCCTTTTTTTAATGGGCATGGTGAAATCTAATGGAAAACAAGTTTTAGTACTAATGTTTCACTTTCATATGAGCCCGAGCGGCCGATTGGTGTACACCCGCGTGATCCGCCGACACAAACGTTGTCCAAATTTTATGCGCCGATGAGTTGGGTTGGACGAGTCGGTCATAAGTCGCCTACTGGAGAGCCGCGTATGCTGAGTCTGTTGGACGGGTTCGAACGCCAGCGAATCGGTTCGGTGTGCCGGTGAAGATGCCCTCGTGAAGCAAAGCCATCCGGCAAGTAGCAGCCAGCGTTACGCCGTACCCTATTATTTAGGCGACCCCAACTTCTGTTCTCCTCTCCCATTCTATTCCGTTGTGAAAGATGAAGACGGTGCACATAAATCAGGCGCTACAGAGTGTAGAACTCGCAGCTTTTGCGGCACCACTTAGCCGCAGGATGCCACCAAAGTAAATAAGTGGTGACCACAAAATCCATGAAACTAGTATGCGTCCAAAGCGGCGTCTTCAAAATTGTCCAGCGGCCGAACCATTTACATCCTGACTTCTTATGCAAGTTTCCTATGGTTTCAACAACTTGTTTGTTTACAAAATCCCCTTGTATAGGAAGTGGGTTAGACTTAAATGTGTGGGTGTTTTTGCTTCTTAATGCTCTCTTTCGCTTCAATTTATATCCCTATGAGAGCTTCTTCAAAACTATCGTGCCCATCTTAATGGCTATAAAGAAAGAGCTTTACAGGAGACAATCCAATTTGTTTTTGCTTTTAGTTTGTTTTTGTTTCTTTGAGTCTTGGAAGTTATTACTTTAGTAATAACCTCTCCTTATCCGTTTTGTTTGGTTTTTGTGCCAAGATCAACCTCTAATGAGAGAGAAGTAAGATTTGGGGAAGTTGCTGTCCCGAAACAGATTTTTGTGCTTCACCGTAAAAATTCGTGAGAGATCTCTGTATGTCGGATTGAGCTGTAATTGTTTGTGCTTCTGCCCCAGGTTGTTATTTAACTTTTATTAGTTTTGCACTTTTTGATTTGAGCAACATAAGATTTTCGAAAAAAATGATCTTTACCTGCTGGTCTGTTTTGATAAATTTAGCCAATCTTGCATTTGCTTCTTTATTCGATTTCCTTTTTGAATTATTTTTGGTTTTTCGGAAGGAGTTGCTACAGTAGCTTTTGTTTTGATGGTTTTCAGTTGAAGTTGGACTCAAAAGGTTTTATCACTTCATATATACTAATGTTGCTAATAAAAACTATGTGGAGTTTTGTGTGAACGAAATTTCCAGGTAGTGGAGATAATGGTGTAATAAGGAAGAGAAGGGTTTTATGACTCAAGTAATAAGTGTATGAAGATGAAGATATTGATGATTCAAGTGATGACTCTAGAAGGATCCACTAAATACCAAATTCAGAGACCTGCAGAGTCCGTTTCCAACTAGGTAACAGTTCTGGTAAGAAAAGTTCCGCGAAAATACAATCCAACTATATTTTTGCAGTTTTCAGTCAATAAGGAAATCTACAAAGCAAAAAAGGGACGGAAACGGAGCCAGGATGGCCCACACCACCCCATGGCGCGGGCCCACCCCTGGCCGCGCCACCAGGTGGTGAGGCCACCCAGGACTCCGTCTCCGGCCCGTTTTCTCCCAGTACCTTCCTTTTGACATGAAACTTCATAATATATAACCCCCGGATCTTCCAAGGTCCGTATATCGTGTTTTCGTTGTGTTTTGTTTCGATCTGTTTTCTGTCAGGACATACTATTTGCAAGCTTAGAAGCACAATGGTGTCCGCCAAGGATAAAGGGAAGGAGCCCATGGGGGAAGACCTCCAAGACCCTGGGAAGGAGAAGGAGATCAAGAGTGAAGGTGAAGAGGAGCAAGGCCAATGTCCGCATACCGTCACCACCATTGCAAGCATTGGAGTAGTGAAACCTGCCAAGATCGGAAGGACTCCACGGATGCAGACTAGGGGGAAGGCTCCTCATCACAGTTTGGCTCCACGGTCACTTCCTCCACGCACCAGGAATCCTTTCCATACCCTTATCCATGAGCATCAATACCAGAATATGCCCAAGGAGAAATTACCCTCCAATTTGGATTTGCCTCGTTCTAGCCATGCAGGAAAAGAAGACTTCAAGGAGGAAGTGTGGGGAAAGAATAGCAAGAGCTGGAATTCTCAACCCGACATGATCATGAGCCGCATTGAGCAAAACTCGCAGCTTATTCATAATTTCACCTTCGAGATTGAGGACTTGGGGAAACTAATCAGAGAGCTCATCGAGAGGATATCACCACCACCTAAGGAGTAATTCTTCATCAGGTTTGGCATCCCCTTGGTTTGTTCCAAGCTTGGGGGAGTGCCGCGGTATCATATCACTATCTTCTATCTTTTTACCTTTTTAGTAGAGTCATATCTTGAATAGAGGAGTTATTATGTAGTATGGTTTGCATTATGGAAGTGTCCCCTCTCTCGTTAGATTTGTATCCCTTGGTGTGAGTTTCCGTTATGGAATATTAATGAGAAGTTCTATCATTCACTCTTTTGCATAGCTTATATTAGTTTCAATTCGTGGTTATATGATTGATCTTGTTGTTAGTATTAGTAGCACTTTGGGATCATTGAGTTAATTTAGTTGGTTTTGGCAAACCTGGCTCGTTTAGTAGCAACACCTTTTTGAGAGTTGAAAAGAAAAAGATATAAGTACTCTAAAGAAAAATAATTTCATCATCTTTCTTTCTTGATTTGCTCATAATCTAGTATTCTCTAGTTAAGATCTTTTGTGCTTCCAAGGAAGATTGCATGTTTGTCTTTATCACTTGTATGTTTGTTTGTTTCCTTCAACTCTTGTACTTGCTATCCAGCCTTGCTAGCCAAAAACCTGTACTGAGAGGGAATTCTTCTCGTGCATCCACCTCCTTTAAACCAAAACCTTTGCCATTTGTGTCCACCATACCTACCTAGTGGCATTATTGCTATTCCAAGTAAATTCCTGTTTTGTCTACCTCCCAAATTAAACTTGTTATGTGAAAATTAGTGATTAAAGCTCTCACGAACTTGATGGCACACTTTACTTTCTTGCACTTAATAAACTCGAACCATTGTGAACTCTCCATGAAAGTTATATGCTTGCAAATTATAGGCTGGGGATTAGCAGAACCGTGTTGTTACGGGGAACGCTTTCAACACTTGTAAATATATACCCAGTTGATACCTTGCTCTTTTGTTTGCGGATGTCGTCGGTGTGAAATAAAAGGGGAGCTTGTAAGCCCATGGAGTTATGTATGTGTGTTAGAGAAACGCCTGGGCCGCTGGTCTAATCCATGCTGACATGGTGGAAACCTACAGCGTAACCATAATGATATCTATGAAGCATTCTTCTTATAAAAAAAAGAGAGAGATAGCTACTGAGAAAAAGAAAAGAAAAAAAGAGATACTATGAAAAGAGGAAAGAGAGAAAAAAGCACCATTTTCCCATGGTAAATAAGAAGATTGCTGAGATACTCATTGTCTGCTTGCCTTGTCATTTTGATATGGGGATTCTTCCATATCATCGGGCAAGGGGTACCCCGTTGGCGGTTCTCAATGATACGCACATACTTATGATGACAAGAACTTACCGATAACTAAAGTTGAGTAGCATGAGGAGCGGCCCTCGTACTCAAGGGACTTGGGATTTTCAGTTTATAGTCTGTCAAGCATATAACTCAGATTGGACCTCACTTTCACCTTAATCACCTAAAGATGCCTATGATAGGGGCAATGAGAGCTGAAAGCTAGTAAGTATCATAATTTTTGGGAGCTCTTTATGAGACTTGCAATCCCTGCTTCCCTCCGCGAAGGGCCTTTCTTTTACTTTGTAGATTGAGTCAGTAAACCTACTTCCTCTCTATCTCAGCAAGTATTTTGAGTTGATGTGTTTCATTCATTCATATGATGATTTATTCAATCATGTCTTATGTTCCTTGTTTTACACATTGCTCTAATCTTGAAGTTTACTACTTTGAAAGCTTTCTTTGAAAACCAGCTATTTGTGAACTCCAGCAAATTATCAACAATTCTTCAACCAAGAGCTAAGTTTGCCATTACCAATTATGATTTACTCTATGTATCTTTATTGTGTTTCCTTTACTCATTGCAAGTTTAGTTATATAATAGTGAGTTGTCTTCTATTATGGTCTATGCTTTTGATGAATGTGATGCTTCTTGTCCGTATTCTTTTATCGACTCTTCACTCCATAAACCTGAGGTCATGTTTATTGAGCTCAGTTTGGGGACAAGCAAAGTCTAAGCTTGGGGGGAGTTAATACGTCCATTTTGCATTACTATTCTATGTCTTAATTCACTATTATTCATTGATATATTTCGTATTGAGAGGTGATACTTATGTTATTTCATCTCTTTTTGCATGGTTGATGACTTTGGAGCATGGACCGCTGCAGTCAGGATTTTGATGGAAAAGGTGATGTTTGGAGGCAAAATTCGCGAAGATCAGAAAATCCGGGAAAATATACGGAAAATCCTATTTTTCCAGAAGACTCAGGATGCCAGAAGATGGAGTGAAGGTGGGCCACAGGGGGCCCACACCACCCCATGGCGCGGGCAGGCCTAGGCCGCGCCTGGGAGTGGTGTGCCGCCCTGGCCCACTCCAGCCTCTCTCCTCTGGCGTATATCATCCCCACGAAACCCTAATACTCGGGGAGCAACCACAGAAAGATTCCGCCGCCTCTGCGGGACGGAAAACACCGAGAGAGAAAGATCTCTCCGGCAGACAGAGTTCTGCCAGGGGAATTCCTTTCCGGAGAGGGGAGATCGTCGCCATCAACACCACCATCAAGCTGGACTTCATCGGGATCATCATCATCATCACCACCATCATCACCATCAGCACCCTCATCACCATCTCCATATTGTTGTAACAGTTGCGTTGAATCTTGCATAGTTCGTAGGGGAAACTTTCCCGGTGTTGATTACTCTTTGTAGTTGATGCTATTGAGTGAACCATTGAATTATTGTTTATGTTCAGATTGTTATACATCATTATTCCATCTCTGATCATGATCCATATGATGTCTTGTGAGTAGTTCGTTTTGTTCTTGAGGATATGGGAGAAGTCTTGTTGTTAGTAGTGGAGTTGCGTTGAGAAAGATTCAATAGATTGTTATTTAAGTTGTGGTGTACTTCTTCTAGTGGTGTCATGTGAACGTCGACTACATGACACTTCACCTATAAGGGTCTAGGGGAATGCATTGTGTATTTGGCTACTAATCGTAGGGGTTACCTGAGTGACAGAAACCTGAACCCTCGTTAGGAAACCATTGCACAAGGGACGTAAGGGTCTTAGAGTTTAAAGCTGTGGTTAGGTTTCTACCTTAATTACTTTCTTGTACTTACGGATGTTTGCAAGGGGTTTAATCACAAGTATGTATTAGTCTTGGATGGGGCGGTACATTAGCACAGGTTCACCCACACAACACTTAGTAAGTTAAAGAGGATTAATCGACTATATAAAGCGAAAGCACTTGACAGTCTTCCCATGTGTCCTCGAGAACGTTTGGTCATCTATAGAAATACAACCAGCTTGTCCTTTGCTGCATAAAGGATTGGGCCACTTGCTGCATTCATTCTTACTATCTTTTATTTACTCGTACTTTGTTTACTTGATTTATCGAAAACCCCTAAAAATCCGTTTGAGTATTTGCAGAGAATTCCTGATCCATACCACTAGCCAGCACCTTCTGCTCCTTGTTGGGTTCGACACTCTTACTTATCGAAAATACTATGATACACCCCCTATACTTGTGGGTCATCAACCGTCTACGACCCTGGATCGCACCATCGGCGGACTCGGAGGGTCGACCCTTTGGCCACAAGAAGGCCAAGGCCATGAGGGACGCGGTGCCGGCCATCGAGAAGCTACACTCGTCCATCCTGGCATGCATGGCCGCCGCTGCCGCGCACACGGCCATGAGGGAAGAGCATGTCACCAAGATGGAAGAGATCATCGCGGCAAGGTGGATGTCGGGCATCAAGCGACATGACATCAAGCTCGGCCTCATCTAGGCCAACATGGCGGCAAAGAAAATGAGGGAGGAATTGACAATTTTGATGGTCGACACAAGGACCTGGACGACGCAGTGAAGGCATGGTTTGTTGATCAACGCGCTTTGATCCTCTCTGAGAGCCGAGCGGCCGCCAGCCAGGCCTGCACCCCGACATCGACGACTGCAACTATGACCTCGACCCGGATCGGCACCCAGGCTAGCGCCACCGTTCCGCCGCAGGCAAGCCCGGAGGTGTCTCCTACCGCGGCGGATGATCTCCTCCCGTTTGATTTTCATGTTTCTCGCATGTTTATTTTGATTTATGGACTTGTATTCCGGTGATTTGCGGCGATTGTATTGCGGCGATTGTATAGCCTGGACTATGATATGTCCCGTGAAGGCAAACCTACGTTTTATTTTCAATGACCTTTTAAAATTTTAAATTTATCAATTGTGATTTAGGGGGTTTGTTTAGGGATGGCCGCTGGGAGGCAGTGATCCTTGATAAGAGGTACCGCGCCGGTGCTCCCCGTAAAGCCAACCGCCGGCTGCGTATGGTGGTGGTGGTGTGCGTGGGGCGAGTCAAGATGCTCTTAGGGATAAAAACATTCACGTGGAGCAGTTTTATAACCAAAGAAAATGCCTTTAATAGGCGGCCGCTCAAGAATTTCTTTGGTGGATCCGGCTTTTGCGTGAGCCCATCGTAGCCATGAGTCATCTCCTTATCCATCCAAATCGAATGGAATATCCGAGATAAATAATAACACGTTCAAAGTGTGGAAACCTAGAACACCATCCATCCACGGGCTCCAATCAGCGGCACAAAAACAAGGAAATGGCCCAAAAGGGGACGGGGGTCACCCGAAACACACTTAACCGAGCAAAAACCGTGAGTACGTGAGAATCACTTCCCATCCCATCTACGACCTACCACCGGTGAGCATCTCTAGTAGATACCGTATATAAGCGTTATGCAAAATTTTGGGTCGATATACGGTATCACCGCAAAACGGTCTGTATCACAATTTTTTTGCGGTTTTCCGCATCGACGTCCATCCATCCCGCATATATTCGGCGTGGGGGGGCGCTAGATGCGGTATCCGCATCCATTTTCCCTTCCCCGCCCAGAAACCCTCGCCGCCGCCCCATTCTTCTCCGGTTCCGGCCGATTCCACCGACGAAAAGCACATCGCCACCACCAACCTCCGTGTGCACCCCCCTCTTGCCATGGCCGGCCAATCGAGCCGCAATTTGGGCGGATGCGACTGCCGCTGCCATCTGAGCCGGAGGAGCTCCGGGCGGCGAGCTCGCCCGCCGCCCCCGTCGGTGGAGGAGGAGCGCGAGCGCGTCCCCGTGCAGGGACAGAGCGGCAACGCCCGTGAGCGCACCTGCGCCTCCCTCCCCCCTCCTCCTCCCCCCCCGTTTTCGCCCGACGATGCCGCGGACGAGGCAGAAGAGCTGCTCCTGGTGGATATGTGCGCCCTTCCGCAGGTCGTCCTCGAGCCTGCTGTCAACGATGGGAAGGAGGCGGTCTTGCTCACTGAGGCCAAATACCACTCGTTGTGCACCGCAGTGATGCGTGCAGCGCCGGAAGCACTGTCACGACGCGCGCAGGACGGAGAAGCGCGACTTTCTCCGTGCTTGCCGCATCTCCTTCCGCGAGCATGACCGCCGGCTCGAGGCCCTGGAAGCCCACTTACCCGACGAGTACTTCATGGCAGACGACTTCAGCAACCCGGCAACCGACGAGGAGTAAGCACCGCCGCCGATGATGATCAGGTGAGAATAAGTACCGCCGGTAATGTGTAGATACTAGGTGAAGTATGGATGCAGGACGCGATATCAAATTCTGCTAAACTATATATGTAGATCTATAGGATCAAAACCTCCTCTATGTAATCTGGTGCCAATGTGATGATTTTTAAATATGCAGTTCGGATTAGTGCACATGTTCCGTCCCGTGTTTTTCTATACCGTAAAAAAGGTTTCCGGTTTACCGCATCCGTCTTTTGCGGTACCACGATATACATTATCTGCCATTTTATTTTTTCTGAAACACAAAGATGTCTACATACATACGTCTAGATACATACGATTTTAGAAAAAAGCTAAAATATCATATACTCTGGAACCGAAGGAGCATAATGTATGTCAAAAAAGCTAAAATATCAGAACCGAAGGAGCATAATGTATGTCGTGCAAACTATATGTAATATCCCCACATCTATTTTTGGACACAATCACTAACCCGTGCAAGAGATTAGAATAGGGTTACTATATACTACTTTCTCCATTTAGAAATATAAGACGTTTTAGCTTTGTGAATCGAATGTATCTAGACGTCTTCTAGTGTATAGGTTCATAGAGATTCGGAGTGAACCTATACATTAAAAAAAGTTTAGATATATTTATTTCACAGAGCTAAAATATCTTATATTTCTACACTAATTTTTTTTTTACTTGGAACACTGATATTCCATCAACTTAGCTCGAATGAATCACCGTACATGGTATACTTTATAAGTTCGGGGATATCTTTTTGTGGCAGGTTAATACCACACAAAAATTGAAGTGCTATGTAGGCTGTTTTCATGATAATCTAATGGCATGCTTCCACGGTTAGTCATGACACCGGCCAATAATCAGAATCAACCAAACCGTGACTTAACAACTTTTGCTCTATAAAAACTATTGAAATATATTGTCTAGCTCTTTTCATCATTTCAGACTATTAGTTGCGTTGGTTAGTGCATACAATTTAATATGGTATCAGAGCAGGAGGTCCTACAATCAAATCCTGACCAACGCAAAAATTAAAAACAAATATTACGGCTCTCCAAACATACGTCACAATAGACCAAAGAGCAAAGACGTAGGATGAGTGTTGAAATATATTGCCTACCTCTTTTCATCAGTTCGGACTATTGGTTGCATTAGTTAGTGCATGCAATTTAATATTAAAATAAGAGTCCGTTACAACTTATTTTAGAGTTTGCTTGTAATTCAAGTTAGGGTTAGCCGCCGGCCCCTCATATATACCCCTTGTAATCTCTAAACTATGCAATCAATAAAGAGACAAATATTATTTTACATGGTATCAGACTAAACCGATCTAGGGCATGTCGTCGCCCATCCTGCCACCACCGCCGCTGCCCGGCTAATTCGAGCGGCGTGCAAAGCTCGCTGCCTCCAAACTCGTCGCCGCTATGGCGCAATCCTCCTGCTCTATCCCCACCCAAAACCTAGCAAATCCTACCTGATGACCCACAAGTATAGGAGGTGTATCGCAGTATTTTCGATAAGTAAGAGTGTCGAACCCAACGAGAAGCAGAAGGTGCTGGCTAGTAGTATGGATTAGAAATTATCTGCAAATACTTAGCAAACGGATTTTTAGGGGTTTTCAATAAAGCAAGTAAACAAAGTACGAGTAAATAAAAGACAGTAGGAATAAATGCAGCAAATGACTCAATCCTTTATGCAGCAAAGGACAAGCCGGTTGTATTACTTAAGATGACCAAACGTTCTCGAGGACACATAGGAAGACTGTTAAGTGCTTTCGCTTCATATAGTTGATTAATCTTCTCTAGCTTGCTAAGTGTTGTGTGGGTGAACCTGTGCTAATATATCGCCCCATCCAAGACTAATACATACTTGTGATTATACCCCTTGCAAACATCCGTAAGTACAAGAAAGTAATTAAGGTAGAAACCTAACCACAACTTTAAACTTTAAGACCCTTACGTCCCTTGTGCAATGGTTTCCTAATGGGGGTTCAGGTTTCTGTCACTCCGGCAACCCCTATGATTAGTAGTCAAATACACAATGCATTCCCCTAGGCCCATATAGGTGAAGTGTCATGTAGTAGACGTTCACATGACATCACTAGAAGAAGTACACCACAACTTAAATAACAACCTATTGAATCTTTCTCAACACAACTCTACTACTAACAACAAGACTTCTCCCATATCCTCAAGAACAAAACAAATTACTCACAAGACATCATATGGATCATGATCAGAGATGGAATAATGATGTATAACAATCTAAACATAAACAATAATTTAATGGTTCACTCAATAGCATCAACTACAAGGAGTAATCAATACCGGGAAAGTTTCTCCTATGAACTAATGCAAGATTCAACGCAATTGTTACAGCAATATGCAGATGGTGATGAGGGTGCTGATGGTGATGATGGTGGTGATGATGATGATGATCCCGATGAAGTCCAGCTTGATGGTGGTGTTGATGGCGACGATCTCTCCTCTCCGGGAAGGAATTCCCCCGGCAGAAATCTGTCTGTCGGAGAGATCTTTCTCTCTCGGTGTTTTCCGCCCCGCAGAGGCGGCGGAATCTTTCTATGGTCGCTCCCCGAGTCTTAGGATTTCAGGAGGATGATATACGCCAGAGGGGAGAGGCTGGAGTGGCCCAGGGTGGCCTCACCACCTCCTGGCGCGGCCTAGGGCTGTCCGCGCCATGGGGTGGTGTGAGCCCCCTGTGTCCCATCTCCACTCCGTCTTCTGGCATCCTTAGTCTTCTGGAAAAATATATTTTCCGTATATTTTCCCGGATTTTCTGATCTTTGCGAATTTTGCCTCCAAACAGCATCTTTTCCATCAAAATCCTGACTGCAGCGGTCCATGCTCCAAAAGTCATCAGCCATGCAAAAACAGATGAAATAACATAAGTATCACCTCTCAATACGAAATATATCAATGAATAATAGTGAATTAAGACATAGAATAGTGATGCAAAATGGACGTATCACTATCCCACCCGCCATCCAATATGCCGATACAATTCAAGATGTTAGTCCTTTTATCCCTATTATTTTAGATCTTCCCAAGCACAACTACTACCATTGGCGCCATCTCTTCGAAGTTCATCTAGGCCGCTGCAATCTCCTCGGCCACGTCAACGCCAACTCTGTTCCCCAGCCTTCGGATCCTCGCTGGGTAAATGACGACCTCGCCATCATCCAATGGATCTACCAACGGGTGTCCACCGAGATCTTCAATCTCGTTTTCCGCGGCGCCTCCAACACCGCCACGCTTTGGGCGGCCCTCCGTCAACTGTTTCAAGACAACGTCGACGCCCGCGTCAACACCCTGCACACTGAGCTCCGCAACACCGTCCAAGGTGACTCCCCCGTGGGGGTTTATTGTCAGCGGCTCAAGTCCCTCGCCGACGAGCTCCGCGAACTCGGCGACCCCATTGACGACCGCTAACTCATCAATGTTCTTCTCGTCGGACTCGGTGAACGTTTTGAGAAGCAAGCCTCCTTCATCCCCATGATGCGTCCGTGACTCTCCTTCTCCGAGGTCTGCTCCATGCTTCAATGGGCCGATCGCGCCATCACCACCAAGGAGGCTCGTCCCCAAGTCTTTGTGGCCATCCAACGCCCTCCGGCTCCAGCACCACCACCGCCGCCTCCTCCTGCACCGGTGCAACCACCTCCAGGATGGCGCCCTAGCCCCAACTACCGTGGCACACGATCGATCTACCGTCCTCCACGAACCTTGGCACCATCGGCTCCTTCAGGCGCGCCACCAGCTCCGGCTCCAGCACCTCCAGCATTGCTGAACTACCGCCCACCCCATGACCCGTGGACCGGCCTTGTGCAGGCCTGGCCCATGCCCTGGGCGGATCCATCTCCAGTCGGCGCTCCACCGCTTACCCCGGCTCCTGGATGCCGGGCATGCGCCCGCACACCGGCTCCCCCAGACTACTTGGTCTGCGCCCTCCATCACAGGCCTACATCGCTGCTCCATCCTACTATCCCTACAGCGCACCGTCACCAATGAACTACAACACCTCAACAGGCGGCAACTATCCGATGTACCAGCTTCCGCCGCCACCGCTCGCTTCAGCGCCGCCAACTTCACCAACCTCGTTTCCCACGACAACCCCTAGCTGGGACCAAGCCGCATTCCTCCAGGCCATGAACAACTTTGCTGCTCAAGGAAACTCAGGTATGTATTGGATTTTCGATTCTGGTGCATCTAGTCATACGTCTAATTCGCGTAATATGCTGTCATCATGCACTTCTTCACATTTTTCCTCTATTACTCTTGGAGATGGTTCTTTAACCCTATCCATTGTGTTGGTCAAACCCATCTTCCATCCACCACCAAACCACTTCTTCTTCGCGATGTTCTTGTTGCCCCTGTCCTAATTAAAAACTTAATTTCCGTTTACCAATTTACACATGATAATCTTGTCTCTGTCGAATTTGATCGTTTTGGCTTATCTGTGAAGGATTACATGACCAAGGCGGAGATCATACGCTTCAATAGTTCTGAAGACCTATACTCTGTCAACGGCGCACCCACCACCGCTCAACCCTCCTCCATGGCTGCTTTGGTGGATTTATGGCATCAACGACTCAGACATCCTCAAGCTATCACACTATCCAATCTTCTTCGTGAATTTTCAAATTTATGTAATAAAGATTATCATGATACTTCACTTTGCGAGTCATGTCAATTAGGCAAACATATTCGTCTTCCCTTTAGTACCTCCCAATCTTCTAGCACATTTCCCTTTGAATTACTACATTGCGATCTATGGACCTCTCCACATGAAAGTTTTTCTGGTTTCAAATACTATCTTGTTATTCTTGATGATCTCACACACTTTATTTGGACTTTTCCTATGCGCAACAAATCTGATGTCCACACAATATTTCTCAATTTTCAACGATATGTAGCAACTCACTTCTTTTTGCCTATAAAATTTATTCAATGCGATAATGGTAATGAATTTGACAATAATCGAAATAGAAATTTCTTCATTAGTCATGGCATCCTCCTTCGTTTTTCCTGTCCCTATACCTCTCCCCAAAACGACAAGGCCGAACGGGCTCTCCGAACAATTAATAATATTATTCGTATACTTTTAATTCACTCATCTATGCCTCCTAGATATTGGGCTGAGGCCCTACGCACTACAACTTATCTTCTCAATATTCGACCAGCTAAATCCAATCTCCATAACACTCCCTATTATTCTCTTTTTAGATGTCATCCTGATTACTCCGAGCTTTGTGTTTTTGGTTGCCTTTGCTTCCCTAACATGTATGCCCAATCACCAAATAAACTAGCCCCCCGATCCATCTCCTGCATGTTTCTTGGTTACTCCGATGAACATAAAGGTTTTCGTTGCCTTGATCTCCTCTCTGGCCGTATTCACATCTCTTGACACGTCACTTTTGTTGAAAATGTTTTTCCTTTTTCACAACGTCACACGTCATCCGAGACCGACACTTCTACCACGAATTCCTCACCTCGCCGACCCACCTTCAAAGCTCTCTACATCACACCAAATCCAACACCGCCACACTCCTCCCCGACCCCTGTCGCGGCAGCCGAAACAGCTGTAAATCCTATCGTGGCAGCATGCGATAACACCGCGGCATCGGGCTCTGCCGCGGCAGCCGATTTGGCTGAAAACGCTGCCGCGGCAGACTTTCCTACCGCGCCTCCCGACCCTGCCTCTACAATGCCCGCATCCTCCATTGCGCCGGGCAATTCTTCCCCGTCCCCTCTTCAACCTCCCGCACGTGTTGTTCCTATCACTAAACCCACTAATGAACACATCATGTGCACACATGCAAAATCCGGATTTAAATTGCCTACTCAAAAATTAAATCTTAATGTTACTCCATCTATATCTTCCATTCCCAAATCTTATAAATCAGCTCTTCTTGGTCCCCACTGGACTTCTGCTATGCGAGATGAATTTCAAGCTCTTATAGATAATAAAACTTGGCAACTCGTCCCTTGTCCTCTTGGTGCAAATGTTGTTTCTGGTAAATGGGCTTTTTGTCAAAAAATTCACTCCGACGGTTCTCTCTCTTGTTATAAAGTTCGTTGGGTCTGTCGAGGCTTCTCTTAACAACACGATCTCGATTACGATGAAACATTTTTTCCTGTAGTTAAATCCAGCACAATTCAAACAGTTCTTAGTCTTGCAGTAACTTCCTCTTGGCCTATTCATCAACTTGACGTTAAAAATGCTTTCTTACATGGATCACTCAATGAAACTGTCTATTGCCAGCAACCTTTAGGATTCGAAGACTCCATTAATCCAAATCATGTTTGCCTCCTTAAAAAATCTCTATATGGTCTTAAACAAGCTCCTCGTGCATGGTTTCAACGTTTGTCTACCTTTATTCTCACTATCGGATTTCATCCTTCACCCTCAGATTCCTCTCTTTTTGTTTATCACAACAACTCTCAAACTGCCTATCTTCTCTTATATGTCGATGATATAGTTTTAATAGCTTCTTCTCAACAATTTCTTGATCACATCATCTCTTTACTACGATCTGAGTTCTCCATGACTGATCTTGGACTTCTCCATTACTTCTTAGGAATAGTTGTCACTCGTGATTCTCATGGTTTATTTCTTTCACAACGTCAATATATTTTAGATCTCCTCACTAAATCTCAACCTTCTAAAACTCCTGTAGACACTACAACTAAGCTTTCTTCTTCTGGTGATGTCTTCTCCGATGCCACTCTTTATCGTAGTATAACTGGTGCTTTACAATATCTTACTCTTACTCGCCCAGAAATTTCCTTTGCTGTCCAACAAGCCTATCTATATATGCATGATCCTCGAGTTCCCCATTATAATCATGTCAAACGTGTCCTTCGCTATCTCAAAGGTACCTTAGACCATGGTCTGCACATTTATTCATCATCTCCACACACTTTGACAGCATACTCCGATGCCGACTGGGCTGGTTGCCCGGATACTCGTCGATCCACATCCGGATACTGTGTTTTTCTTGGTAACAACTTGATTTCATGGTCTTCGAAACGGCAGGTTATAGTTTCCCGTTCGTCTGCAGAGGCCGAGTACCGTGCAGTGGCACATGCTGTCGCCGAAACGGTTTGGTTGCATCAGCTTCTCTAGGATCTCCGTTGTCCTATCCAGCAGGCTACTGTGGTTTATTGTGATAAAATTTCCGCTGTTTATATGTCCAGCAATCCTGTACAGCATCGACGGACCAAGCGTATCGAGATTGACATACATTTCGTACGGGAGAAGGTAGCTCTTGGACAAGTTCGAGTTCTACATGTTCCTACTACTGCGCAGTTTGCAGACATCTTCACCAAGGGGCTGCCTACATCATCGTTTACCGACATTCGTTTCAGTCTCAACGTTGGTGAACCCCACGTTGACACTGCGGGGGATGTTAGAATAAGAGTCCATTACGACTTGTTTTAGAGTTTGCTTGTAATTCAAGTTAGGGTTAGCCGCCGGCCCCTCATATATACCCCTTGTAATCTCCAAACTATGCAATCAATAAAGAGACAAATATTATTTTACAAAAACTCATGAAAATAAGTGCTCACAAATTATATAGTATAAATTATGACTAAGAATACTTGGACTATCATGAGGCCAATATCTGAACAGAAGATAGCTTATATACATCATACACAATCGTACATGCACCAGTTCAATCTTGACCTCGGCATGAAAATAGAGAAACCAGTAGCTAGTAGGCAAGAAGAATCTGAATCAAATAAGTTATAATTTATCGAGATTAGACAAAACTAATGGTTAAGCAATTTTCTTGACAGAACTTTCTTCACTTTAGCCTGAGAAAATTTGTAGTAAGTTGCGCAGGTATATTTCATTAGGAAATTAGACAAAACAAACTGTTCAATAATTTTTTCGAGATTTTGTTCACTTCTTAGCCCTACAAAAGGTTCATTTGCAGTAAGTTGTGATATTCTTCTTGAGTTTATCACCATACTGCCTAACGAAAAAAATACAACTTACGAAACAACAAAAGGAAGTTGTGTATTTGTAATAAAATATGCCAGTTTGAGGAACACATCGCCTCTGCAGAAGAAAATTGTATCTCTTTTTTATGGTAATATCCATTCCTAACATAAAAAAATCAAAAGGTAGAAAACATTTATATCGAACTGTTAGTTGATCATGTCAAAACACAACAAAGATTTCCCACAAATAAGTGGATTTGCATGAATCATATATGTACTACATGGACAAAAATTACTTGGCAAAACTTGATACAGCTCCTACAGTGATCTCGAGTAAGCACTACCCGGGCTTCCTGCTATGCTAATTGTGCAGTTAATGGGAATTAGTGAATATGATTCTAATGGAAAAAGATGTTAGGCCTTAAACCGGGTTTCATGGGATAGAACTTGAGAGGGTAAGATTAGGTATTCTCATAAATGACATAGCTTTCTATATTTATACGTCTAAGTTTTCTTCTACAGCTAATCATGTTCCATAAATGTGGTTATTTTACACAAGTACTCGATAGCTAAAGAATATATTTCCCAGTGTGCCTGAATGTCCACAGTTCATTCACATAAGTACATTTAAAAATGAAACACAATTAATAACTAAAGAATAGAATATGCTTTCCGGTCTCTACATACTACATAAGCAGAATATGAGACATTCATAGTCACATAGGCATAAATCAGTCATTCCGTCTATTATTTGAAGGACCAAATATATAACTAAACAACATACTTTAGCACATTATATCTTATTCACATCACCAAGGCATTCCATTCTCCATAATTTCGGTTGGATGCTAATCTATCTATAACTAACACACACCCAAAACATTGTGACCGGGGCATGGATTGGTGTTCCCTCTTATTTATCTTCAATCAAATTTGTGTACATAAACAAATACATAATCAGAGCTCATAATAGTTTTGCTAAAGAAGTGTTCATAAGCTATATATTTTATTTCAACCGAGGGATACTATTTATTAGCAAGCTTATGTTATTGGAAAACGAACCTATTTCCAAGATGACAGTATACCTAGCAAAATTCTTCACAAAAGAAATTCGGTGTTCCTCTCCAAACTTGTCTTCGGAATATTTTTTTCTTAAAAACAATGATTAATAAAAAAAATTCAGTCATGAACAGATTAGAACAGATATGTAAGATTGAAAAAAATATGGAGAGGAACCTACGTCCAACCTCAACACAAGGTAGTCATTGGTTGGGACTGGAGTGGAGGATGGAGCAGACCTAGGATGGCGTCGCGACGTCATCGCTGGACTACGGCCTTGAAAGTGACCTTGACGGAGAGCTGAATGGCAAGCTTGATATAGAGCTTCAACAGTAAAGAGGCGGTCTGGATCGGCGCATCGACCTCCTTCTAGGGTACCGCTGCAGAGACCTCCTCCTACGGGTGGTCGCGCCACAACAGCTGGACCTCCTTGGAAGCACGAAAGTTCTCGCCGGCCATGGTATTCATTGACCTTCGAGAGAACTGCACCAGATGTAAATCAGCCTCGATGGAGAAAACCAAGAAAGACGGTCGTGGGGGCGCGTGGCACTACCGGAGGCTCTTGAGGCTAAGGGCGAGCGAGGGGGATTCAGTGAGGCAGCCATGCCGTTGAAGGACGTCTCTGGCAGCCGGCGTCAAGGCACAAGATCTGGCGGTGTCGACTGATCGAGGAGGTGATGGTCGTGGCTCTAGTGGGGGTGGCGGTTATGGAGTGTGGAAGATAGGGGCTCATGGGGATATTAGTCGTACACACAGCGACATAGAGCGATGTAGGCCACAAGACAACATCAACACGCATGGTAGATAGCCTCATAGTGCTTGCTTGATCAGGCTTAAGACTATAGATAATATGTAAGCAAGAGATTGTAATTCTAAATGGACTAGTTTCTTTCAACTCGCAACATGTCCTTGCGCTAAAATGTATGTATATTTACTTTACATGTGTTCCAACACTCATCCTATGTTTGGATGTTTATGTACCTAAACTATAAGAAAAGAGAGAACTTACCAGCGGTTCGACGGTTATGAGGACAATGGTATTCCTAGCCCACCAAAGATCAAACTCAGGTTTTGACGCTTTGGTGTTTCATAAAAGTCGGAATATTCTTTTAGTGCGAGACAACATTCTTATTGACAGCGGGGCACCTGTGATGTCTTCGTCAATTTCAAAATTTGCTAGCCCAGTCTCTCGGAGGTGCTCATAGAGGTAGGTCTGCGTGTGTGTTCATAGGGGGCGGCGCCAGGGTATGCAACTGTATTGAGCGGAATAACAAAGATTGAGTGAAACTTGTCCGCTATCGTCCTTAATATATTTATTCATGTTTTAAGATGGTTATTATCGATTCAATTGATACATAAGCTTTTAGACGCAATTTTTAGAACTTGCACGTAATTTGGTTTATCCATATACTACTCCGTACTAATAGATAGCGTACACACGGCATTTGTGTTATGGACACTAGAGACCTTTTCTATAGAAACAATATTCTTTACACAACCTCCATAACAAACCTTTGCTCGGAGACTGATGTGCACACACGGCACGGCAGAGCTGAGAGCTAGCTCTATCCTCTTCCCAGGACCAAAACCAAACCAAAAACTCGAAGTAACCTTGGCGGCTTGGCGCCAAACCTAAACAAACCCCTTTTGGCTTTCTCTCGAGGAAAGCGTATAAACCAGCACAACCGGTCCCGCGTGCTCCGTCCAGCCCAACGCCCATGACAGTGGGGCCCCCGTGGTCCAACTGGCCTGGCAACTCGGCATCGCGGCATATTCCCGAGTAGCCAACTCGCACCGCGGTCTCGGAGCGCCCCTCCCCGATCCCGTTACGGCGCCCACCAATACCGTCCCGACACGCGTCCGCTTACGGTTACCGGAGCCCCGCATCCCACGGGCCGACGCTATAATAGGAACCCCATCGCCGCCCAGCCGCAGGGGATCGCCGAGCTCTCGCCGCCGCGTCCAGCCGTTCCCCCTCACCCTCTGCAAAGGTTCGTCGTCTCCGTCGCCGTTCTCTCTCACCCTCTTCTCCTCTCTCTCTCCTGCTCCGTCCCCCTCCCCGCAGAAGGTAGTTCTGCGCTCCCCGAGGTGTCCGTCCGGTTCGTGCACGCTTCTTTTACGCGTTTTTCTTCGATTATTATTCCGGGGGTGCAGTTGTCGTCTTGGATTGCTCGCCGGGCTGGTGCGCGTTCCGAGTCTTGCGCCGTCCAGTTGCGTTGTTGCTTCGGCGCGGGATTCGTGGGTCTGTTAGATCTGTACATGATTCGATTCTTTGGATCCGTGGTCCTCGGGAGAGGGAGGGGGATCGATTCCAGATTTTACCTAGAGGCGTCAGTTTCCATCGTATGTCTTTATGTGAGTGTAATTTGTCTCGGAAAAGTTCGAAATTTTGGTTCGGTAGGGTTAATTTTGGATGAACGCAGCCAGAGGGTTCGTGGATTGCTTGTCCGTAAATTTGTGAGCTCTGCAATTTGTTTGCTTCACCGTTCCTCTTTTATTTTAATTTTGACATGCATCCTCATTCTTCTCACATAGGAATGCAGTTGCTGCACGTTTCTCCGCAGGGTTAATTTGAGATAGAGACGCATAATTGGTTTGTTCTTGTGGCAGTTTTGGGGCTAAAATTTGTAATGCCGTTGCTCCTCTGATTGCAAAACCGATATTCCTCTCATTGGAGTAGCAAGTTACTTTTAGGAAAGCGCTTTATTGTCGTTGTAGATCCAGTCTATAAAGTAGTAACACGGTAACCCGCCGATTGAATGATACTAAAGTTTCCTCCGGTACTCCAATTATCAGTATTGTTATTAATCCGTTATTACGTTTATGCTCTTTCTTCCAAATGAAGAAGCCATACTTAGTTATCAGTACTGATGTACTTCTGTGTAATCTTGCAGTTCCAGTGAAAACGCTAGCACATATGATTGTTGTTCCTTCCATGTGATCTACTAGCGTAGATTGCGATAGCTTTGAATTATGATGTTACTTCTGCTATCTTGTAACTTTCTACTCCCTCTGTCTCAAAATAGGTGTCGGTAATTTGTCTAAATTTGGATGTATCTAGACACTATTTAGTACTCCTACTACATACATCCAAATTTCGATAAATTTGAGACATCAATTTTGAGACGGAGGGAATACTACATTTAACTAATATTTGGTGCATGGGCGTTACTCAGTAGTCGTCCTAGTATGATGCCACTGTTTACAAGTTTTTCGTTTTTAATGTTCTTAGCACAAGCTTCTTTTTTGTGGGATTGTCAAATTAACTAATTTCGTTTTGCCTGCAGCCCATAGACAAGTTGATCTCATGTATTCAGGAAGAACAGTGGCATCCAGAGTTTCCTGTTCATCGGGAAACAACGGAAGCTTCCCACCCTGCCTTTGCCCTGGATTCCTGGGATTCCCTGTTGTTTCCGTGAACTTCCACTTGTTTAAGGCCATTGTTCGCAGCCCTGCATCTTCTGTTGTCTTGGGTATTTGTGGACGGAGCCTCCCTTAGACAGAGCTGCCCGAGAAGGTGTTTGTTATAGTTTCAGAATCATTAGGGGGAAGCCACTCGGCTAGCCTTAGTTGGAACTGTGGCATCAAGACTCAGATCGCTGAATCTTGAGTCCTTAAAGATGGTTTCCTCTGAGATACCTTCTGTTACAACAACCCATACACATGGGCCCAAGCTCTTTAGAGGGATGATACTTCTGCCAAAAGGGCCTCCAGATGTCGTCCTTCCTGAAAATGTTGAGTTTGATTTCAATGACGTTTTTGGTGCTTCGGCGGTCCATACCCCCACAGAAGCAAGCATTCTCACTCCAGATAGCCCTGCACCTTCTGCTGAGTCCGGTGAGGGGGTTTACAATGACCCTGTAGTCATTACCAAGCGATCTCATTCTCTTGTTGGCCCAACTTTACTTGTTAGCCAGTCCTTGCCACTTAGTAAGCTTACTCTACATGAGTCAGAGAGCTCATCAGATCTCTTGGAGTGTCTTTCTAAAGAAAAACAAAGTAACCAGGAGGCTCTCAGTGATGAAGAGCTCAGTAATACAAAGGAGAATGAGGCTGTTGGACTAGACAACTTTGAAGTCTTGAAGCTTGTTGGCCAAGGGGCATTTGGCAAAGTCTATCAGGTGAGGAGGAAAGGTACTTCAGAAATATATGCAATGAAAGTCATGAGGAAGGACAAGATTTTGGAGAAGAACCATGCTGAGTACATGAAAGCAGAGAGAGACATACTGACAAAAGTTGATCATCCTTTTGTTGTGCAGCTGAGGTACTCCTTTCAGGTGCGTTGTTACTGTTTCTGTGTGTGCACATTGTTGTCAAGTATGGATATATTATCTGTAGTGTTATGCTCTTCCAATACTAAAATCAACACTTAATTCGCAGACAAAGTACCGGCTTTACCTTGTCTTGGACTTTGTAAATGGTGGCCATCTCTTCTTCCAGCTTTACCAACAGGGTTTGTTTAGGTAATTTAATTTTGTAATTTGTCTTGCACCTATCCAGAATTCCAGATGTATACCAGCCTTTGATTAAGCTACTATTTTTTTTTTGGTAGGGAGGAGCTTGCGCGCATATATACTGCTGAAATTGTATCTGCTGTAGCCCACCTTCATGCCAATGGGATTATGCATAGAGATCTGAAGCCTGAGAACATCTTATTGGATGCTCGTGGCCATGTAAGGTTCCTTTAATCTATTTTCATGTGTCACTTTTTCTGTCTTCATCCCCCAGTGAGGAAAGTTGTTGATGTACTTCTTCCTTTTCAGGCCATGCTGACCGATTTTGGCCTGGCAAAGGAGTTCGATGAGAACACTAGATCAAATTCAATGTGCGGCACGGTGGAGTATATGGCCCCAGAAATTGTTCAGGGCCGGGGTCATGATAAGGCTGCAGACTGGTGGAGTGTGGGGATCCTTCTTTTTGAAATGCTTACGGGCAAGGTGAGTTATTCTGAAGGGGGTTTCTTCTGACTAGGAATGTCTGCGAGATTATCTGCTTGATATACTTGTTTGCACACTTATTATTTTCCTATATTGGCAGCCTCCATTTTTTGGTGGTAACAGGGACAAAATTCAGCAGAAGATAGTGAAGGAGAAGATGAAGCTTCCGTCGTATTTGTCTAGTGAAGTTCATTCTCTGCTTAAAGGGGTAAGTTGGCCATGTTCACCTTGCGCTCATGTATTTTGTGCAACCTGCCCTATGCTTTTTTTTTACAAAGTCATCCAGTTTGAGTTTGATCAAACTCCAAATTTGGCTGATAAATGTCAGTCCTTAGATAAATAAAATCGGGCACTCAATGCTTGCGTTGAAGCCTGAGCCCTAGATGTTTCTTCTCTGCTGTGACCGATGCCCTTTTAGTTGGATTGAAATCTGGATGCCTTGTTGGTTGCTAATTTCACCCTGGCATGCTTTCTTTTGATTGGCCTATCTTAATATTCCTGTACTGTCTTTTTTCTCCCAGTTACTGCACAAAGAATCCTGAGCCCTAGATGTCTCTTCTTGACTGATGCCCTGTTAGATTGAAATGTGGATGCCTGTGCTAATTTGATACTGTTTTTTTCCCGTCCTGTATAAATTAAACAAGAAACTATGCTTGTAGTGAAGTCTGAGCCTTGATGTCTCTTCTCGGATATGATTGATGCCTTGTTAGTTGGATTGGAATCTGGATGCCTTCTTCGTGCTAATTTGACCCTGGCATGCTTTCTTTTGAATGGTTAATCTTATGATCTCAGCACCTTTTTTTCCAGCTACTGCACAAAGAAGCTGGCAAGCGACTGGGAAGTGGTCCGGGCGGCAGCGACGAAATAAAGAACCACAAGTGGTTCAAAGCAGTAAACTGGAAGAGACTCGAGGCTCGACAGATCCAGCCAAGCTTCTGCCCGAATGTTGCTGGGCAGACCTGCATTGCAAACTTTGATGAGTGCTGGACCAGTATGCCGGTGCTGGACTCTCCAGTAGCAAGTCCCGTCGCTGCAGATAGCAACTTTGTGGGATTCAGTTATGTGCGTCCGGCGCCGTTCTTTCAGAAGCCAAGTCCTCTAGGCTGAAGGTCGTACTTATCATATGTAGTACTGACGATTATCTGTGAAACCCAGTGTGTTCTCTTTGCTCAAGACAGTAAGATGGTTATGCTATGCGTGTTGAGAGGCTTATTTGTCAACTGGCTCAAATTGCAGTTCGGACTTGGTAGTAGCAATGTATCCCCCTTGTTTGTCTCTACAGTAGCCAGTCCCGTTGCTCCATCCTAGTGCTTTTTTGGTTTACATCATGCTGGCAAAAGTATGTGCTATGCCAGGTGTAACAAGAGACCAAAAACTCTGTCAAAAATTTTCTTTAGCAATCTGATGCCACCAATCGGGCAACATGGTACGCCCTCAATGCGATTTCTTTTTTAGGGGAAAATGTTGCATCCATTAACCAACGTGCTCAGCGATCTTGCTGGCAACCAAACCAGAAAGTCAGGGGTGATACCAGACCAAGCCAGTACACCCATTATTGGCATGCAAGCCAAATTGAGAAGTTCACGAGCTACTTTATTACAGAACGACGACAAAACCTGAACTCGTAAGACTCAAAAGAGCCGATGCATTCACTTTGATTTTCGTGGAAGAGGATACTTGATTGGGCTTGCAAAGTCGCCTGCTTGATTAAGACGATCTGTCGGATTCATACGATCACTAAAATGGTGCTTTAGAGCAACTCCAACGGCCGCGGTAAAATCTGGCGCTATAAAACACATATGCAACGTGCGCGGCTTTGGCTGGTGCTTCACCTGAGACGGTATTTACCAGCGAGAGGAAAGCAACGCTTCAGCAGGCGTTGTAAACTGCAATGCGCGCGACTGGCTTTGTAAACTGCAATGCGTGCGATCGACTATAGCATGACGCAACAAGTTCAACACAAATTTAGTTCACACAAACACAAATTCCTCGCCATCATACACATCAAGCATCACATCTTCATAGTTGTTGTCATCACCACCATCATCATGTGTTTCCCCTTCATTGGAAACTTGCACGGTGTTGTCATGACCTGTTGAATCTCCATAGCCATCGTCACTAGAAGGGGGTATTGGAGCAACCATGGAGGTCATGAATACACCCGACGGTGCTCCCATGACACCCATTCCTCCATAGCCACCCGATGGTGGTGCCATGCCTCCAAAGTCACTCATCCCTCCATAGCTATCCATGGCTCAAAAGCCACTCATCCCTCCAAGGCCTCCAAAGCCAACCGATGGTGGTGCTCCAAAACCAATCATCGTTTATATACATCTATCTCGAAGCAACAACAAAAAAGAGGCACTTTTACCTTGTAGTCAAATTCTCGAACATGTTGCGCGCGCTGAAATCAGCTGCGGCGGTGGAGGCGGAAAAGCCGCAACACTCGCTGGTGCCTATGACGGAGGCGCTGGAGGCAGAGGTTGGGCATGGCGAGCAGCGCCATTCTTCATCGTCTTCGGCTCGGTCTGGACACCCGATGCCACCGCAACAGGGCGCTTGGCGACTGCAGTTCTTGCCATCACCGCAGGCGGCGTCTACTACGGGGCAGCGCTGCTGTGCGCGTTTGGCCATGGTGGCACGAAGAGGTCGCGGATGAGCATCGGGTTCCTCACAGCGGCGGAGGTGCTAGGGTTTGGCATAGGCGGCGGCGGGACACCTCCATTGGCGGCAGGGGGTGACCGTGTAGGAAGGGGTCGAAGGAGTACTCGTGAAACCGTCCATCACCGGAGAGTCGCCGGTGGCAGCACAGTGGGGGAGGAGGGTGATCAGGGGCGCGGGCCAGAGCATTGCAGCGGGCTGTAGTCGGTGCAGCAATATGGCGCTCCGGATAGCGAAATATGCCGCGTGCCGAAAATTTATGCCGCACGCTTAACTATGCAGGGGCGCTGTTGGAGCGATCGAAAACACTATCGGCGCACTGTATATGCAACGCGTGTTGGAGTTGCTCTCTACCCCCATCCGATCGTCGGGACGTACCATGCCAATGCCAAGGGTGGCGTGCTTGCTTCTTGTTTCCACGGTAGCAACAGCCGACAGTTGCAGCCGCATCGTCCTGGGGAATTACAAGGACCGAGGTCCAAAGGCGCGAAAAGCTAGTCTGGTTTAAACTCTCATTCCATTTCCGCTCCATCATCAGCATTGCGTCAGGCAGCCGCTGCCTGTTGATCCGTTCCTATTCTCTTGCCACTGACCATGCAAAGAGGAACAACTAAATAAGGGATGCTGATACATAGAAGGACTTGTCAACACCTCCAGGATCTCCACCGTCTCCTCGTTCAGGCGACCATTGGCTTTGGTGGTCGTCGTGCAGCGATGTCCGACATCGCTATGGCATCGCCTTCAAGGACCAGTCGAGCTGCTCCGTGGAAGCATCTAGCGCCGATTATTAAAGTCGTTAATGAACTGCCACAGTTAATTAGAGGAGGCGAGAAATCATCTATGAAGTTCTAGTTGTTAGTTGGCTGATTGAAAATACAAGGAAAAATATGCACAAATGTAGTATGAACTGATAATTCATGGAGAAGAGAAATGGCGCCTAGGAGAATTCTGGCAAGGAAAGACCGCACACGGTAGTTAAACTTAGTTTAGCATGTAGATTAGAGGTAGGAAATCAATTGATGGGGTGACGCCAGCATCTCACCCTTGTGCCCGGAGATCTCGTTCTGGCGTCCGCCTCGCCGGCTGAGCACGCCTCCGGCTCTAGATTCTTCTGCCCTGCATCCGACGCTAGCTCGGATGGGGATGAGGCGTTGGTGGCTAGGGAGGCTTTGGAGGCGCTTGAGGATGTTAATGGCGAGTTAGAGTGGACGATGGTGTCGCGAGGGTGGCGGTTGACGGATGAGGAGCTACGACAACATTTCTGGGAGGAGATGGGATTTCCGATGAAGGCGTCCAGATTCTAGGAGAAGGCTTCGATCGAGTCGCCATCTCGGGGATCGGTGTCGCCGCCAGGGGTTTCTTCCCTGCCACTGGCTATGAGGAGGTCAGTCCCCTAGATGGCGGTGCGCCCCATGGTGTCAGTTTCGCCGCACATGAAGCCTTGGCGGAGACCGTTGCCTCGACGGCGCACCTTCGTGCCCCCGCTGCTGGGGAGGTTCATTGTGGCGGCGCTAGAGCAGCTGATGATCGCGTGCAAGGCTAACGTGGAGGTGGGCCCAGAGACGGCTGATGTGTCGGTCAGTGTGGCCCATGAGATGGACGTGGAAGGTGCGGTTCAGTCGGCAGGGGACCATCCCGAGTCGAACAAAAATCAGGAATACTCCTGGTTCGGGATCGCCAAAAGGTTCAAGGTGGCGTGGTCTAGGGCTCACCTCTTGCGTCCGGTCACTAATCCCACTTCATCGATCTCGACGCCGTGTTCTGCAGTTGCGTCCTCTCCCTCGCCAGCTGTTGTGTCCTCTCCTTCGGCCCCTCCTGCCCAGAGTACGCCGAGACGCTCTTTTGCGGTGGTGGTTGCTTCTTCTCTGCATGCCATGGCGAGGCTGAACCCTAGGGGTCCCCAGGCCGTTGCGCCGCAACCTCGAGGACCGGTGGCCGTGGTACTGCATCCACATGGTCAGCCGATCGCGCCTCGCTCTGCTGCACCGGCGACGCTACTCTTGCGGTGCCGCCTATGACTGGGCCACACTTGGCACCTACATCTTCATTTGCGGGGCCGCCGGTGTTCCCATCGGGGGTGCAGTTTCAGGCCCCGGTGACCTACTTCGCTGCATCCTAGATGGCATCGCTTCAACCTTTGCAAGCGCCATACCAGGGGCCGACGCCACCTGCCTTCGCTGGGGGACCGCCGCATGGCTTTGTTGGCGGTGCACAGGGTGCGGCGACGGGACTTGGGCAATATGGTGGTCAGACTGGATGTCACCAAAGAGGAAAAAGAAGAAGAAACTGGTTGGGATTTCTCAGCCACAGGTGCAGCCAGGGATGTTAGCTAATCTGTCTCAGCCAGCTCCTCAGGCACAAATGATGGGTCAACAATAATATAGTTTTTCGCAAGGTTCGGTTACTTTTGCTCCGCCACCTTAACAGGGAATGGTCCAGCATCAAAGCCAGTACATGCAATATGCGCCACAGGCTGGGAGTATGAGGGAGGCTCAGGTAGTTCTGGACACTATGGCTTTGCCTAAGAAACCTAAAAAAGTTTTCAGATGCTAGAAGTGTGCGGTTGATACTCATGCATCTAAGGATTGCAAAGTTGTTCATTACTGCTATATTTGTGATGTGCTACTCATCCAACTTTGAGGTGTCCTGTTCTGAAGCATCCTCGTCCTACTGCATATATGGTTGGTTGTGGCCATGATCGGACTTTGTTTGCGCAGATTCCAGATAGTGTGGTTCGTGAACACCTAGAGCCTAGTCAGACTCCTATTGCCTTGGTCCAGGTTACTGGGGATGCGGTCTCTACGGAAGTGGTTCAGCTTCATATTGCAAGGAGATGTCAGGTCCGGCCATAGTGGAAGTGGGACGTTGTGCCTCATGGCGACAATGCTTTCTTGGTTAGTTTCCCGTCATTCGAGAACTTAGATAGGGTGGATGGGAGTCAGCTTTCCATGCCGCTGGGCAAGACCCAATTAGTTGTCTCCACTTACAAGACATAGGAAGTGCCACACAAATGTGAGTTACATCAGGTTTGGTTGCAGGTGGAGGGCGTCCCACACTCCTTGCAATCCTTTCTTGGTTTGTGGGCAGTTGGGTCACTCCTAGGAACCCCTCTTGATGTGGATCTGCTAAGTCTACGGCAGAGGGGTGTTGTTCGTATTTTGGTCGGCATGTTTGACATTACGGTGTTTAAGAAACAGGATGCTTTGGGACCCTTCCTTACTTCTGATGCTATGGTTAAATTGAAGGGGTATGAGCTTCGGTTTAGGTTGGAGCCTGAGGGTTTCATCCTGGATCCAGATTTCTCACCGTACTTGTGGAAGAAGCATAATGATGATTCTAAGGGGGATGGTACAGGAACAATGGGGATGATGCGATGGACACTTTGGAACCTTCCTTTCCTTACTCTATGGACGGGACATCCTCTGGACATGGGAACTCTGCACCATCTTCATCGCGTTAGGCTCCTTTGCAATTTTATGCAGTTACTCCTTTTAATGCTTCTCCTTCTACTCCATGCGGAAAGGAACTTTTGGATGCCTTGCCCTTGGACTCCCCCCTACGCTGGAGTAAGATGGCTGGAGGGTCGCCTCGCATCTCACATACCGAGTTGCATGATGATCTTCAGGCGGTGAGGGATTTTCCTACTGGTCCTTTAGTGGCTTCTCTTGCTCGGTGTAGATTGAATGTGTTGGGTCGATCCATCCCAAGACCTACTGCACGGGGACTGGAGACGGCGTGGATGGAGGTCACTAGTGACACAGCGAGCAATGGGCTGGCTCAGGAGGGGCCGACCGACAAAGGAGAAGCAGACCAGCCTCCTGGGTTGGTGGCCGCGGGAGCGACCGGACTTTCGAGCCCGGCATTGGCCCCAGCTCGGAGGTGAGTCACCTGTGGCTGGACGAGCTTTGGCGATGACCCAGGTGGTGGACGTGACAACATAGGTGGTGGATTCGGTGGCCCAGGCGGGGCTTCCGCCCGCTGGCGTGATGGAGGCCTAGGCGGGGCTGCACTCTAGGGGTGACGTCGTCCAGGTGGGGTGGCATTTCAGGGGCGACCTGGCCCAGGAGGGGTCGGGTTACTCCCCTGTTTTGGTGTCAAGTGGCCCAGGTGGGGCGCAGGTGGCCTGGCATGCAACCTTCCGGTGGCTAGGATCCCCTCGCGCAGGAGCTCTCGACATGGATCCGATGCCCTTGGGGCCTCTATAACTAACGAGGACTCGATGGTCAAGGCCATGCGAAGAAAGGCTGAAAATAATCTTGATTCTTAGGGTATAAACAATTCATCTAAATCTTTTCTTTCGTTTTCGACCCCAATCATTGTTGATAAGCTAGCCAATGTTGGTGTTAGCATGGGTAGATCTATAAAGGAAGTTATTTTTTCTAGTTCTGTTCTGAGACACATGGAGGTTAACCGTTTGACGGTTACTCCTAAGGTTTCTGTTGTTCCTGATTCTTCATCGATGGAGGAGGAGTTGTTGAAAGGGCATTTCCTACCCTAAGTGGTTTTGATGTTTGATGATAACACATGTGTCAGACTAATCGTTTGCTAAGTATGTCTCAGGTTTTTACATTGGAGAAGGCATTCGTTTCCCCTCTAAAAGGTCCATAGCAAGACATAGTTTTTCCTAGGGCTTTTGCTTGCATCGTAGGAACACCGTACTATCAAGAGGGGGTCCTCTTTGGAAAGTTTGGGTGGAATTAACTTAGTTTTGGAAAACCAGCAAGCTTTCCTAGTGGTTGAGGGATCAAAGGCAATCTTCCCTTGTTGCCAATGCCTACTACTCTGTGACGACTGGTAGTACCGGAAGTTTTATCCGGTACTACCGCTCGCCACTGGTGGTACCGCTTGGAGGTACCGAATGAGCCCGAGAAGGCTAGCGAGCCTTGTCTCCCCTTCTGGCTCACCCGGTACCACTGGGCCGACACTACCGCCCGGAACCAGTAGTACCACTCATATGGTCTGGTACTACCGCTTTGCGGAAGCACCACTCATATTGATCTGTCACTACTGGGGGAGGCAGTAGCCTTGTCACTGCGCCTGACCGCTTCCGCTACCGCGTCCGGTACCTGACCGGTAGTACCAGTTGAATCCGGTATTACCGCTTAGGTAACTGGTAGTACCACTTCGGTCGAGCTGCGGGAAGATTCTCCTTGAGGGTATAAATAGGCCTTTCTTCTCCAACAAGAAGGTTTCCTTTTATCTCTCTCTCCTCCATTGTTCTTGAGCTGTAATTTCCCTAGATCTCCTCCCCTAGTTCTCCAATCTACTTGATTCTTAGGGATTTGGTGGAGGAGGTCTAGATATAGGGTTTCACAAAAGCAAAGTTGATTCCCCCTTGTTTTCCTTTGTGGAGCTTGTTACTCTTGGGTTCTTCGAACCCTAGACGTAAGAGGTCCATCTTGGAGCTCGGGCATTGGTTGTAAAGCTTCAAGATCATGTTGGGAGACTCCAAGTGTGGTGGAGGTCTACTCAACAAGTTTGTAAAGGTTTCGGTCACCACCTTCAAGGTCACCGCATAGTGGAATAGGTGCTTGCCGCGAGGCGGGAGCTTAGGAGAATAGGGTGAGGCCTTCCATGGCGCTGGTGGTCTTAGTACCACCCACCCCTCCAACGGAGATGTACTTCTCCTTAAAAGGAAGGAACTTCAGGAAAACATCTATGTGTCTACTCTCAGTTATTTGTATCCTTTGCTCCTTATTGTTGCTTGCTTGCTTGTCATATAAGTTCTCTCACCTAGTTTCACATCTAGAGGACGTACTTTGTGTTAAGCCTTAATTTGAAAATAAGCTAAAAATTGAGTAGAGCCTATTCACCCCCCTCTAGTCGCTTATACTGATCTTTCAATTGGTATCAGATCAAGGTGCTCTTCTTTGGCTTAACCGCCTAAGAGAAGTATGAGTGACTCGAAGGGGAGTGAAACCACTCCTAAAGTAACACCCGTCACTAAGAGAGAGCTTGACAACTCGATTGATTCGGTCCGTCAAGAGATGAAAGCCATGTTTGAGCATACCTTGGGAAGAAGGAAATTGTTGTTGCCGATGCCATTGATGATCATTCAAGTGGTCCCAAACCGGTGGAAGATCCCATCAAAGATCCTTCCACCTGTGAAGGTAGAAACAAGGATAAAGCTAAGCCTATGGGAAGTGTTCCACCACCACCTAGCTACAATGCCGCTCCCCTCCCTACACCTCATATAAACCATCGTGGTCCTCCCCCCAAGCTTGATGAATCTAACTTCACCAATTGGCAATATCTAATGCAATCTCACTTGAAAAGTTCTAGTGTCTTTCTTTGGAAGGTTGTGGAGTTTGGATTCTATCCTCGCGACCCCTACAACATGACACCCACCAAGGAAATCAACAATCAACTCAATGCCACCGCCATGTCCATTCTCCAAGATGCGCTGACTCATGAGCAAATGACTCACATTCGCTCTTATGACACCGCCAAGGAAGCTTGGAATGCTCTTCAACGAGTCTATCTTGGAAATCAAAGCATTCAAAACTCCAAGTTTGAATAAATGCACTATGAAGCCGATGCCTTTGTTGGGAAGGAAGATGAGACTCCTGAAGACCTCCATCGAAGGGTCACGGCCCTTTCGATTAGGATGATTGACCATGATAGTAGGGATGTGGATGATAAGTGGATCAAGCGCAAGTTCATGCAAGCCATCTTGCCCTTCCATAGAGAAATGGCCAACAATATTCGCTCACGAGCGGACTTCTATGCCATGACCTCCAATGAAGTGCTAAATGAGTTTGTGGACCTTGAAATCATGAACAAGACCACCGATGATTCTCTTTATTATGCTCGGAGAATGGATTCTCCAACTCTTGCTTTGAAGGCCAAGGCTCATGTCTATGAATAAGAAGTTGATTCGTTGGGGATGACTGAAGGTGATGACGAAGACATCAAGTGTGATCTTCATGAGCAATTGGCTTTGGTCTCAAGAAGGTTTTGGAAGAACCAAGGGAAGGGTAATTCATCAAGGACTACCACAAATAGTGCAGGACCCAAGTTGAGATCATGTTAAAATTGTGGAGAAACCAACCACTTCATCATCGAGTGCCCATATGAGAAGAGAGAAGACCATGGGGGAAGGCTCATCTTGAAATCCAAGTTCAAGCCCACTCCAAACAAGAACTTCGTCAAGAAAGTCCCAAACAAGAACTTCCCCAACAAGAAGGAGCCACAAAAATATGTGTTGGTGTCCCATGAAGAATATGAAGAGAACAATGTGATTGATAGTGATGATGAAGATGATGGAGAGATTGTGGCCGTGGCCGCCATTGCCACCATTGCCACCACTTATGCTACTACCACAACCTCTTCACCAACATCTCTCTTCGACTCTACCAATGAGAACAAGCACGTCACCAATCCTACATGTCTAGTGTCTACTACTACATCAAGCTCCTCAATGAAATCCCTCTTTGACTCTCCAAATGAGGATAAGCTCGTCACCAACCCCACATGTCTCATGGATAAAGCCTCTATGGTAACTCCTCCACCCACTATTCTGTCTTCTATTAATGCATCTTCATATGATGATGAGACGAGTCTTAAAATTAAGAAGGAGATAGTGGATTCCACTAGTTGCTTGAATAACCTAGAAGGTGAAGCCAAGATGTGTGTTGAGGCTCTAATGAGTCAACTTGGTGAAGCTCGCTATATCATTGACGAGAGGGATGATTCCATCTTGGAAATGTTTGGTCATGCTCGGGAGGCTGCCATGGAGATTGCCGCCTTAACCGATGCTCTTAAGGAAGAGCAAAAGAAAAGAGTTACTCTTGAAGAGACCTATGTTTCTCATGAAGAATCTTTTAACTTGAATATCTCTAAACTTGTTAAAGAATGTGACCATGCTCTTGTATTAACTAATGTGCTTTTGGGGTTGGTCATGATAGACTAAATGAAGGATTTGAGAAACTCAAGAAGGAACATGAGGCCTTGTTGAGCAAATTCTCTACTGTTTTAAAGTCACATGAACAACTTCAAACTCAAGTTACAAAATATGTTTCAACCTTGTCATCTAGTATTGCTTCATGTTCTACTAACCCTTGTTGTGAGCATGGAGACCTTCTCGAGGAGAACAAGAAGTTGAAAGCTATAATTGAGAAAGGCCTTGTCTCTTGCATACAAGGTGAGAAAAGCCTAAATGACATTTTGAGAAATCAAAGGGACAATGTGGCTAAAGAAGGACTTGGATTTGCTCCCAAGTCGAACAAGAAGAACAAGAGCAAGAAGAAGAAGAATAAGACCTTGCCCACTCCCCCTTCCAAAATGATCACCTTTGTGAAGGATGGGGAGATGGAAAAAAGAGAAGGAGCCAAGTGTCCGTAAGAGTGGTGATGAACCCTCTCACAATTATTTTGCGGGAAAATATAATCCTTCCTATGTTCTTATGAAATCTTATGATGGTCATGTCTATGCTAAATATGTAGGCACCTCTTATGGTGATGATTACCATTGGACCATTTGGGTTCCTAAGATTCTTGTGACTAACAAAAGAGTACCCATTCAACAATGGGTACCTAAAAACAAGAATTGACTTCTTGTAGGGCTATGCTTCCGGTGGAAGAAAATGGGTGGTTGATAGTGGTGCCACAATTCATATGACCGAAAGCAAAGAGATGCTTGATGAGACGAGACCTAATACTTCCAATATGTGTGTCACTTATGGAGATGGATCAACATATAAGGTATTGGGTTTGGATAAGGTAGTGGTCACACTGGATATATCCATTGTGGACATTATGCTTGTCAAAACCCTTTCATACAATTTACTTTTCATTATCAACTCACGCTTATGGGATTTAATGTCTACTTTACCCCAAAGATTGTGGTTCTCATGTGGAGAAAGACTCTCTCTATAGCCTTTGTTGGGTATGCCGAGAACAGTTTTTATGTGGTAGATTTTGATAAGAAACCCACACCTACTGCGACTTCCCTAATGGCTAAAGTTGACGTGGGATGGCTTTGGCATCGTTGTATTGCCCACACCAACATGAGGTCTTTGCAAAGTCTCCACACGGGAGGTCACATTCTTGGTTTAAAATATAATGTGCATTTTGTCAAAGATTGTGTGTGTAGGGCATGCATTGAAGGGATGCTCCATGAGACGACACACGCTCAACTACAACCATCTATTCCGACGGGTTCTTGGAGCTCCTTCACATGGATCTCTTTGGTCCTCCATGCTTTGATAGCCTTGGGGGAAGAACTATTGTTTGGTTATTATTGATGACTACTCGAGATACACATGGGTATATTTTTTCAAGAAGAAGAGTGAGACTCAACAAACCGTCATCAACTTTAACAATGAAGTGCAACATCAACATAATAAGAAGATCTTGGCCATTAGAAGTGACAATGGGACCGAGTTCAAGAACTACACCCTTGATGAGTTTCTTGGTGACGAGGGGATCAAGCATCAATATTTCGCTCCTTATACCCCTCAACAAATGGTGTGATGGAAAGAAGAAGTGGACTCTGATGTCTACGCACTTCTATTCTTGTAGACAATTGTTGGGCCTCCAAGTGCAGAGGTTTGTAGAACAACAGCAAGTTTTCCCTTAAGTGGATCACCCAAGGTTTATCGAACTCAGGAAGGAAGTGGTCAAAGGTATCCCCTCTCAAGCAACCCTGCAATCAAGATACAAGAAGTCTCTTGTGTCCCCAACACACCCAATACACTCGTCAGGTGTATAGGTGCACTAGTTCGGCGAAGAGATAGTGAAATACAAGTGGTAATGGTGATAGAAAATAGCTTGATGGCGTGGAAAAGACTAAAGTAAAACTAAAATAAAGATGGAAGGAAGCAAACATGTAATAGATCTAGTTGCAAACAGTGTTTCAATGCTTAGAAACAAGGCATAGGGATCATACTTTCACTAGTGAACACTCTCATATAAATATCTTCTCTTTATGATACTACTCTTAACTACTCTCTGGTTGGACACTCTAATCGATGGTAGGGCTATAACATCACACCTCAAAGTTCATCTTTCCCATCTAGAAAACCCCACACTGTCACCTTGAGCACTAGATGAGTCCAACAAACACCACAATTTCATAAAGACATCCAACTCCAAATATAACTCATAACAAGTATTTGTAATCTCTAGCCTAAGTGCCACCATGGTGTGCACACTATCAACTTCACACACATGGGGAGAGCAGAGATCTATTAAAGCACTTGAGTAGCAAGGTAGATCTATAGATTACAAGTTCATGATCTCAATAATATCATGCATAGAGAGAGAGATGAACACATAGCTACTGGTAGAACCCTTAGCCTCAAAAGAGAACTACTCCCTCATCATCATGGGAATCAGCAACGGTGATGGAGATGGTGGTGGAGATCGATGGAGATGGCTCCGGGGGCACTTCCCTATCCCGGTAGGGTGCCGGAACAGAGACTTTCTGTCCCCCGAATCTCCCCTTCGGTGGCGGCGGCGCTGCGGAACTTTTCGTGGATTTCTGATTGACGACTTAGGGTTTTTGCATCGGGAGGAATATACAGGCGAAGGGGCAAGGTAGGTGGCCGGCCAGGGGGCCCACACCATGCCCTGGCGTGGCCTGGTCCACGCCAAGGGGTGGTGTGGCCACCCTGTGGCCCCCCTCCGTATCGTCTTCTGGATCCGTGAGTCTTCCGGTAAAATAGGAAGTTTGGCTTTTGTGTCGTCCAATTCTGAGAATATTCATTTTCTGACTTTCCTGGAACCAAAAACAGCAGAAAACAGGCAACTGGCACTGTGGCATCTTATTAATAGGTTAGTCCAAGAAATCATATGAAAAGTACTCCAAAGTTGGAACAAAATACAAGAAAGTAGATAAAACCAAGCATGGAACATAAAAAATTATAGATACATTTGCAATGTATCAACATCCCCAAGCTTAACTCCTGCTCGTCCTCGAGTAGGTAAGTGATAAAAAAGAAAGAATAATTTTTTGAGGTGACATGCACCATCAAAGACTTGATCAAAGTATTTGTAAAACATTCAAAGCTGGGATCATAGTACTTCAATCATAACATGAAAGACAAAGTTTTAGCAATAAGACAAAGAAACTATGATGCAACATGAAAAGGCACAAACAAAAGATTCCTGAAAAACAATGCTTTGCAAGACGTTTGTTTGTTTCACATAAAGAAAACATAGCATAATAGTATTCAGCTTGTCCCTCATAGAGTAGCAAATATAAATGCATAGGACACCTTCAAAGTTCATAAGAGTGACTAGATACAAATAGTTTAAAACAAGCAATATCAAGTTATGCATCAATCAACTAGTCTTGGGACAATGCACATAGAACTAAGAATGGCCACTATGCTCTCAAAGTAGGTGCATAAGATAGAAGGTGGAGACTCAACATAAAAGTAAAAGAAAGGATTTATAAAAGGAAGTAGGGATTCAAGTCTCATAAAGAGCTTCCAAAAATTATGGTACTTATAGCTTTCAACTCTCATTGCCCCTATCATAAGCATCTTGAAGGTGATTAAGGTTAAAGTGACACAACTAAGAGGATATGCTTGACGAAGTATAAGTTAGAAATCTCATGTCCCTTGAATACGAGGGCCGCTCCTCATGCTACTCAAGTTTAGTTACCGGTAAGTTCTTGTCATCGTAAGTACATGTGTATCATAGAGAACCGCCAACGGGGTACCCCTTGCCCGATGATACAGAAGAATCCCCATATCAAAATGACAAGGCAAGCAGACAACGAGCATCTCAGCAATCTTCTTATTTACCATGGGAATATGGTGCTTTTTTTTCTCTCTTTCCTATTTTCATAATCTTTTTTTTCTTTTTCTCTTTTTTCTCAATAGGACTCTTTTTTTATAAGAAGAATGCTTCATAGACAGCTCATTATGGTTACGCTGCAGGTTTCCACCATATCAACATGGATTAGACCAGCGGCCCAGGCGTTTCTCTAACCCATATACATAACTCCATGGACTTACAAGCTCCCCTTTCATTTCACACCGACGACATCCATAGACAAAAGAGCATGATATCAACTAGGTACAAAGTGTCAAGTGCAATGTTGAAAGCGTTCCCCATGACAACATGGTTTTGCTAATTCCCAACAAATAAGTGCAAGCATATACAACATAGATGACACAATGGTTCAAGTTTATTAAGGGCAAGAAAAGTAAAGTGTGCCATCAAGTTTGTGAGAGCTTTAATCACTAGTTTTCTCATAACAAGTTTAATTCGGAAGGTAAACAAAAGCATGAATATACTTGGAATAGCATAAGCTAGTAGGTAGGTATGGTGGACTCTTTGGAATAACTTGGTTTAGGGAGTTGTATGCATGAGTGGAACTCATACTTGGTTGTGGAGGCTAGCAAAAGACTGAGAGCGACAAACTAAGAGAGCAATAATGGCCATAATCATGCAGAGCAACAAAACATCATTGATCAAAGCATAAAGTGATACTACAAGTTGAAAACTAAAGGATCATAAAGGCTATGGTTACTTGAGAGAGTCATAACATGGTGTGAGCATGCGCCAAGTCAACCCAAATAAAGCATCAAAGGAGAATACCACTATACTATGCTTTAATATGCTAAAACAACGCATGATTCATCCAAGGCACATTAAGCAATCTCAATTGTTTATAACAAGTCATGCTACAGCAAAGAATACTAAGCAAAAATCCAAAACAATATCAAGCATGGCATGACAAAGCATGTGCCACAGTAAAAAACAAGCTCTCTTTACCACTTAAGCATGAACTTTCCTACTCTTTTCCAATCCAAACCAAACTATTTGAAAACCAATGTGTGAAAGAGGGGTCCAACCAATTTATTCATCAAACTAAACAAACCAAGCAAACAAAAACCAAAACAAAAAACAAAAAAGAAGATGCTCCAAGAGCAACACAACTGTGCATGAAACAATAAAAATGAAGTGTTTGGAAGAAATCTGGGATTTTTATTGATGAAGAAGGGGATGCCTTGGGCATCCCCAAGCTTTGACGCTTGTACTTCTTGGATATTTCTTGGGGTGACACGCGTGGCATCCCCAAGCTTGAGCTTTAGTCCATCCTTCATCTCATTACTCATTCCTTCCATACACCTGAAATTTTTTCCTTCATACAAAACTTCACACAATCTTTATTAGCAACATTAGTGCAATCAAGATAATAAGTCTTTAGGTTCAGTTCTAACACCAATAAAACTTCCATTAAAACACTAGCTACTGTAACACTTTCCTCAAAAAGCTCAATTCCCCAAAAGAACTCAAAAAGGAACCAACAAGAAGCAAATGCAGAAAATGGCAGAAATCTGTCAAAACAGACCAGCAGGTAAAGACGAATTTTTTCGAAGATCTTCTGTTGCTCAAATCAAAAGTGTTGAACTAACAAAAGTTATAAAACAACCTGGGGCAGAAGCACAAAAATTCACGCCTCAAAAGGACGTACAGAGATTTTACACGAATGTTTATGGTGAAGCACAAAAATCTGTTTCGGGACAGCAACTTTCCCAATCATTACTTCTCTCTCATTAGAGGTTACTCTTGGCACAAAAATCAAATAAAAAGGATAAGGAGCGGTTATTACTGAAGTAATAACTTCCAAGACTCATCTAAAACTTTTGGGTTATCTCCCAATAAGTACTTTTCTTTAACACCTTTAAGTTAGGCACGATAGTTTGAGAAGATGCTCACATAAGAAATATGAATTGAAGTAAAAGAGAGCATCAAGAAGAAAATTCAAAGCACATTTAAGTCTAACCCACCTCCTATGCATAGGAATCTTGTAAAGAAACAAGTCATGAAAGCACAAAGCAACAAGCATAGTAAAGCAAAACAAGTGCAACTTCAAGACTTTCAACATAAAGAGGGGAAATTTAATATTATCGAGATGCATAAAACCATGTTTCCCTCTCTCAAAATAACTTTCAGTAGCATCATGAATAAAATTAACAATATAACTATCACATAAAACATTCTTATCATGAGCCACATTCATAAAACAATTATTACTTTCCCTATAAGCATAGTCATTCTTATTAATTGTAGTGGGAGCAAATTCAACAAAATAGCTATCATTATTATTCTCATCACCATAATCATCAATTATAGGAGGCATATTGTAGTCATAATGAATTTTCTCCTCAATAGTAGGTGGACTGAAATCATATTCATCATTATAATCATCATATATTGGAGGTTTGGTATCATCATAAGCAATAGAATAGCTATCTTCCAAAGCTGGGGAACTAAAAAGATCATTTTCATAAAAACTAGCTTCCCCAAGCTTAGACTTTTCCATAGTATTAGAAATAATGGTGTCCAAAGAATTCATACTAACAACATTGCTATTAGCATGCAGATAAAGTTCCATAGGTTTTTTAATTTTATCTTCAAACACTTCATGTCCTAACTCAAGATAAATACTATAAAGCTCTCTAATTTTGTTGTTGTTTTCCATTAAGCCTAACTAGTGAAAACAAGAAACAAAAAGACAAAATTGCAGAATCTAAAGGAAATAACTTCGAGCACTCACACCGGAGGATGTGAGTACCTTTTACCTTACCTCCCTGGCAACGGCGCCAGAAAATAGGCGTTTGCCGTGGGAGGTTCTTCTTCTTTAATCTTCCGCTGTGAATACCTTTTACCTTACCTCCTCGGCAACGGCGCCAGAAAATAGCTTGATGTCTACGCACTTCTATTCTTGTAGACAGTTGTTGGGCCTCCAAGTGCAGAGGTTTGTAGAACAGCAGCAAGTTTTCCCTTAAGTGGATCACCCAAGGTTTATCGAACTCAGGGAGGAAGTGGTCAAAGGTATCCCCTCTCAAGCAACCCTGCAATCAAGATACAAGAAGTCTCTTGTGTCCCCAACACACCCAATACACTTGTTAGGTGTATAGGTGCACTAGTTCAGCGAAGAGATAGTGAAATACAAGTGGTAATGGTGATATAAAATAGCTTGATGGCGTGGAAAAGACTAAAGTAAAACTGAAATAAAGATGGAAGCAAGCAAACATGTAATAGATCTAGTTGCAAACGGTGTTTCAATGCTTAGAAACAAGGCCTAGGGATCATACTTTCACTAGTGAACACTCTCATATAAATATCTTCTCTTTATGATACTACTCTTAACTACTCTCCGGTTGGACACTCTAATCGATGGTAGGGCTATAATAACACACCTCAAAGTTCATATTTCCCATCTAGAAAACCCCACACTGTCACCCTGAGGACTAGATGAGTCCAACAAACACCACAATTTCATAAAGACATCCAACTCCAAATATAACTCATAACAAGTATTTGTAATCTCTAGCCTAAGTGCCACCATGGTGTGCACACTGTCAACTTCACACACATGGGGAGAGTAGAGATCTATTAAAGCACTTGAGTAGCAAGGTAGATCTATAGATTACAAGTTCATGATCTCAATAAGATCATGCATAGAGAGAGAGATGAACACATAGCTACTGGTAGAACCCTTAGCCTCGAGAGATAACTACTCCCTCATCATCATGGGAATCAGCAACGGTGATGGAGATGGTGGTGGAGATCAATGGAGATGGCTCCGGGGGCAGTTCCCTGTCCTGGCAGGGTGCCGGAACAGAGAGACTTTCTGTCCCCCGAATCTCCCCTTCGGTGGCGGTGGCGCTGCGGAACTTTTCGTGGATTTCTGATTGATGACTTAGGGTTTTTGCATCGGGAGGAATATATAGGCGAAGGGTCAAGGTCGGTGGCCAGCCAGGGGGGCCACACCATGCCCTGGCGCGGCCTGGGCTGGCCTGTGCCAAGGGGTGGTGTGGCCACCCTGTGCCCCCCCTCCGTCTCGTCTTCTGGCTCCGTGAGTCTTCCGGTAAAATAGGAAGTTTGGCTTTTGTCCCGTCCAATTCTGAGAATATTCATTTTCTGACTTTCCTGGAACCAAAAACAGCAGAAAACAAGCAACTGGCACTGTGGCATCTTGTTAATAGGTTAGTCCAAGAAATCATATGAAAAGTACTCCAAAGTTGGAACAAAACACAAGAAAGTAGATAAAACCAAGCATGGAACATCAAAATTTATAGATACATTTGCAATGTATCAGACTCTTATGGATATGTCAAGAACCATGATTGCGGAGTTCAAGTCCCCATATACCTTTTGGGCCGAAGCTATCTCCACCGCTAGTTATATTGCCAACCGGGTTTATCTTCGCAAGCATTTGGATATGACTCCATATGAGATCCTCACCGGCAAGAAGCCAAGTGTTTCCTACCTTCGGGTGTTTGGGTGCAAATGCTATATTCTCAAGAAAGGTAACCGGTTAGCTAAATTCGAGCCTCGTACTATTGAAGGTATCTTTGTTGGCTATGCATCGGAGTCTCATGCCTATAGGATCTATAACAAGTCCACCATGCAAGTTATAGTTTCCTCTAATGTGAAGTTTGATGAGCATAATGGATCCCAAGTGGGGAAAATTGGTGATGTAGGTGATGAAATTCCTCCTCAAGCGATAAGAAGAATGGGTGTGGGTTTTTTCCGCCCCATTGAGGAACCCCTTGTTGTGGAAGGAGAATGACAATGCTCTACTCAAGTGGAGACGTCACCTAAACTAGATCTACATCAACCCCATAGCCATCAAGATGCCATCGTTGAAGAGATTTCTAATGATCAAGGTCAAGCTAAAGTAAATGATGGGTGTCCATCACCCCTTATGGACCAAGGTCATGCTCATGAAGATGGACAAGGTCAAAATGCCGAGGAAGCTCAAGGAGAGGAGCAAGCTCAATTTAAAGGTCAAGACGATGATCAAAATAGTGGTCATGACCAAGTAGCTTCTCAAGAATCCATTGAGGAATCTCATGCTCATCGTGAAGCAAGAAGGATTGCCAAGCTCATCCGAGAAGGAATTACTCTTGAAAATGTTGTTGGTGATCTTGAAAGTGGCATTTCTACTCGTAACCAAGTGGCTAACTTTTTTGGCCACAATAGTTTCATTTCTTTTGTAGAGCCCCAAAAGGTGTATGAAGCTCTTGAGGACCCCGATTGGCTTGAGGCTATGCATGAAGAGCTTCATAACTTCGAACACAACAAAGTGTGGTCATTGGTGGAATGATCCAGGGAGTGCCATAATGTCATTGGGACAAAGTGGATCTTCAAGAACAAGCAAGAGGACAATGGGATGTTTATTCACAACAAGGCAATATTGTTGGCTCAAGGCTTCTCCCAAATCGAGGGTGTCGACTATGGTGAAACTTTCACCCCCGTTGCCCGTCTTGAATCCATTCGTATCTTGCTTGCATATGCATCTCATCATAACTTTAAGTTACAACAAATGGATGTTAAAAATGCCTTTCTTAATGGTCCCTTAAATGAGTTGGTGTATGTCAAGCAACCTCCGGGTTTTGAGGACCCCAAGTTTCCAAACCATGTCTACAAACTTGATAAGGCACTCTATGGACTTAAACAAGCTCCACGTGCGTGGTATGAGCACCTTAGAAAGTTGTTGGTAGAGCGTGGTTTCGAAGTTGGGCAAATCGACCCCACTCTTTTTACTAAGAGAGTTGAAGGAAACTTGTTCATATGTCAAATTTATGTTGATGAAATTATATTTTGTTCTCCTAACAAAGCCTTCAATGATGTCTTTGCTAAGCTAATGACCGATGAGTTTGAAATGTCTATGATGGGTAAATTGCAATTCTTTCTTGGATTTGAAGTGAAGCAATTGATTGGAGGTATCTTAATTAATCAAGCCAAATACATTCAAGATATGCTCAAGAGGTTCAAGTTGACGGATTTAAATGGAGCCAAGTCTCCCATGCCTCTCAAGTGTGATCTCACTCTCGATACTAAGGGTAAAGATGTGGATCAAAAGGTATATCGATCTATTATTAGTTCTTTGCTTTATCTTTGTGCATCTAGATCGGATATCATTTTAAGTGTGGGTATTTGTGCACGGTTTCAAGCCACCCCAAAACAAAGCCACCTTGTGGTAGCCAAGCGAATCTTTCGATATTTAGTTGATACCCCAAACTTTGGCTTATGGTACCCTAAGGGCTAAGCTTTGTTCTTCATGGTTTCACGGATTTGGATTGGGTGGGAGACAAAGTTGGAAGGAAATCAACCTCCAGGGCTTGCCAATTCCTTGGTTGTCCTTGGTGTGTTGGTCATCAAAGAAACAAAATTATGTCTCCCTGTCCTCTGCTGAAGCCAAGTATATTGCGGCCGCTAGTTGTTGTGCTCAATTATTATGGATGAGGCAAACTTTAAAGGATTATGGTGTCACTTGTGATAGAGTGCCTCTTCTTTGTGATAATGAAAGTCCAATCAAGATCGCCTATAACCCGGTGCAACACACAAGAACGAAGCATATTGATATTTGCCATCACGTCATCCGGGAGCATGTGAACAATGGAGATATTGACCTCTCATATGTGAGCACCGAGAAGAATCTAGCAGATTTGTTCACCAAGCCCCTTGATGAGAAGAGATTCCGAGAGTTAAGGCATGAGCTAAATATCATAGATTCGAGCAATGTGGCTTGAGATCATGCACCCATACCCATGCATTCATATGTTATTCCATCTAGGTGTAGGCATGGAGATAGGGGGAGTGCGGTCCTAATTAATTGGGCTATCCCTCCCCCATTATGCCCAAAGTGACAAAAATCATTCTCTTTATATCATTATGTGATATGTGAGCTTCAATGATGAGTTTTGGTAATGGACCCAAGATATATCTTTGCGGTGCCAAGCCAAGTATACTCAAACATGGTGGTCTAGGCCACCGGCCTCTCCTATTGAGAGGTTGGTTTTTCCTCGTGTTTGTCATCTTTTGGTTTATATGGATCTTAGAGACTTGCACTCCCTTTTGGTTCTTAAGTGTTTCCTACTTGTTTAGAGTGCATTCATCCCTATATTAGTTTGGAAGTCTCAACCTAAGCCTATGCTTTCTATCTTTAAGCCCCCATCTTTTCTGCACAAGAACCCTTCCATGTCCCTGGCTTTTTTCTCTGGTGGAACCGGTACTATTGGATGAACTGTGGTACTACCAGACCGGGTTAGTTCCCAAGTCCAGGCCTAGAAACTGTCCCTGGTTCGACACTACTGGGTCGTGCAGCGGTAGTAACAGTCACCAGTACTACCGGTTTCCTGATCGGTACTACCGGTCTACGCCATTGTCAAAAGAGTGGGTCAGGGGGAGAGGCACCCCTCAGCGCCTCACTTTCCCCCGTCTTCCTTTCGTGCTACCGCCGCCACCGGAGCCCCGCCGCAGCCTCCTTCCACCAGATCCTCACCAGATTCGGACTCCTTGTGGGCTCCTCATCCTTCTCCACCACCATGGACACCGGTACAACCGCCCTTCCTCTATTTTTCCTTGCTTCTCTCCATGGATCTAGGTCTACTTTGATGCATGGTCAAAAGCACTTGCTTAGGGGTTGTACTGCGTGAATCTTGCCACACAATTCCCCTTGCCTATCGAAATTGCAGTTTTTGTGACCTTGTGTTGTCAATTTGTGCTCCTATACTACCGGATCCGCGAGAGTTTCCACCTGACCGGTAGTACCAAAAAAATTTCTGGTACTACCGCTCCGTTTTTCTAGTACTACCGAACCCAGCTAGCAACAGATGTTCCTAAACACTATGACTTCTTTGTGGTTTTTCTTTTCGGGTTCTTGTGGCCTTATCCCCCTGTTGTTCTCCCTCTTGCTTTCACAAGTGCAGGTGGTAACGGGGGTGCTAGGAAGTGCTCCAAGATGCGTCATGAGATCGAGGAGGATGAGTTGGAGTTCGAAGAGGAGGTGTTGCCTCAGCCTAGCAACCCCATGGAGCTGAAGGCTTCTCGGGGTGGCCGTGGAGGTGCTTCCAAGCGGTCATCCGACTGTGGCCGTGCTCCTCTTCCTCCATCGTAGAGTTGCTCCAAGAGTCATAGTTCTGGGTCATCAGGGCCAAAGCTTCCTTGTGATCTACCTAGCTCTGAGTATGCTGCTATGAGGTCTGAGAATCCGTATGGTATGAATCATGGCCATTACAGGGAATATTGTTTGTTTTACACCGAGTTTCAAGAGAGGGTGTACAACGAGGTTATCATGAATAATGACAAGATTTTTGTGCCCCAAAAGTGGATTGATATGTCTCATGTGAACAAGAATCTTGACTATTTTGGGGAAGCTAAGGAGATTTTCACCAACGTTGGCTTGCTTCAAATCATGAAGCTCAAACAAGACTATGATCCTATTCTCATTGCTCAGTTCTATGCCACCGTTCACTTCAAGAAGAATCAGACAAGGACTTTTATTTGGATGACCCAGGGTATTGTGAAGGAGGCCACTTTGGCAGATTTTGGAGCCATTCTTGGATATGAGGACCATGTCCTTGACCATCCTTGTGGCTTTCATTGTCACACTCGTGAGCATCCCATGAAGAAGGAGGTCCTTGATCCTCTCTATATCCAAAGTCGTAGTGTTGCTGGTAAGATCAAGGGTCTTCTCCCTACATATGATATCTTGAATCGCATCTTCCGTGAGACCATTGCCCCTTGTGTGGGAACCGAGATGAGATACATGGATTTATGGTGGACATCATGTTCAACACCTATTCCAACCGTGACTCCGGTGTCCCGCTTGATGTGATGGATTGTATTTGGAATGAGCCACCTTTTGCACACGGAGGAGCCACCTTTTGCTCCCTACATTATGGCTCTTATCATCTCCAAGTGCCAACCCATTGCTAGGAACTTTTCTTCTTATCGGCTTGTCCAACGTAAAAGCAAGGCTGTGTTGATCAAGACGCATGCTACACCTCTCAATGCGGCGGGTCAAGAGGTTGATGAGGAAGGAAATGTGGTTGAAGAGGAATCTGGTGATGAAGATAGTGGCCGTGATCATGACTTTGTTGTATCCCGTCACAAGCATGCCTAGCCCTCATGGGCAAATAGGATCGAAGCCAAGCTCAATAAAGTGTTTTTCTTCCAAGTTGACAATCAAAAGCGCATGTATGAAGCTCATGTCTATGCCAAGGAATCATACGCTTGTCAGAAAGAGTTGATGGAAGCTTAAGGCTTGACCGTCTCCGAGGGCTCCAAGAACAACATCATCCCGAAAGAGCAATGGATCTCCAAGCATAGCAATTGGGATGCTGATGATGCCTCTTCTTCGTTTCGTGCTCTGAGGAACCATGATGATGATGAGGAGGAGTAGTCTTCGAGGTGCTAGTCTTGCTCTAATCCCTTTTTGGCTCTTGATGCCAAAGGAGAGAAGGGTAGTAAGGTGTGAGATTTGCATGGAAGTCACAAGCTCGTTCTTGCTTTGATCTTTGGTTGCTTGTGAACTTTATTTACCTCATATTATTCGTGAACTCTATGTGCTAACTATTTGTGCTATGTAAGTTGAGACTATGTGGTTATCTTGTGGATCCATCACTTGTGACTTTTGGTTATTCTTATATGGATCCATCTTATGTGATGATGCTATCTATTGTATTACTCTTCTATCTCCCATCACATATTATTGTGCAAAGGTATGAGTTCAACATTTTTTATCTATGTCTTTGCACTCTTGGTTGGCTTGTAAAATAGAGGGGGAGTGTTTATCCTAGGTTGTGCTTGATATGTGTGCACACATCCAGGGGAGCCCATCTCTATTTTTCAAACCATGAGCGTTATCATAATATTTGTCATGCAAAGATGTATTGTCATCAAACACCAAAAAGGGGGAGATTGAAAGGGAATTTCCTACCCTAAGTGGTTTTGATGTTTGATGATAACACATGTGTTGGACTAATCGTTTACTAAGTGTGTCTCAGGTTTTTACATTGGAGAAGGCATTCGTTTCCCCTCTAAAAGGTCCATAGCAAGACATAGTTTTTCCTAGGGCTTTTGCTTGAGTCGTAGGAACACCGTACTATCAAGAGGGGGTCTGCTTTGGAAAGTTTGGGTGGAATCAACTCAGTTTTGCAAAACCAACAAGCTTTCCCAGTGGTTGAGGGCTCAAAGGCAATCTTCCCTTATTACCATTGCCTACTGCTCTATGACAACCAGTAGTATTGGAAGTTTTATCTGGTACTACCGCGCGCCGCCGGTGATACCGCTTGGAGGTACCGGACGAACCCGAGAAGGCTGGCGAGCCTCTTCTCCCCTTCTGGCTCACCCAGTACCATTGGGCTGGCACTACCGCTCGGAACCGGTAGTACCGCTCATATGGTCTGGTACTACTGCTTTGCGACAACACCGCTCATATTGAGCTGTCACTACCGGGGGAGGCAGTAGTCTTGTCACTACGCCTGACCGCTTCTGGTACCGTGTTCGGTACCTGACCGGTAGTACCGGTTGAATCCGGCCACTACCTCTTAGGGAACTGGTAGTACCGCTTCGGTCGAGCTGCAACGGTAAGATTCTCCTCGAGGGTATAAATAGGCCTTTCTTCTCCAATGAGAAGGTTGCCTTTTTTATCTCTCTCCTCCGTTGTTCTTGAGCTATAATTTCCCTAGATCGCCTCCCCTAGTGCTCCAATCTACTTGATTCTTTGGGATTTGGTGGAGGAGGTCTAGATCTAGGGTTTCAAAAAAGCAAAGTTGATTCCCCCTTGTTTTCCTTTGTGGAGCTTGTTACTCTTGGGCTCATTGAAACCTAGACGAAAGAGGTCGGTCTCAGAGCTCGGGCATTGGTTTTAAAGCTTCGAGATCATGTTGGGAGACTCCAAGTGTGGTGGAGGTCTACTCAACAAGTTTGTAAAGGTTTCGGTCGCCACCTTCAAGGTCACCGCATAGTGGAACGGGTGCTTGTCGCGAGGCAGGTGCTTGGGAGAATAGGGTGAGGCCTTCTATGGCACTGGTGGTCTTAGTACCACCCACCCCTCCAACGGAGACGTACTTCCCCTTAAAAGGAAGGAACTTCAGGAAAACATCTCCATGTATACTCTTGGTTATTTCTATCCTTTGCTCCTTACTTATTGATGCTTGCTTGCTTGTCATATAAGCTCTCTCACCTAGTTGCACATCTAGAGAACTTACTTTGTCTTAAGCCTTAATTTAAAGAAGCTAAAAATTAAGTAGCGCCTATTCACCCCCCTCTAGTCGCTTATACCAATATTTTAGTTGCTTGCCATAGTAGATGGTCAACTCCTCTCTCACTTAGTTGGTGAAGTGTCAGAGGTGGGTTTTGATGAGACTAGGCTGGGCTCATTATATGAGCTTAAAGCTTCTGGTCGAAAACCAAAGAACCTAAAATCTCGCAAGAGGTCTCGTGTATCCAAATCTCCTATTGTTTCTCAATGAATGGCATGTTTTCAAATAGCAGTGGTCTTCGTGACTTGGCTAAACATTTTTTTGCCGACTGTGTGAGAGATCATAAATTGGATTTTTTGGTAATTTCTGAGACTCAGAGACATGATTTCTCACAAGCCTAACTCAATCGTCTTTCTGGTGGAGTGGACTTTACGTGGGTATCACGTACACCGCGTGGTCGATCCGAGGAAATCCTGTTAGGCATCAGAGATGAGACTATGGAAGTCTTAGGTAGTTCGGCTGGAGATTTTTATTAAACTCCATATTCGTAACAAGGCTGATGATTTTATATGGTCTCAGGTTGCTATCTACGGGCTGCCTAGGATGTTTATAAATCTGACTTTTTGCGTGTGTTGGTTAATCTGGATAAGGACAATCCGTACCCTATACTTATAGGTGGAGATTTTAGCTTGTTAAGATTCCCTCATGAGAAAAGTCAGGACCGTTTCGATGAACATTGGTCTTTCATGTTTAATGCTGTCATAGACAGCTTGGACTTAAGAGAGGTTACAATGTTAGGAAGACAGTTCGCTTGGGCTAATAGTCTTCCGAAGCCTACATACGAAAAACTGGATAGAGTGCTTATGGATACCGAATGGGAAGAAAAAATCCCTATGGTAACTATTCACGCTCTAGAGCGCATTGAGGCTTTGTCGGATCATGCTCCATTACTATTATGTTTTGGAACACCGCCACAAAAATCTCAACATAGTTTCAAATTCAAACTTGGATGGATGGATCGTGATGGTTTCCATGAATTGATGAAGGATATTTGGAAAAAACATGTTAGTGGTCAAATGCCTATACAGCGATGGAACAACAAAATGCGTGCCTTACACAAGTTCCTTCATGGTTGGGCCATACATACTGCTGGAATCCATAAAAAGGAAAAATGCGCCTTTCATCTATTATTAACGATTTAGAGGCTTCTGCGGAAGTCAGGTTTTTAACTACACAAGAGATTGAGCTTAAAAACCAATCGAATGCAGAAATTGCCAGACTACTTCGTGAGGAGGAACTCAAATGGTACCAACGCTCTAAAGAGAAATTCATTCTTGAAGGAGACGCGGATACAAGATACTTTCATGTTGTGCTAATGGCAAGCATAAGAAGAAACTTATTTACTCTTTAATTCTGGATGAATGTACGATTGAGGGTCAGGAGCAACTAAAATCTTATATTACTAGTTATTACAAATTCTTATTTGGGGAACCGTCAGAAAATTCTTTCTTGTTGGATGAGTCCCAAACAACGGATATTCCTCAAGTTTCTGTTGAGGAAAACAACTTTCTCACCGCTCCTTATACGGAGGAGGAGGTCAAGAAAGCTGTTTTCCAAATGGAACATAACAAAGCATCGAGGCCTGATGGCTTTCCAGCGAAATTTTATCAAAAGTTCTGGGAAGTTATCAAGGAGGACCTGATGCATTTGTTTGAGTTTTTGCAAGCTGGCCAGCTAGACCTTTTTAGACTCAATTTTGGCAACATAATTTTTTTCCTAAGGTTAATAATGCAGAACGTATACAACTAAATATCGTCCAATCTGCCTCCTTAACGTTAGTTTTAAATTCTTCACAAAAGTTGTTACGATTAGACTAAATTCGGTAGCTGATCATGTTGTACGCCCATCTCAAACTGCTTTCATGGAAGGAAGAAACATCCTTGACGGTGTAGTAATCCTGCATGAAACAGTCCATGAACTACACTCAAAGAAATTAAATGGTGTATTGTTCAAGATTGGCTTTGAGAAGGCTTATGAATGGTTTTTCGGAGGAGTGTTCTGCTCTCATTCAGTCTTTTGTATCTGGTGGTAGTGCTGCCATCACTGTCAACGACGACACTGGAAAATACTTCCAGACAAAAAAAGGCCCGAGACAAGGGGATCCATTATTGCCTATACTATTTAACATAGTGGCTAATATGTTGGCTATCCTCATTGAGAGAGCCAAGGTTGATGGCCAAATTGAAGGATTAGTTACCCATCTTGTTGATGGTGGTCTCTCTATTCTTCAATATGCTAACAATACAATCTTATTTATGGAACATGATCTGGAGAAAGCTAAGAATCTGAAATTAATATTATCAGCATTTGAGCAACTCTCTGGATTGAAAATTAACTTCCATAAGAGTGATTTGTATTGTTTTAGAGAGGCTCAAACCGAGGCCCCCCTATATGCTGAACTATTCGGCTGTGGCCAGGGGCAATTTCCAATGAACTATCTGGGAATACCGATACATTATCGGCGTCTCATGATTGCTGAATGGAAACTCACTGAGGAAAGACTCCAAAAACGTCTTAATAGTTGGAAAGGTAAATTGCTATCCCTTGGCGGAAGACTTGTACTCATAAATTCAGTACTCACCAACATGGTATAGTATATGATCTCGTTTTTCCAGCTACCAAAAGGTGTCCTGAAGAAAGTGGATTATTTCCAATCAAGATTTTTTTGGCAAGGGGATAGTGAAAAAAAGAAATATCGACTTGCCAGATGGAATGTGGTTTGCCGACTGAAAGAATACGGTGGACTAGGCATACATGATTTGCAAGTTAAAAACACCGCACTTCTGGGTAAATGGCTTTCGAACTACTTACAGAAGATGGTGTCTGGCAAACCATTCTATGGAGGAAGTATGTTGGCTCCAAAGCTGTGTCTCAAGTGGTTTGAAAACCCGGTGATTCACACTTTTGGGCTGGACTAATGGCGTCCAAAAGACATTTCTTTGATTTTGGTGTTTTCAATATTAAGGATGGTTCATAGATTAGGTTCTCGAAAGATAAATGGCTTGGCCAAATTTCTCTTTATGAACAATATCCAGCTCTATATTCGATTGTTAGGCACAAAGAGGATACACTTTCCACAGTGATGAGATCTAATCCTCCTAATGTGTCTTTCAGAAGAAGTCTCATAGGTCCTAGACTGATATCTTGGAACAATCTTTTATTACGATTATCCGCGATACAGCTATCAGAGGGTGTAGACGAATTCAAATGGAACTACTAAAGAGTGGTAAATTTTCTGTGGACTTAATATATAGAGCTTTGATCTAACCTGATATTCCAGTCGATGATAATAGTAAAATTTGGAAGATGAAAATACCCCTCAAAACGAAGACATTCACTTGGTATCTCTATAAGAGAGTAATTATTACAAAAGATAATCTTTTTAAGAGGAATTGGCATGGAAGTACACAATGCGTTTTTTGTCATCATAATGAGACAATCTGGCATTTATTCTTCCAGTGTAAATTTGCTCTTGCTGTATGGTCAATCATCTAAATAGCCTCTGGTTTATCTCCTCCACGTTCTGTTGCCAATGTATTTGGTAACTGGTTGCATGGGATACATGATAAATATGAGAGTTTGTTTAGGGTGGAAGCGCTTGCTATTATTTGGTCGCTTTGGCTACGTAGAAATGACAAGATTTTTAATAATATTGTATCTTCTTCCCTGCAGGTTATCTATTGAGCCACGGCTATCCTCCGACCATGGACTACTCTCCAAAGTATGAAGTTTTGTGATTTATTTGTGGAGGGGTGTACACGATTGGAGGACACGACGAGGGATATTTTCTCCCGGTATGGATGGCAGCGTGATCTATGGATAGATCAGCCATAGCTCGGTGTTTTTCATAACATGTTTTGTAATTCTGGTAATTTTGCTTTGGTCACTTGGTGTGTGGTTGATCGGCTGTGTGCATTCTAGCTATGTAGAGGCCGGTGTAAACATTACTGTTAAATAATAAAGCGCCCATTTCTAAAAAATAAAAGATTAAAGGTAGGAAACAGTCCATGGGAACGCAAGCAAACAACTGAACCTTGCATCCGAGACAGAAAAGCATGCAACCAAACACGAAGAGTGTGTTTGAAGAAAAAATGTGGGCACCAAACAAAGTGCACAATAAGTATCTACCATTGGCCCGGCAAGTCATGGCTCTGGGAAGAAGATCTCCCGAGATCTGAAAAAGATACAAACACATCCAGAAAGACTTCCTAGAAATCAACAAGACTCAAGCATCGCAAGGGGACCTGCATGCAACCAACAGTATTGTTCCGTAGAATTAGCCCGTAGATGCATTACTCCGCCACCACGTCGATCAGCCGATTCAGAATTCTTACAGACAATTCATAAAACTCGAGGCTCAAAATCCGAGCGCTTTTGGCCCACAGGACGAGCAACGCGAGGTTCCCGTCCCTTGTAACACACGCACGCGCATAGTACATTTTGGCCAGGAATCGAACCAGCCGCGCACATACGTAGGGTTCTTCAGCGGCCGCGCTGGAGCGACTTCTCGACGGAGTCCATCTCCTCGAGGATGCGCACGCGGCGCTTGTTTGGGATGGGCGCGGTGGGGCCGAAGCTGATGTAGTGCCCGGACACGGCGTTGAGGGCCGAGTACATGTCCCTGAACGACTGCCGCCCCAGCAGGCCCTTCTCGCGCCGGTACTTGGCCACCCACGAGTTGGACATCTCCCGGAGCTCCGTCACCGCGTCCGCCACCTTGGGGTCCGTCTTCTCCATGCTGATCGTCGACCGGACCTTCCCGATCACCTCCTTGGTCTCGCTCACGTACTCGTCGTCCTCGGCCGCGCGCGCCGCGCCCACGCACGGAGACAGCGCAAGCAGAAGCGCCGCGCCCAGGCCCGTGCCGGCCAGGACGTCGCGCCTGCTGCTCGCGGTCGCCGATGCTGCTGCTGACGTGGCGTGGAGCGCCGTGCTGGGGCGAGGCGCGGGCAGCGGCTTCGCGACAGCCGCCGCCGATGGGGCGGCGAGCATGGCGGGGACGGGAGACGATGCTGCCCTCATCTCTCTCTGGTTTTCAGCTCGCTCAGCGTGCGGTGCAGGGAGAGAGGGGAAGGGGGTCAGGTGGGATGGCGCGAGTCGTTTGATAGATTGTACAGGTCCAGGAGGAAAGGGAAGAGGCGACACGTCGGCTTATCCTCTTATCATGACTTGTTTTCTTGTAAGGCTGTGTTTGGGTTCCCAGGATTCTATCCTGTCGACAGGGCTGCTGCGTGGTATTCGGCAACAACACGGTCTTGGCTGTTCCAGCTCTCAAATGGCGACGACCCTATGTTCTCAGAGAGTCAGAGGGTTTTGGGCTGATTCGGAGTTGTGTGGTACCACGAGACAGACAGTTGCACTTCATACGAACACGGACGCACCTACACAAGGCAAGGAGTACTGTGACAATAGGCCGCAAACTTGAATCCTCTCAGATAAATCGAAATTCACATCACCATTCAGTGTACAGGAACAACGTGATCTGCAAAGCGGGTTAGGCACTGCGAGAAGTGGACACTAAACGGTTGTTCTAAATCGGAAAATCGCATGGTGAAAACTAGACGACAACAGTTGTTCTAACTCGGGTTTACGTTGATAGAGAGCACTAGGCAACTTAAGTTTCAGCCTTCCGACAGCCAACTTGGGCGACGGATGATCCAACCTCTTTTTTTTCTTCGAAAGATTGGAGCGGAGGCTGTGTCGGCGAGGACTAGGCTTTTCCCTGATTTGTCCATCACAGTGGTACTTCCACCGGTCCATATTAATTGCTCCAACTTTTTCTAAAAAACGAATGCATCTAGTCTAAATATTTAACTAGATACATGCGTCTCCCGCAGAAAAAAAACTAGATACATACGAATCTAAACAAATCTGAGTTCACTAATTTAGATCGGATGGAATAGCTGAATGACTGATTATGCTATGTTTTCTTTCTTCCATTTCCAGGCAAAGCCTAATGTATTTAAACTCCCTTCTCAGCTGACTGACTTGGCTGAACCGTACTGATCAAGATAATAGGATAATCGGTAAGTGTGGTTAAAACCAAGAAAAAAAATAGCACGCTATAGCACACGTTATAGCACGCTATAGCAAATTTGGAACGTCGACGCTAAGTTTAAGCTATTTTAGACGTTATGCCGCTAATTGCAAAATAGCACGCTAAATCACGCTATTTATCAAAACGTTGTAGCATCGTTATATTTTTTAGCGCTGAAAAAAAAGCCAAATCTACACTCTATAGCCCATCGGCCCTAAAGGCCAAAACCATTCCGTCATAGGCAAACCTAATCCCAACCCCCGTAAAAAAAAAACTAATCCCAATCCCCCACCAGATCGTTCCTGTAGTCACCAAATCTGCTCACGAGCAGCGGTGGTGCTTCTCTAGTTCGTGGTAGCGACGGTTGCTTACTCTGGTCCTCTCCTCCCCCGTTCTTCTCTAGTTCTCTATTCTTGACATGTTTATGGGTATGTGCCCCATATCGATGAGACTGTGATTGTGTGACTATGTGACTCTATCTTTTTTGTCATGGATTGGTCTTATTCTTGACTTTGTTATGCATGTAATTGTTCCTGAACAAAATTTTAGATGCTTAAATTATTTATGTTTAGACTAAATATATCATTTTTTTTAAAACGCTATTTTAAATAGCACGTGCTATAACATGTATAGCATCCTGGAATGCCAGGTGCTAAATACCATAGCGCGCTATTTTTTACCTTGGTTAAAACAGGTGCATAGATTCAGGGGGAAATAACAGGTGTGCAGGAGTAACTACTGGATTGCAGAGCATTCAAATAAACTAGTAACGTTTAATCCTCAGAGGCTGCGGAAGTATTTCCTGAGATTGTTCAAACAATGATGGCAGCAACATGTCGGACTGCAATGCGGCTTGGATGGTAGCGGATTCGGGAGTGCCAAAGCCCGGGTGAAAACACAAGTCCACCTTCGTCGGTGCTGACGACAACGTCGTCCATGGGCATCGTTTCCTCCTTGGAGGCATCATCGTGGGCGATCCGGCTCTTCTACCATCATATGCGTTCTTTAGATCCTCCGAGTAAAAGCACAAATTTCTGGTTTCCATCGCAACAGACAATGGTGGCAATTCTTTCTGTCCAAACTCCTTGGAGACGTCACCTTGTTAGATGAGCTTCTTCCGCGCGGGGTTGTACTGTCCAACGAGAATGGTGAGCGATAACATGGAGGCCTCGGACGTTGCAGTTATTACAACAAAGATAATTTTCAAACAATTTAGGAAAATATTTGAACTCATTATCAACACAATTCCTGAATAGAAAACAATACTGAAACTTAAAGAAATGGTAAAACAATATGTGCAATAAAGTTTGCAATTCACCATAGCTAGAAAACATATAGACTAGTACTAAATGTCACAATAGACAGTACAGTTCATAGCTACAAAAGGCAAACAAGAAATAAAATGGTAATGTCTAAGCCTCAGATGTTGAATTGTATCACAGAATATTTATCAGACGATGTAGGCAATGATTTCAACGCATCATAGGCATGACTCAAAAACCTCTCAATTCTTCAACGCAACGACATCACTAAACTAAAGAACATTTTATAAAAAAGTGTAATGTTACGTTGCAGAAATTTCTCACAATTAAGACTAGTCAATGAATGTAGAAAGTACAGATACAAACCCATGAAAAACTAGTAATTTGATGTGGATTAAATAACACCATTTTTAGTTTTAAAATGTAAAGAAGAAAAGAAGGAACCACTAGTAACGGATTCAAAACATAAATAATGCTATTTTTTAGCTAAGATAAAAAAGTACGGACCATGATGTTGCGTAAACCGTAACATACGAACCATTTTTAGTTGTTTATTTGTATACGGATTTATGCTAGTTTTAGTACGCAAATTCAAAGGTAACCAAATATTTTAAATGAAATTCAAATATTCTCTTGAACCTCAAAATAAACAAAAAATGGTAAAAATTAAGTCATATAGATAAAACCCATAGTAAGAAATTTGAAAGCACTAAAGTGCATTCATTTGTTCAGAAAAAAGATACATTCAGATCAATGTCTGAACTGAAATTTCAACTGCCAATGAAAACTAGTGTTTGCGCACGATAATAGGGTGTAAGAGTTGAGTGGAGATTTGGTACACATGGACACCAGTGATCCCGTTTTTAATAAGAAAAATAAATCAAAAAATCATGTTTCTGAGTTTCAAAAAGGAACGATAATATGAGGCAGTACCCTTGTTAGACGTGCTTCTTCCGCGCATGGTTATCCACCGACGACTAGCCATCATAATGTGGAGTCCTTGGATCGTTGCAATTATTACAAGAAAGATAATCGTCAAACAATGTAAGCAATAATTTCAACTCATCCTCGATAGAACTCCAGAATAGAAAATCAATATCAGAACTTAAGGAAATGGTAAAACAATATAGGAAATAAAATTTGCACTTCATCATAGCTAGAAACATAAAAGAAGAAACATGAAACATTAATTTGGATCGGATGGATCTAGTCAAGTTTTTGTCAACACCCGGCATTTTTAAATCCCAGATGCCTGTTATGCAATATCTCGCAATTTCAGGATTGCCATTTTTGCGAGACATAACAGATTGGATATCACAGTACATCATCAATTACAAACTATATTAAGGTTTTACACAAATAAAGGATCTCATGATCCAGTATGAATACAATCAAGCAGCGGAATAATAAAGCATAGTAGTGGGCTCCATCTTCAGGGTCACAGGCAATACTAATGATGGGAGATGATCCCAGTTGACGTAGCCGTCCTGCTGTCCCTCTTCCTGATAGTTCTCATCATAGTCTGGCCACGGGAATAGCCAGGGACAAAACCACGAGTACTCTTTAAGTACTCGCAAACTATCACTAACAAGTAAGGTAGTTCTAGTAGGAATCTTAAGCTCTAGGTTTATTTGCAAAAATGCAGATTTATCTTAAGCTGAGTTCAGAAGTAAAGAAAACTAAGTTAATGTTCTAAATCACTTAAGTGGGAACCTAGTTTTCATATCCACAACCCTGTTGTGGTCAAGTCAAAATCATAGTTCACTTCACAAGTCATTTTAAAAACATGTGACGACGGAACAGTATGGCCACTCCAACTGTCCATGATCGCAGACGCTGCTATTCGAATAGTTTGACACTCTGCAGAGGTGGTACACTTTCACCACAAAATTTGATACATCTGTCAGGGATAACCCTGAATCATCATACTTAGTATGCGGATAATAAATCATAACCTTTCAATTACACACCCTAGTACAGACACCTCCCCTATGAGCTTGGCCTCCCAGCCATGGCCATCTGCCATCCTGGGCACTGCATAGGTGGAAAAACATCAAGAGGTAGCCTCATCTCAAACCTCTTCCGCGAGGGAAACCATACTAATGCATATAAACTTCTGGCTAAGCCTTAATCAATTCAGGTATTGTGGTTGTACGGTAAAATTGGAATGGTATTGCATTCGAACCCAACCATTAGTTTTTGTAAAAGGTCTAAGGCTCATGCCTCATGATACATTGCAAATGTATCTATAATTTTTGATGTTCCATGCTTGGTTTTATCCACTTTCTTGTGTTTTGTCCATACTTTGGAGTACTTTTCATATGATTTCTTGGACTAACCTATTAACAAAAGCCATAGTACCAGCTGCCTGTTTTCTGCTGTTTTTGGTTCCAGAAAAGTCAGAAAATGAATATTCTCGGAATTGGACGGGACAAAAGCCAAAGTGCCTATTTTTCTGGAAGACTCACGGAGCCAGAATACGAGACGGAGGAGTGCCAGGGCCTGGCCACACCACCCCCAGGCGCGGGCTGGGCCTGGCCGCGCCAGGGCATGGTCTGGCCGCCCCAGGCCGCCCCTCGGTCTCCCTCTTCGCCTATAAGTTGCCTTCTGACCTTAAAACTTAGGGGGGTTCGACGTTTTTCCAGAAGGAGTTCCGCTCCGACGCCACCACTAGATTCCACGAAACAGTACTAGAAACTCCGTTCTGGCACCCTGTCGGGACGGGGAATTGGAGGAGATCATCGCCATCATCATCATCATCGCTTCTCCATCGACCATCCATATTTCCCCCATCTATGAGTGAGTAATCCCCTGCTGTAGGCTATGGGGATGGTAGGGATTGGATGAGATCGTTCATGTAATGTCATCAGATTGTTAGGGCATGGTGCCTAGTATCTTCTATTAGTGCTTTATGACTTTGTTGCGACTTGTTGTGCTTAATGCTTGTCACTAGGGCCCGAGTGCCATGATTTCAGATCTGAACATGTTATTGATTCATTATGATAGTATTGTTTATGGTTTTACCTGCAAGTTGTATACACACGTTGTTGTCCGGAACTAATGGCCCCGAAGTGACAGAAATTGGGATAACCGGAGGGAATGTCTTTGATGTGAGGATCACATGTGTTCACGGAGTATTAATGCTTTGCTCTGGTGCTCTATTAAAAGGAGCACCTTAATTGCCAGTAGTTCCCTTAAGGCCCCGCTGCAAACGGGCTGGCAGGACAAAAGATGTTGTGCAAGTTCTCATTGCGAGCACGTATGACTATATATGGAACACATGCCTAGGATTATCTAGTACTTGGATGCTTTATCTTATTTATCTGCAATTGCCCTATGTTCTGATTGCTATGTGAATTGTCTTGTCCATGCAACGCCCGTCCATCCATCCCTATGCCTACCACACTCGAATCCCATTGTTTACTGCTATTGTTACTGCTGTCTTTGCTTTACTACTGCTGTTACTTTGCTATTCTTACTACAAAACTGTTGCTACTAATAAACTGCTGTGAGCAAGATTGTTTCCAGGTGCAGCTGAATTGACAACTCAGTTGTTAAGGCTTATAAATATTCTTTGGCTCCCCTTGTGTCAAATCAATAAATTGGGTTTCACTTCCCTCGAAAATACTGCGATACACCCCCTATATTTGTGGCTCATCACCTCAACATTTTCATCATCAAATCCTTTGGTGTTTCTCAACACATGTAAAAACATCTCAATAGAATGAGTCATCATTCCAAGATTTTCATAATCATTTTCACCAAGTATTCCCATCTAAAGTGGTCAAGTTTTATGCTTAGCACTAGCCACTAAAGTTAAGAGTGTTCACTAATGAGGGGTGCTAATCTTCAGTCTCATGCCATAGAATGACATCTAAATGTAACTAGATAGGCCTAGTTTTATACTCTTTATGCTACATATACTAAAAGTAAAGAAATTTGGTAAAGTAAAAAGGATAAAGCTTGCAAATAAAACTTGGGATTGGTATAATCAAAGTGGTATAACCAAAGCATGCCTAATGCATCTTGCTTAAGTTATCAAGGGAGCAAGTGTTAACTTGCATAGTGCTAGCTTGCTAGTAGTGATGGCTTGCCTTGATTGGTGCAGTGATTGAAGTTTTCCTCCTCCTCTTCGGGATAGAACTCCTCCTTCTCGTATCCTTGGTCGGTACTATCGTCTATAAAGGAATATGAGGTACACAATCACCAAACAATACTTAATTACTTCTCCTTAGCACACTAAGGCTCACACTTGATGATCTAGCATCATCACAATCATCACAAGAATTAAAGAACTAGTTTTATTCATTTTATTTTAGAAAAATAATTTCTACTCATTGAAATTAATTAAGATTTAATATTCACCAAATAAAATATGGCATCATGTTGACACATGTCATCACCACATATTTTTAATACATGGGAATGTGATTTAAAGTGTTGATCATATTTTATAAAGTTTAAGATTACTATTTAATAAATTTAAAGTGACTAGACATGTCCTAATAACATTCTTTTGGTACTAGTCCAATGTCACTACATGCAAACCTAGATATTTTTACATATTTATATAGGTATTATCAAATGTGATTTTTGAGAGTTGGAATCAACTCAAAAGTTATTATGGTTGGTTTTTGAAAAAGTTTGAAGTTGTAAAAGTCTCTGTCTTGTTATTTTTGCTATAGATTATCTATAACTCCAAATGATTTCAATCCAACGGGCTTGGATAGAGAATTTAAATACCTTTCTAGCAAAATTTGAATCATGCAATTTGGTTCAGTGAAACTCTCTGAATTGATTTTTGAATCTATGGACAGAAACTAGTCTAAACAAAATGGAAAAACAATTATTTGAATTTCTAGGCCAACGCGAGAAGTTAAACGGGCCGGCCCAACTGCACTGCACAGCGCAGTGGGGTACTGATAGAACGGCCCCACTAGTCAGTGACAGTTAAACCGAAATGGTATCGTTCAACCAGAGCCCTACGATTAGAAGACAGATCAACGGCTGGGAGTCGTCGTCGACGACGAACAACTCCGGCGAGGATTCTAACCTTACGCGGCGGTGGGGGTCTGGCTAGGCTCACCTAGGCTCCAGCTAAGGTCGACGACGGGGGCGATCGACGTGGTAGACGATGGTGGTTCGAGGCGTGGTCGCGACAGAGCTTGGGATGGTCGAAATCGATGGTGCCCTTCTCCTCCAGCAGCGGCGGGCTCCGATGAAATTCCAGCGCGGTGGTTGATACATTGCAAATGTATCTATAATTTTTGATGTTCCATGCTTGGTTTTATCTACTTTCTTGTGGTTTGTCCATACTTTGGAGTACTTTTCATATGATTTCTTGGACTAACCTATTAACAAGATGTCACAGTGCCAGTTGCTTGTTTTCTGCTGTTTTTGGTTCCAGGAAGTCAGAAAATGAATATTCTCGAAATTGGACGGGACAAAAACCAAAGTTACTATTTTCCCGTAAGACTCACGGAGCCAGAAGGAGAGTCGGAGAGGGGCCACGGGGTGGCCACACCACCCCTTGGCGTGGGCCAGCCCAGGCCGCGCTAGGGCATGGTGTGGCCCCCCTAGCCGGCCATCGACCTTGCCTCTTTCGCCTATAAGAGCCTCCCGATACCAAAACCCTAGAATATCAATCAGAAATCCACAAAAAGTTCTGCAGCGCTGCCGCCACCGAAGGGGAGATTCGGGGGACAGAAAGTCTCTATTTCGGCACCCTGCTGGGACGGGGAAGTGCCCCCGGAGCCATCTCCATCGATCTCCATCACCATCTCCATCACCGTTGTTGATTCCCATGATGAGGAGGGAGTAGTTCTCTCTCGAGGCTAAGGGTTCTACCGGTAGCTATGTGTTCATCTCTCTCTATGCATGATCTTATTGAGATCATGAGCTTGTAATCTATAGATCTACCTTGCTACTCAAGTGCTTTAATAGATCTCTGCTCTCCCCATGTGTGTGAAAGTGACAGCATGCACACCATGGTGGCACGTAGCCTAGAGATTACAAATACTTGTTATGAGTTATATTTGGAGTTGGATGTCTTTATGAAATTGTGGTGTTTATTGGACTCATCTAGTACTCAAGGTGACAGTGTGGGGTTATCTATATGGGAAAGACTTACTTTGAGGTGTGCTATTATAGCCCTACCATCGATTAGAGTGTTCAACCGGAGAGTAGTTCAGCGCAGTATCATAAAGAAGAATATATTTATATGAGAGTGTTCACTAGTGAAAGTATGATCCCTAGGCCTTGTTTCTAAGCATTGATACACCGTTTGCTATTAGACCTGTTACATGTTTGCTTGCTTCCATCTTTATTTCAGTTTGCCTTTAGTCTTTTCCATGCCATCAAGCTATCTTCTATCACCGTTACCACTTATAATTATCTATACCACTTGTATTTCACTATCTCTTCGCCGAACTAGTGCACCTATACACCTGACAAGTGTATTGGGTGTGTTGGGGACACAAGAGACTTCTTGTATCTTGATTGCAGGGTTCCTTGAGAGGGGATACCTTTGACCACTTCCTCCCTGAGTTCGATAAACCTTGGGTGATCCACTTAAGGGAAAACTTGCTGCTGTTCTACAAACTTCTGCACTTGGAGGCCCAACAACTGTCTACAAGAATAGAAGTGCCTAGACATCAGTGGTGCTCGCCTTGCTCCGGGAAGAAGTGGGGGAGTGTCTATGAGGAGTGGGGAGTGGAGTGGTGTGCGATACGTCCATTTTGCATCATTATTCTATGTCTTAATTCACTATTATTCATTGATATATTTTGTATTGAGAGGTGATACTTATGCTATTTCATCTATTTTTTGCATGGTTGATGACTTTTCGAGCATGGACCGCTGCAGTCAGGATTCTGATGGAAAAGGTGTTGTTTGGAGGCAAAATTCACGAAGATCAGAAACTCCGGGAAAATATACGGAAAATCCTATTTTTCCAGAAGACTAAGGATGCCAGAAGATGGAGTGGAGGTGGGCCACAGGGGGCCCACACCACCCCATGGCGCGGGCAGGCCTAGGCCGCGCCTAGAGGTGGTGTGGCCGCCCTGGCCCACTCCAGCCTCTCCCCTCTGGTGTATATCATCCCCACGAAACCCTAAGACTCGGGGAGCGACCACAGAAAGATTCCTCCACCTCTGCGGGGCGGAAAACACCGAGAGTGAAAGATCTCTCCGGCAGATTGATTTCTGCCGGGGAAATTCCTTCCCGGAGAGGGGAGATCGTCGCCATCAACACCACCATCAAGCTAGACTTCATCGGGATCATCATCATCATCACCACCATCAACACCCTCATCACCATCTCCATATTGCTGTAACAATTGTGTTGAATCTTGCTATAGTTCATAGGGGAAACTTTCCCGGTGTTGATTACTCTTTGTAGTTGATGCTTTTGAGTGAACCGTTGAATTATTGTTTATGTTCAGATTGTTATACATCATTATTCCATCTCTGATCATGATCCATATGATGTCTTGTGAGTAGTTCGTTTTGTTCTTGAGGACATGGGAGAAGCTTTGTTGTTAGTAGTGGAGTTGTGTTGAGAAAGATTCAATAGATTGTTATTTAAGTTGTGGTGTACTTCTTCTATGGTGTCATGTGAACGTCGACTACATGACACTTCACCTATATGGGCCTAGGGGAATGCATTGTGTATTTGGCTACTAATCATAGGGGTTGCTGGAGTGACAGAAACCTGAACCCCTGTTAGGAAACCATTGTACAAGGGACGTAAGGGTCTTAGAGTTTAAAGTTATGGTTAGGTTTCTACCTTAATTACTTTCTTGTACTTGTGGTTAGACTTGTTATGTGAAAATTAGTGATTAAAGCTCTCACGAACTTGATGTCACACTTTACTTTCTTGCATTTAATAAACTTGAACCATTGTGCTCACCTATGTTGCGTATATGCTTGCGCTTTGTAAGTTGTGAATTAGCAGAACCATGCTGTCATGGGGAACGCTTTCAACATTGCACTGGTACTTTGTACCAAGTTGATATCATGTTCTTTTGTCTATGGATGTCGTCGGTGTGAAATGAAAGGGGAGCTTGTAAGTCCATGGAGTTATGCATGTGTGGTAGAGAAACGCCTGGGCCGCTGGTCTAATCCATGCTGACATGGTGGAAACCTGCAGCGTAACCATAACAAGTATCTATGAAGCATTCTTCTTATAAAAAAAAGAGTCCGATATTGAGAAAAAAAGAGAAAAGAAAAAAAGAGATATTATGAAAAGAAGAGAGAGAGAAAAAAGCACCATATGCCCATGGTAAATAATAAGATTGCTGAGATACTTGTTGTCTGCTTGCCTTGTCATTTTGATATGGGGATTCTTCCGTATCATCGGGCAAGGGGTACCCCGTTGGCGGTTCTCAATGATACACATATGCTTACGATGACAAGAACTTACCGGTGACTAAACTTGAGTAGCATGAGGAGCGGCCCTCGTATTCAAGGGACATTAGATTCTCAACTTACAACTTGTCAATGTATATCCTCATTTTTGATCACTTTAACCTTAATCACCTAAAGATGCTATGATAGGGGCAAGGAGAGCTGAAAGCTAGTAAGTATCATAATTTTTGGGAGCTCTTTATGAGACTTGCAATCCCTGCTTCTCTCTGCGAAGGGCCTTTCTTTTACTTTGTAGTTGAGTCAGTAAACCTATTCCCTTTTATCTCAGCAAGTATTTTGAGTTGATGTGTTTCATTCATTCATATGATGATTTATGCAATCATGCTTCTTATGTTCCTTGCTTTGCACGTTGCTCTTATCTTGATGTTTACTACTTTGAAAGCTTTCATTGAAAAACCAGCTATTTGTGAACTCCAGCAAATTATCAACTATTCTTCGACCAAGAGCTAAGTTTGCCATTACCAATTATGATTCACTTTATGTATCTTTATTTGTGTTTCCTTTACTCATTGCAAGTTGAGTTATATATTAGTGAGTTGTCTTCTGTTATGATCTATGTATTTGATGAATGTGATGCTTCTTGTCCGTATTCTTTTATCGACTCTTCACTCCATAAACTTGAGGTCATGTTTATTGAGCTCAGTTTCGCTTGGGGACAAGCGAAGTCTAAGCTTGGGGGGAGTTGATACGTCCATTTTGCATCACTATTCTATGTATTAATTCACTATTATTCATTGATATATTTCGTCTATTTTTGCATGGTTGATGACTTTTGGAGCATGGACCGCTGCAGTCAGGATTCTGATGGAAAAGGTGCTGTTTGGAGGCAAAATTCGCGAAGATCAGAAAATCCGAGAAAATATACGGAAAATCTTATTTTTCCAGAAGACTAAGGATGCCAGAAGATGGAGTGGAGGTGGGCCACAGGGGGCCCACACCACCCCATGGCGCGGGCAGGCCTAGGCCGCGCCTGGAGGTGGTGTGGCCACCCTGGCCCACTCCAGCCTCTCCCCTCTAGCGTATATCATCCCCACGAAACCCTAAGACTCGGGGAGCGACCACAGAAAGATTCTGCCACCTCTGCGGGGCGAAAAACACCGAGAGAGAAAGATCTCTCCGGCAGACAGATTTTTGCCGGGAGAATTCCTTCCCGGAGAGGGGAGATCGTCGCCATAAACACCACCATCAAGCTGGACTTCATCGGGATCATCATCATCATCACCACCATCATCACCCTCATCACCATCTCCATATTGTTGTAACAATTGCGTTGAATCTTGCTATAGTTCATAGGGGAAACTTTCCCGGTGTTGATTACTTTTTGTAGTTGATGCTTTTGAGTGAACCGTTGAATTATTGTTTATGTTTAGATTGTTATACATCATTATTCCATCTCTGATCATGATCCATATGATGTCTTGTGAGTAGTTCGTTTTGTTCTTGAGGACATGGGAGAAGTCTTGTTGTTAGTAGTGGAGTTGTGTTGAGAAAGATTCAATAGATTGTTATTTAAGTTGTGGTGTACTTCTTCTAGTGGTGTCATGTTAACGTCGACTACATGACACTTCACCTATATGGGCCTAGGAGAATGCATTGTGTATTTGGCTACTAATCGTAGGGGTTGCCGGAGTGACAGAAACCTAAACCCCCGTTAGGAAACCATTGCACAAGGGACGTAAGGGTCTTAGAGTTTAAAGCTGTGGTTAGGTTTCTACCTTAATTACTTTCTTGTACTTACGGATGTTTGCAAGGGGTATAATCACAAGTATGTATTAGTCTTGGATGGGGCGGTACATTAGCACAAGTTCACCCACACAACACTTAGCAAGCTAGAGAAGATTAATCGACTATATGAAGCGAAAGCACTTGACAGTCTTCCCATGTGTCCTCGAGAACGTTTGGTCATCTTAAGAAATACAACCGGCTTGTCCTTTGCTGCATAAAGGATTGGGCCACTTGCTGCATTTATTCCTACTGTCTTTTATTTACTCGTACTTTGTTTACTTGCTTTATCGAAAACCCCTAAAAATCCGTTTGCTAAGTATTTGCCGAAAATTCCTGATCCATACCACTAGCCAGCACCTTCTGCTCCTCGTTGGGTTCGACACTCTTACTTATCGAAAATACTGCGATACACCCCCTATACTTGTGGGTCATGAGTGTGGAGAATGGAGGCGGGGGTGGCCTCCTTTTATACTATGGTGAGGAGACCGAACGGTGCAGCGTGAGCTCGACGGTGGCGTCGCTGCAGGCGGCTATTGTCGTGGTGGAGGTAGGTGGACAGTGCATTGTTCCCTGGCGGTTCTAACGGGCGTAATGGCGAGGTGTGGGGCGGTGTGGTTCGGTCAGGCGCGTGCGGTGCTCCACACAGATGCATAGGTGTTTGCGGCGGCGTGCGGCAGCTGCGGGTCGCGCGGCGGCGAACAGGGTTGTCTGCTGGGTTGCTGCGGTCATGGCGAGCTAGTGCACGCGAGGCGGGGGTGAGGCGCGGTCTGGGCGAGCTGGTCAGGCGCGGCGAGCTGGCGCGCTCTGGACATGGTGCAGAGGCATGGTGCGCGGCATAGCTAGGGTGGTCCAGGGCTCGGCTGGGGTCAAGGCTGGGACAAGGGGTGGCGATGGAGTGCGGCGTGCTTTCTGGACATCATGGTTGGCTGCAGCGGTGTCTGCTGTGAGCTGGCCGTGGTCGGCCGGCGATGACCACAATCGGGCGACGCTCCACTGTGCAAACGACAAAGGGGGGACTTGGTCTGGGGCTTAGTTAGACTAAGGGGAGACAGGGGGTTTAAGAGGGGACCAAATGGTCGACTAATTACTGTGAAAACAGTGAAGTTAGGCAGATGTTAAATTAGTGTAAGCAAGATGTTTGTGGAATGGCCGTATGAAACTTGCTTTGGAAATTTTGATTCAAATTTTTTGGGTGATCTTAAGTTAAGCTTGAGAGTCTATGCTTGCTTGGAGAGGTCAAGGAAAATTGATTTCGTAGTTTTTTGAAAAAGTGGGATCTTAGCACATACACTTGATTCAATTTTCCAATGTCCTTTAAATTGATTTGGGAAATGTTTTTGTAAGTTTGTAAATTGGGTCTTGATACACTTTTACTTGGTCTAGCAAGGGGTTAAAAGAAGTAGAAATGTTTCTGTTAGAAATTATCTTCTAGGAACACTCAAAGTGGCCTAGTGGTTTACTTTTGTCAAAATGACCATTTACTTTATTTATTCATATTTGATTTCTTTTTCTTTTTTTAGTTTGTTTGTAGTTGGTCTAGATGATGTAATATTCATCTTTAAACCATTTCACATCATTTGTAACAATCAAGCATGGCAATTACAATCAATTCTATACTAATGCAAAATCACACATGCATTCATATTTAAAATATTAACAAAAGTTTTTTAACCCTAACTTTGGGTGATTTGAACTTGATAATCTTGATTAGAAGTTTTGGGGTGTTACCGTTTTGTCTATATTTGGATGGATCTAGTCAAGCTTTAGTGCTACATATATTCAAATCTAGACAAATCTAAGAATATTAAGTTGGATTGGAGGGAGTAGTAATGTTCAATCCTCAGAGGCTGCGGAAGTATTTCCTGATATTCTTCAAACAATGATGGCAGTGACATGTCGGACTGCAATGCGGCTTGGATGGTAGTGGATTCGGGAGTGCCAGAGCCTGGGTGAAAACACAAGTCCATCTTGGCGCCCATGGGCGTCGTTCCCCGCCTTGGAGCCATCATCGCGAGTGATCCGTCTCTTCTACCAGTATATGCGTTCTTTAGATCCTCCGAGTGAAAGCATAAATTTCTGGCTTCCATCGGAACAGACAATGGTCGCAATTCTTTCTGTCCTCCTTGGAGAAAGTCACCTTGTTAGATGAGCTTCTTCCGCGTGGGGTTGTACTGTCCAACGAGAATGGCGAGCTATAACATGGAGGTCTCGGAAGTTGCAGTTATTACAACAAAGATAATTGTCGAACAATGTAGGAAAATATTTCAACTCATTATCAACACAATTCCTGAATAGAAAACAATACCGAAACTTAAAGAAATGGTAAAACAATATGTGCAATAAAGTTTGCAATTCACCATAGCTAGAAAACATATGGACTAGTACTAAATGTAACCGTTGCAATTCACCATAGCTAGAAAACATATGGACTAGTACTAAATGTAACCGTAGATAGTACGATTCATAGCTACAAACGGCAAATAAGAAATAAAATGATAATGTCTAAGCCTCAGATGTTGAATTATATATCACAGAATATTTATCAGACGGTGTAGGCAATGATTTCAACTCATCATAGGCACGACCCAAAAACCTCTGAATTCTTCAATGCAACGATATCACTAAACTGAAGAACATTTTATAAAAAGTGTAATGTTACGTTGCAGAAATTTCTCACAATTAATACTAGTCAAAGAATGTAGAAAGTACAGATAGAAACCCATAAAAAACTAGTAATTTGATGTGGATTAAATAACACCATTTTTAGTTTTAAAAGGTAAAGAAGAAAAGAAGGAACCACTAGTAACGGATTCAAAACATAAATAACGCTATGTTTTAGCTAAGATAAAAACAAAAAGTACGGACCATGGTATTGCATAAACCCTAACATACGAACCATTTTTAGTTGTTTATTTGTATAAGGATTTATCCTAATTTTAGTATGTAAATTCAAAGTAACAAAATATTGTTAACAAAATTCAAATATTCTCCCGACCCTCAAAATAAACAAAAAATTGGTAAAAATTAAGTCATATGGATAAAAAGTGACGGCGGCGGTGGGATCTCGTCTTCTCACACGGCGGGCGGTGGCAGAGGCTTCATCCTCCTGGCGCGGGGAGACCTCCGGCCGGCGTGGCGTGGTGGCCTTGGACGTGGCGGCACTTCCGGCGGAGTCTGGACACCAGGGCGGTGGCCCCGGGGTTTCCTTCGGCGACGGCAGAGGCCGTTGTGGCCGTGTGGGCGGCACGGCGACCAGATTTGCGGGCCCTGGCCCTGCTGCGGTCGGTCCCGACCTAGTGCCCCTTGTCGGCAGTGGTCGGCGCCCTCTCTTCCGTGGCGTTTGGCGACGCCCTTGGTGGTGCTCGGTGGTCGGTGGCTGGATGCAGCTCGGCTCCTCACCTCCGCGTGGTGCAGGTGGTGACGACGGTGCTTGCGGAGCTCTGCGATCTGAGGTTGGGGGGCGACGGTGGCACTGCTACGGCGCAGGCGTGTTGGCTGCCTTGGAGAGCTGATGGTGGCTGCAATCGGCGGTGGTTTCGGGTGGCCGCGGGGTGCTGCCTGCGGTGGTCGGTGGTGGAGGCTGCGCCTGGGCTGGCCCCAGCGCTAGTGCGGCACGGTGCTGGTCGTGGCCCTGGGCGCGTGGTCGGATGGCTCGTCGTGGCGGCGCGGGATCGTCTGGGTTTCGATCTGGGCCGCCAAGGAGATGTTACGGTGGCGGCGATCTTTTGTCCCTTTCGTGGTGGCGGCTGCCCGGGTTCGCTCTGGTTGTTTTTCGGCAACTATCTCGCGGGCAGTGGTGATGATCCGGACGACAGCTTTCGTCGCGGCGACGGGGAGTCTAGGCGTGGCGGCGGGAGTGTATGTTTGTTGATCGTCGGGAGCTTGGAGTAAGAAGGGAGGTGTGGTGGTTTGTGGTGGTCCTTGTTGGGCGGGCGTGAGGTTTGGGACTCTTTGCTAGGCGAAAGCCTTGTCCTGGTGGCTGGCCGGGACTGACGACGGTGACGCCCGTGGGCGCCGCATGCTTCTTGAAGCCGTCGTCGTTGCGAATGTTTTCATGCTCCTCCGCCTGGGCTCTCCGGGGGAAACCCCAGATCCCTCGTGGGATCGGGCGTGGGGGACGCTCTGGTGTCGCTTTGCCTCTTGGGGCCTCGCTTTGGACATCCACCGGACAAAGGGACTTGTGGATTGTTGTGGTGGTTGGCGGAGCAGGTTCGTCTAGGCGGGGCGCGGCCCTGGGGCCGGCGTGGTAGTTTGGAGTGGCAGCTCCGGTCTTTCGCCTCCGCCTATTGCGTTGACATGTGGTGTCGATCTGGTTGGTCGTCGACCCGTTTGAAGCACAACCTCGGGGCTGACATGTGGTGTTGTGTTGTAATGTTTTTTGGCCAGTTTTCTCTTATAAATGGGCAACTCTTTTCTCCTATTTTAATGAAAGGCAAAGCTTTTGCCTCGTTTCAAAAAAAAAAAGAAATTTGAAAGCACTAAATTGCGTTCATTTGTTTAGAAAAAAATAGATATATTTAGATCGATGTCTGAACTGAAATTTAACTACTAGCAAAACTAGTGTTTGCGCACGATAAGGGTGTAAGAGTTGAGTGGAGATTTGGTACACATGGGCACTACTGATCCCTTTTTAATAAGGAAAAAAAATCATGTTTCTGAGTTTTAAAAAGGAACGATAATATGAGGTAGTACCCTTGTTAGACGTGCTTCTTCCGCGCGGCGTTGTTCCACTGACGATGATGGAAAGCCATAACGTGGAGGCCTCAGATCGTTGCAATTATTACAAGAAAGATAAACATCAAACAATATAAGCAATAATTTCAACTCATCATCGATAGAACTCTAGAATAGAAAAGCAATATCAGAACTTAAAGAAACAGTAAAACAATATAGGCAATACAATTTACACTTCATCATAGCTAGAAACATAAAACAAGAAACATGAACCAGTACCAAATAAAAAAGTAGACAATATGATTCATAGCTACAAACACCAAACAAGAAATATAATGGCACTGCCTAAGCCTCAGATGTTGAATTATATCACAAAATATTTATCAAACGATGTAGGCAATGATTTCAACTCATCATAGGCATGGCTCGATATCACTAAACTGCAGAAAAAATTGTTAAAATGGCAATGTTATGTTGCAGAAGTTTCGATCACAGGACTAGTCAAAGAATTGTAGAAAATAAAATATGCAAGTCATCATACATAGAAATCCCACGAAACACTAGTAACTAGATGTGGATTAAATAACATCATTTCAGTTATAAAAAATAAAGAGGAAAACGAGGAACAATCGGTAGCGGATTCGAAACATGAATAACGCCGTTTTTAGCTAAGATAAAGACCAAAAATACGAACCATGTGTTGCATAAATCTCATATACGAAGCATTTTTAGCTGTTTATTTGTATAAGATTTATGCTAGTTTTAATACTCCCTCCGTCCCAAAATAAGTGACGTGAGTTTGTCTAAATTCGGATGTATCTAGACACGTTTTAGTATATATGTACATGCGAATCTAGACAAACTCAAGTCACTTATTTTGGGATGGAGGGAGTATGTAAATTCAAAGGTAACAGTTGTAAACGAAATACAAATATTTTGCTGACCCTTGAAATAAGCAAAGTTTCACCAAAAAAAGTGGTCATACGAATAAAACCCAAAATAAGAAATTTGAAGGCACTAAAGTACGTTCATTTGTTCAAAAACAAAAACATGTGTTTAGATCAATGTATGAAGTGAAATTCCAACCGTTATTGAAACTAGTGTTTGCGCACAATAATAGGATGTATGAGTTTACATGTCCACATCAAAGGAAGAACAATTGATTTTCCTTGCTAAGGATGGTATGCAGGCTCTTGCATCCATTAGATATGCCATGTTCAGCTAAAATGAGTGAAAATTCAATAGCAAAAGTTAGTACAGGGAGCATAGTAAATCAAAACATCTCATAGACTAGAATATAGCAAATTGGTGACGGTTCTCCACATATGCTCTAACAAAAAATAAGGAACTGTTTGGTCAACTCTAAATCGAATTCAATATTAGGGGTAATATAGAGCGTCAATATGTAATACTAGGTGACGCCTCAATCCATGTGTCTAATCTAGAGAAAAACCATGCTTGGCTGTGGAAAGGATATAAAACATGAGGAAGCCCATTCCAGTGAGTCGGGCCTGAGTGGACGCAAGGGAGGCCAACATTGCACACGTGGAGACAGGCGAGAGAGCATCGTCCCCTCGGGATCATTTGCCATCTATTCTCTCATCGCCCACTCCCTCTCACTCGCCCTTCTCGCTCTCTTCTCCAGTTCTCATACCTCTCATCTCCCTCCATCGAAGACCACCATCGTGGCAACGACCATGTGGCTTCGACTCCCGCCTCTATGACAACGGTGATGGAGGAAATTCTCTCTATGTCACACCCCTCATCGTTGGCGGCGACAATGACATTAAGTAATCCTCAAGCTCTAGGTTTGGAATGATGATGATGTTTTTACACTATTAAGATTGTTTGTCGTAGATTAGTTCTCATCTAGGGTTATCTATGTCGTTTGTGTAGACTAGGATTACATGCAAGATAGATTGGGACTAGTTCCCATTATTATGGATAGTGGTATGTTTGATTTGAGAGGGATCGACATGGCGATGATGATTTGTGAAGCCACCACGCATGTTTGGTTTGTCTATCTTTAGGCCCATGATGATTTACAAAGCTACCGTTCATGTTTTCGTGTCAGTCCATATGTCAATGATTAAACGTAATGTCGCATCGTGGCAGTAATAGCGTTCATGATGATTGGTGTAACCAGATGCTTGTCCTACATTTTACCTATCCTGGTGATCCCATTGTTGTTTCCGAGGTAAGCACTACTTATGAAACATCTTAGATTTTCTATGTCATCAGTTATGCTTGTTCATGTATGATCCATCGATGCTCACTTGGTCGGTGATTATAAATACACATGTTGTGTTGAAGAGCCCCAATAGCCGTCCATCATGATTTGTTGTTTGCGGAACATAATTCATCTATATGAGACACAATTCATCATGCACTATTGTTCAACTATTTGTTAGGTTACAGACCGGAGATTAAAACACCACCAAACCGGACGTGCTAAATCGACGTCCAATGGTTTTAGATAGAAACAAGTCTTGAGCATTGCGGTGGATATGGGATTGACCCGCTTTCAACATGGGGACAGGCTCCATGCTTTCATAATTTGTTGCCGCTCCAAAACATATGTGATGCATGTGACAGAGCGAATGGTAGTATATAATTTATTTTTGGTTTGATGTCTAAAATAGAATATTAGACGTTTATTTCACAACATCTTTGTCATCTCGCAGTTTTTGTCTATTTCTCAGTCGACTGGGATTTTCTTAAGCCTCAATCAACTGAGAAAAATGTAATTTCTAATCAGTTGCACTTTTTTTAACAGGTGATTGATTTTTTAGGTGACTGAGACTTCAGAAAATCTCAATTGACTGAAAAATAGCAAAACCGTATGATAAAACACAACATAGAAATAATATAGAACTCACGTGTTTCTTCTTCTTCATCATCATTTCAATCCTGCAAAGCTTGGCCACGTACGCACCACAACACGCACATACATTTCTCCAGGAATCAAGCCAAGTGCGCACGTACGTAGGGTTCTTCACCGGCCGCGCTGGAGTGACTTGTCGACGGCGTCCATGTCCTCGAGGATGATGCAGAGAAGCCGCCGCTCACAGGACTAGCCAGACTGCAGAGCAGCTAGGTTCCATGGCGAGGGAGAGAAGGCGCCGCCTCACCTACGAGGGATGCCATTGCTGCGGAAGAAAATCCTATACGACCAGGTCGTACGCCTCAACTTATACGACCAGTTTCGTTCAGCACCACGTGGATTCACGAATCTCAAAGCACCAAAATCTTATCTCTTCCCATCGATTCCCGATGTCCCGTGTGAGCATCCAGCGAGCGGCGACTTCCTCCATGACGAGTTCATCCAGAGCACTGGCAAAAAATGCGGCTGTTTGTCATGGAGATTTGGGGGTAATACAGAGGAAGAGAAGAGGTCAAGCCATCTCCATTAACCAAACTTCAGTCATGCACTAGAGCCCGCCTTCGCCGGTGCGACGCCCTCGGCCGTCAACCACAGAGCTTGTGACAAACCCCGATCCCCTCCTTGCACCGGCGAGCGGCGAGCACACCCGCCTGGCTGCGTGGACAGCGAGCCCCAACATCATCCACCCGACAACATTGATCTGCCATGGCCGCAAGCTCCCACTCGATTAGCACCTCCTCACTCGCCATGGCAGCTCCCGTTCCTTTAGTACCTCCTCACCCGCCATGGCCAGAGGAGCTCAAACAGTTTCGATGGGCAAGAAGAAGACTTTGCTGCTTTGTGATTCGGGAATCCGCGTGTCACTTAGCTAAACTGGTCGTATAGGATGAAGCGGTACGACCTGGTCGTATAGGATGAAGCGGTACGACCTGGTCCCATTGCTGCTGCCTCGACCACCATTAATTAATTGTTACTACTGTACTTGTTAGTCTCTTGTGAGTGTTGACTGTGAAGTTGTGTGATCTTTCCTGATTGCACAAGTAGTTCAGATCGAGCTGTGTTTTATAGTCATAGGTGTCGTGCGATAGGTGTTTCTCTTTCCTTTCGCCTTGGCCCTTGACTTTGCTAGCTTGGCGGCCACGGATTATGGGCTGCGGCTGGCGGAAAATGAAGTCGCACAAGTTCCTTGACGGCCACGGACGAGAGAGTGACCGAACAGCGACCAGTTGACGCTCCGTGGCGAACGAGTGTGCGTTTCTGCTTGCGCGTCCAGTCGGAACAATGAAATTGTTCTCCCCACAAAAATGAGCGGGAACATTAGTGGAAGAAACTTGCACTACTAGGAAACATAGAGTATTACTTCCTCCGTTTCAAAATATAAGATGTTTTAGCTTTGTGAAAGAAGTGTATCTAGACTCTTTTTAGTATGTAGGTTCACTCTAAACCTAAATAAACCTATATACAAAAAAAAGTCTACATACACTCTATTCACAAAGCTAAAATAATTTATATTTTAAAACGGAGGGAGTATTAACGACAATGGCCTAAAACTTTTGGTGGTTGAAAATCTGATCGAGTCCCGCTAGCTGGAAATCACGCTCCCGGAAACTTTTAACAACAAACGAGGTAGCCCGTCGCTAAACAAGTCATTGGTGCGGTCGTCATTGTTCATCTGATCTCAAACTCAAACACTCCTCTCTCTCCTTTATCTTTCCAGGTTGAATCCCCCTTGGCAGTCTAAAATACAACCAGATAACTTCGACAAACAAAAATAAAATCAATCTGTCATGTTCCAATCACCCTCCGCGCCTCTTTTTTCTCACCTCCACTACAGGAATCGCAGATAATGCTGACCGCAATTGCCGTAGGTACAGACCTTTAAACCGTCGGCGTAGCAGCATAGGTCGCGTCAGCGTAGCAGGTTGGCCGTCGACGTAGGGACGACCGTCGGCGTAGCTACCTATACTGACGGGTGTCGTCGGCATAGCTAGGCCGTCAGCGTGGGTAAACTAACGGGGACTGACGTCGCAAGCCACAGTTTTATTTGTTCAGGTTTGTTTAGTCCATAGAAACATAGAAAATCAAGGTTAATTCCAAGATTCCACCATTTTTCCTCCATCTGACCCGTAGCCGGAGTATCCTACCACGGGTCTAGCACTTTGTTAAGTGTCAACGCATGTTTGTGAGGATGTCGACATCCGGGAGCTAGACATTGCATTTATGGACCTTCCACCACACTTGTGCATGTATATTATGGCCACATGCGAGATTTTGTGGGATTTCGACGCTCGAGCGGCCTTTTTCCTGCGAAACCCTAGTTCGTGGGCCTCATGGGTCTACCCCTCTAGCTTTCTCCGTACGAGGGTTAACCAATGGACCTTTTTATTTGTTTAGGTTTGTTTAGTCCATATAAACATAGAAAATCAAGGTTGATCCCAAGATTCCACCATTTTTCCTCCATCTGACCCGTAGCAGGAGTATCCTACCACGGGTCTAGCACTTTGTTAAGTGTCAACGCATGTTTGTGAGGATGTCGACATCCGGGAGCTAGAAATTGCATTTATGGACCTTCCACCACACTTGTGCATGTATATTATGGCCACATGCGAGATTTTGTGGGATTCTGACGCTCGAGCGGCCTTTTTCCTGCGAAACCCTAGTTTGTGGGCCTCATGGGTCTACCCCTCTAGCTTTCTCCGTACGAGGGTTGACCAATGAACCTTTTTATTTGTTTAGGTTTGTTTAGTCCATAGAAACATAGAAAATCAAGGTTGATCCCAAGATTCCACCATTTTTCCTCCATCTGACCCGTAGCGGGAGTCTCCTACCACGGGTCTAGCACTTTGTTAAGTGCCAACGGATGTTTGTGAGGATGTCGACACCCGGGAGCTAGACATTGCATTTATGGACCTTCCACCACACTTGCGCATGTATATTATGGCCACATGCGAGATTTTGTGGGATTCCGACGCTCGAGCGGCCTTTTTCCTGCGAAACCCTAGTTCGTGGGTCTCATGGGTCTACCCCTCTAGCTTTCTCCGTAAGAGGGTTGACCAATGAACTTTTTGTTTAGGTTTGTTCAGTCCATAGCAACATGGAGCTATACATTGCATTTATGGACCTTTCACCACACGTGTATATATGCTATGGCCACATGCGAGATTTTGTGGGATTCCGACGTTCGAGCGGTCTTTTTCCAGCGAAACCCTAGTCTATGGGCCCCACGGGTCTACCTCTATAGCTATTCGAATAGTTTGACACTCTGCAGAGGTGGTACACTCTCACCACAAGATTCGATACATCTGTCAGGGATAACCCTGAATCATCATACTTAATATGCAGATAATTAAACATAACCTTCCCTTTACACACCCTAGTATAAGCACCTCTCCTATGAGCATGACCTCCCAACCATGACCATCAGTCATCTTGGGCACTGCATAGGTGGACAACATTGAGAGGTAGCCTCAGCTCAAACCTCTCCCGTGAGGGAACTAATACTAATGCATATAAATTTCCAGCTAAGCCTTACCCAATTCAGGTAATGTGGTTGTACGGTAAATTTGGAATGGTATCGCATCCGAATCCAACCATCATTTTTATAAAAGGGTTAAGGCTCATGCCTCATCATTTTCATCATCATAAACCAGTTGTGTTTCTCAACACATGTCAAAACATCTCAATAGAATGACTCATCATTCCAAGGTTTTCATAATTCATTTTCACCAAGTGTTCCCATCTAAAGTGACTCAAGTTTTTGATCTACTCTAAAATACTAAGTTAAGAGTGTTCACTAAAGGGGAAGGATGGGATCAATCTCATGCCATATAATGACATCTAAAGGTTTCTAAGTAGGTCAAGTTTTATACTTTTTATGCTACCTTCAAAATAAGTAAGGAACTTTGCATACTAAAGGGAGTAAAACTTGCAGGTAAGACTTGGGGTACTAATAGTTAAAAGGGGTGTGGTCACAGCATGCCTAAAGCATCCATGCTCATTCATCTAGCTTAATTCTAGCTTGCTAACAATATCTTGCCTTGGTTGGTACAGTGGTTGAAGTTTTCTTCTTCTTCTTCTTCTTGGTAGAACTCCTCCTCCTCGAAAGCTTGGTCGGTACTAGCGTCTATAAATACATAGGGAGTGCACAATCACCAAACAATACTTAACTAGGCTAAGTAGCATTCTAAAACACACATTTGAGGATCTATTATCATCACAAACATCACAAGTTTTAATTCAATAGTTTCATCCTTTTTATTTTAGAAAAGTAATTTCTACTCATTGAAATATTAACTAAAATTTAATATTCACCACCAAAATATGGGATCATGTGGACACATGTCCTCACCACATATTCTAACATGTGGGAATAAGATTTAAGGGTTGGATCAATATTACTTTGGTTTAAGTTCATTATTTAATGATTTAAAGTGACTAGAAATGCCTATATAGCATTATTTTGGTACTAGTCCAAAGTCACTGCATGTAAACCTTAATATTATTACATATTTAGATAGATATGATGAAATTTGATTTTTGAGAGTTGGAATCAACTCAAAAGCTAACTTGGTTGATTTTATAAAAATATTGCAAGTTGCAAAAGCTTCTGTCTTCTTATTTTTATTAGGAAAGATCTATAACTCTAATTGAATTAAATCCAATGGGTTTGGATAGATCATTTCCATACCTTTCATACAAAATTAGTTTCATGCAATTTGGATTTCTAAAACTCTCTGAATTGATTTTTAAACTAGTGGACAGAAACTAGATTTAACTAAAAAGAAAAATCCAGATTTGAATCGATGGGCTAGCGCGGTAAAAGAAATGGGCTGGCCCAGTGGCGCTCCGCGGCGCGGGGCTCAGCTGACGGGGGGTCCTGCGTGTCAGCGGCACTTAAAATGCGAAACGGTATGCACGCTATGGGTCGTAGGATTAGAAGCGAGATCAACGGCTAAGGGTCGTCGTCGACGACGAACAGGTCGCCGGTGAGCTCGAACCCTAGCGGCTCGGTGGGGGTCTACTAGGAGCGTACCAGGGCTCGAGCGGGGTCGGCGAGGTGGGCAAACGACATGGAAGACGACGGCGAGGCGAGGTGCTGTTGCGGTGGAGCTTGGGGTGGTCGCAATCAACAGTGCCCTTCTCCTCCTGCCGCGGCTGCTCCGGCTCCAATTCCGGTGAGCTGCTGCTCCACTTGCTCCGGCTAGAGGTGGGTGAGGTTCAGAGAGGTGAGGGGAGTGGAATGGTGTGGAGATAAGAGGTTGGGGAGGGCTCCTTTTATAGGCTCGACGGTGAGACCGAGCGGGATGGGCAGTCGACGGTGGCGACATGGATACGACGGGGTAGAGGCATGGATGGGGTTGGCGATCGATGTGTGGTTCCCTGGCGGTGCTCTAGGAATTGAATGCGGCCGTAGGGGCAGTGGCACGCGGTCTGGGCGAGGTAGCGCTCTTCGCGGCCGAGGCGGCGGTGTCCACGGCGAGCGGTGGCTGTGAGGCTTTGGGCGGCGAACGGGGATGTCTGGGATGTTCTCCAGGTCGAGGTGGATCGGCGGGCACGGGCTGTGGCCAAGGGGCGGTCTGTGCGAGCGGGGACAGGGCGTGCTCTGGGGGCGGCGTCGGCATGCTCGACCGGCTCTGGGCGCGGCGGTTCCTAGCCGCTCTACTCTCTGTCTCTGGCTTGGGGATGGTTGGGCGGTGGAGGTGGACCACTGGCAAGTTGCTAGACATGAGGAGAGGGGCTAGAGAGGGCTGCTGCTGCGAGTGCGTTGTCGGCCGGCGAGGTGGTGCTCGGCATGGCATGTCAGTGCAACTAGGGGGTAGGGAAGATGCTGGTTAGGCTCTGGTTAGATCAACAGGGGACAAGGGGATTAAATGGGGATCAATTGGGGGCAAAACCCTGTAGTAAACAGTGAACTAGGATTAGGGTGGAAATTATACATGCTAAGTGTTTGATGAAATGGCCACATGAAAGAAAGTTTTAAAATTTGGTTTCAAATTTTTTGAGTGATCTCCACTAGTGATAGGTAGTCTCTGGTGTTGGGTCCGCAGCATAGAAAACAAAAAATTTCCTACGGTAAGAACTATACGCCAAGATATATCTACTAGATACAGAGCAACGGGTGGACCTACATCCATGAAGAACTTACCCTCGAAGACAACGAGTTTTGTTAACGAGTAGGAACTCGTGGTTGATGTAGGCGTACGCTTGCCGATCTCAAGATCGTGTGGAAGTCCGAGCGCCGCAAATCAGCAGCGCATCCATCCTCGCACACACGTTCAAGCCACCGGACAACCTCCACCTCCTCGCTCTAGCGAATCAGCGGAAGCAGCAACTCCTTCCAAACGCAAGGCCACCGGGAACATGTATCTCGCTAATCCGAGACCATGGGGGAATATCTAGAGGGGGAGAGAGATCCTTCACGAGGAGGTGTGTTTTGTGAGAGGGGAGAGGGGGGCTTTATATAGGAGGGAGGGAGACCCCTCCCCTCCCATAGCCGGCGCATGAGGGGGGGGGACTCCTCCCCTCCTTCATTCATGTGGTGAACCTCCACTCACATAAACATGGCCTCCACCCAAAATCCCACTCACATGTATTTAATTTCCACCAAATTAAATGCAACTCTCAATTAATAAAACTCTTTTATTTATTTTATTCAGAATTTTTTTAATTACTTTAATTAACAAACATTCACATAAAACCCCTTGCAACATTTCAATATCACATGCAGAACCACTTTCTGCAATTTCACCCGAAACAATTCCGGTTTCTATCGAAACAATTCCTGTTTCTATCAAAACATTTCCTGCGCTTTGCAAACTTTTTGTCTGGAACATATGTGCTCCTAAATGGTGTCCGGCAACCCTTAAGTGTGTCACCCTACGGTTCGTGAATAATGCAGACTTGATTGAGACTCCTCTCAGATCAATAATCAGAAGCGGGACCTGGAGATCCATACTGACTCTTGCATATTCAACGATGACTTTTGTGATCGTGAGAACCTTTAACGTCAGCAATTTAATCCCTTTGTCTCATGATATAATACATGTCCGAGATTCGATCATCGGTATCCAAATACCTAGTTTGATCTCGTTACCGACATGCACTCTTTTCTCGTTCCCGGGATATAACATTCTAGTGATCACATCACTTGCTTGCAAGCTATCTTAATATGATATCACCGAGAGGGCCCAGAGTATACCTATCTGTCATCGGGATTGACAAATTCCACTCTTGATCCATGAGCCTCAACATAACACCTTCATAGCACTGAATCCACCTTTATGGTCACCCTGTCACGGTGTGACGTTTGATGTTATCAAGATACTCTTCCGGTGTTAGCAATTAACATGATCTCATGGTGTAAGGACTAAGACTACTTTGTATGATGTTATAGCAATATAAACATAATGACTTGATCGTAATGCTATACTTCGGATGAATGTTCATCACATCATTTCACAAATGCTGTGACCTTGTTATTAACAACATCCAATGTCCATGATCAGGAAACCTTGATCATCTTGTTAATCAACAAGCTAGTCTATAAGAGAGGCATAACTAGGAACCCTTTTGTTTATTAAACACACATGTATTGATGTTTCCTATCAATACAATTATAGCATGCAAAATAAACATCTATCATATACAAGGAATACATAATAACAACTTTATTATTGCCTCTCAGGGCATATTTCCTTCAGTCTCCCACTTGCACTAGAGACAATAATCTAGTTTATATAGTGATAAATATAACACCCATGGATTTCTTGTGTTGATCATGTTTTGCCCTAGGGAGTACTTTAGTCAACGGATCTGCTACATTCAGGTTCGTGTGCACTTTACAAATCTTTATATCTCCATCCTTGACATGCTCGCGGATGGAGTGAAATCGGCGCTTAATATGCTTGGAATTCTTGTGAGACCTTGGTTCCTTGGCGTTGGCTATGGCTCCATTATTGTCACAATAGATCACCATTGGGTCCAACGCACTAGGAACCACACCTAGTTCCGTTATGAACTCCTTCATCCAAACCGCTTCCTGCGCTGCTTCTGAAGCAGCAACATATTCCACCTCCGTCGTTGATCCAGCCACCACAGGTTGTTTGGAGCTCCTCCAACTAACTGCTGCTCCGTTCAAGAGAAATACGTATCTAGATTGAGACTTAGAGTCATCCGGATCAGTGTCAAAGCTAGCATCAACATAACACTTAGCGACTAGCTCTTCTTCACCTCCGTATACAAGAAACATATCCTTAGTTCTTCTCAAGTACTTAAGGATATTCTTGACCGCTATCCAGTGTTCCGAACCTGGATCAGATTGGTACCTACTAGTCAAACTAATAGCATAAGCCACATCCGGTCTTGTACATAGCATGGCATACATTATAGAGCCTATGGCTGAGGCATAGGGGATCTTATCCATTATCTCTCTTTCTTCCGCCGTAGCCGGACTTTGAGTCTTACTCAATGTCTTGCCTTGCAACATAGGTAAGTACCCCTTCTTACTTCCGTCCATATTAAACTTCTTTAATATCTTATCAAGGTATGTACTCTCCGATAGCCCAATTAGGCGTCTTGATCTATCTCTATAGATTTTAATGCCTAATATATATGAAGCTTCACCAAGGTCCTTCATCGAAAAATTGCTGTTTAGATAACTTTTAACACTGTTTAAAAGATCTATATTATTTCCAATCAATAATATGTCATCCACATATAATATCAGAAATGCCACATTGCTCCCACTCACTTTCTTGTAAATACAAGCCTCTCCATAAGTTTGGACAAATCCAAACTCTTTGATCACCTCATCAAAGCGGAGATTCCAACTTCGGGATGCTTGCTTCAGTCCATAGATGGATCGATGACGTTTGCACACCTGATCAGCATTTTTAGGATCGACAAAACCCTTAGGTTGTATCATATACAACTCTTCTTCAATATTACCATTGAGGAACGCACTTTTGACATCCATCTGCCATATTTCATAATCGAAATATGCAGCAATTGCTAACATAATCCTAACCGACTTAAGCATCGCTACGGGAGAGAATGTCTCATCGTAGTCAACTCCTTGAATTTGTCGAAACCCCTTTGCGACAAGTCGAGCCTTATAGATGGTTACATTACCATCAGCATCAGTTTTTCTTTTGAAAATCCATTTATTCTCAACGGCCTTTCGATCGTGAGGTAAGTCCACCAAGGTCCAAACCTGGTTTTCGTACATGGATTCCATCTCGGATTTCATGGCTTCTAGCCATTTGTTGGAATCAGGGCTCATCATCGCTTCTTCATACGTCGCAGGGTCATCTATTTTATCAATCATGAAATTCATAACAGGATTGCCGTACAGTTCAGGAGCTGCACGTGTCCTGCTTGACCTGCGAGGTTCGGTAGTGTCCTCTTTCGGAGTTTCATGATCAATATCATTAGCTCTCTCTTCATTAGGTGAAGTCAACTCCGAAACAACTTCCGGTGCTGCGCTACTCGCCATTTCATGAAGAGAAGGTTCAATAACCTCTTCGAGTTCTACCTTCCGACTACTCACACCTTTCGCGAGAAACTCCTTCTCAAGAAAGGATCCATTCTTGGCAATAAAGACCTTGCCCTCGGATCTGTGATAGAAGGTATACCCAATCGTTTCCTTAGGGTATCCTATGAAGACGCATTTTCTGCTTTGGGTTCGAGTTTATCCGGTTGAAGTTTCTTCACATAAACATCACATCCCCAAACTTTAAGAAAGGACAGCTTAGGTTTGTTTCCAAACCATAATTCATACTGTGTCTTTTCAACGGATTTAGATGGTGCCCTATTTAAAGTGAATGCAGCGGTTTCTAGTGCATAACCCCAAAATGACAGTGGCAAGTCAGTCAGAGACATCATAGATCGAACCATATCAAATAAAGTACGATTACGACGTTCTGACACACCATTACGTTGTGGTGTTCCCGGAGGCGTGAGTTGTAAAACTATTCCATGGTCTTTCATATGTGTGCTAAACTCGTAACTAAGATACTCTCCTCCACGGTCGGACCGCAGAAATTTGATCTTTCTGTTACGATGATTTTCCACTTCATTCTGAAATTCTTTGAACTTTTCAAAGGTTTCAGACTTATGTTTCATCAAATAGATATACCTGTATCTACTCAAATCATTCGTGAAAGTAACAAAATAACGATATCCACCTCGCGCCGACACACTCATTGGTCCACACACATCAGTATGTATGATTTCCAATAAATCTATCGCCCGTTCCATTGAACCGGAAAACGGCGTTCTAGTCATGTTGCCCATAAGGCATGACTCACATGTATCAAATGATTCAAAATCAAGTGATTCCAAAAGTCCATCAGAATGGAGTTTCTTCATGCGTTTAACGCCAATATGACCTAGACGGCAGTGCCACATATATGCAGATATATCATTATCAAGTTTAATCCTTTTAGCATCAACAATATGAATATGCGTAATACTACTATCGAGATCCAACAGAAATAAACCATTCAACACAGGTGCATGACCATAAAAGATATTATTCATATAAATCGAACAACCATTGTTTTCAGACTTAAACGAATAACCACTTTGCATCAAACACGATCCGGATACAATGTTCATGCTCAGTGCAGGCACCAAATAACAATTATTCAGGTTTATAACTAATCCCGACGGCATATGGAGAGGCAGCGTTCCAACGACGATCACATCAACTCTTGATCCATTGCCGACCCGCATCGACCTCATCCCTTGCTAGTTGTCGCTTGTTCCGCAGCCCCTGAACCGAATTACATATATTAGCAACCGATCCTGTATCAAATACCCAGGTGCTACTACGAGTACTAGTCAAGTACACATCAATAACATGTATATCACATATACCTTTTTTTGCCTTGCCGGCCTTCTTGTCCGCCAAATACTTGGGGCCGTTGCGCTTCCAATGGCCAATCCCCTTGCAATAGTAGCACTCGGTGTCAGACTTAGGGCCAGCTCAGGGTTTCTTTTCAGGCGCGGCAACAGATTTTCCGCCCTTCTTTCCCTTCTGCTTGCCTTTCTTGTCCTTCTTGAAACCGGTGGTCTTATTGATCATCAACACTTGATGTTCTTTCCTAATCTCCACTTCTGCAGTCTTAAGCATTGACAGAAGCTCGGAAAGAGACTTCTTCATGCCCTGCATATTATAGTTCATCACGAAGCTCTTGTAGCTAGGTGGCAGAGATTGGAGAACATGATGTATGCCTAAGTCAATGGGAATCGTTATTCCCAAGGACACAAGCTTATCGGCGTACCCAGACATTTTGAGTACGTGCTCACTAACGGAGTTGTTCTGTTCCATCATGCAGCTAAAGAACTTTTTAGAAGCATTATAACTCTCTACGGCAGCATGGGTATCGAAAATCATTTTCAATTCTCCCATGGTATCAAAGGCATTGCCATTTTCGAAACGTTTTCGAAGTTCTGGCTCTAGCCCATACAGTATGCCGAAATGAACTAAGTTGTGGTCCTCCTGACGAGTTATATAGACATTCTTTTCCTCGTCAGGGGCATCAGGAGCTGGTGGGGGGCCTAGCGGCGCCTCTAGCACATATTGCTTTTGTGCAGCAGTGAGGAGAATCCTCAAATTCATAGCCCAGTTGGTGAAGTTGCTACCATTCGCAGCAAGCTTTTCTTTCTCCATGAACACATTGAAATTAAAAGCAGGTGGTGCCATCTACAACAGAATTTGTAAAATATATTTAGACTAAGTTTATGATAGATTGAGTTCAACTAATCCAAATTACTAATGAACTCCCACTCAAAAACGACATCCCTCGTGTCCTTTTGGTGATTACATGAACCAAATCCACTACACCAAGTCCGATCATCACGTGAGTCGGTGTAGCTTCAAAGGCAAGCATCTATATGGGCATCATATCAACTATATGACTCATGCTTAACCTTTCGGTCCGTGTTCCGAGGCCATGTCTGTACATGCTAGGCTCGTCAAGTAAGAACCTTAGTATTCACGTGTGTAAAACTGTCTTACACCCGTTGTATGAAAGCGTAGAGTCGAGAACACCTGATCATCACGTGATGCCTCAAAACACGATCCACAAAACGATGCATACTTAAGGAAGAACATATTTTATCTTGATATCTAAATGAGGGATCATCTTATAATGCTACCAAAAGCGCCAAACTAGCAATATAAGATGCTAACATCTAATGTGTGAAGTGAGGTGATATGGTCCATGCATTTGATCTCTATCATTTGCATCGTGGTATGATCTCTATCATTCCTTTGTGTGTAAGGCCAAGGTCTATGGAACTTACACGTTAAGTGAGTTGTAAGAGTATCTATCATACATCTACTTACAACAATACCATATCAAGACACTAGCCCAGCAACGATCTAAACTAGACGCCTCTAATTTATCAATTGCAAGTTTTACGTGGCTTAGGGCTTTCGGAGATAGAACCGGTCTTAACTACGAACATGAACCACAACAAGGATAACCAAGTTATTAGCAACTCGTTGTAAATCAGATATTGACTATAGTAGGAGAGACAGACACCCGCTAGCCACTTATGCAAAACTAGTTGCATGTCAGTCGTGGAACCGGTCTCATGTACGATGACATGTAAGGTTGGTCCGGGCCGCTTCATCCCACTATGCCACCAATATCCAAAGTACATAGAAGATGCAATAACATGATCATCATCGCCCACATATAAACATATGTGTACTACCCGTGCAAAGCACCTACGCATAGATCAGGCTCTGATACCACTGTTGGGTCCGCAGCATAGAAAACAAAAAAATTCCTACGATGAGAACTATACGCCAAGATCTATCTACTAGATACAGAGCAACGGGTGGACATATATCCATGGAGAACTTACCCTTGAAGACAACGAGTTTTGTTAACGAGTAGGAACTCGTGGTTGATGTAGTCGTACGCTTGCCGATCTCAAGATCGTGTGGAAGTCCGAGCACCGCAAATCAGCAGCGCATCCGTCCTCGCACACACGTTCAAGCCACCAGACAACCTCCACCTCCTCGCTCCAGCGAATCAGCGGAAGCAGCAACTCCTTCCAGACGCAAGGCCACCGGGAACATGTATCTCGCTAATCCGAGACCATGGGGGAATATCTAGAGAGGGAGAGAGATCCTTCACGAGGAGGTGTGTTTTGTGAGAGGGGAGAGGGGGGCTTTATATATGAGGGAGGGAGACCCCTCCCCTCCCATAGCCGGCGCATGAGGGGGGGACTCCTCCCCTCCTTCATTCATGTGGTGAACCTCCACTCACATAAACATGGCCTCCACCCAAAATCCCACTCACATGTATTTAATTTCCACCAAATTAAATGCAACTCTCAATTAATAAAACTCTTTTATTTATTTTATTCAGAATTTTGTTAATTACTTTAATTAAAAACATTCACATAAAACCCCTTGCAACATTTCAATATCACATGTAGAACCACTTTCTGCAATTTCACCCGAAACAATTCCGGTTTCTATCGAAACAATTCCTGTTTCTATCGAAACATTTCCTGCGCTTTGCAAACCTTTTGTCTAGAACATATGTGCTCCTAAATGGTATCCGGCAACCCTTAAGTGTGTCACCCTATGGTTCACGAATAATGCAGACATGATTGAGACTCCTCTCAGATCAATAATCAGAAGCGGGACCTGGAGATCCATACTAACTCCTGCATATTCAACGATGACTTCTGTGGTCGTGAGAACCTTTAACGTCGGCAATTTAATCCCTTTGTCTCATGATATAATACATGTCCGAGATTCGATCATCGGTATCCAAATACCTAGTTTGATCTCGTTACCGACATGCACTCTTTTCTCATTCCCGTGATATAACATTCTAGTGACCACATCACTTGCTTGCAAGATATCTTAATGTGATATCACCGAGAGGGCCCAGAGTATACCTATCCGTCATCGGGATTGACAAATTCCACTCTTGATCCATGAGCCTCAACATAACACCTTCATAGCACTGAACCCACCTTTATGGTCACCCTGTTACGGTGTGACGTTTGATGTTATCAAGATACTCTTCCGGTGTTAGCAATTAACATGATCTCATGGTCTAAGGACTAAGACTACTTTGTATGATGTTATAGCAATATAAACATAATGACTTGATCGTAATGCTATACTTCGGATGAATGTTCATCACATCATTTCACAAATGTTGTGACCTTGTTATTAACAACATCCAATGTCCATGATCAGGAAACCTTGATCATCTTGTTAATCAACAAGCTAGTCTATAAGAGAGGCATAACTAGGAATCCTTTTTTTTATTAAACACACATGTATTGATGTTTCCTATCAATACAATTATAGCATGCAAAATAAACATCTATCATATACAAGGAATACATAATAACAACTTTATTATTACCTCTCAGGGCATATTTCCTTCATCTGGTTGCAAGGGTTTTGAAAATGGAGCTCAAATAGATGGTTTTTGAAATAGGGGTGATCTATGCATATGCATTAGATTCAATTTTAAATTGTCATTTAAAATAGTTAACAGAATGTTTTTAGCAGATCCAAAGGTGGGCCTTGGTACCTCATTATGTGTACTAGCAAGGGGTGCAAAGATCAAGAATTATTTCTGTTCAGTTTTGATTACTAGGAATAGCCAAAGTAGGCATGAGAGTTAAATTTGCCAAAATGACCATTCCTCCTTTTTAAATCTTTTTGAATTGATTTTCTTTAGGAAAAGTTTGGGAATGATGTAGATGATGTTTAAATCACCTAAGAAACATTTTACAAGCATTGGATCATTCCATCATGGCAATTCAAACAACTCCTATTTTAAATGCACACACATATGAATGCTTTCATTTTAAATTTGGAAAAGTTTTTGTTAACCCTATTTTTGGATGATTTGATCTTGATAAGCTTGGATTAAAGTTTTGGGATGTTACAAACCTTCCCCCTTAAACAAAATCTCGTCCCGAGATTTACAAAGAAAACTAGGAACTAAAGAGATCTAGGAACTCTGTCCTAATGTAATCTTCGTGCTCCCAAGTAGTTTCCTCCTCGGTATGGTTGCTCCACTGAATCTTGAGAAACTTGATACTCCTGGTCCTGGTGGTTCTGTAGGCTTGTTCTAAGATACGGATGGGTACTTCCCGATAGGTCAGGTCATTGTTGATTTCCACAGCTCTGTGATCGATGTTCTTGAAAACTTCCGTCTTCTCAGGCACTTCCAAGCATTTGCAAAGTAACGAGATATGGAACACATTGTGGATGGCTTACATCTCTTCAGGCAGTTCCAGTTGGTACGATACTTCTCCTCGGCGGTTCAGAATCTTGAAAGGTCCGATATATCTAGGGGCTAACTTTCCCTTCAGACGAAAGCGCTGAGTTCCCTTCAATGGTGAAACCTTGAGATATACGAAATCTCCGACATTGAAAGTCAGGTCTCTCCTTCTCTTATCAGCATAGCTCTTCTGTCTAGATTGGGCGGTCTTGAGGTGCTCACGGACTTTGTGAACTTTCTCTTCTACTTCTTGGCGAATGTCGGGTCCAAAGATCTGACTCTCTCCTACTTGCGACCAATTCAAAGGGGTACGACACTTTCTTCCGTATAGGAATTCAAATGGTGCCATCTGCAAACTAGCTTGATAACTGTTGTTATATGAGAATTCTGTGAAAGGCAGGCAGTCTTCCCATTTTGATCCGTATTCCAACACACAAGCTCTAAGCATATCCTCTAAGATCTGGTTGACTCTCAGTTTGTCCATCTGTTTGCGGGTGATAAGCGGTACTGAAGTTCAACTTGGTTCCTAAACCTTCCTGAACTTTCTGCCAAAATCTTGAGGTAAACTGGGTTTCTCGATCTGAGACGATGGTCTTGGGGGTTCCATGCGGACTAACAATCCTAGCAATATACAGCTCTGCTAGCTTTGCACTTTGGTAGGTAGTCTTGACAGGTATGAAGTGGGCTACCTTGGACAGTCTATCAACCATGACCCAGATTGAGTCATTTCCCCTACTAGAAGTAGGTAAACCGGTGATAAAGTCCATTCCGACGGAATCCCATTTCCATTTCAGAATCTGCAATGGTTGCAATAGTCCTGCAGGTCTCTGATGCTCTGCTTTGACTCTTTGACATATGTCACATTTGGCGATGTAGCTTCCGATCTCTCTCTTCATCTTGTGCCACCAAAATTGCTCTTTCAAATCCTGATACATCTTTGTTCCTCCGAGGTGGATAGAATAAAGAGTATCATGAGCTTCCTTCATGATAATTTCCTTCAGCTCCGAATCTGCTGGCACACAGATACGTCCTTTGTACCACAGTACACCTTCTTCGTCTTTGGTGAATCCAGGTACCTTTCCTGTACCAATATGACGTTTCATTCCGTTGATACTTTCATTTCCCTTCTAGGCTTCCTTGATTTAGCTAATCAAAGTAGTTTGAAGTCCAATGCTAGCTAGGAATCCTTTGCTAACTAACTCAGTCCTGAACTGCTCCAACTCCTCATACAAACTTGGTTGCTTCTCTTTGATCATGGTGTTAAGCCTACACGGCAATCTGCTAAGAGCATCCGCTACCACATTGGCTTTGTCGGGGTGATAGTGAATGTCAAGGTCATAATCCTTGATTAACTCTATCCATCTTCTTTGCCTCATATTCAGCTCCTTCTGAGTGAAGATATACTTCAAGCTCTTATGATCTGAGTAAATCTCACAGTGATTACCCATCAAATAATGACGCCATGTCTTCAATGCTAGAACCACAGCTGCTAGCTCAAGATCATGGGTCGAATAGTTCTGCTCATGTTGCTTCAATTGTCGAGACAAATACGCGATGACTTTGCCTTCTTGCACCAATACACATCCTAGGCCAATCTTGGATGCATCACCATACACATCAAACGGCTTCTTGATGTCTGGCATGATCAAAATTAGGGCTGATATCAATCTCTTCTTCAGCTCCTGGAAACTGGCTTCACATTTGTCTATCCATTCAAACTTCTTGTCCTTCTTCAACAATTGGGTCATTGGTCGGGCTATGCTCGAGAATCCTTCTACGAACTTGTGGTAATATCCCGCTAATCTGAGAAATGAACGAACTTGGGTTTGATTGGTTGGGGCTTCCCATTCCTCGACATCTTTGATCTTGGTGGGATCAACAGAGACTCCTCCTGCAGAAACAATATGTCCTAGGAATCCTACTTCTTTTAGCCAAAACTCACACTTGCTGAACTTGGCATATAACTGATGCTCTCTCAGGGTTTCTAGGATGATTCTCAGATGTTGCTCATGCTCTTCTTCTGACTTGGAGTAGATAAGGATGTCGTCGATAAACACAACTACAAACTTATCTAGGAAATTCATCAAGATCTTATTCATGAGATTCATGAAATAAGAAGGGGCATTGGTTAATCCAAAAGACATAACCGTATACTCGTATAAACCATAGCGAGTAGTAAAGGCAGTCTTCGGAATATCCGTTGCACGAATCTTAAGTTGGTGATAACCAGTCCTAAGATCAATCTTTGAGAATACCTGAGCTTCGGTCAACTGATCAAATAGATCCTCTATCTTTGGCAAGGGGTACTTGTTCTTGATGGTGACCTCATTCAACTTTCTGTAATCTGTACACAAACGATTGCCTCCATCTTTCTTGTCGACGAATAACACTGGTGATCTCCATGGCGATGTGCTTGGCTGAATCAAGCCTGTTGCTAACATGGCATCCAACTGCTTCTTTAGTTCCACTAACTCTGAGGGGTTCATGGTATAGGGTCTCTGGGCTATAGGTCCGGTTCCGGGAATTAGTTCGATAATGAAATCAATATCCCTATCCGGGGGCATACCTGGCAATTCATCTGGGAATACGTCGGGGTATTCACAGACTACTCTGACTTGGTCAATTGTGGGCACGGCTACACTCTTGTTGCATTTGAATTTACGGGGTAAGGTTTCAGAGATATGCTCTACTATTACTCCAGAACTACTGGTCATGGTGATGGCTTTCTTAGCACAGTCTATCAGTCCTTTATGCCTTGACATCCAGTCCATACCTACTACTACTTCCAATCCTTTGGTTCCAAGTACAATTAGGTTGGCATAAAAATCTATCCCATGTATTCTGATAGGTACAGCTTTGCAAATTTTTCTAGCTTTTGTTGTTGAACCAGGGATTTGAACTATCATGACATGCTTCAGGTTGGTTGGGTGAATCTTACTAGTGCATACAAATTCTTCAGTGACAAATGAATGCGATGCTCCAGAATCAAACAATACTCTTGCTAAAACTGAGTTAACAGAAAACATACCCAGCACTACATCTGGCGCTTCCTGGGCTTCTTCTGCGTTCATGTAGAAGAGACGACCGTTGCGGTTGTGCGGGTTCCCTGGGGCAAATCTCCTTCCTGGTTGAACACGACGCTGCTGCTGAGCTGGGGCATTCACAAGGGCATTGGCGGCAGTCTTCTTGGGACACTCATTGGAGTAGTGACCCTTCACTCCACACTCGAAACAAGTGATCTGGTACTTGTCCTTGACTGCGACAGGCACAGCATTGCTGCCAGTTTTGGGCGCAGTGTTGTTGTTGTTGTTGTTGCTCTTGGGAGGGGCATGGTTGAAATTGTTGGTATTGCTGGAGCTGTGATTGTTTCCTCCGGACTTCACATTACCTCCGCTACGGTTGGGGTAGCTTGGGCAAGAATTTGGGGGTCGGTTATTCCTTGGTGCATATCCTGGTGAGGGGTTAGGACGGTACTTCTGGTGACTACTGGATCCAGACTGCTGCATCATACGACGCTTGCGGTTGTTGTTTGCCTGGTTAATCTTCCCTTCCATCTGAATGGCAGAGTCGACTAGCTCTTCGAGATCATCGAAACGGATGTTGACGAGGACAGTCTGCATCTCATCATGCAGCCCATTTAAGAATCTCTCCTTCTTCTTGGCCCCCGTGTTGATCTCATCCGGTGCATATCTGGCAAGTGACAAGAATCTGTCACGGTACTCCACCACAGTCATTCTTCCTTGCTTCAATTCACGGAATTCATCTCTCATCCTGTTGACAAGACCTTGTGGCACGTGGGTGCGGCTGAACTTGACCTTGAATGCTTCCCAGGTCATCACCTGGCCATGGTTCATATTGCGGATGCTATTCCACCAAGCTCTTGCATCTCCCGCCAGATAGTGGGTGGCGAAGAGAACTTTCTCATTCTCATCAACTCTGGCAACCTCTAAGTTGTTTTCCATGGTCTGTAACCAGTCATCAGCATCTAATGGGTTTTCAGATTGGTTAAAGATTGGGGGATTGGTGTTCTGAAAGTTTTTGAGTTTGGATCCTTGGTGATCCTGATTTCCATGTCCTTGGTTGTTGAGAGCCATTTGGGCGATCTGCTGCAATGTTGCTAAGTTGGCTTGACGCTCGGCCCTGCTTGCTTCACGGTCCACGATGATATTCTGCAAGATCTGCAGCATTGGGTCTTGCAACGATTTGCTCCCTCCTTGGTTCCGACGAGTCATCTGAAGATTGAGATAGATATAGGGGTAAGAGGGAAAGTCTAAGGTTCATGGTTTGGGGTTTTTCAAATCTAAAACTTTGAGTTAAACTCAGGTTTTTCAACTAACTTCATTTTCATTCATGCAAGCAAGCACACGATACAACACACACCACAACAATCAAAGGGGAAAACAGATGGTTTGAAGAACCATTCTGCAAGCTACGATACAATGAGATGATACATCTCATGCTACGACAGTGCTCTAGTGCATCTACTCATCGTCGATGAAGTCGGAGTCTTCATCATCAGTGTAGAAGTCCACAGCATCCTCCTCCAGAAAGTCATCATCGTTGCTGAGGTAAGAATCCATATCTCCCTGGATGTCTTCACCCTCATCATCTTCTTCCTTGGTGGCAAGCTGAGCTTCCTGCTCCTTTACGATCTTCTCGAGGTCGGCCACCTTCTTGCGAAGACGAGCGATGGTGCGATCCTTCTTTGCATGCTGGCAACGAAGAGACTGGCGATCTTGGACGAGCAGTGCGAAAGTCTGGGCCTTCTGGTCGGCGATGGCACGGTTCTGGTTAGCTAACTCCCTGGCATTGTCCAGTTCCTGTTGTCTGTCATGAAGCAAGAAGTCAAGGTTTTCCACTTGACGCCTCAACTCTAGGTGACTTGGCATCTCCATCGGCATTCCCATGGAGTCATGTCTTGCATAGTGGGCAAAACGGGTTCCTTGGATCTTGTTGACGCTGAGGGCACATAGGCGTGCGAGAGCTTCATGCATTGCCCTGACTAATCCATCTAGCCAGTTGTTCTCTCTCACGGAGAACTGAATTCTCCCGGAAGTTGGTGCTTCGATGCTTCCCCGAAGATCTGCGGTGACTAGCCACTATAGGTCTCCTCCTAGGGGTCTTGGAAGTTGAGCTCCAAGAAACTCCGGATGTGGGCGTCCCAGTAACTCTGACAATGAATCTAGATCCCTCTCGAAGATCAGCTGACCTCCGTTTCCCAACTGGTAAAACTTGCTGAACTGAGTCTCCATCTACAAGGATTAAGGATGAGGAAGTTAATGAAGTGATCAAGTGTGTCAAATTTTAAGTAGTAATGTAAGAATTTTGAGGAACGTGAATTTTTGAGAAAGAAGGAGTTCACAAGGGTAAGAGGGGAAATAGTTTTTCATAATACTCACTTTGGTTTTGAAGCTAAGTTTTTGGTTTGGACGTCCATTCTAACTAGGGTCTCCTATGGTCAGGATGGCTCTGATACCAACTTGTCAACACCCGGATTTTTAATCCCAGATGCCCGTTATGCCATACCTCGCAATCCTAGGATTACCATTTTTGCGAGACATAACGGATTGGATATCACAGTACATCATCCATTACAAACCATTTATAAGGTTTTACACAAATAAGGATCTCATGATCCAGTCTTTAATACGACACGCAGCAGAAATAAAAGATAAGCGTAGCGGTGGGGTCCATCTTCAGGGGCACAGGCAATGCTGACGAAGGCAGATAGTCCTAGTTATCATAGCCGTCCTGCTGGCCATCATCTTGATAATCTCCTTCATAGTCTGGCCATGATAATAGCTAGGGACAAAAGCCATGAGTACTCTTTAAGTACTCGCAAACTACTACTAACAAGGAGTATAATTCTAAGTTAAAGTGTTGAATCTAAGTTAACTATCAAGTTAAGTTTGAAACCTAAGCTAAGTTCAGAAGCAAAGAAAGATAAAGTAAATTTCTAGAATCACTTAAGTTGGGAAGCTATTATCATAAACACAACCCTGTTGTGGTCAAGTCAAAGTTCATCATTCATTTCAAGTTATTTAGAAAACATCTGACAACGAAACAGTATGGCCATTCCAACTGTCCATAACCGCGGACGCGACTATTCGAATAGTTTGACAGTCTGCAGAGGTGGTACACTTTCATCACAAGGTTCGATACATCTGTCAGGGATAACCCTGAATCATCATACTTAGTATGCAGATAATCAAACATAACCTTCCCTTTACACACCCTAGTATAAGCACCTCTCCTATGAGCATGGCCTCCCAACCATGACCATCAGTCATCTTGGGCACTGCATAGGTGGACAACATTGAGAGGTAGCCTCAGCTCAAACCTCTCCCGTGAGGGAACTAATACTAATGCATATATATTTCCAGCTAAGCCTTACCCAATTCAGGTAATGTGGTTGTACGGTAAATTTGGAATGGTATCGCATCCGAATCCAACCATTAGTTTTATAAAAGGGTTAAGGCTCATGCCTCATCATTTTCATCATCATAAACCAGTTGTGTTTCTCAACACATGTCAAAACATCTCAATAGAATGACTCATCATTCCAAGGTTTTCATAATTCATTTTCACCAAGTGTTCCCATCTAAAGTGACTCAAGTTTTTGATCTACTCTAAAATACTAAGTTAAGAGTGTTCACTAAAGGGGGAGGATGGAATCAATCTCATGCCATAGAATGACATCTAAAGGTTTCTAAGTAGGTCAAGTTTTATACTTTTTATGCTACCTTCAAAATAAGTAAGGAACTTTGCATACTAAGGGGAGTAAAACTTGCAGGTAAGACTTGGGGTACTAATAGTTAAAAGGGGTGTGATCACAGCATGCCTAAAGCATCCTTGCTCATTCATCTAGCTTAATTCTAGCTTGCTAACAATAGCTTGCCTTGGTTGGTACAGTGGTTGAAGTTTTCTTCTTCTTCTTCTTGGTAGAACTCCTCCTCCTCGAAAGCTTGGTCGGTACTAGCGTCTATAAATACATAGGGAGTGCACAATCACCAAACAATACTTAACTAGGCTAAGTAGCATTCTAAAACACACATTTGAGGATCTATTATCATCACAAACATCACAAGTTTTAATTCAATAGTTTCATCCTTTTTATTTTAGAAAAGTAATTTCTACTCATTGAAATATTAACTAAAATTTAATATTCACCACCAAAATATGGGATCATGTGGACACATGTCCTCACCACATATTCTAACATGTGGGAATGAGATTTAAGGGTTGGATCAATATTACTTTGGTTTAAGTTCATAATTTAATGATTTAAAGTGACTAGAAATGCCTATATAGCATTATTTTGGTACTAGTCCAAAGTCACTGCATGTAAACCTTAATATTATTACATATTTAGATAGATATGATGAAATGTGATTTTTGAGAGTTGGAATCAACTCAAAAGCTAACTTGGTTGATTTTATAAAAATGTTGCAAGTTGCAAAAGCTTCTGTCTTCTTATTTTTATTAGGAGAGATCTATAACTCTAATTGAATTAAATCCAACGGGCTTGGATAGATCATTTCCATACCTTTCAGACAATTAGTTTCATGCAATTTGGGTTTATAAAACTCTCTGAATTGATTTTTAAACTAGTGGACAGAAACTAGATTTAACTAAAAAGAGAAATCCAGATTTGAATCGATGGGCTAGCGTAGGAAAAGAAATGGGCCGGCCCAGTGGCGCTCCGCGGCGCGGGGCTCAGCTGACGGGGGGGGGGGGGGGGGGGTCCCGCGTGTCAGGTCGCCGGGCCGTAGGATTAGAAGCGAGATCAACGGCTGAGGGTCGTCGTCGACGACGAACAGGTCGCCGGCGAGCTCGAACCCTAGCGACTCGGTGGGGGTCTACTGGGGGCGTACCAGGGCTCCAGCGGGGTCGGCGAGGCAGCCAAACGACGTGGAAGACGACGGCAAGGCGAGGCGCGGTTGCGGCGGAGCTTGGGGTGGTCGCAATCAACGGCGCCCTTCTCCTCCTGCCACGGCTGCTCCGGCTCCAATTCCGGCGAGCTGCTACTCCACTTTATCTGGCTAGAGGTGGGTGAGATTCAGAGAGGTGAGGGGAGTGGAATGGTATGGAGAGAAGAGGCTACGGAGGGCTCCTTTTATAGGCCCGACGGTGAGACCGAGCGGGATGGACAGTCGATGGTGGCGACATGGCTACGACGGTGTAGAGGCATGGCTGGGGTTGGCGATCGATGTGTGGTTCCCTGGCGGTGCTCTAGGAATTGAATGCGGCCGTAGGGGCGGTGGCACGCGGTCTGGGCGAGGTGGCGCTCTTCGCGGCCGAGGCGGCGGTGTCCACGGTGAGCGGTGGTTGTGAGGCTTTGGGCGGCGAACGGGGATGTCTGGGGTGTTCTCCAGGTCGAGGTGGAGCGGCGGGCGCGGGCTGTGACCAAGGGGCGGTCTGTGCGAGCGGGGACAGGGCGTGCTCTGGGGGCGGCGTCGGCGTGCTCGACTGACTCCGGGTGCGACGGTTCCTGGCCGCTCTGCTCTCTGTCTCTGGCCTGGGGCTGGTTGGGCGGTGGAGGTGGACCATTGGCAAGTTGCTAGACATGAGGAGAGGGGCTGGAGAGGGCAGCTGCTGCGAGTGCGCTGTCGGCCGGCGAGGTGGTGCTCGGCATGGCATGGCAGTGCAGCTAGGGGGTAGGAAAGATGCTGGTTAGGCTCTGGTTAGATCAAGAGGGGACAAGGGGATTAAATGGGGATCAATTGAGGGCAAAACCCTGTAGTAAACAGTGAGCTAGGATTAGGGTGGAAATTTTGCATGCCAAATGTTTGATGAAATGGCCGCATGAAAGAAAGTTTTGAAAATTGGTTTCAAAATTTTTGAGTGATCTCCACTAGTGATAGGTAGTCTCTGGTTGCAAGGGTTTTGAAAATGGAGCTCAAATAGATGGTTTTTGAAATAGGGGTGATCTATGCATATGCATTAGATTCAATTTTAAATTGTCATTTAAAATAGTTAACAGAATGTTTTTAGCAGATCCAAAGGTGGGCCTTGGTACCTCATTATGTGTACTAGCAAGGAGTGTAAAGATCAAGAATTATTTCTGTTAAGTTTTAAGTACTAGAAATAGCCAAAGTAGGCATGAGAGTTAAATTTGCCAAAATGACCATTCCTCCTTTTTAAATCTTTTTGATTTGATTTTCTTTAGGAAAAGTTTGGGAATGATGTGGATGATGTTTAAATCACCTGAGAAACATTTTACAAGCATTGGATCATTCCATCATGGCAATTCAAACAACTCCTATTTTAAATGCACACACATATGAATGCTTTCATTTTAAATTTGGAAAAGTTTTTGTTACCCTATTTTTGGATGATTTGATCTTGATAAGTTTGGATTAAAATTTTGGGATGTTACAAGTTGTAACGCCGACGACAATACCGTAGGCGTAGCTTGGTTCTAGAAGGTTGCGCAGTTGTAATGTCGATGGCAAAACCGTAGGCGTACCCTGTTTCTAGAAAGGTGGCGCAGTTGTAACGCCGATGGCAATATTGTAGGCATAGCTGGCCTCCATGAAGGTTGTGCAGTTGTAACGCCGACGACAATACAATAGGTGTAGTTTGTTTCTAGGAAGATGGTGTTGTTGCAACGCCGACAACAATACCGTAAGCGTCGTTTGTTTCTAGGAAGGTGGACCAGTTGTAACGCCGACGGCAATACCATAGGCGTAACATGCTTTAGGGAAGGTGGCACAGTTGTAACGCTGACAGTATTGCCGTCGGTATAGCCTGCATTCCGGAAGGTGGACCAGTTCTAATGCCGACGTCAATGCCGTAGGCGTAGTTTGCTTCCAGAAAGCTGGCACAGTTGTAACGCCGACGGTAATACCGTAGGCATAGGTTGCTTCCAAGAAGGTGGCTTAGTTGTAACGTTGATGGCTATACCGTAGGCATCAATGTTTATCGTCGGCATAGCGGTTGCAGTGACGCCGTCCTCTCTCCGTTTACAAAAGGGACGGGAAGGCCACATGCCCCGCTACCTGTGCCGATGGTCGTATTACGCCGACGGTGGCCGTCAGGTTAGATTGCATTACGCCGACGGTGTTTCTGGGCTGATGGTGGCCGTCGGCATCCTGCCTACGATGCTGACGGTATAGCAACGCCGACGGTTGTTTCTTCGCCGTGGTCGTATCTAGGCTACGCCGACGACCCTGACTTTTGACCGTCGGCGTAGCTATTGCCGCCAGCAACGTCTGCCATTCCCGTAGTGCTCCCCTATGCAAGTCCTGGGCGTCCTCTATCGTCTTCCATGTTTTCTCCTTTTGTTGAACAAAATCCAAGGAGCACCAGATGTTCTAACCGAGGCGCCTCTCTCGATCTACTCAGTGTTGCTCCCACGGGCTATGGCTATCAACTCCGGCAGGCCCGCCATGCACCGAAAACTTGTTTTTACAGTCGCCGGTATGTAAAGGAGTCGAATCAACCGTTCATGTGCTTTCAGATTGGTGCACTGGTCCACGCCGTATTTTTGCTGCCCACCCCCTTTGTATCTCAGATATTATGGCTCCCTCTCTCACAATCTGTTTCTCATTCTTGATCCAGATCGAACAGGCAGTGGCGCCGCCTGCGTCGTCCTCCATGACGACCGCCGCCGTGTCCCCGGAACCCGGCCGCGCCTCCACGCGATTCCGTGGTCCGGCGCCTCGTCTCGGACTCCTCTGCTCCTCAACGCGCCTCCGCCGTCCGCCGCCTCGCCCCGGAGTCCGGCTGCGCCTCCGCCGTCCACCGCCGCGGGTACCAGCACAAGCTGCACCTCCACTTCTACCCATCGACCCCGCCCTCGCCCCCGCGCTGGTCCACGTCGGCACCGGAGGGGGCGCCGTCCTCCATGAGGGTCGCCGCCTCGTCCTCGACTCCGGCTGCGCCTCCGCGCGGCACCCAACTCGGCGACGTGGCCTACGTGTGGACACCGCCCAGTCGACACGGTTTGGTGGCGGGGCGCGTTGCGAGGCCGGGATCTAGCGGCATACAGCCGAGGCCGCCTTCGATGGACATACAGATCGTCCTGCTGCTAGTGCTAGATAATGCCATGCCGTCTACAAAGACCACAAGTCCAGAACACAGCAAAGCGACTACACCACCACCACCATCGTTTCTCCTTTCTAGGCACGTCGTTCATCCTGCTGATCCAAAGACGAGCTGGGGCAAGGCAACTGATAAATGTGACAACTGCCGAGCGTTGATCTCTTTTCAGATCTAGTGTGGTGGCACGGGAAACACATGGATTCAGTTAAACACATGGTACTCTGACGCTAACATATGATATGAGAGACTGTTTACGTTGATAGATGTGTGTCGTTAGTTGTTTGCCCCCTAAAAGCAACGACGCCCATTCAAATAACTAGCATGTTCAAATTGTAAGTTCTCGTGAAACTATTTACAAAGGCAATGCAGTTCACTTGGTCAAAGCTTTGTTTTATCTCTCTGAATTTACTAGCTCGTCTGTTCGCTCTGTAAGTTCTTGCTGATTTTGATCTGAGGATATTCAGCTGTGTTTCGGCCTTAGCTAGTTTGTTGGTGCGAAGTATATGATATATATGTCTTCATTTGAGAACAAGTGGCTATTATTCGCCAGGGCATTCGTTCATTGCGATCCAAGGTATCATGGGCCATTGCATATATAGTTTGCCATTCGGTGTTCTAGATCTGTCCATTACCTAACACACCAATACTTTTCTTGGAAACTCTCCAAATTTCATCCGACAAAAAACCACCATGGTAAAAATTAGCGGCGCTATGTGAAAGTAAATATCGTCGTTTCGTTGTCGAGCCAAACATTCGTCGCCTCAACCGATGAAAGATGAAGAGCGGTGCCATTTGGACTTCGTCCCCCTATTAAGACACGATCTTTTGTACGTCTATGTAAACCAAAAAAAAAAGCAACACTTCATGTTTGAATTTTTTTTACTAAGAGGAACAAAAATCCTTACATTTACTTCCAATATTTCGAGTTTTCGTTTGTTATTGTTATCCATAAAAGCTTCATTGTTGCAAAGCTATGTCCATGTCTTTGTTTGGACATTATACAAAACCCTAGTTGCACTAAGTTTAAGGCAAAACAATTGAAACAACTTCAAACCTTTACGAGTCAGTCGAAATCACACGAGCCTTTTGGAAACAATTGAAAGCACATCAAGCCATTATAAAACATTTAAAACCAGTAAGCCTCTATGAATCAATTGAAAACCATATAGATCCTCTTTGAAACAGTTGAAATCCATATGAACTTTGTGAAACTATTGAAAACCACACCAAACCTTTATGAATCAAGTGAAACCACATCAAACCTCTTCAAAACAATTGAATCGCATCCAGACTTTATGAAGAAATTGAAACCACCATAAATTGAAATCCATCCTAACTTTGTGAAACAATTGAAACCACATCAAGCTTTTATGAATTAATTGACAGCGCATCAAGCCTTTTTTAAACAATTGAAACCCATCTGAAATCCGTTAAATAATTGAAACCACATCAAGCCTTTACGAATGACTTTGAAACCACACCAAGCCTTTATGAATCAACTGAAGCCACATCGATCGGTTTTGAAAAAATTGAAACCCATATGTAATCCTAAAACAATTTAAACCACATCAAGCCTCTATGAATCAATTGAAACCACAACAAGCTTTTTGAAACAACTGAAACCACATCAAACTTTGTAAAACAATTGAAACCACGACAGGCTTTTATGAAAAAATGAAATCACATCGAAAAACTTTGAAACAATTAAAACCCATCTGAATTTTGTGAAACAATTTAAATGCCATCAAGCGTTTATGAATCAATTGAAAGCCATCAATAATTCAAGAAACAATTGAAACCACAACAAGCCATTATCATATAATTGAAACCACACAAGGCCTTTATGAATCAACTGAAATCACAATGAACCTCTTTGAAACAACTGAAACCCATTTAAACTTTGAGAAATAATTAAAACTACCTCAAGCCTTTTGAAAACAATTGAAACCCATCTGATTTTTTTAAAACAATTCAAACAAAATCAAGCATTTATGAAACAATTTGAAACTACGCCAAGCTTTATGAATCAATTGAAACCACGCTAAACAACTTTGAAACAATTGAAACCCATTTGAACTTTCTGAAATAATTTATACTACATCAAGGCTTTATGAACCAATTGAAACCTCGTCAAGCCTTTTCGAAACAATTGAAACCACATAAAATGTTAATGAAACAACTGTGAAAAAATTGAAACCACATCAAGTCTTTATGAAACAATTGGAACCACCAAAATTTTATCAAACAATTGAAACCATACCAAACCTTTATGAAACAATTAAAACCACGATTTAGTTTTCAACCACATCAAATATTTAAGAAACAATTGAAACGACATCAAACCGTTATGAAATAGGTGGAAACACGAAACCTCTAGGATACAATTAGTTGAAACTACATAAAGCCTTAATGAAACAATTAAAACCACAACAAGCCATTATCATATTATTGAAACCACACCAAGCCTTTATGAAGCAATTGAAACCACAACGAACCTCCTTAAAACAATTGAAACCCATATGTACCTTGAGAAATAATTGAAACCACATCAAGCCTTTATGAATCAATTGAGACCACCTCAAGCCTTTTGAAAATAATTGGAACCCATTTGTTTTAAACAATTCAAATAATAGCAAGGATTTCTAAAACAATTGAAAAACACCAAGCCTTTATGAATCAATTGAACCACGATGAACAACTTTAAAACAATTGAAATCCATTCGTACTTTGTGAAACAATTTAAACTATATCAAGGCTTTATGAATCAAGTGAAACCTCATCAAGCCTTTTCAAAACAATTGAAACCATACAAAACGTGTACGAAACAATTGAAACCACATCAAATCTTTATGAAACCGTTGGAACAACCAAACTTTTATGAAATAATTGAAACTGTACCAAACCTTTATGAAACAACTAAAACCACGATTTGGTTTTCAACCACATCAAACCTATATGAAACAATTAAAACCACATCAAGCCTCTATGAATCAATTGAAACCATGAAAAGCTTTTCAAAACAACTGAAACCACATCAAGCCTTTGTGAAACAATTGAAACCGTGACAAGCTTTTATGAAACAATTGAAATCACATAAAATATCTTTGAAACGATTAAAATCCATCTGGACTTTGTGAAACAATTAAAACCCCGCCAAGCGTTTATAAATCAATTGAAACCCATCAATAATTCATGAAACAATTGAAAGCGCATCAAGTCATTATCATATAATGGAAACTACACCAAGCCTTTATGAATCGATTGAAACCACAACGAACCTCTTTGAAACAATTAAAACCCATATGTACTATGAGAAATAATTGAAACCACATCAAGACTTTATGAATCAATTGAAACCATCTCAAACCTTCTGAAAACAATTGGAACCCATCCATTTTTAAACAATTCAAACAATAGCAAGCGTTTCTAAAACAATTGAAACGATACCAAGCCTTTATGAATCAATTGAAACTACGTTGAACAACTTTGAAACAATTTAAACCCATTCATAATTTGTGAAACAATCTAAAATATATCGAGGCTTTATGAATCAAGTGAAACCTCATCAAGCCTTTTTGAAACAATTGAAACCACATAAAACGTTTACGAAACAATTGTGAAAAAATTGAAACCACATCAAACCTTTATGAAATAGTTGGAACCACCAAACTTTTATGAAACAATTGAAACCACACTAAACCTTTATGAAACAACTAAAACCACAATTTGGTTTTCAACCACATCAAACCTATATGAAAAAATAGAAACGACCTCAAACTTTTATGAAACAGGTTGATAGATGAAACCTCTAGGAAAAATTAATTGAAATTACATAAAGCCTTAATGAAACAATTGAAACCATGGTTTGGTTATCAAACACATCAAACAATTGAAACCACAAAATGATGTTTAAAACAATCGAAACCATCACACAACATTTCATGAACATTTTTTGCACCCCAAGGAACCTTTTTGAAACAAATGAAACCAAAAATAAGATCTTTTAAAAATCTGAAACCACCTCCCAACTGCTTATCAATTTTTTGAAAATGAAATGAACCTTATTGAAAACACTATAACCATATTGAACCAGGCTGAAACTTATTTGAACCAATCGAAACCTCCCAAGCATGTTTCAGAACAACTAAAACCACACACAAATGAAACTACAAAACCATGTTTTAATCAATTGAACCCGCACATGCATGTTTGAAACAATTGAAACCAAAATAAGGTTTGACACAATCGAAACCACCACACAGGATTTTATGAACTTTTTGGGAACCCCAAGGAAACTACTTTAAACAATTGAAACCACAAATGTTATCTTTTAATCAATTGAAACCACCTGGTAACTTTTCATCAATATTATGAAACCAAACTAAACCTTATTTGAACCACTGAAACCATATCGAACAATGTTGAAACCTATTTAAACAAAGCAAAACCTCATAAGCATGTTTCAAAATAATTGAAACCGCAAACAAATAAAACCACATAACTATGTTTCAATAAATTGAAACCACATAAGCATGTCTCAAACAATTGAAACCACGGAAACATGTTTGAAACAATTGAGACCAACACCCAAAAACAAATGCAACCACACAACCATGTTTCTTTCAATTGAAACCACACATGCATGTTTGAAAGAATTGCAACCATAAAATGATGTTTGAAACAATCGAAACCACCACACAAGATTTTATAAACATTTTTGGCACCCCAGGGAACCATCTGGAAACAACTGAAACCACAAATAGTATCTTTTATTAATTTGAGAACACCTCCCAACTATTTATCTTTTTTTAAACTGAAATGAACCTTATTGAAAACACTGTAACCATATAGAACCATGCTAACACTTATTTGAGCCAATAGAAACCTCCCAAATATGTATCAAAACAATTGAAACCACACACAAATGAAACCAAAAAACCATGTTTCAATAAATTGAAACCACACAAGCATGTTATAAACAATTGAAACCATAAAAACATGTTTCAAACAATTCGAACCACCACCCAAGAATAAATGGAACAACAAAACCATGTTTTATTAAATTAAAACCACACAGACATGTTTCAAACAATCAAAACCAAAAAATGATGTTTGAGACAATCGAAATCATTGAAACCATATAGAACCATGTTGTAACCTATTCGAACAAAGCTAAACCTTGCAAGCATGTTTCAAAACAATTGAAACTAGAAACAGATGAAACCACAAAACCATGTTTCAATAAATTGAAACCACACAAGCATGTCTCAAACAATTGAAACCAGAACAACATGTTCAAAACAATTGAAACCACCACCCATTAACAAATGAAACTACAAAACCATGTTTCATTAAATTGAAACCATATAAAGCATGTTTAAAACAATTGAAACTACAAAAGATGTTTCAAACAATCGAAACCACAACACAAGCTTTTATAAACATTTTTGGTACCCCAAGGAACCTGTTTGAAAAATTGAAACCATAAATATTATCTTTTAATCAATTGAAACCACCTGCCAACTTTTTATCAATATTTTAAAATTGACTGAATCTTTTTTGAAACCACTAAAACCATATTGAACCATGATGAAACCTATTTGAACCAATCAAAACCAAAACAAGCATGTTTCAAATCAATTGAAACCACACACGAATGGAACCACATAACCATGTTTCAATAAACTGAACCCACACAAGAATGTTTCAAACAATTGAAACCACTATCCAAGATTTTATAAACATTTCAAACCACAACCACAAATAATTGAAACCATAAAAACATGTTTGAAACCATGGAAATCATATCGAACCATGCAGAAACCTTTTCAAACAAAGATAAACCCCTTCAAAATAATTGAAACAACACAGAAATCAAATCATAAAACTATGTTTCAATAAACTGGAATCACACAAGCGTATTTGAAACAATTGAAACTAGAAAAAATGTTTGAGACAATTGAGACCACCACCCAAGAACAAATGCAACCACAAAACCATGTTTCTTTAAATTGAAACCACACAAGCATGTTTAAAACAATTGAAACCATAAAAAGATGTTTGAAACAATCGGAACCACCACACAAGATTTTTTTAAACATTTTTAGCACCCCAAGGAACTTTGTTGAAACAATTGAAACCACGTCCCAACTATTTACCAATTTGTTAAAAATAAAATGAACATTATTGAAAACAATGTAACCATACCGAACTATGCTGAAACTTATTTAAACTAATCGAAACCTCCCAAGCATGTTTCAAAGCAATTAAAACCACAAAACCATGTTTTAATAAATTGAAACCACACAAACATGTTTTAAAGAGTTGAAACCACAAAAACATATTTGAAACAATTAGAACCACCAGCCAATAACAAATACAATCACAAAACCATGTTTCATTAAATTGAAACCACAAAGGCATGTTTGAAACAATTATAACCACAAAAAGATGTTTGAGACAATTGAAATCACTAAAACCATATAGAACCATGCTGAAACCTATTCGAATAAAACAAAACCCCATAAGCATGTTTCAAAAAAATTAAAATCAGAAACAGATAAAACCACAAAAACATGTTTCAATAAATTGAAACCACACAAGTATGTCTCAAACAATTGAAACCAGAACAACATGTTAAAACAAATGAAACCACCACCCATTAACAAATGAAACCACAAAACCATGTTTCATTAAATTGAAACCACACAAAGCATGTTTAAAACAATTGAAACCAGAAAAGATGTTTGAAACCATCGAAACCACCACACAAGCTTTTATGAACATTTTTGGCACCCCAAGGAACCTGTTTGAAAAAATTTAAACCATAAATGTTATATTTTAATCAATTGACACCACCTAGCTACTTTTTATTAATATTTTGAAACCAAATTGAACCTTTTATAAAACCACTGAAACCATATTAAACCATGCTGAAACTTATTTAAACCAATTGAAACCCCACGAGCATGTTTCTAGTCAATTGAAACCACAAACGAATGGAACCACGTAACCATGTTTCAATAAATTGAACCCACACAAGTATGTTTCAAACAATTGAAATCACTACCCAAAATTTTATGAACATTTTAAACCACAATCACAAACAATTAAAACCACTCAAACATGTTTGAAACAACTGAAATCATATCAAACCATGTAGTAACTTTTTCAAACAAAGCGAAACCCCACAAGTATGTTTCAAAACAATTGAAACCACCCACAAATCAAACCACAAAACCATATTTCAATAAATTGAAAACACACAAGCATGTTTGGAACAATTAAAACCAGAAAAACATGTTTGAAACAATTGAGACCACCATCCAAGAACAAATGTAACCACAAAACCATGTTTCTTTAAATTGAAACCACGCAGGCATATTTGAAACAATTGAAATCATAAAAAGATGTTTGAAACAATCGAAACCACCACACAAGATTTTTTGAACATTTTTGGCACCCCAAGGAACCTTGTTGAAACAATTGAAAACACGTCCCAACTATTTATCAATTTGTTGAAACTAAAATGAATCTTACTGAAAACACTATAACCAACCATGTTAAAACTTATTTGAACCAATCAAAACCTTCCAAGCATGTTTCAAAACAATTGAAACCACACACAAATGAAACCACAAAACCATGTTTCAATAAATTGAAACCACACAAGCATGTTATAAATAGTTGAAACCACAAAAACATATTTCAAACAATTGGAAGCACCACCCAAGAACAAATCCAACCACAAAACCATGTTTCATTAAATTGAAACCACATCGGCATGTTTGAAACAATTGAAACCATAAAAGATGTTTGTAACAAGCGAAACCATATCAAACCATCTTGAAACCTATTTGAACAAAGCGAAACCTCACAAGCATGTCTCAAAACAATTGAAACCACAAACAAATAAAAGCACAAAACCATGTTTCAATTAATTGAAACCACATAAACAGGTCTTAAACAATTGGAACCAGAGTAACATGTTCGAAACAATTGAAACCACACTCATGAACAAATGAAACCACAAAACCATGTTTCATTAAATTGAAACCACACAAAGTATGTTTGAAATAATTGAAACCACAAAAAGATGTTTTAAACAATTGAAACCACAAAGATTGTAATGTTTAAGTTCCATTTTGTTTCATAATTGTTTGAGATGTTAACCAATGTAAGGAGATACAAAAAGGAAAGGTTGAACAAACCACTTGAATCAACTTCCAGCTTCATTCTAAAAAGCATGTGGCATGCTTGTTCTTCACTTGTAGATGAACGAATGGCATAGCTAGGTACATGAACCATATTTAGTAAATGAATCCATTTAAGCATCCAATAAAAAGACTGGCTCTAAAATTTAGAAGGAGTTGATCTGACAATAAGACTATATAAAAGATGAATGCTCGAGGTACAAACAGAAGACGAATATTTCTGAATCATATCCCTAGTGTAAATAATAAATCTGATCCAAATTAGTCAACATTACTAGCAAAAGAAATTAAAAATCGTTGTCTTGCCATAAAAGAAAAAAAATAACAAACTCGTTACCAAGTTGCTCAGTACATGACTCATGAAACTCTAATATAGCTCAAATCTAAATGGAACTCTGCAACGCTTATTTGACACGGCAGGAATTCATCCAGTACTTAGTGCATAAATAGCCAACAACTCCAGGACTAGCACCAAACAAACAATTCAAGAAAAAAGTTAGTTAAACTCTTACAAAATTTCACCGTGGGATCTTACTGGCATGCAACTGCAGAAATTAGTACTGCTATACCAAAATGAACAACTCAATGAACTTATTTCCCAAATGGCTCTAGCTAGAGATTGATGACCCACAAGTATAGGGGGTGTATCGTAGTATTTTCGATAAGTAAGAGTGTCGAACCCAATGAGGAGCAGAAGGTGTTGGCTAGTGGTATGGATCAGGAATTCTCTGCAAATATTTAGCAAACGGATTTTTAGGGTTTTTTGATAAAGGAAGTAAACAAAGTACGAGTAAACAAAAGACAGTAGGAATAAATGCAGCAAGTGGCCCAATCCATTATGCAACAAAGGACAAGCCGGTTGTATTTCTATAGATGACAAAACGTTCTCGAGGACACATGTGAAGACTGTCAAGTGCTTTCGCTTCATATAGTCGATTAATCTTCTTTAGCTTGCTAAGTGTTGTATGGGTGAACCTGTGCTAATGTACCGCTGATGACCCACATGTATAGGGGGTGTATCGCTGTATTTTCGAGGGAAGTGAAACCCAATTTATTGATTCGACACAAGGGGAGCCAAAGAATATTTATCAGCCTTAACAACTGAGTTGTCAATTTAGCTACACCTGGAACCAATCTTGCTCACAGCAGTTTATCAGTAGCAACAGTTTTGTAGTGGGAATAGTAAAGCAGCAGCAATAGTAAAGTAAGACAGTAGTAACAAAAGCAGTAACAGTGGGATTCGAGTGCGGTAGGCATAGGGATGGATGGACGGGCGTTGCATGGACAAGACAATTCATATAGCAATCAGAACATAGGGCAATTGCAGATAAATAAGATAAAGCATCCAAGTACTAGACAATCCTAGGAATGTGTTCCATATATAGTCATACATGCTCGCAATGAGAACTTGCACATCTTTTGTCCTGCCAGCCCGTTTGCAGCGGGGCCTCTAGGGAACTACTGGAAATTAAGGTGCTCCTTTTAAAAGAGCACCGAAGCAAAGCATTAACACTCCATGAACACATGTGATCCTCACATCAAAGCCTTCCCCTTCCGGTTATCCCGATTTCTGTCACTTCGGGGCCATAGGTTCCGGACAATGACGTGTGTATACAACTTGTAGATAAGACCAGAAACAATACTATCATAATGAATCAATAATACGTTCAGATCTGAAATTGTGGCACTCGGGCCCTAGTGACAAGCATTAAGCACAACAAGTCGCAACAAAGTCATAAAGCACTAATAAAAGGTACTAGGCACCATGCCCTAACAATCTGATGCCATTACATGAACAATCTCATCCAATCCCTACCATTCCCATAGCCTACAACGGGGGATTACTCACTCATAGATGGGGGAAACATGGATGGTCGATGGAGAAGCGATGGTGATGATGATGGCGATGATCTCCTCCAATTCCCCGTCCCGGCAGGGTGCCAGAACGGAGTTTCTGGTGTTGATTCGTGGAATCTGGTGGTGGCGGCGGAGCAGAACTCCTTCTGGAAAAACGTCGAACCCCCCAAAGTTTTTAGGTTAGAAAGCTTCTTATAGGCGAAGAGGGAGACTGAGGGGGTGCCTGGGGCCACCACACCATGCCCTGGCGCGGCCAGGCCAAGCCCGCGCCTAGGGGTGGTGTGGCCAGCCCCTGGCTATCCTCCGTCTCGTATTCTGGCTCTTGGAGTCTTCTGGAAAAATAGGCACTTTGGCTTTTGTCTCGTCCAATTCCGAGAATATTCATTTTCTGACTTTCCTGGAACCAAAAACAACAGAAAACAGGCAGCTGGCACTCTGGCTCTTGTTAATAGGTTAGTCCAAGAAATCATATGAAAAGTACTCCAAAGTGTGGACAAAACACAAGAAAGTGGATGATGCGCTCGACTTTCGACGTAGAGCTCGTTGGGAACCCCAAGAGGAAGGTACGATGAATATAGCAGCAAGTTTTCCCTTAGTTATGAAACCAAGGTTTAATCGAACCAGTAGGAGCAAGGAAACACCCCAAAGGTGTTACTAGCTGAGCTTTAGCAGGGCGCACTACCGGTGCTAGTAGCAACGTGGAGACATGCACAACACAACCACAGAACTTTGTCCCCAACTTGCGATGAGGTTGTCAATCTCACCGTGTTTTGCGGAAAACAAAGGATTAAACGTATTGAATGGAAAGAAGTAAAAGTTTGCAGAAAGTAAACACAAAGCAATAAAAGATTGTAGATTGTATGTAAAGTAAAAGGACCGGGATCCATAGTTCACTAGCGGTGGCTCTCCTTAGATAGATAACATGCTGGGTGAACAAATTACAGTGGGGCAAATGACAAACACCGAGAAAGCAATTCATGCATATACTAATCATCTTGACTCCTCTGAGACTTGATTAGGCATTACAACATAATACATAGACCGCCATCCAACTTCATCTATGACTAATAATCCACCTTCAGGTTATCATCCGAACCCCCTCCAGTATTAAGTTGCAAGCAACAGATTATTGCTTTACGAACTGCGTGTAAAGTAAACAATACGATTGTTCTATGAACAAAGGATTGTTGTTTTCTCCGTAGTAGCAACAACACATCTAGTACCTTAGAGATTTCTATCACTTCCCCAGATTACCAGAGGCATGAACCCACTATCGAGCATAAATACTAACTCTTGGAGTTGCTAGCATCTACTTGGCCAAGATAGCTACTAACAACGGCAAGCATGCAAGATCTCAAATAACAAAGACATGATAGAATCAATAATCAATCTGAAATAGCATCTCAATATCCATCGGATCCCCGCAAACACAACATGTATGAATTACAAATAGATGATCTTGATCATGAACGGAGCTCACAAGATCTAAACTTGAAAGCACAAAGGAGGAGAAACCAGCCATCTAGCTACTACATGGATCCGTAGTCCAAGGATGAACTACTCACGCATCACACCGGGGGCTTGCATGGTGATGAAGAAGGCCTCCAGGGTGAATTCCCCTCTCCGGCAGGGTGCCGGTAAGAGCTTCAGATCCCTCCCGATCTAGGGATGGAGATGACGGGGGCTACAGACTCTTTCGTGGATTTTTGATTGGGTACTTAGGGTTTTCGTCCCGAGGGCAACTTATAGGCGGAAGGAGAGGCCAAGGGGGTGCTAGGGCTGGCCTTACCATCCCCTGGCGCGGGCCAGGCCTGGCTGCACGGCCAGGTGGTGTGGTGGCTCCCTGGCCCTTCTCCGTCTCGTATTCTGGCACTTGATCCCTTCCGGAAAAATAGGCACTTTGGCTTTTGTCCCGTCCAATTCCGAGAATATTCATTTTGTGACTTTCCTGGAACCAAAAACAGCAGAAAATAGGCAGCTGGCACTGTGGCTCTTGTTAATAGGTTAGTCCAAGAAATCATATGAAAAGTACTCCAAAGTGTGGACAAAACACAAGAAAGTGGATAAAACCAAGCATGGAGCATCAAAAATTATAGATACATTTGCAATGTATCAACCGCCCCATCCAAGACTAATACATACTTGTGGTTATACCCCTTGCAAACATCCGTAAGTACAAGAAAGTAATTAAGGTAGAAACCTAACCACAGCTTTAAACTCTAAGACCCTTACGTCCCTTGTGCAATGGTTTCCTAACGGGGGTTCAGGTTTCTGTCACTCCGGCAACCCCTACGATTAGTAGCCAAATACACAATGCATTCCCCTAGGCCCATATAGGTGAAGTGTCATGTAGTCGACGTTCACATGACACCACTAGAAGAAGTACACCACAACTTAAATAAAAATCTATTGAATCTTTCTCAACACAACTCCACTACTAACAACAAGACTTCTCCCATGTCCTCAAGAACAAAACGAACTACTCACAAGACATCATATGGATCATGATCAGAGATGGAATAATGATGTATAATAAGCTGAACATAAACAATAATTCAATGGTTCACTCAATAGCATCAACTACAAAGAGTAATCAACACCGGGAAAGTTTCCCCTACGAACTAATGCAAGATTCAACTCAATTATTACAGCAATATGGAGATGGTGATGAGGGTGCAGATGGTGACGATGGTGGTGGTGATGATGATGATGATGATCCCGATGAAGTCCAGCTTGATGATGGTGTTGATGGCGATGATCTCCCCTCTTCGGGAAGGAATTCCCCTGACAGAAATCTGTCTGCCGGAGAGATCTTTCTCTCTCGGTGTTTTCCGCCCCGCAGAGGCAGCGGAATCTTTCTGTGGTCGCTCCCCGAGTCTTAGGGTTTCAGGAGGTTGATATACGCCAGAGGAGAGAGGCTGGAGTGGGCCAGGGCAGCCACACCACTCCCAGGCGCGGCCTAGGCCTGCCCGCGCCATGGGGTGGTGTGGGCCCCCTGTGGCCCACCTCCACTCCATATTCTGGCATCCTAAGTCTTCTAGAAAAATAGGATTTTCCATATATTTTTCCGGATTTTCTGATCTTCGCGAATTTTGCCTCCAAACAACACCTTTTCCATCAGAATCCTGACTGCAACGGTCCATGCTCCAAAAGTCATCAACCATGCAAAAAAATGAAATAACATAAGTATCACCTCTCAATATGAAATATATCAATGAATAATAGTGAATTAAGACATAGAATAGTGATGCAAAATGGACGTATCAACTCCCCCCAAGCTTAGACTTCGCTTCTCCCAAGCAAAACTGAGCTCAATAAACATGACCTCGGGTTTATGGAGTGAAGAGTCGATAAAAGAATACGGACAAGAAGCATCGCATTCATCAAATACATAGATCATAATAGAAGACAACTCACTATTATATAACTCAACTTGCAATGAGTAAAGGAAACACAATAAAGATACATAAAGTGAATCATAATTGGTAATGGCAAACTTAGCTCTTGGTCGAAGAATAGTTGATAATTTGCTGGAGTTCACAAATAGATGGCTTTTTCAATGATAGCTTTCAAAGTAGTAAACATCAAGATAAGAGCAATGTGCAAAGCAAGGAACATAAGACATGATTGAATAAATCATCATATGAATGAAGGAAACACAACGACTCAAAATACTTGCTGAGATAGAAGGGAGTAGGTTTACTGACTCAACTACAAAGTAAAAGAAAGGCCCTTCAAAGAGGGAAGCAGGGATTGCAAGTCCCATAAAGAGCTCCCAAAAATTATGATACTTACTAGATTTCAGCTCTCATTGACCCTATCATAGGCATCTTTAGGTGATTAAGGTTAAAGTGACACAACTAAGAGGATATGCTTGACAAGTTATAAGTTGAAATCTCATGCCCCTTACTTATGAGTACCGATCCTCATGCTACTCAACTTCAGTCACGAGCAAGCTCTTGCCATTGTAAATACATACGTATCATTGAGAACCGCCAACAGGGTACCCCTTACACATGACACAGGAGCTATCCCATAATAAAAATGACAAGGCAAGCAGACAATGAGCATCTCAGCGATCTTTTTATTTGCTATTTGCATAGGTTTTTATTTAGGATGCTTCATAGAATGCTCACTATAGTTATGCTGCAAGTTTCCACCATGATTAGGCATGGCTTAGGCTAGCGGCCCAGGCGTTTCTCTAACACACATATAAACTCCATGATCTTACAAGTTCCACTTTTATTTCACACCGCCGGGATCCATAAGCAAAAGAACATGATATCAACTAGGTACAAGTACCAATGAAGTGTTGAAAGCGGTCCCCATGATACATGGTTCGGCTAACTTCAACTCATAAAGCGCAAGCATATACGCAACAAAGAAGGACCCAATGTTTCAAGTTTATTAAATGCAAGAAAGTAAAGTGTGCCATCAAGTTCGTGAGAGCTTTAATCACTAATTTTCACATAACAAGTTTAATTTGGGAGGTAGATAAAACAAGAATTTACTTGGAATAGCAATAATGCTAATAGGTAGGTATGGTGGACAGAAATGGCAAAGGTTTTGGTTTAAAGGCGGTGGATGCACGAGAAGAATACCCTCTCAGTACAGGTTTTTGGCTAGCAAGGCTGGGTAGCAAGTATAAGAGTTGAAGGAAACAAACAAACATACAAGTGATAAAGACAAACATGCAATCTTCCTTGGAAGCACAAAAGATCTTAACTAGATAATACTAGACTTATGAGCAAATAAAGAAAGAAAGATGATGAAATTATTTGTCTTTAGAGTACTTCTATCTTTTTCTTTTCAACTCTCAAAAAGGTGTTGCTACTAACCAAGCCAGGTTTGCCAAAACCAACTAAATTAACTCAATGATCCCAAAGTGATACCAATACTAATAACAAGATTAATCATATAACCACGAATTGAAAACTAACATAAGCTATGCCAAAGAGTGAATGATAGAACTTCTCATTAATATTCCATAACAGCAACTCACATCAAGGGATACATATCTAACGAGAGAGGGGACACTTCCATAATGCAAACCATACTACAAAATAACTCCTCTATTCATGATATGACTCTACTAATAAGGTAAAAAGATAGAAGATAGTGATATGATACCGCGACACTCCCCCAAGCTTGGAACAAACCAAGGGGATGCCAAACCTGATGACGAATTACTCCTTTGGTGGTGGTGGTATCCTCTCATCTTCGTCCGTCTTCCAAGGTAAGGTCTTCCCATCAACAAAGGACATCGTGGTTTCCAACATCCTGAAACTTGCAGCAGCACTTATGAGTTTAAATCTAGCCTCATACTCACAGTTTTGATTTTGAACGTCATAGAACTATGCTTGCAGTTTGTTGGTTGTTTGGCAGAGTGAGAGGACCTCGTCTTTGAGTTCAGCAGTCTCCTTTTGGTGCTCGGTGATGAGTTCGGAACAAATCTTATGGATGATATCCACTTCGCGCTCCGCCATCTTCTTGTACCTAAAGACTTCTTGTTCCAATGCTTCCATCCTGTCCTCCAGACTTCCTTCACCTTTAGGACCTTGAACCTCTTTAATCCGAACCTCCCCACCTTCGACCAATAACTCCTTGGGATGAATCTTCAATTCTCTCATGTATGGGTTGATGATATCTTCCAAGGAATCTCCCTTAACTGATCCAGTGGAAGACATTGAGGCTACAAATCTGAGATTTTACCTGGCAGAAATAGATCGAAACAAAAACACGACGAAAACACGATATACAGACCTCAGGGGATCTGGGGGGTTATATATTACGAAGTTTCGTATCAAAAGGAAGGTACTAGGAGAAAACGAGTCGGAGGCGGAGTCCTAGGTGGCCTCACCACCTGGTGGCGCGGCTAGGGGTGGGCCCGCGCCATGGGGTGGTGTGGGTCACCCTGGCTCCGTTTCCGTCCCTTTTTCGCTTCGTAACTTTCCTTATTGACTGAAAACTGCAAAAATATAGTTGGATAGTATTTTCGTGGAACTTTTCTTACCAGAACTGTTACCTATTTGAAAACAGACTCTGCAGGTCTCTGAATTTGGTATCTAGTGGATCCTTCCAGAGTCATCTTTTGAATATCAATATCTTCATCTTCATACAATTATTACTTGAGTCATAAAGCCCTTCTCTTCCTTGTTACACTGTTATCTCCACTTCCTGGAAAAAAAATCACACAAAACTTCACACAGTTCTCATTAGCAACATTAGTATAAGTGAAGTGATAAAACCTTTTGAGTCCAACTTCAACTGAAAACCATCAAAACAAAAGCTACTATAGCAACTCCTTCCGAAAACCCAAAAAGAATTCAAAAAGGAAATCGAATAAAGAAGCAAAATGCAAGATTGGCAAAATCTATCAAAACAGACCAGCAGGTAAAGATCAATTTTTTCGAAAATCTTCTGTTGCTCAAATCAAAAAGTGAAAAACTAATGAAAGTTAAATAACAACCTGGGTCAGAAGCACAAAAAATTACATCTCAATCCGACATACAGAGATCTCTCACGAATTTTTACGGTGAAGCACAAAAATCTGTTTCGGGACAGCAACTTCCCCAAATCTTACTTCTCTCTCATTAGAGGTTGATCTTGACACAAAAACCAAACAAAACGGATAAGGAGCGGTTATTACCAAAGTAATAACTTCCAAGACTCAAAGAAACAAAAACCAAACTAGAAGCAAAAACAAATTGGGTTGTCTCCCATAAAGCTCTTTCTTTATAGCCTTTAAGATGGGCATGATAATTTTGAAGAAGCTCTCATAGGGATATGAATTGAAGTGAAAGAGAGAATTAAGAAGCAAAAACACACACATTTAAGTCTAACCCACTTCCTATGCAAGGGGATTTTGTAAAGAAACAAGTTATTGAAACCAAAGGCAACTTGCATAAGAAGGCAAAAGAAGCGCAATATAAAAACTTTCAGCGTAAAACGAGGAAACTTGATATTATTGAGATACATAAGAACACTTTTCCCTCTCTCATAATAGCTTTCAGTATCATACATAAACTTAACAATATAGCTATCACAAGGACCATCATAGCAATGATCACTTATTCTAACAGAAAACACAGGAATACTAGCTCTCATAACACTACTTTGTGAAACAATATTAGAGGTATCTTTACAAAGGATAGTGTGTCCCTCTTTTTCATACTTAGTGACAAAGTTTTTCACACTTGCTACTATAGGTTCATCAACCATTTGTTTATCAGGTTCAACAGCTTTACTAGTACTTTCATTAACCATACTAGCTATCATAGAATGTTCCTTTGCCTTAACTGGAAAAGGCATTTTCTCAATATAAGGTTCAGGTAAAACATGATTAGCAGTATAAACTTCAGTATTTCTTGCAGGAACACTCTTAGCAATATCTTTATAAGGTTCATGATACTTATTCTAGTTCTTTTTAGGCACTTCAATATAGGAAGCAAAAGCCTTAAAATAAGAAGAAATGGCTTGAGAGTCTAGACCATAAGCATTTTTAATATTTTGAAAGTCATCAGTTCCCATAAAAGATTCTATGCATTCATAATCATAATTTATACCTGACTTTCTACCTTTGTCATTCTCCTATGCTTCAGCATTGTCTTGAATACGATCTAGAAGGTCCCATTTAGCTTCTTCTTTCATACGAGTGAATGATCCAGCACAAGAAGCATCCAATAAATCTTTATCATGTAGAGGGAGCCTTGCATAAAAGTTATTGATAATAATATTGTTGGGGAGCTCATGAATGGGACATTGAGCATTAGTAACTTCAATCTCCCCCAAGCTTGAGCTGTACTCTCTCCATCAAGAGGCCAAAAGTTGTATATTTGATTTCGATCTTTATGAATCTCACTAGGAGGATAAAACTTTGAATAAAAGAGAGGCACTATTTCCTCCCATTCCAGAGCTTGACCATTCTTCAGCAGCTTATACCATTCCTCAGCTCTTCCTTTCAGCGATAATAAGAATAACTTCTTCTTAACTTAATTTGTAGTAATACCTGCACACTTGAACAACCCGCATAATTCGTGTATAAAGAGTAAATGATCACCGGGATGGACAGTTCCATCCCCAACATAATAGTTATCCATAACACGATCAATAATTCTTGTAGGTATTTTGAAAACATCTTTGTCAACAGGTGGTGGCTTATCTACTACCTTAGCAGTGGTAGTAGCATTACCAAATAATAAACTCAGCGAATTATCCATAACGAAAATAGAGCAACTAGCAAAAGTAAACAATACTCACAGTAGAAGTTTCCTTTACCAGTTCCACTCTCCAATAGCGCTTCACTCCCCGGCAACGGCGCCAGAAAATAGTCTTGATGACCCACAAGTACAGGGGGTGTATCGCAGTATTTTTGATAAGTAAGAGTGTTGAACCCAACGAGGAGCAGAAGGTGCTGGCTAGTGGTATGGATCAGGAATTCTCTGCAAATACTTAGCAAACGGATTTTTAGGGGTTTTTGATAAAGCAAGTAAACAAAGTACGAGTAAACAAAAGACAGTAGGAATAAATGCAGCAAGTGGCCCAATCCTTTATGCAGCAAAGGACAAGCCGGTTGTATTTCTATAGATGACCAAACGTTCTCGAGGACACATGGGAAGACTGTCAAGTGCTTTCGCTTCATATAGTCGATTAATCTTTTTTAGCTTGCTAAGTGTTGTGTGGGTGAACCTGTGCTAATGTACCGCCCCATCCAAGACTAATACATACTTGTGATTATACCCCTTGCAAACATCCGTAAGTACAAGAAAGTAATAAGGTAGAAACCTAACCACAACTTTAAACTCTAAGACCCTTACGTCCCTTGTGCAATGGTTTCCTAACGGGGGTTCAGGTTTCTGTCACTCCGGCAACCCCTACGATTAGTAGCGAAATACACAATGCATTCCCCTAGGCCCATATAGGTGAAGTGTCATGTAGTCGGCATTCACATGACACCACTAGAAGAAGTACACCACAACTTAAATAACAATCTATTGAATCTTTCTCAACACAACTCCACTACTAACAACAAGACTTCTCCCATGTCCTCAAGAACAAAACGAACTACTCACAAGACATCATATGGATCATGATCAGAGATGGAATAATGATGTATAACAAGCTGAACATAAACAATAATTCAACAGTTCACTCAATAGCATCAACTACAAAGAGTAATCAACACCAGAAAAGTTTCTCCTATGAACTAATGCAAGATTCAACTCAATTGTTACAACAATATGGAGATGGTGATGAGGGTGCTGATGGTGATGATGGTGGTGATGATGATGATGATGATCCCGATGAAGTCCAGCTTGATGACGGTGTTGATGGCGACGATCTCCCCTCCCTGGAAAGGAATTCCCCCGGCAGAAATCTGTCTGCCGGAGAGATCTTTCTCTCTCGGTGTTTTCCGCCCCGCAGAGGCGGCGGAATCTTTCTGTGGTCGCTCCCCGAGTCTAAGGGTTTCAGGAGGTTGATATACGCCAGATGAGAGAGGCTGGAGTGGGCCAGGGCGGCCACACCACTCCCAGGCGTGGCCTAGGCCTGCCCGCGCCATGGGGTGGTGTGGGCCCCCTGTGGCCTACCTCCACTCCATATTCTGGCATCCTGAGTCTTCTAGAAAAATAGGATTTTCCGTATATTTTTTTGGATTTTCTGATCTTCGCGAATTATGCCTCCAAACAGTACTTTTTCCATCAAAATCCTGACTGCAGCGGTTCATGCTCCAAAAGTCATCAACCATGCAAAAAAATGAAATAACATAAGTATCACCTCTCAATACGAAATATATCAATGAATAATAGTAAATTAAGACATAGAATAGTGATGCAAAATGGACGTATCAGAGATATGGAGAATGGCAACTTGGAGTGAGGAAGAACGGAACTACGGCCGTGGCTGAAGGTACACCGGCTTGATCTCCCTTGGCACCATGTCGATATGCTCGTGTCCATCTTCCAGATCGGTCACCACGATATATACAAATAGAAAAACAAACAGATCAAAAGCCGCCTGTGTGACCCAACAGAGTACCTCAGTTGAAAAAATCCACCAACGGATTATGGGAATCAGGAAGAGGCGTAGTATTTGAACATATTACCCATAAAACTGAGACGTAGTATTGAACATATTACCCACAAAACTCGCACAATGTTCACCTCAGTCGCACATAGAACCATGTCAATTCAAGTATGGACTAGTAGTTCTACAAAACATTGTGATAGTTTTTCACGAGATTTGACTATGATCCAAGTCTGGCAGAAATAAACTAGAAATTAGAGGCTCTTCTAATGTGGTAGGCTTCAATATCCGACTGCTCCAAATCTGGATTATTCAAATAGAAATTCCATAAATCAAAACAATACAACCCATAATCATGCCTTACAAACCAGTAGGCCTGCACCAGTAGGCTTTGAGGAAATGCATAATCACTGAATCATCGGGTCCAAACGAATTTGGATGAGTTCGCCCTGAGCACCTAACACTGAAGTGTGCTCGTGTAGTTATCTCATAATAGTACAAGATACCTGATTGGAGAAAATAAGCTAGAATCTCAATTTAGAAGAACAGATCATCTCCCCAGTTCGGCTTCTGTTGTCGAGCACACAGCAGGACAACTCCACATCTTTTTTGATGGAAAAGGTTGAAACCTTTCAAGCTGCAAAACATGAAAATGCATGATTTTCTCATGAATGTTGTTCAAAAAACAAGATGAAGTTTTTCTACGTAGATCGAGTATATATGAAGAAGTTAGCATTGTTAATGTCTATTTCTATAAATTTGAAGAAAGAATTCACTCCTTACACAATACTCCCTCCATCCAAAATATAAGGCGTCTAAGCTTTAGTCAAAAGTCAACATCTTTTAAATTTGACCAAATTTATACAAAAAAATACGAATATCTACAATATTGAATGGACATATTAGGAAGCTATACTTTATGGTAATCTATTGATATTTATTTGACATTGTGGATGTTTATATTTTTACATATAAATTTGGTCAAACTTAGAATAAGTTGACTTTTGACTAAAACTTAGACGCCTTACATTTTGGGACGGAGGGAGTATTTTATAGCCCTCTACTGGACCTACACACTAATACAAGTTTCTTTTGGGTCAATCATGCTCGAAAAAAACCGTATATATGAAGAAGACATAAATAGGTTTTTTGTTTTAATAAACGAAAAAGTCCAAACAGGAGGTTGTGCGTTTAAAAAAAACAGGAAGTAGTGCACACGGACACATCTAGCTAAGTGAAAGTGTCCCATCTTGATGCCAAAAAAAGGCACCAACATACTGCAGGTCCAGATTTAACAAAGAGATGAGAGGAAGGATGGACAATTGTCAAGCCATAGTTAATTATCCTCTATGTATATTGTACTACCACTTCCCAGTCCCATTGCTATTTATAAAATAAAATAATTTAACCAAGTTAGCTAAATCCTAAATGGCTAGCAATCAGCACTTCAGCAGAAATTACCAAGGGAGGCAGTGGACTATCTCACCTGTCCATCGTGTGACCGAGACGGCCATGGCGAGGCGGTTGACGAAGGGGGCGTCCACCGGCCAGGACGGGGGCGGTGGGCGCATCCGCACGTGGGCGCCTGGCCGCAACCCCGTCTTCAGGATTAGGGGCCGGGTGCGACTTGCAAAATGTAGACCTGAGTTTTTTCTAACTCAATATCCAATAAAATGAAATCATATGTTTACTTAATTGTATAATTATAGAATGTGGCCGGTGGACGCGTCCACACGTGGGCACCTGGCCGCAGCCCCGTCTCCAGGATTAGGGGGCCCGGTGCGACTTGCAAAATGTAGACCTAATTTTTTTCTAACTCAATATCCAATAAAATGAAATCATATGTTTACTTAATTGTATAATTATAGAATGTGCTATTTCGTACAATGTTCAGAAATATACCAAATATTCATTTCAAAAGAGCGAATATAGCACTCAAGTAACTAGATGCCATTCTACAACATGATATTTATATACGAAACAATGTAGAAAAGTGTGCTAATAAGAAGAATGTACAAAATAGTCAAATCATATTGTAAATAACTCTAAAATGAAGAGCACAACACGACTTTCAGTCTCACCTTAGAAACCTCAAAGTGGAAACATGAAAATATTGAATAAGAACCTCGCTTACCTCCCATAGCCAAAAAACAACAATTACATTTTCAGTTTTCAGGTATTATCTAGGCACGCTTAGCAAATCAATATAATGTGCAATTGTAGCAAAGTTGAGAAGCAGTACATCTACTTTCTTGAATGATTTAACTGAAAAACAACTACTGTATTTATTTTATAATAACCTGAGGAGTGAAATCGTATTTCCCCACCACATCACTGAACAATTGCCTGCTTGCAGGGAACATGTACCGACACTTGATCTTTCATGCATGGAATACTCATAGGATAGAACAATCTTTCGGATCAATACCTTTGGGGTAACCATGGTACCAGCTCACCCAGTATACGGCAGACTTCAGAGTAGCAGAGCTACTGCCCTCTGCCTGTTGATGGATCTGATGGCAATTGCAAGAACACAAAGAGGAACAAGAAGATTAGAAGACAGCAGACCGGCCGGACGGAACGCGAACACCTCGACCGGGCTGCCTGACCGCGGTCGGCCGTCGAAGGGGCGTCCACCGGCCAGGGCAGGGCGCCGAGGCGGAGGGCGGTCAGCACGTCCGCACGTGGGCGCCTGGCCGCGGGTGGCTGTCGAAGGTGTCGTCCACCGGCCAGGGCAGGAGCGCCGAGGCGGGGGAGGGGGGGGCGGTGGGCGCGTACGCGCGTGGTCGCCTGGCAGGGGCTGGCCCAGCTCAAGTCAAGGGTATTCAAACTGAATACCCAAAATTATTTATAAAGTTTCTGCAATGTATAAACAAAATATTAACAATCTTATAGTGAAACAAAGGATGTAGTAGCTCAACTGGTTAGGAACAATTGGTTGAACCTTTTGGTTTGGGGTTCAAACACCCATGGTTGCATTTATAAACATAACTTTATACTAGTAAGTTGTACGTGTCTTGCACGTGAGACTCAGATAATAGACGTATGACATATCATCACTATATAAAAAAGGAAGAAGATTCTAGTATGATGGAGAAGTGTGTTTTGAGGTTTGTGCATAGCATTCATTATGCCAAAGACTATCAATAGAATCTTCTAGATGCTAGAATAGAAAAGAAGATCCAACGGCTAGAAATGCTGGGATTCGCGAATCTTGATCCAACGGTCAACATTCAAAGTTATTCGTACACTATATAATGGTAAGATATTTTGAATACCAGCTCTTAAAATTCTAGGCCCGCCCCTGTCACCTGGCCGCGGTCGACCAGCCTGTGGTGGCGGCGGCGCAGCCCGCTCCTTTCCAGCGATGCGAGGAACTGAGGAGAGACCAACATCGATTTGGTATGGATAAGTTAGTTCTACTAGGGTGTTTTTGCAATTATCCCAGAAGAGAAGGTTTGACCCGGCTCGAATCTCCAACCGGCAACTGACGGCTTATTAGACTCCGGCACGTACCAGCGCCGGTAGAATCGCCGGGTTCCGCCATGCACCTCGTAAGTCGGACCACCATACACTGATCCACTCTTTTCGCTCGTGATTCCTCTTTCAGTCTTTCTCTGATGTTTCTTGTGGCTTTTATTTAGACAGAAGGCAGAAAAATAAAGCCCCGAACGGCCAGAGTTTACAAATGCTTGAGCCTGGAGGCCCTTGTCAAGTACCACTATCTGATCAGAGAAGAAGTGGAGCCAGTGAAGGAACATCACAGGAGAGATCCATGCCATCATCAAGCTCCAGGGCCAAATTGGCGCAGTGTCATCCGTGTCCATCTCTAGAGAAAGCACACCCTGAGCACACATGGACACTAGGGTGGCAAGCGGGACGGGTTGTGGGTTGGGCATTTTCTGTAATCATGCTTTAAATCTGCTAGCTTCTGCGGCTTCTATTTGCCTTGATTTAGTTTTGTGGGACATAAAGCGGGTGCCGCCTGCCACCCTAATGGACACCGACAAATAGGCTTGCCAAGGAGGAGAATGCGCATTGCGGCCCCATCAATCCGCCACATATGAACACACCGCCGCCCGCATCACCAACCACAAAGCCAGCCATAAACTGCCGGGAAAGATCACCACCGAAGATACGAGGAAGGAATGGCGACGATCATAAGGAGCACAACCAAGTCTCTCATAGCTTGGCTTACCACCAGAGTGTTGATGTCGTCGGCCAAAGATTTCCCCCGGTTAAGAGCCCCACCTCCCAACATCCCCACCAACCACTAGAAGGGGCAGAGCTGAAGTCTAGGGCCAGGGAGGTGAGACGAGTTGCGCAAGGGGTGTACCCATCTTCAGATCAGGAACCGAAATCACAACGGGATGGCCTAGGAACCGTGCGCCTGCCCGTTGCCGCCTCGCCTCCCGCATAGCCAAGGCACACCATCTGCAACACCAACCTCGCCACCGCCGCTAGGTCAACGTGTCCCTCACCTCGAGAGGCCGTCGCCTCAAGTCTAGGAGCTCTCCACCACATGTTAAAGGAGGGACAACCTCTCCGCCCCTTCCTCAGCGACTGCGAGGGCTTGTCTGACGGCTACATCTGGTGGCGGAGGGCGGGGTAGGGATGGATTCAGTGCTAGGGTTTGGACCCTCGAGTCGCCTTTGAAGGCACGACGCGAGGGGTGGTGCAAAGTATAGATGCAATGTGTTGATTACTTCATTGATTTGTTTGCCGACCATGTTTCTCATGGCTACAGGGTCTTTCTCTGTTGTTTTGATCCATATGCAATTTCTGATCACTCAATCGGTTGGAGTAGCCATGCCGCGTTGGTGCAAATTTCTTTTGCTCTATTTTGATTTATGAATACCTTATGCCATGTTGACTAGTCCATTCATCTAGAACTTATAACATCTCAGTTTTAGTTAATACTAATTAGGGTTTGTTGTGCATTCATGAACATCATATATTTTGTTAAGACAAAAAAATGCAAACAAGAAGAAATGCAAAACCCTAAACGCTAACCCTCTCTCTCTCTCTCTCTCTCTCTCTTTGAAAACCTCCCAAATGGTTTGATATTTTGAAAAAGGAACCCACAATATTTCCATAGTTTTACAAGCCCTCTGATATTTTTGAAATGATCAAAAACAATTTTGTTTTGAAATGAGAAAGAGAAAAGGAGAAAACAGAAAAAGAAAAAGAATTTGGAAAGAAAAACCTAATCCTAACCTAACTAGGTCGGCCCATTTCCTCTCCATCACTACCTGCCGCCCGCGTGCAGCCCGCAATAGCCCACCCGGCCCATACCCTTTCGTCCCTCCTGTTGTCTTCTTCCTTCAGCCAGGCAGACACCTGCGTGTCACCGGCGCCGCCGCTCCCTCTGCGTCACGATTTGTACTCGCCGCCTCCCTAGCAGGACAAGGATAAGACCACCTCTGCAGTGCCCTTCTTCCCCTGTTCCTCTATCCCTTCCATGAATCCTCCATCTCTCGTTCCCCTCGGACCCAAACCCTAGCGCCTGCAGTACCCGCCCGTCGTTCCGAGCTGCCCCGTGCCCAGACGAGCACGCCTAGAGCATCGCCTGGTCTCCCTTTTCCTCCTCATAGTCGTGCGCTAGCCGGGAAGGCCTCCGTTCAGAGAACCGAGCCGTCATTTCCAACTCCGGCTGTCGCTCTCCGCCATCGATTCAGCTCCGTCGCGCTTCCCCCGACCTCGCCGAGCACATGGTAATCACCAGGGTGAGCTTTAGGTTCCTAGGAACCTCTCCACGCCTCCCCTCCCTCTCTAGTTCGACCTAGCACCGAACGCCGTCGTGCGCCTCCGCTGGTCACCGTTGCGCAGCTCGCTCCGGTGACCCAAAAAGGGTGGTACCGCCTCCAAATTTCTCCTTCTGCGCACCTGCATCGAATACCCCTACCCCGTGTCCCCGTGCGCGCTCCTGTGCCATCCCCGTCGACGACCTAGGAAGGTTCCCATCGCTGACGTCGTACTGACGTCATCATCAGCAGGCGCACGGTCAGCCCGGTCAAACCGGTCGTGGGCCTCTCCCCTGCTGAGGTGGCATGGGGCCCTTCTGTCAGCCTCTCTAGCTTGGGTAGGACGAGTACAAAAGGGTTTTCCCTATTTTGGTTAATAATTTTACAAAAAGTTTAATATTGTATAAAATCAATAACTTTTAATCCATAAGTCAGAAAAATATGTATAATATATTAAAATATTCAGAAAAATAAGATCTACCTTTTAAAACTATATAATCATGCATTGTTAAGCAACTTTAATAACAAGTTTAATTATAGGAACCAAATGACCCCGTAGGTGATTCTAAGGTTTCCCTGTTTTAGGGTTTAACCCCTCGGACCCTGTTTAAATTGTCAAGCATGCCTTAGGATTATATTTCAGTACTATTTAACTTGTCATATCATCATTTTTCTTGAGCATTGCATCGATGCCATGTGTTGATTGTTTCTCTTTCTTTCTAGTATTTGGTTCTTCTCGGTAGAATATGATATCGAGATGGAGACTAAAGACAGAGATCAACACCATCAAAGCTCGAAGACCAATACTTGACCAACTATAACCAAGTCAATTACCAAGTGTCTGAATATTTGCTTATTGGTTATCAATGGTTAAAGGCAAGCATAGCCTCACCATAATACAATCTTATACTTTCAAAGTATTTCAATTCTTGCCGTGATGCATATGATTCTAATGTGGTCTTTTATCGATACATAGAGTATCCTATCTATTGCATTACTCCCTTTGAGATTATATTACATAATCCAGTGCTCCTAGAATAACTAGGTTTAGCTTGTGTGCACTGCTAGAGCTTATATCTATGTCCTGCTTAGCCATGCTTAGCTATTGAGTCTCGTTCATCCAGATAAGGTATCAACTGCAGAGAATATAGTATGATAGGATAACAAGGTATGAAGGTGATATGAGGTTAAAGATTCTAAGACTTGTATGGGAGGCCATGGTGGGATGTCATTTTTGTAGTCCCATGCTCACCACCACTAGGAACTGAGTTCTTGTCTTTGGAACCGAGACGAGCGTACAGCCACACAGGGCTTGGGAACCCTTCGACTCACTAACTTGCCTAGTATATTCCATGAGTCACATAGTTCGGGCGTTCCATTCGACATATGCATTTTGGTTGTTCTCAAAGGCGATGAAGGAGGTGCATCATAACAGGTAGGTAAGCATGGTCAGGGTTGCTTGGGGTCGATAGAGCCCTTGGTGAACGAACCTCGTCTCACATATCTAGGTACCGGCTTCGGGATTTGACCCATTACGACGAAACCCTCCTTAGACTCATGGTCTTGGCGAAAGCAAGGTAAAGGTCATGGTCAACCACCCTCTGCCAACCTTCCAAGGAAAAGGGTTAATCTATAGTGGCATTAAGGGTCCGTTGGTACGTGTGGGTAAAGTTGTACACCCCTGGAGGGTTAAATCTTTTCGAAAAGCTGTCTTAAAGGTTATGAACGCTTGGTGACTAGATTCTAAGATCATAGAGAACTTTAACCTAATTGTAAAACTTAGTAGATCAATGTGTGCTTAAGGATGCTTCCTCATGGGTACGAGGGGGTGATCCTAATTGAGAGATGATACTGATGATTTGGTGGATATCGAAATATGATGATAATATTTTGGAGATGTCGCTCTCTTATCCCCTTTTAAAATGTTTTGATTAGACGATATTCTACTCCTTCTCGTTTTGGAAACAAAGATAGGTTCGTGCAAAATAGCTCCACCAGCCATAAGTCTTGCGGATTACACCATGTACTCAGTCTTGCTTTGTTGATACTTTTGTAGCAGATTGAGTGATCCCTTGAAGATGAGTTCAGTAGGACATCGACACCGACGAGTAGCTTGGGGTTCCCGACCAGCAGCCTAGAATCTATGGGTTGGAACGTCATCGTTATGCTTCAGGTCTCTTAGGTCATTTGTTAAGTTTGCTATACTTAATAGCACAATTTGCCTTCCGTTGTTTGATGTTTATGGTCAGTGACCTCTGCTTGTAATATTTTGATTCTATGCTCAGTTATGAGCTTACTGTAATAATTTTTGTGTCGTAGGGTCACTGTTGTGTTACCGATTCTCTCACTGGATATCCTCGAGCTCTAGGTTATGCTTATGTCAGACTACGGTATGGAATTTGTTTAATCCTGATCCCGGAGGTGTCACTGAACTCTTAATTGATATGATATAATGTGCGCTAGTATTTTATATAGTTTGTTATGCCTTACATTGAATGACATAATTTCACAGTAATTGGACATTAAAGCAAGAGATTTGCAAGGCACAGGCTATCCCGATCAGCAATCTAAACCTTAAATCCTGGTGGAAACAGACGGTAGCCAATCTTCAGATAACTAAAAGGAAGAAGCTAAACAGGTTGGTCATCCTAGTCTCCTGGTTTATTTGGAGAGAGAGGAACAATCGGGTGTTTGAAAAGGCACACAAGACAACATGCCAAATCATCAATTAGATATAGTCGGAAGCTAGGTTGTGGGCGATAGCAAGTAGGGGTCATTTTGCTCTATATGTTCTATGTCTTGGCATCAATCTAGAGGATGGTTTTTTAGCAGGTTTTTTTTCATGTTGGTCAGGTTTTTGGTCGTTTGTTAATCCTTTTTGTACTATGATTCTCTATGCGCTCTCCTTTTTTTATTTTAATACCCACATGCACTTTAATGCATGGTTCCAAAAAAGAGATTTGCAAGGACCAGCATTAAGTAAGGTTGAATTCATTCTTTGTTTAGGATGGTGTCAACCGACAAGTCATTAATGTTATCCATTCTAGTTGTTTTAATTTCCCATTAGAGATAATTAGCACGGCTGTTGTTTTTTAGAATAATTAGCACGGTTGTTGTTTTTGAATAATAATTGTTTGAGAATGTTCTTGAATAATTAGCATAGTTAGAGAGTGTTCTTGAATAATAATTGTTGAATGGTATTTTTAATTCCATAACTAGATGGGGAGATTTTGTTGAATGGTATTGTAGAATAATTAGCACAGTTAGAGAGTGTTCTTGAATAATAATTGTTGAATGGTATTTTAATCAATGGTGAGGAAATCGGTACTAATCGGAATTCAGATGATTAACTAATTTAATCGGTCGGTTATCAATCGGTACAACCTACATCAATTAGCACCTAAAACACGTGTATATAAGAAAGAAATAGTATATGTGCCTTTATATTCCCAACCATACTAATCTAGAGCCCAAAACCCATTAAAACACATATGTTTCTCCTTTGACCTCTGAAGTTGCTCTTCTTCCACCACCTACCCAGGGTACTGGTTAGTGATGGCGGGAATCGAGCTCTTGGAGGTGGGAATCAAGCGGAACCTTCGCAAAACCTACTTCATTGGGACGGGCTAGCGGTTGGATGGGCGATGCGCTGAAAATTGTGCAAATTTTTGGACCAAGTGTAGTAGTTAATCGGAAATATACCTAGTAATCGGTCTATCGGAGCTATTAGTCAGGATAAAGGATTAACCAAAGGATTAGTGGTAATCGACATGGTTAGATCCCTAGTAGCGATTAATCGGCCTATTAATCGCTGATTCGGACGATCTTTGAACAGTGATTTTAATTCCATAATTGGATGGGGAGATTTTGTAATCTTTGTGATTTTGATTATCTAAGATACCCCTTTGATTTATAAGGATCTTTCATTTCTAAATTAGCATGGTTGTTGTTTTTTAGAATAATTAGCACGGTTGTTAATCTTGAAATGGTGCGTGCCTCTTAAAGTGTCTTTTATGATTTTGTTGGTGGTTGAACAAATAGTTTTACTAAGTATAAGTTGTCGCTGAAGGCTAGCAAAGTGGAAAAACGAATTAAAGGTCATTAAATAATACATGATGGTCATTAAAGAAACTACCAATATCATGGACATAGTTTTAGCGATGACAAATGTGGTTGTTAATGCTAGGATTGTTGTTATAGGCTCGGATTTGTCGACAACACGTCCTCCCATTGTTAGAAGAATAACGACCATGGAAGGTATTGAAGGGGTTTGTAGCATAAAATGATATTTTTTCTAAATAGCGCAACACTAATGCCAATATCTACTATGAGTTAATGTTCTAACAGAGAGAGAGACTTCGGTGACATACCCTTATACACTGAAAACATTTGATGTTCTCAAAGAACGTGGATGATGTAATCGTACTCATGGCTGATCTCAAGGTCGCGTTTCTCCTCACACAACGTTTAGGTGCCACAACTGGTAGCATCCCCATGGTTTTGCACACGTCTGGTACTCAAGAACCACTCCTGTTCTCACTGATCTAGCCGGGATTGTGGAAGTAGACCTTCTAAAACGAAATCCAGCAGCGCGACGACGTGCTGATATGGTGTCGTCTCCCATGCGCATAGTTATTCCTGGAACTGCAAGCACGAGAGACAAAGAGAGAGAGAGAGGTGGGGGAAATCCCTAAGGAAAAATGCCTTAGAAATTTCCCAATTATTAATTGATATATTCCCTCTTCCATGTGCTCACTTTATATAAGGGGAGGGGAGGGACTCCCACCTGCCAGCTGGCAAGGTGGGACAAAGGAGGAGGAGGAGGCCACGGTCAAGGGGGGAGGCATCGGCCGGGTGAGCCCTCCCCAACCCACACGTGGCCCAAGGTCGGGTGGGTGCCCTAGGGCGCCCCCCCACACACACACACAAGGGAAGTGGCCCATCAGGGAGGTTTTCCCAAAAATATTTTTTTAAGTTTATTATTATTATTAATTACATTAATTAATATAAAATTTACATTTGATATTTCCTAATGAATAAAAACTCCTTTTCAATCAATCCGAACTACTTTGGACCTTACCCTGCACCCTTTCGGTTTTCTCTCTTTTCTTCTTCTAGTGATTCCTATGATTCCAAAACGGTCTCCAAGCATTGTAGAACCCTTAAGTGTGTTACCCTATGGTTCGGGAACATCATAGACATGATCGAGACACCTCTATAATCATCAGAGGGATCTGCATACCCATAATGACCCATGTACATTCCATTATGTTATTGTTGTTTGAATGATAAACGTCGAGACCAATTCCTTTTGTTACTTTGATACATAACTTGGCCGAGATATGATCATGCATATCGACATAATTTGTTCAATCTCGTTGCCGACAAGTCTACTTATCTCGTTCTCGTGATATCACATCCTCGTGACCTAGCCATTCACTATAGCTTCTTGGATGCAATCTCACCGAGTGGGCCAAGTGTATCTTCCCGTCACGCGGGAGAACAAATCCCGATCTTGATGCATACACCTCAACAAATCCCTTTATAATACCTGATACACACCTTGATGATCACCCTGTTACGGTGTGACGGTTGATGCAGTCAAGGCAGCCGCGGGTGATAGTGATTAAACATGATCTCACAATCTAAGGAAAAGGTCACTTCGTTTCCTAATTATTGCAACAATGAACTATATGACTTGATCATTTAGTAGTACTTATATTGGGTAAGCGTTTCCATCATGCATTTCACTAATGACATGACCTCATTGTTAATGGCATAAATTCTCCATCATCAGGAAACCTTGAACATCAGTTGACCAATGAACTAGTTGAATGGAGGCTACTAAGGACTTGGTTTGTTTACATACCACATGTGTACCATGTTTCCGATTGATACAGTTATATCATGGTATAAATATACTATGAACTAATTGAGATATGATAATAAACACAATTTATTATTTGCCTCTAGGCCATATCTCCTTTAGTCTCCCACTTGCACTAGAGTATAAATAATCAAGTTGGATTTGTTACTAATCACAAAAACAGTATTACACAGTGTGGTTTTAATCATGCTTGCTCATGGAAAACATTCTGTCATCGATCTGTATCTATCAGATTCAGATGTGTTTGCAAATTGTGAATGTCATCTTATTTGACATTTATTCTATAATATCACATAATATTTCTTAAAGTATATGTTTGGCAGCAGAGTGAGACTTTTGTTTCCCCGTGTCTACAATGACATATGTTCAGTCAAGTGGACTTTCATGTATATTAGAAAGACGCTCAATTTTGAAAGTCAAACTTCCTGAGCCAAACCTACCGTACTTTCAATTTCTGAAGTAGTCATCTACTTCTATATGAATGTAGACCCTTAGGTTTCTCTAGATGCTGAGGATATGCTTAATTCCGGTTCAGTAATTTACTCATAAATCACTTTAGAACCTCGTTCTTTCAACTAAGAACATGGGTCACATTTTTCGACTATACAATACAGTTGTATGGAAGAACCAATGATCGAGGCATATGGGATGTAGATCATCCCTTTTCATTCCTTTATTTAAAACATTTTTGCGATACTGAGATTAACTCGATGCTCCATCTAGTTATACAAAGAAGAACATCTTTCTTGATTTTTCCTATTCTAAACTACTTCAGAATCTCAACTAGGACATTCTGAATTGATCTATCTCCATAGATTTTGAGGTTTAATATATGTTCAACTTCATCCTTCAAATATTTACTAACTTAAATATTATTAATACCAACCACATCATTCATAATATGTCATCTACATATATAAGAATGTTGTTTAAAACTCCCACTCGAATATGTAATCGATATATAAGAGACTAGGATAGTCACTCAACTCCTACTCAAATATGTCATCTACATATTAGATCAAGGAATTCCCATAGCTCCCACTAAAAATATTCCATCTACACATTAAGATCAAGAAAGCCATTTAGCTCCCACTCAATTGATGGTCTTCTCGATAATCGGTGTAGTTCCAAGATTCCTTTGATCATCTATCAAATCGAGAATTTCCAGCTATGAGACACTAGCATCCATATGATTTACAACACCCCTGCTTGTTGTACCAATTACGACCCTTCTTCAATCTAGACATTGAAGAATACACAGTTTTGACAATCTTCTATCAATTACACAAATTGAAATAATTGCTTAGTGTAAATCCAACAGACTCAAGCATCGCTACACATTGTAGTCAACTGTTGAATTTGTCAAGACACTCTTTGTGACAAATCGAGCTTTATGTCCTTTATTTAAAGTTTCATGTCTTCCTTGCAACTTTATAGTTATTGGGAAATATTATGTAACATCTTTACTTAATAAGATCTAGTAACATATTACTTTGCAATTTTAAATGTAACTTACTTTGGGATTTCATGACTCTTAGCCATTTATCGTACTTAGGTCCATCATCATTTCTTTGTAGTTCGTAGGTATGTCTTGTTCCATGAACATGACAAGTGAATCAACAATATAATTCCACAAATGATGGATTGTATTCTTAAATCCTACTTACTTTAGTAAAAGTACTTCGTTGAAACATTATGATCATTATCATTAGTTTCTCCTCTAGTTGTAGAGTTTTGTTTCAGAACTTATTATGTTACGCTACTCGACATTTGGAGGTAAGTTCAAATACCTAGCTTTGAGCTTTTATTTTCTTCCACTAACACTTTTATCAAGAAACTCCTTCTTGAGAAAACAATATATCGGCCAATAGGATTTGCCCCTTTTGGTTTTAGTTGTGGAATATGTATTCATAGTTACCTAAGAATACACTATAAAGATTCACCTATTCGTTATAATTTTAAATTATCACATAACTCAAAATCTCTAGAAACTCGAACTTGCTATAACTCATATGGTGTTGTTTCCACGAACTTTTGATGATTCCCTATTTTATAGTGAGTTTTTTGCTACTATTGACTTATAACTCGAAACTACTATGGTAACCCGGTAAGATATGATTTTATATCATATGTATCCAATACAATATGATTATGAGTTTAGATATATCAATACACTTTCAAAAATATCCAATCATCATAATTTGTGGAACATCTTTCACAAGTATTTTATGCCAAAATCTTTAACTCAAATACTAGTCACTTTGATCACATCGCAGAGACTCGTGTTCTTTGTTAAGTTTAATATCCAACTTTATTCTAAAAAACCTTGAACATTTCAAACGGTTTTAGTTTTATGTTCATTTAGTAAATACTCATATTTACTTAAATCCAAATTCATGTTTAAAAATTAATGATATTAACTATATTGATGAATTATAATACATCAATATCTACAATACTCAACAACTTAGCACAAATTCTGTTTTACCAGAAACACGGGGTTTTAGTCATCTTGCTGAACGAGGCATGGTTTTGCATGTGTCAAAAGATCGAATATCTAAAGACTTCATGCTTTCATCAATATGAGACTTATTACATGCACATGCCACCATGACTTATATAATAGTGTCATTCTTAACGATGTCATTATTAAGTTTGGATATCTTTTGTCTTTCAATGTTTTATAAATGCTTAAACCATTATCATCAAGATTAGAATAAGAATAACCATTCATAACATAAAATGTGACAACAATATAAATTATTCACAATAATAGAACACCTTATTTGTCACTGACTCATATGAATAACCGTCTCGCGATATACAAGACACACTAATAAGTTCACACATTCCAATCGATTACAAAAATTTATTCAAATTCTAAACTAATCTAGATGATAAATGTAGAGGAAGAAGTGTCGTCAACCATCAACATCTTGCTTGCCATCAACATGTTGTGTCTCCTCATCTCCTCCACGCAACTCTTAAGCAGAAGGTTCTGTTTTCACAAAACAAAACAAGTATCAAATTCTTAGTAAAGCCGCAACAAGTGTTTTGTGAGAAATACATTTACAAATTGTATATCATATAGACCTGCTCGGTCGATGATATCTCCTTTAGTGGGTGCTACCTTGACAGTTCTCAATTGTGCCATGAACGGTGAACGGTTCCTCTCTCATGACGTAGCCTTGGCGACATCTTTGTAGCTAGGAGGAAGCAAACGTAACACCCCATCTATCACAAATATGTCTGTCATCTAGTAGTCCGACAGAGAGTGACACATTCACCCACCTTTGTCGTCTCTGCTCCTTTTTCCACGAGATTATGAATGTGCCCCCGGGGCATGTTCCAAGGTATTCAAGGCCTGCTGGATATGGCGGGGGTCTCCTCCTCGTAAGGCGGCCTTCTGAAGGCGGCCTAGCCGAGGCTAGGTCCCGAGGCTCGTGGGGGGTTAACTGCCCCACACCTAGCTCGTGAGGCAACATGTCGTGGTCCCTCGAGACCCTAGAAACATTGTTGCTTAAATGGTGTGCCCGGGGACCGTTTGGGTCGTGGTACCCCAGTTACCAGAACCCCGACAGTAGCCCTCGAGCGCTTGTGGCGCGCGTGTCCCTTGATGGAGACAAAGGGGAAAGGGCTCAAACAGTCGGTGGGCCCTGCCACTTCCTAGGTCAACATTGGACTATCACTACACACATCCTGACCGCGGAAATGAATCGGCTGCGTGCCTTGGGAGTTGCTCCCCCATGATTTGACGACGCGTGGGGTGTGCCAGCGGTAAATGCCGTGCACTCAAGACCACGATGTGACCCTGCACCTTGTTTAAATTGGGGCATAGGTGTGGTGCCTTTTGTAGCCAGGGCCTCGCCCCTCCCCATGGTGCCCAAGCGACTCTCCGCTGTTGTTAAGGGAAAGTTCGTGATAGCGGAAGCGTAAGGGGCTCCGCCGGTGAAGAGCAGTTGTGGGCGGTCATGCGGGAGCAGCCACGGAGGCGTGGAGGTCGTGGTGCTGGTTAGGTCACCGCTTCTTTTTTGGCGCTGTGGAAGCAGCCGAAGAAGGAAAGCCGGTGAAATGCAGTCGTGGTCGCCCTCACGGAAGCGGCCGGAGGCATCATGACACGTGCGGTGAAGAATGAGGCGGCGGCTCGGAGCCTGCAGTACCCCTCCTTCTGCCTCCTCCGGTGGTTGTGAGCAAGGTTGAAGACGACCATAAGCCTGAGAGGGTTATCGATTTCATCCTCATCCTCTAGGACGTGAATTGGTTCGCGAGGGTGAAGCTTCCCTAGCACTTTGCCCTTGGAGTCACGGGCGACATTCCCGGAGGTGTGTTGCTGAGGCATTCTAGCGACATCGACAGGTGGAACGTGAACGTCGAGGTCCCCGCACCAGGTGAGATGTGCCTCACCGATGGCTAGGAGTGCTTCATCCACACCCACAGTATCGAGCGTGGATCCGTGTTGCGGTTCCGCTACACCAGTGGGGGAGGCTTCTCTGTATCGGTGTTTGATCCCCTGATGTGCCGTGTCGAGTACCCGCGCCACCTACAGAGGGTCTAAGCGGGGATCCTATCGTGGCCGTGGCCACGATGCCGGTGGTGCCCCACGGGTATTTTGCATGTGTGATATGTCATAGTGTTCTTAGCTCTTTGCCTCGTGGGCATGACTGCAATGAACATCTTTTAGCAAACTTCTCCGTTGATTATCTTCTTCTTGTGCGCTTTGTCAAGGCATGTTATGAGGGGCCAGCCCACGAGTAAGGCGGCATCAAGCACCAATTAGGAAAGGTCCGGTGAGCATCGTAATCCAATCGAGATGGCTGAAGTGCGTCACGATATTATCGCTCGGGTTCCCATCCCGCTACGTTACTGGTAGTACCAGGAAGGCGTCCTCTACTGCAGACGGAGAGCGGGTGCTAAGGAGGGGGTGCAGGTGACTCTGAGGCCCATCCATGCAGGGAGTACTCTCGAGGGTCCATATTCCTATGGCTCGGTGTAAAGAGGGTTTGTGGAGAGGCGTGGACCCATTCCCCGCCTTGTGTGCGTGCCTTTTGGTCGCGAGTGCCCTTCCACTGGGCTCTTGAAGAGGAACACACCCCAGGTCCTTATGCACTCTTTGACCGCTTAGGAAACGTACTTTTGAGGATGTGTTTCTATCCCAAGGACCCGTCATGGGGCTCGCGTGATTTTCTCTAGCTCTAGCTCTCCGGGGGAGAGGGATGAGAGTCCCGCGCTCGTCTGGATCATCGGGAGGGAGTGACTCCACGGGTTGCCTCCCACGTCCTCGAGAAAGGAGTGGTAGATTGTCCCAGGCTTTGGCAGTTGGAGGGGTTTATCCGTATGAACCACACTTCACATTTAGTTAGCTTCTTGAGAGTGAATCAGTAGGTTTTGTACGAACCTTGGCCGCTAAAGGGAGAACCCTGTTGGGTTGCCCCTTAGGTCTCTTGAGGAGGAGTCTGTAGGGAAACACGCATCCTGACGGACTCTCAAGGGGGGTGCTTCCAGGAGAGAGTATTCCCGTGAGTTTCCCCGTAGGTCTCTCGAGAAGAATACAGAAGGGCAACGCATATCTGGTTGGACCTTCGAGGAGGGACCGCAGGTGTAGCGTGAAATGGTGACCGCTGGAGGGGGTACCCTCATGAGCCACCATGTAAGCCTCTCGAGGAGAATACCGTAGGGCAAATGCTTATCCTATTGGTTCCTCAAGGAGGATATTGTAGGTCTAGCATGAAATAGTGGCTGCTAGAGGCGGGTACCCTCACGAGCCGCCCCGCAAGCCTCTCGAGGAGAAGACCGTAGGGAAAATGCTTATCCAGATGGCTCCTCGAGGAGGAGACCGTAGGTCTAGCATGAAATGGTGGCCGCTAGAGGGGAGTACCCTCACAATCTTCCCTGTAAACCTCTCAAGGAGAAGACCGCAGGTCAAATGCTTATCTTGTTGGCTCCTCAAGGAGGATACTGTAGGTCTAGCATGAAATGGTGGCCGTTGGAGGGGAGTACCCTCATGAGTCGTTATGTAAGCCTCTCGAGGAGAAGACCATAGGGAAGATGCTTATCATGTTGGCTCCTCGAGGAGGAGACCGTAGGTATAACATGAAATGGTGGCCGCTAGAGGGGGTACCCTCACGAGACGCCTTGTAAGCCTCTCAAGGAGAAGACCATAGGGAAGATGCTTATCATGTTGGCTCCTCAAGGAGGAGACCGTAGGTCTAGCATGAAATGGTCTACATTGTTTAGTTTCTGTGTATATATTGCACGAGGGTTTCAAGCACCAAGAGCCATGTCTGAGGTGACTTATCGCTAGAGCTACTCTGCAAGTTCAGAGCTCGACACTTTAGGCCTTGTCGTTGACGGGGAGTGGCCCAGCGGTGGCACCGTGCCTAGCCCCGCGCACGCGTGACATATGCAGGAGAACTTTCGCAATGCATGGTCAAAACATTTTCCAGGCCAAGAATAAGCGAATGGCAGGGTTGGCACAGGGCACAAGATCCAAAAGATAACTAGAGGGTCCAAGCTTATTACAATGTCACCGTGATCTGCACGGGGTCTTATAGGAGATAAGGATGTTGATGACCCACAAGTATAGGGGGTGTATCGCAGTATTTTCGAGAAGTAAGAGTGTCGAACCCAACGAGGAGCAGAAGGTGCTGGCTAGTGGTATGGATCAGGAATCTCTGCAAATACTTAGCAAATGGATTTTTAGGGGTTCTCGATAAAGCAAGTAAACAAAGTACGATTAAACAAAAGACAGTAGGAATAAATGCAACAAGTGGCCCAATCCTTTATGCAGCAAAGGACAAGCCGGTTGTATTTCTATAGATGACCAAACGTTCTCGAGGACACATGGGAAGACTGTCAAGTGCTTTCGCTTCATATAGCTGATAAATCTTCTCTAGCTTGCTAAGTGTTGTGTGGGTGAACCTGTGCTAATGTACCTCCCCATCCAAGACTAATACATACTTGTGATTATACCCCTTGCAAACATCCGTAAGTACAAGAAAGTAATTAAGGTAGAGACCTAACCACAGCTTTAAACTCTAAGACCCTTACGTTCCTTGCGCAATGGTTTCCTAACGGGGGTTCAGGTTTCTGTCACTCCGGCAACCCCTACGATTAGTAGCCAAATACACAATGCATTCCCCTAGGCCCATATAGGTGAAGTGTCATGTAGTCGACGTTCACATGACACCACTAGAAGAAGTACACCACAACTTAAATAACAATCTATTGAATCTTTCTCAACACAACTCCACTACTAACAACAAGACTTCTCCCATGTCCTCAAGAACAAAACGAACTACTCACAAGACATCATATGGATCATGATCAGAGATGGAATAATGATGTATAACAATCTGAACATAAACAATAATTCAAAGGTTCACTCAATAGCATCAACTACAAAGAGTAATCAACACCGGGAAAGTTTCCCCTATGAACTATGCAAGATTCAACACAATTGTTACAGCAATATGGAGATGGTGATGATGGTGATGATGGTGGTGATGATGATGATGATCCCGATGAAGTCCAGCTTGATGGTGGTGTTGATGGCGACGATCTCCCCTCTCCGAGAAGAAATTCCCCCGGCAGAAATCTGTCTGCCGGAGAGATCTTTCTCTCCCGGTGTTTTCCGCCCCGTAGAGGCGGTGGAATCTTTCTGTGGTCGCTCCTCGAGTCTTAGGGTTTCGGGAGGATGATATACGCCAGAGGAGAGAGGCTGGAGTGGGCCAGGGCGGCCACACCACTCCTAGGCGCAGCCTAGGCCTGCCCGTGCCATGGGGTGGTGTGGGCCCCCTGTGGCCCACCTCCACTCCATATTCTGGCATCCTGAGTCTTCTAGAAAAATAGGATTTTCCGTATATTTTTCCGGATTTTCTGATCTTCGCGAATTTTGCCTCCAAACAGCACCTTTTCCATCAGAATCCTGACTACAGCGGTCTATGCTCCAAAAGTCATCAACCATGCAAAAATAGATGAAATAACATAAGTATCACCTCTCAATACTAAATATATCAATGAATAATAGTGAATTAAGACATAGAATAGTGATGCAAAATGGACGTATCAACTCCCCCAAGCTTAGACTTCGCTTGTCCCCAAGCAAAACTGAGCTCAATAAACATGACCTCAGGTTTATGGAGTGAAGAGTCGATAAAAGAATACGGACAAGAAGCATCACATTCATCAAATACATAGATCATAATAGAAGACAACTCACTATTATATAACTCAACTTGAAATGAGTAAAGGAAACACAATAAAGATACATAAAGTGAATCATAATTGGTAATGGCAAATTTAGCTCTTGGTCGAAGAATAGTTGATAATTTGCTGGAGTTCACAATAGCTGGCTTTTTCAATGATAGCTTTCAAAGTAGTAAACATCAAGATAAGAGCAATGTGCAAAGCAAGGAACATAAGACATGATTGAATAAATCATCATATGAATGAAGGAAACACAACGACTCAAAATACTTGCTGAGATAGAAGGGAGTAGGTTTACTGACTCAACTACAAAGTAAAAGAAAGGCCCTTCAAAGGGGAAAGCAGGGATTGCAAGTCTCATAAAGAGCTCCCAAAAATTATGATACTTACTAGCTTTCAGCTCTCATTGCCCCTCTCATAGGCATCTTTAGGTGATTAAGGTTAAAGTGACACAACTAAGAGGATATGCTTGACAAGTTATAAGTTGAAATCTCATGCCCCTTACTTATGAGTACCGATCCTCATGCTACTCAACTTCAGTCACGAGCAAGCTCTTTTCATTGTAAATACATGCGTATCATTGAGAACCACCAACGGGGTACCCCTTGCACATGACACAGGAGATATCCCATAATCAAAATGACAAGGCAAGCAGACAGTGAGCATCTCAGCGATCTTTTTATTTGCTATTTGCATAGGTTTTTATTGAGGATGCTTCATAGAATGCTCACTATAGTTATGCTGCAAGTTTCCACCATGATTAGGCATGGCTTAGGCTAGCGGCCCAGGCGTTTCTCTAACACACATATAAACTCCATGATCTTACAAGTTCCACTTTTATTTCACACCGCCGGGATCCATAAGCAAAAGAACATGATATCAACTTGGTACAAGTACCAAATGAAGTGTTGAAAGTGGTCCCCGTGATACATGGTTCGGCTAACTTCAACTCATAAAGCGCAAGCATATACGCAACAAAGAAGGACCCAATGGTTCAGGTTTATTAAATGCAAGAAAGTAAAGTGTGCCATCAAGTTCGTGAGAGCTTTAATCACTAATTTTCACATAACAAGTCTAATTTGGGAGGTAGATAAAACAAGAATTTACTTGGAATAGCAATAATGCTACTAGGTAGGTATGGTGGACACAAATGGCAAAGATTTTGGTTTAAAGGAGGTGGATGCACGAGAAGAAATCCTCTTAGTACAGGTTTTTGGCTAGCAAGGTTGGGTAGCAAGTATAAGAGTTGAAGCAAACAAACAAACATACAAGTGATAAAGGCAAACATGGAATCTTCCTTGGAAGCACAAAATATCTTAACTAGAGAATACTAGACTTATGAGCAAATCAAGAAAGTAAGATGATGAAATTATTTTACTCTAGAGTACCTTTATCTTTTTCTTTCAACTCTCAAAAAGGTGTTGCTACTGACCGAGCTAGGTTTGCCAAAACCAACTAAATTAACTCAATGATCCCAAAGTGATACCTATACTAACAACAAGATCAATCATATAACCATGAATTGAAAACTAATATAAGCTATGAAAAAGAGTGAATGATAGAACTTCTCATTAATATTCCATAACGAAAACTCACACCAAGGGATACATATCTAACGAGAGAGGGGACACTTCCATAATGCAAACCATACTACAAAATAACTCCTCTATTCATGATATGACTCTACTAATAAGGTAAAAAGATAGAAGATAGTGATATGATACCGCGGCACTCCTCCAAGCTTGGAACAAACCAAGGGGATGCCAAACCTGATGACGAGTTACTCCTTCGGTGGTGGTGGTATTATTTCCTTAGTTGACGTGAGGAAATCTTCCAGCATCTTACGAAGCCTATCATTCTCCCATTGAAGCATGTCCACCTTCCTCTTCAAGTCTCGGTACTTATCGCAGAATTCTTTAGTGACTCGTAGGGCTTCCGTTGATGCAGGGCAAGTGACTGAAGGTACCAGCCCTTGCTTGGGGTCTCAGAGGTCTTCCTCCATAGGCTCCTTTGCTTTATCCTTGACGGACACCATTGTGCTTCTAAGTCTTCAAAGAGTATGTCCTGGCAGAAACAGATCGAAACAAAAACACGACGAAAACACGATATACGGACCTCAGAAGATCCGGGGGGTTATATATTACGAAGTTTCATATCAAAAGGAAGGTACTGGGAGAAAACAAGTCGGAGGCGGAGTCCTGGGTGGCCTCACCACCTGGTGGCGCGGCTAGGGGTGGGCTCGCGCCATGGGGTGGTGTGGGTCACCCCGGCGCCGTTTCCGTCCCTTTTTCGCTTCGTAACTTTCCTTATTGACTGAAAACTGCAAAAATATAGTTGGATTGTATTTTCACGGAACTTTTCTTACCAGAACTGTTACCTAGATGAAAACGGACTCTGCAGGTCTCTGAAATTGGTATCTAGTAGATTCTTTCAGAGTCACCACTTGAATAACATCAATATCTTCGTCTTCATACTCTTATTACTTGAGTCATAAAACCCTTCCCTTCCTTATTACACCATTATCTCCACTTCCTGGAAATTTCTTTCACACAAAACTTCACACAGTTCTCATTAGCAACATTAGTATAAGTGAAGTGATAAAACCTTTTTGAGTCCAACTTCAACTGAAAACCATCAAAACAAAAGCTACTGAAGCAACTCCTTCTGAAAACCCAAAAAGAATTCAAAAAGGAATCGAATAAAGAAGCAAATGCAAGAGTGGCAAAATCTGTCAAAACAGACCAGCAGGTAAAGATCATTTTTTTCGAAAATCTTCTGTTGCTCAAATCAAAAAGTGCAAAACTAACTAAAGTTAAACAACAACATGGGGCAGAAGCACAAAAAATTACAGCTAAATCAGACATACAGAGATCTCTCACGATTTTTTACGGTGAAGCACAAAAAATCTGTTTCGGGACAGCAACTTCCCCAAATATTACTTCTCTCTCATTAGAGGTTGATCTTGACACAAAAACCAAACAAAACAGATAAGGAGAGGTTATTACCGAAGTAATAACTTCCAAGACTCAAAGAAACAAAAACAAACTGAAAGCAAAAACAAATTGGGTTGTCTCCCGTAAAGCTCTTTCTTTATAGCCTTTAAGATGGGCATGATAATTTTGAAGAAACTCTCATTGGGATATGAATTGAAGTGAAAGAGAGCATTAAGAAGCAAAAACACACACATTTAAGTCTAACCCACTTCCTATGCAAGGGGATTTTGTAAAGAAACAAGTTATTGAAACCAAAGTCAACTTGCATAAGAAGGCAAAAGAAGCGCAATATAAAAACTTTCAGCATAAAACGAGGAAACTTGATATTATTAAGATGCATAAAAACACTTTTCCCTCTCTCATAATAGCTTTCAGTATCATGCATAAACTTAACAATATAGCTATCACAAGGACCATCATAGCAATGATCACTTATTCTAACAGAAAACACAGGAATACTAGCTCTCATAACACTACTTTGTGAAACAATATTAGAGGTATCCTTACAAAGGATAGGGTGTCCCTCTTTTTCATATTTAGTGACAAAGTCTTTCACACTTGCTATTATAGGTTCATCAACCATTTGTTTATCAGGTTCAATAGCTTTACTCATACTTTCATTAACCATACTAGCTATCATAGAATGTTCCTTTACCTTAACTGGAAAAGGCATTTTCTCAATATAAGGTTCAGGTAAAACATGATTAGCAGTATAAACTTCAGTATTTCTTGCAGGAACACTCTTAGCAACATCTTTATAAGGTTCATGATACTTATTCCATTTCTTTTTAGGCACTTCAATGTAAGAAGCAAAAGCCTTAAAATAAGAAGCAATAGCTTGAGAGTCTAGACCATAAGCATTTTTAATATTTTGAAAGTCATCAGTCCTCATAAAAGATTCAATGCATTCATAATCATAATTTATACCTGACTTTCTACCTTTGTCATTCTCCCAAGCTTCAGCATTGTCTTGAATACGATCTAGAAGGTCCCATTTAGCTTCTTCTTCCATGCGAGTGAATGATCCAGCACAAGAAGCATCCAATAAATCTTTGTCATGTAGAGGGAGCCTTGCATAAAAGTTATTGATAATAATATTGTTGGGGAGCTCATGAATGGGACATTTGAGCATTAGTAACTTCAATCTCCCCCAAGCTTGAGATGTACTCTCTCCATCAAGAGCCCAAAAGTTGTATATTTGATTCCGATCTTTATGAATCTCACTAGGAGGATAAAACTTTGAATAAAAGAGAGGCACTATTTCCTCCTATTCCAGAGCTTGACCATTCTTCAGCAGCTTATACCATTCCCCAGCTCTTCCTTTCAGCGATAATGAGAATAACTTCTTCTTTACTTGATCTGTAGTAATACCTGCACACTTGAACAACCCGCATAATTCGTGTATAAAGAGTAAATGATCACCGGGATGGATAGTTCCATCCCCAGCATAATAGTTATCCATAACACGATCAATAATTCTTGTAGGTATTTTAAAAACATCTTTCTCAGCAAGTGGTGGCTTATCTACTACCTTAGCAGTGGTAGTAGCATTACCAAATAAGAAACTCAGCGAATTATCCATAACAAAAATAAAGCAACTAACAGAAGTAAACAATACTCACAGTAGAAGTTTCCTTTACCAGTTCCACTCTCCAATAGCGCTTCACTTCCTGGCAACGGCGCCAGAAAATAGTCTTGATGACCCACAAGTATAGGGGGTGTATCGCAGTATTTTCGATAAGTAAGAGTGTCGAACCCAACGAGGAGCAGAAGGTGCTGGCTAGTGGTATGGATCAGGAATTCACTGCAAATACTTAGCAAACGGATTTTTAGGGGTTTTCGATAAAGCAAGTAAACAAAGTACGAGTAAACAAAAGACAGTAGGAATAAATGCAGCAAGTGGCCCAATCCTTTATGCAGCAAAGGACAAGCCGGTTGTATTTCTATAGATGACCAAACGTTCTCGAGTACACATGGGAAGACGGTCAAGTGCTTTCGCTTCATATAGCTGATTAATTTTCTCTAGCTTGCTAAGTGTTTTGTGGGTGAACCTGTGCTAATGTACCGCCCCATCCAAGACTAATACATACTTGTGATTATACCCCTTGCAAACATCCGTAAGTATAAGAAAGTAATTAAGGTAGAGACCTAACCACAGCTTTAAACTCTAAGACCCTTACGTCCCTTGCGCAATGGTTTCCTAATGGGGGTTCAGGTTTCTGTCACTCCGGCAACCCCTACGATTAGTAGCCAAATACACAATGCATTCCCCTAGGCCCATATAGGTGAAGTGTCATGTAGTCGACGTTCACATGACACCACTAGAAGAAGTACACCACAACTTAAATAACAATCTATTGAATCTTTCTCAACACAACTCCACTACTAACAACAAGACTTCTCCCATGTCCTCAAGAACAAAATGAACTACTCACAAGACATCATATGTATCATGATCAGAGATGGAATAATGATGTATAAAAATCTGAACATAAACAATAATTCAAAGGTTCACTCAATAGCATCAACTACAAAGAGTAATCAACACCGGGAAAGTTTCCCCTATGAACTATGCAAGATTCAACACAATTGTTACAGCAATATGGAGATGGTGATGATGGTTCTGATGGTGATGATGGTGGTGGTGATGATGATGATGATCCCGATGAAGTCCAGCTTGATGGTGGTGTTGATGGCGACGATCTCCCCTCTCCGAGAAGGAATTCCCCCGGCAGAAATCTGTCTGCCGGAGAGATCTTTCTCTCCATGTGTTTTCCGCCCCGCAGAGGCGGCGGAATCTTTCTGTGGTTGCTCCCCGAGTCTTAGGGTTTCGGGAGGATGATATATGCCAGAGGGGAGAGGCTGGAGTGGGCCAGGGCGGCCACACCACTCCCAGGCGCGGCCTAGGCCTGCCCGCGCCATGGGTCGGTGTGGGGCCCCTGTGGCCCACCTCCACTCCATATTCTAGCATCCTGAGTCTTCTAGAAAAATAGGATTTTCCGTATATTTTCCCGGATTTTCTGATCTTCGCGAATTTTGCCTCCAAACAGCACCTTTTCCATCAGAATCCTGACTGCAGCGGTCTATGCTCCAAAAGTCATCAACCATGCAAAAGTAGATGAAATAACATAAGTATCACCTCTCAATACGAAATATATCAATGAATAATAGTGAATTAAGACATATAATAGTGATGCAAAATGGACGTATCAGCTATAAAAGATGAGAGTTGGGAGTCAAATTCAAAAAAGCAAGGAGGCTAGCCATGCCGCTTAGAGAGGCTTGTCCACCTTCCTAGCGCCTAGTGTTGTCCCTGGGACTGGGGTCATCAGGCGTTGTCAGTGAGGTGGGTGATGTTGCTCGTGCGCTGGGTGCAATCCACGGGGAAGTCGAGATCCCCCAAGCCCTGCCGCCCTCGTGGGTCTCTCTAGTGCTCATGGGGATGAGCTGGGCAGGCCCGGTTTCCTTCTGTGGTTGAGGGGGTACAAGGAAGCTGCCACCCTCTTCTCCTTGGCGTTCTCCTGAGCCATCATCTGCTTTTCCTCACGGTACCCTCAACATAGTCAAGGGCGTCCACGTCCTCAGGATAAGCAGTCGTTGTAGTATTGTAGGTGTGCTCGAGGGATCACGGGGCCTCCTTCTTGTCGTAGCGGATGTTGATGACCTCTCCATTACCTCTCAGCATCTTGATGATGTTGTAGGCATGATGGATGGCTGCCATGAATTTGGCTAGCACGGGATAGCCCAAGATGACATTATAGGGGAGCCCAATATTCTCCACGTCGAAGTTGATGAGCTCAATTCTATAGTTATTGTGGGACCTGAACATGACGGTGAGGCATACTTGCCTGATGGGAATGGTTGTTCCATTGGTCACCCCTAGAGGATGGCATGGTAGGCATCAGTCGGTCGTATGACACTTGCATCTTGGCAAACGTTTCGGTGGAGATGACACTCAGGCTAGCACCACCGTCGATGAGCGTCTTGGCGACAACAATGTTGTTGATGGTAGGGGTGCAGATCATGGGTAGGGTTCTCACAGCCCTGGTGGAAGTAGGGTGGTCATTGGCATCGAAGGTGACTGCATAATGAGACCATTTGAGCCTTAGAGATGGAGTCCCCGGGCATGCAGTGATGACCTCACTAGTGAGCTATTGCAAATTCCTGTTGGATGCTGGGGCCTGGGAGCCACCAAGGATGTAGTTGATGGCACATGTCAGCTCCTGGTAGGCCCTAGTGTTATCCTCAGTCAGTCCCTTCTTCGAGGTGCGATGACGCTGTTGTGTGGCATTGGCCTGGTGGCCCTACTAGTGTGCACCGCTGGCCTCGTGGTTGTTGTTCCAACGCCCCCTGTTTTGATCGCCGCCATGGCCGTTGTTCCGCTCATCACTTTGCCTCCCCCTTTCTCTGGCTGATATGCTGGTCGTGTAGCCTCTTGAGCTCGTAGCAGTCATCTGTGGGATACCCGTGCTTCTTGTGGAAGATGAAGTATGAGCGCTCCTCGCGCTCCCCTTCCTTGTTGCCCTCGTGAGGGATCTTCTGCTCAGTCTCTGTGGCAAGGATGGCCGCAGGCTTCCGCTTGGCATCCTTGCTCTTTCTCTTGGAAGAACTCGTGGGCTTGGGGATGGCCTCCTCTTCGGCGAGGCCGAACATGCAGCCAGCCTCATCCTTGGCACACTTCTTTGCCATGACAAAGAGTTCTGTTGTCGTGGTGAGGTTCTCCCCCCCCCCCCCCGAATGTCAATCTTCTCCCTCATACTAACATCCTTGATAGCCTCGGAGAAGGCGATGATGACATTGGAGTCATAGATCTAAGGAATCTTATTGGAGAAGTTGATGCCTCCAAAATTTGCCATCTTCCACTGTGTTTAAACATTGTTTTAGGTAAATTAATTGAAAAGAAATGCTCAATCCTTACCACTAATGACTAATTATTGCAAATGTATGCAAAACCTTTCTTTGAATTGTGTTGTGCAGGAAATCGCGGTTTTTAATGCAAAATCAGGAGCCGTAATGAAGGTTTTTGAGGAAGTCTCCCAAGCATCAGCAAGCTTAACGACCACTAGTACAGGCAGGGCCCACCCGTACCGTCCATCCATACCAGGTGGCATTGGCTTCGTCTCGTTAAACCCTATGACTTTTATGAAGATGCCTATATATTTTGAGGCTCTAGCCGCTGGCTAGAGAGCCGCCATTCTCAGATTACATCACAACACCACCATAGGAGATCCACGCCATTGTTCATCACTTCCATCATCCATCCCCTCCACTAGCCATAGCCATTGCTTTGTACTTTAGATCTCCTTGTGATTTGGCGACCGTTGCAAGAATATTTGATTTCAAGATGTTTTCTATCTCCAATCTATTTGTTATGAGTGAGTAGTCCTCATGGGCTGCGGGTTGGGGAGAAACCTCGCAGCGATTATGTGCATCTAGTTCATGGGAGTATTATATTTTATTTGCAATTGAGATTTGTATCTTTTGTTTCTTTGTCTCTTGTCTCGATCTGTAGACTTGTAGGTGCCCAAGATCTCATAGATTGATAAAGGCTTGAGGTGGGATACTTGGCTAGTGGCGATCTCATAGGAACTCCAGTGACAGAAAGGGTAGTATGGTCTTTTCTTAGCATCCCATTTGGGATCACAACAACATCACCACTTAAAGCTTTGATCTGTGCTTTACACTTAATAATTTTTTATAGCCCGTTGCTTTGGTATGCACTCGGTTGGATTAAAAGACTATTGCTATGCCTGTTGCATCACGAGGGCTCTAGTATATTAGGATGTGTTGCCCACAAGATATTATACATGACTATGCTTATTATTATCTTTTATCCCATACTACAGGTGGATCTTTAACCCTGGCCTATCTCCATCCATTGATTCAACCCATTATAAAAGTAAACTAGATTGGTCTAGTAAATTAAGGTAAAATGAATAAACAAAGTTTTATAGACGTGTCCTTTTTATTTCCTTTTAGCATTGCTTTCCAAGGTTTGATTAAACCTAGGTGTTCTAGGGAAAAATCTATTATACTACATCCGTGAATCCAGATCGAAGGTATCAACCCTTTTCTGGAGCCGTTGTCGGGGAAGCAATTTCGCTATCCTGGTGAGGTCACTAGAGACCTTGTTTTTAGTTTTATTAATAGTTTATAGTTTATTTCTTGTTATTAGTTTGCTTTCTTGTTACCTATTTGAAAACCCCCAAAAAATAGTTACTTGTTATTTGTTTTTATTACTTAAATATCACCAAAAATATAAGAGCCATGGCTCAAAAGAGATTAGGGGAGTATGTTACTCCCACTGATGATTTTATTTGTGCACCTATCACTCAGCCCGCTGTTCATGCGAAAACATATGAAATAAAGCCTAACCTTTTAAGTTTGGTTCAACAAAACCAATTTGGGGGCTCATCTGTTGAAGTTTCGGATTTGCACTTAAACACTTTCACCGAAATTTGTGACATCATGCATATTAAAGATGTAGATCCAAATGCTGTTAAATTAAGATTGTTTCCTTTCTCTCTTAGAGGAAAGGCTAAAGATTGGTTTCTAGCTCTACCAAAGGGCACTATTAAATCTTGGGAGGAATGTACTAATTTGTTTATGACTAAATTTTTTTCCCCGGCTAAAACTATGCAGCTAAGATCCAACATTACAAGCTTTAGACAAGAAGACCATGAGCCACTAGCGCTTGCATTGGAAAGGATGAAAGAAGCCGTAGTGAACTTTCCTAGTCATGGGATGGAAGAATGACTTATATTACATTTGTTATAATAGTCTTAACCCAATATCTAAGTCTATGCTAGATACTGCAGCAGGAGAAACAATCATGGGAAAGCAAGTGAGTGTTGCAAATAACTACTTGATGATATGAAAAATAATCATGTCCAATGGCATGTGGAAAGAACCTCTAAGAGAGTAAGTTCAATTACCGAGGTAAATAATGAAGAGCTTACATCTCAGGTAGACGAGCTGCTTAGCATAGTAAAAGGTAAACAAGATACCCAAGTCAATGTTATCGCTACCGATGTTAATGATGTCAATTTTATAGATCGCACTCCTTTTAATCCTGCATGGAAAAGTCATTATGCTTCTAGTATTCAAAAACATTATCATAATCCTGCAGGAGCTCCTTACAACAATTATGATAATACTAATGGAGCAAATCATGCCAATCTGTCGTTTGAGCAAATTGTTAGAACCTTTATACAAGCTCAAACCAAGCAAAATAACATGCTTATTAAAATCACGGAGAACCATGAGAGTAGTATAAGAAAATTATCTAACCAGGTCGTTGCAATTATAAATGATGTGCAGGTTCTACAGGAAAGGACAAAGACCGTTGAGGCTCAGCTAGGTGAAGTAGCTAAGAGCCAAGCTCTCATACTAGCAAAGTTTGCTAGAAAACCCGAGCCAAATCCGGTAGAAGACCTCAAGATGATGAGGGTGGTAACCAATAAAGAGAAACCTAAAGAGCTGTATTATAGCAACGCGACGACATCAGAATATGTTGTGAAAGATCTACTAAAGATGATCACCGTGAAGAACCCCGGCATAGAACAAGGTAATGATGCTATGTACCAACAATTTATACAACAAGTAGCATCTAAAGTTCGTGAGTTAGAGGAGTATAAACAAGCTGTTAGGATAAAAGAAAATATAGTTGTTGAAATTAAAGGTAGTCCTGCTCTTATTGATCTTGTTATTGTGGACATGCCTGGAGATCCCGTAGCACCTATAATTATAGGTAGGTCATTCCTAAGAACCATTAAGGCTTTAATTAATTTACATGAGGGGAATGTGAGAATAGAGCTACCATCTAGAGATCCTTTTATAGTCCACTTCCCTAGGAAAAAGAAGGCCAAGCCTAATGATGATGATGGTATAATTACTTTAAAAGCCAACTATTTTGAAGTGGGTATTCCACTTCTTAAACCTAAATGATTGCCATCAGGGTCAAGCTAATTGACCTTAACTAGAAGCGCTTCCTGGGAGGCAACCCATGTGAAATAAAGTTTTTACTTTTGTGTTAGTCTTGTTTTGTTTTGTTTTGTTTTTTTCTAATAAAGAGTGTTCAAGAATACCTTTGGAGAGAGGAGAAGAAATAAGGTAATCCTCAATCTTTCATTTTACTAACACATGGCCTAAGTAGTATTACTGATTTTTAATGTAGTATATTTGCTGTTATTTTGTCCTTTGATAAGATGTGCAAAGACGCACGGAGCTTCTAATCAAAATCTTTGAGTTTTGCAGCTCATAGGACGTTTAACGACCTGTGGTACGGCTAGAAGGGACTGTACCATGCGCCCGTACCACATCGAACCACAGGAAGATAGAAATTATGATTTTTGCCGCATGGAACAATGCTCTTAACGACCACTTGTACGGTCGGACGCGCCCATACCGTACCCTCGAGCAAACATCAGGTTTCAAGCAAAGATACAGAATGGATAATGACCAGTGACCGTACCGCACGCTCGTACCGACTGCACTACTGGAAGGGAGTCGTTGCCCCCAAGGTATGTCACCCGGTATAGGCGGGCTCCATCCGTACCGCCCGCCCGTACCACGTACGTGGCTACCATAACCAAAACAAATCTTTCTCTTTTTTCTTCCTCCAAACTCCAAACCATCTCCATTGGATCTTCAAATTTACTTATTCTTTCTTCGATTCCTCACACTCTATCGATCTAAGATATGATTCTCCTTTGATCCTCAACTTATTTATACAAAAGCTTCACTTAATCTTTCATCATTGTCAATCTAGACTTAGGTCTTGTTCTTGATTCAATCTTGATATTGAGCATGCTTAGTATTGTTTTAGAGGGGTTTCACTTATGCTACGTTTCTATTGGACTAAAAAAATATTAGCAATTTTACTTACTTTATCTATTATTTTTAGATGAACACGAGGAGTCGTACACGTGAGATGGCTGTAGAGCCCTCTGCACCACCTGTTGAGGCGTTGACCCCCGAGTCACTTGGCATCGAGTTCACCGAGGAGTTTCAGCTGAACTGTTTCAATCGTCTCAGCTCCGAGAAATCAAGTCCACCAAGTGGGTGTGTCCTTATATCCTGAACCAACTTGGCATTCGTGTTGATTTAGATTTACTTTGCAATAATGTTGGTTTGTATGATTTTGTCTTTTAGGATGTTGTCACGTATCGCCGCTTGAAGCTTGAGTTCTTCAGCACCTTGACTCATACAGTGGACCCTTATGGTTATACCGAGGAATAAAGGCCAGGGGTTGATCGCATCAAATTCCACCTTATGAACTTTGAGTACACCCTAACACTCGACCAATGGGCTCAGTGTGTTGGGTTTGCCAACAATAACACCGATGTGCACACAACTACTTTTGTTTTAAATCCTTCCCCTTTACAATACTTTAATTTAATGAAAATTCACGGAAACACGCCCAAGGGGAACCAAATTGATAATCTTTCTATTTGCTATTTATTTTATGTGATTGCTAACACCTTGTAGGAACATGGTGAGTTTACTAGAGTTAATGAGGAGGACATGTTGATCCTTGCAAAGGCTGCTATTGTTAATTGTAACTTAATGCCAAATTTGGGCGCTCTTCTTGTGTTTTACCTTAAGCATCAAGCTATTCAATCTCGAGGACCCATATGCGGAGGGGGAGTTGTGACCGTTCTTGCCACGCACTTCACATCAACCTAGGTAACCTCCATCTGTTGACAGGAAGTCACTGTCTCGGTCTCCCTACTCTAAGGGCATGTGGTATGGTTTCTAAAACTCATGGTAGATACTTCATCGATATACCTGGAGCAGATCACTTGATGTCGGCTCCTTTGCCTAATGGTTTATTATCTATCGATGATGGACGTTTGTGTTTTGACGCGTAGGTTGAGGCTAATCTACCCCAACAAGAAATACCCATGGGAGGAGGAGAAGATGATGAAGTAGAACAAGGAGGACCCGAACAAGACGAACAACCACCAAACTACTACACCACCTATGAAGACATCTATGCACTCGGAGGAAATATTCAAAACATGAACAACCTCTTCATCAACCTTCGAAATGCTAGTGCAAGCCTCGCCACCCAGTTCCACGATTGGAGCAGCCAATGGAACGTGGGAAACTATCCACTGCCACCACAATGAGCAACAAAAGGGCTTGCAAAAGCCTGAGCTTGGGGATGTGTTCCCTCGGGAAATTTATTTGTGTAATAACAAGGTTGTACTATAGCTCCTTGAGAGCTTTGAAACACTCGTGTTGGTTTGTTCTAACACTTTGCTTTTTTTCCTTTGCTTTTTAAATTTGCTTTCGTTTTTAGTTTGCCTTTGTTTCTTTTCATTTGTTTTTGTTTTCTTAAAACCCTTGCTTGGTCACAATTTCTTGTCTATTCTTTAATCCCTATCCTCGAAAATATAAAAAGATTTTTCCATTCTTCCTTTTTTTCGTAAATGTGGATTCGCACTTTGCCTCTTTGCTTTAATATTATTATGAGAATAATCGTGTTTGAGTTTTGAAGGAACACATCCCTATAAGGAAGAGGATCATGGAGTCACTTATGAGAGATATGTCCTATGTCTCCCGCTTTTGACGTTTGAGTTGTTTATCTTAGTTGGTTGATTTGCTAAGATGCCATGCTTGTGGGAGTAATTTAATATGGTTAGAGTAAAGCTTTTCATTAGTATGATGATTAGTTGTTGAAGCTCTTGCTCTAGTTCCTTTAGCTAACTGATCTTGCCTTGGAAATAATATTTCCAAACAAGTACAATAAGAAAAAGTCTGAAATTTATGACTTGTTTGATGAATGATTGTCTTGAGAGTATACCCTTGAAGATACTTAACCCCATAGATATTTTGATAGTCTTGACAACACTCATGAAAGGAATTGTTTGATTGAAATAAATTCTAGTGGTAATTGTGATGCATGCCAAAGCTAACCTTGTGGACCAACTGCGGTACTAGCTCAAAAAAAGAGAAGAAGAGAGAAAATTTTGTTTTATGTCTCTAATGCACACCTTTGGGATGCCAACAACTCCGCTAGCTTTTAAACGATCTATGGTATAACCCCAGATTTGGGCTATGAGTTGATGATATGAGTGGCATACGTGTCAATATATGGGCAAAAGTATTGGTACTCTCAAATGTTGGGCAAACACTTGTAAAAGAAACAGCCAGCGATCCTTGAAAGAATAAAAAGAAAAATATATCTATGAGGATCCACATCACAAGTCCTTGGCATGGTCTCATTAATACTCCACATTTTTTTTTGAAAAACAATGATTGAATTAGAAGTGTTTTTGATAGACTTGATTTATTGATGTGGGTGTAAATAAGACACTTCATTGTTATGCTACTTAGGACATGAAACTCTCTTACTAAATTATGCTATTTAAACATCCTAGTGTTCCTTGGCAAGCTGAGAGTTAACTAGAAGAATTGGATTGATTGCTACACTTCTAGTTATTTATACTTATATTAAACTTTACTTTGATTGTCTTGACTTACCGAAGATTGTATAATACTCTTTCATCTCTCTAACTTTGATAAGCCTCGCAAATGAATGAAGTGCTGAGCGCATATGACTACCAACTGTAAGTGAATTCTTATTCTCGTTGTTTCAAGTTTAAACGTTGAATTCCTTATAGTTCTTTTATTTCTTCTTGCTTGAGGGTGATCAAGGTTTGAGATTTTGGGGAAGTTGATGGCTCCAAAATTTTCCATCTTCCACCGCGTTTAAACATTGTTTTTGGTCAAGCAATTGACAAGAAACTCTCAATCCTTGCCACTAATGACTAATAGTTACAAAGATATGCAAAACCTCTCTTTGAATTGTGTTGTGCAGGAAATCACGGTTTTTAATGAGAAATCAGGAGTCATAATAAAGGTTTTTGAGGAAGTCTACATGACCAAGTAATTGGGAAGCCATTCCCAGGCGTCAGCAAGCTTAACGACCACCGGTACGGGCAGGGCCCGCTCGTACCATCTGCCCGTACCAGGTGGCGTTGGCTTCGTCTCATCACTACGACTTTCGTGAAGATGCCTATATATTTTGAGGCTCCAATCGCCGGCCAAAGAGCCACTATTCTCAGATTACATCACAACACCACCAAAAAAGATCCACGCCATTATTCAGCCATTGTTCGTCACTTCCATCATCCATCCCTTCCACTAGCCATAGCCATTTCTTTGTACTTTAGATTTCCTTGTGATTTGGCGACCATTGTAAGGATGTTTGATTTCAATCTAAGTATTTGTATGATATTTTCTATCTCTGATCTATTTTTTATGAGTGAGTAGTCCTCACGGGCTGCGGGTTGGGGAGAAACCTCGTAGCGATTATGTGCATCTAATTCATGGGAGTATTTTATTTTGCTTGCAATTTATATTTGTATTGTTTGTTTCTTTGTTTCTTGTCTTGATCTGTGGACTTGTAGGTACCCAAGATCCCATATTGATAAAGGCTTGAGGTAAGATACTTGGCTAGCGGCCATCTCATAGGAACCCGGTGACAAAAAGGGTAGTACGGTCTTAGCTTAGCAACCCATTCGGGATCACAACAACATCACCACTTAAACCTTTGATCTGTGTTTTACACTTAATAATCGTTTGTAGCTCGTTGCTTCGGTGTGCACTTGGTTGGATTAAAAGACTATTGTTATACCCGCTGCATCACGGGGTCTCTAGTATATTAGTATGTGTTGCCCACAAGAGATTATCTTTGTTCAAACATTACAAATAACTATGCTTATTATTATCTTTTATCCCATATGATGTGCAGCTGCAGGTGGATCTTCAACCCTGGCCTATCTCCATCCATTGATTCAACCCATTATAATAGTAAACTAGATTGGTCCAGTAAACTAAGATAAAACAAACAAAGTCTTGTAGACGTGTCCTTTTTATTTCCTTTTAGCATTGCTTTCCAAGGTTCGATTAATCCTAGGTCTTCTAGGGAAAAGGCTATTATACTACATCTGTGAATCCGGATCGAAGGTATCACGGACCTAGCTGAACCGCTAGAGAAACTTGAAGAGGGTCTTGTCGGGCTGCTGATGCACTTGATTGAGGTTGTAGTATGCAAGGGGGCGCTCGTAAGTTCCCTTGAAGTTGGCGATGAAGGTGCGGAGAGGGCAGGCCACGAGCCGATAGATTCCTTTGGGAGGTTCATCATCTAGGTGCACGCTACGTCCTTCAAACCCATGTTGAATCAGTTTTCCATGACGCGGTCATCGCCTCCCATAGCCTCGATGCCAGTGGTGTAGAGTTGTAGGAATTCGGCAGCGTTGGCGGTCCCGTCGTAGCGTGGCGGCATCTCCGGCCAGAACTTGTGGGGACACACCACGTGACGAAGATCCTTGGTGAAAATGAAGCAGCTGGTGCTCTGCACCTCCTTGCCGTTGGTGAGGGCGACGCGGTTCTGCTGACCTGTCGTGGCGATTTCTTCGATGACGCGGTCTTCTGGCCCCTGGTAGGGCACGGCGACGGCACAAGTGGCCTCTGGAGTGGGAATGATCTGGCAGCTATTCTAGGGTGGCGGCATAGCGTCGCTGGGCGTGAGGGCGTTGTCGGAGCCAGGGTTCCTCCCTAGAGGCGGCCATGAACCCGCAGCCCCTTGCGTAGCCTAGTTTGGCGCGGCGATGTTGAGAAGCTCGGCCATGCGCTCGCACCATTTCTGCTACCCAGATTCGCTGGTGAGTGCTGCAGTATCTCCTGCACCATGCGCTTCGTGGCCTCCGGGGTAGGTGGGTTAGTCTTGTCGCGGGAGGACGTGGTGTGGGAGAGCGACGTGTTGCCACGTGTGGAGAGATGTCGCTCCCGTGATGGGCAGAAAGAGGAGTCGTGCTCGTCTTCCAGCCACAGGGTTTGCTCTGAGGTGGAGCGACGAGCAGGCTCTGTCTGAGCCTTGCTCGCCGTGTGGCAGAGGGTGCGCTCAGCCCGAGTCTCGCTGTGAGCCGACATGATGACAAGGTTGGAGAAGATCTTGAAAGCGCGCCTCAACCCCCTACCTGGCGCGCCAAGTGTCGGAGACTTGCGTCCCATGAAGGAACAAGGGGTCCAACAAGCCCTGAGTTCAAGAGGGGGCTGAACATGAGTTTTGGGCTTATCAGCGACAATGGAGCTCGCACATGACAGAGAGTGACCTAGGTTTTTTTATCCAGGTTCAAGACCCTCGTGAGGAGGTAAAGTTCCTACTCCTTCTTGGTTGTATTGCTTGTTGTGTCTCGTGAGGGTACAAAGGTGGATGACTGTCTAGGGTTTTTTATCCCAAGGATCGATCTCCTTCTATGATGGGGGTGGCTCTGCTTTTATAGTGGCATCGGGCCTCTTCCCCCAAATATTGGGCAGAAAGGGTCACCACATTCCTGCCAAAGGAGCCTTGGTGCATACTCGCAGCTCCCGTGATCCGGGTCTACGTCTTTCGCCGGGATCCGGGACACCGTTGCGGTCACCTATGACATCCTTCATGCGGCTTGGCGTTAGGCTCAGTCTTCTTGCACCAAAGTGGTAATGTCGGGTTCTGCAGGGTTTAGCCGTCGTCACCCTGCCTTTGACACCGAAGCGGCCCGGTAGCATCATCCTTTACCCAAGGGGGCATGGCACAACGGGACTGCTTGTTGAATTGTCGCCTTGCAGCAAAGGCAGAGTTACGGTCGTGCCCCTCCGTGGTACCTTGCCAAGGAGTTCCCTTCCTATTCGGAGCTGATTTCGATGCCTGCACCTGTGTCGCGGCTTCACCTGGCCTCCAGAGGGACGCACACCTCTTGAGACTCACAAGGAGAGAGCAACGTGGGCCCGATAGCTTGACAGGAAGTGGTAGCCGTGTGCCCCCAAGAGCTTGACTTGCACGGGTCCAACAGAGGGGCGAGGAAGTCAAGGGACCAACTGGTGCTGGGCCCACGCCCGGTCGTGTCAACGGATGATCATCAGAGGGATTCATCTGCGTCCTCCACGTGTGGTTGGAATGTATAAGTGTCCGTTGGATGCGGGAACCATCGCCTCCACTATTTGTCCTCGACGACCGCTGTTGGCCCAAAATATATCGAGCTCGTTGGGGAACCCCAAGAGGAAGGTATGATGAGCACAGTAGCAAGTTTCCCTCAGTACGAAACCAAGGTTATCAATACAGTAGGATCAAGGAAACACCCAAAAGGTGTAGCTAGCTGAACGTTGGCAGGGCGCACTACCAGTGCCAGCAGCAACGTGGAGACCTGCACAACACAACCACGGAACTTTGCCCCCAACTTGCGATGAGGTTGTCAATCTCACCGGTTTTGTTGAAAACAAAGGGTTAAACGTATCGAATGGAAGGAAGTAATAGTTTGCAGAAAGTAAACACAAAACAGTAAACAGTTGATTGTAGATTGAATGTAAAAGAAAGGACCGGGGTCCATAGTTCACTAGAGGTGGCTCTCCTTAAGATAGATAACATGCTGGGTGAACAAATTACAGCGGGGCAATTGACAAACATCGAGAAAGCATACAAGCATATACTACTCATCTTGACTCCTTTGAGATTCGATTGGGCATTACAGCATTATACATAGACCGCCATCCAACTGCATCTATGACTAATAATCCACCTTCAGGTTATCATCCGACCCCCCTCCAGTATTAAGTTGCAAGCAACAGATTATTGCATTACGAATTGCGTGTAAAGTAAACAATATGATTGTTCTATGAACAAAGGATTATTGTTTTCTCCCTAGTAGCAACAGCACATCTAATACCTTAGAGATTTATGTCACTTCCCCTAGATTACCAGAGGCATGAACCCACTATCGAGCATAAATACTAACTCTTGGAGTTGCTAGCATCTACTTGGCCAAGATAGCTACTAACAACGGAAAGCATGCAAGATCACGAATAACAAAGACATGATAGAATCAATAATCAATCTGAAATAGCATCTCAATATCCATCGGATCCCCGCAAACACAACATGCAGAATTACAAATAGATGATCTTGATCATGAACGGAGCTCACAAGATCTAGACATGATAGCACAAAGGAGGAGAACCAGCCATCTAGCTACTACATGGACCCGTAGTCCAGAGATGAACTATCACGCATCACACCGGAGGCTTCCATGATGATGAAGAAGGCCTCCAGGGTGAATCCCCTCTCTGGCAGGGTGCCGGGAAGAGCTTCAGATCCCTCCCGATCTAGGGATGGAGATGACGGCGGCTACAGACTCTTTCCGTATTAGGTACTTAGGGTTTCCGTATCAGAGGAAATATATAGGCGGAAGGAGAGGCCGAGGGGGTGCCTAGGCTGGCCACACCACCCCTGGCACGGCCAGGCCTGGCCCGCGCGGCCAGGTAGTGTGGTGGCCCCCTGGCTCCTTTCCGTCTCGTATTCTGGCTCCAAGTGTCCCCCGGTAAAATAATAACTTTGGCTTTTGTCCTGTCCAATTCCGAGAATATTCATTTTCTGACTTCCTGAAACCAAAAACAGCAGAAAACAGGCAGCTGGCACTGTGGCTCTTGTTAATAGGTTAGTCCAAGAAATCATATGAAAATTACTCCAAAGTGTGGACAAAACACAAGAAAGTAGATAAAACCAAGCATGGAACATCAAAAATTATAGATACATTTGCAATGTATCAACATCCCCAAGCTTAACTCCTACTCGTCCTCGAGTAGGTAAGTGATAAAAAGAAAGAATAATTTTTGAGGTGACATGCACCATCATAAACTTGATCAAAGTATTTGTAAAACATTCAAAGCTAGGATCATAGTACTTCAATCATAACATGAAAGACAAAGTTCTAGCAATAAGATAAAGAAACTATGTTGCAACATGAAAAGGCGCAAACAAAAGATTCATGAATAACAATGCCTTGCAAGACATTTGTTTGTTTCACATAAAGAAAACATAGCATAACAGCATTCAGCTTGTCCCTCATAGAGTAGCAAATATAAATGCATAGGACACCTTCAAAGTTCATAAGAGTGACTAGATACAAATAGTTTAAAACAAGCAATATCAAGGTATGCATCAATCAACTAGTCTTGGGACAATGCACATAGAACTAAGAATGGCCACTATGCTCTCAAAGTAAGTGCATAAAGATAAAAGGTGGAGTATATATATAAGTGGAAGATAAGCCTTTGATGCGCTCGACTTTCAACGTAGAGCTCGTTGGGAACCCCAAGAGGAAGGTACGATGAGCACAGCAGTAAGTTTTCCCTCGGTTATGAAACCAAGGTTTAATCGAACCAGTAGGAGCAAGGAAACACCCCAAAGGTGTTACTAGCTGAGCTTTGACAGGGCGCATTACCGGTGCTAGTAGCAACATGGAGACCTGCACAACACAACCACAGAACTTTGTCCCCAACTTGTGATGAGGTTGTCAATCTCACCGTGTTTTGCGGAAAACAAAGGATTAAACGTATCGAATGGAAAGAAGTAAAAGTTTGCAGAAAGTAAACACAAAGCAGTAAAACATTGTAGATTGTATGTAAAAGACAAGGACCGAGATCCATAGTTCACTAGAGGTGGCTCTCCTTAAGACAGATAACATGCTGGGTGAACAAATTATAGCTGCGCAATTGACAAACACCGAGAAAGCAATACATGCATATACTAATCATCTTGACTCCTTTGAGACTTGATTGGGCATTACAACATAATACATAGACCGCCATCCAACTGCATATATGACTAATAATCCACCTTCAGGTTATCATCCGAACCCCCTCCAGTATTAAGTTGCAAGCAACAGATTATTGCTTTACGAACTGCGTGTAAAGTAAACAATACGATTGTTCTATGAACAAAGGATTGTTGTTTTCTCCCTAGTAGCAACAGCACATCTAGTACCTTAGAGATTTCTGTCACTTCCCCAGATTACCAGAGGCATGAACCCACTATCAAGCATAAATACTAACTCTTGGAGTTCTTAGCATCTACTTGGCCAAGATAGCTACTAACAACGGAAAGCATGCAAGATCTCAAATAACAAAGACATGATAGAATCAATAATCAATCTGAAATAGCATCTCAATATCCATCGGATCCCCGCAAACACAACACGTATGATTTACAAATAGATGATCTTGATCATGAACGGAGCTCACAAGATCTAAACATGAAAGCACAAAGGAGGAGAAACCAGCCATCTAGCTACTACATGGATCCGTAGTCCAAGGATGAACTACTCACGCATCACATCGGAGGCTTGCATGGTGATGAAGAAGGCCTCTAGGGTGAATTCCCCTCTCCGGAAGGGTGCCGGGAAGAGCTTCAGATCCCTCCCGATCTAGGGATGGAGATGACGGTGGCTACAGAATCTTTCGTGGATTTTTGATCGGGTACTTAGGGTTTTCGTCCCGAGGGCAACTTATAGGCGGAAGGAGAGGCCAAGGGGGTACCAGGAGCCACCACACCACCACCTGGCACGGGCCAGGCCTGGCCGCACGGCCAGGTGGTGTGGCCGGCCCCAGGCCCTTCTCTGTCTCATATTCTGGCACTTGATCCCTTCCGGAAAAATAGGCACTTTAGCTTTTGTCCCGTCCAGTTCCGAGAATATTCATTTTCTGACTTTCCTGGAACCAAAAACAGCAGAAAACAGGCAGCTGGCACTGTGGCTCTTGTTAATAGGTTAGTCCAAGAAATCATATGAAAAGTACTCCAAAGTTGGAACAAAACAAGAAAGTGGATAAAACCAAGCGTGGAACATCAAAAATTATAGATACATTTGCAATGTATCAACATCCCCAAGCTTAATTCTTGCTCCTCCTCGAGTAGGTAAGTGATAAAAATAAATAATTTTTTGAGGTGACATGCACCATCAAAGACTTGATCAAAGTATTTGTAAAACATTCAAAGCTGGGATCATAGTACTTCAATTATAACATGAAAGACAACGTTCTAGAAATAAGCAAAGAAACTATGATGCAACATGAAAAGGCACAAACAAAAGATTCATGAATAACAATGCTTTGCAAGACGTTTGTTTGTTTCACATAAAGAAAACATAGCATAATAGTATTCAGCTTGTCCCTCAATAGAGTAGCAAATATAAATGATTGTCGTCGGATTGATGACAAGTACGCTATGAGGGGGTTCTCGAGGCGTGCGGAAGAGAGGGGGTGAGACATACGGTATTCCGGGATGGTGAGCACACAAGTTTACCCAGGTTCGAATCCGCCGGCTTTGGACAGATCCTACTCCTGCTAGTAATCCAGTAATACGGCAGAGCCGGAATATGGGTTACAAGGGTTTCGCCTGTGCGAGTTGAGATTGTAGACTATTGAGGTTATAAGGTGTTGCCCTAAATGCTCTCCCTAGGACGGCTTAAATAGATATCCGGCCTAGGGTTTACAGGAGAGATCTATCCGGCTACGACTAAGAGTCTGTTACAGAGTACATCTTGGACTACAAGTAACATCATGGCCTAAGTCGGTAAGTCTTCTGGGCCTTCCTGTAGCCGGATTGGACTCCGTCTTCTCTCCCTGACTGGGTCGCCTGTGAAGCAATGCTCTAACCCGAAGTGGGCCATCCTGGTCAGTGAGGAACTGTGAGGATACCCGGAAAGTATATCCCCAACAGCAGCCCCCGGAGGCCTCCAAGATCCAAAGTCGGATTTATCATCGTCTAGCTTGATCTTCGTCTTGCAGAATCTTGAAGGGTTCCTGAAACTTCACAACAAAAGATACGATCCGGGTCTTAAAAATAAGTCGGACCTTGCAATTGGTTACTCGGATTTTCCAGCTCGCTTTTAAACTAAGCCGGAACTTGGTCTCTAACGCCACCTGACACAAGCATGGTCAAGTCATGTCATCTGACAGACGTTCCGTCAGCATGACCGTTGGTGGGTCCGCGGTTCGCGGAACCGAGGCACCGTTTCAATGCGTGCGTGGAGATCGAGGCGACGCAATCATCGCGCGGGCCCTTCCCAGTTCTTTCCACGACGCGTGGCGGTTACACTGTAGCGTTTGCACGAATCTTGGCGCAGGTAGGTGGATATAAGGGGTTTAGATTTCTTCTTCTCATCCCCACCAGTCCTTTGCCGTTCCTTCCTTCCCAATCTTCCCACAGGCACAGAGCTTCCTCGTCCTCCTCCCACAGAGCTCCTAGCGCCGCCACCTTAAGGTCACTTTTTCCACCGGAGAAAAATGGCTTCATCTTCGTCTTCCGCTGGTCTGGCGGCAGCGGCTCGTGCTGATATTTAGTAGAAAATATTAGCCCGAGTCTTAAGTAGCTTCCTGACCTTGGGTATTCTGACTTACAGAAAGTGTGTTCCTATAACCAGGAATTATTATCCAATGTCTGTGATAAGCGGAGAGAGATCAAAGCTCTCCGGCTTAAAAATGTTGAGCTCAAGGTAGCCAAGGACGAAGCCGAAGGTAAACATTTCGAGATTCAAACCTTGCCTTTTGCTTTTTCTATGTCGAATTTTTCTGAACTGTTGTTCTTTTTGTCTTACAGCGTTGGTGAAACAATCCATCGCTATGATTGAAGAGGCCGAGAACCTCAAGACCTTGGTGGTGGAGAACAAAGTACTTTGCCAAGAGCTGGATAAGCTCAAGGTGGATCATGAAATGAGCATAGCTCAAGTCCTGGAATCCTCCTCCATGGCCACTGAAGAGCGCGATCGCAAGATTGCCGCTCAAGATAAAGTTATCTCGGACCTCAAGAATGAGGTTGGCGGAGAGAAGGATATCTCCCAAGCACTCCGGGCTGAACTCCGGAGTCTCCGGGAGGAGAAAGCCAAGATTGACGACGTCATTCTTGGTAAGTTCCATCTATCTGACTTATCATTTCTTCGACTATTATAAATGTCGGATTTTTCTTGACTTGTTTTCTGTATAGGTCCTCTAAAGTTGTCGGACTCTTCCTCGTCCAAGCCCCGCACTCACCGGCTTACCCAAGTCGGTGATCTTCTTCATGACTACCGCCAGTCCCTTGAGGACATTGGCGAGTCTCTCAGGATTCCGGACATGCCAAGCATGTCGGATTTTGAGGTGCGGGACAGGGCCAAGGAGATGCCGCAGCTTGTTCGGGACGGGAATATGTCCTACGCGCGGACTGCCGCGCAGAATGCCCTCTCCATGGTCATGAGCCACCATGGAAACATGGAAATATGGCAAGTGACTAAAGGGTACTGCAAGGTAGACGAAGACGGCCAGGAGCAGGACCTTCAAGCCATCATGCACTCCTATGCCGGATATGGGTGCCACATAGCTGACCTGACCAGCTACGAGGTCCCCTTCTTCACCCGCGTGGATACTCCGTCTCCTCCTGCAGAAGAAGCCGAAGAAGTTTCTGACGATGATGGCACCAACTCGGATGCGGATATCTCGGAACGATATCAAGGCGGAGTGACCAGCGAGCCAGTAGATCCTTCATCTCCTCTTGCATCATAGACCACAAACTTATGTATTATTCTGTGAAAGAACATGATGCGTTTTGTAAATATTAAGTACTATGACTTTTGCTAGTGCTAAGTTTTTTTATCTATTCAGCACTTTTGTCTTAGAATTTTTGTGTGCCTAAAATGTTTTCATAAGCACTTAGAATTTTCCGTCTCTACTTATCATTTATCTGGCTTTCCGCCTTGTCCCTTTCGTGAGCCAGCTAAACCTTCAGCCGGAAACTTTGCTGAGCAACGAAGCTCAATTGCTAAACCAGTTTAAACTCGGAAACAAAGCCGGCTTCTAGTACCAACAATTCACTACTCGGAAAATGCCCGCATCCAGCAATCAGACAAATAACCAAAGTAAAGACTAGAAATTTTTAGAGTTATACCCGAAGGTAGCAGTTTTTAGAAATCGGAAATCTAGACCAGAACGAACATGAGCATAAAGTACTTTCAAGCATTCTAGGATTTTCGATTATGACATGATCATTCGGAAATAACATGGTTTAAGAACTTCTCAGAAAAACTTGAGGCAACCAAAACTTTTATTTCTCAGAGAACATGTACATATGTATGATTACAAACAAGGATAAACTAAGAACAAAAGGGACGTAGCTGAGCAATATTCCATGGTCTGTCTAACTCATCCGGATTTGTACTGCCTCCAGCTCTCATTCTCTTCTTATTAGCAGGTCTTTCTTTGACTGGCATCATGTCAGTTAAGTAGTACGATCCATTGTGCAATACTCGACTAACTAAAAATGGCCCTTCCCATACTGGGGAAAGTTTGTGCTTTCTTTGTTGCACAAGCCGGAGAACCAAATCACCTTTATTGAAAGATCTAGTTCGGACTCTCTGGCTATGATACTTGTGTAACTTCTGCTGATAGGCTGTAGATCTCATTTCAGCAATGACGCGAACTTCTTCTACTAAGTCGAGATCATTTTGTCAAGAAATCTCGGCATCCTCTTCGATATACGCGGCCACTCTAGGAGAAGTATGAATTAAATCACTAGGAAGAACTGCTTATGCGCCATAGACCAAGAAGAAAGGTGTATATCCTGTTGACCTGTTCGGAGTTGTTCGCAAACTCCAAATTACAGAGGGTAGTTCCCCTGCCCAAGCCCCCGCAGCACGTCTCAGTGGTGCTTCGAGTCTTGGTTTCAAGCCTTGTAGAATTAAACCATTTGCTCTTTCGACTTGTCCGTTAGCCTGTGGATGTGCGACTGACGCAATGTCAAGCCGGATATTTTGCTCATCACAGAATTCAGCCAGTTCTCCCATAGAAAAGTTACTCCCGTTGTCTGTGATAATGCTATGCGGATAATCATACAGGATTATAACATCCTCGACAAATCTTTTGGCTGTTGCTCCATCACAACTAGTGACAGGTTTAGCCTCGATCCATTTCATGAATTTATCCACCATCACTAAGAGGTGAGTGAATCCACTTGGAGCTCGTTTAAAAGGGTCCTACCATGTCAAGCCCCCAAACCGCAAAAGGCCATGTTATAGGTATTGTTCGCAGCTGATCAGACGGAACATGAGCTTGCTTGGCGTACTTTTGGCAGCCTTTGCATGTCTTGACTAATCGTTCGGCATCTGCCTGAGCTGTAAGCTAGAAAATCCATGTCAAAAAGCTTTTGCCACTAAATATTTGGCTGTAGCGTGGTGACCACACTCGCCTTCGTGGATTTCCCTTAAGATTTCCACTCCTTCCGAAGATACACAACGCTGAAAAACCCCAGAAACACTCCGTTTATGGAGCTCACCTTTAGCAATAGTATAGGATTTTGCTCGTTGGATAATCTGCCGGCTCAGCACCTCGTCTTCGGGTAATTTACCATCTACCAAATAATCGAGGTAGGGTTGAGTCCAGCTGGGAATTACATCTAGAACTGCTATTAAAGGTGAGTCGGATTTGGTCGGATATTCCTCATCTACTCCCTTTATCGAGGGAACCTTGAGGTGCTCTAAAAATGCGCCATCCGGGACCTCTTTCCATGCAGAGCCTATTTGAGATAGTGCATCTGCTTCCTCATTTTCTGCTCGAGGGATGTGTTGAACTTCAAACCCTTCGAACGATTTAGATAGATCATCCACGACGGCTTTATATGCTGCCATGTGCTTATTTGCATTACAAATATCCGAGACTTGATGAGCAACAAGATCCGAATCTCCGTAACACATCAAACGTCGGATGCCAATGTCCTTAGCAATCCGGATTCCATGCAGCAGTGCTTCATACTCAGCAATGTTGTTTGTCGCTGTGAAGTGGATCTGCAACACGTATAAAAGTTTATCTCCTTGGGGTGATTTGAGCACCACGCCAGCCCCCGAGCCCCCTCGAGCCTTAGACCCATCGAAAAAGAGGGTCCAGTATTCCGACTCAGGGAGGACCATGTTCTCCTTCGTCTCTGTCCAATCAGCGACAAAGTCGGCAAGGATCAGGGATTTGATTGCTGTCCGAGGTTTATACTCAATATCGAAAGCTGAGAGCTCTATGCCCCATTTGGCGACACGTCCTGTGGCGTCGCTGTTGTTGATTATGTCTCTCATGGGAGCTTTGCTCACCACGGTAATTGGATGCTCCTAAAAATAGTGTCGTAACTTACGAGATGCTAGGAAAACACCGTAAGCCAACTTTTGATAGTGCGGATACCGCTGTTTTGATTCTGTCAGGACCTCGCTGACAAAGTATGTCGGACGCTGCACCAGGTGCTCCTGATTTTCCTCTGGTCTCTCCACCACCATAACTATACTGACAACCTTATTTGTCGTAGCAATGTAAAGCAACATCGGTTCCTGAGGTTCCGGCGCTGCAAGGATAGGAGCAGATGAGAGTACTTTCTTCAGGTCTTGTAGTCCAGCTTCAGCTTTGTCAGTCCAGACAAAATCCTTGGTTTTCTTCAGGAGTTTGTATAATGGTGCGGCTCTTTCACCAAGCCGGCTTACAAATCGACTGACCGCAGCAATGCAACCAGTTAATCTTTGTACGTCCTTCAGGTGAGTTGGCCTGGAAATATTGAGTATAGCCTTGATTTTGTCGCGGTTCACCTCTATGCCTCTTTGAGACACGATGAAACCTAACAATTTTCCGGCTGGTATTCCAAAGAAGCATTTCTTCGGGTTAAGCATGATGTTGTATTTTCGTAGATTGGCGAACGTTTCTTCCAAGTCGGAAATGAGTGTTTCCTTCTTTTTGGACAGCAGCGCGATATCATCCACGTATGCATGTACATTGCGTCCGAGTTGGTCGTGGAGGCAACGCTGCATCATGCGCTGGTACGTAGCTCCTGCGTTCTTCAGCCCAAAGGGCATCGTAACAAAACAGAAGGTTCCGAAGGGGGTTATGAATGAAGTTTTGACTTTGTCAGATTCCTTCATCCGAATTTGGTGATAACCGGAATATGCGTCGAGAAAACAGAGGAGTTTCGTGCCTGCCGTAGAATCAATAACTTGATCAATTCTAGGCAAAGCGAACGGATCTTTTGGACAAGCCTTGTTCAAGGCAGTATAATCAACACACATCCTTAAATCAGTGGTGTCCTTTTTAGGGACCATTACAGGATTGGCCGACCAATCAGTATGAATGACCTCTTCTATGAATCCGGCTAACTCGAGCCACGCTAGTTCTTTAGCTATTGCCTTATGATTTTCATCACCAAACCATCATAAGGACTGTTTGACGGGTTTAGCGTTCGGGTTTACATTTAGAGAGTGCTCGGCAAGTTCCCTAGGTACTCCGGTCATGTCAGATGGCTACCATGCGAAGATATCTTGATTTGCTTGGAGGAACTTGACGAGCACGCTTTCCTATGCGCTATCTAGGCCTACGCCTATCTGGGTCACCTTGGAGGGGTCATCTTCCTTCAATGGCGCTTTCTTCGTCTCTTCCGATGCCTTGAACTCTGGATTTGGCTTGGTAACCTCCTTCTTCGTTGCGGGCATCTCGGACGGATCTATGCTCTTCTTGATCTCCTGGTACTCCTGGGCGTGCAGCACGGCTTCAGCAAAGGCGGCATTTCCATCCTCGCACTCTCGCGCTTTCTTCGGGTCTCCCCTGATGATGATCACGCCATTGGGACCTGGAATTTTCATCATATTGTAAATGTAACATGGACGAGCCATAAAAGCCTAGTAAGCCGGACGTCCGAATATAGCGTGGTATGCGCTCTTGAATGGGACCACTTCGAAGGAAAGTGCCTCCGTCCGATAATTCTTTGGTGTTCCAAAAGTAACATCCAAAGTGATCTCTCCCAGGGAATTAGCTTGTCTTCTTGGGACAACTCCGTGAAAAATCACAGAGCTATGGTTCAGCTGTGTCTCCGAGATCTTCATCTGGCGTAGCGTTTCGACATAGAGAATATTGATGCTGCTACCACCGTCCATGAGGGTCTTGGAGAAACCATAACCGTCAATAAGTGGGTTGACGATTAAGGTGTATTTTCCTTGCTTGTGTAGCTTAGGCGGATGATCATCGCGGTCAAACATGATTGCCACTTCCGACCAGTCTAGATACTGGGGGACAGCCAAAACTGTTGCATTGAGCTCGTGTAGAACTGCTTTCTTGACCTTTGCTGGTTGAGATCCGAGGAAGGTGACATAAGTGTCCTTCTTGGTGGGAAAAGTCTTCTTCCCTTCTGACTTGGGATTTGAAGCATCAGCTTCCTCCATGTCGGAATCTTCCTTGGTCTCCTTGTCTTTTTCGGGATTTTTCTTTCCCTTCTTTCGCTTAGATTTGTAGCCCGCGGTGTCATCTCTTTTGATGTCGTCATTGAAACGACACTCAGCGTTGGTGTGGGACGAGCCCCCATTGGCGTCTAGGTGATGCACACATGGGTTATTGGCAATGTCGGCCCAAGAGTAGATTTTGCCTGGTTGTTGTTCTCCTCTACCTTGGACCCTTGATGTCCCACGGCCACGCCCACGGCCTCCGCCACGTCCTCCTCATCCTCCAGACCTGGAAATAGTAGTGACTACTGCTGTTTCCGCGTTGGGTTTTCTTCCGAGGTGTTTTTGCGCTTCTGAGCTTGTTGCTTTGGTTGTTTTGCCGACTGAGGCACAGCTAGGGCATTGAGTAGTCCTTCTGCATCATCGTCAGCGTCTGCATACTTGCTCGCTGTTTCTATCATCTCTCCCAAATCGGTAACCTTGTCACACTTCAAGCGATGGCGTAGTAAACCAATAGGGAGACCTGCGATGAAAGCTTCAATCGCAGTTTGATCATTTACTCCTTCGCAGGAGTTCTTGGTGTTGATCCATCGTCCGAGGTAATCTCGGCAAGTTTCTCCGGCTTTCTGGGTGCAACGTTGTAGGTCTCCAACCGTACAGGGCCTCCGATATGTGCCTTCGAAATTCCGAAATAACGCACTTTGTAAATCATACCAGTTATGGATGGTGTTTGCCGGAAGTTCATTGAGCCATGATCGTGCCGTCTTCCACAACATAAGTGGGAGATATCGGGTTGCGACCAGGCTGTTTCCGCCTTTGGCGATGCAGCAAGCTTGGAAGAAATCCTATAACCAGGTGTCTGGCCGAGCAATGCCGTCATAGGCTTGGATATGTCTTGAAATAGCAAATCCTTCCGGGAATTTTGTAGCTCTGATGCGTGGACCGAAGCATTTTGGGCCCACGTACACGTCATCGTTTTCATAGCGCCGAGCCTCTATGTTGGAGTTAATCCTGTGTCTTGTGTCATTCGGGGATAGAGATCGTCCCGAATGCCGGCTGTGGCTGAGGTGCCGTGGAGCCGGACTTCGGCTTCTGCCACCACCTCCTCCTCCATGTCGTCCTCCTTGCCCTCCATGGGAGCCGTTGTGATGACTGTGTGGTGGAGAAGGTGGAGCAGCTAGATAGTTTCCGGCTGATCACCGGCCTCCGTCCGGAACGTCATTATTCCGATTCCGGGGACGTTCTTGGCTACGACGAGCCTCCTGCCGGCTTGTACCTGCATGGTTTCCATCGTTCCTTCGTCCGTCGTTCCCACCATAGTGAGGCTCAGTCGGACGGTTCTCATGTCTAGGAGGCGGCATTCTCTGACGATCCTCCTCCCGATGTTTCTCTTTATCTTCTCCCCTTCGATCCTTAGATTCTCGTCGGGGAGGATTCGTCGGATTCAGGGCAGCGATGGCGTCTTTTTCGGACCCTGGTGCGACATTGCCCCAACCGCGTGTGGTTTTGCGATGCTGTCCTGACGATCCGGTTCTTGAATAATTGTCTTCCCATCATTCGGGGCGATAATACTGCTCCGGAACATAATGGGATCTTACGTCAGCCCATGCCGGATCTGTGCGACATTGGTCAGCATCTGAGACCAGTTTTGACTTACGGACAGGGCGACCTTTTGCTGCTCCAGTCCCTTGTTGAGTAGCTTGATACCCAAACGGATCTCCTCTGGTCCTGGATTAGCCGATTGAATTTCTCGGGCTGCCACGGTATTTTGTACTGGTGTTGGGTATACCCAATCTCCGTTGCTATCTTTCCGTGGCTTCCCCATCTCATCTCCAAAAAGGATGGCACGGACACGTGGGAATTGGTTGTCATCTATGTGACGCTTCCGTGTCTTCTGATGCAGACGAGACATGTACTCCTTGTTCGACATGCGTTTCTTCTCCACCTCAATGTTTTTGGCTTCATCGAGGAGTTGTTGACGACGCGCTTCTAGGGCCTGGGCCCTTTCGTCCAGCTCATCTGTAGTAAGTTCTACAGCTGTAGGGATAGGTGTGGTTAGTGCGGCATCGATGAGTTTACGCGCACCTTCAGTGATCACGTGTCCATCCACTGATGCTTCTTTTTTCGGCTCGTCTGGGATTAGTGCTCCATCTGAGTCTTCCTCGTATCCCTCGGCAATCACCTCCTCTGTCAGAGGGTCTTTTGCCGGGGTCTTCTCTTCTTGTTCTTCTTCTTTGCCTTCTTGGCAGCGCCGGTAGCAAAGAAGGCTTTGGGTCCGTTTCCCGGAGTCAAGCTCTGATCGCTACTCTCAGACATCTGGACTTCGGTATTGTCTTCGACGTCCATGTCATCCTGCGCTTTGGGAGAGTGTTCCCCAGATCCTTCATCCATGGCTTCTCCTTCCTCTGCAGCTTTGGAGTTGTACTCCTCTTCATATTCCGCGGAGAACTTTCGAAAATCTGCCGACGTCATGGATTCATCCGAGGATGCGGGTACGTCGGCGTTTGTTCCAATTGCCTCCAGCACCAAGTCGGTGTTTTCTCCAGCATCAGCAGAGCCATATCCGGATCCCACGTATCCGATGAAGTGCGACGCGTGCTTCCTGAGGTACCTGCGGCTTTCGCGATCAGCCATATCGAAACTTTTGATGGTCTCGAGGATTGCATCTGCGCTTTCGCCTTGCAGTATCATACGTTTTAGTGTGTACCTTAGGAAAGGACTGTCTAATCCGGCATCATCAGAGCCAGAATCAGTGTCGTTGATATGCTCCTCCTGGATTTCGACTTCCACGGGTGGGTCGATCTGGGATCTGGCTCCTCTGGGGAGATCCACTCCAGATTCGACGTTGACCGCTAGGTCTTCTTCAGGTTCGGATTTCTCCACTGTCTCCGTGACTGGTGCGGGCTGGGTGGGATTAGGGTTTTCTGAGATCCGGAACTCTGCCGCCTCCGCGGACAAAGGGGACCCAGAAAATTCTTTTGCCTCTATCATCACTACTGGGGTGGGGTGGGCAGGTTCAGCGAAACCAATGTAAACATCGATCTCGCCAAAAGACATGATTGTGTAGGCAGTCACGGCCTCCTTTGCCGGAATCCAAGTCTCTTCAAGAACGATGAGAGGGACGTCGCTGGCGTAGAGGATGTGACCGACGGTGATAGTCTTGCCGATGCCGATTCTTACAGATTCCGCTCAAAATGCAGATCCGTAGCTCACTTGCCCCACGGTGGGCACCAACTATCGTCGGATTGATGACAAGTACGCCATGAGGGGGTCCTCGAGGCATGCGGAAGAGAGGAGGGTGAGACGTACGGTATTCCGGGACAGTGAGCACACAAGTTTACCCAAGTTCGAATCCGCCGGCTTTGGACGGATCCTACTCCTGCTAGCAATCCAGTAATACGGCAGAGCCGGAATATGGGTTACAAGGGTTTCACCTGTGCGAGTTGAGATTGTAGACTATTGAGGTTATAAGGTGTTGCCCTAAAGGCTCTCCCTATGACGGCTTATATAGATATCCGGCCTAGGGTTTACAGGAGAGATCTATCCGGCTACGACTAAGAGTCTGTTACAGAGTACATCTTGGACTACAAGTAACATCATGGCCTAAGTCGGTAAGTCTTCTGGGCCTTTTCGTAGCCGAATTGGACTCCGTCTTCTCTCCCTGACTGGGCCGCCCGTGAAGCAATGCTCTAACCCGAAGTGGGCCACCCTGGTCAGTAGGGAACTGTGAGGATACCCGGAAAGTATATCCCCAACATGCATAGGACACCTTCAAAGTTCATAAGAGTGACTAGATACAATAGTTTCAAACAAGCAATAATAAGTTATGCATCAATCAACTAGTCTTGGGACAATGCACATAGAACTAAGAATGGCCACTATGCTCTCAAAGTAAGGTGCATAAAGATAGAAGGTGGAGACTCAATATAATGGTGGAAGAAAGGCCTTTTGTAAAAGGAAGTAGGGATTCAAGTCTCATAAAGAGCTTCCAAAAATTATGGTACTTATAGCTTTTAGCTCTCATTGCCCTATCATAAGCATCTTTAAGGTGATTAAGGTTAAAGTGACACAACTAAGAGGATATGCTTGACAAGTTATAAACCGAAATCTCATGCCCCTTACTTACGAAGACCGATCCTCATGCTACTCAACTTCAGTCACGAGTAAGCTCTTGTCATTGTAAGTATATGTGTATCATTAAGAACCGCCAACGGGGTACCCCTTGCACATGATATGGGAGCTTTCCCATAATCAAAATGACAAGGCAAGCAGACAATGAGCATCTCAGCGATCTTTTTATTTGCTATTTGCATAGGTTTTTATTGAGGATGCTTCATAGAGTGCTCATTATGGTGATGCTGCAAGTTTCCACCATGATTAGGCATGGCTTAGGCTAGCGGCCCAGGCGTTTCTCTAACACACATACAAACTCCATGATCTTACAAGTTCCACTTTTATTTCACACCGCCGGGATCCGTAAGCAAAAGAACATGAGTATCAATGGGGTACAAAGTACAAGTGCAATGTTGAAAGCGTTCCCCATGAAACATGGTTCTGCTAATTTCAACTTATAAGCGCAAGCATATACGCAACAAAGAAGGACCCAATGGTTCAAGTTTATTAGAGGCAATAAAGTAAAGTGTGCCATCAAGTTCGTGAGAGCTTTAATCACTAGTTTTCTCATAACAAGTGGAAGGTAAACAAAAGCATGAATATACTTGGAATAGCATAAGCTAGTAGGTAGGTATGGTGGACTCTTTGGAATAACTTGGTTTAGGGAGTTGGATGCATGAGTGGAACTCATACTTGGTTGTGGAGGCTAGCAAAATACTGGGAGCGACAAACTAAGAGAGCAATAATGTCCATAATCATGCAGAGCGAAAAAACATCATTGATCAAAGCATAAAGTGATACTACAAGTTGAAAACTAAAGGATCATAAAGGCTACGGTGACTTGATATAGTCATAACATGGTGTGAGCATGTGCCAAGTCAACCCAAATAAAGCATCAAAGGAGAATACCACTATACTATGCTTTAATATGCTAGAACAACGCATGATTCATCCAAGGCACATTAAGCAATCTTAATTGTTTATAACAAGTCATGCTACAGCAAAGAATTCTAAGCATAAAGCTAAAACAATATCAAGCACGGCATGAAAAAGCATAGCCACAGTCAAAAACGAGCTCTTTTTACCACATAAGCATGAGCTTTCCTACTCTTTTCCAAACCAAACCAAACTAATTGCAAACCAATGTATGAAAGAGGGGGTCCAACCAACTTATTCAGAAAACTAAGCAAACCAAGAAAACTAAAAACCAAAACGAAAACGAAAAATAAGACGCTCTAAGAAAAACACAACTGTGCATGAAACGATAAAAATGAAGTGTTTGGAAGAAACCTGGAATTTTTATTGATGAAGAAGGGGATGCCTTGGGCATCCCCAAGCTTTGACGCTTGTACTTCTTGGATATTTCTTGGGGTGACACGCGTGGCATCCCCAAGCTTGAGCTTTAGTCCATCCTTCATCTCATTACTCATTCCTTCCATACACCTGAAATTTTTCCTTCATACAAAAAACTTCACACAATCTCATTAGCAACATTAGTGCACTTAAGATAAATAAGTCTCAAGATTCAGTTCTAACACCAAATAAAATTCCATTAGAACACTAGATACTGTAGCACTTTCCTCAAAAAGCTCAATTCTCCAAAGGAACTCAAGAAGGAACTAACAAGAAGCAAATGCAGAAAATGGCAGAAATCTGTCAAAACAGACCAGCAGGTAAAGACGAATTTTTTTTGAAGACCTTCTGTTGCTCAAATCAAAAAGTGTTGAACTAACGAAAGTTAGATAACAACCTGGGTCAGAAGCACAAAAAATTACAGCTCAATCCGACGTACAGAGCTCTCTCAGGAATGTTTACGGTGAAGCACAAAAATCTGTTTCGGGAAAGCAACTTTCCCAATCATTACTTCACTCTCATTACAGGTTACTCTTGGCACAAAAAGCAAATAAAAAGGATAAGGAGAGGTTATTATAGAGGTAATAACTTCCAAGACTCAACTAAAACTCTTGCATTATCTCCCAACAAGTACTTTTCTTTAACGCCTTTAAGTTAGGCATAAGAAGCAAAGAAAGAATCAAGTGTTCTCAAATGAAGAAGCATTAAGATCAATACCAGAAATATTTTCAACAAGGCAAGGTATATCATCCAAGTACGTTCTAGACGATCCTTTCTCAATGCTCTTGGGTTCACTATTCTCATCAAAAGGGTTTGCAGGAACAATCCAATCAAGATTCTTTTCTACGGCATCATGTATTGCTACTAGTTTAAAGGGTATTGGTATCTTAGGTTCCTCCCCATTAGGTTCGGTTTTGTTCATCTTTTCTCGTGTACCAATAACATCTACACATGAGCCTAGTATATTGAAACGTTCAAAAACTTTTCTAGCTTCCTTGGCAACATCATAGAACTCCTTAAACAAAGTTTCTAGAATAAAATCCCTCTTTTCAGGGTCATCAATTTCTTTAAGCTTAAGAAACATTACTTGCATTAAGGGGTTGAGGTTAACAAACCTAGCTTCTAACATGTGAATTAAAGAAGCTGCAGCAATCTCAAAATTTGGAGCAAGTTCTACAAGGGATCTATCCTCAGTATCTTCATGTTTGCTAACATGATTAAAGAATTCTTCAATATTATCTTTCCCAATTATAGAACCACTACCAATTGAAAGGTCTTTCAAGGTGAAAGTAGGGATCAACATGGTGAGCTAAGGAAGGGGTGACAACTAAAGGAGACTTAATTTTTTTTGGGTTTTCAAATAAGAAAGCTAACAAGTAAATCTAATTTTTTTGTGTTTTTTTGAAGAACAAAACAAGCAAACAAAGCAAAAATAAACTAAGCAAAACAAAAACAACAAAGTAAAGAGATTGGTTATGAGGGACTCCCCTTGTGAAGATGTCCTTGACTCCCCGGCAACGGCGCCAGAAAATCTTGATGCGCTCGACTTTCAATGTAGAGCTCGTTAGGAACCCCAAGAGGAAGGTACGATGAGCACAGCAGTAAGTTTTCCCTCAGTTATGAAACCAAGGTTTAATCGAACTAGTAGGAGCAAGGAAACACCCCAAAGGTGTTACTAGCTAAGCTTTGGCAGGGCGCACTACCGGTGCTAGTAGATACGTGGAGACCTGCACAACACAACCACAGAACTTTGTCCCCAACTTGCGATGAGGTTGTCAATTTCACCGTGTTTTGCGGAAAACAAAGGATTAAATGTATCGAATGGAAAGAAGTAAAAGTTTGTAGAAAGTAAACACAAAGCAGTAAAATATTGTAGATTGTATGTAAAAGACAAGGACCGGGATCCATAGTTCACTAGAGGTGGCTCTCCTTAAGACAGATAACATGCTGGGTGAACAAATTACAGCGGGGCAATTGACAAACACCGAGAAAGCAATACATGCATATACTAATCATCTTGACTTCTTTGAGACTTGATTGGGCATTACAACATAATACATAAACCGCCATCCAAATGCATCTATGACTAATAATCCACCTTCAGGTTATCATCCGAACCCCCTCTAGTATTAAGTTGCAAGCAACAGATTATTGCTTTACGAACTGCGTGTAAAATAAACAATACGATTGTTCTATGAACAAAGGATTGTTGTTTTCTCCCTAGTAGCAACAGCACATCTAGTACCTTAGAGATTTCTGTCACTTCCCTAGATTACCAGAGGCATGAACCCACTATCGAGCATAACTAACTCTTGGAGTTGCTAGGATCTACTTGGCCAAGATAGCTACTAACAACGGAAAGCATGCAAGATCTCAAATAACAAAGACATGATAGAATCAATAATCAATCTGAAATAGCATCTCAATATCCATCGGATCCCCGCAAACACAACACGTATGATTTACAAATAGATGATCTTGATCATGAACGGAGCTCACAAGATCTAAACATGAAAGCACAAAGGAGGAGAAACCAGCCATCTAGCTACTACATGGATCCGTAGTCCAAGGATGAACTACTCACGCATCACACCGGAGGCTTGCATGGTGATGAAGAAGGCCTCCAGGGTGAATTCCCCTCTCCGGCAGGGTGTCGGGAAGAGCTTCAGATCCCTCCCGATCTAGGGATGGATATGACGGCGGCTACAGACTCTTTCGTGGATTTTTGATCGGGTACTTAGGGTTTTCGTCCTGAGGGAAACTTATAGGCGAAAGGAGAGGCCGAGGGGGTGCCGAGAGCCACCACACCACCCCCTGACGTGGGCCAGGCCTGGCCGCGCGGCCAGGTGGTGTGGTCGGCCCCTGTCCCTTCTTCGTCTCGTATTCTGGCACTTGATCCCTTCCGGAAAAATAGGCACTTTGGCTTTTGTCCCGTCCAATTCTGAGAATATTCATTTTCTGACTTTCCTGGAACCAAAAACAGCAGAAAACAGGCAGCTGGCACTGTGGCTCTTGTTAATAGGTTAGTCCAAGAAATCATATGAAAAGTACTCCAAAGTTGGAACAAAACACAAGAAAGTGGATAAAACCAAGCATGAAACATCAAAAATTATAGATACATTTGCAATGCATCAGCCTTCATAGAAGGAAGTAGGGATTCAAGTCTCGTAAAGAGCTTCCAAAAATTATGGTACTTTTAGCTTTCAGCTCTCATTGCCCCTATCATAAGCATCTTGAAGTGATTAAGGTTAAAGTGAACAAACTATGGTGTACATGCTTGACGAAGTATAAGTTAGAAATATCATGTCCCTTGAATACGAGGGTCGCTCCTCATGCTACTCAAGTTTAGTCACCGGTAAGTTCTTGTCATCGTAAGTACATGTGTATCATAGAGAACCGCCAACAGGGTACCCCTTGCCCGATGATACGGAAGAATCCACATATCAAAATGACAAGGCAAGCAGACAACGAGCATCTCAGCAATCTTCTTATTTACCATGGGAATATGGTGCTTTTTTCTCTCTTTCCTCTTTTCATAATCTCTTTTTTTTCTTTTTCTCTTTTTTTCTCAATATAGGACTCTCTTTTTTTTATAAGAAGAATGCTTCATAGACAGCTCATTATGGTTACGTTGCAGGTTTTCACCATGTCAGCATGGATTAGACCAGCGGCCTAGGCGTTTCTCTAACACATATACATAACTCCATGGACTTACAAGCTCCCCTTTCATTTCACACCGACGACATCCATAGACAAAAGAGCATGATATCAACTAGGTACAAAGTACCAGTGCAATGTTGAAAGCGTTCCCCATGACAGCATGGTTCTGCGAATCCCCAACAAATAAGTGCAAGCATATACAACATAAACGACACAATGGTTCAAGTTTATTAAGGGCAAGAAAATTAAAGTGTGCCATCAAGTTCGTGAGAGCTTTAATCACTAGTTTTCTCATAACAAGTTTAATTTGGAAGGTAAACAAAAACATGAATATACTTGGAATAGCATATGCTAGTATGTAGGTATGGTGGACTCTCTGGAATAACTTGGTTTAGGGAGTTGGATGCATGAGTGGAACTCATACTTGGTTGCGGAGGCTAGCAAAAGACTGGGAGTGACAAACTAAGAGAGCAATAATGGCCATAATCATGCAGAGCGACAAAACATCATTGATCAAAGCATAAAGTGATACTACAAGTTGAAAACTAAAGGATCATCAAGGCTATGGTGACTTGGGATAGTCATAACATGGTGTGAGCATGCGCCAAGTCAACCCAAATAAAACATCAAAGGAGAATAGCACTATACTATGCTTTAATATGCTAAAACAACACATGATTCATCCAAGGAACATTAAGCAATCTCAATTGTTTATAACAAGTCATGCTATAACAAAGAATACTAAGTATAAAGCCAAAACAATATCAAGCATGGCATGAAAAATCATAGGCCACAGTCAAAAACAAGCTCTCTTTACCACTTAAGCATGAACTTTCCTACTCTTTTCCAAACCAAACCAAACTATTTGAAAACCAATGTATGAAAGAGGGGTCCAACCAATTTATTCAGCAAACAAAAGAAAATGAAAAACCAAAACAAAAACAAAAAGGAAGACGCTCAAAGAACAACACAACTGTGCATGAAATAATAAAAATGAAGTGTTTGGAAGAAACCTGGGATTTTTATTGATGAAAAAGGGGATGCATTGGTCATCCCCAAGCTTTGACGCTTGTACTTCTTGGATATTTCTTGGGGTGACACGCGTGGCATCCCCAAGCTTGAGCTTTAGTCCATCCTTCATCTCATTACTCATTCCTTCCATACACCTAAATTTTTTCCTTCATACAAAACTTCACACAATCTTTATTAGCAACATTAGTGCACTCAAGATAATAACTCTTTAAGTTCAGTTCTAACACCAATAAAACTACCATTCAAACACTAGCTACTGTAGCACTTCCCTCAAAAAGCTCAATTCTCCAAAAGAACTCAAAAAGGAACCAACAAGAAGCAAATGCAGAAAATGGCAGAAATCTGTCAAAACAGATCAGTAGGTAAAGACGAAATTTTTCGAAGACCTTCTGTTGCTCAAATCAAAAAGTGTTGAACTAACGAAAGTTAGATAACAACCTGGGGCATAATCAAAACTATTCACGCCTCAAAAGGACGTACAGAGATTTTACACGAATTTTTACGGTGAAGCACAGAAATCCGTTTCGGGACAGCAACTTTCCCAATCATTACTTCTCTCTCATTAGAGGTTACTCTTGGCACAAAAAGCAAATAAAAAGGATAAGGAGCAGTTATTACTGAAGTAATAACTTCCAAGACTCATCTAAAACTTTTGGGTTATCTCGCAATAAGTACTTTTCTTTAACGCCTTTAAGTTAGGCATAAGAAGCAAGAAAAAGAATCAAGTGTTCTCAAATGAAGAAGCAATACCAAATTTTGTTTTCATAGGAGAGGCAAAAGAAATCTTCTCTCTTCTTAGGGAAGTGTTCTATACCTTTCTTGAGTGGGAGTTGATATTTAATGGTGCCTTCTTTCATATCAATAATGGCACCAATAGTTCTAAGAAAAGGTCTTCCCAAAGTAATAGGACAAGAAGCATTGCATTCAACATCCAAAACATAGAAATCAACGGGGACATAGGCATTCTTAACCATAATAAGAACATCATTAAGACTCCCCATGAGTTTCTTTTTAGCATTATCATCAAGTGGGACATTCAAATAACAATCTTCAAGTGGTGTCAAATCAAGCATATCATAAATCCTTCTAGGCATAATAGAAACACTACTATCAAGATCACATAAAGCTTTGAAATCAAAGTCATTCACTTTCATATTAATGATGGGTTCCCAGCCATCTTCTTATTTTATAGGAATAGAAGCTTTATGTTTCATCTTTTCTTCTTTAATCTTTATGAGAGCATCAGTAATGTGTTTTGTAAAGGCCATGTTCATAGCACTAGCATTAGGACTTTTAGCAAGCTTTTGTAGGAATTTAATAACTTCAGAGATATTGCAACCATAAATCTAAAGTAGTAGAGCCCTTACTAGCCTCAACATTAGTGGTGGTGATAGTAGAAACACTAATGTTTCTAGCAATTTCATCTTCTCTTTCCCACTTAGCATGTAATTCAGCTAATAGTCTAACATTTTCATCAATTCTCACTTGTATGGCATTAGTGGCTGCAAAGGGATTATCATTAGTTTCAGGTTTAGCAGCCATTTTATTCAAAGAAGTTTGAGCTTCAGCAAGTGATGCTATATTTCTTTTAGCATTAGAGAGTTTTTCCTCAATAGTTTTATTGAAAGCAGTTTGTTTACTAATAAAGTCTTTAAGCATAACTTCAAGTTCAGAGGGAGCACTCCTATTGTTGTTGTAGGAATTTCCATAAGCATTACCATTGTTGGGAGGATATGGCTTATAATTGTTGTTACCAAAATTATTCCTGTAGGCATTGTTGCTGAAATTATTATTTCTCATAAAGTTCACATCAACTTGCTCTTCTTGAGTAACCAAAGAGGCCAAGGGAACATTATTTGGATCAATATGGGCTTTCCCATTAACAAGCATAGACATAATAACAGCAATCTTATCACTCAAGGAGGAGGTTTCCTCAACAGAATTTACTTTCTTACCTTGTGGAGCTCTCTCAGTATGCCATTCAGAATAGTTAACCATCATATTATCCAGAAGCTTTGTTGCATCACCCAAAGTAATGGTCATAAAGGTACCTCCAGTAGCAGAATCCAATAGGTTCCTTGAAGAATAGTTCAATCCTGCATAAAAGGTTTGGATGATCATCCAAGCAGTCAGTCCATGAGTGGGACAATTCTTAACCAAAGATTTCATTCTTTCCCAAGCTTGAGCAACATGTTCATTATCAGATTGTTTAAACTTCATTGTTTCACTTCTCATAGATATTATCTTAGCAGGAGGATAGTATTTTCCAATGAAAGCATCTTTGCATTTAGTCCAAGAATCAATACTATTCCTAGTTAAGGAATTCAACCATTCTTTAGCTTTTCCTCTCAAAGAGAAAGGAAACAATTTCAGCTTAATAATATCTCCATCTATATCCCTATGCTTTTGCATCTCATAAAGTTCAACAAAGTTATTTAGATGGGCAACAGCATCTTCATTACCAATACCAGTAAATTGTTCTCTCATAACAAGATTGAGTAAAGCAAGTTTATCTCAAAGAAAGTAGCTTCAGGCACATGTGGAGCAATAGGTGTGCTTATAAAATCATTGTTGTTGGTGCTAGTGAAGTCACACAACTTAGTGTTTTCAAGAGTAGTCATTTTTTCGTGTTTTTGATAAAGAAAGCAAACTTGTAAAACTAATTTTTTTGTGTTTTTGATAAAGAAACAAGCAAATAAAACAAAAGTAAACTAAGCAAAAAAAAATAACAAAGTAAAGAGATTGGTTATGAGGGACTCCCCTTGTGAAGATGTCCTTGACTCCCTGACAATGGTGCCAGAAAAAAGGTTGTTGACCCAAAATATATCGAGCTCGTTGGGGAACCCCAAGAGGAAGGTATGATGAGCACAGGAGCAAGTTTTCCCTCAGTACGAAACCAAGGTTATCAATCCAGTAGGAGCAAGGAAACACCCAAAGGTGTAGCTAGCTGAACGTTGGCAGGGCGCACTACCGGTGCCAGCAGCAACGTGGAGACCTGCACAACACAACCACAGAACTTTGCCCCCAACTTGCGATGAGGTTGTCAATCTCACCGGTTTTGCTGAAAACAAAGGATTAAACGTATCAAATGAAAGGAAGTAATAGTTTGCAGAAAGTAAACACAAAACAGTAAACAGTTGATTGTAGATTGAATGTAAAAGAAAGGACCGGGGTCCATAGTTCACTAGAGGTGGCTCTCCTTAAGATAAATAACATGCTGGGTGAATAAATTACAACGGGGCAATTGACAAACATCGAGAAAGCATACAAGCATATACTACTCATCTTTACTCCTTTGAGATTCGATTGGGCATTACAACATTATACATAGACCGCCATCCAACTGCATCTATGACTAATAATCCACCTTCAGGTTATCATCCGACCCCCCTCCAGTATTAAGTTGCAAGCAACAAATTATTGCATTACGAATTGCGTGTAAAGTAAACAATACAATTATTCTATGAACAAAGAGTTGTTGTTTTCTCCCTAGTAGCAATAGCACATCTAATACCTTAGAGATTTCTGTCACTTCCCCAGATTACCAGAGGCATGAACCCACTATCGAGCATAAATACTAACTCTTGGAGTTGCTAGCATCTATTTGGACAAGATAGCTACTAACAACAGAAAGCATGCAAGATCACAAATAACAAAGACATGATAGAATCAATAATCAATCTGAAATAGCATCTCAATATCCATCGGATCCCCGCAAACACAACATGCAGAATTACAAAAAGATGATCTTGATCATGAACGGAGCTCACAAGATCTAGACATGATAGCACAAAAGAGGAGAACCAGCCATCTAGCTACTACATGGACCCGTAGTCCAGAGATGAACTACTCACGCATCACACCGGAGGCTTCCATGATGATGAAGAAGGCCTCCAGGGTGAATCCCCCTCTCCGGCAGGGTGTCAGGAAGAGCTTCAGATCCCTCCCGATCTAGGGATGGAGATGACGGCGGCTACAGACTCTTTTGTGGAATTTTGATCGGGTACTTAGAGTTTCCATATCAGGCAATATATAGGCGGAAGGAGAGGCTGAGGGGGTGCCTGGGCTGGCCACACCACCCCCTGGCGCGGCCAGGCCTGGCCCGCACAGCCAGGTGGTGTGGTGGCCCCCTGGCCCCTCTCCGTCTCGTATTATGGCTCCTAGTGTCCCCCGGTAAAATAATAACTTTGGCTTTTGTCCCGTCCAATTCCGAGAATATTCATTTTCTGACTTCCTGAAACCAAAAACAGCAGAAAACGGGCAGCTGGCACTGTGGCTCTTGTTAATAGGTTAGTCCAAGAAATCATATGAAAAGTACTCCAAAGTGTGGACAAAACACAAGAAAGTAGATAAAACCAAGCATGGAACATCAAAAATTATAGATATATTTGCAATGTATCAACCGCTCCTTCCATAGAAACTCGAGACCATGTCAGGACTATTCACTCTTCTCCCTCCATCGCTCCCTTCTAGCCTCCCCTAACTCGGCCATGCCGCTCAAGAAAGCACGCGACGCTCCGAGTGCAGCGATCTTTTGCCGTCGTGCCACATCTCCTTGCCGCTACCAAAGATCGTCAACGAGGAGGGCCTGGAGAAGGTCCGACGGATGGTGGCCTCTGCCACGATCGAATGGGGAGCCACCCGAGCATGGTGCGACTCGACGGGCGGAGGCGAGCGCCCAGCCACCGTGTTCCCCGTCTTCACGCACTCCATCACTGCCAGGCTGGTGCCCCCATTCTCCTTCTTCCTTGTCGCCGTCTTGGAGCATTACTGCATCCAGCTGCTCCACCCCCACTCGCGGAGTGTGACCCTCTTGGCCGCCTTTGTTTACTGGTGTGAGGCCTTCGTGGGTTCACCGCCGATGACGACGAGGGTTTTCTTCCTGTCTCCATCTGGGGGAAAATGACCAAATTTTGTCAGGATTGGGTCTTCGTGGACGCCTTCATAGTGCTCCCATAATTCCGCATCCCTTCCAGGCCGATGGTGGAAAACCCTAGATGGGCTCAGGAGGCTGCCGCCTGTATGAGTCCTGGTCCCCTCGAGAGGCGCATGGCGGCTTTGAGGGACCGTGTCCTGACCGACAAGATGGTGGTCCGTGAATTTCTCTGACGACAGATCGCTCCTCTCCAGGAACACAACAAAAGCATCTGTGACATGTCTGATGGCCAGGACAGGATCAAGATGTCAGGGGTCCTTCTCCCTAACGACACCATGGTGCCTCTTGCACCTGCTCCTCAGCGAGGGTGTCGTGCCCGAGATCCCACAGGAGTCCCTTCCCCTATGTATGGTTGGTGACGTAGGCGCCACACCACTCACTCCACTCACTGAGGGCTTCCCTCCTTTGACTGGGGGAGAATGCTCCAGGACAAGAGGCGGCGCGGGAGGCCCCTTGCAAACTTCTTCTGCTTGCGATGGTCGTTGCTGGTGAAGAGGCCTTGGCCCTAGAGGAGCAGGGGAGTGTGCGGCAGCGGCTGGTGCCCTCCATGCTCTGCCCTCAAAGATTTTGAGATGTTTGATACCACTATCAAATCAGTAAGACGCATATTTTTTTCAATGAAAATCAAGGCAGAGCACAGGGCTAGGTAGTCAGCCACAAACTTATAGATCCTCAGATATAAATTAGAATTCACAGAAACATTCAAAGTACAGGAAACAACGAATTCCACAAAACAGTGTAGGCACAGTAAAAACTGGACAATAATGGTTGTAAATCGGCAAATTGGATTATACTGATAGAGCATTCGAGCACTAGCAAACTTAAGTCCCAGCTTTCCGACGGCCAACCTGCGCCACGAATCCAGCCTTGATAGGAGCAACTGACCTGGACGAACCGCACTGATCAAGATAATAAAACAATGAGTTAGTGTGGCTAAAACAGGGGTGCAGATGAAAGTACTAAAATGCAGCAGATCCAAATAAAGTTTCATCCTCAGACGTTGCAGAAGTTTCTCACAAGGTTGGTCAAACAATGTAGGCAATAGAGTTTGCAACTCATCATAGGTAGAAGGCACTGTAAGCGGTTTCAGATAGAGACAGCTAGTGAAGCAGAAGAGCCAAAACAGCGATGATAACACAGAAGCCTCAGAAGTTACATTTATTATCAATCACAAACATATTTGCCAAACAATGTAGGCAATAACTTCAACTCATCATCAGCATAACTCCAGAATTACAAACTAATATATAACCATCTGAACTACAAGGCAAAATAAACATACTAGATTGCAGCATATTATAAGAAGTAGCAATTTTGTGTCCTCAGAAGTTGCATAAGTTTCTCATAAGATTGGTCAAACAATGTAGGCAATAGATGTTCGCAACTCATCATAGGTAGAAAGCTCTGGAGTCACTAGCAACGATGAAATACAAACATATGTGAAGCAATAGTTTCTTTCAAGAGAAAGTGAAGCGGTAGTATTGGTTACACATATATAGCTCTATTATTGGTTAGATTGAAACATCACAAAACAGAAGAGGCATGATAATGGATAAGCCTCAGACGTTAAAATTATTATCACAAGTATATTTGTCAAGAAATGTAGGCAATAACATCAACTCGTCACAGGCACAACTCAAGAATTGCAAAACTATTATTTACTTTTACAACGGTAAGGGTATAAAAATTGCACAATGTTATAATAAGTATCAGTGTTTCATCCTCAGAAGTTGCAGGAGTTTCTCATACCAATGGTCAAACAATGTAGGCAATGAAGTTTGCAACTCATCATAGGTAGAGAAAATATGAACTAGTACTAAATGTAAAAGTAGGTAGTACCATTCATAGAGAAACGAGAAAGAGATGATCTAAGATACTGCCCAAGCCTCAGATGTTGCAAATATATCACAAAATATTGATCAAGCAATGTAGGCAATAATGTCAACTCATCATAGGCATAACTCCAGAATCAAAAACGTATATAGTAACTCTGAACTCTGCAATAAAACGATATCACTAAATTGCAGCAGATTAAAAATAAAGGGCAAATGTTTCATCCTCAGGTGTTGCAGAAGTTTCTCATGACTTGTCAAACAATGTAGGCAATAGAGTTTGCAGCTCATCATAGGTAGGAAGCCCAAGAAACACCAGTAACTGAATGTGAACGCAAATGACACCATATCTAGCTAAAAAATAGAGGAAATAGAGGAATTAAGGTACTAGCCTCGGATGTTGTAATCACATTCATGATTTCAGTAAGATATTTATCAGATGGTTATACTAGTATTTGTATTGCAGCAGGTACTGACAAATGACTTTATACATCCTCATACGTTGTAGAAGTTTCTCATAAGATTGATCAAACAATGTAGGCAATAAAGTTAGCAACTCATCATAGGGCAGATAGCCCAGGAACCACTAGTGACGCATTCAAAATATAAATAACACCATTTTGGCTAAAAAACAATATAAAAACAAAAAATACAAACCGTTGTTACTTCATAAACCTCAGAAGTTGCAATTATTACCACAAAGATATTTGTCAAACAATGTAGGCAATTATTCTGCAACTCATCATCAGCACAAACAAGTGCAAAAATTGTAATCAGAAAAACCTAAATTGCAGTTGACTCAAATAAACAGCCATGTTCCTCAGAAGTTGCGGAAATTTCTCATAAGATTGATCAACCAATGTAGGCAATACAGTTTGCAACTCATCATAGGTAGAAACTAGACAGGTAACCAATATTAACTGAGTTTAAAAAAAAGCAAATATAGCTTGAAACAACAAACAGGAACACCAAGGGCATACGGTACAGCTTTTAAACATAAGATGGTGTATAACTATCCTAACATATTTGTCAAACAACTTAGCCAAATAACCCAGCCACTCATTATGGACAAAACTCCACAAGTGCCAAACAAACAAAAGCACTTTGCAATATCAAAGTTCAGCAACAGGTTAAAAAATCCAGGAGACAAAAATATTACGTATTATGAGCCTGTGCTCTTGCAAATAGTATCACACATGCCGCACAATGCAATCTAGCATGTCATCAAACGCAGAGTTGATAAAAAGTACAACGCAATGACAGCGACAACCAAAACTAAATTGTTACCTCATAATAATTCATGCAAAATAGGAAGCTGAATTATGACAATGTGAAGCCAATAGTTCAGACAATGCCATCATATGCCATGTTTACAAAAAGGCAATAAAACAGACCAATGCAATGTTCTCATGTTTGCCCCTAGCACTGTTTGTAGTAGGTACAGCCACTCAAATAGCAATACCGATAAAACCAAAAGTAGGCAAATTTGTACAAAAAAATATACCAAATGAAGCACCAAAGATGTGTGATATGAACTAAAATTCCAGCTGCTTACTGAAACTAGTGCCTGAGCACAAGAGTGTAACAGTTTACCTGCTCACAACGAAGGAAGAACAACCGATTCTCCTTGGAAAGGATTGTATCTGGACTCTTGCATCCATTACATATGACATATTCATCTGATTTCACGAGTGAAATTGTGATACCAGAAGTTAGTACATTGAGCAGAGGAGAATAAAAGCAGCTTGGAGATTGGAATATAGAGCATTGATGCATTTTCTTCTCGTAAGTGTAGCTGGTGATATCACTATGTACTTCCAAATAAAAGACAGGACCACGGAAAAGGGGCAGAAATAAGAATCATGAAGCAGTCAGCAAACTTACTGATGTATCTCCTGAGTATTGCTTCAAAGTTCTTTGGAGCAAATCTTCCTTTGATAACCAACCTTTGTTGCCCATCAAGGGATCCACTTGTTCCCATCTCAGCAAGTAAGAACATCATCACATGTTCAGGTTGCCTATGCATTCTGGTAAGTAGAAATAACACTTGAATTAGCTCATGGTTAGCCTTATGATTTTCTAATAAAAACAAACTAACAGAGAAACAAGATCAAATGGAGTGAACACAAAGAAGGCTCATACGTTTTGCACAAGTCCATGAAGTTCACAAAAACTGTCTTCTTTGTGCCTTCTCTAAGAACTTGAGGGGGACGCATAACTGTTCTTCGTCTATCACCAGCAAGATCTGGATTATTCTCACGCAGGATATTGAAGACCCTGCCAAGCAGCTGTAACCAAACAAATTGATGATAAGGTTTCACAAAAGGTAATACAATTGAAAAATATATAAATGGCACTACCCAACATGTTAGTTATGTACCCATAGCATCTACAGAATGAACAGCAAAGAAATAGCTATTAACACTTCTCGATATACACTGTACCACCTTACCAAATATGGCTTGTGAAGATATGCAACTGATGGTGATGGTGGGAGAAGGTACCACCTTACTATGAATGAAAAATTACATGATCTCTGATATTAATTTGTTCGTAGAGCTCATGGTCTATCACTTTTCAGCAAATAATAATAGTAGGATCATGAAATTTTATCAGGAATGGAGTATCAACTACCTCATCATATTTGTAATCTCTATCAGTCCCTTCCCACGGGTATTGGGTTGTTACAGCTCCACCCAGTACAATCCCTTCTCCTTGTTCATCCTCTCCAATTTGATCATCTGGAAAATACCACATGCTCAGACACTGCAGCAAATGCAATGCAAAGGGAAATAGAACTACTGAACAATTAATATATTTACCAAGAGCATCTTCACCATCTCCAGCCTCAACAAGTGATGGATCAAGTTCCACCTGAAATTTAACCACAAGTCAATTGTAGAGAAATATATGTAAGTAACCATCAAACTAAGTACTGGTAACAACGTACTGAAATAGCTTGAGAGGAGAAAGGGATAGAAGTTTTAATTTTATATACAAAATAGAATAGTAGACATTTCACAACATCTTTTTTTGGACAGCATTAAAAACAATAGAAACATAGCACAGAAACAACAAATTCAGCATAAGGAACTCACATGTTTCTTCTTCTTCTTTTTCAATCCTGCAAAGCTTGGCTCGCCAGAGTCGGTGACTGAAAACAATGCATAAAGCTTTCAACAAGAGTGGCAAGCAGATAATGAAATCGTTTTTAGCGGCATGCTAGACAAACCTGCCAAGCTCTCTGTCTTCTCTGCCAACTTATCAACATCATCAGCTGGATCTTGGATCACGACCTTCTTCTTCTTCTTTTTCTTGGTTGGATCAAAAGGTGCGATCTGCAGAATATCAGAAGCATTATAAATAATGCATGCACGAGACAGGGGAAAATTTAAGCTTGGCAAGACAGATATATGAAACACTAGCAAGCAGGCAATAGCTATTCGAAATCAAAGTGAACTTAATGGTAGACCGTGAAATAAGCTAGCAAGATGCTATGCTTAACTGCAACTCTGTGGTACTTGAATCAAATCAGAACAACTTGATTTTATATTCATGACTGACAGCGCAGTTCTTGCTCGACACATCCCACATCAACCAAACCTAGGCCTTGGCTTAGCATATTAAGTCGCTCTTTAATAACCTATGTACACAAATCGACAACATATCGCTCCCATCGTTGCGGATTCATATACCGGACCGGGGACCCACGTAAAGAACAAGCACGGAACTCTATCCGTCCCCCTCCCTTTGGACATCCTATTCGCCTGCCCAAACTAAAGACGAATCCGCCGAAAGAACGGAAGGGGAAAGAGAGAGCATTTCACCTCGGTGGCCTCCTCCTTCCTCTCCATCTGCTCTTCGTCCGCCATGGTGGCGCTGGCCTTGTTCACCCCCTCTTCTCCTGGCGGCGCGGCGGCTGGAGACCTAGACGAGCACGTACGAGGCAGATCAGATCGGGTGGGAGATAGAGAGATGAAGCTTTGTGGTGAAAAGGGTTTGGAACTCTTACAGCGAGAGCGAGAGGCGACGGCGGCGGCGGGGCTCCGGGTAGGGTTTCAGTCGTCGAGAGCTCTTAACTTGCCTTTTCTCTCTCGCTTGTTTTGCTAGTACATCTCGGACGAGAGACCTGATGGGCCGTATTTGTAGCCTCTCGGGTCTCAGCTGACTTGGTGGCAACGAAAAGCCTAGTCACGGCCTCGGCCTTTTTTTTACGAACTCCGCCTTTTCTTTCAAAGAAGAGACGGTGTGAAATTGCACATCTCTGAACGGGGTGTTTCGTTCTTTCCCCCGAGGGCCTCGTTAGAAAACACCAAATATTCATTCGGGAGTGAAATCCACCTAAATTTGGTATCTTTTTCGATATGGTTATCGATTTCAAAGAATACGATAATTTACAGTCACTAAATATGTTGGGTGTTTCATTATGCTCACTGGGCTTTTGTACAACTATATATTTGCCGACGTGACACGGTTTGACTAGTCTACAGTTATGATTTTTAAGCAAAAATATCCCTTAACTATAAAATAGTTAGTACATTCCCATAGGCCCACCAGGCAGCCCCGTGCAATCACCATTTTCAAAAAATCAATCAGAATAATGGGGCTCGCAGGTCAGTGTCTCCACCTACCCTCGCAGGAATAGTCTCACATATGGCCAGTGAGCTTCGGCTGGCCCATATCCCTGCTCTGTTTTGGTCCTGCCACCGCATGAAGCTGTAAGCCGCCGCATATTGACAAATCTGTAAAGGGTACCAATTAGGCACAAACATGCGCACGGGGATGCGCACGGTGGCTGCTAAGATCCGCCGTGCATTTCGCCGGTGTCAGGTCCGACAACGGGACAAGGCGGCAGGTCCACCGCGACGAGGTTGCTGGAGCCGACCACGCACCGTCGAGGCAAGAGGGAGGTTCCACGCGGTGTGGGAGCTGAAGGGAAAGGCCATCACGGCGGTCTGGTCGTCCCCGCCCTCCCTAGCTCCGGCGGCGGCAGGTGGGACGGGATGAGGGACAGGGCGGTGCTAGGATCCATATACATTTTTTCAATTTGGTCCTTCTAGTTTTTAGTACTTGAAAATAGTCTTTGTTTAGTGGAAAAAGTGGTTGACATATGGGGACCACTAAGTGCTACATCGACAAATACATCGAAGTACAGAGGCCCAGTGGTCGTAACAAGACAACCTTTGTATTTAATGACCTTAAATGACGTATTCTTGAAGGTCGATGATCGTATCGAAAAAGGGTGCCAAGTTCAGATACTAAGGGTTAACTTTACTCTGCATTCGGCATACCCAACACGAAATCGGTTTGTAGGGGGGTGTCGGAGGCACCAGTACTATTCTTTTACAACGTGTGGGCCACGTGTAGCCGCATATCTCCTTCTCACATACTCTCTCCCTTTTATTATTCCCCACCTTTTCCTTCCCACCTCCTCTCTCCCCAGCTTCTCTCTTCTCTCTCCCGAGCACGCCGCCAATGGTCGGCCTCATCCACGCTAGCCTCGTTCGCTCCCCCAGCACGCGACGCCGCCCCTCTGCTCGCGTCGTCGTCCTGTCCTCCGCTCACGAGTACGGCGGTGCCCACGTGCAGGGGCAGGGGTAGGCTCGTTGTCGTTGTCCTCCTTCGTCCAAGATGCCAAGACACCCTCGTGTCACCAAGCCCGAGCTACCGGAGGGTCCGTTGTCGAGGTCGACACTGTCATCTCCACATCTGTGCTCTCGAGATGATGCCATGCGTCTATGGATGAAGCTCTTCTACGTCTTGGGCGGAGGCATGACTAGGGAAAATCTAGCCTCAAGAGCTAAAATTCCGTCGACGTAACCCCATCCGGCAAAAACTGCCTCTAGGGGCGCAACGACTAGGAGATGCTCTAGCGGTCTTGGCTTCAACGTTGATGTTCTCATGAACATACGTTTCTACCACACATACGTTTTGGAGGGATTTTTCAGTCCTCAGTTTCCAATCCCTAACCGTCGGTCCCGTAGATCATCTCCTATACTTCTATCTTTCTTCTTGGTAGATTAGGTCATAGCAATATGGAAAACTAAGGTTAAACGTTTCTGCAAGATTCACTCTGGTTGACTCGTAGCGGGAGTTTACAACTATAAGTCCAGAACCTTACTAAGTGTTATCGCATGTATGTGAAGGGGCCCACATCCTAGATGTAGGCTTTGGCTGTTTTAACATTTCACCACACTTGTATACATATGTGAGGTTCACATATAAGTTTTGGAGAGATTCTGATGCTCTGATCCACGGTTTCTAGTGAATCCTAGCCCGTGGGCTTGTGGGTGCCCTACAACGGTTGATTGATGGACTTTTATCTTTTTTTTTATAGGTTAGGTCATAGCAACATGGAAAATCAAGGTTAAGCCAATTTTCCCACAAGATTCCCTCTCGTTGACCGTAGTGGAAGTTTCTAGCTATAAATCTAGACCTTTCCTAAGTATATTGTATGTATGTAAAGGGGCCCACACCCAAGATGGGGGATTTGCCTATTTAAACAATCTATCATACTTGTATACATATGTTAGAGCCACATGCAAGTTTTGGAGAGATTATGATGCTCTAGTCCTCGGTTTCCAACGAATCCCTAACCTCTAGGTCCCACATATCTACCCCTCTAAAATCATTCGTACAGCAGTTAACCAATGGATTTTATCTTTGTTATTGCTAGGTTAGGTCATAACAACATGGAAAACTAAGGTTGATCCCATGTTCCCATAATATTCCCTAAGTTGACCTGTAGCGTGAGTTTCGAGCTATAGCTCCAAAACCTTCATAAGTGTTATCACATGTATGTGAAGGGGTCGGTCCCATAGGGAGACGACTGACAACGTGGGGAATGCTCGCTTGAAAATAATGGTAGTTGACCCTAGTGTACTTCTTCCACCATGTCGCCTATCTGCTTGAAGTCGGCCTCTCGATCTGGTAACTGACGAGTTCCGGTCTTCCCGTGTTAGAGATATTCGTAGTTTGACGCATGGGGAAGGGTCTGGTCATGTGCGCCTGATACCTTCGATCCAAATTACGGATGCACTATAGTAGCTTTTTTCCCCTAGAAAAGACCTAAGTTTATCGAACCTTGGGAAGCACTTGCTAAAAGGAATTGAGGAACGTCTACAAGACTTACTAAAAGAATTTATTTTCCGTTTACTAGATCTTTCCAGTTTACTTTGTATCTTGGGTTGTTTTAAATGGATGGATATATACCAGGGTTGAAGATTCACATGTAGTTATGCATTCATATGGTATAAAGATAAAGTTAATCACATTCATGTGTAAAATGATCTAATAGTGATAAGAGTTGTGGGAAGCACATCGTTAGCTACTAGAGCCCCTGAAATCACAAGTGATAATAGTCTCTTAGTCCAACTGTTTACACCCTGAAACCACAGGTCACAATGATTAAGTAAAACAAATCAAAGCCTTAAGATTAGTGATGTTACTGTATATCCCAAGCGGATCACTAAGCGAATATTGTACTTTCCCTTTCTATCACTAGGGTTTCGTGCCTCAGACATTGTTCTCCACTCATCTCACATGATACCTTGTAGGTATTGGGTACCTACAAGTCCTCAGATTAAGGTAGAGACAAAGATACAAGATAGCAATGCTCTTATTTAATCACTACACAATATTTCCATGTAATTAAATGCACATAATTGTTGCGAGGCTTCACCTCAACCCACAGCCCGTGAGGACTACTCACTCATAATAATAAGATCAAGGATAGAAATCATTGTTGAAATACTTGGATTGAAATCAAATTTTCTTACAATGGTCGCCAATTCGCAAGGGGTATCTATTATAAGATGATGGCTATGGCTATGAAGGAGGTTGGAGATGGAGAGGATGAACTATAGTGGTGATGGTGTTGTGGATCTCCTTCGGTGTGTGATGGATGGGTATGGCGACTCTATTCTTCATCATCTCTCTTCTCGAATGATCTCGCTCCCTTCACAATAATAGTTCTGTTTGACCTAAGGAAGGCTCGGGCATGTAGTACGGGCGGACAGTACCGATGCTCGTTGCGTCTCGTGGAACCCCCTTTTCATCCCTGGTTGACTTGGTTGTGTTGGCAACGACATATTCTTCAATAAGTGCTCTTGATTTCACCATAAAAGCGTGATTTTCTACACATCACAAAATAAGAGAAGGATTTGCACATCTTTGCAATAATTAGTTATTAGTAGCAAATCTAGAGAGATATTTAGTCAATTTCTTGACTTAAATAAGATTTAAACATGGATAAATATGGCTATTTTCATAGCCAACATCCCCAAGCTTAAACCTTGATCATCCTCGAGCAAGAAACCAAAAATCATAAGGAACTCATCATTTAAACTGAAATAACGAGAAAGTAAATTCACCTACAAGAGATAGCCATATGAGTCCAGCACTTCTTCCTTTCGAAAGCTTAACATAGTTAGAGTAGTGCCAAGAATCTCATACTAGCTTTGGTAACTCAAGACAATCAAAGTAAAGTTTCTATAAACATAAGTAACTAGAAGTGTAGCAATCATTCTAATTCCTCTAGTTAACTCTCAGCTTGCCAAGGAACACTAGGAAGTTTCATAACAACAATTTAAGTGTGAGAGATCATGTCAAAAGAAGCATAACAATTAAGTATCTCATTGACACCCATATCAGTGAATCAAGTCTATCAAAACACTTCTTTCTATTTATTGTCCTTCAAGAAAATTCATATAATAGTAACGAGAGCATGCCAAGTACTCTCTAGGTGATCACTTTGGATTCAATAATAGTTTCCAATTGAAGTCATTAATGACTTTTGTAATACGTTTCATAGCCCTCGAGAGTACCAATACTTTTGCCCATATGTGGCTAGCTACCCATGCTGTCAACTCATAGCCGAAATCAGGATTTATACCTAGATCGTTCACAGGCTAGCGGAATTATTGGCATCCCGGGGTGCTCATTAATAGTTTTATAGATAAGCATTTAAGAAATATCATAGTTTGGATCACACTTTAGTCTTGGCATGCATCTCAATCACTACTAGACTTCATTTCAATCGAACAACTCCTTTCAGAAGTGATATCTAGACTATCATTAAATCTATGGAGTTGAGTATCTTCAAGGTTAAACTCTTAAGACAATCAAAGCATCACACAAGTCATAATTTGAGACTTTTTCTTATTGCACATGTTTAGCATAATTATTTCCAAGGCAAGACTCGGTTAATTAACTATAATAACTAGAGAAAAAGCTTACTCAACTACTTACTCATATGAATAAAAAGCTTTACTCTAACTATTTTGAATTACTCCCACTAACATAATATGTTAAAAAGACTACTAAATAGCATAAACATTTCAAATCTATAAAGTGAGAGACACATGACATTCCTCTGATGAGTAACTTCACAATTCTCTTCCATATGATGTGTTCATTCAAAACTCAAAAGTAGATCGCTCTCATAAATAATAACAAATTAAAGAGGCAAACGACGATCCACTTATCACGAATAAAGATAAAATGAAAAATCTTTTTGTATTTTTGAAGATTGGGTTTAGAGAACAGAAAAAGATTGGTGACAAAGTAAGAAACTAAAAACAAACGAAAAAGAAAACAAATAGGAAAAGCAAAGTGTTGGAACAAGCCCAATGATGATTGCAAGTGCACTGATCGATTGTAGCTAGTTTTGAAATAAGAGTATCGAACCCACAGAGAGCTATTTGGTTAAGGTCTTTATGCCCCTCGTCACTATTTACCAAAGGATACTTGTAAGCTGCCTTTGATTTCTAGCAAAGGGTGTTTGAAAGGCTTTGTGTTTGTGTGCAGGAAAGTAATAAAAGCAAATAAAGTAAGTAATGAAAACGCTTGGAAATAGTGTTAATTTTCTCAGGGATATAGGATACACCACTAGCATGGGATAAATAATCATAATTAAGATAGTCTATTTCTTTCGTCATGATATGTGTGGAGAGAGCTCAATAATAAGATATTCACTACAAGACTCGTGGACAGTCGCTTTCTTGAATCAGGTAATGATGTCATCTCTAAATAACCATTGTGATGCCTAAGACCAATCACTTATATAGACCACCACAATTAAGGGTTTCCCCATGGATATCATAATAAGCTTAGTGAATCTCTCTTTATTCCCCCTTTGACCGCGCAGGTTATAAGCCAATGCTTGTAGTCACAAAAGTAACATTGGATATACTCCCATACACGTCCTAAGGATATCACCTTCTCTTTAGACCCGGAGGCAAATGATATGTGGCCGACTACACATACCATCTAAATAGAGAGATCAAACACAATATCATAGATCAATGGATCATGGACCAACGTAATAGATCATCTTTATTTCATTTCATAATAATGCTAGGGTTTATCCATCTCCCCAAGAACAAAGGAACTACTCACGTATGAAGAAAATCAACACCATGGTAATATTATGGTTGGGATATGACAGTACAATCGAATACAAGTGAAGATCCACACTAGGATTTGGATTACAACCAAGCAGACGAAAGGGATCGGTGTTGGATAAGTTGGTGATGATGATGGTGATGTAGATAGGTGTTGAGGCCTTTGAGATACAAGTCCCTTCTCCTCTTGAGCAATGGTCATGGTGGAGATCTTGTGGAGGCGGCGACTATGGAGTTTGCAAGGCGGCAGGGCTCCGTCGTGGAGGTATGTGGTGAGGCTTATTCTCCCTTGGCCCCTCCCCTCCTTATATAGGCCTAGGAGGGTCTCTCATAGCCCCTCCCACGTTACCTATGACCCAAGGAAGGTCCAGGAACAAATGTGGGCAAATTTTGTGAAGAAACATGTCCAGAAAGTCTATTTACGTGCGTCAAGACTTATGGTACGGGCGGGCGGTACGACCGGACCCGCCCGTACCAGAGGTCGTTACGCCTGGAGATGCTTTTTGTATTTTGGCCACTATTTTTTCATACGAACTCCGATTTGGGTGTCCTTTGGCTCATTGGATTCGTATGTACGAGAGCTACAACACCATGGTATTCGATATTCATTTGGAGTTGATGAAAAAAATCCACTTTTCCAATCCTCAATTGGCTAAATCTGATGCCTGCAGCTCCTCATAGCTTCTCCTGCATTGCTTTATCCATAATCCATCACAACACCTACACACAAGTCAAACACAAGAAAAATTAATAAAATCCTAATAAAAACTAATAGTTATGCAACACTCATATGAAAATGAATGAGAACTAGTAATCATGCATAATAGGCATAGTTGTAGCTAGATATATCATGTGATGAGTGACAATATGATTGATTTGTATGCTTAAATATGCATCATATTTGCACTCATCAATATCCCCAAGCTAAACGTTGCTCGTCCTCAAGTAAGAGAGTTTATAAAATTTAATGCTATCATCTACCTTACCATAGAAGATCGAGGCCTTGTATTCTTATTTTCCTGCAAGCTAGCTCAAAGTAAGATAGACATATTCATGCAAGGCAAGACAAGCTCAGTTGTGTCAATCCATAAAAGATCAATTACAACTTCGATGCTCCATGTAAAAAGTAAAACTAGCTTGAAAGAAATCTTGTGATCCTCGTATTGCGCCTTTTATATTTTGTATATCCTCACTTTTGTAAAGTAAAGGCTTAGAAATTAACAGTGAGATATCATGTCATAAGAAGAATAGCATTAGAGTGTGTCCCATTGGACACCCACATCAATAGATCGAGACTATCAAACACCACTATTCCATTCATTGGCTTTCGGGAAACTTCATGTAGTAGTAATGAGACCATGCCAAAGATTGTTTTGTGTGAATCTTTATTTATTTCAAAGATAGTTTCCAACAAAGATCACTGAGTGATCTTTTAAGAAACAATTTGCACATCCTTTAAGAGTACCAATACTTTTGGCCATTACGGTAACATGTGATACCCATGTCATTAACTCATCGCCAAAATCAAGGGTTGTACCATTGATCATTCGTAGGCCAGCGGAGTTGTTAACACCCAAAGGTGTGCATTAAACATATGTAAATAGGCCTTAAACAATATCACATTTTGACCCACAATGTTTTAGCTTTGGCATGTATCTCAATCACCACTAAACTTCATTTCAATGAAACAACTCCTTTCAAGAGTGCCATTAAGTCTATCAATAAGTCTATGGGGTTGGGTATTTATAAGGCTAGACTCTTAAGACAATTAAACATCACTCGAGAAATTGTTTAGAGGCTTCATCAATATACTTTTAATCATGTTAAGTATAGAAATCATGACAATGTATTCTAGAGGATCACAATATTCTTCTCAAGGTGGATAAAGATTTTAACATAGTGCATAAAAGTCCTAACTCAACTCTTATCGGTCCGAAAAAAAGCAAGTGCAACCATTATATAAACATGAAACACAACTTACCTAAGCAAGCATTCAAAAACAACAAGATACATGATTGCACAAAAACGTTATCGAACAAGAACATTCCACAAGACTCTACACAAGCAGAAGTAACTTCCCCAAGCTAGAACTTTTACAAGAACCAAAATTGAATAGATTACTATAAGAAAAGAGAGAAATCCGGTTATCAAAAAGAGAGTGAGTGGTTACCTCCCCAAGATTGAATAAATCAAGGGTGACACACTTTACCGTTGAGGTACAAATAACCTCACTTTTGATGGTAATGGACCTTTTGTTCAACAAATACTTCCTTGTTGAAGCATTGAGTTAAAACAACCAAGTGACTTATGCAAATATTTGCACGATTGTCACAAACCATGTACGTCATCGCACAAGGTCCAAGTCCCTACGAAAATAACAAATGAAGTGAAATCAAAAGATTCGGTCTATGAACGGGGTTCTTTCACCCAACCATGAAAACAAAAGAAAAGAAACATGAAACACTACAGAGAATTATAGGCTAGGGAGTTTCGAAGGTAGGTAAAATAAAATGAAGTACATGGAACATGTACAAAGTAACCCACTAACCTGAGGTTGTCAACATAAAAATATTGGGGGTTATAACTTTTTTGTACCCATCCCTGACCTTGTTGTGCGGTGTTGCTCCTTGGTACATGCGCGTGGTATGGGCATGTGGCCGTACTGCACCTTGTCTTCTTCTCTCTCTCTCTCCCTCTCTTTCTCTCTCTCTAGTCCCATCAAAGTTGGTATGACCAGGTGGTATAGGCAGATTGCGCCCGTGCAGGTGGTCATTAAACCCTCTGGAGGTCTTCACGTTTTCTGCACCTGGTAGAGAGGTCGGTATGGGCGGCAGTACGGGTACGTCTCGCCGTGCCGATGCTCGTTGAGTGCGCGGTAACTTTGTTGTAAAATTTTCTACTCCTTTCGACATGTCACATGAGTGGTACGGGCGTCTGGTACAGATAGGTATGCCCATACTACTACTCCTTAAATTCACTCTAAGCTTTGAAACAAGTTGTTTTCTCCGATTTACCTGAAACGTTAGTCCAACATCCAAATTAAACATACATATTTTTTTGTTAAGAAGATTTAACCAAGATAAGCAACACATGATTAGAGCAACAAACAATTCTACCTTTTGAAAATAGTCCCAAGTCAACTCTAATAGTAAATCATGCAACCATACAAGTGCTAATGCAACTAAACTCAAGACACAAAATTAAGAAAGACACCTAATGACTTCCGGGTTACCTCCTAGGAAGCGCTTTCTTTAAATCCATAGCTAGGCTTCGATGCTCCATTATTATTTCAATAGATATCAACTAGAGAATTATTTATTCTTACCTCACATAGAAGTTTGGACCACTTAGTCTCATAGTTTGGTCGAAGTCACACCGGCTTATGGTGCATAGGAGTTTACTAGATGAATAATTTGTTGCTTATGATACCTTCGATTCAGATTCATGGATGTAGTATAATAGATTTTTACCTAGTAGACCTAGGTTTAATTGAACCTTGTAAAGCAATGCTAAAAGGAAATAAAAAGGACACATCTACAAGAACTTTGTTTCTTCATTTTACCTTCGTTACCGGATCAATCTAGTTTACTTTTATACACTACAAGGAAAGTTTCCTTCCGCAACGAATTGGCCCGACGATCGTCGTAGAAGGTGTGTCTTCCGCGACGAAATTATCGGCTCAACTGTGGCTGATGGAAAACTTTTTTTCCGGTTTCGCGGCCCTCTACTATGATAGATCTGCTAAAAACATGGAGGAAACTCGGCCAGCATGTGGCAGAAGCATGATTTCCGTTTCCTCGCGCGATGTTGACTCGCCGAAGTCTTTTGAGGTGTGTGGGTCCCGGACGTCAGTGTCTCTAGCGGACCATACTTTTCGGTCGCGCCTCCCGGATTTGAACTCGATAACGTAGCTCGAGGCGTCTGCCATTTAGTCAGGCTGCTAGGTTCCACATGTCAGCCTCTTATTAGAAGGATCGTGTGTATGATGAAATTTTTTCCTTCGCTCGCGCCACCCTGTTCTGAAGTTGATAGCGTTGCTCGATGCATCTACCGTCTAATCAACCTCCTGGGACCCACATGTCATCCTCTCATTAGAAGAAACGTGTGTATGATGGATTTTTTTCTTCACTAGCGCTACCCTATTCCGAGTTGATAGCGCTGCTCGATGCATCTACCATTTAACCAACCTCCTGAGCCTCACATGTCATCCTCTCATTAGAAGAAATGTGTGTATGATGGATTTTTTCCTTGGCTCACGCTACCCTGTTCTGAACTTGATAGCGATGTTCGATGCATCTACCGTTTAATCACGATGATGGGCCTCACATGTCATCCTCTCATTAGAAGAAACGTGTGTATGATGGATTTTTTACCCTCTGTCACGCCTTCGTGTTCCGAACTTGGTGTTGCTCGCTGCATCAGCCGTTAATTCAGGCTGGTGGGTCCCTTATGTCAGCCTCACATTAGAAGAACCGTGGGTATGATGGAATTTTTTTCTTCTCTAGCGCTACCCTGTTCCGAACTAGATAGTGTTGCTCGATGAATCTGCCATTTGCTCACGCTGTTGGGTCCCCCATTTCAGCCTCTTATTACAAGAAACATGTGCATACTGAACTTTTTTCTCGCTCGCACTCCCTGTTTCGAGCTGGCAACGTTGCTTGATGCAGCATCTGTATAAGGTCACGCTGCTAGGTCCCACATATCAGTCACTTTGTAAATGAAATATTGATTGCTCGATGCAACATCTCTATAAGGTCTCTGTTGGGTCCAACATGTCAGCGTCTATGCAAATGCAAAGTGTGTATGATGGACTCCGCTGTTTTGACCTTGGCAACATTATTGGGTCCCAGATGTCAGCCTTCTCTATGTAAGAAACGTGTGTATGCTGGAAAAAATGTAAAAGAACGACATAGGTTATACAATATATTATATATTTATATTGAAAAAACTAGGAATCTAACTCAAGACTTCAACAAATGGAAACCGCATGTGCTTCCACTACGCCAGAACCATCTATGCCACTACTAGAAAAGATTACATTTAGAAATGTTGAAATCACTTAAAATGAAAAGGCAACGACCCTAACGACTTGCCATAAAAAAATGCTAAATGCTGTGTACAAATACAACATGGGTAGGAGAAGTGTGTCCTATACTTTATCAGAATGACACGGAAATACTAAATTAAGACGATTTTGGGTGAAAAAAATAACTCGGGTCCAATCTTGTGAACCAATGGGCTTCTTATCGTGGGCTCCTTACCGAAACTTCTTCAGTGTGGTTCAAGCTTAAAAAACCAAGTAATAATGTGTTGAGGGTTGGCGGCCCACAACCAACCTGAACCCGGAAGGATAAATTAGCGAGGTTTTGGGCCACAATTGGGTAGAATGTAGTACTATTTTCTAATAACCTCCTCACTAAAAATTCAATGTACTCAATATGTCGGGGGTCGGTAGTCCACCTGACCCGGCAGGCTAAATTTGCAAGGTTTTGGGCCAGTGTTGGGTCGAATGTGCAATCTTTTCGCTAGATTCTTAGTGAAAATTCAATGTAGTTCGTACCCCATCCTCCAAAAAAATGTAGTTGGTACCCTAAAATATATATACTCTGCTCACCACGAAAGGCTAATTAAGGATTTTTCTTTTAAAACAAGAATATGGGAAGTTTTTTGTCCGAACTGGGGTTGAAATATTTGTTTTCATAGGCTGAGTAGTAAAAATATATTGTACTAAAGGTCGATGGTCCACCTGACCTGGCTGTACCTACGCCGAATCCGAAAGAATGAAGTTGGAAATGGAGAAAAGTGACCGATATTGCGCCTTATTATACATAGCGAACATAGCGAGGAACTTGGGCAGCGCAAGATTCGAACATGGAAAGTACTGGAGGGAGTTTGATTGATTCACATAAAATCGTGTCATATCAAGTCTTACAACGCGCAATCATCTTTTCAGCAAAGGATATATTTCGAGATGGTTTGGGTGGCTTTAAATTGGCCTAAGTGCCCAATCGATTTGATGTACTCAAAACTTTGTAATCATGCCATATAAATTGTTGGCGATAGACACACGGTGGCCTTGACTTTCCCAGCCGCAGAAAGCTTGGGTAAGCACCAGCTTAAACTGATCACTCGAAGTTGTATGCTTCTGTACGATGAAATTAGTACATGCCACAATTAGCGCCAACATGTGGCATTGTCATCATGCAAAAAGGCTCAGAATTCGCACATTTGGTTCATAGTTTCGAACACAATAATTCAACTAGTTTGTACACTAGCACACACAGTAGAATGTCAGCACATTAGAGATTGACTTGTTCATGTCACATCAGAGCTTGAGTTGTTCATTTCACATACAGAAGAATGAGCAAGGATACATACTGTATTGAACAACTAATTTCACGGCAGCGCCAAAAGTATGCCATGTATCAGAGACAATATGGGGTCTGCGTAAACAATTTTTCTTTTTTTGGAAGGGTGTGCATTAACTCTTTTTTTTAGAATATCGGTATAAACATTTGCGGCTATCATCCCAGGGCATCTCGGCCTACTTTGGCGTACCGAGCCAAGATCAATTACAACCCAATTAAGGCCTGTTTCATGACCCTATAAGAAGCAGTGACCTACTTTTTCCTGTTCGCTAAGAGGAAAGAAGGAATATTCCTCTCAAAACACAAAGATGCATGAGGTGTGATGGTTCAAAAAAATGCACGAGTCGCGTATATACAAGCCAGTAACAGTATTAAAAACTATAGTATAGAAATCACGCTATGAAATAAGCACGGCTACATGGATTATATCGTGGAAGGCAATACTAAATACAAAAGCACGACAGGACTCATATAAACTGATTCAAGCTGGCCACTAAAACCAATATACTAATAGTTAACTATTGAACCACGATGCAAAAAAAGATGACACAACGATACACCAAAAAGATCCACAGCTTAGTCTAGGGACGACACAATGAGCATACCAAACCTAAACTAGGCCTAAACCAAATTGCCGCCTATCGCACACAGTTCTAACCATCTTTGAGAAGGCTGATAACTGCCACAGGCTCGCCTTCAGTTGGCTGCAGGTTGTAGCGTTTAATCTGAGGGAATTGTATTCCACGAAATCTCCTGTATATTGTGTACACACAATTTTTCCTCATGAATGGGAACACTATGCCATCAGCATCCTTGCATCCGTGTTTCTTCATCATCTTTTCAATGATTGGATAATTGAGACCGAGAAACAGAGAGTTGTCACCCAGGGTGTTAACCTGCCTCCAAACGATGACCCCTAGAGGTCCAGCAGAGCTAGGATCATCTTCAAAAATGTAGACACGAGAGGCAGGATATAGGCGTAGGTTAGTCCTATTTTGAGTATGATGGATGATTTCACCCTCTTCGCCATGGCAACCCCCATGCCATACGTTGTAATTATGATCATCAAGCGTTCACCATCAGCCGATCGAGCGAGGAACTACATGTCTGCCGATCATTCAGAATAGGTGTTGGGATTACAAACGGAAGCTCCTTGTTTCCTGCATCATCCGAATTCGAGACAAAAAGTGCATTACTGGTATACATATTCTAACACCAGCATTCTTTATTGTTCATGCTAACAGTGTGAATAGGCAAATCCTGACAATAATATTACTCAATAAATTAACAACATTAGGAATTGCATTTCTTACTCTGCTATTCCGAATATTTGGATTTCTTGCTTATCTTAGTTTCCTAGTTGTTGTAAGTTTCAAAAGAGGAAGTGCCACTTTTTATATAGAGGCATGTCCACTTGAATCCTATAGGATTAGATGCTTGCGGTATTTTGGATCAAGTGGTGTTTGATTGCACTGGAAAACCAAAGGAATTGTACAAAGAGGTTGGAGTGGATGGAAATTTTCCTCCAAAATAGAGTACAAAGGAATCCTTTGAAGGAATTTCTAAGAATTATACTCTTTTGAATCAAACAACATTTTATAGAAAAAAATCCTAAGGATCCAAATCCTACAAAAATTCTACACAATTCCTTTGAATCCTAAGGCAAAATCCAAAAGGAAAAGATTGGTGTCCTACAAAAATCCTATGTAGTTCCTACAATCCGAGGAGGGCCTGAAAGTACAAACAAATAAAGAAACCCGGCTTCACTGTGTTGCGCTCACAATTGAGATGCTGGTTAATAATACCTTTCATATTTTGACAATAAACGAACTTAGTAGTGCAGGGACACCGTCATACACTATATTTTTGGAAGGCATATTACTGGTACTAATTCATTACTGGCAATGGTTCATTCATTTTTTAGAACATAAAGCGTGTGCTCATTCAGTCATACGAAAGGTAAAACATAAACAAGATAGTTAAAGAACAACTTCACTGAATCACTCGCAATGTATCATCATGGAACTAGAATTACCTTCCGATGTGGGATCCTAGTGGTAGGTGCAGCCTTGACTTGTGACCGCAAAAATGAGGCCACCGTGTTCAATGGCATCATAGTACTGTCGTCTTCCAAGACCTAAATGCTCTAGACATCTCCAAACTTGGCTACCGCCTTCCAGGTTGGCAATTTGATCGCCGAACAACGCGAGGAGCTTATAGTCTGTGTAACCCCCAGCTTATGTGGGCACTCTGTAGATTACGATCTTCAACAGCTCAAGAGATCCATCCCACGACTTATTGAACTTTTCTCCATACCCGCGGATTCGCCAAAAAAACTTTTGAAATGTGAATGAGTTCAGAAATGACTACATGTAACTGGGGGAACCCTGGCTGGCTAGTAGCATTACAGGTTATATCATGGGTAAGGCCCCGCGCTGGTCCACCGCGGCGAGCCCGTCGTCGTTCATGCCAACCCAGAATTTTTCGTGCATGAAGGGCAGGATGGCGGTGCGCCGAGGATGGTCGAGGGGCACCACGTTGTACACCGTGTCGTGCAGGCGATGTACCCTCATACTGTCATAGTGCTTATCGAACCAATAAGCAGGCTGATGCATCAGTAGGCAGGGTTCATTCCAATAGTGAACATTCCATTTTGTACCTTCGTTGTTGGCGATACGATCGTACATCAACTTGCTCTAAAAGCGGCATGGCGGCGTTGGCGTGTGCTAAAGGTGGGTGAGTGGGGATCAGCGAGAAGATGGAGAGCAAGAGGACGGAGAGCAAAGGAAAATAGAATAAATCGATTGGAATCATACCGCCTACCGAGCATGGTTTTTCTCTCTTCTCTGTGTTTCCTGGTGCCTATCAAGTAAATAGGTCAGGCCTTCCTAGGAGTAGTATAACATAAGCTAGCCTAGCACGGGATGGAGCTGTACTGTCCTCTCAAATAAATGGTCATGGCAGAGAGACAGTTTGGAGTATACTCGGAGCTCCTCTTGCCGAACGTAATAATCCTTGGATCTTCTACATTCATCATCTTGTGCAGTTACATTTGGAACAAGTACTACTGTACTACTACTGTAACTAATAAACACATAAAGGTTCCACCGGTAATTAAGGAACCAAAACTGGAATACTACTACTCTTGAACTCTTGTGTAGTACAACAACAAAATGCTCACAAAATGGGCTACCAGTACGACAGTACCATCTGTAAACCCACACACTGTCACCTCAAATAAGCTTGCCTACCACACCGCCAATTTCCTCTCCCTTGTCGGCCTCTATGCCCCCATTATCGAACCTAAAATCAAACATCTCTCAGTTGAATAAAGAAAAAAAGTCGACAATCTCTCAAAAAAAATCAACCATCCACCAAAATAAAATTCATTGTCTAATGCTTCGCGTTCATTATGAACGGACGGTCGTAGTTGCTCGAGCCCCGCGCGGGGGTAGTAGTCGTCTGAGCTACCGGTTGTAGCTACGCGAAAGCACGTGCCTGGAAGCAGTAGAAGAATTTATTCTCTGTTAGTAATGGAAGAAGATTGACGATATACAGTACCAAATCAACAAGTCTGTAGCTTTATTCGTCTGACCAGTGAGAGCCGACACAAGTGGTGAACAGCTTGAATCGCAGCAGAACAGGTGCCTTTAAGTCATATAGTACGTACACCTCCGTTCTGATTTAGGATGGTCACATAGTGCTAAATAACTTAGACTACTCCAGTAACTTGCACATGTACCTTTGATACGTCCATTTTGCATCACTATTCTATGTCTTAATTCACTATTATTTATTAATATATTTCGTATTGAGAGGTGATACTTATGTTATTTTATCTATTTTTGCATGGTTGATGACTTTTGGAGCATGGACCGCTGCAGTCAGGATTCTGATGGAAAAGGTGCTGTTTGGAGGCAAAATTCGCGAAGATCAGAAAATCTAGGAAAATATACGGAAAATCCTATTTTTTCAGAAGACTCAGGATGCCAGAAGATGGAGTGGAGGTGGGCCACGGGGGGCCCACACCACCCCATGGCGCAGGAAGGCCTAGGCCGCGCCTGGGAGTGGTGTGGCCACCCTGGCCTACTCCAGCCTCTCCCCTCTGGCGTATATCATCCCCACGAAACCCTAAGACTCGGAGAGCGACCACATAAAGATTCCGCCGCCTCTGCGGGGCGGAAAACACCGAGAGAGAAAGATCTCTCCGGCAGACAGATTTCTGCCGGGGGAATTTCTTCCCGGAGAGGGGAGATCGTCGCCATCAACACCACCATCAAGCTGGACTTCATCGGGATCATCATCATCATCACCACCACCATCATCACCATCAGCACCCTCATCACCATCTCCATATTGTTGTAACAGTTGGTTGAATCTTGCTATAGTTCATAGGGGAAACTTTCCCGGTGTTGATTACTCTTCGTAGTTGATGCTATTGAGTGAACCATTGAATTATTGTTTATGTTCAGATTGTTATACATCATTATTCCATCTCTAATCATGATCCATATGATGTCTTGTGAGTAGTTCGTTTTGTTCTTGAGGACATGGGAGAAGTCTTGTTGTTAGTAGTGGAGTTGTGTTGAGAAAGATTCAATAGATTGTTATTTAAGTTGTGGTGTACTTCTTCTAGTGGTGTCATGTGAACGTCGACTACATGACACTTCACCTATATGGGCCTAGGGGAATGCATTGTGTGTTTGGCTACTAATCGTAGGGGTTACCGGAGTGACAGAAACTTGAACCCCCGTTAGGAAAGCATTGCACAAGGGACGTAAGGGTCTTAGAGTTTAAAGCTGTGGTTAGGTTTCTACCTTAATTACTTTCTTGTACTTACAGATGTTTTGCAAGGGGTATAATCACAAGTATGTATTAGTCTTGTATGGGGCGGTACATTAGCACAAGTTCACCCACACAACACTTAGCAAGCTAAAGAGGATTAATCAACTATATGAAGCGAAAGCACTTGACAGTCTTCCCATGTGTCCTCGAGAATGTTTGGTCATCTATAGAAATACAACCGGCTTTTCCTTTGCTGCATAAAGGATTGGGCCACTTGCTGCATTTATTCCTACTGTCTTTTGTTTACTCGTACTTTGTTTACTTGCTTTATCGAAAACCCCTAAAAATCCGTTTGCTAAGTATTTGCAGAGAATTCCTGATCCATACCACTAGCCAGCACCTTCTACTCCTCGTTGGGTTCGACACTCTTACTTATCGAAAATACTGCGATACACCCCCTATACTTGTGGGTCATCAAGACTATTTTCTGGCGCCGTTGCCGGGGAGTGAAGCGATATTGGAGAGTGGAACTGGTAAAGGAAACTTCTACTGTGAGTATTGTTTACTTCTGTTAGTTGGTTTATTTTCGTTATGGATAATTCGCTGAGTTTCTTATTTGGTAATGCTACTACCACTGCTAAGGTAGTAGATAAGCCACCACCTGCTGAGAAAGATGTTTTCAAAATACCTACAAGAATTATTGATCGTGTTATGGATAACTACTATGTTGGGGATGGAACTGTCCATCCCAGTGATCATTTACTCTTTATACACGAATTATGCGGGTTGTTCAAGTGTGCAGGTATTACTACAGATCAAGTTAAGAAGAAGTTATTCTCATTGTCGCTGAAAGGAAGAGCTGAGGAATGGTATAAGCTGCTAAATAATGGTCAAGCTCTGGAATGGGAGGAAATAGTGCCTCTCTTTTATTCAAAGTTTTATCCTCCTAGTGAGATTCATAAAGATCAGAATCAAATATACAACTTTTGGGCTCTTGATGGAGAGAGTACAGCTCAAGCTTGGGGGAAATTGAAGTTACTAATGCTCAAATGTCCCATTCATGAGCTCCCCAACAATATTATTATCAATAACTTTTATGCAAGGCTCCCTCTACATGATAAAGATTTATTGGATGCTTCTTGTACTGGATCATTCACTCGCATGGAAGAAGAAGCTAAATGGGATCTTCTGGACCGTATTCAAGACAATGCTGAAGCTTGGGAGAATGACAAAGGTAGAAAGTTAGGTATAAATTATGATTATGAATGCATTAAATCTTTTATGGGAACTGATGACTTTCAAAATATTAAAAATGCTTATGGTCTAGACTCTCAAGCTATTGCTTCTTATTTTAAGGCTTTTGCTTTCTATATTGAAGTGCCTAAAAAGAAGTGGAATAAGTATCATGAACCTTATAAAGATGTTGCTAAGAGTATTCCTTCAAGAAATACTAAAGTTTATACTGCTAATCATGTTTTACCTGAACCTTATATTGAGGAAATGCCTTTCCCAGTTAGGATTAAGGAACATTCTGAAGGAAATATGCCCTGAGAGGCAATAATAAAGTTGTTATTATGTATTCCTTGTATATGATAGATGTTTATTTTACATGCTATAATTGTATTGATAGGAAACATCAATACATGTGTGTTTAATAAAAAAAAGGGTTCCTAGTCATGCCTCTCTTATAGACTAGCTTGTTGATTAACAGGATGATCAAGGTTTCCTGATCATGGACATTGGATGTTGTTAATAACAAGGTCACACCATTGGTGGAATGATGTGATGAACATTCATCCGAAGTATAGCATTACGATCAAGTCATTGTGTTTATATTGCTATAACATCATACGAAGTAATCTTTATCCTTAGACCATGAGATCATGTTAATTGCTAACACCGGAAGAGTATCTTGATAACATCAAACGTCACACCGTAACAGGGTGACTATAAAGATGGGTTTAGTGCTACGAAGGTGTTATGTTGAGGCTCATGGATCAAGAGTGGAATTTGTCAATCCAGATGACAGATAGATATACTCTGGGCCCTCTCGGTGATATCACATTAGGATAGCTTGCAAGCAAGTGATGTGATCACTAGAATGTTATATCACGGGAACGAGAAAAGAGTGCATGTCGGTAATGAGATCAAACTAGGTATGGAGATACCGATGATCGAATCTCGGACATGTAATATATCGAGAGACAAAGGGATTTAGTTACAAGCGTTAAAGGTTCTCACAATCACATGAGTCATCGTTGAATGTGTAGGAGTCAGTACGGATCTCCAGGTCCCGCTGCTGATTATTGATTGGAGAAGGGTCTCGATCATGTCTGCATTATTCGCGAACCGTAGGGTGGCACACTTAAGAGTTACCGGACACCATTTTGGAGCACATATGTTTCAGACGAAAGAATTGCAAAGCGCAGGAATTGTTTCAATAGAAACCGGAAATTGTTTCGGGTGAAATTGCAGAAGGTGGTTCTGCATGTGATATTGAAATATTGCAATGGGCTATATGTGAATGTTTGTTAATTAAAGTAATTAACAAAATTCTGAATAAATTTAATAAAAGAGTTTTATTAAATGAGAGAGCATTAAATTTGGAGAAACTTAATGCATTTAAAGTGGAGACTTTAAAAGGGAATGTGAAGAGGCATTTTAATGTGGAGGAGTTACCACCACATGAATGGGGGAGGTGAGGGGTCACCCCCCATGCGCCGGCCATGGAGAGAGGGGGCACCCCCTCCTCCTATAAAAGGCCACCCATTCCCTCCTTCATCCACACACCTCCTTGTGAAGGATCTCTCTCCCCCTCTAGAATTATTTCCCCATGGTCTCGGATTAGCGAGATACATGTTCCCGGTGGCATTTCGTCTGGAAGGAGTTGCTGCTTCCGCTGGATCGCTGGAGCGAGGAGGTGGAGGTTGTCCGTGGCTTGAACGTGTGTGCGAGTGCGGATGCGCTGCTGAGTTGCGACGCTCGGACTTCCTCACGATCTTGAGATCGGCAAGTGTACGACTACATCAACCACGAGTTCCTACTCGTTAACAAAGCTCGTTGTCTTCGAGGGTAAGTTCTGTATGGATGTATGTCCACCCATTTGCTTTGTACCTAGTAGATAGATCTTGGCGTGTAGTTCACACCGTAGGAAATTTTTTGTTTTCTATGCTGCGGACCCAACAGTGGTATCAGAGCCTGATCTATGCATAGGTGCTTTGCACGGGTAGTACACATATGTTTATATGTGGGCGATGATGATCATGTTATTGCATCTTCTATGTACTTTGGACATTGGTGGCATAGTGGGATGAAGCGGCCCGGACCAACCTTACATGTCATCGTACATGAGACCGGTTCCACGAATGACATGCAACTTGTTTTGCATAAGTGGCTGGCGGGTGTCTGTCTCTCCTACTATAGTTAATATCTGATTTACAACGAGTTGCTAATAACTTGGTTATCCTCGTTGTGGTTCATGTTCTTAGGTTAGACAGGTTCTATCTCCGAAAGCCCTAAGCCACGTAAAACTTGCAATTGATAAATTAGAGGCGTCTAGTTTAGATCGTTGCTGGGCTAGTGTTTTGATATGGTATTGTTGTAAGTAGATGTATGATAGATACTCTTACAACTCACTTAACGTGTAAGTTCCATAGACCTTGGCCTTACACACAAAGGAATGATAGAGATCATACCACGATGCAAATGATAGAGATCAAATGCATGGACCATATCACCTCACTTCACACATTAGATGTTAGCATATTATACTGCTAGTTTGGCACGTTTGGTAGCATTATAAGATGATCCCTCATTTAGATATCAAGATAAAATGTGTTCTTCCTTAAGTATGCATCGTTTTGTGGATCGTGTTTTGAGGCATCACGTGATGATCGGGTGTTTTCAACTCTATGCTTTCGTACAACGGGTGTAAGACAGTTTTACACACGCAAATACTAAGGTTCTTACTTGACGAGCCTAGCATGTACAGACATGGCCTCGGAACACGGACCGAAAGGTTAAGCATGAGTCATATAGTTGATATGATGCCCATATAGATGCTCGCCTTTGAAGCTACATCGACTCACGTGATGATCGGACTTGGTGTAGTGGATTTGGTTCATGTAATCACCAAAAGGACACGAGGGATGTCGTTTTTGAGTGGGAGTTCATTAGTAATTTGGATTAGTTGAACTCAATCTATCATAAACTTAGTCTAAATATACTTTACAAATTCTGTTGTAGATGGCACCACCTGCTTTTAATTTCAATGTGTTCATGGAGAAAGAGAAACTTGCTGCGAATGGTAGCAACTTCACCAACTGGGCTATGAATTTGAGGATTCTCCTCACTACTGCACAAAAGCAATATGTGCTAGATGCGCCGTTAGGCCCCCCACCAGCTCCTGATGTCCCTGACGAGGAAAAGAACGTCTATATAACTCGTCAGGAGGACCACAACTTAGTTCATTGCGACATACTATATGGGCTAGAGCCAGAACTTCGAAAGCGTTTCGAAAATGGCAATGCATTTGATACCATGGGAGAATTGAAAATGATTTTCGATACCCATGCTGCCGTAGAGAGTTATAATGCTACAGAAAAGTTTTTTAGCTGCATGATGGAGGAAAACAGCTCCGTTAGTGAGCACGTACTTAAAATGTCTGGGTACGCCGATAAGCTTGTGTCCTTGGGAATAACGATTCCCATTGACTTATGCATACATCGTGTTCTCCAATCTCTGCCACCTAGCTACAAGAGCTTCGTGATGAACTATAATATGCAGGGCATGAAGAGTCTCTTCCCGAGCTTCTATCAATGCTTAAGACTGCAGAAGTGGAGATTAGGAAAGAACATCAAGTGTTGATGATCAATAGGACCACCGGTTTCAAGAAGGACAAGAAAGGCAAGCACAAGGGAAAGAAGGGTGGCAAGTCTGTTGCCACGCCTGAAAAGAAACCCCGAGCTGGACCTAAGTCTGACACCGAGTGCTACTATTGCAAGGGGACTGGCCATTGGAAGCGCAACTGCCCCAAGTATTTGGCGGACAAGAAGTCCGGCAAGGCAAACAAAGGTATATGTGATATACATGTTATTGATGTGTACTTGACTAGTACTCGCAGTAGCACCTGGGTATTTGATACGGGATCGGTTGCTAATATATGTAACTCGGTTTAGGGGCTGCGGAACAAGCAACAACTAGCAAGGGATGAGGTCTCGATGCGGGTCGGCAATGGATCAAGAGTTGATGTGATCGCCGTCGGAACGCTGCCTCTCCATATGCCATCGGGATTAGTTATAAACCTAAACAATTGTTATTTGGTGCCTGCACTGAGCATGAACATTGTATCCGGATCGTGTTTGATGCAAAGTGGTTATTCATTTAAGTCTGAAAACAATGGTTGTTCGATTTATATGAATAATATCTTTTATGGTCATGCACCTATGTTGAATGGTTTGTTTCTGTTGGATCTCGATAGCAATATTACGCATATTCATATTGTTGATGCTAAAAGGATTAAACTTGATAATGATATATCTACATATATGTGGCACTGCCGTCTAGGTCATATTGGCGTTAAAAGCATGAAGAAACTCCATTCTGATGGACTTTTGGAATCACTTGATTTTGAATCATTTGATACATGTGAGCCATGCCTTATGGGCAAGATGACTAGAACGCCGTTTTCCGGTTCAATGGAACGGGCGACAGATCTATTGGAAATCATACATACTGATGTGTGTGGACCAATGAGTGTGTCGACGCGAGGTGGATATCGTTATTTTGTTACTTTCATGGATGATTTGAGTAGATATGGGTATATCTATTTGATGAAACACAAGTCTGAAACTTTTGAAAAGTTCAAAGAATTTCATAATGAAGTGGAAAATCATCGTAACAGAAAGATCAAATTTCTACGGTCCGACCGTGGAGGAGAGTATCTTAGTTACGAGTTTAGCACACATATGAAAGACGGTGGAATAGTTTCACAACTCACGCCTGCTGGAACACCACAACGTAATGGTGTGTCAGAACGTCGTAATCATACTTTATTGAATATGGTTCGATCTATGATGTCTCTAACTGACTTGCCACTGTCATTTTGGGGTTATGCACTGGAAACAGCTGCATTCACTTTAAATCGGGCACCATCTAAATCCGTTGAAACGACACCGTATGAATTATGGTTTGGAAACAAACCTAAGCTGTCATTTCTTAAAGTTTGGGGATGCGATGTTTATGTGAAGAAACTTCAACCGGATAAACTCGAACCCAAAGCGGAAAAATGCGTCTTCATAGGATACCCTAAGGAAACGATTGGGTATACCTTCTATCACAGATCCGAGGGCAAGGTTTTTGTTGCCAAGAATGGATCCTTTCTTGAGGAGTTTCTCGCGAAAGGTGTGAGTAGTCGGAAGGTAGAACTCGAAGAGGTTATTGAACCTTCTCTTCATGAAATGGCGAGTAGCGCAGCTCCAGAAGTTGTTTCGGAGTTGACTTCACCTAATGAAGAGAGAGATAATGATATTGATCATGAAACTCTGAAAGAGGACACCACCGAACCTCGCAACTCAAGCAGGACACGTGCAGCTCCTGAACTGTACGGCAATCCTGTTATGAATTTCATGATTGATGAAATGGATGACCCTGCGACGTATGAAGAAGCGATGATGAGCCCGGATTCCAACAAATGGCTAGAAGCCATGAAATCCGAGATGGAATCCATGTACGAGAACCAAGTTTGGAACTTAGTGGACTTACCTCACGACCGAAAGGCCGTTGAGAATAAATGGATTTTCAAAAGGAAAACTGATGCTGATGGTAATGTGACCATCTATACGGCTCGACTTGTCGTAAAGGGGTTTCAACAAATTCAAGGAGTTGACTACGATGAGACATTCTCTCCCGTAGAGATGCTTAAGTCGGTTAGGATTATGTTAGCAATTGCTGCATATTTCGATTATTAAATATGGCAGATGGATGTCAAAACTGTGTTCCTCAATGGTAAGATTGAATAAGAGTGGTATATGATACAACCTAAGGGTTTTGTCGATCCTAAGGATGCTAATAAGGTGTGCAAACTTCAGCGATCCATCTATGGACTGAAGCAAGCATCACGAAGTTGGAATCTCCGCTTTGATGAGGTGATCAAAGAGTTTGGATTTGTCCAAACTTATGGAGAGGCTTGTATTTACAAGAAAGTGAGTGGGAGCAATGTGGCATTTCTGATATTATATGTGGATGACATATTATTGATTGGAAATGATTTAGATCTTTTAAACAGTGTTAAAAGTTATCTAAACAGCAAATTTTTGATGAAGGACCTTGGTGAAGCTTCATATATATTAGGCATTAAAATCTATAGAGATAGATCAAGACGCCTAATTGGGCTATCGCAGAGTACATACCTTGATAAGATATTAAAGAAGTTTAATATGGACGGAAGTAAGAAGGGGTTCTTACCTATTTTGCAAGGCAAGACATTGAGTAAGACTCAAAGTCCGGCTACGGCGGAAGAAAGAGAGATAATGGATAAGATCCCCTATGCCTCAGCCATAGGCTCTATAATGTATGCCATGCTATGTACAAGACCGTATGTGGCACATGCTATTAGTTTGACTAGTAGGTACCAATCTGATCCAGGTTCAGAACACTGGATAGCGGTCAAGAATATCCTTAAGTACTTGAGAAGAACTAAGGATATGTTTCTTGTATACGGAGGTGAAGAAGAGCTAGTCGCTAAGTGTTATGTCGATGCTAGCTTTGACACTGATCCAGATGACTCTCAGTATCAATCCGGATACGTATTTCTCTTGAACGGAGCAGCAGTTAGTTGGAGGAGCTCAAAACAACCTGTGGTGGCTGGATCAACAACGGAGGCGGAATATGTTGCTGCTTCAGAAGCAGCGCAGGAAGCGGTTTGGACGAAGGAGTTCATAATGGAACTGGGTGTGGTTCCCAGTGCGTTGGACCCGATGGTGATCTATTGTGACAACAATGGAGCCATAGCCAACGCAAAGGAATCAAGGTCTCACAAGAATTCCAAGCATATTAAGCGTCGGTTTCACTCCATCCGCGAGCATGTCAAGGATGGAGATATAAAGATTTGTAAAGTGCACACGGACCTGAAAGTAGCAGATCCGTTGACTAAAGTACTCCCTAGGGCAAAACATGATCAACACCAGAACTCCATGGGTGTTAGATTTATCACTATGTGAACTAGATTATTGTCTCTAGTGCAAGTGGGAGACTGAAGGAAATATGCCCTGAGAGGCAATAATAAAGTTGTTATTATGTATTCCTTGTATATGATAGATGTTTATTTGCATGCTATAATTGTATTGATAGGAAACATCAATACATGTGTGTTTAATAAACAAAAAGGGTTCCTAGTCATGCCTCTCTTATAGACTAGCTTGTTGATTAATAGGATGATCAAGGTTTCCTGATCATGGACATTGGATGTTGTTAATAACAAGGTCACACCATTGGTGGAATGATGTGATGAACATTCATCCGAAGTATAGCATTACGATCAAGTCATTATGTTTATATTGCTATAACATCATACGAAGTAATCTTTATCCTTAGACCATGAGATCATGTTAATTGCTAACACCAGAAGAGTATCTTGATAACATCAAACGTCACACCGTAACAGGGTGACTATAAAGATGGGTTTAGTGCTACGAAGGTGTTATGATGAGGCTCATGGATCAAGAGTGGAATTTGTCAATCCATATGATGGATAGATATACTCTGGGCCCTCTCGGTGATATCACATTAGGATAGCTTGCAAGCAAGTGATGTGATCACTAGAATGTTATATCACGGGAACGAGAAAAGAGTGCATGTCGGTAACGAGATCAAACTAGGTATGGAGATACCGATGATCGAATCTCGGACATGTAATATATCGAGAGACAAAGGGATTTAGTTACAAGCGTTAAAGGTTCTCACGATCACAGGAGTCATCGTTGAATGTGTAGGAGTCAGTATGGATCTCCAGGTCCCACTGCTGATTATTGATCGGAGAAGGGTCTCGATCATGTCTACATTATTCGCGAACCGTAGGGTGGCACACTTAAGAGTTACTGGACACCATTTTGGAGCACATATGTTTGAGACGAAAGAATTGCAAAGCGCAGGAATTGTTTCAATAGAAACCGGAAATTGTTTCGGGTGAAATTGCAGAAGGTGTTTCTGCATGTGATATTGAAATATTGCAAGGGGCTATATGTGAATGTTTGTTAATTAAAGTAATTAACAAAATTCTGAATAAATTTAATAAAAGAGTTTTATTAAATGAGAGAGCATTAAAATTGGAGAAACTTAATGCATTTAAAGTGGAGACTTTAAAAGGGAATGTGAAGAGGCATTTTAATGTGGAGGAGTTACCACCACATGAATGGGGGAGGTGAGGGGTCACCCCCCATGCGCCGGCCATGGAGAGAGGGGGCACCCCCCTCCTCCTATAAAAGGCCACCCATTCCCTCCTTCATCCACACACCTCCTTGTGAAGGATCTCTCTCCCCCTCTAGAATTATTTCCCCATGGTCTCGGATTAGCGAGATACATTTTCCCGGTGGCATTTCGTCTGGAAGGAGTTGCTGCTTCCGCTGGATCGCTGGAGCGAGGAGGTGGAGGTTGTCCGGTGGCTTGAACGTGTGTGCGAGTGTGGATGCGCTGCTGAGTTGCGGCGCTCGGACTTCCTCACGATCTTGAGATCGGCAAGTGTACGACTACATCAACCACGAGTTCCTACTCGTTAACAGCTCGTTGTCTTCGAGGGTAAGTTCTCTATGGATGTATGTCCACCCGTTTGCTTTGTACCTAGTAGATAGATCTTGGCGTGTAGTTCACACCGTAGGATTTTTTTTGTTTTCTATGCTGCGGACCCAACACATTCTATGATAGCTAGTATGGTTAATAAAAGTACAAATAAAGCCGTTGAACCTAACAAACAAATGGTTGATGAACCTATAATAGCAAATGTGAAAGACTTTGTCACCAAGTATGAAAAAGAGGGACACCCTATCCTTTGTAAGGATACCTCTAATATTGTTTCACAAAGTAGTGTTATGAGAGCTAGTATTCCCGTGTTTTCTGTTAGAATAAGTGATCATTGCTATGATAGTCCTTGTGATAGTTATATTGTCAAGTTTATGCATGATACTGAAAGTTATTATGAGAGAGGGAAAAGTGTTCTTATGCATCTCAATAATATCAAGTTTCCTTGTTTTATGTTGGAAGTTTTTATGTTGCACTTCTTTTGCCCTATTATGCAAGTTGCTTCTGGTTTTAAAAACTTGTTTGTTTACAAAATTCCCTTGCATAGGAAGTGGGTTAGACTTAAATGTGGGTGTGTTTTTGCTTCTTGATGCTCTCTTTCACTACAATTCATATCCCTATGAGAGTTTTTTCAAAATTATCATGCCCATCTTAATGGCTATAAAGAAAGAGCCTTATGGGAGACAACCCAATTTGTTTTTTTTCTTTTAGTTTGTTTTTGTTTCTTTGAGTCTTGGAAGTTATTACTTTGGTAATAACCGCTCTCTATCCATTTTGTTTGGTTTTTGTGTCAAGATCAACCTCTAATGAGAGAGAAGTAATATTTGGGGAAGTTGCTGTCCCGAAACAGATTTTTTGTGCTTCACCGTAAAAATTCGTGAGATATCTATGTATGTCGGATTGAGCTGTAATTTTTTGTGCTTCTGCCCCAGGTTGTTATTTAACTTTCGTTAGTTTTGCACTTTTTGATTTGAGCAACAGAAGATTTTCGAAAAAAATGATCTTTACCTGCTGGTCTGTTTTGGTAGATTTTGCCACTCTTGCATCTGCTTCTTTATTCGATTTCCTTTTTGAATTCTTTTTGGGTTTTCGGAAGGAGTTGTTTCAGTAGCTTTTGTTTTGATGGTTTTCAGTTGAAGTTGGACTCAAAAGGTTTTATCACTTCACTTATACTAATGTTGCTAATGAGAATTGTGTGAAAGAAATTTCCAGGAAGTGGAGACAATGGTGTAATAAGGAAGAGAAGGGTTTTATGACTCAAGTAATAAGAGTATGAAGATGAAGATATTGATGTTATTCAAGTGGTGACTCCGAAAGGATCCACTAAATACCAAATTCAGAGACCCGTAGAGTCTGTTTCCAACTAGGTAACAGTTCTGGTAAGAAAAGTTTCGCGAAAATACGATCCAACTATATTTTTGCAGTTTTCAGTCAATAAGGAAAGCTACGAAGCGAAAAAGGGACGGAAACGGAGCCAGGGTGGCTCACACCACCCTGTGGTGCGGGCCCTACCCTGGCCGTGCCACCAGGTGGTGAGTCCACCCAGGACTCCGCCTCCGACTCGTTTGCTCCCAGTACCTTCCTTTTGATGTGAAACTTCGTATTATATAACCCCCCCGGATCTTTCGAGGTTCGTATATTGTGTTTTCGTCGTGTTTTTTGTTTCGATCTGTTTCTGTCAGGACATACTCTTTGAGAGCTTAGAAGCACAATGGTGTTTGCCAAGGATAAAGGAAAGGAGCCTATGGAGGAAGACCCCCAAGACCTCGGGAAGGAGAAGGAGATCAAGAGTGAAGGTGAAGAGGAGCAAGGCCAACACCCGCACACCGGCACTACCATTGCAAGCATTGGAGTGGTGAAACCTGCCAAGATCAGAAGGACTGCACGGATGCAGACTGGGGGAAAGCTCCTCGTCACAGTTTGGCTCCACGATCTCGTCCTCCACGCACCAGCTATGCAGGAAAAGAAGACTCCAAGTGGGAAGAATGGAAAAAGAATCACAAGAGCTAGGATCCACAAACTGAAATGATTATGGGCCGTATTGAGCACAACTCGGAGTTGATTCGCACTCTCACCTTCAAGATGGAGGACTTTGGGAAACTGACCAAGGAGCTCATCAAGAGGATACCACCACCACCGAAGGAGTAACTCGTCATCAGGTTTGGCATCCCCTTGGTTTGTTCCAAGCTTGGGGGAGTGCCACGGTATCACATCACTATCTTCTATTTTTTTACCTTATTAGTAGAGTCATATCATGAATAGAGGAGTTATTATGTAGTATGGTTTGCATTATGGAAGTGTCCCCTCTCTCGTTAGATATGTATCCCTTGGTGTGAGTTTCCGTTATGGAATATTAATGAGAAGTTCTATCATTCACTCTTTTGCATAACTTATATTAGTTTTCAATTCGTGGTTATATGATTGATCCTGTTGTTAGTATAGGTATCACTTTGGGATCATTGAGTTAATTTAGTTGGTTTTGGCAAACCTAGCTCGGTCAGTAGCAACACCTTTTTGAGAGTTGAAAGAAAAAGATAAAGGTACTCTAGAGTAAAATAATTTCATCATCTTTCTTGCTTGATTTGCTCATAAGTCTAGTATTCTCTAGTTAAGATCTTTTGTGCTTCCAAGGAAGATTGCATGTTTGTCTTTATCACTTGTATTTTTGTTTGTTTCCCTCAACTCTTATACTTGCTACCCACCTCCTTTAAACCAAAACCTTTGCCATTTGTGTCCACTATACCTACCTAGTCGCATTATTGCTATTCCAAGTAAATTCTTGTTTTATCTACCTCTCAAATTAAACTTGTTATGTGAAAATTAGTGATTAAAGCTCTCACGAACTTGATGGCACACGTTACTTTTTGCATTTAATAAACTTGAACCATTGGGTCCTTCTTTGTTGCGTATATGCTTGCGCTTTATGAGTTGAAGTTAGCCAAACCATGTATCATGGGGACCGCTTTCAACACTTCATTTGGTACTTGTACCTAGTTGATATCATGTTCTTTTGCTTATGGATCCCGGCGGTGTGCAATAAAAGTGGAACTTGTAAGATCATGGAGTTTATATGTGTGTTAGAGAAACGCCTGGGCCGCTAGCCTAAGCCATGCCTAATCATGGTGGAAACTTGCAGCATAACTATAGTGAGCATTCTATGAAGCATCGTCAATAAAAACCTACGCAAATAGCAAATAAAAAGATCGCTGAGATGCTCACTGTCTGCTTGCCTTGTCATTCTAATTATGGGATAGCTCCTGTGTCATGTGCAAGGGGTACCCAGTTGGCGGTTCTCAATGATACGCATGTATTTACAATGACAAGATCTTGCTCATGACTGAAGTTGAGTAGCATGAGGATCGGTACTCATAAGTAAGGGGCATGAGATTTCAACTTATAACTTGTCAAGCATATCCTCTTAGTTGTGTCACTTTAACCGTAATCACCTAAATATGCCTATGATAGGGGCAATGAGAGCTGAAAGCTAGTAAGTATCATAATTTTTGGGAGCTCTTTATGAGACTTGAAATCCCTACTTCCCTCTTTGAAGGACCTTTCTTTTACTTTGTAGTTGAGTCAGTAAACCTACTCCCTTCTATCTCAGCAAGTATTTTGAGTTGTTGTGTTTCTTTCATTCATATGATGATTTATTCAATCATGTTTCTTATGTTCCTTGCTTTGCACATTGCTCTTATCTTGAAGTTTACTACTTTGAAAGCTTTCATTGAAAAACCAGATATTTGTGAACTCCAGCAAATTATCAACTATTCTTCGACCAAGAGCTAAGTTTGCCATTACCAATTATGATTCACTTTATGTATCTTTATTGTGTTTCCTTTACTCATTACAAGTTGAGTTATATAATAGTGAGTTCTCTTCTATTATGATCTATGTATTTGATGAATGTGATGCTTCTTGTCCGTATTCTTTTATCGACTCTTCACTCCATAAACCTGAGGCCATGTTTATTGAGCCCAGTTTCGCTTGGGGACAAGCAAAGTCTAAGCTTGGGGGGAGTTGATACGTCCATTTTGCATCACTATTATATGTCTTAATTCACTATTATTCATTGATATATTTCATATTGAGAGGTGATACTTATGTTATTTCATCTATTTTTGCATGGTTGATGACTTTTGGAGCATGGACCGCTGTAGTCAGGATTCTGATGGAAAAGGTGCTGTTTGGAGGCAAAATTCGCGAAGATCAGAAAATCCGGGAAAATATACGGAAAATCCTATTTTTCCAAAAGACTCAGGATGCCAGAAGATGGAGTGGAGGTGGGCCACAGGGGGCCCACACCACCCCATGGCGCGGGCAGGCCTAGGTCGCGCCTGGGAGTGGTGTGGCCACCCTGGCCCACTCCAGCCTCTCCCCTCTGGCGTATATCATCCCCACGAAACCCTAAGACTCGGGGAGCGACCAGAGAAAGATTCCTCCGCCTCTGCGGGGCGGAAAACACCGAGAGAGAAAGATCTCTCCGGCAGACAGATTTCTACCGGGGGAATTCCTTCCCGGAGAGGGGAGATCGTCGCCATCAACACCACCGTCAAGCTGGACTTCATCGGGATCATCATCATCATCATCATCATCATCACCACCATCATCACCATCAGCACCCTCATCACCATCTCCATATTGCTGTAACAATTGGTTGAATCTTGCTATAGTTCATAGGGGAAACTTTCCCGGTGTTGATTACTCTTCATAGTTGATGCTATTGAGTGAACCATTGAATTATTGTTTATGTTCAGATTGTTATACATCATTATTCCATCTCTGATGATGATCCATATGATGTCTTGTGAGTAGTTCGTTTTGTTCTTGAGGACATGGGAGAAGTCTTGTTGTTAGTAGTGGAGTTGCGTTGAGAAAGATTCAATAGATTGTTATTTAAGTTGTGGTGTACTTCTTCTAGTGGTGTCATGTGAATGTCGACTACATGACACTTCACCTATATGAGCCTAGGGGAATGCATTGTGTATTTGGCTACTAATCGTAGGGGTTGCCGGAGTGACAGAAACCTGAACCCCCGTTAGGAAACCATTGCACAAGGGACGTAAGGGTCTTAGAGTTTAAAGCTGTGGTTAGATTTCTACCTTAATTACTTTCTTGTACTTACGGATGTTTGCAATGGGTATAATCACAAGTATGTATTAGTCTTGGATGGGGCGGTACATTAGCACAGGTTCACCCACACAACACTTAGCAAGCTAAAGAGGATTAATCAACTATATGAAGCTAAAGCACTTGACAGTCTTCCCATGTGTCCTCGAGAACGTTTGGTCATCTTAAGTAATACAACCGGCTTGTCCTTTGCTGCATAAAGGATTGGGCCATTTGCTACATTTATTCCTACTGTCTTTTGTTTACTCGTACTTTGTTTACTTGCTTTATCAAAAACCCCTAAAATTCGTTTGCTAAGTATTTGCAGAGAATTCCTGATCCATACCACTAGCCAGCACCTTCTGCTCCTCGTTGGGTTCGACACTCTTACTTATCGAAAATACTGCGACACACCCCCTATACTTGTGGGTCATCAACCTTCATCATAGTGGGTAACAACATGTGTGTAGTGTCACACAAAGGCCTAATTAATTAGGTTGTACTCCCTTTGTTTAGAAATATAAGATGTTTTAGCTTTGTGAATCGAACGTATCTAGACGTGTTTTAGTGTATATGTTCGTAGAGGTTAAGAGTGAACCTATACACTAAAAGGCGTCTAGATACATTCATCTCACAAAGCTAAAGTTCCTTATATTTTTGAATGGAGGGAGTAGAATCATATACTACTAGTCTTGGTATGTGTAATGTTATGGTAACTAGCTAAGTTATTACATCACTTTCTTTTTTCATTAATTAACTCTAAATATGCATTTAATTCGAGACAAGTATCTATACATACTTGTAGTTCAAGTTTGTCAAGATGCAAAATCTTAGAAAGAAGTTGAACCTCTTGTCAAAACTCTCTGTGGTTTCTAATACAGAGTATATTAATTGACTGTCTGATGGGTGCCTCCAAAAGCTTTTTTTGAAACTTTCAAAACAACCTACAATTTACTTGTAGTTCAAATTTGACCTAATTTTGATGAATCTACATAGAGTCATTCAAGTGGCGGAGTTAGCTAGGAAGTTTGAAAACTCATAAAATATAGGAATCGTTAGTACAACATGTTGGTCCACTATATATACTAGTAAGTTGCACGTGCCTTGCACGTGAGACTAAACTAGTAGACGTATGACATATCATCACTATATACAATTATAATTGGTAAAGCACAAAAATTATAAATTCGATCAACATCTACAAAGTATGGGTGTATATTTGGTCCTTGTATTTGTACCATCATGTAGAAGTCAAAGATTATTAGCTACCTAACACATGAATTTTTTTATAACATGGTCTAGAGAAACAAGGAAAAAGATTCTAGTATGATGGAGAAGTGTGTTTTGAGGTTTGTGCATAGCATTCATTATGCCGAAGACTATCAATAGAATCTTCTAGATACTAGAATGGAAAAGAAGATCCAACGGCTAGAAAAGCTGGGATTCATGAGTCTTGATCCAACGGTCAACATTCAAAGTTATTCATACATATAGTGGTTTGTAATAAAGACTATCAATAGAATCTTCAAGATGCTAGAATGGAAAAGAAGATCAAATGACTAGAAATGTTTGGATTCACGAGTCTTGATCCAACGGTCAATATTCAAAGTTGTTTGTACACTATATAGTGGTAAGATCATGTAGAAGTCAACGATTATTAGCTACTAGTAAGTTGCACATGAGACTCAGATAGTAGACGTATGACATATCATCACTATATAAAATTATAATTTGTAAAGCACAAAAAATTATAAATTTGATCAACATCTATAAAGTATGGGTGTATATTTGGTCCTTGTACTTTGTATCATCATGTGTAGAAGTCAAAGATTATTAGCTACCTAACACATGAAATTTTTGATAACATGGTGTAGAAAAACAAGGGAAAAGATTCTGGTATGATAGAGAAGTGTGTTTTGAGGTTTGTGCATAGCATTCATTATGCTGAAGACTATCAATAGAATCTTCTAGAATGGAAAAGAAGATCCAACAGCTAGAAATGCTGGGATTCGCGAGTCTTGATCCAACGGTCAACATTCGAAGTTATTCGTACACTATATAGTGGTTTGTAATGAAGACTATCAATAGAATCTCCAATATGCTAGAATGGAAAAGAAGATCCAACGACTCGAAATGTTGGGATTCGCGACTCTTGATCCAACGGTCAATATTCAGTAAGTTGTTTGTACACTATATAGTGGTAAAGTTAATGATTATTAGCTACTAGTAAGTTGCACAGGAGACTCAAATAGTAGACGTATGATATATCATCACTAGATAAAATTATAATTGGTAAAGCATAAAAAATTATAAATTTGATCAACATCTATAAAGTATGGGTGTATATTTGACCCTTGTACTTTGTATCATCATGTAGAAGTCAAAGATTATTAGCTACCTAACACATCAAATTTTTGATAACATGGTCTAGAGAAACAAGGGAGAAGATTCTAGTATGGTGGAGAAGTGTGTTTTGAGGTTTGTGCTTAGCATTCATTATGCCGAAGTTTATCAATAAAATATTCTAGATGCTAGAATGGAAAAGAAGATCCAACGGCTAGAAATGCTGGGATTTGCGAGTCTTGATCCAACGGTCAACATTCAAAGTTATCTGTATACTATATAGTGGTTTGTAATGAATACTATCAATAGAATCTTCAAGATGCTAGAATGGAAAAAAGATCTAACGACTGAAAATGTTGGGATTCGCGAGTCTTGATCCAACAGTCAATATTCAAAGTTGTTTGTACACTATGTAGTGGTAAGATCATGTAGAAGTCAATGATTATTAGCTACTAGTAAGTTGCACGTGAGACTGAGATAGTAGACGTATGCCATATCATCACTATATATAATTGTAATTGGTAAAGCACAAAAAATTATAAATTTGAGCAACATCTATAAAGTATGGGTGTATATTTGGTCCTTGTACTTTGTATCATCATGTAGAAGTCTAAGATTATTAGCTACCTAACACATGAATTTTTTGATCGCATGCATGGTCTAGAGAAACAAGGGAGAAGATTCTAGTATGACGAAGAAGTGTGTTTTGAGGTTTGTGCATAGTATTCATTATACCGAAGACTATCAATAGAAACTTCTAGATGCTAGAATGGAAAAGAAGATCCAACGGCTAGAAATGCAGGGATTCGTGAGTCTTGATCCAACGGTCAACATTCAAAGTTATTCGTACACTATATAATGGTAAGATAAGATAAGATAAGATAAGATACTAGTAAGTTCAATATGCCCTGCACGCGAGGCTCAAATAATAGACGTTTGGCATATCATCACTATATAAAATTATAATAGGTAAAGTGGAAAAAATATAAATTTAATCAACATCTATAAAGTATGGGTGTATATTTGGTTCTTCTACTTCATATCATCATGTGTAGAAGTCAAAGATTATTAGCTATCTAACACTTGAAATTTTTGGTAACATGGTTTAGAGAAACGAGGGAGAAGATTCTAGTATGATGGAGATGTGTGTTTTGAGAGGTTTATGCATAGTGCATTCATTGTGTTCAAGACTATCAATAGAATCTTCTAGATGCTAGAATGGAAAAGAAGATCCAATGGCTGGAAATGTTCGGATTCGTGAGTCTCGATCCAACGGTCAATATTCAAAGTTATTCGTGCACTATATAATGGTAACATAAGATGTCTAAAAACATGGCTTATGGCATTCAGATCCATACTCTTCAGACTGTCTTTACAGAAAGGAACAATCTCGTCGTCACTTGGAAAATTAAGAATGATATTTCCTGATATTTGTAAACTCACATTGACGACATTGTTTACTACAAGAAGATGCACCCGTCTACCTCCGAAAAGACAATTAACTCAAGAGCAATCTATCGCATTTACTTGTAGCTCAAGTTTGATATAATTTCGTTAAATTGTCAAGATGCAAAATCTTAGCAAGAAGTTGACCTTGTTGTAAAAACTATCGGTGGTGGTTTGTGATATATTAAATCAGCCCCCAATGGTTACCTCCAAAAAACATAAAACTTTCAATGCAACTTGCAATTTACTTGTAGTTCAAAATTGAACTAATTTCAATAAATCGACATAAAATCAATTTCAAGTGGGAAAAGTTAGCTATAGGAATAAGTTTGAAAACTCATAAAACACGGGAATCATAAGTACAACATGAGGGTCCACTATATATGTCTGAAAGCTTGGCTTGTGGCGTTCAGGTCCATATCCTTCGGACTTTGTTTACAAAAATGAACAATAATCTCATCATCACTCAGAAAATTGAGAATGTTCTTTCCTGATAGTTGGAAACTCACACCGGTAGTACTGATTACTACAAGAAGATGCATCCATCTACCTCCAAATAGACATTTAATTAAAGAAAAAATCTATCGCGCTTACTTGTAGCTCAAGTTTGAGCTAATTTTTTGTTAAATTGTCAAGATGCAAAATCTTAATCAGAAAGGAGTTAAAAACCTATTGTCAAAAATTGACGGTTGTTTTCTGATATATTAACTGAGCCCCCAATGGGTACACCTCCAATTTTTTTTGTAATTCTTTAGAAGCAACCTACAATAATTTAGTTGTTGTAGTTCAAGTTTGACCAAATTTTGATAAATATAGGCATGAAGTCATTCAAGTGGGGCAAAGTTAATTAGCTACACAAGGAGTTTGAAAACTCATAAAACATGGGAATCGTAAGTAAAACACGTTGGTCCACTTAATATGTCTAAAAGCTTGGCTTATGGCATTGAGATCCATATTCTTCAGACTTTCTTTACATAAAAGAACCATCTCGTCATCACTCGGAAAACTAAGGATTTTCTTTCCTTATAGTTAGAAACTCACATCGACGACATTGTTTACTAGAAGAAGAGATGCACCCATCTACCTACGAAAATACATTTAATTCAAGAGCAATCTATTGCGCTTACTTGTAGCTCAAGTTTGATCTAATTTTGTTAAATCGACAAGAAATCACTGAAGTGTGCAAAGTTTGCTAGAAAGCTTGAAAAATCCTAGTACTAAAAACTTGGGCATTACGTATAAGAAACCGTTGGTCCAGTTTGTGTGATAATTGGGGTGGTTACATTTTCTTTTAACTATGGTAGGTCTCGTAGGAGAGAGGTGCTTGAGAGTTGACACGATCAATGGAAGTACAACTTACATCAAGGACCTCATAAAAAATGAAAATTGCATCCAAGTTCATCCATTTAACACAATGACCCTAAAACTGAATAATGAAGTGTGTATGTTTTGTGGTTTGCGCATACTAGCGTTCATCGTGTTAAAGACTATTAATAGAATATTTCTCGATGCTAAGGAAAAATAGAAGATCTAACGGTTAACAATGTTTGGATTTGCCGGTCTTGATCCAGCGGTCAATGTTCGAAGTTAATTCGTACACTATACAATGGTGGTATGGTATTGTAAGAGATAAGACAAGATAAAGATAAGATAAGAAGTACCGCGAATGGCCGATCTAATGGTTGGTCTCGTAGGAGCGAGGTGCTTGAGAGTTAAGACGGTGAGTGGAAGTACAAGTTACTTCAAGGACCTCATAAAAAATGAAAATTGCATCCAAGTCCATGCATGCATTTAACACAAGGACCTTGAAACTAAGCAATGAAGTGTGTGTTTTGAGGTTTACGCATACTAGCATCCATTGTGCTAAAGACTATCGGTAGAATCTTTCTAGATACTAATAATGGAAAAGAAGATCCAACGGTTAGCAAAGTTTGGATTTGCCAGTCTTGATCCAACGGTCAATGTTCAAAGCTTGGATTTGCCAGTCTTGATCCAACGGTCAATGTTTAAAACGGGTTCAAAATTGCCTTCACTCTCATGTTTGGCCGATCTTTTGGATAACCTTCCCTCCCGATGTTTGGGAAGCAAGTGAAAAATTTCGAAAATCGGAAAAATTTGAATTTTTGTGCCGCCAAGGACCAAAGTGGTTTCCTTCCTATGTACTCCTCATCCCTACTCCACACCAACGCGCGGTTGCCGAACACGCCAGAGACACAGAGCCGTCGTACCAAGGCACACGTGCGCAGCGCCACGCTATGGACGAGGGGAGAGAGATCAGCCGGACCGGTGCGCGAGGGGAAAGGGGAGGAGAGATGGAGCATAGGGAAGGAGAGAGAAAACACACGATTTGTTTTGCATGTATAGGTCCTGAAATTTACTACTAGTAGAGTGTACACTGTAAGGCCGCAGGAGTACCTCGTGTTAGAAACCCATCATAACTTTGCTCTGACATGGAACCGCCTTCAACTACTCTTCGTGCTGCCCTCTTCCCCTGCCAACGTTTTATTCTCCCAGCATGTACAACGCGTGGACAGAGGTGACCATATATCTAAGCAAAGAAATATACTACTCCCGCATTGTGTAAAAAAGCACACCTTAATAAGGCTCAGATAGTAAACGCATGACATATCATCACTATATAAAATTATAATTGATAAAGCACAAAAAATTACCCTCTGATCCAAATTAATTGACTTGGATTTATCTAAATTCCGATGTACCTAGTACTAAAACATGTCTAGATACACCCGAATCTAGACAAATTTGAGTCAATTAATTTGGATCGGAGGGAGTATAAATTTGATCAACATCTATAAAGTATGGGTGTATATTTGGTCCTTGTACTTTGTATCATCATGTGTAGAAGTCAAAGATTATTAGCTACCTAACACTTGAAATTTTTGGTAACATGGTCCAGAGAAACGAGGGAGAAGATTCTAGTATGATGGAAAATTGTGTTTTGAGAGGTTTATGCATAGTGAATTCATTGTGTTCAAGACTATCAATAGAATCTTCTAGATTCTAGAATGGAAAAGAAGATCCAACAGCTAGAAATGCTGAGATTCGTGAGTGTTGATCCAACGGTCAACATTCAAAGTTATCCGTACACTATATAGTGGTATGATAAGATAAGATAAGATAAGATCATGTAGAAGTCAACGATTATTATCTACGGGGGAGAAGATTCTAGTATGATGGAGAAGTGTGTTTTGAGGTTTGTGCATAGCATTCATTATGCTGAAGACTATCAATAGAATCTTCTAGATGCTAGAATGGAAAAGAAGATCCAACGGCTGGAAATGTTGGGATTCACGAGTCTTGATCCAACGGTCAATATTCAAAGTTATCCGTACACTATATAGTCATAAGATAAGATATATCTATCTTTACTACTATAGTGGAGCAGTTTTGAATTGGATCCATAGCACCAATCCTGACTGTTGGGCTCCTGGATCCAATGGTTCAAAGAAGCTGGATTCGTGTTGAATAGTACCTAGAGAAAACTCCACCATGCATGTCCTAGAACCATCATGTCACCACCCCCCAAAATTTCATAGCACAATAGGCTGTATTCTCTCTACTTACTACTATAGTGGAACAATTTTGAATTGGATCCATAGCACTAATCATGACCGTTGGGCTGTTAGATCTAATGGTTCAGAGCAACTGGATTCGTGTTGAATAGTACTCCCTCCGCCAAAATATAAGGCGCCTAAGGATTAGTCAAAAGTCAACATTTTTAAAGTTTGACCATGATTATACACAAAAATATAAAAACTTAGAATAATAAATTAATATCAATAGATTCACCATAAAGTATATTTTCTTAATATGTCCATTCAATATTGTAGATGTAGATATTTTTTTTCTAAATATTTTGTCAAAGTTAGTAAGGTTTGACTTTTGACCAATCCTTAGGCGCCTTATATTTTGGGACGGAGCGAGGGAGTACAGACCTAGAGCAAACTCCACCATGTTCTAGAACCATCATGTCACCACCCCCAAAATGCATAAATTAAGTATATTAATAATAACTATCTACACATATTGAGAATACAACCTACTATGCTTTGAAATTTTGGGGTTGGCGACATGATGGTTCTAGAACATGGTGGAGTTTGCTCTAGGTACTATTCAACACGAATCCAGCTGTTCTGAACCATTAGACCTAGCAGCTCAACAGTCAAGATTGGTGCTATATATGGATCCAATTCAAAACTGCTCCATTATAGTAGTAGATATATAGATAAAAAGCACACCTTAATAAGGCCTAGTATGTGGCATCCGCTAAGGTTCAGCTTATACATAGTGGAAACTATGAAGTATCTTTAATCCTAAGGTGCACCTCAAGCTTGTGTGTTGACCATAGAGAATAGAAAAATCATTTCCCCTCTCCTTATTTCATGTGATCGTTTTTAAAAGGGGTTCAAAATTTTCAAGAGGCAAAATCTTAATAGCTAGAATTTGAACAGTCTCAACTGATATATTAATTGACCGCTCGATGGGTACCCCCAAAAGCTTTTTACATAAAACTTTCAAACCAAGCTACAATTTATTGCTTGTAGTTCAAATTTGACCTTTTATTTCGATACATCGACATAAAGTCATTCAACAAGTGGACGGGGTCAGCTAGGAACCTTGAAAACTCATAAAACATGGGAATCGTAAGTAAAACACATTGGTCCACCTAGCTAATATGTCTAGAAGCTTGGCTTATGGCATTGAGATTCATATTCTTCGGACTTTCGTTACGGAAAAGAATCATCTCGTCATCACTTAAAAAACTGAGAATTTTCTTTCCTGATTGTTGGAAACTCACACCGATGACATTGTTTACTACAAGAAGATGCACACATCTACCTCCGAAAAGACAATTAATTCAAGAGCAATCTATCACACTTACTTGTAGCTAAAGTTTGACTTAATTTCGTTAAATTGATAAGAAGTCAACAACGTGCGTGAAGTTAGCTAGGAATCCTAGTACTAAAAACTTGGGTATTACGTATAAGAAACCATGGTCTAGTTTGTGTGATAATTGGGCGGTTGCATTTTCTATTAACCTTGGTAGGTCTCGTAGGAGCGAGGTGCTTAAGATTTAACATGGTCGGTGGAAGTACGTACAAGTTACATCAAAGAGCTCATAAAGAATGAAAATTACATCCAAGTCCATGCATGCATTTAGCAAAGGACCCTGAAACTGAGCAATGAAGTACTGTGTTTTGAGGTTTGCGCATACTAGCGTTCATCGTGCTAAAGACTATCAGTAGAATCTTTCTAGATGCTAAGAATGGAAAAGAAGATCCAACAGTTAGCAATGCTGTTTAGATTTGCCAATCTTGATCCAACTGTTAATGTTCAAAGTTAATCTCTATACTATATGTAGTGGTATGGTATTGTAAGAGATAAGAGACAAGATAAAGATAAGATAAGAAGTACCGCGAATGGCTGATCTAATGGTAGGTCTCGTAAGAGCGAGGTACTTGAGAGTTAACACGGTCGGTGGAAGTACAAGTTACAATAAGGACCTCATAAAAAATGAAAATTGCATCCAACAAGTCTATGCATTTAGCACAAGGACCCATAAACCGAGTAATGAAGTACTATGTGTTTTGAGGTTTGTGCATACTAGTGTTCATCATGCTAAAGACTATCAGTAGAATCTTTCTAGATGCTAAGAATGGAAAAGAAGATCCAACTGTTAGCAATGTTTGGATTTGCCAGTCTTGATCCAACGAACAATAATCAAAGTTAATACGTACACTATATGTAGTGCGTGGTATGGTACGGTATTGTAAGAGATAGGACAAGATAAATATAAGATAATAAAAAGTACTACGAACGGCCGATCTAATGGTTGGTCTAGTAGGTGCGATGTGCTTGAGAGTGAACACGGTCGGTGGAAGTACAAGTTACATATCAAGGACCTCATAAAAAATGAAAATTACATCCAAAAGTCCATGCATTTAGCACAAAGACCCTAAAACTGAGTAATGAAGTGTGTGTTTTGAGGTTTGCGCATACTAGCATTCATCGTTCTCATCAAGACTATTAGTAGAATCTTTTTAGATGCTAGGAATGGAAAAGAAGATCCAATAGTTAGCAAAATGTTTGGATTTGCGGGTCTTGATCCAACTTGTCGTCAAAACTCTCGTGGGATGGTTTCTCATATATTAATTGTGACCCCCGATGGGTACCTCCAAAAGCTTTTTCGTAGAACTTTCACAGTAACCTAAAATTTACTTAGACTAGTTCAAATCTGACCTGTTTTTGATAAATCGTCATAAAGTCATTCAAGTGGGTGGAGTTAGGTAGGCAATTTTGAATTGGATCCATAGTACCAATCGTGACCATTGGGCTGTTAGATCCAATGGTTCAGAGTAGTTGGATTCATGTCGAACAGTATCTAGAGCAAACTCCACCATGTTCTAGATAATTATTATTAATATACTTAATGTATGCCTTTTTCTCTAACAAGACTATTGGTTAATAACAACTTAATGTTCGTTAAATCACATTTCATACAGTATATGCGAGTGTGGCATGTGCCTGTGTGTGTGTGCGTGTGAAAACTTTGGCTTGTGGCATTTATTTAGATCAATATTCTTCGGACTTCCTTTACGGGAGAGAATGATCATGGCATCACTCGGAAAATTGAGTATGTCCTTTCCTGGTAGTTGGAAACTCACACTGACGACATTGTTTACTATAAGAAGATGCACCCATCTACCTCTAAAAAGATATTTAATTCAAGAGCAGTCTATCATGCTTACTTGTAGCTCAAGTCTAACTTAATTTCATTAAATTGATGCAAAATCTTAGCAAGAAGTTGAACCGTACCTATATATCATCAAAACTCTTGGTGGTTTCCCATATATTAATTGACCCCTCCCCCCGATATATATTTGTACCTCCAAGAGAGATCTTTCATCAAACTTTCAAAGCAACCTACAATTTACTTGTGGCAGTTCAATTTGTACCTAATAATTTCGATAAATCGGCATAAAATCAATCAAGTGGGCGAAGTTAGCTAGGAAGTTTGAGAACTCATAAAACATGGGAAATCGTAAGTACAACATGTTGGTCCACAATATATGTCTGAAAACTTGCCTCGTGTGTCATTCAGATCCATATTCTTCAGACTTGCTTTATAGGAAGAACAATCTCGTCATCACACTCGGAAAATTGAGAATGTTCTTTCCTGAGATAGTAGGAAACTCATAGTGGTGGAATTGTTTACTACAATAAGATGCACCTATAGACCTCCGAAAAGACATTTAATTCAAGAGCAATCTATATCGCGCTTACTTGTAGCTCAAGTTTGACCTAATTTCATTAAATTGTCAAGATGCAAAATCTATCTTAGCAAGAAGTTAAACCTATTGTCAAAACTCTTGGTGTTTTGTGATATATTAATTGACCCCTCGATGGGTACCTCGAAAAGCTTTTTCAAAAAACTTTCAAAGGAACCTACAATTTTCTTAGACACGAGGCTAGTAAATTTCTAAGCTACGTATAGTAAGGGCGTGTGTAGTGTCTAGAAGTAGCTAGGAAAACTACTTTTGGTCCAGCGTTTAGAACTGAAATGGGTCCACACAACCATGCTAAAAAGAAAAACAGACTATTATCCACTGAATAGTGGGCCCTCCCAATTGATTCTCTTAGACATAAGTCTAGCACTAGAATCACCTTGAAGAATATTTTTGTTAGCACGACCCACTCCACCATTAAGATATATGTTTAAGACTTGACACCGTGCTTGCTTTGATGTCTGGGGCCAATGGGCTCAGTACCGTGGGGCCCCATTGTTATTAGTGGTCTAGTTATATCCTATAGCAGCCAACAAATTTTAGCTCTGACTCCTCTAGCTCTTCTTTCTCGATGAAACCTTGACGCTCGGCTTTGAAGGATGGTTACGAGGGCAGTAGGTGCCTATGGTGACTTCGTCAAGCTCAAGCCCCTCCCACCGGACAGTCTGAAGACACAATCTTTTGGAGGTGCTCATAGGGGTAGGATGTGCGTTCATGCGTTCATATGGGTGAGTGTGTGTATGCATTTGTGAGCGTGTGTGTTTTGTAGTGGATTTTTGCAAAAATGAGAGAGATGGGCCTTCCGTTTGTATTAAGTTTTGCTCAGTTTTCCCAAAGTAATTTTAATGGTCACTGGTGTCTAGGGTCTATGGGCTCACTACCGAGGGCCACATTATTAGTGGTTCAATTACATCCCATAGCAGCCAACAAATATGAGCTCCAACCCCCTAGCACTTCCTTCGCCATGAAGCCTCGACGCTCAATTTTGAAGGATGGTTATGAGGGTAGTGAGAGGTGATGTTCCCGTCAATATATAGCGAGGTGCCTATGGTGATTTCGTCAAGCTCAAGCCCCGCAGGATCAGTGTCAAGATCCAGTATTTCTGAAGTGCTCATAGGTGTAGGGTGTGCGTACCTGCATTCATAGGGGTGAGTGTGTAAGCATTTGTGAGTGTTGATGTCTACGCACCTCTATTCTTGTAGACAGTTGTTGGGCCTCCAAGTGCAGAGGTTTGTAGAACAGGAGCAAGTTTTCCTTAAGTGGATTACTGTAACAGCCCAAAACTTCAATCCAAGTGTATCAAAGATCAAATCATCCAAATTTAGGCTTAACAAAAACTTTTCCATATTTAAAATGAAAGCATTCATATATGTGTGCATTTAAAATAGGAGTTGTTTTGAATTGCCATGATTGTGTGATCCTTTTCTTCTAAAATGTTTCTTAAGTGATTTAAACATCATCTACATCATTCCCAAACTTTTCCTAAAGAAAATCAAATAAAAAAGAATTAAAATGAAGGAATGGTCATTTTGACAAATCTAACTCTCATGCCTACTTTGGCTATTCCTAGTACTCAATAATTAACAGAAACAATTATGGATCTTTACACCCCTTGCTAGTATACATAATGAGGTACCAAGGCCCACCTTTTGATATTCTAAAACATTCTGGAAACTATTTTAAATGGCAGTTCAAAATTGAATCTAATGCATATGCATAGATCACCCCTACTTCAAAAACCATGTATTTGAGCTCCATTTTCAAAACCCTTGCAACCAGAGACTACCTAGCAATAGTGGAGATCACCCAAAAATTTTGAACTCAAAATTCAAACCTTTTTCTCTTGCGGCCATTTCATCAAACACTTGGCAGGCAAAATCATACCTCTAATCCTAGCTCACTATTTGGAACAGGGTTTTGCCCCCATTTGATCTCCATTTAATCTCTCTGTCCCCCTTTGATCAAACCATGCCAATTGCAGCCCATCCCCTACGCCCTAGTGGCCATGCCATGCCATGCCGAGCACCACCCTGGCCGGCCAACCTTGCAACCGCCGCAGCAGACCACTCCCCCTTCCCTCGCCATGTCTAGGAGGTAGCCAACGCTGCACCACCCCTCTCTGTCCCTTGCCCGAGCCAAGAGCAGCCGTGGACCACCGAGGAGAAACCACGCCTAGTGCCACCAGACCATGCCGACGCCGCCCACAGAGCGCGCCCTATCCCCGCGTGCACAAGCCACCGCTCGACACCATCCCGCGCCCACCGCTCCGCCTCGACCTAGAGAACACCCCAGACACCTCCGTTCGCCGCCCAAAGCCCCATAGCCACCGCTCGCCGTGGACACAGCCGCTTTGGCCGCGCAGAGCGCCACCTCACCCCGACCGCATGCCACCGCCCCTACGGCCGCATTGAAGCGCTAGAGCACTGCCAGGGGACCGCCCATCGATCGCCATCCCCAGCCATGCCGCTAGCTCGCCGTAGCCATGTCGCCACCGTCGACCGCCCATCCCGCTCGGTCTCACCGTCGAGCCTATAAAAGGAGCCCTCCCCAGCACCAAAGACTCACACCATTCCACTCCCCTCACCTCTCTGAACCTCACCCACCCCTCGCCGGGGCAAGTGGAGCAGCAGCTCGCCGGAATTGGAGCCGGAGCCGCCGCCTCTAGAGAAGAAGGGTGCCGTTGATTCCGGCCACCCCAAGCTCCGCCGCCACCATGCCTCGCCTCGCCGTCGTCTTCCACTTCATTCGCTCGCATCGCCAACCCTGCTGGAGCCCTGGTACGCCCCCAGTAGACCCCCACCGAGCCGCTAGGGTTCGAGCTCGCCGGCGACCCGTCCGTCGTCGACGACGACCCTCAACCGTAGATCTAGCCTCTAATCGCACGGCCCACAGCGCGCGTACCGTTTCGCGTTTTAAGTGCCGCTGACTAGTGGGACCCCCTGTCAGCTAAGCCCTGTGCCTCGCAGTGCCACTGGGCCGGCCCATTTCCTTTCCCGCGCAAGCCCGTAGATTCAAATTAGGATTTTTCCTTTTAGTTAGAATATAGTTTCTATCCAGTGTTTCAAAATTCAATTCTGTGAGTTTGACAAATCCAAATTACATGAAACTAATTTTGTCTGGAAGGTATTGAAATGCTCTATCCAAGCCCGTTGGATTTAATTCATTTAGAGTTATAGATTTCTCCTAATAAAAATAAGAAGACAGAAGCTTTTGCAACTTGAAACATTTTTATAAAATCAACCAAGTTAGCTTTTGAGTTGATTCCATCTCTCAAAAATCACATTTCATCATATCTATCCAAATATGTAATAATATTAAGGTTTACCAGCAGTGACTTTGGACTAGTACCAAAATAATGCTATATAGGCATTTCTAGTCACTTTAAATCATTAAATAATAAACTTAAACCAAAGTAATATTGCTCCAATCTTTAAATCTCATTCACACATGTTAGAATATGTGGTGAAGACATGTGTCCACATGATCCCATATTTTGGTGGTGAATATTAAATCTTAGTTATTATTTCAATGAGTAGAAATTACTTTTCCAAAATAAAAAGGTTGAAACTATTGAATTAAACTTGTGATGCTTGTGATGATAATAGATCATCAATTGTGTGGATTAGAATACTACTTAGCCTAAGTTAAGTATTGTTTGGTGATTGTGCACTCCCTATGTATTTCTAGACGCTAGTACCGACCAAGCCTTCGAGGAGGAGGAGTTCTACCAAGAAGAAGAAGAAAACTTCAACCACTGCACCAACCAAGGCAAGCTATTAGTGGCAAGCTAACCCTTGCAAACATGCTTTAGTAAGCTAGTGTAGTAAGCTATAATAAAACTAGATAGTTTAGTAAAGATGCCTTAAGCAGACTTTGATCACACCCCCTTAGTTTACACAAAGATCTTTAATTAATTTTGAAGGTAGCATAAAGAGTATAAAACTTGACCTAACTAGAAAACCTTAGATGTCATTCTATGGCATGAGATCGATCCCACCTTTCCACCTTAGTGAACACTCTTAACCTAGTGTTTTAGAATAGATCAAACTTGAGTCATTTTAGATGGGAACACTTGGTGAAAATGAGTTATGAAAACCTTGGAATGATGAGTCATTCTATTGAGATGTTTTGACATGTGTTGAGAAACACAATTGGTTTATGATGATGAAAATGATGAGGCATGAGCCTTAACCCTTTTTATAAAACTGATGGTTGGATTCGGATGCGATACCATTCCAAATTTACCGTACAACCACATTACCTGAATTGGGTAAGGCTTAGCTGGAAATTTATATGCATTAGTATTAGTTCCCTCACGGGAGAGGTTTGAGCTGAGGCTACCTCTCGATGTTGTCCACCTATGCAGTGCCCAAGATGACTGATGGTCATGGTTGGGAGGCCATGCTCATAGGAGAGGTGCTTGTACTAGGGTGTGTAAAGGAAAGGTTATGTTTGATTATCTGCATACTAAGTATGATGATTCAGGGTTATCCCTGACAGATGTATCGAATCTTGTGGTGAAAGTGTACCACCTCTGCAGAGTGTCAAACTATTCGAATAGCCGCATCCGCGGTTATGGGCAGTTGGAATGGCCATACTGTTTCGTTGTCAGATGTTTTCTAAATAACTTGAAATGAATGATGAACCTTGACTTGACCACAACAGGGTTGTGTAGATGAAAATAGCTTCCCAACTTAGGTGATTCTAGAACTTTACTTTATCTTTTCTTGCTTCAGAACTCAGCTTAGGTTTCAAACTTAACTTGATAGTTATTCTTTCATTTTAGCACTTTAACTTAGAATTATAACCCTTGCTAGTAGTAGTTTGCGAGTACTTAAAGAGTACTCATGGCTTTTGTCCCTGGCTATTATCATGGCCAGACTATGAAGGAGATTATCAAGATGATGGTCAGCAGGACGGCTATGATAACTAGGACTATCTGCCTTCGTCAGCATTGCCTGTGCCCCTGAAGATGGACCCCACCGCTATGCTATCGTTTATTTCCGCTGCTTGTTGTATTAAAGACTGGATCATGAGATCCTTATTTGTGTAAAACCTTATGTATGGTTTGTAATGGATGATGTACTGTGATATCCAATCCGTTATGTCTCGCAAAAATGGTAATCCTGGGATTGCGAGGTATGGCATAACGGGCATCTGGGATTAAAAATCTGGGTGTTGACAAGTTGGTATCAGAGCCATCCTGACCATAGGAGACCCTAGTTAGAATGGACGTCCAAACCAAAAACTTAGCTTCAAAACCAAAGTGAGTATTTATAAAAAAACTATTTCCCCTCTTACCCTGGTGAACTCATTCTTTCTCAAAAATACATGTTCCTCAAAATTCTTACATTACTACTTAAAATTTGACACACTTGATCACTTCACTAATTTCCTCATCCTAAATTCTTGTAGATGGAGACTCAGTTTAGCAAGTTTTACCAGTTGGGAAACGGAGGCCAGCTGATCTTCGAGAGGGATCTGGATTCACTGTCAGAATTTCTGGGACGCCCACATCCGGAGTTTCTTGGAGCTCAACTTCCAGGACCCCCAGGAGGAGACCTACAATGGCTAGTCACTGCAGATCTTCGGGGAAGCATTGAAGCACCAACTTCCGGGAGAATTCAGTTCTCTGTGAGAGAGAACAACTGGCTAGATGGATTAGCCAGGGTAATGCATGAAGCTCTCGCACGTCTATGTGCCCTCAGCGTCAACAAGATTCAAGGAACCCGTTTTGCCCACTATGCAAGACGTGACTTCATGGGAATGCCGATGGAGATGCCAAGTCACCCAGAGTTGAGGCGTCAAGTGGAGAACCTTGACTTCTTGCTTCATGACCGACAGCAGGAACTAGACAATGCCAGAGAATTAGCCAACCAGAACCGTGCGATTGCCGACCAGAAGGCCCAGACTTTCACACTACTCGTCCAAGATCGCCAGTCTCTTCGTCGCCAGCGTGCAAAGAAGGATCGCACCATCGCCCGTCTTCGCAAGAAGGTGGCCGACCTCGAGAATACCGTCAAGGAGCAGGAAGCTCAGCTTGCCGCAAAGGAAGAAGATGATGAAGGAGAAGACATCCAGGGAGATATGGATTCTTACCTCAGCAACGATGACGATTTTCTGGCAGAGGATGCTGTGGACTTCTACACTGATGATGAAGACTCCGACTTCATCGATGATGAGTAGATGCACTAGAGCACTGTCGTAGCATGAGATGTATCATCTCATTGTATTGAAGTTTGCAGAATGGTTCTTCAAACCATCTGTTTTTCCCTTTGATTGTTGTGGTGTGTGTTGTATCGTGTGCTTGCTTGCATGAATGAGAATGAAGTTAGTTGAAAAACCAGAGTCTAACTCAAAGTGTAGCTTTGAAAACCCAAAACCATGAACCTTAGAATTTCCCTCTTACCCCTATATCTATCTCAATCTTCAGATGACTCGTGGACACCAAGGAGGGAGCAGCTCATCGCAGGACCCAATGCTGCAGATCTTGCAGAATCTCATCGCGGACCGTGAAGCAAGCAGGGCCGAGCGTCAAGCCAACTTAGCGACATTGCAGCAGATCGCCCAAATGGCTCTCAACAACCAAGGACATGGAAATCAGGATCACCATGGATCAAAACTCAAAAACTTTCAGAACACCAATCCCCCAATATTCAACCAATCTGAAAACCCATTAGATGCTGATGACTGGTTACAGACCATGGAAAACAACCTAGAAGTTGCAGGAGTTGATGAGAATGAGAAAGTTCTCTTCGCCACTCACTATCTGGCGGGAGATGCAAGAGCTTGGTGGAATAGCGTCCGCAACATGAACCATGGCCAGGTGATGACCTGGGAAGCATTCAAGGTCAAGTTCAGCCGCACCCACGTGCCGCAAGGTCTTGTCAACAGGATGAGAGATGAATTCCGTGAACTGAAGAAAGGAAGATTGACTGTAGTAGAGTACCATGACAAATTCTTGTCACTTGCCAGATATGCACCGGATGAAATCAACACGGAGGCCAAGAAGAAAGAGAGATTCTTAAACAGACTACATGATGAGATGCAGACTGTCCTTGTCAACATCCGTTTCCAGGATCTGGAAGAGCTAGTCGACTCTGCCATTCAGATGGAAGGGAAGATTAACCAGGCAAACGACAACCGCAAGCGTCGTATGATGCAGCAGTCTGGATCCAGTAGTCACCAGAAGTACCGTCCCAACCCCTCAGTAGGATATGCACCAAGGAACAACCGACCCCCAAATTCTCGCCCAAGCTACCCCAACCGTAGCGAAGGAAATGTGAATCCTAGAGGAAACAATCACAACTCCGGCAACGCCAACCACTTCAACCGTGCCCCTCCCAAGAGCAACAACAACACTGCCCCCAGAACTGGCAGCAATGCTGTACCTGTTGCAGTCAAGGACAAGTCCCAGATCACTTGTTTCGAATGTGGAATGAAGGGCCACTACTCCAATGAGTGTCCTAAGAAGACTGCCGCCAATGCCCCTGTGAATGCCCCAGCTCAGCAGCAGCGTCGTGTTCAACCAGACAGGAGATTTGCCCCAGGGAACCCGCACAACCGCAACGGTCGTCTCTTCCACATGAACGCAGAAGAAGCCCAGGAAGCACCAGATGTAGTGCTGGGTATGTTTTCTGTCAACTCAGTCTTAGCAAGAGTATTGTTTGATTCTGGAGCATCGCATTCATTTATCACCGAAGAATTTGTATACACTAGTAAGATTCTCCCAACCAACCTAAAGCATGTCATGATAGTTCAAATCCCCGGTTCAACTACAAAAGCTAGAAAAATTTGCAAAGCTGTACCTATCAGAATACATGGGATAGATTTTTATGCCAACCTAATTGTACTTGGAACCAAAGGTTTGGAAGTAGTACTAGGTATGGACTGGATGTCAAGGCATAAAGGACTGCTAGACTGTGCTAAGAAAGCCATCACCATGACCAGTAGTTCCGGAATAACAGTAGAACATATCTCTGAAACCTTACCCCGTCAATTCAAATGCAACACAAGTGTAGCCCTGCCTACCATTGACCAAGTCAGAGTAGTCTGTGAATACCCCGACGTATTTCCAGATGAATTGCCAGGTATGCCCCCGGATAGGGATATAGAGTTCATTATCAAACTAATCCCCGGAACCGGACCTATAGCCCAGAGACCCTATACCATGAACCCCTCAGAGTTAGTAGAACTGAAGAAGCAGTTGGATGCCATGTTAGCAACCGGCTTGATTCAGCCAAGTGCATCGCCATGGAGATCACCAGTGTTATTCGTTGACAAGAAAGATGGAGGCAACCGTCTGTGTACAGACTACAGAAAGTTGAATGATGTCACCATCAAGAACAAGTACCCTTTGCCAAAGATAGAGGATCTATTTGATCAGTTGACTGGAGCCTAGGTATTCTCAAAGATTGATCTTAGGACTGGTTATCACCAACTTAAGATCCGTGCAACGAATATTCCAAAGACCGCCTTTACTACTCGCTATGGTTTATACGAGTATACGTTATGTCTTTTGGATTAACCAATGCCCCTGCTTATTTCATGAATCTCATGAATAAGATCTTTATGAATTTCCTAGATAATTTTGTAGTTGTGTTTATCGATGACATCCTTATCTACTCCAAGTCAGAAAAAGAGCATGAGCAACATCTGAGAATCATCCTAGAAACCCTGAGAGAACATCAGTTATATGCCAAGTTCAGCAAGTGTGAGTTTTGGCTGAAAGAAGTAGGATTCCTAGGACATATTGTGTCTGCCGGAGGAGTCTCTATTGATCCCAGCAAGATCAAAGATGTCAAAGAATGGGAAGCCCCAACCAATCAAACCCAAGTTCGTTCATTTCTAGAATTAGCGGGATATTACCGCAAATTCGTAGAAGGATTCTTGAGCATAGCCTGACCAATGACCCAATTATTGAAGAAGGACAAGAAGTTTGAATGGATAGACAAGTGTGAAGCCAGTTTCCAGGAGCTGAAGAAGAGATTGATATCAGCCCCAATTTTGATAATGCCAGATATCAAGAAGCCGTTTGATGTGTATTGTGATGCATCCAAGATTTCTCTAGGATGTGTATTGATGCAAGAAGGCAAAGTCATCGCGTATCTGTCTCGACAACTGAAGCAGCATGAGCAGAACTATCCGACCCATGATCTTGAGCTAGCAACGGTGGTTCTAGCGTTGAAGACATGGCGTCATTATTTGATGGGTAACCGCTGTGAGATTTACTCGGATCATAAGAGCTTGAAGTATATCTTCACCCAGAAGGAGTTGAATATGAGGCAAAGAAGATGGTTAGAGTTAATAAAGGATTATGACCTTGACATTCACTATCACCCCGGCAAAGCCAATGTGGTAGCGGATGCTCTTAGCAGATTGCCGTGTAGGCTTAACACCATGATCCAAGAGAAGCAACCAAGTTTGTATGAGGAGTTGGAGCAGTTCAGGACTGAGTTAGTTAGCAAAGGATTCCTAGCTAGCATTGAACTTCAACCCACGTTGATTAGCCAAATCAAGGAAGCCCAGGAGGGGAATGAAAGTATCGACGGAATCAAACATCGTATTGGTATAGGCAAGGTACCTGGATTCACCGAAGATGAAGAAGGTGTACTATGGTACAAAGGACGTATCTGTGTACCAGCAGATTCGGAGCTGAAGGAAATTATCATGAAGGAAGCTCATGATACTCTTTATTCTATCCACCCCGGAGGAACAAAGATGTATCAGGATTTGAAAGAGCAATTTTGGTGGCACAAGATGAAGAGAGAGATCGGAAGCTACATTGCCAAATGTGACATCTGTCAAAGAGTCAAAGCAGAGCATTAGAGACCTGCAGGATTGTTGCAACCATTGCAGATTCCGGAATGGAAATGGGATTCCGTCGGAATGGACTTTATCACCGGTTTACCTACTTCTAGTAGGGGAAATGACTCAATCTGGGTCATAGTTGATAGACTATCCAAGGTAGCCCACTTCATACCAGTCAAGACAACCTACCAGAGTGGAAAACTAGCAGAGCTGTACATTGGTAGGATTGTTAGTCTGCATGGAACCCCCAAGACCATCGTATCAGATCGAGGAACCCAGTTTACTTCAAGATTTTGGCAGAAAGTTCAGGAAGGTTCAAGAACCAAGTTGAACTTCAGTATCGCTTATCACCCGCAAACAGATGGACAGACTGAGAGAGTCAACCAGATCTTGGAGGATATGCTTGGAGCTTGTGTGTTGGAATACGGATCAAAATGGGAAGACTGCCTGCCCTTCGCAGAATTCTCATATAACAACAGTTATCAAGCTAGTTTGCAGATGGCGCCATTTGAATTCCTATTCGGAAGAAAGTGTCGTACCCCCTTGAATTGGTCGCAAGTAGGAGAGAGTCAGATCTTTGGACCCGACATTCTCCGAGAAGCAGAAGATAAAGTTCACAAAGTTCGTGAGCACCTCAAGAACGCCCAATCCAGACAGAAGAGCTATGCTGACAAGAGAAGGAGAGACCTGACTTTCAATGTCGGAGATTTTGTATATCTCAAGGTTTCACCATTGAAGGGAACTCAACGCTTTAGTCTGAAGGGAAAGTTAGCTCCCAGATATATCGAACCTTTCAAGATTCTGAACCGCCGAGGAGAAGTATCGTATCAACTGGAACTGCCTGAAGAGATGTCAGCCATCCACAATGTGTTCCATATCTTGTTACTTCGCAAATGTTTGGAAGTGCCTGAGAAGACTGAAGTTTTCAAGAATATCGATCACAAAGTAGTGGAAATCAACAATGACCTGACCTACCGGGAAGTGCCCATTCGTATCTTAGAATAAGCATACAGAACCACCAGGACCAGGAGTATCAAGTTTCTCAAGATTCAGTGGAGCAACCATACCGAGGAGGAAGCCACTTGGGAGCGCGAGGATTACATTAGGACAGAGTTCCCAGATCTCTTTAGTTCCTAGTTTTCTTGTAAATCTCGGGACGAGATTGTATTTAAGGGGGAAGGTTTATAACAGCCCAAAACTTCAATCCAAGTGTATCAAAGATCAAATCATCCAAATTTAGGCTTAACAAAAACTTTTCCATATTTAAAATGAAAGCATTCATATATGTGTGCATTTAAAATAGGAGTTGTTTTGAATTGCCATGATTGTGTGATCCTTTGCTTCTAAAATGTTTCTTAAGTGATTTAAACATCATCTACATCATTCCCAAACTTTTCCTAAATAAAATCAAATAAAAAAGAATTAAAATGAAGGAATGGTCATTTTGACAAATCTAACTCTCATGCCTACTTTGGCTATTCCTAGTACTCAATTATTAACATAAACAATTATGGATATTTACACCCCTTGCTAGTACACATAATGAGGTACCAAGGCCCACCTTTTGATCTTCTAAAAACATTCTAGAAACTATTTTAAATGGCAGTTCAAAATTGAATCTAATGCATATGCATAGATCACCCCTACTTCAAAAACCATGTATTTGAGCTCCATTTTCAAAACCCTTGCAACCATAGACTACCTAGCAATAGTGGAGATCACCCAAAAATTTTGAACTCAAAATTCAAAACTTTTTCTCTTGCGGCCATTTCATCAAACACTTGGCAGGCAGAATCATACCTCTAATCCTAGCTCACTGTTTGGAACAGGGTTTTGCGCCCATTTGATCTCCATTTAATCTCTCTGTCCTCCTTTGATCAAACCATGCCAATTGCAGCCCATCCCCTACGCCCTAGTGGCCATGCCATGCCATGCCAAGCACCACCCTGGCCGGCCAACCTTGCAACCGCCGCAGTAGACCACTCCCCCTTCCCTCGCCATGTCTAGGAGGTAGCCAACGCTGCACCACCCCTCTCTGTCCCTTGCCCGAGCCAAGAGCAGCCGTGGACCACCGAGGAGAAACCACGCCTAGTGCCACCAGACCATGCCGCCGCCGCCCGCAGAGCGCGCCCTATCCCCGTGTGCACAAGCCACCGCTCGACACCAGCCCGCGCCCACCGCTCCGCCTCGACCTAGAGAACACCCCAGACACCTCCGTTCGCCGCCCAAAGCCCCATAGCCACCGCTCGCCGTGGACACAGCCGCTTCGGCCGCGCAGAGCGCCACCTCACCCCGACCGCATGCCACCGCCCCTACGGCCGCATTGAAGCGCTAGAGCACCGCCAGGGGACCGCCCATCGATCGCCATCCCCAGCCATGCCGCTAGTTCGCCGTAGCCATGTCGCCACCATCGACCGCCCATCCCGCTCGGTCTCACCGTCGAGCCTATAAAAGGAGCCCTCCCCAGCACCAAAGACTCACACCATTCCACTCCCCTCACCTCTCTGAACCTCACCCACCCCTCGCCGGGGCAAGTGGAGCAGCAGCTCGCCGAAATTGGAGCCGGAGCCGCCGCCTCTAGAGAAGAAGGGTGCCGTTGATTCCGGCCACCCCAAGCTCCGCCGCCACCATGCCTCGCCTCGCCGTCGTCTTCCACTTCATTCACCCGCATCGCCGACCCTGCTGGAGCCCTGGTACGCCCCCAGTAGACCCCCACCGAGCCGCTAGGGTTCGAGCTCGCCGGCGACCCGTCCGTCGTCGACGACGACCCTCAACCGTAGATCTAGCCTCTAATCGCACGGCCCACAGCGCGCGTACCGTTTCGCGTTTTAAGTGCCGCTGACTAGTGGGACCCCCTGTCAGCTAAGCCCTGTGCCTCGCAGTGCCACTGGGCCGGCCCATTTCCTTTCCCGCGCAAGCCCGTAGATTCAAATTAGGATTTTTCCTTTTAGTTAGAATATAGTTTCTGTCCAGTGTTTCAAAATTCAATTCTGTGAGTTTGACAAATCCAAATTACATGAAACTAATTGTGTCTGGAAGGTATTGAAATGCTCTATCCAAGCCCGTTGGATTTAATTCATTTAGAGTTATAGATTTCTCCTAATAAAAATAAGAAGACAGAAGCTTTTGCAACTTGAAACATTTTTGTAAAATCAACCAAGTTAGCTTTTGAGTTGATTCCAACTCTCAAAAATCACATTTCATCATATCTATCCAAATATGTAATAATATTAAGGTTTACAGGCAGTGACTTTGGACTAGTACCAAAATAATGCTATATAGGCATTTCTAGTCACTTTAAATCATTAAATAATAAACTTAAACCAAAGTAATATTGATCCAACCTTTAAATCTCATTCCCACATGTTAGAATATGTGGTGAAGACATGTTTCCACATGATCCCATATTTTGGTGGTGAATATTAAATCTTAGTTATTATTTCAATGAGTAGAAATTACTTTTCCAAAATAAAAAGGTTGAAACTATTGAATTAAACTTGTGATGCTTGTGATGATAATAGATCATCAATTGTGTGGATTAGAATACTACTTAGCCTAAGTTAAGTATTGTTTGGTGATTGTGCACTCCCTATGTATTTCTAGATGCTAGTACCGACCAAGCCTTCGAGGAGGAGGAGGAGTTCTACCAAGAAGAAGAAGAGGAAGAAAACTTCAACCACTGCACCAACCAAGGCAAGCTATTAGTGGCAAGCTAACCCTTGAAAACATGCTTTAGTAAGCTAGTGGAGTAAGCTAGAATAAAACTAGATAGTTTAGTAAAGATGCCTTAAGCAGACTTTGATCACACCCCCTTAGTTTACACAAAGATCTTTAATTAATTTTGAAGGTAGCATAAAGAGTATAAAACTTGACCTAACTAGAAAACCTTAGATGTCATTCTATGGCATGAGATTGATCCCACCTTTCCACCTTAGTGAACACTCTTAACCTAGTGTTTTAGAATAGATCAAACTTGAGTCATTTTAGATGGGAACACTTGGTGAAAATGAGTTATGAAAACCTTGGAATGATGAGTCATTCTATTGAGATGTTTTGACATGTGTTGAGAAACACAATTGGTTTATGATGATGAAAATGATGAGGCATGAGCCTTAACCCTTTTTATAAAACTGATGGTTGGATTCGGATGCGATACCATTCCAAATTTACCGTACAACCACATTACCTGAATTGGGTAAGGCTTAGCTGGAAATTTATATGCATTAGTATTAGTTCCCTCACGGGAGAGGTTTGAGCTGAGGCTACCTCTCGATGTTGTCCACCTATGCAGTGCCCAAGATGACTGATGGTCATGGTTGGGAGGCCATGCTCATAGGAGAGGTGCTTGTACTAGGGTGTGTAAAGGAAAGGTTATGTTTGATTATCTGCATACTAAGTATGATGATTCAGGGTTATCCCTGACAGATGTATCGAATCTTGTGGTGAAAGTGTACCACCTCTGCAGAGTGTCAAACTATTCGAATAGCCGCGTCCGCGGTTATGGACAGTTGGAATGGCCATACTGTTTCGTTGTCAGATGTTTTCTAAATAACTTGAAATGAATGATGAACCTTGACTTGACCACAATAGGGTTGTGTAGATGAAAATAGCTTCCCAACTTAGGTGATTCTAGAACTTTACTTTATCTTTTCTTGCTTCAGAACTCAGCTTAGATTTCAAACTTAACTTGATAGTTATTCTTTCATTTTAGCACTTTAACTTAGAATTATAACCCTTGCTAGTAATAGTTTGCGAGTACTTAAAGAGTACTCATGGCTTTTGTCCCTGGCTATTATCATGGCCAGACCATGAAGGAGATTATCAAGATGATGGTCAGCAGGACGACTATGATAACTAGAACTATCTGCCTTTGTCAGCATTGCCTGTGCCCCTGAAGATGGACCCCACCGCTACGCTATCGTTTATTTCCGCTGCTTGTCGTATTAAAGACTGGATCATGAGATCCATATTTGTGTAAAACCTTATGTATGGTTTGTAATGGATGATGTACTGTGATATCCAATCCGTTATGTCTCGCAAAAATGGTAATCCTGGGATTGCGAGGTATGGCATAACGGGCATCTGGGATTAAAAATCCGGGTGTTGACAATTACCCAAGGTTTATAGAACTCAGGGAGGAAGTGGTCAAAGGAATTCCCTCTCAAGCAATCCTGCAATCAAGATACAAGAAGTCTCTTGTGTCCCCAACACACCCAATGCACTTGTCAGGTGTATAGGTGCACTATTTTGGCGAAGAGATAGTAAAATACAAGTGGTATGGATATAAGACAACGGTGCCAGAAAATAGCTTGATGGCGTGGAAGAGACTAAAGGCAAACTGAAATAAAGATGGCAGCAAGCAAACATGTAACAGATCTAGTTGCAAACAGTGTTTCAATGCTTAGAAACACGGCCTAGGGATCATACTTTCACTAGTGAACACTCTCATATAAATATCTTCTCTTTATGATACTACTCCGAACTACTCTTCAGTTGGAGTCTCTAATCCATGGTAGGGCTATAACAGCACACCTCAAAGTTCGCTTTCCGCATCTAGATAACCCCACACTGTCACCTTGAGCACTAGATGGTTCCAACAAACACCACAATTTCATAGAGACATCCTACTCCAAATATAACTCATAACAAGTATTTATAATCTCTAGCCTAAGTGCCACCATGGTGTGCATGCTGTCACTTTCACACACATGGGGAGAGAAAGAGATCTATTAAAGCATTTGAGTAGCAAGGTAGATCTACTTGATTACAAAGATCATCATCACAATATAATCATGCATAGAGAGAGAGAGATGAACACATAGCTACCGGTATAACCCTTAGCCTCGAGGAAGAACTACTCCCTCATCATCATGGGAATTAGCAACGGCAATGGAGATGGTGGTGGAGATCGATGGAGATGGATCCGGGGCAATTCCCCGTCTCGGCAGGGTGCCAGAACAGAGACTTTCTGTCCCCGAATCTCCTCTTCAGTGGCGGCGGCGCTGCAGAACTTTTCGTGGCTAGAGGCTCGCGGATTTAGGGTTTTCTCATCAGAGGCTTCTTATAGGCGAGAGGGGAGGCCGAGGGGATGCCGGAGGGGCCCACACCACCCCCTGGCGCGGCCTGGCCCAGCCCGTGCCACTAGGTGGTGTGGCCAGCCCCTGGCCCCTCTCCGTCTTGTCTTCTGGCTCCATGAGTCTTCCGGTAAAATATCGACTTTGGCTTTTGTCTGGTCCAATTCCGAGAATATTCATTTTCTGGCTTTTCTGGAACCAAAAACAGAATAAAACAGGCAACTGGCACTGTGGCATCTTGTTAATAGGTTAGTTCCAGAAAATGTGTAAAAGTACTCCAAAGTGTGGACAGAACATAAGAAAGTAGATACTAAACAAGCATGGAACATAAAAAATTATAGATACGTTTGCAACGTATCAACATCCCCAAGCTTAACTCCTGTTCGTCCTTGAGAAGGTAAGTGATAAAAAAGAATAATTTTTGAGGTGACATGCACCATCACAATTGCAAGCATTGAAATCTAGGATCAAAGTACTCTAAACATGAGCATGAAAGATGAAGTTCTAACAATAAGACATAGTGACTATGCACGTAACATGAAAGGATACAAACAAAGATCATGAATAACAATGCATTGAAAGACGTTTGTTTGTTTCACATATAGAAAACATAGCATAGTGGCATTCAGCTTGTCCCTCATGGAGTAGCAAAACATAAATGCATAGGACACCTTCAAAGTTCATAAGGGTGACTAGATACAAATAGTTAAAGAACAAGCAATATCAACATTATGAATCAATCAATAAGTTTTGGGACAATGCACATAAAACTAAGAATGAAAACTATGCTCTCTTAATTGGTGCATAAATATAGAAGGTGGGGACTCAATATAAAAGTGGAAGAAAGGCCTTCATAGAAGGTAGCAGGGATTCAAGTTTCATAAAGAGCTTCCAAAAATTATGGTACTTGTTAGCTTTCAGCTCTCATTGCCCCTATCATAAGCATCTTGAAGTGATTAAGGTTAAAGTGAACAAACTATGGAGTATATGTTTAACAAAGTATAAGTTGGCAATCTCATGTCCCTTTAATACGAGGGTCGCTCCTCATGCTACTCAAGTTTAGTTACCGATAAGTTCTTGTCATAGTAAGTACATGTGTATCATAGAGAACCGCTAATGGGGTACCCCTTGCCCGATGATACGGAAGAATCCCCATATCAAAATGACAAGGCAGGCAGGCAACAAGCATCTCAGCAATCTTCTTATTTACCATGGGAAAATGGTGCTTTTTTCTCTCTTTCCTCTTTTCTCATATCTCTTTTTTTTCTTTTTCTCTTTTTTCTGAATCTCAATCTCTTTTTTATAAGAAGAATGCTTCATAGATTGCTCATTATGGTTACGCTGCAGGTTTCCACCATGATTAGGCATGGATTAGACTGACAGCCCAGGCGTTTATCTAACACACATACATAACTCCATGGACTTACAAGCTCCCCGTTCATTTCACACCGACAACATCCATAGACAAAAGAGCATGATATCAACTAGGTACAATGTACAAGTGCAATGTTGAAAGCGTTCCCCATGACAACCTGGTTCTGCTAATCCCCAACATATAAGTGCAAGCATATACAACATAGATGACACAATGGTTCAAGTTTATTAAGTGCAAGAAAAGTAAAGTGTGCCATCAAGTTCGTGAGAGCTTTAATCACTAGTTTTCTCATAACAAGTTTAATTCAGAAGGTAGATAAAAACATGAATATACTTGGAATAGCAAATGCTAATGGGTAGGTATGGTGGACTCTTTGGAATAACTTGGTTTTATTTGGAGTTGGATGCATGAGTGGAACTCATACTTGGTATGGAGGCTAGCAAAAGACTGGGAGTGACCAACTAAGAGAGCAATAATGGCCATAATCATGCAAAGTAACAAAACATTATTAATTAAAGCATAAAGTGACATTACAAGTCAAAAACTAAATGATCATAGAGGCTATGGTGACTTGGTATAGTCATAACATGGTGTTAGCATGCGCCAAGTCGACCCAAATAAAGCATAAAAGGAGAATACCACAATATTATGCTTTAATATGCTAAAACAACACATGATTCTTTCAAGGCACATTATGCAATCTCAATTGTTTATAACAAGTCATGCTACAACAAAAATCACTAAGCAGAAAGCCAAAACAATACTAAGCATGACATGACAAAGCCTAGGCCATAGTCAAAAACAAGACTCCTTTTTTACCACTTAAGCATGAACTTTCCTACTCTTTTCCAATCCAAACCAACTTATTTGAAAACTAATGTATGAATGAGGGTTCCAAACAATGTATTCAAGCAAACTAAGCAAACGAAGACCAAAAACAAAACGAAGACGCTCCAAGAACAACACAATAGTGCATGAAACAATAAAAACGAAGTGTCTAGAAAGACCTAAATTTTTTATTGATGAAGAAGGGGATGCCTTGGGCATCCCCAAGATTTGATGCTTGTACTTCTTGGATATTTCTTGGGGTGGCACAGATGGCATCCCCAAGCTTGAGCTTTAGTCCATTCTTCATCTCATTACATCATTCTTTCTATACATCTGAAAATTTTCCTTCATACAAAACTTCACACAATCTTTATTAGCAACATTAGTGTACTCAAGATAATAAGTCTTTGGGTTCAGTTCTAATACAAATAAAACTTCCAATTAAACACAAGCTACTATAGTACTTCCCTCAAAAATCTCAATTCCATAAAAAGAACCCAAAAAGGAATCAACAAAAAGCAAATGCAAAAAATGGCAGAAATCTGTCAAAACAAACCAGCAGGTAAAAACCAATTTTTTCGAAGACCTTCTGTTGCTCAAATCGAAAAGTGTTGAACTAACTGAAGTTGGATAACAACCTGGGGCAGAAGCACAAAAAATCACAGCTCAAACCGGCGTATAAATATTTTACACAATTTTTACAGCGAAGCACAAAAATCTGTTTTGGGACAGCAACTTTCCCAAGCATTACGTATATTTCATTAGAGGTTACTCTTGGCACAAAAACAACACAAAAATGATAAGGAGCGGTTATTACAGAGGTAATAACTTCCAAGACTCAACTAAAACTTTTGGGTTATCTCCCAATAAGTACTTTTCTTTAAGGCCTTTAAGTTAGGCATGATAGTTTGAGAAGATGCTCACATAGGAAAGATGAATTGAAGTAAAAGAGAGCATCAAGAAGCAAATTCAAAGCACATTTAAGTCTAACTCACTTCCTATGCATAGGAATATTGTAAAGAAACAAATCATGAAAGCACAAAGCAACAAGCATAGGAAAGCAAAACAAGTGCAACTTCAAAAATTTCAACATAAATAGGGGAAACATAATATTGTTGAGATACATAAAACCATGTTTCCCTCTCTCATAATAACTTCCAGTAGCATCATGAATAAAATTAACAATATAACTATCACATAAAATATTCTTATCATGAGCCACATGCATAAAAGAATTAATACTCTCCACATAAGCATAGTCATTCTTATTAATTGTAGTGGGAGCAAATTCAACAAAATAGCTATCATTATTATTCTCATCATCATAATCATCAAATATAGGAGGCATATGGTAGTCATAATTAATTGCCTCCTCAATAGTAGGTGGACTGAAAATATCATATTCATCATTGTAATCATCATATATTGGAGGTTTGGTATCATCATAAGCAATAGAATAGCTATCTTCCAAAGCTGAGGAACTAAAAAGATCATTTTCGTAAAAACTAGCTTCCCCAAGCTTAGACTTTTCCATAGAATTAGCAATAATGGTATCCAAAGAATTCATACTAACAACATTGCTATTAACATGCAAATAAAGTTCCATAGGTTTTTTAATTTTCTCTTCAAACACTTCATGCCCTAACTCAAGGTAAATACTATAAAGCTCTCTAATTTTGTTGTTGTTTTCCATTAAGCCTAACTAGTGAAAATAAAAACAAGAAACAAAAAGATATAATTGCAGAATCTAAAGGAAATAACTTCGAGCACTTACACACCAGCAACCGCACTAGAAGATAGCTTAGTAGCCAGAGGATGTGAGTACCTTTTACCTTACAGTGCCAGAAAATAGCTTGATGTCTACGCACTTATATTCTTGTAAATAGTTGTTGGGCCTCCAAGTGCAGAGGTTTGTAGAACAGCAGCAAGTTTCCCTTAAGTGGATTACCCAAGGTTTATCGAACTCAGGGAGGAAGTGTTCAAAGGTATTCCCTCTCAAGCAATCCTGCAATCAATATTCAAGAAGTCTCTTGTGTCCCCAACACACCCAATATACTTGTTAGGTGTATAGGTGCACTATTTTAGCGAGGAGATAGTAAAATAAAAGTGGTATGGATATAAGACAACGATGCCCGAAAATAGCTTGATGGCGTGGAAGAGACTAAAGGCAAACTGAAATAAAGATGGCAGCAAGCAAACATGTAACAAATCTAGTTGCAAACGGTGTTTCAATGCTTAGAAACAAGGCCTAGGGATCATGCTTTCACTAGTGAACACTCTCATATAAATATCTTCTCTTTATGATACTACTCTGAACTACTCTTTGGTTGGAGACTCTAATCCATGGTAGGGCTATAACAGCACACCTCAAAGTTCGCTTTCCGCATCTAGATAACCCCACACTGTCACCTTGAGCACTAGATGGTTCCAACAAACACCACAATTTCATAGAAACATCCAACTCCAAATATAACTCATAACAAGTATTTGTAATCTCTAGCCTAAGTGCCACCATGGTGTGCACGCTGTCACTTTCACACACATGGGGAGAGTAAGAGATCTATTAAAGCACTTGAGTAGCAAGGTAGATCTACTTGATTACAAAGCTCATGATCACAATATGATCATGCATAGAGAGAGAGAGATGAACACATAGCTACCGATAGAACCCTTAGCCTCGAGGAAGAACTACTCCCTCATCATCATGGGAATCAGCAACGTCAATGGAGATGGTGGTGGAGATCGATGGAGATGAATCCGGGGGCAATTCCTCGTCCCGGCAGGGTGCCGAAACAGAGACTTTCTCTCCCCCGAATTTCCTCTTTGGTGGCAGCGGCACTACGAAACTTTTCGTGGCTAGAGGCTCACGAATTTAGGGTTTTCTCCTCAGAGGCTTCTTATAGGCGAGAGGGGAGACCGAGGGGGTGCCGGAGGGGCCCACACCACCCCCTGGTGTAGCCTGGCCTAGCCCACGGCACCAGGTGGTGTGGCTAGCCCCTGGCCCCTATCCGTCTCGTCTTCTGGCTCCGTGAGTCTTTCGGTAAAATATCGACTTTGGCTTTTGTCCGGTCCAATTATGAGAATATTCATTTTCTGACTTTTTGGAACCAAAAACAGAAGAAAATAAGCAACTAGCACTGTGGCATCTTGTTAATAGGTTAGTTCTAGAAAATGTGTAAAAGTACTCCAAAGTATGGACAAAACATAAGAAAGTAGATACTAAACAAGCATGGAACATCAAAAATTATAGATACGTTTGCAAGGTATCAAGCGGCTTCGTTTTGTAATGGGTTTTCACAAAAAGAGAGGGGGACAATCTTTTCAATTTGGCTCTAGAAGCAGATGAGACCCTGACAGAAATTCGAGATTCTCCATGCCCATACAGTCCTGATCCTGCAAAAGTCTGTAAACCATATTGACCGCTCTACTTTCATTTTTGAAGGGTTTGGGTCTCTTGTGAGGATGACTATTTGTTAAGTCAGGTACTATAACTTTTTTTTGCTCTGCTGGTGTGTGGTGTCCATGAATCTATATATTTGATGTACTATTATGACATATATATTGGACCTGGATTTATGTGACTATATTTGGCAACAATAGTCATCTTATTCGAGCTTGCGGTGGTTTTTTATCTTTCAATTTTTTCCTTCTGAGATCTGTTAATGATGATGTTAATGCCAGTTGCGAGTGATTTGTCAGCATATTTATGATAGTAAACCAAAACTTGTAGTTGTAGATTGTGTAATTTCAAGTCGATGTTTGAACTCTAGATCTTGATGTCATAGAAAAGGCAGGCTTCTACCACCTGGAATATTTTACCCAGCAATTGATTGTATCACACGAATAAGTGCACAAACTTGATGTCTGTAGGTGGGAAACTGAGCAACACAAGTGCACAAACTTGTATTAGTCGTGTGGTTGCTACTATTAATACAAGCATGGTTTCCCCTAAAAAAATCGGGGTTCGCAAAAAAATAAAATTAAATAGTGGGGCGAAAGTTAGTTTCGAGTTTGAGGTAGCTCAGTCATGTGCCCCTCGACCCCATCGTCATCTTCTCCGCCTGGCCGCCCTCCCTCGACAGGACCGTCCCCGCCACTCCACCATTGAACCCCACCGCACCACCGTTCGCTGGTATGTACGTCCCCAACCTCCATCCATTACGGGATTTCTGAAGGATAGAATGCATTTACTTTTGGACATTGCGAGCTCAATAAGCTCGTGGCATTTATAGGAAATGGAATCGGCGTTGGCGGATGCATTTGCTGCGTCGGTGGATGCTTGTAAAGCAGAGGTGGATGCTAAAGCAGGACCAGCGGATACATCTGAAGCGGATGCGGAGGCCGATGCTTGTACTGCATCGGAGTCTTGGGTAGTGTTGAGTGATGCTTGGAAAGCGGTGGAGGCGCTGTCAAAATCCTCGTTGGCTGCTGTTGGAACAAATTCGGCTATGTTGTCTACCGCTGCCAAAGCGACAGCTGTGTGAGATGCTAGGAATGCGTCAGCTCATCGTCGTGCTTCTTCAGCATCAACGGCTGTGGCTCATCATTCGTTAGCGGCACCTGCTCCATCTTCTAAGAACTCGTCGACCCCATTGTAAGTTCTGCGTTGGATTTTGCCTCCCTGACTTCCTCGGTCTTTTGTGTATTCTGCTCCAGGGTTTTTTCTGGACGAAGTGGATATTAGTTTAAACTAGTAGTACTGGGAACATAAAAATCTATTTAATCACAAACTAGTGATCCAAATGGGATGAAACTTTCACATGATTCAAACCTAGGAACCGATGATTTACTGATTTTTTGTCAATATTTTTTGAATAGTTTTACTTTTTAGGTCAAAATCTGAACTACTGTCATACGTTTGATCTAAGTATTGGCGATATGCCCAAGAGGCAATAATAAAAGTGGTTATTATTATATCTTTGTGTTTATGATGAATGTTTGCATCCCATGCTATAATTGTATTATAAGGAAACACTAATACATGTGTGTTTTGTAAACATAAAAGAGTCCCTAGTAAGCCTCTTTTTGAACTAGCTTGTTGATTAATTGATGACATTGATTTCCTGATCATGGACATTGGATGTCATTAATAACAAGGTTATATCATTAGGAGAATGATGTGATGGACACACACCCATAGTAAGCGTAGCATAAGATCAAGTCATTAAGTTCGTATTGCTACAAGCTTTCAAATGCATAGTAACCTAATCCTTCGACCATGAGGTTATGTTAATCACCATCACCAGATGGGTACTTTGATGACATCAAACACCGCTTCGTAACTGGGTGGTTATAAAGGTGTCATTGGGTATTCTGAAAGTATGTGTTGAAGCGCATGGACCAAGATTGGGATTTGTCCATCCATATGACGGATAGATATGCTCTGGGCCCTCTCGGTGGAATGTCATCTAGTTAGCTTGCAAGCATGTGACTAGGTCACAAGGGATGACATAACATGGAACGAGTAAAGAGTAGTTATCAATAATGAGGTAGAACTAGGTATGGAGATACCGACGATCAAACCTCGGATAAGTAGAGTATCGCGTGACAAAGGGAATTGGTTTCGTATGTTAATGGTTCTATCGACCACGAAGTCATCGTTGAGTATGTGGGAGCCGTTATGGATCTCCAGATCCCGCTGATGGTTATTGATCGGAGAGATGTCTTCATCATGTCTACATATTCACGAACCGTAGGGTGACACGCTTAAGGTTCGAAGTTGTTTTAAGTAGATATGGAATGTGTATTGGAGACCGAATGTTGTTCGGAGTCTCGGATTGGATCCGGGACATCACGAGGAGATCCGGAATTGTCCAGAGAATTAGATTCATATAATGGAGATCATTTTCTAAGTTAGGAAATGTTCCGGAGTATTTATATGGGGGTTCTAGAAGGTTTCGGAATGTTCTGGAAGGTTCTAGAAGATTTTTTGGAGTTTACTTGAAAACCAAGAAAGGATAAAAGGAAACTTAAGGGGTAAGTAAGGGAAACTTGGGGGGGGGGGGGGGGGAAGGACTCTCCCCCCAAGCTCCCTTGTGCGCCGGCCCTAAGGGGTGGGCCTAGGGGTGGGAACCCTAGGCCGCACCCCTCCCTCTATATATAGAGGGGTGGAGGCTCCACCCCCCTTTGCCCCTCCCACTCCAAACCCTAGCCGCCTCTCTCCTCCTCCTTCCATCTGCTCTAGCTTAGGCGAAGCCCTACATAATTCTCTACTCCACCACCACCACCACCACCACGCCCATGCTGCTGGGATTCCGTGGAGAGATCTACTACCTCTGCTGCTCGCTGGAACAGGGAGAGGAAGGTCTGCTTCGACTCCGCACGTGTGACCGACTGCGGAAGCACTGCCGGAATGCGGCGCCGGAAGGATCGTCTACTCGATCTTGAGATCGGCAAGTGATCGTCTACATCAACCACGAGATCTGATCTCACACAAGGCTTTCGGATCTACAAGGGTTAGTACAGATCTATCTCGTTGCACATGTCTAATAGATTAGATCTTGGCTTTTATCTAGATTAGATCTGGGTTTTGTTCGTTCTTGCGGTAGATTTTTTTGTTTTCCATGCTACGAACCCATCAGTGGTATTAGAGCCTTGTCTATGCGTAGATCTGTTGCACGAGTAGAACACAATGGTTTTGTGGGCGTTGGTGCTCGTGCCGTCTTTTGCTTTGTGTACTTTGCATCTTGCGGTATGGTGGGATGAAGCGACTCGGGCTAACCTTTCATGTCATCGCACATGAGACTTGCTCTACGCTTGACGTGTAACTTGCTTTGCACAAGTGGCTTTGCAGGTGTCTGTCTCTCCCACCATAGTATAGATCCAATTTACACTTTGTACTTGATAGCACTTGTATCAACGTTGTGGTTCAGTTTCGTAGGTAAGATCCGTTCATATTCGAAAGCCCCAAACCATGTAAAACATGCAAAGAAAATTAGAGGCGTCTAACTTGTTTTTGCAGGGGTTTTGTGATGTGATATGGCCATCATGTGATTGTGATTATATTTGATGTATGCAATGATCCTTGTTGTAATATGGCAACCGGCAGGAGCCTAATGGTTGTCTTTAATTCTGTTAAGACCTACGTGTCTATTCATCTTGTAATAGCTTTATTCCAAGTAGTTGTAATAGTTGCTAGTGATGATGGACAACCATGAAGCGGCGCCACTGACCTTGACGCAATGCTGGTGATGATGGAGATCATGTCCGTGCTTTGGAGATGGAGATCAAAGGCATAAGAAGAAAGGGCCATATCATATCACACTAATTATGAATTGCCTGTGATGTTAATCCTTTATGCATCTTGTATTGCTTAGATCGCGACGGTAGCATTATAAGATGATCCCTCTCACTAAATACCAAGTAATAAAGTGTTCGTCCTTAGTTGGCACCGTTGCTAAGACTCATCATTTCGAAGCATCTCGTGATGATCGGATGTGATAGATTCTACGTGTGCATACAACGAGTGCAAGCCAGATTTGCACATGCGGAAACAAAGGTTAATCTTGATGATCCTAGCATGTACAGACATGGTCTTGGAACACGGAATACCGAAAGGTAGAGCACGAGTCATATAAATGATATGATGAACATGAAGATTGTTCGCCGATGAAACTACATCTTCTCTCGTGAAGATCGGACTTGGTGTCGTGGACTTGGTTCGTGTAATCACTAAGACAATGTGAGGGATGTTGTTTTGAGTGGGAGTTCACCTAGTTAATTTAAGAATTAAAATTGAACTCAATTTATCATAAACTTAGTCTAAACTACTTACAAATTTGTTGTAGATTATGGCGAACCTCTCCATCAATTTCAATGCGTTCCTAGAGAAAGAAAAGCTTAAGAACAATGGAAGCAACTTCACGGACTGGCTCCATGGACTGAAGATTGTCCTCAGGGCTGGTCAGTTGACCTATGTGCTCGAAGCACCGCTAGGTGACCCACCTGCAGAAGATACCACCGATGACGTAAAGAATGTTTACACCACTCGGAAAAATCATTACTCCACAGTTCAGTGTGCCATCCTGTACGGTTTAGAAACGGAGCTTCAGAAGCGCTTTGAGCACCACGACCCGTTCGAGATCATTAAGGAGCTCAAGCTCATTTTTGAGACTCACGCGACCGTGGAGAGCTATGAGGCCTCCGAAAAGTTCTTTAACTGTAAGATGGAAGAGGGTAGCTCCGTTAGCGAGCACGTGCTCACCATGTCTGGGCACGCAAACAAGCTCCAAGAGTTGGGGATAACGATTCCTAATGAGTTAGGGATTCATCGTGTCCTCCAATCACTGCCACCGAGTTATAAGAACTTTGTGATGAACTACAATATGCACTGCATGAACAAGACGTTGCTTGAACTATCGTCCATGCTAAAAACTGCTGAAGTGGATATCAAGAAGGAGCACCAAGTGTTGATGGTCAATAAGACCAACAATTTCAAGAAACAGGGCAAGCCTAAGAACAAGGGCAACTTCAAGAAGGACGGCAAGAAAGATGCCGCACCTGCTAAGAAGCCCAAGGCTGGTCCTAAGCCTGAAACTGAATGCTTCTACTGCAAGGGTGCTGGTCACTGGAAGCATAACTGCCCCAAGTACCTGGCAGATCTGAAGAACGGCAACATCAAGAAGAAAGGTATATTCGATATACATGCTATTGATGTGTATCTTACTAGTAATCGTAGTAGTGCTTGGGTATTTGATACTGGTTTGGTTGCTCATATTTATAACTCGAAAGAGGAGCTGCGGAATAAACAAAGACTGGCGAGAGACGAGGTGACGATGCGCGTTGGAAATGGCTCCAAGGTTGATGTGATCGCCGTCGGCACGCTCCCTCTACATCTACCTTCGGGATTAGTTTTAAATTTGAATAATTGTTATTTGGTGCCTGCGTTAAGCATGAACATTATATCTGGATCTTGTTTATTGCGAGACGGTTACTCTTTTAAGTCCAAGAATAAAGGTTTTTCGATTTATATGAGTAATATCTTTTATGGTAATGCACCTGAGATGAATGGTTTATTCTTACTGAATCTCGATAGTAGTGATACACATGTTCACAACATAGATGCTAAACGAACAAAATTGAATGATTATTCTACTTACATGTGGCACTGTCGTCTTGGTCACATTGGAGTGAAGCGTATGAAGAAACTCCATTCTGATGGACTTCTTGAATCACTTGATTTTGAATCACTTGAAAGATGCAAAGCATATCTAATGGGAAAAATGACTAAGACTCCATTCTCTGGAATAATGGAGTGAGATACAGACTTATTGGAAAAATACATACCGATGTGTGCGGTCCAATGAGTGTAGCGTCGCGTGGTGGATATCGTTATGTTCTCACTTTCACGGATGACTTAAGTAGATATGGGTATGTCTACTTTATGAAACATAAGTCCGAAACTTTCGAGAAGTTTAAGGAATTTCAAAGTGAAGTGGAAAATCATCGTAACAAGAAGATTAAGTTTCTGCGTTCTGACCGCGGAGGTGAATATCTAAGTTATGAGTTTGGCATGCATTTAAAGAAATGTGGAATACTTTCGCAGTTGACACCGCCGGGAACACCACAACGTAATGGTGTGTCCGAACATCGTAATCGAACTCTCTTAGATATGGTTCGGTCTATGATGTCTCTTATAGATTTACCGCTATCGTTTTGGGGCTATGCATTAGAGACAACCACATTCACTTTAAATAGGGCACCATCTAAATCCGTTGAAAAGACACCGTACGAATTGTGGTTTGGAAAGAAACATAAGTTGTCGTTCCTTAAAGTTTGGGGCTGCGAAGCGTATGTAAAGAAGTTACAACCTGATAAGCTTGAACCCAAAGCGGAGAAATGCATCTTCATAGGATACCCTAAAGAAACAATTGGGTATACCTTCTATCATAGATCCGAAGGCAAAGTTTTCGTTGCCAAGAATGGATCCTTTCTTGAGAAGGAGTTTCTCTCGAAGGAATTGACTGGAAGGAAAGTTGAACTCGACGAGGTTATTGAACCTTCTCTCGGAGTTGAGAGTAGCGCAGCACTGGAAGATGTTTTTGTCCCGCCTGCACCAATTGGAGAGGAAGGTCATGACGGTGATCATGAAACTTCGAATGAAGTTGCTGCTGAATCTCGCAGGTCAACGAGGGTTCGTACCACTCCTGATTGGTATAACCCTGCCTTGAACGTCATGTTGGTGGACAACACTGATGACCCTGCAACGTATGAAGAAGCTATGGTGAGCCCAGATTCCGACAAATTGCTAGAAGCCATGAAATCCGAAATGGGATCCATGTACGAAAACCAAGTATGGACTTTGGTGGACTTACCAGATGGCCGTAAGGCTGTCGAGAACAAATGGATTTTCAAAAGAAAAATAGATGTTGATGGTAATGTTACCATCTATAAAGCTCGACTTATTGCGAAAGGGTTCCGACAAATTCAAGGAGTTGACTACGATGAGACTTTCTCACCAGTAGCGAAGCTAAAGTCTGTGAGGATTTTGTTAGCAATTGCTGCATATTTCGATTATGAGATTTGGCAGATGGATGTCAAAACGGCGTTCCTTAATGGTGACATTGAGGAAGAGTTGTATATGGTACAACCCAAGGGTTTTGTCGATCCTAAAGATGCTGACAAGGTATGCAAACTTCAGCGCTCCATTTATGGACTGAAGCAAGCATCCCGGAGTTGGAATCAACGTTTTGATAAAGTAATCAAAAACTTTGGATTTATACAAACTTATGGAGAAGCTTGTATTTACAAGAAAGTGAGTGGGAGCTCTGTAGCATTCCTAGTACTATATGTAGATGACATAATGTTGATTGGGAATGATATAGAACTTCTTAATAGTGTCAAAGCCTATTTGAATAATAGTTTTTCAATGAAGGACCTTGGCGAAGCGGCATATATTCTAGGCATCAAGATTTATAGAGATAGATCAAGACGCCTAATAGCGCTTTCACAAAGTACATACTTGGACAAAGTTCTAAAGAAGTTTAGAATGGAAGAGAGCAAGAAAGGGTTTGTGCCCATGTTGTCAGGTAAGACCTTGAATAAGACTCAAAGTCCAGCTACGACAGAAGATAGAGAGAAGATGAATAATATTCCCTATGCCTCGGCCATAGGTTCTATCATGTATGCCATGCTGTGTACAAGACCGGATATAGCACATGCTGTTAGTTTGACTAGTAGATATCAAAGTGATCCTGGAATGGAGCACTGGACATCGGTCAAGAATATCCAAAAGTACCTGAATAGGACTAAGGATATGGTTCTTTCTTATGGAGGTGATGAACAGCTTGTTGTAAATAGTTACACTGATGCTAGTTGGAACACCGATCCAGATGACTCGAAGTCACAGTCTAGATACGTATTTATTTTGAATGGTGCTGCAGTGAGCTGGAGGAGTGCCAAGCAAAGCGTTGTGGCGAAATCTTCAACTGAATCGGAATACATAACTGCTTCGGAGGCTGCACAAGAAGCCATATGGATGAAGGAGTTCATTACTGAACTTGGCGTGGTTCCTAGTGCGTTGGACCCGATGACCATCTACTGTGACAACACAGGTGCCATAGCTAATTCACAGGAGCCAAGGTCACATAGCAAGCTGAAGCATATCAAGCTACGTTTCCATGCTATTCGCGAGTATGTCCGAGATGGTGACATAAAGATTTGCAAAGTACACACTGATCTGAATGTGGCAGATCCGTTGACTAAACCTCTCCCTAGAGCAAAGCATGACCAACACCAGAACGCCATGGGTGTTAGGTATATTACCATGTAATCTAGATTATTGACTCTAGTGCAAGTGGGAGACTGTTGGAGATATGCCCAAGAGGCAATAATAAAAGTGGTTATTATTATATCTTTGTGTTTATGATGAATGTTTGCATCCCATGCTATAATTGTATTATAAGGAAACACTAATACATGTGTGTTTTGTAAACATAAAAGAGTCCCTAGTAAGCCTCTTGTTGAACTAGCTTGTTGATTAATTGATGATCATGGTTTCCTGATCATGGACATTGGATGTCATTAATAACAAGGTTATATCATTAGGAGAATGATGTGATGGACACACACCCATAGTAAGCGTAGCATAAGATCAAGTCATTAAGTTCGTATTGCTATAAGCTTTCAAATGCATAGTAACCTAATCCTTCGACCATGAGGTTATGTTAATCACCATCACCGGATGGGTACTTTGATGACATCAAACACCGCTTCGTAACTGGGTGGTTATAAAGGTGCCATTGGGTATTCTGAAAGTATGTGTTGAAGCGCATGGACCAAGATTGAGATTTGTCCATCCATATGACGGATAGATATGCTCTGGGCCCTCTCGGTGGAATGTCATCTAGTTAGCTTGCAAGCATGTGACTAGGTCACAAGGGATGACATAACATGGAACGAGTAAAGAGTACTTATGAGTAACAAGGTAGAACTAGGTATGGAGATACCGACGATCAAACCTCGGATAAGTAGAGTATCGCGTGACAAAGGGAATTGGTTTCGTATGTTAATAGTTCTATCGATCATGAAGTCATCGTTGAGTATGTGGGAGCCGTTATGGGTCTCCAGATCCCGCTGATGGTTATTAATCGGAGAGATGTCTTCATCATGTCTACATATTCACGAATCGTAGGGTGAAACACTTAAGGTTCGAAGTTGTTTTAAGTAGATATGGAATGTGTATTGGAGACCGAATGTTGTTCGGAGTCTCGGATTGGATTCAGGACATCACGAGGAGATCCGGAATTGTCTGGAGAATAAGATTCATATAATGGAGATCATTTTCTAAGTTAGGAAATGTTCCGGAGTATTTATATGGGGATTCTAGAAGGTTTCGGAATGTTCTGGAAGGTTCTAGAAGATTTTTTGGAGTTTACTTGAAAACCAAGAAAGGATAAAAGGAAACTTAAGGGGTAAGTAAGGGAAACTTGGGGGGGAAGGACTCTCCCCCCAAGCTCCCTTGTGCGCCGGCCCTAAGGGGTGGGCCTAGGGGTGGGAACCCTAGGCCGCACCCCTCCCTCTATATATTGAGGGGTGGAGGCGCCACCCCCCTTTGCCCCTCCCACTCCAAAGCCTAGCCGCCTCTCTCCTCCTCCTTCAATCTGCTCTGGCTTAGGCGAAGCCCTGCAGAATTCTCTACTCCACCACCACCACCACGCCGTCGTGCTGCTGGGATTCCATGGAGAGACCTCTGTTGCTCGCTGGAACAGGGAGAGGAAGGTCTGCTTCGACTCTGCACGTGTGACCGACTGCGGAAGCGCTGCCGGAACGCGGCACCGGAAGGATCGTCTACTCGATCTTAAGATCGGCAAGTGATCGTCTACATCAACCACGAGATCCGATCTCGCACAAGGCTTTCGGATCTACAAGGGTTAGTATAGATCTGTATCGTTGCACATGTCTAATAGATTAGATCTTGGCTTTTATCTAGATTAGATCTGGGTTTTGTTCGTTCTGGTGGTAGAATTTTTTTGTTTTCCATGCTACGAACCCATCACTAAGATGGAAGGTGGATCCTAGGGCAAGTCACCGTGATACTTGGGTTCACCAAGTCACTGAAGCTGGATCCATTTTTTCTCCTCTTCTTTATGATAAAACCAGAAAATTCAGGTGGGGGCCTTTCTCTCCTCCCCGGTGACCTAATTTTTTTCTTCATTCCCTTTGCCCAGTTCCGACTTGCTGAAGCATTTTGCGGTGCTTTCGTACTACTCTGGTTGATTCCTTGTGTTGTTTAGGTTTTTTTTGACAGACTCTGCTCTTTAGGTAGTTTTTCAGATGGGTGCAGTTTAGGTTGATGATAAATTTTCCTGTCAAAATGTATGATGCATTGTGGTGTTTACTTCTTTTTTTAGGGTTGTGAATTTGCATTGTGTTGTTTACTTAATTCTGATGATGCACTTGTGCTATTTGCATCATCCTACCAGCTTCGGTGGAAGAACATATGCAACAATCAACGACTTGCCAGGCGATGTATTTGGTCAGATTCTTGTCAGGCTTCGTCCACACCCATCCTGCATACTAAGGGCATCAGTCGCCCAAAAATGTTGGATGGACTTCATGGGAAGCAACGATTTCAAAAGGCTAACCCTGTCACACAACAGAGGAATGCCGTTACTTGGGTTTTTCACCAACAGCTCCGAGGATGCTCGATTCTTAACAGTTCATAATCTTAACCAATCAATCTTCCAGAAGCTGAACAGGCTAGTGGAAGTACATAAAGCCTACAAACCATATGTACTCAGATGTCGCAATGGTAGGTTGCTACTTCATTATCTGCTAGGGTCTAACATGATAAAAGTGAAACAGTGATACCAGAACCACCAATTTGGCGGAGAAGTGAGTATGATAGCGGCACAATTCTCTGTTCGAGAAATCATGGGCAATTGTCTTCACACTGTTGCAGTAATTTCTGGGTTGTTTGGATAGTAACCAATAGTAACCAAGTGCTGGTGCAGAGGTACTCATCAGAGTTAGGAAAATGGGAGGACTAGGTTGAACCTGCTAAGATGCTGGCTAAGATTGATCGCAAGCCGTTAACTCTCATAGGGGACATTTTCTACTGGCCAACAATGAATTCTAGATATATAATTGCCTTCGATAACGTGACAATAAAACTGTGTTATATTGAGTGCCCCCATGAGACACATGATATTTTCAGACACAATTTTGTCATTGCTAAGGGGCATAATGGAGATGTTGCCCTTGCGGTTATAAGAGACTTCAGTCTAAACACGTAGTCCGGTGCAAGATCATCAACAGGAAAATGGGAAGCTTGGGTGCCTCATATAAAGTTTGAGTTGGATACTCTCCTTGGCCTTGATGAATCATGGGCATATGGTGGGAAAGATGCAGTAAGGTTACTCTACGCATTTGAGGATATAGAAATGGTGGTGATATGAGCGAAGGAGGGAGTATTCAAATTAGATCTCAGCAGCATGAAGTCTAAGAAGTTCAGATCTTGTAAACATTGGCGTACTTTACATCCCTACATTATGACACCTGGTTAGTACAGTCATTCATGTGCAACCCTTGCATTTTTGTACACCTATGATTTTGCTGATCATTTTGTTCATTTCCTTCAGCAACCGACGTGATTCAGAGTGCTAAATCAAAGAAACGAAAAGCAAGTCCTGTGAGCAACATAGCTGATTTAGACTGCAACATCAAGGAGATGAAAATAACACTCGGATGAACAAGCAAGGCTTGTTTGGGCAAGCATGTGTTTGCCCAGGTTGTGTTATTTGGAGCTACAGTCTGATATTTTTTTGTTTTGGTAGCTGATGGAACTGTGGCGGCACCTTTGTTTGTGGTTGGAATATTAGAGTTGTCTGTTCGTTTTGGGGGCCTATGTGTGTCTCATAAAACATTGTTTTATATGATGAAATGGTGTTCTCTATATAGTAGTGTATGCGTGATGAAATCTTGTTTTATTTGTTCTACATATACTTTAGCTGGTCTTTGTGTTTTGATAGTATGCTGTAGTAGGAGTATTTGTTTCGATGAGGCTTTTTATTTGATCTAAATTAGTACTACCATTTAGTTAGTGCTTCCTGTAGAAGAGTCTATGTCGACACCTAAATAATTAGTAGACCTTGGTTGCACACCATTTTCACATGCTTGAATCAGAGCTACTTTAGACATTTGTTTGTTGTTATGTTAAACAAACATTCTTGTATCGGAAATCTGCATTTTCATACGCGTGGTAGATAATCACTCTCCCTGACTTGGATCCCTAAAATAGAGGGAGAATGGCCTATTTCTTTAATTATTCTTTAGACAATCTCTAAATTCAAAATCACTATCGACCGCCAAAACCTACCGCCTACCCCGTTTGAATCGAAGGCATGAGTTGTGTGAGTCTCGCCTTAAATTCCTGACCAGATGGCGTTCGAACTACACAACCTTTCTTCTAGTAATAAAAACTTGGCCGATAGCCAAATTCAAAATCGTAATCGAGCGGGAAAATAACCCACCGACCCGAAGCATTTTGCACCCCCTCTGTTTCAAACATTTTCAGGCAAAATCACCCACCAAGGTAGTACCATTTTTTATATTATTACATGGACCCTAGACAAATTTAAAATCTGAGTCAAGCGGCAAAATATGGTCTACTACCTTTTTTCTATTAGTATATGGAGGCTAGCCAAATTCAAAATCTCAATCGAGCGGCAAAATCACCCACCTACCAAGCATTTCCCGCCCCACCGTTTCAAAAACTTTGAGCCAAAATATCCCACCGACCGGGGGAGTACCATTTTATTATTATTATTATTAGATGGGCGCAAGCCAAATTCAAATTATCAATCCCTTGAAGCATTTCGCGCCCTTCCGTTTCAAAAACTTTAGAATTTAAAATTCCAAATATACCCATTGTTCAGACGACAAATGGGCATGCTAAAGTCTGTAGCTCGGGGGCACGATCATAATTATTTTCTCTACTCACCTCTATGGTCCCGATTCCCCTAGTTTTTCCCACCGGCCCTCCCCAATCCCAAGCTCCTCTGTCCCCTCCACGACCACCGTGCGCACCGACTTGAGCTGTGGTCTCGTGCACCGCCACGCAGCCGCTTCACCGATGCTCACCCACCAGATCTAGGAGCTACAGTGTCGTTCACCACGCCGATGATGTCATCGACCGCCCAAGCTCTGCTTCCTCGCCACCGAAAGCTACCCAACCGTACTGGATCCGCTTCACCGGTGTCCACCGGGCGTGATCTAGTTTAAAGAGTTCCATGTCCACCACTCCAGACAAGCTGCACGGCCATCGCCGTTCACTGCACCGGATCTGCCTCAGCGACGCTCTCGTCCACCGCTTTCAAGCCGGCATCGACCGCCCAAGATCTGCTTCCCCGACGCCAATAGTCACCGCAACCGCAACACCCTCAATGACCTGGACGTCACTCGCACGGTACCGATGATGCTTAGATGCCTCTCCGACCAAGGTTAACCAAATCTCCAACCCGTTTTTGTTTTGTCAGCGGTATAGCAGGTTCAAGCCTGTTGCAGTGAACTACATTTTTATAATCGTACTAGTACATACAAGTCACAGGGCACGCCTGTTATTCGTGCTAGTACATACAATGTCATTAGACATGTTGGTTTGCATTCGCTTCTCTACAAATATCAAGTCATGCACATGTCTGTTATTTTGTCATGCACATGTTCTTATCTTAGCTTCTCCGTACACCAGTAAATGCTTGCTATTGTGTAGTTCTTGCAAAATGTAATATCAGTGGAAAATATTAGTGTGGATTCCCTGCTACACAGTTACTGACTCTATCTGGTTATTCCTAAGCTAAGTTCCTGCTATTATTTCCTCCCTGGCATCATTCTGCTATCCCGTGGTACCAGTTCAAACTCTTCGTATTAGTTCGATTATAATTTTGTTGTTGCCATCTGGTTCTTCAAAAGCTGCAACACTGACTATTTTCGTTTTCTTTGCGTAGTGCTCAAAAAGGCAACACTGAACATGTTGGTTTGCACAACCTATAGGTCCACCAGGTGGGCCATTATATATTTTCTGTATCTAGTGTTGGTTCATCCTAATCAATGGCATAATTATTCTTTACTGTATAGTTCATTCGTGTTTTCCATACCTGCTCAACAAGTTCTCGTATGATGCAGTTATAATTTCTATGTGGTTCATTCTTAGTTATGACAGTAACTGCATGCCATTGTGTAGCTCACCGCAAATTCCAAGTCACCCAATGTCTCTTGCATTCCAGGAGATACCACTGCTTCCATATATATTTGTTGAAATGACCTAGCTAGTTTATACTGAAATTCTAAGAAACACTTTGTTTGATTGCTCATTTCATTGTTGGCATACTTGTCTAATGCTTGTTTGTCCTGTTCTACAAGTTCACAAGCCACACCATTATATCTCGTATCTGGTTCTGGTTCGTCCTAGGCAACGACATAACTATCCTCTACTATATAGTTCATTCATGGTTTGCATTCCTACTCTACAAGTTTGTATTATGCGGTTATAATTCCTATCTAGTTAATTCTTAGCTATGAGTAGTTTGTCTTCTTTACTGTATTAACTTGTTATTAGTTAGTTTCAGACTGCAATTAATGCTATCACCACCAAAGAGAGGACTGCAAGATCATATCTCAAGGTGGTTTTCCAATGTAGCTGTCACACTCAAAGGGAGACACAGTTGATGGATTGAGAAAGAAAATTGAGGCCTATTACTGTTTTGGCATGTTGCTATCAACTTGATTCGCAACCGAAGTGCTGAATTTTCTTTCCCTTTTGTCCATATTTTGTAATATTTTTAAGAAGTTTGCAGCTGATGTAATATCTAGATAACGCGCATAGGCCATGTAGGCATTTAGTTGATGCCGTCCACGCATGACGGTACCATAACTGCGCCAGCCAGGTCGATCAGGTTTCAGAATTACCAAAACAGTAACGGTAACTGGCCAAAACAGTAACATGAAAAAATAGTGACAGACCAAAACAGCAACGGTAACTAGCCAAAATAGCAACATGCCAAAACAGTAACAGACTGGAACAATAATAGGCCAAAACGGTAACAGGCCAAAACAGTAACAGACCAAACAGTAGCAGGCCAAAACACCAGCAGACCAGAACAGTGGCAATCCAGCACAGTAACAGGCCAGAATACTAACATGCCAGAACAGTAATAGGCCTGAATAGTAACATGCCAGAATAGGGGCAACCAACACAGTAACGGGCCAGAACAGTAAAGGGCCACAACAGTAATGGACATGAATAGTAGACGGCCAGAACAGTAACGAGCCAGAATAGTAAAAGGCAGAACAATATCGGACCTTCTCAAAAGTGGGCCATTCGTAGGCGGCCCATGACGAGCTGTGAGAATAGTGACGGGCTGACCGTGGGCTTTAACAGTATTAGGCCTACTTGACGCAGCCTGTTAACGGGTCGCACAGTATTAAAAATGTGGGATTTTGTAGGCCGAAACTGTAATGGGCCTAACATTCGCGGGCCGCTGCTAGCCACATCTTTGGGCCCATTTCAAACATTGTCGGACGAAATAGTAACATGCCCTAATATTATTGGGCTCTCTTGATGGGCTGGCCCACTTAATTATCAGCGGGCCTTGGCTGGGCCTGGCTTCTACCATGGTTTCCGTGGCTGTTAACGGTGGTAACTGGTCGTTAACGGTGTTTGCCACATGGTATTTTGCATGAATTCAACAGTCAACACGGCTGGCGAACAGATCTACGACGGAACAAGTTTTCGTGGCTGAAGGGTGCTATCCGCCACGACCAGGAAAAAAACCGTGGTAGATTCTTTTGTGACGGGGCTTTTACCACGATGGGCATCCGTCGTAGAAGACTTTTTAGCCACAAAAAATGGGCCTTCAACCACGAAAATCATCCGTTGTAAAAGCCAACTTTTCTTGTAGTGATAATGGGTTGATTTAATGGATGGAGATAGGCCAGGGTGGAAGTTCCACCTGCAACTACACATCATATGACATAAAAGATAATAAAAAGTAAAGTCATGTGTAAAGTTTTAATAGGGATAATCTCTTGTGGGCAACACATCCTAATATACTAGAGCCCCCGTGATGCAGCGGGCATAGTAATAGTCTTTTAATCCAACCGAGTGCACCACGAAGCAACGGGCTACAAATGATTATTAAGTGTAAAACACATATCAAAGCATTAAGTGGTGATGTTGTTGTGGTCCCGAATGGGTCGCTAAGCAAAGACCATACTACCCTTTCTAACACTAGGGTTCCTATGAGATCACCGCTAGCCAAGTATCTCACCTCAAGCCTTTATCAATCTATGGGGTCTTGGGTACCTACAAGTCCAAAGATCGAGACAAGAGAAAAGAAACAAAAGATACAAATATCTATTCAAATAATACACAATGCTCCCATAAATTAGATGCACATAATCGTTGCAAGGTTTCTCCCCAACCCACAGCTCGTGGGACTACTTGATACCTTCGATCCGGATTACAGATGTAGTATAGCTCTTTTTCCCTAGTAGACCTAGGTTATCGAATCCTCAGGAAGCAGAAAGCTTAGTGAAGTTACTTTAACGGACCTTCGGGAGTTTTAGAATTCTTTTTGTGTTTTACCGGACCAAGAGTTTGCTGTCTCTTGTTGTTGTCGATGATGGAGAGAGATGGCCTAGGGCTTTTGGTTTCACCTGTAGCTGTGCAAAATATCTGATGGGAATAAAAGATAATAATAAAGTATGCATGTAGTTGTTAGAGCAAGATAATTATATGTGGGCAGTGCATCCATAATTTCTATTGCCTCCACAACCGTTTATATCAATAGCCTACTAGTCTCATCCATAGAAGAAAGAGAACTAATGATATGCATAGTGATGTCACCATTAATCCCAAGTAAATCCCTCACATATAGCCGTACTACCCATTCTGTCACTGGGGTTTCCAACCTATAGAATAGTCATTACTCATACTCCCTATACCTGGCTCAATCCTCGGGGTCTTGGGTACCTCACAAGTCCTTGGATTGAGGCAAGAGAGGATACAATAATCATCATGTCATACAAACTAATACATGATCCCATCTATGATAAATAACATGCACAAAAGCTACATGGCTAGACCAAAGCCCTTATCCCAAAGAGAATTACTCACGCATAGAGATGAAATCAACAATCATAAACATTGCAACGGAAATCATGAGATTGATAGAAAATAGTCTTACAATGTCGCCAACCAAAGATGAGATCTACTATTACAAGTGGTGGAATATGGCTATGGTGGTGGAGAAGGGTTTGGAGATTAGATCTAAGTCTATTCCTCCGGCGGCTCTTGGTGTTGTGGATGCAGGTTTCTAGGGTTCTAGGGGGCGCTGTTTCTCGTCGCCCGAAGCCTCTTTATGTAGGGGTCCCTTCACAAAAGTTGTTCTGTTTGACCTAGCGGTGTCGATGGCAACTATACGGCCGAGATTTTATTCCCCCCGTATAGTTGGTCATTAAAGCTTCTGTCTCCACTTCACGACCCCTGGTTTCTTTGGGCTGTTGGAAATATCGTATCTTTGACTTTAATGTTGTGATTCCCATCATCAAATGTCATTATCTACGTAGGGAAAAATAGAAAGAAAGGATTGCATACCCCTTTGATCATTAGGCATTAGTGGTAGGGTTTAGAGAGACATTTCATCAAAAATATGAATAATATCCAGTTTAAATGTGGATTTAGATGGCTATATTTCACAGCCATCAACCTCCCCAAGCTTAAACTTGATCATCCTCGAGCAAGAAAACCAAAATCAAAAAGGAACTCAGCATTTAAACTATAATAACGAGATGATGATCGTACTCATGATTGGTAGTCTCATGTTTCATCCACTTTATTAATCTGAAAAACTTCAGCATAGATAGAGTAACGGCAAGCATATCATACGGGTTTTTATGCATCCTTATAGCGTAGCAAAATTATTGTTAACATGGATGATTCAAATGAATAAACCTGATTCCATGTCATGTAATCAACTCATAGGCTTGCCTTTAAACAATAAAGTATAATCATGTAAAATTGAGAGTGTGAGAGTTTGTCATGAAAAACATATACACTAGAGTATCCAAATTCTCCCACATCAATAAGTCAAGACTTTTCAAGCACTACTTTTCTGTCCATTGTCCTTCAAGAATTTCAGTTCTTAAGTAATTGAGAGCATGCCAAAAAGAATAATTAGTTTATTGGGCTATGATGGACACTCGTGGCATCACCAAGGTTTTTGTTCCTTTTGCACAATGATTACTCATATCAGCCAGAGGAGTGATTCCATCATGAACACAGCTACCCGAGAATGCCAAGAATCTTACCCATTATAGCATTGCTGCTACATATGTTTAAGCAACTCATAGCCGAAATATAGGAGTTTCCTCCATGAAGATTGTTTGTAGGCTAGCGGAGTTGTTGGCATCCCATGAAGTTTGACACGCATAAAGCTATATCATTCTTATGATTCACAAGTCAAACTTTGGCATGCTCACAAAAACCGCTAAACATTAATTCAACTGAACAAATCCTTTTAAAGAGAACTATCAAGTCAATCATTATTTTATGTGGTGTTGAGTGTCTCTAGAAATAAGCCTTCAAGACTAAACACTACAACACCGAAGCCTTCAATTGTGAGACTTTTTCCTATTATAATTGTTTAGCAAATTTTTAGGGAAGAATTGGTTAACTACAAGAGCTGGAATAGAACGTACCTAACTAAATACCCATGCAAACAAAATTTTACTACAATATAAAGACTCACTCCACCAATATAATATCTTAACATTTACTACTAACTAGCATGGGTTTCTCAAAACTTCAAAAGTGGGGAGTCTTAAGGCATACCTCTCATCATTGGTTCCACTTCTCTCTTCCCTTTTGATTTGCTTCTTGGAAACTCAAAGTCGATCACTCTCCTTCAAATATGTGAAAGCCACAAAGAGAATAGAAAGGAAGGAAGAGGGAAATAAAGATAAATGGAAAAATCTTTTTGTTGTTTTTAAGAGAGGGAATTAAAGGATAGAAAATTGGCGGCAAAGGTCGTCTAGAAAGTCTCAAAAACAAATAGAAATAACTAAAGATAAAGTGTTGGGGAAACCAACACAAGTGCTTATAAACTCGAATTTAAAACATAACCTCGAAATAAATAAAAACAAATGAATGCCAAATAAAGATAATGAGGAAACTTCCCCAAGCTTAGGCTTTTGGAAGCCCTTCAAATCATTGTGGTGGCGGGAAAAAGTTGTAACTCCAGTTTGCAAAGTGAGTTGATAAATTACTAGTTGTTTCTTGTGTGGGGCCCCTGGATTAATCCTCCGAGAATCCCTGTTATGCATACACCACGATCCCATGATCAGTTAGTCGTGGCACAAAACCGACAAGTATCAAAGTAAACATCCATTACTTAAGCGAATACATGTCATACCTGAAAGAACATTTCATTGTTCCCTGTGTTTTGTGTGTTAGATAACAATACCGTGGAGTTTCTCATGTGTGCTAAGTGTTACAAGGAAGTGTATTTAGTGTTTGGGGGCCGGATTATCCGCCCCTATCAAGGGTCAGATAATCCGGCCTGACCATCTTGGCCAGGGCTGGTCACGTGTGAGCATCTGTCCGGGGGCGTATTTTCCCCCGGACAATCCATAGCTGGGCGGATTTTCCCCCAACCGGATAATCCAGCCTTCCTCTAGGGCCGGATTATGGAAACTGGCCAAAGGAGCATCGACGCGAGCTTCTGTATGGGGGCGGATTTCCCCCGGACAATCCGTTGTTGGGGCGGAGTTTCCCCTAGCCGGATAATCTGGCCCCAAATTGCTCCAACGGCTCCATCTGGATAGGGGGTATAAAAGCTACATCCACCCTTCCTATCAGAACTCTTGATTCATTCGAAAAAGATCAGACCTATTGCAAAAGCTCTCACCCAAGATCTCCCACTTCAACCAACCGAAGGCTTCGATCTTTGGGGGAATTGAAGGAGGAGACATCATTCATTGTCATCACGAATCAAGCGCTTCAACTCCTCTCCATTCACTTGGAGAATCCCCGATCTAGTATTCTTGTTAATATCTAGATCTTGAGTTTTGTTATTGATAACAATTGTTCTTATGGCAGCTTGTTGTCATTACGGGAGCCTCCAATTCGGTTGTGGAGTTGTGCCCCGCTAGCTGTGTAAAGGCACCGGTTCCTGCCTCGAAGGGTTTCAATCGTGGAAAGGTGGATCAGGCCTTTGGTGGCGAGATCCATCAGAGAACAGGGTGAGGCCTGTTGTGGCGTGGTGGTCTTAGTATCGCCCACCCCTCCAACACAGATGTACTTCCCTTAACAAGAAAGAAACTACGGTAAAACAAATCATGTGTCTCTGCGTGCTCCACTACGGTTTCCTTGTTCCTCACTCTTACTCGCCGTTACTCGCTAGTAGTTAGGTTTGCATATAGGGAAATTCTACATAGTCACATATCTAGAGAATGTACCTTTTGTGTCAAGCCTAAAATTGAAAAAGCATTAAAATTTGAAGTAACACCTATTCACCGAGAATATCATTTTGCGGCCCGAAAGTTGGGGTGGCCAGGCAACACGGTACCCGAGTTCCCTGATATCATCCGCGATGACTATAGTTGGCGTGCCAAATACTCAGAGGGTCCTTTTCGTCCCGAATTCAACTTTACGTTTCAATACAAAAAATCAAGCTAACGACCATCAAGTTGGGTCCCTCCTGTCAGCTTTCATCGTTATGTCGCTGCCGTCGTCGCTGCCATGTAGGCTTGCAGCATTGGCGCATGCATCCTTTACGCGTCTGCTTCTTCCTCCAGGGCGGCAATCTTTAGTCGCGGCCATGGCGTGGAGCTAGGACTTGGACAAACCTGCTCGGCCCGTTCTCCTCCCCATCCCGAATCGGAGCTCGCCCTCACCATGACCGCACCATTGGCACAACGCGGGGACGGGAATTCATTCCTGGGTGAGATCTGTACCCATGCCGACCATGTTCGGTCCTGTTGGTCTCCTCCAGAATCCGAGATCGCCGTCGCCATGGTCGCAAATGCACTAGCCATGACGCCTTCCTCTCCGAACCCCAAAGCCACATCCACCCAGTTCGGCACAACACCAACAAGGTGAAAATGCATCAAGTTTTCTTCTTGTGATTGTAGAAAAACATGTATGTACCATGGCCGTAGCATACTCTAACAATGTACACATATATTGTTTACTAGATTTTCATTTGAAATTAGTAGCTCCGTGATGATGAAACATAGAGAACCGAAATGGAATGACGATGACGACCATGTTCTGTACTTTGCATTGCATCAACAAGTGCTCGCTGACGAAGCAAGTTACCAAGAGAGTGGAGTTCATCAGCTATTGTCAAAAAATATATGAACAAATCAATGAGCGATTCAATGCAAATAAGCGTAGAAAAGCCAGATCCATGTGATCAATCATCAATAGGTGGCACATTCTAGTGATGCGTTCAAATGCGTACACGATGTATCATTTGCTTGAAGTGGTTGTTATCCTGAGCAAAAATGCCTGGTATGCACATTACATTTGTATGTTCTATGCTGCAATTCTGTTGTTATGGGCGTGGAAAGAAAAGCTGGCTTCACTGAATATTACGCAGTTAGGCCTAACTTAGTCTTACACAAATAAGCACAGCTTAGTATTTACACACATAAGCATAACTAATGATAAAGATAAAGACAAATGGTTCATCGGATCTGCCAGTATGAGCACTAGGTCCCTGGAGATGGTGGTATCGTCGGAACGAACCAGAATGCTACGTTTGGCCGCCTTTCATTCTCCTTCAAATAGTACGACCCCACTGACGAGCCAATTGTAGGCCCCCTCCCCCCGACGTGGATTCGGCTCCAGGTCGGATCTAGAGTGTCAACGTGATAGACGCGTGAGTGTGCAGCAAACACACAGTCTGCTACCAACACTGGAAGTGCTGGCACCTCAGCAACAACACCAGCATGTTCTTCCTAGACTCTGGCAGTAGCCTCAACAGGTATTTCGTCAGCTTCACCAGCAGCAGCATTAGCAAGTATTTCGTCAGCTTCACCAGCAGCAGCATCACCAAGTATTTCGTCAGCTTCACCAGGAGCAGCAGCAGCTAGTTCTTCGTCAGCTCCACCACCAACACCACCACCACCACCACCACCACCAGCAGCAGCATCAGGGGCCAGGGCTGCCCGAGCAATTACAAGTTCAACAGCTCCAAGGGCTCCGACAAAGAAAGGGTAGTTGATCCCAAGAAACACAGATTGTCCCTTCAGATTGTTGCTGCTCTAGACTTGCTCTACTGGGTCTTCGGATGGGCATGTTGACCTCGAGAAAACATGACACCACAGCGATGGGTATGAAGAAAGTTGTGTCCCCATATGTTCTATTGTATCACCAACGCGGTTTAGTGCTCCCCTGATATGAATCCACAAGAGTTCATCATGCTATTCCATGTTGTCTCCGAGAGGTGCCAGGAACCAGCGCCGTGTCCCAAGTTCAGCATCTGCTACTGCATCTTCGATGACCGGAGCTAGAATTATGTGCGGGGCTGCGTGGGTACCTGCGTGTTACTAACAATCAGTAAGCAGAATTTTGAATGGGATTTTACATGCTATATGACACCATGACTCACCCCAAATGGACGGCTCCCAAACACGCACGTCGCCGCTAGGTTCAGTGACCGCATAAATGCATTGCGGTCTGTACGAAGAGTAGCCGTAGGTGAAGACGGCGTCGACATACTTCTCCGGCCGCAGGAAGTCGTCACACAAGACTATCCATTCCTTGTGTTCTGGGCATCTAATGAATGCGATTGCCTTGTCGAACACCGCTAAGAGGTCGTACTCCCAGTTCTTCCACGCCCCCTCCCGCGGTCTATGTGGGAGCTGTACCTTCACGAGCTCAAGTTCTGCCATGTTGAACCTGTAAGCGAATTCAGAAATGTGCGGCGGCCACCCGCTATTGAATGCAGTAATGCCGACACCCTTCAAAGATGGCACTGCAAGTCTCTTTGATCTGTAGCAATTTTTTAGAGTCCAAGTACTCCCATCCTGGGATAAAAGGACCAGCCACTCGCCGTTGCCACCCACCCAGTTCTGGTCATCTCTCATTTTCATCTCTTCTTCTTCCTTGATATTCACCACTACTGATTTCGACCACTTATCCAGCAGCATCAGTTTTGCATGAATATTCTGCAGAGTTTGTTGTCAGTTGGTACAATCACCTAGCATGGATTCCATTGCAAATACAATTTCACAACTGGACCTTTAGATTAAAGTACACAAAATATCGCCTAAATACGAGTGTCTCCTCAGATATCGCCTAAATTGTGCCTGTGTCACTATGAAGATACTCAATATATGTAATAGGAGCAGAGCCCCCCAGAACAAACTCCTGACGATGATCATAATTAAACAGCTCAGGGCATAACAACCTTAAATCGTCTAATCTATTTGTTTTTATTTTAGGAAATAGAATATCACCTAGCAGGCATTCCATTGCAAAATCGAAATTGATAACTCGTCTATCACCTAAAGTAAGACTGTGTCACTACGAAAATACCAGGATATCAGGTATGAGCAGAGCTTCCGCTGTACAAAATAGTCTTAAATGGTTCGATTTGTTCAAACCGCACGTGCACACAACACGTTCGAGGAAAGGAACATAGGATTCCGATGAGAGTTCAGCACATATAAATCAACGATATGACTAAACGAATAAGCTAGATACTAGAACTTACGTGGCCATCGCGGTCGTCTGGCCATTTGCTGTTATCGGGGTAAAGAAGTCCTGGCATGCCGAATGGTTGTTCGTCCATGTTCCGCATCGTCACGCGGTATCCAGGGATGCAGCGAGCGAGGCGGTCGACTGAGATGATGTCCAACTCCGAGGCGATCCTGTGCACGTTCGTGGTGCTGAGGTTCGACCATCCCCAATCCTCACGGTAGCGGTCGCCCTGGCCATCCGCGTCGTGATCGCATGCCTTTCGCTTCAGCCTGCTGCTACCCCAAGATCTACCCATAGCGGCAAATGGAGTCTGGAATCTGGTAGATTAATGGAGGCGTTGTGATAAGGAGGCGGATGGATTCGAGAGGGGGTGGAATCAGGGATGGGGGCAGTTGTTCAAGTGGGGAGCGAATCTGCAAGGAACCGCCGCCGCCGCTGGTTCTCGTCCGTGTGGAAGAAAAGAAGGGGGGCATAATTATTGAGGGCGGGCACCGGAACCGTCTAGAGGAAGTGAAAAAATAAATCGTAAAAGGGAAATGTGCGGCCCGCGTGAAGGTCGGCACGCGTAAACGTGCTTATGTTTGAATTGATTCCACCGCATGCAAGTGGCGCAGAACAAATTTTAGGAAGTGCTAGCATCGACGTGTAAAACCGCCATTTTTCGCCACCTTCACCCTACTATGAACGGTCGTGCACCATTCCAGATATTGGTAAGGGCGGTTCCAATCTTTCACTTCTCCGTTTCATTTCCTCCTCCATGGCCTCATCGTCTTTCTCCTCCACGGCCTCATCCATTTCCTCCACCACCGCATCACCCTCTTCCTCCGTATCCTTTCACTCTTGCCTGTAGTCATGGACACTCCAGACGTCCGAAATGACGACAGGCAAGAAACTATGCACTTCGACATCGAAGTACATGGCGGGAAGAAGATCGATGTCGTTTACACCACCGACCCTTGGACGATGAGGAACACTCTGAATAATTTCACGAGTTGGCTACAGTTCGAAGAAAACAGGTTCGTAGGTCTCGACCTCGAGTACAGCCGCAATTACCGTAGGATCGCCGTGGTGCAACTCTCCATGAAGGGGCACGTCCTCGTATACCAGCCTTTTTGCGAGAACAGGGCTGACGGGATCTGGTAGACTTTGCTGTCTTTTTGTTCCTGAATCGTCTGTTTGCAAAAGTTATTGCTATATTATTTGTCTGAATTCATTTTCATGCAGGTGGGGCGAAAGCATTAGGGATCTGTTTCATGAATTTCTCGTGAACCAGCACATAACATTTACCAGTGTTGACATCACGAATGATAGTAAACTGCTTGAAAGCCTGACTGTCAACATTAGAATCCCAAAGGAGTGCAGAGTGGACATCCAGGAAATTTACTGGATCCCAGGGACGAAGGGCGGCAAGACCGGGATGACCGCTCTTGCCTCCAAACTCATAGACCCGTGGTACGCTGACATGAAGGACAAATTGCCGAGATGTTCGTGGAGGCGTTTAGGGCATGATTACTAGGAGGATAAGCCACTTTCTGAACCTAATCTGAAGTACGCTGCAATTGACGGGTATGTTAGCCACGAGCTGTACCGCTAGATTGTAAAATCTCGTTCCAGGCATCGCATCATTGAACCACCACCAAGGCAGGTTGTTTGTCCCAGATGCCGGATCATAGATGAATCTACAAACCGGGGCAAGCGACCAAAGGCATCCTGGGATCGGTTGCCTTCTCCAACAGGCTGGGATGTAGACTATTAGTGCATGATTGTTGTGTTTATGAAAACATGTTATTTCATAAGTACACTATGTGAGCAATTACGAACTGCTATGTATTACCTTTGTCAAACTATAATCTGGTTTATGACTGTATCCTTCTCTATAATCTGGGTTTGGTTATGACTTATGACTGTATCACACCTTATGCATGTCAGTCCTGGATTCTGCCGCATGCAAATGGCACAGACTGAATTTGTAAGAATGAATGTTGAGCATACAAAATGGGGAATGTAATTCATACAGGTTAAGTAGCTAATAGCCCAGAGATCATACGATCTTGGTTCTTACACACAGAATGCTTAGAAAATACATGCGAGATAAAATACAGGCGAGATAAAACTAGGAACGAAATGCGAAACTAGTAGTGGTAAACAGCACACTCACCCACCCGCCAGATCCTGTTGAGCATCTCGTAGCAGACATAAGCGTCCCTGGGTGCGTACTTGATCGCATCGTAATCCAGGTGCCTCCACTCCCATCGCTCGTGCAGGTGCTTCGGGAACTCGATTTTCATGCTGGCGTACTCGCGGTCGATGATGTCGGAAGCGAGTCTAGCCATGTCGGCTTTCCTCGTACCGCCATCCGGGTACCTCCACAAATGTTGGAGATCGACGTGATTGACGACATGAATGAGGAGATCCCGTTCTAGCTTCGGAGTGTCGTTCTTGATGTCGACGCTAACGAAGTAGATCTCCCTCCTGTGTAGGAACTCGCGAAGCTCCGGGCATACAGATTTGGCCCTACATACGTGATATAGTAGGCAGTGGTTGCGCATGGACAGCTGCAAAAGTGCCATCCTCTTCCTATCTCTGGTATACTCGAGGTCAAGGCCGACGATCTTATACCTGTCCATCGGATCTTATAGCCACCGCTCGTACATTACGATGACCTTGGCCACCTCCGCTGACACATTTGTGTGGACGACCGTCAGCTTGGTGGTGCCATGGGCGGTGACGGTGTACTCGTCGGTGTAGTCGCTCCCGTCGCTGAACACGCTGTACTCTGCGTCCATGGCAGCAGCTAATGCGGCGGCGGTGGCCTAGCGTCGGTAGCGGTGGCTGGGACTGGGCGTGGAGGTGGAGTGATCTGTTGCGGTGGTATGGCCAGGCGGAGGCGGTGCCTGCGGCAGCGTCGATGGTTCTTGCGGTGGCGGTGTCGGCGGAAGGAATGAGTTGGGGATTTTTGCACAGTGATGTGCTGAGGAGATAGAAGGTGATGCTTAAATTCCGTTTACCAATATTCCGGTCATACCCATGCGGAAGCAAGTTTGACCGGGCGAGCACCGATGGTTTCTAATCCTAGCGATTAAATTCGGCATCCGTCCCGGTAGGCGATGGGACGGTTGTGCGACGTGGCTTTGGCGTGGCAGAGACCGGTCACGTAGACCACCGTCCCGTTGCCGATCCGCAGCGGGTGCGCGGTGCTGACACGACGTAACGTGACATGACAGAAGGAAGTGTACAGTTATTATTAATTCCTAACAAGTTTAAGAAGTGTAAGCATAGACATGGACCTAGCATCCCTGCACCCCGGGGCAACCGCCCAGCCGATCAGGCCTGCCGATTGCGCAAAGCTTGTCCCGAATTTGCCAAAATGAAGCTCGTTTGCCCATGCTTCTATAAGTTTCTCTGTAGGCCACTTGTGTAAGCATGCACGATCAAGCAACTTTGCAACACACGTGTCGGTGGAAAAGCATTAGGTTTTAACACACCACATAGTTTAGGGATTTAGAATAGCTACATTGTGGACCTCTAGCCAAATTGCATGGTAAAGCCAAATTCAGCTTTTTTTAAGATTTAGCTATAGCAACATTGTGTCTCATTTGTCCTCACTTTTGCCCTCCCGATATTCCGAAGCCCTCACATGCGCTCGGAGGGGGGTGCCCTCTGGTCAAAGGCTTGGCCGTTACGTGTGCCATGACGCCTAAAGTGGATTTTTTTTGTTATTTGGCCTTTTTAAGAGCGCCTTTTCCCCTCTCTCTCTAATAGTTGTGTTTTTTTGCCCAAAAAGGTAGGGAATCTAGAGCAGCTTCTCTCTTCATTCATTGTTCCTTTTGCGATTGTTTTCCCCAATCTGGTAGCAAATCTAGAGCAGCAAAACATACCAGCACCATAAATAAATTCAGTAAACAGGGCAGATGTAGATAAAGCAGCTAATATAGGTTATATAGTACAGTACTTAATGAGGTTCGACAATTAGGCTGCTCAGCAGCAGCAGCAGCGGACTGCTTCAACACAGACAAGACAAAAGAAGCTGCTTTACAGCAGCAGCAGCAACAACTGATCAGTGGCCCCTCGTGGCCTCTGCCAGGAGGGCATCCGCCTCCTCCCTCTGGTGCCTCCTCCACTTCTTGTTGCCCATCCCCTTGACCTTGGACACCTTGGGTCTGATCGGGGGCATGCGACCCTCCTCGATAGCCACCTTCTGGAGGTTGCGGAGGTGAAGACCGAGCGCCTGGTGCTTGGCCCTGAAGCCGTGGACGTTCACGGACTCGCCGCAGGTCCTCACGTCCTCGGCATGCTTCACGAGGGAGTTGAAGTCCGTGCCGCGGAGCCTCCTGGTGGGGCAGAAGGGGCACCTGTACACGTCGCCGGCAAAGAAGTTGTTGTACTGACCGGACTTTAGCCTCCTCAGCACATGACGAGTCTTAGTGTCCTGCAACTCGTCATTGCTGTGGAGGTCGCTGCTATCCTCCTGTTGGAAAAAAACAGTAGAGTGAAATAAGGACATGATTGAGATACTTTGATTATCGGGATTGATTTTTTGCATAAATTAACCGAATGAGATCTCCCGATTATTCCCCAAATCTCAAACCAAATCGAATACTGATCCCAACTACGAAAAGGGGGATTCATCGAAAATCGAGATCTAACACAATATGATTAGCTACTGTAAAAAATACGAATAGTCGAGCCCTAATAACATACGATCTAGCATCCAACGATGGGAACAGGGGAAGAACAAGGGAAGGGGAGAAAACCCTGGTTACCTCAGATCACGGGTCGGCGATGCTGGTGTCGTAGGGGTTCTCCGGCCTTATGTAGACAACCTCCTCGTAGGGGTCCCAGCCGAGCAGGATCTGTCCGAGACCGGCGGGGGCTTCCTCGCCGGAGGCTACGGCGGATGCGGGGACGGGGACAGGGGGCTCTCGCCGGCTGCCTTAGAGGCGCCGATGGCCACCGTGCCGATCTTCTCCATCGCCGGCGTGGTTGGGGTTTTGTTGGGCGTTTGCAGAAGGTGATGGGACAGTGGAGACGGTTGAGTGAGCGAGTGCGTGATGAGTGGGAGTGGGGAGGCCTCTATTAAAGGAGAAGGAAAGCGACGTTTCATTGCACTACCGTGCACCGCGTAGGCCAATGCACCGTGCATGGCCACACTTGTCCGCTACCGCCCCGTGCACCGCACACGCGTACCGTGAGTCACGTTTTTTTCTCTCGTCTCTAACCATGGCGATTCAGTTGTACTCAGTTCTGCCCACCAATCATTGATCCTCTGTGATCTAGCGGACATGATAACCCTTATATCTGTCGGGGCACCTCTCTATCCATGCAAAATAACGAGTATGCCACCGGAACTTTAACAACATAAACAGATGAACTTGAATATATTTTGAAGGGTACGAAAATAGAAATCCACATAGTTTAAGGGTCTAGATATGGTAAGAGAACTAAATATTATTAGTGGCCGGGCCAACACAGTGATGGGGTTGCTTGGCTAGGAGTTGCTGATTCCTATGTAAGGGTACACTAGGCCACTCTTGACATACTCCCTCAGGAACTTGCCATAAGCAGCGTGCTTAGCCTTGGTCGCCAACTTGTGTTTACTAGCCGGGCTTTTACCGATGCCAACCGCATGCGGAATCAAGCTGGCAATCCTCGGGTTGACTCCTTTCTTATAGAAAGGGCACTTGAGCTCCCCAAGTCGAGTGCGGAAAGGGATTATCCCGCTCTTGAGATTCTTCATGACATGGCGGCTCTTGTTGTCCCTGGTCTCCTTGTCAAAGTCCATCTCACTTGAATACACCTGTAATGTATGGAATACAAACCAAAATGAGCAAAATAATAAATATATATTTCTTCCACCATTCCAAGTTACTTTCGATGCAATAACATGTCTATACAGGTTCAGCAGTTCATTATGGCCGTCTCCCCAGCTCGCTCCTAAATTAATGTGGTTTGTGTTCTTGGTAACTTATTAATAAATAAATAATGTGGATTCATTCAGAACAGACTAGATCTCTCCATGTACCGGTTCGTACATTGCATCTAATCATTAGGACTAGATTTTTTTATGACGCATGGATAGATTAAGCTCGAGCAGAAAATATGAAACATGTAGAAATAGATGTACCTCCGGGTACACGAGCGGAGCGTGTTCATCGAACTCCACGCCCTCATCGGCGCCTCCGAAGTCGTCAGCACTGGCATGCACATGGTCCCCCAAGGGGTTGAACTGCACGTCCTCCTCGGCCTGTGCTGCGTGATGCTCCTCCAGATATGCCGCGTGAAGCACCACCCCGACGGCGATGCCCAGACACTCACCCCCACGCACTGGTTTCATGGAGAAGGTTCGTGCAAGTACGTTCAAGATTGTGGTGTTTTGCTGGATAGGGAAGAGAGAGTAGTGGATGAGTGCAAATGGAGGACCCGATAGGCTGGGTTTTTAATGCGGGGACGTTTAGGCCTCCTCGAGGGCCCCGGTTGATAGCTCTTCTGGCTGCGGCTGCCACGTGGAAGGTTCGTGTGGTGGGGGCCTGACGGAAGTGAGAGTGCAGGCGCGCTGCGTAGTAAAAATGGTATAGCCGGTGGTCCATGGATGACCAGTTGCCGTGTAGTAGGATTGTAGCCTTTGCAGACTAGATTAAACATGACATGACCACTCGAGCACTTTTTCCATGGACGGCATCGTGTTCCTTCTTGTAGAAGTCTCGTTGAGGGAGACGTCCGTGCTGTCTCGCGCTGTCCTGTGAAGGGCACGACGTGTGCAACGAGCCTCGTTGGATCACACAGGATCAACGGCTGGTGCGCACGATCCGCGTGACAGCTGTGACAACCAATCATGGCGTAGCAGATAGAGTGGGCACAGGTTTGGGCTTCTACGAACGATAGAGAGAGAGAGAGAGAGAGAGAGAGAGAGAGAGAGAGAGAGAGAGAGAGAGAGGGCAAAGCTGAGTAGTATAAAAATGGAAAGTGGGTGTCTTTTACAATGAAATGCATCATGGCATACATCAAATTATGCCAAGATAGATCCACTAGAGTTCATTGCATGTGTGTTCTTTCCACAAACCACATATGTATCCACAAGAGTTATTGCATGTGTGTTCCTGTCATGAACCACATTTGGATCAACCAGTGTCATTGCATGTGTGTTCTTTCCACGAACCACATATGGATCAACCAATGGCATTGCATGTGTGTTCTTTTCACAAACCACACATGGATCAACCAGTGTTCACTACATGTGTGTTCTTTCCACAAGAGTCATTGCATGTGTGTTCTTTTCCACAAACCACACATGGATCCACTAGACTCATTGCATGTGTGTTCTTTTCCACAAACAACTTATGGATCAACCAGTGGTCATTGTATGAGTGTTCTTTTCACAAACCACATGAGGACCCAATAGAGTCATTGCATGTGTGTTCTTATACTAAAACTAGCACTAGAGTCATTGCATGTGTGTTCTATCCACAAACCACACATGGATCAACCACTGTCATTGCATGTGTGTTCTTTCCACAAACCACACATGGATCAACCACTAGAGTCATTGCATGTGTGTTCTTTCCACAAACCACATATGGATCAACCAGTGGTCATTGCATGCGTGTTCTTTTCCATAAACCACTTATGGATCCGTTACAGCCATTGCATGTGTGTTATTTCCACAAACCACACATGGATCAACCACTAGTCATTGCATGTGTGTTATTTCCACAAACCACACATGGATCAACCACTAGATTCATTGCATGTGTGTTCTTATACTAAAACCAACACTAGAGTCATTGCATGTGTGTTCTTTTCACAAACCACACATGGATCCACCACTGTCATTGCATGTGTGTTCTTTCCACAAACCACAAATGGATCAACCAGTGGTCATTGCATGTGTGTTCTTTTCCATAAACCACACATGGATCCACCAGTGGTCATTGCATGTGTGTTCTTTCCACAAACCACATATGGATCAACCAGAGTCATTGCATGTGTGTTCTTTCCACAAACCACATATGGATCCATTTGAGTAATTGCATGTTTGTTTTTATACTAAAACCACAAGCCAACACTAGAGTCATTGCATGTGTGTTCTTTTCCACAAACCACACATGGATCCACTAGACTCATTGCATGTGTGTTCTTTTCCACAAACAACTTATGGATCAACCAGTGGGCATTGCATGTGTGTTCTTTTCCACAAACCACACATGGATCCACTAGACTCATTGCATGTGTGTTCTTTTCCACAAACAACTTATGGATCAACCAATGGGCATTGCATGTGTGTTCTTTTCACAAACCACATGTGGACCCACTAGAGTCATTGCATGTGTGTTCTTATATTAAAGCTATCACTAGAGTCATTGCATGTGTGTTCTATCCATAAACCACACATGGATCAACCACTATCATTGCATGTGTTTTCTTTCCACAAACCACACATGGATCAACCACTAGAGTCATTTCATGTGTGTTCTTTCCACAAACCACATATGGATCAACCAGTGGTCATTGCATGTGTGTTCTTTTCCATAAACCACTTATGGATCCATTACAGTCATTGCATGTGTGTTATTTCCACAAAAAACACATGGATCAACCACTAGAGTCATTGCGTGTGTGTTATTTCCACAAACCACACATGGATCAACCACTAGAGTCATTGCCTGTGTGTTATTTCCACAAACCACACATGGATCAACCACTAGAGTCATTACGTGTGTGTTCTTATACTAAAACCAACACTAGAGTCATTGCATGTGTGTTCTTTTCACAAACCACACATGGATCCACCACTGTCATTGCATGTGTGTTCTTTCCACAAACCACACATGGATCAACAAGTGGTCATTGCATCTGTGTTCTTTTCCACAAACCACACACGGATCCACCAGTGGTCATTGCATGTGTGTTCTTTCCACAAACCACATATGGATCAACCAGAGGCATTGCATGTGTGTTCTTTCCACAAACCACATATGGATCCATTTGAGTAATTGCATGTTTGTTCTTATACTAAAACCGCATACAACTGATGGATCAACCAGTGGTCATTGCATGTGTGTTCTTTTCACAAACCACATGTGGACCCAGTAGAGTCATTGCATGTGTGTTCTTATACTAAAACTAGCACTAGAGTCATTGCATGTGTTATCTATCCACAAACCACACATGGATCAACCAGAGTCATTGCATGTGTGTTCTTTCCACAAACCACACATGGATCAACCACTAGAGTCATTGCATGTTTGTTCTTATACTAAAACCACAAACTAGCACTAAGAGTCATTGCATGTGTGTTCTTTTCTACAAACCACACATGGATCCACTAGACTCATTGCATGTGTGTTCTTTTCCACAAACAACTGATGGATCAACCAGTGGTCATTGCATGTGTGTTCTTTTCACAAACCACATGTGGACCAGCTAGAGTCATTGCATCTGTGTTCTTATACTAAAACTAGCACTATAGTCATTGCATGTGTGTTCTATCCACAAACCACACATGGATCCACCACTCTCATTGCATGTGTGTTCTTTTCACAAACCACACATGGATCCACCACTGTCATTGCATGTGTGTTCTTTCCACAAACCACACATGGATCAACCAGTGGTCATTGCATGTGTGTTCTTTCCATAAACCACATATGGATCCATTTGAGTAATTGCATGTTTGTTCTTATACTAAAACCACAAACCAGCACTAGAGTCATTGCATGTGTGCTCTTTTCCACAAACCACACATGGATCCACTAGACTCATTGCATGTGTGTTCTTTTCCACAAACAACTTATGGATCAACCAGTGGACATTGCATGTGTGTTCTTTTCACAAACCACATGTGGACCCACTAGAGTCATTGCATGTGTTTTCTTATACTAAAGCTAGCACTAGAGTCATTGCGTGTGTGTTCTATCCACAAACCACACATGGATCCACCACTGTCATTACATGTGTGTTCTTTCCACAAACCACACATGGATCAACCACTAGAGTCATTGCATGTGTGTTCTTTCCACAAACCACATATGGATCAACCAGTGGTCATTGCATGTGTGTTCTTTTCCATAAACCACTGATGGATCCATTACAGTCATTGCATGTGTGTTATTTCCACAAACCACACATGGATCAACCACTAGAGTCATTGCATGTGTGTTATTTCCACAAACCACACATAGATCAACCACTAGAGTCATTGCATGTGTGTTATTTCCACATACCACACATGGATCAACCACTAGAGTCATTGCATGTGTGTTCTTATATTAAAACCAACACTAGAGTCATTGCATGTGTGTTCTTTTCACAAACCACACATGGATCCACCACTGTCATTGCATGTGTGTTCTTTCCACAAACCACACATGGATCAACCAGTGGTCATTGCATGTGTGTTCTTTTCCATAAACCACACATGGATCCACCAGTGGTCATTGCACGTGTGTTCTTTCCACAAACCACATATGGATCAACTAGAGTCATTGCATGTGTATTCTTTCCACAAACCACATATGGATCCATTTGAGTAATTGCATGTTTGTTTTTATACTAAAACCACAAGCCAGCACTTGAGTCATTGCATGTGTGTTCTTTTCCACAAACCACACATGGATCCACTAGACTCATTGCATGTGTGTTCTTTTCCACAAACAACTTATGGATACACCAGTGGGCATTGCATATGTGTTCTTTTCCACAAACCACACATGGATCCACTAGACTCATTGCATGTGTGTTCTTTTCCACAAACAACTTATGGATCAACCAATGGGCATTGCATGTGTGTTCTTTTCACAAACCACATGTGGACCCACTAGAGTCATTGCATGTGTGTTCTTATACTAAAGCTAGCACTAGAGTCATTGCATGTGTGTTCTATCCACAAACCACACATGGATCAACCACTAGAGTCATTGCATGTCTGTTCTTTCCACAAACCACATATGGATCAACCAGTGGTCACTGCATGTGTGTTCTTTTCCATAAACCACTTATGGATCCATTACAGTCATTGCATGTGTGTTATTTCCACAAACCACACATGGATCAACCACTAGAGTCATTGCGTGTGTGTTATTTCCACAAACCACACATGGATCAACCACTAGAGTCATTGCCTGTGTGTTATTTCCACAAACCACACATGGATGAACCACTAGAGTCATTGCATGTGTGTTCTTATACTAAAACCAACACTAGAGTCATTGCATGTGTGTTCTTTTCACAAACCACACATGGATCCACCACTGTCATTGCATGTGTGTTCTTTCCACAAACCACACATGGATCAACAAGTAGTCATTGCATCTGTGTTCTTTTCCACAAACCACACACGGATCCACCAGCGGTCATTGCATGTGTGTTCTTTCCACAAACCACATATGGATCAACCAGAGTCATTGCATGTGTGTTCTTTCCACAAACCACATATGGATCCATTTGAGTAATTGCATGTTTATTCTTATACTAAAACCACAAACAACGGATGGATCAACCAGTGGTCATTGCATGTGTGTTCTTTTCACAAACCACATGTGGACCCACTAGAGTCATTGCATGTGTGTTCTTATACTAAAACTAGCACTAGAGTCATTGCATGTGTGTTCTATCCACAAACCACACATGGATCAACCAGAGTCATTGCATGTGTGTTCTTTCCACAAACCACACATGGATCAACCACTAGAGTCATTGCATGTTTGTTCTTATACTAAAACCACAAACTAGCACTAAGAGTCATCGCATGTGTGTTCTTTTCCACAAACCACACATGGATCCACTAGACTCATAGCATGTGTGTTCTTTTCCACAAACAACTGATGGATCAACCAGTGGTCATTGCATGTGTGTTCTTTTCACAAACCACATGTGGACCCACTAGAGTCGTTGCATCTGTGTTCTTATACTAAAACTAGCACTAGAGTCATTGCATGTGTGTTCTATCCACAAACCACACATGTATCCACCACTGTCATTGCATGTGTGTTATTTTCACAAACCACACATGGATCCACCACTGTCATTGCATGTGTGTTCTTTCCACAAACCACACACGGATCAACCACTAGAGTCATTGCGTGTGTGTTATTTCCACAAACCACACATGGATCAACCACTAGAGTCATTGCTTGTGTGTTATTTCCACAAACCACACATGGATCAACCACTAGAGTCATTGCATGTGTGTTCTTATACTAAAACCAATACTAGAGTCATTGCATGTGTGTTCTTTTCACAAACCACACATGGATCCACCACTGTCATTGCATGTGTGTTCTTTCCACAAACCACACATGGATCAACAAGTGGTCATTGCATCTGTGTTCTTTTCCATAAACCACACACGGATCCAGCAGTGGTCATTGCATGTGTGTTCTTTCCACAAACCACATATGGATCAACCAGAGTCATTGCATGTGTGTTATTTCCACAAACCACATATGGATCCATTTGAGTAATTGCATGTTTGTACTTACACTAAAACCGCATACAACTGATGGATCAACCAGTGGTCATTGCATGTGTGTTCTTTTCACAAACCACATGTGGACCCACTAGAGTCATTGCATGTGTGTTCTTATACTAAAACTAGCACTAGAGTCATTGCATGTGTTATCTATCCACAAACCACAGATGGATCAACCAGAGTCATTGCATGTGTGTTCTTTCCACAAACCACACATGGATCAACCACTAGAGTCATTGCATGTTTGTTCTTATACTAAAACCACAAACTAGCACTAAGAGTCATTGCATGTGTGTTCTTTTCCACAAACCACACATGGATCCACTAGACTCATTGCATGTGTGTTCTTTTCCACAAACAACTGATGGATCAACCAGTGGTCATTGCATGTGTGTTCTTTTCACAAACCACATGTGGACCCACTAGAGTCGTTGCATCTGTGTTCTTATACTAAAACTAGCACTAGAGTCATTGCATGTGTGTTCTATCCACAAACCACACATGGATCCACCACTGTCATTGCATGTGTGTTCTTTTCATAAACCACACATGGATCCACCACTATCATTGCATGTGTGTTCTTTCCACAAACCACACATGGATCAACCAGTGGTCATTGCATGTGTGTTCTTTCCACAAACCACATATGGATCCATTTGAGTAATTGCATGTTTGTTCTTATACTAAAACCGCAAACTAGCACTAGAGTCATTGCATGTGTGCTCTTTTCCAGAAACCACACATGGATCCACTAGACTCATTGCATGTGTGTTCTTTTCCACAAACAACTTATAGATCAACTAGTGGACATTGCATGTGTGTTCTTTTCACAAACCACATGTGGACCCAGTAGAGTCATTGCATGTGTTTTCTTATACTAAAGCTAGCACTAGAGTCATTGCATGTGTGTTCTATCCACAAACCACACATGGATCCACCACTGTCATTACATGTGTGTTCTTTCCACAAACGACACATGGATCAACCACTAGAGTCATTGCATGTCTGTTGTTTCCACAAACCACATATGGATCAACCAGTGGTTATTGCATGTGTGTTCTTTTCCATAAACCACTGATGGATCCATTACAGTCATTGCATGTGTGTTATTTCCACAAACCACACATGGATCAACCACTAGAGTCATTGCATGTGTGTTATTTCCACAAACCACACATGGATCAACCACTAGAGTCATTGCATGTGTGTTATTTCCACATACCACACATGGATCAACCACTAGAGTCATTGCATGTGTGTTCTTATATTAAAACCAACACTAGAGTCATTGCATGTGTGTTCTTTTCACAAACCACACATGGATCCACCACTGTCATTGCATGTGTGTTCTTTCCACAAACCACACATGGATCAACCAGTGGTCATTGCATGTGTGTTCTTTTCCATAAACCACACATGGATCCACCAGTGGTCATTGCATGTGTGTTCTTTCCACAAACCACATATGGATCAACCAGAGTCATTGCATGTGTGTTCTTTCCACAAACCACATATGGATCCATTTGAGTAATTGCATGTTTGTTTTTATACTAAAACCACAAGCCAGCACTTGAGTCATTGCATGTGTGTTCTTTTCCACAAACCACACATGGATCCACTAGACTCATTGCATGTGTGTTCTTTTCCACAAACAACTTATGGATCAACCAGTGGGCATTGCATGTGTGTTGTTTTCCACAAACCACACATGGATCCACTAGACTCATTGCATGTGTGTTCTTTTCCACAAACAACTTATGGATCAACCAATGGGCATTGCAGGTGTGTTCTTTTCACAAACCACATGTGGACCCACTAGAGTCATTGCATGTGTGTTCTTATACTAAAGCTAGCACTAGAGTCATTGCATGTGTGTTCTATCCACAAACCACACATGGATCAACCACTATCATTGCATGTGTTTTCTTTCCACAAACCACACATGGATCAACCACTAGAGTCATTGCATGTGTGTTCTTTCCACAAACCACATATGGATCAGCCAGTGGTCATTGCATGTGTGTTCTTTTCCATAAACCACTTATGGATCCATTACAGTCATTGCATGTGTGTTATTTCCACAAACCACACATGAATCAACCACTAGAGTCATTGCGTGTGTGTTATTTCCACAAACCACACATGGATCAACCACTAGAGTCATTGCCTGTGTGTTATTTCCACAAACCACACATGGATCAACCACTAGAGTCATTGCATGTGTGTTCTTATACTAAAACCAACACTAGAGTCATTGCATGTGTGTTCTTTTCACCTACCAGACATGGATCCACCACTGTCATTGCATGTGTGTTCTTTCCACAAACCACACATGGATCAACAAGTAGTCATTGCATCTGTGTTCTTTTCCACAAACCACACACGGATCCACCAGTGGTCATTGCATGTGTGTTCTTTCCACAAACCACATTTGGATCAACCAGAGTCATTGCATGTGTGTTCTTTCCACAAACCACATATGGATCCATTTGAGTAATTGCATGTTTGTTCTTATACTTAAACCACAAACAACTGATGGATCAACCAGTGGTCATTGCATGTGTGTTCTTTTCACAAACCACATGTGGACCCACTAGAGTCATTGCATGTGTGTTCTTATACTAAAACTAGCACTAGAGTCATTGCATGTGTGTTCTATCCACAAACCACACATGGATCAACCAGAGTCATTGCATGTGTGTTCTTTCCACAAACCACACATGGATCAACCACTAGAGTCATTGCATGTTTGTTCTTATACTAAAACCACAAACTAGCACTAAGAGTCATTTCATGTGTGTTCTTTTCCACAAACCACACATGGATCCACTAGACTCATTGCATGTGTGCTCTTTTCCACAAACAACTGATGGATCAACCAGTGGTCATTGCATGTGTGTTCTTTTCACAAACCACATGTGGACCCACTAGTCGTTGCATCTGTGTTCTTATACTAAAACTAGCACTAGAGTCATTGCATGTGTGTTCTATCCACAAACCACACATGTATCCACCACTGTCATTGCATGTGTGTTATTTTCACAAACCACACATGGATCCACCACTGTCATTGTATGTGTGTTCTTTCCACAAACCACACATGGATCAACCAGTGGTCATTGCATGTGTGTTCTTTTCCACAAACCACACATGGATCCACCAGTGGTCATTCCATGTCTGTTCTTTCTAAACCACATATGGATCCATTAGTCATTGCATGTGTGTTCTTTTCCATAAACCACTTATGGATCAACCACTAGAGTCATTGCTTGTGTGTTATTTCCACAAACCACAGATGGATCAACCACTAGAGTCATTGCATGTGTGTTCTTATACTAAACCAACACTAGAGTCATTGCATGTGTGTTCTTTTCACAAACCACACATGGATCCACCACTGTCATTGCATGTGTGTTATTTCCACAAACCACACATGGATCAACCAGTGGTCATTGCATGTGTGTTCTTTTCCACAAACCACACATGGATCCACCAGTGGTCATTGCATGTGTGTTCTTTGCACAAACCACATATGGATCAACAAGAGTCATTGCATGTGTGTTCTTTCCACAAACCACATATGGATCCATTTGAGTAATTGCATGTTTGTTCTTATACTAAAACCACAAACCAGCACTAGATTCATTGCATGTGTGTTCTTTTCCACAAACCACACATGGATCCACTAGACTCATTGCATGTGTGTTCTCTTCCACAAACAACTTATGGATCAACCAGTGGGCATTGCATGTGTGTTCTTTTCACAAACCACATGTGGACCCACTAGAGTCATTGAATGTGTGTTCTTATACTAAAGCTAACACTAGAGTCATTGCATGTGTGTTCTATCCACAAACCACACATGGATCCACCACTGTCATTGCATGTGTGATCTTTCCACAAACCACACATGGATTAACCACTGGAGTCATTGCATGTGTGTTCATTCCACAAACCACATATGGATCAACCAATGGTCATTTTATGTGTGTTCTTTTCCATAAACCACTTATGGATCCATTACAGTCATTGCCTGTGTGTTATTTCCACAAACCACACATGGATCAACTATTAGTCATTGCATGTGTGTTATTTCCACAAACCACACATGGATCAACCACTAGAGTCATGGCATGTGTGTTATTTCCACATACCACACATGGATCAACCACTAGAGTCATTGCATGTGTGTTCTTATACTAAAACCAACACTAGAGTCATTGCATGTGTGTTCTTTTCACAAACCACACATGGATCCACCACTGTCATTGCATGTGTGTTCTTGCCACAAACCACACATGGATCAACCAGTGGTCATTGCATGTGTGTTCTTTTCCACAAACCACACATAGATCCACCAGTGGTCATTGCATGTGTGTTCTTTCCACAAACCACATATGGATCAACCAGAGTCATTGCATATGTGTTCTTTCCACAAACCACATATGGATCCATTTGAGTAATTGCATGTTGTTTTTATACTAAAACCACAAGCCAGCACTTGAGTTATTTCATGTGTGTTCTTTTCCACAAACCACACATGGATCCACTAGACTCATTGCATGTGTGTTCTTTTCCACAAACAACTTATGGATCAACCAGTGGCATTGCATGTGTGTTCTTTTCACAAACCACATGTGGACCCACTAGACTCATTGCATGTGTGTTCTTATACTAAAGCTAGCACTAGAGTCATTGCATGTGTGTTCTATCCACAAACCACACATGGATCAACCACTGTCATTGCATGTGTGTTCTTTCCACAAACCACACATGGATCAACCACTAGAGTCATTGCATGTGTGTTCTTTCCACAAACCACATATGGATCAACTAGTGGTGATTGCATGTGTGTTATTTTCCATAAACCACTTATGGATGCATTACAGTCATTGCATGTGTGTTATTTCCACAAACCACACATGTAGAGTCATTGCCTGTGTGTTATTTCCACAAACCACACATGGATCAACCACTAGAGTCATTGCATGTGTGTTATTTCCACAAACCACACATGGATCAACCACTAGAGTCATTGCACGTGTGTTCTTATACTAAAACCAACACTAGAGTCATTGCATGTGTGTTCTTTTCACAAACAACACATGGATCCACCACTGTCATTGCATGTGTGTTCTTTCCACAAACCACACATGGATCAACAAGTGGTCATTGCATCTGTGTTCTTTTCCACAAACCACACATGGATCCACTAGTGGTCATTGCATGTGTGTTCTTTCCACGAACGACATATGGATCAACCAGAGTCATTGCATGTGTGTTCTTTCCACAAACCGCATATGGATCCATTTGAGTAATTGCATGTTTGTTCTTATACTAAAACCACAAACAACTGATGGATCAACTAGTGGTCATTGCATGTGTGTTCTTTTCACAAACCACATGTGGACCCACTAGAGTCATTGCATGTGTGTTCTTATACTAAAACTAGCACTAGAGTCATTGCATGTGTGTTCTATCCACAAATCACACATGGATCGACCAGAGTCATTGCATGTGTGTTCTTTTCACAAAGCACACATGGATCAACTACTAGAGTCATTGCATGTTTGTTCTTATACTAAAACCATAAACCAGCACTAAGAGTCATTGCATGTGTGTTCTTTTCCACAAACCACACATGGATCCACTAGACTCATTGCATGTGTGTTCTTTTCCACAAACAACTGATGGATCAACCAGTGGTCATTGCATGTGTGTTCTTTTCACAAACCACATGTGGACCCACTAGAGTCATTGCATGTGCGTTCTTATACTAAAACTAGCACTAGAGTCATTGCATGTGTGTTCTATCCACAAACCACACATGGATCCACCACTGTCATTGCATGTGTGTTATTTTCACAAACCACACATGGATCCACCACCGTCATTGCATGTGTGTTCTTTCCACAAACCACACATGGATCAACCAGTGGTCATTGGATGTGTGTTCTTTTCCGCAAAGCACACATGGATCCACTAGTGGTCATTGCATGTGTGTTCTTTCCACAAACCACATATGGATCCATTTGAGTAATTGCATGTTTGTTCTTATACTAAAACCACAAACCAACACTAGAGTCATTGCATGTGTGTTCTTTTCCACAAACCACACATGGATCCACTAGACTCATTGCATGTGTGTTCTTTTCTAGAAACAACTTATGGATCAACCAGTGGTCATTGCATGTGTGTTCTTTTCACAAACCACATGTGGACCCACTAGAGTCATTGCATGTGTGTTCTTATACTAAAACTATCACTCGAGTCATTGCATGTGTGTTCTATCCACAAACGACACATGAATTAACCACTAGAGTCATTCCATGTGTGTTCTTTCCACAAACCACACATGCACCAACAAGTGGTCATTCCATGTGTGTTCTTTCCACAAACCACAGATGGATCCATTAGTCATTGCATGTGTGTTCTTTTCCATAAACCACTTATGGATCAACCACTAGAGTCATTGCATGTGTGTTATTTCCACAAACCACACATGGATCAACCACTAGAGTCATTGCATGTGTGTTCTTATGATAAACCAACACTAGAGTCATTGCATGTGTGTTCTTTTCACAAACCACACATGGATCCACCACTGTCATTGCATGTGTGTTCTGTCCACAAACCACACATGGATCAACCAGTGGTTATTGCATGTGTGTTCCTTTCCACAAACCACACATGGATCCACCAGTGGTCATTGCATGAGTGTTCTTTCCACAAACCACATATGGATCAACAAGAGTCATTGCATGTGTGTTCTTTCCACAAACCACATATGGATCCATTTGAGTAATTGCATGTTTGTTCTTATACTAAAACCACAAACAACTAATGGATCAACCAGTGGTCATTACATGTGTGTTCTTTTCACAAACCACATGTGGACCCACTAGAGTCATTGCATGTGTGTTCTTATACTAAAACTAGCACTAGAGTCATTGCATGTGTGTTCTATCCAGAAACCACACATGGATCAACCAGAGTCATTGCATGTGTGTTCTTTCCACAAACCACACATGGATCAACCACTAGAGTCATTGCATGTTTGTTCTTATACTAAAACCACAAACCAGCACTAGAGTCATTGCATGTGTGTTCTATCCACAAACCACACATGGATCAACCAGAGTCATTGCATGTGTGTTCTTTCCACAAACCACACATGGATCAACCACTAGAGTCATTGCATGTTTGTTCTTATACTAAAACCACAAACTAGCACTAAGAGTCATTTCATGTGTGTTCTTTTCCACAAACCACACATGGATCCACTAGACTCATTGCATGTGTGCTCTTTTCCACAAACAACTGATGGATCAACCAGTGGTCATTGCATGTGTGTTCTTTTCACAAACCACATGTGGACCCACTAGTCGTTGCATCTGTGTTCTTATACTAAAACTAGCACTAGAGTCATTGCATGTGTGTTCTATCCACAAACCACACATGTATCCACCACTGTCATTGCATGTGTGTTATTTTCACAAACCACACATGGATCCACCACTGTCATTGCATGTGTGTTCTTTCCACAAACCACACATGGATCAACCAGTGGTCATTGCATGTGTGTTCTTTTCCACAAACCACACATGGATCCACCAGTGGTCATTCCATGTCTGTTCTTTCTAAACCACATATGGATCCATTAGTCATTGCATGTGTGTTATTTTCCATAAACCACTTATGGATCAACCACTAGAGTCATTGCTTGTGTGTTATTTCCACAAACCACAGATGGATCAACCACTAGAGTCATTGCATGTGTGTTCTTATACTAAACCAACACTAGAGTCATTGCATGTGTGTTCTTTTCACAAACCACACATGGATCCACCACTGTCATTGCATGTGTGTTATTTCCACAAACCACACATGGATCAACCAGTGGTCATTGCATGTGTGTTCTTTTCCACAAACCACACATGGATCCACTAGTGGTCATTGCATGTGTGTTCTTTGCACAAACCACATATGGATCAACAAGAGTCATTGCATGTGTGTTCTTTCCACAAACCACATATGGATCCATTTGAGTAATTGCATGTTTGTTCTTATACTAAAACCACAAACCAGCACTAGATTCATTGCATGTCTGTTCTTTTCCACAAACCACACATGGATCCACTAGACTCATTGCATGTGTGTTCTCTTCCACAAACAACTTATGGATCAACCAGTGGGCATTGCATGTGTGTTCTTTTCACAAACCACATGTGGACCCACTAGAGTCATTGAATGTGTGTTCTTATACTAAAGCTAACACTAGAGTCATTGCATGTGTGTTCTATCCACAAACCACACATGGATCCACCACTGTCATTGCATGTGTGATCTTTCCACAAACCAAACATGGATTAACCACTGGAGTCATTGCATGTGTGTTCATTCCACAAACCACATATGGATCAACCAATGGTCATTTTATGTGTGTTCTTTTCCATAAACCACTTATGGATCCATTACAGTCATTGCCTGTGTGTTATTTCCACAAACCACACATGGATCAACTATTAGTCATTGCATGTGTGTTATTTCCACAAACCACACATGGATCAACCACTAGAGTCATTGCATGTGTGTTATTTCCACATACCACACATGGATCAACCACTAGAGTCATTGCATGTGTGTTCTTATACTAAAACCAACACTAGAGTCATTGCATGTGTGTTCTTTTCACAAACCACACATGGATCCACCACTGTCATTGCATGTGTGTTCTTGCCACAAACCACACATGGATCAACCAGTGGTCATTGCATGTGTGTTCTTTTCCACAAACCACACATAGATCCACCAGTGGTCATTGCATGTGTGTTCTTTCCACAAACCACATATGGATCAACCAGAGTCATTGCATATGTGTTCTTTCCACAAACCACATATGGATCCATTTGAGTAATTGCATGTTTGTTTTTATACTAAAACCACAAGCCAGCACTTGAGTTATTTCATGTGTGTTCTTTTCCACAAACCACACATGGATCCACTAGACTCATTGCATGTGTGTTCTTTTCCACAAACAACTTATGGATCAACCAGTGGCATTGCATGTGTGTTCTTTTCACAAACCACATGTGGACCCACTAGACTCATTGCATGTGTGTTCTTATACTAAAGCTAGCACTAGAGTCATTGCATGTGTGTTCTATCCACAAACCACACATGGATCAACCACTGTCATTGCATGTGTGTTCTTTCCACAAACCACACATGGATCAACCACTAGAGTCATTGCATGTGTGTTCTTTCCACAAACCACATATGGATCAACTAGTGGTGATTGCATGTGTGTTATTTTCCATAAACCACTTATGGATGCATTACAGTCATTGCATGTGTGTTATTTCCACAAACCACACATGTAGAGTCATTGCCTGTGTGTTATTTCCACAAACCACACATGGATCAACCACTAGAGTCATTGCATGTGTGTTATTTCCACAAACCACACATGTATCAACCACTAGAGTCATTGCACGTGTGTTCTTATACTAAAACCAACACTAGAGTCATTGCATGTGTGTTCTTTTCACAAACAACACATGGATCCACCACTGTCATTGCATGTGTGTTCTTTCCACAAACCACACATGGATCAACAAGTGGTCATTGCATCTGTGTTCTTTTCCACAAACCACACATGGATCCACTAGTGGTCATTGCATGTGTGTTCTTTCCACGAACGACATATGGATCAACCAGAGTCATTGCATGTGTGTTCTTTCCACAAACCACATATGGATCCATTTGAGTAATTGCATGTTTGTTCTTATACTAAAACCACAAACAACTGATGGATCAACTAGTGGTCATTGCATGTGTGTTCTTTTCACAAACCACATGTGGACCCACTAGAGTCATTGCATGTGTGTTCTTATACTAAAACTAGCACTAGAGTCATTGCATGTGTGTTCTATCCACAAATCACACATGGATCGACCAGAGTCATTGCATGTGTGTTCTTTTCACAAAGCACACATGGATCAACTACTAGAGTCATTGCATGTTTGTTCTTATACTAAAACCATAAACCAGCACTAAGAGTCATTGCATGTGTGTTCTTTTCCACAAACCACACATGGATCCACTAGACTCATTGCATGTGTGTTCTTTTCCACAAACAACTGATGGATCAACCAGTGGTCATTGCATGTGTGTTCTTTTCACAAACCACATGTGGACCCACTAGAGTCATTGCATGTGCGTTCATATACTAAAACTAGCACTAGAGTCATTGCATGTGTGTTCTATCCACAAACCACACATGGATCCACCACTGTCATTGCATGTGTGTTATTTTCACAAACCACACATCGATCCACCACCGTCATTGCATGTGTGTTCTTTCCACAAACCACACATGGATCAACCAGTGGTCATTGGATGTGTGTTCTTTTCCGCAAAGCACACATGGATCCACTAGTGGTCATTGCATGTGTGTTCTTTCCACAAACCACATATGGATCCATTTGAGTAATTGCATGTTTGTTCTTATACTAAAACCACAAACCAACACTAGAGTCATTGCATGTGTGTTCTTTTCCACAAACCACACATGGATCCACTAGACTCATTGCATGTGTGTTCTTTTCCAGAAACAACTTATGGATCAACCAGTGGTCATTGCATGTGTGTTCTTTTCACAAACCACATGTGGACCCACTAGAGTCATTGCATGTGTGTTCTTATACTAAAACTAGCACTCGAGTCATTGCATGTGTGTTCTATCCACAAACGACACATGAATCAACCACTAGAGTCATTCCATGTGTGTTCTTTCCACAAACCACACATGCACCAACAAGTGGTCATTCCATGTGTGTTCTTTCCACAAACCACAGATGGATCCATTAGTCATTGCATGTGTGTTCTTTTCCATAAACCACTTATGGATCAACCACTAGAGTCATTGCATGTGTGTTATTTCCACAAACCACACATGGATCAACCACTAGAGTCATTGCATGTGTGTTCTTATACTAAAACCAACACTAGAGTCATTGCATGTGTGTTCTTTTCACAAACCACACATGGATCCACCACTGTCATTGCATGTGTGTTCTTTCCACAAACCACACATGGATCAACCAGTGGTTATTGCATGTGTGTTCCTTTCCACAAATCACACATGGATCCACTAGTGGTCATTGCATGAGTGTTCTTTCCACAAACCACATATGGATCAACAAGAGTCATTGCATGTGTGTTCTTTCCACAAACCACATATGGATCCATTTGAGTAATTGCATGTTTGTTCTTATACTAAAACCACAAACAACTAATGGATCAACCAGTGGTCATTACATGTGTGTTCTTTTCACAAACCACGTGTGGACCCACTAGAGTCATTGCATGTGTGTTCTTATACTAAAACTAGCACTAGAGTCATTGCATGTGTGTTGTATCCAGAAACCACACATGGATCAACCAGAGTCATTACATGTGTGTTCTTTCCACAAACCACACATGGATCAACCACTAGAGTCATTGCATGTTTGTTCTTATACTAAAACCACAAACCAGCACTAGAGTCATTGCATGTGTGTTCTTTTCCACAAACAACTGATGGATCAACCAGTGGTCATTGCATGTGTGTTCTTTTCACAAACCACATGTGGACCCACTAGAGTCATTGCATGTGTGTTCTTATACTAAAACTAGCACTAGAGTCATTGCATGTGTGTTTTATCCACAAACCACACATGGATCCACCACTGTCATTGCATGTGTGTTCTTTTGACAAACCACACATGGATCCACCACTGTTATTGCATGTGTGTTCTTTCCACAAACCACACATGGATCAACCAGTGGTCATTGCATGTGTGTTCTTTTTCGCAAACGACACATGGATCCACCAGTGGTCATTGCATGTGTGTTCTTTCCACAAACCACATATGGATCAACCACTAGAGTCATTGCCTGTGTGTTCTTTCCACAAACCACATATGCATCCATTTGAGTAATTGCATGTCTGTTCTTATACTAAAACCATAAACCAGCACTAGAGTCATTGCATGTGTGTTCTTTTCCACAAACCACACATGGATCCACTAGACTCATTGCATGTGTGTTCTTTTCCAGAAACAACTGATGGATAAACCAGTGGTCATTGCATGTGTGTTCTTTTCACAAACCACATGTGGACCCACTAGAGTCATTGCATGTGTGTTATTATACTAAAACTAGCACTAGAGTCATTGCATGTGTGTTCTATCCACAATCGACACATGAATCAACCCCTAGAGTCATTCCATGTGTTTTCTTTCCACAAACCACACATGGATCAACAAGTGGTCATTCCATGTCTGTTCTTTCCACAAACCACATATGGATCCATTAGTCATTGCATGTGTGTTCTTTTCCATAAACCACTTATGGATCAACCACTAGAGTCATTGCATGTGTGTTATACCCACAAACCACACATGGATCAACTACTAGAGTCATTGCATGTGTGTTCTTATACTAAAACCAACACTAGAGTCATTGCATGTGTGTTCTTTTCACAAACCACACATGGATCCACCACTTTCATTGCATGTGTCTTCTTTCCACAAACCACACATGGATCAACCAGTGGTCATTGCATGTGTGTTCTTTTCCACAAACCACACATGGATCCACCAGTGGTCATTGCATGAGTGTTCTTTCCACAAACCACATATGGATCAACCAGAGTCATTGCATGTGTGTTCTTTCCGCAAACCACATAGGGATCCATTTGAGTAATTGCATGTTTGTTCTTATACTGAAACCACAAACAACTGATGGATCAACCAGTGGTCATTGTATGTGTGTTCTTTTCACAAACCACATGTGGACCCACTAGAGTCATTGCATGTGTGTTCTTATACTAAAACTAGCACTAGAGTCATTGCATGTGTGTTCTATCCAGAAACCACACATGGATCAACCAGAGTCATTGCATGTGTGTTCTTTCCACAAACCACACATGGATCAACCACTAGAGTCATTGCATGTTTGTTCTTATACTGAAACCACAAACCAGCACTAGAGTCATTGCATGTGTGTTCTTTTCCACAAACCACACATGGATCCACTAGACTCATTGCATGTGTGTTCTTTTCCACAAAAAACTGATGGATCAACCAGTGGTCATTGCATGTGTGTTCTTTTCACAAACCACACGTGGAACCACTAGAGTCATTGCATGTGTGTTCTTATACTAAAACTAGCACTAGAGTCATTGCATGTGTGTTCTATCCACAAACCACACATGGATCCACCACTATCATTGCATGTGTGTTATTTTCAGAAACCACACATGGATCCACAACTGTCATTGCATGTGTGTTCTTTCCACAAACCACACATGGATCAACCAGTGGTCATTGAATGTGTGTTCTTTTCCACAAACCACACATGGATCCACCAGTGGTCATTGCATGTGTGTTCTTTCCACAAACCACATATGGATCAACCAGAGTCATTGCATGTGTGTTCTTTCCACAAACCACATATGGATCCATTTGAGTAATTACATGTTTGTTCTTATACTAAAACCACAAACGAGCACTGGAGTCATTGCATGTGTGTTCTTTTCCACAAACCACACATGGATCCACTAGACTCATTGCAAGTGTGTTCTTTTCCACAAAAAACTGATGGATCAACCAGTGGTCATTGCATGTGTGTTCTTTTCACAAACTACATGTGGAACCACTAGAGTCATTGCATGTGTGTTCTTATACTAAAACTAGCACTAGAGTCATTGCATGTGTGTTCTATCCACAAACCACACATGGATCCACCACTGTCATTGCATGTGTGTTCTTTTCACAAACCACACATGGATCCACCAGTGTCATTGCATGTGTGTTCTTTCCACAAACCACACATGGATCAACCAGTGGTCATTGCATGTGTGTTCTTTTCCATAAACCACACATGGATCCACGATGGGTCATTGCATGAGTGTTCTTTCCACTAACCACATATGGATCAACCAGAGTCATTGCATGTGTGTTGTTTCCACAAACCACATATGGATCCATTTGAGTAATTGCATGTTTGTTCTTATACTAAAACCACAAACAACTGATGGATCAACCAGTGGTCATTGCATGTGTGTTCTTTTCACAAACCACATGTGGACCCTATAGAGTCATTGCATGTGTGTTCTTATACTAAAACTAGCACTAGAGTCATTGCATATGTGTTCTATCCACAAACCACACATGGATCAACCAGAGTCATTGCATGTGTGTTCTTTCCACAAACCACACATGGATCAACCACTAGAGTCATTGCATGTTTGTTCTTATACTAAAACCACAAACCAGCACTAGAGTCATTGCATGTGTGTTCTTTTCCACAAACCACACATGGATCCACTAGACTCATTGCATGTGTGTTCTTTTCCACAAAAAACTGATGGATCAACCAGTGGTCATTGCATGTGTTTTCTTTTTACAAACCACATGTGGAACCACTAGAGTCATTGCATGTGTGTTCTTATACTAAAACTAGCACTAGAGTCATTGCATGTGTGTTCTATCCACAAACCACACATGGATCCACCACTGTCATTGCATGTGTGTTCTTTTCACAAACCACACATGGATCCACCACTATCATTGCAGGTGTGTTCTTTCCACAAACCACACATGGATCAACCAGTGGTCATTGCATGTGTGTTCTTTTCCACAAACCACACATGGATCCACCAGTGGTCATTGCATGTGTGTTCTTTCCACAAACCACATATGGATCAACCAGAGTCATTGCATGTGTGTTCTTTCCACAAACCACATATGGATCCATTTGAGTAATTACATGTTTGTTCGTATACTAAAACCACAAACCAGCACTAGAGTCATTGCATGTGTGTTCTTTTCCACAAACCACACATGGATCCACTAGACTCATTGCATGTGTGTTCTTTTCCAGAAACAACTTATGGATCAACCAGTGGTCATTGCATGTGTGTTCTTTTCACAAATCACATGTGGACCCACTAGAGTCATTGCATGTGTGTTCTTATACTAAAACTAGCACTAGAGTCATTGCATGTGTGTTCTATCCACAAACCACACATGAATCAACCACTAGAGTCATTCCATGTGTGTTCTTTCCACAAACCACACATGGATCAACAAGTGGTCATTCCATGTGTGTTCTTTCCACAAACCACATATGGATCCATTAGTCATTGCATGTGTGTTCTTTTCCATAAACCACTTATGGATCAACCACTAGAGTCATTGCATGTGTGTTATTTCCACAAACCACACATGGATCAACCAATAGAGTCATTGCATGTGTGTTCTTATACTAAAACCAACACTAGAGTCATTGCATGTGTGTTCTTTTCACAAACCACAGATGGATCCACCACTGTCATTGCATGTGTGTTCTTTCCACAAACCACACATGGATCAACCAGTGGTCATTGCATGTGTGTTCTTTTCCATAAACCACACATGGATCCACCAGTGGTCATTGCATGTGTGTTCTTTCCACAAACCACATATGGATCAACCAGAGTCATTGCATGTGTGTTCTTTCCACAAACCACATATGGATCCATTTGAGTAATTACATGTTTGTTCTAAAACTAAAACCACAAACAACTGATGGATCAACTAGTGGTCATTGCATGTGTGTTCTTTTCACAAACACATGTGGACCCACTAGAGTCATTGCATGTGTGTTCTTATACTAAAACCAACACTAGAGTCATTGCATGTGTGTTCTTTTCACAAACCACACATGGATCCACTAGTGTCATTGCATGTGTGTTCTTTCCACAAACCACACATGGATCAACCAGTGGTCATTGCATGTGTGTTCTTTTCCACAAACCACACATGGATCCACGATGGGTCATTGCATGAGTGTTCTTTCCACTAACCACATATGGATCAACCAGAGTCATTGCACGTGTGTTCTTTCCACAAACCACATATGGATCCATTTGAGTAATTGCATGTTTGTTCTTATACTAAAACCACAAACAACTGATGGATCAACCAGTGGTCATTACATGTGTGTTCTTTTCACAAACCACATGTGGACCCACTAGAGTCATTGCATGTGTGTTCTTATACTAAAACTAGCACTAGAGTCATTGCATGTGTGTTCTATCCAGAAACCACACATGGATCAACCAGAGTCATTGCATGTGTGTTCTTTCCACAAACCACACATGGATCAACCACTAGAGTCATTGCATGTTTGTTCTTATACTAAAACCACAAACGAGCACTAGAGTCATTGCATGTGTGTTCTTTTCCACAAACCACACATGGATCCACTAGACTCATTGCATGTGTGTTCTTTTCCACAAAAAACTGATGGATCAACCAGTGGTCATTGCATGTGTGTTCTTTTCACAAACCACATGTGGAACCACTAGAGTCATTGCATGTGTGTTCTTATAATAAAACTAGCACTAGAGTCATTGCATGTGTGTTCTATCCACAAACCACACATGGATCCACCACTGTCATTGCATGTGTGTTCTTTTCACAAACCACACATGGATCCACCACTGTCATTGCATGTGTTTTCTTTCCACAAACCACACATGGATCAACCAGTGGTCATTGCAAGTGTGTTCTTTTCCACAAACCACACATGGATCCACCAGTGGTCATTGCATGTGTGTTCTTTCCACAAACCACATATGGATCAACCAGAGTCATTGCATGTGTGTTCTTTCCACAGACCACATATGGATCCATTTGAGTAATTACATGTTTGTTCTTATACTAAAGCCACAAACCAGCACTAGAGTCATTGCATGTGTGTTCTTTTCCACAAACCACACATGGATCCACTAGACTCATTGCATGTGTGTTCTTTTCCAGAAACAACTTATGGATCAACCAGTGGTCATTGCATGTGTGTTCTTTTCACAAATCACATGTGGACCCACTAGAGTCATTGCATGTGTGTTCTTATACTAAAACTAGCACTCGAGTCATTGCATGTGTGTTCTATCCACAAACCACACATGAATCAACCACTAGAGTCATTCCATGTGTGTTCTTTCCACAAACCACACATGGATCAGCAAGTGGTCATTCCATGTGTGTTCTTTCCACAAACCACATATGGATCCATTAGTCATTGCATGTGTGTTCTTTGCCATAAACCACTTATGGATCAACCACTAGAGTCATTGCATGTGTGTTATTTCCACAAACCACACATGGATCAACCACTAGAGTCATTGCATGTATGTTCTTATACTAAAACCAACACTAGCGTCATTGCATGTGTGTTCTTTTCACAAACCACACATGGATCCACCACTGTCATTGCATCTGTGTTCTTTCCAAAAACCACACATGGATCCACCAGTGGTCATTGCATGTGTGTTCTTTTCCACAAACCACACATGGATCCACCAGTGGTCATTGCATGTGTGTTCTTTCCACAAACCACATATGGATCAACCAGAGTCATTGCATGTGTGTTCTTTCCAGAAACCACATATGGATCCATTTGAGTAATTGCATGTTTGTTCTTATACTAAAACCACAAACAACTGATGGATCAACTAGTGGTCATTGCATGTGTGTTCTTTTCGCAAACACATGTGGACCCACTAGAGTCATTGCAGGTGTGTTCTTATACTAAAACTAGCACTAGAGTCATTGCATGTGTGTTCTATCCACAAACCACACATGGATCTACCAGAGTCATTGCATGTATGTTCTTTCCACAAACCACACATGGATTAACCACTAGAGTCATTGCATGTTTGTTCTTATACTAAAACCACAAACCAGCACTAGAGTCATTGCATGTGTGTTCTTTTCCACAAACCACACATGGATCCACTAGACTCATTGCATGTGTGTTCTTTTCCACAAACAACTGATGGATTAACCAGTGGTCATTGCATGTGTGTTCTTTTCAAAAACCACACGTGGACACACTAGAGTCATTGCATGTGTGTTCTTATACTAAAACTAGCACTAGAGTCATTGCATGTGTGTTCTATCCACAAACCAGACATGGATCCACCACTATCATTACATGTGTGTTCTTTTCACAAACCACACATGGATCCACCACTGTCATTGCATGTGTGTTCTTTCCACAAACCACACATGGATCAACTAGTGGTCATTGCATGTGTGTTCTTTTCCACAAACCACACATGGATCCACCAGTGGTCATTGCATGTGTGTTCTTTTCCACAAACCACATATGGATCAACCAGAGTCATTGCATGTGTGTTCTTTCCAAAAACCACACATGGATCAACCACTAGAGTCATTTCATGTTTGTTCTTATACTAAAACCACAAACCAGCACTAGAATCATTGGATGTGTGTCCTTTTCCACAAACCACACAAGGATCCACTAGACTCATTGCATCTGTCTTCTTTTCCACATACAACTGATGGATCAACTAGTGGTCATTGCATGTGTGTTCTTTTCACAAACCACATGTGGACCCACTAGAATCATTGCATGTGTGTTCTTATATTAAAACTAGCACTAGAGTCATTGCATGTGTGTTCTATCCACAAACCACACATTGATCCACCACTGTCATTGCATGTGTGTTCTTTTCACAAACCACACATGGATCCACCACTGTCATTGCATGTGTGTTCTTTCCACAAACCACACATGGATCAACCAGTGGTCATTGCATGTGTGTTCTTTTCCACAAACCACACATGGATCCACCAGTGGTCATTGCATGTGTGTTCTTTCCACAAACCACATGTGGATCAACCAGAGTCATTGCATGTGTGTTCTTTCCACAAACCACATATGCATTAACTACTAGAGTCATTGCATGTTTGTTCTTATACTAAAACCACAAACCAGCACTAGAGTCATTGCATGTGTGTTCTTTTCCACAAACCACACATGGATCCACTAGACTCATTGCATGTGTGTTCTTTTCCACAAACAACTTATGGATCAACCAGTGGTCATTGCATGTGTGTTCTTTTCACAAACCACATGTGGACCCACTAGAGTCATTGCATGTGTGTTCTTATACTAAAGTTAGCACTAGAGTCATTGCATGTGTGTTCTATCCACAAACCACACATGGATCAACCACTGTCATTGCATGTGTGTCCTTTCCACGAACCACACATGGATCAACCACTAGTGGTCATTGCATGTGTGTTCTTTCCACAAACCACATATGGATCAACCATTGGTCATTGCATGTGTGTTCTTTTCCATAAACCACTTATGGATCCATTACAGTCATTGCATGTGTGTTATTTCCACAAACCACACATGGATCAACTACTAGAGTCATTGCATGTGTGTTATTTCCACAAACCACACATGGATCCATTTGAGTCATTTCATGCTTGTTCTTATACTAAAACTAGCACTGCCCCCCAATGGATCCACCGTTAGACCGAGTCTTCTAGAAGGCACGCCATAACATAGTTGTTCTGCTTGACGATTGTTACATACCGTTCGATTGGGGCGCTTGGACGATTGGGATGGTCTTCGCGAGAGCGATCCTCGAGTAGGCTGTTCTGGGGCATGATTGGCCACGCTTGCTCTGGACAAACTGGCATGTTGCGAGTGTTACGACTCACGAGTTCAGTGGGCCATATCCCAGTGTCACGTCCCCTTTACTTCTCTTCCTTCCCCTCAAAGCCACTTTCCCCACTTCACTTCCATCCTGCCGTAGCCGCAAGCTGACGACATCCGCCAATTCTCCGGTCGCTACCTTCATGGTAAGAAATCATTTTACAAGCTTTTGAACTTATCCTACACATTCCTGCTATTCGCCAATCTAACTGCTGATCTTTTTTCCGATTTCTCGACGAACTTCAGATGTGGCAGATGTGGGAGCCCAAGAATCTGGAGATCCTCGCGCACAACTTCGCAGCAGCGTCCCCGCTCGTGTGCTCCCACCCAGGATGCTTTTGCCATTACTCCTACCGCGAGCTCCCTCTCCACGAGCTCGCGTGGCCGCATGGCGCATGCGCCTGCACGGAGCCGGGCTGCAACTACACCGGCCCGCCGACAGAGCTCGTCGTCCGCCTTGCAGATGGGCACTTGATCGAAGTGATTAGGATCTCGTACGGGCAAGCCCAATTTCTCCAAGAGCAGGTGCCGTTCACTGACTCGGCACGCCGCCTGCTAATTTTCTAGGGGGGACGGCTCTGTTTTTGTCCTGACCATCACCGCCGGTGTTCTGGGAACCAGAGCCGGGACCACCGTCGTGGGTGCTGTATGCGTCAGGTCGGTCTCGTGCGCCTGGCCCGTATACATGGTGCGCATGTGGGAGAATGCCCAGCCGCCGTCGTCGGATAGCATTCTTGTGCTAGCCGAGGTGCCGAGCTGCCCGACGCTGCGGGAGGTGGAGTATGTGGACCTAAGGTCGATCCTATGCATGCCATCTCAGTACCTTGTCGGTGTTGGACCGAACAGGCAGATGCATTTCTACATTTGTATCGAGAAGACCGACAGACAAATGTAGTACTTGTACTATCGTTACTGTTAGACTTAAGCGATGCTTCTCACATGCTTAGAGCATACGTGTTATGCGAATGTACCCCAGTTGTAGTTTTCAGTACTCCTTAATACTTCGACGAGTTATTATATTGGTCCAATCAGCTTGCTGTTGTCACGTTGGAAAGTCCGCTTACTCTAGACAGACCGGTAATACCGTGTGCTCCCGCTCCCGCATGTCAGTGTCACGTGTTCCGAGGGCCCACCTGCCCTTCCCCTCGTAGCCACTATCGCAACTTCTCTTCCATCCTGCCACTCCCGTCCGATGGTTGTAATCTGATGATTTTCGTTGGATTGTTTACAAGTAATCTACGTTGATAATGCAACATGCAAATGGCACAGACACAATTTCTAAAGTGGAAGCACTCACACGCTGCTATTGCACATATTTCTCAATATAGCTCGACAAACACATTACAATAATTGTACTCGCATCAAACACAACCGAAATTGCAACCATCCTCAACAACATCTAAACCCACATCACATAGCTGTCGTCAGAGTCCACCTCGATTGGTGACACCGCCGTGCCCTTCCCGGCGACATACACTCCCGCCCGTGGCTTGCCCTTCGCCAAGGAGGCAACAATGGCGTTCTGCACAGCTTCGTCCCTGTCGCCCTCCACATCGGAATCGACAATGACGAAGGTGACGAGGTTGGCATGGACCGAGCGCCGTCGCGCCTGGCGGCTCCTGCTCGAGCTCGACGCCGCATCAGTCCTTCTACAGGTAGGAGGGGCCGAGCTCGCATACGTAGCGTTGTCGATCCTCTCAAGAAACCATGGCCATTTGATACTGCGACGGTAGGATCTTGGGGTGGATCCGCCGCGGCGAGCCCTACCGGAAGCAGTGGAGCGGATGGATCTGCCGGCGCGAGCCATGACAAGTTCCTAGGAGGGAGTAAGATTGTGGTCCAGGCGTGTCTGGTTCCTGAGCAAGACCTCCCAGTGATATGTACACGGGCAAGGTACCAAAAAATTTCGTCCAATGCGCGCGACAGGGCTTTTGAACCACGAAGGCGCGAGTTTTTTTGACAAGTCCACACGCTAGGTCCCCCGCCTATCAGCCGAATGTGGACGGTAGGATTCTTCCTGAGTTATTAAGTAGGGATAAATCACACTTTACCACTACCCTGACATCCAAAGGCTCCTCTTTCCTCTGCCCGCGCTCCCCTCGCTCATGGCTCGCAGCTCGTGCAATTCGTCTTGGGCGGAATCAGGGTCGGCTCAACACCGTCAGGTAGGTGCCCCCATCAGGTACCGGAGGGTGCCCTACGATTACTACCCCAATATGCTGTGTTTATGTGGTGAGAAGATGCCGAGATGGATTTCATGGACCGACGAAAATACTGCAGGAAAATTCAGCAACTACAGCATCAGAGCGGTAAGTTCCTACTGTAGGTACAATGGTAACCCGGATCCGGAAAGCGTAATGTAATTTTTTTTGTTTCCTTCGATCTACTACGCAGGAAGGGAGGGGGATTGGCTGTGACAAGTTTGTGTGGATCGAAAAGCCACTGACAGGTTTTCACAGAGAGCTTGTTCAGGATCTGCGTGATGCTGTGTGGGACAAGAATGAGGAGATTCGTGCGATGGAGCGAGAGATCCGGGAGCTTCGCCAGGTGCAGGGGAGGCAGGGGCAGGGAGGTGGTGAGACAGACGGGCTCAAGATTAGGCCAGATAGTGGACACAATTTCCTCATTATCTGGGCATTGTCTGTTGCATTTGCAGTTTATGTTGCCATGTCGTTGTCCAGCAGCTGAAATAAGTTGCTACTTCGTGGAGTGTAGCGGCTAGCTTAAGAAATTGTTTTCCAGCCCAGAAACTTATCATAAGTGTAATGCCAATAGTAGGGATTTATTAAGCGCCTATAAATAAATCATGTCTGTGCCACTAACACCCATCGATTTTGGAGAGGATTTAACCGCTCAGCTATCGCGATTGTTCAGATAGTAGTGGCACAATCATAGTTTTGGATTCAACTAGTGGTCTCGGACATATCAAATCCTAAAGTCGCGATACATTTTACTCCGAGTACGGGAGGCAGATTGTTTTGCCCGACAAGTTCCATGCACATAGCTCCAGAGTTTAACTGAACTACATATATAGGTTCAAGTTCAATACATCATTAGGCTGCTACACTGCTAGCCCTCTTTCTCTGCTTGGGTGCCAACTTTCTTCCTCTTTCCTTCACGTCCACTGGCTTCTTCATCTCCTGCCTTCTTCCTCTTCCTGGGTGCCAATTTTCTTACCTTCACGTACCCTGCATCTCCGGGCCGAGGGAAGTCAGGCCAATCAGCACCAGAATCTTGTTTGGCATCATCACTCCACTCGTTTTGGTTTTCTTCCCGCAGCAAAATCACTGAGTCGGCTGTCTTGTTTCTTACCTTGCGCTTCCTGTAAAAAAAACAGTACATGGATTACTACCTTATATCTATAGACTATAAACAATTTTTTTGTGTGAATGTACCATCTCATACCTAGGTTTGGGAGCATTAAGGGGACATCCAGCTGCTCTATGGCCTATAAGATGGCATGTCTTGCATCTGTTTTTGCCCTTCTTTGTAGCACAGAAAGCCGAACCCTTCTTCTCGAGAAAATTCTTAAACCTATTCACCTGGGGTCTTCCTCTGCCCCTTTTTGTAACTGGCTGGCAAAGCTCGAAAGACAGTTGGACTTGAGGCCACTGAGATGGGTCTGTACATGGCTCGAAGGATCTAGCGTGCGCAGCTCTGAACTTTTCCATAGAGTAGTAGTCTGACAAATACTGATCCAAATGTGGTAGAGTTCTTTTCTTCACCAAGAAGGCCAAGGCGTGGTCGCAAGGTTTCCCGGTATGCTGCCACTCTAAGTAGGTGCATTCTCGCAGCTGGATGTTAACAAAATCCCTTTTTCCACTCTTGGACATATCGACCACCTCACAACTTCTGCTGGTTGACGGGAGAACCTTAAGATGAGCAAGTCCTCGGCTTCTCTTGTGTAGTTGTTGTACAACTAGTGGTAGCATATGTCCTCTAAGTCTCCTACCAATCTCTCTCCTTATATTTAACAGCTTCATGATCATACCACGTATGCTGTCCATCAAGATATGAACAGGACGCACTTTTATGTCCTTCACCCAGTTATTCAGGCATTCTACAAGGTTGTTGTTTATGTAATCAACTTTGATGTTAGGGTTGAATTGACTCCTCTTCCATAGCTACGAATGATGGATGGCTAAGTACTCTGGAAGTTCAGGGGCTTCGGCAAAAATCTTGCTCATGAAATAATCGCTGCTACTAGGTTTGTAAACTCTAGCAGCAGGAAACATGTAACGAAATACGCTGCCTGCGTAGTGTGAGTACAAGTTGAGCATCATATGGGCATGGCATTCTCTACCTTCAGCTCGCGGGAACACCTCCTTCACTACATTCGTCAGCCCTTTGCATGCATCCGTGGATATAGCCAATGGATCCATGTGGCCTATTGATATCCTGAGCTGCCTCATAAACCAGACCTAGTTTTCCTCCGTTTCTGTTTCAAACAGCCCGAATGCCACTGGGAACATCTAGTTGTGACCATCAAGTGCTGTGGCAGATGGCAGGCAGCCTTTCCATTTGCTAGTTAGGACAATGCTGTCTACACTTAGATACGACCTATAGCCGCCCTTGAATCCATCGATGCAAGGTTTAAGCGCCATGAAAAATCTTTTGAAATATATTTTACCACCTTCTGATTCGGTGTCAATCTCCACAGCACTCCCCGGACACCTAGCTTGTACCTCCGCCTTGAAGTTGTACAGCATCCTGAAGCTATTGGTCCAATCCCCGTGCAAGACCCCCAGAGCTTTCTCTTTACCTTTCCAAACCGTGTAATACGGAAGGACAATGTTGTATTTAGAACCGAGGCTAGTCTTAATATTCTTCGCGGTCTCCTTAGGGTTATCCTTTAGTATGGACATAGATTGCATAGCCACCCACTCCATATCAGCCATTGAGGATTTCAGTTTGCTGCCTGTCGGACACATGTGTGGAGGGCCCATTCTGTTCACCTGCAACACAGATTCATTTAAAAGATAAGCGGAGTCGACTAGTTGCCAAAAAGATATCGCACATAAATTGTAGTTATAGAGTGAAAAGAGAGAGAGAGAGAGTTCTAATGGTTTGCTGCATTCATTGCCCCAATACCCTAATTGCAGCCGACGTAGGTAAGGATCTTGCTGTGATCCTCCATGGACAATGTACCTCGGCCCATCCATTCATCCACATTAACTTGCAAATGGCCTCATACCTCTCGGCAGAGTTCTTCAGTCGATAAACATCGAACTCCCCCTTGATACAAAAATGCCGGAACGACATCCTGAACTCATGCATGCTCCTGAACTCGGTGCCGACCGAAATTATAGGATACTAGTGGTCATGTTTCATTTCTTCTACTTCAACACCCAAATCATCGACTGGAATACCAGCCTCATCGTTAAGTTCCTCGTCTATTTCATCATCACCAGATTCTTGATCCTCTACAGTGCCTGCTTCTTCATCTGATTCAGAATCTTCGCCATCGTCTCTAATGCCTAGTACTGCACACATCATATTGACTCCCATGGGTGGGGCTGCACCATCGTCTCCACCCGGATGGACAGGAACATTGCCCCAGTCCACCTCAACGGCAACTCTGTTTTCTCCAACACACTCGGTTGGTTCTGCTGCAACCACATGGGGTGGTCTTACATTTGCACACATCCCAGGTACTTCAGTGGACAAACAACAGTCAGAATCAATTTCATCTTGAGTGTACAGAACCCTCTTGATCTTCCTATGTACATCCTCCTTCCTGATGTAATCTTTCCTGATGGTATCAGTAGGGCTTGACATCCGCGTTCCATTCCCCATCGAACTAGGCCTTTTGCTGCCGCTCTTGGGTGTGATCTCCTTACTGCCTCCCCTCACGGGTGTTGGCTCCAGGGTGCTGGCATTATTGCTTGACCTCTGTGGCATGTTCTTCTTCGAATTAGCCCTTTTGCTGCTACTATTGGGCGTGTTCTCCTTCGTGCTGGCATTATTGCCTGACCCCAGCGGCGTGTTCCGCTCCAAATTAGCCCTTTTGCTGCTACTATTGGGCGTCTTCTCCTTCGTGTTGGCATTATTGCCTGACCTCAGCGGCGTGTTCCGCTCCAAATTAGCCCTTTTGCTGCTACTATTGGGCGTGTTCTCCTTCGTGCTGGCATAATTCCCTGACAGCAGCGTGTTCCGCTCCAAATTAGTGTTTTTTAGCTCCCACTGGGTGTGGTAGCCTCCGTGCTGGCCATCTTCGCCTCTTTGCTACCACTCCTGGGAGTGTTCACCATCGTGCTAGCCCTCTTAGTGTTTTTGCTGCTACCGTTCGGTATGGCATTTTGACTGGATCTCAGGGGTGTACTCTGCGGCATGGTGCCTTTTGTCGTGTGACTCCTGGGTGTCCTCTTCTCTGGCGTGGTCTCCTTGGTGACGTTCTTCTTCGGGGTGCCCTTTCTGGGGATGCTCTTCCTGCTCCTCTTTATGACGCTCCTCTATAATACTCTCCTCTGTTCGAAGCCACCCTCAGTCGCACCAGCCCCAGTGATGCCATGGGTCAGGTCATGTATGCCTTCTAAAAGTCCATCATCTCTATTGTCGAGTTCCAATTTCTCTCCAACCGTGAGCACTACCAAGTGGAAGTAAACTTCACCTCTATAATGTTTCCTTGTAAACGGTACGACAAAATCCCTGGTATCTTTCACTTCGATAGCCTTTTTGCTCCTGTAACCATAATATAACAAACGTGCTTCCTAGGAGGACCCCCACAACACCTTCACACGTAACGATGCCATCAGGTCAGATAACTCTACCACTTTAGGGTCGTATCTACCAAGGATTACATCAAACTCGTCATAGAATTTTTCTGTGCCATCATCTAATTTTGCAGTATAATCCGCGACACCGATACGAACGATTACTTTTCCATCATCAGGTTCTTCAGGATAGAAACCTCCGAGAGGTTTAAGAGATGGAGCGGCACCATCAGACCCAGCCCCAATGCCACCGCCGCCATCACCAGCGTCATCGTTAGCTGGATCAACCTCGGTGGAAGTACCAAGACCAGGAGCAAGGCGAGGGACCTTAGCAGCGGGAGCTACATTACATGGTGGACATGCAGGGCCCCTTCTAACGGCAGCCACAATAGGATCAGCTGCTACCATGCCACCTCGACGATCAGGAGCAGTTCCCACAAAAGAAGTGTTTCGAGTGCTAGCAGAGTCTAGACCATGAGCTGGCTTCAGACCAGCAGCTCGCTGAACCCGAGCACGGGTTCGAGGAGGAGAGAAGGCATCAGTCTTTGCAACAACAGTGGGGTAGCCTCCGGAAGCCTTAGTTTGCTCAACAGCAGCAGGGATTGGGTCAACAGCGTCCAGATCAACAACAACATGAGGACGACCAGTACCAGCAGATTCTAGAGCACGGGTTCGCACAACTTGAGGACGGTTTCGAGGAGGAGCAACACACAAGGCGGCGGTCTTGGCAACAACAGCGGGGCAGCCTCCGGACGCCTTAGTTTGCTCAACAGCAACATGGATTGGGTGAGCAGCAGCCGCAGCAACACGGGCACGGGGAAGGGGACGACCAGTACCAGCAGATTCCAGAGCAGAGTTTTCCACAATAGCAATACGGGGACTCCTACGAGGAGGTTGCCTGACAGAAGCATGTCGCAGACGAGGAACCACATTTTGCTCAACAACAACAGGGGTTCGAGTTAGACCTCCCTATCCAATAATAGCTGGGCGACTCCCAGTAGCAGGAGCTTCCTCATCCACTATGTTACACACCAGCATAACCACGCGAAGCCTAACATGCTGTTTCATCAACCCAATTAGCTGACTGTCACACGCTATAGGAACCTTGAAGCCTCGTTCATCAAGGAGGCTGAACCGTGCAGTCTGCTCTGGCCTCATTTCAGCAAGTTTATGCACAGCAGCAACCAAACCAGGGATAGTGCATAACTGCACAGGCGCTACTTCCATCTTCAGATTCTGAGCCTCTTTCCACGTGCTCTTCCCATGTGCTAATTTAATGAGGTAGCTGTAGATGGTGACCATAACCGTGTAGTTGGGTTCAGCGGAGATCCTAGTTGACAGAAAATTGGAGAGAAAAGATAAAAATTGTTTGTCAGCGTCGTGCTAGCAAACAATTCTATGTTCGATATATCTCTGTAATGCCAATAGCCATCTAGCAGTTATAGGTAGTGCGAATAGAAAAGATAAGAGTAGCTCACCCGAAATTAGGCAGAAGTACTTCTTCCTCGGCAAATGGATCTGCCATCCTCCGTGCTGCTCAGCTCGTCGGTGGTAGAGGCGGGCTAGATCGTCGCAACGGCTGGCACGGGATTCGGCATTAGAGCTCGGTAGCAGCGAGTAGGCGTAGCAACTTGGCGCCGGAAGTCAAATGCCCGAAGAGATCATTCTGGTTGGAGAGGGGATTTCGACGCCGCTGGTGCTAGGGTTCATGCGAAAGGAGGGAGGGGGTGGATTTGTGACTTTGGTCAACGCACGATGCTCCTTTAGTATCTCGTTTCGCCTACATGGTTGCCGTGTTGGCGCTCGCGTCACGGAAATATTACTGACATGAGGGTCCCGACCGTCTACTTCACGGGGCAGTTTCACGACATGTTTGGATTTGGTAGGGGTGAGACGAGTTTGCATCGAAATGGCCCCTCTCGGTAGTTGGCGGCCCAACTTTTCAAAACGCGGTAATTTCAGGCAACTTAGGTACCGCCATGCGCTGGCCTGCCAACTTTGGTACCACAGACGAACAAGCCCCTATTCACCCTCTCTAGGTGCACATACGATCCATTTCAATTGGTATCAGAGCCTCGACTCTTTATTCGGGCTTAACCGCCTAAGAGAAGTATGGGTACTAAGGAAAATGGGAATGACGATGTGGACAAGGTCACAATGGATGACCTCAAGATGTTGGAAACAACCTTGTTGAAATCCTTTGAGACCAAGATGGAAGAGATGCAGCAAATGATTGCTCGCCTCACATCATCTACAGCCCCATCTCCATCTTCCTCTGAGGCCACCACTCCTCTATCTAAGGATAAGGCTCATGCCGAATCTAAGGAAGATGAGGTGGTGGGTGAGAAACATAATGGATCCACCTCCAAGAAGGGAAGTGGTAAGGAGGATTATAGTGAGGTTCCTCACCTATATTCTCCCGATCCACCTATCCCTCATCCTCATATAAACAATATGGGTGATCCACCCAAGCTTACTGCATCTTCATTTAATCAATGACAATTCTTAATGAAATCTCATGTATGTAGTTCGTCGATTGAGCTTTGGAGGATTATTGAAGATGGTCTTAATATTGGAGACCCCACCAACTTGACTAGAAGAGAGGTTGTGGATAGTCAACTAAATGCAATGACTCTTCACATGATTCAGCTCGGAGTGGGTCCCAAGGACATGCCACACATTGAGCACTTCAACAGCGCCAAAGAAGCTTGGGATGCTCTCACCGACCTATTCATTGGAAATGAAAGCATGAGAAGGAATATGTACGATGCTCTTAGTAATGAAGCTGAAGGATTCTACATGTTGGATGGTGAGGACCATGAAGACATGTATAGAAGGCTCAAGAGCATTGCAACAACATTTAGAAAACATGGAGCCACTCACATTGACGATGCCTGGATCAAAAAGAAATATGTGAGTGCCCTCATGCCATTTGAGCCAACAGACTTGAAGAGTTTGCAAGGTAGACACAACTACCACCAAATGACTTCCAGTGAAGTCATGCAAGAAATGGCGGCCTTCAAAGTTGCCACCAAGAATGCCGAAGATGCTCGTGCTTGGGCTATTGGAATGCAAAAAGGAGTCAATGTTGCAAATGTTGTTAAACAAGATGAGGATGATAGAGGATACAATTTTGTATCAGTCCTGAGGAAGTCAAGCGTGCTCATGGTGAGTACATGTGCTTCTATGCAAGGAAGTTTTGGAAGGACCCAGCCAAGGCCAAGTCTGAACTTGAGCACAAGAATGGGTCAAGTGGGTGAAGAGAGAACGGGCCAAAACTGAGGACATGCTACAATTGTGGGGACCGGTTGCACTTTGTGGTTGAGTGTCCATATCAAAGTAGAGAAGACAATGGGGGCAGGTTCATCCTCAAAGAAAAGTCCAAGGCACCTCGAAAGAAGCCATTTATCAAAAAGAATGGCCCTTACAAGAAGCAACCCTAGATTGTCTTGGTGGCACAATAAGAATATTCTTCTGCAAGTGAAGACGAAGAGGATGAAGATAGTTTTTGAGAGGTGGCTGCTATTTTCTGGCGCCGTTGCCGGGGAGGTAAGGTAAAAGGTACTCACATCCTCCGGTGTGAGTGTTCGAAGTTATTTCCTTTAGATTCTGCAATTTTGTCTTTTTGTTTCTTGTTTTCACTAGTTAGGCTTAATGGGAAACAACAAAAAAATTAGAGAGCTTTATAGTATTTATCTTGAGTTAGGACAAGAAGTGTTTGAAGAGAAAATTAAAAAACCTATGGAACTTTATTTGCATGCTAATAGCAATGTTATTAGTATGAATTCTTTGAACACCATTATTTCTAATGCTATGGAAAAGTCTAAGCTTGGGGGAGCTAGTTTTTATGAAAATGATCTTTTTAATTCCCCAGCTTTGAAAGATAGCTATTCTATTGCTTATGATGATACCAAACCTCCAATATATGATGATTACAATGATGAATATGATATTTTCAGTCCACCTACTATTGAGGAGAAAATTAATTATGATTACAATATGCCTCCTATATTTGATGATTATGGTGATGAGAATAATAATGATTGCTATTTTGTTGAATTTGCCCCCACTATAATTAATAAGAATGACTATGTTTATGTGGAGAGTATTAATTCTTTTATGCATGTGGATCATGAGAAGAATGTTTTATGTGATAGTTATATTGTTAATTTCATTCATGATGCTACTGAAAGTTATTATGAGAGAGGGAAACATGGTTTTATGGGTCTCAATAATATTAAGTTTCCCCTCTTTATGTTGAAAGTCTTGAAGTTGCACTTGTTTTGCTTTCCTATGCTTGTTGCTTTGTGCTTTCATGAATTGTTTCTTTACAAGATTCCTATGCATAGGAAGTGGGTTAGACCTAAATGTGCTTTGAATTTGCTTCTTGATGCTCTCTTTTACTTCAACTCATATTTCTTATGTGAGCATCTTCTCAAACTATCATGCCTAACTTAAAGACATTAAAGAAAAGTACTTATTGGGAGATAACCCAAAAGTTTTAGATGAGTCTTGGAAGTTATTACTTCCGTAATAACCTCTCCTTATCCTTTTTATTTGCTTTTTATGCCAAGATTAACCTCTAATGAGAGTGAAGTAATGCTTGGAAAAGTTGCTCTCCCGAAACAGATTTCTGTGCTTCACCGTAAAAATTCGTGTAAAATCTCTGTACGTCCTTTTGAGGCGTGAATTTTTGTGCTTCTGCCCCAGGTTGTTATCTAACTTTAGTTAGTTCAACACCTTTTGATTTGACCAACAGAAGGTCTTCGAAAAAATTCGTCTTTACCTGCTGGTCTGTTTTGACAGATTTCTGCCATTATTGCATTTGCTTCTTGTTGGTTCCTTTTTGAGTTCTTTTGGGAATTGAGATTTTTGAGGAAAGTGCTACAGTATATTGTGTTTTAATGAAAGTTTTATTGGTGTTGGAACTGAACCTAAAGACTTATTATCTTGAGTGCACTAATGTTGCTAATAAAGATTGTGTGAAGTTTTGTATGAAGGAAAAATTTCAGATGTATGGAAGGAATGAGCAATGAGATGAAGGATGGACTAAAGCTCAAGCTTGGGGATGCCACACGTGTCACCCCAAGAAATATCCAAGAAGTATAAGCATCAAAGCTTGGGGATGCCCAAGGCATCCCCCTCTTCATCAATAAAAATCCTAGGTTTCTTCCAAATGCTTCATTTTTATTGTTTCATGCACAGTTGTGTTGTTCTTGGAGCGTCTTCTTTTTCGTTTTTCATTTTGGTTTTCATTTGCTTAGTTTGCTGAATAAATTGGTTGGACCCCCTCTTTCATATATTGGTTTTCAAATAGTTTGGTTTGGATTGGAAAAGAGTAGGAAAGTTCATGCTTAAGTGCTAGAGAGAGCTTGTTTTTGACTGTGGCCTATGCTTTGTCATGCCATGCTTGATATTGTTTTGGCTTTATGCTTAGTGATTTTTGCTGTAGCATTACATGTTATAAACAATTGAGATTGCTTAATGTGCCTTGTAAGAATCATGCGTTGTTTTAGCATATTAAAGCATAGTATTGTGGTATTCTCCTTTAATGCTTTATTTGGATTGACTTGACGCATGCTCACACCATGTTATGACTATATCAAGTCACCATAAGACTTTATGATCCTTTAGTTTTTAACTTGTAGTATCACTTTATGCTTTAATTAATGATGTTTTGTCGCTCTGCATGATTATGACCATTATTGCTCTCTTAGTTGGTCGCTCCCAGTCTTTTGCTAGCCTCCCCAACCAAGTATGAGTCCCACTCATGCATCCAACTCCCTAAACCAAGTTATTCCAAAGAGTCCACCATACCTACCTATTAGCATATGCTATTCCAAGTATATTCATGTTTTTGTTTACCTTCCAAATTAAACTTGTTATGAGAAAACTAGTGATTAAAGCTCTCACGAACTTGATGGCACACTTTACTTTTCTTGCCCTTAATAAACTTGAACCATTATGCCGTCTATATTGTATATGCTTGCACTTATTTGTTGGGGATTAACAGAACCATGATGTCATGGGGAACACTTTCAACATTGCACTATTACTTTGTACCTAGTTGATATCATGCTCTTTTGTCTATGAATGTCGTCGGTGTGAAATGAAAGGGGAGCTTGTAAGTCCATGGAGTTATGTATATGTGTTATAGAAACGCCTAGGCCGCTGGTCTAATCCATGCTGACATGGTGGAAACCTGCAGCGTAACCATAATGAGCTATCTATGAAGCATTCTTCTTATAAAAAAAGAGTCTGATATTGAGAAAAAAAGAGAAAAAGAAAAAAAAAGAGATTATGAAAAGAGGAAAGAGAGAAAAAAGCACCATATTCCCATGGTAAATAAGAAGATTGCTGAGATGCTCATTGTCTGCTTGCCTTGTCATTTTGATATGGGGATTCTTCCGTATCATCGGGCAAGGGGTACCCCGTTGGCGGTTCTCTCTGATACACATGTACTTACAATGACAAGAACTTACTGGTGACTAAACTTGAGTAGCATGAGGAGCGGCCCTCATATTTAAGGGACATGAGATTTCTAACTTATACTTCATCAAGCATGTAAACCATAGTTTGTTCACTTTAACCTTAATCACTTCAAGATGCTTATGATAGGGGCAATGAGAACTGAAAGCTATAAGTACCATAATTTTTGGAAGCTCTTTATGAAACTTGAATCTCTACTCCTTCTATGAAGGCCTTTCTTTTACTTTTATGTTGAGTCTCCACCTTCTACCTTTATGCACCTACTTTGAGAGCATAGTGGCCATTCTTAGTTCTATGTGCATTGTCCCAACACTTGTTGATTGATGCATAGCTTTGATATTGCTTGTTTTAAATTATTTGTATCTAGTCACTCTTACGAACTTTGAAGGTGTCCTATGCATTTATGTTTTCTACTCTATGAAGGACAAGCTGAATGCCACTATGCTATGTTTTCTTTATATGAAACAAACAAATGTCTTGCAAAGCATTGTTATTCATGAATCTTTTGTTTGTGCCTTTTCATGTTGCAACACAGTTGCTTTGTCTTATTGCTAGAACTTTGTCTTTCATGTTATGATTGAAGTACTATGATCCCAGCTTTGAATGTTTTACAAATACTTTGATCAAGTTTATGATGGTGCATGTCACCTCAAAAATTATTCTTTCTTTTTATCACGTACCTACTCGAGGACAAGCAGGAGTTAAGCTTGGGGATGTTGATACACTGCAAGTGTATCTATAATTTTTGATGTTCCATGCTTGGTTTTATCTACTTTCTTATGTTTTGTCCACACTTTGGATTACTTTTCATATGATTTCTTGGACTAACCTATTAACAAGAGCTACAGTGCCAGTTGCCTGTTTTCTGCTATTTTTGGTTCCAGAAAGTCAAAAAATGAATATTCTCGGAATTGGACTAGACAAAAGCCAAAGTCGTTATTTTCCCGGAAGATTCACAGAGCCAGAAGGAGAGTTGGAGAGGGGCCACAGGGTGGCCACACCACCCCTAGGTGCGGGTCCCCCTTGGCCGTGCCAGGGCATGGTGTGGGCCCCCTGGCTGGCCATCGACCTTGCCTCTTTCGCCTATATATCTCCCCCGAGGCAAAAACCCTAGATCATCAAGCCTCCAGCCACGAAAAGTTCCGCAGCGCCGCCGCCACCGAAGGGGAGATTCAGGGGACAGAAAGTCTCTGTTTCGACACTCTGCCGGGACGGGGAAGTGCCCCCGGAGCCATCTCCATCGATCTCCACCACCATCTCCATCGCCATTGCTGATTCCCATGATGATGAGGGACTAGTTCTCTCTCGAGGCTAAGGGTTCTACCGGTAGCTATGTGTTCATCTCTCTCTATGCATGATCTTATTGAGATCATGAGCTTGTAATCTACAGATCTACCTTGCTACTCAAGTGCTTTAATAGATCTCTGCTCTCCCCATGTGTGTGAAAGTGACAGCGTGCACACCATGGTGGCACTTAGGCTAGAGATTACAAATACTTGTTATGAGTTATATTTGGAGTTGGATGTCTTTATGAAATTGTGGTGTTTGTTGGAACCATCTAGTGCTCAAGGTGACAGTGTGGGGTTATCTAGATGGGAAAGATGAACTTTGAGGTGTGCTGTTATAGCCCTACCAACGATTAGAGTGTCCAACCGGAGAGTAGTTCAGCGTAGTATCATAAATAAGAATATATTTATATGAGAGTGTTCACTAGTGAAAGTATGATCCCTAGGCCTTGTTTCTAAACATTGAAACACCATTTATAATTAAATCTTTTACATGTTTGCTTGCTTCCATCTTTATTTCAGTTTGCCTTTAGTCTCTTCCACGCCATCAAGCTATTTTCTATCACCGTTACCACTTATAATTATCTATACCACTTGTATTTCACTATCTCTTCGCAGAACTAGTGCACCTATACACCTGACAAGTGTATTGGGTGTGTTGGGGACACAAGAGACTTCTTGTATCTTGATTGCAGGGTTGCTTGAGAGGGGATACCTTTGACCACTTCCTCCCTGAGTTCGATAAACCTTGTGTGATCCACTTAAGGGAAAACTTGCTGCTATTCTACAAACCTCTGCACTTGGAGGCCCAACAACTATCTACAAGACAAGAAGTGCGTAGACATCAAGCTGCTATAGCCACCACATCTACCCCTACATCACTCTTCAACTCTCCAAACAAAAATGTCATCAACAACAACGTCACTTGCCTTATGGCAAGAGGGTCCGAGGTATCATCTTCTATTGCTTCATTTCCTAAGACTAATATAAATATGGATATGGATGATCATACTAGTATTAAGATAAAACAAGAAGTTATTGCATTGGAATTTTTTTCACTAACTTGCAAGGTGAGTAAAAAATTCATTTTGGTGCTCTTATGAGTCAACTTGCTCATTTCGAAGGACTTCTCGAAGAGAAGGGTAGGATTGAAAGAGAAGACGCCTTGGAGATAGCCTCTTTGAAGAATGCCTTAGAGGAACAAGAGGAAGCTCGAGTATCTTTGGAGGAGAAACTCGAGTCAATGGAGGAGTCCCATGAAGAGGTTGTTGCCCAGCTCATAAAAGAATGCGACAATGCTCTTGCTAAGGTAAAGAAACTAAAGAAGGAGAAGATTGACTTTGGGGATGCTCATGCTAGACTCTCAGAGAAGTTTGAGAAACTTGACATTGCCCACAAGGCATTGGAGAGTGAACACTCTACTCTAAACGAGTCTCGTGATCAGCTCCAAACTCAATTGGACAAGTATGATATGCCCAACACCTCCACTCCATCATGTGGACATGGAGATATTGTTGAAGAAAATGCAAGGCTAAAAGAAGAACTTGTAAAGGGATCTCAACATAAAGGTAAAGAAGTCCTAGATGAGGTGCTTAGCAAGCAAAGGACAAACAATGGAAAAGAAGATCTTGGTTATGTTCCCAAGACAAAGAAAAAGAAGAAGAATAATAAGAAGAAGAGCAAAATTTCTCAAACTAATGACAAGGCTAACTATGTTGGTTTTGCAGGGGCTAATAATCCTAATTATGAATTATTTTGTGATAATTATGGTGATGTCTATGCTATCTATGTAGGTCCATTTGATAGTTACATATCTTGGTCTATTTGGGTTCCAAAGACCCTTGTCACTAACATGATAGGACCCATTAAAAAATGGGTACCTAAAACCAAGAAGTAACTTTCTTGCAGGGCTATGCTTCCGGTGGGTCCAAATGGGTGCTCGATAGCAGGTGCACTAGTCATATGACCGGAAGCAAGGAGATCATCTTGGATATGCGAGAAAACCATGATCACATAACCGTCTCCTATGGTGACAAGTCAAAATCTGAGGTATTGGGTCTTGGAAAAGTTGTGGTTGCTCACGATATCTCTCTCTTGGACATCATGCTTGTTGAGACCCTCGGTTACAATTTACTTTCAGTTCATGCCCTTGGTAAGATGGGCTTTGCAGTTTTCATTGATGGTGATTTAGTGGTACACTTTTGGAGCAAGTCTCTAAAGGTCGCTTTCATGGGATATGTCAAAAATGACCTGTATGTGGTGGACTTCTCAGGTAAAACCACTATAGGTCCGATGTGTCTCTTTGGAAAGGCCGACACAGGTTGGCTTTGGCATCACCGACTAGCCCAGGTTAATATGAGAACTTTGCAAAGTCTTCACAAGGGTGTCCACATCCTTGGACTAAAAGAAAATGTTTCCTTTGCCAAATATCGTGTTTGCAGGGCTTGTGTTGAAGGAAAAATGCATGAATCTCCCCATCGACGGAAGACCATTATTTCATCAACAAGGATTTTGGAGCTCCTTCATGTGGATCTCTTTGGTCCTCCATCTCATGCAAGCCTTGGTGGGAAGAAATATTGCCTTGTGATTGTCGATGATTACTCAAGATACACATGGGTCTATTTCTTCAAGTTGAAGAGTGAAACTCAACAAAAAATCATCGATTTTGCCAACAAAGTTCAACGTCAACACAATGTCCCTATATTGGCAATTAGAAGTGATAACGACTCTAAGTTCAAGAACTACACTTTAAGTGAATTTTTCTAAGTGAAGAGGGGATAAGACACCAATATTCCGCTACATACACCCCTCAACAAAATGGTGTAGCCGAGAGGAAGAACCGGACTTTAATGGATATGGCAAGACCAATGTTGGCTGAGTTCAAGTCACCATATAATTTCTGGGCTGAAGCAATTTCTACACATGAAGAGTTGAATTACTTTGAACGCAACAAGGTTTGGAAATTAGTAGAGAAGCCCAAGGATTGCCGCAATGTTATCGGCACAAAGTGGATCTTTAAAAATAAGCAAGATGAAAATGGAATTGTTGTAAGGAACAAGGCAAAACTCGTGGCACAAGGCTATTCCCAAGTTGAGGGCATCGACTTCGGAGAGACTTATGCTCCTGTGGCTCGTCTTGAGTCCATCCGTATCCTTCTTGCTTATGCTGCTCATAATAATTTTAAATTACAGCAAATGGATGTTAAGACTGCTTTTCTTAATGGACCTCTACATGACTTGGTATATGTAAAGCAACCCCCGGGATTGAGGATCCTAATTTTCGAACCATGTCTACAAACTCGATAAGGCACTCTATGGCCTTAAACAAGCCCCACGTGCGTGGTATGAGCACCTTAAAGAGCTTTTGCTAGACCGTGGCTTTGAAGTTGGGCAGATCAATCCCACTCTTTTTACTAAGAAGGTTAAGGGGGAGCTTTTTGTATGCCAACTATATGTAGACGACATTAACTTTGGCTCTACTAATAAAGCTTTTAATTATGAATTTTCAAAGCTTATGACTGACAGGTTTGAGATGTCTATGATGGGGGAGTTACGGTTCTTTCTTGGATTTGAGATCAAACAACTTAGAGAAGGAACCTTCATAAATCAAGAAAAGTACATCCAAGACATGCTCAAGAGATTCAAGATGACGGATCTTAATGGCGTCGCCACCCCGATGCAAACTAAATGTCATCTCAAACTCAATCCTCACGGTAAAGATGTGGACCAAAAGGTATAGCGGTCCATGATCGGCTCTCTTCTTTACCTCTGCGCATCTAGACCCAATATTGTGTTGAGTGTAGGTGTGTGTGCAAGGTATCAAGCAGCTCCTAAATAAAGCCACTTAGTGGCGGTCAAGAGGATCTTCCGATATTTAGTTCATTCCCCTAATTTTGGTTTATGGTATCCCAAGGGCTCCAATTTCTCTCTATGTGGCTATACTGATTCAGATTGGGCTGGTGATAAGGATGATTAGAAATCAACTTCTGGAGCTTGTCAATTCTTGGGAAGGACTTTGGTATGTTGGTCTTCTAAAAAGCAGAATTGTATATCTCTCTCCAACGCCGAGGCCGAATATGTGGCTGTTGCTAGTGCATGTACACAATTATTATGGATGAGGCAAACTTTAAAGGAATACGATGTCAATTGTGACAAAGTGCCTCTTTTTTGCGATAATGAAAGTGCAATCAAAATTGCGTACAATCCAGTGCAGCACACAAGGACAAAGCATATTGAGATTCAGAATCATTTTATTCGGGACCATGTTGCTCGAGGTGATATTGATCTATGTTTTGTCAGCACGAAGAACCAACTTGCCGATATTTTCACAAAGCCACGTGATGAAGCAAGGTTTTGTTACTTGAGGAATGAGCTAAATATCGTTGATTCAAGGAGTTTGTCTTGATTACCCATGCACTCACTCTTATACCTCATCCTAACTTGGTCTAGGTGTGGGCATGGATATAGGGGGAGTGCTGTCCTAATTGATTGGGCTAACCCCCCCCATAATGCCGAAAGAAAGTAAAATGATTTCTCTTAATATCATTATGTGATATGTGAGCTTTTTGATGAGTTTTGGTCATGAACCCAAGATATATCTTCACGGTGTCATACCGTGCACTCCAACAAGGTGGCCTCGACCACCGCCCTCTTCTGTGAGAAGAGTTGGTTCTATGTGGATCTTTTTGGTTTTTACTGCTCATCTTGTGTGCTTATGGAAATCACACTCAATTTTGGCCTTTCATTGTTCCGTTTCTTGCAATCTTGAGTGTGTAGTACCATCTCAGTTTGGTTGTCTAATCCCAAGCCTCTCTCTATCTCTAAGCCATCTCTTCTATCACACAAGTCCTTTGTTCACACTTGTGAGGGTTTTGTTTGGGGACACGCGGGCCTGAACCTGTGTATAACATGAATTCAGATTTTAGGCCGGATAATCCGACCCTGGAGGCTGTAGTATTTTAAGGACTAGGAGTCGGGGGGAAGGGCTCACAAAGAGTAGTTCTTCTTCCCTGACCCCCTCCCTCTCCCCAGCCGCCGCCTGCCGCCCCCACCCTCCCCGGAGACTTCTCGGCCACCGGATTCTCCGAGCCTCCCCTGAATCTTCTTCTCCGAGCCTCCGGGTACCTTCTCCTCCACGTTCTTCCTTCAATGAGTGAGGGTAACTCCCTCTCTCCCCATATTTTGAGTTGATGTGTCACTTGTTGGTGGAACGTGGACTAGAAGGTTGTTATTTCGTGTAGAGATTGTAGTCTTGCAATTCCTAAGTCCAATCTATGTTTTTGCATTCAATCTAGGCGAATCTGAAAATTTGTGCCAGGGCCGGATTATCCGCCCCTGGCCAGGCCGGATAATCCGGCCTAATAGAGTCAAACCTGCTATAGATTTCTGTGGATTCTTTGCATTATGTATGTTTGGACTATGGACTGTTTTCCTACTATTTCTACTGCCTCTCCCGGACTTGTGTGTGTGCTTATCCCCCTGCTATCCATCTTATTCGTTTCACAAGTGGTTCTAGTGCTCCCAAGACCTAGAAGCGCCGTCCTCGTGGCCTCTATTTTTGGGACGCCAGTGAGGGTGGTATCGTGGATGAGGTTGAACTGAGGAGAAGGAAGAAAGTGGCTGACCGCATGGCTAAACATGCAAAGAGGGATAGGAGCAGGAAGGGTGTGTCCAAGAAAAAGGGAAAGGAACCAAAGATTAACTACAAGAAGATGGATGCTGTTACTTACTCTTCTATTCACCACTGTGATTTGTTTGCTGAATCAGCACAAGATACTGAGTTGGTGACTCCCACTTTTGGTGTGCTGACCAAAAGTCTATTTATGAAGATGTTTATGCTCAGCAAAAGATTCGTCCTATGCATCCCCAGATTATTGCTGAGGCCATGGAAAAATCTCAACTTGTTGATGCTATGTATGTGACTGAGAGGATGGGGCTGCACCATCTCATGGCTCTTCAATGTTCCTATGACTCCGAGGTAGTGAAGCAATTCTTCTCCACTTTGATCATTTGTTGTGATGAGCAACGCACCATGAAGTGGATGACTCGTGACATGCCAATGCAAGCTGATTTTCGGGTTTTTGTTGGGGTGCTTGGATATTCCTTCCGCAACAGGGATCGTGCTAGTGGCCATCGTATCATCACCCAACTCAAGCCCACTAAACATGTTGTCCTCTCTCCTTGCACAGTTGACAATGGTATTGTGGGTTCCTTTGCTGGTCTTTCTCCTCTGTATGCTAGCTTGGTGGGCCTCTTCCGTGACTCTATCACCCCAAGTGGAGGGAACAATGACATTATTCGTGGTCATCTGGTTCAGCTTCTAGCCTTTTCTCATGAGGTGGCATCTAATGAAGATGAGTTTGTTAATTACAAGCTGGATGTGATGGACTTTATCTATCATGAGTTGACTGATGCAATGTTCAATAGGCTCTCCATCCCGTATGCCCCTTACATTATGATGCTGATCAAGCAACTGCTTCCCACTAGAGAGTTTCACTTGATGTTGAGCATAAGGCGAAGAAAATATACAACAAGGTTAGGAAGACCTCACATCCATCTTCTTCTTCTGAGGGATTCATGAGGGATGCCCGTGCTAGTGCTCGTAGGCCCCCAGTGCCTCCTATTGCTCGTGAGGTCAAGCAGCGGAATTGGTTCCAGTGGAACATTCTTTGCATGGGGGTGGACACTCGCAAGGGGCAGTATGAGGCGTACAAGCAGTGCCACGAGATGGCCCATACTCAGCAGCTCATTCTTCACCATGTGTCCATGGCGTCAGGCAATCCCCCCAATCCTACTACTCCCACACCATATGCTCGGTAGAATTCTTCATCTGGGCTCAACTATGGAGAGCTTGTGTGTCACCTGTTTCCTTCCACGGCCACTGCTGATGACGAGGAGGAAGACACCGAGGAGCTTGAGGATGAGGACAAGGACAAGGACAAGGACGACGATGAGGACTACGAGTGATCCCTTGGGGCACTAGCATCACTCTTCTTCCTTTTTGGCGTTTCGATGCCAAAGGGGGAGATGTAGTTCTATTAGGTCTTCGTGGATTTGCATGGGTCGGGCACAAGCATTTGCACTTTATCTCTCGGTCTCTCTCTCGCTTGTGCCCATTATGCTTCTATCTTTTATTCGTGGGATGTGGTTTGATTTGTATAAGACTATGTTTATGTGTGGCTCTGGATTTATCTCGTGGATTATCCTTATGTATTCATCTATGATATTGGCTATATTGGATATCTATCTCGAGGAAGGCGTTCATAATGGTTATCATTGGGTATTCCTATACTATTTTGAGGATGGTTCTCTCTCTCTCACGATTGTATGAATATTTTGTCTATGTTCTAGTGAAATAGACTTGTACCTACTTGTGTGCATTTATATTCGAATGCCAATTTTTATTATGCACACATTGAGGGGGAGTCTTTTTCATTTGTTAAATGTTGTTGTTATTGGAGCTATCTTGCAAATCCTAGTATTGTCATCTAACACCAAAAAGGGGGAGATTGAAAGAACATTTCATGGTTCCCTGTGTTTTGTGTGTTAGATAACAATACCGTGGAGTTTCTCATGTGTGCTAAGTGTTGCAGGGAAGTGTATTTGGTGTTTGGGGGCCGGATTATCTGCCCCCATCAAGGGCCGGATAATCCGGCCTGACCATCTTGGCCAGGACTGGTCGCGTGTGAGCTTCTGTCCGAGGGCGGATTTCCCCCGAACAATCCGTAGTTGGGGCGGATTTCCCCCAGCTGGATAATCCATCTTTCCTCTAGGGCCAGATAATCCGCCCCCCAGGGAAAATGGCCAAAGGAGCATCGGCGTGAGCTTCTGTCTGGGGGCGGATTTTCCCCCGGACAATCAGTTGCTAGGGCGGAGTTTCCCCCAGCCGGATAATCTGGCCCCAAATTGCTCCAATGGCTCCATATGGACAGGGGCATAAAAGCCACATCCACCCCTCCTGTCCGAACTCTTGATTCATTCAAAAAAGATCAGACCTGTTGCAAAAGCTCTCACCCAAGATCTCCCACTTCAACCACCCGAAGGCTTCGATCTTTGGGGGAATTGAAGGAGGAGACATCATTCATCGTCATCACGAATCAAGCGCTTCAACTCCTCTCCATTCACTTGGAGAATCCCCGATCTAGTATTCTTGTTAATATCTAGATCTTGAGTTTCGTTATTGATAACAATTGTTCTTGTGGCAACTTGTTGTCATTACAGGAGCCTCCAATTCAGTTGTGGAGTTGTGCCCCGCTAGCTGTGTAAAGGCGCCGGTTCCCACCTCGAAGGGTTCCAATAGTGGAAAGGTGGATCAGGCCTTTGGTGGTGAGATCCATCGGAGAACAGGGTGAGGCCTATTGTGGCATGGTGGTCTTAGTACCGTCCACCCCTCCAATGAAGATGTACTTCCCTTAACAAGGAAGGAACTGCGGTAAAACAAATCCTGTGTCTCTGCATGCTCCACTATGGTTTCCTCGTTCCTCACTCTTACTCATCGTTACTCGCTAGTAGTTAGGTCATATAGGGAAATTCTACATAGTCGCATATCTAGAGAATTTACCTTTTGTGTCAAGCCTAAAATTGAAAAATCATTAAAATTTGAAGTCGCACCTATTCACCCCCCTCTAGGTGCCCATATGATCCATTTCAATACCTTACATTTCATTATGGCTACACCAATAATCATCAGCGGAACTTCATCAAGCGTAGATCCCGAGCCATGCATTAATCTACATGCAGCTGACTAGGAGAACGTCCTAGCTCGCATAGTCGTCAACTTCATCCTCTTCTCGATATCTGGCCAAGTTATTAGCCAAGGACAATGCTAGTGAGTAATTTGAATGTACTCGCAAACCACCTTAAGAGAATAATAATAATAAGAGGATATGCAATATGGCTGTGGTAGTAGGAGGGCTCCAAGAGAGGTTCTTTTCTCAAATAGTTTCTCTTGTAGATATAGCACCTACATATCTTTGTTGAAAACTTTTCTAAACCCTTTTTGGAAACCTTTTTGATTTTTTTTGGAAATCACTAGGATTGGGTCACCCATTTGTTCCTCCTTCCGGTCATCTCATGACCAACTCCTTTCCTTCCTTTCGACCATCACATGGTCACAACATTTCCAAAGCCCTTTTCTTTTCCGAAGTTCGTTTTGAAATAAAAACCATCACCTCTCTACAACAACCTTCCCAACCGTCCATGACCGTGGACACGGCTATTCTAATAGATTTAAACTCTGTAGAGGTCGTACACTTTACCCACACCAACCGAGTACCCTGCCCTGATCCATACCGATCGTGGGTCGAGTAACCGATCAAGACTCTCTAAATGCCACTCTAGTATAGGCCCTACCCTATGAGTTGTTCCTCTCAACACCGGGACGTCGGGTCCACAGACCAACCGGAGCTCATTCTGACTCCTCCAGAGTGGGCACTTTCAATGAGAGGCTCATAGTATCCCTTGGTCACTCGCATGGGTGATCCTACTCCCTCCAGGTGACTGTCTAACAGTAGACCTTTTTTGTAAAGGAAGCCCAGGATTAGAGAGAGATGATCCCCCTTCAGGAGTTATGATAATTCCCACACCAGAGTAGCAAACTTCAAGTCCAGCTCTGTCCCAATCTAGAGTAATGTGGTTGCATAGGTTAATTGTTCTAACAAAACTACAAAGAACCAGGTGTGTTTTCGTAAACCTTTTTCCTCCATCTTTAAGCATTTTGTAAAACAAAAACCTTTTTATTTTCTCAAACTTCTCTTGGTAGGTCAAACCTCACCAAGGTTTTCCATTTTGTAAAACTTTTTTAGGGGTCTTCCCATCCTCTAGTTTTGATTCGGCTAAAATGGGGTCTCCAAAGGGGTATGGTGTTATACATCATCTACCATACTAGGGTCAAGTAGGTGTCATCAAGGGGGTTACTTAATAGTACAAAAGTGTAATGGTTTGGTGGAGCCAAGCCACTACCAGATACAAATCATCATAGTATAAAACAATGTAGTTTTATAAAAAGTAGGTAAAACATGCATAAGTAAAACAGTAGGACAAGGCTTATGAGCAAGAAGGTGGCTTGCCTGAGATCAGAAAACTGGCAATATATGTCCCTGGACTTCTTCTTAGAAATCCATAACATCCAAATAATAACAATCTTCTTCGGGCCTTCGATATAATCGCAACTATCGTCGTCCAAGAGGATACATGCAAGCAAACAGAGCCACAATCAACACAAGGCATACAATTTCAATACAGCAAGAAAACATTCAACACACTTGCATTTCAGTAGGTTTTGATAGATTGAGATAGTAGCAATTGGAATTACTTAAATTGCCTTTGTGGAAATTCCTTTAGGATTTAAATGCTAAATACCACCTAATGAAGGGGTTTTGAACTAAGGCTTGGGTATGTATGATATCAATGTACAAAAATGATATCAATAGGTAGTTATTGGAATAACAAGACCAACACAAGTGGTTTCATGATTTTATCAATTTTCCTTAATTAGTTATGATTTTTCTAGTGGAAATAACAATAGTTTAGGTGAATAAATCACCAGAAAATATCCATAAGCCACATAAATTAGTGCTCAGAGTATTTTATGTATAATTGAGTTTGTGATTTTTGAGAGTTTGATTCATCTCAAAATAATTACAGAATGCCCTTGGGAAATTCCCAAAGTTAATTTTGTAGTCAATTTGTCTTTTTGGCCAGATTTATTTTATATGTCCAAATGACATGAGACTAAGGGTAGTTGATAGGTATTGCAAATACCTTCCATCAGCAACTGGAATCATCTTATTTGGAGTTACCAAGCTTCAGCTAGGATTTATATAGTGGAAAATACCCTAGTCAGAAGTATTTAATTCATTAAAATTCAACAGAGGATCAATAATTCTTGAAAACCTGGGATTTGTTTAATATTGATGTATCACATCATTGAGCTTTGGAATTAGGTCAATAACAAATTTGGTTTGGTCCAGAGAAAATCCTAAAGGTAGATTAGGGCTATTTTTGTTATTTTTGCTATTGGAAAAATAGGAAGCAAACTAGGGTGTGGTCAAGTCAACATGCAAGGTATAAGGGATACCTTGCAGTACAAAAGGTTTCATTCTATTTGAAGTTGTAAAACTGCCCAGAGAATTTATGGAGTGTAAAAGATACATTTCAGTTGGTTAAATACCAGAAAACATTGAGTTAGTATTTGGGCTAGGTCTTGGTTCTGCATGTTAGGGCAAACACTTGAGCACGTGGAAAAATTTACACCTTGGCCATACTGAACATATTTAATTTTCAAAAGGATTTAAGTTGTATTCTGTAGATCTCGAGAAAATCAATAAAAGGGAGAGGAGATCTAGGCCGCATCTAAGGAAGAGTTGGGCCAAGGAGGGGAATCGTCCCAACGGTGCCTACAGGAGAGCGCGTGGGGCAGGATTTGAATCCCTGATAGCGGGGCCTGCCAGTCAGCGACTAAAGAGCACTGAAGCACTACATGTCAATCCCAGCCGTCCGAGAAAAGGAGGATCAACGACGCGGGCTGGCTAGTCCTCGAGAAAGACAACCGCGCGAGTGGCGAAACCCTAGATCGCTGGAGCTGGACGGGGCGCTTACCAGAGGTCGTGCCGATGATGGGGAGGCGTGGAGGCGACGTGGTGTTCAACGGTGACCCCAGAGAGGGGCGGCAAGGGCAGGTTCGATGTCGGAGTGATCCTCACGCGCGATCGTCCGAGAGTGAGCTTGTCAGAGCAGCTCGGTGCCACCGGTGGAGTAGTTCCTAGGCAAGAAAAGGGGTGGGTTAGATTCTGGGGAGCATGGGGATCTTGGGGAACTGACATGCAGGAGCAGAGGGGGTGGAGAAGAGAGCCCACACGCTAGATCTTGAAGGTGGCCGAGAGGGGGAGCTCGGGAGCTCGCCGGTTAAACCTCTAGGGTCCATGCTGAGCAAGAAGGAGGGCATGGTTAGTTGTAGAGGAGTGAGGAGGTTCTAAAAATGCAACATGCAGAGGTAGGGGAAGGAAGGTGGGGGAGCTATGCTCACCTCTTTGCCATGACCGAGAGTGCTTTTTCCTTCTCTCTCAATTGAACCAGAGCAAGGGGAGGGGCATGGAGCCTAGGGAAGGTGAGTGAGGGCCAGGGGATGCAAATGAGAGGCAGACGCGAGCTATAAGGGCCTCTAGCCTTTTATTCATAGGAGGGAAGGTGTATGGTGGACAAAGTCCATGGGAGGGCTTGGTGGGGGTACTGGCTCGTGATAGGTCATCAGGGGTGGTGGAGAGGGGTGATGGGGAGCCCTGGGTCGAGCAGGGGACAGAGAGTGGTAGGTCTACTGCTGCCAAAGTTTTAAAGGGTATGCTATGTTGCTTGTCTCTCTCTCAGTTCCAAACATAAGAGACAAAGAGAGGGGGAAGCTATAGTGGTCGTGCTACAGTGATGATCGACCAGAGCAGAGGTGGGTGCTATGCAAGCTTGCTTGGCAAGGTTAGATGGAGGGTTGGTGTGGTTTAAAACATGAATTTGAATAATTTCTAGTTTTGGCCGAAATGATGATCATGAAGGAAGTTTCAAAACTTGGTCTTGACAAGATGGTGAAATGGTACTGGTGTGTAGATAGGGTCAATGCATAACCCTAGGAATTAATTGGGATTTTTAGAGGATTTTAAGTCCCCTTAAAATCATTTATTCAATAAGTGCAGAAGTAGTTTATAGAAGCTCATTTGATATTTTTACATCGGACAAGGTTGGTTTTTGGTGTGAGATGGTCCAAGATATGAATTCACACTATGGGGATTTTTGCCAAGATTTATTGATGAATAAAAGTATTTAATGTATTTATTTTCTTGTTTCTACCATTTAAAATGGGCAAAGAGAATTATTAAAACTCTTCAAAAATATTTGTTTTTGAATTGGGAAGATAGGGTATGATATATAGTCCTCAATTTTTTCCTAAACTTGGCAAATTCTTTTGGGTAAATACGAACTTTCTTTTATTGAGGTGGTTTTGAGATTTTTGTAAAAGAAAGGATTTAATAGTTTTTGGGCCAAAACAATTATTGGTAATATTTGATAAATTTATATTTCCAAGGTATATGATGTAAACAAATTGTATCTATCATTTTAAACGTTGGGTTTTGAGAATCCCACTTGATTTTGGTAGGAAACAAGGGATAAAGGATCTAGGGTGATGTTATTTTGATACCATCAAAACATGGTTGGATCTTGGAGCTCAGAGCTCCCCTTGGATCATGGAATATATGTATGGATAGAACAAGTGATGTAGATCACCATGGTACAAGAATTTTAGCTCTATCATGCTTGAGTTCTCCAAGAATTTATTTCAAAATTTGAATAAAATAAGCCTGCCAAAGCAGATTATCAAATGACCTTTGAAACCTTGTGGGTTTTGGGAGCACAAGGATCCATTTGGAACAAGTGAGGTAGGCATTGTAAGACCTTTATGAGTAGATCACAACCATGCAAAGAGGTGGTCCAAGGAATGTAGGATGAAGGTGTGAGCTTCTGACCAAGTAGGGTAGTTGATAAGATTTGCAGAAAAAGTTATTTTCTTGCCTGCAAAACCATCAAGAACAAGTGGTTTAAAAGGTGATCTTTCCAAGGAAAAGAGTGGGACTTGGTAGTCCTTATGATGGTCTACAAGATGGTTTACGTGCATTACCAAAAATGCACAAGGGTTGATAAGGAGAGGCATTCAAAGAAGTGATGTTGAAACAGTTCCCAGACTTGGTCAAATTTAGCAGATTTAGGGTTTTTGACTAGAATAGTAGTGGGGATGTTTTTGATGGGTTTCAATGAATGAAGGCATCATAAAGTTGATGATGTTGAAGTGTATATTGAGTATAATATATCCATGCTTGATATTGGTCTTCATTGACTTGGAAACTGATGACCCACAAGTATAGGGGGTGTATCGCAGTATTGTCGATAAGAGTGTCGAACCCAACGAGGAGCAGAAGGTGCTGGCTAGTGGTATGGATCAGGAATTCTCTGCAAATACTTAGCAAACGGATTTTTTGGGGTTTTTGATAAAGCAAGTAAACAAAGTACGAGTAAATAAAAGACAGTGGGAATAAATGCAGCAAGTGGCCCAATCCTTTATGCAGCAAAGGACAAGCCGTTGTATTACTTAAGATGACCAAACGTTCTCGAGGACACATGGGAAGACTGTCAAGTGCTTTCGCTTCATATAGTTGATTAATCTTCTTTAGCTTGCTAAGTGTTGTGTGGGTGAACCTGTGCTAATGTACTGCCCCATCCAAGACTAATACATACTTGTGATTATACCCCTTGCAAACATCTGTAAGTACAAGAAAGTAATTAAGGTAGAAACCTAACCACAGCTTTAAACTCTAAGACCCTTACGTCCCTTGTGCAATGGTTTCCTAACGGGGGTTCACTTTTCTGTCACTCCGGCAACCCCTACGATTAGTAGCCAAATACACAATGCATTCCCTAGGCCCATATAGGTGAAGTGTCATATAGTCGACGTTCACATGACACCACTAGAAGAAGTACACCACAACTTAAATAACAATCTATTGAATCTTTCTCAACACAACTCCACTACTAACAACAAGACTTCTCCCATGTTCTCAAGAACAAAAGGAACTACTCACAAGACATCATATGGATCATGATCAGAGATGGAATAATGATGTATAACAATATGAACATAAATTATAATTCAATGGTTCACTCAATAGAATCAACTACAAAGAGTAATCAACATCGGGAAAGTTTCCCCTATGAACTATGCAAGATTCAACGCAATTGTTACAGCAATATGGAGATGGTGACGAGGGTGCTAATGGTGATGATGGTGGTGATGATGATGATGATGATGATCCCGATGAAGTCCAACTTGATGGTGGTGTTGATGGCGACGATCTCCCCTCTCCGGGAAGGAATTCCCTCGACAGAAATCTGTCTGCCGGAGAGATCTTTCTCTCTCGGTGTTTTCCGCCCCGCAGAGGCGGCGAAATCTTTCTGTGGTCGCTCCCCCAGTCTTAGGGTTTCGGGAGGTTGATATATGCCAGAGGGGAGAGGCTGGAGTGGGCCAGGGTGGCCACACCACCTCCAGGCGCGGCCTAGGCCTGCCCGCACCATGGGGTGGTGTGGGCCCCCTGTGGCCCACCTCCACTCCATCTTCTGGCATCCTTAGTCTTCTGAAAAATAGGATTTTCCATATATTTTCCTAGATTTTCTGATCTTCGTGAATTTTGCCTCCAAACAGCACCTTTTCCATCAGAATCCTGACTGCAGCGGCCCATGCTCCAAAAGTCATCAACCATGCAAAAATAGATGAAATAACATAAGTATCACCTCTCAATACAAAATATATCAATGAATAATAGTGAATTGACATAGAATAGTGATGCAAAATGGATGTATCAGAAACTTCTGGAATGGATCACTTCAGCATTGATCTGGTTAAGGGTTTTAGATGATCACCTAGTGGCTAGAGAGCAGATTCATCTTGGTTAACTTGTTTAGGGTTGCCACCCTTGGATTATATAGATGCTAGATTATGAGCTCCTAGGGTAGCTCATACTAGTTCCTAAGCAAACAAGTCAGGCAACAGATCAAGGCAATTCATCTTAACAAGCAACTTAAGCAATTACTAGAGTTACCATCAAGTCTAGCTTGAGGTAAGGATGGGTATTTTGAAATGTTGGAGTTTGAATGAGGTGAGAGTCCTTGGTATCTCTACCAAGAGTAGAAATCAAAAGCTTTATAAAAGGTTTTAGAGAAACCTAGAGGTAAGAGTATTTTGAAGATTCTGTCTTTGAAAACATAGGAAGATTATAACACATGGATCTCCATAACTTTGTCACTAGAAGCTAATAAAATAGTTAGGGTTGCAAAGGCATCTTGGCTTAGGTTTTGAAATGCCAGAACATTTGAGAATATGTGAAATGAGCTAGGATAGTTTTGTTAAATAGTTTTTGTCAACTGGTGTTGAGGTTGTTAGAATACGGATACATATATGTATATGAGATAGACTAGGACTCTAAGATCATCTTGTACTCCAAGTCTACCTACCCTTGTAATTCTTTATACCCCCACGAGGGTCAAATCAATACACCAAAATATTAGGGATTCAATATTTTCCACATGGTATCACAGCGGGTAGCCTCACGGTGCCGATCCTAGGTTCTTCCACCACTTCCTCAACGCGCCGCCCCCGGGGAGATTACTCCTCGGGGGCGCGGCGCCCGGTCTCGATCAAAGATCGGATCGGTTCTTTAGATTAATTCTAGTTCTTAGACAAGATCCAATTTTTGAGTTTCCTAGTTCGTAGATTAGATTCGATAGCCGCAAATAAATCCCTATTAGATTGGTACCCTCTGTTGTGTAAGATTGGGCTTACGACGGCAAGCGCAAAAGTTTCGGTGGCTACGGCGGCAAGATGACGCAGCGACGAGGGCTCCAAACGATATACGCGTGCCCTAGGCGCCCAGCCAGACGCGATGACGGCAGCGGACACACACGCGGCCACGTACGAGCTGCACCTCGTCGGAACAAGCTAGGTGTCCACGCCAGTCACAGAAACAGGCCATGCAGATCCTCAACGTGCGACAGTGCATAAGGGCGGAGTGCACAGCTGCACACCTGGCCAGCATCATCACGTGGGCTCCTCAACTTCAAGGACAATGATTTTGGGTGTGTGCGTGTAGCTTCTCAAATATCAATATGAACATGAGGCTGTACCGATCGCCCACAACCTTCTGCTACGACTTTGAGTCCCGTGCTTTACCGACAATCTTCAACTACGATCGGACTCTACGCCGCCTCATCCGAGCCATCTGCAACGACTTAATCAGAATCAAGTACGAAATTGAGCTGTATGATTATCAGGCTACAAATCAAATCTTCGTCGATTACATCCACGAAGAAGTGACATCAACATCATTCACACGTCAGGCCGGTGTGGAACACAACTTCATCGACTTCTCATGTACAACACGACATCGACATCATCATCGCCACAAGGGACGCCTTCAAGCGACGATCTATGTCACGCCTTCTACAATATCGCCGACACATCATCGCCAAGGTCTACATCAACGCGGTCTTCATCAACATCTTCGTCAACACACATCGCCGCCGCCGCTACATCGTCCACACGATGGACATACAACTACGACGCCCTCTGACAGTACACGTACTGCAAGGCACGATGACGGCATGGCCGCGTCCACGACCCCGACGACGGCATCGACCGCGTCCACGACACCGACGACTGTATCAACAAACCGGCGTCATAATTGTGATGCCCCTACGACCACGCATATAGTTCTGGCAAAACCGTGTGTGCTTGGTGACTGCCTCTAGTCCTGGCAAAACTGGTGGTCTCACCTATGACCGCGTCCGCAAGACGCCCCCGACGGTACCTTTACAAGGTGTAAAACATCCACAACTGCAGCTTCGTCAACAACAACAACAAAAAAAACGCGCAATGTTTTGCACCTTCGGCAATGGCGGCCACACAACATACGACGATTACGACATTGACCACACCCACCTCGACCATGGCTACATCACGATCGGCTACCGTGACATCGACATCAAGAACAACGTCTACAGCAACTCAAGAACTCCAGTCAACAGCGTCCGCGTCGTCACTTGCGTCCACGCCACTCCCGCTGTGACTGCGGGAGGAAAGAGAGGCACCAAAAGGGGACGTTGTCATCGCCCCTAGGTGCCAGCCATGATCATGTCTGTAACTACCTCGGTGAATTATGCTCCTAGTTACAAGCCTGGATGAGCGGAAATGGTTAAAATAGTACGGTGGGGCCCAAATGCCACTCACAGGTAGACCTTTCGGCCGTCCTAACCATTTCCAAACATCGGGACAAGAACGGGCGGCATAATCGGCAGGCGAAGGGATCAACTACATACACAAATGAGTATGTATGCAAGCCACCATACAACAGTCCTCAGAGCCATTCCATCTAAAAAGATGGAAATATTGCAACGCCATACGGCAAGATCCAAATATCCTAGATAGATATAATAGTTTAGGATATCTCCTCATACATCAAACATCAGAGTATCAAGCGGAAGCGGAAAACAAGATCCGAGTACGGATAAGAAGCAAATCGGCATAAGATGCCCCATAAATAAACACATCCCGCCCACAGATCTCACGGATCCCCGTTCCCGGAATCTCTACACCGAATGATCGTTGCCCACATCGTCCATCTCCTCCACCCAGTATCCATCTTGCGAGCTTACCTGTGCATCTGAATCAAACAATTTATCGTGTGAGACCCTAGGGGTACTCAGTAAGTCTTTATGCCTCTAAAGGGGACACAACCTGGGGTGACGCAATTGCAGCAAAAGTTAAACCCTAACAATTCTATAGATACTCGCTAACCATCCGCCTAACCAGAGATAGACGGATGTCCGTGAATTAATAACAACAGTTATAACAGTTATAACGGTAATATCCACAGATCCATCCTCCTCCTCGCTTACCAACGAGGAAGCGGACGAACAACCCCCCCATCCATTGGCAGTTTTATTATCCATTCCATGAGTATTGCACTATTTACTAGTCAGGTTCTTAGTCAAATTAAAAGCGGTACTTTAGTTATACTTGTCTATGATCGAGAAACTGTGCTCCAAGTCGTCCATAACCGCGGACACGGCTTTCAGAAATTTTTACCCTACAGGGGTGCACAAATAGCAACACACACTCGATCAACCTCGGAAAAACCAAATCAAAACCCAACGAGGCATTCACGACAAAGCGATCACAGGATTCAGAAATATTTCAGGGGGCCACCCCATTAAGCTACCCGCAACGAAGCTGGCCGGCTACGAGACGGACTCAAGGTTTGTGGGAACGGCTGTAAACGAATGGGAACCCGAAAGTGTGTCTGGGCTTGTCGATACAGCGAAAACGTGTCATGGCCCTAAACAGTACAGGTGCAGTACCTCGCACAATTTAAATAAAGCAGTAAAGCATGGCATAAGTACATGATAGTAAATAAAACCTCAAACTAGTTTGTGGCCCCAAGAAATAAGAATGAATCAAGCTCTGGCTCAGGGGGGTTCATAAGCCTCCCGGATGTAGATAGCGCGAATATTCAAGGAACAGGAATCAAGTACTCGGGGTCCTACGGGACACAAGTGAGCCTGAAAAACCAAATAGCAAATATGGCTCACCGATGCCACTTTCATTAGTTATCCCATTACTACTCAGATTAAGTGGTATAGGTACCTCGTTATACATCAGACACTCACATACCCTACACATGTTGTTCTATGACTCGCATGGCTCAAACAACTCCTGTAGTAATGGCTCATGGGTTGGAGGAACAAGCTTCGGTGGGGTTTAAAAGTAAAGGCTATGCAGTACTTGGGATTCAGTTTAATGCAATCGCGACTCAATGATGCAAGAATAAGATAGAGGCAATAGGTACTATATGTATGCAAGCATGTGGTAGTGCTTGCCTGGCAGCTCAGTTGAAGCGAGAGAAGGATCTGGGTAGTGCTCCTGGGTTTCTTGATATATCCCCTGCTCAGCGTCTATTCGGAGAAGAACCAAACAAGGGCCAACATAAATAAAGTGCACAAGCATATGAATAAAATGCATCAAGCAAACAATCATGCCATGATGAATGATGCACAATTTGCATGGCAATAAAGTAGCATGGCATGGGTGAGGTGTGGAATACAAGAAATAAACATTTTATTGAGTTTTAATCATATTTTATACTCAAATAAGTTGCTGTATACATTATATTTATATGATGCATGCTGCAAAACAGAACAAGGAATGCATAAACAGAAAGCTCTTGTCGAGCTGATCATTTTAGACATATTATTTGTTAAATTTGGAGTTATAAAGCCAAAGTTATTAATTAATTAAGAAAAAGGGCATTTTATTGTAATTTTAATAAACTTGGAAAATAAATTGTCCAAAATATATTTTGAAGGGCATATTTGAAATCCTCACATTTTTCTGATTTCAAAACATATATTATTTGTATTATATGGATTTATATTTGAAAAGATATTTAAAAAACAGATTTAAATGTGAATTTAAATTGAATTTGAAAGGATTTAAATTAAAACAGAAATAAACAGAAACTTTTTCTACTCAGGTTAAGTTAGCCACAGACAATGACTAGTGGGTCTAGCGCTGACTCAGCAGCACAGTGCGCAGAAAAAAGGTTTTTACACCGCGGGTTGAGCTAGCCTCAGCGACTGACGGGTGGGGCCGGGGAACACGCGGACCCACACACGGGTGCGCCAGCGGGGACGCGACACGTGGGGCATCCGTGGGAGTGCGGGTTGAGATTTAAAAAGGCTAGGGGGTGTTCTGTGAAACATGCAGAGGGGCTGACAGTGGGCTCGGTGGACCGCTGGTTAAGCAGAAAACAAAACAGAGGGGGTATTTGCAAAAGCAGCGCCCGTACTGTTCCTCTTCTCCGCGCTGGTAACCGATCGGTGCATGGCTGACGCAGGCACGGCTCGTGGGGGTTCGATCCTGGGACCTAGGGCTCGTGCGCGGAGGCGGAGCCACTGCGGTGGCCTGGGGTTGTTGCTGGGGAACGTCTGCGCGGCCAGAAAACCTTACCGCGGCACTACGGCGAGGATGCGAACGCGAGCGCGCCAGCGCAGAGAGTGCTCGACAAAAGGCTAGCGCGTACAGAGGTGGATCGGCCAGAGGGGGTTGTCTAGGAGGTGGGTTAGCTCACCGTGAGGGCGTCGGTGGAGGTGGTTCGGGCTGGGAAGCAGGGGATCGTCGACGTGGCTCGCGGACGGCGGCTAGGGTTTGGCGTCGGGCTCGGCGGGTGCAACGTCCTGGGGCTCCTTCTGCTTGGCTCCGTGTATAGGGTGACGTAGGGGAGCTCCACGACCTTCCTCGACAACCAGAGCTCCGCGCCCGCCGCCGGATTCGAAGAGTTGGTGATCGGCAGCCTCGGTGGCCGACGCAGCGGGTGTGTGGTAGGAGGGGGAGGGAGAGGGTTAGGGCACGGCCCCGGGGGATCTATGGTGGGTACGAAAAGAGAGGGAGGGTGGAGATAAGGTCGAGAGAGAGCGGGGTGCCGTGGGGGAGTGGTTAGGGGTAGAGGTGGCTTCGGCCACCTTTTCCTCCTCCCTTTACGTGCTCGGGTCGGGGCAGGAGCAGGGCGAGGTGGTGCTGGGGGGGCTGCCAGGTGGGGACGGCAGGGTCTGGTGGGGAGGCTCGGCTGGAGGGGCCCTCATGGCAGAGAGAGAAGGAGAAAGGAGGAGAGGGGAAGAGGGAGCTCCGGTTAGAGCTAGGGTTGGTTAGTGGGAGGCTCGGGCTAGGGTTTCTGCTGGGGATGGGGTAGCTAGGTGGGGCCAGGGTGACCAGGTGTGGCCGAGCTAGGTGAGAGGGGAGAGAGGCCGAGAGAGAGGGGAACTAGGGTTAGTTAGAGAGGGGCTCGGGTTAGGTTAGATGGGGGTGTGGTTTAGAGAGGATGGTAAAGAGAGAGAGGAGAGATGAGTGTATGGTTTAGGGTTTAGAGAGAGAGATTAGATGGAGTGGTTCTCTTTTGGCAAGATCAAGCATGATCATGACAAGCTCAAGCAAGATATAGCCAAAAGAGAGAAGAGAAGAAAAGGTGGTGATGGCATGGATGGAGATGGTGATGGGGTTTTAGATGCTTGCATGCATCAAGCAAGATCAAGCATAAGGGGTAGAGAGAGATATGGGGAAGATCCACTCAAAGATTCAAATAAAACCAAAAGGCTAGAAAAAAGGTGGTACTTGCATGGCCCATGCAAAACAATTAATGCCATGCTTAATCTTGTGAAAACAATAATATTTACATGGTATTATTCCTATGCATTCCCAAAAGTGGGATTAAGCCAAGCAAAAGAATTTAGAAGAAAGTTCCAGATGGAGTAGATGGAGATGATCACATTTGATTATAATTGGGACTTGCTAGTGTGTATATTCCACTAGATGTTTAATAGTCCCAAAAATACCCCAACATGATAATAACCCCAAAACAACCCATATGGAAGCTAGGGAAAAGTTCCACTCACAAGGCATGCAAAGGTGGCCATGTGGCTCTCCTCAACCAATAATGTGAAATCAATATGGTGCATAATATGAGAGCATGTGGAAATAGAATAGGATCCATCCCATCCCACATGAGCTAGAGGTAAAACCCAATAAAGTGCAAAGCCCATATTTAGTTGGATGGTGGAATTATGGGGTGAGGACAAGAAAGGTGGTGGAGTTAATAAAAGAGATGCCCCCAACTCAACTTGGGCATTAAACAATATATCAACAACCAAATACAATATCAAGAGGCAAATACAATTTACAATGCATATGAGAGAAGAACCAAATCAAAAGGGTTTTATATGATGCTCAAATGCAAGGTGGCATGATGACATGAGCATGATATAATTATGATGCAACAATTATATATAGGAAGTAGCCATTATATTACTAGACCAAGTAGCATTACAATTGTTAGACAATTGGGATGCTACAACTCTCCCCCACTAAACAGGAATCTCGCCCCGAGATTCTAGGAAGAAGAAGACACAAAGAGGGTAGGATACTTGGCACGGAGCTCATCTTCACGTTCCCAAGTGGCTTCATCAACAGAATGGTGCGACCACTGCACCTTGCAGAACTTGATGGACTTGTTGCGAGTCCTTCTTTCTGCGACTTCAAGGATTTTTGTGGGGTGTTCTTGATAAGACAGGTCTTCTTGGACATCAGAGTATCAAGCGGAAGCAGAAAACAAGATCCGAGTACGGATAAGAAGCAAATCGGCATAAGATGCCCCATAAATAAACACATCCTGCCCACAGATCTCACGGATCCCCGTTCCCGGAATCTCTACACCGAATGATCGTTGCCCACATCGTCCGTCTCCTCCACCCAGTATCCATCTTGCGAGCTTACCTGTGCATCTGAATCAAACAATTTATCGTGTGAGACCCTAGGGGTACTCAGCAAGTCTTTATGCCTCTAAAGGGGACACAACCTGGGGTGACGCAATTGCAGCAAAAGTTAAACCCTAACAATTCTATAGATACTCGCTAACCATCCGCCTAACCAGAGATAGACGGATGTCCGTGAATTAATAACAACAGTTATAATAGTTATAACGGTAATATCCACAGATCCATCCTCCTCCTCGCTTACCAACGAGGAAGCGGACGAACAACCCCCCCATCCGTTGGCAGTTTTATTATCCATTCCATGAGTATTGCACTATTTACTAGTCAGGTTCTTAGTCAAATTAAAAGCGGCACTTTAGTTATACTTGTCTATGATCGAGAAACTGTGCTCCAAGTCGTCCATAACCGCGGACACGGCTTTCAGAAAGTTTTACCCTGCAGGGGTGCACAAATAGCAACACACACTCGATCAACCTCGGAAAAACCAAATCAAAACCCAACGAGGCAGTCACGACAAAGCGATCACAGGATTCAGAAATATTTCAGGGGGCCACCCCATTAAGCTACCCGCAACGAAGCTGGCCGGCTACGAGACGGACTCAAGGTTTATGGGGACGGCTGTAAACGACTGGGAACCCGAAAGTGTGTCTGGGCTTGTCGATACAGCGAAAACGTGTCACGGCCCTAAACAGTACAGGTGCAGTACCTCGCACAATTTAAATAAAGCAGTAAAGCATGGCATAAGTATAGGATAGTAAATAAAACCTCAAACTAGTTTGTGGCCCCAAGAAATAAGAATGAATCAAGCTCTGGCTCAGGGGGGTTCATAAGCCTCCCGGATGTAGATAGCGCGAATATTCAAGGAACAGGAATCAAGTACTCGGGGTCCTACGGGACACAAGTGAGCCTGAAAAACCAAATAGCAAATATGGCTCACCGATGCCACTTTCATTAGTTATCCCATTACTACTCAGATTAAGTGGTATAGGTACCTCGTTATACATCAGACACTCACATACCCTACACATGTTGTTCTATGACTCGCATGGCTCAAACAACTCCTGTAGTAATGGCTCATGGGTTGGAGGAACAAGCTTCGGTGGGGTTTAAAAGTAAAGGCTATGCAGTACTTGGGATTCAGTTTAATGCAATCGCGACTCAATGATGCAAGAATAAGATAGAGGCAATAGGTACTATATGTATGCAAGCATGTGGTAGTGCTTGCCTGGCATCTCAGTTGAAGCGAGAGAAGGATCTGGGTAGTGCTCCTGGGTTTCTTGATATATCCCCTGCTCAGCGTCTATTCGGAGAAGAACCAAACAAGGGCCAACATAAATAAAGTGCACAAGCATATGAATAAAATGCATCAAGCAAACAATCATGCCATGATGAATGATGCACAATTTGCATGGCAATAAAGTAGCATGGCATGGGTGAGGTGTGGAATACAAGAAATAAACATTTTATTGAGTTTTAATCATATTTTATACTCAAATAAGTTGCTGTATACATTATATTTATATGATGCATGCTGCAAAACAGAACAAGGAATGCATAAACAGAAAGCTCTTGTCGAGCTGATCATTTTAGACATATTATTTGTTAAATTTGGAGTTATAAAGCCAAAGTTATTAATTAATTAAGAAAAAGGGCATTTTATTGTAATTTTAATCAACTTGGAAAATAAAGTGTCCAAAATATATTTTGAAGGGCATATTTGAAATCCTCACATTTTTCTGATTTCAAAACATATATTATTTGTATTATATGGATTTATATTTGAAAAGATATTTAAAAAACAGATTTAAATTTGAATTTAAATTGAATTTGAAAGGATTTAAATTAAAACAGAAATAAACAGAAACTTTTTCTACTCAGGTTAAGTTAGCCACAGACAATGACTAGTGGGTCCAGCGCTGACTCAGCAGCACAGTGCGCAGAAAAAAGGTTTTTACACCGCGGGTTGAGCTAGCCTCAGCGACTGACGGGTGGGGCCGGGGAACACGCGGACCCACACACGGGTGCGCCAGCGGGGACGCGACACGTGGGGCATCCGTGGGAGTGCGGGTTGAGATTTAAAAAGGCTAGGGGGTGTTCTGTGAAACATGCAGAGGGGCTGACGGTGGGCTCGGTGGACCGCTGGTTAAGCAGAAAACAAAACAGAGGGGGTATTTGCAAAAGCAGCGCCCGTACTGTTCCTCTTCTCCGCGCTGGTAAACGATCGGTGCGTGGCTGACGCAGGCACGGCTCGTGGGGGTTCGATCCTGGGACCTAGGGCTCGTGCGCGGAGGCGGAGCCACTGCGGTGGCCTGGGGTTGTTGCTGGGGAACGTCTGCGCGGCTAGAAAACCTTACCGCGGCACTACGGCGAGGATGCGAACGCGAGCGCGCCAGCGCAGAGAGTGCTCGACAAAAAGGCTAGCGCGTACAGAGGTGGATCGGCCAGAGGGGGTTGTCTAGGAGGAGGGTCAGCTCACCGTGAGGGCGTCGGTGGAGGTGGTTCGGGCTGGGAAGCAGGGGATCGTCGACGTGGCTCGCGGACGGCGGCTAGGGTTTGGCGTCGGGCTCGGCGGGTGCAACGTCCTGGGGCTCCTTCTGCTTGGCTCCGTGTATAGGGTGACGTAGGGGAGCTCCACGACCTTCCTCGACAACCAGAGCTCCACGCCCGCCGCCGGATTCGAAGAGTTGGTGATCGGCAGCCTCGGTGGCCGACGCAGCGGGTGTGTGGTAGGAGGGGGAGGGAGAGGGTTAGGGCACGACCCCGGGGGATCTGTGGTGGGTACGAAAAGAGAGGGAGGGTGGAGATAAGGTCGAGAGAGAGCGGGGTGCCGTGGGGGAGTGGTTAGGGGTAGAGGTGGCTTCGGCCACCTTTTCCTCCTCCCTTTACGTGCTCGGGTCGGGGCAGGAGCAGGGCGAGGTGGTGCTGGGGGGGCTGCCAGGTGGGGACGGCAGGGTCTGGTGGGGAGGCCCGGCTGGAGGGGCCCTCATGGCAGAGAGAGAAGGAGAAAGGAGGAGAGGGGAAGAGGGAGCTCCGGTTAGAGCTAGGGTTGGTTAGTGGGAGGCTCGGGCTAGGGTTTCTGCTGGGGATGGGGTAGCTAGGTGGGGCCAGGGTGACCAGGTGTGGCCGAGCTAGGTGAGAGGGGAGAGAGGCCGAGAGAGAGGGGAACTAGGGTTAGTTAGAGAGGGGCTCGGGTTAGGTTAGATGGGGGTGTGGTTTAGAGAGGATGGTAAAGAGAGAGGAGAGATGAGTGTATGGTTTAGGGTTTAGAGAGAGAGATTAGATGGAGTGGTTCTCTTTTGGCAAGATCAAGCATGATCATGACAAGCTCAAGCAAGATATAGCCAAAAGAGAGAAGAGAAGAAAAGGTGGTGATGGCATGGATGGAGATGGTGATGGGGTTTTAGATGCTTGCATGCATCAAGCAAGATCAAGCATAAGGGGTAGAGAGAGATATGGGGAAGATCCACTCAAAGATTCAAATAAAACCAAAAGGCTAGAAAAAAGGTGGTACTTGCATGGCCCATGCAAAACAATTAATGCCATGCTTAATCTTGTGAAAACAATAATATTTACATGGCATTATTCCTATGCATTCCCAAAAGTGGGATTAAGCCAAGCAAAAGAATTTAGAAGAAAGTTCCAGATGGAGTAGATGGAGATGATCACATTTGATTATAATTGGGACTTGCTAGTGTGTATATTCCACTAGATGTTTAATAGTCCCAAAAATACCCCAACATGATAATAACCCCAAAACAACCCATATGGAAGCTAGGGAAAAGTTCCACTCACAAGGCATGCAAAGGTGTCCATGTGGCTCTCCTCAACCAATAATGTGAAATCAATATGGTGCATAATATGAGAGCATGTGGAAATAGAATAGGATCCATCCCATCCCACATGAGCTAGAGGTAAAACCCAATAAAGTGCAAAGCCCATATTTAGTTGGATGGTGGAATTATGGGGTGAGGACAAGAAAGGTGGTGGAGTTAATAAAAGAGATGCCCCCAACTCAACTTGGGCATTAAACAATATATCAACAACCAAATACAATATCAAGAGGCAAATACAATTTACAATGCATATGAGAGAAGAACCAAATCAAAAGGGTTTTATATAATGCTCAAATGCAAGGTGGCATGATGACATGAGCATGATATAATTATGATGCAACAATTATATATAGGAAGTAGCCATTATATTACTAGACCAAGTAGCATTACAATTGTTAGACAATTGGGATGCTACAATGTCCACGCAGGTGATGATGACACGGAGGTGAGGAGGGATAAAATCCATGAGTACTCTTTAAGTACTCGCAAACTACCACTAACAAGTAGGATAGTTCTAGTAAGAATGCTAAACTCTAAGTTTATTTGTAAAGTTAAGTTTGAAACCTAAGCTGAGTTCAGAAGCAAAGAAAGATAAAATAAAGTTTGAAAACACCTAAGTGGGAACTTAATCATCATAGTCACAACCCTGTTGTGGTCGAGTCATGTCACAATTCATTTCATAAGTCATTTTGAAAACATCTGACAACGGAACAGTATGGCCACTCCAACTATCCATAACCGCGGATGCGGTTATTCGAATAGTTTGACACTCTGCAGAGGTAGTACACTTTCACCACAAGATTCGATACATCTGTCAGGGATAACCCTAAATCATCATACTTAGTATGCAGATAATCAAACATAACCTTTCCTTTACACACTCTAGTATAAGCACCTATCCTATGAGTATGGCCTCCCAACCATGACCATCTGTCATCTTGGGCACTACATAGGTGGACAACATTGAGAGGTAGCCTCAGCTCAACCTCTCCCACGAGGGAACTAATACTAATACATATAAACTTCCGGCTAAGCCTTACCCAATTCAGGTATTGTGGTTGTACGGTAAAATTGGAATGGTATCGCATCCGAACCCAACCATCAGTTTTGAAAAAGGGCTAAGGCTCATGCCTCAACATTTTCATCATCATAAACCATTTGTGTTTCTCAACACATGTCAAAGCATCTCAATAGAATGACTCATCATTCCAAGGTTTTCACAAATCATTTTCACCAAGTATTCCCATCTAAAGTGAATCAAGTTTTGGTTTAGCTCTAAACTACTAAGTTAAGAGTGTTCACTAATGTGGGATGCTAATCTCAATCTCATGCCATAGAATGACATCTAAGCTTAACTAGATAGGTCAAGTTTTATACTCTTTATGCTACCTTTAAACAAGTAAAGGACTTTGGTAAAGTAAAGAAAAGTAAAGCTTGTAACTGAAACTTAGAATAGGTATCAGTTAAAATGGTATAACCAAAGCATGCCTAATGCATCTTGCTTAGGTTATCTAGCTTGCAAGGGTTAGCTTGCATTGTTAATGATGGCTTGCCTTGTGCAGTGCAGTGGTTGAAGTTTTCTTCCTCCTCCTCTTGGTAGAACTCCTCCTCCTCGAAAGCTTGGTCGGTACTATCGTCTATAAATACATACGGGATAAACAATCACCAAACAATGCTTAACTAGTCTACGTAGCACACTAAGGCATCCATTTGATGATCTATTATCATCACAAGCATCACAAGGTTTAATGCTAGCTTCATTTATTTTATTTGAGAAAAGTAATTTCTACTCATTGAAATTAACTAAGATTTAATATTATCCATATAAAATATGGGATCATATGGACACATGTCATCACCACATATTCTAACATATGGTAATGTGATTTAAATGTTGGATCACATTTTTAATAAGTTTAAGTTTAATAATTAATGATTTAAACGGACTAGAAATGCTTATATAGCATTATTTTGGTACTAGTCTAAAGTCACTGCATGCAAAGCTTGATATTATTACATATTCATATAGGTATGGTTAAATGTGATTTTTGAGAGTTGGAATCAACTCAAAAGATATTATGGTTGATTTTATAAAAATGTTTGAATGTGCAAATGCTTTTGTCTTGTTATTTTTACTAGGAGAGATCTCTAACACGAAATGATTTAAATCCAACGGTCTTGGATAGATATTTTTAGTAGCTTTCCAACAAAATTGGAATCACTCAATTTGGATTTATAAAACTCTCTGAATTGATTTTTAAACTAAGGGACAAAATTGATTTTAAGTCTAAATAGAAAAATCCTAATTTGAATTACTGGGTCAGCGCGGGAAAGTAATTGGGCCGGCCCAGTGACGCTCAGGGCGCAGAGGGCGACTGACAGGCTGGTCTTGCATGTTAGCGGCACTTAAAACCCGAAGCGGTACGGAGCAATCTGGGCGCTATGATTAGAACACAAATCGACGGCTCACGGTCGTCGTCGACGACGGACTCGTCGCCGGCGAGACTGAACCCTAAACGGTCGGTGGGGGTCTACTGAGGATGTACCAGGGCTCCAACTAGTGCGGCAAGGCAGGCAAAAGAACTGGACAACGACGGCAGACTCAGGCGAGGTCGCGGCTGGGGCTGAGGTGGACGAAATCGACGGGGACTTCTCCTCTACAGCGGCTACCTCCGATGGAATTCCGGCAAACGACGGCTTCAGCGAGAGAGGGGAAATGGTCAGTGGAGAGAGGGGAGTGAGATGGTGTGAAGAAATGGTGCTGAGGAGGCCTCCTTATATAGGCTCAACGAGGGGACCGCCGGGTGTGGGCGGAGCTCGTCGAGGACGGCGATACAGGGGGCTACCGGCGTGGGCGAGGTAGGCGAACGGTGGGCGGTCTGCTGGCGGTCAGCTAGGACTTAATGGCGTGGCTAGGGGCGGTGGTAATTGGTCGGGAGCTTCCCGTGCACTGGGAGACAGATGTAGTGCTCGACGGCGATCATGGCAACTATGGGTCACGCGGCGGTGCACGACCGTGTCTGGCGGGTTGCTAGGTTCAAGGAGGAGCGGCGTGCACGATTTGGTGTCGAGGCGTGGTCTGTGGCGTGCTGGCGGCGATCGCGCTCTGGCGTGCGCTACGCATGGCGCAGAGAGAAAGGGCGGCGCTGCTCTGGGGTGGTCCAGGGGCTAGTGTTTATCGAGGGGTGGACAGGGAGTCACGGTAGGGTTAGGCGGTGCTAGCGGGCAAGCTGGAATGACGCGGTGTGGTCTGCTGCGAGTTGCGCATGCTCGATCAGCGGTGACCAAGTTTGGGCGGCGCGCCACTGCTGCTAGCGGTGAAGGGGGGCTGGTTGATGGTTTGGTTGGAACAAGGGGAGACAGGGGAGTGCAGAGTGGGTCAAATGGGGGACAAGGGATCAATGTGCAACAGTATTAGTTAGGCCAGAAATTTTCTGCCTGCCAACTGTTTGATCAAATGGCAGCATGAAACTTTTGTTTGAATTTTGAGCTGATTTTTGGTGGAGTGATTCATCTTATGCTTAAGCATCTAGGTTTGCTTGGGATTTTGAAATGGAGTTCATTTGAGTGGTTTTTGAAAAGGTGTGATCTATACATATGAACTAGATTAAATTTTCAAATGTCATTTAAATTTAGAGTTTGAAAGTTTTTGGGATAAAACAAAGTGGGCCTTGGCACATCACTACTTGTACTAGCAAGGGGTGCAAAGAACCACAATTGTCTCTGTTAGGATTTGAGTGCTAGGAAATGCCCAAAGTGGGCTAGGTGATTAAAATGGCAAAAGTGACCATTTGCTTATTTAATTATTTTTGCTTTCTTTTTCTTTGGGTTTTGCTCGGGGATGATCTAGATGATGTGTAGTTCACCTCAGAGTTATTTTACAATCAATAGATCACTCAATCATGGCATTTCAAACAACTCCTATTTTAAATGCACACACATATGAATGCTTAAAGATGTTTAAATAGAAAAAGTTTATGTTAACCCTAAATTGGATAGGTTTGATCTTGATCACTTGGATTAAAGATTTGGGATGTTACAAACCTTCCCCCCTTAAACAAAATCTCGTCCCGAGATTTAAGAAAGAAAACTAGGAACTAAAGAGATCTGGGAACTGTCGGGGGGATGATCCCCAGATACCCCAACCGGACAAGAAACTGGGCAATCGGATCGCGTTCGACTGACCAGATGCAGCCGAACAAGGCAAGTCAGGCCGGCTATCGCATGGTAGCCGGATCGGCAAGAAGCAGCCGGCTACGACGATGTAGCCGGAACCAATCAGGGAGATAGGACAACGTGCGTATCAGTGCACGGTACGCCCTGTACGATGACAAGACCGGCAACTACTCAGCCATACCAAAGACTTTGCGGGGATGACGCAGGAACAGTGGCACGATGCTGACGACAGGCTCGCACGGCATCCATTGTGCCTACGACAGCCATACCGCTCATACTCCGATGGGACATATCGTACTGGATACTGTAGATGACCAGTCGGCTGAGACCCGCCCATGGGGCCCGCCACTTGGACTGGCCAGTGAGACTGTTGCCTCTCTGCCTATATAAGGAGAGGCAAGGCCTCAGTAGTAAGGGTTGGCTTGAGTGCATTTAAGGCAGTAGCTAGAGAATACAGCTCGAGGAGCACTTGTAGTTCATATATCCCTCATAGTCAGATCTGGCAGGAGTAGGAGTTTTACCTCATCACGAGGGCTCCGAACCTGGGTACTTCCTGCGTCTAGCTACGCTCGCTTGTATCCAATCCCGCCTGCGGACGCTGTCGATAGCTTCCCTGCTAGTCCCCACACCTCTATCTAACCTTCTTAGGTACTACCATTCCCAATACAACGACAGTTGGCACCCACCGTGGGGCTGATGGCTTCGACCGGAGTCATGTTCCGCACGGGAACCCGCAGCTCAGCCGGTGAGCGCGTGGCCTCCAGCCTGGTGCTCACGCTCGGCAAATTCGACTACATCATCGACAATGCTTCCTGCTTTGCCGGAACCTCCTTCCCGGCGAACGGCACCGTCCTGCTCTTCGGCGACCTCCCCGTCTACGTCTCCACCGTTCTGGAGCATTTCCCTAGGGAGATCGTCTCTGTCGTGGAGCTACCGCATCCAGGCGGTAGCGCCTCCATCGCGTCCTGCGGCGTGCATGTCATGATGGCCGGCTCCAGCTCTCATCCCCGCCAACCGTAGGAACGTGGCGCAGAGGAGGTTGGAACTTCAACGCCTCCTCAGCCACGGAATCCGGTGGAGGATGCCATTGATCGGCTCCTGACGCTGGTTAACCTCGGGGATAACCCGGAGGAGGCGGAGGCCAACTTCGCCATGGAGAGACAGATCCTCCTCCAGGAGGCCATGGAGCTGGCGGCAACCCGCAAGCAACTCGAGATCACCCGACGTGAGTACAACCGCGCACACGGCTTCACTCCGGCTACCACGGAGCCGAGCCGGCGCGGCCAGGTATGGCGCCGGGGCGGAGAGCTAGCCGGTAGGATGGAAAAGGATGGGGAGCCGGATCCCGCGCCCGCCCTCATCTGGCCCACCTACAGCACGCCCATCAAGAACCTGCGTGCGGCATGAGCCGCGGCAGAAGAGCTGCCCAATCTGGAGGGCGAGGAGCGAGTCCGCCAGCACGCTCGTGTGTAGGAGCTCCTCCGCATCACGGACGAGCAGGCTGATGCCAACCGGCAGATGCAGGAGGACCCCATCTACTCCAGGGGGAGCAAGCTGCCTGTCAATAGCAGGGGCACGCCGCGCGACACCCAGCAGGCGTCCTCCCCTCAGCCCGCTAAGGCCCGCAGTAGGCGTCGTAGCTCTGGCAACAAGGTCCAGCCGCGCCAAGAGCAAACGGTGAACAGCAACCCACCGCCTCCCCCTCCACCAACCGGAGCACCTAGACCCGCCGATTCCCATCTCTCAGGCCGGGTGGGAGCGCCCAACCCGGATTGTTCGGATGCTCGCGACCGCATCGAGCTCCTCACTCAAGCGCGTGTCACGGAGGAAGAAGAGTCTACCGTCCCGGTTTGTTTCGGACCCCGCATCTGGAACGAGCCGTTTCCGGATAAGTTTTCCCTGCCTAGGGACACCCCCAAGTACGACAGCAGCATGAAGCCGGAAGAATGGGTGACCGACTATGCTACGGCAGTCGGCATCGCCCATGGGAACAAGCGCACAACCGTGCGCTACGTCCCTCTTATGCTAACCGGGTCGGCAAGGACGTGGCTCAACAGCCTCGCGGCCAACAGCATCAACGCCTGTCCGGACTTCGAGAAGGTGTTCGTCCGCAACTTCAATGGCACGTACAAGCGTCCGGGACACCCACGCGACCTGGCCTTGTGCGTCCAGGGTGACCGCGAGACTGACTGCGAGTACCTCGCCAAGTGGACGGAGCTGCGCAACACCTGTGAGGGCATCCTGGAGAGCCAGGCCATCGGCTTCTTCATCGAGGGTTGCCGAGAAGGCACCATGCTTCGCCACCATCTACTGTGTGACGAGCCGAAAACCATGGCGGAGCTCATGACGGTTACGGACCAGTACGCCACGGCGGATGCCGCCATGAAGAAGCCCCTCCGAGTAAATGCGAACGGGCGTCCGACTCCTACGAAGCCATCTCGCGACCGTCCGAGCAATCCGGCTGGCGAAGCCGGATCCTCCAGGCGCCACAGCAACGACAACCGGTTCCATGGGGACCACCAAGCCAGACAACAGAAGCCCCGCTACCACATGCGGCAGGTCAATGCTGTGGAGGGCGCGCCTGATGCGCCAGCTAACGATGCAAGGAGGCAGAAGCCATGGCTCACCTTCGACCAGATGTTTGACGGCCCGTGCAAGTGGCACAGCGGTCCCGTCAAACTGGCTACACATACCACCCGGAATTGCAGCTGGACCCGCCAGCTAAAAGACCAGGGTAACCAGCCTCGTCTCCCTCCACCCCCCTGGTGGACCACCACCACCGGCTAGGGGAGCCGACAATGATGGTAACGGCGGCAACAACAACAACGGCTACCTCCAGCCGCACGCCGCCTACCACATCTTCAAGACGGAGCTGGACGACAAGCACAACCACAGGCGACGCTCCAAGGAGGTCAACGCCATCATCTCTCCGGTCCCCCAGTACCTGAACTGGTCAGAAACCCCCATCACCTGGAGCCGTGCAGACCAGCCGGAGCAGCTGCCGACTCCTGGGGGCTACGCCATGGTGCTCGACCCCCTCATCTTCTCCGACGTGCGCACCTGCCGTTTCTCGCGCGTCCTCATCGATGGAGGCAGCATCCTCAACCTCCTCTACCAGTCCTCGCTGGAAAAGCTAGGCATTCGCGAATGCGACTTGCGCCCGACTACCACAACGTTCCACGGCGTACTGCCGGGGCCAGCCTGCGCCCCGCTGGGTAAAATCCAGCTAGACGTCATCTTCGGGACCAAGGAGAACTTCCACCGCGAACCGATCTGGTTCGAGGTGGTAAACCTGACGAGCTCCTATCATTCTCTCCTCAGGCGCCCCGCCCTCGCCAAGTTCATGGCTGTCCCCCACTACGCATACCTCAAGACGAAGATGCCGGGACCCAACGGCGTGATCACCGTCACCGGCTGCTTCAAGCGGTCGATGGAGTGCACCTCAGCCGGTTCCAAACTGGTAGAGGCCCTCATCATAGCTGAGGAGAAGCGCGTGATCATGCGCAATGTGGCCATGGCCCAGCAGGACATACCGGCTAGCAGCAAACCGGCTGGAGAAGGAGCTTTCTAGCCGGCAAAGGAGACGAAGAGTATCCTGCTCGAGCCCTCCGACCCGACCAAGTTCGTCACCATTGGTGCCAACTTGGATAGCAAATAGGAAGGCGCGCTCGTTGAATTCCTCTGTGAGAATCGGGACATCTTTGCATGGTCCCCCAAGGACATGCCAGGTGTGCCAAGGGAGTTCGCCGAGCACTCACTCCATGTGCGGCCGGATGCCAAGACGGTCAAGCAACCTCTGCGCCGGTTCGTAGAGGACAAGAGGAAGATAATCTGTGACGAGATCACCCGGCTCCTTGCAGCCGGGTTCATCATGGAAGTGTACCACCCGGATTGGCTGGCGAACCTAGTCCTGGTGCTGAAGAAGAATAAGACCTGGCGCATGTGTATCGACTACACCAGCCTGAACAAGGCGTGCCCGAAAGACCCCTTCGCCTTGCCCTGTATCGATCAAGTCATCGATTCCACGGCCGGCTATGATTTGTTGTCTTTTCTAGATTGCTATTCCAGTTACAATCAAATCCGGTTAAATCCGGCTGATCAGATTAAGACATCATTTATCACCCCCTACGGGGCTTTCTGCTATGTAACCATGCCTTTCGGTCTAAAGAATGCAGGCGCTACCTATCAGCGCTGCATGTAGAAGTGCTTGCACTCGCAGATAGGCCGAAATGTACATGCTTACATGGACGATGTGGTCATCAAGACCAAGGAGAAGCACACCCTCCTCGAAGATCTAGGAGAGACATTCGGCAACCTCCGCCAGTACTTGATGAAGCTGAACCCGGAGAAGTGCGTCTTCGGGGTGCCATCCGGTCAGCTCCTAGGTTACCTCGTATCACAACGAGGCATCGAGGAAAATCCGGAGAAGATCGCGGCCATCGAGAGGATGCAGCCGCCCAGGAGCCTGCTTGGAGTCCAAAAGTTCACCAGATGCCTGGCCTCCCTCAGCCGTTTCGTCAGCCGGCTGGGGGAGAAGGCACTCCCGTTGTACCAGCTGATGAAGAAGACAGACAAGTTCTCCTGAACTTCGCAAGCCGACGCTGCATTTCACGACCTCAAGCGCATGTTGTCCATAGCGCCAGTTCTAGCCACCTCGGCTAGCAAGGAGCCAATGTTTCTCTATATACCAGCCATCAGCCGGGTCGTCAGCGTCGTCCTGGTGCTGGAGCACCCCGAGGAAGGCAAGGCTCAGCCGGTTGAGAGGCCCGTCTACTACCTCAGCGAGGTTCTCTCCCTCTCCAAGCAGAACTACCCCCACTACCAGAAGATGTGCTATGGCGTGTACCTGGCATGCAAGAAGCTCAAGCACTACTTCCAGGAGCATCCGATTAAGGTCGTGTGCACCGCACCCCTTTCGGAAATCATCGGCAACAAAGACGCCACTGGCCGAGTCGCCAAGTGGGCCATTGAGCTCGCCGCCTACTCCATCCAGTACAAGCCTCGGCTCACGATCAAGTCGTAGGCATTGGCGGACTTCCTCGTCGACTGGGCCGAGACCTAGTATCTCCCACCGGTTCCGGATTCGGACCACTGGAAGATGCACTTCGATGGGTCGAAGATGCTCGGGGGCTTGGGAGCCAGCATCGTGCTCACCTCGCCCAAGGGAGACCGGATGGAGTACGTACTGCAGATCCACTTCAAGGCCTCCAACAACATAGCCGAATACGAGGCACTGTCGCACGGACTCCGTCTAGCCAAGCAGATCGGTGTCAGCCAGATCCTTTGCTTCGGCGATTCGGATCTGGTGGTGCAGCAAGTATCCAGAGAATGGGACGCTAGAGATGCAAACATGGCCCTCTACCGGTTCCACATCCAGAAGCTCAGCGCCTCCTTCGACGGATGCGAATTCCATCACGCTCCCCGCGTCGACAACGAGGCAATCGATTCGCTCACCCGAATCGGATCCACCAGGAAGGCGGTCCCACTTGGGGTTTCCTTGGAGCACCTGCGCAAGACCTCCATCAACCCGTCGCTGGAATCGGACTCCATCCTCTGGGCAGGGAGCGCTCCGGCTGACGGAGCAGCAGAAGCGGAGCAGGCAGAACCCCCAAAGAAGAAGACCCGCACTAACTCTGGCAAGGCAGTACCCTCCGGTTCGCAAGACCCGGGGGCTACCGGCTCGTCAAGCGGCTCGGGGGCTACTGATACATTGCAAATGTATCTATAATTTTTGATGTTCCATGCTTGGTTTTATCCACTTTCTTGTGTTTTGTTCCAACTTTGGAGTACTTTTCATATGATTTCTTGGACTAACCTATTAACAAGAGCCACAGTGCCAGCTACCTATTTTCTGCTGTTTTTGGTTCCAGGAAAGTCAGAAAATGAATATTCTCGGAATTGGATGGGATAAAAGCCAAAGTGCCTATTTTCCGGAAGGGATCAAGCGCCAGAATACGAGACGGAGAAGGGCCAAGGAGCCACCACACCACCTGGCCGCGCAGCCAGGCCTGGCCCGCGCCAGGGGGTGGTGTGGCCGCTCCCGGCACCCCCTCGGCCTCTCCTTCCGCCTATAAGTTACCCTCGGGACGAAAACCCTAAGGACCCGATCAAAAATCCACGAAAGAGTCTGTAGCCACTGTCATCTCCATCCCTAGATCGGGAGGGATCTGAAGCTCTTCCCGGCACCCTGCCGGAGAGGGGAATTCACCCTGGAGGCCTTCTTCATTACCATGCAAGCCTCTGGTGTGATGCGTGAGTAGTTCATCCTTGGACTATGGATCCATGTAGTAGCTAGATGGCTGGTTTCTCCTCCTTTGTGCTTTCATGTTTAGATCTTGTGAGCTTCGTTCATGATCAAGATCATCTATTTGTAATTCATACATGTTATGTTTGCGGGGATCCAATGGATATTGAGATGCTATTTCAGATTGATTATTGATTCTATCATGTCATTGTTATTTGAGATCTTGCATGCTTTCCATTGTTAATAGCTATCTTTGACAAGTAGATTCTAGCAACTCCAAGTGTTAGTATTTATGCTCGATAGTAGGTTCATGCCTCTGGTAATCTGGGGAAGTGACAGAAATCTCTAAGGTAATAGATGTGTTGTTGCTACTAGGGAGAAAACAACAATCCTTTGTTCATAGAAAAATCGTATTGTTTATCTTACATGCAGTTCGTAAAGCAATAATCTGTTGCTTGCAACTTAATACTAGAGGGGTTCGGATGATAACCTAAAGGTGGATTATTAGTCATAGATGCAGTTGGATGGCAGTCTATGTATTATGTTGTAATGCCCAATCAAGTCTCAAAGGAGTCAAGATGATTAGTATATGCATGTATTGCTTTCTCGGTGTTTGTCAATTGCCCCGCTGTAATTTGTTTACCCAGCATGTTATCTATCTAAGGAGAGCCACCTCTAGTGAACTATGGATCCCGGTCCTTTCTCTTTACATACAATCTACAACTGTTTACTGCTTTGTGTTTACTTTCTGCAAACTTTTACTTCTTTCCATTCGATACGTTTAATCCTTTGTTTTCCGCAAAACACGGTGAGATTGACAACCTCATCGCAAGTTGGGGACAAAGTTCTGTGGTTGTGTTGTGCAGGTCTCCACGTTGCTACTAGCACCGGTAGTGCGCCCTGCCAAAGCTCAGCTAGTAACACCTTTGGGGTGTTTCCTTGCTCCTACTGGTTCGATTAAACCTTAGTTTCATAACTGAGGGAAAACTTACTATTGTGCTCATCATACCTTCCTCTTGGGGTTCCCAACGAGCTCTACGTCGAACGACGAGCACATCAAGATTTTCTGGCGCCATTGCCGGGGAGTCAAGGACATCTTCACAAGGGGAGTCCCTCATAACCAATCTCTTTACTTTGTTGTTTTTGTTTTTCTTAGTTTCTTTTTGCTTTGTTTGCTTGTTATGTTCTTCAAAAAACACAAAAAAATTACTTTTACAAGTTTGCTTCCTTATTTCAAAAACATAAAAAAAATTAGTTCTTTTCTTAAGTTGCCTTTATGACTATCTCTGCTCCAATCACTATTTCATTATGGATAGCTCACTCAGTTTCCTATTTGGGAACAGTATTATGACTGCTAAGGTAATAGATGAACCACCGCCTGCTAGAACCTCCATGGAAGAAGAAATTGCTGAACCTGAAAGCTCATTAGATGAAAAAGAGGAGGAGAGTGATGGACAAAAGGAGGAAGAATAGATCTACCTATGCCTACCTTCTAATGAGAGTAACTCTTTATCCCTTACATTATTTGATTGTCCCCCATGCTTATCAAAGGAGGGTGAATGTTATGTTCCCGAGGATTCTTTTGAAAATGTTTATAATAAAGCTCTAGTGCTTGTAGATCATGAAAAGCATGCCCTATGTGATAGTTATATTGTTGATTTTATTCATGAGGCTACTGAAAATTATTATGAGAGAGGAAAATATGGTTGTAGAAGTTTTTATGGTAATGAAACACCTCTCTATGTGCTGTAAGTTTTGAAGTTACTTTTGTTTTATCTTCCTATGCTTGTCACTTTGTTCTTTGTGCATTTATTTTCATACAAGATTCCTATGCATAGGAAGTGGGTTAGACTTAAATGTGTTTTGAATTTGCTCCTTGATGCTCTCTTTTACTTCAATTAATATTTCCTATGAGAGCATCTTCTCAAATTTTCATGCCTAACTTAAAGGCGTTAAAGAAAAGTACTTATTGGGAGATAACCCAAAAGTTTTAGATGAGTCTTGGAAGTTATTACTTCAGTAATAACCTCTCCTTATCCTTTTTATTTGCTTTTTGTGCCAAGAGTAACCTCTAATGAGAGTGAAGTAATGATTGGGAAAGTTGCTGTCCCGAAACAGATTTTTGTGCTTCACCGTAAACATTCCTGAGAGAGCTCTGTATGTCGGATTGATCTGTAATTTTTTGTGCTTCTGCCCCAGGTTTTTATATAACTTTATTTAGTTCAACACTTTTTGATTTGAGCAACATAAGGTCTTCGAAAAAATTCTTCTTTACCTGCTGGTCTGTTTTGACAGATTTCTGCCATTTTCTGCATTTTGCTTCTTGTTAGTTCCTTCTTGAGTTCCTTTGGGGAATTGAGCTTTTTGAGGGAAGTTCTACAGTAGCTAGTGTTCTAATGGAAGTTTATTTGGTGTTATAACTGAATCTTGAGACTTATTTATCTTAAGTGCACTAATGTTGCTAATGAGATTGTGTGAAGTTTTGTATGAAGGAAAAATTTCAGGTGTATGGAAGGAACGAGTAATGAGATAAAGGATGGACTAAAGCTCAAGCTTGGGGATGCCACACGTGTCACCCCAATAAATATCCAAGAAGTACAAGCGTCAAAGCTTGGGGATGCCCAAGGCATTCCCCTTCTTCATCAATAAAAATTCCAGGTTTCTTCTAAACGCTTCATTTTTATTGTTTCATGCACAGTTGTGTTTTTCTAGGAGCGTCTTCTTTTTCGTTTTCGTTTTGGTTTTTAGTTTGCTTGGTTTGCTTAGTTTTATGAATAATTTGGTTGGACCCCCTCTTTCACACTTTGGTTTGCGAATAGTTTGGTTTGGTTTGGAAAAGAGTAGGAAAGTTCATACTTATGTGGTAAAAAGAGCTCGTTTTTGACTGTGGCCTATGCTTTGTCATGCCATGCTTGATATTGTTTTGGATTTATGCTTAGTATTCTTTGCTTTAGCATGACTTGTTATAAACAATTGAGATTTCTTAATGTGCCTTGGATGAATCATGCGTTGTTTTAACATATTAAAGCATACTATAGTGGTATTCTCCTTTGATGCTTTATTTGGGTTGACTTGGCACATGATCACACCATGTTATGACTATCTCAAGTCACCATAGCCTTTATGATCCTTTAGTTTTCAACTTGTAGTATCACTTTATGCTTTGATCAATGATGTTTTGTCGCTCTACATGATTATGGCCATTATTGCTCTCTTAGTTTGTCGCTCCCAGTCTTTTGATAGCCTCCACAACCAAGTATGAGTTCCACTCATGCATCCAACTCCCTAAACCAAGTTATTCCAAAGAGTCCACCATACCTACCTACTAGCTAATGCTATTCCGAGTATATTCATGCTTTTGTTTACCTTCCTCTTGTTATGAGAAAACTAGTGATTAAAGCTCTCACGAACTTGATGGCACACCTTACTTTACTTGCCTTTAATAAACTTGAACCATTGTGTCTTGTATGTTGTATATGCTTGCACTTATTTGTTGGGAATTAGCAGAACCATGCTTTCATGGGGAACGCTTTCAACATTGCACTTGGTACTTGTACCTTGTTGATATCATGCTCTTTTGTATATGGATGTCGTCGGTGTGAAATGAAAGGGGAGCTTGTAAGTCCATGGAGTTATGTATATGTGTTAGAGAAACGCCTGGGCCGCTGGTCTAATCCATGCTGACATGGTGGAAACCTGCAGCGTAACCATAATGAGCTGTCTATGAAGCATTCTTCTTATAAAAAAAGAGTCCTATATTGAGAAAAAAGAGAAAAGAAAAGAAAAAACAGATACTATGAAAAGAGGAAAGAGAGAAAAAAGCACCATATTCCCATGGTAAATAAGAAGAATACTGAGATGCTCGTTGTCTCCTTGCCTTGTCATTTTGATATGGGGATTCTTTCGTATCATCAGGCAAGGGGTACCCCGTTGGCGGTTCTCAATGATACACATGTACTTACGATGACACGAACTTACCGGTGACTAAACTTGAGTAGCATGAGGAGCGGCCCTCGTATACAAGGGACATGAGATTTCTGACTTATACTTCGTCAAGCATGTACACCATAGTTTGTTCACTTTAACCTTAATCACTTCAAGATGCTTATGATAGGGTAATGAGAGATGAAAGCTATAAGTACCATAATTTTTGGAAGCTCTTTATGAGACTTGAATCCCTACTTCCTTTTACAAAAAGCCTTTCTTCCACCATTATATGGAGTCTCCACCTTCTAACTTTATGCACCTACTTTGAGAGCATAGTGGCCATTCTTAGTTCTATGTGCATTGTCCCAAGACTAGTTGATTGATGCATAACTTTTTATTGCTTGTTTGAAACTATTGTATCTAGTCACTCTTATGAACGTTGAAGGTGTCCTATGCATTTATATTTGCTACTCTATTGAGGGACAAGCTGAATAATTTTATGCTATGTTTTCTTTATGTGAAACAAACAAACGTCTTGCAAAGCATTGTTATTCATGAATCTTTTGTTTGTGCCTTTTCATGTTGCATCATAGTTTCTTTGCTTATTGCTAGAACTTTGTCTTTCATGTTATGATTGAAGTACTATGATCCCAGCTTTGAATGTTTTGCAAACACTTTGATCAAGTCTTTGATGGTGCGTGTCACCTCAAAAATTCTTTCTTTTTATCACTTACCTACTCGAGGACGAGCAGGAGTTAAGCTTGGGGATGTTGATACATTGCAAATGTATCTATAACTTTTGATGTTCCATGCTTGGTTTTATCCACTTTCTTGTGTTTTGTTCCAACTTTGGAGTACTTTTCATATGATTTCTTGGACTAACCTATTAACAAGAGCCACAGTGCCAACTACCTATTTTCTGCTGTTTTTGGTTCCAGAAAAGTCAGAAAATGAATATTCTCGGAATTGGACGGGACAAAAGCCAAAGTGCCTATTTTTCCAGGAGGGATCAAGCGCCAGAATACGAGACGGAGAAGGGCCAGGGAGCCACCACACCACCTGGCCGCGCGGCCAGGCCTGGCCCGCGCCAGGGGGTGGTGTGGCCGCTCCCGGCACCCCCTCGGCCTCTCCTTCCGCCTATAAGCTGCCCTCGGGATGAAAACGCTAAGGACCCGATCAAAAATCCATGAAAGAGTCTGTAGCCGCCGTCATCTCCATCCCTATATCGGGAGGGATCTAAAGCTCTTCCCAACACCCTGCCGGAGAGGGGAATTGACCCTAGAGGCCTTCTTCATCACCATGCAAGCCTCCGGTGTGATGCGTGAGTAGTTCATCCTTGGACTACGGATCCATGTAGTAGCTAGATGGATGGTTTCTCCTCCTTTGTGCTTTCATGTTTAGATCTTGTGAGCTCCGTTCATGTTCAAGATCATCTATTTGTAATTCACACATGTTGTGTTTGCGGGGATCCGATGGATATTGAGATGCTATTTCAGATTGATTATTGATTCTATCATGTCTTTGTTATTTGAGATCTTGCATGCTTTCTGTTGTTAGTAGCTATCTTGGCCAAGTAGATGCTAGCAACTCCAAGAGTTAGTATTTATGCTCGATAGTGGGTTCATGCCTTTGCTAATCTGGGGAAGTGACAGAAATCTCTAAGGTACTAGATGTGCTGTTGCTACTAGGGAGAAAACAACAATGCTTTGTTCATAGAACAATCATATTGTTTACTTTACATGCAGTTCATAAAGCAATAATCTGTTGCTTGCAACTTAATACTGGAGGGGGTTCGAATGATAACCTGAAGGTGGATTATTAGTCATAGATGCAGTTGGATGACGGTCTATGTATTATGTTGTAATGCCCAATCAAGTCTCAAAGGAGTCAAGATGATTAGTATATGCATGTATTGCTTTCTCGGTGTTTGTCAATTGTCCCGCTGTAATTTGTTTACCCAGCATGTTATCTATCTAAGGAGAGCCACCCCTAGTGAACTATGGATCCCGGTCCTTTCTCTTTACATACAATCTACGACTGTTTACTGCTTTGTGTTTACTTTCTGCAAACTATTAATTCTTTCCATTCAATATGTTTAATCCTTTGTTTTCCGCAAAACACGGTGAGATTGACAACCTCATCGCAAGTTGGGGACAAAGTTCTGTGGTTGTGTTGTGCAGGTCTGCACGTTGCTACTAGCATCGGTAGTGCGCCCTGCCAAAGCTCAGCTAGTAACACCTTTGGGGTGTTTCCTTGCTTCTACTGGTTCGATTAAACCTTGGTTTCATAACTGAGGGAAAACTTACTACTGTTCTCATCATACCTTCCTCTTGGGGTTCCCAACGAGCTCTACGTCGAACGACGAGCACATCAGCTGCCGTCCCGGGTACGTCACCCAGACGACCCCCCGACGACCATCAAACAGAGAGCGGGAGCTTCCTAGTCATTCGGGAAGTGCCATCGTGGGCGCAACCCTTCATGAACTACATCGCCAACGGGGAACTTCCGGATGACGAGGTGGAAGCCAGGCAAATCTGGCGCCGCGCGCACACATACACCATCATCAACAGTGAACTGTACAAGCGTAGCGTATCTGGCATTTTCCAAAGGTGTGTCGATGTGGACACGGGCAACCGGCTACTCAAGGACATCCACCAGGGCGAGTGCGGGCACCACGCTTCGTCAAGGGCGATAGTCGCCAAGGAGTTTCGCCATGGCTTCTATTGGCCCACCACTCTCGAGGACGTTGAACAGCTGGTCCACACGTGCAATGGGTGCCAGCGCTTCGGGTAGCTCAGGCACATGCCAACTTCGGTACTCAAGACCATACCGATCACCTAGCCCTTCGCGGTTTGGGGCCTCGACATGGTCGGTCCCTTCAAGCGAGCACGCGCAGGCATGACCCATCTGCTGGTGGCGGTGGACAAATTCATGAAGTGGATCGAGGCCAAGCCCATCCGGAAGCTGGACGGGGTGACTGTCATCACCTTCTTCACCGACATCATCAATCGGTTCGGCTACCCCAACAGCATCATCACCGACAATGGCACGAACTTCGCCAAGGGGGCCTTCGCCCGATTATGCAGCAACAAGGGCATCCGGCTGGACCTTGCCTCTGTCACGCACCCGTAGTCCAATGGGCAGGTCGAAAGAGCAAACGGCTTGGTGCCAGCCGGCATCAAGCCACGCCTCATCGAGCCGTTGGAGCGGTCACCCGGATGCTGCATCGAGGAACTTCTGGCTGTGCTATGGAGCCTCCACACCACGCCGAATAGATCAACCGGCTACACCCCGTTCTTCCTGGGGTACGGATCGAAAGCTGTCCTCTCTGCGGACATCGAGTTCGACTCCCTGCGCAAGCTCCTATACGACGAAAAGGCCAACCAGGAGGCGCGGGAGGACGGAGTGGACCTCCTAGAGGAGGCCCGCGAGCTGGCATGATCCAGGTTAGCCCTGTACCAGCAACGACTACGCCGCTACCATTCAGGCCGGATCCGCCCAGTCGCGTTCCGCGAGGGCGACCTAGTTCTCCAGCTAGTGCAAGACACGAAGGGCATGCACAAGCTATCGCCACCTTGGGAGGGCCCCTTCATCATCAGCAGGGCACTACCCAACGACTCCTACTACCTCATCGACGCGCAACAGCCGTGCAAGAACAAGATGGACAAATCAGACGAGGAGACCGAGCGTCCCTGGAACGCGGCCTTGCTACGCCCGTTTTACACCTAGTCGCTAGACAGTGTATGTTTCCCGCAAACCCTATGAATGAAAATGCGGACCCCTACGATCTGCTCGGGGGCTCCTTGCTAGAAATGTGTTTGTACCTATTTCCCGGTTATGGTTTTCCGCCTCCGGCAACCCCTACCCGGGGGCTTGCCGACTGGCCCGGCCTGCTAAGTCAACAAACCGACCGAGTAGTGTGCGATGATGTCAGAGGCCCACTCTTCGTCTCAGCTACAGACCGCAACCCGGCTGTCCGGCTAGCAAGAGCAAAAGCCCGAGGCATCCCACACGAAAAACAGGGAGGAGACGCGACAGACCAGGCGTCCCGGCCTTGCAACTAGCTTAAGACAATCTGGTTACTAAGCCGTTAGTACCGTGCGTGATGTACTATCAGCTCCCTTTGATTCCGGCTGCAGACCGCAACCCGGCTGCCCGGCAAGGACGCAGCGAAAACAACAGAGCACACGGGAAAGCGACCAAGTGTCCAGAAAGGCGCAAGCTAGTTTTCGAAAAAACAAATCCGTTTTCCGGCTACAATTTGGCAGACTAACCTATTAACATGTGAGGATGTATGTGTATGTATATTTTTGTACGACTACCTCGAGTCGGAATTCAGGAAGAAAAAAGAAGAAGATTCGAAGTCCTTGCCTTAATCAAGCGCTCCGAATCTTGGGGGCTACACCCACTGGGTGCGCTCACGTGCCCCCAGTGGAATCTTGTAGTTCCTGACCGGCTAAAGGTGTTTAGCCGGCCGTTCGGAGCCGTGGTGAGGGCAAGGGCAGGTGCAAGAGAAGACAAGGAAGATTCGAAGCACCTGGCTATGCCAGCTACTCCGAATCTCGGGGGCTACACCCAGTGGATGTGCTCGCGTGCCCCCACTGGAATAATAGTTCTCTCAGCTGAAGGCGTTCAGCCAGCGAAAGCAGCCGACTAAGACGAGTCTAGTCAGATAAAGTTAGAAGATTTGGGGAAGAGAAGGAAGATTCAAAGCACCTGGCTACGCCAGCTACTACGAATCTCGGGGGCTACACCCAGTGGGTGCGCTAGCACGCCCCCACTAGAGGTGCAGTTCTTCCTGCTAAAGGCGTATAGCCGGACGAAGTAAGCCGGATAAAGTCAATTGGCGAAATATTGAAAGAAAGCGCAAAGTGCACAAGCTAAAGGGAAATCATGCCAGTCCAAAATTAAAGCCACAAAGGAAAAAGGAGGCGAAGCTCCCATAAGTTTACCCGGCGCTAGAGACAGCCGGTACAGATAGACAAGTTTGAAACAGGATTAAAATAAGACAAATACACCCGGCATCCTAGGGCAGCGACTAGACAGTAGGACCCTTGCCATGCGGAGCATCTTGACTGGCGGAAGCTTCAGGCGGAGGAGGAGGCGCGACGCTTGATCCAGTTCCGGCGCCCGCAGTCGACTGCGTCGGGGCTTCCACATCTCGAGTACCAACGGACTCCGAGTCGGTAAGCACCTCGTCGGGGTCCACGTAGTCGACAATCTGGATGGCGGAGCCTCGGAGCTCTGGATGGGCCTGGCGGATGGCGGCAAGGTCGGCGCCGGCGCGGAAGCCTCCGTCGATCTTCTCGACGCGGGCATCCTTGTACCAGGAGAGCATGAGAGCCAGAGCCATCTCCGCTCCAGCTCGTGCCGCCAAGTCCCGTAGACGGCACCTCCCCCACCTTCGCAGCCAGCTGCGCCAGCATCTCTGGAACCGGAGCATCCTGCCACAGGAACGAGAAGATGTCCCGCGCCGCTTGATGAAGCTTGGTAGCTTCCTCTCCAAGAAGGACGACGAGCTCCTGAGCCGTCGGCTGCACTCCCGGCCAGTTCTCCTGTAGCCGGTTGTACGCCAGCAGGTCTATGCCGGGATAAAACGCTGTCAGAGAAAAGATAGTCAGATTCGACTACCGGATCCGGAAAGAAAGTAAGACGAAAAAAGGGAACTTACCCTTAGCCGTGTGGCCAACTTGCATCAGCTCCTCCACCAGAGCCTTCTCCTTCGTCGCCAGCCGCTTGACCTCCTTCTCTTGCTCCTTGTTCTGGGCCTCGAGAAGGTTGAAGGCTTCGATCCGGCTGGCGAGCAAGGCATCGCGCTCCTTGATGGTGGCCTCTAGACTATCTACTTTTGCATGCCAATCCTTGTTCTGCAGCCACAGAGTGGAGTTGGACTTGCTCAGCCGATCGTTCACTTTCTTCAAGCGATTGATCTCGTGCTGAGTGCACACGAGGATAGCTGCGACAAAACCGGCTATCAGCAAAAAAAGGGCAAGCCGGATGAAGCAACTTACTCTGGGAGGTTCCGTTGGTAGCAGTAAGCTTCTGCTCCAAGGACCGGTTCCTGCCGGCTGCGGCCTCCAGCAGCCGGATCTCCTTCACTGCCAGCTCGAGGGTGGCGGCGAGATCCGTCAGCGAGGCGGCGGAGGAGGCGTTGTCATCCATGGCGTTGATGGCCAAGGACTCCTTCGCGGCAGCCACCGCTGTCCTCCACTCCTCTCTCGGCTCGTCGTCGGAGTTGTCATCACCGACAACCACAAGTTCCTTGCCAGTTGTGGCTCCCCGCGCGCCTGCGGAAGAGCCACCCGGCTGAGAACCTTCCAGCTGGGCCACCACGACCGGCTGCGGACCCTCCGCTCTGGCAGAGGCAGCCGGTTCAGCTCGGGGTGGCGGCGGAGGCGGTGCCGCAGGAGAAGGAGGGGCACTGGCAGACGTAGTCGGAGCGCGGGGTGGCGACCCGGTCAGCGTTCGCGTTGGGCTCGTGGCTCCAAAGGAGACCAGTGTGCTAAGAAGACAGAAGAAAAGAAGAAGGAAAGAAAAGCAAATAAGCCAAAGGCAGAAAGAGAGAAAAAGAAAACAGACAAAAGACAGTGAAAGAAAAAGGAAGAAGGACATAACCCTGCACAACCGGAGGCGGCCCCTTCTTATGGCCAAGATGACTCGGCGGAAGGGCACTGGTCCGGCTCCTCTTGGGGGCCGGCTCCTTAACGGCAGGACAGCTGGAGCCGCTCCCGCCAGCTTCGCCATCCGTCGCAGGGCACTGCGCCGGATCAGAGGTTGGCGCGGCCTCCTCCTCGTCAACCTCTGCGTGGGGGTCGGCGGCCGGTTCGTCGTTCCGACTTGGGAAGGCATCCCCGTCCCCGTCCGACTCCTCGCCAGACTGCCAAGCACGCGGCTCGAGCAAGTCAGGCGTGAACGCCTCGAGGGGGGCCTCACCCTCCTCGCGAAGGATGCAAGGGAAGATATGCCGAATACAAGAGATTAGTCGGATAAAGCAAAAAGAAAGGCAAGAAATACGAAAGAAAGCTCCGGCTAAAAGGACCTACCCGGGGCGCGCAGTTGTCCCGGTTGTAGGGCGCCAGGCTGAAGGTCCAGCCCTCCGGCAGCCGCTCCTTCGTGATCGTCCACACCCACTCCTTCAGGTTGTGGTAGCGGGGATCGCGGCGCGACAGCCGGGTCGGGTCTAGCCGGCCGGAGTAGAAGCACATCTTGTGCGCTCGCTGCTGCAACGACATCATCAGCTGGGACATCCAGCTGAGGGTGATGTCCAGGCCGGTTAGCCGACAGGTGACGAGGGAGCGCATGCGCTGCAGCATCGCGTCCGACTCCGCCTTGTCGCCATAAATCTTTAGCTCCTAGTGCTGCCGGTTGGACTCGACATCCTGGAAGGCCGGAAGGTTGATCCGGTCGACGTTGGTGACGTTCTTGACGTAGAAGTACGACTGCTGCCACAGTCGTACCGTGTCATGCAACCGGAACTTCGGGTAGCCGGTCTACGCGCAGGAGTAGATCGAGGACTAGCGGCCCCTTCGTGAACTGCAGCTGCGGCCGGACTCGGAAGAGCCGGCAGAAGAGCCCGAGATCCGGCTGGATCCCGAGATAGCTCTCGCAGAACGCCATGAAGTGCGCCAGCGTTCCGATTGCATTGGCACCGAGGTGGTGGAGGCGGAGGTCGAAGAAGGCCAAGAACAGGAGGAAGAAGGGGTGCACCGGCAACACGAACCCACGCGCCAGATGCAAAAGGAAGATGACCCGCTCTCCCTCCGCCGGGTGCGGCGACACCTGTCCCACTGGCGCTAGCCGCACCGCTACTTCCTCCTCCGACGGAAGGACGCGGGTAGCGCGGTATTTCTGGATGTGGTCCTCCGCGACGGAGGACCCGCACCAGGCTCCACATTCGGCTGCCATCTCCGGTTGACAAGGAGGCGCGACGGCGGAGGAGTGGCAGTGGCCCGTACTGCCGCCGCCGACGAACGAGCGGCGCAGCGGGCTACAATGGCAGCAAAGGAAGGGCGCGAAGGGTAGGAGCTCGAGAGGGAAAGGAGCAACTAGAAGCGGGGGAGCGAAGGAAAGGAACTGCCCCCCCCCCCCACGGCGTCCCTTTAAAGGGCCAGAAGAGCAACCGTCCGCGGCGCCACGTGGCGCTCATCCAGGCAATCCCCACCCCAACCGCCGCCCAGATCCCGTGTGCCAACGCAGGGTGCGCAGAAGATCCTAGAGCGGGATACGAAGCGCTGGGCAGTAGTTTCCCGAGGCGACGTGCGACGGGACATTAGGATGCCCGCTGCAGAGCAATGATGGCGCATGCGCATGTGGCGACGTCAGCACTGACGTCACGGGTAGCACAACCGCCAGGCGTAGCCGGACACAAATTCAAAACCAGGAGGGAGCGCGCGCACATTTCGCCTAAGGGCAGAATCCACACGCGCTCGGGGGCTAGTGTCGGGGGGATGATGCCCAGATACCCCAACCGAACAAGAAACTGGGCAGTCGGATCGCGTCCGGCTGACCAGATGCAGCCAGACAGGGCAAGTCAGGCCAGCTGTCGCATGGTAGCTGGATCGGCAAGAAGCAGCCGGCTACGGCGACGTAGCCGGAACCAATTAGGGAGATAGGACGACGTGCGTATCAGTGCACGGTACGCCCTGTACGATGACAAGACCGACAACTACTCGGCCATACCGAAGACTTTGCGGGGATGACGCTGGAACAGTGGCACGATGCTGACGACAGGTTCGCACGGCGTCCACTGTGCCTACGACAGCCATACCGCTCATACTCCGATGGGACATATCATACCGGATAGTGTAGATGACCAGTCGGCTGGGACCCGCCTATGGGGCCCACCAGTCGGACTGTCTAGTGAGACCGTTGCCTCTCTGCCTATATAAGGAGAGGCAAGGCCTCAGTAGTAAGGGTTAGCTGGAGTGCATTTAAGGCAGTAGCTAGAGAATATAGCTCGAGGAGCACTTGTAGTTCATATATCCCTCATAGTCAGATCCGGCAGGAGTAGGAGTTTTACCTCATCCCGAGGGCTCCGAACCTGGGTACTTCATGCATCCAGCTATGCTCGCATGTATCCAATCCCGCCTGCGGATGCCGTCGATAGCTTTCCTGCTAGTCCCCACACCTCTATCTAACCTTCTTAGGTACTACCATTCCCAATACAACAACAGGAACTCAGTCCTAATGTAATCTTCTCGCTCCCAAGTGGCTTCTTCCTCAGTATGGTTGCTCCATTGAATCTTGAGAAATTTGATACTCCTGGTCCTGGTGGTTATGTAAGCTTCCTCCAAGATACGGAAGGGCACTTCATGATACGTCAGATCCTTGTTGATATCAACAGCTTGGTGATCGATGTTCTTGAAAACTTCGGTCTTCTCCGGCACTTCTAGGCATTTGCGAAGTAACGAGATATGGAACACATTATGAATGGCTGACATCTTTTCTTGCAGTTCCAGTTGATAAGATACTTCTCCTCGATGATTCAGAATCTTGAATGGTCCGATATATCTGGGGGCTAACTTTCCTTTCAGACTAAAACACTGGGTTCGCTTCAATGGTGAAACCTTGAGATACACAAAATCTCCAACATTGAAAGTCAGGTCTCTCCTTCTCTTGTCAGCATAACTCTTCTGTCTGGATTGGGCAGTCTTGAGGTGCTCACGGACTTTGTGAACCTTCTCTTCAGCTTCTCAGAGAATGTCGGGTCCAAAGATCTGACTCTCTCCTACTTGCGGCCAATTCAAAGGGGTACGACACTTTCTTCCGTATAGGAACTCAAATGGTGCCATTTGCAAACTGGCTTGGTAGCTGTTGTTATATGAAAATTCTGCGAAAGGTAGACAATCTTCCCATTTTGATCCATACTCTAACACACAAGCTCTCAACATATCCTCTAGGATTTGGTTGACTCTTTCAGTTTGTCCATCGGTTTGCAGGTGATAAGCGGTGCTAAAATTCAACTTGGTTCCTAATCCTTCTTGGACTTTCTGCCAAAATCTTGAGGTAAATTGGACTCCTCCATCTGATACTATGGTCTTGGGGGTTCCAATGTAGACTAACAATTCTAGCAATGTACAACTCTGCTAGCTTTGAACTTTGGTAGGTTGTCTTGATAGGTATAAAATGAGCGACCTTGGACAGTCTATCAACGATGACCCAGATTGAGTCATTTCCCCTACTAGAATTAGGCAAACTGGTGATAAAGTCCATTCCGACAGAATCCCATTTCCATTCCGGAATCTGCAATGGTTGCAACAGTCATGGGGGTCTCTGATGTTCCTCTTTGACTCTCTAACAGATATCACACTTGGCGATGTAGCTTCCGATTTCTCTCTTCATCTTGTGCCACCAAAATTGCTCTTTCAAATCCTGATACATCTTTGTTCCTCCGTGATGGATAGAATAAAGAGTATCATGAGCTTCTTGCATGATAACTTGCTTCAGCTCCGAATCTGCTGGCACACAGATACGGCCTTTGTACCACAGAACTCCTTCTTCGTCTTCGGTGAATCCCGGTACCTTTCCTATACCAATACGATGTTTGATTCCGTCGATACTTTGATTTCCCTTCTGGGCTTCCTTGATTTGGCTAATCAAAGTGGGTTGAGGTTCAATGCTAGCTAAGAATCCTTTGCTAACTAGCTCAGTTCTAAACTGCTCCAACTCCTCATACAAACTTGGTTGCTTCTCCTTGATCATAGTGTTTAGCCTACACGACAATCTGCTAAGAGCATCCGCTACCACATAGGCTTTGCTGGGGTGATAGTGAATGTCAAGGTCATAATCCTTGATTAACTCTATCCATCTCCTTTGCCTCATATTTAGCTCCTTCTGAGTGAAAATATACTTCAAGCTTTTGTGATCTGAGTAAATCTCACAGCGATTACCCATAAGATAATGACGCCATGTATTCAATGCCAAAACTACGGCTGCTAACTCAAGATCATGGGTCAGATAGTTCTGCTCATGCTGCTTCAGTTGTCGAGATAGATAGGCGATGACTTTGCCTTCTTGCATCAATACACATCCAAGACCAATCTTGGATGCATCACAATATACATCAAATGGCTTCTTGATATCTGGCATGATCAATATTGGGGCTGAAATCAATCTATTCTTGAGCTCCTGGAAACTGGCTTCACATTTGTCGGTCCATTCGAACTTTTTGTCCTTCTTCAACAATTGGGTCATGGGTCTAGCGACGCTCGAGAATCCTTCTACAAACTTGCGGTAATATCCCGCTAATCCGAGAAATGCATGGACTTGGGTTTGAGTGGTTGGTGCTTCCCATTCTTCGACATCTTTGATCTTGGCTGGATCAACCGCGACTCCTCCGGCAGACGCAATATGTCCTAGGAATCTTACTTCTTTCAGCCAAAACTCACATTTGCTAAACTTGGCATACAACCGATGCTCCCTCAGGGTTTCAAGGATGATTCTCAAATGTTGCTCATGCTCTTCTTCTGACTTGGAGTAGATAAGAATATCATCGATAAACACAACAACAAACTTGTCCAGAAAATTCATAAAGATCTTATTCATGAGGTTCATGAAATAAGCAGGGGCATTGGTTAATCCAAAAGACATAACTGTATACTCGTATAAGCCATAATGAGTAGTGAAGGCGGTCTTCGGAATATCCGTTGCACAAACCTTAAGTTGGTGATAACCAGTCCTAAGATCAATCTTAGAGAACACAGTTGCTCCAATCAACTGATCAAATAGGTCCTCTATCTTTGGCAATGGTACTTGTTTTTGATGGTGACATCATTCAGTTTCTTGTAATCTGTGCACAAACGGTTGCCTCCATCTGTCTTGTCGACGAATAACACTGGCGATCTCCATGGCGACGCGCTTGGCTGAATCAAGCCCAGCATAGCATCCAGCTGCTTCTTCAGTTCCACTAACTTTGAGGGGTTCATGCTATAGGGTCTCTGGGCTATGGGTTCGGTTCCGGGGATTAGTTCAATAATGAACTCAATATCCCTATCCGGGGGCATACTGGGCAATTCATCTGGGAATACGTCGGGGTATTCACATACTACTCTGACTTGGTCAATGGTGGGCAGGGCTAGACTCTTGTTGCACTTGAATTGACGGGGTAAGGTTTCAGATACATGCTCTACTATTATTCCAGAGCTACTGGTCATGGTGATGGCTTTCTTGGCACAGTCAATCAATCCATTATGCTTTGACATCCAATCCATTCCTAGTACTACTTCCAAACCTTTGGTTCCAAGTACTATTAGATTGGCATAAAAATCTATCCCATGTATTCTGATAGGCACAACTTTGCAAATTTTTCTAGCTTTTGTAGTTGAACCGGGGATTTGAACTATCATGACATGCTTCAAGTTGGTTGGGTGAATCTTACTAGTGCATGCAAATTGTTTGGTGATAAATGAGTGCGATGCTCTAGAATCAAACAACACTCTTGCTAAAACTGAGTTGACAGAAAACATACCCAGTACTACATCTAGCGCTTCTTGGGATTCTTCGGCGTTCATGTGGAAGAGACGGCCGTTGCGGTTGTGAGGGTTCCCTAGGGCAAATCTTCTTCCTAGTTGAACACGACGCTGCTGTTGAGATGGGGCATTCACATTGGCAGTGGCCGCAATCGGGACACTCATTGGAATAGTGACCCTTCACTCCACACTTGAAACAAGTGATCTAAGACTTGTCTTTTGCTGCCACGGGCACAACATTGCTTCCAGTTCTGGGTGCAGTGTTGTTGCTGTTGTTCTTGGGAGGTGCACGGTTGATATTGCTGGTGTTGCCGGAGTGATTGTTATTTCCTCCGGACTTCACATTTCTTCCGCTATGGTTGGGGTAGCTTGGGCGAGACATTGGTGGTTGATTGTTCCTCGGTGCATATCCCGCAGAAGGGTTGGGACGGTACTTCTGGTGACTATTGGATCCAGATTGGTGCATCATACGACGTTTGTGGTTGTCATTTGCTTGATTAATCTTCCCTTCCATCTGAATGGCAGAGTCGACTAGCTCTTCGAGATCCTGGAAACGGATGTTGTTGAGGACAGTCTGCATCTCATCATGCAGTCCGTTCAGGAATCTCTCCTTCTTCTTGGCCTCCGTGTTGATCACATCAGGTGCATACCTTGCTAAGGACAGGAATCTATCACGGTACTCCACTATAATCATTCTGCCTTGTTTCAATTCTCGGAATTCATCCCTCATTCTGGTGACCAGACCCTGCGTCACGTGGGTGCGGCTGAACTTGATTTTGAAGGCTTCCCATGTCATCACTTGACCATGGTTCATTGTGCGGATGCTGTTCCACCATGCTCTTGCGTCTCCTGCCAAATAGTGGGTGGCAAAAAGAACTTTCTCGTTGGCATCCACTCCTGCTACTTCTAAGTTGTTCTCCATTGTCTGCAACCAGTCATCAACATCTAGTGGGTTTTATAAAGTACTAAAGATTGGGGGATTGGTATTCTGAAGTTTTTGAGTTTGGATCCATGATGATCCTGATTTCCATGGTTTTGGTTGTTGTGAGCCATCTGGGCAATCTGCTGTAGTGTTGCTAGATTAGCTTGGCGCTCTGCCCTGCTTGCTTCACGGTCTGCAATGAGAGTCTGCAAAATCTGCAACATTGGGTCTTGCGATGAGCTACTCCCTCCTTGGTTTCCACAAGTCATCTGAAGATTGAGATAGATAAAGGGGTAAGAGGGAAAGTTCTAAGGTTCATGGTTTTGATTTCAAAGCTAAAACTTTGAGTTTGACTCGGGTTTTGCAACTAACTTCTTTTCATTCATTCAAGCAAGCACACGATACAAACACACACACCACAACATCAAAGGAAACCAGATGGTTTTAAGAACCATTCTGTAAGCTACGATATAATGGGACTGATACTCCGCATGCTACGACAGTGCTCTAGTGCATCTACTCATCATCGATGAAGTCGGAGTCATCATCGTCGGTGTAGAAGTCCACGACATCTTCCTCCAGAAAGTCATCATCATTGCTGAGGTAGGAGTCAATATCCCCTTGGATATCTTCACCTTCCTCTTCTTCTTCCTTCACGGCAAGCTGAGCTTCTTGCTCCCTGATGGTCTTCTCGAGGTCGGCCACCTTCTTGTGAAGACGGTCGATGGTGCGATCCTTCTTGGCGCGTTGATGGCGCAGAGACTGACGATCCTTGACTAGTAGTGAGAAAGTCTGGGCCTTCTGGGCTGCAATGGCGAGGTTGTGGTTGGAGAGCTCTCTTGCATTGTCCAATTCCTTCTGCCTGTCGTACAGCAGGAAGTCAAGGTTTTCCACTTGACGCTTCAATATTGGGTGACTTGGCATCTATAGCGGCATTCGCATGGAATCATGCCTTGCATAGTGAACAAAGCGGGTTCCTTGTATTAGGTTGATACTGAGGGCACACAGACGTGCGAGAGCTTCATGCATTGCCCTGGCTAATCCATCTAGCCAGTTATTCTCTCTCACGGAGAACTGAATCCTCCTAGATACTGGTGCTTCTATCTTGCCTCGAAGATCAACAGTCACTAGCCATTGTAAATCTCCTCCTGGTGGACCCGGGAGTTGAGCTCCGAGGAATTCCAGATGAGGACGCTCCAAGAACTCAGACAGTGCATCCAAATCCCTCTCGAAGATCAGTTGGCCTCCGTTGCCCAACTGGTAGAACTTGCTGCATTGGGCTTCCATCTATAAGAATTTAGGATGAGAAGTTAGTGAAGTGATCAAGTGTGTCAAAGTTTTATGTAGTAATGTAAGAATTTGGAGGAACATGAATTTTTTTGAGAGAAAGAATTCCCAAGGATAAGAGAGGAAATAGTTCTCAAAAATACTCACATTGGTTTTTGAAACTAAGTTTTTGTTCGGACGTCCATTCTAACTAGGGTCTCCTATGGTCAGGATGGCTCTGATACCAACTTGTCAACACCCAGATTTTTAATCCCAGATGCCTGTTATGCCATACATCGCAATCCCAGGATTACCATTTTTGCGAGAAATAACATATTGGATATCATAGTACATCATCTATTACAAACCATAAATAAGATCTTACAACAAATAAAGGATCTCATGATCCACTCTTAGTACAATCAAGTAGCGGAATAAATAGCATAGCGGTGGGGTCCATCTTCAGAGTCACAGGCAATGCTGACACTAGGAGATGATCCTAGTTATCATAGCCTTCCTGCTGTCCTTCATCTTGGTAATCTCCTTCATAATCTGGCCATAGGAATAGCCAGGGACAAAAGCCATGAGTACTCTTTAAGTACTCGCAAACTACCACTAACAAGTAGGATAGTTCTAGTAAGAATGCTAAACTCTAAATTTATTTGCAAAGTTAAGTTTGAAACCTAAGCTGAGTTCAGAAGCAAAGAAATATAAAATAAAGTTTGAAAACACCTAAGTGGGAACTTAATCATCATAGTCACAACCCTGTTGTGGTCAAGTCATGTCACAATTCATTTCATAAGTCATTTTGAAAACATCTGACAACGGAACAGTATGGCCACCCCAACTGTGCATAACCGCGGACGCGGTTATTCGAATAGTTTGACACTCTACAGAGGTGGTACACTTTCACCACAAGATTCGATACATCTGTCAGGGATAACCTTGAATCATCATACTTAGTATGCAGATAATCAAACATAACCTTTCCTTTACACACTCTAGTATAAGCACCTCTCCTATGAGTATGGCCTCCCAACCATGACCATCTGTCATCTTGGGCACTGCATAGGTGAACAACATTGAGAGGTAGCCTCAGCTCAACCTCTCCCGCGAGGGAACTAATACTAATGCATATAAACTTCCGGCTAAGCCTTACCCAATTCAGGTATTGTGGTTGTACGGTAAAATTGGAATGGTATCGCATCCGAACCCAACCATCAGTTTTGAAAAATGGCTAAGGCTCATGCCTCAACATTTTCATCATCTTAAACCATTTGTGTTTCTCAACACATGTCAAAGCATCTCAATAGAATGACTCATCATTCCAAGGTTTTCACAAATCATTTTCACCAAGTATTCCCATCTAAAGTGTGTTGGGGGGATACCCCCAGGTAGGGAAAGATCCAAGGGGTGCGCCCCTCCCCTATTTAACCACTCCCTCGAGGGGGAAGTGGGATCGTGTTATGCGGGTGTGCCACATGGTGTGGCCGTGTATAACCCAGATTGACCAATCAGCGATGAGCCACACGGAGGACCACAGGGTGTAGCGGATCTCATGACGCGACGCAGTGATACAGTTAACGAGGAGGCAAGCATGACATAACATGCGCACAGTAACTCCTGACAATACCTGCGACGGTTACTGTTGCTGGCCCTTAAAATGAGGCGAACTAATGATTAGCCTCCACGTAGGAAAGCGTATGAGAGAAGGAATAATGACCCGGATGAGAATGTGGTAACCCGGCCAGCAAGTGAAAACTTGGAATGTGCCAAGGGAAAGTAAACCCATGGAATCTGAGATAAGGAGGTAACTCAGAAAAGGAACTCAAAATCTCAGTGAAATTGAACCTGCTGTGGCCTTAGCGGCTAAGGCAGCTAAGACCGCACCAGCTTCGGGGACTAATGTTGGGGGGATACCCCCGGGTAGGGTCATACCGGGGTATAATGGCCGAGTTAGACGAGGTTCGGCAAGGTCAAAGCGAATGCTGGCCAAGTCACCTCAAGGCAGGCCGAATCTCGGGGTAACCCGGACCAGGGGAAGTCCACCTGATTGGGTCTCCACCGACTTAAGCCATAAGTCGGACAGGTGAATCTAACTCTTATGCAGGAACAGGTTTAGCCGGATCAACTATGTACAATCCGGGTCATATCAAGCTTATAGGAGAAGGAAGGTATCTCGCTGGTCAAAGGTGATCCCTGTACGCGGAGCGTGAGCGAAGCGGACAGAGACAGGACCACCGAGGCGTGGCCGATAGAGGTGACGAAGCCAATGTCGGCTGACGCGGGCGCCGCAGAGGCTCACGTAGCCTCTGCATGGGTGATGCGGGGGAAAAGTGACCCGATCGGCTTACTATTTTGGGAAGAGGCATATTCCTTGGAATATGCCTCCACGTATGCCCTAATTGGAGACCTAGCCTCCCCTATATAAAAGGAGGGCTAGGGCCTCTGCAGAAAGGGTTGTTCTCGATTGGGTTGAGTTTTACAGAGTTAGTCTTTAGAGGTTATGTTCTTCTAGCAAGTGACTGAGAGCTAGCTAGTGGTGAGAGTAAGAGAGTTCTTTCTTCCTCCTCTCTCCAATACAGCTTGAGGAGCACTTGTAAACCTTGGAAGTGAATTGAATATGAAGCTTCCGTGGGGCTAGCGACGCTAGCAGGGGTCAAGATCCGGACGGGAAACCTCATCGGCACCGGTGAACGCATCGTCTCCGGGCTCGTTCAGCGCTTTGGAGCGCTGGACTTTGTCAGCGACAACGCTGGCTGCTTCGGCAAGCACCCTCTTCCGTGCAACGTCCTCTTTGTCAAGCTCGGCGCGCACAAGATCTATGTTGCTGTCGATGTGTCATGCGTTCATCCGCGGCACGTCGTCGAGGCGAGCGAGCCACCCCTTAGCATGATCCACGGGGCGCGTATCACTCGCTCCCCGGACCGTGCTGAGGTGATGATGACTGCGCCTGGCGCTGGCACAAGCAAGGAGCCGGCACCAGATCCGGAGGTAACGCCTAAGGCACCGAGGAAAGGTAGAGGCCCTCCACTAGAGAGGCCAGAGAATGTGCTGCGGGAAGCGATGGATAGCTTCGCAAACCCCATAGCAGCCGTGGTAGATCCGGCTCAGGCACAGGCCAAGCTAGAGGAAACTAGGCAAAAAATTCTAGAGGGAGCGAAAAAGATAGCCGCGGCTCAGCAGTCATTGAACATGACACTGCGTGAGTACGCAAAGGCAAATAAAGTAGATGTTGTAAAAGTGAAGGGTAGAAATCTCATGAGTGAAATGAACAAAGAGGGTGATACTAGGATTGAGGAGTCAAAAAACTGTTTGTCCGTGGGGCTGCCGAAGTATAGTACCCCGGCAAAAAACCTCAGGGCAGCAGATGCAGCTGCATCCGAGTTAGAAGGTCTGACAGGTGAAGCCCACCAAAGACAGCAAGATAGGGTCAATGAGTTGGTTCGGATCGCGAACAGGCAAAATGAGGAATTGCTCAGGGCTAACCCAGAAAGAGCTGGGGCCTCCAAGATCATTCATTCGGCTGTGGGTAACCCGAAGAAATCTGCTGGAGCTGCATCGTGTCCTCATGGTGGTCCTAGGAGAGAAGAGGTAGTAACCTCGGCCAGGACGAACAAACAGATACTCCCGTATGACCCGACAAGGGCAGGGAAAGGAAAAGAGGTACAAAGAAATGACGATCGACAGAGTGTGAGCCGAGGTGAAGCTGGCCGAGGTAACCGTGACCAAGGCAATGCCGGTCAAGGAAACGCTGTAAATGGCAATGCCGGACATCGCAACTCGACAGGACAACCGTAGCAGCGGAATATACCAAGGCAAGAGCAAAGTGCCGGCCGAGGTATGCAACAGAGAGGTGCTCCACGAGAGAAAGACCGGTATAACAATGGAGATTCGGAAATGGTGAACGCAGGATACCCAAGGCCGGACTATCATGTGATAGGGTCAAGATTGGGAAGCGGGGATTTGATGCCTGATGATGCCAGATTAAAACTGGATCGGCTATATAGGTCGGAACAGATTGAATGTCAAGGTCCCCCGGGTCCTGCATGTTTTGGTCCCCGGATCATGAAGGAGCCTCCGGTACCTAACTTCCAGTTACCTAGAGGCACAAAGACGTATGACGGCAGTACAAAGCCGGAAGATTGGTTGATAAACTATGCTAGAGCTATAAAAATTGCTACAGGCAACTTGAGATGGGCTGTGAGATACATACCCCAGATGTTGGAGGGGCCAGCAAGGGTATGGTTAAACAATTTGCCGCCCGGAAGTATTAACTGCTGGATCGATTTTGAGGAAATGTTTATCAGCAATTTCTCAAGTACGTATCAGAGGCCAAATAGGCCACAGACCCTAGATATGTGTAAGCAGAGACCGAACGAGACGGACCGGGAGTTTTTAACCCGGTGGTGTACCGTGAGAAACTCGTGTGAGGGTGTGATAGAGTCACAGTCCATAGCATGGTTTGCGCAAGGGTGCAGATATGCAAGCATGTTGTGGCAAAGATTGCAAAGGGATATGCCAACTACGTTGGCAGAGACAATCCGGATTGCTGATTCGTATGCTTTGGGTGATCCGACTCAACCTAGGCTCGTGTCAAACGAGTCAAATGAGGAGTGCTACCAGAGAGATGGAGCCGGGTCATCCCGGAGGAATGACTACCGAGGTAAATGAAGAGATGACAGACCGGATTACCGGTATAGTTCGCAACACGTTGCTGCTGTGAATCAAGATCAGCCCGGAGCGGGGGGAAATCAACGTCAGAAAATTGGGGGCCAACAATGGACACCGAGAAATTATGGCAATAAAACTTGGACGCCAGAGCAGAAGAAACTTGGACGCCAGAGCAGAAGAAACTTGGACGCCAGAGCAGAAGAAACGTCCGAGGTATACTTATGAGTCAATGTTGGATCAGCCGTGTAAGTTTCACACGCCAAATCCGAGTAACCCAGCGGGTCATACAACGAGGCAATGTGAGTGGATGCGTAAGATAGAACAAGGTGGTTTGGGGAATGCTCAGGCACCCCGGAATGATCAACCTCGGCAGGAGTTACCCCGGCAGCAATTGCTCTCCGGAGCAAACACGCAACAGTTAATGTTGCCTCCCCCTCCGCCGAGGTATGACAACCATGAGAGAAGGGATGCAGTGCATCAAGTGGAAGACCATCATCGGATCAGAGGTACCCCAGAAATGAGGGGAGGAATGAGTACAGGGAGCATCATCAGAGTTACTGTGTGTTTACCACTGAGGAAACAGATAGAAAGAGCTTGCAGCGCCGACATATGGAGGTCAATGCGGTAATGCCAGCAGTGACGAGGTATATGCCTTGGTCGGACCAGGAAATTACCTGGAGCATCAAAGATCATCCCAAGCTTATGCCGAGTCCTGGTTCGTATGCGCTAGTCCTGGATCCGACATTCATTGGGCCTAACATCAATGTGAGGTTCTCCAAGGTACTGATTGACAATGGCAGTAGCATTAACATCATGTATGCGGATACAATGCGCAAGTTGGGTATCTCGGAGAACATGCTCCAAGCTACAAGGACAACTTTCCATGGAATTGTGCCAGGCATTTCTTGTGAGCCCATAGGCAAGGTCCGGGTTGACGTATTGTTCGGCACGAGAGATAACTGTCGAACTGAGAATTTGGAGTTTGAAGTGGTGAACTTAGAAAGTGCGTATCACGCGTTACTCGAAAGACCAGCACTGAACAAGTTCATGGCAAGCTGCCACATCAGTTATCTGAAGATGAAGTTGCCTGGGCCAAATGGAGTGATTACCATTGCTGGAGATTTCCGACGTTCCATTGAGTGTGCCTCAGCCGGGTCTAACCTAGCCGAGTCACTCGTGATTGCACAAGAGAAAAGAAAAATCCAAGATGTGGCGGCGTTGGCTCAGTCCGCGCAGCAATATATGCCGGCGTTGAGTAATCCGCATGGTAGTGTTTCGTTCCAAGCCACAAAGGATACCAAGAAAGTGCCTGTTGATGATATGTTCCCAGAGCGCACCGTAACAATTGGTGCCGGGTTAAATGATAAATAGGAAAGCGAGCTCATCAACTTCCTCCGTGAGAATCGGGATATTTTTGCTTGGTCAACACAGGACTTGTAAGGTGTTCCGAGGGAGTTGGCTGAGCACTCTTTGAACGTAAGACCCAGAGCAAGGCCGGTGAAGCAACCTCTCCGCCGCTTCACCGAGGATAGGAGAAAAGTCATTGGAGATGAGATAGCTCGGTTACTAGCAGCAGGATTTATCATGGAAGTTCTTTACCCGGATTGGCTATCTAATCCGATGCTGGTGGAAAAGAAGAAGGATGATCCGAATGTGGCAGTGGTTTGGCGTATGTGTATCGATTACACGAACATGAATAAGGCGTGTCCAAAAGATCCATTTCCACTGCCAAGGATAGATTAGGTCATAGATTCAACTGCTGGGTGTGAACTATTGTAATTCATTGATGCATATTCTGGTTTCCACCAAATACCTCTGAATCCGGATGATCAAATAAAAACTACATTTATCACCCCGTATGGGGTTTATTGCTATCGCACCATGCCATTTGGTTTATGTAATGTAGGGGCAACATACCAAAGATGTATGCAGAAATGTTTGGATGACCAAATTGGTCAAAATGTATAGGTGTATGTGGATGATGTGGTTATCAAGACCAAGGAAAGCAAAACGCTCCTTGATGATATCAGGCAGACATTCGTGAACCTAAGAAGGTTCCGGATGAAGCTTAACCCGGAAAAATGTACCTTCGGTGTCCCGACTGGAAAATTACTTGGATTTCTTGTCTCCAGCCGAGGTATCGAAGTCAATCCAACTAAAATCCGGGCCATTGAACGAATGGAACTGCCGAAGTGTCTTAACGATGTCCAGAAGTTCACTGGTTGCCTGGCATCGTTAAGTCGGTTTGTATGTCGGTTGGGAGAAAAGGCATTGCCTCTCTATCAACTCATGAAAAAGTCGGACAAGTTCATCTGGATGCCGCAGGCCAATGAAGCCTTTATACAATTAAAGAAAATGTTAGCCACTGCACCAGTGTTAGACTCTCCACTATCAAAGGAGCCAATGTTGCTCTATATAGCCACAACCAACCGAGTTGTAAGTGCAGTAATCGTGGTAGAGCGCGACGAAGAGGGTAAGTCAGTGCAAAGGCCAGTATATTATCTGAGCGAGGTATTGTCAGCATCAAAGAAAAATTATCCGCACTATCAGAAAGTGGCGTATGGTGTGTATATGTCAGCAAAGAAGCTAAAACATTATTTTGAAGAGCACCCTATCAAAGTAATATGTGAAGCTCCCATATCCGAGATAATGAGTAACAAGGATGCAAGTGGCAGGATTGCAAAATGGGCAATTGAACTAGCTCCCTATGCGCCACAATATGACAGAAGAGAAGCAATCAAGTCTCAGGCTGTGGCCGACTTTTTTGTGGACTGGGCCGAGGTACAATATGAACCACCACTACCAGATCCGAACTACTAGAGAATGCACTTTGACGGGTCGAAAACAAAAACCGGGTTAGGCGCCGGAGTTGTGCTTACCTCGCCAAAGAATGACCAGTTGAAGTATGTGCTACAGATCCATTTCGCACTGTCGAACAATGTCGCTGAATATGAAGCACTTGTGCATGGGCTCAAAGTGGCAAAAGAAATTGGGATACGTCGGATCCAATGCTTTGGCGACTTGGATTTGGTAGTTCAGCAAGTGTCGGGGCTGTGGGACGCTCTTGATCCAAACATGGCATTATATAGATTCCATGTGCAGAAAATATCTGGTTACTTTGAGGGATGCGAATTTCGCCATGTACCCCGGGTGGAAAATGAGGCTGCCGACGTATTGTCGAAGCTCGGATCAACCCGACAAGCAATTCCACCGGGTGTAGCATTAGAACACCTCAGAAAACCATCCATCAAACCGTCCCTAGAAACCGACTCAATTTACGTCCCGGAGGATCCGGAGTCCGGAGCTGTGCCCATGGACATTGACATGGGAGGTGGTGCGCAAAACCCGGGGACTGCCTCAGCAAACCCGGGGACTGCCCCAGCAAACCCGGGGACTGCTTCGCAAGACCCGAGGACTGCTCAGCGTGATCCAGTTGAAGTTATGCCGGTGGATCAGATGGAAATTGATGAGGATGTGTTCCCTGTGCGAGCAATACCAGCTTGGGCACTGCCTATATTGCAATTCCTAAAAGATGGAACTTTACCCACTGAGGAGGTGCTATCTAGGCAAACTCAGAGGAGAGCAAAGGCATACACAATCATCAATTCCGAGCTATACAAAAGGAGTGTGACCAATGTCCTCCAGCGGTGCGTTGACCCGGAAGAAGGGCTTGACATCCTCCGAGATATACATCAAGGGGAATGTGGGCATCATGCCTCGTCCCGAGCCTTGGTGGCAAAAGCTTTCCGGCATGGATTCTACTGGCCAAGTGCCTTAGAACAAGCAGAGGATTTGGTAAGAAAATGCAATGGTTATTAGAGGTATGCTACCAAGACACATATGCCAATGTCGGAGCTCAAGACCATACCAATCACTTGGCCATTTGCCGTATGGTGTTTGGACATGGTTGGCCTGTTCAAACCAGCAAGGGGGAATATGACTCACATTTTGGTCATGGTGGATAAATTTACAAAGTGGATTGAAGTAAAGCCAATAAGAAAATGTGATGGAGCTACAGCTGTGACATTTCTCAAAGACATCATCTTGAGATACGGTTATCCTCACAGTATCATAACTGATAATGGCACAAATTTTGCTAAAGGAGCATTCGCGCGATTCTGCCGAGATAAAAAGATCCGGCTGGACGTTGCCTCGGGAGCCCATCCTGCATCAAACGGACAAGTGGAAAGATCCAACGGATTAGTACTGTCCGGGATAAAACCCCGGCTCATTGAGCCACTGCAAAGATCAGCGGGGTGCTCGATAGAAGAACTACTAGCGGCATTGTGGAGTTTAAGAACAACTCCAAATCGATTTACAGGCTATACGCCATTTTTTCTGGTATATGGGGCAGAAGCTGTATTACCAGCCAACATAGAGCATGACTCGCCTAGGGTCACCCAATACACAGAAGCCGAAGTGCAAGAAGCCCGGCAACATGATGTTGATCTGCTGGAAGAAGCGAGAGAATGGGCATTGTCCAGATCCACCATATATCAGCTCTAGCATCCCAATTGTCTAACAATTGCAATGCTACTAGCCTAGTCTATATAAATGCTACTTCCTATATATAATTGTTGCATCATAATGATATCATGATCATGTCATCATGCCACCTTGCATTTGAGCATCATATAAAACCCTTTTGATTTGGTTCTTCTCTCATATGCATTGTTAATTGTATTTGCCTCTTGATATTGTATTTGGTTATTGATATATTGTTTAAATGCCCAAGTTGAGTTGGGGCATATCTTTTATTCCAATTCCACCACCTCTCTTTGTCACCACCTTATAATTCCACCATCCCATTAAACCATGAGCTTGTAGTTCTTTCTTTTGAATTTATTCTCTAGCTCATGTGGGTGGGGTGGATCTAATCCTATAAATTCTTTTGCTTGGCTTTATTCCACTTCTTGGGAATGCATAAGAATAATGCCATATCATCATTATTGTTTTCACAAGGATAATACATGGCATTTATTATTTTTGCATGGGCCATGCAAGAGCATCACCACCTTTAACCATTTGTTTTTCTCTTGGTTTAATTGATTCATTTCTTTGTGGATCATCTCCATCCCTCTCTCCACCATCCCCATAGTCTCCTCTATACCTTTTTTATTTTTCCTTCATGCATGGTCAAATGAGGTTTTCTTCCCTACTCCCCTTTTCCTCTCTCTTTCTTTAGTTTCACCTTCATCCTCACCTCACCCTCTCCTCTCTTCTTAGCCGAGGGGTTTTCCTCTCCCTGCCAGCAGGCCCACCTAGTGACCATCTACCTCACCCCACCCCTTCTCCTAAACCCTAACTGAGCCACTTCTTTTTCTAACCCTAGCCCAAGTGCACCCGACCCCCCTCCCCTCTCTCTTTTCTCTCCACCATTGTCCCAGCCCCACCCAGCTGCTCCACGCCGACCCCACCTGCAGCCCCTCACCCTGCCCTGCCCTGGCTACCCCGGTCGAGCCCCAGCTCGACCACGTGATCGAGGAGAAAGGAGAAGGGCCGAAGCCACTTTTCCATCTACCCCGCGCCCACACGCCCCTCTTCCCTCCCCCTTGTTTTCCTCCTTCTTCACGGCTTCCCCGCCCCTCCCAGATTCACCCCAGGTCGCTGCCTTCCTCTCCTTCCTCGCCCAACGACGCCCAGCCCTCGCCGTCAGAACCGCTAGTGCCGCCGTCTTCCTCGCGCTCCCACCGACGTGCTCGACGTGGAGGTGAACGAGGAGACCAGGAGCAGTCCCCTGCTTCTCCCTGGACACGCCGACACGAAGAAGGGAGCCCCAGGACCGCCAGCATCCTCGCCGCTCCACCGAAACCCTAGAACCCCGGCCTCTTCTTCCTCGCCGCCCCGTCGTCGCCCGCACCGATCCTTCGTCACCGACCACTCCTCGGTGAGCCCCTCTTCCTAGCTGACACCCTCTCGCTCGCTGTCGCCACCTAGTGCCGCCGTTCGTTTTGTCGAACAAACTGCGCGCGCCGTCGGCCACCGCGCCTGCTCGCTCCCGCGTCGCGCAGAACCTCACCTAGGCCCTGTCCGCCCTCCTACCACCATCCGTTAGCCATCCGCGCTGGTTCCGATCCGCAGCGCGCACGCCTCGCGTCACGGGATCGAACCCCGCGCTGTGCTCTGACGCGGTCGGGCATCGATCTGTCGTCAGTAAACGCGTAGAAGAACAACAGTGCGGGGTGCTCTTTTGCCGATACCCCCTGCCTTTTTGCGCGCGCAACCCGCGGTCCAGCCGGTCCCACCTGTCATCCGCGGTGGCGTTTTTACAAAAGGACACCCGAAAACCTTTCCCTCAACCCGCGGTCCCTGTCCGTGCCACGTGGCACCCGGCCGTTTACCCGCTGGCATGTGGTCCTGTTTCCGCGCCAGGTCCACCAGTCAGTTACCGTGGCTCGCTTCGGTTGCGGTGAGAAAAGTCCGCTGCGCGCCGTTTCGCCAAGTCAGCATCGGCCCCACCCGTCAGTGACTCTGGCTAAGTCGAGCTGGGTGACAAAAGTTTTTCCTGTTGCATGTTTCATTTAAACCTTTTTCAAAATTGATTTAAATTCAAATTCAAGTCAGATTTAAATAATTTTTAAAATACAACTCCAAATAATGCATATGATATATGTTTTGGAATCAGAAAAATGTGAGGAATTCAAATATGCTATTCAAAATAATGTTTGCACACTTTAAATTTTCTAGATGATTAAAATTACAATAAAATGCCCTTTTCTTAATTAAATCATATCTTTGGTTTTACAACTCCAAATTTAACAAATAATATGTCTAAAATGATCAGCGCGATGAGCCTATTATATCTATGCATTCCATGTTCTGAATTGCAGCATGAATCATATAAATATAAAGTATACATCAACTTAATTGAGGATAAAAGTTGACTAAATTGCCATAAAATGCTTTATTCTTGTACTCCACACCTCACCCATGCCATGCTACATTATTGCCATGCAATTGTGCATCATTAATCATGGCATGATTGTTTGTTTGTCGCATTTTAATTCATATGCTTGTGCACTCTATTTACGTTGGCCCTTGTTTGTTTGGTTCTTCTTCGAATAGACGCTGAGCAGGGGATATATCAGGAAACCCAGGAGCACTACCTAGATCCGTCCCTCGCTTCAACTGAGCTGCCAGGCAAGCACTACCACATGCTTGCATACATATAGTACCTATTGCCTCTCTCTTATTCTTGCATCATTGAGTCGCGATTGCATTAAACTGAATCCCAAGTACTACATAGCCTTTACTTTTAAACCCCACCGGAGCTTGTTCCTCCATCCCATGAGCCATTACTACAGGAGCTGTTTGAGCCATGCGGGTCGTAGAACAACATGTGTAGGGTATGTGAGTGTCTAATGGATAACGAGGTACCTAAACAACTTAACCTGAGTAGTAATGGGATAACTAATGAAAGTGGTACCGGTGAGCAATATCTGCTATTTGGTTCTTCATGCTCACTTGTGTCCCGTAGGACCCCGAGTACTTGATTCCTGTTCCTTGACTATTCGCACTATCCACATCCGGGAGGCCTTATGGACCCCCCTGAGCTAGAGCTTGATTCATTCTTATTTCTTGGGGCCACAAAGTAGTTTGGGGCTTTATTACTATCCAGTACTTATGCCATGCCTTACTGCTTTATTTAAGACTGTGCGTGGAGCACCTGTACTGTTTAGGACCGTGACACGTTTTCGCTGTATCGACAAGCCCAGTCACATTTTCGGGTTCCCTGTCATTTACCGCCGTCCACACAAACCCTGGGTCTGTTCCGGAGCCGGCCAACTTCGTTGCGGGTAGCTTAGTGGGGTGGCCCCCTGAAACATTTTTGAATCCTATGATCGCTTTGTCGTGAATGCCTCGTTGGGTTTTGATTTGGTTTTTCCGAGGTTGATCGAGTGTGTGTTGCTATTTGTGCACCCCTGCAGGGTAATTCTTTCTGAAAGCCATGTCCGCGGTTATGGACGACTTGGACCACAGTTTCTCGATCATAGACCAGTATAACTAAAGTACCGCTTTTAATTTGACTAAGTACCTGACTAGTAAATAGTGCAACACTCATGGAATGGATAATAAAACTGCCAACGGATGGGGGCTGTTCATCCGCTTCCTCGTTAGTAAGCGAGGAGGAGGATGGATCTGTTAATATTACTGTTATAACTGTTGTTATTAATTCACGGACATCCGTCTATCTTTGGTTAGGTGGATGGTTAGCGAGTATCCATAGAATTGTTAGGGATTATCTTTTGATACAATGGCGTCACCCCAGGTTGTGTCCCCTTTAGAGGCATAAAGACTTGTTGAGTACCCCTAGGGTCTCACACGATAAATTGTTTGATTCAGATGAACAGGTATACTCGCAAGATGGATACTGGGTGGAGGAAACGGACGATGTTGGCAACGATCACTCGGTGTAGAGATTCCGAGAACGGGGATCCGTGAGATCTGTGGGCGGGATGTGTTTATTTATGGGGCATCTTATGCCGATTTGCTTCTTATCCGTACTCGGATCTTGTTTTCTGCTTCCGCCTGATACTCTGATGTTTGATGTATGAGGAGATATCCTAAACTATTATATCCATCTAGGATATTTGGATCTTGTCGTATGGCGTTGCAATATTTCTATTTCTTTTAGATGGAATGGCTCTGAGGACTGTTGTATGTGGCTTGCATACATACTCATTTGTGTATGTAGTTGATCCCTTCGCCTGCCGATTACGTCGCTCGTTCTTGTCCCGATGTTTGGAAATGGTTAGGACGGCCGAAAGGTCTACCTGTGAGTGGCATTTGGCCCCACCGTACTTATTTAACCATTTCCGCTCATCCAGGCTTGTAACTAAGAGCGTAATTCACCGAGGTAGTTACAATTGGTATCAGAACCATCCCGCCCTTCAGGGTCTCAACAAATGGTCGTTGTCAGTCTAGCAAATATTTTTGGTAGCTATGTATACTAGGGAAAAACAAAGCGCGAGAGTAGGACTGCTTCCACTTTTCTTCTTACCCACTCACCCACCCTTTTCTGGTAAGGAAGTGTAACGTTTTCAATCCTCTTCTAAAAATTCAAACTAGGATTCACGTCTTCTGGGTTTCCGTAGTACCATAGAAAGTGTGTGTGTGTGTGTGTGTAATTCCTTGTCTATCTGTTGCATCCAATTTGTTATCACAATCTGCCTTTGGTTATCAACTGTTGGTACATTCCATACTGACAGGCTTTTGAAAATCGGCGTGATCTATCCGACTCCTTGTTAACCGGTGCCATCTTCTTAAGGGTGTTCTTCCTTCCAGCATGCTTTCATAGAATGTGGAGTTGCTAATCTCTACCTGATAAGTGATTTTGTGCATCTATTGGTATTTTAATGCCGAAAAATGTGGAAATTTTTTCTTTGATACATCTGTGTTTCCACACTCCTGTTCAGTCATGTGTGAAACATTATCTATCTCCCTTTTATCAGCATGCCCATGCTAACTCATTCTTTTGTCACTGGCACTTAATCCTGGAGTTTTATTTCATCTCCAATTCTCTTGGGCTAATTACATAACATGTGTCGATCCGATGCTGGTGATTGTAATTTGGTTCTCGGCATAGCTATAGGACACTTATCATGAGTGGAATATGGAAAATGCTATCAACACTATCCTCCAAATGGTGACGGTTATCTCCTGTGATTTTGAGTACACCGTGATCATATCTATGCATATTCAAGAATCTTTGGCAATCCGGAGTTTCTCAAGGCACTACGGCGGTCTATCATCTGTCCATCATGCTGCACATCTTTTTGAACTCCATATCTGCAAAATTCTCTTTGAGACGAGGGAATTGCATCTTTTCGTCTCTGATAGCTTTGCTTAAGGTATGATCTATCATCTTTTCTTTATCCAAGATCTCTTTATCTTTGTAACCGGTGATCCGATCAACAATGTGATCCAGGTGGCATTTCCTGTTCTCTTCCGGAGGACCAGATAATCTATTCTGCCAGTGCATCTTTCCAACATGAATCCTTACTCGTAACGTGATCTTTCAAAGAGCGTTGAGCTCAGAAAGTGTTTCGAGCATTTGTTTGTTTCTCCGGCCTCTTGAACTTGATATTCTTGGAATATCTTGGTAATCTGTGGTGGTATATCTTGATGATATGCTTGCCTATTCTATGTCAATGGAAGAACATGGATGGTCATCTATGTCTCTTTCTCTCAAGCTTCGCGAATACTGCCGTGTGCAAAGTTCCCAAAGTGGAAATTCTGACTTTTTGAAGTCACCTATCTTGGCCACGTCCTTCTGCTAAATAGATCGCTTCAATTCTGGAATCAGCAAGTCCATTGTTAATTCCATCTTCCATCTTCAATCAAACCCGGAGTTTTCCTTGTTGGCGAGTTATCATCGTCGTTCCGCCGTAGATTTCCTCAAAACTGCTAAATCTCTCTCAATCATTTCAAGAAGAACATGGAGTTCTTTCACCTCAGTCTCGTCAAGTGATCTTTTGAAACCCTCTCGTTCTATCATCTATGCTCAATCCACCGGAGGCCATGAAGATTTTTCAGATCTTTTGTAATCCTTATGTTCAAGTGGTGCTATATTTTTCTTTATCTGTGGAATCTTGCAGTTGTCTCCGTGATCTTCCTTCATATCTTTCTGGTGGCTGGTTACTTATGATATGACGACAACATCATCACCCTTATCTATCTTGGATCCGGTGAATCGTTTGCATCAATCTTTGTTTTCTTACGGAGTTCCATGAGCTCTTCTTGTCAATACCTTCAGTCTGTTTCGGTAGTTGGGTTGCATGGTTTTCTTATTCATGTGCGGAGTAATGCTTCGAGTGCGGGATGGAGTAGCTACCATACCACTACTCTTATCATTCGCTCTTGTACATTGAATTGGGGAATTAATGTGATTTCACTCATTCCACGGAAGTTAGAAGTGGCCTTTATCTCTCGATACTTTTACTTCCGTCCTTGTTTTTCCGGAGTGCTCTCTCGAAGAAAGTAATCAATAATCTCTTGTTGGTGGTCTGTCTATTCTAGATGGAGCAAAATCTACAATTATCTGGTGGAAACAAACGCAAACTCTTTTCTGTCCTCGTCATTCTACCGATGCTCGACATCCACAAAAAAGATGAAAGGAAACTATCTCTCTCTTTGTTTCATCAATTCTTTTTCTGTGGTAAAGCCAATTATGATTGAGGCCATCAGCCGCAAATCTATTGCGTTAGCCTCAAGGCTAAAGAAAGCAATAAGTATCTCTACAATAAACTCCAGATCCTCCATATTCGTTGCGTCTTGGGATTCCACCATGATCTAGCTTCACATCCGTCTCTGGAAGTTATATCCGTGCACCTCAATTGCGTGATCCTTGGTTCTTACCGTTGCAACAAGAATCTAATCCGACGATGTCTAACTAAATCTTTCTGTTGATATCAAGGGACTCTATTGTTTGAAGGCAATATTGTTTCCGTACTTCATTTCTCAAATCCGAGAGAAGATACGATGCTATTGTCATAGTGGTTCAAAACCTCTCCAACCTAGCTCTTTTCTTCCGGCGAGACAAAGATTCATCCTCTCTAGTATCGGTAAATCTTTAATCTTAACGGTGTGTCTTTCTTTATTCATGATACATCATCTTGTCCTTTTCTTTCACAAGTGGTTCTATTATTTTATCATGTTTCTTGAGAAAACCGGAGCTATGTCCATCCTATCCTTCTTGTCTCACGACAATCCTTCAACTCTTCTAACCGTTGTTTCTCAAGCAAAACGCAAGACTCGCAACAAGTCTAGCAAGTTATTCCATTGTTCATCAACTTGGGGACGTGAGGGTCACCTTCGTTCGAACACCCGTCTCTCCTTGTGTTGTTTTCTTTTTCCTAGGAATCTCGGGGCGAGATTCTTGTTTAGTGGGGGAGAGTTGTAGCATCCCAATTGTCTAACAATTGCAATGCTACTAGCCTAGTCTATATAAATGCTACTTCCTATATATAATTGTTGCATCATAATGATATCATGCTCATATCATCATGCCACCTTGCATTTGAGCATCATATAAAACCCTTTTGATTTGGTTCTTCTCTCATATGCATTGTTAATTGTATTTGCCTCTTGATATTGTATTTGGTTATTGATATATTGTTTAAATGCCCAAGTTGAGTTGGGGGCATATCTTTTATTCCAATTCCACCACCTCTCTTTGTCACCACCTTATAATTCCACCATCCCATTAAACCATGAGCTTGTAGTTCTTTCTTTTGAATTTATTCTCTAGCTCATGTGGGTGGGGTGGATCTAATCCTATAAATTCTTTTGCTTGGCTTTATTCCACTTCTTGGGAATGCATAAGAATAATGCCATATCATCATTATTGTTTTCACAAGGATAATACATGGCATTTATTATTTTTGCATGGGCCATGCAAGAGCATCACCACCTTTAACCATTTGTTTTTCTCTTGGTTTAATTGATTCATTTCTTTGTGGATCATCTCCATCCCTCTCTCCACCATCCCCATAGTCTCCTCTATACCTTTTTTTATTTTTCCTTCATGCATGGTCAAATGAGGTTTTCTTCCCTACTCCCCTTTTCCTCTCTCTTTCTTTAGTTTCACCTTCATCCTCACCTCACCCTCTCCTCTCTTCTTGGCCGAGGGGTTTTCCTCTCCCTGCCAGCAGGCCCACATAGTGACCATCTACCTCACCCCACCCCTTCTCCTAAACCCTAACCGAGCCACTTCTTTTTCTAACCCTAGCCCAAGTGCACCCGACCCCCCTTCCCTCTCTCTTTTCTCTCCACCGCTGTCCCAGCCCCACCCAGCTGCTCCACGCCGACCCCAACTGCAGCCCCTCACCCTGTCCTGCCCTGGCTACCCCGGTCGAGCCCCAGCTCGACCACGTGATCGAGGAGAAAGGAAAAGGGCTGAAGCCACTTTTCCATCTACCCCGCGCCCACACGCCCCTCTTCCCTTCCCCTCGTTTTCCTCCTTCTTCACGGCTTCCCCGCCCCTCCCAGATCCACCCCAGGTCGCTGCCTTCCTCTCCTTCCTCGCCCGACGGCGCCCAGCCCTCGCCGCCAGAACCGCTAGTGCCGCCGTCTTCCTCGCGCTCCCGCCGACGTGCTCGACGTGGAGGTGAACGAGGAGACCAGGAGCAGTCCCCTGCTTCGCCCTGGACACGTCGACGCGAAGAAGGGAGCCCCAAGACCGCCAGCATCCTCGCCGCTCCGTCGAAACCCTAGAACCCCGGCCTCTGCTTCCTCGCCGCCCCGTCGTCGCCCGCACCGATCCGTCGTCACCGACCACTCCTTGGTGAGCCCCTCTTCCTAGCTGACACCCTCTCGCTCGCTGTCGCCGCCTAGTGCTGCCGTTCGTTTCGTCGAACACACTGCACGCACCGTCGGCCACCGCGCCTACTCGCTCCCGCGTCGCGTAGAACCTCACCTAGGCCCCGTTCGCCCTCCTACCATCATTCGTTAGCCATCCGCGCTGGTTCTGGTCCGCAGCGCGCACGCCTCGCGTCGCGGGATCGAACCCCGCGCCGTGCTCTGACGCGGTCGGGCATCGATCTGTCGTCAGTAAACGCGTAGAAGAACAACAGTGCGGGGTGCTCTTTTGCCGATACCCCCCTGCCTTTTTGCGCGTGCAACCCGCGGTCCAGCCGGTCCCACCTGTCATCCGCGGTGGCGTTTTTACAAAAGGACACCCGAAAACCTTTCCCTCAACCCGCGGTCCCTGTCCGTGCCGCGTGGCACCCGGCCGTTTACCCGCTGGCATGTGGGCCTGTTTTTGCGCCAGGTCCACTAGTCAGTTACCGCGGCTCGCTTCGGTTGCGGTGAGAAAAGTCCGCTGCACGCCGTTTCGCCTAGTCAGCATCGGCCCCACCCGTCAGTGACTCTGGCTAAGTCGAGCTGGGTGACAAAAGTTTTTCCTGTTGCCTGTTTCATTTAAACCTTTTTCAAAATTGATTTAAATTCAAATTCAAGTCAGATTTAAATAATTTTTAAAATACAACTCCAAATAATGCATATGATATATGTTTTGGAATCAGAAAAATGTGAGGAATTCAAATATGCTATTCAAAATAATGTTTGCACACTTTAAATTTTCGAGATGATTAAAATTACAATAAAATGCCCTTTTCTTAATTAAATCATATCTTTGGTTTTACAACTCCAAATTTAACAAATAATATGTCTAAAATGATCAGCGCGACGAGCCCATTCTATCTATGCATTCCATGTTCTGAATTGCAGCATGCATCATATAAATATAAAGTATACAGCAACTTAATTGAGGATAAAAGGTGACTAAAACGACATAAAATGCTTTATTCTTGTACTCCACACCTCACCCATGCCATGCTACATTATTGCCATGCAATTGTGCATCATTCATCATGGCATGATTGTTTGCTTGTCGCATTTTAATTCATATGCTTGTGCACTCTATTTATGTTGGCCCTTGTTTGTTTGGTTCTTCTTCGAATAGACGCTGAGTAGGGGATATATCAGGAAACCCAGGAGCACTACCCAGATCCGTCCCTCGCTTCAACTGAGCTGCCAGGCAAGCACTACCACATGCTTGCATACATATAGTACCTATTGCCTCTCTCTTATTATTGCATCATTGAGTCGTGATTGCATTAAACTGAATCCCAAGTATTGCATAGCCTTTACTTTAAACCCCACCGGAGCTTGTTCCTCCATCCCATGAGCCATTACTACAGGAGTTGTTTGAGCCATGCGGGTCGTAGAACATCATGTGTAGGGTATGTGAGTGTCTGATGGATAACGAGGTACCTAAACAAATTAACCTGAGTAGTAATGGGATAACTAATGAAAGTGGCACCGGTGAGCAATATCTGCTATTTGGTTCTTCATGCTCACTTGTGTCCCGTAGGACCCCGAGTACTTGATTCCTGTTCCTTGACTATTTGCACTATCCACAACCGGGAGGCCTTATGGACCCCCCTGAGCCAGAGCTTGATTCATTCTTATTTCTTGGGGCCACAAAGTAGTTTGGGGCTTTATTACTATCCTGTACTTATGCCATGCCTTACTGCTTTATTTAAGATTGTGCGTGGAGCACCTGTACTGTTTAGGACCGTGACACGTTTTCGCTGTATCGACAAGCCCAATCACATTTTCGGGTTCCCAGTCATTTACCGCCGTCCACACAAACCCTGGGTCCGTTCCGGAGCTGGCCAACTTCGTTGCGGGTAGCTTAGTGGGGTGGCCCCCTGAAACATTTCTGAATCCTGTGATCGCTTTGTCGTGAATGCCTTGTTGGGTTTTGATTTGGTTTTTCCGAGGTTGATCGAGTGTGTGTTGCTATTTGTGCACCCCTACAGGGTAAATCTTTCTGAAAGCCGTGTCCGTGGTTATGGACAACTTGGAGCACAGTTTCTCAATCATAGACAAGTATAACTAAAGTACCGCTTTTAATTTGACTAAGTACCTGACTAGTAAATAGTGCAACACTCATGGAATGGATAATAAAACTGCCAACGGATGGGGGCTGTTCGTCCGCTTCCTCGTTGGTAAGTGAGGAGGAGGATGGATCTGTTAATATTACTGTTATAACTGTTGTTATTAATTCACGGACATTCGTCTATCTTTGGTTGGGCGGATGGTTAGCGAGTATCTATAGAATTGTTAGGGATTATCTTTTGCTGCAATGGCGTCACCCTAGGTTGTGTCCCCTTTAGAGGCATAAAGACTTGTTGAGTACCCCTAGGGTCTCACACGATAAATTGTTTGATTCAGATGAACAGGTATACTCGCAAGATGGATACTGGGTGGAGGAGACGGACGATGTTGGCAACGATCACTCGGTGTAGAGATTCCGGGAACGGGGATCCGTGAGATCTGTGGGCGGGATGTGTTTATTTATGGGGCATCTTATGCCGATTTGCTTCTTATCCGTACTCGGATCTTGTTTTCTGCTTCCGCCTGATACTCTGATGTTTGATGTATGAGGAGATCTCCTAAACTATTATATCTATCTAGGATATTTGGATCTTGCTGTATGGCGTTGCAATATTTCTATTTCTTTTAGATGGAATGGCTCTGAGGACTGTTGTATGTGGCTTGCATACATACTCATTTGTGTATGTAGTTGATCCCTTCGCCTGCCGATTACGCCGCTCGTTCTTGTCCTGATGTTTGGAAATGGTTAGGACGGCTGAAAGGTCTACCTATGAGTGGCATTTGGCCCCACCGTACTATTTTAACCATTTCCGCTCATCCAGGCTTGTAACTAAGAGCGTAATTCACCGAGGTAGTTACATCAGAAAAATCTCCGATGCTATCATAGCCAGAAAGTAAACCCCCGAGTCTTCCGGGAAGGTGATCTGGTACTCCGGTTGGTACAACGTACTGCTGGCATGCATAAGTTATCCCCCCATGGGAAGGTCCATTCATTGTGATCAAAGCATGGCACAATGATTCTTACTATCTTATCGATGCAAAACCATAGGAAAAAAACAAGGCGGACAGGTCCGGCGAGGAATCTAAGCGTCCATGGAATGTAGCTCTACTTCATCCTTTCTACACTTAGCAGAGAAGTGTATGTATCCGAGTCTCTCATATGTCGGTATGTATGCCGGCAATGAGCCTATCAATGAAATGTTGGCACCTCGAGCAGTAACTCGGGGACTGCCTTAATAATATTTGTTGTCTTCTGTATCTATTATTTATATGTCGGCTGGCGTAAGTTGTTCTACTTAGGCCGGATTAGTAATGTGTGAGCACCAAGAACCCAACTCTTCGACTTGCTGCTGTCCAACAAGAATTGGCTTCATGGCAAGCAAGAGAACAAGTTTGGAATTGCGTAGCACATGAAAAATGACTAAAGAAAAGAACTTAATCGAGCCGACGTTTGTTTTTCGGACTAACCTTGTGTTTACTTTTGAATTATTATGCTGAATTATTTTGAGCTAAGCCTAAAGTTTCCAAGTATTGTTAAGACAATTTTTGAAGCTCGGATTCGTAAGTCGTAAAACCGAATCAAGGTAGACACGAGCCGAGCCAAAAGATTGGATGAACAAGAAAATGAAACTCGGGGACTACACCCAAGTTAATCCGGCATAAAACCTTAGTAGCAAAATATCACTTGTGTACTGGATACAATTCCACCCGGCATACCGGGGATCTGATAAACTTTAAAGTTTTTTCACTCAAGGAGCAGCATGAGAAGGAAGTTCGGTGTCGTCTTCGCTGTCTTCGATGTCCGAGGCATCGTCCTCTTCATCCTTATCCGAGCCATCTTCAACGTTCTCAGTGTTTTCATCTTCCACGCCACCAAGGAAGCTTGGACCCTCAGTCCATTCATGAACGGGGGCATATTCGATGAGGCTATGGGCGCAAGCCTTGCGCCGAGCTACCCACTCCGGGTCACTGGTCCATTTGGATCCTCCCATACCACGTGAGCACGTAGTGGAGAACGGTCTCAGCTCCAGCGCGTCCAGCGGATTCCCTCCAAAGGTCAAGCTGGGTCTCGCACTCCATCAACTTATCAACAAGAACCGCGGTTCCCTCCAGAGTGTCTTCTGCAGGCCAAAAAGTGTTGAAGATTCAGATTGCAATGTCAAGGATATCCTTGCCATAGTTCTTCACGATTTCCATGCGAGAAGACAAACTGACCAACATGTCCTCCATGTCATAGGGAATCTCTTCAGCGTCAGGAGCAACGGGGGGTACCCCTCTGTCGGCAGAAATTAGCAACAGCGGTGCTCGCAATGGCATTGCCCTCTGGAAATTTGCCTGAAAACAAGACAAGAGAAGCGGGTAAAGAAAAGACATGTGAAGTAACCTAGAGAAATATGCCGGATGAGGGAAAGGAGCTTACGTGAAATATGGCTGTGGATCCGGGTCAACTCCTTGGTACAGTCATCACGCCTTTTGCGAAGCTGCACAAGTTCAGTATTTGCCGACTCAAGTTTGACGTCGGTCTCCTGGAGAAGTTCTCGGTCCTTGGCAATCTCAAGATTGAGGCGCTCGTGCAATTTAGTGTAGTCCTGGCCAACTTTTTGAAGTTCGGTTTGGTGCTGCGCTTTCAACTTCTTCATATCTGCCTTGAGCTTGTCAATTTCATCATCCTTGGTTCGGAGGAGGGCGAGCTCATCATCTTTCTTTTTGAGCTCGGCCTGATGCTGCCCTTCTTGTTCGAGAAAATGCAGCATCATATCAGGCATGGGCACACTATATTCCAATGATACTGAAATAGTTTGTTGACCCGGCAAAACCGAGGTATGAATGTTCGCCGAGCCAAGGAGAAAAGGAGATAGAAAGCATAGCAAGGTCGCACAAAAGTAACTCACCATTAATCTGGTCAAGATTCTTCCGCATGAGGATATTCTCAGCTTCCACCCCAGCTATGAAAACCGAATGATGGGTTAGTTCGGCAGAAAAAGAGGAAGAAAACACGAAAAAATGTCAAGAAGAGAACTTACCCCTTTTCTCGTGTTCAGCGAGAAGTGCATTATGCTTTGCACGCAACATCTTGTGAGTGTCCAGGAGACATTGAAACTCAGTGCTCCGGCGGTTGGTGGTCACCTGAAAAGAGTACAAAAATATAGCTTAGGCTTGTGCATATTCGAAGTGTACAAAATCCGGGCCAAGTGGAACTTAAACCGGCTCTAGGTGTGTACATATTCGAAGTGTACAAAATCCGGGCCAAGTGGAACTAAACCCGGCTCTAGGTGTGTGCATATTCGAAGTGTACAAAATCTAGGCCAAGTGGAACTTAACCCGGCTCTAGGTGTGTGCATATTAGAAGTGTACAAAATCCGGGACAAGTGGAACTTAACCCGGCTCTAGGTGTGTGCATATTCGAAGTGTACAAAATCCAGGCCAAGTGGAACTTAACCCGGCTCTAGGTGTGTGCATATTCGAAGTGTACAATATCCGGGCCAAGTGGAACTTAACCCGGCTCTAGATGTGTGCATATTCGAAGTGTACAAAATCCGGGCCAAGTGGAACTTAACCCGGCTCTAGGTGTGTGCATATTCGAAGTGTACAAAATCCGGGCCAAGTGGAACTTAACCCGGCTCTAGGTGTGTGCATATTCAAAGTGTACAAAATCTGGGCCAAGTGGAACTTAACCCGGCTCTAGGTGTGTGCATATTCGAAGTGTACAAAATCCGGGCCAAGTGGAACTTAACCCGGCTCTAGGTGTGTGCATATTCGAAGTTATCAAGGAGCTACGTTAGTTATCTAAGGAGCATCCGGCCGAGTAACAAGTTACTCCCCCGGAGGCTCGGGGACTAATGGTTATATCACTAATATCTACAACATGCTAAGGAAAAGGTGAAGTAACGTACCTCCATCATCCGACCCGCAAGGTTAATTGCCTTAGCGGCTGTGTTCATTTGAGCAGAAAATTCGGCGGGACCGAACTTCTCCGGGAGATCGTCGTTGTGGACGAACTCCGCCTTGTTCCAGTTATTCACGAACTCGATCAAGGTCGGAGCGTATCGTTCGCCGCTGAGCATGTGGGGCGCCACCAAGCCCTTGGCATGTGCTTCCGTCCTCTCAACCAGGGCAAGGGCCGGGCTGGTGTGCAAAACGAGTTGCGCGTCAGCTAGGTCAGCAGGGACGTCCTTCGGTGGTGGAGTTTTCTTCAAGAGCATGGACGCGAGTGTGCGCTGTCCAGCCTCGATGCACGTTGCCCTGGTGGCGTCAGGGGCCTTCTTGCCCTTAGGCTGCTGCTGAGAAGTGGAAGTTGTTGCAGCAGATTTACCCTTGGGAGCTGCCTTGGTGCTTTCTCGCCGAGACTGAGAAGACTCGGACGAGGCGGAGGGGCTTGGTGCTGGTGCTGCTGTTGCTTTTGCTGCTGGTGCTTGAGTTGGTGCTGGAGCTGGTGCTGGTTTCTTCTTCGGTGGAGGTGCTGAAGTAACCTCGGTGGTAGCTGGTTGCAGCAGAGCTAAAGTAGTGGTGGCCGCTGCCTCGACAGAGCCAGTCTCGCCCGCTCCAAGGTTGCCCTCCTCTTGACGAGGTGGGCTGGAACCCGGAGCAGCCGCTGAACCCTCCGGGATTGGGCTCAGTGGGCGTGAATCGTCGCCACGAGGGGGAGAAGGGCTGTGTCGGAGCAGGGAGGCAATGCCGGATCCACTCTGTGGGACCTCCACCGTGGCCCTGCCGAATCAAACAGTGTCGGATGAGAAACTATAACAATAGAAGAACAAGTAAATGGCAGAGGGAAAAGAGGCTTACTCATCCGAGATCAGGGGCTCCTTGGGCTTCCGAGCCCTTCGTGCTGGGGCCTTGGTTGTAGGCTTGGAGGCAGTTTTGTCCCCGGACTTCTTTCGCCTTTTGGCTGGCTGAGAAGGTCCGGAGGAAGAAGTTGATGCGGCTCCCCTTTTCTTCTTCGGCGCAACCGGAATAGGATCACCCACGGCAAGGGGAGGGTCCTCATGGATCTGCCCACCGGGGTTAGCTGATGCCGGAAAAGCATAAGAAAGGGGGACAACGTCAAATGCTTCCATCAACTCAACATCCGAGTCATCTTCATCGCCGGGCCAATCTCTAATGGAAGAGAGTTTACCGGTGGGTCGCTTGGTCACGTCGGCCATTGGAAGGAACATCTCCTGATCCGGTTCCTCCTCATCAGAGGTATCCCGGTCAGGCGCCCATTTGAGGGAGGGCTCGATGCCATCCTCGATAGTTTGCTGAAGGAATTGCTAAGGAAAATAAAAGACAACAGAGTTAAGTATACAACAGCGACCGACATATAATTTAATTTGGAGAAAGTTTGCTGCACGAAGCTTACCACGACAGGAAGCCTATCTCGGCAATAGTGTTCAAATCCCCATGTCCACTCAGAGGAGAAGTCCTTGTGGGTGGTGAAGAGGGCCTTGACCCGGCGGTAGATCTCTGTGTTGCTCAACTCGAAAGACGAGGTACGGTTGGGGTCGCGGCCCCAGCTCATGTGACAGACTTTGTGTGTGCGCTTCTGGAGGGGAGAGATCCAGTTGTGCACAAACGTGATCATGGCCTCCTCGTTGCGCAATCCAAGGTCCTTCAACTCCTAGAACCTCTTGTTGACCTGGTTCGCCAGGACGGTGGGCTTCTTGGGGACCACGTCCCACAATTCCAGATTGGGAGGACCCGGAGCATAAGGGCGCAGCCGGATCATCTCCTCAGTAGTGTCATTCCAGACATAGAATAAAGTCCGGGCCCATCCCTTGCAAGAGTCCAGCCCAATGACTCGGGGGAAGACGAACAGCCTCTGAGGAGAAATTGATGCAGCACCGAACTGCATGAGCTGCTTGTCCTCCGGGTCAAGCTGGATGTTCGGGATCACATTCCGCGAAGGCCAAAGAACCGGATCCAGAGCTCCTTCGTGGGCCACAGTCCGGCATAACCTTCGATGGTGGAGGCGAAGGCAGAGAGAGATGTGATGGCATTGACTGGAAGGTGGTGCGGCTGGAGCTCGTATGTGTTTAACCAGTCGTGGAAAAAGTCGCTCACTGGCAGACCAAATCCGCGTTGAAAATGAGATAGGAACACCACATACTCACCCGGATTGGGTGAGGGGGCAAGCTCGGAGGAAGCGAGGCGTGCGGTGACGCCCTCCGGGATGCGCCTGGTGCAGTAGAGCCAATCCAGGTCATCCTGGCAGACCCAGGAGCCTGCCCACGCGCCGCGGTCGGCGCTCGCAGCATCTTCCTCCATCTCCTGCTCGGCGAGGCGAGCTCCTCCTCAGTCATATCGAGTTCACTGCCCTCACTGGCGCTAGTGGCGGTGGGTGGTAGTGGCCTAGACTGGCAGCGACCCGTGGCGGAAGAGATGTGCGGAGGCGGCGGTGACACGGGTGAGCGTGGAGGTAGTACGGCGGTAGCGCTGCTACTCAGGCGCGGTGGCGGCAGCGCTGTCGCGGGGGAAGAAGAAGAAGAAGTAGAGCCAGAGGGGTGCGGAAGTGGGGAAAAGATCCAAGGGGTGCGCCCCTCCCCTATTTAACCACTCCCTCGAGGGGGAAGTGGGATCGTGTTATGCGGGTGTGCCACACGGTGTGGCCGTGTATAACCCGGATTGACCAATCAGCGATGAACCACACGGAGGACCACAGGGCGTAGCGGATATCATGACGCGACGCAGTGATACAGTTAACGAGGAGGCAGGCGTGACGTATCGTGCGCACAGTAACTCCTGACAATAACTGCGGCGGTTACTGTTGCTGGCCCTTAAAATGAGGCGAACTAATGATTAGCCTCCATGTAGGAAAGCGTACGAGAGAAGGAAGAATGACCCAGATGAGAATGTGGTAACCCGGCCAGCAAGTGAAAACTTGGAATGTGCCAAGGGAAAGTAAACCCATGGAATCCGAGATAAGGAGGTAACTCGGAAAATGAACTCAAAACCTCAGTGAAATTGAACCTACTGTGGCCTTAGCGGCTAAGGCAGCTAAGACCGCACCAACTTCGGGGACTAATGTTGGGGGGATACCCCCGGGTAGGGTCACACCGGGGTATAATGGCCGAGTTAGCCGAGGTTCGGCAAGGTCAAAGTGAATGCTGGCCGAGTCACCTCAAGGCAGGCTGAATCTCGGGGTAACCCGGACCAGGGGAAGTCCACCTGACTGGGTCTCCACCGACTTAAGACATAAGTTGGACAGGTGAATCTAACTCTTATGCAGGAACAAGTGTAGCCGGATCAACTATGTATGATCCGGGTCATATCAAGCTTATAGGAGAAGGAAGGTATCTCGTTGGTCAAAGGTGACCCCTTTACGCGGAGCGTGAGCGAAGCGGACAGAGGCAGGACCACCGAGGCATGGCCGACAGAGGTGACGAAGCCAATGTCGGCTGACACGGGCGCCGCAGAGGCTCACGTAGCCTCTGCATGGGTGACACGGGGGAAAAGTGACCCGGTCGGCTTACTATTTTGGGAAGAGGCATATTCCCTAGAATATGCCTCCATGTATGCCCTAATTGGAGACCTAGCCTCCCCTATATAAGGAGGTCTAGGGCCTCTGTAGAAAGGGTTGTTCTCGATTGGGTTGAGTTTTATAGAGTTAGTCTTTAGAGGTTATGTTCTTCTAGCAAGTGACTAAGAGCTTTCTAGTGGTGAGAGTAAGAGAGTTCTTTCTTCCTCCTCTCTCCAATACAGCTCGAGGAGCACTTTTAAACCTTGGAAGTGAATTGAATACGAAGCTTATGTGTGTGGAATCACCACACTATCCCTCCCTGGATTCCCCTAGTGCATTTAGTCCCCACCTTTAGCCTATCCATGGCATCTGCCGTGACACCACGATGACAGAGTGAATCAAGTTTTGGTTTAGCTCTAATCTACTAAGTCAAGAGTGTTCACTAATGTGGGATGCTAATCTCAATCTCATGCCATAGAATGACATCTAAGCTTAACCTGATAGGTCAAGTTCTATACTCTTTATGCTACCTTTAAACAAGTAGAGGACTTTGGTAAAGTAAAGAAAAGTAAAGCTTGTAAATGAAACTTAGAATATGTATCAGTTAAAATGGTATAACCAAAGCATGCCTAATGCATCTTGCTTAGGTTATCTAGCTTGCAAGGGTTATCTTGCATTGTTAATGATGGCTTGCCTTGTGTAGTGCAGTGGTTGAAGTTTTCTTCCTCCTCCTCTCGGTAGAACTCCTCCTCCTCGAAAGCTTGGTCGGAACTATCATCTATAAATACATACGGGATAATCAATCACCTCACAATGCTTAACTAGTCTACTTAGCACACTAAGGCACCCATTTGATGATCTATTATCATCACAAGCATCACAAGGTTTAATGAACTAGCTTCATTTATTTTATTTGAGAAAAGTAATTTCTACTCATTGTAATTAACTAAGATTTAATATTATCCATTTAAAATATGGGATCATATGGACACATGTCATCACCACATATTGTAACATATGGTAATGTGATTTAAATGTTGGATCACATTTTTAATAAGTTTAAGTTTAATAATTAATGATTTAAACTGACTAGAAATGCTTATATAGCATTATTTTGGTACTAGTCTAAAGTCACTGCCTGCAAAACTTGATATTATTACATATTCAGATAGGTATGGTTAAATGTGATTTTTGAGAGTTGGAATCAACTCAAAATCTATTATGGTTGTTTTTATAAAAATGTTTGAATGTGCAAATGCTTCTGTCTTGTTATTTTTACTATGAGAGATCTCTAACACTAAATGATTTAAATCCAACGTTCTTGAATAGATATTTTCAGTAGCTTTACAACAAAATTGGAATCACTCAATTTGGATTTATAAAACTCTCTGAATTGATTTTTGAACTAAGGGACAGAATTGATTTTAAGTCGAAATAGAAAAATCCTAATTTGAATTACTGGGTCAGCGCGGGAAAGTAATTGGGCCGGCCCAGTGATGCTCAGGGAACAGAGGGCGACTGGCAGGCTGGTCCCGCATGTCAGCGGCACTTAAAACCCAAAGCGGTACGGGGCAATTTGGGCGCTACGATTAGAACACAAATCAACGACTCACGGTCGTCGTCGATGATGGACTCGTCGCCGGTGAGACTGAACCCTAAATAGTCGGTGGGGGTCTACTAGGGACGTACCAGGGCTCCAGCTAGTGCGGCGAAGTGGCCAAACGAACTGGACGGCGACGGCGGACTCAGGTGAGGTCGCAGCAGGGGCTAAGGTGGACGAAATCGACGGGGACTTCTCCTCCTCTACAGCGGCTACCTCTGGTGGAATTCCAGCAAACGGCAGCTCGAGCGGCTCTGGTGAGAGAGGGGAGTGAGATGGTGTGAAGAAATGGTGCTGGGGAGGCCTCCGATATATAGGCTCGACGAGGGGATCGATGGGTGTGGGCGGAGATCGTCGATGACGGTGATACAGGGGGATACTGGCGTGGGCGAGGTAGGCGGATGGTGGGCGGTCTGCTGGCGGTCAGCTAGAACTTAATGGCGTGGCTAGGGGTGGTGGTATTCGGTCGGGAGCTTCCCGCGCTCTGGGAGACAGAGGCGGTGCTCGACGGCGATCATGGCGACTGTGGGTCGCGCGGTGGTGCATGACCGTGTCTGGCGGGTTGCTGGGTTCAAGGCGAAGCAGCGTGCGCGATTTGGTGTCGAGGCGTGGTCTGTGGCGTGCTGCCGGCGATCGCGCTCTGGCGTGCGCTACGCATGGTGCAGAGAAAGAGGGCGGCGCTGCTCTGGGGTGGTCCAGGGGCTGGTGTTGATTGAGGGGTGGACAGGGAATCACGGTAGGGTTAGGCGGTGCTAGCGGGCAAGCTGGAATGGCGCGGCGCGGTCTGCTGCGAGTTGCGCATGCTCGACCAGCGGTGACCAAGTTTGGGCGGCGCGCCACTGCTGCTAGCGGTGAAGGGGGGCTGGTTGATGGTTTGGTTAGAACAAGGGGAGACATGGGAGTGCAAAGTGGGTCAAATGGGGGACAAGGGATCAATGTGCAACAATATTAGTTAGGGACGAAATTTTTTGCCTGCCAACTGTTCGATCAAATGGCCGCATGAAACTTTTGTTTGAATTTTGAGCTGATTTTTGGTGGAGTGATTCATATTATGCTTAAGCATCTAGGTTTGCTTGGGATTTTGAAATGGAGTTCATTTGAGTAGTTTTTGAAAAGGTGTGATCTATACATATGAACTAGATTAAATTTTCAAATGTCATTTAAATTTAGAGTTTGAAAGTTTTTGGGATGAAACAAAGTGGGCCTTGGCACATCACTACTTGTACTAGAAAGGGGTGCAAAGAACCACAATTGTCTCTGTTAGGATTTGAGTGCTAGGAATGCCCAAAGTGGGCTAGGTGATTAAAATGGCAAAAGTGACCATTTGCTTATTTAATTCTTTTTGCTTTCTTTTTCTTTGGATTTTGCTTTGGGATGATCTAGATGATGTGTAATTCACCTCAGAGTCATTTTACAATCAATAGATCACTCAATCATGGCATTTCAAACAACTCCTATTTTAAATGCACACACATATGAATGCTTAAAGATGTTTAAATAGAAAAAGGTTTTGTTAACCCTAAATTGGGTAGATTTGATCTTAATCACTTGGATTAAAGTTTTGGGATGTTATAGTTGAGTAACTCATCTACCTTAGATGTAAACTCTTCATTGTTTACCTCGGGGATTGAACTTACTCTTTTCGAGGTTCTTTCCACATGCCATTGTTGGGCATGGTTGTTTTGCATATCATCAAGTAATTTCTTTGTAACACTCACTTGCTTTCCCATGATTGTTCCTCCTGCTATAATATCTAGCATCGACTTAGAAATTGGGTTAAGGCCATTATAAAATAAATGTAATATAAGCCATTCTTCCATCCCATGACTAGGATAGTTCATTACATCTTATTTCATCCTTTCCCATGCAAGCCCTAGTGGCTCGTGATCTTCTTGTCTAAAGCTTGTAATGTTGGATCTTAGTTGCATAGTTTTAGTTGGGGAATTTTTTTAGTCATAAACATATTAGTGCATTCCTCCAAGATTTAATAATGCCCTTAGGTAGAGCTAGCAACCAGTCCTTAGCCTTTCCTCAAAGAGTGAAAGGAAATAATCTTAATTTAACAACATTTGGATCTATATCCGTAATACGCATCATGTCACAAATTTGAGTAAAAGTATTTAGGTGCAAACCTGAATCCTCAGAAGATGAGCCTCCAAATTGGTTTTGCTAAAACAAACTTTGAAGGTTAGTCTTTATTTCAGATGCTTCCGCATCAACAACGGGCTGAGTGATAGGTGCACGAATAAAATCATTAGTGGGAGTAGCATACTCCCCAAGTCTCTTTTTAGCCATTGCTCTTATATTTTTGGTATTTTTAAATAAAGAAAACAAATAACAAGTAACTATTTTTTGGGTTTTCAAATAGATAACTAGAAAGTAAACTAATAATAAGAAATCAACTACAAACAAATAATGGTGTGGATCTCCTTGGGGTGTTTGGTGATGCAATCTGAGAATGGCGACCTTCTGCGCGACGGCTGAGACCTCAAAATATATAGGCGTCTTCACGAAAGTTGTAGTGTTTGACGAGACAGAGCCGCCACCACATGGTATGGGCTAACGGTACGGGTGGGCTCTACCCATACCAGTGGTCGTTATGGCTACAGACGCCTGGAATTGACTCCAAAATTACTTGGTCATGTGGACTTCCTCAACAACCTTCATTATGACTCCAGATTTCGCATTAAAAAGCATGATTTACTGCACAGCCCAATTTAAAGCAATGGTTTGCATATCTTTGCAATTATTAGTCATTAGAGGCAAGGATTGAGAGTTTCTTGTCAATTGCTTGACTAAAAACAATGTTTAAACACGATGGAAGATGGCTATTTTTGGAGGTGGGCTCTGCCCGTACCATCAGCTTCCAAGTGATGTTGGATATGTCATGTATGGTGAGCATGCCTCCATAGATAGCTTCATTAAAAGTATTAGAGACTTACATATGAATTCAAATGTTTTACCTTGGTTGGCATCATAAGGATATAATTCATAATACTCCTCCTTAATTGCACTATCATAGGGCAACACTTCAGAGCACCTTTCTTTTGTAACATGGAAAAATTCAAAGTTGTCTTTCTCCTCTAGTTCATCACAATTTCTAGGAAGTTCATGAGTTCTAGAGATATCAAGCCACTCACAAAAGGAAGCATCATCAACAAATGTTTCATTCACAATGTGCTCTTCTTGTCCCTGTACATCAGTACTATAAGATTCTATCTCCAATTCATCATTATTTATGTTCTCCAAATGATTACCTAGGCACAAGGCCTCCACAGATAAATTATCTTCAGTTTCAACATAATAAGAATCATTACTAGAGGGATAGGTATCTTAAACAGATTTGTCATTTTTAATATGACAAATTGGTTCCTGGTCATGAGTATCAAATATATGATTCGAATTTGGAGTAGAGGGTATAGGTGAGTGATCACTTAGCTCATCCTCCTCTTCTTGTTCCTCGCCTTCCATCAATCCATCTTGTGCCTCATGCAAATGGTCAGCTTCGGGAGCTATGGTTTCACACCTCTCCTTACTTTTCACAAGTGCATGATCACTAAGATGTTTTTGGCAATAGTCAATAATATATTGCAAAATTTCATAAGCCATTTCTGAACAAAAATCATATTCACTTATCATAAGTTCTTAATTTTCTTATGCAGCTCATGGGAACCTTCAAAAAATAACATACTCCATCACTTCACTAGTAACATCACCATTATTTTAGGATACTTAGGATTGATTATAAGTATGAGAGCATTGAAAACAAAAGTGCCATGCAGTGATGCAATGAGTACATACTATTTCATCGGAAGACTTAACCTTTCAGCATAATCCATTATGTGGCAATACATTTTTCTTACCATAATCTCTCCATTGGTAATATATTCTTCGTACCATTATTCATTCTCCTCCATTGAGGATTCCTTTATCATATTAGCAGCATCGCAAGATTAACAAAGAAGTTCCATCTCTAGTTCATTGTTTCGAAAATACCCCAAATATTTATCTAGGCACAAGGCCTCTTCAAAACAATCATCATCAGTTTGAGTCTTATAAGAATCATTATTAGAGAATGAGATATCATTTGTATGCATACTATTTGTGTATGGGAAGTTATTTTCAGAAGTAGGAGATTCAAGTGGTTGATCAAGTTTCTCCTCTTCATTATTACTAAGGTGATTTGTGAGTAGCTCAACGATAGTCTTACCTTCGGGCTTACCTTGTATCAGTTGAGAAGACATAGGCAATAGTTTTACCTATTGGTTTACCTTCCACTAGTTGAGGGGGTGCAACATCAAGTGCTACCTCTTTATTAACAATATGTTCTGGTGGTTTAGGTGGAGGTTCTTTAAGTGGAGTTCCCTCCACATTATCATTTGGAGTACCCTGCAAACGGTTAGATTATTCCTTGGCGACTTTAATCCGCTCACAATAAATGCATTATGAAGGAAGTTGTCTTGGAAATAGCAGTATATAGGGTGACTTGCTTTATAGATCATATCAAGTGATTTACTTTCTGCCCGTATATCTCTCAAACAAAAAAACAACTCTTGGCAATAGGTAAAAAGCACAATTGTACTCTATCCTCACTAGCATGGCGTTTAAACTCATCACTATTATAGTTTGCTAGTTCGATATTGAAATTATACTCACATTGATAATTGAGGTGATCTAGAGATTTGCAGCATTCACAATATAATTGATAAGTAGCACATAGTATGGATGAATACTTGTCGACCCAAGCCAGCCAGTCTTTCAATAGGCCATGCCTCTTCATCAAATTTCCCATAATCTCCCCCTTTGACTCCTCCATTATAAATTTCATCTATTGAAAGGTAGTCATCTTGGAAGACATGATTAGTAACAATAGTTTTTATAAACTTCTGGTTTTGTAATTTTTTGTTGTTGTTTCCAAATAAAGTAAAATAAAAAGGAAAAAAGCAAGATAATAACTTGAAACTTAAACTACTTTAGTAAAGAAATAAATAATTAGGAACTAAGAACAAAGACCAAAAGAGCTTAGCTCCCTGGCAACGGTGCCAGAAAATAGCTTGATGACCACAAGTGCACAGATCGATTGTAGCTAGTTTTGAAATAAGAGTATCAAACCCACAGAGAGCTATTTTGTTAAGGTCTTTATGACCCTCGTCACTATTTACCAATGGATACCTGTAAGCTACCTTTGATTTCAATCAAAGGGTGTTTGGAAGGTTTTGTGTTTGTGTGCAAGAAAGTAATAAAAGCAAATAAAGTAAACAAGTAATGAAAACACTTGAAAACAGTGTTGGAACTCAATAATACTAAAATGTTCTCGGGATGTAGGATACACCACTAGCATGGGATAATTAAGCATAATTAGGATAATCTATTTATTTTGTCATGATATGTGTGGAGAGAGCTCAATAATAAGATGTTCACTACAAGACTCGTGTGCAGTCACTTTCTTGAATCAGGTAATGAGATAATCTTTAAATAACCTTTGTGATGTTTGAGAGCAATCACTCATACAGACCACCACAATTAAATATTTTCCCATGGATATCGCAATAATCTTAGTGAATCTCTCTTTATTCCCCCTTTGACCGTGTAGGTTATAAGCCAATTCTTGTAGTCACAAAAGTAACACTGGACATACTCCCATACACGTCCTAAGGGTATCACCTTCTCTTTAGACCCAGAGGCAAATGATATGTGGCCGACTAAACATGCCATCTAAATAGAGAGATCAAACACAATATCATATATCAATGGATCATGAACCAAAGTAATAGATCATCTTTATTTCATTTCATAATAATGCTAGGGTTTATCCATATCCCTAATAACAAAGGAACTACTCACATATGAAGGAAATCAACACCATGGTAATAATATGGATGGCATATGAGAGTACAACCAAATACAAGTGAAGATCCACACTAGGGTTCGGATTACAACCAAGTAGACAAAGGGGATCGGTGTTGGATATGTTGGTGATGATGATGGTGATGCAGATTGGTGTTGAGACCTTCAAGATCCAAGTCTCTTCTCCTCTTGAGTAGTGGTGAGGTGGAGAACTTGTGGAGGCGGCTATGGAGTTTGCAAGGCGGCAGGGCTTCACCGTGGAGGTATGTGGAGAGGCTCCTCCCCTCCTTATATAGGCCTAGGGGGTATCTCATAGCCCCTCCGACGTTACCTATGACCTAAGGAAGGTCCAGGGACAAAACGGGACGAATTATGTGAAGAAACGCATCGAGAAAGGACATTTCCGTGCGTCCAGACCCATGGTACGGGCGGATGGTACGACCGGACCCGCCCATACCAGAGGTCGTTACACTTGTAGATTCTTTTCGTATTTTGACCGATATTTCTTCATACGATCTTTGATATGGGTGTTCTTCAGCTCATTGGATTCATATGGACGAGAGATACAACACCACATCCTTGGATCTTCATTTGGAGTTGATGGAAAGTTCCACTTTTTCCAACCCTCAAATGGCTAAGTCTGGTGCCTACAGCTCCTCCATATTGCATCCTCTTAGCTCCTCTTCAATTGATTTATCCATAATCCATCACAACACCTACGCACAAGTCAAACACAAGAAAAAGTAATAAAATCCTAATAAAAACTAATAGTTTTGCAACACTCATATGAAACTGAATGAGAACTAGTAATCATGCATAATAGGCATAGTTGTAGCTACATATAGCATGTGATGAGTGACAATATGATTAATTTGTATTCTTAAATATGAATCATATATTTGCACTCATCACCCAACACGAGTGTTTCAAAGCTCACTAGGAGCTATAGTACAACCTCATTATTACACAAATAAATTACTTAGGGAACACGTCCCCAAGTTAAGGCTTTTGCAAGCCCTTTTGTTGCTCATTGTGATGGCGGAGGATAATCTCCCAAGTTTCATTGGCTTCTCCAATTGGTGAACTAGGTCGAGAGGTTTGCAGTGGAGTCTTGAAGGTTGATGATGTTGGTCCACGCAGAGATAAACAAAACTTTTTCCCTACACGGTGATCCCAAGATCTAGCTCAGGTAGAAGGCCACAAGGATTACCACTAGACACACAGTTGCAGAATCAATGAAGCACGTCGCTTGATGCAGTGCAGTCCTCACGATCCGTTCTGGTTCCACGATCATCGAAGTGTTGAACGTACAACACCTCCGCTATTATCCACACATACGAGAAGGAGCGCCGATGGTGGACTGCTAGGTCCGGTACAGCGGCGACCGGACAGGCTGGGGCTAGGGTTTCCAACACATGGAGTGACCTAACCGTGTGCTCTAAGCACCTGTGCCCCAGCTTATATAGGGAGTGAAAGTGGGCTCCACTCACTTGTGGCCCATTCACTAAAAGGCCTATATTAGTCACTGCGAGTCCAACCCACTCTTAAGTGTGTGACCCGACAGGCTCATGGTGACCCAAACACGATCCGAGTCTCACTCATGACCGATCAGTTGGTAGCGGCTCCTAGCAGAATGTGGCAACTCCCAAGTACCAAAGAGTCATGATGACATACCTTACAATGCGACTTTCGTCTGAGTCCCCTTTGCCTCAAGATATACCTTGTCAAACTATAGGCGAATAATCATCATCCCTTGAATAGTTCGACTCTCTTTCTCGATCCAAGATAAGTGATTCATCTGACTAACTCTTAGTCGATCGCCTCGGTTAACACTTAACCGAGTCATGCATGACCATGCTTTCCGAATCATATATTCCGAGAGGGCCTAGAGAATATCTCTCCAGAAGGAGGGGCAAATCCCATCTTGGTTATTCAGATCACGCAACTTGATTCTTAGTCGACCCGAACTCTGCCTTTATAACTTCCCAGTGATGGAACAACATTTGTCAGAACCTAAGTCGGTGATCCTCAACTCGGATTGTGCAATAACCTCAGGTCTAAGGATTACATTGATTGAGACATGCAAATGACGACTTGTTCGTTGCATCTCAATATGGGTCAGTCCAACTCGCTAAACTCTTTAGACGAATCCGTGTAAGTCGGAATAGCATCTCCATGCCCATGACAAGTGGAACCGAGTCATCTGCCGACTTTCACATTGGTCTAAGTTGTGTGTCCAGCACAACCTCAATGACCAAGGACAATTAGTATGAACAACATGAATATATAGTTCCACAATCGAATCACATATTCAATGATATATATCAGTAGTTCATACATGGACAATAACTTTATGAATACATTGGGAATAACATCATACATGATTGCCTCTAGGGCATATTCCCAACAGATGACGAGGTTGTTCATGCTCTTAATGTTTCCTTCAAGTGCGTACATGTCCTTGTAGGTGGTGTACTTGTTCAATGGCTGCTGCTTGATGACTGCAAGTCACATATGAATTGTAGCTAGATTCAAAAGTAAGAGTATATAACCATAGAGAGCTATTTGATTAAGGTATTTATGCCCCTCATCACTATCTATCAAATGATAGTTAGAGTTTTCCTTGATCTCAAGTGAGAGTGTTTTAAGAGAGTTTGGTTTGGTTGTGATGTCTACGCACTTCTATTCTTGTAGATAGTTGTTGGGCCTCCAAGTGCAGAGGTTTGTAGAACAGTAGCAAGTTTTCCCTTAAGTGAATCACCCAAGGTTTGTCGAACTCAGGGAGGAAGTGGTCAAAGGTATCCCCTCTCAAGCAACCCTGCAATCAAGATACAAGAAGTCTCTTGTGTCCCCAACACACCCAATACACTTGTCAGGTGTATAGGTGCACTAGTTCGGCGAAGAGATAATGAAATACAAGTGGTATAGATAATTATAAGTGGTAACGGTGATAGAAAATAGCTTGATGGCGTGGAAAATACTAAAGTAAAACTGAAATAAAGATAGAAGCAAGCAAACATGTAATAGATCTAATAGCAAACGGTGTTTCAGTGCTTAGAAACAAGGGCTAGGGATCATACTTTCACTAGTGAACACTCTCATATAAATATCTTCTCTTTATGATACTACTCTTAACTACTCTCCGGTTGGACACTCTAATCGATGGTAGGGCTATAACAGCACTCCTCAAAGTAAGCCTTTCCCATCTAGCAAACCCCACACTGTCACCTTGTGCACTAGATGGTTCAAACAAACACCACAATTTCATAGAAACATCCAACTCCAAATATAACTCATAACAAGTATTTGTAATCTCTAGCCTAAGTGCCACCATGGTGTGCACACTGTCACTTTCACACACATGGGGAGAGCAGAGATCTATAAAGCACTTGAGTAGCAAGGTAGATCTACTTGATTACAAAGGTCATGATCACAATATGATCATGCATAGAGACAGAGATGAACACATAGCTACCGGTAGAACCCTTAGCCTCGAGAGAGAACTACTCCCTCCTCATCATGGGAATCAGCAATGGTGATGGAGATGGTGGTGGAGATCGATGGAGATGGCTTCGGGGGCACTTCCCCATCCCGGCAGGGTGCCGGAACAGAGACTTTCTGTCCCCTGAATCTCCCCTTCGGTGGCGGCGGCGCTACGGAACTTTTCCTGGATTTCTGATTGACGATCTAGGGTTTTTGCCTCGGGGGGATATATAGGCGAAGGAGGCAAGGTCGGTGGCTAGCCAGGGGGAACACACAATGCCCTGGCGTGGCCTGGGCTGGCCTGCGCCAAGGAGGTGTGGCCACCCTGTGGCCCCTCTCCGACTCTCCTTCTGGCTCCGTGAGTCTTCTGGGAAAATAGTAACTTTGGCTTTTGTCCCGTCCAATTCTGAGAATATTCATTTTCTGACTTCCTGGAACCAAAAATAGCAGAAAACAGGCAACTGGCACTATGGCATCTTGTTAATAGGTTAGTCCAAGAAATCATATGAAAAGTACTCCAAAGTTGGAACAAAACACAAGAAAGTAGATAAAACCAAGCATTGAACGTCAAAAATTATAGATACATTTGCAATGTATCAGGTTGCAAAAGAGTAAAGAATACATTCAAGTAACGAGTGCGGTGAGAACTGTAATGGAACTTTGGTAAGGTAAAATGTTCTTGGGTTTTAGGATCCAACACTAGCATTGGTATTAACTACGAGTAGGATAAATCTATATCTTTTGTTATGATATGTGTGGGGAGAGCTCCACAATAAGATATGCCTAGTAAACTGATGAGTCCATTTTTGAAGCATGTTTACCTTATGATTTTGCACAAGTAGAGTAGGATTTTTGGTATTTTAATGTGCTATCACGCACCTTTTTGTCCTTGTTCCAAAAGGATACTGAATTATTAAGTATTTTGTGAATATATCAATTGGGACAATCATATTATGTAATAATATGATATTTCTAAGTGATAAATGTCATTTAAATGATTTTCCATGCACATGGGAGAAGAGAGGATACAAGGAAATGCTACAGAGGGTTTAGCGACCACTTGTACGGGTGGAGCTTGCCTGTATCGTCTGCCTGTACCACCTATTAGCTTGTTCGCCTCGTCAAATATTGTCACCTCCTAAAGAAGGAAGACATTTTCGACATTCATAGAAACTTCCAGCCTTGAAACACCACACCAGAGAGCGATTTGGAGGAGGAACTAGGAGAAGGGATAATCCTTGGTACTTCACGGATCATGGGAGGACACCACATCATCCCCTTAATCATCAACCACTGCATCTCCATCACCATTACCATTCCCCACTTTCATACATTATATCTTGTTGTAATTCCAAATACAATTGTTGTTTGCATTAGATCTATCTTTACACTTTTTACCCATCCATACGAATATGATGATGTTGTTGATTACTTCCATGTGTGAGTAGTTTCCTTTGTTCTTGGGGAGATGGAGAAACCCTAGATTTATTATGAAATGAAATAAAGATGATCTATTACTTTTGTACATGATCTATTGATATATGATATTGTGTTAGTTCTCTCTTTAGATGGTATATGAAGTCGGCTCATGAGTGCATATTTGCATCATGTTTTACATTATTATTTTGCATTGTAGATGTAGGATCTTGATATTTTACGGCACTCGCACGCACATTTTATGTCTGTTTTCAGCAGGATCAGGACAGATGATGGATCCAATGGATACAATTCTTGGAGTAGTTGTACTATGGAGAAAAGGAGTCAAAACAACGTAAATCGCTTATTTGGGAAATATTAATAATACCAGAAGAAAACCAGAAGCGAATAAAGGAGGCAGAGGGTTCAATGACCAACTATACTACTGAAATAAATATTCCGGCCGTATAGTTGGCGCCACCTCCGCCTCCTCAAATAGTTTCACCCCGTGCAACTGGATCGGAGAGATGACATATAGAACACCCAGAAAAATCGCAGAAACCTCACCTCCGGATGGCATCTGGAGGGGTAACTCATCCACCAGGGATCCATCTTCACCCTGTGCAGATCCGAGAGGCTAAGGCATCGATCTTCATCACCCAACACTGCATCACCACCATCTCCATCCATCCCATCTACATCTTGTCTAGATCTTGTTGTAATTTCCATACTCATTGTGGATTTATACAAGTACTATTCATCTATGATAGATTCCGTTGTTATTGCCATGATGTTGATTGCCTCCATGTCTGAGTAGATCATTAGTTCTTAGGGAGATGTAGAAACCCTAGTATGATATTGAAATAAGATAAAGTCTATTATGATATTCATCGCTGTGACCATGCGTTATATTTTCTACATCTTGATATTGAGAGAAGTCAACCTCTCAATATTTGCCTCTCACGAGGACTTGATGGAGGGAACTACTTGTTGGTAGACAAAGGTGTGTTAGCATTTATAGTGACTATAAAGCTGTTGGCAGTCCTTACGTATCGACTTGGGAAACCGAGGAAACTCACAGAACACTATCCATGCCATGGGACACATCTTACAGGATTATGTTACTTAATAGCGTAGTAATTCGATTGATGTCGATTGCTGACTGTTGTGGTTATGAGGATGATGTGAGGAGCGGTTGCTGCCTATTTGTCCAAATACGGAGTTCCTCCCACACATACATAGTTGGGAATGTTCATGAGGATAATCTTTATCTTAGCTCCTTATAATGCTAGTGGTGTATCAGCTACTCCCTGAGAGCGCTTTTCCCTACTGCAGTTCCAATCTCTCTTACAAACGCGATACTTACTTTCTATATTCAGTTGTTTTACTTTACTTTATTGTTGGTCTTAAACCTAAAACCCCAAAACACCCTTTTACACAATACTCGCATTTTATCTTGTTATTTAGAACTTTATTTAGCATGTCTATCATAGTATTTATTTCAAGAGTTATTAGACTTTAGACTCCTGCTCCTTGTGGGATTGATATCTTTATTTCGAAACTAGCTACAAATGACATGTGCACTTGCAATCATCATCAGCCACATATCATTTGCCTCCGGTACTAAAGAGAGGGAGACACCCTTTAGATGTGTATGGGAGTATGTCTAGTGCAAAGTGGTGATAGTAAGCATACACATCCAAAGTAAACAAGGTCAAAGGGGGGATTAAGAGGGACTCACTAAGCTTATTATGATATCCATGGGGAAACCCTTAATTGTGGTGGCTTGTATGAGTGATTGCTCTCAGGCATCATAGTGGTTATTTAGAGATGACCACAATACCTGATTCAAGAAGCGAATGCTCACGAGTCTTGTAGTGAACATCTTATCATTGAGCTCTCGCCACACATGTCATGACAAAATAAATAGATTATCCTAATCACGAATAATTACCATATGATAGTGGTGTATCCTACATCCCCGAGAACACTTTAGCCCTATTGATTTCAAACACCGTTTCCCAATGCTTTCTTTACTTGTTTACTTTTCTTGCTTTTATTACTTTCTTGCACACAAATACAAAACCTTTCAAACACCCTTTACTTGAAATCAAAGGCAGCTTACAAGTATCCTTTCATAGATAGTGATGAGGGGCATAAAGACCTTAACCAAATAGCTCTATGTGGGTTCGATACTCTTATTTCGAAACTAGCTACAATCAGTCCGTGCTCTTACAATCATCAATCTATTTTCTAGCACCGTTGCCGGGGAGCTAAGCACTTTTGGTCTTTGTTCTTAGTTGCTAATCTTAATAATTGTTTTACTAAAGTTGTTTACTAGTTTCAGGTGAGCACCATGACCGCACTCGGGCTGGTGAATCAGCTTGATGCAACTAAATACCTCGAGAGGTTTAATAGTGGAGTCGTTAAGTAATTCCCGAGTGGGAGCGAACCAGAATTTGAGGTTAACCCTTGTTTTATCACTATGATCAAGGAGGAAACTTTTGCAGGAGATGATCTAGATGAGGATCCTTACACTCACTTAATACATTTTACCGAGTTATGTTGGACGCTTAAATTGAGAGGCTATTCTTACGATGAGTTGAAACTTAAATTGTTTAGCCAATCTCTAACCAAGACTGCTTTAGTTTGGTATAGAACTTGCCTTGCAGAGAAAATTGACACTTGGGAAAAATCTCAAAGGAGAATTTGTATTTCGATTCTTTCCCAAGGTAAAGACTACTGAAGTAAGGAGGGAAATCACGAATTTCAAGAACCACCCATGAGAAGGTTTGGTAAGAGCCTTCAAAAGGTATAAATCCATCCTTAATAAATGTCCCCATCATGGTTTTCCTGAATGGTATGTTCTACATATTTTCTATGGATGATTTAATCAAGAGATTAAGTAGGAACTTACACTAATTCTGGAGGTTCTTTTATGGACTTAACTATAACTAAATCTTGGGAACTCTTAGAATGAATTCGTCGTAATAGAGAAACTTGGGGATTTGATTTAGGCAGCGAAGGAGAGATAGAAATTGAATATGATACTCTCAATGTTTATAAGGAATCCGGTAAGGTTAAGTAAACTGCTAATGAACTTCAACTTAATGATGATGTTATTCTGCAAATCCTTCAGTCTTTTACAGAACATGTTGAAGCTCCGAAGAAATATTGGCTTCAATATACTCCACCACCCGAGCAAGTTGAAGATGTGGAGATGAAAATTGTGGCACATGTAGAGCCATTAAATAAAGAAGCACCTTATGTTGAACCTCTTCCTTTTCCAAGGACGGCGAGAAAACATATGGTAGCCCAACAACTTGAAGAATGGCTGGAAGATGAAAGAATGTTTCTCAAGAAAATAGAGGAAGAGGCAAAAATAGAAGAAATTAATCAAGTATGCATGCAAGAAGTGGGTGATCCAACTAAATAAGATATATTAACCATATTTACATATTGCAATGTAATCGAGCTGGACACCAAAGCTTCTTAATTTGTTGAAGGAAAGGTAAAAGTTAAAGATGTTGGTAAACCTATTCCTCCTTGTACCTTTGGTGAATCTTCTTATTATGGCCTCTGCAATATTGGAACAACCGTTAATGTAATCCCTTATATTACGTAAAAATCCAAAATGAACTCATCCTAGCTGAATTAGAGGATACTGATATGACAATTATGCTAGCAGATAAGACACTCATAATTTTTATGGGAATAATTAGGGATGTTCCAATTTGTATTGAACCTTACAAGTACCCTACTAATTTTGTACTAGTTGATAAGCCTACTGATGTTTATTGTCCAATTATATTTGGAAGAATTTTTCTGAACACCACAAGGGCAAACATTGATTGCAAGAAGGAGACGGTATCTCTCAAATTTGGCGCGGATAAAATGAGTTTCCATTTATCTAAATTTCATCATAGGCCAATTGTTGAGGAGTTTGAAGAATATGATCAAGAGCAAGCAGAAGAAGGTAACATAACTAGTCTTGTTGTTGTATTTACTGAAACTCCCAACGATAAGTTAGAAAGAAGCCTAGTTGAGAATGATAATCCTCCTAAAGATATAGACAAAATGGAAGTTGATGAATACCTTAATTCAAATCATATAGTTGATCCTGAAATGAATCAAGTCTATGAGATACCCATAAGAAAGGGTGATGAGGAGCTTCCACCTCCTACACTCAAAACCCTTCCTAAAGAACTAAAATACAGGTTTCGTGCAAGGTAACCCACGAAACCCTAAACCTAACCCTAACCGCCGCCGGCCACGTCTCCCTCCCACTCCCAACTCGACGCCTTCTCTCTGCTCCCCCATCTCAACATGTCATTGTCTTGGATGGGTCCTCCGGTGGTGCCAGGTACATCGACAAAGCAAGCGGCGATAAAGTCTGGCTGGTCTCCCACATAGAGGTGGTAGGCTGGCAGATCCCACATGCCGCAGGACGTCCACAAGTGTGATGCCAACCTCGGCGGCCTACGAAGAACGGTTATCAGGGCGGAGTAGTAGTGCCAACACAGCCGCATCGATTTCACGCGTTCACAAGTAGTATCATCTCACCCGCTCTCTCTCTCTCTACTGCATCTATTTCCTCTTTCTTCTTCTGTTGTAGTGCAAATAAAATGTTATAATGAGATAGAGAATGCAAAGCATGAGAGGTAATTTACATGTTTATTTTCCCTTCTTTCACCTTCCATTGTAGTACAAATACAATATACCATTGTTGTCGATTCCTTTGTCATTTCAAGTTTCTTTGTTGCAATGTTTGAGTCAACTGATTATGCCTCTGTTTTGAAAAGGCATGACCTCTAATGTGTTTCTGTGACATGCAAACTACTAGGTGATTGTCCAAAGTAGTATGTTTTTTGTCTACGAATAGGCTTATTCGACATCAATAGCCAACAAGAGGTCGTTTATATAACTACATTCCTTCCTTTGAAAGACTCACATGTTGTGAAAAGTTTTCTGCAGATCCTTATAACTTACCTATGTATGTGACTGTTATGGTAGCTTGCAGACTCCAACATGTACATCACACGATGTACAATTTTTTTTGATGCCTTTTGTTTTGAATTCCTTCAGGTTGTCCACTAATTCGAAGGAGGACGCGGAAGAGAACTAGCCTCTTCGACTGCAGCCCTATCCAATGATTACCTGGCACCTGATTCGGATGACGGCTCTCTCCCTCGACGGATATCAACCACAAGACTGCTGGGTTTGTTAGCCAAGCTGCAATGGTATATTCTTCCTCATGTAATCTTTACATTTGTACAAAGATCCTACTTGCTCAAAAATTATGTGTTATCTGCAGTGCCAATGTTCTATGGTTTAAACACAACTTATATTGAGCTATCTTTGAATGCAGAAACAACATTTGAGCCTGAAGAAACCAATAGACATGACGGCACGAAACTTTAAACTGGGTTAGCTAATGCCCTTGACTACATGATCTTGGGGTAAGTTGTACTCTATTGTGGCAACTTTGTTTGTTTACATCATATTTGCAGCCTTGGCATATATCTATCTATCTATTATATTATTAAAACAACAAACATTGGAACGGTGGAGATTGATCAATCTATTGCTAGGCATATATCTATCTATCTATTATATTAGTAAAACAACAAACATTGAACGGTGGAGATTGATCAATCTATTGCTAAAGCATTTCAACGGCTGAAATCTATTGACGTGTATAGACCGAACAATGTCCCATGGCCAGGCCTTTAGATACTACTCCCTCCGTTTTAAAATATAAGATTACACACTATTGACAATTCAAAATTGGGTGAAGGTTTCTTACCAAGAGTCTAGATACACTCCTTACACAAAACTAAAATATCTTATATTTTCAAACGGAGGGAGTATGTTGCATGTCAAAAAAAGAATGATTTCTCTATGGGTTTCCTATCCAAGAACGACCGCTAGAAATCAACTGTCCGGTGGGCTATTGACTAGCGATTCTTTGTCGCAGAACAATCGCACGCCTATACGATAGAGCCCCTATACTCCGGCGGCCGCATCTAACTTCGCCTGTGCTCGACCGGCCGGCCGGCCGGTGGCCTGGAGCACTCAACCACGCGATGTCCCCGCGCACCAGTTTTCTCCGCTGTGCCAAGTGCGTCATGCACGCCAAGGAGATGGAGCCCGACAATCGATCTCGCGTCCGATCTCGCAGCAGGCACCGAAGAGGAGGGGCCGTCATCCACTCATCCTACAGCGTACGACCAAATGATAGAATGCATCACATAATCGCTGATTGGCCAGCGCGTGACGTCACGAAGGGACGGGCTCTATTCAAACTAGATCATACCCCGCGCGTTGCAGCGGGATTCTTAGGTGAAATTTAAGATATAAGGAATAGAATGCCAAATCTGCTTTGAAAAATCCAGGCAAGACAATTTATCCACTTGGTGTGGAATACGATCTTCTGAGCATGAGATAGTATATAGTAGAAACATTCAAGCCTATTGTATTTGCATGACTATGTATTAATTATCTAAGAGTGTCAACTTTAATAATCAAAATTGCAGCCAGATAGAAATAGGTTAGATGATAAAGAAAAGGAAATGTCGAGAGCTCAGAGAGCTCAACATCGAACATGGACAATCCCATAATCATATTGTTGTCTGCTGGTTGGCATTAAGACATAACATATACTAAGCCCAAAATCGTATGAACTATGTATTCTAGCTATTTTTCTTCAAAGGACGAAGAAAAATAGCTGGAATACATAGTTCATACTTTTTGCGGTCCCTCAAAGAAACTTGCAATTTTCATTGACTAAAATGAAGATTAGCTTTTTGTTTTATTTTTTCACAATGCCAAAGCAAGGAAATAGTGAATTTCTTATTTGAATCGAACAACATATGAATGATGCCCTAACATAGTAGTTTGGAATTGATTGAACATTATGGCAGATATAATTTTGATGTTGATCACGTGGAGAATTCAAGAGACTGAAAAGGAGAACACACCTTCTGTATGTCAGCCTACATCTATCCGTGTCCATCAAATATACCATTTTTTCTCACGTAAAATACAATAGTTCTTCAAATGGACACTTCTTCGTAACCTCACCTACCCAAGAACATCAGTTCTTCTATAATCTCAGGTTATCACATCAGGCAAAGGTATACCTGAGATTAAATTATGATGAACTCGATATCACGATGAATACACATTAACATACCAAATATTCGTTGTGCACAAATCATGATATAGCTATGCACATGTTTAATGTAAGAAGAAGACTACGAGTAGTGTTTCCATGCATAACCTAGCTCCAGCTAGCACTACTGCAGGACACAATCGATTAAAAAATTATGAGATCGGTACCTGATATTTCCAGTCAATTAACCATCCATGTATTTTTTATAACTAACTATCCCTGTAAGTGATACTTGTCTACAAACAACTCAATCTGTGTCATATCATTCCTATAATCAGACAAAAAGAAGCCAGCGATGCTATGCTCCAGCCACATACGACAAAGACATTTAAAGGAAAATGTGGAGAAAATAGTACATGGTAATTTTGTAGTGATGGTCTACTTGCAAACAACAGACAAATGGCAGTAGAATACCACGAAAATTTATTTACCTGAATAATATATACATCAAATATGCCTGAAAATTAACGCTGGCAGATCAATATGGGCGAGAGGACTGGTTGAGGCATCAGTCTAGAAACTACTATCATCATCCACTGTCCGGTTTGCACTTTGCAAGAACATGAACAACCACGTATCTTGCAGCTTAAATTTGTTGCAGCAAAAAGGTCAGTGCTCTTCGATTTTCTAGTCAAATAGACACAGAAGGAAAAAACGATTGCTTCCTCCAATTAAATCCAAACACCTTTGAACCTGGTACATGAACAAATTCAGATAGGGAAGCGATAGTAGCAGATTAGCGAGGAGGTTGTACCCGTTAGAGGATGCAGAACGCTGAGTAGGCAGCAGCTAGCGGCGGCACATCGAGCGGATTGTTCCAGATTTCTCTCATGCGACCCAACCCAATGATGGTGAATTCAAATCACGTTGAATTTTTGATGATGAGAACTGCCGGATCTAGAGTAGCCATACGAACACCAAGCTGTGTTGGAGACGAAGGAAAAGGAGGAACTCCATTACTTAAAGGGGAGAGAGACGAATTCCATCATTACTCCTCCTACAAAAGATGAGGCATGGAATAAATTGCGTCGGTTTCTTGTACTCCTAGAATAATTTAATGGGGGAGATGAAGAGGAACCGATGGGAAGGAGAAGATAAGGAAGGTGCAGAGAACGCTCCGTCGCGACATAAATAAACTCTAGAATAAAACAAAAAGAAAAACCGACGAGGCCATGCGGTGAATAAACATGACGGGGCTGACCTGGCATACACCTAGACTGAAACTGATGTGGATGACGTGGGAACCTTGCATGTTGAGATAAATCACTTAGTGGGGGACTCCTATTTAGATATAGAAGATATGATGGGTTTGGATGAAACTATACACGTGCTAGCTAGGGTTATTAAATATTTGAGCAAGTACAATAAGATGACATCAACTGACTATAAGAGTTAAAATACTGTATTTTGGCTGAGTTGGTGGAGAGAGAGTTACAACACGTACTTCTAGGCACTTTGTGGGAGTTATATGTGGGCCATATATTAGTAAAATAGTACTACCTTCGTCCCAACACTTAAGACTTATAATTTAAAAAAAAAAGTAAAACTATGTAAAATTTGACCAAATTTTTAAAAAATATATTAATATTTACAGTATGAAATATATATACTTGATACATCATGAAACATATTTTTACGTGGTATCTATATAATATCATAGTTTTTGATAGTTTTTTCAAAAAGTTTGGTCAAACTTTTCGTAGCTTGACTTTTCAAAAAAAATTATAAGTCTTAAGCCTTGGGATGAAGAGAGTACATGTTTGTAGTTAGCTATTATACTTGTTGGCTATATTGATGACTATAGATGACATGGCAGTGACTTATAGCCAATAATGGGCTATACTATTAAACTTCCTCGTATGATAATGTTCATGATTAGTCTGTTGTGGCATATAACCGACAAGTATCAAAGTAAACGTCCAATACTTAAGCAGATACAAGTCATACCTTAGTGCCTTTATGGCTAAATCGATCATCATAAGCGGAACCTTAACAAAGCGTCGAGCCCGAGCCATGCCCTAACCTACAGGCAGCTGACTGTGAGAACGTCATATCTCATATAGTCGTCAACGTCACCTTCTTCTTCACTTACTTCTCGAATCTGACCAAGTTAATACCCAACGATAATGCCAGTGAGTACTTTGAATGTACTCGCAAACCTCCTTAAGAGAACAATAATAAAAGGATATGCAATATGACTGTGGCAGTAGGAGAGATCCATGAGAGGTTATTTTATAAAATAGTTTCTTTTATAGATATAGCATCTCTATATCTTTGTTGAAAACTTTTGTAAAAAAAATTATAATCATTTGAAAGATTTGGAAGGGTCACCCTATTTAATCTCCCAGTCCTCACTCGACCAGGCTTTCCATCTTCCGTGACCCTCCGAGATCACATCACTTCCCCTGTGGTCATTCCAGACCACCCTCTTCAGAAAACTCTTTCTTTCTCGAAAACCTTTTTAGAATTCAAAACTAGGACTGCTCTACAATAGTTTGTACAACCATCTATGACCACAGACACGGCTATTCGAATAAATTTACACTCTGCAGAGGTTGTACACTTTACCCACACCATCCGGGTACCCTTCCCTGATCCCTCATGGATTGTGGGTCAAGTAACCGATCAGGACTCTCTGGATGCCACTCTAGCATAGGCCCTACCCTATGAGTTGTTACTCTCAACGCCAGGACGTCAGGTACCAACAGACCAACCGGAGCGCATTCTGACTCCTCGAGAGTGGGCACTTCCAATGAGAGGCTCATAGTATCATCCAACTGCTCCCGAAGGCAGGTAGCATCTCCTCTAGGTCACTATCGAACATATGATCCTTTCTGTAAAGGAAACCCGACATCCGAGAGAGATGATCCCTTATAAGTATTTGCGGGGCATCCCATACCAGAGTAGACAAACTTCAAGTCAAGCCCCGTCCCATTTCAGGGTTTTCATGGTAATGCGGTTGCACGGTTTAGTTGTTATAGCTAAAGCTACAAAGAAATGGGTGCGTTTTTATAAACATTTTCTCCTTCTCCCCTTGAGCATCATTTGTAAAACAAAGCCTTTTTTCCTTTCTCAAACTTCTTGGTAGGTCAAACCTCACCAAGGTTTTACCATAAATTATTTTGTAAACTCTTTCGGGGTATTCCCATCCTATAGTTTTGTTTTGGCTAAAACGTGGTCTCCAAGGGGTATGGTGTCATACACCACTTACAAAACTAGGGCCAGGTAGGTATCATCAAGGGGGTTGTACTTAGTAGTACAAATGTGCAATGGCTTGGAGGAGCCAAGCCACTACCAGATATAGATTATCATATAGTAAAATAATGCAGTTTTTATAAACATGTAGATAAACTATGCATAAGTAAAATAGTAGGACAAGGCTTATGACCAAATACGTGGCTTGCCTGTGACCAGCAATATGTCATTAGACTTCTTCTTAGAAAACCATAATAACCAATATCTCCTCCGTCTGGACTTCGATATAAATCGCAACTATCGCCGTCAAGGATCACACATGCAAACGAGCAAAGGCCACAGTCAACACAAGGCATACACGTACCAATACAATACTGTACAAACAACACAAAAGTCACAACTATCTAGTAGGTGATGATATTTTTAGTTCAAAGCAAATTGGAAGTATCTTATTTGCTTTGGTGCATTTTCTTTTATGATTTAAGAGTCATATACCACTTAATTAAGGAGTTTAAGTACAAGGCTTGGGTCTATATGATACCATTGTACAAAATGATATCAACAGATAGGTATTGGAATAACAAATCCACCAAAAGTGGTTTCATTATTTTATCTAGTTTCTTTAATTAGTTGTGAATTTTATAGTGGAAATATCCCTTGTTTTGGTGAATAAATCACCAGAAAAGATCCATAGCTCAAATTACTGGGTTCTCAGAGGGTTTAGTAGACCTTTGTGTTTATGATTTTTGAGAGTTGGATTTACTCCAAAATAATTACCATAATGCCCTTGGGAAAATCCCAATTTAGTTCTATTGGAAATTTATCTTTTTCACCAGATTAAAACTACAGAAGCTTTTGATGTGAAACCAATGACACTTGGTAGGTATTTCTAATACCATTCTGTAGAAATTGGATTCACCAATTTTGGAGTTGTAAATCTACAGATGTGATTTATTTGGTAAAATAACCACCAGCTGAAGTGTTTAATTCCTTAAAATTTAAAATTGGCCCAATAAATCTTGAGCTCATAGAATTTGATAGATACTGGAAAGTAAGTGTAGTGTGAGTTGAAAATGGATCAAAGCAAGTCATATTTGGACCTAGGGAATTTTCTAGAGATAGATCTGAATTGGTTTTGTCCTTTTTTTCTATTGGAAAACTATAGCTCCACTTGGCATGAGACTAAGGCCAGTAGATAGGTGTTTCAAATATCTTCCAAAGTAAGTTGGATTCATTCCATTTGGATTTGTGAAACTCTCTGGGAAATTTATTGATCAAAAGAGATACTATTTAGTTGATTAATAAAAAATAAGGGATATTATTCTTGGACTGGGGATTGCTCTGTATGTTAGAGAAAACAGAAAGTAACTTGGTAAAAATTGGATCTGGAAAATAGCATGTAGTTTCCATTTTTGTTGTGATTTGATCCTCAAGGCAAACTAAAGATCTGTAGAAAAATGATTAAAAGAAAAGGGCAACTAGGCTAGATCCAGGAGGGGTTGTGCTGTACAGAGGAAAGCCAACCCACCCAAGGGCACATGCGCGCGGGGAGGCCGAGATTCAAATGTCGGTGAAAGGTCCAACTTTGGTCAACTAGAGGAGGAGGGGGGTGAATAGGAGACTACCAAATTTTATTATTTTCTTTCAAATTTTGGCTTTGCAGAAAATTAAGTTCTCTAGAGATGCAACTAGATGATCAACATATATGAGAAGACATACAACAAGTAAACAAAAGGGTATTTGCATGTAGTAAAGGAGAGGAACGAGTAAACCTGTGAGAGGATAGGAAGATGTAATTCCCACAGTTCACTTACAAGGAAGCTACATCTATGTTGGAGAGGTGTCGAGGCCACACAAGGTCACCCGAGTGCCACAAAAGCCTCACCTTCTTCTCCGGTGAGTTCCACCACAAAGGCGGGATCACAATCCACTAATTGGTGACCTTAAAGTCTCCAATGGAAACCTTTACAACAAGGTTGAGGGGAGGCTCCATAACTCAATTGGAGGACCTCAACGTCACCACGAAGCTTCACAACACATGCCCTAGATCCGAGGATGCCCTACACCGTCTAGGGTTCCAAGAACCCAAGAGTAACAAGATCCACACATGATGGGTGGGGGAAATCACGATTCCTTTGGTGGAAGTATAGATCTAGGTCACTTCTCCCACTCCTCAAAAGATCAAGAGGTTTGAGTGGCTAGAGGGAGAGATCTAGGAAGATTGAGCTCTTGTATTAATGGAGGAGAGAGAAATTGAAGAGTTCGGTGGGGAGGAGGAACAAAGGTGCCTTAAATAGGCTCCCTTCAAAATGATTTGTTGCTAGATTCGTGACACCACCGGTACTACCGATGGGAAGCCAGAATTTCTGGTCAGCACTCTCCAACAGTTCAAAAACTGAGTGGAGAGGCTCGGAGTAAGGTCAAAAGTTTCGACTAGGTGAGATCGGAACTACTGAACGGTACTACCGGTGCAAGTTATGGTCCAAGTTCCACCAAACAGAACACTCCAAACAGAATAGTAAATGAACCGAACGAGGGCATCGATGGAACTTGAATCGGAACTAGGCCCGGAAATACTGGGTCACGAAACCCTTGGCCGAAACTACCAGCGCCTAGGCGGTAGTATCGCTCATGGGTACCAAAGGAAGTGTCCAGGTAGTGTGGTGAGTCCAAAATTGAAGCATATTTAAGTATATAAATTATTCATATTGTCACTAATTACATGCTACATCTATGTACAACTTTGCCTATTATGTATGATTACTAGTTCTTGTTCATTTCCACATGGACTTTGCATGTTAGTAGTTTTATTAGGATTTTATTACCTTTTTCTTGTCTTTGATTTGTGTGTAGGTTCTATGAACAATCATGGATAAAGGAGCCAAGAGTATTCAATACAGAGGAGTTACATGCACCAGACTTAGCCATTTGAGGAGAAGAAGAAGTGAATTTTTGCATCAACTCTAAATGAATATCCAAGGCCGTGGTGTTTTATCCCTCATCCATACGAATTCAACGAGCCAAACAACACCTCAATCAGAGCCTGTATGAAGAAATGGCGACCAAAACACTACAGAGTCAGAGGGCGTAATGACCACTAGTATAGGCGGAGCCTGCTCATACCGTACGGCCATACCACCCTCCGACGGCTTCGTTTCGTCAAATAGAACAACATTTGTGAAGGTTCAATGGGCGTATTCATCCCCTAGCTCCGTCGGTTCACAAAACCAACCTCTAGATGCCTATTTAAAGAGGGTAAAACCGTAGAACAAGGGAGAGAGTCCACGCACACCAAAGGGGCAGAGCCCTGCCACTCTGCAACCTCCATAGCCACCACCCACGAGATCTACACCACCATACCAGTCAAGGGGGAGAGGATACTTGCATATTGAAGGGCTACACATTGATCTTCATCGCCATCTTCATCAACATCGTCTTCAACACCATTCCCCTTTGTTTAGTTTGTTGTAGTCCAATATCTATTGTGGATTTGCACTTGTATTCAATTGTACCTTCATATTTCATCCATATAATTGCCATGATGTTGATTCCCTTCATGTATGAGTAGTTGCCTTGTTCTTGGGGAGAGACGGTGAAACCCTAATGTAACATCCCAAAACTTTAATCAAGGTTATCAAGTTTCTAATCACCCAATTTTGGGTTAACAAAAACTTTTATAATTAAAATGAGTTATGAATGCATGTGCGTTTGCATTAGTGTAGAATTGTTTGAAAATGCCATGCTTGATTGTTCTAAATATTGTGAAATGGTTCAAAGGTGAATGCCACATCATCTATACCATTTACAAACAAAATCCAAAGAGAAAGAAATCAAATAAGATTAAATAAGGCAAATGGTCTATTTGAACATTTTAATCCACTAGGCCACTTTAGGTGTTCCTAGAAGTCAATTTCAAATAGAAACATTCTCAACTCTTTTCACCCCTTGCTAGACCAAGTAAAGATGTACCAATGCCCACTTTACAAACTTACAAAAACCTTTAGCAAAGCAATTTAAATGACATTGGAAAATTGAATCAAGTGTAGGTGTTAAGATCACCATTTCTCAAAAACCCATCAAATGAGTTCACCTTGCCAATTCCCAGCAACCAGAGACTACCAAGCATAAGATCAGATCACACACCAAAAATCTTTCCAAAATTCGAATTTAAATTTCTTGCCGCCATTTGATCGAACACCTGGTAGACAAAATTAATCTGGTCTAACAATTACTGTTTTAGAGCAGTGATCAAGCGCCACTAAGGCCTCAATCCACGCCCCTGGTCTCCCCCAGTTCCAACCATGCCATAAAAGAGCTCCCCCTTAGCTGCTTGCAGCAGTGCCGAGCCACCCGAGCGCCATGCCCGCCGGTCGAGCATGGACCACTCCCAGCAGACCGCCCGCTCTCTCCCGCCATGCCTAGGAAGATCAGCGCACCCTACCACCCCTCTCCGTCCCTTCCCTGAGCGCATCCAGGCCCTGGACCAGCCCCAACACGCTGCGCCTAGAGCGTCTGCGCCATGCAGAGCATGAGCCAGAGCGCCACGCTCGACAAGCTAGCACAGATCGCGCGTCGACCGCAGCTCACGCGCACTGCTTTGCCATGATCCCAGCAGCCGCCCGGACACCCCCGTTTGCCGCCGCTTGACCCGCAGCCACCATGCGCCGCGCCGAACGCTGCTTCTGTCGTGCAGAGCACCAACCTCGCCCGACCAAATGCCACCGCCCCTAGCCGCACCATTACACCCTAGATGACCACCAGCAGACCGCGCACCATCCCCTACCTCCAGCCGCACCGCTAGCTGCCTGTACCGTCGCCACCGACGAGCCTCGCCCATGCCGCTCGGTCCCTTCGTGGATCCTATAAAAGGAGGCCTCCTCCACCCCATTTCTGCACACCACCTTACTCCCCTATCACCACTGATCCTTCCACCCCATCCCCGGAGCAAGGTGAGCCTCCCTTCGCCGGAATTTCGCCGGAGCTTGCCGCTGCAGAGGAGAAGAGGCGCCGTCGATTGGAGCTATTCCAGGAGCCACCGCGACCACGCCTAGAACCATCATCGTCTACCAGTTCGATCGCCCCCATCACCACGTGTAGCTGGACCCTAGGTGAGCCACCATAGACCCCCACCGTGCCGCTAGGGTTCGTCCTCGCCGGAGAACTGTTTGCCGGAGACGACGAACCACATCCGTAGATCTTGTTCTAATCGTAGCACTGAGATTGCCCCGTATGGCTTCGCGTTAGATGTGCCGCTGACATGTGGGACCAGCCTGTCGGTAGCCCGCTGCGCCACGGAGCGCCACCAGGCCGGCCCGTTAGCTTTCCCGCACTAGCCCACATATTCAAATAAGTGTTTTTTCCATTTAGGTGTAAACTAGATTCTGTCCACTTAATCAAAAATCCATTCAGAGATATTTACTTAACCAAATGACATGATTCAAATTTGTTTAGAAAGATAATTAAAATATCTATCCAAGCCCGTTGGATTTAAATCAATTGGAGTTAGAGATCACATATAGAAAAAATAACAAGACAAAGACTTTTCTACATTCAATTTTTTTCAAAAATCAATAATGATAGCTTTTGAGTCGATCCCAACTCTCAAAAATCACATTTGCTGATATCTATCTGAATATGTAAAAATATCTAGGATTGCATGCAGTGACTTTGGACTAGTACCAAAATAATGCTATTAGGGCATTTCTAGTCACTTTAAATCATTTAAATAATAAACTTAAACTTTATAAAATGTGACCAACCCTTTTAAATCACATTCCCATGTATTAGAATATGTGGTGATGACATGTGTCCACATGATCCCATATTCTATTTGGAGAATATTAAATCTTAATTAATTTTAATGAGTAGAAAATACTTTTCTCAAATAAAATAATGAAACTAGTTCTTTAAATCTTGTGATGATTGTGATGATGCTAGATCATCAAGTGTTTGCCTTAGTGTACTAAATAGATCTAGTTAAGTATTGTGTGGTGATTGTGTACCCCGTATTCCTTTATAGACGATAGTACCGACCAAGTCTACGAGGAGGAGGAGTTCTACCCCGAAGAAGACGAGGATAATTTCAATCACTGCACCAATCAAGGCAAGCTATTATTGGCAAGCTTCTACTTGCAATCCATCATTAATAATGCAAGCTAACACTTGCAAGCTTGATAACCTAATCAAGATGCATTAGGCATGCTCTGGTTATACCATTTTGATTTATGCCCATCCCAAGTTTTACTTGCAAGCTTTACTTTATTTTACTTTACCAAAGTTCTTTACTTTTAGTATATATAGCATAAAGATTATAAAACTTGGCCTATCTAGTTATAGTTAGATGTCATTCTATGCCATGATATTGAAGATTAGCACCCCTCTTGAGTGAACACTCTTAACCTTAGTGACTAGTGCTAAGCATAAAACTTGATCACTTAGATGGGAATACTTGGTGAAAATGATTAGGAAAACCTTGGAATGATGAGTCATTCTATTGAGATGTTTTGACATGTGTTGAGAAACACAAATGGTTTATGATGATGAAAATGTTGAGGCATGAGCCTTAGCCCTTTATAAAAACTGATGGTTGGGTTCGGATGCGATACCATTTCAATTTTACCGTACAACCACAATACCTGAATTGGGTAAGGCTTAGACGGAAGTTTATATGCATTAGTATGGGTTCCCTCGCGGGAGAGGTTTGAGCTGAGGCTACCTCTTGATAATGTCCACCTATGAAGTGCCTAGGATGGCAGATGGCCATGGCTGGGAGGCCAAGCTCATAGGGGAGGTGCCTATACTAGAGTGTGTAATTGAAAGGTTATGATTGATTATCCGCATACTACGTATGATGATTCAGGGTTATCCCTAACAGATGTATCGAATTTTGTGGTGAAAGTGTACCGCCTCTGCAGAGATCCTTTATTTGTGTAAGACCTTATTATGGTTTGTAATGGATGATGTAATGTGATATCCAATCTGTTATGTCTCGCAAAAATGGTAATCCTAGGATTGCGATGTATGGCTTAACATGCATCTGGGATTAAAAATCCGGGTGTTGACAAGTTGGTATCAGAGCCATCCTGACCATAGGAGACCCTAGTTAGAATGGACGTCTAAACAAAAACATAGTTTCAAAACCAAATAAGTGAGTATTTATGAAAACCTATTCCCAATCTTATCCTTGATTCTTTCAAAAAAAATCATGTTCCTCAAAAATTCTTACATTACTACATAAAACTTGACAGACTTGATCACCTCACTAACTTACTCATCCTAAATTCTTGTAGATGGAAGTTCAGTATTGCAAGTTCTACCAGTTGGGAAACGGAGCTGATCTTTGAGAGGGATCTCGATGCACTATCGGAGTATTTGGAGCGCCCGCCTCCGGAATTCTTCGGGGCTCAACTCAATGATAACCCAGGAGGAGATCTACAGTGGCTGATAGTTGCTGATCTTCGAGGCAAGATGGAAGCACCCCTTTCGGAGAAGATTCAATTCACCGTGAGAGAGAACAACTGGCTAGATGGATTAGCCAGGGCAATGCATGAAGCTCTTGCCCGTCTTTGTCGACAGAACATCAACTTGATCCAAGGAACTCGCTTTGCTCACTATGCAAGACATGATTCTATGGGAATGCCATTGGAGATGCCAAGTCACCCGAAGATGAAGCGACAAGTGGAGAACCTTGACTTCCTACTGTATGATAGGCAGAAGGAATTAGACAATGCTGGAGCCTACGCCAACCACAACCTTGCCATTTCCGCCCAGAAGTCTTAGACTTTTGCCCTGCTCGTCAAGGATCACCAATAACTTCACTGGAAACGCGAGAAGAATGATCGCACCATCGCTCGTCTTCGCAAGAAGGTGGCTAATCTCAAGAAGACCATCCATGAACAAGAAGCTCAGATTGCAGCAAAATAAGAAGAGGAAGAAGGTGAAGACATCCAGGGTGATCTTCACTCGTACCTCAGTGATGACGATGACCTACCTGGAGGATGATGCCATGTACTTCTACACCGATGATGATGACTATGACTTCATTGATGATGAGTACATGCACTTGATCACCCCTGTAGGAATGAGTTGTATCGGTCCCACTATATCCTAGTTTACAGAATGGTTCTTAAAACCATGTGTTTTCCTTTGGTGTTGTGGTGTGTTTGTGTTTGTATTGGTGTGCTTGAACGAATGAATGAGAATTTGTTAGTTTGCAAAACCCGAGTCCAACTCAAAGTCTAATTTTTTTTTGAAAACAAAGCCATGAACCTTAGAACTTTCCCTCTTACCCCTTTATCTATCTCAATCTTCAGATGACTCGTGGAAACCCCGGAGGAAGAAGCTCATCGCAGGACCTGATGTTGCAGATTCTATAGATGCTAGTTTCCAACCGTGAAGCTAGTAGAGTGGAGCGTTAACCCAACCTAGCCACCCTGCAATAGATAGCTCAAATGGCCCACAATAATCAAGGCCTTGGAAATCAGGATCATCATGGATCCAAGCTTAAGAACTTTCAGAATACCAATCCCCCTATCTTTAGCAAGTCGGAAGACCCATTAGATGCATATGATTTGTTACAAACTATGGAGAACAATCTAGAAGTCGCGGGAGTTGATGCCAACGAGCAAGTACTGTTTGCCACCCACTATCTAGCAGGAGATGCAAGAGCCTGGTGGAATAGCACCCGTACCATGAACCACAGTCAAGTGATGACGTGAGAAGCTTTCAAGACCAAGTTTAGCCACACCCATGTGCCACAAGGTTTAGTTACCAGGATGAGAGATGAGTTTAGAGAGCTGAAGAAAGGCAGGATGACGGTAGTTGAATACCGTGACAAATTTCTATCCCTCGCAAGATATGCCCCTGATGAGATCAACACTGAAGCCAAGTAGAAGGAAAGATTCCTGAACAGATTGCATGATGATATGCAAACGGTGTTAGTCAACATCCGTTTTGAAGATCTCGAAGAGCTAGTCAACTCTGCTATCCAGATGGAAGGGAAGATCAACCAAGCCAATGACAACCGCAAGCGTAGGATGATGCATTAGACTGGGTCCCACAATGCCCAGAAGTATCGCCCCAACCCGTCTGTAGGATATGCCCTGAAAAACAATAGACCACCAATGTCTCATCCAAGCTACCCCAACCGTAGCGGAGGAAACGTGAAGTCCGGAGGAAACCACAACAACAACCCCGACAACTCCAACAATTTCAACCATGCACCGCCTAAGTCCAACAACAAAAACAACAACAATACTGCCCCAAGGACTGGAAGCAATGCCGTGCCTGTTGTAGCCAAAGACAAGTCCCAGATTACTTGCTTTGAATGTGGAGTGAAGGGTCACTACTCCAACGAGTGTCCCAAGAAGCTTGCAGCCACTACCAATGTGAATGCCCCAGCTCAGCAGCAACGCCGTGTCCAACCCAGAAGAAGATTCGCCCCAGGGAATTCGCTCAACCGCAACGGCCGTCTATTCCACATGAATGCTGAAGAAGCCTAGGAAGCACCAGATGTCGTGCTGAGTATGTTTTCTGTTAACTCAGTATTAGCAAGAGTGTTGTTTGATTCCGGAGCATCGTACTCGTTTGTTATAGAAGAATTTGCATGCACTAGTAAGAGTCACCTAACCAATCTGAAGCATGTTATGATAGTTCAAAACCTGGTTCAACCACCAAAGCTAGGAAAATTTGCAAGGTTGTACCTATCAGAATCCATGGGATAGATTTTTATGCCAATATAATAGTACTTGGAACCAAAGGTTTGGAAGTAGTACTAGGAATGGATTGGATGTCAAAACAAAAAGGATTGATCGACTGTGCTAAGAAAGCCATAACCATGACAAGTAGCTCTGGAGTAACAGTAGAGCATATATCTGAGACCTTACCCCATCAGTTCAAATGCAACAAGAGTCTAGCCCTACCAACCATAGACCAAGTCAGAGTAGTCTGTGAATACCCTGGCATATTCCTAGATGAATTGTCCGGTGTGCCCCTAGATCGGGATATCGAGTTCATTATTGAACTAATTCCTGTAACTGGACCCATAGCTCAGAGACATTATAGTATGAACCCATCTGAATTAGTGGAGCTGAAGAAGCAGCTTGATGCTATGCTGGCGAAAGGTTTGATTCAACCAAGCGCATCTCCATGGAGATCGCCTGTTTTGTTTGTCGACAAGAAAGATGGAGGTAACTGTTTGTGTACCGACTACCGAAAGCTGAATGACGTCACCATCTAGAACAAGTACCCACTACCCAAGATAGAGGATCTGTTTGATCAGTTGACTGGTGCCAGAGTGTTCTCTAAGATTGATCTTAGGACTGGTTAACATCAACTCAAGATTCATGCAACGGATATTCCAAAGACTGCCTTTACTACCAGATATGGATTGTATGAGTATACGGTCATGTCTTTCGGATTAACCAATGCCCCCACTTATTTCATGAATGTCATGAATAAGATTTTTATGAACTTTTTAGATAAGTTTGTCGTTGTTTTTATCGATGATATTCTTATCTATTCCAAGTCAGAAGAAGACCATGAGCAACACTTGAGAACCATCCTTGAAAACCTTAGAGAACATCAGTTGTTGCCAAGTTTAGCAAATGCGAGTTTTGGTTGAAAGAAGTAGGATTCCTCGAACATATTGTGTCGGCAGGAGGAGTCACAGTTGATCCCACCAAGATCAAATATGTTGAAGAATGGAAAGCCCCAACCACTCAAACCCAAGTCCGTGCATTTCTCGGATTAGCATGGTATTACCACAAGTTCGTTGAAGGATTTTATAGCATTGCAAGACCAATGACCCAAATACTGAAGAAGGACAAGAAGTTTGAATGGACCGACAAATGTGAAGCGAGTTTTCAGGAACTCACGAAGAGATTGATCTAAGCCCCAATATTGATTATGCCAGATATCAATAAGCCTTTTGATGTGTATTGTGATGCATCCAAGATTGGTCTCGGATGTCAGTTAATGCAAGAAGGCAAAGTCATAGCATATTTGTCGAGACAGCTGAAGCAGCATGAGCAAAACTACCCTACCCACGATCTTGAACTAGTAGTCGTAGTTTTAGCATTGAAGATATGGCGTCATTACATTATGGGTAACCACTGTGATATTTATTCAGATCACAAGAGCCTGAAGTATATTTTCACTCAGAAGGAGCTGAATATGAGGCAAAGGAGATGGATAGAGTTAATCAAGGATTGTGACCTTGACATTCACTATCACCCCGACAAAGCCAATGTGGTAGCGGATGCTCTTAGCAGATTGTCATGTAGATTAAACACCATGATCAAAGAAGCCCAGCCAAGTTTGCATGAAGAGTTGGAGAAGTTTAGAATGGGGCTAGTTAGCAAAGGATTCTTATCTAGCATTGAACTTCAACCCACTTTGATCAGTCAGATCAAGGAAGCCTAGAAGGGAAATGCAAGTATCAACGGAATCACGCATCATATTGGTACAGTAAAGGTACCCGGATTCACCGAAGATAAAGAAGGACTTTTGTGGTACGAAGGACGTATCTGTGTGCCAGCAGATTCGGAGGTGAAGCAAGTTATCATGCGAGAAGCTCATGATACTCTTTATTCGATCCACCCCGGAGGAACGAAGATGTATCAGGATTTGAAAGAGCAATTTTGGTGGCACAAGGTGAAGAGAGAAATCGGAAGCTACATCGCCAAGTGTGATATCTGTCAAAGAGTCAAAGCGGAACATCAGAGACCCACAGGACTATTGCAGATTTCAGAATGGAAATGGGATTCCATCGGAACTGACTTTATCACTGGTTTTCCTACTTCTAGTAGGGGAAATGACTCTATTTGGGTCATAGTTGATAGACTATCCAAGTTAGCCCATTTTATACCTATCAAGACAACCTACCAGAGTTCCAAGCTAGCAGAGTTGTACATTGCTAGAATCGTCAGTTTGCATGGAACCCCCAAGACCATAGTGTCGGATCAAGGAACCCAATTTACCTCGAGATTTTGGCAGAAAGTCCAAGAAGGATTAGGAACCAAGTTGAATTTCAGCATAGCTTATCACCCGCAGACCGATGGACAGACTGAAAGAGTTAACCAAATCTTAGAAGATATGTTGAGAGCTTGTGTGTTAGAGTATGGATCAAAATGGGAAGATTGTCTACCATTCGCAGAATTCTCATACAACAATAGTTATCAAGCTAGTTTACAAATGGCCCCATTTGAGTTCTTATATGGAAGAAAGTGTCGTACCCCCTTGAATTGGTCGCAAGTAGGAGAGAGTCAGATTTTTGGACCCGACATTCTACGAGAAGCCGAAGAGAAGGTTCACAAAGTCCGTGAGCACCTCAAGACCGCCCAATCTAGATAGAAGAGTTATGCTGACAAGAGACGTCGAGACATGACCTTCAATATCGGAGATTTTGTGTATCTCAAAGTGTCACCTTTGAAGGGAATGCAACATTTTAGTTTGAAAGGAAAGTTAGCCCCCAGATATATTGGACCCTTCAAGATTTTGAATCGCCGAGGAGAAGTATCATATCAACTGGAACTGCCAGAGGAGATGTCAGCCATCCATGATGTGTTCCATATCTCGTTACTTCGCAAATGCTTAGAAGTGCCGGAGAAGACCAAAGTTTTCAAGAACATCAATCACCGAGTCATTGATATCAACAAGGATCTGACATATCGTGAAGTGCCCATTCGTATCTTGGAAGAAGCCATCAGAACCACCAGGACCCGGAGTATCAAGTTTCTCAAGATCCAATAGAGCAACCATACCAAAGAAGAAACTACCTGGGAGCAAGAAGATTACATTAGGACTGAGTTTCCAGATCTCTTTAGTTCCTAGTTTTTTTCTTAAATATCACGACGAGATTTTCTTTAAGGAGGGAAGGTTTGTAACATCCCAAAACTTTAATCAAGGTTATCAAGTTTCTAATCACCCAATCTAGGGTTAACAAAAACTTTTATTATTAAAATGAATTATGAATGCATGTGTGTTTGCATTAGTGTAGAATTGTTTGAAAATGCCATGCTTGATTGTTCTAAATGTTGTGAAATGGTTCAAAGGTGAATCCCACATCATCTAGACCATTTACAAACAAAATCCAAAGAGAAAGAAATCAAATAAGATTAAATAAGGAAAATGGTCTATTTGAACATTTTAATCCACTAGGCCACTTTAGGTGTTCCTAGAAGTCAATTTCAAACAGAAACATTCTCAACTCTATTCACCCCTTGCTAGACCAAGTAAAGATGTACCAAGGCCCACTTTACAAACTTACAAAAACCTTTAGCAAAGCAATTTAAATGACATTGGAAAATTGAATCAAGTGTAGGTGTTAAGATCACCATTTCTAAAAAACCCATCAAATGAGTTCACCTTGCCAATTCCCAGCAACCAGAGACTACCAAGCATAAGATCAGATCACACACCAAAAATCATTCCAAAATTCGAATTTAAATTTCTTGCGGCCATTTGATCGAACACCTAGTAGACAAAATTAATTTGGCCTAACAATTACTGTTTTAGAGCAGTGATCAAGCGCCACTAAGGCCTCAATCCACGCCTCTGGTCTCCCCCAGTTCCAACCATGCCATAAAAAATCTCCCCCTTAGCAGCTTGTAGCAGTGCCGAGCCACCCGAGCGACATGCCCGCCGGTCGAGCATGGACCGCTCCCAGAAGACCGCCATGCTCTCTCTCACCATGACTAGGAGGATCGCCGCACCCTACAGGCCCTCTCCGTTCCTTCCCCGAGCGCAGTGATACGTCCATTTTGCATCACTATTCTATATCATAATTCACTATTATTCATTGATATATTTCATATTAAGAGATGATACTTATGTTATTTCATCTGTTTTTGCATGGTTGATGACTTTTGGAGCATGGACCGCTGCAGTCAGGATTCTGATGGAAAAGGTGCTGTTTGGAGGCAAAATTCACGAAGATCAGAAAATCCGGGAAAATATATGGAAAATCCTATTTTTCCAGAAGACGAAGGCTGCCAGAAGGAGGAGTGGAGATGGGCCACAAGGGGCCCACACCACCCCCTGGCGCAGGCCACCCTAGGCCACGCCACCAGGTGGTGTGGCCGCCCTGGCCACCTCCAGCTCTCCCCTCTGGCGTATATTATCTCCACGGAACCCTAATACCGGGGAGAGCGACCATAGAAAGATTCCGCCGCCTCTGCGGGGCAGAAAACACCAAGAGAGAAAGATCTCTCCGACAGATAGAATTCTGCCGGGGGAATTCCTTCCCGAAGAGGGGAGATCGTCGCCATCAACACCACCATCAAGTTGGACTTCATCCACTACAAGAAATCTGTTGACTAGTGACCTTTTCTTAACGACCCTGAGTTTTTTGGTCACAGATCTATGACCATTTCGAACCAACTGGTCGTAGGCCATTTGGGAGGGTACAAACCCTGAAAAACTATGACCTTTTTTGTCAGGAAAGTCATATCTTGCTTATACCAGTTGGTCATAACATAGATATCGCTGGTCCATGACCTTAATTTTGGATGACTACGACCAATTTAAATGGTCGTTATGATGATACATGATTCATTCAAACAACTAGGCTGCCAACTAAGCAGTTTGGCCTATGTGTCATGTCCATGTGTCACGTCTAGGTGTCAATTTTCGTCTACGTGTCCGGGTAATACTAGTTTTGAAACATACTACTGACATATGGGACCCACATTTTCACGCCGACTAGGAAAGAACACATGGGATGACATGGGGGTCACGGGACCTGCAGACAGGACCCACTCCATATTGATAATTAATTAATTCGGGCGGGACCCACCAAGCCCGCAGGCCCCGCTCATCGGGAATAAACGCGGCAAAAAGAGGGAGCCAGGGTATAAGCAAGATATGACCTTCAAACGTACAGAATTTCGCTCCCACGCTGGATTTTTGCGCGGCGCCAAAGGAATTGTCATATAACCCACGGATCCCCACCAAAACAAATCTCAGCCATCTATGTAACCGCATCCAATGTACAGAATTTCGCTCCCACGCTGGATTTTTGCGCGGCGCCAAAGGAATCTGATATTGGGCCTACCTAGCCCAACACGCGGCAAAGAAATCTGGTGCCGAGCACCCCGTCGAACAGAGCTATAACCTATAGCTGGAACAGAACCCTAGTCCATGCCCTTTCCTCCACCTCCACCACCTCCTCCTCCCCTTCCCCCACCTCCACCGCCGGCCTAGATCCCACCCAACTCCGGCAAATCCCTGCCGCGCCGACCCTCTCCCTATAACCCTCTCCTCTCCCTCTCTCTATTACACCTCATGGAACCACCAACCCGGGCCTCCAACAGAAACCCTAGTCCATGGCAACGATGGCGGCTCCCTAGCAGCGGGTGGTGACGAATAGTCTCGGCGACCGGCATCACCGTGAAAGGCTGTCGAGATGTCTCCGCTTGCGTCTGCGCCTCGACCGTCTCCGCCCCTAGTCAACTCCCGCCTCCATGTCTACCTCCGGAAGCGATTCGCCTCAGCCATCTGAGGAGAGGAGCAAGGCGACGAGTTCATCGTGGAGGTGGCCGCCGCCATCCACACCACGCCCCGTACCCGCTGCAAGCCAACAATGGTTAGTTCTCATCAATACCCTACCTTATCTCCTCAATATCCCATCCTTCTACCACTGCCAGTTTCCCAGTCCCCCTCCCTTATCTTCCCCTGCAGCCACAAGCTTCTCCCCATCGAACCTTAATCCACTCTCCCTGGTTTCGTTTGCAGGTACTGGAGCCATGGTGGTGTTCTAGTGATGGATGAGCTTGTGCTACCGTTTCGCACGGTGAGGGACCTGGTCACCGCCGCTGGGGTCCTGTGGGAGGAGGTCGTGGTCATCACGCAATGCTCCTTGCTCGGTGAGGTTCTCAGTTCGTCCACCCCATTTTCCGTGTTCTTGGATCAGTTAGGCCATGCGAACATTACTGGATTTCCGTGTCCTAGTAGATTCTCTAATTTTGAATCCATGCTAGCTATGTAACTTGACGTGAGATTTCTCCATGTTATTCCTTTGCTGGATATGGTGTAACATTGAGCCTGGCTATAATTATGTTTGAAACTTTGGCCCTGATTTGTCCCAGACATCCTACAAAATTTGTCTACAAATATATTTGAACCGGGTCTATCTGAAATTATTATTCTACTATTCTGTCTATTCTTGGATTTCTGTGTATTGAGTTGTATCTTGAGTAAAACGTGTTGATTGCAACATCAAAGCACAATGAAAATTTACCCTCTAACATAGTGATTTTTGTATATCTCTTACATTCTGATTGCAACACCAAACTGCTTGTGTGATGAAAAATATACCTATTCTAAATTGAATTTAGCCGTCTTCTTTGCTAAATGCGTGACCGGGATATGGAACACTTGGTTCTAGTCCTGCGTTTGGGTAGAGAGCATTCTTTTGTCTCACTTGTCTTAAAAAGCTAATGAAACCTTACTTGTGAAAATACAGAAATGTGACCTGTGTTAATCAGTATCAAAAGTACAGAAATTTGAATGTTTTTGGCAATTCACTCATGTGCTGATTCCGATTTATGTCTAATTAACTTTGTGCACTCCATGATGCTCTCAGTTTGCCTCCATGTAGTCCGAAAGTTCTACTCCATGTAGTATGTACCATGTATCTCCCTTCTAGTGCATGAGTCTAAATGAATGTTCAGGGTCCAATTGTCAATAGCACACATAAATGTATATGCTCTCAGTGTATATGCTCATAATCTGGCAAGTTTCCTATCTTATTGCATATGTCCTTTGGTGTAGAAGTTTGCTATCTTGTTGCATATATCCTGTGATAAATAACATTGGCATGGACGTCTCCTTTTGGGTCATTTTAGCCATAGGTAAGTGATAAATATGTCGCACTGTCTATGTACGTTATAAGTATTAAATAGAATTGAATCCTACCAATGAGGCTGTCTATGTACGTTATAAGTATTAAATAGAATTGAATCCTACCAATGAGGCGTGAGTACTCGATCTATTGCTTCAGTTTCAAATAGAACTGCAACTGCTGAACTTTCATGTCATTCATTCGTCGAGCTACTAAACTTTCCTCATATTTTTTTATACAGGTGCGGTACCAAGCTGGTGCTCGACCTGGCCTCCTTCAGTTACAAGTGGCTCGTCCAGTTCCTCGAGCAGACGGCTGCCAAGGACGGTACCCCCTCCTCCTCTGCCTCCCCATTCATGCATCTCATTTCGCTATGCTGATTGATGTGGTTCACCAGTTCGAGCCACCATGAGTCCATCTGTCAAATATTTTCCCATTAGAGTACCTAGAGTAGTTGCTTGTGTTTTAGTAGTTGTTCATTACATCTAACAAAAACATGTTCATGGAGTAGTTGCTTGTGCCGTTGCACTCCAAGTACTGAACTGTACTACAATTTGCTTGTACTTTCAGTCACTGAAACTTTCTGCCCTTGAACTGCACTTTTTCCTTGTGATGTGTATGTACAAAAGGAATCTTGCCATGAGTACTCTCTTCTTGCTTGTACAATAAATTGCATCCGTATTGTCCAAAGAGCATTTGATAATATGATGTTTTAATCTAAGTGAATAAGAAGTTTTGTTATTTATGAACAATCACATATAGGGTTAAGTGCAGGGTGTCTTTAGTTAGAGGAAACCAATTTGGTGCATATGCGTGTACATTTGCAAGTTAAATACACTTAACCTAAGGAGAAGATCACATGAGAACCTAGAGAAATACTTGTAGCCTTAATGTGACTTGTTTATGTGTGATTATACCAGAAAATAAACCTAGTTTTCATGTACTTCAGTGCTTGTGTTGTTGTCTAAAATGAATGGATGCAACATAGCTGCTGTCTATTTCTTTAATTAGTAGTACTGCTCTCAATTTCTGTAAATAGTAGTACTGCTCTTGATTCAACATAGCTGTTGTCTATGAATGGATGCAGAAATATTTGTGTAATTAGTAGTGCTGCTCTCGATTTCTGTAGTACTACTCTCGATTTATGTAACTTTGTGTAATTAGTAGTACTGCTCTCGATTTCTATAATTTGTCTAAAATGAATGGATGCAGCATAGCTGCTGTCTATGAATGGATGCAGAAATATTTGCAAGTGAATAAGAAGTAACTCTAGATATATTGCTCTCGATTTTTGTAATTAGTAGTACTTAGTACGTATTTGCTGTCTATTTCTTTTCGATTCAGGCTGTAATGCTGGCTTTATTTGTACAGATGGGAGTGGCTTGCCATCGAGCATGGATGGTGCTATGGAGGAACGGGCTTGTTGTCGCTTACCCTGGCTACTGTTGTCTGCAGTCCAGCCGGAGCTACTGCCTTGGAGTCCACATATCTGAGCTGCTGCTGCCCGCCACTTCCCCGATCTTCTTCTGCTCCTTCCGGTCACCACTCCTAGTGAGCTAACTGTGATGGCCACTCTAACATCATCAGGAATTTTTTGTAAATTTTAATTGTATAGAACATGTGACGTACTTTTTGGGATGGATCGAGTATTTTGATTGCCGAGTACCTGATGACATGGTTGTAATCTATCTTATTTCGCTGCTATATGAAATATTATGATTTTATTGGCTTTGTTTGAATCAAATTACTGGTTATTGTATAAATAATAACCGATAAGCATGACATGTGTGAAATTTATAACAGATCTATGGTACGAAGTATGAAATTAGTACTGACAGGTGGGACCCATCTGAATTGTGGGACATGCTGTGAAAAAAAATTGAAAAAAAATGAAATTGCTGGGCCAAGGAAAATGCCAGAAATAAAAATATGCGGGCTTAAGTTTTGGGCTTAGCCCATGAAATAAAAGGATAGTAGGGTTAGAAAAAAGACTAGAATTGTTGGGCTTGGCCCATATAAAGCACCAAACTGGATTGGGCTGAAACTGCTGCCAGTCATATTCCACGTCGGATGCTTACGTGGATAGGCTAGAATTTCATGACCAAAATTTTGGTCATGGACACTATGACCATCTATTTTGGTCATAGTAGTCCATGACCAATTCAAAAAAGGTCGTAAGCTGTCTATAGTGACCCTCGCTATGTGACCTACTGTTTTTGGTCATAGAAAGGTCATAGATGAATTACTATGATCATTCGATGATCAATATTTAGGGTCACCAGTTAGCACATTCCTTGTAGTGATCGGGATCATCATCACCATCGTCACCACCTCCATATTGCTGTGACAATTGGGTTGAATCTTGCATAGTTCTTAGGGGAAACTTTTCCGGTGTTGATTACTCTTTGTAGTTGAAGCTATTGAGTGAACCGTGGAATTATTGTTTTTGTTCAGATTGTTATACATCATTATTCCATCTCTGATCATGATCCATATGATGTCTTGTGAATAGTTCGTTTTGTTCTTGAGGACATGGGAGAAGTCATGTTGTTAGTAGTGGAATTGTGTTGAGAAAGATTTGATAGTTTGATATTTAAGTTGTGGTGTACTTCTTCTAGTGGTGTCATGTGAACGTCGACTACATGACACTTCACCTATATGGGCCTAGGGGAATGCATTGTGTATTTGGCTACTAATCGTAGGGGTTGCCAGAGTGACAGAAACCTGAACCCCCGTTAGGAAACCATTGCACAAGGGACTTCAGGGTCTTAGAGTTTAAAGTTGTGGTTAGGTTTCTAACTTAATTACTTTCTTGTACTTATGGATGTTTGCAAGGGGTATAATCAGAAGTATGTATTAGTCCTAGGAAGGTCGGTACATTACCACAGGTTCACCCACACAACACTTACTGAACTAAAGAAGATTAATCAACTATATGAAGCGAAAGCACTTGACAGTCTTCCCGTGTGTCCTCGAGAACGTTTGGTCATCTTAAGTAATACAACCGGCTTGTCCTTTGCTGCATAAAGGATAGCGCCACTTGCTGCATTTATTCCTATTGTCTTTTATTTACTCAAACTTTATTTACTTACATTATCAAAAACCCCTAAAAATCCGTTTGCTAAGTATTTGCAGAGAATTCCTGATCCATACCACTAGCCAGCACCTTCTGCTCCTCGTTGGGTTCGACACTCTTACTTATCGAAAATACTGCGAGACAACCCTATACTTATGTGTCATCAAGACTATTTTCTAGCGCCGTTGCCGGGGAGTGAAGCGCTATTGGAGAGTGGAACTGGTAAGGAAACTTCTACTGTGAGTATTGTTTACTTCTGTTAGTTGCTTTATTTTCAATATGGATAATTCACTGAGTTTCTTGTTTCGTAATGCTACTACCACTGCTAAGGTAGTAGATGAACCACCACCTGCTGAGAATGATGCTTTTAAAATACCTACAAGAATTATTGATCGGGTTATGGATAACTACTATGTTGGGGATGGAACTGTCCATCCCGATGATCGTTTACTCTTTATACATGAATTATGCGGGTTGTTCAAGTGTGCAGGTATTACTACAGATCAAGTTAAGAATAAGTTATTCTCATTATCACTGAAAGGAAGAGCTGAGGAATGGTATAAGCTGCTGAAGAATGGTCAAGCTCTTGAATGGGAGGAAATAGTACCTCTCTTTTATTCAAAGTTTTATCCTCTTAGTGAGATTCATAAAGATCGAATCAAATATACAACTTTTGGCCTTTTGATGGAGAGAGTACAGCTCAAGCTTGGGGGAGATTGAAGTTACTAATGCTCAAATGTCCCACTCATGAGCTCCCCAACAATATTATTATCAATAACTTTTATGCAAGGCTTTCTCTACATGATAAGGATTTATTGGATGCTACTTGTGCTGGATCATTCACTCGCGTGGAAGAAGAAGCTAAATGGGATCTTCTGGACCGTATTCAAGACAATGCTAAAGCTTGGGAGAATGACAAAGGTAGAAAGTTAGGTATAAATTATGATTATGAATGCATTGAATCTTTTATGGGAACTGATGATTTTCAAAATATTAGAAATGCTTATGGTCTATTCTCTCAAGCTATTGCAACTTATTTTAAGGCTTTTGCTTCCTATATTGAAGTGCCTAAAAAGAAGTGGAATAAGTATCATGAAACTTATAAAGATATTGCTAAGAGTGTTCCTACAAGAAATACTAAAGTTTATAGTGCTAATCATGTGTTACACGAACCTTACATTGAGAAAATGCCTTTCCCAGTTAAGATAAAGGAACATTCTATGATAGCTAGTGTGGTTAATGAAAGTACAAATAAAGCTGTTGAACCTAATAAACAAATGGCTGATGAACCTATAATAGCAAATGTGAAATACTTTATCACTAAATATGTAGAAGAGGGACACACTATCCTTTATAAGGATACCTCTAATATTGTTTCACAAGGTAGTGTTATGAGAGCTAGTGTCCCTGTGTTTTCTGTTAGGATAAGTGATCATTGCTGCAACGGTTCTTGTGATAGTTATATTATTAAGTTCATGCATGATACTGAAAGTTACTATGAGAGAGGGAAAAGTGTTCTTATGCATCTCAATAATATCAAGTTTTCTCGTTTTATGCTGAAAGTTTTTATGTTGCACTTCTTTCGCCTTCCTATGCTAGTAGCCTATGGTTTTAACAACTTGTTTGTTTACAAAATTCCTTTGCATAGGAAGCGGGTTAGACTTAAACCTGTGTATTTTTGCTTCTTAATGCTCTTTTTCACTTTAATTCATATCCTTATGTGAGCTTCATCAAAATTATCATGCCCATCTTAATGGCTATAAAGAAAGAGCTTTTTGGGAGACAACCCAATTTATTTTTTGCTTTTAGTTTGTTTTTGTTTCTTTGAGTCTTGGAAGTTATTACTTCGGTAATAACCTCTCCTTATCTTTTTTTTTGGTTTTTATGTCAAGATCAACCTCTAATGAGAGAGAAGTAAGATTTGGGGAAGTTGCTGTCCCGAAACAAAATCTTGTGCTTCACCGTAAAAATTCGTGAGAGATCTCTGTGCGTCGGATTGAACTGTAATTTTTTGTGCTTCTGCCCCATGTTGTTATTTAACTTTTGTTAGTTTTTCACTTTTTGATTTGAGCAACAGAAGGTTTTCTAAAAAATTGATCTTTACCTGCTGGTCTGTTTTGACAGATTTTGCCACTCTTGTATTTGCTTCTTTATTTGATTTCCTTCTTGAATTATTTTTGGGTTTTAGGAAGGAGTTGCTAAAGCAGCTTATGTTTTGATGGTTTTCAGTTGAGATTGGACTCAAAAGGTGTCGTCAGATTGATGACAAGTACGCCATGAGGGGGTCCTCGAGGCGTGCGGAAGAGAGGGGTGTGAGACGAATGGTGTTCCGGGACGGTGAGCACACAAGTTTACCCAGGTTCGAATCCGCCGGCTTTGGACGGATCCTACTCCTGCTAGCAATCCAGTAATACGGCAGAGCCGGAATATGGGTTACAAGGGTTGGCATGTGCGAGTTGAGATTGTGATTGTAAGGGGTGCCCTAAAGGCTCTCCCTAGGACGGCTTATATAGATATCCGGCCTAGGGTTTATAGGAGGGATCTATCCGGCTACGACTAAGAGTCGGTTACAGAGTACATCTTGAACTACAAGTAACACTATGGGCCTATGTCGGTAAGTCTTCTGGGCCCTCCCGTAGTCGGACTGGACTCTGTTTCCTCTCCCTGACTGGGCCGCCCGTGAAGCAAAGATCTAACTCAAAGTGGGCCACCTTGGTCAGTGAGAAACTGTGAGGATACCCGAAAAGTATATCCCCAACAGCAGCCCCCGGAAGTCTCCAAGATCCAAAGTCGGATTCATCATCGTCTAGCTTGATCTTCGGCTTGTAGAATTTTGAAGGGTTCTTGAAACTTCAAAACAAAAGATACGATCCGGGTCTCAAAAATAAGTCAGACCTATCAGTACGTTATTCGGATTTCCAACTTGATATTCAAACTAAGCCGGATCTTGGTCTCTGACGTCATCTGACACTGGTCATAGTCAAGTCACGTCACTAACATCCATCTCTGTCAGCACGACCGTTGGTGGGTCCGCCGTTCGTGGAACCAAGGCGCCATTTCAATGCACGCGCGGAGATCGAGGCAGCATAATCATCACGTGGAGGCTTCCCAGTCCTTTCCGCGACATGTGGCGTGTGTACTGTGCCATTGGCATGAATCTTGGCGCGGTTCGGTGGTTATAAGGGGTAAGGATTCCCTTTCCCTCATCTTCTTCACCTATTCCCCGTGGCGTTTCCTTCTCCTCCACTTCTCCCACGCGCACAGAGCTCCCTTGCCTCCAGATTCCCAGTGCCGCCCACCCAAGGTCACCGGCGCACCGGAAGAATGGCTTCATCATCATCATCATCATCTGGCTTGGCAGCAGCAGCAGCGGCGGCAACGGCAATAGAGAAAGAAAGCAACCGCGGAGTTTGGATCCCGTAAGTCAGACGCTGCACCAAGTGTTCCCGATTTTCCTCCGGTCTCTCCACTACCATGACAATACTGACGACTTTGATTGTCGCGGCGAGATAGAGCAACATCGGTTCCTGTGGCTCCGGCGCAGCAAGGATAGGAGCAGATGAGAGTACTTTCTTCAGGTCTTGTAGTGCAGCTTCAGCTTCGTCGGTCCACACAAAATCCTTGGTCTTTTTCAGGAGTTTGTATAATGGTGCGGCTCTTTCATCGAGCTGGCTTACAAACCGAATGACTGTGGCAATGCAACCAGTTAGTCTTTGTACGTCCTTCAGGCGATTTGGCCTGGAAATATTAAGTATAGCCTTGATTTTGTCTCGGTTCACCTCTATGCCTCTTTGAGACATAATGAAACCTAACAATATTCCGGTTGGGATTCGAAAGAAGCATTTCTTCGGATTAAGCATTATGTTGTGTTTTCATAGATTGGCGAACATTTCCTCCAAGTTGGAAATCAATGTTTCCTTCTTTTTGGACATCACCGCAATATCATCCACATATGCATGTCCATTGCGTCCAATTTGATCGTGGAGGCAACGCTGCATTGTGCGTTGGTACGTAGCTCATCAGCCCAAAGGGCATCGTAACAAAACAGAAGGTTCTGAAGGGGGTTATGAATGAAGTTTTAACTTTGTCAGATTCCTTCATCCGGATTTGATGATAACTGGAATATGCGTCGAGAAAACAGAGGAGTTCCGAGCCTGCCGTAGAATCGATAACTTGATCAATCCTAGGCAGAGCGAACAGATCTTTGGGGAAAGCCTTGTTCAAGGCAGTATAATCAAGACCCATCCTTAAATCAGTAGTGTCCTTTTTAGGGACCATTACAGGATTGGCCGACCACTCAGTGTGGATGACCTCTTCTATGAATCCGTCTAACTCCAGCCGTGCTAGTTCCTTAGCTATTGCCTTACACTTTTCATCGCCGAAACGTCGTAAGGACTTCTTGACGGGTTTAGCATTCGGGTTTACATTTAAGGAGTGCTCAGCAAGTTCCCTAGGTACTCCGGTCATGTTAAATGGCTGCCATGCGAAGATATCTTGATTTGCTTTGAGGAACTTGACAAGCGCGCCTTCCTATGCGCTATCTAGGCCTACGCCTATCTGGGTCACCTTGGACGGGTCATCATCCTTCAACGGCGTCTTCTTCGTCTCTTCTGATGCCTTGAACTCCGGATTCGGCTTTGTCACCTCCTTCGTTGCGGGCATCTTGAACGGATCTATGCTTTTCTTGATCTCCTGGTACTCCTGGGCGTGCAGCACGACTTTAGCAAAGGCAGCATTTCCATCCTCGCACTCTCACGCTTTCTTCGGGTCTCCCCTGATGGTGATCATGCTGTTGGGACCTGGAATTTTCATCATATTGTAAATGTAACACGGACGAGCCATAAAATCCTAGTAAGCCGGACGTCCGAATATAGCGTTGTACGCGCTCTTGAACGGGGCCACTTCGAAGGAAAGTGCCTCCGTCCGATAGTTCTTTGGAGTTCCAAAGGTAACATCCAAAGTGATTTCTCCTAGGGAATTTGCTTGTCTTCCTGGGACAACCCCGTGAAAGATCACAGAGCTGTGATTCAGCTGGGTCTCCGAGATCTTCATCCGGTGTAGCGTTTCGACATACAGAATATTAATACTGCTGCCACCGTCCATGATAGTCTTGGAGAAACCATAACCGTCAACAAGTGGATTGACAATTAAGGCGTATTTTCCTCGCCTATGCAACTTAGGAGGATGATCCGCGCGGTCGAATGTGATTGCCACTTCCGACCAGTCCAAGAATTGGGAGACAGCCAGAACTATTGCATTGAGCTCATGTAGCACTGCCTTTTTGACCTTTGCTGGTTGAGATCCGAGGAAGGTGACATAAGTGTCTTTCTTGGTCGGAATTTTTTTCCCTTCTGGCTTGGGATTTGAAGCATCTGCTTCCTCCATGTCGAAATCTTCCTTGGTATCTTTATCTTTTTAGGATTCTTCTTTCCCTTCTTCCGCTTAGCTTTGTAGCCAGCGGTATCATCTCTCTTAATGTCGTGATTGAAACGACACTCGGCGTTTGTGTGGGACAAGCCCCCATTGGCGTCTAGGTGATGCATACATGGGTTATTGGCAATGTTGGCCCAAGAGTAGGTTTTTCTGGGTTGTTTGTCTCCTCTACTTTGAACTCTTGACGTCCCACGACCGCGTCCGCAGCCACTGCCACGTCCTCTAGACCCGAAAGTAGCAGTGACCACTGCTGTTTCCGTGTTGGGTTTTTCTTCCAAGGTATTCTTGCGCTTCTGAGCTTGTTGCTTTGGTTGTTTTGCCGACTGTGGCACAACTAAGGCATTAAGTAATCCCTCTACATCATCGTCAGCATCTGCATACTTGCTCGCTGGTTCTATCATTTCTCCCAAATCAGTGACTTTGTCAAACTTCAAGCGATGACGTAGTAAACCAATTGGGAGACCTGCAATGAAAGCTTCAATCACAGTTTGGTTATTTACTCCTTCACGGGAGGTTTTGGTGTCGATCCATCGTCCGAGATAATCCCGGCAAGTTTCTCCAGCTTTCTGGGTGCAACGCTGTAGGTCTCCGACCGTATAGGTCGTCCGGTACGTGCCTTCGAAATTCCGAAAGAACACACTTTGCATATCATACCAGTTGTGGATGGTGTTCTCCGGAAGTTCATTGAGCCATGATCGTGCCGTCTTCCGCAACATAAGTGGGAGATATCGGGTTGTGACCAGGCTGTTTCCGCCTTTGGAAATGTAGCAAGCTTGGAAGAAATCCTGTAGCCAAGTATCTGGCCGAGCTATGCCGTCGTAGGCTTGAATATGTCTTGAGAGAGCAAATCCTTCCGGGAATCTTGTAGCTCTTATGCATGGTCCGAAGCACTTTGGTCCCACGTATATGTCATCATTTTCATAGAGCCGCGCCTCTATATTAGAGTTGATCATGTGCCTTGCGTCATTTGGGGATAAAGATTGTCTTGAGTGACGGCTATGGCTGCGGTGCCTTGGAGCCGGACTTCGGCTTCTGCCACCACCTCCTCCACCATGACGCCCTCCTTGGCCTCCTTGGGAGGCGTTGTGATGGCTACTTGGCGGAGAGGGTGGAGCAGCTAGGTTATTTCCGCCTGATTGCCGGCCTCCGTCCGAAGCGTCATTATTCTGGTTCCGGGGAGGGTCTTCATTGTGACGAGTCCCCTACCGACTTGTCTCTGCACGGTGTCCGTCGTTCCTTTGCCCATCATCCGGACGGCTTGCATGCCTAGGAGGTGGCATTCTTTGTCGGTCCTCCTCCCGACGTTTCTCTTTATCTTCTTCCCTGCGGTCCTTCGACTCTCGCCGGGGAGGATTCCTCGGATTCAGCGCAGCAATTGCCTCTTGCTCCGCAACTGGGTTAACGTTACGCCAGTCACGCGCAGCTTTGTGGTGCTATCCTGAAGATCCGATTCTTGAGTAGTTGTCTTCCCGACGGTCGGAACGATTGTGCTGTTCCGGAACACGTTGGGGTCTTACATCAGCCCATGCCGGATCTGTGCGACATTGGTCAGAATCGAAGACCAGTTTTTGACTTCCGGACAGAGCGACCTTTTGCTGCTCCAGCCCTTTGTTGAGTAGTTTGATTCCCAACCAGATTTTCTCTAGGCCTGGATTAGCTGATAGGATTTCTCGAGCCGCAACGGTGTTCTATACTGGCGTCGGATACACCCAATCCTCGTTGCTGTCGCGTCGAGGCATCCCAAGTTCTCCTCCGAAAAGGACTTTGTGAATCTGCGGGAATTGGTCATCATGAGTATGACGTTTCCTAGTCTTCTGATGTTGCCTGGAGTTGTACTTCTCCGCAGTTGCCATGCGTTTCTTTTCCTCAATGTTTTTGGCTTCATCGAGGAGTACTTGGCGACGCGCTTCTAGGGCCTGGGCCCTCTCGTCCAGCTCTTCAGCAGTAAGTTCTGCAGCTATAGGAATATGTGTAGTTAATGCAGCATCGATGAGTTTACGCGCACCTTCAGTGATCACGTGTCCATCCACCGACTCTTCTTTGGGCTCGTCTAGGATAAGTGCTCCATCCGAGTCCTCCTCGTATTCCTCGGCAATCACCTCCTCTTCCAGAGGGTCTTTCGTCGGGGTCTTGTTCTTCTTGTTCTTCTTCTTTGCCTTCTTGGCAGCGTCGGTAGCAAAGACAGCTTTGGGTCCGTTTCTCGGAGTCAAGCTCTGATCGGTACTTTCGAACATCTGGACCTCGGGATTATCTCCGATTTCCATGTCATCCTGCGTTTCGGGAGAGTTTTCCCTAGATCCTTCATCCATGGCTTCTTCTTCCTCTGCAGTTTTGGAGTTATACTCCTCTTCATATTCTGTGGAGAACTTTCGGAAATCTGCTGACGTCATTGAATCATCTGAGGATGCGGGAACATCGGCGTTTGTTCCGATCGCCTCCAGCACAAAGTCGGTGTTGTCTCTAGCATCAGCAGAGCCAGATCCGGATCCCACATATCCGATGAAGTGTGACGCGTGCCTCCTGAGATAGCTGCGGCTCTCGCGATCGGCTTCCTCGAAACGCCTGATGGTCTCAAGAATATCGTCTATGCTTGCATCTTGCATCATCATGTGTCTTAGCGTGTATCTCAGGAAAAGCCTGTCTGTCCTGGCGTCATCAGATCCAGAACCAGTGTCGTTGCTATGCTCCTCCTGGATTTTGTCCTCAGCGGGTGGGTCGATCTGGGATTCGGTCTCTCCAGGGAGATCCACTCCAGATTCAACTTGGACCGCCAGGTCTACTTCGGGCTTGGATTTCTCCACTATCTCCACGATTGGTGCGGGATGGGTGGAATTAGGGTTTTCTGAGATCCGGAACTCTGTCGCCTCCGCGGACAAAGGGGACCCAGAAGTTTCTTCTGCCTCTATCATCACCACTAGGGCGGGTGGGACAGGTTCAGCAAAACCGATGTAAACAACGATCTCGCCAAAAGACATGATGGTGTAGGTAGTCACAACCTCCCTAGCCAGAATCCAGGTCTCGTCGAGAACGATGAGAGGGACGTCGCTGGCATAGAGGATGCGACCGACAACGATAGTCTCGCTGATTCCGATTCTTGCAGATTCCACTCGGAACGCAGATCCGAAGCTCACTTGCCCCACGGTGGGCGCCAACTGTCGTCGGATTGATGACAAGTATGCGATGAGGGGGTCCTCGAGGCGTGCAGAAGAGAGGGGTGTGAGACATACGGTGTTCCGGGACGGTGAGGACACAAGTTTACCCAGGTTCGAATCCGCCGGCTTTGGACGGATCCTACTCCTGCTAGCAATCCAGTAATACGGCAGAGCCGGAATATGGGTTACAAGGGTTCGCCTGTGCGAGTTGAGATTGTGATTATAGGGATGCCCTAAAGGCTCTCCCTAGGACGGCTTATATAGATATCGGGCCTAGGGTTTACAGGAGAGATCTATCCGGCTATGACTAAGAGTCGGTTACAGAGTACATTTTGAACTACAAGTAACACTATGGGCCTATGTCGGTAAGTCTTCTGGGCCCTCCCGTAACCGGACTGAACTCTGTTTCTTCTCCCTGACTAGGTCGCCCGTGAAGAAAAGCTCTAACCCGAAGTGGGCCACCCTGGTCAGTGAGGAACCGTGAGGATACCCGGAAAGTATATCCCCAACAAAAGGTTTTATCACTTCACTTATACTAAGGTTGCTAATAAGAACTATGTGAAGTTTTGTGTGAAAGAAATTTCCAAGTAGTGGAGGTAATGGTGTAGTAAGGAAATGAAAGGTTTCATGAATCAAGCAATAAGTGTATGAAGATGAAGATATTGATGTTATTCAAGTGGTGACTCTGGAAGAATCTACTAGATACCAAATTCGGAGACCTGCACAGTCCGTTTTCAAATAGGTAACCATTCTGGTAAGAAAAGTTCCGCGAAAGATCTATCCAGTTATATTTTTGCAGTTTTTAGTCAACAAGGAAAGCTACGAAGCGAAAGAGGGACCGAAACAGAGCCAGGGTGGCTCACACCACCCTGTGGCGCGGGCCCACCCCTAGCCGCGCCACCAGGTGGTGAGGCCACTCCGGACTCCGTCTCCGACCCGTTTTCTCCCAGTACCTTCCTTTTGATCTGAAACTTTGTAATATATAATCCCCCAAATCTGCCGAGGTTCGTATATCGTGCTTTCGTCATGTTTTCGTTTCGATCTGTTTCTGACAGGTAGAGTCCCAGATTTGGAGCCACAATGTCTTTCTCTGGATCGGCCAAGGAAGATTCCTTAGAAGATATCATCAACCCATACATGAGAGAGTTGAAGATTCATCCCAAGGAGTTGTTGCTTGAAGATGGGGAGGTCCGGATAAAAGAGGTTCAAGGCCCTAAAGGTGAAGGAAATCTGGAGGACAGGATGGAAGCACTAGAGCAAGAAGTCTTTAGGTACAAGAAGATGGCGGAACGTGAAGTGGATATCATCCATAAGATTTGTTCTGAACTCATCGCCGAGCACCAAAAGGAGACTACTGAGCTCAAGGATGAAGTCCTCTCACTCTGCCAAACAACCAACAAACTACAAGCACAACTCTACGATGTTCAAAATCAAAACTGTGAGTACGAGGTTAGGTTTAAACGCATAAGTGCTGCTGCAAGTTTCAGGATGCTGGAGACCATGATGTCCTTTGTTGATGGGGAGCCCTTACCCTGGAGGTCGGACGATGATGAGAGGATACCACCACCACCGAAGGAGTAATTCGTCTTCAGGTTTGGCATCCCCTTGGTTTGTTCCAAGCTTGGGGGAGTGCCACGGTATCACATCACTATCTTATATCTTTTTACCTTTTTAGTAGAGTCATATCATGAATAGAGAAGTTATCATGTAGGATGGTTTGCATTATGGAAGTGTCCCCTCTCTCGTGAGATATGTATACCTTGGTGTGAGTTGCCGTTATGGAATATTAATGAGAAGTTCTATCATTTACTCTTTTGCATATCTTATATTAGTTTTCAATTCGTGGTTATATGATTGATCTTGTTGTTAGTATTGGTATCACTTTGGGATCATTGAGTTAATTTAGTTGGTTTTGGCAAACCTGGCTCGGTTAGTAGCAACACTATTTTTGAGAGTTGAATGAAAAGATAAAAGTACTCTAAAGAAATATAATTTCATGATCATCTTTCTTTCTTGATTTGCTCATAAGTTTAGTATTATCTGATTAAGATCTTTTGTGCTTCCAAGGAAGATTGCATGTTTGTTTTTATCATTTGTATGTTTGTTTGCTTCCTTCAACTCTTATACTTGCTACCCAGCCTTGCTAGCCAAAAACCTGTACTGAGAGGGAATTCTTCTTGTGCATCCAATCCTTAAACCAAAACCTATGCCATTTGTGTCCACCATACCTACCTAGTAGCATTATTGCTATTCCAAGTAAATTCCTGTTTTTATCTACCTTCCAAATTAAACTTGTTATGTGAAAATTAGTGATTAAAGATCTCACGAACTTGATGGCACACTTTACTTTCTTGCACTTAATAAACTTGAACCATTGTGCCCATCTATGTTGCGTATATGCTTGCACTTTGTAAGTTGTGAATTAGCAGAACCATGCTGTCATGGGGAACGCTTTCAACATTGCATTGGTACTTTGTACCTAGTTAATATCATGTTCTTTTGTCTATGGATGTCGTCGGTGTGAAATGAAAGGGGAGCTTGTAAGTCCATGGAGTTATGCATGTGTGTTAGAGAAATGCCTGGGCCGCCGGTCTAATCCATGCTGTCATGGTGGAAACCTGCAGCGTAACCATAACGAGCATCTATGAAGGATTCTTCTTATAAAAAAAAGATAGAGATTGACAAAAAGAGAAAAAAAAAAGAGATTATGAAAAGAGGAAAGAGAGAAAAAAAGCACCATATTCCCATGGTAAATAAGAAGATTGATGAGATGCTTGTTGTCTGCTTACCTTGTCATTTTGATATAGGGATTCTTCCGTATCATCGGGCAAGGGGTACCCCGTTGGCGGTTCTCCATGATATACATGTTCTTGTGATGACAAGAACTTACTGGCGACTAAACTTGAGTAGCATGAGGAGCGGCCCTCGTATTCAAGGGACATGAGATTTTCAACTTACAACTTGTCAAGCATATCCTCATATTTGATCACTTTAACCTTAACCACCTAAAGATGCCTATGATAGGGGCAATGAGAGCTGAAAGCTAATAAGTATCATAATTTTTGGGAGATCTTTAGGAAACATGAAATCCCTGCTTCCCTCTGCGAAGGGCCTTTCTTTTACTTTTTAGTTGAGTCAGTAAACCTATTCCTTTCTATCTCAGCAAGTATTTTGAGTTGTTGTATTTCATTCATTCATATGATGATTTATTCAATCATGTCTCTTTTGTTCCTTGTTTTGCACATTGCTCTTATCTTGGTGTTTACTACTTTGAAAGCTATCATTGAAAACCAGTTATTTGTGAACTCCAGCAAAATATCAACTATTCTTCGTACAAGAACTAAGTTTGCCATTACCAATTATGATTTACTTTATGTATATTTATTGTGTTTCCTTTACTTATTGCAAGTTAAGTTATATAATAGTGAGTTGTCTTCTATTATGATCTATGTATTGATGAATGTGATGCTTCTTGTCCGTATTCTTTTACCGACTCTTCACTCCATAAACCTGAGGTCATGTTTATTGAGCTCAGTTTCGCTTAGGGACAAGCAAAGTCTAAGCTTGGGGGAGTTGATACGTCCATTTTGCATCACTATTCTATATCATAATTCACTGTTATTCATTGATATATTTTATATTAAGGATGATACTTATGTTATTTCATATGTTTTTGCATGGTTGATGACTTTTGGAGCATGGATCGCTGCAGTCAGGATTCTGATGGAAAACGTGCTGTTTGGAGGCAAAATTCGCAAAGATCGGAAAATCCGGTAAAATATATGGAAAATCCTATTTTTCTAGAAGACGAAGGCTGCCAGAAGGAGGAGTGGAGATGGGCCACAGGGGCCCAGACCACCCCCTGGCGTGGGCCACCCTGGTCCACGCCACCAGGTGGTGTGGCCGCCCTGACCCACCTCCAGCTCTCCCCTCTAGCGTATATTATCTCCACGGAACCCTAATATCAGGGAGAGCGACCACATAAAGATTCCGCCGCCTCTGCGAGGCAGAAAACACCGAGAGAGAAAGATCTCTCTGGCAGACAGAATTCTGCCGGGGGAATTCCTTCCCGGAGAGGGGAGATCATCGCCATCAACGCCACCATCAAGTTGGACTTCATCGGGATCATCATCACCATCATCACCATCATCACCATCTCCATATTGCTGTAACAATTGGGTTGAATCTTGCATAGTTGTTAGGGGAAACTTTCCCGGTGTTGACTACTCTTTGTAGTTGATGCTATTGAGTGAACCGTGGAATTATTGTTTATGTTCAGATTGTTATACATCATTATTCCATCTCTGATCATGATCCATATGATGTCTTGTGAGTAGTTTGTTTTGTTCTTGAGGACATGGGAGAAGTCATGTTGTTAGTAGTGGAATTGTGTTGAGAAAGATTCGATAGTTTGATATTTAAGTTGTGGTGTACTTCTTCTAGTGGTGTCATGTGAACGTCAACTACATGACACTTCACCTATATGGGCCTAGGGGAATGCATTGTGTATTTGGCTACTAATCGTAGGGGTTGCCGGAGTGACAGAAACCTGAACCCCCATTAGGAAACCATTGCACAAGGGACGTTAGGGTCTTAGAGTTTAAAGCTGTGGTTAGGTTTCTACCTTAATTAATTTCTTGTACTTACGGATGTTTGCAAGGGGTATAATCAGAAGTATGTATTAGTCCTAGGAAGGTCGGTACATTACCACAGGTTCACCCACACAACACTTAGCAAACTAAAGAAGATTAATCAACTATATGAAGCGAAAGCACTTGACAGTCTTCCCGTGTGTCCTCGAGAACGTTTGGTCATCTTAAGTAATACAACCGGCTTGTCCTTTGCTGCATAAAGGATTGGGCCACTTGTAGCATTTATTCCTATTGTATTTTATTTACTCGTACTTTATTTAATTGCATTATCAAAAACCCTAAAATTCCATTTGCTAAGTATTTGCAGAGAATTCCTGATCCATACCACTAGCCAGCACCTTCTGCTCCTTGTTGGGTTCGACACTCTTACTTATCGAAAATACTGCGATACACCCCTATACTTGTGGGTCATCACGCAACCAGGCCCTGGACCACCCCAAGAACGCCGCGCCCAGAGCATCTGCGCCATGCCGAGCACGCGCCAGAGCGCCGTGCCCAACAAGCTAGCACAGACCACGCGTTGACCGCAGCTCACGCGCACTACTTCGCCATGATCCCAGCAGCCGCCCGGACACCCCTGTTCGCCACCGCTTGACCCGCAGCCACCACGCGCCGCGTCGAACGCCGCTTCTGCCGCGCAGAGCACCAGCCTCGCCCGACCAAATGCTACCGCCCTAGACGCGCCATTACGCCATAGATGACCGCCAGCAGACCGCGCACCGTCCCCTACCTCCAGTCACGCCGCTAGCTGCCTGTACCGTCGCCACAAACGAGCCGCGCCCATGCCGCTCGGTCCCTTCGTCGAGCCTATAAAAGGAGGCCTCCTCCACCCCATTTCTGCACACCACCTCACTCCCCTCTCACCACTGATCCTTCCACCCCATCCCCGGAGCAAGGCGAGCCTCCCTTCATAGGAATTTCGTCGGATCTTGCCGCTGCAGAGGAGAAGAGGCGCCGTCGATTGGAGCTGTCCCAGGAGCCTCCGCGACCACACCAAGAACCGCCGTCATGTACCAGTTTGATCACCCCCATCGCCATGTCTAGTTGGAGCCTAGGTGAGCCACCGTAGACCCCCATCGTGCCGCTAGGGTTCGTCCTCACCGGAGAACTGTTCACCGGTGACGACAAACCACATCCGTAGATCTTGTTCTAATCGTAGCGCTGAGATTGCCCTGTACCGCTTCGTGTTAGATGTGCCGCTGACATGCGGGACCAGCCCATCAGTAGCACGCTGCGCCGCGGAGTGCCACTGGGCCAGACCGTTAGCTTTCCCGCGCTAGCCCACAGATTCAAATAAGTGTTTTTTCCATTTAGGTTTAAACTAGATTCTGTCCACTTAGTCAAAAATCCATTCAGAGAGATTTACTTAACCAAATGATATGATTAAAATTTGGTTAGAAAAATAATTAAAATATCTATCCAAGCCCGTTGGATTTAAATCAATTGGAGTTAGAGATCATATATAGCAAAAATAACAAGACAAAGACTTTTCTACATTCAAACATTTTTCAAAAATCAACCATGATAGCTTTTGAGTTGATTCCAACTCAAAAAAATCACATTTGATGATATCTATCTGAATATCTAAAAATATCTTGGATTGCATGCAGTGACTTTGGACTAGTACAAAAATAATGCTATTAGGGCATTTCTAGTCACTTTAAATCATTTAAATAATAAACTTAAACTTTATAAAATGTGACCAACCCTTTTAAATCACATTCCCATGTATTAGAATATGTGGTGATGACATGTGTCCACATGATCCGATATTCTATTTGGAGAATATTAAATCTTAATTAATTTTAATGAGTAGAAATTACTTTTCTCAAATAAAATAATGAAACTAGTTCTTTAAATCTTGTGATGATTGTTATGATGCTAGATCATCAAGTGTGTGCCTTAGTGTACTAAATAGACCTAGTTAAGTATTGTGTGGTGATTGTGTACCCCGTATTCCTTTATAGACGATAGTACCGACCAAATCTACGAGGAGGAGGAGTTCTACCCCGAAGAAGACGAGGAGAATTTCAATCACTGCACCAATCAAGGCAAGCTATTGTTGGCAAGCTTCTACTTGCAAGCCATCATTAACAATGCAAGATAACACTTGCAAGCTTGATAACCTAAGCAAGATGCATTAGGCATGCTCTGGTTATACGATTTTGATTTATGCCCATCCCAAGTTTTACTTGCAAGCTTTACTTTCTTTTACTTTACCAAAGTTCTTTACTTTTAGTATAGATAGCATAAAGAGTATAAAACTTGGCCTATCAAGTTATACTTAGATGTCATTCTATGGCATGAGATTGAAGATTAGCACCCCTCTTTAGTGAACACTCTTAACCTTAGTGGCTAGTGCTAAGCATAAAACTTGATCACTTAGATGGGAATACTTGGTGAAAATGATTATGAAAACCTTGGAATGATGAGTCATTCTATTGAGATGTTTTGACATGTGTTGAGAAACACAAATGGTTTATGATGATGAAAATGTTGAGGCATGAGCCTTAGCCCTTTATAAAAACTGATGGTTGGGTTTGGATGCGATACCATTCCAATTTTACCGTACAACCACAATACCTGAATTGGGTAAGGATTAGCCGGAAGTTTATATGCATTAGTATGGGTTCCCTCGCGGGAGAGGTTTGAGCTGAGGATACCTCTTGATGATGTCCACCTATGAAGTGCCCAGGATGGCAGATGGCCATGGCTGGGAGGCCAAGCTCATAGGGGAGGTGCCTATACTAGAGTGTGTAATTGAAAGGTTATGATTGATTATCCGCATACTAAGTATGATGATTCAGGGTTATCCCTGATGGATGTATCGAATTTTGTGGTGAAAGTGTACCACCTTTGTAGAGTGTCAAATATTCGAATAGCCGCGTCCGCGGTCATGGACAGTTGGAGTGGCCATACTGTTCCATCGTCAGATGTTATCAAAATGACTTAGGAAATGAATGGTGACTTTGACTTGACCACAACAGGGTTGTGACTATGAAAACTAAGTTCCCAACTTAAGTGATTTTAGAACTTTAAATTAGCTTTCTTTACTTCTAAACTCGGCTTAAGATAAATCTAGTTTTTGCAATTAAACTTAGAGCTTAGCATTCCAACTAGAACCACCTTACTTGTTAGTGATAGTTTGCAAGTACTTAAAGAGTACTCATGGCTTTGTCCCTGGCTATTCCCGTGGCCAGACTATGAGGAGGACTATCCGGAAGAAGGGCAGCAGGACGGCTATGACAACTAGGATCATCTCCCATCGTCAGCATTGCCTGTGACACTAAAGATGGAGCCCACCGCTACGCTTATTATTCCGCTGCTTGTTTGTATTAATACTGGATCATGAGATCCTTTATTTGTGTAAGACCTTATTATGGTTTGTAATGGATGATGTACTGTGATATCCAATCTGTTATGTCTCACAAAAATGGTAATCCTGGGATTGCGATGTATGGCATAACAGGCATTTGGGTTTAAAAATCTGGGTGTTGACAAGTTGGTATCAGAGCCATCCTGACCATATGAGACCCTAGTTAGAATGGACGTCCGAACAAAAACTTAGTTTCAAAACCAAAGAAGTGAGTATTTATGGAAACCTATTCCCACTCTTATCCTTGATTCCTTCAAAAAAAATCATGTTCCTAAAAAATTCTTACATTACTACATAAAACTTGACACACTTGATCACCTCACTAACTTACTCATCCTAAATTCTTGTAGATGGAAGTTCTGTATTGCAAGTTCTACCAGTTGGGAAACGGAGGCCAACTGATCTTTGAGAGGGATCTCGGTGCACTATCGGAGTATTTGGAGCACCCGCATCCGGAATTCTTTGGGGCTCAACTCAATGATCACCCAGGAGGAGATCTACAATGGCTGATAGTTGCTGATCTTCGAGGCAAGATGGAAGCACCCCTTTTGGAGAAGATTCAATTCACCGTGAGAGAGAACAACTGGCTAGATGGATTAGCCAGGGCAATGCATGAAGCTCTCGCCCGTCTTTGTGGACAGAACATCACCTTGATCCAGGGAACTCGCTTTGCTCACTATGCAAGGCGTGATTCTATGGGAATGCCATTGGAGATTGCAAGTCACCCGGAGATGAAGCGACAAGTGGAGAACCTTGACTTCCTGATGTATGATAGGCAGAAGAAATTAGACAATGCTCGAGCCTATGCTAACCACAACCTTGTCATTGCTGCCTAGAAGGCCCAGACTTTCGCCTTGCTCGTCAAGGATCGTCAATCACTTCGCCGGCAACACGAGAAGAAGGATCGCACCATTGCTCGTCTTTGCAAGAAGGTGGATGACCTTGAGAAGACCATCCAGGAACAAGAAGCTCAGCTTGCAGCAAAAGAAGAAGAGGAAGAAGGTGAAGACATCAAGGGTGATCTTCACTCGTACCTCAGTGATGATGATGACTACCTAGAGGATGATGCCATGTACTTCTACACCGATGATGATGACTCCGACTTCATTGATGATGACTAGATGCACTTGATCACCCTTGTAGGAATGAGTTGTATCGGTCCCACTGTATCCTAGTTTACAGAATGGTTCTTAAAACCATCTGTTTTCCTTTTGTGTTGTGGTGTGTGTTTTTTTGTATTGGTGTGCTTGAATGAATGAATGAGAAGTTGTTACTTTGCAAAACCTGAGTCAAACTCAAAGTCTAAAAACTTTTTGAAAACAAAACCATGAACCTTAGAACTTTCCCTCCTACCCCTTTATCTATCTCAATCTTCAGATGACTCATGGAAACCCCGGAGGAAGCAGCTCATCACAGGACCTGATGCTGCAGATTCTACAGATGCTAGTTTTCGATCGTGAAGCTAGTAGAGTGGAGCGTCAAGCCAACCTAGCCACCCTGCAACAGATAACTCAAATGGCCCACAATAATCAAGGCCATGGAAATCAGGATCTTCATGGATCCAAGCTTAAGAACTTTCAGAATACCAATCCCCCTATCTTTAGCAAGTCTAAAGACCCATTAGATGCAGATGATTGGTTACAAACCATGGAGAACAACCTATAAGTCGCAGGAGTTGATGCAACGAGCAAGTACTGTTTGCCACCCACTATCTAGCAGGAGCTGCAAGAGCCTGGTGGAATAGCACCCATACCATGAACCACGGTCAAGTGATGATGTGGGAAGCTTTCAAGACCAAGTTTAGCCGCACCCATGTGCCGCAAGGTTTAGTCACCCGGATGAGAGATGAGTTCAGAGAGCTGAAGCAAGGCAGGATGATGGTAGTTGAATACCGTGACAAATTTCTATCCCTCGCAAGATATGCCCCTGATGAGATCAACACTGAAGCCAAGAAGAAGGAAAGATTCCTGAACGTATTGCATGATGAGATGCAAACGGTGTTAGTCAACATCCGTTTTGAAGGTCTCGAAGAGCTAGTCAACTCTGCCATCCAGATGGAAGGGAAGATCAACCAAGCCAATGACAACCACAAGCGTAGGATGATGCATCAGACTGGGTCCCATAATGCCTAGAAGTATCGCCGCAACCCGTCTGCAGGATTTGCCCCGAGAAATAATAGATCCCCAATGTCTCGTCCAAGCTACCCCAACCGTAGCGGAGGAAACGTGAAGTCCGAAGGAAACCACAACAACAACACCGGCAGCTCCAACAATTTCAACCATGCACCGCCTAAGTCCAACAACAACAACAACAACGATACTGCCCCAAGGACTGGAAGCAATGTCGTGCCTATTGTAGCCAAAGACAAGTCCCAGATTACTTGCTTTGAATGTGGAGTGAAGGGTCACTACTCCAATGAGTGTCCCAAGAAGCTTGCAGCCACTACCAATGTGAATGCCCCTGCTCAGCAGCAACGCTGTGTCCAACCCGGAAGAAGGTTCGCCCTAGGGAATTCGCTCATCCGCAACGGCCGTCTGTTCCACATGAATGCTGAAGAAGCCCAGGAAGCGCCAGATGTCATGATGGGTATGTTTTCTGTTAACTTAGTATTAGCAAGAGTGTTGTTTGATTTTGGAGCATCGCACTCGTTTGTTACAGAAGAATTTGCATGCACTAGTAATATTCACCCAACCAATCTGAAGCATGTTATGATAGTTCAAATACCTAGTTCAACCACCAAAGCTAGGAAAATTTGCAAGGCTGTACCTATCAGAATCCATGGGATAGATTTTTATGCCAATCTAATAGTACTTGGAACCAAAGGTTTGGAAGTAGTACTAGGAATAGATTGGATGTCAAAACATAAAGGATTGATCGACTATGCCAAGAAAGCCATAACCATGACCAGTAGCTCTGGAGTAAGAGTAGAGCATATATCTGAGACCTTACCCTGTCAGTTCAAATGCAACAAGAGTCTAGCCCTACCAACCATAGACCAAGTCAGAGTAGTCTGTGAATACCCCGACGTATTCCTAGATGAATTGCCCGGTATGCCCCCAGATCGGGATATCGAGTTCATTATTGAACTGATTCCTGCAACTGGACCCATAGCTTAGAGACCTTATAGTATGAACCCATCTAAATTAGTGGAGCTGAAGAAGCAGCTTGATGGTATGCTGGCGAAAGGTTTGATTCAACCAAGCGCATCATCATTGTAACAACCCAAGTTTGTAATATATGTAATTAGTACTTAAGCATTGCATGCATCTGTTTAAATCAATAAAATATATGCATGTGACCAAGTGTGTGAACCAAACTACATGTACAAAACCCTAAAATTTGTGCAAATGGATTCAAATATGCACCAAAATTCAAGTTTGGTAATATTCTGGTATTTACAAAAGTGCCCTTGCCTTTTCCCTATTTAAAATGGTTCAAAAATCAAATAAATAGCGCTATTTATACTGAAAACAAAGGTTTTAATAAAATCCAGGGGTTTCTCTGCAAGATTCAGCCCCTAGACCGCCGATCTAGACTGCGGGTTGATCTTCGGTTTTTGCCAGGGGTTTTCGCAAAAATTCCATCGTCTTCTCCCTGCTGGAAGCTGCTCGATGTCGTCGTCGGTGCCGTCGATCTCCACCGCTCGCTCTGCACCGTCCGTCGCTACCTGGAGGAGGATAAGACCGCCGCGCCGTGTCCCACTTCGCCCGTGCTTCTCTCTCCCTCTCGCGCTTGCCCTCTCTCGCTCTCGTGCAGGGCCGAAACCCTAGCTCCGGCCGCCGTGTCGCCCCGCCGTCTCCAGCCTCCCCATGCCCTCTCGTTGGTCCCTAGAGCTCCGCCTCACCACCAGCATCCCTTCCACCGAGCGAATCGAGCCCAGGCGCCCTTAATCGCTGCCGTCGACGTCTTCTTCTCCGAGCCGGACGAGCTCCGCCGTTGATCTTGCCGTCGCTCCGGTCCACCTCGCGCCTCGTCGTCGGCCCCTTCAGCTCCAGGGTAAGCTTCCGGTTCTAATGAGCCACCCCCAGACCTTCTCTCTCTGGTTCGCCCCATCGTCGCGTCTCGCCATCTGCCTTCGCCGCTCACCGTCGTAGTCGCGTCTCCGGCGACCACCCCGTAGCGGTGCCGCCTATTTCTGTCTCGCCTTGCTCCGCTGGTTCAAATGCCCCTAGTCCCGCGGCCCCGCTCGTCCTCTAGCACCGCCAACCGTCGTCGGTCGAAGTGCCCTCCGACGAGTCCATGTGGCGCCGAGGTGGCAATGAGGTGGCGCCTGCGTGGCCTTGACGTGGGCGTCGACCAAGCTCTGCCAGCATGGCTGCTGATGTGGCACGGGGCCCATCAGTCAGCCACTATGGCTAGCCCCAGACCCGGTGGAAAATAACCCCCACCCCTGTGCTGATGTCATAATGACGCAGTAATGTGTTAAATTGTTTTAATAATTATAGAAATTGTTATAATCTTGTAAAATTCATATTTTATCAGAAAAATATGAATAATATATAAAAATGTTCAGAAAAATGAGATATACACTTTAAAAATACAACCATGCAAGTTTGATCAACCTAAACCCTAGTTAGTTAGAGGAACATCGAAACCCCCCAAATTGCATATGGGATCGATGGAATGCCAAGCCCTCGGCACTCCAAACCCATTTAAATTGATGCTAATCCTAGGGTTTCCATGCTAACTTTAATTTGTCATATCATTCATGTGCTTGCGCATTGCATGGTTCGAGATATTGATTGTTGCCTTCTTTCCGGTATTGCTTCTTCGTGATAGGACCCGAGCATGAGACCAAAGTCAACGATACCGGAGATCCATATTTGTCTACTGAAGGACAAGGCAAGCGTAGCCTCTCATTATGAACTTATGTTTTACAAAGTATTTATTTTCTCTCTATGTTGCACATGATTCCAATGTGGTCTTTTGTCAGTAGCTAGAGTTACCTATCTGCTACATAGTTTCCCTATGGTAGCCTTATATACCTGATCCACTGCTCCTAGCATACCTAGGTCTGGCATGTGAGCGTTGCTAGAGCTTCTTCGATGGTCAAGCTTAGCCATGCTTAATAGTTACGCCTGAACCATCTCGATGATGATGAGTCAGAGATGCCAAAGAATCTAGAAAGGTAGGAGATGGAGACATGATCGGAGGTGACAGATAATCATGTTATTGCTTGTATGGGAGGCCACATTGGGTGTGGTTTTTGTAGTCCTATGCTCACCACCACCAGGAACCGAGTTCTTGCCTTTGAAACGGAGATGAGCATACAGCCACACGGGACTTGGGAACCCCTCGACTAACTAACTTGCCTAGTAGATTCCATGAGTCACATAGTTCGGGCTTTCCATTTGGCATACGCATTGAAAATGTTTTCGAAACAGGAGGTGAAGGAGGTGCATCATAACAGGTAGGTAAGCGTGGCCGGAGTTGCTTGGGGTCGATGGAGCCCCTGGTAAACCAACCTCGCCTCACATCTCTAGGGACCAGCTTCGGGATTTGACCCATTACAGCGGAACCCTCCTTAGGGCGTGACTCATGGTCTTGGCGACAACAAGGTAAAGGTCGTGGTCAACCACCCTCTGCCGGCCTTCCAAGGAAGAGGGCTAATAATTTGGCATTAAGACTCGGTTAGTACGTGTGGGTAAATTTGTACACCCCTGTAGGGTTAAATCTTTTCGAAAAGCCATGTTCACAGTTATGAACGCTTGGTGACCGAATTCTAAGATCATAGATAACATTAACTATAAGTAAAACTTGCTGATCCACGTGTGCTTAAGGATGCTTCCTCGGGGGTTCGAGTGGGTGATCCTAGATGAGGAGTTCAGAAGTACATGGGTAACAAGTTCAAATGTTCAAGATGGAGTCGTCGCTCCCTTATCCCGTTTTGAAAGTATTCTATGTAGACGAGCCTCTACTCTCTCTTGTGTACAAACAAAGTTGGCTTTATGCAAAGAAAATCCAGAGAAAGCTTTTCTAGCCAGAGCATGTAGATACTAGATTATCTAAGTCTTGCAGAGTACATTTTAATGCTCTCTCATTTAATAAAACTCTTTTATTAAATTTATTCAGAATTTTGTTAATTACTTTAATTAACAAACATTCACATATAGCCCCTTGCAATATTTCAATATCACATGCAGAACCACTTTCTGCAATTTCACCCGAAACAATTTCCGGTTTCTATCGAAACAATTCCTGCGCTTTGCAATTCTTTCGTCTGAAACATATGTGCTCCAAAATGGTGTCCGGTAACTCTTAAGTGTGTCACCCTATGGTTCGCGAATAATGCAGACATGATTAAGACTCCTCTCAGATCAATAGTCAGAAGCGGGACCTGGAGATCCATACTGACTCCTGCATATTCAACGATGACTTCTGTGATCATGAGAACCTTTAACGCTTGTCATTTAATCCCTTTGTCTCATGATATAATACATGTCCGAGATTTGATCATCGGTATCCAAATACCTAGTTTGATCTCGTTACCGACATGCACTCTTTTCTCGTTCCCGTGATATAACATTCTAGTGATCACATCACTTGCTTGCAAGCTATCTCAATGTGATATCACCGAGAGGGCACAGAGTATATCTATCCGTCATCGGGATTGACAAATTCCACTCTTGATCCATGAGCCTCAACATAACACCTTCATAGCACTGAACCCATCTTTATAGTCATCCTGTTACGGTGTGACGTTTGATGTTATCAAGATACTCTTCAGGTGTTAGCAATTAACATGATCTCATGGTCTAAGGATAAAGATTACTTCGTATGATGTTATAGCAATATAAACATAATGACTTGATCGTAATGCTATACTTCGGATGAATGTTCATCACATCATTCCACCAATGGTGTGACCTTGTTATTAACAACATCCAATGTCCATGATCAGGAAACCTTGATCATCTTGTTAATCAACAAGCTAGTCTATAAGAGAGGCATAACTAGGAACCCTTTTTGTTTATTAAACACACATGTATTGATGTTTCCGATCAATACAATTCTAGCATGCAAAATAAACATCTATCATATATAAGGAATACATAATAACAACTTTATTATTGCCTCTCAGGGCATATTTCCTTCAGTCTCCCACTTGCACTAGAGACAATAATCTAGTTCACATAGTGATAAATCTAACACCCATGGAGTTTTGATGTTGATCATGTTTTGCCCTAGGGAGAGCTTTAGTCAACGGATCTGCTACATTTAGGTCTATGTGTACTTTACAAATCTTTATATCTCCATCCCTGACATGCTCACGGATGGAGTGAAATTGGCGCTTAATATGCTTGGAATTCTTGTGAGACCTCGGTTCCTTTGTGTTGGCTATGGCTCCATTGTTGTCACAATAGATCACCATTGGGTCCAATGCACTAGGAACCACACCTAGTTCTGTAATGAACTCTTTCATCCAAACCGCTTCCTACGCCGCTTCTGAAGCAACAACATATTCCGCCTTCATCGCTGATCCAGGCACCACAGGTTGTTTGGAACTCCTCCAACTAACTGCTGCTCCGTTCAAGAGAAATACGTATCTGGATTAAGACTTAGAGTCATCTGGATCGGTGTCAAAGCTAGCATCGACATAACACTTAGCGGCTAGCTCTTCTTCACCTACGTATATAAGAAACATATCCCTAGTTCTTCTCAAGTACTTGAGGATGTTCTTGACCACTATCCAGTGTTCCGAACCTGAATCAGATTGGTACCTACTAGTCAAACTAATAGCATGTGCCACACCCGGTCTTGTACATCGCATGGCATACATAATAGAGCCTATGGCCGAGGCATAGGGGATCTTATCCATCATCTCTCTTTCTTCTGCCGTAGCCGGACTTTGAGTCTTACTCAATGTCTTGCCTTGCAACATAGGTAAGAACCCCTTCTTACTTCCGTCCATATTAAACTTCTTTAATATCTTATCAAGTTATGTACTCTGCGATAGCCCAATTAGGCGCCTTGATCTATCTCTATAGATTTTAATGCCTAATATATATGACGCTTCACCAAGGTCTTTCATCGAAAATTTGTTGTTTAGATAACTTTTAACACTGTTTAAAAGATCTATATCATTTCCAATCAATAATATGTCATCCACATGTAATATCAGAAATGTCACATTGCTCCCACTCACTTTCTTGTAAACACAAGCCTCTCCATAAGTTTGGACAAATCCAAACTCTTTGATCACCTCATCAAACCAGAGATTCCAACTCCGGGGTGCTTGCTTCAGTCCATAGATGGATCACTGAAGTTTGCATACCTTATTAGCATCCTTAGGATCGACAAAACCCTTAGGTTGTATCATATACAACTCTTCTTCAATATTACCATTGAGGAACGCAGTTTTGACATCCATCTTCCATATTTCATAATCGAAATATGCAGCAATTTCTAACATAATCCTAACTGACTTAAGCATCGCTACGGAAGAGAATGTCTCATCGTAGTTAACTCCTTGAATTTGTCGAAACCCCTTTGCGACAAGTCGAGCCTTATAGATGGTCACATTACCATCAACATCAGTTTTTCTTTTGAAAATCCATTTATTCTCAAAGGCCTTTTGATCGTGAGGTAAGTCCACCAAGGTCCACACTTGGTTCTTGTACATGGATTCCATTTCGGATTTCATGGCTTCTAGCCATTTGTTGGAATCCGGGCTCATCATCGCTTCTTCATACGTCGCAGGGTCATCCATTTCATCAACCATGAAATTCACAATAGGATTGCCATACAATTCAGGAGCTGCACTTGTCCTGCTTGACCTGCGAGGTTCGGTAGTGTCCTCTTTCGGAGTTTCATGATCAATATCATTAGCTCTCTCTTCATTAGGTGAAGTCAACTCCGAAACAACTTCCGGTGCTGCGCTACTCGCCATTTCATGAAGAGAAGGTTCAATAACCTCTTCGAGTTCTACCTTCCGACTACTCACACCTTTCGCGAGAAAATCCTTTTCAAGAAAGGATCCATTCTTAGCAACAAAAACCTTGCCCTAGGATCTGTGATAGAAGGTATACCCAATCGTTTCCTTAGGGTATCCTATGAAGACGCATTTTTCCGCTTTGGGTTCGAGTTTATCCGGCTGAAGTTTCTTCACATAAACATCGCATCCCCAAACTTTAAGAAATGACAGCTTAGGTTTGTTTCCAAACCATAATTCATACAGTGTCGTTTCAATGGATTTAGATGGTGCCCGATTTAAAGTGAATGCAGTTGTTTCCAGTGCATAACCCCAAAATGACAGTGGCAAGTCAGTCAGAGACATCATAGATCGAACCATATCCAATAAGGTACGATTACAATGTTCCGACACACCACTACGTTGTGGTGTTCCGGCAGGTGTGAGTTGTGAAACTATTCCACACTCTTTCATGTGTGTGCTAAACTCGTAACTTAGATACTCTCCTCCACGGTCAGACCGTAGAAATTTGATCTTTCTATTACGATGATTTTCCACTTCATTCTGAAATTCCTTGAACTTTTCAAAAGTTTCAGACTTGTGTTTCATCAAATAGATATACCCGTATCTACTCAAATCATCCGTGAAAGTAACAAAATAACGATATCCACCTCGCGCCGACACACTCATTGGTCCACACACATCAGTATGTATGATTTCCAATAAATCTGCCGCTCGTTCCATTGAACCGAAAAACGGCGTTCTAGTCATCTTGCCCATAAGGCATGGCTCACATGTATCAAATGATTTAAAATCAAGTGATTCCAAACATCCATTAGAATGGAGTTTCTTCATGCGTTTAACGCCAATATGACCTAGACGGCAGTGCCACATATATGCAGATATATCATCATCAAGTTTAATCTTTTTAGCATTAACATTATGAATGTGCATAATATTACTATCGAGATCCATCAGAAATAAACCATTCAACACAGGTGCATGACCATAAAAGATATTATCCATATAAATCGAACAACCATTGTTTTCAGATTTAAACGAATAACCACTTTGCATCAAACACGATCCGGATACAATGTTCATGCTAAGTGCAGGCACCAAATAACAATTATTCAGGTTTATAACTAATCCCGATGGCATATGGAGAGGCAACGTTCCGACGGCGATCACATCAACTCTTGATCCATTGCCGACCTGCATTGTGACCTCATCCCTTGCTAGTTGTCGCTTGTTCCGCAACCCCTAAATCGAGTTACATATATTAGCAACCGATCCCGTATCAAATACCTAGGTGCTACTGCGAGTACTAGTCAAGTACACATCAATAACATGTATATCATATATACCTTTGTTTGCCTTGCCAGACTTCTTGTCCGCCAAATACTTGGGGTAGTTGCGCTTCCAATGGCCAGTCCCCTTGCAATAGTAGCACTCGGTGTCAGACTTAGGGCTAGCTTGGGGTTTCTTTTTAGGTGCGGCAACAGATTTGCCACCCTTCTTTCCCTTGTGCTTGCCTTTCTTGTCCTTCTTGAAACCGGTGGTCCTATTGATCATCAACACTTGATGTTCTTTCCTAATCTCCACTTCTGCAGTCTTAAGCATTCACAGAAGCTCGGGAAGAGTCTTCTTCATGCCCTGCATATTATAGTTCATCACGAAGCTCTTGTAGCTAGGTGGTAGAGATTGGAGAACACGATGTATGCCCAAGTCAATGGGAATCGTTATTCCCAAGGACACAAGCTTATCGGCGTACCCATACATTTTGAGTACATGCTCACTAACGGAGCTGTTCTCCTCCATCATGCAGCTAAAGAAATTTTCAGTAGCATTATAACTCTCTACGGTAGCATGGGTATCGAAAATCATTTTCAATTCTCCCATGGTATCAAAGGCATTGCCATTTTCGAAACGCTTTCAAAGTTCTGGCTCTAGCCCATACAGTATGCGGCAATGAACTAAGTTGTGGTCCTCCTGACGAGTCACATAGACATTCTTTTCCTCGTCAGGGGCATCAGGAGCTGGTGGGGGGCCTAGCGGCGCATCTAGCAGATATTGCTTTTGTGCAGCAGTGAGGAGAATCCTCAAATTCATAGCCCAGTTGGTGAAGTTGCTACCATTCGCAGCAAGTTTCTCTTTCTCCATGAACACATTGAAATTAAAAGCAGGTGGTGCCATCTACAACAGAATTTGTAAAGTTTATTTAGACTAAGTTTATGATAGATTGAGTTCAACTAATCTAAATTACTAATGAACTCCCACTCAAAAACGACATCCCTCGTGTTCTTTTGGTGATTACATGAACCAAATCCACTACACCAAGTTCGATCATCACGTGAGTCGGTGTAGCTTCAAAGGCGAGCATCTATATGGGCATCATATCAACTATATGACTCATGCTTAACCTTTCGGTCCGTGTTCCGAGGCCATGTCTGTACATGCTAGGCTCGCCAAGTAAGAACCTTAGTACTCGCGTGTGTAAAATCTTACACCCGTTGTATGAAAGCTTAGAGTCGAGTACACCCGATCATCACGTGATGTCTCGAAACATGATCCATAGAACGGTGCATACTCAAGGAAGAACACATTTTATCTTGATATCTAAATGAGGGATCATCTTACAATGCTACCAAAAGCGCCAAACTAGCAGTATAAGATGCTAACATCTAATGTGTAAAGTGAGATGATATGGTCCATGCATTTGAACTCTATCATTTGCATCGTGGTATGATCTCTATCATTCCTTTGTGTGTAAGGCCAAGGTCTATGGAACTTACACGTTGAATGTGTTGTAAGAGTATCTACCATACATCTACTTACAACAATACCATATCAATACACTAGCCCAACAACGATCTAAACTAGACGCCTCTAATTTATCAATTGCAAGTTTTACGTGGCTTAGGGCTTTCGGAGATAGAACCGTTCTCACCTATGAACATGAACCACAACGAGGATAACCAAGTTATTAGCAACTCGTTGTAAATCAGATATTGACTATAGTAGGAGAGACAGACACCCGCCAGCCACTTATGCAAAACAAGTTGCATGTCAGTCGTGGAACCGGTCCCATGTACGATGACATGTAAGGTTGGTCCGGGCCGCTTCATCCTACTATGCCACCAATATCCAAAATACATAGAAGATGCAATAACATGATCATCATTGCCCACATATAAACATATGTGTACTACCCGTGCTAAGCACCTACGCATAGATCAGACTCTGATACCACTGTTGGGTCCGCAGCATAGAAAACAATTTTTTTCCTACGATGAGAACTACACGCCAAGATTTATCTACTAGGTACAAAGCCACGGGTGGACATACATCCAATGAGAACTTACCCTCGAAGACAACGAGTTTTGTTAACGAGTAGGAACTCGTGGTTGATGTAGTCATACACTTGCCGATCTCAAGATCGTGAGGAAGTCCGAGTGACGCAACTCAGCAGCGCATCCGTACTCGCACACACGTTCAAGCCACCGGACAACCTCCGCCTCCTCGCTCCAGCGATCCAGCGGAAGCAGCAACTCCTTCCAGACGAAATGCCACCGGGAACATGTATCTCGCTAATCCGAGACCATGGGGGAATAATTCTAGAGGGGGAGAGAGATCCTTCACAAGGAGGTGTGAGGAAGAAGGAGGAAGAGGGTGAAATTTTATAGGAGGAGGGGGGTTCCCCTCCTCTCCATGGCCGGCACATGGGAGGTGACCCCTCACCTCCCCCATTCATGTGGTGGTAACCCCTCCACATTAAAATGCCTCTTCACATTCCCCTTTAAAGTCCCTGTCGTCGGATTGATGACAAGTACGCCATGAGGGGGTCCTCGAGGCGTGCGGAAGAGAGGGGTGTGAGACATACGGTATTCCGGGACGGTGAGCACACAAGTTTACCCAGGTTCGAATCCGCCGGCTTTGGACGGATCCTACTCCTGCTAGCAATCCAGTAATACGGCAGAGCCGGAATATGGGTTACAAGGGTTTCACCTGTGCGAGTTGAGATTGTAGACTATTGAGGTGCCCTAAAGGCTCTCCCTAGGACGGCTTATATAGATATACGGCCTAGGGTTTACAGGAGAGATCTATCCGGCTATGACTAAGAGTCTGTTATAGAGTACATCTTGAACTACAAGTAAAATTATGGGCCTAAGTCGGTAAGTCTTCTGGGCCTTCCCGTAGCCGGATTGGACTCCGTCTTTCTCCCTGGCTGGGCCACCCGTGAAGCAATGCTCTAACCCGAAGTGGGCCACCCTGGTTAGTGAGGAACTGTGAGGATACCCGGAAAGTATATCCCCAACAGCAGCCCCCGGAGGCCTCCAAGATCCAAAGTCGGATTTATCATCGTCTAGCTTGATATTCGGCTTGCAGAATCTTGAAGGGTTCCTGAAACTTCACAACAAAAGATACGATCCGGGTCTTAAAAAATAAGTCGGACCTTTCAGTTGGTTACTCGGATTTTCCAGCTTGTTTTCAAACTAAGCCGGAACTTGGTCTCTAACGCCACCTAACACAAGCATGGTCAAGTCACGTCATCTGACAGCGTTCCGTCAGCACGACCACTGGTGGGTCCGCAGTCCGCGGAACCGAGGCGTCGTTTCAATGTGTGTGTGGAGATCAAGGCGACGCAATCATCGCGCGGGTCCTTCCCAGTTCTTTCCACGACGCGTGGCGGTTGCACTGTAGCGTTTGCACGAATCTTGGCGCAGGTAGGTGGATATAAGGGGTTTAGATTTCCTCTTCTCCTTTCCACTAGTACTTTGCCGTTCCTTTCCTCCCAATCCTCCTGCGCGCATAGAGCCTCCTCGTTCTCCCTCCACAAAGCTCCTAGCACCGCCCCTTTAAGGTCACCTTTCCACCGGAGAAAATGGCTTCATCTTCTTCCTCCAGTTTGGCAGCGGCAGCAGCAGCGGCGAAGGCGGAAGCAGCAGCAGAGAAAGAAAGCTTCAGGGGAATCTGGATCTCCTGCGCCCTCGACGAGGCAGGCCTCAAGAACATGGAGAAGGAGGGGCTTCTCACCGTCGGCGACTGGCGGAGTGCCTCCGGCGAAACCATCCCCAGCCCGTGTGAGGGCGAGCGAGTCCACTTCGGCACTCATCTGGACCGAGGTCTGTCTTTTCCTCCCTTAGAGTTCTTCTCCGAGGTGATAGATCACTATGGAGTTCAACTCCATAATCTTCCTCCCAATTCTCTTCTAGAAATGAGCGCATATGCTGCGCTTTGCGAGGGCTTTCTCGGCATTAGGCCGAGTTTGCTTCTCTTCCGATTTTACTTTCATGTCCGGAGGAATTCGATCACTGCCGGTGTTCCTTACATCACCGGCACCATTAGTTTTTCTCTTAGACGAGACCGGGCATATCCCAAAATTTCTGCAAGTGACTCGGTCAAACAATGGCCAGCCACTTTTTTCTACCATAGGGATATTCCGGCTCCCGGCAAAGCTACCGCTTTGCCGATTTTTGTCGACGGAGCCGCCACGGCCCAGCTTTCCTGGGACGAGGCTGCTCCGGCTCTCATAGATGATCTGATCCTTGCCAAAAGGCGAATCGAATATCTCATCAAGCACAAGGGTCTGAAGGGATCTGACTTGGTCCAGTGCTGGGTCTCACATTGGATCCAGCTACTTCAGTACCACGGGAATAGACTGATGCATTCCATCACGTCTTCCAAAACCGACTCCCTCCGCATCAGCCCCAAGGACTACACCACTCAGGGTTATATAACCCAAATCAAGTGGATGATCAAGGAGCGGATCGAGAGGAGGATTCCGGAGGTTTCTCTGGACATGCATACCGCGGAAGACCCCGTGGTGCCGGTAAGCTTTCATTAGTACATCTTCTGTGTGTTTCAATTTTCGAGTTATGCTGCAATGCTGATATGTTTTCTTGCTTCTAGCTTGCGGACCTCCCCGAGTCGGAAATTGCTCCGCTCGAAGGATATCCTCCTCAGTTTTCTTAGGAGACGGAAGTAGTCCCACTGCCGGATCTTGCGCTCAAGAAGCGCAAAGATCCGACAGTGGCGGTTGGCACAAAGAAGGTGCCTGTCGTGAAGAGGTACTCTTTTCGTCACAACTTTTCCACTTTTGTGCTTTACTTAAACTTCTTTCTGAGATGTAACATTTCTGACTTTGTTACCTTCTCAGAGCAAAATCAATCATCAAGGGCAAGGGGAAAGGGATTTCTTCGAAGCCCTTACGCCAGACGAAGCTTATCATAGCTTCGCCTGCCGTAGCTCCTCCGACTCCGGCTCCTCAACCTTCTGCAACTCCGGTTATCTCGTCGGAAGCTGCAAAAGATCCGGCTCTTCAAACGGAGCCCGTGATCCTTGGGTCACACACTATGGGTGCGTCAGGTCAAGATAAGGGTGAACCCTCTTCGGGTAATGATCCCTCGGCTGAAGTCTTCGCCGAAAACCTCCTCAACAATCCGGGTCTTGCCAAATTTGGCCTGACCCGAAAATCTGCAGAGGAGATCCAGCAGCTAGCTAGGCAAGTCCTGGACAAAAGCCATCTATCCCCCGAAGAGGAGGCGCAAGAAGCAGAGGACGTCAAGTTCTCTGACCTTCTCACTCAAGTCCGCCTTCGCGACGAGAGGATCAAGACTGGCGAGCTTCCAACAGCTCCAGTGATCCCTCTTACTCTCGCCGAGAAGGTGGCAGCTGAAGTGAACGAGGGTTTAGACAAACTCACCCATGAGCAATATGTAAGTCGGAATTCCAACTCTTGTTTTTACATTATGTTATATCATATCCTCTAGCCCCCAAGCATGAAGTAGGATATAGAATCCGAGTTTATGCTTTCATTAGGATGCCAAAGAACGAACTAGTGTAGCCCCCAAGGCTCGTGCTGATATTTAGTAAAAATATTAGCCCGAGTCTTAAGTAGCTTTATGACTTTGGGTATTCTAACTTACAGAAAGTATGTTCCTATAACCAGGAATTATTGTCCAATGTCTGTGATAAGCGGAGAGAGATCAAATCTCTTCGGCTTAAAAATGCTGAGCTGAAAGTAGCCAAGGATGAAGCCGAAGGTAAATATTCCGAGAATCAAACCTTGCCTTTGCTTTTTTTTAATGTCGATTTTTTCTGAACTATTGTTCTTTTTGACTTACAGCGTTGGTGAAACAATCCATCGCTATGATTGAAGAGGCTGAGAACCTCAAGACCTTGGTGGTGGAGAACAAGGGACTTCGCCAAGAGCTAGATAAGCTCAAGGCAGATCACGAAACAAGCATAGCTCAAGTCTTGGAATCCTCTTCCATGGCCACTGAAGAGCGCGATCGCAAGATTGCCGCTCAAGATAAAATTATCTCAGACCTCAAGAATGAGCTTGGCAGAGAGAAAGACATCTCCTAGGAGCTCCGGGCTGAACTCCAGAGTCTCCGGGAGGAGAAGGCCAAGGTTGACGACGTCATTTTCGGTACGTTCCACCTCTCTGACTTATCTTTTTCTTCGACTCTTTTCAATGTCGGTTTTTCCTTATCTTTATTTTGTGTATAGGTCCTCTGAACTTGACGGACGCTTCCTCGTCCGAGCCCCGCACCCACCGGCTTACCCAAGTCGGTAATCTTATTCATGCCTACCGCCAGTCCCTTGAGGACATTGGCGAGTCTCCCGGGATTCTGGACATGCCAAGCATGTCAGACTTCCAGGTGCGGGATAAGGCCAAGGAGATGTCGCAGCTTGTTCGGGACTGGAACATGTCCTACGCGCGGACTGCTGCGCAGAACGCTCTCACCATGGTCATTCGCCACCATGGAAACATGGAAATATGGCAAGGGACCAGAGGGTACTGCAAGGTAGACGAAGACGGCCAGGAGCAGGACCTTCAAGCCATCATGCACTCCTGCGCCGGATATGGGTGCCACTTAGCTGATCTGACCAGCTATGAGGTGCCCTTCTTCACCCGCGTGGATACCCCGCCTCCTCCTCCAGAAGAAGCCGAAGAAGTTTCCGACGATGAGCGGACCACCTCGGATCCGGACATTTCGGAACGATATCAAGGCGGAGTGATCAGCGAGCCAACAGTTCCTTCATCTCCTCCTGCATCATAGACCACAAACTTATGTATTATTCTGTGAAAGAACATGATGCGCTTGTAAATATTAAGTATTATGACTTTTTGCTAGTGCCAAGCTTTTGAACTTATTCAGCACTTTTGACTTTTGAAATTTTTACGTGCCTGAAATATTTACACAAGCACTTATACTTTTTCGTCTCTACTTATCGTTTATCTGGCTTTCCGCCTCGTCCCTTTCGTGAGCCGGCTAAACCTTCAGCCGGAAACTTTGCCGAGCAATGGAGCTCAATTGCTAAACCAGTTTAAACTCGGAAACAAAGCCGGTTTCCAGTACCAACAGTTCACTACTCGGAAAATGCCCGCATCTAGCAATCAGATAAATAAATAAAGAAAGTAAAGACTAGAAATTTTTAGAGTTATACCCTAAAGGTAGCAGTTTTAGAATCAGAAATCTAGACCAGAACGAACATGAGCATAAAGTACTTTCAAGCATTCTGGGATTTTCTACTATGACATGATCATTCAGAAATAAGATGGTCTAAGAACTTCTCAGAAAAACTTGAGGCAACCAAAACTTTTATTTCTCACAGAACATGTACATATGTATGATTACAAAGAAGGATAAACTAAGAATAAAAGGGATGTAGCTGAGCAATATTCCATGGTCTGTCTAACTCATCCGGTTTTGTACTGCCTCCAGCTCTCTTTCTCTTCTTAGTAGCAGGTCTTTCTTTGACTGGCCTCATGTCAGTTAAGTAGTACGATCCATTGTGCAATACTCGACTAACTAAAAAGGGCCCTTCCCATACTGGGGAAAGTTTGTGCTTTCTTTGTTGCACAAGCCGGAGAACCAAATTACCTTTATTGAAAGATCTATTTTGGAATCTCTGGCTATGATACTTGCGTAACTTCTGTTGATAGGCTGTAGATCTCATTTCAGCAACGACGTGAACTTCTTTGACTAAGTCGAGATCATTTTGTCGAGAAATCTCGGCATCCTCTTCGATATACGCGGCCACTCTAGGAGAAGTATGAATTAAATCACTAGGAAGAACTGCTTCTGCGCCATAGACCAAGAAGAAAGGTGTGTATCCTGTTGACCTGTTCGAAGTTGTTCGAAGACTCCAAATTACAGAAGGTAATTCTTCTGCCCAAGCCCCCGCAGCACGTCGTAGTGGTGCTTCGAGTCTTGGTTTCAAGCCTTGTAGAATTAAACCATTTGCTCTTTCGACTTGTCCGTTAGCTTGTGGATGTGCGACTGGCGCAATGTCAAGCCGGATATTTTGCTCATCGCATAATTCAGCCAGTTCTCCCATAGAAAAGTTACTCCCGTTGTCCGTGATAATGCTATGTGGATAACCATACCGGATTATAACATTCTCGACAAACTTTTGGTTGTTGCTCCATCACAACTAGTGACAGGTTCAGCCTCGATCCATTTGGTGAATTTATCCACCATCACTAAGAGGTGGGTAAATCCACTTGGAGCTCGTTTAAAGGGTCCTACCATATCAAGCCCCAGACCGCAAAAGGCCATGTTATAGGTATTGTTCGCAGCTGATCAGCCGGAACATGAGCTTGCTTGCCGTACTTTTGGCAGCCTTTGCATGTCTTGACTAACCATTCGGCATCTGCCTGAGCTGTAAGCCAGAAAAAACCATATCGAAAAGCTTTTGCCACTAAAGATTTGGCTGCAGCGTGGTGACCACACTCGCCTTCGTGGATTTCCCTTAAGATTTCCACTCCTTCTTCCGGAGATACACAGCGCTGAAAAACCCCAAAAACACTCCGTTTATGGAGCTCACCCTTAACAATAGTATAGGCTTTTGCTCGTCGGATAATCTGGCGGCTCAGCACCTCGTCTTCGGGTAATTTTCCATCTACCAAATAATCGAGGTAGGGTTGGGTCCAGCTGGGAATTATAGCTAGAACTGCTATTAAAGGTGAGTCGGATTTGGTCGGATATTCCTCATCTACTCCCTTTACTGAGGGAACTTTGAGGTGCTCTAAAAGTGCGCCATCCGGGACCTCTTTCTGTGCAAAGCCTATTCGAGATAGTGCATATGCTTCCTCATTTTCTGCTCGAGGGATGTGTTGAACTTCAAACCCTTCGAACAATTTAGATAGATCATCCACGACAGCTTTGTATGCTGCCATGTGCTTATTTGCATTACAAATATCCGAGACTTGCTGAGCAATAAGATCCGAATCTCCGTAACACATCAAACGTCGGATGCCAATATCTTTAGCAATCCGGATTCCATGCAGCAGTGCTTCATACTCGGCAATATTGTTTGTCGTTGTGAAGTGGATCTGCAACACGTATAAAAGTTTATCTCCTTGGGGTGATTTGAGCACCACGCCAGCCCCCGAGCCCCCTCGAGCCTTAGACCCATCGAAAAAGAGGGTCCAGTATTCTGACTCAGGAAGGACCATGTTCTCCTTCGTCTCTGTCCAATCAGCGACAAAGTCAGCAAGGATCTAGGATTTGATTGCTGTCTGAGGTTTATACTCAATATCAAAAGCTGAGAGCTCTATGCCCCATTTGGCGACACATCCAGTGGCGTCGCTGTTGTTGATTATGTCTCTCATGGGAGCTTTGCTCACCATGGTAATTGGATGCTCCTAAAAATAGTGTCGTAACTTACGGGATGCTAGGAAAACACCGTAAGCCAACTTTTGATAGTGCAGATATCGCTGTTTTGATTCTGTCAGGACCTCGCTAACAAAGTAAGTCGGACACTACACCAAATGTTCCTGATTTTCCTCTGGTCTCTCCACCACCATGACGATACTAACGACCTTATTTGTCGCAGCAATATAAAGTAACATCGGTTCCTGAGGTTTCGGTGTTGCGAGGATAGGAGCAGATGAGAGTACTTTCTTCAGGTCTTGCAGTGCAGCTTCAGCTTCGTCAGTCCAGACAAAATCTTTGGTCTTCTTCAGGAGTTTGTATAATGGTGCGGCTCTTTCACCAAGCCGGCTTATAAATCGACTGACCGCAGCAATGCAACCAGTTAATCTTTGTCCGTCCTTCAGGCGACTTGGCCTAGAAATATTGAGTATAGCCTTGATTTCATCGCGGTTCACCTCTATGCCTCTTCGAGACACGATGAAACCTAACAATTTTCCAGCTGGTATTCCAAAGAAACATTTCTTCGGGTTAAGCATGATGTTATATTTTCGTAGATTGACGAATGTTTCCTCCAAGTCGGAAATGAGTGTTTCCTTCTTTTTGGACATCACCGCAATATCATCCACGTATGCATGCACATTGCGTCCGAGTTGGTCGTGGAGGCAAAGCTGCATTGTGCGCTGGTACGTAGCTCCTGCGTTCTTCAGCCCAAAGGGCATCGTAACAAAACAGAAGGTTCCGAAGGGGGTTATGAATGAAGTTTTTATTTTGTCAGATTCTTTCATCCGAATTTGGTGATAACCGGAATATGCATCGAGAAAATAGAGGAGTTCCGAGACTGCCGTAGAATCGATAACTTGATCAATTCTAGGCAGAGCGAATGGATCTTTTGGACAAGCCTTGTTCAAGGCAAAATAATCAACACACATCCTTAAATCAGTGGTGTCCTTTTTAGGGACCATTACAGGATTGGCCGACCACTCAGTGCGGATGAACTCTTCTATGAATCTGGCTAACTTGAGCCGTGCTAGTTCCTTAGCTATTGCCTTACGCTTTTCATCGCCAAACCGTCGTAAGGACTGTTTGACGGGTTTAGTGTTCAGGTTTATATTTAGAGAGTGCTCGGCAAGTTCCCTAGGTACTCCGGTCATGTCAGATGGCTGACATGCGAAGATATCTTGATTTGCTTGGAGGAACTTGACGAGCACGCTTTCCTATGCGCTATCTAGGCCTACGCCTATCTGGGTCACCTTGGAGGGGTCATCATCCTTCAACGGTGCTTTCTTCGTCTCTTCTGATGCCTTCAACTCCGTAATTGGCTTGGTAACCTCTTTCTTTGTTGCGGGCATCTCGGGCGGATCTATGCTCTTCTTGATCTCCTGGTACTCCTGGGCGTGCAGCACGTCTTCAACAAAGGCGGCATTTCCATCCTCGCACTCTCGCCCTTTCTTCGGGTCTCCCCTGATGGTGATTACGCCGGTGGGACCTAGAATTTTCATCATATTGTAAATGTAACACGGACGAGCCATAAAAGCCTAGTAAGCCAGACGTCCGAATATAGCGTGGTATGCACTCTTGAACGGGACCACTTCGAAGGAAAGTGCCTCCATCTGATAATTATTTGGAGTTCCAAAGGTAACATCCAAAGTGATCTCTCCCAGGGAATTAGCTTGTCTTCCTAGGACAACTCCGTGGAAAATCACAGAGCTATGGTTCAGCTGGGTCTCCGAGATCTTCATCCGGCGTAGCGTTTCGACATAGAGAATATTGATGCTGCTACCACCGTCCATGAGGGTCTTGGAGAAGCCATAACCGTCAATAAGTGGGTTGACGATTAAGGTGTATTTTCCTCGCCTGTGTAACTTAGGCGGATGATCATCACAGTCAAATGTGATTGCCACTTCCGACCAGTCCAGATACTGGGGGACAGCCGGAACTGTTGCATTGAGCTCGTGTAGAACTGCTTTCTTGACCTTTGCTGGTTGAGATCCGAGGAAGGTGACATAAGTGTCCTTCTTGGTGGGAAAAGTCTTCTTCCCTTCCGACTTGAGATTTGAAGCATCAGCTTCCTCCATGTCGGAATCTTCCTTGGTCTCCTTGTCTTTTTCGGGATTTTTCTTTCCCTTCTTCCACTTAGCTTTGTAGCCCGTGGTGTCATCTCTTTTGATGTCGTCATTGAAACGACATTCAGCGTTGGTGTGGGACGAGCCCCCACTGGCGTCTAGGTGATGCACACATGGGTTATTGGCAATGTCCGCCCAAGAGTAGGTTTTGCCTGGTTGTTGTTCTCCTCTACCTTGGACCCTTGATGTCCCACGGCCACGCCCGCGGCCTCCGCCACGTCCTCCAGACCCGGAAACAGTAGTGACTACCGCTGTTTCTGCGTTTGGTTTTTCTTCCGAGGTGTTTTTGCACTTCTGAGCTTGTTGCTTTGGTTGTTTTGCCGACTGAGGCACATCTAGGGCATTAAGTAGTCCTTCTGCATCGTCGTCAGCGTCAGCATACTTGCTCGTTGTTTCTATCATCTCTCCCAAATCGGTAACCTTGTCACACTTCAAGCGATGGCGTAGTAAACCAATAGGGAGACCTGCGATGAAAGCTTCAATCGCAGTTTGATCATTTACTCCTTCGCAGGAGTTCTTGGTGTAGATCCATCGTCCGAGGTAATCCCGGCAAGTTTCTCCGGCTTTCTGGGTGCAACGCTGTAGGTCTCCAACCGTACAGGGCCTCCGATATGTGCCTTCGAAATTCCAAAAGAACGCGCTTTGTAAATCATACCAGTTATGGATGGTGTTTGCCGGAAGTTCATTGAGCCATGATCGTGCCGTCTTCCGCAACATAAGTGGGAGATATCGGGTTGCGACCAGGCTATTTCCGCCTTTGGCGATGCAGCAAGCTTGGAAAAAGTCCTATAACCAGGTGTCTGGCCGAGCAATGCCGTCGTAGGCTTGGATATGTCTTGAGATAGCAAATCCTTCTGGGAATTTTGTAGCTCTGATGCGTGGACCGAAGCACTTTGGACCCACGTACACGTCATCGTTTTCATAGCGTCGAGCCTCTATGTTGGAGTTGATCCTGTGTCTTGCGTCATTCGGGGATATGGATCTCCCCGAATGCCGGCTGTGGCTGCGGTGCCATGGAGCCGGACTTTGGCTTCTGCCGCCACCTCCTCCACCATGTCGTCCTCCTTGCCCTCCATGGGAGCCGTTGTGATGACTATGTGGTGGAGAGGGTGGAGCAGCTTAACTACGACGAGCCCCCTGCCGGCTTGTACCGGCATGGTTTCCGTCGTTTCTTCGTCCGTCATTCCCACTATGGTGAGGCTCTGTCGGACGGTTCTCGTGTCTAGGAGGTGGAATTCTCTGACGATCCTCCTCCCGACGTTTCTCCTTATCTTCTCCCCTTTGTCGGGGAGGGTTCGTCGGATTCAGGGCAGCGATGGCGTCTTTTTTAGCTGCTGGAGCGACGTTGCTCTAGTTATGTGTGGTTCTACGATGCTATCCCGAGGATCCAGTCCTTGAATAATTGTCCTACCTGCATTCGGGGTGATGGTACTGTGCCCAAACGTAATGGGGTTTTATGTCAGCCCATGCCGGATCTGTGCGACATTGGTCAGAATCCGAGACTAGTTTTTGACTTCCGGACAGGGCTACCTTTTGCTCCTCCAGTCCCTTGTTGAGTAGCTTGATACCCAAGCGGATCTCTTTTGGTCCTGGATTAGCCGATAGAATTTCTCGGGCTGCCACGGTATTTTGTACTGGTGTTGGGTATACCCAATCTCCGTTGCTATCTTTCTGTGGCTTCCCCATCTCATCTCCAAAAAGGACGGCATGGACACGTGGGAATTGGTTGTCATCTATGTGACGCTTCCGTGTCTTCTGATGCAGACGAGACATGTACTCCTTGTTCGACATGCGTTTCTTCTCCACCTCGATGTTTTTGGCTTCATCGAGGAGTTGTTGACGACGCGCTTCTAGGGCTTGCGCCCTTTCATCCAGCTCATCTGCAGTAAGTTCTGCAGCTGTAGGGATAGGTGTGGTTAATGCGGCATCGATTAGTTTACGCGCACCTTCAGTGATCACGTGTCCATCCACCGATGCTTCTTTTTTCATCTCGTCTGGGATAAGTGCTCCATCCGAGTCTTCTTCTTATTCCTCGGCAATCACCTCCTCTGTCAGAGGGTCTTTTGCCGGGGTCTTGTTTTTCTTGTTCTTCTTCTTTGCCTTCTTGGCAGCGCCGGTAGCAAAGACGGCTTTGGGTCCGTTTCCCGGAGTCAAGCTCTGATCGGTACTTTCGGACATCTGGACCTCGGGATTATCTCCGACGTCCATGTCATCCTGCGTTTTGGGAGAGTGTTCCCCGGATCCTTCATCCATGGCTTCTCCTTCTTCTGCAGCTTTGGAGTTGTACTCCTCTTCATATTCCACGGAGAACTTTCGGAAATCTGCTGACGTCATCGACTCATCCGAGGATGCGGGTACATCGGCGTTTGTTCCGATTGCCTCCAGCACCGAGTCGGTTTTTTCTCCAGCATCGGCAGAGCCAGATCCGGATCCCACGTATCCGACGAAGTGCGACGCGTGCTTCCTGAGGTACCTGCGGCTTTCGTGGTCAGCCATATCTAAACTTTTGATGGTCTCGAGGATTGCATCTGCGCTTTCTCCTTGCAGTATCATACGTCGTAGTGTGTACCTTAGGAAAGGCCTGTCTATTCCGGCATCATCAGAGCCGGAATCAGTGTCATTGATATGCTCCTCCTGGATTTCGACTTCTACGGGTGGGTCGATCTGGGATTTGGCTCCTCCGGGGAGATCCACTCCAGATTCAACGCTGACCGCTAGGCCTTCTTCAGGTTCGGATTTCTCCACTGTCTCTACAACTGGTGCGGGCTGGGTGGGATTAGAGTTTTCTGATATCCGGAACTCTGCCGCCTCCGCGGACAAAGGGGACCCAGAAAATTCTTCTGCCTCTATCATCACCGCTGGGGTGGGGTGGGCAGGTTCAGCGAAACCGAGGTAAACATCGATCTCGCCAAAAGACATGATTGTGTAGGCAGTCACGGCCTCCCTTGCTGGAATCCAAGTCTCGTCGAGAACGATGAGAGGGACGTTGCTGGCGTAGAGGATGCGACCGACGGCAATAGTCTCGCCGATTCCGATTCTTGCAGATTCCGCTCGGAACACAGATCCGAAGCTCACTTACCCCACAGTGGGCGCCAACTATCGTCGGATTGATGACAAGTAGGCCATGAGGGGGTCCTCGAGGCATGCGGAAGAGAGGGGTGTGAGACGTACGGTATTCCGGGACGGTGAGCACACAAGTTTACCCAGGTTCGAATCCGCCGGCTTTGGACGGATCCGACTCCTGCTAGCAATCCAGTAATACGGCAGAGCCGGAATATGGGTTACAAGGGTTTCGCCTATGCGAGTTGAGATTGTAGACTATTGAGGTGTCCTCAAGGCTCTCCCTAGGACGGCTTATATAGATATCCGGCCTAGGGTTACAGGAGAGATCTATCCAGCTACGACTAAGAGTCTGTTACAGAGTACATCTTGAACTACAAGTAACATTATGGGCCTAAGTCGGTAAGTCTTCTAGGCCTTCCCGTAGCCGGATTGGACTCCGTGTTTCTCCCTGACTGGGCCCCCCATGAAGCAATGCTCTAACCTGAAGTGGGCCACCCTGGTCAGTGAGGAACTGTGAGGATACCTGGAAAGTATATCCCCAACAACATTCCCCTTTAAAGTCCCTACTTTAAATGCATTAAAATTCTCCAAGTTTAATGCTCTCTCATTTAATAAAACTCTTTTATTAAATTTATTCAGAATTTTGTTAATTACTTTAATTAACAAACATTCACATATAGCCCCTTGCAATATTTCAATATCACATGCTGAACCACTTTCTGCAATTTCACCCGAAACAATTTCCGGTTTCTATCGAAACAATTCCTGCGCTTTGCAATTCTTTTGTCTGAAACATATGTGCTCCAAAATGGTGTCCGGTAACTCTTAAGTGTGTCACCCTACGGTTCGCGAATAATGCAGACATGATTAAGACTCCTCTCGGATCAATAGTCAGAAGCGGGACCTGGAGATCCATACTGACTCCTGCATATTCAACGATGACTTCTGTGATCATGAGAACCTTTAACGCTTGTCATTTAATCCCTTTGTCTCATGATATAATACATGTCCGAGATTCGATCATCGGTATCCAAATACCTAGTTTGATCTCGTTACCGACATGCACTCTTTTCTCGTTCCCGTGATATAACATTCTAGTGATCACATCACTTGCTTGCAAGCTATCTCAATGTGATATCACCGAGAGGGCCCAGAGTATATCTATTCGTCATCGGGATTGACAAATTCCACTCTTGATCCATGAGCCTCAACATAACACCTTCGTAGCACTGAACCCATCTTTATAGTCACCCTGTTACGGTGTGACGTTTGATGTTATCAAGATACTCTTCAGGTGTTAGCAATTAACATGATCTCATGGTCTAAGGATAAAGATTACTTCGTATGATGTTATAGCAATATAAACATAATGAATTGATCGTAATGCTATACTTCGGATGAATGTTCATCACATCATTCCACCAATGGTGTGACCTTGTTATTAACAAAATCCAATGTCCATGATCAGGAAACCTTGATCATCTTGTTAATCAACAAGCTAGTCTATAAGAGAGGCATAACTAGGAACCCTTTTTGTTTATTAAACACACATGTATTGATGTTTCCGATCAATACAATTCTAGCATCCAAAATAAACATCTATCATATATAAGGAATACATAATAACAACTTTATTATTGCCTCTCAGGGCATATTTCCTTCATATTTGTTGAGACAGCTGAAGCAGCATGAGCAAAACTACCCTACCCACGATCTTGAACTAGCAGCCGTAGTTTTAGCATTGAAGATATGGCGTCATTACCTTATGGGTAACCGCTGTGATATTTATTTAGATCACAAGAGCCTGAAGTATATTTTCACTCAGAAGGAGCTGAATATGAGGCAAAGGAGATGGATAGAGTTAATCAAGGATTATGAACTTGACATTCACTATCACCCCGGCAAAGCCAATGTGGTAGCGGATGCTCTTAGCAGATTGCCGTGTAGATTAACCACCATGATCAAAGAAGCCCAGCCAAGTTTGCATGAAGAGTTGGAGCAGTTTAGAACGGAGCTAGTTAGCAAAGGATTCTTAGCTAGCATTGAAATTCAACCCACTTTGATTAGTCAGATCAAGGAAGCCCAGAAGGGAAATGCAAGTATCAACGGAATCGAGCGTCGTATTGGTACAAGAAAGGTACCTGGATTCACCGAGGATAAAGAAGAAGTTTTGTGGTACAAAGGACATATCTGTGTGCCAGTAGATTCAGAGCTAAAGCAAGTTATCATTCAAGAAGCTCATGATACTCTTTATTTGATCCACCCCTGAGGAACGAAGATGTGTCAGGATTTGAAAGAGCAATTTTGGTGGCATAAGATGAAGAGAGAAATTGGAAGCTACATCGCCAAGTGTGATATCTGTCAAAGAGTCAAAGTGGAACATTAGAGACCTGCAGGACTGTTGCAACCATTGCAGATTTCAGAATGGAAATGGGATTCCGTCGGAATGCACATTATCACTGGTTTTGCTACTTCTAGTAGGGGAAATTACTCTATTTGGGTCATAGTTGATAGACTGTTCAAGGTCGCCCATTTTATACCTGTCAAGAAAACCTACCAGAGTTCTAAGCTAGCAGAGTTGTACATTGCCGGAATTGTCAGTTTGCATGGAACCCCCAAGACCATAGTGTCGGATCGAGGAACCCAATTTACCTCAAGATTTTGGCAGAAAGTCTAATAAGGATTTGGAACCAAGTTGAATTTCAGCACAGCTTATCACCCGCAGACCGACGGACAGACTGAAAGAGTCAACCAAATCTTAGAAGATATGTTGAGAGCTTGTGTGTTAGAGTATGGATCAAAATGGGAACATTGTCTGCCATTCGCATAATTCTGAGACAACAACAGTTATCAAGACAGTTTACAAATGGCCCTATTTGAGTTCTTATATGGAAGAAGTTGTCGTACCCCCTTGAATTGGTCGCAAGTAGGAGAGTGTCAGATTTTTGGACCCGACATCCTACGAGAATCCGAAGAGAAGGTTCACAAAGTCCGTGAGCACCTCAAGACCGCCCAATCCAGACAGAAGAGTTATGCTAACAAGAGGCGTCGAGACATGACCTTCAATATCAGAGATTTTGTGTATCTCAAAGTGTCACCTTTGAAGGGAACGCAATATTTTAGTTTGAAAGGAAAGTTAGCCCCTAGATATATTTGCCCCTTCAAGATTTTGAATCGCCGAGGAGAAGTATCATATCAACTGGAACTGCCAGAGGAGATGTCAGCCATCCATGATGTGTTCCATATCTGTTACTTTGCAAATGCTTAGAAGTGCCGGAGAAGACCAAAGTTTTCAAGAACATCAATCACCGAGTCATTGATATCAGCAAGGATCTGACATATCGTGAAGTGCCCATTCGTATCTTGGAAGAAGCCTTCAGAACCACCAGGATCCGGAGTATCAAGTTTCTCAAGATCCAATGGAGCAACCATACCAAAGAAGAAGCTACCTGGGAGCGAGAAGATTACATTAGGACTGAGTTTCCAGATCTCTTTAGTTCCTAGTTTTTTTCTTAAATATCACGACGAGATTTTGTTTAAGGAGGGAAGGTTTGTAACATCCCAAAACTTTAATCAAGGTTATCAAGTTTCTAATCACCCAATCTAGGGTTAACAAAAACTTTTATTATTAAAATGAGTTATGAATGCATGTGTGTTTGCATTAGTGTAGAATTGTTTGAAAATGCCATGCTTGATTGTTCTAAATGTTGTGAAATGGTTCAAAGGTGAATGCCACATCATCTAGACCATTTACAAACAAAATCCAAAGAGAAAGAAATCAAATAAGATTAAATAAGGCAAATGGTCTATTTGAACATTTTAATCCACTAGGCCAGTTTAGGTGTTCCTAGAAGTCAATTTCAAACAGAAACATTCTCAACTCTTTTCATCCCTTGCTAGACCAAGTAAAGATGTACCAAGGCCCACTTTACAAACTTACAAAAACCTTTAGCAAAGCAATTTAAATGACATTGGAAAATTGAATCAAGTGTAGGTGTTAAGATCACCATTTCTCAAAAACCCATCAAATGAGTTCACCTTGCCAATTCCCAGCAACCAGAGACTACCAAGCATAAGATCAGATCACACACCAAAAATCTTTCCAAAATTCGAATTTAAATTTCTTGCGGCCATTTGATCGAACACCTGGCAGACAAAATTAATCTAGCCTAACAATTACTGTTTTAGAGCAGTGATCCAACACCACTAAGGCCTCAATCCACGCCCCTGGTCTCCCGCAGTTCCAACCATGCCATAAAAGAGCTCCCCTTAGCCGCTTGCAGCAATGCTGAGCCACCCGAGCGCCATGCCTGCCGGTCGAGCATGGACCGCTCCTAGCAGACCGCCCCGCTCTCTCCCGCCATGCCTAGGAGGATCGCCGCACCCTACCGCCCCTCTCCGTCCCTTCCCCGAGTGTAGCCAGGCCATGGACCACCCCCAGCATGCCGCGCCCAGAGCGTCTGCGCCATACTAAGCACGCGCCGCCCCTGACAAGCTAGCACAGACCGCGCATCGATCGCAGCTCATGAGCACTGCTTTGCCATGATCCCAACAGCCGCCCAGACACCCCCGTTCGCCGCCGCTTGACCCGCAGCCACTGTGCGCCGCGTCGAATGCCGCTTCTATCGCGTAGAGCACCAGCCTCGCCCGAACAAATGCCACCGCCCTAGCCGCGCCATTACGCCATACATGACCGCCAGTAGACCGCGCACCATCCCCTACCTCCAGCCGCGCCGCTAGCTTCCTATACCGTCACCACCGATGGGCCACGTCCATGCCGCTCGGTCCCTTCGTCGAGCCTATAAAAGGAGGCCTCCTCCACCCCATTTCTGCACACCACCCCACTCCCCTCTCACCACTGATCCTGCCAACCCATGCCCGGAGCAAGGCGAGCCTCCCTTCACTGGAATTTCGCCGGAGCTTGCCGCTGCAAAGGAGAAGAGGTGCCATTGATTGGAGCTATCCCAAGAGCCGCCGCGACCACGCCTAGAACCGCCGTCGTCTATCAGTTCGATCGCCCCCATCGCCACGTCTAGCTGGAGCCCAGGTGAGCCACCATTGACCCCCACCGTGCCGCTAGGGTTCGTCCTCGCCGGAGAACTATTTGCCGGAGACGATGAACCACAGCCGTAGATCTTGTTGTAATCGTAGCACTGAGATTGCCCCGTACCGCTTCGCGTTAGATGTGCCGCTGACATGCGGGACCAGCCTGTCAGTAGCCCGCTGCACCGCGGAGCACCATTGGGTCGGCCCGTTAGCTTTCCCGTGCTGGCCCACATATTCAAATAAGTGTTTTTTCCATTTAGGTTTAAACTAGATTCTGTCCACTTATTCAAAAATCCATTTAGAGAGATTTACTTAACCAAATGACATGATTAAAATTTGGGTAGAAAGGTAATTAAAATATGTATCCAATCCTGTTGGATTTAGATATCACATATAGCAAAAATAACAAGACAAAGACTTTTCTGCATTCAAGCATTTTTCAAAAATCAATCATGAGAGCTTTTGAGTTGATTCCAACTCTCAAAAATCACATTTGATGATATCTATCTGAATATTTAAAAATATCTAGGATTGCATGCAATGACTTTGGACTAGTACCAAAAGAATGCTATTAGGGCATTTCTAGTCACTTTAATCATTTAAATAATAAACTTAAAGTTTATAAAATGTGACCAACCCTTTTAAATCACATTCCCATGTATTACAATATGTGGTGATGAGATGTGTCCACATGATCCCATATTCTATTTGGAGAATATTAAATCTTAATTAATTTTAATGAGTAGAAATTACTTTTCTCAAATAAAATAATGAAACTAGTTCTTTAAATCTTGTGATGATGCTAGATCATCAAGTGTGTGCCTTAGTGTACTAAATAGACCTAGTTAAGTATTGTGTGGTGATTGTGTACCCCGTATTCCTTTATAGACGATAGTACCGACCAAGTCTACGAGGAGGAGTTCTACCCCGAAGAAGACGAGGAGAATTTCAATCACTACACCAATCAAGGCAAGCTATTATTGGCAAGCTTCTACTTACAAGCCATCATTAACAATGCAAGCTAACACTTGTAAGCTTGATAACCTAAGCAAGATGCATTAGACATGCTCTAGTTATACCATTTTGATTTATGCCCAACCCAAGTTTTACTTGCAAGATTTACTTTCTTTTTGTTTACCAAAGTTCTTTACTTTTAGTATAGATAACATAAAGAGTATAAAACTTGGCCTATCTAGTTATACTTAGATGTCATTCTATGGCATGAGATTGAAGATTAGCACCCCTCTTTAGTGAACACTCTTAACCTTAGTGGCTAGTGCTAAGCATAAAACTTGATCACTTAGATGGGAATACTTGGTGAGAATGATTATGAAAACCTTGGAATGATGAGTCATTCTATTGAGATGTTTTGACATGTATTGAGAAACACAAATGGTTTATGATGATGAAAATGTTGAGGCGTGAGCCTTGGCCCTTTATAAAAACTGATGGTTGGTTTCGGATGCGATACCATTCCAATTTTACCGTACAACCACAATACCTAAATTGGGTAAGGATTAGCCGGAAGTTTATATGTATTAGTATGGGTTCCCTCACGGGAGAGGTTTGAGCTGAGGCTACCTCTTGATGATGTCCACCTATGCAGTGCCCAGGATGGCAGATGGCCATGGCTGGGAGGCCAAGCTCATAGGGGAGGTGCCTATACTAGAGTGTGTAATTAAAAGGTTATGATTGATTATCCGCATACTAAGTATGATGATTCAGGGTTATCTCTGACGGATGTATCAAATTTTGTGGTGAAAGTGTACCACCTTTGTAGAGTGTCAAACTATTCGAATAGCCGTGTCCGCTGTCATGGACAGTTGGAGTGGCCATACTGTTCCGTCGTCAGATATTACAGTTGGAGTGGCCATACTGTTCCGTCGTCAGATATTTTCAAAATGACTTATGAAATGACTAGTGACTTTGACTTGACCACAACAGGGTTGTGACTATTAAAACTAAGTTCCCAACTTAAGTGATTTTAGAACTTTAAATTAGCTTTCTTTACTTCTGAACTCGGCTTAAGATAAATCTAGTTTTTGAAATTAAACTTAGAGCTTAGCATTTCTACTAGAACCACCTTACTTGTTAGTGATAGTTTGCGAGTACTTAAAGAGTACTCATGGCTTTGTCCCTGGCTATTCCCGTGGCCAGACTATGAGGAGGATTATCCATAAGAAGGATAGCAGGACGGCTACGACAACTAGGATCACCTCCCATCGTCAGCATTTCCTGTGACACTAAAGATGGAGCCCACCGCTATGCTTATTATTCCGCTGCTTGTTTGTATTAAGACTGGATCATGAGATCCTTTATTTGTGTAAGACCTTATTATGGTTTGTAATGGATGATGTATTGTGATATCCAATCTGTTATGTCTCGCAAAAATGGTAATCTTGGGATTGCGATGTATGGCATAACAGGCATCTAGGATTAAAAATCCGGGTGTTGACACTAACACTATTATGAAATTGCAATAGAGATGATCTGTTCTTGTGTCCGTATGACTTGCCAGTCTATGATAGATTTATGATTTGTGTTTGATCTCTCTCTTTAGATGGTATGTGTAATCGGCCACATATCATTTTCCTTTAGGACTAAATATGAGGGAGAAATCCTTTGGACGTGTTTGGGAGTGCGCCTGGAAAGCTTCGTGACAATTGGTGACGTCTAGCAACCTACACGGTCAGAGGATAAAGAGAGACTTCCTAAGCTAATTACGATATCCATAGGGAGACCCTTAATTGCGGTGGTCTGTATGTGTGATTGCTCTCAGACATCGAAGTGGTTATTTAGAGGTAACCTTATCCTCAACAAAGTGGCTTCCTACGAGCCTTGTAGTGAACATCTTATTATGGAGCTCTCTCCACACATATCATGATACAAGAAATAGGTTATCCTAATTATGAATAATAATACCATGCTAGTGGTGAATTCTACACTCCTTGAGAACCCCTCAACCATATTACACAACACTTAATACACACTCTCTTGCTTTAGTTTACTTTTGTTAATTACTTTATTCTTGTTTACTTTAGCACTTATTCAAACACACTCTTTTTACACCATTACTTGGAATTAGGGATAACCTACAAGTACTCTATAGTGAATAGTAATGAGGGGCATAAAGAACTTTATCAATAGCTCTCTGTGGGATCAATGCTCTTATTTCGAAACTAGCTACAATTGATCTGTGCACTTGCAACCATCATAGTGCTGACCGGAAGTTCCTGTCAGGGGTGATCGGTACTTCCGACCGATACTATCGGTCCAACTTCCGGCACTAATTACGTCAAATAGAACACTTCAAACAGAAGTAATACTAGGGATGACCGGAACTTCGGCCGGTACGAGAGCTGGTACTACCGCATGGGCCAGCCCAGCGGAAGACTGCGGGCGGAACTACCAGTGCGTGACTGGTACTTCCAGCCATGACAGAAACAACTCAAACACCTCTAAAGATCTCTCTCTCTCGCTGAACAATAGGAAGGTTGTGGAGTGAAAGTATAGTTTGTGCATGAAAACGTGATTTCCCACAACCTTCCGAGGTAGACCCCCTCTTGATAGTACGGCCTCCTATAACACAAAAAAGAGAGAAAGACTAAATAAGAGGCACCGTCTTCACGAGTCTTCATGAGATGAGTCCACAAACCAAAATGTCCATAAGTAAAACCTGTAACTTAGGCAGATTGTTAAACCACAAGTGGAGTTGTCATCAACACCAAAATACTTAGAGAAATCAATATCCTTTCAGCCGGGGTGGGGCCCGCCAGCTAGAGAGTGAGGGAGGCCGAAGCGGTACCAACCTTTTTCGGCCATTGGATCAAAGAGAGATCGACGATGCTGGGTGTCTTCTTCCTCACGACAAAAGTGCCGGGAAGAAACCCTAACACGGCTTCGGGGCGGCTCTATAGCTCAAGTGGGGGCATGGGGAAGCGACGGGGATGCGCCAGGGTGATGCGGTGCATGGTGGCAAACTCGGGGATGATATGGAAAGCCGACTTATCCCCTGGGACAAGTTCGCACGTTCGAGCCCGAGGAGCATGGTTGGAGGTCAACTAGGGAAACTGCCTGGGCGCCTACATGTCGATGAAGAATGTAGGGTTAGATGCGGCCTAATGAGAGGGTCACACTAGAGCAAAAAAAAGAGCGAAAAGGAGCCTTGTAGCCTCGGCTTTGTCATCTTCTACCTTGCAGCACCGAGAGGGAGGATCTCCGGTTTCCTGGTCATGGGGACCAAGGGAAAAGAGCTAGGTTTCTGTGGTGGCACAGAGTGGGTGTAGGGTGGAAATGAGGGTGGAGTGGAGGCTAGGGGTGGCATCTGGCCTTATAAACTGAGGAGGATGTGGTTCATGATGAACCAAGACCATGAGGTCCAAGGGGAGGGTGTAGAGCCCTGGTTGGGCAAGAGGGACGATGGAGGGAGGTTTGTGGGGTCGTAGAGAGACAAAGGGGTGGCAGGAGAAGCATTGCCCAACAAGCTTTCTACCCTCACATGCTTTCAGCAAAGGAAAATAAAATGGAGAGGGAGGGGTGTAGGGCCAGCTAGGGTTGTAGCTTGGGTGTTGGAGGGGTGGTGTGGAGTACTGTGCTCAACCATAAAAGTGAGAAGGGCTGCTGTAATTTTTTTAAGAGATATGACATGATATGGTTGTCCCTCTCTCTTGCTTTGCTTCCAAACACTAGAGGACAAGAAGCTAGGATTTTCTACAATACCATCTATAGTGTAGCTTGACCATAGAGGAGGTGGGGGATCTGTGGTGATCGTGGGTGAGGATTGATGATGCTTTGATGGGGGTAGAGCTCAAGTTTTTGTCAAAGTTTCAAACTTGCCATAATTGATGATCATGGGTTAATGCTTAAATGTTTATCTTGACAAGGTGGTGTGAGGGTGATGGTAGATGGGTATTACGAAAATACATGTCTTTGATTTATTTGAGATTCTTCAGATGGTTTTAGATCCCTTCATAACTAATATTCAAAAGGTGCTGAAGTGAAGTTACTGAATTCATTGGAGATTTTTGAATTGGACAAGGTGATTTTTTGGTTTGAAATGGTACCAAATACCATTTCACACATTGGAGAATTTTCCCAAGATTTATAGAGAAGGAAAAGTATTTAAAACTTTTATTTTTGCATTTCTAACATCTAAGAAAAAGGGAAAAAAGAAATAATAAAAATCTTCAAAAATATACAAGATAGGGTATAATAGATAGGACTAAAATGTTCCTAAAGTTGGAAAAGTATTTTGGAGAAAAACAAACTTTCTTTTATAAGAGGGAGATTTGAGGTTCTTGTAAAAGAAAAGAAATAAATAGCTTTTGGGCTAAAATAATTATCGAAAACATTTGATATATATTTTATCTCCAAGGTATATTATGCACACTTAGTCTATCAATCATTTTCAACCTTTGATTTTGAAAATATAACTTGATTTTGGAAGAAAACAAGAAATAAACTAGGGTAAGTGATCTTGGTCTAGAATATTTATATACCATCAAAACCTTGTTGGATTAAGGAGCTCAGAGCTCCCCTTGGGTAATGGTCTAGATGGATAGATATACCAAGTGATGTAGATTAGCATGGTAAAAATGGTTGGGGTTGATCATGATTGAGTGCTCAAAGGATTGATGCCAAACTTTGAAAAAAATAAGGGTGTCAAAGCAGATTATTATTTAGCCTCCAAAACCATGGGGGTTTTAGAAGCACAAGGCTCCAACGGGAATAATGAAAGTATGGGTTGATAGAAATTCATGAGTAGAACATAATCATGCAAAGAGTTGGTCAAAATAAGATAATATAGAGATGTTAGCTTCTTCCAAAGTAGGCATATTGGTAAGATTTGTAGAAAAGATTATTTCCTTGCCGACAAAACCATCAAGAACAAGGGGGTCAAAGGATGATCTAGCCAAGGGCAAGAGTGGTATTTGGAATTCCTTAGAATGGTTTAAAATATGGTTCAAGTGCATTTCCAATAATGCACAAGGTTTGAAAAAGGGAGAGACTCAAAGATGTGATGTTGATAGAAGTTTTCAGACTTGGTCATATTTTGACGGATCTATTTTTTTGACTAGTATACAAGAGGTAAGGTTTTTGAGGAGTTTCAAGGGTCTAGACCCATCATAAAATGGATGAGGTTGAACTCTAGATTGATCAGAAAGTATCCATGCTTGTTGGTCTTTATTGACTTGGAAGCTACTAGAAGGGATTAACTCTAAATTGATCTAGTTAAGAGATTAGAGGGTCACTCTAGTGACTAGAGATCAGACCAAGCTTGGGTAACTTGCTTAGGGTTTGTATTCTTAAATTATCTTGATACTAGAGGATGAGCTCCTAGGGTACCTTGTTAGGAATGATGCCCTATAGGCTCACATTCCACCTTGTATTTGTAACCCAACATCCGACTTAGAGCTAGTTGTATGTGTGGAACCACATACTTATTTTTGCGGGTGTGGAACCACATACTTATTTTTAACTCTAGCCAGTTTGTCCTTAGTCGTTTGAGGTTGGGAGGGAAACCCACTACCGAGACTAATTTGTAAGTTAGAAGATGACAATGTTTCACATTTCATGAGCATGGAGATGCTATCCGCCTTTCATTGGCTAGTCGGAAGAGGTACGATAGCCGGACCGATCCAAAAGTTAGTAGGACATGAGAACAACCGTCATACGCTCTGACTAACAGAATGAAATCCTTAGACCTGAGGGGATCACACTATCCGAGTTGTGGAAAAGCCGGCTTTGACTTCATCTAACAAGCACGTAAGGGTGGTCTTGGGCTGACTTCGAAGCAATCTACATGACGTGGATCAGCCAAGACAGAATTTACCCCTCCGTATTGGAGAGATATTCTCTGGTCCCTCTCGTGTGATATGATTCAGAAGCACGACCATGCGCTACTCCATCAAGTATTGACCGAGGTAATCCGACTTAGGGAAGCCAGAGGGAATCAATTATCACTGCAATAAGAAGAGAGTAAACCAGCACTAGGATGACGGAATGTCCCCTGTGGTTTATCACCAATATCGTGAGACAAAGGACCCAGACAGTCGGCACATTGAGGGCACTTGTGTAAACCAGGAGTCGACAAGTCTTGCTAGAGGCTTTTACCGATTATCAGCTCTAGTCGGAAAGTCATTGAGCTACTACTCCGACTGAATGATTACTGAGCTGTGTATGACTTACCGTAAGCCTGCGGGATCGCACACTTAAGAGAGTGGAACTAGGCGGATGATGATCCAACTATCACAATCCGACAAGTTGGACTTGTTCGGACAGGGACATGTGTCAATAGGTTAGACCCACTTTGACTAAGGTTAGGGTTTAGGACCGAGGGACACAAGTATTGTGTGCCCTCACCTCCTCGCCTATATAACGGAAGGTGGGTGGCGGTGGGAAAGACACGGATTTTGGACCTAGTGCTGCGAGGGTTTTGCTAGACTTGGCAACCACCTTCCCGTCCCACAGTGGCAAGACCGAGACTAGCATAGCTCTTGTTGTTTTTCCACCTTATATGTGTGTGTGATAGCAGAGGCATCACACCCGTGGTGCTCGTCGGTGATGCTGGCCAGCGGCAAAGTTGGAGGCGAGAAGGAGCACGGAGCCGGCGTCGAGGTGGTCCTAGGATCGAGAAGTTCGCCGGAGCCGGATGAGATGAAGGGAACGTACGACACCATCATGACGCGCTTCCCTAGCTTCCGCACTTATGTGTCGAGAGGTACGATCTAGTGCCTTTGACCTTAGCTGAATCTTGGGGTGGCTCGCCAGAGATGTTGCTGGAGCAGAAAAGTTTTTGTTTTCGCCCTGGCTCTACGCGTTGCCCTACAGTGGTATTAGAGCATCGACTCTAGGGTTTTGGCCTAGTTCTTGCACATGAGATGTGTTAGTAGGAAAGATTGGATCTTTCTCGCTGCTTTCATTTTTCCTTTTTGATCTAGGGCAGTGACCAGATCTGGTTTGTCTTTGCCAAGAAGTTGGTCAAAACTGGTCGAGATCTGAGTGGGAGGTCACGTGGATGATGTCCACGATCAACCACTAAAGTTGTGTTTCTTGTCGAACAAGAATAGGACAGTTGTACCATGTCAAAAGTTACAGCTAAGAGTTAGCTAGTGTGAGTCGAAAAGGTTCCGACTTGCAAGCTTTGTTTGCTTCTTTTCTCCTCAAAGAAGGTCTAGTCGTATAACCCCACCATTTGCTGCAACACGACCAGTCAGACATTTTTGGTTAGTGGGCTCATATTGTTGGGGCACTGCCAATTCTCTTTGATAAAGTGTGAGAGATTCAGAGTCTCTCAAGCATGGCACTTGTAGCTAGACGGAGCTATCACACTAGTTGTGGGCTTTGGGGTAAGGAGGGTTGTTGGACAATCCAAGAGGAATAAGATAGAGATCTGATTGGCAAGGTGTTGCCTACTCGGAAGGTTCTTTGGCTAGCAGTGACACAAAGGCTCACTAGTCGGATAACTGACCGGGATCCTGAAACACTATCGACTGTCGGAGGGATATCAGTCTCAGTGGGAGTGTGCACGATTAAAGAGTTTAATCCTCCTTCTCCTGTTACAGATACATTGTATTAAGTGTTTTGCATCTTCCTTTTGTAGATGGCACCAACTAGCACCGTTCAGATTTCCAGTTTTGCATTGCATATGATCCTTTAGAAGGACAAGCTGAATGGAACAAACTTTACCAACTAGTATCGTAACTTGAGAATCGTTCTCAAGCAAGAGAAGAAGGAACATGTCCTGGAAAATCTAATTCCAAACGAGCTAAGAAATGATGAGCCTAATGCTGTAAGAACCGCCTTTTGTCGGGCTCAGCATGAGTCAACGGAAGTCAGCTGCCTCATGCTCGCTCACATGGAGCCAGAACTGTAGCAGCAGTTCGAGAATGTTGAGGTGTATAATATGATCGTTTCCCTCAAGAGCATGTTTGAGACACATGCTAGGACGGATAGGTACAATGTCTCTAGAGCCTTGCTTGGGTTCAAGCTGAAAGATGGAGATCCACTTGGACCGCACATGGTCAAGATGGTTGGATATATGGAGTCCTTGGATTGTCTAGGTTTTCCCTTGAGCGAAGAGTTTGCTACCGACATTCTACTGAATTCTCTTCGTAGTGCTTATGGCCATTCATTTCAAACTACCATCAGGCCCGTCTAGGGCCCAGTGCGAGCTGGGCGGCCGCACAGGGCCCCCAAAAACTAGGGGGCCCCATTTCCCCAACGCCTAGGCCTTCTAGGCACTCTATTCCCTATAATTTTCGGCCGACAATGAAGATACCAATGGCCACGTCCCCATCCAGGCCCTAGCGCAACATGCAAGTCCTTGGATTTTCGCCTGGGCCCAAAGTCAGCCCAACGCACGTCTCTAGTCCAAGTCGACAGTTCCTTGTTTTAGCTACTGAACTAGAGAGGGCATGAGGCTGAGGCATCCTAGGTTGTACTGGATCGATCGATCCATCTAAAATTGCGATTATACCGATCTTCTTTGAAGAAAACCACCGATCCATCGATATGATCCATCATCCCTATCTGTGAGCGCCTGTTCTCCGAGATCACCGAACGAATGCCCCTAGCGCCTGTACTCCATTCAATCGATCAACATGGAGACTACTCCCTCATCTGGCAATCACAGTTCCATCCCAAATCAGTTAACTCTCTTGGTCTCCCGACGCCTTGACTCCGTACCTCAAACTCGAAGGCTGATCAAGGTTTGAGAAATCTTCTTCTAATAAGTTTTCTTGATGCATCTAGAGTTCAGTTCATGTTGTAATTTAATGCATTTATGTTACTTGTTTCCAGTTTGTAAAAAGGAAAAACCATGTCTTTAGGGAAAAAAACTACTTCCTCCGACCCATATTAGTTGACTCGAATTTGTCTAGATTCGGGTGTATCTAGACATATTTTAGACTAGGTACATCCGAATCTAGATAAATCGAAGTAAACTAATATGGGTCGGAGGGAGTATTACTTGATGCTTCATAGCTTAATAAGAGAACAAGACAAGCAGCTGCTCAACGGGATGCTTTTTAGTAGAAAACGAGGTTAGTTTATTGCTTCAGTGGTATACCTTTTAGTAGAATTAATGTTTGATATTTTCTACATATTGTATGAAATAACACAAATCAAAGTTTTATAATACAATGAAAGTATTTTTAGTTATTATAGTTATATAATTTTTTAAAGTTTAGGGACCTATTTTGTGTTTGGCACCGGGGCCCCGAATTTCTTGAGACGACCCTGACTACCATATGCACGGTATGCATAAGAGATTGGCAGAACTTCAAGGGATGTTGAAGACAGCATAGGCCGACATCAAGAGAGGTGACACTATTTAAGTGTTGATGGTGCAGAATGTTTCCAAGATCAAGAATAAATATTAGTCCAAGAAAGCGAAGCCAAAGGGAGACATCACGCTGGATCCAAGTACCAGCGCTGACTCAGTGACTAGCAAGCTGGCAAAACCTCTGGGTACAGTATGCTTTAATTATAAGATGGAGGGTCACTAGAAGAGGAACTGCGACAAGTACAAGGCGGATAAAGCCAGGAGTGTAAGTATGACTTCTGACTCAGGTACACTTGTTGTGAATGTTATAGACATTTATCTTGCCGACACTCCTAGCAATACCTGGGTATACGATACCAGATCGGTTGTTCATGTGCACAACTTGATGCAGGGACTGGTAAGGCATATGAGCATGGAGAGAGGGGAGATTGACATCAGAGTCGAAAACAAAGCAAGAGTTGCCGCATATTATCCGTAGGGACGATGCAACTGCAGTTACCTTCAGGATTTGTACTAGAACTAAATAAGTGTTATTATGTTCTTGTACTAAGCTGAAACGTCATTTCCACCTCATGTTTGATGGAGCAGGGTTATGAATCAAGTATTAAGAACAATGATTGTTCCTTTTATTTGAATAATGTGTTTCATGGTTATGCATCTGTCCAATCTGGACTTTTTGTGCTTGATCTTGAATGTAAATTAGTTTATAACTTGAATGCTAAAAGGTTGATGCCAAATGATCTTTGTTCTACTTATCTATGGCATTGTCGCCTTGGTCATATCAGCTGGAAGCGCATGCAGAAGCTCCATGGTGATGGACTCCTGGATTCGTCCGGCTTGGAGCCATTAGAAACATGCGAATCCTGTATGCTGGGTAAGATGACCAAGACACCTTTTGCAAACAGTTGCGAGAGGGTGTTCGACTTGCTAGAACTGATACATAGTGATGTATGCGGTCCAATGAGCACAAGAGCCAGAGGTGGTTATGAGTATTTCGTCACGTTCACGGATGATCTCAGTAGATATGGTTATGTCCACCTGATGAAATCCAAGTTGGAGACCTTTGAAAAGTTCAAAGAGTTTCAGAGTGAAGTGCAAAACCAACTCGTCAAGAATATTAAGTTTCTGCGATCAGATCATGGATGCAAATATATGAGCTATGAGTTTGATGACCATCTCTAAGATTTGTGGAATAGTTCCACAGCTTACCCCACCAGGAACACCTCAGAGGAATCGTGTGTCGGAAAGGCGGAATCGAACCTTGTTAGACATGGTGAGGGCGATGATGAGTAAGACGGATCTACCTTTATCATTCTAGGGTTTTTGCCTAGAGACAATAGCGATAACACTAAACAAAGTACCATCTAAATCAATAGAAAAGACACCACATGAGATGTGGATGGGCAAGAAGCCGATCTTGGCTTTTCTTAAGATTTGGGGATGTGAAGCTTTTGTCAAGAAATTACAATCCGACAAGCTCAGCCCCAAGTCGTATAAGGTAGTTTTCATAGGCTACCCTAAGGAAACTTTGGGTTACTATTTCTACAACCGAGAAGAGGGCAAAGTGTTTGTCGGTCGAAACAGGGTCTTTCTAGAGAAAGAGTTTCTTAGCCACAAAGACTATGGGAATAGGGTGCACCTCGAAGAAATTCGGGATTCACCGACTCAGGACAAGTCAGCAGCCTTGGAGGTTTAGCCGGACGTTGTGCCTAAGCCGGTAAATTCACCAGAGCCACAAAGATTAGCAGGACTACGTGGAGATGTACTTATGCTAGACGGTGATGAGCCGACTACCTATCAGGATGCAATGTGAAGTACTAATTCTGAGTCATGGCTTGGAGCCATGAGATCCGAGTTAAAGTCTATGGATGACAATCAAGTTTGGAACTTGGTTGATCTGCCAGATGGTGCAAGATCCATCGAGAGCAAATGGTTCTTTAAGAGGAAAATTCACCAAGACAAATATTTCTGTCTATAAAGCACGGCTTGTCACGAAAGGGTTCCAAAAAGTTCAAGGAGTTGACTATGACGAGACTTTCTCGTTAGTAGAGATGCTTAAGTCGGTGAGGATCATGTTAGCACTAGTTGAATATTTTGATTGGGAGATATGGTAGATGGATGTCAAAATAGATTTCCTTAACGGAAATTTAACCGAGGACGTGTATATGATACAACCCGAGGGTTTTATCGATTCGGCTAGTCCTTAAAAGTTTGCAAACTTCGAAAATCCATCTATGGATTGAAGCAAGCAAGTCGTAGTTGGAACATTTGTTTTGATGAAGTGGTGAAATCATTTGGTTTCATCAAAAGCGAACAAGATTCTTGTGTATACAGGAAGTTTAGTGAAAGCTCAGTTGTTTTTCTGCTACTGTATGTAGATGAAATATTGATAGTCGGAAACAACGTTCCAATGTTGAAAAAAAACCAAGGATTCTTTGGAAAGGTGTTTCCAAATGAAGGACTTGGGTGAGGCGGCATTTATATCGAGAATTAAGATCTACAAAGATAGATCCCGAAGACTCATATTTTAAGGTTTGTGTCAGAGTACATATCTGGATAAGATATTGAAGAAGTTCAATATAGACTCGGCTAAGAAGGGGTTCTTATCGATGGCGCATGGAATCTGATTTAGTAAGACTCAATGCCTAGCGTCGACTTATGAGCGAAGTCGGATGGATAAGATCCATTATGCTTCAGAAGTAGGATCGATCATGTATGCGATGATATGTACTAGGATGATATTTCCTATGCTCTAAGTGTAACAAGGAGATATTAGTCCGATCCTAGCGAAAACTATTGGACAATAGTAAAGAATATCTTTAAGTACTTGAGAAGTACTCAATATGATTTCCTAGTCTATGGCAGTGAGGAAGAGCTAGGTTTAAAGCGTTACATGAATGTTAGATTTTAGACTGGCCTAGATGACTCACACTCGCAATCTGGCTATGTGTTCATAGTAAATAGAGATGCAGTGAGATGGAAAAGTGCCAAGCAAGAATCGGGGGCCGATTCTACGACAGAAGATGAGTATGTTGCTGCCTTAGAGGTGGCGAAAGAAGGGGTTTGGATCATAATTTTTCTGATTAAACTCGGGGTTGTTCCAGGCTCGTCCATTCCATTAGACGTGTACTGTGACAATATTGGTGCTATTGCACAATCTAAAGAGCCACGGGCACACCAGAAGAATAAGCACATACTCAGGAAATTTCACCTGATCCGGCAGTTCGTCAGTTCGTCCATCGCGGAGAAATTAAGCTATGCAAGGTAGCCACGGATGCAAATGTTGTAGACCCATTGACGAAGTTGCTTCCACAACCTAAGTTTGAGGCGCACGTAAGAGCAATTGGGCATGAGATGCCTGAGTGTTCGACTCTAGTGCAAGTGGGAGACTGTTAGGAATGATGCCCTAGAGGCTCACATTCTGCCTTGTATTTGTAACCCAGCGTCTGTCTTAGAGCTAGTTGTATGTGTCACTGCAACTGTTGCGGGTGTGGAACCAGATACTTATATCTAGCTCTAGCCAGTTTGTCCTTAGTCGTTTGAGGTTAGGAGGGAAACCCACTGCTGAGACTAATTTGTAAGTCGAAACATGACAATGTTTCACGTGTCATGAGAATGGAGATGCTATCCGCCTTGCATTGGCTAGTCGGAAGAGGTACGATAGCCGGACTGATCCAAAGGTTAGTAGGACATGAGCACACCGTCATATGCTCCAACTAACACAATGGAATCCTTAGACCTCAGGGGATCGCACGATCCGAGTTGTGGAAAAACCGTCTTTGACTCCATCTAACACTCACCATAACTGGGAGTCATAAGGGTGGTCTTGGGCCGACTTCGAAGCAAGCTGCGTGATGTGGATTAGCCAAGACAAAATTTTCCCCTTCATCTCGGAGAGATATTGTCATAGGCATAACCCTTCGGATTCCCACTATTGCATATACGGTGCGCCCCGAAGGAAGGTTCACCCGAAGATATGCCAAGATCCATGAAGCTCATGACGATTTAACAAATACGAAGCCTACAAGGACACAGACTCTTGGTGGAACAAGACAAGGAAGTCCAAGATTAGACTAGATACGAACTCTAACTTGTAAACCAACTCGTATTCGTACCTGAGACCTAGCCTCCTCATATATAAAAGCTAGGAGGGTCCAACGAGGAGGGCACTCCCACAATACAATAGACACCTGACGGTCTAGACAATAGACATCGTCTCTCTCTCGATGAGATTGCATCTAGTCAACTCAACGAGTTTGTACCCTCCAATGATAACACGAGCAGACAAGCAGGAAGTAGGGTTTCCTCTACGAGGGCCTCAACCTGGGTAAATCGCCTCCCTTGTTTGTCTATTAAGCCGACGAAATAACCAGCGCTCTCCTTTTCTATGAAGCACAAGTCCATAACCATGGGCATTGCCAAAATCACACCTCGTCAGATATTCTCTGGACCCTCTCGTGTGATATGATTCAAAAGCATGGCCATGCGCTACTCGATCAAGTGTTGATCGAGGTAGTTCGACTTAGGAGAGTTCAACGAGGAGGGCACTCCCACAATACAATAGACACCCAACAATAGATCTAGACAATAAACATCGCCTCTCTCTGTCTTGGTGAGATCGCATCTAGTCGACTCAACGAGTTTGTACTCTCCAATGATAATACAAGCAGACAAACAGGAAGTAGGGTTTCCTCTACAAGGGTCTGAACCTGGGTAAATCGCCTCCCTTGTTTATGTGTTAAGCCGACGAAATCACCAATGCTCTCCTTTTCCACGAAACACAAGTCCATAACCATGGGCATTGCCGAGATCACACCTCGTCAATTGACGCCGTCTGTGGGAAATCTGAGCGTTGGAATCATGAATTCGACGTCTTACCCTTCATCAAGCAACGACTCAACAATCGGAGACTGTCAGATCTGTTCCGGCTTCATCGATCTACTTCCACACCCACCCACCCTTCTTCCGTCCTTCGACAACTTCGACCAGGAGACTTATCTGATGACCTGATGCTTCTACTTCTGTATCTGGTCGGTCGAAACTTTCTGCCTTTTGGATCCGATCTACTCGGATCCGTCGGTAGCAATCGGAGAGCCTACGGCAACGCCGGTGTTTTCCGTCGGCTCCACTGGAAGGGCAACCTCGTCCCCAACAAAACATCAAGAACAATCATGACTACATCGCGGACCGGAATGATCTCACTGATCTAAGCAACGACATCTCTTTCGGTTCCAATAAACGAGCTCACATCGGCTCCGGCACTCCACACCGTGGACCCGACGGTCGTCACCAATCACGAACAAGAAGACTATTTTGACTCTATCATAAACTGTTTTGGCTCTGCTGGAGATTGTTTTGACTCTACCGTGGCCTATATCTTCATCAACTATACACGAGGGCTACGTTGACTTCTCCCCTTGTTAAATAGCGACCGTAAAGATCATTCGACGCGTACCCACCTTGCCGGATTCATCAGGTAACCGTAGCGTCTGATCCGTGTAGAAAAGCAAGAAGCATAGTGGTAGTGGTCACCTTTCGGATACAGAGGTCAAGACGGGAGATTCTCCAAAGTGCTAGCGTCAGCTTGCCGCTAAATTTACCAGAAATCGAACAAGCAGTATGAGTCGGAACAGCTATCTCTGCTACACCTTGTCCCGTGTACGGAAGCCAAGAAAAGGAAAAGTGCACAGAAGTCAACAGAAGGAAAATAGACAACCTTTCCGTATCGCGTGAGAAAAGAAAAGAAAAAAAAGACCTCTGTCCTCGTATGAAGCACACCAAGATAGGAATCACACACAACAGCTGTACAGGGCCGTCTCCAGAAATTCAGGCCCCGGTGCCAAATACAAAACAGGGCTCTAAACTTTAAAAAATTATATAACTATAATAACTAAAAATACTTTCACTGTATTATAAAACTTTGATTTGTGTTATTTCATACAATATGTAGAAAATATCAAACATTAATTCTACTAAAAGGTATACCACTGAAGCAATAAACTAACCTCGTTTTCTACTAAAAAAGCATCCCGTTGAGCAGCTGCTTGTCTTGTTCTCTTGTTAAGCTATGAAGCATCAAGTAATACTCCCTCCGACCCATATTAGTTGACTTGGATTTATCTAGATTCGGATGTACCTAGTCTCTAGATAAATTTGAGTCAACTAATATGGGTCGGAGGGAGTAGTTTTTTCCCCTAAAAGACATGGTTTTTCCTATTTACAAACTGGAAACAAGTAACATAAATGCACTAAATTACAACATGAACTGAACTCTAGATGCGTCAAGAAAACTTATTAGAAGAAGATTTCTCAAACCTTGATCAGCCTTCGAGTTTGAGGTACGGAGTCTAGGCGTCGGTTGACCAAGAGAGTTAACTGATTTGGGATGGAACTGTGATTGCCAGATGAGGGAGTAGCCGCCGCGTTGATCGACTGAATTGGAGTACAGGCGCTGGGGGTGTTCGTTCGGTGATCTTGGAGAACAGGCGCTCACGAATAGGGATGACGGATCAAATCGATAGATCGGAGGTTTTCTTCAAAGAAGATCGGTATAATCGCAATTTTAGCCGGATCGATCGATCCAGTACAACCTAGGATGCCTCGGCCTCATGCCCTCTCCGGTTCAGCAGCTAAAAAAGGGACTGTCGACTTGGACTAGAGACGTGCGTTGGGCTGACTTTGGGCACAGGCGAAAATCCAAGGACTTGCACGGTGCGCTAGGGCCTGGATGGGGACGTGGCCATTGGTATCCTCATTCTCAGCCGAAAATTATAGGGAATAGAGTGCCTAGCAGGCCTAGGCGTTGGGGAAATGGGGGCCCCTAGTTTTTGGGGGCCCTGTGCGGTCGCCCAGCTCGCACTGGGCCTTGGATGGGCCTGCAGCTGTCGATCAATCTCCGAGTTGTGTAAAATTCAAAGAGAGCAGTGCTACGTGTCCTTCGGAGATATTTGCCCTGGATCCTCCGGATCGACAGCGTGACACGTGTCCCAAAAAACAGTACCTCCTTCCGTTTTTGCTACAAATAACCCCGCTTTTGCTACATGTAGCAAAAAAATGGTTCGGCCCAGAAAATAAAAAAGTAGACGGGGCCTCGCCGGAGATTTCGCCGGAGACCTCCTCAGCAACCATATAGCAAAAAACTTGTGCTAATGTAGCATACCCGACCTCACTGTAGACTCCCCGGAGACTTTCGCCGTTAGACCTCACTGGAGACAGTGTAGCAAAAAATTTACGCTATTGTAGTAAACCGCAAAACGGTGGTAGCAAAAAAAATATGCTAACGTAGCAAAAATAACGATCTCGACGAAGACAATGCCGGTGGTTGCTATAGCAAAAGCAACTTTGGTGAGGATTCGTTGAAAATATCGTAGCAAATACTCTATGCTATTATAGCAAAAACATAGAACATAAATAGGAAAAAATGCTATTATTGTAGCATCACCCTGTAGCAAAATCTCAAAACGCATTCATTGTTCGGGTAGCATTGCTATCCTTCATTTATAGCAACGACGACCACTTCTAATAGCAACGTCGTCCTGCCTGTGTAGCACCGTGCCGGCAGCAGTCGTTGTCTCCAACTCCGACGACCGGCGGCGCTGGTGTGGGATGGAGGCGGAGCAGCGGGACGCCCTCGAGCGTCAGCCATGGTGGGAGGCCTCGAAGAACCTCCCCTAGCCGGAGGTGGGAGAGAGGGGAGCGGCGTTCGGTTGAAGGTTGGGCGCGGGGCGCAGCAGCTCGCTGTAGGCGCGCGCGGCAGGCGAGCGGCGCTTGCTGCAGAGTCCCTGGGCGCGGCGACGCAGCAGCTCGCTGCAGGCGGCGCAGCACGGGTAACGTGGCAGTGCAAGCAAGCGGCACTTGCTGCAGAGTCCCTGGGCGCGGCGGCGCGGGCGAGGTAGCGGCAGCGCGGTCGGGAGTGGATGCAGGCGGCGCGTCGACGGATCTGGAGGCTGTGGTTTCACGCGGAGTCGTAGCGCGGGTGAGGGAGCGGCGGCGCGGCAGCGCAAGCGAGCGTCGCTTGCTGCAAAGTCCCTGGCGCGGCGGCGCGAGCAAGGTAGCGGCAGCGTGGCAGCACGGTCGGGAGCGGCTGGAGGCGGCGCGGTCGGGAGCTGCTGCAGGCGGCGCGTAGGCAGCTGAAGGACATGCGACCTGAACAGCAGAGCGACCGTGCGTGAGCGACCCGGAGGATGGAATCGCGCGATCCCTGGGGTAGCAGTATCATTTACCAAATTCAAAAGGGGCAACTAAGAAAAAAAGGGAGACGCAATACGCGATCGTGTGCGTGTCCGTCCTAACTTCTACCGCTCGTGGAGGCAAAAAAAAATTCTAAAAAAAGGGCCGCATGCCAAATCCTATCAACTGATCAATCCCACCCAGACGCCTGGATTGTTTAGGATCAAAGAAGCTACACACATAGAGCGCATGTGGTGGTTTAGTAAAAAACAAATTTCTCGTTCAATTTTTTTTTATTAATTATATTCTATATCCTATCTACTAATTCATCGTGTGTGCAAGTATGAGTCGAATAATGATACAGTGTGTAATCCATGGAACGAGGACAATCGACTTCTGGACGTGCAGTCCACTCGCCGTTTCCGCTCACAGCTACGACGATACAAAAAGCATGATTCCATTACGACGAGTCCGCCGACTCTCGACTTCCTCGGCGACTACTCATCCGCCACATCGGGTACGCATCCGTGGCATCGAGTCCTACCGTCCATCGGCATCGACTATATCCGCTGCATGAACTCCGTCCAACCGATCGGTCACATCGGATTTCGCGATCGCGACCCACCGGTTGCATCGGCTCCCGCAACACATCGAATCTACACTCTGGAGCTCCTTCCGCTCCAGCGACCCGCCACGGTCTTCAACTCCGATGACTCGGGGGCTCCTTCGGCTCCAATGATCCGCTAAAATCCGCTAAAAATCTTTGGCTGTGACGATTCGCTGAAATCTTCACTTGCAGAGATCTTCTAAAAATCTTCGGTTGCGGTAACCCGCTGCCATTATCGGCTTCAGGCATCTTACTACCGCATCGACTTCATCTATGATAATTACTATTAAAGCTAAGTTGTCCCTCTACTTAGAGTTGATTATTCTTTTTTTTAACTCGCACTCGAAACATTCGGGGGTTGCGCCTTCTTCGAGTAACCTAAGTGTCATCGACTTCATGCACTCAAACACCTCATACGCGATTTCCCGAATAGTTGACTCTGACTAAGTGTCAAATTCTTGAACTCCGACCCAGTTGCAGCCCAACTGACAGGTCGGCAAGGTACTGAGACTAAGGGCATCAGAAAAACAAAAAGGTATCGTGTTATGGTGCAAAAGTGTCGAATCCGATGGCACCATAAAATGTTATGATAAATCAAAAGGCAATATTCTTTACGAGATGCAAGTACTTCATAATTCTCTATGTTTTTTGCAAAAATGTCAACTACATTGAGCTATTCAACCGGGTTCTCCAACAAAGTCGACTAATGTCACATGCATCAACTTACACCAAGACCCGAGTCGAGTACTTATTCGGATGAAGAATATTTCTGAGCATATGCTAACTCGATAAAAAATCAAGACCCGAGTCGAAAAATTCCTCGGATGAATATCATCTTCGCGCACCCGCTATTAATAAAGCTAAGTTCTCTTAACTGAGTCCACTTTTTATTACTCTATTCCACCTGATACTCGAGGGCTCAGTTGAAAAATTATTATATAATCATACTCCGATTCTCGGAGGCTTCGCTACTCAGCACAAACTTAAAAATTCTTCGGCTCCGCCATGAAATACGTCAAAAACACGCTTTGACCCGAGTAGCTGATCCAGCCCAATGGGCATCAGTCTAACGAAAAGGTCTTGCGAGGGGCGAAACCGCTATAGCCATTGGTAAAAATATATCAAGATTCCAAATTACAACAAATTATACTTTCGGCTGATGCATATACAAACTTTACGTAATCTACATATCTTTTTTCAGTATCCCTATTTTACCTACTCAGGAAAATTCTCGGATGAAGAACAACTCTGAGCCTACGCTCGAACGCCATTCGAACGTAGCCTCGGGGCTATTCCCATCGGGAGCGCTGACCGTGTATCCGATAGAAAATGTATCCTCTAACGGAGTCAACGAAAACAAGTTACAACTCTACCAGCAAGGCCCGAGTAGAGAACCTCCTCGGATGAAGATCATATTCACTCACCCAATAGAAAAAGTAAAATCCTCCTACAGAGTCGATAAAATTTTCAAAAATCCTCGGACCGCGTCCGCCATGATAATACGTCTGAATGCCGTGTCCACGACATGAAGATAAGACCATATGATCTATCATGTGCGGCCTGATAACTGCACATGAATGCGCTCTGTCAGTAAATTATCCGTATCCATGATACGATGAAAAATCCTGACGGACGCGTTGGGTACCCAAAATAAAAGCATTGGAATTCAGTATTCGATAAGTCCTCAACGCAACGAACTGAATTATTCTAGTTAAATGCCGAATTTGAGTCCGGGGACTCAAATTTGAAGTAGGTTCATGATGTCTTTGCCCAAGAGCAATTAATTGGTTCCCGATCCGTCGGATGCACCAGAATCATTATACCAAAATCCCCGTGACAAACTTATTGAACTAACAGTTCGCTTACTTGATAGAAAAAATTTCTCCTACGGAGTCGACATAAAAGCAAAGCTACCAGACCTAAGTCGAGGAATTCCTTAGATGATGAAGACTTGATCCTATGCTCGAATGCACGCGTTCGAACATAGCCTTGGGGCTACTCCCATCGAGAGCGCTGGCCGTGCAATAGAAAACAAGAAATCCTCTAACAAGAGTCGATGGAAGATATAATGATGAAAAATAACCTTAAGCCTACCCGAGTGTATCCTCAATGGTTACTCCCACCGGGAGCGTCCGATGAAAATGCCAACATCACTTCAAGAAAAAGACAACTTCATCCATTACATCAGCCAAACAAGGCAGTCGACAAATTCAAGCATCTGAAGAAATCTTCGAGTTCACCTTCCGGGCATATTAAAAATATTTTGAGCCTATGCTCGGAGGCAAGCATCCAAACATAGCCTCGGGGGCTACTAACATAGGCATAATCCTTCAGTGACGTTGGGCCGAAGGAAGGTCCACTCAAAGATATGCCAAGATCCATGAAGCCCATGACGATTCAACAAATACGAAGCCTACAAGGACACAGACTCCTGGTGGAACAAGACAAGGAAGTCCAAGATTAGACTAGATACAAACTCTAACTTGTAAACCAACTCGTATTGGTACCTGAGACCCAGCCTCCACATATATAAAGGCTAGGAGGGTCCAACGAGGAGGGCACTCCCACAATACAATAGACACCTGACGGTCTAGACAATAGACATCGCCTCTCTCTCGATGAGATCGCATCTAGTCAACTCAACGAGTTTGTACCCTCCAATGATAACACGAGCAGACAAGGAAGTAGGGTTTCCTCTACGAGGGCCTGAACCTGGGTAAATCGCCTCCCTTGTTTGTCTATTAAGCCGACGAAATCACCAACGCTCTCCTTTTCCACAAAGCACAAGTCCATAACCATGGGCATTGCCAAGATCACACCTCGTCAGATATTCTCTGGGCCCTCTTGTGTGATATGATTCAGAAGCATGGCCATGCGCTACTCGATCAAGTGTTGATCGAGGTAGTTCGACTTAGGGAAGCCAGAGGGAATCAATTATCACTACAATGAGAAGAGAGTAAACTAGCACTAGGATGACGAAATCTCTCCTGCGGTTTATCACCAATATCGTGAGGCAAAGGGACTTGGACATATCGTCACATTGAGGGAACTTGCGTAAACCGGGAGTCAGCAAGTCTTGCTAGAGGCTGCTACCGATTATCAACTCTTGTCGGGAAGTCACTAAGCTACTGCTATGACTTAATGATTACTGAGTTGTGTCCGGATTAGTGTAAGCCTACGGGATCGCACACGTAAGAGAGTGGAACTAGGCGGATGATGATCTGATTATCACAATCCGGCAAGTTGGACTTGTTCGGACAGGGACACGTGTCAATGGGTTGGACCCACTTTGACTAGGGTTAGAGTTTAGGACCAAGGGACACAAGTGTTGTGTGCCCTCTCCTACTCTCCTATATAAAGGAAGGTGGGTGGTGGTGGACAAGACACGGGTTTTGGATCCAGTGGTGCAAGGGTTTTGATAGACTTGGCAACCACCTTCCCGTCCCGCAACAGCAAGACCGAGACTAGCATCTCTCTTACTATTGTTCCACCTTGTACATGTGTGTGACAACAAAGGCACCACACCTATGGTGCTCGTCGGTGACGTTGGGCGGCGGTGAAGTCGGAGGCGAGAAGGAGGACGAAGCCAACGACGAGGTGGTCCTAGGATCGAGAAGTTCACCAGAGCAGGACGAGACGAAGGGAACGTACAACACCACCGTGACATGCTTCCTCTGCTTGCGCACCTGCCCGTCGAGAGGTACGAGCTATTGCCGTTGACTTTAGCCGGATCTTGGGCTGGCTCTCCAAAGACCTTACCGGAGCAGAAAAGTTTATGTTTTTGGCCTGGCTCTACGCGTTGCCCTACATAAATCACTCTAAGTCCTAAACAAATCAAATAGTAGATCAAGGCAATTCATCTTAACAAGCAATTCAAACTACTACTAGGGTTACCATCAAGCCTAGATTGAGGTAAGGATGAGCATTTTGAAGAGGTTAGAGTTTTGAAGAAGATTAGAGTTCTTGGTACTTCTACCAAGAATATAATTCAGAAGTTTTATAAAAGGCTTTGGAAAAACCTAGGGGTAAGCTGATTTAGAAGTTCTGTCTGGAAAACATAAGGAGATTATATCATATAGATCTCCATAATTTGGTCAATAGAATCTAATAAAACATTTGTTATTGCATGAGAATCTTGGCTCCAGTTTTGTAATGTCAGAACATTTGAGAATGTGAAAAATAAGCCAAGGCAGTTTTGTTAAATAGCTTTTGTAAACCGAGGGGAAGGTAGATGAGTATATCATCTACTACACATTCAGATGCATAAGAACAAATAAACAAGAAAGTAAACACTACATCACTAAACAAGAAAAAAGTTTTTGTCCTCCTGATTTTTGCATTCCGGACAACTAATGTCGTGGTGGTGGCACGACATATGCCATGGATAGGCTAAAGATTGGGCCAATGAGCACTAGAGGAATCCAGGGAGGGATAGTGTGGTGATTCCACACAGAGATGTGTCTATTTTCACTCTATCAATGGTGATTACAAGGGCTCCTTGAGCTGTTTGTGAGAAGGAGACTAGTTCTCTTACTCCCCACTACAATGCTCCAGAGTTCTTCCTAGACAGAAATGATCGATCCCCTTCTAAGGAAGCCTTGGTCCTCCTTATATAGGGGAAACCAAGTTACAAAGTTAGGGCATACATGGGGGCATATCCTTGAATATGCCCTTTGGTTAAAGCTAGATGCCTCTTTATTCTCTTTAAACGGCTAGTCCAGACTATGGACACAATCCTCTGTGAGCTGCTTCGCTTTTGGCGTCAGCTGACATTAGTGGCGTCAGCCGACACTGGCTACATCACCTTTGTCGGCCCTGCCCTGCTGGTCCTTCCCTCTGCTCGCTTCGATCATGCTACAGTGGTCAGTGACCACCTTTTGACCAGCGGGAGATTCCTTCCTTCTCTTGGAAGCCAAGTGGTAGGGAATGTTCGTTTGTGGTACCAAACTTGGTGGGTGAGCGCACCGCGGTACCCGAGTTGCCATCAATCGCGCGGAGGGGCCATAGTAGATTCGCCAATTGTCCAGAAGGGCCAAATGGGGGTGAATACAAATCTAACGGCCAAATGGTCGTTTGAACCGGACGAAAAACGGTTGAACTCAAATACCGCCGTTAGGTCAACTCTTCTTGGCCCGCCATGTCAGTATTCCCCGTTATCTTTTGTGGTCGTGGACTAGCTTACCCCTGCGTGGACCAGATCCCTGAGTGGACGAGATCTATTTCTTTGCTCTGCTCTGGTCTTCTCCCCTGCTCCCCTCCCCATAACATTTGCTCAGCTCCAGCTGCTCGTCTCAGATCGGAGCTCGCACTTGCTCTAATTTGCGTCTCCGCCATGTCCGGTCAACCTCCCACGCCTCTAATCGAAGCTCGCAGCCATCACCGTTGTATCGTCCGCCGTATCGGAGCTTCGCGTCCTCGGACTAATATCTCGCCTCTGTCTAGTCCTTCTCGCACGGCAGAGTGCGTCCCGTCGGGCGATCCAGGCCGGCGACCAGCCTCGGGAAGTTGTGTGCTGCCGCGCACCCCAGGCATGGTAGCCCTGGCACAGCAGTTTGACGACCACGCTCTCATGGCCACCATGCTAGGTGTCCGTCCCGCCGTGTCGCCGGCAGAGTTGCTGTCGGCTTTCAGGTCTCGTTTTGGGATCAGACGAAATGAGGTCAACATTGAGGTATGCGCGGTGCCATTCAATTTTTTCGTCCGGTTCGAGCACAGCTCAGACACCGAGCGTGTTCTGCATTCTTCCCGCTCTTTCGAGTGCTGCGGGAAGAAAATGAGCTTCATGCGTTGGCATCGCGCCTGTGGGTGGGACGATCGCTTGTGGCAGCTTCGTTTCTTCTCCAAACTCGGCTTTGACGACCTCCCATTGGATGCTTGGGATCCGGAGGCCCTCAAGAAGGTCGTCAGTAGCCTTGGCGGCGAGCTGGTGGAAATCGTGCCACCGAGCGACAAATGGGTCATCGAGGTAAAGGCGTGGCTGAAAGATCCTGACGCCGTTCCTAAGATGTACGAGATGCAGATTCCAAGCAGGGCAGGGCGACAGCTTTGCTGGAAGCACCCGCTCATCATCCACCCGGAGGAGGTTCTGGACTCGGTACATGGCATTCAGGGCCCCGAAGAGGCTACCAGAAAGCGCCCTCGTCTCCTGCAGTGTTGGCCTGGAAGGATTGATGGCACAGGACCGCCACCGTTTCATGATGGGGCACACAGTTTCGGTGGGGGGACCGGGCTTGGACGAGCTGGTGGTTCTGATTTCCCTCGAGTGAAGACAGAGCTCTAGTGAATTGTTGTGGAATGTGTGGCTAATGAATTTGTAGTATGGAGAGCGTAGCAGGAAGTTAGCATCGACTAAAAATGTGTAATAGTTTGAATCGATGTAGTACGTGTGTGTAATAGTTTGAAGTAGTATGTGTTTGTAATAGTTTGAATCGATGTAGTATGTGTGGGTAATGAATTTGATATAGTTTGTGTGTGTGTAATAGTTTGAATCAATGTAGTTGAACACCGTGCTTTATAATTTCTGTGAATAACCAAGGACAACCTCATGAAAAGAGGGTGGTTTGGCAATGAGCAATGTCAATTCTGTGGATGCTAGGAAAATGTAGTCCATCTCCTCTTCAAGTACTCCCTCCGTTTCAAAATATAAGATGTTTTAGCTTTGTGAATGGAGCGTATCTAGACATCTTTTAGTGATGGTGCTTTCTAAACCTAGATGAACCTACATACTAAAAGGGGACTAGATACACTTCATTCACAAAGCTAAAATATCTTATATTTTGAAACGGAGGGAGTACAAGGTAGCTACATTTGTAACACGTTGAACTGCAGGACCATTTTGTAGGAAACACAAGACAAAGGAAAAAATGGTTTACAACACAGACAGCAGATGCAAAATCTGTAGTCTCTGGGATAAAAAGATGCCAGTTAACTCGATTGAACCACGACTAGTAATTGAAGGAAATAGGTACTTGATAGTATTTGCTTACAACAGTAGTACTTCCATACAAAAGGGTCTTATACCTGCACAAAAGTGGGCTAAACTTCGTACTAGTTTATAGAACAATTCATCAGCATTTCATCTACAAAAGCCATTCTTCAGTCTGAACTTAACTATTCTACACTAAAGAAACTACAGATCTCCACCAGAAAAGTTGGCTGGCCAATTGCCTTGAGAGGACATAAGTTCTTTGATCATTTAACCCAAACTGATCTATTGCCTTCCCGCCAAACTAAAAGAAATCTGCATCGTTCATGCACGAGCGATTTGCGTGCGCCAGTCCCGGTTTAGTTGGACCATCCGTGCCGCCACAATGATTTCTTTGAAACTGAAATTCGACATCTCCTTCTCGGGATCGTAGGTCCGTGTGAACTCGAACCTGAATTCCGGGGCTGAGCTAATGCCCGCCGCCGGCTCTGGTTGTCGAACAATCCAGCATGCTGAGTGTAGACGCTTGGTCACCGCCACGGTACGGCCTTCGACGATGCGTAGGATGAGCGTCTTTGCCGCAGACGACGTGCTCCCAGCCTACCCCACTGAGGTAAGGTAGTCCGCGCCGAAGCGTGGATGCAAGAGTTCCTAGACCTTGGGGATGCCCTGTTCGAGGTTGTGTACCCTCGGTGGCGGCATGCTCTCATGAACGATTTGATATGTCCCTTGTTCCCATTGCCTAGAGCATGTCGTAATGCCACCGCGCGATTTCTCCACATCGCTCTCTTGGCCCTGCTTGCCGCATCTGGCGCCGACGACGGCGCAGTCGCCACCGCGGCCGATTCGGCACATTCGGGGAAATCATCCGCCTGGCAGGGCAATGAAAGACCGGCCTTGAAGTAGAGCTTCATGGCCCTCCTTAGAGGGGTTAAATACCCCAGTTTCGACGGCTGTCGTGGCGGCGGCGGCAGCGGCTTAGGCGGGGCCATGTTACCCTAGTTGGTGCGGCGCGGAGGAGGTGCGCAAGGTGAACTGTGGTTAGTTGGAGAAGGGGAGTGAAAGACTGACAGTAGGTTTGAACTACGGGCATGCGTGAAAATAACGATTTCCCATTTCCTTAGAGGGTAATAATTCGACACTCGTTGCATTAACAGCTCAATCTTTATTTCCCTTCTCAGCATAAGAGTGCGAACGTATTAAAAAGATCGGTCGTGGCTATCCACCTCATCGGGTAATGTACCAGGACAGGTAGGAGACGGGACCGGGTTTCATTTTAGAAATGTTGACGACTGTGCCCTTATGTTTATACGATATTATTTATATGCCACCATGTACCGTCGAGTGTAGCAAAACCATTGGAAACAGGGGATAACGACGTGGCGTGTTTTATTTTTTTAAAGGGCATCAGAAACAGGGGATGCCGACGTGGCATGTTTTCTGACTAGCGGGCCCACCCCTTCCATCTTTGACGGCGTGCATCCCAGGTTCGAGGGGTGGTGCCGCCCACCAACACATTATTGTGCAATTTTCCATGTGGGACCTGAATTCCGGCGTTGAGCTGATGCCCGTGTCGAACACAGAGAATTCTGAAAGAAGCTACTAAAAATAAATACTTTGAATTCTGGAAGTAATAAATTTAAATACATTACAATTTTGTCTGAAAGGTAATACGCATTCTGATCATCGAAATAATATAAATACAGTAAAAATTTCTACTTCGAAAAATAGACCTGAAAATGCTTGCAAATAACCTAGGATGAATATATGATTCATTCTCCCCTATATATTTCGTCGTCGGCGGCTCCCGCGTGCTGCAACACATGTTCAGAGAACTCTCTGTGTCTGCAGTGTGCTGCCAGTATCTCGTATAGAGGGTAAGACCTCGGTGTATGTTCCAGACTTAAGCCATACATTACAATTGTTGGTTCCTCTTCCCAGGCTTGAACCTCATGATCGTACAGTCTAATGTAATTCATGTAGTATATGCAACCGGGTTTGACTGTGGGGTGTAACCTGGTGTCAATGGAGATAGACCGATTGTAACCAACAAAGAGGGCACGACTTCCAATGTCGCCGACGGCCTCGAGAGAGCGGTTCTCCGTGTCCACCCGGTACAACATCGGTTGACCTTTGGCGAAATCCCCGTTCAACACAAGAAGCAGATCACCATCTGACTCCACAAGGTAAAAATTGTAGGTTCCGCGTACCTGTTCAAAGACTGGGGCCGAAATTATTTTGGCCATCGTGATAATGCTCGCGCGCTGCTCTAACTGGATGTTGGTCGACAAGATGTCTCCATTCTCAAGTAATGCATATACTTCCCCTCGGAATGCCGTCATGCAGACCAGAAGCGTATCAGGAGGTGGCGAATACAATCCTTCTCCAAATGATCCATTGATTTGCCCCGTTGGGGTACTCTCATCGGCCCATGCAATATGATGTGGATAATCAGTGCAAACGAACACCATCGCCCGGGACTTCGTCACGACAACAGATTCCAGAAGATCAGATGGTATGTGTGCTTGAAACTCAGTGTTAGACATATGAGTGATTGGGTTCAGAAGCCGAATCTGGTACGGCTCCACCCTCTGAGAAAGCACGATGACGCCACGAGAAACACCAACGAAGTAGAATCTTTTGGAAGAAGAGGGCATCAGTTAGCACTAAGATGTTTACAATGGAAAATACCAATAAATATCAGATGTGAATGTGAACCTGCGATAGACGTCCATTAGATTTGTCCTGAAGCAACGACCAGTGGCGAGGTTGAGGAAGGTGAAGTCGCCAACGTCTGGAAGTGTGTTATCTATCATGATCCAGTTGTTAAGATGGAATTCGGGCACCTTTAAAGTGCGGAGCCAATCGGTGCAGACTTCCCAACACGCAGCATAGGTGTCGATGTACTCCTCTTTCTCCAGCAAATAGTCGGCGATCTTGCGAAGTGGGTCGGTCGGGAGATCGGCCCAGTTCCTCTTCATCCGGCTACTGGCCATGGCTTACGTGCGGGAATGTTTTGATCGAGGAAGAAAGAAGAACTACCACTGCGAGGAGAAGAAGAAGAGGATAACAGACGAGGGAGACGAAGCGGAACTGCCACTACCAGGAGACGATGAGACGGGGGAGAAGAAGCGGAACTGCTAATTCAAGTTTGGATCAACAGGATTTTTTCCGGAACTAGCGCGTGGACCAGCCATGCACTGCATGAAAGTTTTGATCAAACAGACTGACATGTGGGACCTGCTAAAAATTCCGTGAAGTGCTCCCCGTGCATAGTGCGCTGACAGGTGGCATGTTTTCTGACAGGCGGGCCCGCCTCCTCCACCTACGACGGCGCGCGTCCCAGATTCGAGGGCTGGTGCACCTACGACGGCGCGCGTCCCAGATTCGAGGGCTGGTGCCGCCCACCAACACATTATTGTGCAATTTTCCATGCTTTGTCGCAACGAGCTCCGCTCCGCTCCTCTCCTCTGCTCCTGTCGCCGCCACTCCGCTCAGTCGTGCACCGCTCTCGTCGTCCCCTTGGGTCATCGTCCTCCCGCCCTCCCCTCCCTGCCATCCCCTCACGTCCCCTCCCCTCCCCTTCCTGCCCTGTCTCCTTGCCGCCGCCCACCGCCCAGACACGTCTGGAAACGAAACCCGAGAGTCGGCCGTTAGGTTAGGGGCCCAACGACGCTGGTGATCCGGATCCCGCTCGAAGATGGATCCTACGAGGCTTGAGAGCACGGATATGGGTCCTGCACGGCTGGAGAGCACGGAATCTCCTTCAAGTGTGGAGAGCACAGAGGACAATGAAACGGGGGAGAGGTAGCGGGGTGCAGAGCTTTGGAGGTATGGAGCCCGGAGGAGGTGTCGTGCGTCCACATTGAAAGGTAAGAACTTTGATTCCTTATCTGCATACCCCAATTAGCGTTTATAGTCCCGTGGTGATGCCAAGGATATGGGTTGGTAACCGTAGGACGTTTGTACAGCTTGTCCTTGAGCATGATGCTTTGTCAAGCGAGCATGAAGGCACTGAAATGTGTGGCGGTGCGGATGATGATGAGAAAGCATATCCAGACATGGCTGCTGACCCTGATAGGATGGAGAGTATGGAATATTTGGTTGATTCAAACTTTGAGCCTGACTATGGGACTGATGAGGAAGAGGAATGTGAAGATGTGGAAATGGGATGTAGATACGACGACGAAGACGTGCATAGGCCAGTGATACACTTTGATAGGGACAATCCTACAATTGATGAGGGGACTGTCTTTGATAATGTGGAGGACTGCAGATATGCAGTTGCAACCTATGCAATCAAAGTTGGGTTCGAATTTATCATTGAAAAGAGCGACCAAAAGAGATTTAGGGTGCACTATAGGGAAAGTAATGTGTGTAAATGGAGATTACATGCATCTCCAATGCGGGGTGGACACCCATTTCAGGTTGCAATAGCTACATTTAGTTTCAGTCTTTCTCATATTTATTCTGCTGATAACTAGCTTTGAATTATTTGGATTCTTATCGAATGCAGATCAAAGTAAACACGAAGGAACACAACTGCCCTAATACTTCTTTAAGTGGTAAAATTAGACCAGCGACTACCAAGTGGATTGCTGCTACTGTACTTGACTGGGTGAGGCAGGATCATAACATTGGACCAGCTGAACTCAGAGCAAAGATTTTTAGCAAAAAGTGTAACGTTCTGATTCATTATCACAGAGTCTTTGATGGGAAGGAGATGACTCTAGACTTCATCCAAGGCAAGTGGAATGACAGTTTTCATATGTTGTATAGTTTCAAAGCTCAGGTAGAGAAAACATCACCTGGTAGTGTTGTTGGCATCGATTACGAGGTTGTGAAAGGGAGAGAAAAGGTCTCGAGGGGGGTCAGGTATAAGCAGGCAGATAAGATATGCTTCAGGAGATGTTTTGTCTGCCTAAAGGCATGTGGAAGGTGTTCCTAGACGGCTGCAGGCCATACTTGGCAATAGGCGCAACTTCTTTAATAGGGAAGTTCAGGGGACATGTTGCTTCTACTTGTGCTTTGGACGCGCATAATTGGCTTCTACCCATAGCTAATGCTGTTCTTGAGGGTGAATCAAATGAAAGCTGGACATGGTTCATGTAGAGACTACGGGAAGTAATTGGTCACCCTGAAGGCTTGGGGATACACACCGGTGCATCCGAGGGTCTTGAGAATGTTGTTGATGATGTGTTTGCTGGGGTTGAGCATAGGGAATGCATGCGGCACCTCGCTACTAACTTCACGAAGAAGTTCGAAGGAAAGATCTTTGAAGAGGACTTGTGGCGATCAGCATACACATACATCCCAAGCACGCATGCTACTTACTTGCAGAACATGTATGTAGTTCCAAAGGTGAAAAAATACCTTGAGGAACAACACACCAAGCTATGGGCCAGAAGCAAGTTTGGTGAGTTAAGCAAGGTGGATTTTGTATGCAATAATTTGGCAGAGAGTTTCAATGATAAGATTTCGGGCATAAAGACACTTGGAATTGTTATTTTGTTAGATGCAATAAGACAGTGCATAATGGTGAAGATAGATTTAAGGCAAAGAATTTGTGCAAGAAAATTTTTAGGCCATAAAATAGTTCCAAAGGTGGTTATGTTACTGAATGCAAGAACCAGGGCAATGAGAACGATAAAGATGAGGGTGGTCAGAATTTCCAGAACATTGGCTGAGGTTTATGCAGAATACAAGCATGGAAGTGAACGGAGGTACACTGTAGACATTGGAAACAAGACTTGTTCATGCAGGTAGTGGCAGATTACTGGTCTGCCATGTCACCATGCAATTTACTTCATCTTAAAGCTTAGAGGTAACGGAGCTAAAATAGAGAACTATGTTGACAACTATTTCTCCGTGGACAAGTTTGTTGCAACTTATGCAAGAATACATACCACCTATGGCCGATGAAAATGACTGGGAGATTGTTGATCCAGGGTTCAAACTTCAACCACCAGTTCTTAGGAGGCCACCTGGGAGGCCTAGAAAGCTAAGGATCATAGCCTCCACCGATAAAGGTCCAAGGCTTGGTGCTAGGAAAAGGAAATGCGGATGTTGTGGCAGATTCGGTCATATCAAGAGGTTGTGCAAAAACCCAGTTACACATGCTATTGTCCCTGTGTACACCCCGGTGACAAAAAATGAGGCTTCTCAGCCAGAACTGGCGGAAGAGCAGCGCGAAGACGGTGATGAGCACTCGGAGGAAAACGTACGTAAGCAGCCAATTTATGAAGAAGTGGAGGTGCCAATTTATAAAAAGAAACAAAAGGGTAAGCGGAATAGGGAGGAAAGGGCAAATAATGGAGGTGTATTAGAATATGAAGAAGTTGCATGGGTGATTGAGGATGTTCTTGAGGATCTTTCGGCTAACTGCAGGAGAAATAATAAATCCCTGCCAATTTCATCTTTGTACGATTCTCAGGATGAAAGGTAAGCTTAAAAATTGTTTTATTTGCCATTTTATCATTTTTTATCCTCATCAACTGATGCTTAATGCAGCGTGGGCTAGCAGACTAGGAGCAGAAAGATGTGGGCACAGTAACGTCCTATGTTGAATTGTATCATTGAAACTAAACTAGCCGTGTTGTCTTTATTTATATCTGGTGCGTGCAACGTGTCTGTGATGAGGTCATGTGGACCAGATTACATTTTTAAAAAATATTATTACATTAATTTTTTACCTGTGTTTGGACGTGGCTACTAGTTCCCATCTCCCTTGCATTCCCATCTCCTCTGGCGCATTCCAGAATTATGGCTGTGCCATCAAGTAGCAGAGTCAGCGTATTGTCCCATCAGGTGTGAACGCAATGACTTTGTTTGTTCAGAATTTGGTGACTTTTGATTAGTTTGAAAGACAGAGAAACCTAAAACATGTATCTAGACATGTTTTGGGTATAGACACATTTATTAAATATGTAAAAAAAACTAAGTCAGTTATATCTGGACAGGAGTAGTACACTATTACAACACGTTCCATCCCTTCTCCTCAGGCGAACTCCAAATTACGGCTGTGCCATCAAGTGCTGGGAGCAGAGTCAGCGTATTGTCCCATCAGATATGCCAGGGAACGCGCGGACTTTATTTTCAGGATCGGACGAGTTTCGATCGACTAGTTTCAAAGACAAAGACAACTAAAACATGGCCAACATATATAGATTATGACGATAATCGACCATGACTCAGGTGACCTAGATCCAAAGAGCGCATTAAGATACCGTACATAGATTTAATTTGGGAAAATTTGCTACAAGACACCGTTATTTTCTGGCGTTTGCTAAAACACACCGCTCAATTATAATGGTACCTGGCAAAGACACAATCGGACGGTGTGTTGCAGCAAATGACAGAAAATAACGGTATCTTGCAGCAAATTTTCCCATTTAATTTATGCTTAAGTGGCCTTAATCGACTATGACGCTCCCACAGTCTCCATCATTGACGACGTTGTCCGCGTCACCGCCAGCCTCCTCCGCGTCGGAATCGATCCCGATGTTCCCGGCAGCGTTCCTCCTCCTCACAGATTCTTCACGGCGCGCTGCATCAATAACGGTGGAGGTCGTACGCCCAGGCACTGCCCAGAAGCGCTGCCTCTCTTCGGGGTTGCGCAGATCCGGGTGGATCTCCCACCGGTGGGTTCCGCACAGCGCAATCAACGCATCCCGCTCCTTCTTGAACAACTTTCGCCAGTACGCGCTCGTACGCGAGTACCGCGCCATTGCCCTCTTCCGCTTCGACAGCTGGTAGCGGCGCTCCTCGATCTGCCTCGCCAACGCGTTGTCGCGCAAGAGCGGCGCGACAGGAACCCCAGCGTAGCTGAGCTCGAAGCCGGCCAGAAGCCTCGCTAACGGCGGCGCGAGTATGTCGTAGTGGGCGAACATCTGAGCCTCGTGCAAGTTGAGTTTGGGCCTCTCCCTCTCCATGGCGATGAAGGAACACGATCTGATTTTCGGCCCCGAGGTTAAGGGGATAAAGGCAACGACGTAGGCCCAGCGTAGTAGCCACGGCCAATCAGTTCGCAGAACAGACTTCTCGCGGATCGCCCTCGCGAAGGACATCACTATCGTCCACGCACCCCGATCCAACGGCGCCTAACAATCGGGGATCGGGTCTACTAGAAGCCCAGAGTGGTTGTTGGTTACTTCTGCGTCCCGATTGTTTGTGGCCAACGGCGGTAGTTGAAAATAATACACATTTCAATGACACTGGTGGATCCATGTGTGATCTATAAAGAGAACACACATCCAATGACTCTGGTTGTTGTTAGTAAAAAGAACACACATGCAATGACACTGGTGAATCCATATGTGGTATGTGAAAATAACACGCATGCAATGACTCTGGTTGTTGGTACTGAAAAGAACACACATGCAATGACACTGGTGGATCCTTGTCTGGTCTCTGAAGAGAGCACACATTTCAATGACACTGGTGGATCCATATGTGGTATGTGAAAAGAACACACACGCAAGATGACTCTGGTTGTTGTTACTAAAAAGAACACACATGCAATGACACTGGTGGATCCATGGGTGGATCGTGAAAAGAGCACACATGCAATGACACTGGTGGATCCATGTGTGGTCTCTGAAGAGAACACACATGAAATGACACTGGTTGTTGTTACTAAAAAGAACACACATGCAATGACACTGGTGGATCCATGTGTGGATTGTGAAGAGAACACACATGCAATGTATCCAGTTGTTGTTAGTGAAAAGAACATACATGCAATGACACCGGTGGATCCATGTGTGGTCTCTGTAGAGAACACACATTTCAATGACACTGGTGGATCCATATGTGGTATGTGAAAAGAACACACATGCAAAATGACTCTGGTTGTTGTTAGTGAAAAGAACACACATGCAATGACATTGGTGGATCCATGTGTGGTCTCTGTAGAGAACACACATTTCAATGACACGGGTGGATCCATATGTGGTATGTGAAAAGAACACACATGCAACGACTCTAGTTGTTGTTAGTGAAAAGAACACACATGCAATGGCACTGGTGGATCCATAGGTGGTATGTGAGAAGAACACACATGCAAAATGACTCTGGTTGTGGTTACTAAAAAGAACACACATGCAATGACACTGGTGGATCCATAGGTGGATTATGAAATGAACACACATGCAATGACACTGGTGGATCCATAGGTGGTATGTGAGAAGAACACACATTTCAATGACTCTGGTTGTTGTCACTAAAAAGAACACACATGCAATGACACTGGTGGATCCATAGGTGGTATGTGAAGAGAACACACATGCAAAATGACTCTGGCTGTTGTTACTAAAAAGAACACACATGCAATGACACTGGTGGGTCCATGGGTGGATTGTGAAAAGAACACACATGCAATGACACTGGTGGATCCATAGGTGGTATGTGAAAAGAACACACATGCAAAATGACTCTGGTTGTTGTTACTAAAAAGAACACACATGCAATGACACTGGTGGATCCATAGGTGGTATGTGAAAAGAACACACATGCAATGACTCTGGTTGTTGTTAGTGAAAATAACACACATGCAATGACACTGGTGGATCCATGTGTGGTCTCTGAAGAGAGCACACATTTCAATGACTCTTGTTGTTGTTAGTAAAAAGAGCACACATGCAATGACACTGGTGGATCCATGTGTGGTCTCTGAAGAGAGCACACATGCAATAACACTGGTTGTTGTTACTAAAAAGAACACACATGCAATGACACTGGTGGATCCATGTGTGGATTGTGAAGAGAACACACATACAATGACTCCAGTTGTTGTTACTGAAAAGAACATACATGCAATGACACCGGTGGATCCATGTGTGGTATCTGTAGAGAACCCACATTTCAGTGACACGAGTGGATCCATAGGTGGTATGTGAAAACAACACACATGCAAAATGACTCTGGTTGTTGTTAGTGAAAATAATACACATGCAATGACACTGGTGGATCCATATGTGGTATGTGAAAAGAACACACATGCAAAATGACTCTGGTTGTTGTTACTAAAAACAACACACATGCAATGACTCTGGTGGATCCATGGGTGGATTGTGAAAAGAACACACATGCAATGACACTGGTGGATCCATAGGTGGTATGTGAAAAGAACACACATGCAAAATGACTTCGGTTGTTGTTACTAAAAAGAACACACATGCAATGACACTGGTGGATCCATGTGTGGTCTCTGTAGAGAACGCACATTTCAATGGATCCATATGTGGTATGTGAAAAGAACACACATGCAATGACTCTGGTTATTGTTAGTGAAAAGAACACACATGCAATGACACTGGACGATCCATAGGTGGTATGTGAGAAGAACACACATGCAAAATGACTCTGGTTGTTGTTACTAAAAAGAACGCACATGCAATGACACTGGTGGATCCATAGGTGGATTATGAAGTGAACACACATGCAATGACACTGGTGGATCCATAGGTAAGAACACACATTTCAATTACTCTGGTTGTTGTTACTAAAAAGAACACACATGCAATGACACTGGTGGATCCATAGGTGGTATGTGAAGAGAACACACGTGCAAAATGACTCTAGTTGTTGTTACTAAAAAGAACACACATGCAATGACACTGGTGGATCCATGGGTGGATTGTGAAAAGAACACACATGCAATGACACTGGTGGATCCATAGGTGGTATGTGAAAAGAACACACATGCAAAATGACTCTGATTGTTGTTACTAAAAAGAACACACATGCAATGACACTGGTGGATCCATGGGTGGATTGTGAAAAGAGCACACATGCAATGACACTGGTGATCCATATGTGGTATGTGAAAAGAACACACATGCAATGACTCTAGTTGTTGTTAGTGAAAAGAACACACATGCAATGACTCTAGTTGTTGTTAGTGAAAAGAACACACATGCAATGACACTGGTGGATCCATGTGTGGTCTCTAAAGAGAGCACACATTTCAATGACTCTTGTGAAGGAAATATGCCCTGAGAGGCAATAATAAAGTTGTTATTATATATTCCTTATATATGATAGATGTTTATTTTACATGCTAGAATTGTATTGATCAGGAAACATCAATACATGTGTGTTTAATAAACAAAAAGGGTTCCTAGTTATGCCTCTCTTATAGACTAGCTTGTTGATTAACAAGATGATCAAGGTTTCCTAATCATGGACATTGGATGTTGTTAATAACAAGGTCACACCATTGGTGGAATGATGTGATGAACATTCATCCGAAGTATAGCATTACAATCAAGTCATTATGTTTATATTGCTATAACATCATACGATGTAATCTTTATCCTTAGACCGTGAGATCATGTTAATTGCTAACACTGGAAGAGTATCTTGATAACATCAAACGTCACACCATAACAGGGTGACTATAAAGATGGGTTCAGTACTACAAAGGTGTTATGTTGAGGCTCATGGATCAAGAGTGGAATTTGTCAATCCCGATGACGGATAGATATACTCTGGGCCCTCTCAGTGATATCACATTAAGATAGCTTGCAAGCAAGTGATGTGATCACTAGAATGTTATATCACGGGAACGAGAAAAGAGTGCATGTCGGTAACGAGATCAAACTAGGTATGGAGATACCGATGATAGAATCTCAGACATGTAATGTATCGAGAGACAAAGGGATTTAGTTACAAGCGTTAAAGATTCTCACAATCACAGAAGTCATCGTTGAATGTGTAGGAGTCAATACGAATCTCCAGGTCCCGCTGCTGATTATTGATTGGACAAGGGTCTCGATCATGTCTGCATTATTCACGAACCGTAGGGTGGCACACTTAAGAGTTACCGAACACCATTTTGGAGCACATATGTTTCAGACAAAAGAATTGCAAAGCGCAGGAATTGTTTCAATAGAAACCGGAAATTGTTTTAGGTGAAATTGCAGAAAGTGGTTCTGCATGTGATATTGAAATATTGCAAGGGGCTATATTTGAATGTTTTTTCATTAAAGTAATTAACAAAATTCTGAATAAATTTAATAAAATAGTTTTATTAAATGAGAGAGCATTAAATTTGGAGAAATTTAATGCATTTAATGTGGGGTCTTTAAAAGGGAATGTGAAGAGGCATTTTAATGTGGAGGGGTTACCACCACATGAATGGGGAAGGTGAGGGGTCACCCCCCATGCGCCGGCCATGGAGAGAGGGGGCACCCCCTCCTCCTATAAAAGGCCACCCATTCCCTCCTTCATCCACACACCTCCTTGTGAAGGATCTCTCTCCCCCTCTAGAATTATTCCCCCATGGTCTCGGATTAGCGAGATACATGTTCCCGGTGGCATTTCGTCTGGAAGGAGTTGCTGCTTCCACTGGATCGCTGGAGCGAGGAGGTGGAGGTTGTCCGGTGGCTTGAACGTGTGTGCGAGTACGGATGCGCTGCTGAGTTGCGACGCTCGGACTTCCTCACGATCTTGAGATCGGCAAGTGCACGACTACATCAACCACCAGTTCCTACTCGTTAACAAAACTCGTTGTCTTCGAGGGTAAGTTCTCTTTGGATGTATGTCCACCCGTTGCTTTGTACCTAGTAGATAGATCTTGGCGTGTAGTTCACACCGTAGGAAAAATTTTGTTTTCTATGCTGCGAACCCAACAGTGGTATCAGAGCCTGATCTATGCGTAGGTGCTTTGCACGGGTAGTACACATATGTTTATATGTGGGCGATGATGATCATGTTATTGCATCTTCTATGTTTTTTGGATATTGGTGGCATAGTGGGATGAAGCGGCCCGGACCAACCTTACATGTCATCGTACATGAGACCGGTTCCACGACTGACATGCAACTTGTTTTGCATAAGTGGCTGGCGGGTGTCTGTCTCTCCTACTATAGTCAATATCTGATTTACAATGAGTTGCTAATAACTTAGTCATCCTCGTTGTGGTTCATGTTCGTAGGTGAGAACGGTTCTATCTTCGAAAGCCCTAAGCCACGTAAAACTTGCAATTGATAAATTAGAGGCGTCTAGTTTACATCGTTGCTGGGCTAGTGTATTGATATGGTATTGTTGTAAGTAGATGTATTATAGATACTCTTACAACACACTCAACGTGTAAGTTCCATAGACCTTGGCCTTACACACAAAGGAATGATAGAGATCATACCACGATGCAAATGATAGAGATCAAATGCATGGACCATATCATCTCACTTTACACATTAGATGTTTGCATCTTATACTGCTAGTTTGGCGCTTTTGGTAGCATTATAAGATGATCCCTCATTTAGATATCAAGATAAAAATGTGTTCTTCCTTAAGTATGCACCGTTCTGTGGATCATGTTTCGAGACATCACGTGATGATCAGGTGTACTCGAATCTACGCTTTCATAGGAACGGGTGTAAGACCGTTTTACACACACGAATACTAAGGTTCTTACTTGGCGAGCCTAGCATGTACAGACATGGCCTCGGAACACGGACCGAAAGGTTAAGCATGAGTCATATAGTTGATATGATGCCCATATAGATGCTCGCCTTTGAAGCTACATCAACTCACGTGATGATCGGACTTGGTGTAGTGGATTTGGTTCATGTAATCACCAAAAGGACACGAGGGATGTCGTTTTTGAGTGGGAGTTCATTAGTAATTGTTATTAGTTGAACTCAATCTATCATAAACTTAGTCTAAATAAACTTTACAAATTCTGTTGTAGATGGCACCACCTGCTTTTAATTTCAATGCGTTCATGGGAAGAGAAACTTGCTGCGGATGGTAGCAACTTCACCAACTGGGCTATGAATTTGAGGATTCTCCTCACTACTGCACAAAAGCAATATGTGCTAGATGCGCCGCTAGGCCCCCCACCAACTCCTGATGCCCCTGACGAGGAAAAGAATGTCTATGTGACTCGTCAGGAGGACCACAACGTACTTCATTGCGGAATACTGTATGGGCTAGAGCCAGAACTTCGAAAGCGTTTCGAAAATGGCAATGCCTTTGATACCATGGGAGAATTGAAAATGATTTTCGATACCCATGCTGCCGTAGAGAGTTATAATGCTACAGAAAAGTTCTTTAGCTGCATGAAGGAGGAAAACAACTCCGTTAGTGAGCACGTACTCAAAATGTCTAGGTACGCCGATAAGCTTATGTCCTTGGGAATAACGATTCCCATTGACTTAGGCATACATCCTGTTCTCCAATCTCTGCCACCTAGCTACAAGAGCTTCATGATGAACTATAATATGCAGGGCATGAAGAAGACTCTTCCCGAGCTTCTGTCAATGCTTAAGACTGCAGAAGTGGAGATTAGGAAAGAACATCAAGTGTTGATGATCAATAGGACCACCGGTTTCAAGAAAGACAAGAAAGGCAAGCACAAGGGAAAGAAGGGTGGCAAGTCTGTTGCCACGCCTGAAAATATACCCCGAGCTGGCCCTAAGTCTGACACCGAGTGCTACTATTGTAAGGGGACTAGCCATTGGAAGGGCAACTGCCCCAAGTATTTGGCAGACAAGAAGTCCGGCAAGGTAAACAAAGGTATATGTGATATACATGTTATTGATGTGTACTTGACTAGTACTCGTAGTAGCACCTGGGTATTTGATACGGGATCGGTTGCTAATATATGTAACTCGGTTCAGGGGCTACGGAACAAGCGACAACTAGCAAGGGATGAGGTCAGGATGCGGGTCGGCAATGGATCAAAAGTTGATGTGATCGCCGTCAGGACACTACCTCTCCATTTGCCATCGGGATTAGTTATAAACCTAAATAATTGTTATTTAGTGCCTGCACTAAGCATGAACATTGTATCTGGATCGTGTTTGATGCAAAGTGGTCATTCCTTTAAATCTGAAAAACAATGGTTGTTCGATTTATAAGAATGATATCTTTTATGGTCATGCACCTATGTTGAATGGTTTATTTCTGATAGATCTCGATAGTAATATTACACACATTCATAATGTTAATGCTAAAAAGATTAAACTTGATGATGATATGTCTACATATATGTGGCACTGCCGTCTAGGTCATATTGGCGTTAAACGCATGAAGAAACTCCATTCTGATGGACTTTTGGAATCACTTGATTTTGAATCATTTGATACATGTGAGCCATGCCTTATGGTCAAGATGACTAGAACGCCGTTTTCTGGTTCAATGGAACGGGCGACAGATCTATTGGAAATCATACATACTGATGTATGTGGACCAATGAGTGTGTCAGCGCGAGGTGGATATCGTTATTTTGTTACTTTCACGGATGATTTGAGTAGATACGGGTATATCTATTTGATGAAACACAAGCCTGAAACTTTTGAAAAGTTCAAGGAATTTCAGAATGAAGTGGAAAATCATCATAATAGAAAGATCAAATTTCTACGGTCTGACCGTGGAGGAGAGTATCTAAGTTACGAGTTTAGCACACACATGAAAGAGTGTGGAATAGTTTCACAACTCACGCCTGCCGGAACACCACAACGTAATGGTGTGTCGGAACGTCGTAATCGTACCTTATTGGATATGGTTTGATCTATAATGTCTCTGACTGACTTGCCACTGTCATTTTGGGGTTATGCACTGGAAACAGCTGCATTCACTTTAAATCGGGCACCATCTAAATCCGTTGAAATGACACCGTATGAATTATGGTTTGGAAACAAACCTAAGTTGTCATTTCTTAAAGTTTGGGGATGCGATGTTTATGTGAAGAAACTTCAACCAGATAAACTTGAACCCAAAGCGGAAAAATGCGTCTTCATAGGATACCCTAAGGAAACAATTGGGTATACCTTCTATCACAGATCTGAGAGCAAGGTTTTTGTTGCCAAGAATGGATCCTTTCTTGAGAAGGAGTTTCTCGCGAAATGTGTGAGTAGTCGGAAGGTAGAACTCGAAGAGGTTATTGAACCTTCTCTTCATGGAATGGCGAGTGGCGCAGCACTGGAAGTTGTTTCGGAGTTGACTTCACCTAATGAAGAGAGAGATAATGATAATGATCATGAAACTCCGAAAGAGGACACTACCGAACCTCGCAGGTCAAGCAGGACACATGCAGCTCCTGAACTGTATGGCAATCCTGTTGTGAATTTCATGGTTGATGAAATGGATGAACCTGCAACGTATGAAGAAGCGATGATGAGCCCGGATTCCAACAAATGGCGGGAAGCCATGAAATCTGAGATGGAATCCATGTACGAGAACCAAGTTTGGAACTTGGTGGAGTTACCTCATGATCGAAAGGCCGTTGAGAATAAATGGATTTTCAAAAGAAAAACTGATGTTGATGGTAATGTGACCATATATAAGGCTCGACTTGTCGCAAAGGGGTTTTGACAAATTCAAGGAGTTGACTACGATGAGACATTCTCTCCCGTAGCGATGCTTAAGTCGGTTAGGATTATGTTAGCAATTGCTGCATATTTCGATTATGAAGTATGGCAGATGGATGTCAAAACTGCGTTCCTCAATGGTAATATTGAAGAAGAGTTGTATATGATACAACCTAAGGGTTTTGTCGATCATAAGGATGCTAATAAGGTATGCAAACTTCAACGATCCATCTATGGACTGAAGCAAGCATCCCGGAGTTGGAATCTCCGCTTTGATGAGGTGATCAAAGAGTTTGGATTTGTCCAAACTTATGGAGAGGCTTGTATTTACAAGAAAGTGAGTGGGAGCAATGTGGCATTTCTGATATTATATGTGGATGACATATTATTGATTGGAAATGATATAGATCTTTTAAACAGTGTTAAAAGTTATCTAAACAGCAAATTTTCGATGAAAAACCTTGGTGAAGCGTCATATATATTAGGCATTAAAATCTATAGAGATAGATCAAGGCGCCTAATTGGGCTATCGCAGAGTACGTACCTTGATAAGATATTAAAGAAGTTTAATATGGACGAAAGTAAGAAGGGGTTCTTAACTATGTTGCAAGGCAAGACATTGAGTAAGACTCAAAGTCCGGCTACGACGGAAGAAAGAGAGATGATGGATAAGATCCCCTATGCCTCGACCATAGGCTCTATTATGTATGCCACGTTATGTACAAGACCGGATGTGGCACATGCTATTAGTTTGACTAGTAGGTACCAATCTGATCCAGGTTCGGAACACTGGATAGCGGTAAAGAACATCCTCAAGTACTTGAGAAGAACTAAGGATATGTTTCTTATATACGGAGGTGAAGAAGAGCTAGTCGCTAAGTGTTATGTCGATGCTAGCTTTGACACCGATCTGGATGACTCTAAGTCTCAATCCGGATACGTATTTCTCTTGGAGCAGGAGTTAGTTGGAGGAGTTCCAAACAACCTGTGGTGGCTGGATCAACGACAGAGGCGGAATATGTTGCTGCTTCAGAAGCGGCGTAGGAGGCGGTTTGGATGAAAGAGTTCATTACAGAACTAGGTGTGGTTCCCAGTGCGTTGGATCCAATGGTGATCTATTGTGACAACAATGGAGCCATAGCCAACGCAAAGGAACCGAGGTCTCACAAGAATTCCAAGCATATTAAACGCCGGTTTCACTCCATCCGCGAGCATGTCAAGGATGGAGATATAAAGATTTGTAAAGTACACACGGACCTAAATGTAGCAGATCCATTGACTAAAGTTCTCCCTAGGGAAAAACATGATCAACACCAGAACTCCATGGGTGTTAGATTTATCACTATGTGAACTAGATTATTGTCTCTAGTGCAAGTGGGAGACTGAAGGAAATATGCCCTAAGAGGCAATAATAAAGATGTTATTATATATTCCTTATATATGATAGATGTTTATTTTACATGCTAGAATTGTATTGATCAGGAAACATCAATACATGTGTGTTTAATAAACAAAAAGGGTTCCTAGTTATGCCTCTCTTATAGACTAGCTTGTTGATTAACAAGATGATCAAGGTTTCCTGATCATGGACATTGGATGTTGTTAATAACAAGGTCACACCATTGGTGGAATGATGTGATGAACATTCATCCAAAGTATAGCATTACGATCAAGTCATTATGTTTATATTGCTATAACATCATACGAAGTAATCTTTATCCTTAGACGATGAGATCATGTTAATTGCTAACACCGGAAGAGTATCTTGATAACATCAAACGTCACACCGTAACAGGGTGACTATAAAGATGGGTTCAGTACTACAAAGGTGTTATATTGAGGCTCATGGATCAAGAGTGGAATTTGTCAATCCCGATGACGGATAGATATACTCTGGGCCCTCTCGGTGATATCACATTAAGATAGCTTGCAAGCAAGTGATGTGATCACTAGAATGTTATATCACGGGAACAAGAAAAGAGTGCATGTCGGTAACGAGATCAAACTAGGTATGGAGATACCGATGATCGAATCTCGGACATGTAATATATCGAGAGACAAAGGGATTTAGTTACAAGCGTTAAAGGTTCTCACGATCACAGAAGTCATCGTTGAATGTGTAGGAGTCAGTACGGATCTCCAGGTCCCGCTTCTGATTATTAATCGGAGAAGGGTCTCGATCATGTCTGCATTATTCGTGAACCATAGGGTGGCACACTTAAGAGTTACCGGACACTAGTTTGGACCACATATGTTTCAAACGAAAGAATTGCAAAGCGCAGGAATTGTTTCAATAGAAACCGGAAATTGTTTCGGGTGAAATTGCAGAAAGTGGTTCTGCATGTGATATTGAAATATTGCAAGGGGCTATATTTGAATGTTTGTTAATTAAAGTAATTAACAAAATTCTGAAAAAATTTAACAAAAGAGTTTTATTAAATGAGAGAGCATTAAATTTGGAGAAATTTAATGCATTTAAAGTGGAGACTTTAAAAGGGAATGCGAAGAGGCATTTTAATGTGGAGGGGTTACCACCACATGAATGGGGGAGGTGAGGGGTCACTCCCCCCATGCGCCGGCCATGGAGAGAGGGGGCACCCCCTCCTCCTATAAAAGGCCACCCATTCCCCCCTTCATCCACACACCTCCTTGTGAAGGATCTCTCTCCCCCTCTAGAATTATTCCCCCATGGTCTCGGATTAGCGAGATACATGTTCCCGGTGGCATTTCGTCTGGAAGGAGTTGCTGCTTCCGCTGGATCACTGGAGCGAGGAGGTGGAAGTTGTCCGGTGGCTTGAACGTGTGTGCGAGTACGGATGCGCTGCTGAGTTGTGGCGCTCGGACTTCCTCACGATCTTGAGATCGGCAAGTGTACGACTACATCAACCACGAGTTCCTACTCGTTAACAAAACTCGTTGTCTTTGAGGGTAAGTTCTCGTTGGATGTATGTCCACCCGTTGCTTTGTACCTAGTAGATAGATCTTGGCGTGTAGTTCACACCGTAGGAAATTTTTTGTTTTCTATGCTGCGGACCCAACATCTTTTTGTTGTTAGTAAAAAGAGCACACATGCAATGACACTGGTGGATCCATGTGTGGTCTCTGAAGAGAGCACACATGCAATGACACTGGTGGATCCATGTGTGGTCTCTGAAGAGAGCACACATGCAATGACATTGGTTGTTGTTACTAAAAAGAACACACATGCAATGACACTGGTAGATCTATGTGTGGATTGTGAGGAGAACACACATGCAATGACTCCAATTGTTGTTACTGAAAAGAACATACATGCAATGACACCGGTGGATCCATGTGTGGTCTCTGTAGAGAACACACATTTCAATGACACTGGTGGACCCATAGGTGGTATGTGAAAAGAACACACATGCAAAATGACTGTGGTTGTTGTTAGTGAAAATAACACACATGCAATGACACTGGTGGATCCATAGGTGGTATGTGAAAAGAACACACATGCAAAATGACTCTGGTTGTTGTTACTAAAAAGAACACACATGCAATGACTCTGGTGGATCCATGGGTGGATCGTGAAAATAACACACATGCAATGACACTGGTGGATCCATAGGTGGTATGTGAAAAGAACACACATGCAAAATGACTCTGGTTGTTGTTACTAAAAAGAACACACATGCAATGACACTGGGGGATCCATGTGTGGTCTCTGTAGAGAACACACATTTCAATGACACTGGTGGATCCATATGTGGTATGTGAAAATAACACGCATGCAATGACTCTGGTTGTTGTTAGTGAAAAGAACACACATGCAATGACACTGGTGGATCCATAGGTGGTATGTGAGAAGAACACACATTCAAAATGACTCTGGTTGTTGTTACTAAAAAGAACGCACTTGCAATGACACTGGTGGATCCATAGGTGGATTATGAAATGAACACACATGCAATGACACTGGTGGATCCATACGTGGTATGTGAGAAGAACACACATTTCAATTTGTTGTTACTAAAAAGAACACACATGCAATGACACTGGTGGATCCATAGGTGGTATGTGAGAAGAACACACATGAAAAATGACTCTGGTTGTTGTTACTAAAAAGAACACATATGCAATGACACTGGTGGATCCATAGGTGGATTATGAAATGAACACACATGCAATGACACTGGTGGATCCATAGGTGGTATGTGAGAAGAACACACATTTCAATGACTCTGGTTGTTGTTACTAAAAAGAACACACATGCAATGACACTGGTGGATCCATAGGTGGTATGTGAAGAGAACACACATGCAAAATGACTTTGGCTGTTGTTACTAAAAAGAACACACATGCAATAAAACTGGTGGATTGTGAAAAGAACATACATGTAATGACACTGGTGGATCCATAGGTGGTATTTGAAAAGAACACACATGCAAAATGACTCTGGTTGTTGTTACTAAAAAGAACACACATGCAATGACACTGGTGGATCCATGGGTGCATTGTGTAGAGAACACACATTTCAATGACACTGGTGGATCCATATGTGGTATGTGAAAAGAACACACATGCAATGACTCTGGTTGTTGTTAGTGAAAAGAACACACATGCAATGACACTGGTGGAACCATGTGTGGTCTCTGAAGAGAGCACACATTTGAATGACTCTTGTTGTTGTTAGTAAAAAGAACACACATGCAATGACACTGGTGGATCCATGTGTGGTCTCTGAAGAGAACACACATGCAATGACACTGGTTGTTGTTACTAAAAAGAACACACATGCAATGACACTGGTGGATCCATGTGTGGATTATGAAGAGAACACACATGCAATGACACTGGTAGATCCATAGGTGGTATGTGAAAAGAACACACATGCAAAATTACTGGTTGTTGTTACTAAAAAGAACACACATGCAATGACACTGGTGGATCCATGTGTGGTCTCTGTAGAGAACACACATTTCAATGACACTGGTGGATCCATATGTGGTATATGAAAACAACACACATGCAATGACTCTGGTTGTTGTTAGTGAAAAGAAAACACATGCAATGACACTGGTGGATCCATCTGTGGTCTCTGAAGAGAGCACACATTTCAATGATTCTTGTTGTTGTTAGTAAAAAGAACACACATGCAATGACACTGGTTGGTGTTACTAAAAAGAACACACATGCAATGACACTGGTGGATCCATGTGTGGATTGTGAAGAGAACATACATGCAATGACACTGGTGGATCCATAGGTGGTATGTGAAAAGGACACACATGCAAAATGACTGGATGTTGTTACTAAAAAGAACACACATGCAATGACACTGGTGGATCCATGTGTGGTCTCTGTAGAGAACACACATTACAATGACACTAGTGGATCCGTATGTGGTATGTGAAAAGAACACACATGCAATGACTCTGGTTATTGTTAGTGAAAAGAAAACACATGCAATGACACTGGTGGGTCCATAGGTGGTATGTGAGAAGAACACACATGAAAAATGACTATTGTTGTTGTTACTAAAAAGAACACACATGCAATGACACTGGTGGATCCATAGGTGGTATGTGAAAATAACACACATGCAAAATGACTCTGGTTGTTACTAAAAAGAACACACATGCAATGACACTGGTGGATCCATGGGTGGATTGTGAAAAGAGCACACATGCAATGACACTAGTGGATCCATATGTAGTATGTGAAAAGAACACACATGCAATGACTCTGGTTGTTGTTACTGAAAAGAACACACATGCAATGACACTGGTGGATCCATGTGTGGTCTCTAAAGAGAGCACACATTTCAATGTTGTTGTTGTTAGTAAAAAGAACACACATGCAATGACACTGGTGGATCCATGTGTGGTCTCTGAAGAGAACACACATGCAATGACACTGGTTGTTGTTACTAAAAAGAACACACATGCAATGACACTGGTGGATCCATGTGTGGATTGTGAAGAGAACACACATGCAATGACACTGGTGGATCCATAGGTGGTATGTGAAAAGAACACACATGCAAAATGACTGGTTGTTACTAAAAAAACACACATGCAATGAAACTGGTGGATCCATGTGTGGTCTCTATAGAGAACACACATTTCAATGACACTGGTGAATCCATATGTGGTATGTGAAAAGAACATACATGCAATGACTCTGGTTGTTGTTAGTGAAAAGAACACACATGCAATGACACTGGTGGATCCATAGGTGGTATGTGAGAAGAACACACATGCAAAATGACTCTGGTTGTTGTTACTAAAAGGAACACACATGCAATAACACTGGTGGATCCATATGTGGATTATGAAATGAACAGACATAAAATGACACTGGTGGATCCATATGTGGCATGTGAAAAGAACACAAATGCAATAACTCTGGTTGTTGTTACTTAAAATAACACACATGCAATGACGCTGGTGGATCCATGTGTGGTCTCCAAAAGAGAGCACACATTTCAATGACTCTTGTTGTTGTTAGTAAAAAGAACACACATGCAATGACACTAGTGGATCAATGTGTGGTCTCTGAAGACAACACACATGCAATGACACTGGTTGTTGTTACTAAAAAGAACACACATGCAATGACACTGGTGGATCCATATGTGGATTGTGAAGAGAACACACATGCAATGACACTGCTGGATCCATAGGTTGTATGTGAAAAGAACACACATGCAAAATGACTGGTTGTTGTTACTAAAAAGAACACACATGCAATGACACTGGTGGATCCATGTGTGGTCTCTATAGATAACACACATTTCAATGACACTGGTGGATCCATATGTGGTATTGGAAAAGAACACACATTCAATGACTCTGGTTGTTGTTAGTGAAAAGGACACGCATGCAATGACACTAGTGGATCCATAGGTGGTATGTGAGAAGAACACACATGCAAAATGACTCTGGTTGTTGTTACTAAAAAGAACACACATGCAATGACACTGGTGGATCCATAGGTGGACTATGAAATGAAGACACATGCAATGACACTGGTGGATCCATAGGTGGTATGTGAGAAGAACACACATTTCAATGACTCTGGTTGTTGTTAATAAAAAGAACACACATGCAATGACACTGGTGGATCCATAGGTGGTATGTGAAGAGAACACACATGAAAAATAACTCTGGTTGTTACTAAAAAGAACACACATGCAATGACACTGGTGGATCCATAGGTGGATTATGAAATCAACACAAATGCAATGACACTGGTGGATCCATAGGTGGTATGTGAGAAGAACACACATTTCAATGACTCTGGTTGTTGTCACTAAAAAGAACACGCATGCAATGACACTGGTGGATCCATAGGTGGTATGTGAAGAGAACACACATGCAAAATGACTCTGGCTGTTGTTACAAAAAAAACACACATGCAATGACACTGGTGGATCCATGGGTGGATTGTGAAAAGAACACACATGAATTGACACTGGTGGATCCATAGGTGGTATGTGAAAAGAACACACATGCAAAATGACACTAGTTGTTGTTACTAAAAAGAACACACATGCAATGACACTGGTGGATCCATGGGTGCATTGTGTAGAGAACACACATTTCAATGACACTGGTGGATCCATAGGTGGTATGTGAAAAGAACACACATGCAATGACTCTGGTTGTTGTTACTGAAAAGAACACACATGCAATGACACTGGTGGATCCATGTGTAGTCTCTAAAGAGAGCACACATTTCAATGTTGTTGTTGTTAGTAAAAAGAACACACATGCAATGACACTGGTGGATCCATGTGTGGTCTCTGAAGAGAACACACATGCAATGACACTGGTTGTTGTTACTAAAAAGAACACACATGCAATGACACTGGTGGATCCATGTGTGGATTGTGAAGAGAACACACATGCAATGACACTGGTGGATCCATAGGTGGTATGTGAAAAGAACACACATGCAAAATGACTGGTTGTTACTAAAAAAACACACATGCAATGACATTGGTGGATCCATGTGTGGTCTCTATAGAGAACACACATTTCAATGACACTGGTGAATCCATATGTGGTATGTGAAAAGAACATACATGCAATGACTCTGGTTGTTGTTAGTGAAAAGAACACAGATGCAATGACACTAGTGGATCCATAGGTGGTATGTGAGAAGAACACACATGCAAAATGACTCTGGTTGTTGTTACTAAAAGGAACACACATGCAATAACACTGGTGGATCCATATGTGGATTATGAAATGAACAGACATAAAATGACACTGGTGGATCCATATGTGGCATGTGAAAAGAACACAAATGCAATAACTCTGGTTGTTGTTACTTAAAATAACACACATGCAATGACGCTGGTGGATCCATGTGTGGTCTCTAAAGAGAGCACACATTTCAATGACTCTTGTTGTTGTTAGTAAAAAGAACACACATGCAATGACACTAGTGGATCCATGTGTGGTATGTGAAAAGAACACAAATGCAATAACTCTGGTTGTTGTTACTTAAAATAACACACATGCAATAACGCTGGTGGATCCATGTGTGGTCTCTAAAGAGAGCACACATTTCAATGACTCTTGTTGTTGTTAGTAAAAAGAACACACATGCAATGACACTGGTGGATCCATGTGTGGTCTCTGAAGAGAACACACATGCAATGACACTGGTTGTTGTTACTAAAAAGAACACACATGCAATCACACTGGTGGATCCATGTGTGGATTGTGAAGAGAACACACATTAAATGACACTGGTGGATCCATAGCTAGTATGTGAAAAGAACACACATGCAAAATGACTGGTTGTTGTTACTAAAAAGAACACACATGCAATGACACTGGTGGATCCATGTGTGGTCTCTGTAGAGAACACACATTTCAATGACACTGGTGGATCCATATGTGGTATGTGAAAAGAACACACATGCAATGACTCTGGTTGTTGTTAGTGAAAATAACACACATGCAATGACACTGGTGGATCCAAGGGTGGTATGTGAGAAGAACACACATGCAAAATGACTCTGGTTGTTGTTACTAAAAGGAACACACATGCAATAACACTGGTGGATCCATATGTGGATTATGAAATGAACAAACATAAAATGACACTGGTGGATCCATATGTGGCATGTGAAAAGAACACAAATGCAATAACTCTGGTTGTTGTTACTTAAAATAACACACATGCAATGACGCTGGTGGATCCATGTGTGGTCTCTAAAGAGAGCACACATTTCAATGACTCTTGTTGTTGTTAGTAAAAAGAACACACATGCAATGACACTAGTGGATCCAGGTGTGGTCTCTGAAGACAACACACATGCAATGACACTGGTTGTTGTTACTAAAAAGAACACACATGCAATGACACTGGTGGATCCATATGTGGATTGTGAAGAGAACACACATGCAATGACACTGCTGGATCCATAGGTTGTATGTGAAAAGAACACACATGCAAAATTACTGGTTGTTGTTACTAAAAAGAACACACATGCAATGACACTGGTGGATCCATGTGTGGTCTCTGTAGATAACACACATTTCAATGACACTGGTGGATCCATATGTGGTATTGGAAAAGAACACACATGCAATGACTCTGGTTGTTGTTAGTGAAAAGGACACGCATGCAATGACACTAGTGGATCCATAGGTGGTATGTGAGAAGAACACACATGCAAAATGACTCTGGTTGTTGTTACTAAAAAGAACACACATGCAATGACACTGGTGGATCCATAGGTGGATTATGAAATGAAGACACATGCAATGACACTGGTGGATCCATAGGTGGTATGTGAGAAGAACACACATTTCAATGACTCTGGTTGTTGTTAATAAAAAGAACACACATGCAATGACACTGGTGGATCCATAGGTGGTATGTGAAGAGAACACACATGAAAAATGACTCTGGTTGTTGTTACTAAAAAGAACACACATGCAATGACACTGGTGGATCCATAGGTGGATTATGAAATCAACACACATGCAATGACACTGGTGGATCCATAGGTGGTATGTGAGAAGAACACACATTTCAATGACTCTGGTTGTTGTCACTAAAAAGAACACACATGCAATGACACTGGTGGATCCATAGGTGGTATGTGAAGAGAACACACATGCAAAATGACTCTGGCTGTTGTTACTAAAAAGAACACACATGCAATGACACTGGTGGATCCATGGGTGGATTGTGAAAAGAACACACATGCAATGACACTGGTGGATCCATAGGTGGTATGTGAAAAGAACACACATGCAAAATGACTCTAGTTGTTGTTACTAAAAAGAACACACATGCAATGACACTGGTGGATCCATGGGTGCATTGTGTAGAGAACACACATTTCAATGACACTGGTGGATCCATATGTGGTATGTGAAAAGAACACACAGGAAATGACTCTGGTTGTTGTTAGTGAAAAGAACACACATGCAATGACACTGGTGGATCCATGTGTGGGCTCTGAAGAGAGCACACATTTCAATGACTCTTGTTGTTGTAAGTAAAAAGAACACACATGCAATGACACTGGTGGATCCATGTGTGGTCTCTGAAGAGAACACACATGCATTGACACTGGTTGTTGTTACTAAAAAGAACACACATGCAATCACACTGGTGGATCCATGTGTGGATTGTGAAGAGAACACACATTAAATGACACTGGTGGATCCATAGCTAGTATGTGAAAAGAACACACATGCAAAATGACTGGTTGTTGTTACTAAAAAGAACACACATGCAATGACACTGGTGGATCCATGTGTGGTCTCTGTAGAGAACACACATTTCAATGACACTGGTGGATCCATATGTGGTATGTGAAAAGAACACACATGCAATGACTCTGGTTGTTGTTACTAAAAATAACACACATGCATTGACACTGGTGGATCCATGTGTGGTCTCTGAAGAGAGCACACATTTCAAAGACTCTTGTTGTTGTTAGTAAAAAGAACACACATGCAATGACACTACTGGATCCATGTGTGGTCGCTAAAGAGAACGCACATGCAATGACACTAGTTGTTGTTACTAAAAAGAACACACATGCAATGACACTGGTGGATCCATGTGTAGATTGTGAAGAGGACACACATGCAATGACACTGGTGGATCCATAGGTGGTATGTGAAAAGAACACACATGCAAAATGACTGGATGTTGTTACTAAAAAGAACACACATGCAATGACACTGGTGGATCCATGTGTGGTCTCTATAGAGAACACACATTTCAATGACACTAGTGGATCCATATGTGGTATGTGAAAAGAACACTCATGCAATGACTCTGGTTGTTAGTGAAAAGAACACACATGCAATGACACTGGTGGGTCCATAGGTGGTATGTGAGAAGAACACACATGCAAAATGACTCTGGTTGTTGTTACTAAAGAGAACACACATGCAATGACACTGGTGGATCCATAGGTGGTATGTGAAAATAAAACACATGCAAAATGACTCTGGTTGTTGTTACTAAAAAGAACACACCTGCGATGACACTGGTGGATCCATGGGTGGATTGTGAAAAGAGCACACATGCAATGACACTGGTGGATCCATATGTGGTATGTGAAAAGAACACGCATGCAATGACTCTGGTTGTTGTTACTGAAAATAACACACATGCAATGACACTGGTGGATCCATGTGTGGTCTCTGAAGAGAGCACACATTTCAATGACTCTTGTTGTTGTTAGTAAAAAGAACACACATGCAATGACACTGGTGGACCATGTGTGCTCTCTGAAGAGAACACACATGCAATGACACTGGTTGTTGATACTAAAAAGAACACACATGCAATCACACTGGTGGATCCATGTGTGGATTGTGAAGAGAACACACATGCAATGACACTGGTGGATCCATAGGTGGTATGTGAAAAGAACACACATGCAAAATGACTGGTTGTTGTTACTAAAAAGAACACACATGCAATGACACTGGTGGATCCATGTGTGGTCTCTATAGAGAACACACATTTCAATGACACTAGTGGATCCATATGTGGTATGTGAAAAGAACACACAGGCAATGACTCTGGTTGTTGTTAGTGAAAAGAACACACATGCAATGACACTGGTGGGTCCATAGGTGGTAAGTGAGACGAACACACATGCAAAATGACTCTGGTTGTTGTTACTAAAAAGAACACACATGCAATGACACTGGTGGATCCATAGGTGGTATGTGAAAATAACACACATGCAAAATGACTCTGGTTGTTGTTACTAAAAAGAACACACATGCAATGACACTGGTGGATCCATAGGTGCTATGTGAAAATAACACACATGCAAAATGACTCTGGTTGTTGTTACTAAAAAGAACATACATGCAATGACACTGGTGGATCCATGGCTGGATTGTGAAAAGAGCACACATGCAATGACACTGGTGGATCCATATGTGGTATGTGAAAGAAACACACATGCAATGACTCTGGTTGTTGTTACTGAAAAGAACATACATGCAATGACACTGGTGGATCCTTGTGTGGTCTCTGAAGAGAGCACACATTTCAATGTTGTTGTTGTTAGTAAAAAGAACACACATGCAAGGACACTGGTGGATCCATGTGTGTTCTCTGAAGAGAACACACATGCAATGACACTGGTTGTTGTTACTAAAAAGAACACACATGCAATGACACTAGTGGATCCATGTGTGGATTGTGAAGAGAACACACATGCAATGACACTGGTGTATCCATAGGTGGTATGTGAAAAGAACACACATGCAAAATGACTGGTTGTTGTTACTAAAAAGGACACACATGCAATGACACTGGTGGATCCATGTGTGGTCTGTGTAGAGAACACACATTTCAATGACACTAGTGGATCCATATGTGGTATGTGAAAAGAACACACATGCAATGACTCTGGTTGTTGTTAGTGAAAAGAACACACATGCAATGACACTGGTGGGTCCATAGGTAGTACGTGAGAAGAACACACATGCAAAATGACTCTGGTTGTTGTTACTAAAAAGAACAAATATGCAATGACACTGGTGGATCCATATGTGGTATGTGAAAAGAACACACATGTAATGACTCTGGTTGTTGTTACTGAAAAGAACACACATGCAGTGACACTGGTGGATCCATGTGTGGTCTCTGAAGAGAACACACATGCAATGACACCGGTTGTTGTTACTAAAAAGAAAACACATGTAATGACACTGGTGGATCCATGTGTGGATTGTGAAGAGGACACACATGCAATGACACTGGTGGATCCATAGGTGGTATGTGAAAAGAACACACATGCAAAATGACTGGTTGTTGTTACTAAAAAGAACACACATGCAATGACACTGGTGGATCCATGTGTGGTCTCTGTAGAGAACACACATTTCAATGACACTCGTGGACCTATATGTGGTATGTGAAAAGAACGCACATGCAATGACTCTGGTTGTTGTTAGTGAAAAGAACACACATGCAATGATAGTGGTGGATCCATAGGTGGTATGTGAGAAGAACACACATGCAAAATGACTCTGGTTGTTGTTACTAAAAAGAACACACATGCAATGACACTGGTGGATCCATAGGTGGATTATGAAATGAACACATATGTAATGACACTGGTGGATCCATAGGTGGTATGTGAGAAGAACACACATTTCAATGACTCTGGTTGTTGTTACTAAAAAGAACACACATGTAATGACACTGGTGGATCCATAGGTGGTATTTGAAGAGAACACACATGCAAAATGACTCTGGTTGTTGTTACTAAAAAGAACACACATACAATGACACTGGTGGATCCATGGGTGGATTGTGAAAAGAACACACATGCAATCACACTGGTGGATCCATAGGTGGTATGTGAAAAGAACACACATGCAAAATGACTCTAGTTGTTACGAAAAAGAACACACATGCAATGACACTGGTGGGACATGTGTGGTCTCTGTAGAGAACACACATTTCAATCACATTGAAGGATCCATATGTGGTATGTGAAAAGAACACACATGCAATGACACTGGTTGTCATTAGTGAAAAGAACACACATGCAATGACACTGGTGGATCCATAGGTGGTATGTGAGAAGAACACACATGCAAAATGACTCTGGTTGTTGTTACTAAAAAGAACACACATGCAATGACACTGGTGGATCCATAGGTGGATTATGAAATGAACACACATGCAATGACACTAGTGGATCCATATGTGGTATGTGAAAAGAACACACATGCAATGACTCTGGTTGTTGTTACTGAAAAGAACACACATGCAATGACACTGGTGGATCCATGTATGGTCTCAGAAGAGAGCACACATTTCAATGACTCTTGTTGTTGTTAGTAAAAAGAACACACATGCAATGACACTGGTGGATCCATGTGTGGTATGTGAAGAGAACACACATGCAAAATGACTCTGGTTGTTGTTACTAAAAAGAACACACATGCAATGACACTGGTGGATCCATAGGTGGATTATGAAATCAACACACATGCAATGACACTGGTGGATCCATAGGTGGTATGTGAGAAGAACACACATTTCAATGACTCTGGTTGTTGTCAGTAAAAAGAACACACATGCAATGACACTGGTGGATCCATAGGTGGTATGTGAAGAGAACACACATGCAAAATGACTCTGGCTGTTGTTACTAAAAAGAACACACATGCAATGACACTGGTGGATCCATGGGTGGATTGTGAAAAGAACACACATGCAATGACACTGGTGGATCCATAGGTGGTATGTGAAAAGAACACACATGCAAAATGACTCTAGTTGTTGTTACTAAAAAGAACACACATGCAATGACACTGGTGGATCCATGGGTGCATTGTGTAGAGAACACACATTTCAATGACACTGGTGGATCCATATGTGGTATGTGAAAAGAACACACAGGAAATGACTCTGGTTGTTGTTAGTGAAAAGAACACACATGCAATGACACTGGTGGATCCATGTGTGGGCTCTGAAGAGAGCACACATTTCAATGACTCTTGTTGTTGTTAGTAAAAAGAACACACATGCAATGACACTGGTGGATCCATGTGTGGTCTCTGAAGAGAACACACATGCAATGACACTGGTTGTTGTTACTAAAAAGACACACATGCAATCACACTGGTGGATCCATGTGTGGATTGTGAAGAGAACACACATTCAATGACACTGGTGGATCCATAGCTAGTATGTGAAAAGAACACACATGCAAAATGACTGGTTGTTGTTACTAAAAAGAACACACATGCAATGACACTGGTGGATCCATGTGTGGTCTCTGTAGAGAACACACATTTCAATGACACTGGTGGATCCATATGTGGTATGTGAAAAGAACACACATGCAATGACTCTGGTTGTTGTTACTGAAAATAACACACATGCAATGACACTGGTGGATCCATGTGTGGTCTCTGAAGAGAGCACACATTTCAAAGACTCTTGTTGTTGTTAGTAAAAAGAACACACATGCAATGACACTACTGGATCCATGTGTGGTCGCTAAAGAGAACACACATGCAATGACACTAGTTGTTGTTACTAAAAAGAACACACATGCAATGACACTGGTGGATCCATGTGTAGATTGTGAAGAGAACACACATGCAAAGACACTGGTGGATCCATAGGTGGTATGTGAAAAGAACACACATGCAAAATGACTGCATGTTGTTACTAAAAAGAACACACATGCAATGACACTGGTGGATCCATGTGTGGTCTCTGTAGAGAACAGACATTTCAATGACACTAGTGGATCCATATGTGGTATGTGAAAAGAACACTCATGCAATGACTCTGGTTGTTAGTGAAAAGAACACACATGCAATGACACTGGTGGGTCCATAGGTGGTATGTGAGAAGAACACACATGCAAAATGACTCTGGTTGTTGTTACTAAAAAGAACACACATGCAATGACACTGGTGGATCCATAGGTGGTATGTGAAAATAAAACACATGCAAAATGACTCTGGTTGTTGTTACTAAAAAGAACACACCTGCGATGACACTGGTGAATCCATGGGTGGATTGTGAAAAGAGCACACATGCAATGACACTGGTGGATCCATATGTGGTATGTGAAAAGAACACGCATGCAATGACTCTGGTTGTTGTTACTGAAAAGAACACACATGTAATGACACTGGTGGATCCATGTGTGGTCTCTTAAGAGAGCAGACATTTCAATGACTCTTGTTGTTGTTAGTAAAAAGAACACACATGCAATGACACTGGTTGTTGATACTAAAAAGAACACACATGCAATCACACTGGTGGATCCATGTGTGGATTGTGAAGAGAACACACATGCAATGACACTGGTGGATCCATAGGTGGTATGTGAAAAGAACACACATGCAAAATGACTGGTTGTTGTTACTAAAAAGAACACACATGCAATGACACTAGTGGATCCATGTGTGGTCTCTGTAGAGAACACACATTTCAATGACACTAGTGGATCCATATGTGGTATGTGAAAAGAACACACATGCAATGACTCTGGTTGTTGTTAGTGAAAAGAACACACATGCAATGACACTGGTGGGTCCATAGGTGGTAAGTGAGACGAACACACATGCAAAATGACTCTGGTTGTTGTTACTAAAAAGAACACACATGCAATGACACTGGTGGATCCATAGGTGGTATGTGAAAATAACACACATGCAAAATGACTCTGGTTGTTGTTACTAAAAAGAACACACATGCAATGACACTGGTGGATCCATAGGTGCTATGTGAAAATAACACACATGCAAAATGACTCTGGTTGTTGTTACTAAAAAGAACATACATGCAATGACACTGGTGGATCCATGGGTGTATTGTGAAAAGAGCACACATGCAATGACACTGGTGGATCCATATGTGGTATGTGAAAGGAACACACATGCAATGACTCTGGTTGTTGTTACTGAAAAGAACATACATGCAATGACACTGGTGGATCCATGTGTGGTCTCTCAAGAGAGCACACATTTCAATGTTGTTGTTGTTAGTAAAAAGAACACACATGCAATGACACTGGTGGATCCATGTGTGTTCTCTGAAGAGAACACACATGCAATGACACTGGTTGTTGTTACTAAAAAGAACACACGTGCAATGACACTAGTGGATCCATGTGTGGATTGTGAAGAGAACACACATGCAATGACACTGGTGGATCCATAGGTGGTATGTGAAAAGAACACACATGCAAAATGACTGGTTGTTGTTACTAAAAAGGACACACATGCAATGACACTGGTGGATCCATGTGTGGTCTGTGTAGAGAACACACATTTCAATGACACTAGTGGATCCATATGTGGTATGTGAAAAGAACACACATGCAATGACTCTGGTTGTTGTTAGTGAAAAGAACACACATGCAATGACACTGGTGGGTCCATAGGTAGTACATGAGAAGAACACACATGCAAAATGACTCTGGTTGTTGTTACTAAAAAGAACAAACATGCAATGACACTGGTGGATCCATATGTGGTATGTGAAAAGAACACACATGTAATGACTCTGGTTGTTGTTACTGAAAAGAACACACATGCAGTGACACTGGTGGATCCATGTGTGGTCTCTGAAGAGAACACACATGCAATGACACCGGTTGTTGTTACTAAAAAGAAAACACATGTAATGACACTGGTGGATCCATGTGTGGATTGTGAAGAGGACACACATGCAATGACACTGGTGGATCCATAGGTGGTATGTGAAAAGAACACACATGCAAAATGACTGGTTGTTGTTACTAAAAAGAACACACATGCAATGACACTGGTGGATCCATGTGTGGTCTCTGTAGAGAACACACATTTCAATGACACTCGTGGACCTATATGTGGTATGTGAAAAGAACGCACATGCAATGACTCTGGTTGTTGTTAGTGAAAAGAACACACATGCAATGACAGTGGTGGATCCATAGGTGGTATGTGAGAAGAACACACATGCAAAATGACTCTGGTTGTTGTTACTAAAAAGAACACACATGCAATGACACTGGTGGATCCATAGGTGGATTATGAAATGAACACAGATGTAATGACACTGGTGGATCCATAGGTGGTATGTGAGAAGAACACACATTTCAATGACTCTGGTTGTTGTTACTAAAAAGAACACACATGTAATGACACTGGTGGATCCATAGGTGGTATTTGAAGAGAACACACATGCAAAATGACTCTGGTTGTTGTTACTAAAAAGAACACACATACAATGACACTGGTGGATCCATGGGTGGATTGTGAAAAGAACACACATGCAATCACACTGGTGGATCCATAGGTGGTATGTGAAAAGAACACACATGCAAAATGACTCTGGTTGTTAAGAAAAAGAACACACATGCAATGACACTGGTGGGACATGTGTGGTCTCTGTAGAGAACACACATTTCAATCACATTGAAGGATCCATATGTGGTATGTGAAAAGAACACACATGCAATGACACTAGTTGTCATTAGTGAAAAGAACACACATGCAATGACACTGGTGGATCCATAGGTGGTATGTGAGAAGAACACACATGCAAAATGACTCTGGTTGTTGTTACTAAAAAGAACACACATGCAATGACACTGGTGGATCCATAGGTGGATTATGAAATGAACACACATGCAATTACACTGGTGGATCCATATGTGGTATGTGAAAAGAACACACATGCAATGACTCTGGTTGTTGTTACTGAAAAGAACACACATGCAATGACACTGGTGGATCCATGTATGGTCTCAGAAGAGAGCACACATTTCAATGACTCTTGTTGTTGTTAGTAAAAAGAACACACATGCAATGACACTGGTGGATCCATGTGTGGTCTGTGAAGAGAACACACATGCAATGACACTGGATGTTGTTACTAAAAAGAACACACATGCAATGACACTGGTGGATCCATGTGTGGATTGTGAAGAGGACACACATGCAATGACACTAGTGGATCCATAGGTGGCATGTGAAAAGAACACACATGCAAAATGACTGGTTGTTGTTACTAAAAAGAACACACATGCAATGACACTGGTGGATCCATGTGTGGTCTCTGTAGAGAACACACATTTCAATGACACTGGTGGACCTATATGTGGTATGTGAAAAGAACACACATGCAATGACTCTGGTTGTTGTTAGTGAAAAGAACACACATGCAATGACAGTGGTGGATCCATAGGTGGTATGCGAGAAGAACACACATGCAAAATGACTCTGGTTGTTGTTACTAAAAAGAACACACATGCAATGACACTGGTGGATCCATAGGTGGATTATGAAATGAACACACATGCAATGACACTGGTGGATCCATAGGTGGTATGTGAGAAGAACACGCATTTCAATGACTCTGGTTGTTGTTACTAAAAAGAACACACATGCAATGACACTGGTGGATCCATAGGTGGTATGTGAAGAGAACACACATGCAAAATGACTCTGGTTGTTGTTACTAAAAAGAACACACATGCAATGACACTGGTGGATCCATGGGTGGATTGTGAAAAGAACACACATGCAATGACACTGGTGGATCCATAGGTGGTATGTGAAAAGAACACACATGCAAAATGACTCTGGTTGTTACTAAAAAGAACACACATGCAATGACACTGGTGGATCCATGTGTGGTCTTTGTAGAGAACACACATTTCAATCACATTGTTGGATCCACATGTGGTATGTGAAAAGAACACACATGCAATGACTCTAGTTGTTGTTAGTGAAAAGAACACACATGCAATGACACTGGTGGATCCATGTGTGGTCTCTGAAGAGAGCACATATTTCAATGACTCTTGTTGTTGTTAGTAAAAAGAACACACATGCAATGACATTGGTGGATCCATGTGTGGTCTCTGAAGAGAACACACTTGCAATGACAATGGTTGTTGTTACTAAAAAGAACACACATCCAATGACACTGGTGGATCCATGTGTGGATTGTGAAAAGAGCACACATGCAATGACACTGGTGGATCCATATGTGCTATGTGAAAAGAACACACATGCAAAATGACTCTGGTTGTTGTTAGTGAAAAGATTACACATGCAATGACACTGGTGGATCCATAGGTTGATTATGAAATGAACACACATACAATGACACTGGTGGATCCATAGGTGGTATATGAGAAGAACACACATGCAAAATGAGACTGGTTGTTGTTACTAAAAAGAACACACATGCAATGACGCTGGTGGATCCATGTGTGGTCTCTGTAAAGAACAAACATTTCAATGACACTGGTGGATCCATATGTGGTATGTGAAAAGATCACACATGCAATGAAACTAGTTGTTGTTAGTGAAAATAACACACATGCAATGACACTGGTGGATCCATAGGTGGTATGTGAGATGAACACACATGCAAAATGACTCTGGTTGTTGTTCCTAAAAAGAACACACATGCAATGACACTGGTGGATCCATAGGTGGATAATGAAATGAACACACATGCAGTGACACTGGTGGATCCATATGTGGTATGTGAAAAGAACACACATGCAATGACTCTGGTTGTTGTTACTGAAAAGAACACACATGCAATGACACTGGTGGATCCATGTGTGGTCTCTAAAGAGAGCACACATTTCAATGACTCTTGTTGTTGTTAGTAAAAAGAACACATATGCAATAACACTGGTGGATCCACGTGTGGATTGTGAAGAGAACTCACATCCAATGACACTGGTGGATCCATATGTGGTATGTGAAAAGAACACACATGCAATGACTCTGGTTGTTGTTACTGAAAAGAACATACATGCAATGACACTGGTGGATCCATGTGTGGTCTCTAAAGAGAGCACACATTTCAATGTTGTTGTTGTTAGTAAAAAGAACACACATGCAATGACACTGGTGGATCCATGTGTGTTCTCTGAAGAGAACACACATGCAATGACACTCGTTGTTGTTACTAAAAAGAACACACGTGCAATGACACTAGTGGATCCATGTGTGGATTGTGAAGAGAACACACATGCAATGACACTGGTGGATCCATAGGTGGTATGTGAAAAGAACACACATGCAAAATGACTGGTTGTTGTTACTAAAAAGGACACACATGCAATGACACTGGTGGATCCATGTGTGGTCTGTGTAGAGAACACACATTTCAATGACACTAGTGGATCCATATGTGGTATGTGAAAAGAACACACATGCAATGATTCTGGTTGTTGTTAGTGAAAAGAACACACATGCAATGACACTGGTGGGTCCATAGGTAGTACGTGAGAAGAACACACATGCAAAATGACTCTGGTTGTTGTTACTAAAAAGAACAAACATGCAATGACACTGGTGGATCCATATGTGGTATGTGAAAAGAACACACATGTAATGACTCTGGTTGTTGTTACTGAAAAGAACACACATGCAGTGACACTGGTGGATCCATGTGTGGTCTCTGAAGAGAACACACATGCAATGACACCGGTTGTTGTTACTAAAAAGAAAACACATGTAATGACACTGGTGGATCCATGTGTGGATTGTGAAGAGGACACACATGCAATGACACTGGTGGATCCATAGGTGGTATGTGAAAAGAACACACATGCAAAATGACTGGTTGTTGTTACTAAAAAGAACACACATGCAATGACACTGGTGGATCCATGTGTGGTCTCTGTAGAGAACACACATTTCAATGACACTCGTGGACCTATATGTGGTATGTGAAAAGAACGCACATGCAATGACTCTGGTTGTTGTTAGTGAAAAGAACACACATGCAATGACAGTGGTGGATCCATAGGTGGTATGTGAGAAGAACACACATGCAAAATGACTCTGGTTGTTGTTACTAAAAAGAACACACATGCAATGACACTGGTGGATCCATAGGTGGATTATGAAATGAACACAGATGTAATGACACTGGTGGATCCATAGGTGGTATGTGAGAAGAACACACATTTCAATGACTCTGGTTGTTGTTACTAAAAAGAACACACATGTAATGACACTGGTGGATCCATAGGTGGTATTTGAAGAGAACACACATGCAAAATGACTCTGGTTGTTGTTACTAAAAAGAACACACATACAATGACACTGGTGGATCCATGGGTGGATTGTGAAAAGAACACACATGCAATCACACTGGTGGATCCATAGGTGGTATGTGAAAAGAACACACATGCAAAATGACTCTGGTTGTTAAGAAAAAGAACACACATGCAATGACACTGGTGGGACATGTGTGGTCTCTGTAGAGAACACACATTTCAATCACATTGAAGGATCCATATGTGGTATGTGAAAAGAACACACATGCAATGACACTAGTTGTCATTAGTGAAAAGAACACACATGCAATGACACTGGTGGATCCATAGGTGGTATGTGAGAAGAACACACATGCAAAATGACTCTGGTTGTTGTTACTAAAAAGAACACACATGCAATGACACTGGTGGATCCATAGGTGGATTATGAAATGAACACACATGCAATTACACTGGTGGATCCATATGTGGTATGTGAAAAGAACACACATGCAATGACTCTGGTTGTTGTTACTGAAAAGAACACACATGCAATGACACTGGTGGATCCATGTATGGTCTCAGAAGAGAGCACACATTTCAATGACTCTTGTTGTTGTTAGTAAAAAGAACACACATGCAATGACACTGGTGGATCCATGTGTGGTCTGTGAAGAGAACACACATGCAATGACACTGGATGTTGTTACTAAAAAGAACACACATGCAATGACACTGGTGGATCCATGTGTGGATTGTGAAGAGGACACACATGCAATGACACTAGTGGATCCATAGGTGGCATGTGAAAAGAACACACATGCAAAATGACTGGTTGTTGTTACTAAAAAGAACACACATGCAATGACACTGGTGGATCCATGTGTGGTCTCTGTAGAGAACACACATTTCAATGACAGTGGTGGACCTATATGTGGTATGTGAAAAGAACACACATGCAATGACTCTGGTTGTTGTTAGTGAAAAGAACACACATGCAATGACAGTGGTGGATCCATAGGTGGTATGCGAGAAGAACACACATGCAAAATGACTCTGGTTGTTGTTACTAAAAAGAACACACATGCAATGACACTGGTGGATCCATAGGTGGATTATGAAATGAACACACATGCAATGACACTGGTGGATCCATAGGTGGTATGTGAGAAGAACACGCATTTCAATGACTCTGGTTGTTGTTACTAAAAAGAACACACATGCAATGACACTGGTGGATCCATAGGTGGTATGTGAAGAGAACACACATGCAAAATGACTCTGGTTGTTGTTACTAAAAAGAACACACATGCAATGACACTGGTGGATCCATGGGTGGATTGTGAAAAGAACACACATGCAATGACACTGGTGGATCCATAGGTGGTATGTGAAAAGAACACACATGCAAAATGACTCTGGTTGTTACTAAAAAGAACACACATGCAATGACACTGGTGGATCCATGTGTGGTCTTTGTAGAGAACACACATTTCAATCACATTGTTGGATCCACATGTGGTATGTGAAAAGAACACACATGCAATGACTCTAGTTGTTGTTAGTGAAAAGAACACACATGCAATGACACTGGTGGATCCATGTGTGGTCTCTGAAGAGAGCACATATTTCAATGACTCTTGTTGTTGTTAGTAAAAAGAACACACATGCAATGACATTGGTGGATCCATGTGTGGTCTCTGAAGAGAACACACTTGCAATGACAATGGTTGTTGTTACTAAAAAGAACACACATCCAATGACACTGGTGGATCCATGTGTGGATTGTGAAAAGAGCACACATGCAATGACACTGGTGGATCCATATGTGCTATGTGAAAAGAACACACATGCAAAATGACTCTGGTTGTTGTTAGTGAAAAGATTACACATGCAATGACACTGGTGGATCCATAGGTTGATTATGAAATGAACACACATACAATGACACTGGTGGATCCATAGGTGGTATATGAGAAGAACACACATGCAAAATGAGACTGGTTGTTGTTACTAAAAAGAACACACATGCAATGACGCTGGTGGATCCATGTGTGGTCTCTGTAAAGAACAAACATTTCAATGACACTGGTGGATCCATATGTGGTATGTGAAAAGATCACACATGCAATGAAACTAGTTGTTGTTAGTGAAAATAACACACATGCAATGACACTGGTGGATCCATAGGTGGTATGTGAGATGAACACACATGCAAAATGACTCTGGTTGTTGTTCCTAAAAAGAACACACATGCAATGACACTGGTGGATCCATAGGTGGATAATGAAATGAACACACATGCAGTGACACTGGTGGATCCATATGTGGTATGTGAAAAGAACACACATGCAATGACTCTGGTTGTTGTTACTGAAAAGAACACACATGCAATGACACTGGTGGATCCATGTGTGGTCTCTAAAGAGAGCACACATTTCAATGACTCTTGTTGTTGTTAGTAAAAAGAACACATATGCAATAACACTGGTGGATCCACGTGTGGATTGTGAAGAGAACTCACATCCAATGACACTGGTGGATCCATATGTGGTATGTGAAAAGAACACACATGCAATGACTCTGGTTGTTGTTACTGAAAAGAACATACATGCAATGACACTGGTGGATCCATGTGTGGTCTCTAAAGAGAGCACACATTTCAATGTTGTTGTTGTTAGTAAAAAGAACACACATGCAATGACACTGGTGGATCCATGTGTGTTCTCTGAAGAGAACACACATGCAATGACACTCGTTGTTGTTACTAAAAAGAACACACGTGCAATGACACTAGTGGATCCATGTGTGGATTGTGAAGAGAACACACATGCAATGACACTGGTGGATCCATAGGTGGTATGTGAAAAGAACACACATGCAAAATGACTGGTTGTTGTTACTAAAAAGGACACACATGCAATGACACTGGTGGATCCATGTGTGGTCTGTGTAGAGAACACACATTTCAATGACACTAGTGGATCCATATGTGGTATGTGAAAAGAACACACATGCAATGATTCTGGTTGTTGTTAGTGAAAAGAACACACATGCAATGACACTGGTGGGTCCATAGGTAGTACGTGAGAAGAACACACATGCAAAATGACTCTGGTTGTTGTTACTAAAAAGAACAAACATGCAATGACACTGGTGGATCCATATGTGGTATGTGAAAAGAACACACATGTAATGACTCTGGTTGTTGTTACTGAAAAGAACACACATGCAGTGACACTGGTGGATCCATGTGTGGTCTCTGAAGAGAACACACATGCAATGACACCGGTTGTTGTTACTAAAAAGAAAACACATGTAATGACACTGGTGGATCCATGTGTGGATTGTGAAGAGGACACACATGCAATGACACTGGTGGATCCATAGGTGGTATGTGAAAAGAACACACATGCAAAATGACTGGTTGTTGTTACTAAAAAGAACACACATGCAATGACACTGGTGGATCCATGTGTGGTCTCTGTAGAGAACACACATTTCAATGACACTCGTGGACCTATATGTGGTATTTGAAAAGAACGCACATGCAATGACTCTGGTTGTTGTTAGTGAAAAGAACACACATGCAATGATAGTGGTGGATCCATAGGTGGTATGTGAGAAGAACACACATGCAAAATGACTCTGGTTGTTGTTACTAAAAAGAACACACATGCAATGACACTGGTGGATCCATAGGTGGATTATGAAATGAACACAAATGTAATGACACTGGTGGATCCATAGGTGGTATGTGAGAAGAACACACATTTCAATGACTCTGGTTGTTGTTACTAAAAAGAACACACATGTAATGACACTGGTGGATCCATAGGTGGTATTTGAAGAGAACACACATGCAAAATGACTCTGGTTGTTGTTACTAAAAAGAACACACATACAATGACACTGGTGGATCCATGGGTGGATTGTGAAAAGAACACACATGCAATCACACTGGTGGATCCATAGGTGGTATGTGAAAAGAACACACATGCAAAATGACTCTGGTTGTTAAGAAAAAGAACACACATGCAATGACACTGGTCGGACATGTGTGGTCTCTGTAGAGAACACACATTTCAATCACATTGAAGGATCCATATGTGGTATGTGAAAAGAACACACATGCAATGACACTGGTTGTCATTAGTGAAAAGAACACACATGCAATGACACTGCTGGATCCATAGGTGGTATGTGAGAAGAACACACATGCAAAATGACTCTGGTTGTTGTTACTAAAAAGAACACACATGCAATGACACTGGTGGATCCATAGGTGGATTATGAAATGAACACACATGCAATTACACTGGTGGATCCATATGTGGTATGTGAAAAGAACACACATGCAATGACTCTGGTTGTTGTTACTGAAAAGAACACACATGCAATGACACTGGTGGATCCATGTATGGTCTCAGAAGAGAGCACACATTTCAATGACTCTTGTTGTTGTTAGTAAAAAGAACACACATGCAATGACACTGGTGGATCCATGTGTGGTCTGTGAAGAGAACACACATGCAATGACACTAGATGTTGTTACTAAAAAGAACACACATGCAATGACACTGGTGGATCCATGTGTGGATTGTGAAGAGGACACACATGCAATGACACTAGTGGATCCATAGGTGGCATGTGAAAAGAACACACATGCAAAATGACTGGTTGTTGTTACTAAAAAGAACACACATGCAATGACACTGGTGGATCCATGTGTGGTCTCTGTAGAGAACACACATTTCAATGACACTGGTGGACCTATATGTGGTATGTGAAAAGAACACACATGCAATGACTCTGGTTGTTGTTAGTGAAAAGAACACACATGCAATGACAGTGGTGGATCCATAGGTGGTATGCGAGAAGAACACACATGCAAAATGACTCTGGTTGTTGTTACTAAAAAGAACACACATGCAATGACACTGGTGGATCCATAGGTGGATTATGAAATGAACACACATGCAATGACACTGGTGGATCCATAGGTGGTATGTGAGAAGAACACGCATTTCAATGACTCTGGTTGTTGTTACTAAAAAGAACACACATGCAATGACACTGGTGGATCCATAGGTGGTATGTGAAGAGAACACACATGCAAAATGACTCTGGTTGTTGTTACTAAAAAGAACACACATGCAATGACACTGGTGGATCCATGGGTGGATTGTGAAAAGAACACACATGCAATGACACTGGTGGATCCATAGGTGGTATGTGAAAAGAACACACATGCAAAATGACTCTGGTTGTTACTAAAAAGAACACACATGCAATGACACTGGTGGATCCATGTGTGGTCTTTGTAGAGAACACACATTTCAATCACATTGTTGGATCCATATGTGGTATGTGAAAAGAACACACATGCAATGACTCTAGTTGTTGTTAGTGAAAAGAACACACATGCAATGACACTGGTGGATCCATGTGTGGTCTCTGAAGAGAGCACATATTTCAATGACTCTTGTTGTTGTTAGTAAAAAGAACACACATGCAATGACATTGGTGGATCCATGTGTGGTCTCTGAAGAGAACACACTTGCAATGACAATGGTTGTTGTTACTAAAAAGAACACACATCCAATGACACTGGTGGATCCATGTGTGGATTGTGAAAAGAGCACACATGCAATGACACTGGTGGATCCATATGTGCTATGTGAAAAGAACACACATGCAAAATGACTCTGGTTGTTGTTAGTGAAAAGAACACACATGCAATGACACTGGTGGATCCATAGGTTGATTATGAAATGAACACACATACAATGACACTGGTGGATCCATAGGTGGTATGTGAGAAGAACACACATGCAAAATGAGACTGGTTGTTGTTACTAAAAAGAACACACATGCAATGACGCTGGTGGATCATTGTGTGGTCTCTGTAGAGAACAAAAATTTCAATGACACTGGTGGATACATATGTGGTATGTGAAAAGATCACACATGCAATGAAACTAGTTGTTGTTAGTGAAAAGAACACACATGCAATGACACTGGTGGATCCATAGGTGGTATGTGAGATGAACACACATGCAAAATGACTCTGGTTGTTGTTCCTAAAAAGAACACACATGCAATGACACTGGTGGATCCATAGGTGGATAATGAAATGAACACACATGCAATGACACTGGTGGATCCATATGTGGTATGTGAAAAGAACACACATGCAATGACTCTGGTTGTTGTTACTGAAAAGAACACACATGCAATGACACTGGTGGATCCATGTGTGGTCTCTAAAGAGAGCACACATTTCAATGACTCTTGTTGTTGTTAGTAAAAAGAACACATATGCAATAACACTGGTGGATCCACGTGTGGATTGTGAAGAGAACTCACATCCAATGACACTGGTGGATCCATAGGTGGTATGTGAAAAGAACACACATGCAAATTGACTGGTTGTTGTTACTAAAAAGGACACACATGCAATGGTACTGGTGGATCCATGTGTGGTCTGTGTAGAGAACACACATTTTAATGACACTAGTGGATCCATATGTGGTATGTGAAAAGAACACACATGCAATGACTCTGGTTGTTGTTAGTGAAAAGAACACACATGCAATGACACTGGTGGGTCCATAGGTAGTATGTGAGAAGAACACACATGCAAAATGACTCTGGTTGTTGTTACTAAAAAGAACACACATGCAATGACACTGGTGGATCCATGGGTGGATTGTGAAAAGAGCACACATGCAATGACACTGGTGGATCCATATGTGGTATGTGAAAAGAACACACATGCAATGACTCTGGTTGTTGTTAGTAAAAAGAACACACATGCAATGACACTGGTGGATCCATGTGTGGTATCTAAAGAGAACACACATGCAATGACACTGGTTGTTATTACTAAAAAGAACACACATGCAATGACACTGTGGATCCATGTGTGGATTGTGAAGGGAAAACACATGCAATGACACTGGTGGATCCATAGGTGGTATGTGAAAAGAACACACATGCAAAATGACTGGTTGTTGTTACTAAAAAGAACACACATGCAATGACACTGGTGGATCCATGTGTGGTCTCTGTAGAGAACACACATTTCAATGACACTAGTGGATCCATATGTGGTATGTGAAAAGAACACACATGCAATGACTCTGTTTGTTGTTAGTGAAAAGAACACACATGCAATGACAGTGGTGGATCCATAGGTGGTATGTGAGAAGAACACACATGCAAAATGACTCTGGTTGTTGTTACTAAAAAGAACACACATGCAATGACATGGGCGGATCCATAGGCGGATTACGAAATGAACACACATGCAATGACACTGGTGGATCCATAGGTGGTATGTGAGAAGAACACACATTTCAATGACTCTGGTTGTTGTTACTAAAAAGAACACACATGCAATGACACTAGTGGATCCATAGGTGCTATGTGAAGAGAACACACATGCAAAATGACTCTGGTGGTTGTTACTAAAAAGAACACACATGCAATGACACGGGTGGATCCATGGGTGGATTGTGAAAATAACACACATGCAATGACACTGGTGGATCCATAGGTGGTATGTGAAGAGAACACACATGCAAAATGACTCTGGTTGTTGTTACTGAAAAAGAACACACATGCAATGACACTAGTGGATCCATGGGTGGATTGTGAAAAGAACACACATGCAATGACACTGGTGGATCCATAGGTGGTATGTGAAAAGAACACACATGCAAAATGACTCTGGTTGTTACTAAAAAGAACACACATGCAATGACACTGGTGGATCCATGTGTGGTCTCTGTAGAGAACACACATTTCAATCACATTGGTGGATCCATATGTGGTATGTGAAAAGAACACACATGCAATTACTCTGGTTGTTGTTAGTGAAATGAACACACATGCAATGACACTGCTAGATCCATGTGTGGTCTCCGAAGAGAGCACGCATTTCAATGACTCTTGTTGTTGTTAGTAAAAAGAACACACATGCAATGACACTGGTTATTGTTACTAAAAATAACACACATGCAATGACACTGGTGGATCCATATGTGGTCTGTGAAAAGAACACACATGCAAAATGACTCTGGTTGTTGTTAGTGAAAAGAACACACATGCAATGACACTAGTGGATCCATAGGTCGATTATGAAATGAACACACATGCAATCAGTGGCGGACCCAAACAAATTTTAAAGCCCGGGCATACCAGCTCAAGAAGATGATTTTCCATCTAAATTAGCATAAAGCGGCAAGCTAATTAAACCGTCGTCCGGCCGATAAGCCCGGGCAGCTGCCCGGGCAACAGGGACCTTGCGTCCGCCACTGCATGCAATGACACTAGTGGATCCATAGGTGGTATGTGAGAAGAACACACATGCAAAATGAGACTGGTTATTGTTACTAAAAAGAACACACATGCAATGACGCTGGTGGATCCATGTGTGGTCTCTGTAGAGAACACACATTTCAATGACACTGGTGGATCCATATGTGGTATGTGAAAAGAAATCACATGCAATGACACTGATTGTCATTAGTGAAAAGAACACACATGCAATGACACTGGTGGATCCATAGGTGGTATGTGAGAAGAACACACATGCAAAATGACTCTGGTTGTTGTTACTAAAAAGAACACACATGTAATGAAACTGGTGGATCCATAGGTGGATTATGAAATGAACACACATGCAATGACACTGGTGGATCCATATGTGGTATGTGAAAAGAACACACATGCAATGACACTAGTGGATCCATGTGTGGTCTCAGAAGAGAGCACACATTTCAATGACTCTTATTGTTGTTACTAAAAAGAACACACATGCAATGACACTGGTGGATCCATGTGTGGATTGTGAAGAGGACACACATGCAATGACACTGGTGGATCCATAGGTGGTATGTGAAAAGAACACAAATGCAAAATGACTGGTTGTTGTTACTAAAAAGAACACACATGCAATGACACTGGTGGATCCATGTGTGGTCTCTATAGAGAACACACATTTCAATGACACTCGTGGACCTATATGTGGTATGTGAAAAGAACACACATGCAATGACTCTGGTTGTTGTTAGTGAAAAGAACACACATGCAATGACAGTGGTGGATCCATAGGTGGTATGTGAGAAGAACACACATGCAAAATGACTCTGGTTGTTGTTACTAAAGAGAGCACACATGGAATGACACTGGTGGATCCATAGGTGGATTATGAAATGAACACACATGCAATGACACTGATGGATCCATAGGTGCTATGTGATAAGAACACACATTTCAATGACTCTGGTTGTTGTTACTAAAAAGAACACACATGCAATGAGACTGGTGGATCCATAGGTGGTATTTGAAGAGAACACACATGCAAAATGGCTCTGGTTGTTGTTACTAAAAAGAACACACATGCAATGACACTGGTGGATCCATGGGTGGATTGTGAAAAGAACACACATGCAATCACACTGGTGGATCCATAGGTGGTATGTGAAAAGAACACACATGCAAAATGACTCTTGTTGTTGTTACTAAAAAGAACACATATGCAATGACACTGGTGGATCCATAGGTGGTATGTGAAGAGAACACACATGCAAAATGACTCTGGTTGTTGTTACTAAAAAGAACACACATGCAATGACACTAGTGGATCCATGGGTGGATTGTGAAAAGAACACACATGCAATCACACTGGTGGATCCATAGGTGGTATGTGAAAAGAACACACATGCAAAATGACTCTGGTTGTTATGAAAAATAACACACATGCAATGACACTGGTGGGTCCATGTGTGGTCTCTGTAGAGAACACACATTTCAATCACATTGAAGGATCCATATGTGATATGTGAAAAGAACACACATGCAATGACACTGGTTGTCATTAGTGAAAAGAACACACATGCAATGAAACTGGTGGATCCATAGGTGGTATGTGAGAAGAACACACATGCAAAATGACTCTGGTTGTTGTTACTAAAAAGAACACACATGCAATGACACTGGTGGATCCATAGGTGGATTATGAAATGAACACACATGCAATGACACTGGTGGATCCATATGTGGTATGTGAAAAGAACACACATGCAATGACTCTGGTTATTGTTACTGAAAAGAACACACATGCAATGACACTGGTTGATCCATGTGTGGTCTCAGAAGAGAGCACACATTTCAATGACTCTTGTTGTTGTTAGTAAAAAGAACACACATGCAATGACACTGGTGGATCCATGTGTGGTCTCTAAAGAGAACACACATGCAATGACACTGGTTGTTGTTACTAAATAGAACACACATGCAATGACACTGGTGGATCCATGTGTGGATTGTGAAGAGAACACACATGCGATGACACTGGTGGATCCATGTGTGGATTGTGAAGAGGACACACATGCAATGACACTGGTGGATCCATAGGTGGTATGTGAAAAGAACACACATGCAAAATGACAGGTTGTTGTTACTAAAAAGAACACACATGCAATGACACTGGTGGATCCATGTGTCGTCTCTGTAGAGAACACACATTTCAATGACACTCGTGGACCTATATGTGGTATGTGAAAAGAACACACATGCAATGACTCTGGTTGTTGTTAGTGAAAAGAACACACATGCAATGACACTTGTGGATCCATGTGTGGTATCTGAAGAGAACACACATGCAATGACACTGGTTGTTGTTACTAAAGAGAGCACACATGGAATGACACTGGTGGATCCATAGGTGGATTATGAAATGAACACACATGCAATGACACTGGTGGATCCATAGGTGGTATGTGAAAAGAACACACATGCAAAATGACTGGTTGTTGTTACTAAAAAGAACACACATGCAATGACACTGGTGGATCCATGTGTGGTCTCTGTAGAGAACACACATTTCAATGACACTCGTGGACCTATATGTGGTATTTGAAAAGAACGCACATGCAATGACTCTGGTTGTTGTTAGTGAAAAGAACACACATGCAATGATAGTGGTGGATCCATAGGTGGTATGTGAGAAGAACACACATGCAAAATGACTCTGGTTGTTGTTACTAAAAAGAACACACATGCAATGACACTGGTGGATCCATAGGTGGATTATGAAATGAACACAAATGTAATGACACTGGTGGATCCATAGGTGGTATGTGAGAAGAACACACATTTCAATGACTCTGGTTGTTGTTACTAAAAAGAACACACATGTAATGACACTGGTGGATCCATAGGTGGTATTTGAAGAGAACACACATGCAAAATGACTCTGGTTGTTGTTACTAAAAAGAACACACATACAATGACACTGGTGGATCCATGGGTGGATTGTGAAAAGAACACACATGCAATCACACTGGTGGATCCATAGGTGGTATGTGAAAAGAACACACATGCAAAATGACTCTGGTTGTTAAGCAAAAGAACACACATGCAATGACACTGGTCGGACATGTGTGGTCTCTGTAGAGAACACACATTTCAATCACATTGAAGGATCCATATGTGGTATGTGAAAAGAACACACATGCAATGACACCGGTTGTCATTAGTGAAAAGAACACACATGCAATGACACTGCTGGATCCATAGGTGGTATGTGAGAAGAACACACATGCAAAATGACTCTGGTTGTTGTTACTAAAAAGAACACACATGCAATGACACTGGTGGATCCATAGGTGGATTATGAAATGAACACACATGCAATTACACTGGTGGATCCATATGTGGTATGTGAAAAGAACACACATGCAATGACTCTGGTTGTTGTTACTGAAAAGAACACACATGCAATGACACTGGTGGATCCATGTATGGTCTCAGAAGAGAGCACACATTTCAATGACTCTTGTTGTTGTTAGTAAAAAGAACACACATGCAATGACACTGGTGGATCCATGTGTGGTCTGTGAAGAGAACACACATGCAATGACACTAGATGTTGTTACTAAAAAGAACACACATGCAATGACACTGGTGGATCCATGTGTGGATTGTGAAGAGGACACACATGCAATGACACTAGTGGATCCATAGGTGGCATGTGAAAAGAACACACATGCAAAATGACTGGTTGTTGTTACTAAAAAGAACACACATGCAATGACACTGGTGGATCCATGTGTGGTCTCTGTAGAGAACACACATTTCAATGACACTGGTGGACCTATATGTGGTATGTGAAAAGAACACACATGCAATGACTCTGGTTGTTGTTAGTGAAAAGAACACACATGCAATGACAGTGGTGGATCCATAGGTGGTATGCGAGAAGAACACACATGCAAAATGACTCTGGTTGTTGTTACTAAAAAGAACACACATGCAATGACACTGGTGGATCCATAGGTGGATTATGAAATGAACACACATGCAATGACACTGGTGGATCCATAGGTGGTATGTGAGAAGAACACGCATTTCAATGACTCTGGTTGTTGTTACTAAAAAGAACACACATGCAATGACACTGGTGGATCCATAGGTGGTATGTGAAGAGAACACACATGCAAAATGACTCTGGTTGTTGTTACTAAAAAGAACACACATGCAATGACACTGGTGGATCCATGGGTGGATTGTGAAAAGAACACACATGCAATGACACTGGTGGATCCATAGGTGGTATGTGAAAAGAACACACATGCAAAATGACTCTGGTTGTTACTAAAAAGAACACACATGCAATGACACTGGTGGATCCATGTGTGGTCTTTGTAGAGAACACACATTTCAATCACATTGTTGGATCCATATGTGGTATGTGAAAAGAACACACATGCAATGACTCTAGTTGTTGTTAGTGAAAAGAACACACATGCAATGACACTGGTGGATCCATGTGTGGTCTCTGAAGAGAGCACATATTTCAATGACTCTTGTTGTTGTTAGTAAAAAGAACACACATGCAATGACATTGGTGGATCCATGTGTGGTCTCTGAAGAGAACACACTTGCAATGACAATGGTTGTTGTTACTAAAAAGAACACACATCCAATGACACTGGTGGATCCATGTGTGGATTGTGAAAAGAGCACACATGCAATGACACTGGTGGATCCATATGTGCTATGTGAAAAGAACACACATGCAAAATGACTCTGGTTGTTGTTAGTGAAAAGAACACACATGCAATGACACTGGTGGATCCATAGGTTGATTATGAAATGAACACACATACAATGACACTGGTGGATCCATAGGTGGTATGTGAGAAGAACACACATGCAAAATGAGACTGGTTGTTGTTACTAAAAAGAACACACATGCAATGACGCTGGTGGATCATTGTGTGGTCTCTGTAGAGAACAAAAATTTCAATGACACTGGTGGATCCATATGTGGTATGTGAAAAGATCACACATGCAATGAAACTAGTTGTTGTTAGTGAAAAGAACACACATGCAATGACACTGGTGGATCCATAGGTGGTATGTGAGATGAACACACATGCAAAATGACTCTGGTTGTTGTTCCTAAAAAGAACACACATGCAATGACACTGGTGGATCCATAGGTGGATAATGAAATGAACACACATGCAATGACACTGGTGGATCCATATGTGGTATGTGAAAAGAACACACATGCAATGACTCTGGTTGTTGTTACTGAAAAGAACACACATGCAATGACACTGGTGGATCCATGTGTGGTCTCTAAAGAGAGCACACATTTCAATGACTCTTGTTGTTGTTAGTAAAAAGAACACATATGCAATAACACTGGTGGATCCACGTGTGGATTGTGAAGAGAACTCACATCCAATGACACTGGTGGATCCATAGGTGGTATGTGAAAAGAACACACATGCAAATTGACTGGTTGTTGTTACTAAAAAGGACACACATGCAATGGTACTGGTGGATCCATGTGTGGTCTGTGTAGAGAACACACATTTCAATGACACTAGTGGATCCATATGTGGTATGTGAAAAGAACACACATGCAATGACTCTGGTTGTTGTTAGTGAAAAGAACACACATGCAATGACACTGGTGGGTCCATAGGTAGTATGTGAGAAGAACACACATGCAAAATGACTCTGGTTGTTGTTACTAAAAAGAACACACATGCAATGACACTGGTGGATCCATGGGTGGATTGTGAAAAGAGCACACATGCAATGACACTGGTGGATCCATATGTGGTATGTGAAAAGAACACACATGCAATGACTCTGGTTGTTGTTAGTAAAAAGAACACACATGCAATGACACTGGTGGATCCATGTGTGGTATCTAAAGAGAACACACATGCAATGACACTGGTTGTTATTACTAAAAAGAACACACATGCAATGACACTGTGGATCCATGTGTGGATTGTGAAGGGAAAACACATGCAATGACACTGGTGGATCCATAGGTGGTATGTGAAAAGAACACACATGCAAAATGACTGGTTGTTGTTACTAAAAAGAACACACATGCAATGACACTGGTGGATCCATGTGTGGTCTCTGTAGAGAACACACATTTCAATGACACTAGTGGATCCATATGTGGTATGTGAAAAGAACACACATGCAATGACTCTGTTTGTTGTTAGTGAAAAGAACACACATGCAACGACAGTGGTGGATCCATAGGTGGTATGTGAGAAGAACACACATGCAAAATGACTCTGGTTGTTGTTACTAAAAAGAACACACATGCAATGACATGGGCGGATCCATAGGCGGATTACGAAATGAACACACATGCAATGACACTGGTGGATCCATAGGTGGTATGTGAGAAGAACACACATTTCAATGACTCTGGTTGTTGTTACTAAAAAGAACACACATGCAATGACACTAGTGGATCCATAGGTGCTATGTGAAGAGAACACACATGCAAAATGACTCTGGTGGTTGTTACTAAAAAGAACACACATGCAATGACACGGGTGGATCCATGGGTGGATTGTGAAAATAACACACATGCAATGACACTGGTGGATCCATAGGTGGTATGTGAAGAGAACACACATGCAAAATGACTCTGGTTGTTGTTACTGAAAAAGAACACACATGCAATGACACTAGTGGATCCATGGGTGGATTGTGAAAAGAACACACATGCAATGACACTGGTGGATCCATAGGTGGTATGTGAAAAGAACACACATGCAAAATGACTCTGGTTGTTACTAAAAAGAACACACATGCAATGACACTGGTGGATCCATGTGTGGTCTCTGTAGAGAACACACATTTCAATCACATTGGTGGATCCATATGTGGTATGTGAAAAGAACACACATGCAATTACTCTGGTTGTTGTTAGTGAAATGAACACACATGCAATGACACTGCTAGATCCATGTGTGGTCTCCGAAGAGAGCACGCATTTCAATGACTCTTGTTGTTGTTAGTAAAAAGAACACACATGCAATGACACTGGTTATTGTTACTAAAAATAACACACATGCAATGACACTGGTGGATCCATATGTGGTCTGTGAAAAGAACACACATGCAAAATGACTCTGGTTGTTGTTAGTGAAAAGAACACACATGCAATGACACTAGTGGATCCATAGGTCGATTATGAAATGAACACACATGCAATCAGTGGCGGACCCAAACAAATTTTAAAGCCCGGGCATACCAGCTCAAGAAGATGATTTTCCATCTAAATTAGCATAAAGCGGCAAGCTAATTAAACCGTCGTCCGGCCGATAAGCCCGGGCAGCTGCCCGGGCAACAGGGACCTTGCGTCTGCCACTGCATGCAATGACACTAGTGGATCCATAGGTGGTATGTGAGAAGAACACACATGCAAAATGAGACTGGTTATTGTTACTAAAAAGAACACACATGCAATGACGCTGGTGGATCCATGTGTGGTCTCTGTAGAGAACACACATTTCAATGACACTGGTGGATCCATATGTGGTATGTGAAAAGAAATCACATGCAATGACACTGATTGTCATTAGTGAAAAGAACACACATGCAATGACACTGGTGGATCCATAGGTGGTATGTGAGAAGAACACACATGCAAAATGACTCTGGTTGTTGTTACTAAAAAGAACACACATGTAATGAAACTGGTGGATCCATAGGTGGATTATGAAATGAACACACATGCAATGACACTGGTGGATCCATATGTGGTATGTGAAAAGAACACACATGCAATGACACTAGTGGATCCATGTGTGGTCTCAGAAGAGAGCACACATTTCAATGACTCTTATTGTTGTTACTAAAAAGAACACACATGCAATGACACTGGTGGATCCATGTGTGGATTGTGAAGAGGACACACATGCAATGACACTGGTGGATCCATAGGTGGTATGTGAAAAGAACACAAATGCAAAATGACTGGTTGTTGTTACTAAAAAGAACACACATGCAATGACACTGGTGGATCCATGTGTGGTCTCTATAGAGAACACACATTTCAATGACACTCGTGGACCTATATGTGGTATGTGAAAAGAACACACATGCAATGACTCTGGTTGTTGTTAGTGAAAAGAACACACATGCAATGACAGTGGTGGATCCATAGGTGGTATGTGAGAAGAACACACATGCAAAATGACTCTGGTTGTTGTTACTAAAGAGAGCACACATGGAATGACACTGGTGGATCCATAGGTGGATTATGAAATGAACACACATGCAATGACACTGATGGATCCATAGGTGCTATGTGATAAGAACACACATTTCAATGACTCTGGTTGTTGTTACTAAAAAGAACACACATGCAATGAGACTGGTGGATCCATAGGTGGTATTTGAAGAGAACACACATGCAAAATGGCTCTGGTTGTTGTTACTAAAAAGAACACACATGCAATGACATTGGTGGATCCATGGGTGGATTGTGAAAAGAACACACATGCAATCACACTGGTGGATCCATAGGTGGTATGTGAAAAGAACACACATGCAAAATAACTCTTGTTGTTGTTACTAAAAAGAACACATATGCAATGACACTGGTGGATCCATAGGTGGTATGTGAAGAGAACACACATGCAAAATGACTCTGGTTGTTGTTACTAAAAAGAACACACATGCAATGACACTAGTGGATCCATGGGTGGATTGTGAAAAGAACACACATGCAATCACACTGGTGGATCCATAGGTGGTATGTGAAAAGAACACACATGCAAAATGACTCTGGTTGTTATGAAAAATAACACACATGCAATGACACTGGTGGGTCCATGTGTGGTCTCTGTAGAGAACACACATTTCAATCACATTGAAGGATCCATATGTGATATGTGAAAAGAACACACATGCAATGACACTGGTTGTCATTAGTGAAAAGAACACACATGCAATGAAACTGGTGGATCCATAGGTGGTATGTGAGAAGAACACACATGCAAAATGACTCTGGTTGTTGTTACTAAAAAGAACACACATGCAATGACACTGGTGGATCCATAGGTGGATTATGAAATGAACACACATGCAATGACACTGGTGGATCCATATGTGGTATGTGAAAAGAACACACATGCAATGACTCTGGTTATTGTTACTGAAAAGAACACACATGCAATGACACTGGTTGATCCATGTGTGGTCTCAGAAGAGAGCACACATTTCAATGACTCTTGTTGTTGTTAGTAAAAAGAACACACATGCAATGACACTGGTGGATCCATGTGTGGTCTCTAAAGAGAACACACATGCAATGACACTGGTTGTTGTTACTAAATAGAACACACATGCAATGACACTGGTGGATCCATGTGTGGATTGTGAAGAGAACACACATGCGATGACACTGGTGGATCCATGTGTGGATTGTGAAGAGGACACACATGCAATGACACTGGTGGATCCATAGGTGGTATGTGAAAAGAACACACATGCAAAATGACAGGTTGTTGTTACTAAAAAGAACACACATGCAATGACACTGGTGGATCCATGTGTCGTCTCTGTAGAGAACACACATTTCAATGACACTCGTGGACCTATATGTGGTATGTGAAAAGAACACACATGCAATGACTCTGGTTGTTGTTAGTGAAAAGAACACACATGCAATGACACTTGTGGATCCATGTGTGGTATCTGAAGAGAACACACATGCAATGACACTGGTTGTTGTTACTAAAGAGAGCACACATGGAATGACACTGGTGGATCCATAGGTGGATTATGAAATGAACACACATGCAATGATACTGGTGGATCCATAGGTGGTATGTGAGAAGAACACACATTTCAATGACTCTAGTTGTTGTTACTAAAAAGAACACACATGCAATGACACTGGTGGATCCATAGGTGGTATTTGAAGAGAACACACATGCAAAATGACTCTGGTTGTTGTTACTAAAAAGAACACACATGCATTGACACTGGTGGATCCATGGGTGGATTGTGAAAAGAACACACATGCAATGACACTGGTGGATCGATAGGTGGTATGTGAAAAGAACACACATGCAAAATGACTCTGGTTGTTGTTACTAAAAAGAACACACATGCAATGACACTGGTGGATCCATAGGTGGTATGTGAAGAGAACACACATGCAAAATGACTCTGGTTGTTGTTACTAAAAAGACCACACATGCAATGACACTAGTGGATCCATGGTTGATTGTGAAAAGAACACACATGCAAACACACTGGTGGATCCATAGGTGGTATGTGAAAAGAACACACATGCAAAATGACTCTAGGTGTTACAAAAAAGAACACACATGCAATGACACTGGTGGGTCCATGTGTGGTCTCTATAGAGAACACACATTTCAATCACATTGAAGGATCCATATGTGGTATGTGAAAAGAACACACATGCAATGACACTGGTTGTCATTAGTGAAAAGAACACACATGCAATGACACTGGTGGATCCATAGGTGGTATGTGAGAAGAACACACATGCAAAATGACTCTGGTTGTTGTTACTAAAAAGAACACACATGGAATGACACTGGTGGATCCATAGGTGGATTATGAAATGAACACACATGCAATGACACTGGTGGATCCATATGTGGGATGTGAAAAGAACACACATGCACTGAGTCTGGTTGTTGTTACTTAAAAGAACACACATGCAATGACACTGGTGGATCCATGTGTGGCTTCCGAAGAGAGCACACATTTCAATGACTCTTGTTGTTGTTAGTAAAAAGAACACACATGCAATGACACTGGTGGATCCATGTGTGGTCTCTGAAGAGAACACACATGCAACGACACTGGTTGTTGTTACTAAAAAGAACACACGTGCAATGACACTGGTGGATGCATGTGTGGATTGTGAAGAGGACACACATGCAATGACACTGGTGGATCCATAGGTGGTATGTGAAAAGAACACACATGCAAAATAAATGGTTGTTGTTACTAAAAAGAACACACATGCAATGACACTGGTGGATCCATGTGTGGTCTCTATAGAGAACACACATTTCAATGACACTGGTGGACCTATATGTGGTATGTGAAAAGAACACACATGCAATGACTCTGGTTGTTGTTACTGAAAAGAACACACATGCAATGACAGTGGTGGATCCATAGGTGGTATGTGAGAAGAACACACATGCAAAAGGACTCTGGTTGTTGTTACTAAAAAGAACACACATGCAATGACACTGGTGGATCCATAGGTGGATTATGAAATGAACACACATGCAATGACACTGATGGATCCATAGGTGGTATGTGAGAAGAACACACATTTCAATGACTCTGGTTGTTGTTACTGAAAAGAACACACATGCAATGACACTGGTGGATCCATAGGTGGTATTTGAAGAGAACACACATGCAAAATGACTCTGCTTGTTCTTACTAAAAAGAACACACATGCAATGACACTGGTGGATCCATGGGTGGATTGTGAAAAGAACACACATGCAATCACACTAGTGGATCCATAGGTGGTATGTGAAAAGAACACACATGCAAAATGACTCTGGTTGTTGTTACTAAAAAGAACACACATGCAGTGACACTGGTTGTCATTAGTGAAAAGAACACACATGCAATGACACTGGTGGATCCATAGGTGGTATGTGAGAAGAACACACATGCAAAATGACTCTGGTTGTTGTTACTAAAAAGAACACACATGGAATGAAACTGGTGGATCCATAGGTGGATTATGAAATGAACACACATGCAATGACACTGGTGGATCCATATGTGGGATGTGAAAAGAACACACATGCACTGAGTCTGGTTGTTGTTACCTAAAAGAACACACATGCAATGACACTGGTGGATCCATGTGTGGTCTCAGAAGAGAGCACACATTTCAATGACTCTTCTTGTTGTTAGTAAAAAGAACACACATGCAATGACACTGGTGGATCCATGTGTGGTCTCGGAAGAGAACACACATGCAACGACACTGGTTGTTGTTACTAAAAAGAACACACATGCAATGACACTGGTGGATCCATGTGTGGATTGTGAAGAGGACACACATGCAATGACACTGGTGGATCCATAGGTGGTATGTGAAAAGAACACACATGCAAAATGACTGGTTATTGTTACTAAAAAGAACACACATTCAATGACACTGGTGGATCCATGTGTGGTCTCTGTAGAGAACACACATTTCAATGACACTGGTGGACCTATATGTGGTAGTCGAAAAGAACACACATGCAATGACTCTGGTTGTTGTTAGTGAAAAGAACACACATGCAATGACAGTGGTGGATCCATAGGTGGTATGTGAGAAGAACACACATGCAAAAGGACTCTGGTTGTTGTTACTAAAAAGAACACGCATGCAATGACACTGGTGGATCCATAGGTGGATTATGAAATAAACACACATGCAATGACACTGGTGGATCCATAGGTGGTATGTGAGAAGAACACACATTTCAATGACTCTGGTTGTTGTTACTAAAAAGAACACACATGCAATGACACTGGTGGATCCATAGGTGGTATTTGAAGAGAACACACATGCAAAATGACTCTGGTTGTTCTTACTAAAAAGAACACACATGCAATGACACTGGTGGATCCATGGGTGGATTGTGAAAAGAACACACATGCAATCACACTAGTGGATCCATAGGTGGTATGTGAAAAGAACACACATGCAAAATGACTCTGGTTGTTACGAAAAAGAACACACATGCAATGACACTGGTGGGTCCATGTGTGGTATCTGTAGAGAACACACATTTTAATCACATTGAAGGATCCATATGTGGTATGTGCAAAGAACAGACATGCATGACTCTGGTTGTTGTTAGTGAAAAGAACACACATGCAATGACACTTGTGGATCCATGTGTGGTCTCTGAAGAGAGCACACATTTCAATGACTCTTGTTGTTGTTAGTAAAAAGAACACACATGCAATGACACTGGTGGATCCATGTGTGGTCTCTAAAGAGAACACACATGCAATGACACTAGTTGTGGTTACTAAAAAGAACACACATCCAATGACACTGGTGGATCCATGTGTGGATTGTGAAAAGAGCACACATGCAATGACACTGGTGGATCCATATGTGGTATGTGAAAAGAACACACATGCAAAATGACTCTGGTTGTTGTTAGTGAAAAGAACACACATGCAATGACACTGGTGGATCCATAGGTGGATTATGAAATGAACACACATGCAATGACACTGGTGGATCCATATGTGGTATGTGAGAAGAACACACATGCAAAATGAGACTGGTTGTTCTTACTAAAAGGAACACACATGCAATGACGCTGGTGGATCCATGTGTGGTCTCTGTAGAGAACACACATTTCAATGACACTGGTGGATCCATATGTGGTATGTGAAAATAACACACATGCAATGACACTGGTTGTTGTTAGTGAAAAGAACACACATGCAATGACACCGGTGGATCCATAGGTGGTATGTGAAAAGAACACACATGCGAAATGACTCTGGTTGTTGTTACTAAAAAAACACACATGCAATGACACTGGTGGATCCATAGGTGGATTATGAAATGAACACACACGCAATGACACTGGTGGATCCATATGTGGTATGTGAAAAGAACACACATGCAATGACTCTGGTTGTTGTTAGTAAAAAGAACACACATGCAATGACACTGGTTGTTGTTACTAAAAAGAACACACATGCAATGACACTGGTGGATCCATGTGTGGATTGTGAAGGGAAAACACATGCAATGACACTCGTGGATCCATAGGTGGTATGTGAAAAGGACACACATGCAAAATGACTGTTTGTGGTTACTAAAAAGAACACACATGCAATGACACTGGTGGATCCATGTGTGGTCTCTGTAGAGAACACACAATTGAATGACACTAGTGGATCCATATGTGGTATGTGAAAAGAACACACATGCAATGATTCTGGTTGTTGTTAGTGAAAAGAACACACATGCAATGACAGTGGTGGATCCGTAGGTGGTATGTGAGAAGAACAGACATGCAAAATGACTCTGGTTGTTGTTATTAAAAATAACACACATGCAATGACACTGGTGGATCCATAGGTGGATTATGAAATGAACACACATGCAATGACACTGGTGGATCCATAGGTGGTATGTGAGAAGAACACACATTTCAATGACTCTTGTTGTTGTTACTAAAAAGAACACACATGCAATGACACTGGTGGATCCATAGGTGGTATTTGAAGAGAACACACATGCAAAATGACTCTGGTTGTTGTTACTAAAAAGAACACACATGTAATGACACTGGTGGATCCATAGGTGGTATTTGAAGAGAACACACATGCAAAATGACTCTGGTTGTTGTTACTAAAAAGAACACACATACAATGACACTGGTGGATCCATGGGTGGATTGTGAAAAGAACACACATGCAATCACACTAGTGGATCCATAGGTGGTATGTGAAAAGAACACACATGCAAAATGACTCTGGTTGTTACAAAAAAGAACACACATGCAATGACACTGGTGGGTCCATGTGTGGTCTCTGTAAAGAACACACATTTCAATCACATTGAAGGATCCATATGTGGTATGTGAAAAGAACACACATGCAATGACACTGGTTGTCATTAGTGAAAAGAACACACATGGAATGACACTGGTGGATCCATAGGTGGTAAGTGAGAAGAACACACATGCAAAATGACTCTGGTTGTTGTTACTAAAAAGAACACACATGCAATGACACTGGTGGATCCATAGGTGGATTATGAAATGAACACACATGCAACGACACTGGTGGATCCATATGTGGTATGTGAAAAGAACACACATGCAATGACTCTGGTTGTTGTTACTGAAAAGAACACACATGCAATGACACTGGTGGATCCATGTGTGGTCTCAGAAGAGAGCACACATTTCAATGACTCTTGTTGTTGTTAGTAAAAAGAACACACATGCAATGACACTGGTGGATCCATGTGTGGTCTCTGAAGAGAACACACATGCAATGACACTGGTTGTTGTTACTAAAAAGAACACACATGCAATGACACTGGTGGATCCATGTGTGGATTGTGAAGAGGACACACATGCAATGACACTAGTGGATCCATAGGTGGTATGTGAAAAGAACACACATGCAAAATGACTGGTTGTTGTTACTAAAAAGAACACACATGCAATGACACTAGTGGATCCATGTGTGGTCTCTGTAGAGAACACACATTTCAATGACACTGGTGGACCTATATGTGGTATGTGAAAAGAACACACATGCAATGACTCTGGTTGTTGTTAGTGAAAAGAACACACATGCAATGACAGTGGTGGATCCATAGGTGGTATGTGAGAAGAACACACATGCAAAATGACTCTTGTTGTTGTTACTAAAAAGAACACACACGCAATGACACTGGTGGATCCATAGGTGGATTATGAAATGAACACACATGCAATGACACTGGTGGATTCATAGGTGGTATGTGAGAAGAACACACATTTCAATGACTCTGGTTGTTGTTACTAAAAAGAACACACATCCAATGACACTGGTGGATCCATAGGTGGTATTTGAAGAGCACACACATGCAAAATGACTCTGGTTGTTCTTACTAAAAAGAACACACATGTAATGACACTGGTGGATCCATGGGTGGATTGTGAAAAGAACACACATGCAATCACACTGGTGGATCCATATGTGGTATGTGAAAAGAACACACATGCAAAATGACTCTGGTTGTTGTTACTAAAAAGAACACACATGCAATGACACTGGTGGATCCATAGGTGGTATGCGAAGAGAACGCACATGCAAAATGACTCTGGTTGTTGTTACTAAAAAGAACACACATGCAATGACACTAGTGGATCCATGGGTGGATTGTGAAAAGAACACACATGCAATCACACAGGTGGATCCATAGGTGGTATGTGAAAAGAACACACATGCAAAATGACTCTGGTTGTTACGATAAAGAACACACATGCAATGACACTGGTGGGTCCATGTGTGGTCTCTGTAGAGAACACACATTTCAATCACATTGAAGGATCCATATGTGGTATGTGAAAAGAACACACATGCAATGACTCTGGTTGTTGTTAGTGAAAAGAACACACATGCAATGACACTTGTGGATCCATGTGTGGTATCTGAAGAGAACACACATGCAATGACACTGGTTGTTGTTACTAAAAAGAACACACATGCAATGACACTCGTGGATCCATGTGTGGATTGTGAAGGGAAAACACATGCAATGACACTCGTGGATCCATAGGTGGTATGTGAAAAGGACACACATGCAAAATGACTGGTTGTGGTTACTAAAAAGAACACACATGCAATGACACTGGTGGATCCATGTGTGGTCTCTATAGAGAACACACAATTGAATGACACTAGTGGATCCATATGTGGTATGTGAAAAGAACACACATGCAATGATTCTGGTTGTTGTTAGCGAAAAGAACACACATGCAATGACAGTGGTGGATCCATAGGTGGTATGTGAGAAGAACACACATGCAAAATGACTCTGGTTGTTGTTATTAAAAATAACACACATGCAATGACAGTGGTGGATCCATAGGTGGATTATGAAATGAACACACATGCAATGACACTGGTGGATCCATAGGTGGTATGTGAGAACAACACACATTTCAATGACTCTTTTTGTTGTTACTAAAAAGAACACACATGCAGTGACACTGGTGGATCCATAGGTGGTATTTGAAGAGAACACACATGCAAAATGACTCTGGTTGTTGTTACTAAAAAGAACACACATGCAATGACACTAGTGGATCCATGGGTGGATTGTGAAAAGAACACACATGCAATCACACTTGTGGATCCATAGGTGGTATGTGAAAAGAACACACATGCAAAATGACTCTGGTTGTTACAAAAAAGAACACACATGCAATGACACTGGTGGGTCCATGTGTGGTCTCTGTAAAGAACACACATTTCAATCACATTGAAGGATCCATATGTGGTATGTGAAAAGAACACACATGCAATGACACTGGTTGTCATTAGTGAAAAGAACACACATGGAATGACACTGGTGGATCCATAGGTGGTATGTGAGAAGAACACACATGCAAAATGACTCTAGTTGTTGTTACTAAAAAGAACACACATGCAATGACACTGGTGGATCCATAGGTGGATTATGAAATGAACACACATGCAATGACACTGGTGGATCCATATGTGGTATGTGAAAAGAACACACATGCAATGACTCTGGTTGTTGTTACTGAAAAGAACACACATGCAATGACACTGGTGGATCCGTGTGTGGTCTCAGAAGAGAGCACACATTTCAATGACTCTTGTTGTTGTTAGTAAAAAGAACACACATGCAATGACACTGGTTGTTGTTACTAAAAAGAACACACATGCAATGACACTGGTGGATCCATGTGTGGATTGTGAAGAGGACACACATGCAATGACACTAGTGGATCCATAGGTGGTATGTGAAAAGAACACACATGCAAAATGACTGGTTGTTGTTACTAAAAAGAACACACATGCAATGACACTGGTGGATCCATGTGTGGTCTCTGTAGAGAACACACATTTCAATGACACTGGTGGACCTATATGTGGTATGTGAAAAGAACACACATGCAATGACTCTGGTTGTTGTTAGTGAAAAGAACACACATGCAATGACAGTGGTGGATCCATAGGTGGTATGTGAGAAGAACACACATGCAAAATGACTCTTGTTGTTGTTACTAAAAAGAACACACACGCAATGACACTAGTGGATCCATAGGTGGATTATGAAATGAACACACATGCAATGACACTGGTGGATCCATAGGTGGTATGTGAGAAGAACACACATTTCAATGACTCTGGTTGTTGTTACTAAAAAGAACACACATCCAATGACACTGGTGGATCCATAGGTGGTATTTGAAGAGAACACACATGCAAAATGACTCTGGTTGTTCTTACTAAAAAGAACACACATGTAATGACACTGGTGGATCCATGGGTGGATTGTGAAAAGAACACACATGCAATCACACTGGTGGATCCATATGTGGTATGTGAAAAGAACACACATGCAAAATGACTCTGGTTGTTGTTACTAAAAAGAACACACATGCAATGACACTGGTGGATCCATAGGTGGTATGCGAAGAGAACGTACATGCAAAATGACTCTGGTTGTTGTTACTAAAAAGAACACACATGCAATGACACTAGTGGATCCATGGGTGGATTGTGAAAAGAACACACATGCAATCACACTGGTGGATCCATAGGTGGTATGTGAAAAGAACACACATGCAAAATGACTCTGGTTGTTACGAAAAAGAACACACATGGAATGACACTGGTGGATCCATGTGTGGTCTCTGTAGAGAACACACATTTCAATCACATTGAAGGATCCATATGTGGTATGTGAAAAGAACACACATGCAATGACTCTGGTTGTTGTTAGTGAAAAGAACACACATGCAATGACACTGGTGGATCCATGTGTGGTCTCAGAAGAGAGGACACATTTCAATGACTCTTGTTGTTGTTAGTAAAAAGAACACACATGCAATGACACTGGTGGATCCATGTGTGGTCTCTGAAGATAACACACATGCAATGACACTGGTTGTTGTTACTAAAAAGAACACACATGCAATGACACTGGTGGATCCATGTGTGGATTGTGAAGAGGACACACATGCAATGACACTGCTGGATCCATAGGTGGTATGTGAAAAGAACACACATGCAAAATGACTGGTTGTTGTTACTAAAAAGAACACACATGCAATGACACTGGTGGATCCATGTGTGGTCTCTGTAGAGAACACACATTTCAATGACACTGGTGGACCTATATGTGGTATGTGAAAAGAACACACATGCAATGACTCTGGTTGTTGTTAGTGAAAAGAACACACATGCAATGACAGTGGTGGATCCATAGGTGGTATGTAAGAAGAACACACATGCAAAATGACTCTTGTTGTTGTTACTAAAAAGAACACACACGCAATGACACTGGTGGATCCATAGGTGGATTACGAAATGAAAGCACATGCAATGACACTGGTGGATCCATAGGTGGTATGTGAGAAGAACACACATTTCAATGACTCTGGTTGTTGTTACTAAAAAGAACACACATCCAATGACACTAGTGGATCCATAGGTGGTATTTGAAGAGAACACACATGCAAAATGACTCTGGTTGTTCTTACTAAAAAGAACACACATGTAATGACACTGGTGGATCCATGGGTGGATTGTGAAAAGAACACACATGCAATCACACTGGTGGATCCATAGGTGGTATGTGAAAAGAACACACATGCAAAATGACTCTGGTTGTTGTTACTAAAAAGAACACACATACAATGACACTGGTGGATCCATAGGTGGTATGCGAAGAGAACGCACATGCAAAATGACTATGGTTGTTCTTACTAAAAAGAACACACATGCAATGACATTAGTGGATCCATGGGTGGATTGTGAAAAGAACACACATGCAATCACACTGGTGGATCCATAGGTGGTATGTGAAAAGAACACACATGCAAAATGACTCTGGTTGTTACGAAAAAGAACACACATGCAATGACACTGGTGGGTCCATGTGTGGTCTCTGTAGAGCACACACATTTCAATCACATTGAAGGATCCATATGTGGTATGTGAAAAGAACACACATGCAATGACTCTGGTTGTTGTTAGTGAAAAGAACACACATGCAATGACACTGGTGGATCCATGTGTGGTCTCTGAAGAGAGCACACATTTCAATGACTCTTGTTGTTGTTAGTAAAAAGAACACACATGCAATGACACTGGTGGATCCATGTGTGGATTGTGAAGAGGACACACATGCAATGACACTGGTGGATCCATAGGTGGTATGCGAAGAGAACGCACATGCAAAATGACTCTGGTTGTTGTTACTAAAAAGAACACACATGCAATGACACTAGTGGATCCATGGGTGGATTGTGAAAAGAACACACATGCAATCACACTGGTGGATCCATAGGTGGTATGTGAAAAGAACACACATGCAAAATGACTCTGGTTGTTACGAAAAAGAACACACATGGAATGACACTGGTGGGTCCATGTGTGGTCTCTGTAGAGAACACACATTTCAATTACATTGAAGGATCCATATGTGGTATGTGAAAAGAACACACATGCAATGACTCTGGTTGTTGTTAGTGAAAAGAACACACATGCAATGACACTGGTGGATCCATGTGTGGTCTCAGAAGAGAGCACACATTTCAATGACTCTTGTTGTTGTTAGTAAAAAGAACACACATGCAATGACACTGGTGGATCCATGTGTGGTCTCTGAAGAGAACACACATGTAATGACACTGGTTGTTGTTACTAAAAAGAACACACATGCAATGACACTGGTGGATCCATGTGTGGATTGTGAAGAGGACACACATGCAATGACACTGGTGGATCCATAGGTGGTATGTGAAAAGAACACACATGCAAAATGACTGGTTGTTGTTACTAAAAAGAACACACATGCAATGACACTGGTGGATCCATGTGTGGTCTCTGTAGAGAACACACATTTCAATGACACTGGTGGACCTATATGTGGTATGTGAAAAGAACACACATGCAATGACTCTGGTTGTTGTTAGTGAAAAGAACACACATGCAATGACAGTGTAGGATCCATAGGTGGTATGTAAGAAGAACACACATGCAAAATGACTCTTGTTGTTGTTACTAAAAAGAACACACACGAAATGACACTGGTGGATCCATAGGTGGATTACGAAATGAACACACATGCAATGACACTGGTGGATCCATAGGTGGTATGTGAGAAGAACACACATTTCAATGACTCTGGTTGTTGTTACTAAAAAGAACACACATCCAATGACACTAGTGGATCCATAGGTGGTATTTGAAGAGAACACACATGCAAAATGACTCTGGTTGTTCTTACTAAAAAGAACACACATGTAATGACACTGGTGGATCCATGGGTGGATTGTGAAAAGAACACACATGCAATCACACTGGTGGATCCATAGGTGGTATGTGAAAAGAACACACATGCAAAATGAGTCTGGTTGTTGTTACTAAAAAGAACACACATACAATGACACTGGTGGATCCATAGGTGGTATGCGAAGAGAACGCACATGCAAAATGACTATGGTTGTTCTTACTAAAAAGAACACACATGCAATGACATTAGTGGATCCATGGGTGGATTGTGAAAAGAACACACATGCAATCACACTGGTGGATCCATAGGTGGTATGTGAAAAGAACACACATGCAAAATGACTCTGGTTGTTACGAAAAAGAACACACATGCAATGACACTGGTGGGTCCATGTGTGGTCTCTGTAGAGCACACACATTTCAATCACATTGAAGGATCCATATGTGGTATGTGAAAAGAACACACATGCAATGACTCTGGTTGTTGTTAGTGAAAAGAACACACATGCAATGACACTGGTGGATCCATGTGTGGTCTCTGAAGAGAGCACACATTTCAATGACTCTTGTTGTTGTTAGTAAAAAGAACACACATGCAATGACACTGGTGGATCCATGTGTGGATTGTGAAGAGGACACACATGCAATGACACTGGTGGATCCATAGGTGGTATGCGAAGAGAACGCACATGCAAAATGACTCTGGTTGTTGTTACTAAAAAGAACACACATGCAATGACACTAGTGGATCCATGGGTGGATTGTGAAAAGAACACACATGCAATCACACTGGTGGATCCATAGGTGGTATGTGAAAAGAACACACATGCAAAATGACTCTGGTTGTTACGAAAAAGAACACACATGGAATGACACTGGTGGGTCCATGTGTGGTCTCTGTAGAGAACACACATTTCAATCACATTGAAGGATCCATATGTGGTATGTGAAAAGAACACACATGCAATGACTCTGGTTGTTGTTAGTGAAAAGAACACACATGCAATGACACTGGTGGATCCATGTGTGGTCTCAGAAGAGAGCACACATTTCAATGACTCTTGTTGTTGTTAGTAAAAAGAACACACATGCAATGACACTGGTGGATCCATGTGTGGTCTCTGAAGAGAACACACATGTAATGACACTGGTTGTTGTTACTAAAAAGAACACACATGCAATGACACTGGTGGATCCATGTGTGGATTGTGAAGAGGACACACATGCAATGACACTGGTGGATCCATAGGTGGTATGTGAAAAGAACACACATGCAAAATGACTGGTTGTTGTTACTAAAAAGAACACACATGCAATGACACTGGTGGATCCATGTGTGGTCTCTGTAGAGAACACACATTTCAATGACACTGGTGGACCTATATGTGGTATGTGAAAAGAACACACATGCAATGACTCTGGTTGTTGTTAGTGAAAAGAACACACATGCAATGACAGTGTAGGATCCATAGGTGGTATGTAAGAAGAACACACATGCAAAATGACTCTTGTTGTTGTTACTAAAAAGAACACACACGAAATGACACTGGTGGATCCATAGGTGGATTACGAAATGAACACACATGCAATGACACTGGTGGATCCATAGGTGGTATGTGAGAAGAACACACATTTCAATGACTCTGGTTGTTGTTACTAAAAAGAACACTCATCCAATGACACTAGTGGATCCATAGGTGGTATTTGAAGAGAACACACATGCAAAATGACTCTGGTTGTTCTTACTAAAAAGAACACACATGTAATGACACTGGTGGATCCATGGGTGGATTGTGAAAAGAACACACATGCAATCACACTGGTGGATCCATAGGTGGTATGTGAAAAGAACACACATGCAAAATGACTCTGGTTGTTGTTACTAAAAAGAACACACATGCAATGACACTGGTGGATCCATAGGTGGTATGCGAAGAGAACGGACATGCAAAATGACTCTGGTTGTTGTTACTAAAAAGAACACACATGCAATGACACTAGTGGATCCATGGGTGGATTGTGAAAAGAACACACATGCAATCACACTGGTGGATCCATAGGTGGTATGTGAAAAGAACACACATGCAAAATGACTCTGGTTGTTATGAAAAAGAACACACATGCAATGACACTGGTGGGTCCATGTGTGGTCTCTGTAGAGAACACACATTTCAATCACATTGAAGGATCCATATGTGGTATGTGAAAAGAACACAAATGCAATGACTCTGGTTGTTGTTAGTGAAAAGAACACACATGCAATGACACTGGTGGATCCATGTGTGGTCTCTGAAGAGAGCACACATTTCAATGACTCTTGTTGTTGTTAGTAAAAAGAACACACATGCAATGACACTGGTGGATCCGTGTGTGGTCTCTAAAAAGAACACACATGCAATGACACTGGTGGATCCATGTGTGGTCTCTAAAGAGAGCACACATGCAATGACACTGGTGGATCCATATGTGGTATGTGAAAAGAACACACATGCAAAATGACTCTGGTTGTTGTTAGTGAAAAGAACACACATGCAATGACACTGGTGGATCCATAGGTGGATTATGAAATGAACACACATGCAATGACACTGGTGGATCCATAGGTGGTATGTGAGAAGAACACACATGCAGAATGAGACTGGTTGTTGTTACTAAAAGGAACACACATGCAATGACGCTGGTGGATCCATGTGTGGTCTCTGTAGAGAACACACATTTCAATGACACTAGTGGATCCATATGTGGTATGTGAAAAAAAATCACATGCAATGAGACTGGTTGTTAGTGAAAAGAACACACATGCAATGACACTAGTGGATCCATAGGTGGTATCTGAGAAGAACACACACGAAATGACTCTGGTTGTTGTTACTAAAAAGAACACACATGCAATGACACTGGTGGATCCATAGGTGGATTATGAAATGAACACACATGCAATGACACTGGTGGATCCATATGTGGTATGTGAAAAGAACACACATGCAAAATGACTCTGGTTGTTACTAAAAAGAACACACATGCAATGACACTGGTGGATCCATGTGTGGTCTCTGTACAGAACACACATTTCAATCACATTGGTGGATCCATATGTGGTATGTGAAAAGAAGACACATGCAATGACTCTAGTTGTTGTTAGTGAAAAGAACACACATGCAATAACACTGGTGGATCCATGTGTGGTCTCTAAAGAGAGCACATATTTCAATGACTCTTGTTGTTGTTAGTAAAAAAGAACACACATGCAATGACATTGGTGGATCCATGTGTGGTCTCTGAAGAGAACACACATGCAATGACACTGGTTGTTGTTACTAAAAAGAACACACATCCAATGACACTGGTGGATCCATGTGTGGATTGTGAAAAGAGCACACATGCAATGACACTGGTGGATCCATATGTGGTATGTGAAAAGAACACACATGCAAAATGACTCTGGTTGTTGTTAGTGAAAAGAACACACATGCAATGACACTGGTGGATCCATAGGTTGATTATGAAATGAACACACATGCAATGACACTTGTGGATACATAGGTGGTATGTGATAAGAACACACATGCAAAATGAGACTGGTTGTTGTTACTAAAAAGAACACACATGCAATGACGCTGGTGGATCCATGTGTGGTCTCTGTAGAGAACATACATTTCAATGACACTGGTGGATCCATATGTGGTATGTGAAAAGAACACATATGCAATGACACTAGTTGTTGTTAGTGAAAAGAACACACATGCAATGACACTGGTGGATCCATAGGTGGTATGTGAGAGGAACACACATGCAAAATGACTCTGGTTGTTGTTACTAAAAAGAACACACATGCAATGACACTGGTGGATCCATAGGTGGATTATGAAATGAACACACATGCAATGACACTGGTGGATCCATATGTGGTATGTGAAAAGAACACACATGCAAAATGACTCTGGTTGTTACTAAAAAGAACACACATGCAATGACACTGGTGGATCCATGTGTGGTCTCAGAAGAGAGCACACATTTCAATGAGTCTTGTTGTTGTTAGTAAAAAGAACACACATGCAATGACACTGGTGGATCCATGTGTGGTCTCTGAAGAGAACACACATGCAATGACACTGGTTGTTGTTACTAAAAAGAACACACATGCAATGACACTGGTGGATCCATGTGTGGATTGTGAAGAGGACACACATGCAATGACACTGGTGGATCCATAGGTGGTATGTGAAAAGAACACACATGCAATGACTCTGGTTGTTGTTAGTGAAAAGAACACACATGCAATGACAGTGGTGGATCCATAGGTGGTATGTGAGAAGAACACACATGCAAAATGACTCTTGTTGTTGTTACTAAAAAGAACACACACGCAATCACACTGGTGGATCCATTGGTGGATTATGAAATGAACACACATGCAATGACACTGGTGGATCCATAGGTGGTATGTGAGAATAACACACATTTCAATGACTCTGGTTGTTGTTACTAAAAAGAACACTCATCAAATGACACTGGTGGATCCATAGGTGGTATTTGAAGAGAACACACATGCAAAATGACTCTGGTTGTTCTTACTAAAAAGAACACACATGTAATGACACTGGTGGATCCATGGGTGGATTGTGAAAAGAACACACATGCAATCACACTGGTGGATCCATAGGTGGTATGTGAAAAGAACACACATGCAAAATGACTCTGGTTGTTGTTACTAAAAAGAACACACATGCAATGACACTGGTGGATCCATAGGTGGTATGCGAAGAGAACGGACATGCAAAATGACTCTGGTTGTTGTTACTAAAAAGAACACACATGCAATGACACTAGTGGATCCATGGGTGGATTGTGAAAAGAACACACATGCAATCACACTGGTGGATCCATAGGTGGTATGTGAAAAGAACACACATGCAAAATGACTCTGGTTGTTATGAAAAAGAACACACATGCAATGACACTGGTGGGTCCATGTGTGGTCTCTGTAGAGAACACACATTTCAATCACATTGAAGGATCCATATGTGGTATGTGAAAAGAACACAAATGCAATGACTCTGGTTGTTGTTAGTGAAAAGAACACACATGCAATGACACTGGTGGATCCATGTGTGGTCTCTGAAGAGAGCACACATTTCAATGACTCTTGTTGTTGTTAGTAAAAAGAACACACATGCAATGACACTGGTGGATCCGTGTGTGGTCTCTAAAAAGAACACACATGCAATGACACTGGTGGATCCATGTGTGGTCTCTAAAGAGAGCACACATGCAATGACACTGGTGGATCCATATGTGGTATGTGAAAAGAACACACATGCAAAATGACTCTGGTTGTTGTTAGTGAAAAGAACACACATGCAATGACACTGGTGGATCCATAGGTGGATTATGAAATGAACACACATGCAATGACACTGGTGGATCCATAGGTGGTATGTGAGAAGAACACACATGCAGAATGAGACTGGTTGTTGTTACTAAAAGGAACACACATGCAATGACGCTGGTGGATCCATGTGTGGTCTCTGTAGAGAACACACATTTCAATGACACTAGTGGATCCATATGTGGTATGTGAAAAAAAATCACATGCAATGAGACTGGTTGTTAGTGAAAAGAACACACATGCAATGACACTAGTGGATCCATAGGTGGTATCTGAGAAGAACACACACGAAATGACTCTGGTTGTTGTTACTAAAAAGAACACACATGCAATGACACTGGTGGATCCATAGGTGGATTATGAAATGAACACACATGCAATGACACTGGTGGATCCATATGTGGTATGTGAAAAGAACACACATGCAAAATGACTCTGGTTGTTACTAAAAAGAACACACATGCAATGACACTGGTGGATCCATGTGTGGTCTCTGTACAGAACACACATTTCAATCACATTGGTGGATCCATATGTGGTATGTGAAAAGAAGACACATGCAATGACTCTAGTTGTTGTTAGTGAAAAGAACACACATGCAATAACACTGGTGGATCCATGTGTGGTCTCTAAAGAGAGCACATATTTCAATGACTCTTGTTGTTGTTAGTAAAAAAGAACACACATGCAATGACATTGGTGGATCCATGTGTGGTCTCTGAAGAGAACACACATGCAATGACACTGGTTGTTGTTACTAAAAAGAACACACATCCAATGACACTGGTGGATCCATGTGTGGATTGTGAAAAGAGCACACATGCAATGACACTGGTGGATCCATATGTGGTATGTGAAAAGAACACACATGCAAAATGACTCTGGTTGTTGTTAGTGAAAAGAACACACATGCAATGACACTGGTGGATCCATAGGTTGATTATGAAATGAACACACATGCAATGACACTTGTGGATACATAGGTGGTATGTGATAAGAACACACATGCAAAATGAGACTGGTTGTTGTTACTAAAAAGAACACACATGCAATGACGCTGGTGGATCCATGTGTGGTCTCTGTAGAGAACATACATTTCAATGACACTGGTGGATCCATATGTGGTATGTGAAAAGAACACATATGCAATGACACTAGTTGTTGTTAGTGAAAAGAACACACATGCAATGACACTGGTGGATCCATAGGTGGTATGTGAGAGGAACACACATGCAAAATGACTCTGGTTGTTGTTACTAAAAAGAACACACATGCAATGACACTGGTGGATCCATAGGTGGATTATGAAATGAACACACATGCAATGACACTGGTGGATCCATATGTGGTATGTGAAAAGAACACACATGCAAAATGACTCTGGTTGTTACTAAAAAGAACACACATGCAATGACACTGGTGGATCCATGTGTGGTCTCAGAAGAGAGCACACATTTCAATGAGTCTTGTTGTTGTTAGTAAAAAGAACACACATGCAATGACACTGGTGGATCCATGTGTGGTCTCTGAAGAGAACACACATGCAATGACACTGGTTGTTGTTACTAAAAAGAACACACATGCAATGACACTGGTGGATCCATGTGTGGATTGTGAAGAGGACACACATGCAATGACACTGGTGGATCCATAGGTGGTATGTGAAAAGAACACACATGCAATGACTCTGGTTGTTGTTAGTGAAAAGAACACACATGCAATGACAGTGGTGGATCCATAGGTGGTATGTGAGAAGAACACACATGCAAAATGACTCTTGTTGTTGTTACTAAAAAGAACACACACGCAATCACACTGGTGGATCCATAGGTGGATTATGAAATGAACACACATGCAATGACACTGGTGGATCCATAGGTGGTATGTGAGAATAACACACATTTCAATGACTCTGGTTGCTGTTACTAAAAAGAACACTCATCAAATGACACTGGTGGATCCATAGGGGGTATTTGAAGAGAACACACATGCAAAATGACTCTGGTTGTTCTTACTAAAAAGAACACACATGTAATGACACTGGTGGATCCATGGGTGGATTGTGAAAAGAACACACATGCAATCACACTGGTGGATCCATAGGTGGTATGTGAAAAGAACACACATGCAAAATGACTCTGGTTGTTGTTACTAAAAAGAACACACATGCAATGACACTGGTGGATCCATAGGTGGTATGCGAAGAGAACGGACATGCAAAATGACTCTGGTTGTTGTTACTAAAAAGAACACACATGCAATGACACTAGTGGATCCATGGGTGGATTGTGAAAAGAACACACATGCAATCACACTGGTGGATCCATAGGTGGTATGTGAAAAGAACACACATGCAAAATGACTCTGGTTGTTATGAAAAAGAACACACATGCAATGACACTGGTGGGTCCATGTGTGGTCTCTGTAGAGAACACACATTTCAATCACATTGAAGGATCCATATGTGGTATGTGAAAAGAACACAAATGCAATGACTCTGGTTGTTGTTAGTGAAAAGAACACACATGCAATGACACTGGTGGATCCATGTGTGGTCTCTGAAGAGAGCACACATTTCAATGACTCTTGTTGTTGTTAGTAAAAAGAACACACATGCAATGACACTGGTGGATCCGTGTGTGGTCTCTAAAAAGAACACACATGCAATGACACTGGTGGATCCATGTGTGGTCTCTAAAGAGAGCACACATGCAATGACACTGGTGGATCCATATGTGGTATGTGAAAAGAACACACATGCAAAATGACTCTGGTTGTTGTTAGTGAAAAGAACACACATGCAATGACACTGGTGGATCCATAGGTGGATTATGAAATGAACACACATGCAATGACACTGGTGGATCCATAGGTGGTATGTGAGAAGAACACACATGCAGAATGAGACTGGTTGTTGTTACTAAAAGGAACACACATGCAATGACGCTGGTGGATCCATGTGTGGTCTCTGTAGAGAACACACATTTCAATGACACTAGTGGATCCATATGTGGTATGTGAAAAAAAATCACATGCAATGAGACTGGTTGTTAGTGAAAAGAACACACATGCAATGACACTAGTGGATCCATAGGTGGTATCTGAGAAGAACACACACGAAATGACTCTGGTTGTTGTTACTAAAAAGAACACACATGCAATGACATTGGTGGATCCATAGGTGGATTATGAAATGAACACACATGCAATGACACTGGTGGATCCATATGTGGTATGTGAAAAGAACACACATGCAAAATGACTCTGGTTGTTACTAAAAAGAACACACATGCAATGACACTGGTGGATCCATGTGTGGTCTCTGTACAGAACACACATTTCAATCACATTGGTGGATCCATATGTGGTATGTGAAAAGAAGACACATGCAATGACTCTAGTTGTTGTTAGTGAAAAGAACACACATGCAATAACACTGGTGGATCCATGTGTGGTCTCTAAAGAGAGCACATATTTCAATGACTCTTGTTGTTGTTAGTAAAAAAGAACACACATGCAATGACATTGGTGGATCCATGTGTGGTCTCTGAAGAGAACACACATGCAATGACACTGGTTGTTGTTACTAAAAAGAACACACATCCAATGACACTGGTGGATCCATGTGTGGATTGTGAAAAGAGCACACATGCAATGACACTGGTGGATCCATATGTGGTATGTGAAAAGAACACACATGCAAAATGACTCTGGTTGTTGTTAGTGAAAAGAACACACATGCAATGACACTGGTGGATCCATAGGTTGATTATGAAATGAACACACATGCAATGACACTTGTGGATCCATAGGTGGTATGTGATAAGAACACACATGCAAAATGAGACTGGTTGTTGTTACTAAAAAGAACACACATGCAATGACGCTGGTGGATCCATGTGTGGTCTCTGTAGAGAACATACATTTCAATGACACTGGTGGATCCATATGTGGTATGTGAAAAGAACACATATGCAATGACACTAGTTGTTGTTAGTGAAAAGAACACACATGCAATGACACTGGTGGATCCATAGGTGGTATGTGAGAGGAACACACATGCAAAATGACTCTGGTTGTTGTTACTAAAAAGAACACACATGCAATGACACTGGTGGATCCATAGGTGGATTATGAAATGAACACACATGCAATGACACTGGTGGATCCATATGTGGTATGTGAAAAGAACACACATGCAAAATGACTCTGGTTGTTACTAAAAAGAACACACATGCAATGACACTGGTGGATCCATGTATGGTCTCAGAAGAGAGCACACATTTCAATGAGTCTTGTTGTTGTTAGTAAAAAGAACACACATGCAATGACACTGGTGGATCCATGTGTGGTCTCTGAAGAGAACACACATGCAATGACACTGGTTGTTGTTACTAAAAAGAACACACATGCAATGACACTGGTGGATCCATGTGTGGATTGTGAAGAGGACACACATGCAATGACACTGGTGGATCCATAGGTGGTATGTGAAAAGAACACACATGCAAAATGACTGGTTGTTGTTACTAAAAAGAACACACATGCAATGACACTGGTGGATCCATGTGTGGTCTTTGTAGAGAACACACATTTCAATGACACTGGTGGACCTATATGTGGTATGTGAAAAGAACACACATGCAATGACTCTGATTGTTGTTAGTGAAAAGAACACACATGCAATGACAGTGGTGGATCCATAGGTGGTATCTGAGAAGAACACACATGCAAAATGACTCTTGTTGTTGTTACTAAAAAGAACACACACGCAATGACACTGGTGGATCGATAGGTGGATTATGAAATGAACACACATGCAATGACACTTGTGGATCCATAGGTGGTATGTGAGAAGAACACACATGCAAAATGAGACTGGTTGTTGTTACTAAAAAGAACACACATGCAATGACGCTGGTGGATCCATGTGTGGTCTCTGTAGAGAACATACATTTCAATGACACTGGTGGATCCATATGTGGTATGTGAAAAGAACACATATGCAATGACACTAGTTGTTGTTAGTGAAAAGAACACACATGCAATGACACTAGTGGATCCATAGGTGGTATGTGTGAGGAACACACATGCAAAATGACTCTGGTTGTTGTTACTAAAAAGAACACACATGCAATGACACTGGTGGATCCATAGGTGGATTATGAAATGAACACACATGCAATGACACTGGTGGATCCATATGTGGTATGTGAAAAGAACACACATGCAAAATGACTCTGGTTGTTACTAAAAAGAACACACATGCAATGACACTAGTGGATCCATGTGTGGTCTCAGAAGAGAGCACAGATTTCAATGAGTCTTGTTGTTGTTAGTAAAAAGAACACACATGCAATGACACTGGTGGATCCATGTGTGGTCTCTGAAGAGAACACACATGCAATGACACTGGTTGTTGTTACTAAAAAGAACACACATGCAATGACACTGGTGGATCCATGTGTGGATTGTGAAGAGGACACACATGCAATGACACTGGTGGATCCATAGGTGGTATGTGAAAAGAACACACATGCAAAATGACTGGTTGTTGTTACTAAAAAGAACACACATGCAATGACACTGGTGGATCCATGTGTGGTCTCTGTAGAGAACACACATTTCAATGACACTGGTGGACCTATATGTGGTATGTGAAAAGAACACACATGCAATGACTCTGATTGTTGTTAGTGAAAAGAACACACATGCAATGACAGTGGTGGATCCATAGGTGGTATGTGAGAAGAACACACATGCAAAATGACTCTTGTTGTAGTTACTAAAAAGAACACACATGCAATGACACCGGTGGATCCATAGGTGGATTATGAAATGAACACACATGCAATGACACTGGTGGATCCATAGGTGGTATGTGAGAAGAACACACATCTCAATGACTCTGGTTGTTGTTACTAAAAAGAACACACATGCAATGACACTGGTGGATCCATAGATGGTATTTGAAGAGAACACACATGCAAAATGACTCTGGTTGTTCTTACTAAAAAGAACACACATGTAATGACACTGGTGGATCCATGGGTGGATTGTGAAAAGAACACACATGCAATCACACTGGTGGATCCATAGGTGGTATGTGAAAAGAACACACATGCAAAATGACTCTGGTTGTTGTTACTAAAAAGAACACACATGCAATGACACTGGTGGATCCATAGGTGGTATGCGAAGAGAACGCACATGCAAAATGACTCTGTTTGTTGTTACTAAAAAGAACACACATGCAATGACACTAGTGGATCCATGGGTGGATTGTGAAAAGAACACACATGCAATCACACTGGTGGATCCATAGGTGGTATGTGAAAAGAACACACATGCAAAATGACTCTGGTTGTTACGAAAAAGAACACACATGCAATGACACCGGTGGGTCCATGTGTGTTCTCTCTGGATAACACACATTTCAATCACATTGAAGGATCCATATGTGGTATGTGAAAAGAACACACATGCAATGACTCTGGTTGTTGTTAGTGAGAAGAACACACATGCAATGACACTGGTTGATCCATGTGTGGTCTCAGAAGGGAGCACACATTTCAATGACTCTTCTTGTTGTTAGTAAAAAGAACACACATGCAATGACACTGGTGGATCCATGTGTGGTCTCTGAAGAGAACACACATGCAATGACACTGGTTGTTGTTACTTAAAAGAACACACATGCAATGACACTGGTGGATCCATGTGTGGATTGTGAAGAGGACACACATGCAATGACACTGGTGGATCCATAGGTGGTATGTGAAAAGAACACACATGCAAAATGACTGGTTGTTGTTACTAAAAAGAACACACATGCAATGACATTGGTGGATCCATGTGTGGTCTCTGTAGAGAACACACATTTCAATGACACTGGTGGACCTATATGTGGTATGTGAAAAGAACACACATGCAATGACTCTGGTTGTTGTTAGTGAAAAGAACACACATGCAATGACAGTGGTGGATCCATAGGTGGTATGTGAGAAGAACACACATGCAAAATGACTCTTGTTGTTGTTTCTAAAAAGAACACACACGCAATGACACTGGTGGATCCATAGGTGGATTATGAAATGAACACACATGCAATGGCACTGGTGGATCCATAGGTGGTATGTGAGAAGAACACACATTTCAATGACTCTGGTTGTTGTTACTAAAAAGAACACACATCCAATGACACTGGTGGATCCATAGGTGGTATTTGAAGAGAACACACATGCAAAATGACTCTGGTTGTTCTTACTAAATAGAACACACATGTAATGACACTGGTGGATCCATGGGTGGATTGTGAAAAGAACACACATGCAATCACACTGGTGGATCCATAGGTGGTATGTGAAAAGAACACACATGCAATGACTCTGGTTGTTGTTAGTGAAAAGAACACACATTTCAATGACGCTGGTGGATCCATAGGTGGTATGTGAGAGGGACACACATGCAAAATGACTCTGGTTGTTGTTACTAAAAAGAACACACATGCAATGACACTGGTGGATCCATAGGTGGATTATGAAATGAACACACATGCAATGACACTGGTGGATCCATATGTGGTATGTGAAAAGAACACACATGCAAAATGACTCTGGTTGTTACTAAAAAGAACACACATGCAATGACACTGGTGGATCCATGTGTGGTCTCAGAAGAGAGCACACATTTCAATGAGTCTTGTTGTTGTTAGTAAAAAGAACACACATGCAATGACACTGGTGGATCCATGTGTGGTCTCTGAAGAGAACACACATGCAATGACACTGGTTGTTGTTACTAAAAAGAACACACATGCAATGACACTGGTGGATCCATGTGTGGATTGTGAAGAGGACACACATGCAATGACACTGGTGGATCCATAGGTGGTATGTGAAAAGAACACACATGCAAAATGACTGGTTGTTGTTACTAAAAAGAACACACATGCAATGACACTGGTGGATCCATGTGTGGTCTCTGTAGAGAACACAAATTTCAATGACACTGGTGGACCTATATGTGGTATGTGAAAAGAACACACATGCAATGACTCTGATTGTTGTTAGTGAAAAGAACACACATGCAATGACAGTGGTGGATCCATAGGTGGTATCTGAGAAGAACACACATGCAAAATGACTCTTGTTGTTGTTACTAAAAAGAACACACACGCAATGACACTGGTGGATCCATAGGTGGATTATGAAATGAACACACACGCAATGACACTTGTGGATCCATAGGTGGTATGTGAGAAGAACACACATGCAAAATGAGACTGGTTGTTGTTACTAAAAAGAACACACATGCAATGACGCTAGTGGATCCATGTGTGGTCTCTGTAGAGAACATACATTTCAATGACACTGGTTGATCCATATGTGGTATGTGAAAAGAACACATATGCAATGACACTAGTTGTTGTTAGTGAAAAGAACACACATGCAATGACACTAGTGGATCCATAGGTGGTATGTGAGAGGAACACACATGCAAAATGACTCTGGTTGTTGTTACTAAAAAGAACACACATGCAATGACACTGGTGGATCCTTAGGTGGATTATGAAATGAACACACATGCAATGACACTGGTGGATCCATATGTGGTATGTGAAAAGAACACACATGCAAAATGACTCTGGTTGTTACTAAAAAGAACACACATGCAATTACACTGGTGGATCCATGTGTGGTCTCAGAAGAGAGCACACATTTCAATGAGTCTTGTTGTTGTTAGTAAAAAGAACACACATGCAATGACACTGGTGGATCCATGTGTGGTCTCTGAAGAGAACACACATGCAATGACACTAGTTGTTGTTACTAAAAAGAACACACATGCAATGACACTGGTGGATCCATTTGTGGATTGTGAAGAGGACACACATGCAATGACACTGGTGGATCCATAGGTGGTATGTGAAAAGAACACACATGCAAAATGACTGGTTGTTGTTACTAAAAAGAACATACATGCAATGACACTGGTGGATCCATGTGTGGTCTCTGTAGAGAATACACATTTCAATGACACTGGTGGACGTATATGTGGTATGTGAAAAGAACACACATGCAATGACTCTGATTGTTGTTAGTGAAAAGAACACACATGCAATGACACTGGTGGATCCATAGGTGGTATGTGAGAAGAACACACATGCAAAATGACTCTTGTTGTTGTTACTAAAAAGAACACACACGCAATGACACTGGTGGATCCATAGGTGGATTATGAAATGAACACACATGCAATGACACTGGTGGATCCATAGGTGGTATGTGAGAAGAACACACATCTCAATGACTCTGGTTGTTGTTACTAAAAAGAACACACATGCAATGACACTGGTGGATCCATAGGTGGTATTTGAAGAGAACACACATGCAAAATGACTCTGGTTGTTCTTACTATAAAGAACACACATGTAATGACACTGGTGGATCCATGGGTGGATTGTGAAAAGAACACACATGCAATCACACTGGTGGATCCATAGGTGGTATGTGAAAAGAACACACATGCAAAATGACTCTGGTTGTTGTTACTAAAAAGAACACACATGCAATGACACTGGTGGATCCATAGGTGGTATGCGAAGAGAACGCACATGCAAAATGACTCTGGTTGTTGTTACTAAAAAGAACACACATGCAATGACACTAGTGGATCCATGGGTGGATTGTGAAAAGAACACACATGCAATCACACTGGTGGATCCATAGGTGGTATGTGAAAAGAACACACATGCAAAATGACTCTGGTTGTTACGAAAAAGAACACACATGCAATGACACCGGTGGGTCCATGTGTGGTCTCTGTAGATAACACACATTTCAATCACATTGAAGGATCCATATGTGGTATGTGAAAAGAACACACATGCAATGACTCTGGTTGTTGTTAGTGACAAGAACACACATGCAATGACACTGGTGGATCCATGTGTGGTCTCAGAAGGGAGCACACATTTCAATGACTCTTGTTGTTGTTAGTAAAAAGAACACACATGCAATGGCACTGGTGGATCCATGTGTGGTCTCTGAAGAGAACACACATGCAATGACACTGGTTGTTGTTACTTAAAAGAACACAGATGCAATGACACTGGTGGATCCATGTGTGGATTGTGAAGAGGACACACATGCAATGACACTGGTGGATCCATAGGTGGTATGTGAAAAGAACACACATGCAAAATGACTGGTTGTTGTTACTAAAAAGAACACACATGCAATGACACTGGTGGATCCATGTGTGGTCTCTGTAGAGAACACACATTTCAATGACACTGGTGGACCTATATGTGGTATGTGAAAAGAACACACATGCAATGACTCTGGTTGTTGTTAGTGAAAAGAACACACATGCAATGACAGTGGTGGATCCATAGGTGGTATGTGAGAAGAACACACATGCAAAATGACTCTTGTTGTTGTTACTAAAAAGAACACACATGCAATGACACTGGTGGATCCATGTGTGGATTGTGAAGAGGACACACATGCAATGACACTGGTGGATCCATAGGTGGTATGTGAGAAGAACACACATTTCAATGACTCTGGTTGTTGTTACTAAAAAGAACACACATGCAATGACACTGGTGGATCCATGTGTGGTCTCTGTGGAGAACACACATTTCAATGACACTGGTGGACCTATATGTGGTATGTGAAAATAACACACATGCAATGACTCTGATTGTTGTTAGTGAAAAGAACACACATGCAATGACAGTGGTGGATCCATAGGTGGTATGTGAGAAGAACACACATGCAAAATGACTCTTGTTGTTGTTACTAAAAAGAACACACACGCAATGACACTGGTGGATCCATAGGTGGATTATGAAATGAACACACATGCAATGATACTGGTGGATCCATAGGTGGTATGTGAGAAGAACACACATCTCAATGACTCTGGTTGTTGTTACTAAAAAGAACACACATGCAATGACACTGGTGGATCCATAGGTGGTATTTGAAGAGAACACACATGCAAAATGACTCTGGTTGTTCTTACTATAAAGAACACACATGTAATGACACTGGTGGATCCATGGGTGGATTGTGAAAAGAACACACATGCAATCACACTGGTGGATCCATAGGTCGTATGTGAAAAGAACACACATGCAAAATGACTCTGGTTGTTGTTACTAAAAAGAACACACATGCAATGACACTGGTGGATCCATAGGTGGTATGCGAAGATAACGCACATGCAAAATGACTCTGGTTGTTGTTACTAAAAAGAACACACATGCAATGACACTAGTGGATCCATGGGTGGATTGTGAAAAGAACACACATGCAATCACACTGGTGGATCCATAGGTGGTATGTGAAAAGAACACACATGCAAAATGACTCTGGTTGTTACGAAAAAGAACACACATGCAATGACACCGGTGGGTCCATGTGTGTTCTCTGTAGATAACACACATTTCAATCACATTGAAGGATCCATATGTGGTATGTGAAAAGAACACACATGCAATGACTCTGGTTGTTGTTAGTGAGAAGAACACACATGCAATGACACTGGTTGATCCATGTGTGGTCTCAGAAGGGAGCACACATTTCAATGACTCTTGTTGTTGTTAGTAAAAAGAACACACATGCAATGACACTGGTGGATCCATGTGTGGTCTCTAAAGAGAACACACATGCAATGACACTGGTTGTTGTTACTTAAAAGAACACACATGCAATGACACTGGTGGATCCATGTGTGGATTGTGAAGAGGACACACATGCAATGACACTGGTGGATCCATAGGTGGTATGTGAAAAGAACACACATGCAAAATGACTGGTTGTTGTTACTAAAAAGAACACACATGCAATGACACTGGTGGATCCATGTGTGGTCTCTGTAGAGAACACACATTTCAATGACACTGGTGGACCTATATGTGGTATGTGAAAAGAACACACATGCAATGACTCTGATTGTTGTTAGTGAAAAGAACACACATGCAATGACAGTGGTGGATCCATAGGTGGTATGTGAGAAGAACACACATGCAAAATGACTCTTGTTGTAGTTACTAAAAAGAACACACATGCAATGACACTGGTGGATCCATAGGTGGATTATGAAATGAACACACATGCAATGACACTGGTGGATCCATAGGTGGTATGTGAGAAGAACACACATCTCAATGACTCTGGTTGTTGTTACTAAAAAGAACACACATGCAATGACACTGGTGGATCCATAGGTGGTATTTGAAGAGAACACACATGCAAAATGACTCTGGTTGTTCTTACTAAAAAGAACACACATGTAATGACACTGGTGGATCCATGGGTGGATTGTGAAAAGAACACACATGCAATCACACTGGTGGATCCATAGGTGGTATGTGAAAAGAACACACATGCAAAATGACTCTGGTTGTTGTTACTAAAAAGAACACACATGCAATGACACTAGTGGATCCATAGGTGGTATGCGAAGAGAACGCACATGCAAAATGACTCTGTTTGTTGTTACTAAAAAGAACACACATGCAATGACACTAGTGGATCCATGGGTGGATTGTGAAAAGAACACACATGCAATCACACTGGTGGATCCATAGGTGGTATGTGAAAAGAACACACATGCAAAATGACTCTGGTTGTTACGAAAAAGAACACACATGCAATGGCACCGGTGTGTCCATGTGTGTTCTCTGTAGATAACACACATTTCAATCACATTGAAGGATCCATATGTGGTATGTGAAAAGAACACACATGCAATGACTCTGGTTGTTGTTAGTAAGAAGAACACACATGCAATGACACTGGTTGATCCATGTGTGGTCTCAGAAGGGAGCACACATTTCAATGACTCTTGTTGTTGTTAGTAAAAAGAACACACATGCAATGACACTGGTGGATCCATGTGTGGTCTCTGAAGAGAACACACATGCAATGACACTGGTTGTTGTTACTTAAAAGAACACACATGCAATGACACTGGTGGATCCATGTGTGGATTGTGAAGAGGACACACATGCAATGACACTGGTGGATCCATAGGTGGTATGTGAAAAGAACACACATGCAAAATGACTGGTTGTTGTTACTAAAAAGAACACACATGCAATGACATTGGTGGATCCATGTGTGGTCTCTGTAGAGAACACACATTTCAATGACACTGGTGGACCTATATGTGGTATGTGAAAAGAACACACATGCAATGACTCTGGTTGTTGTTAGTGAAAAGAACACACATGCAATGACAGTGGTGATTCCATAGGTGGTATGTGAGAAGAACACACATGCAAAATGACTCTTGTTGTTGTTTCTAAAAAGAACACACACGCAATGACACTGGTGGATCCATAGGTGGATTATGAAATGAACACACATGCAATGACACTGGTGGATCCATAGGTGGTATGTGAGAAGAACACACATTTCAATGACTCTGGTTGTTGTTACTAAAAAGAACACACATGCAATGACACTGGTGGATCCATGTGTGGTCTCTGTGGAGAACACACATTTCAATGACACTGGTGGACCTATATGTGGTATGTGAAAAGAACACACATGCAATGACTCTGATTGTTGTTAGTGAAAAGAACACACATGCAATGACAGTGGTGGATCCATAGGTGGTATGTGAGAAGAACACACATGCAAAATGACTCTTGTTGTTGTTACTAAAAAGAACACACACGCAATGACACTGGTGGATCCATAGGTGGATTATGAAATGAACACACATGCAATGATACTGGTGGATCCATAGGTGGTATGTGAGAAGAACACACATCTCAATGACTCTGGTTGTTGTTACTAAAAAGAACACACATGCAATGACACTGGTGGATCCATAGGTGGTATTTGAAGAGAACACACATGCAAAATGACTCTGGTTGTTCTTACTATAAAGAACACACATGTAATGACACTGGTGGATCCATGGGTGGATTGTGAAAAGAACACACATGCAATCACACTGGTGGATCCATAGGTCGTATGTGAAAAGAACACACATGCAAAATGACTCTGGTTGTTGTTACTAAAAAGAACACACATGCAATGACACTGGTGGATCCATAGGTGGTATGCGAAGATAACGCACATGCAAAATGACTCTGGTTGTTGTTACTAAAAAGAACACACATGCAATGACACTAGTGGATCCATGGGTGGATTGTGAAAAGAACACACATGCAATCACACTGGTGGATCCATAGGTGGTATGTGAAAAGAACACACATGCAAAATGACTCTGGTTGTTACGAAAAAGAACACACATGCAATGACACCGGTGGGTCCATGTGTGTTCTCTGTAGATAACACACATTTCAATCACATTGAAGGATCCATATGTGGTATGTGAAAAGAACACACATGCAATGACTCTGGTTGTTGTTAGTGAGAAGAACACACATGCAATGACACTGGTTGATCCATGTGTGGTCTCAGAAGGGAGCACACATTTCAATGACTCTTGTTGTTGTTAGTAAAAAGAACACACATGCAATGACACTGGTGGATCCATGTGTGGTCTCTAAAGAGAACACACATGCAATGACACTGGTTGTTGTTACTTAAAAGAACACACATGCAATGACACTGGTGGATCCATGTGTGGATTGTGAAGAGGACACACATGCAATGACACTGGTGGATCCATAGGTGGTATGTGAAAAGAACACACATGCAAAATGACTGGTTGTTGTTACTAAAAAGAACACACATGCAATGACACTGGTGGATCCATGTGTGGTCTCTGTAGAGAACACACATTTCAATGACACTGGTGGACCTATATGTGGTATGTGAAAAGAACACACATGCAATGACTCTGATTGTTGTTAGTGAAAAGAACACACATGCAATGACAGTGGTGGATCCATAGGTGGTATGTGAGAAGAACACACATGCAAAATGACTCTTGTTGTAGTTACTAAAAAGAACACACATGCAATGACACTGGTGGATCCATAGGTGGATTATGAAATGAACACACATGCAATGACACTGGTGGATCCATAGGTGGTATGTGAGAAGAACACACATCTCAATGACTCTGGTTGTTGTTACTAAAAAGAACACACATGCAATGACACTGGTGGATCCATAGGTGGTATTTGAAGAGAACACACATGCAAAATGACTCTGGTTGTTCTTACTAAAAAGAACACACATGTAATGACACTGGTGGATCCATGGGTGGATTGTGAAAAGAACACACATGCAATCACACTGGTGGATCCATAGGTGGTATGTGAAAAGAACACACATGCAAAATGACTCTGGTTGTTGTTACTAAAAAGAACACACATGCAATGACACTAGTGGATCCATAGGTGGTATGCGAAGAGAACGCACATGCAAAATGACTCTGTTTGTTGTTACTAAAAAGAACACACATGCAATGACACTAGTGGATCCATGGGTGGATTGTGAAAAGAACACACATGCAATCACACTGGTGGATCCATAGGTGGTATGTGAAAAGAACACACATGCAAAATGACTCTGGTTGTTACGAAAAAGAACACACATGCAATGACACCGGTGTGTCCATGTGTGTTCTCTGTAGATAACACACATTTCAATCACATTGAAGGATCCATATGTGGTATGTGAAAAGAACACACATGCAATGACTCTGGTTGTTGTTAGTAAGAAGAACACACATGCAATGACACTGGTTGATCCATGTGTGGTCTCAGAAGGGAGCACACATTTCAATGACTCTTGTTGTTGTTAGTAAAAAGAACACACATGCAATGACACTGGTGGATCCATGTGTGGTCTCTGAAGAGAACACACATGCAATGACACTGGTTGTTGTTACTTAAAAGAACACACATGCAATGACACTGGTGGATCCATGTGTGGATTGTGAAGAGGACACACATGCAATGACACTGGTGGATCCATAGGTGGTATGTGAAAAGAACACACATGCAAAATGACTGGTTGTTGTTACTAAAAAGAACACACATGCAATGACATTGGTGGATCCATGTGTGGTCTCTGTAGAGAACACACATTTCAATGACACTGGTGGACCTATATGTGGTATGTGAAAAGAACACACATGCAATGACTCTGGTTGTTGTTAGTGAAAAGAACACACATGCAATGACAGTGGTGATTCCATAGGTGGTATGTGAGAAGAACACACATGCAAAATGACTCTTGTTGTTGTTTCTAAAAAGAACACACACGCAATGACACTGGTGGATCCATAGGTGGATTATGAAATGAACACACATGCAATGACACTGGTGGATCCATAGGTGGTATGTGAGAAGAACACACATTTCAATGACTCTGGTTGTTGTTACTAAAAAGAACACACATCCAATGACACTGGTGGATCCATAGGTGGTATTTGAAGAGAACACACATGCAAAATGACTCTGGTTGTTCTTACTAAATAGAACACACATGTAATGACACTGGTGGATCCATGGGTGGATTGTGAAAAGAACACACATGCAATCACACTGGTGGATCCATAGGTGGTATGTGAAAAGAACACACATGCAATGACTCTGGTTGTTGTTAGTGAAAAGAACACACATTTCAATGACGCTGGTGGATCCATAGGTGGTATGTGAGAGGAACACATGCAAAATGACTCTGGTTGTTGTTACTAAAAAGAACACACATGCAATGACACTGGTGGATCCATAGGTGGATTATGAAATGAACACACATGCAATGACACTGGTGGATCCATATGTGGTATGTGAAAAGAACACACATGCAAAATGACTCTGGTTGTTACTAAAAAGAACACACATGCAATGACACTGGTGGATCCATGTGTGGTCTCAGAAGAGAGCACACATTTCAATGAGTCTTGTTGTTGTTAGTAAAAAGAACACACATGCAATGACACTGGTGGATCCATGTGTGGTCTCTGAAGAGAACACACATGCAATGACACTGGTTGTTGTTACTAAAAAGAACACACATGCAATGACACTGGTGGATCCATGTGTGGATTGTGAAGAGGACACACATGCAATGACACTGGTGGATCCATAGGTGGTATGTGAAAAGAACACACATGCAAAATGACTGGTTGTTGTTACTAAAAAGAACACACATGCAATAACACTGGTGGATCCATGTGTGGTCTCTGTAGAGAACACACATTTCAATGACACTGGTGGACCTATATGTGGTATGTGAAAAGAACACACATGCAATGACTCTGATTGTTGTTAGTGAAAAGAACACACATGCAATGACAGTGGTGGATCCATAGGTGGTATCTGAGAAGAACACACATGCAAAATGACTCTTGTTGTTGTTACTAAAAAGAACACACACGCAATGACACTGGTGGATCCATAGGTGGATTATGAAATGAACACACATGCAATGACACTTGTGGATCCATAGGTTGTATGTGAGAAGAACACACATGCAAAATGAGACTGGTTGTTGTTACTAAAAAGAACACACATGCAATGACGCTAGTGGATCCATGTGTGGTCTCTGTAGAGAACATACATTTCAATGACACTGGTTGATCCATATGTGGTATGTGAAAAGAACACATATGCAATGACACTAGTTATTGTTAGTGAAAAGAACACACATGCAATGACACTAGTGGATCCATAGGTGGTATGTGAGAGGAACACACATTTAAAATGACTCTGGTTGTTGTTACTAAAAAGAACACACATGCAATGACACTGGTGGATCCTTAGGTGGATTATGAAATGAACACACATGCAATGACACTGGTGGATCCATATGTGGTATGTGAAAAGAACACACATGCAAAATGACTCTGGTTGTTACTAAAAAGAACACACATGCAATGACACTGGTGGATCCATGTGTGGTCTCAGAAGAGAGCACACATTTCAATGAGTCTTGTTGTTGTTAGTAAAAAGAACACACATGCAATGACACTGGTGGATCCATGTGTGGTCTCTGAAGAGAACACACATGCAATGACACTGGTTGTTGTTACTAAAAAGAACACACATGCAATGACACTGGTGGATCCATGTGTGGATTGTGAAGAGGACACACATGCAATGACACTGGTGGATCCATAGGTGGTATGTGAAAAGAACACACATGCAAAATGACTGGTTGTTGTTACTAAAAAGAACACACATGCAATGACACTGGTGGATCCATGTGTGTTCTCTGTAGAGAACACACATTTCAATGACACTGGTGGACCTATATGTGGTATGTGAAAAGAACACACATGCAATGACTCTGATTGTTGTTAGTGAAAAGAACACACATGCAATGACACTGGTGGATCCATAGGTGCTATGTGAGAAGAACACACATGCAAAATGACTCTTGTTGTTGTTACTAAAAAGAACACACACGCAATGACACTGGTGGATCCATAGGTGGATTATGAAATGAACACACATGCAATGACACTTGTGGATCCATAGGTGGTATGTGAGAAGAACACACATCTCAATGACTCTGGTTGTTGTTACTAAAAAGAACACACATGCAATGACACTGGTGGATCCATAGGTGGTATTTGAAGAGAACACACATGCAAAATGACTCTGGTTGTTCTTACTATAAAGAACACACATGTAATGACACTGGTGGATCCATGGGTGGATTGTGAAAAGAACACACATGCAATCACACTGGTGGATCCATAGGTGGTATGTGAAAAGAACACACATGCAAAATGACTCTGGTTGTTGTTACTAAAAAGAACACACATGCAATGACACTGGTGGATCCATAGGTGGTATGCGAAGAGAACGCACATGCAAAATGACTCTGGTTGTTGTTACTAAAAAGAACACACATGCAATGACCCTAGTGGATCCATGGGTGGATTGTGAAAAGAACACACATGCAATCACACTGGTGGATCCATAGGTGGTATGTGAAAAGAACACACATGCAAAATGACTCTGGTTGTTACGAAAAATAACACACATGCAATGACACCGGTGGGTCCATGTGTGGTCTCTGTAGATAACACACATTTCAATCACATTGAAGGATCCATATGTGGTATGTGAAAAGAACACACATGCAATGACTCTGGTTGTTGTTAGTGACAAGAACACACATGCAATGACACTGGTGGATCCATGTGTGGTCTCAGAAGGGAGCACACATTTCAATGACTCTTGTTGTTGTTAGTAAAAAGAACACACATGCAATGGCACTGGTGGATCCATGTGTGGTCTCTGAAGAGAACACACATGCAATGACACTGGTTGTTGTTACTTAAAAGAACACACATGCAATGACACTGGTGGATCCATGTGTGGATTGTGAAGAGGACACACATGCAATGACACTGGTGGATCCATAGGTGGTATGTGAAAAGAACACACATGCAAAATGACTGGTTGTTGTTACTAAAAAGAACACACATGCAATGACACTGGTGGATCCATGTGTGGTCTCTGTAGAGAACACACATTTCAATGACACTGGTGGACCTATATGTGGTATGTGAAAAGAACACACATGCAATGACTCTGGTTGTTGTTAGTGAAAAGAACACACATGCAATGACAGTGGTGGATCCATAGGTGGTATGTGAGAAGAACACACATGCAAAATGACTCTTGTTGTTGTTACTAAAAAGAACACACATGCAATGACACTGGTGGATCCATGTGTGGATTGTGAAGAGGACACACATGCAATGACACTGGTGGATCCATAGGTGGTATGTGAAAAGAACACACATGCAAAATGACTGGTTGTTGTTACTAAAAAGAACACACATGCAATGACACTGGTGGATCCATGTGTGGTCTCTGTAGAGAACACACATTTCAATGACACTGGTGGACCTATATGTGGTATGTGAAAAGAACACACATGCAATGACTCTGATTGTTGTTAGTGAAAAGAACACACATGCAATGACAGTGGTGGATCCATAGGTGGTATGTGAGAAGAACACACATGCAAAATGACTCTTGTTGTTGTTACTAAAAAGAACACACACGCAATGACACTGGTGGATCCATAGGTGGATTATGAAATGAACACACATCCAATGATACTGGTGGATCCATAGGTGGTATGTGAGAAGAACACACATCTCAATGACTCTGGTTGTTGTTACTAAAAAGAACACACATGCAATGACACTGGTGGATCCATAGGTGGTATTTGAAGAGAACACACATGCAAAATGACTCTGGTTGTTCTTACTATAAAGAACACACATGTAATGACACTGGTGGATCCATGGGTGGATTGTGAAAAGAACACACATGCAATCACACTGGTGGATCCATAGGTGGTATGTGAAAAGAACACACATGCAAAATGACTCTGGTTGTTACGAAAAAGAACACACATGCAATGACACCGGTGGGTCCATGTGTGGTCTCTATAGATAACACACATTTCAATCACATTGAAGGATCCATATGTGGTATGTGAAAAGAACACACATGCAATGACTCTGGTTGTTGTTAGTGACAAGAACACACATGCAATGACACTGGTAGATCCATGTGTGGTCTCAGAAGGGAGCACACATTTCAATGACTCTTGTTGTTGTTAGTAAAAAGAACACACATGCAATGGCACTGGTGGATCCATGTGTGGTCTCTGAAGAGAACACACATGCAATGACACTGGTTGTTGTTACTTAAAAGAACACACATGCAATGACACTGGTGGATCCATGTGTGGATTGTGAAGAGGACACACATGCAATGACACTGGTGGATCCATAGGTGGTATGTGAAAAGAACACACATGCAAAATGACTGGTTGTTGTTACTAAAAAGAACACACATGCAATGACACTGGTGGATCCATGTGTGGTCTCTGTAGAGAACACACATTTCAATGACACTGGTGGACCTATATGTGGTATGTGAAAAGAACACACATGCAATGACTCTGGTTGTTGTTAGTGAAAAGAACACACATGCAATGACAGTGGTGGATCCATAGGTGGTATGTGAGAAGAACACACATGCAAAATGACTCTTGTTGTTGTTACTAAAAAGAACACACATGCAATGACACTGGTGGATCCATGTGTGGATTGTGAAGAGGACACACATGCAATGACACTGGTGGATCCATAGGTGGTATGTGAAAAGAACACACATGCAAAATGACTGGTTGTTGTTACTAAAAAGAACACACATGCAATGACACTGGTGGATCCATGTGTGGTCTCTGTAGAGAACACACATTTCAATGACACTGGTGGACCTATATGTGGTATGTGAAAAGAACACACATGCAATGACTCTGATTGTTGTTAGTGAAAAGAACACACATGCAATGACAGTGGTGGATCCATAGGTGGTATGTGAGAAGAACACACATGCAAAATGACTCTTGTTGTTGTTACTAAAAAGAACACACACGCAATGACACTGGTGGATCCATAGGTGGATTATGAAATGAACACACATCCAATGATACTGGTGGATCCATAGGTGGTATGTGAGAAGAACACACATCTCAATGACTCTGGTTGTTGTTACTAAAAAGAACACACATGCAATGACACTGGTGGATCCATAGGTGGTATTTGAAGAGAACACACATGCAAAATGACTCTGGTTGTTCTTACTATAAAGAACACACATGTAATGACACTGGTGGATCCATGGGTGGATTGTGAAAAGAACACACATGCAATCACACTGGTGGATCCATAGGTGGTATGTGAAAAGAACACACATGCAAAATGACTCTGGTTGTTACGAAAAAGAACACACATGCAATGACACCGGTGGGTCCATGTGTGGTCTCTGTAGATAACACACATTTCAATCACATTGAAGGATCCATATGTGGTATGTGAAAAGAACACACATGCAATGACTCTGGTTGTTGTTAGTGAAAAGAACACACATGCAATGACACTGGTGGATCCATGTGTGGTCTCAGAAGGGAGCACACATTTCAATGACTCTTGTTGTTGTTAGTAAAAAGAACACACATGCAATGGCACTGGTGGATCCATGTGTGGTCTCTAAAGAGAACACACATGCAATGACACTGGTTGTTGTTACTTAAAAGAACACACATGCAATGACACTGGTGGATCCATGTGTGGATTGTGAAGAGGACACACATGCAATGACACTGGTGGATCCATAGGTGGTATGTGAAAAGAACACACATGCAAAATGACTGGTTGTTGTTACTAAAAAGAACACACATGCAATGACACTGGTGGATCCATGTGTGGTCTCTGTAGAGAACACACATTTCAATGACACTGGTGGACCTATATGTGGTATGTGAAAAGAACACACATGCAATGACTCTGGTTGTTGTTAGTGAAAAGAACACACATGCAATGACAGTGGTGGATCCATAGGTGGTATGTGAGAAGAACACACATGCAAAATGACTCTTGTTGTTGTTTCTAAAAAGAACACACACGCAATGACACTGGTGGATCCATAGGTGGATTATGAAATGAACACACATGCAATGACACTGGTGGATCCATAGGTGGTATGTGAGAAGAACACACATTTCAATGACTCTGGTTGTTGTTACTAAAAAGAACACACATCCAATGACACTGGTGGATCCATAGGTGGTATTTGAAGAGAACACACATGCAAAATGACTCTGGTTGTTCTTACTAAAAAGAACACACATGTAATGACACTGGTGGATCCATGGGTGGATTGTGAAAAGAACACACATGCAATCACACTGGTGGATCCATAGGTGGTATGTGAAAAGAACACACATGCAAAATGACTCTGGTTGTTCTTACTAAAAAGAACACACATGCAATGACACTGGTGGATCCATAGGTGGTATGCGAAGAGAACGCACATGCAAAATGACTCTGGTTGTTGTTACTAAAAAGAACACACATGCAATGACACTAGTGGATCCATGGGTGGATTGTGAAAATAACACACATGCAATCACACTGGTGGATCCATAGGTGGTATGTGAAAAGAACACACATGCAAAATGACTCTGGTTGTTATGAAAAAGAACACACAAGCAATGACACTGGTGGGTCCATGTGTGGTCTCTGCAGAGAACACACATTTCAATCACATTGAAGGATCCATCTGTGGTATGTGAAAAGAACACACATGCAATGACTCTGGTTGTTGTTAGTGAAAAGAACACACATGCAATGACACTGGTGGATCCATGTGTGGTCTCTGAAGAGAGCACACATTTCAATGACTCTTGTTGTTGTTAGTAAAAAGAACACACATGCAATAACACTGGTGGATCCATGTGTGGTCTCTAAAAAGAACACACATGCAATGACACTGGTGGATCCATGTGTGGTCTCTGAAGAGAGCACACATGCAATGACACTGGTGGATCCATATGTGGTATGTGAAAAGAACACACATGCAAAATGACTCTGGTTGTTGTTAGTGAAAAGAACACACATGCAATGACACTGGTGGATCCATACGTCGATTATGAAATGAACACACATGCAATGACACTGGTGGATCCATAGGTGGTATGTGAGAAGAACACACATGCAAAATGATACTGGTTGTTGTTACTAAAAGGAACACACATGCAATGACGCTGGTGGATCCATGTGTGGTCTCTGTAGAGAACACACATTTCAATGACACGAGTGGATCCATATGTGGTATGTGAAAAAAACACACATGCAATGACACTGGTTGTTAGTGAAAAGAACACACATGCAATGACACTAGTGGATCCATAGGTGGTATCTGAGAAGAACACACATGCGAAATGACTCTGGTTGTTGTTACTAAAAAGAACACACATGCAATGACACTGGTGGATCCATAGGTGGATTATGAAATGAACACACATGCAATGACACTGGTGGATCCATATGTGGTATGTGAAAAGAACACACATGCAAAATTACTCTGGTTGTTACTAAAAAGAACAAACATGCAATGACACTGGTGGATCCATGTGTGGTCTCTATACAGAACACACATTTCAATCACATTGGTGGATCCATATGTGGTATGTGAAAAGAACACACATGCAATGACTCTAGTTGTTGTTAGTGAAAAGAACACACATGCAATAACACTGGTGGATCCATGTGTGGTCTCTGAAGAGAGCACATATTTCAATGACTCTTGTTGTTGTTAGTAAAAAGAACACACATGCAATGACATTGGTGGATCCATGTGTGGTCTCTGAAGAGAACACACATGCAATGACACTGGTTGTTGTTACTAAAAAGAACACACATCCAATGACACTGGTGGATCCATGTGTGGATTGTGAAAAGAGCACACATCCAATGACACAGGTGGATCCATATGTGGTATGTGAAAAGAACACACATGCAAAATGACTCTGGTTGTTGTTAGTGAAAAGAACACATGTGCAATGACACTGGTGGATCCATAGGTTGATTATGAAATGAACACACATGCAATGACACTTGTGGATCCATAGGTGGTATGTGAGAAGAACACACATGCAAAATGAGACTGGTTGTTGTTACTAAAAAGAACACACATGCAATGACGCTGGAGGATCCATGTGTGGTCTCTGTAGAGAACATACATTTCAATGACACTGGTGGATCCATATGTGGTATATGAAAAGAACACATATGCAATAACACTAGTTGTTGTTAGTGAAAAGAACACACATGCAATGACACTGGTGGATCCATAGGTGGTATGTGAGAGGAACACACATGCAAAATGACTCTGGTTGTTGTTACTAAAAAGAACACACATGCAATGACACTAGTGGATCCATAGGTGGATTATGAAATGAACACACATGCAATGACACTGCTGGATCCATATGTGGTATGTGAAAAGAACACACATGCAATGACTCTGGTTGTTGTTACTGAAAAGAGCACACATGCAATGACACTGGTGGATCCATGTGTGGTCTCTAAAGAGAGCACACATTTCAAAGAGTCTTGTTGTTGTTAGTAAAAAGAACACACATGCAATAACACTGGTGGATCCACGTGTGGATTGTGAAGAGAACTCACATCCAATGACACTGGTGGATCCATAGGTGGTATGTGAAAAGAACACACATGCAAAATGACTGGTTGTTGTTACTAAAAAGAACACACATACAATGACACTGGTGGATCCATGTGTGGTCTCTGTAGAGAACACACATTTCAATGACACTGGTGGATCCTTATGTGGTATGTGAAAATAACACACATGCAATGACTCTAGTTGTTGTTAGTGAAAAGAACACACATGCAAAATGACTCTGGTTGTTGTTACTAAAAAGAACACACATGCAATGACACTGGTGGATCCATAGGTGGTATGTGAAAAGAACACACATGCAAAATGACCCCGGTTGTTGTTACTAAAAGGACACGCATGCAATGACACTGGTGGATCCATGGGTGGATTGTGAAAAGAGCACACATGCAATGACACTGGTGGATCCATATGTGGTATGTGAAAAGAACACACATGCCATGACTGGTTGTTGTTAGTAAAAAGAACACACATGCAATGACACTGGTGGATCCATGTGTGGTATCTGAAGAGAACACACATGCAATGACACTGGTTGTTGTTACTAAAAAGAACACACATGCAATGACACTGGTGGATCCATGTGTGGATTGTGAAGGTAAAACACATGCAATGACACTGGTGGATCCATAGGTGGTATGTGAAAAGAACACACATGCAAAATGACTGGTTGTTGTTACTAAAAAGAACACACATGCAATGACACTGGTGGATCCATGTGTGGTCTCTGTAGAGAACACACATTTCAATGACACTAGTGGATCCATATGTGGTATGTGAAAAGAACACACATGCAATGACTCTGGATGTTGTTAGTGAAAACAACACACATGCAATGACACTGGTGGATCCATAGGTGGTAGGTGAGAAGAACACACATGCAAAATGACTCTAGTTGTTGTTACTAAAAAGAACACACATGCAATGACACTGGTGGATTCATAGGTGGATTATGAAATGAACACACATGCAATGACACTGGTGGATCCATAGGTGGTATGTGAGAAGAACACACATTTCAACGACTCTGGTTGTTATTACTAAAAAGAACACACATGCAATAACACTGGTGGATTGTGAAAATAACACACATGCAATGACACTGGTGGATCCATAGGTGGTATGTGAAGAGAACACACATGCAAAATGAATCTGGTTGTTGTTACTAAAAAGAACACACATGCAATGACACTAGTGGATCCATGGGTGGATTGTGAAAAGAACACACATGCAATGAAACTGGTGGATCCATAGGTGGTATGTGAAAAGAACACACATGCAAAATGACTCTGGTTGTTACTAAAAAGAACACACATGCAATGACATTGGTGGATCCATGTGTGGTCTCTGTAGAGAACACACATTTCAATCACATTGGTGGATCCATACGTGCTATGTGAAAAGAATACACATGCAATTACTCTGGTTGTTGTTAGTGAAAAGAACACACATGCAATGACACTGGTAGATCCATGTGTGGTCTCCGAAGAGAGCACGCATTTCATGACTCTTGTTGTTGTTAATAAAAAGAACACACATGCAATGACACTGGTGGATCCATGTGTGGTATCTGAAGAGAACACACATGCAATGACACTCGTTGTTGTTACTAAAAAGAACACACATCCAATGACACTGGTGGATCCATATGTGGTATGTGAAAAGAACACACATGCAAAATGACTCTGGTTGTTGTTAGTGAAAAGAACACACATGCAATAACACTGGTGGATCCATAGGTGGATTTTGAAATGAACACACATGCAATGACACTAGTGGATCCATAGGTGGTATGTGAGAAGAACACACATGCAAAATGAGACTGGTTGTTGTTACTAAAAAGAACACACATGCAATGACACTGGTGGATCCATGTGTGGTCTCTGTAGAGAACACACATTTCAATGACACTGGTGGATCCATATGTGGTATGTGAAAAGAACACACATGCAATGACACTGGTGGATCCATAGGTGGTATGTGAGAAGAACACACATGCAAAATGACTCTAGTTGTTGTTACTAAAAAGAACACACATGCAATGACACTGGTGGATCCATAAGTGGATTATGAAATGAACACACATGCAATGACACTGGTGGATCCATATGTGGTATGTGAAAAGAACACACATGCAATGACTCTGGTTGTTGTTACTGAAAAGAACACACATGCAAAATGACTCTGGTTGTTGTTACTAAAAAGAACACACATGCAATGACACTGGTGGATCCATAGGTGGTATGTGAAAAGAACACACATGCAAAATGACCCCGGTTGTTGTTACTAAAAGGACACGCATGCAATGACACTGGTGGATCCATGGGTGGATTGTGAAAAGAGCACACATGCAATGACACTGGTGGATCCATATGTGGTATGTGAAAAGAACACACATGCCATGACTGGTTGTTGTTAGTAAAAAGAACACACATGCAATGACACTGGTGGATCCATGTGTGGTATCTGAAGAGAACACACATGCAATGACACTGGTTGTTGTTACTAAAAAGAACACACATGCAATGACACTGGTGGATCCATGTGTGGATTGTGAAGGTAAAACACATGCAATGACACTGGTGGATCCATAGGTGGTATGTGAAAAGAACACACATGCAAAATGACTGGTTGTTGTTACTAAAAAGAACACACATGCAATGACACTGGTGGATCCATGTGTGGTCTCTGTAGAGAACACACATTTCAATGACACTAGTGGATCCATATGTGGTATGTGAAAAGAACACACATGCAATGACTCTGGATGTTGTTAGTGAAAACAACACACATGCAATGACACTGGTGGATCCATAGGTGGTAGGTGAGAAGAACACACATGCAAAATGACTCTAGTTGTTGTTACTAAAAAGAACACACATGCAATGACACTGGTGGATTCATAGGTGGATTATGAAATGAACACACATGCAATGACACTGGTGGATCCATAGGTGGTATGTGAGAAGAACACACATTTCAACGACTCTGGTTGTTATTACTAAAAAGAACACACATGCAATAACACTGGTGGATTGTGAAAATAACACACATGCAATGACACTGGTGGATCCATAGGTGGTATGTGAAGAGAACACACATGCAAAATGAATCTGGTTGTTGTTACTAAAAAGAACACACATGCAATGACACTAGTGGATCCATGGGTGGATTGTGAAAAGAACACACATGCAATGAAACTGGTGGATCCATAGGTGGTATGTGAAAAGAACACACATGCAAAATGACTCTGGTTGTTACTAAAAAGAACACACATGCAATGACATTGGTGGATCCATGTGTGGTCTCTGTAGAGAACACACATTTCAATCACATTGGTGGATCCATACGTGCTATGTGAAAAGAATACACATGCAATTACTCTGGTTGTTGTTAGTGAAAAGAACACACATGCAATGACACTGGTAGATCCATGTGTGGTCTCCGAAGAGAGCACGCATTTCATGACTCTTGTTGTTGTTAATAAAAAGAACACACATGCAATGACACTGGTGGATCCATGTGTGGTATCTGAAGAGAACACACATGCAATGACACTCGTTGTTGTTACTAAAAAGAACACACATCCAATGACACTGGTGGATCCATATGTGGTATGTGAAAAGAACACACATGCAAAATGACTCTGGTTGTTGTTAGTGAAAAGAACACACATGCAATAACACTGGTGGATCCATAGGTGGATTTTGAAATGAACACACATGCAATGACACTAGTGGATCCATAGGTGGTATGTGAGAAGAACACACATGCAAAATGAGACTGGTTGTTGTTACTAAAAAGAACACACATGCAATGACACTGGTGGATCCATGTGTGGTCTCTGTAGAGAACACACATTTCAATGACACTGGTGGATCCATATGTGGTATGTGAAAAGAACACACATGCAATGACACTGGTGGATCCATAGGTGGTATGTGAGAAGAACACACATGCAAAATGACTCTAGTTGTTGTTACTAAAAAGAACACACATGCAATGACACTGGTGGATCCATAAGTGGATTATGAAATGAACACACATGCAATGACACTGGTGGATCCATATGTGGTATGTGAAAAGAACACACATGCAATGACTCTGGTTGTTGTTACTGAAAAGAACACACATGCAATGACACTGGTGGATCCATGTGTGGTATCTGAAGCGAACACACATGCAATGACACTGGTTGTTGTTACTAGAAAGAACACACATGCAATGACACTGGTGGATCCATGTGTGGATTGTAAAGGGAAAACACATCCAATGACACTGGTGGATCCATAGGTGGTATGTGAAAAGAACACACATGCAAAATGACTGGTTGTTGTCCCTAAAAAGAACACACATGCAATGACACTGGTGGATCCATGTGTGGTCTCTGTAGAGAACACACATTTCAATGACACTAGTTGATCCATATGTGGTATGTGAAAAGAACACACATGCAATGACTCTGGTTGTTGTTAGTGAAAAGAACACACATGCAATGACACTGGTGGATCCATAGGTGGTATGTGAGAAGAACACACATGCAAAATGACTGGTTGTTGTTACTAAAAAGAACACACATGCAATGACACTGGTGGATCCATAGGTGGATTTTGAAATGAACACACATGCAATGACACTGGTGGATCCATAGGTGGTATGTGAGAAGAACACACATTTCAACGACTCTGGTTGTTATTACTAAAAAGAACAGACATGGAATGACACTGGTGGATCCATGGGTGGATTGTGAAAATTACACACATGCAATGACACTGGTGGATCCATAGGTGGTATGTGAAGAGAACACACATGCAAAATGACTCTGGTTGTTTTTACTAAAAAGAACACACATGCAATGACACTAGTGGATCCATGGGTGGATTGTGAAAAGAACACACATGCAATGAAACTGGTGGATCCATAGGTGGTATGTGAAAAGAACACACATGCAAAATGACTCTGGTTGCTACTAAAAAGAACACACATGCAATGACACTGGTGGATCCATGTGTGGTCTCTGTAGAGAACACACATTTCAATCACATTGGTGGATCCATATGTGCTATGTGAAAAGAACACACATGCAATTACTCTGGTTGTTGTTAGTGAAAAGAACACACATGCAATGACACTGGTAGATCCATGTGTGGTCTCCGAAGAGAGCACGCATTTCATGACTCTTGTTGTTGTTAGTAAAAAGAACACACATGCAGTGACACTGGTGGATCCATGTGTGGTCTCTGAAGAGAACACACATGCAATGACACTCGTTGTTGTTACTAAAAAGAACACAAATCCAATGACACCGATGGATCCATATGTGGTATGTGAAAAGAACACACATGAAAAATGACTCTGGTTGTTGTTAGTGAAAAGAACACACATGCAATGACACTAGTGGATCCATAGGTGGATTTTGAAATGAAGACACATGCAATGACACTTGTGGATCCATAGGAGGTATGTGAGAAGAACACACATGCAAAATGAGACTGGTTGTTGTTACTAAAAAGAACACACATGCAATGACGCTGGTGGATCCATGTGTGGTCTCTGTAGAGAACACACATTTCAATGACACTGGTGGATCCATATGTGGTATGTGAAAAGAAGACACATGCAATGACACTGGTTGTCATTAGTGAAAACAACACACATGCAATGACACTGGTGGATCCATGTGTGGTCTCTATAGAGAACACACATTTCAATGACACTGGTGGATCCACATGTGGTATGTGAAAAAAACACACATGCAATGACTCTGGTTGTTGTTAGTGAAAAGAACACACATGCAATGACACTGGTGGATCCATAGGTGGTATGTGAGAAGAACACACATGCAAAATGACTCTGGTTGTTGTTACTAAAAAGAACACACATGCAATAACACTGGTGGATCCATAGGTGGATTATGAAATGAACACACATGCAATGACACTGGTGGATCCATAGGTGGTATGTGAGAAGAACACACATGCAAAATGACTCTGGTTGTTTTTACTAAAAAGAACACACATGCAATGACACTGGTGGATCCATAGGTGGATTATGAAATGAACACACATGCAATGACACTGGTCGATCCATAATTGGTATGTGAGAAGAACACACATTTCAATGACTCTGGTTGTTGTTACTAAAAAGAACACACATGCAGTGACACTGGTGGATCCATAGGTGGTATTTGAAGAGAACACACATGCAAAATGACTCTGGATGTTGTTACTAAAAAGAACACACATGCAATGACACTGGTGGATCCATGGGTGGATTGTGAAAAGAACACACGTGCAATGACACTGGTGGATCCATAGGTGGTATGTGAAAAGAACACACATGCAAAATGACTATGGTTGTTGTTACTAAAAAGAACAAACATGCAATGACACTGGTGGATCCATAGGTGGTATGTGAAGAGAACCCACATGCAAAATGACTCTGGTTGTTGGTACTAAAAAGAACACACATGCAATGACACTAGTGGATCCATGGGTGGATTGTGAAAAGAACACACATGCAATCACACTTGTGGATCCATAGGTGGTATGTGAAAAGAACACACATGCAAAATGACTCTGGTTATTACGAAAAAGAACACACATGCAATGACACTGGTGGGTCCATGTGTGGTCTCTGTAGAGAACACACATTTCAATCACATTGAACGATCCATATGTGGTATGTAAAAAGAACACACACGCAATGACTCTGGTTGTTGTTAATGAAAAGAACACACATGCAATGACACTAGTGGATCCATGTGTGGTCTCTGAAGAGAGCACACATTACAATGACTCTTGTTGTTCTTAGTAACATGCAATGACACTGGTGGATCCATGTGTGGTCTCTAAAGAGAACACACATGCAATGACACTGGTTGTTGTTACTAAAAAGAACACACATCCAATAACACTGGTGGATCCATGTGTGGATTGTGAAAAGAGGACACATGCAATGACACTGGTGGATCCATATGTGGTATGTGAAAAGATTACACATGCAAAATGACTTTGGTTGTTGTTAGTGAAAAGAACACAGATGCAACGACACTGGTGGATCCATAGGTGGATTATGAAATGAACACACATGCAATGACACTGGTGGATCCATAGGTGGTATGTGAGAAGAAAACACATGCAAAATGAGACTGGTTGTTGTTACTAAAAGGAAAACACATGCAATGACGCTGGTAGATCCATGTGTGGTCTATGTAGAGAACACACATTTCAATGACACTGGTGGATCCATATGTGGTATGTGAAAAGAACACAGATGCAATGACACTGGTTGTTGTTAGTGAAAAGAACACACATGCAATGACACTGGTGGATCCATAGGTGGTATCTGGGAAGAACACACATGCAAGATGACTCTGGTTGTTGTTACTAGAAAGAACACACATGCAATGACACTGGTGGATCCATAGGTGGATTATGAAATGAACACACATGCAATGACACTGGTGGATCCATATGTGGTATGTGAAAAGAACACACATGCGAAATGACTCTGGTTGTTATGAAAAAGAACACACATGCAATGACACTGGTGGATCCATGTGAGGTCTCTGTAGAGAACACACATTTCAATCACATTGGTGGATCCATATGTGGTATGTGAAAAGAACACACATGCAATGACACTGGTGGATCCATGTGTGGTCTCTGTAGAGAACACACATTTCAATCACATTGGTGGATCCATATGTGGTATGTGAAAAGAACACGCATGCAATGACACTGGTTGTTGTTAGTAAAAAGAACACACATGCAATGACACTGGTGGATCCATGTGTGGATTGTGAAGAGGACACACATTTCAATGACTCTTGTTGTTGTTAGTAAAAAGAACACACATGCAATGACACTGGTGGATCCATAGGTGGTATGTGAGAAGAACACACATGCAAAATGACTCTGGTTGTTGTTACTAAAAAGAACACACATGCAATGACACTGGTGGATCCATAGGTGGATTATGAAATGAACACACATGCAATGACACTGGTGGATCTATAGGTGGTATGTGAGAAGAACACACATTTCAATGACTCTGGTTGTTGTTACTAAAAAGAACACACATGCAGTGACACTGGTGGATCCATAGGTGGTATTTGAAGAGAACACACATGCAAAATGACTCTGGTTGTTGTTACTAAAAAGAACACACATGCAATGACACTGGTGGATCCATGGGTTGATTGTGAAAATAACACACATGCAATGACACTGGTGGATCCATAGGTGGTATGTGAAAAGAACACACATGCAAAATGACTCTGGTTGTTGTTCCTAAAAAGAACACACATGCAATGACACTGGTGGATCCATAGGTGGTATGTGAAGAGAACCCACATGCAAAATGACTCTGGTTGTTGGTACTAAAAAGAACACACATGCAATGACACTAGTGGATCCATGGGTGGATTTTGAAAAGAACACACATGCAATCACACTTGTGGATCCATAGGTGGTATGTAAAAAGAACACACATGCAAAATGACTCTGGTTATTACGAAAAAGAACACACATGCAATGACACTGGTGGGTCCATGTGTGGTCTCTGTAGAGAACACACATTTCAATCACATTGAAGGATCCATATGTGGTATGTAAAAAGAACACAAACGCAATGACTCTGGTTGTTGTTAGTGAAAAGAACACACATGCAATGACACTAGTGGATCCATGTGTGGTCTCTGAAGAGAGCACACATTTCAATGACTCTTGTTGTTCTTAGTAAAAATAACACACATGCAATGACACTGGTGGATCCATGTGTGGTCTCTAAAGAGAACACACATGCAATGACACTGGTTGTTGTTACTAAAAAGAACACACATCCAATGACATTGGTGGATCCATGTGTGGATTGTGAAAAGAGCACACATGCAATGACACTGGTGGATCCATATGTGGTATGTGAAAAGAATACACATGCAAAATGACTCTGGTTGTTGTTAGTGAAAAGAACACAGATGCAATGACACTGGTGGATCCATAGGTGGACTATGAAATGAACACACATGCAATGACACTGGTGGATCCATAGGTGGTATGTGAGAAGAACACACATGCAAAATGAGACTGGTTGTTGTTACTAAAAGGAACACACATGCAATGACGCTGGTGGATCCATGTGTGGTCTATGTAGAGAACACACATTTCAATGACACTGGTGGATCCATATGTGGTATGTGAAAAGAACACACATGCAATGACACTGGTTGTTGTTAGTGAAAAGAACACACATGCAATGACACTGGTGGATCCATAGGTGGTATCTGAGAAGAACACACATGCAAAATGACTCTGGTTGTTGTAACTAAAAAGAACACACATGCAATGACACTGGTGGATCCATAGGTGGATAGTAAAAAGAACACACATGCAATGACACTGGTGGATCCATATGTGGTATGTGAAAAGAACACACATGCAAAATGACTCTGGTTGTTACAAAAAATAACACACATGCAATGACACTGGTGGATCCATGTGTGGTCTCTGTAGAGAACACACATTTCAATCACATTGGTGGATCCATATGTGGTATGTGAAAAGAACACACATGCAATGACACTGGTGGATCCATGTGTGGTCTCTGTAGAGAACACACATTTCAATCACATTGGTGGATCCATATGTGGTATGTGAAAAGAACACGCATGCAATGACACTGGTTGTTGTTAGTAAAAAGAACACACATGCAATGACACTGGTGGATCCATGTGTGGATTGTGAAGAGGACACACATTTCAATGACTCTTGTTGTTGTTAGTAAAAAGAACACACATGCAATGACACTGGTGGATCCATAGGTGGTATGTGAGAAGAACACACATGGAAAATGACTCTGGTTGTTGTTACTAAAAAGAACACACATGCAATGACACTGGTGGATCCATAGGTGGATTATGAAATGAACACACATGCAAGGACACTGGTGGATCCATAGGTGGTATGTGAGAAGAACACACATTTCAATGAATCTGGTTGTTGTTACTAAAAAGAACACACATGCAGTGACACTGGTGGATCCATGTGTGGTCTCTGTAGAGAACACACATTTCAATCACATTGGTGGATCCATATGTGGTATGTGAAAAGAACACACATGCAATGACACTGGTTGTTGTTAGTAAAAAGAACACACATGCAATGACACTGGTGGATCCATGTGTGGATTGTGAAGAGGACACACATTTCAATGACTCTTGTTGTTGTTAGTAAAAAGAACACACATGCAATCACACTGGTGGATCCATGTGTGGTCTCTAAAGAGAACACACATGCAATGACACTGGTTGTTGTTACTAAAAAGAACACACATCCAATGACACTGGTGGATCCATGTGTGGTCTCTGTAGAGAACACACATTTCAATGACACTGGTGGATCCATATGTGGTATGTGAAAAGAACACACATGCAATGACTCTGGTTGTTGTTAGTGAAAAGAACACACATGCAATGACACTGGTGGATCCATAGGTGGTATGTGAGAAGAGTACACTTGCAAAATGACTCGAGTTGTTGTTACTAAAAAGAACACACATGCAATGACACTGGTGGATCCATAGGTGGATTATGAAATGAACACACATGCAATGACACTGGTGGATCCATAGGTGGTATGTGAGAAGAACACACATTTCAAAGACTCTGGTTGTTGTTACTAAAAAGAACACACATGCAATGACACTGGTGGATCCATAGGTGGTATTTGAAGAGAACACACATGCAAAATGACTCTGGTTGTTGTTACTAAAAAGAACACACATGCAATGACAGTGTTAGATCCATGTGTGGATTGTGAAGGGAAAACACATGCAATGACACTGGTGGATCCATAGGTGGTATGTGAAAAGAACACACATGGAAAATGACTGGTTGTTGTTACTAAAAAGAACACGCATGCAATGACACTGGTGGATCCATGTGTGGTATCTATAGATAACACACATTTCAATGACACTGGTGGATCCATATGTTGTATTTGAAAAGAACACACATGCAATGACACTGGTGGATCCATAGGTGGTATGTGAGAAGAACACACATGCAAAATGACTCTGGTTGTTGTTACTAAAAAGAACACACATGCAATGACACTGGTAGATCCATAGGTGCATTATGAAATGAACACACATGCAATGACACTGGTGGATCCATAGGTGGTATGTGAGAAGAACACACATTTCAATGACTCTGGTTGTTTTTACTAAAAAGAACACACATGCAATGACACTGGTGGATCTATAGGTGGTATGTGAAGAGAACACACATGCAAAATGACTCTGGTTGTTGTTACTAAAAAGAACACACATGCAATGACACTGGTGGATCCATGGGTGGATTGTGAAAAGAACACACATGCAATGACACTGGTGGATCCATAGGTGGTATGTGAAAGGAACACAGATGCAAAATGACTCTGGTTGTTGTTACTAAAAAGAACACACATGCAATGACACTAGTGGATCCATACGTGGTATGTGAAGAGAACACACATGCAAAATGACTCTGGTTGTTGTTACTAAAAAGAACACACATGCAATGACACTGGTGGATCCATCGGTGGATTGTGAAAAGAACACACATGCAATGACACTGGTGGATCCATAGGTGGTATGTGAAAAGAACACACATGCAAAATGACTCTGGTTGTTACTAAACAGAACACACATGCAATGACACTGGTGGATCCATGTGTGGTCAATGTAGAGAACACACATTTCAATCACACTGGTGGATCCATATGTGGTATGTGAAAAGAACACACATGCAATGACTCTGGTTGTTGTTAGTGAAAAGAACACACATGCAATGACACTAGTGGATCCATGTGTGGTCTCGGAAGAGAACACACATTTCAATCACACTGGTGGATCTATATGTGGTATGTGAAAAGAACACACATGCAATGACTGTTGTTGTTGTTAGCAAAAGGAACACACATGCAATGACACTGGTGGATCCATGTGTGGTCTCTGAAGAGAACACACATGCAATGACACTAGTGGATCCATAGGTGGTATGTGAAAAGAACACACATGAAAAATGACTGGTTGTTGTTACTAAAAATAATACACATGCAATGACACTGGTGGATCCATTCGTGGTCTCTGTAGAGAACACACATTTCAATGACACTCGTGGATCCATATGTGGTATGTGAAAAGAACACACATGCAATGACTCTGGTTGTTGTTAGTGAAAATAACACACATGCAATGACACTGGTGGATCCATAGGTGTTATGTGAAAAGAACACAGATGCAAAATGACTCTGGTTGTTGTTATAAAAAGAACACACATGCAATGACACTGGTGGATCCATTGGTCGATTCTGAAAAGAGCACACATGCAATGACACTGGTGAATCCATATGTGGTATGTGAAAAGAACACACATGCAATGACTCTGGTTGTTGTTGGTGAAAAGAAAACACATGCAATGACACTTGTGGATCCATAGGTGGATTATGAAATGAACACACATGCAATGACACTCGTGGATCCATAGGTGGTATGTGAGAAGAACACACATGCAAAATGAGACTGGTTGTTGTTACTAAAAAGAACACACATGCACTGACGCTGGTGGATCCATGTGTAGTCTCTGTAGAGAACACACATTTCAATGACACTGGTGGATCCCTATGTGGTATGTGAAAAGAACACACATGCTATGACACTAGTTGTTGTTAGTGAAAAGAACACACATGCAATGACACCGGTGGATCCATAGGTGGTATGTGAGAAGAACACACGTGCAAAATGACTCTGGTTGTTGTTACTAAAAAGAACACACATCCAATGACACTGGTGGATCCATAGGTGGATTATGAAATGAACACACATGCAATGACACTGGTGGATCCATATGTGGTATGTGAAAAGAACACACATGCAATGACTCTGGTTGTTGTTACTTAAAAGAACACACATGCAATGACACTGGTGGATCCATGTGTGGTCTCTGAAGAGAGCAAACATTTCAATGACTCTTATTGTTGTTAGTAAAAAGAACACACATGCAATGACACTGGTGGATCCATGTGTGGTCTCTAAAGACAACACACATGCAATGACACTGGTTGTTGTTACTAGAAAGAACACACATGCAATGACACTGGTGGATCCATGTGTGGATTGTGAAGAGAACACACATGCAATGACACTGGTGGATCCATAGGTGGTATGTGAAAAGAACACACATGCAAAATGACTGGTTGTTGTTACTAAAAAGAACACACATGCAATGACACTGGTGGATCCATGTGTGGTCTCTATAGAGAACACACATTTCAATGACACTGGTGGATCCATATGTGGTATGTGAAAAGAACACACATGCAATGACTCTAGTTGTTGTTACTGATAAGAAACACATGCAATGACACTGGTGGATCCATGTGTGGTCTCTGAAGAGAGCACACATTTCAATGACTCTTGTTGTGGTTAGTAAAAAAGAACACACATGCAATGACACTGGTGGATCCATGTGTGGTCTCTGAAGAGAACACACATGCAATGACACTGGTTGTTGTTACTAAAAATAACACACATGCAATGACACTGGTGGATCCATGTGTGCTTTGTGAAGAGAACACACATGCAATGACACTGGTGGATCCATAGGTGGTATGTGAAAAGAACACACATGCAAAATGACTGGTTGTTGTTACTAAAAAGAACACCCATGCAATGCCACTGGTGGATCCATATGTGGTATGTGAAAAGAACACACATGTAATGACACTGGTTGTTGTTAGTGAAAAGAACACACATGCAATGACACTGGTGGATCCATAGGTGGTATGTGAGAAGAACACACATGCAATGTGACTCTGTTGTTGTTACTAAAAAGAACACACATCCAATGACACTGGTTGTTGTTACTAAAAAGAACACACATCCAATGACACTGGTGGATCCATGTGTGGTCTCTGTAGAGAACACACATTTCAATGACACTAGTTGATCCATATGTGGTATGTGAAAAGAACACACATGCAATGACTCTGGTTGTTGTTAGTGAAAAGAACACACATGCAATGACACTGGTGGATCCATAGGTGGTATGTGAGAAGAACACACATGCAAAATGACTCTGGTTGTTGTTACTAAAAAGAACACACATGCAATGACACTGGTGGATCCATACGTGGATTATGAAATGAACACACATGCAATGACACTGGTGGATCCATAGGTGGATTATGAAATGAACACACATGCAAAGACACTGGAGGATCCATATGTGGTATGTGAAAAGAACACACATGCAATGACTCTGGTGGTTATTACTGAAAAGAACACACATGCAATGACACTAGTGGATCCATGTGTGGTCTCTAAAGAGAGCATACATTTCAATGACTCTTGTTGTTGTGTGGTCTCTGAAGAGAACACACATGCAATGACACTAGTTGTTGTTACTAAAAAGAACACACATGCATTGACACTGGTGGATCCATGTGTGGATTGTGAAGAGAACACACATGCAATGACACTGGTGGATCCATAGGCGGTATGTGAAAAGAACACACATGCAAAATGACTGGTTGTTGTTACTAAAAAGAACACACATGCAATGACACTGGTGGGTCCATGTGTTGTGTCTGTAGATAACACACATTTCAATGACACTGGTGGATCCATATGTGGTATTTGAAAAGAACACACATGCAATGACTCTAGTTGTTGTTAGTGAAAAGAACACACATGCAATGAAACTGCTGGATCCATAGGTGGTATGTGAGAAGAACACACATGCAAAATGACTCTGGTTGTTCTTACTAAAAAGAACGCACATGCAATGACACTGGTGGATCCATCGGTGGATTATGAAATGAACACACATGCAATGACACTGGTGTATCCATAGGTGGTATGTGAGAAGAACACACATTTCAATTACTCTGGTTGTTGTTACTAAAAAGAACACACATGCAATGACACTGGTGGATCCATAGGTGGTATGTGAAGAGAACACACATGCAAAATGACTCTGGTTGTTGTTACTAAAAAGAACACACATGCAATGACACCGGTGGATCCATGGGTGCATTGTGAAAAGAACACACATGCAATGACACTGATGGATCCATAGGTGCTATGTGAAAAGAACACACATGCAAAATGACTCTGGTTGTTGTTAGTAAAAAGAACACACATGCAATGACACTGGTGGATCCATGTGTGGATTGTGAAGAGAACACACATGCAATGACACTGGTGGATGCATAGGTGGTATGTGAAAACAACACACATGCAAAATGACTGGTTGTTGTTACTAAAAAGAACACACATGCAATGACACTGGTGGATCCATGTGTGGTATCTATAGAGAACACACATTTCAATGACACTGGTGGATCCATATGTGGTATGTGAAAAGAACACACATGCAATGACTCTGGTTGTTGTTAGTGAAAAGAACACACATGCAATGACACTGGTGGATCCATAGGTGGTATGTGAGAAGAATACACATGGAAAATGATTCTGGTTGTTACTAAAAAGAACACACATGCAATGACACTGGTGGATCCATAGGTGGATTATGAAAGGAACACACATGCAATGACACTGGTGGATCCATATGTGGTATGTGAAAAGAAGACACATGCAATGACTCTGGTGGTTGTTACTGAAAAGAACACACATGCAATGACAATGGTGGATCCATGTGTGGTCTCTGAAGAGAGCACACATTTCAATGACCCTTGTTGTTGTTAGTAAAAAGAACACACATGCAATGACACTGGTGGATCCATGTGTGGTCTCTGAAGAGAACACACATGCAATGACACTGGTTGTTATTACTAAAAAGAACACACATGCAATGACACTGGTGGATCCATGTGTGGATTGTGAAGAGAACACACATGCAATGACACTAGTGGATACATTGGCGATATGTGAAGAGAACACGCATGCAAAATGACTGGTTGTTGTTACTAAAAAGAACACACATGCAATGACACTGGTGGGTCCATGTGTGGTCTCTGTAGATAACACACATTTCAATGACACTGGTGGATCCATATGTGGTATTTGAAAAGAACACACATGCAATGACTCTGGTTGTTGTTAGTGAAAAGAACACACATGCAATGAAACTGGTGGATCCATAGGTGGTATGGGAGAAGAACACACATGCAAAATGACTCTGGTTGTTGTTACTAAAAAGAACACACATGCAATGACACTGGTGGATCCATAGGTGGATGATGAAATGAACACACATGCAATGACACTGGTGTATCCATAGGTGGTATGTGAGAAGAACACACATTTCAATTACTCTGGTTGTTGTTACTAAAAAGAACACACATGCAATGACACTGGTGGATCCATAGGTGGTATGTGAAGAGAACACACATGCAAAATGACTTTGGTTGTTGTTACTAAAAAGAACACACATGGAATGACACTGGTGGATCCATGGGTGCATTGTGAAAAGAACACACATGCAATGACACTGGTGGATCCATAGGTGGTATGTGAAAAGAACACACATGCAAAATGACTCTGGTTGTTACTAAAAAGAATAAACATGCACTGACACTGGTGGATCCATGTGTGGTCTCTGTAGAGAACACACATGCAATGACACTAGTTGTTGTTACTAAAAAGAACACACATGCAATGACACTGGTGGATCCATGTGTGGATTGTGAAGAGAACACACATGCAATGACATTGGTGGATCCATAGGCGGTATGTGAAAAGAACAGACATGCAAAATGACTGGTTGTTGTTACTAAAAAGAACACACATGCAATGACACTGGTGGGTCCATGTGTGGTCTCTGTAGATAACACACATTTCAATGACACTAGTGCATCCATATGTGGTATTTGAAAAGAACACACATGCAATGACTCTGGTTGTTGTTAGTGAAAAGAACACACATGCAATGACACTGGTGGATCCATATGTGGTATGTGAGAAGAACACACATACAAAATGACTCTGGTTGTTGTTACTAAAAAGAACACACATGCAATGACACTGGTGGATCCATAGGTGGATTATGAAATGAACACACATGCAATGACACTGGTGTGTCCATAGGTGGTATGTGAGAAGAACACACATTTCAATTACTCTAGTTGTTGTTACTAAAACGAACACACATGCAATGACACTGGTGGATCCATAGGTGGTATGTGAAGAGAACACACATGCAAAATGACTTTGGTTGTTGTTACTAAAAAGAACACACATGTAATGACACTGGTGGATCCATAGGTGGATTATGAAATGAACACACATGGAATGACACTGGTGGATCCATAGGTGTATTATGAAATGAACACACATGCAAAGACACTGGTGGATCCATATGTGGTATGTGAAAAGAACACACATGCAATGACTCTGGTGGTTGTTACTGAAAAGAACACACATGCAATGACACTGGTGGATCCATGTGTGGTCTCTAAAGAGAGCACACATTTCAATGACTCTAGTTGTTGTGTGGTCTCTAAAGAGAACACACATGCAATGACACTGGTTGTTGTTACTAAAAATAACACACATGCAATGACACTGGTGGATCCATGTGTGGTCTCTGTAGAGAACACACATTTCAATGACACTAGTGAATCCATATGTGGTATGTGAAAAGAACACACATGTAATGACTCTGGTTGTTGTTAGTGAAAAGAACACACATGCAATGACACTGGTGGATCCATAGGTGGTATGTGAGAACACACACGCAATGTGACTCTGTTGTTGTTACTAAAAAGAACACACATGCAATGACACTGGTGGATCCATAGGTGGATTATGAAATGAACACAGATGCAATGCCACTGGTGGATCCATATGTGGTATGTGAAAAGAACACACATGCAATGACTCTGGTGGTTGTTACTGAAAAGAACACACATGCAATGACACTGGTGGATCCATGTGTGGTCTCTGAAGAGAGCACACATTTCAATGACCCTTGTTGTTGTTAGTAAAAAGAACACACATGCAATGACACTGGTGGATCCATGTGTAGTCTCTGAACAGTACACACATGCAATGACACTGGTTGTTGTTACTAAAAAGAACACACATGCAATGGCACTGGTGGATCCATGTGTGGATTGTGAAGAGAACACACATGCAATGACACTGGTGGATCCATAGGTGGTATGTGAAAAGAACACGCATGGAATGACTCTAGTTGTTGTTAGTGAAAAGAACACACCTGCAATGACACTAGTGGATCCATAGGTGGATTGTGAAAAGAGCACACATGCAATGACTCCAGTTGTTGTTAGAGAAAAGAACACACCTGCAATGACACTGGTGGATCCATAGGTGGATTGTGAAAAGATCACACATGCAATGACACTGGTGGATCCATATGTGGTATGTGAAAAGAACACACATGGAATGACTCTGGTTGTTGTTAGTAAAAAGAACACACATGCAATGACACTGGTGGATCCATAGGTGGATTGTGAAAAGAGCACAAATGCAATGACATTTGAATGGTACGGGTGGATCCATAGGCGGATTCTGGAAAGAGATTTCCCTCTCTCTCTCACACACACAAATCTCACAAAAGCCCAAACATGTGGAGATCCCAAACATGTGCTTACTCTGGGTGCTATGCCCTGATTGGCTGACACAGATGTCACGCGGATCGTCTCCACCAACCGTTGATCCCATGTGATCCAACGGGCTGGATAACCCCTCCCTTCTCCACTTTTTTATGCATGGTCAATCCGTGCCACCTCTCTATCCGTGCCACCGATACTAAACCCCCATAAACAAGTGAAAATCCATCTATCTAACTGAAATAAATAAAATAAATGATCATATTTCGAAGAAGCCATCGCCGCCGTCGGTGCCCTCCTCTGACGACTCGACACCGCCCCCTTCCTCGAATAAGCACGCTATCTCCTCGTTAGGGTCCTCCTCCTCCTCTTCGTAGTCCCACGAGTCCACGTCACTCTCCTCCGCCTCTGCCTCCAACTGATCGATGAACGCCTCCTCGTTGGACGAGTCGGACTCGTCCAAATAGCTATCTCCTCTCTTCTTCCTGGTCTTCTTCTCGTTCCTCTTCTTGTCCGTACTCGCCGGTGCAACACGCACCCCGTCCTGGTGCTACTTTGCGCTCGTCCGACGCTGCAGGTACCCCACGCTCCTCCTGCGTGGCCGGTACGAGCTTCGACGTCGTGGTGTCCTCGAGTGCCGATGTCGATGGATCCTGGCGCGGTCGGACACGACGTGCTGCCTCAGTAGGCGACTCGCGAGCGTGGACGGTGCAGCGAAGAGCCGGGGATGCAGGACGGTTAGTGGACGGCTTGGACCTGCCATTGCCATGGCGAGGGGGCATCGTGCTCGAGGTAGTTCCTCCGAATGGTCGATGGCGGGTACACAGAGTGGGGTGCCGATCTGATCAAGGACGAGCAGCGGTTTCGTGCGTCGTGTCCACGCGTGCATTTGTCGATTATCAAAAATAAAAGAAGAAAGAAGTATTATCTCGCGTACTGAACATAATTTGATCACAACTAAAGTGGCACGGCGTATTATAGACTCGTAAATATCCCGTGCGTGCCTGTCATGTGGAGTTTGACGGAGTTGGACGTGCCGATGTGATCGTGCAACAGTTGCGCGCGTCATTGCCCCATCAACACGTGACACACGCACACGGGATGTGTGCGCCGATTCCCGTGAAGACCACCCGGCTCACACTCCCCTTATTATATACTGGATTTTGGGCGGCGCCGAAGACCATTGAAGTGTCCATCACAATAAAGACAAGTCCCATCGATTCCCTACCCCTGCCTCCCTGGCTTCTTTGAGAAGGTAGACCGTACACGGTGGTCTTGTATATTAGTACTAGTACTACTGGACCACGGCCTGTACTCTTTACTCTTCTCCCACACTAATAATCACTATCTCCTTCCTCCTGCCTCTACCACACTCACCCTGCAAGCCATGGCTCCACTAAGGAGGGGGAGAGGCCGGTCGACGATCCTCGCGGAGAAAAGGGAGAGAAATCGCCGTGAGGCACTTCTTGCTCTACCAGCCGCTCAATCCCACCCTCTCATTGAGGCCCAATCTCCCCTGACAATGGCGCCGAATGTTCTAGCAGGCGAGGGCTCCTCCCGGTACGGTCTCCTTATTCTACTTCTTCTCCATCTCCCTCTCCATCATGATCTTAATCAGCTTCTTCTTGTTTTTCTTCTTCTTCTGGCTCTTCCTCTTCTACGTATTACAGGTCAGCCGTGGAGCCCGAATCCACCACGATGGAGGCGTTGCAGGACCCGTTCAGCCCTGTTCCATGTCTCAGCGAGGTAGCAAATCTCCACGCTGTTATTTCTCCGAGTTATGATGTGGATTTCTTAGAACTAAGAATATATCATGTATAAGTGACAAATAGTTAAAGGTAGTTCATTGTAAAGTGTTACATTGATACTATTTTTGTCACAAGATACAAATTAAATTTATCTCAATTTAGACTATGGGTGGCACAATGTAATGGAAAGGATGTTCCATGATGGATTTGGATGAGTTCCAAAGTTGAGACATTATGACGGATACTACAACAAAAGGCTAAGTATATAACTGCTATAGTAGCAGCAAAGGAGGGCATTTGTGTTAAGTAGTTTGTTATCAAACTAGGTGTGGTTCAAAGTGGGATAATACTATGAAGATAAATTGTGTGACAATAATATCAACATATTTTAAGCCGAACGAACTAAAGGTCTCACCAAAGGACCAAATTTATAATGCCATCTCATTTGAGAATGAGTGATGCGTAGAGACGCAAAGACATGCAAATACACACGGACATGAAACTGTCAGATCCGAAGATTATGTTAACCACTAGCAATCGCGTATATGCAACACCAGAAAGCCATAGGTGTTCAATACGCAAAGTTTTTCAAACTAGATTATTGACTCTAGTGCAAGTGGGAGACGGAAGGGAATATGCCCGAGAGGCAATAATAAAGTGGTTATTATCTTATTCCATGTTTATGATAAATGTTTATTTTGCATGCTATAATTGTATTGATCGGAAACATCAATACATGTGTGTTTAATAAACAAAAAGGGTTCCTAGTTATGCCTCTCTGATAGACTAGCTCGTTGATTAACAAGATGATCAAGGTTTCCTGATCATGGACATTGGATGTTGTTAATAACGAGGTCACAATGTTGGTGGAATGATGTGATGAACATTCATCTGAAGTATAGCATTACGATCAAGTCATTATGTTTATATTGCTATAACATCATATGAAGTAATCTTTATCCTTATACCATGAGATCATGTTAATTGCTAACACCGGAAGAGTATCTTGATAACATCAAACGTCACACCGTAAGAAGGTGACTATAAAGATGGGTTTAGTGCTACGAAGGTGTTATGTTGAGGCTCATGGATCAAGAGTGGAATTTGTCAATCCCGATGATGGATAGATATACTCTAGGCCCTCTCGGTGATATCACATTAAGATAGCCTGCAAGCAAGTGATGTGATCACTAGAATGTTATATCACGGGAACGAGAAAAGAGTGCATGTCTGCAACGAGATCAAACTAGGTATGGAGATACCGATGATCGAATCTCGGACATGTAATATATCGCGAGACAAAGGGATTTAGTTACAAGCGTTAAAGGTTCTCACGATCACAGAAGTTATCGTTGAATATGCAGGAGTCAGTATGGATCTCCAGGTTCCGCTTCTGATTATTGATCTGAGAGGAGTCTCAATCATGTCTGCATTATTCGCGAACCGTAGGGTGACACACTTAAGAGTTACCGGACACCATTTTGGAGCACATATGTTTCACAAGAAAGAATTGCAAAGCGTAGGAATTGTTTCGATAGAAACCGGAAATTGTTTCGGGTGAAATTGCAGAAAGTGGTTCTGCATGTGATATTGAAATATTGAAGGGGTTATATGTGAATGTTTGTTAATTAAAGTAATTAACAAAATTCTGAATAAATTTAATAAAAGAGTTTTATTAAATGAGAGAGCATTAAAGTTGGAGAATTTTAATGCATTTAAAGTAGGGACTTTAAAGGGGAATGTGAAGAGGCATTTTAATGTGGAGGGGTTACCACCACATGAATGGGGAAGGTGAGGAGTCACCCCCCATGCGCCGGCCATGAAGGAGGGGCATCCCCCTCCTCCTATAAAAGGCCACCCTCTTCCTCCTTCTTCCTCACACCTCCTTGTGAAGGATCTCTCTCCCCCTCTAGAATTATTCCCCAATGGTCTTAGATTATCGAGATACATGTTCATGGTGGCATTTCATCTGGAAGGAGTTGCTGCTTCCGCTGGATCGCTGGAGCGAGGAGGTGGAGGTTGTCCGGTGGCTTGAACGTGTGTGCGAGTATGGATGCGCTGTTGAGTTGCGGCGCTCGGACTTCCACTCGATCTTGAGATTGGCAAGTGTACGACTACATCAACCACAAGTTCCTACTCGTTAACAAAAATCGTTGTCTTCGAGGGTAAGTTCTCGATGAATGTATGTCCACCCATTGCTCTGTACCTAGTAGATAGATCTTGGCGTATAGTTCTCATCGTAGGAAATTTTTTGTTTTCTATGCTGCAGACCCAACAGAACTTAACTCTATGCACGATATGTGTGTTCGTCCGAAATTAGTTTGCTCGAGGATTGAGTTTGGCTTAGTTCGGAAAGCGCAACAGAAAGTCTTACAATTAACTAGTTTCAGGCATTCGTACAACATAAATTATTCATCTCGAATTTCCTTTATCTTCTATAGTCTGTCCTTGTTCACCCTCGCGCGCCTTCTTTAGTTCCTTCAATAGATCCGTAATGCAGCACTCTAGCTTCTTCTTGTCTTCCCTGAGCTGATCCCTCTCCTTTTCTGCATTATGAATCAGCAACCTGTGACTATCCTGAAGCTTCGTTGCAGTTCTAACAACCAAGCTCCCATCGATTCCGTCAGTTAGCTTTGACTACAAATTCTCGATTTCTTGTTCCAGCTCCTTATTTCGTAGCGACAGCTTATAATTTTTTTTAGCTGCATCACTTACATCAGTAAATCTCCCCGACCTTTCCAACTCATACATCTCCCATAACTATGCCAAACATTTCTTAAGTGCATCTGGCCACTCAAGATCCACCCACTCTACTGCTTTACACACCGGGCCAACCTAAAAACACACACACTATAGTGTTATGAACATGCACGATACATTTTACTTCATGTCACAGTTGCACATAATGTAAACAAACCTGATTTGTGCAGCCCAAAAACCTTCTCCTAGTGTTACTACCTTCGAATGCAACATATCTCCTTAGTTTTAGCCCATGGTCACATGTCACTTCTCCATCGAGATCTAGGCCCTCCCATTCGGAGTCGTAGATCGTCCTTGGTACCTATAGGTAAACGCAAAGCTGAAATCGAACACGATTGCATGCACATATGGAGCTCAGATCGAGTGATTTACCATTGCCTAACCCTAGCCCGAGAAAACAGAGGAACTCACATTGTGGAAGGAATACTCGATGTCGGAGAGAAGGCTGTCGCTGCTCGACTGGTTGTCCTCGCCGTTCAAGGACAACATGGCGAATGTGACAGCGACAGCAATGGTGACGGCGCCGGCGAGAGAGAGAGAGAGATAGAGAGAGAGAGAGAGAGAGAGAGAGAGAGAGAGGGAGAGAGAGAGAGAGAGAGAGAGAGAGAGCAGCCCTTCTACCGCTGCAATGATGACTAAATTGGCATGTTACAATAGTTTAATGGATACCATTCCCTTTCCCTAGATTACTGTCTCCTACCTGATATGGATTCTCTTCACACATTCTCATTTCAAATATTAAACCTGCACTCCCTCCATCCCAATTTCATTGCCTAACGAAAACATACTAGTATATTACATCATCCAAAGAAACAAAATCATGTCAACTACAAGGTACTTATGCATCACTTCTTCAGTCATGGTTCACAAAACATTACATTATAATCTCCCAACAAACATAACCACAACATGGTTTCACAAAACATCACATTACAATCTCTCAACAAACGTAATCAAAGAAACAAGTATATTACATCAACTCAAGAAACAAAATCATGTCGACTACAAGGTACTTACACATCACTTTTCCTGTCATGGTTTCGCAAAACATTACATTACAGTCTCTCAACAAACAAAATAACAGAAACAAGTACAATACATCATCTCAAGAAACATAATCATGTCAACTACAATGTATTTATGCATCACTAGTCCAGTCATGGTTTCACAAAACATTACATTACAATGTCCCAACAAACATAATAATTGAAACAAGTACGGTACGTCATCTTAAGAAACATAATCATGTTAACTACAATGTACTTATGTCTTATTACAATAACGATGGTTTCAGTGAGTGACATGTCCGAAAATCTCAATAGCTCGCACAGCATTATATCGCAATCTCTCAACAAAAATAATCACAGAAGCATGCTCTAAATGCAATAGTAGTCAATATTACAAATACAGACAGGGGAACCCTGCGGTCCATATGACAAGCCCAGGGTAGCAACTCTCATCAGATCTCATCAACGTCGACCACCTCATTCTGTTTAGCCACTACAGGGGCATCTACATCCACTATAACCTATTCAACAACATCAGAAATGTACCAAGGAAGAACACCTTCCTGGTTCGCTTCTTTCGCCGCATAATTTGCATAAGATCTTCAGTATCCAAAACATCTATGAATTGCTGCTTCTTATGATGCCACCACCGGATTTTTGCCATTTGCTTAGGGCCAATACTGATTTCCTTACCGATCATCTCTCTCATTTCATCAAGAATTATGTTTTTGGAATCGACAGTGATCTCCACAGTACATGACGAAACTAGCTTATTAACTCCCTCATCAAGTTTTGCCATGTATGAATCCACCTCTATGCATATACTGAACTTATCTAGATCAGCATCTATTGGTCCATATTCTCTAGGAGCAGAAGCTCTGGCAGCAAGATCTCCAGCATCTGCATACATATCATCAATCATCGCTTCAACTTTCACCTTACGATCAGCTGCACAACACTCCCAAACCATCTGAAGCTCATGGGAGTGCTCAATTTGTTGATAGGTATCATTCATGTTGTGACACACCAATTTTGTCCTCTGTCTAGAACCCCAGGGAATTCTAGCGGCAAGCATATCTACCAGCTGTGAAACAGACACAACCTCTTTGCAATTCACAAGCAGATGCACATCTTGCAAGAACACAACCCTCTCGCAACCAAAATCAAGCTTTGCAGTGTACTGCCGAACATGAACTATGAACTCATATAGGTCACTTGTATCAAAACTGTGCCTAATTTAATTAAAAAGGGGAACATTTCAGTTCATTCGATTCTATTATGCCGTAACTAATCTACTTGCAAGATAAGGCACAGATAAGAAAAATTCACCTCTCGCTCTTCTCCCGGGTTTTTTTCTTCGAGATCTAAGTGGTGCATCCGCCCACCGGAGCCGAACAATCCGCCATCGGCCTTGCTTTTCTCTTCAACCCGTTTCTCGTAGGTACCTTGGGAGCAGAATCCTTGCTGGCCTCCTCGCTAACCGGGGCTGAAGACCTCGCCGCTGCTACGCGTTGAGCCCCAGACGGACCCTTTTCAGTCGGCGACGTAGCTACAACCTTCGCCTTGCAAGACATGCTGGGCCACCGCCGTCGGATTCAGTGTCGAGGGAGGGACAAAAATGGTCCTCCGCCGCCGGCAGATTTAGGGTCGGGGAAGGGAAGAAAAGGGGCCGCCGCTACCGTCGCAGCAAGATTCAGTGTCAAGAGTTAGGAAAGTACAGTAATGGATTTGCCCCTACGACATGTGCAGGGTGGCTAAGAAGAGTGACCAGCGAAGGAGGGGCACAGCAGGAACTAGTGTAACAGAATATCCTGACTTAACAGGCGCGATTTGAAAATATTGGGTTTTGCCATCATTCACTCGAAAGACCCCTTTTAGCAATTGGCGCCCCAACTTTTCGAATCGCGGTGATAAAAATCAACTTGGGTACCGTGTTGCCTGGCTACCCCAACTTTCGGGCCGCAAAATGATATTCTCCAAGTGGTAGCCCGACTAACGCTTGGCTAACCCGGCTACGAGGGTACCTGCATATATGGCAAATCAAGTATAGCCGACATACATTATATGTTGGTCGGGTTAGTGTTAGGTGAATACCTGCCAGGCCGGGTTACCTCGTAAGTCGTCCTGCCTTGAGGAGACCCGGCCAGCACTTGCTTTGACCGTGCCATACCTCGGCTAACTCGGCCTTTATACCCCGGCGTGACCCTACCCGAGGGTATTCCCCCAACATTAGTCCCCGAAGCTGGTGCGGTCTTAGCAACTTCAGCTGCTAAGGCCACAGCAGGTTCTAGTTATCAACATCAGCACTTTCTTTGCCGAGTTATTCCGTAACCCGGTCTCCTTGGTTTGACGTTCCCTTAACCCAATCCGAGTTACTCCTCATTGGCCGGGTTATTGTCCTTGTATCCGGGTCATCTTTCCTTCTGTCATACGCTTCCCCCACATCCTACATGGAGGGTAATCATGACTTTGCCTCATTTTAAGGGCCGCGCCAGTTTACTGCACCGGTTACTGTATTGATTATCAGGAATAGCTGCTGTGCGCATCACGTCGTGGCAGCCCCTCGTTAAATGTATCATAATGTCGCGGCATGGGATCTCCTACTCCTTGTGGCCCTTGGTGTGTCGCTGATTTGATTGGTCCTTAGGGAAAGTACACGACCACACCGTGTGGCCGTGCCGCAGTGGTTCATCCCACTACGCGCCTCAGGGACGCGGTTAAATAGGGGACAGGGCGGTTCTCTAGGGAAGTTCCCCCACTTCTCACGCGCCCCTGCCCATTGCCCCTTTCTTCTCCCTAGTGACGCCGCCGCCGCTCCTGCTTGAGCACAGCGCCGCTGCTGCCGCGCCTCGATGCTCCTTTGCATCCATGCCACAGATTCCCCGCAAACTTTTAGTCACGGGGCCCTGCAGTTCCAAGTTCCCCACCACTAGCTATTCCTTCTCCCATTACTTCCTCGAAGAGCTTGATCTAGCCATGATAGAGGAGGAGGCCGCCATTATTGCTGAGGAGGAGGAGGAAGATGAGGCTCACGAGCATGGTGCCTGGGCGGGTGCGTTCTACTGCCAGGACGATCTCGATTGGCTCTATGCGACCCTGCATCCCTGTGGGAGTCACCTGCCGCCTCGCCGCCGAGGAAATCGCCCCTTCTCCAAACCCAGGCGAGTTCGTCGTCATTCTTTCCCACTTTTAGCGCGTCTTCGGCTTGCCTGTCTCTAATTTCCTCCATGATTTCATTTCCACCTATCATCTTCAGTCGCACCATCTTCCAGCCAACGCCATCACTTCCCTTTCCTCTTTTTCCTCCAACATAGAGGGATATGTTGGCCTCTGGCCCACCAAAGAACTATGGATCAAGTTCTTTAGTCTTAAGAAAAACGTTGTCCCAGATAAACATCTCGCTCCTGCCAATAAACATCTGACTCAGTGCGGTGGAGCTTCAATCTCTCCCCACAAGAATTCCGCCTTTCCTCGGGTTACTAGCCTTGAATCTTGCAAAGGCCAGGCCCGTACCTTCTTCTACGTCCGGAACAACTCAGATGAAGACCTAATCCGACTGCTTCCCTTCAAGATGGGCGTGCCGGACACCTCTCTATGGGAGAAGATCCCGAAGCGGCCTACTTTCCTGGCAAATCAGGTCGATAAGCGGGTCAAGGAGCTAGTCAAACTGGGGCTGCGGAGCGAGGATGTCATGATCACTTTTGTCCACAGCCGGGTCTCTCCCCTGCAAAAGTGCCCCCACAAGATCTGCCATTTGAGCGGCCCCCATGACACCAATCGGACCTCCTCCTTCGAGTTTAACAACTCCGAGGTGTTCCGCCGGGTTAAGGCCATCTTCAAGATAGAGAAGGAATTCTCTGAGGCGTGGAAGTGGGGGCTTGCACCCTTCACCCAGGCCAACTTGCCTCCTAAGGTATATTCTTCTCCTAGCATTCTTTCCGAGTCTTGGGGTATGTCGGATATCATCCTAACTTAACCATTTAATATTTTTGCTCTCAACTGTTTCTCCAGCAAACAATTGAGGATGGCAAAGAGCCGACCCTCAAATGAGTGGTGGACCGCGTAGAGCCAGGAACAGAGGAGCCTGACTCGGAGAGGTTCTTGCCTACTCCGGACAGCTCCAAGCGGACCTCTGGTAAGGCCTCTTCTCTAAGGGATTAGCCGGATGACGATGACTCCGATGTTGAGGTTATGGAGGTACTTGATCCGGTGCCCATCTCTTACACATTTCCGGTTACCTCCGAATCTTCAGCTAACCTAGCCGGTCAGGTCCACGAGGTTTCTCCCCTTGCCATGGACGATCCGGCTCCTACCTCCTCCCAGAAGCATCCGGCTACCTCGGCCGCAGCTTCGGAGGCGCCCCTGCCCAAGAAGAGGCAGAAGAAATCTAGGGTCAAGGGTTCGGCCAAGCCCGTGGTCAAGAGCACCGTCCGGAGAACGCCCAAACCCCGACAGCCCCCAAACTCAGATGAGTAAGTCGCTTTTCTTTCCCTGCTCATTTCCGGGTCTTGCTCCTTTTGCCTTTGCCTTTTACTTGCCTTTTTTCTCTATTTGATTTGTTGTTTAACGTTTCTGTAGCGTTCCCAGGGTTATTCCCTAGAGTGGCCCTAGCATTTCCTCTCCAATCCAGAGCGGCCCATCTCCCCCCCACAACGACGACGTTTGTCCGCTGAGTTCTATCCAAGAGGATTCCGTGGTAATGCCGGATCGGAGCCCACCTCACCATGAGGGGGGCAACATCGATGCGGGGGGTAGTGGAGCTGCCGAGGATACGGTGGTGCCGGATCTCCCCAGCTTTTCTGGTCCGCCGCAACCGTAAACCTCTGAGGTGCCAGCTTCATCGGCACCTTCCAGACAACATCTTCTTCTGTTCCCGTTTCTCCCATATCATCAGTACCAGCATCAACAGCACCAGCAACACCAACACCGGCAACACCAGTACCAGCACCAGTAGCCCCAGTACCAGCACCAGCAGCAACAGCAGCAACACCAATAGCTCCAGTAGCAGCAACACCAGCAACAATACCAGCAGCGCCAACATCAGCCACAACAAAGCCAGCTTCCAAGAAGAAGTCTTCAGCTACTGCCTTCGGATCAACTGTGTCTATCAAAGACACATTCCAGCTGGCCTCTCAAGCCCAATCCGGAGTGGCATCCTCGGCTCTTCTGCCGCAACCAAAACCATCCGGCACAAGCAAGAAGGCCGCCGAGCCAGCCATGGATTCAACTTCAGGCCCTCCTGCTGCCGGATCTAAGAGCAGCAAGCAATTGACCTTGCATACTAGTCCAGCTGCTACTCAGTCTGCGAGGCGTGAGGCCCATGCTAAGGGCTTGGTGACAAGCCAGTCGTCCAGCGGGAAGAGTTATAGCCCGGCGCTCATTGAGTATGTCAATAATTGGAATGACGCCGAGTTTATCAACCCGCAGGACGATCTGCCGGAGAAGTTTGGTCCGGCGGAGTTCAGCACTCAGATGAACTCCTCTACCAAGGCCATCTCCCTTGCTGGCCAGATGATGGAGGTAATCCCTTTTCTGCTATGCCTTTTATGTACGCAAATACTTATAGATATACCCACTAGTCCTCGAGCCTCTGAGGGAGTAATTTATTACTCGATCATATGCTCTTAGAGAATCAGCGTAAGTCCTTAGTATTTTCAAGTATCCACACACCTAGTGCCGGATTAAGTTCCACTTGGCCCGGATCTTATATACGTCGAATATCCACACACCTAGAGCCGGGTTAAGTTCCTCTTGGCCCGGATTTTGTAGACTTTGAATATCCACACACCTAGAGCCGGGTTAAGTTCCACTTGGCCCAGATCTTGTAGACTTCGAATATCCTTCTTCCTATTTGTGAACTAATATTGGCTTTTTCATATCACCACCAACCACCGAACTGCTGAGTTCCAGCGCCTGCTGGACTCATACAAAGATCTTCGTGCCAGATACGGCAAGTTGTTGGTTGATCACCAGAAGAAAGGTAGATTTCTTTGCTTAAGACCTTCGCATTTTCGTTTCTTCGAGTTACTTGCCGTCCGTATTAACCTATTATCCAAATTACGCAGCCGAGGCCGAGGCTGAGAATGTCATCGTGCGCAAGAATTTGGCTGAGATCCAAGGTAACTTATCTAGTTCCCTTAGCCCTTGCATGCTCTTTTCTTGACTCAACATATATTTATACCTCGGCTCTGTCGGATCAACCCACTATTGCAGTTACACTTCAAGATAGCGTGCCCATCCCTGAGATGATGACTCACTTTGTCGAGCAAACAGGGAAGCACCAGGCCGAGCTGAAGAAAAAGGATGATGAAATTGCTCAACCGCGCCTCAAGGATACGGAGATTACTCGGCTAAACGCTGAAATCTAGAAGCTCAAGGATCTGCATAAATCTGAGCTGGACAAGGCCGACCAGGAGTTCTCCGAGGAGAAAGAGCGCCTGAAGACCCAGATCTCCAAGGACAATGACTTGCTGCAGGAAACCGACATAAAACTTAAGTCGGTGACCTCCAAGTACGAGAAGCTCTAGGCCAGAAATGCAGATGAGCATAACAAGCTAACTCGGATTCTCAGCCACATCGCTCATGAGTTCTTTTCCTTCTTCCAACGTTTGTTTCTCCGAGTCATGTGCTTTTCCTTATTGATACTCTCCGTTCTGCTCACAGGCAAGTTCACAGAAAGTGACTCTCTTGCTTCTGCTGCCGTGGCTACGTCTCGCCTGCAATGGGGTATTCCAACTGGTCCTACCGTCGGGTCTATCCCTTATGACACGGAGGATTTCTTGGTGATCCTCGTTGCCCACATTGAAGTTATGAAGAACTATGGCACATACATTATGCCGGCAGCAGTTCGGATGTTCAACACTCTGTGGCACACTAAGCCCACTCCCAAAGGGAAGCACTACTTTTATAGCAAAGTTGATGGAGTGTGAGACCCAGGTGCACCTGTGGCAGGAATCTGCAGCTCGAGCCAGAGCTGATACGACACTGAACTTTGTTCTCTCTTGGTATGAAGAGCTGGACCTGGGCTTGCTTGATCACCTACGCACCGGATCTAAGTGGTCCAATGATCTGGACTGCATTGCTCAATGCATGGCCTATGCCAACAAGCTTATCCAATATGCCTTCTGCCATAGCTGGAACGAGGGTCCGAGCTACCTTGACGCAGTTGATAATGGTTATGTTTCTGAGGGTGCTGAGGGTGAAGAGGATGAGGAGGAAGCCTTCGAGCCTGGCGATGATGCTAAAGACCTGGAGGATGTGGAGGCTAACCCCGAAGATGAGGCTGAGACTAGTTCCCCGCCTACCAATGCCAAAGTACCTCCTCCCTCGACCGATGATTCGGCTCTAGCTGCTACTCCTTGAGCTATTAAACACTTGAACAATATTCGTGAGATCCCCGGTATGCCGGGTGCAATTATATCTATGCACAACGGTTTGTTCTGCTACAATTGGTTTCATTTTTCTACTTAGTTTTTAATGTTGGATTAACGTGGGTGAAGTCCCTGAGTTTCCTTGTCTTGCTCCTCCAATTTTATGACTCGGCTCGCGTCTACCTTGATTCGGTTTTTGACTTATGAGTCCGAGGTTCAAAAAATTGACTTAACAATACTTGAAACTTTGAGATTAGCTCAAAATAATCCGACGCAAAATAGATAAAGTAAATACAGGCTTAATCCGAATAACAAACATCAGCTCGATTACTTTCCTTTCCTTAGTTGTTTTTCATGCGCTTTGCGATTCCAAACATGTTCTCTTGTTTGCCATGAAGCCAATTCTTGTTGGACAACACCAAAGTCGAAGAGTTTGGTTTTTGGTGCTCACACACTACTAATCCAGCTAAGGTATAAGTAATTTAAGCCAGCTGACATATAAAAAATAAAACAGGAAAGACAATTATTGAGGCAGTCCTCGAGTTTCTGCTAGGGGTGCCGAGGTTTCATTGTTAAGCTCATTGCCGACATACATACCGACATCTCAGATACATTCACCTCTTTGTCAGGTGTAAAATGGACGAAGTAAAGCTACATTCCACGGACGCTTAGGTTCCTCTCTGGACCTGTCCGCCTTGTTCTTCTCCTGTGGTTGTGCATCGATAAGATAGTAGGAATCATTGTGCAAAGCTTTGCTTATAATGAAAGGTCCTTCCCATGGAGGAGATAACTTATGCATGCCAATAGTGCACTACACCAGCCAAAGTATGAAATCACCTTCTTGGAAGACTCAGGGGTTTACTTTCTAGCTATGGTAGCGTCGGAGGTTTTGCTGATATATGGCGGATCTGGACAAGGCCAGTTCTCTCACTTCTTCTAGCAGATCAACATCATTTTGCCGGGCTTCACGCACTTCGGCTTCTGTGTATTGGGTGACTCTTGGCAAATCATGCTCTATGTCGGCTAGTAGTACAGCTTCTGCCCCATATACCAGAAAGAATGGCGTATAGCCTGTTGATCGATTCGGAGTTGTTCTTAAGCTCCAAAGTATCGCTGGTAGTTCTTCTATCTAGCACCCCACTAATCTTTGCAGCGGCTCAATGACCCAGGGTTTTATCCCGGACAATACTAGTCTGTTGGATCTTTACACTTGCCCGTTCGATGCGGGGTGGGCTATAAAGGCAACATCTAGCCGGATCTTCTTTTCTTGGCAGAACCTCGCAAATGCTCCGTCAGCAAAATTTGTGCCATTATCAGTTATGATACTGTGGGGATAGCCATATCTCAAGGTTATATCTTTGAGGAACATTACTGTTGTTGCCCCATCACATTTCCTGATTGGCCTAACTTCAATCCATTTGGTAAACTTGTCCACCATGACCAAGATGTGGGTCATTCCTCCCCTTCTCAACTTAAATGGTCCTACCATATCCAGGCACCACACAACAAATGGCCAGGTAATGGGGATAGTTTTGAGTTCCAACATTGGCATATGGGTCTTTGCGGTGTATCTTTGACAACCATTGCATTTTCTCACCTAATCCTCTGCTTGTTCCAGGGCACTTGGCCAATAAAATCCATGCCGGAAAACTTTTGCCACTAATGCTCTGGAGGATGCATGATGACCACATTCCCCTTGACGGATATCTCAGAGTATGTCAAGCCCTTCTACCGGGTCTACGCATCACTGCAGCACATTGGTTACACTTCTTTTGTATAGCTCGGCGTTGATGATAGTGTATGCCTTTGCTCTTATCTGGATTTGCCTTGAGAGTACCTCATCATCCGGCAAAGTTCCCCTCCTTTAGGAATTCAAATATCAGCTTCGCCCATGCCGGTATAGCTCGGATGGGTAAAAGCTCCTCATCAACTTCCATTGCATCCACCGACATAACTCTGGCCGGACTAGGCTAAACAGTCCCCGAGTTCTGCGTGACAGTCCCCGAGTCTGCTGAAGCAGTCCCTAGGTTTGCTGAAGCAGTCACCGGGTTTGCTGAGGTGCTTCCCTAGTATATTTCCATAGGAGTAGCTTCTGATCCAGAGAGGGCCAGGATATAAATTGACTCAAATTCCGGCGATGGTGTAATAGATGGTTTTCTCAAGTGTTCCAGTGCAACGCCTGGTGGAATTGGTTGCCAGGATGATCCCAATTTGGATAATACATCAGCTGCCTCATTTTCAATCCGAGGTACGTGATGGAATTCACACCCCTCGAAGAAACCACTTATTTTCTGGACATAAAATCTGTAAAGTACAATGTTTGCATCTAGAGCATTCCAATTGCAAGACACTTGCTATACCACCAAATCCTAATCACCGAAACATAGTATCCGATGTATGCCTACTTCCTTTGCTACCTTAAGCCCATGCAAAAGTGCTTCATATTCGGCCACATTGTTTGATGCGCTAAAATGGATCTAGAGGACGTATTTCAACTGGTCCTTCTTGGGCAATGTAAGCACTACTCCGGTGCCCAATCCTTCCTTTAGCTTTGATCCATCAAAATGCATTCGCCAATAATTTGAGTCCGACAGAGGTGGTTCATACTGCTTCTCGGCCCAATCCACAAAGAAATCCTCCACCACTTGTGACTTGATCGCATCCCTTCTATCAAATTGTGGTGCATACGAGGCTAATTCAATTGCCCATTTTGCAATTCGGCCGCTAGCATCTTTATTACCCATAATTTTGGAGATGGGTGCTTCACACACCACCTTGATGGAATGCTCCTCAAAGTAGTGTTTGAGTTTCTTAGCTGACATATACACACCATACGCCATCTTCTAATAGTGAGGGTAATTCTGTTTTGAAGCCGACAATACCTCGCTCAAGTAATACAGTGGCCTTTGCACCAACTTTCCTTCCTCACCACGTTCCACTACTATTACTGCACTTACGACTCGGTTGGTCGTGGCTATGTAGAGCAACATTGTCTCCTTGGGTAGTGGCACAGCTAATATTGGTGCAGAGGATAACATCTTTTTTAACTCTCAGAACGCGCTATCAGCTTGCGGTGTCCATGTAAATTTATCTGCCTTTTTCATTAACTGGTAGAGGCAACGTCTTCTCTCCCAGCCAACTTACAAACCGACTTAATGTTGCCAGGCAACCAATGAACTTCTGCACATCGTTAAGGCACTTTGGCAGTTCCATTTTCTCTATGGCTCAGATTTTCGTGGGATTGGTTTCAATACCTCGTCTAGACACAAGGAATCTGAGTAATTTTCCTGTCGGCACACCAAAGGTACACTTTTCCAAGTTAAGCTTCATCGGGAACCTCCTTAGGTTCGCGAACGTTTACCGGATATCCTCAAGGAGCGTTTTTCTTTCCTTGGTTTTTATCACATCATCCACATAAACTTGCACATTCCGACCTATTTGGTCATGTAAACATTTCTGCATGCATCGTTGGTATGTTGCTCCTGCATTACATAATCCAAACGGCATAGTGCGATAGCAATAAGCCCCATACGGGGTGATAAACACAATCTTTATTTGATCCTCCGGATTCAGGGGTATCTGGTGGAAACCATAATATGCATCTATGAATGACAACAACTCACACCCAGCAATTCAATCTATGACCTGATATATTCTTGGTAGTGGAAATGGATCTTTTGGACACACCTTATTTAGGTTCGTGTAAACGATACACATGCGCCATACCACTACCACATTTGGATCATCCTTCTTCTTTTCTACGAGCACCGGATTAGAGAGCCAATCCAGGTAAAGTACTTCCATGATAAATCCGGCTATAAGGAGCCGAGCTATCTCATCTCCAATGGCTTTCCTCCTATTTTCGGCGAAGCAACGGAGAGGTTGCTTCACCGGCTTTGCCCCGGATCTCACATTCAAAGAGTGCTCGGCCAACTCCCTTGGTACACCTTGCAGATCTTGTGTGGACCAAGCGAAGATATCCCGATTCTCACGAAGGAAGTTGACGAGGTCGCTTTACTATTTGTCGCCTAACTCGGCACCAATAGTTACGGTGCACTCTGGGAACTGACAATCAATGGGTACTTTGTTCGTACCTTTTGTTGCTTGGAAAGAAATACTTCCATGCGGGTTGGTCAGAGCCGTCATATGCTGCTGCGTGGACTGAGCCAATGCCGCCACTTCCTGAATTCTCCTCTTCTCTTGTGTTATCACGAGTGACTCGGCCAGATTAGATCCGGCATACGCGCACTCAATCGAACGCCTGAAGTCCCCTGACACCGTACTCACTCCTCTTGGTTCGAGAAGTTTCATCTTCAGGTAACTGATGTGAGTACTTGCCATGAACTTGTTCAGAGCAGGCCTGCCGAGTAACGCGTGATAAGCGCTTTCCAAGTTCACCACTTCAAACTCTATTTTTTTAGTCCGACAGTTATCCCTTGTACCGAATAGTACATCAACCCGGACCTTACCAATGGGTTCACAGAAGATACCTATCACAATTCCATGGAAGGTGGTTCTTGTTGCTTGGAGAATGTTCTCCGAGATCCCTAACTTGTGCATGGTATCTTTATACATGATGTTAATGCTGCTGCCATTGTCTATCAGCACCTTGGAAAATCTCATGTTGATATTTGGACCGATGAACGTCGGATCCAGCACTAGCGCATACGATCCAGGACTTGGCATAAGCCTGAGATGATCCTTGATACTCCATGTAATCTCCTGATCCGACCAAGGCATGTACCTCGTCACGGCCGGCATTACTGCATTCACCTCCATATGTCGGTGCTGCAAGCTCTTTCTGTCAGTTTCTTCTGTGGTAAACACATAGTAGCTTTGGTGATGCTCCCTGTACTCGTTTCTTCCTTCATGACCATGGTAACCCTGGTCCTGCTGTTGCTGCTTATTCACCTGGTGCATTGCATCTCTTCTTTCTTGATTTTCATACCTCGGTGGAGGTGGTGGCAACATTAGTTGCTGTCCATTCCCCCTGTGAGCAGTTGCTGCCAAGGTGCTTCATTCCGAGGTGCCTGAGCATTCCTCGAGCTACCCTGTTCTAGCTTCCTCATCCACTCACATTGCCGGGTCGTATGGTTTGCCAGACTATTTGGACTTGGCGTATGGAATTTGCAAGGCTGGTCCAACATAGACTCGAATGTGTACCTCGGACGGTCATTTCTTTCCTACCACTGTTTCTTCTGTTCTGGGGTCCAAGGCTTCTTACCCTCACTCTTTTGTTGCTAATGCTATCCCCTAGTTTTGTGGCGCTGGCTAGCGCCAGCATTGGATTGTTCTCGGTCTACAGCCACCACCTGCTGCGAGTTGTACCTATAATCTGGGCGATCATCCCTTCTTTTACCCTGAAATCATTTCTCCTGGATGACCCGGAACCATCCTTGTTGTAGTACTCCTCGTTTGACTCACTTGACATTATCAGCGGTTGGGTTGGATCTCCCAAAGCGTACGAGTCCACGATCCGGATCGTCTCAGCCAAGGTGGTTGGAATATCTCGCTGCAACCTTTGCCATAGCATATTTCCATATCTACAGCCTTGGGCGAACTGGGCAATTGCTTGTGATTAAATTACCCCTTCACATGATTTGTGCACATTGCACCACCGAGTCAGAAAATCTAGGTCCGGCTCATTTGGTCTTTGCCTGCATAACGCCAAAGTCTATGGCCTAATGGGCCTCTTGTAGGTGCTTGAGAAATTGCTGACGAACAATTCCTCAAAATCCAGCCAACAGTTTATACTTCCTGGTGGCAAGTTGTTTAGCCATACCCTCGCAGGTCCTTCCAACATTTGGGGAACGTATCTCACCGCCCATCTCAAATTACCTGTTGCTATTTTAACTGTTGTTGCATAATCAATGTGCCAGTCCTCTAGCTTGGTGCTGCCATCATAGGTGTTTGTCCCTCTGGCTAGATAGAAGTTTGGTACTGGCGGTTCCCTCATGATCCGAGGTCTAAAGCATGCCGGACCTGGAGGGCCCTGCACTTCGATCATTTACAACCTATAAATCCGGTCCAGCTTCAGCCTCACGTCATCCGGCTGCAAGCTCCTATTCCCTAGCCTTGATCCAATCACTTGGTGCTTTGATCTAGGGCAACCGTCATTGACCATAGCTGAGTAACCATCATTGTACCTTTCTTGATCCGGACGAGCACATTGCTGCTGCATTGCTGGGCCTGCACTTCTCTACTGCCGAGGTGCGTATTGTTGCTGCTGTTGCCGAGGTGCATTTTGTCCTGCTCCCGCCAGATCACGTTGTTTGGCATTGCCGTTGGCATCATTCCTTTGACCGACATTGCCTTGGTCGCGGTTACCTCGGCCAGCTCCACCTCGGCTAACACTATGGCGATCTTCATCAACTTGCACTGCTTTTCCTTTCCCAGCTTTCACTGCATCATAAGGGACCATATGTTTGTCTCTTCTACCCGAGGTTACCACCTCCTCTCTCCTTGGGCCATGACCAGAGGAAGATGCAGCTCCAGCAGATTTTGTCGGGTTATTCCTAGCTGAATGAACCACATTTCATGCTCCGGGTTGCGCCAGGTTTGCCTTGTTTATCTCCTTGTTTTGCTGACATGCTACTTTCAATAGATGATTAACCCTCTCCCGTTGCCTCTATCTGGCCTCTCTGGTTAAGCCTTCTAACTCGGACGCAGCCACGTTAGCGGCCCTGAGGTTCTTCGCCGAAGTACTGTTCCTTTCTATCCCTCCTGTGACTATCGTAGCTGTCTGATCCAGCCTATGCTCACACTCCTTGTCAATTTCTGTAATTAGGTTCCTACCACGAATTTTTGCTCCACCTATGCGGTCCGCCTTTGCATACTCGCCCAGGGTAATGTTCAGTGACTATTGTAACTCAGCTACTTTCTTCGCACCAGCTAGCATCTTTTGCCTAGTTTCCTCTAACTCGGCCTGTGCCTGAGCCAGATCCACTACTGGCACTATGGGTGTTGCTAAGCTATCTATTGCCTGCTGCAATACATTCTCTGGCCTCTCTAGTGGAGGGAATCTGGACCTTGCCTCCTTTGGCGTTGCGTCCGGCTCTGGCGCCGGATCCTTGCTTGCTCCTGCGTCTGGCGCTGTCATCATGACCTCAACGCAGCTTGCGGGGCGAGTGATACGCATGCCGCGAGCTGCACTGAGAGGTGGTTCGCTGCCCTCGACGACATGTCGTGGATGTACACAGAACTCATCGATGCCGACGTAGATCTTGTGCGTGCCAAGCTTGATAAAGAGGTCGTTCCATGGAGGAGGGTTCCTACCGAAGCTCCCCACGTTGTCACTAACGTAGTCCAGCGCTCCAAAGCGCTGAACAAGCCCGGAGACGACGCACTCGCCGGTGCTGAAGATGTTTCCCATCCGGATTTTTATCCCTGCTAGCACCGCTAGCCCCACGGTGAGCGCCAATTGTCGTGGTTGGTGGCACGACAGATGCCATGGATAGCCTAAAGATGGGGCCAATGAGCACTATAGGAATCCAGGGAGGGATAATGTGGTGATTCCACACACAAATGTGTGTATTTTCACTATATCAATGGTGATTACAAGGGCTCCTTGAGCTATTTGTGAGAAGGAGACTAGTTCTCTTACCCACACTACAATGCTCCAGAGTTCTTCCTAGACATAAATGATCGATCCCCTTCTAAGGAAGCCCTGGTCCTCCTTATATAGAGGAAACCAGGTTACAAAGTTAGGGCATACGTGGGGGCATATTCCCCGAATATGCCCTTTGGTTAAAGCTAGATGCCTCTTTATTCTCTTTAAATGGCTAGTTCGGACTATGGACGTAATCCTCTGTGAGCTGCTTCGCTTTTGGCGTCAGCCGACACTGGCTACATCACCTTTGTCGGCTACACCTTGCTAGTCCTTCCCTCTGCTTGCTTCGATCATGCTATAGTGGTCAGTGACCACCTTTTGACCAGTGAGAGATTCCTTCCTTCTCTTGGAAGCCAAGTGGTAGCCCGGCTAACGCTTAGCTAACCCGGCTACGAGGGTACCTGCATATATGGTAAATCAAGTATAGCCGACATACATTATATGTCGGCCGGGTTAGTGTTAGGTGAATACCCGCCAGGCCGGGTTACCACATAAGTCGGCCTGCCTTGAGGAGACCTGACCAGCACTTGCTTTGATCGTGCCGTACCTCAGCTAACTCGGCCTTTATACCCCAGCGTGACCCTACCCAGGGGTATTCCCCCAACAACTAATCAGGGTTACATAACGTGGAGTGTTACAGACCTTTCCCCCTTAAAATAATCTCATCACGAGATTCGGGAGAGTAAGTTTGGGGAAATTTTGAGTCTGGGGAAGTGCTATAGGTCTCAAACGTACTAACATACGGGCTTTGTCTTCGGACGGGGTTACTTTGTCGGTGAAGTTAAACTTCAATCTTCTTGGGTGCATGGAGAGTTGAGCAGGTTCTAGTCCTGATTTCGAACGCTGATCTTCTTCTATATTTGGACTCGATATCTTGAGGCTTACGCTGGATGAATTACCTCTAATTTTAACTTCACAAATTATCCTTCCGGGGTAGAATCTATAGCTTGATGTCTTTTCTATAAGGATCCATGATGTTTCCTTAGATGCTTACCGTATCCTAGTCAATGACTTAGGGTTAAACCTCGTGAGGTTGCTTCTAGCGAGAGGTTACTGTAATTTTGTGGGAAAGACATAGTCTTTCCCTCTTAGGGCTCTACTATGGTAGCTTGGAGAGATGACATAGTCCTTTCTTCTTGGAGTCATAGGATGATATTTGAAGACTATTGACAACCTTTCGTCTGGAGTTGAAATCTTCCAATGAAATCCGCAAACTATGTCTTACGAGGCTTATATACTACTTCTATTCGTACTTAGCCTATCAGAGCAGTTGCATCTACGGATCTTCTAAACGGTTTAGAACTGATGGGGTTAGCGAATCGGTAGTCCTCCATGTTGGTCTTCAACTGAAGTAACAAAGGAGGGGTTTCGTAACACCTTCAGCAAATGTTGTCTCTTCAGGTTGCTTCATACTCATTGGAGGGTAGTCTTGTCTACTTTGGGTATTCTTGATGTCTTGCTTTTGAGCTTCTTGGGTACTGAGAAGGTTGAGTGGACTTCTGACGTTGTTGCCGAGGTCTATTTTCTGTTATTTCCCCAACCGAGGACTCTCGAGTTGATGCTCGGAGAAGGACGTCGGATTGGAAATCTTCCTGAAGTAACTTCCGATAGGCAGTCTTCTGGAATTGAGTGGGAAGATGTAGTCTTTCCACCTTAGAGTTTCACTAAGGTTCTTCAAGGATGGTGTATATCCTCCATCTTGGATTGCTGGCATGATGCTGGAGGAAGGCTATATTTCCTTGGGTCCTGAGGCGTGATCCTAGAGTGACATCATAATGCGCAACACCTTGTCGGGGTGGTTTCCTAACAATGCTTTAAGGAGTTAACTCTAGGCAGGTTAGAGGTTAACGACACTTCTTACTAGTCTTCAGTCAGGGTAGAGGCATCCAGCTTGAGAGAAGCCATCTTTGCTTTATGTTGCCTCTGCTTGGTGGCGGAGTGGACTTACTGTCCTCATGCATCCTTGTCTTCAGGACTTTGGAGTATTCTAGCCTTCTGGTGAAGAACTTCCCGTCGGTTGGGCAGAGGGGTTCAGATAAAATAGTTAGTATTTTGGGGTTGTCAGAGGCTATAATATGCCGAAGGTTAGTGGAGTCATGTCTTCACTTCTTGTCTTGGTTAGCAAGTCAGGTGGTTTCTTGTGGATGGTAGGGATCCTTCAGTGGTAGACTTCTAGCTTCGACGGGACTCTTGTTATGGTCGACAGGTGAATAATGGCGTGTAGTGTTGGTGACATGTCTTGATAAGTGAGTCTTTAGAAGTACTTTTGTCTTGCCAGTTTACTGAGGTGGAGTCTTCGAGTTGTTCTAACGTGATGATATCCAACCTTGGGGTCTTAAGGATCCTCCTGTCTTATCTGTCCTTTGTTATATTCCCTAGGTTAGTAGGGGTCTCGATGGCGACAACTAACATGGGGTGCCTGAGTTCCTAGGTGGTGTATCAATTCCAAAACACATTTTACTAAGGTCAATCAATCCAGAACACACATACAAGGTGAACAGAGCGATGAGGTCCTCGTCCTAACCTGGAAGCACAAACAACACACGTTGGGTAGCAAACTTTGCACTTAGGCAAGCAAACACAGCCTACCATAGGGACCAAGGAGTTAACTACTCGCGGTATAGGGGAATCCTATCTTAGGACTATTGATACTAGGTATCATTATTATCAGGGTCTAGGTCAATATCTTGCATAATAAGCTTTTGCCGTAACATTGGAGTCTTGTCGGTATTCCAGCACTCGCTTCTTCTAGTCATGAGGATTCTGTTGGTAAGGAGATCTTGTAGTCTCCTTGTGTTTGCTGGTAGTTACTTCTCTTCATATCACTATCACTGTCTTCTCCTGGTTTCTGAGTCCTACTTGTTTTAAATCCGTATGTTTGTAATTTGGACGAGAGGTAGAAGGAACCATTTTCAAAATAAGTTAAATTAGATGGACATAAGAGGTAGAGATTTTTTGAAAGGATTTGAGAAAATAGTTTTAGAAAGCCGATGTTAACAAAATACTGGTTTTCCTATCTAACTACTATGCTAACTAAGGTTCTCCTACAGTCAGGATGGCTCTAATACCAAGTCTGTGGGGCCTCCTAGATTTGTCATCCGAGAATCCCTACTATGCATATCACCACGATCCCATGATCAGTCTATCGTGGCACATAACCGACAAGTATCAAAGTAAACGTGCAGTACTTAAGCGGATACAAGTCATACCTTAGTTCCTTTATGGCTACATCAATCATCATTAGTGGAACCTTAACAAAGCATCAATCCCGAGCCATGCCTTAACCTATAGGCAACTGACTGTAAGAACGTCCTAGCTCACATTATCGTTAACTCGCACCTTCTTCTTCACTTACTTCTCGAATCTGACAAAGTTAATACCCATAGAGAATGCCAGTGAGTACTTTGAATGCACTCGCATACCGCCTTAAGAGAACAATAATAAAAGGATATGCAATATGGCTATGGAAGTAGGAGGGCTCCATGCGAGGTTCTTTTCTAAAGTAGTTTCTCTTGTAGATATAGAATCTATATATCTTTGTTAAAAACTTTTGTAAAACATTTTGAAATCATTTGAAAGATTTGGAAAACACTATGACTGGGTCACCCTATTTCATATCCTAGTCCTCACTTGACATGGCTTTCCATCTTCCGTGATCCTCCGAGATCACCTCACTTCCTCTCTGGTCATTCCAGACCACCCTCTTTAGAAAACTCTTTCTTTCTTGAAAACCCTTTTAGAATACAAAACCAGCACCGCTCTACAGTAGTTTTTCCAACCTTCCATGACCGCGGGAACGACTATTCAAATATATTTACACTCTGCAGAGGTTGTACACTTTACTCACACCATCCGGGTAACATGCCCTGATCCCTCATGGATCGTGGGTCGAGTAACCGATCAGGACTCTCAGGATTCCACTCTAGCATAGGCCCTACCCTATGAGTTGTTACTCTCAACACCAGGACGTTGGGTACCAACAGACCAACCGGAGCGCATTCCGAATGCTCGAGAGTGGACACTTTCAATGAGAGGCTCATAGTATCACAGACTTCTCCCCAAGGCAGTTCACATCTCCTCCAGGTCACTATCAAACAGATGACCCTTTCTATAAAGGAAACTCGGCATTCGAGAGAGATGATCCCTTATAAGTAGTTGCGAGGCATCCCATACCAGAGTAGACAAACTTGAAGTCAATCCCCGTCGCGTTCCAAGGTAATGTGGTTGCACAATTTAGTTGTTATAGCTAAACCTGCAAATAAACAGGTGCGTTTTTAAAATATTTTTCTCCTTCTCCTCTTCAACATCATTTGTAAAACAAAACTTTTTTCCTTTCTCAAACTTCTCTTGGTAGGTCAAACCTCACCAAGGTTTTACCATAAATCATTTTGTAAACTCTTCCAGGGTCTTCCCAACCTATAGTTTTGCTTTGGCACAAAAGGGGTCTCCAAGGGGTATGGTGTCATACACCACTTAAAAAACTAGGTATAGGTAGGTATCATCAAGGGGGTTGTACTTAGTAGTACAAATGTGTGATGGTTTGGAGGAGCCAAACCACTACAAGATATAGATCATCATATAGTGAAACAATGTAGTTTTCATAAACATGTAGATAAAACATGCATAAGTAAAACAATAGGATAAGGCATATGAGAAAGTAGGTAGCTTGCCTGTGACCAGCAATATGTCCCTGTACTTCTTCTTACAAAACCATAATCCAATATCTCCTCCGTCTTGACTTTAATACAAATCGCAACTATCGTTGTCAAGGATCACACATGCAAACGAGCAAAGGCCACAATCAACACAAGGCATACAAGCACCAATACAATACAATACAAACAACACAAAAGTCACAACTATCCAGTAGATGATGATATTTTTAGTTCAAAGCAAATTGGAAGTATCTTATTTGCTTTGTGCATTTTCTTTTATGATCTAAGAGTCATATACCACTTAATTAAGGGGTTTAAGGCCAAGGCTTGGGTCTGTATGATACCATTGTACAAAATGATATCAACATATAGGTATTGTAATAACAAAGCCACTAAAAGTGGTTTCATTATTTTATGTAGTTTCATTAATTAGTTATGAATTTTCTAGTGGAAATAACCCTTGTTTTGGTGGTTAAATCACCAGAAAAGATATGTAGCTCAAATAAATGGGTCCTCAGAGGGTGTTGTAGATATTTGTGTTTATGATTTTTTAGAGTTGGATTTACTCCAAAAATAGTTACCAGAATTCCCTTGGGAAAATCCCAAATTCAGTTCTGTTGGCAATTTATATTTTTCACCAGATTAAAACTACAGAAGATTTTGATGTGCAACGAATGACACTTTGTAGGTATTTCAAATACCTTTTTGTAGAAATTGGCTTCACCAATTTTGGAGTTGTAAATCTACAGATGCGATTTATTTGGTAAAACAACCACTAGTTGAAGTGTTTAATTCATTAAAATTCATCAGAATCCCACTAAATCTCGAGCTCACAGGATTTGATGTATATTGGATTGCAAGTGTATGGAGAGTTGGAAATATATCAAATAAATTCATATTGGACCTAGGGAATTTTCTAGAGACATATGAATTGTTTTTGTCCTTTTTGCTATTGGAAAACTATACCTCCACTTGGCATGAGACTAAGGGCAGTAGATAGGTGTTTCAAATATCTTCTAGAGGAATTTGGATACATTTCATTTGGATTTGTGAAACTCTTTGGTAAATTGATTGATTGAAAAAGATACTATTTAGTAGATTAATTCTCAGAAAATAGGGAATATTATTCTTGGACTAGGGCTTGCTCTGCATGTTAGAGAAAACACAAAGGAATTTGGTAAAAAATTGTATCCGGACAATTGCATGTAGTTTCCATTTTTGTTGTGATTTAATCCTCAAGGGAAACTACAGATCTATAGAAAAAGTATTAAAAGAAAAGGGCAACTAGGCCGCATCCGGGAGGAGTTGGGCCGTACAGAGGAAATCTAGCTCACCCGGGGGCATAGGCACACGCAGAGGCGAAGATTCAAACGCCGGTGAAAGGGCCCGCCAGCCAAAGAGTGAGGGAGGCCAAAGCGGTACCTACCATTGTCTGTTGTTGGATCGAAGAGAGATCGACAACGCTGGGGTGTCTCCTTCCTCGCGATAGAAGCACATGGTAGAAACCCTAGTGTGGCATCAGGGCAGCTCTGTAGCTCATTAGGGGCACGGGAAAGCGGTGGGGATGCACCAGTGTGATGTGGTGCATGATGACAAGCTCGGGGGTGGGCTGGGCGCCTACAAGAAGGTAGGGTTAGATGCGGCCTGATGAGGGGGTCATGCCAGAGAAAAAACAGAGGGAAAAAGACCCTTGTAGCCTCGGCTTGGTAATATTCTACCTTGCAACACCGACAGGGAGGAGCTCCGGTTTCCTGGCCATGGGGAGCAAGGGAAAGGATCTTGGTTTCCAGGGTGGCTCAGAGTGGGTGTGGGGTGGAAATGAGGGTGGAGTGGAGGCCACGGGTGGCCTCTGGCCTTATAAAGCAAGTAAGGGGTGGTTCATGATGAACCAAGACCATGAGGTCCAAGGGGAGGGCATAGAACCCTGGTTGGGCAAGAGGGGCGATGGAGGGAGGTATGTGGGGTCGTAGAGAGGCAGAGGGGTGGCAGAAGAAGCATTGCCCAACAAGCTTGCTGCCCTCACATGCTTTCGGCCAAGGAAAATAAAATGGAGAGGAAGGGGTGTAAGGCCAGCTAGGGTTGTATCTTGGGTGCTGGAGGGGTGGTGTGGAGTACTGTGCTCAACCAAAAAAGTGAGAAGGGATGCTGCAACAAAATTTAAGAGATATGACATGATATGGTTGTCCCTCTCTCTTGCTTTTCTTCCAAGCACTAAAGGACAAGAAGATAGGGTTTACTACAGTACCAGCTACAGTGTAGCTCGACTAGAGAGGAGGTGGGGGTGCTATGGTGATCAAGAGTGAGGATTGATGATGCTTTGATGGGGGTAGAGCTCAAGTTTTTGTCAAAGTTTCAAACTTGCCATAATTGACGATCATGGGTTAATACTTAAATGTTGATCTTGAAAAGGTGGTGTGAGGGTGCTGGTAGATGGGTATGTCCAAGATACATGTCCTTGATTTATTTGAGATTTTTCAGATGGATTTAGATCCCTTTTAAAGCTAATATTCAAAAGGTGCTTAAGTGAAGTTACTAAATTCATTTGAGATTTTTGAATTGGACAAGGTGAGTTTTTGGTTCGAGATGGTCCAAATACCATTTCACACATTGGAGAATTTTCCCGAGAATTATAAAGGAAACGTATTTAAAACTTTTATTTTTGTATTTCTGTCATTTAAGAAAAGGAAAAAACTCTTCAAAAATATTTATTTTTGAAGTGAGAATATAGGATATAATAGATAGGCCTCAAATGTGCCTAAAGTTGGAAAAGTGTTTTGGAAAAAACAAACTTTCTTTTATAGAGGGAGTTTTGAGGTTTTGGTAAAAGAAAAGAAATAAATAGCTTTTGGGCCAGAATAATTATGGAAAACATTTGCTAAATTTTTAGCTACAAGGTATATGATTTCCACTTAGTGTAGCAATCATTTTAAACCTTGGGTTTTGAAATTCAAACTTGATTTTGGAAGAAAACACAAAATAAAATAGGGTAAGGGATCTTGGTCTAGAATATTTTTATACCATCAAAACCTTGTTGGATTAAGGAGCTCAGAGATCCCCTTGTGTCATGGTCTAGATGGATAGATATACCAAGTGATTTAGATGAGAATGGTACAAAGAGTTGGGGTTGAACATGATTGAGTTCTCCAAGGATTGGTGCCAAACTTTGACGAAAATAAGGGTGTCAAAGCAGATTATTATTTAGCCTCCAATACCATGGGGGTTTTAGAAGCACAAGTATCCAGTGGGAACCAGGAAAGTATGGGTTGATAGAAATTCATGGGTAGGGCACAATCATGAAAAGAGTTGGTCAAAACAAGATAATATGGAGATGTGAGCTTCTGCGAAAGTAGGCATGTTGGTAAGATTTGTAGAAAAGAATATTTTCTTGCCTGCAAAACTATCAAGAACAAGTGGGTCAAAGGATAATCTAGCCAAGGGAAAGAGTGGGACTTGGAAGTCCTTAGGATGGTTTACAAGATGGAAGTGCATTTCCAAGAAAGCACAATGTTTGAAAAGGGATAGACTCAAAGAGGTGATGTTGATAGAAGTTTCCAGACTTAGTCATATTTTGACAGATTTGGGGCTAGGATACAAGAGGTAAGGTTTTTGAGGGGTTCAAGGGTCTAAACTCATCATCAAATGATTAAGGTTGAAGTGTAGATTGAGTAGAAAGGATCCATGCTCATAGTTGGTCTTTATTGACTTGGAAGCTACTAGAAGGGATTAACTCTAAATTGATCTTGTTAAAGGATTAGAGGGTCACTCTAGTGACTAGTGATCAAATCAAGCTTGGGTAACTTGCTTAGGGTTTGTGCTCTTAAATTAGCTTGATACTAGAGGATGAGCTACTAGGGTAGCTCACTCTAAGTCCTAAACAAATCAAACAGCAGATGAAGACAATTCATTTTAACAAGCAATTCAAACTACTACTAGGGTTACCATCAAGCCTAGCTTGAGTTAAGGATGAACATTTTGAAGAGGTTGGAGTTTTGAAAAAGATGAGAGTCCTTGGTACTTCTACCAATAATAGAATTAAAAAGTTTTATAAAAGGTTTTGGAAAAAAAAACCTAGGGGTAAGCTCATTTGGAAGTTCTGTTCTTTTTAAACATAAGGAGATTATATTATATAAATCTCCATAATGTGGTCCATAGAATCTAATAAAACATTTGTTGTTAAAAGAGCATATTGGCTCCAATTTTGTAATGTCAGAACATTTAAGAATGTGCAAAATAAGCCAAGATAGTTTTGTTAAATAGGTTTTGTAAACGAGAGAAGGTAGAGGAGTATATCATCTATTACATATTCAGATGCATACGAACAAACAAACAATCAAGCAAACACTATATCACTAAACAAGAATTTTTTTTTCTGCCTGATTTTTGCATTCTGGACAACTAATCAGGGTTAGAAAAAATGGGGTGTTAGACTTGCATTTGTCTAGATTCACATGTATCTATAAACTAAAATATGTCTAGATATCTGCGAATCCAATCTCAAGTCACTTATTTATGGACGGAGGATGTACCATATTTCCACGTGTGCATTAGTTTTGTTGCAAGTGTATATATCAGTTTATGTTCCAGGTAAACTAAGATTACCAAGTAATTTAACTTAGAATATTGGATAAGTATCCGGAACACGACGGAGCTGCAAGACGTCCAAAATCAAAGGTATGACGACAACACCTTAACCGTGGTTAATAATCATTACCCACGCACACGTTTTCTTCATGTGTGCATTGATCTGTGATAAACTATTATTTCTGGAGTACGATTGAAAGAACGTAATCGTGCTACTGTAACAACAATGCAAGAGCTACAAATAGAGCTTGGTCACGTGTGCACTAAAAACACGGTCGATTAACTTCTGGCAAGTAGAGAAACAAAAGGTGATGTGTTCATCCATTGCCCGATTGGTTTGCATGGCGTCATTGGTCAGCACACGGACACAAATCCTAGCCCAAGAAGAGTCGGCGGTTTTTTTTTGAAATGGGAGCATCGCCTCGGCCTCTGCATCAAGCGATGAATACAGCCCCTTTATTACTCCAAGTTTAAGACTCAAAGTTACAAATCATGGATCACAAAGCGTGGATATATGGATCAGCCAACTAAAGAAAAACGAAATAAATATATGCATCTTGAAGTCTTCTAGTAGGCTGCCAACCAGCCTGCCAGTAGATAGCCCGAGCAACCGCCTCCAGCCGGGTGCATCCAGAGTGCATGGATTCCCTTTGTGTCTCCGGGATCAGAAGAGACCAATCGTGGATCCAATGGGTAATCATACAGATAACATGTAAGAAGTGAGAATTTGTACTCTTGTTAAAAACAATATCGTTTCAACAGTTCCATATATCCCAAAAAAAGAATACCAATTCTAATTCTTTCTTTAGAGACCTTATCTACTCCATTCAACCAATTTCTGAACATATTCGTAATATTGGTTGGAGGAGAGATATCAAAAGTAAACTGAATAACTCTCCAAACTAATTTTGCGAAGGGACAATCGAAAAACAAATGGTTGATTGATTCATTGGAATCACATAACACACATTTTTTTAATAGAGGGAGGGTTTCACTTCCCCGGCCTCTGCACCAACTAGGGATGCACACAACCATTAAGCATGAGTACCAGGATTTTTAAACTTGGTTAAACACCAAGCCTGATCCTTAAGATAAATTGCATGAGTACCAGGATAGCCTGGTCCTCAAGTATAAATAGGAACATAAATTCACATCCGTGAGGATTTGAACCCAGGTGTTGGGTTTGTACATCCACTCCCTGACCAGTTGAGCTAGGCTCACTTCCTTTGATTAATCTAACAATACAATTTTGATATTGTAAATGTTCCCTCCGACTCAAATTAGTTGACTCAAATTTGTCGGATGTATCTAATATTAAATCATGCCTAGATACAATCGAATGTAACAAATCCAAGTCAATTAATTTGGATCAGAGGTAGTACATAGTTAGTCAAATTTTGAAAGGTTTGAATTTGACAAAAAACTATATGCGTCCTAAGAGCACCTCCACTCGTTGGGCGTTCCTAGGCCGAAATGCGGCGCTATTAAAGGCCGGACAGACGTAACTTTCAGCCTGGGAACGTCCATTTCCCCACTCGCGTTCCTAGGCGATGCAAAATCGCCGAGTTTTTGCCAAATTTTGGCTCAAATTCAAATAGAGTTCGGCATAAATATGAATACAGAGCAATATTCGGCATAGTTTGCCGTTAAATTAAACATAGTTCGGTATGAAATTAATAGTTCGACAAATACTGGAAATACGACATAGTTCGGCCTAGTTTGGCCAGATCATGCTCGGCATCTACGTGTTGCCCTTTCTTGTCCATATGTGCTCAACCATATCATCCTGCAGCGGTTGATGCACTACCGGGTTTTGGATCTCCTAACGCATGGCGATGAATGCAACCCACGATGGTGGCACCTGGTTATCAGGCTCTGCAAGGGGTCCCTGTCTATAGTATGGCTCGTTCTGCTCCACCAAATCCACTAGGTTCTTTCTCTTATCCTCAATGATCATGTTGTGTAAGGTCACACAACAGTTCATCAGTTCCCACATCTGATCTTTCGACCAGGTCATAGCTAGAAACCGGACAACTGCAGACCTCTGTTGAAGCACACCAAATGCCCGCTCCACGTCCTGCCTGCAAGCTTCCTGTTCCTTGGCAAACTGAGAATGCTTGGGGAGCATCGGGCTTGAGATAGTCTTCACAAATGTCGCCCATCTTGGATAGATGTCATCTGCAAGATAGTATCCCTTGTTATAGTGGTGTTCATTAATCTCAAAGTCCATAGGGCGAGCATGACCCTCAACAAGCTCGGCAAAGACATTTGAGGACTGGAGGATATTGATGTCGTTGTTCGATCTTGCCATGCTGAAGAAACAGTGCCAAATCCAAAGATCCTGTGTAGCAACTTCCTCGAGTATCATAGTGCAACCTTCTTTGTGGCCTTTCTACATTCCTTGCCAAGCAAATGGACTGTTCTTCGAGTGCCAATGCATGCAGTCGATGTTTCCAAGTATTCCAGGAAATCCTCTATTTTTATTGACTGCGAGGATCCGAGTAGTGTCTTCAGCATTGGGTGTTCTCAAGTATTGTGGCCCAAACACTGCAATCACTGACCTACATAACCTGTACAAGCAATCAATGGCGGTGGACTCGACCATGCGGAGATAGTCATCAACACTGTCACCCGGAGCTCCATATGCAAGCAACCTCATCGCCACTATGCACTTCTACAGTGAGGAAAACCCTACCATGCCAGTGTAGTCCTTCTTGTATATGAAATAGGGGTCAAACTCCCGGATGGCATGCACGATGTTGAGGAAGAGTTTCTGGATCATCCAGAAATAGTGCCGAAACACAGCCTCTTCGTGCAGCGGCTCGTCGGCGAAGTAGTCGGCGTACAACATGCAGTAGCCCTCCACTCGCTGCCTTGCTTTGCACTTCCGGTGACCCTTCACTGAGCCTCCACGCTTCGATGCTGCAGTGTAATACCCCAAAACTTCTAATCAAGATTATCAAGTTCAAATAACCCAAAGTTAGGGTTAACAAAAACTTTTGTTAATAATTTAAATATGAATGCATGTGTGTTTTGCATTAGTGTAGAATTGAATGTAATTTCCATGCTTGATTTCTACAAATGATGTGAAATGATTTAAAGATGAATACTACATCACCTAGACCAATTACAAACAAAATCAAAAGAAAAAGAAATCAAATATGAATTAAATAACCAAATGGTCATTTTGACAAAAGTAAACCACTAGGCCACTTTGGGTGTTCCTAGAAGAAGATTTCTAACAGAAACATTTCTACTTCTTTTCACCCCTTGCTAGACCAAGTAAAAGTGTATCAAAGCCCACTTTACAAACTTACAAAAACATCTTTCAAATCAATTTAATGGACAGTTCAAAATAGAATCTAGTTCATATGTTAAGATCCCACTTGTTCAAAAACCCATCAAACCAATTCCATTTAACTTCTCCAAACAAACATAGTTACTCAAGCTTAAGACCAAACCACTCACCAAATTTGAATCAAAAATTCTAAAGTATGTTTCTTGCGGCCATTTCATCAAACACCTTAATTACACAATTTAACCTTTGGCCTAACTTCACTGTTTCCACAGTAATTCTCGACCAATTGGTCCCCTTTCTATTCCCCTGTCTCCCCCGAGCATAGCCAGCACCCAGACCAAGTCCCCCCTTAGCCGGTTGCACAGTGGAGCGCCGCCCGTTTTTGGTCGTCGCCAGTCAACAGTGGGGAGCATGCCAGAGGCAACGCCACGCTCGCCCATGACGCGCACCAGACACGCCGCACTCCACCGCCAACCCCTGTCCAAGCCTCGACCTCAGCCCGGCCCTGGACCACCCTAGCTACGCTGCGCCCAGCCTCTTTGCACCATGCCCAGAGCACGCCAGCTCGCCGCACCCGACCATCTCGCCCAGACCGCGCCTCGCCATGATCGCAGCAACCCTGCAGATAACCCTGTTCACCGCCGCGTGACCCACAGTTGCCGCATGCCGACGCAAACACCTCTGCATTCGTGCGGAGCACCGCACGCGCCCGACCGAACCATACCGTCCTACGCGTTGCCATTATGCCCGTAAGAACCGCTAGGGAACCACGCACAGTCCATCTACCTCCGCAGAGATAATAGCCGCCTTTAGAGACGCCACCGTCGAGCTCACGCCGCACCGTTCGGTCCCCTCGCCACAGTATAAAAGGAGGCCACCCCTGCCTCATTTCTCCACACCACTCCACTCCCCAGTCCTCACAGACACTCCCCCACTTCTTCCCGGAGCAAGGCGAGCACCACCGTGCCGGAATTGCACCGGAGCCCGCCACTACTGGAGGAGAAGGGCGCCGTCAATTGGAGCCACCCCAGGAGCTGCCACGACCACGCCTCGAACCGTCGTTGTCTACCACATCGATTGCCCCCATTGCCGACCCTAGCTAGAGCCCAGGTGCGCCTAGCCAGACCCCTACCGCCGCGTTAGGTTAGAATCCTCGCCAAAGCTATTTGTCGTTGACGAAGACTCCCAGCCGTTGATCTGTCTTCTAATCGTAGGGCTCCGGTTGAAAGATACCGTTTCGGTTAAACTGAGTCACTGACGAGTGGACCCCCTCTGTCAGCAGCCCGCTACGCAGTGAAGTGCAGTTGGGCCAGCCCTTTTAACTTTCCCGCGCAGCCGAGGAAATTCAAATATTGATTTTCCTTTTTAGTTTAAACTACTTTCTGTCCACAGATTCAAAAATCAATTCAGAGAGTTTCACTGAACCAAATTGCATGATTCAAATTTTTCTAGAAAGGTATTTAAATTATCTATCCAAGCCCGTTGGATTTAAATCATTTGGAGTTAGAGGTAATATATAGCAAAAATAACAAGACAAAGACTTTTGCAACTTCAAGAATTTTTCAAAAATCAACCATAAATGCTTTTGAGTTGATTCCAACTCGCAAAAATCACATTTGCTAAGATCTATCTGAATATGTAATATTTAGGTTTGCATGCAGTGACATTGGACTAGTACCAAAAGAATGCTATTAGGCCATTTCTAGTCACTTTAAATTTATTAAATGATAATCTTAAACTTAATAAAACTTGACCAACCCTTTTAAATCACATTCCCATGTATTAGAATATGTGGTGATGACATGTGTCCACATGATCCCATATTTTAATTGGAGAATATTAAATCTTAATTAATTTCAATGAGTAGAAATTACTTTTCTCAAATAAGATAAATAAAACTAGTTTCTTATTTCATGTGATGATTGTGATGATGCTAAATCATCAAGTGTGAGCCTTAGTGTGCTAAAAAGAAATAGTTAAGTATTGTTTGGTGATTGTGTACCCTGTATTCCTTTATAGACGATAGTACCGACCAAGGATACGAGGAGGAGGAGTTCTACCCCGAAGAAGAGGAGGAAAACTTCAATCACTGCACCAATCAAGGCAAGCCATCACTACAAAGCAAGTTAGACCTTGCAAGTTAACCTTTGCAAGTATTAACCTAAGCAAGATGCATTAGGCATGCTTTGGTTATATACCTTTGATCTATACCAATCCCAAGTTTTACTTGCAAGCTTTATTCTCTTACTTTACCAAAGTTCTTTACTTGTAGTTAGTGCTTTGTGAGTATTTGGAAAAGTAGTATAGATAGCATAAAGAGTATAAAACTAGGCCTATCGAGTTATACTTAGATGTCATTCTATGGCCTGAGATTGAAGATTAGCACCCCTCATTAGTGAACACTCTTAACCTTAGTGTCTAGTGCTAAGCATAAAACTTGATCACTTTAGATGGGAATACTTGGTGAAAATGATTATGAAAACCTTGGAATGATGCTTCATTCTATTGAGATGTTTTGACATGTGTTGTGAAACACCAAAGGATTTGATGATTAAAATGTTGAGGTATGAGCCTTACCCCTTTATATAAAAAAAACTGATGGTTGGGTTCAGATGCGATACCATTCCAAATTTACCGTACAACCACAATACCTAAATTGGGTAGGGCTTAGCCAGAAGATTATATGCATTAGTATGGGTTCCCTCACGGAAGAGGCTTGAGCTGAGGCTACCTCTTGATGATGTCCACCTATGTAGTGCCCAAGATGGCAGATGGCCATGGCTGGGAGGCCAAGCTCATAGGGGAGGTGCCTATACTAGAGTGTGTAATTGAACGGTTATGATTGATTATCCGCATACTAAGTATGATTGATTCAGGGTTATCCCTGACGAATGTATCGAATTTTGTGGTGAAAGTGTACCACCTCTGCAGAGTGTCAAACTATTCGAATAGCCGCATCCGCGGTCATGGACAGTTGGAGTGGCCATACTGTTCCGTCGTCAGATGTTTTCAAAATGACTTGTGAAGTGAACTATGATTTTGACTTGACCACAACAGGGTTGTGAATATGAAAACTAGTTTCCCACTTAAGTGCTTTAGAACATTAAATTAGTTTTCTTTACTTCTAAACTCAGTTTAGATAAATCCGCCTTTTTGCAAATAAACCTAGATCTTAAGATTCCTACTAAAGCTACCTTACTTGTCAGTGATAGTTTGCGAGTACTTAAAGAGTACTCATGGCTTTGTCTCTGGCTATTCCCGTGGCCAGACTATGAGGAGGACTACCAGGATGATGGACAGTGGGATGTCTATGACAACTAGGATCATCTCCCATCGCTAGCATTGCCTGTAACCCTAAAGATGGAGCCCACTACTATGCTTTATTATTCCGCTTCTTGATTGTATTAAGAATTGATCATGAGATCCTTTATTTGTGTAAAACCTTATTATGGTTTATAATGGATGACGTACTGTGATATCCAATCTATTATATCTCGCAAAAATGGTAATCCTGGGATTGCGAGGTATGGCATAACAGGCATCTGGGATTAAAAATCCCGGCGTTGACAAGTTGGTATCAGATCCATCCTGACCATAGGAGACCCTAGTTAGAATGGACGTCCGAAAAAACTTAGTTTCAAAACAAAAGAAGTGAGTATTTATGAAAACCTATTCCCATTCTTATCCTTGAGATTCTTTCCAAAAGATTCACGTTCTTAAAAGATTCTTTCAAACCTACCTAAAAAATTACACACTTGATCACCTCACTAACTTACTCATCCTAAATTATTATAGATGGAAGTCCAGTATTGCAAGTTCTACCAATTTTGGGCAACAGAGGCCAACTAATTTTTGAAAGGGATCTAGATGCACTGTCAGAGTATCTGGAGCGCCCACATCTGGAATTCTTCGGGGCTCGCGGAGATCTACAATGGCTAATAGTTGCATATCTCAGAGGGAAGATGGAAGCACCAACTTCATACAAGATCCAATTCACCTTGTGGGAGAATAACCAGATAGATGGATTAGCCAGAGCAATGGATGAAGCTCTCGCCCGTCTGTTTGGGCAAAACATCAACTTGATCTAGGGAACTCGCTTTGCTCACTACGCAAGGCATGATTCTATGGGAATGCCCTTGGAGATGCCAGGACATCCAGAGCTGAAGCACCAGGTGGACAATCTTGACTTCATGATGTATGATAGACAGAAGGAGTTGGACAACTCTCGCAACTACGCCAACCACAACCTTATCATTTCTGTCAAGAAGGACCAGACCATCGCCATGCTAGTCAAGGATCGCCAATCACTTTGTCGTCAACGCGAGAAGAAGGATAGTACCATCGATCGTCTTCGCAAAAGGTGGCCGCTCTCGAGAAGACAGTCCGCGAGCAGGAAATCCAGCTTGAAGCAAAGGAAGAGGAGGAAGGTGAAGATATCCAGGGAGATCTTTACTCGTACCTCAGCAATGACAATGACTACCTAGAGGATGATGCCATGGAGTTCCACACTGATGATGATGGTTCCGACTTCATTGATGATGACTAGATGCACTTGATCACTACCGTAGGAATGAGTTGTACCGGTCCCACTATATCGTAGTTTCACAGAATGGTTCTTAAAACCATCTATTTTCCTTTGTGCCGTGGTGTGTGTTGTATTGTGTGCTTTGAATGAATGAATGAGAAGAAGTGTTAGTTTGCAAAAACTGAGTCAAACTCAAAGTTTAAAGCTTTTGAAACAAAACCATGAACCTTAGAAATTTCCCTCTTATCTCATTATCTATACCAATCTTCAGATGACTTGTGGAAATCCCGAAGGAACCAGCTCATCTTAGGACCCGATGCTGCAGATTCTTCAAATGCTAGTTTCCGATCGTGAAGCAAGTAGAGCAGAATGCCAAGCCAACCTAGCCACTCTTCAACAGATAGCTCAGATGGCCCACAATAATCAAGGCCATGGAAACCAAGATCACCATGGATCTAAGCTTAAGAACTTCCAGAATACCAATCCCCCTATCTTTAGTAAGTATGAAGACCCTTTGGATGCAGATGATTGGCTGCAAACCATGGAGAACAACCTGGAAGTAGCAGGAGTTGAAGCAAACGAGAAGGTACTGTTTACCACTCATTATCTGGCAGGAGATGCAAGAGCCTGGTGGAATAGCACCCGTATCATGAATGACGGTCAGATGATGACTTGGGAAGCATTCAAGATCAAGTTCAGCCGCACCCATGTGCTGCAAGGTTTAGTCACCAGAATGAGAGATGAGTTCAGAGAACTGAATCAAGGGAGGATGACGGTAGTTGAGTATCGTGACAAATTTTTGTCCTTATCTAGATATGCCCCTGATGAGATCAACACTGAAGTCAAGAAAAAGGAAAGGTTACTGAATGGATTGCATGATGAAATGCAGACTGTTCTAGTCAACATCCGTTTTCAAGATCTAGAAGAGCTAGTGGATTCCGCCATTCAGATGGAAGGGAAGATCAACCAAGCCAATGACAATCGCAAGCGCATAATGATGCACCAAAGTGGATCCAACCATACCCACAAGTACCGCCAAAACCCATCTGCAGGATATGCCCCCAAGAAACAACAGACCCCCTATGTCTTGTCCCAACTATCCCAATCGTAGCGGAGGAAATTTGAAGTCTGGAGGAAACCACAACAACAACCCTGGCAAATCCAATAACTTCAACCGTGCACCGCCCAAGTCCAACAACAACAACAACAATACTTCCCCAAGGACTAGAAGCAATGTTGTGCCTGTTGCAGCCAAAGACAAGTCCCAGATCACCTGCTTTGAATGTGCAGTCAAGGGTCACTACTCCAATGAGTGTCCCAAGAAGCTTGCAGTAACCACCCATGTGAATGCACCCGCTCAGCAACAACGCCGTGTTCAGCCTAGAAGGAGATTTGCCCCAGGGAATTCGCTCAACCGCAATGGTCGTCTTTTACACATGAATGCTGAAGAAGCCCAGGAAGCGCCAGCTATCGTGCTGGGTATGTTTTCTGTTAACTCAGTATTAGCAAGAGTGTTGTTTGATTCTGGAGCATCGCACTCGTTTGTCACAGAAGAATTTGCATGAACTAGTAAGATACAACCCACAAAATTGAAGCATGTCATGATAGTTCAAATACCTAGTTCAACCACCAAAGCTAGAAAAATTTCCAAGACTGTACCTATCAGAATCCATGGGATAGATTTTTATGCCAATATAATAGTACTTGGAACCAAAGGTTTGGAAGTAGTACTAGGAATGGATTGGATGTCAAAACACAAAGGATTGATCGACTGTGCTAAGAAAGCCATAACCATGACCAGTAGCTCTGGAGTATCAGTAGCGCATATATCTGAAACCTTGCCCCGTTAATTGAAATGCAACAAGAGTCTAGCCCAACCGACCCTTGACCAAGTCAGAGTAGTCTGTGAATACCCCGACGTGTTCCTAGATGAATTGCCCGGTATGCCCCCAGATCGGGATATCGAGTTCATTACTAAACTAATTCTTGGAACTGGACCCATAGCTTAGAGACCTTATAGTATGAACCCCTCTGAACTAGTGGAGCTGAAGAAGCAACTTGATGCTATGCTGGAGAAAGGTTTGATTCAACCAAGCGCATCACCATGGAGATCACCTGTTTTGTTTGTGGATAAGAAAGATGGAGGTAACCGTTTGTGCATGGATTACCGAAAGCTGAATGATGTCACCATCAAGAACAAGTACCCACTGCCCAAGATAGAGGATCTGTTTGATCAGTTGACTGGTGCCAGAGTGTTCTCTAAGATTGATCTTAGAACTGGTTATCATCAACTCAAGATTCGTGCAACGGATATCCCAAAGACTGCCTTTACCACCAGATATGGATTGTATGTATACAGTCATGTTATTTGGATTAACCAATGCCCCTGCTTATTTCATGAATCAAATGAATAAGATTTTTATGAACTTCCTGGATAAGTTTATCGTTGTTTTTCTCGACGATATTCTAATCTATTCAAAGTCAGAAGAAGACCATGAGGTACATCTAAGAACCATCCTTGAAACCCTTAGAGAACATCAGTTGTATGCCAAGTTTAGCAAGTGTGAGTTCTGGCTGAAGGAAGTAGGATTCCTCAGACATATTGTGTCAGCAGGAGGAGTCGATGTCGATCCCGCCAAGATCAAAGATGTTGAAGAATGGAAAGCCCCAACCACTCAAACCCAAGTCCGTGCCTTTCTCGGATTAGCGGGATATTACCGCAAGTTCGTTGAAGGATTTTCGAGCATCGCAAGACTGATGATCCAACCGTTGAAGAAAGATAAGAAGTTTGAATGGACCGACAAATGTGAAGCGAGTTTTCAAGAGCTCAAGAAGAGGTTGATTTCAGCCCCAATTCTAATTATGCCAGATATCAAGAAGCCTTTTGATGTGTATTGTGATGCATCCAAGATTGGTCTCGGATGTGTGTTAATGCAAGAAGGCAAAGTCATAGCATATCTGTCCTGACAACTGAAGCAACATGAGCAAAACTACCCTACCCTGATCTTGAGCTAGCAGCCGTAGTTTTAGCCTTGAAGACATGGCGTCATTACCTTATGGGTAACTATTGTGAGATTTATTCGGATCACAAGAGTTTGAAGTATATTTTCACCCAGAAGGAGCTGAATATGTGGCAAAAGAGATGTATAGAGTTAATCAAGGATTATGACCTTGACATTCACTATCACCCCGGCAAAGCCAATGTGGTAGCGGATGCTCTTAGCAGATTGCTGTGTAGATTAAACACCATGATTAAAGAAGCCCAGCCAAGTTTGCATGAGGAGTTAGAGCAGTTTCGAACAGAGCTAGTTAGCTAAGGATTTTTAGCTAGCATTGAACTTCAACCTACTTTGATCAGTCAGATCAAGGAAGCCCATAAAGGAAATGCAAGTATCGATGGAATCAAGCGTCGTATTGGTACAGGAAAGGTACTTGGATTTACCGAAGATGAAGAAGGAGTTTTGTGGTACAAAGGACGTATCTGTGTGCCAACAGATTCAAAGTTGAAACAAGTTATCATGCAGGAAGCTCATGATACTCTTTATTCTATCCACCCCGGAGGAACAAAGATGTATCAGGATTTGAATGAGCAATTTTGGTGGCACAAGATGAAGAGATAAATCGGAAGCTACATAGCCAAGTGTGATATCTGTTAGAGAGTCAAAGCGGAACATCAGAGACCCGCGGGACTTTTGCAACCATTGCAGATTCCAGAATGGAAATGGGATTCTGTTGGAATGGACTTTATCATCAGTTTGCCTACTTCTAGTAGGGGAAATGACTCTATTTGGGTCATAGTTGATAGACTGTCCAAGGTAGCCCATTTTATACCTATCAAGACAACCTACCAGAGTTTGAAGCTAGCAGAATTGTACCTTGCTAGAATCGTCAGTTTGCATGGAACCCCTAAGACCATAATATCGGATCGAGGAACCCAATTTACCTCAAGATTTTGGCAGAAAGTCCAAGAAGGATTGTGAACCAAGTTGAATTTCAGCACAGCTTATCACCCAAAGACCGATGGACAAACTGAAAGAGTCAACCAAATCTTAGAAGATATGTTGAGAGCTTGTGTTCTAGAGTATGGATCAAAATGGGAAGATTGGCTGCCTTTCGAAGAATTCTCATACAACAATAGTTATCAAGCCAGTTGGCAAATGGCCCCATTTGAGTTCTTATAAGGAAGAAAGTGTCGTACCCCCTTGAATTGGTCACAAGTAGGAGAGAGTCAAAATTTTGGACCCGACATCCTACGAGAAGCCGAAGAGAAGGTTCACAAAGTCCATGAGCACCTCAAGACCGCCCAATCCAGACAGAAGAGTTATGCTGACAAGCGACGTCGAGATCTGACTTTCAATGTTGGAGATTTTGTGTATCTCAAAGTGTCACCCTTGAAGGGAATTCAACGTTTTCAACTGAGAGGAAAGCTAGCCCCCAGATATATTGGACCTTTCAATTTGAGTCACCGAGGAGAAGTATCTTATCAACTGGAACTGCCAGAAGAGATGTCAGCCATCCATGATGTGTTCCATATCTCGTTACTTCGCAAATGCTTGGAAGTTCCGGAAAAGACCGAAGTTTTCAAGAACATCGATCACCCATCCATAGATATCAACAAGGATCTGACGTATCGTGGAGTACCCATTCGTATTTTGGAAGAAGCCTTCAGAACCACAAGGACCAAGAGTATCAAATTTCTCAAGATCCAATGGAGCAACCATACCGAAGAAGAAGCTACCTGGGAGTGAGAAGATTATATTAGGACTGAGTTTCCAGATCTCTTTAGTTCCTAGTTTTTCTTAAATCTCGGGACGAGATTTTGTTTAAGGAGAGAAGGTTTGTAACACCCCAAAACTTCTAATCAAGATTATCAAGTTCAAATCACCGAAAGTTAGAGTTAACAAAAACTTTGTTAATAATTTAAATATGAATGCATGTGTGTTTTGCATTAGTGTAGAATTGAGTGCAATTACCATGCTTGATTGCTACAAATGATGTGAAATGGTTTAAAGATGAATACTACATCACCTAGACCAATTACAAACAAAATCAAAAGAAAAAGAAATCAAATATGAATTAAATAACCAAATGGTCATTCTGACAAAAGTAAACCACTAGGCCACTTTGGGTGTTCCTAGAAGAAGATATCTAACAAAAACATTTCTACTTATTTTCACCCCTTGCTAGACCAAGTAAAAGTGTATCAAGGCTTTTACAAACTTACAAAAACATCTTTCAAATCAATTTAATGGACAATCCAAAATAGAATCTAGTTCATATGTTAAGATCCCACTTGTTCAAAAACCCATCAAACCAATTCCATTTAACTTCTCCAAGCAAACATAGTTACTCAAGCACGACAGCTCGCCACACCCGACCAGCTCGCCCAAACCGCTCCTCACCCCCGCCTCGCGTGCACTGGCTCGCCATGATCGCAGCAACCCCGCAGACAACCCCGTTCGCCGCCGTGCGACCCGCAGCTGCTGCACGCCGCGCGCAAACACCTCTGCATCCACGCGGAGCACCGCACGTGTCCGGCCGAACCACAGCGCCCCACGCCTTGCCATTACGCCCGTGAAAACCGCCAGGGAACCACGCACCGTCCACCTACCTCCGCCACGACAATAGCCACCTGTAGCGACGCCACCGTCGAGCTCACGCCGCACCGTTTGGTCCCCTCGCCGCAGTATAAAAGGAGGCCACGTCTGCCTCATTTCTCCACACCACTCCACTCCCCACTCCTCATAGACACTCCCCCACTTCTTTTCGGAGCAAGGCGAGCACCATCGCGCCGGAATTGCACCGGAGCCCGCCGCTGCTGGAGGAGAAGGGTGCTATCGATTGGAGCCACCCCAGGAGCTACCACGACCACGCCTCAAACCGCCGTCATCTACCACGTCGATCGCCCCTGTCGCCGACCCTAGCTGGAGCCCAGGTGAGCCTAGCCAGACCCCCACCGTCACGTTAGGTTAGAATCCTCGCCGGAGCTGTTCGTTGTTGACGACGACTCCCAGCCGTTGATCTGTCTTGTATTCATAGGGCTCTGGTTGAAAGATACCGTTTTGGTTAAACTGAGTCGCTGACGAGTGGACCCCCTCTGTCAGCAGCCAGCTGCGCTGTGTAGTGCAGTTGGGCCGGCCGTTTAACTTTCCTACACATCCTAGGAAATTCAAATATTGATTTTCCTTTTTAGTTTAAACTAGTTTCTGTCAACAAATTCAGAGTTTCACTGAACCAAATTGCATGGTTCAAATTTTGCTAGAAAGGTATTTAAATTATGTATCCAAGCCCGTTAGATTTAAATCATTTGGACTTAGAGGTAATCTATAGCAAAAATAATAAGACAGAGACTTTTGCAACTTCAAACATTTTAAAAAAATCAAACATAAATGCTTTTGAGTTGATTCTAACTCTCAAAAATTACATTTGAGAAGATCTAGCTGAATATGTAAAAATATTTAGGTTTACATGTAGTGACATTGGACTAGTACCAAAAAATGCTATTAGGGCATTTCTAGTCACTTTAAATCAATTAAATGATAATCTTAAACTTAATAAAACTTGACCAACCCTTTTAAATCACATTCCCATGTATTAGAATATGTGGTGATGACATGTGTCCACATGATCCCATATTTTAATTGGAGAATATTAAATCTTAATTAATTCCAATGATTAGAAATTACTTTTCTTAATAAGATAAATAAAACTAGTTCCTTATTTCATTTGATGATTGTGATGATGCTAAATCATCAAGTGTGAGCCTTAGTGTGCTAAAAAGAAATAGTTAAGTATTGTTTGGTGATTTTGTACCCCGTATTCCTTTATAGACGATAGTACCGACCAAGGATACGAGGAGGAGGAGTTCTACCCCAAAGAAGAGGAGGAAAACTTCAATCACTGTACCAATCAAGGCAAGCCATCACTACTAAGCAAGTTAGACCTTGCAAGTTAACCTTTGCAAGTATTAACCTAAGCAAGATGCATTAGGCATGCTTTGGTTATATACCTTTGATCTATACCAATCCCAAGTTTTACTTGCAAGCTTTATTCTCTTACTTTACCAAAGTTCTTTACTTATAGTTAGTGCTTTGTGAGTATTTGGAAAAATAGTATAGATAGCATAAAGACTATAAAACTAGACCTATCTAGTTATAATTAGATGTCATTCTATGGCCTGAGATTAAAGATTAGCACCCCTCATTAGTGAACACTCTTAACCTTAGTGGCTAGTGCTAAGCATAAAACTTGATCACTTTAGATGGGAATACTTGGTGAAAGTGATTATGAAAACCTTGGAATGATGTTTCATTCTATTAAGATGTTTTGACATGTGTTTAGAAAATCCAAAGGATTTGATGATGAAAATGTTGAGGCATGAGCCTTACCCCTTTATATAAAAAAACTGATGGTTGGGTTCGCATGCGATTCCATTCCAAATTTACCATACAACCACAATACCTGAATTGGGTAGGGCTTAGCCGGAAGATTACATGCATTAGTATGGGTTCCCTCGCGGAAGAGGTTTGAGCTGAGGCTACCTCTTGATGATGTCCACCTATGCAGTGCCCAGGATGACAGATGGCCATGGCTGGGAGGCCAAGCTCATAGGGGAGGTGTCTATACTAGACTGTTTAATTGAACGGTTATGATTGATTATCCCCATACTAAGTATGATTGATTTAGGGTTATCCCTGACGGATGTATCAAATTTTGTGATGAAAGTGTACCACCTCTGCAGAGTGTCAAACTATTCGAATAGCCGTGTCCGCGGTCATGGACAGTTGGAGTGGTCATACTGTTCCGTCGTCAGATGTTTTCAAAATAACTTATGAAGTGAACTATGATTTTGACTTGACCACAACAGGGTTGTGAATATGAAAACTAGTTTCCCACTTAAGTGCTTTAGAACATTAAATTAGTTTTCTTTACTTCTAAACTCCGTTTAGATAAATCTGTTTTTTTGCAAATAAACCTATAGCTTAAGATTCCTACTAGAGCTACCTTACTTGTTAGTGATAGTTTACGATAACTTAAAGAGTACTCATGGCTTTATGCTTGGCTATTACCGTGGCCAGACTATGAGGAGGACTACCAGGATGATGGATAGCAGGATATCTACGACAACTAGGATCATCCCCCATCGTCAGCATTGCTTGTGACCCTAAAGATGGAGCCCACTACTACGCTTTATTATTCCGCTACTTGATAGTATTAAGACTGGATCATGGGATCCTTTATTTGTGTAAAACCTTATTATGGTTTGTAATGGATGACGTACTGTGATATCCAATCTGTTATGTCTCGCAAAAATAGTAATCCTGGGATTGCGAGGTATGGCATAACAGGCATCTGGGATTAAAAATCCGGGTGTTAACATGCAGTCTGCATGTACAGGCGGGCCAAGGAGGCGAGTTTCTGCATGTGCTCTTCATCTTCGGCGGCTGCGACAGTCTCTTCCTCCAGCAACATGGCGAATATCTCCTCGTCGTCGGGGTCCATGGCCGAACGGGCAAAACGCGAACACTCCGCGGATGAGGTGGTGGGAACTCGGGATGAAGCCGAGCTGCGGCAAAGTTGGGACGGCGAAACGAGGCCTAGGCCGAGGGGAAAGGATGCGGTGAGCCTATCTACAGGCGTGGTTTCGGCTTGGCGTGGTGGGAGCTCGCCGACGACAAAAGCTCTCTGCCGCGGGAGAGCCGAGTCAGGGTGGGAAATAGAGTTGTATCGCCGACAGGGTTGGGCCACCTGTTTTTCGCTGCGTCCGGCGTTCCCAGGCGGTTCCCAGTGCCCTGGGTTCGGCCTGAAAATGCCGGATAAAAGTTGGGCTAAATTCGGATGAATTTGGTATCTGAGAATGCGACTGCGCGAAATTTCGCCGTCCGAATAAAAAAAATCAGCCTGGGAACACCTTCTTGGAAACCGCACGAGTGAAGATGCTCTAACTTGCGATAGAGGGAGTAATAGAACTTAGAAGGTCCAGGAAAAAAATCGTGATTGAAGCAACGCCTTCTTACCTGCACAATCTGCATCTTCATCCTACTCTAGGCGACAACCGCATCGCGATGATTATCAGGCTCGCTCAGGCGAACTGAAGTTACGACGACAAGTATCCAGAACACGATGGAGATGCAAGACGCCTAATGAATAATTAAAGATATACACATGCACTTCTTCATGTGCGTATTGATTTGTGATAAGCTATTATTTCTAGAGTGCAAGTGAAAGAACAAATAATGCTACTATAACAACAATGCAAGGATCGATCGATCCAAGATCAAACACCATACACGAGGGTCCACGAAAAGAGCGGAGCTTCCCTAGGGCGATCGGCGAGGCGATCGTGTGCAGCTAGGGTTTCCTCTCTCCAAGGTGGTTGCGCTCCCCGGCGGCGGTAGCATCACGACTGCATGAGGCTTCGGCGGCGTGGGGATCGGGTTTTCCCTATCCAAAACCATCTCTAGGGTTTTGGAGTAGAGGTTTGATGGCTTCTCCGACTCGCGATTCGGCGAAGAAGACTGGATCGGCTTGCCCATTTAGATCGCCGGCAAAATCAGGAGGGGATGATCTAGCGGCTGGTTTGTCCGCTAGGATGGGCGATCTGCTACTAACTGAGAAGGAAGCAACGGGTCTGGTGATCAAGGATCTAGATGGAGTGATCCCTAGACCACGCTGGGCAGTGGTCGGGCGTGTTTGTTCCTCGCGTAAGAGGATCATCTCTGCGCTCGAAAGGGCCATGCACCGAGCGTGGGGTCTGCACGGGACTGCCCAGTTCAAGGATTTGGGCGATAATAAATTCGTCGTCAGGTTCGCTTCGGAAGGTGACTGGAAGCACGTGATGACGAACGGACCGTGGCAGTTTGACTTAAGTGCTATCCTTTTGAAGAACTATGAGGGAGCGGTAAGACCCTTTGACATTGTGTTTGATACCATGGATGTGTGGGTCCGTGTTCGTGATCTACCGATGGACAAAATGAACCATGTTTATGGTAAGATTATTGGAGGTCAGATTGGTAGCTTCATTTCTGTTGATGTTGACGAGGAATGCATGGCGTGGGGTGAAGATTTGCGGATAAGGGTGTCTGTGCGTGTTAATGAACCTCTCCTAACTCCTAAGAGGTGTTACTCTGAAGGAATTAGAGGATGAAGAGGAGGCAGGGCAATGGTATAATATCCAATATGAAAAGATACCACACTTCTGCTTATTCTGTGGCTGTCTTGTTCACTCGGACGGAAAGTGTGCGGGTCCGAATTATGATTCAGATGGAGAAGAGAAGCAGTGGGGAGAATGGCTTCGTGCTGCACCTTGCAAGCAGCAGAAGGGTGTGCCACAAGGTCGCCCTTCAATGTCCAGTGGGAGCTTCGATATCAGGTCTGCTGGATCGAGCTATGGAACCTGGAGGGAGGGGTCAATCCGTGATCTCCCCCCGCGGAGAAGCTCTTTTAGGGAGCAGGAGTACTCGAGTCAGTCCCACACTAGTGGGAATGGAAGGCATGAGGAGAGGGATGTAGTGTCTAGCCCCATCAAAGGTGGGTGTGGGGTGCATGTGGCGAGCCCAAGGAAGGATCATAAGCAGGTTGCTCAGCAGCGTGGGGGAAGCCACAGCCCGGGAACCTTCGTCAGGCATCAACGTGTGCATGCGCCGAGTAAAAATAAAGATCTGGATTATCTACCACAGGGTAGCAAGAGTAGAAAGAGGGGGACTCGTCAGGTTTGGATGAGAGTCCTAGTGGAGGTTGTTGGTGAAGAAGTGGATTCGAGTAAACGGCAGCGAACAAATTCAGTGTTTGACAAGATCGAGGACCCGAAGGAATCTGTGTTTGAGCATTTAGAACACCCAAAGAACCCCTTGGCGGACTCTGTGGAGCAGGGCCGCCGGGACCAATGATCATTTTGTCCCTCAACAACCAGGGGTTGGGATTGGACCCGGCTGTAGGGGAGCTCCGCGACCTGATCAGGTCTCACAATCTGGTGGTGGTTTTCTTGTGTGAAATGAAGCAAAAAACAAAAGTACATGGAGAAGCTTCAGTGGAGCATGGGGTTCAGACATGGAGTTTGTGTGGAGGGTAAAGGGAAGGGGGTGGTTTGGCATTGTGGTGGCATGATGGTGTTGACGTTACTGTTCGTTCGTGGTGCCAGTATTATATTGATGCCAAGATTACTGTGGACAATGTGACGTGGAGATTTACTGGGTTCTACGGAGAACCTAGAACGGAGCAGAGGAGTAAGACGTGGGATGTTCTTAGATATTTGTCTAGCCAGGATGACCTGCCTTGGCTCTGTGCGTGCGACGACAATGAAGTTCTGACCCAGAGCGAGCACTTGGGTGTGCAGAACAGAAGCGAGCCCTAGATGCTGGCATTCCGAGATTGCCTGACAGACCGCTGTCTGGCCGATCTTGGGTATGTGGGATACCCATACACCTAGGATAACCGCAGAGAGGGCGCAACCAATGTGCAGGCCAGGCTTGACAAAGCAACTGCAAATAACGCCTTCTTTGATCTCTTCCCGAAGACGGTGGTTCAACACATTATTACTGAAGAGACGGATCATGCGGCTCTACTTATTAACGTCTTGGGGGACACTGGTCCCTTAAAGAGCAAGAGGAGAGGGTTCATGTTTGAGGAAATGTGGAGGAAGCACGAGAATTACAAGGGCATGGTCCTATCGGCTTGGGAGGAGGGTCACCACATGGGTGGTGATCTGACTAGTCTCTGGAGCTGCCTTAGGAGTGTCTCGGCCAGTATGAAAAGGTGGAGTTTTGAGGAGTTCTTCTCGATTAGACAACATATAAAGAAGCTGAAGATGAGCATTGAGGAGGAGAAAACACGGGCGCTGGTGTCGGGCTTTTTTGAGGTGCTTAGAGAACTTGAGAAAGAGCTACATGTAATCTATGATAGAGAAGAGGTGATGTATAAACAAAGGTCAAGACAGTACTGGTTAACATATGGCATATGGCGACAGAAATACTAAGTATTTTCAGAATAGGATAACTCATAGGAGGAGAAGAACACAATTAAGTTTCTTGACCGTACTGACGGCTCTAGTTGCTCTACGGATGCTGTGATGAGGGAGTGGGCCAGATCCTTCTGTAGAAAAAATGAATCCTTAATATTTCGGTGTATTGATTTGACTCTCGTGGGTATATATAGAGTTACAAGGGATAGGTAGACTTGGAGTACAAGATGATCTTAGAGTCCTAGTCTATCTCATATATGTATATGTATCCGTATTCTAACATCCCTCCTCAGTCGTAGCGGGAGAGAAGCGGACCCTTGCGACTGGATTTCAAGTCTTGCGCTTACGTCGTCTTCACCTCATTATCATCATCACATGCGTGGACATGATCATGATTGGCATCTAGGGACGGTGACTGCGTCCCCTTCTGGTGCCTCTCTTTCCTCCCGCAGTCACAACGGGAGTGACACGAACACAAGTGACGACGCGGACGCTGTTGACTGGAGTTCTTGAGTTGCTGTAGACGTTGTTCTTGATGTCGATGTCGAGGTAGCCGATCGTGATGTAGCCGTGGTCGAGGTGGGTGTGGTCGATGTCGTAGTCGTCGTATGTTATGTGGCCGCCATTGCCGGAGGCGCAAAAATTGCACGTTTTTTGTTGTTGTTGACCAAGCTGCAGTTGTGGACGTTTTGCACCTTATGGAGGTACCGTCGAGGCGTCTCTTGGACGCAGTCATAAGTGAGACCACCGGTTTTGCCAGGACCGGAGGAACCCACCAAGCACACACGGTTTTGCCAGAACCATATGCGCGGTTGTAGGGGCATCATAATTGTGATGCCGGTTTGTTGATGCAGTCGTCGGGGTCGTGGACGCGGCCGATGCCGTCGTCGTGCCTTGCAGTACGTGTACTGTCAGAGGGCGTCGTAGTTGTATGTCCATCGTGTGGACGATGTAGCGGCGGCGGCGGTGTGTGTTGACGAAGATGTTGATGGAGACCACGTTGATGTAGACCTTGGCGATGATGTTGTCGACGATGTCGTAGTAGGCATGACGTAGATCGTTGCTTGAAGGCGTCCCTTGTGGCGACGATGGTGTCGATGTCGTGCTTGTGTTCTCGTAGCAAGATGTAGTTGTACAGCTTGACGTTGTGATTTGGGTCGATATAGTCCGGCTCGGTGTAGTCTTGGTGTCGGTGCAGTCGCGTCGATGTAGTGCGGATCTTGATATCGGTGTAGTCGCGTCGATGCAGTGCGGATCTAGATATCGGTGTAGTCGCGTCGATGCAGTGCGGACCTGGTGATGTTTGGTTTGGTGGAGATCGGGTGCGAGCGCATGTCCGCATGTCGTGGAGTAGATGAAGATCAGCAGCCCCTCCCTGTGTCCTTTGATGCGAGCCACAGCAGATCGGCGATGGCCCACTGGTCGTGATGCCGTCGGGTGCGGGAGATCGGCCTCCTGGTCGATGTAGTAGCCACATGTGGTTGGTGCCCGTGGTAGAAGCTGACTTGGCGTTGGACGTACTCGTTCCTCAATGGATCATGCATGCAAGAGTTTGCTCTGAACGGCGAGGACGCCACACTTGCATGGCTGCGTACGCGCGAAAAAGCAAAACCACACAGTGTTTGACGTCTCGGGCTTATCCTGGCCATCTATGAGTGGGCGGGAGATTCGTGCGGCTGACTCTCTAGTACGTCCGCACATTCCTGACGCTTTGCAAAAGCCCCTCAAGTTACTGAAATTTCTAACTTGTCAGACCCTATATTTTTGCAAAATGTTACCCATGGTTCTACTCTATCATATTCTGCACCCTAATATGTTCCAGGAACGGAGATTAGCTAGATATGTTCTAGGAACAGAGATTAGCCAAATATCCCATTTTGGATCTGATTCATATACACCGGACAAAATTTCTTGGAAAATTCTTTATCACATTTCACACCTAGTGATGAAATCCATAATGCACCAGGAAGAAAAGTTTTTTGGAAAATTCCTTATGTTTTTGACTATGCTAGATTTTTTTCATGTACTTCAGTCATAGATAAATTTGGATGAGAGAATTATTGACGAAAATTCCACAAACTGGTAGTTCAAATAATGTATGGAGTACAAGCATTGCAGACTTGTAGAGAATGGAATACTTTTTGGATGAGCGAATCAGAAAAATCACACACAATCTGTACCATGTATCCTTACGCAAATTTGGATTAAAGAGAAAAACTGGAACATATAGGTTCATAGACAAATTCGTGCCATAGTACAATATTCCAGAATGCACTAGAAAACATGAGCCGAACAATTAAGAAAGAATGGACAGATTTCTTGAAAAAAAAAGACGAAACCATAGCCGGTGGATCAGTAACACGGAAAAATCCTGGGTTCCAGCTTGACCACAACAAGCAGCTGGATTGTATCCGTATTCTAACACCTTCTTCGGATCTTTATTCACCTTGGGGGGGCTCACAGATGGATTGTATCCTGGACCGTGTTGGGGAATTTGTTTTTTTTACCGGAAACTGTGAGGCAACAGCCCCACAACAATTTTATTGAAAATTAAAAACAACCACAAGAGTTACAATTATACAAAAAGGAAACGGAAAGGCTAACAGCTAATTATGTACAAAACAACAAAACATCAATCTAAAGAAGAGCTGCAATCCAGCCTAAAAGTTGATCTTTATACTTCCTTTTAATTCTATGCTGGAGAAGGGAGATATCATGCACAAAATTGCCTCTCCACCTAGCAAAGGACAGTCTATCTATATCTATATCTATATCTATACTTAATAATAGATAAAGGACGAAGTGTTTCTTTCGGTCCAACACTTTTTTAGACGAATTTGCCTTCCCACCAAATTACATATTACAATCAACGCCACCGCTAAGTTGAAAAAAAAACAGTCGGAAAAAACTACCCGGATGATGAGTAAAAAAACTACGTTTCGGAGACTATCCAGATGATGAGTAAAAAAAACTAAGTTTCGGAGCTGAGACGGAGTCCACGTCCAAGAGAAAAAAGCTGGGATCCGGGCAACAGCACACGCAATGCACGTACCGGCGGTAACAAGAATGAATGGTTCGTATGAAACCAAATCTTCTCGTGAATTTTTTTGGGCTTGTCTAGCTGGGCTTGTTTAGAAGTCATCGCATGGGCCGCCGTGTCCAGGAACAATATGCAACGTACATATGGATTTTTGGGTTCAAAAATAGTCCCACCTTGCTGCTTTATAACGAGTATAACCAGCTTATATACGTTAAAAATTCTCTTATAGTATCGGCAAGCGGCAACAAGAATGATTGGTATAAAACCAAATGATGAAGTGGGATAAAAGTCAACATGTGTTGATGATGGGCGCCTGCATGAATAAAAGAAAAGGTGGACCGTTGCATTTGCATTCTCGAATGAAAGGAAGGAGTATCGTTGTTGAGGACGCACGGTGTGGGCTAAATGAAGAGGAAAATTAAGAGAAGTACGTGGCTTAAGAAGAAGAGGAAAATTAAGAGAAGTACGTGGCTTAAGAAGAAGAGGAATTAGAGGACGCACGGTGTGGGCTAAATGAAGAGGAAAATTAAGAGAAGTACGATGGCTGTGTTTGTGGGCTCATACACATGCATGAAAAAATTAAGAGGAAAATTAAGAAACTCGATAAGTGCCAATTTGCAATGGGTAACTTGGCCAATTTTGAAAAATGAAGAATAGATCTCTACCTCTCTTTTATTTGAATCGCCGATTCCGTTTTCTTATTCAATTTGTCTTACCTTCTTTATACGTAACCTTTCATTTATTTTCTTAATAAAAATAGTCTGATTGCGCCGGCAGCGTGCCCGGACACTGCGGTACTCCGTGGGATCCCTTATTCAGTGTCTCGCCTCACTCTTTTGAGCCGCCAAGTCAAGAGCACGCGGTGCAATAAAAAAGAGTTTAGAAAAAGAGCTTCGGCAGGTGTGTGTCTAGCACGGAAATTACCCCTACAGTTAAGGGTTAATCCAATCAATATTGTCTGCATTATGACTCCTTTCCAAAGAAATATCCGCTTTTTGTTGCTTTCTCTAATCCCCTATCCCGAGAAAGATGAAGTCCTCCGAGGAGCGGGGCGAACTAGAGATGACGACATATAGCTCTTGTGTCCAAGTGTATCGGATGGTCGGGCTAAAAGCATCGTCAAGGATGATGGCATAAAATAGAAATTTCATCAGGGATGGTTCGCTCTAGCGCCACGTGTTATAGTCGAAGTAGGATATAGATTGTTTTTATTCCCGGTGCAGCGCACGGGCTTTTTTGCTAGTCTATACTTAATAATAGAGGACGGATTTTTCTTCCGGTCCAACACTTTTTCTAGACCCTTTTACCCTCCCATCAAAACTCATATTACCACCAATGTCCCCGGTTAGTCGAATAAATTCGCGCCGCCTCGATGCCCGGTAAACAGTGTCACGCACGTATACGTATAGGAGTTCAAAGTCCGGGTGACTTTCCAAGAAACGAAACTAACTCTGTCCCAGGTTCACGACTCTCCTACATATGCAAGGTAGTCCTGCTCACTATAAGCTCATCCATCGCTACCTACAGGACGTTCTAATCCGTGTGGCCTGCCTCGATCTCGATCTGTTCCAAAGCAGCCGCATGTCATCTAGGCGACCATGGTCCCGAGGACAAACCAACGATCAACAAAACCCTAATATGCCAGCCATAGATGAGTTCGTCGGCCAGAGAAGGTCAGGACGATGCTGCCGCCGTGCTCTGGTCAAGCGTCGCCGTCGATGAACAGTCATGTCGAGCGCGTACTCGAATGCGGCGGCCGAGGCGACGTTGGTCTCGGCGGCCACAGTAGGGAGGACACGAGAGAGGGAGGAGCAGAGCACTATGGCTGAGGCCTCGCGCCAGGTGAACACGAAGCTCCACTGCCATGTGCAGCATGTTGAGGGATTCAGTCGCTGATTGATGCGCTTTGGCATCAAGGCCTAGGCGGATCTGGAGGTCCGGGCGTGGTGGACTCCGTCCGATTTTTGCTTGGAAGAGACTACGACCAGAGGATTTTGGGAAATCGGAGGAAGAAGAGAAATAGCGATGTGGATTTTTTTCTGATCGATGTGGTGCTTGTACCATGGGAATGGTGGAGCGGTTGGAAAAGTAGCCCGCCGACACGATGCGTGTAATCTTGCACTGCGTGATGGCATGGCGACGTCACCGGCATTGGCAATGACAGGGCCGGCGGCACTTGAAGACGAGGTATACAGCAGCCAGGAGTGCCGGAGGGTTTCAAGAAGCACATGGTTTTCAGAGCGCACCACCACGATGCTTCAGTTCTGGCAGTGCATGATGGCATGGCGCCGTCACCGGCATCATGCTGCTGGTGCCAGACGAGGCGGCTTGACCCCGTCCCTTGACGCGTTCTTAGCGACTGCAGCGTCTTCGCGTACATCCATCTCGTTGTGTCGTTGTTGGTCCAGGCTCGCTGTCAACGGATGGGTGCCGCCAGTTTGAGGAACAAAACACAGCACCACCGTTGTGGAGCTCTTGCCCCCTATAGGCGCACCCTGTACGGATCCTCTGACGTTTGAACAAAATCAGGAAGGAATTTGTCGAGTGTACTCCTTGCTCTTCCTAATCATGGATACTAATCATGGATAGAATTGATGGATTTATCTCTTTCTCTACGATTGCATAAGTTCTAGATTTCTGTTTTTTCAGGTCTGACATGCTTGCATGTTGTACCGATCGGATCAGATTTGTTAGATGATACTGATAGACCAAGACTCAGACTGCGATGCTTTTTTTTCAGGTCTGGCTTGCTTCCATGTTGTACCGATCAATTTTTTTAGATGTTACTGATAGACCAAGACTCAGACTATGATGCAACCATTCTACAACTAAGTTATCAAGACCATTTGATTTGGGGGCACACCTTGATACGGTATGCATTTTCTTATGCCCGGATGCCCTTTACTTGGGCTGCCTTGAAGATATGAACAATCAAATAACTACGTTTATATAACCTTCATTGTTATGTGAAATCACTTTTAGAGCAAGGATGTAATGCTCATAAACAATGCCCAAATGTATCTACTAAAGATAGTGACAGGAAAATAAAGAATGATAGTGCCTCTAAACTTCTCATGGGTCTGTTTATCAAAGGAGACCTACTCCAGTGATTATGCAATCGGCCAGTATTACAAAACTGTAAAAGAGATAGCTAACAACTCAGAAAGTGAGCTACGTCAAATATCTCATGAACTGGTGGAGATTTTTCTTCCTTATCATTTGATTTTTATGGATAGAGAAAGTAGCAAGGGAGTTGTAGTGTTTTTATGACATTAAGCGTCTAGACTCCCTAAATCCTAAAAATTATACAATAAAAATCAATCCATAGCAACGCCTAGACATATTTGTTACGCCCTAGGTTCCAAAACAAGTGTCATGGGTTAGACAAAAGGCCTAACTAAGACCAGGGCTATGCAAGGCGCTCAACTTTGTGCAAATTTTGAGTCAAATAAGAATTCTTCGGAAAAAAAGGTTTTTGTCTCCCGTTGCAACGCACGGGCATGTGTGCTAGTAATTTCTAAAGATCATCCCATTCCTCAGCAACCAAATGTTCCAGCAGGCAGTGATTAAGACTTCCATAAAGAAAGGATGACCAAAACTCTTTCTAGCCCCAGACATAACAGTCTGAAGATTATCATGTCGCTGCCAGTCGATCTGCAGATAATTCCAAATACGGGCACTGAAATTGCACTCAAAGAATAAATGGATACGGTCCTATTGTAGTATTGGGGAATTTGTTACTTCGGAGATGAATGTTGTTCTGTCTGCTGAGGCAACTGATAAGGAAATCAACGAGGCCCTATTCTAGATGGGCCCAACTAAATCCCTAGGACTTGATGGGCTTCCGGCCCTTTTCTATCAATGCCACTGGGCTATTTTCAAATCTGATGTTTGCGGTGCGCTCCTCGACTTCTTGGCGGGGAGAGCTACTCCTGATGATTTCAATGACACAGTGTTGGTCTTGATACCGAAGGTCAATTCACCGACAAATCTCACTCAGTTTCGACCTATTAGCCTGTGTAATGTTCTGTATAAGCTAGCATCAAAGCTCTTGGATAACAAGTTGAAAAGGATTCTGCACATTCTCATCTCCGAAGAACGGAGTGCATTTGTGCCCGGGAGATTGATTACTGACAACGTGCTGATAGCCTATGAGTGCACCCACGCCATCAGAATGAGGAGAAGGAAGGTTCCATTCTGTGCGGTTAAGTTGGACATGATTAAGGCTTATGACAGAGTGGAGTGGATTTTCCTCGAGGAAGTCCTCATTAAGATGGGTTTTTGCAATACCTAGGTTCAGCAAATTATGTGTGTCTCAATTGTGAGGTTCTCTGTCAAGCTGAATGGTGAGTCTTCGGAGTGGTTCCATCCTTCGAGAGGGCTTAGGTAGGGGGATCCCATCTCCCCATACCTTTTTCTTCTATGTGGAGGGTTTCACGACTCTACTCAAACAGGCCCAGGAGAATAATTCGATCAAGGGCGTTAAGTTTGGAACGGATGGTCCACATATTACTCATTTGCTTTTTTGCCAATGATAGTGTGGTGTTCTTGGAAGCCACACCGGGGGGGATGGATTCCCTTTGTTCCATTCTTCACGATTACGAGTTAAGCCCGGGCCAAAAGGTTAATTTACAAAAATCTGCAATTTTCTTTGGTGTGGGCTGTAATCAAGACTTGAAAGAGGATATCAAGAATATGATTGGTATATCTTGCGAAGCACTCTCAGAGCGCTACCTGGGACTGCCCACGGTAGTAGGGAGGATTGAATCACAACAAAGTAAACAAGGAAGCTAAGGGGGTCTTGGTCAAATCTGTCCTCCAAGCTGTCCCAGCCTACCCCATGAGCTGCTTTAGGTTCACTAAGAAGCAGTGCTCTAACTTGAGCTCGGTTTTCGTCTAAATTTTGGTGGGGGGACAATCAAGCTCAAAGGAAGGTGTACTGGATAGCGTGGGATCGGATGTACCGAAGCAAAAGAAGCGGGGGGGCTCGAGTTTAGAGATTTCGAATGCTCTAACCAAGCTTTCCTTGCTAAATAGAGCTGGCGGCTGCTTACGGAACCTCTCTCGCTGTGCGCTCGGGTTCTAAAGGAGAGATACTTTAAGGAGGGAGATATTTTGTCGGCTGGCTGCCCGAAGAGGGCGTCGTTTACCTGGAGGAGTATTATCCATGGCCGCAATCTTTTGCGCGAGGGGCTGATTTGACGCATTGGCAACAGTGAGTATGTCCAATCCATGACTGATCGGTGGATCCCAAAGGAGACGGCTCAACAGCCACTGGGGCGGGTTAAAGATTTCCTGCAGGAAAGGGAGGGTGGATGGAATGAGGCCAAACTTCGGCTGTACTTCCACGACGTGGATGTGGAGGATATTTTGTAGATTAATGTGGGGAAGGAGGGGGCGAAAGATTTCATAGCCTGGAACCATACAATAAGTGGAGTGTTCTCTTCTAAATCGGCTTACCACCTAGATTTGTAGCTGAAAAGACACGCGAGGGGCTCACCGGAGTCCTCTCGGTCATGTGATCAACAGAAGGGCTGGTTATCGTTATGGGATGCTAAGGTCCCAGGGAAGGTGAACGTGCATGTCTGGCGTTTAATCGAGAATGGTCTGGCAATGGGGAAAGAGCTCAAACACCGAAGAATCAAAGATGGCGTGGTCTGTCTAGTGTGCGGCAAAGAGGAGAGCTTAACCCACAGATTTTGGACCTGTTCACATGCGTCGCATGCATGGGAATTGTTGAAGGAAGCGGTGAGTTGCAAGTTTGAGAAACCTCCTGCAGTTCTTCAGTCTCATGTGGAGCTGCGAGGGTGGTTATTGGACTGGATTGGAAAGAACAAGGACGAAAAGTTAGCCTGGGCTTTTACCCTCATCTATAACCTTTGGTTGGCGAGGAACGATGCCCGTCACATGGCTGATCCTGCAACCATTGTTCGGAGATCTGTGGAAGGGGTCTCGGAGTGGTGGACGATCCATCATCCACATAAAATACCGGAACCGAAAGTGAAGGAGTGATGGTTGTGCCCAGATACCGGTTGGTTGAAGGTGAACACGAACGACGCGTTTAGAGAGCAGTGCAAAAATGGCGGGGGTGGCGTGGTCACGCGCGACCACCATGGAAAGTTCCTGGCTGGGGCTTGCCATTTTCCCCACGTCATGGATGTGGAAGGGGCTAAACTCTTAGCGTGCAGGCGTGGTCTCCAGGTGGCGGCGGAAGTGCAAGCTAACAAAGTGGTCTTGGAAACAGATAGTACACAGGTGATGGCCAAGCTGTCTATGGAGGGACGAGATCGCTCGGTCCACGGCTTGCTGGTTACCGAGATCAAGCTTCTTCTCAGTCGCTTTGACGAATCTAGTGTACGGGCGGTGCGGAGGTCGGCGAATGAGTCGGCTCATCACTTGGCAAAATTTGGCTGCGAGAATAAATTATGTAAAATCTGGTTTAGTATTGCTTCAGACTGTGTTAAGAACTCCCTTGTACTAGACTTGGCTCCGCTTTAATGAAATCGCAGCAGTTGATCTAAAAAAACAACAACAATGCAAGAGCTGCAAACAGAGGAACAATCGATACGGAAATAATTGGCGGTTTAAATTGTTAGCACAGCCTCTTGTCGCCAACTGCTTTCCGGCGACCACAACGATAAAGATCCGACGAGACGATTCTGGAGACACGCACGTATCCGATAACTTCCAGTCCGCCGAAATACACGTGTTCTGCTAGCCTGATCAATCCTTTGACCAGCTAGTATACTCACATGCACGCACACGAAAAACAGATTGTATTGCCAAAGGCTCGTCTCGAGCCTTGTGGTTTTCTTTATTCCTTCAACTCACACGATTTGGTGCATACAAGGGCAGGGACTACATGCATATATATACTACTAGGACTGCTACCGATTCGAACTGCCTATTCTATTCGGTGCCAAACTCCTACTCTGATACATGCAAGTATCCTACTCGGAAACCGACCGCGTATACCACTCGTATACGGAGTCCATGACACCTTGCCGGTATCGGACTTGTGCTTAAGTCTAACATAAATTTCATTAGCGAAGCGGGGGCACGGTTGTTTGCCCTCCCAGAATTCCATTTGAGTTTGTCGCCGAATATTTGTAATCTCACAAAGGAAGCAAAGAATCCCAAATCATTAAATTTCATGGTCTATTTTCCAACCATATATGACCATGAGTTCCTCCTCACAATCCCAAAATATCTGCTTGATCCAATGCGATCTGATAAAAAACAATGGGAGCATATGATACATCCATAAAAGCTATTTCGTGGCCGTGTGATCTGAAAATATTTTTTTCCTTTGTAAATTTTGCAGCACATAAGAGGAATCTGAGGACGTAACTGATGTGTTCAATTGGTTCAAACTTCACCTCAATGTTTATTTGTTCGCAACGGTATTGTTGGCGGGTAGAGGGAGAGAGAGATTGCGGAATATGATGGTTGTATTATTGAGCCTCTCGGGCGAGTATATATAGACGTACAGGGGATCATCTTGGAGTACAAGACAAGTTAGGCTAGAGTCCTAACTATCCTACACTACCTTAATTACCGCGTATACGTATACTCTAACATCCCCCCGCAGTCGTAGCGGTAGCATCGTGAACAACTGGAACGTTGCGAACGGTCAGACTGGAGAGCCGAAGTAGACCAGTGCGCTGACATCCCCCCGCAGTGGTAGCGGGAACGTCATGGACGGTGTCACGGCGCAGAAGCTTGGACCGTAGAGGATGCTGGTGAGGAGCTCATGCGAAGTGGTAGCCCTTGTGCCGGTGTCGAGTGAGCCGAGAGCGGTGGGTGCTGCAACCTTGGTCGAGGTAGCCGCGCGAGGGATCGCCGTGGTCGATGTCGTGGTCGGGGTTGCCGGTGTCGAGGTAGCCGCATATTAAGCCGCGTGCGCATAGTGCAGCCAGGAGAAGGACGGAGACGCGTCAGGGCAGTCGTCGGAGAGAGCGGTGCCGAAGCCGATGCAGTCCGAGCCGTCGAGGACGAGGTGCGGCCATGGCTTTGCCAAAACCAGGCGCACGTCGGGGACGAAGGCATACTCTGGTTGTGCCAAAACCGAGTATGCAAAGACGAAGTCGGTATGACGCAGTCGAGGCAGACGTAGAGGAGGTAGTCGATGCCGATGAAGACCTTGTCGAAGCCGATGAAGACGAGGCGCTACAACCGAGCTTGCCAGACTCAGGAACGCGTCGGGAACGAAGGCACGCACCGGTGTTGCCAATACCGGGCATGCGAAGAACGGGACCAGCAGAAACAACTTCACGCCATGTCGGAGAGGAGACTAGCAGAGGAGGACTCTACGACGGTTGCGTTGCGCAGATCGGCGAGGTGCCGATGCAGGCCGCGGTTGTCGGAGTAGACGAGTAGGTGTGGTCGAGGACGAGGCGAGGACGATGGCGACGAAGTCGTGCTGGACGAAGACGTAGAAGGCGGCGAACCAGCGACGACCAGGGGTGGTCAGACTGGATGCCTAGACGGAGGGGTAGTCGGCGGGACCTACGATAGCCAGGAGTGGCCATGTAGGCTACCTGTGGAGATGCGGCGGCGGTGCTCGAAGTAGGCGAGGAAGAACCCGGCGACGTGACGAAGACCATGCGCGGACGGCGGCGACCCGCGCCGAGGGAGGTGGCGCGGTGGAAGCCTGCGACGTCCTTGCGGGGTGACGGCGATGACCGCGTGCAGCGACGCTACTGCCCGATGGGGCGGCGTAGCTGCAGGGCGCGAGTCGGTGCAGCGGCATGAGAACCACCAGCGACGGACACGCCTGAGAAGGCGCGTTGGTAGCCGGCGGCAGGGACCAAAGGCGGCGACGCTACGGCCCGAAGGGGCGACGTAGCGGCAGCCCGGTGCTCGATCGGTGGTAGGCGCGTGCTCGGGGACGTACTCGGCGGAGACGAGCGCCAGATCGGTTGATCAGACCGACGGCGGCGCTGTACGTGCCAAGTCCGTGACGACGGCAGATCGGAATCTGCGGCGTCGTTGTCGGTGCGATCCCGGACGATGACGACGAAGACAATCCGAGGGGGGGTCGGCCGCGACAGCCTCCCGAGGAAGCCGCAGCAGCCGGCCACGGTGCGCGGCAGCCTGTCATGAGGCCGCGATGGCCTACCGAGGAAGGCACAGCGGCGCAGGTGACAGGCGCACGGGCGCGGTGTAGATTGTCGATGCCGATGGTCGGAGTAGAGGCGCGGTGATGACGACGGCAATGGGCGACGCAATCCGATCTAAGATCGGTAAACCAAAAAAGAAAACCGATCAAGAGATCGGAAAAAAGACTTGCAGGGCAGCCGATCACGGATCGGCGGACGAACCCTACGTACGGGTTGCGCGGCCCCCGGCGGAGATCATGGAGATCGACCTCCCCGGGGGCGGCGCGGCGGAAGCGGAGGCGGCGGCTAGGTCAAGGGCCGTGCCGCTCTGATACCATGTTGGCGGGTAGAGGGAGAGAGAGATTGCGGAATATGATGGTTGTATTATTGAGCCTCTCGGGCGAGTATATATAGACGTACAGGGGATCATCTTGGAGTACAAGACAAGTTAGGCTAGAGTCCTAACTATCCTACACTACCTTAATTACCGCGTATACGTATACTCTAACAGGTATATTTTATCACCATAGACATGGAAGATTAAACCATGAAGCAAATGGGTTTTAGAAACCACGCCAATTTTATCACCTCAATGTTTATTTGTTCGCAACGGTATATTCATCTTTGGCATATGTCATTCTAGACCGAAAACTTTATGCCTTAATATTAGTTGTGAACAAAATAAGAATATCTATAAAGCTAATGCAACAAGTACACTCTATAAATAAAACAAATAAGAAATCTAGCCGTGCAAATGCGTGGGTTTCCCTGCTAGTTTTTGTTTACTTCTGAATCGGGTCACCCCACTACCTATATTTCTACTAATATGTCGGATTATTCTTAGTATGACGCATTGGAAATGCTCACCTCATTTTAACATCATGTATTTGACTATTCCAATGGATCTGATGCAAGTGCTCGCCTTTTCTCTCTCAGTTCCTTCGATTGTTCCCTGATTAAACTGTTGATGTCCGGCTTCCCTCTTCCCAATTTTTTTTTTGTCGTTGCTTACTCTCTTTTGAGGTTCTTATATCTGGCCAGCCCGTTCGTGTTTTCTCCTTAAAATCTGCAACAAAGGAAACTGTGCAAAACCTGGTTTTGAGCATGTACTTGATTTTTGGTTGTTCAAACTTTATTTTAATATGGAGAAGGCATGCTGGGAGTAGAATTTCTAATCATTTATTCTTAGCTCATAGTTTAATATTTAAGTACCAGGCATGTTTTGTTAACTTTCTTTCTTCCAATCAGTGTACCCCTTTATCTTGGATCGATAATGGATATGTTTTCTTGGTATCCAATTGTAGGGATTTCAGCTTCATCTATACCATTGAACCTTAAATTCGTATGCATTGCTTATGTTCTTTGTATAAACCAGTTTGTCTAATTGATCCAGTCATTCCTATTTTGCTTTTGTAGCCATTTGTAGATGTGCCACTGGATAGCTACGCTGAGTATGGAAGCGGCCATCAGACTAAATGTCAGCTGCTGTGATTCAGTTAATGACATTCCGAGCCGTACGTGAAGATGAAGTGCATCGGTTTAGATATGGCTTTAGATAAGCTTCCTCTCTCCTTTGCTTCATTCTCAACCGCTATTGCATCTGCATCTAAGCCCTTTCGCATTGCTGATAAGCTTAGGGTTAGGTTTGACCTCTTTCACTGAGCTGGCTGATCTGATGCATTCATATCTGCAAGTGCACAGATCGTTTGTAGTTAGTTTTGAAGTATAGATATCGATCCCACAGGGAGCCCAAAGGTAAGTGTTTATGGGTGAAGTCTCTGTCACACCCGAAGTTGTCACAGGTCTTCGAGTGAACTGACTGCAAGTGTTGAAATAAGAATGAGGGTTTGATTAAATAAGATGTATTTAAATAGAAGTATAATGTAAACTTCAGAAATATAAAGCATAAAAGTAAAGAACGACTTGTTGTTTGTTATTTCCTGCAGATGGCAAAAGAAGGCGCGGGGAGATTCAGTTCATGGTGATAGTGACTGTGCTAGGTGGACGATTGATAAATGTAACCATTATAATCTTATAAGTATATATATGTAGGCGAGCAACCCATAATTAGCCGGAAATTCTTTTGGTAGATTTCATCCCAACTTTAATAATCCTACTAGCCTGTTACCAAAACCATGGTCAGACACTAAACGATTAAGACCCTTCAAGTTGCTTAGCGATTAAGCTCCTTGGATCGGACTAATGCAATAATCACAATGGTTTCTCGTTATCCTCGAGTCTACTAGTTTTCCATTGATATCCCTGTGTTACCGGAGGGTCGCCGGTCCACTAGCGAACAAGATCCTATCTATGTAGAACAAAACATCATGTTGTCTGGGCCCTTAATTAGACAACAAACATTAGGTATCCCACAGATAGTCAAGCACACATAATATAATAATTAGAATCAATCACAAACTAATGGAAAACATATGAAGGCACATCACATCTTACCAATCCCCTACATCTCCCATGCCCAATGGGAATTACTCACACATGAGAGAAGAACGGATTGTCAACATAATCAAATAAAGGGAATTCCTATTTGTATTATCATGGAGATCCACAATAAGAATAGAAAAATATCCAACACAATTTAAGATGGGAAGAAACAATCTCAAACCCTAGTCTTGCAAGGTGAAGATCCCTCTCTCTTTCAAGTACAAGTAGTGGCTATGGGGGTGTATTGGCTAGGAGGTCGAAGATTGTGGAGTGAGATGAAGAATGTCTTCCCCTTCTTCTCCGGATGTCCTTTTTCTCCCTTGTAGATAGTATGGCGGCTGCAGTGTTGTGTTTTCGTCCTCGGCCCCTTCACGGAAGTTGTCCCTTTTGACAAGACAGAGGCCGCGGCAACTATACGGCGAGAACTATACGGCCGAAAAAATATTACCACCGTATAGTTGCTTGTTAAAGCTTCTGCATGCTCCCCTCGAGTGCTTCCAAAGAGAGACTTGCTTATTTTCTCCATAATATTGTGTTTCTCTAGTTAAAACCTTCTATTGACATTTAGAACCTGAAACACAAATTAAAAACCAAGTTTTCATCGCTACCGAAGTATTAGCGTTAGGTAAAGCTAGAAAACGATAAAATCCAGGAGAAAACCATCAATAAAAGCCATAAAAAATATGTCGAATCTCATAGCTATCATGCATCCAGGTTAATTCGAGATAAAGTGATAGTCTTGATGCATGCATGTATTTGATGTGACTTAGAGTTGGACCGCGACGAGGAGATACGGCCAGTGGGATAGACATTTATATTCTTGAGCATTGCGTGGCCAGTTCCAATTTTTTGCACTACCATGTTCTATTAAAGATGATCTCAAAGCTGAAAGAAATCATAGGAAGTAGATTACAATTCCACACACATCAAAACTATCATGGAGAAATACTTTTCTCAACTTCAGATGATAGTCTAAATACAATGTTGTAATTCTTTGTTCAGTTTTATCAACTGTTTAAGCTCTCAGGGTGTGAGTATATGGTAGTCCTACTTCAGGCTTGACAATATCTTCAACTATTCTGGCTGCATGACATTAGCCATTTTTTTCTATCATATCTTTACTTTCATGTTAGCTTATTTTGGTTTGTCTATCAGAGATCTTCTTTAGCTTATTTTGTTCTTCCATTTGAATGTATCTTTCATGCTTTTACTAAGAACACATGAAGCCACACTGATTTTGTTTTGCCATACTTTCTGGCTAGAAGACTTGGGTTTGTAGGCAATGAGGCTTTGCTTTTGTAATACCTCAGACCCTATGCTCTAAGCTCAAGCCCGGATGAACCCAAAGTGGACAGGATGTACTACCGTGGGGCTGCGTAGCCACACACAGTAGGCCCACCTCGTGGAGCAGGGCACGGTACCGGCCAACCATCCCACCCACTTTCAAAAACATCGGGAAAAAAACAAGCAGCGTAGTCGACAGGTAAAGCAATCAAAAACATACACAAAGGAGTATGTATGTCAGCGACATACAATGGACATCAGAGCCACACCATCTAAAAACAATATAAATAGAAGTATTTAACGCCATACGGAAAGATCCAAATATCCTAGATAGAGATAATAATTTAGGATACATCCTCATACATCACACATAAGAGTATCAAACGAAATCGGAAAACAAGATCCGGGTACGGATTAAGAAGCAAATCGGCATAAGATGCCACAGAAATAAGCACATCTCGCCCACAGATCTCATGGATCTCCATCCCCAGAATCTCTACACCTGACAGTCGTTGCCACCATCATTAGTCTCGTCGACCCAGTAACCTTCCTAAGAGTATATTGTTGGAATTATGCCCTAGAGGCAATAATAAAGATGTTATTATTATAATTCTTGTTCATGATAAAGTTTATATTCCATGCTAGAATTGTATTAAGCGGAAACATTAATACTTGTGTGGTTTGTGAACATCACCGTGTCCCTAGTACGCCTCTATGGACTAGCTCATTGATCAATGATGGTTAAGGTTTCCTAACCATAGACATGAGTTGTCAATTGATAATGAGATCATATCATTGGAGAATGATATGGTGGATAGACCCAAACTAAGCAAAGCTATTAGATCGTTTCATCGTGTTCGTCTTTGCGAAGCTTTTCTCATGTCAAATATTGTATTCCTTAGACCATGAGATAATACAACTCCCTGGTATCGGAAGAAAGCTTTGAGGTCATCAAACGTCATCCTATGAGAGGGTGATCATAAAGGTGTCTCTCAGGTGATCGGAAAGTATCTGTTGGGTTGTATGTATCGAGATGGGATTTGTCCCTCCCAAGTCGGAGAGATATACTTCGGGCCCACTCGGTAATCGATATCAACACCGCTTGCAAGCATGTGGTTAAGGAGTTAATCACAAAGTGATATCGGATTACGGAACGAGTAAAGTACTTGCTGTGAACGAGATTGAACTAGGTATGACGATACCGACGATCGAATCTCGGGCAAGTAAAATATCGCGAGACGAAGGGAATATATATGGGATTGATTGAATCCTGGCATCGTGGTTCATCCGATATGATCATCGATGAATGTGTGGGAGTCAATATGGGTGCCCAGACCCCGCTGTTGATTATTGATAGAAGATCATGTCTGCATATTCTCGAACCCGCAGGGTCACACACTTAACGTGTCTCGACGCTAGGATAGATTGGATACTTGGTTTATGAATTTTTATTCGAAGTCTCGGATGGGATCCGGGACATCACGAGAGGTTCCGGAATGGTCCGGAGAATAAGATTCATATAAGGCAGTGCAGTTTTTGGAGTTCGGAATTGTTCCGGATTAATCGGTATTGTACCGGAAGCTTCTAGAACCTTCCGGAAGGGGGACAACGTGGTCCCACCTTCCGGGAGGGGGCATGGGCCTATGAGGGAGTGTCCTGGCCGCATTGGGCCAGGGGCACAAGGCCCCATAGGGCCCAACCGATCCTAGATAAGTTTAAACTCGTTTAAACTAGAGATAGGATTTCTAGATAAGGGAGAGTTTAAACTAGAGATAGGATTTCTAGATAAGGGAGAGTTTAAATTGTTTAAACTAGAGATAGGCTTGGAGGATGGGCAAGGGCTGGCCGCACCCCCCCTCTATATATAGAGGGCTGGTGCGCCCCCTCCCCACAAACACACACACCTTCCTCCAAACCCTAGTTGCCCTGCTGCCCCTCCTCTCTCCCTCCCGACTGTTTGTAGGCGAAGCCATGCGGCAGAAATTCTCTACCATATACACCACGTCGTCGTGTTGTAGATCCAATCCATCTCTCCACTCTACTTGCTGGTCCGAGGAAGGAGGAGACATCGAGGTGCTGCACGTGTGCATCTCACGGAGGCACCGCCACTTGTGGTGCTAGATCGGATCGGATCGCGAGGAGGAGAAGCGAGTACGACTACATCACCCACGTTCCGACGAACGTTCCGCTGTGCGAATCTTCAAGGGTATGAAGATCTAATCCAATCTCTCTCGTTATTTGCATCTCCTAGATTAGATCTTGGCTTTCCCTCTGTTCGCTTTTGTAGAAAATTTTGATTTACTATGCTGCGAAACCCTTCAGTGGTATCAGAGCTAGATCTATGCGTAGATGTGATTCACGAGTAGAACGCAACATGGTTGTTGCGGGCGTTGATGTTTTCTGTTGCAAGCCTCTTGTTTGTGTTCTTCTTATGACGCGGGATAGTGAGATTGAAGCGGTCCAGGCCAACCTTACGCGACGTCGTTCGCGAGACCGGCTCCGCACTTGACGTGTGGCTTGTACCACACATGCGGCTGGTGGATGTCAGTTTCTCTCACTATAGTTGTCATGGGATTAACACCGGAGTTTGGCAACCATAATATCACCGTTGTGGCTTTCCGTAGGTAAGAATCGTTCTTAGCATCTACTCCCATGAGCCACGTAAAACATGCAACAACAAAGTAGAGGCGTCTAACTTGTTTTTGCAGGGAGTGTTTTCTGTGATATGGTATGGCCCAAGATGTGATGTGTATATTGTATGCGATGATCATGTTTTGTAATGTTTCACGACTTGCATGTCGATGAGTACACAACCGGCAGGAGCCATATGGTTGTCTTTATAATTGTGTATGACCTGCGAGTCAACTTCTTATATGCCATGTAATAGCTTTACTTTATCGCTAAGTAGTTAGCAATAGTTGTAGTTGCTATTCGTGGTGGAGGCAATCATGGTGGAGTGATGGAGATCATGCCAGAACGCACAAGATGGAGATCATTGCGCGAAGATTGGCTATACCATGTCACATAAAGTTATATGCATGTGATGTTTATCCCTTTTATGTATCTTATTATGCTTAGATCGCGACGGTAGCATTATAAGATGATTCCTCACTTAAAGATCAAGATAAAACCTGTGTTCTCCCCAAGTATGCACCGTTGCGAAAGTTCGTCGTGTCCAAGCATCACGTGATGATCGGGTGCTATAGACTCTACGCTCACATACAACGGGTGCAAGCCAGTTTTGCACACGCGGAAATACTTGGGTCTAGCTTGACGAGCCTAGCATGTACAGACATGGCCTCGGAACACAAGAACCGAAAGGTTAAGCATGAGTCATATGAATGATATGATCGACACTTCGTTGTCCACCATTGAAACCACATCTCTTCTCGTGATGATCGGATTAGGTGTGGTGAATTTGGATCGTGTTCACTAAACAACTTGACGGATGTTGAATTTAGTGGGAGTTCATCTAGTAATTTGATTAAGTTGAACTATTTATCATGAACATAGTCTAAATTGTACTTGCAAATACTCTAGATCACATGGCCAAGTCCAACTTCAACTTCAACGTTTTTGCTGAGAAAGAAAAGCTTCGAAACAATGGGTCTAACTTCACCAACTGGTTCCGCAATCTAAGAATCATTTTGTCTGGCGGACAAAAGGACTATGTCCTTGAGAAAGCGTTAGGTAACCCCCCTGCTGCAACTGCGCCGGCTGATGAGAAAGCTGTCTATCAGTCACGCAAAGATGATTATGGTGTGATTAAGAGCACCATGTTGTTTGCTATGGAACCGGAACTTCAAAATCGTTTTGAAAACTATCCCGAGCCCTTTGAGATTCTCGAGGAGCTGAAAACCATGTTTCAGACTCAGGCCCGTTCTGAGAGATATGAGATCTCTGAGAAGTTCTTTAACTGCAAGATGGAGGAAGGGAGTTCCGTTAGTGAGAACGCCATTAAGATGTCGGGCTACACTCAACGCCTTGAGCAACTGGACTGCAAGATTCCAGAGGAGCTCAAGATTGACAGGGTTCTACAATCACTCCCTCCCAGCTACAAAAGTTTTGTAGTGACTCACAATCAGATTGGTTCCACTGATACGATCACCGAGCTTTCGCAAAGCTGAAGGCTGCGGAGGTGGACATCAAGAAGGATAATCATGTGTTGATGGTCAACAAGCCCTCCTTTAAGAAAGGTAAAGGTGCAAAGAAGCCCTTCAAGAAGGGCGGCGGCAAGCGCAATGCCCCTGCTGAGAAGAAGCTCAGGTCTGGTCCCAAGCCGGACACTGAGTGCTTCTACTGCAAGGACAAGGGTCACTGGAAGCGCAACTGTCCGATGTACTTAGCGGACAAGAAGGCTGGCACCATCAAAGGTATATTTGATATACATGTTATTGATGTTTTTCTTACTAGCCCTCGTTGTAGTGCCTGGGTATTTGATACCGGTTCAGTTGCTAATATTTGTAACTCGAAACAGGAGCTACGGAATAGACGGCGTCTTGCGAGGGATGAGGTGACGATGCGCGTTGGCAACGGATCAAGAGTTGATGTGATGGTCGTCGGCACGCTCTCCTTAGTTTTACCTTCGGGATTAGTTTTAAACCTTAATAAATGTTATTATGTGCCTGCGTTGAGCATGAACATTATTTCTGGATCGTGTTTATTGCAAGACGGTTATTCATTTAAATCGGAGAATAATGGTTGTTCTATTTATATGAGTAACATCTTTTATGGTCATGCACCTCTTGTGAGTGGTTTATTTCTTCTAAATCTCGAAAGGGATGAAACACACATCCATAACATTGAGGCTAAGAGATGCAAAGTAGATAGTGATAATACTACTTATTTGTGGCACTGTCGTCTAGGTCATATTGGTGTAAAGCGCATGAAGAAACTCCATTCTGATGGACTTTTGGAGTCTCTTGATTTTGAATCATTTGACACATGCGAACCATGCCTCATGGGCAAGATGATCAAAACCCCGTTCTCCGGTATGATGGAGCGAGCAACGGACTTGTTGGAAATCATACATATCGATGTATGCGGACCGATGAGTGTTTCGACGCGCGGTGGATATTGCTATTTTCTCACTTTTACCGATGACTTAAGTAGATATGGGTATATCTATTTAATGAAACATAAATCTGAAATGTTTGAAAAGTTCAAAGAATTTCAGAATGAAGTGGAGAACCATCGTAACAGAAAGATTAAGTTTCTACGATCCGATTGTGGGGGCGAATATTTGAGTTATGATTTTCTCACGCATCTCAAAGCAAGTGGAATCGTTTCACAACTCACGCCACCCGGAACACCACAGCGCAATGGTGTGTCTGAACGCCGGAATCGAACCCTATTAGATATGGTCCGATCGATGATGTCTCTTACTAATTTGCTGTTATCATTTTGGGGTTATGCATTAGAAACCGCTGCATTCACTTTAAATAGGGCTCCATCTAAATCCGTTGAGACGACACCGTATGAACTGTGGTTTGGTGCTAAACCTAAGTTGTCGTTTCTTAAAGTTTGGGGATGCGAAGCTTACGTCAAGAAGTTGATGCCGGACAAGCTCGAACCCAAAGTGGAGAAATGCGTCTTCATAGGATACCCTAAGGAAACTATTGGGTATACCTTCTATCACAGAACCGAAGGCAAAGTGTTTGTCGCAAAGAACGGTTCCTTTCTTGAGAAGGAGTTTCTCTCGAAAGAAGTGAGTGGGAGGAAAGTAGAGCTAGACGAGGTTATTGAACCTTCTCTTGAATTGGAGAGTAGCGCAGCACCTGAAATTGTTCCAGTGCCGCCTGCACCAACAATAGAGGAAGCTAATGACAAGGATCATGAAGCTTCGGACGATGCTACTACTGAACGTCGCAGGTCGACAAGGTCGCGTGCCCCTCGTGAGTGGTACGGCAACCCTGTCTTGACTGTCTTGTTAGTAGAAGACAGTGAACCTACGAACTATGAGGAAGCGATGATGAGCCCAGACTCTGAGAAATGGCTAGAAGCCATGAAATCCGAATTGGGATCCATGAGCGAAAACTAAGTATGGACTTTGGTGGACCCTCCTAGCGACCGAAAGGCCGTTGAGTGCAAATGGATCTTCAAGAAGAAAACGGACGCGGATGGTAATGTTACCGTCTATAAAGCACGGCTTGTTGCGAAAGGTTTTCGACAAGTTCAAGGTGTTGACTATGATGAGACTTTCTCTCCCGTAGCGATGTTTAAGTCCATTCGGATTTTATTAGCAATTGCTGCGTTTCATGATTATGAAATATGGCAGATGGATGTCAAGACTGCGTTCCTCAATGGCAACATTGATGAAGAGTTGTATATGATGCAACCCGAAGGTTTTGTCGATCCTAAGGATGCTGATAAAGTATGCAAACTTTAGCGTTCCATTTATGGACTGAAGCAAGCATCTCGGAGTTGGAACCTTCGTTTTGATCAAGTGATCAAGAGCTTTGGATTTGTTCCAAATTGCTACGAAGCTTGCATCTACAAGAAAGTGAGTGGGAGCTCGGTGACGTTTCTGGTACTATATGTGGATGACATATTGATTATTGGAAATGACATCAACATGCTTAACGATGTGAAGAGTTATTTGAACAAGTGTTTTTCAATGAAAGACCTAGGTGAAGCTGCTTACATATTGGGCATCAAAATCTATAGAGATAGACAAAGACGCCTGATAGCTTTAAGCCATAGTACATACCTAGACAAAGTTCTGAAAAGGTTCAGAATGGATAAGGCATTGAAAGGTTCAGTGCCTATGTTGTCAGGTAAGATATTGAGCAAGGCTCAGTGTCCAGCTACGGTAAATGATAGGGAAGCTATGAGCAAAGTGCCTTATGCCTCGGCCATAGGTTCCATCATGTATGCCATGCTGTGTACTAGACCGGATGTGTCCAATGCTCTTAGTTTGACGAGCAGATATCAAAGTGATCCAGGAGTGGAACACTGGACAGCCGTGAAGAACATCCTAAGGTACCTAAATAGGACTAAAGAAATGTTCTTAGTCTATGGGGGTGATGAACAGCTCGTCGTAAAAGGTTACGTCGATGCTAGTTTCGACACCGACAAGGATGATTCTAAATCTCAGACAGGATACGTGTATATTTTGAATGGAGGAGCTGTGAGCTGGAGAAGCTGCAAGCAAAGCGTGATCGCGGGATCTACAGTAGAAGCGGAATACATGGCTGCTGCAGAAGCGTCAAGTGAAGGAGTTTGGATCAGAAACTTCATCACTGAGCTTGGCGTGGTTCCAAGTGCATTGGACCCACTGGAGATATTGTGTGACAACACTGGCGCCATAGCACTCGCTAAGGAACCAAGATATCATCCAAAGACCAAGCATATCAACCACAAGTTTCATATAATCCGAGATTATATAGAAGATGGAGATCTGAAGATTAGCAAAGTACATACAGATCTGAATGTCGCAGATCCATTGACTAAACCTCTTCCACGTGTAAAACATGATCAGCACCTCAGTGCCATGGGTGTGAGATTGTTGCCAAATGTAAACTAGATTATTGACTCTAGTGCAAGTGGGAGACTGTTGGAATTATGCCCTAGAGGCAATAATAAAGATGTTATTATTATAATTCTTGTTCATGATAAAGTTTATATTCCATGCTAGAATTGTATTAAGCGGAAACATTAATACTTGTGGGGTTTGTGAACATCACCGTGTCCCTAGTACGCCTCTATGGACTAGCTCATTGATCAATGATGGTTAAGGTTTCCTAACCATAGACATGAGTTGTCAATTGATAATGAGATCATATCATTGGAGAATGATATGGTGGATAGACCCAAACTAAGCAAAGCTATTAGATCGTTTCATCGTGTTCGTCTTTGCGAAGCTTTTCTCATGTCAAATATTGTATTCCTTAGACCATGAGATAATACAACTCCCTGGTATCGGAAGAAAGCTTTGAGGTCATCAAACGTCATCCTATGAGAGGGTGATCATAAAGGTGTCTCTCAGGTGATCGGAAAGTATCTGTTGGGTTGTATGTATCGAGATGGGATTTGTCCCTCCCAAGTCGGAGAGATATACTTCGGGCCCACTCGGTAATCGATATCAACACCGCTTGCAAGCATGTGGTTAAGGAGTTAATCACAAAGTGATATCGGATTACGGAACGAGTAAAGTACTTGCTGTGAACGAGATTGAACTAGGTATGACGATACCGACGATCGAATCTTGGGCAAGTAAAATATCGCGAGACGAAGGGAATATATATATGGGATTGATTGAATCCTGGCATTGTGGTTCATCCGATATGATCATCGATGAATGTGTGGGAGTCAATATGGGTGCCCAGACCCCGCTGTTGATTATTGATAGAAGATCATGTCTGCATATTCTCGAACCCGCAGGGTCACACACTTAACGTGTCTCGACGCTAGGATAGATTGGATACTTGGTTTATGAATTTTTGTTCGGAGTCTCGGATGGGATCCGGGACATCACGAGAGGTTCCGGAATGGTCCGGAGAATAAGATTCATATAAGGCAGTGCAGTTTTTGGAGTTCGGAATTGTTCCGGATTAATCGATATTGTACCGGAAGCTTCTAGAACCTTCCGGAAGGGGGCCAACGTGGTCCCACCTTCCGGGAGGGGCATGTGCCTATGAGGGAGTGTCCTGGCCGCATTGGGCCAGGGGCACAAGGCCCCATAGGGCCCAGCCGATCCTAGATAAGTTTAAACTCGTTTAAACTAGAGATAGGATTTCTAGATAAGGGAGAGTTTAAACTAGAGATAGGATTTCTAGATAAGGGAGAGTTTAAATTGTTTAAACTAGAGATAGGCTTGGAGGATGGGCAAGGGCTGGCCGCACCCCCCCTCTATATATAGAGGGCTGGTGCGCCCCCTCCCCACAAACACACACACCTTCCTCCAAACCCTAGTTGCCCTGCTGCCCCTCCTCTCTCCCTCCCGACTGTTTGTAGGCGAAGTCCTGTGGCAGAAATTCTCTACCATATACACCACGCCGTCGTGTTGTAGATCCAATCCATCTATCCACTCTACTTGCTGGTCCGAGGAAGGAGGAGACATCGAGGTGCTGCACGTGTGCATCTCACGGAGGCACCGCCACTTGTGGTGCTAGATCGGATCGGATTGCGAGGAGGAGAAGCGAGTACGACTACATCACCCACGTTCCGACGAACGTTCTGCTGTGCGAATCTTCAAGGGTATGAAGATCTAATCCAATCTCTCTCGTTGTTTGCATCTCCTAGATTAGATCTTGGCTTTCCCTCTGTTCGCTTCCGTAGAAAATTTTGATTTACTATGCTGCGAAACCCTTCAGTGGTATCAGAGCTAGATCTATGCGTATATGTGATTCACGAGTAGAACGCAACATGGTTGTTGCGGGCGTTGATGTTTTCTGTTGCAAGCCTCTTGTTTGTGTTCTTCTTATGACGCGGGATAGTGAGATTGAAGCGGTCCAGGCCAACCTTACGGGACGTCGTTCGCGAGACCGGCTCCGCACTTGACGTGTGGCTTGTACCACACATGCGGCTGGTGGATGTCAGTTTCTCTCACTATAGTTGTCATGGGATTAACACCGGAGTTTGGCAACCATAATATCACCGTTGTGGCTTTCCGTAGGTAAGAATCGTTCTTAGCATCTACTCCCATGAGCCACGTAAAACATGCAACAACAAAGTAGAGGCGTCTAACTTGTTTTTGCAGGGAGTGTTTTCTGTGATATGGTATGGCCCAAGATGTGATGTGTATATTGTATGCGATGATCATGCTTTGTAATGTTTCACGACTTGCATGTCGATGAGTACACAACCGGCAGGAGCCATATGGTTGTCTTTATAATTGTGTATGACCTGCGAGTCAACTTCTTATACGCCATGTAATAGCTTTACTTTATCGCTAAGTAGTTAGCAATAGTTGTAGTTGCTATTCGTGGTGGAGGCAATCATGGTGGAGTGATGGAGATCATGCCGGAACGCACAAGATGGAGATCATTGCGCGAAGATTGGCTATACCATGTCACATAAAGTTATATGCATGTGATGTTTATCCCTTTTATGTATCTTATTATGCTTAGATCGCGACGGTAGCATTATAAGATGATTCCTCACTTAAAGATCAAGATAAAACCTGTGTTCTCCCCAAGTATGCACCGTTGCGAAAGTTCGTCGTGTCCAAGCATCACGTGATGATCGGGTGCTATAGACTCTACGCTCACATACAACGGGTGCAAGCCAGTTTTGCACACGCGGAAATACTTGGGTCTAGCTTGACGAGCTTAGCATGTACAGACATGGCCTCGGAACACAAGAACCGAAAGGTTAAGCATGAGTCATATGAATGACATGATCGACACTTTGTTGTCCACCATTGAAACCACATCTCTTCTCGTGATGATCGGATTAGGTGTGGTGAATTTGGATCGTGTTCACTAAACAACTTGAGGGATGTTGAATTTAGTGGGAGTTCATCTAGTAATTTGATTAAGTTGAACTATTTATCATGAACATAGTCTAAATTGTACTTGCAAATACTCAAGATCACATGGCCAAGTCCAACTTCAACTTCAACGTTTTTGCTGAGAAAGAAAAGCTTAGAAACAATGGGTCCCAAACTAGTTTATGGCCTCAAGACGTCTTATGACGCAGGATAGTGAGATTGAAGCGGTCCAGGCCAACCTTACGCGACGTCGTTCACGAGACCGGCTCCGCACTTGACGTGTGGCTTGTACCACACATACGGCTGGTGGATGTCAGTTTCTCTCACTATAGTTGTCATGGGATTAACACCGGAGTTTGGCAACCATAATATCACCGTTGTGGCTTTCCGTAGGTAAGAATCGTTCTTAGCATCTACTCCCATGAGCCACGTAAAACATGCAACAACAAAGTAGAGGCGTCTAACTTGTTTTTGCAGGGAGTGTTTTCTGTGACATAAGTACATGATAGTAATAAAGACCCAAACTAGTTTATGGCCTCAAGAAATAAAGTGTGAATCAAGCTCATGCGAAGGGGGATCCATAGAGTCTCCCGTATGTGGATAGTGCGAATAGTCAAGGAACATGATGAGAGTTTAACTCATCAATGCCCATTGTTATGGACTTGGGTTTTGGAGAAGGAGGGACTGCTGGAGACATCTATCGGCTAGCAAACAAGCACATAGGGGACTCGAAGATTTACCCAGGTTCAGGCCTCGTAGAGATCCCTACTCCTGCTTGTTTGCTCGTGGAATTATCAAAGAAATCGAGGATTACAAGGGTGCGCAGATGCAATCTGGCGAGGGTTGTGGAAACTAGGGTTGCGTGTGTCCTCCTCGCTGCCCCCTCCTAGCCTTTATATAGATAGGCTAGGTCTCAGGTAGCAGGTCGAGTCGGTTACATGTTAGGGTTTTCCCCTTTGAACTTTCTATCTTTAGCTTCTTCTTGTTCTTCAAGCAATCGAGAGTCCGTAGGTTACTCGAGTTCTTCATTTGGGCTTTGGTGACACCGTGGGCCTCTACGTATTCAGGCCGTATATACCAAACTCGAGTACCTGTAGGGTATACCCATGTCAGTAGCCCCCGAGTGTCTAGTGGAATCGCATACTGGAGACTTTATGAAGCCTTTCGAGTGCATGACTGAGTATGTTTTTCGACTGCTTTGTTTATATCATAGGGATTGTTGATGTGCGTGCCTGATTTAACTGATGTACTGGTATCAATTAACTACCTAGGGTAAAACAACACCATCTACTCGAACTTGAGTCCCCGGACTCGAATCCGGAAAAGTGCTGGTGTAATACGACGCAAGCCGTGGAGGTCTTACAGGAGTCGAATTCCAGTATATGGGTGTGAGCACTCGACGCATCCGTCAAGGCATGTTCATCATACCTGTAGGCACGAATATATTTCTGGTAGTGCGCAGCTAATGTGTTGCCAGGCCTTATTCATGTCTTATATTCACGCTGTAAGCGTGGCATCCGAATTCTATCATCGCGGAGACGATTCGGGTGACCCAGGAGACGCAGTCTCTTTGTAGGGAAAAATTATGAGGCGGTGTCGCCATAAACTTTGAGTATGGATGTTATCAACACACAGTACTTTGTGCAAATAATCATAGGGTGCGCGACCAGGGCTCCCTATGGGAGTAGCCCCCGAGTGCCTGGTTGAGTCGAAGACTCAGGCAAGGACTAAAGAACTTTTGCGACTGTTGTCGTCTTTTGTTTGCTTGTTTCAGTCGAATTTCCTTCTGGCGCTCCCTGTGGGAGTAACCCATGTCCATAGTCGAACCTTGTTTTGAGTGATTGGGTTTTGCTTTGATTGTTCATGTTCCTGTAAAAGAAGAAGAAAAAATCATAGGGTGCGCGACCAGCGCTCCCTATGGGAGTAGCCCCCGAGTGCTTGGTGGAGTCGAAGACTCGAGCGAGGACTAAAGTAGTCGAAGTCTTCTGCTGCCTAATTTTTGATGACGTCAGTGCTGACGGTTTCATGACCTCAGTTGCCCACGTGAGCGAGTTTGACGAGACGTGACGAGCGGTGGGTCCCACTCCCTGACTTTGATTTGACCGGGCGTGCGTAATCTTTATTTTAACCGTGCCTCCTCGATTTCTGCGCGCAATGGGATTAGTGGGGGGACGGTTCGCGTTTCAGATCTTCCACGTGTCGAGTACGATGAACGCCACGCGTCTGGTAGGGTTTTTCTGAGCCTTTGGATTACATCTTCCAGGGGTTAAGTAGTGACGCTGCGACGGTAAAATTCACATCCGATGCTCCTCTGCTTTCTCTGCGCTCTTTTCCCTCCACGGCGCTAGATCAGCTCCGCACATTTCCCAGCTACTTCCTCCGGTCGCATCGCCGCCGCGTAATGGGGAAGAAGAAAGGAGGTGCTGCGGCCGATTCCGTTGTTGCCGCTGCTGCGATGAAGAAGAAGGGAGGCTCCGCCGCCGGCGGGAAGAAGAAGGGCACCCGCATCACAAATGGTGCATGGCATCCATCTGTGATCAAGTCCTCGGATCTTCGTCTTCTTCACCAAGATGGAGTGTTGTCTGCCGCAGTCGCCGACACGCGCGTCCCCGGCGGCGAGGTAATCCCCTCTCCTTCTACCAGTTTTCGAGTGATGTTTGTAGCGTTCATCATTCGTGGCCTCTCGTTGCCCCTACATCCTTTCTTCAGGGGCCTTCTTTGTTTTTACGGGCTCTAGCTCCATCAGCTGTCCCCCAATTCCATCCTCCACGTAGCTTGCTACATCACCCTTTGCGAGTACTGGCTCGGTATCGAGCTGCATTTCGGCCTCTTCAAGCGCCTCTTCAAGTTGAAGCGTCAATCGGCGTCTGGCTCCGTAGTCTATGATGTAGGCGGTTGCGGAATCCACGTCGATCCATCCGGCACATACTTCGACATCAAGCTGGCGATGTCTATCCAAGGGTGGAGGGACAAGTGGTTTTACGTCCGCGACGAGAAGGCTGACGGAGAACACTTCAGACTCGCACCCTTCGACGCCGCGACGCCGTGCCAGAGGAGGCGCTCCTGGAAGAATGTGGTCATGCCCGGCGAGTCCGCGGAGACAGATGCGCTGTACGAGCGCGTCTGCGACCTCGAGAGCCGCATAGGCAAAGAGGAGGGAGGCTGCGCCCTCATTCGCACGTGGCTGCGCCGTCGCGTCCAGCCCCTGCAGGCCAGAGTCCACCCCATGTTTCAATAGGCTGGCGCTGACGATGTCACTCGCGTGTCTGCCGATGGCATGTCCACGAGTGAGGTAGATAAAAGGGTTCGACTGGTCACCAAGTACACCGTCAAGGATGTGCTCCCCAGTGAACCAGTCGTTCCTCCGTTCGATGCTGCTAATCCTCCCCCTGAGGTATAGTTGTGCTACGCAGTAGCTTAGTTTGTTGATTGCTTCTTTGTTGTTTCTTAACTTTGTGCTAAATTGTGATCTGTATGCAGGATTGGGCGATGTCACCCTGTATGCCCCTCTTCCTGAGAGGGTTATCCCTCACGAAGCCTTGGAAGAGGACGAGTCAGAGTTGACCGTCCCATCTGATGTGGAGGAGGAAGCCCCCAAGTCGGGTAGTCCGGATACTCACAAGCGTTCGCGCAACAAGGATTCCGATGCGTCGTCTCCTTCGACTCCGGAAGGTGTAGGCATTGGTGTGGAGTCGCCAATCCCTGCCATTCCTGTGAGTGCCGTGGCGTCATCTTCTCGCAAGAAGATGCGACTGCCAAAGGAGTCCTCGTCAGAGTCAGGGGAGCCAACCTTTGACTTTGATAAGTTTGATTGGTAAGTGTTCGAGTTGTCCTTTTTGGTTCTTCTGTGGGTTTGCCCTTTCTTGATGTTGGTTTTGTCTTGTAGTCAGCAGGCGTTGTCATCTTCTGGCGACGTCCAATTTTTGAAAGAATCTGGAGTCGCAACCTCGAGGGCCAAGCAAGAGGTTGAGAGTGATCCTTCCCCTCCATTGGCGGCCCACTCCGGGCATAACGCATCCAGTTCTCCACATGATGGGGAGCATCAGATGGTTGCCCGGATGACTGCACACCAATCGACTTCGGAGTCATTGGAGGATCATGTAAGTGTAGTATCTCTTATTTTGATGTTGCAGTCGATTTTATCTATGGCTTCTGCTGATCCTTTGTTGTTTTTCCTTTTGCGATAGCTCCTTGTAAAGGAAGCCGCTCACTTGGCGGAGCAGGTGCTTGCAATGGGTCGCCAGCATGCAATGCTGGATACACGCCATCGCGTGGTAGAAAGTAAGTGCTCTTTACTTCTCCTTCTTCTACATCATTATCATGTAGTCGACTGATAATCAGTCCCTTTTGTTTTGTTCTTGTAGCTGAACATAACGCTCTAACTTCTTCACGCGTTCACGCAATCGCGAGAGCAGAGACAGCTCATCCCCCCTCGAGCGCGGCGGTGCCAAAGTATCATCAAGGGGCGGCGAATCCTGAGGTTCCCTCAAAGGATCACTTGATGTGCCCTACCAGAAGCCAAGCAAGAAGCAATAAGAATACCAAATCGGCACACAGACAAAAGATTTGAGTGCATTCAGATGTGTAAAGGGTGGCGCAGCCCCCGAGTGGATAAGTTGCAAAAATAAAGGAGAACACAGAGTTTTGGGGCACTTAGCTTTATTTATTCGCGAGACAGTACGAAGTACAATGTGTGGCTAAGTAGCCTTGGCTGAGTGGCCTTATTTGCAATGTAAAAGTAAAAACGACTAAGGGTAGAAGCGTCGCAGCTGTGCGACGTTCCAGGGGTTGGAGTATGCGTCTCCTGTCTGTAAATCTTAAAGGCGATAGGTGCCACCTGGGATTACTTCTGCAATCACGTATGGTCCCTCCCACGGGGACTCGAGCTTGAGATGTCCTTGCTGCTTCAGTCGCAGGACCAGGTCACCTTCGACGAAGGATCTGGGGCGTAGCCTCCTATTGTGGTAGTTGCACAGGTTCTGCTGGTAGATCGTCGATCTTTCCGCGGCGATTTCCCTTGCCTCGTCAAGGAGTTCGACGGAGTCTTCGAGTGCCAGGGTTGACTCCTGCTCGCTGTAAGTGACCACGCGCGGCGCTTTGTATCGTACTTCAGCGGGTAGCTCCGCTTCAGCCCCGTGCACCATAAAGAACGGGTGTAGCCTGTAGCACTGTTTGGAGTTGTGCGTAGGCTCTAGAGTACTGATTGTAGTTCGTCTGGCCAGCAACCCGCGACTTGTTCGAGTGGCCAGAGGAGTCGCTTCTTGATGCCACCGTAGACGAGCCCGTTCGGCTTTTCGACCTGGCCGTTGGTCTATGGATGTGCTACCGAGGCGTAGCTGATGTTGATCCCCAGATTCTCGCAGAATTCTTGGAACTCCTTGGATGTGAAGTTCGTTCCATTGTCTGTGATGATGATGTGTGGCACTCCGAAGCGGAAGACGATGGATTCGAAGAACTTGACTGCGCTGTGCCCTGATTGGTTGGTAGCTGGCATGGCCTCTATCCACTTGGTGAACTTGTCGACTACGACCAGGAGGTAGTCGTAGCCTCCTCGTGAGGACTTGGGGAGCTTGCCGACCATGTAGAGTCCCCATTGCGTGAAGGGCCAGGCCAATGGAATTGGCCGGAGCTCTGCGCCAGGTGCGTGCGGCTTATCCGTGAATTGCTGGCACGCATTGCATTTATGGACGATGTCCTTGGCGTCGCGCATGGCCGTAGGCTAGTAGAACCCAGCTCGTAGAGCTTTGGCTATGAGGGCGCGACTGCCAGCGTGGTGTCCGCAGGTTCCCTCATGGATGTCGAGGAGAACAACTCTTCCATCGGCCATGGAGACGCATCGCTGGAGTACTCCTGAGATGTTGCGTTTGTATAGTTCGCCGTTGATAACAGTGAATGCCTTGGATCACCGCGCGATGTGCCGTGCATCAGTCAGATCCTCCGGTAGCCTTTTACTGAGGAGGTACATGATGTACGGCTGAGTCCAGGATGATTCTATCATCATGACGCTCATTGGTCCTTCGAGTCCTGTATCCAGCTCCAGGTCGTCAAGTGCCATTGGCTCATTGGGTGGCGTAGCCCCCGAGTCCGTTGGTGCGCTTGTTTTCTTCTCTGCTGCCTTTGGCTTGATGGAGCATTTGCAGATGCGCTCGAGAAATACCCCAGGTGGTATGGGGGCGCAGGTAGAGCCTATGTTGGCGAGTGCATCTGCCTCTTCATTGCTTTCGCGGCCTACGTGTCGCAGCTCGCAGCCGTCGAAGTCCCCCTCGAGTGTGTCGTAGGCGATCATGTTGTCGTTCAATGCGTCACACTCATGCATTGTTTGGTTGATGACCAACTTGGAGTCGCCGTATATAATGAGCCTTTTGGCGCCGCAAGCTTTTGCCATCCTCATCCCGTGTAGCAGGGCCTCGTATTCAGCTTCGCTGTTGGAGGAGGTGAACTGCATTCGCAAGATGTACTTCAGCTTGTCCCCTTGGGGCGATGTCAGTATGACACTTGCACCTTCTTCGTCCTTCCATTTGGATCCATCGAAGTGCATTGTCCAGAGGTAGGACATATCTGGTTTTTCAGGGAGCTGGTTCTCCATCCAGTGCACGAGGAAGTCAAGAAGAACTTGCGACTTAATTGCGTCGCGCTTTTCATATGTAATGTCTCATGGAGACAATTCGATTCCCCAAAGCGCGACTCGTCCCGTGGCGTCGGGGTTATTGAGGATATGCCCCAGCGGGGCGTCGTTGACCACCACGATTTGGTGTTCCTGGAAGTAGTGGCGCAGTCGCCGGGCGGTCATGAAGACGCCGTACGCCAGCTTCTGGTAGTGCGGGTACCGCTGTTTTGTTGGCGTGAGGACCTCGCTGAGGTAGTAGACTAGGCGCTGTACCCCGTGGACCTTGTTTTCCTCGGCTCGTTTGACCACAAGTACTGTGCTGACCACTTGGTTGGTGGCGGAGATATACAGCAACAACGGTTCCCTTTCGCGTGGGGTCACCAATATTGGCAAAGTGGATAGCAGGCGCTTGAGGTCTTCGAATGCTTCCTGCGTTTCGTTGGTCCATTCGAACTTTTCAGCTTTGTGGAGGAGTTGGTAGAAGGACAGTGCCTTTTCACCCATCCGACTGATGAATCGACTGAGGGCCGCGATTCGCCCAGCCAGCTGCTGGACGCCCCTTATGTTTTTTAGCTTCTCCATGGCCAGTATGGCTTTTATTTTATTCAGGTTTGCCTCGATTCCCCTCGTGGAGATGAGATACCCGAGTAGTTGCCCAGATGGTACGCCGAAGGCGCATTTGTCTGGATTGAGCTTGATCCGGTAGCAGTCGAGGTTGGCGAAGGTTTCGCGTAAATCGTCGATTAGGGAGGCTTCCTCCTTAGTCTTGATTACTATGTCGTCGACATAGACTTGGATGTTGCGACCAAGTTGATCCTTGAGGCAAGCCTGCATGCACCGCTGGTAGGTGGCTCCTGCGTTTTTTAGCCCGAAAGGCATTGTGTTGTAGCAGAACACACCGAAGGGCGTTGTAAACGCCGTTTTTTCTTGATCTTCCTCCTTCATTCAAATCTGATTATAGCCTGAGTAGGCATCGAGGAAGCAGATGCGCTTGCATCCTATGGTGGAGTCGATGATCTGGTCGATTCGTGGTAGCGGGAAGTGATCCTTTGGACAATGATTATTCAGAGAGGTGAAGTCCACGCACATCCGCAGGATATCCGTGTCCTTTTTTGGTACTAGCATCGTGTTGGCGAGCCAAGTGCTTTCCTTGATCTCGCGTATGAATTTGGCATCGAGGAGTCTGTTGATCTCCATTCCGACTGCCTTTGCTCGTGGCTCAGATAATCGCCGGATTGTTTGCTTGACTGGCCTTGCGTCTGGGTTGATGTTGAGTGCGTGCTCGGCGAATTCCCTGGGAACTCCTGGCATGTTCGCTAGACACCAGGCGAAGATTTCCCAGTGCTCACGGAGGAATTCGACGAGCGCGAGTTCCTATGCGGGACTCAAGTTGTTGGTGATGAGGGCCGTTTTGGCGGGATCCGATGGGTGGACCTGCACTTTCTTTGTGTGCACCGATGAGTCGAAAGATAGATCGAGCGAACTTGGCCGGCTCAGGGGAGGCAGACTGTTGTCTGTCGACTCCTTTAGTCTCACGAGTTCTTCCTGCATGCCGAAGGATTGGGAAATTCTGTTGAATTCCCTGTCGCAGCTGTCGGATATCTCGAAGCTCCCGTTGACTGTGATAACGCCATTGGGACCTGGCATTTTCATCTGCAGATAGGCGTAGTGTGGTACTGCCATGAACCTAGCGAACGCGACATGTCCGAGGATGCAGTGGTACTGTGAGGGCCAGTCGATGACCTCAAAGTCGATGCGCTCGCGCCGAAAGTTTTTTGGCGTCCCAAAGATGACGTTGAGGTTGATTTTGCCCAGGGGATATACGCCTTTTCCTGGGACGATGCCGTGGAATGTTGTGTCTGAGGCTTCTAGGCAAGTCAGAGGGATCCTCATTGCTCGCAAGGTACTCGCGAATATAAGGTTGATGCCGCTTCCGCCATCCATGAAGACGCGACTCATGTCGAAACCTCCGATTTGCGCCTCGAGTATGAGGGGACAATGGCCTAGACGAGGTACTTGAGGCGGATGATCGCGTTTGTCGAAGGTGATGCAAGACTCGCTTCCACTGAGGTACTTAGTGGTAGAAGGTGGCGAATTTGTGGCCAAGTTGACTTGGCGAGTGATGGCCTTCTGCACCCTGTTTGAGGGGCGTCCTTTTTGGATCATCATGGTACCCATGGCTCATGGGTATGGTTCGCCTCCCTGGTGTTGGTCCGGCGCAACTGCGTTTGGGGGTATTCTAGGTGGTGGTGGCGGAGCGCCATGTGCCACGGTGCCTGGAGCGGCTCCGTAGCCTCTTTCGACTGTGTTGCGATTCATCCGCACCAATCCCTCATGTAGTTTGAGGAACTCGCGGCAGTCCTTGAGGAGGTGGCTGGACTTCTTCTTTCCATCATGTTTGTCGATGTAAAAGTGCACCGTACATGGCCCGGACAGTTTGTCTTCAATGGATGCCGCGGGTGCCTCATCACGATTGCGGTGTTGCCACACTTGCGTGGTTTTCCCGGAGTCGCGGTATCCACCGCTGCGGTATCCGTTGTTGCGGTTATCGTCGCGTCTGTCGGCGTAGCTAGCCGCGACCATATTGACGTCGTCGCGGTCGTCGTAGATAAGCATGCGGCGTTTGCCTCGGCGGTCGCGTCTACGCTCGAGTTCTGCCTCCTCATCGGAGTGAACGCGATTTTTCACCGAATCTTCTCCATCGGCCCACAGATTCACGATTTCCATCAGGTGGCCGATGGTCTTGGGCTTTGAGCGGCCCAGCTCCTCTCTAAGCTCTATGCGGCAGACGCCACCGTTGAATGCGTCAATCGCGCGATCCTCCGAGATGTTCTCTGCGGAGTTCTTGATGATGGACCACCTTTCGATGTAGGAGTGATGCACTTGACCTTCAACGTAGAGCTCGTTGGGAACCCCAAGAGGAAGGTATGATGAGCATAGCAGTAAGTTTTCCCTCAGTTATGAAACCAAGGTTTAATCGAACCAGTAGGAGCAAGGAAACACACCAAAGGTGTTACTAGCTGAGCTTTGGCAGGGCGCACTACCGGTGCTAGTAGCAACGTGGAGACCTGCACAACACAACCACAGAACTTTGTCCCCAACTTGCGATGAGGTTGTCAATCTCACCGTGTTTTGCGAAAAACAAAGGATTAAACGTACCGAATGGAAGGAAGTAAAAATTTGTAGAAAGTAAACACAAAGCAGTAAAAGATTGTAGATTGTATATAAAAGACAAGGGCCGGGATCCATAGTTCACTAGAGGTGGCTCTCCTTAGATAGATAACATGCTGGGTGAACAAATTACAACGGGGCAATTGACAAACACCGAGAAAGCAATACATTCATATATTAATCATCTTGACTCCTTTGAGACTTGATTGGGCATTACAACATAATATATAGACTGCCATCCAACTGCATCTATGACTAATAATCCACCTTCAGGTTATCATCCGAACCCCCTCCAGTATTAAGTTGCAAGCAACAGATTATTGCTTTACGAACTGCGTGTAAAGTGAACAATACAATTGTTCTATGAACAAAGGATCGTTGTTTTCTCCCTAGTAGCAACATCACATCTAGTACCTTAGAGATTTCTGTCACTTCCCCAGATTACTAGAGGCATGAACCCACTATCGAGCATAATTACTAACTCTTGGTGTTGCTAGCATCTACTTGGCCAAGATAGCTACTAACAACAGAAAGCATGCAAGATATCAAATAACAAAGACATGATAGAATCAATAATCAATCTGAAATAGCATCTCAATATCCATCGAATCCCCGCAAACACAACATGTATGAATTACAAATAGATGATCTTGATCATGAACAGAGCTCACAAGATCTAAACATGAAAGCACAAAGGAGGAGAAACCAGCCATCTAGCTACTACATGGATCCGTAGTCCAAGGATGAACTACTCACGCATCACACCGGAGGCTTGCATGGTGATGAAGAAGGCCTCCAGGGTGAATTCCCCTCTCCGGCAGGGTGCCGGGAAGAGCTTCAGATCCCTCCCAATCTAGGGATGGAGATGACGGCGGCTACAGACTCTTTCGGGGATTTTTGATCGGGTCCTTAGGGTTTTCGTCCCGAGGGAAATATATAGGCGGAAGGAGAGGCCAGGGGGGTGCCGGGAGCGGCCACACCACCCCCTGGCGCGGGCCAGGTGGTGTGGTGGCTCCCTGGCCCTTCTCCGTCTCGTATTCTGGCACTTGATCCCTTCCGGAAAAATAGGCACTTTGGATTTTGTCTCGTCCAATTCCGAGAATATTCATTTTCTGACTTTCCTGGAACCAAAAAACAGTAGAAAATAGGCAGCTGGCACTGTGGCTCTTGTTAATAGGTTAGTCCAAGAAATCATATGAAAAGTACTCCAAAGTTGGAACAAAACACAAGAAAGTGGATAAAACCAAGAATGGAACATCAAAAATTATAGATACATTTGCAATGTATCAAGGAGCGTAGCGATTCGCCTAATCTTTGTTGGTAGCATCTCGGCTCTTCGATTGATGTAGGCCGCTTGTATGTGCCCTTGAAGTTGCGCACGAAGCTATAAACCAGCTCATCCCAACTGCGAATGGATCCACGTGGGAGGTTGTTGATCCATGCTCGAGCGGCGCCTTGCAGCTGTAGCTGTAGACATTGCATGGCCGTTCTTCGACTGCTGCCGTGGAGCCTAACGGAGGAGATATGGTCCTCCAGCCAGATCTTTGGGTCCTATAGGCCGTCAAACTTCGGGTTCTCTGATGGGAGTTTAAACCCCTTGGGCATTCGCTTTTTCCTGATGGACCTGCTAAAGCATCTGGCGCCATAGAGCTCCACATCATCTTCTTCCGAGTCAGTCGACTGAGCACGTCGTGCCCTTAATTTGTCGATATTGCGCTGCGTGAGGTCATCGCGTGCATCATAGTCGTGTTCGTGTCGCCGTGAGCGGCGGCGTCGAGAAAGGTCGTGGCTGTCGTCGCTGGATGAGGGCGAGGAGTAGCTCTTTGCCTTTTTTCGGCTATGGTGTTGGTTCCTTGTCGAGGGCAGCTTCGACTAGTCCCAAGACCGCGATCGTAGATCGGTGCATGGCGGCTCGGGGATCTCCAGCTGGCGGCTGGTTGTTGAGGAGGTACATGGTGGCTGTTGTCACCGCGGCTTGCGGCGTCTTGGGGACCACGTTGCCCCGTGTATCGACTGTCATAGAGCTGAAGTTGAGGACCTTTGCAGCTTCTATGCGTTCTTGCTCGGTGAGATGGGCCATCCGAGATCGCCTCTTGTTTGCGAGGTACTCGTTGCCCTTTGAGGAGGATCCTCCGTGGAGGGAGATCCCAGCACGTCGAAGGCTCGACTCGTCGGCCGCCTTTTTGTGCGCCTCGAGTTGCACAATAGTTTGCACTTGGCGCTTAAATTCTTCCTTCGGGAGCCAGTGGTAGCCCATTAGCAGCTCTTGTGGAGATCCGAAGGGTAGAGGGTTGCCTCGTAAGGCCTCGCGACAGCGAGCCCACTCTTGTTCGTTGAGCCTGATCGCGACGCGTTCGCCAGTTTGCTCGTTTGTTATGGTTGGAGGTTCGATTGCTCCTCCATTGTTGACGGGGGTGCGATTGCCACCGTTTCCACCGTTGCCGCCATTGCCGCCGTTGCCACCGTTAGGCGGGCCGGTTTCATTACCGTGATTTCCCGTGTTGTCACGGTTGGCGGAGGTGTCGCCTGCGTTGATGACAGCGCACATGAAGCGATTGGGGAAGCTGCTGCTCCCATAGCTCTCAGATCCGGAGCTGTAGGCTCCATCTTTAGTTGCCAGATCGCTCAGATCGGAGTCGCGACTGCTGTCGCTAACTGTGTTCTCGACTGTTGTCGGGGCATTGAGCTCACTGAGGGTGCCGATCGATGGAGGGAACCATGATGCTAGGGCAATCGATGACACCGTCGGCTGGTCAGGCATGCGAAGCGTGCCCATCTGACCAACTTGGAAGTGGAAGTTCCCGATTGCCAGGCTGATTCCGTCGCCCACAGACTCGAAAGCCAGGCGAGTGGCCGGCATGTGGACGGTGAAGTCGATCGCGCCGAAGAGCTGGCGAATCTCCGCTGTTGCGGAGTTGTAGATTGCGGTTGATGGGACCGAAGAAGCCGCGACATCAGCACTCTGAATTCCCACAGACGGCGCCAATTGACGAGGGTTTAACTCATCAATGCCCATTGTTATGGACTTGGGTTTTGGAAAAGGAGGGAGCGCTGAGACATCTATCAGCTAGCAAACAAGCACACAGGGGACTCAAAGATTTACCCAGGTTCAGGCCTCGTAGAGGTCCCTACTCCTGCTTGTCTTCTCGTGAAATTATCAAAGGAATCGAGGATTACAAGGGTGCGCAGATGCAATCTGACGAGGGTTGTGGAAACTAGGGTTGCGTGTGTCCTCCTCGCCGCCCCGTCCTAGCCTTTATATAGATAGGCTAGGTCTCAGGTAGCAGGTCGAGTCAGTTACATGTTAGGGTTTTCCCCTTTGAACTTTCTATCTTTAGCTTCTTCTTGTTCTTCAAGCAATCGAGAGTCCGTAGGTTACTCGAGTTCTTTATTTGGGCTTTGGCGACACCGTGGGCCTCTACTTATTCAGGCCGTATATACCAAGCTCGAGTACCTATAGGGTATACCCATGTCAGAACATGAATCAAGTACTCGGGGTCCTAACGGACACAAGTGAGCGTGGAAGAACCAAATAACAACTATTGCCCACCGGTGCCTCTTTCTTTAGTTATCCGATTACTACACAATTTAAGTTGTTTAGGTACCTCATTATCAAAAGACTCGAACAAACCCTACACATGAAATTCTACGACTCACATGGCTTAAACAACTCCTGTAGTAATGGCTCATAGGATGGAGGTACAAGTTTCGATGGGGTTTAAAAGTAAAGGCTATGCATTATTTGAGATTCCAATTTAATGCAATCGCGACTCATGCAAGAATAAGATAGAAGCATAGGTACTATATGTATGCAAGTATGGGAAATCGCTTGCCTGGTAGTTTAGTTGTAGAATAGGAAGGATCCAAGTAATACTCCTGAGGCTCCTGATATTCTCCTTGCGCAGCGTCTATCCGGATAAAAGCTAAACACACAAGGGCCAAAATAAATACATTGCACAATCATATAAAGCATATGCAACAAACAAATAAGATATGCCATGATGGAATGATGCACAATTACATGGTATAACTTAGCATGACATGGGTGAGGTGTGGAAACAAGAAATAAGCATTTTTACTAGTTGTTTATTTATATTTTGCTCCCATAAACAGTTCTGAATATTTAATATTTATATGATGCATGATTCAATTCATATCATCAAATGCATATTTAGAATGGGCTCGTCGCACTGATAGATTTAGACATATTATTTATCGAATTTGGAATTACAGAATTAAAGTTATTATTTAATTAAGGAAAAGGCATTTAATTGGTATGTAAATGATTTCGAAATTTCAGATGCTCAAATAATATTTTAAATATGATATTTGAATTCCTCACATTTTTTTGATAAAAAACATATATTATATGTATTATTTGAAAATGTGGTCTTAAATTTATTATTAAATGCAAAACAATTTAAATTAGGCAAAAAGTCAAAGGTTTGACTAGTTAGAGGCAAACCTGGGCAGATTTGAAAATATGGTTAGATTCATATTTAAATTTGAGTCATATTTCATTTTGAAACATTTGTCAAATTTGAATTATTTATTTAGATTAAAATAATTTCTAGAATTTTCTTATTTAGAAAAAGTTCTTGAAGACTTTTGTTACCGGCGTAAATCTAACCATTGTCGCAGACAGGTGAGGACAGCGGAGCCGCGGGGCACACGCGCGTGGCCATCTGGGCGCCGACACGTGGGCGATTTAGGGACTGCTGTTTGAGGGTTCAAAAAGGTTAGGGGGCTAAGTAGAAAAGGTTCCGGCAACTGCTGACGAAACTGAATTTTGAACAGCGGCACCAGTGACTTTTGCTCATGTTCAGATGAAGATTACGAGAGATACAGACCTCCGTTTTGAGTCTAGTTTGGACCGTTAGAAAGAGGGCACCACCAGGTACATAGGTGCGTTAAGATCTCTCACCGTAATGGGCTGTGGGCGAAGCGAGCTTGGGGATAACTCGAGGTGATCTCGCGATTGACTGAGGATTAACAGGGACGACCCGACTTGATACCAACTTTCAAAGATGATTCCGATTGACCTACTACACCAAAACATGCTCGCGCTAGTTTGTTGGAAAGAGGGTGAAACGGAGAACAACATTGAACAAAGATCAACGCAGTTGGGGGATGGTTATGGTCTTGGCCACATGACGAACAGGAGGACAGAAACATGGCAGTGCAGACACATCTAGCGGCGATGGTTCATCGGAGACGACGATCTGGAGATGACCTAGTTTCGTGGGTTGGAGCTGAAGATGTTAGGACTCCGAGAACTGCTCCAAGAACACGCAAGTGGTCGCGGGGAGGTCGGCGTTGAGGAGAGCTAAGAGGTTCTGCAGTGATGAGGGCATGCACGGAGGACGTTCAACGGGTCGTGGCGCGTGTGTTGAGGCACGAGAGAGAGGGAGATGCCATGTTTAGGAGGTCGAGGAGGTCACCAGGACATCAGCGGTCTAGCCACGCTAGCCGAGATAGTGACGATCTCGAGAGGAGCTTCTGGCTAGAAGCTTGCCGATGCTCATGGGTATGGCGGCGGCGCTGACGTTGCTCCATCGAGGTTCCGGCTGTGGAAATTATGAATCCCTACAATATTGTGTTGTATTGCAATAACCCTTATGAAGGTTTATATAGAGTTATACGGGGGTAGGTGGAGACTTGGAGTACAAGATGTAGAGTCCTAGTCTATCCCTAGCCTATACACGTATACGTACTCTAACATCCCCTCTCAGTCGAAGCGGGAGTGAAGCGGACGCTTACGACTGGATTTGAAGTCTTGCGCTTCCGTCGTCTTCACCTCCTTGTGATCATCACCTGCGTGGATATGATCATAGCTGGCACCTAGGGGCGGTGACTGCGTGCCTTTCTGGTGCCTCTCTTCCCTCCCGCAGTCATAGCGGGAGTGGCGTGGGCGCAAGTGACGACGCGGACGCTGCTGACTGGAGTTCTTGAGTTGCTGTAGACGTTCTTCTTGATGGCGATGTCGAGGTAGCCGGTCGTGATGTAGCCGTTGTCGAGGTTGTCGTGGTCATTATAGGCGCGCCGGAGGCGCAAAAAAAATTGCGCGGTTTTTGTCGTAGGGTTGTAGGTTTTTGTGTGCGGCAGCAGCAGTGATCTGCGGCGGCGGCGGGTTCTTATGCGGCAGCGGCAGGGATCTGCGGCGGCGGCGGGTCTTTGTGCGGCGGCGGCAGGGATCTACGGTGGCGGCGGTTTTTTTGGGCGGCGACGGCGGGTTTTTGTGTCGGGTTTTGTCATATTGCAGCGGCGACAGGTAGCTGCGACGGCGGCGAGGTTTTAACCAGGCGGGCGAGGCGATCGTGTGATCGCCCTAGCAGAGCGCGAGGCTGCGGCGGCGACGGTTTTGGACCACATGATGTAGACCTTGGCGATGATTTTGTTGGCGATGTAGAACTCGACGAAGATCTTGGTGTAGTCGTACAGCTTGACGTAGATGTTCGGCTCGATGTAGTACAGCTTGATGCAGTCTTGATGTCGGTGTAGTCGTGTCGATGCAGTGTAGATCCTGGTGTCGGTGTAGTCGCATCGATGCAGTGCAGATCTTGGCGTCGGTGTAGTCGTGCCTCTCGGATCAGATTTGCTCCCGGACCAGCTCCATGTCGCAGCTGGTAGAAGTGTATATATACCTTGATTTCTAGTACTTGGAGTCCAGCAATGCACTTGAAGGATGAAGGCGGTGAAGAATCTTGCGGTCGGAGCGGCCGTCTGGACTGCAGGCGTGCGTGTGTTCTGCTAGCAGAACCGTCGTTGCCTCATGGAAAAACATGTATGCGTTGCATGTTGTTTGATCTTGACGTGGTGCTCCTTGCCTTGGGATTTGATCTACATGCATGTGGGCGTCCGTGTGCTCTGGAATTGCACCAGATCGACTTGTTGCTGGATCCGCTCGTGTAGCCAGGGGACGCACGCCTTCGGACGCGAGACTAGATTGGATCTTGCTAGAGCCGCCGGATGATTTGGGCCCTGGAACTAGGGATTTATTTAGCTAATTGAATCTAATCTACGAACTAGAATTTTGAAAATTGGATCTAATCTAAAGAACTGGCCAGATCTTTGATTAAGACCGAGTGCCGCGCCCCCGAAGAGATGAACTCCCCGGGGGCGGCGCTTTGCGGAAGTGGAGAGAAACCTAGGATCGGCGCCGTGAGGCTAACCGCTCTGATACCATGTGGAAATTATGATTCCCTAGAATATTGTGTTGTATTGCAATAACCCTTGTGGGGGTTTATATAGAGTTACACGGGGATAGGTGGAGACTTGGAGTACAAGATGTAGAGTCCTAGTCTATCTCTAGCCTATACACGTATACGTACTCTAACACCGGCCGGATAGTGGATATGATGAGGTAGGGTTTTCTAGGGCATGGCCATGGCCTCTAGGTGGAGAGGGAGAGGGGGAAGGCAGGAGGAGGAAGATGGCGATCTGGATCTCGATCTAGACGAGAGGGAGTGGTTGAGAGGATCAGGTGGCTGCAGCAACTTTACGCAGAGGAGGGCAAGAGGGAGGTGAGCACGGCGTGACACTTTCCCTCGCTCGGCCGCCGCTCACGTGAGAAGAGGAACATGGCATGCAAGACGCGATCACTACTGGGATGGTGTAGTCAAGGCAGGCCAAGACGAAGAGAGGGGGTCGGTATGGTGCAGGGAGGGGAGCGGCAGCTAGGTGCGATGCGGGCGCTGCTGCTGCGAGCACGCTGGGAGAGAGGGCCAGGTTTAGGTGTAGATACAGTTGGGGCTGGCTCGATTCGGTGCAGTTGGGTGGGGTGCAAGTTTAGAGAAGGGGTCCAGCTGCTTGTGTCCAAACCTTGGATGCTATTTTGGTGGCAGCAAAAGAGAGATGGGAGAGGGTCCAAGAGGTATTGTGGCATGGTGGATGTTTTGCCAAAAGGGGATATAGAGAGGGAGAGAGAGATCACATGGCACACACACATGCAGACACATGGATGGAGTACCACGGTTGGGTTTTTAGCTTAGAGGGTATGTGTGTAGCTAGGGAAAGATTGATGGAGACCAAGTTTAAGTCAAAAATCAAGTGAAAAAGGCAATTCAAAAGAAGTCAAATAAGAGGCATTGTTACCTGATGTTTATTATTTTATGTGACTAGAATGTTGTCTATTAGTGCATGTGGCTAGAAATAAAAATAGAAGTAAAGGAGACACATGCATATTTGGGAAACGAAGGCGTGCCAAAGCACTAGGGTTTAAGTGAGGCAATATTTGAAAGGCAAGATCCACACATGGTCATATGGTATGAATTAAAATATACATGGCAAATCTAAAGGGAAACCATATGTGCATTATGTTGTGGAAGTATAACTAGTTTATATGGATAAGATATAAGAGGGATGGATCCACACAACATCAAATGGACATGATTTGAATCACAAGGCAAAATAAGAAGAGGCCACTAGTTATATATGTGCTAGAGTTGAGACAAGATCATATGGACAAGAGATAGTAGCATGTTAGTAGGTGGAAAGGATTTAAAAGATATGCCCCCAACTCAACTTGGGCATTTAACATTATATCAAAAGTCAGATACAATATATAAGAAGTAAATACAATATAAATGCATATGGGATAAAAACCAAATAAAAGGGTTTTATATGATGCTCAAATGCAAGGTGGCATGATGACATGCGCATGATATAATGATGATGCAATGAATGACATTAGAAAGTAGCAATATATAGATTAGGCAAGTAGCATTGCAATTGTTAGACAATTGGGATGCTACAGCTTTGTAGATGCCGAGGGATGTGCGAATGGATATTTTTTCTCCTAGCGATGGACCACCAAGCCCTCCTCATGGTTAGTAAAAATCTTCTCATTTAAAACTATAATAAAGTAAAATATAATCTTGAAAACTAGAAATTAAGCTTGAAGAGTCGTATCCTTTACCTTATTAACTCTATCATTTATAGATAACACATACACTTCTATTTGCAATTCAGAAGCGCACTCTGATGGATCTATCTACCTCGAGAGATTTGGTACCTACAAGTTGAGATGTGCCTAACAAGCGTCCTTCGGTGATCATCTAGGATCTCCTACCTAAAGGAGACTAAGTGTAACCATGAGAGAATCAGTTCAAGATTTTGTTGCACTACTATTGTGTTTGTTTTTCTTCTAATAGCAGCCTTAGCATTTAGGATGCAACAAACATTTGTTACTGAAGTTGTAGTTTCTTTGTGGGTTTTACAATGACATATGCATATTATAAGAGCGTTGTTATGGCATCGGATTCCTATAAATTTGTATGAGTAAAATAAATGTTGTGCTAGATTGGTGTTGAGATCGGCTTAAGAAAAGTCAGAACTATCATGTAATTGTGGAAATTTGACAGGACCATCGTATGCACCATCTGAATCAAGGTGTCAGCTCATTGTTTATGTTTTGGAATCTCTCAGTATCCATGAGTCATCAATAAACTCTTTGTGTAACCACTGATGCACTATGACTATTTCATCACGCTCTGCCTCATGCACTATGACTATTTGATCGTACGACTAGTCAATGGTGTTTCCAAACGAGAAGGCTGGCCACACATCTGCGCCCTCTTCAACATTGCATCTCTGCTAAATGCCTAAGCGATCGTATCATCAAACGCACCGCCTAACATCCTGGCTAACCACACCTTTGCACCCTCTTCGAAATTGCCTCTTCGAAATTGCCTGTCCGCTGAACGTGTAAGCAATCATATCATCAATAAACTCTTTGTGTAACCACCGATGCACTATGACTATTTCATCACACGCTCTGCCTCATGCACTATGACTATTTGATCATACGACCAGTCAATGGTGTTTCCAAACGAGAAGGCTGACCACACCTCTGTGGCCTCTTCAACATTGCATCTCTGCTGAACGCCTAAGCGATCGTATCATCAAACGCACTGCCTAACATCCTGTCTAACCACACCTTTGCACCCTCTTCAAAATTGCCTCACCGGTGAACGCGTAAGCAATCATATCATCAAACACATCGCCTAATAGCCACGCCCGGGGGGCGCAGAGAAAAATCTAGTAATAATTATTGTGACACAAAGTTAAATGATTCATTTATTAAAGAATAGAAATATGTAAATGAGTTGTGAAGTGATTTCTCTTATGCTCTACATATATGCTTAACAATAAGTCATTTTGTATAAAAACAAATGCAAGTACTATGGACAATTAAGCATGTAGGACATCTTATTCGGTCATAGAGACTTTTTTCTTTTTTTTTCTTGGACACTTGAATAAAATAAAGTAAGTAGGGAACATATGTGCTAGATCTAAAAAATAAAAGGTTATAATAAAACAAAGTTCGAGATATATAACTCATGTCAACGCTAATCATAAGAATGGGTTTCCAACTAATCTAAAGTGAAAGAAAGTATTGTTTATATTATTGACCTCTTACAAGTTCAGTGTCTCATACCCATTGATCACAAGTACCAAGTCCTCATGCTACTCAACTTTTAGATCACAAGTATTCATCCTCATATGCATACAGTTCCAAACAAGAGGCACTGGGCTGTTGTTTTGCCCCATCAAGGAGTCTTTTCATAGATCTTTCTTCTCTCTTTTTGAATTCCCCTTTGGCCCAATGCTCCCTCTAGCATGTATGCATAATCAAAAGACTTGGTCATTTCCATATTTATGTCACACCGACAGGCATCCACAGCCAAAAGAACATGATATTAACAAAATAATGCAATGTTTGAAAGCGTTCCCCATGACAACATGGTTATGCTAACAATGAACTCATAAGTTGTCAATCACATAACTTATGGTCTTACCCCACATCTTGCTTTCCCATGAGCTTGAAACTACATAGAAGGGATGATTTTGAAACATTCAAAGGCATATCACATATATTATACTTGGAGTAGTAAATGACGCATAGGCAGGTATGGTGGAAACTGTTGTAATAGATTGGTTTAAGGGATTTGGATATACAAGTATTCGCTTGTGTGATCATTTTGGGGTATCAAAAAGTTGATCATCCTCAAACAGGCACAAGTGTCCATAGTGCTAATCATTTATTATTAGAAAAGTAGACATATAGTGAACCATGTATGCATGTGGATAAAGACAACACTAAACAGGGCACTTACAAATTATTACTCACCAAAGCATATGAAACATGTAACACTTATGCATAGTTGTATTTCAACTTCCATTTCCCTTTTATTAGCATCCAAACTTATCTTCATTTAATTTCAGTATCTCTTTCATAAACATATTAGTCATTTACTCATGGTGGTTTTAATTATTCCATAGATGGCATGCAAAACTATGCATAAAACTAGATAAAGACCCTCCAAGTTTCTATGATCATTCTATGTGTATCAAAAAACAAAGTTCAGAGGTTTACAAACCGAGAGTGTAATAAGTCCAGTGGGGTTCCTTGGGCATGCCTAAGCTCATGGTATTCACCACTCTTGGATAGATCATGGTGTGGTGTTCCTCCATTCCCTATCAAAAAACTTTAACATAAAACTTTCTCTCATTCCTTTTCTATAGGGTGACATTAGTGGTTACAAAGATTCTGTCCAGAAAGACAACAACTGTAAAACACAACTTTTTTTGCCCACTTAAACATGTTAGGAATTTTTTCCATTTTTTCTACAAGAGGATGAAAAGTTGCAACTTTAGTCAAATATGAGCGCAATCACAGTTACCAAAAAATCAGAGAATTTTCCACTACATAGTGTTCCTATAGGAATTCGCTGCTCCATATGTTTTGCAAACTTTAAAACATCCAAATGGGTAAAAATTGGTATTTTATTTGAAAACTCCAGAAGGAAATAAAAGCGAAAACTATCTTGCTTCAACAAGAGTGAAAAAAGAAAATCCAACCGGGTTGCCTCCCGCAAAGCGCTTTCCTTATAGCCATATAGCTAGGATTTACTTACTTTGTTTTAGACAGGCAGAGACCATGTGGTATCTTGTACCCTGGTGCTACCCCCTTCTTCCCTAGAAAGTTCTCCATACACACCTTATGAGGGAACTAAAACTTCACATTCCCTTCCTTTGCATCTATGGCAACCCATGCAGTTCTCAAAAAGGGCCTTCCCAATATTATAGGACTAGATGACATACTCCCCATGCCATGATAACAAAATCAACAAGAACAAAATTCATGTGCAATTCGACCATGATATCATTTTACTTTACCTAAATAATGTTTGGTAGAATCATCAGCAAGTAAAATATCTATTGAGCATTTTCCATGGTTTTAAGTTCAAGCAAGTCATATAGTTGTTTTGAAAAAACTGAGACACTAGATCTTAGATCTAACATAGCATGGTGAGTTTCTTTGCCAATTCTGATTAATATCTTCGGATCCAGGCATCCTCAAGATTTGGTGATATCATAGATTCATTATTGTATCTTGCTATCTTTTCTTTTTTGACATAGTTTGTTATGTATGAACCAAATCCTACTTGATGAACATTAATAGAAGGATTATTATAAAATATTGTAGTATATTAATGAGTTCATGCACGATGCATGTATCAAGATATAGTAGAGGTTCAAGATATAGTAGAGGTAGATTGTTGAGCCATGATCGGGTAGCGTCCTACAACTGCAGTTGGAGGCACTACATGGCTGTGTTCTTGTTCCTACCGTGCAGCTTGACGGAGGAGATGAGATCTTTCAGCCAGAGTTTTGGATCCTGGAGACCGTGAAACTTTGGGTTTTCCGGAGGAAGCTTGAAGCCTTTCGCCATACGAGTCTATCGTTTTGGCTCTCCTGAAGCAGCTGGCGCCGTAGAGCTCTATTCCTTCATCCTCCGACTCGGTACAATAGGCACACTTGGTGCGCATCTTATCAACCTTGCACTGTGTAATTTCATCGCGCATTTTGTAATCACAGTCATGTCACCACGAGCTGCGGCGTCACCGCGATAAGTTATGGTCATCCTCACTGGAAGATGGTGAGGGATATCTTGCGAGTGGAGCCTTGGATTTCTTTAGCTTCTGTGTTGGCTCCTTGTCCAGTGCAGCTTCGACCAATCCAAGCCCGACGATGGCAGATCGGTGCACGACATATCGTGGATCTTCGGCTGGTGGCTAGTTGGTGAGCAGATATGTGGTAGCTGCTATCACCGCAGCTTGCGATGTTTTCGGTATCATGTTACCCCGTGTTGGCCCAAAATATATCGAGCTCGTTGGGGAACCCCAAGAGAAAGATATGATGAGCACAGCAGCAAGTTTTCCCTCAGTACGAAACTAAGGTTATCAATCCAGTAGGAGCAAGGAAACACCCCAAAGGTGTAGCTATCTGAACATTGGCAGGGCGCACTACCGGTGCCAGCAGCAACGTGGAGACCTGCACAACACAACCACAGAACTTTGACCCCAACTTGCGATGAGGTTGTCAATCTCACCGGTTTTACTGAAAACAAAGGATTAAATGTTTCGAAAGGAAGGAAGTAATAGTTTGTAGAAAGTAAACACAAAACAGTAAACAATTTGTAAATTGTATGTAAAAGAAAGGACCGGGGTCCATAGTTCACTAGAGGTGGCTCTCCTTAAGATAGATAACATGCTCGGTAAACAAATTATAGCGGGGCAATTGACAAACATCGAGAAAGCTACAAGCATATACTACTCATCTTGACTCCTTTGAGATTCGATTGGGCATTACAACATTATACATATACCGCCATCCAACTGCATCTATGACTAATAATCCACCTTCAGGTTATCATCCGAACCCCCTCCAGTATTAAGTTGCAAGCAACAGATTATTGCATTACGAATTGCGTGTAAAGTAAACAATACGATTGTTCTATGAACAAATGATTGTTGTTTTCTCCCTAGTAGCAACAACACATCTAGTACCTTAGAGATTTCTGTCACTTCCCTAGATTACCAGAGGCATGAACCCACTATCGAGCATAAATACTAACTCTTGGAGTTGCTAGCATCTACTTGGCCAAGATAGCTACTAACAACGGAAAGCATGCAAGATCACAAATAACAAAGACATGATAGAATCAATAATCAATCTGAAATAGCATCTCCATATCCATCGGATCCCCGCAAACACAACATGTAGAATTACAAATAGATGATCTTGATCATGAACGGAGCTCACAAGATCTAGACATGATAGCACAAAGGAGGAGAACCAGCCATCTAGCTACTACATGGACATGTAGTCCAGAGATGAACTACTCACGCATCACACCGGAGGCTTGCATGATGATGAAGAAGGCCTCCAGGGTGAATCCCCCTCTCCAGCAGGGTGCCGGGAGGAGCTTCAGATCCCTCCCGATCTAGGGATAGAGATGACGGTGGCTACAGACTCTTTCGTGGATTTTTGATCGCGTACTTAGGGTTTCCGTATTAGAGGCAATATATAGGCGGAAGGAAAGGCCGAGGGGTGCATGGGGCGGACAAACCACCCCTGGCGTGGTCCAGGCCTGGCCTCGTGGCCAGGCCCCAGCCCCTCTCTGTCTCGTATTCTAGCTCCAAGTGTCCCCCAGTAAAATAATGACTTTGGCGTTTGTCCCGTCCAATTCCGAGAATATTCATTTTCCGACTTCCTGAAACCAAAAACAGCAAAAAACAGGCAGCTGGCACTGTGGCTCTTGTTATTAGTTTAGTCCAAGAAATCATATGAAAAGTACTCCAAAGTGTGGACAAAACACAAGAAAGTAGATAAAACCAAGCATGGAACATAAAAAATTATAGATACATTTGCAATGTATCAACATCCCCAAGCTTAACTCCTGCTCGTCCTCGAGTAGGTAAGTGATAAAAAGAAAGAATAATTTTTGAGGTGACATGCACCATCATAAACTTGATCAAAGTATTTGTAAAACATTCAAAGCTGGGATCATAGTACTTCAATCATAACATGAAAGACAAAGTTCTAGCAATAAGACAAAGAAACTATGTTGCAACATGAAAAGGCACAAACAAAAGATTCATGAATAACAATGCTTTGCAAGACGTTTGTTTTTTTCACATAAAGAAAACATAGCATAATAGTATTCAGCTTGTCCCTCATAGAGTAGCAAATATAAATGCATAGGACACCTTCAAAGTTCATAAGAGTGACTAGATACAAATAGTTTAAAACAAGCAATATCAAGGTATGCATCAATCAACAAGTCTTGGGACAATGCACATAGAACTAAGAATGGCCACTATGCTCTCAAAGTAAGTGCATAAAGATAGAAGGTGGAGACTCAATATAATGGTGGAAGAAAGGCCTTCATAGAAGGAAGTAGGGATTCAAGTCTCATAAGGAGCTTCCAAAAATTATGGTACTTATAGCTTTCAGCTCTCATTGCCCCTATCATAAGCATCTTGAAGTGATTAAGGTTAAAGTGAACAAACTATGGTGTACATGCTTGATGAAGTATAAGTTAGAAATCTCATGTCCCTTGAATACGAGGGCCGCTCCTCATGCTACTCAAGTTTAGTCACCGGTAAGTTCTTGTCATCGTAAGTACGTGTGTATCGTAGAGAACCGCCAACGAGGTACCCCTTGCCCGATGATACGGAAGAATCCCCATATCAAAATGACAAGGCAAGCAGACAATGAGCATCTCAGCAATCTTCTTATTTACCATGAGAATATGGTGCTTTTTTCTCTCTTTCCTCTTTTCATAATCTCTTTTTTTCTTTTTCTCTTTTTTTCTCAATATAGGACTCTTTTTTATAAGAAGAATGCTTCATAGACAGCTCATTATGGTTACGTTGTAGGTTTCCACCATGTCAGCATGGATTAGACCAGTGGCCTAGGCGTTTCTCTAACACATATACATAACTCCATGTACTTACAAGCTCCCCTTTCATTTCACACCGACGACATCCATAGACAAAAGAGCATGATATTAACTAGGTACAAAGTACCAGTACAATATTGAAAGCGTTCCCCATGACAGCATGGTTCTGCTAATCACCAACAAATAAGTGCAAGCATATACAACATAGACGACACAATGGTTCAAGTTTATTAAGGGCAAGAAAAGTAAAGTGCGCCATCAAGTTCGTGAGAGCTTTAATCACTAGTTTTCTCATAACAAGTTTAATTTGGAAGGTAAACAAAAAAATGAATATACTTGGAATAGCATATGCTAGTAGGTAGGTATGGTGGACTCTTTGGAATAACTTGGTTTAGGGAGTTGGATGCATGAGTGGAACTCATACTTGGTTGCGGAGGCTAGCAAAAGACTGGGAGCGACAAATTAACAGAGCAATAATAGCCATAATCATGCAGAGTGACAAAACATCATTGATCAAAGCATAAAGTGACACTACAAGTTGAAAACTAAAAGATCATCAAGGCTATGGTGACTTGGGATTGTCATAACATGGTGTGAGCATGCGCCAAGTCAACCCAAATAAAGCATCAAAGGAGAATACCACTATACTATGCTTTAATATGCTAAAACAACACATGATTCATCCAAGGCACATTAAGCAATCTCAATTGTTTATAACAAGTCATGCTATAGCAAAGAATACTAATCATAAATCCAAAACAATATCAAGCATGGTATGACAAAGCATAGGCCACAGTAAAAAACAAGCTCTCTTTACCACTTAAGCATGAACGTTCCTACTCTTTTCCAAACCAAACCAAACTATTTGAAAACCAATGTATGAAAGAGGGGGTCCAACCAATTTATTCAGCAAACTAAGCAAACAAAAGTAAATGAAAAACCAAAAAAAAGGAAGAAGCTCCAAGAACAACACAACTGTGCATGAAACAATAAAAATGAAGCGTTTGGAAGAAACCTGGGATTTTTATTGATGAAGAAGGGGATGCCTTGGGCATCCCCAAGATTTGACGCTTGTACTTCTTGGATATTTCTTGGGGTGACACGCATGGCATCCCCAAGCTTGAGCTTTAGTCCATCCTTCATCTCATTACTCATTACTTCTGTACACCTAAAAATTTTCCTTCATACAAAACTTTACACAATCTTTATTAGCAACATTAGTGCACTCAAGATAATAAGTCTTTAGGTTCAGTTCTAACACCAATAAAACTTCCATTAAAACACTAGATACTGTAGCACTTCCCTCAAAAAGCTCAATTCCCCAAAAGAACTCAAAAAGGAACCAACAAGAAGCAAATGCAGAAAATGGCAGAAATCTGTCAAAACAGACCAGCAGGTAAAGATGAATTTTTTTGAAGACCTTCTGTTGCTCAAATCAAAAAGTGTTTAACTAACGAAAGTTATATAACAACCTGGGGCAGAAGCACAAAAACTCATGCCTCAAAAGGACGTACAGAGATTTTACACGAATTTTTACGGTGAAGCACAAAAATCTGTTTTGGGACAGCAACTTTCCCAATCATTACTTCTCTAAAGAAAATAAAAAGGATAAGGAGCGGTTATTACTGAAATTTCAAGACTCATCTAAAAATTTTGGGTTATCTCCCAATAAGTACTTTTCTTTAACGCCTTTAAGTTAGGCATAAGAAGCAAGAAAAAGAATCAAGTGTTCGAAGAAACATTAAAACCAAATTATTGCCCTTACCTCTCTTACTTTTATTTTTAACCTTGGGAAACATATGATTGTTTGGTGGAGAAGCAAGGTGCATGGTCCCCTTTCCCACATCGATTATGTCTCCAAGGAGTTCTAATAGGGACCTTCCAAGTGTAATTTATCCTTTTCCTACACATTCAATAACAAGATAATCAGTAGAAATCATTTTCCCAAGGATCTTTGTAAACACTCCTTCAGCTATTCCAATAGGTAATATTGTAGCATTATTAGCAAGCGATATTTCTTCTCCTCCTTCAGAAAGCCCCCAAGGATTCAAAGATTCATAAATGTCTTTGGGCATAAGACAAAATTCAGACATGATATCACAGCGCGCATGAAAAGTTTCATTGTTTATAGAAATATTTACCGTGGGAAGCCATTCGGAGGGTTCAAAGTTTATTGGAACATAGTTGTGATGCTCTCTAAGCGTATTATAGCAATCTTTCAAACTAGCGGTGCTGGTCTCAAGAGTATTCAACCTAGCAAATATGTTTATGAAGGAAGAATCAGTTTTGCTAGGCAAGTTGTAAGTAAAGACCAATTTCTTTATGGCATTAACAACATCATCCTCATTGCATTGGAGGAAATCTCCTCCCACAATAACATCTAAAGAATATCTATAGCAAAGAGCAATTCTAAGGTAAAAACTGCTAAGGAATAAGCTTTGAGTCATTTTAGGCTCAGTTTTTCATGTAGATCAGAGATTCTAGACCAAGCTTCTTTGAAACTCTCTTTAATTCCTTGTTTAAAAGTGAAAATCATTTCCTCAGGTGACATAGTGATTGGAGCAATGCTAGACATAATGGAAACTTAAGATAGGAACTAATTTTTGTGTGTTTTTGATAAAGAAACAAGCAAACAAAACAAACATAAACTAAGCAAAAAAAATAACAAAGTAAAGAGATTGGTTATGAGGGACTCCCCTTGTGAAGATGTCCTTGACTCCCCGGCAATGGCGCCAGAAAAAAGGTTGTTGGCCCAAAATATATCGAGCTCGTTGGGAACCCCAAGAAGAAGGTATGATGAGCACAACAGCAAGTTTTCCCTCAGTACGAAACCAAGGTTATGAATCTAGTAGGAGCAAGGAAACACCCCAAAGGTGTAGCTAGCTGAACATTGGCAGGGTGTACTATCGGTGCCAGCAGCAACATGGAGACCTGCACAACACAACCACAGAACTTTGCCCCCAACTTTCGATGAGGTTGTCAATCTCACCGGTTTTGCTGAAAACAAAGGATTAAACGTATCGAATGGAAGGAAGTAATAGTTTGCAGAAAGTAAACACAAAACAGTAAATAGTTTGTAAATTGTATGTAAAAGAAAGGACCGGGGTCCATAGTTCACTAGAGGTGGCTCTCCTTTGAAATGGATCGTACGGGCACCTAGAGGGGGGGTGAATAGGTGCTATACCAATTTTTTAATTCTTTTTCAATTTTAGGCTTAGCACAAAGGTAAATTCTCTAGATAAACTAATGTGTGGAATTTCCCTATATGCAAACCTATCTACTAGCGAGTAAGGAGCGAGTGGAAGAGGAACGAGTGAACCGAAGTGAAGCACGCGGAGACACAGGATTTGTTTGACCGCAGTTCCTTCCTTGTTAAGGGAAGTACGTCTGTGTTGGAGGGGTGGGTGGTACTAAGACCACCACGCCACAAAAGGCCTCAACCTGTTCTCCGATGGATCTCGCCACAACAGGCCTGATCCACCTTCCACTATAGGTACCCTTCGAGGCGGGCACCGACGCCTTTACACAACTAGAGGGGCAACAACTCCACAACAACTTGGAGGCTCCCGAAATGACAACAAGCTGCCACAAGAACAAAGTTGTCAAATACAATAACACGATCTAGATATTAACGAGAATACTAGATCAGGGATTTCTCCAAGTGAATGGAGAGGAGTTGAAGTGCTTGATTCTTGATGTTGATGATGAACTTCTCCTCCTTCAATTCCACCAAAGATCAAGACCTTAGTGTGGTTGAAGTGGGAGATCGAGATTTAGAGCTCTTGCATAGGGTCTGGTCAAATTCGAATGAATCAAGAGTTCTGGACGTTGGGGAAGAAGGGGTACTTATACCCCTTTCCAAAAACCAGCCGTTGCACACTTTGGGGGCCGGATTATCCGGCCCAAGTGAGGGCCGGATTATCCGGTCTGGGGAAACTCCGCCCCAGACTCGGAATATCCGGCAGACAATTCGCCCCCTCTCTGAGCATCGTGCCAAGCTTGCCCTTGATCAACTTCTGGGGGGCTGGATTATCCGGCCCTATGCGAAAGCCGGATTATCCGGCCTGGGGAGAAAAACCGCCCCAGTTCGGATTTTCCGGTAGAAAATCCGACCGGATACTGAGCGACGCGCCTTGGTTCCTTTTGCTCGAAAACTGGGGGCCGGATTATCCGGCCCTTGCGAAACCCGGATTATCAGGCCTGGGGAGGAAAAACCGCCCCAGTTCGGATTTTCCGGAAGAAAATCCGCCTGGACACAGAGCGACGCGCCTTGGCTTCCTTGAGAGATGAGGTAGGCCGGATTATCCGGCCCTTGGAGGGGCGGATAATCCGGCCCCCCTCAAGACTTCCTGCACACTTAGCGCACATGAAAAGTCTCCATAGTATTGTTATCTAACACGCAAAACATAGGAAAACATGAAATGCTCTTTCATCCTTAAAATAGATAGCATGCTGGGTGAACAAATTATAGCGGGGCAATTAACAAACATCGAGAAAGCATACAAGCATATACTACTCATCTTGACTCCTTTGAGATTCGATTCAGAATTACAACATTATACATAGACCTCCATCCAACTACATCTATGACCAATAATCCACCTTCAGGTTATCATCCGAACCCCCTCCACTATTAAGTTGCAAGCAACAAATTATTGCATTATGAATTGCGTGTAAAGTAAACAATACGATTGTTCTATGAACAAAGGATTGTTCTTTTCTCCCTAGTAGCAACAACACATCTAGTACCTTAGAGATTTCTGTCACTTCCCCAGATTACCAGAGGCATGGACCCACTATATAAATACTAACTCTTGGAGTTGCTAGCATCTACTTGGCCAAGATAGCTACTAACAACGGAAAGCATGCAAGATCACAAATAACAAAGACATAATAGAATCAATAATCAATCTAAAATAGCATCTCAATAACCATCGGATCCCCGCAAACACAACATGCAAATTACAAATAGATGATCTTGATCATGAACGGAGCTCACAAGATCTAGACATGATAGCACAAAGGACGAGAACCAGCCATCTAGCTACTACATGGACCCGTAGTCCAGAGATGAACTACTCACGCATCACACCGGAGGCTTGCATGATGATGAAGAAGGCCTCCAGGGTGAATCCCCCTCTCCGGCAGGGTGCCGGGAAGAGCTTCAGATCCCTCCCGATCTAGGGATGGAGATGACGGCAGCTACAGACTCTTTCATGGATTTTTGATCGGGTACTTAGGGTTTCCTTATTAGAGGCAATATATAGGCGGAAGGAGAGGCCGAGGGGGTGCCTCGGTCGGCCAGACCACCCTCTGGCATGGGCCAGGCCTGGCTGTGCAACCAGGTGGTGTGGCCAGGCCCCAGCCCCTCTCCGTCTCGTATTCTGGCTCCAAGTGTCCCCCGGTAAAATAATGACTTTGGCTTTTGTCCCGTCTAATTCCAAGAATATTCATTTTTTGACTTCTTGAAACCAAAAACAGCAGAAAACAGGCAGCTGGCACTGTGGCTCTTGTTAATAGGTTAGTCTAAGAAATCATATGAAAAGTACTCCAAAGTGTGGACAAAACACAAGAAAGTAGATAAAACCAAGCATGGAACATCAAAAATTATAGATACATTTGCAATGTATCACCCCGCGAGTCTACCGACATGAACGAGAAGTTGAGGGCTCTAGTTACCTCATCTTGATCTTTGTCGTTGAGGTGGTTCAGTCGAGAGTGCCTTTTGGCCACTGTGAGACTGTTTCCTTCCTAGGAAGATCCAACGATGGAGGAGAGTTTTGCCCAATGGGCACTCGACTCATCTATGGCCTTCTTGTGGACCTTGAGTTGTGCATTCACCGTCTGCTGGCGATTGAACTCCTTGATGAGCATCTAGTGTTATCCCATCAGCAAGTTGCGTGATGCGTCTGGTGGGAGGGGGTTGCCCTGTAGTGCTTCCCTGAATCGTGCCCACCCTGCCTCGTTGAGGGGGATCTGTTGGCGCTCCTTCTCATGGTTGGCATTGGAGTGTTGGGGTATTCACCATTGGAGGGGGAATTGGTGGGAGCTCCATTGGTTGTCCGTCATTGCCGGTGTTTCCTTGATTGCCTTCATTACCACATTTGACGACGGCGCACATGTAGTGGTTGTGGAGGTCGCTGCTCCCGCAACTTTCTGATCCGGAGCCGTAGGAGCCATCCTCCTCCGACGGGTCACACTTATCAGCGTCGAAAATGTTGTTGTTGTCAGAGTCGTAGGTTGAAGCCGATGCGTTGAGCTCGCTGAGGGTGCCGATTGGTGGTGGGAACCACGAGGCTAGTGTAATCGAGGGTGCTGGCGAGTGATCGGGGAAGCGGAGCGTGCCGATCTGGCCGACCTGGAAGTGTAGGCTCCCGATCGTCATGCTGATTCCATCGCCCACGGACTCGAAGTCTGGACGAGTTGCCGACGAGTGGACTGTGAAGTCGAAGGTGCCTAAGAGGAGGCGATTCTCTGCTGCATCAGAGTTGTAGATCACAGTTGATGGGGCCGAGGAAGCCGCAACATCAATACTCCCGCTTCCCACAGATGGCGCCAATTGACGAGGGCTCAACTCGGCAATGCCCATCATTGATGGACTAGGGTTAGAGGAAGTAGGGAGCACTAGAGGCATCAATCGTCTAGCAAACAAGGAAATCAGGGACACGCGGTTTACCTAGGTTCAGGCCCTTGGAAGGGACCCTACTCCTGCTTATCTGCTCTTTGATTATCGAGGAGTCAAAAGTTATGGGGGGTGCGCAGATGTAATCTGGCAGTATGTGAACTATATTTTCAAATCTCCTTCTTGCTACTCCCTCTTGTACTTCAATTATATAGGGAGGCCAGGTCTCGGGGTAACAGGCCGAGTCAGTTACAGATTAGGGTTTTCGCTTCAAATTTCTATCTATTCCTTGCCATGTTCTTCAAGGAGTCGCTTGGGCCTGGGTCACCCGAATCCTTGATGGGCTTCAATCGTCCCACGGGCTCCTCCTAGGACAATCTATATAGGTTAATCCAGGGTACCCGTAGGGAATACCCATGTCAATACTTGTTTTACATACATAACCATAAGTTATTCTTTGTCTTCTTTCTTTTCTTTGATGACCCAAATTCCCTTTTCATTCTTTTCATTCTCATTATATGTTTAAACTGATTTAGCTTGGGTTTTGGGTAAATATTTGAAGGAAGCAACTCCTTTTAATTAATCACCTAGGTATGCCACCTTCTTTTTAGAATCTAGAAGTTCTTTATCTTCTGTTGTAAACTCTTTTCCACAAATATCAAGTTTATGGATAATAGTGGCCATCTTATCTTCTATTTCTAGTATAATGTTTTTAGAGAAAATTTCTTGATGTTCAAAATCTTATTTACTGGGTAGTTCCTTAAAGCATTTATGAATTATTTCCTTAGTAGAAGCAAGTAATGTTATAATATTTTCTACTTCTCTCACTCTTCCCCTATGAGTACCAAAAAATATTCTTAAGTGCCGAGGCTGAACATGTTGGTGATGATAAGACAAAGCCCCCTCCTATAGCTCTATCTAAAGAATTTTTATACCATGGATCCAATTCGTAATAAAAGTAAAGGTTCATATTATCTTTTGCACAAGGATTAGGTTCTTCACTATGAATTTTGTTTATCCTTTCCCAAGCATCTTTTAAAGTTTCTCCAAATTGTACCCTAAAAGAGGTAGTGTTACCTAAAAGAGGAATTTCTTTGTTACTCATGTTCGAAATTAAAGATTACACTATTTTTATGGATCTTTATGTTTTGGTGATATGCAAATTCAAGACAAAAACAAGACAACTAAAAATGCTTTGTAAATCTCACAGTGGTGGAGCCTCCCCAAGATTAGGTGTTTGCATAAAGTTTGTGATTATGGTGCCGGAAAATGTTCTAGCAATTTCCCTGGGGTTTGTAGTGTGCTCCTAGCTTGATGATGATGCAGTTGTTATGTACCTCTCGCAATTCCCCGGCAATGGAACCAGAAAATGTTCTTGATGGCAACAACTCCATGTGTACCAACTCATTTGGACTCCAAGTGTAGAGTGTTTTAGAAAGCGTCGTTTCCCCACAATGGTGACTCGAGGGTTTATATCTAACTCTCAGGGAATTGGCTTAGAGTATATAGTTCTTATCTTGTTTAAGCAACCTACAAAACAAAGTAATTTGCTTGTGTCCCTGATAACCCCCAAGAGCAGGGGATCACTGTAGTACCTCTCAATGTTGAAGTAGGGTATTAATCCGCAGGAGCAAGAAGGAAAAGCTATATATTCTCTTCAAGTGTCACAAGGTTTAGGTGATCATGCATTAAATGATTTTAGGGAACAAGGTGGTTGTTTTAATGCTTGGAAGTGTAATTTAACAAAGCAAGAATGTAAAAGTGTCCCAATCCTCTTCAATTCAAGAGGACAAGACACATGTTTTCTCTTATAGGAATAATGGACATGGGTTCACTCAATCCTCTCTCTCCATCTATGGTGATGATCATGTTATAGATAATAAAAGTACACACAATTTTCATGTTTTAATGGTAACTTTATGGTGGCTACATGTCTTAAAACACATAGTTGAAATAATTACTCCTTTGTGCTGCTAGGTCACTCTTCTAATAAGGCTAGTATTTGGTTATTGGCACACCACACATCATACTTCCCCCTTTTACCCCTATATAAAGGATGTGTGGCTGCATTGTGTCACTCAATACATATGCCACTGTCACTCGGCCACCCATCACCTACATACATCATACTTCTTAATGGAAAACATTCCAAACACTAGTGCAATGGTTCATATGTTGTGTGCATTACCACATCTCTCTCATCTACCTCCACTTGGTGGTGTCAATCACCTCATGACATTGATAAACAGGGCATTTTGTATAGATCAAACCATTACATGCATCATAGAATATTTCCAAAGTGTGACAAACCATAAAAGATCCAACACAACGGTAAATGCATAACAACTATTATCTCATACTATAATATCCACCATAGGAATTACATAGATAGATCCATACTCATGCAAAGCACATCATATGGACTTTAACAATGATCATACATAAAGATATTAGATCAAGTTACCACCACAAACCCATAGTATAGGGGGTGGAATACTCCCTCTTCATCATGGTGATGATGGTGGAGACGTTGGAGAAGGTAGAGATCCCTCCGACGGCGGCTCAAGTAGACTTTCCCCTCCAATATTCAGTGGTTCTAGCTCTATTTTGGTGTTTCGGTGTTTCTATGGTGCCCCCTCGAGGAACTCCCGAGGGGCCCTTTATATAGTGGTTTTTAGGTCATACGAAGGTGGTGGGTGAAAGATCGAAGCGAATCAACGGTCATGGAGGGAAAGGGCATGGGTGGTGCACCCACCCTTACTAGGCATGCCATCTGGGCCCTTTTGGCCCTCCTAGATCATCTGGTGAGTTCCATGTGCCCCAGGTGCTTCTCTTGTTGAGATATTAACGCTCCCAAAAGCCCAGCTCCATTTTACTTTGTTTAGGTCCCTGAAAGGCAAAAATACACAAAACTGGGTTTTCATTTCCTATAGAGTTATAAACCAAGTAAAGGGGATCATTGGTAAATCCCCATAAATCAATGTAAAACATGAATATAACATCATATATGTAGCAATGGGAATTCATAGCAACAAACTACAAAGTTCATTTATGCATTTTACATGCATCAATATCCCCAAGCTTAACCTATGCTCGTCCTCGACCATGAATGTTATAAAACTAACATGTGATTTGGATTTTGGTGTTTGTTTTCACTACCAAGCATCACAAAAAGTTAAACGGTTCAATGCTTAAGAGAATAACAACAAGTAAGCATATCATAAAGTGATACTCCTTATACTGTCATACTTTACAACACACACTACAAGAATCTGGGTGGTTCATGACGATCTGATATCGTCGTGGATGAGGGCTAAAACGTCGTAGATGGACATCCGCGACGGATTCTGCGACAAAAAAAATATGTCACGGACCTCACGTCATAATTCAATCTGTGACGTTTTCTCTGTCTGAAAACGTCACGGCCCATCCGTGACGTTCCTCCAATTTCATCGCGGCAAACTGGACCGGCCTGGCCCAGGACCGGTCTGTCATGACGTTTTTACTTCGTCATGAACGATGCCACATGGCGGACGGCACCGCGAACTCCCGTCAGTGATGTTTGCTGACATCATTGTTGTCGTCTGTGATGTCATTACTATCGGGACGTTTATTTTTCGTCATAACTTGATTCCGTAACCACCACTTCCTTACGTCATCACATCGTTATGACGTCATGCCAGCCCTGACGAATTTTGTTTTGTCGCTGCCGGCCATCGACAGGTCTACACATGATCCATTCAAATGATAACACGTGGGTTAATTGCGGATAAGACGAGGACCAATTAGCGCTAAACATGTATCGTCTAGAAGAAATGATGATCTTATCAGTCTCGTGACGTTACTAACCATGACGGAAATATTTTATAAAGAAACACTAAGGACGTTTATAGGATTACAATACATAATATGACAGAAAATTCTAGGACAAATGTTTCACTCTCGAGAAATGAATACTAGACTCGGAAGGTTCAACTCATGCCAGACACATTTCCACAGATTCACCATATTTCCTGTTGTGGTTCGGACATGTGAGCTAACACTTGTTGTATTAATGCATTTGCCTCTTCTTGTTTCTTCCTCAGGTCTTCTTGTTTCTTCCGCATTACTTGTAGGTCTTCCAAATACTTCAGCCTCTCTGCCTCGCTGGATTTGTTCACCTGCTGCAACTCCTCAATGGCACAGCACAGTTCCACATTACCTGCTTTGTGAGCCTCGAGTTGAGTTTCTAGCTGAGACTTGGTTGGTTTTGAAGTACTTGCAAATGTGCTGATGTTCTTCAGGACAGTTGGCTTTCTTTTGTTCTGAGACATCACAAAGTGCATAGTGTTGGTGGAAGGAATTGCTTCATCCTCTATGCCATCTTCTGGAGGATATGACACCAACTTGCTTTCCACGACTACCTACAAGTTTTAGGAATAGAATAGAATATGAGAAAACTAGCGAGCAAATAATAAGCGCATCGTATATGTGAGGGAAGAAAAGGGAATTGAATTTGACGAAGATGGAAAGTATTATGGATGACTTACAGTTGCTTTCTCGCATATTTTTAGTCAAGCCATTTTCGAGTAGTTCAATGGAGCCTTCCTCCATGTCGCACAAAACCTCGTAGCTGCGAGCACCAATGGCATGAGGGTACTTGACGAGCTGTCTGCTGATCTTGTTTTTTCAGACAGAGCCTAAACAAACAGGGAGCATACAGTTAAGTCTAGCTTAAAGAATTCAAGCAGGAGAAGTTTAGTAAACAAGACATGACCTTGTTTATGGGATCAGACCAAAAATCGACAAGCCTGCACCACTCCTCATTGCTCATGTGTTCCACAGGATATATCCTTGTAAGTTCATTCGCTGGGATTGTCAAAAAACTGTTTCTTCATATGCCATTGATTTCTTGCGTGTCTCATTAACTGCTTGTTACAAGCAAACTGCACATCAGGTAGATAGGGGTCCATGACAAACTTTTGCTGAAATAAAACAAAGATTATCAGATTTCGCATTAACAACAAAAGGAAGAAAGGGACAGCTAAGTGTTATGGAACATATAGAAACTTTTCCATAGTAGTTTGCTCTCACATCTGGCCTCTCCCTGTACTCTTTCCACTGGGGGAAGATAGGCATCTGAGTCCTGACTGTTACTGCACACTCAGTGGCAAACTTGGCAGCAATCACTGGTGAAACTGGTCTAGTTCTTCCTGGAGGAACAACAAGTTGAAGTCTTTTTGTGGGCATGTTGTCAACCACCAACAGAGGATCATCATGCGTAACTGTGTCTCCAAAATGATTATGCCCAAATTCATCTACAAGAATATAATGGTTATGAGTTAGTGTTCTACAACAGTAAATGCAATGAGTATGATTCACACAATATAATGTTAATCGGTTGTAGTAGAGCAAGAACATGATACCTTCTTGATTCCAGTCAAAACGGTCAAATAACCATCCATCACGTTTCACATCAGGCCCCTCGCCTTTGGTAGCTGAACCCTCAGATGCACAGTCCCTTTGGAGAGGTGCACAGTCGCATTAGAGAGGTGCCCGTGCATGGCAAGGCGGGGGCTGCTGCTTCCCCTGGGGACATGCATAGTCGCTTTGGATAGGCGCCCATGCATGGTCGGGCGGGGGCTGCTGCTTGTCTTGGGGAGGTGCCTGCGGATGGTAGGCAGCGGGCTGCTGGCCTAGGGGAGGTGCCCGCGGACACCAGGGATCTGGCTGCTGGCCTTGGGGAGGTGTGTGCTCAGCTTGGGGAGCTTCCCAGCCACCTTGGTCAACTGGTTGCTTACCCTTGGACCTGGTTTTTTGGAAGTTTCTGTGCCTGCACCTTGGCCCACAAAGACGCGCTTCCGAGCAGATGCTAGACCAGCAGGAGCCAACGATGTCCTGACGGCGGCTGTCTTATTGCATTTCCTCTTGTGTGGCTAGAAATTCCATGTGTACCGGTCAATTGGGGATAATAAAGAAGGAACAGATATATGTCAAAATCAGTAAGAAAACAATTCAACACAAGATGAGTAAGGTAAGGGGTCGACCTGCGACTCATTGTCCTCACTGACATCATCTAGGTCTCCAATGATATCTTCCTCCTCTTCAGGATCATAGTTAGATCCAGAGCAGTCATTTCTTGTATTTTTAGGAGAGAATACAGTTGGAGATGCGAAAAGACTTGCAAAGGTCCTAACACCCAGTTGTTGCAAGTGCTCATTGTTTCTCATGATGTTTTCTAGCCGAATTTATTCCATGGGATGCATTTGAGTATCTAACATTAATAAAGAAATCCAAGTCAGCTACAAATTAAACAGGCAATTAAACAAAATATAACGTATGGTGTTGATTGCCCGATAGCAAACATGAGGAGGAAAATGAACATACTACCTCTCTCAAACAAGCAATTTCACAAGCATGGAAAATGAAACACATGAACATCGAGCAGGCTTAAAAGAGCAGAGAACTCACATGCAAGGAGGTTGTTTACTTGCCTGCAGGCGCTATAGTCTTTTTCTTTATGCGCTTCTTGCTGGGAACCTTGTTGGCCTTCCTTGTCGACAAGGAGGACGACGATCTGGCGTGCCTTGACGGCGTGGTGGACGGCGAGGTGGATGGCGAGGAGACATGCATTGTTGGTGGGGTGGACGGTGAGGTAGCATACCTTGACGCTGAGGTTCACGGAGATGAGGAGGACCTTGTTAGCGAGGTGGCAGATGGGTAGGATGGCCAGATGGCAGTGCTCGATGGCAAGGTGGCAGATCCGTGAGCTCGATGGCTTGGTCGGAAACGGGGAAGCTGAGGACAGGCTAGGGTTTGGGCTAGTTCGATGGTTAGATGATTACTAGGGCGGACGGCGGCGGGCGAGGGTACAGCGACGGCCGTGCTACAACGGGCGGGCGGCGGCTAGGGCGGGCGTAGGAGATTTGGATCTGTCTCCTTTCGGTGAGGGGATAAAGAAGGGTTTCCACTAGATTACGTAAATGACCTCAACGCCAATGCATTGGTTACGCTTTGCGGATGGGCTGAACTGTAATATCAACGTGCGATAGTTTTAGCGCACGAGAATTTGGGTGCCCGAAATTTTGGATCAGCGGGAGGACCGAACCCAAAATTTTGGATTCGCGAGACGACGGAACCACAAATTATTGGCTGTTGGATGAGTGGTGTGTGGCTGAAATAAATCAACATTAGGTTTCAAACATTAGGGTTCTTAAGCTAGGTGACCGGTCTTGACAATCTCTTAGTACTAGAGTGTGTGTGGGTCATCAAGGTGTGGCTTTTGAGCCTACATAACACAGATGCATTGATCTGTAGGGACTCCATTTGTGTCAAACAACCATGGTGGTCAGAAAGCCCAGAGTTCCCCTAGAATATGCAACTTCCACATGGAGATGGTGAACCTGCAGTGTGACAGAAGAAGTAGTTGCATCACCTTTCCCAACTGGAGTGTGTGTGGGTCATTAAGGTGTGGCTTTTGAGACTACATAACACAGATGCATTGATCTGTAGGGACTCCATTTGTGTCAAACAACCGTGGTGGTTAAAAAGCCTAGAGAGCCCCTCGAATATGCAACTTCCACATGGAGACGGTGAACCTGCACTGTGACAGAAGAAGCAGTTGCATCACCACACCAACTGGAGTGTGTGTGGGTCATCAAGGTGTGGCTTTTGAGACTCCATAACATAGATGCATTGATCTCTAAGGACTCCGTTTGTGTCAAACAACCATGGTGGTCAGAAAGCCTAGAGAGCCCCTAGAATATGCAACTTCCACATGGAGATGGTGAACCTGCAGTGTGACAGAAGAAGGAGTTGCATCACCACACCCAAGTGGAGTGTGTGTGGATCACCAAGGTGTGGCTTTTGAGACTCCATATATAACACAGATGCATTGATCTATAGGGACTCCATTTGTGTCAAACAACCATGGTGGTCAGAAAGCCCAAAGAACCCCTAGAATATGCAACTTCCACATGGAGATGGTGAACCTCAGTGTGGCAGAAGAAGCAGTTGCATCACCACACCCAACTAGAGTGTGTGTGGATCATCAAGGTGTCGATTTTGAGACTACATAACATATATGCATTGATTTGTAGGGACTCCATTTGTGTCAAACAACCATGGTGGTCAGAAAGCCCAGAGAGCCCCTAGAATATACAACTTCCACATGGAGATGGTGAACCCGCAGTGTGACAGAAGAAGCAGTTGCATCACCACATCCAACTGGAGTGTGTGTGGGTCATCAAGGTGTGACTTTTGAGACTCCATAACATAGATGCATTGATCTCTAGGGACTCCATTTGTGTCAAACAACCATGGTGGTCAAAAAGCCCAGAGAGCCCCTAGAATATGCAACTTCCACATGGAGATGGTGAACCTGCAGTATGACAGAAGAAGTAGTTGCATCACCACACCCAACTGGAGTGTGTGTGGATCATCAAGGTGTGGATTTTGAGACTCCGTATATAACACAGATGCATTGATCTGTAGGGACTCCATTTGTGTGAAACAACCATGGTGGTCAGAAAGCCCAGAGAACCCCTAGAATATGCAACTTCCACATGGAGATGGTGAACCTGCAGTGTGATAGAAGAAGAAGTTGCATCACCACACCCAACTGGAGTGTGTGTGGATCATCAAGGTCTGGCTTTTGAGACTACATAACATAGATGCACTGATTTGTAGGGACTCCATTTGTGTCAAACAACCATGGTGGTCAGAAATCACGGAGATCCCCTAGAATATGCAACTTCCACATGGAGATGGTGAACCTGCAGTGTGACAAAAGAAGCAGTTGCATCACCACACCCAACTGGAGTGTGTGTGTGGGTCATCAAGGTGTTCCTTTTGAGACTCCATAACACAGATGCATTGATCTGTAGGGACTCCATTTGTGTCAAACAACCGTGGTGGTCAGAAAGCCCAGATATCCCCTAGAATATGCAACTTCCACATGGAGATGGTGAACGTGCAGTGTGACAGAAGAAGAAGCAGTTGCATCACCACACCCAACTGGAGTGTGTGTGTAGATCATCAAGGTGTGGCTTTTGAGACTCCATATATAACACAGATGCATTGATCTGTAGGGACTCCATTTGTGTCAAACAACCATGGTGGTCAGAAAGCCCAGAGAACCCCTAGAATATGCAACTTCCACATGGAGATGGTGAACCTGCAGTGTGACAGAAGCAGTTGCATCACCACACCCAACTGGAGTGTGTGTAGATCATCAAGGTGTGGCTTTTGAGACTACATAACACAGATGCATTGATCTGTTGGGACTCCATTTGTGTCAAACAACCATGATGGTTAGAAAGCCCATAGAGCCCCTAGAATATGCAACTGCCACATGGAGATGGTGAACCTACAGTGTGACAGAAGCAGTTGCATCACCACACCCAACCGGAGTGTGTGTGGATCATCAAGGTGTGGCTTTTGAGACTCCATAATACAGATGCATTGATCTATAGGGACTCCATTTGTGTCAAACAACCATGGTGGTCAGGAAGCCCAGAGAGCCCGTAGAATATGCAACTGCCACATGGAGATGGGTGAACCATTGTGACAGAATCAGTTGCATCACCACACCCAACTAGAGTGTGTGTGGGTCATCAAGGTGTCGCTTTTGAGACTCCATAACACATATGCCACTATAAGGAATGTGCTAACTGGTGACCCCAAATATTGGTCATAGAATGGTCATAGTAATTCATCTATGATCTTTCTATGACCAAAAACAGTAGGTCACATAGCGAGGGTCACTATAGACAGCTAACGACCTTTTTTGAATTGGTCATGGACTACTATGACCAAAATAGATGGTCATAGTGTCCATGACCAAAATTTTGGTCATGAAATTCTAGCTTGTCCACATAAGCATCCGACGTGGAATATGACGTGGCAGCAGTTTCAGCCCAATCCAGTTTGGTGCTTTATATGGGCCAGACCCAAATTCTAGTCTTTTTCTAACCATACTATCCTTTTATTTCATGGGCTAAGCCCAAAACTTAAGCCCGCATATTTTTATTTCTAGCATTTTCCTTGGCCCAACAATTTCATTTTTTTTCAATTTTATTTCACAGCATGTCCCACAATTCAGATGGGTCCCACCTGTCAGTACTAATTTCATACTTCGTACCACAGATCAGTTATAAATTCCACACAGGTCACGCTTATCAGTTATTATTTATGCAATAACCAGTAATTTGATTCAAACAAAGCCAATAAAATCATAATAATTCATATAGCAGCGAAATAAGATAGATTACAACCATGTCATCAGGTACTCGGCAATCAAAATACTCGATCCGTCCCAAAAAGTACGTCACATGTTCTATACAATTAAAATTTACAAAAAATTCCTGCTGATGTTAGAGTGGCCATCACAGTTAGCTCACTAGGAGTGGTGACCGAAAGGAGCAGAAGAAGCTCGGGGAAGTGGCGGGCAGCAGCAGCTCAGATATGTGGACTCCTAGGCAGTAGCTCCGGCTGGACTGCAGACGACAATAACCAGGGTAAGCGACGACAAGCCAATTCCTCCATGGCGTCATCCATGCTCGATGGCAAGCCACTCCCATCTGTACAAATAAAGCCAGCATTACAGCCTGAATCGAAAAGAAATAGACATCAAATACGTACTAAGTACTACTAACAGAAATCGAGAGCAATATATCTAGAGTTACTTCTTATTCACTTGCAAATATTTCTGCATCCATTCATAGACAGCAGCTATGCTGCATCCATTCATTTTAGACAAATTACAGAAATCGAGAGCATTACTATTAATTACTACACAAAGTTACATAAACCGAGAGCAGTACTACAGAAATCGAGAGCAGCACTACTAATTACACAAATATTTCTACATCCATTCATAGACAACAGCTATGCTAAATCAAGAGCAGTACTACTATTTACATAAATCAAGAGCAGTACTACTAATTAAAGAAATAGACAACAGCTATGTTGCATCCATTCATTTTAGACAAAGCACTGAAATACATGAAAACCAGGTTTATTTTCTGGTATAATCACACATAAGCAAGTCACATTAAGGCTACAAGTATTTCTCTAGGTTCTCATGTGATCTTCTCATTAGGTTAAGTGTATTTAACTTGCAAATGTACACGCATATGCATCAAATTGGTTTCATCTAACTAAAGACACCCTGCATTTAACCCTATATGTGATTGTTCATAAATAACAAAACTTCTTATTCACTTAGATTAACACATCATATTATCAAATGCTCTTTGGACAAGACGGATGCAATTTATTGTACAAGCAAGAAGAGAGTACTCACGGCAAGCTTCCTTTTGTACATACACATCATAAGGAAGTAGTGCAGTTCAAGGGCAGAAAGTTTCAGTGACTGAAAGTACAAGCAAATTGGAGTACAGTTCAGTACTTGGAGTACAACAGCACAAGCAACTACTCCATGAACATGTTTTTGTTAGCTGTAATGAACAACTACTAAAACACAAGCAACTACTCTAGGTACTCTAATGGGAAAATATTTGACAGATGGACTCACGGTGGCTCGAGCTGGTGAACCACATCAATCACCACAGCGAAATGAGATGCATGAATGGGAAGGCAGAGGAGGAGGGGGTACCGTCCTTGGCAGCCATCTACTCGAGGAACTGGACAAGCCACCTGTAACTAAAGGAGTCCGGGTCGAGCACCAGCTTGGTACCGCACCTGTATAAAAAAATGAGGGAAGTTTAGTAGCTCGACGAATGAATGACATGAAAGTTTAGCAGTTGCAGTTCTATTTGAAACTGAAGCAATAGATCGAGTACTCACGCCTCATTGGTAGGATTCAATTCTATTTAATACTTACAACATACATAGACAGTGCGACATATTTATCACTTACCTATGGCTAAAATGACCCAAAAGGAGACGTCCATGCCAATGTTATTTATCACAGGATATATGCAACAAGATAGCAAACTTCTGCACCAAAGGATATATGCAATAAGATAGGAAACTTGCCAGATTATGAGCATATACACTGAGAGCATATACATTTATGTGTGCTATTGACAATTGGACCCTGAACATTCACTTAGACTCATGCACTAGAAGAGAGATACATGGTACATACTACACGGAGTAGAACTTTCAGACTACATGGAGGCAAACTGAGAGCATCATGGAGTGCACAAAGTTAATTAGACATAAATCGGAATCAGCACATGAGTGGATTGCCAAAAACATTCAAATTTCTGTACTTTTGATACTGATTAACACATGTCACATTTCTGTATTTTCACAAGTAAGGTTTCATTAGCTTTTTAAGACAAGTGAGACAAAAGAATGCTCTCTACCCAAAAGCAGGACTAGAACCAAGTGTTCCATATCCCGGTCACGCATTTAGCAAAGAAGACAGCTGAATTCAATTTAGAATAGGTATATTTTTCATCACACAAGCAGTTTGATGTTGCAATCAGAATGTAAGAGATATAAAAAAATCACTATGTTAGAGGGTAAATTTTCATTGTGCTTTGATGTTGCAATCAACACGTTTTATCAAGATACAACTCAATACACAGAAATCGAAGAATAGACAGGATAGTAGAATAATAATTTCAGATAGAACCGGTTCAAATATATTTGTAGACAAATTTTGTAGGATGTCTAGGACAAATCAGGGCCAAAGTTTCAAACATAATTATAGCCAGGCTCAATGTTACACCATATCCAGCAAAGGAATAACATGGAGAAATCTCACGTCAAGTTACATAGCTAGCATGGATTCAAAATTAGAGAATCTACTAGGACACGGAAATCCCAGTAATGTTCGCATGGCCTAACTGATCCTAGAACACCTAAAATGGGGTGGACGAATTGAGAACCTCACCGAGTGAGGAGCATTGTGTGATGACCACGACCTCCTCCCGCAGGAGCCCAGCGGCGGCGACCAGGTCCCTCACCGTGCGAAACGGTAGCACAAGCTCGTCCATCACTGGAACGCCACCATGGCTCCAGTACCTGCAAACGAAACTAGGGAGAGCGGATTAAGGTTCGATGGGGAGAAGCTTGTGCTTGCAGGGGAAGATAAGGGAGGGGGCTAGGCAACTGGCAGTGGTAGAAGGATGGGATATTGAGGAGATAAGGTAGGGTATTGATGAGAACTAACCATTGTTGGCTTGCAGCGGGTACGGGGCGTGGTGTGGATGGCGGCGGCCACCTCCGCGATGAACTCGTCGCCTTGCTCCTCTCCTCAGATGGCTGAGGAGAATCGCTTCCGGAGGTGGACGTGGAGGCGGGAGTTGACTAGGGGAGGAGCCGGTCGAGGCGCAGACGCAAGCGGAGACATCTCGACAGCCTTTCACGGTGATGCCGGTCGCTGAGACTATTCGTCACCACCCGCTGCTAGGGAGCCGCCATCCCATGGACTAGGGTTTCTATTAGAGGCCCGGGTTGTTGGTTCCATGAGGTGTAATAGAGAGAGGGGAGGAGAGGGTTACAGGGAGAGGGTCGGCGCGACAGGGATTTGCCTGAGTTGGGCGTGATCTAGGCCGGCGGCAGAGGTGGGGGAAAGGGGAGGAGGAGGTGGTGGAGGTGGAGGAAAGGGCATGGACTAGGGTTCTGTTCCGGCTATAGGCTATAGCTCTGTTCGACGGGGTGCTCGGCACCAGATTTCTTTGCCGTGTGGTAGGCTAGGTAGGCCCAATATCAGATTCATTTGGCGCCGCGCAAAAATCCATCGTGGGAGCGAAATTATGTACGTTGGACGCGGTTACATAGATGGCTGATATTTGTTTTGGTGGGGATCCGTGGGTTGGACGATTGTGTCTTCTGATTGGCTAGCTCTACACTGCGGGTGATCCGAGTGCTAAAAACAGGGCGCTTTGTGAAGCAACCACCAAATTCATAATTTAAAATATGTTCTTTTCTAGTCATCCCATGTGTTGTTTCCTAGTCAGCGTGAAAATGTGGGTCCTATATGTCAGTAGTATGTTTCAAAACTAGTATTATCTGGACACATAGACGAAAATTGACACCTAGACGTGACACGTGGACATGACACATAGGCCAAACTGCTTAGTTGGCAGCCTAGTTGTTTGAATGAATCATGCATTATCATAACGACCATTGGTCGTAGTCATCCAAAATTAAGATCATGAACCAGCGATATCTATATTATGACCAACTAGTATAAGCAAGATATGACCTTCCTGCCAAAAAAGGTCATAATTTTTCAGGGTTTATACCCTCCCAAATGGCCTACAACCAGTTGGTTCGAAATGGTCATAGATATTTGACCAAAAAACTCAGGGTCGTTAAGAAAAGGTCACTAGTCAACACATTTCTTGTAGTGTGCATTGATGTGTAGGGACTCTATTTGTGTCAAACAACCATGGTGGTCAGAAAGCCCAGCGAGCCCCTAGAATATGCAACTGCCACATGGAGATGGTGAACTTGCAATGTGACAGAAGCAGTTGCATCACCACATCCAACTTGCGTGTGTGTGGGTGATCAAGGTGTGGCTTTTGAGACTATATAACACAAATGCATTGATCTATAATAAAACTGAAAAATCCAGTGTGGCAAATAATAAAATCCCCCGTGTGGGACCCACTCATCATGCTGCTGCTCGCTTAACCCACCCTAATCCCCACCACTTCGCACCAAATCCCCTCCCTCCCCGGTAACCACCAAATCCCCTCCCTCCCCGGCGACTACCAAATCCCCTCCCTCCCCAGCGACCACCAAATCCCCTCCCCCTTCCCCAGCGATGGTGGCGGCAGTGGCGGCTGTAGGCTCACCGCTAAGGCTCCTCGAACTATGTCCATGCATCTCTACTATCGCGCATCTGTGTTCGATCTAGGTCACCACGTATGTGCTCTAGGTCACCGGCGACGGGTCTAGGCCCTAGGTAAACACTCGATCTTGGTCTAGGCCCCAGGTAAGCACTCGATCTAGGTCTAGGCCCCAGGTAAAGACACGATATAGGTCTAGGCCCTAGGTAGGATGAACTGTGAAGAATGTAGGTTATGCGGCATTAAGGCTAGGAAGATACATGCGCAGGTTCTAAAATTGTTCCTACTAGCACTAACTGTACACATCGCATCCCTGTTCTATCGTAGAAATAGTCGTCCTTAGACTTCTTAATGATCTTCAGATGAACCACAAGGTGCTGAACCCCGAAAATTTGGAAGTTATTGCGCAAAACATCATGGCGACAGTGCCGAGAAATTGCAAGCGCCAACACAATGTTCCATCTTATGACGAGGTGAAGCAACCTGTAGCCAAGAAAGCTGAGAAACCGAGGGACCTTACTAGAGGTTAGAGTCATTGACATTGGCTTAAATTTACAGTCATTCTTACGCCGCTATAGATTACTTTCTAATGTATTCTTTCTCGGTCCATCGATGAAGGGCGGGGAGGACTTCGACGATTACTGCGTGTTTGGAAACGACATGAATTGACTTCAAACCAAACTGCGTATCTCATAGTAATTTCAGGACACAAGACACCTATACCGCACTATGTGTGCAAGATGAAAAAGTGAAATGTCATCCCTAGGAAGGCGAATATGGTAAACTTCTGAGATTTGACTCTTTAAGGGCGTGTTTGTTTCAAAGGAATAAATCCTACAAAATTCCTATGCATAACTTTCCTACACTACAATCCTATAGGATTTTCAAACAACATGTGAGACCTCTTGGAAAGATTCCTACGTGTTTATGACATCTATGACATATATTTAAACTTATAAAATTACCTGCGTTTTTCCTATGGTGCATTTTTCAAATAGCTTGTCTTACCGATTCCTGCATTTTTCATTCCTGTAGGATGCTTGTTGTCAGGTCATTCTATTCCTGCACTTTTCCTATCCTAGTGTTTTACAAATCCTTTGAACCAAACGAGCCCTAAATCTAGTTATGCACATTAGACTATACTTCAACAACTAACTTTATGCCTCACATCTATTACTTTTTAGCTAGGTACAACAATGCCCCACCTCAACAGGTATCTGCCGTTGGAGATTCCTTTCATATTCGTAGATCATGTAGGAGGTAAGCATGTTCAGTTCATCCAAGGCAGGAATGATGTTGCCCAAATGGCAAGCAACTGGTCAAAGGTTGTCGAGGCTGCTTGAATCAAAAAAGGGATTTGATCGTCTTCACCTTCTTCGAGGAGCTCATGTCTGGCTTCATGTGTCATGTAGATCACGTGAAATGAGGGTACATAGTACCTGTGACGAGGGTTTAACTCATCAATGCCCATGGTTATGGACTTGGGTTTTGGAGAAGGAGGGAGCGCTGGAGACATCTATCGGCTAGCAAACAAGCACACAGGGGACAAAGGATTTACCCAGGTTCAGGCCTCGTAGAGGTCCCTACTCCTGCTTGTCTGCTCGTGGAATTATCGAGGGAGTCGAAAGTTACAATGATGCGCAGATGCAATCTGGCGAGGGTTGTGGAAACTAGGGTTGCGTGTGTCCTCCTCGCCGCCCCCTTCCAGCCTTTATATAGATAGGCTAGGTCTCAGGTAGCAGGTCGAGTCGATTACAAGTTAGGGTTTTCCCCTTCAAACTTTCTATCTTTAGCTTCTTCTTGTCCTTCAAGCAATCGAGAGTCCGTAGGTTACTCGAGTCTCTCTATCCGGACCTTGGCGACACCGTGGGCCTGTATGTATTTGGACCGTATATACCAAGCTCGAGTACCTACAGGGTATATCCATGTCAGTAGCCCCCGAGTGTCCAGTGGAATCGTAGATTCGACTAGGGACTTTTGAAGCCTTCGAGTGCCTGAATGAGTACTTTTCGATTGCTTTTATTTGTGTCATAGGGATTGTTGATATACGTGCCTGATATAGCTAAAGTATCGGTATCAGTTAACCACCTTAGGGTGAAACAACGCAATCTACTCAGATTCGAGTCCCCGGACTCGAATCCGGAAAAGTGCTGGTGTAATTCGACTCAGGCCGCGGAGGTCTTACAGGAGTCGAATTCCAGCTATATGGGTGTGAGCACTTGACGCGTCCATCAAGGCATGTTCATCGTGCCTATGGGCATGGATATGTTTCTGGTAGTGCGCAGTTAAATGCGTTGCCAGGCCTTATTCAGGTCTTACCTTCACGCCATAGGCGCGGCATCCGAATTTTATCATCGCGGAGATGATTCGGGTAACCCAGGAGACGCAGTCTCTTTGTAGGGGAAAAATTATGAGGCGGTGTCGCCATGAGTTTCGAGTGTGGATGTTATCAACACACAGTTTTTTGTTCAAATAATCATAGGGTGCGTGACCAGCGCTCCCTATGGGAGTAGCCCCCGAGTGCCTGGTTGAGTCGAAGACTCAGGCAGAGACTAAAAACTTTTGCGACTGCTGTCGTCTTTTGCTTGCTTGTTCAGTTGATGACCTAGGCAGGTACTAAAACACTTTCGTGACTGCTGTCGTCTTTTGCTTGCTTGTTTCAGTCGATGACTCAGGCAGTTAAAATATTTTCGCGACTGCTGTCGTCTTTTGCCTGCTTGTTTCCGGCGCTCCCTATGGGAGTAACCCATGTTCATAATCGAACTGTGTTTCGAGTGGTTGGGTTTGCTTTTTGTGATTTTCCATGTTCCTGCAACAAGAAAAATAAAAGTAGTAGGGGGCGTGGCCAGCGCTCCCTATGGGAGTAGCCCCTGAGTGCTTGGTGGAGTCGAAGACTCCAGCAAGGACTAAAAATAGTCGAAGTTCTCCATTGCATAGCCTTTGGTGACGTTAGTGCTGACGCTTGTATGACCTTAGTTGCCCGCGTGAGCGATTTTGACGGGACGTGATGAGCTGTGGGTCCCACTTTCTGACTTTGATTTGACTGGGCGTGCGTAATCTTATTTTTAACTGTGCCTCCTCGATTTCCGCGCGTAATGGTAGAAGTGGGGGGACGGTTCACGCTGCCTCTTCTCCACGTGTCCTACGCGATGCGTGCCACGCGTCCAATAGGGTTTTTGTCAGCCATTGGATTGCATCTTCCAGGGGTTAAGTAGCGATTCCGCGGCGTTAATTTCCCATCTGTGTTCTTTCTTCCTTGCTGCCATCGCCATTGCCCTTTTCTTTCCTGCTTTTCTCTGCGCCCATCTTCTCCACGACGCTGGACCAGCTCCGTTCGTTCCCCAGCTATTTTCTTTGCTCTCATCGCCGCCGTGCAATGGGGAAGAAGAAGGGAGGTGCTACAGCTGATTCCACGGCCACCCTCGCTGCAGCGAAGAAGAGGGGTGGCTCCGCTGCTGCGGCCACCAGTGCCGCCGCTGCCGGGAAGAAGAAGGTTGCGGGTACCCGCATGACGAATGGCGCATGGCGCCCCTCTATCATCAAGGCGTCGGATCTCCGTCTTCTTCGCCAAGACGGAGTGATTTCTGCATCAGTCGCCGATTCATGCGTCCCCAGCGGTGAGACCGTTCCTGTGCCTCCCGCTGGTTATCGAGTGATGTTTCTTGCATTCATCATTCGCGGTCTTTCCTTGCCTCTTCACCCTTTTCTTCGGGGTCTTCTGTGTTTCTATGGGCTCCAGCTCCATCAGCTGTCCCCAAATTCTCTCCTCCGCACTTTGGTCTTTTCAAACGCATTTTTAAATTGAAGCGTCAGTCCGCATCTGACTCTTTAGTTTATGACGTAGGTGGTTGCGGGATCCATGTTGACCCATCCGCCACCTACTTCGATATCAAGATCACCAAGTCCGTCCAGGGATGGAGGGACAGATGGTTTTATGTGCGCGACCAGAAGGCCAAGGACGAGCACTTTGGACTCGCGCCCTTTGATCCCGCGACTCCCTGCAAGAAGATGCGTTCTTGGAAGAACGTGATCATGCCTTCCGAACTCGCGGAGACAGACGTGTTATATCAGCGCGTCTGCGACCTCGAGAGTCGCATAGGCGCAGAAGAGGGAGGTTGCGCCCTTGTCAGGACTTGGCTGCGTCGTCACCTCCAGCCTCTCCAGGCCAGGGTCCATCCCATGTTCCAATGGGGTAGCGCTGATGATCCCACTCGTGTGTCTGCCGATGGCATGTTCGCGAGTGAGGTAGATAAGAGGGTGCGACTGGTCACGAAGTATACCCTCAAGGATGTGCTTCCGAACGAGCCAGTCATTCCTCTTTCGATGCTTCGAATCCTCCTCCTGAGGTATGGTTGTGCTACGTAGTAGCGTATTTTCTCGATTGCGTCTTCTGTTGCTTATCTGTTTTACTTTTTGTATGCAGGAGTGGGCGGTGTCGCCTTGCATGCCTCCCCTCCCTGAGGGGATCATTCCTCATGAAGCTTTGGAAGAGGACCAGTCTGAGTCGACTGTCCCTTCCGATGTGGAAGAGGAAGCCCCCGAGTTCGAGAGTCCGGATACTCGCAAGCGTTCGCGTAGCGAGGATTCCGACGCATCGACTCCTTCTACTCCAGGAGGCGCGGCTGTTGGTGCAGAGTCGCCAATTCCCGCCATTCCTGTGAGGGCTGTGGCACCGTCTTCTCGCAAGAAGATGCGATTGCCCAAGGAGTCTTCGTCGGAGTCGACGGAGGCCACATTTGATCTTGATAGATTTGACTGGTAAGTTTGCTAGTGCATTCGCTCGTCACTTGTTTTCTTCTTGTTGGCTTTTCCCTGGAGTTTTCGTTTTCTGAGTGCGGATTTTGTCTTGCAGTCAAGAGGCGTTGTCATCTTCTGGTGACGTCGAATTTTTGAAGGAATCAGGAGTCGTGACCTCAAAGGCCAAGATAGAAGTCGAGCGTGCTCCTTCTCCTCCGGCAGCGGCCCACTCCGGGCACAATTCTTCGAGCTCTCCTCACGTAGGGGAGCATCGAGTAGTAGCTCGGATGATGGTTCATCAATCTTCTTCGGAGTCGCTGGAGGACCATGTAAGTATATCTTTCTCTCTCTTTTTTTATAATTTGGCAGTCAACGCCCTTTGTTGCCTTCTGCTGACTCCTTGTTTTGTGCGACAGCTCCTTGTAAAGGAAGCCGCACAGGTGGTGGAGCAAGTGATGGTGATAGGTCACCAGCATGCGATGCTGGAGAAGCGCCACTGCGTGGTTGAGAGTGAGTGTTCTATACTTGTTCTTGTCGCCTTCTCTGTATTTTGGTATAATCGACTGACAGCCAAATTTTTGACTGCCCTATAGCTGAGCATAATGCTTTATTGCGTGATGTCGACACGTTGGAAAAGACTCTGGCCGCAGCTGTGAAGGGGCGCGACGAGGCAATCGCGGCTCGTGATGAAGCCCAGAAGCGCGAAGAGGATATGCGTGCCTCCTTTGCGGCCAGGGAGAAGTTGTTCGAAGAGCAACTGTTCTCAGTCGCCAAGGCCCTCTCAGGTACCTTTACTTGGTGGATATTTTATTGATGTTCTTCTCTTCCTTTGTAGCGCCGGTGGCATTAGAAGTTTGACCCGTGTGTGTTTTTTGGTGTAGATGCTGGTGGCTTGAGTTTTGATCCACGATTCCTTGGTCGCGATGACGCTCTGGCAGGCGCGGTATCTGCGGTCGAAGACCGTAGCACCGCTGTCCAAAATATGTTGTCCAAAGCTAAGGCCACCCTCAGTCGCCTCCGGGAGGAGCTGATGCCGAAGGCGGAGCTGGTCGACAATGTGGAGGAGCTGGTGGAGTCACTCGCTGGGGGTGTGCCTGCCACGTATAAGAACTCCCTCCGCGCAGCTGGCACGACCATGTCGCTAGACATGGTGCAAGCCCACGGGGTCGAAGTGGATCCCTCGGCGGTGTCAAAGACAATGCCTATTGGCGCGGATGGTCATCAGGTAGTGTTCGCTCCCTTTGCAACTGCCTGTGCCAAATATGGCCATTCCTTGATAAACACCATTGCCAAGTATTCGGAGGAGCTCAATCACGCAAAGAAGACGGCGAAAACTTCGGCCTCAGGGGCCGGCGGAAAGTTAGTGGCATCTGATACTGCCACGGACTTGATGAAGCCCCCGAGGTCCTCGAAGTCGAAGAAGCCAGTTGCTCCGTAGTTAGTTTCTTGTAATAGCTGATGAACTTGCTCTTTTGATTGGAGATCATGCCTGTTGGCGAATGTGGTTGTACATACTTTTATTGATCCTGAATGCACCTGTTACTTTTGACTTTTGAGTTGGTCGCCTTATTTTGCTTCTGGCTTGATTTTTGGTAGGGTACGTCAAGTGGCCCTGTGGGGGGAACCCCGGACTCGCCATCTCTTGAGGATACAATGGCACCACCTTGCTCCAGAGTAGAGGAGCTTTCCTTGCTTTCGCGACTTTGTGATCGCGTTAAGCCGCTGGAGCGTGAGTTGCCTGTGATCCGTGGTAGCGCAGACGTGTGGAAGTCAAAGGCTGAAAAAGCCGCCGCCCGCGAGCAGTATCTGCTTGGCGAGGTGACGCAGCCGGGCGACCAGTTTAAGTGTTAGTTTGCTCATCCTCGTCTTTTCCTTTGTAGTTAATCGCAATGGTACGTTGTACTCATGCTGTTGATGTTGCTTCGTGTAGTTGTTAGCGCACGCCGTCCGCAGGAGGAGAGGTATAGGATTGCCGTCCGCCTTCATGATCTCACCCAAGAGCAACTTCAGGAGAGTGGATACTTCTAGGTAGATCGTGATCGTGCGACTGCGTTAGCGACCCTGCAGGATCGTGCCTCGCGAGTGCTGCTCTTTCTAAAAAAGTCGCAGTCGTGTTTGAAGAACATCTACCGGGCGATGTTCCCATTGGATGATACTCCATCAAGCCTGCTGGCCCTGCTGATGAAATTTCAAGATATGTCCGCGGTTCACGAGTGCATGAGGCAGCAGCTGGTGGCTGGTGCCAAGGCTGCGCTCTCCGTGGTGCGTTTGCACAGGCCTGACGTGGATGTCGCCGCCATTGCATCTGGGCCACCGGTGCCACCAGCAGGATCTTCCTGGAACATGGTGCCACACTATCAAGCGGTGGATCGTCCAGCCGAGGAAATCGTCGACTTCTTCGAGGAACAGACTAATGTTCTTCCGTTGCAAGGGTAGCCAAATATGTATCCTGCATATAAGTGTACTGGTGTTGTAAAGCTCATATATATTTGTAGATAATTTATTGTTGAATGTATACAAATAGCTTTATAAGCGTAGGGTGCGTTGCACTTGTGCGAGTCCTTTTCGTTAGCCTGGTCATCTTTGTGTCTTTCCCCTGTCAACCTATCAGCTGCGTGGCAGCTGGGTTGTGTTTGTGTTAAGGGGTTCGATTGATGTGCCAGCTACTCAGGATGTCGCGTTATTGTTCGAAGAACATATGTAGATAGGGTGGCGCAGCCCCCGAGTATGAAAGTTGACAAAAGAAAAGAGAGCACGGAGTTTTGGGGCACTTAGCTTTTATTTATTCGGAGAACAGTACGTAGTATAATGTGCGGCTGAATAGCCTTATTTGCGATGCAAAAGTAAAGAAGAAACGACTAAGGGTAGAAGCGTCGCAGTTGTGCGACGTTCCAAGGGTTGGAGTATGCGACTCCTGTCTCTAAATCTTGAAGGCGATAGGCGCCACCTGGGATTACTTCTGTAATCACGTACGGTCCTTTCCAGGGGGACTCGAGCTTGAGATGCCCCTGCTGCTTCAGTCACAGGACCAGGTCACCTTCGACGAAGGATCTTGGGCGAAGCCTTCTGCTATGGTAGTTGCACAGGTTCTGCTGGTAGATCGTAGATCTTTCTACAGTGATTTCTCTTGCTTCGTCAAGGAGGTCGACGGAGTCTTCGAGTGCGAGGGATGACTCCTTCTCGCTGTAGGCGACTACGCGTGGCGCTCTGTACCGTACCTCGGCGGGTAATATTGCCTCTGCTCCATGTACCATAAAGAATGGTGTGTAGCCGGTGGCGCTGTTTGGAGTTGTACGCAGGCTCCAGAGTACGGATTGCAGTTTGTTTGGCCAGCAGCCCGTGGCTTGTTCGAGTGGCCGGAGGAGTCGCTTCTTGATGCCGCTGCAGACGAGCCCGTTTGCCTTTTCCACCTGACCGTTGGTCTGCAGGTGTGCGACTGAGGCATAGCTGATGTTGATCCCCAGGTTCTCGCAGAAATCTTGGAACTCCTTGGATGTAAAGTTCGTTCTGTTGTCGGTGATGATGCTGTGTGGCACGCCGAAGCGGCAGACGATGGAGTCGAAGAACTTGAATGCGTTGTGCCCTGATTGCTTGGTCACTGGCATGGCCTCGATCCACTTGGTGAACTTGTCGACTGCGACCAAGAGGTAGACGTAGCCTCCTTGCGAGGACCTTGGAAGTTTGCCGACCATGTCGAGTCCCCACTGGGCGAAGGGCCAGGCCAATGGAATAGGCCGTAGTTCTGCACCTGGTGCGTGTGGCTTGTCCGCGAATCGCTGACAGGCGTTGCACTTTTGGACTATATCCTTGGCGTCGCGCATGGACGTGGGCTAGTAAAATCCAGCTCGTAGAGCTTTGGCGACGAGGGCGCGGCTGCCGGCGTGGTGCCCGCAGGTCCCTTCATGGATGTCGAGGAGGACTGCTCTTCCATCGGCTAGGGAGACACATCGCTGTAACACGCCTGTGATGCTGCGTTTATACAGTTCATCGTTGATAACAGCGAATGCCTTGGAGCATCGCGCGATGTGTCGTGCATTTGTCGGGTCGTCCGGTAGGCGCTTGCTGAGGAGGTACGTAATGTATGGCTGCGTCCAGGATTGTTCGATCATCATGACGCTCATTGGTCCCTCGAGTCCTGTGTCGAGCTCCAAATCATCGATTGTTGTTGGCTCATTGGGTGGCGTAGCCCCCGAGTCCGTTGATGCGCTTGTTTTCTTCTCTGCGGCCTTTGGCTTGATGGAGCGTTCACATATGCGCTCGAGAAATACCCCAGGTGGTATGGGTGCGCAGGTGGAACCTATGTTGGCGAGTGCGTCCGCCTCCTCATTGCTTTTGCGACCTATGTGTCGCAACTCGCAGCCATCGAAGTCTCCTTCAAGTGTGTCGTAGAGGCCGTGGTATGCGGTCATGTTGTCGTTTAGTGCGTCGCACTCGTGCATTGTTTGGTTTACGACCAGCTTAGAGTCGCCATATATGATTAGCCTCTTTGCGCCGCAGGCTTTTGCCATCCTCATCCCGTGTAACAGGGCCTCGTATTCAGCCTCGTTGTTTGAGGCTGTGAACTGCATTCGCAGGACGTACTTCAGCTTGTCCCCTTGAGGCGATGCCAGTATGACACCTGCTCCTGCTCCATCTTTTCTCTTGGACCCATCGAAGTGCATTGTCCAGAGGTAGGACATGTCTGGCTTGTCCGGGAGTTGGTTTTCCATCCAATGTACGAGGAAGTCCGGGAGAACTTGCGACTTGATTGCGCCGCGCTTTTCGTATGTGATGTCTTGTGGAGACAGTTCGATTCCCCAAAGCGCGACTCGCCCTATGGCGTCAGGGTTATTAAGGATATGTCCCAATGGGGCGTCGTTGACTACCACGATTGGGTGTTCCTGGAAGTAGTGGCGCAGTCGCCGGGCGGTCATAAAGACGCCGTACGCCAGCTTCTGATAGTGCGGGTACCGCTGTTTTGTTGGCGTGAGGACCTCGTTGAGGTAGTATACCGGGCGTTGTACACCGTGGACCTTGTTTTCCTCGGCCCGTTCGACGACGAGCACTGTGCTAACCACTTGGTTGGTGGCGGAGATGTATAGCAGTAGTGGTTCCCTTTCTCGTGGAGTTACCAATACTGGCGAGGTGGATAGCAGGGGCTTGAGGTCTTTGAATGCTTCTTGCGCTTCATTGGTCCACTCGAATTTGTCGGTTTTGCGGAGGAGCTGATAGAACGACAGCGCTTTTTCTCCCATTCGACTGATAAATCGACTGAGGGCCGCGATTCACCTAGCTAGTTGCTGAACGCCCCTTATATTCTTTGGCTTCTCCATAGCCAGTATGGCCTTTATCTTTTTCGGGTTTGCCTCAATCCCTCTCGCGGAGATGAGATACCCGAGCAGTTGTCCAGAGGGTACGCCGAAGGCGCATTTGTCCGGATTGAGCTTTATCCGGTAGCAATCGAGATTGGCGAAGGTTTCGTGCAAGTCGTCGATTAGAGAGGCCTCTTTCTTGGTCTTGATTACTATGTCGTCGACATAGACTTGGATGTTGCGACCAAGTTGCTCCTTGAGGCAGGCCTGCATGCACCGCCGGTACGTGGCTCCTGCATTTATTAGCCCGAAGGGCATTGTGTTGTAGCAGAACACGCAGAAGGGCGTTGTAAACGCGGTCTTCTCCTGGTCTTCCTCCTTCATTCGAATTTGGTTATAGCCTGAGTAGGCGTCGAGGAAGCAGAGGCGCTCGCATCCAGCAGTGGAGTCGATGATTTGATCGATCCGTGGTAGCGGGAAGTGATCTTTTGGGCAGTGCTTGTTAAGAGAAGTGAAGTCCACGCACATCTGCAGGATATCTGTGTCCTTTTTGGCACCAACACCGGATTGGTGAGCCAAGTGCTTTCCTTGATCTCGCATATGAATTTGGCCTTGAGGAGTCTGTTGATCTCCATTCCGACTGCCTGTGCTCGTGGCTCAGATAGTCGCCTGATTGTTTGCTTGACTGGCCTTGCGTCGGGGTTGACGTTGAGTGCGTGCTCGACGAATTCCCTAGGAACTCCTGGCATGTCCTCAGGACACCAGGCGAAAATTTCCCAGTGCTCACGGAGGAATTCGACGAGCGCGAGTTCCTATGCGGGACTCAAGTTGTTGGCGATGAGGGCCGTTTTAGCGGGATCTGATGGATGGACCTGCACCTTATTTGTGTGCACAGATGAGTCGAAGGAGAGGTCAGGTGAGCTTGGCCTACTCAGAGGGGGCAGACTGTTGTCTGTCATTTCCTTCAATCGCGCGAGTTCCTCCTGCATGCCAAAGGACTGGGAGATTCTGTTGAATTCCCTGTCACAACTGTCAGATCGCTCGAAACTCCCGTTGATCGTGATGACGCCGTTGGGACCTAGCATTTTCATCTGCAGATAGGCGTAGTGAGGTACTGCCATGAACCTAGCGAACGCGACGCGCCCGAGGATGCAGTGGTATTGTGAGGGCCAGTCGACAACTTCAAAGTCGATGCGTTCGCGCCGGAAGTTCTTCGGCATGCCGAATATGACGTCGAGGTTGATTTTTCCCAGGGGGTATACGCCTTTTCCTGGGACGATGCCGTGGAACATTGTGTCCGATGCCTCCAAGCAAGTTAGAGGGATCCTCATTGCTCGCAAGGTACTTGCGAATATGAGGTTGATACCGCTTCCGCCATCCATGAAGACGCGACTCATGTCGAAGCCTCCAATTTGTGCCTCGAGTATGAGGGGGCAATGACCTGGGCGAGGTACTTGAGGCGGGTGGTCGCGTTTATCGAAGGTAATGCACGACTCACTGCCACTGAGGTACTCAATGGTGGATGGTGGCGAGTGCATGGCCAAGTTGACTTGGCGAGTGATGGCCTTCTGCACCCTGTTGGAGGGGCGTCCCTTTTGGATCATCATGGTGCCCATGGCCCGTGGGTATGGTTCGCCTCCATGATGCTGGTCCGGTGCAGCTCCGTTCGGGGGTGGCCCAGGTGGTGGTGGTGGTGCGCCATGTGCCACTGCGCCTAGAGCGGTTCTGTAGCCACTTTCGACTGCATTGTGGTTCATCCGAACCAACCCCTCATGTAGGTTGAGGAACTCGCGGCAGTCTTTGTGGAGGTGACTGGATTTCCTCTTGCCATCATGCTTGTCGATGTAGAAGTGTACCGTGCATGGCCCGGACAGTTTGTCCTCGATGGAAGTCGCGGGTGCCTCATCACGAGTGCGGTGTTGCCACACTTGTGCGGTTTTCCCGGAGTCGCGGTATCCGCTGTTGCGGTTATCGTCGCGTCTATCGGCGTAGCCGGCTGCGATCATGTTGACGTCATCGCGATCGTTGTAGACGCGCATACGACGTTTGCCCCAGCGGTCGCGTCTGAGTTCTGCTTCCTCGTCAGAGTGAACGCGGTTCTTCAGTGAATCTTCTCCATCAGCCCACCGATTCGCGATCTCCATCAGGTGGTCGATGGTCTTGGGCTTTGAGCGGCCTAGCTCCTCCCTGAGTTCCATGCGGCGGACACCACCATTGAATGCATCAATCGCGCGGTCTTTCGAGATGTTCTCCGCGGAGTTCTTGATGATGGACCATCTTTGGATGTAAGAGCGCAGCGATTCGCTAGACTTTTGCTGGTAGCATCTCAGTTCTTCGATTGAAGCGGGGCGTTTGTATGTGCCCTTGAAGTTGCGTACGAAGCTGTAGACCAGCTCATCCCAGCTGCGAATGGATCCGCGCGAGAGGTTATTGTGCCATGCCCGGGCGGCGCCTTGCAGCTGTAGCTGCAAGCATTGCATGGCGGTACTTCGACTGCCTCCATGCAGCCTGACTAAGGAGATGTGATCCTCCAACCAGATCTTGGGGTCCTGTAGACCGTCAAATTTAGGGTTCTCCGATGGGAGTTTAAACCCTTCAGGCATTCGTTTTTGCCTGATGGATCTGCTGAAGCATCTGGAGCCGCAGAGCTCTCCATCTTCTTCTTCTGAATCAATCGACCGAGCACGTCGCGCCCTTGACTTGTCGATCTTGCACTGGGTGAGCTCGTCGCGTGCATCGTAGTCGCGATCATGTCGTCGTGAGCGACAGCGTCGATACAGGTCATGACTGTCATCGCTTGACGAGGGCGAGGAGTAGCGTCTTGCTAATGCTTTGCCCTTTTTTGGGTCTGGTACTGGTTCTTTATCGAGGGCGGCCTCGATTAGTCCTAGGCCTGCGATCGTAGATCGGTGCATGGCCATGCGTGGATCTCCAGCCGGTGGCTGGTTATTGAGAAGGTACATGGTGGCCGCCGTTACTGCGGCTTGTGGCGTCCTGGGAACCACGTTGCCTCTTGTGTCGATTGTCATAGAGCCGAAGTCGAGGACTTTCGTGGCGTCTATGCGTTCTTGTTCGGTGAGGTGAGCCATCCGCGATTGCCTCTTTCTAGCGAGTTGCTCGTTGCCTCTTGAGGAGGATCCTCCGTAGGAGGAGAGCCCAGCGCGACGAAGGCTTGACTCGTCTGCCGCCTTTTTACGCGCCTCAAGTTCCGCGATTGCTTGTTTCTGGCGCTTGAATTCCTCCTTTAGGAGCTAGTGGTAGACCATCAGAAGTTCTTGTGGGGACCCGAAGGGTAGAGGTGTACCTCGTAGGGATTCGCGGTAGCGTTCCCACTGTTGCTCGTTGAGCCTGATCACGACGCGTTCACCGGTTTGCTCGTTGATTATGGTGGGGGGTTCGACTGCTCCTCCATTGCCACTGTTGCCGCCGTTGGCGGTGTTGGGCGGGTCGGTGCCGTTGCCGGTGTTACCATTGTTACCACGGTTGGCGGAGGTGTCGCCCACGTTGATGACGGCGCACATGAAGTGATTTGGGAAGTTGTTGCTTCCACAACTTTCAGATCCGGAACCGTAGGTTCCATCTTCAGTGGCCAGATCGCTTAGATCAGAGTCGCGACTGCTGTCGCTGGCCATGTCGATGGAGGGAACCATGATGCTGGGGCAATCGCCGGTGCCTTCGGCTGATCGGGCATGTGAAGCGTGCCCATCTGACCGACTTGGAAGCGGAAGCTCCCAATTGCCAGGCTGATTCCGTCGCCCACGGATTCGAAGGCCGGACAAGTAGCCGGCGTGTGGACGGTGAAGTTGAAGACGCCGAAAAGCTGGCGAATCTCTGCTGTTGCAGAGTTGTAGATCGCGTTTGATGGGGCTGAAGAAGCCGCAACATCAGCACTCCCAATTCCCATAGACGGCGCCAATTGACGAGGGTTTAACTCGTCAATGCCCATGGTTATGGACTTGGGTTTTGGAGAAGGAGGGAGCGCTGGAGACATCTATCGGCTAGCAAACAAGCACACAGGGGACAAAGGATTTACCCAGATTCAGGCCTCGTAGAGGTCCCTACTCCTGCTTGTCTGCTCGTGGAATTATCGAGGGAGTCAAAAGTTACAATGATGCGCAGATGCAATCTGGCGAGGGTTGTGGAAACTAGGGTTGCGTGTGTCCTCCTCGCTGCCCCCTCCCAGCCTTTATATAGATAGGCTAGGTCTCGGGTAGCAGGTCGAGTCGGTTACAAGTTAGGGTTTTCCCCTTCAAACTTTCTATCTTTAGCTTCTTCTTGTCCTTCAAGCAATCGAGAGTCCGTAGGTTACTCGAGTCTCTCTATCCGGACCTTGGCGACACCGTGGGCCTGTATGTATTTGGACCGTATATACCAAGCTCGAGTACCTACAGGGTATACCCATGTCAACCTGGTTATGCGGGTTGGCTTCATGTCAACTCATAGTCAGTTTGGAACTGAATGTCAACCTGCAGGTGGTGTACTTGGTTTGGAGCTCTTTGTGATTCTGGTTCTCTAGTTGGTTTGGAACTATATGTCAACCATGTTCTCTATATATTTGTAAGATTGTGTTCTATCTCCATGTTGCTATGTGTTGTGCTCATTGTTGCTGTAGTTTCATGTACTTTCACATTTTGCTTCTTTGTGTGATCGACAACATGTGTATAAGAAATATGAAGTAGTGCTATGTTTGAAACGTAGTTGTCTTGTCCAGCTGTTGCGACTTTTAGTCAAAACATCAGTTTATTTATTGAAGGACTACTGATATAGGACATTCTTATAAGAATGGCAAAGTAGTTGATTTGTCGGAACAAAGTCCTTTGGTCCAGCGGTTATGAACCCTCGACCAACAAGTGTGCTCTCGAGTTCGAACCCTGGTCAGGGTACTCTGTTTTTTATGCCATCTTTAATTTATACCAGATGGACCGACAACTGGGCCCGGCTAACACTCTGAGAACAACCCATTAAACCCTGCCGTTCAAACCGAGCTGACAGGTGGGGTGCAGGCACGGATGGCCCGGTCGTCGAAAAAACAAACAATCAACCAAAGGACCTTGACGAATTCCGTGACGATTTTATGCGAGACGAAATGCTGAACTGGGCTTCAGGGCCTCGGACGAAATCCGCGACGAATTTTTGTCGACGAAAACCTTGAACGTCATGGATACCCGGGCTGGAGGCCCTTCGAGTGCGTCATGACGAATTGGCCCAGAACGTTGGGCATCTATGATGGTTTGACGGCGTGTCATGAATAAAATGTCATGAATCGTCTAGATTCTTGTAGTGACAATGTTTATAATGTCTAACACAAATGAATATAGTATGATGAGGCAATAGTGCATTCTTTGCACATAGAAAAGTATATATATAGTGGCGGTCCTATGGTCAGAATATTTGGCAAAGAAGATTGGAAAGAATGTATGGCTGGCAAGTAGGGAATATCATACGTAAGACACTAGCTTTCTTCCAAACACTATCCATTAAGTTTATGTATGAAGCATAGTTCATCATTACTGTTTGGTTCCATTGGCCCTCATTACGTGTCTTTTTGTCATTCTTGTTTTGGCACTTTTTGCTTCTTTCCTCTCTTTAAAAAAATTCTATATCACTTTTTTATTGTTGGGAAGGACTAGCCTCTGCATACTCTCTCTTCTCACCTTTTGATAACATATATTTACTTGGAGGGTTTTTGCCCTCATCTTAGAAGTGGTACACCTTCTATGGGGGTCTTTTTCCCTCATCTTTTAACTTATGCATCCTCTTATTGCTTTTTGGGATGGGGTACTCTATTCCCAATGAGTTCGTGGTCACCCCACGACTAACTTCTCCATGTCACCCATACCCATAATAATAGTATTTGGAAAGTAAATAATGTCTCACACATGATACTTTGGGATATAGCTTGAGCTATTTGGGGTAGGTGTTTCCAATATAAATACTAAGTTTGTTTTGCTAAACGAGGTTGTTTTCATATGGTGGGGCTAGCAATGGTAACCATTTGACCTTCTATAAGAAAACAAAGTTCCCATAGTACTAAATCATTTCTAGAAGACAATATAAGCACTAAGCATCATTTATGTTGAATATAAGAACTAACACAAGATGATACCCTTACAATCTATGTTTTAAAAACTAGACCAGACCATCGATTCAACCAGAAAAACCTGAAACCGGAGGCCTCTCCGGTTGTTTATGCGCAGTGGATCGGACACACAAGCGAACTGGGATAAACCGGCCGAACCACGGTTGAACTGATGGGTTTTTTCATTAAACCAAAAACCGGTGTGACTGGCTCAACTCTCGGAGCATTGTAAAAATAAATTACCTCAGGTGGAAGTCGAACCTTGCACCTAACTGTGCAAGGAACAATCTGATAGCCATCTGATGCTCACGCCTGTGTTGTTGATAAGACACACATACATCTTTCGTAATTGCTCTAGCATTACTAATGGTTGCACTCTTTTTTTTAAGATACTATGGTTGTGGTGTGTGAGGGGGAAGGTTGTTGCAATGGAGTCCATATGAAAGATTACATGTCCAGAGGCAAGACATGTATACAATGGACTCTTGAGAACACAAATTTCTTGTTTGAGTCTTGCGATGATTAATTCAATTGCACGTAAAGATTCACGTGATACTTTAGACAAATGGACCTAGTGATATACGTGTGAGAACTTGGAAAAGGTTTTTTATTGTCTCAAACTATCAATTCATTCGAGACACACCATGTTAGAACTTAGAATTTGGAAAAGGTATGAAATTGGCATTTGAGATTATTAACAACTTTATTATGTGAATTATTGTTCTTTTAGATTCAAAGTGTAGACACACTATAATATTTTTGCATGTATATTTAACTATCTATTGCAGTATTTATTAGTAAATATATATGATTTTGTAGCTTAAAAACCCAGACAGTGAAGCAATGAACCGACGGTCCGACTAGTAAAAACCTAAACCAACAGGTTCATTGGTTCAATCACCGGTACGATTTTTTAAACTATGCTTATAAGCCATTACTTCTGAAAGCATATGAACATTCCAACTTAAACCAATAACATGCATAGTGTGGTTTCCCCCTGTTTCTACTTCAAGCAAGGCATTCAATCAAGCATGGCATTCAATCATGGGATAATTTATTTCAGTAGCTCTTTCTTAAGAATGCAAAATATCTATCATGGTGGTCCTATTTATTTCCAAACATATCAAGCAAAACTAAACATAAAACTAAATGAAAGACGCTCCAAGTTTCTATGATCATTCTATGTTGCTCAAAAAACAAAGTTTAGAAGTTTGCAAACCAAGAGTTTAATAGGTCAAGTGGGGTGTATTGGGCATCCCCAAGCTTATGGTTTTCACCATTATTTGATAGCTCTTGGTGTGGTGTGGTGTTCCTCTATTCCCTATCAAAAAACTTCAACACAAAACTTTATCCCATTTCTTTTTCTATGGGGTGACATTAGTGGTACAAGGATATGATAATAGCTATCATATATATGAAATACAAAAAATCCTTAGTATTGCAGCAAGCATATAGTGTCTTACACATTCCTAGCATATCAAAAGACTTATGGCAAATTATTTTGGGACCCAAAGGAATGGCTCAAACACTAGTGGGCAGAATCTGTCCAGATTTTCAACATCAGTAAAACGAATTTATTTCGACCACCTAAACATATCAGCAATTTGTCCAATGTTTTTGCATATATAGGATGAAAATTTGCAACTACAGTTTATATTTGATAGAAATCGGAGTTACAGAAAAAAATCAGAAAATTGTTTTAGTGAAAAGAGTTTGTGTAGGAATTTTCTGCTCCATTTGTTTTGTCAACTTTAAAACATCCAAAATGGGTTCTAATTGGTACTTTATTGCTAAGCTACATCAAATAAACTAAAAATGGACTATTTTACTAAATCAAGCAAGAAAACAAAAAATCTAAAAGAAAACAATCCAGGTCACCTCCTGTAAAGCGCTTTTTATAGCCGTATAGCTAGCCTTACTTGTTACAAGTGATGCGGAGATCATGTGGTAGCTTCTACCTTCGTGTTACCTCCTTCTTCCTTGGAAAGTGTTACATATATAATACTAGGTTCCCATGGTGTGTTGATGCATATCAAAATAATAGTCAAGTTAAAACATGGTAAAAAGCAATACAAGATATGGAAACAATAACAACAAAATCTCACCTTTTTCCTATGCATTGGCAATTTATATATGACTAAATCACATCAAGTAGAGGAATACCTTTGGATATCATCCGTAGGTGAACACAACATATAATAACTATAAGCATAAATATGGCACTTATCACCTCCTCTTTCATAGTAGGTGCACTCACTAGAAGCAAATCTAATATTGTAACCATTCAAAGCATGCAAGTTCATATGGTTTTTCATGTAATGAGGATTATAACTATCATGACATTCATTAGTATGCTTTCCTATTTCAAAATAGTTGCTAGTACTATTTTCAATATCAAGATCATGGTTGCAACAAGAATTTTGCAAACCACATATATATTTCCTAGCAAGTTCATATTTCTCCTCTAAGGTTAAGCCAGGAGAACTCAAAAATAAAGTAGGACTCTTACTAATAAGAGCATCATCATGGATAACAAGTATAACATTTCTATCCTCGTGTATTATACATGGAGGGTTAACAATAGGAATAGGACCATCATCTAAAGAATTATCATACATCATCTCTAAAATAGGATCCTCATTATCAATAATTTCACTAGTAGCATTACTAGCAATTAAAGGAGCATTATTAGTTTCATCATAATAGCACGGGTTTTCACAGATGGACATATTATTTTTAGTTGGACAATTATCATAGCATGGGTTCTCATAAATGACAATTGAGTTTAGAGTTTGAGTGTTACTATCATATTTAAGAGGTTCCCATACATCCCCATGCTTAGGTTGGACCATATCTTGTTCATCTTCTTCATTCCTATCTTCTTCTTTGGGGTGCATGGGAACCCTGAAGCTTATAATTTTGTGATCTTCTTCCTGCAAAACATGAGTGCTCTCTATGACACTTCTTTTGTAAACATTAGTACAAGTAGGAAGATTCAAACATTTAACATATCTAAATAATAATTCTCTCATATAGTTATTACTATAAGACTCCATTGTCTAGTGCACACAAGAATAGAAACTTAAGCACTACACTCCTAGACAACTACACCAGAAAAGTACTTGATAACCCCCAAGAGCAGGGGATCACTATAGTACCTCTCAATGTGGAAGTAGGGTATCGATCCACAGGAGAAAGAAGGAAAATCTATATATTATCTTCAACTAAAGTGTCACAAGTATTAGTTGATTATGCATGCAACAAGTTTATGGAAGAAGGTGGTAGACTTAAGGCTTGGAAGTGTAATGTAACAAAGCAAGAATGTAAAAGTGTCCCAATCCTCTTATGCAAGAGGACACTACAAAGTTTTTCTCTTATAGGAACAATGGACATGGGTCATGGGTTCACTCAATCCTCTCTCTCCATATATGGTGATGATCATGTTATAGATAATAAAAGTACACACAATTGTCATGTTTTAATGGTAACTTTATGGTGGCTACATGTCTTAAAACACATAGTTGAAAGAATTTCTCATTTGTGCTGCTAGGTAACCCTTGTAATAAGGCTAACATTTGGTTATTGTCACACCACACATCATACTTCCCCCTTTTTTACCCCTAGATAAAGGATGTTTGGCTGCATTGTGTCACTCAATACATATGCTACTGTCACTCGGCCACCCATTACCTACATACATCATACTTCTTAATAGAAAACATTCCAACCACTAGTGCAATGATTCATATGTTGTGTGCATTACCACCTCTCTCTCATCTACCTGCACTTGGTGGTGTCAATCACCTCATGACATGGATAAACAAGGCAGTTTGTATAGATCAAACCATTACATGCATCATAGAATATTTCCAAAGTATGACAAACCATAAAAGGGAGAAGTTAAAGCAACACTAGCCTCCCTATAACCAACATATGAGATACCTTTCCCTAACACTTCACAAAAGCATATTTTTAATATGAATAGGTCAAAGCAATATAAGAGAAAAAGGAAGAGGAAAGTATGCCAGAAGTCGTGGAACATCTGGAAGAAACCAAAGATGAAGAGGTAACCAAGGAAGCAATTATGGCTATGTACACACATTGTAACATAGTTGAACTTGATGAAGAGACTTCCGTATTGGTTAAAGGTAAAACAAAGGTAAAAGATGTGGGTAAGCCTATTCGTCCATGCATATTTAAGGAAACCTCGCATTATGGTTTATGCGATCTTGGCACCAAAGTTAATGTTATATCTTATGATTTCTATTTAGAAAAAAAGAAGAAATAGAATTGGCTACAATTGAAAATACTGATATGACAATCATGTTAGCAAATAAAACTCTTAGAATTCCAATGGGAGTAGTTGAAGATGCAACTGTCACAATTGGCAACAAAAACATTCCTATCGATTTTGTAGTTGTTCATATGCCAACTGACACTCTTTGCCCAATCATATTTGGAAGAAACTTTTCGAGTGATGTAGGTGCCTATGTTGATTTCAAAAATAATTCCCCTTTTCCAAATTTAAAGACAGGCCTCCAAATATTTGCAAGAGGAAGAGAAAGAGAATTTTTTGAGGAAATGGCAGCTGTTTTATTTAGTAATCAAGAAGAATAAATAAATGAAGACTCAAATTATGAAGAAACAGTCATGGAGGACAAGTCCCTATAAGAACTAGAAGATGGACTCGATTCACTTCCCATTATGGGGCCTCCAACTAATGAGGCTTTTGAAGAGCCAGAAAAGAGAGGGGATGAGGAATTACCACCCCCAGAGTTGAAGACTCTACCAGATAATCTTAAATACATATTTTTAGATGATACAAATAAATTTGCTATTATTATTAGTGCTAAACTTTCAGGAGAAGAAGAAGAACTCATGAAAATACTTAAGAAGCATCGCAAGGCCTTTGGGTACTCAATGGATGATTTGAAGGGCATTAGTCCCATGATAACCGTCCATCGAATATTCATGGAAGAAGGTGCTAAACCAGTTGCGAAATTTAATATAAGATTGAAGCCTGAAATGAAGAAAGTGGTATGAAAATAAATTTTACGCCTACTGGACGCAGGTATAATCTATCCTATTAAAGAAAGTGAATGGGTAAGTCCTGTTCATTGTGTCCCTAAGAAGGGTGGTTTTACTATTGTTCCTAATGAAAACAATGAATTGATACCTACTAGAACTATTGTTGGGCATAGGATGTGCATAGACTTCAGGAAATTGAATAAAGAAACTAGGAAAGATCACTATCCTTTACCATTCATAGATCAAACTTTAGAAAGGTTAGCAAATCACACTCAGTTTTGCTACTTGGATGGATACTCTGGTTTTTCTCAAATAGATGTTCATCTTGACGACTAACTTAAAACAACTTTGTTTAATCCTTATGGTTTACATGCTTACCGACGTATGCCTTTTGGCTTATGTAATTCTCCGGCTACTTTCCCAAGATGCAACTACTATTTTTGCGGATTTTATAGAACTGATAATGGAATTATTTATGAATGACTTTTCTGTCTATGGAACTTCGTTTACTAGTTGCCTGGATAATCTCAAAATAGTTTTGCAGCGTTGCGAAGAAACCAATCTTGTTCTAAATTGGGAGAAGTGCCATTTTATGGTTAAAGAAGGTATAGTCCTTGGACATAAGGTATCAGGTAAGGGAATTGAAGTGGATAAAACTAAGGTTGAGGCCATAGAGAGAATGCCATAGAGGGATATTAAAGGTATAAGAAGTTTCCTTGGTCATGTGGGTTTTTATTGAAGGTTCATTGCACATTTCTCTGGAATATCTAAACCTTTGACTAACCTCCTGCAAAAGGGAGTAAGATTTAATTTTGATGATAAATGTATTGTAGCCTTTGATAAACTCAAAAATGCTTTATCACGTGCTCCTATCATTAAACCACCTATCCGGGATATGACTTTTGACTTAATATGTGAAGCTAGTGATGACGTTGTAGGAGTAACTCTGGGACAACACATTGGTCGCAGATTTAATATTATACATCATGCTAGTAGAACTCTTAATGGCGCTCAAAAAGAATTATCCTAAGGAAGAAAGGGAACTATTTTCTGTATTTTTCTCTTCTGATAAATTTCGTTCTTATATAGTTGATGCAAAAGTAAGAGTTCATGCGGATCGTGATGGTTTAGAAGAACTCCTTGAGAGGAAAGACCATAAGCCAAGACTGATCCATTGGATTGTTTTACTTCAAGAATTTGAGTTGCAGATTATGCAGAGGCAGGAAATAAGGATGTTGGATGCAGTGTTCCTGTTTGCCTAGCAAGACACCAATCTTATTCAGAGGAACTTTAGTCCTGCTGATTTTTGCTTACGAGAATTATTCAATGAACTAAGGTCAATTCCTCCAAAATAGAAGAAGTCTTTGTTGTTGGAGGAGGTTGTCATCCCCGAATAAGCAAATAGTAAGTTCAAGGTAAGTATTCTTACTCAAATAAGTGATTTGTTTTCACAGATTTTACTTCTGAAATTTTTGCCTTTAAATTCCTCGTGTTTTTCTGAAGTTCTGGAGGTTTTTACCAACTATACGGGCGCAACTATACGACCGTAGGAAAACCTCCCACCATATAGTTGGTCGTTAAACCCTCTGTATCTTCTTCGTGAAATTGTTCTTGATGTCTGGACCTATACGCGCACAACTATACGACCGGAGATAAAATTCTGGCCGTATAGTTGGTCGTTGAACTCTCAGACACTTTTGATTTTTGATGTTTGTATCTATACGGTTGCAACTATATGAGTGGAGATAAAATTCCGGCCATATAGTTGGTCGTTAAACTATCAGACATTTTCGTTTTTCATCAAGAAAAAAAACATTATTGTCGGTTCCGAGTCGTAACTTAACCGACCTGGACTCGAGATATTTGGAAATATCTGCCCGGAACCAACTATACGGCCGCAACTATACGGGCCGCGCCCGTATAGTTGGTCGTTACGCGGTAGGACTCTTCCAAATCCATGATTTCTTTCCCTGTTTTGTTAAGATTCTTTTCTTGGGCGAGAATTTGGTGTTTCTCGCGAGTTTTACTGACCTTTGACCCCCTCATATACTACCATTGTCTCTTTGTCTAACCATAATCTTCAGGAACAAATCTAGCAATGCGCTATCCCGTCCCAGGCTGTGGGAAACCCATGAGGCTCATTTCTCCTTCCAGGGACCGCTCTAGCCGCCCGTCCATGGAGGACGATGACGAGGAGGTGGAGAGGTTTAGCCCGCGATACAAGGAGTACGTCAAGCCAAGATTCTACAACAACGATTCCGATGATGATGTGGTTGACGTCTACATCCACCGTGATGTCTATGATCCCCCGAAGATCAACTGGGTGACAATGAAGAGAGCTCAAGAAGAGAGAGAAGGTCACAAGCCACATGGAAAAGGGTGCGTGGAGATGGTCAAGTTCATCTCCACAGACCCCAGGCCACACAAGCGTAAGGAATTATCTAATATTGGTGCAGGTGCTAGAAAGGGAGCAAAGGCACCACTCTCGAAGCCTACCATTCGTGCTCGTATGAGGGTTAAGCCTCAAGAAGGGTGGAGGTACGGTTTCCACTTCCCCGATCCATCAATTATGGATGAGGAAGAAGAAGTTGTTCCCAAGACCAAGGATCACGTGCGAGCACTAGAGATATATTAGAAGCAGGAGCTACTTCATCGCGTCGAAGTCCGCCACCGTCTCAAGGAGATAGATAAGAAGGATGATCCTCTCCCATTGGTGACTAAGCTCGCAGATAAAGTGGACACTCTGCAATCTGATTTGCGCAGGTGCTACAGCCGCACCACTGCTCTGGAGGATACCAACAAGAAGCTACATACCGCGGTGTTACATGCCATGGCACCAGAGTGGTCTACAATAATCACGGTATCAAATAATCGCAAGGGATTATTTGATCCCGCCTGGCTTGATTCCAAGCTTGGGGAGATCTTTAAGACCTTGTAATCTATCTTATAAGTTTTACATTACTATTTTAGTCTTGCATTTAGTTCAAACTAGAAATAAAGTTTGCATCATTAGAATTCCCTTCTAGAATAGTCGATCGCTTTTATGAAATTCTGAGTTATTATTATATATGGAGCAATATTGAGTTTGTGCTTGTCTTATTGGATATATGAATGGCTAGAGTATAATTTTACTTGCACTTGATGATAGCAATAGGAGTCTTCCACACCATTGGTATTAAAGGAACATGTAAAGATAATTTGGTCAATATGTTGTAAGTCTACGGTTTGATTTACAAATAAAAATTATCTATGCAATTAAACTGAAAAAGAAACCTTGAACAGAGGAAAATAAAAAGTGCTATCAAAATAGAGTGAGAACAAGTCGAGGTAGAATCTTCAAGTCATAAAAATGCTTCATGTACGATTGGACTTTAATAATTGAGATCGTTAAACTTTGAATTCCTACATGAAGAAGAGTGTATGGCTAGCTCCTTTGCACAACACTTAAACAAAAGTGTGAGCATATACACAAAAGAGAGGAAAATAAAGAAGAAAAAGAGCGAATGTGCAAAGATCAAATAGGCATACACCACTATATTGTAGTATGACAAAGAGACACTTTTGAGATTTTGAATCCAAGTGAATATGTTAATCCTAAAACACTTGGGACTACCTTGCTAACTCATTCGGTTGAACCAGATACTTTTACATTATGTTGATATTCATCCTTTGTGAACTATTGATCACTAAGGTGTGGAAGCCTGCTAATACTATTCAGATGGTTCGAGTAAGGTACTATTCATGAACTTATTCCTATGTACCATATATGATAAACACATGCTGCAACTGCCTCATTTGTTTTTATCGACTCAGCTACATGAATATGAGGATCACATCCATTAAGCTAAATGCTCGGGACGAGCAAGAGTCTAAGCTTGGTGAAGTTGATGAGTGCATATTTGGATCATGTTTTATATTATTATTTTGCATTGTAGATGTAGGATCTTGATATTTTACGGTGCTCACGCACATATTTTATGCCTGTTTTCACCAGGATCAGGACAGATGATGGATACAATGGACACAATTCTTGGAGCAGTTGTACCGAGGAGAAAAGGAGTAAAAAACAACGTAAATCGCTTATTTGGGAGATATCAATAATACTAGAAGAGAACCCGAAGATAAAAAGGCGTACAAACAGTTTAACGACCAACTATACAACGGGAATAAATTTTCCGGCCGTATAGTTCCTGCCGTATAGTTGGCGCCGCCACCGCCTCCTCAAATAGTTTCACCCCGTGCAACTGAATCGGGGAGACGACATACGGAACACCTAGAAATCACCGAAACCTCACCTCCAAAAGGCATCTAGAGGGGGAACTTGTCCACCGGGGATCCATCTTCGCCCTGCGCAGATCCAGGAGGCTAAGGCATCGATCTTCATCATCAACCGTTGCATCACCACCATCTCCATCCATCCCATCTACATCTTGTCTAGATCTTGTTGTAATTTCCGTACTCATTATGGATTTATACAAGTACCATTCATCTATGATAGATTCTATTATTTTTGCCATGATGTTGATTGCCTCCATGTCTGAGTAGATCATTAGTTCTTGGGGAGATGGAGAAACCCTAGTATGAGATTGAAATAAGATAAAGTTTATTATGATATTCATCGCTGTGACCGTGTGTTAGATTGTCTTGATCTTGATGTTGAGATAAGTCGACCTCTCAATATTTGCTTCTCATGGGGACTTGATGGAGGGAACTACTTGTTGGTAGACGGAGGTGTGTTAGCACTTACAGTGACTATAAAGCTGTTAGCACCTGATACTTTGCAAATGTATCTATAATTTTTGATGTTCCATGCTTGTTTTATATCTAGTTTCTTAAGTTTTGTCCATACTTTGGAGTATTTATATACACTTTCTGGGACTAACCTATTAACAAGATGCCATAGTGCCAGTTGCCTGTTTTCTGCTATTTTTGGTTCCAGAAAAGTTAGAAAATGAATATTCTTAGAATTGGACAGGACAAAAGCCAAAGTCGATATTTTACCGGAAGAGTCACGGAGCCAGAAGACGAGACGAAGAGGGGCTAGGGGCTGGCCACACCATAGGGTGGCGCGGGTCCCCCTGGCCGCGCCACTAGGTGGTGTGGGCCCTTGGTCCACCCTCTGACATCGCCCCTTTGCCTATAAAATCCCCCCGGGACAAAAACACTAAAGAATCTAGCCTCTAGCCACGAAAAGTTCCGTAGCGCCGCCACCACCGAAGGGGAGATTCGGGGGATAGAAAGTCTCTGTTCCGAAACCCTGCCAGGACGGGGAAGTGCCCCTGGAGCCATCTCCATTGATCTCCACCACCATCTCCATCGTCGTTGCTGATTCCCATGATGATGAGGGAGTAGTTCTTCCTCGAGGCTAAGGGTTCTACCGGTAGCCATGTGTTCATTTCTCTCTCTATGCATGATCATATTGTGATCATGAGCTTTGTAATCAAGTAGATCTACCTTTCTACTCAAGTGCTTTAATAGATCTCTGGCTCTCCCCACGTGTGTGAAAGTGATAGCATGCACACCATGGTAGCACTTAGGCTAGAGATTACAAATACTTGTTATGAGTTATATTTGTAGTTGGATGTCTCTATGAAATTGTGGTGTTTGTTGGAACCCTCTAGTGCTCAAGGTCACAGTGTGGGGTTATCTAGATGCGGAAAGCAAACTATGAGGAGTGCTGTTATAGCCCACCATGGATTAGAGTGTCCAACCGGAGAGTAGTTCAGAGTAGTATCAGAAACAAAAGATATTTATATGAGAGTGTTCACTAGTGAAAGTATGATCCCTAGGCCTTGTTTCTAATCATTGAAACACCATTTGCAACTAGATCTGTTACATGTTTGCTTGCTTCCATCTTTATTTCAGTTTGCCTTTAGTCTCTTCCACGCCATCAAGCTATTTTCTGGCACCGTTGTCTTATATCCATACCACTTGTATGTCACTATCTCTTCACCGAACTAGTGCACCTATACACCTGACAAGTGTATTGGGTTTGTTGGGGACACAAGAGACTTCTTGTATCTTGATTGTAGGGTTGCTTGAAAGGGATACCTTTGACCACTTTCTCCCTGAGTTCGATAAACCTTGGGTGATCCACTTAAGGGAAACTTGTTGTTGTTCTACAAACCTCTACACTTGGAGGCCCAACAACTATCTACAAGAATAGAAGTGCGTAGACATCAAGCTATTTTCTGGCGCCGTTGCCGGGGAGGTAAGGTAAAAGGTACTCACATCCTATGGTGTGAGGGCTCGAAGTTATTTCCTTTAGATTCTGCAATTATATCTTGTTGTTTCTTATTTTTATTTTCACTAGTTAGGCTTAATGGAAAACAAAAACAAAATTAGAGAGCTTTATAGTATTTAACTTAAGTTAGGACATGAAGTATTTGAAGAGAAAATTAAAAAACCTATGGAACTTTATTTGCATGCTAATAGCAATGTTATTAGTATGAATTCTTTGAACACCATTATTGCTAATGCTATGGAAAAGTCTAAGCTTGGGGAAGCTGGTTTTGATGAAAATGATCTTTTTAGTCCCCCAAGCATGGAGGAAAAAATTAACTTTGATGATACGATGCCTCCAATATATGATGATTATAACAATGAATATGATATTTTCAGTCCACCTACTATTGAGGAGAAAATTAATTATGATTATAATATGCCTCCTATATTTGATGATTATGGTTATGAGAATAATAATGATAGCTATTTTGTTGAATTTGCTCCCACTACGATTAATAAGAATGACTATGTTTATGTGGGGAGTATTAATTCTTTTATGCATGTGGCTCATGATAAGAATGTTTTATGTGATAGTTATATTGTTAATTTTATTCATGATGCTACTGAAAGTTATTATGAGAGAGGGAAACATGGTTTTATGCATCTCAATAATATTAGGTTTCCCCTCTTTATGTTGAAAGTCTTGAAGTTGCACTTGTTTTGCTTTCATATGCTTGTTGCTTTGTGCTTTCATGACTTGTTTCTTTACAAGATTCCTATGCATAGGAAGTGGGTTACACTTAAATGTGTTTTGAATTTGCTTCTTTATGCTCTATTTTACTTCAATTCATATTTCTTATGTGAGCATGTTCTCAAACTATCATGCCTAACTTAAAGGCGTTAAAGAAAAGTACTTATTGGGAGATAACCCAAAAGTTTTAGTTGAGTCTTGGAAGTTATTGCTTCAGTAAAAAACTCTCCTTATCATTTTTGTGTAGTTTTTGTGCCAAGAGTAACCTCTAATAAGAGAGAAGTAAGACTTGGAAAAGTTGCTGTCCCGAAACAGATTTTTGTGCTTCGCTGTAAAAATTCGTGAAAAATCTCTGTACGTCGGTTTGAGCTGTAATGTTTTGTGCTTCTGCCCCAGGTTGTTATCTAAATTTCGTTAGTTCAAAACTTTTTGATTTGAGCAACAGAAGGTCTTCGAAACAATTGGCTTTTACGTGCTGGTATGTTTTGACAGATTTCTGCCATTATTTGCATTTGCCTCTTAATCTCTTTCTCTCTGAGTTCTCTTTGATCACTAGAACTTTTAAAAAGGAATTGCTACAGTATCTTGTGTTTTAATGTAAGTTTTATTGGTGTTGAAACTGAACCCAAAGACTTATTATCTTGAGTGCACTAATGTTGCTAATAAAGATTGTGTGAAGTTTTGTATAAAGGAAAAAATTTAGGTGTATGGAAGGAATGATGTAATGAGATGAAGAATGGACTAAAGCTCAAGCTTGGGGATGCCACGCGTGTCACCCCAAGAAATATCCAAGAAGTACAAGCGTCAAATCTTGGGGATGCCCAAGGCATCCCCTTCTTCATTAATAAAAATCCTAGGTTTCTTCCAAACGCTTCATTTTTATTGTTTCATGCACAGTTGTGTTGTTCTTAGAGCATCTTCTTTTTTGTTTTTGTTTTTGGTTTTCGTTTGCTTGGTTTGCTTAGTTTGCTTGAATAAATTGGTTGGACCCCCTCTTTCATGCATTAGTTTTCAAATAAGTTTGGTTTGGATTGGAAAAGAGTAGGAAAGTTCATGCTTAAGTGGAAAAAGGAGCTTGTTTTTGACTGTGACCTATGCTTTGTCATGCCATGTTTGGTATTGTTTTGGCTTTATGCTTAGTGATTTTTGCTGCAGCATGACATGTTATAAACAATTGAGATTGCTTAATGTGACTTGAAAGAATCATGCGTTGTTTTAGCATATTAAAGCATAGTATTGTGGTATTCTCCTTTGATGCTTTATTTAGGTTGACTTGGCGCATGCTCACACCATGTTATGACTATCCCAAGTCACCATAGCCTCTATGATCCTTTAGTTTTTGACTTGTAATATCACTTTATGCTTTAATCAATGATGTTTTGTCGCTTTGCATGATTATGGCCATTATTGCTCTCTTAATTGGTCGCTCCCAATCTTTTGCTAGCCTCCATAACCAAGTATGAGTTCCACTCATGCATCCAACTCCAAATAAAACCAAGTTATTCCAAATAGTTCACCATACCTACCTATTAGCATTTGCTATTCCAAGTATATTCATGTTTTTATCTACCTTCCGAATTAGACTTGTTATGTGAAAACTAGTGATTAAAGCTCTCACGAACTTGATGGCACACTTTACTTTGTTGCACTTAATAATCTTGAACCATTGTGTCCATGTTTGTTACGTATATGATTGCGCTTTATGAGTTGAAATTAGAAGAACCATGTATCATGGGGAATGCTTTCAACATTGCACTTGTTATTCCATTGATATCATGATTCTTTTGCTTATGGATCTCGGCGGTGTGAAATAAAAGGGGGACTTGTAAGATCATGGAGTTTGTATGTGTGTTAGAGAAACGCCTGGGCCGCTAGCCTAAGACATGCCTAATCATGGTGGAAACTTGCAGCATAACCATAATGAGCATTCTATGAAGCATCCTCAATAAAAGCCTATGCAAATAGCAAATAAAAAGATCGCTAAGATGCTCATTGTCTGATTTCCTTGTCATTTTGATTATGGGATAACTCCTGTATCATGTGCAAGGGGTACCCCATTGGCGGTTCTCTATGATACATATGTACTTACAATGAGAAGAGCTTACTTGTGACTAAAGTTGAGTAGCATGAGGTTCGGTCTTCGTAAGCAAGGGGCATGAGATTTCAACTTATAACTTGTCAAGTATATCCTCTTAGTTGTGCCACTTTAACCTTAATCACCTAAAGATGCTTATGATAGGGGCAATGAGAGCTGAAAGCTAATAAGTACCATAATTTTTGGAAGCTCTTTATGAGACTTGAATCCCGGCTTCCTTCTATGAAGGCCTTTATTTTACTTTTATGTTGAGTCTCCACCTTCTATATTTATGCACCTATTAAGAGAGCATAGTGGTCATTCTTAGTTTAATGTGCATTGTCCGAAAACTTATTGATTGATTCATAATGTTGATATTGCTTGTTCTTGAACTATTTGTATCTAGTCACCCTTATGAACTTTGAAGGTGTCCTATGCATTTATGTTTTGCTACTCCATGAGGGACAAGCTGAATGCCACCATGCCATGTTTTCTATATATGAAACAAACAAACGTCTTTCAATGCATTGTTATTCATGATCTTTGTTTGTATCCTTTCATGTTACAACATAGTTGCTATGTCTTATTGTTAGAACTATATCTTTCATGCTATGTTGAAGTACTATGATTCCAGCTTTCAATGTTTTACAAATACTTGATCAAGTTTATGATGGTGCATGTCGCCTCAAAAATTATTCTTTGTTTTTATCACTTACCTACTCGAGGACGAGAAGGAGTTAAGCTTGGGGATGTTGATACGTTGCAAACATATCTATAATTTTTTATGTCCCATGCTTGTTTTATATCTACTTTCTTATGTTTTGTCCATACTTTGGAGTATTTTTATACACTTTCTGGGACTAACCTATTAATAAGATGCCACAGTGCCAGTTGCCTGTTTTTTGCTGTTTTTGTTGCAGATAAGTCAGAAAATGAATATACTCAGAATTGGACGGGACAAAAGCCAAAGTCGATATTTTACCGGAAGACTCACGGAGCCAGAAGACGAGACGAAGAGGGGCCAGGGGCTGGCCACACCATAGGGTGGCGCGGGTCCCCCCTAGCCGCGCCACCAGGTGGTGTGGGCCCCTGGTCCACCCTCTGACATTGCCCCTTCGCCTATAAAATCCCCCCGAGACGAAAACCCTAAAGAATCCAGCCTCCAGCCACGAAAAGTTCCACAACGCTGCCACCACCGAAGGGGAGATTCGGGGGACAGAAAGTCTCTGTTCTGGCACCTTGTCGGGATGGGGAAGTGCCCCCGAAGCCATCTCCATTGATCTCCACCACCATCTCCATCACCGTTGCTAATTCCCATGATGATGAGGGAGTAGTTCTTCCTCGAGGCTAAGGGTTCTACCGGCAGCTATGTGTTCATCTCTCTCTCTATACATGATCATATTGTGATCATGAGCTTTGTAATCAAGTAGATCTACATTGCTACTCAAGTGCTTTAATAGATCTCTGGCTCTCCCCACATGTGTGAAAGTGATAGCGTGCACACCATGGTGGCACTTAGGCTAGAGATTACAAATACTTGTTATGAGTTATATTTTGAGTTCGATGTCTCTATGAAATTGTGGTGTTTGTTGGAACCATCTAGTGCTCAAGGTGACAGTGCGGGGTTATCTAGAGGAGAAAAGTAAACTTTGAGGAGTGTTGTTATAGCCCTACCATGGATTAGAGTGTCCAACCGGAGAGTAGTTCAGAGTAGTATCATAAAGAGAAGATATTTATATGAGACAGTGTTCACTAGTGAAAGTATGATCCCTAGGCCTTGTTTCTAAGCATTGATACACTGTTTGCAACTAGATTTGTTACATGTTTGCTTGCTTCCATCTTTATTTCAGTTTGCCTTTAGTCTCTTCCACGCCATGAAGCTATTTTCTGGCACCGTTGTCTTATATCCATACCACTTGTATTTCACCATATCTTCACCGAACTAGTGCACCTATACACCTGACAAGTGTATTGGGTGTGTTGGGGACACAAGAGACTTCTTGTATCTTGATTGTATGGTTGCTTGAGAGGGATGCCTTTGACCACTTCCTGAGTTCGATAAACCTTGGGTGATCCACTTAAGGGAAACTTGTTGCTGTTCTACACACCTCTACACTTGGAGGCCCAACAACTGTCTACAAGAATAGAAGTGCGTAGACATCAGCACCCCTTACATATCAACTTGGGAACCGAGGAAACACACGGAACACTATCCATGCCATGGAATATGTCCTACGGGATTAAGTCCCTTAATAGCACAATAATTCGATTGATGTCGATTGCTGACTACTGTGGTTATGAGGATGATGTGAGCAGTGGTTGCTGCCTATTTGTCCAAATACGAAGTTCCTCCCGCACATACATAGTTGGGAATTTTCATGATAATAATATTTAGCTTAGCTCCTTATAATGCTAGTGGTGTATCCGCTACTCCTTGAGAACGCTTTTTCCCTATTGCAGTTCTAATCTCTCTTACATACATGATACTTACTTTTTGTATTCAGTTGTTTTACTTTACTTATTGCTGCTCTTATACCAAAAAACCAAAAACACCTTTTTACGCAATACTCGCATTTTATCTTGTCACTTAGAACTTTATTTAGCATTTCTATTATAGTATTTATTTCAAGAGTTATTAGACTTCAGACTCCTGCTCCCTATGGGATCGATATATTTATTTCAAAACTAACTACAATGATCCGTGCACTTGCAGCCATCAGTGGACTACTCCCTCTTCATCACGGTGATGATGATGGTGACATTGGAGAAGGTAGAGATCCCTCCGCCTGCGGCTCTGAAAAAGTTTCCTCTCTCATATCTTTGTTGGTTCTGGCTCTGTTTTGGTGTTTCGATGTTTCTGTGGCACCCCACTCTAGGAACTCCCGAGGGGCCCTTTATATAGTGGTTTTTAGGTCATACAAATGCGGTCGGCGAAAGATCAAAGCGAATCGATGGTCAAGGAGGGAAATGGCATGGGTGGTGCGCCCACCATTACTGTGGGCGCCACATGGGCCCTTTTGGCCCTCCTGGCTCATCTGGTGAGGTCCAAGTGCTCCAGGTGCTTCTCTTGATGAAATACTGATGTTCCCAAAATCCCAACTCCATTTGACTTTGTTTAGGTCACTTCAAGGAAAAAATACACATAACGGAGTTTTCATGTCTTGTAGAGTTATAAACCAAATAAAGGGGATCATTGGTAAATCCCCATATATCAATGTAGAACATGAATATAACATCATATATGTAGCAAATATGTGGAAATTCATAGCAACAAACAACAAAGTTCATGTATGTATTTTACATGCATCAGTCCCCAACTCCACTGTGTGGTTGTCAAGCACAAGGTTTTGTATTTGTAAACTTGAAATAAACTTGTAAATAAAATAAAGTAAAACAATCTATGACTAGGCAAGCAAAGAAATAACAATACTAGAAAGGTATTTTTGGGTTTTGGTTTCTGTTTGCTAATAATAAAAGTATTTTTTAGTGTTTTTGGATTAATTAATGTGGAAAATATTAAGGATGGAAATGGTGTTGGATAGTTGTTTCTTATGATTAAAATTGGACCGAGGTTTATGGATTCACTTGTCTACTCGCTCATAAAGTGTAATGGACACAAAACAATTCATGTGAAATTTTATATTGGTGCAACTTCATTATGTGTTTGATAAGCATTCATATGGGCATCATTTACTATCATAGATATGATGCAACACAACACTCTTATGCTCGTCTAGAAAGGAAAAACTTCAAGCAATCTAGAATTAAAAATTAACAGAGCATACCCTTAGGTACTTTGACATGATGTTTTTATAACAAATATGCTGCCTTGAACAAACACGATTATCTTAGGTGTCACGATATAATTATAAACATGAATTAACTTAATCCCTAATGAGGTAACAAAAGATAGGTAAAAACCATAGTAGATCTTGAATTTGTTGTCACTATTCAATAACAAAAGATAGGTAAAAACCATAGTAGATCTTGAATCTATTGTCACTATTCAATCACTACCACCATGTACTCCAACTAATACACACGCCCCCACACATGTTCTCTCATACAAGTTGGATCAAAACAAACACTTAAGAATAGGGTACATGCATCTACTCATACATCTTACACATAAATGTATTCCAATCTCAAATATCAAGTCATAGAATAATGATCCACCACATAGGAATTAGATATATGACCATAATCATGTTGGGAAGCTCATATGGTACTAGATCTATGATAGAAAAAGAGAGAAATATATCAAATCTACTGCCAAAAACACATAGTTTAGAGGTGGACTACAACCTCCTCATCATGGTGATAATGGTGGAGATGATGGAGAAGGTAGATATCCCTCCGGCGGCGAATCCGATGGAGTTTCCCCTCCAAACTTCACTGGTTCTGTCTCTGTTTTGCTGTTTCTATGTTTCTTTGGTGCTCTCCTCCAGGTATGTGTTGAGGGACCTTTATATAGGTGTTTTTAGGTCAATACGATGATCTGGAGATGAAGACGGACGGTTGGTGATGCTTGAGGAGGGAAAGAGGTAGGGTGGCACGACCTAGGGTAGGTTCCGCACCACCTACCCTCTTTTGGGCCTCTAGGCTCTCGTGGTGAGGTCCAAGTTCTCTAGGTCCTTCTCTTCATGAAAAAATGATGCTCCAAAAATCCTAGCTCCATTTGACTTCGTTTAGTTTCATGAAAGATAAAAATACACAAAATAGGGAATTCCTGTTCTGCAGAGTGATAACCAAAATAAAGGGGATCATTGGTAAATCCCCAAAAATCAGTATAAAGCATGGATATATCAATATATAAGTTGATAATATGTGGGAATATGTATCAATAAACTACAAAGTTCATGTATGCATTTTACATGCATCAGGTCTCCATCCGAGGTTGAAGCAAGGGCCGAGGGACCATCTAGTACTTCATGCACTTCCCCTGCCGCCCGATTAGATGAAATAGACCTCGCCGATATGGGGGATTTCTTCGACGACCTGTGGTGCTTGAGATCCGAACCGGTAGACGCATAAGACATTCTTTCCTATCTTTATCCTGGGCTTCCACCCTATTTTGATCTTATTTGGTGTTTCTTCTAGGGATGATCGGGAGATGCCTGCTAAAAAGGCTCGCCGGAGCCCATCCCCAGGCGACCGAATGGACTTGGAGAGCGTATACTTCCTCAGCCTAATGGCAGAATCTCCAGGTGATCCTTTTTTCTTTTGTTCTTCCCATACCAATGCTTTGCCCCTAGCGTCCACCAACACCGTATTTCTCACGCAGGTCTCTCGAAGGGCGCAAGTGGTCAGGCCACACCTGCCAATGGTAGCCTCTTGTTGATCTGATGCTAGAAGCACTATGGCCTCGCACTGTACCGATCATGCATGTAACAAGTTGCAAGATACTTATATCTTCGTTCGTATGCCTCCGTGTTGCTCCTCCGAGTGCAATGTTGCTTCTTGTGCACCCAAAATCAAGTTTTGGGGGGTAGATATAAGACCAAAGCGCCATTAGCGTGCCCCGAGAAACTTGGTTCCGCCTGAGCTAGTGCTCTCCTGGTGAGCCCTCGAGTGATTTGCCTCCACCAGAGCTACTGGATGGAGATTGAAGAGACGCAAGGGTGGCTGCACCCCCTACCTAGCGCACAAAATGTCATGTGCATGAACACGGACATTAGGGATACTTCATACCCCCTTTTAGTTGTTTGTAGAGCGGTGGCAAGCATGCCCGCACGTTTCTTCTGTTGGTGGTTTCCATATATCAAAGAGATAACCTAGAGAGAAAGAGGACACACAATGACACAGGGTTTTACCCAGGTTCAGGCCGTCGTGATGGGTAACAACACTACTTCCTACTTGTTGGTGGTGGTATAGCTCATATGGTTTACAAGGTTACAAGGGTGGTTCTTCCTGGGTAGGAAGACCTAGACTACCACCGGCAATGGCGAGGAGCCATTGCCAATATCCTTCTTTCTCCCTGTCTCTTTCCCCTACTGGATCTCACTCTTGGCTACCTATGAACAACCTCCCTAGGTATCAGATCGGTTTCTCTTGATCTTGGAACCTCTCTTTCCCAGGGGCCACCCCTGGCCTCCTACTTTCTTGCCCTACTTCTCCGGAACCTTGGAGAGCTTCCTCTATTTTCCATTCCATTTTCCCCTCTCTCTTTAATAAGGCCTTATCCCTCCTTCTATATGGAAAGGGGTCACCCCAATGGCCTAGGATACTCTTTACTACTGTTCATGTCCTCGCCTCATGGAGGGAGCCTACGACTCCATTTCCCAGGTCCCTCCAGCCAATCAGGTGTTTGCTGGGTCTTGGCCTGGCTTCTTGTGTCCACCATGGTATGTGTACTTGTGAGTGGGTCCATTACCACGCATTGTCCGATTGCACAGGTTCGATCTCTGTTCTTGGATCCATGCGTAGGTCCATTCCCGCGTCTTGGATACTTCCCACCATATATATCTCCAGCTGGTTAGTGCACATGGTCCTTTCACTAGGCCCTAGATGGGAACATCGCTACTGACATCCCCTTCACGTGCACCAAGCTATGAAATCGGTCTTGGATCCCTTTGTCGCATAGTCCACATGACACCCCATGTGGCCCATACTCACGCCTCTGGGGCCTGCATAGGAGAAACATGGGTACCCTGGTTCCCATGTATACGACACCCACATCCTCCGGCTCCTCCCCACCGTCTCTACCTTTGTGACCCGCGACAACCCTCTCACCTTGCCCCGCCTCTATCTTCTACAACAACATGGTTATCGTGTGGGCTAGGATTGTCAGGTTCGTGTCCGAGATGGACAACCCTGTTGGCAGCAGCGACCAAGAGATCGACGAGGCCACCAGATCTGTCATCAGGGGGTCGTCGGATGTAGCCACAGATTAGTCCGATTTATGCCCCTTGTCCCCACTATCTATCTTGGTTTCTCTCTTGGTCTATCTCTATTTATCTGCAGGCACTCTCACTGGAGTTTGGATTTTCTGGCTAGGGACGTCTTCATCACCCCGCTACCTCGTAGGCCGAGTTCCTCATGGTGGCCTCCCCTTCTCCAAGGTATGTACCCGTGTCGACCCCTCCTTCAACTACCAAGTACATACCCCAACCAAAGCTTGCTAGGATTTGAGTTACACATGATTGATCATGTCGGGTGATGGGGATATGCCCATCGGGGTATTCCCAGAAGGACGTGGGCCTATAGGGCGGCGATTGGAAAGCAACTAAAAGAGAAGCCTGGCGAATAGAAGCTGGAGGCGCAAAGGCGTAGATAGGCCCACTCGGATTAGGTCAAATCCTCAGAAACCTTAACTGATTTGGTTGTAATCCTGTAAACCCTAGCAAGGTACCCCCTATATAAACCTCCCTAGGGTAGTCTGTCTATTCACGTTCCATCAGATATCCCATCCAAGCGACTCGCTGCCTAGCCGCCGAGCTCACGACCCTTGTAATCCACTCGTCGATAATACAATCTAGTAGGAGTATGTCTTTACCCAACGGGGGCCCGAACCTGGGTAAATCACTATGTCTTTGCCGTCAATCTTGCACCGTAGATGGCGACTCGCTCTTGCCCCAAATCCTTCCAATCGCTACCCCTGGTAGCGACTGTCATGGTCATTCCACGACATCCGGAACAAAAAGGAGCAAAAATTAGGTTATGTAGCTACGATCACTGATGGCCCTCGATCAAGATAGGAATTCAGTGCTATCTTCATTGACAATACCAACTGGTTCTTATTATAGTAGGTTCTAATCAGTTTGGTAGTTCAAGGTATTTAATTATACTCATAGAGGAAGTGACAATTGTTCATAGAGAAGATAAGACAAGATTTGGCCATTATCTGATTGCAGCTATGTATTATTTGTAGTGGACAAGTACCTATTCAACTGACCAATATGTACTATACCGTTCGTAGTTCAAGGTATTTAAGTAGTCTAAGGTGAGTAGGAGCTCCACTCCACCATTTTTTGAAACAAGCAAGTGACACGTGTTCAATAAATTACCTTGAATTTGCATGATAGATATGTGCTTTAGAAAGTACTACATTACTTTATTCTTCTAAGAAACAACGAGAGCTCATGGACATGAATAGTAAGTTGATGAAATATTGTAGTACATATATTCTGCAAAACTACATTAGTATTCATTTCAAATACTCATACCATTTTTTTATTATAGGCCACCTGTTAGGAAAAATAACTACATCAGAGCATGTCAAAGCTACATCACATGATCCTCGTTGTTGGTGCCCGATCAAAGGTTCTTAGTGCATTATGTTCATGCACTTGCGGAGATGATTTTAGTTTATTGCTATACATATATATTATGATTCGGGAGTCCTCTAAAATTATGATTACAACTTTATACAGTCCAATACTCAAATTCATGGGCAAATGAAAATTAAATATCTATGTTTCTCCTATTGTAATAACTACCTAAATTTGATCTTAATTATTGGAACTAACTTATCATTAGCCTGCCTAACACATGATCAATTGTGTGATATGTATAATAACCTAACTGATATGCGATTAATATTATAGGTCCTGGACTATGATGTGCAAACCATTATTTTTCTGTAGAAGTGTTACCTCAAATTGTCTTAGTAAGTATGCTAATACTGCTTGATGGCATACTATTGCAGATCAATGTGTGCTTCTCAATGGTTGGGACATCAGGCTACTGTGTAGTGAAAACATGATGGTGAAATGTGAGTCCCTATTTGATATCCTTTTTATTGCATATCCTTTGGTGTAATAATGTTGTAATTATATGCTATGCAACATGAAATATGCCTAAACTTATAGGTGTATGTTTATCTCAGTTGTGTAGAGCATTGTACTACTATTCTCATGAATCCACTAGGGGTTTATGTACACGACTGTTTGATTGGTTTATATGGTGGTTTCATCTATTATCATTGAGATTTTTAGATGTTAATCATGCCTTTATGTGGTTCTTCTTGCAACTTTTAAGAACATCAAATACTGCTTATCTTGCTAGATCTTGATTTTTAGTATCCAACGGAATAATTTTGTGTCCTTTTATTGCTTATATTGCAAAAGAAAACAAATTACATATGCAGAACGAATTACCCTTCTTTTTAATTTATAAAATTTGATATGTAAAAAATACTCCATGCTTTTATCTCCTAGTGATTGTTAATTTGATCATTGCAAGCTGTGAATTTGTTCCCTTGTGTTTTTTGTCAGCTAGTCAGACTTTTGGTTGTTACTTTATATGTTATTCATGTACAAATGTTTCATGATTTAGTCCATAGCTTCTTTGTGTATTTTTTTTATTTTGTTGCTAACTCTTCTATTTTATTCAATAGGTGCCTTTGTTCATCATCTACAGACGTAGCTAGAAGTTGTGTTTCCTCTATTTATAAGAGTTGCTACCTGGAAGTGTGAAGAAGCTAGAAGCCCCACTTAACAAAGAGCTAGTTATATGTTGTGATAGTATCTACGAGAAAAACTATGTAAATATTATACTATTAACCAGAATTGGCATGTGGATTGATAATACTTATTTGTTTTCTGTTTTCACTGCAATATTGTTTATTTGTTGGCAACATGTGGCAATTGAAACATGGTTGGTGTTTAATGAGAACATGACAAGTATATGGGCTCTAAAAAGGCCCCAGTCCAAGTAATATTGACATGAAAATTTAAGAAAAAGTAGAACGAAAAGGCCTAAAAATTATGGATTGTTAAAAGGCCACAGGCCAACAAAATATGCTGTTGAAAGACCTAAAAGACGCAAAATGAAATAGGTTGTAGAAGGGAAAATTCCAAAATAAATTGTACTGTAAATACGTTCCGGCCTAGAAAGTTAAAAAGGTCAAAATTTTGGGGTTGGCCCATTTAAAAGGTCGAACTTGACTGGGTTAAATTTTCTGCCACGTCAAAATCTATGCTAGATTGGCTTACGTGGATATGCCAGATTACCGTGGCCAAAAAATTGGTCATGGAGACCATGACCATCTATTTTGGTCATATCAATCCATGACTAATTCAAAAAGATCGTGACTTGTCTATAATGGAGCTTCGTATGCGACTTATTGATTTTGATCATAAAAAGGTCATAGATGGACAACTATGATCTTTCTATGACTAATATTTGGGGTCACCAGTTAGCACATTTCTTTTAGTGACAAAAGTCCTAAGTTGAGTACCATATGGTCATGGCAATTGTGGTCAATGGGCATGAGAAATTTAAGTTGAAACATTGTCAAGCATATAAGGATTATATTTACATTCACTTTAACAATAAAAACAAAAGATGCTTGGAGCCAAACTCTTATGATTACCGTTGACATGAGCTACATATCCCAAAATTATATTCTGTTTTCTCTTCTTATACGTTATAATAATTTAAACTTCTATTGGAGCAATAGGAAAGGGGGGCCCTCGCATTGTGCCTCGAGATGTCGGAAGGGACTAACACCCCGACAAGGTTATCCCTGTGAAGAGGAGTACGGCCCAGGAACTAGGTCATGATGGAGATAATTAACATTGGCAGGTACGCTTACTTGCTACTCCACAAAGTCATCATGGAAGAGACTCCTCCTGGGTTAGCTGTTCACCGGGAACACCAGTCAACAAGGACGGAGCTAATGGCAGCACGCGGAACAGCATGGGAGACAAATGTCCACATATCCCTACGCTTGCAAGGATATTAAAGGGAGTGCGGGCCCTGCAGTCCCAACATGACATCATGCACCCTATGTTCTCCCATTGCCATCAATTGATGCGCAGTGATGTCCACACACTTCTATTCTTATAGACAGTTGTTGGGCCTCCAAGTGCAGAGGTTTGTGGAACAACAGCAAGTTTCCCTTAAGTGGATTACCCAAGGTTTATCGAACTCAAGGAGGAAGTGGTGAAAGGTATCCCTCTCAAGCAACCCTGCAATCAAGATACAAGAAGTCTCTTGTGTCCCCAACACACCCAATACACTTCTCAGGTGTATAAGTGCACTAGTTCGGCGAAGAGATAGTAAAATACAAGTGGTATGGATAATTATAAGTGGTAACCGTGCCAGAAAAGAGCTTGATGGGTAGGAAGAGACTAAAGGCAATCTGAAATAAAGATGGAAGCAAGCAAACATGTAACATATCTAGTTGCAAATGGTGTTTCAATGCCTAGAAACAAGGCCTAGGGATCATACTTTCACTAGTGGACACTCTCTCATATAAATATCTTCTCTTTATTATTCTACCCTGAACTACTCTCTGGTTGGATGATGTAGGGATATAACAACACACCTTAAAGTTCACATTGCCCATCTAGATAACCCCTCACCGTCACCTTGAGCGCTAGATGGTTCCAACAAACACTACAATCTCATAAAGACATCCAACTCAAAATATACTCATGATAAGTATTTATGTAACCTTAGCCAAAGTGCCACATGGTGTGCGCACTGTCAACTTCACACACGTGGGGATAAGTAGAGATTAATTAAAGCACTTGAGTAGCAGAATAGATCTATAGATTACAAAGCTCATGATCTCAATAAGATCACGCATAGAGAGAGAGATGAACACATAACTACAGGTAGAGCCCTTAGCCTTGAGAGAGAACTACTCCCTCCTCACCATGGGAGTTAGCAATGGCGATGGAGATGGCGGTGGAGTCGATGGAGATGGCTCCGGGGGCACTTCCCCGTCCCGGCAGGGTGCCGGAACAAAGACTTCTGTCCCCCGAATCTCCTCTTTGGTGGCGACGGTGCTGCAGAAGTTTTCGTGGAATTCTGATCTGGTATTTAGGGTTTTCGTCCTAGGGGGAATATATAGGCGAAGAGGCGATGCTAGAGGTGGGCCAGGGTGGCCACACCCCCTGGTAGCGCGGCCAGGGGTGACTCTCGCCACCCTAGGGTATGCCTACCCCTGGCTCCCCTCCGTCTCGTCTTCTGGCTCCATGAGTCTTCTGGTAAAATATGAACTTTAGCTTTTGTCCCGTCCAATTCCGAATATGTCTTTTCTAGCTTTTCTGAAACCAAAAACAGCAGAAAATAGGCAACTAGCACTATGGCATCTTGTTAATAGGTTAGTTCCAGAAAATGTATAAAAGTATCTCAAAATGTAGACAAAATATAAGATAGTTGATATAAAACAAGAATGGAGCATAAAAAATTATAGATACGTTTACGACGTATCAACATCCCCAATCTTAACTCCTGCTCGTCCTCGAGTAGGTAAGTGACGAAAAGAATAATTTTTGAGGTGACGTGCACCATTTGATCAAGGTATTTATAACATTGATAGCTGGGATCATAGTACTTCAACATAGCGTGAAACATATAGTTCTAACAATAAGACATAGCAACTATGTTATAACATGAATAGGTACAAAAAATATATTTATGAATAACAATGCTTTGAAAGACGTTTGTTTGTTTCACATATAGAAAACATAATGAGAATGGTATTCAGCTTGTCCCTCATAGTGTAGCAAAACATAAATGCATAGGACACCTTCAAAGTTCATAAGGGTGACTAGATACAAATAGTTTAAGAACAAGCAATATCAAAGTTATGCATAAATCAACAAGTCTTGGGACAATGCACATTAAACTAAGAATGACCACTATGATCTCTTAATAGGTGCAGAAAGATAGAAGATGGAGACTCAACATAAAACTAAAAGGAAGGCCTTCATAGAAGGAAGCAGGGATTCAAGTCTCATAAAGAGCTTCCAAAAATTATGGTACTTATTAGCTTTCATCTCTCATTGCCCCTATCATATGCATCTTGAAGTGATTAAGGTTAAAGTGAACAAACTATGGTGTTTGATATGGGGATTCTTCCGTATATGCTTGAGAAAGTATAAGTTGGCAATCTCATGTCCCTTGAATACGAGGGGTGCTCCTCATGCTGCTCAAGTTTAGTTACCTGAAAGTTCTTGTTATATTAAGTACATGTGTATCATAGAGAACCGCCAACGGGGTACCCCTTGCCCGATGATACAGAAGAATCCCCATATCAAAATGACAAGGCAAGCAGACAATAAGCATCTCAGCATCTTCTTATTTACCATGGGAGAATGGTGCTTTTTTCTCTCTTTCCTCTTTCATCATCTTCTTTTTTCTTTTTCTCAATCTCTATCTCTTTTTTTATAAGAAGAATGCTTCATAGATTGCTCATTATGGTTATGCTGCAGGTTTCCACCATGATTAGGCATGGATTAGACTAGCCGCCCAGGTGTTTCTCGAACACACATACATAACTCCATGGACTTACAAGGTCCCCTTTCATTTCACACCGACGACATCCATAAACAAAAGAACATGATATCAACTGGGTACAATGTACAAGTGCAATGTTGAAAGCGTTCCCCATGACAACATGGTTCTACTAATCCCAACGTATAAGTGCAAGCATATACAACATATATGACACAATGGTTCAAGTTTATTAGGGGCAAGAAATGTAAAGTGTGCCATCAAGTTCGTGAGAGCTTTAATCACTAATTTTCACATAACAAGTTTAATTCGGAAGGTAGATAAAAACATGAATATACTTGGAATAGCAAATGCTAATAGGTAGGTATGGTGGACTCTTTGGAATAATTTGGTTTTATTTGGAGTTGGATGCATGAGTGGAACTCATACTTGGTATGGAGGCTAGCAAAAGACTGGGAGCGACCAACTAAGAGAGCAATCATGGCCATAATCATGCAAAGCGACAAAACATCATTAATTAAAGCATAAAGTGATATTACAAGTAGAAAACTAAATGATCATAGCGGCTATGGTGACTTGGCATAGTCTTAACAGTGTGAGGATGCGCCAACTCAACCCAAATAAAGCATTTAAAGGAGAATACCACAATATTATGCTTTTAATATGCTAAAACAACGCATGATTCTTACAAGGCACATTAAGCAATCTCAATTTTTTATAACATGTCATGCTACAACAAAAATCACTAAGCATAAAGCCAAAACAATATCAAGCATGACATGATAAAGTCTAAGTCACAGTCAAAAACAAGCTCCTTTTATACCATTTAAGCATGGAACTTCCTACTCTTTTCCAACACCAATCGAAAACTAAAGCTAAATGCATTGCTAGCAAAGGAGAACACTCACAAAACAATAAGAGTGAAAACTAGAGTGTTCTAGGCAATAAATAACGGGGTGTGTCTCTCTCCAAAAGAAGTGTGTTGGGATCAAACCAACTTATTTAAGCAAACAAAATAAAACTAAAAACAAAAACGAAGACGCTCCAAGAACAACACAATTGTGCATGAAACAATAAAAACGAAGTGTCTAGAGAGACCTGAGATTTTTATTGATGAAGAAGGGGATGCCTTGGGCATCCCCAAGCTTTGACGCTTGTACCTCTCGAATATTTATTGGGGTGACACGGGGTGGAATCCCCAAGCTTGAGATTTTGTCCATTCTTCATCTCATTACATCATTCTTTCCCTACACCTAAAAATTTCCTTCATACAAAACTTCACACAATCTTCATTAGCAACATCAGTGCATTCGAAAGATAATAAACCTTTGGGGTTTAGTTTTAAAACGGCAAACATTTCATTGAAAACACAAGATACTGTAACAATTACCTCAAAAATCTCAGTTCACCAAAAAGAACCCAAAAAGAAATCATAAAGAGGCAATTGCAAATAATGGCAGAAATCTGTCAAAACAGGCCAACATGTGAAAACCGATTTTTTAGAAGACCTTCTGTTGCTCAAATCGAAAAGTGTTGAACTAATGAAAGTTATATAACAACATGGGGCAGAAGCACAAAATATTACAGCTCAATCCGACATACAGAGAGTTTTCAAAAAAATTGCAGCGAAGCACAAAAATCTGTTTTAGTACAGCAACTTTCCCAAGCATTATTTCTCTCTCATTAGAGGTTATTATTGGCACAAAAACCACACAAAAACGATAAGGAGAGGTTATTACAGAGGAAATAACTTCCAAGGCTCAACAAAACAAAAACATACTGACTAAAAATTTGGGTTATCTCCTAATAAGTGCTTTTCATTAACGCCTTTGAGCTAGGCATAGGAATTTCGATGATGCTCACATAAGAAATATGAATTGAAGTAAAAGAGAGCATCAAGAAGAAAATATGGAACAAATTTAAGTCTAACCCACTTCCTATGAAAAATAATCTTGTAAAGAAACAAGTCATGAATGCACAAAGCAACAAGTATAGGGAAACAAAACAAGTGCAACTTCAAAATTTTCAACATAAAGAGGGGAAACTTAATATTGTTGTGATGCATAAAACCATGTTTCCCTCTCTCATAATAACTTTCAGTAGAATCATGAATAAAATTAAAAATATAACTATCACATAAAACATTCTTATCATGAGCCACGTGCATGAAAGAATTAATACTCCCACATAAACATAGTCATTCTTATTAATTGTAGTGGGAGCAAATTCAACAGAATAGCTATCATTATTATTCTCATCACCATAATCATCAAATATAGGAGGCATATTGTAATCATAATTAATTTTCTCCTCAATAGTAGGTGGACTGAAAATATCATATTTATCATTGTGATCATCATATATTGGAAGTATAGTATCATCATAAGCAATAGAATAGTTATCTTCCAAAGTGTGTTCATTTGTAAACATATCATCATTGGAAGGAACATGGATAGTACTAATAGTACATCAATTATTAACATCTTCATTTTCAGAATTGGTACCGAAGAGATTTTCAATATCAAAAGTAGTGTGCTTTTCCCAATCATGATCACTACTATAGGTAACAGGCATAGGAACATCATCGAGTTCAGACTCATCAAAAACTATAATAGGAGCAACATGCTTAGGGGAAAATACTGTTTCCTCTATCCTTTTACTCCTCCTCTTCTTCTTTTTCTTCTCCTCTTTAGGAGGGAGAGGCTTGAAAGGAAGCTTCTCCATATACCCTGGTTTATTGTTAGAGACAATAGAAGAAACTTTGGAGGATTCCTTCTTTTCGTTAATAAGATCAAAACACATATTAGTCTTGTCATATTTTGGTAAGATCTCATCTTTTATAATATTTTGTATGTAAGTATTTGTGTGGCAATTATCAACACAATAAAGATGACAACCATGCAGGACGCTATTCATATCAAAAGCACTCATATCTAGTAAAGAAGTTTTTCTTGATAATTCTTCACACCCCAAAAATAATGTAAGTTCATCATGCTAATTAGGAGTGATCGTGTTATCACAATACAAACTTGCAGTACTCATTGGATTAGAAGGGCTATTATTATGGCCTGAGCATTGAAAATTGAAATGGCCCACTTCAAAGCAAAGTTCACAAATAAAAGGATAGAGGGCACAAACTTTTTTTACCAAGATCATTTAGAGCCCTATACCACGTTCTAGTTTTTTCATTCATGTGGGTGATACAATATTCTTCTTCAATTTGATTCTTTTCACAAGGTCTATATACTCCACAAAAATTAACATGCTTATAAGAAATTGTACTTTTAGAGGTTTGAGCATGTTTACTGCTATCATTCATAACAGTTTCATTTTACATGCAAGTGTCTTTAAAAGGCTCATGATACATGTCCCATTTTTCTTTAGGAGCATTAATATGAGAAGCAAAGGCTCTAAAGCAATCAACAAGAATTTGAGGATCAAGACCATATTTAGCACCAAGCTCTTGAAAATTAGTAGTTTCAGCGAAAGACTTAATGCAATCATACTTATAGTTTATACCTAGTTCTTTACCTTTGTCGTCATCCCAATCTTCGGTATTGCTTTGAATTGTTTCAATAATATCTCACTTAGCTTTGACCTCCTTACTTGTGAAGGATCCCTCTAAACAGGTATCTAGATAGTCCATGTAATGTCCTGAAAGCCTTGCATAAAAATTATTAATAACAATATTACTGGGGAGCTCATGAATGGGACATTTGAGCATTAGTGACTTCAATCTCCCCCATGCTTGGGAAATACTTTCTCCATCATGAGGATGAAAATTCTAAATATAATTCCTATCTTTATGAATTTCATGAGGAGGATAAAACTTAGAGTAAAAGAGAGATTCAAGTTCCTTCCACTCTGAATGATGAGGATCGTCTAGTAGCTCATACCACTCCCTTGCTTTGCCCCTAAGTGATAAAAAGAATAGCTTCCTCTTAACTTAGTTCATTGAAATACCTGCATAGTTGAACAACTTGCATAATTCATGTATAAAGAGTAAATGATCACCAGGATGGGCAGTTCCATCTCCAAAATAACAGTTATCCGTAACTCGTTCAACGATTTTCATAGGTATTTTAAAAGGGACGCTTTTAGTATGTGGATTTAAATATCACAAGTATCATTAGAATTACCACATATGGGAGATAAAGTATCATCAAAGCAAATTTTCTTCTTTAAAGCTAGGGAACTAAAACGATCATTTTCATAAAAACTAACTTCCCCAAGCATAGATGTTTCCATAGCATTAGTAACAAAGGTGTTCAAAAAATTCATACTAATAACATTGCTATTAGCATGCAAAGAAAGTTCCATGGGTTTTTTAATTTCCTTTTCACACCATTCATGTGCTACCTTAGGAAAAATACTAAAAAGCTCTCTAATTTTGTTGTTGTTTTCCATTATGCCTAACTAGTGAAAATAAAAACAAGAAACAAAAAGATATAATTGCAGAATCTAAAGGAAATAACTTCGAGCACTCACACACCAGCAACGGTACTATAAGATAGTTTAGTAGCCAGAGGATGTGAATACCTTTTACCTTACCTCCCCGGCAACGGCGCCAGAAAATAACTTGATGTCTACGCACTTCTATTCTTGTAGAAAGTTGTTGGGCCTACAAGTGTAGAGGTTTGTAGAACAGCAGCAAGTTTCCCTTAAGTTGATTACCCAAGGTTTATCGAACTCAGGGAGGAAGTGGTCAAAGGTATCCCTCTCAAGAAACCCTGCAATCAAGATACAAGAAGTCTCTTGTGTTACCAATACACCCAATACACTTGTCAGGTGTATAGGTGCACTAGTTCAGCGAAGAGATAGTGAAATACAAGTGGTATGGATAATTATAAGTGGTAACGGTTCCAGAAAAGAGCTTGACGGGTAGGAAGAGACTAAAGGCAATCTGAAATAAAGATAGAAGCAAGCAAACATGTAACAGGTCTAGTTGCAAACGGTGTTTTAATGCTTAGAAACAAGGCCTAGGGATCATACTTTCACTAGTGGATACTCTCTCATATAAATATCTTCTCTTCATTATTCTACCGTGAACTACTCTCCGATTGGACGATGTAGGGCTATAACATCACACCTTCAAGTTCGCATTCCCCATCTAGATAACCCCTCACTGTCACCTTGAGCGCTAGATGGTTCCAACAAACACCACAATCTCATAGAGAGATCCAACTCAAAATATACTCATGATAAGTATTTATGTAACCTTAGCCAAAGTGCCACACTGTGTGCACACTATCAACTTCACACACATGGGGATAAGTAGAGATTAATTAAAGCACTTGAGTAGCAGAATAGATCTATAGATTACAAAGCTCATGATCTCAATAGGATCACGCATAGAGAGAGAGATGAACACATAGCTACCGGTAGAGCCCTTAGCCTCGAGAGAGAACTACTCCCTCCTCATCATGGGAGTCAGCAACGGCGATGGGGATGGTGGTGGAGTCAATGGAGATGGCGCCAGGGGAACTTCCCCGTCCCGGCAGGGTGCCGGAATAGAGACTTCTATCCCTCGAATCTCCTATTCGTTGGTGGCGGGGCTGCGGAACTTTTCGTGGAATTCTGATCTGGTATTTAGGGTTTTCGTCCCGAGGGGAATATATAGGCGAAGAGGCGATGCTAGAAGTGGGCCAAGGTGGCCACACCCCCTGGTGGCACGGCCAGGGGTGACCCGCGCCACCCTAGGGTATGCCTACCCATGGCTCCCCTCCATCTCGTCTTCTGGCTCTGTGAGTCTTCCGGTAAAATAGGAACTTTGGCTTTTGTCCCGTCCAATTCCGAGAATATGTATTTTCTAGCTTTTCTGAAACCAAAAATAGAAGAAAACAGGCAACTAGCACTATGGCATCTTGTTAATAGGTTAGTTCTCGAAAATGTATAAAAGAATCTCAAAATGTAGATAAAACATAAGATAGTTGATATAAAACAAGCATGGAGCATCAAAAATTATAGATACATTTACGACGTATCACGCGGCACCACCCACGGCCAAGGAGTGGCGAACGATACTCAGCCAGGAGTGGCCATCTGCACCACCCATCTACCGTTGTGCCGCGTGGCACGACAGTAGTGGATCCCGAGATCGATAGGGAGGCGTATGCGCGACGACCATGGTGCTACCGCCTTGTGGTATGAAAGGAGGGTCTTGGCCATGGTAGGAGAGGGGGTTTGTTTTTGATAAGGGGTTTGTGGTCGAGAGAGGGGTTCTTTCAAGAGATGTCCAACAAGGGTTTAGAGCAAGGGTTGAAAGAAGAGAAGCCAAGAGATAGGGTTGACAGAGGCACTGTTGGTATATCCAACAGTGTTGAGTGAGAGAGAATTAGAGAATAATTGAGAGACAAAGAGAGATAGAGATCGGGAGAGGAGAATGAGAGGAGAGGTAGAGCTGAGATAATCCCATGGAGAGAGTGGGAGATTGATAGAAAAGGAAACCGAGAGGCGTAGAAGCTAGTTGAAAGCGGCTTCCCGCCACTAGATTATTGATCTCTTGGTAAGATATCAACAAGATAATCCACCAAAGCAGGACATATGATTGCTAGCCGAAGGGCGACCTAGACCTAGGTAAAAAATATTGTGTGTACTGTGTGATATTTGTGTATGAGCTAAGGCCGTATTACCTTTGTGCCCATGTCGAACCAAAATGGGAGTGTGAGACATCATCGATGTCTATGTTCCGACACGCGACATATGGCATGCCAAGTAGGGGAATCTAGTGATTCGACCTAAGAAGATGTCTTCATCGACGCCAACATTGTCGTCGTTAGCATCATCTGTGCTAGCATCACGCATGGCGCTCAGAAGAGCAACTAGTGCCACTGGGACGAGCATGGCCACTGCAGACACTCTAATTGTGCACACTAGGTCCCGTGACCTGGGTCTGGCTGTGACCACAGTGATTGAGTAGTGTGCACAGTAGGAGGACGCCGCGGGCGACCACATCACACATCCTCAGCCTGTGCCCGTCGCGTCCAACCAGCCACAGCTATCTCCCAAGGCGCCATCTCGGGGGCTGGCTGCGGAAGGCACGGCGGCACGCGAAGAAGCACATCCAGGTGGTGCATCCGGTGCTGCCACTGATGGCTTACCACCTAGTAGCATAGAAGGCGCTGCCAGTGGGAGCATCCCCCCGGCGGCACAGGAGGCACTGTTGGCAGGAGTGTGCCTCCCGGATGCGCGTGACCATCTCACGAGCACAAACAATGATGCAACCACCGTCAATCAAGGTGGGGGCGCCCCCCACCCACGGACGAATCACTCCTAACCTCACGAGGAAATGCACCTGGCATGAAGCCATGGCGACGGCCTTGGTCTAGTATCCCAGCGCTGGGGACATTAGAGTTTGCGGCTTAGAGAGAAGAGGTGGAAGCTTGCGTGGAGGCTGCCAGGCAGCGCCTGGAGACCACCCCGTGAGCACTCCCTGTCCCACCATGGGCATTGGCCCGAGCAAGCCCCACCTATTGGAGGGCACCCATAGGTCCCCGCCCTGCAGCCACAGGCTCCGCCAGCTACTGCCGGGCTGGGGGCTGGTGGGCCTAGGGATGATAGGCGGGGAGGTCAGGAGCAAGTGGAAGGGTATCCGAGGGCTGCAGCTCCTGGGTAAGCCTACGCGGACCGTGCATTGGTAGGATCCTCAATCAACCCCACGCGTGACCACACGGACATGCCACATCACAAATTGGCTGCAGCCAACGAGGTGTTCATCGGAGAGCACATCCAACAGCTGCGCCACCAAGTTGCGGGTGTGGAGCCGATCCTGCAAAATGCTCCCGAGGTCGGAAGGATGACCTTAGAGTATGGCGGTGGTTGCTTGTCCTATACCCCTGCCCTAAGAAGTTCATGCATATGTACTGCACCGCCATGTCCATAGCAGGTGCCAGCAAGAAAGTCATGGCGAACTAGTTCCCTATGGCGTTGAAGGGCACAACCCTGTCATGGTTGATGCACCTCCCGGAAGAGTCGATCCGGACATGGGGAACTCTGCGTCTATTTTATGAGTGCATTCCAAGGTGGCTTAAAGCGCCTAGGTTTATGGGGGAGGACGAGTGGATGCGCGACTTTATGTTGCGTTTCTCGCAAGTCTCCCACACCATCCTTGAAGCGGAGGATGCTGCCATCATTGGTGCATTCCTCATGAATGTCAAAGACCGCAAGATGCCAGAAGAGCTCATCATGCATCCCGTCAAGACCACCCACCATCTTTGATCCTTTGCCAACCTATGATCGCTGGCTAAGGAAGAACGACAATGAACGAAAGAGCGATACCCTCTTGGTTCTGGTGGCCGAATAAGGTGCTCCCACCGGGAGCGAAAAGAAGGCTAAGCCAGCCGAGGAGGTGGCGGCTGAGAAACCGGCTACTGGGACTTGGTGCCCGGTACATGAATGTAGCCATCATGATGCTTGAGATTTCCATTCCGTGCGAGGCCCCATGGAGGCTAGGAACAAGCATTTTGCAGAATAGGGGGCTAATCCTCCCTTCAGGAACTACTACCAGTACGGGCAACCTAGGCATATGGAAACTGCCCTGGGAGCCACAGAGGCGGTTGTGGGGGAGGTGTTGACGGAGGTAGAGGTGGAGGATGAGGAGGGCGTGGCATGCGCCATGGCAACACAACCCCCGGACCATGCAACGAAGAAGTTTATGGGGTTTTCATAGAAAACAAAAAAATTCTACGGTTGCAACTGCCAAGATCGAATCTAGGTGATACTTGTAACTGTTTCATATGGACTCACACGCGAAGACTGTAAAGCGGGATAACTTTCCCGCAAACAAACATGGCTCTTGTAGAGTGTAAAATACCATCCTCAAGGATGCGATGATAATGTCACAAGTGCAACACCTCCTAATCAGTCACACATACAATGTGTCGACGACTTCCATCCCTCGCACCAGCTCAGTAGCGTAAGTAGTGGATCCTCGGGAACTCTGCCAACACTACGACATGGTGGTGATGGTGGTGGATAAGATCTTGAGCAGGGATTCTCCTAAGCTCCGTACTCGTGATAGTGGAAAAGCTAGCAAGGGGGAGAAGATGCCAACCAAAGGGCATATGAGGGGGGCTTTTATAGGTGAGGGGGCAGCCCCAAGAGGCATGACACACTAACCATGGTGGTGCCCCCACCTCTCCCCAATTTATGTGTATGGAAACTCCACTCACACCCATTTAGCTCCATTCATCTCTCATTCAATTTCCAGTCGAGAAATCAAAGGTCTTTCCATTAAAGCACTTTAATTCACTTGGTTTAATACCACTCAATTTAATGAACACTTCATTTAATGAGTACTTCATTTAATGAACACATTAACATTTTATCCCCTCGCAATATTCCGATAAACAGAAACTATTCCGGTAGTTTTAATCAGAACAATTCCTACGCTGTCTAGTATTTTCTTCGGTGTTCCCTATCCACTCAAATGCGCTGACTACCCTTAAGTGTGTCTTACTATGGGTTCGTGAGCTGAGTGGACATGACCGAGACACTCTCGGATCAATAATCATTAGCAGGACTTAGAGATCCATAATGACTCCCACCAGCTCAAATGACAAACTAGTGATCGTGTGAACCTTTATTCACAGAAACCAATTCCTTTTGTATCGTGATATTTTACTTGTCCGAGATCTGGTCATTTGGTATCATCCATACCTAGTTTGATCTCGTTACTGACAAGTAATTTTTTCTTGTTCCCGTGATATAACATTCTTAGTGATCATTATCACTTCCTTGCAAACTATGTTAATGTGGTATCACCGAGAGGGCCCTGAGTATATCTCTCCATCATCAGGATGGAAAAATCCCACTCTTGATCCACGAGCCTCAACTAATACTTTCCAAGTATCCGACGACACCTTTATAATAGCCCTGTTATGGTGTGACATTTGATGTAATCAAAATACTCTTCTTGAGTCACCAATTGATGTGATCTCATGGTATAAGGATTAGGGTTAATTTGAGTGACGTTATAGTAGTGTAAACATAATGGCGTGATCGTATTACTATACTTTGGGAGTTTTTTTATCACATCATTTCACTAATGTTGTTACCTCGTTATTAACAACATCCAATGTCATGATCAGGAAACCTTGATCATCTATTAATCAAAAAGCTAGTGTAATAAGAGGCATCACTAGGAACCTATTTTTGTTTATTAAACACACATGTATTAACATTTCCAGTTAACACAATTATAGCATGAGAAATAAACATTTATCATAAACATGGACTAAGATATAATAACCAATTTATTATTGCCTCTCGGGCATATTCCTTTTAGAAGAAGCCTAGGAGCCGAGCCAGGAGGGCCCTGATGGGTATGTCCAGTACCATAACGCCAAGGATATGCGTGTGTTCACGGGGAAGCGTACACTATAGCTTCGCACGGGGAGTTTAAACACTTATCCTGGGAAGTCTGCGCAGTGATACCCACCCCGAAGGATTAGTGACCATTAAGGTGGTCACACGTGCCTATCACCGTTGACATGGGTGACCGCCCTGACTGTGTCACGAGAGTCAGCGCGTTACCATGGGTGGTGTCCCTGGTCATGGACAACATCAGGGTTACCAAGATGCTGACTGATGCAGGGGCATGCCTCAACATTCTCTCTGCCAAGTTAATGCATAAGTTATAGATCATGGAGGACAAGATTTCCCCCACGGGATCGTTCCAGGGTTTAAACCCTAACCCAACCGTGGGGAAAGATCGAGCTCCTAGTCACTTTTGGCACCAAGGAAAACTACTACACAGAGAACGTCATCTTCGATGTTGCGGACCTTGCCTTGTAGTATAACAGTATCCTAGGGTGACCTGCCCTAGCCCAGTTTATGGTGGTCACCCACCACGCCTACAACATCATCAAGATTCCCTTAATGTGGGGGACCGTGACCATTAAGGGTGATGTGAGGGATGTAGTGCTATGTGTTGAAGAACTATTCAAAACAAATGCTACTGTCATGCCCGGAAATGATGATGAAAAAATGAATTTTTACCCAATTCCCTGCTTGCCTAGGAAGATGGCATGTAGCATACCGGAACCTAGATCTAGGGCCTAGGAATGGGTAGTGCACTGAGTAAGCATAGACTTCTCGGGATACCACCCTACCACCCAAAATCCCGAGAGCAAGGGTCACGTCTCCCGGCAAGTGCCGGGAAAGTACTACGTATCCGGCCTAGCCCGCCCATGTGTAAACCGCTGTAATTAAGGGGCTTGCTCCCGTTTGAATGAAAATCCTGAGCTCTCAAGTTTTTCCACTTCATTCTTATTTGGCTGAGCATTTTTGGGATTGGAGTTCCTTTGGGTATTTCTCTGATTTTGGACGTGAGTAATGAAGCCTGTCATGCCAAGAAACAGCGTATGGTCATGAGCTTCTCTAAGCTATGAGCGTAGTGTTCCTAGTACAACCAATGGGCACTGAATCGCTAAGACACACCTCTCACATCCTACCCCAAGTTGGCATGTCGTGTGCCCTAATCAAGCGCATGACACATATTTAAACCTAAGGCATGGGTAAGATGTCTTAAGATGTGTTCATTGCATTTCAGGGCTTGCAGAACTAAACTAGCAGGAGGCGCCATTAGCAAGTGAAGGGCTTGGGTGTTGGCAAGGGAACCTCTCCGAGAACCGCAAAAGTGAGCCATACAATTCTAGCTTGGTTGCGAGGAGGGTAACATCACCCGTGATCGTAAGCTACCATCGCTCTAGTGAGTGTAAAGTGGATACGATGATGGGAAAAAGCGATACAAGAAGTGGAAGCAGAAGCCAACAGGCAAGCAGCGCAAGGAAGAGCCAGCACAGTGAACTCCGACTAGCGCAGGGCAAAGGGATCGACAGAAGTCACACAAGAGCAAGCACAAATGAATGGTAAAATTTCATATTAAAAAGCTCATCATCATTACATTTGGAAATGATACATGCAGGATGATCCTAGAGAGGGCGGTCGGCGGCGGGTCGCAGGAGGAAGGCTATGGGAGTAAACGGGGCAAAGGTTGGTTGCACTCCCTCTAGGCGAACTCCCCGCGCCACTGCATTGCCCGCAGGGCTCCAATAGCCACCGGACACTGCGTGTCTCCAACTTTAGGCCGAGCGACCCTTAGAGCCGCCATCGCTGGATTACAGGGGACAATAGAGTCGGCAACCATGGTGTCATCAAAGACCTTCACTACAAGTTGTCCATTCCCGTGGTAACGGAACTTCAGAATGTGGTGGCCCTGCAGGTCATACCATGCCCTGAAGTTCGACCACCCCGACCTAAGAACATGCGGCCGTCCTCATCAACTAGCATACCCAGGTGCCATATGGGCTGCTCATCGCTTAACTCACGCAGCTCCATCTCGCGAGGGGGGCGACTGTTCATCTCGTCAACCAGCAGGTTCAGCAACCTCAGATGCCACTCAAAGCCCATCCACAGAATCACGAAGAACTCAAAGCCGGCAAGATAAACCATGAATTCCTCCTGCGATTGGGAGGGGAAATGGATGGATCCCGGTGCCTTGGGATGAGGCGGGTGCGGCACTCTCCATGGCCTTGACCACGCCTGCGCCATGGAGCAGGTGAGTCCCTCTTCTGAGGCCTGTCGTGTCCTTAGTCTCGCTTGTGGCCTTTCCATCCAAGACAGATGATGGCACCAGTGGGAAGAGGCACTAGATCTCCCTCAGCCTGTGCCGACCCATGACGGGACTGGCGACCGTGGTGACACCTACATTGTGGGGCATCCAGCAACGCGAGAGCTACCTCGCCCCCAGCGGGTGGAGGGCTGTCGCCAAAGCGGCAGCAGCCATCAGCGCTCTCAGACGACACCTCTAGTAGGCGAGAGTGTGTGTGGGAGGGGATATGCTATGGCAATTATTCCTAATACCATCGCCCCTCGCTGTTTCATAGCTATGGCGGGTGCTAGAGGCTCAACTCTCCGATGGTGTGGGGGAAGCTAGTGACGCCTTCCGTCCATAGTTATGACTCTTTTTTGCAGGAATTGAAGCAACCACAGTCAATGCGGATAGACTACAGACGTCAAGATGGGACTTTAAGCGACACATCATTTTTGTGGCTACTCGAGTGCACACACATGCACACGCTAGCACGAGGTATCCCAGAACATGCCAAGTGGTCACGTCGTGCACGGGTGATGACGAATTAGGCCCAAGCACTATTGCAGGGCGAAGCCTAGCAACAATGTCTAGGCCACCCCAAGCAACTCATAGGACGGAGAGCAGGAGCGTCGCCGGGCCTTTCCTAGGGCTTCTGTCAGCGCTATAGGAAAGGGGGACCTTGCATTGTGCCTCGGCGTGTGGGAAGGGACCAACCCCCAGCAAGGTCATCCCCATGAAGAGGAGTACATGCCTCTGTGTTGGGTCATGAAGGAGATAAGTAACATTGGCGGGTATGCTTACTCACTTCTCCATGACGTTGTCATGGGAGAGATTCCTACTGCGCCAGGCACGACCTAGGACCACCATTCAACAAGGACCTAGCCAGTGGCAACTCATGGGACGGCATGGGAGACAAGTGTTACCCCTATCCCTGCACCTGCATAGGTCATTAAAGGGAGCACGAGAGCTGCAGTCCCAATGTGACAACATGCACCCTGTGTTGTTCCTCGCCATCAATTGCTGCGCAGGACCGCCCACAGCCAAGGAGTGCCCAACGACACCGCCCACAACCAGGAGTGGCCAGCCAGCAGTGGATCTCGAGAACGATAGGAAGGCACATGCACGCCGGCCACTATGGTACCCCCTAGCAGTATAAAAGGAGGACCTTGGCCACAGTAAGGAAAAGGGGGTTTTGGTTTTTCATAAGGGGGTTGTGGTTAAGAGAGGGGTTGTTTCAAGAGGTTTTTGGCAAGGGTTGAGAGAAGATAAAGAAAGAGAGAGGGTTGATAGAGGCATTATTGTATATCCAGCAGCGTTGAGTGAGAGAGAGTTAGAAAATAGTTGAGAGAGAGTTAGATAATAGTTGAAAGAGAGATAGAGATTGGGTAGGAGAATGAGAGAAGAGCTAGATCTAAGATACTCCCATGGAGAGAGTGTGAGATACAAAAAAAGAGAAATCCCAAGAAGCATAGAAGCTAGTTGAAAGCGGCTTCCCAGCACTAGATTATTGATCTTGTTGTAAGATATCCACAAGATAATCCACTGAAGTAGGACATAGGGTTTTTCGCTGAAGGCCAGCCTATTAAGGGGTTCCGTGGTAGAAAAAAAATTACTACGTGGGAACACACCTAGCCACGATTTATCCAGGAAGTAATGCAGTAATGGAGGGAGACATCGGTAACATACCCTTGTAGTGAAGGAGATATGCCCTAGAGGCAAATAATAAATAGGTTTTTATTATAATATCTTAATTAGTTCATAATAGTTTCATACTATGCTATAACTGTATTAATACAAAACGTTAATACACGTGTGGTATGTAAACAAACAAAGTCTCTAGTTACCTATAGCAAACTTGTCGTCGGATTGATGACAAGTATGCCATGAGGGGGTCCTCGAGGCTTGTGGATGAGAGGGGTGTGAGACGTACGGCATTCCGGGATGGTTAGCACACAAGTTTACCCAGGTTTGAATCCGCCGGCTTTGGACGGATCCTACTCCTGCTAGCAATCCAGTAATATGGCAGAGCCGGACTATGGGTTACAAGGGTTTCGCCTGTGCGAGTTGAGATTGTAGACTATTGTGAGGGTTCCCTAAAGGCTCTCCCTAGGATGGCTTATATAGATATCCTGCCTAGGGTTTACAGAAGTGACCTATCCGGCCACGACTAAGAGTTGGTTATAGAGTACATATTGAACTACAAGTAACACTATAGGCCTATGTCAGTAAGTCTTCTGGGCCTTCCTGTAGCCAGACTGGACTCCGCCTCTTCTCCCTGACTGGGCCGCCCGTGAAGCAAAGCTCTAACCCGAAGTGGGCCACCTTGGTTAGTGAGGCACACTGAGGATACCCGGAAAGCATATCCCCAACAGCAGCCCCCGGAAGCCTCCAAGATCCAGAGTTGGATTTCATCATCGTCTAGCTTGAAGGGTTCCTGAAACTTCAAAACGAGTCGGACCTATGAATACATTATTTGGGTTTCATCATCGTCTATCTTGAAGGGTTCCTAAAACTTCAAAAGAAAGGATAGGATCCAAGTCTCAAAACGAGTTGGACCTATGAATACATTATTTGGGTTTCCGACTTGAAATTCAAACTAAGCCGGAACTTGGACTTTGACATAACCTAACAATAGTCAAGGTCAAGTCACGTCAGTGACATACATTCTCGTCAGCACGACCATTGGTGGGTCCGCCTTTCGTGGAACCGAGGCGTCATTTTAATGCATGCACGGAGATCTAGGCGGCGTAATCATCGCGAGGGAGTTACCCAGCTCCTTCCATGACGCGTGGCACGGTTACTGTTTAGATTGCACGAATCTTGGCACAGGTGAAGGATATAAGGGGTCTAGATTTCTCCCTTCCTCCTCACTAGTGCTAGTTCATCATCCTTCCTCTCGACGTCTTCTGCGAATAGAGCTCCTCTGCTTCCCCCAAATCCCACAGTGCTGCCCACCCTAGGTCACCTGAACCCAAAAAATGGCCGAGGGTTCATTTTCAGCTATGACAGCGATGACACCTGCGGTGGAGAAGGAGAAGTTCCGCGGGGTCTGGATCCGGTGTGTTCTTGATGATGCCAAGCTCCGTGTCGTCGAGAATGAAGGCCTCCTCCATGCCGGCGGAGCGGCTTTGGCCAAACCATCCCCACCCCAACACCAATGAGCGAGTGCACTTCGGCACCCACCTCGATAGAGGTTTGAGCTTTCCACCCTCAGATTTCTTTTCTGAGGTTATAGATCATTGTGGGGTGCAACTCCACCATCTCCCCCAAACTCTCTTTTAGAGATGAGCGCATATGCCTCTTTGTGTGAGGGGTATCTCGGCATTACGCCGAGTCTCATACTCTTCCAGTATTACCATCATACCCGGAGAAACTCTAGCACCGCCGGTAATCCTTACATTACCGGGGCTCTTATCTTTTCTGTTAGGAGAAAATGCTTCTATCCTAGGATTAAGGCTAGTGATTCGGTGAAACAATGGACGTCCACGTTCTTTTATCACAAGGACATACCGGCTCCTGGCAAAGCATCTGCTTCGCCGATTTTCATCGATGGTGCCGCCAGGCCCCAAGAGTCCTAGGACGCTGATGACCCACAAGTATAGGGGGTGTATCGCAGTATTTTCGAGGGAAGTGAAACCCAATTTATTGATTCGACACAAGGGGAGCTGTAGCACACTCGAATCGGCCCTATGAAAGTTTTAGCGCTTCCCGCCAAACCCGCATAGAAACGATTCAAGGACGCCCACCAGGCACTTTTGTGCGGGTGGAAACGAACTAATCCCATTACACATTAGTCCACAATGGAACCCACAGAACATATATATACAACAACGACTCCATGAGTCAAGAATACAGATATACAATACAAAGATTCAAATCACCTTGAAAACGATACAGCGTCCGACTACGGACAAGATGCAAATGGGGAGAAGAGCCCTGAAGAATAACCAATGGCGTCCATAACCCTGCCCAGGCCAAGCTGGTAGGGTAACCCTGCTAACGACGTCGATCTCAAACCTTCTAAAACAAAAGGGGTGCCGACAAAGGGCAAATGAAAAAGAGGAGCGTCAGTACTGAGGCTAGTACACGGCGAGGCTAGAATTCGGCGGTCCTCGCCTACATAGGTATGGTGGGCTGGAGCGGCAGCGCAGCGGCACTAAACAACCTATAGAGACTCGAGGAAACTGGCGGTTATCAGAGAGGGGTAAGAAAGACCTATTCGGATCCAACCTGAAGCTAACACCAAACAAACCCATCCTGGTATTTCCCCCTCGAGACCAAACTAGGAAGTCGGACCAAGGAACTCACATAGTTGGCAATTTAACTCATTCCGTTATAGTTGTAGCAATTACTAATCAGATATAGATAGCATGAGTCATCCTGATAGCATAATTAGTGGGCAGTTTTAGTTAACATTCTGTTGTAGTTGGAACATTTACTAGTCAGATATAATTGTCCTGAGGAATCCCAAAACCCAGCATTTGTTGGCACTTTTATCACATTCCATTGGAGTTGCAATACTTACTAGGCAGATATAACAAAACAACCCAGGTCCACCAGTGGTTGGAATTTTTAATATCCATTTCGTTATAGTGAAGTTGATTACTAGTCAGATATATTAAGTCAAATTTATAGCACTACTTTAGTTATGATTGTCTATGATCGAGATACTGTGCTCCAAGTCATCCATAACCGCGAACACGGCTTTCAGAAAGTTTTACCCTGCAAGGGTGCATAAATAGCAACACACACTCAATCAACCTCGGAAAAACCAACTCAAAACCCAACGAGGCATTCACGACAAAGCAATCACAGGATTCATAAAATATTTCAGGGGGCCACCCCACTAAGCTACCCGCAACGAAGTTGGCCGGCTCCGGAACGGACCCAGGGTTTGCGTCAATGGTTGTAAACGACCGGGAACCCGAAAGTGTGACTAGGCTTGTCGATACCGCGGAAACACTCCGCATCCAAAACAGTACAGGTGCTCCACGCACAATCTTAAATAAAGCAGTAAACATGGCATAAGTACAGGATAGTAAATAAAACCCCAAACTAGTTTGTGGCCCCAAGAAATAGAAATGAATCAAGCTCTGGCTCAGGGGGGTCCATAAGGCCTCCTGGATGTGGATAATGCGAAAAATCAAGGAACAGGTATCAAGTACTCGGGGTCCTACGGGACACAAGTGAGCGTGGAAGAACCAAATAACATATATTGCCCACCGATGCCTCTGCATTAGTTATATCTAGCAATTTTAATAGTTGTGTTTAAAGTCATGATCAACTCCACCATAAACATCGGCCCGCATTCCAACAACTGTGGTACTCGACAACACGAGATTGTACCTGAGCAAGCAACTACGACTCGCAAGGCCAGCTATCTACCAAACATAGGTAATAGGATGTGTCCAAGGCAATATAGAGGCTGCACGGAATATATCGGGTACGGAACTAAAGCATCGCAACACGGATAGCAATAGATCAACAGGAGGAAATAAGGAATATAAATGCAAAATAGGTAGAAGGGGGAGGGATGCTCGCCTGGGAAACAGTGCCGAAGGTTCATATCCGGAGAACTTGTCGGTTCTCGCATCCACTCATCGGCCTAATCCGCGAAGAAGCAAACACTAGAAGAAACACTAGATGCACTATTTAATACTACGACAGAAGATCCGACATGATTATGATATGATGCAGATGCGGTGCAATTAGGCGATATTAAGCGGAAACGGGGTCCCGACAATTAATTAAGCGGTTCAAGTCATTTAACAACCCCGCAATTTAAATGTTGTATTATCAAGGCAACACATGGCATCGGTTCGCTACACCAATTTAAATAGAGTCCGGAATAAGACAACAATATTCCGCATATAGGCTCCATATTTAATTCTGAGGTGAATCAGCATAATGCTCCCAAACCACATACATGTATGCATGCATGAACAATTTAATATGCGACAAATGATAATGTCATATTATGAAAATAGGGGCTTAGGGGCACACATCTGGGTTCGGAAGATCTTGGGTTCCGGGGGTGCGGGTCTGGGTCTCAGGGTTTGGGGTTCGACGGGATCGGTCTCGGACAACGGAAGGAGAGCTTGCGTTCTGGGAAGAAGGACTTGGTTCGGCGTCGGGGGCGCATCGGATTCGCCCTGGTCGGTGTCGATCTTGTCGTCGTGAAGATCTTGTCAGGTCCGCGTATCGGGTCGGTCTTGGTGTTCGGGATGAAGAACTTGGCGTTCCGGTGGCGATCTTGGCGGTCTTCGGATCCGGGTCGACGGTCTTGGAATGTGGTAAGAAGATCTTGGGATGTGGCATCGGATTGGTCTTGTCGACAAGACGATCTTGCCGCCCCCAAACTTGGTGTTGGTTTCTTTCCAGAAGATCTTAGCGATGGACTCTGAGCTGCCGTTGTACCAAGGCATGTCCACCGAGGGAACACCTCCACAACAAAAGCATCACCAAAACTACAGTGACACTCCTTGTCGCTTCCCTGAAGGAATCCTTCACTACATGCACAAATCTCGCAGGAGACACAGTACCACATACTCATCATCGCCACATCTCTGCAGCAGTACATCTTCAGAAGCAGTCTTTCACTAAGGAAAACACCAACCGAATTACACAGCGCGACACGCTGGGATCAGAGGACCGCGGACAGCATCCACGCGGCCTCTGCGGGGCCGAGTCGAGGCAAACGGGGTGGGGACAGCGAGGGCCAACCATGCGGCAGGGCAGCTCGGCGTCGACCGTGGCAGTGGCTCTGCGTGAGGGGGCGCACAGAGGTGACCGGGCTTCGAGGCAGAGGTGACAACGGGCTTGGGTCGAGGTGAGGTCCAGGGCGAAGCCGCGCGGCTGAGAGCAGCGGTGGCGGATCCAGGCGGGCAGGCCGGAGCAGAGGCGAGAGGGGCGGCCCTGGCAGAATCTGCGAGGTGGCGTGGGCTCGAGGCGGCCGTCGAGGTGGGGAAGGTCAGCGAGGCAGGGGCCTGCGGCAGCGCTGCCAGGCCGGAGAGACGGTGCCAGGGCCGAGCGGAAGAGCGCCGATGGAGCTTGGGCAGCGGGGATGAGCAGGCGCTGGCGGGAAGGAGGCCGGAGGGCGGCGGCCGGAGGAGACAGGGCCGCGGGATCGGCAGGAGAGGATGGTGCGGGAGAGGGAGAAGGAGGCCGCGGTGGGGGTAGAGGGAGGCGGATGGCGATCATGTGGTCGTCGGAGAGGTGGCCGGAATCGGCGGAGAGGGGCCGCGGGATCGGTGGGGTGCCGCGCTGCGAGGCGAGATGGAGGCGGTGACGGGAGATGGGAGGTGGGGCCCGGGGCAGGGATCCCGAGGCTGTCGGGGTGGTGGCGGGGTGCGTTGAGTGCGTGTACCGCGGGCGGGTGCGTGCATGTAGTGCGTGTGCGGGAGGGAGTTGGTGAGGTTAGGGTGGAGTGTGGGGATTGGGCCAGGGGGATGAGGTAGCGCACAGGGAGTGGCTGGGGTGAGGTGGAGGGAGTGGCTGGTGGGCGGGAAAGAGGCAGGTGGGGGTGGGGTTGCGCACCCAGGTGGCGGCGGCTGGGAGGGAAAATTGGAGGGGAAGGGGGATTAGGGGTAGGTGGCTGGGGTGGTTAGCTAGGGTTAGGACAGGTTTAGCTAGGGTTTTCTTTTGGGCCGGGTGGTAGGCGGTTTGTCCAGTTGGGCCTCTGGCCTGACTGGCTAAACTGCCTCCCCGGACAAAACATTTTTATTTATTTTATTTTAATGGATATTTGCAAATAGTTTTTAGACAAACTAGAGATCTGAAAAAGACCAGGGTTTTAATGTGAAATAAAGACGGGGGATATTTAGAAAACAAAGGTAGGCTTTTAGAAAATAGTTTTAGACAAATATATGCATGATGACATGAGCATGCGGTCATGATGATGCAATGCACGAAAAACATAGCGATTTTCTAGTAGTGGTTTTAGCGGGATGCCATAGGAGCCAAAGAATATTTATCAGCCTTAACAACTAAGTTTTCAATTCAGCTGCACCTGGAAACAATCTTGCTCACAGCAGTTTATCAGTAGCAATAGTTTTGTAGTAGGAATAGTAAAGTAACAGCAGTAGTAAAGCAAAGACAGAAGTAACAAAAGCAGTAAACAGTGGGATTCGAGTGCGGTAGGAATAGGAATAGATGGATGGGCGTTGCATGGAAAAGACAATTCACATAGCAATCAGAACATAGGGCAATTGCAGATAAATAAGATAAAGCATCCAAGTACTAGATAATCCTAGGCATGTGTTCCATATATAGTCATACGTGCTCGCAATGAGAACTTGCACAACATCTTTTGTCCTGCCAGCTCGTTTGTAGCGGGGCCTCTAGGAAACTACTTCCAATTAAGGTGCTCCTTTTAATAGAGCACCAGAGCAAAGCATTAACACTCCATGAACACATGTGATCCTCACATCAAAGCCATTCCCTTCCGGTTATCCTGATTTCTGTCACTTCGGGGCCATAGGTTCCGGACAACAACATGTGTATACAACTTGCAGATAAGACCAAAAACAATACTATCATAATGAATCAATAACATGTTCAGATCTGAAATCGTGGCACTTGGGCCCTAATGAAAAGCATTAAGCACAACAAGTCGCAACAAAGTCATAAAGCACTAATAAAATATACTACGCACCATGCCCTAACAATCTGATGCAATTACATGAACAATCTCATCTAATCCCTACCATCTCCATAGCCTACAACAGGGGATTACTCACTCATAGATGGGGGAAACATGGATGGTCGATGGAGATGATGGTGGAGATCGATGGAGATGGCTCCGGGGGCACTTCCCTGTCCCGGCAGGGTGCTGGAACAGAGACTTTCTGTCCCCCGAATCTCCCGTTCGGTGGTGGCGGCGCTGCGGAACTTTTTCTGGAAAAACATCGAACCCCCTGGAGTTTTTAGGTCAGAAGGCTTCTTATAGGCGAGGATGGAGACCGAGAGGGTGCCTGGGGCCACCACACCATGCCCTGGCGCGGCCAGGCCCAGCCTGCGCCTGGGGGTGGTGTGGCCAGCCCCTGGCCCTCCTCTGTCTCGAATTCTGGCTCCTGGAGTGTTCTGTAAAAATAGGCACTTTGGCTTTTGTCCCATCCAATTCCGAGAATATTCATTTTCTGACTTTCCTGGACCAAAAACAGCAGAAAACAGGCAGCATGCACTGTGGCTCTTGTTAATAGGTTAGTCCAAGAAATCATATGAAAAGTACTCCAAAGTGTGGACAAAACACAAGAAAGTGGATAAAACCAAGCATGGAGCATCAAAAATTATAGATACATTTGCAATGTATCAACATCCCCAAGCTTAACTCCTGCTCGTCCTCGAGTAGGTAAGTGATAAAAAGAAAGAATAATTTTTGAGGTGACATGCACCATCATAAACTTGATCAAAGTATTTGTAAAACATTCATAGCTGGGGTCATAGTACTTCAATCATAACATGAAAGACAAAGTTCTAACAATAGCACAAAGAAACTATGATGAAACATGAAAATGCACAAACAGAAGATTCATGAATAATAATGCTTTGCAAGACGTTTGTTTATTTCACATAAAGAAAACATAGTATAGTGGCATTCATCTTGTCCCTCATAGAGTAGAAAATATAAATGCAAAGGACACCTTCAAAGTTTACAAGAGTGACTAGATACAAATAGTTTAAAACAAGCAATATCAAGGTATGCATCAATCAACAAGTCTTGGGACAATGCACATAGAACTAAGAATGGACACTATGCTCTCAAGAAAGTGCTCAAAGAATAAGTGGAGACTCAACAAGTAAAAGAAAAGGTTTTGCATAGTTTGAAAGGCTTCCAAATGCTGAAAGTATGGTACTCATTAGCTTTGAGCTCTCATTGCCCCTGTCATAAGCATATTTAATGTGGTTAAGGTGAAAGTGAGGTCCAATCTGAGTTATATGCTTGACAGACTACAAACTGAAAATCCCAAGTACCTTGAGTACGAGGGCCGCTCCTCATGCTACTCAACTTTAGTTACCGGTAAGTTCTTGTCATCGTAAGTATGTGCGTATCATAGAGAACCGCCAACGGGGTACCCCTTGCCCGATGATACGGAAGAATCCCCATATCAAAATGACAAGGCAAGCAGACAATGAGTATCTTAGCAATCTTCTTATTTACCATGGGGAAAATGGTGCTTTTTTCTCTCTTTCCTCTTTTCATAAGTCCCTTTTTTTTCTTTTTCTCAATAGCTATCTCTCTTTTTTTATAAAAAGAATGCTTCATAGATATCATTATGGCTACGCTGCAGGTTTCCACCATGTCAGCATGGATTAGACCAGCGGCCCAGGCGTTTCTCTAACACACATACATAACTCCATGGACTTACAAGCTCCCCTTTTATTTCACACCGATGACATCCGCAAACAAAAGAGCAAGGTATCAACTAGGTATATATTTACAAGTGTTGAAAGCGTTCCCCGTGACAACACGGTTCTGCTAATCCCCATCCCATAATTAGCAAGCATATAACTTTCATGGAGAGTTCACAATGGTTTAGGTTTATTAAGTGCAGGACATAAAGTGTGCCATCAAATTCGTGAGAGCTTTACTAACTAACTTTCTCATAACAAGCAAACATTTTATTCGGAAGAAAACAATGCATATTGAATATGCACGGAAGTAGCAAATGATGCTAATAGGTAGGTATGGTGGACACTTTGGCAATATTTGATTTAAGGGAGTTGGAAACATGAGTAAAACACTCAGTGAAAGTGAAGGCTAGCAATAGTAAGGGAGCGACAAACGAGAGAGCAATAATGGCCATAATCATGAAGAGCGACAAAACTTCACTGATCAAAGCATAAAGTGATACTACAAGTTGAAAACTAAAGGATCATAAAGGCTTATGGTGACTTGAGATAGTCATAACATGGTGTGAGCATGCGCCAAGTCAACCCAAATAAAGCATCAAAGGAGATTACCACTATACTATGCTTTAATATGCTAAAACAACGCATGATTCATCCAAGGCACATTAAGCAATATCAATTGTTTATAACAAGTCATGCTACAGAAAAGAATACTAAGCATAAAGCCAAAACAATATCAAGCATGGCATAACAAAGCATAGGCCACAGTCAAAAACGAGCTCTTTTTACCACATAAGCATGAGATTTCCTTCTCTTTTCCAAACCAAACCAAACTATTTGAACACCAATGTATGAAAGAGGGGGTCCGACCAATTTATTCAGAAAACTAAGCAAACAAAAGCAAATGAAAACCAAAACAAAACGAAACAGAAGACGCTCAAAGAACAACATAATTGTGCATGAAACAATAAAAATGAAGCCTTTGGAAGAAACCTGGAATTTTTATTGATGAAGAAGGGGATGCCTTGGGCATCCCCAAGCTTTGACGCTTGTACTTCTTGGATATTTCTTGGGGTGACACGTGTGGCATCCCCAAGCTTGAGCTTTAGTCCATCCTTCATCTCATTACTCATTCCTTCCATACACCTGAAATTTTTTCTTCATACAAAACTTCACACAATCTTTATTAGCAACATTAGTGCACTCAAGATAATAGATCTTAAGGTTCAGTTATAACACCAAATAAACTTCCATTAGAGCACTAGCTACTGTAGTACTTCCCTCAAAAGCTCAATTCCCCAAAAGAACTCAAAAAGGAACCAACAAGAAGCAAATGCAGAAAATGTCAGAAATCTGTCAAAACAGACCAGCAGGTAAAGACTATTTTTTTCGAAGATCTTCTGTTGCTCAAATAAAAAAGTGTTGAACTAACGAAAGTTAGATAACAACCTGGGGCAGAAGAACAAAAATTCACGCCTCAAAAAGACGTGTAGAGATTTTACACGAATTTTTATGGTGAAGCACAGAAATCTGTTTCGGGACAGCAACTTTCCCAATCATTACTTCACTCTCATTAGAGGTTACTCTTGGCACAAAAAGCAAATAAAAAGGATAAGGAGAGGTTATTACAGAGTTAATAACTTCCAAGACTCATCTAAAACTTTTGGGTTATCTCCCAATAAGTACTTTTCTTTAACGGCTTTAAGTTAGGCATAAGCAAAAACTAAAATGGATAGAATAGAAGTAAGCGGAGATAATCATGGTGAAAACATTGTTTTGTTCAATGAAATCATTTTGTTAACAAGGTTGATCAGGTCTTGTTACCAAAACAGTTTCATATGAGACAAAACTTTGTATTCCACTAATGATTATGTTACCTCAATCTTGATAGCAATGGTCCAAATCATAATAGTTTCAACTTTTTCTCTTGGTATGGGACAATATATTTCTCCAACTTGAATGCCCTCAACATGTTCAATTGAATTAAAAACCACAAGTCCTATCAATCATCTTGGGGAAATAGATAGTATGTTCCTTGTCATTGACATTGAAGGTCACCTTCCCTTGATTACAATTAATAACAGCTCCTGCAGTATTTAAGAAAAGGTCTCCCAGGAATAATAGACATATTATCATCTTCAGGCATAAAAGTTTGAGAGGATGCTCTCATAAGAAATATGAAGTGAAGTAAAAGAGAGCATCAAGAAGCAAATCCAAAACACATTTAAGTCTAACCCACTTCCTATGCATAGGAATCATGTATGCAAATAAATTCGCAAAGAACAAAGTGACACGCATAAGAAGGTAAAACAAGAGTAACTTCAAAACATTCAGCACATAGAGAGGTGTTTCAATGCCATGAAAACTTCTACAACCATATTTTCCTCTCTCATAATAATTTTCAGTAGCCTCATGAATAAACTCAACAATATAACTATCACATAAAGCATGTTTTCATGATCTACAAGCACTAGAGCTTTATTATAAACATCTTCTTCAGAATCCTCAGGAACATAACATTCATCCTCCTTTAGTAAGCATGGAGGACAATCAAATAAAGTAAGGGATAAAGAGTTACTCTCATTAGAAGGTAGGCATGGGTAGCTAATCCATTCTTCCTCCTTTTGTTCATCACTATCCTCCTCTTTTTCATCTAATGAGATTTCATGTTCATCAATTTCTTTTTCCATAGGATCCTCCAAGGCATTAGTCTCTTCCATTTGTGGAAAGCATCTATTAAAATATTCAAGAATATAGCCATTTTCATCCTTGTAATTATCAAAGAAAAATTTAAGTATACCATACACCTCATATTTTTAAGGTGAATCATCAATATTTTCAAGCAAACTAGCAAGTTCAAAAGCACCTTTCCAAGAAATAAATTCTTCAATTTGCTCCGCATCATAAAAGTCATAAATTCCTTTAGCATAGGAAGATATGGTATCATTATCATTATACTCACATTGAAAAGGGAGGTGTTTATACCTCTTTCTGCAACAAGATTCATCACAGCAATAAGTAACATTATAAGTAGAGCACACGTTTCTAGCAATGGTATACAATCTATCAATTTGTTCCCATAAGTGTTTCCCTTTTTGTGACAAGAGGTGTTCCTTATAATAATATTTTTGATCTTCCGTGAACCCACCTTGCCAATAAGCTTCAGTTTCAAAGAAACCAACCATTGACAACAAGCATGATAAGGCAAGACAATAACAGACCAACGAAAATAACAACTAGAGTAGGAACTACTTTTTTTTAAATTTTGATAAAGAAACAAGCAAACAAGGAGAAATAAACTTAGCTTGAACAATAGTGATTCCAAGTGGACTTGATAAATAAAGCTATGCTCCCCGGCAACGGCTCTAGAAAATAGTCTTGATGACCCACAAGTACAGGGGGTGTATCGCAGTAATTTCGAGGGAAGTGAAACCCAATTTATTGATTCGACACAAGGGGAGCCAAAGAATATTTATCAGCCTTAACAACTGAGTTGTCAATTCAGCTGCACCTGGAAACAATCTTGCTCACAGCAGTTTATCAGTAGCAACAGTTTTGTAGTAGGAATAGTAAAGTAACAGCAGTAGTAAAGCAAAGACAGTAGTAACAAAAGCAGTAAACAGTGGGATTCGAGTGCGGTAGGCATAGGGATGGATGGACGGGCGTTGCATGGACAAGACAATTCACATAGCAATCAGAACATAGGGCAATTGCCGATAAATAAGTTAAAGCATCCAAGTACTAGATAATCCTAGGCATGTGTTCCATATATAGTCATACTTGCTCGCAATGAGAACTTGCACAACATCTTTTGTCCTGCCAGCCCGTTTGCAGTGGGGCCTCTAGGTAACTACTGGCAATTAAGGTGCTCCGTTTAATAGAGCACCAGAGCAAAGCATTAACACTCCGTGAACACATGTGATCCTCACATCAAAGCCATTCCCTTCTGGTTATCCTGATTTCTGTCACTTTGGGGCCATAGGATCCGGATAACAACGTGTGTATAAACTTGCAGATAAGACCAAAAACAATACTATCATAATGAATCAATAACATGTTCAGATCTGAAATCATGGCACTCGGGCCCTAGTGACAAGCATTAAGCACAACAAGTCGCAACAAAGTCATAAAGCACTAATAAAAGATACTAGGCACCATGCCCTAACAATCTGATGCCATTACATTAACAATCTCATCCAATCCCTACCATCCCCATAGCCTACAGCGGGGGATTACTCACTCATAGATGGGGGAAACATGGATGGTCGATGGAGATGATGGTGGAGATCGATGGAGATGGCTCCGAGGGCACTTCCCCGTCCCGACAGGGTGCCAGAACAGAGACTTTCTATCCACCGAATCTCCCCTTCGGTGGTGGTGGCGCTGTGGAACCTTTTATGGAAAAACGTCGAACCCCCCGGAGTTTTTAGGTCAGAAGGCTTCTTATAGGCGAAGAGGGAGACCGAGGGGTGCCTGGGGCCACCACACCATGCCCTGGCGCAGCCAGGCCTAGCCCGCGCTTGGGGGTGGTGTGGCCAGCCCCTGGCCCTCCTCCGTCTCATATTCTAGCTCCTGGAGTCTTCTGGAAAAAAGGCACTTTGGCTTTTGTCCCGTCCAATTCCGAGAATATTCATTTTCTGACTTTCCTGGAACCAAAAATAGCAGAAAACAGGCAGCAGACACTCTGGCTCTTGTTAATAGGTTAGTCCAAGAAATCATATGAAAAGTACTCCAAAGTGTGGACAAAACACAAGAAAGTGGATAAAACCAAGCATGGAGCATAAAAAATTATAGATACATTTGCAAGTATCAGACGCGGATCCTCCGGCTCTCACTAACGATCCGCTTCTTGCTACGAGGCGGATCAAATATCTGATGAAGCACAAGAGTCCGAAAGGATCCAATTTGATCCATTGCTGGCTAGCATGCCGGATCTAGCCTCTCCAACACCGTGACTGGCTCATGCACTCCATCACCAAAAGCAAATTGGATACTCTCTGAATCTTCTCCCGTCCTTACTCGGAAAAGGACTATGAGTCCCAAATCAAGTGGTTGATAAGGGAGCGGATCGAGAGAAAAATTCCGGAGCTGTCCTTGGACATGCATCCGGCTGATGATCCCGTTGTACCAGTAAGTTTTCCAACAACAACTCGAATTGTGTGTTCATCTATACATTATTACTTCTTTTCTGCAATGTTGAGAAATTTCTTCTTTTCAGCTTGCTGACCTCCCTGAGTCGGATCTTGCTCCTCGTGAGGGATATCCTCCTGAGATCTCTCAGGATGATGGAGAAATGTTCCCTTTGTCGGAGACCCTTACTCGAAAGCGTAAGGCTCCGACAGTTTCCATCGGCACAAAGGAAGTGCCCGTTGTGAAGAGGTAATTTTCTTCACAAGGTTTCTGTATTTTATTTCTCACTCTTTCTGAAGTGTAACGATCTTTGTTCTATTACCTCCTTAGAGATAAACAACTCACCAAGGGCAAGGGGAAAGGAGGCTCGTCGAATCCCCTGCGCCATTCAAAGCTGAATTTGACTTCTCCTGCCACAGCACCTCCGACTCCTACCCCACAGCCTTCCGCAGCACCGGAGATTACTCCATCTCCACCCGCTGCGAAAGATCCGGCTCAACAAGCAGAGCTAGTGATCCTTGGCTCGCAGACTGACGTCACCATGGGTGACTCAGGATTTGATAAGGGTGAACCCTCTAAGGGTAATGATCCCTCGGTAGAGGTCTTCACTGAAAACCTCCTCAACAATCCGGGTCTTGCCAAACTTGGCATTACTCGGAAATCTGCGGAGGAGATCCAATAGCTAGCCCATCAATGCTTGGAAAGCCGGAATATCACCCCCGAGAAAGAGGCACAAGAAGCAGAGGACGTCAAGTACTCCGAACTTCTTGAGCAAGTCCATCTTCGCGATGAGAGGCTGAAAGCCAGCGTGGTTCCTCCCCCACCGGTGATCCTGCTGACCCTCGCCAAGAAGGTTAGCACCAAAGTGAATATGAGCTTGAGCAAGCTCACTCATGAACATTATGTAAGTCGAATTTCCAACTCACCTGTTTTAGTGTATTTCATATCATATCCTCTAGCCCCCAAGCATGAAGTTGGATAGACAATCCAAATTTCTGCTTTCATAGGATGCCAAAGAACGTACTAGTGTAGCCCCCAAGGCTCGTGCTAATATTAGTTGAAATATTAGCCTGAGTCTTTAGTAGACTTCTAACTCTGGGTATTCTGACTTACAGAAACTTAATTCGTATAACCAGGAATTGTTGAAGAATATTTGCAACAAGCGGAGAGAGATCAAAGCTCTCCGTTTTGAAAATGCTCAATTAAAGATCTCAAAGAATGAGGCTAAAGGTAATCATTTCGGTCCTTAACCTTGCTAATTTTTTGCTTTCATAGTCGAATTTCATATTCATCCACTGTCTTTTGCATATAGCACTGGTCAAACAATCCTGTGCCATGATTGAAGAGGCCGAAAATCTTAAAACCCTGGAGGTGGAGCATGCCAACTTACGTGGAGAGCTGAATAATCTTAAGGCGGATCACGAGCGGAGCATAGCTCAAGTCCTCGAATACTCCTCCATGTCCACCGAAGAACACAATCGCAAGATCACGATCCACGATAAGAAAATCTTGAATCTTAATGATGAGCTATTCAGAGAAAAGGACATTTTCGAAGCACTCCGGGATGAGCTCCAGAGCCTTAGGTAAGAGAAGACCAAAGTTGACGATGTCATCTTCAGTATGTTTCCTATTTTCTGACTTTTTGTTTTTCCGACTCTATGAATTCAGATATATTTTCTAACCTTTGCTTTGTATGCGCAGGTCCTCTGAACTTACTGGATTCTTCATCCACCGAGTCTCGCACCAGCTAGCTCACACAAGTTGGCGATCTGCTTCATGATTTTCGATAATCTTTGGAGGATATTGGCAAAGTACTCAAGGTTCCGGACATGAACAGAATGTCTAGCTTTGAGGTGCCAGACAAGGCCAAGGAGATGCCCTAGCTCATCTAGGACTGGAACAGGTCCTATGCGCGAACCGCAGCATAGAATGCTCTCACCATGGTTATGAGCCACCATGGAAGCATGGAAATATGGCAAGTAACCAGAGGGTATTCGACTGTGGATGAAGACGGACAAGAGCAAGACATCAAGGCCATCATGGACTCCTGTGCCGGATATGGGTGTCATGTAGCTAATCTGACCAGCTATGACACTCCTTTCTTCACTCGCGTAGACACGCCTCCTCCACCTGCCGAAGTAATAGCTGAAGTCTCCGATGACAAGCAAACCATTTTGGATTTGAACGTCTCGGAAAGATATCAAGGCAAGGTCGATGTCTCTAGTGATCTGGCTGCTCCTACCTCTTCCCCTGCATCATAAAGCACCAAAAAATGATGTGTTATTCTAAAACAATTCGGGTTGTAAATAACTAGTGTAATACTTTTGCTAGTGCTAAGATTTGATATCCCTATTTAGCACTTTTGGCTTTATATTTGCCATGCCTGAAATGTTTACATAAGCACTTTTTATTTTGCATGTACTTATCGTTTATCTGGCTTTCCGCCTCGTCCCTTTCATGAGTCAGCTAACCTTCCACAAGGAATCTCTGCCGAGCAACGGAGCTCAATTGCTAAACCAGTTTAAACTCGGAAACAGAGCCGGCTTTCAGTACCAACAATTCATTACTCGGAAAATGCTTGCATCCGGCAATCAGATAAAGAACCAAAGTACAAACTAAAAAATTAGAGTTATACCCGAAGATAGCATTTTTATAATCGGAAATCTTAACTAGAACAAACATGAGCATAAATTACTTTCAAGTATTCTGGGATTTTCAACCGTGACATGATCATTCGGAAATAAGATGATAATATAAAACTTCTTAGAAAAATTTGTGGCAACCAATACTTTATTTCTCATTGAACATGTACACATATATGATTACAAAGAAATATAATTTAAGAATAAAAGGGACGTAGCTGAGAAATATTCCACGGTTTGTTTAATTCTTCTGGGTCTGTACTGCCTCCAGCTCTCCTTCTCTTCTTAGTAGCAGATCTTTCCTTGACTGGCCGTATATCATTTCGATAGTAAGAACCATTGTGCAATACTTGTCTAACTAAAAAGGGACCCTCCCATACTAGGGAAAGTTTGTGCTTTCTTTTCTGCACAAGCCGGAGAACCAAATCGCCCTTATTGAAACACTGGTTTCTGACTCTCTAGCTATGATACTTGCGTAACTTCTGTTGATAGGCTATTGATCTCATATTAGCAATGACACACACTTCTTCGATTAAATCGAGATCATTTTGTCGAGAAATTTTGGCATCCTCTTCAATATATGCAGCAACGCGGGGAGAAGTGTGAATCAAATCGCTAGGAAGAACTGCTTCTGCGCCATAGACCAAGAAGAAAGGTGTGTATCCGATTGACCTATTCGAAGTTGTTCTCAAGCTCCGTATCACAGAAGGTAATTCCTCTGCCTAAGCCCCCGTAACACGACGTAGTGGTGCTTGTAGGATTAAACCATTTGATCTTTCAATTTGTTCATTAGCCTTGGATGTGCGACTGACGCAATGTCAAGACGAATATTTTGTTCATCGGCCGAATTTGGCAAGCTCTCCCATAGAAAAATACTCCCATTGTCCATAATAATGCTATGCGGATAACCGTATAGTATTATGACATCCTTGACAAATCTTCTGGCTGTTGCTCCATCACAACTTGTGACGGGTTTAGCCTCAATCCATTTTGTGAACTTATCCACCATCACTAAGAGGTGAGTAAATCCACTTGGAGCCTGTTTAAACGGTCCTACCATGTCAAGCCCCCCAGACCGTGAAGGGCCATGTTATGGGTATTGTCCGCAGCTGATCAACCGGAACATGAGCTTGTTTGGCATACTTTTGGCAGCCTTTGCACATCTTGACCAGTCATTTGGCGTCTGCCTTAGCTGTAAGCTAGAAAAATCCGTGTCTAAAATATTTTGCCACTAAAGATTTGGCTACAACGTGATGACCGCATTCTCCTTCATGGATTTCCCTTAGGATTTCCACTCCTTCTTCCAGAGATACATAGCACTGAAAGACCCTAGACACACTCTGCTTATATAGCTCACCATTTACTATTGTATAGGTTTTTGCTCCTCGGATGATCTGCCAACTCAGAACCTCGTCTTCGGGTAATTTGCCATCTACCAAGTAATCAAGGTATGGTTGAGTCCAGCCAGGAATCACAACCAAAACTGCTACTAAAGGTGAGTCAGACTTGGTCGGATATTCCTCATCTACTCCTTTTATAGAGGGGACTTTGGGGTGCTCTAAAAAGCGACATCCGGGATCTTTTTCCGTGCAGAGCCTATTCGAGATAATGCATCTGCTTCCTCATTTTCTGTTCGAGGAATGTGTTGAACCTCAAACCCTTCGAACGATTTAGATAGTTCATCCACAACAGCTCTATATGCTACCATGTGCTTATTTGCATTACAAATATCCAACAATTGTTGAGCAACAAGAACCGAATCTCCATAACACATTAATCGTTGGATGCCGATATCCTTAGCAATCTGGATTCCATCCAGCAATGCTTCATATTCGGCAATGTTATTTGTTGCCATGAAATGAATCTGCAACACATAGAAAAGTTTATCTCCTTTGGGTGATTTGAGCACCACGCCAGCCCCCAAGCGCCTTAGACCCGTCAAAATGCAAGGTCCAGTATTTCGACTCTGGGAGGGTCATATTCTCCATTGTCTCTGTCCAATCAGCGACAAAGTCAGCGAGGATTTGGGATTTGATTGTTGTATGAGGTTTATACTCAATGTTGAAAGCTGAAAGCTCTATGCCCGACTTTGTGACACGTCCTGTAGCATCGATGTTGTTGATGATATATCTCATGGGAGGTGTGCTCACCACAGTAATCAGATGTTCCTGAAAATAATGTCGTAACTTCTGGGATGCGAAAAACACACTGTAAGCCAGCTTTTGATAATGCGGATACCGCTGCTTTGATTCAATTAGGACTTCGCTTAGGTAGTAAGTCGGACGCTGCACCAGGTGTTCCTATTTTTCCTCTGGCCTTTCCACCACCATGACGACACTGACGGCCCTGTTAGTCGTAGCGAGATAGAGCAACATTGGTTCCTGAGGTTCCGGTGCTCCAAGGATAGGAGCGGACGAGAGTACTGCTTTTAGGTCTTGTAGCGCAGCTTCAGCTTCATTAGTCCAAATGAATTTTTTAGTCTTTTTCAGGAGCTTGTAAAGTGGTGCGGTTCTTTCACCGAGCTGGCTTACAAACCGGCTGACTGCAGCAATGCAACCAGTTAGTCTTTGAATGCCCTTTAGGCGAGTCGGCCTGGAAATATTGAGTATAGCCTTGATTTTGTCACGGTTCCCCTCTATGCCTCTTTGCGACACAATGAAATCTAGCAATTTTCCGGTTGGTATTCCAAAGAAACATTTCTTCGGATTAAGCATAATGTTGTATTTGCATAGATTGGCGAATGTTTCCTCCAAGTCGGAAATTAGGGTTTCCTTCTTTTTGGACATCACCGCAATGTCATCCACATGTGCATGTACATTGCATCCGATTTGATCATCGAGGCAACGCTGCATAGTGCGCTGGTACGTAGCTCCTGCGTTCTTGAACCCAAATGGCATCGTAATGAAACAGAAGGTTCCGAAGGGGGTTATGAATGAAGTTTTGACTTTGTCTGATTCCTTCATCCGGATTTGGTGATAACTGGAATATGCGTTGAGAAAACATGGGAGTTCCGAGCCTGCCATAGAATCGATAACTTGATCAATCCTAGGCAGAGCGAACAGATCTTGGGGACAAGCCTTGTTCAAGGCGGTATAATCAACACACATCCTTAAATCAATGTTGTCCTTTTTAGGTACCATTACAGGATTGGCCGACCACTCAGTGTGGATGACCTCTTCTATGAATCCGGCTAACTCGAGCTGGGCTAGTTCCTGCCATGCGAAGATATCTTGATTTTCTTTGAGGAACTTGATGAGTGCACTTACCTATGCTCTATCTAAACCTACACCTATCTAGGTCACCTTGGAGGGGTCATCATCCTTCAACGGCATTGTCTTCGTCTCTTCCGATGCTTTGAACTCCGGAGTCGGCTTTGTCACCTCCTTCTTCGTCGCGGGCATCTTGGATGGGTCGATGGTCTTCTTGATCTCCTGGTACTCCTAGGTGTGCAACACGGCTTCAGCAAAGGTGGCATTTCCATCCTCGCACTCTCGTGCCTTCTTCGGGTCTCCCCTGATGGTGATCACGCCTTTCGGACCTGGAATTTTCATCATATTGTAAATGTAACATGGACGAGTCATAAAAGCCCAATAAGCGGTCTGTACGGATATAGCATGGTAGGCGCTCTTCAATGGGACCACTTTGAAGGAAATTGCCTCCGTCCGATAGTTCTTTGGAGTTCCGAAGGTAACATCCAAAGTGATCTCTCCCAGGGAATTTGCTTGTTTTCCTAGGACAACTCCGTGAAAGATCACAGAGCTGTGATTCAGCTGCATCTCCGAGATCCGCATCCGGCGTAGCATTTTGACATACAGAATATTGATGTTGCTGCCACCGTCCATGAGAGTCCTGGAGAAACTATAACTGTCAATAAGTGGATTGATGATTAAGGCGTATTTTCCTCGCCTGAGTAACTTAGGCGGATGATCAGCACGATCAAAGGTGATTGCCACTTCCGACCAGTCCAAGAATTGTGGGACAGCCGGAACAGTTGCGTTGAGCTCATGAAGTACTGCTTTCTTGATCTTAGCTGGTTGAGACCCAAGGAAAGTGACGTAGGTGTCTTTCTTCGTTGGGAAGTTCTTCTTTCCATCCGACTTGGGATTTGAAGTCTCAGCTTCCTCCATGTCAGAATCTTCCTTGGTCTCTTTCTCTTTTTGGGATTCTTTTTTCCCTTCTTCTGCTTAGCCCTGTAGCCAGCAGTATAGTCCTTCTTGATGTCGTCATTGAAACGACACTTGGTGTTTGTGTGGGACGAGCCCCCATTGGCATCTAAGTGATGCACACACGGGTTGTTGGCAATGTCGGCCCAAGAGTAGGTTTTTCTAGGCTGTTGGTCTCCTCTACCTTGGACTCTTGACGTCCCATGACTGCGTCCACGATCTCTGCCGCGCCCTCCTCGTCCTCCAGACCCGAAGGTAGTAGTGACCACTGCCATTTCCGCATTGGATTTTTCTTCCAAGGTGTTTTTGCGCTTCTTAGCTAGTTACTTTGGTTGTTTTGCCGACTATGGCACAACCAGGACATTCAGTAATCCTTCTGTGTTGTCGTCAGCATCTGCATACTTGCTCGCTGTTTCTATCATCTCTCCCAAATCAGTGACCTTGTCGCACTTCAAGCGAAGACGCAGTAGACCAATTGGGAGTCTTGTACTGAAAGCTTCAATCGCAGTTTGATCATTTACTCCTTCACGGGAGTTCTTGGTGTCGATCCATGATCCAAGGTAATCTCGGCAAGTTTCTCCGGCCTTCTGGGTGCAACGCTGCAGGTCTCCGACCGAGCAGGGCCTCTAATATGTGCCTTCGAAATTCTGAAAAAATGCTCTTTGCATGTCATACCAGTTGTGGATGGTGTTTTCTGGAAGTTCATTGAGCCATGATTGTGCCATCTTCTGCAGCATGAGTGGGAGATATCGGGTCGTGACCATGCTGTTTCCGCCCTTGGCAATGCAGCAAGCCTGGAAAAAATCCTAGAGCCAGGTATCTGGCCGAGCTACACCATCATAGGGATTAATATGTCTTGAGATGGCAAAACCTTCCAGAAATCTTGTTTCTCGAATGCGTGGTCTAAAGCATTTTGGGCCCATGTCGTTATCCGACTCGTAGCGTCGTGCCTCTATGTTAGAGTTGATCCGGTGTCTTGCGTCACTTAGTGACAGGGAACACCATCTTGGTTCTTCGCTGTGGCTGCGGTGCCTTGGAGCCGGACTTCTTCTTCTGCCACCACCTCCTCCACCATGACGCCCTCCTTGAGAGCCATTGTGGTCGCTGCTTGGTGGAGAGGGTGGTTCAGGTGGATTGTTTCCGGCTAATCGCCGTCCTCCATCTGGAGTGTCATTATTCTGGTTCCGGGGAGGGTCTTCATTGCGACGAGCCCCCTGCCGGCTTGACTCGGCACGATGTCTGTCGTTCCTTCGTCCGTCATTCCCACTACGGTGGGGTTCAATCGGACGGCTTTCATGTCTAGGAGGTGGCATCCTTTGACGGTCCCCCTCCTGATGTTTCTCTTTGTCTTCTTCCCTACGGTTGCTCATCTCTCGCCAGGGAGGGTGTCTCGGATACAGTGCTGCAACTACGTCTATCTCTGCGGCTGGGGAAACATTGCTACAGTCATGCGTGGTTCTGTGCTGTTGGCCTGAAGATCCGGTTCTTGACTAGTTATCTTCCCGATGGTCAAAATGGTGATGCTGTTCCAGAACCCGCTGCGGCCTAATATCATTCCAGGCCGGATCCATGTGACATTGGTCGGATTGAGAGACCAGCTTTCCGCTTCCGGATTTCGCGAGCTTCTATTGCTCCAGACCCTTGGTAAGTAGCTTTATGCCCAAATGGACCTGTTCTGGCCCTGGATTATTTGCCAGGATATCTCGAGCCGCGGTGGTGTTCTGCACTGGTATTGGGTACACCAAATCTCCCACTGCTGTCGATCCGAGGCATCCCTGGGTCCCCCTCAAAGAGAACCTTGTGCAAAGAGATGAACTTCTCCGCAGTAGCTATGCGCTTCTTCTCTTCCTCGATGTTGTTGGCTTCATCGAGGAGTACTTGGCGACGTGCTTCTAGGGCTTGAGCCCTTTCCTCCAATTCTGCAGCAGTAAGCTTTGCAGCTGTAGGGATAGGCGTAGTTAATGCTGCATCGATGAGCTTACAGGCACCAGCGGTAACCACGTGTCCATCCACCGAAGTTTCTTTGGGCTCATCTGGGATTAAAGCTCCATCCGAGTCTTCTTTGTAATCCTCGGCAACCACTTCCTCTGCTGGAGGATCTCTCGTCAGGGTCTTGTTCTTCTTCTTTGCCTTCTTGGCAGTGCCGGTAGAAAAGACGGCTTTGGGTCCGTTTCTCGGAGTCAAGCTCTGATCGGTACTTTTGGACATCTGGATGTCGGGATTGTCTCCGAGATCCATGCCATCCCGCGCTTTGGGTGAGTTTTCCCCGGATCCTTCATCCATGGCTTCTCCTTCTTCTACAGCCTTGGAGTTGTACTCCGCTTCATATTCCTCGGAGAACTTTCGAAAATCCGTCGATGTCATGGAGTCATCCAAAGATGCCGGTAAGTTGGTGTTTATTCTGATCGCCTCTAGTACCGAGTCTTCGTTGTCTCCAACATCAGCAGAGCCGGATCTGGATCCAACATATCCGACAAAGTGTGATGCGTGAGTCCTAAGGTAGTTGTGGATTTCTTCGTGGGCTTCCTCGAAAATTCTGATGGTCTTGAGAACCTCATCCACGTTTGCGCCTTACAACATCATGCGCCTCAACGTTTGCCTCAGGAAAGGTTGGCCTGTTCTGGCGTTAGAAGAGTCGAAACCAGCGTTGTTGGCTTGCTCTTCCTGGATTTCAACCTCGACAGGTGGATCGATCTGGGATTCGGCCTCTCTAGGGAGATCCACTCTAGATTCGACTTGCACCACAAGATCTGCTTCAGGCTCTTCTTTCTCCACTATCTCCGCAACAGGTGCGGACTAGGTGGGATTAGGGTTTTCAGGATCCGGAACTCCACCACCTCCATGGACAAAGGGGAGCAAAAAACTTCTTTTGCCTCTATCATCACTGCTCGGGTGGGTGGGGCAGGTTTAGCAAAACCGATGTAAACATCGATCTCGCCAAAAGACATGATGGTGTAGGTAGTCACAGCCTCCCTAGCAGGAATCCAAGTCTCGTCAAGAATGATGAGAGGGATGTCGCTGGCATAGAGGATGCGACCAACGACGATGGTCTCGCTGATTCCGATTCTTGTAGATTTTGCCCGGAATGCAGATCCGAAGCTCACTTGCCCCACGGTGGGCGCCAACTGTCATCGGATTGATGACAAGTATGCCATGAGGGGGTCCTCGAGGCGCGTGGAAGAGAGGGGTGTGAGACGTACGGTATTCTGGCACGGTGATCACACAAGTTTACCCAGGTTCGAATCCGCTGGCTTTGGACGGATCCTACTCCTGCTAGCAATCCAGTAATACGACAGAGCCGGAATATGGGTTACAAGGGTTTCACCTGTGCGAGTTGAGATTGTAGACTATTGTGACGGTGCCCTAAAGGCTCTCCCTAGGACGGCTTATATAGATATACGGCCTAGGGTTTACAGGAGAGACCTATCCGGCCATGACTAAGAGTCGGTTACAGAGTACATCTTGAACTACAAGTAACACTACATGCCTATGTCGGTAAGTCTTCTGGAACTTCCCGTAGCCGGACTAGACTCCGCCTCTTCTCCCTAACTGGGCCGCCCGTGAAGCAAAGCTCTAACCCGAAGTGGGCCACCCTTGTTAGTGAGGCACAATGAGGATACTTGGAAAGTATATCCCCAACAGAACTAGTTCATTGGTCATGAGGATGATCTAGGGTTTCGAGATCATGGGCATTTATACCAATTGACAATGAGGTCATGTCATTAGTTGAATGATGTGATATACAAATGTCCCAACACATTGTATCATAATGATATCTAGTTACAAAGTTCACCATTAATGATAAACTAAGGAAACCTTACAACCTGATCCTTAGACTGTGAGATAATGCAAACCACCGTCTGGAGGGAGCTTAGATGGTATCAAGTATCATTCCATGATTGGATGGTCAAAAAGGTGCCACTCAGGTTTCCAAAGGGTCATGTAGAGGAGTACATATCAAGACCAGGATTTGCCCATCCATGTAACAGACAGATACATTTGTGGCCATCTCGGTGACGTTGCATTAATGAAGCTTGCAAGCGTGTGACTGTGTCACAGAATGCAATGACATGGGAACGAGAAAACAAGTTCATCGGTAACGAGGAACGATGGTATGGAGATACCGTACACCAAATCTCGGGTGAACTAGGTACCAAGTGTCAAATGGAATGTGAAATGACGTTTACGGTTCAAACGACATTATCATCATGGAATGCTCATGGGTCATTATGGGCATCTCGGTCCCGCTATTGATAATTGATGGAGATCATGTTTGTGCCATTCCCGAGCCATGGGGAAATACACTTAAGGATACAATTGGAATCCACTACCAGAAAAGTTGGCTTTTACAACGGATGATTTTCATGGTTGAAGGCCCATTTTTCATGGCTAAAAATTCTTCTACGACGGATGCCCATCGTGGTAAAAGCCCCGTCACAAAATAATCTACCATGTTTTTTCCTAATCGTGGCGGATCACACCCTTCAGCCACGAAAACTTGTTCTAATGTAGATCTGTTCGCCAGCCGCGCTGAATGTTGACGTCATGCAAAATACCACGTGGCAAACACCGTTAACGACCAGTTACCGTCGTTAAAGGCCACAGAAATCGTGGTAGAAGCCAGGCCCAGCCAAGGCCTACTCATAATTAAGTGGGTCGGCCCATCAAGAGAGTCCAATAAGATTACGACCTGTTACTGTTTCGTCCAACAATGTTTGAAATGGGCCAGAAGATGTGGCCAGCAGCGGCCCGTGAATGTCAGGCCCGTTACTCTTTCGGCCTACAAAAGCCCACACTTTTCGAATACTATGCGGCTCGTTAACAGGCTGTGTCAAGTAGGCCCGATACTGTTAAAGCCCATGGTCAGCCCATCACAGTTCTCACAGCTCGTCATGGGCCGGCCACGAACGGCCCACTTTTGAGAATGTCCGACACTGTTCTGGCCTTTTACTATTCTAGCTCATTACTGTTCTGGCCGTCTACTATTCATGTCCGTTACTATTGTGTCCCTTTACTGTTCTGGCCCGTTACTATGTTGGTTGCCCCTGCTCTGGCCTGTTACTATTCAGGCATGTTACTATTCTGGCCTATTAGTGTTCAGGCTTGTTACTGTGCTAGATTACCACTATTCTGGTCTGCTGGTGTTTTGGCCTTCTACTGTATGGCCTGTTACTGTTTTGGCCTATTACTATTTCAGCATGTTACTGTTCCGGTCTGTTATTGTTTTGGCATGTTGTTGTTTTAGCCAGTTACCGTTGTTGTTTTGGTCTGTCACTGTTTTGCCATGTTACTGTTTTAGCCAGTTATCGTTATTGTTTCGGTAATTCTGAAACATGATCAACCTGGCTGGCATAGTTATGGTACAGCCATGCATGGACGCCGTCAACTAAATGCCTACATGTCCTATGCGAGTTATCTAGATATTACATTAGCTCCAAACTTCTTAAAAATATTTAAAAATATGAACAAAATGGAAAGAAAATTCAGCACTTCAGTTGTGAATCAAGTTGATAGCAGAGTCCTCAATTTTCTTTCTCAATCCAACAACTGCATCTCACTTTGAGTGTGACAGCTACATTGGAAAACCACCTTGAGATATGATCTTGCAGTCCCCTCTTTGGTGGCGATAGCAATAATTGCGGTATGAAACTGACTAATAACAAGTTAATACAGCAAAGAAAACAAACTACTCATAGCTAAGAATAAACCAAATAGGAATTATAACTGCATAATACAAACTTGTAGAGCAGGAATGCAAACCATGAATGAACTATATAGTAGAGGATAGTTATGTCGTTGCCTAGGACGAACCACAACCAGATATGAGATATAATGGTGTGGCTTGTGAACCTGTAGAATAGGACAAACAAGCATTAGACAAGTAGGCCAACAATGAAATGAGCAATCAAACAAAGTGTTTCTTAGAAATTCAGTATAAACTAGCCAGGTCATTTCAGCAAATGTATATGGAAGCAGTGGTATCTCCTGGAATGCAAGAGACATTGGGTGACTCAGAATTTGCGGTGAGCTACACAATGGCATGCATTTACTGTCATAGCTAAGAATGAACCACATAGAAATTATGACCGCATCATACCAGAACTTGTAGAGCAGGAATGGAAAATACGAATGAACTATACAATAAAGAATAATTATGCCGTTGATTAGGACAAACCAGCACTAGATACAGAAAATATATAATGGCATTGCTGTTGGACCTGTAGGCTATGCAAACCAACATGTTCAGTGTTGTCTTTTTGAGCTCTATGCAAAGAAAACGAAAATAGTCAGTGTTGCAACTTTTGAAGAACTAGATGGAAACAACAAAATTATCATCTAACTAGTACGAAGAGTTTGAATGGGTACCACAGGATAGCAGAACGATGCCAGGGAGGAAATAATAGCAGGAACTTAGCTCAGGAATAACCAGATAGAGTTAGTAACTGTGTAGCAGGGAATCCACACTAATATTTTCCACTGACATTACATTTTGCAAGAACTACACAATAGCAGGCATTTACTGGTGTACGGAGCAGCTAAGATAAGAACATGTGCATGAAAAAATAACAGACATGTGCATGACTTGATATTTGTAGAGCAGCGAATGCAAACTAACATGTCTAATGACGCGAACAATGGGTAGATTTAGCATGCCCATTTGTCGTCTGAACAATGGGTAGATTTGGAATTTTAAATTCTAAAGTTTTTGAAACGGAAGGACGCGAAATTCTTCAAGGTCGGTGTGTGGTTTTGCCGTTAGATTGAGAATTTGAATTTGGCTTGCGCCCATCTAATAATAATAATAGAAAAATGGTACTCCCCCGGTCGGTGGGATATTTTGGCTCAAAGTTTTTGAAACGGTGGGGCAGGAAATGCTTGGTAGGTGGGTGATTTTGTCGCTCGATTGAGATTTTCAATTTGGCTAGCCTCCAGCTACTAATAGAAAAAAGGTAGTAGGCTGATCATCCATAAACATTTTTGCCGCTATCTGTCCAGGAATTCAAGGCCGAGAGTCACATCAATTGATCATCCATAAACATTTTTTTGCATAGAAACTTGGATACCTTCCATTCACATAGCATAGGTGGTAAATTTTGCCACTTGACTCATATTTTAAATTTGTCTAGGGTCCATGTAATAATATAAAAATGGTACTACCTCGGTGGGTGATTTTGCCTGAAAATGTTTGAAATAGAGGGGGTGCAAAATGCTTCGGGGTCGCTGGGTTATTTTCCCGCTCGATTACGATTTTGAATTTGGCTGCCGGCCAAGTTTTTATTACTAGAAAAAAGGTTGTGTAGTTTGAACGCCATCTGGTCAGGAATTTAAGGCGAGACTCACATCAACTCATGCCTCCGATTCAAAAGGGGTAGGCGGTAGGTTTTGGCGGTCGCCAGTGATTTTGAATTTACACATTGTCCAAAGAATAATTAAAAAAATAGGGCGTTCTCCCTCTGTTTCAGGGATCCAAGTCAGGGAGAGTGATTACCTACCACGCGTATGAAAATGCAGATCTCCGATACAAGAATGTTTGTTTAACATAACAAACAAATGTCTGAAGTAGCTCTAAATGGTACTACTAATTCAGATCAAATAAAAAAGCCTGTTGCAAAACAAATACTCCTACTACAACATACTATCAAAAAACAAAGACTAGCTAAAGTATATGTAGAATAAATAAAACAAGATTTCATCATGCATACACTACCATATAGAGAACACCATTTCATCATATAAAACAATGCTTTATCAGACACACATAGGCCCCCAAAATGAACAGACATCTCTAATATTCCATCCCCTGCCGCTGTGACTGCAGCACAAACAAAGGTGCCACCACAGTTCCATCAGCTACCAAAACAAACAAATATCAGACTGCAGCTCCAAATAACACAACCTAGGCAAACACATGCTTTCCCAAACATGCCTTGCTTGTTCATCCGAGTGTTATTTTCATCTCCTTGATGTTGCGGTCTGAATCGACTGTGTTGCTGATAGGACTTCCTTTTCATTTCTTTGATTTAGCACTCCGAATCACGTCGATTGCTGAAGGAAATGAACAAAATGATCAGCAAAATCATAGGTGTACAAAAATGCAAGGGTTGCACATGAATGACTGCACTAACCAGGTGTCATATTGTAGGGATGTAAAGTAGACAAATGTTTACGAGATCTGAACTTCTTAGACTTCATGCTGCTGAGATCTAATTCGAATACTCCCTCCTTTGCCCATGTAATCACCATTTCTCTATCCTCAAATGCGCAGAGTAAACTTACTGCATCTTTCCTACCATATGCCCATCATTTATCAAGGCAAAGGAGAGTATCCAACTCAACCATTATATGAGGCACCCAAGCTTCCCATTTGCATGTTGATGATCTTGCACTAGACCACGTGTTTAGACTGAAGTCTCTTAAAACTTCAAGGGCAACATCTCCATTATGCCCCTTAGCAATGACAAAATTGCGTCTGGAAATATCATGTGTCTCATAGGGGCACTCAATATAACACAGTTTTGTTGTCATGTTATCGAAGGCAATTATATATCTGGAGTTCATTGTTGGCCAGTACAAAATGTCCCCTATGAGAGTTGACGTCCTGGGATCAATCTTAGCCAGTCTCAGCAGGTTCAATCCTGTCATCGCATTTTCGTAACTCTGATGAGTACCTCTGCACCAGTGCTTGGTTACCATTGGTTACTATCCAAACAACCCAGAAATTGTTGCAACAGTGTGAAGAAAATTGCCCATGATTTCACGAACAGAGAATTGTGCCGCTATCATACTCACGTTTCCACCAAATTGGTGGTTCGGGTATCATTGTTTCACTTCCACTGATTGGATCCGAGGCCTTTATCATGTTAGACCCTTGCGGATAATCAAGTAGCACCCTACCATTGCGAGATCCGAGTACATATGGTTTGTAGGCTTTATGTACGTCCACCAGCCTGTTCAGCTTCTGGAAGATGGATTGGTCAAGATTATAATTTGTTAAGAATCGAGCGTCCTCGGAGATGTTGGTGAAAAACCCAAGCAACAGCATTCCTCTGTAGTATGACAGGGTTAGCCTTTTGAAATCGTTGCTTCCCATGAAGTCCATCCAACATTTTTGGGCGACTGATGCCCTCAGTATGCAGGATGAGTGCGGAGAAATCCTGACAAGAATCTGACCAAATACATTGCCTGGCAAGTCGTTGATTATTGCATATGTTCTTCCACCGAAGCTGGTAGGATGATGCAAAATAGCACAAGTGTATCATCAGAATTAAGTAAACAGCACAATGCACAATGCACAACCCTAAAAAAGAATTAAGTAAACACCACAATGCATCATACATTTTGACAGGAAATTTTATCATCAAAATTTCCTAAACTGCACCCATCTAAAAAAACTACCTAAAAAGCAGAGTATGTCAACAAAATAACCTAAATAGCACAAAAAACCAACCAGAGTAGTACGAAAGCACCGCAAAATGCTTCAGCATGTCCGAACTGGGCAAAGGGAATGAAGAACTTTCTTTTGGGTCACCGGGGAGGACGGAAAGGCCCCCACCTAAATTTTCTGGTTTTATTCCATCTTAGATCAAACATATGACAGTAGTTCATATTCTGAACTAAAAAGTAAAATTATTCAAAAAAATTGACAAAAGATCAGTAAATCATCGCTGCCTAGGTTTGAATCATGTGAAAGTTTCATCCCATTCGGATCACTTGTTTGTGATTAAATAGATTTTTATGTTCCCAGTACTACTAGATTAAACTAATATCCACTGCGTCTAGAAAAAACCCCAGAGCAGAATACACAAAAGAGGGAGGAAGTCAGGGAGACAAAATCCAACGCAGAACTTACAATGGGGTCGACGAGTTCTGAGCAGATGGAGCAGGTGCCACCGACGAATGACGAGCCACAACCGTTGATGCTGAAGAAGCACGACCACGAGCTGACGCATTCCTAGCATCCCATGCAGCCGTCGCTTTGGCAGCGGCAGCCAACATAGCCAAATTTGTTCCACCAGCAGCCAACGAGGATTTCGACTGCGCCTCCACCGCTTTCGAGGCATCACTCAACATTGCCCAAGACTTCGATGCGGTACAAGCATCGGCCTCCGCATCCTCTTCACCTGTATCCATTGGTGCTGCTTCAGCATCCACCTCTACTTTACAAGCATCCGCCGACGCAACAAATGCATCCGCTAACGCTGATTCCATTTCCTGTAAACGCCACGAGCTTATTTAGCTCGCAATGCCCAAAAATAAATGCATTCTATCCTTCAGAAAGCTCGTAATGGCTGGAGGTTGGGGACGTACATACCAGCGAACGACAGTGCGGTGGTGTTCATTGATGGAGCGATGGGACGGTCCGGTCGAGGGAGGGCGGCTAGGTGGAGAAGACGACGATGGGGTCGAGGGGCACAGGACTGAGCTACCTCGAACTCCAAACTAACTTTCACCCCACTATTTATTTTGCGAACCCCGCTTTTTTAGGGGAAACCACGGCTGTATTAATAGTAGCAACCACACTACTGATACAAGTTTGTGCACTTGCGTTACTCAATTTCCCTCCTACAGACATCAAGTTTGTGCACTTATTCGTGTGATACAATCAATTGTTGGGTAAAATATTCCAGGTGGTAGAAGCCTGCCCTTTCTATGACATCAAGATCTAGAGTTCAAACATCGACCTGAAATTCCATAATCTATAACTACAGGTTTTGGTTTACTACCAGAAACATGCTAACAAATCACTCGGAACTAGCATTAATAGATCTCAAAAGGAAAAAAATTGAAAGATAAAAAACCACCGCAAGTTCGAATAAGATGACTGTTGTTGCCAAATATAGTCACATAAATCCAGGTCCAATATATATGTCATAATAGTACATCAAATATATTGATATGTGGACACCAAACACCAGCTGAGCAAAAAAATAGTTATAGTACCTAACTTAACAAACAGTCATCCTCACAAGAGACCCAAACCCTTCAAAAAATGAAAGTAGAGCGGTCAATATGGTTTACAGATTTCCTCATCTTTTCCAGGATCAGGACTGTATGGGCATGGAGAATTTCGAATTTCTGTCAGGGTCTCATTTGCTTCTAGAGCCGAATTGAAAAGATTGTCAGCTCGCATTCCCACATGTTCCAAGATCCAGTCGTACACCTGGCCAATCAGCTCGTCACCATCCACATCAGGCAACTCGGGGACTAAGTTGTCAGCCACGAACTTTTGAAAATTAACAGCAGCATCATGAGCAACCGAAATTGATGTATTCCATTCTGCAGTCAAATCAGCTATCCGCTTAGTGGATGTGGACACTTCTTCCTTCAGGCACCTAATCTATTCTTTCTGGTGTTTCACTTTCTCTTGAACACATGAAATCATGTGTCTATGAGATTTGTATTTCTCTCGGAGACGGGCAATTGTCAAATCCTTGTAGTGACCAACACCATTATGCCATTAGCAATATGAGTAAGGTGGAAACTGCAGATAACAAATCCAAAATTAAACCAGATTCTCATTTCAAAAAAAATAAACCAAATTCTTCTTTCACAATCCAAATTCAGCTGCACACATCGTGTAAGCTCCACAGTGGTACCTCAAATGGCAAAGAACCATAGAGGCATATTTCCCAAACATGGGAAACATAACCGACATGAAAATACATGAGCAGTCCTGGCCTTAGTAATAAGTGGCAATAGATCAGAATGACTTCATTTCTGCAAATCATGATGCAACAAAAATGATCAGTATATTTTAGGGGACATTTTAAGTAATAAAGCGCTCTTTATCGAAAAAAATGTTTTCAAGGAGAGAGCATAGGTTACTGAAATTCCAGCAAAGCAGCTGGATACATAAAAACACTTGTCACTCAATAATGCCTCCTCCATGGGTGGGACATGCGCATTATGCTAAATGAAAAACAGCAAAACCAGTAAATTTTAGGAAAGAACACATCAACTTAACAATACAAAGAAGGTTACGTGCATTAAACTAATGCCAAGGATTGGGTGTGTTTCCCTTTAACGAACAATATAATTTAAAGAACTCAGCAATGTAGGACACCAGCAAACAACAATCTATTTATGAACAATATGCAGCAAATTACATCTGCATTGTTCAGCAGAGGACCGTTCTGTGAAATAAAGCCAGGGGCAAGCTTCCTATCCTCAAAAGACTCTTCTTGGCGGCATATACTTACCTATTTTCAGTGGACCTTATAACTAATTCCATGGCTACATCCATGGTGATCCCATCTTCCTAATGTGGCATATAGATCTACTATTCCAAATAGCAATCACCTAAACAACCGTCCGGATGGTTGCGGACTCACCGGAGATTGCACTGATGCGATGGAAAGGTGGACGCTGCTAGGTAAAGAACGTGCACGACGGGGGAGGTGCACAATTGTGCAAAAAATGTAGCGATACTCGTATATAGATAGAGATACCAGTAATACATAAACCAGATCAATTAGTAGTAACCACAAACTCCAGAAGGGCTGTAAGCAGACTGTCAACTACTCCCATATTAATTAACCTAGTGTAATTTAACGTGGCGGTACTATGAGATGGTGAGTACTAGTAAACAAAAAGGGGATTAGTTAATTATTAGGGGAATCTACAGCCAGCCACTAAAAGCATCATGAGCATGCTCAATATCTAGATTGCAAACCATACTTGGTTAAGAACCTAATGTCTAGCTCTAATTACCCAAATCTAAGAGCATATATCCTATTTACGACTGAGTGCAGTGAGTTGGAGACATCCGTTAAATCTGCAGCCATCTCCTCGGCATGCATCTAATGGTGCTCCTGCTCCTCCTCTTTGAGGTCATCACGGATCTCGAGCTGTAACCATAGCGACATCATCGCGCGCTGCAGCGAAAGTGAGTGCGGTAGATCTACCCAGTGGACGAACGTGCAGCACTCACATTCGTAGTTGCAACCCAAGAACCTGCGGCCGAAGTTCGTTCCCTCGAACGCAACGCGGTGACGGGGCGCCAGGGCCCAGTCACACCAGAGATGGAGATCCGCATCGGTAACGATGCCATACCACTCCGCGTCTACCATCCGTGCCACCATCTGAACCTAGGAAACATCATCGATCGAGACGGGCCGAATAGAGAAAAACCCCAAAAGGAGAGAACCCATAAGCTGAATTCGAGAAAATAAACTGAGACCGTGAACACTGGCGTACTTACCCTAACCGGCCGCCTTGCGCATCAAGATCCCCCGTCGTTCGCCGGACCGGCATGACTGAATCCACCGACATTGCTCAAAAAGAGCACGCCTTCAAATCCTAGCGCAGAAGCTTCATGGAGAAGGAAGTGGTAGGGGAGCCGGTCCTCACATTCGCTGGCTACTACTCTGTATTGGATTTAACTCGACCACTGATAACTGGGGCCTGCGCTAGAGAGTCGTGGGCTCCCAAACATCACTCACCTAGTTTGACTTGCATTACATGGAGTACTTTTGGAAAACAGATCAAAACTCAATACTCCCTCCGACCCAAATTAATTGACTTGATTTTATCTAGATTCGGAGGTCTCTAGCACTAAAACAAGTCTAGATACATTCGAATCTAGACAAATCCAAGTCAATTAATTTGGGTCTGAGGGAGTAAGTAAATAAACCAAAGGCCCCCCTCTCTTTTTGCGAAAACCCATTACAAAACAGAGACACTCACAAATGCGTACACACACTCACCCCTATAAATGCAGGTACGCACACCCTACACCTATGAGCACTTCAGAAAGACTGGATCTTAACACTGATCCCGCGGGGCTTGAGCTTGACAAAGTCACCATAGGCACCTCGCTATATATTGACGGGAACGTCACCTCTCACTACCCTCATAACCATCCTTCAAAGTCGAGCGCTGAGGCTTTATGGCGAAGGAAGTGCTAGGGGGTTGGAGCTCATATTTGTTGGCTCCTATGGGATGTAATTGAACCACTAATAATGTGGCCCTCGGTAGTGAGCCCATAGACCCTAGACACCAGTGACCATTACAATTACTTTGGGAAAACCGAGCAAAACTTAATACAAACGGAAGGCCCATCTCTCTCATTTTTGCGAAAATCCACTACAAAACGCACATGCTCACAAATGCATACACACACTCACCCCTATGAATGCATGAACGCACATCCTACCCCTATGAGCACCTCTGAAAGATTATGTCTTCAGACTGTCCGGTGGGGGGCTTGAGCTTGACGAAGTCACCATAGGCACCTACTGCCCTCGTAACAATCCTTTAAAGCCCAGCATCGAGGCTTCATCGAGAAGGAAGAGCTAGAGGAGTCAGAGCTAACATTCGTTGGCTGCTATAGGATATAACTAGACCACTAATAACAATGGGGCCCCTAGTAGTTAGCCCATTGGCCCTAGACATCAAAGCAAGCACGGTGTCAAGTCTTAAACATATATCTTAACGGTGGAGTGGGCAGTGCTAACAAAAAGATTCTTCAAGGTGATTCTAGTGCTAGACTTATGTCTAAGAGAATCAATCGGAAGGGCCCACTATTCAGTGGATAGCAGTTTGTTCTTCTTTTTAGCATGGTTGTGTGGACCCACTTTAGTTCTAAACGCTGGACCAAAAGTAGTTTTCATAGCTACTTCTAGACACTGCACACACCCTTACTATACGTAGCTTAGAAATTTACTAGCCTCGTGTCTAAGAAATTTTCCGAGTGGTGATGATGAGATTGTTCTTTCCCGTAAAGCAAGTCTAAAGAATATGGATCTGAATGACACATGAGGCAAGTTTTCAGGCATATATTGTGGACCAACATGTTGTACTTACGATTTCCCATGTTTTATGAGTTATGAAATTCCTATCTAACTTTGCCCACTTGATTGATTTTATGCCAATTTATCGAAATTATTAGGTACAAATTGAACTGCCACAAGTAAATTATAGGTTGCTTTGAAAGTTTGACGAAAGATCTCTCTTGGAGTTACCCATATCTATCGGGGGGAGGGGTCAATTAATATATGGGAAACCACCAAGAGTTTTGATGATATATAGGTACGGTTCAACTTCTTGCTAAGATTTTGCATCAATTTAATGAAATTAAGTTATACTTGAGCTACAAGTAAGCATGATAGACTGCTCTTCAATTAAATGTCTTTCTAGAGGTAGATGGGTGCATCTTCTTGTAGTAAACAATGTCGTCGGTGTGAGTTTCCAACTACCAGGAAAGGACATTCTCAATTTTCCGAGTCATGTCATGATCATTCTCTCCCGTAAATGAAGTCCGAAGAATATTGATCTAAATAAATGCCACAAGCCAAAATTTTCACACGCACACACACACACGGACACACACACAGGCACGTGCCACACTCGTATATACTGTATGAAATGTGATTTAACGAACATTAAGTTGTTATTAACCAATAGTCTTGTTAGATTAAAAGGCATACATTAAGTATATTAATAATAACTATCTAGAACATGGTGGAGTTTTCTCTAGATACTGTTCAACACGAATCTAACTACTCTGAACCATTGGATCTAACAGCCCAACGGTCACGCTGGTACTAGTATCCAATTCAAAACTGCCTACCTAACTCCACCCACTTGAATGACTTTATGTCGATTTATCCAAAATAGTCAGATTTGAACTAGTATAAGTAAATTTTAGGTTACTGTGAAAGTTCTACGAAAAAGATTTTGGAGGTACCCATCGGGGGTCACAATTAATATATGAGAAACCATCCAACAAGAGTTTTTACGACAAGTTGGATCAAGACTCACAAATCCAAACATTTTGCTAACTGTTGGATCTTCTTTTCCATTCCTAGCATCTAAAAAGATTCTACTAATAGTCTTGATGAGAATGATGAACGCTAGTATGCGCAAACCTCAAAACACACACTTCATTGCTTAGTTTTAGGGTCCTTGTGCTAAATGCATGGACTTGGATGCAATTTTCATTTTTTATGAGGTCCTTGATATGTAACTTGTACTTCCACCGACCGTGTTCACTCTGAAGCACATCGCACCTACTAGACCAACCATTAGATCGGCCATTCGTAGTACTTCTTATTATCTTATCGTTATCTTTTCATATCTCTTACAATACCGTACCATACCACACACTACATATAGTGTACGGATTAACTTTGAACATTGACCGTTGGATCAAGACTGGCAAATCTAAACATTGCTAACCGTTGGATCTTCTTTTCCATTCTTAGCATCTAGAAAGATTCTACTGATAGTCTTTAGCATGATGAACACTAGTATGCACAAACCTCAAAACATATAGTACTTCATTACTTGGTTTAAGGGTCCTTGTGCTAAATGCACGGACTTGTTGGATGCAATTTTCATTTTTTATGAGGTCCTTAATGTAACTTGTACTTCCACCGACCGTGTTAACTCTCAAGCACCTCGCTCTTATGAGACCTACCATTAGATCGGCCATTCGCATTACTTATTATCTTGTCTCTTATCTCTTACAATATATACCATACCACTACATATAGTGTAGAGATTAACTTTGAACATTAACAGTTGGATCAAGACTGGCAAATCCAAACAGCATTGCTAACCGTTGGATCTTCTTTTCCATTCTTAGCATCTAGAAAGATTCTACTGATAGTATTTAGCACGATGAACGGTAGTATGTGCAAACCTCAAAACACAGTACTTCATTGCTCAGTTTCAGGGTCCTTTGCTAAATGCAAGCATGGACTTGGATGTAATTTTCATTCTTTATGAGGTCCTTTATGTAACTTGTACGTACTTCCACTGACCGTGTTAACTCTCAAGCACCTCGCTCCTACGAGACCTACCAAGATTAAACCAAAATGAGACCGCCCCAATTATCGCACAAACTAGACCATGGTTTCTTATACGTAATACCCAAGTTTTTAGTACTAGGATTCCTAGCTAACGTCGCGCACTTTGGTGACTTCTTGTCAATTTAACAAAATTAAGTCAAACTTTAGCTACAAGTAAGTGTGATAGATTGCTTTTGAATTAACTTTCTTTTCGGAGGTAGATGTGTGCATCTTGTTGTAGTAAACAATGTCGTCAGTGTGAGTTTCCAACAATCAGGAAAGAAAATTCTCAGTTTTCTGAGTGATGACGAGATGATTCTTTTCCGTAACGAAAGTCCGAAGAATATGGATCTCAATGATATAAGCCAAGCTTCTAGACATATTCGATAGGTGGACCATGTGTTTTACTTACGATTCCCATGTTTTATGAGTTTTCAAGGTTCCTAGCTGACCCCGTCCACTTGTTGAATGACTTTATGTCGATGTATCGAAATAAAAGCTGAAATTTGAACTACAAGCAATAAATTGTAGCTTGGTTTGAAAGTTTTATGTAAAAAGCTTTTGAGGGTACCCATCGAGCGGTTAATTAATATATCAGTTGAGACTGTTCGACTTCTAGCTACTAGGATTTTGCCTCTTGAAAATTTTTAACCCCTTTTGAAAACGATCACATGAAATAAGGAGAGAGGGGAAATGATTTTTCTATTCTCTATGGTCAACACACAAGCTTGTGGTGCACCTTAGGCTTAAAGATACTTTATAGTTTCCACTATGTATAAGGTAAACCTTAGCGGATGCCACATACTAGGCCTTATTAACGTGTGCTTTTTATCTATATATCTACTACTATAATGGAGCAGTTTTGAACTGAATCCATATATAGCACCAATCTTGACCGTTGGGCTGTTAGGTCCAATAGTCCAGAGCAGCTGAATTCGTGTTGAATAATACCTAGAGCAAACTCCACCATGTTCTAGAACCATCATGTCACCATGGTTCTAGAACATGGTGGAGTTTTCTCTAGGTACGTACTATTCGACACGAATCCAGCTTCTCTGAACCATTGGATCCAATAGCCCAACGGTCAGGATTGGTGCTATGGATCCAATTCAAAACTGCTCCACTATAGTAGTAGAAATAGAGGTATCTTATCTTATTATCTTACGACTATATAGTGTATGAATAACTTTGAATATCGACCATTGGATCAAGACTCGTGAATCCCAACATTTCCAGCCATTGGATCTTCTTTTCCATTCTAGCATCTAGAAGATTCTATTAACAGTCTTTAGCATGATGAATGCTATGCACAAACCTCAAAACACACTTCTTCATCATACTAGAATCTTATCCCTCGTAGCTAATAATCGTTGACTTCTACATGATCTTATCTTATCTTATCTTATCTTACCACTATATAGTGTACGGATAACTTTGAATGTTGACCGTTGGATCAAGACTCACGAATCCCAGCATTTCTAGCCGTTGGATCTTATTTTCCATTCTAGCATCTAGAAGATTCTATTGATAGTATTGAACACAATGAACACATTATGCATAAACCTCTCAAAACACAATTCTCGATCATACTAGAATCTTCTCCCTTGTTTCTCTAGACCATGTTACCAAAAATTTCAAGTGTTAGGTAGCTAATAATATTTGACTTCTACACATGATGATACAAAGTACAAGGACCAAATATACACCCATACTTTATAGATGTTGATCAAATTTATAATTTTTTGTGCTTTACCAATTATAATTTTATATAGTGATGATATGACATACGTTTACTATCTAAGCCTTATTAAGGTGTGCTTTTTTACACAATGTGGGAGTAGTATATTTCTTTGCTTAGATATATGGTCACCTCTATCCACGCGCTGTACATGCTGAGAGAATAAAACGTTGGCAGGGGAAGAGGGCAGCAGCAAAGAGAAGTTGAAGGCGGTTCCATGTCAGAGCAAAGTTATGATGGGTTTCTGACGCGAGGTACTCCTGCGGCCTGACAGTGTATACTCTACTAGTAGTAAATTTCAGGACCTATACACGCAAAACAAATCATGTGTTTTCTCTCTCCTTCCCTATGATCCATCTCTCCTCCCCTTTCCCCTCGCGCACCAGTCCGGCTGATCTCTCTCCCCTCGTCCACAGCATGGCGCTGCGCACGTGTGCCTTGGTACGGCGGCTTTGTGTCTTTGGCGTGTTCGGCAGCTGTGCGTTGGTGTGGAGTAGGGACGAGGAGGAGTACATAGGAAGGAAACCACTTTGGTCCTTAGCGAAACAAAAATTCAAACTTCTCTGGTTTTCGAAATTTTCACTTGCTTCCCAAACATCGGGAGGGAATTTTATCCAAAAGATCGGCCAAACGTCAGGAGGGAAGGCAATTTTGAACCTGTTTTGAACATTGAATAAATGAAAAACAATAAACAAAAGTTTTACTCATGATGTCCTATCATGTCTTATGCACCACGTGCCATGAAAACTATAATCATGGGATTAGATAAGTTTTGGAAAAATAGCTTCACAATATTGTCCTACCATGTGTATGGACACTATCAGATTTATTTCAACCCGAACGACCAAGGTCATCAAGGCCATATTAACATCATAGTTTACAATTTGATAGAGTTCCCACGATAGTTTGGTAGATGGTTGCATCTTGGCGTAGCAAGCATTATTGCATGTGGGAGTTTCCAACAATTAGGAAAAAAGAATTTCAATTTTTCCAGTGAGGACGGTGATGTTTTTTGTGAAGAAAGTGTAAATAATGTGGTTCAGAATGCCACATACTGTAGTTGATCATGGTTCCTATCTAACTTCGGCTAAAAGTTTACATATTACGATGGGTATATTACGATGGGTCATGACACGTGGTACTAGTACACATACTACTACGTAGTAGATTTTCTCTCTCCTTCGCCCCCCTCTCACCATCCATCCACTATCCTCTCCATTTCTCCTTCCTTCCCATGTAAGCTTTCACTCAATGATTATACTTCTAGTCTGAGATGCAGCGGTGCAGAAAAAGATGAGGCCCACACCATACCACCATCAATCAAGTTCGGTGACGCAACTTTGTGAAGAGTATACGTATACTAGTAGTACTGTAGCTAGATAAGTATCTACTACTATAGACACTTAATTTTTAACGGAGGAAGTAAGAGACACCAAGTAATTCAGCATGATCTGCATGATTCTCTTCATTTTTTGGATAAAGCGGGGCGCCTCCTGAATTCTCTAGGCCGAGAAAAATCAAGAACCGACAAGTCTGATATAATCCTTTTTTTGTTGACGGGACGAGTCTGGTACAATCTATTTATGATATTTTGGGATAGTTCTCAGGGTATTAACACAAGCACGACTATAAATAGACATTATAAATTGCAATAGTATGCACCCCTACATTCACCCAAAATACCCAACCCGCCATTGCTTAGAACTCGGTCTCTCTCTATTTCCTTCCAAAATGTCGTATGACAACTCTCTCCAGAACACGTCGATTGACCTGACAAATGGGAAAGGCCTCGAAACTCCACCTGGAAGCCCAGACTCAGCCGACGGGCCATGGCTACCGCTGCTGTCTGACTCCTTTGATGAAGAAGATAGCCACTGGCAGCGCTTTTTCGAAGGGACACCACACCAATGCCAAGCGACTCCGATAAGATGGAATATGAGACTGAGGAAGAGGACGAGTCTGATCTCGACCTTGAGGAGGAGGCCGAATACGACGACAGGGAGGAGGCTGAGAACGATGACGAGGAGGAGGCCGAGGATGAGGACGAGGAGGTCTCTTCCTGCCCTCCCCCCCACCGAAGAAGTGTGCCCGAGTGCAAAATTAAATGGCATCCAGATAAGAGGCGGGCAGTGTACTATAACTCGTTCTACGAAGCATCTTGGCTTTGGTAAATAATGTTGTCAATGAGAGTTCTGAACTTTTAGTAAAATGCTTTTCAATTTCCATGTGATAGGATTTGTTTTTAGTAATTAAGTACATCCGGATAATTTGGCTTAGAGTGCACTCATTGTATTCTAGCAAAATATAGATAATTTCCACCGCATGTTAGTACTATACGAAAATACTTATTTAAATATGTGTCATGATACATAGTTTTTTCGCGGGAGGGGGTGGTAATGATACATAGTTGAAATATAAATGGTGTCCTCTTATATTTGTTCTTGTTTGGATGAAAACTACAAACATGGATTTGGACAACTTTCAAAAAACTTGCTACACAATAGTAGAATAACCATGTATGAACACTGTTCACATTTTAAGCCAAGTTACCAATGCCAAGGTTATATCTGCATCACTCGTCCCATTTATTGGGATAAATTAAAGAAAAGTAAAGAAAACAATAAAAAATGTTAAGCACTTATATATGGTGTCCTCTTCCGTAAATGATAAACATGAATTTTGACAAGGTTTAAAAATACTTCTTCACAATATGACAAGCGATGTGTTAACATATACTTGGGTTTCAAGTTACATAATGACAAAGGTCGTGTCTATTTTGGGTAGACGGGGTGCATCTTGGCATGGCATACTAATGTTGTTAATTGGACTTTTCAACTTTTATGTATAGAATTTTGTTAAATTATTTTAGAAGTGCCACATATAATTATTTTTTAAAGAAAAGGCAAAGAGTATGGCTCCAAATGCCACAACACACTAAATTTCACACAAAATAGAGTATGTTTAATGGTTAACAAGTTTCATGAATTTTCAGGCCTTCTAGCTAATTTCACATAATTAAATGATATTTCGTCAATAAATCCAAAGAAGGTAAATTTTGAACTACAAGTGCGTGATAGATTTCTTGTAAATTTGTAAGAAATTCATATAGTATAATTATTGTACCCACGCAGTCATACTGAAAACCGACCATTGTTTTGAAAGATACAACTTCTTTGTATGTATTTTCATGCTGACACATGTGACCATGTTTCAAAAAAGTGAAAGAAAATAAGGAAACATGCACACAGCCTTTTAGTAGTACTCCTATTAAAAATTCATACATGTAAAACAGTAAAGACGACGCTGTTAAAGTTTCAATGCAAGGGACCTGGGCACCTTCACCGGCCCTCAACAATTAACCTTTCTTCCTCTTAGACTTTGCAGCTATGGCTCCGAAGACCGGAGGTCCCAGTGGGAAGAAGAAGACCCAGGTGTCGGCGACAAAGGCCGTGGAGAAAAATAGGTCATGTCGCCGGCTTCCGAATCCTGCTCTAGCAACTCCAAGTCGCGGTCTCGCACTAGGCAGCCGCATGAAGAAGCAGGTGTCGAGGTCCATCAAGGTCGGGCTGCATTTCCCCGTCGGCCAGATCGGGCACTACCTCAAGGAGGGTCGGTACTCCCAGCACATAGGCTTCGGGGCTCCCATCTACCTCGCGGTCGTTCTCGAGTACCTCAGCGCCGAGGTGTTGGAGCTTGCCGGGCAAGCTGCGAAGGACAGCAAGAAGATCCGCATCATCCCGAGGCACGTGATGCTTGGCGTCATGTAGGGCGAGGATCTTAGCAAGCTGCTAGCCAGTGTTACCATCGCGCACAGCGGCGTGCTGCCCAGCATCCGCGAGTCCCTGCTTGGCGATGGTACGGCGGAGGACGCATCCAAGTTGCCCGTGGAGGATGCTGCCAAGTCACTTGAGAAGACCGCGGAGTCCCCCTAGAAGTCGTTAAGTTGTACTACTACTACTCCGTATGTGTTTGGGGTTGCTCTGTTTGCAGTTTGGTTAATCATCAGTGTCAATGTAATATTTAGATCTGTGTTGCTAAGAAAAAGCTTGTGAGGGTTCTAAAAAATGTTGTTTTCCTAATCTTATCCTATACTCCATTTATTTAATACTCCCTCTGTTCAGAAATATAAGACATTTTAGCTTTGTGAATCGAATGTATCTAGATGCCCATACACTAAAAGGCGTCTAGATAGATTCATTTCACAAAGCTAAAACATCTTATATTTCTAAATGGTGGGAGTATTACTCAGCATATTAGGTTTAGTCAAAGTCAACCGTTACAAAGTTTGACCAAACTATATACAGTATTAAATAGTATATTCATTGAAAAAAATCAATATACAGTAAACTATGTCGTCGGTGTGAGTTTTGAACTATCAGGAAAGAACATTCAATTCTCAATTTTCCGAGAGATGACAAGCGAGGTTGTTATTTTTCGTCAAGAAAGTTCGAAGAATATGGATCTGAATGCCACAATCCAGGTTTTCAGACATATATATATATAGTGGATCGACATGTTGTACTAATGATACCCATGTTTTATGTGCTTTCAAACTTCCTATCTAACTTTTCCAACTTGAATGACTTTATCCCGATTTATCGAAATTATATTAGGTCAAATTTGAACTGTAAGTAAATTGTAGGTTGCTTTGAAAGTTTCATGAAAAATCTTTTGGAGGTACCCTTCGGGGGAGGGGGTGAAATAATATATCAGAAACCACTATGAGCTTTGATGATTGGTTCAACTTCTTTCTAAGATTTTGTATCTTGATAATTTAACAAAATTAAGTCAGAATTGAGCTACATGTAAGCGCGATAGATTGCTCTTGAATTAAATGTCTTTTTGGAGGTAGATGGGACATCTTCTTGTAGTAAACAATGTCGTCAGTGTGAGTTTCCAATTATCAGGAAAGACCATTCTCAATTTTCTGAGTGATGTCAAGATTATTCTCTCTTGTAAAGGAAGTTCGAAGAATATCGATCTGAATGCTAGAAGCCAAGGTTTCACACATAAATATATAGTGGACCAACATATTGTACTTATGATTTCCTATGTTTTATGAATTCTAAATCTCGCTACCTAACATCGCCCACTTGAATGACCTTATGTTGATTTGTCAAAATTAGGTCAAATTTGAACTACTACAAGCAAATTGTAGGTTACTGTGAAACTTTTACGAAAAAGATTTTGAAGGTACCCATCAGGGGGTCACAATTAATATATGAGAAACCATCCAACGAGATTTTTTATGACACATTTAACTTCTTGCTAAGATTTTGCATCTTACCAGTTTAACAAAACTAGGCCAAACTTTAGCTACAAGTATGTGCAATAGATTCCTCTTGATTTAAAAGTCTTTTCGGAGGTTGATATAGGTGCATCTTCTTGTAGTAGACAATGCCGCCAGTGTGAGTTTCCAACTATCTTAGGAAAGAATATTCTTTATTTTGTCGAGTGATGACTAGATTGTTCTTTCCCCTAAAGATAGTCCAAAGACTATGGATCTGAATGTCAACATGATGCACTTACGATTTCCCATGTTTTTCAGTTCTCAAATTTCCTAGCTAACTTCACCCACTTGAATGGTTTTATGTCGAAATTAGGTAAAATTTGGACTACTACAGGTAAATTGTAGTTTTCTTTGAAAGTTTTACGAAAAAGATCTTGGAGGTACCCATCGGGGGGAAGGGTCAATTAATATATATCAGAAACCACCAAGAGTTTTGACGATAGGTTCATCTTCTTGCTAAGATTTTGCATCCTAACTATTTAATGAAATTAGGTCAAACTTTGCTCACTGTTTCATGAAATTAGGTTAAACTTTGCTAACCGATTAACTTTGAAAATTGACCATTGGATCAAGACTAGCAAATCCAAACATTGCTAACCGATGGATATTCTTTTCCATTCGTAGCATCTAGAAAGATTCTACTGACAGTCTTTACCACGATGAACGCGCAAACCTCAGAACACACAGTACTTATTAATTACTCGGTTTCAGGGTCCTTGTGCCAAATGCATGGACTTGGATGGAATTTTCATTTTTTATGAGGTCCTTGATGTAACTTGTACTTCCACCGACCACTCGAGCACCTCTCTCTTATAAGACCTACCATTAGATCGGCCATTCGCAGTACTTCTTATCTTTATCTTGTCTCTTATCTCTTACAATACCATATATACCACCACTACATAGTGTAGGGATTAACTTATTTTGAACATTGACCGTTGGATCTCAAGACTGGCAAATCCAAACATTGCTATCCGTGGGGTCTTCTTTTCCATTCTTAGCATCTATAAAGATTCTGTTGATAGTCTTTAGCATGATGAACACTACTATGCGCAAACCTCAAAACACACAATACTTCATTACTCGGTTTCAGGGTCCTTGTGATAAATGCATGGACTTGGATGCAATTTTCATTTTTTATGAGATCCTTGATGTAAATTGTAATTATACCCACCGTGTTAACTCTCAAGCACCTTGCTCTTACGAGACCTACCATTAGATCGGCCATTCGTAGTACTTCTTATCTTATCTTTTATCTTGTCTCATATCTCTTACAATACCATACCACTACATAGTGTAGGGATTAACTTTGAACATATTAACCGTTGGATCAAGACTAGCAAATCCAAACATAGCTAATCGTTGGATCTTTTTTCCATTCTTAGCATCAAGAACGATTCGATCTATTGATAGTCTTTAGCACGTTGAACGCTAGTATGCGCAAACCTAAAAACACACGGTACTCCATTGCTCAGTGTCAGGGTCCTTGTGCTAAAATGCATGGACTTGGATGCAATTTTCATTTTTACGAGGTTCTTGATGTAACTTGTACTTCCACCGGCCGTGTTAACTCTCAATCACCTCGCTCCTACAAGACCTACCATTAGATCGGCCATTTGTGGTACTTCTTATCTTACTTTATCTTTTCTCTTATCTCTTACAATACCATGCATACCACCACTAAATAGTGTAGGGATTAACTTATTTGAACATTGACGATTGGATCAACACTAGCAAATCCAAACATTTCTAACCGTTGGATCTTATTTTCCATTATTAGCATCTAAAAAGATTCTACTGATAGTCTTTAGCACGATGAACACTAGTATACGCAAACCTCAAAACACATAGTACTTCATTACTCGGTTTAAGGGTCCTTGTGCTAAATGCACGGACTTGTTGGATGCCATTTTTATTTTTTGTGAGGTCCTTAATGTAACTTGTACTTACACGACCTTGTTAACTCTCAAGCACCTCGCTCTTACGAGACCTACCATTAGATCGGCCATTCGCAGTACTTCTATCTTATCTTTATCTTGTCTCTTATCTCTTACAATATATACCATACCACTACATATAGTGTAGAGATTAACTTTGAACATTAATAGTTGGATCAAGACTAGCAAATCCAAACATTGCTAACCGTTGGATCTTCTTTTCCATTCTAGCATCTAGGTATGTACTCCCTTGCTCCGTCCCAAAATATAAGGCGCCTAAGGGTTGGTCAAAAGTCAAACCTTACTAACTTTGGATCTGACAGCCCAATGGTCATGATTAGTGCTATGGATCCAATTCAAAACTGCTCCACTATAGTAGTATATAAGTAGAGAGAATATGCTATGAAATTTTGGGGGTGGTGACATGATGGTTCTTGAACATGCATGGTGGAGTTTGCTCTAGGTACTATTCAACACGAATCCAGCTTCTCTGAACCATTGGATCCAACAGCCCAACGGTCAGGATTTGTGCTATGGATCCAATTCAAAACTGCTCCACTATAGTAGTAGAGATGTTGGTCAAATTTATATTTTTTTGTACTTTACCAATTATAATTTTATATAGTGATGATATGTCATACGTTATCTGAGGCTTATTATGGTGTGCTTCTTTACACAATGCGGGAGTAGTATATTTCTTTGCTTAGACATATGGTCACCTCTGTCCATGCGTTGTACATGCTGAGAGAATAAAACGTTGGCAGGGGAAGAGGGCAGCAGTGAAGAGAAGTTGAAGGCAGTTTCATGTTAGAGCAAAGTTATGATGGGTTTCTGACACGAGGTACTCCTGCGGCCTTACAGTGTACTACGTTATGCTAGTACTAGTAGATTTCAGGACCTATGCACCCAAAACAAATTGTGTGTTTTCTCTCTCCTTTGCTGCCTCTCACCATCCATCCTCCCTCTCTCCTAACCTTTCCCCTCGTGCACCGGCCCGACTGATCTCTCCCTCGTCCACAGCATGGTGATGCGCACGTGTGCCTTGGTACAGCGACTCTGTGTCTCTGGCGTGTTCGGCAACCGTGTTGGTGTGGAGTAGGGACGAGGAGTACATAGGAAGGAAACCACTTTGGTCCTTGGCAGCAAAACAATTCAAACTTTTCTGGTTTTTGAAATTTTCACTTGCTTCCCAAACATCGGGAGGGAAGGATATCCAAAAGATCAGCCAAACATCACGAGGGAAGGCAATTTTGAACCTGGTTTGAACATTGACCGTTGGATCAAGACTGGCAAATCCAAACTTTGAACATTGACCTTGGATCAATACTGGCAAATCCAAACTTTGCTAACCATTGGATCTTCTTTTCCATTATTAGCATCTAGAAAGATTCTACTAATAGTCTTTAGCACAATGGATGCTAGTATGCGCAAACTTCAAAACACACACTTCATTGCTCAGTTTCAGGGTCCTTGTGCTAAATGCATGCATGGACTTGGATGTAATTTTCATTTTTTATGAGGTCCTTGATGTAACTTATACTTCCACTGACCGTCTTAACTCTCAAGCACCTCTCTCCTACGATACCAACCATTAGATCGGCCATTCGTGGTACTTCTTATCTTATCTTTATCTTGTCTTCTCTCTTACAATACCATACCACCATTGTATAGTGTACGAATTAACTTCGAACATTGACCGCTGGATCAAGACTACCAAATCAAAACATTGATAACCGTTAGATCTTCTATTTTCCCTTAGCATCAAGAGAGATTCTATTGATAGTCCTTAGCATGATGAACGGTAGTATGCACAATCCACAAAACACACACACTTCATTATTGAGTTTTAGGGTCATTGTGTTAAATGGATGGACTTGGATGCAATTTTCATTTTTTTAATGAGGTCCTTGATGTAAGTTGTACTTCCATCGATCGTGTTAAATCTCAAGCACCTCTCTCCTACGAGACCTATCATAGTTAAAAGAAAATGCAACCACCCCAATTATCACACAAACTGGACCAGCGGTTTCTTATACGTAATGCCCAAGTTTTTTGTACTAGGATTTTCAAGCTTCCTAGCAAACTTTGCACACTTCAGTGACTTCTTGTCGATTAAACGAAATTAGATCAAACTTGAGCTATAAGTAAGCGCGATATATTGCTCTTGAATTAAATGTATTTTCGTAGGTAGATGGGTGCATCTTGTTCTAGTAAACAATGTCGTCGGTGTGAGTTTCTAACTATGAGGAAAGAAAATCCTTAGTTTTCCGAGTGATGACGAGATGGTTCTTTTATGTAAAGAAAGTATGAAGAATATGGATCTCAATGCCATAAGCCAAGCTTTTAGACATATTAAGTGGACCAGCATGTTTTACTTACGATTCCCATGTTTTATGAGTTTTCAAACTCCCTATGTAACTTTGCCCCACTTGAATGACTTCATTCCTATATTTATCGAAATTTGGTCAAACTTGAACTACAACAACTAAATTATTGTAGGTTGGTTCTAAAGAATTACAAAACACTTTTGGAGGTGTACCCATTGGGGGCTCAGTTAATATATCAGAAAACAACCGAGAGTTTTGACAATAGGTTTTTAACTCCTTTCTAATTAAGATTTTGCATCTTGTCAATTTAATGAAAAATTAGCTCAAACTTGAGCTACAAGTAAGCGCGAAAGAATTTTCTTTAATTAAATGTCTCTTTGGAGGTAGATGGATGCATCTTCTTGTAGTAATCAGTACCGCCGGTGTGAGTTTCCAACTATCAAGAAAGAACATTCTCAATTTTCCGAGTGATGATGAGATTATTGTTCGTTTTTGTAAACAAAGTCCGAGGGATATGGACCTGAACGCCACAAGCTAAGCTTTCAGACATATATAGTGGACACTCATGTTGTACTTATGATTCCCATGTTTTATGAGTTTTCAAACTTATTCTATAGCTAACTTTGCCCACTTGAAATTTATTTTATGTCGATTTATTGAAATTAGTTCAATTTTGAACTACAAGTAAATTGTAGGTTGCATTGAAAGTTTTACATTTTTTGGAGGTAACCATTGGAGGCTGATTTAATATATCACAAACCACCACTGATAGTTTTTACAACAAGTTCAACTTGTTGCTAAGATTTTGTATCTTGACAATTTAACGAAATTATATCAAACTTGACCTACAAGTAAATGCGATAGATTGCTCTTGAGTTAATTGTATTTTCGGAGGTAGACGGGTGCATCTTCTTGTAGTAAACAATGTCGTCGATGTGAGTTTCCAAATATCAGGAAATATCATTCTTAATTTTCTGAGTGACGACGAGATTGTTCCTTTTCTCTAGAGACAGTCTGAAGAGTATGGATCTGAATGCCACAAGAATGTTTTTAGACATCTTATCTTACCACTATATAGTGTACGAATAACTTCGAATATTGACCGTTGGATCGAGACTCGCGAATCCGAACATTTCCAGCCATTGGATCTTCTTTTCCATTCTAGCATCTAGAAGATGCTATTGATAGTCTTGAACACAATGAATGCACTATGCATAAACCCCTCAAAACACACGTCTCCATCATACTAGAATATTCTCCCTTGTTTCTCTAGACCATGTTACCAAAAATTTCAAGTGTTAGGTAGCTAATAATCTTTCACTTCTACACATGATGATACAAAATAGAAGAACCAAATATACACCCATACTTTATAGATGTTGATCAAATTTATATTTCTTCCACTTTACCTATTATAATTTTATATAGTGATGATATGCCAGACGTCTATTATCTGAGCCTCACGTGTAGGGCACATGCAACTTACTAGTATCCTATCTTATATTATCTTATCTTGCCATTATATAGTGTATGAATAACTTTGAATATTGATCGTTGGATCAAAACTCATGAATCCCTGCATTTCTAGCTGTTGGATCTTCTTTTCCATTCTAGCATCTAGAAGATTCTATTGACAGTCTTCGGCATAATGAATACTATGCACAAACCTCAAAACACACTTATCCGTCATACTAGAAGCTTCTTCCTTGTTTCTCTAGACCATGCATGTGATCAAAAATTTCATGTGTTAGGTAGCTAATAATCTTAGACTTTTACATGATGATACAAAGTACAAGGACCAAATATACACCCATACTTTATATATGTTGCTCAAATTTATAATTTTTTGTGCTTTACCAATTACAATTGTATATACTGATGATATGGCATACATCTACTGTCTGAGTCTCACATGCAACTTACTAGTAGCTAATAATCGTTGACTTCTACATGATCTTACCACTACATAGTGTACAAACAACTTTGAATATTGATTGTTGGATCAAGACTCGCGAATCCCAACATTTCCAGTCGTTGGATCTTCTTTTCCATTCTAGCATCTTGAATATTCCATTAATAGTCTTCTTTACAAACCACTACATAGTGTACGGATAACTTTGAATGTTGACCGTTGGATCAAGACTCACGAATCCCAGCATTTCTAGCTGTTGGATCTTCTTTCCCATTCTAGCATCTAGAAGATTCTATTGATAATCTTCGGCATAATGAATGCTACGCACAAACCTCAAAACACACTTCTCCACCATACTATAATCTTCTCCCTTGTTTCTCTAGACCATGTTATCAAAAATTTCATGTGTTAGGTAGCTAATAATCTTTGACTTCTACGTGATGATACAAAGTAGAAGGATCAAATATACACCCATATACTTTATAGATGTTGATCAAATTTATAATTTTTTGTGCTTTACCCATTATAATTTTATCTAGTGATGATATGTCATACGTCTACTATCAGAGTCTCCTGTGCAACTTACTAGTAGCTAATAATCGTTAACTTTACCACTATATAGTGTACAAACAACTTACTAAATATTGACCGTTGGATCAAGAGTCGCGAATCCCAACATTTCCTGTCGTTGGATCTTCTTTTGCATTCTAGCATATTGAAGATTCTATTGATAGTCTTCATTACAAACCATTATATAGTGTACGAATAACTTTGAATGTTGACCGTTGGATCAAGACATGCGAATCCTAGCATTTCTAGCTGTTGGATGTTCTTTTCCATTCTAGCACATAGAAGATTCTATTGATAGTCTTCGGCATAATGAATCTTCTCCCTTGTTTCTCTACATCATGTTATCAAAATTTCATGTGTTAGCAGGTAGCTAATAATCTTTGACCTCTACACATGATGATACAAAGTACAAGGACCAAATATACAACCATACTTTATAGATGTTGATCAAATTTTTAATTTTTTGTGCTTTACAAATTATAATTTTATATACTGATGATATGTCATACGTCTACTATCTAAGTCTCATGTGCAACTTACTAGTAGCTAATAATCTTTGACTTCTACATGATCTTACCACTATACATTATACAAACAACTTTCAATATTGACCGTTGGATCAAGACTCGCGAATCCAAACATTTCTAGTCGTTGGATCTTCTTTTACATTCTAGCATCTTGAAAAATTCTATTGATAGTCTTCATTACAAACCACTATATAGTGTATGAATAACTTTGAATGTTGACCGTTGGATCAAGACTCGCGAATCCTGACTTTTCTAGCCATTGGATCTTCTTTTCGTTTCTAGCATATGGAAGATTCTATTGATAGTCTTTGACATAATGAATGCTATGCACAAACCTCAAAACACAATTCTCCATCATACTAGAATCTTCTCCCTTGTTTCTCTAGACGATGTTATCAAAAATTTCATGTGTTAGGTAGCTACTAATCTTTGACTTCTACATGATGGTATAAAGTACAAGGACCAAATATACACCCATACTTTATAGATGTTGATAGAATTTATAATTTTTTGCGATTTACCAATTATAATTGTATATAGTGATGATATGTCATACGTCTACTATCTGAGTCTCGCGTGGGCACGTGCAACTTACTAGTATATATAGTGGACCAACATGTCGTACTAACGATTCCTATGTTTTATGAGTTTTCAAACTTCCTAGCTAACTCCACCACTTGAATACTCTATGTAGATTCATCAAAATTAGGTCAAATTTGAACTACAAGTAAATTGTAGGTTGCTTTAAAAGTTTTAAGAAAAAGCTTTTGGAGGCACCCATCGGACAGTCAATTAATATACTCCCTCCGACCCAAATTAATTGTCTTGGATTTATTTAGATTCGGTTGTATCTAGACATGATTTAGTATTAGATACATCTGAATCTTAACAAATGTGAGTCAACTAATTTGGGTTAGAGGGAGTATCAGAAACCATAGAGAGTTTTGACAAGAGGTTCAACTTTTTCCTAAGATTTTGCATCTTGACTAACTTGAACTAATTTGGGTTAGAGGGAGTATCAGAAACCACAGAGAGTTTTGACAAGAGGTTCAACTTTTTCCTAAGATTTTGCATCTTGACAAACTTGAACTACAAGTAAGCGTCTATACTTGTCTCGAAGTAAATGTCTTTTCAGAGTTAATTAATGAAAAAGAAAGTGACGTAATAACTTAGTAGTTAACATAACATCACACATACCAAGACTAGTATATGATTCTACAACCTAATTAATTAGGCCTTTGTGCGACACTACACACATGTTATTACCCACTATGAAGGTACATGTGCAAGTTACTAGTCTAAGTTATTTAGCACTATATGACCATCCTAAATCAGAATGGAGGTGTACGTACTTTATGCCTTAAAGGAACATGTTCCGCTGCGCTTCAAGCTGTTCACCACTCGTATCGGCTCTCACTGGTCAGACGGATAAAGCCACTAACTTGTTGATTTGGTACTGTATATCGTCGATCTTTTTCCATCACTGACACAGAATAAATTCTTCCGCCGCTTCCAGGCACGTGCTTTCATGGAGCTACAACCAGTAGCTCAGACGACTACTACTCCCGCGTGGCGCTCGAGCAATTGCGACCGTCCGTTCATAATGAACGGGAAGCATTAGACAATGGATTTTCTTTTGGTGGATGGTTGTTTTTTGAGAGATTGTCGACTTTTTTTCTTTATTGAACTTAGAGATGTTCGATTTTGGGTCCGGTAATAGCGGCGTAGAGGCCGACAGAGGAGAGGAAATTGGCGGTGTGGGAGGCAAGCTTATTTGAGGTGGCAGCGTGTGGGTGTACAGATGGTACTACCGTACTGGTAGCCCATTTTGTGAGCATTTCGTTGTTGTACTACCCAAGAGTTTGAGAGTAGTAGTATTTCAGTTTTGGTTCCTTAATTACCGGTGGAACCTTTATGTGTTTATTAGTTGCAGTAGTAGTAGTACTTATTCCAAATGTGACTGCACAAGATGATGAATGTAGAAGATCAAAGGATTTTTACGTTCGGCAAGAGGAGCTCCAAGTATACTCCAAATCATCTCTCTGCCATGATCATTTATTTGAGAGGACAGTACAACTCCATCCCGTGCTAGGCTAGCTTATGTTGTACTACTCATAGAAAGGCCTGGCCTATTTACTCGATAGGCACCAGGAAACACAGAGAAGAGAGAAAAACCACGCTCGGTAGGCGGTACGATTTCAATCGATTTATTCTATTTTCCTTTGCTCTCCATCCTCTTCCTCTCCATATTCTCACTGATCCCCACTCGCCCACCTTTATCACACGCTAACACCACCATGCCGCTTTCGGAGCATCTCCATAGCCTAGTTCGATAGGCATTGTAGATTTAGCAGAGAGAAAGAAGGCACGCTTGGTTTTATTTCATTCCGTATTTCTCTTTGCCTCGATCTCCATTCTCACTTCACCTCTAGCATCCTGGCGACGGCCATTACCACTCGCACACCAATACAGGCACGCGCCAACACCGCCATGCAGCTTTAGGATCAGCTCCGGCGACCAGTTTGATAGACTATTTTCCTTCTCGCCCTACCAGCTACCGCTCGCTCTCTCCTCCAAAACCCCCAATCAAAACCAAACACCATCGCCCCCACCTGCTCGAGCCCTTCCTCAGAATGGCCCAATTGATCGATAACAGTGACACTTCTAGGGTGTTTTCCGATGGACCCTTGAAGAAATATCTACTAGATGCAACATCATCACCCCCGCGGGCCTTGTCGCCTGCTGTAAACGTTATCTTTACTCAGCAACACATAGTGCATCCTTGTTGAAATCTCATCTGTTTGGTCTCCCCTATGTTCTTCACTCTCACTCAACTGAGGTACCGCGTGAGTACAATGTCTTCTACCATGACAATCGCATGAAGCAGTTCTACAGGGGCAACCACTATTGTAGCAAGGTCAAGTAGAAGCCACAGAAGAAGTTCGGGTGGAACTTGTGCGAGCTAACAGGTCCTCCTCCGATGCCGTAATGCCAGATTGTGAGGATAAGAAGTGGGCAGGCGCCCATGGAGATTGGATCGCCACTATTGGCCTCGCCTGGAACTAGGAGCTTGTGAATGTGTTCACTCGTTGCCGGATTCCTCTACCAACGATCTTCGATTTTGAGGCCACACCCGAGGTACTTAAGTTTATTGCGGCTGGTCAGCCTACTAACCTACTAAAGATAGCCATTGGTCAAGTTCCCACAGTTGCTAGGAACTATAAGGATTTCTCTATCCTGGCCATATTCGACATGGTAATTTCCTTCCTTGATGGTTCTCATGGTATGTGGATGGTTCTTGAGAACCAGTTCAGCATGTTCAGCTACCGTGATGCAATTATCCACAATGGAGTTGTGTATGCTATAACTCAGATTGGCAATGTTTATGCATGGGATCCTCGGGCATGGGGTAAAATTTCCATCCTTAAATTTTCAAGCTTCATCATTCAAATTTTGCTCAGCTGACCTCTGAATGTGCTTTCCTTGCAAGGTCATGTGCGTCTTCCGGGGCCACCTGAATTAGATGGTAACGTGAATACAGTCCTGGTCTGTGGTGGTTAGCAAGATCTCCTAATGGTGGTAGCTTATTCTGATCAATATTGTGGGCGTTAGTGCTAGGCGATATGACACTAGGTATCCCGTGGATGAAAATATTGGTTATCATCACGGTCGCAATATTCACACCTATTCTACTGGGTTTTGCTACCATGTGTTCTCAATTGACACTACTAGGTTACTTCCACCGAGGCAATGGCGGAGGGTTTTAGACCTTGGAGAATTTTCTATCTTCCTTGGATTAAACTATCCAATTACCATTCCACTTGGCGCGACATGACTTGGCCCTAGATATCTAACGAGGAGCAACTGTGTATACACCTCGCCGCATGAAGTTAGTCTTGGTGGATTTAATATTTGTCCTGAAATATGCGGCATCAGACGCTGCTGTTGGTTTCTCAACCAACATTGGCTGGAATTTCCCTCAAAAAAAAACAATGGCTGGAATTGGCTGCAGACTCCATTTTGGTTCATCACAAGCTTGGCCAACGCGAAGGATTGGAACCGGCATAATTAACGGTTCAAAGGAGATCATATGGAAAAGGGATTTGCGTATCTTGATTTATTTTCTTCGCCTTATTTGTATCGTATGGTGTCAGCCGTTAACTTGCTGTACTCTAACACTCATTTCGCCGCAATGTAGTGCAAGGCCTGTGATTTGATCAAACTCCTTCTGTATGCAAGCTATAGTTTTATTCAGTGCCGGATAAATATTCTGCAACTCGTTGCGCCTGCACCCCTTTATTATTTGTTGCACTCTCGAGTTCTCAAAAAATGTGAAATAAATCTGGAACATTGGCTATGTTGTATCTTGTGCATCTACAATATTCGGTCCCACAATAAGATCTTATGTGACCTGTGTCAATGAAAAACAAAAAACCTAAGCAAACAATATCTTGTGTTCATTTTGTGGTGGCCAGGCCATGTACTAGTAATAATTTTGGGATGGAAATTTATAGATGAACTATATAAATATGACCTATGTTCATGATTTATTTCACATTTTCTGAAAACTTGGAAGTGCCACATGCAACATTGTTGCCGGTGCAGCTAGTTGCAAATTGTAATTTCCGTTGTTGACGTACCTACCTACTCCAAGCGCAGGGTGCATGCAGATTCTCACTGGAAGGTGGAGACAAACTTAACAGGGCCCACATGTCAGTGAATCAGAGCCACACAAAGTCATGCACGTTGCCTGAGTTGAGCGAAATCTGGTGTCCTTGCACGTCTCTCATTTTGCTGCGCGGTTGCATGCTGTACACGTGTAATTCGATGTACCTTGTACTAGAACATATATGAACACATGCAACATGTCAAAAATACCAAGGACACACCCATACTATGCATTATATCCGGTGTATATATTTTCGGTTCTGTGCTACGAGTTCTGCATGTAGGAGAACAATATGAAATTACATGTGTCCATGTCGCGGCTACTACTACTATTAGTAGTTCGTCGTCCTATTTTCCGTTAAAAATACTAGTACACTATATTGAAATGAAAGCTGTAAAAAGAAAACCCTCTGGTCAAACAAATGTGACTAGAAAATACTGCACCTCTGATACGTAGTAAGTAGGAGTATTGACAAATTACTAGCTGCATGGCGTGCTAGTCTAATATACAGTGAAGTCTAGGCGGCGGTGTCCTCGATGTTGCTGTTGACTAGACAGAGCAAGCAAGTAAAATCTCCTCCCTCGTTTTTTTTCTTTGCCTCTCCATCTTCTTCCCTAGTCCCCACTCCACCCACGCTCTCTCTTCTAACGCTCCCCTCCTCCTACAGAAAACCCCAGCCGCACTTGGCATCCGCCTAAATCCATCCGGCTGTGATGGCCGATTTGAAGCTCAGCGGGCGATGCAAGTGGGATCAACTCAGCGCAGACGATGTCGACCTCATCGTTCAGCGTCTAGACATTTCCAGCACCGTCAGGCTAGCCGCATGCTGCAAATTGCTGTACGATCATATCACCAACAACGAAAGTACAAAATGGACTGTTCACCATTGGAATGAACCCTGCCTACTGATGCCCCATCCTGCTTATTGGTTCAACGAGCACTATGACGGTACGAGGGTACATCGTCTGCATGACATGGTGTACGACGTGGTGCCCCTCGACCATCCTCGGTGCACCGCCATCCTACCCTTCATGCACGAAAAATTCTGGATTGGCATGAACAGCGACTGGCTCATCGTGGTGGACCAGCGCGGGGCCTGGTGCCTAGCGAACATCTACACCTATCGAGTAATCGACCTTCCATCAACGGATACTTGTCACATTGCGGCTGCCTCACATCCACGATATAACCTGTAATGCTACTAGCCAGCCAAGGTTCCCCCAGTTACATGTAGTCATTTCTAAACTCATTCACATTTCAAAAGTTTTTTGGCGAATCCGCAGGTATGGAGAAAAGTTCAATAACTCGTGGGATGGATCTCTTGAGCTATTGAAGATCGTAATCTGCAGAGTGCCCACAGAATTTGGGGGTTACACCGACTATAAGCTCCTCGTGTTGTTCGACGGTGAAATCGCCTACCTGGAAGGCGGTAGCCAAGTTTGGAGATGTTTGGAGCATTCAGGTCTTGGAAGACGATAGTACTATGATGCCATTGAACACAGTGGCCTCATTTTTGTGGTCACAAGTCAAGGCTACACCTACTACTGGGATCCCACATCAGAAGGTAATTCTAGTTCCATGATGATACATTGCGAGTGATTCAATGAAGTTGTTCTTTAAGTACCTTATTTATGTTTTACCTTTCGTATGACTGAATGAGCACACGCTTTATGTCCTAAAAAAATGAATGAACCATTACCAATAATGAATTAGTACCAGTAATATGTCTTCCAAAAATAGTGTATGACGGCGTCCCTGCACTACTAAGTTCGTTCATTGTCAAAATATGAAAGGTATTATTAACCAGCATCTCAATTGTGAGCACAACACAGTGAAGCCGGGTTTCTTTATCTGTTTGTACTTTAAGGCCCTCCTCGGATTGTAGGAATCACATAGGATTTTTGTAGGACACCAATCTTTCCTTTTTGGATTTTTCCTTGGGATTCAGAGGAATTGTGTAGGTTTTTTTAGGATTTGGATCCTTAGAATTCTTTTTTCTATAAACTAATGTTTGATTCAAAAGAGTATAATCCTTAGGAATTCCTTCAAAGGATTCCTTTGCAATCTATTTTGGACGAAAATTTCTATCCACTCCAACCTCTTTATACAATTCCTTTGGTTTTCCTGTGCAATCAAACACCACTTGATCCAAAATACTGCAGGCATCGAATCCTATAGGATTCAAGTGGACGTGCCTCTATATAAAAAAGTGGCGCTTCCTCTTTTGAAACTTACAACAACTAGGAAACTAAGATAAGAAAGAAATCCAAATGTTCGGAATAGCAGAGTAAGAAATGCAATTCATAATATTGTTAATTTATTGAGTAATATTATTGTCAGGATTTGCCTATTCACACTGTTAGCATGAACAATGAAGAATGGTGGTGTTAGAATATGTATGCTAGTAATGCACTTTTTTTCTCGAATTCGGATGTTGCAGGAAACAAGGAGCTTCCGTTTGTAATCCCAGCACCTATTCTGAATGATCGGCCAGGCATGTGGTTCCTTGCTCGATCAGCTGATGGTGAACCCTTGATGATCATAATTACAACGTATGGCATGGGGGTTGCCCATGGCGAAGATGGTGAAAGCATTCATCATGCTCAAAATAGGTCTAACCTACGCCTATATCCTGCCTCTCGTGTCTACATTTTTGAAGAGGATCCTAGCTCTGCTGGACCTCCAGGGGTCATCATTTGGAGGAAGGTTAACAGCCTGGGGGACAACTCTTTGTTTCTCGGTCTCAATTATCCAATCATTGACAAGATGATGAAGAAACACGGATGCAAGGCTGCTGATGGAACATTATTCCCATTCATGAGGAAAAACTGTGTGTACACAACATATATGAGATTTCGCGGAATACAATTCCCTTAGATTAAACGCTGCTACCAGCAGCCAACTGAAGTGAGCCTGTGGCAGTTATCAGCCTTCCCAAAGATGGTTGGAACCGTGTGCAACAGGTGGCAATTTGGTTTAGGCCTAGTTTAGGTTTGGTATGCTCGTTGTGTCGTCCCTAGACTGAGTTGTGGATCTTTCTGGTGTATTGTTGTGTCCTCTTTTTTGCATCATGGTTCAATAGTTGACTGTTAGTACACTAGTTTTAGTGGCCAGTTTGAGTCAGTTTATAAGAGCCCTGTCATTCTTTTGTATTAAGTATTGCCTTCCATGGTATAATCCATGTAGGCGTGCTTATTTCGTAGCGTGATTTCTGTACTATAGTTTTCAGTACTGTTACTGGCTTGTATATACGCGACTCATGCTTTTTTTGAACCATCGCACCTCGTGCATCTTTGTGTTTTGAGAGGAATATTCCTTCTTTCCTCTTAGCGAACAGGGAAAAGTAGGTCTCTGCTTCTTATAGGGCCACGAAACAGGCCTTAACAGGGCCGTAATTGATCTTGGCTCGGTACGCCAAAGCTGGTCGAGACGCCCTAGGATGATAGCCGCAAATGTTTATGCCGATATTCTAAAAAAAGAGAGTTAATGCACACCCTTCCAAAAAAGAAAATTGTTTACGCAGACCCCATATTGTCTCTGATACATGGCATACTTTTGGCGCTACCATGAAATTACTTGTTCAATACAGTATGTATCCTTGCTCATTCTTCTGTACGTGAAATGAACAACTCAAGCTCTGATGTGACATGAACAAGTCAACTTCTGATGTGCTGACATTATACTGTCTGTGCTAGTGTACAAACTGGTTGTATTATTGTGTTCGAAACTGTGAACTAAATGTGTGAATTCTGAGCCTTTTTGCATGATGACAATGCCACATGTTGGCGCTAATTGCGGCATGTACTAATCTCACTGTACGTAAGCATACAACTTCAAGTGATTAGTTTAAGCTGGTTCTTACCTGAGCTGTCTGCGGCTAGGCAAGTCAAGGCCACCGTGTGTTTATCGCCAATAGTTTATATGGCATGATTACAAGGTTTTGAGTACATCAAATCGATTGGGCACTTAGGCTGATTCAAAGCCGCCCAAACCATCTCGAAATATATATCATTTGCTGAAAAGATGATTGCGCGCTGTAAGACTTGATATGACATGATTTTATGTCAATCAGTCAAACTCCCTCCAGTACTTTGCATGTTCGAATCCTACGCTGCCCAAGTTCCTCGTTATGTTCGCTATGTATAATAAGGCGCAATATCGGTCACTTTTCTCCTTTTCCAACTTCATTCTTTCGCATTCGACATAGGTACAGCCAGGTCAGGTGGACCATCGACCTTCAGTACAATATATTTTACTACTCAGCCTATGAAAACGAATATTTCAACCCCACTTCAGACAAAAAACTTCCCATACTCTTGTTTCAAAAGAAAAACCCTTAATTAGCCTTTCGTGGTGAGCAAATTTAGCCTGCCGGGTCAGGTGGACTGCCGACCCGCGACATATTGAGTACATTGAATTTTCAGTGAGGAGGTTATTAGAAAATAGTACTACATTCTACCCAACTATGGCCCAAAACCTCGCTAATTTATCCTTCCGGGTTCAGGTTGGCTGTGGGCCGCCAACCCTCAACACATTATTACTTGGTTTTTTAAGCTTGAACCACACTGAAGAAGTTTCGGTAAGGAGCCCACGATAAGAAGCCCATTGGTTCACAAGATTGGACCCAAGTTATTTTTTATCGCCCAAAATCGTCTTAATTTAGTAATTTCGTGCCATTCTGATAAAGTATAGGACAAGCTTCTCCTACCCATGTTGTATTTGTATAGAGCATTTAGCATTTTTTATGGCAAGTCGTCAGGGTCGCTGCCTTTTCATTTTAAGTGATTTCAACATTTCTAAATGTAATCATTTCCAGTAGTGGCATAGATGGTTCTGGCATAGTGGAAGCACACACGCTTCCCATTTGTTGAAGTCTTGAGTTTGATTCCTAGTTTTTTCAATATAAATATATTATATATAGTATAATCTCTGTCATTCTTTTATATTTTTTCCAGCATACACACATTTCTTACAAAGAGAAGGCTGACATCTAGGACCCAGCAATGTTGCCAAGGTCAAAACAGTGGAGTGCATCATACACACTTTGCATTTGCAGAGACGCTGACATGTTGGACCTAGCAGAGACCTTATATAGATGTTGCATTGAGAAATCAATGTTTCATTTATAGAGAGGCTGATATATGGGACCCAGCAGCGCGACCTTATACAAATGCTACATCGAGCAACATTGCCAGTTCGAAACTGGGAGGCGCGAGCAAGAAAAAATTTCAGCATGCACACGTTTTTTGTAACGAGAGGCTGAAATGGGGGACACAGCAGCGTGAGCAAACGATAGATTCATCGAGCAACGCTATATAGTTCGGACCAGGGTTGCGCTAGAGAATAAAAAAATTCCATCATACCGACGATTCTTCTAATGTGAGTCTGACATAAGGGACCCACCAGCCTGAATAAACGGCTTGATGCAGCGAGCAACGCTATCAAGTTCGGAACACGAAGGCGCGACAGAGGGTAAAAAATCCATCATACACATGTTTCTTCTAATGAGAGGATGACATGTGGGGCCCAGCATTGTGATTAAACTATAGATGCATCGAACAACGCTATCAAGTTCGGAACTGGGTAGCGCGAGCCAATGAAAAAAATCCATCATAAACACGTTTCTTCTAATGAGAGGATGACATGTGGGGCTCAGGAGGTTGGTTAAACGGTAGATGCGTCGAGCAGCGCTATCAACTCGGAACGGGGTTGATGGGGATATGCCGAATGGGGTATGCCCATGAGGACGTTCTGATTGGGCCAAAGGTCTCACGAGTGGGCCTGCAGGCCGGCGACTGGAATGCGACCAAGGAAAAGGCCCGGCGACTGGAGACTCGACGTCCAGAAGCCTACCAGAAGCCTAGTCGGATTAGGTCAAAGCCTCCGAATCCATATCTTGTTCGGTTGTAACTTGTAAACCCTAGCGAGGTGCCTCATATATAAACCTCCCTAGGGAATCCAGGGGACTCACGTTCCATCATACACCCCTTCAAGCGACTCGCGGCTTAGACGTCGAGCTCGCCACCCCTGTCACTCGCTCTCCATTAATCCAATCTAGCAGGAGTAGGTCTTTACCCTCCAGGGGGCCAAACCTGGGTAAATCCATGTGCATCCGCCCCCATCTCGCACCGCAGATGGCCGCCAGCTCTCGCCCTCGATTCAATCAATCGCTTCCCACTTCAGCGACTATCATGGACATTTCCACGACAGTGGCGCCCACCGTGGGGCATAGAAGGATTGGCCTGAATTCTGCGGCGAGACCCTATTCGCCGATCGATCGGCCGCTTGCCATCTACGGGATCTTACAGATCCTGCCCAGCAGCTACATCCCGGAATCGCGCCCGGTCACCCATGTCGCGGTGATGCCGGTCAGCTCCATGAACCTCTTCGTCGGCTTCACCAGTGCGGTCGACCCAACAGTGACGGTGATTGTTGGCGGATCGCCGCCACACCACGATCTGCTCTTGGAGGAGCAGGTCCGCTCCATCAGGAGCCTCGTCACCGAGTATGACTCGGCCGCCAACAACGCGGCCGAGACCAACGCCGCCACGAACGACGAGGCCCTAAACAACGATGCCGACTCGGCGACCCCTGCCTCGGTCGACGGATCTATTACCGCGGCATCACGAGAGGATTCCATCACGCGAGTCTCCAACCCTAAGGATTTCGAGGACTCCTCCATCCTCGAGATCTTCGACTCTGATTTCGGCTCGGAGTAGCCCGAAGACTTCCACGCCAGATCCAATCGCTTTAACGCGATCTACATGGCGGGCAGCACGGCCGCCCCGCCAGATCCGTTCTCCACACCGATCCCGCCGACTGCCACGGCCATAGAGGTGGAGGAGGCCCACCTGCGACTTGCGGACACGCAGCGCAATGAGATCGCCGAGCGCGAGAAATACCACCTCGAGCGGGAAATGGCGCGGGAGCTATCGCTCTATCACCGGTGCCGCATCAGGACCCGCCTAAACTCCAACATCCAGGGTCGCGTCCTGAAATTCAACGACGAAAGCGACCCCGCACGCGCGGCTGAGCGCGAGTACTGCGAGAACGTGCCACCAGGTGGAAGCAACCGACCACCACCCGGCGCACCTGCGACTAGAGCCCCTCCACCACCCATTGGCCGTGCGCCCCCGCCGGACCAGCCGTGGATCATCATCTCACCACAAGCCCGTGACACAAACGGACTCCCACTCTACTCCACCCAGATGGACAACATTGTCGCGGTCGACGCCGCGGTCACCAACCTCGATGTCCAGGGAGACAGCATGCTACAGATCCAGTACGCCAAGGCCCTACTCGCTAGGGCCGTCGAGCAACAAGCCGCGGGAGTCGACCCGCGGGGTCGGATGTATTCCCGCTCCTCAGCAAGTAGGGCGGCCTCAAGCGGCCACCCCACCATCGCCAACACCGTGACCTGCCCACCACCGCAACCACTGGCGAACCAGCCGTGGGCCGCCAACCCCACACTCTCCACCAACGAACCGCGACCGGTGAACAACACGGTCGCCGCCAACGGGTAGCCCATCGACACCCGCACACACATCATCAACAACTAGGCCTGGCGGGCGCGCCAGCCCAACGACTTGAGGCACACCGTCAGTAATCACGGCGACCCCGAACCTAGGGGCTCGCTCAGCCCAGTCGGCCCCCAATGCTTCGGGCCTATGATCAGAGGGGAAAAGTACCTCGCCAACTTCAAGGCGCCCAAGGAGATCGAAAAGTACGATCCAATGTACGACCCAACAGTGTGGCTGGACACATACCTCATGGCGATGGGAATCGCCGGCCACACTGACCTACTCGCCGCTCGCTACCTCCCCTTTATGATGGAGGGCGCGACCCGGCAATGGAGCAACACCCTCCCCGCTGACAGCATCGACTCCTCGGAGGAAATGCAGGATGCCTTCATTAGGCACTTCGAGGGCTCCTACACCCGTGCCACCACCATCGAAGACCTGGAGTGGTGCATCCAGGGACAACACGAGTCGACTCACCACTAGATTAAAGGTGGCAAGAATTGTGGATCAATGCCTCCGGCATCCACCCAGACATGGCGATACATTGCTTCAAGAATGCATGCTGGTAGAAACCACTGGTCGCTAAGATCAAGCTGGTCTACCGGACGCTCGATAACATCCCCGACCTCCTCGAGATTGCCAAGCGCTACGCGGAGGAGGACCCCAATCAAGACTCCGACGACGAGTCGGGAGGAAGACGCCGCACCAATGGCCACGACAGCGGGCGACAACGCGACATGCGCTACAGCAACACCCGCATCACCGGCAAGCGCCGCACGGATGGGCAAGTCGACTTCGTCGCCAACACCGGCTATGGCCAAGGCGACCCCAAGAGTTACCGCCGCGATAACGGAAACTACCGCGCCAACAACACGACGAGGCCGAAATTCGACCCTATTGCTCTGCTCAACCAACCCTGTGTCTACCACAGCAGGGAGGGGAAACCTGCCACCCACACCACCGCGGACTGCCACTCTCTCAAAGAGATCGAAAAGGCAAGGAGAGCAAGGGAGGAGCCCAACAACAACCCACCTCAGGACAACAGAAACGCCGGTGGCTTCGACAACATCGTCGTCTCGCTACACACCTTCACCAGGCTCGGCACCAAGCACGAGAGGAAGGTGCTCGCCCGCGCAGTCGCCATTAATGCGGTGACACAGGTCGACATCCCATGCTTCCTCAACTAGTCTGAGCAGAGCATCACCTGGAGTCGCCAGGACCACGCTCCCAAGATCGAGTACCCAGGGCGAGTCGCCCTGGTAGTTAGGCCCAAAGTGGCCGACTATTGGCTGCCCAAGACACTGATGGACAGCGGGAGCTCCATCAAGATCATATATCTGGACACATTCAAAAGGCTCCAGCTCCCGAAATCGGCAATCCAGCCGACCCTGACAACCTTCCACGGCATCGTCCCCGGTCGGAAGGCGTACCCGTTTGTAAAAGTGACATTACCGGTCACCTTTGGCACTCCAACAAACTACCGCACCGAGCGAATCGAGGTCGAGCTGGTGAACTTGCGCAGCCCCTATCACTGCGTCCTGGGATGCCAAACGTTCGCCAAATTTATGGCGACCCCCCACTATGCATACAACATGATGAAACTCTCAGGGCCGAGCGGCATCATTACTGTTCACGGCGACCCCGATATGGCCGTGGAATGCAAGGACAAAGGCGCTGAGCTCGCCAACACCGTCATCGCCGCGGAGACTGATCACGCGGAGGAGCTCGCGAAATACACGGGCAACATCAACAAGGACGACCCCACCATCCTGAAGAAGCCAACCGCCGTGAACTCTACGTTCGAGGCAACCACGCATACTCGCACCGTCGAGCTCGTCCCGGGCGACTCCAGCCAGACGGTCACCATTGGGGCGCACATGAGCCCCACATAGGAAAGCGCGCTCATCCAGTTCCTCTGTGAAAACCGCAACATATTCGCATGGAAACCCTCTGACATGCCAGGTGTCCCGAGGGAACTTGCTGAGCACAAACTACACGCCGACCCCAAAGTGCGACCAGTAAAGCAGTCGCTGCGACCCTTCAATGAAGAGCGCCGCCGAGCAATCGCAAATGAAGTGCAACGCCTATTGGCCACAGGCTTCAGTCGGCCAATAAAACACTCCAAGTGGTTGGCGAACCCAGTCCTGGTCCTGAAAAAGAACAACACATGGAGAATGTGTATCGACTACACCAACCTCAACAGCGCCTGCCCAAAGGAGGAGTTCGTCCTACCGCGCATCGATCAGATCATCGACTCGACTGCGGGATCAAAGTCGCTGTGCTTCCTCGATGCATACTCTGGTTACAACCAGATCAAAATGGCGGTTGAGGATGAAGAGAAGACGGTGTTCATCATGCAAGTCAGCGCCTTCTGCTACACGGCCATGACGTTCGGCCTCAAGAACACCGGCGCCACATACCAAAGGTGCATGAAGGAGTGCCTCGCGAGCCAAATTGGCCGCAACATTCACGTCTACATCGACGACGTGGTGGTAAAATCCACCCGCCAGGACGACCTGCTCGCCGACCTGGCCGAAACCTTCACAAATCTGCGGAGGTACAACATCAAGCTGAACCCAGGAAAGTGCACCTTCGGTGTCCCCACTGGACAGCTACTGGGATACGTAATCTCCAAGCGAGGCATCAAAGCCAACCCCACCAAGTTTGACACCACCGCGCGACTCGAAAAACCTGAGTGCCTGCGCGACGTCCAGAAGTTGGCCGGGCGAGTCGTGGCTCTCAGTCGCTTCATCCCCCGACTAGGCGAGAAGGCAATGCCTCTCTATCGCCTGATGCGCAAGAACCCCATGTTCCAATGGGACGCGGAGGCAGACGATGCACTCAAAGCACTCAAAGAAGTGCTACTCGCGGCTCCACTACTTACTGCTCCAATCGACAAAGAGCCAATTCTCGTCTACGTGGCGGCCTCCACTCGAGTCGTTAGCGCCGTGATGGTCGTCGAACGACTAGAGGAGGGAAAGGAGCGCCCCATACAGCGCCTTGTCTACTACATCAGCGAAGACCTGACGGACTCACGACAGTGCTACCCGTAGTACCAGAAACTGGTGTACGCGGTATTCCGAGCTCAGCGGCGACTCCCCCATTATTTCCAGGAGCACCCAATCACGATGGTCTCCTCCGCACCTCTGCAGGACATCATACGCAATCGCGAGGCGACTGGGCGAGTCACCAAGTGGGCCGTCGAAATCAGTGTCCACAACATCAAATACGATCCCCGCAAAGCGATCAAGTCACAAGCCCTGGCTGATTTCCTCGCAGATTGGGAAGAAGTGCAGCAGCCGGAAAAACTACCATACCTTCACTACTGGTCGCTCCACTTTGATGGCTCCAAGAACACCGATAGCGCAGGGGCCAGGGTCATATTGAACTCCCCCAAAGGAGACAAGCTCTGCTACGTGCTCCACCTCAACTTCAAGCCCTGCACCAACAACATGGCAGAATATGAGGCCCTCCTCCACGGCATGCGGGCCGCCAAGGAGATGAACATCAACCGCCTATGGTGCTATGGAGACTCCGACCTAGTCTCCGGCCAGGTCGCCAGAACATGCGACGCCGTCTCTCCAACAATGATCGTGTACCGCCAAGCGGTAGACTAGCTAGGAGGACACTTCGACGGCTATTCAGTCCAGTGGGTCGACAGACGCAAGAATGAGAAAGCAGACGCCCTTTCCCGCATCGGGTCGGCCCGACAAACACCACCCGGAGGCGTCTTCCTTGACACCATCCACAAACCTTCGGTCTGCCCACCGAAGGAGATCGACATTGGGATACCACTACAACAAGAGCCGGCCCTAGTCGCCATGGTTGTGGAGCCCAGCAACTGGACGACACCATACGTCGCCTTCCTCGAGCACAAGATCCTCCCAAGCAACGAGACGGAGGCGCAAATGATCATGCGCCACTGCAAATACTTTGTCATCATCAACGGCAAGCTCCATAAACGCAGCGTGACTGGCGTGTTCCAGCGCTGCGTACAGCCAGAAGAAGACCGCAAGATCCTCCAGGACATTCATGCCGGCGACTGCGGCCATCACGCCGGCGCCATGTCGCTGGTCGCCAAGGCCATGCGGCATGGCTTCTACTGGCTCACCGCGCACGCTGACGCCACCAACATCATCCAACAATGCGTCGGGTGCCAGAAGTACGCCAACCAGACGCACCTCCCTGGTTTAGCACTCAAGACCATCCCCATCACATGGCCATTCGCTGTATGGGGCATGGACATGGTAGGCCCGTTCAAGAAGGCCCCATCCGGCTTCACCCACCTCCTGGTCGCGGTCGACAAGTTCACCAAATGGGTCGAGGCGAAGCCGATCAAAAAGTGCGATGGTAAGACGACCACCAAGTTCTTACGCGAGCTCATCTACCGGTATGGCTACCCGCACAACATCATAACGGACAATGGCACCAACTTCACTAAAGGAGCCATGGCGGAATTCTCCGAAGAGCATGGCATATGACTCGACCTCGCCTCAGTCGCCCACCCGGAGTCGAACGGCCAAGCAGAACGCGCCAACCAGAGCGTCCTACACGGTCTCAAGCCACGACTCCAGGTGCCCCTCGAGCGCACCCCAGGATGCTGGGTCGAAGAGCTCCCTTTCATAATATGGGGGATCCGCACGTCCGTCAATCACTCTACTGGGTTCACACCCTTCTTCATGGTGTACGGCACCAAAGCCGTAATGCCAACAGACCTGGAGCACGACTCACCTCGAGTCGGCAATTATGTTGAGGCGATAAACGAGATCGCCCACCAAGACAGCATCGACCAAATCGACGAGGCACATGACCTAGCTCGCTCCCGCACCGCCATCTACCAGCAGGGACTCCGCCGCTACCATAGCCGCCGAGTCCGGACTCGCACCTTCCAGGAGGGCGACCTAGTCCTACGACTGGCTCAAGACAAGAAGGGCATGCACAAGCTCTCCCCCCATGGGAGGGGCCATTCACCATAGGGCGAGTCCTCGGCAATGACGCCTACTACCTCATCAACATACGAGGCGATGGCCAGCTCGAGGTCAGGAGGCCATGGAATGTAAACCTCCTCCGAAAGTTCTATACATAGAACTGAAACATGTACTCAGCTGACATATATAATGAAATTCATTCGATTCACAAAATTGTGTCTACTCGCCATATCCTTGTGCCACTCTCACTCGTACAATTAGCAATACGCTACCCATGGAAGTCAACCTTTGGCACGGCTAGGTAGTGCGTCCCAAGGGCACCGAAAATACTCGGGCCTTGGGACGTCCACGAATACGCCAACCCGGAGGCACCATCGGAGTCGCCTAGCTCAACTAGCCCACCGGGCCAAGACGACCAGTATATGCTTCTCATAGGGACCTATCCTTCCCATCCTCGCGCAAAGCGACTCGAATGGTTAAGTACCACGCATGGGGACTCTACAAAAATGGAATCCTCACGCGGCTCGGGAACACACCAAGTAAGAGAGCTGCCTTAGACTCGCCCAGCGACTGGCTCTCCGAGCCAGGGGAGGAGGCGCATTACAAACAACGCATTAGCAACTTGCAACAGGCACGCGCCCAAAACGGCTAAGTACTACGCTCGGGGACTTGCCTACAAATAACCCCACTCGCGCTCGGGGACTCGCCCCTTCAGGAGACGCAAGGGACAAACAATGCACCATAAAAGAAAACACATATGTATACAATCGAGTTATACCCCATAAAAGGGCGGACCCGCTCAGGGACTCACTCAAACAAAAATAAACACACCACAAAATCACGGTCGCATTGCGAGTCGATTGACTCCTCTTACTCAAAATATATTGTTCACATTACAAAAGTCACCACTTGGCATATGTTACAAACTGCCCAGAGATACTATCTATTTCGCAGGCCCTGACGAAGAAGCATCCCCACCACCCTTGACACGGACGAAAGGTTGCCATGGGTTCGTCGGGTAGGTCATCAGCGACCTCGACAACACCGACCGAAAGGGTTGCTCCGACTTTAGGTCGCGATGCTCCGGCTTGGGGTTGCCAGGCGCCAATACCGTCTCCTGGTATGGCAGAAGATCCCCCATTGCCCAACACCCGATTAGCAAATGGGGCGGCCTTGGCGGTCAGCTTCAGCACCTCTGGCATCTCCGCGGTACCAGTCGCCGAAGGATAGCCGCTGGTGACATCGTCAAGGTCGAAATCGTCGGGGAAGTGGGCGAGACCCAGGCTCAATGCCGTGGTGGCCCCGCGCCTGAAAACCAAGCGAGCCATCCACTCCACGATGCTAGGCACCTCCTCCAGATAGCGCCACACTTCGGTATGTCCCCCAGGAATAACCTCGGTGGGGGACTTCCCCTGAAGGACCGCTTGGACGCACAACGCCGAGGCAGTAGCCGCGTTCACCACGGCAGTCACGCACTGCGAGGCGTTGAAGGTCTGCACCACCGGGTCGCTTTTCCCTATCACAACTGCAACATCAGACGTCAGTGACACTATGGATCTACCCACTCGGGGACTCGGCAAACATGTTAAGCAAAGAACAGAGACTCACCAAGAAGTTTGCGGCAGTTCTCGGTGACGTGCTTCTCCAGGGCGGCGTGATCGTTCTGCAGCCCCAGGATGATCGAGTCCATGGCCTTGCGCTCCTCTTCAGCCGCAGCGACTGCAGCCTTCGCTCGATCCTCAGAAGAAATCGAGGCCGCTTTTGCCTCCTCCAATTCCTGGATTAGCGAGGCGATTCGCCCATTTGCCGCGTCTAGCTCGGCAACTGGGACGTACCCTTCACGGTCCTTGGCAATCGCAGCCGGAAGACCATCTGAAAAGAAAAGAAACAAATCGTCAACATACCAGAACGCCAACAGTTCATAGCTGAAAAACGAATCAAGTACTTACCAACAGTCTCCTAGAGTCGCCGGTTTGCTTCCTGCGCCACGCGCAGATCCCGCTCCAGACGCTCCTTCGCGGCCTATCGATCTGTTGCTCCCTCTGCAAACCCTACGAGGGTAACAAAAGTTAGCACTTACCAAAAACAATATTCAGTTCCTAGCCGCTGAAATTCAGCGACTAGGAACTCGGGGACTGGCAAGTAGAAGAAATTCAGTCCCTAGCGGCTGAAATTCAGCGAGTAGGAACTCGGGGATTGGAGCGTAGAAGCAGCTCAGTGCCTAGCCACTGAAATTCAGCAACTAGACACTCGGGGACTGGACGTGCCTGAATGGCGGTGCCAAGCATCTTATGAAGCTCTCTGGCGTTAGTCGATGGGACCGTGAAGGAGGTGCGCCCATGATGAGACCCAACATCTTCATCAATGATCTCCGGGCTATGTGGAGACTGGTTGTCCACCACACCTGGAAACACCCTCGCCATGAAGCACGGGAACGTTGCTGGCGCTCTAGCCGGGGCACTGGTCGTCGGAGCCGGCGCTTCCGTCGTAGGAGCGACCGTGACTGGCTCCGACCGTGTAGCCGCTACCTCTTCGACGACTGTAGCGAGATCACACTCCTTGGCGCTATCCATCGCCATGACATCATCGACACTGCCCTTCTGCCTCTTCGTGCCCTCCACAGTCGCCATGTATCCAGTAGGTTTCCTCTTCTTGGGAAGGTCGCCCTCTTCGGTGGTGGCGACCGGCGGGATCTTCGCCACTGAAGGGCGACCAATCTTCTTGGCCCCAGACCTGCCAAACCTCCAAAGTCAACATAGAGACAGCATAAAAACGGAACACAACTTGGAATGGAGAAGTCGAAACTTACTTGGCGACTGGGAGAATGCGCAGCCCGGTGCTAATGTGGGCGGGCTTGTCTAATTCCGGCCCCAGCTTGCGCGTGAGACCCCTCTCAAAGACATCTGAAGCCCAAGACACCACGGGCTTCCTTGATGATGAAGCCGCGGTTGCCAGAATGTCCGGCTCCGAAGACGCGACCGCTCTTGAAGGTTGCGGTGATTTTGATGCCGTGGCCTTAGCCGCCTCCTGGCTTGGCACCCTCGAAGCCATTGGCGCAATCACCGCCAGAGGAACTTCTACCGCCGCCTCGGTGTTATCGTCCCCCAATCCCTTCATTGGAACCGCATCCTCCAGGATCTTGTGCATAGAATCGGGGGTGTCATCGTCATCGGAGTCGTCATCAGACTCAAACACCATCGCCGACCTTGGCGGCGATGCTAGCTTCTTTGCTGGCGACTTCGGTTGGCGCGCAGGCTTCGCCAACATGGCCATGCGCCGAGACGTGTGCTGTTGCACGATCTTGTTTCCCCCTTCATGTTCGTCAAGGCTGCGACTCGCCTTGAACTCACGCTGCTTTTGCATGCGAGTCTTGCGAGCCGTAGGCGCTGGGGGAGGAACCTCCCCCTCCTCCTCGGTGCTTTCGGAGGAATCTCCCTCGGAGGCCTCTTCGAGCTCCCGGGGGACCTCTTCGTCAAGCGGAGGGAGCCAACCCCCCAACACCTAGAACAACTGAGAATAACCACCAATGAGTATCAAACGACACGACTGCGAGTTACATTGCAGAGATTGCGACTAGAAGGAAAACTTACTGTGGGGGCTTCGTTCTCCATGGGAGTGTACGGGGCGAGCCCGACTGATGCGGTCGTGAATTACGCATCGGTGATCTTCTTCAGGGCGGCCTTGTAATCTTCGGTCTCCCACGACTCTTTGCTGGTCTGGGAGGGATGGTGTTTACCGTTGTACTCATACCTACAATGTGGCCGAGCCGCTAGAGGAACTAGACGCTGCCCGAGCCAGCAGTTGTAGAGGTTGATCGAAGACAACCCCTGATCCTTCAACCTCTGGATCTGGTCCATCATCTCCGTGACGGCCATCCTCTGGTCTCTAGGGAGTTTCTTCGGCGCCAGCCGGCGAGGCTCACTCCTTTCTGCGACAAACTCGGGAAGCGCTACTTCGTCGGAGGGAGTGGATTCCTTCATGTAGAACCAACTCTTCTTCCACTCGCTTGCAGCCTTCTTCGGCAGTAGGAGCTTCACAAAGTTGGCCTTCGACTTCAATTGGAATGTGAAGCCGCCGGCCGCCAACATCAAGCCGCTGGACGCCTCGCGCCCGATGCGGCCATGGAAGAGCTCTAGCCACAGCGGGAAATACGGCATGCAGCCGAGATAGCATTCGCAGAAGGCGACAAAGATCGCCAGCTGCTCGATGCTGTGCGGACCGAGATCCGACGGCTTGATTGCGTAATACGCATAGAAACGTCGGAAGAAGAGTGAGGTGGGGAACCCCAAACCCCTCTCTAGGTGGCTGGGGAAGCAAATGAACTCGCCGGCTCACGGCTTCGGCTCGATCTCGGAGGGAGCAGGAACCCACCAGTTCCCCTTGCAGAGGACTCCAGCATCCTCGAAGGATTTGAGCTGGGCTGTGGTACACTTGGATTTCCCCCATGAACCTTTTGGAGGCGCCATTGGGGAGGATCTGGAGTCGCTCGGTGTAAAAGGATCGAGTCGAAGGAAGACGGGAGAAATGAATGCACGAGAATGAAGAACGCGGGGAAGGATCTGCAAGGCTGATTCATTACTCCCCTTATAAAGGGGCGCTACCCGCCAGATTCGGGGTAGCCATTACCTGCGGTAATTTCGCCGAAGTTACCGTTGGAATATCCAACAGATAGTTTGACCAGGTTGACGGTCCAAGTCCTCCATTCCACTCACTGGAAACTAACCCTGTCCATTCGCCGAAGCAGCGACTTCGCAGCCATGACATTCGCCGGAGCAGCGACTTGGAGCCTAGGGAAAATTTCCTTGGTTTCAGTGGAGTCCATCACCGATTCGACTGGGCGTACAAATTTGACTCACCTACTCCAACTGCCAAATAACCACCTACGTCTGAATCAACGATGGCCTCGGGGACTACCGATGGGGATGTGTCGAATAGGGTATGCCCAGCAGGACGTTCCGATTGGGCCAAAGGTCTCACGAGTGGGCCTATAGGATGGTGGCTGGAATGCGACCAAGGAGAAGGCCCGGCGACTGGACACTGGAGGTCCAAAAGCGTACCAGAAGCCTAGTTGGATTAGGTCAAAGCCTCCGAAACCATATCCTGTTCGGTTATAACTTGTAAACCCTAGCAAGGTGCATCATATATAAACCTCCCTAGGGTATCCAGGGGACTCACGTTCCATCATACACCCCTTCAAGCGACTCGCTGCTTAGACACTGAGCTCGCCACCCCTGTAACTCGCTCTCCATTAATCCAATCTAGCAGGAGTGTGTCTTTACCCTCCGAGGGCCGAACCTGGGTAAACCCATGTGCATCCGCCCCCATCTCGCACCGCAGATGGCTGCTAGCTCTCGCCCCCAATTCAATCAATCGCTGCCCACTACAGTGATTGTTGTGGCCATTTCCACGACAGGGGTAGCGCCAGCGAAGGAAAAAATTCCATCATACACACATTTCTTCTAATGAGAGGATGACATGTGGGTCCCAGGAGGTTGGTTAGATGGTAGATGCACCGAGCAGCGCTATCAACTTCGGAATAGGGTAGCGTGAGCGAAGGAAAAAAATACATCATACACACGATCCTTCTAATGAGAGGCTGACATGTGGGACCTAGCAGCCTTACTAAACGGCTGACGCCTCGAGCTATGTTATCGAGTTCAAATCAGGGAGGCGCGACCGAAAAGTATGGTCCGCTAGATACACTGATGTCCGGGACCCACACGCCTCAAAAGACTTTGGCGAGTCAACATCGTGCGAGGAAACAAAAATCTTGTTTCTGCCACGCGCTGGCCGAGCTTCCTCCATTTTTTTAGCCGATCCGTCATAGTAGAGGGCCGCGAAACCGGAAAAAAATGTTTTCCATCGGACGGCCACGACCGAGCCGAGAATTTTGTCGCGGAAGACGCGCCTTCTACGACGACTGTCGGGCCAATTAGTTGCAGAAGGAAACTTTTCTTGTAGTGATCACCATATGAAAGAGAAAAGGAAATTGGAAAACTTTCATGAGAGAAGCGGAATCATTCCGGGAAAGTTCTGAAGTCGTCTGGAGGAAATTGAAAGGGAACCGAAAGGTGTTCTGGGTTAAATCGGATTTTGTAATATGTATTTACATATTAATTAATGTAATTAATATTATATATAATATTAAAATCTAATTTCAAGGGGTATTCCACTAATGAGTCAAACTTCCTAGGGAAAAAGGGCCCATGAGGAAAACCACAAGAGGGAAGGGCCAAGGGAAAAAGGGGCCAAGGCCTAGCTGCCTCATGGGGCCCACCAAGCTAGCCTACGGCTATACATGGGGTGGTGCCCACCCCTAGCTTGCCGGCCCATGGTGCCCTAAGGGCCCATGGTGCCTCCCCTCTCTCCCTTGTTTAGTCCCACATGGCAAACCCAAAGGGGAGGGCACACCTCCCTCCGCCTATTTAAAGGGGTACCCATGCGTGGGCATAGACACACAATTTGAGATGTTCTCTAAGGCATTTTCCTTAGAGAATTCCTCCCTCTCTATATATACATAGTTGTCTCAACGCGTTGGCACGGTCCCAAAAAAGAATTGTCCGTGCAAGATATGGCGCACCTGCAGCACGCCATTGCGCAGCAGGGATTCCAAGCCGGAGATCTAGTTCCGCACTCTCGGTAGGGATCAAGGAGTCAAAGGTCATCATCGTACACCGTATGTGTACGAAACGATGAGGGGCCACACTTGGGGCACCTTGGATGTCATAAGCGGGAGCTGTTGCACGATGAAGAAGGAGCAAGCCGTGACCTGCGAGGAGCTTCACGACCTTGAGGTCAGCTACGAGTTCGACTACTTCAACCACGTTCCCCTCAGAATGTTAAACGTGTACGGTCTATAAGGGTATGTATTCTATACGCTTCGGTCGTTACTGCTTTACTACATAGATATATCTTGGGTGTTAGGAAGTTTTAACATAGGAATTTTTTTGTTTTCTTCTACGAAACCCTTTAGTGGTATCAGAGCCAATCTATGCGTAGGTGTGCTATACGGCTAGTACGCACAAGTTTTGTGCGGGCATTGATCCCTTAGTTTTTACCCTCTAACGTGTACTTGTTTCTATCGCGGTATTGTTTGATGAAGCGGGCCATACCGACCTTACATGTATCCATACGCGAGACTGGTTCCATGTTCGACATATGGATTGTTCTGTATAAGTGGCTAGTGGTTGTCTGTCTCTCATTCAATAGTTGATATAGCATTTACAACGGAGGGCCCCAAAAGGAGTGTAGTAGAGACAACTGTTGGATCCATGTTGTGGTTGGAAAGTTCGTAGATTAGAAACGGTTCTATTACGAAAGCCCTAACAACCACGTAAAACATGCAATAGATAAAGTAGAGGCGTCTAACTTTATTTTGCAGGTGGGCATGTGATTTGATATGGTATTGGTCATTATGAAGGTAAAGTAGTTTACTTTTCTATTACTAAGTAGTATAGTAATAGCCATCATTCCGATGGACGACTTGATGGTGGCGTCGTGGACTTGGCATCAAACCAGGGGCAAGATGGAGATCATGCCGGAGTGCTCGATGGAGATCAAGGCGCAGGAAGAAAAGACTATATCATATCACAATATACATGTGATGTTGATACCTATTTTACATCTTATTATATGCTAGTATTAAGATACTCAATAGTAGCAAATAAGATAATCCCTAAGTAATTCCAATGATAGTTTTCTCCTTGTGTGTGCACCACCAAGAAAGTTCTCTGTTATGAGGCAGGATGTGACGATCGGGTGTCAGACATATTTGTGTTCGCATACAGTGGGTGTAAGCCATGTTACACTACAAATACACACAAGTTAGATTTGGCGAGCCTAGCATGTGTAGACATGGCCTCGAACCACAAGAAACTGAAAGATCGAGCATGAGTCACATGGATGATTGTAACATCCCAAAACTTAATCCAAGGTTAATCAAGATCAAATCTACCCAAGTTAGGGTTAACAAAAAACTTTTCCATTTAAAATAATTAAGCATTCATATGTGTGTGCATTTAAATTAGGAGTTGTTTTGAATTGCCATGTTTGAGTGATCCATTGATTGTAAAATGATTCTAAGGTGAATTAAACATCATCTAGATCATTCCCAAACAAATCCCAAAGAAAAATAAATCAAAATGAATAAAAGAAGGAAATGGTCATTTGTGCCATTTTAATCACCATCCCTACTTTGGCTATTCCTAGAACTCAAATCTTAACAGAAAAAAATGTGGATCTTTGCACCCCTTGCTAGTACAAGTAGTGATGTACCAAGGCCCACTTTGTTTCACCCCAAAAACTTTCAAACACTGCATTTAAATGAAATTTGAAATTTGAATGTAGTTCATATGTATAGATTACACTTATTCAAAAACCACTCAAATGAACTCCACTTTTAAAACCCAAGAACACCTAGAAGCTCAAGCATAAGATACAACACTCCACCAAAAATCAGCCCAAAATTCAAATATTTTGTCCATGCAGCCATTGTGCCGAACACCTGCCAGGAAGAATGAAATTACCCTAACTATTACTATTTTTTATCAAATCTTGTCGAGCCATTTGGTGTGCATTGATCATCCTTGTCCCCCCTGAGTCCAACCAACACCCAACCGGCCTACCCCTGAGCTGCAGCAGTAGTGGAGCGCCGCCACTTTGTGGTCACCGCCGGCCAGAAGAGGGTAATGCGCCAGGGACCGTGCCGCGACATTCTAGCGTGCCCTCTAGCTCCGCCGAACCCTACCGCACCACCCTGACCCTTCCCAAGCCCAGCCAGGCCCTGGACCACACCCCAGCACTGCCGCCCATTCTCTCTGGGAGCCAGCCAGAGCGTCCCAGAGCGCGATCGCCGCCAGCACACAGCAGATCGCGCCTGGATGCCATACCGTGCACGCCGCTCCGCCTTGACCCTAGCACCCTGCCAGCCACGTCCGTGCACCGCCTCGCGACCCACAGTCGCCGAGCGCCGCGTCGAGCACCGCCTCTGTCTCCCAGAGCGTGCGACGCTCCCGACCACCATCCACCGCCCCTAGTCGCACCATTAAGCCTTAGAGCACCGCCAGGAGGCAAGCCACCGTCCGCCTACGCCGCCCATGCCGATAGCGCCCTGTATCATCGTCACCGACGAGCTCGCCGTCGCCCTCTCGGTCCCCTCATCGAGCCTATCTAAGGAGCCCTTCCCAACACCATTTCTTCACACCACTCAACTCCCCTCTCACCACTGATCCTTCTCACCTCTCGCTGGAGCCGCTCGAGCCATAGTTCGCCAGAATTGCACTGGAGGAGCCCGCTGCAGAGCAGGAGACGCTGCCGTCGATTCCGTCCACCGCAGCCCCTACCGTGACCTCGCCTGAGTCCGCCATTGCCATCCTGTTCGTTTGCCCGCCTCGCTGCAGTAGCTGGAGCCCTGGTACGTCCGCAGTAGACCCCCACCAGCCGTTTAGGGTTCGGTCTCGCCGGCGACGAGGTCGTCGTCGATGACGACTATGGACCGTTGATGTCTACGCACTTCTATTCTTGTAGACAGTTGTTAGGCCTCCAAGTGCAGAGGTTTGTAGAATAGCCTCAAGTTTTCCATTAATTGGATCGCCTAAGGTTTATCAAACTCAGGGAGGAAGTGGTCAAAGGTATCCCTCTCAAGCAACCCTGCAATCAAGATACAAGAAGTCTCTTGTGTCCCCAACACACCCAATACACTTGTCAGGTGTATAGGTGCACTAGTTCGGCGAAGAGATAGTGAAATACAAGTGGTATGGATAATTATAAGTGGTAACGGTGCTAGAAAATAGCTTGCTGGCGTATGGTTGATGTGGGAAAAGACTAAAGGCAAACTGAAATAAAGATGGAAACAAGCAAACATGTAACAGATCTAATTGCAAACGGTGTATCAATGTTTAGAAACAAGGCCTAGGGATCATACTTTCACTAGTGAACACTCTCATATAAATATATTCTCTTTATGATACTAATCTTAACTACTCTCTGGTTGAACACTCTAATCCATGGTAGGGCTATAACAACACACCTCAAAGTAAGCCTTTGCCATCTAGAAAACCCCACACTGTCACCTTGAGTACTAGATGGTTCCAACAAACACCACAATTTCATAAAGACATCCAACTCCAAATATAACTCATAACAAGTATTTGTAATATCTAGCCTAAGTGCCACCATGGTGTGCACACTGTCACTTTCACACACATGGGGAGAGCAGAGATCTATTAAAGCACTTGAGTAGCAAGGTAGATCTACTAGATTACAAAGCTCATGATCACAATATGATCATGCATAGAGAGAGAGATGAACATATAGCTACCAGTAGAACCCTTAGCCTCGAGGAAGAACTACTCCCTCATCATCATGGGAATCAGCAATGGTGATGGAGATGGCGGTGGAGATTGATGGAGATGGCTCCAGGGGCACTTTCTCGTCCCGGCAGGGTGCCGGAACAGAGACTTTCTGTCCCCCGAATCTCCCCTTCGATGGCGGCGGCGCTGTGGAACTTTTCGTGGCTAGAGGCTTCATGATTTAGGGTTTATGCATCGGGAGGCTCTTATAGGCGAGAGGGGAGACCGAGGGGGTGCCGGAGGGGCCCACACCACCCCCTGGCATGGCCTGGCCTGGCCCGCGCCACCATGTGGTGTGGCCACCCTCTGTCCCTTCTCCGTCTCGTATTCTGGCTCCAAGTGTCCCCTGGTAAAATAATAACTTTGGCTTTTGTCCCGTCCAATTCCGAGAATATTCATTTTCTGACTTCTTGGAACCAAAAACAGCAGAAAACAGACAACTGGCATTGTGGCTCTTGTTAATAGGTTAGTCCAAGAAATCATATGAAAAGTACTCCAAAGTGTGGACAAAACACAAGAAAGTAGATAAAACCAAGCATGGAACATAAAAAATTATAGATACATTTGCAATGTATCAACATCCCCAAGCTTAACTACTGCTCATCCTTGAGTAGGTAAGTGATAAAAAGAAAGAATAATTTTTGAGGTGACATGCACCATCATAAACTTGATCAAAGTATTTGTAAAACATTCAAAGCTGGGATCATAGTACTTCAATCATAACATGAAAGACAAAGTTCTAGCAATAGGACAAAGAAACTATGATGCAACATGAAAAGGCACAAACAAAAGATTCATGAATAACAATGCTTTGCAAGACGTTTGTTTGTTTCACATAAAGAAAACATAGCATAGTAGTATTCAGCTTGTCCCTCATAGAGTAGCAAATATAAATGCATAGGACACCTTCAAAGTTCATAAGAGTGACTAGATACAAATAGTTTAAAACAAGCAATATCAAAGCTATGCATCAATAACCATGTCTTGGGACAATGCACATAGAACTAAGAATGGCCACTATGCTCTCAAAGTAGGTGCATAAAGGTAGAAGGTGGAGACTCAACATAAAAGTAAAAGAAAGGCCTTCATAGAAGGTAGTAGGGATTCAAGTCTCATAAAGAGCTTCCAAAAATTATGGTACTTAATAGCTTTCAGCTCTCATTGCCCCTATCATAAGCATCTTGAAGTGATTAAGGTTAAAATGAACAAACTATGGTGTACATGCTTGACGAAGTATAAGTTGGAAATCTCATGTCCCTTGAATACGAGGGTCTCTCCTCATGATACTCAAGTTTAGTCACCGGTAAGTTCTTGTCATCGTAAGTACATGTGTATCATAGAGAACCGCCAACGGGGTACCCCTTGCCTGATGATACAGAAGAATCCCCATATAAAAATGACAAGGCAAGCAGACAACGAGCATCTCAGCAATCTTCTTATTTACCATGGAAATATGGTGCTTTTTTCTCTCTTTCCTCTTTTCATAATCTCATATTTTTTTTCTCTTTTTCTCTTTTTCTCAATATGGGACTCTTTTTTTTATAAGAAGAATGTTTCATAGACAGCTCACTATGGTTACGCTGCAGGTTTCCACCATGTCAGCATGGATTAGACCAGCGGCCCAAGCGTTTCTCTAACACATATACATAACTCCATGGACTTACAAGCTCCCCTTCCATTTCACACCGACGACATCCATAGACAAGCATGATATCAACTAGGTACAAAGTACCCGTGCAATGTTGAAAGCGTTCCTCATGACAGCATGGTTCTGCTAATCCCCAACAAATAAGTGCAAGCATATACAACATAGACGACACAATGGTTCAAGTTTATTAAGGGCAAGAAAAGTAAAGTGTGCCATCAAGTTCGTGAGAGCTTTAATCACTAGTTTTCTCATAAGAAGTTTAATTCGGAAGGTAAACAAAAGCATGAATATACTTGGAATAGCATAAGCTAATAGGTAGGTATGGTGGTCTCTTTGGAATAACTTGGTTTAGGGAGTCGGATGCATGAGTGGAACTCATACTTGGTTGTGGAGGCTAGCAAAACACTGGGAGCGAGAAACTAAGAGAGCAGTAATGGCCATAATCATGTAGAGCGACAAAACATCATTGATCAAAGCATAAAGTGATACTACAAGTTGAAAACTAAAGGATCATCAAGGTTATGGTGACTTGGGATAGTCATAACATGGTGTGAGCATGTGCCAAGTCAACTCAAATAAAACATCAAAGGAGAATACCACAATACTATGCTTTAATATGCTAAAACAACGCATGATTCATCCAAGGCACATTAAGCAGTCTCAATTGTTTATAACAAGTCATGCTATAGCAAAGAATACTAAGCATAAAGCCAAAAAAATATCAAGCATGGCATGAAAAAGCATAGGCCATAGTCAAAAACAAGCTTTCTTTACCACTTAAGCCTGAGCTTTCCTACTCTTTTCCAAACCAAACCAAACCAAACCAAACTATTTGAAAACCAATGTATAAAAGAGGGGGTCTAACCAATTTATTAAGCAAACTAAACAAACCAAGAAAATGAAAAACCAAAACTAAAGCGAAAAAGAAGACACTCCAAGAACAACACAACTGTGCATGAAAGAATAAAAATGAAGCGTTTGGAAGGAACCTGAGATTTTTATTGATGAAGAAGGGGATGCCTTGGGGATGACGCTTGTACTTTTTGGATATTTCTTGGGGTGACATGCGTGGCATCCCCAAGATTGAGCTTTAGTCCATCCTTCATCTCATTACTCATTTCTTTCATACACCTGAAATTTTTCCTTCATACAAAACTTCACACAATCTTTATTAGCAACATTAGTGCACTCAAGATAATAAGTCTTTAGGTTCGGTTCTAACACCAATAAAACTTCCGTTAAAACACTAGCTACTGTATCACTTCCCTCAAAAAGCTCAATTGCCCAAATGAACTCAAAAAGGAACTAACAAGAAGCAAATGCAGAAAATGGCATAAATCTGTCAAAACAGATCAGCAGGTAAAGACAAATTTTTTCGAAGACCTTCTGTTTCTCAAATCGAAAAGTGTTGAACTAACGGAAGTTAGATAACAACCTTAGGAAGAAGCACAAAAATTCACGTCTCAAAATGATGTACAGAGATTTTACATAAATTTTTACGGTGAAGCACATAAATCTGTTTCGGGACAGCAACTTTCCCAATCATTACTTCGCTCTCATTAGAGGTTACTCTTGACACAAAAATCAAATAAAAAGGATAAGGAGCGGTTATTACTGAAGTAATAACTTCCAAGACTCATCTAAAACTTTTGGGTTATCTCCCAATAAGTACTTTTCTTTAACGCCTTTAAGTTAGGCATGATAGTTTGAGAAGATGCTCACATAAGGAATATGAATTGAAGTAAAAGAGAGCATCAAGAAGCAAATTCAAAGCATATTTAAGTCTAACCCACTTCCTATGCATAGGAATCTTGTAAAGAAACAAGTCATGAAAGCACAAAGCAACAAGCATAGGAAAGCAAAACAAGTGCAGCTTCAAAATTTTCAACATAAAGAGGGGAAACTTAATATTGTTGAGACACATAAAACCATGTTTCCCTCTCTCATAATAACTTTTAGTAGCATCATGAATAAAAGTAACAATATAACTATCACAGGAAACATTCTTATCATGAGCCATATGCATAAAAGAATTAATACTCCCCACATAAACATAGTCATTCTTATTGATTGTAGTGGGAGCAAATTCAACAAAATAGCTATCATTATTATTTTCATCACCATAATCATCAAATATAGCAGGCATATTGTAATCATAATTAATTTCCTCCTCAATAGTAGGTGGACTGAAAATATCATAGTCATCATTGCAATCATCATATATTGGAGGTATAGCATCATCATAAGCAATAGAATAGTTATCTTCCTAAGTGTGTTCATTTGTATACATATCATCATTGGAAGGATCATGGATAGCACTAATAGTATAGCAATTATTAATATCATCATTTTCAGAATTGGTACCGAAGAGATTTTCAATATCAAAAGTAGTGTGCTTTTCCCAATCATGATCACTACTATAGGTAACATGCATAGGAACATCATCGAGTTCAGACTCATCAAAAACTATAATAGGAGCAACATGCTTAGGGGAAAATACCGTTTCCTCTCTCCTTTTACTCCTCCTTTTCTTCTTTTTCTTCTTCTCTTTAGGAGGGAGAGGCTTGAAAGGAAGCTTCTCCATATACCCTGGTTCATTGTTAGAGACAATAGAAGAAACTTTGGAGGATTCCTCCTTTTCATTAATAAGACCAAAACACATATTAGTCATGTCATATTTTGCTAAGGTCTCATCTTTTATAATATTTTGTATGTAAGTATTTGTGTGGCAATTATCAACACAATAAATATGACAACAATGCATGGCACTATTCATATCAAAAGCACCCATATCTACCAAAGAGGTTTTCTTGATAACTCTTCACACCCCAAAAATAATGTAAGTTCATCATGCTAATTAGGAGTGATCATGTCATCACAATACAAACTTGTAGTACTCATTGGATTAGAAAGGCTATTATTATGGCCTGAGCATTGAAAATTGAAATGACCTACTTCAAAGAAAAGTTCACAAATAAAAGGATAGAGGGCACAAACTTTTTTACAAAGATCATTTAGAGCCCTATACCACGTTCTAGTTTTTTCATTCCTGTGGGTGATACAATATTCCTCTTAAATTTGATTATTCTCACAAGGTCTATGTATTCCACAAAAATTAACATGCTTAAAAGAATTAGTACTTTCAGAGGTTTGAGCATGTTTATTGCTATCATTAATAACAATTTCATTTTCCATGCAAGTGTCTTTATAAGGCTCATGATACATGTCCCATTTTTATTTAGGAGCATTAATATGAGAAGCAAAGGTTCTATAACAATCAACAAGAATTTGAGGATCAAGACCATATTTAGCACTAAGCTCTTGAAAATCAATAGTTTCAGCAAAAGTCTTAATGCAATCATACTCATAGTTTATACCTGGTTCTTTACCTTTGTCGTTATCCCAACCTTCGGTATTGCTTTGAATTGTTTCAAGAAGATCCCACTTAGCTTTGACCTCCTTACTTGTGAAGGATCCCTCTAAACAAGTATCTAGATAGTCCTTGTAATGTCCTGAAAGCCTTAAATAGAAATTATTAATAACAATATTACTGGGGAGCTCATGAATGGGACATTTGAGCATTAGTGACTTCAATCTCCCCCATGCTTTACCATCTTTAGAGGTGGCATTATTTTTCTTGTTTTGATCTGCCTTAGATCAATAGACTCATCTGTATTTTTTATCATTGTAACATACTCATACCCATATAATAAAAAAATCACAGCGGGGATTTTCCCTACTGTTTCACCTCAAAAAAAAATCTCCCCCATGCTTGGGCAATACTTTCTCCATCATGAGGATGAAAATTATAAATGTAATTCCTATCTTTATGAATTTCATGAGGAGGATAAAATTTAGAGTAAAAGAGAGATTCAAGTTCCTTCCACTTCAAATGATGAGGATCATCTAGTAGCTCATACCACTCCCTTGCTTTGCCCTTAAGTGAAATAGGGAATAGCTTCCTCTTAACTTGGTTCATTGAAATACCTGCACACTTGAACAACTCGCATAATTCATGTATAAGGAGTAAATGATCACCAGGATGGACAGTTCCATCTCCAAAATAGCAGTTATTCATAACACGTTCAACAATTTTTATAGGTATTTTAAAAGGAATGCTTTCAGTATATGGATTTAAAATATCACAAGTATTATCAGAATTACCACATATGGGAGATAAAGTATCATCAGAGCAAATTTTCTTCTTCGTGCTTGGGGGACTAAAAAGATCATTTTCATAAAAACTAGCTTCCCCAAGCTTAGACTTTTCCATAGCATTAGCAATAATGGTGTCCAAAGAATTCATACTAACAACATTGCTATTATCATGCAAATAAAGTTCCATAGGTTTTTTAATTTTCTCTTCAAACACATCATGTCCTAACTCAAGATAAATACTATAAAGCTCTCTAATTTTGTTGTTGTTTTCCATTAAGCCTAACTAGTGAAAACAAGAAACAAAAAGACAAAATTGCAAAATCTAAAGGAAATAACTTCGAGCACTCACACCGGAGGATGTGAGTACCTTTTACCTTACCTCCCCGGCAATGACGCTAGAAAATAAGCGTTTGCCGTGGGAGGTTCTTCTTCTTTAATCCTCCGGTGTGAATACCTTTTACCTTACCTCCCCGGCAACGGCGCCAGATAATATCTTGATGTCTACGCACTTCTATTCTTGTAGACAGTTGTTGGGACTCCAAGTGCAGAGGTTTGTAGAACAGCAGCAAGTTTTCCCTTAAGTGGATCACCCAAGGTTTATCGAACTCAGGGAGGAAGTGGTCAAAGGTATCCCTGATGGCTCAATGCACGGTGCCCAGAAAAGTGCTGGTGCGGTGTTGATGTAGAGCTCGTTGGGAACCCCAAGAGGAAGGTATGATGAGCACACCGGCAAGTTTCCCTCAGTTATGAAACCAAGGTTTAATCGAACCAGTAGGAGCAAGGAAACACCCCAAAGGTGTTACTAGCTGAGCTTTGGCAGGGCGCACTATCGGTGCTAGTAGCAACGTGGAGACCTGCACAACACAACCACAGAAATTTGTCCCCAACTTGCGATGGGTTGTCAATCTCACCGTGTTTTGCGGAAAACAAAGGATTAAACGTATCGAATGGAAAGAAGTAAAAGTTTGCAGAAAGTAAACACAAAGCAGTAAACAGTTTGTAGATTGTATGTAAAAGAAAAAGGACCGGGATCCATAGTTCACTAGAGGTGGCTCTCCTTAGATAGATAACATGTTGGGTGAACAAATTACAGCGGGGCAATTGACAAACATCGAGAAAGCAATACATGCATGTACTAATCATCTTGACTCCTTTGAGACTTGATTGGGCATTACAACATTATACATAGACCGCCATCCAACTGCATCTATGACTAATAATCCACCTTTAGTTTATCATCTGAACCCCCTCCAGTATTAAGTTGCAAGCAATAGATTATTGCTTTACGAACTACGTGTAAAGTAAACAATACAATTGTTCTATGAACAAAGGATTGTTGTTTTCTCCCTAGTAGCAACAGCACATCTAGTACCTTAGAGATTTCTGTCACTTCCCCAGATTACCAGAGGCATGAACCCACTATCGAGCATAAATACTAACTCTTGGAGTTGCTAGCATCTACTTGGCCAAGATAGCTACTAACAACGGAAAGCATGCAAGATCACAAATAACAAAGACATGATAGAATCAATAATCAATCTGAAATAGCATCTCAATATCCATCGGATCCCTGCAAACACAACATGTAGAATTACAAATAGATAATCTTGATCATGAACGGAGCTCACAAGATCTAGACATGAAAGCACAAAGGAGGAGAACTAGCCATCTAGCTACTGCATGGATCCGTAGTCCAAGGATGAACTACTCACGTATCACACCGGAGGCTTGCATGGTGATGAAGAAGGCCTCCAGAGTGAATTCCCCTCTCTGGCAGGGTGCCGGGAAGAGCTTCAGATCCCTCCCGATCTAGGGATGGAGATGACGGCGGCTACAGACTCTTTCGTGGATTTTTTGATCGGGCCCTTGGGGTTTTCGTCCCAAGGGCAATATATAGGCGGAAGGGGAGACCGAGGGGGTGCCAGGGGCCACCACACCACCCCCTGGTGTGGGCCCAGCCTGGCCGCATGGCCAGGTGGTGTGGCCGGCCTCTATCCCCTCTCCGTCTCGTATTATGGCACTTGATGACTTCCGGAAAAATAGGCACTTTGGCTTTTGTCCCGTCCAATTCCGAGAATATTCATTTTCTGACTTTCCTGGAACCAAAAATAGTAGAAACATGCAGCTGGCACTGTGGCTCTTGTTAATAGGTTAGTCCAAGAAATCATATGAGAAGTACTCCAAAGTTGGAACAAAACACCAGAAAGTGGATAAAACCAAGCATGGAACATCAAAAATTATAGATACATTTGCAATGTATCAATCCCTCTCAAGCAACCCTGCAATCAAGATACAAGAAGTCTCTTGTGTCTCCAACACACCTAATACACTTGCCAGGTGTATAGGTGCACTAGTTCGGCGAAGAGATAGTGAAATAAAAGTGGTATGGATAATTATAAGTGGTAACGGTGCTAGAAAATAGCTTGCTGGCGTGTGGTTGACGTGGGAAAAGACTAAAGGCAAACTGAAATAAAGATGGAAATAAGCAAACATGTAACAGATCTAATTGCAAACGGTGTATCAATGTTTCGAAACAAGGCCTAGGGATCATACTTTCACTAGTGAACACTCTCATATAAATATATTCTCTTTATGATACTAATCTTAACTACTCTTCGGTTGAACACTCTAATCCATGGTAGGGCTATAACAGCATACCTCAAAGTAAGCCTTTCCCATCTAGAAAACCCCACACTATCACCTTGAGTACTAGATGGTTCCAACAAACACCACAATTCAATAAAGACATCCAACTCCAAATATAACCCATAACAAGTATTTGTAATCTCTAGTCTAAGTGCCACCATGGTGTGCACACTGTCACTTTCACACACATGGGGAGAGCAGAGATCTATTAAAGCACTTGAATAGCAAGGTAGATCTACTAGATTACAAAGCTCATGATCACAATATGATCATGCATATAGAGAGAGAGATGAACACATAGCTACCAGTAGAACCCTTAGCCTCGAGGAAGAACTACTCCCTCATCATCATGGGAATTAGCAACGGTGATGGAGATGGCGGTGGAGATCGATGGAGATGACTCCGGGGGCACTTCCCCATCCCGGCAGGGTGCCGGAACAGAGACTTTCTGTCCCCCGAATCTCCCCTTCGGTGGCGGCGGCGCTGCGGAACTTTTCGTGGCTGGATGCTTGATGATTTAGGTTTTATGCATCGGGAGGCTCTTATAGGCGAGAGGGGAGACCGAGGGGGTGCCGGAGGGGCCCACACCACCCCCTGGCACGGCCTGGCCTAGCCCGCGCCACCAGGTGGTGTGGCCACCCCATAGCCCCTCTTCGTCTCGTCTTCTGGCTCCGTGAGTCTTCCGGTAAAATATCGACTTTGGCTTTTGTCCGGTCCAATTCCGAGAATATTGATTTTCTGACTTTCCTGGAACCAAACCCAGCAAATAACAGGCAGCTGGCACTCTCTTGTTAATAGGTTAGTCCAAGAAATCGTATGAAAAGTACTCCAAAGTGTGTACAAAACATAAGAAAGTAGATAAAACAAGCATGGAACATCAAAAATTATAGATACATTTGCAATGTATCAACCGTTGATCTAGGTTCTAATCATATGGCCCAGATTGTTAGATACCGTTTCGGGTTTTAAGTCTCACTAACATGCAGGACCCCCTTGTCAGCTGCCCTCTGCGCCACGGAGCGCCACTGGGCCGGCCCATTTCCTTTCCCGCCTTAGCCCGTAGATTCAAATTTAGATTTTCCTTTTTAATTAAAACTAGATTCCGTCCCTTAGTTTAAAAATCAATTCAGGAAGATTTACTGAACCAAATTGAGTGATTCTAATTTTGTTGGAAAGCTTCTGAAAAGATCTATCCAAGCCCGTTGGATTTAATTCATTTAGAGTTAGAGATCTCTCCTAGTAAAAATAACAATACAGAAGCATTTGCACATTCAAACATTTTTATAAAATCAACCATAATAGCTTTTGAGTTGATTCCAACTCTCAAAAATCACATTTAACCATACCTATCTGAATATGTAACAAAATTAAGGTTTACATGTAGTGACTTTGGACTAGTACCAAAACAATGCTATATAGAAATTTCTAGTCAATTTAAATCATTAAATATTAAACTTAAACTTAATTAAATGTGGTCCAACCTTTAAATCACATTCCCATATGTTAGAATATGTGGTGATGACATGTGTCCACATGATCCCATATTTTAAGTGGAGAATATTAAATCTTAGATATTTTCAATGAGTAGAAATTACTTTTCTTAAATAAAAAGAATGAAACTAGTTAATAAAACCTTGTGATGCTTGTGATGATAATAGATCATCAAATGTGTGCGTGAGTATGCTAAGTAGCCTAGTTAAGCATTGTTTGGTGATTGTGTACTCCGTATGTATTTATAGATGATAGTACCGACCAAGCTTTCGAGGAGGAGGAATTCTACCAAGAGGAGGAGGAAAACTTCAACCACTACACCAACCAAGGCAAGCTAGCGCTATACAAATTAATCCTTGCAAGTTTTACTTGCAAGCTAACACTTGCAAGTATAATACTTAGCAAGCCATCATTAACAATGCAAACCTAGCACTTCAAGTAAACTGAGCAAGCTATTGTTAGCAAGCTAGAATTAAGCTAGATAACCTAAGCAAGATGCATTAGGCATGCTTTGGTTATACCAATTTGACTAGTACCTACTACAAGTTTTACTTTCAAGCTTTTACTTTCTTTACTTTACCAAAGTCCCTTACTTGTTTGAAGGTAGCATAAAGAGTATAAAACTTGACCTATCTAGATAACCTTAGATGTCATTCTATGGCATGAGATTGAGATTAGCATCCCACCTTAGTGAACACTCTTAACTTAGTAGCTTAGAGCTAAATCAAAAATTGAGTCACTTTAGATGGGAACACTTGGTGAAAATGAATTTTGAAAACCTTGGAATGATGAGTCAATCTGTTGAGATGTTTTGACATGTGTTGAGAAACACAAATGGTTTATGATGATGAAAATGTTGAGGCATGAGCCTTAGCCCTTTTACAAAAACTGATGGTGGGATTCGGATACGATACCATTCCAATGTTATCGTACAACCACAATACCTTAATTGGGTAAGGCTTAGCCGGAAATTTATATGCATTAGTATTAGTTCCCTCGCGGGAGAGGTTTGAGCTGAGGCTACCTCTCAATGTTGTCCACCTATGCAGTTCCCAAGATGACAGATGGTCATGGTTGGGAGGCCATACTCATAGGGGAGGTGCTTATACTAGGGTGTGTAAAGGAAAGGTTATGTTTGATTATCTGCATACTAAGTATGATGATTCAGGGTTATCCCTAACAGATGTATCGAATCTTGTGGTGAAAGTGTACCACCTCTGCAGAGTGTCAAACTATTCGAATAGCCGCGTCCGTGGTTATGGACAGTTGGAGTGGCCATACTGTTTTGTTGTCAGATGTTTTCAAAATGACTTATGACATGAATGATGAATCTTGACTTGACCACAACAGCGTTGTGACTATGACACTAGCTTCCTAACTTAAGTGATTCTCGAACTTTGTTTTATCTTTCTTTGTTTCTGAACTCAGCTTAGGTTTCAAACTTAACTTTACAAATAAACCTAGAGTTAGCATTTTCCTACTAGCACTACCTTACTTGTTAGTGGTAGTTTGCGAGTAAAAGAGTACTCATGGATTTTGTCCCTGGTTATTCTCATGGCCAGACTATGAAGGAGACTACCAAGATGAAGGACAGCAGGACGACTATGATAACTCGGACTATATTCCATCGTCAGCATTGCCTGTGCCTCTGAAGATGGACCCCACCGCTACGCTTATTATTTATTTTGTTGCTTGTTGTATTAAGACTGGATCATGAGATCCTTTATTCGTGTAAGACCTTATTATGGTTTGTAATGGATGATGTACTGTGATATCCAATCTGTTATTTCTCACAAAAATGGTAATCCTGGGATTGCGATGTATGGCATAACAGGAATCTGGGATTAAAAATCCGGGTGTTGACAAGTTGGTATTAGAGCCATCCTGACCATAGGAGACCCTAGTTAGAATGGACGTCCGAACAAAAACTTAATTTCAAAACCAAAGTGAGTATTTATGAAAAACTATTTCCTCTCTTAGCCTTGGGAATTCATTATTTTTCGAAAATTCATGTTCCTCCAATTCTTACATTACTACATAAAATTTGACACACTTGATCACTTCACTAACTTCCTCATCCTTAAATCTTGTAGATGGAGACTCAGTTCAGCAAGTTCTACCAGTTGGGCAACGGAGGCCAGCTGATCTTCGAGAGGGATCTAGATTCACTGTCTAAGTTATTGGGACGCCCAAATCCGGAGTTTCTTGGAGCTCAACTTCCTAGACCTCCAGGAGGAGATTTACAATGGCTAGTCACCGTTGATCTTCGAGGAAGCATAGAAGCACCAACTTCCGGGAGAATCCAGTTCTCCGTAAGAGAGAACAACTGGCTAGATGGATTAGCCAGGGCAATGCATGAAGCTCTCGCACGTCTATGTGCCCTCAGTGTCAACCAAATCCAAGGAACCCGCTTTACGCACTATGCAAGGCATGACTTCATGGGAATGCCAATGGAGATGCCAAGTCACCTGGAGTTGAAGCGTCAAGTGGAGAACCTTGACTTCCTGTTGTACGATCGCCAGAAGGAATTGGACAATGCTAGGGATTTTGCCAACCACAACCGTGCCATTGCCGACCAGAAGGCCCAGACTTTCTCACTTCTTGTCAAGGACTGTCAGTCTCTTCACCTCCAACGCGAAAATAAGGATCGCACCATCGCCCCTCTTCGCAAGAAGGTGGCCGACCTCGAGAAGACCATCAAGGAGCAAGAAGCTCAGCTTGCAGCAAAGGAGGAAGAAGAGGAGGGTGAAGACATCCAGGGAGATATGGATTCTTACCTCAGCAATGATGATGACTTTCTGGAGGAGGATGTCATGGACTTCTACACTGACGATGAGGACTCCGACTTCATCGATGATGAGTAGATGCACTAGAGCACTGTCGTAGCATGAGGAGTAGTGGTCCCATTGTATCGTAGCTTACATAATGGTTCTTAAAACCATCTGTTTTTCTTTGATGTTGTGGTGTGTGTTTGTATCGTGTGCTTGTTTGAATGAATGAATGGAGTTAGTTGCAAAACCTGAGTCAAACTCAAAGTTTTAGCCTTGAAATCAAAACCCCGAACCTTAGAACTTTCCCTCTTACCCCTTTATCTACCTCAATCTTTAGATGACTCATGGAAACCAAGGAGGGAGCAGCTCATTGCAAGACCCAATGCTGCAGATCCTGCAGAATCTCATCGCAGACAGAGAAGCAAGCAGGGCAGAGCGCCAAGCTAATCTAGCAACACTGCAACAGATCGCCTAGATGGATTTCAACAACCAGAACCATGGAAATCAGGATCATCAAGGATCCAAGCTGAAGAACTTCCAGAATACCAATCCCCCAATCTTTAGCACTTCAAGGAACCCATTAGATGCTGATGACTGGTTGCAGACAATGGAGAACAACCTAGAAGTAGCCAGAGTTGATGACAACGAGAAAGTTCTCTTTGCCACCCACTACTTGGCAGGAGATGCAAGAGCATGGTGGAATAGCATCCGCCTGATGAACCATGGTCAAGTGATGACATGGGAAGCCTTCAAAATCAAGTCCAGCCGCACCCACGTGCCGCAGGGCCTAGTCACCCAAATGAGGGATGAATTCAGAGATTTAAAGCAAGGCAGAATGACTGTGTTGGAGTACCGTGACAGATTCTTGTCCCTTGCAAGGTATGCACCTGATGAGCTTAACACGGAGGCCAAGAAGAAGGAGAGATTTTTGAACGGACTGCATGATGAGATGCAGACTATCCTCGTCAACATCCGTTTCCAGGATCTCGAAGACCTAGTCGACTCTGCAATTCAGATGGAAGGAAAGATTAACCAGGCAAATGACAATCGCAAACGTCGTATGATGCAGCAATCTGGATCCAACAGTTACCAGAAGTACTGTCCCAACCCCTCACCAGGATATGCACCAAGGAACAACTGACCCCCGATGTCTCGCCCAAGCTACCCCAACCTTAGCGGAGGCAATGTGAAGTCCGGAGGAAACAACAACAACCCTGGCAACACCAACAATTTCAACCATGCACCTCCCAAGAGCAACAACAACAACAACAATACTGAACCTAGAACTGGAAGAAATGTTGTGCCTGTCGCAGCTAAAGACAAGTCCCAGATCACTTGTTTCGAGTGTGGAGTGAAGGGTCACTATTCTAATGAGTGCCCCAAGAAGATTGTTGCCACTGCCAATGTGAATGCCCCAGCTCAACAGCAGCATCGTGTTCAAGCAGGAACAAGATTTGCCCCAGGGAACCCTCACAACCGCAACGGTCGTCTCTTCCACATGAACGCCGAGGAAGCCCAAGAAGCGCCAGACGTAGTGCTGGGTATGTTTTCTGTCAACTCAGTTTTAGCAAGGGTGTTGTTTGATTCTGGAGCATCGCACTCATTTGTCACCGAAGAATTTGCATGCACTAGTAAGATTCACCCAACCAACTTGAAGCATGTTATGATAGTCCAAATACCCGGTTCAACTACAAAAGCTAGAAAAGTTTGCAAAGTTGTGCCTATCAGAATACATGGGATAGACTTTTATGCTAATTTAATAGTACTTGGAACCAAAGGATTGGTAGTAGTACTAGGTATGGACTGGATGTCAAGGCATAAAGGACTGATAGACTGTGCTAAGAAAGCCATCACCATGACTAGTAGCTCGGGAGTAACAGTAGATCATATATCTGAAACCTTACCCCGTCCATTCAAGTGCAACAAGAGTCTAGCCCTGCCCACCATAGACCAACTCAGTGTAGTCTGTGAATACCCCGACATATTCCCAGATGAATTGCCAGGTATGCCCCCGGATAGGGATATTGAGTTCATTATCGAACTAATCCCCGAAACCAGACCCATAGCCCAGAGACCCTATAGCATGAACCCCTCAGAATTAGTAGAGTTGAAGAAGCAGTTGGATGCCATGATAGCAACAGGCTTGATTCAACCAAGCGCATCGCCATGGAGATCACCAGTGTTATTCGTCGACAAGAAGGATGGAGGCAACCGTTTGTGCACCGATTACAGAAAGCTGAATGATGTCACCATCAAAAACAAGTACCCTTTGCCAAAGATAGAGGATCTATTTGATCAGTTGACTGGTGCCCAGGCATTCTCAAAGATTGAACTTAGGACTGGTTATCACCAACTTAAGATTCGTGCAACGGATATTCTGAAGACCGCCTTTGCTACTCGCTATGGTTTATACGAGTATACGGTTATGTCTTTTGGATTAACCAATGCCCCTGCTTATTTCATGAATCTCATGAATAAGATCTTTATGAATTTCCTAGATAAGTTTGTCGTTGTGTTTATCGATGATATCCTTATCTACTCCAAGTCAGAATAAGAGCATGAGCAACATCCGAGAATCATTCTAGAAACCCTGAGAGAGCATCGGTTATATGCCAAGTTTAGCAAATGTGAGTTTTGGCTGAAAGAAGTAGGATTCCTAGGACATATTGTGTCTGTTGGAGGAGTCTCTATTGATCCCGCCAAGATCAAAGATGTCTAAGAATGGGAAGACCCAACCACTCAAAACCAAGTCCGTGCATTTCTCGGATTAGCGGGATATTACCGCAAGTTCGTAGAAGGATTTTCGAGCATCGCCAGGCCCATGACCCAATTGTTGAAGAAGGACAAGAAGTTTGAATGGTCTGACAAATGTGAAGCCAGTTTCCAAGAATTGAAGAAGAGATTGATTTCAGCCCTAATATTGATCATGCGAGATATCAAGAAGCCGTTTGATGTATATTGTGATGCATCCAAGATTGGTCTCGAATGTGTATTGATGCAAGAAGGCAAAGTTATCGCATATCTGTCTCGACAACTGAAGCAGCATGAGCAGAACTATCCGACCCATGATCTTGAGTTAGCAGCCGTAGTTTTGGCATTAAAGACATGGCGTCATTATCTGATGGGTAATCGCTGTGAGATTTACTCAGATCACAAGAGCTTGAAGTATATTTTCACTCAAAAGAAGCTGAATATGAGGCAGAGGAGATGGATAAAGTTAATCAAGGATTATGACCTTGACATTCACTATCACCCTAGCAAAGCCAATGTGGTAGCGGATGCTCTTAGCAGACTGCCGTGTAAGCTAAACACCATGATCAAAGAGAAGCAACCAAGTTTGTATGAGGAGTTGGAGCAGTTCAGGACTGAGCTAGTTAGCAAAGGATTTCTAGCTAGCATTGAACTTTAACCCACTTTGATTAGCCAAATCAAGGAAGCCCAGAAGGGAAATGAAAGTATCGACGACATCAAACGTTGTATTGGTACGGGAAAGGTACCTGGATTTACGGAAGACGAAGAAGGAGTTCTGTGGTACAAAGGCCGTATCTGTGTGCCAGCAGATTCAGAGCTGAAGCAAGTTATCATGCAGGAAGCTCATGATACTCTTTATTCTATCCACCCCGGAGGAACGAAGATATATCAAGATTTGAAAGAGCAATTTTGGTGGCACAAGATGAAGAGAGAAATCGGAAACTACATCGCCAAGTGTGACATCTGTCAAAGAGTCAAAGCAAAGCATCAGAGACCTGCAGGACTATTTCAACCATTGCAGATTCCGGAATGGAAATGGGATTCCGTCGGAATGGACTTTATCACCAGATTGCCTACCTCTAGTAGGGGAAATGACTCAATCTGGGTCATTGTTGATAGACTATCCAAGGTAGCTCACTTTATACCTGTCAAGACAACCTATCAGAGTTCGAAGCTAGCAAAGCTATATATTGCTAGAATTGTTAGTCTGCATGGAACCCCCAAGACCATAGTATCAGATCGAGGAACCCAATTTACCTCGAGATTTTGGCAGAAAGTCCAGGAAGGATTAGGAGCCAAGTTGAATTTCAGCACCGCTTATCACCCGCAAACCGATGGACAGACTGAGAGAATCAACCTAATCCTAGAAGATATGTTGAGAGCGTGCGTGTTGGAGTACGGATCAAAATGGGGAGACTTCCTGCCTTTCGCAGAATTCTCATATAACAACAGTTATCAAGCCAGTCTGCAAATGGCACCATTTGAGTTCCTATACGGAAGAAAGTGCCACACCCCTTTGAATTGGTCGCAAGTAGGAGAAAGTCAGATTTTCGGACCCGACATTCTCTGAGAAGCCGAAGAGAAGGTTCACAAAGTCCGTGAGCACCTCAAGACCACCCAATCCAGACAGAAGAGTTATGCTGACAAGAGAAGGAGAGACCTGACTTTCAATGTTGGAGATTTCTTGTATCTCAAGGTTTCACCATTGAAGGGAACACAATGCTTTAGTCTGAAAGGAAAGTTAGCCCCCAGATATATTGGACCTTTCAATATTTTGAATCATCGAGGAGAGGTATCGTATCAACTGGAACTGCCAGAAGAGATGTCAGCCATCCATAATGTGTTCCACATCTCGTTACTTTGCAAATACCTAGAAGTGCCGGAGAAGACCGAAGTTTTCAGGAACATCTTATCACCGAGCTGTTGATATCAACAAGGACCTGACATATCGTGAAGTGCCCATCCGTATCCTACCAGGACCAGAAGTATCAAATTTCTCAAGATTCAATGGAGCAACCATACCGAAGAAGAAGCCACTTGAGAGCGAGAAGATTACATTAGGACAGAGTTCCCAGATCTCTTTAGTTCCTAGTTTTCTTTCGTAAATCTCGGGACGAGATTTTTGTTTAAGGGGGGAAGGTTTGTAACATCCCAAAACTTAATCCAAGGTTAATCAAGATCAAATCTACCCAAGTTAGGGTTAACAAAAAACTTTTCCATTTAAAATAATTAAGCATTCATATGTGTGTGCATTTAAATTAGGAGTTGTTTTGAATTGCCATGTTTGAGTGATCCATTGATTGTAAAATGATTCTAAGGTGAATTAAACATCATCTAGATCATTCCCAAACAAATCCCAAAGAAAAACAAATCAAAATGAATAAAAGAAGGAAATGGTCATTTGTGCCATTTTAATCACCATGCCTACTTTGGCTATTCCTAAAACTCAAATCTTAACAGAAACAAATGTGGATCTTTGCACCCCTTGCTAGTACAAGTAGTGATGTACCAAGTCCCACTTTGTTTCACCCCAAAAACTTTCAAATACTGAATTTAAATGACATTTGAAATTTGAATGTAGTTCATATGTATAGATTACACTTATTCAAAAACCACTCAAATGAACTCCACTTTTAAAACCCAAGCACACCTAGAATCTCAAGCATAAGATACAACACTCCACCAAAAATCAGCCCAAAATTCAAATATTTTGTTCATGCGGCCATTGTGTCGAACACTTGGCAGGCAGAATCAAATTAGCCTAACTATTACTGTTTTTGATCAAATCTTGTCGAGCCATTTGGTGTGCATTTATCATCCTTGTCCCCTATGAGTCCAACCAACACCCCATCGGCCTACCCCTAAGCCGCAGCAGAAGTGGAGCGCCGCCACTTTGTGGTCACCGCCGGCCAGAAGAGGGTAATGCGCCAGGGACCATGCCGCGTCATTCCAGCGTGCCCTCTAGCTCCGCCCAACCCTACCGCATCCCCATGACCCTTTCCCAAGCCCAGCCAGGCCCTGGAGCACACCCCAGCACCGCCGCCCATTCTCTCTACGAGCCAGCCAGAGCGCCCCAGAGCGCGATCGCCGCCAGCACGCAGCAGACCACGCCTGGACGCCATACCATGCACGCCGCTCCGCCTCGACCCCAGCACCCCGCCAGCCACGGCCGTGCACCGCCGCGCGACCCACAGTCGCCGAGCACCGCCTCTGTCTCCTAGAGCACGTGATGCTCCCAACCACCATCCACCGCCCCTAGTCACACCATTAAACCATAGAGCACTGCCAGGAGGCAAGCCACCATCCGCCTATGCCTCCCATGCCGATAGCGCCCTGTATCATCGTCACCGACGAGCTCGCCGTCGCCCTCTCGGTCCCCTCATCGAGCCTATATAAGGAGCTCTCCCCAGCACCATTTCTTCACACCACTCAACTCCCCTCTCACCATTGATCCTTCCCCACCTCTCGCCGGAGCCGCTCGAGCCATAGTTCACCGGAATTGCACCGGAGGAGCCCGCCGCAGAGGAGGAGACACTACCGTCGATTCCGTCCACCACAGCCCCTGCCGTGACCTCGCCTGAGTCCGCCGTCGCCGTCCAGTTCATTTGCCCGCCTTGCCGCAGTAGCTGGAGCCCTGGTACGTCGCCAATAGACCCCCACCAGCCGTTTAGGGTTTGGTCTCGCAGGCGATGAGTCTGTCGTCGACGACGACTATGGACCGTTGATCTAGGTTCTAATCATATGGCCCAGATCATTAGATACCGTTTCGGATTTTAAGTCTCGCTAACATGAGGGACCCCCTTGTCAGCTGCCCTCTGCGCCACAGAGCGCCACTGGGCCAGCCCATTTCTTTTCCCGCCTTAGCCCATAGATTCAAATTTAGATTTTCCTTTTTAATTAAAACTAGATTCTGTCCCTTAGTTTAAAAATCAATTCAAGAAGATTTACTGAACCAAATTGAGTGATTCCAATTTTGTTGGAAAGCTTCTAAAAAGATCTAACCAAGCCTGTTGGATTTAATTCATTTAGAGTTAGAGATCTCTCCTAGTAAAAATAACAAGACAGAAGCATTTGCACATTCCAACATTTTTATAAAATCAACCATAATAGCTTTTGAGTTGAATGCAACTCTCAAAAATCACATTTAACCATACCTATCTGAATATGTAACAAAATTAAGGTTTACATGCAGTGACTTTGGACTAGTACCAAAATAATGCTATATAGGCATTTCTAGTCACTTTAAATCATTAAATATTAAACTTAAACTTAATTAAATGTGGTCCAACCTTTAAATCACATTCCCATATGTTAGAATATGTGGTGATGACATGTGTCCACATGATACCATATTTTAAGTGGAGAATATTAAATCTTAGATATTTTCAATGAGTAGAAATTACTTTTCTTAAATAAAAAGAATGAAACTAGTTAATAAAACCTTGTGATGCTTGTGATGATAATAGATCATCAAATGTGTGCCTGAGTATGCTAAGTAGCCTAGTTAAGAATTGTTTGGTGATTGTGTACTCCGTAAGTATTTATAGACGATAGTACCGACCAAGCTTACGAGGAGGAGGAATTCTACCAAGAGGAGGAGGAGGAAAACTTCAACCACATCACCAACCAAGGCAATCTAGCACTATACAAGTTAATCCTTGCAAGTTTTACTTGCAAGCTAACACTTGCAAGTATAATACTTAGCAAGCCATCATTAACAATGCAAGCCTAGCACTTCAAGTAAACTAAGAAAGCTATTGTTAGCAAGCTAGAATTAAGCTAGATAACCTAAGAAAGATGCATTAGGCATGCTTTGGTTATACCAATTTGACTAGTACCTACTACAAGTTTTACTTTCAAGCTTTTACTATCTTTACTTTACCAAAGTCCCTTACTTGTTTGAAGGTAGCATAAAGAGTATAAAACTTGACCTATCTAGATAACCTTAGATGTCATTCTATGGCATGAGATTGAGATTAGCATCCCACCTTAGTGTACACTCTTAACTTAGTAGCTTAGAGCTAAATCAAAACTTGAGTCACTTTAGATGGGAACACTTGGTGAAAATGAATTGTGAAAACCTTGGAATGATGAGTCATTCTATTGAGATGTTTTGACATGTGTTGAGAAACACAAATGGTTTATGATGATGAAAATGTTGAGGCATGAGCCTTAGCCCTTTTAAAAAAACTGATGGTTGGATTCGGATGCGATACCACTCCAATGTTACCGTACAACCACAATAGCTTAATTGGGTAAGGCTTGGCCAGAAATTTATATGCATTAGTATTAGTTCCCTTGCGGGAGAGGTTTGAGCTGAGGTTACCTCTCAATGTTTTCCACCCATGCAGTGCCCAAGATGACAGATGGTCATGGTTGGGAGGCCATACTCATAGGAGAGGTGCTTATACTAGGGTGTGTAAAGGAAAGGTTATGTTTGATTATCTGCATACTAAGTATGATTATTTAGGGTTATCCCTGACAGATGTATCGAATCTTGTGGTGAAAGTGTACCACCTCTGCAGAGTGTCAAACTATTCGAATAGCCGCGTCCGCGGTTATGGACAGTTGGAGTGGCCATACTGTTTCGTCGTCAGATGTTTTCAAAATGACTTATGACATGAATGATGAATCTTGACTTGACCACAACAGGGTTGTGACTATGACACTAGCTTCCCAACTTAAGTGATTCTAGAACTTTGTTTTATCTTTCTTTGTTTCTGAACTCAGCTTAGGTTTCAAACTTAACTTTACAAATAAACCTAGAGTTAGCATTTTCCTACTAGCACTACCTTACTAGTTAGTGGTAGTTTGTGAGTACTTAAAGAGTACTCATGGCTTTTGCCCCTAGCTATTCTCATGGCCAGACTATGAAGGAGATTACCAAGATGAAGGACAGCAGGACGGCTATGATAACTAGGACTATCTTCCATCATCAGCATTGCCTGTGCCTCTGAAGATGGACCCCACCGCTACTCTTATTATTTATTCTGCTGCTTGTTGTATTAAGACTGGATCATGAGATCCTTTATTCGTGTAAGACCTTATTATGGTTTGTAATGGATGATGTACTGTGATATCCAATCTGTTAGGTCTCGCAAAATAGGTAATCCTGGGATTGCGATGTATGGCATAACAGGCATCTGGGATTAAAAATCTGGGTGTTGACAATGATGTGATTGACATTGGGGAATGTCTACGTGTGAAAATACATTGCCGACCATGACGATCGGGGGGGTGTAGCGGATTGGGATTGTGTGATCACTAAAATCGTCCAAGGGATGACAATTTTAGTGGGAGCTCAATTAGGATTGAACTCATATTATGAACTTAGTCTAGATGTCTATTTACAAATATCTTAATAGATCATGGACTATCCCATTGAGGTCCTTTGCGACCATGGGAAATTTCTTGCTTGATATGGAACTTAGAAAAATGGTCCAACTTCATAGATTAATACCCACGCTTGAGGGATATCCTCGAAAAAGGTGATCTTCTCTTCTTGATACAATAACCATTAAGAGATAATACGATGACTCTGCAATGTTTATGTTTTCTCCATTATCATCCAATAAGCCATTCTCCATACGTTGGAGAGTTGGATTACAACTTTGTATTATGCAAGATCTGGCACATAAAGTATGAGTCGTTGGATGAGTTTTCTTCCATGATGGATGAAAAGAGAATATTTGGAGAAACACTTAGCAATCTTGCATTAGAGTTATGAACTCTCGGAAGGGCTTGATTGCAATGGAGGTCATGAATTAAAAGGGTATATGTTAGATATACAAAGTTATAAATTTAATTCTTGCAAAACTCATTGTAGTTTACAAAAGCATTGGATACTTGTCCCATTTTGTGAAAACATAATGCTCTTCTTGAGAGTTGCTGGAATTGAGCCAACGTGGCTTGATGACGGCAAGCAAAATAGTTAATGGACAACATCACCCCCTTTCCTCAAGGTTTATCATTTGTATTAGTAGACTTGAATATAATTTTGTAATCCTTGTTTGTGTGTCTTGCTTTTAGCGAGACAATTATACATATAAATAAGTTACAATCTAGTTGTACTGTTCTTATGAATAATACCGTTATGGTTACATTATGATTATAAATGAGTTATTCTAATCACTATGTTAATGATAATAGTTTAAAGCATTTATAAAGGATTAGAATGCTAAAACATATCCAAAGTTTGATTATGATATGACACTATTGTTTAAGTCATGGTGGTTATTGCAGGTTCTTCATTCTAAATGAAGATTAGGGTCTTAGATACTTATCTGGAGACTTTGCAAAACCATGCCTTGTTTGGCAGAATGACTAAAACTTCGCATTTCGTTAAAACGGTGATATGCGAAGAAATGTTGAACTTTATACATAATGATGTATCGTATTTTCAACAAATAGTGGAAATCGTTATTTCATACTTCATTGTGGATTTAAGTGAATATGAGTATTTACTTAATGAAACATAAGTTTGAAATTGTTTTGAATTGTTCAAAAGATTTCAAAGTAAAGGAGGATATTGAATTAACAAGAATACAAAAGTCTCTCCAATTTGATCGACATGACTAAAGTATTTTAAGTTAATTTTGGAATAAAAGGGACTTGTGAAAGATGTTTCATAAATTATGATAATTGGACAAATTCAAAGTGTGTTGAAATGTCTAAACATCATAATCATTTTGTATTAGATACATATGGTCCAATATTATCTCTTATCGGGGTTATAGTTATCGTTTATAGTTAGAAATCGAAATGAGCAAACACTCGTTTGAAACACAAAGGAACATCTAAAGATTCGTGGAAACAACACCATAAGAGTTATGGCATGTTCAAGTTTCCAGAGGTTTCGATAATTCGAAATGGTGGCGAATATACAAGTCTTTGTAGCATATTCTTAGGCAACTATGAATAGATATTCAACAAGGGGAAAACATGTTGTTGTCCAAAGTTGATGTGTCTTGATGAAGATACAGGTAGAAGAAAGTAAAAGATCAAAACTAAGTATTTGACCTTGCCTCCAGATTGTTGAGTGGCGTAGCGGAATTTGTTTCATGAAACCGAACTCTACAAATAGAGGAGAAACTAATGATAATAATCATTAAGTTTTAGTGAATGCTTTTACTAAATAAAGTAGGATTCAACAATATATCTTCTGCAAGTTTGCCGAATTATATTATTGATTCACTTTTCATGTTTATGAACAATACATACCTACAAATTACAAAGAAGCGTGATGGACCTAAGTGCGAGAAATGACTTGGAGTCATGAAATCCTATATTAAGTTACATTTAAGATTGCAAAGTAATATGTTACTTGATCTTATTAAGTAAAGAAGTTTACTTGATTTTTCTAAATGATTGCAAAGTCATAAGGAAGGAAATGAAACTTACTGAATGACATGAAGCTCGATTTGTCAGAAAGTATGTTTAGACGAATTTAAGGAGTTGACTACAACTGTAGCGATGCTTGAGTCTATTGGATTTACACTAGCAATATATGGATATTGAAGTCTCGTAACTGGAATTCTCGAATTGATGGTGATCAAAGAATTTTGGAATGTCCAAGATTATCGAGAGGACCTGCATTTGAGTGGGAGCTAATTAACTTGGCCAAATCTTAATATGTAAGAGACATATTTTGAGTGGGAGCTAAGTAGCTTGGCCAAATCTTAATATGTAAGAGACATATTTTGAGTGGGACCTAAATGAAATCCCTGGATCTCATATATGGATGCCATATTTGAGTGGGAGCGTGACATTATTCTGAAATATGTCGATGACATATATGAATGATGTGATTGGTACTAATAACATTTAAGTTGGTAAATATGGATTAAGTTGAACAAGTTATTAAACAATGAAATCTATTGATATAGATTGGTGAGTTTAATAAACATTAAATGTCGAATGCTTCCTGGACTTGATTCTGCAAATGTTCAGAATGTCCTAGCCAAAATTCTAAAATAGGTTAGAACAAGGTAAGAAAGAAGTTCTTACTTGTATGAAGCATTGAGTTAGTCTTAGTATTACAACTATGGTTAAAAGAAAGAAAGAGGTGTGCTGCCGTAGTCATAGGTTTTTCCATACAACCATATTGTATACTCGACGTAATGTGACCCGAGGTTCTAGTTGAAAGGACAAGCTCTTAACTATAAGAACATGTCTTGAAGTGATTCCGGAGTTAATCACTGAAACAGAATTAAGTTTGTCCTTAAATGGCAAGAATCAAAGTAAGGCACATAGTTGCATTTAATGCACTAGGATCTACATAGATAAAGAAGTATAAGGGCACCATCTAACGTGTTGTATATTGTTGGCGGGACTAGTTCGTCTTTACGCAGAGGGTGTGTCCCAGGGCACAATGCACATGAGAAAGCTCGCTGTGGCTGATCTAACGTCTGTTGGCTCCTAGATATAGACCTCACTCTGTTTCCATAACTACTATATATACACACAAATGAGTGCGAAGTGTGTTTCAAAGTTTATGTGACAACAGTGAAAGCGACTGTCATGGTAAACACTAGAAACAAAGTCTCACTTTGTCACCAAACGAATACTTCAACCCATTATAACATAATGGCATGAATGTCAAAGTTAGGAAAACATTAACGATTTGCAAAGACATCATGATCTGGTAAAATAGAACATGGACATGACCTTTTTTATAAGAATGCATGATCAATAAATGCATATGTGATATGGTTTATGATGAGTAAAATGCGAGCTAGATTATTTGTACTCTAGTGCAAGTGGGATACTGAAGGAGATATGCCCTAGAGGCAAATAATAAATAGGTTTTTATTATCATATCTCAATTAGTTTAAAACAGTTTCATACTATGCTATAACTGTATTAATACAAAACGTTAATACACATGTGGTATGTAAACAAACCAAGTCTCTAGTTACTTCTAGCGAACTAGTTCATTGGTCATGAGGATGATCTAGGGTTTCAAGATCATTGGCATTTATGCCAATTGACAATGAGGTCATGTCATTAGTTGAATGATGTGATAGAAAAACCACCCAACAAGTTGTATCATAATGAGATATAGTTAAAAAGTTCACCATTAATGATAAACTAAGGAAACCTCGCAACCTGATCCTTAGACTATGAGATAATGAAATCACCGTTATGGAGGGATCTTAGATGGTATCAAGTATCATTCCGTGACTGGATGATCAAAAAGGTGCCACTCGGGATTTCCAAAGGGGCGTGTAGAGGAGTACATATCAAGACCAGGATTTTCCCATCCATGTAACACACATATACATTTGTGGCCATCTCGGTGATGTTGCATTAACGAAGCTTGCAAGTGTGTGACTGGGTCACATAATGCAACAACATGGGGACGAGAAAACAAGTTCATCGGTAACAAGATCGAACGAAGGTATGGAGATACCGTAGATCAAATCTCGGGTGAACTAGGTATCAAGTGGCAAAGGGAATGGGAAACGACGTTTATGGTTCAAACAACATTATCATCGTGGAATGCATAGGGGTCATTATGGGCATCCCGGCCCTGCAATTGATCATTGATGGAGATCATGTCTGTGCCATTCCCGAGCCATGGGCAAATACACTTAAGGGTGCGATGAGCTAGAGATCCTCTATAAATTGGAATCACCATATGAAAAAGAAAAGTAAATCAGAAAAGTTTCATGAGAGAACCAGAATCGTTCCGAGAAAGTTCCGAAGTCGTCCAGAGGAAATCGAAAGGGAACCGAAAGATGTTTCGGGTCAAATTGGCTTTTGTAATATGTATTTACATATTAATTGATGTAATTAATATTAAATATAATATTAAAATCTAATTTGAAGGGGTATTCCACTAATGGGCCAAACTTCCTAGGGAAAAAGGGCCCAAGGCCTAGCCGCCTCATGCGGCCCACACGGCTAGCCTAGGGCTATGCGCGGGGTGGGTCCCACCCCTGGATGGCTAGCCCATGGTTCCCTAAGGGCCCATGGAGCCTACCCCTCTCTCCCTTGTTTAGTCCCACATGGGAAACCCAAAGGGGAGGGCACACCTCCCTCCGCCTATATAAAGGGGTGCCCATGGGTGGGAATAGACACACAATTTGAGATGTTCTCTAAGGCATTTTCCTTAGAGAATTACTCCCTCTCTCTACATACTTGTCTCCATGCGTTGGCATGGTCCCAAGAAAGGACGGTTCGTGCAAGAGACGGCGCAGCTGCAACACGCCATTGCGCTGCAAGGATTCCAAGCCGGAGATCTACTTTCGCACTCTCGGTAGGGATCAAGGATTCGAAGTTCGTCATCATACACCTTATGTGTAGGAAACCACGAGGGGCCACACTTGGGGAACCTTGCACGTCGTGAGCCGGAGCTGCTGCATGATGAAGAAGGAGAAAGGGGTGATCTACGAGGAGCTTCACGACCTTGAGGTTGGCTACGAGTTCAACTACTTCAACCACATTCCCCTCGGAACATTAAACACGTACGTTCTACAAGGGTATGTATTCTATATGCTTCGGTCATTACTGCATTACTACATAGATAGATCTTGGGCGTTAGGAAGTTCCAATGTAGGAATTTTTGTTTTATGATACGAAACCCTTCATGTAGACCGTAAGAGTATAACACTCATGCGGGAATGTGGATGATGTAGTCGTACTCGTCTATCCTCAAGGTCGCATAGCTCCTCACAAGTCACCCCTTGTCCATGTCCTCGTATGATGGCCTGGTGCCACAAGTGATAGCACCGCCGAGGTATCACACACACACGATGCAAGACGACGACTCCCGGTCTCTGATCCCTACTGAGATTGTAGAAGTAGACCTCTTAGCCGGAATCCCTACGGCACAACGGCGTGATGCAGCGGTGTTGTCCTTGCGTGTAGAGTCCTTCAAGGGACCATGCCACCGTAAATGCAACGAGAGAGAGAGAGGTTATCCTCTAAGAAAAATTGCCTGGGAGAATTGTTGGTATGATTATTTCCACCCGTGGGCGCCCCTTTATATAGGAGAAAAGGGTGTAGTCTTCCCAAAATCTCTCCCATGTAGAACTGAACAAAAAGCAAAGGAAAAAAGGGAGATTGGCATCTGGCTGGGACAGATGAGGCAGCCGGGTAGGCCACACCACGTGCTAGCCTAGCAGCCTGGCTGTGTGAGGCGATGGACAGGTGGGCGGCCACCCACGTCCAGCCTAACTCGTGGCCTGCAGTGGGGAGGCGGTGGCCGGGATGGCCTTAGCATGACCCACCGCGTGCTAGGTTGCCCACTCCCGCTAGCGAGCATGCCTGCGCCCGGGTGGGCCGGATGGCCACGGCCCGCTAGTGGCACTGGGTTACCAGCCGTGAGTGTAGTGCCTGACCCACGCCTGCGCACTTGCTCGTGTGGGATGGGTCGAGGTGGCCCATCAGTGGTTGTTACTGCCGAATCCAGGTGACTTCCCTATTGGGCTGATTCCCTCCGGGGTTTTGGTCCTATAGAGGAAGTTGCCACATAATTATTAATTTAAATATTTAATTAATATATATTAATTCACAATTAACATATATAAATGTATATTATAAATTTCTATTTATCCAAAACACCTTTCGGTCTTTTCCTTATTCTTCCGAACATCTTCGGATCCTATTTGGAGCAATTCCGGGTTTCTCATTTCTCTCTTATGTGATTCCATCTTACAGAATGATCCCCAGGCATCATAGTGCCCTTAAGTGTGTTACCATACAGTTCAGGAATGCGACATACATGATCGTGACGTTCTCAGATCAATGATGAATAGCGGGACCATAATACCCATAATTACCCTTATGCATTGCATGAAATACCTTCGTGTCGGACCATAAACGTCGAATCCAATTCCCTTGTTACTTCGATACTGACTTGTCTGAGGACTGATCATGGGTATCATGATACCTCGTTCAATCTCGTTTCCAACAAGTATTGTTTTATTTGTTCCCGTGATATTCCATCCCCATGACCTATCATATGTTGCGCAACTTATGGATGTAATTCACCGAGTGGGCCCAGTGTATCTTCCCATCACACAGGAGAGCAAATCGCGATCTCGATACACACGCCTCAACATGCCCCTTTGGAAAATCCAACGTACACATTAACAGTCACCTAGTTACGGTCATGATGGTTGATGTAGTCAAAGCAGCCTCGGGTGACAGTGATTAAATATGATCTCACGGTTTAAGGATTAGGACACTTCATTTTGACAATTGCAACTGTGAACTTTGTGACATGATCGTGTTGCAACAATTATCTATGGGTAATATCCATCAGATCATATATGACTTCATTATCAGTTGGCATAAAATGCACCATGATCAGGAAACCTTGATCATCAGCTGCCCAATGAACTAGTCGAATAGAGGCTATTTGGAACCTTTGGTTTGTTTATATACCACACATGTATCAATGTTCCCTCTTGTTATAGTTATAACATGATATAAAACTATTATGAACTAATGAGATATGACAATAAACCTCTTTATTATTTACCTCTAGGGCATATCTCCTTTAGGCTCTCACTTGCACTGGAGTACAAATAACCTAGTTGCATTGCTACTAATCATAAACCATATCACATATGCATTTGTTGATCATGCTTTCTCATGGAAAACTTCTTGTCCTAAATCTATATCACCAGATCTTTTAAGTCCTTTTGCAATTCATTAATGTCACCTATTTGACATTTAACACCATTATCATATAATGTGTTGAAGTATTTGTTTTTGGTGACAAAGTGAGACTTTGTTTTCTAGTATATACAATGATAGTATATCAGTCAATTGGAATTTCAATGTTGTCATGTATAACTATAAAATACAATTATTTGAAGGTCGAACTTTCTTGAACCAAAACCACTCTTGCTAATTCTGAAGTATTCTAATATTTATATATCTATATAGATTATGATCAAACTGCAATATTTGTAACTTTGATTCCCAACCTTGCATTCTTTGTGCTAAACTTAATTCTGGTTTGATTAACCCTGATCACTCAAGAACCTGTTCTTACAACTAAGAAATCAGGTCACATTTCTGTCAAGTGTAAATAAGATGGGTTTAGCTGGAAAACCTATGGCCAAGGCACATGTGATGCAATGCATATCTCTTTTCTTTTAACCATTGTCATGAATACTGAGTCATACACAATATTTCTCCTAATTGTTCAAGTAAGAATCAATTCTTCACTTGAATCCAATCTGAACTGTTTTAGAATCTCGACTAGGATATTCTGAATTACTTTCGGAATCCTTAAAACCTTTTGACATTGAATGCTTATCAAACATCCTGATATATCCACATAGATCCTCTATGTTTAATATATGTTAAATTTCATCCATCTAATGACTTAATCATTTATAATACCAAACACACTATTCTTAATATGTAAATCACATATATAAGAATGTTGCTACGCTCCCACTCAAATATATCATTAATATTTGATATGCTAGTATATCACTCTGCTCCCACTCAAATATGTCGTCCACATATTCGACTTGCAAAACTTCTTAGCTCCCACTCAATTTACATACTCTCTCGATAATCTTGGTATATCCAAAATTCTTTGACCTTCATCAAATCGAGAATTTTTTGTTATAAGATATCAGCAATCTCATAATTGTTGGTCAAAACCTACCTGTTATACTAGCTACAACCTTTTCTTCAAATTCTTGAAGCCTTTGCAGTTTTGAACAATCGTTCACCAATTTCCAAATTGGACTTAATTGCTAACGTAAATCCAATAGAGTTTAAGCATCACTACATATTGTAGTTAATCTCTTGAATTTGTCAAAACATCCTTTATGACAAATCGAGATTTTATGTCTTCCTTTTAAGTTTGATTTCTTTTCTTTCAACTCTACAGTTTACTAGGAAGGATTAAGTAAATACCATTACTCAATGAGATCAAGTAACCTTTAGTTTATAATCTCAAATGTGACTTAATATGAATTACATGACTCTAAGTCATTTATTGCACGTAGGTCCATCAATCTTTCTTTGCAGTTCCTATGTCTTGTTCCAATAACCTGACAAGTGAATCAAGAATAAAGTTCTGCAAGTGGCAGAACAAATTCTTGAACCCTACTGATGTCTACGTACTTCTATTCTTGTAGACAGTTGTTGGGCCTCCAAGTGCAGAGGTTTGTAGAACAGCAGCAAGTTTTCCCTTAAGTGGATCACCCAAGGTTTATCAAACCCAAGGTCAAAGGTATCCCCTCTCAAGCAACCCTGCAATCAAGATACAAGAAGTCTCTTGTGTCCCCAACACACCCAATACACTTGTCAGGTGTATAGGTGCACTAGTTCGGCAAAGAGATAGTGAAATACAAGTGGTATGGATAATGATAAGTGGTAACGGTGATAGAAAAGAGCTTGATGGCATGGAAAAGACTAAAATAAAACTGAAATAAAGGTAGAAGCAAGCAAACATGTAACATATCTAGTAGCAAACAGTGTATCAATGCTTAGAAACAAGGCCTAGGGATCATACTTTCACTAGTGAACACTCTCTCATATAAATATCTTCTCTTTATGATACTACTCTTAACAACTCTCCGGTTGAACACTCTAATCGATGGTAGGGCTATAACAGCACACCTCAAAGTAAGCCTTTCCCATCTAGAAAACCCCACACTGTCACCTTGAGTACTAGATGAGTCCAACAAACACCACAATTTCACCTTGAGTACTAGATGAGAACTACTCCCTCCTCATCATGGGAATCAGCAATGGTGATGGAGATGGCGGTAGAGATCGATGGAGATGGCTCCGGGGGCACTTCCCTGTCCCGGCAGGGTGCCGGAACAGAGACTTTCCGTCCCCCGAATCTCCCCTTCGGTGGCGGCGGCGCTGCGGAACTTTTTGTGGATTTCTGATTGACTACCTAGGGTTTTGGTATTGGGAGGCTCTTATAGGCGAAGGAGGCAAGGTCGGTGGCCAGCCAGAGGGTCCACAGCATGCCCTGGCGCGGCCTAGGCTGGCCCGCGCCAAGGGAGGGTGTGGCCAGGCCCTGGCCCTCCTCCGACTCTCCTTCTGGCTCCGTGAGTCTTCCGGGAAAATAGTAACTTTGGCTTTCGTCCCATCCAATTCCGAGAATATTCATTTTCTGACTTCCTGGAACCAAAAACAGCAGAAAACAGGCAACTGGCACTGTGGCATCTTGTTAATAGGTTAGTCCAAGAAATCATATGAAAAGTACTCCAAAGTTGGAACAAAACACAAGAAAGTAGATAAAACCAAGCATGGAACATCAGAAATTATGGATACGTTTGCAACGTATCAACTGATGGGCTCGTAGCATGGAAAACAAAAAATTTCTACCGCAAGAACAAACAAAACCCAGATCTAATCTAGATAAAAGCCAAGATCTAATCTATTAGACATGTGCAATGAGATAGACCTGTACTAACCCTTGTAGATCCGAAAGCCTTGTGCGAGATCGGATCTCATGGTTGATGTAGACGATCACTTGCCGATCTCAAGATCGACTAGACGATCCTTTCGGTGCTGTGTTCCGGCAGCGCTTCCGCAGTCGGTCACACGTGCGGAGTCGATGCAGACCTTCCTCTCCCTGTTCCAGCGAGCAGCGGAGGTAGTAGATCTCTCCACGAAATTCCAGCAGCACGACGGCATGGTGGTGGTGGTGGAGTAGAGAATTCTACAGGGCTTCGCCTAAGCCAGAGCAGAGCGAAGGAGGAGGAGAGAGACGGCTAGGGCAAGGAGTGGAGGGGCAAGGGGGTGGCGCCTCCACCCCTCTATATATAGAGGGAGGGGTGCGGCTTAGGGTTCCCACCCCTAGGCCCACCTCCTAGGGCCGGCGCACAAGGGAGAGGGGGGAGGGAGTTTCCTTCCCCCCAAGTCTTCCCCTTTCCTTTCTTGGTTTTCAAGTAAAGTCCACGGAACCTTCTGGAACATTCCGGAACATTCCAAAACCTTCTAGAATCCCCATATAAACACTCCGGAACATTTCTGAACCTAGAAAATGATTTCCATTATATGAATCTTATTCTCCGAACAATTCTGGATCTCCTCGTGATGTCCTAGATCCAATCCGAGACTCCGAACTACATTCGGTCTCCAACGCATATTCCATATCTACCTAAACAGCATCGAACCTTAAGTGTGTCACCCTACGGTTCGTGAATATGCAGACATGATGGAGACACCTCTCCGATCATAACCATCAGCGGAATCTGGAGATCCATAACGGCTCCCACATACTCAACGATGACTTCCTGATCGATAGAACCATTTACATACAAAACCAGTTCCCTTTGTTACGTGATACTCTACTTATCCGAGGTTTGATCGTTGGTATCTCCATACCTAGTTCTACCTCGTTACTGATAAGTACTCTTTACTCGTTCCATGATATGTCATCCCTTGTGACCTAGTCACATGCTTGCAAGCTAACTAGATGACATTCCACCGAGAGGGCCCAGAGCATATCTATCCGTCATATGGATGGACAAATCCCAATCTTGGTCCATGCGCTTCAACACATACTTTCAGAATACCCAATGAAACCTTTATAACCACCCAGTTACGAAGGGGTGTTTGATGTCATCAAACTACCCATCCGGTGATGGTGATTAACATAACCTCATAGTCGAAGGATTAGGTTACTATGCATTTGAAAGTTTGTAGCAATACGAACTTAATGACTTGATCTTATGCTACACTTACTATGGGTGTGTGTCCATCACGTCATTCTCCTAATGATATAACCTTGTTATTAATGACATCCAATGTCCATGATCAGGAAACCATGATCATCAACTAATCAACAAGCTAGTTCAACAAGAGGCTTACTAGGGACTCTTTTATGTTTACAAAACGCACATGTATTAGTGTTTCCTTATAATACAATTATAGCATGGGATGCAAACATTCATCATAAACACAAAGATATAATAATAACCACTTTTATTATTGCCTCTTGGGCATATCTCCAACAGTCTCCCACTTGCACTAGAGTCAATAATCTAGATTACATGGTAATATACCTAACACCCATGGTGTTCTGGTGTTGGTCATGCTTTGCTCTAGGGAGAGGTTTAGTCAACGGATCTGCCACATTCAGATCAGTGTGTACTTTGCAAATCTTTATGTCACCATCTTGGACATACTCGCGAATAGCATGGAAACGTAGCTTGATGTGCTTCAGCTTGCTGTGTGACCTTGGCTCCTATGCATTAGCTATGGCACCTGTGTTGTCACAGTAGATGGCCATCGGGTCCAACGCACTAGGAACCACGCCAAGTTCAGTAATGAACTCCTTCATCCATATGGCTTCTTGTGCAGCCTCCGAAGCAGCTATGTATTCTGATTCAGTTGAAGATTTCGCCACAACGCTTTGCTTGGCACTCCTCCAGCTCACTGCAGCACCATTCAAAATAAATACGTATCCAGACTGTGACTTCGAGTCATCTGGATCGGTGTTCCAACTAGCATCAGTGTAACTGTTTACAACAAGCTGTTCATCACCTCCATAAGAAAGAACCATATCCTTAGTCCTATTTAGATACTTTAGGATATTCTTGATCGTTGTCCAGTGCTCCATTCTAGGATCACTTTGATATCTTCTAGTCAAACTAACAGCATGTGCTATATCCGGTCTTGTACACAGCATGGCATACATGATAGAACCTATGGCCGAGGCATAGGGAATATTATTCATTTTCTCTCTATCTTCTATCGTAGCTGGACTTTGAGTCTTACTCAAGGTCTTACCTGGCAACATGGGCACGAACCCTTTCTTGCTCTCTTCCATTCTAAGCGTCTTTAGAACTTTGTCCAAGTATGTACTTTGTGAAAGCGCTATTAGGCATCTTGATCTATCTCTATAAATCTTGATGCCTAGAATATATGCGTCTTCACCAAGATCCTTCACTGAAAAACTATTATTCAAATAGGCTTTGACACTATTAAGAAGTTCTATGTCATTCCCAATCAACAATATGTCATCTACATATAGTACTAGGAATGCTATAGAGCTCCCACTCACTTTCTTGTAAATACAAGCTTCTCCATAAGTTTGTATAAATCCAAAGTTTTTGATTACTTTATCAAAACGTTGATTCCAACTCCGGGATGCTTGCTTTAGTCCATAAATGGAGCGCTGAAGTTTGCATACCTTGTTAGCATCTTTAGGATCGACAAAACCCTTGGGTTGTACCATATACAACTCTTCCTCAATGTCTCCATTAAGGAATGCCGTTTTGACATCCATCTGCCAAATCTCATAATCGAAATATGCAGCAATTGCTAACAAAATCCTCACAGACTTTAGCTTCGCTACTGGTGATAATGTCTCATTGTAGTCAACTCCTTGAATTTGTCAGAACCCTTTCACGACAAGTCGAGCTTTATAGATGGTAACATTACCATCAGCATTTGTTTTTCTTTTGAAAATCCATTTGTTCTCGACAGCCTTACGGCCATCCGGTAAGTCCACCAAAGTCCACACTTGGTTTTCGTACATGGATCCCATTTCGGATTTCATGGCTTCTAGCCATTTGTCAGAATCTGGGCTCATCATAGCTTCTTCATACGTCGCAGGGTCATCAGTGTTGTCCACCAACATGACGTTCAATGCAGGGTCATACCAATCAAGAGTGGTACGAACCCTCGTTGACCTGCGAGGTTCAGCAGCAACTTCGTTCGAAGTTTCATGATCGCCATCATGAGCTTCCTCTCCAATTGGTGCAGGCGGCACAAAAACATCTTCTGGTGCTGCGCTACTCTCAACTCCGAGAGAAGGTTCAGTAACCTCGTCGAGTTCTACTTTCCTTCCAGTCACTTCCTTCGAGAGAAACTCCTTCTCAAGAAAGGATCCATTCTTGGCAACGAAAACTTTGCCTTCGGATCTATGGTAGAAGGTATACCCAATTGTTTCTTTAGGGTATCCTATGAAGACGCATTTCTCCACTTTGGGTTCAAGCTTATCAGGTTGTAACTTATTTACTTACGCTTCGCAACCCCAAACTTTAAGGAACGACAACTTAGGTTTCTTTCCAAACCACAATTCGTACGATGTCGTTTCAACGGATTTAGATGGTGCCCTATTTAAAGTGAATGCGGTTGTCTCTAATGCATAGCCCCAAAACAATAGTGGTAAATCTATAAGAGACATCATAGATCAAACCATATCTAAGAGAGTTCGATTACGACGTTCGGACACACCATTACGCTGTGGTGTTCACGGTGGTGTCAATTGCGAAAGTATTCCACATTTCTTTAAATGCATGCCAAACTCATAACTTAGACATTCACCTCCGTGGTCAGAACATAGAAATTTAATCTTCTTGTTACGATGATTTTCCACTTTAATTTGAAATTCCTTAAACTTCTCGAAAGTTTCGGACTGATGTTTCATAAAGTAGACATACCCATATCTACTTAAGTCATCCGTGAAAGTCAGAACATAACGATATCCACCACGCGATGCTACACTCATTGGGCCGCACACATCGGTATGTATTATTTCCAATAAGTCTGTAGCTCGCTCCATTATTCCAGAGAATGGAGTCTTAGTCATTTTTCCCATTAGACATGCTTTGCATCTTTCAAGTGATTCAAAATCAAGTGATTCAAGAAGTCCAACAGAATGGAGTTTCTTCATACGCTTCACTCCAATTTGAGCAAGACGACAGTGCCACATGTATGTAGAGTTATCATTCAATTTTGTTCATTTAGCATCTATGTTGTGAACATGTGTATCACTACTATCGAGATTTAGTAAGAATAAACCATTCATCTCAGGTGCATTACCATAAAAGATATTACTCATATAAATCGAACAACCTTTATTCTTGGAATTAAAAGAGTAACCGTCTCGCAAAAAACAAGATCCAGATATAATGTTCATGCTTAACACAGGCACCAAATAACAATTATTCAAATTTAAAACTAATCCCGAAGGTAGATGTAGAGGGAGCGTGCCGACAGTGATCACATCAACCTTGGAGCCATTTCCAACGCGCATTGTCACCTCATCTCTCGCTAGTCTTCGCTTATTCCGCAGCTCCTGTTTCGAGTTACAAATATGAGCAACTGAACCAGTATCAAATACCCAGGCACTACTACGATTACTAGTAAGATACATATCAATAACATGTATATCGAATATACCTTTCTTCTTGATGTTGCCGTTCTTCAAATCCGCCAGGTACTTGGGGCAGTTACGCTTCCAGTGACCAGCACCCTTGCAGTAGAAGCATTCAGTTTCAGGCTTAGGACCAGCCTTGGGCTTCTTAGCAGGTGTTGTAGCTTTCTTGCCGTCCTTCCTGAAGTTGCCCTTGTTCTTAGGCTTGCCCTGTTTCTTGAAATTGGTGGTCTTATTGACCATCAACACTTTGTGCTCCTTCTTGATCTCCACTTCAGCAGTTTTCAGCATCGACGATAGTTCAGGCAACATCTTGTTCATGCAGTGCATATTGTAGTTCATCACAAAGTTCTTATAACTTGGTGGCAGTGATTGGAGGACACGGTGAATCCCTAACTCATTAGGAATTGTTATCCCCAACTTGGAGCTTGTTTGCATGCCTAGACATGGTGAGAACATGCTCGCTAACGGAGCTACCCTCTTCCATCTTACAGTTAAAGAACTTTTCGGAGGCCTCATAGCTCTCCACGGCCGTGTGAGTCTCAAAAATCAGCCTGAGATCTTTAATGATCTCAAACTGGTCGTGGTGCTCAAAGCGCTTCTGAAGCTCCGTTTCTAAACCATACAGGATGGCACACTGAACTGTGGAGTAGTGATTTTTCCGAGTGGCGTAAACATTCTTTATGTCATCGGTGGCATCTTCTGCAGGTGGGTCACCTAGTGGTGCTTCGAGCACATAGGTCAAATGACCAGCCCTGAGGACAATCTTCAGTCCATGGAACCAGTCCGTGAAGTTGCTTCCATTGTTCTTAAGCTTTTCTTTCTCTAGGAACGCATTGAAATTGATGGAGAGGTTCGCCATAATCTACAACAAATTTGCAAGTAGTTTAGACTAAGTTTATGACAAATTGAGTTATATCTTAATTCTTAAATTAACTAGGTGAACTCCCACTCAGAACAACATCCCTCACGTTGTCTTAGTGATTACATGAAACAAATCCACTACACCAAGTCCGATCTTCACGAGAGAAGATGTAGTTTCATCGGCGAACAATCTTCGTGTTCATCATATCATTTATATGACCCATGCTCTACCTTTTGGTATTCTGTATTTCGAGACCATGTCTGTACATGCTAGGCTCGTCAATATTAACCTTAGTTTTCGCATGTGCAAATCTGGCTTGCACCCGTTGTATGCACACGTAGAATCTATCACATCCGATCATCACGAGATGCTTCGAAACGACGAGTCTTAGCAACGGTGCCAACAAAGGACGAACACTTTATTACTTGATATTTAGTGAGAGGGATCATCTTATAATGCTACCGTCACGATCTAAGCAATACAATATGCATAAAGGATTAACATCACAGGCAATTCATAATTAGTGTGGTATGATATGGCCTTTTTTCTTATGCCTTTGATCTCCATCTCCAAGGCATGGACATGATCTCCATCATCACCAGCATTGCGTCAAGGTCAGTGGCGCCGCTTCATGGTTGTCCATCATCACTAGCAACTATTACAACTACTTGGAATAAAGCTATTACAAGATGAATAGACACGCAGGTCTTAACAGAATTAAAGACAACCATTAGGCTCCTGCCGGTTGCCATACTACAACAAGGATCATTGCATACATCAAATATAATCACAATCACATGATGGCCATATCACATCACAAAACCCCTGCAAAAACAAGTTAGACGCCTCTAATTTTCTTTGCATGTTTTACGTGGTTTGGGGCTTTCGAATAAGAACGGATCTTACCTACGAAACTGAACCACAACGTTGATACAAGTGCTATCAAGTGCAAAGTGTAAATTGGATCTATACTATGGTGAGAGAGAGAGACACCCGCAAAGCCACTTGTGCAAAGCAAGTTATACGTCAAGCGTGGAGCAAGTCTCATGTGCAATGACATGTAAGGTTAGCCCGGGCCGCCTCATCCCACCATACCACAAGATGCAAAGTACACAAAGCAAAAGACGGCACGAGCACCAACGCCCACAAAACCATTGTATTCTACTCGTGCAAGAGATCTACGAATAGACACGGCTCTGATACCACTGATGGGCTCGTAGCATGGAAAACAAAAAAATTCTACCGCAAGAACGAACAAAACCCAGATCTAATCTAGATAAAATCCAAGATCTAATCTATTAGACATGTGCAACGAGATAGATCTGTACTAACCCTTGTAGATACGAAAGCCTTGTGCGAGATCGGATCTCGTGGTTGATGTAGACGATCACTTGCCGATCTCAAGATCAAGTAGACGATCCTTCCGGCGCCGCGTTCCGCCAGCGCTTCCGCAGTCGTTCACACGTGCGGAGTCGATGCAGACCTTCCTCTCCCTGTTCCAGCGAGCAGAGGAGGTAGTAGATCTCTCCACGGAATTCCAGCAGCACGACGGCGTGGTGGTGGTGGTGGAGTAGAGAATTTTGCAGGGCTTCGCCTAAGCCAGAGCAGAGCGAAGGAGGAGGAGAGAGGCGGCTAGGGCAAGGAGTGGAGGGGCAAGGGGGTGGCGCCTCCACCCCTCTATATATAGAGGGAGGGGTGCGGCCTAGGGTTCCCACCCCTAGGCCCACCTCCTAGGGATGGCGCACAAGGGAGAGGGGGGAAGTAGTTTCCTTCCCCCCAAGTCTTCCCCTTTCCTTTCTTGGTTTTCAAGTAAAGTCCACGGAACCTTCTGGAACTTTCCGGAACATTCCGAAACCTTCTAGAATGCCCATATAAACACTCCGGAACATTTCCGAACCTTTCACTGGACAATTCCAGATCTCCTCGTGATGTCCCAGATCCAATCCGAGACTCCGAACTACATTCGGTCTCCAACGCATGTTCCATATCTACCTAAACAGCATCGAACCTTAAGTGTGTCACCCTACGGTTCGTGAATATGCAGACATGCTGGAGACACCTCTCCGATCAATAACCATCAGCGGGATCTGGAGATCCATAACGGCTCCCACATACTCAACGATGACTTCGTGATCGATAGAACCATTTACATACAAAACCAATTTTCTTTGTCACGCGATACTCTACTTATCCGAGGTTTGATTGTTGGTATCTCCATACCTAGTTCTACCTCGTTACTGATAAGTACTCTTTACTCGTTCCATGATATGTCATCCCTTGTGACCTAGTCACATGCTTGCAAGCTAACTAGATGACATTCCTCCGAGAGGGCCCAGAGCATATCTATCCGTCATATGGATGGACAAATCCCAATCTTGGTCCATGCGCTTCAACACATACTTTTAGAATACCCAATGACACCTTTATAACCACCCAGTTACGAAGCGGTGTTTGATGTCATCAAACTACCCATCCGGTGATGGTGATTAACATAACCTCATAGTCGAAGGATTAGGTTACTATGCATTTGAAAGCTTGTAGCAATACGAACTTAATGACTTGATCTTATGCTACACTTACTATGGGTGTGTGTCCATCACATCATTCTCCTAATGATATAACCTTGTTATTAATGACATCCAATGTCCATGATCAGGAAACCATGATCATCAACTAATCAACAAGCTAGTTCAACAAGAGGCTTACTAGGGACTCTTTTATGATTACAAAACACACATGTATTAGTGTTTCCTTATAATACAATTATAGCATGGGATGCAAACATTCATCATAAACACAAAGATATAATAATAACCACTTTTATTATTGCCTCTTGGACATATCTCCAACATCAACATCCCCAAGCTTAACTCTCGGTCGTCCTCGAGTAGGTAAGTGATAAAAAGAAAGAATAATTTTTTAGGTGACATGCACCATCAAAGACTTGATCAAAGTATTTGTAAAACATTCAAAGCTGGGATCATAGTACTTCAATCATAACATGAAAGACAAAGTTCTAGCAATAAGACAAAGAAACTATGATGCAACATGAAAAGGCACAAACAAAAGATTCATGAATAATAATGCTTTGCAAGACGTTTGTTTGTTTCACATAAAGAAAACATAGCATAATAGTATTCAGCTTGTCCCTCATAGAGTAGCAAACATAAATGCATAGGACACCTTCAAAGTTCATCAGAGTGACTAGATACAATAGTTTAAAACAAGCAATATCAAACTATGCATCAATCAACTAGTCTTGAGACAATGCACATAGAACTAAGAATGGCCACTATGCTCTCAAAGTAAGTGCATAAAGATAGAAGGTGGAGACTCAATATAATGGTGGAAGAAAGGCCTTTTGTAAAAGGAAGTAGGGATTCAAGTCTCATAAAGAGCTTCCAAAAATTATGGTACTCATAGCTTTCAGCTCTCATTGCCCCTATCATAAGCATCTTGAAGTGATTAAGGTTAAAGTGAACAAACTATGGTGTACATGCTTGATGAAGTATAAGTCAGAAATCTCATGTCCCTTGTATACAAGGGCCGCTCCTCATGCTACTCAAGTTTAGTCACCGGTAAGTTCTTGTCATCGTAAGTATATGTGTATCATAGAGAACCGCCAACGGGGTACCCCTTGCCCGATGATACAGAAGAATCCCCATATCAAAATGATAAGGCAAGCAGACAACAAGCATCTCAACAATCTTCTTATTTACCATGGGAATACGGTGCTTTTTTCTCTCTTTCCTCTTTTCATAGTATCTCTTTTTTTCTCTTTTCTCCTTTTTTTCAATATAGGACTCTTTTTTTATAAGAAGAATGCTTCATAGACATGGTTACGTTGCAGGTTTCCACCATGTCAGCATGGATTAGACCAGCGGCCCAGGCATTTCTCTAACACATATACATAACTCCATGGACTTACAAGCTCCCCTTTCATTTCACACCGACGACATCCATATACAAAAGAGCATGATATCAACTAGGTGCAAGTACCAAGTGCAATGTTGAAAGCGTTCCCCATGACAGCATGGTTCTGATAATTCCCAACAAATAAGTGCAAGCATATACAACATAGACGATACAATGGTTCAAGTTTATTAAGGGCAAGAAGAGTAAAGTGTGCCATCAAGTTCGTGAGAGCTTTTATCACTAGTTTTCTCATAACAAGTTTAATTTGGAAGGTAAACAAAAGCATGAATATACTTGGAATAGCATAAGCTAGTAGGTAGGTATGGTGGACTCTTTGGAATAACTTGGTTTAGGGAGTTGGATGCATGAGTGAAACTCATACTTGGTTGTGGAGGCTAGCAAAAGACTGGGAGCGACAAACTAAGAGAGCAATAATGGCCATAATCATGCAGAGCGACAAAACATCATTGATCAAAGCATAAAGTGATACTAAAAGTTGAAAACTAAAGGATCATAAAGGCTATGGTGACTTAAGATAGTCATAACATGGTGTGAGCATGCGCCAAGTCAACCCAAATAAAGCATCAAAGGAGAATACCACAATACTATGCTTTAATATGCTAAAACAACGCATGATTCTTCAAAGGCACATTACGCAATATCAATTGTTTATAACATGTCATGCTACAGCAAAGAATACTAAGCATAAAGCCAAACAATATCAAGCATGGCATGACAAAGCATAGGCCACAGTCAAAAACAAGCTCTCTTTAACACTTAAGCATGCACTTTCCTACTCTTTTCCAATCCAAACCAAACTATTTGAAAACCAATGCATGAAAGAGGGGGTCCAACCAATTTATTCAGAAAACTAAGAAAACCAAGCAAACAAAAACCAAAACAAAAACAAAAAAGAAGACGCTCCAAGAACAACACAACTGTGCATGAAACAATAAAAATGAAGTGTTTGGAAGAAACCTGGGATTTTTATTGATGAAGAGGGGGATGCCTTGGGCATCCCCAAGCTTTGACGCTTGTACTTCTTGGATATGTCTTGGGGTGACATGCGTGGCATCCCCAAGCTTGAGGTTTAGTCCATCCTTCATCTCATTACTCATTCCTTCAATACACCTGAAATTTTTCCTTCATACAAAACTTCACACAATCTTTATTAGCAACATTAGTGTACTCAAGATAATAAGTATTTAGGTTGAGTTATAACACCAATAAACTTCCATTAAAATACTAGCTACTTTATCACTTCCCTCAAAAAGCTCAATTCCCCAAAAGAACTCAAAAAGGAACCAACAATAAGCAAATGCAGAAAATGGCAGAAATCTGTCAAAACAGACCAGCAGGTAAAGACGAATTTTTTCGAAGACCTTCTGTTGCTCAAATCAAAAAGTGTTGAACTAACGAAAGTTAGATAACAACCTGGGGCAGAAGCAAACAAAATTAACGCCTCAAAAAGACGTTCAGAGATTTTACCTGAATTTTTACGGTGAAGCACAGAAATCTGTTTCTAGACAGCAACTTCCCAATCATTACTTCTCTCTCATTAGAGGTTACTCTTGGCACAAAAAGCAAATAAAAAGGATAAGGAGCAGTTATTACTCTTCCAAGCCTCATCTAAAACTTTTGGGTTATCTCCCAATAAGTACTTTTCTTTAACGCCTTTAAGCTAGGCATGATAGTTTGAGAAGATGCTCACATAGGAAATGTGAATTGAAGTAAAAGAGAGCATCAAGAAGCAAATTCAAAACACATTTAAGTCTAACACACTTCCTATGCATAGGAATCTTGTAAAGAAACAAGTCATGAAAGCACAAAACAACAAGCATAGGAAAGCAAAGCAAGTGCAACTTCAAAAATTTCAACATAAAGAGGGGAAACTTAATATTATTGAGATGCATAAAACCATGTTTCCCTCTATCATAATAACTTTCAGTAGCATCATGAATGAAATTAACAATATAACTATCACATGAAACATTCTTATCATGAGCCACATGCATATAATAATTATTACTCTCCACATAATTATAGTCATTCTTATTAATTATGGTGGGAGCAAATTCAACAAAATAGCTATCATTATTATTCTCATCACCATAATCTTCAAATATAGGAGGCATATTATAATCATAATTAATTTTCTCCTCAATAGTAGGTGGACTGAATATATCATATTCATTATTGTAATCATCATATATTGGAGGTTTGGTATCATCATAAGCAATAGAATAGCTATCTTCCAAAGTTGGGGAACTAAAAAGATCATTTTCATATAAACTAGCTTCCCCAAGCTTAGACTTTTCCATAGCATTAGCAATAATGGTGTCCAAAGAATTCATACTAAAAACATTGCTATTAGCATGCAAATAAAGTTCCATAGGTCTTTTAATTTTCTCTTCAAACACTTCATGTCCTAACTCAAGATAAATACTATAAAGCTCTCTAATTTTGTTGTTGTTTTCCATTAAGCCTAACTAGTGAAAACAAGAAACAAAAAGACAAAATTGCAGAATCTAAAGGAAATAACTTCGAGCACTCACACCGGAGGATGTGAGTACCTTTTACCTTACCTCCACGACAACGGCGCCAGAAAATAGGCGTTTGTCGTGGGAGGTTCTTCTTCTTTAATCCTCAGTGTGAATACCTTTTACCTTACCTCCCCGGCAATGGTGCCAGAAAATAGCTTGATATCTACGCACTTCTATTCTTGTAGACAGTTGTTGGGCCTCCAAGTGCAGAGGTTTGTAGAACATCATCAAGTTTTCCCTTAAGTGGATCACCCAAGGTTTATCGAACTCAGGGAGGAAGTGGTCAAAGGTATCCCCTCTCAAGAAACCCTGCAATCAAGATACAAGAAGTCTCTTGTGTCCCCAACACACCCAATACACTTGTCAGGTGTATAGGTGCACTAGTTCGGCGAAGAGATAGTGAAATACAAGTCGTATGGATAATGATAAGTGGTAACGGTGATAGAAAAGAGCTTGATGGCGTGGAAAAGACTAAAATAAAACTGAAATAAAGGTAGAAGCAAGCAAACATGTAACAGATCTAGTAGCAAACAGTGTATCAATGCTTAGAAACAAGGCCTAGGGATCATACTTTCACTAGTGAACACTCTCTCATATAAATATCTTCTCTTTATGATACTACTCTTAACTACTCTCCGGTTGAACACTCTATTCGATGGTAGGGCTATAACAGCACACCTCAAAGTAAGCCTCTCCCATCTAGAAAACCCCACACTGTCACCTTGAGTACTAGATGAGTCCAACAAACACCACAATTTCACCTTGAGTACTAGATGAGAACTACTCCCTCCTCATCATGGGAATCAACAATGGTGATGGAGATGGCGGTGGAGATCGATGGAGATGGCTCCGGGGGCACTTCCCCATCCCGGCAGGGTGCCGGAACAGAGACTTTCTGTCCGCCGAATCTCCCCTTCGGTGGCGGCGGCGCTGCGGAACTTTTCGTGGATTTCTGATTGACTATCTAGGGTTTTGGTATCGGGAGGCTCTTATAGGCGAAGGAGGCAAGGTCGGGTGGCCATCCAGGGCACCCACACCATGCCCTAGCGTGGCCTGGGCTGGCCCGTGCCAAGGGAGGGTGTGGCCAGGCCCTGGCCCTCCTCCAACTCTCCTTCTGGCTCCGTGAGTCTTCCGGGAAAATAGTAACTTTGGCTTTTGTCCCATCCAATTCTGAGAATATTCATTTTCTGACTTCCTGGAACCAAAAACAGCAGAAAATAGGCAATTGGCACTGTGGCATCTTGTTAATAGGTTAGTCCAAGAAATCATATGAAAAGTACTCCAAAGTTGGAACAAAACACAAGAAAGTAGATAAAACCAAGCATGGAACATCAAAAATTATGGATACATTTGCAACATATCACCTACTTTCTTTTATAAAGTATTAGCAAAAACATTATGATCACATGATTATAAATTTCCCTTCTATTTGAAGAGTTCATCTCCCAAAACATGTTCCGTTTCACTTACTCAGCAATTCAGAGGTTAGGTCAAAACCTTCTTACACATATGCTTTTTCCACTAACATCTTCCATAAGAAACAATTTCTTCAAGGAAATACCACAATCAGTCAATACAAACTTTGTCTTCTTCTTGGTTTTAGTTTGGAATTTGTATTCAAAGTTTTGTAAGAATACACTACAAAGATTTATTCATAACGATATCGAATTATCGAAATATCTCGAAACTCAAACTTTCCATATCTCATATGGTGTTGTTTCCACGAATATTTAGATGTTCCTTATAATTTTGATTGAGTGTTTACTATTTCAATCTCTAACTATAATTCTTAATGCTAATCTAGTAGAAGATCATTTTAGAACATATGTATCTCATAGACTATGACTGTGATGTTTTAGACACATCAATGGGATTTGATTTGTGAAATCATCATAATTTGTGAAATCGTTTTCCACAAGTCCTTTATGCCAAATTGTCATTAACTTGAATTCACATTCACTTTGATCAAATAATAGAGAATTTGAAATTCTTGTTAATTTTATATATACCTCGACTTTGAAGGTCTTTGATTTCTTTTGGAATTTTTCATACGCTTCATAAATGCTTCATTATCATATAGATAAAGACTAGAAAAACTTGTTCATAATCACAATGTGAATCATAAAAGAAATTATTCATAGAAAAATAACAACTAAATTGTTTCTCATTTATATGAATAACCATCTCACAATAAGCAAGACACACTAATAAGGTTCACAAACTCGATTACAAATCTTTTATTCAAATCCTAATGATAAACTTTGAGGGAAGGAGTGTCATCGGCCATCAACCAGATTGTTGCCATCATCACTCCATCAGTGCCTCATTCTCACGTAGAGGGTCCTGTTTTTAATAAAACAAGTATCCAATATTTGAAAACTGCATAAGTGTTTCATGGAAACATTTGTTACTTATATATCAACATATACCTTCTCTATTGACAACGATCCCAGGTTTGGGCTCGACCTTCGTAGTCCTCATCTTGGCTACGAACTCGCGAAAGGTATACGGTATTCCCTTCATGATGTAGTCTGTGATGACATCTTTGTAGCTGGGAGGAAGCATACGCAACACCCCATCTATCGCAAAGTCGTCGGTCAACCAGTTTCCAATAGCATTCATAAGGCGTTCATGGATCTCTACCATGTTATCCAGGTGGATTTCCAAGATGGAGTTTTCTTCCATCTTGATAGAAGTAAACTCTTCCATGTACTCATATCACAGGTGTTTGACCTGTTGTGGGAAGATGCTCCTCAATCCATCGAGCATATCAAGTGTGTCGATTTCATGGAAGTGCACCCTCAAGCCAGATTCCATGACATGCATAATGGTTTACATGACGGTTATGAAGGTGTCACAGCGGGCACGAAGAATCGCATCTTCTCCACTGTTGGAGTAATCAGGGAAATATTATTCCAGGGGTTCACGAAGTACATAGAGAAGACGGTTTTCTATGAGGATCTCCCTGAGGCATTGGTACTAGTCAATGAAATTCGACCCATCTAGCTTAAGTTTCCCCCATTCATAAATGGACCAAAGGTGTCTTGCACTATGGGAATGACCATAATTACAAGACATTTGCAAAAACTTAGAATAAGTTTATAATACAATTTAAAATTTGTAATCATATTAACAAATGAGCTCCCACATAAACTATCATCTCTAAGACAGTTTAGTGATTACATGATCCCTTTACACCGTATCATCCCAATCATCACGGCCTTTAATACAGCTGCCAGGGTGGACTATATCCGTCGATCACATCATCCATGTGATTCGTGCTACATCTTTCAATCTACTGTGTTCCGAAGCCATGTCTGTACATGCTAGGCTTGCCAACCCAACATTAGTGTATTCTCAGTGCATACATCGCTTGCACCCACTATATGCAAACGCAGAGATGTCTAGCACCCGATCGTCACGGCCTACTTCATAACTACGAACTTTATTGGTGGTGCACACTAATGGGAGAAAACTATGTTGGTATTAAGTAGGGATCATCTTATTTTAATGCTACGTTGTGTATCTCATACTAGCAAACAAACAAGATGCACACAAAGATTAAACATCATATGCAATCTATATGTGATATGACATGGTTGTCTTCATGCTCCTTGATCTCCATCATTGGCTCCGACATGATATCCATCAGGTCACCAGTTTGATGCTAAGTCCATGATGCCACCGGTCTTGTCGTCCATCATCGTGATGACTACTATTATACAACTTAGTAACAGGACAAGTGAACTACCTTACTTTGTTCATGACTATAACCATATCACATCACAAGCACCCATGCAACATAAAGTTAGACACCTCTACTTTATCTATTGCAGCGTTTACATGGCTATTAGGCTTTCACAATAGAATCGTTTCTACCTTCCAACCACAACATGGATACAATAGTTGTCTATGCTACACCCCTTACGGGGCCCTCCGTTGTAGATGCTATATCAAGTACTGTGAAAGAGACAGACACCCGCTAGCCAGTTATACATTATAAGATGTATGTCGAGCGTGGAACCAATCTCGCGTAAGATTACGCGTAAGGTCGGTCTGGGCCACTTCATCACACAGTGCCGCGATATAAACAAATAGACGTGAAAGGATAACAACTAGATTATCAATTCCCACATTCAGCATGTGTTTATCCGTACTAGCATACTATGCATAGTTCAGCTCTAATACCACTGAAGGGGTTCCATAGTAGAAAATAAAAAAAATTACTACACGGGAGCACACCTAGCCAGGATCTATCTGGGAAGTAATGCAGTAATGGAGGGAGCCATTGGTAACATACCCTTATAGACAGTAAGCATATAACACTCATGCGGGAACATGGATGATGTAATCATACTCGTCCGGCCTCAAGGTCACGAAGCTCCTCAGAAGTCACACCTTGTCCAGGTCCTCGTACGACAGTCTAGTGCCACAAGTGGCAGCACTCCCGAGGTATCGCACACGTACGGTGCAAGATGACAACTCCCGATCTTTGATCCCTGCTGAGATTGCAGAAGTAGATCTCCTGGCCGGAGTCCCTGCAGAACAATGGTGTGCTGCAGCGGTGTTGTCCTTGCGTCTACAGTCCTTTCAGGGACCATTCCACTACAAAGGCAACAAGAGAGAGAGGTTATCATCTAAGTAAAATTGCCTTAGAGAATTGTTGGTGTGTTTATTTCCACCCATGGGCACCTAGGGTGTACTCTTCCCAAGGGCTCTCCCATGTGGGACTAAACAAAAGGCCAAGGAAGAAGGGATAGGGGCAGCCGGATGGGCCATCTGAGGCGGCCGGGTGGGCCACACCACACGTCAGTACAGCAGCCTGGATACATAAGGCGATGGACGGGTGGGGCACCACCCGTGGCCAGCCCAGCTCATGACCCACAGCGGCGAGGAGGAAGCGGATGGGTGGGCCTTGGCACGACCCACCAAGCGTGAGCTCGCCCGCTCCCGCCTACAAGCACTCTTGCACCCGGATGGGCCGGTTGGCCATGACCCGTGAGAGGTGCTGGGTTACCTTCCGCTTGTGCGATGCCTGGCCTCCGCCTGCCCACGTGGGCTGGGTCAAGGCAGCCTAGCAGCGGCTGTTGCTACTGTTTGCTGCCCAATCCTAGTGACTCCTATTGGGTTGATTCCCTTCGGGGTTTTGGACCTATAGAGGACGTTTCCCCATATATATTAATTTAAATATTTATTTAATTTATATTAATTCCCAATTAACTTATATAAATGCATATTATAAATTTCTATTTATCAGAAACACCTTTCGGTCGTTTCCTTCTTCTTTTGAACATCTTTGGATCCTATTTGGAACGATTCCGGGTTTCTCATTTCTCTCTTATGTGATTCCATCTTACAGAACGATCTCCAGACATCGTAGTGACGTTAAGTGTGTTACCCTACAGTTCAGGAATGGCACACACATGATCGAGACATTCTCGGATCAATGATCAATAGTGGGACCGAGATGCCCATAATGACCCTTATGTATTCCACAAACGTCGGATCCAATTCCCTTTTTACTTCGATACTAACTTGTCTGAGATCTGATCATCGGTATCATGATACATCATTCAATCTCGTTTCCAACAAGTATTGTTTTACTCATTCCTGTGATATTCTATCCCCATGACCTAGTCATACGCTATGCAGCTTATGGATGTAATTCACCGAGTGGGCCAAGTGTATCTTCCCATCACACAGGAGAATAAATCCTTATCTCGGTACATACATCTCAACATGCCCCTCTAGAATACCCATCATAGACCTTTATAGTCACCCACTTACGGTCATGACGGTTGATGTAGTTAAAGAAGCCTCGAGTGACAGTAATTAAATATAATCTCACGGTCTAAGGATTAGGACAGTTCGTTTTGAACATTGCAACTGTGAACTTTGTGACATGATCTTGTTGCCACATCACCTATGGGTAATGTCCATCGCATCATATATGACTTTATTGTTAGTTGGCATAAATGCACCATGATCAGAAAACCTTGATCAGCAGCTGCCCTATGAACTAGTTGAATAGAGGCTACTAGGGACCTTTGGTTTGTTTATAAACCGCACATGTATCAATGTTTCTGCTTGATGTAGTTATAGCATGATATAAAAATATTATGAACTAATGAGATATGATAATAAACCCCTTTATTATTTGCCTCTAGGGCATATCTTCTACAGCCTAAACCTGGGCAAAAAATACGTGTGTGTTGTGTTTGATTTATGTATGAGTTTAGGCCATATTACCTTAGTACCCACCGCCGAACTAAGATGGGGGTGTGAGATATCCTCGGTGTCTATGTTTCGACACGCGACAAGTTATAACACATATATTCCTCTGCTTACTTTCTATTTCTTCAAGTGTCCACATATATGAAAGATATACATGATTCTAATACGAAAATAGGACAATACACAACGCACTTTCACTTGCACTATGCATGCTTAATGGTCCATAGTACTTTGTGCACTTGTTTTTATACAAGATTGATATACTATTAAGCATAGATGGTATACGAGAAATATCACTTTTAAGTTATTTGCTTGTTTTAAATTTTTTAAAGGATGAACTTATAAGTTGGTGCAGCAACGATCATGACATGAGATGTTAAACTTAACAGCAAACTCCTAGTCTGTGTTTAGTTTTATCACCTTCATGCTCGAGGATGAGCATAGGTTAAGCTTGGGAATGTTGATGCATATAAAATGCATACATAAATTTTGTAGTTTATTGTACCATATTCTAATATATTTGCATCATATTAGTAGTTATTCAAAGTTCTTAATGATTTTGGGGATTTTCTAAACAATCCCTCTCCTTTTGTTCTAACTATGTCTGGCAGAAAACCTTCTGTTAGTATTTTTGAGATTTCAGGAGCTAGGAGACTCCAAAAAGGGAAAGGTCAGAGATCATGCTTAAGAATTTTTGAGGCAAATAAAATGGGCTAAAGTGGGCCACCAAGAATTTAAAAAGATGGGAAAGAGGCCCCATGGCACGGGACCCATGGTAGGTCACACATTACATGCTCTTTCCCACCTCAAAGATCCGATGTCGTTGATTCCACTGCCATCGTATTTATTTGAACACAAAAACTTCTATAATAAGGATCCCTTACGCGATATCAGAACATACTAAGGTAGAGATCGAAAACCATGAAATTGAGTCTGCAGTCTATCGTTGGAGGAACACTAGAGGGGGAACCGCTGCCGGAATCTCCTCCTTCACCAATGCCTCCTTATAGCTCTCCACCATGAGAGGAGAGTAGTACACCCCCTGTACTATGGGCTTGTGGTGGACTTGATCCAATCTCTCTATGTATGGTCATTGTTGAAGTCCATATGATGTTCCTTGCACAATTATGTATCTATCTATGTAATTCCTATGGTGGATATTGTGGTATGGGATGATGCTTGTTATGCATTTACCCTTGTGTTGAGACTTTATGGTTTTTCATACTTTGAGAATACATCAATGATACATGTGATGGTTTTATTTATGCATAATTCCCTATCTACCCATGTCATGAGGTGTTTTATAATGTCAACTGTAGTAGATGGGAGAGATGTGAAATCATGTTTTATAAATTATTGCACTAGTATTTAGTGTGTTTACCATTAAGGAGTATAATGTATGTAGATGAGCGGTGGCTGCTTGACAGACATCATATGTGTCGAGTGATAGCAACGATGCATCAAACATCCTTTATCTAGGGGTAAAAAGGGAGAAGTATGACATGGTGAAGTGACAACAACCACACACCAGCCTTAAGAGGGTGACATTGTAACACATATGTGTACTTCTTTCAACTATGTGTTTTAGGACATGTAGCTGCCATAAAAGTTAATCATTAAAACATGACAATTATATGTACTTTTAGCATCTATAACATGGTCATCACCATAGATGGAGAGAGAGGGGATTGGGTGAACCCACGAACCCTAGTTCATTCTTCCTACAAGTGAAAACCTTTCTCTTGTCCTCTTGCATTGGAGAGGATTGAGACACTTTTACATTACTGTTTTGTTGCACTTTACTTTCTTGTATTAAATCAACCTCTTTCTTCCTTTAACTTGTTTAGTGCATAAACAACTAAAACTTATGACACTTTAGTTTGAGAGAATAAATAGCTTTTCCTTCTTGCTCTTGTGAATCGATACCCTACTTCCACATTGAGTGGTACTCAGTAATACCTTGCTCTTGGGGGTTATCACATACCTCACCAAACTTATATATTATTTAGGTTGAATTTTACCAGTTTGAAGCCTTGTAGACATGCACTACATAGGTGGATCAGCAAATTCCTTTGGCATAGACGATCTGGCGCCCGGAACTCATGTTGATGATGATGACTTGCGCTGAGATTCTCCGTGTCGATCAGCACCGGGATCGATTCCCGACGCCACACCCGATTTGGGCCGACTTCTTTTTAGCTTCTGAAATAGATTCTAGGCCCAGAATCACAAAAGCCCAAAAGAAGGGTTCGATTCTGGCTAGCTTATTTTCACCGAGAAGCTGGTTTCCTTCGTGAAGTGAGAATCGGGTCTAGACTCGATTCCGAGCAGATTCCCGCGATTCCCCTTAGTGAAACAAAAACGTATCCATCTGTAGACATGTTGTTCTTTCAATTTATAGAGAAATGCCACTGGCAAGAATTAGGAGAAAAGAAAAGAAAAAATGCAACGGCGCATCGCTCGTTCTCATCCCGCACTCTTCCTCTTCCTGCCAGAGCTAGGGTTAGCTGCACCTCCATCGCTGTCGGCAGCGCTCGCCGCCGCTGCAGCTGTCCCCCTCTCGCCGGTCCGCCGCCTACCTACGTGGGCCACCGCCCCGACCCTCTCCTCGTTCGTGCAACAGAAGCCCCCCACACTAGCCCTCACCCCTTGGCCACCCACGACGGTGACTCGCTCCCGGCTCGCTGCTTTGCGGACAGCCGCCCTCCGCCACTGTGATACGTCCATTTTGCATCACTATTCTATATCATAATTCACTATTATTCATTGATATATTTCATATTAAGAGGTGATACTTATGTTATTTCATCTGTTTTTGCATGGTTGATGACTTTTGAAGCATGGACCGCTGTAGTTAGGATTCTGATGGAAAAGGTGCTGTTTGGAGGCAAAATTCACGAAGATCAGAAAATCCGGGAAAATATACGGAAAATCCTATTTTTCCAGGAGACGAAGGAAGCCAGAAGGAGGAGTGGAGATGGGCCACAGGGGGGCCCACACCACCCCCTGGCGCGGGCAAGCCTCGGCCAGGCCACCAGGTGGTGTGGCCGCCCTGGCCCACCTCTGGCTCTCCCCTCTGGCGTATATATTCCTCCCGAAACCCTAAGACTCGGGGAGAGACCACAGAAAGATTCCGCCGCCTTTGCGGGGCGGAAAACACCGAGAGAGAAAGATCTCTCCGGCAGACAGATTTCTGCTGAGGGAATTCCTTCCCGGAGAGGGGAGATCATCACCATCATCACCACCATCATCACCACCATCATCACCATCAGCACCCTCATCACCATCTCCATATTGCTGTAACAATTGGGTTTAATCTTGCATAGTTCTTAGGGGAAACTTTCCTGGTGTTGATTACTCTTTGTAGTTGATGCTATTGAGTGAACATTGAATTATTGTTTATGTTCAGATTGTTATACATCATTATTCCATCTCTGATCATGATCCATATGATGTCTTGTGAGTAGTTCGTTTTGTTCTTGAGGACATGGGAGAAGTCATGTTGTTAGTAGTGGAGTTGTGTTGAGAAAGATACAATAGTTTGATATTTAAGTTGTGGTGTACTTCTTCTAGTGGTGTCATGTGAACGTCAACCACATGAAACTTCACCTATATGGGCCTAGGGGAATGCATTGTGTATTTGGTTACTAATGATAGGGGTGGCCGGAGTGACAGAAACCTGAACCCCCGTTAGGAAACCATTGCACAAGGGACGTAAGGGTCTTAGAGTTGAAAGCTGTGGTTAGGTTTCTACCTTAATTACTTTCTTGTACTTACGGATGTTTGCAAGGGGTATAATCACAAGTATGTATTAGTCCTAGGAAGGTCGGTACATTAGCACAGGTTCACCCACACAACACTAAGCAAGCTAAAGAAGATTAATCAACTATATGAAGTGAAAGCACTTGACAGTCTTCCCATGTGTCCTCGAGAACGTTTGGTCATCTTAAGTAATACAACCAGCTTGTCCTTTGCTGCATAAAGGATTGGGCCACTTGCTGCATTTATTCTTATTGTCTTTTATTTACTCGTACTTCGTTTACTTGCTTTATCAGAAACCCCTAAAATCCGTTTGCTAAGTATTTGCAGAGAATTCCTGATCCATACCACTATCCAGCACCTTCTGTTCCTTGTTGGGTTCGACACTCTTACTTATCGAAAATACTGTGATACACCCCATATACTTGTGGGTCATCACACTGCAGCTTCCCCCCTCTCACCGGTCCGCCACCTACCACCGTCGGTCGCCGCCCCGACCCTCTCCTCGTCCGTGCAGCAGAAGCCCCCCACACCAGCCCTCACCCCTCGTCCACCTGCGACGGTGACTCGCTCCTGGCTCGCTGCTCCGCGGACCGCCGCCCTCCGCCGTTGTTCGCCGCCCCTTGATGCCCTCCACCACCGTATGCTGCCCGCAGGCCGATCTCACCATGCCCTCCTCCCAGCCGCCGCCGTTGGTAGGGGAAGTCCCCTGTTTTCTTTGCTTTTCTTTCAGTAATTGGTAGTAAGACGTGAAATTAGTGTAGTTTATTTACAGTGACACTGATTAGGCATGAGCAAATGAATTTCAATGTAGTTCATTTATAGTATATTTCCAGATTTGTGTTGTTTCATCTTATATTGTTCTCATTTCATTCATTAACATGAAAAATGACTAGCAATAGGTAAAGATGAACTTATAAATTGGTATTGTTGTTGGACTTGCTATTGTTCGTGTGTGATAGTCTGTTCTAATGCATGCTATGTGGTACGATATGTATTCATTCTATCTCATTTGTACTAAAAACTAGCATGCAAATGAAATTTAGGGGTGTTATAGACATTTCACCACTCAACCCATCAAACAAGCCAAATGTCTAGAATCTAAAAAGAACAGAGGGGCAGCAGATTCTGTTAGGTTCTCCCCACCACAGCTTCTCCCTACAATCTCCCAAAATCCAGCTTCTCTGGAATCATAAGCTAAAAAGAAGTCAGCCTTGATCAGGCTCATGTGGCGATGCATAGAATCTAAGGCTGGTATAGAGGATCTGGGTGCATATGTCGTCCCATGTGTAGGGTTCCCACCAGTGAAGGCAGGGTGCATTGTGGCGCTCTATGGTTTGTCATGAGCGACCTTGAGAGATCCGATTGACGCATTTTTAGAAGATTTCATCGTTGTTTCTGCCGCTGTGGGGCCTGCTCATCCCCGAGCTTCCTTGTCCAGGCGTTGGACGCATATATGCATAAAATCATGCCCCATTTTTGTTGATTTTGCATCGTTGATCATTTACTCTTTATACACGAATTATGGGGGTTGTTCAAGTGTGTAGGTATTACTACAGATCAAGTTAATCAGAAGTTATTCTCATTATTACTGAAAGGAGCTGAGGACTGGTATAAGCTGCTGAAGAATGGTCAAGCTCTGGAATGGGAGGAAATAGTGCCTCTCTTTTATTCAAAATTTTATCCTCCTAGTGAGATTCATAAAGATCGGAATCAAATATACAACTTTTGGCCTCTTGATGGAGAGAGTACAACTCAAGCTTGGGGGAGATTGAAGTTACTAATGCTCGAATGTCCCATTCATGAGCTCCCCAACAATATTATTATCAATAACTTTTATGCAAGGCTCCCTCTACATGACAAGGATTTATTGGATGCTTCTTGTGCTGGATCATTCACTCGCATGGAAGAAGAAGCTAAATGGGATCTTCTAGACCGTATTCAAGACAATGCTGAAGCTTGGGAGAATGACAAAGGTAGAAAGTTAGGTATAAATTATGATTATGAATGCATTGAATCTTTTATGGGAACTGATGACTTTCAAAATATTAGTATTGCTTATGGTCTTGATTTACAAGTTATTACAAATTGGATTAAGGCTTTTGCTTCTTATATTGAAATTCTAAAAAAGGGATGGAACAAGTACCATGCACCTTATAAAGATATTGTTGACTGTGTTCCTATTGGGAGTGCTGAGTATTGCACTATTGATCACATCTTACCTGAACCTTATGTCGAGAAGATTCCCTTCTCAGATAAGGTAAAGGATCATCATATGATAACTAGTGTAATCACTAAAAGTGAAAAGGGAACTGTAAAACCTGATGAACAAATAAACGTTGAACCTGTGGTAGCTATTGTGAAAGACCTTGTCACTAAAAGCATAGAAGATGGACACATAGTCTTTTGTGAGGATGCTTCTAATATTGTTTCACATTCTAATAGAACTAAAAAGGCTAGTGTCCCTATGCTTTCTGTTAGAATTGGTGATCATTGCTATTATGGTTTATGTGATATTGGTGCAAGTTCCAGTGCTATTCCTTATGAGCTTTACAGAGAAATTATGCATGAAATCAGTCTCTGTGAATTGGAAGAGATTGGTGTGGTTATTCACCTTGCTAATACAGAGACCATCTCTCCAATTGGTATTGTGCGAGATGTGGAAGTTCTTTGTGGTAAGATTAAGTATCCTGCTGATTTTCTAGTACTTGGTTCAGCTGCTAGTAAAACTTATCCTATCATTTTTGGTAGACCTTTCTTGAGTACTTGTGGAGCTATTATAGATTGCAAGAAGGAGAAAATCTTGACTAAGTTTGATGGGGAATCTTATGAGTTTAATTTTTTGAAATTTACTAAAGAACCTTGTGAAGAGGAAACCCATAATGAGGATTTTAGAGTTGAACAACTTGCTTCTATTTCTCTTGCTCCTAACAATGCTTTGCAGCAATTTATGGAAGATCACAAAAGTGAGATCTTCATGGAGGAAAGGAATGAGATTGACGAGATTCTCCGTCGTCAACCCAAGATGCTTAAGCATAACTTTCCTATAGAAGACTTGGGTACCACGTTGCCACCTAAAAAGGATCCGGTCTTCGATCTAAAACCTCTCCCTGATGATCTTAAATATGCTTATATTGATGATAAAAAGATATATCATGTTATTATTAGCTCTAAACTTTCAGGGAAGGAAGAAGAAAGGTTATTGGAGGTTTTGAAGAAACATCGAGGAGCTATGGGCTATACTTTGGATGATTTAAAAGGGATTTCACCTATTATATGTCAGCATTCTATCACTATAGAACCAGATGCAAAGCCAGTAGTAGAGCACCAACAACGTTTAAATCCTAAGGTGAACGAAGTGGTAAGAAATGAGGTATTGAAACTCCTTGATGCTGGTATTATTTACCCGATTGCTGATAATGAATGGGTTAGTCCTGTTCATTGTGTTCCTAAAAAGGGAGGAATTACCGTTGTTCCTAATGATAATGATGATCTTATTCCCCAAAGAATAGTAGTAGGCTATAGGATGTGCATTGATTATAGGAAAGTCAACAAAGTTACTAAGAAATATCACTACCCGCTTCCTTTTATTGATCAAATGTTGGAAAGGTTGTCTAAAAATACCCATTTTTGTTTTCTTGATGGTTATTCTGGTTTCTCTCAAATTGTGGTTAAATAACAAGATCAAGAAAAAACTACTTTTACTTGCCCTTATGGAACTTATGCTTATAGACGTATGCCTTTTGGTTTATGTAATGCTCCTGCTACTTTTCTAAGATGCATGTCTGCTATCTTTCATGGTTTTTGTGAGGAAATTGTGGAAGTGCTCATGGATGACTTTTCTGTCTATGGAACTTCTTTTGATAATTGTCTGCACAACCTTGATAAAGTTTTGCAGAGGTGTGAAGAAACTAATCTTGTTATTAATTGCGAGAAATGCCACTTCATGGTCAATGAAGGGATTGTCCTTGGGCATAAGGTTTCTAAAAGATGCATAGAAGTTGATAGAGCTAAGGTTGAGGCAATTGAGAATATACCATGTCCAAGAGACATCAAAGGTATTTGTAGTATCCTTGGTCATGCTGGTTTCTATAGAAGGTTTATTAAAGATTTTTCGAGGATATCAAAACCCCTCACTAATGTTCTTCAAAAAGATGTACCCTTTGTTTTTGATGATGATTGTAAGGAAGCTTTTGAAACTCTTAAGAAGGCTTTAACCATAGCTCCTATCGTTCAACCACCAGATTGGAGTTTACCCTTTGAAATAATGTGTGATGCTAGTGATTTTGCTGTAGGTGCTGTCCTTGGGCAACGAATTGATAAAAAGTTCAACATTATTCATTATGCTAGTAAGACTCTAGACGTTGCTCAAAGGAATTATGCTACTACTGAAAAAGAATTTCTAGCTGTCGTCTTTGCTTGTGATAAAATTAGACCCTATATTGTAGACTCAAAAGTCACCATTCATACTGATCATGCTGCTATTAAGTACCTTATGACGAAGAAGGACGCTAAGCCTAGGCTTATTAGATGGGTGTTGCTTTTACAAGAGTTTCATCTGCATATAGTAGATAGGAAAGGTGCTGAAAACCCTATAGCTGATAATTTATCTCAATTGGAAAACATCTCTTTTGACCCTATGCATGTTAATGATAGTTTCCCAAATGAACAGTTCGCCGCGGTAGGGGTAAGCTCGCGAAGGAGCCCTTGCTACGCTAATTATGCTAATTTTATTGTCTCCAAGTATTTGCCTCCAACTATTATAGCTCAGCAAAGAAGGAAGTTCTTTTATGATTTGAGGCATTATTTTTGGGATGACCCACACTTATATAAAGAAGGAGTGGATGGTATTATGCAAATATGTGTTCCAAAATATGAACAAAAGGATATATTGCATAAATGTCATGGTAGTGCTTATGGAGGACATCATGCAGGAGATAGAACTGTGCAAAAGGTGCTACAATCAGGTTTCTAATGGCCTACCCTTTTTAAAGATGCAAGAAAATTTGTTTTATCTTGTGATGAATGTCAGTGTGTTGGTAATATTTCTAGACGCAATGAAATGCCCATGAACTACTCTGTAACATCCCAATTTCAGCAACCTTGATTAGTTGTCCAGAATGCAAAAATCAGGGGGAACAAAAACTTTTTCTTGTTCATTAGTGCAGTGTTTGCTTGTTGTTTGTTTTTGCTTGTGCTTGTGAGTGTATACCAAATGATACTCCTTACCTCACCATCAGTTGACAAAAGCTATTTACCAAAACTATCCTGGCTCCTTTTACATATTCTCAAATGTTTTGGCATTTCAAAACATGAGCCAAGATGCTTATGTAACCAAATCTAATTTTTGGTGGTTTCTATTGACAAAACTATGGAGAGATATATAATATAACCTCCTTATGTTCTCAAGATAGAACCCTCAACTAACCTTATCTCTAGTTTTCCCAAACCTCTTTTCAAAGCATTTGAATTCTACTCTTGGTAGAGATACCAAGGACTCTCACCTGACTCCAACCACGACCTTTTTAAAATACCCATCCTTACCTCAAGCTAAGCTTGATGGTAACCCTAGTAGTGGAGTTGCTTAGTTTTTAAGATGAGTTAACTTGATCTGCTGTCTGATGAGTTGCCTTGATCTGCTGTTTGACCTGTTTGCTTAGGAAGTAGTATGAGCCACTCTAGGAGATCATCACTAGGATAAATATGTTTCCAAATCATCAACCCCTAAGCAAGAATACAAATCTGGATATGATCCCTAGCTACTAGGTGGTCATCTAAAATCCTTAACTAGATCAATTCTGAAGATTTCCATTCTAGAAGCTTCCAAGTCCATGAAGACTAATATCAAGAATGGATCCCTTATCCTCAATCTACACTTCAACATCATCCACTTGATGATGCCTTGATACCTTGCAACCCCTCCAAAAACATTCCCTCTCATACTATAGTCAAAATCCTCAAAACTGCCAAATTTGACTAAGTCTAGAAACTGTTCCAACATCACCTTTTTTAATGCCTCCCTTTCTCAAACCTTGTGCATTTTTGGAAATGCACCTGTACCATCTTGTTAACCATCCTAAGGACTACCAAGACCCACATTTTCCATTGGTTAGATCATCCTCCAACCCACTTGTTCTTGATGGTTTTGCAGGCAAGAAAATAACATTCCCTGCAAATCTAGTCATCATGCCAACTTTGGCAGAAGCTCACACCATCATCCAAACCTCTATGGACCAACTCCTGGCATGGTTGTGTTCTACTCATATAGGTCTATCAAAATATACTTCACTTGTTCCAAGTGGATCCTTGAGATTATTAAACCCACATGGTTTATAAGGCATCACGACTCATCTGGTATGGCAGCCTTATTTTCAACAAAGTTTGCTATCACTTATTGATCACCTCAAACGTAATTAATCCAAACTCCTTCTGCCATGATCATATATATTACTTGGTCTACCTATCCCTCTATCCCTTGCATCAAGGTGAGCTCTGAGCTCCAAGATCTAACAAGGTTTTGGTGGTATAAAAATAACATCTCCCTAGATCCCCAACTCGTTCTCCATCTTATTCAAGTTGGATTTCCATTTCCCAAGGTTGCAAATGCTTGCTACACATTGTCTACATCCTATACCTTGGTCATCAAGATTCATCAAATATTATCCATAATTATTATGGCTCCAAATCTATTTAATTCCTTTAATAGCCAAAATCTCAAAACCAATTCTCCAATGGAAGGTTTGGTTTTTGTCAAAACACTTCCCCAACTTTTGGATCATGAGAGTTCCATATATCATACCCCATCTTCCCAATTCAAAAATAAATATTTTTGAGAAGCTTTATTAATTCTTTTTGCCTATTTTCTTAAATGGCAGAAACAACAAAATAAATGTTTTAAATACTTCTATGCCTCAATAAATCTTGGGAAAATTACCCTAGGTGTCATTAAACATTTGGGACCATCTCAAACCAAAAACTCACCTTGTCCAATGTAAAAATATCAAATGATCATCTAGAAACTACTTCTGCCCCTTTTGAATAAATGGATTTATGAGGACTAAAACCCCTTATAAAAATCCCAAATAAATCCTAGGAGTCTACCTTGACCTCATCTATCTACTAGTACCATTTCCTCATCTTGTCCAATGAAAGTTTTTGGACCTTCTTCATAACCACCAATTTGATCAAACTTGCCAAGTAAGCAAATCCACTACTCAAACCACTTCCAACTCTCATCAAAACTTGCTCAATGCATCTCCTCAGCACCAGGACACACCCCAGGTCGACACCACTATAGCTCCACCCCTGCCCTTGCCCATTTTACCCTAGTACTAGTAGAGAGAGAGACAAGAAAATATTACAAGGATTTACCCTTTTAAATTACCCTAGTTGTCACAGCCCTCTCTGCCCGAACCAATCCCCTTCCTACCCCTCCCCACCGTCCTCTAGGCCAATCCGTGGCCAGCTCTATCCCTCCCCTATGTCCAAAGTGGACATTTCTACCATCTAGCCCTCATCCTCAGTTTATAAGCCAGCAGACCACCCCAGCACTCCCCTGCCCCGCATTTTCTCCCTCTCCCCTCCGACTTACCTCCCCCAGTACCCCCTCTTCCTACCCTGCTCTATGCTGCCCAAAAGAAGAAGAAGGAGGAGTCTTGGCTTCCTCAAGAAATCGAGCAAGGATCCATCATCTCCCTCTGCATGTCACCTCACTGTGACCCTCTCCTCCTCCTCCATCTAACAGTGCCCTTTTTCTTGCCCAGGAACGTCTCCTCCGTCGTTGCCGCTGAGCTCCGACGAGGTCACCCTCGGCCTCCGTCGCGCGAGCTACTTCCTGGAGGAAATCGTCGCCATGCCGCCCATCCCCGAGACCCCCATCGACCACCGCATCCTCCTGCACCATCCCCAGCACCCCTCGACGACTCAGGTGAGCTCCCCGCACCACCCCCATCTCCCTCTGGGGTTTCTGCGTGCCGTTGCTCCTCGGAGGTGGACGACGAGCTCCCCATCGTCGATCCTCTCTCTAGTCGGACGGCCAGGAGACTCTCGTACCCGTCCGCCGCCTACCACCACTGATAGCTGGGCCCCGCTTGCCAGGTTCAAGCGCGACCTCCCGCGTGTCGCCTCGTGCACCGTGGGCCAAAAGTCCTCTGGCCAGCCCAGTATCCCCAGATCCCAGCTCGCGAATCCTTTTCTTTTATTCATTTTTGTCTAGATCCAGAATTTGTCCCTCATTTTAAAATCATTTTAAAAATTGAAACCAACTCCATTGAACCAGATATAATATTCATCATGTTCCTGTGTGTTTTGTGCAACATACAGAATTGGTCCCTTGCCAAAATTAATTTTTATTATTCTTTGGCAATTAATCAACTGAAACTTCTCCTATGCACTAAATAATTTCCTCCGAGAGTTTTATATCTCCATTTGGGGAGAACCAAGGCTCTACTGGAAGGTATTTGAAATACCAGTCATCTAGCATAGGCCATATGCCAAGGTGAATAGAAGTGTGTCTTTAGCAAAAATAACAAAAATAGCCTTTATCTGCCTTGGGTAAATTCTCTAGGTCAAATCAAATGTGATATTGACCTGATTCCACCTCCCAGTACATCATAGTATCAAAATCTATCAAACCCCAGCAGCTCAGAATTTATTGAGCTCTGGTTGAATTGCAGTGAATTAAATACTTCTGTAAGTGATATTTCACTAAATAAATCACTCCAGGAGTTTGACAACTCCAAAAAGAGTGAATCCAATTCCTACAGAAAGGTATTCTAAATACCTACCACATGCCCTTGGAATCAACTCAGGAGCTTCTGTAGACTTAATCTGGTGATAAAGAGAAAAACCATATAGAACTACCTTTGATGATTTATTAAGGGCATACTGGTAATACTTTGGACAAGATTACAACTCTATGTGGTTCAGCACATCAAATGCTACCTAACCACCCAAGGAAATAATTTTTGGAGCTCCAGAATCTTTCTGGTGAATTATTTCCTCCAATTATAGTTTATTCCACTATAAAAAGCATAACTAAATCTAGGTAATTGATAATCTAGTGAAACCACCTGTGTTGATCTTGTTTTGTCAAGACCTATCTGAGGATACCATTGTTGCACATTGGTAACCTACAGACCTCAGAACCCTCACTCCAAGTTCATGGTATTTAGCCTTGACAACTATCTTCCAAAGGGAAAAACACCTATGGCAATCTAGTAATTCCACTACTAGTACCCAACTTCTCCAGAACCTACTAAGTTAAGTAGGATTCAGTACTTTTGTTGTTGTATTGTTTGAGGCATGTATGCCCTGTTTTGATTGTGGTATTGTCTGCTTGCATGTATACTCGATGACGGCGATACTATGAGTGTTTAACGACAAGAAGGAAAGGACTTTCTATTATTATTTATTGGGTATTCTTGGTTATCTAAAGAAGTCCAGGGACTTATTGCTGATCATAGGCAAGCCACCATTCCCGAATTCTGATATTGTCCTACTCTCTTTTATCTGTTTTGTATCCTCTTTATAAATTGCATACTTTATCTGCATGTCTTGTTTTATAAATACCGCGATATAACTTGGCTCCTCCAAGTTATGCATTTGTACCCCTTGTGGCACCACCCTGTGTACCTACCATTTTATCCCCTTAGACCGAGTGTATGATGGTTAGCATCCTACCCCGTTGGAAACCCGGCTTTAAGAAAATAACTTGTTTTGGGATTTACCCTACCACAAATATTTCAAAAACTACTTTGTAAAACCCTTGGGAAGAGGCATCGTTCCAAGAGGATGTTTTAACTACAGAAATGGTGTTGATGAGAAATGAGAAAGTGAAGGGATGTTATACGCCTACCGGAACAATTATTATCCGTGCAACCACATTACCCCAGGTGCTAGGGCTTAGCTCGTAGTTTGTCTTCATTAGCCGGGGCAGCTTGTACCATGCTTATAGGGAGAGATCCCTTGAATTCCGGGCAGGTGCTAACAGATCCTAGATCTGGAGCCTGTAGCTTGCTTCGGCAAGAGTGAGCCTGTTCTGGAAGGAGTGCTGGTGCAACAATTGGGTCTCCCGCGGACGGTATGCTTAGGTGGTACGGAAGGAAGTGGAGTCACCAGATTAAGGTATACGCCAAGTTGCGGCTTGGGTATACGCGTGTATGGAAGGTAGGACTATAGCTGGGAGCCACATACTCGTTGCCGGGGAGAACAAACCCAAAAGGAAAATCAGCCTTTGCTAGGGTCGGCAAGCGAAAGGTTAGGTTCGATTATCCGGACCCCCGTCTATAGTGGTAGTGGGCCGTGGTTGTATCCTGGCGGATCTATTGATTCTTGTGGGGAAAGTGCGCAAACTCTGCAGAGTATAATCTATTCGAATAGCCGTGTCCACGGTCAAGGACGGTTGTAAAGGTGTTGGCTAGGAGTACCCAAACGGTGTTTGTTTGGAAAGAATGGATGAAAGTATGAAGGTTCTGGGGGAACCTGTGATCGAAAGCTTTGTTTTGACCAGAGTTGGTCAAAGAGGTTTACAAAAGGGTTTTTACTCCAAAACTATTTTCAAAAAGGTTTTCAACAAAGATATGGGGATATATTGACTTATAAAAAAGAGGCATGTTTTGAAAACTCTTTTTCAACAAATATATGGAGATGCCATAACTACAAGAGTTAGTCTAGGCTTTTCAAAAACAACCCTAGACAAAGCTACCTCGCCACAGCCAGAATTGCATTTCCTTATTCCGCTTATCTTGGTGGTTTGCGAGTACATTCAAAAGTGCTCATGGAATTGTCCCTAGCTATTTATTTGGCCAGGCTTTCAGAGGTTCGACATCGGAAGATTCAAGTGACGTCCATCGAGCTAGGACGCCTTCCTAGTCAGTTGCCTATAGGTTGTGGCACTGTTGGGCTCTGCACGTGATGATGTTCCGCTGCTAAAGATGGTGTAGCCATAATGGCATTTATGTAAGTCTTGTAAATTCGTTATGTTCCGGATGTTGTAATGATACTTGTCGGTTATGTTCCACGGCTCACTGATCATGGAAACGTGGATATATACATAACAGGGATCTCTCGGATGGTTAATCTAGGGAGCCCACATACTCTCTAGTTATTGAACCCTTTTATTGCTGGGGATTTGACTTTATGGGTCATTTTCCTCCCTCAAAAGGTTATACTCATATTCTTGTTGATGTTGATTATGTTAATAAGTGGGTAGAAGCCATTCCTACGAAGAGTGCTGACGGGGAGACTTCTCTAAAAATGCTTAAGGATGTTATCTTTCCTAGGTTTGGAGTGCCTAGGTATCTCATGACTGATGGGGGTTCTCATTTCATTCATGGTGGTTTTAGAAAGACCCTTGCTAAATATGATGTTAATCATAGAATTGCTTCAGCTTATCACCCCCAAACTAGTGCGCAAGTAGAGTTATCAAATAGAGAAATTAAATCCATCTTGCAAAAGAAAGTTAATAGATCTAGAAAAAACTGGGCTAAAAAGTTGAATGATGCTTTATGGGTTTATAGAACTGCCTACAAAAATCCTATGGGGATGTCTCCTTATAAAATGATTTATGGGAAAGCTTGTCACCTACCTTTAGAATTAGAACACAAAGCTTACTGGGCAGTTAAAGAACTCAATAGAGATTGTAAGCTCGCACGTGAGAAAAGATTATTTGATTTAAGTTCCTTAGATGAATGGAGGAGTGAAGCCTATGAAAATGCTAGGCTCTTTATGAAGGAAATATGCCCTGAGAGGCAATAATAAAGTTGTTATTATGTATTCCTTGTATACGATAGATGTTTATTTTGCATGCTATAATTGTATTGATAGGAAACATCAATACATGTGTGTTTAATAAACAAAAAGGGTTCCTAGTTATGCCTCTCTTATAGACTAGCTTGTTGATTAACAAGATGATCAAGGTTTCCTGATCACGGACATTGGATGTTGTTAATCACAAGGTCACAGCATTTGTGAAATGATGTGATGAACATTCATCCGAAGTATAGCATTACGATCAAGTCATTATGTTTATATTGCTATAACATCATACGAAGTAATCTTTATCCTTAGACCATGAGATCATGTTAATTGCTAACACTTGAAGAGTATCTTGATAACATCAAACGTCACACCGTAACAGGGTGACTATAAAGATGGGTTCAGTACTACGAAGGTGTTATGTTGAGGCTCATGGATCAAGAGTGGAATTTGTCAATCCAGATGACGGATAGATATACTCTGGGCCCTCTCGGTGATATCACATTAGGATAGCTTGCAAGCAAGTGATGTGATCACTAGAATGTTATATCACGGGAACGAGAAAAGAGTGCATGTCGGTAACGAGATCAAACTAGGTATGGAGATACCGATGATCGAATCTCAGACATGTAATATATCGAGAGACAAAGGGATTTAGTTACAAGCGTTAAAGGTTCTCACGATCACAGGAGTCATCGTTGAATGTGTAGGAGTCAGTACGGATCTCCAGGTCCCGCTGCTGATTATTGATCGGAGAAGGGTCTCGATCGTGTCTACATTATTCGCGAACCGTAGGGTGGCACACTTAAGAGTTACCGGACACCATTTTGGAGCACATATGTTTCAGATGAAAGAATTGCAAAGCGCAGGAATTGTTTCAATAGAAACCGGAAATTGTTTCGGGTGAAATTGCAGAAGGTGTTTCTGCATGTGATATTGAAATATTGCAAGGGGCTATATGTGAATGTTTGTTAATTAAAGTAATTAACAAAATTCTGAATAAATTTAATAAAAAGAGTTTTATTAAATAAGAGAGCATTAAATTTGGGGAAATTTAATGCATTTAAAGTGGAGACTTTAAAAGGGAATGTGAAGAGGCATTTTAATGTGGAGGGGTTACCACCACATGAATGGGGGAGGTGAGGGGTCACCCCCCCCCCATGTGCCGGCCATGGAGAGAGGGGGCACCCCCCCCCCTCCTCCTATAAAAGGCCACCCATTCCCTCCTTCATCCTCACACCTCCTTGTGAAGGATCTCTCTCCCCCTCTAGAATTATTCCCCCATGGTCTCGGATTAGTGAGATACATGTTCCCGGTGGCATTTCGTCTGGAAGGAGTTGCTGCTTCCGCTGGATCGCTGGAGCGAGGAGGTGGAGGTTGTCCGGTGGCTTGAACGTGTGTGCGAGTGCGGATGCGCTGCTGAGTTGCAGCGCTCGGACTTCCTCACGATCTTGAGATCGGCAAGTGTACGACTACATCAACCACGAGTTCCTACTCGTTAACAAAGCTCGTTGTCTTCGAGGGTAAGTTCTCCATAGATGTATGTCCACCCGTTGCTCTGTATCAAGTAGATAGATCTTGGCGTATAGTTCTCATCGTAGGAAATTTTTTGTTTTCTATGATGCGGACCCAATAGTGGTATCAGAGCCTGATCAATGCGTAGGTGCTTTGCACGGGTAGTACACATATGTTTATATGTGGCGATGATGATCATGTTATTGCATCTTCTGTGTACTTTGGATATTGGTGGCATAGTGGGATGAAGCGGCCCGGACCAACCTTACATGTCATCGTACATGAGACCGGTTCCACGACTGACATGCAACTAGTTTTGCATAAGTGGCTGGCTGGTGTCTGTCTCTCCTACTATAGTCAATATCTGATTTACAACGAGTTGCTAATAACTTGGTTATCCTCGTTGTGGTTCATGTTCGTAGGTTAGACCGGTTCTATCTCCAAAAGCCCTAAGCCACGTAAAACTTGCAATTGATAAATTAGAGGCGTCTAGTTTAGATCGTTGCTGGGCTAGTGTTTTGATATGGTATTTTTGTAAGTAGATGTATGATAGATACTCTTACAACTCACTTAACGTGTAAGTTCCATAGACCTTGGCCTTACACACAAAGGAATGATAGAGATCATACCACGATGCAAATGATAGAGATCAAATGCATGGACCATATCACCTCACTTCACACATTAGCATCTTATATTGCTAGTTTGGCGCTTTTGGTAGCATTATAAGATGATCCCTCATTTAGATATCAAGATAAAATGTGTTCTTCCTTAAGTATGCACCGTTTTGTGGATCGTGTTTTGAGGCATCACGTGATGATCGGGTGTTCTCGACTCTACGCTTTCATACAAGGGGTGTAAGACAGTTTTACACACGCAAATACTAAGGTTCTTACTTGACGAGCCTAACATGTACAGACATGGCCTCGGAACACGGACCGAAAGGTTAAGCATGAGTCATATAGTTGATATGATGCCCATATAGATGCTCGCCTTTGAAGCTACACCGACTCACGTGATGATCGGACTTGGTGTAGTGAATTGTAATCACCAAAAGGACACGAGGGATGTCGTTTTGAGTGGGAGTTCATTAGTAATTTGGATTAGTTGAACTCAATCTATCATAAACTTAGTCTAAATATACTTTACAAATTCTGTTGTAGATGACACCACCTGCTTTTAATTTCAATGTGTTCATGGAGAAAGAGAAACTTGCTACGAATGGTAGCAACTTCACCAACTAGGCTATGAATTTGAGGATTCTCCTCACTACTGCACAAAAGCAATATGTGCTAGATGCGCCGCTAGGCCCCCCACCAGCTCCTGATGCCCCTGACAAGGAAAAGAACGTCTATATAACTCGTCAGGAGGACCACAACTTAGTTCATTGCGGCATACTATATGGGCTAGAGACAGAACTTCAAAAACGTTTTGAAAATGGCAATGCCTTTGATACCATGGGAGAATTGAAAATGATTTTTGATACCCATGCTGCCGTAGAGAGTTATAATGCTACAGAAAAGTTCTTTAGCTGCATGATGGAGGAAAACATCTCCGTTAGTGAGCATGTACTCAAAATGTCTGGGTACGCCGATAAGCTTGTGTCCTTGGGAATAACGATTCCCATTGACTTAGGCATACATCGTGTTCTCCAATCTCTGCCACCTAGCTACAAGAGCTTCGTGATGAACTATAATATGCAGGGCATGAAGAAGTCTCTTCCCGAGCTTCTGTCAATGCTTAAGACTGCAGAAGTGGAGATTAGGAAAGAACATCAAGTGTTGATGATCAATAAGACCACCGGTTTCAAGAAGGACAATAAAGGCAAGCAGAAGGGAAAGAAGGGCGGCAAATCTGTTGCCGCGCCTAAAAAGAAACCCCGAGTTGGGCCTAAGTCTGACACCGAGTGCTACTATTGCAAGGGGACTGGCCATTGGAAGCGCAACTGCCCCAAGTATTTGGCGGACAAGAAGGCCGGCAAGGCAAACAAAGGTATATGTGATATACATGTTATTGATGTGTACTTGAATAGTACTCGCAGTAGCACCTGGGTATTTGATACGGGATCGGTTGCTAATATATTTAACTCGGTTCAGGGGCTGCGGAACAAGTGGCAACTAGCAAGGGATGAGGTCACGATGCGGGTCGGCAATGGATCAAGAGTTGATGTGATCGCCGTCGGAACGCTGCCTCTCCATATGCCGTCGGGATTAGTTATAAACCTGAATAATTGTTATTTGGTGCCTACACTGAGCATGAACATTGTATCCGGATCGTGTTTGATGCAAAGTGGTTATTCGTTTAAGTCTGAAAACAAGGGTTGTTCGATTTATATGAATAATATCTTTTATGGTCATGCACCTGTGTTGAATGGTTTATTTCTGTTGGATCTCGATAGTAGTATTACACATATTCATAATGTTGATGCTAAAAGGATTAAACTTGATAATGATATATCTACATATATGTGGCACTGCCGTCTAGGTCATATTGGCGTTAAACGCATGAAGAAACTCCATTCTGATGGACTTTTGGAATCACTTGATTTTGAATCATTTGATACATGTGAGCCATGCCTTATGGGCAAGATGACTAGAACACCGTTTTCCGGTTCAATGGAACGGGCGACAGATTTATTGGAAATCATACATACTGATGTGTGTGGACTAATGAGTGTGTCGGCGCGAGGTGGATATCATTATTTTGTTACTTTCACGGATGATTTGAGTAGATACGGGTATATATATTTGGTGAAACATAAGTCTGAAACCTTTGAAAGGTTCAAAGAATTTCAGAATGAAGTGGAAAATCATCGTAACAGAAAGATCAAATTTCTGTGGTCCGACCGTGGAGGAGAGTATCTTAGTTACGAGTTTAGCACACATATGAAAGACTATGGAATAGTTTCACAACTCACGCCTGCCGGAACACCACAACGTACTGGTGTGTCAGAATGTCGTAATCGTACTTTATTGGATATGGTTCGATCTATGATGTCTCTGACTGACTTGCCACTATCATTTTGGGGTTATGCACTGGAAACCGCTGCATTCACTTTAAATAGGGCACCATCTAAATCCGTTGAAAAGACACCGTATGAATTATGGTTTGGAAACAAACCTAAGCTGTCATTTCTTAAAGTTTGGGGATGCGATGTTTATGTGAAGAAACTTCAACCGGATAAACTCGAACCCAAAGCAGAAAAATGCGTCTTCATAGGATACCCTAAGGAAACGATTGGGTATACCTTCTATCACAGATCCGAGGGCAAGGTCTTTGTTGCCAAGAATGGATCCTTTCTTGAGAAGGAGTTTCTCGCGAAAGGTGTGAGTAGTCGGAAGGTAGAACTCGAAGAGGTTATTGAACCTTATCTTCATGAAATGGCGAGTAGCGCAGCTCCAGAAGTTGTTTCGGAGTTGACTTCACCTGATGAAGAGAGAGCCAATGATATTGATCATGAAACTCCGAAAGAGGACACTACCGAACCTTGCAGGTCAAGCAGGACACGTGCAGCTCCTGAACTATACGGCAATCTTGTTATGAATTTCATGATTGATGAAATAGATGACCCTGCGACGTATGAAGAAGCGATGATGAGCCCTGATTCCAACAAATGGCTAGAAGCCATGAAATCCGAGATGGAATCCATGTACGAAAACCAGGTTTGGACCTTGGTGGACTTACCTCACGATCGAAAGGCCGTTGAGAATAAATGGATTTTCAAAAGAAAAACTGATGCTGATGGTAATGTAACCATCTATAAGGCTCGACTTGTCGCAAAGGGGTTTCGACAAATTCAAGGAATTGACTACGATGAGACATTCTCTCCCGTAGCGATGCTTAAGTCAGTTAGGATTATGTTAGCAATTGCTGCAGATTTCGATTATGAAATATGGCAGATGGATGTCAAAACTGCGTTCCTCAATGGTAATATTGAAGAAGAATTGTATATGATACAACCTAAGGGTTTTGTCGATCCTAAGTATGCTGATAAGGTGTGCAAACTTCAGCGATCCATCTATGGACTGAAGCAAGCATCCCGGAGTTGGAATCTCCGCTTTGATGAGGTGATCAAAGAGTTTGGATTTGTCCAAACTAATGGAGAGGCTTATATTTACAAGAAAGTGAGTGGGAGCAATGTGGCATTTCTGATATTATATGTGGATGACATATTATTGATTGGAAATGATATAGATCTTTTAAACAGTGTTAAAAGTTATCTAAACAGCAAATTTTCGATGAAGGACCTTGGTGAATCTTCATATATATTAGGCATTAAAATCTATAGAGATAGATCAAGACGCCTAATTGGGCTATCGCAGAGTACATACCTTGATAAGATATTAAAGAAGTTTAATATGGACGGAAGTAAGAAGGGGTACTTACCTATGTTGCAAGGCAAGACATTGAGTAAGACTCAAAGTCCGGCTACGGCGGAAGAAAGAGAGATAATGGATAAGATCCCCTATGCCTCAGCCATAGCCTCTATAATGTATGCCATGCTATGTACAAGACCAGATGTGGCACATGCTATTAGTTTGACTAGTAGGTACCAATCTGATCCAGGTTCGGAACACTAGATAGCGGTCAAGAATATCCTTAAGTACTTGAGAAGAACTAAGGATATGTTTCTTGTATACGGAGGTGAAGAAGAGCTAGTCGCTATGTGTTATGTCGATGCTAGCTTTGACACGGATCCGGATGACTCTAAGTCTCAATCCGGATACGTATTTCTCTTGAACGGAGCAGCAGTTAGTTGGAGGAGCTCCAAACAACCTGTGGTGGCTGGATCAACGAGGGAGGCGGAATATGTTGCTGCTTCAGAAGCAGCGCAGGAAGCGGTTTGGATGAAAAAGTTCATTACGGAACTGGGTGTGGTTCCTAGTGCGTTGGACCCGATGGTGATCTATTGTGACAACAATGGAGCCATAGCCAACGCAAAGGAACCAAGGTCTCACAAGAATTCCAAGCATATTAAGCGCCGGTTTCACTCCATCCACGAGCATGTCAAGGATGGAGATATAAAGATTTGTAAAGTACACATGGACCTGAATGTAGCAGATCCGTTGACTAAAGTACTCCCTAGGGCAAAACATGATCAACACTAGAACTCCATGGGTGTTAGATTTATCACTATATAAACTAGATTATTGTCTCTAGTGCAAGTGGGAGACTGGAGGAAATATGCCCTGAAAGGCAATAATAAAGTTGTTATTATGTCTTCCTTGTATATGATAGATGTTTATTTTGCATGCTATAATTGTATTGATAGGAAACATCAATACATGTGTGTTTAATAAACAAAAAGGGTTCCTAGTTATGCCTCTCTTATAGACTAGCTTGTTGATTAACAAGACGATCAAGGTTTCCTGATCATGGACATTGGATGTTGTTAATAACAAGGTCACAGCATTTGTGAAATGATGTGATGAACATTCATCCGAAGTATAGTATTACGATCAAGTCATTATGTTTATATTGCTATAACATCATACGAAGTAATCTTTATCCTTAGACCATGAGATCATGTTAATTGCTAACACTTGAAGAGTATCTTGATAACATCAAACGTCACACCGTAACAGGGTGACTATAAAGATGGGTTCAGTACTACGAAGGTGTTATGTTGAGGCTCATGGATCAAGAGTGGAATTTTTCAATCCAGATGACGGATAGATATACTCTGGGCCCTCTCGGTGATATCACATTAGGATAGCTTGCAAGCAAGTGATGTGATCACTAGAATGTTATATCACGGGAACGAGAAAAGAGTGCATGTCGGTAACGAGATCAAACTAGGTATGGAGATACCGATGATCGAATCTCAGACATGTAATATATCGAGAGACAAAGGGATTTAGTTACAAGCGTTAAAGGTTCTCACGATCACAGGAGTCATCGTTGAATGTGTAGGAGTCAGTACGGATCTCCAGGTCCCGCTGCTGATTATTGATCGGAGAAGGGTCTCGATCGTGTCTACATTATTCGCGAACCGTAGGGTGGCACACTTAAGAGTTACCGGACACCATTTTGGAGCACATATGTTTCAGATGAAAGAATTGCAAAGCGCAGGAATTGTTTCAATAGAAACCGGAAATTGTTTCGGGTGAAATTGCAGAAGGTGTTTCTGCATGTGATATTGAAATATTGCAAGGGGCTATATGTGAATGTTTGTTAATTAAAGTAATTAACAAAATTCTGAATAAATTTAATAAAAAGAGTTTTATTAAATAAGAGAGCATTAAATTTGGGGAAATTTAATGCATTTAAAGTGGAGACTTTAAAAGGGAATGTGAAGAGGCATTTTAATGTGGAGGGGTTACCACCACATGAATGGGGGAGGTGAGGGGTCACCCCCCCCCATGTGCCGGCCATGGAGAGAGGGGGCACCCCCCCCCCCCCCCCTCCTCCTATAAAAGGCCACCCATTCCCTCCTTCATCCTCACACCTCCTTGTGAAGGATCTCTCTCCCCCTCTAGAATTATTCCCCCATGGTCTCGGATTAGTGAGATACATGTTCCCGGTGGCATTTCGTTTGGAAGGAGTTGCTGCTTCCGCTGGATCGCTGGAGCGAGGAGGTGGAGGTTGTCCGGTGGCTTGAACGTGTGTGCGAGTGCGGATGCGCTGCTGAGTTGCAGCGCTCGGACTTCCTCACGATCTTGAGATCGGCAAGTGTATGACTACATCAACCACGAGTTCCTACTCGTTAACAAAGCTCGTTGTCTTCGAGGGTAAGTTCTACATAGATGTATGTCCACCTGTTGCTCTGTATCTAGTAGATAGATCTTGGCGTATAGTTCTCATCGTAGGAAAATTTTTGTTTTCTATGCTACGGACCCAACACTTTAAAGAAAAAGTTAAAAGATGGCATGATAAGCGAATACTTAAGAGAGAATTTCATGTTGGTGAGAAAGTTCTATTGTATAGGTCTCCTCTCAGATTTTTTGCAGGAAAGCTACTGTCAAAATGGGAAGGACCCTTCATTATTGAAGAAGTGTACCGTTCGGGAGCAATAAAAATTTCTTCTTTAAAAGATAATACTACACAAGTAGTGAATGGGCAGCGACTCAAGCACTATATTGCTGGATATTCTTACAATGAAGATGTTGATGCCTTTTAAGTTATAACTCTAGAAAAATTTATCAAGGACCAAATTCAGAGACCTGTAGACTCCGTTTTTGAATAGGTAACAGTTCTGGTAAGAAAAGTTCCGCGAAAATACTATCCAACTATATTTTTGCAGTTTTTAGTCAATAAGGAAAGCTACGAAGCGAAAGAGGGGCGGAAACGGAGCCAGGGTGGCTCACACCACCCTATGGTGCGGGCCCACCCCTGGCCGCGCCACCAGGTGGTGTGGCCACTCCGGACTCCGTCTCCGACCCGTTTTCTCCCAGTACCTTCCTTTTGATGTGAAACTTCGTAATTTATAATGCCCCGGATCTCCTGAGGTTCGTATATCGTGTCTTCGTTTCGATCTGTTTCTGACAGGTAGAGTCCCAGATTTGGAGCCACAATGTTATCCTCTGGATCATCAAAGGGAGATTCCTTAGAAGATATCATCAACCCATACATGAGAGAGTTGAAGATTCATACCAAGGAGTTGTTGCTTGAAGATGGGGAAGTCCAGATAAAAGAGGTTCAAGGCCCTAAAGGTGAAGGAAGTCTAGAGGACGGGATGGAAGCACTAGAGAAAGAAGTCTTTATGTACAAGAAGATGGTGGAACGCGAAGTGGATATCATCCATAAGATTTGTTCCGAACTCATCACCGAGCACCAAAAGGAGACTGCCGAGCTCAAGGATGAAGTCCTCTCACTCCGCCAAACAACCAACAAACTGCAAGCACTGCTCTACGATGTTCAAAATCAAAACTGTGAGTACGAGGTTAGATTTAAACGCATAAGTGTTGCTGCAAGTTTCAGGATACTAGAGACCACAATGTCCTTCATTGATGGGGTGCCTTTACCCTGGAAGTCAGATGATGATGGGAGAATACCTCCACCGAAGGAGTAATTCGTCATCAGGTTTGACATCCCCTTGGTTTGTTCCAAGCTTGGGGGAGTGCCGTGGTATCACATCACTATCTTCTATCTTTTTACCTTTTTAGTAGAGTCATATCATGAATAGAGAAGTTATCATGTAGGATGGTTTGCATTATGGAAGTGTCCCCTCTCTCATTAGATATGTATCCCTTGGTGTGAGTTGCCGTTATGGAATATTAATGAGAAGTTCTATCATTTACTCTTTTACATATCTTATATTAGTTTTCAATTCGTGGTTATATGATTGATCTTGTTGTTAGTATTGGTATCACTTTGGGATCATTGAGTTAATTTAGTTAGTTTTGGCAAACCTGGCTCGGTCAGTAGCAACACTATTTTTGAGAGTTGAATGAAAAGATAAAAGTACTCTAAAGAAAAAAATAGTTTCACCATCTTTCTTTCTTGATTTGCTCATAAGTTTAGTATTCTCTAGTTAAGATCTTTTGTGCTTCCAAGGAAGATTGCATGTTTGTCTTTATCATTATATGTTTGTTTGCTTCCTTCAACTCTTATACTTTCTACCAAGCCTTGCTAGCCAAAAAACTTGTACTGAGAGGGAATACTTCTCATGCATCCACTTCCTTAAGCCAAAAACCATGCCATTTGTGTCCACCATACCTACCTATTAGCATTATTGATATTCCAAGTAAATTCTTGTTTTTATCTACCTTCCAAATTAAACTTGTTATGTGAAAATTAGTGATTAAAGCTCTCACGAACTTGATGGCACATTTTACTTTCTTGCACTTAATAAACTTGAACCATTGTGCTCACCTATGTTGCGTATATGCTTGCGCTTTGTAAGTTGTGAATTAGTAGAACCATGCTGTCATGGGGAATGCTTTCAACATTGCACTGGTACTTTGTACCTAGTTGATATCATGTTCTTTTGTCTATGGATGTCGTCGGTGTGAAATTAAAGGGGAGCTTGTAATTCCATGGAGTTATGCATGTGTGTTAGAGAAACGCCTGGGCCACTGGTCTAATCCATGCTGACATGGTGGAAACCTGCAGCGTAACCATAATGGGCATCTATGAAGCATTCTTCTTATAAAAAGAGTCTGATATTGAGAAAAAATAGAAAAAGAAAAAAAAGAGATTATGAAAAGAGGAAAGAGAGAAAAAAGCACCATATTCCCATGGTAAATAAGAAGATTGCTGAGATGCTTGTTGTCTGCTTGCCTTGTCATTTTGATATGGGGATTCTTCCATATCATCGGGCAAGGGGTACCCCATTGGCGGTTCTCTATGATGCACATATGCTTACAATGACAAGAACTTACTGGTGACTAAACTTGAGTATCATGAGGAGCGTCCCTCGTATTCAAGGGACATGAGATTCTCAATTTACAACTTGTCAAGCATATCCTCATATTTGATCATTTTAATCTTAATCACCTAAAGGTGCCTATGATAGGGGCAATGAGAGATGAAAGCTAATAAGTACCATAATTTTTGGGAGCTCTTTATGAAACTTGCAATCCCTGCTTCCCTCTGCGAAGGGCCTTTCTTTTACTTTTTAGTTGAGTCAGTAAACCTATTCCCTTCTATCTCAGCAAGTATTTTGAGTTGTTGTGTTTCATTCATTCATATGATGATTTATTCAATCATGTTTCTTATGTTCCTTGTTTTGCACATTGCTCTTATCTTGGTGATTACTACTTTGAAAGCTATCATTGAAAAACCAGTTATTTGTGAACTCCAGCAAATTATCAACTATTCTTCGACCAAGAGCTAAGTTTTCCATTACAAATTATGATTCACTTTATGTATCTTTATTGTGTGTCCTTTACTTATTGCAAGTTAAGTTATATAATAGTGAGTTGTCTTATATTATGATCTATGTATTGATGAATGTGATGCTTCTTGTCCGTATTCTTTTATCGACTCTTCACTCCATAAACCTGAGGTCATGTTTATTGAGCTCAGTTTCGCTTGGGGACAAGCGAAGTCTAAGCTTGGGGGGAGTTGATACGTCCATTTGGCATCACTATTCTATATCATAATTCACTATTATTCATTGATATATTTCATATTAAGAGGTGATACTTATGTTATTTCATCTGTTTTTGCATGGTTGATGACTTTTGGAGCATGGACCGCTGCAGTCAGGATTCTGATGGAAAAGGTGATGTTTGGAGGCAAAATTCGCGAAGGTCAGAAAATTTGGGAAAATATACGGAAATCCTATTTTTCCAGAAGACGAAGGAAGCCAGAAGGAGTGGAGATGGGCCACAGGGGGCCCACACCACCCCCTGCACGGGCAAACCTAGGCCGCGCCACCAGGTGGTGTGGCCGCCCTGGCCCACCTCTGGCTCTCCCCTCTGGCGTATATATTCCTCCCGAAACCCTAAGACTCTGGGAGCAACCACAGAAAGATTCCTCCGCCTCTATGGGGCGGAAAACACCGAGAGAGAAAGATCTCTCCGGCAGACAGATTTCTGCCGGGGGAATTCCTTCCCGGAGAGGGGAGATCATCGCCATAAACACCACCATCAAGCTGGACTTCATCGGGATCATCATCATCACCACCATCAGCACCCTCATCACCATCTCCATATTGCTATAACAATTGGGTTGAATCTTGCATAGTTCTTAGGGGAAACTTTCCCGGTGTTGATTACTCTTTGTAGTTGATGCTATGGAGTGAACCATTGAATTATTGATTATGTTCAGATTGTTATACATCATTATTCCATCTCTGATCATGATCCATATGATGTCTTGTGAGTAGTTTGTTTTGTTCTTGAGGACATGGGAGAAGTCATGTTGTTAGTAGTGGAGTTGTGTTGAGAAAGATTCAATAGTTTGATATTTAAGTTGTGGTGTACTTCTTCTAGTGGTGTCATGTGAACGTCGACTACATGACACTTCACCTATATGGGCCTAGGGGAATGCATTGTGTATTTGGCTACTAATCGTAGGGGTTGCCGGAGTGACAGAACCCTGAACCCCCGTTAGGAAACCATTACACAAGGGACGTAAGGGTCTTAGAGTTTAAAGTTGTGGGTAGGTTTCTACCTTAATTACTTTCTTGTACTTACGGATGTTTGCAAGGGGTATAATCACAAGTATGCATTAGTCCTAGGAAGGTCGGTACATTAGCATGGGTTCGCCCACACAACACTTAGCAAGCTAAAGAAGATTAATCAACTATATGAAGTGAAAGCACTTGATAGTCTTCTCATATGTCCTCGAGAACGTTTGGTCATCTTAAGTAATACAACCAGCTTGTCCTTTGCTGCATAAAGGATTGGGCCACTTGCTGCATTTATTCTTATTGTCTTTTATTTACTCGTACTTCGTTTACTTGCTTTATCAAAAACCCCTAAAATCCGTTTGCTAAGTATTTGCAGAGAATTCCTGATCCATACCACTAGCCAGCACCTTCTGTTCCTTGTTGGGTTCGACACTCTTACTTATCGAAAATACTGTGATACGCCCCCTATACTTGTGGGTCGTCACACTGCAGCTGCCCCCCTCTTGCCGGTCCGCCACCTACCACCGTCGGTCGCCGCCCCGACCCTCTCCTCGTCCGTGCAACAGAAGCCCCCACACCGGCCCTCACCCCTCGTCCACCTGCGATGGCGACTCACTCCCGGCTCGCTGCTTTGCAGACCGCCGCCCTCTGCCGTGGTCAGCCACCCTCTGATGCCCTCCACCACCGTATGCTGCCCGTAGGCTGATCTCACCATGCCCTCCTCCCAGTCGCCGCCGTTGGTAGGGGAAGTCCCCTGTTTTCTTTGCTTTTCTTTTAGTGATTGGTACTAAGACGTGAAATTAGTGTAGTTTATTTATAGTGACACTGATTAGGCATGAGCAAATGAATTTCAGTGTAGTTCATTTATAGTATATTTCCAGATTTGTGTTGTTTCATCTTATATTGTTCTCCTTTCATTCATTAACATGAAAAATGACTAGCAGTAGGTAAAGATGAACTTATAAATTGGTATTGTTGTTGGACTTGCTATTGTTCTTGTGTGATAGTCTGTTCTAATGCATGCTATGTGGTACGGTATGCATTCATTTCTATCTCATTTGAACTAAAAACTAGCATGCAAATGAAATTTAGGGGTGTTACAGACATTTCACCACTCAACCCATCAAACACGCCAAATGTCTAGAATCTAAAAAGAACAGAGGGGCAGCAGATTCTATTAGGTTCTCCCCACCACATCTTCTCCCTACAATTTCCCAAAATCCAGCTTCTCTGGAATCATAAGCTAAAAACAAGTCAGCCTTGATCAGGCTCATGTGGTGATGCATAGAATCTAAGGCTGGTATAGAGGATCTGGGTGCATATGTCGTCCCATGTGTAGGGTTCCCACCAGTGGAGGCAGGGTGCATTGTGGCGCTTTATGGTTTGACACGAGCGACCTTGAGAGATATGATTGACGCATTTTTAGAAGATTTCAACGCTATTTCTGCCGCTGTGGGGCCTGCTCATCCCCGAGCTTCCTTGCCCAGGCGTTGGACGCATATATGCATAAAATCATGCCCCATTTTTTGCTGATTTTGCCTATGTGATTAATATTCATACTTGCACCATTTGTGGTGTGGACTTGATCATTTCCATGGTGCTTGTCGTAGATGTGGAGCCTCTTTAGCTCACCGGTGATATGGTGGGTGGTACCGGTGTCCATGACCCAAGGATTGTTGTTGTCGTAGTTTCCATTGTTTTTGTAGGTGGTGTAGGGGTGGTCCTCGCCTTGGGGGTGAAGTCCTCATCATAAAATTACCATCAATCCTTGACTACATGGCCCATCACGTTGTAGAGATGGCATGGAGGGCGATTACTGTCGGCGTTGTCTTTGCCACTTCCACGACCATTGTTGTTGTAGGTGATGTGGTGACGACCGTTGTTGTTGGGTTAGCCTCCTTGGCCACCATTGCCACCAGCAGACTTGCCACGACTTTGTGTACCGTGTCCACCACCTCCACGACCACCGAAGCAGCCGCGACCACCGCGCATGGCAGCATTGGCAGAAGAATGCGAGGAATCGAACCTGTGAAGCATGTGCTGGCGGATCTCATTTGAAAGAAGTTGAGAATATAGTTTGCTCACCGTGATTGGTTTGGTCCAGGTGAGGATAGCAGCGATGAGCGAGTCATAGTTGGGCCGCGGAGGCTGGAGAGGGTGTAGGAGAACATGTCCTCATCTTCGAGAACCTTGCCGGCGGATACCATCTCGTTCTCTAGCGACTTAAACACGGCGATGTATTCAGCCGTGGTCTTGGTGCCCTTCTCCGCGTTGGCAAGGATGATGAGTGTTTTGATGGTGTACAAGACATTGATGCGGTGCACCTGGCATGCTAGGCCTAACTCGCTAACACCGCGATCAGGATCCAGGGGAGTGAATTCAGGACCCGGGCAACTCCATTCCTGTTCTACATGTGGACAGAACTGATTCGGCGCCAGAAGGACGAGATCGAGCTGGATAGCAGGTATGAGTACGACAAGTCGGCAACCACGAAAAAGGAGATAGTACAGCCTACAGGGTGACACGTCCCGTGGTCTGTGACACAACTTGTGCTCGCTATAGTTGGGTGCTGGGTATGGTTGTTTTGTTTGTGGCTTCCTGCTCTCAAAACAGACCATCGTATTTCGGCGAGCCTCCTTTGCATGATCCAGGGATTCCGGTCCCCTAAGAAGTTAAGAGAAGCATAGCAAGAAAGCTAACTGACACACTATAAAAGACCGGCAAACAGATACACTACAGGAACGGCACACTACGCCAAGGGCAAAAAGCCGTCGGCGTAGGCCAAAATGCCCTCGGCCTATGCTACGCCGACGGCTGCCCTTGGTGTAGCCTCCTCGACAAATCTCTTCCTCGGTGAAGGCACTTTTCCCCGTCGGCGTAGCTCTAGCCATCGGCGTATGCTACGCCGACGGCTTTGCTCTCGGCATAGCCCCGTTAGCATAATAAAGGTAGGTTGTAAAAAAATTAAAAAAAAATGATTTTTTTTTATTTTTTGTCAACTTTTTTAAATCTTTGAATTGTTTGAATCGTTCATCTCTCACCTGGAACATTTTTAACACTAATTACAGTTAATATTTGATCAAATTGCAGTCTTTAACAAACTTCCCACTAGGTCACCCATCCTAGCACTACTCCAGCTCCAGCACGCTTCCGTGAAGCAATTTGTCAATCCTATTAACTCTTATATCATTATGTCACATGTTTTTATTTTTTGAAACTACAAACACTTATTTAAGTAAACAACAATGAATAATTAAAAATATTACTGATTCAAATAAAAATACTATTGAATTCAAATAAAAAATACAATAATTTTACTTTTTGTATTTTTCTATTTAATATGAAATAATTAATATCTTTAAATCCATAAATCGGAATTTGATAAATAATATGTCTAAATTGATCAGAAAAATGAAAATAATCTAAATATGATATCCATATCAACTGATCACAAACCCTCCGTTTTTGAATTAGCTATTTGGTGGTTGCTTCATAAAATCCTCTTTTTTGCGTTCGGAAAATGGAAAATGATTTTTTGGTGCGACGAAAAGGAAAACTTCCTCCTACAATATTGTTCTCCATCCCAAGATACACATGTATATAAAATATGGGCACATTATCACAAACTATGTCTTGATTCTAGCCATAATATTGGTCATTTGACCCGAAAGCCAAAAAATCTCGAATGAGATGGGTCATTTTGTGAAGGTTTTTTCAGACATAATCAATATAACAAGTTTGATATTTTTTCTTGTAACTATGTCATATAATATGACATCACGCAAAGGTTTTACATTGTTTTGATCGTTTTTGAATTTTTTATACCCGTTTTAAACTATCGTCAAACTTTGTCGAACGGCGGCATGAAGATTTTTAGCTCGGGGCCGAGCCTCGCTAAACTTGCATTGGATCTTTGATAAAATAGCATATTGTGAACCTAAAAATGTTTTTTGTAAAAAAACATGAGCATCGGATCATGTACCTGTAGTTCATATCTGACCCACTTCCTACCGATTCGGCAGGAATTTGTCTTTTTCACCAGGGGTGGACGAAAAGGTTTCAGATCCCCCTATTGGGGAATTGTCCATATAAGGTGGTATTGTATTTTTGTAAAATGTGGTGGTAGCATTTTTAATTAGCCATTTGGTGGTTGCTTCACAAAACTCCCCCTTTTTTATGTTCGGAAAATGAAAAATGCCTTTTTGGTGCGACGAAAATGAAAACTTCCTCTTGCAACATTGTTCGCCATCCCATGATGCACATGTATGCACAATCCGGGCATATTATCACAAACTATGCCTTGATTCTAGCCATAACATTGGTCATTTGACCAGAAAGCCATGAAACCTCGAGTGAGATAGGTCATTTTGTTAAGGTTTTTTCAGACATAATCAATATAGAAGGTTTGATCTTTTTCCTTGTAACTATGTCACATAATATGACACCACGTGAAGGTTTTGCATTGTTTTGATCGATTTTGAATTTTTTATGCCTGTTTTAAACTATCGTCAAACTTTGTCGAACGGCGGGCATGAAGATTCTTAGCTCGGGGCCGAGCCTCGCTAAACTTGCATTGGATCTTTGATAAAATAGCATATTGTGAACCTAAAAATGATTTTTATAAAAAAACATGAGCATCAGATCATGTGTCTGTAGTTCATATCTGACCCACTTCCTACCGATTCGGCAGGAATTTATCTTTTTCACCAGGGGTAGACAGAAAGGTTTCAGATCCCCCTGTTGGGGCATTGTCCATATAAGGTGGTCTAATATTTTTTTTGAAATATGGTGATAGCATTTTGAATTAGCCATTTGGTGGTTGCTTCACAAAACTCCCCCTTTTTCTACTCGGAAAATGGAAAATGCTATTTTAGTGCGATAAAAATGAAAACTTCCTCCTGCAACATTGTTTGCCATCCAATTATGCACATGTATGCATAATATGAACATATTATCACAAACTATGCCTTGATTCTAGCCATAACATTGGTCATTTGACCCGAAAGCCAAGAAATCTCGAATGAGATAGGTCATTTTGTGAAGGTTTTTTTGAGACATAATCAATATACCAAATTTTATATTTTCCCTGTAACTATGTCACATAATATGACACCACACGAAGATTTCGTATTGTTTGGATCGTTTTTGAATTTCTTAAGTCCATTTTAAACTATATATAATATTTTATGTTTCACTTAAGTGTTATTTACAAATGTGTAATATTTGAGTGAAGATAGATAGATCTTATTTTTCTGCAAATTTTGATATATTATTTGTATTTTTCCAAATTAGAATGATTTATTTATGATTTTTCAAAGTTTAATGAGATAAAAGGAAAAATAGCTACGCCGAGGGTAGCCGTCGGCGTAGGCTACGCCGAGGGCAGTCGTCGGCGTAGCATAAGATACGCAGAGGGCAATTCTACGCCGACGGCCCCGACGTTTGGCCGTCGGCGTATTCATCCATTCCTGTAGTGATACTCCCTCGGTTTCAAAATATAAGATGTTTTAGTTTTGTGAAATGAGTGTATCTAGACTTTTTAATATATAGGTTCACTCCAAATTTAGATGAACCTACACACTAAAACAAGTCTAGATATATTTTTTTTACAAAACTAAAACATTTTATATTTTGAAAAACGGAGGGAGTACATATTAAAGTGCTCGGACGGTCCGGAACAGCTGGGAGCTAGTTTCACTTGGTTCCACTATTTCTTCTCGTATACACAGCTGAAGCACTAAACAAATAACCATATGGAAGCAGACTAGTTGGCTTGTAGTCTAAGACGAATCGCATATCAACCGATTGCTTGTTGCATACGTGTATATAAACAGATACCTAGAGAACTTCCCTGGCTTCTCACGTGAGACATACTTCAAGAACAATTCTCAACATGATATAACTGAAAAAAAATTATGTTTTAATATTTTTGACCAATTCCATATCGGAATGCACAGGCTTTAAACATAAAGCAACATTGATGGCTATGTAGCTAACGCAGGATCATCACATCAAAATTTAATAGTCCCTTATTACTATGCTGTATAGCTGCAAAAGCAAAAGGAAATCCCAAGTACAACCAGATCCTTTGTCAAAAAAAAAAGTACAACCACAGTGCAGCTAAGATAAATCACCATGCAGGGAAAATGCATCAAAAGAGGCAAGATAAAATTCAAAAGAAGATATAACTCTTGTTTTTGGAACCAAGAAAAAAGGCCAAACGAAAGGCCAAAAAGTACACTGAGTACAGGAGAAATACTGCCATAGAACCTCAGAAAAAACAAAAAGGAAACAAACGAACAAAAACAAAAACAAAAAAACAAAAGAGAAAACGACTGGCAGACAGGCCTCAAAACGACCAAAAAAAAACACGAAAACAAAACGACCCAGAACTGGCAGCAAAGAGCGCCTTGGCAGGGACTCCTAGATCTCTAAATTTCATGTAGACTAAAACGACCACAACTAGCTACTCTCTCCGTCTAGAAATATAAGACAATTTACCTTTATAAAATAAATGTATCTAAATGATTTTTGTATATAGATTTAGAGTGAACCTATACACTAAAAACATCTAGATAAATTTGTTTCACAAAATTAAAATGTCTTATATTTCTGAACGGAGGAAGTACATCCCATTCTTTTGCATCGTTTAAACAAATTTGGAAGACGTGTTTCTGGGAGATGTTGAGAGTGGGTAGCTTCTGGGAGAAGCCATCCTAGAAACCAAAAAGAAGTCCCACGTTTCTGTTCTAAAAACTCTTCTATTTCTTTCCTCTCCATATGCTCCAAGAGATACCCAAAACTCCATGAATTTTCCACAATTATTTGTCAGTACATCGTTGACACAGGTCATCAATTAGTTAATTATTTTCCCACCTATCATAAGTCCCTATATACCAAGAAGAACTACCTTTGCAGCTAAAAACAAATGTGATCGTATCCAAGTAATTAACATCGAGAAGAACTAAAACCTTGATGGCTATACACACAATCGACCGGTCAACATAAATATGGCTAGTATTTCTTTGTAAGAAGTAACCCTCTTTACATGTACTCGCTCCGTTTCAAAGTGTAAGATGTTTTAGCTTTGTGAAAAGAGTATATCTAGATCTTTTTAGTGTATAGTTTTATGTAGGTTTGAAGTGAACATACACACTAAAAAGGATCTAGATACACTCCCTCCACAAAACTAAAACATCTTATATTTTGAAACAGAGGGAGTACTCCAAAGGCTAATGGACCAAAATTACTTATTTGGTCGGCCGAAGGTATCACTCATTTGGTCGGCTCAGCGTATAAAAGGACAGAAGCACTGGCGGAGCTACGCCCTACGCCTAGGTCATGGGGGGGCCACCGCCCCTCCCCCCTAGAATTGGAGAAGTCTTTGAAGATTTTTTTTTATTTAGGGACTTAGAAGAGAGAAAATCTGACAGAAGAATATTAATTCCTTGCTATATGATCGTAAGGTAATGCACAATTGCATACATGGGGTCGGCTTAAATCTGCTACTACCTTCGTTCCACACTATAAGCTTTTTTAGAAAACTAACACAACTTGCTAAAAAGGCTTACATTTCGGAACGGAGGTAGTATATAGTAATAGCTACAAGTTTTTTCAGAATTAATTAGGAAAGAATGGACAAACTTGCTCACATGGTCGGCTGATGATGTTGAACACAAGAAAACTGAATCTGCTTTCTTGCGATTGCTACAACTTTCCTCACTATAAAAGAAGGCTATACCGTCGATTGAGAATGCTAAACCCATCTCAAGGCTTTTCATAAACACTCAGGAGTAGGGAATCACCTCTCCCAATTGCGATGAGTTACAATATGTTTGCCTCTTTAGCTATGTTGCTCTTGCACTTCTGTGCAATGACAGCTTTACACTTCAACAACACAACTGTGCCTAGTTGCAATGTCAATTTCCCACCCTACTTTCCACCGTCTGAAACGATCTCAATGTCGGTGTTATGCGTTGATCCAAGCTGCAACTTCACCACGGTGCAAGGAGCACTAGATGGTATTCCAGACAATAGTTCAAAGAGAACCATCCTGTGGATTAACAAGGGCACATACATGTAAGAAAGGAGTATTTTTTATTTCTTATGTTCTAGCATCATACGATTTCTAATACAAAGCATTATCTCTCTTAATTTTCAGTGCAAAAGTAACTGTCACCAAGCCTAACATCACATTTCAAGGTCAAGGGTTCAAGGAGACGATTCTTGTGTGCAACAACAAGGCAAAGACCTCAAAGGGCACCACCAAGAGTGCTTCTGTAGATATACGGGCAGCAGGCTTCATCGCCAAAAACATAAGTTTCAAGGTAAGTAAGCAATTAACATCATGTAGCTACTTATCCACAATGTCAACTTCTGCATTTGTGCTGCCTTAGAGCTCCTTTCACCCTTCTAAATAGTGTTTCACCTCAAGAACCGCATATTCAGAACAAAATTTACAAAAGTTACAGATTTTGGTTTGTAGGATTTGTTAGGCATTTTGAAGGATTCTAATCCTTGGATTTTCCCCCTACAATGCTCCTTGATTTGGACCATCGGATTGGGGTTACCAAATATATGTGACATGCATTTATAACCAGAATATGTAGTAGTTCATGTTACTACCTTTATAGTGGGTAGCAACATGTGTGTGGTATCATGCAAGGTCTAATATTTAATTAGGTTGTAGACTCATATTTTCTTGATAGTATGTGTGATGTTATGGTAACTAGCTAAGTTACCACCTCTCTCTCTTTCTTCATTAATTATCATGTCATGTCACCAATTTGCTAAGTTACCACTAAGTTATTTCCACTATGACTAGCCTAACAGTTTTAATGAGACTAACCGTTTTATCCCATATACACTTGTAGAATTGCGTATTAAATTGCATCTCAGGAGAACAACCCACCGGAGACAAGATTGTGAATGTTGCAATCACAGCGCAAGCCCGGGAGTTTGCGACAAACAACACAAGTTTCTCTTTTGTAAATTGCATCATTAAAGGTAACAGTCAAATATTACTCGGAAGGGCTTATCGACCGTACTCCCGCGTTGTCTTCGCCCACACTTACATGCCCAGTGTTGTAGCCCCTAAAGGTTGGAGCGACAGGTCAAATGACCGGTACAAATCTGTCAAATCACCTTTCATTGTTATTATTAGGACGTACTAATAGTTGTTACACTCATTTATTTTTACTCACATGTACAACATCAAAAGGTATTAATATTTATTATATCCATTTATCAGCACTGTATTCTACGGAGAATATATGTGTACCGGAGAAGGTGCCAATCGTACACATCGAGCTCCATATTCTGTAAATCTCAGTGATGAACAAGTCAAGCCTTACTTGAACTCATTCTACTTGGATGGAGAAAATTGGCTGAAGCCATTTACTGATTCACTGGTCACTCCATGAAACACACGCCCTATGGACAAGGAATAATTGCATCTACCAAGAAGGAAGTAGTTGAACCAGTTGTCCTACTTTGTAAATGATCCCCTCTTGATTTTATCTTCTCTAAATGTAAATATTTCTTGTACTAGTGGGTTGCATGTCAACGATTATAACTTGTTTGTTTACAACTTTTTATTGAGGACCATACCATATTTCTTTTGCACCATATTTTGAACAACATAAATATGTTTGGTGATTAATAAAACCAGCGATGATTGTCTTTCCTTACAGAACAACTTTTGATTGCGTTTACAAATCAGTTTTATTAAATCCACCATCAAATCCATCTTCCTATAGTATACTTATTTTGTATCATAGATATTAATATGTTCTTCTATATATAACTTTGGTCAAACTTTAGAAAGTTTCTGTACGACAAAGCTAACTTGAAATGGAGGGACATTAGTAGAAACCGGGCCAATTGCACCGGTTTTTAAATCCCATTTGCACCGGTTGTGCAACCGGTGCAAAGGAATCGGGACTAAAGGTCCAACCCTTTAGAACCGGTTGTGCTGCGAACCGGTGTTAAAGAGACTCTACGTGGGCGCCTCTGGCTCGGCTGGTCTGAGGACCTTTAGCACCGGTTCGTAAATGGTGACCACGTGGCGAGCCATGGGCGTGGCTGCGGGTTCTGCCGCGGCAGAGATTTGGGAACACGTTGACGCACACACATACATCAAATCATTATATTACACAAAATCACCATTAATATAGAGATCGAAGTGACCTCTTTCATCGTACTTGGTCGGACTTACATAATGGTACACGCGTTCATACATATAAACAATATAATTTCTATTACAATTCCTGTTGTCCAAAATTGTAGGACTTATGGTATTCTCCGGCTGGGTCTATAACCTGATTAAGTAGGAATCCCGCCAGTTCCTCTTAAATTGCTTGTACACACTCGGTTGCTAGAAGCCCGTCCCGCAATCTTTCCATCTAATTTAAAGAAGGGGGTCAATATATATGAATGAAACTCAACACACAATTGATGGTAATAAAATAAAATTATGAGAATATTGTTTACATACATAAATTTGATTTATAATACGATCGCCCTTCTCACAGGTCATCTGGCGAATGAACTCGCAACGTAAAATTCACATGAATTATCCCCGTCTTCCTGTTTTAAGCATTTTACGAGAACAGAGTTTAATCAAAATAATAATCAAGGATGATAATGGCATTAAAACTAGAATCAAAGAGATGCGTGAACCTAGCTAGCAGTACTTACCGATATATGTTCAAATTGAAGCTCCGGTTCCCACGCACCTAGAGCCCTCTTCGTGAACCGTTTCCATGCACTGCCCGGCAACGAAAATGAAGAAAGGAGTTATTAATTACTTGATAGGAAATGAACGAAAGTTGCCGATAAAGTGTTATAATGATTGAAATTATCTCTGGAGCATATCATGCATGCCCTCCCACGTCTCAAGGGGTTTACGTTTCGAGTCTATGACTTTTACTAGTCCCTGGTTAGGGGTTATGATTAAGAGAATAAAATGGAAGCTACGCACACGCATAACTTATCAACTACACTTAACATCAAGCAAGTGCAATAGAATATGTACAAAACAATAACACTCACTAGTAGTTGTAAGGAAATATTATTTTCATTTTGGTTTCATTAAACCTTAACGCATGTACCAAGTTATCCTCCGCGTCCTTCGTATAGTTATGGAGATTATGTTCATTCACGGTATATGGGTCAAGAAACCCAATGTCATAGATTATTCATCCTTTCTTGCATTCGAGAATCTTCAATCTGCATAATTAATACAGTGATGAGTACATATATGTAATGCACGAGTTGAGATAGAGAATATTTAAATACAAAATTAATACTTACAGACAATAGACATTGACGATAGATTTGTCGAGGGCATTTTGATTGTAGATCTGGAATAATTCACTAAATTTGATGTTTATCCCATCATCTCCATGCCCGTAATGATCCGGTTTAAGTCCCAGTATGATCCAGTTCGTCCTATCCTTACAGGCTTGCACGTACCACCGATGCAACTTTCGCAATTGTGTTGGTAGATGCGGGATCTGCTCAGATCTGACGAGAGAGTCCCCGTACTTGTATTGGTATTCTACTTGATCACCCACGGGGAATTTAACCCGGCTTAAGTACTCAGGAATACTCATACCAAAAGCTTCGGCTTCATCTTTGTATAGTTATACCATCTCCGGATCCAAGCACTCGATGGGATACACTTGTAGCGTGGGGCACGAGTTTTTCTATTCTCCGAGTTGGGGAACTGATTTCCCTTTTGCACTACTACTTCTCGACCGCTCTTTTGATGCCTTATGTGACTTGAGAATAAAGCGGTCATAGTCTAATATAAGCCTTGGCTCAGGTTTTGATAGGGTCTTCAGCATTTTTAATATTTTTTCCTTCTCTATAGGCGGCTCAACGGGCTTCTTCTTCCTTCCAAGGAACTGTTTCACTTCTTCCTGTACCTTCACCGCATTTTCTTCTAGCGTACAGTGGTAAGGTCTCTTGGGAGGAAGCTTAGGTACTTTTGGGAGGGGCTCCGGTCAACGGCTGGGTGATCGGTTAAGACTCATCATTGACAGAGCTGTGCTGGTATGCTTCCGCTTTTGGCTCTCAGCCTTAGTGGACGGCGACGGTGGCGGAGACTGCTGATGCAGAGGAGGAGAAGGCTGACGCAGCGGAGTAGACTGACACAGCGGTGGAGTAGGCTGACGTGGCGGCGGAGTAGGCTGACGCGCTGGAGACGGGTGAGGAGACGGAGATGGCTAACGCTATGGAGACGGGTGACGCACTAGAGACCTTGGCGTCCAATTTGGAAGCACAATGTATTCCTTTGGCCATAGAACGGTGGTGTTTATGATATCTCCCAGCACAAGCAAATCCTCTTCACCGGTAGGGTATTCAAGCGCTAGCTGCTCAAACCCGCTCGTAACTTGATCAACCCCGGCAACAGCATAGCCTTGTGGAATCGGTCTGCAATGGTAAGTTGGCATGCACGTGGGTAAGGCATAGCTGACCGCCGCCTTCACGCTTAAGTTCAGAACCTTCACATGTAGCTCGCAGGGTGTCGTGCTCGTGATATCATCCTCTGGGTACCGAAGAGCCACTTCATCATCACCACCTGGCTACTCGGTGGAAGCCTGATACATTGCAAATGTATCTATAATTTTTTATGTTTCATGCTTAGTTTTATCCACTTTCTTGTGTTTTGTTCTAACTTTGGAGTACTTTTATTATGATTTCTTGGACTAACCTCCAGTTGCCTGTTTTCTGTTGTTTTTGGTTCTAGAAAAGTCAGAAAATGAATATTCTCGAAATTGGACGGGACAAAAGCCAAAGTGCCTATTTTTTCGGAAGGGATCAAGTGCCAGAATACGAGACGGAGAGGGGCCAGGGGCCGGCCACACCACCTGGCCGTGCGGCCAGGCCTGGCCCGCGCCAGGGGGTGGTCTGGCCGACCCCAGCACCCCCTCGGCCTCTCCTTCCGCCTATAAGTTGCCCTCGGGACAAAAACCCTAAGTACCCGATCAAAAATCCACGAAAGAGTCTGTAGCCGCCGTCATCTCCATCCCTAGATCGGGAGGGATCTGAAGCTCTTCCCGGCACCCTGCCGGAGAGGGGAATTCACCCTGGAGGCCTTCTTCATCATCATGCAAGCCTCCAGTGTGATGCGTGAGTAGTTCATCATTGGACTACGGATCCATGTAGTAGCTAGATGGCTGGTTTCTCCTCCTTTGTGCTTTCATGTTTAGATCTTGTGAGCTCCGTTCATGATTAAGATCATCTATTTGTAATCCATACATGTTGTGTTTGCGGGGATCCGATGGATATTGAGATGCTATTTCAGATTCATTATTGATTGTATCATGTCTTTGTTATTTGAGATCTTGCATGCTTTCCGTTGTTAGTAGCTATCTTGGCCAAGTAGATGCTAGCAACTCCAAGAGTTAGTATTTATGCTCGATAGTGGGTTCATGTCTCTGGTAATCTGGGGAAGTGATAGAAATCTCTAAGGTACTAGATGTGATGTTGCTACTAGGGAGAAAACAACGATCCTTTGTTCATAGAACAATCGTATTGTTTACTTTACACACAGTTCGTAAAGCAATAATTTTTTGCTTGCAACTTAATACTGGAGGGGGTTCGGATGATAACCTGAAGGTGGATTATTAGTCATAGATGCAGTTGGATGGCGGTCTATGTATTATATTGTAATGCCCAATCAAGTCTCAAAGGAGTCAAGATGATTAGTATATGCATGTATTGCTTTCTCGGTGTTTGTCAATTGCTCCGCTGTAATTTGTTCACCCAGCATGTTATCTATCTAAGGAGAGCCACCTCTAGTGAACTGTGGATCCCGGTCTTTTTCTTTACATACAATCTATAATCTTTTACTACTTTGTGTTTACTTTCTGCAAACTTTTACTTCTTCCCATTCGATACGTTTAATCCTTTGTTTTCCACAAAACACGGTGAGATTAACAATCTCATCGCAACTTGGGGACAAAGTTCTGTGGTTGTGTTGTGCAGGTCTCCACGTTGCTATTAGCACCGGTAGTGCGCCCTGCCAAAGCTCAACTAGTAACACCTTTGAGGTGTTTCCTTGCTCCTACTGGTTCGATTAAACCTTGGTTTCATAACTGAGGGAAACTTGCTGCTGTGCTCATCATACCTTCCTCTTAGGGTTCCCAACGAGTTTTACATCAACACCACGCACCAAGCACTTTTCTGGGCACCATGTATTGAGCCATCAAAGCCACGCTGCTTTTTTGCTGAGATGGTGGGCCGGTAGCATCGGGAGCAGCTTCTATCTGCAGTCGAGATGAGCCGGTGGTACCTTGCTGGCTAAGTTGGGCTATTAACTCCCGTTGCTGCCTTAGTTCGTCTTCTATCTTAGCCAAGCTGTCTGGCTCCCTTTCCTTTTTCCTCTGACGGCTTCTATCTGGATATTTCTTCCTTTCGGGTGGAAACCCATATTTCCACGGTTTGGAGCCTTTTGTGCTTTGTGTTCGTCCAAAGTGTTCAGAATTCCCAAGGACGCGTGTGAGCTTGTCCTCTCTTTCGGGGCGGAACCTCCCCTCTTCAACCTCCTTGTAAACCTTTCTAAAGGAAACGATGGGAAGTGGGCTTTCCTTATGTCTTCTATTATAAACACACTTCTCTTTCGAGTCCAACGTGCCCCCATGCCCATAAAACCAATCCCTTGCCCGATTGTTCTATTTTAGTATCTCTGGCTCGATCCCTTTAGCAATTAGATCATCCTCCCATTTCTTCCACTTTAGCTTGCCAGACCTGTAGCCTCCTTGCCCCATAGTATGGTGATACAACTTTTTAGTAGCATTTTTCTTATTTATTGCTGACCTTTTCTTAGCTTCCTCCGATGTCTTGTACCGCACAAAATCAGCCCACTGGTCTCGTATCTTCAAATAGGCTCCTTTAAACTCCGGACTCTTCTTTTTCTGCACAAAATCGTTGTCCAATCTTTTCTTCCAGTTGTTGAACATTGTTGCCATCTTCAAAAGAGCCCACTTCTTGACTTTTCGCTCGATGGTATTCAAATCAGGATCCTCCTGATCTAGAACATCCTCTTCATCAGGATCCTCCTCTGGCGCCGGCGGGGTGAAATTTACCATGAGCATTCTTCAAAGGTTATCTTTGGCTCTCTTGTCCACATAACTAACTCCTGCTTTTGGCTTCTTTCATTCTTGCACGGTGATCGGGATGTTGTCCCTAACAACAACTCCCATCTTGCACGGTGATCGGGGAATATGCCTCCACGTATGTCCTGACAACCAACTTCACAGGAGGATCAATTGACATCATGCCGCACCGATGTCATGAAACCAACCCACCTCCCCTCCTCGCTGGCGATCTCCACCAACAAGCCGACGATCTTCTCCCTGTAGCCGGCGATCTTGAATCCCTCTAGGCGTTCTGATCATGGACGTGCTGCTTTTGTGGGATTTCTCACCAGGCAGAGCCGTGGCGGCTCAGGTGCGTAGGCGTTTTCATTCTACGGTTCATTTCTCGACGTCCTCTTCGGCCAAGGAATTCTTTTTGGTCGTCTCTTTCTCCTATGCTTTTTTTTGATCTTACGGAAGAATCAGTGGCTTTGGCTCTGAACTGTTGTCTAGACGGAGATACTCTGGGTTTCCGTGTCGTCAAGCTCAGCGACCAGCGTTTTCGGTTCTCTGGCCTTCAATAAGGTCGGGCATTATATCTATTCTTTGAGAGAACGTTCATGGCCAGATTTTCATTGTCGTTTCAGTTTGTTTCGTGGAGATCCTTTTGCCCCATGTTTTCTGGATATTATCAGAGGAAAAGAGCCTATATTGGATTCTTCATGGACGATGGTGGCTAAAAATCCGCGACGTGATTTTACAGGCATGGCTTCGTTTCCTGGGTCGTCTGTTCATTCTATGGCAGTTCATTCATCTTTGGATTTTCTGAAGCCAAGTGCTCCGTCAGATATATCACCGGAATTGCTCAAGTTTGGTTTTCTCTCGCCGCCGTATAATCGCCGGGAAGTTTCTCAGGCCGATCCGTTATTTTCGGATATGCATAACGTTCAGAAGGCAACAGTTTCTTTGGAAACTTTGAAATTAGGCAGTCTAGTCTTTGCCGTTGCGGCTAATCCGCCTGCGACATGTAACAGAAAATTAATTTGCCGCGGTTCAAACTTTCACGTCAAAGATATGTTGGATCAGGATTTGCCTATGACTTCGCGTGATTTTTTTGGTCATATGCTTGATTTAAGGCAGGCTCGCTATTCAGATGCTGAAATTATGGAGGCAATAAATATCTCGGCAATTCCTTCCGTTGCCTGGGTCAAAGATATTATGCATCGGCCCAAAACTGCTTTGTCGAAACCTATATCCAAGGATGGAAAGATAAATCCAATTACTAAATAGGTCCCTACTTTCTGCTCTAAATGCTTGGGCAATGGTCACAGGGCTAATGGATGTGTTGTTGGACTGCGCTGCAAACTCTGTAAGCATATTGGCCATATTGCTCGAGCTTGTACTGAACGGAATAAACAATCTTATCGCCAAGTTTGGAAGGTTAAGGCTTACATGGAAACGGCTAAGGGTAATTCCTATGATTCGCGTGCACTGTTCACAACTGACGTTCTGCCTAGTGATTCTGCTCTAAGGGTGTTTCAAGGTGACGCCACTTTTCTGTCAGTTGAGGTCAATGCTAGGACGTATGCTTCTTCTGTACCTATGGCGGAAAATGGTGTAGAGGAACCTATTGTCCCGGATACTAATATGACTGATCCTACTGTGATTCCCTCTCCTTCGGCTGATGAATATCCACCTGCTGAAATGCTCAGGTTTCAGTCGATTATCTACTTCTTTAATGATATTTATAAGAAGGTTCTTTGTCTGCCTGAGACTGTCCCACAGTCCCCTCTCTCCACTGATCCTTCCCCACCTCTCGCCGGAGCAGCTCGAGCAGCCAACCGCCGGAATTTCGCCGGAGATAGCCGCAGCAGAGGAGGAGACGCCCCCGTCGATTTCGTCCACCCCCGGAGCTGCCACGACTTCGCTTGAGCCCGCCGTCGTCTCCTCGTTCGTTTGCCCGCCTCGCCGCACTCGCTGGAACCCCGGTACGGCCCCACTGCATCCCCACTGAGCCGTTAGGGTTCTACCTCGCCGGTGACAAGTCCGTCGTCGATGATAAGCCCCCAGTCGTAGATGCTAGCTCTAATCCTACAGTCCACAATGCACCGTAACGCTTCGCGTTTAATGAGCCACTGACAAGCGGGACCCCCTTGTCAGCAGTCCTCAGCGCCGCGGAGTGAAACTGGGTCGGCTCGTTAGTATTCCCGCGCAAATCTAAATTTTTCTTTTTAGACTTAAACTTAGTTTTGTCCATTAGTTTGAATATCAATTCAGGGAGTTCTACAAATCTAAATTGAGTGATTCCAATTTTGTTGGAAAGGTAATAAAAATATCTATCCAAGCCCGTTGGATTTAAATCAATTAGAGTTAGAGATATCTCCTAGCAAAAATAACAAGATAGAAGCTTTTTCACATTCAAACATTTTTCTAAAATCAACCATAATAGCTTTGAAGTTGATTCCAACTCTCAAAAATCAAATTTGAATATACCTATCTAAATATATAATAATATTAAGGTTTGCATGCAGTGAATTTGGACTAGTACCAAAATAATGCTATATAGGCATTTCTAGTCACTTTAAATCATTAAATATTAATCTTAGACTTTATAAATGGTGATCCAACATTTAATTCACATTATCATGCATTAGAATATGTGGTGATGACATGTGTCCACATTATCCCATATTTTAATTGGAGAATATTAAATCTTAGTAATTTCAATGAGTAGAAATTACTTTTCTCAAATAAAATAAATGAAACTAGTTCATTAAACCTTGTGATGTTGTGATGATACTAGATCATCAAATATGTGCTTTAGTGTGCTAAGTAGACTAGTTAAGCATTGTTTGGTGATTGTGTATTCCGTATGTATTTATAGACGATAGTACCGACCAAGTCTACAAGGAGGAGGAGTTCTACCAAGAAGAGGAGGAAAAGAATTTGAACCACTGCACTAATCAAGGCAAGCTATTATTGGCAAGCTAATACTTGCAAGCCATCACTACATGCAATATAACCTAACCAAGATGCAATAGGCATGCTTTGGTTATACCCTTTGACTTATACCTACTCCAAGTTTTATTTACAAGCTTTACCTTCTTTACTTTACCAAAGTTTCTTACTTGTTTATAGATAGCATAAAGAGTATAAAACTTGACCTATCTAGTTAGACTTAGATGTCATTCTATGGCATGAGATTGACATTAGTATCTCCCATTAGTGAACACTCTTAACTTAGTAGCTTAGTGCTAAACCAAAAACTTGATCCCTTTAGATGGGAATTCTTGGTGAAAATGACTTGTGAAAACCTTGGAATGATGAGTCCTTCCATTGAGATGTTTTGACATGTGTTGAGAAACACAGATGGTTTATGATGAGGATGAAAATGTTGAGGCATGAGCCTTAGCCATTTTATAAAAACTGATGGTTGGGTTTGGATGCGATACCATTCCAATTTTACCGTATAACCACAATACCTGAATTGGATAAGGCTTAGCTGGAAGTTTATATGCATTAGTATTAGTTCCCTCGCGGAAGAGGTTTGAGCTGAGGCTACCTCTTAATGTTGTCCACCTATGCAGTGCCCAGGATGGCAGATGGCCATGGCTGGGAGACCAAGCTCATAGGAGAGGTGCTTATACTACAGTGTGTAAAGGAAAGGTTATGTTTGATTATATGCATACTAAGTATGATGATTCATGGTTATCTCTGACAGATGTATCGGATTTTGTGGTGAAAGTGTACCACCTCTGCAGAGTGTCAAACTATTCGAATAGCCGTGTCCGCGGTTATGGACAGTTGGAGTGGCCATACTGTTCTGTTGTCAGATGTTTTCAAAATGACTTATGAAATGAATTATGACATGACTTGACCACAATAGAGTTGTGACTATGATAACTAAGTTCCCACTTAGGTGATTTAGAACTTTATTTTATCTTTCTTTGTTTCTGAACTCAGCTGAGGTTTCAAACTTAACTTTACAAATAAACTTAGAACTTAGCTTTCCTACTAGAACTACCTTACTTGTTAGTGATAGTTTGCGAGTACTTAAAGAGTAATCATGGCTTTGTCCCTGGCTATTCCCGTGGCCAGACTATGAGGAGGACTACCAGGAGGAAGGATAGCAGGATGGCTACGACAACTAGCATCATCTCCCATCGTCAGCATTGCATGTGACCCTGAAGATGGACCCCACCGCTACGCTATTTATTCCGCTACTTGTTTGTATTAAGACTGGATCATGAGATCCTTTATTTGTGTAAGACCTTATTATGCTTTATAATGGATGATGTACTGTGATATCCAATCTGTTATGTCTCGCAAAAATGGTAATCCTGGGATTGTGATGTATGGCATAACAGGCATCTGGGATTAAAAATCCGGGTGTTGACAAAGTGTCCTTCTCTAGGTAGTAGCGGGCCCAGAAAAATTGTCTAAGCTGCAAGTCCGTGATTTTAAGCCAAGGGTTGTCTTTACCAAGGCATTCAAGCTCAGCGTCCTCCTTGTCCCAAATGGCCTGTTTCCCCTGTAACCTCCGCTTCCAAGGTGGTGGTTACCTATGTTCTGTTCCCGCATAGTCCTGCCCCAGTTAGTCCAATGTATAGCATCAGCGGTAGCTATATCCTCCTTGAATATCTTAAACTCCTCTTCGTCAACCATCGGATTTTTCTTACTAATAACCTCCCATCTTTCCCTTTGTCAATGCTATTCTTCACCCTGGTTTTCCAGCTGCTCAAGGAGTTGCTCATCTTCGTGAGGGCTAGTTTGTTCACCAGGTTCTTTCTCTCCAGGTTTCTAAACCGTTCTGGGAATCTGTATCGCCTGTGAAGCTTCTTAAGGAGGTTATCGAATAAAGCTGCATTGTCAGCATGTCTAATGTACTTCGTGTTGATCGACATGCTTTCCCGGACGATGCACCCGAGTTGTAGGCCATACCCTTTGACAATCGCCTCTAGCGCAATGGGTAGGCCACTTTCTGTGACCTCAGTGAACTCATCGCAGACGGTGGTGAGCACTGGCACCTTCTGATCCTTCTTTTCCTTCTTCTTCTTCTTCTTCTTCTTTTGAGAAGCGGCCGGGTTGCCGCTACCGCCATCCGTGCGGGCGCCACCATCGGTGGTGTCATCCTCTTCGCCGCCGCCTTCACTAGTTCCATCGTAGTCGTCTTCGTCCCCCTTGTAATCAGGATCTCCTCCCTCATTGCCCCTAGCAGCTCTGGTGACAGTCGCCTCCTCCTCCGGTGGTGATGTCATCCTCATCGCCTCCTCCTCCTCCTCCTGTTGGGACCCCCGCCAGAATGACTCATTGGCCTGTCTAGCTTGTTCTTCGATGCTCATGTGGTTAGAAGGGCCGGCCTCGTTGTTGCCCGACATGTTTGCACTACTCTATTAAAAAGAGGCAAAAAGTTAGCACAAATCTCGGCCGAAAAATTCGGCATTACCTTTGCTAATTTTTTGACCTAGGAGTGCCCATTTCTCAACCGAAACGGAAGTGAATCGACACTTCGGGAGAAATGGGAAACTCAAATGAAATCCCTGCAAGACAAAAAACCACATCCCCATATTGACAGCCCCATCCCCATTGACAACCCAAATCATCAATTTGCTACTAGCACTTGTCGCACATATATGACAACATCATATATGACAACACCATTTCTTATGACAGCACCATATATGACAGCACCATTTCTTATGACATCACATATATGACAACACCATATATGACAACACATATATGACAACACCATTTCACTAGAAGGATGAAGTAACAAGCTACAAAGAGCTGCAGGTAAAAATTCCTTAAGAGCATAAACCTAATGTACAATTAAGTAACAAGCTAGAAGGATCAGATCATGTATGCACATGATCTAGTGAACACAAGCAACCAAAACCTACTGTACAATTAGGCATATATGACTGAGAATAACATTTTCTAGACCTGATATTATTCGCCCATAGTTGAAGGCATCTCATTGAATGGAGAGATAACTGCAACTTAACAGAATTTCTTAAGATGAGAAAGTAATCACAAACACACAGACAAATAGAACTTTCGTATTTACCCGAGAAACTAACCAGAAGCTTTTGCTTATCCCTAGCATACTACTTGATGGCCAAGCACTAGTTCTTCTTGAATTGGACAGAAGAAACAAGTCAATTTTTGAGCTACTGGTCAATATTTGAACTACAAAATAGTGTCATTGTGAGTATCGCCTTTTTGTAGTAGGACATGCATATGTAAGTGTGTCCCAAGTTCAAAATACCATCTGGCCTAATCTGATACAACATTTGAAAACCTCAAGACACCCGTAATATATGTCTTCAATTATGAATTCTATACTCGCAACTACAGTTCAATGATCAGGTATAGAGGCCTCCTAAATAGCCCAGAATCTTCCTAACAATGAGATGCTCTCTCTCTCTGAGTCGTGACCAAGATCTAGTTTTTGATACTGGATATGGTTATATCCTAGACAACGGCCCAGCCTTCCATTCATAATTAAGCTGAGACATTCTGGTATTACATGTAGCAAGATAATTAAGCATCAATTCTGTTGTTACATACTTGCAATGGAACACAGGTTAAAATAGGAGCAAAGCATCAATTGATTAGTGGATCACACCAAATCTCACTCTCCTGCCAAAGATCGGAACGAAACAAACCAAAATTCGTCACTTCCAATCAAATAGTGAAACCCTGTGACAGCAGGTTCAGAGCATAGCAAATGCCCCCAGCACAAGTTTCCAATGCATGTTAATTGAGACATGGGTCAATCTTCTTCCACCGAATTCAACTAATTAATAATATTTTGGGATATTGTACAATCCCAACAGATTTCTCTTAATGCGTTTACGACAGTGCTAAGAGAGTTTACGACAGTGCTAAGAGACATTATGAATAGTGTCCAAAAGGAGAGGTCTCTACTATTAAGACATTCTCAAGAATGTCTCCTACAATGCCTTTACAACAGACTAAGACACATTTTAGAGAATGTCTCAGGTAAATGTCTCTATGGCTAAGGAATTCTATAAAATGTCCCTGTTAATGCTTCTATAAAAATGTCCTCTGAACTCTAAATATAGGTAATGGAAACACTAAATCCACTATCAAATACACTTTGAATTCAATCATGTTTAAGTAATCAATTTAGAGTTCAGAGGGGGGGACGAACCGTGCGCGCTGCTGCTACGGTGGTCGATGACGACGTGGGTGGCAGGCTCCGGCACGGTGGTGGCGGGCTCCTCCTGTTGCGGACGAGCTCCGGTGCGGCGATGGCGGGCTCCTCCTATTGCGGACGGGCTCCAGCGCGACACTGGCGGGCTTCGGCGAGGTGCCCTTCTCCTCCTCCTTCTGTTGCGGACGGGCTCTAGCGGCTCCTCCTCCACGGGTTCGTCGGGCGGTGCTAGGGCTCCGGGGTGGCGGTAGCTGCAGGGCTCCGGCGACGAGGACAACGCTAGGGTTTGCACGCGGGCAACGACAGAGAAGGGAATTTGGATAAGTGTTGGATCGAGAGAAAGAAGCAGGGGGATTAGGGGAGAGGCCGAACCGTCTATTTGGCTAAGTGTGAAAGTTCTATGGCGGAACTTCTGTGGCGCATTCTGTGGGAATGCAGCACAGAACTTTTGGACATAGTCCAAAAAAGCGTGGATTCTGTAGTATGACAAGATCGCATACTTGTCCTAGTGGTCTTGCTCATCGCTAGCTCTCACCTGGGGCAGCTAGGTTCAAATCCTGGCTGTCTCACACTTTTTTCCCTTTTTAAAATATTTTTAATTACACACATATGCATATTTATTTTAAAAAAGCAAGAACATATACATACATGCATATTTATTCAAAAAAACCTCCTGAATCATATATATGTGTGTGTGTGCTTATCACGCAGAAATGTGAATTTGTATACCCACACGAATATCACATTATACCCACACGAATTAATACACCAAAAACCACACAATTGCTAGCGTCTCTTCACAATCTTCTTGCCTTTTTCGTTGCGGTTGAATACTTTAGCCCGTGCACTTTGAGATTCCTTCTTGTGAATGGACAACCTTTAGTAGGTAGTGTGGTCTTCCTTCTTACTTTAGTAGTAGTAGGCATGTCGAAGTACTTGTAGAATTCCTCTTTGATCTTCGGGTCACCGTTTTTGTCGAAGTTTTGCTTGTTGGCGACTCCTTCCATTCTGATGATGCTCCTCTTGCCCCTCTAAACTACAACACGGTTGGGCTTTGATGAGTCGGTAATAAAAAAGCATTGATCAACTTGGCTAGCGAGTACCCAATGCTCAATTTTTGCGGAGGCGTTCTTCGTTGATTTGGCATCTGGTATAACCATTGTGGTGAAATACCGGCCTTCTTTTTCCACGTTCTTGGCCCATCTAACACGGAACATCGGTATGATCTCTCCACAATAGTCGAGCTCCCATATCTCCTCGATCCTTCCGTAGAATCTTTCCATGACAGTAGTCTTGTCATCGGCAAAGGATAACATAGTCACTCCTAAGTTTTGATATTCGCTATTCCTGTCCTTTTCCTCGGTGTAGAATCTGTAACCGTTTATGTCATATGACTGATAGGTATTTAGGTTGTACCCTAGGCCCTGCGACAAGGAGAATATGAGTTTTTGATCTTCCGTAGAAGGCGTCTGTGGGGGATTGTCCAGTTGCCTTTTCTTGAACCAACCCATGAAGCTAGAGTTGTGCTCTCTCGTTACGTCTCCCTTCTTCCTCGGCCTGCCCGGGTTGACGTACTCCTGCTTGATTAAGCTTATGTGCTCTTCCACCCAAGGGCCGACCACTTCAATATGTTGTAGCGCGACTCGGTGTGCCCTGTCAAAGTCGGTGCGTCGACCATCAATGCCGACTTGCAGTGAGCGGCAGCCCTCGCGGTGACCATATCCACCGAGCCTGCCGAGGTGCTTCTTGGTGGGTATTTCAACATCCTCGTTCTCAGTGGTTAGATAATTCTGGCAGAAGGAGATGCACTTGTAGATCAGAAATCCCTTGGCTATGCTTCCATATGGACCGGACCTGTTGCGAACGAATCCTTTGATGACGCCATTTAGCCTTTCAAACGGCATCATGTTGTGCAGGAATGTTGGCCCGACCTGGATGATGTCGTCCACGACATGTACAAGTAGATGCACCATGATGTCAAAGAATATGGGCGAGAAGTAAATATCAAGCTCGCATAGTATCATCACGATCTCTTCCTGTAGCCTGTCGAGCTGCTTCACACCGATTGACTTCCTAGATATGATGTTGAAAAAGTTATAGAGGCCAAACAGCATCTCACGGACATGCTCGTCCATTATCCCGCGGATCACAACGGGGAGTATCTGCGTCATCAGCACGTGACAGTCGTGAGACTTCATACCTCTGAACCACTTCCTCGCCACGTCCAAATATCTGCTTATCTTCCCCGAGTAACCGTGAGGAACTTTCACTCCTAGGAGGCACCTGAAAAACTGCTTGAGCTCCTCCAGACTCAGAGTGAAGCAGGCAGCGCGAAGCACCACCTCATTCTTCGTAACTCTTTTGCGACGACCTTCAGTCCCTTCCGTCTGATCATCATCATCATCACTATCAGGGTACTGAAGATCTTTCTTGATGCCAAGAAATTTAAGGTCCTTTCTCGCTTTCGGCCCATCCTTGGTCCTCTCCGGCATGTTCAGTAGAGTTCCAAGCAGACTCTCGGTAACGTTCTTCGTGATGTGCATTATATCGAGGCTATGGGGAGTGTGGAGGACCTTCCAGTATGGCAGGTCCCAAAAAACAGACCTTGCTTTCCATACACCCAGCAGCGGCTTTGTCCTCGGTCGTTTTTTCCCGACGCAGGGCAATCTACCCAATTATTCAAAAGCTCCTCGATTTCTTCGCTGCTCCTCGGACATGGGGCTCTTTCGAGCTTGTCCTTACCATTGAACATGTCACCATGTTTTCTCCACGGGTGATCCATGCGGAGCCACTTTTGAGTACCTTGGGACATGGTTTTCGAAGACCCGGGATCCCTTGGTAGTTGGAGATGCGGTGTCTCATCCATGCACTTGACGCATGCATTGTGTCTGTGGTTCACCTGGGTTGATGCATATGTGTAACCAGGATAGTCCTGCACCGTCGCGAGCAACGCGGCTCTCAGATGGAAATATTCTTTAGTGTAGGCATCCCACGTATGGGCCAGCGTCTCCAACAAACTGGCTAACTCCTCTCTCAACAGCCCGAGATACAGATGCATATCGATACCTGGTTGTTTCGGCCCCTGAATAAGATTGCTCATGTGTACGTACCTTTGCTTCCTGCACAACCACGGGGGGGGGGGGGTGTATGGCCATACAAACATGGGCCAGGTGCTATGCATGCTACTCTGGTTTCCAAAAGGATTGATTCCATCGGTGCTCATACCCAGCCTGACGTTCCTTGCATCGCCCCCGAACTCTTCGAACTCTATGGCTAATGCATTCCACTAGCTAGCGTCTGAAGGATGTGTCAGGATCTTGCCCTTCTCTGGATTATCTTCGGGTTTCTCTCTTTCCGCGTGCCATTGCATGAGCTTTAATTCCTTAGGATCTACGAAATATCGCTACAGACGGGGGGTGATAGGAAAGTACCATACCACTTTTCGAGGAACTTTCTTGTTCCCTCTCTTGTACCAGCCTTGGACGCACACCGGACATGTGGTTCTGTCCGCGTACTCGTTCCGATAAAGTGCGCAATCATTGATGCATGCGTGGTATTTAATGTGTGGTAGGTCGAGAGGGCACACAATTTTCTTGGCCTCCTCGATACTTGTTGGCAATGTGTTCCCCTTAGGAAGTTGGTCGTGCCAGTATTCCATGTTCACGTTGAAGCTCACATCGTTCCATTTGTGTTCGGCCTTCATCTCTAGAGCCTTGAGTGTTACACTCAAACATGTATCCTCGGGGCGACACCCATGATACAATGGAGTCATCCCGTCTACCTCCACTTGGGCCAGCTTGGCTTTCTCTCTGGCTGCAGCTTTGTCATTGCTCGTCTCCTTGAGGAGCAGTTCTTGAACATGAGGGTCTTGCAAGGCCGAAGTTAGCAGCATCTGTGTGTTCACGTCTTCTCCTTCTTCATGATGATCATGCCTGTCGCCATCTCCTTCTTCATGTTGATCATGCCCGCCGGCATCTCCTTCGTCATGATGATCATGCCCGGTAGACTCTTCGTTTTCTCGCCCACCCACGTCTTCGTGAGCACCATGTCCTGTCGGCACCTCATTGAGGTTGCGCATGAAACCGCGCCTGAGCAGGTGACCCTCCAATTGTCCAGAATCAGGGTCGATCCAGCGCTGGAGTTTGCATGTTCGACATGGACATCTTATCATGGTCTTGTTGTTTATAATCATGTCCTCCTTCGCGTCTTTCTTGTACCTAGCAATTCGACCTTCGCTCATCGTGAGGACCATGGTTGCCTGAGCGGTCAAAACAGAAAGTATAGGTTAGAACCAGACCAATGCACGCACACATGCATTAATGCTAGCAGGAAAATTTTGGCATGACCTTTCCTAAAATTGGGACATATGGGTAGTGCAAAAATCTGCTGAAATGGAAATGAATCAACATTTCAGCAAACATCCATGCACCACACCGGCCGGGACAACAACAAGCAAGCAACAAAAAACTTCCTCCCAATGCAAACATTCATGCACCACACAAAGCATCGTCTCGCCATGCATCGCACACACACCGCCCGAGCAACAAGCTTCACCTACATGTTCATGGCCAAGTACTCACCTTGTAGACTCAATAATAGCGAGACGAGACCACGCGATGAGAGAGTGTGGACAAATAGATCTACAAGTTGGTGGAGAGGAAATTAGTAAACAAATAGAGATGTGAGAGAGAAAAGTAAGGAACTTTTAGATCTACAAGTTGGAGGGAAGCTTCCACTTACCAATCTATGGACTAAAGTAGGTTTAGTTACAAGAAAATGGAGAAACTATGGGCAAAATGCGGTGGGAGGGAGGAGGAAGACGAGCTGGGAGGAGGTAGAAAAGAAGAAGAGATGTGAAATGGGTGGTGGTGGATAGATAGGGTGGGAGCTTGCCACCTTTTTCACATGGATCTGGACGCCCTCATCTGTGGCGCATATGGCAGAAATGCGTCACAAATGCTCAAACTTCTGTGGTGCATATTGCGATATGCGCCATAGAACATATGGTGCAGGTTAATAGTGGTGGGACCCAGGTTAGGTTTCTATGGCGCATGTATGGATATGCACCACAGAAGTCAAACATATATGTGACATATATCCACACATGCGCCACAGAACGTGGGTCAAATAGATTCCGTGGTGGGGCCCGCCTCCATGTTCTGTGGCGCATAATGAAATATGCACCACAGATGCTGCCTCTTCTGTGGCGCATATGTCACTATGCGCCACAGAACGTGGATCACCCCACCCCGGCTAGCGGGTCCCACCTAACTTCTATGGCGCATGTTCTGAGAAATGCGCCACAGAAGGTTTTAGTATCTGTGGCGCATATTTCCTAGTGCGCCACTGATACATACCTGTGGCGCATTGTTTTACATATGCGCCACAGAGTATCTTGTCTACCTATAAGCTGTTTCCTAGTAGTGGTGGGGGGCGTCGGCGACCTCTGGTGGCTAGGTGCAGTGGGGGGCGTGGGCACGTGGCCGGCCGGCGAGGTGAGGTAGGGGCGCAGGCACGCAGGGTCGATAGCGGCAGCCGCGGGCAGCAATGGCGCGGCGGTGACAGAAAAAACTGGCAGCCTGACGGCATCGTGTAGCTCTTCGCGTGGGGTCTTTGCGATTTGGCGTCGATTGGATTTTGGGGGAGAAGGAAGAGGAAGCAGTTTATAAGGAAAAGGCCTTTTGAACCGGTTCCAGACAAAAACCGGTGCTAAAGGGGCTTTAGCACCGGTTGTTGTCTCCAACCGGTGCAAAAGGCCTACCCATTTGCACCGGTTATAGACAACAACCGGTGCTAAAGGTTATTTTGCCCAGCAGTTTCTGGCGCGCAGGGCCAAACCTTTAGAACCGGTTCGTGTAGGTCTATTTTCAAAAAAAAATTGAACTTGTTAGGGTGAAATTTGGTTCCCGCCTTATTTAGAGTTTAAGTAATGTTTAACCTTGTATAATACATAATAAAATATTTATAAATCAGAAAAAAAATATATCATATCAAAATGTTCATAAAAGAAATATCTATAATAGTACAACAAAATTGGATTCTAAAAATTATCTTTTTAAAATCATGAGGATCATGAAAAAATTCAAAATCGGCAGGAGGCCGGGTAGATTTGAACTACAGCTACATGATATAATGCTCATGAATTTTTTTTAAATCATTTTTAGGTTCACAACATGCTATTTCATCAAAGATCCACTACAAGTTTAGCGAGGCTCGGCCCCGGGCTAGGAATCTTCATGCCCGCTGTTTTGAATATAGTTTGAAACGGGCATAAAAAATTCAAACTATCGAAACAATGTGAAATCTTCGCGTGGTGTCATATTATGTGCCATAGTTGCAAGGAAAAATTATGAAACTTGGAAAATTTCAAACATCACAAAAAATCCTTCACAAAATGACTTATCATGTTCGAAGTTTCATGGTATTTAGGACAAACCACCAATGTTATGACTAGAATCACGACATAGTTTGTGATAATATGCCCATATTGTGCACACATGTGCATCTTAGGATGGCTTACAATGTTGCAGGAGGAAATTTTCCTTTTCGTCGCATGAAAAAGCCATTTTCCATTTTTGAGGTGCCAAAATCGTGGTGTTTTGTGAAGCAACCACCAAATTAAATTTTGGAATTGGTACCAACCCATTTTTCAAAAATACTAGACCACCTTAGATGGACAATTTCCCAACCAGTGTATCTGAAACCTTTCCATCCACCCCTCATAAAAAAGACAAATTCCCGCCGAATCGGTAGGAGGCCGGGTGGATTTGAACTACAGCTACATGATATAATGCTCATGAATTTTTTAAAATCATTTTTAGGTTCACAACATGCTATTTCATCAGAGATCCAATGCAAGTTTAGCGAGGCTTAGCCCCGGGCTAGGAATCTTCATGCCCACCATTTTGTATATAGTTTGAAATGGGCATAAAAAAATTCAAAAACTATCCAAACAATGTGAAATCTTTGTGTGGTGTCATATTATGTGTCATAGTTGCAAGGAAAAATATGAAACTTGGAAAATTTGAAACATCACAAAAAATCCTTCACAAAATGACCTATCATGTTCGAGGTTTCATGGTATTTAGGTCAAACCACCACTGTTATGGCTAGAATCACGACATAGTTTGTGATAATATGCCCATATTGTGCACACATGTGCATCTTAGGATGGCTTGCGATGTTGCTGGAGGAAGTTTTCCTTTTCATCGCACGAAAACGCCAATTTCCATTTTTGAGGTGCCGAAATCGTGGTGTTTTGTGAACCAACCACCAAATTAAAGTTTGGAATTGGTACCAACCCATTTTTCAAAAATACTAGACCACCTTAGATGGACAATTTCCCATCCGGTGTATCTGAAACCTTTCCATCCACCCCTCATGAAAAAGATAAATTATTGTCAAATAGGTAGGATGCCGGGTAGATTTGAACTACAGCTACCTGATATAATGCTCATGAATTTTTTTAAATCATTTTTAGGTTCACAACATGCTATTTCATCAGTCCACTGCAAGTTTAGCGAGGCTCAGCCCCGGGCTAGGAATCTTCATGCCTGCCATTTTGAATATAGTTTGACACGGGCATAAAAATTTCAAAAACTATCCAAACAATGTGAAATCTTCACGTGGTGTCATATTATGTGTCATAATTGCAAGGAAACATATGAAACTTGGAAAATTTCAAACATCACAAAAAATCCTTCACAAAATGACCGATCATGTTCGAGGTTTAATGGTATTTAGGTCAAACCACCAATGTTATGGCTAGAATCACGGCATAGTTTGTGATAATATGCCCATATTGTGCACACATGTGCATATTAGGATGGCTTACGATGTTGCGGGAGGAAGTTTTCCTTTTCATCGCACGAAAAAGCCAATTTCCATTTTTGAGGTTCCTAAATCGAGGTGTTTTGTGAAGCAACCACCAAATTAAAGTTTGGAATTGGTACCAACCCATTTTTGAAAAATACTAGACCACCTTAGATGGAAAATTTCCCAACCGGTGTATCTGAAACCTTTCCGTCCACCCCTCATGAAAAAGACAAATTCCTGCCGAATCGGTAGGAGGCCAGGTAGATTTGAACTATAGCTACCGGTTTAGGGTTTAGGGTTTAGGGACTAAAGCAGTGGGAAATGGTGGGAATATCTTTAGTTCCGGAGGGAAAGGGTGGGAAAACATGGCGGGAAATAGAGGGAAAGGGCGGGAAATATCTTTAGTCCTGGTTGGAGATACCAACCGGGGCTAAACATGATTGGCAACACTATAAATAGACATCCTTGTTAAGTTATCAACTGCAAACAAGATGGTGTGTGAGAGCAGGGACACCACTATGGACAGCTTGAGGGAGATGCCTAAGGATCCAGTAATCGGGACTAAAGATATTTCCCGCCATTTCCCACCGCTTCCCGCCATGTTTTCCCGCCCTTTCCCTCTAAAGATATTATGTGTCATAGTTGCAAGGAAAAATATGAAACTTGGAAAATTTCAAACATCACAAAAAAGGTTTAATACATCAAATATATTTACATAAAAGGTTTAATACATTATTACACATCACCAATGTTCACAAAATGACCTATCATGTTCGGGTATGTCCCTTTCTTATGATCGCTTTGGCTGTAACCATGGAGTATCTTCATCATTTAACGCGATTCTTGGGTCAAAGTTCACTTTGAAGGGCGGAATTTCATGAAACTTATTATAATCTTCTGACATGTCTATCTTGTCCTCGACTCCCACGATATTTATTTTCCCTGAAAGAACTATGTGACGCTTTGGCTCATCGTATGATGTATTTGTTTGCTTATGTTTTCTTTTTTTGGTCTGGAGGACATGTCCTTCACATAGAAAACCTGAGCCACATCATTGGCTAGGATGAATGGTTTGTCTGTGTAACCAATATTCTTCAGATCCACATTTGTCATTCCATACAGCCGGTCTACCTTTACCCCTACTCCATCAAGCTTGACCCATTTGCACCAAAACAAAGGGACCTTAAAAGAAGGTCCATAGTCAAGTTCCCACATCTCCTCTATGTAACCATAATAGGTGTCCTTTTGCATGTTGTTGTTTGTTGCTTCCATGCGTACACCACTATTTTGGTTGGTGCTCTTTTTTATCTTTGGCGATCGTGTAGAAAGTATTCCCATTTATCTCGTACCCTTGGTAAGTCAATACAGTCGAAGGTGGTGTCCCGGCCAACAAGTACAGCTGATCTCCAGTAGTGTTGTTATTCATGAGATGTGTTCGCAACCAACCGCCGAAAGTTTTCACATGTTCATGTGTAATCCAGGGGTCAGACTGCCACGGGTGTTGGGAGCGTACAATATTAATGTGATTAGTGATATACGGGGCCACCAAGCTGGAATTTTGTAGAACTGTGTAGTGTGCTTGAGTGAAAGAAATCGCATCCCTACATATCATTGATTTCTTTCCTAGCGTGCCTTTTACACATAGTCTTCCCTCATGCCGTGATTCAGGAACACCAAACGACTTAAGGTCAGGAATAAAGTCAACACAGAACTTAATGACCTCCTCTGTTCCATAGCCCTTGGAGATGCTTCCTTCTGGCCTAGCACGGTTATGAACATATTTCTTTAAGACTCCCATGAACCTCTCAAAGGGGAACATATTGTGTAGGAACACAGGACCGAGAATGGCAATCTCTTCGACAAGGTGAACCAGGAGATGCATCACAATATTGAAGAAGGATGACGGGAACACCAACTCAAAACTAATAAGACATTGGACCACATCCTTCTGTAACCTTAGCAGATCATCTGGATTGATTACCTTATGAGATATTGTGTTGAGGAATACACATAGCTTCACCATGGGAACTCGAACATTTTCCGGTAGAAGCCCCCTCAATGCAACTAGAAGCAACTGCATCATAATCACGTGGCAGTCATGTGACTTCAGGTTTGGGAATTTTCCTCTACCATATTTATTATCCCCTTTATATTCGATAAGAAACCAGATGGCACCTTGATACTATAAAGTACTGCAAAAAGATTTCCTTCTCTGCCTTGGTAAGAGCGTAGCTGTCAGGACTTAGGTGACTCCCTTTATCCGTCTTCTTCCGTGGATGCCTGTTGTCTGGGTCTTTCATATGTTGTTGGTCCTCCCGTGCCTCTGGTGTATCTTTTATCTTCCCATACATGCGCAAGAAGCCTAGCAGGTTCACGCAAAGATTCTTCGTCACGTGCATCACGTCGATTGAAGAGCGGACATGTAGTGCTTTTGAAAGGGAAATGGACGCCGCCTAGAGGGGGGTGAATAGGCATTTTAAAATTATTACGGTTTAGGCTCTAATAAATGCGTAATAAAAATTATCATTTAATTTATCAAGACAAAGCCTATATCAACTAGGTTCAACTAAGTGCACCAACAACCTATGCGAAGCAAGACAAGCAACAAGGTGATAGAAAGATATAATACTTCAACCACAAAGGCTATCACAATGTAAGTTGCATAAGCAAAGGGCTTGGTTGAGAGATAACCGATGGACGCGGCGACGATGATTTGTTTCCCGAAGTTCACTTCCAAAGAAGCTACATCTCTGTTGGAGAGGTGCGGGGGCGCAATGTACTTCGAACGCCACAAGTGGCTCACCTCCAGGTGTGGTGGCTCGATGCTCACCCAACGCCACACAAGGCCTCACCCCAAGATGCGAAGGCACACAACTCACCGATGCCACAAAAGGCTCACCCTATTCTCCCGTGAGCTTGCCACAAAGGACTACCCATGTTCCACTATGGGACACTTGAGGGTGGTCACCGAACCCGTATAAGGATTGGGGAAATCTTCACAAATCAATTGGAGGGCTCCCAAGAAACGCCACAAAGGCTCCACAATGCCACAATACGCCAACAATCTTGGGGAATCTCCACAACTCAATTGGAGGACCCAAGAACACCCCACAACTCCACACAACCGTCTAGGGTTCCAAGAACCCAAGAGAAACAAGCCCAATGGATTGAACTCACCGAATCTCCAAGGACAACTCAAATCTATGCACCAAATGCAAGAGACAAGTCCTTCTCTCTCAAATTCCACTAAAGGTACAAAAGCTATTGGGGGAATAAGAGAGGAAGAACACAAAAGGAGAACACAAAACTCTCCAAGATCTAGATCCCAAGGATTCTATCACAAAGAAGGGATTTGGTTTGTGGGGGTTGTACATCTAGATCTCCTCTCTAAAATCCCTCAAAAATATGCAAGAATCATAGGAGGAGGAAGGGGAGAGGGCAAGCTCTTGAAGGTCAACAATGGAGGAGAGAGAGTGGAAGAGCTGGCAAAAATGACCTCAAAACTTGAGGAAACTTTGGGGAAGAGGGGGGCCTTAAATAGGGCAAGAGAAATATCTACAAGATTATGCAAAGAAATATCATAGTCCAACAAGGGAGGATAAAAATAAAATGGAGAAAGCTATGACCTCTTAGAAGCGACGAACCGGTAAAACCTCCAGAACCCAAAATGCAAGAAGTTGAGCTTGGAAACTCCAATTGGGATGAAACCAATTTTGTTGGAAAGATAATAAAGAGTAGAATACAAAAAAGGTGAAATATTGGGTATCACCAAGGTAGAAAATATCATGAATATATATGTGATATATCTCCCAAGGTGTGGAGCCGGGAGACCCGCAAGATCAAAAACACAATAAGATATGCAAGAAAATCGTTTTTGATGAACTAGAGCTTGTTATGAAGATAACTACAAGCTATAGATCCTCAGATGGATAAGAAAAAAACAACAACCAAGAAAGATGATTCTATGTATGCAATGGTTTGAGCTCTCTCTGAAAGATACAATCGAGCTACTCACTCGAGAGCCCCTCTTGATAGTACGTCTATCTATCCTAAATCCAGTCTCTGAACACTACAAGAGACCGGTAAAATATAAAACCTGTCAAGATCATACCTTTGCCTTGAGCATAACACTTGAGCTTGATGTAGACCATCGTGTCCTTCTCAAGATGGATCGCCTTTCTTGATTGCACTTCCTTGCTCTTGCTTGATGAAGACTTGATAAATGCTCCCCCATACTCCATGTGGTAGCCTCTTCTTCAAACTTGTCTTCATCATTCCATGATTGCCAAGGATGGCAAGCTTCAAACATGAGATATTCTAGAGATGATGCATCTTGAGCTTGCACTTCAATTCTTGATGATGTCTTGAAGATAGACATGAGGAACTCCATCTTCTTCTTCAAGACATACTTGATCTTCTTCTTCTTCTTCTACTTGATTCCAATAGGCACGAAGCCCTTGGATATTGTTTCTTCTTTTTCAACCCTGATACCAACACATGGTCCAAGCGATGCCAATGGAAAAAACTACAAGTGAAACTCAATTCACCCATTAGTCCATAGAGATTGTCATTAATTACCAAAACCACACAGGGGGCATACACGCCCTTTCAATCTCCCTCATTTTGGTAATTGATGACAATCACTTTGAGAGGGTTTAAACATGGAAATTAACGAACAAAACGGTTGCCCCAACATCAAGTACTACACAAGTATGTGATGTTGGTACAACCACAATATATAGAGCAAACTCCCCCACAATTTATGCATGTGTGATGAACTTGAATTTCATTGCATAGATTGCCAACCATTACCATTGGTGGAGTTTCCTCTATATATAAAACATGCAAAGAAACAATAAAGATGCAAGAGCATGCAAGGATAATGCTTAAGAACCAACTCAAAGCAAAAACCTACTTCCCTTAAACCCTCTAAAACTTCTCCCCCATTGGCATCGATTGCCAAAATGGGTGAAAAGTTCTAGACGGCCAATATAATGAGACTTCCTCCAAAGGTGTGCATATGCACAAATACTATGATGAATACTTAGGAGGAAATCAAACTATATTGAGGACCCAACGGCTGCAAAAGAAAATAGAAAAATAGCTTCAACAAAATAAAGCAAGCAACCCAAAAGACCCAAAAATATCAATTGACAATAACAATTGATACCAAAAGAAAATAACAAGATATTATGATACTAGCAAATGAATGTTTAAATGAAATTGGGAAGCTCCCCAATGTTTGTGCACAAATTAGGATCATTGAATTTGAATACATCATGCACAAATATGGAATCCTCACTCCCCCATAGACATTTAAACCTCAAAAGATGAGAAAGACGGCAAATGAGCATTCTTAAATCAATTAAATAAGCCCCCCAAGGATTATGCACCAATTATAATAATTGTATTTGGAAACAAGTGCACAAGCATGGAATCCTCACTCCTACAAATTCATTTAACAATACTAGGCAAGAGAGATCAAAAGATGAGTGCCCGGAGATGCAAATAAATGGTACAAGCACTCATAGGCAAATAAATTTGGAAGCCACCGAAGAGTCAAAAATAAGTAAAAGGTGGTCTCTAAGTAAAACAAAACAACCAAAGATTTATATTCTCTTGTGTGTATAAGTTTCTAGCTGGAGAATATCACAAAGACATATGCCCACAAAGAAACATGCACACACAAAATAGATACTCAAGAAAGCACATGAAAAACAAGAGGAAGTCATATAATATACCAATAAGATTTTTACTTGAAAGCATGGCCAAAGGCTCAAATATATCTTATTGTACATCAATGAGCTTCAAACACCAACACACTACATACATTACAACTATTACCAAGGAAAAAGGGAATAGTTGGAATATATGGAGAAAGGCAACAAGTATCACAAATAGAAATCAACTATGCAAAATACTCACTATTGCACATGAGAGTGAATGATGAAACGATAGGCAATAAAATTGCTAGATTGACATATTTGGGATTAGTGAATCATGAGAATGATTTTGTATAGTCCCCATTATATGCACTCATCTCAACATACTCACATTTGCAATAGATAGAACTCGAAAAACCAAACAAAGAACCACAACATTACGAACACACAAATTCATGCCAACAAGAAACCTACAAAAGGTTGGAAACAACATATCTATGCATAAGGGGGATACTTGTTACCGAGATATAATTGGTAGGATGTAGAGGATATGAATTTGTTGATCATCCTAGATTGCCTCCAATTGACATGTAGGAACCACTTCTTCCTAATTGAAGAGACAAGCATCCAATGTATCCCCAATGTACCTACACAACAATACGTACACTATGGTGCCCAAACAAATTGGGTCCAAAGTAGTTAGGAAACTACAATACATAGGAGAAGCTCCACATAAATATGTGGATATTAATATGAATTTTAATTTCATGCACATCTTAGCCAATGGGATTTGGTGAAGTTTCCCCTATATATTGGATCATACAAAAAACATCATTCCATAATATATACATGAAGTAAATATGCATGCACAAGACTTTCAAGAACCAAAAGGATATACAATTTGAAATAAAACACCAAGTAAACCAAGAAGTAGCACACAAGGGTGTGACACGACAAAAGGTGTCCAAAATGTATCAAAGAGCCAAATCAACACATGAAAGGACACCAATTCAACAAATGAATAAGGCAAAAGCCAAAGAGAAAAAGATGCACAAAACACATAATGCTCAAGGATTTATCTCATTCTAAAAGATCGAAACAAGTAACAAAGAATGAGACAAAGCCAACTCCCAAATAGAGCAAGGTTCCAACACACAAACCCACACTCTCTACACTTTTCATGATGGCACAAAGTACCAAAAGAAAAGATCAAACTTCCAAGCACAAAAGGGAGTGTTCTAAATAATATAGGAGAGCTCCCCCATGAATGGTGAATTATATAGAATTTTGCTTTTGAATGCAAAATGCACACAAATGAGATCATCACTACTACCTACATTAAATAAAACACAAGAGAATACCAATAAACTAAAAGGATCCACAAGAGGCAAGGAAGACATGGGAGTAAAAGATAACAATTTCTTGGCCAAAGATAGGACAAAGAAAAGCAAATGCCAAAGTGAACATGATCAATAAATCCTACCATATATGGAGTACCACTTGTCCAAGGACAAGAATCATGGGGAAAATTTCCCGAGGTAGTTTGCAAGGAAATCATGATAATATTCACACAAAGAAGCATGTAACAAGATATAAAAATTATGCTTGATGCTTCGAGAGAGATTCTTGATAGCTCCAAATAGTCACACAATCATTAAAGATTAAAGTAACTTGAAGAAGATGGTTTCCATGGATGATATGGAGGTCGAAATATGAGTAAACACATATTTAGAAAAGCTCTCACAAACAAGATCCGAAAGATGAGCAATAAAAGAAACAAAGCAAATTGGAGCTTGTTTGACCTAAATGTGCCACATAGGAGCTAGATAATTCTCAATATCAATTCTAAGTGGCACTACCTCAAATGTCCACATTTTCTAGGTTTGTAATATGCACCAAGCATATGACTCCCCCATAATGTGATAAACCAAGAAATATTAGCAAGAGGCAAAAAGATCAAAATGGAGATGATTAATGGACATTATGGAATTATAATTCTTCATGAGAATGACATACCACATAGAAACAAGATAAACATGCAATGTCAACACTAAGTGGTATTCCTCATGTACACACATTTTAGGATTGTGGAATGCCCAAGCATAACACTCCCCCAAAATGGGATAGTCCATTAATCTCTCCCAAGAGCCAAAACAAGATAACAAATGAATTCACCAAAGGCTGAAGCACAAGAACACAAATACATGATGTGCCAACCAACATACACAAATATACTTGATAACTAAATATAAGTACGAGGGAAGCACAACATATACAAAAACATGCAAGGTACACAATCACACATGCACAAGGGAGCAAGTAACTTTCAATGTAAATGAGTTAAGCACATGTTACCGCGAGGAACATTGGATATAAGATAGAAGCAAGATAATCCAATTGGCTTGACATGACAAAAAGAAATGATGAATATCCCTCAATTCTTCATAATGTAGCCAAGCCTCCAATGCCCTCCACATACATCTATTGATCAAATTTTAGCTTGTTCGTCCCCAACCAAGTTGGGTCCTAAGAAGTTAGTCACAATAGGCTTGGCAACCCAAATGGTTCTTTTCTTGACACCACATTGGGCGCCAACATATTTGGCAAACACATTGCCCACCTCATCCTTACCAAGTGAATATGCATCATATATCAAGATAGGTTTGGATGAGGAGTTACCCATGGTGAATGAGGAAGAAAGGTGCCCCTTCTCATGGCATATGTCGCAAGTTCTTCTCTTGCCATCTTTCTTCTTGGGATATGTTGCACCATGATGAAGAACTTGAGCCAACTTGGGAAGAGGTACACTTCTAGCTAGAGTTGGAGCTTGAGGCCACTTCCCTTGTTGCTTCTCACCAAGATGCTTCTTCTTCACTAGGAAACATCTCACAAGATGGCCTTATTCCTTGCACTTGAAGCACACAATGTTGGCCGGATTCATCACTTGACCTTGGCCATTCTTGTTGTTGCCCTTGTGCTTCAACTTGTTGGGGGGCTTGTTCTTAATATTGGAGTTGAATCCAAGCCCACTCTTGTCATTTGGGGATCTTCGCACACCCAAGATATTCTTGAGTGTGATCTTCCCTTCATGACACTTCTTCAAGTCATTCTTCAAAGAAGTGACTTGAGCCTTGAGCTTCTTTTTTTCCTCTACATGGTTAGTATCAACAACAATACTAGAGGAAGCATATGCTACATTGTTAGAGCAACAAGGCAAGGGATGCGATTCATCACAAGATATAGCATGGTTATGAAATGATGAATCACAAGGACTAGCACATGGAAATATGACACTAGGAGTACAAGTAGTGCTAATGTCCACATGAGGCTCACTAGATGTTACCTTTGAAATTGTGGCCTCATGAGCCAACTTTAGCCTAACATGGGAAACTAGAAGATCCTCATGCGAGCTTGAGAGCCTAGCATGTTTTTGTTCCAACTTCCCATAGTTGCTAGTTAGCAAAGCAAGTTGAGCCTTTAGCTTAACATTCTCCTTCAAAATAGATGCTTCACAAGAAGTAGAGTTAGTACCACAAGCATCATCAATAGTAGTAAGAGGTGAGGGCAACTTGGCAAGCTCTTTAGAGTATGAAGCTTTAAGTTGCTCATGTGACTCGGTGAGTTTGATGAGATCCCCCTTGATTACCCTAGAGACATTTTTGAGGTGCTCAAAATCCTCAAGGAGTTTGGCATAAGCAACTTTAAGCTCATCATTTTTAATTTGGAGGGCACTTGCCACCTCAAATTCTCTACCATGAGATTTATTCACTCTAGATAGCTCTAGAGCAAAGGTCTCCTCAAGATATTCCTTGGTGGTTTGTTCCTCTTCTAGATCATCATTTAGGTTTGCAATGTCATTAGCATACTCACGCTCAAGACTACTCATTTTGGTAATTGTGTCCTCATGCTCATAAATTTGTTGCTTACTTTCAATGGCAAAGTTCAAGATTTCAATGAAAGTAGAGCAAGCATTTTATTTTTGTGTAGAGCATGAAGGACTAGCTCCCCCTTCTCTTTTAAAGAAGCAACATCATTATCTACTTCATCTAAGTCAACATTCACATCATCAAGAGGTGCATTGGGGTCCAAAGGAGAAGTTACCTTTGATTCCTTAGCCATGAGGCATAAGTGAATGTTGGGAGAAGGTGATGATGGGGGAACACTTGAAGCTCCAATCACAACCTTGCATTGGCCCACACATTCTTTGATTTCCTCTACATGGTTAGCAACACAAGTACTAGAGGAAATAGAAGCACATTAATCATGGCAACAAGGCAAAACAAGCATATCACCATGAGATATATTCAAACCATTTCTACATGATATGCAAGGACAATCAACACTAGGATGTAAGTCACATATAGTCCTACAAGTGTTCATGTCCAAATATACAACATTGCAATAAGATAGATATGAAGGATCATCAATGGAAAAGTAACTACCCAAATTGCAAGTTGTATCACCACTCACCATATCGTTACCTTGTGAAAGATCACATGTAGGTGAAGAGGAGGAAGATGAGAACTCATCACGGTCGGAGGTGGAGGGAACCCAATCATCCTCATCAATCTTGGACACATCATATTTCGTTTGAAGCTTGGTCCAATTATCATGAGAATTCTGAAAAGGCATGATTATGGAAAGAACTACAAAGCTCACACCATTAACAAGAACATTAGATGCTTGAGATTCGAGATAAGAGTTTGTCTCCTCCTCCAAAGATAGATTTTGGGGATCCTTAGGAGGATACAAGCCCATATCTAGAATTCGCTCAATATTTGGGTCAATGACCCGGAAATGACTAAGCCTGCGAATACGCCAAACATCATAATTTGTTCCATCAAATGTAAATGTGTGAGAGTGCACTAAACCCCTAGGAGACATTCTTACTCTCGAGGTGGTGAAGCCTAAGAAGCGAGAGACCTCGCTTTGATACCAACTAAAAGGGAAATGGACGTCGCCTAGAGGGGAGTGAATAGGCGTTTTAAAATTATTACGGTTTAGGCTCTAATAAATGCGTAATAAAACTTAACGTTTAATTTATCAAGCCAAGGCCTATATCAACTAGGTTCAACTAAGTGCACCAACAACCTATGCTAAGAAAGACAAGCAACAAGGTGATAGCAACATATAATACTTCAAGCACGAAGGCTATCACAATGTAAGTTGCATAAGTAAAGGGCTTAGCTGAGAGATAACCGATGGACGTAGAGACAATGATTTGTTTTCCGAAGTTCACTTCCAAAGAAGCCACGTCTCCATTGGAGAGGTGCGGGGGTGCAATGTACTTCGAACGCCACAAATGGCTCACCTCGAGGTGTGGTGGCTTGATGCTCACCCATCGCCACACAAGGCCTCACCCCAAGATGCGAAGGCACGCAACTCAGCGACGCCACAAAAGTCCCACCCTATTCTCCCGTGAGCTTGCCACAAAGGCCTACCTATGTTCCACTATCGGACACTTGAGGGTGGTCACCTAACCCGTATAAGGCTTGGGAAAATCTCCACAACTCAATTGGAGGGCTCTCATGAAACGCCACAAAGGCCCCACAATGCCACAATAGGCCAACAAGCTTGGGGAATCTCCACAACTCAATTGGAGGACCCAAGAACACACCACAACTCCACACAACCGTCTAGGGTTTCAAGAACCCAAGAGAAACAAGCCCAAGGGCTTGAACTCACCGAATCTCCGAGGAGAACTCAAACCTATGCACCAAATGCAAGAGGCAAGTTCTTCTCTCTCAAATTCCACCAAAGCTAAAAAATCTATTGGGGGAATAAGAGAGGAAGAACATAAAAGGAGAACACAAAACTCTCCAAGATCTAGATCACAAGGATTCCTCCACAAAGAAGGGATTTGGTTTGGTGGGGGTTGTAGATCTAGATCTCCTCTCTCAAATCCCTCAAAAAGATGCAAGAATCATAGGAGGGAAAAGGGGAGAGGGCAAGCTCTTGAAGGTCAACAATGGAGGAGAGAGAGTGGAAGAACTAGCAAAAATAACCTAAAAACTTGGGGAAACTTTGGGGAAGACGGGGGCCTTAAATAGGGCAAGAGAAATCTGCCCGTTTGGGCCAGATTCGTGCCCCACGGAACTACCAGTGCCCCAACTATACTACCGGTAAATATAAACACAAGTTATAGAGCAAAAAATGATATTTACCGGAACTTTGGTCGAAACTTGGGCCGGTACTACCGCTCAAGCAAAAACGTTGGACAGCATTGCACGAAAACTTCAGTAACTTTTGACTCCGGACTCCGATTTCGATGATCTTGGGCTCGTTTTGAAGAGAACACAAATCTCTACAATATTATGCAAAGAAATATCATATTCCAAAAAGGGGGGGTAAAAATAAAATGGAGAAAGTATGACCTCTCAGAAGTGACGAACCGGTAAAACCTCTAGAACCCAAAACGCAAGAAGTTGAGCTTGGAAACTCCAATTGGGATGAAACTAATTTTGTTGGAAATATAATAAAGAGTAGAATCCAACAAAAGGTGAAATATTGGGTATCACCAAGGTAGAAAATATCATGAATATATATGTGATATATCTCCCAAGGTGTGGAGCCAGAAGACCCGCAAGATCAAAAATGCAATAAGATATGCAAGGGAAATCCGTTTTTGATGAACTAGAGCTTGTTATGAAAATAACCACAAGCTCTAGATCCTCACATGGACAAGAACCAAACAAAAACCAAGGAAGATGATGCTATGTATGCAAAGTTTGAGCTCTCTCTGAAGGATATGATCGAGCTACTCACTCGAGAGCCCCTCTTGATAGTACGGCTATCTATGCTAAACCTGGTCTCTCAACACTACAAGAGACCGCTAAAATATAAAACCTGTCAAGATCATACCTTTACCTTGAGCATAACACTTGAGCTTGATGTAGACCATCGTGTCCTTCTCAAGATGGATCGCCTTTCTTGATTGCACTTGCTTGATGAAGACTTGATAAATGCTCCCCCATACTCCATGTGGAAGCCTCTTCTTTGAACTTGTCTTCATCATTCCATGATTGCCAAGGATGGAAAGCTTCAAACATGATATCTTCTAGAGATGGTGCATCTTGAGCTTGCACTTCAGTTCTTGATGATGTCTTGAAGATAACCATGAGGAACTCCATCTTCTTATTCTTCTTCTTCAAGACATACTTGATCTTCTTCTTCTACTTGATTCCAATAGGCACGAAGCCCTTGGATATTGTTTCTTCTTTTTCAACCTTGATACCAACACATGGTCCAAATGATGCCAATGGACAAAACTACAAGTGAAACTCAATTTACAAATTAGTCCATAGAGATTGTCATTAATTACCAAAACCACACATGGGGGCATACACGCCCTTTCAGCTTTCCAATAGGGTAGCTCCCAAAATATAGATTTGTTCTTCCACATGGGCGCGTGTCCGGTAGCGATGTCGTTCGGAACAGATTGACCGCCAGGACCCTTTCCAAATATTACTTCTATATCGTTGACCATAGCAAATACATCATCACTAGTAGGGAGGTCAGGCTTCTTCTGGTGATCTGGCTCACATTTGGAATTCTTGACTTTCTTTCTTACGACATGATTGGTCGAAACAAATTGACGATACCCAAGTTACACAACCTTCTTACATTTTCCCAAATATATAACTTTAGTCTTATCTAAACTGCGTGTGTGCATGCATTGTATCCCTTGTTTATTTGTCCTGAAAGGTTACTAAGAGCAGGCCAATCATTGATGATTACGAAAAGCAATGCTCGTAGGTCAAATTCCTCCTGTTTGTGCTCATCCCACACACGTACACCTGGTTTGGCCCACAACTGTAAGAGTTCTTCAACTAATGTCCTTAGGTACACATCAATGTCGTTGTCGGGTTGCTTCGGGCCTTGGATTAGCCCTGGCATCATAATGAACTTTTGCTTCATGCACAACCAAGGAGAAAGGTTGTAGATACATAGAGTCACAGGCTAGGTGCTGTGACTGCAGCTCTGCTTCCCAAAAGGATTCATGGCATCTATACTTAGACCAAACCATAAGTTCCTTACGTCACCTATAAAGTCCGAGAAGTCTCTGTCGATTTTTCTCCACTGCGACCCATTAGTGGGGTGTCTCAACATCCCGTCTTTCTTACGGTCTTCTTTGTGCCATCACAACAACCTCGCATGCTCTTTGTTTCTGAACAGACATTTCAACCGTGGTATTATAGGAGCATACCACATAACCTTAGCAGGAACCGTCTTCCTGGGGGGCTTGCCCTCAACATCACCAGGGGACATCTGGTCTGATCTTATATTGCAGTGCAGTGCATACTGGGCATTATCCAAATTCTTGTACTCACCGTGGTAGAGGATGCAGTCATTAATGGATGCATGTATCTTCTGCACGTCTAATCCTAGAGGGCAGAGAGTCTTCTTTGCTTCGTATGTGCTCTCGGGAAATTCGTTATCCTTTGGAAGCTTCGGCTTCATTATTTTTAGTAACTTCTCAAATCCAAGTCAGATAAACCAGTCTCTGCCTTCCATTTCAGCAAATCTAGTGTCGTACCGAACTTTGTGCTGCCATCTTTGTAATTTGGGTACAACAGATTTTTGTGGTCATCTAACATTCCCTTCAACTTCCGCTTCTCGATTACACTTTCTCCTTCTCTATGTGCATCAGCGATGGCCCGGCGAAGATCATCAACATGCTCATTTGATGCATCTTCATCTTCAGCTTCCCCTGTCCCTTCATCTTTAGCTCCCATTGTAGTATCAGTGTATTCTGGGTACATATCATCATCCTCTTCTTCTTCATTGTCTTCCAGCATCACCCCTCTTTCTTCGTGCTTGGTCCAACAATTATAGTTGGGCATGAAACCTTTCCGAATCAGGTGGGAGTGAGGGAATTTCTAGGAAGAGTAATCCTTTAAGTTCCAACAGTCAACACATGGCAACACATAAAACCATTCACTTTGTTTGCCTTAGCCACATCGATAAATTTATCCACGCCTTCAATGTACTCGGTAGTACATCGATTACCGTACATCCATTGCCATTGGTTCATCTGCATCATCATATAATTAAGTTTATCAAACACCATTACAGAACATCATGAATAGTGAAATGCCACTGTACAAATGAAAGGATAAAGTTGCTAACTTGGGTCGAGGAGGAAAGAAAGAGGAGAAAGCTTAAGTGTGGCTCGGGCACCTCATATCATTTTTTTGTGTAAAATCAAGTGGCATCATTCTCTTAGGCATTTCATCAAACACCTCATATGCATAGGAAAGAAAAAACAAAGTAGCACAACTCACACCCTTCCACCAAGAAAAACACAGAGGAGAGGGTTGGCTAGGCGAGGGTATTTGTAGGAAGGACCTTTAGAACCAATTTGTGCTACAAACTGGTGCAAAAGGGGTGCCTTTAGAACTGGTTCGTGCCGCGAATCGGTGCTAAAGGTTTCGCGCCTGCCACGCGTCTGGTGCGGAATCTTTTGCACCGGTTCTTGGTACGAATCGGTGCTAAAGCCTCCTTATGAACCGGTGCAAATGCTCTAAGGGCTCCGCGCACGGTCCAGGCCTTACGAACCGGTGCAAATAGAACCTTTAGTCTGGGTTGGTGGCACAACCGGTTCAAAAGCCTTGGTTTCTACTAGTACGAGTATCTTAGAGCTGAGATCCAAGTTGGCAATCGCATGTTGCATAGTTGTTTAAATCAAACCAATGTTGTAGGTCGACCTATATATATTATATCTTTCAAAATCCAAGGAACACAGTTGACTGCCTTACGGTACAAAGCGATACAGAAAACTAGGTGGATAACCGCGCTTCGCCGCTCCATCTACAATGCGCTTAGGCACTAGGGTGATAGGCGTGATCGTCTTGTGGGTGATCAGATCACTAGTGGGATGGCGCGCATCGCTCTAAAATAGTTTTTGTTTGCTTCACCGTATCATCTCTTTGGCCAAGAATGTTGTTGTTACTGATACGTCCAAAACGTATCTACTTTCCCGAACACTTTTGCTATTGTTTCTTCTCTAATTTGTGTGATTTGGATACAACTAATGCGAACTAACGCTGTTTTCAGCAGAATTGCTTTGGTGTCTCGTTTTTATGCAGGAATTCAACTTTCAGGAAAAATCTCGGAAAATATCGCAAAACTCCTATTTTACTAGAAGACTCATGGAGCCAGAAGACGAGATGAAGAAGGGCCACGAGGGGCCCACACCACCTGGCCGCGTGGGCCAGGCCAGACCACGCCAGGAGGTGGTGTGGCCGCCTCGGACTCCGCCTCGACCTCTCCTTACGCCTATATAAGCCCTCTGACCTAAAACAGGAGGGGGGTTCGACGTTTTTCCAAATAGAATTCCGTGGTGCCGCCACCACCAGAAACCGCGATTCGGAACCAGAAACTCCGTTCTGGTACCCCGCTAGGATGGGGAATTGGAGGAGATCATCACCATCATCATCACCATCGCTTCTCCATCAACCATCCATGATTCCCCATGAGTGAGTAATCCCCGTTGTAGGCTATGGGGATGGTAGGGATTGGATGAGATCGTTCATGTAGTTGCATCAGATTGTTAGGGCATGGTTCCTAGTATCTATTGTTAGTGCTTTTTGACATTGTTGCAACTTGTTATGCTTAATGCTTGTCACAAGGGCCCGAGTGCCATGATTTCAGATCTGAACATGTTATTGATTCATGAGGATATTATTGTTTATGATCTGACCTGCAAGTTGTATACACATATTGTTGTCCAGAACCAAAGGCCCCGAAGTGACAAGAATCGGTAATAACCGGATGGGATGGCTATGATATGAGGATCACGTGTGTTCATGGAGTGTTAATGCTTTGCTTTGGTGCTCTATTAAAAGGAGCACCTTAATTTCCAGTAGATTCCCTTGAGGCCCCGCTGCAATAGGCTGGCATGACAAAAGATGTTGTGCAAGTTCTCATTACGAGCATGTATGACTATATATGGAACACATGCCTATGATTATTTAGTACTTGGATGCTTTGTCTTATTTATCTGCAAATGCCCTATATCTTGATTGTTACATGAATTGTCTTGTCCATGGAACGCCCATCCATCCATCCCTATGCCTACCGCGCTTTAATCCTACTGTTTACTGCAATTTTTATTACTATCTTTAGTTTTACTACTGCTATCACTTTGCTATTGCTACTATCAAACTGTTGCTACTAATAAACTACTGCGAGTAAGATTGTTTCCAGGTGCAGCTGAATTGACAACTCAGTTGTTAAGGCTTATAAATATTCTTTGGCTCCCCTTGTGTCGAATCAATAAATTGGGTTTTACTTCCCTCGAAGACTATTGCGATCCCCTATACTTGTGGGTCATCAAGACTATTTTCTGGCGCCGTTGCCGGGAAGCATAGCTCTTTTTGTCAGGTTCACTTGGGATCATTATTGTTCGTTGCTATCCATTCATCATGGGTAAAACTCGTGATGGAAAAGTTCCTATATTACCATCCACTGCAAGGAGAGGTACAGTTCTGAACACCTCTGTTACTCTTGATTCACCATCTGTGATGACTAAGCTCCTTACACCACCACCACATACACATGCTACACATACTTCTATTTCTGCTGAATCTGAAACTTCTCATACTTATGATGCTGCTTCTACTTTGCTTGATAAGAGTGGTTCATTAGGTCCTTTCCTAGATACTACGATTGCTAGAACTATAGTTGGAAACACTTAAACTCCTAATGAAGATACTACTACACCTCTCAGTTCACCTGAGTCTAGAGAGAGCTATGCTATTGAAGACGGATATATAGAAATGACTGATGAATTTATTAAATAATGCCAAAACACTCATGGTAGAAGTGCTATTAAGAGTATTCTTGAGAAACATACTGTTAGACCTAAATTATCTCCTAATGCTAAGTTTGCTACATCTCCCATAAAAATTAAAGATAAGGATTATGATTTCTCCCTTGATTTATCTTACATAACCATTGTTGACAAAGAACCTTTTTGTGGGACTAAGAATGAAAGTGTTGTAGCACATATGACTGAGCTTTCTACCATGAGTGGCCTATTTTCTGATGATATTAAGATGCACACCTACTTTGTTGCTAAAATTTTCCCATTTTCACTGAAAGGAGAAGCTAAAGCTTGGTTTAATAATTTACCTCCTGGATCTATTGATATCCCTGATTGCTTGATTGATACTTTCTTTCAGAAATATTTCCCTCCTAGTGCTAGACATGCCATTTTGCTAGAAATTTTTGATTTTAAACAAGGAGAAAAGGAGATATTGCCTGAATCATGGGCAAGGTTTTGTGCTTTGATTTATGCACAACATGTGTGTCCATTACCTAAAAATGAGCTTCTTGATATATATTATAATGGACTAACTGATGAATCTAGGACATACCTGGATAGTTGTTCTTATTATGTTTTCAGGAAGAGAACTCCCAAAGAAGCTAAGGAATTAATGGCTAAAATAAGCAAGAGTTATGATGACTGGACTTCACCTGAGTCAACTACACCTGAGTTAACTGTGCCCAAGCCAACACCAAAGAAGAGGGGAGTGATTGAACTAAATGATGAAGTGATGAAGGAAGCTAAGAAATGTCTTAAGGAGAAGGGTATTAAATCTAAAGATGTGAAAAATTTACCTCCTATAGAAGAATTATGTAAGCCAATCTCCCACTCATTCACTATTGAGGTACACTCTCTCCAACATTTTGATGAAGGTGATATTCCTTATTCTAAACCTCTTGATCAATGCTTATAAGAATTTGATATTTTTGTTGTTAAGCAAGATAATTTTAATAAGAGGGTGCAGAATCATTTAATGGAAAACTCTAGAGCTATTATTGAGTTGAGAGATATTGTGGAAAGAACCTCCAATGATGTTAAAATGCTTGTTAAACATTTACAAATGGTTCAAACTCAAATTGATCAGCTTATTAAAGTACAAAAAGATTTGCTAGTTAATGCTTCTAAAGAAAAACATGCTTATGAAATTAGAGCTAGAAGTGGTGCTTCCACTCAAGATTCTCTATATCCTGAGGGGCATCCTAAAAGAATTGAAGAGGATTGTGAACAAATTGAAATAGTAGTACTTATCCTAAGAGAAAGAAAAAGAAACATAAAACTATTGTAGAGTCTTCTGAACCTGCTAAAGATCCTAATAGTATATCTGTCTCTGATGCTAAAACTAAGAGTGGTAATGAGAAAAATGATGCTCCTGATAAAGAAGAAGTTGAAGAAGAACCTGAAAGGCACACTAAGAGTACTAAATACACTAAGGAAGATTTTGTTCCTAAGAAACATGGTAGTGAAAGAGAGCCTTGGGTCCAAACACCAATGCCTTTTCCTGATAAGAAACACAAGTCTAAGGAAGAAGAACACTATAACAAGTTTTGTGAGTGGATGAAACCTTTATTTTTGCAAATTCCTTTAACTGATGCTATTAAATTACCTCCTTATTCAAAGTATATGAAGGGTATTGTCTCTAATAAAAGGAAGATCCCTAGTGAGGAAATTTCTACTTTACTTGCTAATTATTCATTTAATGGTAAAGATCCAAAGAAACTTGGAGACCTAGGGATTCCAACTATTCCATGCTCTATTAAAAATATTTATGTTAGAACTACTTTGTGTGATTTGGGAGAAGGAGTTAGTGTTATGCCTTTTTCTCTCTACAAGAGACCTCAGTTGGAAAAATCGATACCAAGTGATATATCTTTGCAAATGGCTGATAAATCTACTACTATTCATGTTGGTATATGCGAGGATGTCCCTGTTCAAGTGGCTCATAATTGCTTGATATTAACTGACTTTGTTATGCTTGAAATGCCTAAAGATGATAATATGTCTATTATTCTTGGGAGACCTTTTCTTAATACTACAGGTGCTGTCATTAATTGTAATCAAGGAAAGGTAACTTTTAATGTTACTGACAAGGAGCATACTATTTATTTCCCCAAGAAGACTGATAAGACTTATGGCCTAAATTCAATTGAAAATATTGAGGGCATCTAAGTTGGAGAAATATATTGTCCCATACCACGAGGAAAATATGAAACTATTATGATTGGGACTATTGCTATCAGGATTGAGGTAACTTAATCATTTAGTGGAAAGCAAAGTTTTGTTTCATATAAAATTGTTTTGGTAACAAGACCTGATCAACCTTGTTAACAAAAGGATTTTAATGAATAAAACAATGCTTTCACCATGATTATCTTTGCTTACTTTTATTTTATCCATTTTAATTTTTGTTTTCACTTAGTTTACTTTTCTATTTTGATAGTTGCTTGCATATTAGAGTATCTTAGAACTTTTGAAGTTTAGGTTTTGTTTTCTTATTGCATCATTTCAATATTATCTTTCGGCCGGAAAATCATTCATCAATACCTGAAAATTGCTCAAAAATAAAGTTTCTCGAAAAATTCCAGAAAATTCATATTAAATTTTTACGTCAAAAGAGGGGCAGAGAAGTACCTGGAGTGAAGGGGGGCACCAGACAGGCACACCACCTGGTGGCGCGGCCACACCAGGGGCGGGCCTGGCCATGTTGTGGGCCACCCCTGGCCCTCCACTTATTCTCCTACCTGCCACTACCTTCTCTCTCCCGAGAAAACACCAGTTCATTGGTCATACCCGTGTTCTTGCTGTTCTTGCTCATGATTTTCGATCTCCTTGCTCAGGCCATCTTTGCTGCTGAGTGATGACCCACAAGTATAGGGGGTGTATCGCAGTATTTTCGATAAGTAAGAGTGTCGAACCCAACGAGGAGCAGAAGGTGCTGGCTAGTGGTATGGATCAGGAATTCTCTGCAAATACTTAGCAAATGTATTTTTAGGGGTTTTTGATAAAGCAAGAAAACAAAGTACTTGTAAATAAAAGATAGTAAGAATGAATGCAGCAAGTGGCCCAATCCTTTATGCAGCAAAGGACAAGCCGGTTGTATTACTTAAGATGACCAAACGTTCTCGAGGACACATGGAAAGACTGTCAAGTGCTTTCGCTTCATATAGCTGATTAATCTTCTTTAGCTTGCTAAGTGTTGTGTGGGTGAACATGTGCTAATGTACCGCCCCATCCAAGACTAATACATACTTGTGATTATACCCCTAGGAAACATCCGTAAGTACAAGAAAGTAATTAAGGTAGAAACCTAACCACAGCTTTAAACTCTAAGACCCTTACGTCCCTTGTGCAATGGTTTCCTAACGGGGGTTCAGGTTTCTGTCACTCCGGCAACCCCTACGATTAGTAGCAAAATACACAATGCATTCCCCTAGGACCATATAGGTGAAGTGTCATGTAGTCGACGTTCACATGACACCACTAGAAGAAGTACACCACAACTTAAATAACAATCTATTGAATCTTTCTCAACACAACTCCACTACTAACAACAAGACTTCTCCCATGTCCTCAAGAACAAAACGAACTACTCACAAGACATCATATGGATCATGATCAGAGATGGAATAATGATGTATAACAATCTGAACATAGACAATAATTCAATGGTTCACTCAATAGCATCAACTACAAAGAGTAATCAACACCAGGAAAGTTTCCCCTATGAACTAATGCAAGATTCAACTCAATTGTTACAACAATATGGAGATGGTGATGAGGGTGCTGATGGTGGTGATGATGATGATGATGATCTAGATGAAGTCCAGCTTGATGGTGGTGTTGATGGCGACGATCTCCCCTCTCCGGGAAGGAATTCCCCCGGCAGAAATCTGTCTGCCGGAGAGATCTTTCTCTCTCGGTGTTTTCCGCCCCGCCGAGGTGGCGGAATATTTCTGTGGTTGCTCCCTGAGTCTTAGGGTTTCGTGGGGATGATATACGCCAGAAGGGAGAGGCTGGAGTGGGCCAGGGGGGCCACACCACTCCCAGGCGTGGCCTAGGCCTGCCCGCGCCATGGGGTGGTGTGGACCCCCTGTGGCCCACCTCCACTCCATCTTCTGGAATCCTGAGTCTTCTAGAAAAATAGGATTTTCCGTATATTTTCCTGGATTTTCTGATCTTCGCGAATTTTGCCTCCAAATAGCAACCTTTCCATCAGAATCCTAACTGCAGCGGTCCATGCTCCAAAAGTCATCAACCATGCAAAAAATAGATGAAATAACATAAGTATCACCTCTCAATATGAAATATATCAATGAATAATAGTGAATTAAGACATAGAATAGTGATGCAAAATGGACGTATCAACTCCCCCCAAGATTAGACTTCTCTTGTCCCCAAGAGAAACTGAGCTCAATAAACATGACCTCAGGTTTATGGAGTGAAGAGTCGATAAAAGAATACGGACAAAAAGCATCACATTCATCAAATACATAGATCATAATAGAAGACAACTCACTATTATATAACTCAACTTGCAATAAGTAAAGGAAACACAATATAGATACATAAAGTGAATCATAATTGGTAATGGCAAACTTAGCTCTTGGTCGAAGAATAGTTGATAATTTACTGGAGTTCACAAATAGCTGGCTTTTTCAATGATAGCTTTCAAAGTAGTAAACATCAAGATAAGAGCAATGCGCAAAGCAAGGAACATAAGACATGATTGAATAAATCATCATATGAATGAATGAAACACAACAACTCAAAATACTTGCTGAGATAGAAGGGAGTAGGTTTACTGACTCAACTACAAAGTAAAAGAAAGGCCCTTCAAAGAGGGAAGCAGGAATTGCAAGTCTCATAAAGAGCTCCCAAAAATTATGATACTTACTAGCTTTAAGCTCTCATTGCCCCTATCATAGGCATCTTTTGGTGATTAAGGTTAAAGTGACACAACTAAGAGGATATGCTTGACAAGTTATAAGTTGAAATCTCATGCCCCTTACTTATGATTACCGATCCTCGCGCTACTCAACTTCAGTCACGAGCAAGCTCTTATCATTGTAAATACATGCGTATCATTGAGAACCGCCAACGGGGTACCCCTTGCACATGACACAGGAGCTATCCCATAATCAAAATGACAAGGCAAGCAGACAGTGAGCATCTCAGCGATCTTTTTATTTGCTATTTGCATAGGTTTTTATTGAGGATGCTTCATAAAATGCTCACTATAGTTATGCTGCAAGTTGCCACCATGATTAGTCATGGCTTAGGCTAGCGGCCCAGGCGTTTCTCTAACACACATATAAACTCCATGATCTTACAAGTTCCACTTTTATTTCACACCGCCGGGATCCATAAGCAAAAGAACATGATATCAACTAGGTACAAGTACCAATGAAGTGTTGAAAGCGGTCCCCATGATACATGGTTCGGCTAACTTCAACTCATAAAGCGCAAGCATATACGCAACAAAGAAGGACCCAATGGTTCAAGTTTATTAAATGCAAGAAAGTAAAGTGTGCCTTCAAGTTCGTGAGAGCTTTAATCACTAATTTTCACATAACAAGTTTAATTTGGGAGGTAGACAAAATAGGAATTTACTTGGAATATAATGCTACTAGGTAGGTATGGTGGACACAAATGGCAAAGGTTTTGGTTTAAAGGAGGTGGATGCACGAGAAGAATTCCCTCTCAGTACAGGTTTTTGGATAGTAAGGCTGGGTAGCAAGTACAAGAGTTGAAGGAAACAACCAAACATACAAATGATAAAGACAAACATGCAATCTTCCTTGGAAGCACAAAAGATCTTAACTAGTGAATACTAGACTTATGAGCAAATCAAGAAAGAAAGATGATGATATTATTTTTCTTTAGAGTACTACTATCTTTTTCTTTTCAACTCTCAAAAAGGTGTTGCTACTGACCGAGCCAGGTTTGCCAAAACCAACTAAATTAACACAATGATCCAGAGTGCTACCAATACTAACAACAGGATCAATCATATAACCACGAATTGAAAACTAACATAAGCTATGCAAAAGGGTGAATGATAGAACTTCTCATTAATATTCCATAACGGAAACTCACACCAAGGGATACAAATCTAACGAGAGAGGGGACACTTCCATAATGCAAACCATACTACATAATAACTCCTCTATTCATGATATGACTCTACTAATAAGGTAAAAAGATAGAAGATAGTGATATGATACCACGACACTCCCCTAAGCTTGGAACAAACCAAGGGGATGTCAAACCTGATGACAAATTACTCCTTAGGTGGTGGTGGTATCCTCTCGATGAGCTCTCTGATCAGTTTCCCCAAGTCCTCAATCTCGAAGGTGAGATTACGAATAAGCTGCGAGTTTTGCTCAATGCGGCTCATGATCATGTCGGGTTGAGAATTCCAGCTCTTGCTATTCTTTCCCCACTCTTCCTCCTTGAAGTCTTCTTTTCCTGCATGGCTAGAACGAGGAAAATCCCAATTGGAGGGTAATTTCTCCTTGGGCATATTCTAGTATTGATGCTCATGGATAAGGGTATGGAAAGGATTCCTGGTGCATGGAGGAAGTGACCGTGGAGCCAAACTGTGACGAGGAGCTTTCTCCCTAGTCTGCATCCGTGCAGTCCTTCTGATCTTGGCAGGTTTCACCACTCCAATGCTTGCAATGGTGGTGCCGGTATGCGGACGTTGTCCTTGCTCCTCTTCACCTTCACTCTTGATCTCCTTCTCCTTCCCGGGGTCTTGGAGGTCTTCCTCCATGGGCTCCTTCCCTTTATCCTTGGCGGACACCATTGTGCTTCTAAGCTTTCAAAGAGTATGTCCTGACAGAAAACAGATCGAAATAAAAACACGACAAAAACATGATATACGGACCTCGGGGGATCCGGGGGGTTATATATTACGAAGTTTCATGTCAAAAGGAAGGTACTGGGAGAAAACGGGTCGGAGACGGAGTCCTGGGTGGCCTCACCACCTGGTGGCGTGGCCAGGGGTGGGCCCACGCCATGGGGTGGTGTCGGCCACCCCGGCTCTGGTTCCGTCCCTTTTTCGCTTCGAAACTTTCCTTATTGAGTGAAAACTGCAAAAATATAGTTGGATTGTATTTTCGCGGAACTTTTCTTACCAGAAGTGTTACCTATTTGAACACGGACTCTGCAGGTCTCTGAATTTGGTATCTAGTAGATTCTTCCGGGGTCATCTCTTGAATATCATCGATATCTTCATCTTCATATACTTATTACTTGAGTCATAAAACCCTTCTCTTTCTTATTACACCATTATCTCCACTTCCTGGAAATTTCTTTCACACAAAACTTCACACAGTTCTTATTAGCAACATTAGTATATATGAAGTGATAAAACCTTTTGAGTCCAACTTCAACTGAAAACCATAAAAAAAAAGCTACTGTAGCAACTCCTTCCGAAAACCCAAAAAGAATTCAAAAAGGAAATTGAATAAAGAAGCAAATGCAAGAGTGGCAAAATCTGTCAAAACAGACCAGCAGGTAAAGATCAATTTTTTAGAAAATCTTATGTTGCTCAAATCAAAAAGTGCTAAACTAACGGAAGTTAAATAACAACCTAGGGCAGAAGCACAAAAAATTACAGCTCAGTCGTACATACAAAGATCTCTCACGAATTTTTACGGTGAAGCACAAAAATCTGTTTCGGGACAGGAACTTCCCCAAATCTTACTTCTCTCTCATTAGAGGTTGATCTTGACACAAAAACCAAACAAAACAGATAAGGAGCGGTTATTACCGAAGTAATAACTTCCAAGACTCAAATAAACAAAAACAAACTAAAAGAAAAAACAAATTGGGTTGTCTATAGCCATTAAGATGGGCACGATAGTTTTGAAGAAGCTCTCATAGGGATATAAATTGAAGCGAAAGAGAGCATTAAGAAGAAAAAACACCCACACATTTAAGTCTAACCCACTTCCTATGCAAGGGGATTTTGTAAACAAACAAGTTATTGAAACCAAAGGCAACTTGCATAAGAAGGCAAAAGAAACGCAACATAAAAACTTTCAGCATAAAACGAGGAAACTTGATATTATTAAGATGCATAAGAACACTTTTAACTCTCTCATAATAACTTTCAGTATCATGCATAAACTTAACAATTTAGCTATCACAAGGACTATCATAGCAATGATCACTTATTCTAACAGAAAACACAGGAATAGTAGCTCTCATAACACTACTATGTGAAACAATATTAGAGGTATCCTTACAAAAGATAGTGTGTCCCTCTTTTTCATACTTAGTGACAAAGTCTTTCACATTTGCTACTATAGGTTCATCAACCATTTGTTTATCAGGTTCAACAGCTTTACTAGTACTTTCATTAACCATACTAGATATCATAGAATGTTCCTTTACCTTAACTGGAAAAGGCATTTTCTCAATATAAGGTTCAGGTAAAACATGATTAGTAGTATAAACTTCAGTATTTCTTGCAGGAACACTCTTAGCAATATCTTTATAAGGTTCATGACACTTATTCCACTTCTTTTTAGGCATTTCAATATAGGAAGCAAAAGCCTTAAAATAAGAAGCAATAGCTTGAGAGTCTAGACCATAAGTATTTTTAATATTTTGAAAGTCATTAGTTCCCATAAAAGATTCAATGCATTCATAATCATAGTTTATACCTGACTTTCTACCTTTGTCATTCTCCCAAGCTTCAGCATTGTCTTGAATACGATCTAGAAGGTCCCATTTAGCTTCTTCTTCCATACGAGTGAATGATCCAGCGCAAGAAGCATCCAATAAATCTTTATCATGTAGAGGGAGCCTTGCATAAAAGTTGTTGATAATAATATTGTTGGGGAGCTCATGAATGGGACATTTGAGCATTAGTAACTTCAATCTCCCCCAAGCTTGAGGTGTACTCTCTCCATCAAGAGGCCCAAAGTTGTATATTTGATTCCGATCTTTATGAATCTCACTAGGAGGATAAAACTTTAAATAAAAGAGAGGAACTATTTCCTCCCATTCCAGAGCTTGACCATTCTTCAGCAGCTTATACCATTCCTCAGCTCTTCCTTTCAGTGATAATGAGAATGACTTCTTCTTAACTTGATCTGTAGTAATACCTGCACATTTGAACAACCCGCATAATTCGTGTATAAAGAGTAAATGATCACCGGGATGGACAGTTCCATCCCCAACATAATAGTTATCCATAACACGATCAATAATTCTTGTAGGTATTTTGAAAACATCTTTCTCAGCAGGTGGTGGCTTATCTACTACCTTAGCAGTGGTAGTAGCATTACCAAATAAGAAACTCAGCAAGTTATCCATAACGATAATAAAGCAACTAGCAGAAGTAAACAATACTCACAGTAGAAGTTTCCTTTACCAGTTCCACTCTCCAATAGCGCTTCACTCCCCGGCAACGGCGCTAGAAAATAGTCTTGATGACCCACAAGTATAGGGGGTCTATCGCAGTATTTTCGATAAGAGTGTCGAAGCCAACGAGGAGCAGAAGGTGCTGGCTAGTGGTATGGATCAGGAATTCTCTACAAATACTTAGCAAACGGATTTTTAGGGGTTTTCGATAAAGCAAGAAAACAATGTACGAGTAAATAAAAGACAGTAAGAATGAATGCAGCAAGTGGCCCAATCCTTTATGCAGCAAAGGACAAGCCGGTTGTATTACTTAAGATGACCAAACGTTCTCGAGGACACATGGGAAGACTGTCAAGTGCTTTCGCTTCATATAGTTGATTAATCTTCTTTAGCTTGCTAAGTGTTGTGTGGGTGAACCTGTGCTAATGTATCGCCCCATCCAAGACTAATACATACTTGTGATTATACCCCTTGCAAACATCTGTAAGTACAAGAAAGTAATTAAGGTAGAAACCTAACCACAGCTTTAAACTCTAAGACCCTTACGTCCCTTGTGCAATGGTTTCCTAACAGGGGTTCGGGTTTCTATCACTCCGGCAACCCCTACGATTAGTAGCCAAATACACAATGCATTCCCCTAGGCCCATATAGGTGAAGTGTCATGTAGTCGACGTTCACATGACACCACTAGAAGAAGTACACCACAACTTAAATAACAATCTATTGAATCTTTCTCAACACAACTCCACTACTAACAACAAGACTTCTCCCATGTCCTAAAGAAAAAACGAACTACTCACAAGACATCATATGGATCATGATCAGAGATGGAATAATGATGTATAACAATCTGAACATAGACAATAATTCAATGGTTCACTCAATAGCACCAACTACAAAGAGTAATCAACACCGGGAAAGTTTCCCCTATGAACTAATGCAAGATTCAACTCAATTGTTACAGCAATATGGAGATGGTGATGAGGGTGCTGATGGTGATGATGGTGGTGATGATGATGATGATCCCGATGAAGTCCAGATTGATGGTGGTGTTGATGGCGACGATCTCCCCTCTCCGGGAAGGAATTCCCCTGGCAGAAATCTGTCTGCCGGAGAGATCTTTCTCTCTCGGTGTTTTCCTCCCCGTAGAGGCGGCATAATCTTTCTGTGGTCGCTCCCTGAGTCTTAGGGTTTCGTGGGGATGATATACACCTGAGGGGAGAGGCTGGAGTGGGCCAGGGAGGCCACACCACTCCCAGGCGCGGCCTAGGCCTGCCCGCACCATGGGGTGGTGTGGGCCCCTTGTGGCCCACCTCCACTCCATCTTCTGGCATCCTGAGTCTTCTAGAAAAATAGGATTTTCCGTATATTTTCCTGGATTTTCTGATCTTCGTGAATTTTGCCTCCAAACAACACCTTTTCCATCCGAATCCTGACTGCAGCGGTCCATGCTCCAAAAGTCATCAACCATGCAAAAATAGATGAAATAACATAAGTATCAATTCTCAATACGAAATATATCAATGAATAATAGTGAATTAAGACATAGAATAGTGATGCAAAATGGACGTATCACTGAGATTTGGAGCATTTATTCTCCGGTATGTGACTCCTCCGCTTGTCCAAGTAGATTTGTGATTAGTGGTTTATATCTTGAGTATTTTGCTACTGTAGGTGACAGTTTATGTGAGCTTGCATGCTAGTTCTATGCTTAGAGAAATTGTTTTGATGCATGTTGAGCCTTCTTGCAAGTCCCTATAAGTAGTTCCTCTCATTATGTAATCACCTTGCAATCATTTTTGTGGTGGATGTTTAAATTTCAGAATAGCGGAGATGAACAACCACACTTTTGGAGAAGTATTTGACAGAGACACACCCAGGAGGGCAAGGCCTTCGAGATCAACTTCTCAATTTAGGCCATCATATAACGAATATCTTATTGCACCATGTGCTTTGACAATGAAGGAGATGAGGGAGATGCTCACCCATCTACCTTACCTTGTTTTGCCTTTTTGCAAGCTGCAGGGATCCTCGATGATTTCTTACTCCTTATTCAGAGGGTTGGTCTGACCACTGATACATTGCAAATATATCTATAATTTTTGATGTTCCATGCTTAGTTTTATCCACTTTCTTGTGTTTTGTTCCAACTTTGGAGTACTTTTATTATGATTTCTTGGACTAACCTATTAATCAGAGCCACAATGCCAGCTGCCTGTTTTCTGTTTTTTTGGTTCAAGAAAAGTCAGAAAATGAATATTCTCGGAATTGGACGGGACAAAAGCCAAAGTGCCTATTTTTCCGGAAGGGATCAAGTGCCAGAATACGAGACGGAGAAGGGCTGGGGGCTGGCCACACCACCTGGCCGTGCGGCCAGGCTTGGCCCATGCCAGGGGGTGGTCCGGCCGACCCCAGCACCCCCTCGGCCTCTCCTTCCGCCTATAAGTTGCCCTCGGGACGAAAACCCTAGGTACCCAATCAAAAATCCATGAAAGAGTCTGTAGCCGTCGTCATCTCTATCCCTAGATCGGGAGGGATCTGAAGCTCTTCCCGGCACCCTGCCGGAGAGGGGAATTCACCCTGGAGGCCTTCTTCATAACCATGCAAGCCTCCGGTGTGATGCGTGAGTAATTCATCCTTGGACTGCGGATCCATGTAGTAGCTAGATGGCTGGTTTCTCCTCCTTTGTGCTTTCATGTTTAGATCTTGTGAGCTCCGTTCATGATCAAGATCATCTATTTGTAATCCATACATGTTGTGTTTGCGGGGATCCGATGGATATTGAGATGCTATTTCAGATTGATTATTGATTCTATCATGTCTTTGTTATTTGAGATCTTGCATGCTTTCCGTTGTTAGTAGCTATCTTGGCCAAGTAGATGCTAGCAACTCCAAGAGTTAGTATTTATGCTCGATAGTGGGTTCATGCCTCTAGTAATCTGGGGAAGTGACAGAAATCTCTAAGGTACTAGATGTGCTGTTGCTACTAGGGAGAAAACAACGATCCTTTGTTCATAGAACAATTGTATTGTTTACTTTACACGCAGTTCGTAAAGCAATAGTCTGTTGCTTGCAACTTAATACTAGAGGGGGTTCGGATGATAACCTGAAGGTGGATTATTGGTCATGAACTGACTGCTTGGATGATCATCCAAACTTTTTTATGCAGGATTGAACTATTCTTCAAATAACCTATTGGATTCAGCTGCTGGAGGTACCTTTATGACCATCACTTTGGGTGCTGCAACAAAACTATTGGATAATATGATGGTTAATTATTCTAAATGGCATACTGAGAGAGCTCCACAAGGTAAGAAGGTAAATTCTGTTGAAGAAACCTCCTCCTTGAGTGATAAGATTGATATTATTATGTCCATGCTTGTTAATGGGAAAGCCCATATTGATCCAAATAATGTTCCTTTAGCCTCTTTGGTTGCTCAAGAAGAGCAAGTTGATGTGAACTTCATAAGAAATAACAACTTTAGCAACAATGCTTATGGTAATAATGCTTATAGGAACAATTTTGGTAACAACAATTATAAGCCATATCCTCCCAACAATGGTAATGCTTATGGAAATCCTTACAACAATAATAAGAGTGCTCCCTCTGAACTTGAAGTTATGCTTAAAGAGTTTATTAGTAAACAAACTGCTTTCAATAAAACTATTGAGGAAAAACTCTCTAATGCTGAAACAAATATAGCAGCTTTGGCTGAAGCTCAATCTACATTGAATAAAATTGCTGCTAAACCTGAAACTAATGAGAATCCCTTTGCAGCTAATAATGCCATACAAGTAAGAATTGATGAAAATGTTAGACTATTAGCTGAATTACATGCTAAGTGGGAAAGAGAAGACGAAATTGCTAGAAACATTAGTGTTTCTACTATTACCACCACTAGTGTTGAGGCTAGTAATAGTTCTACTACTTTAGATGATAAAGTTGATTTTGATCTTGATGGTTGCAACATCTCTGAAGTTATTAAGTTTCTACAAAAGCTTGCTAAAAGTCCTAATGCTAGTGCTATGAACATGGCTTTTACAAAACACATTACTGATGCTCTCATAAAGATTAAAGAAGAAAAGATGAAACATAAAGCTTCTATTCCTATAAAGCAAGAAGATGGTTGGGAACCCATCATTAATATGAAAGTGAATGACTTTGATTTCGAAGCTTTATGTGATCTTGATTGTAGTGTTTCTATTATGCCTAGAAGGATTTATGATATGCTTGATTTGCCTCCTCTTGAAGATTGTTATTTGAATGTCCCACTTGATGCTAATGCTAAAAAGAAACTCATGGGGAGTCTTAATGACGTCCTTATTATGGTTAATGATTCCTATGTCCTCGTTGATTTCTATGTTTTGGATGTTGAATACAATGCTTCTTGTCCTATTACTTTGGGAAGACCTTTTCTTAGAACTGTTGGTGCCATCATTGATATGAAAGAAGGCACCATTAAATACCAACTCCCACTCAAGAAAGGTATAGAACACTTCCCTAAAAAGAGAGAAAAGATTTCTTTTGCTTCTCCTATGAAAACAAAATTTGGTCTTAATGCTTCTTCATTTTAGAACACTTGATTCTTTCTTTACTTCTTATGCCTAACTTAAAGGCGTTAAAGAAAAGTACTTGTTGGGAGATAACCCAAGAGTTTTAGATGAGTCTTGGAAGTTATTGCCTCTGTAATAATCTCTCCTTATCCTTTTTATTTGCTTTTTGTGCCAAGAGTAACCTCTAATGAGAGTGAAGTAATGATTGGGAAAGTTGTTGTCCCGAAACAGATTTCTGTGCTTCACCGTAAAAATTCCTGAGAGAGCTCTGTATGTTGGATTGAGCTGTAATGTTTTGTGCTTCTGCCCCAGGTTGTTATCTAACTTTCGTTAGTTCAATACTTTTTGATTTGAGCAACAGAAGGTCTTCGAAAAAATTCTTCTTTACCCGCTGGTCTGTTTTGACAGATTTCTGCCATTTTCTGCATTTGCTTCTTGTTAGTTCCTTCTTGAGTTCCTTTGGGGAATTGAGATTTTTGAGGGAAGTGCTACAGTAGCTAGTGTTCTAATGGAAGTTTATTTGGTGTTAGAACTGAACCTTGAGACTTATTTATCTTAAGTGCACTAATGTTGCTAATGAGATTGTGTGAAGTTTTGTATGAAGGAAAATTTTCAGGTGTATGGAAGGAATGAGTAATGAGATGAAGGATGGACTAAATCTCAAGCTTGGGGATGCCACGCGTGTCACCCCAAGAAATATCCAAGAAGTACAAGCGTCAAAGCTTGGGGATGCCCAAGGCATCCCCTTCTTCATCAATAAAAATTCCAGGTTTCTTCCAAACGCTTCATTTTTATTGTTTCGTGCACAGTTGTGTTTCTCTTGGAGCGTCTTCTTTTTAGTTTTTGTTTTGGTTTTTAGTTTGCTTGGTTTTCTTAGTTTTCTGAATAAGTTGGTTGGACCCCCTCTTTCACACTTTGGTTTGCAAATAGTTTGGTTTGGTTTGGAAAAGAGTAGGAAAGTTCATGCTTATGTGGTAAAAAGAGCTCGTTTTTTACTGTGGCCATGCTTTATCATGCCATGCTTGATATTGTTTTGGATTTATGCTTAGTATTCTTTGCTGTAGCATGACTTGTTATAAACAATTGAGATTGCTTAATGTGCCTTGGATGAATCATGCGTTGTTTTAGCATATTAAAGCATAGTATAGTGGTATTCTCCTTTGATGCTTTATTTGGGTTGACTTGGCACATGCTCACACCATGTTATGACTATCCAAAGTCACCATTAGCCTTTATGATCCTTTAGTTTTCAACTTGTAGTATCACTTTATGTGTTGATTAATGATGTTTTGTCGCTCTGCATGATTATGGCCATTATTGCTCTCTTAGTTTGTCTCTCCCCGTCTTTTGCTAGCCTCCACAACAAAGTATGAGTTCCACTCATGCATCCAACTCCGTAAACCAAGTTTTTCCAAAGAGTCCACCATACCTACCTACTAGCTTATGCTATTCCAAGTATATTCATGCTTTTGTTTACCTTCCACTTGTTATGAGAAAACAAGTGATTAAAGCTCTCACGAACTTGATGGCACACTTTACTTTATTGCCTCTAATAAACTTGAACCATTGTGTCGTCTATGTTGTATATGCTTGCACTTATTTGTTGGGAATTAGCAGAACCATGCTTTCATGAGGAACGCTTTCAACATTGCACCTGGTACTTGTACCTAGTTGATATCATGCTCTTTTGTATATGTATGTCGTCGGTGTGAAATGAAAGGGGAGCTTGTAAGTCCATGGAGTTATGTATATGTGTTAGAGAAATGCCCGGGCCGCTGGTCTAATCCATGCTGACATGGTGGAAACCTACAGCGTAACCATAATGAGTTGTCTATGAAGCATTCTTCTTATAAAAAAAAGAGTCCTATTGAGGAAAAAGAGAAAAGAAAAAAAAGATACTATGAAAAGAGGAAAGAGAGAAAAAAGCACCATATTCCCATGGTAAATAAGAAGAATACTGAGATGCTCGTTGTCTGCTTGCCTTGTCATTTTGATATGGGGATTCTTCCGTATCATCGGGCAAGGGGTACCCCGTTGGCAGTTCTCAATGATACACATGTACTTACGATGACAAGAACTTACCGGTGACTAAACTTGAGTAGCATGAGGAGCGACCCTCGTATACAAGGGACATGAGATTTCTGACTTATACTTCGTCAAACATGTACACCATAGTTTGTTCACTTTAACCTTAATCACTTCAAGATGCTTATGATAGGGGCAATGAGAGATGAAAGCTTTAAGTATCATAATTTTTGGAAGCTATTTATGAGACTTGAATCCCTACTTCCTTTTTACAAAAGGATTTTCTTCCACCATTATATTGAGTCTCCACCTTCTAACTTTATGCACCTACTTTGAGAGCATAGTGGCCATTCTTACTTCTATGCGCATTGTCCCAAGACTAGTTGATTGATGCATAACTTGTTATTGCTTGTTTGAAACTATTGTATCTAGTCACTCTTTTGAACCTTGAAGGTGTCCTATGCATTTATATTTGCTACTCTATTGAGGGACAAGCTGAATACTATTATGCTATGTATTCTTTATGTGAAACAAACAAACGTCTTGCAAAGCATTGTTATTCATGAATCTTTTGTTTGTGCCTTTTCATGTTGCATCATAGTTTCTTTGCTTATTGCTAGAACTTTGTCTTTCATGTTATGATTGAAGTACTATGATCCTAGCCTTGAATGTTTTGCAAATACTTTGATCAAGTCTTTGATGGTGCATGTCACCTCAAAAATTCTTTCTTTTTATCACTTACCTACTCGAGGACGAGCAGGAGTTAAGCTTGGGGATGTTGATACATTGCAAATGTATCTATAATTTTTGATGTTCCATGCTTAGTTTTATCCACTTTCTTGTGTTTTGTTCCAACTTTGGAGTACTTTTATTATGATTTCTTGGACTAACCTATTAACAAGAGCCACAGTGCCAGCTGCCTGTTTTCTGTTGTTTTTGGTTCTAGAAAAGTCATAAAATGAATATTCTCGGAATTGGACGGGACAAAAGCCAAAGTGCCTATTTTTCCGGAAGGGATCAAGTGCCAGAATACGAGACGGAGAAGGGCTGGGGGCCGGCCACACCACCTGGCCGTGCAGCTAGGCCTGGCCCGCGCCAGGGGGTGGTCTGGCCGACCCCAGCACCCCCTCAGCCTCTCCTTCCGCCTATAAGTTGCCCTCGGGACGAAAACCCTAGGTACCCGATCAAAAATCCACGAAAGAGTCTGTAGCCGCCGTCATCTCCATCCCTAGATCGGGAGGGATCTGAAGCTCTTCCCGGCACCCTGCTGGAGAGGGGAATTCACCCTGCAGGCCTTCTTCATCACCATGCAAGCCTCCGGTGTGATGCGTGAGTAGTTCATCCTTGGACTACGGATCCATGTAGTAGCTAGATGGCTGATTTCTCCTCCTTTGTTCTTTCATGTTTAGATCTTGTGAGCTCCGTTCATGATCAAGATCATCTATTTGTAATCCATACATGTTGTGTTTGCGGGGATCCGATGGATATTGAGATGCTATTTCAGATTGATTATTGATTGTATCATGTCTTTGTTATTTGAGATCTTGCATGCTTTCCGTTGTTAGTAGCTATCTTGGCCAAGTAGATGCTAGCAACTCCAAGAGTTAATATTTATGCTCGATAGTGGGTTCATGCCTCTGGTAATCTGGGGAAGTGACAGAAATCTCTAAGGTACTAGATGTGCTGTTGCTACTAGGGAGAAAACAACGATCCTTTGTTCATAGAACAATTGTATTGTTTACTTTACACGCAGTTCGTAAAGCAATAATCTGTTGCTTGCAACTTAATACTGGAGGGGGTTCGGATGATAACCTGAAGGTGGATTATTGGTCATAGATGCAGTTGGATGGCGGTCTATGTATTATGTTGTAATGCCCAATCAAGTCTCAGAGGAGTCAAGATGATTAGTATATGCATGTATTGCTTTCTCGGTGTTTGTTAATTGCCCCGCTGTAATTTGTTCACCCAGCATGTTATCTATCTAAGGAGAGCCACCTCTAGTGAACTATGGATCCCGATCCTTTTCTTTTACATACAATCTACAATCTTTTACTGCTTTGTGTTTACTTTCTACAAACTTTTACTTCTTTCCATTTGATACGTTTAATCCTTTGTTTTCCGCAAAACACGGTGAGATTGACAACCTCATCGCAAGTTTGGGACAAAGTTCCGTGGTTGTGTTATGCAGGTCTCCACGTTGCTACTAGCACCGGTAGTGCGCCCTGCCAAAGCTCAGCTAGTAACACCTTTGAGGTGTTTCCTTGCTCCTATTGGTTCGATTAAACCTTGGTTTCATAACTGAGGGAAACTTGCTGCTGTGCTCATCATACCTTCCTCTTGGGGTTCCCAACGAGCTCTACATCAACACCACGCACCAAGCACTTTTCTGGGCGCCGTGTATTGAGCCATCAACCACTTACATGGAAGATGAGAGTGAGCAATATTCCTTGCTAACCAAAACGTTTGTTGAAAGTTTCACTTTCACTAACACCCCTTATAGGTCAATTGTTTCATTCAAAATCTATGATATGACTATTACCATGCCATTGGAAAGATTTTGCAGCATTATAGGCATTGGCATGACTGGGACAGTGAAGAAGATTCAAGGTCGACCTGCTGACTTGCTGGAACTCTACCGAAATGTAACAAATGATGATGACCGTATAGCTCAGCGCGGGAAGATAAGAAACATTCAACTCCCAACTCTTAGATATTTTGCTAAATATCTTGCCACTAGCATTCTTGGTAGGGAGAACACTATAATATTTCTAATTATCATTTAGCCTTTCTTGCTGCTATACTTAATAATGATACCAAGTATAATCTTGGTTCTCTCATTGCTCGCCGCCTAGCTTCTAGAGGACCCATCTATGGGGGAATTATTGTTGCACGCATGATTGCTGCCTTGGAACTTTCTGTTGATCCTAATGATATTGTGCTAACCCCGCAAAGGCTTGATCTTGCCGCTATGAAAACACATCACATTGTTACAGCTAACTCTAGTACATAAAGTTTAGTTTACAGGATGTTGTTTACTGACAGAGATGAGAGGGAAATTCCCTTGCCACGGTCTACTTTGTTTAGTATTTGCAGGATGCCATGGTCGCGCTCCAAGGAGGATGTCAACACCCGGATTTTTAATCCCAGATGCCTGTTATGCCATACATCACAATCCCAGGATTACCATTTTTGCGAGACATAACAAATTGGATATCACAGTACATCATCCTTACAAACCATAATAAGGGCTTACACAAATAAAGGATCTCATGATCCAATCTTAGTACAAACAAGTAGCGGAATAAATAGCGTAGCGGTGGGCTCCATCTTCAGTGTCACAGGCAATGCTGACGATGGGAGATGATCCTAGTTGTCGTAGCCGTCCTGCTGTCCTTCCTCTTGGTAGTCCTCCTCATAGTCTGGCCATGGGAATAGCTAGGGACAAAGCCATGAGTACTCTTTAAGTACTCGCAAACTATCACTAACGAGTAAGGTAGTTCTAATAGTAATGCTAACTCTAAGTTTATTTGTAAAGTTAAGTTTGAAACCTAAGCTGAGTTCAGAAACAAAGAAAGATAAAATAAAGTTTGAAATCACGTAAGTGGGAACTTAGTTGTCATAGTCACAACTCTGTTGTGGTCAAGTCATGTCACAATTCATTTCATAAGTCATTTTGAAAACATCCGACAACGGAACAGTATGGCCACTCCAACTGTCCATAACCGTGGACGCGACTATTCGAATAGTTTGACACTCTGCAGAGGTGGTACAATTTAACCACAAAATTCAATACATCTGTCAGGTATAACCCTGAATCATCATACTTAGTATGCAGATAATCAAATATAACCTTTCCTTTACACACTCTAGTATAAGCACCTCTCCTATGAGCTTGGCCTCCCAGCCATGGCCATCTGCCATCCCGGGCACTGCATAGGTGGACAATATTGAGAGGTAGCCTCAGCTCAAACCTCTCCCGCGAGGGAACTAATACTAATGCATATAAACTTCCGGCTAAGCCTTACCCAATTCAGCTATTGTGGTTGTACAGTAAAATTGGAATGGTATCACATCTGAACCCAACCATCAGTTTTTATAAAAGGGGTTAAGGCTCATGCCTCAACATTTTCATCATCATAAACCATTTGTGTTTCTCAACACATGTCAAAACATCTCAATAGAATGACTCATCATTCCAAGGTTTTCACAAGTCATTTTCACCAAGTATTCCCATCTAAAGTGATCAAGTTTTTGGTTTAGCTCTAATCACTAAGTTAAGAGTGTTCACTAATGTGGGATGTTAATCTCAATCTCATGCCATAGAATGACATCTAAGTCTAACTAGATAGGCCAAGTTTTATACTCTTTATGCTATCTATAAACAAGTAAAGAACTTTGGTAAAGTAAAAGAAAGTAAAGCTTGTAAGAAAACTTGGGATGGGTATAAATCAAAAGATATAACCAAAGCATGCCTAATGCATCTTGCTTAGGTTATCTAGCTTGCAAGGTTTAGCTTGCATTGTTAATGATGGCTTGCCTTGGTTGGTGCAGTGGTTGAAATTCTCTTCTTCTTCTTTGGGGTAGAACTCCTCCTCCTCGAAGACTTGTTCGGTACTATCGTCTATAAATACATATGGAATACACAATCACCAAATAATACTTAACTAGTCTATTTAGTACACTAAGGCACACATTTGATGATCTAGTATCATCACTTTCATCACAAGATTTAATGAACTAGTTTCATTTATTTTATCTAAGAAAAGTAATTTCTACTCATTGAAAATACTAAGATTTAATATTCTCCAATTAAAATGCAGGATCATGTGGACACATGTCATCACCACATATTCTAATGCATGGGAATGTGATTTAAATGATGGATCATATTTTAATAAGTTTAAGCTCATTATTTTAATGATTTAAAGTGACTAGAAATGCGTATATAGCATTATTTTGGTACTAGTCCGAAGTCACTGCATGCAAACCTTAATATTATTTCATATTCAGATAGGTATATTCAAATGTGATTTTTGAGAGGTGGAAACAACTCAAAAGCTATTATGGTTGATTTTTGAAAAATGTTTGAATGTGAAAAAGCCTCTGTCTTGTTATTTTTACTAGGAGAGATCTCTAACTCTAATTGCTTTAAATCCAACGGGCTTGGATAGAGATTTTCATTATCTTTCCAACAAAATTTGGAATCATTAATTTTGATGAAGTAGAACTCTCCGAAATGATTTTCAAACTAAGGGACAGAAACTAAATTTAGTTTAAATAGAAAAACCTAAATTTGAATTGCAGGGCTAGCGCGGGAACACTAATGGGCCGGCCCAGTTTCACTCCGCGGCATAGAGGATAGCTGACAGGGGGGTCCCGCATGTCAGTGGCTCTTATAACGCGAAGCGGTACGGGCCAACGTGAACCACACGATTAGAACTAGGATCTACGGCTGTGGCACATCGTCGATGACGGATAGGTCGCCGACCAGGTGGAACCCTAGCGGCTCAGTGGGGGTGTAGTGGGGGCATACCAGGGCTCCAGCTAGTGTAGTGATGGGGCCGCTCGAACGAGGCAACGACGGCGGACTTAGGCGAGGTCACGGCAGCTCCTGGGGTGGATGAAATTGACGGGGGCTTCTCCTCCTCTACTACGGGTAACTCCGGCGCAATTCTGGCGACTGGCTGCTCGAGCGGCTCTGGCGAGAGGGGGGAATGATCAGTGGTGAGAAGGGAGCTGAGTGGTGTGAAGAAATGGTGCTGGGGAAGGCTCTTTATATAGGCTCGATGAGGGGACCGAGAGGGCGACGGCGAGCTCGTCGGTAACAATGATACAGGGCGCTATAGGCATGGGCTAGGTAGGCAGATGGTGGGCGGTTCCCTGGCGGTCAGCTACGGCTTAAAGGCGATGCTAGGGGCAGTGGCGTTTGGTCGGGCGAGGCTGGCGCTCTGCGCAGCAGAGGCGGTGCTCAACGCGGCGGGTGGTGGCTACTGGTCACACGGTGGGAGAAGGGCGTGTCTAGTGGGGTGCTGGGGTTATGGCGCAGCGATGCACGCGAGCTGGGAGCAAGGCACGGTTTATGCAGGCTTGTCGGGGATGGCGCTCTGGCGTGAGCTGGGCGCGGCGCAGAGGCTTAGTGCGCAAGCGATGGGAGGTGGTCCAGGGGCTGGCAGCGCTTGGGGAAGGGACTGTGGGTGGCGGTGCTACCATGCCTACCTCCCTGCAGTGGCGGAAGAGGGCGGGGCGTGCTCCTACGACATGGGCATGGTCGGCCGGCGATCATGGCATCAGGGTGGTGCGGCACTACTGCTCTAGGCCAAGGGGTAGCTCTTTGATGGCCTGGTTGGAGCTAGGGGAGACAAGGGGAGTTAAATGGGGTCAAATGGCTCGATAAATCCTTTATCAAAACAGTATTAGTTAGGCAGGTTTGATTTTGATCACAAGGTGTTCGACACAATGGCCGCATGAACCAAAGTTTTGAATTTTGAAATTTTTGGTGGAGTTGTTGATCTTATGCTTGAGCATCTCTTGTTGCTGGGATTTGTCAAATTGAATGAATTTGAGTGGTTTTTGAAAAAGTGGGATCTAGGTACATACACTTGATTCCATTTTCAATTAGGGTTTAAATGTTTCTGTAAGAATTCAAAGTGGGCCTTGGTAGATCTTTACTTGTACTAGCAAGGGGTGTAAATATCCATAATTGTTTCTGTTTGAATTTGAGTTCTAGGAACACCCAAAGTGGCCTAGTTGATTAAAATGGCAAAAGTGACCATTTCCATTTATTAATTCTCTTTGATTTATTTTTCTTTTGATTTTGCTTGGGAATGATCTACATGAGGTGGTATTCATCTTAGAATCATTTTACAACCATTAGAACAAACAATCATGGCAATTCAAAACAATTCCCTATTAATGCAACACACATTTGTTAACCCTAAATTGGGTGATTTGGATCTTGATATATTGGATTAAAGTTTTGGGATGTTACAGGAGGTGGACGAGCAGCTCTGCTTGCTTGGTTTTCACAGGCAGCACCAGGGGCATGTGCCCTCTTTCAACTACTCTGCGCACTACGCCGGGGCGTCCTCGAGTTCGTATTAGGATGAAGGCACTTCTTCGCCATATTATGGAGGCCCTCCATCTTGGCCAGCTTGGGATTGATCTCCACTTACGCCAAAAGCCTAAGCCTACATATCATTTTTTGTCGCTACTTTGCATATTCATGTTTCTCTTTATTTTTATTTTGTTCTTGCTTTATTTCTGCTTTCCAAAACACAAAAAGACCAAAAATATTTTTGTTATTTCTATTTGTTTGCTTCTTTGTCTTTTAGCCTTGGTTTGCTTCATCCTTTTAGCTTTGTTTTGATTATTCAAAAAACCTAGAAATATTTCGCTATGCTCGCTCTTCCCTTCAGTTCTTGCCTTTAAAAATCGAAAACCCAAAAATATTTGTTGTTCTTCTCTGGTTTTGTAAAGTTCATTGCAGGATTCAGCAGTCCTCAGTGACTCCTTGGAGTTTGGTTTTATCTTATTATTCAAGTCACACAAGTGAAAGGCAATGATGATTTATGACAACTCAAGGTGCGGTAAGAGGCTGGTATGAACTCTATTTTTTTCATTTTTGTACATATACTCATCATTGTGAGCATGATTAGTCTGTTTATGTAAGGTGTATGTTATTTAATGGATACTTAGTGGTCCTTGCCTTCTTATGATCAGTTCCAATCCATTATAGTTCGTAACATGTCATATAAATGTTTGCTCGCATTGTTCTATTCATAACTTGGTATGACATTGTGGTGTCCTCCTTTGAATGTTCTATTTGAATCGACTTGGCACATGCTCACGCATGCATATGACTAAACAAAAAGTCAGTTAAGCCTTGATGATTTATTCTGCCTCAGAGTTCTTGTGTCACTTTTATGCCACTATTAATTTTGTTTTGTCACAAGCATGATTATGATAGTTACTGCCCTCTCGATTGTCTCTCCCTTTCTATTGCTAGCCTTCACTTGTGCTGAGTATAAGCTTTACTTGTGCATCCAACTCTCTAAAACCAAAGTTGTCAAAAAGAGTCCACCATATCTACCTATTAGCATTATTGCTATTCCTTGCATATTTATTATGCTTTGTTTTCTTCTAATAAAAATGTTTGCTTGTTATGTGAAAATTAGTGATTAAAGCTCTCATGAACTTGGTGGCACACTTTACTTTCTTGCACTTAATAAACTTGAACCATTGTGCCCATCTATGTTGCATATATGCTTGCGTTTTGTAAGATGTGAATTAGCAGAACCATGTTACCATGGGGAACGCTTTCAACATTGCACTTTATTTAGTTGATATCATGTTCTTTTGCTTATGGATCCCGACGGTGGGAAATGAAAGGGGAGCTTGTAAGGCTCATGGAGTTCGTATATGTGTTAGAGAAACGCTTGGGCGGCTAGTCTAAGCCATGCCTAATCATGGTGGAAACGTGCAACATAACCATAGTGAGCAATCTGTGAAGCATCCTAAAAAAAGAAAAAAAGAAAAAGGGAAAACCCTATGCAAATAAAAGGATCGCTGAGATGCTCATTGTCTGCTTACCTTGTCATTTTGATATGGGAAAGCTTCTGTATCATCGGGCAAGGGGTACCCCGTTGGTGGTTCTCTATGATACACATGTACTTACAATGACAAGAACTTACTTGTGACTAAAGTTGAGTAGCATGAGGAACAATACTCGTAAGCAAGGGGCATAAGATTTTCAGCTTATAACTTGTCAAGCATATCCTCATATTTGTTTACTTTAATATTAATCACTTAAATATGCTTATGATAGGGGGAATGAGAGCTCAAAGCTAATGAGTACCATACTTTGAACATTTGGAAGCCTTTCAAACTTTTCAAATCTTTTCTTTCACTTTTGTATTGAGTCACCATTTATTCTTTGAGAACCTTCCTGAGAGCATAGCTATCATTCTTAGTGTAATGTGCTTGTCCCAAAACACGGTTAATTATGACATAACTTTGACACTTGTATTTTTGATATTTTTATTTCTAGTCTTCACTTAAACTTCAGAGGTGCCTTGGCATTTATGTTTTGCTCCAAAGAAAGGCAAGAGAGATGCCACTTTATCATATCTTCTTATGAGCACTACAATCCTGCATATGCTTATGTGTCATGTTGCTTATTATTAATGGGTTGGAATCTCTTCATAGCTTCCATGACTACTGGGTAAACTTATTTGCATACTCTTTATTATGAATTGACTAAGTGTTTGATCATATGCTGGGAATATATACATCTTATGAAGCAAATGTGTTTGAAAGATTCTTTTATCGCACTCAGTTTTCAACTGAATTGCTTGAGGACAAGCAATAAGCTAAGCTTGGGGGAGTTGATACGTCCAAAACGTATCTACTTTACCGAACACTTTTGCTATTGTTTCTTCTCTAATTTGTGTGATTTGGATACAACTAATGCGGACTAACGCTGTTTTCAGCAGAATTGCTTTGGTGTCTCGTTTTTGGGCAGGAATTCAACTTTCAGGAAAAATCCCGGAAAATATCGCAAAACTCCTATTTTACTAGAAGACCCACGGAGCCAGAAGACGAAACAAAGAAGGGCCACGAGGGGCCCACACCACCTGGCCGCGCGGGCCAAGCCAAGCCGCGCCAGGAGGTGGTGTGGCCACCTCGGACTCCGCCTCAACCTCTCCTTTCGCCTATATAAGCCCTCTGACCTAAAACAGAAGGGGGGTTTGACATTTTTCCAAATAGAGTTCCGTGGCGCCGCCACCACCAGAAACCACGATTCGAAACCAGAAACTCCGTTCTGGCACCCTGCCGGGATAGGGAAATGGAGGAGATCATCGCCTTCATCATCACCATCGCTTCTCCATCAACCATCCATGATTCCCCCATCCATGAGTGAGTAATCCCCCACTGTAGGCTATGGGGATGGTAGGGAAAGGATGAGATCATTCATGCAGTTGCATCAGATTGTTAGGGCATGGTGCCTAGTATCTATTGTTAGTGCTTTTTGACATTGTTTCAACTTTTTATGCTTAATGCTTGTCACTAGGGCCAGAGTGCCATGATTTTAGATCTGAACATGTTATTGATTCATGAGGATATTATTGTTTATGATCCTACCTGCAAGTTGTATACACATATTGTTGTTCAGAACCAAAGGCCCCGAAGTGACAAGAATCGGGATAACCGAAGGGGATGGCTATGATATGAGGATCACGTGTGTTCATGGAGTGTTAATGCTTTGCTCCGGTGCTCTATTAAAACGAGCACCTTAATTCCCAATAGATTTCCTTGAGGCCCCGCTGCAACGGGCTCGCAGGACAAAAGATGTTGTGCAAGTTCTCATTACGAGCACGTATGACTATATATGGAACACATGCCTATGGTTATTTAGTACTTGGATGCTTTATCCTATTTATCTGCAAATGCCCTGTGTCTTGATTGTTACATTAATTGTCTTGTCCATGCAACGCCCGTCCATCCATCCCTATGTCTACCGCGCTTTAGTCCTACTGTTTACTGCAATTGTTACTACTGTCTTTACTTTTACTACTGCTATCACTTTGCTATTACTACTACAAAACTGTTGCTACTGATAAACTACTGCGAGCAAGATTGTTTCCAGGTGTAGCTGAATTGATAACTCAGTTGTTAAGGCTTATAAATTTCTTTGGCTTCCCTTGTGTCAAATCAATAAATTGGGTTTTACTTCCCTCGAAGACTGTTGCGATGCCCTATACTTGTGGGTCATCAGTTACATGCTATCATATGCGATGCTTATTTTGAGGATTCGAACAACAATGATTCCTGCACCTAGTGGTTTTCTATTACTACTTAGATTTCTTGGATTTTTTTCATTTTAAACTGCACGGTGAAATTTAGGACACAAAGCAACTATCGATCAAGGTAAAACCAGAAAACTAAGAGACTGTGCAGAAATAAATTTATTTTCCAATTCTCAACTCACTACACAGCATATGGAGAATAAAATCATAAATTTAAGCCAAAAACATCGGAGATGACATCTTCAACCTAATTAGTCATATGGAATTGCAGATACATACAAGTCAGCGGTAATATACAATGTCCCCTTAGTTACACTACATCAGCAAGTAAAAAAGAAGAGTTCCACTTCAGACTCTAGCTAGGCCATGGTTGCCAAATGTGTACAGTAGTAAGATCCCAAATAGGTTGGTGAAAGGAATAGACGCCTTCATCCTGTCCTCCTGGTACCATCTTGGGTAGACCTACATGAATAGAACATCTCAACATACAATTAGAATATGCTTGTGATCTTAGCAAGGAACAAAACCATGATGAATTGAGCACGACCTTCCATATTCTTTTAATTCCTTATCTATTCTATATACAGTTAGTTAGAGGTCAACGACTTATGCACTCTGTTATAGGTCCTTGATAAAAAGGACATATAGTATACCACAAACATGCAAATGGTATCTATCAAAAAATCTAATCAAACTTCTTTCTTTGCCTTTTATGACGTTTTATGGGTTCGCTACCCACCAGGACATAGTTCACTATGGCTAATAAGGTATTTTATTGTTATATCTCATTTGTTTATAATAGTTTTATTCCATGCTATATCTGTGTTAAGTGGAAATATTAATACATGTGTGGTATGTAAACAAACCAAGTACCTAATAACCTCTAGTCGACTAGCTCATTGGTCAACTAATGATCGAGGTTTCCCGACCATGGGCATTTACATTAATTTTGACAATAGGGTCATGTCATTGGATGAATGATGTAATGGGAACACACCCAACCATAGTATTGCAATGAGATCTAGTCAGAAAGATTCAACATTGATGATGATTGCAAGAGCACGAATCGATTGTAGGTAGTTTCAAAATAAGAGTATCAAACGCACAGAGAGCTATTTGGTTAAGGTCTTTATGCTCCTTGTCACTATCTACCAAAGGATACTTGTAAGCTACCTTTGATTTCAAGTAAAGGGTGTTTGAAAGGTTTTTATAATTGTGTGCAAGAAAGTAATAAAAGCAAGAAAAGTAAACAAAAGTGAAAGCGTTGGTAAACGGTATTGGAACTCAATAAGGCTAAAGCGTTCTCGGGGATGTAGGATACACCACTAGCATAAGATAATTATTTGTGATTAGGACAGTTTATTTCTTATTTCATGACATGTGTGGAGAGAGCTCAATAATAAGATGTTCACAACAAGACTCATGAGCAGTCGCTTCTTCAATCAAGTATTAAGGTTATCTCTAAATAACCACTACGATGCCTGAGAGCAATAACTCGTACAAGACACCAAAATTAAGGGTTTCCCCATGGATATCGTAATAAGCTTAGTGAGTCTCTCTTAATTCCCCCTTTTGACCGTGCAGGTTATAAGCTAATGCCTACTATCAGCACTTTGCACTGGACATACTATCATACAAGTCCAAAAAGGTATATCCCTCTCTTTACTCCTGGAGTAAAATGATATGTGGTCGACTTCACATACCATCTAAAGAGAGAGCTCTAACACAATATGTCATGGTGGTGGCACGACAGATGCCATGTATAGGCTAAAGATGGGGCCAATAAGCACTAGAGGTATCTAGGAGGGATAGCGTGGTGATTCCACACAGGTGTTTTGTATTCTCTCTTATCAATGGTGATTTACAAGGGCTCCTCGAGCTATTCGTGGGAAGGAGGCTACTACTCTTACTACCCATCACTATCTCTCTAGGGTTTTCCCTTAGAGAAATGGTCGACCTTCTCTATGGAGATCCTGCCCCTCCTTATATAGAGGGCCTAGGTTACAAGTTAGGGCATACGTGGAAGGCATATTCTCCGAATATGCCTGTCCCAAAATAGTAAAGCGGTGCTCCTATTTTCTATGTCTAAGCTAATCTGGACTCATGGTGTGAGCCTCACTGAGCCCCTCTGCGACACGGTGTCATCCGACATAGGCAACGTCACCTTTGTCGGCCCGTACTCGCTGGTCCATCCCTTTGTCCTCTACGCTCACGCTACAGTGGAGAGAGAAAACCTTTGACCAAGAAGATTCCTTCCCTTGTAAGACAAGTGATAACTCGGCTCAGGCCTGGTTAACTCAGCCCCGTGAGTACCTGCAAACAAGTTACAAAGAGCTTGCCGACTTATGTTTTATGTCGGCAGGGGTGATGTTAGATGAACATCCTTTGGGCTAGGTCTACCGTAAGTCGGCATGCCTTGAGGTGACTCAACCAGGTACTGCTTTGACCTTGCCGTACCTCCGCTAACACGGCCATTATACCCCGACGTGACCCTACCCAGGGTTATCCCCCCAACATTAGTCCCTGAAGCTGGTGTGGTCTTAGCAACTTCAGCTAATAAGGCCACAACAGGTTCAACCTACTATGTTCTTTACTCTTCTTGTCGAGTTATTCCTTGACTCGGCTTGTTCACTATAGACTTTGCCTTTCTTGACTTCCCTTGGCTCATTCCGAGTTATTCCTCGTTGGCTGGATTATTCTTTCCTTATCCGGGTTACCCCTTAGATTCCTTCCTTCTCCCGTATGCTTCCCCACGTCCTACGTGGAGGATAATCATTGTTTTGCCTCATTTTAAGGGCATGCACATGTTACTGCGCCAGTTATTGTGCTTAATGTTAGGGATAACTGTTGCGAACGTCATGTCATGGTTGTCTCCTCATTAACCACAAGGTGACATCCTATCGTGGGATCTGATGTGCCATGTGGCTCGCCTCTAATTGGGGTATCCGGCTAATACATGGCCACACCGTGTGGCTTCGCTGCATACCCCGATCCCACTACCCCACTCAGGGGCGTGGTTAAATAGGGGATGAGGGACGCCCCTTGGTCATTTCCCCCACCCGCTCGCACATTTTCCTCTTCTTCTCCCTCCTATGCGCAATTGCATCGCCACCTCCATCGCTGCTTTGGTTAGGCGTCACGCCACCACTACTGCGCCTCGTCGCCGTGGAAGAACATGAGGAGGGTGGCGAGGCCCACGAGTGAGGAGCTTGGGCCGATTCCTGGGTCTACCAGGACAACATCGACTGGCTGTACCGGACCCACCACATCCCCGTCGGGGTCACTTGTCAGCTCGCCTGCTAGGAGATCACTCCCTCGCCCAATCCAGGTGTGTTCGTTGTCTTCCCATCTCACTTCCAACGCAGGTTCGGCCTTCCCATCAGTGACTGTTTCCACGATATCATCACCACTTTCAAGCTTCAACCACACCATATTTCAGCTAATGTCATCACCTCGCTTTCTTCCTACGCATCCGGGTTAGAGGGGTATCTCGTCCTGTGGCCCTCCATTGACATTTGATATAAATTCTTCGGTATTTGATCCAATGTCCGCTCCCACCGACAAATCTTTGACCCAATGCGGAGCGGAATCCATCTCACCCCGGAAGAACTCCATCTTCCCCCAAGTTACTGGTCTAGAATCTTGCAAGGCCTAGGCTCGGACGTTCGTCTGTGTGAGGAACAACACCGAGGAAGACCTGATTCAGCTGTGCCCCTTCTAGATTGGTGTCCTGGACAAAACTCTATGGGGCCAAATCCCAAGGAGATCCACTGCCTTGGCAACTCAGGTGGAGAAGCGGGTCAAGGAGCCGAACAACACTACAAGAAAAGTTTCCTTCCGCAACGACTTGGCCCAACGGTCATCGTAGAAGGCACGTCTTCCGCGACGAAATTCTCGGCTCGGCCGTGGCCGATGGAAAACATTTTTTTTCTAGTTTCACGGCCTTCTACTACAATGGAACCGCTAAAAACATGGAGGAAGCCTAGCTGGCGCGTGGAAGAAGCAAGATTCTCGTTTCCTCGCGCGATGTTGACTCGCCAAAGTCTTTTGAGGTGTGTGGGTCCCGGATATTAGTGTCTCTAGCAGACCATACTTTTCGGTCGCTCCTCCCTGGTTTGAACTTGATAGCGTTGCTCGATGCGTCTACCGTTTAGTCAGGCTGCTAGGTCCCACATGTCAGCCTCTCATTAGAAGGATTGTGTGTATGGTGGATTTTTTTCCTTCGCTCGCGTTACCCTGTTCCAAAGTTGACAGCGCTGCTCGATTCATCTACCGTTTAATCAACCTCATGGGACCCACATGTCATCCTCTCATTAGAAGAAACGTGTGTATAATGGAATTTTTTTCCTTGGATATTGCCTCCCTGATTTCAACTCGATAATGTTGCTCGATCTATCTATCGTCTAGTCATGCTGTTGGGTCCTCCATGTCAGCCTCACATTATAAGAATCGTGTGTATGACGGAATTTTTTTCTTCCCTCGCGATACCCTGTTCCAAACTTGATAGTGTTGCTCGATGCATCTACCGTTTAATCAAACTCCTGGACACCACATGTCATCCTCTCATTAGAAGAACGTGTGTATGATAGAATTTTTTCCCTCGGTCGCGCCTCCGTGTTCCGAACTTGATAGTGTTGCTCGCAGCATCTACCGTTTAATCATGATGTAGGGCCCCACATGTCATCCAATCATTAGAAGAAATGTGTGTATGATGGAATTTTTGCTCTCGATCACGCCTCCATGTTTCGAACTTGATAGCATTGCTCGATGCATTAGCTATTTTTCCAGGCTGCTGGGTCCCCCATGTGAGCCTCTCATTTGAAGAAACGTGTGCATGCTGGACTTTTTTCTCGCTCGCGCCTCCCTGTTTCGAACTTGGCAATGTCGCTCGAGGCAGAACCTGTATAAGGCCGCACTACTGGGTCCCACATGCCGGTCTCTCTATAAATCAAACCTGCATGATGGACTTTTTTTGGCCACGTCCGCTATTTTGACCTTGGCAACATTGCTCGATGTGGCAGCCGTATATGGTCTTGCTGCTAAGGCCCCCATGTTAGCCTCTCTGGTATGTTCTGGCTTGTCGGTCCCAGATGTAGCCTTGTATGTTCTGGCAGGTGGGTCCCTAATGCCAGCCTCTCTGTACAAGTATTTAACTTTTTTTCAAACCCGACCATTAAACTCGAGGGATGTTGCAGGCTGGTGGGTCTGTGATGTCAGCCTCTCCATAAAACAATGTTGCTAGAAGAAAACTGTAAACCTAAGATAATTTTATGTCAAGCACAGAGAATCAAACTAAAGACTTCAAAACACATATAAACCATGTGCGTTCCCACTACGACAAACAAATAAGATTAACATTCTCATTAAAAAGATTTATAGTACCTATAACTTATATATTAGCCTTCTTAAAAAGATTTTATGTGTCCATGTTATCTCTCTTATTAAAATAAAAGGGAAGTGATCCTGGCATCTTAATTTATTAAATGCCAGATAATGGAGTAGTTTCTTAAAAACATGGGTAGGCGGGCTTTTTTTTGTTTTAAAGGGCAATTCCAAAAGCGCCAAATTAAACATTTTGGGTTATTCTACATCTACTATACTCAATGGGCTATACTCCATGCGCTATTCTCCATGGGCTCCTTGATAAATATTTAAATGGGCAATCGTCAACAAGTCCCCTGACCCCTACAAGGCCGAATAAAATTGTTATGTGCTAAAGAGGGGCCGAATGGGCTAGATTTTACCTCCTCTTTAGTAAAATTTTCATTATGCTGTGGCTCGGCCAGATTCGGAACACAGACCTCACTGCCAGAGGAAAAAAGAGATAATTCTTGTGACATATATTCGTGTAAAAATATCTAAAGAACAAGGGACATAGACCGTGTGCGCCAAAACTGGACTGGTATCCAATGACTTCACTTGCTACCCTCTCATTTGCGTCCAAAACACATCCAACGGTTCCGATGACACACAAGCAAAAGCTCTAGTGCAAGCAGCCCAACAGCAGCGCCAGGACTTTTTTACAAATTCAGTAGCATTTGAAAGATCCAGTAGTACAGAATAAGATAGAAAAAAATCAAGAAATTCCTAGTTCATATTCAGCAGCACTTGACCGATTCTACAGCATTCTAAAGTGACTGTTTCAGCTATACAGACACTGAAACTCAATAGCAGTACAGAGAGAACCCGTTCATGTTTGAGATCTAAAAACCTTGTCGCACGATCAGTTTGCCCTTTTCTCCGAACATACTCGATCATTGGAGCAAGCAAAACTGATGATCAAGTATGCTTTTGTGTGCATACCTCCTCTTCACATCAATACCAGTGTGACCCCCATATATGCATCCCAAAATGCCCAAGCCTCATCTAGATTGTGACAAAGCCAAGTTTAAAAAGGAAAGCAAGACCATCTACTGCATTTGATCTAAACAAGTACTAGTACATCAATATTAGTTCTAGAAAATACCTTAGTAATAGTAACGACATAACACTTGACAGATTGAGTAGCATTTGAAGATTGAGCAGTACAAAATAAGATAGGAAAAATATCTACAGATTCCCAGTTCATATTCAGCACCACTTGATAGATTCAGCAGCATTTCAAAGTGACTGATTCAGCAGTACAGACAATGGCCAAAAGAAATGATAGATTCAACAATGTAGACATTGAAATTCAATAGTTGTAGCAAGGCCATGACTCAAAAGGAAAGAGAGTCCATATTGAGCACTCGATCGGTCGATCTGAACAAGTACCAGTACATATGTATTACTACAAAATAGATTAGCAGTAGCAAGTTAAGACCTCCATACAAAATACTCGGCATAGCGCAACAGCGTGTCAAGTGCTGGCCGGGTAGTGCTTTCTTTCCTGCCTGTTATGCTTCCCTTGTCACACCATCGCCTATGGGCCCACTATGCCAGCAGCGTACATTGGAAGTAGGTATACATTGCCACAAACTTGTTCCAAGTCTCCCCTAGGAATTGAATCTATCACCAACATAAAGTAGTAATTAATTAGTATGACGTTACATATCTTAACATTGGGCTCATCACAAAGAATATTTAGATGTTTTATCTCACTTTTGAAACTTGTCGATGCAATACTCCTAATCCACAGGGAATTCCGATGAACGGTTCAGAAGCTTCCAGGTAACACCATGGCTACGACAGGTATGACCTGAGCCCTTCCGGGGCAACTTCGACCGACAATGGCCTGCTCATCAGCTCAGATGTCACCACCATTTTGACCGCATGGAGCTCATGCCACAGAGACAGCGACCAAAGCTTCACCTTGTACCATGGCGATTCGCACGCCCCTAAACTGATGAACCTAGGGGATATGACGATGTATGTGGTGTGGCCATCAATTTGGGTGACGAACACGGTGCTCTCTTTCCCGATGTCGATGCTATCCTCTCTCCATGAGCCTCTTGTGGGCACCGGCTTAGATGGCTCCCAGTGTTTGTGGCTATAGGGAATTATGGGCGTAGTCCTCGAGTGGGCAACTCTAAGGTGGTGGACAAGCTCTACCATAGGTGTTAGCTCTACCGACAAGGTGATGAACTTGCATCCAGGCTCCATGCAGACTTGATGGCCATGAAAGCACCAGATTATGTGGTCGTAGATGTCGTTGTAGGGAACGAATGTCCCGTAGTGGTCGTTGGGGCATCTGCTACCTTTTATGCCCGCGACTTGGCAGTACAACTCCTTGGAGCATGCGGCCAGCCGGGCGGTGCTGGTAGTGTCCAGACACATAGCAATTTCGTTGAAAATGTTGTCTCCGACCTTGCTCTAGACGTCGTGCAGTGGGTTGTGCGTCGATTGCGACATCGGGATGGATTGGGGGAAGAGGTCGGACCAGAGTATGACTATCGGGGGACTTTTGGAGAGGGGTTTCGCATCCTGCAAGATCTGATGCAGCGGGCGAGATGGCGAGGAAAATGTGCAAAGCACGCACTAGAGACGATCCCAAATGCGGGGCCAGACGGCGTTGAAGAGTGGGGATAAATACAGCCAAGATGGGGAAGATGGGATGGCTCTTTGAATGAGGCTTTTTTGCAAGGCCTCTGGAGCTGCATCCAAGACACCGATTATCTTGGCTGGCACACTGCAGTGCACTAAATTAACCATCTGAAATCCTGGTGCATTGTATAGCTAGGCCGGCACACTGTCGTGCGCTAAATTAACCATGTCACAACCTGGGCCATTACAGCTAGGCCGACACGCTTCCGTGTACTCCGACTAGAGTTACTACTACTGTCATGTTTGACCAGATGATGTTTATTTACAGCTTCTATTTTCCTAAAAAAATAGTACTCCTACCTAGTAGTAATACACTTGTACCAGTACAATACGTATTACTACTAGCACTAGAGTACAACGAACAATCATCTCGTTAGTTCTGATGCATACAGGAGTTGTACCACACCTACCCACTTGATTGTTAGGTACATCAACACAGCAAACTCTTGTATGCGGCGGAACTAACAAGATGATTGTTTAGTTTGCTAAAAAGGATTATACTGTGGAATAGGAGGTAGTACAATACTAGCAGTAGTACACTAGATGTTTGTTTTGCAGTTTTGCTACAAACATAGTACAGTAAATGCCTCCACATTGGAGCCTAGCGCAATCAAGTACCATGGTGTTCCAACACGATGCATGATAACGGAAGGTGTTCAAGCACCTCTTAGCAGAATAATTATAATTAGAAGCGAACAGTCACTACATTAATAGACCTGCAATATAGTAAATTGTCCATCAAATGATGGGTGATAACCTGCACATCTGATCACCTTCTCGCAGTTATCATGATCAAATACTATCACATTAAAGGAAGTGGTGGTAAGCTTCTTGAATACCAGAAAGTATCCTACCTTCAATTCATGTTCTTTGACAAAAGCTAGCCATCCTTCATCAAGGATTACCTTGCCATCTTGCTTCTGCAGCTCGATGTCCCAACTGCAGGCTTTGCATATCTTCATCTTGATGGCCTCTGGATACTCACCACCAAACATTGGCAAAAAGGAGCTGGGTATGCTCCACACGTCTAACCCTCCCGGTATTAATAGCATCTTGTAGAACTCGTCACAGGTGTTCTCCACGTGGGTGTTCCTGGCTCGCCCCTCCATCCAGACTACACATGGCTCACTTGTCTTCTTCGATGATGAGTCTATCCAAGCTTGAGCTTCTTGCCCGAACACTACAAAAAAATCTCGTGGATAGATAATGTCTCTACCAGCTATCAATAATTGTGAAATATTATAGTATTAGCTGATAGAGTACAATACAAGATCAGCTAATAAAGTAAAGTGGAGCAATTTTCTTATCGAAGTACACAAATTAAAGTCTTAACTCTAGCTAGCATGAATGCCGGTTATATTAGTACTACTTCCAAGGTCTAGGCATCACATTAGTGCATTTCTTTATCAAGCAGTACAAATACCGAACACCCAGGAACAGACGAACAGACAAGCAAGATCACCTCTATCGGCTGCCTATGCTAGAGATGCATACATATACTTAAAATTTTGGCAAAAATCAGGATAGGGCAGCAGCTTCCCTAACTTGCCCAAATTAAAGGGACCTCCGCCCCTGAGACCAATCTAAAGCAAAACATGCTGAGTGGCCTCCCAAATCATCATCAGCCGTGGATCAATCAATACAAAATTGTACTTATTATTACAGTTCACCATAGATCTAGCCCCGGAACTAGCTTGTATGTGTAAAACTGAACTGTAGTATACAAACGGGTTAAATGCACTAGATGAGAACTATACTCAACACCAACCCAATGTTAACCAAGCGCTAATAAAATCTTGACAGCATCTCATCATCAAGATCAAGGGTTTCGGGGATTGTGTACATACCGCACTGCCACCGCGATGTTTGAGGGATGCGACGGCTCTATAGATGAGGTTGCAGGGCCCGCCGCCCGCAGCCGACCTGCCTAAGACGAGTAAGTTGCGGCGATGGTGGTCATCAATGGAGGGAAGCGCAATGGCTATTAAAGAGTGATGTGTGAGCGAGGGCTAAGGCTAGGGCTAGGGCTAGGGCTGGTGAGGGAATAAATGCAGCGACATTAGACGAATGTTGTGGACAAAGCAAACCTTGCCACCAATACAATACTACTAATTGTCATGCCAAAAATAATAGCCTAAAAAATTGGACATGGCATCTTGAGTACTTGAATAGGGAAACATCAAACACATACTATGAAAGTATATTATTACGTACATGGTGCCTAGTACAAGTAATAGTGGAAATGATGTTACAAGTACTGATACTACAATACAGTATGAAAGTATATTATTACATACATGGTGCCCAGTACAAGCAATAGTGGAAATGATGTTGCAAGTACTGATACTACAATACAGTATGAAAGTACTACGTGCATAGTACTGTACATTACATGGTGACAAGTACTATCTACAAAAATAATGTTGCGAGTGCTCATAATCAGCTTTTCAGTATTTTGGTCAAACTTCACATAGTTCTAACGAGGCAGGATTGGCACGAACCACATTGGCACCTCGAACATTTGCTCCCTATGTTCCACTCCAGTGTAGTTAAGTGATGAACCTATGGCAGCCCCCCCCCCCCATTAACGTGCATGCGGCTCCAATCTGGAGCTAGATGTGGGCGATGTTCGCAGTGCACGTGTGTAGCAAACACACAGTCTCCTCTGAACACTGGCAGAGCTTCATCAACATCGGCAGCACCAGGTTCAGGGTTTGTATGGGGCTCGAGGATGAATGGATGGTTGATTCCTGCAAAAACTGAACTCCCTTCAAGGTTATCCCTTCTGATCTAGTCCGGTGCTGTAGGGTCATCCCAATTAAGGGCCCTCTAGAAAACGTTGAAGCGGTGCAAGGGATAAGAGAGTAGTTCTCTACCCATGTATGGTACAGGATTACCATGGCTACTGGTTCGTGCACCCCTGGTGTGAATCCATAGGGTATCCTAGCCAAGCTCTGCCAAGTACCAGCTGCGTAATGCAATATATTTAGCCTCGGCATCGTCAACGGCTTGGACGTTTGCCGGCTCTTCAATTAATGGAGAATGTATGACATGTGGGCCTGCAAGTATACCTATGTGTGCATTTCAGTTAGCAAAAGTATCACGAATAATGCAGTTGTAAGTAATTTATAAATTTTACTTTTAAATAACAGGACTCACTCCACTTGTTTGGTTCCCAGACAAGAACATCTCCTGCAGTTCTGTCACCGCATATATGTGATCAATAAAACCACTAATTAGACACGTGGCAATGGCATTGACATACATTGTTGGTGCAAGATAGTCGTTTTCAAGTATAATCCAGTGCATGTCACAAGGAAAATCTATGGTAGCAGTGAATTTGTCAAACACTGCCATCGTGTTGTAGTGCCATTGGTTGTCAAATCTGTACGGTTTCTTTGCTATTTGTATATTCAGCAGCTCGATATTCACGTGATTGTAGAGGTAAGCGCATGGGGGATAGGAAACACTGGCTACCCGATGGATAAATATCAACATGTTGCACACGTGGCAGCTCGATATGTGCCATACTGTACATGTTTTGGAGGTACCAGCACCCTGGGTGCTTTGCAATTGCAATCCATTCTCTGTCGACACCAACCTAGCGACCCTTGTTTTCAAATCCTTCATCATCCCATGTTCCGGGTATGTCATCATCAACTGGTACAAATGTTTCTACGGTTGGATTGTCTAGTGGCATCAGCAACGCGTCAATGCCCTGCAACATATTTTCTTCATATCTAGGGGCATGCAAGGTGTTTGACAAAGGGGGGAGTGCTAGCTAGATTTGCGGAAAAACTACTATCTGAATGCATGCAGACAAACACACTAAGGAATAAGGTATTGTTTGCATTAAAGAAAAAGTGTAGGAATAGTTAAGTTTCCTATGCTAGCACTATTCAGAGGAATGGACTAGAGGAAAAAACGTAGGCAATTTTCCTATGATTGATTAACAAGATTAGGGGCCTCTTTTGATCAATGATTTTTAAAAAACGTAGGAATAGGAAAAACACTAGATTGACATGGTAGGTACAGTAAATTCATATTAGGAATTAAAAATGCAGGAATTTTGTAACAGGTGTCTTTGGATGGTGAATAGGAAACAAACACAGGAGTTTTGCAGGAATATCGTGTGAGCGCATTGGACTTCTCAAAGGAAAAATAGAATGAGGTTGGACCTTATGTTTAGATTCTTATGGAATGGAGGGCATATGAACTAAGAAGTGACTCCATAGGAATTTGATATCTTCCAAAATATTATGGGTTAGAATCCTCCAAAACTCATATGCAATTCTTCATATCCAACTTGGACCTTATTTTCAAATTCCTACGTGCGCAAAGAACAAGAATGAGGTCCCAAGAGACACGATAACATCATAAATATACTCTCCGTGAGGTTTGACTTTGATTTTACCATGTTTAAAGTAATCCTATGTTTTTGTATTCATGTAAACCAAACATCCAACTTTTTACGGAAATCTTGTGTTTGTATAACACATGAAACTTAAAATATAATGCTAGCCTTGATTGGCCAATACACCTCCCGTTACGGGTATCAACAATCCTGGCCGTTCTTGTGTTTTCAGATTAGTATGTTTGGAGGAGGGGGGACACTGAAGCAAAAGTCTTGGGCCTCTTTCGATCGCAGGATTGAAAACACAGGAATTTCACTGGTTTGCCGGTGAAAAACAAGCATTTTTAAAACGTAGGAAAACTACCTACATGAATGGCACGATGAGAGTTGGTCCTCAAGTAGATGTTCCAATTCCTATGGGATTTAAGCATGGGTGGGGGTGGCAGTTCAAAAGAATTTGCGTACCACGATTCCTTTGATCCAAATGCAATCCATAGGAAAGAATCTAAGGATTTGAATCCTACAAAAATCATGCAAAACTAATTTTTACCTGCTCTTCACGGTCTAGTGGCCATGTCTATGGGTCAGAGTGAAGTAGGCAGGGTAAACCAAATGGGAGACCAGGATCTTTCGCAATCCCTTGACGCATGGCAACCATGCCGCGATCCAGGCGAGCAGTGCTCAGAAGATCGGTGCGACCGATGATGTTGCTCAGTGGTCCATAGTGGAGGTTGCCAAATCCGATTGCCTAGATGTAGCGCTCAAATATCTTACGCTTCATCGCTCCAGATGTCATTCTGGGGAAGAGTACTACGGATGATTAGTTAGGATGGGTTGGCGGTTTCTACCTTTCTGCAAGGGTGGAGAGGGGCTACGATGGTCCACAAGCGGCCGGAGCGGCAGAGGAAGACAATGAGGGGCGCGGGGCGGTTCTCCTCCAGTTGTCAGATCGACTACTCCGACCCGGTATATTAGGGTAAAACTAACGCGGGAGATTAACATAGATGCTTATGCAAAAAAGATATAATAACATAAAATTAGATATATTTCTTAAATGCTCTAGCCCGCAATGTTGGCCCCTAGTTTGAGGCGCTATTGTTTTTTCTAGTAGGTAGCTAGGGATAGCAAATCACACCGTGCCAAAGAAAAAAGTTTGAAATGTCCTAAAATTTGTTTTGTGTGTGGGGATGGTGATGCCATACTGAACGAGAGATAAAACACAATTTGTTTTGAATGCACATATACTTCTCCCTCCGATCCATATAATGTTCTCAGATTTATCTAGATTAGAATGTATATAGTCATGTTTTCGTGCTAGATTTATATAATGGTTGGAAACTCCGAGTGGCAACATTGTTACCATGACATTATTCACCCATTTACTCCCAAATATGGGAACATCACGGATGGTGGGAGAACAATTTACATCAAGGACCTAAAAATGGAGAAAATTACATAGAGGTCCTTACATTTAGCACGAAGCACCCTAAAATTAAGCAAGGGAAATAGTCGGGTTAGGCTCCTTCTCGAGAGAGCAGAGCCATAATCTTCATACTACTTTCTCTTCGTTTGTTTTCAAAATATATGGCCAAATTTGGCGGCATGAAAATTCCTGGACATGGGATCATCATCAGCATAAAAAATCATGTAGATATGGCCATGATCTTGGTCGTTCGGCTTGAAATAGAAGAATGTTCATACTCATCGACAACTAATAAAGTTAAATACGTTTAAATTTTACCACTTTCTTTTAGGTTCGAATTTTACACATAAGGATGGAGGGATTACATTTTAAATTAAGGACCTAAAAAGGTAAAATTTTATCGAGGTCCATACATTTAGCACGAAGCACCCTAAAATTAAGGAGGGAAAACAGTCATGTTTTCCTCCTTCTCGAGAGAAAAGCTGATCGAGCCATACTCTTCATAATACTTCCTTCTTCATTTGTTTTCAAAATATGGCCAAATTTGGCACCTTGCAAATTCTTGGATATGGGATCATGAATCACCAGCATAAAGTATGATGTAGATATGGCCATGACCTTGGTCATTCGTCTTGAAATCCAAGAATGTTCATACTTATCGACAACTAATAATCTTAAATACATTTAAATTTTTATAGTTGCTTTTAGGTTCAAATTTTACACGTATGGATGGTGGGAGTACATTTTACATCAAGGACCTAACAAAGGTAAAATTACATCGAGGTCCATACAATTAGCACGAAGCACCCTAAAATTAAGCAGGGAAAACAGTCATGTTTTGCTCCTTCTCGAGATAAAAGCTGATCGAGCCATACTCTTCATACTACCTCCTCTTCATTTGTTTTCAAAATATGGACAAATTTGGTCGCATGCAAATTCTTGCATATGGGATCATGAATCATCAGCATAAAGTATGATGTAGATATGTCTATGACCTTGGTCGTTCGTCTTGACATCCAAGAATATTCATACTCATCGACAACTAATAATATTAAATACGTTTAAATTTCACCACTTGCTTTTAGGTTCGAGTTTTACACGTACATACGGTGGGAGTACATTTTACACCAAGGAGCTAAAAAGGTAAAATTACATCGAGGTCCATACATTTAGCATGAAGCACCCTAAAATCAAGCAGGGGAAATAATAATCATGTTTTGCTCCTTCTCGTGAGAGAAGCTGATCGAGCCATACTCTTCATACTACTTCCTCTTTGTTAAAATATGGCCAAATTTGGGGGCATGCAAATTCTTGGATATGGGATCACGAATCATCGGCATAAAGTATGATGTAGATATGGCCATGACCTTGGTCGTTCGTCTTGAAATCCAAGAATGTTCATACTCATCGACAAATAATAATCTTAAATATGTTTAAATTTTATAACTTGCTTTTAGGTTCGAATTTTACACAGACGGTCAGAGTACATTTTACATCAAGGACCTAAAAAAGGTAAAATTATATTGAGGTCCATACATTTAGCATGAAGCACCCTAAAATTAAGTAGGGAAAATAGTCATGTTTTGCTCCTTCTAGAGAGAGAAGCTGACCGAGCGATACTCTTAATACTAATTCCTATTTGTTTGTTTTCAAAATATGGCCAAATTTGGCGGCATGCAAATTCTTAGCTATGGGATCATGAATCATCAGCATAAAGTATGATGTAGATATGTATGACCCTGGTCGTTCGGCTTGAAATGCAAGAATTTTCATATTCATTGACAACTAATAAGTTTAAATACGTTTAAATTTTACCACTTGCTTTGATGTCCAAATTTTACACGGACAGTGGTAGTACATTTTACAGCAAGGACCTAAAAGGTAAAATTACATCGAGGTCTACACATTTAATTAGCACGAAGCACCCTAAAATTAAGCAGGAAAAACAGTCGGTTTCGGCTCCTTCTTGAGAGAGCAGCTGGTCGAGCCATACTCTTCATACTACTTCCCTCTTTGTTTGTTTTGAAAATATGGCCCAATTTGGCGGCATGAAATTCTAGGATATGGGATCGTGAATCATCGATGTAAAGTATGATGTAGATATGGCCATGACCTTGGCTGTTCGGCTTGAAATACAAGATTGTTCATACTCATTCACAACTAACCTTAAATTCATTTAAATTTTACCACTAACTTGTAGGTTTGAATTTTACACAGATGGTAGGAGTACATTTTACACGGATGAAGTGTTTGAAGAGAAAATTAAAAAACCTATGGAACTTTATTTGATGCTAATAGCAATGTTATTATTATGAATTCTTTGGACACTATTATTGCTAATGCTATGGAAAAGTCTAAGCTTGGGGAAGCTAGTTTTTATGAAAATGATATTTTGACTTCCCCAAATTTGGAAGATAGTTATTCTATTTCTTATGATGATACCAAACCTCCAATATATGATGATTACAATGATGAATATGATATTTTCAGTCCACCAACTATTGAGGAGAAAATTAATGATTACAATATGCCTCCTATGTTTGATGATTATGGTGATGAGAATAATAATGATAGCTATTTTGTTGAATTTGCTCCCACCACAATTAAAAAGAATGACTATGGGAGTATTAATTCTTTTATGCATGTGGCTCATGATAAGAATGTTTTATGTGATGGTTATGTTGTTAATTTTATTCATGATGCTACTGAAAGTTATTATGGGAGAGGGAAACATGGTTTTATGTATCTCAACAATATTAAATTTCCCCTCTTTATGTTGAAAGTCTTGAAGTTGCACTTGTTTTTCTTTCCTATGCTTGTTGATTTGTGCTTTCATGACTTGTTTCTTTACAAGATTCCTATGCATAGGAAGTGGGTTAGACTTCAATGTGCTTTGAATTTGCTTATTAATTCTCTCTTTTACTTCAATTCATATTTCTTATGTGAGCATCTTCTCAAACTATCATGCCTAACTTAAAGGCATTAAAGAATGATGTAATAAGATGAAGAATGGACAAAGATCAAGATTGGCGATGCCGCCCCGTGTCACCCCAAGAAATATTCAAGAGGTACAAGCGTCAAAGCTCGGGGATGCCCAAGGCATCCCCTTCTTCATCAATAAAAATCTCAGGTCTTTCTAGACACTTCGCTTTTATTGTTTCATGCACTGTTGTGTTGTTCTTGGAGAATCTTTGTTTTTGTTTTTAGTTTTCTTTTGCTTGGTTTGCTGCAATAAGTTGGATTGGATCCCAGCACTTCTTTTGGACAGAGACACACTTTGCTTTCATTGTTTAGAACACTCTAGTTTTCATTCTTATTGTTTTGTGAGTGTTCTCTTTTGCTAGCACCGTGTTTAGCCTTAGTTTACTTGTGCTTTTAGGTTAGAACTTTTTAGTTCTTCCTTTTGGATTTGTGATACAATCCCACTAATCTTTATTTATTATTATCTTTGTGAGTTGTTTCAATAAGTCGATTGGTGTTGGAAGAGAGTAGAAAGCTTCATGCTTTAGTGGTACAAAAGTGAGCTTGTTTTGACTGTAACTTAGACTTTATCATGTCATGCTTGATATTGTTTTGGCTTTATGCTTAGTGATTATTGTTGTAGCATGACATGTTATAAACAATTGAGATTGCTTAATGTGCCTTAAAAGAATCATGTGTTGTTTTAGCATATTAAAAGCATAATATTGTGGTATTCTCCTTTAATGCTTTAGTTGGGTTGACTTGGCGCATGCTCACACCATTTTAAGTCTATACCAAGTCACCATAGCCTCTATGATCATTTAGTTTTCGACTTGTAATATCACTTTATGCTTTAGTTAATGATGTTTTGTCGCTTTGCACGATTATGGCCATTATTGCTCTCTTAGTTGGTCGCTCCTAGTCTTTTGCTAGCCTCCATACCAAGTATGAGTTCCACTCATGCATCCAACTCCAAATAAAACCAAGTTATTCCAAAGAGTCCACTATAAATTCCTATGCATGGTGTGTTACACCATTCCAAGTATATTCATGTTTTTATCTACCTTCTGAATTAAACTTGTTATGTGAAAATTAGTGACTAAGGCTCTCACGAACTTGATGGCACACTTTAATTTTCTTGCACTTAATAAACTTGAACCATTGTGTCATATATGTTGCATATGCTTGCACTTATATGTTGGGATTAGCAGAACCATGTTGTCATGGGGAACGCTTTCAACATTGCACTTGTACAATGTACCCAGATGATATCATGCTCTTTTGTTTATGGATGTCGTCGGTGTGAAATGAAAGGGGAGCTTGTAAGTCCATGGAGTTATGTATGTGTGTTAGAGAAACGCCTGGGCGACTGGTCTAATCCATGCCTAATCATGGTGGAAACCTGCAACGTAACTATAATGAACAACTATGAAGCATTCTTCTTTTAAAAAAGAGATAGAGATTGAGAAAAAAGAAAAAAAAGATGAGAAAAGAGGAAAGAGAGAAAAAACACCATTTTCCCATGGCAAATAAGAAGATGCTGAGATGCTTATTGTCTGCTTGCCTTGTCATTTTGATATGGGGATTCTTCCGTATCATCGGGCAAGGGGTACCTCGTTGGCGGTTCTCTATGATACACATGTACTTACTATGACAAGAACTTACCGGTAACTAAACTTGTGTAGCATGAGGAGCGGCCCTCGTATTCAAGGGACATGAGATTGCCAACTTATACTTTGTCAAGCATATACTCCATAGTTTGTTCACTTTAACCTTAATCACTTCAAGATGCTTATGATAGGGGCAATGAGAGCTGAAAGCTAATAAGTACCATAATTTTTGGAAGCTCTTTATGAGACTTGAATCCCTGCTTCCTTCTATGAAGGACTTTATTTTACTTTTATGTTGAGTCTCCATCTTCTATCTTTATGCACCTATTGAGAGAGCATAGTGGTCATTCTTAGTTTAATCTGCATTGTTCCAAGACTTGTTAATTGATGCATAACTTTGATATTGCTTGTTCTTAAACTATTTGTATCTAGTCACCCTTATGAACTTTGAAGGTGTCCTATGCATTTATGTTTTGCTACACTATGAGGGACAAGCTGAATACCATTCTCATTATGTTTTCTTTATGTGAAGCAAACAAACATCTTTCAAAGCATTGTTATTCATGAATCTTTTGTTTGTGCATTTTCATGTTACAAAATTGTTGCTATGTCTTATTGTTAGAACTATATCATTCATGCTATGTTAAAGTACTATGATCCCAGCTATCAATGTTTTATAAATGCCTTGATCAAGATTATGATGGTGCATGTCACCTCAAAAATTATTCTTTCTTTTATCACTTACCTACTCGAGGACGAGCAGGAGTTAAGCTTGGGGATGTTGATACGTTGCGAACGTATCTATAATTTTTGATGTTCCATGCTTGTTTTATATCTACTTTATTATGTTTTGTCCACACTTTGGAGTACTTTTACACATTTTCTAGAACTAACCTATTAACAAGATGCCACAGTGCCAGTTGCCTGTTTTCTTCTATTTTCGATTCTAGAAAAGCCAGAAAATGAATATTCTTCGAATTGGACCGGACAAAAGCCAAAGTCGATATTTCACCGGGAGACTCATGGAGCCAGAAGACGAGACGGAGAGGGCCAGGGGCTGGCCACGACATGTGGTGGCACGGGTCCCCTGGCCGCGCCACCAGGTGGTGTGGCCCCTGGTCCACCCTCTAACATCGCCCCTTCGCCTATAAGAAACCTCCCGATGAAAAAAACCTAAAGAATCCAGTCTCCAGCCACAAAAAGTTCCACAGCGCCACCGCCACCGAAGAGGAGATTCGGGGGACATAAATTCTCTGTTTCGGCACCCTGCCGGGACGAGGAAGTGCCCCTGGATCCATCTCCATCGATCTCCACCACTATCTCCATTCCCGTTGCTGATTCCCATGATGATGAGGGAGTAGTTCTTCCTCGAGGCTAAGGGTTCTACCGATAGCTATGTGTTCATCTCTCTCTATATGCATTATCATATTGTGATCACGAGCTTTGTAATCAAGTAGATCTACCTTGCTACTCAAGTGCTTTAATAGATCTCTGGCTCTCCCTAACGTGGGTATACCCTATAGGTACTCGAGTTTGGTACATACGGCTTGGATACAGCGGAATCCCACGGCGTTGCCAAGGCCCAAATGGAGAACTCGAGTGGCCCGTGGACTCTCCATTTCTTGTGAGACAAGAAGAAGCTAAAGATGGAAAGTTTAAAGGGAAAACCCTAATCTGTAACCGACTCGACTTGCTACCTGAGACCTAGCCTATCTATATAAAGGCTAGGAGGGGGCGGCGAGGAGGACACACGCAACCCTAGTTTCCACAACTCTCGCTAGATTGCATCTGTGCATCCCTATAATCTTTGATTCCTCCATTAATTCCAAGAGCAGATAAGCAGGAGTAGGGACCTCTGCGAGGCCTGAACCTGGGTAAACCTTGCGTCCCTGTGTGCTTGTTTGCTAGCTGACTGATGCCTGCAGCGTTCCCTCCTTCTCCAAAACCCAAGTCCATAACAATGGGCATTGATGAGTTAAACCCTCGTCAATTGGCGCCGTCTGTGGGAATTGGGAGTGCTGATGTCGCGGCTTCTTCAGCCCCATCAACTGCGATCTACAACTTTGCAACAGTGGAGATTCACCAGCTCTTTGGCGCGTTCGACTTCACCGTCCACACGCCAGCCACTCGCCCGGCTTTCGAGTCCGTGGGCGATGGAATCAGCCTAGCGATCGGGAGCTTCCGATTCCAAGTTGGTCAGGTGGGCACGCTTCGCATGCCTGACCAGCCTACGACACCCGCAATTGCTCCAGCATCGTGGTTCCCGCCACCAATCGGCACCCTCAGCGAGCTCAACACCTTAGCAGTAGCTAAGAGCATGGACAGCACATCAGTCGCGGATCTGATCTGGGTGACCTAGCAACGGAAGATGGAGTCTACGGCTCCGGATCTGAAAGTTGTGGAAGTAACAACTTCCCCAACCACTTCATGTGCGCCGTCATCAACGCTGGCGACACTAGCGCCAATCGCGAAAAGGGTGGCAATAGATCTGATCCACCCAACAATGGTATACCTAATGGCGGACCACCCAATGGCGGCCCCACCAACGGTGGCAATGGCACGCCCGTCAACAACGGAGGGGCAGTTGAACCTCCAACCATGGTGAACGAGCACACTGGTGAACATGTTGTGACTAGACTCAACGACAACGAGTGGTACTGCTACTGAGAAGCTCTACGAGGCAATCCTCTGCCCCCGGCCATGCCGCAGGACATGCTGATGGGCTACCATTGGCTACTCAAGGAGGAGTACAGATGCCAGCTACATGCAATCGCACAACTCAAAGCGCGTAAAAAGGCGGCAGATGAGTCGAGTCTTCGTCGAGCTGGGCTCTCCTCCCACAGAGGATCCTCCTCCAAGGGCAACGAGTACGTGGCCAACAAGAGGCGATCTCGGATGGCCCATCTCACCGAGTAGGAGCGCATAGAAGCTGCAAAAGTCCTCGACTTCAGCTCTATGACAGTCGACACACGGGGCAATGTGGTCCCAAAGACACCGCAAGTTGCGGTAACTGCGGCCACCATGTACCTCCTCAACAACCAGCTATTAGCTAGAGATCCCCGAGCTGCCATGCACCGATCTATGATCGTGGGCTTGGGGCTAGTCGAGGTCGCTCTCGACAAGGAACTAACACCGGAGCCGAAGAAAGGCAAGGCTCTAGCAAAACGCTATTCCTCACCCTCGTCCAGCGACGACAGTCACGATCTGTCTCGACGTCAACGCTCATGGCGACACGACCACGACTACGATGCATGCGATGACCTCACGTAGAGCAAAATCGACAAGTCAAGGGCATGACATTCCTGTTCTACTGACTCAGAGGACGAAGATGTGGAGCTCTGTGGCGCCAGATGCTTCAGTAGAGCTATCAGGCAGAAGCGAAGGCCCAAGGGGTTCAAGATCCCATCGGAGAACCCAAAGTTTGATGGTCTACAGAACCCGAAAATCTAGTTGGAGGACCACATCTCCTCCGTCAGGCTCCACGGCGGGAGCTAAAGCACGGCCATGCAATGCCTGCAGCTACAGCTATAGGGCGCCGCCCGCGCATGGCTCAACAATCTCCCGCACGGATCCATTCACAGTTGGGAAGAGCTGGTCTACAGCTTTGTACGCAACTTCAAGGGCACTTACAAAAGGCCCGCATCAATCGAAGAGCTGAGGAGCTGCCAGCAAAGGTCGAGCGAATCGCTATGCTCGTACATCCAGAGGTGGTCCATCATCAAGAACTCTGCAGAAAACATCTCGGAGGATTGTGCAACCGACGCGTTCAACGGCAGTGTTCGCCGCATAGAGCTCAGGGAGGAGCTGGGTCGCTCGAAGCCCAAAACGATTGACCACCTGATGGAAATCGCGAATCGGTGGGCAGATGGAGAAGACTCGGTGAAAAACCACATTCACTCCGACGACGAAGCGGAACTCGAACGCAGACGCGACTGCCGAAGTAAGCATCGAATGTGCATCTAAGATGACCGTGACAACATCAATATAGTCGTAGCAGGCTACACCGACAAACGCGATGACAACCGCAACAACGATTATCACAGCGGTGGATATCGTGACTCAGGGAAAACCACGCAAGTACGACAACGCCACACTCGCGAAGAGGCACCCGCAACATTTATCGAGGACAAACTGTCCGGGCCATGCAACGTGCACTTCTACATCGACAAGCACGATGGCAAGAAGAAATCCAGCCACCTCCTCAAGGACTGCCGCAAGTTCCTCAAACTCCATGAGGGCCTGGCTCGGATGAATCACGACGCGATCAACAGGGGCTATGGAACCGCCCCAGCCACCATGGCACACGGAGCTCCTCCACCACCGCCCGGACCACCACCACCCGTGGCTGCGCCAGTCCAGCATCACGGAGGCGATCCGTACCCACGGGAAGTAGGCAACATGATGATCCAAAAGGGGCACCCCTCAAATCGGGTGCAGAAGGCCATCACTCGCCAAGCCAACTTGGCGGCAAATTCCCCGCCCTCCACCACTGAGTACCTTAGTGGAAGCGACTCCTGCATCACCTTCGACAAGCGCGATCATCCGTGCCAAGTCCCTCGTCCAGGCCACTGTCCCCTCATACTCGAGGCATAGATCGGAGGATTCGACATGAGTCGTGTCTTCATGGATGGCAGAAGAGGCATTAACCTCATGTTCACGAGCACCTTGCGTGCAATGCGGATCCCTCTGACTTGTCTGGAGGTCTCAGACACGACGTTCCACGTCATCGTCCCAGGCAAGGGCATATATCCCCTAGGAAAAATTAACCTCGACGTCATCTTCGGCATGCCAAAAAACTTTCGACGCGAACGCATCGACTTTGAAGTCGTCGACTGGCCATCACAGTACCGCTGCATCCTCGGACGCGTCGCGTTCGCTAGGTTCATGGCAGTGCCGCACTACGCCTAGCTGTGGATGAAAAAGCCAGGTCCAAACGGCATCAGCACAATCAACGGGAGCTTCGAGAGGTCCGACAGCTGCGACAGGGAATTCAACAGAATCTCCCAGTCCTTCGGCATGCAGGAGGAGCTCGCAAGATTGAAGGAGTCGACAGACAACAGTCTGCCTCCCCTGAGCCGACCAAGTTCACCTGATATGTCCTTCGACTCGTCGGTGCACACGAAGAAAGTCCAGGTCCACCTAACGGACCCGACCAAGACGGCCCTCATCGCCAACAACTTGAGTTCCGCATAGGAACTCGCGCTCGTCGAATTCCTCCGTGAGCACTGGGAAATCTTCGCCTGGTGTCCAGCAGACATGCCAGGGGTTCCCAGGGAATTCACCGAGCACGCACTCAATGTCAACCCAGACGCAAGGCCAGTCAAGCAGACAATTTGGCGGCTGTCTGAACCAAGAGGAAAAGCGGTCGAAATGGAGATCAACAGACTCCTCGACGCAAACTTCATACGCGAGATCAAGGAAAGCACTTGGCTTGCTAATACAGTGTTGGTGCCCAAAAAAGACACGGATATCCTACGGATGTGCGTGGACTTCACCTCCCTGAATAAGCACTGCCCAAAGGATCACTTCCCACTACCGCGAATCGACCAAATCATCGACTCTACCGTGGGATGTGAGCATCTATGCTTCCTCGACGCCTGCTCAGGCTATAATCAGATTCGAATGAAAGAGGAAAACCAAGAAAAAACAGCGTTTACAATGCCTTTTGGTGTGTTCTGCTACAACACAATGCCCTTCGGGCTCAAAACCGCAGGAGCCACCTACCAGCGGTGCATGCAGGCTTGCCTCAAGAGTCAACTTGGTCGCAATATCCAAGTCTATGTTGATGACATCATCATAAAAACAAAAGAGGAAGCCTCCCTAATCGACGATTTATGCGAGACCTTCACCAATCTCGACCGCTATCGGATCAAGCTCAATCCGGACAAATGCGCCTTTGGCGTACCATCTGGGCAACTGCTCGGGTACCTCATCTCCACAGGGGGATTGAGGCGAACCCGAAGAAAATAAAAGCTATACTGGCCATGGAGAAGCCGAAAAATGTAAGAGGCGTCTAGCAACTGGCTGGGGGAATCGCGGCGCTCAGCCGGTTCATCAGTCGAATGGGCGAAAAAACACTGCCTTTTTACCCACTTCTCCGCAAAACCGACAAGTTAGAGTGGACCGACAAGGTGCAAGAAGCATTCGAAGACCTCAAGCGTCTACTATCCACCTCGCCAGTACTGGTGACTCCGTGCGAAAAAGAACCATTGCTGCTCAACATCTCCGCCACCAACCAGGTGGTAAGCTCGGTGCTCGTGGTGGAACGTGCCAAGGAAAACAAGGTCCATGGAGTCCAGCGCCCAGTCTACTACCTCAGCGAGGTCCTCACACCAACAAAGCAGCGGTACCCGCACTACCAGAAGCCGGCATACGGCATCTTCATGACAGTTAGGCGACTGCGCCACTACTTCCAGGAGCACCCAATTGTGGTGATCAATGATGCCCCACTTGGACATATCCTAAACAACCCCGACGCCACCGGACGAGTAGCACTTTGGGGAATCGAGCTGTCTCCACTAGACATTACATACGAGAAGCGCGACGCGATCAAGTCGCAAGTCCTCCCTGATTTCCTCATGCACTGGATGGAGAACCGGCTCCCCGAAAAGCCAGATATGTCTTACCTATGGACAATGCACTTCGATGGATCCAAACGAAAGGCCGGGCTGGCGCAGGTGTCATACTGACATCGCCCCAGGGAGACAAGCTAAAATACATTCTGCAAATGTTGTTCACTACCTCCAAAAATGAAGCTGAATATGAGGCCCTGCTGCACAGGATGCGAATGGCGAAAGCCTGCGGCGCCAAGAGGCTCATCATCTACGGCGACTCCAAACTGGTGGTGAACCAAATGATGCACAAGTGTGATGCGCTGAACGACAACATGATCGCCTACCACGACCTCTACGACACACTCGAAGGGGACTTCGACGGTTATGAACTGCAGCACGTCGGCCGCGAAAGCAATGAAGAGGTGGACGCACTCGCCAACATTGGCTCCACCTATGCCCCCATACCACCTGGGATATTTTGCGAGCATGTCTGTGAATACTCCATCAAGCCAAAGGCTGCAGAGAAGAAAACAAGTGCAACAACGGACTCGGGGGCTACGCCACCCAGTGAGCCAGTGGCACTCGACGACCTGGAGCTTGACATAGGACTCGAAGGACCAATGGGTGTCATGATGAACGATCCATCTTGGACTCAACCCTACATCACATACCTTCTCACCAAGAGGCTGCCAGACGACCTGACGGACGCGCGACACATTGCGCGGCGATCCAAGGCATTCGCCATCATCAACGGTGAACTATAGAAGCGCATCATCACAGGAGTACTCCAGCGGTGCGTCTCCAACACGGACAGAAGAGCCGTCTTCCTCAACATCCATGAAGGGACATGCGGGCACCATGTGATACGTCCATAACGTATCTATAATTTTTGATGGTTTTATGCTAATAATATGCTTTTGACACTCATTTTTGTATAAAGTTTATGATTTATTTGGACTGACCTACTAATAGTTGCAAAAGTGAACAATGTTCTTGTTTTACACTTTGATGTGTAGGAATTACTAAGAATACAAGTGGAAACCTTGTTGGAGTCAAATTGGGATTTTTCCAGAAATCTGTCTCAGAACTCTTTTTGAAGATGGTCACGTTTCTGGTCGAAAACAGCGTCAAACGGAAAACTCTTCAACTACAAAGTTTTTGGAAATTTCGTGACAAACGTTCTGGATATCAAATTTAGCTGATTCCGATTCTGGACGGGCCTTTTAGGAAATTTACTACAGCCCAAGATGGGGTGACGGGAATCCGAGAAGCTATATAAAGGGAGGAAACCTAATTCGCCCAGGGCATCTCCACCCACGAATTTGCAGCCACCAAAGCCACGTTTTTGCCTTCCCCATGGATCCCATCTCCATGGGGGAGGGCACCCAAGAAGCCATGAAGGAAGGGGGCTAAGGGGCGGTGCTCCCCCATGATACTGGCGACGGGGAAGAAGTCCCCCGTGCCGCCGCCGGCGCTGCCACCGCCCTCTTCACCATCTTCACCGCCATCTCCATCACCTAATCCTCCTAGTATGCAGTGGTTCATCCTCCCACAAACCTCTGTACCGTCCTATGTAAATATGGTGTTTATTGCTATAAGTTATAATCCTATGATCTATGTCATGTTTGCGTAGTTTCTTTGTTCTTAGATTGAATGGTTGAACGTCTTTGGTTCATTAGAGTTGTATGTTGATATGGTACAGTCCTTTGGTGTCCATTATATTTGTGCGCACATGGATTAAACATCATAGGGTTTGTAGTATGTGTAAAAGGAAGGGGGACTTCTACTGGAGTGACAGAAACCTGAGGACGCAAACCGGAACGTTGCACGTATGGGAGTAAGAGGACCATTAAACTTAAGGCTATGGTTGGGGAAACCTTAATGCATTGATTAGAACTTACGGATGTTTGCTAACAATCCAATCATATAGTACATGTAATTCCAAGTAGTGAAGCGCATGTATATTTAGCCTCTCCCACATACAAAATTGCATCGAAGATAATGAACCCGATCTATTCGCTATTTAAACTTGGACAAAGCCGCCACAATTACCACCACTATTCCACACTCATGGTTCTATTAGTTTAGAGTATGTTATTGCTGCAGCAACTAGCTTTACTTTCTTGTTATTTATTATCATGCAAAGCTATCTCTATTACTCGTATTATTGCTCTAGTTTTATTTTCTAGATAATGCAAATGTTTAGTGTGCGTAGAGTTGTATCACTGGTTGATAGAAATTGAGAGAATATTTATCCTACCTTTAGCTCCTCGTTGGGTTCGACACTCTTACTTATCGAAAAGGCTACACACGATCCCCTATACTTGTGGGTTATCACCATGCTGCCAGTCGCGCCCTTGTCGCCAAAGCTCTACGAGATGGATTCTACTAGCCCATGGCCATGCGCGACGCCAAGGACATCGTCCAGCATTGCAATGCTTGCCAGCGATTCGTGGACAAACCGCACGCACCTGGCGCGGAACTCCGGCCAATACCATTGGCTTGGCCTTTTGCGCAATGGGGACTCGACATGGTCGGCAAGCTCCCCAAGTCCTCGCGAGGAGGATACGTCTACCTCTTGGTCGCAGTCGACAAATTCACCAAGTGGATAGAGGTCATGCTGGTGACAAACCAGTCAGGAGCCAGTGCCGTCAAGTTCTTCGAGTCTATTGTCTATCGCTTTGGAGTGCCACACAGCATCATCACGTACAATGGAACAAACTTCACCTCCAAGGAGTTCTAGGGTTTCTGCGAAAATCTAGGAATCAACATAAGCTATGCCTCTATAGCTCATCCACAGACCAACGGTCAAGTCGAAAAGGCCAACGGCCTCGTCTGTGGTGGAATCAAGAAGCGACTCCTCCGACCACTCGAGCAAGCCGCCGGATGTTGGCCAGACGAGCTGCAGTCCGTACTTTGGAGCCTGCGCACAACCCAAACAGCGCCACGGGATACACCCCGTTCTTCATGGTGCACGGTGCTGAAGCAGTACTACCCGTAGAAGTGCGCTTTAAATCCCCACGGGTGGTCGCGTACAGCAAGCAAGAGTCCACACTCGCACTCGAAGATTCCGTCGATCTCCTTAACGAGGCACGGGATATCGCAGCAGAAAGATCGACGATCTACCAGCAGAACCTGCGCAACTACCACAGCAGAAGGTTACGCCCCAGATCCTTCGTCGAAGGAGACCTGGTCCTGAGACTAAAGCAGCAAGGGCACCTCAAGCTCGAGTCCCCTTGGGAAGGACCATACGTGATTACAGAAGTAATCCCAGGTGGCGCCTATCACCTTAAAGATTTCGAGATAGGAGTCGCATACTCCAACCCCTAGAATATCGCGCAGCTGTGGCGCTTCTACCCCTAGTTGTTTTTCTCTTTCTTTACAAATAAGGCTATTCAGCTAGGCTACTTAGCCACACATTGTACCTCGTACTGATTATGCGAATAAATAAAGCTAAGCGCCCCGAAACTCTGTGTTTTCCTCATTTTTCTAGCAATTTTATCACTCGGGGGTTACGCCACCCTTTACATCCCCGTTCTACGAACAAGTCACAGTATCATGAGTAGCTCATTCAACATCAATCAAACCCTTGATAAAACACCAATCGAGTTGCAACGCACCTGACAGATTGGCAAGGTGCTGAGATAAAACAAGTCAGGCTAATGAAAAGGAACTGCAAAGTACACATACACTCGCAAAACATATAAGCTAGGAAGCTCCTTACGTATCGATATAAATTAATTACATATAATATAGGATCTTTTACAACACTGGTATACTTATGTATAGGATATAAGATTAAACTACTACTGCAATAGAAGAACGTTTGTCTGTTCCTCAAAGAAGTCGACAATTTCCTCTGCTGGACGATCCACTGCCTGGTAATGTGGAACCATCTTCTAGGTCGAACCTGCCGGTGGAGTCGGCGGTCCAGCAGCAATAGCTGCAACGTCTACATCAGGCCTATGCAGTCGCACCAGCGACAAAGTATCCTTGGCTCCATCCACTAACTGATGTCGCACGCACTCGTGAACCGCACTCAAATCCTGAAACTTAGCCAGGAGGGCCAACAAGCTCGAAGGGATGGCGTCCAGTGGAAACATCATCTGGTAGATATTCCTAGGCACGACTGTGCTTTCTTCAGAAAGTGGGGTACTCGAGAAGCATAAATCTGCAGGGTTGCAAGTGCGATTGCGTGATCATGATCCACCCAGAAGTACCCACTTGCCTGAAGCTGTTCCTGGGTCAGGTCATTCATGCAAATGGCGATCCTGTCTTTCTCATCCTACGGATGACGTGCAGTGAAACCTATACCAAGCAAAAGGCAAAGTATGAAGACAATGAACTACCACGATTGACTACAAGAAAAGATAAGAGGGCAGGAAGCTAACACTTGAACTGATCGCCCAACTGTGTCACCTCCTCCAATAGATATTGTTCTCGAGCGGTGGCCTTCTCCGCCCTCGACTTCCATACATCTGCGTTACCGCGGAGGACGGGCAACTCACGTTCTAGCTGCTTAATGCGATCGTGCAGTCGTGAAAGCAGGGACAACTCAGCCACCCGTGAACGCGACTGTGCCAAGGTCTCACCAGCGGATGGCGGATCCTGTAGATCACCCAAAGGACCACTCGATGTAACCTATCACAAGCCAAGCAAGAACGAATAAGGGACCAAGCAATACATGGACAAAACGCTCAAGTGCATTCAAACATGACAAAAGTATCAACAGACACACTTGGCCAACGGCATATTTTCAACAAAAGGAAGTCAAACTATTAACTATTACAATATAACTACTGAGGAGCAACCTGCTTCCTCGACTTGGACTTCAACTTTAGGGGCCTCATCGAGTCCGTGGCAGTCTTAGACGCCACAGACTTCCCACCAGCCACTGACGTCGCAGCCTTCGCCGCCTTCTTGGCTCGCTGCAGCTCCTCGGAATACTTGGCGACTATGTTGATGAGTTGCGGCCCGTACTTGCCGCAGACAGTTGCAAAAGGACCAAAAACTACCTGTTGACCATCTGCGCCGACGGGCATCGCCTTGGAGACCGCAGCAGGATCCACCTCCACTTCATGGGCTTGCACCATTGCGAGTGCCATGGAAGCGCCAACCGCACGCTGTGATTTCCTGAAGTCCGCAGGAATACCTCCAGTGAGGGACTCCACCAGGTCCTCCAAGTTCTCAATCATCTCAGCCTTGGGCGTCATCTCCAAGCGGATGCGACTGAGCACAACCTTGGCCTTAGTCAGCATCCCCTGAAGGGAAGCGTTGCGGTCCTCGACTGCCGTGATGGCGCCTGCCAAAGCATCATCACGACGAAGTGCCTGGGCGTCGAAGCTCAGACCGCCAGCATCTATACAGAGCAAAGAGTTAGCGCAACAACAAGACACTGAATAAAGAAAACAATAAAAATCTAGACGAAAGAATACCTGACAGAGACTTGGCAATATAAAAGAGTTGTTCTTCAAACAACTTTTCCCTCACAGTGATGGAGGTGCGCAAATCCTCTTCGTGTTTCTGCGATTCATCCAGTGCAGCGACTGCCTCGTCACGACTCTTCACCGCCATGGCAAGCGTCTTTTAAAGAGAAGCAGCATCACGAAGAAGATCGTTATGCTCAGCTGCAAAAATACAAGATCGACCATCATTCGAATGTATAAATATCACAAGAACAAAGAAGAAGAAGCAAATACTAACCTTCGATGATGCAATGGCGATTGTCCAGCATTGCATGCTGATGACCCATCACAAGTACCTGCTCCACCAAACGAGCAGCTTCCTTCATAATGAGCTGCCTCAGAAGAAAAATAAAAGATTAGCAGATAGCATGGACCACAAATTCGACTTCAAAACAAAATCACACTTACATGCTCCTCTAGAGACACCGAAGACGATTGTCGTGTAGTCGTCTGGGCAACCATATGGTGATCTCCAGCGTGTGAGAACTCGATGAGTTGTGCCTATAGTGGGCTGCCAATGGAGGAGAGGAAGATCATTCAGCTACTTCCTTGGCCTTGGAGTCCGCGACTCCGGAATCCTTCACAAATTGGACATCGCCAGAAGACGACGATGCCTCTTGACTATGAAACAAAATCCAGCATCAGGAAATGCAACTCCAAAAAGGAACCAAGATGAGAGTTGTAGACTTACCAGTCAAATTTATCAAAGTCGAAAGTTTGCTCCTCCGACTCCGATGACTCCTTCAGCAACCACATCTTCTTGCGAGCAGATGGCGCCATGGAGCTTACAGGAACAGCGGGAATCGGTTCCTCTGCACCAATAGATGGGCCTTCTGGAGTGGATGGAGACGAAGCATCTGAATCCTTGCTGCGAGAACGCTTGTGAATGTACGGACCACTGGACTCGGGGGATTCCTCCTCCTCTTCAAGTGGGACGGTCAATTCCGACCCATCCTCTTCATCTACTTCACGAGGAATAACCCCCTCGGGAAGAGGGGGCAAACTGGGAGACACCTTCCAATCCTACATACAGAAAACAATTCAGTATACGTCAAGAAATCGGAAGCAATCGACAAATAAAGCTACTTCGTAGCACAAGTCTACCTCAAGAGGAGGGTTAGAGGCGTCGAAGGGAGGCACGACTGGCTCGCATGGGAGAACCTCCTTGGCGGTATACTTTGTCACCAGTCGCAACCTCTTATCTACTTCACCCGTGGAAATGCCATCGGCAGATACGCGAGTGACATCATCCGTACCAGTCCATTGGAACATGGGGTGGACTCTGGCCTGCAGAGGCTGGATGCGACAGCGCAACCATGTGTGAATGAGGGAGGCTCCTCCCTCTTCTTTACCCATGTGACTCTCGAGGTTGCAGAGGCACTTGTACATCACTTTTGTCTCCCCGGACTCACCAGGCATCACCATGTTCTTCCAAGAACGCCCCCTCTTGCACGGTGTTGCGGGGTTGAAGGGTGCGAGTCCGTAGTGCTCTCCATCGGCCTTCTGGTCGCGGATGTAGAACCACTTGTCCCTCCACCCTTGGACGGACGCCATGAGCTTGATATGAAAATATGTGGTGGAGGAGTCGATATGGAGTCCGCAGCCTCCTACGTCGTAGACTACGGAAGCAGATGCTGACTGGCGCTTTAGCTTGAAAATCCTCTTAAAGAGGCCAAAGTGTGGCTCGATTCTGAGCTAGCACTCACAAAGTGTAATATAGCAGGCAATGTGGAGAATAGAGTTTAGGGACAGCTGATGCAGCTGGAGCCCGTAGAAGTAGAGGAGGCCCCTGAAGAAAGGATGAAGGGGCAGGGAAAGACCACAGATGATGAACGCTAGGAACATCACCCGAAAACCAGCAGGAGGACAAGGAGTTACCTTGCCACCTGGCATTCGCGAGTTATCCACCACGGATGACAAAACTCCATCTTGACGGAGAAGACGAAGCTCGAATGATTTGATGATGGATGCGTGCCACACACCATTGGTGACGCGGGTACCCGCGCCCTTCTTCTTCCCAGTGCCAGCGACGCTGGTGCCCACAGTGGTGGAGCCGCCCTTCTTCTTGGCAGCAGCAATGGCGGTGGCGGACTCAGCGGTGGCGCCTCCCTTCTTTTTCCCCATCTTGCGATGGCGGTGCGAGCGGAGGAAATAGCTCAGGAACATGCGGAGTTGGTCTAGCGCCACGAAGAGGACAAGCTCTAGGAAGTAGAGAGCAGCGGCAATGGCGATGGAAGCACAAGCAGAGAAGGGGTAGATGGGAAAATTACCGCAGCTGCGCTACTACTTAACCCCCTTGCTTATGCAATCCAATGGCCAGTAGAAACCCTATTGGACATGTGGCGCACATCGCGGTCGACACGTGGAGAGGCCAAAACATGAACCGTCCCCCACTATCTCCATTACACGCAGAAATCAAGGAGACAAAATTAAAACGGAAGATTACGCACGCCCGGTCAAATCAAAGTCAGAAAGTGGAGCCCACCGCTCAGCACGTCCCATCAAAGCCGCTCACGTGGGAAACTGAGGTCATCACATCGTCAACACTGACGTCATCAACATCAGCAACTAAAGATTTTGACTACTTTAGTCCTTGCTTGAGTCTTCGACTCCACCAAGCACTCGAGGGCTACTCCCATAGGGAGCGTTGGTCGCGCACCCTACGATTTTCTTTTTTCTGCAGGAATATGAACATTCAAAGCATACCCAACCACTTGAATCTACGATTCAACTATGGATCATGGGTTACTCCCATAGGGAGTGCGGGAAGCAAATTTGACTGAAACAAGCAAACAAAAGACAACGTAGTCTCAAATTTTAGTCCCTACCTGAGTCTTCGACTCAACCAGGCACTCGGGGGCTACTCCCATAGGGAGCGCTGGTCGCGCACCCTATGATTATTTGTACACCGTACTGTGTGTTGATAACATGCACACTCGAATGCTACGGCGATTCCGCCTCATACTTTCCCTACAAAGAGACTGCATCTCCTGGGCCACCCGAATCATCTCCGCGATGACCAAAAATTCAGATGCCGCGCTTACAGTGTGAAGATAAGACCTGAATAAGGCCTGGCAACGCATCTGCTGCACACTACCAGAAACATATCCGTACCTACAGGTACGATGAACATGCCTTGATGGACGTGTAGAGTGCTCACACTTATACACTGGATTCGACTAATGTAAGACCTCCATGGCCGGAGTCGAATTACGCCCGCACTTTTCCGAATTTGAGTCCGGGGAGTCGAGTTTGAGTAGATTGCGTTGTTTTTCCCTAAGGCAGTTAACTGATACCAATACATCGGTTAAATCAGGCACACATATCAACAATCCCTATGACATAAACAGAACAGTCGAAAAAAAATACTCAGTCATGCACTCGACAAGATTCATAAAAGTCCCCAGTCGAATCTACGATTCCACTAGACACTCGGGGGCTATTGGCGTGGGTATACCCTATAGGTACTCGAGTTTGGTATATACGGCCTGGATACAGCGGAAGCCCACGGCGTTGCCAAGGCCCAAATGGAGAACTCGAGTGGCCCGCGGACTCTCAATTGCTTGCGAGACAAGAAGAAGCTAAAGATAGAAAGTTTAAAGGGAAAACCCTAATCTGTAACCGATTCGACTTGCTACTCGAGACCTAGTATCTATATAAAGGCTAGGAGGGGGCAGCGAGGAGGACACACACAACTCTAGTTTCCACAACTCTCGCCAGATTGCATCTGCGCACCCCTGTAATCTTCGATTCCTCCATTAATTACAAGAGCAGACAAGCAGGAGTAGGGACCTCTACGAGGCCTAAACCTAGGTAAACCTTGCATCCCTGTGTGCTTGTTTGCTAGCCGACTGATGCCTCCAGCGCTCCCTCCTTCTCCAAAACCCAAGTCCATAACAATGGGCATTGATGAGTTAAACCCTCGTCACTCCCCATGTGTGAAAGTGATAGCGTGCACACCATGGTGGCACTTAGGCTAGAGATTACACATACTTGTTATGAGTTATATTTGGAGTTGGATGTCTCTATGAAAGTGTGGTGTTTGTTTGTTGGAACCATCTAGTTCTCAAGGTGACAGTTGGGGTTATCTAGATGTGGAAAGCAAACTTTGAGGTGTATTTATGCGAGAGTGTTCACTAGTGAAACTATGATCCCTGGGCCTTGTTTCTAAGAATTGAAACACCATTTGCAACTAGATCTGTTACATGTTTGCTTGCTTCCTTCTTTATTTTAGATTGCCTTTAGTCTCTTCCTACCCATCAAGCTCTTTTCTGGCACCGTTACCACTTATAATTATCCATACCACTTGTATTTCACTATCTCTTTGTCAAACTAGTGCACCTATACACCTGACAAGTGTATTGGGTGTGTTGGGGACACAAGAGACTTCTTGTATCATGATTGTAGGGTTGCTTGAGAGGGATATCTTTGAACACTTCCTCCCTGAGTTCGAAAAACCTTGGGTAATCCACTTAAGGGAAACTTGCTGCTGTTCTACAAACCTCTGCACTTGGAGGCCCAACAACTGTCTACAAGAATAGAAGTGCGTAGACATCAAACTATTTTCTGGCGCCGTTGTCGGGGAGGTAAGGTAAAAGGTACTCACATCCTCTGGCTACTAAACTATCTTCTAGTACTGTTGCTGGTGTGTGAGTGCTCGAAGTTATTTCCTTTAGACTCTACAATTATATCTTTTTGTTTCTTGTTTTTATTTTCACTAGTTAGGCTTAATGGAAAACAACAACAAAATTAGAGAGCTTTATAGTATTTATCTTGAGTTAGGACATGAAGTGTTTGAAGAGAAAATTAAAAAACCTATGGAACTTTATTTGCATGCTAATTGAAATGTTGTTAGTATGAATTCTTTGGACACCATTATTGCACCATTATTGCTAATGCTATGGAAAAGTCTAAGCTCGGGGAAGCTAGTTTTTATGAAAATGATCTTTTTAGTTCCCCAGCTTTGGAAGATAGCTATTATATTTCTTATGATGATACCAAACCTCCAATATATGATGATTACAATGATGAATATGATATTTTTAGTCCACCTACTATTCAGGAGAAAAATAATGATTACAATATGCCTCCTATATTTGATGATTATGGTGATGAGAATAATAATGAGAGCTATTTTGTTGAATTTGCTCCCACCACAATTAATAAGAATGACTATGGGAGTATTAATTCTTTTATGCATGTGGCTCATGATAAGAATGTTTTATGTGATAGTTATATTGTTAATTTTATTTATGATGCTACTGAAAGTTATTATGAGAGAGGTAAACATGGGTTTATGTATCTCAACAATATTAAGTTTCCCCTCTTTATGTTGAAAGTCTTGAAGTTGCACTTGTTTTGCTTTCCTATGCTTGTTGATTTGTGCTTTCATGACTTGTTTATTTACAATATTCCTATGCATAGGAAGTGGGTTAGACTTAAATGTGCTTTGAATTTGCTTCTTGATGCTCTCTTTTACTTCAATTCATATTTCTTATGTGAGCATCTTCCCAAACTATCATGCCTAACTTAACAGCGTTAAAGAAAAGTACTTGTTGGGAGATAACCCAAAAGTTTTAGATGAGTCTCGGAAGTTATTACCTCTGTAATAACCTCTTCTTATCCTTTCATTTGCTTTTTGTGCCAAGAGTAACCTCTAATGAGAGAGAAGTAATGCTTGGGAAAGTTGCTGTCCCGAAACAGATTTTTGTGCTTCACGGTAAAAATTCGTGAAAAATCTCTTCAGGTCGCATTGAGCTGTAAGTTTCTGAATAAATACCCCAGGTTGTTATCTAACTTTTGTTAGTTCAACACTTTTTGATTTGAGCAACAGAAGGTCTTCGAAAAAATCGGTTTTCACCTGCTGGTCTGTTTTGACAGATTTTTGCCATTATTTGCATTTGCCTCTTTATCGATTTATTTTTGGGTTCTTTTTGGTGAATTAAGCTTTTTGAGGAAATAGCTACAGTAGCTTGTGTTTTTAATGAAAGTTTTGTTGTTTTAAAACTAAACCCCAAAGGTTTATTATCTTTTGAATGCACTAATGTTTCTAATGAAGATTGTGTGAAGTTTTGTACGAAGGAAATTTTTAGGTGTAGGGAAAGAATGATGTAATGAGATGAAGAATGGACAAAAGCTCAAGCTTGGGGATGCCACCCCGTGTCACCCCAAGAAATATTCAAGAGGTACAAGCGTCAAAGCTTGGGGATGCCCAAGGCATCCCCTTCTTCATCAATAAAAATCTCAGGTCTTTCTAGACACTTCGTTTTTATTGTTTCATGCATTGTTGTGTTGTTCTTGGAGCGTCTTGGTTTTTGTTTTTAGTTTTATTTTTCTTGGTTTGCTTCAATAAGTTGGATTGGATCCCAGCACTTCTTTTTGAGAGAGACGCACTTTGCTTTCATTGTTTAGAACACTCTAGTTTTCATTCTTATTGTTTTGTGAGTGTTCTCTTTTGCTAGCACTGTGTTTAGCCTTAGTTTACTTGTGCTTTCAGCTTAGAACTATTTGGTTCTTCCTTTTGGATTTTTGATACAAGCCCACTGATCTTTATTTATTATTATCTTTGTGAGTTGTTTCAAATAAGTCGATTGGTGTTGGAAGAGAGTAGAAAGCTTCATGCTTTAGTGGTACAAAAGGGAGCTTGTTTTGACTATAACTTGGAATTTATCATGTCATTCTTGATATTGCTTTGGCTTTATGCTTAGTGATTATTGTTGTAGCATGACGACATTGGAGTTTATTTACGTAAAAGAACAATCTTGTCATTACTCAAAAAATTGAGAATTAAATGTTCTTTCGTGATAGTTGGAAACTAACACTGACGACATGGTTTACTACATGAAGATGCACCCATCTACCCCTGAAAATACATTTAATTCAATAGCAATCAATTGCCCTTACTTATGTAGATTCTAAGAATGGAAAAGAAGATCCAAGGGTTAGCAATGTTTGGATTTGTCGGTCTTGATCCAATGGTCAATGTTCGAAGTTATCCGTACACTATATAGTGGTATGGTATGGTATTGTAAGAGATAAGCCAAGATAAAGATAAGATAAGAAGTATTGCGAATGGCCAATCTTTTGAGTAACCTTCCCTCCCGATGTTTGGGAATCAAGTGAAATTTTTGAAAACCGGAAAAGTTTGATTTTTTTGCCGCCAAGGACAAAAGTGGTTTCCTTCTTATGTACTCCTCGTCCCTACTCCACAACAACATGGTTGCCGAACACGCCAGACACACAGAGCCGCCGTACCAAGGCACACATGCGCATCACCATGCTATGGACGAGGGAGGATCAGTCGGGCCGGTGCGCGAGGGGAAAGGGGAGGAGAGAGAGGGAGGATGGATGGTGAGAGGTAGCAAAGGAGAGAGAAAACACAAAATTTGTTTTGCGTGCATAGGTCCTAAAATTTACTACTAGTAGAGTGGCCGCAGGAGTACCTCATTTCAGGAACCCATCATAACTTTCCTCTGACATCGAACCGCCTTCAACTCCTCTTCGCTCCTGCCCTTTACCCTGCCTACATTTTATTCTCTCAACATGTACAGCGCGTGGACAGAGGCGAGCATATGTCTAAGCAAAGAAATGAGTACTACTACTAGTGTACTACTAATATACTATTTGCCTTTTCCCTAATAAGGGCATCAGCAATGTGTACAAAAGCACATGTGGCATCCGCTAAGGTTCACCATATACATTGTGGAGAAAATAAAGTTTGTATCTTTAAGCCTAAGGTGCACCTCAAGCTTGTGGGTTGCCCATAGAGAATAGAAAATTCATTTCCCCTCTCTCCCTATTTCATGTGATCGTTTTCAAAAGGTGTTCAAAATTTTCATGATGCAAAATCTTAGCTAGAAGTCGAACCACTCGTCAAAACTCTCTCTGGTTTCTGATATACTAATTAACCGCTCGATGGGTACCTCCAAAAGTTTTTTTATAAAACTTTCAAAGCAGCCTACAATTTATTACCTGTAGTTCAAATTTGACCTAATTTCATTAAATTGAAGAGCAATCTATCGCACTTAGTTGTACCTCAAGTTTGACCTAATTTTGTTAAACTGTCAAGATGCAAAATCTTAGCAAGAAGATGAATCTATCGTCAGAACTCTCTGTGGTTTATGGTAGTATATTAATTGACCCCCCCCCCCCCTCGCCCGCCCCCTCCAATGGGTACCTCTAAGAGATTATTTGTAAAACTTTCAAAGGAACTGACATAGCTTACTTGTAGTAGTTCAAATTTTGCTTAATATATTTTTTCTTTACCTATTATAATTTTATATAGTGATGATATGCTAGATGTCTATTATCTGAGTCTCACGTGCAGGGCATGTGCAATTTACTAGTACTTGTAGTTTCAAATTTGACATAATTTCGATAAATTGACATAAAGTCATTCTAATGGGGAGAGTTAGCTAGGAAGTTTGAAAACTCATAAAACATGGGAATTCTTGGTACAACATGTTGGTCCAGTATATATGTATGTAAACTTGGCTTGTGGCATTCAGATCCAATATTCTTCGGACTTTTCTTTAGGAAAAAGAACAACCTCGCTCGTATTCTTCACTCAGAAAATATTGAATGTTCTTTCTTGATAGTTGGAAACTCACACCGACGATATTTTTTACTACAAGAAGATGCACCGATGATCTACCTCTGAAAAGATATTTAATTCAAGAGTAATCTATGGCGTTTACTTGTAGCTAGCTCAAGTTTGACCTAATTTCGTTAAATTGTCAAGATGCAAAGTCTTAGCAAGAAGTTGAACCTATCGACAAAACTCTCGCTGGTTTCTAATATATTAAATTTGACCCCTCGATGGGTACCTCCAAAAGCTTTTTCGTAAAACTATCAAAGCAAAACCTACAATTTACTTGTAGTTTCAAATTTGACCTAATTCCGAGATATCGACATAAAGTCATTCAAATGGGCGGGGTTAGCTAGGAAGCTTGAAAACTCATAAAACATGCGAATCGCAAGTACAACATGTTGTCGATCCACTATATATGTCTGCCAACTTGGCTTGTGGCATCCACATCCAATATTCTTTGGACTTCTCTTTACGGAAAAGAACAACTAACCTCGCTCGTCTTCACTCAGAAAATGTAGAATTGAATGTTCTTTCCTATTAGTTGGACACTCACACCCACGGCACAACTTACTACCAGAAAATGCACCCATCTATCTCTAAAATGACATTTAATTCAAGAGTTATCTATCGCGCTTACTTGTAGCTCAATTTTGACCTAATTTCGTTAAATTGTCAAGATGCAAAATCTTAGCAAGAAGTTGAACCTATCGTCAAAACTCTCATTGTTTTCTGATATATTAATTGTGACCCCTCGATGGGTACCTCCAAATTAAAAGCTTTTTCGTTAAACTTTCAAAGCAAAACCTACAATTTACTTGTAGTTTCAAATTTGACCTAATTTCGATAAATCGACTTAAAGTCATTAAAATGTGCAGAGTTAGCTAGGAAGTTTGAAAGCTCATAAAACATGGGAATCGCAAGTACAACATGTTGTCGATCCACTATATATGTCTGTCAACTTGGCTTGTGGCATTCACATCCAATATTTTTTGGACTTCTATTTACGGAAAAGAACAACTAACCTCGCTCATCTTCACTCGGAAAATGTAGAATTGAATGTTCTTTCCTGATAGTTGGAAACTCACACTGATGGAATTTTTACTACAACAAGATGCACCAATCTACCTCTGAAAATACATTTAATTCAAGAGCAATCTATCGCACTTACTTGTAGCTCAAGTTTGACCTAATTTTGTTAAATTGTCAAGATGAAAAATCTTAGCAAGAAGTTGAACCTATCGTCAAAACTCTCATTGTTTTATGATATATTAATTGTGACCCCTCGATGGGTACCTCCAAAAGATATTTCATAAAACTATCAAAGCAAAACCTACAATTTACTTGTAGTTTCAAATTTGACCTAATTCCGAGATATTGACATAAAGTCATTCGGTCAAATGGGTAGAGTTAGCTAGGAAGTTTGAAAAGTCATAAATAAAATATGGGAATCGTTGGTACAACATGTTGGTCCACTATATATGTCGGTAAACTTGGCTTCTGGCATTCAGATCCAATATTCTTTGGACATTTCTTTACGGAAAAGAACAACCTCGCTTGTCATCACTCGGAAAATTGAGAATAATTGAATGTTCTTTCCTGATATAGTTGGAAAATTGAGAATAATTGAATTTTATTTCCTGATAGTTGGAAACTCAAACTAAAGACATTGTTTACTACAAGAAGATGCACCCATCTACCTCCAAAAATACATTTAATTCAAGAGAAATCTATCGCGCTTACTTGTAGCTCAAGTTTGACCTAATTTCGTTAATCGACAAGAAGTCACTAAAGTGTGCGAACTTAGCTAGGAAGCTTGAAAAATCCTAGTACTAAAAACTTGGGTATTACGTATAACAAAACTATGGTCCAGTTTGTTTGATAATTGGGGCGTTTACATTTTTTTAACTGTGGTAGGTCTTGTAGGAGTGAGGTGCTTGAGAGTTAACACGGTCGGTGGAAGTACAAGTTACATCAAGGACCTCATAAAAATGAAAATTGCACCCAAGTCCATGCATTTAGCACAAGGACCCTGAAACTGAGAAATGAAGTGTGTGTTTTGAGGTTTGCGCATACTAGCGTTTATCGTGCTAAAGACTATCAGTAGAATCTTTCTAGATGCTAAGAATAGAAAAGAAGATCTAACGGTTAGCAATGTTTGGATTTGCCGGTCTTTATCCAACGGTCAATGTTCGAAGTTATCTGTACACTATACAGTGGTATGGTATGGTATTGTAAGAGATAATACAACATAAAGATAAGATAATAAGTACTATGAATAGCCGATCTTTTTAGTTACCTTCCCTCCCGATGTTTGGAAAGCAAGTGAAAATTTCGAAAACCAGAAAAGTTTGAATTTTTTGCTGCGAAGGACCAAAGTGATTTCCTTCCTATGTACTCCTTGTCCCTACTCCACACCAACGTGGCTACCAAACACGCCAGAGACATAGAGCCACCGTACGAAGGAACACGTGTGTAGCACCACGCTGTGGATGAGGGAGAGATCAGCCAGGCCAATACGCAAGGGGAAAGGGGAGGAGAGAGGGAGGATGGATGGTGAGAGGCAGCGAAGGAGAGAGAAAACACACAATTTTTTTTCATGCATAGGTCCTAAAATTTACTACTAGTAGAGTGGCCGCAGGAGTACCTCGTGTCAGGAACCCATCATAACTTTCCTCTAACATCGAACCGCCTTTAACTCTTCTTCGCTACTGCCCTCTTACCCTTCCTACATTTAATTCTCTCAGCATGTACATCGCATGGACAGAGGTGAGCATATGTCTAAGCAAACAAATGAGTACTACTACTAGTGTAATACTTAGCTTGTGGCATTAAAATTGTAAGTACGACATATTGCTCCACCATATATGTGTGAAAACTTAGCTTGTGGCATTCAAATCCATATTCTTCGGACTTTCTTTTCCTGAAAGAAAAATCTCGTCATCACTAGGAAAATTGAGAATGTTCTTTCCTGATAGTTGGAAACTCACACTGACAGCATTGTTTACTACAAGAAGATGCACCCATCTACCTTCAAAAAGACATTAAATTCAAGATAAATCAATCGTGCTAACTTGCTTGTAGCTCAAGTTTGACCTAATTTCATTAAATTGTCAAGATGCAAAATCTTAGCAAGAAGTCGAAACTATCGTCAAAACTCTCAGTGGTTTCTGATATATTAATTGTGACCCCCTGATGGGTACCCCAAAATCTTTCTCGTAGAACTTTCAAAGCAACCTACAATTTCTTACCTCTATATAGTGTATGAATAACTTTGAACATTGACCGTTGGATCAAGACTCATGAATCCCACCATTTCCAGTTGTTGGATCTTCTTTTCCATTCTAGCATCTTGAAGATTCTATTGATAGTCTTTGTCACAATGAATGCTATGCACAAAACTCAAAACACACTTCTCCATCATTCTAGAATCTTCTCCCTTGTTTCTCTAGACCATGTTACCAAAATTTTCAAGTTTTAGATAGCTAATAATCATTGACTTCTACATGATATACAAAGTACAATAACCAAATATACACTCATACTTTATAGGTGTTGATCAATTTTTTTCTGATTTACCTATTATTGGATATGGGATCATCAACATAGAGTATTATCGAAACCAAAGAATAATTAATAATGTTTGTATTAGAATTTTTATAATGTGTGTTTCTGGATACACGTAACATGATGCGATAAAAAAATATTATACTTCTTATTATTTTTTTGAAATGTTATGAAAACCGTGTCAACTTTTTCAGGATGCGGATGCATAGCAAGAACATGGATTTTTTAGAACTTTTGGTGGTTTTTTGATGCACCGAATTCCTTCTTAGCTTCAAAAGAGTTTTGGAAAAATTTAAGAGCAACATATCGGGCTTACGTTTAGTTAAAATTTGAGAAGGTCGGTGGGAGTACAGTTTACATCGAAGAACTCAAAAATAGAAAATTGCATAGAGGTCCATACATTTAGCACAAAGGGCGCTAAAATGAAGAAATGAAAAGCAGTCGGGTGCGGGTCCTTCTCGAGCGAGCGGCCGAGCCATACCCTTCGTACTACTCCTACTGTACTTTTGATCCAGCGTGTTGCGGGTGTGCTTGGTGGCCTCCTCTTTGCAGGGTGTGAAATGGAACGACAATGGAGTACTACGGAGTAGTGGTAAAGTTGGTCAGATCATAATGAAGTGCATCGAATGTGATGGGACGTACTGCAGACAGTATAAACAATCCCTTGTGTACCACTATCTTTTGAATCTTTTGAATAACCTTCCCTCTGGATGTTTGGGAAGGAAGTGAAAATTTCGAAACTATGAAAGTTTGAACTCTGACTCTAATAATAGTATGAGTACTATACCTTTTGTCGCCAAGCCCCAAAATGGTTCATTCTATGCAGCACGCCTGATACTGACACAGAGCCAACGACAAGGCAGGTCGACACACATGCGCAGCGCCACATTTTGGACGAGGGAGAGATCACCTAGCTGGGGTGTGGGGATGGTGATGAGGCAGTGAAGGAGAGAAAAAACACAATTTGTTTTGCATGCATACAGTATATAGTAAAGGTCCTGAAATTTACTAGTACTAGTTTCGTACTACTAGTAATACTAGGTGACTGTACCCTGTACCTCGTGTCAGGAAGCCATCACAGCTTTTCTCTCATATTGTACCGCCTCCAACTCCTCCTCTTCGCTGCTCTCTCGAGTTGTTTCCTCTATGCCCATAGTTTCTCTTCTTTCTCTTTGTTTCCTTTCTACAGAAATACATATTCTCCCTACTTGCTTTACAGAAAATACACTCCTGTCACTTGGAAAATTGATTTGTTTCCTTTCCTCATGGTTGGAAACTCCGAGTGGCAACATTATTACCATGCCATGATTCACACCCATTTTATGCCCAAATATGGGACCATCACGGACGGTGGGAGTACAATTTACATCAAGGACCTAAAAATGGAAAAAAAATACCTAAAGGTCCTTACATTTACCACGAAGCACCCTAAAATTAAGCAATGGAAATAGTCGGGTGCGGCTCCTTCTTGAGAGAGCAGCTGATCGAGCCATACTCTTCATACTACTTTCTCTTCGTTTGTTTTCGAAATATATGGCCAAATTTGACGGCATGCAAATTCTTCGATATGGGATCATGAATCATCAGCATAAAGTATGATGTAGATATGTCCATGACCCTGGTCGTTCGTCTTGAAATGCAAGAATGGTCATATTCATTAGCAACTAATAAATCTTAAATATGTTTAAACTTTACCACTTGCTTTTATGTTTGAATTTTACATGGACGGTGGGAGTAGATTTTACAACAAGGACCTAAAAAGGTAAAATTACATCAAGGTCCATACATTTAGCATGAAGCACCCTAAAATTAAGCACGAAAAATAGTTGGGTTAGGCTCCTTCTCGAGAGAGCATCTGGTCGAGCCATACTCTTCATACTACTTCCTCTTCGTTTGTTTTCAAAATATAGCACAATTTGGCGGTATGCAAATTCTTTGATATGGGATCATGAATCATCGATATAAAGTATGATGTTGATATGGCAATGACCTTGGTCGTTCGTCTTAAAATCCAAAAATGTTCATACTCATTGACAACTAATAATCTTAAATACGTTTAAGTTTTAGCACTTGCTTTTAGGTACGAATTTTACACGTACGGACGGTGGAGGTATGTAACACCCCAGTTTTACTTAAATAGTAATTAGAGTTTTGTTTGTGCATTCATGAGCATCATCTTCTAAAATGCATGCAAAGAAAAATTGATGAAAATCCTAAACCCTAGTACTTCCCCTCTTTTTGAAATCCATTCAAAAGGGTTTTGAATATTTTGAAAACTACAAAAAACAATGGAGCCCAAATTGACTACAAGGGCCCTGAGTGTTTTATATATCTTACAAACCTTCTAGTATTTTTGAAATAACCCAAAACAGATTTGTATTTGAAAATACAAATGAGAAACGGATTTCATAAAAAGAAAAAGGTTTTGTAAATAAAAAATAGAACAAGAGAGAAACAGGCTGAAGCCCATATCTTCGCTCCCCTTTCCTACTGCCCACTCACGCAACAGCCAACAGCCGTCTTAGCCCAGCCGAAGCCCACCTCGGCCCATCTCCTGTCCCATACCCCCCTTTGCCTCTATCTCTGTCGTCTTCATCCCCGACGGCGAGCAGCTCGCTATCGCCGCTCATGTCGTCGATCTTCCTGGCACCAAGATGCCTGCTCCACAGATGTCTAGCGCGAGGATAAGACCCCCAACACTGTGGCCATCTTCACCTGTTCGTCTCGCCCTCCCTCTCTATAGTTCCCCTAGCCAAAACCCTAGCCGTCAGGCCTCTCCGTTAGTCATCGTCTTCGGCCATCCCAGACCCAGCTGAGGGTGTCGCTGGAACTGCCTTGATCTCCTGCTTCGACGCACCCACGTAATCGACGCAGGGTGCCTCGAATCATTGCCGTCAACCTCGTCTTGCCCGGCACCGACAAGCACCGCCATCGCCATCACCACCGTTTCTGACCTCACCCTGCCTCACTGACCGCCTCTTCAGGTTCCCGGTGAGCGTGTGGTCCTCAAGGTCCTCCCCAATCGCCCCCTTTCCTTCTATATCAGCTGGTCACCATGGAGCTCCGAGTGCCACCGCAGTTGCTTGCCTCTAGTCAAGCTCCGACGACCTCCTGCTAGCGGCACCGCCCCTAATAGGTAGCATGTGACATTGCTTCGAACACACTAGTTCCCACACGCCTGAAAGCCCCCAAACCGCCATCCCATCGTTGATCTGTGATTCACCGATGTTCTGGCGTCATGTCGATGTCAGCATGATGTCAGCAGCGAGCGGGTCAGCCCAGTCAAACCTGGTGTGGGTCCCACCTTGTCGCGTGGACACTGAGGTGGCCCTGGGGCCCCTCTGTCAGCTTCTATGGCTAGTTGTGGTCCGGTATTAAAAGCGTTTACCCCTTTTTGTTTTAATAATTTCAGAAAATGATTTAAATTGGTTTAATCTTATAAATCCAATAAATAATTATTTATAAGTCAGAAAAATATGTATAATATATCAAAATGTTCATAAAAATGAGATCTACACTTTAGCATCAACATCATGCATTAATAATCAACTTTAATTAACAAGTTCAGTAGAAGAACAAATCTACCCCCTCACAGGTGATTCCGGGGTTCCTCCTTTATCCGGGTTTGCAACCTTAGACCCTGTTTAAAATGGTCAAGCATGTCTTAGGGGTTCATTTAAATACAATTTAACTTGTTATATCATCATCCTAGCTTGAGAATTGCATTGATGCCATGTGTTGATTGTTGCTTCCCTTTCTTTCTGGTGTTTGCTTCTTTCCGGTAGAATACGATATCGAGATTGAAGACCAAGATCAACACCATCAAAGGCCGATGAACAATACTTGACCAACTATAACCAAGTCAAGTACAAGGCTTCCTAAGATCTATACCTGGGTATCAACAGGCAAAGGAAAGCATAGCCCCACCATTATACAATCCTATGATTTCGAAAGTATTTCATTCTTACCATGATGCATATGATTCTACTATGGTCTTTTATCGATAGATAGAGTATCCTATTTGTTGCATTACTCCCTTTGAGCTTATATTACCTGATCCACTGCTCCTAGCATAACTAGGTTTGGCGTGTGTGCACTGCTAGAGCTTACATGTGTGTCTTGCTTAGCCATGCTTAGCTGCCAGTGCTGGTTCATCCAGATGATGTATCAGATGTAGAGAATCTAGTATGACAGGAGAACAAGGTATACTGATGAGGTAAGATCAGTGGTAAAGGTTAAATATGCTAAGTCTTGTATGGGAGGTCACGGTGGGATGTGGTTTTTGCAGTCCCATGCTCACAACTACTAGGACCCGGGTTCTAGCCTCTTGAACCAAGACGAGCGTACAGCCACACGGGGCCTAGAAAACCTCAGGAGTTACTAACTTGCCTAGTAGATTCCATGAGTCACCTAGTTCGGTGTTCCAACATATGCATAATTGGTTATTCTCGAAGGCGGTGAAGGAGGTGCACTGATATAGGTAGGTAAGCGTCGCCGGGGTTGCTTGAGGCGGTTCCTCTCGTAAACTAACCTCACCCACATCTCTAGGGACCGGCTCCGGGATTTGACCCGTTACAGCGGAACCATCCTTAGGGCATGACTCGTGGTCTTGGCAAAAGCAAGGTAAAGGTCGTGCCCAACCACCCTCAGCCAGCCTTCCAAGGAAGAGGGCTAATCATGTGGCATTAAGAATCGGTTGGTACGTGTGGGTAAATTTGTACACCCTTGCAGGGGGGCCTGTTCATTTGCAGTACCAAAGTTCTCAGGCCAGCGCATGGAGGTACCTAAGTTGCCTGAAATTACCGTGTTTCGAAAAGTTGTGCCGCCAACTACTGAGAGGGGCCATTTCGAGGCAAACTCATCTCACCCCTGCCAAATTCAAACATTCTGTTAAACTGCCCCGTGAAGTAGACGGTCGGGACCCTCATGTCGGCCATCTGTCCGTGACGCGAGCGCCAACGCGGCAACCTCTTAGGCAAATCGAGCAGCTAAGTGGATTGGATGCATTGACCAATTTCACAAATCCATTCCTAGCTTTCCCCTAGCACCAGCAGCGTCGGAATCCACCCTCCAGGCAGGACGATCCCTTCAGACATTTGACTTCCGGCGCCAAGTTGTTGCGCCCAGTTGCTGCACCCAGTCGCTGATACAGAGCTCCAATGGTGCATGCCGTAGCTGTCGTTGCGAGGCTCTAGCCCACATTCGCCGCTGACGAGCCGAGCAGCTCGGAGGATGGCAGATCCTACTATCAAGAAAGAAGAAGTTCTGTTTACAAGCGGGTGAGCTACCCTTCTCTTTGCTATTCGCACTAATTACAACTGCTAGTTGGCTACTGAACCTCAAATTGTTTGTTAGCCCAACGCTGACAAACATATTTTGTCCACTGTTTTCTGTCAAGTGGGATCTACGCAGACCCCCTTACCTGGTTACGGTAGTCCTCTACAGGTACGACTCTAAGGGAAAGAGGTATGGACACCATTGTTTCACGATGGAAGAAGCGCCTGCTCAGATCTACACTATATCTGGTATGGTTGCTGCTCTATGTAATCATGTTGAATTATGGCCGAAGCAGACTACAAAGTTTAGCTTCATGGATGAACGTGGCATCATGGTTCCTATAACGTGTGACAGTCAGCTAATTGGGTTGATGAAAAGGTATGCTTCGGCTGCCATGTTTGAGCTAAAATGTGATGTACTGGATGTGGAAGCTGCTGCAACTGGGAGTGGCCCTTCTATTCTTGGACAGGGTGGTTGCTCGAACTCAATTAGCTCCTGGTAAGCAAAGGTCTCTTAGGGTTCGCATGTTTGTGCTGAATTGTAATTTTTGTTTTATTTAATCTATAGATATTGGGCAGTTATGCAACAGTCTTGTTTCTTTGACAGGAAGCGCCGCAAGGTTAGAAACATGACTGTCGGGTCAGTCATTTTGCTGCCCGAAGAAATTAAAACGAGTGGAAAGATGTCATTTTGCTACCTGAAGAAATTAAAAACGAGTGGAAAGATGATGATGGACACGATTCTGGTGCCCATTGTCCCGGTGATGCAGAGTACGTGAAGCTAAGAAAATTGGCACCGAGGAAGAGGAAGAAGGCAGGAAATGAAGAAGCCAGTGGACGTGAAGGCTTGGCACCCAGGCTGCGGAAGAAGGCTGTTGGCAATGAAGATGCATAGTAATGTGTTGAACTTGAACCTATATATGTAATTCTGTTAAATTCTGATCGCTCTGTGTGTGGCATGTTGCTAGGTGAAACAATCTACCCACGTTCTCTGAGTAAAATGTACCGCGACTTAGGGTTTGGGAATGCCCGAGTCAGTAGTTGAATCCGAAATTGTGATTGTGCCACTGCTATCTGAAAACAAGGATCCACCGGTTCCATGATTGCTGAGGGGCAGGAGGTCTCCAAATACGACGAAATGTAAGTGGCACAGAAATAAATTATTTAAGCAGCCACACTCCACGAAGCAGCAACTTATTTCAGATGCTGCACAACGACGTGGCAACATAAACAGCAATGTTCTCACCTATAATACCCAGATGAGGGGGAAATCGGTACCACTTACTGGCCTAATCTTGAGCCCGTCTATCTCACCGCCTTTCTGCTCCTGCATCCCCTGCATCTGGCGAAGCTCTCGGATCTCCAGTAACTAGGTGTACATGCTTCCACTTTATAAATTGTGGTTGTGTCATTTGCATGCGGCACAATCCACATAGATTACGTTTAAACAAACCACCAATGTCAGAATACACTAGTATAAAAGGTGTCTTTGGTCCACGGTCACGTTCCCAATCCGGGACAGAGATCTAGATCAAGGCAGAAATTGATCTAAATCACAAATTCTTCCACAAATTAATCGAGACAGAGATCTAAATCGAGGCATTTCATTACTTCAACCACAAATTCTTCTAAACAAAGGTGCGATTTCACATCCTACATTAATTCAACCACTAGTCAACAATTTCACTTCCGCTGCCACTATCCTCCAAGCCGCCGGCTTCCTCGTCGTTGTCGGACGGAACCTCCATGATGGAACACCTCTTCGCGTCGAGCGGTGGCGATGACGTTGTACAAGGTCTGTCTAGGGACGGACCAGAACCTCTCCCGCCCTTCTCGGTTGCGGAGATCCCGGTGCACCACGCGCCCGTCAATGATGCGGTTGCCAATCTTGGCCTTCCGCTCCTTCTTGAATAGCGCCGGCCAGTACGGGCTGGTCGCCGCATACCGGGGCAACGCCCTCTTCCACGCGGGCATCTGGCGGCGGCGCGCCACGATTTTGCTCTCCACCTCGGCTCGGCCAGGGAGCGGAGCCACCGGCACCCCTGCAGAGCTGATGCGCCATCCGTGGGGCACCATCGCGGCTGGAGGTGCGAGGATGTCGAAGTTCGCAAACATCACCGCCTCGTAGAAGTTCAGATCGGGCATCTCCATGGCGGCGCGGTGGAGATTGGAGAGGACGAGGGGATGGATGACGAAGCGACGCGTTGTGGCGCCTCCTATTTGAACACAAGGACAATGAAGCGACGAGTGGAATATCCAAGGGGCATTGGTCAGACAAAAGAAGTAATGCAGGGTGAGACAAAAGAAGTAATGCGGGGTCAGAGCAATTTTTTCCTCCCTAGAATCCGGGACCAATAGTTCAGACTGCTAGGTCAACAAGTACAACTATTACAACATAAAAAGGCATGGAGCTTAAGCTAAATAGAACTAGTTATCACACATCTCCTTGATCTTCCCAATCTTAGCCCGATGCGCATCTTCCTGCGAGAGCAAGGATCGAATCGTCTACTCCTTCCTTTTAGCATGTTCCTTGCACAGCTTCAATTGTTTCTCTGCATTTTTCCTCATGCACTTGTCAATACTCGTAGTTGTGAACTGCAGGACTTTGGCCTGGTGGAGATCATTCCTTGCTTGAGTTAGTTCTTGCTCTGCTTTAGCCTTCAGGGCCAACGTCGCGTCCCTCTCCTTCTCGACTTTGCTAACCTTGTCTTGCACCCACCTGAGATCTCGCTTATGCTTGGTCGTGTCAACTGGTTCCCATAGCTTCATCTCAACACTGTCAAGAAGTGAGCTGAATACGGATTCTTTCAACTCGACAGTCATTTCCCATAGTTTGTCCAGCGTTTTCTGCATCGATTTGGGCCACTCTGGATCTACCCATTTGACAACACCGCAACTTCCGCCTTGCATCATTGCATGATGTCCTTGACACCGTAGAAACCTCCTGCCTGCGTTTCGTCCTTCGAACGTTACAAATTTAGCGGGCACATATCCATGTTTACATACTAGAGGACTGTCTTCATCCGCTAAACCGTGATAGTCAGAGTCATACATCGTCTGGTTGGCCTAACACATCATACGCGCATGAGTAAACAGATTAGATCTAGCTCAAAAAATAGATAACTGGCCATAGATGATAGAGATAGAGATGAGACGACTCACATCGAAATCACCGCCCCTTTCGTCACGACGCGTTTCCTCACCGTCTCCCCTTGAACCCATGGCGAGAAGGGAGGGGGGTAGCTGCTGGAGAGGGGATTGGGATGGAGGCACCGTCGGCTTGTGGCTATGATAGGATGGGAGTGAAGTGGGGAAAGTGGCTTCAAGGGGAAGGAAGAGAAGTACGGGGAGGAAGAGAAGTAATGGGGACGTGACACTAGGAGATGGCCCCCTAAACTCGTGAGTCGTGACACTCGCAACAGGGGAGCGCCCGGTGTTGCCAGTTTTTCTAGAGCAAGCGTGGCCAATCATGCTACAGAATAGCCTACTTGCGGATCGCTCTCATGAAGACCATCCCAATCGTCCAAGCGCCCCGATCGAACGGTATGTAACAATCGTCAAGCAGAACAACTATGTTAGGGCGTGCCTTCAAGAAGACTCGGTCTAACGGTGGATCCATTGGGGGGGCTAAGGTTAGGGCTCTCCTAAGGTTAGGATCCATATGTGGTTTATGAAAAGAACACACATCCAATGACACTGGTGCATCCTTATGTGGTTTGTGAGAAGAACACACATGCAATCACACTGGGTGGATCCATATGTGGTTTATGAGAGGAACACACATGTAATAACACTGGTGATATGTGGTTTGTGAAAAGAACACACATGCAATGACTCTAACTGTGGTTAATGAAAAGAGTAGACATGCAATGAAACTGGTGGATCCATGTGTGGTTTGTGAGAAGAACACACATGCAATGAAACTGGCTGTGGTTGAAAAGAACAGACATGCAATGACACTGGTGGATCCTTGTGTGGTTTGTGAGAAGAACAGACATGCATTGACTCTAGCTGTGGTTCATGAGAAGAACACACATGCAATGACACACATATCCATGTTTACATAGTAGAGGGTTGTCTTCATCCGCTAAACCGTGATAGTCAGAGTCATACATCGTCTGGTTGGCCTAACACATCATACGCGCATGAGTAAACAGATTAGATCTAGCTCAAAAAATAGATAACTAGCCACAGATGATAGAAATAGAGATGAGACGACTCACATCAAAATCACCATCCATGTCGTCATGACGCGTTTCCTCGTCGTCTCCCCTTGAACCCATGGCGAGAGGGGAGGGGGGTGGCTGCCGGAGAGGGGATTGGGATGGAGGCGCCGTTGGCTTGCGGCTACGGCAGGATGGGAGTGAAGTGGGGAAAGTGGCTTCGAGGGTAAGGAAGAGAAGTACGGGGAGGAAGAGAAGTAATGGGGACGTGACACTGGGATGTGGCCCACTGAACTCGTGAGACGTGACACTCGCAACAGGGGAGCGCCCGGTGTTACCAGTTTGTCCAGATCAAGCATGGCCAATCATGCCGCAGAAGAGCCTACTCGCGGATCGCTCTCACGAAGACCATCCCAATCATCCAAGCGCCACAATCGAACGGTATGTAACAATCGTCAAGCAGAACAACTGTGTTAGGGCGTGCCTTCTAGAAGACTCGGTCTAATGGCTACCCATGCAATGACACTGGTGTATCCATGTGTGGTTTGTGAAAAGAACAGACATGCAATCACACTAGGTGGACCCATATGTGGTTTATGGAAGTAACAGACATGCAATGACTCTAGTTGTGATTTATGAAAAGAACAGACATGCAATGACACTGGTGCATCCATGTGTGGTTCATGAGAAAAACACACATCCAATGACACTGGTGGACTCTAGCTGTGGTTCATGAAAAGAACAGGCATGCAATGACACCGGTGGATCCATGTGTGGTTCATGAAAAGAACAGACATGCAGTGACACCGGTGGATCTTATGTGGTTTGTCTAGAGGAACACACATGTAATGATACTGGGTGTAGTTCATGAAAAGAACAGACATGCAATGACTTATGTGGTTTGTTTAGAAGAACACACATGCAATGACACTGGGTGTGGTTCATGAAAAGAACAGACATGCAATGACACTGGTGGATCCTTATGTGGTTTGTTTAGAGGAACAGACATGCAATGACACCGGTGGATCCATGTGTGGTTCATGAGAAGAACACACATCCAATGACACTGGTGGATCCTTATGTGGTTCATGAAAAGGACAGACATGCAATGACATCGGTGGATCCTTATGTGGTCTATCTAGAGGAACACACATGCAATGACACCAGGTGTGGTTCATGAAAAGAACAGACATGCAATGACTTATGTGGTTTGTTTAGAAGAACACACATGCAATAACACTGGGTGTGGTTCATGAAAAGAACAGACATGCAATGACACTGGTGGATCCTTATGTGGTTTGTTTAGAGGAACAGACATGCAATGACACTAGTGGATCCATGTGTGGTTCATGAGAATAACACACATCCAATGACACTGGTGGATCCTTATGTCATTCATGAAAAGATCTGACATGCAATGACACTGGGTGTGGTTCATGAAAAGAACAGACATGCAATGACACCGGTGGATCCATGTGTGGTTCATGAAAAGAACAGACATGCAGTGACATTGGTGGATCATTATGTGGTTTGTCTAGAGGAACACACATGCAATGACACTGGGTGTGGTTCATGAAAAGAACAGACATGCAATGACACTGGTGGATCCTTATGTGGTTTATGAGAAGAACAGACATGCAATGACACTGGTGGATCCTTATGTGGTTCATGAAAAGAACTAACATGCAATGACACCGGGTGTGGTTCATGAAAAGAACTGACATGCAATGACACTGGGTGTGGTTCATGAAAAGAATAGACATGCAATGACACCGGTGGATCCATGTGTGGTTCATGAAAAGAACAGACATGCAGTGACACCGGGGGATCCTTATGTGGTTTGTCTAGAGGAACACACATGCAATGACACTAGGTGTGGTTCATGAGAAGAACACACATCCAATGACACTGGTGGATCCTTATGTGGTTCATGAAAAGAACTGACATGCAATGACACTGGGTGTGGTTCATGAAAAGAACAGACATGCAATGACACCGGTGGATCTATGTTTGGTTCATGAGAAGAACACACATCCAATGACACTGGTGGATCCTTATGTGGTTCATGAAAAGGACAGACATGCAATGACACCGGTGGATCCTTATGTGGTCTGTCTAGAGGAAAACACATGCAATGACACCGGGTGTGGTTCATGAAAGGAATATACATGCAATGACTTATATGGTTTGCTTAGAAGAACACACATGCAATGACACTGGGTGTAGTTCATGAAAAGAACAGACATGCAATGACACTGGTGGATCCTTATGTGGTTTGTTTAGAGGAACAGACATGCAATGACACTAGTGGATCCATGTGTGGTTCATGAGAAGAACATACTTCCAATGACACTGGTGGATCCTTATGTGGTTCATGAAAAGAACTGACATGCAATGACACTGGGTGTGGTTCATGAAAACAACACACATGCAATGACACCGGTGGATCCATGTGTGGTTCATGAAAAGAACAGACATGCAGTGACACTGGTGGATCCTTATGTGGTTTGTCTAGAGGAACACACATGCAATGACACTGGGTGTGGATCATGAAAAGAACAGACATGCAATGACACTGGTGGATCCTTATGTGGTTTGTGAGAAGAACAGACATGCAATGACACTGGTGGATCCTTATGTGGTTCATGAAAAGAACTGACATGCAATGACACTGGGTGTGGTTCATGAAAAGAACTGACATGCAATGACACTGGGTGTCGTTCATGAAAAGAACAGACATGCAATGACACCGGTGGATCCATGTGTGGTTTATGGAAGTAACAGACATGCAATGCCTCTAGCTGTGGTTCATGAAAAGAACACACATGCAATGACACCGGGTGTGGTTCATGAAAAGAACAGACATGCAATGACACTGGTGGGTCCTTATGTGGTTTGTTTAGAAGAACACACATGCAATGACATTGGGTGTGGTTCATGAAAATAACAGACATCCAATCAACTCTAGTGGATCTATCTTTGCATAATTTGATGTATTCCACGATGTATTTCATTGTACAAGACATTTTCCAGTTTTATACTACTCAGTTTTGCCCTTGGTTTTATGTGGTACTACTTAGTTTTGCCCCTCCTCCCTCTCTATCTTTCGTAGAAGCCCAAACCTGTGCTCACCCTATCTGCTACTCCCTGATTGGTTGGCACAGTTGTCACGCGGATCGTGCGTACCAAACGTTGATTTTGTGCGATCCAACGATGATCGTTGCACATGTCGTGCCCTTCACAGTACAGCGTGAGACAGCACAGAGGTCTCCCTCCGTGAGACTTCTACAGGAAGGAACACGATGTCGTCCATGGAAAAAGTCGTCGAGCGGTCATGTCAAGTTTAATCAAGTCTGAAAAGCCTACTACTGGTACTACAACTCATGCACAGGGCAACGGGGTCATCGAGTTCACGGTTGTCGACGGGACGCTGCAATTTATTGCCACTTGATTTTAATAAGACATATCCCATTTTTACGCAGTGCTCTCAATCTCGCTTCCAACTGGGCCCTACCGCTAGTAACTTCCATGAGTCAAGGGCCCCCCTTGAGTAGATCTAACGTTGCTAGAAATTAGTTCCGCGCCACTTGCATGCAGTGGAATCGAGGTCTGCCATGAGCGTGTTTTCAATGCAGCTCTAAAGTGGAGATCGTGGCTGTTTCAAAAAAAGGGAACCGAAAAAAGGGTGGAGATCGTGGTCGCCCCTGCCCACCACACGTGTCCACTCGAGGACTACGAACGATCATGTGTTTATAACCCCCCTCGACCTTCTTCTTCCATGAGCTCGTGACATTTCCCCCAGTCTGTCTAGTCCCAATACCCCAATCTACACCTGCCACGCGCGCCGAAGCTCCCTCATTTTCACTACCTCCTTCCCTTGGTGCGCCATGAAGCGTACGCGTGGAGACGATCCAGAGGTGAAGCCAGTTGAAGGCGCAGCAGCAGATGGCTCGGTCGTCACCAAGCAGGCGGAGGCATCTTCTACAGGCACGAACGCCGCTCGTCGCTGCACCGTCGAGGGTGCGAGCTCATCCATCTAGCCAGTACCCGTCGCTGCCGAGCAGCAGGTGGTAGTTGTCGCCGCCGAGGAGCAGGTGGTAGCCATCACCGCCGAGCAGCAGGTAGTAGCCGTCGCCGCCGAGTAGCAGGTGGCCGACAACGTCGTGGCCGACAACGTCGTGGTGCCAGCGACAGATCTAGATGGGGGGCAGGCGGCAGGCGGAGGCAATACGGTGATCTACATCGACGACCCCATCACCGTTCAAGAAATCTTCGACGCAATTGCGGAGAATGATGAGTTCTAGGAGGAGGTCCCTGATGAGGAGTCTGAGGTACTACATTGCTAGCTTCTCTAGTCGCAGCCACAGTTTTCACTGTTCATACATAGGATTTGCTCAATCGTGTATAGATTCTTTTGCTCTTGAAGTAGGGTAGTATATATATGATTCGATCGGTTGATTGATGCATCTACCATCTAGTCACAAAACCCCAATCTGCTCATCTGCCATCTAGTTGAGTTTGCTAGTTGAGTGTTGATTTCGATACACAATAGGCCTATAATATTACATTTCTATTCCTTACTGAGCCCAATGATTCAATTTTGCCCCAAAATAGTGCAAGGGCATCTTATGGTGTCGTTTTCTTAGGGATGGTTAGTGAACCTGAGGCAGCAATGCACATAAACAACATAGGTTATGCTGTTGGTATTTTGGTTCTCCGACTCCATCGCTGGAAAAAATGAGGCCCTAATTTTTCTCTCATATGGAACCTAAATATATAATCTTTGTATTGTTTCTGATCTATGAATGCGTTGTATGATGCATTTGTATATCCCTGAATATTGTTTTGTACGATTACATTTCAATTTCTTATTGTGGCCAATGATTCAAATTTGCCCCAAAGAGAGGCAGGCACATTGGTGTCAAATTTTTTCAGGGATGAGTGAGCGAACCTGGGGCCATGTACAAGATCAATATAAGCAGTGCAATTGTTACTTGGTTCGCTTACGCCATCTCTGTAGAAACTTATGAGGCTGCAATCTTTATTCTACATTCATAGAACTATGATATTTGAATTATCTATTCTATGCATTCATAGTGTATAAGAATTACATTTTAGTTTGTCACCGAGGCCGATGATTGAAATTTTCCCCAAAAGAGTTCAAGGGGAGACACATATGATGGTGTCGTGTTTTAGGGATGGGTTGGTGAACCTGAGGCAGCAATGCACACAAACAATATAGGTTGTGATGTTGGTATTTTGGTTCTCCAACTCCATCTCTGAAACAAATTATGAGGCCCTTGATTTATTCTCATATGGAACTACATATATAATCCTTGAATTGTTTCTGATCTTTTAATGATTGGTATGATGCATATGTATATGAATGGTTTTGATCATAAGTATTTTTAACATGTACCTATAGATTAATTGTTTGGTTTTTTATTTATAATTACAATATTTAGGCTTGTTTTTGTACCTGACTATGTATATCCCTGAATATTGTTTTGTACGATTACATTTCAATTTCTTATTGTGGCCAATGATTCAAATTTGCCCCAAAGAGAGGCACACACATTGGTGTTAGATTTTTTCAGGGATGAGTGAGCGAACCTGGGACCATGTACAAGAACAATATAAGTTGTGCAATTGTTACTTGGTTCGCTCACGCCATCCCTGAATAAACTTATGAGGCTGCAATCTTTATTCTACATTCATAGAACTATGATATTCAAATTATCTATTCCATGCATTCATAGTGTATAAGAATTACATTTTAGTTTGTCACCGAGGCCGATGATTGAAATTTGCCCCAAAAGAGTTCAAGGGGAGACATGTATGATGGTGTCGTGTTTTAGGGATGGGTTGGTGAACCTGAGGCAGCAATGCACACAAACAATATAGGTTGTGTTGTTGGTAATTTGGTTCTCCAAATCCATCTCTGAAACAAATTATGAGGCCCTTGATTTATTCTCATATGGAACTACATATATGATCCTTGAATTGTTTCTGATATTTTAATGATTGGTATGATGCATATGTATATGAATGGTTTTGATCATAAGTATTTTTAACATGTACCTGAAGATTAATTGTTTGGTTTTTTATTTATAATTACAATATTTAGGCTTGTTTTTGTACCTGACTATGTATATCCCTGAATAATGTTTTGTACGATTACATTTCAATTTCTTATTGTGGCCAATGATTCAAATTTGCCCCAAAAGAGAGGCAGACACATTGGTGTCAGAGTTTTTTAGGGACGAGTTAGTGAACCTGGGGCGATGTACAAGAACAATATAGGATGTGCAATTGTTACTTGGTTCACTTACGCCGTCCCTGTAGAAACTTATGAGGCCTTAATCTTTATTCTACATTCATAGAACTATGATATTCGAATTACCTATTCCATGCATTCAGTGTATAAGAATTACATTTTAGTTTTGTCACCGAGGCTGATGATTGAAATTTGCCCCAAAAGAGTTCAAGGGGAGACACATATGACGGTGTCGTGTTTTAGGGATGGGTTGGTGAACCTGAGGCAACAATGCACACAAACAATATAAGTTGTGTTGTTGGTACTTTGGTTCGCCAACTCCATCTCTGAAACAAATTATGAGGCCCTAGATTTATTCTCATATGGAACTACATATATGATCCTTGAATTGTTTCTAATCTTTTAATGATTGGTATGATGCATATGTATATGAATGGTTTTGATCATAAGTATTTTTAACATGCACCTAAAGATTAATTGTTTGCTTTTTATTTATAATTACAATATTTAGGCTTGTTTTTGTACCTGACTATGTATATCCCTGAATAATGTTTTGTATGATTACATTTCAATTTCTTATTATGGCCAATGATTTAAATTTGTCCCAAAAGAGAGGTAGACACATTGGTGTCAGATTTTTTCAGGGATGAGTTCGTGAACCTGGGGCGATGCACAACATTACAGGTTGTGCAATTGTTACTTGGTTCACCTACTCCATCCCTGAAGAAACTTATGAGCCCCCTAGATTTATCCTACATTCACTCTGATGCAATTATTTGTCATTGTGTTGAGATGAAATGATATATGAACCGATCAAACTATTTCTGAGATGCTTTATCTTTGATATCCACGGATATATTGTCTTACATATACATGTTGTCAATTCTTGAGTTGTAATACAATTCAATCATATGTATGAGTTCTAAGTTATGTTCTTAAAAATCAATAGGAGGTTGATGATGAAGTGGACGATAGAAAGGTATCAAGGGACAACAAGAGCCGCTACGTGCTGAGGCGGTTACGGTGTGGGCTAATCCATTTCTACCATAGGGGGAGACTGTTTTGCCCATTCTGTGGCAGAGCAATCAACGTGGACCTCAACAGCATGATCCAGCACGCGAAGGGCGTTGGCAGAGGCGGAGGCAAAAGTCATAGGCCGATTACCTTGGCGCGGCACGTAGCCTACGGCAAATTCCTCTAGGAGTATGTCAGGACTGGCCTGTATCCCATCAACTAGGTTGTCGCTGCCTCCTGCTGATAAACCCCTGCCCTACTAGGCGTCTCCGTGTCCCGGCCTCCTGCTGTAGCCCCTGCTTTTATTTTGTTCTAGTTAATTATTACCTGTGTGTCGCATGTAAGACAATATATCCGTGGTGTCTCTGGTGAACCTTCTATATTAATCTACTCCTTTATATGGAGTGCCTTAAAGTTTCTAGTATTCAATTATATTTACTGACCATGCTCATGCACACTACAAAATATTTCTAGTGCTCGATTATATTATAATTGTCAAGAAATACATCAACAAGTTAAATTGGTCGAAATTTTGTATTGAAGTAACTAAATGTATCACACACATAATAAACTAGAAACTAAAATCTAGTTCAAACACATAATGTATCACCACCACTTGTTGTCGTCCTTGACTTGCTTCTCCTTCAACCGCTTGATGTCGCCATCGTCCCAAGATCCCTGCTTGTCCTGAAACCGCTTTCTGTCCTCCTCGCGCTTCTTCTCCTGGGCTAGCTTGCAACTAGGGCATAGCTCTCTCGCAAAAAACCCCGCCTTAACCATCCCATCTTTCATGGTAATGAGCTTACTGTACAACTCGTACACCATGTAGGCGTCTCTGGCTGCATACTCGAGGCGCACCTGGCTCATCGGCTTCCACTCCCAGTAGTCGTGATCGAGTCGCTTCAATTTCTTCAGTTTTTCATAGCATTTATCGATGATTTCCGCTGCCAGATCACCCATGCCATCCTTCGATAGGTATGATTTTATCTTGTACAGATTTTGGATGTCGATGTGGTGCCCCTCTGGGATTTTTATCAACACACGAGAAAGCATAATTGTGTCATTTGTGATATCCACGCTAGTGAAAGTTATCCCTTTCCTACACAAGAACTCGACCAGAGCCGGACAATGCATCTCAGTTGGTTTACTCCTGCACTTAGATGGTTCTAGGGATGTAAGGGAACAAGGGATGCAGAAGTGGTGATCTCAAATTTAAATTTCACATACCTGCAGAAGTGGTAAACGAGGACCTCCTCATGTATGGCGATTTGCACGACAGCAATCTCTTGTGGAGGATTTTTTTCGCTTATTTGCACGGGTGTACTCCAAGTCTAGACCCACAAACTTGTGCTTATCTTTCTCAAGCAATTTCTCAAACCTGGCGAGAGTTGTCTCCACAGTCGCTTCATCATTTGTGTACACCACTGTCAAAGTCGTGGTGCCATGGGCAGGGACCAAGTGGGTCTCTGTTGTGCGTTTCCCATTGTCCATGCCTGCAAGGAAATGGGTGAAAGGAAATGCCTGCAAGGAACTGCCTGCGAGAGGAAGAAGAAGATGAACCAACGGTTCCAGAACAGAGGAAGAAGAAACACCCAAGAAAAACTGTAGAGGAATGACTGAGGAAGAGGAATGACTGCAGAAGAAATGTGGTAACTGCAACTTTCGGTTCGATAACTCACCGTGGTTACGTGGAGATCGTGTCAGTGCTGCCGGTTCAACAAGTGGGGCCAGTTCCTGCGAGAATATGAAATTAGCTATGCATTTTTCTATGCGAGAAATTGAGAGAAATCATTTATATTTTGTCTTTCATAATTAAACACAATGAAGTTGGTATTGCCCAAGAGATTTGAACAAAAGAGATTTGCTAGTTTAACATACAACAACACTTACAGGCCCAACATGGCAGAACTTGGAGAGCCCCAGAACTTGAGCTACCACAGAGACCTCGGCAGAGGTGGCAGAATTGGTGCGGGTGCAACCACGGCGATGGCGAGCTCGGATTCTAGAGGAGGAAAACAGAACCGAGCATGGTCGACAAGGTGATAGATCTCACCAGGAACCAATTCTCGTCCTCGCACCGTGCCATGGGTGCGTCCACAGTGAGGGCGAGCTCCGACTCGGGATGGGGAGGAGAGCGGGGCCGAGCAGCTTCGTCACGTCCCAGCTCTGCGCCATGGCCGCGACCACAGATTGCCGCTCCGGGGAAGAAGACGCATAATGGATGCAGGCGCCAATGTTGTAAGCCTACAAGGAGGAGAGCTGGGCCGAGCAGGTTCGTCCATGTCCCAGCTCCGCGCCATGGCTGCGACGCCCCACGGATTGCCGCTCCCGGGAAGAAGAAGATGCGTAATGGATACAGGCGCCAACGCTGCAAGCCTAATTGACACCTAAGCGACGGGAGCGACAGGAGCGACATAACGGCGAGAACTGACAGGGGGCCCAACTTGACGGTCGTTAGCCTGATTTTTTGTATTGAAACATAAAGTTGAATTCGTGCCAAAAAATACCCTCTGAGTATTTGGCACACCAACTGTAGTCATCGCGGATGATTTCAGGGAACTTGGGTACCGCGTTGCCTGGACACCCCAACTTTCGGGCCGCAAAATGATATTCTCCTTGCAGGGTATTAATGTTTTTTGAAAATTTGTGTCCACGGTTATGGACGACTTGGGAACGGACGTGAAGATCATAGAGAACATTAACCTAATCGTAAAACTTGGAGGTTTCAACATGTGCTTAGGGATGCTTCCTCATGGGTACGAGGGGGTGATCCTAGTTAGGAGATGATGATGATTTGGTCGATATCAAAAGATATTGATCAATTCTTTGGAGATGTTGCTCTCTTATCCCCTTTTAAAATATTCTGATTAAACGAGCTTATTCTCCCTCTTATTTTATAAACAAAGATGGCTTTATGCAAAATAACCCCACTTGCCATATGTCTTGCGGAATACACCCTGTACTCAACCTTGCTTTGTTGATACTTTTGCAGCAGGTAAGTGTTACCATAGAAGAAGAGTTTGTTACAGCATCGACATCGACGAGTAGCTCGGGGTTCCCGGTCGGCAGCCTGGAATCTATGGGCTAGGACGTCATCGTTATGCTTCAGGCCTCTTAGGTCATTTATTAAGTTTTCTATACTTAATAGCATATTTTGCCTTCCTTTGTTTGATGTTTGTGGTTAGTGACCTCTGCTTGTAATATTTTGGTTCTTCGCTCAATTATGAGCTTACTATAATAATTTTTGTGTCATAGGGTTACTGTTGTGTTACTGATTTCTCACTGGATATCCTCGAGCTCTAGGTTAAGCTTATGTCAGGCTAGGGTCTGGGATTTGTTTAACCCTCCCGGGAGTGTCATAGGTCTTGGTATCAGAGCAGTACCGACCATAGGAAAACCTTGCTATTAGTCGATGTTGAGTCTAGTGTTTGTGAAAACAATTTCAAAGATGAAAAGTATTTACGAAAACTCTAGTATGCTTCTTTTACTTCTTATCTGGTATCGCTCTTAACTCTGAGTCATCTTACCTTGTGTTGATTTGGAAAAAGTTTTGATATCCCTTCTAGTATTTCAAAGCTTAGGTGCCTTCTAGGCATGTCGTTCCTTAACCAGTTGACCTAGTGTAGAGTTCTCTAGAGTCAGTGCGTGTGTGTTCCTTGTTTCCCTTTGCTCTGCTTTAGCTGAGAGATTCCTTTCCATCGTGATCTCTCTATCTTATGGGCCCATGATATTAAATTGTAGGATCCATAGTATTCTATCCTAGGCTCCGAGGTTTACTTTCACCTCGTATGCCTCGTTTTGGTTTGTTTGGGTACTTCAGAAGTTGTTTCTTCTCTTAGAAGCTACATGTTGATTGCTACCTTGCAGTGTACATGTTGATTGCTACCTTGCAGTGTACGCTGTGTCACTCAAGTACTAGTAACTCTTCTCTCGGTTTTAACCCTTGGACTTGAACCGAAGATCCCGGATTGTGCCTGATTCTAGTGTGGTGAATATTGTACATGAAGATAATCTTTAACCCAAGGTCCATTCCATTGACCCATGTCATTAATGTTTACACATTACCTTAGGATGGCTGGTACTATAATTCTGGCCTTCAAGCTTGTGGTCTTTGTCGCGATTAAATTGTGACAACTAAGGACTTCCCCTACCACTAGCTATGGTAGATGTTCTTTAATGGAACCAAATAGATCACGACAAGAGTACCCCTCGTGAGTCTCATATCTATATTCGTGACTCTGCCACACCTCTCCCTTCTTTGCATTGGTTTTCGGAAGATTGATAATCTATGCATCCACATCTCGTGATTCTATCCTAAGCATGTTCCTTTTCCCCTTGTTGTTTTCGACCTTTGTCTACTAGTTGGTAGCCTAGTAGTAAATGTGCATTGGTGACTTCCGATGCAAGATACTCTTGTGGTTCATCAAGATAAACCATTTCGGGATGTCAAGAGAAACAAACTCCAATACCTCGTCATATCTAGGACTAGGTCAAAGTGTTGTAATCCGCAGATCAATAAGCATTGATGAGCTTCTGATTTGTTCCACCTTAAAGTATCACACTCATTTATACTAAGAGGTGATGCTGAGTTTCATGACCCCTTAATGAAGTGATGCTCTTACATATTATTACCCACCCTTCCTCTGAGCTTTCGCAATTGAGAATGATGCGTGTGCATAATAATGTGGTCATCTAAGATTCTTAGCAATCATTATTGTTGTGGACCTCAACATGGACATTTGCATCATTCTTAGTGTGATGATTAACATATCACTAAGCGAAGCCTGATTGTTCCATCAAGTCCATTATTCTGGTACATCTCTCCTTGGTCAAAGAGTTAGGCTTGTGCCAAAACTTTGAGACTATGTCCTTGCCATACCAAGCAAGTTTCCTCTTGAACTGTGTGATATAATGGTGGTTCATGATATTCTAGACGTCTTTCTAGAAGTATCTCCATGTTGCCACATGACCATGTTGTCAAGTTATTGAGTAAGTCAGTTCTGTGAATTATTCTTTTCTCCAAGAATCTGTACTAGATACCCCTGAACTACTTGGTTGATCTTAAAAAACAACTTGGAGATTTTTAAGACAAAAGTTCTATCAAACTTGGTTCATTCTTAAGGGATGTCTAGTTTCGTTCATGCTGAAGAAAGATAGTATTTCCTCTGTGGATATGTTATCTCCTCTGCCTTTGATTTGATTTGGGTTATCGTCAAATCAAACTTAGTTCCAAGGACTATATTTATGATGTTGCTACTCGTGATGTTTCACTTGAGTACATCCTCAAGTTCATTGGTCTGACCAATAATTTGCCTTGTTCATACAACATATGAGTCCATCTTCCTGGAGTATCTCGATAAGTTTGTTGTTGAACCCATCGATAACATCCTTATCTCCTCCATGCTAGAATAGATTCATATGGATGGCACTAATGTTGGAAACTTTCGAGAACCATCTTCAGGTTGTCTCTAAGTATGTGTTCTGGATGTTACAAGTAACCTTCTCCGGTTCACGTGCAATTGTTGAAAGTTGTCGCTGTGGATTCGAGTAGAGTTATTCATGTTTCCTTGGGAACCATTCCAAGTCAATCAAGCATGTGCGAAATATTCTTGATATGGTAGGTTGATACCTCCATATTTCGAGAAGTCTCTCTAAGCATGCTAATCCACTAATGATTTTTCATGAAAGAAAAGAAGTTCTAAAAACTTCAGTATCCTCCTAAATGTTTCCCAATAAGGGTGCATCTGTGTTTCCTTGCAATCAATTCATGTAGGTGCAATTATCCCTTGATAACTTTCTAATACGTGGGTTTCGCAACCTAGCTCATTCTTTTGGAGCTTGACAATGTAGTCCATGTCTTGAGAATATAGTACCTTTACCTTTAAGGTAAATGTTGCAAGCTTTCTATTCGGACATGCTGAGTCTGAAGTATCATTCCACTTAACTAGATCTGAATCTGAAGCAGATACGATGGTTGGTGTTCCTCAAGGTTTTGACATAGGTTTCTTTCAAATCCAGCAAGATTGAGGCAATGGTTAACACAATTAGCCGGAAGACCTCTTGTCACATTCTGTTGAATCAACATTAACAACCACTCTTCGTAAGGCTCCTTCTGTGATTCATTATAGGAGTTGTGCTTATGTTTCCTTTGTACCGAAGTCCGACCTTCACTTGATGTCCGCTTTCTCGAACATCAAGAAGAACATTTAAAGTACTGTTGATAAATGTCTCTCGGTCGATCCTCTGGACCCTTTTGTGTTGGTAAGCATCTTGTTGTGCCATGTAACTGAAGTCTGAGAATGAAGTTTATTTTTCCTCGTGTCATCAGGAATCTTCTTATATATACTCATCTTAGTGGTGTAAAGTGATATCATGGTCTCTAGCAAGGATTCTGATAACCATGGATGAATACAAAGTTTCCTTCGGTCCCTCCAACATGTTCGAAGAGCGACTATGATTCGGGTAATCAAAAGTTACTCTTGTTACATGTTCCTTGTGACTCTTACGAGTCCTCGCCACAAAACAACCCATATGTCTTGACGATCTGTTGAACAAAAGAGTGATCTTTCTATATCAAAGTAGTTCAATAGCTTGGTTAGTCGTATCTTTGTACCTTGGAAGCTCTACCTAAGTTTTTTAGTAGAGGTCTCCCTCTCAAAGTCTATGGTCGTGTTCTTTCCTTTGTAAGCTCTCGGTTTCAGAAGCTTAAGTTCTTTTGAAGCTCCATGGTCTCAATCCTTATGATACCAGCTATATAATACCTTGGAACCATCTCCTTTTGTTTCCTTTGTTACTTTGATGTGTTTCATTTTTGTCATCTCAGAGTTGTTCTGAACACTCCTTCATGAGTTGACCATGAGATACCCGGTGTGTTGTTTAGTGTGTTTCCCTCTTATCCTTAGAAGTGACCCAGTTTCTCTTCCTTCTTCCTACCTTTGGAATCTCGGGTCGAGATTCTCGTAAGGGGGATAGATCTATAACACCCCAGTTTTACTTAACTAGTAATTAGGGTTTGGTTTGTGCATTCATTAGCATCATGTTCTAAAATGCATGCAAAGAAAAATTGATGAAAATCATAAACCCTAATACTTCCCCTCTTTTTGAAATCCATTCAAAATGGTTTTGAATATTTTGAAAACTACAAAAAACAACGGATCCCAAATTGACTACAAGGGCCCTGAGTGTTTTATATATCATACAAACCTTCTGGTATTTTTGAAATAACTAAAAACAGATTTGTATTTGAAAATACAAATGAGAAACAGATTTCATAAAAAGAAAAAGGTTTTGTAAATAAAAAATAGAACCAGAGAGAAACAGGCCAAAGCCCGTCTCTTCTCTCCCCTTTCCCGCTGCCTACTCGCGCAACAGCCAACAACCGCCGCAGCCAAGCCGAAGCCCACCTCGGCCCATCTGCCGGCCCATACCCCCTTTACCACTTTCTCTGTTGTCTTCATCCTCGACGGTGAGTAGCTCGCTGTTGCCGCCCGCGCCGTCGATCTTCCCGGTGCCAAGATGCCTGCTTCGTGGATGTCTAGCGTGAGGATAAGACCCCCAATGTCGTGGCCATCTTTCCATGTTCCTCTTGCCCTCCATCTCTATAGTTCCCCTCACAGGAACCCTAGTAGTCGGGCCTTGCCATTTGTCGTCGTATCCGGCCGTCCTAGACCCAGTGGAGGGTGTCACTAGAACTGCCTCGATCTCCTGCTTCGACGCGCCAACGTAATCAACGCGGGGTGCACCGAATCGCCGCTGCCAACCTCGTCTTCCCTGGCACCGACAAGCGCCGCCATCGACATCACCGTTGTTTCTGACCTCACCCTACCTCACTGACCGCCTCTTTAGGTTCCCGATGAGTATGTGGTCCTCAAGGTCCTCCCCAATCGCCCCCTTTCCTTCTGTATCAGCTGGTCACCGTGGAGCTCTGAGCACCGCCGCAGCTGCTTGCCTCCGGCCAAGCTCCGACAACCTCCCGCTAGCGGCGCCGCCCCTAATAGGCAGCATGTGACATGCTGCTTCGAATGCACTAGTTCCCGCACGCCTCCAAGCCCCCAAACCGGCGTTCTGGCATGATGCCGATGTTAGCATGACATCATCAGCGTGCGGGTCAGCCCAGTCAAACCCAGTCTGGGTCCCACCTTGCCGCGTGGATGCTGAGGTGGCCCTAGGGCCCCTCTATCAGCCTCTATGGCTAGTTGTCGCCCGGTATTAAAAGCGTTTACCCCTTTTTGTTTTAATAATTTTATAAAATGATTTAAATTGGTTTAATCTTATAAATTCAATAAATAATTATTTCTAAGTCATAAAAATATGTATAATATATCAAAATGTTCATAAAAATGAGATCTACACTTCAGCATCAACATCATGCATTGATAATCAACTTTAATTAAAAAGTTCAGTAGAAGAACAAATCTACCACCTCACAGGTGATTCCGGGGTTCCTCCTTTATCAGGGTTTGCAACCTTGGACCATGTTTAAAATGGTTGAGTGATAACTTCGATCCGTATTACAGATGTAGTATAGCTCTTTTTCCCTAGTAGACCTAGGTTATCGAATCCACGAGAAGCGAATGCATAGTGAAGTTAATTTAACGGACCTTCAGGAGTTTTAGAATTCCTTTTTTGTTTTTACCTGACCAGTAGCTTGCGTCTTTTTGTTGTTGTTGATGATGGAGAGAGAGGGCCTAGGGCGTTCGGTTTTACCTGTAGCTGTGCAAAACATCTGATGGGAATAAAAGATAGAAATAAAGTATGCGTGCACTTGTTAGAGCAAGATAAATTATATGTGGGCAATGCATCCATAATTTATATTGCCTCTATAATCGTTTATAGCAATAACCTACTAGTCTTATCGATAGAAGAAAGAGAACTAATGATATGCATAGTGATGTCACCATTAATCCCAAGCAAATCCCTCACATACAGCTGATATGTTGCAAACGTATCTATAATTTTTGATGTTCCATGCTTGTTTTATATCTACTTTCTTATGTTTTTTCTACATTTGGAGATACTTTTATGCATTTTCCGGAACTAACCTATTAACAAGATGCCACAGTGCCAATTGCCTATTTTCTTCTGTTTTTGGTTCCAGAAAAGCTAGAAAATGAATATTCTCGTAATTGGACCGGACAAAAGCCAAAGTCGATATTTTACCGGAAGACTCATGGAGCCAGAAGACGAGACGGAGAGGGGCCAGGGGGTGGACACACCATGTGGTGGTGCGGGCTAGCCCTGTCCATGCCACCAGGTGGTGTGGGCCCCTAGTCAACCCACCGACCTTGCCTCTTCGCCTATAAGAAACCTCCTGATGCAGAAACCCTAAATAGAACAGCTTCCAGCCACGAAAAGTTCCACAACACCGCCGCCACCGAAGGGGAGATTCGGGGGACAGAAAGTCTCTGTTCCGGCACCCTGCCAAGACGGGGAAGTGCCCCCGGATCGATCTCCACCACCATCTCCATCACCGTTGCTGACTCCCATGATGATGAGGGAGTAGTTCTTCCTCGAGGCTAAGGGTTCTACCGGTAGCTATGTGTTCATCTCTCTCTATGCATGATCATATTGTGATCATGAGCTTGTAATCTATAGATCCACCTTGCTACTCAAGTGATTTAATAGATCTTTCCTCTCCCCATGTGTGTGAAAGTGACAGCGTGCACACCATGGTGGCACTTAGGCTAGAGATTACAAATACTTGTTATAAGTTATATTTGGAGTTGGATGTCTCTATGAAATTGTGGTGTTTGTTGGAACCATCTAGTGCTCAAGGTGACAGTGTGGGGTTATCTAGATGGGGAAAGTGAACTTTGAGGAGTGTTGTTATAGCCCTACCGTTTATTAGAGTGTCCAATCGGAGAGTAGTTTAGCGTAGTATCATAAAGAGATAAAATTTAAATGAGAGTGTTCACTAGTGGAAGTATGATCCCTAGGCCTTGTTTCTAAGCATTGAAATACCGTTTGCAACTAGATCTGTTACATGTTTGCTTGCTTCCATGTTTATTTCAGTTTGCCTTTAGTCTCTTCCACGCCATCAAGCTATTTTCTGGCACCATTGTCTTATATCCATACCACTTGTATTTTATTATCTCTTCGTCGAACTAGTGCACCTATACACCTGACAAGTGTATTGGCTGTGTTGGGGACACAAGAGACTTCTTGTATCTTGATTGCAGAGTTGCTTGAGAGGGATACCTTTGACCACTTCCTCCCTGAGTTCAATAAACCTTGGGTAATCCACTTAAGGGAAACTTGCTGCTGTTCTACAAACCTCTGCACTTGGAGGCCCAACAACTGTCTACAAGAATAGAAGTGCGTAGACATCAAGCTATTTTCTAGTGTCATTGCCGGGGAGGTAAGGTAAAAGGTACTCACATCCTCCGGTGTGAGTGCTCGAAGTTATTTCCTTTATATTCTGCAATTTTGTATTTTTTTTCTTGTTTTCACTAATTAGGCTTAATGGAAAACAACAACAAAATTAGAGAGCTTTTTAGTATTTTTCCTAAGTTAGAACATGAATGGTTTGAAAAGAAAATTAAAAAACCCATGGAACTTTCTTTGCATGCTAGTAGCAATGTTATTAGTATGAATATTTTGAACACCTTTGTTACTAATGCTATGGAAACATCTAAGCTTGGGGAAGTTAGTTTTTATGAAAATGATCTTTTTAGTTCCCCGGCTTTAAAGAAGAAAATTTGCTCTGATGATATTTTATCTCCCATATGTGGTAATTCTAATTATACTTGTGATATTTTAAATCCACATACTAAAAGCATCCCTTTTAAAATACCTATAAAAATTGTTGAACGTGTTATGAATAACTGTTATTCTGGAGATGGAACTATCAATCCTGGTGATCATTTACTCTTTATACATGAATTATGTGAGTTGTTTAAGTGTGCAGGTATTTCAATGAACCAAGTTAAGAGGAAGCTATTCTCATTCTCACTTAAGGGCAAAGCAAGGGAGTCGTATGAACTACTAGATGATCCTCATCATTTGGAGTGGAAGGAACTTGAATCTCTCTTTTACTCTAAATTTTATCCTCCTCATGAAATTCATAAAGATAGGAACTATATTTATAATTATCATCCTCATGATGGAGAAAGTATTTACCCAAGCATGGGGGAGATTGAAGTTACTAATGCTCAAATGTCCCATTCATGAGCTCCCCAAGAATATTGTTATTAATAATGTTTATGCAAGGCTTTCAGGACATTACAAGGACTATCTAGATACTTGTTTAGAGGGATCCTTCACAAGTAAGGAGGTCAAAGCTAAGTGGGATCTTCTTGAAACAATTCAAAGCAATACCGAAGGTTGGGATAACGATAAAGGTAAAGAACCAGGTATAAACTATGAGTATGATTGCATTAAGTCTTTCGCTGAAACTGCTGATTTTCAAGAGCTTAGTGCTAAATATGGTCTTGATCCTAAAATTCTTGTTGATTTTTGTAGATCCTTTGCTTCTCATATTAATGCTCCTAAAGAAAAATGGGACATGTATCATGAGCCTTTTAAAGACACTTGCATGGAAAATGAAATTGTTATTAATGATAGCAATAAACATGCCCAAACCTCTAAAAGTACTATTTCATATAAGCATGTTAATTTGTGTGGAATACATAGACCTTGTGGGAACAATCAAATTGAAGAAGAATATTGTATCACCCACAGGAATGAAAAAACTAGAACGTGGTTTAGGGCTCTAAATGATCTTGGTAAAAAAGTTTGTGCCCTCTATCCTTTTATTTGTGAATTTTGCTTTGAAGTGGGTCATTTCAATTTTCAATGCTCAGGCCATAATAATAGCCCTTCTAATCCAATGAGTACTGCAAGTTTGTATTGTGATCACATGATCACTCCTAATCAGCATGATGAACTTACATTATTTTTGGGGTGTGAAGAGTTATCAAGAAAAACCTCTTTGGTAGATATGAATAGTGTCCTGCATGGTTGTCATCTTTATTGTGTTGATAATTTCCACACAAATACTTACATATAAAGTATTATAAAAGATGAGATTTTACCAAAATATGACAGGACTAATATGTGTTTTGATCTTATTAATGAAAAGAAGGAATCCTCCAAAGTTTCTTCTATTATCTCTAACAATAAATCAGGGTATATGGAGAAGCTTCCTTTCAAGCCTCTCCCTCCTAGAGAGAAGAAGAAAAAGAATAAAAGGAGGAGTAAAAGGAGAGAGGAAACGGTATTTTCCCCTAAGCATGTTGCTCCTATTATAGTTCTTGATGAGTCTGAACTCAATGATGTTCCTATGCCTATTACCTATAGTAGTGATCATGATTGGGAAAAGCACACTACTTTTGATATTGAAAATCTCTTCAGTACTAATTCTGAAAATTATGATATTAATAATTGTTGTACTAATAGTGTTATCCATGTTCCTTCCAATGATGATATGTTTACAAATGAACACACTTTGGAAGATAGCTATTATATTGCTTATGATGATACTACACCTCCAATATATGATGATTACAATGATGAGTATGATATTTCCAGTGCACCTACTATTGAGGAGAAAACTAATTATTATTACAATATGCCTCCTATATTTGATGATTATGGTGATGAGGATAATAATGATAGCTATTTTGTTTAATTTACTCCCACTACAATTAATAAGAATGACTATGTTTATGTGGGGAGTACTAATTCTTTTATGCATGTGGCTCATCGTAAGAATGTTTTCTGTGATAGTCATACTGTTAATTTTATTCATGATGCTACTGAAAGTTATTATGAGAGAGGGAAACATGGTTTTATGTATCTCAACAATATTAAGTTTCCCCTCTTTATGTTGAAAGTCTTGAAGTTGCACTTGTTTGCTTTCCTATGCTTATTGCTTTGTGCTTTCATGACTTGTTTCTTTACAAGATTCCTATGCATAGGAAGTGGGTTAGACTTAAATATGCTTTGAATTTGCTTCTTGGTGCTCTCTTTTACTTCAATCTATATTTCTTATGTGAGCATCTTCTCAAACTATCATGCCTAACTTAAAGGCGTTAAATAAAAGTACTTATTGGGAGATAACCCAAAAGTTTTAGATGAGTCTTGGAAGTTATTACCTCTGTAATAACCGCTCCTTATCCTTTTTATTTGCTTTTTGTGCCAAGAGTGACCTCTAATGAGAGAGAAGTAATGCTTGGGGAAGTTGCTGTCCTAAAATAGATTTTTGTTCTTCACTGTAAAAATTCGTGTACAATCTCTGTAGGTCGGGTTGAGCTGTGATTTTTTGTTCTTCTGCCCTAGGTTGTTATCTAACTTTCGTTAGTTCAACACTTTTCGATTTGACCAACAAAAGGTGTTCTAAAAAATTGGTTTTTACCTGCTGGTCTGTTTTGACAGATTTCTGCCATTATTTGCATTTGCTTCTTGTTGGTTCCTTTTTTTAGTTCTCTTTGCGAATTGAGATTTTTGAGTAAAGTGCTACAGTAGCTTGTGTTTTAGTGGAAGTTTTATTGGTGTTGAAACTGAACCTAAAGACTTATTATCTTGAGTGCACGAATGTTGCTAATAAAGATTGTGTGAAGTTTTGTTTGAAGGAAATTTTCAGGTGTGGGGAAAGAATGATGTAATGAGATGAAGAATGGACAAAAGATCAAGCTTGGGGATGCCATGCCGTGTCACCCCAAGAAATATTCAAGAGGTACAAGCGTCAAATCTTGGGTATGCCCAAGGCATCCCCTTCTTCATCAATAAAAATCTCAGGTTTCTTCCAAACACTCCATTTTTATTGTTTCATGCATAGTTGTGTTGTTCTTGGAGCGTCTTCGCGTTTGTTTTTGGTTTTCATTTTCTTGATCTCCTTGGTTTGCTGCAATAAATTGGTTGGACCCCCTCATTCATACATTAGTTTTTGAAATAAGTTGGTTTGGATTGGAAAAGAGTAGGAAAAGTTCATGCTTAAGTGGTAAAAGGGGCTTGTTTTTTACTGTGGCCTATGCTTTGTCATGTCATGCTTGATATTGTTTTGTCTTTATGCTTAGTGATTTTTGCTGTAGCATGACATGTTATAAACAATTGAGATTGCTTAATGTGCCTTGAAAGAATCATGCGTTGTTTTAGCATATTAAAGCATAGTATTATGGTATTCTCCTTTGATGCTTTATTTGGGTTGACTTGGCGCATGCTCACACCATGTTATGACTATCCCAAGTCACCATATCCTCGATGGTCCTTTAGTTTTCGACTTGTAATATCACTTTATGCTTTAATTCATGATGTTTTGTCGCTTTGCATGATTATGGCCATTATTGCTCTCTTAGTTGGTCGCTCCCAGTCTTTTGCTAGCCTCCATACCAAGTAGTCCACTCATCCATCCAACTCCAAATAAAACCAAGTTATTCCAAAGATTCCACCATACCTACCTATTAGCATTTGCTATTCCAAGTATATTCATGTTTTATCTACCTTCCAAATTAAACTTGTTATGTGAAAATTAGTGATTAAAGCTCTCATGAACTTGATGGCAAACTTTACTTTTTTCACACTTAATAAACTTGAACCATTGTGTCCATCTTTGTTGCGTATATGCTTGCGCTTTATAAGTTGAAATTAGCAAAACCATGTATCATGGGGAACGCTTTCAACATTGCACTTGTATATTGTACCCCGTTGATATCATGATTCTTTTGCTTATGGATCCCGGCGGTGTGAAATAAAAGTGGAACTTGTAAGATCATGGATTTTGTATGTGTGTTAGAGAAACGCCTGGGCCGCTAGCCTAAGCCATGCCTAATCATGGTGGAAACTTGCAGCATAACCATAATGAGCACTCTATGAAGCATCCTCAATAAAAAACATATGCAAATAGCAAATAAAAAAGATTGTTGAGATGTTCATTGTCTGCTTGCCTTGTCATTTTGATTATGGGATAGCTCCTGTATCATGTGCAAGGGGTACCCCGTTGGCGATTCTCTATGATACATATGTACTTACAATGACAAGAGCTTACTTGTGACTAAAGTTTAGTAGCATGAGGTTCGGTCTTCGTAAGTAAGGGGCATGAGATTTCAGCTTATAACTTGTCAAGCATATCCTCTTAGTTGTGTCACTTTAACCTTAATCACCTAAAGATGCTTATGATAGGGGCAATGAGAGCTGAAAGCTAATAAGTACCATAATTTTTGGAAGCTCTTTATGAGACTTGAATCCCTGCTTCCTTCTATGAAAGACTTTCTTCCACTTTTATATTGAGTCTCCACCTTCTATCTTTATGCACCTATTGAGAGTGCATAGTGGCCATTCTTAGTTTAATGTGCATTGTCCCAAGACTTGTTGATTGATGCATAACTTTGATATTGCTTTTTCTTAAACTATTTGTATCTAATCACCCTTATTATAAACTTTGAAGGTGTCCTATGCATTTATGTTTTGCTACTCCATGAGGGACAAGCTGAATGCCACTATGCTATGTTTTCTATATGTGAAACAAACAAACATATTGCAAAGCATTGTTATTCATAAATCTTTTGTTTGTGCCTTTTCATGTTACAACATAGTTGTTATGTCTTATTGTTAGAACTATATCTTTCATGTCTATGTTAGAGTACTTTGATCCCAGCTTTCAATGCTTGCAAATGGTTTGATCTTGATTGTGATGGTGCATGTCACCTCAAAAATTATTCGTTTTATCACTTACCTACTCGAGGATGAGCAGGAGTTAAGCTTGGGGATGTTGATACGTTGCAAACGTATCTATAATTATTTATGTTCCATGCTTGTTTTATATATACTTTCTTATGTTTTGCCTACATTTGGAGATACTTTTATGCATTTTCTGGAACTAACCTATTAACAAGATGCCACAGTGCTAGTTGCCTGTTTTCTTCTGTTTTTGTTTCCAGAAAAGCTAGAAAATGAATATTCTCGGAATTGGACTGGACGAAAGCCAAAGTCGATATTTTACCGGAAGACTCACGGAGCCAGAAGACGAGACGGAGAGGGGCTAGGGGGTGGCCACACCATGTGGTTGCGCGGGCTAGCCCTGGCCGCACCACCAGGTGGTGTGGGCCCCTAGTCCACCCACCGACCTTGCCTCTTCGCCTATAAGAAGCCTCCCGATGCAGAAACCCTAAATAGAACAGCCTCCAGCCACGAAAAGTTCCACAGCACCGCCGCCACCGAAGGGGAGATTCGGGGGACAGAAAGTCTCTGTTCCGGCACCCTGCCGGGACGGGGAAGTGCCCCCGGATGCATCTCCATCGATCTCCACCACCATCTCCATCATCTTTGCTAATTCCCATGATGATGAGGGAGTAGTTCTTCCTCGAGGCTAAGGGTTCTACCGGTAGCTATGTGTTCATCTCTCTCTATGCATGATCATATTGTGATCATGAGCTTGTAATCTATAGATCTACCTTGTTACTCAAGTGCTTTAATAGATCTCTGCTCTCCCCATGTGTGTGAAAGTGACAGCGTGCACACCATGGTGGCACTTAGGCTAGAGATTACAAATACTTGTTATAAGTTATATTTGGAGTTGGCTGTCTCTATGAAATTGTGGTGTTTGTTGGAACCATCTAGTGCTCAAGGTGACAGTGTGGGGTTACTAGATGGGGAAAACAAACTTTGAGGAGTGCTTTTATAGCCCTACCGTTGATTAGAGTGTCCAACCGGAGAGTAGTTCAGCCTAGTATCATAAAGAGATAATATTTAAATGAGAGTGTTCACTAGTGAAAGTATGATCCCTGGGCCTTGTTCTAAGCATTAAAACACCGTTTGCAACTAGATATGTTACATGTTTGCTTGCTTCCATCTTTATTTCAGTTTGCTTTTAGTCTCTTCCACGCCATCAAGCTATTTTCTGGCACCATTGTCTTATATCCATACCACTTGTATTTTACTATCTCTTCGCCGAACCAGTGCACCTATACACCTGACAAGTGTATTGGGTGTCTTGGGGACACAAGAGACTTCTTGTATCTTGATTGCAGGGTTGCTTGAGAGGGATACCTTTGACCACTTCCTCCCTGAGTTCGATAAACCTTGGGTAATCTACTTAAGGGAAACTTGATGTTGTTCTACAAACCTCTGCACTTGGAGGCCCAACAACTGTCTACAAGAATAGAACTACATAGACATCAACAGCCGTATTATCCCATCTGTCACTGGGGTTCCCAACCTGCAGATCAGTCATCACTCATACTCCCTATACCTGGCTCAACCCTCGGGGTCTTGGGTACCTGAAAAGTCTTTAGATTGAGGCAAGAGAGGATACAATAATCATCATGTCATACAAACTAATACACGGTCCCATCTATGATAAATCACATGCACAATTTCTACATGGCTAGGCCGAAGCCCTTAGCCCAAGGAGAATTACTCACACATAGAGTTGAGATCAACAATCACAAACATTGTAATGAAAATCATAACATTGATAGCAATAGTCTTACAATGTCGCCAATCGGAGAAGAGATCTACTATTACAAGGGGTGGAAGATGGCTATGGAGATGGAGAAGGGTTTTGAGATCTGGAGGTGGCTTTCTAGCGAGGTATGGCTTCTGGTGCGTCGTGTCTCTCGTTTTCCCATCACGTGAGGCTTCTTTATATAGGGGTCCCTTCACGAAAGTTGTTCTATTTGACCTAACGGAGGAGGCGCCAACTATACGACTGGAGCTATATGGTCAGAATTTTTGCTCCGACCATATAGTTGGTCGTTACGGCATCTACCTTCGTTGGACGGCTCCTGGTTTCTTCTGGTCGAAGGAAATATCGTATCTTTGACTTTAATGTAGTGATTCCCTCCTTTAAATGACATTATCTGCGCAGGAAAAATACAAGAACAAAGGATTGCATACCCTTCTGAATATTAGCATTAGTGGCAGGGTTTAGAGAGATATTTCATCAAAAATATGATTAATATCCAGTTTAAATGTGGACGTAGATGGCTATATTTCAGAGCCATCAACCTCCCCAAGCTTAAACTTGATCGTCTCGAGCAAGAAAACCAAAATCAAAAAGGAACTCAGCATTTAAACTAAAACAAGGAGATGGTGATCTTACTCGTGATTAATAGTCTCATGTTTCCTCCACTTTCATAAATCTGAAAAACTTTAGCATAGATAGAGTAATGGCAAGCGTATCATATGGGTTTCATGCATCCTTATAGCGCAGCAAAATTATTGTAAGCATGGATGATTCAAATGAGTAAATTTTATTCCATGTCAAGTAATCAACTCATAGGCTTGCCTTTGAACAGTAAAGTATAATCATGTAAATTAAGAGTGTGAGAGTTGTCATGAAAACCATATATACTAGAGTATCTCAATTCTCCCACATCAATGAATCAAGACTTTGCAAGCACTACTTTTCTATTCATTGTCCTTCAAGAATTTTAGTTTTTAAGTAACTGAGAGCATGCCAAAGATTTTTATTAGTTTATCGAGCTGTGATGGACACTCTGGCATCACTAAGATTTTTGTTCCTTTTGCATAATGATTACTCATAACAGCCAGAGGAGTGATTCCATCATGATTACAGTTTCCTGGGAGTGCCAAGAATCTTACCCACTATGGCATTGCTGCTACAAGTGTTTAATCAACTCATAGCCGAAATCTAGGAGTTTCCTCCATGAAGATCGTTCGTAGGCCAGTAGAGTTTTTAGCATCCCATGAAGTTTGACACGCATAAAGCTATGTCATTCTTATGACTAACAAGTCAAACTTTGGCATGCTCACAAAAACCGCTAAACATTAATTCAATCGAACAAATCCTTTCAAAGGGAGTTATTAAGTGAATCAACATTTTTAGTGGTGTCAAGTGTCTAGAAATAAGCCTTCAAGACTAAACACTACAACACCCAAGCATTCAATTGTGAGACTTTTTCTTATTACAATTGTTTAGCAATTTTTAGGCAAGACTTGGTTAATTACGAGAGCTGGAACAAAATGAGCCCAATTAAATACCCATGCGAATGACAATCTTACTATGATACTAAGACTCACTCCACCAATATAATATCTCAACATTTACTACTAACTAGCATGGGTTTCTCAAACTTCAAAAGTGGGAAGTCATAAGGCATACCTATCATGTTTAGTTCCACTTCTCTCTTCCTTTTTTATTTGTTTCTTGGAAACTCGAAGTCGATCACTCTCCTACAAACATACAAAGACCTTGAGGCGAAAAGAAAAGAAAAGAAAGAGGGAAAATAAGGAAAAATGGAGAAATGGAGAAATCTTTTTGTGATTTTTAAGAGAGGGAAATAAAGAATATAAAATTGGCGGCAAAGCTTGGCTAGAAAATTTCGAAAGCAAATAAAAAGAACTAAAGATAAAGTGTTGGGGAAACCAACATGAGTGCTTATAAACTCAAATAAAAACGTAACCTCAAAAATTAAAAGAAAATGAACGCCAAATAAAGATACATGAGGAAACTTCCCCAAGCTTAGGCTTTTGCAATCCCTTCAAATCATTCTGGTGGTGGGGAAAAGTCGTTACTCTAGTTCGCGAATTGAGTGGAGAGGTTACTTGTTGATTCTCGGAGGTTCAAAGAGAGGTTGTGCATCCTCTCCATAGTCCCTCCAAGTCCTTGGAAATCTTGGTATGTGGCAAACTAGGTTTGTGGCTACTCCTCTTGATGAAGAACTTCTTTCTCCTCCTCTTGGTCCTCATCCTCTTTAGGAATCTCCTCCTCGGGTTGGTGCTGCTAAACCTGCACATCATATAGCAAACTTCATTCCTCGATAGAGAAAAGACCATTAGGCAAAGGAGCGGGGTAGATATGGCCAGCTCCAGCAATATGCAGATAATAAACACCACCTCTCCTAGTGAGCATTCCACAAGCCATGAAGGTGGAGAAACCAACACGCCTCTCACCTAGTACGGGTTGCAACTCACCTAGATGAATGTCTAGGGCAGTGGCAAGCACGGTGATGACACATCCTCCTGTGATTGGCCCTTGGCTTTGGGAAGCTTGCTGATGGGTATATGCTGAATGGGGTATGCCCAGCAGGACGTTCCGATTGGGCCAAAGGCCTCACGAGCGGGCCTGTGGGAAGGCGACTGGAATGCGACTAAGGAGAAGGCCTGGCGACTGGAGATTGGAGGCCCAGAAGTGTACTCGAAGCTCAGTCGGATTAGGTCAAAGCCTCCGAATCCATATCTTGTTCGGTTGTAAACTGTAAACCCTAGCGAGGTGCCTCATATATAAACCTCTCTAGGGTACTCTAAGGACTTACGTTCCATCATACACCCCTTCAAGTGACTCGCTGCTTAGACGTCGAGCTCGCCACCCCTGTATTTACCCTCCAGGGGGCGAACCTGGGTAAACCATGTGCATCCGCCCCTATCTCGCACCGCAGATGGCTGCCAGCTCTCGCCCCTGATTCAACCAATCGCTGCCAGTAGCAGCAACTGCCGTGGCCATTTCCACAACAGTGGCGCCCACCGTGGGGCCTAGCCGGACTGGCCTGAGTTCTACGGTGAGACCCTACTCGCCGAGCGATCGGTTGATTGCCACCGGCCGCATGATCGCCATCGGCAGGATCTTACAGATCTTGCCCAGCAGCTACATCCCGGCGTCACGCCCGATCACCCACAGCGCGATAATGCTGGTCGGATCCATCAACCTCTTCATCGGCTTCACCAACGCGGTCGACCCAGCGGCGATGGTGATTGTCGGCGGATCGCCACCGCACCGTGATCTGCTCTCGGAGGAGCAGGTCCGCTCCATCAGGAGCCTCGTCACCAAGTACGACTCGGCCGCCAGCAGCGCGGCCGGGACCAACGCCGCCACGGATAACGCGACCCTCCACGATGACACCGACTCCACGACCCCTGCCTCGGTCGACGGATCTATCACCGCAGCGTCACGGGAAGACTCCATCACGCGGGTCTCCAACCCTGAGGACTTAAAGGACTCCTCCATCCTTGGGATCTTCGACTCCAACTCTAGCTCGGAGTCCCCCGAGGACTTCTGCACCAGATCCAATCGCTTCAACACGATCTATATGGCGGGCAGCACGGTCGCCCCGCCAGACCCATTCTCCACCCCGATCCCGCCAACCACCACGACCACAGAGGTGGAGGAAGCCCACCTGCGACTCGTGGAGGCACAGCGCAATGAGCTCGCCGAGCGCGAGAGATTCCGCCTCGAGCGGGAAACGGCGCGGGAGCTATCGCTCTACCACCAGCGCCGCATCAGGACCCTCCTGAACTCCAACGTCTAAGGCCACGTCCTAAACTTCAACGACAAAAGTGACCCTGCACGTGCGGCTGAGCGCGAGTACTGCGAGAACGCGCCACCAGGTGGAAACAATCGACCACCACCCGGTGCACCGGCGACTGGGGCCCCACCACCACCCATTGGTCGCGCACCCCCGCCAGACCAGCCGCGGCTCATAATCTCTCCACAGGCCCACGATGCCAATAGACTCCCACTCTACTCTACCCCGATGGACAATGTCGTTGCGGCCGACGCCGTGGTCGCCAACCTCGATGTCTAGGGAGAAGGCGCGCTGCAGATCTAGTACGCCAAGGCTCTACTCGCTAGGGCCGTCGAGCAGCAAGCCACGGGAGTCGACCCGTGGGAGCGGATGTATTCCCCACAGGGCGGCCTCAAGTGGTCACCCCATCGTCGCCAATGTCGTGACCTGCCCACCACCGTAGCCCCTAGCGAACCAGCCACGGGCCGCCAACCCCGCGCTCTCCACCAACGAGCCGCGACCGGTGAACAACACGGTTGCCACCAACGGGCAGCCCATCGATGCCCGAACGCACATCGTCAACAACCAGGCTTGGCGGGTGCGCCAGCCCAACGACTTGAGGCACACCCTCACTAACCGTGGCGACCCCGAACCAAGGGGCTCGCTCAGCCGAGTCAGCCCCTAGTGCTTCGGACCCATGATCCAAGGAGAGAAGTACCCCGCCAACTTCAAGGCGCCGAAGGAGATCGAAAAGTACGATCCGACGTACGACCCAGCGGTCTGGCTGGACACATACCTCATGGCAATGGGAATCGCCGACAACACCGACCTGCTAGCCGCTCGCTACCTCCCCCTGATGATGGAGGGTGCGACCCGGCAATGGATCAACACCCTACCCGCCGACATCATCGACTCCTGGGAAGAGATGCGGGATGCCTTCGTCAGGCACTTTGAGGGTTCCTACACCCGCACCACCACCATTGAGGACCTGGAGCAATGCATCTAGGGACAACGCGAGTCGACCCGCCACTGGATCCAAAGGTGGCAGGAACTATGGACCAACGCCTCCGGCATCCACTCGAACACGGCGATACATTGCTTCAAGAACGCGTGCCGGTACGAACCCCTGGTCACTAAGATCAAGAGGGTCTACTGGACGCTCGACAACATCCCCGACCTCCTCGAGATCGCCAAGCGCTACGCGGACGAGGATCCCAACCAGGACTTCAACAACGAGTCGGGAGGAAGACGTCGCGCTAGCGGCCACGACAGCGGGCGATAGCCTGACATGCGATATAGCAACACTCGCATCACCGGCAAGCGCCGTATTGATGGGAGAGTCGACTTCGTCGCCAACGTCAGCTACAGCCAGCGCGACCCGAAGAGCTACCGCCGTGATGGAGGGAACTACCGCGATAGTGGAAATTACCGTGCCAACAACGTGGCGATGCCAAAATTTGACCTTGCTGCCCTGCTAAACTAGCCCTGCATCTACCATAGCAGGGAGGGAAAACCTGCCACCCACACCACCGCGGACTGCCATTCTCTCAAAGAGATCAAAAAGGCAAGGCGAGCAAGGGAGGACCCCAACAACAATCCACCAAGGGACAACGGCAACATCGACGGGTTCGGACACGCCGCCGGCTCGCTACACACCTTCACCGGGCTCGGCACCAAACGTGAGAAGAAGGTCCTCGCCCACACGGTCGCTGTCAATGCAGTGACCCAAGTTAACGTCCCCCGCTTCCTCAACTGGTCCAAGTAGAGCATCACCTGGAGTCGCTAGGACCATGCGCCCAGGATCGAATATCCAGGGCGAGTCGCCCTGGTGGTCAGGCCCAACGTGGCCGACTACTGGCTGCCCAAGACACTGATGGACTGCGGGAGCTCCATCAACATCATGTACATGGACACGTTCAAGAGGCTCCAGCTCCCCGAAGCAGCAATCGAGCCGACCCTAACAACCTTCCACGGCATTGTCCCCGGTCGGAAGGCGTACCTGATTGGAAAGTGACGCTGCCAGTCACCTTTGGCACACCGGCAAACTACCGCACGGAGAGGATCGTGTTCGAGTTGGTGAACTTCCGCAGCCCCTACCACTGCGTCCTGGGACGCCAAACATTCGCCAAATTCATGGCGACCCCACACTACGCCTATAACATGATGAAGCTCCCAGGGCCAAGCAGCAGCATCACCGTCCACGGCGACCCCGATATGGCCGTGGAATGCAAGGACAAAGGTGCTGAGCTCGCCGACGCCGTCATCACCGTGGAGACCAACCACGAGGAAGAACTCATGAAGTACGCGGGCAACATCAACAAGGACGATCCCACCATACTAAAGAAGCCAACCGCCGCGAGTTCCATGTTCGAGGCGACCACGCACACCCGCACCGTCGAGCTCGTCCCGGGCGACTCCAGCCAGACAATCACCATCGGGGCACACATGAGCCCCGCATAGGAAAGCGCGCTCATCCAGTTCCTCCATGAGAATCGCGACATCTTCACATGGAAACCATCTGACATGCCAAGTGTCCCGAGGGAACTCGCTGAGCACAAACTCAACGCCGACCCCAAAGTGCAACCAGTAAAGCAGTCGCTGTGGCCCTTCAATGAAGAGCATCGTCGAGCAATCGTCGAAGAAGTATAGCGCCTGCTAGCCGCAGGCTTCATTCGGCCAATAAAATACTCCAAGTGGCTGGCACACCCAGTCCTGGTCTTGAAGAAGAACAACACGTGGAGAATGTGTATCGACTACACCAACCTCAACAGTGCCTGCCCGAAGGAGTAGTTCGTCCTACCGCGCATCGACCAGATCATTGACTCGACTGCGGGCTCGGAGTCGTTGTGCTTCCTCGACGCGTACTCTGGTTACAACCAGATCAAGATGGCAGTCAAGGAGGAGGAGAAAACAGCGTTCATCACGCCATTCGGCGCCTTCTGCTACACGACCATGGCGTTCGGCCTCAAGAACATCGGCGCCACATACCAAAGGTGCATGCAGGAGTGCCTTGCGAGCCAAATTGGCCGCAACATTCACGTCTACATCGATGACATGGTGGTAAAGTCCACCCGCCAGGACGACCTGCTCGCCGACCTGGCCGACACCTTCGTAAACCTGCGGAGGTACAACATCAAGCTAAACCTAGGAAAATGCACCTTTGGCGTCCCCACCGGATAGCTCCTGGGATATGTGGTCTCCAAGCAAGGCATCGAGGCCAACCCCACCAAGATCGACACCATCACGTGACTCGGGAAACCTGAGTGCCTGCGCGATGTCCAAAAGTTAGCCGAGTGAGTCGTGGCTCTCAGTCGCTTCATTCCCCGGCTAGGCGAGAAAGGCAATGCCCCTCTACCGCCTGATGTGCAAGAACCCCATGTTCCAATGGGACACGGAGGTGGACAATGCACTCAAAGCGCTCAAAGAAGTGCTACTCGTGGCTCCACTCCTTGCCGCTCCAATGGATAAATAGCCAATGCTCGTCTATGTGGCGGCCTCCACTCGAGTCGTCAGTGCCATGATGGTCGTCGAATAGCCAAAGGAAGGCAAGGAGTGCCCCGTATAGCGCCCCGTATACTACATCAGGAAAGTCCTGACGGACTCACGACAGCGCTGCCCGCAGTACCAGAAACTGGTATACGTGGTATTCCGAGCTCAACGGCGACTCCCCCATTACTTCCAGGAGCACCCAATCACGATGGTCTCCTCCACACCACTGCAGGACATAATACACAATCACGAGGCAACTGGGCGAGTCGCCAAGTGGGCCATCGAAATCGGCATCCACAACATCAAATACGAGCCCTTCAAAGCGATCAAGTCGCAAGCCCTGGCTGATTTCCTCGCAGATTGGGAAGAAGCACAGCAGCCAGAGAAGCTACCATACCTCCACTACTGGTCGCTCCATTTCAACGGGTCCAAGAACGCCGACGGCGCAGGGGCCAGGGTCATACTGACCTCCCCTAAAGGAGACAAGCTCCGCTACGTGCTCCACCTCAACTTCAAGCCCTGCACCAACAACATGGCAGAATACGAGGCCCTCCTTCACGGCATGCGGGCCGCTAAGGAGATGAACATCAACTGCCTACGGTGCTATGGCGACTCCGACCTAGTCGTCGGCCAAGTCGTCGGAACCTACGATGTCATCTCCCCAACAATGATAGAGTACTGCCAAGCGGTAGACCAGCTGGGAGGACACTTCGACGGCTACTCAGTCGAGTGGATCGATAGGCAAAAGAACGAGGAGGCAGATGCCCTTTCCCGCATCGGCTCGGCTCAGCAAACGCCACCCGTAGGCGTGTTCCTCGACATCATCCACAAACCATCAGTCTGCCCACCGAAGGAGATTGACATTGGGATACCACTACAACCCGAGCCGGCTCTAGTCGCCATGATCGTGGAGCCCAGCGACTGGACAGCACCGTATGTCGCCTTCCTCGAGCACAAGATCCTCCCAAGCAACGAGACGGAAGCGCGAATGATTGTGTACCGCTGCAAGTCCTTTGTCATCATCATCGGCGAGCTCCACAAACGCAGCGTGACTGGCATGTTCCAGCACTGCGTACAACTAGAAGAAGGCCGCAAGATCCTCCAGGACATCCACGCCGGTGACTGCAGCCATCACGCTGGTGCCAAGTCGCTGGTCGTCAAGGCCATGCGGCATGGCTTCTACTGGCTGACCGCGCACGCCGATGCCACCGACATCGTCCAACAATGCGTCGGGTACCAGAAGTACGCCAACCAGACGCACCTCCCTGGTTCGGCACTCAAGACCATCCCCATCACATGGCCATTCGCTGTATGGGGCATGGACATGGTCGGCCCATTCAAGAAGGCCCCATCCGGCTTCACCCACCTCCTGGTCACGGTCGACAAGTTCACCAAATGTGTCGAGGCCAAGACGATCAAAAAGTGCGACGGCAAGACGGCCACCAAGTTCTTACACGAGCTCATCTACCGGTACGGCTACCCGCACAACATCATAACAGACAACGGCACTAACTTCGCTAAGGGCGCCATGGCAGAATTCTGCGAGGAACATGGCATACGACTCGACCTCGCCTCAGTCTCCCACCCGGAGTCGAACGGCCAAGCAGAACGCGCCAATCAGAGCGTCCTCCACGGGCTCAAGCCGCGACTCCAAGTACCCCTCGAGCGCACCCCAGGATGCTGGGTCGAAGAGCTACCCTCTATAATATGGGGGATCCGCACCTCTGCCAACCGCTCCACGGGGTTCACACCCTTCTTCATGGTGTACGGCACCGAAGCCGTAATGCCAACCGACCTGGAGCACGACTCACCTTGAGTCACTAACTACATCGAGGCGACAAACGAGATCGCCCGCCAAGACAGCATCGACCAGATCGACGAGGCACGCGACCTAGCTCGCTCCCCCACCGCCATCTACCAGTAGGGACTCCGCCGCTACCACAGCCGCCGAGTTCGGACCCGCACCTTCCAGGAGGGAGATTTGGTCCTACGACTGGCCCAGGACAAGAAGGGCATGCACAAACTCTCCCCCATGGGAGGGGCCATTCGCCATAGGACGAGTCCTCGGCAACGACGCCTACTACCTCATCGACATATGAGGCAACGGCCAGCTTGAGGTCGGGAGGCCATGGAATGTAAACCTTCTCCTAAAGTTCTATACACAGAACTCAAACTTGTACCCAAATGATATATAATGAAATTCATTTGGATCACACAAATTGTGTCTACTCGCCATACTCTTATGCCACTCACACTCGTACAATTAGCAATATGCTACCTACGGAAGTCAACCCTTGGTCGAGCGACCGGCACGGCTAAGTAGTGCGGCCTAAGGGCACCGAAAATATTCGGGCCTTGTGTCATCCATGAATATGCCAACCCAGAGCCACCATCGGAGTCGCCCAGCTCGACTGGTCCACCGGGCCAAGACGACCGGCAAACGCTTCTCACAGCGACATGTTCTTCACATCCTCGCGCAAAGCGACTCGAACGGTTAAGTACCACGCACGGGGAATTTGCAAACAAAAACCCTCACGCGGATCGGGAACACACCAAGTAAGAGAGCTGCCTTGGACTCGCCTAGCGACTGGTTCTCTAAACCAGGGGAAGAGAGCATTACAAACAACACACCAGCAACTCGCAACAGGCACGCGCCCAAAACGGCTAAGTACTACGCTCCGGGACTCGCCTACAAACAATCCTACTCGTGCTCGGGGACTCGCCCTTTTAGATATGCAAGGAACAACCAACACGAAATCCAAAGAAAACACATATGTATACAAACGAGTTATATTACCCCACTAAAGGGCGGACGCGCTCGGGAACTCGCTCAAACAAACATTTAAACACACCACACAATTAAGTTTGCATTGCGAGTCGATTGACTCCTCTTACTCCCATACAAAATATTGTTCATATTACAAAAGTCACCACTTGGCATAGCTTACAAACTGCCCAGAGAGGCTATTTATTTTGCAGGCCCTAATGATGAAGCATCCCCACCACCCTTGACACGGACGAATGGTTGCCACGGGTTCGTCGGGTAGGTTGTCAGTGACTTCGATAGCGCTGATCGGAAGGGCTGCTCCGACTTCAGGTCATGATGCTCCGGCTCGGGGTCACCTGGCACCACTACCGCCTCCTGGTACAGCAGCAAGTCCCCCATCGCCAGCACACGATCAGCAAAGGGGCAGCTTTGGCGGTCAGCTTTAACACCTCCAACATCTCCACCATGCCAGTCGCCGAAGGGTAGCCGCTGGTGACGTCGTCGAGATCGAAGTCGTCAGGAAAGTGGGCAAGCCCTAGACTCAACGCCGTGGTGGCCCCGCGCTTGAAAGCCGAGCGCGCCATCCACTCCACGACGCTGGGCACCTCCTCCAAGTAGCGCCATACTTCAGTCAGTCCCCCAGGTATAACCTCGGTGAGGGACATTCCTTGAAGAAATGCATGGACGCACAATGCCTAGGTGGTGTCCGCGTTCACCACCGCAGTCACACACTATGAGGCATTGAAGGTCGGCACCACCGGGTCGCTTTGCCCTATCATAGCTACAACTTCAGGCGTTAGTGCCACTACAGATTTGCCCACTCGAGGACTCACCACACACATCAAAAATAAGAGCAGTGACTCACCGAGGAGCTTCCAGCAATTCTCGGTGACGTGCTTCTCCAAGGCAGCATGATCGCTCTGCAACCCAAGGATGATTGAGTCCGCAGCCTTCCGCTCCTCTTCAGTCGCAGCGACTATGGCCTTTGCCCTATCCACAGAAGAGGTCAAGGCCACCTTCGCCACCTCCAACTCCTTGACCAGCGATTCGATACGCCCATTCGCCGTGTTCAGTTTGGCAATTGGGACATATCCTTCTCGGGCCTTGGCAATCGCAACCGGAAGACCATCTGAATAGAATAGAAACGACTGTCAGCACTCCGGAACACCAGAGCTCGCGGCAGTAAAATGAATCAAGTACTCACCAATAGTCTCCTGAAGTCGCCGGTTCGCCTCCTGTGCCACACACAGATCACACTCCAGACGCTCTCTTGCGGCCTGCCGATCAGTCGACTCCCTCTGCAAGCCCTACAAGCAGAATGAAAAATTAGCAATTGCAAAAACACAAATTTAGTGTCCAGCCGTTGAAATTCAGCGACTAGACACTCGGGGACTGGCGATTAGAAGAAACTCAGTTCCTAGCCGCTAAAATTCAGTGACTAGAAACTCGGGGACTGGCGACTAGAAGAAACTTAGTGCCTAGCCGCTGAAATTCAGCGACTAAATACTCGGGGACTAGAGGTACCTGAATAGCGGCGCCAAGCATATTGTGAAGTTCTCTGGTATCCGTCGAAGGGACCACGAAGGAGGTACAACCGCGATGAGACCCAACATCCTCATCAATAATCTCCAGCATCTGCAGAGACTGGTTTTCTACCATGCCCAAAAAACCCTTCACCATGAAGCGCGGAAATGTTGTCGAGGCCCTAGCCGGGGCACTAGTCGTCGGGGCCAACGGTTTCATCATCGGAGCCCCTTCTTGGAGACTACCATTACTAGTTCCCATATTATTATTAGAGTTATTTGTAGGACTAGCATAATGTTTCTGAAAATTAGGATTGTAACTCTTCTTCCAAGAAGGATTATAATCATTACGAGCTACGAAGTCTATTTCTTCTATATCTATTTCGGGGGTGGATCTTACCTGAGTTTACTTACCTTTTACAGCTAGTATGAACTCATCCAACTTAGCATTGAGATCTTTGTTCTCTTGTGGTGATATAGAGTTCACCTTCTTCGTGTTTGATCTTTCAACATGCCATTGGGCGTGGTTGTCTTGCATATTGTCTAGCAGCTGCTTTGCTTCAGTAATATGTTTACCCATGAATGTTCCTCCAGCTGCAGTATCAAGCATAGACTTAGACACAGGATTAAGAGCATTGTAAAAGAAATGGAGGATTAACCAATCTTCCATCCCATGACTAGGACAGTTTCTTAGGCATTCTTTCATCCTCTCCCATGCAAGCTCTAGTGGCTTACGCTCTTCCTATCTAAAACCAGTAATATTAGATCGGAGTTGCATAGTCTTTGCAGGTGGGAAAATTTTAGTCATAAATAAAGAAGTACATCCCACCCATGATGTAATAGTATTTTTAGGCAAAGATAGAAACCATTCTTTAGCTCTTCCTCTTAGAGAGAAAGTAAATAGACGTAATTTGACCGCATCAGGGTCAACATCTTTTATACGCATCATATCGCAAATTTCAGTGAAAGTATTTAAGTGCATACCTGCGTCTTCAACAGCAGAGCCTCCAAATTGATTTTGTTGAACCAAACTTAAATAATGGGGCTTAATTTCCTAGTCATCAGCAGCAATTACTAGCTGAGTAATAGGGGTATGCAAATAATTATTATTGGGAGTAGCAAACTCCCCAAGCTTCTTTTTAGCCATACTTCCTATGTTTGGGGGTATTCTTAGATTAAAAATTATAATAGTAAAAATAAGAATTTAAAGACTAACTAATTTTTTTTGTTTATCAAATAAAGACTAAAAGAAAACTAACAAAATTAAAAACAAGAATTAAAACTAGCAAGGTTCCTAATAACCTCACCAGGGTAGCTATTGCTTCCCCGATAATGGTGCCAGAAAAAGGGTTGATACCTTCGATCCGGATTATGGATGTAGTATATCTCTTTTTCCCTAGTAGACCTAGGTTATCGAATCCATGGGAAGCGAAAGCATAGTGAAGTTACTTTAACAGACCTTCGGGCATCTTTTTGTTGTTGTCGATGATGGAGAGAGAGGGCCTAGGCCATTCGGTTTCACCTGTAGCTGTGCAAAACATCTGATGGGAATAAAAGATAGAAATAAAGTATGTGTGTCCTTGTTAGAGCAAGATAAATTATATGTGGGCAGTGCATCCATAATTGCTATTGCCTTTGCAACCGCTTATAGCAATAACCTACTAGTCTCGTCCATAGAAGAAAGAGAACTAATGATATGCATAGTGATGTCACTGTTAATCCCAATCAAATCCCTCACATATAGCCATACTACCCCTTCTGTCACTGGGGTTCCCAACCTGCAGATCAGTCATCACTCATACTCCCTATACCTGGCTCAACCCTCGGGGTCTTGGATACCTGACAAGTCCTTAGATTGAGGCAAGAGAGGATACAATAATCATCATGTCATACAAACTAATACACGATCCCATCTATGATAAATCACATGCACAATTGCTACATGGCTAAGCCGAAGCCCTTAGCCCAAGGAGAATTACTCACACATAGAGATGAGATCAACAATCATAAACATTGTAATTAAAATCATAAGATTGATAGCAATAGTCTTACAATGTTGCTAGTCGGAGAAGAGATCTACTATTACAAGTGGCGGAAGATGGCTATGGAGATGGGGAAGGGTTTTGAGATCTGGAGGCGGCTTTCTGGAGAGGTATGGCTTCCGGGGCGTGGTGTCTCTCGTTTTCTTGTCGTGTGAGGCTTCTTTATATAGGGGTCCCTTCACGAAAGTTTTTCTGTTTAACCTAACAAAGGCGGCGCCACCTATACGATCAGAGCTATACAGTCGGAATTTTTGCTCCGGCCGTATAGTTGGTCGTTACAGCGTCTGCCTTCGTTGGACGGCTCCTGGTTTCTTCTGGTCGAATGAAATATCATATCTTTGACTTTAATGTAGTGATTTCCTCCTTTAAATGACATTATCTGCGCAGGAAAAATACAAGAACAATGGATTGCATATCCTTCTGAATATTAGCATTAGTAGCAGGGTTTAGAGAGATATTTCATCAAAAATGTGATTAATATCTAGTTTCAATGTGGACGTAGATGGCTATATTTTAGAGTCATCGTCAAGCATGTCAGGGGTTCATTTCAATACAATTTAACTTGTCATATCATCATCCTTGCTTGAGCATTGCATTGATGCCATGTGTTGATTGTTGCTTCCCTTTCTTTCCAATGTTTGCTTCTTTCCGGTAGAATACGATATCGAGATCAAGATCGAAGACCAAGATCAATACCATCAAAGGCCGACGAACAATACTTGACCAACTATAACCAAGTCAAGTACAAGGCTTCCTAAGATCTATAACTGGGTATCAACTGGCAAAGGCAAGCATAGCCCCACCATTGTACAATCCTATGATTTCAAAAGTATTTCATTATTGCCATGATGCATGCGATTCTACTGTGGTCTTTTATCGATAGATAGAGTATCCTATTTGTTGCATTACTCCCTTTAAGCTTGTATTACCTGATCCACTTCTACTAGCATAACTAGGTTTGGCGTGTGTGCACTGCTAGAGCTTACATGTGTGTCTTGCTTAGCCATGCTGTCAGTGTTGGTTCATCCAGATGATGTATCAGATGTAGAGAATCTAGTATGACAAGATAACAAGGTATACTGATGAGGTAAGATCAGTGGTAAAAGTTAAATATGTTAAGGCTTGTATGGGAGGCCACGGTGAGATGTGGTTTTTGTAGTCCCATGATCACCACTACTAGGACCCGAGTTCTAGCCTCTTGAACCAAGATGAGCGTACAGCCACACGGGGCCTGGAAAACCTCACGAGTAACTAACTTGCCTAGTAGATTCCATGAGTCACCTACTTCAGCGCTCCATTCGACATATGCATAATGGGTTGTTCTCGAAGGAGGTGAAGGAGGTGCATTCATACAGGTAGGTAAGCATGGACGGGGTTGCTTGAGGCAGTTCCTCTGGTAAACCAACCTCACCCACATCTCTAGGGACTAGCTTCAGGATTTGACCCATTACAGCGGAACCATCCTTAGGGCGTGACTCATGGTCTCGGTGAAAGCAAGGTAAAGGTCGTGTCTAACCACCCTCTGTTGGCCTTCCAAGGAAGAGGGCTAATCATGTGGCATTAAGAATTGGTTGGTACGTGTGGGTAAAGTTGTACACCCCTACAGGGTATTAACCTTTTCGAAAAGCAATGTCCACGGTTATGGATGACTTGGGAACGGACGTGAAGATCATAGAGAACATTAACCTAATCGTAAAACCTGGAGGTTCAACGTGGGCTTAAGGATGCATCCTCATGGGTACAAGGGGGTGATCCTAGTTAGGAGATGATGATGATTTGGTGGATATCAAAAGATGGTGATCAATTATTTGGAGATGTCGCTCTCTTATCCCTTTTAAAATATTCTAATTAGACGAGCTTCTTCTCCCTCTTGTTTTATAAACAAAGATGGCTTTATGCAAAATAACCCCACATGACATAAGTCTTGCGGAGTACACACTATACTCAGCCTTGCTTTGTTGATAGTTTTGCACCAGGTAAGTGTTACCATAGAAGAAGAGTTTGTTACAGCATCGACATCGACGACTAGCTCGGGGTTCCCGGTCGGCAGCCTGGAATCCATGGGCTGGGACGTCATCATTATGCTTCAGGCCACTTGGGCCATTTGTTAAGTTTGTTATACTTAATAGCATATTTTGCCTTCTATTGTTTGATGTTTGTGGTCAGTGACCTTTGCTTGTAATATTTTGGTTCTTTGCTCAGTTATGAGCTTGATATAATAATTTCTGTTGTAGGGTTACTTTGTGTTACCGATTTCGCACTGGATATCCTCGAGATCTAGGTTAAGCTTATGTCAGGCTAGGGTCTGGGATTTGTTTAACCCTGATCCCGGGGGTGTCACAAGGTACATTTTACATCAAGGACCTAAAAAAGGTAAAAATACATCGAGGTCAATACATTTAGCATGAAGCACCCTAAAATTAAGCAGGGAAAATAGTCATGTTTTTCTCCTTTCTCGAGAGAAAAGCTGATCGAGTCATACTCTTCATACTACTCCCTCTTCGTTTGTTTTCCAAATATGGCCAAATTTGGCGGCATGCAAATTCTTCGATATTGGATCATGAATCATCAACATAAAGTATGATGTAGATATGTCCATGACGCTGGTCGTTTGGCTTGAAATGCAAGAATGTTCATATTCATTGACAACTAATAAGCTTAAATATGTTTAAATTTTAACACTTGATTTTATGTTTGAATTTTAAATGGACGATGGGAGTACATTTTACATCAAGGACCTAAAAATGTAAAATTACATTGAGGTCCATACATTTAGCACAAAGCACCCTAAAATTAAGCAGAGAAAACAATCGGGTCTGGATCCTTCTTGAGAGAGCAGTTGGTCGAGCCATACTCTTCATACTACTTCCTCTTCATTTGTTTTCAAAATATGGCTCAATTTGGCGGCATGCAAATTCTTGGATATGGGATCATGAATCATCGATATAAAGTATGATGTAGAAATGGCCATGACCATGGTTGTTCGGCTTGAAATCCAAGATTGTTCATACTCATTCACAACTAAGCTTAAATAAGTTCAAATTTTACCACTTGCTTTTATCTTCGAATTTTACATGGACGGTGAGAGTATGTTTTACAGCAAGGACCCAAAAAGTGGTAAAATTACATCAAGGTCCATACTTTTAGCACGAAGCACCCTAAAATTAAGCAGGGAAAACAGTCATGTTTGGCTCCTTCTCGAGAAAGAAGCTAATCGAGCCATACTCTTCATACTACTTCATATTTGTTTGTTTTCAAAATATGGCCAAATTTGGCGGCATGAAAATTCTTGGATACGTGATCATCATCTGCATAAAGTATGATGTAGATATGGCCATGACCTTGGTCGTTTGTCTTGAAATCCAAGAATGTTCATACTCATCGATAACTAATAATCCTAAATATGTTTAAAAAAAGGTAAAATTACATCGAGGTCCATATATTTAGCATGAAGCACCCTAAAATTAAGCAGGAAAAACAGTCATGTTTTGCTCCTTCTCGTGAGAGAAGCTGATTGAGCCATAATCTTCATACTACTTCCTCTTTGTTTGTTTTCAAAATATGGCCAAATTTGGCGGCATGCAAATTCTTGGATATGGGATCACGAATCATCAACATAAAGTACGATGTAGATATGGCCATGACCTTGGTTGTTCGTCTTGAAATCCAAGAATGTTCATACTCATCGACTACTATTAATCTCTTAAATATGTTTAAATTTTACCACTTGCTTTTAAGTTCGAATTTACACGTATGGACGGTGGGAATACATTTTACATCAAGGACCTAAAAAATGTAAAATTACATCGAGGTCCATACATTTAGCATGAAGAACCCTAAAATTAAGTAGGGAAAATAGTCATGTTTTACTCCTCGAGAGAAAAGTTGATCGAGCCATACTCTTCATACTATTTTCTCTTCGTTTGTTTTAAAAATATAGTGAAATTTGACGGCATGCAAATTCTTGGATATGGGATCATGAACCATTAGCATAAAGTATGATGTAGATATGGCAATGACTTTGGTCGTTCGTCTTGAAATCCAAGAATGTTCATACTCATCGAGAACTAATAATCTTAAATACGTTTAAATTGTACCTCTTGCTTTTAGGTTTAAATAACCCATCTTGGACGGGTGCAAAGCCGTGAAACATATGATTCAAATACAGAGAACAACCATTATTCTTAATATTTGATTCATAGCCTTGTCTCATCAAACATGAGGCAGAAATAATGTTTTACCTAAGCATTGGAACATAATAACAATTATGTAGCTCCATTAAGAATCCAGAAGGTAAATGAAGTTGCATCGTGCCGACTTCCAACGCAGCGACTCTCGCTTTGTTGCCGACTCGAATGTCAACCTCGCCTCTTGCCACGCTCCTAGTTCTTACCAGTCCCTGCAATGAGTTGCAGATGTGAATAACTGATCCAGGGTCATATACCCAAGAACTACCAGGTGCATCAGCAAGATAAATGTCTATAACATTGCAAACAAGCATACCTGAGCTGGAAGTCACACCTCCACTCTTGGCTTTGTTAGCCAGATACTTGCTGCAATTCCTCTTCCAGTGGCCATCCGCCTTGCAGTAGAAGCAAGTGGATCCGGCTGCAGGAGATGGCTTAGTCCCCGAGGAAGCGCTTTGGACCGGGTCCTGAGCCTTGCCTCCTAACTTAGATTTCTTCTTAGTCCAAGAACTCTTCTTGAACTTAGCCTTATTCTGCACCATCAACACTTGACTGGCGCTTTTCTTGAGATCCGCCTCAGCCTGCTTGAGCATCCCATGTACATTGAGCTTCTTATCCATACCATGCATGTGGTAGTTCGATATGAACTGTCCATACGCACTCGGAAGAGAGTTCATAATTATGTATGTAGCGAACTTCGCTAATGGGGTAGCCAAGCCTTTCCAGAGACTACATGTAACTAACCATCTTGATCACATGCGGACTCAGTGCATCACCATCCTTAAGCTTGCAACTCAAGAAGGCCTAAGAGACTTGATACCTCTCAGTCGTTGCCTGAGCCTAGAACATACTTTTGAGGCTTTTACTCATATCGTAGGCCTCAACATTCTCGAACTACTACTGCAAGTCCGGTTCCATGTGAGCAAACATAAGACATCTAATCTCCGTAGACTCATCACAAGTCTTACGGTATGCATTGGTGGCTGCAACAGTCGCATTCTCATTCAGCTCATCTGAAAGTGGGTTGTCTAGGACATGATCCCTCTTTTCTTGCTTGAGAACAATTCTAAGATTACGATACCAGTTGGTGAAATTAGTTCCATTCAGCTTATCTTTCTCTGAGATGGTTCTTAAAGCAAACTGCAAATCTAAGGGAGACTGCTAGGTGCCATTGATCTACAACAGAAAATATGCAAAACACTTAAGACATGTATCCATGAAAGAGAAAGAATATTAAACATTTTAATACTTATGTTCCCACTAGAACCAACACCCCTCCGATGGTTACTTAGTGATTCAGGATCCTAAATAAGCAAGCCCACTAGTGAGCTTTAGTATCACCGCTAGTCGTCAAGTGATCTAGGTAGACAACCCCTTGTCAATCGTATCTCATACGACTCATGTTGGATGGGTGGCATCACATGCCCCGGCTCCCATACGACTTTTCCCTAAGTCCCACAACCATTGTGATAGACCTGTCTAGATTACCAAGTGCTTCTGATGTAAGAGTCCGACTCGAACCCACCTAGTCGGAAAGAATTGATAGCACCTCAATTTTATGAGCCCACTACCAAAAATGCCCGACTTGTGATGGTGCAGCACTGGCACGGAAACCGACTAGACCTTCTTTAAGGGATTACTTTCTACCAACTATCTAATACAGGTAAAACCAGAGACATAACAATAACACAAAATAAAGCAATTATAATGTGAAATGGTATGGCTCTCTTCATGGCAATATCCATCTCCACAAAGCTTGTAATTCGAGTCGTGTAAACTCTTGTCACGTGTCGTCTTAATCCATGTAGCCGACTTGAAAATCGACTTGCAAGCCATCTGGGTTCTCCAAACAGCTATATTAGCTAGTAAAGTAAATAACATAGAGAATCCGACACGCAGGTCATTATACAATAAAATGATAGCACCTAGGCTCCAGCCGGCTGACAAAAACCGTGATATGCAGATCACGTATGGATTACACACATCACATGCACATAAGCCATACCATTCACAACAACATCCTGCAAAAATAAGTTATGCATAGATACGATATCAACCGGTGTTGTGAAACTCGCAATGACATCTAAGGCGCTACGACAGGGCGAAGCCGGTGGTCCCGCTAAATCTAGCATTGTGAACATGGATTTCTTCATTGGATAAAACAATTTTACCCAAATCCGATCCGTACTCTGATTCGACCAAACTCTTTGATCTTCGATCACCGCATCCGGGTTTACGTGTCACGGTCTACCCCGATGGCGGAAGCCGACCGGTAGGGGTATGTCATTCCACGACCTTAGTAGTTAGATCACGGAAACTAGATCATCCATTCCCCCGAGTACAGTTGATCCAATCAACTTCGTACAAAACCGACCTATCTCATAGATCGACCACCAAAACTGCAATTAGATCCAATCTAACACCAACCGCATATCACATATGCATGATCTCAAGCCTAATACTAGAAGTTAACGCTCTGATACCACCGTTGGGCCATGCAGAGATAAACGAAAACTTTTACCCTATGTGGTACACCCAAGATCTAGCTCAGGTGATAGACCACAAGATTTACCACTAGACGTGCAGGTGCAGATTATTGATGAAGCGCGTCAATTGATGCCATGCCGAACAATCCCCCGTACAGCACGTCCAGATCCCCACAGACCTCCTTGTCTCCAGCGCTGCACGTGCAACGCCTCTACCGGTATCCACACGTACAGGAAGGAGCTCTAGGTAGAGGACTGCTAGATCCTGTCTAGCCCGAAATGGAAGTGGAGAAAGTGACGACTAGGTTAGGTACTATCCCTTGTCACTCCACTTATATACACTCCTAGCTAGGCTCAACGCTTGAGGCCCATCTAGGCCGTATCCCAATCTCCACATGGACCGAATCCACATGGGATCCTTTCCTTTAAGTGTGTGACCCTGTAGGTTCACGTTCACCTGGACACGACACGAGTCACCACTCTGAGTCGATAGCTGGTAGCGGTCTCTAGCAAGACGTGCCAACTCCCAAGCGCTATAAAGTCAAAAGACAAACCTTTCTCAATGTAACTTTCGTCTAAGTCCCTTTTCCTCACGATATATCTTGTCAAACTATAGGCGAGTGGCTACCATCCCTTTAATAGCTCAACTCTCTCTTCTCGTTCCGTGATATACAATTCATTGGACTAACACTTATTCCGACTCCTTGGTTAACTCTTAACCAAGCCGCGCATGGCCATGCTTCCGAATCATATCACATGAGAGGGCCCAGAGAATATCTCTCCATTATGGAGGGGCAAATCCCATCTTGGTAAACCACGTCACGTGGCTTGCTTCACAACCAACCCAAACTCTACCTTTATAACTGCCCATTTATGGAACATCGTTTGATAGAACCTAAGTAGGTGATCCACAACTCGGATCATGCAATCACCTCAGGTCAAAGGATTCCATTGCTTGAGACTGCAAATGACAACATGCTCGTTGCATCTCAACTAGGGGTCAGTCTGATTCGCTAAACTCTTTAGCCGAATCCGTGTAAGTCGGAATAGCATCTCCATGCCCATGATAAGTGGAATTGAGTCATCATCCGACTTTCACATTAATCTAAGTTGTGTGTCCAGCACAACCTCAATGACCAAGGACAATTAGTATGAACAACATGAATATATAGTTCCACAATCGAATCACATATTCAATGATACATATCAGTAGTTCATACATGGACAATAACTTTGTGAATACATTGGATTAACATCATACAGGATTGCCTCTAGAGCATATTTCCAACACTTAAGAGAAGAACGTGGGAACCACAAGTCAAATACATGCTATATTTAAGAGTTAGTATGGCTAAAGGGGTGAAAAGATTCGGAGTAAAGGGGAAAATTAAGTCCAAGATATATCGGACCCTTCTGAATTATGAGTAGCAAAGGACCAGTAGTATATCAGATAGAGTTACCAAAAGGGTTATCTCAAGTTCATAACGTATTCCATGTTTTACAATTATGGAAATATTGAAAACACCAGATGAATCATTACCATATAGGGATATAGAGTTACAACCAGATCTTACCTATGAGGAAGTATTATCTAAACTTACCAAAGAGCATTCGAAACGACTTAGGAACCGGTCAATAAAGTACCTCAAAGTTTAGTGGAAACACCACCTGAAAAGAGAAGATACCTGGGAAAAAGAGGAAGATTTACGTAGGAGTTATCCTTAGCTCTTTAGGTAGTAAGGTCATGTAACTTCGGGACAAAGTTGTCATAAGGGAGAGAGGATAACAACCTAGGGAATAATAATAGGAAAAGGGTAGAAGTATGAATTGTGCATTTCCATTGCATGCATTTTCAATTTAGGATTAACTTCAACATGTTGAAAATCTTTATTTTAATTTGGCTCTAGTGAGGTTTTTATAACCAAATAGTCACTAGGAATTGAACCAAGTTTAGTTAAAGATTTAAGATCCTTTGAATGATTTCAAAATTGAGGCCTGACCTAAGTCAAACATGAATTCCAATTCGAACATGACACAAATATATATCTAGTAATTCAAAATTTAAAGGAACACAATAAAAATTGAAAGAAATAGATCTTTATTAATTCGAATATGAGTACATGAAATATTAATACTCAAATATTAAAAAAGAGAAATTAAAACCTAAAGACAAACTACACCAGGAATCAAAACCTATCTAGACATATCTATTCTTCTCATCTCCTCTTGATTATTCTTGTCGTTATTCAAAACCTACAAGCAAAGAACAAAACAAAGAAATTTTAGTTATGGTTAGAATGTTGGATTCATAGTTGTGAATAAATTTTATGTAGAATTGAAAACTAGAGTCTAGGAACTAGTTATGAACCCTGAGCCAATGGAAGAGTCAATCTCATAATGAAAACTTGTAAACAACAATATTAGAACATGCCCATATTGCATAAGTATTTGATAACAAACCATAAAACATAGAACTAGTTCAAGTCACAAAGAACTAGTTGACCATCCAGAAAGTCCAAATTAAACAAGTGTCAAAACCAAACCAATGAATCATCACTATACCTAGATAGAAACCATTTGACCAAAGGAAATTACCTCAAGCCTATGAATTCTTAAAACCACAAAACTCTAAAATCCAAATAGATGAACACTAGATACTTCATCCATTCAAACTAAATATCACCATCTACTAAACTTAACTAACCACATGAAGTTTGATCAAATCACAAGAAGTATGAACTCAACAAATAATATAAATATCAGAAATTACACTTGTCACTGTCTAGGAACTGGACAGGACAAACTCCAACCGACATGCCTAAAATAGCATGTATAAATACCACTCACATGCACATAAGAACAAAAGGTACATATGCCAAAAAAGTCAAACACATATAGTCCAAAAACAGTATGGGGTCGACCATCGAAAATATAAGTGTCACCTACACATAAGACAAGATACAAAGCCGATTACACACATAACCAAGAAGGTTACTCACCTAAATGCATGGCTGTTTTGTCAGCAACATAGTGTTCTAAGGACACTATAAATAGCTAGGCACCTTAGACCCTAGAGATCACAACTAACTGGTCAAGCTCAGACCAAACACACACACACACACACACACACATCTTAGAGAGAGATCTGAGAGAGATATAGGAAGCTAGGGGAAGATGAGGAACATCAAGAACAGGAATAAGAAGGTTTACAGTAGAAGATCTTCATCAAGCAAGCTTAGGAAACTTCAAAGGTTTATAGTTAAACTCTAGGATAGGATCATAGTATCTAGGGATCCAATGCGATCCAGGAATCAAGGAGAGAGAGATTAAGAGCACCTAGTGTAATTAAGGGGCTATAATCTTTGCATCTTCACTAAGTGAAGAACACCACAAGTACAAGCCAACCTTAAACACTGGAACAGCCATTAGAAGTAATTAAACACTCAATCAAATCATTGAGAATACAAATTCCAATTCCATATCTAACCTTTATTCCCTAGATCAGATTCTAAGATCAATCTAAGGAAGAAAAGATAGATACAGAATATGGATTATGTGAATCCTAAGTGATCCTACACAAGAAAAGTGTAAACCCCTCTTAAACATCATACTTACTGAAGTAAGCGTGAACTAAAAGTTCAGGAAAACACTTAAAATAATTAACTCAATGATTGAGTTGTGGATTTTGATTCAGACAGTAATTGTCTACTATGAATTATACTATAAACCTAGAACAGCGCCAGTTAGACACTAATCCATTGATAGTGAAGTGTAGACTAGGAAAATTAATTGTATTGATCAAACAACTAAAAGTATCAGCACTAACATTCTAGAACCAAACCATAGTTGCCTATTTACACCAATGAATTATAGACATTAGATTAAAACCATTTAACAATAGAGGTGACACTTTTAATTGAAGAAAGTGTTCACCATAAAATTCAGTAAGCAATATAGAGACCAAAATCTAGTAACCATGATCTGTACGAGCAATAGGAGTAGTATGCAGTATCTAGACCCTACTAGAACCTTATAGGAGATACTAGAGCATTCTAGAAACAACTAGAACAAATCCTAAAGCCGGAAATTAGAGGATACATAGGAGAAACCCTAGAAATCTAGAATAGTGAATCAGTAGTAGAAATGAGAGAGGGAAAGGAAGAGATTTACCTTCGAAAGTGGGAACCTAGCTCACCACTAACCGAGTAGAGGAGGAAGATGAACCCCACGGTAATGGTGGCACCAGGAGTTCCATAGAGGGGCATATCACCATAGTCCAATCCATCAGGAGGCGCCATGGGAGCACTAGAGCGTGGTCGAAACACTGACCACTAAAACTCTAGTTGGGGTTAGGGTTGCGCCAGAGTAATAATGATGGAGATATGAATCTATTTGGTGGAAATAGAGAGTGGAGATTGGGGAGTCGTTTGAGTGGAGGCGCGACCGGGGAGATAGCTTGAGGCGGTCGGAACCGTTGGGGTGATGCTAACGGCGATGCAGTGAGAGAATGAGAGAGGGTCTATGTGGTCTAGTTGGACCAGACTGGTTCCAAGGGCTGGTTTTGAACCTTGGAGTCTGACCAGTGGGCCCAAGCCATAGTTTTGTAATTTCCTAATTAGGAAAAAAACCTAAATAATAACAACTCTCTCATGACAAATCATAAAAATAAAATAAAAATAGTTCTATGTGTAGAAAAAACAAAAGAATCCAAAAAGCACTTTTGTGGTATCTTTAAAAATACTTTGGTTTGGAGGGGAAATATAAATATTGAGAAGTCAATTTTAAATCCTTTAATAATTTTAGGAAAATGCTTAGACTCAAACAAAATTATAAATTAATATGTAAACCAAATTTTCATGAAATTATGAAAATTCTAAAGTACAAAAATATATGTTATGTCTAAATTTAAGGATAAATGAAATTACTAAAGTAAAATTTCAAATAAAAACCCTAAAAGGGAGAAAAATCATTAAATGGCAAAGAAATTCAAATCAAATAAATCTAAAATACAACACACTAAGAATTACATTGCATATAGTTGCATTAGAGCATGATTTGGTTTTTATCAAAACATTGTCTTTATCGGACATTGATTGCAATTTCCAAAACCTAAGTTCTAGGGTCAAATAAAACTTTTGAGTTGCACTATCTTGCAATCACCAGGCAATTTCATTCTTGCATAAACCTTTTGAGACCAAACTTGCATACCATTCATGAGTCAATATTACATGTCCTCTAAAATACTTTTCAAAATGTTTTCAAAACATTATCATCTGCATTCAAAATAAACATCATTTTCTGAATGAAAAAAATTGAAAGTGGTGGATGGTGGAATCATGGTTGATAAACATGGTTGTAAAATCATGTGGTGGAGATTTCATTCTATCAGGAAAGCTAGGGTTAACAAAAAAGTAGTTAGTCATTCTTGTGCGATACAAAACAGTGTTAACCACAGATCTTGTTACGGAGCGAGCGAGTCAGAAGTACCTTCTTCCTTTTGTCTATCCTCGTATACTTAGTCGGGTTGTGATCCAAAGTGGATATCAGCGGGTGAGAGCATGTAACGTCTATATCTTGTGTCGCAGGATGACGACCTAGTATATTAGAAGGGATGGTAATTGAGCTTAGGTCTCTCGACCTAAACTCATTACAATGGGTAGGCAGTGGGTCATGGAGGGGGTGTTAGCATGACTCGTATAAACTTGGTAACCAATCCCATACCAAGGAAGTACGAATGAGAGGAATCAGGCCAAGGAAATTTGTGGAAAAAGTAGCGCACCTCTCGAGAGTGTATAAACGTAACATGTTACTCCCTAACCTAGGAAAGGATTACGATCGTAGCATGAAAAGGAACTCCACAAAGTTCAGACAACCCGTAAAGACTGTCAGACTTAGAATTCCTAAAATCTAAAATTACCTTCTCTAAAAAAATGTTTTTGAAAATCTGCATGAGCCATTGATCATGGATCTATGGTTGTAGCTAGAGATCAAAAAACCACCATAGAATTTTATGAGTATGGTAGTACTCAATCTATCCTTATTAAACTCTTTCTTAGGTTGTGAAGACAAGAAGATCGACACGGAGGGATAATTCAACAACATGGTATCATAATAGAAGAAGATAGTAAAGATGTAGATATAGAATCCACTAAAGCACGCATAGGTAGTTGAGCTAGGAATAGTGTAGCTTATCCAATAAGTTGACAACTCTAATGGTTATAAGCTTAGTATTGACATTGATTAGGAAGCTTCTTCATTTACATTTGAATTTCCATCGCTTTGTGAATCCTCATTGAACCGAGGAGGATCTAGAAGTCTTTGTACAATTTTGGCTCTTGGTATGAATAAATAATAAGTTGGACCCGTAATGTTTCTATTGTACCACTCTGAGGGATGTAATATTTGCGAAAGAGGACTTTTGTAAGTGTTATCTCAATGACTTGTAACTAACATGCAGCGGTGTACTGGGTCACCGCAATTTAGTGGTTGCAAGGAACAACACTTATGCCTCTTCTGGTATGGTGAATTGTTGCTCCTTCCATGGAATATCATCTACCGTAATCTTATGTGGAGCACTAGATCAACAATTGAATAACCCAAAGCCCACCAAGATATTCGTGCAGCAGACCATGTCCCAAGACACCACTCATTGACCCTGCCTCACCTCTATCGATGCCCTACAAGAGCTTGTTTATGCAGTCAAGAACCAAGGGGAAGATTCAAGGGAAGTGAGCCTAGCTCATTTGATTTGGGAAGTGGATATACAACCCAGCCACCCAGGTTCAGCTCCTTACAGATGCAGATTTTGGTTCTTATTATTTCACAAAAACAAAATCATTGTAGGGACTTCCCCTACCGCATTCCCTTTCAAAAAAAGGGGGAAGATTCAGATATAGCATGTAATCGATTACAGTTGCAGTGAGGTTAGAATCTAGTAAAACTAATTTCCCGCTTGGCTCGAGCAAGGAGGCACTAGTAGAAAAACTGCCTTTCGTTCGCAGCCTCCCAGAGCATTTGTCCCGGTTCCTCCACAAACTAGGACTAATGCTCGCATTTGTCCCGGTTCGAGGGGCCCAAGCGACACACAGGAGCCAGTGGTCATACATCCCGGTTTGTAAGGGACCATTCTTCCCGGTTTGTAATACGAACCGGGACTAAAGGTCGGGCCCCAGACACGTGGCCTGCCACACATCTTTAGTCCGGGTTTGTATTACGAACCGGGACGAATAGTCCGCCTATAAATGTGCCGCCCTAGCCAGCCGCCTCCCTCTGTTTTTTCTCTTGGTGGAAGGAGTGAGGTGTGTGTACTACTTTTTTTCCTATGCACATTAGGTGTTTGACGAAATGTCTGAGAGAATGATACGCTTGATTTCACACAAAACAAAAATGATATGAGGTGTCCGAGCCACACTTAAGCCTTTCTCCTCTTTCTTTCCTTCTTGATCAAGGTTAGCAACCTTATACTTCATATGTCATTGATATAATAATGCATGTGTCGACGTAAAGTGGTCATATATTCATAATGTTCTGTAATGATGCAGATGAACCGGCGGGGATGGATGTATGGTGACCGACGTGCATCCGTGTACATTCAAGGCATGGATAAATTTATCGATGTGGCTAAGGCAAACAAAGATAATGGATTTATGTGTTGTCCATGTGTTCAATGTCGGAACATCAAGGATTACTCTTCCTCGAAAATCATTCGTGGCCACCTGGTTGTAACACCCTCAAATCGGCCCTATGCCGACAAAGGGCAAAGGAAAAAGAGGAGCGTCAGTACTGAGGCCAGTACACGGCGAGGCTAGAATTCGGCGGCTCTCGCCTACATAGGCATGGTGGGCTGAAGCAGCAGCGCAGCGGCACTAAACAACCTATAGAGACTTGATACAACTGGCGGTTATCAGAGAGGGATAAGAAAGACCTATTCGGATCCAACCTGAAGCTAACACCAAACAAACCCATCCTGGTATTTCCCCCTCGAGACCAAACGAGGAAGTCGGACCAAGGAACTCACACAGTTAGCAGTTTTATTCATTCCATTATAGTTGCAGCACTTACTAATCAGATATTGATAGCATGAGTCATCTTGAGCATAAGTAGTGGGCAGTTTTAATTAACATTTCGTTGTAGTTGGAACATTTACTAGTTAGATTTAATTGTCCTGAGGAATCCCAAACCCAACAGTTGTTGACAATTTTATCACATTCCATTGGAGTTGCAATACTTACTAGGCAGATATAGTATGTCACAAAACAACCCAGGTCCACCAGCTGTTGGCATTTTTAATATCCATTCCGTTATAGTTGAGTCTGATTACTAGTCATATATTAAGTCAAGTTTATAGCACTACTTTAGTTATGCTTGTCTATGATCGAGATACTGTGCTCCAAGTCGTCCATAACCGCGGACACGGCTTTCAAAAAGTTTTACCCTGCAGGGATGCACAAATAGCAACACACACTCGATCAACCTCGGAAAAACCAACTCAAAACCCAACGAGGCTTTCACGACAAAGAGATCACAGGATTCAGTAATATTTCAGGGGGCACCCCACTAAGCTACCCGCAACGAAGTTGGCCGGCTCCGGAATGGACCCAGGGTTTGCGACGACGGCTGTAAACGACTGGGAACCCGAAAGTGTGACTGGGCTTGTCGATACCGCGAAAACATGGCGCGATCCAAAACAGTACAGGTGCTCCACGCACAATCTTAAATAAAGCAGTAAAACATGGCATAGGTACAGGATAGTAATAAACCCCCAAACTACTTTGTGGCCCCAAGAAATAGAAATGAATCAAGCTCTGGCTCAGGGGGGTCCACGGCCTCCCGGATGTGGATAGTGCAAAAAATCAAGGAACGGGTATCAAGTACTCGGGGTCCTACGGGACACAAGTGGGCGTGGAAGAACCAAATAACCTCTATTGCCCACTGATGCCTCTACATTAGTTATATCTAGCATTTTAATAGTTGTATTTAAAGACATGATCATCTCCACCATTAAGCATCTGCCAGCATTCCAACAACTGTGGTACTCGACAACACGAGATCGCACCTGAGCAAGCAACTACAACTCGCAAGGCCTGCTACCTACCAAACAACAGGTAATAGGAGGTGTCCAAGGCAATATATCGGCTGCACGGAATATATCGGGTACGGAACTAAAGCATCACGACACGGATAGCAATAGATCAACAGGAGGAAATAAAGACTATAAATGCAAAATAGGTAGAAGGGGGAGAGATGCTAGCCTGGGAAACACTACCGGAGATTTATATCCGAAGAACTTGTCGATACGTGCATCCACTCATCAGTCTAATCCGCGAAGAAGCAAACACTAGCAGAAACACCGGATGCAATATTTAATACTACGGCAGAAGATCCGGCATGCTTATGATATGATGCATGGCATGGCACAGATGCGGTGCAATTAGGCAATATTAAGCGGAACCAGGGTCCCGACAATTAATTACATTGTTCAAGTTATTTAGAACCCCCGCAATTTAAATGTTGTTTTAACAGGGCGAAACATGGCATCGGTTCGCTACACCAATTTAAATAGAGTCCGGAATAAGACAAAGGTATTCCGCATATCGACTCCATATTTAATTATGAGGCGAATCGGCATAATGCCCCCAACCCACATGATATGCATGCGAGATGAACAATTAATATGCAACAAGTTTTATGTATAGCATTTATAAAATAGGGGCTCAGAAAAAGGTTCACACATCTGGGTTCGGAAGGTCTTGGTTCCGGGGGTTCGGGGTTCGACAGGGTTCGATGGGGATCGGGTTTGGAATCCAAGAAGGACTTGGTTTGGCGTCGGGGACGCATCGGATTCGCCCTGGTCAGTGTTGATCTTGTCATCGCGAAGATCTTGTCGGGTCCACGCCATCGAGTCAGTCTTGGTGTTCGGGAAGAAGAACTTGGCGTTCCGGTGGCGATCTTGGCGGTCTTCGGGATCCGTGAAGTAGATCTTGCCGCACGGTGTCCGGGCCGACGAACTTGGCAGGCTGGACGATCTTGTCGTAGTCCTCGGTGACGGTGTCAGTCTTGGGTCTCGGCGCCGGAAGATCTTGGTGGTTCCGGCCTTTGAGGTCGATGGCGAACTTGGCGAGTGGCGTGGTCTCCCGAAGATCTTGGCATGGGGAAGGGGTTCTCGGATTCTTTGTCGATGGTGAACTTGGAGTTCGGCTTGTTGTGCTTGATCGAGTAGCACACTTTACATTCACCAAGTATTCGCCACTTCACGTCATATGATCTATTCACCAAACCTCACCACATCGCCACATGCCTGACCACCAGAACAACATGACGAAAACCAGCAGCAGGATCCTGGACTGCAGCGATGCAGCAACGGACAAACGCATCGGCGCGCTTGGTGCGCCGGAGGAGGCAGCAACGTGCGGGGGCCACGAGGAACGTAAGGGTGAGGCCGCAGGAAGAGGCGGGCCCGCCGAAGGCGGCGGCGCTTACGAGGAGACGGCCTCGCGCCAGAGGTGGGAAGGCAGGGCGCTCAGGGGTGGCGGAGGGCGGCCTCGGCGTGGGTTGGGGAAGGGGAGCAGCGGCGGTAGAGGACGGAGTGTCAGTGACGGGCTCCTGGGAAGGTCGGCGCCAAGGGAGAGGCAGGTGGGACCATGGGTCTCACCGGAGAGGCCGACGGCGGCTGCGCACAGAGACAGGGCCAGAAGACGAGGTGGAGGCAGAGCCGCTGCTCGGGGAGGAGCCAAGGCAGGGAGGAGGAGGCGAGGCGGCCGGGGCGGCTCGATGATGAATGGCGGCAGGCGCGTGCTCGCGGCCGAGGAGGAGGGCGGATGGCGACCGCGCGGGCGGCGGAGAGGTGGCCGGAGGCGGGGTAGGGCGGAGCGGAGGGGCCGAAGCGGAGGCGCGAGGAGAAGGGCGCCCGGCGGCAGGGACAGAGGAGAGGATGGAGGCGGGGACGGCGGAAGGGAGATGCTCGGCAGCGGCGTGGAGCTGGTGGCCGAGAGGGAGGAGAGAGGAGCGGGGCTCGCTGCAGAGAGGGGCGCGGGGTAGGTGAGGGAGCCAGGGCGACGCGAGGGAGGTGGGGATGGGGACAGGCGCGTGGGGGCGCGGGGCCAGGGCGACGCGGTCGGGGCGGTAGGTGGGCGGGAGAGCGCGTGCGACGCGTGGGTTGGCGTGGTGGTGCGGGAAGTGGGCCTGGCGGCGACCAGGTGGTTAGACGCGTGCAGGGAGTGGCGGGTGGATGCGGTGTGAGATCGATCGGGTGGTGGGAGGTGTCCAGGCGGCAGGTGGCGGGTGGAGCGGGGAGGCGTGCAGGGGGATGAGGTGGCGGCCCGGGATAGGTCGGGGTGAGGTGGAAGGAAGCCAGGGTGGCGGCAGGGGTTGGTGGCGCTGGGATTTGGGCGGGAGGATAGGTGGATTAGGGTTTTGGGTTAGGCTAGGATTTTATTTGGAGGTGGCCGGCTGGGCTTTCGAGCCTAGCGGGCTTCCTCCTAAAAATAAATAAATAATTTTATTTATTAAAAACAAGGCTTTTGCAAACCGTTGATAGACAAAACAAAATATTCCGGACAAGCCCGATGTTTTGTATTTGAATAAAGACGGGGCTTAATTAGAAAAACAAAATAGGTTTTTCGAAAATAGTTTCAGACAAACAGATGCATGGTGATGACGATGCTCAAATGCAATGTGGCATGATGACATGAGCATGCGGTCATGATGATGCAATGCACAAAAACACCGCGATTTTCTAGTAGTGGTTTTTTTTGCGGGGCGCCACACTGGTTCAGAGAGGTTTCATGCCCAGCTATAATTGCTGGACCAAGCACGGAGAAAGAGGGGTTATGATGGAAGAAAATGAAGAAGAGGACAATGACAACTATTGTCATATGTTCCCTAAATACGATGATAATACAATGGAAGAGAATGAAGAAGAAGGAGGTGAAGAACGGGCATCAGATGAGCCCGTTGATGATCTTGGTCGAGTCATTTCTGATGCAAAGCGGGACTATGAAACAGAGAAGGAGAAGTTGAAGTTGGAGGGCATGTTAGAGGATCACAAAAAATTCGTACCCAAATTGTGAAGATGGCAGCACAAAGCTCGGTACCACACTGGATTGCTGAAATGGAAGGAAAAGACTGGTTTATCTGACAAGGGATTTGAGAAGTTACTGAAAATAATGAAGCCGAAGCTTCCAAAGGATAACGAATTGCCCGAGAGTACTTACGAAGCAAAGAAGATTCTCTGTGCTATAGGATTAGATGTGCAGAACATGCATGCATGCATAAATGACTACATCCTTTACCGTGATGAGGAGTATGAGAATTTTGATAAATGTCCGGTATGAACTGCACCGTGGTATAAGATCAGACGAGATGACCCTGCTGATGTTGATGGCGATGACGAACCCTCCAGGAAGAGGGTTCCTGCTAAGGTTATGTGGTATGCTCCTATAATACCAAGGTTGAAACGTCTGTTTAGAAACAAAGAGCATGCCAGGTTGTTGCGATGGCACAATGAAGACCGTAAGAAAGACGGGAAGTTGAGACACCTCGCTGATGAGAAAAATCGAGAGAGAGAGTTCCCGTACTTTGCAGGTGACACGAGGAACTTATGGTTTGGTCTAAGTACAGATGGCATGAATCCTTTTGGGGAGAAGATCTGCAGTCACAACACCTAGCCTGTGACTCTATGTATCTACAACCTTCCTCCTTGGCTATGCATCAAGCATAAGTTCATTATGATGCCAGTGCTTATCCAAGGCCCAAAGCAACCAGGCAACGACATTGATGTGTACCTAAGGCCATTAGTTGAAGAACACTTACAGTTGTGGGGAAAACCAGGTGTACATGTGTGGGATGAGCACAAACAGGAGCCATTTGACCTAGGAGCGCTGCTTTTCGTAACCATCAATGATTGTCCTGCTCTTAGTAACCTTTCAGGACAGACAAACAAGGGATACAAGGCATGGACACACTGTTTAGATGATACTGAAGCTACATATTTGCATAAATGTAAGAAGGTTGTGTACCTAGGGAATCGTCGATTTCTTCTGATCAATCATCAAGTAAGAAAGAAAGGCAAGCGTTTCAAAAGTGAGGCAGATTACCGGAAGAAGCCTGGCCTCCCTACTAGTGATGATGTATTTGGTATGGTCAAGGACATAGAAGTAATCTCTGGAAAGGGTCCTGGCAGTCAACCTATTCCGAACGACGCCACTACCAGACACGCGCCCATGTGGAAGAAGAAATCTATATTTTGGGAGCTACCCTATTGGAAAGTCCTACGTGTCCGCTCTTCAATCGACGTGATGCACGTGACGAAGAATCTTTGCATGAACCTGCTAGGCTTTCTGGGCGTGTATGGGAAGACAAAAGATACACCAGAAGCACGGGAGGACCAACAACGTATGAAAGACCCACAAAACATGCATCCATAGAACAAGACGGATAAAGGGCGTCACTTAAGTCCTGCCAGCTACGCTCTTACGGAAGTAGAGAAGGAAATCTTTTTTGAAGTCCTTTACAGTATCAAGGTGTCATCTGGATTCTCGTCTAACATAAAGGGGATAATAAATATGGCAGAGAAAAAATTCCAAAACCTCAAGTCTCATGACTGTTACGTGATTATGACGTAGTTGCTTTCGATTGCATTGAGGGGGCTTCTACCGGAAATGTTCGAGAACCCATTGTGAAGCTATGTGCATTCCTCAATGCAATATCTCAGAAGGTGATCAATCAAGATATTCTGACAAGGTTACAAAAGGATGTGGTCCAATGTCTTGTTAGTTTTGAGTTGGTGTTCCCACCATCCTTCTTCAATATTATGACGCATCTCCTAGTTCACCTAGTCGAAGATATTTCCATTCTTGGTCCTGTATTTCTACACAATATGTTCCCCTTTGAGAGGTTCATGGGAGTGTTAAAGAAATATGTTCATAACCGTGCTAGGCCAGAAGGAAGCATCTCCAAGGGCTATGGAACAGAGGAGGTCATTGAGTTCTATGTTGAATTTATTCCTAACCTTAAGCGATTGGTGTTCCTGAATCGCGGCATGAGGGGAGACTGAGTGGAAAAGGCACGTTGGGAAAGAAAGCAATGATATGTAGGGACAGACAATCTTTCACTCAAGCACACTACACGGTTTTACAGAATTCCACCTTGGTAGCTCCGTATATCAGGGAACACAAGAATATTATACGCTCCAACAACCCGAGAAAGCCTGACTCCTGGATTAGAGATGAACACATGAAGACTTTCGGTAGTTGGTTGCGAACACATCTAATGAACGAAACCACTGTTGGAGATCAGCTCTACTTGTTGGCTGGGTCACCATCTTCTACTATATTGAATTACCAAGGGTACGAGATAAATGGGAATACATTTTACACGATCGCCCAAGATAAAAAGAGCACCAACCAGAACAGTGGTGTCCGCTTTGATGCAACCGACGAGAATGGCAAAAAGGACACATACTATGGTTACATAGAGGAGATATGGGAACTTGAATATGGAGTTTCTTTTAAGGCCCCTTTGTTTCAGTGCAAATGGATCAACCTGAATGGAGAAGGGGTAAAGGTAGACCAGTTATACGGAATGACTACAGTAGATCTCAACAATCTTGGTTACAAAGACGAACCATTTTCCTAGCCAATGATGTGGCATAGGTTTTCTATGTGAAGGACATGTCCTCCATACCGAAAAAGGAAAAAATAAGAAAACGAATACATCATACGATGAGCCAAAGCGTCACATAGTTCTTTCAGGGTAAAGAAATATCATGGGAGTCAAGGACAAGACAGACATGTAAGAATATTATAATAAGTTTGATGAAATTCCGCCCTTCACGGTGAAAACTAACCCAAGCATCATGTTAAGCAAAGAAGATGCTCCATGGTTACGGCCGAAGCGATCATAAACGGGCATAAGAAATTCAAAAATGGCCTGAACAATGTAAATCATTCGCGTGGTGTCATATTATATGACATAGTTGCAAGGAAAAATACCAAACTTGGTATATTGATTATGTCTTATCATGTTCGAGGTTTCATGGCTTTTGGTCCAAATGACCAATGTTATGTGCATAATCGAGGCATAGTTTTTTATAATAATAAATGTCTTGAGTGTTACTCCGTTTTGTGGCTGGATCGGGACTAAAGGGGGGCAGTTAGTCCCGATTCCGTAGTCCCAGTTAGGAAACCGAGACTAATGGATCGTTTCCTACTAGCTAGTGTTGGTCTCTCTACAACCTTCCTGAACTATGAAGATGTTGTTTTATTCTTGTCCTGGGTAACTAATTTCACATATTAGGGAGTACATCTATGGCTAACTTATTGGAGATGCCAGAGCACTGGGCTCCGCCGGCATCTCCCTCAAGTTGGTTGTAGTGTTGTCCCTGTTCTCGCACGCCATCTTGCAGTTTATAACTTCTCTAACTAGATCAATACGCCGGGGAGCTAAATAATTTCACATATTAGGGAGTACATCTATGGCCAACTTGTTGGAGATGCCAGAGCACTAGGCTCCACCGGCATCTCCCTCAAGTTGGCCGTAGTGTTGTCCCTGCTCTCGCACACCATCTTGCAGTTTATAACTTCTCTAACTAGATCAATACACTGGGGAGCTAACTAATTTCACATATTAGGGAGTGCATCTATGGCTAGTTTGTTGGAGATGCCGGAGGACTGGGCTCCGCCTGCATCTCCCTCAAACTGGTCGTAGTGTTGTCCCTACTCTCGCACACCATATCGTTTGTAGTTGATAACTTCACAAGGATGCTTATTTATAGATTAAGCAGCACAACATAGTGTCAACACTCATGACATAATGTCGACACTCTTGTCGATAGTCCCGGTTGGAGCCACTAACCGGGACTAAAGATATTTCCCGCCATTTCCCACTACTTCCCGCTATGCTTTCCTGCCCTTTTCCTCTAACCGGGTCTTTTAGTCCCAGTTGGAGCCACTAACCGGGACTAAATATATTTCCCGCCATTTCCCACCGCTTCCCGCTATGCTTTCCCGCCCTTTTCCTCTAACCGGGTCTTTTAGTCCCAGTTGCAGCCACTAACCAGGACTTAAGATATTTCCTGCCATTTCCCACTGCAACCCGCTATGCTTTCCCGCCCTTTTCCTCTAATCGGGTCTTTTAGTCCCAGTTCGAGCCACTAACCGGGACTAAAGATATTTCCCGCCATTTCCCATTGCTACCCCGCTATGCTTTCCCGCCCTTTTCCTCTAATCGGGTCTTTTAGTCCTAGTTGGAGCCACTAACCGGGACTAAAGATATTTCCCGCCATTTCCCATCGCTTTCTGCTATGTTTTCCTGCCCGTTCCCTCTATATCTAGGTTGACCGTGCCATGGCTATCCACACATCCACACCTTCCTCTCTCAACAATGGACACCGCATACTGGGCCATTCTCACACTCGAAGAGACCGAGGCGCACTAGCTACCCATGCCCGCCGGGCTACCGGGTGCCAGCTGACTGGATGCTGAGTGTTGGAGGAGTTCATGTCCCTCCTGTGCCTCAAGGTTCCACCCGCCAAGCGGCCATCACGAACCACTTCTACCTAGAGCTCATGCCGGAGCAGCGGATGGATCCCCATTGGGACCCCGACAACTATGACACCTGGAATGCCTTCTTCGCTAACTAGCAGGAAAGGGAGCTCGCTAGGTACGAGGGTGACAGCCTACCCCCGGTGAACCACAATGAAACCGGTCGTCGTCTGTGGTGGGTGAACCGGACTATCACCGGTGTGATGCGCTACATCGCTAAGGGAGGTCATCCTCGCCTGCGGTACCCACACTTGCACCCGCCGCAAAGCCACAATAAGGGTGGATGTGGTGAAGGCCACGGGCGTAGCGGCATCGTCATCCGGGAGCCCCCCCCCCCCCCCCCCCCCCCCCCCGCGTCGTGCATCCGAGACCGAAGTGGCAGGTGCCCCCGGAATATGTCATGGTTCACGGTCCCCGGTACCCCCCTACACAAGTCGGGGAAGCGTTGAGGATCCCTGGAATATGCCATAGAGACGACGACGAAGATGATTCGGAAGATGACCCTGAAGCTCTGTACTATAGGGCTAGACATGATTATGACTAAATCCATTGGCTAGGACGAATGGTTCGTTTGTGTACCCAAGATTGTCAAGATATCCACTATTTTCATTCTGTAATGCATTTTTATTTCAAAATGGCAAAATGGAAAATAGTTTGAACAATTTTTTTAGGAAACAGAAAATGGTTCTGCATTAGTTATTCAAATTCAAACACTTTTCATGTTGAAAGTGTTTTCAAATTCAAATTTAAACCATTTCAAATTTAAACCATTTCAAATTTAATAGTTTGAATAATTATTTTATAAGACAGAAAGTTTTTTCCAAATTCAAATCATTTCAAATGTGAACACCTAAATAAGAAATAAGGCGGGAACATCTGAAAAGTTTGAAAAACTTTTGAAAAAAGGACTTTTAGTCCTGGTTGGTGCCACCAATCGGGACTAAAGGTCCTCTGCACGTGCCGCTTTTGTGGCCATCATATGTCCCGGTTGGTGGCGCTCTGATCTTTAGTCCCCGTTGGAGCCACCAACCAGGACGTATGACCTTTTCGTCCCGATTGGTGGCACAAACCGGGACTACAGGCCCTCCCCTTTATAACTACGCATCGTTTCCTTTCTCCTTCCCCATCTCTTTCACTCACACCGCCAACTACGTAGAGATCATCGCCGCTGCCGTCAGGCTGCCCAACCACCGCCCCGTCACCGGCCTCCACGCGCCGCCGCTTCTCCGTCGCCGGCTGCCACAAACCACCGCCGCCAGTGCCGCTAGGGAGGTCGTCGTCGTCCCCGTGCAACCAACCCCCCCCCCCCCCGCGCGCGTCGCGCCGCTGACCACACACGCCATCCCCGTGCTGTGCCGCCAGGGAGGTATGCCACCGCCTCCATTGCCATTTTCGCCTCCATTAGTACTAGTACTAGTGTTAGGCTAGTACTAGTGTTAGTGTTAGGTTAGTACTAGTGTTAGTGTTAGTGTTAGTATTAGTATTTGTATTAGTATTAGTATTAGTAACTCGAGGACGTGAAGCTCGACTGCAAACTTCCTGACCCCGAGCAACAACAAGCAGAGGATGAACCCTAGGTAGCTGCAGATCTTCATGCTCTGATCTAAAGCTCCGCTATCGACTACGGGCATCAAGCCCAACTCCGGCAACCAGCCGCATCACCTACCTAAACTACAGGCACCAGCACCTCCGCCATCTCTCACCGGCGGCGCCGGTGAGAGAGGCTTCGGATTGGCCTGGGCCTACATGAGGGGAAGGTTGGAACTGTAGCAGAGGAAGAGGAAGGAGGAAGAGAGGAAGAGATGGCGCAGAGGCACGTGCACAACTTCTTATTAGATTACTAGAAGAGATGGCATGGCCGGTGTTTGAGGTTAGGGACGGGTGCGGCAACGCGCACCATATAGGGACGATGGACGGGCACAGCAACGCGCGCCATATAGGGACGATGGACGGGTGCGGAAACGTGCGCCATATAGGGACGATGGATGGGTGCAGCAACGTGTGCCATATATTAGGGTTTCTTCGAATTATAGTTTATATCCCTAGCCCGTCAAATCTTGCCTACCTAACCTCCTCGCTTGGCCGCTTCGACTCATCCGCTTTTCCTCTTTTGCAGAAATATGGAACCCAGAGATGAAGAAAAGGAAATGGCGCTTGAGGATATGATCAACGAGCGAGGACATATCGATAACAACGTCACCTTGCTATATCGAAACAACTCCAGTGAGGGAGATCCGGGTTTCAACCGAACAGACGGCTCCGGTGGGGGAGAAGCCGGCAAGGTGCATATATATATATATATATATATATATATATATATATATATATATTAAGCCTCTGTTGTCTATATACGTATATATTAATGCTCTTTCTTCTTTTAGCCCTCCGGATCGAGCAAATCTTCTGCAAAGTCCAAACGAGGCCTAGCCAGAAAGTTGGGAGACCATGAAAGGTACAGGATCAAAGAAGTTGCTCTAGACGGCAAACCGAAGGCTCCCATCGATGCTGCAAATAAATTTATAAGGCAATGCGGAGTTATTGTTAGGGACTACATCCCGATCACTGTCAGAGAATGGAATAGGTCGTCAAACAATCCAGAGTCTCTATATGTCAGTGACTTAGCCAAAGATACTCTTTGGAAAAAGATCATGGTTAATTTCACCCTACCGACGTTAGAGGTGTATCCAGATGAGTATGGTCCAGATGAGGAGATTCCAACTCAGGAGGAACTACAGAAACACATGGAGCAAAAATTCAAGGAGTGGGCTCTTAAGAAGATGGCCCAGCAATTCAACAACTGGAAGAAAAGATTGCACCTTGACTTTGTCATGAAAGAGAAGACTCTGGATTTCACTAGAGCATATGAGAAGATAAAAGACTATTGGGCTGATTTTGTGGCGTACAAGACATCGGCGCCAGCTAAGAAAAGGTCTGAAACGAATAAGCAAAATGCTGCTAAAAAGCAGTATCACCATACTATGGGGCAAGGTGGCTACAAGGCTAGCAAGCCTAAGTGGGAGAAACTCAAGTCCGACCTGATTGCTAAAGGGATCACCCCAGAGCCATACAATTGGATCGAACAGGTAAGGAATTGGTTTTACAGGCATGGGGGCACGTTGGACACAGAAGGGAAGTGCATATATAACATAAGACATAAAGAAACTCCCATACCCATCGAAGACATTAGAAATGCAGTAAAGGTTGTTGAAGATGGGGAGTTCATTCCCGATAGAGAGAATGACGAGCTCGCACTCGCCCTTGGGAACAAGGAACACGAGGGACGAACACGAGGCACAAAAGGCTCCAAACCATGGAACCTTGGGTTTCCCGACATCTGGAAAAAATATCCCGATAGAAGCCGTCAAAGGAGAAAGGAAAGGGAGGAAATTGAAGTAATGAAGCAGCCAGACCGGATGCGCGACATAGAACAACAATTAAAGCAGCATCAGAATCAACTTTACAAACTTAGCCAACAAGCTACCGACACATCTCAGTGGCACATGGTAGACGAAGCTGCCTTCGATGCTACCGGCCCATCCACTAATCGAAAAAGCAGCGTGGCTTCCATGGAGCTCCCCGGTGATGATGTTGATGCTGATGCACCGGCGATGGCTCCTCTTTGCTACCCAGTGGATGATATCATGGAGATGACACATTCTAAGCTGCATGTGAAAGTTGTCAACATAACCATGAAGGTGGTGGTCGGCTATGCCTTACCATTAGTTGGACCGGTACCAACTTACCACTGTTGTCCGGTTCCACAGGGCTACGCTATTGCCGGGGTGGATGAAGTTATGGACGGATTCGCGCAGCTCAAGCTTGACTACCCTGCAGGTGAAGGGGATGTGACTGAGCTGGGAGAAGCAAAAACATGACCATTCTATGGCGAAAGGAACACATCGTGCTTTCAAATCGGATGCCAAGGTCATCCACTCTTCAGAGCACAACTCCATCTTTGCCACAGCCTCACCCGTCTCCAGCGCATCAGCCATCTTCCGCGTCAGCCATCTCCAGCATGGCCATCTTTGCCGCTGCATCAGCCGTCTCAGCCCCTCCCAAAAGCACAAAAGGGTCAGGGCCAAAAGCGAAAGAGTAACCGATCACCGAAGCGTCTACCGGAGCCCCTCCCAAAACTACCAAAGGTTGCTCCCAAGAGAGCTTACGACTATACTGAAGAGGAGAATATGGTGATCGCAAAGGCCCAAACGAAATAGTGGTTTGATAGCCTCAAGCGGCTGAAAGAGCCACAGTTCCCTAGCACTAAAGAAGAAAAAACCAAAGTGCAAAAAATGTTGAAGACCCTTCATCAACCCAAGCCAAGGCTGTCATCGGACTATGACCACTCTATTGTCAAGTCACATCAGTCAATGGTGCGGTCGAAGAGCACTAGTGCAAGCGGGAATTCAGTTCCCCAGCTTGGTTTGCAGAAAAACAAGGAATGCCCCCCGCTCAAAGTGATTTCTGATACCATGGTGGAGTCGAGCAAAGATGCGAACGAGCAGTATGATCCAAAAAATGTTGTACTGTATGGAGAAGCAGCCGCTACTCAAGGTATGACTATTGCTCAGTACTTAGACCAGTTAGATTTCCCCGTGGCTGAGGAAGCATACAAATACGAGTACGGGAAATCTCTTATCAGACCTAAGTATGTTAAGTATCTACCAACAAAAATGCGAAGATTGCATAGTTGGTACATTAAAGCCACAAAGGAAGGGGCAAATTGGATAGTGATCGGAGTTCTAAACGAGCATAACAGGTATGGTGATGCCCAGGTACTGATTGAATTTCCTGAACTACATCAGTTTTTCAATCAAGATGCCCTCGACAAATCGATCGTCAGTGCCTATTGTCTATAAGTATTATTTATCTAATAATTAAGTCTCTAGTTAGCTCACCTCGTTTATATCGCATGTATAATCATACTTATTATATTATGCAGACTCAAGATTCTCGAATGCAGAAGAGGACAGATCTATGACATTGGGTCCATTGACCCATATTGGGTTCATGAACTTACTGTGAAACTTAATCCCAAGGACACAGAGGATAAAATTGTAATGGCTCTAAGGTTTCAAGAAACCAAAAGGGAAATATTATTACCTTACAACTTTGAGTGAGTGTTATTGTCTTGTACACAATCTATTTCGCTTACTCGGTGTTAAGTGTATAGTTGATGAGTTATGCATGCGCAGATTCCATTATATTCTACTAACCATTCAACCTGACAATGGAGTAGTACAAGTTATGGACTCTAAACGTAAACCCCTTGAGAAGTGGGCCCCTATGCAGGATAAGCTCCAGCGGTAATTTCAGTCATTATGACACTATATCGGCAATTTTTGTTTATTTACTGATATCAAGTAATTAATAACTCATTTTATTTATTTTCTTTGTCGGGCAGTGCTTGGAAACGATTCACCAACAAGGCTAAGGGTGCCTGGAAAGAGAAGCTTACATTTAAACCACTAAATGTAAGTACTACTAGCTAGATCCACGCATCTCTTTGATTCTAGTTTCGATACCATTATCATGCTTAATTATTATTATTTTGATTGAACTTTGTTCTCGTAAAGTGTCTGAGGCAGGCAGATGGAAATAACTTATGTGAATACTATGTCTGCGAGTTCATTCGTTAGACGATCTGTGAGAAGGGCAGAAATTTAGAACGACTTCAAGTATGTAAATAATATTCAGAAATTTGTTTTATTACCATCAATTGTGATTAGTTTCATTCATATATGTTGACTCATTCTTTTAAATTAGATCGAACGGTTGCGGGACCATCTTCTACCAAAGAATCGCATACCAGCAATCCAAGTGGAAATTGCGGGATTCTTAGATGCAGAGGTCCTAGATCCAAAAGGAGAATACTATCGGAAGATTATGATAATGTAATAGGGATCATAAAAGACTTTATATTGTATATATGTATGAATGTAATATATTTGATACTTGTTGTGTAATATAACTCGGGAGATGTTATATAATATAATGGTCCCTTAAGATAGATGACACTTACCCTAGCACTATGTTGTGAGGAAGGCTCGTCCTCATAGTAGATCAACCTCGCATCATCTATTATGAGGATGAGCATTCCTCACAACATAGTGCTGGGGTAAGTGTCACAAAATAAATATTGCCCCAAACACAAAAAGGAAATAGATAAAGGGGAAACAAAATAAATGAAAATATAGAAAATATCTCTGCCGCGACACAAAAAGTGCCCAAAATGCTGCCGCGGCAGAGACCCTTAGATCCCGGTTCGAATTACGAACCGGGACAAATGCCCCTCCCCTGTGGCAGCCAGCGGCCACGTTGTAACACCCCGTCCACTCCTGGGCCCGGGGGGTGTCACTCCTGGCATCTTAATAGGATATCTAGACTAGCCCCACAGACCAACACTAGTCTTTTCTGCGCACTTTGTCCTCACTCATGCGCAACCGGTACCCATTTCCCGATTGGTCGCCCATCCTAGAATTGCTGTAGGCCAAGCACGCTTAACCTTAGAGTTCTTTTCGAATGAGCTTCCGAAAAAGAAGTTGCAACTTGTTGATATGGGTATCCTATCAATCCTATTAAGCCATGTGCCTGGATCTCACATACACCCACCCTTTAGAAGATCGATGCCCTCATCGATCAAGCACACCCCAGGAACATTCCCTCTTGGCACGCGTATGTGCGTCCAATGCCGGCACATGTGCCATGCCGTGTCCACTCCGGGCCACACGCGCCATGCTCCACATGTCCCGCCACTGACCCACACACACCCGTGTAATCGCAAGGGTCGGCTCTGATACCACTTTGTAACACCCCGTCCACTCCTGGGCCCGAGGGGTGTCACTCCTGGCATCTTAATAGGATATCTAGACTGGCCCCACAGACTAACACTAGTCTTTTCTGCGCACTTTGTCCTCACTCGTGCGCACCCGATACCCATTTTCCGGTTGGTCACCCATCCTAGAATTGCTCTAGGCCAAGCACGCTTAACCTTAGAGTTCTTTTCGAATGAGCTTCCAGAAAAAAAGTTGCAACTTGTTGATATGGGTATCCTATCAATCCTATTAAGCCATGTGCCTGGATCTCACACACGTGGACCACCCTTTTGTCTCGGTTCGCAGCCCAATTGGGACTAAAGGGTTGGGGCTTTAGTCCCGATTGCCCCGTCCCGGTTGGGCAATCGGGACTAAAGCCCTTTACAAACCGGGACAAATTGCCCGTTTTCCACTAGTGAGGCCTTCCAAGTCTTCACGTGACCAACAACATTGCCTACCAATGGCTACAATTCTTTCTTTGATAACCTAATGAGAGAGAGGCAGGCCCATATAGTGTATAGTGAAGGGGCGCAATGGGCACTCCCAATCTCCAAGATATATGTTATACACTAGAGATCGATACCCTCACATCTGATTTTGGGGAAGCTGAGCTTTTAGCCAGATTGCAGTGCAAGACTGATGCAACTCCAAAGGCGCAGACAAATTGGAGCACCATTCTGCTTATTCTAGCACAAGCAAGACCACATCATCGGCAAAGAGCGATGTACGACGACGAATTTCGCTACGACCAACTGATGCAAACAGGTTGTATTCCTCTGGTAGCTTGAACACCACATTGATCACGTCTACCATTAGAATGAATAGTGTGGGAGAGATCGAGTCCCTGCGTAAGTCCTCGTTCATGCCAAAAGATTCGCGTGCCCAGCCATTAAGGAGAACACTTGTTGTTAGCATCCACTTAGTCCAGACTAGCATTAGGCCCATGTTTTGGATGTTTATGTTTACATAGCCCAACATTCAGCAGAGAGCCCCTCCATCTCAAAAGTCTAGACTAGTGAGAGGAAGGAATCTCTCCCTTATAAGTTGGGTGTGGCATCCTCCCATAGGCGAGGTGGGACTAAACCTTAGCAGCCTCCACCAGTCAACAACGGCCCTAAAATCCCATCCCCTTGATAAGCCCCTCAGGAAGACATGGAAACCTAGATCTAATACTAGATATTAGCGTCCACTTAGGCTAGCCTAGGACTCGGCCCACATTCTGGATGTTTATGCGCGCACAGCCCAACATTCAGCATAGAGCCCCCTCTATCTCAAAATCCTAGACTAGTAAGAGGAAGGAATCTCTCCTTATAAGTTGGGTGCGGCCTCCTCCCATAGACGAGGTGGGACTAAACCTGAGCAACCTCCATCGGTCAACAGCAGCCCTAACACTTGTGCATGTCATGAAAAGATTTTTATGAGCTTACCTATTCACTTGTGTCCAAAACCTTGATGCTGCAAGATCTTAAAGAAGAACGACCACATGGCTGAATCGAAAGCCTTTGCCATGTTCAATTTGAGCATGATAGTTGGGATTCGCTAACGGTGAAGGTTTCAAATAGACCGCTGAACCATAAAGAAATTGTCTTGGATTGATCGTCTGACGAATGCACTTTGATTCAGATCCACCGGCAGTGGTAGCGGAATTGTGAACCGTAGGGACATAGCTTTAGAAAAAAATTGGCAACACCGTGGGTTAGGCTTATAGGACCGAAACCTCCATATTTACAGCCTCGTCCTTCTTCGGAAACAAAGTGTAGGCCGCATTCAATCTTGCAAACCCTTTGACATCCGCAGAGTCCAAGCATGCATAGTTGCATCTTTATTTATGGGCCAACAAATATGATAGAACCACGCGGAGTACCCATCAGGTCCTGGTTCCTTGTCAGGAGATAGGATGTTGATCGTTCCCAAAATTGTTCTTCAGAGAAAAGGAGTTCTAGCTTTGATGTGTCAACTGCGGACAAATGTAGCGCATCCAAATTCAACATATGGGCTCTGTGAACAGGCTCACCTAGCAGCTCGATGAAGTGATTTGTGGGAAAAGATATGATTACACCGCTCCCCTCCACAAGAGAAAGATATGATTGCACCACTTGCGATAGCTTACGTGGATGTGGAAAAAAGTCGTGTTGGCACCTCCCATTTGAAGTCATGCGATCTTGGATCGTTCCTCGCAATAGCTCTCTCCAATGATGCTAGACCAAGAACTTCCTTTTTCAATTGTCCCCGTGGCCAGTGCTCGTCTTCAATCGGTGGATTGTAGTCCACGGCCCGGTCAAGCTGCAAGATCACCTCATTCGCTAGCAGGATTTGTTTCTTGATGTTTCCAACACGACGCTAGCTCCACCTTGTGAGCACCCCGTGGCTCTCATTCGTTCTGCAGACCTACAAAGGGATGTCTGTGCCGCTCCTCCGTGAACCAGCCAGCTGCCACAGCCTCCCGAAAGCCGGCGATTGATGGCTTTTTTTTTTTTGAAAGGAGCATATATTAATATCAACGAAGATACCAATTACACCCGTCCTCTGCAACAACGCAGTGTCCTAGCGGCATTACGGATGCACATATCCAAAAAAGAAAAAGAGAAATTACAAAAAAGAAAAGCCTCGCTACAACAATCTATTCCTTGTAACAGCAGTACTAACACCACCAGAACAGCACCAGAAGTCCAACTTCTCTAAAAGCGACGCCTCTAATAAGAAAACAGTGCACATGGCCATCGTCGTCCGATCATAGATCTTAGGTTTTCACCCTGAAGAAAGTCCTTGCTCGCAAAACAATGTCTTCAACAAGGCCATTGCCAGGCACAACCAATTAAGGCCAGACTTTGGATTTTCACCCTGCAAGATCAGACACTAAACGTCTCTTGTGCTCCCCCACTAACAAGCCGCTGCTACAAATCACGGATCACCAATCTAGTTACTTGGCGCTGAAGACTCGAACCAACTATGCTAGCCCTCAAATCTCTGCTCTCATGACATTCTCCACCACTGACTTCACCATGAACCGACAAAGAAAATGTCCAATGATGGTAATAGGCAACAGAGCTTTGCAACGCTCCCTCTGAAACCAAACGGTCAGAAAATGTACGGGTGCGCACGACCGAATCCCATCCGACTAGCATTCTCCAGACATGAGCGTCCATGGAAGATCGCCAGCGGAGCATTCCAGAACCCGACAATCCTCATAGATCAGCAACGGCACGCAACCACCAGTTCTTTGTCTTTGCGCATGAGAAACCAAGGGCCACCGCCATTATTCTCGAGACTCGCAAGCCCCCACGCTACCATCCTCCTCTAGCACGATGACAACACAAAGAAGCAACAAGAAAGCTGAGTCGAAGGGGACGAACCCCCCGCAACAGCAGCCCTACCGGGATCCAACAGCGTGGAACATGACCCAAGGCCTAGATCTCAGCCCGTCGGAAACCCAGATCGCCGCCGCCAGTGACCACTGCCACTACCGGCAGCCACCATGGCGACGCCTTGCCACCTCTACGTTGCCGCCCCGCCGGAGAACTCAAGCCCATGTCGACAAGCCGCGCCGCGCAGTGCACTCCGCCACCGCCGCGTAACCCCCCACGCGGCATGGCCGAGGCCACCTCTCCAGCCCACCGTCGTTTGATGGGGTGGGCGCCACCACCACCGCCGTCGCCCGGCGGCCGCTGCTTGCAGATCAGCGTCAAGAGGAGGGATTGGAGGGAGGGTCCTCTGGAGCCGCCAGGGAGGGAGGCGGCCCGGGAGGAGGGTTTCCGTGAGGTCAAGGAAAGTTTACATTGCGGCGATTGATGACTAGAAGGCTTGAAAGTGGAAGCGAGATTTTCTTGTGGAAGGAAATCGTACGTCGACCTTATTATTGAGCAAGCGGTCGGACATACATGAAGATAGAGCCTGCAAGAGACATTCAGCGTGACTCAAGTCCCGATCTTCTGCGCAAAACCAGCTGTCAAGCTTCTCCATCATGGACGGATCTAGAATTAAGCTAACCCTAATGTACCATGTTTAAGTTTCCTTGATGCACCATGCTTAAGTCTAGTAAGATGAAAAATGTTTTTCGACACTGATATGCCCCCTGTGCATCAGGGTGAGCCCAAGTAGCTCCGCCACTCGTGGGTGCCCGGCACTCGTTGCTCCACGTGTACCTCCTGACAATGAGCACTTGCCCCTTCAGTTCTAGATCGTTTACTGACCTTCCCAAACGCCCCATCATCCGCCTCTTCAGCATGGCTTCGAGTTCAGACTCGGTCACGTTCTATTACCTGGTCATCTATGGATTGATCAGTCGGACAAACTTATGTATATGCAGCTTATGTCACAGATCGTAATTTAAAAGAAGGTACAGTTCTGATGCTTGAAACGGTCATATTCGGCTATTTGCCTGTCAGAACCAGGCAATGCAGCTTATGTCACAGGTCGTTTTTTATTTTTGGAATGGGGAAAAAGTATGTCACAGATCGGAAAAAAAAACGTAGTAACAAAAAATTGTGCAGTTTTTTTATAGAGAAAAAAGTAATACTTGAAAAAGTCGTATTGCGCGATCAGGATACAGTGGGCACGCACTTGAGGACCCAGGCAATGCCCTTCCCGTCCTCCATGTGAACAGGATTGATTCTTCGCGGCAAGACGAGATCGAGCTGGATGGCAGGTACAACAAGTTGGCACCCAGAATGTCGTTGGCACCCACGAAGAAAGAGATAGTAGTACAGGGTGACACGTCTCGTGGTCTGTGGCACAGCTTGTGCTTGCTGCTTCCTGCTCTAAAAAAAAAGATCATCACAGTTGGGCAAAGCCTCCTTGCATGATCCAGACAGAGCAGATTCGGATCCCGTGAGAGGATGAGAGAAGTTGGGCAAGAAAACTATCAGACATGTAAAAGACTGGCAAAGACGCATCAACATAGGCACATGATTTGGGGTTTGGCAGCCATCGATCAGTGCTTCCCAAAACGTACAGTTGGGCAAGCAAAACGGAACAGTGAAACAACGGCGTCCGTTCACTGGGAGATTTCACGATAATATATGATAAAGCATCCACACGATCTGACGAGGTCGGTCTGGAATCATATTGAAGTGCTCGTTCTCTCGACGGAACAGCTGGGGGCTAGATATTCATATATTCGATTCCACTCTTTCTTCTGATGTACACACAGCTGTAAGCAAAGGAATAAGATAACCATATGGAAGCCGGGCAGTTGGCTGAGCAGACATGTATTGCTGAGAAAAACAAGTTGATGGAATCAAAGATAACACTGAGTGGACAGCACTCCGGATCCAGACACTAACATGCTTTACACTGCCGCTACGAGATAATGGAATTACAAAAAACTGATAGAAGCACAGTCCAAAATCAACTAATTATAAGTTCGTACTTAAGGCAAGACGGCATGGAGCACAGTCCAAAACATGCATGGCACACCTCTACTACAACGACAAGTGGAGTACATATTCGTCATGTCAAAAGGCATAATACCTTGTTCTGAGAATAATAAAAAGACGATACAGAGTCGACCACCAGGATTTGAAAATTGACATTACATGGAGGCGACAAAAAGGGATAAGGTCGTGCACATCACTTTCTCATGCAGTATTACGTGTTGGGTCAATAGCACGTAGCAGTGGTGGTACAATACAAGCCAATAAGCATATAGAGTCATTACAACACTGGAGAGAAAAAATCAAGGCAAGACAGAAATATCTACTAATATGAAACAATTCTCTGACTTCCGAAACATAACTGGCGAAGAGCAGACTCATGAAAATATGCTGAATGAATAAATTAGGCCCAGAGGATGACAAGATGAGCCAGTTTTTACCTCACCGGCCCTTGGGGTTCATGATCTGTGAGAAGACGGCGCTAGGCGTCAGCCCATCAGAGTCGATGCTCGCAACGCTTTGGTCACCCATGCTGATGGAAGTGGTTGTGGTCGTAGTGGTGCTTGAATCGATCGACGGGTCATTGGGGTCCTTCTTTCCAACCATCACGAGGGGAGTGCCCTCATCTGACATCCCACAGCCAATGCTTCCGCTCTCCTCCGCGCTTTCCTGCATCTGAAGGGCAAACTCCAAGTTCCAAAGCACATCTCCCATCGAAGGGCGCTCGATGCCATTATCAGCGACACACTTCTCGGCTGTCTCAGCAAACTTCTTGAAGCACTGTGGAACAATTTTTCCCTTTAGGTAGGGATCAACAATCTGGTCGAGAATTCCCTTCTTCTGGCAGTGCAATGCCCACTCTGCCAAGCTAACTTCTTCCTTTGCAAGAGTGGGGTTCAAAGCAGGCCGAGCACAAAGGACCTCAAACAATACAACACCAAACGAATAGACATCAGATTTCTCAGTGAGCTGCTGCCTGCGGAAGTACTCGGGATCTAGGTAACCAAAACTGCCCTTCACAACTGTGCTCACGTGTGTGTGATCCATTGACGGCCCAGTCTTGGACAGACCAAAATCAGAAACCTTGGCTACCCATTTCTCATCCAGGAGGATGTTCGTCGTCTTCACATCACGGTGGATAATGGTGTGCTTTGCACCGGTGTGTAGGTAGTGAAGCCCACGAGCTGCACCAATGCAGATCTCCAAACGCTGCCTCCAGCTAAGCGGCGCGTTCTGGGTCTTGTACAGGTGCTCACGCAGAGTTCCATGAGCCATGTAGTCATAGACCAGGATCATCTCATTCTTCTCCTCACAGTAACCAATCAGCGACACGAGATGACGGTGGCGGAGCTTTGACAGCATCTCAATCTCAGTCTGGAACTCATGTATACCCTGCTCAGACAAGGGGTTGCCACGCTTGATAGCCACCTTAGTTGTGCCCCCATCGATCTCTCCATTGTAAACTTTGCCAAACCCACCAACACCAAGGATCCGTGACTCGTCAAAGTTTTTTGTTGCAGCCTTGATCTCAGCAAAAGAGAAATGTCGGCACAGGTTGGATGGCAAAGATGAAGCATAACTCCCCGTTGCGTGTGACTTGGCTGAGCTTGAAGTGTGTGAATTGCCATATAGCGACAAAGGCAGCCAACCAGAATGTCCATCACTCATGCCGGCAGCCTTTGCCGCTCTCCTCCGGCGCTTGCAGATGAAGCAGCAATATGCTAGCGCAAGCACTGCCAAACCTCCAATTACTCCACCAACAATAGGCCCGACCAGTGATTTCTTCTTCCCTGGTGTGTTATCCCTTGGCTCAACAACTGGGACAGGGTTGAGCCCCACGAGGCTCCCATTATTAAGTTGCAGCTTGAACACCTCCAACCCATTGAGAATAACGTCAAAGTACTGTGGCTTAGTCTCTTGATCCGGATGGAGAGCCACCCAGAAATCCATAGTCCCGGAACCAACAGTGTTCACCACATAGTCCTTGTAGACTGGACTGCCAATACCATTGGGTAATGCCCACCCGATCACATCAGCACCTTGCACGGCAGTCTGGTTGTTGATGAAAATGTTGAACACCCGCTGATTTATCTTAGTAATTGGGGACTGTATCTCGCAGAAATGGAGCCTCACGAGGTAATTGAACCCAGCATCCACCTGCATTATCCAAGTGAGATTGTATGCCAAGTTTACAGCCTTGTCTGGCCCCATGGATCGGGCCGTGGCATAGACATCCTGAGGTGCCACATATCCTGGCACGTTGTCAGGGTAGGAGATGGTGACATTGGGATCGTTCTGGTACGATACCCCGGCCCCTGCACCGTAAATGTAAGGCGTGTCATCGTCCCATGACCGGTACCCGCCGGTGTCCTTGGAGGGGGAGATCGCCTGGCCTCCGACGTTGAGCCGGTACATGGTCTGGAGAGCAGTACCAGGATCCATGGTGAAGGGCTGGTTGTTGCCGTCACCTGTGACTGTGAGCGGGGTGGAGATGTCGAAGAGATCAGGGGAGGAGACGACCTCGATGCCATTGACGAAGGCATAGGCGTTGGGGTGGCCCTTCTCCGGGGTGAAGGTGAGGTCGAGGGTCGGGCCGGTGACGTTGACGGAGAACTCGCGTATGAGGTAGGCGAAGTTGAGCGCGGTGGCGGTCTGGTAGGCGCTGAAGTTGGAGAGGAGCGTGACCTTGGCGGCCGGGACGGAGACGGAGAAGAGGGCGTCGGCGGCGTTGCGGCTGGAGTAGTTGGCCGGGTAGAAGTGCAGCCTGAGGAACTTGCGGCCGGGGCCGAGCGGGAAGGAGTAGGTGAAGGGCGCCGCGGAGACCCGCGCGGTGAGGTACGGCACCTGCGGCACCGAGGGGTCCTGCGAACCCGCGTTGGCGGAGGCGAGGTTCGCCGGCGCGTACTTTGACCCGGCGTCGCCGTCCCACTCCCGGCCGTCCGTGTCGTTCCCCTTGCCCGTGGCGCCGCAGTCGAGCAGGATGTCGTCCCGCGGCACGAACGGGGCCCCCGCAGAGGGCGCGGGGGCGGTCGGGTTACTCCCTCCCTGCGCCGACGCCGCGGGGACAAGCGCGGCGCAAGCAGCGGCGGCCACGAGCAGCAGGAGCGCACATCTCGGGACTCCCCTCATGGTGTGCGTCAGCTGTAGCTTGCGTTTCCTCGCGGCTCACAGATCGCCCATCAAACAGCTCTCCCGGCGCCGATCTGGGGCGGATTTGCGCGCGGACGGGAGGAGCGGCGCGCTGCGCGTGGCGGCGGAGGCGAGATTTGAGGTGGGGAGGGGAAAGTGGCGGCTGCGGTGGTGGAGGTGGAGGAGGAGAGAAGGGAGTGGCGTTAAGGAAGAAGGGGAGAGAGGTTTCGGGATTACGGGCGCGGCATTAAGTGGAAAGGGAGGCCAGCAACGGCAACGGCGACCTACTCCGCTCAACTCTACTGCGCTTGCCTTGCCTGTTTACCGCCGAGGTAGCGTGCGTGTGTCACTGATGGGGGCTTCCTGTGTCCCGCTGAGCGGTGGGGCCGCGGAAGTGACGGGCCCGGCATAGCAGTGTAACAGATACCACGAGCGGTGTGGTTGACGGTGGTGGGAGGTGGAGAACAGCTCACACTGTCGCTCTCTGCAGCGCGTCCCGTTTCGGTATTTTTATCCATTTCCCGTTTTCCGCCGGACCTTTTTCGGTGACGCGGTGGTGGGAATCGCGGCCATGTGCGGGGGAGGGACGTGGAACCCACCTGTCACTCACCGTTGCCAGCCGTGCTGGTACCGAAGACGACGCGGGATTGTGTGTGGTCAGGTCATGTAATGTGGACAGGCCATAGATTCGTGTGTTGTTAGCACCGGGACGCGACTGCTAGCGGGCCCATAAGTCAGGGACTGCGGCTGGGGTCAGTGGTAGAGAAAAGCGGGTGGCCAGCCAGGCCGCTGCTGAGGCTGCAGCTGCTGCCGCCAAATGCAAGCTGTGAGCCAGCAAACTCGGAATAGGCACACAACGAGGGCCCACCAGCTCTGATTATTCATCGTCCCGTATCGGTCGGCGCAATCAGGGCCGTCCAGGAGGGCGACGCGGCGCGAGAGAGAGAGGAGGCGACGGAGCGGGCCCCGCTAACATGCAGCGGAGTTAGGGAATCGTGACGCGCACCGTCTGAGGAGAGGAGAGGAGAAAGAGAGCCGGGTCGCTTTGACCTGCGCGGCTCCGCCTGAGCGGCGCGCCCCTATCAGACTGGCAAATGGAACTGTGTTGTTGGGCCGGCCCTAAAGCGCCGAGTTAAAAAAAAAAATCAAAATTCCACCAATCTATTAATAATCATTAAATAATCTAAAAAGTACTAATAAAAATTATAAATAGATTATTGGGCCACCTAGCAACGACTACAAACATAACGCGAGCCGAATCCGCACTGTCGTCATTGCCCCTCCATCACCGAAGCCGGCAAAACTTGTCGTAGTAGAGCTTGTTCTAGTAGACAGACGGGAAGTCGTCGTACTAAAGCCACAATATACCATCGCATTAGGGCAGCAACATCACCAATGATGACATCCGTAGATCGGAACAGGCTCATCTAAAAACAAACCGACGATCACGAAAACAGACAGAATTCTAGGAGATCTGCCGGACAAACGATTACATGCGCCCTCCGTTACCTCTAGATGCACCATCGGAGTGAGGATAGAGCTAAGAGGATTTTATTATGACTTCAGGATATAGCTGTCACCTCAACATCCCCAAAAAGACACTGAAAAACAGACGAAACAAAGAACGAAAAAACTCCCACAAGCAAGAGGCCATGGTCGACCACACCTCCAAGACCTATAGCCACCAGAGACAGGCGATGTCGCCGGCAAGGGGTGTGAAATCCTATATGGGATTTCCCCCTCCCAGCCGGACTTGAAGAAAATTAAGGCTTCGTTCGGTTTGCTGGGTATCATTCCCTGCAGGGAACCAGTCCCCACGTGGATTGAGTGATCCCCCCATGTCACCCAAACCCCCAGTACCCCCCCCCCCCCTCCCTCCCCGTTAATTCCACCAATTCTCACGGGGCTTTGTCTTGTTCGGTTAATCCCTAGAGTGGAAGATGACAAAAGGAATATTTGAGCGGTACGCATACCAATACTGTATCAACCTCTCAAAAGTTCACAATTAGACACCATTTTCTTGGCATATCATATGTATAAATCAATATCCATCTATAAAATTACAACATAAAGTTACCACATATCTGTATCTGCTCGCAAGCAATCAACTTTGAACTATAACCTACACTTCATCATCTGCACCACCTCTGGAACAAAAATGTATCAAGTACAAGAACTTGTTCTTATCAAATACAACCAACTGCAAGGATATACATGACAACCTTTTAGTTTCTAGGTCCGTAGAGGATGACAGACAGTTGTCGCGACTCGTAAGGAGCCCACGAACAGAAGCTGAATGCATAAGAAAAGAAGATGCACAAAGGTGACATTCCTCAAAATCTCTTGTAATTGCAACACACGACCTTAACCAACAGCACTAGATACCATATCAGGGAACAACAAGATAAGTTAACCATACCAAGGCTACACCTCAAGCATCAAATTCCTACAAAGATTTTACAACCGTTATACATGAGAAGGCAAGCATGTGAAACTAAGACCTCCATGACAGTTCAAGGATTTAGTCATTTAGCTTCACAAGTGTGGGGATTCTTAGCATAAGAAAATGAAACCATGGAGGCCTCGTTTAGCAACATCATAAGGATTTAGTCATTTAGCTTCACAGGTGTGGGCATTCTTAGCTTTTCTATCAGTTCAGAACAGGACAAGGACTATTGTTGAGAAGATTAGAAATGGCAAACCTTTCAGAATGTCCAGTAGAGCAACTTCATATTTGTTGACAGTAGATGCTCTAGGCAAAAGAAAACTTATGTCCTGAGGTACAACATCTGTCTAAGTTATTAATTTTGATGGGCACATCTACTGCTCGGTTTTTTCTTACAGTCACACATAAATTTGAAGATGGCAACAACATTGTACTGGCATAGAGCATATTATCTAAAAAGAGACGACATCTTTGGAGCAAACAAAATTACCACCGCAATCTACTACTAATCTTTGCTATGTGTTCTAGAGCACATATTTATTTTGTCCTTGGCTGATGCACATATTTAGAATATATAATTAGCTAGTACCGTGGAATGCAAAGTTATTAGATCAATGTTTTTACCATATGAGGCTAGTATTACAGAATGCAAAGGACTATACTGCTAAATCCTACAGGCATTTTTTAAGTAACAATGCAGCCATGCAGGAAAGGTTTTCATATATTTTTTAAGCAACAGTGCAGAAATATTTGTCATCTACACATATTCAGACAAACCATTCCAAAAAAGGCTAATTTAACTACTCTCTCCCACCCAATATAATTGTCGCAGGTTTAGACAAAACTTTATTGGATGGAGTTTTTGTGCTTCCTCGGAATGAATCTGGTGGCATTAGCTAAGAGACGTGACTTGTCTTCGGTGAATACAAGAATAAAGGTCTATTTGAGACTGCATTTCCTACAAAGACTTCAGGACCGACATAACTGCTAGATGACTTGTTTAGATTGCACAAATACAAAGATGACTGAATATTACAAGAGCATAAATGAACAACATACGAAACTGAAGCTTGCTATCCATTACATGTACACCTACGTTTCCTGATTATGTTTAGTGCCAGTTAGTTAGTTAAAGAAAATATTTTCATCAACTAATCCTCATCACAGCTGCAGCTCATCATGCATAACAATAGGCACAGTCCAAAAAAGAACAGTGATTCGATACGGAATTATCATTCTTAGCATACAAAATTGAACCTATGGACAGGTACCGTATTAACTTTCCTATCAGTTCAGAGAAGCAGGACTATTCCTACTGCTCAGAAATAGATTGGACAAAAGAATAGGCCCTCCAGACAAGGTACAGCTCCAACACTTTGTCTTAATACCATTCTGTAAAACATTGAGACGGTGTTTAATATAACACAAACCTACAATTTGAAATCAAGAAAGCCGGATTTCTTTTACACCAATAGACATATGGTAAGCCAACAAATTTGAAAAACAAACACCAACTGTACCGAGCCTTACTATGTCCTATACAGAAATTAAAAGTAATACCGCCTAATTGCTTACTAGTACTAACCATGCAGCAGTGCAAGGCTCCAAAAAAGGCACATGCCGCTTTCTACCTAGGAGAACAACCGCCGCTCGCCCGCCCGTGCCCCACAGCAAAGCGATGTTCCAAGAATCCATGGTACTGTACCAATAATCGCCTGCCCTAACCAGGGAGGTAGAGGGAAATGAAGAGGAGCAGGACAGGCTTACTGCTAGACCGTATCCGGCAGAGAAGCGGTTGGTGTGGCGCCGTGTTCACCGATTCGCGCCGCCGCCGTTCGTCTCTGGTTGTCTCGGGTCGGGGATGTTCACTGGAAGGATCGATTTGGATGGGGTGAAGGTGGAGGAGGAGATGAGGAGGACAGGAACGGATTCATGGGTGGAGGAGATGAGGCCGACGGGGGCGTCGGAGGGCGGGAGGAGACGGCGGCGGTAGCTTCACGGGAGAAACAGAGAGGGGTTGGGGGAGAGAGAGAGAGAGAGAGAGAGAGAGAGAAGGCGTAACCAATTCGGGGAAATGTTCCACTGGTCAAGACTCGATGATTTTTACCCCTGCAAAATGAACGGGTTTGGAGTGGAATTGGCTGAGGTAGGATCCCGACAGGGTTTAACCGAAGACGTCTTCCAGAACGTGCCGAGATAAAATACTGGCGACCACATCCCGGAAAATCCACGGGGTTCGATCCCGGCCAGGTAGGGATCAACCGAACAAAGCCTAAAAGGAAAGGGAAGAGCGCCGAGTTAATAATTAACTAAACGGCGTTTAGTACTCCGTATTATAAACCGAGACGCATCAGCAGGAGCTACGTGCAGTACACATCACTGCATTCATCTCTCAAAGCACAGTTAAAACGAAGCTTTGATCTGTCGATGTGATCGTGTTAGCCTGATGTTCCCATGTGCACGTGTTCGGTCAATTAAGTGCTTGCGCAATAGGTTCGCTCCCAGATAGAAGAACAAACGTACTATTCGTTATGGCATGGTGTTCGCACGTGCGCACCAGGTGTAACAAAACGGCACTGATTTTTTCAACACAGAAGAAAGCTTACAGTCGTACAGCGGCAAATCCTTGTCAGGTTATCACATAGCTCCACTGTTAGAAAAAGGCAAGGAACCAAAATTGGCTTAACCGTTGTCTCTGACGTTACAATTTAACATGAGCTCCCTAGATGAAAATAATTCGCAAAAGCAGAGGTACACACTTCTATGCTATAAATATATTGTCACTAGCTGAATGCAGACATAACTACCACCACTTCCTTTTCTCTGCGAGTGATTAACACCACAAAATACATCTCCAACCAGACTGGTACTGCATCGTTCTTGAGACGTCTGAAAAAAACATACCCTTCCACTTATCTCCGGGCCCGTTTCTGTTTCTTATCTTCTTCCCTGTATCTCTCACGCCTATCTTCCCTCTGTCGCTTCTTAGTTACCAGATCGGTCTTGGCTTTCTGCACCTCATGTGCTTTCTTCTGCAGCCCGCGCTTAAGTTTCTCCTTCCTCATCTGCAGAAATCAAGCGGATAATAAGCATTAAGCAGAACCACAACCCAAGTTAGAATATGCTGAATGCACATAACATGTCACCTTTTCATGCTTTATTTGTATTAACTGTTGAATAGCTGCACTCCTCTTCTTCTCCTCAGTATTCATGATCACTGGAATCTTGTCCGTGGTTGGTTTCTTACTCTTAGGTCTATCCTTCGGCTTAGAACCAAAAGGAAGTTTTTCCTGCAGTTTTTTAGGGATTTCTATAGAATTGAACTTCCGCGCTTTCCGCTCAATATCCTGCCAAGCAGACGTGACAATAAGTGAGAGATGGTAAAAAAGGACACCAAGAGCAACAAGGGTTTTCGAAGAAAAAAATTCAGAACCTTGTAAACAGAGTCTTTGTTGTGTGGAATAGATAAGTTGTTCGCCCTCCGCAACTCAGCCACAGTTCTCATGCCTTGCCACATCTCACCTCGGGGTTGAAGAGAAGTGGTCACAAGATTACAGTAGGTGGGAACTTCAACGTTGACCCAAGCACGCATGAAGACAATGTCACTCATAAGAACTTTGTCCTCAAAAGTGCACCTCGCAATACCGTCTGTACTTTCTCCTTTTCGCTTTAGGGCATCTCCAGGTTCGATCTTTGCTGCCTGCAATTCAAGATTATTTAGTGTGTGCAGTTTGAATATCTGAATTGCCCAAAAAATCACAAATTCTTCAGCTTCCAGATTTCTCAAAATCCAGATTGAGCTTCAACTTTCCTCTCCATTAACACCTAAAAGAAACTAATGTGCTCAAACAGAATCAAAAGAAGATTCTGTTCAATTAGCAACCGTATATTGATGGGGAGCCTACATATCGCATGTCCTTTGCCTTTATTATTTATCAAAATCCAAAAAGACACAATATTATAGTCTAAGTATCCAACATTATATGTGTTTGCACATAAATTGAGGCATACGACAAAGATTTGCATAAAACACCGTGTTACTGCCCACCTTTTTAGCCTCTACTTCTGCTCATCCATTACTAAAAGTAACTCAAATCTATGTGTATGTACAAGAGAAGGATAAAAGGTACGGAGCACATACTACTCCAACCTGTCCCTTGGCATTGCCAAACATCCTTCTCAAGCTACCAAAAACCATAATTAAGGAGATTAAACAGATGGCAGGGTGTGTTTTTTAACTGAAAAGTGTTTTAATGTCTTGACGTATTTTCCGAGGATCTGCATAGCTGTCTACTTCCATTGGCATCCCTGAAAGGCTAGAAGGTTCTAGTCATTCATTTACTTCTAATTTGTAAAGACAGTGTAATGATATAAGAATGTTCAGAAAATGAGCACGCATAAAACCAGATGACTAGATTCATCAAATCTTAAAATGTTATAAATTACTGAAGCGCATGTCCAAGCAAGTTCTTTAATGTATTACCTTTTTAACTTGTCCTCGAATTCCACTTACTGTCCGAATGGCTGCACCTTCAAACCTAGCAACCTCTAAATCAGATGTGAACATCCCTTTAACTAGTGCAGTTTTCTTAAATATCTTGCATGGTGCCCCTGTGAGCTTGATCTTCTTCATAATTCGGGCAGTATTGTTGAATTCCTGAACCCAGCCAGTTGCAGTTATTCTAAATGGTACCTGGGCGAGTGTGCAAGCATTGTTGGATAGCTTATTAGTGAATATACTAATATGACTATTTAAAAAATGAAATTACAACCTAGTATTAAGTAGTGCAAAATGAGATTCAAAGATGCACATTAAAATGGCATTTAATAATATTTATCGAAGATATTCATCCACTAAAATGATGCTCACTCCTGACTATCTTTCCATGGCTTCAATAGTACCTAGCTTCTTCAGAGAAATGGAAGTATGAAACATAAAGAAAAAATGAAGTCAAGGACACAAGTTAGTGTCTTGGCAACACGACATCTGAAGATTCCATTTGACTTTGATGTGATCTGTGAAAGTAGATTGTTTTATATATCATCACTTGGTTTCTGCAGCTGTGATTGCCTTTGGTTTGATCACCACGGTCACTTAAATTTAAATATACTAAAAAGAATCCGTAAAACAGCCAAGAAAATGTGGTTGTTGGAAAGCCATATCGACATGCGAGGGGGGTTTACATGTGCTGGAGGAGAATAACAATTTTTAGGAAATGTTATGGTTTTTCTTCTTATTTAACACTAACATCCATTGACTGGTGTGAACTCATCACTGAATGTACCTTATTGCTGGAAAGATTCTGGACTGCTAGTACACCGCTTTTTGGTGGAGCAAGTGGCCCCCAAAACATAGCAAAGCAATGCATATGCTCAGGTGTGTACTTGAGCATGCGGTGTCGGCCATTTCGATCCTCTATTGCATAAACAGGTGTTGTTTGGAAACGTCTCCAACCAATAGAGACAACAATTGGGTCTTTTGTCTTCAGCACTTTCCTATGCCACCTGTGGCGCTTCAAGCTAACCTGTATCAGCAACAAAAACAATATATGTGAAACTGTGGACCACTGACAAAGTGATAGAAAATTAGAAACGATCATGTGAATCATCATAATATTCAGAAACTACAATATTAACAACACATCAACCCATGCAACTGTGTGTTAGCTGAAAACTGGGCTGTGTTATTAAGCACCATATAAAAATCTACGGAATAGACGTGGTTGAATCCGGGTGAAAAACACGTGGAACTATGTTCCGGAGTTTTCAAAATTCTCAAAAATACACACTAAGAAAACAAATTCAGCCACTCCCTCCGGTTCATATTAATGGCCTCAACTTTGTCTAGATACGAATGCATCTAGTCTAAATACTTAACTAGATACATACGAATCTAGATAAAGTTGAGGCCATTAATATGGACCAGAGGGAGTATAACAAAAGCGAAGAACAGTAAAACATCACTAATCATGCTGATTTTTTAGCATCTCCCAAATGAATATGAACTTGAAATTTCATATATGAATAGAACATCGCCCTTCTACCATGCTACATTTTTTAAGAAATATCGTAAAACATTTACACGTTCTCTGCAGAGTGTTGACCATAACTTGGTTTCCACCTGATATTTTCTCAAAAATCTAATAACTGGGAATGCAGTGTACCATTACAAACTGAATTAATTCTAACATATACTGTACATTTGACTAATTGCCATTATACCCTAGACGACCAAATAATGCAAGGCCCAAAAGCTCCATGTAACATTATTTTTTACTTAAATAGAGTATTGGTACTTCCTGAATTATACTCTTCACATATGCAATCATGACATGTTTCCATTGTCTAAATCAATTCCTTAACTTGCTGATTACAAAAATTGGGAGTAAATACAAATTGGCTCACCTGCATATATCCAGTGTTCTCCTCACCAAGGCCAATACCTCCAACAAGGATGGGGTGGCAAGGATCAAAATGCTCAACTAGCTCAAACGGCACACCATGTACCTCTAATCTGACGTAAGTACCAGTCCTAAATCCTTCAATTTCTACTCGGGTATCTTCATCTAGATCATTGAGTTCAGATATATTAATTTGCTTGCGCAACTCCATTTCCTCCTTCAACTGATAAGGTACAAAAGCGAAGATATTAATACTTAGGATCTGATAAAAAACTTTCAAAGAAGCAGCGAGCAGGGACTGTTAGGGCATACTTTGTCAAAATAGCCCCCTCCTTCAGACTGGTCTCTTTTGGATTTCTTCTTATCATTATCAACTTCCTCACCAGAGAGCTCGGATCCATCATATGTAGCTTTCAGTCAAGGAATCAAACGAGAAAAAATAGTCATGTAATTCTAAATCTAAAAAACAGCAAGTTCAAGTAATTAAACGACGTAAACACTCTTCCCAGTTTAAGAGGCAAGCAAAAGGGGCCAAAGAGAAATAGAGAAGGAAGAGATGATCATGTATGAAGGATATTCTGAATCAAATTTTGCTCTAAGTGCAAGCTTCTTGAGTCGTAGTTCTTCAACTTTTAGTTCATCTTCTTTGTGAAGACCTGGCTTCCCTGCTGTGTTTTCATTGACCTGGCTCTTGTGTACCTCACCAGTTTCCAGATCTTCAAAATCACCATCGATTTCTTCATCACCCTCTCCGTTTTCATCTATCTCACGTCCTCTTAGAGAAGCTTTTGACCAATCTCCAGTCACAAAACGGTCCCGGATGCTTTCGACGAGATCTCCATCAGACCAATCACGTAGTTCCACTTTGAAAAATTTAGAGTAATCCTCAGCGTCGATATCATCAAAGCTTGGTAATTCACTCTTTGCTTGCTGTGAATCGCAAAAACAAAGTCATGTATTGCCTCACCAATAAAAGTAGCATGGTACACAAAACTTTGTGCACCTATAACTTGTCAGGTAGTCCTAGCAAAACAGAGAAAAAATACTCACAGGAACATATATTAGCACTGCGTTCCTTTACGAAAACTGCGATAAGGGGGCTATAACAATAGTGCGGTTAGACACATAGATTTTCTTTGCCGCCAGCATACAGATGGAATAGTATAATTTGGAACAACAAGGGTTTGGTAAGCTTCTATTAACCTTTTTCTTAACCAATAAATTTACAAATGGCATGGCATAGCTAATAAGCTGTCAAACCAAAGGTAGCAGACAACTTACACTAGAAAGACAGGATAAGTTGTCTGTCATAAATCATCCTGCATGCAACACAAGTTTACCTTCTTTTGTCCTTTCGGTATGAAAAATTCTTCATCTGAGCTATCTTCTCCATTGTTGGCATTGTCTAGCTCCGTTGAAGGTTTCCCATATACAAGTTGCATTAGACTGGCACTCCGTCTGGACAGTGTTCTAGCAAGTAAGGATTTTTTCCACTTCGAAGTGTTTTCAGCTCCATCATCTAGAATAACAAAGGTTAGAATTAATATGTCAAAACGAAATACTGACAAGTGCCTCGTTCCCAAGTAATTAGTTCAGCAAGGAAATTAGCATAATTAATCTCCATGCGCTCACTGGGTGCAGGTGGTAAGATATCTAGGACACTATGAAATTGGTACCTGAATCAATAGCTTCTTCGCTATCATCTGATGATAAAGAACCTTCAGATAGGTGTTCATCGCCAGAATCTTCATTATAAGTATCATCTTCATCAGAATCCTGCAAGTTAAATCAAGGTTAAAATAATTGTAAAGCTTCAAACAAAAATAGGTAGTGTGTTCATGCCCAAGAAGATGCCACTTTTGCTCTTGATCATACAGATCTCTTAACCTGGATAGTCCAAGTTAGGAACAGCTATTACCACCCTATGGTCCTATAGGCCATAGGTTTCTTGGATTAAATCTCGCGAATGAATGCATGTTTACAACTATTTTTAAACATAAAGCAATGGTGTAAAAGGATCATAAGCATAGTGCCTAGCAAAACAAGATAAAAGAAAGCTATTCATTGATGCTAAGGGAAAATGATAAACCTCATCATCATCATTATCATCTTGAAACTTAGCTGATATAGCTTTTCGCCTTATTCTTCCATTGAAATCTTCCACTTTTTCTCTCAAGTCAACACCATGATCACTTAGCTGAATGTCATCAGAATCGTCCCCTTCACTATCACTAGAGCACTCAGAATAAGATTGGCCATTCCTCTCCAAGGTGTCAGCATCACTGGTGTTATTACCACCTACTTGCTCCAAAATGGTAGTACCTTCCTGGTCAATCTCTCTTGAAGAGTTATTGCCCGTCATGTCACTGTCTTCGGATTGAGCAGCAGGTCGTCTGCCGAATAAATTTATAAAACTCTGATCCAACTTCTCATCAAGGGAGTATTTGGTCTTCTGAAGAGTTTTTACTAGATCCACGCCAACATCATTACCTTTCCCTGTAGCATGACAAGTCAGCAACCCAGCAAACAATTAAGATTAGCATGAATATGTAAGAAAACTTTAGAGTTAATAAGTTCAAATAAATAAAAGCCACTCATGATGAACATGCTTTCAGAAGCTTTATAATAGTTATAAGGCACTCCACCTCTGACGCACACACCAATTACAAGAAATCAATGTAAAACTAATAGCAATGGTGTGCACCAATATGGAACCATAAAAATACGACAGTGGCACAAATAATTGGTCCACCGGCAGAAGTTTCTCTACTAAGATATTTTTTCCAGGCACATGCAGCAATTTCCAGCAGCCAGCAGCCAGCCTCAGTTTACAATCTAGCATCAGGAACATTTAAAGCCAAACCATTATTTAAACGAAATGCCAGGTCAGCAACACGATATCAGTAGTTAATTGAGTTTCCCGCATGGCACCCTAAATTCCTAATATCGAATCAAAGCATGTTCATGCATTGGCACTTCTAACAATATCATCCAGAACAAGCATACTTCGAGAAACTTCAATAGCAATAAGTACAGTGGAGGGTGGCGACGTGAGGTATTCATAGTTCAAAACTGAACGCAGTTTATCAGTACCTTTTTTCCTAGATGCATCATTGTCGTCAGTGTTTGAAAACTGAACAAGATGATCATTGATATTGATATATACTGCGTCTTTGTCATACAGGAGATCACCAAGACCAGACATAGGTGCATAGAACAGCTTCTCCTTGTCACGTAGTCCTCGCTTCTTTGCAGCTGATGGCAAAGGGCACGGATCAGCCAAACTTGTTACACCCGACAAGCTGAAATCACCTGCTCCTGTGATATGCACCTGCACAAATTAATGCATCTCTTAGCATCCAGAGAACTACAATAATGAAATCAGACATGAAAGAACAGAAATGAAGAACATTCAGATGCATCCTTCTAACTTCTAAGTGAGGTAACTTAAAGTCCAGATTTCTTTAAAGCTAAGGACTGAATACTGATGCACCTCCAAATTGTCTATGCAGGTTGGTTGTTTAGCTAAATTTCCTGTGCAATCATGCTCTATGTTTACGGCAGTTTCATACAAGTTCTAGCACTAGAAAATTTCCACTTTCCAGCCAAGAAGGTATTGGTCCCTTTAAAGAACACTTCCATCTTCACAAAAATCGTTAACGGTCTAGCCACCATAGTCATACTGCAAACGTAATCAACAATGCACAGGACATCACACGAGTAACCTAAGCAACATAATATGCGATTTTCCAGCTATAAGTCTAAAACTACCGCACAAAATACCCACCCACTTCAATCATCGTCACCTGAAAGTTAAAAGAGATTGTGGAGTATGTGCGTGCTGGTTTCTACTGTATACAAACCAAAAGTTTTAAATAGCCGGCTATAGCCACGCTGTGGCTATAGCCTCCCCAAAGACCTCCGGCTACGGCTAGGGCCTTCGAACGCTAAACAGGGAAATTGCCGCTATTAGCTCCGTAAACCCGCTATTAGCGCTAAAATCAGCCCAAAATTTTAGCCGCTATGCCTCCCGCTCGGGGGCCAATTTGGGCCAAACTATAATTTGCGCGGCCCAAAAGTTTCAGCAAAACGACCTGAGCAGTAGAGCCCCTAACCCTAGCAGTACTTCCCCTTTCCCTAGCAGTACTTCCCCTTTCCCTTCTCTCCGGTCGCCCTCGCTCCCGCTCCCTGGCCGCACTAGATCTTTCTTCCGGACACTCCCTGGCTGCGCTAGGTCGATCTTTGGCTGCCCTCGCTCCCGCTCGGCCGCAACGCAGGCTGCACGCGGCGGATGCGCTAGTTGCTGCTCGGCGGCGACCCAGGCTGCACGCGGCGGATGCTCTAACTTCCCCTCGGTGGTGATCTAGGCAGGCTGCACACGGACAACTTCCCTACTCCTACTGCTGGATCAGATCAAGGCATCAAGCACCATATCTCCAGTCTGCAACGATGTCAGGTAATTCTCTCTAAGAACTCTCTGATCTCTCTGGTAGTTTCCTCTCTAAGAACAACTGGGTAGGTTAATTTGAAACTGGTAGTTTCCTCTCTGGTAGTTTCCAAATTGTTTTGACTATGATTATTCGAATCCAATTATTTGTGTGAGAGACAATTGAGAGAGAGCAACGAGTGACGAGAGAGATCAATCGATGGCTGTACGTGCGTGCTTTCTGCTTGCTACTGGATGCTGCTACATGCGAGAGAGAGCAAGGAGTGAGCGAGAGAGAACTGCCGCCAATTGCTGCTTGCTACTGGATGCTGCTACGTGCATGCTAGCAGCTGCCAAGTATAGACTGTATAGCACTGTATAGTAGATGTTTTGGACTGTTTTATTAACTTTTGCTTGCATATTTTTCTTGGAAGCGTTTAACTTTTTAGATGGCCAAGTAGACTGTATAGTTGATGACCAAGTATAGACTGTATAGTAGATGTTTTGGACTGTTTTATTAACTTCTGCTTGCATTTTTTGTTCTGTAGGTGCTGGTACATCAAGCACTGCCTCGGTAGTACAACCTCCACTAGCTCCTGTTGCCCCAGATGATCCTGCTTGGAAGTATGGTTCTCTTCCAGATCTGACCAAAAAGAATGCCCTCAAGTGTAATTTCTGCGACAAGATATGCACTAATGGTGTTACAAGGCTAAAGTTCCACCTTGCTTGCATTAAAGGATTCAATGTGAAACCTTGCCTAAAGGTTCCTACTGATGTCAAGCAAGAAACGGTGGCTTTCCTCATAGCGAGTAATGATGCAAAAGAGCAGAAAGTTGAAGCATTGGAAAAGTTGAAAGGAAAGATTAACTTGGATCACTCGGAGGGAGAAGAAACTGATGAAGATTCTGGCAATACAGTTATAGTGCTCAAGACAAAACCAAAGTCCAACAGAAGTAGCTTCAAGGGTGGATCAATTGAGCAGTTCTACAAGTCAAGTAGTATAGAAGAATCTGTCAAGAAAAAAAGCCTTAGTGAAAAGACTCAAACACAACTGTCAACTCAAGAGAGAGAGTTGAAGAGGAATAGAGCTTGTGAGTACATATGTCAATTTTTCTATGAAGCTAGTATCCCACATAATGCTGTCACACTTCCTAGCTTTGCTTGTATGCTTGAGGCCATTGGACGTTTTGGCAAAGATTTGCGAGGGCCTAGTGCATATGAGATGAGTGGACCATTCTTGCAGAAAAGGAAGAAAAGAGTGGTGGATACATTCAAGGGCCATAGGGAAACATGGGAGCACACCGACTGCACAATCATGACTGATGAAAGGACAGATAGGAAGCGCAGGGGAGTAATGAACCTAGTTGTTCATAGTGCTCATGGTGTGCTATTCCTGAATTCAGTTGATTGCTCGGCTGTCAAAAAAGATGCCAGATACATATTTGAGCTTGTTGATGATTGCATAGAGAATATAGGGGCAAAAAAGGTTGTCCAAGTGGTGACTGACAATGCTAGTGTCAATATAGCAGCAGCAAGTCTATTGAAAGCAAAAAGACCCCAAATATTTTGGAATGGTGCCCACACGATTGATCTCATGTTGGAGGACATGGGGAAGCTTCCACCGGTTGACAAGACAATTGCCCAAGCAAGGCAAGTGACTGTTCTTGTATGCTCATATAAGGGTGTTAGCTTTGATGAGGAGTATCCTTAAGAAAGACCTTGCGCGCTCAGGTGTTACAAGATTCGCCACAGCTTATCTCAACCTAAAAAGCTTGCAAGATAACAAGAATGGGCTGCAAAAACTATTCAGATCAGATGAGCTCACTGAAATGGGCTACTTAAAGAAGGACAAAGGGGAGAAAGCTCACAAAGTGGTGAAATCTGATGCCTTCTGGAAACGTGTTGAGATGGCTGTCAATTACTTTGAGCCAATGGCCAATGTGTTGAGAAGGATGGATAGTGATGTGCCAGCAATGGGGTTCTTCTATGGTTGCATGTTAGATGCAAAAAAGGAAATTTTGCTGAGGTTTGACAATGATGAGAGTGCCTGCAAATCTGTTCTGGATATCATTGACAAGCGGTGGGATAACAAGCTCAAGAAGCCGCTACATTTGGCTGGGTACTTTTTGAACCCCTATTACTACTATCCAAACAAAGTTCAAACTGAGACAGATGGAAAAATTAGAGCAGCTGTGATCACTTGCATTACAACCATGATTGAGAATGATGAAGAACAAGATAAGATGATTGAAGAACTCAAGCAATATCGAGGTAGGAAGGAATCTTTTGGAACGGACATTGCTGCAAGGCAGAGAAGAAACAAAAACTTTGATCCAGGCGAGTGCTTGTTGATTTGATCTCACTTCCCCTGCCATGTCCTTCTCTTTCTAATAACTAATAATATGTTCATGGCTTAATGCAGCAACATGGTGGTTGAATCATGGCACTAGCGCACCAAACCTGAAGAATTTAGCGGTAAAGATTCTTAGTTTGACGTGCAGCTCCTCAGCTTGTGAGAGAAATTTTTCAGCATTTGAACAAGTAAGAAAACTTGCAGCTGCTTATAAAATATGCATGTTGCAACATTGTACCCATTTGCATGTTGTAGCACTGTTCCCATCTCCATCTCATAGCATTGTACCCATTAGTACTCCAGTAGCATGTCCTTTATTGCAGATTATACATATGCTTCTCAAACTTGGTACTTCTAACACTTATATGGCTGTTGTTGGTTACTAAAATCTACATACACTACACAGGTGCATGCTGAAAAGCGCAGTGGGCTACTTAGTGATAGGCTTAGGGACCTTGTCTTTGTCAAAGTCAACTCACATTTGATTGATAAGAAAGAGAACAAGAGAAGAGACCCCATAGAGAAGATAGTCGAGGATGTTCTCGAAGATGATGGGAATGAGTTCATCACTGGGATTGTTCCTCAAGAGAATGTTCCAATTCAAGAGCAAGAACCTGATACTTCAACGCAACAACCAGAAGCATCAACATCGCAAGCCAAAGGAAAGAGACATAGACACGTTAAGAAGAAGAGGAAGAAGAGCATCCATTCTTTGCTTAATCTGTCCAAGAAGAAGCTGTGCTTTCTGATTCTTCTAATTCTTCATCTTCAGAAACAGAAGGTAATCAACCTCAAGATAATGACATGCTCTCTGATGCTTCAGCTCACTCGGACTCAGATTGATCTCATGAATGTCTTGTTGGTTAACTAAACATGTTGTCGCTTGCTGGAACTTGATGTTGTTGGTATGTAAGTATCTAAGTTGTGGGCAGAACTATGTCACGAACTTGATGTTGCTATATGCTACTTCCTATCCTTGGTTATGTAATATTGAACTATTTTCTTGAATTGCTACTAAATGTTGTATTATGTGGACTGATTACTGAACTATGTCAAAACTCCTGGTTATTTGTATCTCTTGTTTGTACCTCTTATGTGACTGTCAATAACTCGATATGTTTTCTCTCTCTGAATTATTGATATATGTATGGATATATGCTGCCCAGATTGCGAATTTTATCTTGATTTTTGTAACACCGCTAAATGGGCATAGCCCAGCTATAGCCTTTCCTAGCTGCTAGAAAAGACGCGGCTATTTGCAATAGCCGGCTATTTAAAACTTTGATGCAAACACATGGAAGTAACTAGGTTATGGCATAAGGCCTAGTAAGAGGTGTGTTGCAGGTCAGGAGTGCAACAAATCTGGTGCTGGATAAAGATTATGAAACAGAGCGCTTTGCAGGATTGGGGCGCTGGACTTCGACGAATGTTAGAACCTTGCAGAAATTTCTATGGATATTCACAATTTCATACGACTGAATGAAAGCGATGTGTATTATACTATTATTCAACTGGTGATAAAAGTTGAATTAGAATGATTGCTAGATAAACTAGACATGTTTTGTATGCAGAAATGTGGTGAAACAGATTGAGCAATGTCAAGTACAGGTGACAGAATTAGTGATATGAAGTGCATCCATCTAATTATTCTCAAACTAAAATAATATCGTGAAATTTTGTAGGTCCGCCAAAATTGATTCCACGCTTACTGCAAAATACGATCATGTTCTTTGCCTTGGGTTGTGAGCTATTTAACCAAGTTTAAATATGTACTATGTTGATGAGTTTATCTGTTAGTTCGAAATTATGGAGCAAAGTTAAAACAAGCTGAATAAACTGCCTGCTATGAAGTATAATGCTACTAATTCTTCCTCTGCTTCTGGTAAATCAAAGGGTAATCTTTCACATTCTGCCAATGAAGAAATTAGAAAACTAGAAACCTATAGGCTGACACCAAATATTCCATCCAAAAAACCATATTTTGACTGTGCTTCACCTATATCAGCTGTACTTAAACTGTTAGATAATCCATTTTTCGAATGATAAACAAAGGGGCACTGATCTATTCTTCATTTTTTTTAAATCGCCAAGTTACCCGTTGCATATTGGCACTTATCGAGTATAGAATAGATCTGCTTCTCTTTCTTCTATGAACAGAATTGGCTACCATTTGCTGGCACAAAGAAGCTAACCCCTAATTCATATCAAATCCAGTAAAGATGGGAGAAAAACAGATGTTTATGTTACCTTAGTCCCTGTTTTCATGTTGCATCCACGAAGGTAACCATATAGTGTTATTTTTCTGTCACATTTCCTGTTCAAGCGCACACTCTCCGGTGGGGTTACATCTTCGAATCTATCTGCTAATAAATAAGGATGTGCCATTCTCCAACTCAAAGGGATAGGCTTAATAACGGAGATAAATCTTGCAAGATTATGGACTTCTCTTTTTGTGTATCTGCACAGAAAAATATATGTCATAGAACTCATATATGCAAAATTGGTAAAATGGTAGCAAATCCGACAATACAAACTTGTATATCAAGGTTGATGTAACTCATATGCAAAATGGGTAAATGGTAGCACATGCATGACAATAAAAAAATTGTACATCAAGGTTAATGTACAACTGCAGCACAAAGCTGCAGTGTGTATAGAAGCCAACACGTAAAAAAATCTTCATAATATGGTGAGCACTGAGCTCAAAATGGCTTAAATGAAATTGCAGCCGATGAGCTGAGCATGGACCAAATATCCAGGCATTTAACTGCAGATTACGAGTCTAAAGAAAGAAGCACCAACTATACAGGAACTTACTTTCCGTGAATGAGACCAGACAGGTAGAATAGTTTTGCTCCCTCCTTTATCTCCGCCCAGAACCGATGCTTAAGTCGCTGCTTAGTTTTCCTAAGTTTCTTTACATCTTTAAATTGATCCAGATGTGTAAGCACCCCCATCACCTTGGGGAATCCATGGACTTGCATGATATTAAGGAACTCAAATGTATCCTGGATACAAGGGTTCATTTGTGTAGCATTAGTACAACGATGATAGAAAACATGCCCTGTTATCTTGGGTAAATGGCCCATCATTTTACATGCCCCATCAGGCCACAAGATCAATTGTAAAGTAAGATGGGGCATTTTTCCAAGGGCAAAGAAAGATGTGGCATTCTATCAAACCCCTCGTGATTAAAAAAAGCTCTTTGGTGCATTTAAATAAAAGCATATTTATGTCATCAATCCTAATGTTTGCTAAAAACCTTACTAGGCCTACATGGTAAGATAAGAATATTTGCAAGGATAGCAGCTTTTACAACATACCATTTCAAATCCATAGCTACCATCGATAAGCAACAGCGCAAGATCTGCTATTTTAGCAGCATCAATCATTCCATTGATATCACTTGGACACTCCAAGAACTGTACCCTCCTGCTTTTACCTGTGTTTAACAAATATACATAATCACAGTCTGCTCAATTTGAAGAACAGTATGCCCTGGTTTATAGTGTATAACCTGATACAACCGTGATGGGACCACGGACTTCTGACAAGTTCTGTTTAGTGTAGTGCTTTACTAGACATTTTATCAGCAGTGACTTCCCAACCTGATGAGTTTGAGGTAACGTAATGGTCAGAGAACAATACACAGGCATTATTTTCATGCAAGAGGAAGAGAGCATACCTGCGGAGGCCCTTGAACTACTACAACAAAGGGAGGTGGTTCACCAATTGAGCGATCCATAATTGGCACATGAAGACGGCGTTGTTCAATCTCTGCTGATCGAGACTGTAGACGCTTCGCCTTTGTTGCTGAACGGAAGGCAAAAGCCTGGGAGAAGGCATTACAGTCTAATTAAACAAAGGCTTCCAAAGCCAGATAGGAAATAGATTAAAGAAATGGTAAACCATCATTTATCGTGAAAGGGTATCTGCTCATAAATTGTGCTCGGTATCGGATGTTCCATAATCACATAGATTACCTCATGCAGATGGCGGAAAATACTGTAAACGCAAGCTACCAAAATAGATACTAATTTTATTGAATAGCTTGCTAATACAAGAAGTTGCACAAGGTCATCAACAATTCTGCAGTTTACTGCTACGTGCTCAAGATTGTACTGAACAAACCAGCTCACTCCCGCAGCTAGACAGTGCTCTGAGAATACCTAGTCCAGTCTATATCGACATCAACAGGACATATGAATGTGGTAATATGGGACTTCGTACGTAATAAGCAAGATGTGTATCTTCCATAATAATAAGCAACTGCACCATGCGTTCATGCCTATCCCCAGTAACAAAATGATGAGATAGCCCAGAACTGGCTAAATCATTCGTCCTGTGCGAGGCTCCTACAGTCGCCCGGACAGGAGGCTCGCCAACGCGAACAATCCGAATTCACAGATACAAACCAAGCACGGAGAACACCCATGCGTCCCCAGAGAGAAACCCAATAAGCCGCTAGTCCCGTTCGTACCTTGGGATTCTTCCTCTCGCCCCCTACATCGTCGCCGGCGGCGCCCTTGCCTTTCCTCTTCCGCGCCTTCGCGCCCGACTTGGCCACGCGATGCGCCTTGCGCGGCTGCTCGACTCCGCCGCCACCATCAGCCGGAGCCATGGTTGGGGATTTGCTGTTGCTTAGTTAGTGGGGTTTTGCGGCGGCGGAGACTACCTAGAGCCTCTATTTCGGTTCGGTTGGGCTGTTGCCCGAACAGACCGAGCAAAACTGAACGAAGCAAAAGAAATTAGCGTCTAGAAGAAAGGGATCAATTAACGCAAGAAGTAGGCAGAGGATATGCAGCTGGATGCGTCAAATCAGGCGAAAATGAGTCACGGAATAGAAGTCCCTAGCTTCCGGGTTGTCGCCGCTTCATACGATGGAGAGAATCAAAGACAGAGGTAAGAGTTGGCGCATGAGGCGGCGCCCTAGGGTTAGAGGTTGAGGTACAGAGACGCGATGCGGCACTGGGTGCCGCGGAAGAGACAATATCTGGGATCGATGGGGGGCGTGCTATATGCCGCTTCAATGCGGCGCGCGCGACGCGGCGCCTGAAGGCGTGCTAAGCGGGCCGGCCCAGTTGACGGATTTCCTAAAAAAAAATTTGTTTTTCTCTGTATCTATCTACTAATTTCTCTAGAGGTAGGTTGGTCTTATACGTTTCCGTCAGCCTAAAATACACTTTCACACCGATTCCCCCTCCCAAAGTGAACGGTTCGAAAGAAAAAAGTCCGCTCGACCCCTATCTTCTACCTCCGGTCCCGATCCTCACCTACCCCGCCATACTCCCCTGGTTCTCTCCCCCACCACGCGGCCACGCGCCCCTGCCTCTGGCGGCGGCGCCAGGCGGGATCCCAACCTCGGCGCTACGGCTGGGGATCCCGGTCGGGAGGTTAGCGAGGGGGATAGCCTGTGACGGAGGAGGCAGGCTACCAGCCCGGCGGCCAGGGTTCTAGGTCAGGATGTCAGCGAGGGGGATAGCCTGCGGCGGAGGAGGCAGGCTACCAGCCCGGCGGTCGGGGTTCTAGGTCGGGATGTTAGCGAGGGGGATAGACTGCGCCGAGGAGGCAGGCTACCAGCCCGGCGGCCGGGGTTCCAGGTTGGGAGATTAGGGCCGGCTGAGAGGGAGTGCGGAGATCCGTTTTCGGGCGCAAGGAGCAACCGCTCCAGGCCGGCAGTCGCTCGCTGGATGACTGGCATTGCGGGGTGGCCAGCAGGAGGCCGGAGTAGGACTTGGACCCTCCCAGCGGCGCGCGGTTGATGTGTGGGTGGGGGCACCTGTGGGCGCGGTGGGTTGGGCGACCGGGGGCGGCGCGGAGGTCAGCGCGTGGTGGATGCCAGGGGCACCTGGAGACGCAGTTGGTTGACTCCATGGGCACGCATTAGCCTTTTCCAGCTCAAGGCCATGGAGGATGCAGCTCGACGCGGTCGCGGTCATCGTCCCATCTCGCGAGCTCCATGGGCGCGCATGGTGGGCTGAGTGACTGGGGGCGGCGTGCGGTGGATGTGGGGGGGCACCCGACGGCGCAATGGGTTGACTCCATGGGCGCGCCGTAGCATTCTCCCAGCTTGAGAACATGGCGAATGCAGCTCGTGCGGTCTCGGACGTCGTCCCGGCTCGCGATCTCTATGGGCACGGCGCGGTGGGATGACGGTCGTTCTCGCCGTGAATTGATATGGCAATGGGCAGGAAAACTGGTATGCTCTCCTAAATCTCTCTGAACTACTCTGTGAGTTGCTGAAATTCAGAGCACGCCTGGATAGTAGACACCTCCATTACACTTCATCAAGGAGTTTAGGCTCGATGGAATTTGTGTCTCTTAATATTCTATTTTTTTGGATCAGGGTTGGGCTAGGGAGATCGGGATGAAGTTGAGCAGAGGGAGGCGGCCATCGCTGTGGTGCCGATCCTGCTCGTCTGTGTGGACAACATAAGACTAGGCTGCTCGTATACGTGTTAATAAGATGGAGATAGAGAGATAGCTGAATTTGTAGATTGATGTTGGTGTGTGTCTAAACTGAATCCTAGCAATCACCAATCACAAGGCAGAAACCTGTAGAGATGGATATTGGTACTCCCTTCTTTTTTATGCTTATACAATTTTTATATCCATGCCTTATAAATTGGACCGGGGAGGTTAGGACACACCTCTTTGGCAATGCTATATTAATCGGAATGTTGCCATGCATTGCAATCATCTGTTAGTTTTAGTTTATAAGCTAAGCGGTAATGACCTATATGTATAAATTTGTGCTAATCATTTCACTACAGAGATTAGTGACGAGAGGCAGATCTTGTAAGACTTGAATTGGCCGAGTAGTAGTTTCCACTTCAAATTACATCAAAGCATGGCTGCTGAACTGTTTTTCTGTTCGGAACAAAGACATATAAACGGTTTCGTATTCCAAATAACTTGCTGAATATAATCTTGTGTAATCTGTAGTGTTTCATACATGTGCAAGTTTATATTCAATTGGCATATCAACTAGATTTTTTTAAAGGAAAACACTGTCAACAACTGCACATTGTGTAGGAATCAGAACAACTATTGTTACAAAAGATTCCAGGAGTCCAGAACCACCACTGCTCAACTTGCTCCTATCGACAGTGTGGTGCGCAACCTGCTCATCTCGCTGGTCCTAGCGAAAATTTGATTGTTTTGCTAAGAACATGTGTTAAGAATTTTATATACCGCCAAGGTTTAAAATGGAATTTATTGGTCCAGTTCAGTAGCTTCATTTCTTCTTCTCATGCATGTATTTTCTTGTGTCTCGCTTCTTTTGCCCGATGTTTCTGTTAACAAAAAGTATTGGGAATCTATATGATAGCAAGGGCACACCATATCAGCCAAGTCATGAAGTTGGCTATTCTGGTTGGTTGAATTGATCATATTACTTTTTATTGGTTGAGGTCGAAAAGGCTTAAATTTTTGTTAGTATAGGAGGATGGTTGGATATGTCTTGCTTATATTGTAGCACCGCTTTATTTTTCTATTAGTATTCATTTAGATATGTCAGCTCAAAATTGATCTTTGGTTTTCCTAGCCAAATTTTCATGCTCTTTCGTATTTGAACATGACATTTGGAATAATTAAAAATTTGTGCAGATGTTCTTTTTCTCAGATTTCTGGTCCTAACTTTATATGATACACAAGAGAGTTCCGCGTGGGAGGAGTTGTCTGGAATTTCTGTTAGATGGAAATTGCAGCACCAAGCTCTCTTGAATCTGCCTCCATCCACGAGCTGAGCATCATAAGGAACAACACCCAATACATTCTGATGCTACACTCATGGGAATTGCATAGTTGTATGTTGTAACTAAATTTATTTCACCATTTTGACTAATAGAGAATGTTACTTCTCTTTGTCTTACCCTGATTGTATAGTAGTTATATCTCATATACTTTTATACAGTCTGTATCCTAATCGAGCCACATCGAATGGATATTATCTAACCGAATGACTAATACTTTTGATACATGAATGCAAATATTATTTAGTTTCTCAAAGAATGAAAAGATAATGTAGTAAATAAAAAGGTATATATCATATAAATGGTTTATCTACGTTGACGTGCAAAATGCCTAGAATTTGACTGAAATGTTAAAACATGAGGATGAGCATGGCAAGACCTTTCTCTTATGTCAATCCGTGTATGACCAGCTCTTGCTAATGTTTCCTGTAGTGTCACGTCGGCGGTCCAATGAGCTCTGTGTCCTTGACCCTCTGCCGCTCTCTCCCGAGTTGTCTTGGTTGGGTCCTACTGCCCAGAAGATCGGTGATGGCCTTCAAGTCCTACCGCAGGACTATTTCCCTGTATGATACATCTGCCACGAAAGTTTGTAGAGTGAGAGAAGACGGTGCATGTTGCGTGCTACTCTTGTGTATGATTTTTTTTGGAAAAACTCTTGTGTATGATTAACTGTATTTTTAAGAGAGACACGTAAAATCAGCATCACTACTGGTTACATAAATATGATTATATAATTTTCGCGTGCATTATTTTAAATATAGAGAGAGGAAAGAACTTTGAAGAGTGAGAGGCCAGCTGCATAGCTTGGCCAAATAATTGTGAGGCGATGGGTTAGGACTCAGGAAGTGACATAATAAACTTTCGCCTTATTTTTACTTGACATATGGGCATAGTTCTAAGGAGTAATCAGGGTGGCGACATCTCCGCCTTGCCACGGAGGTGGGATGATATATATAGACGATATACATAGGCATTAGGAGGAAATAATTATAAGATGATAATTATAGAGATATATAGTCATAAACTTTATGTTATGTATGTATATTAACTATCAATATTTTGATCAATATATTTAAGTCTCAATTTATAACCCGTGGCAACGCACGGGCACTCTGCTAGTCAAGGATAAAACCGTCCAAATAATATCGGACGAAAAATTTATAGAACCAACCTACCGGAACGAAAAATCTATCTACTAATTTACACAGAGGTAGGTTCGTCCGCCCAGATTTTGGTTTCGATTTTTTGTTGGACGGTTTTGCCCCTGTGAGTTCAGACATATTACGGGAGTGCCACCGCCCAGTCAAACCTGAAACGTTTATTTTCTTATGCGTTCGTTTCTGTTGGCCCGCTCCTTTGCCCCGGTCGCCCAACTCCACCAACGCGCGGTCATACGGTCCTACTCCCGCCCGTGACTGGCTGCTACAGACCGGTCGCCGCCGCCGCGGCAAGGAGGAGAGGGGAGGAGGGTCGGGGTGAGAAAGAGTGCAGGGTTGATATGGACAGATCGACTCAGAGGATCTGGGGCCCTTGCGGCGCTAGGAGGGATCGAAGGGGAACGGGGGAGGCGTCATTGGTACCCCAATGCTTCGAGGTGCGCCTGCTCGGGATGGGCAGCTTCCGTTGAGCCGCGGAAGAAGGGACATCGCGGGTCGTGGTCCTCTTGCTTGTAGCGATGACGGAGGGAACCAGAACCGTCTGGATGCTTAAATGCTGAGTCAGTAGGCCATCTCCCCAGCTTCTCCAGCGCACTGAATGGCCGTCTAAGGTGATAGATGCGGTGGCCTTAATTTTGTAGAGTCCATGGAGGCAGACTGCTACAATGGCAATCACTAGCAGGTTCTTTCCTCTGGCCAATTTACCTCATGTCCAGTCCCCCTGTTCCTGTATATCGAAAGAAATTGCGATTGCAAGTATTTTTTTTATGTAAATCTTCTTTTGGGTAGACAAGGTGTTTGACGGACATCTCATATTAAAATAAATCTATGAAATCTGTATCCACCACTAAGCCATCTGAAACCTTTCTCCGGTTAATGGTATTCACAATTTGCAATTGTAGAATTGAAGAAGGCTTAATGAGTAAACTGAAGAGGCTTAAGGAGTTGCAACGTTGAGCTGGACCACTAGAGAAATTCGCAGGTAAATTTTTCAATGCGTGTGAAGGATGATGGCCTACTATGTTGCGACACTTACCAACGTGGTGGTATGTGCGTCTATTCTTTTAATCTCGTATAAAAAAACATGTCGTTGAAAGCAAACCATAATCCACAAATGATTCTGAAATTTCTGCAAAACATTAGTACTGATACACTATGTAGTTAAGTTTGAACATTTAGATTTTGGTTAGTACTTATACACTACGTGGTCAAGTTTGAACCTGTAGATTTTGGTTACAGGACAAGCACATGGAGAAGTTCTGGAAGATGATTTCCGACTTCTGAAATGAACAAGCAGCACACGTGCGGTACCTGCTGTTACATTTCATTGACTGAAGCAGTTCGTCTGCACACGTATGTTCAAAAATCTATGAAAATCATTCTTGCTAGCCTTTCCTTTGTTTGGATGCTTATCTCTAATAAAGATTCCTTTCCTGTTGTGCAAAAAACTAAGAGATAAATCGGAACCGATCATGTTGATATCATCTTACAATAGCAGACTTTGATACATACGCATCTTCATATTTATATGCTTTAACTGTGTACTGTTTGGTAACTCCAAAACTTTTACCGGGTTACTTTATTTGCAAGTGCATTGATCGAAAACATTTTAAGGATACCCGTTATATAATCGATTTTTATTTACCAGATTTATTTTTGGTTGATGGTCTTTTTTCATTCCATAACGACATATTATAAACATCATAAGGAAGGAGACGTTGTGTGACCGAGATAGACGAAGACATTGTGTGAAAAAATGTATCTAGACTTATTTTAGTGTGTAGATTCACTCTAAAACTATGTAAACTTATGTACTAAAAGAAGTCTAGATACACTTGATTCACAAAGCTAAAACATTTTATATTTTGAAACGAAAAGAGTATTAAATACCAGGATAGAAGTAAGACCGCGCACCGCGCAGATCCATATGCTTAGGAATACCTCATAGTACCACCAACCTTTCGCAAAGAAATGACACGGAAAAAGAACATTTCAGCCTGAAATCAAACAATCATTTCCGATTATTTTGTTTTTGGGGTATTACATGGCTATATCGAATCAATTATATATACAACAAGAAAAAAGTCAAAGTAGCCCCGTAGGAACGCACGGGCATTCAACTAATTTTTTTTAAACTCTGAACGTTCTATATAATAATCATTTAAGAAATGTGAATAATTTTAAAGATTTTTTAAATATTACGAATAAATTTTCAAAGTTATTGTTTTTTATCAAAAAATCGTGAACAAAAGTTCTAAAATTATGAACAATTTTTTAAAAGAATCAATTTCAAAAAAATCACGAACCATTTTTGAAAACCATAAACCAATTTAGAAAACATGAACCAATTTCAAAATATTTATAAACCAATTTCAAAAACTAGGAACCAAAAATAAAAAACATGAACTAATTTTAGAAAACATGAATCAAAATTCGAAAAACTTATTAATTTTTTTAAAGTACATATTAAAAAAGTTATGTTTCTAAAAACATAAACAAAAAGAAACAAAAAAGAAAACAGAAAAAGGAAAACGAAAAAAAGAAAAAAAATCATAAAAGAAAAAGAAAAAACCTAACGCGAACTAGGTCGGCCTAACAGGGCTTCCGCCCTGTGCGGCAAATAGCATTCGCGATCGATGGCAGTTGTTGTAGCAGGGTTACGACTTACGACTAGGCCTATTTAAGAACTTGATGGGTCTGGTAGTTGGGACTGAGCTGCTGGGTTAGGCTCTCATTCTACCTGCATACTTGTTCGGTAATTCGGCCGATTCGATCAATCGATGCGTGAAACCGAATGTACCAAGCTATGTTCGGTTCTTGAGAAGTGGAAACCGAAGTAGCAACCGAGATTGTCGGTTTCGGTGATTTCACCTTTAGACCGGATTAATTCGGGGTCGGCTTTCGGTCTTCGGTTTATATGCCCACCCCTAGGCTAGAGGGAGGCGGTATCTGGTGGCACGACGGGTCGAAGAGTGGGGGACTAGGGTTTTGGGTGCTGCCTGTGAGTAACTTCGTTCTGTAGAGACGTCTGTGACTGGGCCAACGGAGTTCTGGGACGAGCTAGAGTTGCGAGGCATTAGAGGTCGGTTATCCGATGCGGGCTGAAACAAAATCGCCCAAGCCCAATTCTATGCATTGCTTCACGGAATCCCTCGAATTTGCAACATTCACCTTTTTTATTTCTTCTCACAGATTCAAATGTCATCATTTTTTTTAGCTGAAGGCAGTCGGTAACTACCGCTCGATTAGATAGAATAGAATTGACCCAGTTTATAAGGAAACCCGGGTCTAAACACCATACAAACTATACATTGACAATTTATAAGGGAAACCAGGACGAAAACCGCACACGCGAGAGGATCCATCGTCCACACGACGCAAATCCACCAAACACAACAAACACACACAACCGACTTCGGGGCCGCTGCCCCAACTTACACCACTCGGCACCAAAGTGGCACTCGAGCAAAAATGGCGCGTGACCTAGTCGCCTCGTAGCTCTCGCTACCCAAGCGACCGCTACCAAAGTCGCCGCATAACAAAAACGGCTCTCGCTACCCAAGCGACCGCCCACATACGACATAGCCAACCCTCCCAGAATCCACCTCCCTAGACGACATAGCCAACCGTCCCAGCATCCACGAAGCCGTCGCACCACGAGACCAAAAAACTCCAAGGCGACGCCTCCAATAAGGAAGTGACGCGTCTGTCACCATCGCGCGCTCTGGAGGAGTTTAGGTTTCACCTGAAGAATTGCAGCACTCGTGTTGATCGGGATCGAAACTCCACAACAACGCCAACAAGAAGGAGAATGACGCATAAGGCGCCGCCATCGTCAGCACGGACCAAAGTCAATGCAAGGCTTTCGTCCGGAGCTTGATCCGACTGCAAAGCTTAGGGAGCAGCGAGCTGGTCAGCTAACACCATCGTCGACCACCAAGCCCACCACATTATCATCTTCTCATTTCCCAGTGTACTGTCATATCAACAAGGGTGTGTTTGGTTTCTCATGTCCTTTTGGTGCAACTAAGGATCATGGTTTTGTGAAAGCTGCGCACATCAATACTGTCTCTAATGTCTAAAGCGCATTTTGTTTACTTGCCCACATTCAAATTTCTACATAGTAGGAGCAGCCAAACCTAAGTTATTTGTTTGCTTGTTTTCTATGTTAAAGTTATTTGCTTGCTTGCTTTTTATGTTTTCAACAAGTTGTTAGTTGTTTGGTTACTTGCATTCTACCTGATAGCGTTACCTCTTAAGCGGTATGGTGACCTTACCCATCATAAAAACACGGCACATGTCAAGGTTACGATAGTTGCAATTCAGAGAATAAGTAGCTTAGTATAGGTATGACATAATCTAAATAGTCACGACGATTGTGCTACAACACGAGTTCACGAACAACTGTTTGTGATGTTGCACAAATTTATCAAACCGAGAGGTTATAATTAAATACCACCTCTCAAAATATACAAACCTGGCATAAGATTTCATCAAGCCTAGATACTCCAAAATATACATCATAATCATCATCAGCATAACTGCTACTAGCATCTCCTACAACACCACAGTCAGCTCCTTACATGTAGTGCTTGTTCAGGAAGGTCGTGAACCACCTCATCCTGCAATCATGGATCATAGCAAGGTACATGGTGGTTTGTGTCTTGTTCTCCATCAGGTGGTTAAGAGCACGGTGTATCGTAACTGGAGAGGCAGGTGCTATGAGAATACGACCATTATATATCACCTTCATCTGATCATAGTTCTGAATGGGCTTGTTGATCAGCTCGATGTCCTTCGACTGAGCCTACATGAGAACATAAATGTTTTGTTTATATGTGAGCTTAATAACAACTCAATCTAGTGATGCAAGTGCATATTTATCTAACCTTGATATGCTCATAGTAGTACCCTTCGTCCATCATGAGAGTTTATGTCTCCTCCACCTAGCGCACATTCTCAAGCCTTTTGATCTTCAACACCTAAACCCGCCTAGCTCTACAATGCCTCATATGGTTGTAGATCTGACTCGGGGTAACTATCCAACCACATAACCTGAAGACATCAGCTGCAATAGATCGTATGTCCATCTCTATGAATCCTCGATGAACTGAGCCCCCATTCTTGATGTATTGACAAACCCTATTCAGGACGGAGGTGGACATAGATGTTGGCCATATCATGGTGTTCTTTTTTCGTCACACCTTATCAGACATCAGCACATGTCGAAGAGGCGCAACTATGATTGCCGACGGATTAGGTAAGGTCGGCACCTTCTCCTACGACACAAATTAAACAACCCTGTGAAGAAGAACAATGCAACAATGACAAGATTCTTAACTGTTCGTCCTTATCTATTGTCATGTCTAAGGGGATAGCTAGTACAAGGAGAAAAACTACACGTCTAGCACTAATCCTCACACCAACTATCGCCCTCATACATGGACTACGCAACAATCAAGATCCTTCATCGAACCTAACACTACCACAAAAATTTCCTCGCGAAATAGGGTTGTCAAAATATACCATACAACCTCTAGATCTACTACAATCGACCACATGCTAACAAATCGACTATGAGCATCAACATGCTAACCGATCTAAACTTGTACAACTAGGATTATATGTCTCTTACAGCGATCTGAACATTAGATAATGAGAACGACATTTCGGAGAAGCGGGCGAAAAATACTTGCCGCGGAGGGGCTCGATTGACTAGAGTAGGTCACGTCGTTTACCTGATTGTCAGTGAAGAATAGGATTTGGAGGGAGAGCTAGAAAGGAGAAAATGGTGGCGCGGGATTAGGCTGGTGAGGCGGGGAAGCGTAAATAGGCGGCGCGAATCGGGGGCGGTGACCCAATTTTTCCCGTCTTATTTTCGCATATGCGGGCGAGCTCCTGATACATTGCAAATGTATCTATAATTTTTGATATTCCATGCTTGGTTTTATCTACTTTCTTGTGTTTTGTCCACACTTTGGAGTACTTTTCATATGATTTCTTGGACTAACCTATTAAAAAGAGCCACAGCGCCAGCTGCCTGTTTTCTGCTGTTTTTGGTTCCAGGAAAGTCAGAAAATAAATATTCTCGAAATTGGACGGAACAAAAGCCAAAGTGCCTATTTTTCCGGAAGTCATCAGATGCCATAATACGAGACGGAGAGGGGCCAGAGGGCGGCCACACCACCTGGCCGTGTGGCTAGGCTTGGCCCGCGCCAGGGGGTGGTGTGGCCAGCCCAGGCACCCCCTCGGCCTCCCCTTTCGCCTATAAGATGCCCTCGGGACGAAAACCCTAAGTACCCGATAAAAAATCCACGAAAGAGTCTGTAGCCGCCATCATCTCCATCCCTAGATCGGGAGGGATCTGAAGCTCTTCCCAGCACCCTGCCGGAGAGAGGAATTCACCATGGAGGCCTTATTCATCACCATGCAAGCCTCCGGTGTGATGCGTGAGTAGTTCATCCTTGGACTATAGATCCATGTAGTAGCTAGATGGCTGGTTCTCCTCCTTTGTGCTTTCATGTCTAGATCTTGTGAGCTCCGTTCATGATCAAGATCATCTATTTGTAATTCTGCATGTTGTGTTTGCGGGGATCTGATGGATATTGAGATGCTATTTCAGATTGATTATTGATTCTATCATGTCTTTGTTATTTGTGATCTTGCATGATTTCCGTTGTTAGTAGCTATCTTGGCCAAGTAGATGCTAGCAACTCCAAGAGTTAGTATTTATGCTCGATAGTGGGTTCATGCCTCTGGTAATCTGGGGAAGTGACAGAAATCTCTGAGGTACTAGATGTGTTGTTGCTACTAGGGAGAAAACAATAATCTTTTGTTCATAGAACAATCGTATTGTTTACTTTACACGCAGATCGTAAAACAATAATCTGTTGCTTGCAACTTAATACTAGAGGGGGTTCGGATGATAACCTAAAGGTGGATTATTAGTCATAGATGCAGTTGGATAGTGGTCTATGTATAATGTTGTAATGCCCAATCAAGTTCCAAAGGAGTCAAGATGATTAGTATACGCATGTATTGCTTTCTCGATGTTTGTCAATTGCCCCGCTGTAATTTGTTCACCCAGCATGTTATCTATCTAAGGAGAGCCACCTCTAGTGAACTATAGATCCCGGTCCTTTTCTTTTACATACAATCTACAAAATGTTTACTGCTTTGTGTTTACTTTCTACAAACTATTACTTCCTTCCATTCGATACGTTTAATCCTTTGTTTTCAGCAAAACATGGTGAGATTGCCAACCTCATCGCAAGTTGGGGACAAAGTTCTGTGGTTGCGTTGTGCAGGTCTCCATGTTGCTACTAGCACCGGTAGTGCGCCCTTCCAAGGCTCAGCTAGCAACACCTTTGGGGTGTTTCCTTGCTCGTACTAGTTCGATTAAACCTTGGTTTCATAACTTAGGGAAACTTGCTGCTGTGCTCATCATACCTTCCTCTTGGGGTTCCCAACGAGCTTTACATCAACACCGCACCAGCACTTTTCTGGCGCCGTACACTGAGCCATGAAGCATTTTTCTGGCGCCGTTGCCGGGGAGTCAAGGACATCTTCACAAGGGGAGTCCCTCATAACCAATCTGTTTACTTTGTTATTTTTGTTTTGCTTAGTTTCTTTTGTGTTTTGTTTGCTTGTTTCTTTATCAAAAACACACAAAAAATAGTTTTACTAGTTTGCAAAAAAATGACTACTCTTGAAAACACTAAGTTGTGTGACTTCACTAGCACCAAATGTGCCTGAAGATACTTTCTTTGAGATAAAACCTGCTTTGCTCAATCTTGTTATGAGAGAACAATTTTCTGGTATTGGTAATGAAGGTGTTGCTTCCCATCTAAATAACTTTGTTGAACTTTGTGAGATGCAAAAGCATAGGGATGAAGATGGTGATATTATTAAGCTAAAATTGTTTCGTTTCTCTTTGAGAGGAAAAGCTAAAGAATGGTTGAATTCCTTAGCTAGGAATAGTGTTGATTCTTGGACTAAGTGCAAAGATGCTTTCATTAGAAAATACTATCGTCCTGCTAAGATTATATCTATGAGAAGTGAAATAATGAAGTTTAAACAATATGATAATGAGCATGTTGCTCAAGCTTGGGAAAGAATGAAATCTTTGGTTAAGAATTGTCTCACTCATGGACTGACTACTTGGATGATCATCCAAACTTTTTATGCAGGATTGAACTATTCTTTAAGGAACCTATTGGACTCTGTTGCTGGAGGTACCTTTATGACCATCACTTTGAGTGCTGCAACAAAACTTCTGGACAATATGATGGTTAATTATTATGAATGGCATACTGAGAGAGCTCCACAAGGTAGGAAGGTAAATACTGTTGAGGAAACTTCCTCCTTGAGTGATAAGATTGATATTATTATGTCTATGCTTGTTAATGGGAAAGCCCATATTGATCCAAATAATGTTCCTTTAGCCTCTTTGGTTGCTCAAGAAGAGCAAGTTGATGTGAACTTCATAAGAAATAATAATTTTGGTAATAATGCTTATAGGAGTAATTTTGGTAACAACAATTATAAGCCATATCCTTCCAACAATGGTAATGCTTATGGAAATTCCTACAACAATAATATGAGTGCACCATCTGAACTTGAAGTTATGCTCAAAGACTTTATTAGTAAACAAACTGCTTTTAATAAAACTATTGAGGAAAAACTCTCTAACGCTGAAAGAAATATAGCATCTTTGGCTGAAGCTCAATCTTCTTTGAATAAAATGGCTGCTAAACCTGAAACTAATGATAATCCCTTTGCAGCTACTAATGCTATACAAGTAAGAATTGATGAAAATGTTAGACTATTAACTGAGTTGCATGCTAAGTGGGAAAGAGAAGATGAAATTGCTAGAAACATTAGTGTTTCTACTATCACCACCACTAGTGTTGAGGCTAGTAATAGTTCTACTACTTTAGATGATAATTTTGATTTTGATCTTGATGGTTGTAATATCTCTGAAGTTATTAAGTTCCTACAAAAGCTTGCTAAAAGTCCTAATGCTAGTGCTATGAACATGGCCTTTACAAAACACATTACTGATCCTCTCATAAAGATTAAAAAAGAAAAGATGAAACATAAAGCTTCTATTCCTATAAAACAAGAAGATGGTTGGGAACCCATCATTAATATGAAAGTGAATGACTTTGATTTCAAAGCTTTATGTGATCTTGATAGTAGTGTTTCTATTATGCCTAGAATGATTTATGATATGCTTGATTTGCCTCCTCTTGAAGATTGTTATTTGAATGTCCCACTTGATGATAATGCTAAAAAGAAACTCATGGGGAGTCTTAATGATGTTCTTATTATGGTTAACAATGCCTATGTCCCCGTTGATTTTTATGTTTTGGATGTTGAATGCAATGCTTCTTGTCCTATTGCTTTGGGAAGACCCTTTCTTAGAACTGTTGGTGCCATTATTGATATGAAAGAAGGCACCATTAAATATCAAGTCCCACTCAAAAAAGGTATAGAACACTTCTCTAAGAAGAGAGATAAGATTTCTTTTGCTTCTCCTATGAAAACAAAATTTGGTTTTAATGCTTCTTCATTTGAGAACACTTGATTCTTTCTTGCTTCTTATGCCTAACTTAAAGGCGTTAAAGAAAAGTACTTATTGGGAGATAACCCAAAAGTTTTAGATGAGTCTTGGAAGTTATTACCTCTGTAATAACCGCTCCTTATCCTTTTTATTTGCTTTTTGTGCCAAGAGTAACCTCTAATGAGAGAGAAGTAATGATTGGGAAAGTTGCTGTCCCGAAACAGATTTTTGTGCTTCGCCGTAAAAATTCGTGTAAAATCTCTGAAGGTCTTTTTGAGGCGTTAATTTTTGTGCTTCTGCCCCAGGTTGTTATCTAACTTTCGTTAGCTCAACACTTTTTGATTTGAGCACAGAAGGTCTTCAAAAAAAATCGTATTTACCTGCTGGTCTGTTTTGACAGATTTCTGCCATTTTCTGCATTTGCTTCTTGTTGGTTCCTTTTTGAGTTCTTTTGGGGAATGTTGAGCTTTTTGAGGAAAGTGCTATAGTAGATAGTGTTCTAATGGAAGTTTATTTGGTGTTAGAACTGAACCTTAAGACTTATTTATCTTGAGTGCACTAATGTTGCTAATAAAGATTGTGTGAAGTTTTGTATGAAGAAAAATTTCAGGTGTATGGAAGGAATGAGTAATGAGATGAAGGATGGACTAAAGATCAAGCTTGGGGATGCCACGCGTGTCACCCCAAGAAATATCCAATAAGTACAAGCGTCAAAGCTTGGGGATGCCCAAGGCATCCCTTTCTTCATCAATAAAAATTCCAGGTTTGTTTCAAACGCTTCATTTTTATTGTTTCATGCACAGTTGTGTTGTTCTTGGAGCGTCTTCTTTTTCGTTTTCGTTTTGGTTTTTCAGTTGCTTTAGTTTTCTTAGTTCTCTGAATAAATTGGTTGGACCCCCTCTTTCATACATTGGTTTGCAAATAGTTTGGTTTGGTTTGGAAAAGAGTAGGAAAGTTCATGCTTAAGTGTTAAAGAGAGCTTGTTTTTGACTGTGGCCTATGCTTTGTCATGCCATGCTTGATATTGTTTTGGCTTTATGCTTAGTATTCTTTGTTGTAGCATGACTTGTTATAAACAATTGAGATTTCTTAATGTGCCTTAGATGAATCATGCATTGTTTTAGCATATTAAAGCATAGTATAGTGGTATTCTCCTTCGATGCTTTATTTGGGTTGACTTGGCGCATGCTCACACCATGTTATGACTATCTCAAGTCACCATAGCCTTTATGATCCTTTAGTTTTCAACTTGTAGTATCACTTTATGCTTTGATCAATGATGTTTTGTCGCTCTGCATGATTATGGCCATTATTGTTCGCTTAGTTTGTCGCTCCTAGTCTTTTGCTAGCCTCCACAACCAAGTATGAGTTCCACTCATGCATCCAACTCCCTAAACCAAGTTACTCCGAAGAGTCCACCATACCTACCTACTAGCTTATGCTATTCCAAGTATATTCATGCTTTTGTTTACCTTCCAAATTAAACTTGTTATGAGAAAACTAGTGATTAAAGCTCTCACGAACTTGATGGCACACTTTACTTTTTTGCATCTAATAAGCTTGAACCATTGGGTCCTTCTTTGTTGCGTATATGCTTGCGCTTTATAAGTTGAAATTAGCAGAACCATGTTTCATGGGGAACGCTTTCAACATTGCACTTGTACTTTGTACCCTGTTGACATCATGTTCTTTTGCTTACGGATCCCGGTGGTGTGAAATAAAAGTGGAACTTGTAAGATCATGGAGTTTATATGTGTGTTAGAGAAACGCCTGGGCCGCTAGCCTAAGCCATGCCTAATCATGGTGGAAACTTATAGCATCACCATAATGAGCACTCTATGAAGCATCCTCAATAAAAACGTATGCAAATAGCAAATAAAAAGATCGCTGAGATGCTCATTGTCTACTTGCCTTGTCATTTTGATTATGGGAAAGCTCACGTATCATGTGCAAGGGGTACCCCGTTGGCGGTTCTTTATGATACACATGTACTTACAATGACAAGAGCTTACTTGTGAATAAAGTTGAGTAGCATGAGGTTTGGTCTTCATAAGTAAGGGGCATGAGATTTCGGTTTATAACTTGTCAAGCATATCCTCTTAGTTGTGTCACTTTAACCTTAATCACCTTCAAGATGCTTATGATAGGGGCAATGAGAGCTGAAAGCTATAAGTACAATAATTTTTGGAAGCTCTTTATGAGACTTGAATCCCTACTTCCTTTTATGAAGGCCTTTTTTCCACCATTATATTGAGTCTCCACCTTCTACCTTTATGCACCTACTTTGAGAGCATAGTGGCCATTCTTAGTTCTATGTGCATTGTCCCAAGACTAGTTGATTGATGCATAATTTGATATTGCTTGTTTTAAACTATTGTATCTAGTCACTCTTATGAACTTTGAAGGTGTCCTATGCATTTGTATTTGCTACTCTATGAGGGACAAGCTGAATACCATTATGCTATGTTTTCTTTATGTGAAACAAACAAACGTCTTGCAAAGCATTGTTATTCATGAATCTTTTGTTTGTGCCTTTTTATGGTGCATCATAGTTTCTTTGTCTTATTGCTGAAACTTTGTCTTTCATGTTTTGATTGAAGTACTATGATCCCAGCTTTGAATGTTTTACAAATACTTTGATCAAGTCTTTGATGGTGCATGTCACCTCAAAAATTATTCTTTCTTTTTATCACTTACCTACTCAAGGACAAGCAGGAGTTAAGCTTGGGGATGTTGATATATTGCAAATGTATCTATAATTTTTGATGTTCCATGCTTGGTTTTATCTACTTTCTTGTGCTTTGTCCACAATTTGGAGTACTTTTCATATGATTTCTTGGACTAACCTATTAACAAGAGCCACAGTGCCAGCTGCTTGTTTTCTACTGTTTTTGGTTCCAGGAAAGTCAGAAAATGAATATTCTCAGAATTGGACGGGACAAAAGCCAAAGTGCCTATTTTTCCGGAAGTCATCAGATGCCAGAATACGAGACGGAGAGGGGCCAGAGGGCGGCCACACCACCTGGCCGCATGACCAGGCTTGGCCCGCACCAGGGGGTGGTGTGGCCAGCCCAGGCACCCCCTCGGCCTCCCCTTCCGCCTATAAGATGCCCTTGGGACGAAAACCCTAAGTACCCGATCAAAAATCCACGAAAGAGTCTGTAGTCGCCGTCATCTCCATCCCTAGACCGGGAGGGATCTGAAGCTCTTCCCGGCACCCTGCCAGAGAGGGAATTCACCCTGGAGGCCTTCTTCATCACCATGCAAGCCTCCGGTGTGATGCGTGAGTAGTTCATCCTTGGACTACGGATCCATGTAGTAGCTAGATGGTTGGTTCTCCTCCTTTGTGCTTTCATGTCTAGATCTTGTGAGCTCCGTTCATGATCAAGATCATCTATTTGTAATTCTGCATATTGTGTTTGCGGGGATCCGATGGATATTGAGATGCTATTTCAGATTGATTATTGATTCTATCATGTCTTTGTTATTTGTGATCTTGCATGCTTTCTGTTGTTAGTAGCTATCTTGGCCAAGTAGATGCTAGCAACTCCAAGAGTTAGTATTTATGCTCGATAGTGGGTTCATGCCTCTGGTAATCTGGGGAAGTGACAGAAATCTCTAAGGTACTAGATGTGATGTTGCTACTAGGGAGAAAACAACAATCTTTTGTTCATAGAACAATCGTATTGTTTACTTTACACGCAGTTCGTAAAGCAATAATCTGTTGCTTGCAACTTAATACTGGAGGGGGTTCGGATGATAACCTGGAGGTGGATTATTAGTCATAGATGCAGTTGGATGGCGGTCAATGTTGTAATGCCCAATCAAGTCTCAAGGAGTCAAGATGATTAGTATATGCATGTATTGCTTTCTCGATGTTTGTCAATTGCCCCGCTGTAATTTGTTCACCCAGCATGTTATCTATCTAAGGAGATCCACCTCTAGTGAACTATGGATCCCGGTCCTTTTCTTTTACATACAATCTACAAACTGTTTACTGCTTTGTGTTTACTTTCTGCAAACTATTACTTCCTTCCATTCAATACGTTTAATCCTTTGTTTTTAGCAAAACACGGTGAGATTGACAACCTCATCGCAAGTTGGGGACAAAGTTCTGTGGTTGTGTTGTGTAGGTCTCCATGTTGCTACTAGCACCGGTAGTGCGCCCTGCCAAGGCTCAGCTAGCAACACCTTTGGGGTGTTTCCTTGCTCCTACTGGTTCGATTAAACCTTGGTTTCATAACTGAGGGAAACTTGTTGTTGTGCTCATCATACCTTCCTCTTGGGGTTCCCAACGAGCTCTATATCAACACCGCACCAGCATTTTTCTGGCGCCGTACACTGAGCCATCAGCTTGCGCCATCTCTCTCTAATACAGCCGCGTGCATCGTTTTCCCCAGCGAGCACGAGAAGTGGTTGGCTCCATGGAAACTTACGATTTGGGCGTTTGCGGTGACCCAACATACCACTGCATGATGTAGTACACTATAGTTGTTGACATAACACCAATGAAACACCGTTTACTAGTATTACATCTCTTAGAGTGGTACAACAGAAACACAGCAGGTCCAAGACATGACTATAGATTACAACTCGACTCTTTACAAAAGATCAGAGAACATTCTAGATTAAAGAGGAAGAAAGAAACTTCTTACAAAGAAGAACCAGATACAACAACTCAGAACTATCTAGTGACTAAGACTAGCATCTAAACTAATTGGCTTGCAATTGCTGCTATTGCAATGCTCTACAGAAGTAGGTTTTATGGCTAGAGTATTGATACATTGCAAATGTATCTATAATTTTTGATGTTCCATGCTTGGTTTTATCCACTTTCTTGTGTTTTCTTCCAACTTTGGAGTACTTTTCATATGATTTCTTGGACTAACCTATTAACAAGAGTCATAGTGCCAGCTGCCTGTTTTCTGCTGTTTTTGGTTCCAGGAAAGTCAGAAAATGAATATTCTCGGAATTGGACGGGACAAAAGCCAAAGTGCCTATTTTTCCGGAAGTGATCAAGTGCCAGAATACGAGACGGAGAAGGGCCAGGGAGCCACCACACCACCTGGCCGCGCGGCCAGGCCTGGCCCGCGCCAGGGGGTGGTGTGGCCGCTCCCGGCACCCTCTTGGCCTCTCCTTCCGACTATATATTGCCCTCGGGATGAAAACCCTAAGTGCCCGATCAAAAATCCACGAAAGAGTCTATAGCCGCCGTCATCTCCATCCCTAGATCGGGAAGGATCTGAAGCTCTTCCCGGCACCCTACCGGAGAGGCAAATTCACCCCGGAGGCCTTCTTCATCACCATGCAAGCCTCTGGTGTGATGCGTGAGTAGTTCATCCTTGGACTACGGATCCATGTAGTAGCTAGATGGCTGGTTCTCCTCCTTTGTGCTTTCATGTCTAGATCTTGTGAGCTCCGTTCATGATCAAGATCATCTATTTGTAATTCTGCATGTTGTTGCGGGGATCCGATGGATATTGAGATGCTATTTCAGATTGATTATTGATTCTATCATGTCTTTGTTATTTGTGATCTTGCATGCTTTTCGTTGTTAGTAGCTATCTTGGCCAAGTAGATGCTAGCAACTCGAAGAGTTAGTATTTATGCTCGATAGTGGGTTCATGCCTCTGGTAATCTGGGGAAGTGACAGAAATCTCTAAGGTACTAGATGTGTTGTTGCTACTAGGGAGAAAACAACAATCTTTTGTTCATAGAACAATCGTATTGTTTACTTTACACGCAGTTCGTAAAGCAATAATCTGTTGCTTGCAACTTAATACTAGAGGGGGTTCGGATGATAACCTGAAGGTGGATTATTAGTCATAGATGCAGTTGGATGGCGGTCTATGTATAATGTTGTAATGCCCAATCAAGTCCCAAAGGAGTCAAGATGATTAGTATATGCATATATTGCTTTCTCGGTTTTTGTTAATTGCCCCGCTGTAATTTGTTCACCCAGCATGTTATCTATCTAAGGAGAGCCACCTCTAGTGAACTATGGATCCCAGTCCTTTTCTTTACATACAATCTACAACTATTTACTTCTTTGTGTTCACTTTCTGCAAACTTTTACTTCTTTCCATTCGATACGTTTAATCCTTTGTTTTCCGCAAAACACGGTGAGATTGACAACCTCATCGCAAGTTGGGGACAAAGTTCTGTGGTTGTGTTGTGTAGGTCTCCACGTTGCTACTAGCACTGGTAGTGCGCCCTGCCAAAGCTCAGCTAGTAACACCTTTGGGGTGTTTCCTTGCTCCTACTGGTTCGATTAAACCTTGGTTTCATAACTGAGGGAAACTTGATGTTGTGCTCATCATACCTTCCTCTTGGGGTTCCCAACGAGCTCTACATCAACACCGCCAACAAGCAATTTTCTAGGCCCGTGCATTGAGCCATCAAGTATCTACTCCTATCTAATCAGGAACTTTGTCTTCACTTCGGTTGATGTATATGTTGACTTTGTTGACTTTTTTGAAGAACTTGAGTTGTCGATGATGGTTTCTTGAGCATAAGTTGGTGTTGACGTCATCTTCAACGGCTTAGAACCTAGCAAGGGTTAAGAAGGTACGGTTGAGTATGAGCGCACTTAGCAAGTTCACTAAAAGGAGTGTATGATGCACTATCTCTACATCCACAAACCAAAGGTCATAGACAATGCAGGTTTTCGTAAACATTTCTTCAAAGGTGTTGACGAGGGTTTAACTCATCAATGCCCATTGTTATGGACTTGGGTTTTGGAGAAGGAGGGATCGCTGGAGACATCTATCGGTTAGCAAACAAGCACACAGGGGACTCGAAGATTTACCCAGGTTCAGACCTCGTAGAGGTCCCTACTCCTGCTTGTCTGCTCGTGGAATTATCAAAGGAATCGAGGATTACAATGGTGCGCAGATGCAATCTGGCGAGGGTTGTGGAAACTAGGGTTGCGTGTGTCCTTCTCGCCGCCCCCTCCTAGCCTTTATATAGATAGGCTAGGTCTCGGGTAGCAGGTCGAGTCGGTTACAGGTTAGGGTTTTCCCCTTTAAACTTTCTATCTTTAGCTTCTTCTTGTTCTTCAAGCAATAGAGAGTCCGTAGGTTACTCGAGTTCTTCATTTGGGCTCTGGCGACACCGTGGGCCTCCATGTATTCAGGCCATATATACTAAGATCGAGTACGTGTAGGGTAGACCCATGTTAGTAGCCCCCGAGTGTCCAGTGGAATCGCAGATTCGACTAGAGACTTTATGAAGCCTTTCGAGTGCATGACTGAGTATATTTTTGGACTGCTCTGTTTATGTCATAAGGGTTGTTGATGTGCGTGCCTCATTTTAACCGATGTATCGGTATCAGTTAACTACCTTAGGGTAGAACAACGCCATCTACTCGAACTCGAGTCCCTGGACTCGAATCCGGAAAAGTGCTGGTGTAATTCGACTCAAGCCGCGGAGGTCTTACAGGAGTCGAATTCCAGTATATGGGTGTGAGCACTTGACGCGTCCGTCAAGGCATGTTCATCGTACCTGCAGGCACAGATATATTTTTGGTAGTGCGCAGCTTAATGCGTTGCCAGGCCTTATTCAGGTCTTATTTTCATACTGTAAGTGCGGCATCCGAATTTTATCATCGCGGAGATGATTCGGGTGACCCAGAAGATGCGATCTCTTTGTAGAGAATTTATGAGGCGGTGTCGCCATAAACTTCGAGTGTGGATGTTATCAACACACAATACTTTGCACAAATAATCATAGGGTGCGCGACCAGCGCTCCCAATGGGAGTAGCCCCCGAGTGCCTGGTTGAGTCGAATACTCAGGCAGGGACTAAAGTACTTTTGCGACTGTTGTCGTCTTTATTTGCTTGTTTCAGTCGAATTTGTTTCCAGCGCTCCCTATGGGAGTAAACCCATGTCCATAGTCGAACCGTGCTTCGAGTGATTGAGTTTTGCTGTGATTGTTCATGTTCCTGTAAAAGAAAAAAGAAAAAATCATAGGGTGCGCGACCAGCGCTCCCTATGGGAGTAGCCCCCGAGTGCTTGGTGGAGTCGAAGACTCGAGCAAGGACTAAAGTAATCGAAGTCTTCTGCTGCGTAGTTGTTGATGATGTCAGTGCTGACGATCTCATGACCTTAGTTGCCCGTGTGAGCGAGTTTGACGGGACGTGACGAGCGGTGGGTCCCACTTCCTGACTCTGATTTGACTAGGCGTGCATAATCTTTATTTTAACCATGCCTCCTCAATTTCCGCACGTAATGGGAGTGGTGGGGGGACGGTTCATGTTTCAGCTCCTCCACGTGTCTAGCACGATGATCACCACGCGTCCAGTAGGGTTTTTCTGAGCTATTGGATTGCATCTTCCAGAGGTTAAGTAGTGGCGCTGCGACGGTAAAATTCACATCTGCTTTCGCTCATCTTTTGCCTTCATCGCCATTGTCGCTGCTCCCCTGCTTTCTCTGCTCTCTTTTCCTCCACGGCGCTGGACCAGCTCCGCGCATTTCCCAGCTACTTTCTCCAGTCGCATCGCCGCCGCGCAATGGGAAAGAAGAAGGGAGGTGCTGCGGCCGATTTCGCGTCTACCGCTACTGCGGTGAAGAAGAAGGGTGGCTCCGCCGCTGCGGGCACCAGCACCACTGCCGGCGGGAAGAAGAAGGGCACGGGCACCCGCGTCACGAATGGCGCGTGGCGTCCGTCCATCATCAAGTCCTCTGATCTTTGTTTTCTTCGTCAAGACGGAATGTTGTCCGCCGCAGTCGTCGACGCACGTGTCCCTAGCGGTGAGATAATCCCCTCTCCTCCCGCTGGTTTTCGAGTGATGTTCTTGGCGTTCATCATTCGTGGCCTCTCGTTGCCCCTTCATCCCTTCTTCAGGGGCCTCCTTTGTGTTTACGGGCTTCAGCTCCATCAGTTGTCCCCGAACTCTATCGTCCATATCTCTTGCTTCATCACCCTCTACGAGTGCTGGCTTGGAATCGAGCCGCACTTCGGCCTCTTCAAGCGCCTCTTCAAGTTGAAGCGTCAACCTACGTCTGGCTCTTTAGTCTATGATGTAGGCGGCTGCGGAATCCACGTCGATCCATCCGCCACCTATTTCGACATCAAGCTGATGAAGTCCGTCCAAGGGTGGAGGGACAAGTGGTTCTACGTTCGCGACCAGAAGGCCGACGGAGACCACTTCGGACTCGCACCTTTCGATCCCGTGACGCCGTGCAAGAGGAGGCGCTCCTGGAAGAATGTAGTCATGCCTAGCGAGTCCACGGAGACAGATGTGCTGTACGAGCGCGTCTACGACCTCGAGAGTCGCATAGGCAAAGAGGAGGGAGGCTGCGCCCTCATTCGCATGTGGTTGCGCCGTCGCGTCCAGCCCCTGCAGGCCAGAGTCCACCCCATGTTTCAGTAGGATGGCGCTGACGATGTCACTCGCGTGTCTGCCGATGGCATGTACGCGAGTGAGGTGGATAAAAGGGTTCAACTAGTGACCACATACACCGTCAAGGATGTGCTTCCTAGTGAGCTAGTCGTTCCCCCGTTCGACGCTTCTAACCCTCCTCCTGAGGTACAATTGTGCTACGTAGTAGCTTAGTTTGTTGATTGCTTCTTTGTTGTTTCTTTGCTTTGTGCTGAATTTGTTGTCTGTATACAGGATTGGGCGGTGTCACCCTGTATGCCCCCTCTTCCTGAGGGGGTTATCCCTCACGAGGACTTGGAAGAGGACGAGTCAGAATCGACTGTCTTATCCGATGTGGAAGAGGAAGCCCTCGAGTCGGGTAGTCCGGATACTCGCAAGCGTTCGCGTAGCGAGGATTCCGATGCATCATCTCCCTCGACTCTGGAAGGTGTAGGCGTTAGTGTGGGATCGCCAATCCCTGCCATTCCTGTGAGCGCTGTGGCGCCGTCTTCTCGCAAGAAGATGCGACTGCCAAAGGAGTCTTCGTCAGAGTCGGAGGAACCAACCTTTGACTTTGATAAATTTGATTGGTAAGATTTTGTTTTTTCCTTTCTGATTCTTCATTGGCTTTGCTTTGTCCATGATGTTGGTTTTGTCTTTGTAGTCAAGAGGCGTCATCATCTTCTGGCAACGTCCAATTTTTGAAAGAATCACGAGTCGTAACCTCAAAGGCCAAGAAAGAGGTCGAGCGTGCTCCTACCCCTCCATTGGCGGCTAATACATTGCAAATGTATCTATAATTTTTGATGTTCCATGCTTGGTTTTATTTGCTTTCTTGTGTTTTGTTCCAACTTTGGAGTACTTTTCATATGATTTCTTGGACTAACCTATTAACAAGATGCCACAGTGCCAGTTGCCTGTTTTGTGCTGTTTTTGGTTCCAGGAAGTCAGAAAATGAATATTCTCGGAATTGGACCGGACAAAAGCCAAAGTCAATATTTTACTGGAAGACTCACGGAGCCAGAAGACGAGACGGAGAGGGGCCAGGGGCTGGCCACACCACCTGGTGGCGCGGGCCAGGCCAGGCCGCGCCAGGGGGTGGTGTGGGCCCCTCCGGCACCCCCTCGGTCTCCCTTCTCGCCTATAAGAGCCTCCCGAGGCAGAAACCATAAATATCAATAAAAAATCCACGAACAGTTCCGCAGCGCCGCTGCCACCGAAGGGGAGATTCGGGGGATAGAAAGTCTCTGTTCTGGCACCCTGCCGGGACGGGGAAGTGCCCCCGGAGCCATCTCCATTGATCTCCACCGCCATCTCCATCACCATTGCTGATTCCCATGATGAGGAGGGAGTAGTTCTCTCTCGAGGCTAAGGGTTCTACCGGTAGCTATGTGTTCATCTCTCTCTCTATGCATGATCATATTGTGATCATGAGCTTGTAATCTATAGATCTACCTTGCTAGTCAAGTGCTTTAATAGATCTCTGCTCTCCCCATGTGTGTGAAAGTGACAGCGTGCACACCATGGTGGCACTTAGGCTAGAGATTACAAATACTTGTTGTGAGTTATATTTGGAGTTGGATGTCTTTATGAAATTGTGGTGTTTGTTGGACTCATCTAGTACTCAAGGTGACAGTGTGGGGTTTTCTAGATGGGAAAGGCTTACTTTGAGGTGTGTTGTTATAGCCCTACCATCGATTAGAGTGTTCAACCGGAGAGTAGTTAAGAGTAGTATCATAAAGAGAATATATTTATATGAGAGTGTTCACTAGTGAAAGTATGATCCCTAGGCCTTATTTCTAAGCATTGAAATTTCGTTTGTTACAAGATCTGTTACATGTTTGCTTGCTTCCTTCTTTATTTCAGTTTTACTTTAGTCTTTTCCACACCATCAAGTTATTTTCTATCACCGTTACCACTTATATTTCACTATCTCTTCGCCGAACTAGTGCACCTATACACCTGACAAGTGTATTGGGTGTATTGGGGACACAAGAGACTTCTTGTATCTTGATTGCAGGGTTGCTTGAGAGGGGATACTTTTGACCACTTCCTCCCTGAGTTTGATAAACCTTGGGTGATCCACTTAAGGGAAAACTTGTTGCTGTTCTACAAACCTCTACACTTGGAGGCCCAACAACTGTCTACAAGAATAGAAGTGCGTAGACATCAAGCTATTTTCTGGCGCCGTTGTCGGGGAGGAAAGGTAAAAGGTATTCACACCGGAGGATTAAAGAAGAAGAACCTCCCACGGCAAACGCCTATTTTTTGGTGTGAGTGCTCGAAGTTATTTCCTTTAGATTCTGCAATTTTGTCTTTTTGTTTCTTGTTTTCACTAGTTAGGCTTAATGGAAAACAACAACAAAATTAGAGAGCGTTATAGTATTTATCTTGAGTTAGGACATGAAGTGTTTGAAGAGAAAATTAAAAAACCTATGGAACTTTATTTGCATGCTAATAGCAATGTCGTTAGTATGAATTCTTTGGACACCATTATTGCTAATGCTATGGAAAAGTCTAATCTTGGAGAAGCTAGTTTTTATGAAAATGATCTTTTTAGTTCCCCATCTTTGGAAGATAGCTATTCTATTGCTTATGATGATACAAAACCTCCAATATATGATGATTACAATGATGGGTATGATATTTTCAGTCCACCTACTATTGAGGAGAAAATTAATTATGATTACAATATGCCTCCTATATTTGATTATTATGGTGATGAGAATAATAATGATAGCTATTTTGTTGAATTTGCTCCCACTATAATTAATAAGAATGACTATGCTTATAGGGAGAGTATTAATTCTTTTATGCATGTGGCTCATGATAAGAATGTTTTATGTGATAGTTATATTGTTAATTTTATTCATGATGCTACTGAAAGGTATTATGAGAGAGGGAAACATGGTGTTATGCATCTCAATAATATTAAGTTTCCCCTCTTTATGTTGAAAGTCTTGAAGTTGCACTTGTTTTGCTTTACTATGCTTGTTTCTTTGTGCTTTCATGACTTGCTTCTTTACAAGATTCCTATGAATAGGAAGTGGGTTAGACTTAAATTGGCTTTGAATTTGCTTCTTGATGCTCTCTTTTACTTCAATTCATATTTCTTATATGAGCATCTTCTCAAACTATCAAGCCTAACTTAAAGGCATTAAAGAAAAGTACTTATTGGGAGATAACCCAAAAGTTTTAGATGAGTCTTGGAAGTTATTACCTCTGTAATAACCGCTCCTTATCCTTTTTTATTTGCTTTTTGTGCCAAGAGTAACCTCTAATGAGAGAGAAGTAATGATTGGGAAATTGCTGTCCCGAAACAGATTTCTGTGCTTTACCGTAAAAATTCGTGTAAAATCTCTGAACGTATTTTTGAGGCGTGAATTTTTGTGCTTCTGCCCCAGGTTGTTATCTAACTTTCTTTAGTTCAACACTTTTTGATTTGAGCAACAGAAGGTCTTCGAAAAAAATTGTCTTTACCTGCTGGTCTATTTTGACAGATTTCTGCCGTTATTTGCATTTGCTTCTTGTTGGTTCCTTTTTGAGTTCTTTTGGGGAATTTAGCTTTTTGAGGGAAGTGCTAAAGTAAATAGTGTTTTAATGGAAGTTTTATTGGTGTTAAAACTGAACCTAAATACTTATTATCTTGAATGCACTAATGTTGCTAATAAAGATTGTGTGAAGTTTTGTATGAAGGAAAAATTTTAGGTGTATGGAAGGAATGAGTAATGAGATGAAGGATGGACTAAAGCTCAAGCTTGGGGATGCCACGCGTGTCACCCCAAGAAATATCCAAGAAGTACAAGCGTCAAAGCTTGGGGATTCCCAAGGCATCCCCTTCTTCATCAATAAAAATCCTAGGTTTCTTCCAAACACTTCATTTTTATTGTTTCATGCACAGTTGTGTTATTCTTGGAGCGTCTTCTTTTTTGTTTTCGTTTTGGTTTTTCGTTTGCTTGGTTTGCTTAGTTTGCTGAATAAATTGGTTGGACCCCCCTCTTTCATATATTGGTTTTCAAATAGTTTGGTTTGGATTGGAAAAGAGTAGGAAAGTTCATGCTTATGTGGTAAAAAGAGCTTGTTTTTTGACTGTGGCCTATGCTTTGTCATGCCATGCTTGATATTGTTTTGGATTTATGCTTAGTATTCTTTGTTGTAGCATGACTTGTTATAAACAATTGAGATTGCTTAATGTGCCTTGGATGAATCATGCGTTGTTTTAGCGTATTAAAGCATAGTATTGTGGTATTCTCCTTTGATGCTTTATTTGGGTTGACTTGGCGCATGCTCACACCATGTTATGACTATCTCAAGTCACCATAGCCTTTATGATCCTTCAGTTTTTAACTTGTAGTATCACTTTATGCTTTGATCAATGATGTTTTGTTGCTCTGCATGATTATGGCCATTATTGCTCTCTTAGTTTGTTGCTCCCAGTCTTTTGCTAGCCTCCACAACCAAGTATGAGTTCCACTCATGCATCCAACTCCCTAAACCAAGTTATTCCAAAGAGTCCACCATACCTACCTACTAGCTTATGCTATTCCAAGTACATTCATGCTTTTGTTTATCTTCCACTTGTTATGAGAAAACTAGTGATTAAAGCTCTCATGAACTTGATGGCACACTTTACTTTACTTGCCCTTAATAAACTTGAACCATTGTGTCTTCTATGTTGTATATGCTTGCACTTATTTGTTGGGAATTAACAGAACCATGCTTTCATGGGGAACGCTTTCAACATTGCACTTGGTACTTGTACCTAGTTGATATCATGCTCTTTTGTATATGGATGTCGTTAGTGTGAAATGAAAGGGGAGCTTGTAAGTCCATGGAGTTATGTATATGTGTTAGAGAAACGCCTGGGCCGCTGGTCTAATCCATGCTGACATGGTGGAAACCTGCAGCGTAACCATAATGAGCTGTCTATGAAGCATTTTTCTTATAAAAAAAAGAGTCCTATATTGAGAAAAAAGAGAAAAAGAAAAAAAGATACTATGAAAAGAGGAAAGAGAGAAAAAAGCACCATATTCCCATGGTAAATAAGAAGAATGCTGAGATGCTCGTTGTCTGCTTGTCTTGTCATTTTGATATGGGGATTCTTCCGTATCATCGGGCAAGGGGTACCCCGTTGGCGGTTTTCAATGATACACATGTACTTACGATGACAAGAACTTACCTGTGACTAAACTTGAGTAGCATGAGGAGCGACCCTCGTACACAAGGGACATGAGATTTCTGACTTATACTTCGTCAAGCATGTACACCATAGTTTGTTCACTTTAACCTTAGTCACTTCAAGATGCTTATGATAGGGGCAATGAGAGCTGAAAGCTATAAGTACCATAATTTTTGGAAGCTCTTTATGAGACTTGAATCCCTACTTCCTTTTATAAAGGCCTTTCTTCCACCATTATATTGAGTCTCCACCTTCTACCTTTATGCACCTACTTTGAGAGCATAGTGGCCATTCTTAGTTCTATGTGCATTGTCCCAAGACTAGTTGATTGATGCATAACTTGATATTGCTTGTTTTAAACTATTGTATCTAGTCACTCTTATGAACTTTGAAGGTGTCCCATGCATTTATATTTGCTACTCTATTGAGGGACAAGCTGAGTGCTATTATGCTATGTTTTCTTTATGTGAAACAATCAAACGTCTTGCAAATCATTGTTATTCATGAATCTTTTGTTTGTGCCTTTTCATGTTGCAACATAGTTTCTTTGTCTTATTGCTAGAACTTTGTCTTTCATGTTATGATTGAAGTACTATGATCCCAGCTTTGAATGTTTTACAAATACTTTGTTCAAGTTTATGATGGTGCATGTCACCTCAAAAATTATTCTTTCTTTTTATCACTTACCTACTCGAGGACGAGCAGGAGTTAAGCTTGGGGATGTTGATACATTGCAAATGTATCTATAATTTTTGATGTTCCATGCTTGGTTTTATCTGCTTTCTTGTGTTTTGTTCCAACTTTGGAGTACTTTTCATATGATTTCTTGGACTAACCTATTAACAAGATGCCACAGTGCTAGTTGCCTGTTTTCTGCTGTTTTTGGTTCTAGGAAGTCAAAAAATGAATATTCTCGGAATTGGACTGGACAAAAGCCAACGTCGATATTTTACTGGAAGACTCACGGAGCCAGAAGACGAGACGGAGAGGGGCCAGGGGCCAGGGGCTGGCCACACCACCTGGTGGCGCGGGCCAGGCTAGGCCACGCCAGGGGGTGGTGTGGGCCCCTCCGACACCCCCTCGGTCTCCCCTCTCGCCTATAAGAGCCTCCCGAGGCAGAAACCCTAAATATCAATTAGAAATCCACTAAAAGTTCCACAGCGCCGCCGCCACCGAAGGGGAGATTCGGGGGACAGAAAGTCTCTGTTCCAGCACCCTGCCGGGACGGGGAAGTGCCCCCGGAGCCATCTCCATTGATCTCCACCACCATCTCCATCACCATTGCTGATTCCCATGATGAGGAGGGAGTAGTTCTCTCTCGAGGCTAAGGGTTCTACGGATAGCTATGTGTTCATCTCTCTCTATGCATGATCATATTGTGATCATGAGCTTGTAATCTATAGATCTACCTTGCTAGTCAAGTGCTTTAATAGATCTCCGCTCTCCCCATGTGTGTGAAAGTGACAGCGTGCACACCATGGTGGTACTTAGGCTAAAGATTACAAATACTTGTTATGAGTTATATTTGGAGTTGGATGTCTTTATGAAATTGTGGTGTTTGTTGGACTCATCTAGTACTCAAGGTGACAGTGTGGGGTTTTCTAGATGGGAAAGGCTTACTTTGAGGTGTGTTGTTATAGCCCTACCATCGATTAGAGTGTTCAACCGGAGAGTAGTTAAGAGTAGTATCATAAAGAGAATATATTTATATGAGAGTGTTCACTAGTGAAAGTATGATCCCTAGGCCTTGTTTCTAAGCATTGAAACTTCGTTTGTTACTAGATCTGTTACATGTTTGCTTGCTTCCTTCTTTATTTCAGTTTTACTTTAGTCTTTTCCACGCCATCAAGTTATTTTCTATCACCATTACCACTTGTATTTCACTATCTCTTCGCCGAACTAGTGCACCTATACACCTGACAAGTGTATTGGGTGTGTTGGGGACACAAGAGACTTCTTGTATCTTGATTGCAGGGTTGCTTGAGAGGGGATACCTTTGACCACTTCCTCCGTGAGTTCGATAAACCTTGGGTGATCCACTTAAGGGAAAACTTGCTGTTGTTCTACAAACCTCTGCACTTGGAGGCCCAACAACTGTCTACAAGAATAGAAGTGCGTAGACATCAGCGGCCCACTCCGGGCACAACTCTTCCAGCTCTCCGCATGAAGAGGAGCATCAAATGGTTGCCCGGATGACTGCACACCAATCGGCTTCGGAGTCATTGGAGGATCATGTAAGTGTAGGATTTCTTGTTTTGATGTTGCAGTCGATGTTATCTATGCCATATGCTGATCCTTTGTTGTGCGATAGCCCTTTGTGAAGGAAGCCGTTCACTTGGCGGAGCAAGTGGTTGCGATGGGTCGTCAGCATGCAATGCTGGAGACGCGTCATCGCATGGTCGAAAGTAAGTGTTCTTCACTTCCTCTTCTTCTCCCTTTTATATAGTCGACTGATAGTCAATCCCTTTTGTTTTGTAGATGAACATAACGCCCTCCTGCGCAACGCTGCCACCATGGAGAAAACATTCGCCGCGGCTATGAAGGGTCACGAGGAGGCAATCGCGGCGCATGGCGAGGCCCAGAGGCATGAAGAGGATCTGCGTGCCTCCATCGCGGCCAGGGAGAAGTTGTTCGAAGAACAGCTTTTCTCGATTGCCAAGGCCCTCTCAGGTATTGTGTTTGGATATCATCATCTTTCTCTATTCGATTTTTGCCGTTGGTGCTGATGTTTTGTCCGTGTATGGGTTTATGTACAGATGCTGGTGATTTGAGCTTCGACCCTCAGGCCCTACGTCACGATGATGCCTTGGCGGGTGCACTTTCAGCAATCGAGGACCGCAGCGCCGCCGTTCAGGATATGCTTTCCAAAGCCAAGGGCGTGCTCAGTCGCCTTCGGGAGGAGTTGATGCCCAAGGTTGAGCTGATCGAGAACATGAACGAGTTGGTGGAGTCTCTCGCCGAGGGTGTTCCTGCAAGCTTCAAGAATTCGCACTGTGCGGCTGGCGCGTCAATGTCACTCGCCATGGTGCAGGCCCACGGAGTCGAGGTTGATCTTGCAGCGATTTCAAAGGCGATGCCCATTAGGGCGGACGGCCAGCTGGTAGTCTTTGCTTCCTTCGCGACTGCCTGTGGCAAATATAGGCCGCAGCTGATTAACACGGTTGCGAAGTACTCTGAGGAGCTGCAGCGGGCCAGGAAGGCGGCAAAGGCTGCGGCATCAGGGGCTGGCGGAAAGTCAGTGGCATCTGACACTGCCACTGACTCGATGAAGCCCCCGAAGCCGTTGAAGTCGAAGAAGCCAATCGCTCCTCAGTAGCTTTGTAATAGTTGATTAGTTTTATGCCTTTTGTCTAGAACATGCCTTTTGGTGGGTGTATCTGCTGATACTTTTGCCAATCTTGAATGCACTCGAATCTTTTGTCTGTGCGTCGATTTGATCTTCTTATTCGCTTCTTGCTTGGCTTGTGGTAGGGCACATCAAGTGATCCTTTGAGGGAACCTCAGGACTCGCCGCCCCTTGATGATACTTTGGCGCCATCGCGCTCCAGGGTGGATGAGCTGTTGCTGCTTTCGCGACTACGTGACCGCGTGAAGCAGTTGGAGCATGAATTGCCCATGCTCCGCGGTAACACGGATGTATAGAAGTCAAAGGCAGAGAAAGCCACCGCTAGAGAGCAGTATCTGTTGGGGGAGATGACGCAGCTTGGCGACCAATTTAAGTGTTAGTTTGCTTACTCTTATCTTTTCCTTGTAGTCACTCGCAGTGATGTGCCATCCTTACGCTTCCGTTGTTGCTTTGAATAGTTGTCAGCGCGTGCCATCCGCAGGATGAGAAGGATAGGATTGCCATTCGCATGCATGATCTGACTCAAGAGCAACTTTAGGAGAGTGGATACTTCTGGGTGGATCATGATCGTGTGATTGCGTTGGCGACCCTGCAGGATCGTGCGTCGCGAGTGTTGCACTTTCTGAAGAAGTCACAGTCATGCTTGAAGAACATTTATCGGACGATGTTTCCGCTGGATGTTGCTCCCTCAAGCCTGCTGGCCCTTCTTGCCAAGTTCCAAGACTTGGATGCGGTTCGCGAGTGTGTAAGGCAACAGCTGGTGACTGGTGCCAAGGCCGCTCCATCGCTAGTGCGACTGCACAAGCCTGACATAGACGTTGCAGCAATTGCGACTGGGCCACCCGCGCCACCAGTAGATTCTGCTTGGAATATGGTGCCGCACTACCAGGCGGTGGATCGCCCAGCAAAGAGATCGTCGACTTCTTTGAGGAACAAACCAACGTTCTCCTGTTGCAGTAGTAACTTAGTTTGTATCCTGCACATAAGTCTACCGATGTTGTAAAGTTCGTATAAATGTTGTGTATAATTGTCTGTCAAATATGTATAAAGAGCTTGTTAGCGTGTAAGTGCGTTGCACTATGCGACTCCTTTTCGTTAGCCTGGCCATGCGTTTATCTCAGTCCCTTGTCAACCTGTCAGGTGCGTTGCAACTGGGTTGATGTTGTATCAAGGGTTTCGATTGATGTGCCAGCTACTCAGGATATCGCATTTTAGTTCGTAGAATAGATGTGTATAGGGTGGCGTAGCCCCCAAGTCGATAAGTTGCGGAAAAATAAAGGAAGGCACAGAGTTTTGGGGCACTTAGCTTTATTTATTTGTGAGACAGTACGGAGTACAATGTGTGGATAGGAACCTTGGCTGAGTGCCTTTTTTGCGATGTAAAAGAAAAACGACTAAGAGTAGAAGCGTCGCAGCTACACGACGTTCCAGAGGTTGGAGTATGCGACTCCTGTCTCTAAATCTTGAAGGCGATAGGCGCCACCTGAGATTACTTCTATAACCACGTATGGTCCCTCCCAGGGGGACTCGAGCTTGAGATGGCCTTGCTGCTTTAGTCGCAGGACCAGGTCGCCTTCGACAAAGGATCGGGGGCGTAGCCTCCTACTGTGGTAATTGCGCAGGTTCTGCTGGTAGATCGTTGATCTTTTCGCGGCGATTTCTCTCGCCTCGTCGAGGAGGTCGACGGAGTCTTCGAGTTCGAGGGAGGACTCCTGCTCCCTGTAGGCAACCACGCGTGGCGCTTTGTACCGTACTTCGGTGGGCAACACCGCTTCAGCCCCGTGGACCATGAAGAACGGGGTGTAGCCTGTAGAACTGTTTGGAGTTGTACGTAAGCTCCAAAGTACTGATTGTAGCTCGCCAGGCCAGTAACCTGCGGCTTGTTCGAGTGGTCGGAGGAGTCGTTTCTTGATGCCGCCGCAGACGAGCCCGTTCGCCTTTTCAACCTGACCGTTGGTCTGTGGATGTGCTACCGAGGCGTAGCTGATGTTGATTCCCAGATTTTCACAGAATTCTTGGAACTCCTTGGATGTGAAGTTTTTTCCATTGTATGTGATGATGCTGTGTGGCACTCCGAAGCGGAAGACGATGGACTCGAAGAACTTGACTGCACTGTGTCCTGACTGATTGGTCACTGGCATGGCCTCTATCCACTTGGTGAACTTGTCGACTGCCACCAGGAGGTAGACATAGCCTCCTCGTGAGGACTTGGGGAGTTTGTCGACCATGTCGAGTCCCCATTGCGCGAAGGGCTAGGCCAATGGAATTGGCCAGAGTTCTGCGCTAGGTGTGTGCGGCTTATCGGCGAATCGCTGACAAGCGTTGCATTTTTGGACGATGTCCTTGGCGTTGCGCATGGTCGTAGGCCAGTAGAATCCAGCTCGTAGAGCTTTGGCCACGAGGGCGCGACTGCCGGCGTGGTGCCCGCAGGTCCCCTCGTGGATGTCGAGGAGGACAACTCTTCCGTCAGCCGTGGAGCCGCATCGCTGGAGTACTCCTGTGATGCTGCGCTTGTACAGTTCGCCGTTGATAATAGTGAATGCCTTGGATCGCGGCGCAATGTGCCGTGCATCAGTCGTGTCGTCCGGTAGCCTTTTGCTGAGGAGGTACATGATGTACGGCTGCGTCCAGGATGATTCGATCATCATGACGCTCATTGGTCCTTCGAGTCCTGTGTCCAGCTCCAGGTCATCGAGTGACATTGGCTCATTGGGCGGCGTAGCCCCCGAGTCCGTTGTTGCGCTTGTTTTCTTCTCTGCTGCCTTTGGCTTGATGGAGCGTTCGCAGATGCGCTCGAGAAATACCCAAGGTGGTACGGGGGCGTAGGTAGATCCTATATTGGCGAGTGCGTCTGCCTCTTCATTGCTTTTGCGGCCTACGTGTCGCGGTTCGCAGCCGTCAAAGTCCCCTTCGAGTGTGTCGTAGAGGTCGTGGTAGGCGATCATGTTGTCGTTCAGTGCGTCGCACTCATGCATTGTTTGGTTGACGACCAACTTGGAGTCGCCGTAAATAATGAGTCTCTTGGCGCCACAGGCTTTGCCATCCTCATCCCATGTAGCAGGGCCTCGTATTCAGCTTCGTTGTTGGAGGCGGTGAACTGCATTCGCAGGATGTACTTCAGCTTGTCCCCTTGAGGTGATGTCAGTATGACATCTGCACCTGCTCCGTCCTTCTGCTTGGACCCATCGAAGTGCATTGTCCAGAGGTAGGACATGTCTAGTTTGTCAGGGAGCTGGTTCTCCATCCAGTGCACGAGGAAGTCAGGAGAACTTGCGACTTGATTGCGTCGCGCTTTTTGTAAGTAATGTCTCGTGGAGACAATTCTATTCCCCAAAGCGCGACTCGTCCCGTGGCGTCAGGGTTATTGAGGATATGCCCCAATGGGGCGTCGTTGACCACCACGATTGGGTGTTCCTGGAAGTAATGGCGCAGTCGTCGGGCGGTCATGAAGACGCCGTACGCCAGCTTCTGGTAGTGCGGGTAACGCTGTTTTGTTGGCGTGAGGACCTCGCTGAGGTAGTAGACTGGGCGTTGTACCCTATGGATCTTGTTTTCCTCAGCTCGCTCGACGACGAGCACTGTGCTGACCACCTGGTTGGTGGCGGAGATATATAGCAACAGTGGTTCCCTTTCCCACGGGGTTACTAGTACTGGCGAGGTGGAGGGTAGGGGCTTGAGGTCCTCGAATGCTTCCTGCGCTTCGTTGGTCCACTCGAACTTTTCGGTTTTGCGGAGGAGTTGGTAGAAGGGCAGCGCCTTTTCACCCATCCGACTAATGAATCGACTGAGGGCCGAGATTCGCCCAGCCAGCTGTTGAACGCCCCTTATGTTTTTCGGCTTCTCCATGGCCAGTATGGCTTTTATTTTCTTCGGGTTTGCCTCGATTCCTCTTGCAGAGATGAGGTACCCGAGTAGTTGCCCAGATGGCACACCAAAGGCGCATTTGTCCGGATTGAGCTTGATCCGATAGCGGTCTAGGTTGGTGAAGGTTTCGCGCAAATCGTCGATTAGGGAGGCTTCCTGCTTGGTCTTGATTACTATGTCGTCGACATAGACTTGGCTGTTGCGACCAAGTTGTTCTTTAAGGCAAGCCTGCATGCACCGCTGGTAGGTGGCTCCCGCGTTCTTTAGCCCGAAGGGCATTGTGTTGTAGCAGAACACACCAAAGGGCGTTGTAAACGATGTTTTCTCTTGATCTTCCTCCTTCATTCGAATCTGATTATAGCCTGAGTAGGCGTTGAGGAAGCAGAGGCGCTCGCAGCCCGCGGTGGAGTCGATGATCTGGTCGATGCATGGCAACGGAAAGTGATCCTTTGGGCAGTGCTTATTTAGAGAGGTGAAGTCCACGCACATCCGCAGGATATCCCGTGTCCTTTTTTGGTACCAGCACCGTGTTGGCGAGCCAAGTGCTTTCCTTGATCTTGCGTATGAATTTGGCGTTGAGGAGTCTGTTGATCTCCATTCCAACTGCTTGCACCCGTGGCTCAGATAATCGCTGGATTGTTTGCTTGAATGGCCTTGCATCTGGGTTGATGTTGAGTGCGTGCTCGGCGAATTCCCTGGGAACTCGTGGCATGTCCGCAGGACACCAGGCGAAAATTTCCCAGTGCTCACGGAGGAATTCGACGAGCGCGAGTTCCTATGCGGGACTCAAGTTGTTGGCGATGAGGGCCGTTTTGGCGGGATCCGATGGGTGCACCTGCACTTTCTTTGTGTGCACTAATGAGTCGAAAGATAAATCAGGCGAGCTTGGCCGGCTTGGGGGAGGCAGACTGTTGTCTGTCGACTCCTTCAGTCTCGCGAGTTCTTCCTGCATGCCAAAGGACGGGGAAATTCTGTTGAATTCCCTGTCGCAACTGTCGGATCTCTCGAAGCTCCCGTTGACTGTGATGACGCCATTGGGACCTGGCATTTTCATTTGCAGGTAGACATAGTGCGGTACTGCCATTTACCTAGCGAAGGCGACACGTCCAAGGATGCAGTGGTACTATGAGGGCCAGTCGGCGACCTCGAAGTCGATGCGTTCGCGCTGAAAGTTTTTTGGCATGACGAAGATGACGTCGAGGTTGATTTTGCCCAGGGGATACACGCCCTTTCCTGGGACGATGTCATGGAATGTTGTGTCTGAGGCCTCTAGGCAAGTTAGAGGGATCCTCATTGCCCACAAGGTACTCGCGAATATGAGGTTGATGCCGCTTCCGCCATCCATGAAGACGCGACTCATGTCGAATCCTCCGATTTGCGCCTCGAGTACGAGGGGACAGTGGCCTGGACGAGGTACTTGAGGTGGATGATCACGTTTGTCGAAGGTGATGCAGAACTCGCTTCCGCTAAGATACTCAGTGGTAGATGGCGGCGAGTGTGTGGCCAAGTTGACTTGGCGAGTGATGGCCTTCTGCACCCGATTGGAGGGGCGTCCTTTTTTGATCATCATAGTACCCATGGCCCGTGGGTAGGGTTCACCTCCCTGGTGCTGGTCCGGCACAGCTGCGTTTGGGGGCATTCCAGGTGGTGGTGGCGGAGCGCCATGTGCCACGGCACCTAGAGACGCTCCGTAGCCTCTCTCGACCGTGTTGCGATTCATTCGAACCAATCCCTCATGTAATTTGAGGAACTCGCGCAGTCCTTGAGGAGGTGGCTGGACTTCTTCTTTCCATCATGCTTGTCGATGTAGAAGTGCACCGTGCATGGCCCGGACAGTTTTTCTTCGATGGATGTCGCGGGTGCCTCATCACGGTTGCGGCATTGCCACACTTGCTTGGTTTTCCCGGAGTCGCGGTATCCACCGCTGCGGTATCCGCTGTTGCGGATCGTCGTGTCTGCCGGTGTAGCTAGCTGCGACCATGTTGACATCGTCATGGTCATCGTAGATGCGCATACGACGTTTGCCTCGGCGGTCGCGTCTGCGCTCGAGTTCTGCCTCCTCGTCAGAGTGAACACGAATTTTCACCGAATCTTCTCCACTGGCCCACCGATTCGCGATTTCCATCAGGTGGTCAATGGTCTTGGGCTTTGAGCGGCCCAGCTCCTACCTGAGCTCTTGATACATTGCATATGTATCTATAATTTTTGATGTTACATGCTTGGTTTTATCCACTTTCTTGTGTTTGGTTCCAACTTTGGAGTACTTTTCATATGATTTCTTGGACTAACCTATTAACAAGAGCCACAGTGTTAACTGCCTATTTTCTGCTGTTTTTGGTTCCAGGAAAGTCAAAAAATGAATATTCTCAGAATTGGACGGGACAAAAGCCAAAGTGCCTATTTTTTCGGATGTCATCAAGTGCCAGAATACGAGACGGAGAGGGGCCAGGGGGCCACCACACCACCTGGCCGCGCGGCCAGGCCTGGCCCGCACCAGGGGTGGTGTGGGCGCTGCCGGCACCCCCTCGGCCTCTCCTTCCGCCTATATATTGCCCTCGGGACGAAAACCCTAAGTGCCCGATCAAAAATCCACGAAAGAGTCTGTAGTCGCCGTCATCTCCATCCATAGATCAGGAGGGATCTGAAGCTCTTCCCGGCACCCCGCCGGAGAGGGGAATTCACCCTGGAGGCCTTCTTCATCACCATGCAAGCCTCCGGTGTGATGCGTGAGTAGTTCATCCTTGGACTACGGATCCATGTAGTAGCTAGATGGCTGGTTCTCTGGCGCAAGTTGGGGACAAAGTTCTGTGGTTGTGTTGTGCAGGTCTCCACGTTGCTACTAGCACCGGTAGTGCGCCCTGCCAAAGCTCAGCTAGTTACACCTTTGGGGTGTTTCCTTGCTTCTACTGGTTCGATTAAACCTTGGTTTCATAACTGAGGGAAACTTGCTGCTGTGCTCATCACACCTTCCTCTTGGGGTTCCCAACAAGGTCTACATCAACCAAGCACCAACACTTTTCTGGGCGCCGTGCACTAAGCCATCAAGCATTTTTCTGGCGCCGTTGTCGGGGATCTGTAGAAGAAGAAACTCCCACGTCAACCACACGCCATTTTTCTGGCGCCGTTGTCGAGGAGTCAAGGACATCTTCACAAGGGGAGTCCCTCATAACCAATCTCTTTACTTTGTTGTTTTTGTTTTGCTTAGTTTCTTTTTGCTTTGTTTGCTTGTTTTGTTATCAAAAACACAAAAAAATTAGTTTTAATAGTTTGCTTTCTTATTTGAAAACCCCAAAAAATGACTACTCTTGAAAACACTAAGTTGTGTGACTTCACTAGCACCAACAACAATGATTTTATGAGCACACCTATTGCTCCACCTATGCCTGAAAATACTTTCTTTGAGATAAAACCTGCTTTACTCAATCTTGTTATGAGAGAGAAATTTTCTGGTATTGGTAATGAAGATGCTGCTTCCCATCTAAATAACTTCGTTGAACTTTGTGAGATGCAAAAGCATAGGGATATAGATGGTGATATTATTAATCTGAAATTGTTTCCTTTCTCTTTGAGAGGAAAAGCTAAAGAATGGTTGAATTCTTGGACTAAATGCAAAGATGCTTTTATTGGAAAATACTATCCTCCTGCTAAGATTATATCTATGAGAAGTGAAATAATGAAGTTTAAACAACTTGATAATGAACATGTTGCTCAAGCTTGGGAAAGAATGAAATCTTTGGTAAAGAATTGTCCCACTCATGGGCTGGCTGCTTGGATGATCATCCAAACTTTTTATGCAGGATTGAACTATTCTTCAAGGAACCTATTGGATTCTGCTGCTAGAGGTACCTTTATGACCATCACTTTGGGTGCTGCAACAAAACTTCTAGACAATATGATGGTTAATTATTCTGAATGGCATACTGAGAGAGCTCCACAAGGTAAGAAGGTAAATTCTGTTGAGGAAACCTCCTCCTTGAGTGATAAGATTGATATTATTATGTCTATGCTTGTTAATGGGAAAGCCCACATTGATCCAAATAATGTTCCTTTAGCCTCCTTGGTTGCTCAAGAAGAGCAAGTTGATGTGAACTTCATAAGAAATAACAACTTTGGCAATAATGCTCATAGGAGTAATTGAAGGGAATATGCCCGAGAGGCAATAATAAAGTGGTTATTATCTTATTCCATGTTTATGATAAATGTTTATTTTACATGCTAGAATTGTATTGATTCGGAAACATCAATACATGTGTGTTTAATAAACAAAAAGGGTTCCTAGTCATGCCTCTCTTATAGACTAGCTTATTGATTAACAAGATGATCAAGGTTTCCTGATCATGGACATTGGATGTTGTTAATAACAAGGTCACACTATTGGTGGAATGATGTGATGAACATTCATCCGAAGTATAGCATTACGATCAGAGTCATTATGTTTATATTGCTATAACATCATACGAAGTAATCTTAGTCCTTAGACCATTAGATCATGTTAATTGCTAACACCGGAAGAGTATCTTGATAACATCAAACATCACTCCGTAACAGGGTGACTATAAAGGTGGGTTCAGTGCTACGAAGGTGTTATGTTGAGGCTCATGGATTAAGAGTGGGATTTGTCCATCCCGATGACGAATAGATATACTCTGGGCCCTCTCGGTGATATCACATTGAAATAGCTTGCAAGCAAGTGATGTGATCACTAGAATGTTATATCACGGGAACGAGAAAAGAGTGCATGTCGGTAACGAGATCAAACTAGGTATTTGGATGCCAATGATCGAATCTCGGACATGTAATATATCGCGAGACAAAGGGATTTAGTTACAACGTTAAAGATTCACACGATCACAAGAGTCATCGTTGAATATGTGGGAGTCAGTATGGATCTCCAGGTCCCGCTGCTGATTATTGATCGGATAGGGGTCTCGATCATGTCTGCATTATTCACGAACCGTAGGGTGACACACTTAAGGGATACCGACACCATTTGGAGCAAATATGTTTCAGATAAAGATTTAAGAAAGCGCTGGAATCATTTCGATGGAAACCGGAATTGTTTCGGGTGAAATTGCAGAAACTGGTTCTGCATGTGATATTGAAATGTTGCAGGGGTTTTATGTGAATGTTTGTTAATTAATGTAATTGAAAAAATTCTGAATAAAATAAATAAAATAGTTTTATTTAATGAGAGCTTGCATTAAATTTGGTGGAAATTTAATGCATGTGTGAGTGGAATTTTGAGTGGAGGCTTTTTATGGGAGTGGGAGCTCCACCCACATGAATGTAGAAGAGGTGGGGGCACCACCATGGCTGCCACGCCATGGCCCTTGGGTGCCCCCCTCTCCTCCTCACAAACCACACCTCCTTGTGAAGGATCTCTCTCCCCCTCTAGTATTATCCCCATGGTCTCGGATTAGCGAGATACATGTTCCCGGTGGCTTTATCTGGAAAGGAGTTGCTGCTTCCGCTGCTTTGCTGGAGCGAGGGACGGAGGTTGTCGGGGTACCGGACGTGTGTGCGATCACGGATGCACCGCTGCTTTGCGGTGCTAGACTTGGTGGTGCTGGAGCTGGATCTGATGGACGTGCTGGAGCCGGACCTGCTGGACTTCATCACGATCTTGAGATCGGCAAGTGTACGACTACATCAACCATGAGTTCCTACTCGTTAACAAAGCTCGTTGTCTACGAGGGTAAGTTCTCGTTGGATGTATGTCCACCCGTTGCTTTGTACCTAGTAGATAGATCTTGACGTGTAGTTCACACCGTAGGAAATTTTTTGTTTTCTATGCTGCGGACCCAACAGTAATTTTGGTAACAACAATTATAAGTCATATCCTCCCAACAATGGTAACGCTTATGGAAAATCTTACAACAATAATAGGAGTGCTCCCTCTAAACTTGAAGTTATGCTTAAAGAGTTTATTAGTAAACAAACTGCTTTCAATAAAACTATTGAGGAAAAACTCTCTAATGCTGAAAGAAATATAGGATCTTTGGATGGAGCTCAATCTTCTTTGAATAAAATGGCTGCTAAACCTGAAACTAACGATAATCCCTTTGCAGCTACTAATGCTATACAAGTAAGAATTGATGAAAATGTTAGACTATTAGCTGAATTACATGCTAATATCTTGCAAATGTATCTATAATTTTTGATGCTCCATGCTTAGTTTTATCCACTTTCTTGTGTTTTGTTCCAACTTTGGAGTACTTTTCATATGATTTCTTGGACTAACCTATTAACAAGAGCCACAATGCCAGCTACATGTTTTCCGCTGTTTTTGGTTCCAGGAAAGTCAGAAAATGAATATTCTCGGAATTGGACGGGACAAAAGCCAAAGTGCCTATTTTTCGGAAGGGATCAGATGCCAGAATACGAGACGGAGAAGGGCTGGGGGCCGGCCACACCACCTGGCCACGCGGCTAGGCTTGGCCCGCGCCAGGGGGTGGTCTGGCCGACCCCAGCACCCCCTCGGCCTCTCCTTCCGCCTATATATTGCCCTCGGGACGAAAACCCTAAGGACCCGATCAAAAATCCACAAAAGAGTCTGTAGCCGCCGTCATCTCCATCCCTAGATCGGGAGGGATCTGAAGCTCTTCCCGGCACCCTGCCGGAGAGGGGAATTCACCCTAGAGGCCTTCTTCATCACCATGCAAGCCTCCGGTGTGATGCGTGAGTAGTTCATCCTTGGACTACGGATCCATGTAGTAGCTAGATGACTGGTTTCTCCTCCTTTGTGCTTTCATGTTTAAATCTTGTGAGCTCCGTTCATGATCAAGATCATCTATTTGTAATCCATACATGTTGTGTTTGCAGGGATCCGATGGATATTGAGATGCTATTTCAGATTGATTATTGATTCTATCATGTCTTTGTTATTTGAGATCTTGCATGCTTTCCATTGTTAGTAGCTATCTTGGCCAAGTAGATGCCAGCAACTCCAAGAGTTAGTATTTATGCTCGATAGTGGGTTCATGCCTCTGGTAATCTGGGGAAGTGACAGAAATCTCTAAGGTACTAGATGTGCTGTTGCTACTAGGGAGAAAACAACGATCCATTGTTCATAGAACAATTATATTGTTTACTTTACACGCAGTTCATAAAGCAATAATCTGTTGCTTGCAACTTAATACTGGAGGGGGTTCGGATGATAACCTGAAGGTGGATTATTAGTCATAGATGCAGTTGGATGGCGGTCTATGTATTATGTTGTAATGCCCAATCAAGTCTCAAAGGAGTCAAGATGATTAGTATATGCATGTATTGCTTTCTCGGTGTTTGTCAATTGCCCCGCTGTAATTTGTTCACCCAGCATGTTATCTATCTTAAGGAGAGCCACCTCTAGTGAACTATGGATCCCGGTCCTTGTCTTTTATATTCAATCTACAATATTTTACTGCTTTGTGTTTACTTTCTGCAAACTTTTACTTCTTTCCATTCGATATGTTTAATCCTTTGTTTTCCGCAAAACACGGTGAGATTGACAACCTCATCGCAAGTTGGGGACAAAGTTCTGTGGTTGTGTTGTGCAGGTCTCCAAGTTGCTACTAGCACCGGTAGTGCGCCCTGTCAAAGCTCAGCTAGTAACACCTTTGGGGTGTTTCCTTGCTCCTACTGGTTCGATTAAACCTTGGTTTCATAACTGAGAGAAAACTTACTGCTGTGCTCATCATACATTCCTCTTGGTGTTCCCAACGAGCTCTATGTTGAAAGTCGAGTGCATCAAGATCTTTTCTGGCACCGTTGCCGGGGAGTCAAGGACATCTTCACAAGGGGAGTCCCTCATAACCAATCTCTTTACTTTGTTGTCATTTGTTTTGCTTAGTTTCTTTTTTGCTTTGTTTGCTTGTTTTGTTCTTCAAAAAACACAAAAAAATTAGTTTTACTTGTTTGCTTTCTTATTGGAAAAACACAAAAAAAATAGTTCCTTTCTTAAGTTGCCTTTATGACTAGCTCTGCTCCAATCACTATTTCATTATGGATAGCTCACTCAGTTTCCTATTTGGGAACAGTATTATGACTGCTAAGGTAATAGATGAACCACCACCTGCTAGAACCTCCATAGAAGAAGAAATTGTTGAACCTGAAAGCTCATTAGATGAAAAAGAGGAGGAGAGTGATGGACAAAAGGAGGAAGATTGGATCTACCCATGCCTACCTTCTAATGAGAGTAACTCTTTATCCCTTACATTATTTGATTGTCCTCCATGCTTATCAAAGGAGGGTGAATGTTATGTTCTCGAGGATTCTTTTGAAAATGTTTATAATAAAGCTCTAGTGCTTGTAGATCATGAAAAGCATGCCTTATGTGATAGTTATATTGTTGAGTTTATTCATGAGGCTACTGAAAATTATTATGAGAGAGGAAAATAAGGTTGTAGAAGTTTTTATGGTAATGAAACACCTCTCTATGTGCTGAAAGTTTTTGAAGTTACTTTTGTTTTATCTTCCTATGCCTGTCACTTTGTTCTTTGTGCATTTATTTGCATACAAGGTTCCTATGCATAGGAAGTGGGTTAGACTTAAATGTGTTTTGAATTTTCTTCTTGATGCTCTCTTTTACTTCAATTCATATTTCCTATGAGAGCACCTTCTCAAATTTTCATGCCTAACTTAAAGACGTTAAAGAAAAGTACTTGTTGGGAGATAACCCAAGAGTTTTAGATGAGTCTTGGAAGTTATTACCTCTGTAATAACCTCTCCTTATCTTTTTTATTTGCTTTTTGTGCCAAGAGTAACCTCTAATGAGAGTGAAGTAATGATTGGGAAAGTTGCTGTCCTGAAACAGATTTCTGTGCTTCACCGTAAACATTCCTGAGAGAGCTCTGTACGTCTGATTGAGCTGTAATTTTTTGTGCTTCTGCCCCAGGTTATTATATAAATTTCGTTAGTTTAACACTTTTTTATTTGAGCAACATAAGGTCTTTGAAAAAATCGTCTTTACCTACTGGTCTGTTTTGACAGATTTCTGCCATTTTCTGCATTTGCTTCTTGTTGGTTCCTTCTTGAGTTCTTTTGGGGAATTGAGCTATTTGAGGGAAGTGCTACAGTAGCTAGTGTTCTAATGGAAGTTTATTTGGTGTTAGAACTAAACCTTAAGACTTATTTATGTTGAGTGCACTAATGTTGCTAATAAAGATTGTGTAAAGTTTTGTATGAAGGAAAAATTTCACGTGTATGGAAGGAACGAGTAATGAGTTGAAGAATGGACTAAAGCTCAAGCTTGGGGATGCCACGCGTGTCACCCCAAGAAATATCCAAGAAGTACAAGCGTCAAAGCTTGGGGATGCCCAAGGCATCCCCTTCTTCATCAATAAAAATTCCAGGTTTCTTCCAAACGCTTCATTTTTATTGTTTCATGCACAGTTGTGTTGTTCTTGGAGCGTCTTATTTTTGTTTTCGTTTTGGTTTTTCGTTTGCTTGGTTTGCTTAGTTTTCTGAATAAATTGGTTGCACCCCCTCTTTCCTACATTGGTTTGCAAATAGTTTGGTTTAGTTTGGAAAAGAGTAGGAAAGTTCATGCTTATGTGGTAAAAAGAGCTCGTTTTTTACTGTGGCCTATGCTTTGTCATGCCATGCTTGATATTGTTTTGGCTTTATGCTTAGTATTTTTTTCTGTAGCATGACTTGTTATAAACAATTGATATTGCTTAATGTGCCTTGAATGAATCATGCGTTGTTTTAGCATATTAAAGCATTGTATAGTGGTATTCTATTTTGATGCTTTATTTGGGTTGACTTGGCACATGCTCACACCATGTTATGACTATCTCAAGTCACCATAGCCTTTATGATCCTTTAGTTTTCAACTTGTAGTATCACTTTATGCTTTGATGAATGATGTTTTTTCGCTCTGCATGATTATGGCCATTATTGCTCTCTTAGTTTGTCGCTCCCAGCCTTTTGCTAGCCTCCGCAACCAAGTATGAGTTCCACTCATGCATCCAACTCCCTAAACCAAGTTATTCCGAAGAGTCCACCATACCTACCTACTAGCTTATGCTATTCCAAGTATATTCATGCTTTTGTTTACCTTCCAAATTAAACTTGTTATGAGAAAACAAGTGATTAAAGCTCTCACGAACTTGATGGCACACTTTACTTTTTTGCATCTAATAAGTTTGAACCATTGGGTCCTTCTTTGTTGCGTATATGCTTGCGCTTTATAAGTTGAAATTAGCAGAACCATGTTTCATGGGGAACGCTTTCAACATTGCACTTGTACTCTGTACCCTGTTGACATCATGTTCTTTTGCTTACGGATCCCGGTGGTGTGAAATAAAAGTGGAACTTGTAAGATCATGGAGTTTATATGTGTGTTAGAGAAACGCCTGGGCTGCTAGCCTAATCCATGCCTAATCATGGTGGAAACTTATAGCATCACCATAATGAGCACTCTATGAAGCATCCTCAATAAAAACCTATGCAAATAGCAAATAAAAAGATCGCTGAGATGCTCATTGTCTTCTTGCCTTGTCATTTTGATTATTGGAAAGCCCTCGTATCATGTGCAAGGGGTACCCCGTTGGCGGTTCTTAATGATGCACATGTACTTACAATGACAAGAGCTTACTCATGACCGAAGTTGAGTACCATGAGGATCGGTCTTCGTAAGTAAGGGGCATGAGATTTCGGTTTATAACTTGTCAAGCATATCCTCTTAGTTGTGTCACTTTAACCTTAATCACCTTAAAGATGCTTATGATAGGGCAATGAGAGCTGAAAGCTATAAGTACCATAATTTTTGGAAGCTCTTTATGAGACTCGAATCCCTACTTCCTTTTAAAGGTCTTTCTTCCACCATTATATTGAGTCTCCACCTTCTATCTTTATGCACCTACTTTGAGAGCATAGTGGCCATTCTTAGTTCTATGTGCATTGTCCCAAGGCTAGTTGATTGATGCATAGCTTTGATATTGCTTGTTTTAAACTATTTGTATCTAGTCACTCTTATGAACTTTGAAGGTGTCCTATGCATTTATGTTTGCTACTCTATGAGGGACAAGCTGAATACTATTATGCTATGTTTTCTTTATGTGAAACAAACAAACGTCTTGCAAAGCATTGTTATTCATGAATCTTTTGTTTGTACCTTTTCATGTTGTATCATAGTTTCTTTGTCTTATTGCTAGAACCTTGTCTTTCATGCTATGATTGAAGTACTATGATCCCAGTTTTGAATGTTTTACAAATACTTTGGTCAGGTTTATGATGGTGCATGTCACCTCAAAAATTATTCTTTCTTTTTATCACTTACCTACTCGAGGACGAGCAGGAGTTAAGCTTGGGGATGTTGATACATTGCAAATGTATCTATATTTTTTGATGTTCCATGCTTGGTTTTATCCACTTTCTTGTGTTTGGTTCCAACTTTGGAATACTTTTCATATGATTTCTTGGACTAACCTATTAACAAGAGCCACAGTGCCAGCTGCCTGCTTTCTGCTGTTTTTGGTTCCAGGAAAGTCAGAAAATGAATATTCTCGGAATTGGACGGGACAATAGCCAAAGTGCCTATTTTTCCGGATGTCATCAAGTGCTAGAATACGAGACGGAGAGGGGCCAGGGGGTCACCACACCACCTGGCCGCGTGGCCAGGCCTGGTCCGCGCCAAGGGGTGGTGTGGCCGCTCCCGGCACCCCCTCGGCCTCTCCTTTCGCCTATATATTGCCCTCGGGACAAAAACCCTAAGTGCCCGATCAAAAATCCATGAAAGAGTCTGTAGCTGCCGTCATCTCCATCCATAGATCAGGAGGGATCTGAAGCTCTTCCCGGCACCCCGCCGGAGAGGGGAATTCACCCTGGAGGCCTTCTTCATCACCATGCAAGCCTCCTGTGTGATGCGTGAGTAGTTCATCCTTGGACTACGGATCCATGTAGTAGCTAGATGGTTGGTTCTCCTCCTTTGTGCTTTCATGACTAGATCTTGTGAGCTCCGTTCATGATCAAGATCATCTATTTGTAATTCTGCATGTTGTGTTTGCGAGGATCCGATGGATATTGAGATGCTATTTTAGATTGATTATTGATTCTATCATGTCTTTGTTATTTGTGATCTTGCATGCTTTCCGTTGTTAGTAGCTATCTTGGCCGAGTAGATGCTAGCAACTCCAAGAGTTAGTATTTATGCTCGATAGTGGGTTCATGCCTCTGGTAATCTTGGGAAGTGACAGAAATCTCTAAGGTACTAGATGTGCTGTTGCTACTAGGGAGAAAACAACAATCCTTTGTTCATAGAACAATCATATTGTTTACTTTACACGCAGTTCGTAAAGCAATAATCAGTTGCTTGCAACTTAATACTGGAGGGGGTTCGGATGATAACCTGAAGGTGGATTATTAGTCATAGATGCAATTGGATGGCGGTCTATGTATTATGTTGTAATGCCCAATCAAGTCTCAAAGGAGTCAAGATGATTAGTATATGCATGTATTGCTTTCTCGGTGTTTATCAATTGCCCCGCTATAATTTGTTCACCCAGCATGTTATCTATCTTAAGGAGAGCCACCTCTAGTGAACTATGGATCCCGGTCCTTGTATTTTATATTCAATCTACAATCTTTTACTGCTTTGTGTTTACTTTCTACAAACCTTTACTTCTTTCCATTTGATACGTTTAATCCTTTGTTTTCCGCAAAACACGGTGAGATTGACAACCTCATCGCAAGTTGGGGACAAAGTTCTGTGGTTGTGTTGTGCAGGTCTCCACGTTGCTACTAGCACCGGTAGTGCGCCCTGCCAAAGCTCAGCTAGTAACACCTTTGGGGTGTTTCCTTGCTCCTACTAGTTCGATTAAACCTTGGTTTCATAACTGAGGGAAACTTGTTGCTGTGCTCATCTTACCTTCCTCTTGGGGTTCCCAACGAGCTCTACATCAACCATGCACTAGCACTTTTCTAGGCGCCTCCGAGATGTTCTCTGCGGAGTTCTTGATGATGGACCACCTTTGGATGTAGGAGCGCAGCGATTCGCCCGATCTTTGCTGGCAGCATCTCAGCTCCTCGATTGATGCAGTCCACTTGTACGTGCCCTTGAAGTTGCGCACGAAGCTGTAAACCAACTCGTCCAACTGCGAATGGATCCGCGTGGGAGGTTGTTGCTCCATGCTCGGGCGGCGCCCTGCAGCTGTAGCTGTAAGCATTGCATAGCCGTGCTTCGACTGCCTCCGTGGAGCCTGACGGAGGAGATGTGGTCCTCTAGCCAGATCTTTGGGTCCTGTAGGCCGTCAAACTTCGGGTTTTAAGACAGGAGTTTGAACCCGTTGGGCATTCGCTTCTGCCTAATGGACCTGCTGAAGCATCTGGCGCCGCAGAGCTCCACGTCTTCCTCTTCTGAGTCAGTCGACCGAGCATGTCGCGCCCTTGATTTGTCGATCATGCGCTGCATGATGTCATCACACGCGTCGTAGTCATGGTCGTGTCGCCGTGAGCGGCGACGTCGAGACAGATCGTGACTGTCATCACTGGATGAGGGTGAGGAGTAGCGCTTTGCTAACTCTTTGCCTTTGTTTGGCTCCGGTGTTGGCTCCTTATCGAGGGTGGCCTCGATTAATCCCAAGCCCGCGATCGTAGATCGGTGCATGGCGGCTCGGGGATCTCCAGCCGGTGGCTGGTTGTTAAGGAGGTACATGGTGGCCGTTGTCACCGCAGCCTGCGGCGTCTTGGGGACCACATTACCCGTGTATCGACTGTCATAGAGTTGAAGTCGAGGACTTTTGCAGCTTCTATGCGTTCTTGCTCGGTGAGATGGGCCATCCGAGATTGCCTCTTTTTAGCGATGTATTCGTTGCCTTTTGAGAAGGATCCTCCGTGGGAGGAGAGCCCAGCACGACGAAGGCTCGACTCATCTGCTGCTTTTTTGCACACCTCGAGTTGCGTGATTGTTTGCACTTGGCGCTTGAATTCTTCCTTCAGGAGCCAGTTGTAGCCCATCAGCAATTCTTGCGGAGATCCAAAGGGTAGAGGAGTGCCTCGCAGGGCCTCGTGGCAGCGAGCCCATTCTTGCTCGTTGAGCCTGATCACGACGCGTTAGCCGGTTTGCTCATTTATTATGGTTGGAGGTTCGACTGCTCCTCCGTTGTTAGCGTTGGTGCGATCGCCACCGTTACCGCCGTTGGCACCGTTGCCGCCATTGCCAACAAGAGGTGGGTCGGTTCCATTACCGCGATTGCCAGTGTTATCACGGTTGGCGGAGGTATCGCCTGCGTTGATGACGACGCACATGGAGTGATTGGGGAAGCTGCTGTTTCTAAAACTCTCAGATCCAGAGCCGTAGGCTCCATCTTCAGTGGCCAGATCGCTCAGATCGGAGTTGCGACTGCTATCGCTGACCGTGTTCTCGACTGTTGTCGGGGCGTTGAGCTCACTGAGGGTGCCGATCGATGGAGGGAACCATGATGCTTGGGCAATTGACGTCACCGTCGGCTGGTCAGGCATGCGAAGCGTGCCCATCTGACCAACTTGGAAGCAGAAGCTCCCTATTGCCAGGCTGACTCCATCGCCCACGGACTCGAAAGCTGGGCGAGTGGCCGGCGTGTGGATGGTGAAGTCGAACGCGCCGAAGAGCTGGCGAATCTTCGTTGTTGCGGAGTTGTAGATCGTGGTTGATGGGGCCGAAGAAGCCGCAACATCAGCACTCCCAATTCCCACAAACGGCGCCAATTGACGAGGGTTTAACTCATCAATGCCCATTGTTATGGACTTGGGTTTTAGAGAAGGAGGGAGCGCTGGAGACATCTACCAGCTAGCAAACAAGCACACAGGGGACTCGAAGATTTACCTAGGTTCAGGCCTCGTAGAGGTCCCTACTCCTGCTTGTCTGCTCGTGGAATTATCAAAGGAATTCAGGATTACAATGGTGCGCAGATGCAATCTGGCGAGGGTTGTGAAAACTAGGGTTGCGTGTGTCCTTCTCGCCGCCCCCTCCTAGCCTTTATTAAGATAGGCTAGGTCTCGGGTAACAGGTCGAGTCGGTTACAGGTTAGGTTTTCCCCTTTAGATTTTCTATCTTTAGCTTCTTCTTGTTCTTCAAGCAATAGAGAGTCCGTAGGTTACTCGAGTTCTTCATTTGGGCCCTGGCGACACCGTGGGCCTCCATGTATTCAGGCCGTATATACTAAGCTCGAGTACCTATAGGGTATACCCATGTCAGGTGTCTTTTATTCTGAAAACTATGTCCGACAACCTTCACATGTTGACCAGAACTTTTATGGAGTTCCTTTCCTGCCGCGTTCGTAGCTCCTTCCCGGAACAGGGAGTAACATGTCACAATTCTTACACTCTACAGAGGCGTGTTACTTTACCCATGAGATACCAAATCCTTTTTGCACAACTGGGCAGCTTATTCCCGTCCACAATTCCGTGATGTGGGTCCTAGTAGACGATTCAAGCCAATCACTACCCCCTTCGCAGCCTCGCATGTCTCCTTGGTGTACGTCATACCCACACATTGAATTACGGCAATGGTTGATACAGACTGTTCAGATGCCAGAACTATCATGGGACGTTGAGGGTACCCGCCCATATGCTGCAAATCCTCTACGAATTACCAACTAATGCATGCTACGAGGATAACAACCATGACATGCGAGAGGAAGAAGATGTAGCTGACTTCTCCGTCCCATTCCAAATCTCATGGTTAACGCGTAATATACGGCGCTAGAATCACTGGCGATATTGGTTGTTAAGTCCTAGATATTATGTTCCTTTACCACTGGAACTGTATCAGTAGATTATTACCACTTAGTAAATAATCCATAATCATATTATTATTAAAATAGTATTTTCTGACTTTTTGAAATGCAGGTGATGACAATATTTGAGTTACAAGTATTTGATAAAAAAATAACCAAAGGACATGAGTAAGTGTGAACTTGCCTTTTGTGATTGCAAGACTATGCACTCACGGTCTTTAAGATATTAGAAGATCCAAATTCCGTAACAACATCATTAGTCCGGTAAGGACGAATATTTAAAGAAGCAAGATGCAATTATGTATAAGTATTGTAATGCAGTTTGATAAACACGAATCCCCGGAATAGTCGTATCTGGTCTAGGGTTCGAAAACTAGGGATGGTTTTTTATAATATGTTTCACTTTTATACCAACTTCACACTTATGTTTCTTATTAAGGCTTGTGAGAGTGTGTAAAGCAATTAAGTAAATACAACAAGTAGCATACAATACTAAAGCACGCAATTGGGGCATGGTTTGCAAAAGATTTCTTAAGCAAGATTATTAATCAATTAGAGCCTTTATACAAACATTTAAGGATTACCTTTAATGTTTCTTAAAAGAATAACCTTTTAGGAAAAGATTACTTTACAAGGAAAAAGTATTTAAGTGTTTAAACATGCAAAGTATAAAAGTGAAGTATAATAATATTTTAAGATTGAGAGGAATTGTTATCTGGTAATTATGATGGGATTTATTATGTTAAGTTGTTAAGAGTTAAGGTACTTATTATAAGACTAGCACAATGCCCGCGTGTTGCTGCGCCAAGAGCAAGGTTGATGTGAAGGGAATCAGACAATTTTGCCGGTAAAATGGTATGGTGTGGCTACTGAGATTGTATCATTTTCATGAGTATTCTAACAGTTAGACTTTGAGTTACACGATTTAGCACAGACCTGTTTCGACACTGGACGCGAACGATTGTACGAACGAATGATGTTACCTAATTTAATAGAGCTCGTGCCTTCAAAAAGAAAGTTAGACTTTGAGTTACAACTCATGTTAAAAAGATTATTTAAATTTTTTTTACATATTATTAAAATTGTTTACTTATTATTAAAATTATTTACATATTTTTAAATATCTAAGGTTACATTTAAAAAAAAACTTATATACATATCAATATGCCAATAAAGGTTTGTATTTTAAGCACTACATAATTTATTCATCTACAAATAAACTACGTACAAACAATCAACGCATGATTGATTCAACCAAGTGTACCTCAACAAGAAAATAATGAACAAATCCATGCGCCAATCCAACTTGGAAAACATGACATATGATCGTCTAATCAAACAATTCACAAAAAATTCTATCACTTCCTTTTGAACAGATCCAGATCTAGCAAAATAAAATCGGAACCAAAACAGATTAGAAGCAAAACGCATTGATCGAGCTAAACGCAGAACTGGAGAACAAAGTCAACACCTGACCAGTGCTGCTACCTGAAGCCTTCACATGTTACACACCAAATTTATGGTGACAGCCTGATACATACATCCGATGTACTTGCGAGATTCCTGTTTGGTGCTCCTGCGCGCGGGGATGACTGCGTGTCAGGCCAAACCAAAGAAAAAAACCAAGCGGTAGATGACTTATGGATGGCAGTGTAGCTCAAATCAATGAAGATCGCACATTACAGTGGCAAAACATCAACAATCGGTACAATTTGTTACCCTACCTGAAGACTGCAAATAGGGTAGCTCAAGCTATTATGTGCTGTTAGAATCGACTGAGTTAGAGCGCCCCCCCTCCTATCAAGAACTCGAGATATTCCATGACCCCTACGATGTGATGTGCCAGCTAGTTCCCTTGTTGTGGCCCTCATCTGGTCGGAGAAAGAGTCATTGATGGCTAGGGCGGTGGTGTTTTGTCAAGGAGGACACTGAAGACGGGTGTACAGAGGGATGTTGCCAGGTAGATGGATCCATGCGGCTCATACGTGGTCAACGACAACACTCTAGTGGTCTTGGATGCTCAGGTAAGACGCTATCGGGTGCAGTAGTTCACGGTGCGGTCAACCATGCTTTTCTGGTCCCGGCATGGCTTCAAACGACGGAGCTGCTCGATTTGAAGCGCGATGGCTCCAGCCAAATCTGGCGGCAGCGCAGGCTTATTTCCTCCACTCCATCTATAGATGGCCGTAGGTAGTTTCCGTTGTGGACGATCTCATCTCCTCTGTCACTTGTTCCATCGATTGATAGCTGTGGGCAGTTTTTCATCCAGATCGATCTCGTCCCCTCCATCTTAGGTCTCTACTAGATCTCAGGTGTGCTTATATGCAACCAGGTAGGAGATAAAAACATGCCCGCTACAAAACCATGTACTTCTCGGCATGGAGTCCTTTTCTTCGACGATAGCAGAAACCATGTGGAGACATGAGATGGACTAAACTCAGCGAGATGGAAAACCAATGCTGTAGGCGGCCCACTTCAGCACCACCGGCGGTGGAAAATAAAAATCAAACTGGTACCTTGGCCATGTTGTGTATCAACGGAAGAGAATAAATTTATGGACAAAAAACATCTACTGCATAAATGTTTGCCCCAAAGTCAAATCAACCCATGACCAACTCAATTTGCTTATCGTCGATTTAATTTAGCTCACAACAGTACTACTACACGTACCAGCAACATCCTTCTTTTTCATGCATGTGTATGAGCCCGACGTAGCAAGGTAAATCCCCGATTGCGCGCATTGGGAGACGAGCGACACTGAGCGCTTTATCTCCCTCCTCCAATTTAATTTGGGCTGATTTTGGGCTTCTAAAAAAAAGCTTCAAAAAATTTCGAAAAAAATACCAGCATGTAGCCAACGTTCCGCATTACACATCTGCAAAGTTTCAAACAAAACCACCATGTATTTTCGGCGCAGAAAAAAAGACAAGTTTGCCAAATTTCGTATGTGTACTATTCACATCTCAGATCTGAAAATTTTACCTTTTTACTGAGACCAGAATACAATGTATTTCTATCTAATATTTTGAGCACGCACGTAGTGTATAACATTACCTACGTGCCGGTATTTTTTTCCTATCAACGATACTTCTTCCTTTCAATCAAGAATGCAACAGCCCCACTTTTTCTTTTATTCATGCAGGAAGTAGAGGCCCACAACACAGTCCCGTTTAATCCTCTGCCCATCATCAGCACATTGGAAATTTAATCCCACTTCATCATTGATCATTTGATTTCATATGAATCATCTTTATTGCCGCTCGCTGATACTACATGAGAATTTTTAGCGTATATAAACTGGTTACACTCATTGTAAAGCAGCAAGGTGGGACTATTTTTAAACCCAAAATTCACAAGTCTTATCTCATTTGTACGTCTAAGTGCATACAATCCTTGGATGCAGCAGCCCATGCCCCCCAAACCGGCCCAGCTAGACCAGCCCAGTCGTGACGTACAGGACTAGGAACGTATGGATCGTGAACTTCTCTAGGAGCTGTAACGAAACGGAGGGAAGGACGAGATGTCACAACGTCTGGGCTTGACTCGGCTGTGGAACATCTAACGAAGGTTTGGTCTTTTCTACTTACCGGTGGCGTTAGAGGTAATTTGTGATTTGGTGGGAGGGCAAATTTGTTCAAAAAAATATTGGACCTGAAGAAACAATCCGTTCTTTATTATTAGGTATAGATATAGATTGTTGTTTGAAGTGGCAAAACGAATAACTTTTAAAGAAAAGAGTTATTTATTGAAGTTTAAACATTCTTTGTGGTTAATCGACTGTGATTGATGTCGCTTGCGCTTATCCGATACGTTTGGTTTTGAGATGCCTTATGACTTAATTTGGAACAGACAAAAGTTAACTATAAAAATATAAATATTCTTTAGGCATTATCCATGATTTGGTGTACCAAAGTTAACTTTAAACATAAATAGATCTTGATGTGTTTAAAAGTATTAATAAGTTTTAAGCTTTTTAATAAGCATGTTTAAGAGTATGAGATCATTCACTTTCAGTTTAAGTGAGTGATGAGTATAAATATGACTTGTTATTATGAATATATTTTACCTTTTAAGGAAAGTAGATTTAGATGATTTTAATAATCTATTAAAGTTTGAAATCATGAATAGTTAATAGATAAATAACATTCATTTTTATTATAAGTGAAGGATGATTAAAATTTATTCAAATTGTTGGTTTATCTTGGAGTTATGGTTTTAAAGAGTTTTCTAAATGTTAATAGTTTACTTTTAAGTATTATTATAGACTTAAGTTATGGTTTTGGAAGTAGTATTTAAATGTACAAGATTTAGGGTTTTATATAAAATTATGATTATTTCTTATTTAAGAATGTTTTTAAAGAATTTACCAACTAGATAATAAATAAGGATTTATTTCTTAATAACCTTAAAATGTGTTGGAATGATATAATTAGTATTTTCTAGTAAAACATACTTATAAGATCTTAGAAGTGAATTTTATTTAATTTTAGGTGTTATCCTTATTTTTATAAAATTCCACAATGGATTATATTTCTTTAAATATTTTCTTCAAGTTTTATTTGTAAACAAATTAAGTCAGTATTTTTATAAAATAGTAGATTTATTTTCATATGCAAAAATTATTTTTATTCATCTTTAGGACTTTTCCTTAATTTATGAAATATCACTTGACTTTAGTGGTGTTAACATTTATTTACATTTTATTTAACTTAAATAAGTAAAGTTATATTTTTTGTAGATAGATATTATTTTTGTGATCATTTCAATATGTCATATGTATTTTTAGGATTTTCTATATTTTTCTAGGGCTCAAATGAGTTCAGGGGTATTTTGGTAATTATTAAATAGAAAATTGATTTTGTGTGGCAATAATTGGGCTGAGGCATTGTTGAGGGAAATTGGACCTATTTGGTTGGGTACATGGGCCGGCCTGGCCCAACTAGTCCTGGCTCGGGGTCACTTTGACCCCGACCCACTCTCTCACTCCATGCACGCCACGCATAAACACACGGACACGCACTCACTCCCATTCCTCTCCCGGCTCCGGTCGCTACCGTCGCCTAATCAATTCTAGCAGAACCAAGATGTTGTGGCCACTGCCGCCTGATGCCGAAGCTCCACCGTCGATTGGCCGATCTAGCCCTCCAATTTGATTTGGCTTTGAGGCCCTATCGACCTCGCCCCCAACCCTTCTCTAGCTAGGGTTCCTCGATCTTGTAGCTCCACCATCCATCGGCTCTCCTCCCGGTTTAACGTCGTCGCTGCCTTGGCGCAATCCAAGCGCCACCCTACCTTGGATGGTTGGTCTACCGCTCCTGGTGACATGGCCACACCATTATCGGCCTATGCCGTTGTATCTTCTCTGATCTGGTGCTGGCAGAAAGGCAGGGTGCCTATAACCCCGGTGGTCATGTCCTGTTTCCTCTGGACTCTACTATGGAGATGGCGAGGTATGGTAGTGTACTGGTGGGTTTGGTGAGGGCTTGGTGTGGTGATGCTGTTATTGCGATGTTGTGCCGACTACTTCATCCTCGACGCCGGTGGGACGGTGCTCCAAGGGCAACCCAGCGACCTCCGGTTTACCGGCTCATGGCTCTGCTTCTCTAGTGTTGTAATGGCAATGACCATTTGGTTATTGGTGTGCTACCGCTACAGCATGGCCATCGACCACACGCACCTCCCCTTCGGCTTCAACAACCTTTCAGGTAAACTCCACTGTGACCGGCCATCGAGTTGATGACTCTGCTCGTGGTTTGTGGTGTTGCTTCCGAGCCAAGATATGGTGTTAGTGCAGACATGTGGTGGTGTGGTGGCCTTCTGGACATGTGCCAGGTCCATGATTTTCTCTAGTTTAGCTACTGACTACTAGTTGATTACCTATAATGGAATCCAAGTTTGGATGACTAATAATCCCTGGTATGTTTCGCTGAAGCTAGTTAAATACTAATCCAAATAGCATAAAATATGTGCTAATGGTGGTGCCTCAATTTGGATAAAGTGGTCATCCAAGCATTAGTGAAGTATTACTTAGTAGTCATGTTGTACTCATATGTTTAACTGAATCCTTTGATTCAGTGAGTTGCTATGAGTAGCACTTATATGAATAGGTGCTCTATTCTATTTAGCAATCTGATGAACAATTCCCAGCTTGGTTTGCACATGATATTACCTATGGTTTGTGGCATTATTCCCAGTTACTTGTAGGGATGCTTTAATGTTCAGGTTTTAGAGTCTGTTGTTGTCAATTTAACATTGACCTTGATACCTTAGCTATTAGCTCTGGTGTCTTGTTTAGATATTAGACTGATTGAGTTCCTGACCATTCTAATACCAGGAACAAGATAAAAACTTTGATTCCTAGACATTTTCTAGGAAGATGATCAGAAGATTAGCCCCATAGTGGCTTTGGGAATTATACTGTGAGTATTACAGCAAAAACTTGGAATGGTTCCTATAACACCCCAAAAATTTTAAACAAGATTATCAAGTTCTAATCACCCAAGTTAGGGTTAACAAAAACTTTTATTACTAAATTGAATATGAGTGTATGTGTGAATTGCATTAGTGTATGATTGAGTGAAATTGCCATGTGTGTTTGCTACAAATGATAATAAATGGTTTAAAGATGAATACTACATCATCTAGGCCAATTACAAACAAAATCCAAAAAAAAAAGAAATCAAATATAAAGCATATGATCAAATGGTCATTTTGACCAAAATTAACCACTAGGCCACTTTGTGAGTTCCTAGTAAAGAATTTCTAACAAAAACATTTCCATTTCTTTTCACCCCTTGCTAGACCAAGTAAAAGTGAACCCAAGCCCACTTTACAAACTCAGATAAACTATTTTCAAATCTATTTAAAGGACAATTCAAAATTGAATCAAGTGTAGGTACTAAGATCACCATTTTGCAAAAACCACTCAAATTAATTCACCTTGACTTTTCCAAGCAACCATAGACACTCAAGCAAGTGCTCAGAACACTCACCAAATTTCATTCAAAATTTCAAATTTGAATTCTTGCGGCCATTTGGTCGAGCACCTGGTAGACACATATCAAACCCTGCCTAACTCTACTGTTTTGAGCAGTGATCACTCGACCATTTGTTCCCTCTTCACTCCCCTGGTCTCCCCCATCACCTAGCAGCGCAGCAGACCACTTCCTCCTTTGCTGTTGCGCCAGTGCAGCGCCGCCCGACGCTCACCTCGCCGGTCGACCATGGACAGCTTGCCCCAGACAGCGCCGCCCGACGCTCACCTCGCCGGTCGACCATGGACAGCTCGCCCCAGACAGCGCCGCCCTCTCCCACGACGACAAGGAGACAGGCGACCGTCCACCGCCACCCCTGCCCAACCCTCGACCGCAGGCCAGCCGTGGACCACCCAGAATCGCCGCGCCCATTTTCTCCGCGCCATGCCGAAAGCACGCCAGAGCGCCGCAGCCGACCAGCGCGCACCCGCTGCGCCTCGCCCTCTCCACGCGTGCACACACTCGCCATGACCCTAGCTACCCCCCAGACATGCCTGTTCACCGTCGCGCAACCCGTAGCCCCCGTGCGTCGTCTCGAACGCCACCAGTTCCGCGTAGAGCACCGCCCGTGCCCGACCATTCTCGACCGCCCCATGCCATGCCTTTAAGCTTGTGACGACCGCCAGGAAGCACCGCGTCGCCCCCTAACCTTAGCCACACCAATAACTCGTTGTACGGCCGTCGCCGGAGAAGCCAGCCCATGCTGCAATGTCCCTCTCATTAGTGTATAAATAGAGGCCACCTCTGCCTCAATTCACCACACCATCCCACTCCCCAATCCTCACAGAACCTCCCACACCTCTCCCCGGAGCAAGGCGAGCACCACATCGCCGGAATTTAGCCGAAGCCCGCCGCTGCAGAAGAAGAAGGGAGCCGTTGATTGGAGCCGCCCCAGGAGCCGCCGCGACCACCGTTCGAACCGCTGTTGTCTACCACATCGTTCTCCCCCATCGCCGGCCCTAGCTGGAGCCCTGGTGAGCCTCACACGACCCCCACCGTCGTCGTTAGTATTCAGTTCTCGCTAGAGTTGTTCGACGTAGGAGATGAACCTCAGCCGTTAGATCGCATTCTAATCGTAGGGCTCAGATTGAAACATACTGATTCGGGTTAGATGACCTACTGACTAGTGGGACCCCCCTGTCAGCAGCCCACTGCGCCCGTGCAGTGTAGCTGGGCCGGCCCGTTTACTTTCCCGCGCAGAGCCCAATGATTCAAATAGTTCTTTTCCATTTTAGTTGAAACCAGTTTCTGTCAGTAGATTCAAAAATCAATTCAAAGAGATTCACTGAACCAAATTGCATGATTTCAATTTTGTTAGAAAGATATTCAAATTATCTATCCAAGACCGTTGGTTTCAAACCATTTGAAATTATAGATCACTTATAGTAAAAATAACAAGACAGAGACTTTTCCAACTTCAAACATTTTTCAAAAATCAACCATAAATCACGTTTGACAAGATCTCTCTGAATATGTAAAAATATTTAGGTTTACATGCAGTGACATTGGACTAGTACCAAAAGAATACTATATAGGCATTTCTAGTCACTTTAATTCTATTAAATGATAATCTTAAACTTTATAAAATGTGACCACCACTTTAAATCACATTCCCAAGTATTAGAATATGTGGTGATTACATGTGTCAACATGATCCCATATTTTAATTGGAGAATATTAAATCTTAAGTATTTTCAATGAGTAGAAATTACTTTTCTAAAATAAGATAAATAAGACTAAGTCTTTATTTCATGTGATGTTTGTGATGATGCTAGATCATCTAGTGTGAACCTTAGTTTGCTAAATAGAAATAGTTAAGTATTGTTTGGTGATTGTGTACCCCATATTCATTTATAAACGATAGTACCGACCCAGGATACGAGGAGGAGGAGTACTACCAAGAAGAAGAAAACTTCAACCACTACACTACTCAAGGCAAGCTAGAACTATGCAAGTTAACACTTGCAAACTTGATAACCTAAGCAAGATGCATTAGGCATGCTTGGTTATCCAACTTTGATTATACCAATCCCAAGTTTTACTTGCAAGCTTTATTATTTTACTTTACCAAAGTTCCTTACTTTTAGTTAGTGCTTTGTGAGTATTGGAAAAATAGGATAGATACCATAAAGAGCATAAAACTAGGCCTAACTAGTTATACTTAGATGTCATCAAAAGGCATAACACTAGAGTTGGATAGTTACACTTGATTAGCACCCCTCATTAGTGAATACCCTCCACTTTAGTGTCTAGTGCTAAGCATAAAAGTTGATCACTTTAGATGGGAATACTTGGTGAAAATGATTATGAAAACCTTGGAATGAGTATTCATTCTATTGAAATGTTTTGACATGTGTTGAGAAACACAAAAGGATTTGATGATGAAAATGTTGAGGCATGAGCCTTAGCCCTTTTATAAAAACTGATGGTTGGGTTTGGATGCGATACCATTCCAATTTTACCATACAACCACAATACCCGAATTGGGTAGGGCTTAACTAGAAGTTTATATGCCTTAGTATGGGTTCCTGATACGTTGCAAATGTATGTATAATTTTTGATGTTCCATGCTTGATTTTTATCTACTTTCTTATGTTTTGCCCACACTTTGGAGTACTTTTTATACACTGATACATTGCAAATGTATCTATAATTTTTTATGCTCCATGCTTGGTTTTGTCCACTTTCTTGTGTTTTGTCCACACTTTGGAGTACTTTTCATATGATTTCTTGGACTAACCTATTAACAAGAGCCATAGTGCCAGCTGCCTGTTTTCTGCTGTTTTTGGTTCCAGGAAAGTCAGAAAATGAATATTTTTGGAATTGGACGGGACAAAAGCCAAAGTGCCTATTTTTCCAGAAGACTCCAGGAGCCAGAATACGAGACCGAGGAGGGCCAGGGGCTGGCCACACCCTCCCTAGGCGCGGGCTGGGCCTGGCCGCGCTAGTGCATGGTGTGGTGGCCCCAGGCACCCCCTCGGTCTCCCTCTTCGCCTATAAGAAACCTTCTGACCTAAAAACTTCGGGGGGTTCGACGTTTTTCCACGAAAAGTTCTGCTGTGCCACCGCCACCGAAGGGGAGATTCGGGGGACAGAAAGTCTCTGTTCCGGCACCCTGCCGGGAGGGGGAAGTGCCCCCGGAGCCATCTCCATCGATCTCCACCATCATCTTCATCGACCATCTATGTTTCCCCCATCTATGAGCGAGTAATCCCCCGCTGTAGGCTATGGGGATGGTAGGGATTGGATGAGATCGTTCATGTAATGGCATCAGATTGTTAGGGCATGGTGCCTAGTATCTTTTATTAGTGCTTTATGACTTTGTTGCGACTTGTTGTGCTTAATGCTTGTCACTAGGGCCCGACTGCCATGATCTCAAATCTGAACATGTTATTGATTCATTATGATAGTATTGTTCTTGGTCTTATCTGCAAGTTGTATACACACATTGTTGTCCGGAACCTATGGCCCCAAAGTGACAGAAATCGGGATAACCGGAAGGGAAAGGCTTTGATGTGAGGATCACATGTGTTCATGGAGTGTTAATGCTTTGCTCCAGTGCTCTATTAAAAGGAGCACCTTAATTGCCAGTAGTTCCCTAGAGGCCCCGCTGTAAACGGGCTGGCCGAACAAAAGATGTTGTGCAAGTTCTCATTGCGAGCACATATGACTATATATGGAACACATGCCTAGGATTGTCTAGTACTTGGGTGCTTTATCTTATTTATCTGCAATTGCCCTATGTTCGGATTGCTATGTGAATTGTCTTGTCCATGCAACACCCATCCATCCATCCCTATGCCTACCGCACTCGAATCCCACTGTTTACTGCTTTTGTTACTACTGTCTTTGCTTTACTACTGCTGCTGCTTTACTATTCCTACTACAAAACTGTTGCGACTGATAAACTACTGTGAGCAAGATTGTTTCCAGGTGCAGCTGAATTGACAACTCAGTTGTTAAGGCATATAAATATTCTTTGGCTCCCCTTGTGTCGAATCAATAAATTGGGTTTCACTTCCCTCGAAAATACTGCGATACACCCCCTATACTTGTGGGTCATCATACACTTTCTTGGACTAACCTATTAACAAGATGCCACAGTGCCAGTTGCCTGTTTTCTGCTGTTTTTGGTTCCAGGAAAGTCAGAAAATTAATATTCTCGGAATTAGACGGGACAAAAGCCAAAGTCAGTTTTTCACCGAGGGGACATGGAGCCAGAATACGAGACGGAGAGGGGCCAGAGGGCTGCCACACCACCTGGCCATGCGACCAGGCCTGGCCCACGCCAAAGGGTGGTGTGGCCGCCTAGGGGTCCCCCTCGGCCTCCCCTTTCGCCTATAAGATGCCTCCGATACAAAAACCCTAAGTACCCGATCAAAATTCCACGAAAGAGTCTGTAGCCGCCGTCATCTCCATCCCTAGATCGAGAGGGATCCGAAGCTCTTCCCGGCACCCTGCCGGAGGGGAGAATTCACCCTGGAAGCCTTCTTCATCACCATGCAAGCCTCTGGTGTGATGAGTGAGTAGTTCATCCTTGGACTACGGGTCCATGTAGTAGTTAGATGGTTGGTTCTTCTCCTTTGTGCTACCATGTTTAGATCTTGTGAGCTCCGTTCATGATCAAGATCATCTATTTGTAATTCTACATGTTGTGTTTGCGGGGATCCGATGGATATTGAGATGCTATTTCAGATTGATTATTGATTCTATCATGTCTTTGTTATTTATGATCTTGCATGCTTTCCGTTGTTAGTAGCTATCTTGGCCAAGTAGATGCTAGCAACTCCAAGAGTTAGTATTTATGCTCGATAGTGGGTTCATGCCTCTAGTAATCTGGGGAAGGGACAGAAATCTTTAAGGTACTAGATGTGCTGTTGCTACTAGGGAGAAAACAGTAATTTTTTGTTCATAGAACAATCGTATTGTTTACTTTACATGCAATGCGTAATGCAATTAGCTGTTGCTTGCAACTTAATACTGGAGGGGGTTCGGATGATAACCTGAAGGTGGATTATTAGTCATAGATGCAGTTGGATTACGGTCTATGTATAATGTTGTAATTTCCAATCAAATCTCAAAGGAGTTAAGTATGCTTTCTCGATGTTTGTCAATTGCCCCGCTGTAATTTGTTCACCCGGCATGTCATCTATCTTAAGGATTACCACCACTAGTGAACTATGGACCCCGGCCCTTTCTTTTACCATCAATCTACAACTGTTTACTGCTTTCTGTTTACTTTCTGCAAGCTTTTACTATCTTCCACACAATATGTTTAATCCTTTGTTTTCAGCAAAACCGGTGAGATTGACAACCTCACTGTAAGTTGAGGGAAAAGTTCTGTTGTTGTGTTGTGCAGGATTCCAAGTTGGCAACAACACCTTGGAGGTGTTTCGTTGCTCCTACTGGTTCGATAACCTTGGTTTCATAACTGAGGGAAACTTACTATTGTGCTCATTATACCTTCCTCTTGGGGTTCCCCAACGAGCTCGATATCAACCACGAGCTAGCAAGTATTTTTCTGGCGCCCGGGGATCGAAGTAGAAGAAGCTCCCACATCAACAACATGGCATCAAAGCTATTTTTCTGGCGCCGTTGCCGGGGAGTCAAGGACATCTTCACATGAGGAGTCCCTCATAACCAATCTCTTTACTTTGTTGTTTTTGTTTTGCTTGGTTTATTTTTGCTTTGTTTGCTTGTTTCTTTATCAAAAACAAAAACAAAATAGTTGTACTAGTTTGCTTTCTTTATTAAAAACACACAAAAATGACTACTCTTGAAAACACTAAGTTGTGTGACTTCACTAGCACCAACAACAATGACTTCATGTGCACACCTATTGCTCCACCTGTTCCTGAAGCTACTTTCTTTGAAATTAAAACTGCTTTACTCAATCTTGTTATGAGAGAACAATTTTCTGGTATTGGTAATGAAGATGTTGCTGCTCATCTAAATAACTTTGTTGAACTTTGTGAGATACAAAAGCATAGGGATATAGATGGAGATATTATTAAGCTTAAATTGTTTCCTTTCTCTTTAAGAGGAAAAGCTAAAGAATGGTTGCAATCCCTAACTAGAAATAGTATTTATTCTTGGACTAAATGCAAAGATGCTTTCATTGGAAAATACTATCCTCCTGCTAAGATTATATCTATGAGAAGTGAAATAATGAAGTTTAAACAATCTGATAATGAACATGTTGCTCAAGCTTGGGAAAGAATGAAATCTTTGGTAAAGAATTGTCCCACTCATGGACTGACTGCTTGGATGGTTATCCAAACCTTTTATGTAGGGTTGAACTATTCTTCAAGAAATCTATTGGATTCTGCTGCTGGAGGTACCTTTATGACCATTACTTTGGGTGCTGCAACAAAGCTTTGCTGACTCGTGTACTAACGAGCTCGTTGGGGAACCCCAAGAGGAAGGTATGATGAGCACAACAGTAAGTTTCCCTCAGTTATGAAACCAAGGTTATCAATCCAGTAGGAGCAAGGAAACACCCCAAAGGTGAAGCTAGCTAAACTTTGGTAGGGCGCACTACTGGTGCCAGCAAAAACGTGGAGACCTGCACAACAGAACCACAGAACTCTGTCCCCAACTTGTGATGAGGTTGTCAATCTCACCGGTTTTGCTGAAAATAAAGGATTAAACGTATCAAATGGAAGGAAGTAATAGTTTGTAGAAAGTAAACACAAAGCAGTAAATAGTTGATTGTAGATTGAAAGTAAAAGAAAGAACCGGGGTCCATAGTTCACTAGAGGTTGCTCTCCTTAAGATAGATAACATGTTGGGTGAACAAATTACAGCGGGGCAATTGACAAACATCGAGAAAGCATACAAGCATATACTACTCATATTGACTCCTTTGAGATTCGATTGGGCATTAGAACATTATACATAGACCGCCATCCAACTGCATCTATGACTAATAATCCACCTTCAGGTTATCATCCGAACCCCCTCCAGTATTAAGTTGCAAGCAAGGGATAATTGCATTACGAATTGTGTGTAATGTAAACAATACGATTGTTCTATGAACAAAGGATTGTTGTTTTCTCCCTAGTAGCAACAACACATCTAGTACCTTAGAGATTTCTGTCACTTCCCCAGATTACCAGAGGCATGAACCCACTATCGAGCATAAATACTAACTCTTGGAGTTGCTAGCATCTACTTGGCCAAGATAGCTACTAACAACGGAAAGCATGCAAGATCACAAATAACAAAGACATGATAGAATCAATAATCAATCTGAAATAGCATCTCAATATACATCGGATCCTCGCAAACACAACATGTAGAATTACAAATAGATGATCTTGATCATGAACGGAGCTCACAAGATCTAAACATGTAGAATTACCCCCTCGGCCTCTCCTTCCGCCTATATATTTCCTCTGATACGGAAACCCTAAGTACCCGATCAAAATTCCATGAAAGAGTCTGTAGCCGTTGTCATCTCCATCCCTAGATCAGGAGGGATCTGAAGCTCTTCCTGGCACCCTGCCGGAGAGGGGATTTCATGATCAAGATCATCTATTTGTAATTCTACATGTTGTGTTTGCAAGGATCCGATGGATATTGAGATGCTATTTCAGATTGATTATTGATTCTATCATGTCTTTGTTATTTGTGATCTTGCATGCTTTCCGTTGTTAGTAGCTATCTTGGCCAAGTAGATGCTAGCAACTCTAAGAGTTAGTATTTATGCTCGATAGTGGGTTCATGCCTCTAGTAATCTGGGGAAGTGACAGAAATCTCTTAAGGTACTAGATGTGTTGTTGCTACTAGAGAGAAAACAACAATTCTTTGTTCATAGAACAATCATATTGTTTAATTTACACGCAATGCATAATGCAATTATCTGTTGCTTGCAACTTTATACTGGAGGGGGTTCAGATGATAACCTGAAGGTGGATTATTAGTCATAGATGCAATTGGATTACGGTCTATGTATAATGTTGTAATGCTCAATCAAATCTCAAAGGAGTCAAGATGATTAGTATATGCATGTATGCTTTATCGATGTTTGTCAATTGCCCCGCTGTAATCTGTTCACCCAACATGTCATCTATCTTAAGGATTACCACCACTAGTGAACTATGGACCCCGGTCCTTTCTTTTACCATCAATCTACAACAGTTTACTGCTTTCTGTTTACTTTCTGCAAGCTTTTAATATCTTCCACACAATACATTTAATCCTTTGTTTTTAGCAAAACCGGTGAGATTGACAACCTCACTGTAAGTTGGGGGCAAAGTTCTATTGTTGTGTTGTGCAGGATTCCAAGTTGGCAACAACACCTTGGAGGTGTTTCCTTGCTCCTACTGGTTCGATAACCTTGGTTTCATAACTGAGGGAAACTTACTACTGTGCTCATCATACCTTCCTCTTGGGGTTCCCCAACGAGCTTGATATCAACCACGAACCAGCAGTTCCCTCGCGGAAAGAGGTGAGCTGAGGCTACCTCGTGAATGTGAATGTCCACCTATGCAGTGCCCAGGATGGCAGATGGCCATGGCTGGGAGGCCAGGCTCATAGGGGAGGTGCCTATACTAGAGTGTGTAATTGAAAGGTTATGATTGATTATCCGCATACTAAGTATGATGAGTCAGGGTTATCCCTGACGGATGTATCGAATTTTGTGGTGAAAGTGTACCACCTCTGCAGGGTGTCAAACTATTCGAATAGCCGTGTCCGTGGTCATGGACAGTTGGAGTGGCCATACTGTTCTGTCGTTAGATGTTTTCTAAATGACTTGTAAATTGAACTATGACTTTGACTTGACCACAACAGGGTTGTGAACATGAAAACGAGGTTCCCACTTAAGTGATTTAGAACATTAACCTAGTTTTATTTACTTCTTAACTCAGTATGAGATAAACCTGGCTTTTTGCAAATAAACCTAGAGCTTATGATTCCTACTAGAACTACCTTACTTGTTAGTGATAGTTTGCGAGTACTTAAAGAGTACTCATGGCTTTGTCCCTGGCTATTCCCGTGGCCAGACTATGAGGAGGACTACCAGGATGATGGACAGCAAGAGGTCTATGACAACTAGGATCATCTCCCATCGTCAGCATTGCATGTGACCCTGAAGATGGAGCCCCTACTATGTTTATTTTCCGCTGCTTTGATTGTATTAAGACTGGATCACGAGATCCTTTATTTGTAAGACCTTATTATGGTTTGTAATGGATGATGTACTGTGGTACCAATTCTGTTATGTCTCGCAAAAATGGTAATCTTGGGATTGCGAGGTATGGCATAACAGGCATTTGGGATTAAAAATCCGGGTGTTGACAAGTTGGTATCAGAGCCATCCTGACCATAGGAGACCCTAGTTAGAATGGATGTCCGAACAAAAACTTAGTTTCAAAACAAAAGAAGTGAGTATTTATGAAAACCTATTCCCACTCTTATCCTTGATTCTTTCAAAAAAATCATGTTCCTCAAAAATTCTTGCATTCCTACATAAAACTTGACACACTTGATCACCTCACTAACTTACTCACCCTAAATTCTTATAGATGGAAGTTCAGTATTGCAAGTTCTACCAGCTGGGCAACGGAGGGAACCTGATCTTTGAGAGGTATCTAGATGCACTGTTAGAGTATCTTGAGCGCCCGCACCTGGAATTTTTCGGGGCACAACTAAACGATCACGTAGGACGAGATCTACAATGGCTGATAGTTGCAGATATCAGAGGTAAGATGGAAGCACCCACTTCGGAGAAGATCCAATTCACCTTGCGTAAGAACAACTGGCTAGATGGATTATCTAGGGCTATGCATGAAGCTCTTGCCTGTCTATGTGGGAAAAACATCAACTAGATCCAGGGAACTCACTTTGCTCACTACGCAAGGCGTGATTCTATGGGAATGCCCTTGGAGATGCCAGGACACCCGGAGCTGAAGCACCAGGTGAACAATCTTGACTTCATGTTGTAAGATAAGTAGAAGGAGTTGGACAACGCCCGTGCCTATGCCAACCACAACCATGCCATTGTAGTCAAGAAGGACCAGACCCTCGCCATTCTCGCCAAAGAACGCCAATCACTTTGTCATCAGCGTGACAAGAAGGATCGCACCATCGATTGTCTTCGCAAGAAGGTGGTCACTCTCGAGAAGACCATCGATGAACATGAAATCTAGCTTGAAGCGAAGGAGGAGGAAGGTGAAGATATCCAGGGAGATCATTACTCTTACCTCAGTGATGACAACGACTACCTAGAGGATGATGCCATGGAGTTCCACACTGATGATGATGATTCCAACTTCATTGATGATGATTAGATGCACTTGAGCACTGCTTAGCCCAAAATATATTGAGCCCGTTGGGGAACCCCAAGAGGAAGGTATGATGAGCACATCAGCAAGTTTTCCCTCGGTTATGAAACCAAGGTTATCAATCCACTAGGAGCAAGGAAACACCTCAAAGGTGTTGCTAGCTGGACTTTGGTAGGGCGCACTACCGGTGCCAGCAACAACGTGGAAACCTGCACAACACAACCACATAACTTTGCCCCCAACTTGCGATGAGGTTGTCAATCTCACCGGTTTTTCTAAAAACAAAGGATTAAACGTATCGAGTGGAAGAAAGTAATAGTTTGCAGAAAGTAAACAAAAAATAGTAAACAGTTGATTGTAGATTGATGGTAAAAGAAAGGACCGGGGTCCATAGTTCACTAGTGGTGGCTCTCCTTAAGATAGATGACATGTTGGGTGAACAAATTACAGCGGGGCAATTGACAAACATCGAGAAAGCAATCATGCGTATACTACTCATCTTGACTCCTTTGAGATTTGATTGGGCATTACAACATTATACATTGACCATAACCCAACTGCATCTATGACTAATAATCCACCTTCAGGTTATCATCCGAGCCCCCTCCAGTATTAAGTTACAAGCAACAGATAATTGCATTACACATTGCGTGTAAAGTAAACAATACGATTGTTCTATGAACAAAGGATTGTTGTTTTCTCCCTAGTAGCAACAGCACATCTAGTACCTTAGAGATTTCTGTCACTTCCCCATATTACTAGAGGCATGAACCCACTATCGAGCATAAATACCAACTCGAGTTGCTAGCATCTACTTGGCCAAGATAGCTACTAATAACGGAAAGCATGCAAAATCACAAATAACAAAGACATGATATAATCAATAATCAATCTGAAATCGCATCTCAATATCCATCGGATCCCCACAAACACAACATGTAAGATTACAAATAGATGATCTTGATCATGAACGGAGCTCACAAGATCTAAACATGATAGCACAAAGGAGGAGAACTAGCCATCTAGCTACTACATGGACCCGTAGTCCAAAGATGAACTACTCACGTATCACACCGGAGGCTTGCATGATGATGAAGAAGGCCTCCAAGGTGAATTCTCCCCTCTGGCAGGGTGCCGGGAAGAGCTTCAGATCCCTCCCGGTCTAGGGATGGAGATGACAGCGGCTACAGACTCTTTTGTGGAATTTTGATCGGGTACTTAGGGTTTCTATATCAGAGGCATCTTATAGGTGTTGTGGTGGTGGCACGGCAGATGCCATGGATAGGCTAAAGGTGGGGCCAATGAGTGCTAGGGGAATTCAGGGAGAGAGAGCGTGGTGATTCCACGCATGGAAGTTCTTGTGTTTCCTCTATCAATGGTGTTTACAAGTGCCCTTGAAGCTCTCAGCAAGGAGATAATGTATCTTACTCCCTACAAAGTAGCTCTAGAGTTTTACCTTTGACAGAGTGAATGATTGATCGACCGGCCCCCTCCGTGGAGGCCCCGGTGCTCCTTATATAGGGAAGCCCAGGTAACAATTCTAGGGCACAGGTGGCAGCATATTCCACGAATATGCTCCTTTCCTAAAGCAGATGCTTCTTTATTTCCTTTAATGGCTCGTCCGGGCTTTGGACGTAATCCACAGTGTAATACTTGCCTTTTGGCGTCACCAGACACGGGCTACGTCATCCGGCTTTGCCCGCGTCACCTTGGTCGCCCCTGACCCGCTGGTCATCTTCTTTACTTTACTTCGCTCATGTTACAGCTAATAAAGCTACCTTTTGACCAGCGGGGGATTCCTTCTCTTGGAAGCGAAGATAATCCAGATAACATATAGCTAATCCGGCTTACCTAGTTACCTGCAAAATAGATAGACATGGCCGACATAAATTTTATGCCAGCCGGACCATAGTCAAGGAGATGCTCCATGGGCCGGGTCATACCGTGATTCGGCCTGCCTTGAGGTGACCCGGTCAACACTTTCTTTGACCACGCCGTACCCCGGCTAACTCGGCCCTTATACCCCGGTGTTACCCTACCCGGGGGTATCCCCCCAACAATAGGCGAAAGGGGGGTCGAGGGGGTGCCGGAGACGGCCAGACCACCCCCTGGCACGAACCAGGCTGGGCCACGCGGCCAGGTGCTATGGCGGCCCCTAGCCCCTCTACATCTCGTATTCTGGCTCCTTGTGTCCCTTGGTGAAAAACTGACTTTGGCTTTTGTCCCGTCCAATTCCGAGAATATTCATTTTCTGACTTTCCTGGAACCAAAAACAGTAGAAAACAGGCAGCTGGCACTGTGGCTCTTGTTAATAGGTTAGTCCAAGAAAGTGTATAGAAAGTACTCCAAAGTGTGGACAAAACATAAGAAAGTAGATAAAACCAAGCATGGAACATCAAAAATTATAGATACGTTAGCAACGTATCAACATCCCCAAGCTTAACTCCTGCTCGTCCTATAGTAGGTAAGTGATAAAAAGAAAGAATAATTTTTGAGGTGACATGCACCATCATAAACTTGATCAAAGTATTTGCAAAACAATGATAGCTGGGATCATAGTACTTCAATCATAGCATGAAAGACAAAGTTCTAACAATAAGGCAAAGCAACTATGTTGCAACATGAAAAGGCACAAACAAAAGATTCATGAATAACAATGCTTTGCAAGACATTTGTTTGTTTCACATAAAGAAAACATAGCATAGTGGCATTAAGCTTGTCCCTCATAGAGTAGCAAACATAAATGCATAGGACACCTCAAAATTCATAAGAGTGACTAGATACAAATAGTTTAAAACAAGCAATATCAAAGCTATGCATCAATTAACAAGTATTGGGACAATGCACATAGAACTAAGAATGGCCACTATGCTCTCAAAGTAGGTGCATAAAGATAGAAGGTGGAGACTCAACACAAAAGTAAAAGAAAGGCCTTCATAGAAGGAAGTAGGGATTCAAGTTTCATAAAGAGCTTCCAAAAATTATGGTACTTATTAGCTTTCAGCTCTCATTTCCCCTATCATAAGCATCTTGAAGTGATTAAGGTTAAAGTGAACAAACTATGGTGTATATGCTTGATGAAGTATAAGTTGGAAATCTCATGTCCCTTGAATACGAGGGCCGCTCGTCATGCTACTCAAGTTTAGTTACCGATAAGTTATTGTCATAGTAAGTACATGTGTATCATAGAGAACCGCCAACGGGGTACCCCTTGCCCGATGATATGGAAGAATCCCCATATCAAAATGACAAGGCAAGCAGACAACGAGCATCTCAACAATCTTCTTATTTACCATGGGAAAATGGTGCTTTTTTATCTCTTTCCTCTTTTCTCATATCTCTTTTTTTTTCTTTTTCTCTTTTTTTCTCAATATCTGACTCTTTTTTATAAGAAGAATGCTTCATAGACAACTCATTATGGTTACGCTGCGGGTTTCCACCATGACAACATGGATTAGACCAGCGGCCCAGGCGTTTCTCTAACACACATACATAACTCCATGGACTTACAAGCTCCCCTTTCATTTCACACTGACGACATCCATAGACAAAAGAGCATGATATCAACTAGGTACAAAGTACAAGTGCAATGCTGAAAGTGTTGGGAATATGCCCTAGAGGCAATCATGTATGATGTTATTCCCAATGTATTCATAAGGTTATTGTCCATGTATGAACTACTGATATGTATCATTGAATATGTGATTCGATTGTGGAACTGCATATTCATGTTATTCATACTAATTGTCCTTGGTCGTTGAGGTTGTGTTGGACACACAACTTAGACTAATGTGAAAGTCGGCAGATGATTCGGTTCCACTTGTCATGGGCATGGAGATGCTATTCCGACTTACATGGATTCGGCTAAAGAGTTTAGCGAGTCGGACTAACCCATATTGAGATGCAACGAACAAGTCATCATTTACATGTCTCAATCAATGTAATCCTTAGACGTGAGGTTATTGCACAGTCCGAGTTGAGGATCACCGACTTAGGTTCTGTCAAACGCTGTTCCGTCACTGGGCAGTTATAAAGGCGGAGTTTGGGTCGACTGAGAATCAAGCTGCGTGATGTGAATAGCCGAGATGGGATTTTGCCCCTTCGTCTAGAGAGATATTCTCTGGGCCCTCTCAGAAGATATGATTCGGAAAGCATGGCCATGCGTGACTCGGTTAAGTGTTAACCGAGGCGACCGACTAAGAGTTAGTCGGATGGATCACTTATCTCAGATCGAGAAAGAGAGTCGAACTATTTAAGGGATGACGATTATTCGCCTATAGTTCGACAAGGTATATCGTGAGGCAAAAGGGACTCAGACGAAAGTCGCATTGGAAGGTATGTCGTCATGACTCTTTGGTACTTGGGAGTTGGCACGTTCTGCTAGGAGACGCTACCAACTGATCGGTCACGAGTGAGACTCGGATCGTGTCCGGGTCACCATGAGCCTGTCGGGTCACACACTTAAGAGCGGGAGCATATTTGGGTTGGACCCAAAAAGGAAATGGACAGAGTCAGTGAGTTGGACTCGCAGTGACTAATATAGGCCTTTTAGTGAATGGGCCACAAGTGAGTGGAGCCCACTTTCACTCCCTATATAAGCTGGGGCGCAGGTGCTTAGAGCACAAGGTTAGGTCACTCCATGTGTTGGAAACCCTAGCTCCAGTCCAATCTAGTCATGTTGCCGCCGTACCGGACCTAGCAGTCCATCGCCGACGCTCCTTCTCGTACGTGTGGATACTGGCGGAGGTGTTGTACGTTCAGCACTTCGACGATTGTGGATCGGAACGGATCATGAGGACCGCACTGCATCAAGCGATGTGCTTCATCGATTCCGCAACCGCGCGTCTAGTGGTAATTCTCGTGGCCTACTACCTCAGCTAGATCTTGGGTTCACCGCGTAGGAAAAAAGTTTTGTTTTTCTCTGCGTGGCCCAACAGTGGTATCAGAGCGTTAGCTTCTGGTTTTATGCTCGATATCGTGCATATGTGATATGCGGTTGGCGTTAGATTGGATCTAATTGCAGTTTTGGTGGTCGATCTATGAGATGGATCGGTTTTGTACAAAGTTGATTGGATCAACTGTACTCGGGGGAATAGATGATGTGGTTTCTGTGATCTAACTGCTAAGGTCGTGGAACGACATACCCCTACCGACCGGCTTCCGCCATCGGGGTAGACTGTGACACGTAAACCCGGATGCGGTGATCGAAGATCAAAGAGTTTGGTCGAATCGGAGTCCGGATCGGATTTGGGTTAAATTGTTTTATCCGATGACGAAATCCATGTCCGAAATGCAGATGAGATCTGCGTTTTTCGAAAAAAAAATATCGGGCGCTGCCCACACCCACGGGGCGTGCTGCCCCTTCGATCCCCGCCCGCTATCCGGCTAGCGGGACCGCCGGCTTCGCCCTGTCGTAGCGCCTTAGATGTCGTTGTGAGTTTCACAACACTGGTAGATATCGTATCTATGCATAACTTGTTTTTACAGGATGATGTTGTGAATGGTATGGCTTATGTGCATGTGATGTGTGTAATCCATACGTGATCTGCGTATCACGCTTTTTGTCAGCCGGCTGGAGCCTAGGTGCTGTCACTTTATTGTATAATGACCTACGTGTCGGATTCTCTATGTAATTTAAAATTACAAGCTAGTGTAGCTGTTTGGAGAACAGATGGCATGCAAGTCGGTGTACAAGTCGGCTACATGGAGTAAGACGGCACGTGACAAGAGTTGACACGAGTCGGATTACAGGTTTTGTGGAGATGGAGATCGCCATGAAGAGAGCCATACCATTTCACATTATAATTGCTTTATTTTGTGTTATTGTTATGTCTCTATTTTACCTCTATTAGATAGTTGGTAGAAAGTAATCCCTCAAAGAAGGTCTAGTCGGTTTCCCCGCCAGTGCTGCACCATCACAAGTCGGACATTTTTGGTAGTGGACTCATAAAATTAAGGTACTATCAATTCTTTCCGACTAGGTGGGTTCGAGTCGGACTCTTACTGCGGAAGCACTCGGTAATCTAGACGGGTCTATCATAACGGTTGTGGGACTCGGGGAAAAGTCGGATGGGAGCCGGGGCATGTGATGCCACCCATCCAACAGGAGTCATATGAGATACGATTGACAAGGAGTTGTCTACCTAGATCACTTGACGGCTAGTGGTGATGCTAAAGCTCACTAGTCGACTAGCTTATTTAGGGTCCCGAGTCACTAAGTAACCATCGGAGGGGGTGTTGGTTCTAGTGGGAGCATAAGTATTAAAGTGTTTAATATGCTTGCTCTTTTATGGATACATGTCTTAAGTGTTTTGCATATTTTTCTGTTGTAGATCAATAGCACCTAGCAGTCTCCCTCAGATTTCCAGTTTTGCTTTGAGAACCATCTTAGAGAAAGATAAGCTAAATGGAACTAACTTCACCAACTGGTATCGTAATCTGAGAATTGTTCTCAAGCAAGAAAAGAGGGACCATGTCCTAGACAACCCACTTCCAGATGAGCCGAATGAGAATGCAACTGTCGCAGCCACCAATGCCTACCGTCGGATTTGTGATGAATCCACGGAGATTAGCTGTCTTATGCTTGCTCACATGGAACCGGACCTACAGTAGCAGTTCGAGAATGTTGAGGCCTACAATATGATCGAAAGCCTCAAAAGTATGTTCCAGGCTCAGTCAAAGACTGAGAGGTATCAAGTCTCTCAGGCCTTGTTGAGCTGCAAGCTTAAGGATGGTGATCCACTGAGTCCGCATGTGATCAAGATGGTTGGTTACGTGCAGTCTCTAGAAAGGCTGGGCTAGCCCATTAGCGAAGAGTTTGCTACAGACATAATTTTGAACTCTCTTCCTAGTGTGTACGGTCAGTTCATATCGAACTACCACATTCATGGTATGGATAAGAGGCTCACTGAATTACATGGGATGCTCAAGCAGGCTAAGGCGGATCTCAAGAAAGGTCCCAGTCAAGTGTTGATGGTACAGAATAAGGCTAAGTTCAAGAAGAGTTCTTGGACTAAGAAGAAGAAGGCTAAGTCGGGAGGTAAGGCTGAGGACCCGGTCCAAAGCGCTTCCTTGGGGACTAAGCCATCTCATGCAGCCGGATCCACTTGCTTCTACTGCAAGGCGGATGGCCACTGGAAGAGGAATTGCAGCAAGTATCTGGCTGACAAAGCCAAGAGTGGAGGTGTGACTTCCGGCTCAGGTACGCTTGTTTGCAATGTTATAGACATTTATCTTGCTGATGCACCTGGTAGTTCTTGGGTATATGATACCGGATCATTCATTCACATCTGCAACTTGTTACAGGGACTGGTAAGAACTAGGAGCGTGGCGAGAGGCGAGGTTGACATTCGAGTCAGCAACAAAGCGAGAGTCGCTGCGTTGGAAGTCGGCACGATGCAACTTCATTTACCTTCCAGATTCTTAATGGAGTTGAATAATTGTTATTATGTTCCAGTGCTTAGTCGAAACATTATTTCTTCCTCATGTTTGATGAGACAAGGCTATGAGTCGAATATTAATAATAATGGTTGTTCTTTATATTTGAATGATATGTTTCACGGCTTTGCACCCATCCAGGACGGGTTATTTATTTTGAATCTTGATGGTGAATATGTCTATAATATAAATGTGAAAAGGTTAAAACGAAATGATCTGAATATGACTTACTTTTGGCATTGTTGGCTTGGTCATATAAGTTGGAAACGCATGAAGAAGCTCCATGATGATGGACTCCTAACTTCGTTCGACTTGGAGTCGTTCAAGACATGCGAATCCTGCCTACTCGGCAAGATGACCAAGACACCTTTTGCAAAGAGTTGTGAAAGGGCATCCGACTTATTGGGACTAGTACATAGTGATGTATGTGGCCCAATGAGCACGATAGCCAGAGGTGGTTATGAGTACTTCATTACCTTCACTAATGATTTAAGTAGGTATGGATATATCTACTTGATGAAACATAAGTCGGAAGCCTTTGAAAAGTTCAAGGAATTCCAGAATGAGGTACAAAATCAACTCGGCAAGAAAATAAAGTTTCTTCGGTCGGACTGAGGAGGCGAGTACATGAGCCATGAGTTTGATGACCATCTGAAGAGTTGTGGAATAGTTCCCCAGCTCACTCCTCCAGGAACGCCGCGGAGAAATGGTGTGTCGAAAAGGAGGAATCGGACCTTGTTCGACATGGTACGATCAATGATGAGTCAGACAGATCTGCCTTTATCATTTTGGGGTTATTGTCTAGAAACTGCAGCGTTCACACTAAACAGAGTACCATCAAAGTCGGTAGAGAAGACACCACATGAGATGTGGACTGGCAAGAAGCCGAGTTTGTCTTTTCTTAAGATTTGGGGTTGTGAAGCTTTTGTTAAGCGACTTCAGTCAGACAAGCTTACAGCTAAATCGGATAAGTGTATTTTCGTGGGGTATCCGAGGGAAACCTTGGGTTACTACTTCTACAATCGAGAAGAGGGCAAAGTGTTTGTCACTTGGAATGGTGTCTTCCTTGAGAAAGAGTTTCTCAGTCAGGGAGTCAGTGGGGGCACGGTGCAACTCGGAGAAATTCGAGAGGTACCGGCCAGTAGCGAGTCGGCAAAAGCCTTGGAGGTTGAGCCGGTCATGGTACCTGAGCCAGAAACAACACCGACACTACGAAGATCGGCCAGATTGCGAAGTGTTCGTGATGTGTTACTGTTAGACAGTGATGAGCCGGCAACTTATTCGGAAGCAATGGTGGGTTCTGATTCCGAGTCATGGCTTGGAGCCATGAGATCCAAGTTAAAGTCCATGGATGAAAATCAAGTTTGAAACTTGGTTGATCTGCCAGACGGTGCAAAACCCGTCGAGTGCAAATGGGTCTTTAAGAAGAAAACTGATATGGATGGAAATGTTTCTATTTATAAGGCACGACTTGTCATGAAGGGGTTCCGACAAGTTCAAGGAGTTGACTACGATGAGACTTTCTCTCCCGTGGTGATGGTTAAATCAGTTTGGATCATGTTAGCTATAGCAGCCTATTTCGACTATGAGATATGGCAGATGGATGTCAAGACGGCTTTCCTTAATGGAAATTTAACCGAGGACGTGTATATGATACAGCCCGAGGGTTTTGTTGATCCGGCTAATGCTGACAAGGTATGCAAACTTCAGAAATCCATTTATGGGTTGAAGCAAGCATCTCAGAGTTGGAACATTCGCTTTGATGAGGTAGTCAAATCGTTTGGCTTCATCAAGAGTGATTATGATTCTTGTTTATCCAAGAAGTTTAGTGGGAGCAAAGTAAACTTTCTGATCTTATATGTGGATGACATATTACTGATTGGAAATGATGTCCAGATGTTGCAAGAGACCAAGGAATCATTGGAAAAGAGTTTTTCGATGAAAGACTTGGGTGAGGCGACTTACATACTAGGAATCCGGATCTATAGAGATAGATCAAAGCGGCTCACTGGATTGAGTCAAAGTACATATTTGCACAAAGTATTGAAGAAGTTCAACATGGAATCGTCTAAGAAGGGGTTCTTACCGATGTCCCATGGCGTGAAACTTAGCAAGACTCAGTGTCCTTCGACAACTAATGAGCGAAGTCGGATGAGTGCGATTCTGTATGCTTCTACAGTCGGATCCATCATGTACGCTATGATTTGTACTAGGTCGGATGTTTCCTATGCTCTAAGTGTTGTGAGCAGGTACCAGGCTGACCCTAGAGAAATCCACCGGGCAGCGGCTAAAAATATCCTCAAGTACTTGAGAAGGACTAAGCATATGTTCCTGGTTTATGGAGGTGAGGATGAACTCAGTGTAAGGGGTTACACGGATGCGAGTTATCTCAGTGACTCAGATGATTCTTGTTCGCAATCCGGATATGTGTTTGTAATAAACGGAGGGGCTGTGAGCTGGAAGAGTTCCAAGCAAGAGACGGTGTCTGCGTCTACGACAGAGGCTGAGTATATTGCTGCCTCAGAGGCGGCAAAGGAGCCGTTTGGATGAGGAATTTCCTCATGGATCTTGGTGTGGTTTAGGGCTCGTCCAATCCGTTAGACGTGTATTGTGACAACAATGGTGCTATTTCACAAGCCAAGGAACCTAGACAACACCAGAGGAACAAACATATACTCATGCGGTACCACCTTATTCGCCAGTTCGTGGATCAAGGTGATATCAAGTTATGCAAGGTACACACGGATTCAAACATTGCGGATCCGTTGACTAAGCCACTTCCACAGCCGAAGCATGAGGCACACCTGAGAGCTATGGGCATTAGATGTCTAGACATGTGATGTCAGATGATTGGCTCTAGTGCAAGTGGGAGACTGTTGGGAATATTCCCTAGAGGCAATCATGTATGATGTTATTCCCAATGTATTCATAAGGTTATTGTCCATGTATGAACTACTGATATGTATCATTGAATATGTGATTCGATTGTGGAACTGCATATTCATGTTGTTCATACTAATTATCCTTGGTCGTTGAGGTTGTGTTGGACACACAACATAGACTAATGTGAAAGTTGGCAGATGATTCGGTTCCACTTGTCATGGGCATGGAGATGCTATTTCGACTTACATGGATTCGGCTAAAGAGTTTAGTGAGTCGGACTGACCCATATTGAGATGCAATGAACAAGTCGTCATTTGCATGTCTCAATCAACGTAATCCTTAGACCTGAGGTTATTGCATAGTCCGAGTTGAGGATCACCGACTTAGGTTCTGTCAAACGTTGTTCCGTCACTGGGCAGTTATAAAGGCGGAGTTTGGGTCGACTGAGAATCAAGTTGCGTGATGTGAATAACCGAGATGGGATTTTGCCCCTTCGTCTGGAGAGATATTCTCTGGGCCCTCTCGGAAGATATGATTCGGAAAGCATGGCCATGCGTGACTCGGTTAAGTGTTAACCGAGGCGACAGACTAAGAGTTAGTCGGATGAATCACTTATCTCAGATCGAGAAAGAGAGTCGAACTATTTAAGGGATGACGATTATTCGCCTATAGTTCGACAAGGTATATCGTGAGGAAAAAGGGACTCAGAGGAAAGTCGCATTGGAAGGTATGTCGTCATGACTCTTTGGTACTTGGGAGTTGGCACGTTCTGCTAGGAGACGCTACCAACTGATCGGTCACGAGTGAGACTCAGATCGTGTCCGGGTCACCATGAGCCTGTCGGGTCACACACTTAAGAGCGGGAGCATATTTGGGTTGGACCCAAAAAGGAAATGGACAGAGTCAGTGAGTTGGACTCGCAGTGACTAATATAGGCCTTTTAGTGAATGGGCCACAAGTGAGTGGAGCCCACTTTCACTCCCTATATAAGCTGGGGCGCAGGTGCTTAGAGCACAAGGTTAGGTCACTCCATGTGTTGGAAACCCTAGCTCCAGTCCAATCTAGTCATGTTGCTGCCGTATCGGACCTAGCAGTCCATCGTCGGCGCTCCTCCTCGTACGTGTGGATACTGGCGGAGGTGTTGTACATTCAGCACTTCGACAATCGTGGATCGGAACGGATATTGAGGACTGCACTGCATCAAGCGACGTGCTTCATCGATTCCGCAACCGCGCGTCTATTGGTAATTCTCGTGGCCTACTACCTCAGCTAGATCTTGGGTTCACCACGTAGGAAAAAGTTTTGTTTTTCTCTGCGTGGTCCAACAGAAAGCTTTCCCCATGACAACATGGTTCTGCTAATCCCCAACATATAAGTGTAAGCATATACAACATAGACGACATAATGGTTCAAGTTTATTAAGGGCAAGAAAACTAAAGTGTGCCATCAAGTTCTTGAGAGCTTTAATCACTAGTTTTCTCATAACAAGTTTAATCCGGAAGGTAGATAAAAACATGAATATACTTGGAATAGCATATGCTAATAGGTAGATATGGTGGACTCTTTTGAATAACTTGGTTTTAGGAATTGGATGCATGAGTGGAACTCATACTTGGTTATGGAGGCTAGCACCGGTAAAAACGAATTTTTCGAAGACCTTCTGTTGCTCAAATCGAAAATTGTTGAACTAATGAAAGTTAGATAACAACCTGGGGCAGAAGCACAAAAATTCAAGCCTCAAAAGGACGTACAGAGATTTTACACGAATTTTTACGGTGAAGCACAGAAATCTATTTCGGGACAACAACTTTCCCAATCATTACTTCTCTCTCATTAGAGGTTATTCTTGGCACAAAAAGAAAATAAAAAGGATAAGGAGCGGTTATTACTGAAGTAATAACTTCCAAGACTCATCTAAAACTTTTGGGTTATCTCCCAATAAGTACTTTTCTTTAACACCTTTAAGTTAGGCATAAGAAGCAAGAAAAAGAATCAAGTGTTCTCAAATGAAGAAGCATTAAGAGAAAAATTTGTTTTCATAGGAGAGGCAAAAGAAACCTTCTCTCTCTTCTTAGAGAAGTGTTCTATACCTTTCTTGAGTGGAAGTTGATATTTAATGGTGCCGTCTTTCATATCAATGATGGAACCAACAGTTCTAAGAAAAGGTCTTCCCAAAGTAATAGGACAAGAAGCATTGCATTCAACATCCAAAACATAGAAATCAACAGGTACATAGGCATTGTTAACCATAATAAGAACATCATTAATACTCCCCATGAGTTTCTTTTTAGCATTATCATCAAGTGGGACATTCAAATAACAATCTTCCAATGGTGGCAAATCAAGCATATCATAAATCCTTCTAGGCATAATAGAAACACTACTATCAAGATCACATAAAGCTTTGAAATCAAAATCATTCACTTTCATATTAATGATGGGTTCCCAACCATCTTCTTGTTTCATAGGAATAGAAGCTTTGTGTTTCATCTTTTCTTTTTTAATTTTTATGAGAGCATCGGTAATGTGTTTTGTAAAGGCCATATTCATAGCACTGGCATTAGGACTTTTAGCAAGCTTTTGTAGGAACTTAATAACTTCAGAAATGTTGCAACCATCAAGATCAAAATCATAATTATCATCTAGAGTAGTAGTGCTATTACTAGCCTCAACACTAGTGGTAGTGATAGTAGAAACACTAATGTTTCTAGCAATTTCATCTTCTCTTTCCCACTTAGCATGCAATTCAGCTAATAGTCTAACATTTTCATCAATTCCTACTTGTATGACATTAGTAGCAGCAAAGGGATTCTCATTAGTTTCAGGTTTAGCAGTCATTTTATTCAAAGATGATTGAGCTTCAGCCAAAGATGATATATTTCTTTCAGCATTAGAGAGTTTTTCCTCAATAGTTTTATTGAAAGCAGTTTGTTTACTAATAAAGTCTTTAAGCATAACTTCAAGTTCAGAGGGAGCACTCCTATTATTGTTGTAGGAATTTCCATAAGCATTACCATTGTTGGGAGGATATGGCCTATAATTGTTGTTACCAAAATTATTCATGTAGGCATTATTGCTAAAATTGTTATTTCTTATAAAGTTCACATCAACTTGCTCTTCTTGAGCAACCAAAGAGGCTAAGGGAACATTATTTGGATCAATATGGGCTTTCCCATTAACAAGCATAGACATAATAACATCAATCTTATCACTCAAGGAGGAGGTTTCTTCAACAGAATTTACCTTCTTACCTTGTGGAGCTCTTTCAGTATGCCATTCAGAATAGTTAACCATCATATAATCCAGAAGCTTTGTTGCAGCACCCAAAGTAATGGTCATAAAGGTACCTCCAGTAGCAGAATCCAATAGGTTTCTTGAAGAATAGTTCAATCCTGCATAAAAGGTTTGGATAATCATCCAAGTAGTCAGTCCATGAGTGGGACAATTCTTTACCAAAGATTTAACTCTTTCCCAACCTTGAGCAACATGTTCATTATCAGATTGTTTAAACTTCATTATTTCACTTCTCATAGATATAATCTTAGCAGGAGGATAGTATTTTCTAATGAAAGCATCTTTGCATTTAGTCCAAGAATCAATATTATTCCTAGTTAAGGAATTCAACCATTCTTCATCTTTTCCTCTCAAAGAGAAAGGAAGCAATTTAAGCTTAATAATATCTCCATCTATATCCCTATGCTTTTGCATCTCGCAAAGTTCAACAAAGTTATTTAGATGAGCAGCAACATCTTCATTACCAATACCAGAAAATTGTTCTCTCATAACAAGCTTGAGTAAAGCAGGTTTTATTTCAAAGAAAGTAGCTTCAGGAACAGGTGGAGCAATAGGTGTGCTCATAAAACCATTGTTGTTGGTGCTAGTGAAGTCACACAACTTAGTATTTTCCAGAGTAGTCATTTTTTGTGTTTTTAATAAAGAAAGCAAACTCGTAAAACTAAATTTTTTGTGTTTTTGATAAAGAAACAAGCAAACAAAGCAGAAATAAACTAAGCAAAAAACAAACTACAAAGTGAGGGACGGCGCCAGAAAATCAGTTGCTTAGCCCAAAATATATCGAGCCTGTTGGGGAACCCCAAGAGGAAGGTATGATGAGCACAACAGCAAGTTTTCCCTCAGTTATGAAACCAAGGTTATCAATCCAGTAGGAGCAAGGAAACACCTCAAAGGTGTTGCTAGCTGGACTTTGGCAGGGCGCACTACCGGTGCCAGTAGCAACGTGGAAACCTCCACAACACAACCACAGAACTTTGTCCCCAACTTGCGATGAGGTTGTCAATCTCACCGGTTTTGCTGAAAACAAAGGATTAAACGTATTGAGTGGAAGAAAGTAATAGTTTGCAGAAAGTAAACAGAAAACAGTAAATAGTTGTAGATTGATGGTAAAAGAAAGGACCGAGGTCCATAGTTCACTAGTGGTGGCTCTCCTTAAGATAGATGACATGTTGGGTGAACAAATTACAACGGGGCAATTGACAAACATCGAGAAAGAAATCATGCATATGCTACTCATCTTGACTCCTTTGAGATTCGATTGGGCATTACAACATTATACATAGACCATAATCCAACTGCATCTATGACTAATAATCCACCTTCAGGTTATCATCCGAACCCCCTCCAGTATTAAGTTGCAAGCAACGGATAATTGCATTACGCATTGTGTGTAAAGTAAACAATACGATTGTTCTATGAACAAAGGATTGTTGTTTTCTCCCTAGTAGCAACAGCACATCTAGTACCTTAGAGATTTCTGTCACTTCCCCAGATTACTAGAGGCATGAACCCACTATCGAGCATAAATACTAACTCTTGGAGTTGCTAGCATCTACTTGGCCAAGATAGCTACTAACAACGGAAAGCATGCAAGATCACAAATAACAAAGACATGATAGAGTCAATAATCAATCTGAAATAGCATCTCAATATCCATCGGATCCCCGCAAACACAACATGTAGGAATTACAAATAGATGATCTTGATCATGAAGGGAGCTCACAAGATCTAAACATGATAGCACAAAGGAGCAGAACCAACCATCTAGCTACTACATGGACCCGTAGTCCAGAGATGAACTACTCAGGCATCACACCGGAGGCTTGCATGGTGAGGAAGAAGGCCTCGGGGGTGAATTCTCCTCTCCGGCAGGGTGTCGGGAAGAGCTTCAGATCCCTCCCGATCTAGGGATGGAGATGACGGCGGCTATAGACTCTTTCGTGGAATTTTGATCGGGTACTGAGGGTTTCTGTATCGGAGGTATCTTATAGGCGAAAGGGGAGGCCGAGGGGGTGCATGGGCTGGCCACACCACCCCCTGGCATGGGCCAGGCCTGGCCGCGCGGCCAGGTGGTGTGGCCGCCCTCTGGCCCCTCTCCGTCTCGTATTCTGGCTCCTTGTGTCCCTCGGTGAAAAACTGACTTTGACTTTTGTCCCGTCCAATTCCGAGAATATTCATTTTCTGACTTTCCTGGAACCAAAAACAGTAGAAAATAGGTAGCTAGCACTGTGGCTCTTGTTAATAGGTTAGTCCAAGAAAGTGTATAGAAAGTACTCCAAAGTTGGAACAAAACATAAGAAAGTAGATAAAACCAAGCATGGACCATAAAAAATTATGGATACGTTAGCAACATATCAGTTACCCACTTGGTTGACAACTTCTCTCTGTCCCGAGTTATCATATCTCGACTATGCATTCAGTGCTTGAGTGTTTGCCCCTGTGAGCGGTGGTGGAATTGATAAGTTCCCCTCTCCTTCACCTACACGCTAGAACTAGCTGCACTGCCAAGTAGTGTGATTTGCCGGCTTACTTGGATTCGGAGTATAAAAACTACAAGGCTGATCAAGCATCATTTCAAAGGTGTACTTTGGCCTTTCCTACCATTGCTTCTTTTGGTCACCCCACTGCTTTTTTCCATCATTTTTTTGCGCCCATTTGCCGCTATTCTTTAGGCGCTGGCTTTTTCCTATGTCGGGCTGGTCCTGCGCCACAACTGCCACTTGGTTGGACCCATACTGGTAATCTGGCCTATCATATCTTCCCTTGACTCGGAAATCATTTCGCTTGGATGACCCGGCCCCATCATGTACCGGATATTCTCTGCTCGGCTCGGCTCGGCTGGACGGGCATAAGCAGCGACTAAGTCGGATCCCAAAGCATACATATCGGCTATTTTGATAATCTCGGCCAAAGTTGCTAGCATATCCCTTTGCAATCTCTACCAAAGTACACTGCCATGTCAGCAACCTTGGGCAAACCAGGCTATGGCTTGCGATTCAACGATTCCCTCACAGGAATTATGCACTATACTCCATTTTGTCAGGAACTTTCGGTCTATCTCATTCTCTTTATGCCTGCACATGGACAATTGTTGAGGACGATTCAGCCTCTTATATGTTCTGGTGAAGTTACTCACAAAAGCTTCCTCAAAATCAAGCCAACAAATTCATATGATGGTCATATCTCGGGTATCCGGCATTCACCATAGCCGAATTACCATCATTGTAACGGTTCACCCTTGGATCTGCACCTTGATGCTGATTCACATGCCTGACACTCTGTTGCTGCTGAGGAGGATTGTGTGTCGGATGTTGAGGCGGTTGTCCTCCTCTAGCCAAGTTATGCCCGTGTCAGTTCTGGTTGTTCTAGACGACATTACCGTGCCCTACATTTCTCTAGCCGAAATTTTCATGGCTGACATTACCTTGTCCATCTTTTCCTTGCTTGGCAATCTGCTTTCCGGCAAATGCCGGATCATATGCCAGCTATTGTGTGTTCTTGCCAGAAGTAACACTCCCTTCTCGCCTTAAAACAACAAGAGGAGAGGATGCTTGGCCGACCGACTTTGCCCCGGCTCCTGTAGTCGAATAAACTATCTGGGAACCTCATGCACCACCCGGGTTAGCCTTGCGGTATGCCTCATTCTAACGGTTAGCTAGACACACTAACTCATTTACTCGCTCTTGCTGCTTGTGTCAGGCATCACCAATCAAGTTAGACACCTCGGTTGTTGCTGCCTATGTAGCTCTAAGGTTCTTATCCAAAGTACTGTATTTCGGCCTACCGGCCGACACTTTACTAACCGACACAGCGGATTTGGTTCTACCATCCCTAGCCATCTCAGCGTTGAGTTTTTTACCTCGATTATGCACACCTTCTATGCGGTCGGGGTCAAACCCATGGGCTTTGTTATACTCACGAAGGGTGATATCTAGCTCTTGCCGGGCGCGAGTTACCTTGACTGCCTCCTTGAGAAGTTTCTAGCGAAGCTCATCCAGCTGAGCCCGTGACCGAGCTAGATCTGCAACAGGAGCAATTGGCACTGCTAGCTTCTCGGTGGTTGCCTGCAGAGGGTTCGGTCTTGTGGGCACGCTATTGCCGACGATATTCTCTGGCTTCTCCAGCGCAAGAAACCTTGATCTGGGGGATTTGGGAGTAGTGTTTACCTCCTCAACAACGGCTTTGCCGACATCGGCTCCAGGAGCAGTCATCATCACCTCTATGCAGCTAGCGGGGCGATTAGTACATCGGCCGCGAGCCGCACACAGAGCAGGTGGATCTGTAGCGGCAACCACCCTCTACGGGTACTTACAGTAGATGTTGATGGCAATGTAGACTTGATGAGAGCCGAAGCTGACGAACTTGCCATTCCTAGGGAGAGGCTTGTTGCCGAAGCAACCAACATTGTCGCTCACGAAGTTTAGCGAGCCGAGCCTCTGGACAAGACCAGAGACCACACGCTAGCCAGAAGCGACGAGGTTTCTCATGCAGATGAGAACTCCAGCTAGCGTAATTGCTGGCCCCATGGTGGGCGCCAACTGTCGTGGTGGTGTCATGGTAGATGCCATGTGATGGCTTATGTTGAGGCCAAATGGACACTAGAGGATCGGGGAGGGATGATGCGCTAAAAAGCGCACACAGAACACACACAAGCACACACGATGTACGCACCCATGTTCATGGCTCTTCTAGTGAGATGACACCCCTACTCCTGCATGCTAGATGATATATCTCTAATGATTACTGTAGCTACAAAGGCTCCTTGAGCTATTGGCGAGAGGAGGAATAAGGAGCTCTCTGCTCTTGCTTCTCTCTCAGAACTAAAGGGGGGAAATGAGGAAACAGGGATGAATCCTCTTCTAGGAGGTCCTAGGGCACCTTATAAAGGGGTGCCCAGGATACAAGTTAGGGCACAAGTGGCACCGAATATGCTCTATAGATGCTGCACGAAGTCATTTCCCTAGGCCCAGATGCTTCTCCTATCGTGGGGTCACTCCTGGAAACCCTCGATGGGACTTGACGTGCCCATCCCTGCTAACGTTCTTCACGCTGACAATGGTATCCTCCAGAATATCCTCAATGGGACTACTCTCCTTAATCCACGGGCACGCCTGTAGAGGAACGATTATCCTCTCCGGGTGACATGGATATGCCCAACAGGCACCTACCATCAGCCTACCTAGTGCGGCCCGACGGAAGGTCCACTCGAAGATATATCAAGGTCCATGACGCCTATGACGGTTCGAGTGGTATGAAGCCTATATGGACACGGACTCCCAAGCGCACAAGACAAGCAAGTCTCAATACTAAAGTTTGAATCTAACTTGTAACCAACTTGTATTGGTACCTGAGACCTAGCCTCCCCATATATAAAGGCTACGAGGGTCTAACCAGAGGGCAATCGCGACTCCCACAATACCGAATAGACGGATCTATGATCGCCACAATAGATAGAACACAATAGATCTAGACATACGCCAGATCCAGTCTGCGCATCCACCGCCATCGGCAACCTTGTAATCCTTTGGATCATCATCAATCAAGAGCAGACAAGCAGGAGTAGGGTCCTCTACGAGGCCTGAACCTCGGTAAACCTTGCGTCCCCGTGTGCTTATTTGCTAGCCGATCGAGATTTCTAGCGCTCCCTTCTTCTCCAAAACTCAAGTCCATAACAATGGGCATTGATGAGTTTAACCCCCATAAATTGGCGCCGTCTGTGGGAACTAGGAGCGCTGATGTTACGATCTCGATGGCCCCATCATCTGTGGTCTACAAATTTGTTGACTTCCGACAAGAAGATCTACTTCGTCTCCCTCATCGTCAACAGCGATCAAATCACATCTGATCAATTCGTCAGCGTCGGTATGCTCAGCTTCTTCATAAAAAAATCTGCCAGAGTGCGTCAAAAAGATCGAGCGACAAGGAGACACGATCATCCATCAAGTTGGAACTGGCACGTACAAGCAATGGAGTTGTCCGCATCCGGTACTACATGGGATCAATCAGCTATAGGTGGCGGACAAACCTGATGGCTTACGGTACCTGAAGCAAAGGAAGTTTCAAACACGAATAAAAATTCAATAGCAGTCCATGTAAAGTAGGAATAAAAAAAGGGATTCGGATCCGGTCATCTGTAGACGATAAAAAGAAAAGGAAGTCAGGAAGCAGGAGCCGCCGTCGGGTTCACGTAAAGAAGCATGCCAGGCTTGCATGTATTTTGCAGCTACAACGCAAATCACATGCATGGCCACGTGAAGGAGCATGCCTATGCATGGATTTCCGGGCGAGTGTGCTAGTTTCATGGAACTCGAGCGCCGGTGATCGCATGAGGCTGGATCACGCTGAAGCAATCGCAGAAAAACAAAGATACTATGCATCATGGTGCTAGCAAGGCTATATAAAAAATTGAGATCAAGATATTTGACGGTTATGGCAAGTGTACCATGTCAACTTCGGATGGCTAAAAATCAGACAACTCCGCCGCGTCGACTTCATCCACCGCGTCGAGTCTGTCTGACGAAAAAATCCGATGACTTTGTTGCATCAACTTCGTCTCCCATGACAGTCCCGATGACTCGTCTACCACGCCACTCACCACCACGTTGACTCGCCACCGCGCGACCCCATCCATTGCGCGACTCCTTTGACCTCGATTACACGCCCGCTGCATCGGCTACACCTGGGGGCTGCGCCGACTCCGACGTGCGACCCGTTGTGGTTTTCGACTCCGGTGACTTGGGGATCCTTTGACTCCAGCGATCCACTGCGGTCTTCGGATCCAACGACTCGGAGGCTCCCTCAGCTCCAGCGACCCATTGCAGTCTTCGACCCCGATGACCCGCTGCAGTTTGGCTGCGGTGACCCACTACGACCTTCGGATATGGCGACCCGCTACCGCCATAGGCTTTGGTGACCCACTATCGCGTCAACTCCAGTCCGCCACATGAGATCTCAAACGCTGCCTCGACTACATCTACCCTACACCCGAGGGCCCCTTCGACTCCATCGTGCGACCCGCTTCGGTCCTCGACTCTAGCGACTCAGGGGCTCCCTCAGCATTGGCGACCCAACGACTCGCTGCGGCCTTCGAGTCTGGCGAGATGTTGCCTCCTTCGGCAATGGCAACCCATTACAACCTTCGACTCCACCACGTGTCTCATTACCGCATCGCTCCGTGGCCGCATCGATTTCGTCCACGACAACTACCCATAAATCTAAGTTCTCTACTTAGAGATGATTTCTTTCTTACTTTAATCGCACTCGAAACACTCGGGGACTGCACCCTCTTCGAGTAACCTAATGTGTCGACAATTACACGCACTCGAGCACCTCATACGCGACAGCCCGAGTAGCTGATTCTGCCTGATCGTCGAATCCTTGAACTTTGAGTACCTCGTCAAGGTACTGAGACTAAGGGTAATCAGGCTAACGAAAAGGCCTACCATGTTGTGCAAAGGTGTCGACTCGATTGGCGCTAGAATTTTACATTGCAAACCGACATGCAAATATTCTTTACAAGATACATATAATTTACAATTCTTAATGTTTTATGCAACTTACAAGGATGTCGACTGTGTCGAGCTATTCCATCGGGTCCTCCAACAGGAGTCGACAAAACAACTGGCTACGACATACACTCAAGACCTAAGTAGAGTACCTCCTCGGATGGTTGCATCGCTTGATGCTACACACATGCGATGTTGGTCGTGCACCCGACAGAAATGACTGTGTCGACCCCATGTGCATCGTCGACTCACCCGACTAATCGGCGCATGACTTTGATTACATCATCGACTCTTGGCTCCTTATGCGTGAGACGCTGACTCGATGCACTTCTGGGTCAGTGGTTTCTCCTCACGTGATTATCGACTATGTCTACAAGATACAATACTTGAGTCTCTTCCCGAGTCTACGACTCCGCTAGACACTCGGGGGCTACTCCGAACTGGAGCGCTGAATGTGCATATACAAGATCTTCGAGTGGCATGCTCTGAATCCTCACTCGAATCCACGATTCGACTAAGGACTCGGGGGCTACTCCCATAGGGACCGCTGGTCGCGCACCAAAAGAAATTTGTAAAGATATCCAAGCATTATGAAAACCTTCACTCGAATCTACGATTCGATTGTGGGCTTCGATTTACTCCCATAGGGAGCGCTGGAAGCATATTCGACTGAAACAAGCAAAAGACGACAACAGACACAAAATACTTATAGTCCCCACTCGAGTCTACGACTCGAATAGGCACTCGGGGGCTACTCCCATAGGGAGCGTTGGCCGCGCACCCTATGATTTTTACTTATACATTACACTGTGTGTTGATAACATCCACACTCGAATGTTATGGCAACTCCGCCTCATATTTTTCCTGCAAAGAGACTATGTCTCCTGGGTCACCCGAATCATCTCCGCGGTGACAAAATTCGGATGCCATGCTTGCAGCGTGAAGATAAGACCTGAAGAAGGCCTGGCAACGCACCTCCTGCGCTCTACTAGAAATAATCCGTGTCTGCAGGTACGATGAAATAATCCTTGACGGACGCGTCGAGTGCTCACACTTATACACTAGGATTCGACTCTATAAGATCTCTACGGCCTGAGTCGAATTACGCCAGCAATTTCCGAATTCGAGTCCAGGGACTTGAGTTTGAGTAGGTAGTGTTGTTTTTGCCCTAGAGCAATTAACTGGTCCCGATCCGTCGAGTGCACCAGGCGTGTTTACCATCATCCCTATGAACTACTACAAATTCGACTGACCCGATGAACTTCCGGGTGAAGTGTTTCGCACTCGACACAATTGTCGACTTCGACCACCAAATACAAGACTCAAGACTGTAGGGGTTCCGCGTATAAAACAATAAAATTTTACCCTATGCCTCTGAACCCCTGAAGCTGCCAGGACATATCTATTAGTAATACAGTAACAGGAGGCGCTTTTCGCAAACTTACCCTTGAAGACCGAAAAGCGTTGTCAACGCTCAGGAGAGCGTGGTTGATGTAGACGAGCCGAAGCCGACCTCAAGGTCGTGATGAAGTCCTTGCGCTCCTTGGCTCCAACGACTTGAGTGCCTCAAGTGCGACACCTCGCGGGGAGTTACACACGTCCGGTGCCTGACGATGACTCCCACTTCCCCGATCCAGCAGTAGTTGTGGAAGTAGAGCTCCCGGATGCGAATCACGTAGCGCGACCACGGTCACGAGAGAGAGAAGAGAGGGGGAGAGAGAAAATATCAATTAGAGGTCCTCCCAAAAGTAGGGAGACCTTTATTGATTATTGGTGTATTTATCTTGGCCAAATACCCCACTATATATAGGGGGAGGAGGGGGTACACCCTTCCTCAAAGTCCTGGGTGGGACTAAAGGAGAGGAGGGGGGAGGGTTGGCCGCCGGCCACCCTAGTGGGCCCCGCGCGGGGGGCCTAGGCCCAGTCGGCCTCCCCCTTGCCCCTTCTCCCTCTCTCTCCTTTCCCCTAATGGGCCCTCTCCCATTGGAATTGGCCCATTAAGCCTTTGACCATTAAAATTGATTTTTCTCTTTATTAAATAATTATGAATAAATGATTAAATCAACATTTAACATTCATTCACATATTATTCAACCTATGTGGCCATGGAACACCTTCCACCTCCACTCCGGACATCCTCCGGACTTACCGAAACCCTTCCGGTTTTTCTCCCTATTATTCTTCGGTGATTCTTCCGATCCTATAAACACTCTCTAAGCATCATCAAGCCCTTAAGCGTGATACCCCATGGTTCGGGAACACTCCAGACATGCTCGGGACACTCCCGCACCAATGATCGACAGAGGGACCTAGATGGCCATGTGACCCCTGTGCGTTCCACGAAGATCTTTCATCGTTTGAACCGGGACAGTCGTGTCTTATTCCCTTTGTCACTCGATACTTACATTGACTGAGATCTGATCAATGACATCACCATGTCGTGTTCAATCTCGTCACTGAACAACGCTACTTGACTCGTTTCGACAAGTGATATCCCCGTGATCAAATCACACGCTGCGCAGCTATTGGATATAACTTCTCCGAGTGGGCCCTTGAGTATCTTCCCGTCACATGGACGGACAAATCCCGCTCTTGACATATATTGCCTCTACGGTTTCCTCTGAGTACCTGAACACACCTTTATAACCACCATATTACCAGATGGCGTTTGATGCTATCTAAGCACTCTCAGGAGACAATGATTGATATAGCCTCACGGTCTAAGGAATAGTGTACGAGGATCCATTTCTAATCATCGTAACTTAAACTTCGTGACATGATCGGGTCACGATGGTTAGGTTGGGTATTGGTTCATCATCTCATTCTCTGAATGAGATGACCTCATTTCCAACTGGCAAAAATGCCACATGATCAGGAAACTTTATCATCTGTTGACCAATGAACCAGTGGCTAGAGTTTCACTGGGAACCCCTGGATGTTTGTATATCACACATGTATTGATGTTTCCACTCAATACAGTTATAGCATGATATAAAACTTAATCATAAACTATATGAAATATGATAATAGTCCTTACTACTATTTGTCTCTAGGGCATATTTCTAACAAAGACTACTAAGTCTCCACCCGAATCTACGATTCGCATGGACACTCGAGGGCTACTAACATGGGTATGCCCAACAGGCACCTACTATCAGCCTACCTGGTGCAGCCCGATGGAAGGTCCACTCGAAGATATATCAAGGTCCATGACGCCTATGACGGTTCGAGTGGTATGAAGCCCATATGGACACGGACTCCCAAGCGCACAAGACAAGGAAGTCTCAATACTAGAGTTTGAATATAACTTGTAACCAACTTGTATTGGTACCTGAGACCTAGCCTCCCCATATATAAAGGCTAGGAGGGTCCAACAAGAGGGCAATCGCGACTCCCACAATACCGAATAGACAGATCTACGATCTCCACAATAGATAGAACACAATAGATCTAGACATACGCCAGATCCAGTCTGCGCATCCACCGCCATCGGCAACCTTGTAATCCTTTGGATCATCATCAATCAAGAGCAGACAAGCAGGAGTAGGGTCCTCTACGAGGCCTGAACCTAGGTAAACCTTGCGTCCCCGTGTGCTTGTTTGCTAGCCGATCGAGATTTCCAGCGCTCCCTTCTTCTCCAAAACTCAAGTCCATAACAATGGGCATTGATGAGTTTAACCCTCGTCACCGGGTTTCCTAGGAGAGATAGAGGCATTGACTTATAGGTCGGCATACGACCTCTGGTTGTATGCAAATCTCATATGTCGACCTCAGCCGAGATAACGGATGGCTCTGAAATATAGCCATCTAACGTCCACATTTAAACTAGATATTAGTCATATTCTTGATGAAATATCTCTCTAAACCCTGCCACTAATGCTAATATTCAAAGGGGTATGAAATCCTTTCTTTTTGTATTTTTCCTGCACATATAATGTCGTTTAAAGGAGGGAATCACTACATTAAATTCAAAGATACAAGATTTCCAACTACCAGAAGAAACCATGAGCCTTACATCAGAGGCAGATGCTTTAACGACCAACTATACAGCTGGAGCAAAAATTCCGACCATATAGCTCCGGTCATATAGTTGGCGCCGCCACCGTTAGGTCAAACAGAACAACTTTTGTGAAGATACCCCTATATAAAGAAGCCTCGGGTGATGAGAAAACAGAGTTCACACCATCCAGAAGTCTTTGCCACAGATCATCAGCCACCTCCAAATTTCCAAACCCTTCTCCATCTCCATAGCCATATTCCACCACTTGTAATAGTAGATCTCTTCTCTGATTGGCGACATTATAAGACTATTGCTATCAATCTTATGATTTTTATTACAATGTTTGCGATTGTTGATCTCATGTCTATGTGTGAGTAATTCTCCTTGGGCTAATGTCAACACCCGGATTTTTAATCCCAGATGCCCGTTATGCCATACCTCGCAATCCCAGGATTACCATTTTTGCGAGACATAATGGATTGGATATCACAGTACATCATCCCTTACAAACCATACATAAGGTTTTACACAAATAAGGATCTCATGATCCAGTCTTTAATACAACAAGCAGCGGAATTAAAAGATAAGCGTAGCAGTGGGGTCCATCTTCAGGGGCACATGCAATGCTGACGAAGGCAGATAGTCCTAGTTATCATAGCCGTCCTGCTGACCATCATCTTGATAATCTCCTTCATAGTCTAGCCATGATAATAGCCAGGACAAAAGCCATGAGTACTCTTTAAGTACTCGCAAACTACTACTAACAAGGAGTATAATTCTAAGTTAAAGTGCTAGAGCTAAGTTTAACTATAAAGCTAAGTTTGAAACCTAAGCTGAGTTCAGAAGCAAAGAAAGATAAAGTAAAGTTCTAGAATCACTTAAGTTGGGAAGCTATTATCATCAACACAACCCTGTTGTGGTCAAGTCAAAGTTCATCATTCATTTCAAGTTATTTAGAAAACATCTCACAACGAAACAGTATGGCTAATCCAACTGTCCATAACTGCGGACGCGGCTATTCGAATAGTTTGACACTCTACAGAGGTGGTACACCTTCACCACAAGATTCGATACATCTGTCAGGGATAACCCTGAATCATCATACTTAGTATGCAGATAATAAAACATAACCTTCCCTTTACACACCCTAGTACAAGCACCTCTCCTATGAGCATGGCCTCCCAACCATGACCATCAGTCATCTTGGGCACTGCATAGGTGGACAACATTGAGAGGTAGCCTCAGCTCAAACCTCTCCCGTGAGGGAACTAATACTAATGCATATAAATTTCCAGCTAAGCCTTACCCAATTCAGGTAGTGTGGTTGTACGGTAAATTTGGAATGGTATCGCATCCGAATCCAACCATCAGTTTTATAAAAAGGTTAAGGCTCATGCCTCATCATTTTCATCATCATAAACTAGTTGTGTCTCTCAACACATGTCAAAACATCTCAATAGAATGACTCATCATTCCAAGGTTTTCACAATTCATTTTCACCAAGTGTTCCCATCTAAAGTGACTCAAGTTTTTGATCTATTCTAAAATACTAAGTTAAGAGTGTTCACTAAGGTGGAAGAGATGGTTTCAATCTCATGCCATAGAATGACATCTAAAGGTTTCTAAGTAGGTCAAGTTTTATACTTTTTATGCTACCTTCAAAACAAGTAAAGAACTTTGTATAACCTAAGAGGGGTAAAACTTGTAGGTAAGACTTGGGGTACTAATAGTCAAAGGGGTGTGATCAAAGCATGCCTAAAGCATCCTTTCTCATTCATCTAGCTTAATTCTAGCTTGATAACAATAGCTTGCCTTGGTTGGTGCAGTGGTTGAAGTTTTCTTCTTCTTCTTCTTGGTAGAACTCCTCCTCCTCGAAAGCTTGGTCAGTACTAGCGTCTATAAATACATAGGAAGTAGACAATCACCAAACAATACTTAACTACTCTAAGTAGCATTCTAAAACACACATTTGATGATCTATTATCATCACAAACATCAAAAGTTTAATTCAATAGTTTCAACCTTTTTATTTTAGAAAAGTAATTTCTACTCATTGAAATATTAACTAAAAATTAATATTCACCACCAAAATATGGGATCATGTGGACACATGTCCTCACCACATATTCTAACATGTGGGAATGATATTTAAAGGTTGGATCAATATTACTTTAGTTTAAGTTTATTATTTAAGGATTTAAAGTGACTAGAAATGCCTATATAGCATTATTTTGGTACTAGTCCAAAGTCACTGCATGTAAACCTTAATATTATTACATATTTAGATAGATATGATGAAATGGGATTTTTGAGAGTTGGAATCAACTCAAAAGCTAACTTAGTTGATTTTATAAAAATGTTGCAAGTTGCAAAAGCTTCTGTCTTCTTATTTTTATTAGGAGAGATTTGTAACTCTAATTAAATTAAATCCAACGGGCTTGGATAGATCATCTTAATACCTTTCAGACAAAATTGGTTTCATGCAATTTGGATTTCTATAACTCTCTGAATTGATTTTCAAACTAGTGGACAGAAACTAGAATTAACTAAAAAGAAAAATCCAGATTTGAATCGATGGGCTAGCGCGGGAAAGGACTTGGGCCGGCCCAGTAGTGCTCCGCGGCAGGGGGTCCCACGTGTCAGCGGCACTTAAAACACAAAACGGTATGCGCGCTGTGGGCCGTAGGATTAGAAGCGAGATCAACGGCTGAGGGTCGTCGTCGACGACGAACAGGTCGCCGGCGAGCTCGAACCCTAGCGGCTCGGTGGGGGTCTACTGGGGGCGTACCAGGGCTCCAGTGGGGTCGGCAAGGTGGGCAAACGACGTGGAAGACGACGGCGAGGCGAGGCGCGGTTGCGGCGGAGCTTGGGGTGGTCACAATCAACGACGCCCTTCTCCTCCTGCCGCGGCTGCTCCGGCTCCAATTTTGGCGAGCTGCTGCTCCACTTGCTCTGGCTAGAGGTGGGTGAGGTTCAGAGAGGTGAGGGGAGTGGAATGATGTGGAGAGAAGAGGCTGGGGAGGGCTCCTTTTATAGGCCCGACGGTGAGACCGAGCGGGATGGGCAGGCGACTCCGGCGACAAGGCTACGGCGGGGTAGAGGCATGGCTGGGGTTGGCGATCGATGGGCGGTTCCCTGGCGGTGCTCTAGGAATTGAATGCGGCCGTAGGGGCGGTGGCACGCAGTCTGGGCGAGGTGGCGCTCTACGCGGCCGAAGCGGCGTTGTCCATGGCGAGCGGTGGCTGTGAGGCTTTGGGCGGCGAACGGGGATGTCTGGGGTGTTCTCCAGGTCGAGGTGGAGCGGCGGGCGCGGGCTGGTGCCAAGGGATGGTCTGTGCGAGCGGGGACAGGGCGTGCTCTAGGGGTGGCGTCGGCATGCTCGACAAGCTCCGGGCGCGGCGGTTCCTGGCCGCTCTGCTCTCTGTCTCTGGCCTGGGGCTAGTTGGGCGGTGGAGGTGGACCACTGGCAAGCTGCTAGACATGAGGAGAGGGGCTGGAGAGGGCTGCTGCTGCGAGTGCATTGTCGGCCGACGAGGTGGTGCTCAGCATGGCATGGTAGTGCAGCTAGGGGGTAGGTAAGAGGCTGGTTAGGCTCTGGTTAGATCAAGAGGGGACAAGGGGATTAAATGGGGGCAAAACCCTATAGTAAACAGTGAGCTAGGATTAGAGTACAGATTATGCATGCCAAGTGTTTGATGAAATGGCCGCATGAAAGAAAGTTTTGAATTTTGGTTTCAAAAATTTTGAGTGATCTCCACTAGTGATAGGTAGTCTCTAGTTGCAAGGGTTTTGAAAATGGAGCTCAAATAGATGGTTTTTGAAATAGGGGTGATCTATGCATATGCATTAGATTCAATTTTAAACTGTCATTTAAAATAGTTAACATAATGTTTTTAGCAGATCAAAAGGTGGGCCTTAGTACCTCATTATGTGTACTAGCAAGGGGTGCAAAGATCAAGAACGTTTTTCTGTTAAGAATTGAGTACTAGGAATAGCCAAAGTAGGCATGAGAGTTAAATTTGCCAAAATGACCATTCCTTCTTTTTAATTCTTTTTGATTTGATTTTCTTTAGGAAAAGTTTGGGAATGATGTAGATGATGTTTAAATCACCTAAGAAACATTTTACAAGCATTGGATCAATCAATCATGGCAATTCAAACAACTCCTATTTTAAATGCATACATATATGAATGCTTTCATTTTAAATTTGGAAAAGTTTTTGTTAACCCTATTTTTGGATGATTTGATCTTGATAAGCTTGGATTAAAGTTTTGGGATGTTACAGCTAAGGGCTTCGTCCTAGCCATGTAGCAATTGTGCATGTGAATTATCATAGATGGGATTGTGTATTAGTTTGTATGACATGATGATTATTGTATCCTATCTTGCCTCAATCCAAGGACTTGTCAGGTACCCAAGACCCCAAGGGTTGAGCTAGGTATAGGGAGTATGAGTGATGACTGATCTGCAGGTTGGGAACCCTAGTGACAGAAGGGGTAGTACGGCTATATGTGAGGGATTTGCTTGGTATTAACGGTGACATCACTATGCATATCATAAGTTCTCTTTCTTATATGGATGAGACTAGTAGGTTATTGCTTTAAGCGGTTGCGGAGGAAATAGCAATTATGGATGCACTGCCAGATATAATTTATATTGCTCTAACAAGTACACACATACTTTATTTCTATCTTTTATTTCCATCAGATGTTTTGCACAGCTACAGGTGAAACCGAACGCCCTAGGCCCTCTCTCTCCATCATCGACAACAACAAAAAGACGCAAACTACTGGTCCGGTGAAAACAGTGTGGAATTCTAAAACTCCCGAAGGTCTGTTAAAGTAACTTCACTACGCATTCGCTTTCCGAGGATTCGATAACCTAGGTCTACTAGGGAAAAAGAAGCTATACTACATCCATAATCCGGATTGAAGTTATCAACCCTTTTTATGGCACCGTTGCCGAGGAAGCAATAGCTACCCTAGTGAGGTTATTAGGAACCTTGCTAGTTTTAATTCTTGTTTTTAATTTTGTTAGTTTGCTTTCAGTCTTTATTTGATAAACCAAAAAAAATAGTTAGTCTTTAAATTCTTGCCTTTTACCGTTATAATTATTTATCTAAGAAAACCCAAAAACATAGGAAGTATGGCCGAAAAGAAGCTTGGGGAGTTTGCTACTCCCAATAATGATTATATGTGTACTCTTATAACTCAGCCAGCAATCGCTGCTGATGACTATGAAATTAAGACCCATTACTTAAGTTTGGTTCAACAAAATCAATTTGGAGGCTCTGTTGTTGAAGATGTAGGTATGCACTTGAATACTTTCACTGAAAAATGTGATATGATGCATATAAAAGACGTTGACCCTGATGCGGTCAAATTGCGTCTATTTCCTTTCTCTCTAAGAGGGAGAGTGATACATTGCAAATGTATCTATAATTTTTGATGTTCCATGCTTGGTTTTATCCACTTTCTTGTGTTTTGTTCCAACTTTGGAGTACTTTTATTATGATTTCTTGGACTAACCTGTTAACAAGAGCCACAGTGCCAGCTGCCTGTTTTCGGCTGTTTTTGGTTTCAGGAAAGTCAGAAAATGAATATTTTCGGAATTAGACGGGACAAAAGCCAAAGTGCGTAGTTTTTCGGAAGGGATCAAGTGCCAGAATACGGACGGAGAGGGGCCAGGGGCCGGCCACACCACCTGGCCGCACGGCCAGGCTTGACCCGCACCAGGGGGTGGTCTGGCGACCCTAGCACCCCCTCGGCCTCTCCTTCCGCCTATAAGTTGCCCTCGGGACGTAAACCCTATGTACCGATCAAAAATCCACGAAAGAGTCTGTAGCCGCCGTCGTCTCTGTCCCTAGATCGGGGGGATCTAAAGTTCTTCCTGGCACCCTGCCGGAGAGGGGAATTCACCCTGGAGGCCTTCTTCATCACCATGCAAGCCTCCGGTGTGATGCGTGAGTAGTTCATCCTTGGACTACGGATCCATGTAGTAGCTAGATGGCTGGTTTCTCCTCCTTTGTGCTTTCATGTTTAGATCTTGTGAGCTCCGTTCATGATCAAGATCATCTATTTGTAATCCATACATGTTGTGTTTGCGGGGATCCGATGGATATTGAGATGCTATTTCAGATTGATTATTGATTCTATCATGTCTTTGTTATTTGAGATCTTGCATGCTTTCTGTTGTTAGTAGCTATCTTGGCCAAGTAGATGCTAGCAACTCCAAGAGTTAGTATTTATGCTCGATAGTGGGTTCATGCCTCTGGTAATCTGGGGAAGTGACAGAAATCTCTAAGGTACTAGATGTGCTGTTGCTACTAGGGAGAAAACAACGATCTTTTGTTCATAGAACAATCGTATTGTTTACTTTACACGCAGTTCGTAAAGCAATAATTTGTTGCTTGCAACTTAATACTGGAGGGGGTTCGGATGATAACCTGAAGGTGGATTATTAGTCATAGATGCAGTTGGATGGCGGTCTATGTATTATGTTGTAATGCCCAATCAAGTCTCAAAGGAGTCAAGATGATTAGTATATGCATGTATTGCTTTCTCGGTGTTTGTCAATTTCCCCGCTGTAATTTGTTCACCCAGCATGTTATCTATCTAAGGAGAGCCACCTCTAGTGAACTATGGATCCCGGTCCTTGTCTTTTACATACAATCTACAATCTTTTACTGCTTTGTGTTTACTTTCTGCAAACTTTTACTTCTTTCCATTCAATACGTTTAATCCTTTGTTTTCCACAAAACACGGTGAGATTGACAACCTCGTCGCAAGTTGGGGACAAAGTTCTGTGGTTATGTTGTGTAGGTCTCCATGTTGCTACTAGCACCGGTAGTGCTCCCTGCCAAAGCTCAGCTAGTAACACCTTTGGGGTGTTTCCTTGCTCCTACTGGTTCGATTAAACCTTGGTTTCATAACTGAGGGAAACTTGCTGTTGTGCTCATCATACCTTCCTCTTGGGGTTCCCAACGAGCTCTACATCAACACCGCCATCAAGCATTTTTCTGGGCGCCGTGCATTGAGCCATCAGAGAGCAAAAGAATGGTTGCTATCTTTGCCTAAAAATACTTTTACATCATGGGTGGGATGTACTTCTTTATTTATGACTAAAATTTTCCCACCTGCAAATACTATGCAACTTCGATCTAATATTACTGGCTTTAGACAGGAAGAGCATGAGCCACTAGCGCTTGCATGGGAGAGGATGAAAGAATGCCTAAAAACTGTTCTAGGCATGGGATGGAAGATTGGTTAATCCTCCATTTATTTTACAATGCTCTTAATCCTGTATCTAAGTCTATGCTTGATACTGCAGTTGGAGGAACATTTATGGGTAAACATATTACCGAAGCAAAGCAGCAGCTAGACAATATGCAAGACAACCATGCCCAGTGGCATGTGGAAAGATCAAACATAAGAAGGTGAACTCTGTCTCACCACAAGAGAACGAAGATCTCAATGCTAAGTTGGATGAGCTCATACTAGCTGCAAAAGGTAAGGAAACTCAGGTAAGAGCCGCCCCTGAAACAAATATTGAAGAAATAGACTTCGTAGCTCGTAATGATTATAATCCTGCTTGGAAGAAGAGTTACAATCCTAATTTTCAGAAACACTATGCTAGTCCTGCAGGTAACTCTAATAATAATATGGGAAAATAGTAACACTAGTCTCCAGGAAACACTTAAGTCTTTCATAGACTCACAAAATAAATAATATTCTAGTTAAAATTACGGAGAACCATGTGATACGTTGCAACGTATCTATAATTTTTGATGTTCCGTGCTTATTTTATATCTACTTTCTTATGTTTTGTCCATACTTTGGAGTAATTTTACACATTTTCTAGAACTAACCTATTAACAAGATGCCACAGTGTCAGTTGCCTGTTTTCTGCTATTTTTAGTTTCAGAAGAGCTTGTAAGGAAATATTCTCGAAATTGGACCGGACAAAAGCCCAAGTCAATATTTCACCAGAAGGAACACGGAGTCCGGAGGGGAGATGAAGAGGGGAGCCAGGCTGGCCACACCTAGTGGTGGTGCAGCCAACCCTAGCCGCGCCACAAGGGGTGTGGGCCCCCTGACACTCCACTGACCTTGCCCCTTCGCCTATATATTGCCTCCGGGACGAAAACCCTAAGTACCCAATCAAAATTCCATGAAAGAGTCTGTAGCCACCGCCATCTCCATCCCTAGATCAGGAGGGATCTGAAGCTCTTCCCGGCACCCTGCCGGAGGGGAGAGATCACCCTGGAGGCCTTCTTCATGACCATGCCTACCTCCGGTGTGATGCATGAGTAGTTCATCCTTGGACTACGGGTCCATGTAGTAGCTAGATGGTTGGTTCTTCTCCTTTGTGCTACCATGTTTAGATCTTGTGAGCTCCGTTCATGATCAAGATCATCTATTTGTAATCATACATGTTGTGTTTGCGGGGATCCGATGGATATTGAGATGCTATTTCAGATTGATTATTGATTTTATCATGTCTTTGTTATTTGTGATCTTGCATGCTTTCCGTTCTTAGTAGCTATCTTGGCCGAGTAGATGCTAGCAACTCCAAGAGGGAGTATTTATGCTCGATAGTGGGTTCATGCCTCTAGGAATCTGGGGAAGTGACAGAAATCTCTAAGGTACTAGATGTGTTGTTGCTACTAGGGAGAAAACAGCGATCCTTTGTTCATAGAACAATCGTATTTTTTACTTTACACACTTTGCTTAATGCAATTATCTATTGCTTGCAACTTAATACAAGACGGGGTTCGGATGATAACCTGAAGGTGGATTATTAGTCATAGATGTAGTTGGATTACGGTCTATGTATAATGTTGTAATGCCTAATCAAATCTCATAATAGTCAAGATGATTAGTATATGCATGTATGCTTTCTCGATGTTTGTCAATTGCCCCGCTGTAATTTGTTCACCCAACATGTCATCTATCTTAAAGAGAATCACCACTAGTGAACTATGGACCTCGGTCCATTCTTTTACCATCAATCTACAATCTACTATTTACTGTTTTCTATTTACTTTCTACAAGCAATTACTATCTTCCACACAAATACGACCTTTGTTTTCAGCAAAACCGGTGAGATTGAAAACCTCACTATAAGTTGGGGGCAAAGTTCTATGGTTGTGTTGTGCAGGATTCCAAGTCGAAACAACACCTTGGAGGTGTTTCCTTTCTCCTACTGGTTCGATAACCTTGGTTTCATAACTGAGGGAAAACTTGTTGCTGTGCTCATCATACCTTCCTCTTGGGGTTCCCCAACGAGCTCTACATATTGAGCAAGCAAGACTTTTTTTGGCGCCGTTGCCTGGGAGTCAAGAACATCTTCACAAGGGGAGTCCCTTATAACCAATCTCTTTACTTTGTTGTTTTTGTTTTGCTTAGTTTATTTCTGCTTTGTTTGCTTGTTTCTTTATCAAAAACACAAAAAAAATAGTTGTACTAGTTTGCTTTCTATATTAAAAACACAAAAAAATATTATTAGTTCCTACCTTAAGTTGCCATTATGTCTAGTATTGCTCCAATCACTATGTCACCTGAGGAAATGATTTTTACTTTCAAACAAGGAATTGAAGAGAGTTTCAAAGAAGCTTGGTCTAGAATCTCTGATTTACATGAAAGAACTGAACCTAAAATGACTCAAAATCTTGTTTCTTAGCAGTTTTTACTTTGGAACTGCTCTTTGCTATAGATATGCTTTGGATGTTGTAGTAGTAGGAGATTTCCTCCAATGCAATGATGATGAAGCTTTTAAAGCCATAAAGAAGTTGGTCTTAACATATAACTTGCCTAGCAAATCTGAGTCTTCCTTTATAAACATATTTGCTAGATTGAACACTCTTGAGACCCACACTGCTAGTTTAAAAGAATGGTATAACATGCTTAGAGAGCATCATGATTATGTTCCAATAAATTCTGAACCCTCAAAATGGCTTCCTACAGTAAACGTTGTTATAAATAATGAAACTTTTAATGTGCGCTATGATATCATGTCTGAATTCTGTCTTATGCCTAAATATATCAATGAATCTTTGAATCTTTGGGGACTTTCTGAAGGGGGAGAAGAAATATCTCTTGCTAATAATGCCACAATATTACCCATTGGAATAGCTGAAGGAGTGTTTACAAAGATTCTAGGGAAAGTGGCGTCTACTGATTATCTTGTTATTAAATGTGTAGGAAAGGACAAATTACACTTGGAAGATCCCTACTAAAATTCCTTGGAGCAATAATAGATGTGGAAAAGGGCATCATGCACTTTGCTTCTCCACCAAACAATCACACGTTCCCTAAGGATAAGAACAAAGGTAAGAAAGGTAGGGGCAACAAATCTGGTTTTAATGCTTCTCCATTTGAGAATACTTGATTCTTTTCTTGCTTCTTATGCCTAACTTAAAGGCGTTAAAGAAAAGTACTTATTGGGAGATAACCCAAAAGTTTTAGTTGAGTCTTGGAAGTTATTGCTTCAGTAATAACCTCTCCTTATCATTTTTGTGTGGTTTTTGTGCCAACAGTAACCTCTAATGAGAGAGAAGTAATGCTTGAGAAAGTTGCTGTCCTAAAATAGATTTTTGTGCTTCGCTGTAAACATTCGTAAAAAATCTCTGTACGTCAGTTTGAGCTGTAATTTTTCGTGCTTCTGACCCAGGTTGTTATTCAACTTTCGTTAGTTCAACACTTTTCGATTTGAGCAAAAGAAGGTCTTCAAAAAAATCGGTTTTCACCTGCTGGTCAGTTTTGACAGATTTCTGCCATTATTTGCATTTGCCTCTTTATCGATTTCTTTTTGGGTTCTTTTTGGTGAATTGAGCTTTTTGAGGGAATTGTTATAGTAGCTTGTGTTTTTAATGAAAGTTTTGTTGTTTTAAAACTAAAACCCAAAGGTTTATTATCTTTTGAATGCACTAATGTTGCTAATGAAGATTGTGTGAAGTTTTCTATGAAGGAAATTTTCAGGTGTAGGGAAAGAATGATGTAATGAGATGAAGAATGGACAAAAGCTCAATCTTGGGGATGCCACCCGTTTCACCCCAAGAAATATTCAAGAAGTACAAGCGTCAAAGCTTGGGGATGCCCAAGGCATCCCCTTCTTCATCAATAAAAATTCCAGGTTTCTTCCAAACACTTGATTTTTATTGTTTCATGCACAGTTGTGTTGTTCTTGGAGCGTCTTTGTTTTCGTTCTTAGTTTTCGTTTGCTTAGTTTGCTTTAATAAATTGGTTGGACCCCCTCATTCATACATAAGTTTTCAAATAAGATTGGTTTGGATTGGAAAAGAGTAGGAAAAGTTCATGCTCAAGTGGTATAAAAGGAGTTTTTTTACTGTGACTTAGACTTTATCATGTCATGCTTGATATTGTTTTGGCTTTATGCTTAGTGAATTTTGATGTGGCATGACATGTTATAAACAATTGAGATTTCTTAATGTGCCTTGAAAGAATCATGCGTTGTTTTAGCATATTAAAGCATAGTATTGTGGTATTCTCCTTCAAATGCTTTATTTGGGTTAACTTGGCACATGCTCACACCATGTTAAGACTACACCAAGTCACCATATCCTCTATGATCATTTAGTTTTCGAATTGTAATATCACTTTATGCTTTAATTAACGATGTTTTGTCACTTTGCATGATTATCGCCATTATTGCTCTCTTAGTTGGTCGCTCCCAGTCTTTTGCTAGCCTCCATACCAAGTATGAGTTCCACTCATGCATCCAACTCCAAATAAAACCAAGTTATTCCAAAGAGTCCACCATACCTACCTATTAGCATTTGCTATTCTAAGTATATTCATGTTTTTATCTACCTTCCGACTTAAACTTGTTATGTGAGTGATTAAAGCTCTCATGAACTTGATGGCACACTTTACTTTTCTTGCCCCTAATTAACTTGAACCATTTTGTCATCTATGTTATATATGCTTGCACTTATACGTTGGGGATTAGCAGAACCATGCTGTCATGGGGAACGCTTTCAATATTGCACTTGTACATTGTACCCATTTCATATCATGCTATTTTGTTTATGGATGTCGTCGGTGTGAAATGAAAGGGGAGCTTGTAAGTCCATGGAGTTATGTATGTGTGTTAGAGAAACGCCTAGGCCGCTAGCCTAAGCCATGCCTAATCATGGTGGAAACTTGCAGCATCACCATAGTGATCAATCTATGAAGCATTCTTCTTATAAAAAAAGAGATAGAGATTGAGAAAAAGAAAAAAAAAGATGAGAAAAGAGGAAAGGGAGAAAAAAAGCACCATTTTCCCATGGTAAATAAGAAGATTGCTGAGATGCACATTGTCTGCTTGCCTTGTCATTTTGATTATGGGATAGCTCATGTATCATGTGCAAGGGGTACCCCGTTGGCGGTTCTCTATGGTACACATGTACTTACTATGACAAGAACTTACCGGTAACTAAACTTGAGTAGCATGAGGAGCGGCGGTCGTATTCAAGGGACATGAGATTTCCAACTTATATTTTGTCAAGCATATACTCCATAGTTTGTTCACTTTAACCTTAATCACTTTAAGATGCTTATGACAGGGGCAATGAGAGCTGAAAGCTAATAAGTACCATCATTTTTGGAAGCTCTTTATGAGACTTTGAATCCCTGCTTCCTTCTATGAAGGCCTTTCTTTTACTTTTATGTTGAGTCTCCATCTTCTATCTTTATGCACCTATTGAGAGAGCATAGTGGCCATTCTTAGTTTAATGTGCATTGTCCCAAGACTTGTTGATTGATTCATAACTTTGATATTGCTTGTTCTTAAACTATTTGTATCTAGTCACCCTTATGAACTTTGAAGGTGTCCTATGCATTTATGTTTTGCTACACTATGAGGGACAAGCTGAATACCATTCTTATTATGTTTTCTATATGTTAAACAAACAAACGTCTTACAAGGCATTGTTATTCATGAATCTTTTGTTTGTACCTTTTCATGTTACAACATAGTTGCTATGTCTTATTGTTAGAACTATATCTTTCATGCTATGTTAAAGTACTATGATCCTAGCTATTAATGTTCTACAAATACTTTGATCAAGATTATGATGGTGCATGTCACCTCAAAAATTATTCTTTCTTTTTATCACTTACCTACTCGAGGATGAGCAGGAGTTAAGCTTGGGGATGTTGATACGTTGCAAACATATCTATAATTTTTGATGTTCCACACTTGTTTTATATCTACTTTCTTATGTTTTGTCCACACTTTGGAGTATTTTTATACATTTTCTGGAACTAACCTATTAGCAAGATGCCACAGTGTCAGTTGCCCGTTTTCTGCTGTTTTTGGTTTCAGAAAAGCTAGTAAGGAAATATTCTCGGAATTGGACCAGACAAAAGCCCAAGTCAATATTTCACGAGAAGGAACACGGAGTCCGGAGGGGATACAAAGAGGAGAGCTAGGCCAGCCACACCTGGTGGTGGCGCGGCCAGCCCTAGCCGCGCCACCAGGAGGTGTGGGCCCCTGGCACTCCACCGACCTTGCCCCTTCGCCTATATATTGCCTCCGGGACAAAAACCCTAAGTACCCGATCAAAATTCCACGAAAGAGTCTGTAGTCGCCGCCATCTCCATCCCTAGATCAGGAGGGATCTGAAGCTCTTCTCGACACCCTGTCGGAGGGGAGAGATCACCCTGGAGGCCTTCTTCATCACCATGCCTGCCTCCGGTGTGATGCGTGAGTAGTTCATCCTTGGACTACGGGTCCATGTAGTAGATAGATGGTTGGTTCTTCTCCTTTGTGCTACCATGTTTAGATCTTGTGAGCTCCGTTCATGATCAAGATCATCTATTTGTAATCATACATGTTGTGTTTGCGGGGATCCGATAGATATTGAGATGCTATTTTAGATTGATTATTGATTCTATCATGTCTTTGTTATTTGTGATCTTGCATGCGTTCCATTGTTAGTAGCTATCTTGTCCGAGTAGATGCTAGCAACTCCAAGAGGGAGTATTTATGCTCGATAGTGGGTTCATGCCTCTAGGAATCTAGGGAAGTGACAGAAATCTCTAAGGTACTAGATGTGTTATTGCTACTAGGGAGAAAACATCAATCCTTTGTTTATAGAACAATCATATTGTTTACTTTACACACTTTGCTTAATGCAATTATCTATTGCTTGCAACTTAATACTCGAGGGGGTTCGGATGATAACCTGAAGGTGGATTATTAATCATAGATGTAGTTGGATTACGGTCTATATATAATATTGTAATGCCCAATCAAATCTCATAGGAGTCAAGATGATTAGTATATGCATATATGCTTTCTCGATGTTTGTCAATTGCCCCGCTGTAATTTGTTCATCCAACATATCATCTATCTTAAGGAGAATCACCACTAGTGAACTGTGGACCCTAGTCCATTCTTTTACCATCAATCTACAATCTACTATTTAATATTTTCCATTTACTTTCTGCAAGAAATTACTATCTTCCACACAATACGTTTAATCCTTTGTTTTTAGCAAAACCGGTGAGATTGACAACCTCACTGTAAGTTGGGGGCAAAGTTTTGTGGTTGTGTTGTGCAGGATTCCAAGTTGGAAACAACACCTTGGAGGTATTTCCTTGCTCCTACTGGTTCGATAACCTTGGTTTCAGAACTGAGGGAAAACTTGTTGATGTACTCATCATACCTTCCTCTTGGGGTTCCCCAACGAGCTCTACATATCGAGCAAGCACCATGATGCTATGCTTGGTAAATTATCTAACCAAGTTGTTAGTTTGAGAAATGATTTACAGGCCCTTCAAAAAAGAACGAGGATCGTTGAGGCACAACTAGGTAAGATAACCGAGAGTCAAACTCTCATTCTAGCTAAATTTGCACGTAAAGCTGAGCCCAATCCTGTTGAAGAACTCAAAATGATGAGGATCAAAAGGGAGGAGCCTGAAGAACTTGATTATAATAATGCTCCTTCACCAAGTTACACGGTTGAAGATCTCATAAAAAGGATCAACGTCAAGATTACGGTAAGTGAAGGTAGTGAGGAAGCTATGTACCAACATTTTGTCAATCCAGTAGCAATAAAGGTACGTGAGCTTGAAGAAGAATACAAGCAAATTGCTGAAAAATTACCTATTAAATTAGATGACATATTTGAGCCTACTATTAAAATTAAAATTGGAACCAACGAGATAGCTGCATTTTGTGATATAGGTGCAAGCGTCTCAACAATTCCGAAGAGTCTTTTTAACAAGTTAAATCTTGGCTCCTTTGAAGTTACTGAGTTAAAATTGCATCTAGCAGATTCTACCTACAAACAAGCTGTAGGAATTAAGGAGAACACTTTAGTATACATTAAAGACTGTCCCGCTCTTATTGTTGTTGACATGCCTGAAGATGCTAATGCTCCTATTATATTAGTCCGTCCTTTCTTAAGAACTATTAAGGCTTTGATTAATCTGCATGAAGGGAACGTGAAGCTGTAATTGCCTTTGCGTGATCCTTTTGCTATTCATTTCCCCAGGAAGAAGAAAGCCAAGCATGACGAAAAGGAGGCCATCACTTTGAAGGCCAATTACTTTGGAGTGGGTGTTCCACTCATCTGGCCCAAGTAAGTATCATCAATGTCAAGCTATTAACCATAAAAGAGCGCTCCATGGGAGGCAAACCATGCGAAATAAAGGTTTAAGTTAAGTTTTTAGTTTAAGTTTAAGTTTTTATTTAATAAAGAGTGCTAGAAAACTCCATTCAAGGAGAAGAAGTTCGGTAGCACTTCAAATTCTGCTTTATTCATGCTATTGTTGGTCGACAATATTTACTGTCAATTTTCTGTAAAAAACAAGGTATATCACTAAGTTACATGAAAAGAAATAGTCTATAAATATTTTTTTTACGCACATAGAGAGTTTAACGACCAACTATACGGCGGGAATAAAAATTCTGGCCGTATAGCTCCGGTCATATAGATATCTTTGCCATCAAAAATTATTCTGCAATATATACTGAGAGTTTAACAACCAACTATACGGCGAAAATAAAAAATTCCAGCCATATAGCTCCGGTCGTATAGATATCTTTGCCATTAAATTTTTTTCTGTAATATATACTGAGAGCTTAACGACCAACTATACGATAGGAATAAAAATTCCGGTCGTATATCTATGCCTTTGCAAATTTTCTTTCGCAGGAATAGATAGTTTAACGACCAACTATACGGCGAGAATAAAATCTCCGGCCGTATAGTTCGGGTCGTATAGATATCTATTCCTTTGCAAATTTTCTTTCGCAGGACAGACAGTTTAACGACCAACTATATGACCGGAACATTTTGTTCTACCCGTATAACTACGTCCGTATAGTTGCGCTGCCAGGAAGAAAACCTAATTTTTTGACAAAAGTCCAACTATACGGCCGGAACACATTGTTCCGACTGTATAGCTGCGCCCGTATAGTTGCGTCCGACCATAAAATCACACGGGAAGGTACTCCCAACTCCAAAATTTCAATCATTTTTCTTTCTTCTACCTCCAAACTCTCTCAAAACCTCAAGGGATCTCCATCTCTATTCAATTTCGTTCGATTTCCTCGCACACAAGTGATCTACGGTATGTTTCTCCTCCGATCCTCCAATTACTTTTTGTAAACTCATCTTCGATCTATTGTCATTATCATTCTAGGGTGAGACCTACTATGAACCAATTAACATGATTATCTTGCCTAGATTATTATTTTGAGGAGAATTCTTTAGTGTGCTATGATGAGGAATATGATACAATTACTGTTGTTGGACCAAAAAGTTTTATTTTTGCCTTTCTTTAGTGTTTTAGATGATGAACACAAAGAGTCAAACTCATGCTCGTGCCACCGCTAGCGCTTCTCGTGCTGCCTCTCGGGAACGCATGGGGATACAGTTCAAGAATGAGGCCCATCGTGATTGCTTCAACATGATCAAGAACCACGAAGTGAAGGCCACCAAGTGGGCTTGTCCCATCATATTGAACCAACTCAGTACTACTGATGACTTTAATTTACTTTGCAATAGAGCTGGCCCGCAAAATTTTGTGTACAATGATGTACCTACTTATCGTCGCTTAACCATTGAATTCCTTAGTTCATTGCAAAGCACCATTAAACAATGACAAGGAGAGTATACTATTTCTTTCCGTCTGATGAACAACAACTACAATTTAACATTAGATGAATGGTGCACATGTTTTAATTTTCCAAACAATGATATTCATGCTTTACACACATCTTTTACTGGCTTAAGTCCTTCCCCCGATCAATACTATAATGGAATGAGTTTCACTAGTAGAGTGAACAAGGGGAAGAATATTCAACATCCTGCAATTCGCTATTTGTTCTATGTTATTGCGAACACTTTGCTGTCACGTAATTAGTTCACGAGACTCAACAAGGAGGACATCCTAGTCCTCACAAAGGCTTCTTACATCAACATCAACTTGTCACTCAGCTTGGGCACCATCTTTGTGCGCTACCTGGAGAACCAAGCCTCCCAAAGCCAAGGGCTAATCACAGGAGGAGACGTTATCACCGTGCTTGCCACTGCCCTAGACCTCTACCTAGGTGAGTTGCAATAGGTACTAGGTGAGACACGTGTTGGTTTCTCCACCTTGAGATCCCGTGGAATGCTCACTAGGAGAGGTGGTGTTTATTACCTGCATATTGCTGGAGCTGGCGTATCTACCCCGCTCCTATGCCTAATGGTCTTTTCTCTATCGAGGAAGGACGTTTGATATATGATTCGCAGGTTGAGCAACACCAACCCGAGAAAGAGATTCCTGAAGAGGACGAGGACCAAGAAGAGGATCAAGAAGTTCCTTATCAAGAGGAGCAGCCACAAACCCGGTTCGCCACATACCAAGATTTCCAAGGACTTGGAGGAACTGTGAAGAGGATGCACAACCTCTCTTTGAACCTCCGAGAATCAACAAGTAACCTCTCAACTCAATTCGTGAACTAGAGTAACGACTTTTTCCCGCCACCACAATGATTTGCAGGGCTTGCAAAATCCTAAGCTTGGGGAAGTTTCCTCATGTATCTTTATGTGGTGTTCATTTGCTTTTATTTATTTTAGAGGTTGTATTTTTATTTGAGTTTATAAGAACTCGTGTTGGTTTCCCCAACACTTTATCTTTAGTTCTTTCTATTTGCTTTCAAAATTTTCTAGCCGAGCTTTGCTGCCAATTTTCTATTCTTTAATTTTCCTCTCTTAAAAATCACAAAAAGATTTCTCCATTTTTCCTTATTATCCCTCTTCCTTTTCTTTCCGCCTCGAGGTCTTCATATATTTGCAGGAGAGTGGCCGACCTTGAGTTTCCAAGAAACAAATAATAAAAAAGTAAGAGAGAAGCGGAACCAAACATGAGAGGTATGCCTTATGACTCCCCACTTTTGAAGTTTAAGAGACCCATGCTAGTTAGTAGTAAATGTTGAGATATTATATCGATGGAGTGAGTCCTTGTATCGTTGATTTTCGTTTGCATGGGTATTTAATTGGGTACGTTTTGTTCCAACTCTCGTAATTAACCAAGTCTTGCCTAAAATGGCTAAACGATTGTAATAAAAAAGTCTCACAATTGAAGGCTTGGGTGTTGTAGTGCTTAGTCTTGAAGGCTTATTTCTAGAGATACTCAACACCACTGAAAATATTGATTGACTTGATAACTCTCTTTGAAAGGATTTGTTCGATTGAATTAATGTTTAGCGGTTTTTGTGAGCATGCCAAAGTTTGACTTGTTAAATCATAAGAATGATATAGCTTTATGCGTGACAAACTTCATGGGATGTCAACAACTCTGCTGGCCTACGAACGATCTTAATGGAGGAAACTCCTAGATTTTGGCTATGAGTTGATTAAACACTTGTAGCAGCAATGCTATGGTGGGTAACATTCTTGGCACTCCCGGGTAGCTGTAATCATGATGGAATCACTCCTCTGGTAGTTATGAGAAATTATTATGCAAAAGGAATAAAAACCTTAGTGATGTCACGAGTGTCCATCACAGCCCGATAAACTAAACAATTTTTTTGGCATGCTCTCAGTTACTTAAAAACTGAAATTCTTAAAGGACAATGAATAGAAAAGTAGTGCTTGAAAAGTCTTGGTTTATTGATGTGGGAGATTTGAGACACTCTAGTATATATGCTTTTCATGATAACTCTCACACTCTTAATTTACATGATTATACTTTACTATTCAAAGGCAAGCCTATGAGTTGATTACTTGACATGGAATAAAGTTTACTCATTTGAATCATCCATGCTTACAATAATTTTGCTGCACTATAAGGATGCATGAAACCTATATGATATGCTTGCCATTGCTCTATCTATGCTGAAGTTTTTCAGATTTATAAAGTGGAGGAAACATGAGACTACTAATCATGAGTAAGATCACCATCTCGTTATTTTAGTTTAAATGCTGAGTTTCTTTTTGATTTTAGTTTTCTTGCTCGGGACGATCAAGTTTAAGCTTGGGGAGGTTAATGGCTCTGAAATATAGCCATCTAACGTCCATATTTAAACTGGATATTAGTCATATTCTTGATGAAATATCTCTCTAAACCCTGCCACTAATGCTAATATTCAGAGGGGTATGCAATCCTTTCTTTTTGTATTTTTCCTGCGCAGATAATGTCGTTTAAAGGAGGAAATCACTATATTAAAGTCAAAGATATGAGATTTCCAACTACGAGAAGAAACCAGGAGCCTTACATCGGAGGTAGATGCTTTAACGACCAACTATATGGCCGGAGCAAAAATTCCGACCGTATAGCTCCAGTCGTATAATTGGCGCCGCTGTCATTAGGGTAAATAGAACAACTTTCGTGAAGGGACCCCTATATAAAGAAGTCTCGAGCGACGAGAAAACAGAGTTCGCATCGTCTAGAAGTCTCTGCCACAAATCACCAGCTGCCTCCAGATCTCCAAATCCTTCTCCATCTCCATAGCCATATTCCACCACTTGTAATAGTAGATATATTCTCCGATTGGTGACATTGTAAGACTATTTCTATCAATCTTATAATATTTATTACAATGTTTGCAATTGTTGATCTCATCTCTATGTGTGAGTAATTCTCCTTAGGCTAAGGGCTTCGGCCTAGCCATGTAGCAATTGTGCATGTGAATTATCATAGATGGGATCGCGTATTAGTTTGTATGACATGATGATTATTGTATCCTCTCTTGCCTCAATCCAAGGACTTGTCAGGTACCCAAGACCCCAAGGGTTGAGCCAGGTATAGGGAGTATGAGTGATGACTGATCTGCAGGCTGCGAACCCTAGTGACAGAAGGGGTAGTACAGCTGTATGTGAGGGATTTGCTTGGGATTAACGGTGGCATCACTATACATATCATTAGTTCTCTTTCTTCTATGGATGAGACTAGTAGGTTATTGCTATAAGCGGTTGCAGAGGCAATAGCAATTATGGATGCACTGCCCACATATAATTTATCTTGCTCTAACAAGTACACGCATACTTTATTTCTATCTTTTATTTCCATCAGATGTTTTGCACAACTACAGGTGAAACCGAACGCCCTAGGCCCTCTCTCTTCATCATCGACAACAACAAAAAGACGCAAACTTCTGGTCTGATGAAAACACAAAAGGAATTCTAAAACTCCTGAAGGTCCGTTAAAGTAACTTCACTGTGCATTCGCTTCCCGAGGATTCGATAACCTAGGTCTACTAGGGAAAAAGAAGCTATACTACATCCGTAATCCGGATCGAAGGTATCAATAACTCAGCCATACTGATCCTGCAAGGAAAAGACAACTTGATTATGCCGACATATCTTTTATATGTCAGCTCGGGTATGTCGGCCTATGTCGGCCTTCCTATGTCGATCAACCTTACTTTATACCATAGCTTGATCCTACCGGGGATCATCCCCTAACAAGCCTACTTTTGGCACTTCTGATATATGCCTGTTTTTGCAACTTCTACTAGCAACTACTAGTGTCATATATGCACCAAACATGTTTGTGTTGGGCATTTTTTTGTTGAAAAAAAGCAACTGAATCGCTAAAAACAACAACACGAGCCGGTGTCCATTTGCTAGAATGCATATTCCTCTGGTATTGATGCGCAAAACCCCGTGTCATCAACATCCCCCTAGACCCTCCTTCCTTAATGAATACCAGCATATATGCACATCATTAACCGTCACAAACCACCCTACCGTGGCCGTATATATGCACTCAGAGCCATTGCATGAAGACCTCTAGTGCCGCTCCAACCCTGGGAGAACCCCACACATCGCGTGAAAACACACAAAGAGCGAACATGGATGGAGGAGGAATTGATGCATTCGAACACGATGCAGACTGAAATCATGGAGTACATACCAGTGCACATGCCGCTTATGCCCTCACGGTGGTCGAAATGTACCGAACATCGCCGAGAATGGATCTCTCACACTAGAAACCAGGACGAGCGAGACCCCCCTAGTAATCAACGCCCCAGTTGCGTTCGGGACGCTGATGTAGATCTCTTCTAGGCCACGCCAGACCCCTCCCCCGGAACGACTCCAACCTCTGATTCCGCCTCCACCTCCCACCGGCGGTTGCGCCCGAGAGAAGTAGAGAGAGAAGCACAGAGAGAAGCGAGAGAAAGGCGAAGGAGAGAGGGAGTTAATGCGGGTTTAGGGGAGGGGGTGGGCCAATTAACGCTAATTCCGGAAAAAAAAACCCCGATCCCACTACCCCAATGATGCCACGTTGAAAACGTCAGTTAGAGCGCGCGCGTGAGGCCAGGAGAGCGCAAGCGGTTCCACAACGGCGTGTCATTCTAGCGCCCACACGCTACCAAGAATTTAGGTTTATTTTGAGGTACTGCTTACAAAGTTAGAGGACTTAGCAGTAATTTTGTTTTTTCATGAGTCCTCTATGTAAATATGTGTACATAGCTTTGTTAATGTAATTTCCATGCCCTTCGGGGCCTTTCCCATTAAAAAAAAAGAATATGACAACTCCAAGAATGAAAATTAATTGTTATCCAAACAATAAAAAGCAAAATAATGTAGAAACAAGACCACCATAAGAAAATAGTCTTATATTTTAAAACAAAGTGTGTACTCTGTCTGTTCCATGTTGTTCCGCCAGTTGGTCATAGTAAAAGAAACTTCATAATATTTAACCAAATATATATGATAACACATTAGAATTTATATTATTAAATATATACAATATGATAGTATGTTGTATCTATTGATTCGATATTATAATTGTTAATATATTATCTATATGATGGCTTAAATTTCATGAACGTTGATCTTGGCTCAAGCTAATATGCAGAGTAATGTGAAACTGAGGGAGTAGTAGTTAAAGGAGAAGAAAATGTAGAAAAAGCAAGAACGAACCAGTACGTATCGGAAAAGGCACAGGTGATGTAGGTGGCGGCTCCAAACTCATCCAGGGTTCTGTCCCCTCACCGACGACGCCGTCAGTCCGCTCCGTTTTTCGCTGGCCTTCGGGCCATGGTGGTGTGGCGGACCACGACCACTCGCTGACAGAAGGGTTCTTGTTCCTTTTAGGTCATTTTTTAGTGCTTTCTTCGGGTTGGTGAGAAGACGGCTATATCATGAAGTCAGAATAATATCCTTCCCATCCTATCCTCGCTTCAGTGGTGCGTCTAGTGCTTGCGGAGGGCGCGTAGAGTCGTATGTCCGATGGATCTCTTGGGATCATGTCGTTTTTCTTATAACTTGGTGTGGTTTGATGTCAGTATCTTTATATCTACGGTTGTCATCTTCGACGATGGTTATTGCTCTGGTGCGCTGATCTTTTGGATTTTAGCACGACGACTTATCGTCTGTCTACTATAACAAGCTCTATTACGATAAACTTTATCCAGCTCCAGTGCTGTAGGGGCGAGAATGACGGAGCGTGGCTCGTGCTCTTCAGCTCGTGCCTGTGCCAGTAGTGGTCGTTAGGTCATCTATTGACCTATCTATAATTGGATTTTTTTTAGAGCAATAATTGGATCTCTTTTGATTAGATTAGATAGGTGGAATTTTGGAGGACAAAAAACTGTAGTAGCGTGCATTCAATCGAAATTCGAAAGAGAGCGCAGCGACAAGCCACCGAACATTATTACGCCTAGGCAGGTAAAGCATCCATCCTCTTTCCCCACTCCTCCGTCCGTCCCTCCAAGGAAGATATCCTGCGATTAAACAAACGTTCCCCCAAAAATTCACATCCCAACTTGTTAACCCATCCCCTTGCAGCCCCCTCCTCCAGATCCCCAACCTCCCCAATCCGTGCCGAGCAGAACCGGCGGCGGCGGCGGCGTTTCTAGGGTTAGTACCACAACGGCATTTCCCAATCTTAATTCTACGCTATGCCCCCTTGTATTTCGAACTCGTCAAGTTAGAAGAATTTAATCTCGTGTTTCCTTTCGGTCGTCAAGTTAGATGCTCTGTGCACAACCAGCTCCGCTGTGTATCGGGCCGGCGTCTGTGAATAGTGCGCGTAGCTTCTGAATTTACTACTTTCAAAAAAAAAAAAAAAACTTCTGAATTTACTATCCGAGGCGATTTTACTTGTAATCTCTGGCCTTGTGTTGCCGTTAGTTGAATATAAAGTGTGAGTTCCCTTCTTCTTTTGGCGTTTACAAATTACAATCTGGCATGATAAAGTACGGAGGTGATAAAAATGTACTAGGACTATATATGGTAGGACGATGAAAAATGTTATGCACACAATCTGTTTTCTCACCTCACGCCATAGACTGCAATCAAACTTAGCACGCTTACTCTATTGGATGAAACAGCCTGTTCAACAATTTAGCTGAAACTTGATTCTTTTGTCACCATTGCAGTAGACACAGATAGCATTTTCAGGGCTAACAAGAGATGGATAGCAAAAAGAAGAGGAACAGGAAGAAGAAGGGAAACCAAGGGAAGAATCCTGGTGATGTGACGGCCAATGCTGAAGAAGCTGTTCCTCAGAGCCACAATCATGATTCAGCCCCTAAAGAAAATTATAGTGGTGCTGATGCAGATGATGCAATGTCCAGTGTTGGAGAGGAAGTTACCCAGTACCAGAATCATGAGCAGGCTTCACATGCAAATCAGAATGTTGCAAACGCTGATGAGGCCATATCGTCTGTTGGTGAGGTGATTCCGTGTGACGAGAACCATGAACCTACTACCATGACGCAGGAGAATGACAAGGCCAGTAATACAGTCTATGCAGAGCAGAGGAGCATTGGGATGTCAGATTCTACCGTGGAACTTGACAAGGACCGACTTTATGAAGCAAAGCTCGTAAGTTTTTCTGTAGAGTGTAACTGCACTTCCAAGAAGAATGTCATTTCTGCAATCTTGTTGCTAGATATTGGCTCTTTCATCAGTGAACGTTAGTTGGACTCCGTGATTTGCACTTTCAGCTCCGCATCTTCTGATTTGGTTCTTTGCGCTGGCCATTGCCACTGCAGGATAAGTTACACCATACAATAAAACAATTGGAAGATGAGAAGAGTTTATGGCTTCAAAAAGTGGTATGTATACTTGCCCCTGTTTCTAACACTGACGTACATAATTATACCATGTTTCTTCTTTGGGGAATATTGAAGTATTTGAGAAAATGGATTATGGATTGACAGATGCAAAGCCTGTCTGTTCTAATTGATCTGAACCAGATCTTGACTTCTAAACATGAAAAAAGAAAAATGCTGTTTTGCATTCCTAGAAATATCTTATACAAAATACTCTTCTATGCCTTTTCCTGCAGAACACAATGGAGAGCGAGCTTGAAAAGTTGCATAACAAAGTGGGTTATCATGCACAGAATGAGGTATGTTTTATGCGCTGGATGTAATCACCATTTGATTTGTTGAGTGCAGCTGGGAAATTATCTTACTCTCCAGAGTCTACTATTTCTTTTCTTCCTTATAGCTTTATGAGATGAATTGAATTTTCTTACCAATATTTGTTTATTTTAGGTCCTTTTGGAGGAAAAACTAAATGATCTACAGAATGGGTACGATATGCTGGTTAAAAAAGAGGTATTTACTGTTCCTTCTACTTATTTGTTTTACTTTATGATAATGTGCCAATGTTGGATAGGCGATCAAAGTTTAGCGGTGAACTTTGGTTTGAGCTTATGCTTTGACAATGGTAAAAACTAAAAGCAATTGTGTTTGATAAAGACAATAAAGTACCTTCCTTCCATTTTACAAGATGACTGTCCCAAAATGACCGGATCACCCTTTTAGCTTGTTAATAAACGGTTTCAAAGCCATGCTATTCAACTTGTTCACTCAATCGGTTGTTCAATTGTACTAATGCAAGTGATGAATCTAAATCAGTGGATGTGTCTTTGGGTTGGCCCAATCAGCTCCAACTTCATGTACGGAGTAAATTGCTGACCAGGCTTGATTTATGTAAAGTTGCTGAAACAGTAACACCAAAACATTTCTCTATTTTCTGTTGCCTGTTCTTGTAATATTTGTTCCTATTTTCTTGTAGGAAGTTTTGGATAACAAAGTCAAGTGCATAGAGGATGTCAATGGTGTCCTAACTCATCAAGAGGTGTTGTCCAGATAGATTATTTATCACTACTTTCTCTTAACTGCATTTTTTTCGAGTTTTTCATGCCTTCAAAGGCTTCTATTTTTTCTCTTATTTTCTGTTTTGGATTGACAAATTACTTATTTTCTTCAGACTTCTGTTAAAGAAAGATTAAGTGGGCTGGAGGAAACCAACAAAGCATTACAGGAGCAGGTAAGAATTACAGCGTCTGTTTCCAACTGTTTTTTTCATTGTTGTAGCTGGTCGAGAAAATTGGATCCGAAATGAAATGCTAATATAATGTATCGTAATAGTTATTGTTTTCAAAAGGAGCTACTCCGTACATCATATTTCGTTAGTATTTGAATCTGCCAGATTTGGACCTTCAGTGATTCGATTTTCGTCTGTAGCATGTGTACAGTTCTATTTATATATTCTGATATTATACTATTTAATAACAAAGCCTGGCAGGTGAAGGTATTGGACGAATCTTCAAAAAATACCATCAAGGAAAATCAACGGTTGGTGATAAGTGTCGATGAACTGGAGTCAAGATCACAAACCCTTGAAGCAAAGATTGCTCTTACCGAAGCCTCCATGACTAAAGAGGTAGTTTGTGCAGAACATCCCCTCTAGTGTATGTCCATTTGCATTTTGCCAATGTACAACTGAATATTTATATCTGCAGTGAAATTGCCTGTACATATATATCTGTTCCTATTATTTATTACCTTCTCTTTCTAAATTCTTAGCATCCAGACTGTTGCACAAAACTGAGAAATGATAATGCAGGTCCCTGGAAATGAGGTGATGGATCAAACAGATCTGGCCGCTTCACTTCTCCATAAGCAAGCCACTGATTTTACAACCGCGATCAGTAAAGTAAGTTTTTATATTGGTAAACTATGAGAATGTTTGTTCATTTCCGGATTTTACTGTACCCAAAAGGAACTTCTGCTTATTGCTATCCATCTATTTCTATTTGGTGGCAAAACTGTATCCATCATTTGTCAGTTGGCAATGTGATAGAAGGTCAAAAGTTTGACTACGTAGTTAGTTAATTTATGTGAATATTCATTCTGGAGGACTGGATTTTAATTACCCACCTTTTTGTTGGGAATGTGATTTTCATACATGTCTATTCATAACTGCTTGTACCCAATGTTTTTCCCTGCAGGATAACAAACTGATTGCTGATAGAGATCTGAGTAGTTCATTGGTAGTTGCTTCGAACAATATCTATGGTCATGCCAACAACATTCCTGTCGTTGCCTATTCTAGTAATCATTCAGGTGAAGTTTCGGTGAACTTTCCAGAAGCAACCAGCAGCAATGGTCCTGGTCAGATTCTCATTGATGTGGATGCACACCAAGGATTTGATGAACCAAGAACCAGTGGAGAAATCGTGCCAGTTCCATTGGATGATATACAGATTCATGAAGATGATCCACAGCCACCAGGATCAGAAGTTGAGACAGATGAGGTTCCGTTTACTGATGCTCCCATTGTTGGCGCCCCCTTCCGGTTGATCTCGTTTGTTGCTAGGTATGTCAGTGGTGCTGACTTGGTGAACCAGAAGTAACTCCACATCTTGCACATCGAGCTGCTTGAGATCATCTGTACGCTGGAAAGAGGAGTAGCTATTTTTGTTCCGCTGACATAGTTTCTTCAGTAAGCTTATAGAGAGTTCATCATAACGTTAAGATAGTGGCGAATGTGTTGGATTCTGCAGAGATATACTCCCTCCGTTTCAAAATATAAGATGTTTTAGCTTTTTGAAGGAAATGTATCTAGACCCCTTTTAGTGTCTAGGTTCACTCCAAACCTAGATGAATCTAGACACTAAAAAAGGTCTAGATACACTTCATTCACAAAGCTAAAACATCTTATATTTTGACACGGAGGGAGTAGAAGCTATGCTGATTCGTAGCGGTGATCTTGTCACTGCTGATTTTTCTTCCTCCCCTGTCATTTTATCAGGGGCGTGAGAAGTTATCGTTCCCAATTTATACAAGAGGGCTCTGCAGTTGCCCTCATATACCAGTTCGAACATGTGAGAAGTTGTACTGACGAGATTTATATTCTATTAACATCTGAAATTTTGGTATGCCGTGTATCCTCTGAATTCTGAACCGTAGGTAGGCACATGAATTCATTTTTGTTTGTCTATGGTTTTGATGGAGCGATGATTTGCAACACATGGTGCCCTTTATTAGGAAATTTTAAAACTTGTACTCTTTGGTTTCAAAAAATTATTCTGGGGATACATGTACATGGTTCAAATACCTGTGGCAAGTTTCGGTAGACATTTCTTTTAGTTTTGGGCTACAGAAAAAAGACAATTTTCTGACTGTATATAGGAGTAAAAAGGACATTTTTTTGTCAGAAATTTGTCCTTTTGTATTTCCCAAAATGCAGCATATTTTTTGCTGAAATTTGTACCGTGCCTTTTGGAATGTGTATATGTTAGCGCATATTTGTTTTTAGTTTTTTTTGAGTTTTGGAAAAGGGGTTTTCGATTTTTTGATAAACCGGACACCATGGTGCCCGAGTGCTGCTGCCGATTTCTCGTTTTGTTGTTATACTGGTATCATAGTTAAGCATCACTGTTCTCTATTGCAACCAGGTAGAAAGATAATTTATGTCTGTCAACTCACACAATGTGTAGAAGATAATTGCAATTGCAACAATTTCTGATCACCGAATTACAAAGCACACGATTAATGTCGTCAATTAAACAGCCTATCAGCTGTAAGGATACACCAGTTGTCCATGGAATACACGCCAGTGCTTGAAGCTTCTGGACGAACTCAGGATCACATATGCTTAAATTCTATGGATTCGCAGCAACTTGCAGGAAACCAAACATACAACTCGCAAGTGCTATGCGGATGGAGGATTGGAATCCCTGGGATTGTCAATGGAAGACGCACGGCTCTCTGATGCAGTGGACTGCCGGAGGTCCTCGATCATCCTTATCACCTCTGCCATCGTCGGGCGCCGGTCCGGGGTCCGTGATGTGCACACCATCGCCAGCTGGAGCATCTGGACCAGCTCATCCTCTATGTTATGGTACTTCATCAGCGCAACGTCGAACACTTCAGCAGTCCACTCCTCTCGGACCACAGAGTGCACCCACCTTGGTAGATCGACGACATCCTCTTGTCCCTGTGACTGGAGGGGGGCTTTTCCAGTCAGCATCTCCATGAGGAGAACACCAAAGCTGTATACATCAGACTTGTGGGTGAATTTCCTGGATTCATAGGTCTCTGGAGCACGGTAACCAATAACGACACGGGAGGTGTTCACCGGGAGACTCATCAGGGTGCTCATCCCATAGTCTGAGACATAAGGGTTGTGGTCTTGATCAAGGAGGACGTTGGTGGACTTGATATTGCCATGAGCAAGCTTGGCCCCGGCTTCTGCATGAATGTGTGCAATACCATGTGCTGTTCCAAGTATAATCTTCATCCTGGTGTTCCAGTCTAATGGGGTTTTCTCGACAATACCCTTGATACCTGTTCATGAGCATTTTAATGAGAACTAATATAAACAGATTAGTTATTGCCACAAAATCTATAGAAAGTGATATTTCTTGGCACAAATACTTTAGGCCATTTTTGTTAACAATTCAAGCCAACTTTAGGGAGTGGATGAGCCAACAGTGTAGCGAGTCCTCTTTTTTTTCACAGCTTGTTGGGAGTCATCTTAACACAACAGAAAATGAAGTTCATGAATATGTATCCTATGTTGTAAATTTAGCTTACTACCTGTCTACATATCATAGTTTGTGATGCACATGACATTTTTTCGCATGTAAAATTTGCTAGCTGATGGATAGACATATGTTATATGCTAATAATGCATTGTTAAGCCCCCTACTTTGCAAACTAATCAATTTCACATTAATGCGAAAATGTTACAGTGAAAGGCAGTGGCATACCATGTAACATCGCCGAAAAGCTGCCAGCAGTAACATACTCATAAACAATAAGCTTTTCATCCTTTGAGTAGTAGTAAGCACGGAGAGTCACCAGGTTTGCATGCTTGCCTACCCTCCCAATAAGCTCCATCTGCTGCTCAAATTCTTTCTTCCCTGCCACAACATCCTTCAGCCTCTTGACGACCACGATCGTGCCATCCTCAAGTAAAGCTTTGTAGGCAGTTCCATAGCTCCCCTTGCCAAGAACTTCTGCAGAAGCTCTTAATAAGTCTTCCAAGTCAAAGTTGTAACTGCATCCCTCCAAGAAAACCAACTTGTTCTTCTCAGCCATTTGGACACCACTGCTGACATCCCCTTTATGCTTCTCAATCCTTGCACCATCGCCTCCCTTACCATTGTAATCCACCCTCTCTTCTTTCTTCTCCTTCCTCTTTGGAAAGCACACAGTGAACACCACAACAGCTAGCAGAAATACAGCAAAGCCCCCCAAAGCAGCTGCAATTATATAACCAGTAGCCACTTTCTTCCCACGGTGTGGCAATGTTTGTGATGGTGGTATTGAGGGTGTCAGCGAAGGAAGAACAGAACATTCAGCTAGAGGAGGCCCGCACAATCCAGGGTTCCCCAAGAATGAACTATCTGAGAATACTTGGAGAAAGGTGGGAATTGAGCCACTCAGCCCATTGTTGCTCAAGTTTAACTGTCTTAACCTTGGAAGTTTGAGATCAGGGATAGGTCCGGACAAAGAATTTTCTGCTAAATTCAGTATAGATAGTTGAGTAAGATTTTGCAAACTTGTAGGCATTTGCCCTGTGAAGGAGTTGTAGGAAAGGTCAAGGGTAATAAGGCCTGGGGAAAAAAAGGAAGGCAAATCTCCCGACAGTTCATTATGCTGAAGAAATATGGAACGTAAAGAAGGAAGCAAAGTGATATCAGATGGAAGACTTCCACTCAATCGATTAGACCTCAGGCTTAGCACCTGGAGGGAGACAAGCTTGCCAAGAGTATTCGGAGGAATTACACCAATCAGCCCAGCAGCTGGTACCCTAAGGGCAGATATACGTGATCGATCCGCTGCGCATGTTACACCATGCCATGAGCACAGTGAGATATTCTGACCCCAGTTGAGCTTGTTGCCACCGTAGACTGCGGAAGAAAAAGCAAGGAGAGCTTGCTTCTCAGAGACTATGTCTGCTGTAGCCAATGGGATGAATAGTGATAGCACCAGATTTAGACAGAGCGGTAGAAGCAAAGAGCTTCTAAGATTTAGGTAGCCCATACTCTGAATCAACGTGACTAAATGAGCGACAACTTCATCTATTTATGCCAATGTAATAATCAAACAAGCTGCAATGAAAATTGAAATGTTAGTGCTAAATCAAGAACTGAAAGAACTTTAAACATAACTCTGTTTTTCTGTAATTTATCATAAATCCGAAGGAAATGTAGCTTCACGGGCAATGGCATAAGATATGTGTTTGTGCGCGCGGGTGTGGGTGATGAAACACAGTTCCATGTGCTAATGTGTAGACACACACGCCTATGGAAGACATAATGAGGACCGAGGAAGCACAAACCACAGAGCCCCACACGGTCACGCTATGAAAAACAAGAGCACTATCGAAAGAAAAGTGAATTTCTACAGAAGCCTGATATTTTTAAAACTCTTGTTAAAAGCTAGTGCAGCCTCCTTTTCTCAATAAGTCAAAGAAAGCGGAGGAATCAGACAGCGTGAATGATCAGAACTATCTATGAGAAGATGATTCCCTAACCATGAAGTATTGTCAAATGACGGGAATAACAAATGAATAATAGCTAATCAACACAAGCGACAAGAATTATACATTCAAAGAATGGCCCCGATTTAAAGGCAATACACATACAAGATAAAAAGTTGCACAAGAAAGCAATAAAAGTAAAAAACAACTGGAGTAGTGGTAGGGTCGAGATGCAATGATGTGAAAGACAAAAGGCATCAATAAAGCAGATAAAGCGAATGCAAGGAGGAGAAACTAAAGCTCGTCAATACTGGTCTCCAAGGTGATTACATCATATGACATGCAACTTTCTTGAATGAAACACCAAAGTATGCTTACCACAAACCAAATATAATCTAGCAAGCACATCATCGCTCGTTTCCTACATCAAAAAACCACATCATGCAAGACTTTCTTGAATGTAACACTAAAGTGAGCTCAGCTTAACTAAGACATGCTAAGTTTACTGAAGAGGACAGCACGCTTAAGCTCGCAGTCCAAGCAGTCAGGTCTTACATGATTGCAGCAGCCTTACCGACAATTCTGAGCTAATCATTAACAAGTGAAATCAACACATGTCAAGTTCATTCATTCAGGATAAAAGCACAGCAGCCTTAACTTGCGCAAGGCACCAAGGGCTGCCACAATGCAGTATGTAAGGTTAATTGCCACTACAAAAAAGCTGCTGCTTGATCAGAGAATCCCACTAAATTAAAGAAAGTGAAAGGAAAGGTGGGACACATAAAGGCAAATCTGAACCACACTAGCCTAACTAAAATGTGAACTCGTGAAGCTAGGGCACCGGCAAGGAGATGCTTGTGTATGTGTGTGGGGGAGATGATCCAGAGTGGGATGTGCACATGCCATTGGGCACCTTTGATACCTTTGGTGCAGCATTGTTTACTTACTACAAGATATTGGTTAGCGTGCAATTGTTTACTATACCAAGTTAAAATGGATCATATTTTTAACCTCGTAGAACAATCGAGTACTGGCCAGTGTTCCAAAACCAATGCTCAGGACATGATTTTGCGAGGTTTCAGAGTTGACGGCTTTGTGCCTCCTTAAAAGCTCATCAAAACCAGTGTCACCGTGCGTAACATATTGCTTTTTTTCTTTTTCTTTGTAGACGGTTTTAGTGAATTGTTGGCGCAGTATAAGTGTGGTACTAGAAGGAATCATGGCACCTATGCTGTTATTGCTAGATGTACTATTCCACCAGGGGGGAAAACAATAAATGCAGCTAGCAAAAAGATCAAAACACATACGGAGTAGTTTATTACTACTCTATGTAGAACAACTGTAGTTAATATAGAGATTAAAACGCAGTTTATGGCCTCCTTCTTTTCAGATCGCCGGACAGTATTATTTTTCTTTGCAGAGCAAAAACAGTGAATAGTACAGCGGTTGGTATTTCTAGTTGCTGGCAAGTGGCAGACTGATTTTTTATGGGTAAATATTGGCTTCCTGCTTGCAGGTCAGCGGTCGGGCCTTGCAATTTTTTTTGTTTTCCATAAAACCTTGAAAGGACAGAAACTGACTGTAGAAGAACAGCGTCGTCTCCTCAGTTAACTAATCAGTGAACGAAAACTAGGGTCTAGTATACTCTAACAGTAGACTAGATGGGTTACAACTACTGAACTGAGCGCTCAGAGAACCAGCGGAGACGCGGTAGAGCCGGGAATCGCACATTAGAACAACACGGTCCTATTCGGAAAGAATTGCTATTAACATAATCAAGTTCAGTAACTCAAGTCTGAAATGGGGGAGGAAAAGTAACGCCCGTTTCGACAGCAGAAACGCATCGAATTGCAGGCGAGAGGGAAGAAGAACTACAAACGCGAAGAATCAAACAATCTAATAGAAAAAAAAGATTATCGCGTCTCTCCCTCTCTCTACTAGTAGAACATCAACCAGGCACAGAAAAGAGCACAGCAAAAAATCAGCGAAACGGTACCCTAAAATGCAGGGAGGCGCAAGAGCGGCGGCGCGGTACCTCGAGTGCGCGCGACGGAAGGGATCTCCCCGAGCGAGAGAGATGGACAGACGGTGGCGGCCGGGCCGGGGTGCTTGAACGCGAGCAGAGAGCAGCAGAGGAGATGGAGAGAGGACGGAGCGTTTAAAACGAGGAGCGCAGGCAATAACTTTTGGCGCAGCGGCACGCTCTTCTCGCTGCTGCGTCCCCTTTGGCCATGGCTGCGCGCGCTTTTACCGTTCTACCCCCACGCTCGTCAGGTTCAGGCCCCACCTGGTCAAGCCCGGGGGTGTAAAGTGTATAACTGCAGCACGGCGCTCTGCTCAGAGGCTCACCGGTTTCTACCGCTGGCGTCTGGCGATGCAGCTGTGAGCTGGGGCTCGAAATGTTGGCGACCCATATTTTGGACAGCCATAAAATTGTGCAAAAAGAAGTTGATAAACGCAGCCGTAAGTAGTATCCAAAATTGCCAACCATATTTTTGGCACTCGTCTATGACACTCCAATTTTTTTTCTAAGAAAAGTACTGTAGAAAACGAAATACGTACGTCGAAGGCATCTCGAGAGGTCGCCGCCACCTGTGGTTGGGGCGCAGCACCACGAATAACGAGTGCCCAGGTTTCAGTTTAGTTTCTTACTCGCTAAGATTTGCACCATCTCAAAGCTAAAAGGGCGGCTAGGGAAAAAAGGGGGAAGGAAAAGAGTCTGGAGGAGTGCGAAATGAGGGGCCAAAGCAGCGCAGCGCTTGACTGAGACTGACCAGACCACTCATCATCAGACGAGGACGAGGCATCTCTCCGTCATGAATAACTCATGATCCGGAGGTAATTGCGGGAGTTGAATGATGGCTTCAGGCTCACGGCCCGTCCCAACTTTTTATGGCTGGGGCGGAACTGTTCTGTTCATTGTGAAGCTCACTCACTGCTCACGTCGTGCTATCACACCTGCCTGCGTGCTTTTCCTTTACTCTCCTAGAACTAACTGGTTTACTATGTCTGTAACACTACGTGGGTGTGCACGCGATGTGTCTCTTTTGAACTGCCTAGAGAATGGAATATATTCAGCTGCTGCCTTACCTAGCAAGCATGCGCCGGTCAGAACTAGATGCCTTTGGAGCTTCACGAGCAATGCCAAATCGAAGATGTGCTGCACTCGGCAACAAAATGATCCGTTCAGAGTTCAGACTTAATCTGGAAAGCAGTATGAGTGGTCAATTTGTTGTGTGAAACTTGTCGGTTTTTTCCTTTTGTTCTCGTGCTTGGGCAAAGCATAATCAGATCACAAAAACCACTCGCTTGATCTCACAGGAAACAGTAAGGCATGTAAGCAGGCTAAGGTCCAAAAGCCTGCTCGAGGCAGCCGGGCAGATCGGCTGTGTGCTCAGCAGCCAATGCAGAGTGCAGACAGCCAGACACGTCCTTATAACGGACCTTTAGCATGCAATGCATAGTCAGTAAACATCATACTTATTATTACACCTGCTCACTGTTACGTACTCCAGCAGGAAATATTCCCAAAACAAATACTACCTCCGTCCTAGAAAAGGATGGCGCAGATTGTCAAAATTTGCATGAGTCTAGACATGTTTTACTATATAGATACATCTATATTTTAACAAATCTGAGACATCCTTTTTAAAACGGCGAAAGTTTTCACCGTTAAAAAATTCACGGTCAGGTCATACAGTGTCGATGGATATTAGAAATCATACAGTAATATAGTTGTTTGGAACCCTCGTGGTCTGAATTCATCTGGCTGTGATTTCCGTCGTGTAACAAGGCGCGACCGGAGAACCAAGCCGGTCCCGAGATTTTGGGGCCGGGGCGACATTAAAATTGTGCCGCTAAAACTTAGAGTCACTTACATTGCTATCGCCGATGTTGGTGTCCATATTTTGTTCCTCCATGACAACCATCGCTAGCTCATCATTTGTGTTTATTGAAGCACCACTACTAGCCACGAAAAAATTGTAAATGTGAACTCTCTATGATTGTATCAAGGATGCCACATTTTTTACCCTTTTCCTTTTAGCGTTACCATATGGACTTTCTCCACTACGAAAAGATAACGCAAACTTTAGAACGAAATTCTCTCCATCCAGAAATAACTAACTTGATTTGTCTAAATTTGAACGTATCTATTCACAAAAATACGTTTTAGATATATTTAAATCTAGATAAATTCAAGTCAGTTATTTCTAAACCGAGGGAGTACAACATAAGTTGAATGGTACCAACTGTGCATCAGGTATGTGAAGCTAGAGATTAGGAATTAGTAATGCAATATACCTCAGGTTGGTCAAATCGCCCATGTGTGTGCGTGGATATACCGCGCCTAGAGACCAGAAAGAAAAAGGGTGTGATATTAGCCCCGAAAGGTGAAATTGGCGAGACGACGAGTCGACGAACTGACGATCAAAATTTCGGAATTAGGAGAAATGAATACAGGGATCATGCTAAGTCACGAGCTGTTACCGACAATGGGGAACGCTGATCGCTGTCTCGCGGGCCGGTGGCAACTGAAGAAGGCAGCTAGGCGCTCCGTGCTGGTAGTCGCGTCGGCGGCGGACGAGGTCAGAGGTGGATTAATAGGGAGTTCCGAGTCGTCCTGGGGCATGGAGTCAATGGATTAGGAACGATCGATTCATTTCGGCCGCGATGTATGAGTCAGATCACGTCATGGACTCAAAGCCCATAGGCCCTTTCTTCAGCTGGCCTAGCAAGTAGCAATACATGTACATGTACATTGCTGTTCTTTAAGACCGAACCAGCATATATATATATATATATATATATATATATATATATATATATATATATATATATATATATATATATATATATATATATATATATATATATATATACTCGCTCCGTTTTAAAATATAAGATGTTTTAGCTTTATGAATGGAGTGTATCTAGACTCCTTTTAGTGTGTAGATTTATTTAGATATGGAGTGAACCTATACATTAAAAAGAAATCTAGATACACTTCTTTCATAAAGCTAAAACATCTTATATTTTAAAACGGAGGGAGTAGTACGTATACATGCATAATACCTAGGGTGGGGCCCTAGATTCTGGGGGCCCGGAGCGGCCGCACACCCTGCCCCTCCCAGGGCCGGAAGCCCGCATGCATTGCAAATAGGCCCTCGGATGCAAATCATGGCTGATTGGTAGGCTAGGTCAGCTCCACGTTGTGGCGGGCGGGTGTCAAAGCAGTGTGCGGGCAAGCCCAGCGAGAACGGCCAATTCGGCCGTTTCCACAAAGCCAACCTCGTCGCTGCCTCCCCCGAGTGAAATTTCCCTTATGACTGCATGCACTGCCGCGACCATGGAGATGGCGCGAGCTCCCGCGATACAGCCAAAAAGGAGGCGGGAGTATTTCGTTCTCTTCCCGCTGAAACCCTCTCCTCTATTTCTACTTCTCCTCTCACCGCCCAAGTCGTAACCACCATTTCCCCCTTCGAGGTTTCTTCCTCCGGTGGACGGAAAGGTAAGGCGACGGTGGCGGCGATAATGGCGGCGACTACGACAGCAGGCAACCGACAAGGTTGATATCTTCGAGCTCTCTGCTACGTTCTCTACCATCGACGATGACTGTAAGTACCATCTCCTTCATGTATCTTTGTTGAGTTACAATCTTAGATCTGTGACTACTATGTGGCACTACTTGTAGATCTGTGAGCTAGGTTGTTAGATGTTAGACTAGTTTGTATCTCTGCTTGTAGTATGATCAACATGTTGATCTGCAGCCTATTTTCTTTGATTGCTTCCACTGCTTCTAGCTTGATATTTTGAGCATGTCCATGACTTGGATCTTGTAGAACTCGTTGTATTATGTGTTTAGCCAAGCCCTTATCCTAGTAGGGGATTCACATAGCCCCTCCTATGTTGATGACTCGCAGTCGACCACCGATAACGGCCTTTTTATGCATGTTGAGCCAACTCAGAATTTTGTGTTGTCTCAACATGCTCAGCAAGGATCCATGTCTCAGAGTGTGCACAACCTTGTGCCAAAGGCTGCCATGAGGTTGGCGAAGGCACACAAGGCCCAGGATGCGCAAGATGCTCGCAATGCGCACAATGCGGATGAATAACATCATGAAGTGGCTGCCCTTCCAGTCCAGTTTTGTGCTATAGAAGATGTGTGACATCATGAAGAGTGGCGTCCGCACGGACTAAGGGTTCAAGTAGGTCCATCTAACGAGAATATCATTTTGCGGCCCAAAAATTGGGGCGCCCAGGCAACGCGGTACCCCAAGTTCCCTGAAATCAGCCGGGATGATTACAGTTGGTGTGCCAAATACTTAGAGGGTCTGTTTCGGCACGAATTCAACTTTACGTTTCAATACAAAAAATCAGGCTAACGGCCGTCAAGTTGGCCCCCCTGTCAGTTCTCGCTGTTATGTCGCTCCCGTCACTTAGATGTCAATTAGGCTTGCAGCGTTGGCGCATGCATCCATTACGCGTCTTCTTCTTCCTTGGAGCGACAATTTGTGGGGTGTCGCAGCCATGGCATGGAGCTAGGACATGGACGAACCTGCTCGGCCCAGCTCTTCTCCCTGTAGGCTTGCAGCATTGGCGCCTGCATCTATTACGCGTCTTCTTCTTCCCCGGAGCGGCAATCTGTGGTAGTGGTCATGGCGTAGAGCTGGGACATGACGAACCTGCTCGGCCCCGCTCTCCTCCCCATCCCAAGTCAGAGCTCGCCCTCACCATGGACGCACCCATGGCACGGTACGGGGACGAGAATTGGTTCCCGGTGAGATCTGTCACCGTGTCGACCATGTTAAGTTTTGTTTTCCTCCTCTAGAATTCGAGCTTGCCGTCGCCGTGGTTGCCCCCGCACCAATTCTGTCACCTCTGCCGAGGTCTCTATGGTAGCTCAAGTTCTGTCATGTTGGACCTGTAAGTGAATTCGGAGCTGGGCGGCGGCAACCCGTTGTTGAACCTGCAAGGAATTTGCTAAAGACTGCGTGCCGCTCCAAGGTCTTCAGTTGATGCCTTCGGCTTCTGCCAATGTCCACCACCGATGTGAGATCATTTAGTTACTTCAATACAAAATTTCGACCAATTTAACTTGTTGAAGTATTCCTTGACAATTATAATATAATCGAGCACTAGAAATATTTTGTAGTGTACATGAGCATGATCAGTAATATAATTGAACACTAGAAATTTTAAGACACTCCATATAAAGGAGTAGATTAATATAGAAGGTTCACCAGAGACACCACAAATATATTGTCTTACATGCCACATACAGGTAATAATTAACTAAAACAAAATAAAAACAGGGGCGGCAGCAGGAGGCCGGGACACGGAGACGCCTAGCAGGGCAGGGGCATATCAGCAGGAGGTAGCGACAGCCTAGTCGATGGGATACAGGCCAGTCCTGACATACTTCCGGAAGAATTTGCCGAAGGCTGCCTGCCGCGCCAAGGTAATCGTCCTATGGCTTTTGCCTCCGCCTCTGCCAACGCCCACCGCGTGCTGATCATGCTGTCGAGGTCCACATTGATTGCTCTGCCACAGAATGCGCAAAACAGTCCCCCCCTACGGTGGAAACGGATTAGCCCACACTGTAACCGGTTCAGCAAGTAGCGGCTCTTGTTGTCCCTAGATACCTTGCTATCGTCCACTTTATCATCATCCTCCTGTTGATTTTTAATAACATAACTTAGAACTCATACATATGATTGGATTGTATTATAACTCAAGAATTGATAACATGTATATGTAAGACAATATATTCGTGGATATCAAAGATAAAACATCTCAGCAATAGTTTGATCAGTTCATATATCATTTCATCTCAACAGAATGACAAATAATTACATCAGAATGAATGTAGGATAAATCTAGGGGCCTCATAAATTTCTTCAGGGATGGAGTAGGTGAACCGAGTAACAATTATACAACCTATATTGTTCTTGTACATCGCCCCGAGTTCACTAACTCATCTCTGAAAAAATCTGACACCAATGTGTCTGCCTCTTTTTTGGGACAAATTTGAATCATTGGTCACAATAAGAAATTGAAATATAATCGTACAAAACATTATTCAGGGATATACATAGTCAGTTACAAAAACAAGCCTAAATATTGTAATTATAAATAAAAAACCAAACAATTAATCTTCAGCTACATGTTAAAAATACTTATGATCAAAACTATTTATATACATATGCATCATACCAATCATTAAAAGATCAGAAACAATTCAAGGATCATATATGTAGTTCCATATGAGAATAAATCTAGGGTCTCAAAATTTGTTTCAGAGATGGAGTTGGGGAACCAAAGTACCAACAACACAACCTATATTGTTTGTGTGCATTGCTGGCTCAGGTTTACCAACCCATCCCTAAAACACGACACCATCATACGTGTCTCCACTTGAACTCTTTTGGGGCAAATTTCAATCATCGGCCTCGGTGACAAACTAAAATATAATTCTTATACACTATGAATGCATGGAATAGATAATTTAAATATCATAGTTATATGAATGTAGAATAAAGATTGCGGCCTCATAAGTTTCTACAGGGATGGCGTAAGCGAACCAAGTAACAATTGCACAGCTTATATTGATCTTGTACATGGCTTCAGGTTCGCTAACTCATCCCTGAAAAAATCTGACACCAATGTGTCTGCCTCTCTTTGAGGACAAATTTGAATCATTGGCCACAATAAGAAATTGAAATATAATCATACAAAACAATATTTAGGGATATACATAGTCAGGTACAAAAACAAGCCTAAATATTGTAATTATAAATAAAAACCAAACAATTAATCTTCAGGTACATGTTAAAAATACTTATGATCAAAACCATTCATATACATATGCATCATACCAATCATTAAAAGATCATAAACAAATCAAGGATCATATATGTAGTTCCATATGAGAATAAATCAAGGGACTCATAATTTGTTTTAGAGATGGAGTTGGAGAACCAAAGTACCAACATCAGAACATATATTGTTTGTGTGCATTGCTGCCTCAGGTTCACCAACCCATCCCTAAAACACGACACCATCATACGTATCTCCCCTTGAACTCTTTTGGGGCAAATTTCAATCATCGGCCTCGGTGATAAACTAAAATGTAATTCTTATACACTATGAATGCATGGAATAGATAATTCAAATATCATAGTTCTATGAATGTAGAATAAAGATTGCAGTCTCATAAGTTTCTACAGAGATGGCGTAAGCGAACCAAGTAACAATTGCACAGCTTATATTGATCTTGTACATGGCCACAGGTTCGCTCACTCATCCCTGAAAAAATCTGACATCAATGTGTCTGCCTCTCTTTGGGGCAAATTTGAATCATTGGCCATAATAAGAAATTGAAATGTAATCGTACAAAACAATATTCAGGGATATACATATGCATCATACAACGCATTCATAGATCAGAAACAATACAAAGATTATATATATAGGTTCCATATGAGAAAAAATTAGGGCCTCATTTTTTTTCAGCGATGGAGTCAGAGAACCAAAATACCAACAGCACAACCTATATTGTTTATGTGCATTGTTGCCTCAAGTTCACTAACCATCCCTAAGAAAATGACACCATCATATGCCCTTGCACTATTTTGGGGCAAAATTGAATCATTGGGCTCAGTAAGAAACAGAAATATAATGTTATAGGCATGCTGTGTATCGAAATCAACACTCAACTAGCAAACTCAACTAGATGGCAGGTGAGCAGATTGGGGTTTTGTGACTAGACGGATTGGGGTTTTGTGACTAGATGGCAGATGCATCAATTGACCGATCGAAGTTACTACTCGAGGGGGGCCCTTGACTCATGGAAGTTACTTGCGGTAGGGCCTAGTTGGAAGTGAGATTGAGAGTGCTGCGTAAAAATGGATATGTCTTATTAAAATCAAGTGGCAATAAATTGCAGCGTCCCGTCGACAACCGTGCACGCGATGACCCTATTGCCCTGTGCATGTGTTGTAGTAGCAGTAGTAGCCTTTGCAGACTAGATTAAACATGACATGACCACTCGACGACTTTTCCATGGACGGCATCGCGTTCCTTCTAGTAGAGGGAGACGTCTGTGTTGTCTTGCGCTGTACTGTGAAGGGCACGACGTGTGCAACGATCATCGTTAGATCACATAGGATCAACGGTTGGTGCACACGATCCGCGTGACAACTGTGACAACCAATCAGGACGTAGTAGACAGAGTGAGCACATGTTTGGGATTCTACGAAAGAGAGAGGGGGAACCAACGGCAAAACTTAGTAGTATAAAAAAACCAAGGGCAAAACTGAGTAGCATAAAAAAACCAAGGGCAAAACTAAGTAGTATAAAAATCGAAAGTGAGTGTCTTGTACAATGAAATACATCAGTATCATTGCATGTCTGTTCTTTTCATGAACCATAGCAGTCTCATTGCATGTGTGTCCTTCTCACAAACCACACATGGATCCACCAGTGTCATTGCATGTCTGCTCTTTTCATTAACCACAGATAGAGTCATTGCATGTCTCTTATTTTCACAAACCACATATCACTAGTGTCATTGCATGTGTGTTCGTCTCATAAACCACACATGGATCAACCAAGTGTGATTGCATGTCTGTTCTTCTCACAAACCACATATGGATCCACCAGTGTCATTACATGTGTGTTCTTTTCATGAACCACACCCAGTGTCATTGGATGTGTGTTCTTCTCACAGACCACACATGGATCCACCAGTGTCATTGCATGTGTGTTCTTCTCATGAACCACACATGTATCCACCAAGTGTCATTGCATGTGTGTTCTTTCCACAAACCACATATGGATCCACTATTGTCATTGCATGTGTGTTATTTTCATGAACCACACCCAGTGTCATTCCATGTCTGTTCCTCTCATAAACCACACATGGATCCACCAATGTCATTCATGTGTGTTCTTCTCATGAACCACAACTAGAGTCATTGCATGTCTGTTCTTCTCACAAACCACATAAGGATACACCAGTGTCATTGCATGTGTGTTCTTCTCATGAACCACACCCAGTGTCATTGCATGTGTGTTCCTCTCATAGTGTACACATGGATCCACCAGTGTCATTGGATGTGTGTTCTTCTCATGAACCACATCTAGAGTCATTGCATGTCTGTTCTTCTCACAAACCACACATGGATCCACCAGTGTCATTGCATGTGTGTTCTTCTCACAAACCAGACATGGATCCACCAGTGTCATTGCATGTCTGCTCTTTTCATTAACCACAGTTAGAGTCATTGCATGTATGTTCTTTTCACAAACCACATATCACCAGTGTCATTGCATGTGTGTTCCTCTCATGAACCACACATGGATCCACCAAGTGTGATGGCATGTCTGTTCTTCTCACAAACCACATATGGATCCACCAGTGTCATTGCATGTGTGTTCTTTTCACAAACCACACCAGTGTCATTGGATGTGTGTTCCTCTCACAGTGTACACATGGATCCACCAGTGTCATTGCATGTGTGTTCTTCTCATGAACCACACATGGATCCACCAAGTGTCATTGCATGTGTGTTCTTTCCACAAACCACATATGGATCCACCAGTGTCATTGCATGTGTGTTATTTTCATGAACCACACCCAGTGTCATTGCATGTCTGTTCCTCTCATAAACCACACATGGATCCACCAGTGTCATTGCATGTGTGTTCTTCTCATGAACAACAGCTAGAGTCATTGCATGTCTATTCTTCTCACACACCACATCAGGATACACCAGTGTCATTGCATGTGTGTTCTTCCCATGAACCACACCTAGTGTCATTGCATGTGTGTTCCTCTCACAGTGTACACATGGATCCACCAGTGTCATTGGATGTGTGTTCTTCTCATGAACCACATCTAGAGTCATTGCATGTGTGTTATTCTCACAAACCACACATGGATCCACCAGTGTCATTGCATGTGTGTTCTTCTTATGAACGACAACTAGAGTCATTGCATGTCTGTTATTCTCACAAACCATAGCTAGAGTCATTGCATGTCTGTTCTTTTCACAAACCACATATGGATCCACCAGTGTCATTGCATGTCTGTTCTTTTCATGAACCACTCCCAGTGTCATTGCATGTATGTTCTTCTCATAAACCACACATGGATCCAATAGTGGCATTACATGTCAGTTATTCTCACAAACCACATAAGGATACACCAGTGTCATTGCATGTGTGTTCTTCTCATGAACCACACCCAGTATCATTGCTTGTGTGTTCCTCTCACTGTGTACACATGGATCCACCAGTGTCATTGGATGTGTGTTCTTCTCATGAACCACATATGGATCCACCAGTGTCATTGCATGTGTGTTCTTCTCATGAACCACATCTAGAGTCATCGCATGTTTGTTCTTGTGACAAACCACATATGGATCCACCAGTGTCATTGGATGTGTGTTATTTTCATGACCCACACCTAGTGTATTACATGTGTGTTCTTCTCACAGACCACACATGGATTCACCAGTGTCATTGCATGTGTGTTCTTCTCATGAACCACATCTAGAGTCATTGCATGTCTGTTCTTCTCACAAACCACACATGGATCCACCAGTGTCATTGCATGTCTATTCTTCTCATGAACCACAGCTACAGGCATTGCATGTATGTTCTTCTCACAAACCACACAAGGATCCACCGGTGTCATTGCATGTCTATTCTTTTCATGAACCACAACCAATGTCATTACATGTGTGTTCTTCTCACAAACCACACATGGATCCACCAGTGTCATTGCATGTCTACTCTTTTCATTAACCACAGTTAGAGTCATTGCATGCGTGTTCTTTTCACAAACCACATATCACCAGTGTCATTGCATGTCTGTTCTTTTCACAAACCACGCATGGATCCACCAGTGTCATTGCATGTGTGTTCTTCTCACAAACAACACATGGATCCACCAGTGACATTGCATGTGTGTTCTTCTCATGAACCACAGCTAGAGTCATTGCATGTCTGTTATTCTCACAAACCAGAGCTAGTGTGATTGCATGTCCATTCTTTTCACAAATAACATATGGATCCACCAGTGTCATTGCATGTCGGTTCTTCTCATGAACCACATAAGGATCCACCAGTGTCATTGGATGTGTGTTCTTCTCACAAACCACACCCAGTATCATTGGATGTGTGTTCCTCTCATAGTGTACACATGGATCCACCAGTGTCATTGCATTTGTGTTCTTCTCATGAACCACACATGGATCCACCAAGTGTCATTGCATGTCTGTTCTTTCCACAAACCACATATGGATCCACCAGTGTCATTGCATGTGTGTTATTTTCATGAACCACACCCAGTGTCATTGCATGTCTGTTCCTCTCATAAACCACACATGGATCCACCAGTGTCATTGCATGTGTGTTCTTCTCATGAACAACATCTAGAGTCATTGCATGTCTGTTCTTCTCACAAACCACATCAGGATACACCAGTGTCATTGCATGTGTGTTCTTCTCATGAACCACACCAAGTGTCATTGCATGTGTGTTCTTCTTAGAGTGTACACATGGATCCACCAATGTCATTGGATGTGTGTTCTTCTCATGAACCACAGCTAGAGTCATTGCATGTGTGTTCTTCTCACAAACCACACATGGATCCACCAGTGTCATTGCATGTGTGTTCTTCTCACAAACCACACATGGATCCACCAGTGTCATTGCATGTCGGCTCTATTCATTAACCAAAGTTAGAATCATTGCATGTCTGTTCTTTTCACAAACCACATATCACAAGTGTCATTGCATGTGTGTTCCTCTCATGAACAACACATGGATCAATGAAGTGTGATTGCATGTCTGTTCTTCTCACAAACCACATATGGGTCCACCTGTGTCATTGCATGTGTGTTCTTTTCACAAACCACACCTAGTGTCATCGGATGTGTGTTCCTCTCAAAATGTACACATGGATCCACTAGTGTCATTGCATGTGTGTTCTTATCATGAACCACACATGGATCCACCAAGTGTCATTGCATGTGTGTTCTTTCCACAAACCACATATGGATCCACCAGTGTCATTGCATGTGTGTTATTTTCATGAACCACACCTAGTGTCATTGCATGTATGTTCCTCTCATAAACCACACATGGATCCATCAGTGTGATTGCATGTGTGTTCTTCTCATGAACAACAGCTAGAGTCGTTGCATGCCTGTTCTTCTCACAAACCACATAAGGATATACCAGTGTCATTCCATCTGTGTTCTTCTCATGAACCCCACCCAGTGTGATTGCATGTGTGTTCCTCTCACAATGTACACATGGATCCACCAGTGTCATTGGATGTGTGGTCTTATCATGAACCACATCTAGAGTCATTGCATGTGTGTTCTTCTCACAAACCACACATGGATCCACCAGTGTCATTGCATGTGTGTTCTTCTCATGAACAAAAGCTAGAGTCATTGCATGTCTGTTATTCTCACAAACCACAGCTAGAGTGATTGCATGTCTGTTCTTTTCACAAACCACATATGGATCCACTAGTGTCATTGCATGCATGTTCTTTTCATGAACCACACCCAGTGTCATTACATGTCTGTTCTTCTCATAAACCACACATGGATCCACCAGTGTCATTGCATGTGTGTTCTTCTCATGAACCACATCTAGAGTCATTGTCTATCTATTATTCTCACAAACCACATAAGGATACAATAGTGTCATTGCATGTGTGTTTTTCTCATGAACCACACCCACTGTCATTGCTTGTGTGTTCCTCTCACAGTGTACACATGGATCCACCAGTGTCATTGGATGTGTGTTCCTCTCACGGTGTACACATGGATCCACCAGTGTCATTGGATGTGGGTTCTTCTCATGAACCACATCTAGAGTCAACCAGTGTGATTGCATGTCTGTTCTTTTCACAAAGCACATATGGATACACTAGTGTCATTGCATGTGTGTTCCTCTCATAAACTACACATGGATCCACCAAGTGTGATTGCATGTCTGTTCTTCTCGCAGATCACATAAGGAGCCACCAGTGTCATTGGATGTCTGATCTTCTCACAAACCACACCCAGTGTCATTGGATGTGTGTTCCTCTCACAGTGTACACATGGATCCACCAGTGTCATTTCATGTGTGTTCTTCTCATGAACCACACATGGATCCACCAAGTGTCATTGCATGTGTGTTCTTTCCACAAACCACATATGGATCCACTAGTGTCATTGCATGTGTGTTATTTTCATGAACCACACCCAGTGTCATTGCATGTATGTTCCTCTCATAAATAACACATGGATCCACCAGTGTCATTGCATGTGTGTACTTCTCATGAACAACAGCTAGAGTCATTGCATGTCTGTTCTTCTCACAAACCACATAAGGATACACCAGTGTCATTGCATGTGTGTTCTTCTCATGAACCACACCTAGTGTCATTGCATGTGTGTTCCTCTCACAGTGTACACATGGATCCACCAGTGTCATTGGATGTGTGTTCTTCTCATGAACCACATCTAGAGTCATTGCATGTGTGTTCTTCTCATAAACCACACATGGATCCACTAGTGACATTGCATGTGTGTTCTTCTCATGAACCACAGCTAGAGTCATTGCATGTTTGTTATTCTCACAAACCACAGCTAGAGTGATTGCATGTCTCTTCTTTTCACAAACCAAATATGGATCTACTAGTGTCATTGCATGTCGGCTCTTCTCATGAACCACATAAGGATCCACCAATGTCATTGGATGTGTGTTCTTATCACAGACCACACCCAGTATCATTAGATGTGTATTCATCTCACAATGTACACATGGATCCACCAGTGTCATTGCATGTGTGTTCTTCTCATGAACAATAGCTAGAGTCATTGCATGTCTGTTCCTCTCATAAACCACATCAGGATACACCAGTGTCATTGCATGTGTGTTGTTCTCATGAACCACACCCAGTGTCATTGCATGTGTGTTCCTCTCAAAGTGTACACATGGATCCACCAGTGTCATTGGATGTGTGTTCTTCTCATGAACCACATCTAGAGTCATTGCATGTGTGTTCTTCTCACAAACCAAACATGGATCCACTAGTGTCATTGCATGTGTGTTCTTCTCATGAACCAAAGCTAGAGTCATTGCATGTCTGTAATTCTCACAAACCACAGCTAGAGTGATTGTATGTCTGTTCTTTTCACAAACCACATATGGATCCACTAGTGGCATTGCATGCATGTTCTTTTCATGAACCACACCTAGTGTCATTACATGTCTGTTCTTCTCATAAACCACACATGGATCCACCAGTGTCATTGCATGTGTGTTCTTTTCATGAACCACATCTGGAGTCATTGCCTGTCTGTTATTCTCACAAACCACATAAGGATACAAAAGTGTCATTGCATGTGTGTTCTTCTCATGAACCACACCCACTGTCATTGCTTGTGTGTTCCTCTCACAGTGTACACATGGATCCACCAGTGTCATTGGATGTGTGTTCTTCTCATGAACCACATCTAGAGTCAACCAGTGTGATTGCATGTCTGTTCTTTTCACAAAGCACATATGGATGCACCAGTGTCATTGCATGTGTGTTCCTCTCATAAACTACACAAGGATCCACCAAGTGTGATTGCATCTCTGTTCTTCTCACAGATCACATAAGGAGCCACCAGTGTCATTGGACGTCTGATCTTCTCACAAACCACACCCAGTGTCATTGGATGTGTGTTCCTCTCACAGTGTACACATGGATCCACCAGTGTCATTTCATTTGTGTTTTTCTCATGAACCACACATGGATCCACCAAGTGTCATTGCATGTGTGTTCTTTCCACAAACCATAATGGATCCACCAGTGTCATTGCATGTGTGTTATTTTCATGAACCACACCCATTGTCATTGCATGTATGTTCCTCTCATAAACCACACATGGATCCACCAGTGTCATTGCATGTGTGTACTTCTCATGAACAACAACTAGAGTCATTGCATGTCTGTTCTTCTCACAAAACATATAAGGATACACCAGTGTCATTGCATGTGTGTTGTTCTCATGAACCACACCCAGTGTCATTGCATGTGTGTTCCTCTCAAAGTGTACACATGGATCCACCAGTGTCATTGGATGTGTGTTCTTCTCATGAACCACATCTAGAGTCATTGCATGTGTGTTCTTCTCACAAACCAAACATGGATCCACCAGTGACATTGCATGTGAGTTCTTCTCATGAACCACAGCTAGAGTCATTTCAAGTCTGTTATTCTCACAAACCACAGCTAGAGTGATTGCATGTCTGTTCTTTTCACAAACCACATATGGATCCACTAGTGTCATTGCATGTCGGTTCTTCTCATGAACCACATAAGGATCCACCAGTTTCAATGGATATGTGTTCTTCTCACAAACCACACCCAGTATCATTGGATGTGTGTTCCTCTCACAATGTACACATGGATCCACCAGTGTCATTGCATGTGTGTTCTTCTCATGAACAATAGCTAGAGTCATTGCATGTTTGTTCCTCTCATAAACCACATCAGGATACACCAGTGTCGTTGCATGTGTGTTCTTCTCATGAACCCCACCCAATGTCATTGCATGTGTGTTCCTCTCACAGTGTACACATGGATCCACCAGTGTCATTGGATGTGTGGTCTTCTCATGAACCACATCTAGAGTCATTACATGTGTGTTCTTCTCACAAACCACACATGGATCCACCAGTGTCATTGCATGTGTGTTCTTCTCATGAACCAAAGCTAGAGTCATTGCATGTCTGTAATTCTCACAAACCACAGCTAGAGTGATTGCATGTGTGTTCTTTCCACAAACCACATATGGATCCACCAGTGTCATTGCATGTGTGTTATTTTCAGGAACCACACCAAGTGTCATTGCATGTCTGTTCCTCTCATACACCACACATGGATCCACCAGTGTCATTGCATGTGTGTTCTTCTCATGAACAACAGCTAGAGTCATTGCATGTCTGTTCTTCTCACAAACCACATAAGGATACACCAGTGTCATTGGATGTGTGTTCTTCTCATGAACCACACCCAGTGTCATTGCAGGTGTGTTCCTCTCACCGTGTACACATGGATCCACCCGTGTCATTGGATGTGTGTTCTTCTCATGAACCACATCTAGAGTCAACCAGTGTGATTGCATGTATGTTCTTTTCACAAACCACATATGGATCCACCAGTGTCATTGCATGTGTGTTCCTCTCATAAACCACACATGGATCCACCAAGTGTGATTGCATGTCTATTCTTCTCACAAACCACATAAGGATCCACCAGTGTCATTGGATGTGTGTTCTTCTCACAAACCACACCCAGTGTCATTGGATGTGTGTTCCTCTCACAGTGTACACATGGATCCACCAGTGTCATTGGATGTGTGTTCTTCTCATGAACCACACATGGATCCACCAAGTGTAATTGCATGTGTTCTTCTCATGAACCACACCCAGTGTTATTGCATGTCTGTTCCTCTCATAAGCCACACATGGATCCACTAGTGTCATTGCATGTGTGTTCTTCTCACAAACCACATAAGGATACACCAGTGTCATTGCATGTGTGTTCTTCTCATGAACCACACCCAGTGTCATTGCATGTGTGTTCCTTTCACAGTGTACACATGGATCCACTAGTGTCATTGGATGTGTGTTCTTCGCATGAACCACATATAGAGTCACTGCATGTGTGTTCTTCGCACAACCCACACATGGATCCACCAGTGTCATTGCACGTGTGTTCTTCTAATGAACCACATCTAGAGTCATTGCAAGTCTGTTATTCTCACAAACCACAGCTAGAGTGATTGCATGTCTGTTCTTTTCACAAACCACATATGGATCCACCAGTGTCATTGCATGTCGGTTCTTCTCATGAACCACATAAGGATCCACCAGTGTCATTGGATGTGTGTTCTTCTCACAAACCACACTCAGTGTCATTGGATGTGTGTTCCTCTCACAGTGTACACATGGATCCACAAGTGTCATTGCATGTGTGTTCTTCTCAGAGTGTACACATGGATCCACCAATGTCATTGGATGTGTGTTCTTCTCATGAACCACAGCTAGAGTCATTGCATGTGTGTTCTTCTCACAAACCACACATGGATCCACCAGTGTCATTGCATGTGTGTTCTTCTCACAAACCACACATGGATCCACCAGTGTCATTGCATGTCGGCTCTATTCATTAACCAAAGTTAGAATCATTGCATGTCTGTTCTTTTCACAAACCACATATCACCAGTGTCATTGCATGTGTGTTCCTCTCATGAACAACACATGGATCGATGAAGTGTGATTGCATGTCTGTTCTTCTCACAAACCACATATGGGTTGTGTGTTCTTTTCACAAACCACACCTAGTGTCATCGGATGTGTGTTCCTCTCAAAATGTACACATGGATCCACTATTGTCATTGCATGTGTGTTCTTATCATGAACCACACATGGATCCACCAAGTGTCATTGCATGTGTGTTCTTTCCACAAACCACATATGGATCCACCAGTGTCATTGCATGTGTGTTATTTTCATGAACCACACCCAGTGTCATTGCATCTCTGTTCCTCTCATAAACCACACATGGATCCACCAGTGTCATTGCATGTGTGTTCTTCTCATGAACAATAGCTAGAGTCATTGCATGTCTGTTCTTCTCACAAACCACATCAGGATACACCAGTGTCATTCCATTTGTGTTCTTCTCATGAACCCCACCCAGTGTGATTGCATGTGTGTTCCTCTCACAATGTACACATGGATCCACCAGTGTCATTGGATGTGTGGTCTTATAATGAACCACATCTAGAGTCATTGCATGTGTGTTCTTCTCACAAACCACACATGGATCCACCAGTGTCATTGCATGTGTGTTCTTCTCATGAACAAAAGCTAGAGTCATTGCATGTCTGTTATTCTCACAAACCACAGCTAGAGTGATTGCATGTCTGTTCTTTTCAAAAACCACATATGGATCCACTAGTGTCATTGCATGCATGTTCTTTTCATGAACCACACCCAGTGTCATTACATGTCTGTTCTTCTCATAAACCACACATGGATCCACCAGTGTCATTGCATGTGTGTTCTTCTCATGAACCACATCTAGAGTCATTGTCTGTCTATTATTCTCACAAACCACATAAGGATACAACAGTGTCATTGCATGTGTGTTTTTTTCATGAACCACACCCACTGTCATTGCTTGTGTGTTCCTCTCACAGTGTACACATGGATACACCAGTGTCATTGGATGTCTGTTCCTCTCACGGTGTACACATGAATCCACCAGTGTCATTGGATGTGGGTTCTTCTCATGAACCACATCTAGAGTCAACCAGTGTGATTGCATGTCTGTTCTTTTCACAAAGCACATATGGATACACTAGTGTCATTGCATGTGTGTTCCTCTCATAAACTACACATGGATCCACCAAGTGTGATTGCATGTCTGTTCTTCTCACAGATCACATAAGGAGCCACCAGTGTCATTGGATGTCTGATCTTCTCACAAACCACACCCAGTGTCATTGGATGTGTGTTCCTCTCACAGTGTACACATGGATCCACCAGTGTCATTTCATGTGTGTTCTTCTCATGAACCACACATGGATCCACCAAGTGTCATTGCATGTGTGTTCTTTCCACAAACCACATATGGATCCACTAGTGTCATTGCATGTGTGTTATTTTCATGAGCCACACCCAGTGTCATTGCATGTATGTTCCTCTCATAAACAACACATGGATCCACCAGTGTCATTGCATGTGTGTACTTCTCATGAACAACAGCTAGAGTCATTGCATGTCTGTTCTTCTCACAAACCACATAAGGATACACCAGTGTCATTGCATGTGTGTTCTTCTCATGAACCACACCCAGTGTCATTGCATGTGTGTTCCTCTCACAGTGTACACATGGATCCACCAGTGTCATTGGATGTGTGTTCTTCTCATGAACCACATCTAGAGTCATTGCATGTGTGTTCTTCTCATAAACCACACATGGATCCACTAGTGACATTGCATGTGTGTTCTTCTCATGAACCACAGCTAGAGTCATTGCATGTTTGTTATTCTCACAAACCACAGCTAGAGTGATTGCACGTCTCTTCTTTTCACAAACCAAATATGGATCCACTAGTGTCATTGCATGTCGGTTCTTCTCATGAACCACATAAGGATCCACCAGTGTCATTGGATGTGTGTTCTTATCATAGACCACACCCAGTATCATTGGATGTGTATTCATCTCACAGTGTACACATGGATCCACCAGTGTCATTGCATGTGTGTTCTTCTCATGAACAATAGCTAGAGTCATTGCATGTCTGTTCCTCTCATAAACCACATCAGGATACACCAGTGTCATTGTATGTGTGTTCTTCTCATGAACCCCACCCAGTGTCATTGCATGTGTGTTCCTCTCACAGTGTACACATGGATCCACCAGTGTCATTGGATGTATGGTCTTCTCATGAACCACATCTAGAGTCATTACATGTGTGTTCTTGTCACAAACCACACATGGATCCACTAGTGTCATTGCATGTGTGTTCTTCTCATGAACCAAAGCTAGAGTCATTGCATGTCTGTAATTCTCACAAACCACAGCTAGAGTGATTGCATGTCTGTTCTTTTCACAAACCACATATGGATCCACTAGTGGCATTGCATGCATGTTCTTTTCATGAACCACACCCAGTGTCATTACATGTCTGTTCTTCTCATAAACCACACATGGATCCACCAGTGTCATTGCATGTGTGTTCTTTTCATGAACCACATCTTGAGTCATTGCCTGTCTGTTATTCTCACAAACCACATAAGGATACAAAAGTGTCATTGCATGTGTGTTCTTCTCACGAACCACACCCACTGTCATTGCTTGTGTGTTCCTCTCACAGTGTACACATGGATCCACCAGTGTCATTGGATGTGTGTTCTTCTCATGAACCACATCTAGAGTCAACCAGTGTGATTGCATGTCTGTTCTTTTCACAAAGCACATATGGATGCACCAGTGTCATTGCATGTGTGTTCCTCTCATAAACTACACAAGGATCCACCAAGTGTGATTGCATCTCTGTTCTTCTCACAGATCACATAAGGAGCCACCAGTGTCATTGGACGTCTGATCTTCTCACAAACCACACCCAGTGTCATTGGATGTGTGTTCCTCTCACAGTGTACACATGGATCCACCAGTGTCATTTCATTTGTGTTTTTCTCATGAACCACACATGGATCCACCAAGTGTCATTGCATGTGTGTTCTTTCCACAAACCATAATGGATCCACCAGTGTCATTGCATGTGTGTTATTTTCATGAACCACACCCATTGTCATTGCATGTATGTTCCTCTCATAAACCACACATGGATCCACCAGTGTCATTGCATGTGTGTACTTCTCATGAACAACAACTAGAGTCATTGCATGTCTGTTCTTCTCACAAACCACATAAGGATACACCAGTGTCATTGCATGTGTGTTGTTCTCATGAACCACACCCAGTGTCATTGCATGTGTGTTCCTCTCAAAGTGTACACATGGATCCACCAGTGTCATTGGATGTGTGTTCTTATCATGAACCACATCTAGAGTCATTGCATGTGTGTTCTTCTCACAAACCAAACATGGATCCACCAGTGACATTGCATGTGAGTTCTTCTCATGAACCACAGCTAGAGTCATTTCAAGTCTGTTATTCTCACAAACCATAGCTAGAGTGATTGCATGTCTGTTCTTTTCACAAACCACATATGGATCCACTAGTGTCATTGCATGTCGGTTCTTCTCATGAACCACATAAGGATCCACCAGTTTCAATGGATATGTGTTCTTCTCACAAACCACACCCAGTATCATTGGATGTTAGTTCCTCTCACAGTGTACACATGGATCCACCAGTGTCATTGCATGTGTGTTCTTCTCATGAACAATAGCTAGAGTCATTGCATGTTTGTTCCTCTCATAAACCACATCAGGATACACCAGTGTCGTTGCATGTGTGTTCTTCTCATGAACCCCACCCAATGTCATTGCATGTGTGTTCCTCTCACAGTGTACACAAGGATCCACCAGTGTCATTGGATGTGTGGTCTTCTCATGAACCACATCTAGAGTCATTACATGTGTGTTCTTCTCACAAACCACACATGGATCCACCAGTGTCATTGCATGTGTGTTCTTCTCATGAACCAAAGCTAGAGTCATTTCATGTCTGTAATTCTCACAAACCATAGCTAGAGTGATTGCATGTGTGTTCTTTCCACAAACCACATATGGATCCACCAGTGTCATTGCATGTGTGTTATTTTCATGAACCACACCAAGTGTCATTGCATGTCTGTTCCTCTCATACACCACACATGGATCCACCAGTGTCATTGCATGTGTGTTCTTCTCATGAACAACAGCTAGAGTCATTGCATGTCTGTTCTTCTCACAAACCACATAAGGATACACCAGTGTCATTGGATGTGTGTTCTTCTCATGAACCACACCAAGTGTCATTGCAGGTGTGTTCCTCTCACCGTGTACACATGGATCCACCTGTGTCATTGGATGTGTGTTCTTCTCATGAACCACATCTAGAGTCAACCAGTGTGATTGCATGTATGTTCTTTTCACAAACCACATATGGATCCACCAGTGTCATTGCATGTGTGTTCCTCTCATAAACCACACATGGATCCACCAAGTGTGATTGCATGTCTGTTCTTCTCACAAACCACATAAGGATCCACCAGTGTCATTGGATGTGTGTTCTTCTCACAAACCACACCCAGTGTCATTGGATGTGTGTTCCTCTCACAGTGTACACATGGATCCACCAGTGTCATTGGATGTGTGTTCTTCTCATGAACCACACATGGATCCACCAAGTGTAATTGCATGTGTTCTTCTCATGAACCACACCCAGTGTAGTTGCATGTCTATTCCTCTCATAAACCACACATGGATCCACTAGTGTCATTGCATGTGTGTTCTTCTCACAAACCACATAAGGATACACCAGTGTCATTGCATGTGTGTTCTTCTCATGAACCACACCCAGTGTCATTGCATGTGTGTTCCTTTCACAGTGTACACATGGATCCACCAGTGTCATTGGATGTGTGTTCTTCTCATGAACCACATATAGAGTCACTGCATGTGTGTTCTTTGCACAACCCACACATGGATCCACCAGTGTCATTGCACGTGTGTTCTTCTAATGAACCACATCTAGAGTCATTGCAAGTCTGTTATTCTCACAAACCACAACTAGAGTGATTGCATGTCTGTTCTTTTCACAAACCACATATGGATCCACCAGTGTCATTGCATGTCGGTTCTTCTCATGAACCACATAAGGATCCACCAGTGTCATTAGATGTGTGTTCTTCTCACAAACCACACTCAGTGTCATTGGATGTGTGTTCCTCTCACAATGTACACATGGATCCACAAGTGTCATTGCATGTGTGTTCTTCTCATGAACCACACATGGATCCACCAAGTGTCATTGCATGTGTGTTCTTTCCACAAACCACATATGGATCCACTAGTGTCATTGCATGTGTGTTATTTTCATGAACCACACCCAGTGTCATTGCATGCATGTTCCTCTCATAAACCACACATGGATCCACTAGTGTCATTGCATGTGTGTACTTCTCATGAACAACAGCTAGAGTCATTGCATGTCTGTTCTTCTCACAAACCACATAAGGATACACCAGTGTCATTGCATGTGTGTTCTTCTCATGAACCACACCCAGTGTCATTGCATGTGTGTTCCTCTCACAGTGTACACATGGATCCACTAGTGTCATTGGATGTGTGTTCTTCTCATGAACCACATCTAGAGTCATTGCATGTGTGTTCTTCTCACAAACCACACATGGATCCACCAGTGTCATTGCATGTGTGTTCTTATTATGAACCACAACTAGAGTCATTGCATGTCTGTTATTCTCACAAACCATAGCTAGAGTCATTGCATGTCTGTTCTTTTCACAAACCACATATGGATCCACCAGTGTCATTGCATGTCTGTTCTTTTCATGAACCACTCCCAGTGTCATTGCATGTCTATTCTTCTCATAAACCACACATGGATCCACAAGTGGCATTGCATGTCTGTTATTCTCACAAACCACATAAGGATACACCAGTGTCATTGCATGTGTGTTCCTCTCATGAACCACACCAAGTGTCATTGCTTGTGTGTTCCTCTCACTGTGTACACATGGATCCACCAGTGTCATTGGATGTGTGTTCTTCTTATGAACCACATATGGATCCACCAGTGTCATTGCATGTGTGTTCTTCTCATGAACCACATCTAGAGTCATTGCATGTTTGTTCTTGTGACAAACCACATATGGATCCACCAGTCTCATTGGATGTGTGTTATTTTCATGAACCACACCTAGTGTATTTCATGTGTGTTCTTCTCACAGACCACACATGGATCAACCAGTGTCATTGCATGTGTCTTCTTCTCATGAACCACATCTAGAGTCATTGCATGTCTGTTCTTCTCACAAACCACACATGGATCCACCAGTGTCATTGCATGTCTATTCTTCTTATGAACCACAGCTAGAGTCATTGCATGTATGTACTTCTCACAAACCACACAAGGATCCACCGGTGTCATTGCATGTCTATTCTTTTCATGAACCACAACCAATGTCATTGCATGTGTTTTCTTCTCACAAACCACACATGGATCCACCAGTGTCATTGCATGTCTGCTCTTTTCATTAACCACAGTTAGAGTCATTGCATGTGTGTTCTTTTCACAAACCACATATCACCAGTGTCATTGCATGTGTGTTCTTCTCATGAACCACACATGGATCCACCCAGTGTGATTGCATGTCTGTTCTTTTCACAAACCACATATGGATCCACCAGTGTCATTGCATGTGTGTTCTTTTCACAAACCACATATCACCAGTGTGATTGCAAGTGTGTTCTTTTCATGAACCACACCAAGAGTCATTGCATGTGTGTTCCTCTCACAGTGTACACATGGATCTACCAGTGTCATTGGATGTGTGTTCTTCTCATGAACCACATCTAGAGTCATTGCATGTGTGTTCTTCTCACAAACCACACATGGATCCACCAGTGACATTGCATGTGTGTTCTTCTCATGAACCACAACTAGAGTCATTGCAAGTCTATTATTCTCACAAACCACAGCTAGAGGATTGCATGTCTGTTCTTTTCACAAACCACATATGGATCCACTAGTGTAATTGCATGTCGGTTCTTCTCATGAACCACATAAGGATCCACCAGTGTCATTGGATGTGTGTTCTTCTCACAAACCACACCTAGTATCATTGGATGTGTGTTCCTCTCACAGTGTACACATGGATCCACCAGTGTCATTGCATGTGTGTTCTTCTCATGAACAATAGCTAGAGTCATTGCATGTCTGTTCCTCTCATAAACCACATCAGGATACACCAGTGTCATTGCATGTGTGTTCTTCTCATGAACCCCACCTAGTGTCATTGCATGTGTGTTCCTCTCACAGTGTACACATGGATCCACTAGTGTCATTTGATGTGTGGTCTTCTCATGAACCACATCTAGAGTCATTGCATGTGTGTTCTTCTCACAAACCACACATGGATCCACCAGTGTCATTGCATGTGTGTTCTTCTCATGAACGAAAGCTAGAGTCATTGCATGTCTGTTATTCTCACAAACCATAGCTAGAGTGGTTGCATGTCTGTTCTTTTCACAAACCACATATGGATCCACCAGTGTCATTGCATGTATGTTCTTTTCATGAACCACACCCAGTGTCATTACATGTCTGTTCTTCTCATAAACCACACATGGATCCACCAGTGTCATTGCATGTGTGTTCTTCTCATGAACCACATCTAGAGTCATTCCCTGTCTGTTATTCTCACAAACCACATAAGGATACAACAGTGTCATTGCATGTGTGTTCTTCTCATGAACCACACCCACTGTCATTGCTTGTGTGTTCCTCTCATAGTGTACACATGGATCCACCAGTGTCATTGGATGTGTGTTCTTCTCATGAACCACATCTAGAGTCAACTAGTGTGATTGCACGTCTGGTCTTTTCACAAAGCACATATGGATCCACCAGTGTCATTGCATGTGTGTTCCTCTGATGAACTACACATGGATCCACCGAGTGTGATTGCATGTCTGTTCTTCTCACAGATCACATAAGGAGCCACCAGTGTCATTGGATGTCTGTTCTTCTCACAAACCACACCCAGTGTCATTGGATGTGTGTTCCTCTCACAATGTACACATGGATCCACCAGTGTCATTTCATGTGTGTTCTTCTCATGAACCACACATGGATCCACCAAGTGTCATTGCATGTGTGTTCTTTCCACAAACCACATATGGATCCACCAGTGTCATTGCATGTGTGTTATTTTCATGAACCACACCAGTGTCATTGCATGTATGTTCCTCTCATAAACCACACATGGATCCACCAGTGTCATTGCATGTGTGTACTTCTCATGAACAATAGCTAGAGTCATTGCATGTATGTTGTTCTCACAAACCACATAAGGATACACCAGTGTCATTGCATGTGTGTTCTTCTCATGAACCACACCCAGTGTCATTGCATGTGTGTTCCTCTCATAGTGTACAGATGGATCCACAAGTGTCATTGGATGTGTGTTCTTCTCATGAACCACATATAGAGTCATTGCATGTGTGTTCTTCTCACAAACCACACATGGATCCACCAGTGTTATTACATGTGTGTTCTTCTAATGAACCACATCTAGAGTCATTGCAAGTATGTTATTCTCACAAACCACAGCTAGAGTGATTGGATGTCTGTTCTTTTCACAAACCACATATGGATCCACCAGTGTCATTTCATGACGGTTCTTCTCATGAACCACATAAGGATCCACCAGTGTCATTGGACGTGTGTTTTTCTCACAAACCACACCTAGTGTCATTGGATGTGTGTTCCTCTCACAGTGTACACATGGATCCACCAGTGTCATTGCATGTGTGTTCATCTCATTATCCACACATGGATCCACCAAGTTGCATTGCATGTGTTTTCTTTCCACAAACCACATATGGATCCACCAGTGTCATTGCATGTGTGTTATTTTCATGAACCACACCCAGTGTCATTGCATGTCTGTTCCTCTCATAAACCACACATGGATCCACCAGTGTCATTGCATGTGTGTTTTCTCATGAACAACAGCTAGAGTCATTGCATGTCTGTTCTTCTCACAAACCACATAAGGATACACCAGTGTCATTGCATGTGTGTTCTTCCCATGAACCACACCCAGTGTCATTGCAAGTGTGTTCCTCTCACAGTGTACACATGGATCCACCAGTGTCATTGGATGTGTGTTCTTTTCATGAACCACATCTAGAGTCATTGCATGTGTGTTCTTCTCCAAAACCACACATGGATCCACCAGTGTCATTGCATGTGTGTTCTTCTTATGAACCACAACTAGAGTCATTGCATGTCTGTTATTCTCACAAACCATAGCTAGAGTCATTGCATGTCTGTTCTTTTCACAAACCACATATGGATCCACCAGTGTCATTCCATGTCTGTTCTTTTCATGAACCACTCCCAGTGTCATTGCATGTCTGTTCTTCTCATAAACCACACATGGATCCACAAGTGGCATTGCATTTTTGTTATTCTCACAAACCACATAAGGATACACCAGTGTCATTGCATGTGTGTTCTTCATATGAACCACACCCAGTGTCATTGCTTGTGTGTTCCTCTCACTGTGTACACATGGATCCACTAGTGTCATTGGATGTGTGTTCTTCTCATGAACCACATATGGATCCACCAGTGTCATTGCATGTGTGTTCTTCTCATGAACCACATCTAGAGTCATTGCATGTTTGTTCTTGTGACAAACCACATATGGATCCACCAGTGTCATTGGATGTGTGTTATTTTCATGTACCACACCTAGTGTAATACATGTGTGTTCTTCTCACAGACCACACATGGATCCACCAGTGTCATTGCATGTGTGTTCTTCTCGTGAACCACATCTAGAGTCATTGCATGTCTGTTCTTCACACAAACCACACATGGATCCACCAGTGTCATTGCATGGCTATTCTTCTCATTAACCACAGCTAGATTCATTGCATGTATGTTCTTCTCACAAACCACACAAGGATCCACCGGTGTCATTGCATGTCTATTCTTTTCATGAACCACAACCAATGTCATTGCATGTGTGTTCTTCTCATAAACCACACATGGATCCGCCAGTGTCATTGCATGTCTGCTCTTTTCATTAACCACAGTTAGAGTCATTGCATGTCTATTCTTTTCATTAACCACAGTTAGAGTCATTGCATGTGTGTTCTTTTCACAAACCACATATGGATCCACTAGTGTCATTGCATGTCGGTTATTCTCATGAACCACATAAGGATCCACCAGTGTCATTGGATGTGTGTTCTTCTCACAAACCACACCCAGTATCATTGGATGTGTGTTCCTCTCACAGTGTGCACATGGATCCACCAGTGTCATTGCATGTGTGTTCTTCTCATGAACCACACATGGATCCACCATGTGTCATTGCATTTGTGTTCTTTCCACAAACCACATATGGATCCACCAGTGTCATTGCATGTGTGTTATTTTCATGAACCACACCCAGTGTCATTGCATGTATGTTCCTCTCATACACTACACATGGATCCACCAGTGTCATTGCATGTGTGTTCTTCTCATGAACAACAGCTAGAGTCATTGCATGTCTGTTCTTCTCACAAACCACATAAGGATACACCAGTGTCATTGGATGTGTGTTCTTCTCATGAACCACACCAAGTGTCATTGCATGTGTGTTCCTCTCACTGTGTACACATGGATCCACCCGTGTCATTGGATGTGTGTTCTTCTCATGAACCACATCTAGAGTCAACCAGTGTGATTGCATGTCTGTTCTTTTCACAAACCACGTATGGATCCACCAGTGTCATTGCATGTGTGTTCCTCTCATAAACCACACATGGATCCACCAAGTGTGATTGCATGTCTGTTCTTCTCACAAACCACATAAGGATCCACCAGTGTCATTGGATGTGTGTTCTTCTCACAAACCACACCCAGTGTCATTGGATGTGTGTTCCTCTCATAGTGTACACATGGATCCACCAGTGTCATTGGATGTTTGTTCTTTTCATGAACCACACATGGATCCACCAAGTGTAATTGCATGTGTGTTCTTCTCATGAACCACACCCAGTGTTATTGCATGTCTGTTCCTCTCATAAACCACACATGGATCCCCTAGTGTCATTGCATGTGTGTTCTTCTCACAAACCACATAAGGATACACCAGTGTCATTGCATGTGTGTTCTTTTCGTGAACCACATCTAGAGTCATTGCATGTCTGTTCTTCACACAAACCACACATGGATCCACCAGTGTCATTGCATGGCTATTCTTCTCATGAACCACAGCTAGATTCATTGCATGTATGTTCTTCTCACAAACCACACAAGGATCCACCGGTGTCATTACATGTCTATTCTTTTCATGAACCACAACCAATGTCATTGCATGTGTGTTCTTCTCATAAACCACACATGGATCCACCAGTGTCATTGCATGTCTGCTCTTTTCATTAACCACAGTTAGAGTCATTGCATGTCTATTCTTTTCATTAACCACAGTTAGAGTCATTGCATGTGTGTTCTTTTCACAAACCACATATGGATCCACTAGTGTCATTGCATGTCGGTTATTCTCATGAACCATATAAGGATCCACCAGTGTCATTGGATGTGTGTTCTTCTCACAAACCACACCCAGTATCATTGGATGTGTGTTCCTCTCACAGTGTGCACATGGATCCACCAGTGTCATTGCATGTGTGTTCTTCTCATGAACCACACATGGATCCACCATGTGTCATTGCATGTGTGTTCTTTCCACAAACCACATATGGATCCACCAGTGTCATTGCATGTGTGTTATTTTCATGAACCACACCCAGTGTCATTGCACGTATGTTCCTCTCATACACTACACATGGATCCACCAGTGTCATTGCATGTGTGTTCTTCTCATGAACAACAGCTAGAGTCATTGCATGTCTGTTCTTCTCACAAACCACATAAGGATACACCAGTGTCATTGGATGTGTGTTCTTCTCATGAACCACACCAAGTGTCATTGCATGTGTGTTCCTCTCACCGTGTACACATGGATCCACCCGTGTCATTGGATGTGTGTTCTTCTCATGAACCACATCTAGAGTCAACCAGTGTGATTGCATGTCTGTTCTTTTCACAAACCACGTATGGATCCACCAGTGTCATTGCATGTGTGTTCCTCTCATAAACCACACATGGATCCACCAAGTGTGATTGCATGTCTGTTCTTCTCACAAACCACATAAGGATCCACCAGTGTCATTGGATGTGTGTTCTTCTCACAAACCACACCCAGTGTCATTGGATGTTTGTTCCTCTCATAGTGTACACATGGATCCACCAGTGTCATTGGATGTGTGTTATTTTCATGAACCACACATGGATCCACCAAGTGTAATTGCATGTGTGTTCTTCTCATGAACCACACCCAGTGTTATTGCATGTCTGTTCCTCTCATAAACCACACATGGATCCACTAGTGTCATTGCATGTGTGTTCTTCTCACAAACCACATAAGGATACACCAGTGTCATTGCATGTGTGTTCTTCTCATGAACCACACCCAGTGTCATTGCATGTGTGTTCTTCTCACAAACAACACATGGATCCACCAGTGTCATTGGATGTGCGTTCTTCTCATGAACCACATAAAGAGTCATTGCATGTGTGTTCTTCTCACAAACCACACATGGATCCACCAGTGTCATTGCATGTGTGTTCTTCTAATGAACCACATCTAGAGTCATTGCAAGTCTATTATTCTCACAAACCACAGCTAGAGTGATAGCATGTCTGTTCTTTTCACAAACCACATATGGATCCACCAGTGTCATTGCATGTCGGTTCTTCTCATGAACCACATAAGGATCCACCAGTGTCATTGGACGTCTGATCTTCTCACAAACCACACCCAGTGTCATTGGATGTGTGTTCCTCTCACAGTGTACACATGGATCCACCAGTGTCATTGCATGTGTGTTCTTCTCATGAACCACACATGGATCCACCAAGTGTCATTGCATGTGTGTTCTTTCCACAAACTACATATGGATCCACCAGTGTCACTGCATGTGTGTTATTTTCATGAACCACACCCTGTATCATTGCATGTCTGTTCCTCTCATAAACCACACATGGATCCACCAGTGTCATTGCATGTGTGTTCTTCTCATGAACAACATCTAGAGTCATTGCATGTCTGTTCTTCTCACAAACCACATAAGGATACACAAGTGTAATTGCATGTGTGTTCTTCCCATGAACCACACCTAGTGTCATTGCATCTGTGTTCTTCCCATGAACCACACCTAGTGTCATTGCATGTGTGTTCCTCTCACAGTGTACACATGGATCCACCAGTGTCATTGGATGTGTGTTCTTCTCATGAACCACATCTAGAGTCATTGCATGTGTGTTCTTCTCACAAACCACACATGGATCCACCAGTGTCATTGCATGTATGTTCTTCTTATGAACCACAACTAGAGTCATTGCATGTCTGTTATTCTCACAAACCATAGCTAGAGTCATTGCATGTCTGTTCTTTTCACAAACCACATATGGATCCACCAGTGTCATTGCATGTCTGTTCTTTTCATGGACCACTCCCAGTGTCATTGCATGTCTATTCTTCTCATAAACCACACATGGATCCACAAGTGGCATTGCATGTCTGTTATTCTCACAAACCACATAAGGATACCAGTGTCATTGCATGTGTGTTCCTCTCATGAACCACACCAAGTGTCATTGCTTGTGTGTTCCTCTCACTGTGTACACATGGATCCACCAGTGTCATTGGATGTGTGTTCTTCTCATGAACCACATATGGATCCACCAGTGTCATTGCATGTGTGTTCTTCTCATGAACCACATCTAGAGTCATTGCATGTTTGTTCTTGTGACAAACCACATATGGATCCACCAGTGTCATTGGATGTGTGTTATTTTCATGAACCACACCTAGTGTATTTCATGTGTGTTCTTCTCATAGACCACACATGGATCAACCAGTGTCATTGCATGTGTGTTCTTCTCATGAACCACATCTAGAGTCATTGCATGTCTGTTCTTCTCACAAACCACACATGGATCCACCAGTGTCATTGCATGTCTATTCTTCTCATGAACCACAGCTAGAGTCATTGCATGTATGTACTTCTCACAAACCACACAAGGATCCACCGGTGTCGTTGCATGTCTATTCTTTTCATGAACCACAACCAATGTCATTGCATGTGTGTTCTTCTCACAAACCACACATGGATCCACCAGTGTCATTGCATGTCTGCTCTTTTCATTAACCACAGTTAGAGTCATTGCATGTGTGTTCTTTTCACAAACCACATATCACCAGTGTCATTGCATGTGTGTTTTTCTCATGAACCACACATGGATCCACCCAGTGTGATTGCATGTCTGTTCTTTTCACAAACCACATATGGATCCACCAGTGTCATTGCATGTGTGTTCTTTTCACAAACCACATATCACGAGTGTCATTGCAAGTGTGTTCTTTTCATGAACCACACCAAGAGTCATTGCATGTGTGTTCCGCTCATAAACCACACATGGATCCACCAGTGTAATTGCATGTTGGCTCTTTTCATTAACCACAGTTAGAGTCATTGCATGTGTGTTCTTTTCACAAACCACATATCATGGTGTCATTGCAAGTGTGTTCTTCTCACCAACAACATAAGGATCCACTAGTGTCATGGGATGTGTGTTCTTTTCATGAACCACACCTGGTGTCATTGCATGTTTGTTCCTCTCAGAAACCACACATGGATCCACGAGTATCATTGCATGTCTGTTCTTTTCATGAACCACAGCCAGTGTCATTGCATGTCTGTTCTTTCCACAAACCACACATGGATCCACTAGTGTCATTGCATGTGTGTTCTTCTCACAAACAACACATGGATCCACCAGTGACATTGCATGTTTGTTCTTCTCATGAACCACAGCTAGAGTCATTGCATGTCTGTTATTCTCACAAACCAGAGCTAGTATGATTGCATGTCCGTTCTTTTCACAAACCACATATGGATCCACTAGTGTCATTGCATGTCGGTTCTTCTCATGAACCACATAAGGATCCACCAGTGTCATTCGATGTGTGTTCTTCTCACAAACCACACCCAGTATAATTGGATGTGTGTTCCTCTCATAGTGTACACATGGATCCACCAGTGTCATTGCATTTGTGTTCTTCTCATGAACCACACATGGATCCACCAAGTGTCATTGCATGTGTGTTCTTTCCACAGACGACATATGGATCCACCAGTGTCATTGCATGTGTGTTATTTTCATGAACCACACCCAGTGTCATTGCATGTCTGTTCCTCTCATAAACCACACATGGATCCATCAGTGTGATTGCATGTGTGTTCTTCTCATGAACAACATCTAGAGTCATTGCATGTCTGTTCTTCCAACAAACCACATAAGGATACACTAGTGTCATTGCATGTGTGTTCTTCTCATGAACCACACCAAGTGTAATTGCATGTGTGTTCCTCTCACAGTGTACACATGGATCCACCAATGTCATTGGATGTGTGTTCTTCTCATGAACAAAATCTAGAGTCAACCAGTGTGATTGCATGTTTGTTCTTTTCACAAAGCACATATGGATACACCAGTGTCATTGCATGTGTATTCCTCTCATAAACTACACATGGATCCACCAAGTGTGATTGCATGTCTGTTCTTCTCACAGATCACATAAGGAGCCACTAGTGTCATTGGATGTCAGATCTTCGCACAAACCACACCCAGTGTCATTAGATGTGTGTTCCTCTCACAGTGTACACATGGATCCACCAGTGTCATTTCATGTGTGTTCTTCTCATGAACCACACATGGATCCACCAAGTGTCATTGCATGTGTGTTCTTTCCACAAACCACATATGGATCCACCAGTGTCATTGCATGTGTGTTATTTTCATGAACCACACCCAGCATTGCATGTCTGTTCCTCTCATCAACCACACATCGATCCACCAGTGTCTTTGCATGTGTGTTGTTCTCATGAACAACAGCTAGAGTTACTGCAAGTCTGTTCTTCTCACAAACCACATAAGGATACACTAGTGTCATTGCATGTGTGTTCTTCCCATGAACCACACCCAGTGTCATTGCAAGTGTGTTCCTCTCACAGTGTACACATGGATCCACTAGTGCCATTGGATGTGTGTTCTTCTCATGAACCACATCTAGAGTCATTGCATGTGTGTTCTTCTCACAAACCACACATGGATCCACCAGTGTCATTGCATGTGTGTTCTTCTTATGAACCACAACTAGAGTCATTGCATGTCTGTTATTCTCACAAACCATAGATAGAGTCATTGCATGTCTGTTCTTTTCACAAACCACATATGGATCCACCAGTGTCATTCCATGTCTGTTCTTTTCATGAACCACTCCCAGTGTCATTGCATGTCTGTTCTTTTCACAAACCACATATGGATCCACTAGTGTCATTGCATGTCGGTTCTTCTCATGAACCACATAAGGATCCACCAGTGTCATTGGATGTGTGTTCTTCTCGCAAACCACACCCAGTGTCATTGGATGTGTGTTCCTCTCACAGTGTACACATGGATCCACTAGTGTCATTGGATGTGTGTTCTTTTCATGAACCACACATGGATCCACCAAGTGTAATTACATGTGTGTTCTTCTCATGAACCACACCCAGTGTTATTGCATGTCTGTTCCTCTCATAAACCACACATGGATCCACTAGTGTCGTTGCATGTGTGTTCTTCTCACAAACCACATAAGGATACACCAGTGTCATTGCATGTGTGTTCTTCTCATGAACCACACCGAGTGTCATTGCATGTGTGTTCTTCTCACAAACAAAACATGGATCCACCAGTGTCATTGGATGTGCGTTCTTCTCATGAACCACATATAGAGTCATTGCATGTGTGTTCTTCTCACAAACCACACATGGATCCACCAGTGTCATTGCATGTGTGTTCTTCTAATGAACCACATCTAGAGTCATTGCAAGTCTGTTATTCTCACAGACCACAACTAGAGTGATTGCATGTCTGTTCTTTCCACAAACCACATATGGATCCACCAGTGTCATTGCATGTCGGTTCTTCTCATGAACCACATAAGGATCCACCAGTGTCATTGGATGTGTGTTCTTCTCACAAACCACACCCAGTGTCATTGGATGTGTGTTCCTCTCACAGTGTACACATGGATCCACCAGTGTCATTGCATGTGTGTTCTTCTCATGAACCACACATGGATCCACCAAGTGTCATTGCATGTGTGTTCTTTCCACAAACCACATATGGATCCACCAGTGTCATTGCATGTGTGTTATTTTCATGAACCACACCCAGTGTCATTGCATGTCTGTTCCTCTCATAAACCACACATCGATCCACCGGTGTCATTGCATGTGTGTTGTTCTCATGAACAACAGCTAGAGTTACTGCAAGTCTATTCTTCTCACAAACCACATAAGGATACACCAGTGTAATTGCATGTGTGTTCTTCCCATGAACCACACCCAGTGTCATTGCATGTGTGTTCCTCTCACAGTGTACACATGGATCCACTAGTGTCATTGGATGTGTGTTCTTCTCATGAACCACATCTAGAGTCATTGCATGTGTGTTCTTCTCACAAACCACACATGGATCCACCAGTGTCATTGCATGTGTGTTCTTCTTATGAACCACAACTAGAGTCATTGCATGTCTGTTATTCTCACAAACCATAGCTAGAGTCATTGCATGTCTGTTCTTTTCACAAACCACATATGGATCCACCAGTGTCATTGCATGTCTGTTCTTTTCATGGACAACTCCTAGTGTCATTGCATGTCTATTCTTCTCATAAACCACACATGGATTCACAAGTGGCATTGCATGTCTGTTATTCTCACAAACCACATAAGGATACACCAGTGTCATCGCATGTGTGTTCTTCTCATGAACCACACCAAGTGTGATTGCTTGTGTGTTCCTCTCACTGTGTACACATGGATCCACCAGTGTCATTGGATGTGTGTTCTTCTCATGAAGCACATATGGATCCACCAGTTTCATTGCATGTGTGTTCTTCTCATGAATCACATCTAGAGTCATTGCATGTTTGTTCTTGTGACAAACCACATATGGATCCACCAGTGTCATTGGATGTGTGTTATTTTCATGAACCACACCTAGTGTATTTCATGTGTGTTCTTCTCATAGACCACACATGGATCAACCAGTGTCATTGCATGTGTGTTCTTCTCATGAACCACATCTAGAGTCATTGCATGTCTGTTCTTCTCACAAACCACATATGGATCCACCGGTGTCATTGCATGTCTATTCTTCTCATGAACCACAGCTAGAGTCATTGCATGTATGTTCTTCTCACAAACCACACAAGGATCCACCGGTGTCATTGCATGTCTATTCTTTTTGTGAACCACAACCAATGTCATTGCATGTGTGTTCCTCTCATAAACTACACATGGATCCACCAAGTGTGATTGCATGTCTGTTCTTCTCACAGATCACATAAGGAGCCACCAGTGTCATTGGATGTATGATCTTCTCACAAACTACACCCAGTGTCATTGGATGTGTGTTCCTCTCACAGTGTACACATGGATCCCCCAGTGTAATTTCATGTGTGTTCTTCTCATGAACCACACATGGATCCACCAAGTGTCATTGCATGTGTGTTCTTTCCACAAACCACATATGGATCCACCAGTGTCATTGCATGTGTGTTATTTTCATGAACCACACCCAGTGTCATTGCATGTCTGTTCCTCTCATAAACCACACATGGATCCACCAGTGTCATTGCATGTGTGTTCTTCTCATGAACAACATCTAGAGTCATTGCATGTCTGTTCTTCTCACAAACCACATAAGGATACACCAGTGTCATTGCATGTGTGTTCTTCTCATGAACCACACCCACTGTCATTGCATGTGTGTTCCTCTCACAGTGTACACATGGATCCACCAATGTCATTGGATGTGTGTTCTTCTGATGAACCACAGCTAGAGTCATTGCATGTCTGTTCTTCTCACAAACCACACATGGATCCACCAGGGTCATTGCATGTGTGTTTTTCTCACAAACCACACATGGATCCACCAGTGTCATTGCATGTCTGCTCTATTCATTAACCAAAGTTAGAGTCATTGCATGTCTGTTCTTTTCACAAACCACATATCACCAGTGTCATTGCATGTGTGTTCCTCTCATGAACCACACATGGACCCACGAAGTGTGATCGCATGTCTGTTCTTCTCACAAACCACATATGGATCCACCAGTGTCATTGAATGTGTGTTCTTTTCACAAACCACAACCAGTGTCATTGGATGTGTGTTCCTCTCACAGTGTACACATGGATCCACTAGTGTCATTGTATGTGTGTTCTTATCATGAACCACACATGGATCCACCAAGTGTCATTGCATGTGTGTTCTTTCCACAAACCACATATGGATCCACCAGTGTCATTGCATGTGTGTTATTTTCATGAACCACACCTAGTGTCATTGCATGTCTGTTCCTCTCATAAACCACACATGGATCCACCAGTGTCATTGCATGTGTGTTCTTCTCATGAACAATAGCTAGAGTCATTGCATGTCTGTTCTTCTCACAAACCACATAAGGATACACCAGTGTCACTCCATGTGTGTTCTTCTCATGAACCCCACCCAGTGTCATTGCATGTGTGTTCCTCTCACAGTGTACACATGGATCCACAAGTGTCATTGGATGTGTGGTCTTATCATGAACCACATCTAGAGTCATTGCATGCGTGTTCTTCTCACAAACCACACATGGAGCCACCAGTGTCAATGCATGTGTGTTCTTCTCATGAACAAAAGCTAGAGTCATTGCATGTCAGTTATTCCCACAAACCACAGCTAGAGTGATTGCTTGTCTGTTCTTTTCACAAACCACATATGGATCCACTAGTGTCATTGCATGCATGTTCTTTTCATGAACCACACCTAATGTCATTACATGTCTGTTCTTCTCATAAACCACACATGGATCCACCAGTGTCATTGCATGTGTGTACTTCTCATGAACAACAACTAGAGTCATTGCATGTCTGTTCTTCTCACAAACCACATAAGGATACACCAGTGTCATTGCATGTGTGTTGTTCTCATGAACCACACCCAGTGTCATTGCATGTGTGTTCCTCTCAAAGTGTACACATGGATCCACCAGTGTCATTGGATGTGTGTTCTTCTCATGAACCACATCTAGAGTCATTGCATGTGTGTTCTTCTCACAAACCAAACATGGATCCACCAGTGACATTGCATGTGAGTTCTTCTCATGAACCACAGCTAGAGTCATTTCAAGTCTGTTATTCTCACAAACCACAGCTAGAGTGATTGCATGTCTGTTCTTTTCACAAACCACATATGGATCCACTAGTGTCATTGCATGTCGGTTCTTCTCATGAACCACATAAGGATCCACCAGTTTCAATGGATATGTGTTCTTCTCACAAACCACACCCAATATCATTGGATGTGTGTTCCTCTCACAGTGTACACATGGATCCACCAGTGTCATGGCATGTGTGTTCTTCTCATGAACCACATCTAGAGTCATTGTATGTCTATTATTCTCACCAACCACATAAGGATACAATAGTGTCATTGCATGTGTGTTCTTCTCATGAACCACACCCAATGTCATTGCTTGTGTGTTCCTCTCACAGTGTACACATGGATCCACTAGTGTCATTGGATGTGTGTTCTTCTCATGAACCACATCTAGAGTCAAACAGTGTGATTGCATGTCTGTTCTTTTCACAAAGCACATATGGATACACCATTGTCATTGCATGTGTGTTCCTCTCATAAACTACACATGGATCCACCAAGTGTGATTGCATGTCTGTTCTTCTCACAGATCACATAAGGAGCCACCAGTGTCATTGGATGTATGATCTTCTCACAAACTACACCCAGTGTCATTGGATGTGTGTTCCTCTCACAGTGTACACATGGATCCCCCAGTGTCATTTCATGTGTGTTCTTCTCATGAACCACACATGGATCCACCAAGTGTCATTGCATGTGTGTTCTTTCCACAAACCACATATGGATCCACCAGTGTCATTGCATGTGTGTTATTTTCATGAACCACACCCAGTGTCATTGCATGTATGTTCCTCTCATAAACCACACATGGATCCACCAGTGTCATTGCATGTGTTTTCTTCTCATGAACAACATCTAGAGTCATTGCATGTCTGTTCTTCTCACAAACCACATAAGGATACACCAGTGTCATTGCATGTGTGTTCTTCTCATGAACCACACCCAATGTCATTGCATGTGTGTTCCTCTCACAGTGTACACATGGATCCACCAATGTCATTGGCTGTGTGTTCTTCTCATGAACCACAGCTAGAGTCATTGCATGTCTGTTCTTCTCACAAACCACACATGGATCCACCAGGGTCATTGCATGTGTGTTTTTCTCACAAACCACACATGGATCCACCAGTGTCATTGCATGTCTGCTCTATTCATTAACCAAAGTTAGAGTCATTGCATGTCTGTTCTTTTCACAAACCACATATCACCAGTGTCATTGCATGTGTGTTCCTCTCATGAACCACACATGGACCCACGAAGTGTGATCGCATGTCTGTTCTTCTCACAAACCACATATGGATCCACCAGTGTCATTGAATGTGTGTTCTTTTCACAAACCACACCCAGTGTCATTGGATGTGTGTTCCTCTCACAGTGTACACATGGATCCACTAGTGTCATTGTATGTGTGTTCTTATCATGAACCACACATGGATCCACCAAGTGTCATTGCATGTGTGTTCTTTCCACAAACCACATATGGATCCACCAGTGTCATTGCATGTGTGTTATTTTCATGAACCACACCTAGTGTCATTGCATGTATGTTCCTCTCATAAACCACACATGGATCCACCAGTGTCATTGCATGTGTGTTCTTCTCATGAACAATAGCTAGAGTCATTGCATGTCTGTTCTTCTCACAAACCACATAAGGATACACCAGTGTCATTGGATGTGTGTTCTTCTCATGAACCCCACCCAGTGTCATTGCATGTGTGTTCCTCTCACAGTGTACACATGGATCCACCAGTGTCATTGGATGTGTGGTCTTATCATGAACCACATCTAGAGTCATTGCATGTGTGTTCTTCTCACAAACCACACATGGATCCACCAGTGTCATTGCATGTGTGTTCTTCTCATGAACAAAAGCTAGAGTCATTGCATGTCTGTTATTCTCACAAACCACAGCTAGAGTGATTGCATGTCTGTTCTTTTCACAAACCACATATGGATCCACTAGTGTCATTGCATGCATGTTCTTTTCATGAACCACACCCAGTGTCATTACATGTCTGTTCTTCTCATAAACCACACATGGATCCACCAGTGTCATTGCATGTGTGTTCTTCTCATGAACCACATCTAGAGTCATTGTGTGTCTGTTATTCTCACCAACCACATAAGGATACAATAGTGTCATTGCATGTGGTGTTCTTCTCATGAACCACACCCACTGTCATTGCTTGTGTGTTCCTCTCACAGTGTACACATGGATCCACCAGTGTCATTGGATGTGTGTTCTTCTCATGAACCACATCTAGAGTCAACCAGTGTGATTGCATGTCTGTTCTTTTCACAAAGCACATATGGATACACCAGTGTCATTGCATGTGTGTTCCTCTCATAAAAAACGCATGGATCCACCAAGTGTGATTGCATGTCTATTCTTCTCACAGATCACATAAGGAGCCACCAGTGTCATTGGATGTCTGATCTTCTCACAAACTACACCCAGTGTCATTGGATGTGTGTTCCTCTCACAGTGTACACATGGATCCACCAGTGTCATTTCATGTGTGTTCTTCTCATGAACCACACATGGATCCACCAGTGTCATGGCATGTGTGTTCTTCTCATGAACCACATCTAGAGTCATTGTGTGTCTGTTATTCTCACCAACCACATAAGGATACAATAGTGTCATTGCATGTGTGTTCTTCTCATGAACCACACCCAATGTCATTGCTTGTGTGTTCCTCTCACAGTGTACACATGGATCCACTAGTGTCATTGGATGTGTGTTCTTCTCATGAACCACATCTAGAGTCAAACAGTGTGATTGCATGTCTGTTCTTTTCACAAAGCACATATGGATACACCATCGTCATTGCATGTGTGTTCCTCTCATAAACTACACATGGATCCACCAAGTGTGATTGCATGTCTGTTCTTCTCACAGATCACATAAGGAGCCACCTGTGTCATTGGATGTATGATCTTCTCACAAACTACACCCAGTGTCATTGGATGTGTGTTCCTCTCACAGTGTACACATGGATCCCCTAGTGTCATTTCATGTGTGTTCTTCTCATGAACCACACATGGATCCACCAAGTGTCATTGCATGTGTGTTCTTTCCACAAACTACATATGGATCCACCAGTGTCATTGCATGTGTGTTATTTTCATGAACCACACCCAGTGTCATTGCATGTATGTTCCTCTCATAAACCACACATGGATCCACCAGTGTCATTGCATGTGTTTTCTTCTCAGGAATAACATCTAGAGTCATTGCATGTCTGTTCTTCTCACAAACCACATAAGGATACACCAGCGTCATTGCATGTGTGTTCTTCTCATGAACCACACCCAATGTCATTGCATGTGTGTTCCTCTCACAGTGTACACATGGATCCACCAATGTCATTGGCTGTGTGTTCTTCTGATGAACCACAGCTAGAGTCATTGCATGTCTGTTCTTCTCACAAACCACACATGGATCCACCAGGGTCATTGCATGTGTGTTTTTCTCACAAACCACACATGGATCCACCAGTGTCATTGCATGTCTGCTCTATTCATTAACCAAAGTTACAGTCATTGCATGTCTGTTCTTTTCACAAACCACATATCACCAGTGTCATTGCATGTGTGTTCCTCTCATGAACCACACATGGACCCACGAAGTGTGATCGCATGTCTGTTCTTCTCACAAACCACATATGGATCCACCAGTGTCATTGAATGTGTGTTCTTTTCACAAACCACAACCAGTGTCATTGGATGTGTGTTCCTCTCACAGTGTACACATGGATCCACTAGTGTCATTGTATGTGTGTTCTTATCATGAACCCCACATGGATCCACCAAGTGTCATTGCATGTGTGTTCTTTCCACAAACCACATATGGATCCACCAGTGTCATTGCATGTGTGTTATTTTCATGAACCACACCTAGTGTCATTGCATGTATGTTCCTCTCATAAACCACACATGGATCCACCTGTGTCATTGCATGTGTGTTCTTATCATGAACAATAGCTAGAGTCATTGCATGTCTGTTCTTCTCACAAACCACATAAGGATACACTAGTGTCACTCCATGTGTGTTCTTCTCATGAACCCCACCCAGTGTCATTGCATGTGTGTTCCTCTCACAGTGTACACATGGATCCACAAGTGTCATTGGATGTGTGGTCTTATCATGAACCACATCTAGAGTCATTGCATGCGTGTTCTTCTCACAAACCACACATGGAGCCACCAGTGTCAATGCATGTGTGTTCTTCTCATGAACAAAAGCTAGAGTCATTGCATGTCAGTTATTCCCACAAACCACAGCTAGAGTGATTGCTTGTCTGTTCTTTTCACAAACCACATATGGATCCACTAGTGTCATTGCATGCATGTTCTTTTCATGAACCACACCTAATGTCATTACATGTCTGTTCTTCTCATAAACCACACATGGATCCACCAGTGTCATTGCATGTGTGTACTTCTCATGAACAACAACTAGAGTCATTGCATGTCTGTTCTTCTCACAAACCACATAAGGATACACCAGTGTCATTGCATGTGTGTTGTTCTCATGAACCACACCCAGTGTCATTGCATGTGTGTTCCTCTCAAAGTGTACACATGGATCCACCAGTGTCATTGGATGTGTGTTCTTCTCATGAACCACATCTAGAGTCATTGCATGTGTGTTCTTCTCACAAACCAAACATGGATCCACCAGTGACATTGCATGTGAGTTCTTCTCATGAACCACAACTAGAGTCATTTCAAGTCTGTTATTCTCACAAACCACAACTAGAGTGATTGCATGTCTGTTCTTTTCACAAACCACATATGGATCCACTAGTGTCATTGCATGTCGGTTCTTCTCATGAACCACATAAGGATCCACCAGTTTCAATGGATATGTGTTCTTCTCACAAACCACACCCAATATCATTGGATGTGTGTTCCTCTCACAGTGTACACATGGATCCACCAGTGTCATGGCATGTGTGTTCTTCTCATGAACCACATCTAGAGTCATTGTATGTCTGTTATTCTCACCAACCACATAAGGATACAATAGTGTCATTGCATGTGTGTTCTTCTCATGAACCACACCCAATGTCATTGCTTGTGTGTTCCTCTCACAGTGTACACATGGATCCACTAGTGTCATTGGATGTGTGTTCTTCTCATGAACCACATCTAGAGTCAAACAGTGTGATTGCATGTCTGTTCTTTTCACAAAGCACATATGGATACACCATTGTCATTGCATGTGTGTTCCTCTCATAAACTACACATGGATCCACCAAGTGTGATTGCATGTCTGTTCTTCTCACAGATCACATAAGGAGCCACCAGTGTCATTGGATGTATGATCTTCTCACAAACTACACCCAGTGTCATTGGATGTGTGTTCCTCTCACAGTGTACACATGGATCCCCTAGTGTCATTTCATGTGTGTTCTTCTCATGAACCACACATGGATCCACCAAGTGTCATTGCATGTGTGTTCTTTCCACAAACCACATATGGATCCACCAGTGTCATTGCATGTGTGTTATTTTCATGAACCACACCCAGTGTCATGGCATGTATGTTCCTCTCATAAACCACACATGGATCCACCAGTGTCATTGCATGTGTTTTCTTCTCATGAACAACATCTAGAGTCATTGCATGTCTGTTCTTCTCACAAACCACATAAGGATACACCAGTGTCATTGCATGTGTGTTCTTCTCATGAACCACACCCAATGTCATTGCATGTGTGTTCCTCTCACAGTGTACACATGGATCCACCAATGTCATTGGCTGTGTGTTCTTCTCATGAACCACAGCTAGAGTCATTGCATGTCTGTTCTTCTCACAAACCACACATGGATCCACCAGGGTCATTGCATGTGTGTTTTTCTCACAAACCACACATGGATCCACCAGTGTCATTGCATGTCTGCTCTATTCATTAACCAAAGTTAGAGTCATTGCATGTCTGTTCTTTTCACAAACCACATATCACCAGTGTCATTGCATGTGTGTTCCTCTCATGAACCACACATGGACCCACGAAGTGTGATCGCATGTCTGTTCTTCTCACAAACCACATATCGATCCACCAGTGTCATTGAATGTGTGTTCTTTTCACAAACCACACCCAGTGTCATTGGATGTGTGTTCCTCTCACAGTGTACACATGGATCCACTAGTGTCATTGTATGTGTGTTCTTATCATGAACCACACATGGATCCACCAAGTGTCATTGCATGTGTGTTCTTTCCTCAAACCACATATGGATCCACCAGTGTCATTGCATGTGTGTTATTTTCATGAACCACACCTAGTGTCATTGCATGTATGTTCCTCTCATAAACCACACATGGATCCACCAGTGTCATTGCATGTGTGTTCTTCTCATGAACAATAGCTAGAGTCATTGCATGTCTGTTGTTCTCACAAACCACATAAGGATACACCAGTGTCATTCCATGTGTGTTCTTCTCATGAACCCCACCCAGTGTCATTGCATGTGTGTTCCTCTCACAGTGTACACATGGATCCACCAGTGTCATTGGATGTGTGGTCTTATCATGAACCACATCTAGAGTCATTGCATGTGTGTTCTTCTCACAAACCACACATGGATCCACCAGTGTCATTGCATGTGTGTTCTTCTCATGAACAAAAGCTAGAGTGATTGCATGTCTGTTATTCTCACAAACCACAGCTAGAGTGATTGCATGTCTGTTCTTTTCACAAACCACATATGGATCCACTAGTGTCATTGCATGCATGTTCTTTTCATGAACCACACCCAGTGTCATTACATGTCTGTTCTTCTCATAAACCACACATGGATCCACCAGTGTCATTGCATGTGTGTTCTTCTCATGAACCACATCTAGAGTCATTGTGTGTCTGTTATTCTCACCAACCACATAAGGATACAATAGTGTCATTGCATGTGGTGTTCTTCTCATGAACCACACCCACTGTCATTGCTTGTGTGTTCCTCTCACAGTGTACACATGGATCCACCAGTGTCATTGGATGTGTGTTCTTCTCATGAACCACATCTAGAGTCAACCAGTGTGATTGCATGTCTGTTCTTTTCACAAAGCACATATGGATACACCAGTGTCATTGCATGTGTGTTCCTCTCATAAAAAACGCATGGATCCACCAAGTGTGATTGCATGTCTATTCTTCTCACAGATCACATAAGGAGCCACCAGTGTCATTGGATGTCTGATCTTCTCACAAACTACACCCAGTGTCATTGGATGTGTGTTCCTCTCACAGTGTACACATGGATCCACCAATGTCATTTCATGTGTGTTCTTCTCATGAACCACACATGGATCCACCAGTGTCATGGCATGTGTGTTCTTCTCATGAACCACATCTAGAGTCATTGTGTGTCTGTTATTCTCACCAACCACATAAGGATACAATAGTGTCATTGCATGTGTGTTCTTCTCATGAACCACACCCAATGTCATTGCTTGTGTGTTCCTCTCACAGTGTACACATGGATCCACTAGTGTCATTGGATGTGTGTTCTTCTCATGAACCACATCTAGAGTCAAACAGTGTGATTGCATGTCTGTTCTTTTCACAAAGCACATATGGATACACCATTGTCATTGCATGTGTGTTCCTCTCATAAACTACACATGGATCCACCAAGTGTGATTGCATGTCTGTTCTTCTCACAGATCACATAAGGAGCCACCAGTGTCATTGGATGTATGATCTTCTCACAAACTACACCCAGTGTCATTGGATGTGTGTTCCTCTCACAGTGTACACATGGATCCCCCAGTGTCATTTCATGTGTGTTCTTCTCATGAACCACACATGGATCCACCAAGTGTCATTGCATGTGTGTTCTTTCCACAAACTACATATGGATCCACCAGTGTCATTGCATGTGTGTTATTTTCATGAACCACACCCAGTGTCATTGCATGTATGTTCCTCTCATAAACCACACATGGATCCACCAGTGTCATTGCATGTGTTTTCTTCTCATGAATAACATCTAGAGTCATTGCATGTCTGTTCTTCTCACAAACCACATAAGGATACACCAGCATCATTGCATGTGTGTTCTTCTCATGAACCACACCCAATGTCATTGCATGTGTGTTCCTCTCACAGTGTACACATGGATCCACCAATGTCATTGGCTGTGTGTTCTTCTGATGAACCACAGCTAGAGTCATTGCATGTCTGTTCTTCTCACAAACCACACATGGATCCACCAGGGTCATTGCATGTGTGTTTTTCTCACAAACCACACATGGATCCACCAGTGTCATTGCATGTCTGCTCTATTCATTAACCAAAGTTAGAGTCATTGCATGTCTGTTCTTTTCACAAACCACATATCACCAGTGTCATTGCATGTGTGTTCCTCTCATGAACCACACATGGACCCACGAAGTGTGATCGCATGTCTGTTCTTCTCACAAACCACATATGGATCCACCAGTGTCATTGAATGTGTGTTCTTTTCACAAACCACACCCAGTGTTATTGGATGTGTGTTCCTCTCACAGTGTACACATGGATCCACTAGTGTCATTGTATGTGTGTTCTTATCATGAACCACACATGGATCCACCAAGTGTCAGTGCATGTGTGTTCTTTCCACAAACCACATATGGATCCACCAGTGTCATTGCATGTGTGTTATTTTCATGAACCACACCTAGTGTCATTGCATGTATGTTCCTTTCATAAACCACACATGGATCCACCAGTGTCATTGCATGTGTGTTCTTCTCATGAACAATATCTAGAGTCATTGCATGTCTGTTCTTCTCACAAACCACATAAGGATACACCAGTGTCATTCCATGTGTGTTCTTCTCATGAACCCCACCCAGTGTCATTGCATGTGTGTTCCTCTCACAGTGTACACATGGATCCACCAGTGTCATTGGATGTGTGGTCTTATCATGAACCACATCTAGAGTCATTGCATGTGTGTTCTTCTCACAAACCACACATGGATCCACCAGTGTCATTGCATGTGTGTTCTTCTCATGAACAAAAGCTAGAGTCATTGCATGTCTGTTATTCTCACAAACCACAGCTAGAGTGATTGCATGTCTGTTCTTTTCACAAACCACATATGGATCCACTAGTGTCATTGCATGCATGTTCTTTTCATGAACCACACCCAGTGTCATTACATGTCTGTTCTTCTCATAAACCACACATGGATCCACCAGTGTCATTGCATGTGTGTTCTTCTCATGAACCACATCTAGAGTCATTGTGTGTCTGTTATTCTCACCAACCACATAAGGATACAATAGTGTCATTGCATGTGTGTTCTTCTCATGAACCACACCCACTGTCATTGCTTGTGTGTTCCTCTCACAGTGTACACATGGATCCACCAGTGTCATTGGATGTGTGTTCTTCTCATGAACCACATCTAGAGTCAACCAGTGTGATTGCATGTCTGTTCTTTTCACAAAGCACATATGGATACACCAGTGTCATTGCATGTGTGTTCCTCTCATAAACTACGCATGGATCCACCAAGTGTGATTGCATGTCTATTCTTCTCACAGATCACATAAGGAGCCACCAGTGTCATTGGATGTCTGATCTTCTCACAAACCACACCCAATGTCATTGGATGTGTGTTCCTCTCACAGTGTACACATGGATCCACCAGTGTCATTTCATGTGTGTTCTTGTCATGAACCACACATGGATCCACCAAGTGTCATTACATGTGTGTTCTTTCCACAAACCACATATGGATCCACCAGTGTCATTGCATGTGTGTTATTTTCATGAACCACACCAGTGTCACTGCATGTATGTTCCTCTCATAAACCACACATGGATCCACCAGTGTCATTGCATGTGTGTACTTCTCATGAACAACACCTAGAGTCATTGCATGTCTATTCTTCTCACAAACCACATAAGGATACACCAGTGTCATTGCATGTGTGTTCTTCTCATGAACCACACCCAGTGTCATTGCATGTGTGTTCCTCTCACAGTGTACACATGGATCCACAAGTGTCATTGGATGTGTGTTCTTCTCATGAACCACATCTAGAGTCATTGCATGTGTGTTCTTCTCACAAACCACACATGGATCCACCAGTGATATTGCATGTGTGTTCTTCTCATGAACCACAGCTAGAGTCATTGCATGTTTGTTATTCTCACACACCACAGCTAGAGTGATTGCATGTCTGTTCTTTTCACAAACCACATATGGATCCACTAGTGTCATTGCATGTCGGTTCTTCTCATGAACCACATAAGGATCCACCAGTGTCATTGGATGTGTGTTCTTCTCACAAACCATACCCAATATCATTGGATGTGTGTTCCTCTCAAAGTGTACACATGGATCCACCAGTGTCATTGGATGTGTGTTCTTCTCATGAACCACACATGGATCCACCAAGTGTAATTGCATGTGTGTTCTTCTCATGAACCACACCAGTGTCATTGCGTGTCTGTTCCTCACATAAACACACATGGATCCACTAGTTTCATTGCATGTGTGTTCTTCTCACAAACCACATAAGGATACACCAGTGTCATTGGATGTGTGTTCTTCTCATGAACCACACCCAGTGTCATTGCATGTGTGTTCCTTTCACAGTGTACACATGGATCCACAAGTGTCATTGGATGTGTGTTCTTCTCATCAACCACATATAGAGTCATTGCATGTGTGTTTTCTCACAAACCACACATGGATCCACCAGTGTCATTACATGTGTGTTCTTCTAATGAACCACATCTAGAGTCATTGCAAGTCTGTTATTCTCACAAACCACATCTAGAGTGATTGCATGTCTCTTCTTTTCACAAACCACATATGGATCCACCAGTGTCATTACATGTCGGTTCTTCTCATGAACCACATAAGGATCCACCGGTGTCATTGGATGTGTGTTCTTCTCACAAACCACACCAAGTGTCATTGGATGTGTGTTCCTCTCATAGTGTACACATGGATCCACCAGTGTCATTGCATGTGTGTTCTTCTCATGAACCACACATGGATACTCTAAGTGTCATTGCATGTGTGTTCTTTTCACAAACCACATATGGATCCCCCAGTGTCATTGCATGTGTGTTATTTTCATGAACCACACCCAGTGTCATTGCATGTCTGTTCCTCTGATAAACCACACATGGATCCACCAGTGTCATTGCATGTGTGTTCTTCTCATGAACAATAGCTAGAGTCATTGCATGTATGTTCTCCTCACAAACCACATAAGGATACACCAGTGTCATTGAATGTGTGTTCTTCCCATGAACCACACCCAGTGTCATTGCATGTGTGTTCCTCTCATAGTGTACACACGGATCCACCAGTGTCATTGGATGTGTGTTCTTCTCATGAACCACATCTAGAGTCATTGCATGTGTGTTATTCTCACAAACCACACATGGATCCACGAGTGTCATTGCATGTGTGTTCTTCTTATGAACCATAGCTAGAGTCATTGCATGTCTGTTATTCTCACAAACTACAGCTAGAGTGATTGATGTCTGTTCTTTTCACAAACCTCATATGGATCCACCAGTGTCATTGCATGTCGGTTTTTTCATGAACCACACCCACTGTCATTGCATGTATGTTCCTCTCATAAACCACACATGGATCCACCAGTGTTATTACATGTGTGTTCTTCTCATGAACCACATCTAGAGTCATTGCATGTCTGTTCTTCTCACAAACCATATAAGGATCCACCAGTGTCATTGGATGTGTGTTCTTTTCATGAACCACAACTAGTGTCATTACATGTGTGTTCTTCTCATAGACGACACATGGATCCACTAGTGTCATTACATGTGTGTTCTTCTCATGAACCACATCTAGAGTCATTGCATGTCTGTTCTTCTCACAAACCACACATGGATCCATCAGTGTCATTGCATGTCTGTTCTTCTCATGAACCACAACTAGAGTCATTGCATGTCTGTTCTTCTCACAAACCACACAAGGATCCACCGGTGTCATTGCATGTCTGTTCTTTTAATGAACCACAGCTAGTGTCATTGCATGTGTGTTCTTCTCACAAACCACACATGGATCCACTAGTGTCATTGCATGTCTACTCTTTTCATTAACCATAGTTAGATTCATTGCATGTGTGTTCTTTTCACAAACCACATATCACCAGTGTCATTGCATGTGTGTTCTTCTCATGAACCACACCAGTGTCATTGCGTGTCTGTTCCTCTCATAAACACACATGGATCCACTAGTGTCATTGCATGTGTGTTCTTCTCACAAACCACATAAGGATACACCAGTGTCATTGGATGTGTGTTCTTCTCATGAACCACACCCATTGTCATTGCATGTGTGTTCCTTTCACAGTGTACACATGGATCCATAAGTGTCATTGGATGTGTATTCTTCTCATGAACCACATATAGAGTCATTGCATATGTGTTCTTCTCACAAACCACACATGGATCCACCAGTGTCATTACATGTGTGTTCTTCTAATGAACCACATCTAGAGTCATTGCAAGTCTGTTATTCTCACAAACCACATCTAGAGTGATTGCATGTCTCTTCTTTTCACAAACCACATATGGATCCACCAGTGTCATTGCATGTCGGTTCTTCTCATGAACCACATAAGGATCCACCAGTGTCATTGGATGTGTGTTCTTCTCACAAACCACACAAAGTGTCATTGGATGTGTGTTCCTCTCATAGTGTACACATGGATCCACCAGTGTCATTGCATGTGTGTTCTTCTCATCAACCACACATGGATCCTCCAAGTGTCATTGCATGTGTGTTCTTTTCACAAACCACATATGGATCCCCCAGTGTCATTGCATGTGTGTTATTTTCATGAACCACACCCAGTGTCATTGCATGTCTGTTCCTCTGATAAACCACACATGGATCCACCAGTGTCATTGCATGTGTGTTCTTCTCATGAACAATAGCTAGAGTCATTGCATGTATGTTCTTCTCACAAACCACATAAGGATACACCAGTGTCATTGAATGTGTGTTCTTCCCATGAACCACACCCAGTGTCATTGCATGTGTGTTCCTCTCATAGTGTACACACGGATCCACCAGTGTCATTGGATGTGTGTTCTTCTCATGAACCACATCTAGAGTCATTGCATGTGTGTTATTCTCACAAACCACACATGGATCCACGAGTGTCATTGCATGTGTGTTCTTCTTATGAACCATAGCTAGAGTCATTGCATGTCTGTTATTCTCACAAACTACAGCTAGAGTGATTGCATGTCTGTTCTTTTCACAAACCTCATATGGATCCACCAGTGTCATTGCATGTCTGTTTTTTCATGAACCACACCCACTGTCATTGCATGTATGTTCCTCTCATAAACCACACATGGATCCACCAGTGTTATTACATGTGTGTTCTTCTCATGAACCACATCTAGAGTCATTGCATGTCTGTTCTTCTCACAAACCATATAAGGATCCACCAGTGTCATTGGATGTGTGTTCTTTTCATGAACCACACCTAGTGTCATTACATGTGTGTTCTTCTCATAGACGACACATGGAGCCACTAGTGTCATTACATGTGTGTTCTTCTCATGAACCACATCTAGAGTCATTGCATGTCTGTTCTTCTCACAAACCACACATGGATCCACCAGTGTCATTGCATGTCTGTTCTTCTCATGAACCACAGCTAGAGTCATTGCATGTCTGTTCTTCTCACAAACCACACAAGGATCCACCGGTGTCATTGCATGTCTGTTCTTTTAATGAACCACAACTAGTGTCATTGCATGTGTGTTCTTCTCACAAACCACACATGGATCCACTAGTGCCATTGCATGTCTACTCTTTTCATTAACCATAGTTAGAGTCATTGCATGTGTGTTCTTTTCACAAACCACATATCACCAGTGTCATTGCATGTGTGTTCTTCTCATGAACCACACATGGATCCACCCAGTGTGATTGCATGTCTGTTCTCTTCAGAAACCACATATGGATCCACCAGTGTCATTGCATGTGTGTTCTTTTTACAAACCACATATCACCAATGTCATTCCATATGTGTTCTTTTCATGAACCACACCAGAGTCATTGCATGTGTGTTCCTCTCATAAAGCACACATGGATCCACCAGTGTCATTGCATGTCTGCTCTTTTCATTACCCACAGTTAGAGTCATTGCATGTGTGTTCTTTTCACAAACCACATATCACCGGTGTCATTGCATGTGTGTCATTCTCACAAACAACATAAGGATCCACCAGTGTCATTGGATGTGTGTTCTTTTCATGAACCACATCCGGTGTCATTGCATGTCTGTTCCTCTCACAAACCACACATGGATCCACTAGTGTCATTGCATGTTTGTTCTTTTCATGAACCACAGCCAGTGTCATTGCATGTGTGTTCTTCTCACAAACCACACATGGATCCACCAGTGTCATTGCATGTCTACTCTTTTCATTAACCATAGTTAGAGTCATTGCATGTGTGTTCTTTTCACAAACTACATATCACCAGTGTCATTGCATGTGTGTTCTTCTCATGAACCACACATGGATGTAGGGGTTCGTAGCATGGAAAACAAAATTTTTCTATCGCATACAAACAAACAAGCCAAGATCTATCTACTAGATTGTAGCAACGAGTCGATGGAATAACTCACCCTCGAAGATTCCAAAGTGGTTAACGAGAGCAGATTCTCGTGGGTGATGTAGTCGTACTCTTTCCGATCTCAAGATCGCGTAGACGATCCTTCCGGCGCCACGTTCCGGCAGCGCTCCCGTAGTCGGTCACACGTTCGGCACTCGACGAAGACCTTCCTCTCCCTTGTTCCAGCAGGCAGCGGAGGTTGTAGTACTCTCCTCGCGATTCCGGCAGCACAACGGCGTGGTACCGGAGGTAGAGGGGAAATCCCGCAGGGCTTCGCCTTAAGCCGGTGCGAGTATGGTGGAGCTTATGAGAGAGGATATTAGTGGTCTAGTAATTAGACACACCAATTAGAGGGCTCTAAACCAATTAGAAGGCTCTAAACCAAAATAGCTCTAAACCGGGGTTTAGATCTAGGGTTTAGGTTTAGAGGGTAGGAAACTTGTGTGTCTAGGAGGGGAGCCCTGCCCCTCCTTATATAGGTGGGAGGGCCGGCCAAGGGGAGGGGAGTCCCTCCCCAAGTCGGCCTTGGGAGGCGCCGGCCAAGGGGAGGAATCCCTCCCCAACTCGGCCTCCACCTCCTCCTCTTTCTCCTCTTTCCGAAAACTGGCAGTTTGACTGAAAACTGGCAGTTTGACTTTTTCAATTAGGATTTGAATTAACCCTTTATTTCGGACAGCGAGAATACTAAGTACATGATGCAATCATTCCAACATGTAATGACACATTCATGTACCCCTTCCCCCTCCGGAGTGCCGGACATTCCGGGACCTTCTAGAATGTTCCCGATGAAAACACCGGAACCATTCCCCAACTCCGAAACGGGACTTTCCTTATATGAATCTTATTCTCCGGACCATTCCGGATCACCTCGTGATATCCCGGATCCCATCCGAGACTCCGAACAACATTCGGTCTCTTTCTCATAATACCATAACTACTCAAACAACGTCGAATCCTTAAGTGTGTCTCCCTACGGTTCGTGAATTATGCGGACATGATCGAGACACTTCTCCGAACAATAACCAATAGAGGAATCTGGAAATTCATATGGCTCCCACATATTTCTACGATTACTTTGCGATCGAATGAACCACTTACATACGATACCAATTTCCCTTTGTCTCACGATATGTTACTTATCCGAGGTTATGATCGTCGGTATCTCTGCATACCTAGTTCAGCCTCGTTACTGATAAGTACTCTTTTCTCGTTCCCGTGATATGTGATCCCTTGTGACCCAGTCACATGCTTGCAAGCTAATTGGATGACATTTCACCGAGAGGGCCCAGAGAATATCTATCCGTCATCTGGATGGACAAATCCCACTCTTGATCCATGTGTTTCAACCAATACTTTCCGAACACTCAATGCCACCTTTATAGCCACCCTGTTACGGTGTGGTGTTTGATGATATCAAAGCATCCATCTGGTAAAGGTGATATGCATGATCTCATGGTCAAAGGAATTAGGTTACTATGTATCAGAAAGCATATAGCAATTGAACTATTGAAATGACTTGATCTTTATGCTACGCTTTATCTATAGGAGTATGTCCACCATATCATTCTCCTAATGATATGATCTTGTTGTTGATAACATCTCAATGTTCATGACAAAGAAACCACATCATCAATCAACCAACAAGCTAGTGAAGTATAGAGGCTATACTAGGGACTTCAAATTAAGTTTACAATTCACACAAGTATTAATGTTTCCTGGTTAATACTATTATAGCATGAATGCAAACATTTATCATAAACACAAAGATATAATAATAACTACATTTATTATTGCCTCTAGGGCATATCTCCAACAGTCTCCCACTTGCACTAGAGTCATCTAATCTAGATTACATGGTAATATACCGAACACCCATGGCAGTTTGGTGTTGGTCATGTTTTGCCCTCGGGAGAGGTTTAGTCAACGGATCCGCCACATTCAGATCTGTGTGTACTTTGCAAATCTTTATATCCCCATCCTGGATATGTTCTCGAATAGCGTGAAAACGCAGCTTGATATGCTTCAGCTTCTTGTGTGACCTTGGTTCTTGCGCATTGGATATGGCGCCCATGTTATCACAGTAGATAGACATTGGGTCCAGCGCACTTGGAACCACACCCAGCTCTGTAATGAACTCTTTCATCCATATCGCTTCTTGTGAAGCCTCCGAAGCAGCCATGTATTCTGATTCAGTTGAAGATCTCGCCACAACGCTTTGCTTTGCACTCCTCCAGCTAACTGCTGCACCATTCAAAATAAATACGTATCCAGATTGTGATTTAGAATCATCCGGATCGGTGTTCCAACTAGCATCGGTGTAACCATTAACAACGAGCTGTTCATCACCTCCATAAGAAAGAACCATATCCTTAGTTCTTCTCAAGTACTTAAGGATGTTTTTGACCGCTGTCCAATGATCCACTCCTGGATCACTTTGATATCTGCTAGTTAAACTAACAGCATATGCAATGTCGGGTCTAGTACATAGCATGGCATACATTAGAGATCCTATGGCTGAGGCATAGGGAGTCTTACTCATCCTTTCTCTATCTTCTGCCGATGTCGGACTTTGAGTTTTACTCAAGGTCGTATTGGGCAACATGGGCAAGAACCCTTTCTTGCTTTCTTCCATTCCAAACCTCTTTAGAACTTTGTCCAAATATGTACTTTGTGACAATGATATTTGGCGTTTCGATCTATCTCTATAAATCTTTATGCCTAATATGTAAGCTGCTTCGCCAAGATCCTTCATTGAAAAACTATTATTCAAATATTCTTTGACACTATTAAGAAGGTCTACATCATTCTCAATCAACAATATGTCATCCACATATAGTATTAAGAACGCTACAGAGCTCCCACTCACTTTCTTGTAAATACAAGCTTCTCCATAAGTTTGTATAAAACCAAAACTTTTGATTACCTTATCAAAACGTTGATTCCAACTTCGGGATGCTTGCTTCAATCCATAGATGGACCGTTGAAGCTTGCATACCTTGTTAGCATCTTTAGGATCGACAAAACCTTTGGGTTGTATCATATACAACTCTTCATCAATGTCTCCATTGAGGAATGCTGTTTTGACATCCATCTGCCATATCTCATAATCATAATATGCAGCGATTGCTAACATAATCCTCACAGACTTTAGCTTCGCTACCGGTGAGAAAGTCTCATCGTAGTCAACTCCTTGAATTTGTCGAAACCCTTTTGCGACAAGTCGAGCTTTATAGACAGTAACATTACCATCAGCATCTGTTTTCTTCTTGAAAATCCATTTGTTCTCGACAGCCTTCCGGCCATCCGGTAAGTCCACCAAAGTCCATACTTGGTTTTCGTACATGGATCCAATCTCGGATTTCATGGCTTCTTGCCATTTATTGGAATCTGGGCTCATCATCGCTTCCTCATATGTCTCGGGGTCATCGGTGTTGTCCACCAACATGACATTCATAACGGAATCATACCAATCTGGAGTGGTACGAGTTCTCGTTGACCTCCGAGGCTCTGTAGCAACCTCAACCGAAGTTTCATGATCACTATCATTAGCTTCCTCTCTTATTGGTGCAGGCACCACAGGAACTTCTTCCGGTGCTGCGCTACTCGCAATTTCGAGAGAAGGTTCGACAACCTCGTCGAGTTCTACTTTCCTTCCAGTCACTTCTTTCGAGAGAAATTCCTTCTCTAGAAAGGATCCATTCTTGGCAACAAAGATTTTGCCTTCGGATCTATGATAGAAGGTATACCCAATAGTTTCCTTCGGGTATCCTATGAAGACGCATTTTTCCGCTTTGGGTTCAAGCTTGTCCGGCTGTAACTTCTTTACATAGGCTTCGCATCCCCAAACTTTAAGGAACGACAATTTAGGTTTCTTCCCAAACCATAATTCATACGGTGTCGTTTCAACGGATTTAGATGGTGCCCTATTTAAAGTGAATGCGGCTGTTTCTAATGCATAACCCCAAAATGATAGCGGTAAATCTGTAAGTGACATCATAGAACGAACCATATCTAAGAGAGTTCGATTACGACGTTCAGACACACCATTACGCTGTGGTGTTCCCGGCGGTGTCAACTGCGAAAGTATTCCACATTTCTTCAAATGCTCACCAAACTCGTAACTTAGATATTCACCTCCACGATCAGAACGTAGAAATTTAATCTTCTTGTTACGTTGATTCTCTACCTCACTTTGAAACTCCTTAAACTTCTCGAAAGTTTCGGACTTATGTTTCATGAAATAGATATACCCATATCTACTCAAGTCATCCGTGAAGGTAAGAACATAACGATAACCACCGCGCGATGCTACACTCATTGGACCACACACATCGGTATGTATGATTTCCAATAAGTCCGTAGCTCGCTCCATCATACCAGAAAATGGAGTCTTAGTCATTTTACCCATCAGACATGCTTCGCATATTTCAAGTGATTCAAAATCAAGTGATTCAAGAAGTCCATCGGAATGGAGTTTCTTCATACGCTTCACTCCAATGTGACCAAGACGACAGTGCCACATATAGGTCAAGTTATCGCTTGATTTCAAACGTTTAGCTTCAATGTTATTAATATGTGTATTTCCACTATCGAGATTCAATATGAATAGACCATCTATCAAAGGTGCATGTGCATAAAACATATTACTCATATAAATCGAACAACCATTATTCTTGGATTTAAACAAGTAACCGTCTCGCAATAAACAAGATCCCGATATAATGTTCATGCTCAACGCAGGCACCAAATAACAATTATTTAAGTATAAAACTAATCCCGATGGTAGATGAAGAGGTAGCGTGCCGACCGCGATCACATCAACCTTTGATCCGTTTCCCACGCGCATCGTCACCTCGTTCTTCGCTAGCTTTCGTTTATTCTGCAGCTCCTGTTTCGAGTTACAAATATGAGCAACCGAACCAGTATCAAATACCCAGGCACTACTACGAATACTAGTGAAATACACATCAATAACATGTATATCAGATATACCTTTCTTCTTGATGTTGCCGTTCTTCAAATCCGCCAAGTACTTTGGGCAATTCCACTTCCAGTGACCTTCTCCCTTGCAGTAAAAGCACTCAACATCAGGCTTGGGTCCAGCCTTGGTCCTCTTCGTCGGCATGGTAGCTTTCTTACCACCCTTCTTGAAGTGTCCCTTTTGCTTAGACTTGCCTTTCTTGAATTTGGTGGTCTTATTGACCATCAACACTTGGTGCTCTTTCTTGATCTCCACTTCTGCAGATTTCAACATAGCAAATAGTTCTGGCAACTCTTTGTTCATGTTCTGCATGTTGTAGTTCATCACAAAGTTCTTGTAACTTGGTGGTAGTGATTGGAGGATGCGGTAAACCCCCAAAGTGTTAGGAATCACTATACCCAAACTTTGAAGTTTATTCGCGTGCCCAGACATCTTAAGCACGTGCTCACTAACGGAGCTACCCTCTTCCATCTTGCAGTTAAAGAACTTTTCAGAAGCTTCATAACTTTCAATTGCCGTATGAGTCTCAAAAATTAATTTGAGATCCTCGACAATATCATATGGGTCTGACTCTTCAAACCTTTTCTGAAGCTCCGATTCTAAACCATACAAGATAGCACACTGAACTATGGAGTACTGATTCTTCCGAGCGAGGTAAACATTCTTTACTTCATCGGTAGCATCAGCTGCAGGTGGGTCACCTAGCGGTGCATCCAGCACATAGGTCAAATTACCAGCTGTGAGGACAATCCTCAAATTGCGGAACCAATCCGCGAAGTTGCTTCCATTGTTTTTCAACTTTTCTTTCTCTAGGAACGCATTAAAATTGATGGTAGGGGCTGCCATTGATCTACAACATATTTGCAATAGTTTAGACTAAGTTTATGACAAATTGAGTTCAAATTAATTAATGAAATTAAACTAGGTGAACTCCCACTCAAAACAACATCCCTCACATTGTTTTAGTGATCACATGAACCAAATCCACTACATCAACACCGATCATCACGAGAGTTGATATAGTTTCAATGGCGAACAATCATCATGTTCATCATATCTACTATATGATTCATGCTTTACCTTTCGGCGATCCGTGTTCCTGAGGCCATGTCTGTACATGCTAGGCTCGTCAAGATCAAACCTTAGCTACCGCATAAGCAAATCTGGCTTGCTTACGTTGTATTTACCCGTGGAATCAAAGACACCCGATCATCACGTGGTGCTTCGAAGCAACAAGTTTTAGCAACGGTGCTAACTAAGGGCGAACACTTTAGAACTTGAAATTTATGTGCATGAGGGATCATCTTATAATGCTACCGTCGTCTACTAAGCAATACAAGATGCATAAAGGATTAACATCACATGCAATTCATAATATGTGATATGATATGGCCTTTCTTCTTTGTGCTTCCGATCTCCATCTTCAAGCACGAACATGATCTCCATCATCACCGGCGTAGCATCAAGGTCAATGACGCTTCTTCATGGTTGTCGTCCACCAGCTTCAACTATTACAACTATTTTGAATAGACACGCAGGTCTTAACAGAAATTAAAGACAACCATATGGCTCCTGCCGGTTGCCAACTTACAATAAGGAACATTGCATACATCAAATATAATCACAATCATGGCCATATCACATCACTGCACACCCCTGCAAAACAAAGTTAGACGCTTCTACTTTCTTTGCATATTTTACGTGGTTTGGGGCTTTCCATAAGTGTCGTTCTAACCTACGAACAAGAACCACAACATTGATACTAGCATTGTTGATTACCCGTTGTAAATTGGATCTTTACTATGCTAGGAGAAACAGGCACCCGCAAAGCCACTTATGCAATACGAGTTGCATGTCAAGCGTGGAGCAAGTCTCATGAACGATGTCATGTAAGGTTAGCCCGGGCCGCTTCATCCCAACATACCGCAAGATGCAAAGTACACAAAAAGCAATCTACAATAAAAGCATCAACGCCCACAATGACCATTGTGTTCTACTCGCGCAACAGATCTACATATAGACACGGCTCTGATACCACTGTAGGGGTTCGTAGCATGGAAAACAAAATTTTTCTATCGCATACAAACAAACAAGCCAAGATCTATCTACTAGATTGTAGCAACGAGTCGATGGAATAACTCACCCTCGAAGATTCCAAAGTGGTTAACGAGAGCAGATTCTCGTGGGTGATGTAGTCGTACTCTTTCCGATCTCAAGATCGCGTAGACGATCCTTCCGGCGCCACGTTCCGGCAGCGCTCCCGTAGTCGGTCACACGTTCGGCACTCGACGAAGACCTTCCTCTCCCTTGTTCCAGCAGGCAGCGGAGGTTGTAGTACTCTCCTCGCGATTCCGGCAGCACAACGGCGTGGTACCGGAGGTAGAGGGGAAATCCCGCAGGGCTTCGCCTTAAGCCGGTGCGAGTATGGTGGAGCTTATGAGAGAGGATATTAGTGGTCTAGTAATTAGACACACCAATTAGAGGGCTCTAAACCAATTAGAAGGCTCTAAACCAAAATAGCTCTAAACCGGGGTTTAGATCTAGGGTTTAGGTTTAGAGGGTAGGAAACTTGTGTGTCTAGGAGGGGAGCCCTGCCCCTCCTTATATAGGTGGGAGGGCCGGCCAAGGGGAGGGGAGTCCCTCCCCAAGTCGGCCTTGGGAGGCGCCGGCCAAGGGGAGGAATCCCTCCCCAACTCGGCCTCCACCTCCTCCTCTTTCTCCTCTTTCCGAAAACTGGCAGTTTGACTGAAAACTGGCAGTTTGACTTTTTCAATTAGGATTTGAATTAACCCTTTATTTCGGACAGCGAGAATACTAAGTACATGATGCAATCATTCCAACATGTAATGACACATTCATGTACCCCTTCCCCCTCCGGAGTGCCGGACATTCCGGGACCTTCTAGAATGTTCCCGATGAAAACACCGGAACCATTCCCCAACTCCGAAACGGGACTTTCCTTATATGAATCTTATTCTCCGGACCATTCCGGATCACCTCGTGATATCCCGGATCCCATCCGAGACTCCGAACAACATTCGGTCTCTTTCTCATAATACCATAACTACTCAAACAACGTCGAATCCTTAAGTGTGTCTCCCTACGGTTCGTGAATTATGCGGACATGATCGAGACACTTCTCCGAACAATAACCAATAGAGGAATCTGGAAATTCATATGGCTCCCACATATTTCTACGATTACTTTGCGATCGAATGAACCACTTACATACGATACCAATTTCCCTTTGTCTCACGATATGTTACTTATCCGAGGTTATGATCGTCGGTATCTCTGCATACCTAGTTCAGCCTCGTTACTGATAAGTACTCTTTTCTCGTTCCCGTGATATGTGATCCCTTGTGACCCAGTCACATGCTTGCAAGCTAATTGGATGACATTTCACCGAGAGGGCCCAGAGAATATCTATCCGTCATCTGGATGGACAAATCCCACTCTTGATCCATGTGTTTCAACCAATACTTTCCGAACACTCAATGCCACCTTTATAGCCACCCTGTTACGGTGTGGTGTTTGATGATATCAAAGCATCCATCTGGTAAAGGTGATATGCATGATCTCATGGTCAAAGGAATTAGGTTACTATGTATCAGAAAGCATATAGCAATTGAACTATTGAAATGACTTGATCTTTATGCTACGCTTTATCTATAGGAGTATGTCCACCATATCATTCTCCTAATGATATGATCTTGTTGTTGATAACATCTCAATGTTCATGACAAAGAAACCACATCATCAATCAACCAACAAGCTAGTGAAGTATAGAGGCTATACTAGGGACTTCAAATTAAGTTTACAATTCACACAAGTATTAATGTTTCCTGGTTAATACTATTATAGCATGAATGCAAACATTTATCATAAACACAAAGATATAATAATAACTACATTTATTATTGCCTCTAGGGCATATCTCCAACAATGGATCCACCCAGTGTGATTGCATGTCTGTTCTTTTCAGAAACCACATATGGATCCACCAGTGTCATTGCATGTGTGTTCTTTTCACAAACCACATATCACCAATGTCATTCCATGTGTGTTCTTTTCATGAACCACACCCAGAGTCATTGCATGTGTGTTCCTCTCATAAACCATACATGGATCCACCAGTGTCATTGCATGTCTGCTCTTTTCATTAACCACAGTTAGAGTCATTGCATGTGTGTTCTTTTCACAAACCACATATCACCGGTGTCATTGCATGTGTGTTATGCTCACAAACAACATAAGAATCCACCAGTGTCATTGGATGTGTGTTCTTTTCATGAACCTCACCCGGTGTCATTGCATGTCTGTTCCTCTCACAAACCACACACGGATCCACTAGTATCATTGCATGTTTGTTCTTTTCATGAACCACAACCAGTGTCATTGCATGTGTGTTCTTCTCACAAACTACACATGGATCCACCAGTGTCATTGCATGTATGCTCTTTTCATGAACCATAGTTAGAGTCATTGTAGGTCTATTCTTTTCAGAAACCACATATGGATCTACCAGTGCCATTGCATGTGTGTTCCTCTCATAAACCATAGATGGATCCACCAAGTGTGATTGCATGTCTGTTCTTCTCACAAACCACATAAGCATCCACCAGTGTCATTGGATGTGTGTTGTTCTCACAAACCACACCCAATGTCATTGGATGTGTGTTCCTCTCATAGTGTACACATGGATCCACCAGTGTCATTGCATGTGTGTTCTTCTCATGAACCACACATGGATCCACCAAGTGTCATTGCATGTGTGTTCTTTCCACAAACCACATATGGATCCACCAGTGTCATTGCATGTGTGTTATTTTCTTGAACCACACCCAGTGTCATTGCATGTCTATTCCTCTTATAAAGAACACATGGATCCACCAGTGTCATTGCATGTGTGTTCTTCTCATGAACAATAGCTAGAGTCATTGCATGTATGTTCTTCTCACAAACCACATAAGGATACACCAGTGTCATTGCATGTGTATTCTTCCCATGAACCACACCCAGTGTCATTGCATGTGTGTTCCTCTCATAGTGTACAAATGGATCCACTAGTGTCATTGGATGTGTGTTCTTCTCATGAACCACATCTAGAGTCATTGCATGTGTGTTCTTCTCACAAACCACACATGGATCCACCAGTGTCATTGCATGTGTGTTCTTCTTATGAACCATAGCTAGAGTCATTGCATGTTTGTTATTCTCACAAACCACAGCTAGAGTGATTGCATGTCTGTTCTTTTCACAAACCTCCTATGGATCCACTAGTGTCATTGCATGTCTGTTCTTTTCATGAACCACAACCAGTGTCATTGCATGTTTGTTCTTCTCATAAACCACACATGGATCCACCAGTGCCATTGCATGTCTGTTATTCTCACAAACCAAATAAGGATACACCGGTGTCATTGCATGTGTGTTCTTCTCATGAACCACACCCAGTGTTATTGCATGTGTGTTCCTCTCACAGTGTACACATGGATCCACCAGTGTCATTGGATGTGTGTCCTTCTCATGAACCACATATAGAGTCAACCAGTGTGATTGCATGTCTGTTCTTTTCACAAACCACATATGGATCCACAAGTGTCATTGCATGTCTCATCTTTTCATGAACCACACCCAGTGTCATTACATGTATGTTACTCACATAAACCACACATGGATCCACTAGTGTCATTACATGTGTGTTCTTCTCATGAACCACATCTAGAGTCATTGCATGTCTGTTCTTCTCACAAACCACACATGGATCCACGAGTGTCATTGCATGTCTGTTCTTCTCATGAACCACAGCTAGAGTCATTGCATGTCTGTTCTTCTCAAAACACACAAGGATCCACCAGTGTCATTGCATGTCTGTTCTTTTCATGAACCACAACAAGTGTCATTGCTTGTGTGTTCTTCTCATGAACCACATCTAGAGTCACTGCATGTCTGTTCTTCTCACAAACGACACATGGATCCACTAGTGTCATTGCATGTCTGTTCTTCTCATGAACCGCAGCTAGAGTCATTGCATGTCTGTTCTTCTCACAAACCACACAAGGATCCACCGATGTCATTGCATGTCTATTCTTTTCATGAACCATAGCCAGTGTCATTGCATGTGTGTTCTTCTCACAAACCACACATGGATCCACCAGTGTCATTACATGTGTGTTCTTCTAATGAACCACATCTAGAGTCATTGCAAGTCTGTTATTCTCACAAACCACATCTAGAGTGATTGCATGTCTCTTCTTTTCACAAACCACATATGGATCCACCAGTGTCATTGCATGTCGGTTCTTCTCATGAACCACATAAGGATCCACCAGTGTCATTGGATGTGTGTTCTTCTTACAAACCACACCAAGTGTCATTGGATGTGTGTTCCTCTCATAGTGTACACATGGATCCACCAGTGTCATTGCATGTGTGTTCTTCTCATGAACCACACATGGATCCTCCAAGTGTCATTGCATGTGTGTTCTTTTCACAAACCACATATGGATCCCCCAGTGTCATTGCATGTGTGTTATTTTCATGAACCACACCCACTGTCATTGCATGTCTGTTCCTCTGATAAACCACACATGGATCCACTAGTGTCATTGCATGTGTGTTCTTCTCATGAACAATAGCTAGAGTCATTGCATGTATGTTCTTCTCACAAACCACATAAGGATACACCAGTGTCATTGAATGTGTGTTCTTCCCATGAACCACACCCAGTGTCATTGCATGTGTGTTCCTCTCATAGTGTACACACGGATCCACCAGTGTCATTGGATGTGTGTTCTTCTCATGAACCACATCTAGAGTCATTGCATGTGTGTTATTCTCACAAACCACACATGGATCCACGAGTGTCATTGCATGTGTGTTCTTCTTATGAACCATAGCTAGAGTCATTGCATGTCTGTTATTCTCACAAACTACAACTAGAGTGATTGCATGTTTGTTCTTTTCACAAACCTCATATGGATCCACCAGTGTCATTGCATGTCTGTTTTTTCATGAACCACACCCACTGTTATTGCATGTATGTTCCTCTCATAAACCACACATGGATCCACCAGTGTTATTACATGTGTGTTCTTCTCATGAACCACATCTAGAGTCATTGCATGTCTGTTCTTCTCACAAACCATATAAGGATCCACCAGTGTCATTGGATGTGTGTTCTTTTCATGAACCACACCTAGTGTCATTACATGTGTGTTCTTCTCATAGACGACACATGGATCCACTAGTGTCATTACATGTGTGTTCTTCTCATGAACCACATCTAGAGTCATTGCATGTCTGTTCTTCTCACAAACCACACATGGATCCACCAGTGTCATTGCATGTCTGTTCTTCTCATGAACCACAGCTAGAGTCATTGCATGTCTGTTCTTCTCACAAACCACACAAGGATCCACCGGTGTCATTGCATGTCTGTTCTTTTAATGAACCACAGCTAGTGTCATTGCATGTGTGTTCTTCTCACAAACCACACATGGATCCACTAGTGTCATTGCATGTCTACTCTTTTCATTAACCATAGTTAGAGTCATTGCATGTGTGTTCTTTTCACAAACCACATATCACCAGTGTCATTGCATGTGTGTTCTTCTCATGAACCACACATGGATCCACCCAGTGTGATTGCATGTCTGTTCTCTTCAGAAACCACATATGGATCCACCAGTGTCATTGCATGTGTGTTCTTTTTACAAACCACATATCACCAATGTCATTCCATATGTGTTCTTTTCATGAACCACACCAGAGTCATTGCATGTGTGTTCCTCTCATAAAGCTCACATGGATCCACCAGTGTCATTGCATGTCTGCTCTTTTCATTACCCACAGTTAGAGTCATTGCATGTGTGTTCTTTTCACAAACCACATATCATCGGTGTCATTGCATGTGTGTCATTCTCACAAACAACATAAGGATCCACTAGTGTCATTGGATGTGTGTTCTTTTCATGAACCACATCCGGTGTCATTGCATGTCTGTTCCTCTCACAAACCACACATGGATCCACTAGTATCATTGCATGTTTGTTCTTTTCATGAACCACAGCCAGTGTCATTGCATGTGTGTTCTTCTCACAAACCACACATGGATCCACCAGTGTCATTGCATGTCTACTCTTTTCATTAACCATAGTTAGAGTCATTGCATGTGTGTTCTTTTCACAAACTACATATCACCAGTGTCATTGCATGTGTGTTCTTCTCATGAACCACACATGGATCCACCCAGTGTGATTGCATGTCTGTTCTTTTCAGAAACCACATATGGATCCACCAGTGTCATTGCATGTCTGTTCTTTTCACAAACCACATATCACCAATGTCATTCCATGTGTGTTATTTTCATGAACCACACCCAGAGTCATTGCATGTGTGTTCCTCTCATAAACCATACATGGATCCACCAGTGTCATTGCATGTCTGCTCTTTTCATTAACCACAGTTAGAGTCATTGCATGTGTGTTCTTTTCACAAACCACATATCACCGGTGTCATTGCATGTGTGTTATTCTCACAAACAACATAAGGATCCACCAGTGTCATTGGATGTGTGTTCTTTTCATGAACCTCACCCGGTGTCATTGCATGTCTGTTCCTCTCACAAACCACACACGGATCCACTAGTATCATTGCATGTTTGTTCTTTTCATGAACCACAGCCAGTGTCATTGCATGTGTGTTCTTCTCACAAACTACACATGGATCCACCAGTGTCATTGCATGTATGCTCTTTTCATGAACCATAGTTAGAGTCATTGTAGGTCTATTCTTTTCAGAAACCACATATGGATCTACCAGTGCCATTGCATGTGTGTTCCTCTCATAAACCATAGATGGATCCACCAAGTGTGATTGCATGTCTGTTCTTCTCACAAACCACATAAGCATCCACCAGTGTCATTGGATGTGTGTTGTTCTCACAAACCACACCCAATGTCATTGGATGTGTGTTCCTCTCATAGTGTACACATGGATCCACCAGTGTCATTGCATGTGTGTTCTTCTCATGAACCACACATGGATCCACCAAGTGTCATTGCATGTGTGTTCTTTCCACAAACCACATATGGATCCACCAGTGTCATTGCATGTGTGTTATTTTCATGAACCACACCCAGTGTCATTGCATGTCTATTGCTCTTATAGAGAACACATGGATCCACCAGTGTCATTGCATGTGTGTTCTTCTCATGAACAATAGCTAGAGTCATTGCATGTATGTTCTTCTCACAAACCACATAAGGATACACCAGTTTCATTGCATGTGTATTCTTCCCATGAACCACACCCAGTGTCATTGCATGTGTGTTCCTCTCATAGTGTACAAATGGATCCACTAGTGTCATTGGATGTGTGTTCTTCTCATGAACCACCTCTAGAGTCATTGCATGTGTGTTCTCCTCACAAACCACACATGGATCCACCAGTGTCATTGCATGTGTGTTCTTCTTATGAACCATAGCTAGAGTCATTGCATGTTTGTTATTCTCACAAACCACAGCTAGAGTGATTGCATGTCTGATCTTTTCACAAACCTCCTATGGATCCACTAGTGTCATTGCATGTCTGTTCTTTTCATGAACCACAACCAGTGTCATTGCATGTTTGTTCTTCTCATAAACCACACATGGATCCACCAGTGCCATTGCATGTCTGTTATTCTCACAAACCAAATAAGGATACACCGGTGTCATTGCATGTGTGTTCTTCTCATGAACCACACCCAGTGTTATTGCATGTGTGTTCCTCTCACAGTGTACACATGGATCCACCAGTGTCATTGGATGTGTGTCCTTCTCATGAACCACATATAGAGTCAACCAGTGTGATTGCATGTCTGTTCTTTTCACAAACCACATATGGATCCACAAGTGTCATTGCATGTCTCATCTTTTCATGAACCACACCCAGTGTCATTACATGTATGTTACTCACATAAACCACACATGGATCCACTAGTGTCATTACATGTGTGTTCTTCTCATGAACCACATCTAGAGTCATTGCATGTCTGTTCTTCTCACAAACCACACATGGATCCACGAGTGTCATTGCATGTCTGTTCTTCTCATGAACCACAGCTAGAGTCATTGCATGTCTGTTCTTCTCAAAACACACAAGGATCCACCAGTGTCATTGCATGTCTGTTCTTTTCATGAACCACAACAAGTGTCATTGCTTGTGTGTTCTTCTCATGAACCACATCTAGAGTCACTGCATGTCTGTTCTTCTCACAAACGACACATGGATCCACTAGTGTCATTGCATGTCTGTTCTTCTCATGAACCGCAGCTAGAGTCATTGCATGTCTGTTCTTCTCACAAACCACAAAAGGATCCACCGATGTCATTGCATGTCTATTCTTTTCATGAACCATAGCCAGTGTCATTGCATGTGTGTTCTTCTCACAAACCACACATGGATCCACCAGTGTCATTACATGTGTGTTCTTCTAATGAACCACATCTAGAGTCATTGCAAGTCTGTTATTCTCACAAACCACATCTAGAGTGATTGCATGTCTCTTCTTTTCACAAACCACATATGGATCCACCAGTGTCATTGCATGTCGGTTCTTCTCATGAACCACATAAGGATCCACCAGTGTCATTGGATGTGTGTTCTTCTTACAAACCACACCAAGTGTCATTGGATGTGTGTTCCTCTCATAGTGTACACATGGATCCACCAGTGTCATTGCATGTGTGTTCTTCTCATGAACCACACATGGATCCTCCAAGTGTCATTGCATGTGTGTTCTTTTCACAAACCACATATGGATCCCCCAGTGTCATTGCATGTGTGTTATTTTCATGAACCACACCCAATGTCATTGCATGTCTGTTCCTCTGATAAACCACACATGGATCCACCAGTGTCATTGCATGTGTGTTCTTCTCATGAACAATAGCTAGAGTCATTGCATGTATGTTCTTCTCACAAACCACATAAGGATACACCAGTGTCATTGAATGTGTGTTCTTCCCATGAACCACACCCAGTGTCATTACATGTGTGTTCCTCTCATAGTTTACACACGGATCCACCAGTGTCATTGGATGTGTGTTCTTCTCATGAACCACATCTAGAGTCATTGCATGTGTGTTATTCTCACAAACCACACATGGATCCACGAGTGTCATTGCATGTGTGTTCTTCTTATGAACCATAGCTAGAGTCATTGCATGTCTGTTATTCTCACAAACTACAGCTAGAGTGATTGCATGTCTGTTCTTTTCACAAACCTCATATGGATCCACCAGTGTCATTGCATGTCTGTTTTTTCATGAACCACACCCACTGTCATTGCATGTATGTTCCTCTCATAAACCACACATGGATCCACCAGTGTTATTACATGTGTGTTCTTCTCATGAACCACATCTAGAGTCATTGCATGTCTGTTCTTCTCACAAACCATATAAGGATCCACCAGTGTCATTGGATGTGTGTTCTTTTCATGAACCACACCTAGTGTCATTACATGTGTGTTCTTCTCATAGACGACACATGGATCCACTAGTGTCATTACATGTGTGTTCTTCTCATGAACCACATCTAGAGTCATTGCATGTCTGTTCTTCTCACAAACCACACATGGATCTACCAGTGTCATTGCATGTCTGTTCTTCTCATGAACCACAGCTAGAGTCATTGCATGTCTGTTCTTCGCACAAACCACACAAGGATCCACCGGTGTCATTGCATGTCTGTTCTTTTAATGAACCACAGCTAGTGTCATTGCATGTGTGTTCTTCTCACAAACCACACATGGATCCACTAGTGTCATTGCATGTCTACTCTTTTCATTAACCATAGTTAGAGTCATTGCATGTGTGTTCTTTTCACAAACCACATATCACCAGTGTCATTGCATGTGTGTTCTTCTCATGAACCACACATGGATCCACCCAGTGTGATTGCATGTCTGTTCTCTTCAGAAACCACATATGGATCCACCAGTGTCATTGCATGTGTGTTCTTTTTACAAACCACATATCACCAATGTCATTCCATGTGTGTTCTTTTCATGAACCACACCAGAGTCATTGCATGTGTGTTCCTCTCATAAAGCACACATGGATCCACCAGTGTCATTGCATGTCTGCTCTTTTCATTACCCACAGTTAGAGTCATTGCATGTGTGTTCTTTTCACAAACCACATATCACCGGTGTCATTGCATGTGTGTCATTCTCACAAACAACATAAGGATCCACCAGTGTCATTGGATGTGTGTTCTTTTCATGAACCACATCCGGTGTCATTGCATGTCTGTTCCTCTCACAAACCACACATGGATCCACTAGTATCATTGCATGTTTGTTCTTTTCATGAACCACGGCCAGTGTCATTGCATGTGTGTTCTTCTCACAAACCACACATGGATCCACCAGTGTCATTGCATGTCTACTCTTTTCATTAACCATAGTTAGAGTCATTGCATGCGTGTTCTTTTCACAAACTACATATCACCAGTGTCATTGCATGTGTGTTCTTCTCATGAACCACACATGGATCCACCCAGTGTGATTGCATGTCTGTTCTTTTCAGAAACCACATATGGATCCACCAGTGTCATTGCATGTGTGTTCTTTTCACAAACCACATATCACCAATGTCATTCCATGTGTGTTCTTTTCATGAACCACACCCAGAGTCATTGCATGTGCGTTCCTCTCATAAACCACACATGGATCCACCAGTGTCATTGCATGTCTGCTCTTTTCATTAACCACAGCTAGAGTCATTGCATGTGTGTTCTTTTCACAAACCACATATCACCGGTGTCATTGCATGTGTGTTATTCTCACAAACAACATAAGGATCCACCAGTGTCATTGGATGTGTGTTCTTTTCATGAACCTCACCCGGTGTCATTGCATGTCTGTTCCTCTCACAAACCACACACGGATCCACTAGTATCATTGCATGTTTGCTCTTTTCATGAACCACAGCCAGTGTCATTGCATGTGTGTTCTTCTCACAAACTACACATGGATCCACCAGTGTCATTGCATGTATGCTCTTTTCATGAACCATAGTTAGAGTCATTGCAGGTATATTCTTTTCAGAAACCACATATGGATCTACCAGTGCCATTGCATGTGTGTTCCTCTCATAAACCATAGATGGATCCACCAAGTGTGATTGCATGTCTGTTCTTCTCACAAACCACATAAGCATCCACCAGTGTCATTGGATGTGTGTTGTTCTCACAAACCACACCCAATGTCATTGGATGTGTGTTCCTCTCATAGTGTACACATGGATCCACCAGTGTCATTGCATGTGTGATCTTCTCATGAACCACATATGGATCCACCAAGTGTCATTGCATGTGTGTTCTTTCCACAAACCACATAAGGATCCACCAGTGTCATTGCATGTGTGTTATTTTCATGAACCACACCCAGTGTCATTGCATGTCTATTCCTCTTATAAAGCACACATGGATCCACCAGTGTCATTGCATGTGTGTTCTTCTCATGAACAATAGCTAGAGTCATTGCATGTATGTTCTTCTCACAAACCACATAAGGATACACCAGTGTCATTGCATGTGTATTCTTCCCATGAACCACACCCAGTGTCATTGCATGTGTGTTCCTCTCATAGTGTACAAATGGATCCACTAGTGTCACTGGATGTGTGTTCTTCTCATGAACCACATCTAGAGTCATTGCATGTGTGTTCTTCTCACAAACCACACATGGATCCACCAGTGTCATTGCATGTGTGTTCATCTTATGAACCATAGCTAGAGTCATTGCATGTTTGTTATTCTCACAAACCACAGCTAGAGTGATTGCATGTCTGTTATTTTCACAAACCTCCTATGGATCCACTAGTGTCATTGCATGTCTGTTCTTTTCATGAACCACAACCAGTGTCATTGCATGTTTGTTCTTCTCATAAACCACACATGGATCCACCAGTGCCATTGCATGTCTGTTATTCTCACAAACCAAATAAGGATACACCGGTGTCATTGCATGTGTGTTCTTCTCATGAACCACACCCAGTGTTATTGCATGTGTGTTCCTCTCACAGTGTACACATGGATCCACCAGTGTCATTGGATGTGTGTCCTTCTCATGAACCACATATAGAGTCAACCAGTGTGATTGCATGTCTGTTCTTTTCACAAACCACATATGGATCCACAAGTGTCATTGCATGTCTCTTCTTTTCATGAACCACACCCAGTGTCATTACATGTATGTTACTCACATAAACCACACATGGATCCACTAGTGTCATTACATGTGTGTTCTTCTCATGAACCACATCTAGAGTCATTGCATGTCTGTTCTTCTCACAAACCACACATGGATCCACGAGTGTCATTGCATGTCTGTTCTTCTCATGAACCACAGCTAGAGTCATTGCATGTCTGTTCTTCTCAAAACACACAAGGATCCACCAGTGTCATTGCATGTCTGTTCTTTTCATGAACCACAACCAGTGTCATTGCTTGTGTGTTCTTCTCATGAACCACATATAGAGTCATTGCATGTCTGTTCTTCTCACAAACGACACATGGATCCACTAGTGTCATTGCATGTCTGTTCTACTCATGAACCGCAGCTAGAGTCATTGCATGTCTGTTCTTCTCACAAACCACACAAGGATCCACCGATGTCATTGCATGTCTATTCTTTTCATGAACCATAGCCAGTGTCATTGCATGTGTGTTCTTATCACAAACCACACATGGATCCACCAGTGTCATTGCATGTATGCTCTTTTCATTATCCACAGTTAGAGTCATTGCATGTGTGTTCTTTTCACAAACCACATATCACCAGTGTCATTGCATGTGTGTTCTTCTCATGAATCACATATGGATCCACCCAGTGTGATTGCATGTCTGTTCTTTTCACAAACCACGTATGGATCCACCAGTGTCATTACATGTGAGTTCTTTTCACAAACCACATATCACTAGTGTCATTGCATGTGTTTTCTTTTCATGAACCACACCCAGAGTCATTGCATATGTGTTTCTCTCATAAACTACACATGGATCCACCAGTGTCATTGCATGTCTGCTCTTTTCATTAACCACAGTTAGAGTCATTGCATGTGTTTTCTTTTCACAAACCACATATCACCGGTGTCACTGCATGTGCGTTCTTCTCACAAACAACATAAGGATCCACCAGTGTCATTGGATGTGTGTTATTTTCATGAACCACACCCGGTGTCATTGCATGTCTGTTCCTCTCACAAACCACACATGGATCCACTAGTATCATTGCATGTTTGTTCTTTTCATGAACCACAGCCAGTGTCATTGCATGTGTGTTCTTCTCACAGACCACACAAGGATCCACCGATGTCATTGCATGTATGCTCTTTTCATGAATCACAGTTAGAGTCATTGCATGTCTATTCTTTTCACAAACCACATATGGATCTACCAGTGTCATTGCATATGTGTTCCTCTCATAAACCACAGATGGATCCACCAAGTGTGATTGCATGTCTGTTCTTCTCACAAACCACATAAGGATCCACCGGTGTCATTGGATGTGTGTTCCTCTCAGAGTGTACACATGGATCCACCAGTGTCATTGCATGTGTGTTCTTCTCATGAACCACACATGGATCCACCAAGTGTCATTGCATGTGTGTTCTTTCCACAAACCACATTTGGATCCACTAGTGTCATTGCATGTGTGTTATTTTCGTGAACCACACCAAGTGTCATTGCATGTCTGTTCCTCTCATAAACCACACATGGATCCATCAGTGTCATTGCATGTGTGTTCTTCTCATGAACAACAGCTAGAGTCATTGCATGTCTATTCTTCTCACAAACCACATAACGATACACCAGTGTCATTGCATGTGTGTTCTTCTCATGAACCACACCCAGTGTCATTGCATGTGTGTTCCTCTCACAGTGTACACATGGATCCACCAGTGTCATTGGATGTGTGTTCTTCTCATGAACCACATCTTGAGTCATTGCATGTGTGTTCTTCTCACAAACCACACATGGATCCACCCGTGTCATTGCATGTGTGTTCTTCTCATGAACCACAACTAGAGTCATTGCATGTCTGTTATTCTCATAAACCACAGCTAGAGTGATTGCATGTATGTTCTTTTCACAAACCACATATGGATCCACCAGTGTCATTGCATGTCGGTTCTTCTCATGAACCACATAAGGATCCACCAGTGTCATTGGATGTGTGTTCTTCTCACAAACCACACCCAGTGTCATTGGATGTGTGTTCCTCTCATAGTGTACACATGGATCCACTAGTGTCATTGCATATGTGTTCTTCTCATGAACCACACATGGATCCGCCAAGTGTCATTCCATGTGTGTTCTTTTCACAAACCACATATGGATCCCCCAGTGTCATTGCATGTGTGTTATTTTCATGAACCACACCCAGTGTCATTGCATGTCTGTTCCTCTGATAAACCACACATGGATCCACTAGTGTCATTGCACGTGTGTTCTTCTCATGAACAATAGCTAGAGTCATTGCATGTATGTTCTTCTCACAAACCACATAAGGACACACCCGTGTCATTGAATGTGTGTTCTTCCCATGAACCACACCCAGTGTCATTGCATGTGTGTTCCTCTCATATAGTACACACGGATCCACGAGTGTCATTGGATGTGTGTTCTTCTCATGAACCACATCTAGAGTCATTGCATGTGTGTTATTCTCACAAACCACACATGGATCCACGAGTGTCATTGCATGTGTGTTCTTCTTATGAACCATAGCTAGAGTCATTGCATGTCTGTTATTCTCACAAACCACAGCTAGAGTGACTGCATGTCTGTTCTTTTCACAAACCTCATATGGATCCAACAGTGTCATTGCATGTCTGTTTTTTTCATGAACCACACCTAGTGTCATTGCATGTCTGTTCTTCTCATAAACCACACATGGATCCACCAGTGTCATTGCATGTCTGTTATTCTCACAAACCAAATAAGGATACACCACTATCATTGCATGTGTGTTCTTCTCATGAACAACACCTAGTGTCATTGCATGTGTGTTCCTCTCACAGTGTGCACATGGATCCACCAGTGTCATTGGATGTGTGTCCTTCTCATGAACCACATATAGAGTCAACCAGTGTGATTGCATGTCTGTTCTTTTCACAGACCACATATGGATCCACCAGTGTCATTGCATGTCTCTTCTTTTCATGAACCACACCCAGTGTCATTGCATGTATGTTCCTCTCATAAACCACACATGGATCCACCAGTGTCATTACATGTGTGTTCTTCTCATGAACCACATCTAGAGTCATTGCATGTCTGTTCTTCTCACAAACCATATAAGGATCCACCAGTGTCATTGGATGTGTGTTCTTTTCATGAACCACACCTAGTGTCATTACATGTGTGTTCTTCCATAGACCACACATGGATCCACTAGTGTCATTACATGTGTGTTCTTCTCATGAACCACATCTAGAGTCATTCCATGTCTGTTCTTCTCACAAACCACACATGGATCCACCAGTGTCATTGCATGTCTGTTCTTCTCATGACCCACAGCTAGAGTCATTGCATGTCTGTTCTTCTCACAAACCACACAAGGATCCACCGGTGTCATTGCATGTTTGTTCTTTTCATGAACCACAGCTAGTGTCATTGCATGTGTGTTCTTCTCACAAACCACACATGGATCCACCAGTGTCATTGCATGTCTACTCTTTTCATTAACCATAGTTAGAGTCATTGCATGTGTGTTCTTTTCACAAACCACATATCACCAGTGTCATTGCATGTGTGTTCTTCTCATGAACCACACATGGATCGACCCAGTGTGATTGCATGTCTGTTCTTTTCAGAAATCACATATGGATCCACCAGTGTCATTGTATGTGTGTGTTTTTCACAAACCACATATCACCAATGTCATTCCATGTGTGTTCTTTTCATGAACCACACCCAGAGTCATTGCATGTGTGTTCCTCTCATAAACCACACATGGATCCACCAGTGTCATTGCATGTCTGCTCTTTTCATTAACCACAGTTAGAATCAATGCATGTGTGTTCTTTTCACAAACCACATATCACCGGTGTCATTGCATGTGTGTTATTCTCACAAACAACATAAGGATCCACCAGTGTCATTGGATGTGTGTTCTTTTCATGAACCACACCCGGTGTCATTGCATGTCTGTTCCTCTCACAAACCACACATGGATCCACTAGTATCATTGCATGTTTGTTCTTTTCATGAACCACATCCAGTGTCATTGCATGTGTGTTCTTCTCACAAACCACACATGGATCCACCAGTGTCATTGCATGTCTGCTCTTTTCATGAACCACAGTTAGAGTCATTGCATGTCTATTCTTTTCACAAACCACATATGGATCTACCAGTGTCATTGCATGTGTGTTCCTCTCATAAACCATAGATGGATCCACCAAGTGTGACTGCATGTCTGTTCTTCTCACAAACCACATAAGGATCGACCAGTGTCATTGGATGTGTGTTCCGCTCACAGTGTACACATGGATCCACCAATGTCATTGCATGTGTGTTCTCATGAACCACATATGGATCCAATAAGTGTCATTGCATGTGTGTTCTTTCCACAAACCACATTTGGATCCACCAGTGTCATTGCATGTGTGTTATTTTCGTGAACCACACCAAGTGTCATTGCATGTCTGTTCCTCTCATAAACCACACATTGATCCATCATTGTCATTGCATGTGTGTTCTTCTCATGAACAACAGCTAGAGTCATTGCTTGTCTATTCTTCTCACAAACCACATAACGATACACCAGTGTCATTGCATGTGTGTTCTTCTCATGAACCACACCCAGTGTCATTGCATGTGTGTTCCTCTCACAGTGTACACATGGATCCACCAGTGTCATTGGATATGTGTTCTTCTCATGAACCACATCTAGAGTCATTGCATGTGCGTTCTTCTCACAAACCACACATGGATCCACCCGTGTCATTGCATGTGTGTTCTTCTCATGAACCACAACTAGAGTCATTGCATGTCTGTTATTCTCACAAACCACAGCTAGATTGATTGCATGTATGTTCTTTTCACAAACCACATATGGATCCACCAGTGTCATTGCATGTCGGTTCTTCTCATGAACCACTTAAGGATCCACCGGTGTCATTGGATGTGTGTTCTTCTCACAAACCACACCCAGTGTCATTGGATGTGTGTTCCTCTCATAGTGTACACATGGATCCACCAGTGTCATTGCATATGTGTTATTCTCATGAAACACACATGGATCCGCCAAGTGTCATTGCTTGTGTGTTCTTTCCACAAACCACATATGGATCCCCCAGTGTCATTACATGTGTGTTATTTTCATGAACCACACCCAGTGTCATTGCATGTCTGTTCCTCTGATAAACCACACATGGATCCACTAGTGTCATTGCATGTGTGTTCTTCTCATGAACAATAGGTAGAGTCATTGCATGTATGTTCTTCTCACAAACCACATAAGGATACACCAGTGTCATTGAATGTGTGTTCTTCCCATGAACCACACCCAGTGTCATTGCATGTGTGTTCCACTCATAGTGTACACACGGATCCACCAGTGTCATTGGATGTGTGTTATTTTCATGAACCACACCCACTGTCATTGCATGTCTGTTCCTCTCATAAACCACACATGGATCCACCAATGCCATTGCATGTGTGTTCTTCTCATGAACAACAGCTAGAGTCATTGCATGTCTCTTCTTCTCACAAACCACACATGGATCCACCAGTGTCATTGCATGTCTGTTATTCTCACAAACCACATAAGGATACACCAGTGTCATTCATGTGTGTTCTGGTCATGAACCACACCGAGTGTCATTGCATGTGTGTTCCTCTCACAATGCACACATGGATCCACCGGTGTCATTGGATGTGTGTCCTTTTCATGAACCACATATAGAGTCAACCAGTGTGATTGCATGTCTGTTCTTTTCACAGACCACATATGGATCCACCAGTGTCATTGCATGTCTCTTCTTTTCATGAACCACACGAAGTGTCATTGCATGTATGTTCCTCTCATAAACCACACATGGATCCACCAGTGTCATTACATGTGTGTTCTTCTCATGAACCACATCTAGAGTCATTGCATGTCTGTTCTTCTCACAAACCATATAAGGATCCACCAATGTCATTGGATGTGTGTTCTTTTCATGAACCACACCTAGTGTCATTACATGTGTGTTCTTCTCATAGACCACACATGGATCCACTAGTGTCATTACATGTGTGTTCTTCTCATGAACCACATCTAGAGTCATTGCATGTCTGTTCTTCTCACAAACCACACATGGATCCACCAATGTCATTGCATGTCTGTTCTTCTCATGAACCACAGCTAGAGTCATTGCATGTCTGTTCTTCTCACAAACCACACAAGGATCCACCGGTGTCATTGCATGTCGGTTCTTTTCATGAACCACATCCAGTGTGATTGCATGTGTGTTCTTCTCACAAACCACACATGGATCCACCAGTGTCATTGCATGTTTTCTCTTTTCATTAACCACAGTTAGAGTCATTGCATGTGTGTTCTTTTCACAAACCACATATCACCAGTGTCATTGCATGTGTGTTCTTCTCATGAACCACACATCGATCCACCCAGTGTGATTGCATGTCTGTGCTTTCAAGAAACCACATATGGATCCACCAGTGTCATCGCATGTGTGTTCTTTTCACAAACCACATATAACCATTGTCATTGCATGTGTGTTATTTTCATGAACCACACCCAGAGTCATTGATGTGTGTTCCTCTCATAAACCACACATGGATCCACCAGTGTCATTGCATGTTTACTCTTTTCATTAACCACAGTTAGAGTCATTGCATGTGTTCTCTTCTAACAAACAACATAAGGATCCACCAGTGTCATTGGATGTGTGTTCTTTTCATGAACCACAACCGGTGTCATTGCATGTCTGTTCCTCTCACAAACCACACATGGACCCACCAGTATCATTGCATGTCTATTCTTTTCATGAACCACAGCAAGTGTCATTGCATGTATGTTCTTCTCACAAACCACACATGGATCCACCAGTGTCATTGCATGTATGCTCTTTTCATGAACCACAGTTAGAGTCATTGCATGTGTGTTCCTCTCATAAACCACACATGGATCCACCAATTGTGATTGCATGTGTTTTATTCTCACAAACCACATAAGCAGGGCCGTCACTTGGGGGGACTGGCGGGGCAGCCGCCCCGGGCCCAAAAAAAGTAGGGGCCCAAAAAAGTATAGCCCTGGTATACATCATAAAAAAAGATAATTTTTTAATTGGGCTGGTGTCCAACCGCTCGACTCCCAGGGCATTGATCGACTACCTTGTCCCTTCCTGAGTCTCGCCCCTGGATCCTCAATAGCTCGACGATCGATTCCCAATATCGCTTCCCGAGTCCCAACACTTCCCCTGGATCGGATAGGGAGCCTCGACTGAACGATCGACCGCCACTCCGCCAGGCGCGAAGGCCATCGCCCATCCACAAGACTACGATCGATCGACGGCTCCGTCCCAAGAATACCCGCGCCATTCGCCGCCTCACCAAGCACCAGGTATATCATGTACTCGCTTGTCAAAACCACAATAGAAGACACATTTTTTCTTGGGATGCTAGCATCGTTGAGGAATAGTAAGCGCTTTGTTCCATTCTGTTTGATCTGATCTAAGTATGCTATTACGCATGGCAATTTGTAAGAGTATTACTTACTAGTGTATTAATCAATCTGATTGTTCTTTCTACCGGTTTAACATGGCTACTAGCCGTTCCTGTATATATATATATGTATAACATAGGGTTGTGCTTACAGTAATTCAATGGCCTCATGATCAGAAGTAGTAGTCAGATTGGGTTACCCCCTAATTCTTAGTTCTTAATTCTAATTGGTAATTGTTATTCTTGTTTGTAGTGAGCGAGGTTAACTGATTATGGCGCCCGAATCCAGTGCTCAGAAAAGAAGGAGACAACAAGAGAAGAAATTAATAGAATCACAGGAAGGATCTTTTCATAATTTTTTGAAGAGCAACACGAGCACTTCGAGGAATCCAGATGAGTTGGTGCTAGTTCTTGTGGGGGAACAGACTAATGTTGATCCAGAAGATATACAGACGACGATGTTCATATCAACACAAATGTTGATAATGTGAGTAATCATGATGATGAATCTGTTAATGTTGATGATGAACAAGAACCAGTTTGTGTGGATATTTATAATCTGGCAAATTGGGGTACTCTTGATAACAAGGCACGGGACATATTAGCCCGTGAATGTTGCATCAGCTGAAAGAAGATTTTCAAAGTTGAAATTATTGAAGAACTATTCGAGATCTGTAATGTCTCAGGAGAGGTTAAATGGTTTGGCAACTCTATGCATCGAGAAGAAGTTAGTGGACGAGATTGATATTGATTCCATCATAACGGACTTTGCTTCTAGGAATTTTTGGAGGAAATTTTAAGGTATCATGTAAACATTGTTATTTTTATATAAATATTATAGTTGGGAGTATACTTAAAATATTTATTTTTCATCATCTCATATATGCATAAAAAATTATAATGAGGGGCCCGAAAATTTAGTTTTGCCCCGGGCCCTCGAAATCTTGGGACCGGCCTTGCACATAAGGATCCACCAGTGTCATTGGATGTGTGTTCTTTTCATGAACCACACCTAGTGTCATTGGATGTGTGCTCTTCTCACAGACCACACATGGATCCACCAGTGTCATTCCATGTGTGTTCTTCTCATGAACCACACATGGATCCACCAAGTGTCATTGCATGTGTGTTCTTTCCACAAACCACATATGGATCCACTAGTGTCATTGCATGTGTGTTATTTTCATGAACCACACCCACTGTCATTGCATGTCTGTTCCTCTCATAAACCACACATGGATCCACCAATGCCATTGCATGTGTGTTCTTCTCATGAACAACAGCTAGAGTCATTGCATGTCTCTTCTTCTCACAAACCACATAAGGATACACCAGTGTCATTGCATGTCTGTTATTCTCACAAACCACACCATGTATCATTGCATGTGTGTTCCTCTCACAGTGTACACATGGATCTACCAGTGTCATTGGATGTGTGTTCTTCTCATGAACCACATCTAGAGTCATTGCATGTGTGTTCTTCTCACAAACCACATCTAGAGTCATTGCATGATGTCTACACACTTCTATTCTTGTAGACAGTTGTTGGGTCTCCAAGTGCAGAGGTTTGTAGAACAGCAGCAAGTTTTCCCTTAAGTGGATCACCCAAGGTTTATCGAACTCAGGGAGGAAGTGGTCAAAGGTATTCCCTCTCAAGCAATCCTGCAATCAAGATACAAGAAAGTCTCTTGTGTCCCCAACACACCCAATACACTTGTCAGGTGTATAGGTGCACTAGTTCGGCGAAGAGATAGTGAAATACAAGTGGTATAGATAATTATAAGTGGTAACGGTGATAGAAAACAGCTTGATGGCGTGGAAAAGATTAAAGGCAAACTGAAATAAAGATAGAAGCAAGCAAACATGTAACAGATCTAGTAGCAAACGGTGTTTCAGTGCTTAGAAACAAGGCCTAGGGATCATACTTTCACTAGTGAACAGTCTCATATAAATATATTCTCTTTATGATACTACTCTTAACTACTCTCCGATTGGACACTCTAATCGATGGTAGGGGTATAACAGCACACCTCAAAGTAAGCCTTTCCCATCTGGATAACCCCACACTATCACCTTGAGCTCTAGATAGGTCCAACAAACAGCACAATTTCATAAAGACATCCAACTCCAAATATAACTCATAACAAGTATTTGTAATGTCTAGCCTAAGTGCCACCATGGTGTGCACGCTGTCACTTTCACACACATGGGGAGAGCAGAGATCTATTAAAGCACTTGAGTAGCAAGGTAGATCTATAGATTACAAGCTCATGATCTCAATATGATCACGCATAGAGAGAGAGTTGAACACATAGCTACCGGTAGAACCCTTAGCCTCGGGAGAGAACTACTCCCTCCTCATCATGGGAATCATCAATGGTGATGGAGATGGCAGTGGAGATCGATGGAGATGGCTCCGGGGGCACTTCCTCGTCCCGGCAGGGTGCCGGAACAGAGAATTTCTGTCCCCCGAATCTCCCCTTCGGTGGTGGCGGTGCTACGGAACTTTTTGTGGATTTCTGATTGACGATTTAGGGTTTATGCATCGGGAGGCTTCTTATAGGCGAAGATGCAAGGTCGGTGGAGGCCGGAGGGGCCCACACCACTTGGTGGCGCGGCCAGGCCTAGCCCGCGCCACCACATGGTGTGGCCAGGCCCTGGCCCTCCTCCGTCTCGTATTCTGGCTCCGTGAGTCTTCCGGTAAAATAGGAACTTTGGCTTTTGTCCCTTCCAATTCTGAGAATATTCATTTTTTGACTTTCCTGGAACCAAAAATAGCAGAAAACAGGCAACTGGCACTGTGGCATCTTGTTAATAGGTTAGTCCAAGAAATCATATGAAAAGTACTCCAAAGTGTGGATAAAACATAAGAAAGTAGATAAAACCAAGCATGGAACATCAAAAATTATAGATACATTTGCAATGTATCAACATCCCCAAGCTTAACTCCTGCTCGTCCTCGAGTAGGTAAGTGATAAAAAGAAAGAATAATTTTTGAGGTGACATGCACCATCAAAGACTTGATCAAAGTATTTGTAAGACATTCAAAGCTGGGATCATAGTACTTCAATCATAACATGAAAGGCAAGGTTCTAGCAATAAGATAAAGAAACTATGATGCAACATGAAAAGGCACAAACAAAAGATTCATGAATAACAATGCTTTGCAAGACGTTTGTTTGTTTCACATAAAGAAAACAACATAATAGTATTCAGCTTGTCCCTCATAGAGTAGCAAATATAAATGCATAGGACACCTTCAAAGTTCATAAGAGTGACTAGATACAAATAGTTTAAAACAAGTAATATCAAGATATGCATCAATCAACTAGTCTTGGGACAATGCACATAGAACTAAGAACGGCCACTATGCTCTCAAAGTAGGTGCATAAAAGTAGAAGTTGGAGACTCAATATATAAGTGGAAGAAAGGCCTTCATAGAAGGAAGCAGAGATTCAAGTTTCATAAAGATCTTCCAAAAATTATGGTACTTAATAGCTTTTAGCTCTCATTGCCCCTATCATAAGCATCTTGAAGTGATTAAGGTTAAAGTGAACAAACTATGGTGTATATGCTTGACAAAGTATAAGTTGGAAATCTCATGTCCCTTGAATACGAGGGCCGCTCCTCATGCTACTCAAGTTTAGTCACCGGTAAGTTCTTGTCATCGTAAGTACATGTGTATCATAGAGAACCGCCAACGGGGTACCCCTTGCCCGATGATACAGAAGAATCCCCATATCAAAATGACAAGGCAAGTAGACAGCAAGCATCTCAGCAATCTTCTTATTTACCATGGGAATATGGCGCTTTTTTCTCTCTTTCCTCTTTTCATAATCTCTTTTTTTTCTCTTTTTTTTGAATATCAGACTCTTTTTTTATAAGAAGAATGCTTCATAGACAGCTCATTATGGTTACGCTGCAGGTTTCCACCATGTCAGCATGGATTAGACCAGCGGCCCAAGCATTTCTCTAACACATATACATAACTCCATGGACTTACAAGCTCCCCTTTCATTTCACACCGACGACATCCATAAACAAAAGAGCATGATATCAACTAGGTACAAAGTACCCGTTGTGACACGAGGCACATGGCTTAATAGGATTGATAGAATACTCATACCAACAAGTTGCAACTTCTTTTCTGGAAGCTCATTCGAAAAGAACTCTAAGGTTAAGCGTGCTTGGCCTAGAGCAATTCTAGGATGGGTGACCGACCGGGAAGTGGGTACCGGGTGCGCACGAGTGAGGACAAAGTGCCCAGAAAAGACTAGTGTTGGTCTGTGGGGCCAGTCTAGATATCCTATTAAGCTACCAGGAGTGACACCCCCGTGGCCCAGGAGCGGACGGGGTGTTACAAAGTGGTATCAGAGCCGACCCTTGCGATTACATGGGTGTGTGCGGGTCAGTGGCGGGACATGTGGAGCATGGCGCGTGTGGCCCGGAGTGGACACAGCATGGCACATGTGCCGGCACTGGACGCACAGACACGTGCCAAGAGGGAACGTTCCTGGGGTGTGCTTGATCGATGAGGGCATCGATCTTCTAAAGGGTGGGTGTATGTGAGACCAGGCACATGGCTTAATAGGATTGATAGAATACTCATATCAACAAGTTGCAACTTCTTTTCCGGAAGCTCATTCGAAAAGAACTCTAAGGTTAAGCGTGCTTGGCCTAGAGCAATTCTAGGATGGGTGACCGACCGGGAAGTGGGTACCGGGTGCGCACGAGTGAGGACAAAGTGCCCAGAAAAGACTAGTGTTGGTCTGTGGGGCCAGTCTAGATATCCTATTAAGCTACCAGGAGTGACACCCCCGAGCCCAGGAGTGGACGGGGTGTTACACCCGTGCAATGTTGAAAGCGTTCCCCATGACAACATGGTTCTGCTAATCCCCAACAAATAAGTGCAAGCATATACGACATAGACGACACAATGGTTCAAGTTTATTAAGGGCAAGAAAAGTAAAGTGTGCCATCAAGTTCGTGAGAGCTTTAATCACTAGTTTTCTCATAACAAGTTTAATTTGGAAGGTAAACAAAAACATGAATGTACTTGGAATAGCATAATCTAGTAGGTAGGTATGGTGGACTCTTTGGAATAACTTGGTTTAAGGAGTTGTATGCATGAGTGGAACTCATACTTGGTTGTGGAGGCTAGCAAAAAACTGGAAGCGACAAACTAAGAGAGCAATAATGGCCATAATCATGCAGAGCGACAAAACATGATTGATCAAAGCATAAAGTGATACTACAAGTTGAAAACTAAAGGATCATAAAGGCTATGGTGACTTGGGATAGTCATAACATGGTGTGAGCATGTGCCAAGTCAACCCAAATAAAGCATCAAAGGAGAATACCACAATACTATGCTTTAATATGCTAAAACAACGCATGATCCTTCCAAGGCACATTAAGCAATCTCAATTGTTTATAACAAGTCATGCTATAGCAAATAATACTAAGCATAAAGCCAAAACAATATCAAGCATGGCATGACAAAGCATAGGCCACAGTCAAAAACAAGCTCTCTTTACCACTTAAGCATTAACTTTCCTACTCGTTTTCCAATCCAAACCAAACTATTTGAAAAACAATGTATGAAAGAGGGGGGTACAACCAATTTATTCAGCAAACTAAGCAAACAAAGCAAACAAAAAACAAAAACGAAAACAAAAAATAAGACGCTCCAAGAACAACACAACTGTGCATGAAACAATAAAAATGAAGCGTTTGGAAGAAACCTGGAATTTTTATTGATGAGGAGGGAGATGCCTTGGGCATCCCCAAGCTTTGACGCTTGTACTTTTTGGATATTTCTTGGGGTGACAGGCGTGGCATCCCCAAGCTTGAGCTTTAGTCCACTCTTCATCTCATTACTCATTCCTTCCATACACCTGAAAATTTTCCTTCATACAAAACTTCACACAATCTTTATTAGCAACATTAGTACACTCAAGATAATAGGTCTTTAGGTTCCGTTTCAACACCAATAAAACTTCCATTAAAACACAAGCTACTGTAGCACTTCCCTCAAAAATCTCAATTCCCCAAAAGAACTCAAAAAGGAACCAACAAGAAGCAAATGCAGAAAATGGCAGAAATCTGTCAAAACAGACCAGCAGGTAAAGACGAATTTTTTCGAAGACCTTCTGTTGCTCAAATCAAAAAGTGTTGAACTAAAGAAAGTTATATAACAACCTGGGGCAGAAGAGAAAAAAATTACATCTCAAAGCGACGTACAGAGATTTTACATGAATTTTTACAGTGAAGCACAAAAATCTGTTTCGGGACAGCAACTTTCCCGAGCATTACTTCTCTCTCATTAGAGGTTACTCTTGGCACAAAAAGCAAATAAAAAGGATAAGGAGCGGTTATTACAGAAGTAATAACTTCCAAGACTCATCTAAAACTTTTGCGTTATCTCCCAATAAGTACTTTTCTTTAACGCCTTTAAGTTAGGCATGATAGTTTGAGAAGATGCTCACATAAGAAATATGAATCGAAGTAAAAGACAATATCTGAAGGGAATATGCCTGAGAGGCAATAATAAATTGGTTATTATCTTATTCCATGTTTATGATAAATGTTTATTTTGCATGCTATAATTATATTGATTGAAAACGTCAATACATGTGTGTTTAATAAACAAAAAGGGGTTCCTAGTTATGCCTCTCTTATAGACTAGCTCGTTGATTAACAAGATGATCAAGGTTTCCTGATCATGGACATTGGATGTTGTTAATAATGAGGTCACAACATTGGTGGAATGATGTGATGAACATTCATCCGAAGTATAGCATTACGATCAAAGTCATTATGTTTATATTGCTATAACATCATACGAAGTAATCTTTATCCTTAGACCATGAGATCATGTTAATTGCTAACACCGGAAGAGTATCTTGATAACATCAAACGTCACACCGTAACAGGGTGACTATAAAGGTGGGTTCAGTGCTACGAAGGTGTTATGTTGAGGCTCGTGGATCAAGAGTGGGATTTGTCCATCCCGATGACGGATAGATATACTCTGGGCCCTCTCGGTGATATCACATTGAAATAGCTTGCAAGCAAGTGATGTGATCACTAGAATGTTATATCACGGGAACAAGAAAAGAGTGCATGTCGGTAACGAGATCAAACTAGGTATGGAGATACCGATGATAGAATCTCGGACATGTAATATATCGCGAGACAAAAGGATTTAGTTACTAGCGTTGAAGGTTCTCACGATCACAGAAGTCATCGTTGAATGTGTAGGAGTCAGTATGGATCTCCAGGTCCCGCTTCTGATTATTGATCTGAGAGGGGTCTCAATCATGTCTGCATTATTCACGAACCGTAGGGTGACACACTTAAGGGATACCGACACCATTTGGAGCAAATATGTTTCAGATAAAGATTTAAGAAAGCGCTGGAATTATTTCAATAGACACCGAAACTGTTTCGGGTGAAATTGCTGAGATTGGTTCTGCATGTAATATTGAAATGTTGCAGGGGGTTTTATGTGAATGTTTGTTAATTAAAGTAATTAACAAAATTCTGAATAAAAATAATAAAAGAGTTTTATTAAATGAGAGAGCATTAAATTTGGAGAAATTTAATGCATTTAAAGTGGAGACTTTAAAAGAGAATGTGAAGGGGCAAATTTATGTGGAGGGAGTTACCACCACATGAATGGAGGAGGTGAAGAGTCACCTCCCCCATGCACCGGCCATGAAGGAGGGGTACCCTCCCCTCCTCCTATAAAAGCCCCCCCTCCTCACTTCTCACACACACCTCCTTGTGAAGGATCTCTCTCCCCCTCTAGTATTATTCCCCCATGGTCTCGGATTAGCGAGATACATGTTCCCGGTGGCTTTATCTAGAAAGGAGTTGCTGCTTCTGCTGCTTTGCTGGAGCGAGGGACGGAGGTTGTCGGGGTACCGGACGTGTGTGCGATCACAGATGCGCCGCTGCTTTGCGGTGCTGGACTTGGTGGTGCTGGAGCTGGATCTGATGGACGTGCTGGAGCCGGACCTGCTGGACTTCATCACGATCTTGAGATCGGCAAGTGTACGACTACATCAACCACGAGTTCCTACTCGTTAACAAAGCTCGTTGTCTACGAGGGTAAGTTCTCGTTTCCACCCGTTGCTTTGTACCTAGTAGATAGATCTTGGCGTGTAGTTCACACCGTAGGAATGTTTTTGTTTTCTATGCTGCGGACCCAACAGTGGTATTAGAGCCTGATCTATGCGTAGGTGCTTAGCACAGGTAGTACACATATGTTGATATGTGGGCGATGATGATCATGTTATTGCATCTTCTATGTATTTTGGATATTGGTGGCATAGTGAGATGAAGCGGCCCAGACCAACCTTACATGTCATCGTACATGAGACCGGTTCCACAACTGACATGCAACTTGTTTTGCATAAGTGGCTGGCGGGTGTCTGTCTCTCCTACTATAGTCAATATCTTATTTACAACGAGTTGCTAATAACTTAGTTATCCTTGTTGTGGTTCATGTTCGTAGGTAAGAACGGTTCTATCTCCGAAAGCCCTAAGCCACGTAAAACTTGCAATTGATAAATTAGAGGCGTCTAGTTTAGATCGTTGCTAGGCTAGTGTATTGATATGGTATTGTTGTAAGTAGATGTATGATAGATACTCTTACAACACACTCAACGTGTAAGTTCCATAGACCTTGGCCTTACACACAAAGGAATGATAGAGATCATACCATGATGCAAGTGATAGAGATCAAATGCATGGACCATATCATCTCACTTTACACATTAGATGTTAGCATCTTATACTGCTAGTTTGGCGCTTTTAGTAGCATTGTAAGATGATCCCTCATTTAAATATCAAGATAAAATGTGTTCTTCCTTAAGTATGCACCGTTCTATGGATCGTGTTTTGAGACATCACGTGATGATCGGGTGTTCTCAACTCTACGCTTTCATGCAACGGGTGTAAGACAGTTTTACACACGCGAATACTAAGGTTCTTACTTGGCGAGCCTAGCATGTATAGACATGGCCTCGGAACACGGACCGAAAGGTTAAGCATGAGTCACATAGTTGATGTGATGACCATATTGATGCTCGCCTTTGAAGCTACACCGACTCACGTGATGATCGGACTTGGTGTAGTGGATTTGGTTCATGTAATCACCAAAAAGGCACGAGGGATGTCGTTTTTGAGTGGGAGTTCATTTCTAATTTGGATTAGTCGAATGCAATTTGTCATAAACTAAATCAAAGTGAATTTGCATAATTTGTTGTAGTCATTGGCATCTGTTCACTATCTTATGCTTAGTTTTAGTTGAGATAATAGAACTATAGAATTCTGGATATTTACTTTATGAACTGGTATCGTATTGTTTTGAATGTCAATTTAAAGTTTATAAGTCCTATTGCAAACTTTCAGCAAACTCTATTTACTCCATGAAGTTTAATAAGTAGTATTAAATCAAGAGTAAGAATTCCAATGTTAGTATCTAAAGTATCATGTTTGCCTCCATGATTATTGATATTCAAAAGTTGGTTTAATATCAAGATTATATTGGAGCTGGAAATTGTTTTAGAAACCATCATGTGTGAAAGATATTGTGATATCTGAAACAATGTTTTTGGTTTCATTATGATAGAGTATAATTTAGCAAAATACATGTTCTCATATTGTATGAGAATTTGTGAAGGATGGAGATGCTAGGCATCCGAATCTACCAAAAAGGTTTTGGGAACTGATATTATACTCGTGATTCTTCCTTATAAGCTATAGTAGCTTGATCATGAAAGTTGTCATGATAAGGATGAATAGAAGCTGTAAGTAAAATGTTTACTACACTAATAGATTACTAAAGAATGGATTTTTGAAAGAACACCAAACATTTGATGATGGTGATCCACTTCAAAGTGCAAGTCCAAAGGTATTAGTATTTGACTATATACGCTTTGTACCATGTGTCATGTTGATGACACCACTATTGATGTTGATAGATTATTTTAAAAGAAAAGGAATTGCTGAAAGAGAATCTATAAAATATTTGGCAGAAAATAAAAGGTTGGAGATGTCCAACTTAGGTATATAGAAGATATACATGTTATGGCTATATTCCTTGCTTGTTAAACAATGTGGTTCTTAGGTATTGGATACCGAATTGGTTGGTATGAAGTGTCATACAGGACAACGCAATTCATGAACGACAAGGACCTAAGTAACCAGCAAGAGAATGAGTGATGATGTTCATCGAAAACAAATAAAGTGTTATTGTGTTTTTCGTTGTCATCAAACCAAGCCTTCAAGATTTGTTTAAATAATTGTTATTTTGTTCTGGTATTACGAGAACAATGGATGTTCAAATAATTACCGTATTCCATAAAGGATGGATGAACTTTTACAAGTCTAGTTGGAGAAATCACATCCATAGACACTATTGCTAAAATGTCGCAAGACAAATGATTGAAAGATCACTTATGAAGTGACATCGCTGTTTGAATTATATTTGAAAGAAAACATGAAGAAACTCCATGTTGATGGAATTTTGGAGTCCTTGATTTTGATCAATTGACGCATGTGAGACTTTCCTCAAGATAATTGAAACTCCGTTCATAGGCCAAAGAGGAACGAATGACTAGCTTATTGGAAATTGTGCATGCTGATGTGCATAAGTCCATTATGTGTAGCCATATGCTATGGATCTTTTTGCTTCATATGATTTCTTCAAGAATTTGAGTGAATATATATGTATATTTACTTAATAAGGAAGAAGTATGAAACATTTGAAAGTTGTTCAAAAACTTTCAAGATGAAGTGAAAAATCATTGTAACAAGAAAATAAAGAGTTTATGATTCGATCATAAAGGAAGATATTTGAGTTACATGTTTAGCAAAAACACCTAAGACTTGAGGAATTTTTCCATGATTTGTGTTCCCCGATAAACCATAGGAGTATGGCATATTCGAGAGATGAAATCAAACCATGTTCGACATGGTAAGATCAAGGGTGTCATTTATAAAACTGCCATTATGTTTTAAGGATTGAAGCTTTAGAGACTACCGCTTTTACACTGAAAAGAGCACCATCGTGATCCATTCAAATGACACCATATGAGTTATGGTTTGGGATAAAACCCGAATTGTCTTTTCTTAAATTTTGGTATGCTATGCATAAGTAAAATGTTTACAACCAAAGTCGGATAAGCACGTCTTTGTAGGTTATCCCAAAGAATTTGTTGGGAATTTCTCCATAACACCGAGGACAAAAGAGTTTGTTACTTGGAACGTCAAGTTTCTTGAGAAGGAATTTTTCGTGAAAAGTTAAGTGGGAGGACAATAGAACTTTGATAAGGTTGTTGAACCTTAGCTATATGTGCTAAGTAGTGCTGCACCGGAAAGTGACCCGGTGGCGGCCACAATGCTCATGGCTCTCATGATTACAAAAGGTGTGATCTCGGAGATTAGAGTTCCTATAGAACCGTGTGAGTCGGTAAGAATCAAATAGTAAGATTTGATAAGCAAGTCGTTATTGTTTTGACAATGATGAACCGACTACATGCAAAGAAGCGATGATGGGCCCTGACTCCATAAAATGACTAGAAGTCATAGAATCCGTGATAGTATCCATACACGAGAAAACAAGTTTATGAACTTGGAAGACCCTCTGGAAAGGCGTGAAGCCTATCGGTCGTGTTTGGATCTATAAAGAAATAGGCATGGATGTTTAACATCTATGAAATAGTCGACATGCCGGAAAGAAGTTTACGACAATGTTCAAAGAGTTGACTATGACAAGATTTGATCTTTCATAGCGATATATAGTCTTGACGGATTAATGTAGCAACCACTACATATAATTTGGTATATGGTAGTTGAATAAAACAAAACAAGGTTCTTCTAATAGAACGGTAACCTAGGACATGTACATGACATGGTCCGAAGGGTTTTGTTAATTCAAAGGGTGCTAAAAGGGCATGTAAACTTCAATAGTTGAAGTAAGCATAGCGGAGTTGGAATCTTCACCATGATGAAACTGTTAAAAGAGTTTAAATTCATCGGAGATGATGAAGATGCTTGCATTTGCAAGAAATTAAGTGGGAGCGCTGAGACATATTTCTAATACATTATGTAGAGGACATATTGTTGATTGGAAATGATGTGTCTTGAATTGACACTAGTTAAGGATTTCATTAAAATAAGGTTTCGATGAAAGACTTGGGCAAACCCAGAATATTAGGCATCAATATCTATATGGATAGATTAAGGCGCTAATATGGTTGTGCCAGACATACATATATGAGATATTGAAAGGGTTCAATATGGAAACAACAAGAAAGGTTCTTGCTGCATGGAAAGGATTGTATCAAAATTCAAGTGTTTCAACACTTGGTGAGTAAAATCACATGAAGATTTTGATCGATTATACCATGATATGTATATATCCAGAATGTCCTATGCTCTAAATGTTATGAGCATATACCAGAATGATTCATAAGATGATCATTGGACAATAGTAAAGATATTCTTATGATCTTTGGAAGAACTAAGAATATATAATGTATAAGTGACAAATAGTTAAAGGTAGTTCATTGTAAAGTGTTACATTGATACTAGTTTTGTCACAAGATACAAATTAAATTTATCTCAATTTAGACTATGGGTGGCACAATATAATGGAAAGGATGTTCCATGATGGATTTGGATGAGTTCCAAAGTTGAGATATTGTGACGGATACTACAACAAAAGGCTAAGTATATGACTGCTATAGCAGCATAGGAGGGCATTTGTGTTAAGTAGTTTGTTATCAAACTAGGTGTGGTTCAAAGTGGGCTAATACTATGGAGATATATTGTGTGACAATAATATTAACATATTTTGAGACGAACGAACTAAAGGTCTCACCAAAGGACCAAATTTATACAATGCCATCTCATTTGAGAATGAGTGATGCGTAGAGACGCAAAGACATGCAAATACACACGGACCTGAAATTGTCAGATCCGGAGATTATGTTAACCACTAGCGATAGCGTATATGCAACACCAGAAAGCCATAGGTGTTCAATACGCGAAGTTTTTCAAACTATATTATTGACTCTAGTGCAAGTGGGAGACTGAAGGGAATATGCCCTAGAGGCAATAATAAAGTGGTTATTATCTTATTCCATGTTTATGATAAATGTTTATTTTGCATGCTATAATTGTATTGATCGGAAACGTCAATACATGTGTGTTTAATAAACAAAAAGGGGTTCCTAGTTATGCCTCTCTTATAGACTAGCTCGTTGATTAACAAGATGATCAAGGTTTCCTGATCATGGACATTGGATGTTGTTAATAATGAGGTCACAACATTGGTGGAATGATGTGATGAACATTCATCCGAAGTATAGCATTACGATCAAAGTCATTATGTTTATATTGCTATAACATCATACGAAGTAATCTTTATCCTTAGACCATGAGATCATGTTATTTGCTAACACCAGAAGAGTATCTTGATAACATCAAATGTCACACCGTAACAGGGTGACTATAAAGGTGGGTTCAGTGCTACAAAGGTGTTATGTTGAGGCTCATGGATCAATAGTGGGATTTGTCCATCCCGATGACGGATAGATATACTCTGGGCCCTCTCGGTGATATCACATTGAAATAGTTGCAAGCAAGTGATGTGATCACTAGAATGTTATATCACGGGAACGAGAAAAGAGTGCATGTCGGTAACGAGATCAAACTAGGTATGGAGATACCGATGATCGAATCTCGGACATGTAATATATCGCGAGACAAAAGGATTTAGTTACTAGCGTTGAAGGTTCTCACGATCACAGAAGTCATTGTTGAATGTGTAGGAGTCAGTATGGATCTCCAGGTCTCGCTTCTGATTATTGATCTGAGAGGGGTCTCAATCATGTCTGCATTATTCACGAACCGTAGGGTGACACACTTAAGGGATACCGACACCATTTGGAGAAAATATGTTTCAGATAAAGATTTAAGAAAGCGCTGGAATTATTTCAATAGACACCGAAACTGTTTCGGGTGAAATTGCTGAAATTGGTTCTGCATGTAATATTGAAATGTTGCAGGGGGTTTTATGTGAATGTTTTTTAATTAAAGTAATTAACAAAATTCTGAATAAAAATAATAAAAGAGTTATATTAAATGAGAGAGCATTAAATTTGGAGAAATTTAATGCATTTAAAGTGGAGACTTTAAAAGAGAATGTGAAGGGGCAAATTTATGTGGAGGGAGTTACCACCACATGAATGGAGGAGGTGAAGAGTCACCTCCCCCATGCGCCGGCCATGAAGGAGGGGTACCCTCCCCTCCTCCTATAAAAGGCCCCCCTCCTCACTTCTCACACACACCTCCTTGTGAAGGATCTCTCTCCCCCTCTAGTATTATTCCCCCATGGTCTCGGATTAGCGAGATACATGTTCCCGGTGGCTTTATCTGGAAAGGAGTTGCTGCTTCCGCTGCTTTGATGGAGTGAGGGACGGAGGTTGTCGGGGTACCGAACGTGTGTGCGATCACGGATGCACCGCTGCTTTGCGGTGCTGGACTTGGTGGTGCTGGAGCTGGATCTGATGGACGTGCTGGAGCCGGACCTGCTGGACTTCATCACGATCTTGAGATCGGCAAGTGTACGACTACATCAACCACGAGTTCCTACTTGTTAACAAAGCTCGTTGTCTACGAGGGTAAGTTCTCGTTTCCACCCGTTGCTTTGTACCTAGTAGATAGATCTTGGTGTGTAGTTCACACCGTAGGAAATTTTTTGTTTTCTATGCTGCAGACCCAACAGTATCAAGAAGCAAATTCAAAGCACATTTAAGTGTAACCCACTTCCTATGCATAGGAATCTTGTAAAGAAACAAGTCATGAAAGTACAAAGCAATAAGCATAGTAAAGCAAAACAAGTGCAACTTCAAGATTCTCAACATAAAAGGGGAAATTTAATATTGTTGAGACACATAAAACCATGTTTCCCTCTCTCATAATAACTTTCAGTAGCATCATGAATAAACTTAACAATATAACTATCACATAAAACATTCTTATCATGAGGCACATGCTTAAACGAATTAATACTCTCCACATAAACATAGTCATTCTTATTAATTGTAGTGGGAGCAAAATCAACAAAATAGCTATCATTATTATTCTCATCACCATAATCATCAAATATAGGAGGCATATTGTAGTCATAATTAATTTTCTCCTCAATAGTAGGTGGACTGAAAATATCATATTCATCATTGTAATCATCATATATTGGAGGTTTGGTATCATCATAAGCAATAGAATAGCTATCTTCCAAAGCTGGGGAACTAAAAAGAGATTTTTCATAAAAACTAGCTTCCCCAAGCTTAGACTTTTCCATAGCATTAGCAGTAATGGTGTCGAAAGAATTCATACTGACAACAATGCTATTAGCATGCAAATAAAGTTCCATAGGTTTTTTAATTTTCTCTTCAAACACTTCATGTTCTAACTCAAGATAAATACTATAGAGCTCTCTAATTTTGTTGTTGTTTTCCATTAAGCCTAACTAGTGAAAACAAGAAACAAAAAGACAAAATTGTAGAATCTAAAGGAAATAACTTCGAGCACTCACACCGGAGGATATGAGTACCTTTTACCTTACCTCCCCGGCAACAGCGCCAGAAAATAGCTTGATGTTTACGCATTTCTATTCTTGTAGACAATTGTTGGGCCTCCAAGTGCAGAGGTTTGTAGAACAGCAGCAAGTTTTCCCTTAAGTGGATCACCCAAGGTTTATCGAACTCAGGGAGGAAGTGGTCAAAGGTATTCCCTCTCAAGCAATCCTGCAATCAAGATACAAGAAGTCTCTTGTGTCCCAACACACCCAATACACTTGTCAGGTGTATTGGTGCACTGGTTCGCCGAAGAGATAGTGAAATACAAGTGGTAGAGATAATTATAAGTGGTAACGGTGATAGAAAATAGCTTGGTGGCGTGGAAAAGACTAAAGGCAAACTGAAATAAAGATAGAAGCAAGCAAACATGTAACAAATCTAGTAGCAAACGGTGTTTCAGTGCTTAGAAACAAGGCCTAGGGATCATACTTTCACTAGTGAACAGTCTCATATAAATATATTCTTTTTATGATACTACTCTTAACTACTCTCCAGTTGGACACTCTAATCGATGGTAGGGCTATAACAACACACCTCAAAGTAAGCCTTTCACAATTAGATAACCCCACACTATCACCTTGAGCTCTAGATAGGTCCAACAAACACCACAATTTCACAAAGACATCCAACTCCAAATATAACTCATAACAAGTATTTGTAATCTCTAGCCTAAGTGCCACCATGGTGTGCACGCTGTCACTTTCACACACATGGGGAGAGCAGATATCTATTAAAGCACTTGAGTAGCAAGGTAGATCTATAGATTACAATGTCACTTGCATGTGTGTTCTTTTTACTAACCACATCTAGAGTCATTGCATGTCTATTCATCTCACATACCACATATGGATCCACCCGTGTCATTGAAAAGTGTGTTCTCTTCACAGACCACACATGGATCCACCAGTGTCATTACATGTGTGTTCTTCTCATGAACCACACCCAGTTTCATTGCATGTCTGTTCCTCTCACAAACCACACATGGATCCACCAGTGTCATTGCTTGTGTGTTCTTCTCATGAACCACAGCTAGAGTCATTGGATGTGTGTTCTTTTCATGAACCACATCTAGAGTCATTGCATGTGTGTTCTTCTCACAAACCACATAAGGATACACCAGTGTCATTGCATGTGTGTTCTTCTCATGAACCACATCTAGAGTCATTGCATGTCTGTTCTTCTCACAAACCACACATGGATCCACCAGTGTCATTGCATGTGTTTTCTTCTCATGAACCACACCCAGTGTCATTGCATGTGTGTTCCTCTCATGAACCATAGTTAGAGTCATTGGATGTGTATTCTTTTCATGAACCACATCTAGTGTCATTGCATGTGTGTTCTTCTCACAAACCACACATGGATCCACCGGTATCAGTGCATGTCTGTTATTTTCATGAACCACAACTAGTGTCATTGCATGTGTGTTCTTCTCACAAACCACACATGGATCCACCAGTGTCATTGCATGCCTGCTCTTTTCATTAACCATAGTTAGAGTCATTGCATGTCTGTTCTTCTCACTAACCACTTATGGATCCACTGGTGTCATTGCATGTCTGTTCTTTTCATGAACCACACCCAGAGTCATTGCATGTATGTTCTTCTCATGAACCACACCTAGAGTCATTGCATGTCTGTTCTTCTCACAAACCACATATGGATCCACTAGTGTCATTGCATGTGTGTTCTTTTCATGAACCACACCTAGTGTCATTGGATGCGTGTTCCTCTCATAGGCCACACATGGATCCACCAATGTCATTGCATGTCTACTCATTTCATTAACCACAGTTAGAGTCATTGCATGTGTGTTGTTTTCACAAAACACATATGGATCCACTGTGTCATTGCATGTGTGTTCTTCTCACAAACCACATAAGGATCCACCAATGTCATTGGATGTGTGTTCTTTTCATGAACCACACCCAGTGTCATTGCATGTCTATTCCTCTCACAAACCACACATGGATCCACCAGTGTCATTGCATGTGTGTTCTTCTCATGAACCACACCCAGAGTCATTGCATGTCTATTCTTCTCACAAACCACATATGGATCCACCAGTGTCATTGGATGTGTGTTCATTTCATGAACCACACCCAGTGTCATTGCATGTCTGTTCCTCTCACAGACCACACATGGATCCTCCAATGTCATTGCATGTGTGTTCTGCTCATGAACCACTGCTAGAGTCATTGGATGTGTGTTCTCTTCATGAACCACAACTAGAGTCATTGCATGTGTGTTCTTTTCACAATCCACCTATGGATCGACCAGTGTCATTGCATGTGTGTTCTTCTCATTAACCACAACTAGAGTCATTGCACGTGTGTTTTCTTCAGAGACCACACATGGATCCACCAGTGTCATTGCATGTGTGTTCTTTTTACTAACAACTGGAGTCATTTCATGACTATTCTTTTCACATTCCACATATGGATCCACCAGTGTCATTGAAATGTGTGTTCTCTTCAGAGACCACACATGGATCCACCAGTGTCATTGCATGTGTGTTCTTCTCATGAACCACAGCTAGAGTCAATGCATGTCTGTTCTTCTCACAAACCACACAAGGATCCACCGGTGTCATTGCATGTCTGTTCTTTTCAACCACAGCCAGTGTCATTGCATGTGTGTTCTTTTCACAAACCAAACATGGATCCACCAGTGTCATTGCATGTCTACTCATTTCATTAACCACAGTTAGAGTCATTGCATGTGTGTTCTTTTCACAAACCACATATCACCATTGTTATTACATGTGTGTTCCTCTCATAAACCACATATGGATCCACCCAGTGTGATTGCATGTGTGTTCTTCTCACAAACCACATAAGGATGCACCAGTGTCGTTGGATGTGTATTCTTTTCATAACCACATATGGATCCTAACCTTAGGAGAGCCCTAACCTTAGCCCCCCAATGGATCCACCGTTAGACCGAGTCTTCTTGAAGGCACACCCTAACATAGTTCTTCTGCTTGACGATTGTTACATACCGTTCGATCGGGGCGCTTGGACGATTGGGATGGTCTTCATGAGAGCGATCCGCGAGTAGGCTATTCTGTAGCATGATTGGCCACGCTTGCTCTGGAGAAACTGGCAACACCGGGCGCTCCCCTGTTGCGAGTGTCACGACTCACGAGTTCAGTGGGCCATCTCCCAGTGTCACGTCCCCATTACTTCTCTTCCTCCCCGTACTTCTCTTCCTTCCCCTTGAAGCCACTTTCCCCACTTCACTCCCATCCTATCATAGCCACAAGCCGACGGTGCCTCCATCCCAATCCCCTCTCCAGCAGCTACCCCCCCTCCCCTCTCGCCATGGGTTCAAGGGGAGACGGTGAGGAAACGCGTCGTGACGACAGGGACGGTGATTTCGATGTGAGTCGTCTCATCTCTATCTCTATCATCTATGGCCAGTTATCTATTTTTTGAGCTAGATCTAATATGTTTACTCATGCGCGTATGATGTGTTAGGCCAACCAGACGATGTATGACTCTAACTATCATGGTTTAGCGGATGCAGACAGTCCTCTGCTATGTAAACATGGATATGTGCCTGCTAAATTTGTAGCGTTCGAAGGACGAAACACAGGTAGGAGGTTTCTACAGTGTCAAGGACATCGTGTAATGATGCAAGGCGGAAGTTGCGGTGTTGTCAAATGGGTAGATCCAGAGTGGCCCAAATCGATGCAGAAAACGCTGGACAAACTATGGGAAATGACTGTTGAGTTGAAAGAATCTGTATTCAGCTCACTTCTTGATAGTGTTGAGATGAAGCTATAGGAACCAGTTGACATGACCAAGCATAAGTGAGATCTCAGGTGGGTGCAAGACAAGGTTAGCAAAGTCGAGAAGGAGAGGGACGCGGCATTGGCCCTGAAGGATAAAGCAGAGCAAGAACTGACTCAAGTAAGGAATGATCTTCACCAGGCCAAAGTCCTGCAGTTCACAACTACAAGTATTGACAAGTGCATGAGGAAAAATGCAGAGAAACAATTGAAGTTGTGCAAGGAAGATGCTAAAAGGAAGGAGCAGACGATTTGATCCTTGATCTCGCAGGAAGATGCGCATCGGGCTAAGATTAAGAAGATCAAGGAGATGTGTGATAACTAGTTCTTTTTAGCTTGAGCTCCGTGCCTTTTTAAGTTGTAATAGTTGTACTTGTTGACCTAGCGGTCTGAACTATTGGCCCCGGAGTCCTGGGAGGAAAAAAATTGGTCGCCCGTTAATCTGTCTTAACCCTGCATTACTTCCTTTTATCTGACCAATGCCCCTTGGATATTCCGCCCGTCACTTCGTCGTCCTCGTGTACAAATAGGAGGTGCCACAGCATGTCGCTTCGTCGTCCATCCCCTCGCCCTTTCCAATCTCCACCACGCCATCGCTTCGTCGTCCATCCCCTTGCTCCCTCTCCAATCTCCATCGCGCCGCCATGGAGATGCTCGTGCTGAACTTCTACAAGGCGGTGATGTTAGCGCACTTCGACATCCTCGCACCGCTGGCCGTGATGGTGCCCCACGGATGGCGCATCAGCTATGCGGGGGTGCCGGTGGCTCCGCTCCTCGTCCTCGACGGAGCCAGGATGGAGAGCGAAATCGCGGTGCACCGCCGCCAGATGCCCGCGTGGAAGAGGGCGCTGCCCCGGTACGCGGCGGCCAACCCGTACTGGCCAGCGCTATTTAAGAAGGAGCAGAAGGCCAAGATTGGCAACCGCATCGTTTACGGGCACGTGGTGCACCGGGATCTCCGCAACCGAGAAGAGCGGGAGAGGTTCTGCTCCATCCCTGGACGGACCAAGTACACCGTCATCACCGTCGCTCGCTGCGAAGAGGTGTTCCATCTCGCGAACAATGCGGAAATTGTGGAGGTTCCGTCTGACGATGACGAGGAAGCCGGTGGCTCGGAGGACAGCGGCAGTGGAAGTGAAATTGTTGACTAGTGGTTGAATTAATGTAGGATGTGAAATCGACCTTTGTTTAGAAGAATTTGTGGTTGAATTAATGAAATGCCTCGATTTAGATCTCTGTCTTGATTAATTTGTGGAAGAATTTGTGATTTAGATTAATTTCTACCTCGATTTAGATCTCTGTCCCGGATTAGGAACGTGACCATGGACCAAAGACCCTTTTTCTACTAGTGTATTCTGACATTGATGGTTTGTTTAAACGTAATCTACGTGGATTGTGCCGCATGCAAATGGCACAACCACAATTTATAAAGTGGAAGCACGTACACCCAGTTACTGGAGATCCGGGAGCTTCGCCAGATGCAGGGGATGCAGGAGCAGAGAGGCGGTGAGATAGACGGGCTCAAGATTAGGCCAGAAAGTGGTATCGATTTCCTCCTCATCTGGGCATTATCAGTTGCCATTGCTGTTTATGTTGCCACGTCGTTGTGCAGCATCTGAGATAAGTTGATGCTTCGTGCAGTGTGGCAGCTTAAATAATTTATTTCTGTGCCACTTACATTCCATCGAATTTCGAGACCTCCTTCCCGTCACAATCGTGGAACCGTTGCTGCGTGTTTTCAGATAGCAGTGGCACAGTCACAATTTCAGATTCAACTACTGACTCGGGCATTTCCAAACCCTAAGTCGCGGTACATTTTACTCAGAGAACATGGGTAGATTGTTTCGCCCAGCAAACTACCACACACAGAGCTCCAGAATTTAACCGAATTACATATATAGGTTCAAGTTCAACACATTACTATGCATGTTCATTGCCAGCAACCTTCTTCCGTAGCCTGGGTACCAAGCATTCACGTCCACTAGCTTCTTCATTTCCTGCCTTCTTCCTCTTCCTCGGTGCCAATTTTCTTAGCTTCACGTACTCTGCATCGCCGGGACAATGGGCACCAGAATCATGCCCAGCATCATCTTTCCACTCGTTTTTAATTTCTTCAGGCAGCAAAATGACTGACCCGACAGTCATGTTTCTAACCTTGCGGTGCTTCCTGTCAAAGAAACAAGACTGTTGCATAACTGCCCAATAACTACAGAGAAAATAAAACAAAAATTACAATTCAGCACAAACATGCGGACCCCAAGAGACCTTTGCTTACCAGGAGCTAATTGGGTTCGAGCAACCACCCTGTCCAAGAATAGAAGTGCAACTCCCAGTTGCAGCAGCTTCCACATCCAGTACATCACAATTCAGCTCAAACATGCAAGCCGAAACATACCTTTTCACCAACCCAATTAGCTGACTGTCACACGTTAGAGGAACCATGATGCCACGTTCATTCATGAAGCTGAACTTTGCAGTCTGCTTCGGCCATAATTCATCATGATTATGCAGAGCAGCAACCATACTAGATATAGTTCAGATCTGCGCATGCGCTTCTTCCATCGTGATACAATGGTGTCCATACCACTTGGCCTTAGAGTCGTACCTGAAGAGGACTACCATAACCAGGTAAGGGTGGTCCGCGGAGATCCCACTTGACATAAAACTGTGGAAAAAATATGTTTGTCAGCATTGGGCTAACAAACAATTTTAGGTTCAGTAGCCAGCTAGCAGTTATAATTAGTCGAATAGCAAAGACAAGGGTAGCTCACCCGCTTGTAGCCAGAACTTCTTCTTCCTTGGTAGTAGGATCTGCCATCCTCCGAGATGCTCGGCTCGTCGGCGGCGGAGGCGGGCTAGAGCCTCGCAATGGTGGCTACAACATGCGCCATTGGAGCTCGGGATCAGTGACTAGGCGTAGTAACCTGGCGCCAGAAGTCAAATGTCCGAAGGGATCGTCCTGCCTGGAGGGTGGATTCTGACGCCACATGTGCTAGGGAAAGGTGGGAATGGATTTGTGAAATTGGTCAACGCATCCAATCCACTTAGTTACTCAATTTGCCTAAGAGGTTGCCGCGTTGGCGCTCGCGTCATGGACAGATGACCGACATGAGGGTCTCGACCGTCTACTTCACGGGGCAGTTTAACAGAATGTTTGAATTTGGCAGGGGTGAGATGAGTTTGCCTCGAAATGGCCCCTCTCAGTAGTTGGCGGCCCAACATTTCGAAACGCGGCAATTTCAGGCAACTTAGGTACCACCATGCGCTGGCCTGCGAACTTTGGTACCGTAGACGAACAAGCCCCCATCTAACGGCATGTGTCAAGGCTCTATTTGAGCATTGCGGAGCCAAGGTGACTTCTACTCAGGTGTACAACCACCTCAGAAAGTGGAGGGTGAGGTGAATACAGGTTAACAAGCTTAGAGACCTCATCATTGCTCGGTGGGATGAGGACAGCTGCTGCATCATCTTAGAGGCTAAGCAGTATCAGGGCCACATCATGGTTAGCATTGTCTCTTGCACTTGTCTTACCTGATCGTCAATGACTACATTGCACAACTAACTACCCATATGTATTGTTTCCTTAGGATCACCCCAAGGAAGCTGAGATTCTCAACAAGCCCATCGCCAACTACAATGAGATGCTAAAATGATATAGATGTCACCTAGAGGGGGGTGAATAGGAAATTTTAAAACTATTACAACTTTGGCTTGAAAGAATGCGGAATTAAACTAACGTTTATTTTACAAGCACAAAACCTAAATACACTAGGCTCAACTAAGTGCACCAACAACAAGTTAAGCTAAGCAAGATAGCACAAGGTATAAGTACCACAAGTCATAAGAAAGATACAAGTACTTCAAGCTCGATGGTTATCACAAGGAAAGTAAGCTCGAGTATAGAGATAACTGAGGCATGCGGTGATGAAGATGTATTCCCATGTACCCTTACAAGTAAGGTATGCCATGTTGGAGAGGTGTAGAATTCCACGAAAGATTTCCCAACGCAATGAAGACTCACCTTCTTCTTCGAGTCTATCCCACAAAGGAATATCCCCTTTCCTTATGGCTAACTTTTCCTCCACTCCAGAGATGGAAATATCCACAACCACTTCACAAGCGAAGGAGAAGCATGAGTCTCTTCACAATATTCCACAAAGAGGACACCACGGTGCCAACCACCAAGCCAACTAAAAGGTCACACTCCAAGAGTAACAAGTTCACGATCTCTCACTTGAACAAATCATAATGGAGATCTCAACACTTATGCAAGAATGCAAAGCAAGAACGCCAAGGGTGCTAAAAACCTTCATTGTCAAATCCCACCAAACCAACAAGTGCTAGAGAGGAATTAGAGAGGAAGAACAATGGTGGAAATCAACCAATGAATCCAAGATATAGATTCAACGGGTTCTCCTCACTTAGAGGAGGAATTGATTAGTGGGGATTGTAGATCTAGATCTCCTCTTCCAAAGCCCTAAAAAGATGCAAAAATCATAGGAGGGAAGGGAGAGGAAGCAAGCTCAAGGGGTCAACAATGGAGGTCAAAAACAAGCTCAAGAACCATTAAACTTTGGGAAAAACCCCCTTTTATACCCCTTCAAGGGGGATGACCGTTGGGGGTCAAAATGAGCAGGTCAAACACGTTCCGTTTGGAAAACCGGTCCCTTCGGACCTAGCGCTGGAATGGTTTGGCCGATCGGAATAGTATACTGATCAAATTTCTGGTCGGGTGCTGGAATTTCCAGCCCCAGTTCTGGTGCCGCCGAAATAGCCAGCAGAACCAAAACAGGGCGGGCGAAAATGGTGATAACTTTTGCGTCCAGACTCAGATTTTAGCAAACTTGGGATTTTTGAAAATCTAAGGACAAGCTATATCTAGTAGAGACTATAAAACCCAATAAATAGCAAGAGTTAACTTATAAAATAAGAAGAGGTATGAAACCTCCCTAAAGAAGAACCGGTAAAACCTCCAAACTCGAAAACGCAATAGAAGAAGCATATGAATTCCATTTTTGATGAACTTTGGATTGTTGAAGAGATAGTAATAAGATCAAGAACCTCACACAGAGAAACACCAAGAAGCAACAAAATAGGGAGAAGAAAAGTATGCAATGGATTGAGCTCCCTAAGACGATGTAATCAAGTTACCCAACTGAAAGCCCCTCTTGATAGTGCGGCTATATATCGTATAACCCAGTCTCCTTAGAACCACATTGAGACCGGTAAAAGGAAAACCTAGCAAGACCTTTGCCTTGCGCATCCCACTTGATCTTGACGACAACGCTTCAAGCTCCATTCAATACGAAATGCATCACTTGATCATTGTTGCTTGGTGAAGACTCATAATTTTCTCCCCATATACCACTATGGGATAGCTTCATTAATGAACATTTTAACATGTCCATTATCACCAATATGGACAGCAAGCTTAAATCATATGATCTTCTTGAAATGTTTATATTGAACCTGCACTTCTCAACCTTGATGACGATCGTCACTTGATGTCATACTCTCATGGGCTATATGAAGTCTTCACTTTTGATGCATGCCCAGGGAGAGATACCTATCCCCCATAGAAAATGTGAAGGAAGTGAACCTAGCTCAATTGGTTGGGGGAGTGGATGTACAAACCCAACACCTGGGTTCAAATCCTCACGGATGCGAATTTAGGTTCCTATTTATACTTGAGGACCAGGATATCCTGGTACTCATGCAATTTATCTTGAGGACCAGGCTTGGTGTTTAACCTAGTTTAAAAATCCTGGTACTCATCTTAATGGTTGTTTGCATCCCTAGTTGGTGCAGAGGCCGAGGAAGTGAAATACTCCCTCCATTTTAGAAAATCTTCTTTTATGAATTCATTCATAGAGTCCAAGAGCCCTTCGTACCTTCTTCAACATTTGCATCTGAGCATTAGATGACTAATATCCATAGGTCCTTCTTGACAGATAGGGCACCGATACTTTAATGTGTCTACTTGCTAACACAACCAATCCTGGTATTAATCCATGTACTAATGATCGCCATATAAAGATTTTAAGAGCAGGCAGGTGTTTGTGATTCCTTTTGGAATCAGGATCTGCGCGAAAGCCCGTCCGCCACCCCATAGCCGCCTGCCCGCCGAGCATCCACACCGCCACCCCCGCGCCATCGCGGTGAGAGCCTGCATGCTTGCGTCGGCTGCCTCCTGCACGCCCCTATTCTACATCTTCCCTACAAGGATGCAGTTTGGCGACTCGATGTTTTCGGAGTCTGGCAAATCCAAAGGGGCGGACATCTCTAGCTGAGGCGTGAATGGGCGGACGATGACTCTCCCTTGTGCCTGAAGCACTAGGGTTGCTGGTGTCTGGTTCTCCCTCTTTGGTGGAGGGTTCGGGATCTCGGTTCTGGTGCTTGGAATCCGAGTCCGGTTCGGATGGCGAGAAGGAGCGGCTTGCACGAGTGGTGCTAGAAGATCTAGAGGATTCCTCCGGCAAGCTAGGATGGACGCCGGTCGATCATCACCGGATGAAGTCTGAAGCGGAGCTAAAGCAGGCATTCTGGGAGGACATCGGTTTTCCGATGCCGACCTCTAGATTCTAGGAAAGAAGGTCGCCATTATCATTGCTGCGGTGTGACTCGCTACTCCGTCAATCTTCCTCTCCGCCGGTGGGCCAGAGGGGGTCGGTGGTGTCGCCGGTAGGGATTTCTCCTACGCCGTGGCCCTAGGGTCCGGCCCTAGAGGAGGCCTCTCCCACCGAGGAGGGCGTCCGTGCTGCCGCTGTTGGGGACTCTAGTGGAGGCCGTCGTCGACTGCAACAAGACAGTGTGTCGGGATCCGCTTTCCACGTAGTTCACTTCCATGCAGGCTGACATGGCGGATGACGTGGGGTCTGTGGCTGGGCCCCCGGATTCCTCGGTGATCAAGACGGACTCCCCTGAATCGCGATCACCAGGAAAATAGGCATCGGGAGGGCGTTAGAAGCCCTAGTCTTTCCATACGATAGATCTTCCATGCTGCAGTACACATCGCCTTCAACATCGCCTTGTTCTCGTCGATCCTTCGCCTAGGTCCTCCTTGGTTCTGCCTTGATGGCCGCCGGTCCCGACACCTGGAGCCACTCCAGTCCGTGCCAACACCGCCCAGGGCCAGCGGGCCTGCTCCTAGCGCTGCACCTATCCACACATCTGCCTTCCAGGGGCCGATAGGTAGGGCTCGGCCTCCCCTCACCGCCCCTCTACCAGTGGGTGTTGGCTTCATGCCCAGGACCTTTGTCCACGGGCCACCGCCATACTCAGGGCCTCTGGGGATGCCTCCGCCTCAGCCCTTTCACCAAGGAATGGTGGCCGGTGCGTCGCCTCAGCAGTCCTCTGCCACTTTCTACGGTGGCCTGGCACCGCCGTTTGGTCTACTGCCCTTGCACCGCCGTTCGGTCTACTTCCCTTGCACCGCCATACCGCGGATCGCCGGCTCTGCCTATTGCTGCCTCGGGGGGTCCTTTGTCGGGGCAGCAGTTTGCGGTTGGTGTTGGTATGGTGGCAGCACCTATGCCGACGCAGAAGAAGAAGCTGCCTCAGACATAGGCGAACCAGGAGATGGGTACGCAAGGTTTTCAGCCACAGCCGCAACTTCAGCAATACGGGTACCCGCATGGAGCAGTAGGTGTTCCCTTCTAGGTTCCTGGGCAGTAGGCACAGTACCAGTAAGGCTTATAGGGTACCACTGACACTATTTTGCTGTCTGTGTCAGCTTCGAATACTCCTATTGTTGCACCGACCACTTCTGCTGGGGGTAAGAAGAACCAAAAGATTTTTTGTTGCTGGAAGTGCGTGGTCAATACATACACATCTAAAGATTGTAAGGTGGTTCACTATTGTTATATCTGTGATAACTCTTCTCATCCAACCTTGAGATGCCCGGTACTTAAACAACCACGACCTACTCCTTATATGTCTAGGATTGACAATGAGCTCACTCTATTCTCTTAGATTCCTGATTCTGTGGTTCGTGATCATCTGGGGACTAATAAGACTCCCATAGCTCTTGCGAGTGTTTCTGGACAGATGGTTACAGCAGATGTTGTTCAGCGACAGATTGCCAGGAGATGTTAGGTGCGTGATCAGTGGAAGTGGGATGCTTTACCGTATGGAGAGACTGCTTTTTTAGTGATCTTCCCATCTTTTGAGGATCTAGACAGGGTGGATGGAATTCAGGTGTCGGTGCCTCAGAGCACTTCTTAGCTTACTTTTTCTGTTTATCATAGGCAGGAAGTGCCGCACAAGTTTGAGCTCAAGCAAGTTTGGCTACATGTCGAGGGGGTTCCTCACTCTTTGCGCTCTTTTAGGGGTTTATGGGCTGTTAGTGGTCTCATGGGGACTACTTTGGACGTTGATTTGTTCTGTTTGGGGAGGCGCATGGTTATTAGGATTCTTGTTGCAATGAGCCAATGACTGACACCAGGTTTTTTTGAAGTTGAATGACATGTTGGGCCATTATCTCTTGTCAGCTGCTGTGGTTAAGCTTAAGACATACGCGTTTCGTTTCCGGTTGGAGCCTGATGGTTATGTTCTAGAGCTAGAGTTTGTACCCTTCTTATGGAGGAAGAGGGAGGATCACACTTATGATGATGCCAATGGGAATCCCTCTAATGATGCTATGGATATGTCTGACTCGACCAGTGGTTTGCAGGATGCTGGGTCTAGTTCTTCTTTGCCTTGCTAGGATAGGGGGCTCGGTGCCACCGTTTACCATACAGGGGGCCCATCTAGACACTCCTCTTACTATTGTACCTACTGTCGCACATTCTGTGTCGAGATAGGATTCTATGCATATGATTGTGGTCACCCTTTTTAATGCTAATCCCTCTACACCGCGTGGAAAGGAACTTCTGGAGACACTTCCGATTGGCTCTCCTCTTTGTGGTGGCACGCCTACTGTGGTTTAGCCTCATATCTCTCCTTCATAGCTATAGGATGCTTTGCGGGCGACAAGTGATTCTGCTATCGTGGCTCAGACCTCCCTACTTTTGGTGTCTCCAACGCATTGTACTCCTAATGTGATGGGTCGTTCTATTCCACGGCGGGTGGAACCAGTGCTGGAGCCAGTGCTTCAGGAGGTCGTCGATGGGTCTCTGGCGCAGAGACTGGCCTAGGAGGGGCTGGTCGACCGCGTTGCTGCTGGGTCGGCCCTTGAGGGTCCTCAGCGTCTAGGCCTTTCCCAGAGTGGTTCGGCCTCACCAACCCTAGCCTAGGGGGTGCAGCCCAGCTCCTCGTCGACCCAGGCAGGTGGCTTGAGACTGCTTTGGGAGCTGGGCTCTATGACGACCCATGATGTGTTGCTGCCACGTGATGCACCTGGTGGGCTGGTGTCCGATGGTGATGGTCTAGCGGCCCAGGAGGGGCAACCGAGCCATGCTGATGGACCATCCATGGCGGGGCACGACCCGTCTCTTGGTAATGGCGGGTAGCATTTGGTGGTCAGGACTACGGCACGCAAGAGTTCTCGTCAGGGAGTTGATGCCTTTGGGTCATCATCTATGCATGAGGACTCATTGGTCAAGGCCATGCGAAGAAAGGCAGAGAAGAACCTCAACTCGCAGGGTACAATGAACTCTTCAAAATCCTTCCTTTCTTTTTCCAACACATCTATTACTGGTAAGTTGGCGAATGTTGGTGTAAGTGTGGGTAGTTCTGTAAAGGAAGTTACTTTATCTAGTTCTATGTTGAGGCATATGGAGGTTGACCGCGGTTAATCCTAAGGCTTTTGTTGTTTCTGATTCTTCACCGATGGAGGAGAGGAGTTGCATGCCATAGTAGATGGTCAACTCTTATCTCACTTAGTTGGTGAAGTATTAGAGGTGGGCTTCGATGAGACTGAGTTGGGTTCATTATTTGAGTTTGCAGCTTCTGGATGAAAATCGAAGAGCCACAAATCTTGCAAGAGGTCTCGTGTATCCAAATCTCCTATTGTTTCTCAATGAATGGCATGTTTTCAAATAGCAGAGGTCTTCATGACTTGGATAAACAATTTTTTTTGCCGATTGTGTGGGTATTTCTGAGACTGGTAGACGTAATTTTTCACAAGCTCAACTCAATCATCTTTCTGGTGGAGTAGACTTTACATGGGTATCACGTCCACCGCGTGGTCGACCCGGGGGATCCTGTTAGGTGTCAGAGATGAGGCTATGGAAGTCCTAGCTAGTTCAGTTGGAGATTTTTTTATTAAACTCCATATCTGTAATAAGGCTGATGATTTCATATGGTATCTAATTGCTGTCTACGGGGCTTCCCAGGATGTTTATAAGGCTAACTCTTTACGTGAGTTGGTTAATATGGCTAAGGACAATCCGTATCCTATTCTTATAGGTGGAGATTTTAACTTGCTAAGATTCTCTCATGAGAAAAGTCGGGGCCGTGTCGACGAACATTGGCCTTTCATGTTCAATGTTGTCATAGAAAGCTTGGACTTACAAGAGATTCCAATGTTAGGAAAATAGTTCACCTGGGATAATAGTCTTCCGAAGCCTACATATAAAAAACTGGATAGAGTGCTTATGGATACTGAATGGGAAGAAAAATTCCCTATGGTAACTGTTTGTGCTCTTGAGTGTACTAATGCTTTGTCCGATCATGCTCCATTATTATTAACTGTTGGAACACCACCACGTAAATCCAAACATAGTTTTAAATTTGAACTTGGATGGATGGATCGTGATGGTTTCCATGACTTGGTGAAGGCTATTTGGAGAAATCTGTTAGTGGTCAAATGCCTATACATCGATGGAATAACAAAATGCGTGCCTTGCACAAATTCCTTCGTGGTTGGGCCATACATACTGCTGGAATTCTTAAAAAATACGCCTGTCATCTATTATAAACGATTTACAGGCTTCTGCAGAAGTCAGACTTTTATCTTCCCAAGTGATTAAGCTTAAAAACCAATCAAATGCAGAAATTGCGAGACTACTTCGCGAGGAGGAACTCAAATGGTATCAACGCTCTAAAGCGAAATTCATTCTTGAAGGAGACGCGAATATAAGATACTTCCATGCCATGGCCAATGGCAAGCATAAGAAACTTATTCACTCTCTAATTCAGGATGAACGTATGATTGAGGGTCAGGAGCAACTAAAATCTTATAGTACTAGTTATTATAAATTTTTGTTTGGGGCACCGCCAGAAAATTCTTTCTCGTTTGATGAGTCCCAAACCACGGATATTCCACAGGTTTCTGTTTACAAAAACAACTTTTTAACCGCTCCTTATATGAAGGAGGAGGTCAAGAAAGCCGTTTTTCAAATGGAACATAACAAAGCACCTGGGCCTGATGGCTTTTCAGTGGAATTTTATCAAAATTTCTGGAAAGTTATTAAGGAGGACCTGATGCAATTCTTTGAGTTTTTGTATGTCGGTCAGTTAGACCTTTTTAGACTCAATTTTGGCAACATAATTTTACTTCTTAAGGTTAATAATGCAGAACGAATACAACAATATCATCCAATCTGCCTTCTTAACGTTAGTTTTAAAATTTGTAGAAAAGTTACTATGATTAGACTAAATTCGGTAGCTGATCATGTTGTAAGCCCATCTTAAACTGCTTTCAAGCAAGGAAGAAACATCCTGGATGGTGTAGTAATCCTGTATGAAACAATCCATGAACTACACTCAAAGAAGTTAAATGGTGTATTGTTCAAGATTTACTTTGAGAAGGCTTATGACAAAGTTAATTGGTCTTTCCTTCAGCAAACCCTCCGTATGAAAGATTTTTCGTAGGAGTGGTGTGCTCTCGTACAATATTTTGTGTTAGGTGTATGTGTTGCCATCAATGTCAACGATGACACTAGCAAATATTTTCAGACCAAAAAAGGACTAAGACAAGGAGATCCATTATCGCCTATACTAATTAACATAGTGGCTGATATGTTGGCTATCCTTATTGAGAGAGCCAAGGCTGATGGCCAAATTGAAGGATTAGTTCCCCATCTGGTTGATGGTGGTCTCTCCATTCTTCAATATGCTGATGATACAATCTTATTTATGAAACACGACTTGGAGAAAGCTAAGAATCTGAAATTAATATTATTAGTATTTGAGCAACTCTCTGGATTGAAAATTAATTTTCATAAGAGTGATTTGTATTGTTTTTGCGAGGCTCAAAATGAGGCCCACCTATATGCTAAATTTTTTGGCTGTGGTCAGGGGCAATTTCCAATCAATTATCTAGGAATACCGATCCACTATCAGCGTCTCACGATTGCTAAATGGAAACTCGTTGAGGAAAGACTCCAAAAACGTCTTAATAGTTGGAAACATAAATTGCTATCCCTTGACGGAAGACTTGTACTCATAAATTCAGTACTCATCAACATGGTACTGTATATGATCTCGTTTTTCTAACTATCGAAAGGTGTCTTGGAGAAAGTGGATTATTTCCGATCAAGATTCTTTTGGCAAGGGGATAGTGAAAAAAGGAAATATTGACTTGCCAGATGAAATGTGGTTTGCCGACCAAAAGAATATGGTGGACTAGGCATACATGATTTGCAAGTCAAAAACACCGCACTTCTTGGTAAATGGCTTTTCAAACTACTATCCGAAGATGGTGTTTGACAAACCATTCTATGGAGGAAATATGTTGGCTCCAAAACTGTGTCTCAAGTGGTTTAGAAACCCGGTGATTCACACTTTTGGGCTGGACTAATGGCGTCCAAAAAACATTTTTTCCGTTTTGGTGTTTTCAATATTAAGGATGGATCGCAGAATAGGTTATGGGAAGATAAATGGCTTGACCAAACTTCTTTTCGCGAACAATATCCAGCTGTCTATTCGATTGTTAGGCACAAAGGAGATACACTTTCCACAGTATTGGGATCTGATCCTCCTAATGTGTCGTTCAGACGAAGTCTCATAGGTCCTAGAACGCTCGTTCTGTGGAACAATCTTTTATTACGATTATCCACGATACAGCTGTTGAAGGGGGTGGACGAGTTCAAATGGAAACTACTGGAGAGCGGTAAATTTTCTGTGGACTCAATGTATAGAGCGTTGATCCAACTTGATATTCCAGTTGATGATAATTCTAAAATTTGGAGGATGAAAATACCATTTAAAACAATGATTTTCGCTTGGTATCTTCGTAAATAGATCATTCTTACAAAGGATAATCTTGTTAAGAGAAATTGGCATGAAAGTATATAATGCGTTTTTTGTCATCATAATGAGACAATCTGACATTTATTCTTCCAGTGTAAATTTGCTCATACTATATGGTCAATCATCCAAGTAGCCTCTGGTTTATCTACTCTAGGCTCGGTAGCCAATATTTTTGGTAATTGGTTGCACGGGATACATGATAAATATGAACTTTGTTGAGGGTGGGAGCGTTTGCATTATTTGATCGCTTTGGCTATGTAGAAATGACAATTTTTTTAATAACATTGTGTCTTCTCTATATGTGATCTATCGTGCCATTGCTATGCTCACTACTCTCTCCAACGTATGGAGTTTCACGACTTGTTTGTAGAGGGGTATACACGATTGGAGGACACAGCGAGAGATATTTTCTCCCGACATACAGGAGCGGAGCTAGACTAATTCATGGGTATATGGCGAATAGCTAATACTTTTTGCCAAAAAAATTCAGTACATATGCTCCTATATACGTGTATATGAATGGTACTGTACTTTTGTGCGTGTTAAACTCAGAAAATCGTGAAAACGCGGCCTCCATAGCAGTCCCAAGAGCGGCTTTCCAAACCTGGGCCGTAAAACATTACTCACCTTGTACCGGGTCTAGTTTGTTTTATTTGAGCTGCATTTGGATGTCTCACCTTGTCCCGATCTCTTTCCCAGCGACGCAGCCAGGATTCATAGGACGCCACGCTGCAACCGCTCGGCTCACTTAGAGCATAAGAAGACCCCTTGAAATCGCGAAACCCTTATAACTCAGGCGAGTATACGGTTCTGGACCGAATTGTTTGCTAGAATAGACCCCGTATATGAGGAGCGACCCGTAAAATTTTTAAGGGCTCAGTAAATTGTCCCATCTGATCCGTATACATAAGGGTTTCCTCGTGCGATACTGGGCGAGATAAGGTTCAGTCCCACCGCCCCCTCCACTACTCCGCCGCACTCCGCCGCGTGCCGCCCACCAAATCGAGCTTCGCCTACGAGCAATTACCGACGCGCCGCAGCAGATCCGGCACCCCACTGCCCCTATGGCTCGTCCTGGAAGCTCGCGCGGCGCCGTACAAGGCCCCTAGCTTGCACGGTGCGTATGACTCCGACGAGGAGGAGCGCCACCGCTGCATTCGCGCAGATGGCGCGCACAAACGCGCCACCCTCAACTACACATCAACCGCGGGCAGGAAGTGTCGGCGATGCTCTGCCGCCGCGCTCAAGGAGTTCGAGGCGCGGGGCCGTGCGAGGCAGGGGAGCTCCGCTCGCGCTCGTCTGCCGCCGCCGAAGCCGGAGGTGGAGGAGGAGCACCTCCCGCCTGTTCCTGGCCACGTCATCACCTCCAAGGACTTCGTCGACGACGACGCCTTGAGCGCTGGACCGAGGTCCTCCTAGAGCGCAGCATCACCGACGAGGAGGAGCGCCGCGCGCGCTCGCCGGGACAAGGAGCTCGACGACCTGCTCCTGGAGCAGGGGATCGCCGGCGAGCGTGGCGTCCTGGAGAAGAAGGTCGAGTGGGACATGGAGCATGCGGTCCAGGCAGAGAAGGTCATCGACCTCGTCTCCGACGACGACGAGTGAAGCTCGACGCCGGCATCATCTCCGCCGCACCCTAAGGCTCCTCGGTGAGCCAATTTTTGGGCAAAGGGTTAGGGTTTAGGGCGGCGACAGTGGTAGATCCCCTCCTAGTAAATATTGGGCGACTATTGTATATATGATCACGACGAACTTTGTATGAACTCGATGAATCTCCCGTGAATTTAAATTTCCAAGTTTTACCGTTTGCATTTAGTGTATCTGTTCTGTCCGTCGTGTTTTGGAGCTAAAATTGCCGAAAACTCTATCTTTATACTCGTTATAAGGGGTGGACGGATAAGGGGTCTGCTAGTGATGCTCTTAAGGCCGTAGCCGCGGCGCGCTGTGCGGCGTGCGCTCGTGCCACCACTACGCCGGTCGTCGGAAGAATCCTCCGGCGCTCTTCCACCCTGCGTTCCTGCGGTCCAGCTACCACCCACTCCCCCTGTCGGTCGCCTCTTGTCCCTTGATCGGCTGAACCCCCACGGCCGCCGGTGCTGCGGCACACTGGCATGGCAGCACCAGGTAACAGCAACGATGCATTGCCCATATCGAGTGATTTCAGTCCATGATTTCAGAGTTTATTCCATGAGTGTGCATAGTGGCTTAATTATTTTTGTTTCTGAATTTTTCCAATTTAGATTAGAGGATGATTCTTAATTAGATAATAATTCATTGATTTGTAGGTCTATAATTGAAGAACAAGTAAGACAAGTGCAGTGCTTTGCAAGGTATGTGCGACATAGCTTCAAAGACATCGAAGATTACTTCGACATGAAAATTGACTAATTTTCTTTTCATTGTTTTTGATTTCGAATACCCAATATAAAAATCTTGACTCCGCCACTGCTGACATGGATGGTAGCGTGATCCGCGGATAGATTTGCTATAGTTCGAGGCGTTTCCACATATGTTTATTACCATTTTTGTAATGGTGGTACTTTTGCTTTGGTTACTTTGTGTGTGGTTGATCGGGTGTGCGCATCCTAGCTATGCAGAGGCCCAGTGTAAACTTTATTCATAATAATAAAACGCCCATTTTCAAAAAAAATATATAATGGATTAGTTCATGAATAAAACGTAATTGGTAAATCTTATCATACCACAAGATCTATGTGGTACATTCTTTATGTTTCATGTGTTGACCAACTTGAATCCAAACTTCACTCTTTGTATTGGTCAACCACGTACCTTCTCATGCTCTATCTCAATATCTTGAGGTACATAAATAATTCTTTATTTAATTGCATGCTCTAAATATTAGTCAACCATAACTCAACTCATGAGACTATCATGACACCGACTTAGAGCCATATCTTGAATTCTTTTATTGAGATAAAACTCTCAAGATCTTGATCATATCATATTATTCTTTTCAACTCGATGATCTTGATGCCCATACTCAAGGTATATATGTATCTTCATGGCATCCATACTCGAATCCAACACATGGACTACAAGCATGACCTATGGAATATTCCTATATATAAAACTTAATGAAATCATTAGGCCATATGGATTGTCATTAATTACCAAAACCACACATAGGGACAATTACCCTTACAATCTCCCCCATTTTGGTAATTGATGACAATCACAAAAAGAGGGTTTATACAATGAATGTTAAAACAAGTATGCAACTTATCCTAGAATAAGTTTTATACAAGAGGTTGTATTTGATATGGTCAAGTAACACAAACTAGTAGCCCATATCAAAACTGATTCTACTCACACAGACTACAAATAATGCAAGATATGTGAGTAGAACCAACATATATAGAGCAAACCCCCCCACAATATATGCACGTGTGATGAACTTGAATTTCATTGCATACATTGTCAAACATAACCTTCGGGAGAGTTTACACTATATATACAACCATGCAAAACATAATAAAGATGAAATGCATGACAAGCAAACACTTAAGAACAAACCAATCTGAATTATAAACCATTTCCCTTAAACCCTCTAAACTTCGCCTCCATTGACAAAAAGTGCCAAAATGGATGACAAAGTTAGAAGGCCAATATAGTATGAGTTCCTTCCCAAGGTGTGCATTTCTCATAATATGAGTGAAACCAAATGCACGTATCCAATGACGAATACTTGGAGGAAATCAAGCTATATCGAGGATCGAAGATTTCTAAAAGGATAACAAGGTGAAGAAACTTCAACGGATATGCTCCATATGAAATAAGGAAGCTCCCCAAGGTTCATGCATAAATTATAATTGTTGCATTTGAATACAATATGCACAAACATGGAATCCTCACTCCCTCTATATCGTTTAAAACATAAACAAGATACAAATAGTATAGATATAAATCAATACACTTGTCAAGGCAAGCTTAAGTCCAAAAGAAAACAATTACGAGATATGAGTGCATGAAGATGCAATAAGGGTAACCAAGAACTCATAAATCATGTTCTTACCAACACCACTAAAAATCAATAGGATAAGAAAGATGGTCGGCAAAGAACGAGGATATCAAGGCGAGAGATTAACACTCTCGTGTATACAAGTTTCTAAGTAGACAAAAATAATCCACAAAGAAATATCCACACACAAGAGGTTAAAAACATGATATCCAAGAGGAAGTCATAAGATATACCAAAAGGATTTTTGCTTAAAAGCATATATAGCACATGGCTCCATTTTCTCTCTTATGGTATATCAATGAACTTCAACAAAGAAAAACCTCAAAATCATCACAACTAACACTAAGGGAACTAATGCTAGTTGGGATTTTTTGAGAAAGACAACAAGTATTAAAAAGAAGGATTCATTGTAATTTCATCAGTATTGCACATGAGAGCACTTTGAGGAATTGATATGCAATAAATTGCTAAAGAGCATATTTAGGATTGTGAATCATCAGCATGATTTTATATACTCCCCATTATATACATCATCTCAAATTACTCACATATGCAATAAGGATAGAGATGTCTTTAAAAGATCCTTGCAAGAACCATAACATTTACAAACACAGAAATTCATTCCAAGATGAAACCTACAAGATATTGGATGGAAGAATAGAATGCATGAATAAGATACTTGTTACCGATATAGCGATGGTATGATGTAGTAGATAAGAATTCTTCGATCATCCTAGCTTGGCTCCAACTATCATGTGGTGAAAACACCTTCCTTATAGATGATACAAGCATCCATTGCATATCCAATGTACATAAAACAACATTCAAGTACACCTTGATCCCCAAACTTATTGGGTCCAAAGTGTTAACCACAATACATAGGACACACTCCATATAAATATGTGCATATTTAGAGATGAAATCTGAATTTCATGCATATCTTAGCCACTAACGATTTGATGGAGTATACCCTATATATTGGATCATAGAAATCAAACACATGATACAAAATATACATTTAGTAAACATGCATGCACAAGACTTTCAAGATCCAAAGAATACAATGGTGAGGAAATCGATAATCATTAACTGATCGGTCGGCTTGGGAGTAGAGACTAATCAGAATTCAGATGATTAACTAATTTAATCAGTCGTATATTAATCGGTGCAACCTAAACAAATTAGCACCTAAAACACATGTATATAAGAAATAAATAGTATATGGGCCTTTAAATGCCCATCCCTACTTATCTAGAGCCCAAAAGCCCACTAAAACACATACGCTTCTCCTTTGACCTCTGAAGTTGATCTTCTCCCACCACCTATCCAGGGTGAAAGGACACATATGTTGCCTAGAGGGGGGGGTGAATATGCGGTTTAAAAACTTTTACAATATGGGCTTAACAAAGGTGGAATTAAACTAGCGTTTACTTTGTCAAGCACAAAACCTAGAACAACTAGGGTTCACCTATGTGCACCAACAACTTATGCTAAGCAAGACAACCAACTCTGTGCTAGCAAGATATAGACTTCAAGGACGAAGGCTATCACAAAGTAAGATGCATAACTAAGAGCTCGGGTATAGAGATAACCAAGACACGCGGAGACGACGATGTTTTACCGAGTTCCTCCCAACAATGGAGTACGACTCGTTTGGAGAGGGGGTGGTTTCAAACCACCAACACCACAAAAGGCCTCCCTTGTTCTCCGGTGAATCTCACCCCAAAGGGATCGATTCACACATCCACTATATCAGCAACCTTCGAGGTGGTAGACGGCACCCTTACAACAAGTTCTAGGCACACATCCACAACTAAATTTGAGGCTCTCGAATCCAAGCAAGTTGTCACAACAATCAAAGACAAGCTTGTAAGAACCAAATCAAGGCCCAGGGTTTCCTATGAAACCCTAGAGAAAGGGGCCATGAAGTGAATGAGAGGAAATGAAGATCTCTCTTGGTGAAGTTGTAGATTAAGGCCTCCTCCTTTGACTCCCCAAAGATCAGGGACTTTAGATGGTTGGATAGGGAGATCTTGGAGATTTGGTGGCTCTCTAATGGTGTTCTTCTTTTCCTGGAACGAGCAGCTTGAGGTTGAAGAAGAGGTCCCCTATTTATATGCCCACTGATTTCTGACCGTTTTCTTCCTGTTGGGGAGTTTCCACACCGGAGACTCCGGTGTGCAGACCAGAGACTCCGGTCTACACCAGAAACTCCGACCCATCTCCGGTCCATCTCCGGACTAGCTCTCTAACTGTCTTGGGCAGTGTCTTGTCGTTCACTCTAGGGATTTGTCAGGAACTCCGGGCTAGGGAACACCAGAGACTCTGGTGTTTGCACACCGAAAACTCCGGTCAGAGCACCATGCCAGAGATTCCGGCCCGTCCCCGGTACATCTCCGGACCATCTAACAGATTGACCATGGGAACTATCTTCAATCCACTCCGGAGACTCGGGGGAAACTCCAGGCCACGCTGAAGACTCTGGTCTTCGCACACCGGAGATTCTAGTCCAAAACACGCCAGAGGAAAAACTGACAGAAACAAGAAAACTGTAATGATCATAAATTTTGCATTCGGACTCCGATTGCCCCGAAACCAATTTTGTTGGAAAGGGGACGACAAGAGCTACCCAATATTGGATACCACCAAGAGAGAACATTTAATGTATTATAATGTGAGATACCTCTCTTGGTGAGAAAATAAAAACCTCCATGATAAAAAACGCAAAAGGTATAAAGTGAAATCTGTGTTTGATGAACTAGAGCTTGTTATGAATATTACCACAAGCTCTAGAACCTCACATGGATAAGATCCAAATAACAACTAAGAAAGATGATGCCAAGTATGAAAAGGTTTGAGCTCTCGCTGAAGGATATGATCAAGATACTCACTCGAGAGCCCCTCTTGATGGAATGGTTATCTATCCTATAAACCGGTCTCTCCAACTAACACCACAAGACCGGTAGGATGGAAACCCTATTAAGAACATACGTTTGCCTTGCGCATACTCCACTTGAGCTTGATGATGACGATCTTCTCTACCTCAAGATGGAACACCTTTCTTGATTGTGCTAGCTTGGTGATGACTTGCAAATTGCTCCTCCATACTCCACTATGGTAGAGCTTCTCTTTTGGCCATATCAACTTTCCATATCCATGATAACCATAGGATGACAAGCTTCAAGCAAATCATCTCTTCGAGATGGCTCATCTTGAACTTGCACATCATTTCTTCTTTCTTCATTATGTTGGTGTCTTTAAGGTACATATGAGATATCACTCCAACTTTATTATTCAAGACACACTTGCCATAGGCTCAACTCTCACATGACCAACCTTTGGAACTCTCCTTGAACACCTTGGTCATCACTTGATCTTCTTTACTTTATTCTTCTCCCAACCTTGAAGCCAACATATGGTTAAAGCATTGCCTATGGACAAATCCTACAAGTAAAACTCAATGCACATATAAGTCCATAAAGATTGTCATTAATTACCAAAACCACACATGGGATCACACATGCACTTTCAATCTCCCTCATTTTGGTAATTGATGACAATCCCTTTGAGAGGGTTTATATAATGAATTAACCAAACAAAAAATTGTGCCAACATAAAATACAACACAAGTATGTGATGTTAGTACAACCACAATATAGAGCAAACTCCCCACAATATATGCACATGTGGATGAACTTGACTTTCATTGCATATATTGCCAACCATTACCAGTGGTGGAGTTTTCTCTATATATTCAAAATGCAAAGCAACACTCTAAGATGCAAAGCACAAGAGGCAAATGTTTAAGTACAAAACTCAAAGCACAAAACCAAATTCCCTTAAACCCTCTAAAACTTCTCCCCCAGTGGCATCGATTACCGAAATGGGTGAAAAAAATAGAAGGCAAATTTAGTGAGAGTTCCTCCAAATGGTGTGTATTTCTCATAATATGAGTGGAATCAAATGCACGTATCCAATGATGAATACCAGGAGGAAATCAAACTAAATAGAGGATACAAAGATTGCAAATAAATAAAATGGTGAAGAAGCATCAACGAATGAAGCAAGCAATCAAAAGATCGAAAGAAGCACTTTACAAAAGGAAGATACCAAAGGAAAGATAGATATTATGATAAGGTGGAAAAGAGAGTGATCTAAATAATATGAGGAGACTCCCCAAAGTTTGTGTACAAATTATAATTTGCATTTGAATACAATATACACAAACAAGAGAGAAGACATTATGATGAGAGAAAGTGAGTGTTTAGATGAACATAGGAAGCTCCCCAAGGTTCATGCACAACAATGTGCACAATTATGGAATCCTAACTCCCCATAATCAAACAACCACCAAAAAAGAACAAGAAAGCAAATGCGTGTTCTTAGGTAAATTAGAAAAGCTCCCCAAGGTTTATGCACCAAATATAATAGTTGCTTTGAATGCAAAGTGCATAAACATGCTATGCTTGCTTCCTTGATATCATTTAAACCAAACAAAATACCAAGAAAAGTAACATAAGATGAGCACAAAGTGGTGTTGTAAATAAGATTAGGAAGCTCCCCAAGGTACGTGCACAAATTAGATTTTTGCATTTGAATACAATGTGCACATCATGGAATCCTCACTCCCTATACTTTATTTAAAACACAACCAAGTACAAAAGAGTATTTTTTATCACAAGAGGCATAAACTTGAAACAAACAAGGGGTTGAGCACAAAGTAAGAGACCATAAAAAAGGCTCAACCAAAAGAATGTGTGAGCGGCATGACAAAACATATTATAAGACTAATACAAGGATGATCATTGAGCATCAACATAGTATTCAATGATTGATATTGCTTAGTATGACCATACAACACATACGAAATGAAGAGGATATCAAAAATAGAGAAGTAACATCTCTTATGTGTATAAGTTTCTAAGTAGACAATCTCACGAAGATATTGATCCAAAAAGAAGCATGTACACTCAAAATAGATACTAAAATAAATAGAGAAATATATCCAAACGAAACTCATAGATAAAGTCAATAAGAATTTTGCTAGAAAGCATGGCCAAAGGCTCAAATTTAACTTATTTAACATTAACGACCTTTAAACAACAATAGATACATCACAACTATCACAAGGGAACAAGAGATAGTTGGAATGTATTGGAAAAGGCGACAAGTATCATAAAGAACAAGTAAACCATGCAAATTTATCCATATTGCACATGAGAGAAATTAAGGAAATGTTTGGCAATAGAATTGCTAGATTGGCATATGTGGGATCGGTGAATCATAAACATGATTTTTATATACTCCCCAAAATATGCATTCATCTCAACTTACTTATATAACAATAAGGATGATACAATATAATCTTGTAAGAACCATAATAAAAGCAATTGAAGGAAATCATGCCATGATGCAACCACAAAGGTTGGATGCTATAAAAGTATGCATGAGAGGGATACTTGTTACCGAGATACCATTGGTAGGATGAAGTAGATATGAGTTTGTTGATCATCCTAGCTTGCCTCCAATTATCATTTAGTCACCACATCTTCTTATTATTGTGACAAGCATCCAATGAATCTCCAATGTACCTATAACACATTCAAGTACACAATGGTCCCAAAACTCATTGGGTCCAAAGTAGTTAGATAAACTACAATACATAGGCGAGACTACACATAAATATGTGTATATTGATATGAAATTGATTCATGCACAACTTATCCGATGGGATTTGGTGGAGTTTCCCTTATATATTGGATCAAAGAAAGCAAGCATGCCATAATATAAACATGTAGTAAATATATATGCACAAGGCTTTCAAGAACCAAAATGGAGATACAATTTGAACAAAAATACCAAGTAAACCGAGAAGTCGCACACAATACTGTGACATGACAAAAGGGTGTCCAAATTGCATCAAAGAGCCAAATAAACACATGAACATGCACAAATTCAACAAATGAACAAGGCAAACGCCAAAGAGCAAAAGATAGACAAAAACACCAATGCTCAAGGATTTATCTCATCCTAAGGGATCAAACAAGTAACAAGGAATGAGACAAAACCAACTCCCAAAAGAGTAAGGTTCCAACACATAAACCAAACTCTCTACACTTTTCATGATGGCACACAGTACCAAAAGAAAAGATCAAACTTCCCAACAGATAAAACATGATATGGAACAAAACAAGAAGCATAAATATGAGTGTTATAAATAATATAGGAGGGCTCCCCCATGGATAGTGCATTATGTAGGATTTTCCTTTTGAATGCAAAATGCACGCAAATGGGATCATCACTAGTACCTATATTAAATAAAACACACGAGGATACCAAAAAATAAGAAGATCCACAAGAGGCAAGGAAAGATTGGGAGACAACACAAAACATTTTCTTGGCAAGAGGTAGTACAAAATTTAAGAAAATGCCAAAGTGCATATGATCAATAAATTCTACCATATACGGAGTACCATTTGTCTAATGGCAAGAATTATGGGGAAACATTTCCAAAATAGTTTTCAAGGATATCATGATCATATTCACAACAAGAAGCATATGAAAAAATATAAAAATTAAGCTTGATGCTTAGATAGAGATTCTTGATAGCTCCAAATAGTCATACAATCATAAAAGATTAAAGTAACTTGAAGCAAATGGTTTCCATGGAGGATATGGTGGTCCAAATATGGGGAAACACGTACCAAGAAAACTCTCACAAACAAGATCCAAAAGATGAGCAATAAATCAATCCAAGGGAATTGGAACTTGTTTGAGCTAAATGTGCGACTTAGGATCTAGATAAATATAAATACCAATTCTAAGTGACACAAACTCAAATGTCCACATTTTCTAGGTTTGTAATATGCACAAAGCATATGACCCCCCATAATGTGATAAACCAAGAATACTCAACAAGAGGTAAAAACATCCAAATAGAGATGATTAATGAACATTATGGAACTTGAATTTCTCATGAGAAAGACCTGCCACATAGAGACTAGATAAAACTTGCAATATATATACTAACTAGTATTCCTCCTGTACGCAAATTTTAGGATTGTGGAATGCCCAAGCATAACACTCGCCCAAAATGGGATAGTCCATTAATCTCTCACAAGAGCCAAGAAAGATGCCAAATAAATTCAACAAAGTATCCAACACAAGAGACACAAATACATGGTGTGCCAACCTACATAAACAAGTATACTTGATAACTCAATACAAGTATGAGGTAAGCATAACATGTACAAATACATACAAAGGTACAAAACCAACACATGCACAAGGGAGCAAGTAACTTTAAATGTAAATGAGTTAAGCACATGTTACCGCAAGGAGGAACATTGGATATATGATAGAAGCATGATAATACAAATGGCTTGATTTGACAAGAATAAATGATGAAGATCCCTCAATTCTTCATAATGTAGCCAAGACTCCAATGCCCTCCAATAGCACCTATTGATCAAGTTTGAGCCTTGTTGGTCCCCAACCAAGTTAGGTCCTAAGAAGTTAGTCACAATAGGCTTGGAAACCCAAATGGTTCTTTTCTTGGAAACATATTGGGCACCAACTAATTTGGCAAACACATTGCCAACCTCATCCGAATAAAGAGAATAAGCATCATCAATCAAGATAGGGTTGGATGAAGAGATACCAATGGTGCATGAGGAAGAAATGTGCCCTTTCTCGTGGCAAATGTAGCAAGTTCTTCTCTTGCCATCTTTCTTGTTGGGCGAAGCAACAACTTGAGGAAGACCTTGAGTCTTCCTGGGAGGATGCCCATCTCTAACAAGAGGTAGAGCTTGAGGCCGCTTCGCTTGTTGCTTCTTTCCAAGGGGATTCTTCTTCAATGGGCAATACTTGACATGATGCCCTTCTTCCTTGCACTTGAAGCAAACAATGTTGGCCGGATTCTTGACTTGATCTTGGCCATTTTTCTTGTTTCCCTTGTGCTTCAACTTGATAGTGGACTTGTTCTTGATATTGGAGTTGAATCCAAGTCCACTCTTGTCATCGGGGGATTTTTGCACACTCAAGATGTTGTTGAGTGTGGCCTTCGCTTTATGACCCTTTTTCAAGTCATTCTTCAAAGAAGTGACTTGAGCCTTGAGTTATTTAATTTCCTCTACATGGTTAGTGTGAACAATAATACTAGAGGAAGTGGATGCTATATTGTTAGAGCAACGAGGCACGAAATGTAATTCATCACAAGATGTAGCAATGGCATAAGTGGATGAATTACAAGGACTAGCACATGGCAATATGAAGTTTGGTGTACAAGTAGTGCTAATGTCCACATGAGGCTCATTAGATGTTAAATTTGACATAATAGCCTCATGAGCTAATTTTAGCCTCTCATGGGAGGCTAGAAGATCCTCATGGGAGCTTGATAGATTACCATGACTTTCTTCCAAGATCCCATACTTGCTAGTTAGCAAAGCAAGTTGAGTCTTTAGCTCAACATTCTCCTTCAAAATAGATGCTTCATAAGAAATAGAGTTAGTAGCACAAGCATCATAATTAATTTCAAGAGGTGAGGGCAACTTCGAAGGCTCTTTTGAGTAAGAGGCTTTAAGTTGCTCATGTGACTCAGTGAGTTTGATGAGCTCGCCCTTGATGACCCTATAGCCATTTTTGAGGTGCTCAAAATCCTTAAGGAGTTTAGCATAAGCACCTTGAAGCCCATCATTTTTACTTTTAAGATCACTTGCCACCTCAAGATCTCTATCATGGGATTCCTTCACTCTAGACAACTCTAGAGCAAAAGTCTCCTCAAGGGATTCCTTAGTGGTTTGTTCCTCTTCAAGAGCTTCATTTAGATGTGCAATTTGATTAGCATACTCACATTCAAAGCTACTCATTTTATCAATGGTGTTCTCATGCTCCTCAATTTGTGCTTCTAACTTGTCAATATGTTCTGCTTTCAATAGCAAATTCCAAGATTTCAACGAATTTAGAGCAAGCAATATTATTTTTAACAAGAGCATGATAAACAATGTCACCCTTTTCATATAAATCATTAACATTAATCTCCTTTTCCTCATTATCCTCATCCTCATCATCACAAGAGGTATTGGGTTCCAAAGTAGGAGTTACCTTTGAATCCCTAGCCATAAGGCATAGGTGGGTACCATGAGATGATGATGAAGATGATGATGAATTATTTGAAGCTTCATTCAAGATATTGTCTTGGACAATAGAATCTTTGTTTTCCTCTACATGGTTAGCACAAGCACTAGAGGAAATAGAAGTATTTTTATCATGGAAACAAGATGACACAAGCATATCATCATAAGATTTGTTCAAGCCATTTCTACATGATATGCAAGGACTACCAACACAAGCATATAAGGAGTTTTGGGTGCTACAAGTGTTAGGGTCCAATGATAGACCATTGCAACTGGATAGGGATGAAGGATGACAAATAGTAAGCTCACTATCCATATTGCAATTTCTATCACCACTCACCATATCATTACCTTGTGAAAAATCACATGTTGGTGAAGTGGTAGAAGATGAGAACTCATCTCAACCGGAAGTGGAAGCAACACAATCATCCTCAACAATATTGGACACAATATATTTATCTTAAAGTTTTGTCCATAACTCATGAGCGCTCCAAAAAGGAATGATTGAAGATGTAACTACATAGCTCAAAGCATTAACAAGCACATTACAAGCTTGAGCATCGAGATACAAGTTTTTCTCATCCTCACAAGATAGATTTTCGAAATCCATAGGAGGAGAAAAACCTATATCTACAATATGCTCCAAATTTGGGTCCATGTCCTGAAAATGAATAAGCACACGAGTTTTCCATATATCATAATTTGTGCCATCGAATATGAACATTTCATTATGCACAAATCCCCTAGCTGACATCTTTACTCTCAAGGCGGTGAAGCCTAAAATGAGAGACCGGGCTATGATACCAATTAAAAGGACACATATGTCGCCTAGAGGGGGGGTGAATAGGCGGTTTGAAAACTTTTACGATATGGGCTTAACAAAGGTGGAATTAAACTAGCGTTTACTTTGTCAAGCACAAAACCTAGAACAACTAGGGTTTACCTATGTGCACCAACAACTTATGCTAAGCACGACAACCAACTCTGTGATAGCAAGATATAGATTTCAAGCACAAAGGCTATCACAAAGTAAGGTGCATAAGTAAGAGCTCAGGTATAGAGATAACCGAGGCACGCGGAGACGATGATGTTTTACCGAGTTCCTCCGAACAATGGAGTAAGTCTCGTTTTGAGAGGGGTGGTTTCAAACCACCAACGCCACAAAAGGCCTCCCTTGTTCTCTGGTGAATCTCACCCCAAAGGGATCGATTCACACATCCACTATATCGGCAACCTTCGTGGTGGTAGCCAACACCTTTACAACAAGTTTGAGGCACACATCCACAACTGAATTGGAGGCTCCTGAATCCAAGCAAGCTATCACAACAATCAAAGACAAGCTTGTAAGAACCAAATCAAGGCCTAGGGTTTCCTCAAGTGAATGAGGGGGAAATGAAGATCACTCTTGGTGAAGTTGTAGATAAAGGCCTCCGCCTTCGACTCCCCAAAGATCAGGGACTTTGGGTGGTTGGAGAGGGATATCTTGGAGATTTAGTAGCTCTCTAATGGTGTCCTTCTTTTTCTAGAACGAGCAGCTTGAGGTTGAAGAAGAGGTCCCCTATTTATAGGCCCACTGATTTCGGACCATTTTCTCCCTATTGGGGAGTTTCCACACCGGAGACTCCGGTGTGCAGATCGGAGACTCCGATCTACACCAGAAACTTAGGCCCATCTCAGGTCCATCTCCGGACTGGCTCTCTGACTGTCTTGGGTAGTGTCTTGTCATTCACTTCGGGGATTTGTCAGGAACTCCAGGCTGGGGAACACCAGAGACTCCGGTGTTTGCACACCAGAAACTCCGGTTAGAGCACGACACCGGAGATTCCGGCCCGCCTCCGGTACATCTCCAGACCATCTAACAAATTGACCATGGGCACTATCTTCGATCCACTCCGGATACTCGGGGGGAAACTCCGGGCCACGCCGGTGACTCCGGTCTTCGCATACAGGAGATTCCGGTCCAAAACTAGCCAGAGGCAAAACTGACAGAAACAACAAAACTGTAACGATCATAACATTTGCATCCGGACTCCGATTGCCCTGAAATCAATTTTGTTGGAAAGGGGACGATAAGAGCTACCCAATATTGGTTACCACCAAGATATAACATTTCATGTATTATAATGTGAGGTACCTCTCTTGGTGAGAAACTAGAAAAACCTCCACGATCAAAAACACAATAAGGTATAAAGGGAAATCTATTTTTGATGAACTAGAGCTTGTTATTAATATTACCACAAGCTCTAGAACCTCACATGGATAAGATCCAAATAACAACTAAGAAAGGTGATGCCAAGTATGAAAAGATTTGAGCTCTCGCCGAAGGATATGATCAAGATACTCACTCAAGAGCCCCTCTTGATAGAACGGTTATCTATCCTATAAACCGGTCTCTCCAACTAACACCATGAGACCGGTAGGATGAAAACCCTATCAAGAACATACTTTTGCCTTGTGCATATTCCACTTGAGCTTGATGATGACAATCTTCTTTACCTCAAGATGGAACATCTTCCTTGATTGTGCTAGCTTGGTGATGACTTGCAAATTGCTCCCCATACTCCACTATGGCAGAGCTTCTCTTTTGGCCATATCATCTTTCCATATCCATGATCACCATAGGATGGCAAGCTTTAAGAAAATCATCTCTTCGAGATGGCTCATCTTGAACTTGCACATCATTTCTTCTTTCTTCATTATGTTGGTGTCTTGAAGGTACATATGAGATATCACTCCAACTTTATTCTTCAAGACACACTTGCCATAGGCTGAACTCTCACATGACCAACATTTGGAACTCTCCTTGAACACCTTGGTAATCACTTGATCTTCTTTACTTTCTTCTTCTCCCAACCTTGAAGCCAACATATGGTTAAATCATTGCCTATGGACAAATCCTACAAGTAAAACTCAATGCACACATAAGTCCATAAAGATTGTCATCAATTACCAAAACCACACATGGGAGCAGACATGCACTTTCACAGGGTACTGGTTGGTGATGGCGGGAACCGAGCTCTTGGAGGTGGGAATTGATGGGTTTGTTGCATAGAAAACAAAAAACTCCTACAATTGCAACTACCAAGATCATATCTAGGAGATACATGTAATGGTTTCAGATGGACTCATCCTCAAAGACTATAACGTGGGATAATGTTCCTGCAAACAAATGTGGATGGTGTAGAGTGTACACGACAGTCCTTAAGGACGTGTAGACGATCAACACCACAAGAGGGAAGCGCCTTCGTATTCGGTCACACGTACGGTGTTCCGACGGCTCCCTTCCCTTGCTCCATGTTGGGAAGCGGAAGTAGTGGATCCCCAGGAACTCCGACAACACTATGACATGGTGGTGATGGTAGTGGAGAAGATCTTGAGCAGGGCTTCTCCTAAGCACCTCACTCGTGGCAATGTACAAGCCTAGAAGGGGAGGAATATGCCAACCAAAGGGCATATGAGAGGAGAGGTGAATGTGTGTGTGAGAGAGAGTAGAGGAGGGGGCCTTTTATAGGTTAGGGGGCAGCCCAAGGAGGCTAGGTTCACAGCCATATGGCTGCCCCCACCTCTTCCCCAATTATGTGGGTGGACTCTCCACTCACATAAAAACACTCTCCACTTTCTCCCATTTATTCCCCACTCAAAAATCAAGAGTATCTTCGTTAAAACCACTTTTAATTCACTTGATTTAATGTCACTCATTTAATAAACACTTAATTTAATGAACACATTAACAATTCAATCCCCGATGATATTCCGACACACCAAAACCATTCCGGCAGATTTATCAGAACAATTTCCTGCGCTATCCATTATCTTCTCCCGTGTTCCCTATCCACTCAATCGAGTCGACTAACCTTAAGTGTGTCTCCCTACGGGTTCGAGAACTATGTATACATGATCGAGACTTTATCCGATCAATAATCATTAGCAGGATCTAGAGATCCATAATGACTCCCACTAGTTCCATGAAAATCCAATGATCTCCTGAAACTTTTTCGCTATAATCAAATTCCTTTTGCCTCACGATATTTTACTTGTCCGATATTCGATCACTCGGTATCATCCATACCTTGTTTAATCTCGTTCCCGAGAAGTACACTTTCTTGTTCCTATGAAATAGCATTCTAGTGATCAAATCACTTGCTTGCAAGCTATGTAAATGTGATATCACCGGGAGGGCCCTGAGTATATCTCTCCATCATCTGGATGGATAAATCCCACTCTTGATCCATGAGCCTCAACTAAAAATTTCCAAGTACCCGATGACACCTTTATAATCACCCAGTTATGAAGTGACGTTTAATGTAATCAAAGTACCTTTCCGGTGAAAGTGATTGATGTGATCTCATGGTCTAAGGACATTGAGTTACTACAAATGTGATAACAATATAAACTTGAGGACATGATCGTATTGTTACATCTACTTCAGGTGACTGTTCATCATATCATTCTGCAATGATATGACCCTGTTATTAACAACATCCAATGTTCATGATCAGGAAACCTTGATCATCTGTTAATCAACAAGCTAGTATTAAGAGAGGCATTACTAGGATCCTTTTCTTTGTTTATAAATCACACATGTATTAATGTTTCCTATTAACACAATTATAGCATGAGAAATAAACATTTATCATAAACATGGAATAAGATAATAACCTTTTTATTATTGCCTCTCGGGCATATTCCTTTCAGGAATCGAGCGGGAGATTCGCAAAACCTACTTCATTAGGGTGGGCTAGCGGTTGGACGGGCGATATGCATTGAATTTTTTTCATTTTTTGACCAAGTTTAGTAGTTAATCGGGAATATACCTAGTAATCAGTCTGTCAAAGCTATTAGTTGGGTAAAGAATTAACTCAATGGACGATTGGTAATCGACACGGTTAGGTCCCTAGTAGCGATTAATCAGCCTATTAATCACTAATTCGTACGATTTTTTGAATAGTGAAAGAATATATAATTTGGAAAAACACAAGAGATTCAAGAAGGCAGACCAGGTGTGATAAAACATATTTATTGTCCAAAGTATATCAAAGAATCAAATCGACACATGATTTATTCAACAAATTTCAACAAATGAACTAAGAAAAAACTATTGAGCATAAGATATGAAATCAAACACACATACTCAAAGATTTATCTCATTCAAGCAAATAAATCGTAGAAGAAAGAATGAGATAACAAACTCCTGAAAGAGCAAGGTTTCAACAAATAAACCAAACCCTTAACACATTTCACAAAGGCACAAGGTTCTGAGAAAAAAGGTTTGTATTCAATTAAAACACATCTGATAAGAATCAAAAACATAATCAAAGAGATTTTCAAAAAGGTAAGGAAGACAATGGGAGCTATAACAATTTTTTTGGAAAGAAAATAAGGCAATAAGAGATGAAATCCAAGGCGAGGATGATCATGTGTGGTTTTGGTAATTAATGAAAAACTCTATGGACTAATGTTTGCATTGAGTTACACTCGCTTGGACCATGTGTTGTCTTCAACGTAGAAGAAATGAATAAGAAGAAGCAATGTCCAATGGCTTTGGGCCTATCGGAATCATGTTGAATAAATAAGTTGATTCAAGGTTGATCAAAACAAAGAATGGGTCAATACTCAAGAAGAAATGAAGTTGTGCAAGTTCAAGATGCGCCATCTCTAGAAGATCACATGCTTGAAGCTTTCCATCATCGGTGATCATGGATCGAGGAAGATAAGCTCAAAAGGAGGTTTCCACATGGTGTATGGGGGAGCAAGTCACAAGTCTTCATCAAGCAAGCGCGAGCAAGAGCAATCGAGAAAGGTGTTCCATCTTAAAGAGGACACAATCATCTATATCAAACTCAAGTGGAATGCTCAATGCAAAGGTATGATCTTGATAAGTTTTCCCTTTTGCCAGTCTCATGTTTCTAGTTGGGACACCGGGTTTAGGATATATAGTCATACTATCAAGAGGGGGACTCTCGATTGAGTAACTCGATCGTATCTTTCAGAGAGATCTCAAACCTTTGCATACTTAGCATCATATTTATTAGTTGTTATTTGGATCTTATCCAATTTAGGTTCTATAGCTTGTGGTAATCTTCATAACAAGCTATAGTTCATTAAAAACAGATTTTACTTGTATATCTTATTGCATTTTTGATCTCGCAGGTTTTCTTGCTCCATACCTTGGAAGATATCTCACATATATATACTTGATATTTTGTCCCTTAGTGGTATCCAACATTTCCACTTTTGTTGGATGCTACTTGTTTGTATCTTTCTAACAAAATCGGTTTCAACATAATCGGAGTTTTCAATCTGAAGTTATTGTGTTTTGGAGGTTTTACCGGTCCGTCTCTTTTTGAGGTAAAACCTTTCATATTTTGGTTTTCTCTCTGTGGTTGTGCGATGATGTTTCTATGCATGATCTTGTAGTGGTTGTAGTCCTCTTACAAACTAGCCCAAGATCATCGAAATCGGAGTCCGGATGCAAAAGTTATTGTCATTTTCATACCAAGTGTCCGGTAGTTCCAAAAATCCGGTAGTACAGGGATGGACAGAGAGAAGTGCGTTTGGGCGACCCGGAATCCTAGGGACTCCGGTAGTATTGGGAAGAAGTCTGGTAGTATCAGGATTACTAGAGAGAAGTGCGTTTGGGTGACCATGGAACCTTAGGGACTCTGGTAGTACCGGGAAAAAGTCCGGTAGTACCAGGATTTCCTAGCAAAAGTGTGTTTGGGTGACCTAGGAACCCTAGGATTGTCTAGTAGTACCGTAAATCACGTGTTTTGGCTACAACGGTTGGATTATGGGGGACCTATTTAAGGAGCCTTCGTCCCCAATAGTTCCCCAACTCTTCTTGCAAAATTTTCTCTCCATTGTTGATCTTCCCAAGCTTGCTATCTCTTAATCCCTCTAATGGTTCTTGTATATTCTTGAGGGAAAGGAGAGAGGAGATCTATATCTACATTTCCACCAATCAATCTCTCCTCTAAGTTAGGGGAACCCATTGTATCTAGATCTTGGAGGCTTTTATGGATTTCCTATTGTGTTCTTCCTCTCTTATTCCCCCAATAGCTTTTGTAACTTTGGTGGAATTTGAGAGTGAAGGACTTTCAATTGCATTAGGTGCATCGGTTTGAGTTCTCCTCGGAGGATTTGGTTTCTGAAATCAAGAAGCTTGTTACTCTTGGGTTCTTGGAACCCTAGACGGTGTAGTGGCCTTTGTGGTGAGTTCTTGTGGCCTCCTATTTCGATCTTTCAATCATCATTATGTGACACGTGCTTGATATTTTGATCTCCTATGTTCCAAGGAAAAGTCAGTACATGCTATGCTCACCAATCCAACCTTAGTGTATTTACATTGCATACATGGATTGCACCCACCGTATGTGAACGCGATATGTCTATCACCCGATCATCATGGCATGATTCATAACTACGAATTTTCTTGGTGGTGCACCTAAAGAGAGAACACTATATTGTTATTAGTAGGTATCATCCTATATAGTATGCTACCGTTGAGTATCAAATACTAGCACACAATAAGATGCATAAAAGGTATCAACATCACATGTATATAGTGATACGATATGGTCCTTCTTGACGCGCCTTGATCTCCATCGAGTGCTCCGGCATGATCTCCATCTTGCCACCGGTTTGATGCCAAGTCCACGATGCCACCAGCAGGTCATCCATCGGAACAATGACTATTACTATACTACTTAGTAACAAGAAAGTGAACTACTTTCCCTTTGTAACGGCCAGGACCATATCAAATCACAAGCCCTCCTGCAAAATAAAGTTAGACGCCTCTATTTTATCTTTTGCAAGTTTTATGTGGTTGCTAGGTCTTTTGTGATTGTACCATTTCTAATCTACGAACTTTCCAACCACAACATGGATCAGATAGTTGTCTCTACTACACCCCTTTCGGGGCCCTCCATTGTAAATGCCATGTCAACTATTGAATGAGAAATAGACACCCGCTAGCCACTTATACGGTACAAGTCGTATGTTGAGCGTGGAACCACCCTCGCGTAACATTACGCGTAAGGTCGGTCTGGGCCGCTTCATCAAACAATGCCACGATATTAGCAAGTACACGTTAGACGGTAACAACTATAGGATCAATGCCCACACAATCCACGTGTGTGCTGGCCGTACAAGCATTACTATGTATAGATCAACTCTGATACCACTGAAGGGGGTTTGGGCAGAAAACACAAAATTTTCCTACGCAAACACGCCCAGTGCCAGGATCTATCTAGGAGTAATGCAGCAATGGTGGAGGTTTTGGGATACATAACCTTATAGTTCGAAAGCGGTTAACATTCCGAGGGGAATGTAGATGATGTAATCGTACTCGTAGCCGACCTCAAGGTTGTGAAGCTCCTCACAAGTCACCCCTTGCTCTATCATGCAGCAGACTGGCTCACAACATCAAAGGTGCCACTAATGGTAGCACCCTCGTGGTTCCGCACACATAGGGTACACGACAATGACCTTCGGTTCTTTGATCCCTTTCGAGAGTGCAGAAGTAGATCCTCTGGTGGAATCCCTACAGTGCAATGACGTGCTACATGTACGTCGTCTCTTGCGTGTGCCATCCTTCAAGGGATAGCGCTATCACGGGAAGATAATGAGAGAGAGAGTTCTCTAAGGAGATGGCTCTGAGAATTATTGGATTTGTTGTATTTATTCCACCCATGGGCACCCCTTTATATAGGTGGAGGGGTGTACTCTCTACCAAAGGTTTCCCATATGGAATTAAACAATTTGCAAAGGAAATGAAGAGGAGGGTTGCAGCTGGCTGGGCCAATATGGTGGCTAGGGTGGGCCACCCTGACGTGGCCCAGCTCGCAGCAGTGCAAGAACAACAGCTAGTGCAACAGCTTGCTGACCCGGGTGGGCCAGCCTTGACTACGGCCCAACACACAATGGTGAAAAGCAGTAGCGGTGCGGCCCGAGTGGGCCGGCACCTGCACCCGCGTGCGACCCAGTGCTAGCAGCCCGCAGTTGCCAAGGCGGCGTGGACCAGTGGCTGGGTGGGCCGACTATGGCCCAGCGCCTGCCCGCGCCAGCTCACGCTCGGGTGGTCCAGCCGGCTACGGCCCGTGGTGATGGAAGACTATCCTCTGCCCGTGCAGCGCCTAGCCGCGTCTGCCCACTTGCTTGTGTGGGTTGCCCGGCCCATTAGCAGTGCGGCTGTTTTGCTATCTTCTCTAGTGACTTCCTCCTGGGATGATTCCCTCTGGGGGTTTGGCCCTATTGAGGAAGTTTCCCTATAAATATTAATTTAATATATATTAATTCATAATTAACATATAATAAATGCATATCATAAATTGCTATTTATCCGAAACTCCTTTCGGCCTTTTTCCTTTCTCTTCCTCCAAACAACTTTAGATTATTTTTGGAGCAATTATGGTTTCTCTCTACTGTGATTCCATCTTGAAGAATGATCTCCTAGCATCGTCGTACCCTTAACTGTGTTACCCCAACGGCTCGGGACCATCACACATGATCTCCATCAATGATCAACAGCGGGACTGGGATGCCCATAATGACCCCTATGCATTCCATGATGTAATGTCGTTTGAACAGTAAAAATCGAGTCCAATTCCCTTTGTTTCTTTGATAGGACTTGTACGGGATCTGATCATTGGCATCATATACCTTGTTCAAACTCGTTCCTGACAAGTTCTATTTTACTTGTTCCCGTGATATTCCATCCCCGTGACCTAGTCACATGTTGCAACATTATGGATGTAATCTCACCAAGTCGGGCATGTGTATCTTCTTGTCACGCGAGTGAACAAATATCGATCTTGATACATGTGCCTCAACTATTCCTCTAGAATACCTATCATACACCATTATTGTCACCAAGTTACAGATATGGCGTTTGATGTAGTCAAAGCAGCCTCAGGAGACAATGATTAATATGATCTCACGGTCTAAGGAGAAGGATACTACACTTCTAACTATTGCAACGATGAAACATGTGACTTGATCGTGTCACAATAACTATCTTTGGGTAATGTCTATCACATCATTCATAATGAAGTGACATTGTTGTCAATTGACGTTATAGTTAGTCCATGATCGGGAAACCTCAATCATCATCTTCCCAACGAACTAGTATAAATAGAGGCTACTAGGGACTTGGTTTGTTTCATACCACACCTGTATCAATGTTTCTACTTGATACAGTTATAGCACAATATGAAACTATTACAAACTAATTGAGATATGATAATAAAATCCACTTATTATTTGCCTCTAGGGCATATCTCCTTCACTAACATGACCAGAATACCTATGGAACTTGCTGAGCACTCTCTTAATATGTATCCTGATGCTAGACCCATCAAACAATCCTTACGATGTTTCAGTGATGAAAAGTGCAAAGCTATAACCAAAGAATTGGCTAGACTAGAACTAGCCAGATTTATTGAAGAAGTCATCAACACTGAGTGGGCGGCTAACCCTGTAATGGTCCCTAAAACGGACACTGGTGATTTAAGAATGTGCATTGATTACACTGCCTTGAACAAGGCTTGTCCCAAAGATCTGTCCGCTCTGCCTAGAATCGATTAAGTTATCGACTCAATAACAGGCTCGGAACTCCTCTGTTTTCTTGATGCATATTCCGGTTATCATCAAATATGTATGAAGGAGTCGGATAAACTAAAGACTTTGTTCATCACCCGTTTCGGAACCTTCTTCTATGTAACGATGCCCTTTGGCCTAAAAACGCAGGCCACATATCAGTGCACTATGCAGCGTTGCCTCCACGAGCAAATTAGATACAATATACATGCATACATGGACGACATAGCGGTAATGACCAAAAAACAAGGAAACCTAATTTCTGACTTGGAGGAAACATTCGCTAATTTATGAAAATACAACATAATGCTTTACTCGAAAAAGTGTTTCTTCGGAATTCCTGCCAGAACATTCTTAGGTTTCATCCTGTCTCAGCGAGGCATAGAAGTGAACCGTGACAAGATAAATGCCATGCTAAACATTACCAGGCCCACTCGCCTAAAGGACGTATAATGCTCACTAGCTGCATTGTAGCAGTAAGTCAGTTTATTAGCCGGCTTGGCGAAAGAGCCGCACCATTGTACAAGCTTTTGAATAAAAACGACAATTTTGTTTGGACCGACAAAGCTGAAGCTGCACTCCAAGACCTAAAAGCAATACTCTCATATTCCCCTAGAACATGGCCCCTGATGGGGATATGCCAAATGGGGTATGCCCAGCAGGACGCTTCAACCGGGCTAGGGCCTCTGCGAGTGGGCCTGCAGGACGACGACTAGAATGTGACTAAGAAGGAGCCTTGCGACTAGAATCTAGAGGCCTAGAAGCGTAGGAGAAGACCAGTCGGATTAGGTCAAATCCTCCGAGTCCCTAACTGACTTGGTTGTATATCTGTAAACCCTAGCAAGGTACCCCATATATAAACCTCCCTAGGGTACTCTCTGTACTTACGTTCCATCATACACCCCATCGACTTGCTGCCTAGCTGCCGAGCTCGCCACCATTGTATTCACTCGATAATACAATCTAGCAGGAGTAGGTCTTTACCCTATAGGGGGCCAAACCTGGGTAAATACCTGTGTCTTTGCCCTCATCTCGCTCCACAGATGGCTGCCCACTCTTGCCCCAAATCCTTCCAATCGCTACCCCTGGTAGCGACTGACGTGGTCATTCCCACAATAGTGGTGCCCACTGTGGAGCATGGCTGGTCTGGGCTGAGTTCTGCGGCGAGACCCTACTCGCTAATCGATCAGCCGATCGCCACCGGCCGCATGATCACCAGTGGCAGGATCCTTCAGATCTCGCTCAGCAGCTACATCCCAGCATCGCGCCCGATCACCCACAGCGTGGTGATGCCAGTCGACACCATCAACCTGTTCGTCGGCTTCACGGATGCCGTCGACCCGACAGCGACGGCGATCATCGGCGGATCGTCACCATACCGCGGCATACTCTCAGAGGGCTAGATCTACTCCATCAGCCGCCTCACCTCCGAGTATGATTCGGCCGCCAGCAACACGGCCGGAGTTGATGCTGTCGCGGACGATGCGACCCTCCATGATGACACTGATTTGGTGACCCCTGCCTCGGTCACCGGATCCATCACCGCCGCATCATGCAAAGACTCCATCACACGAGTCTCCAACCCTGAGGATTTCGAGGACCTCTCCATCTTCGGGATCTTCGACTTCGACCTCGGGTCAGAGTCCCCCGAGGACTTCCGTGCCAGATCCAATTGCTTCAATGCGATCTACATGGCGGGCCACATGACCGCGCCGCCAGATCCATTCTCTACGCTGATCTCGCCGACCGCAACAACAACGGAGGTGGAGGAAGCCCGCCTGCGCCTGGAAGAGGCGACGCTCAAGGAGCAGGCCGAGCGCGAGAAGTTCTGCCTTGAGTGGCAAACAGCGCAGGAGTTATTGCTCTACCACCAACGCCACATCAGGACCCGCCTGAACTCCAGCATTCAGGGTTGCATCCTGAACTTCAATGACGAGAAACACCCTACCCGTGCAGCCGAGCGTGAGTTCTGTGAGAACGCGCCGCCCGGTGGTAGCAACCACCCGCCACCTGGGGCACCTACCACTGGAGCTCCACCGCCACCCATAGGTCGCGCGCCTCCGCCGGACCAGCCGTGGATCATCATCTCACCACAAGCCCACGACGCCAATGGGCTCCCGCTATACTCCACCCTGATGGAGAATGTCATCGCGGGACAAGCCGCAGTCGCCAACCTTAACATCCAGGGAGAGGGTTCATTGCAGATCCAGTACGCCTAGGCCCTACTCGCCAGGGCCGTCGAGCAGCAAGCCACGAGAGTCGACCCACGAGGACGGATGTACTCCCGCTCATCGGGGAGCAGGGCGGCCTCAAGCGGTCGTCCAACAGTCGCCAACACCCTCAACTGCCCATCACCCGAGCCCCTGCAGCTCCAACCAAGGGCGGCAAACCCTGTGCTCTCCACCAACAAGATGCAACCTACGAACAACACGGTCGCTGCCAACGGCCAACCCATCGACACGTGGACACACATCGTCAACAACCAGGCTTAGCGATCCCACCAGCCACATGATTTGCAGCACACCCTCACCAACCGCGACGAGCCAGAGCCAAGGGGCTCACTCAGCCGAGTTGGCCCGCAGTGCATCGGACAATTGATCCAAGGCGAAAAGTACTCGACGAACTTCAAGGCGCCGAAGGAGATTGAAAAGTACGATCCAACGTATGACCCAGTGGTGTGGCTCGACACATACCTCATGGCGATGGGGATCACCGGCCACACCGACCTGCTCGCCGCCTGCTATCTCCCCTAATGATGGAGGGACCGACCTGGCAATGGATTAACACCCTCCCCGCGGACAGTATTGATTCGTGGGAGGACATGTGAGAGGGCCAGGCACTTCAAGGGTACCTACACCCACGCCACCACCATCAAGGACCTAGAGCGATGCATCCAGGGACAGCGCGAGTCGACTTGCCACTGGGTCTAGCGGTGGCAAGACCTGTAGATCAACGCTTCTGGCATCCACCCAGACAACCCAGACACGACGATCCACTTCTTAAAAAATGCGTGTTGGTACGAACCCCTGGTTGCCAAGATCAAGAGGGTCTACCGGACGCTCGACAACATACCCGACCTCCTGGAGATCACCAAGCGCTATGCGGAGGGCGACCCAAACCAAGACTCCGATGAAGAGTCGGGGGGAAGACGCCGCACTGGAGGCAACGACAACGGGTGACAACACGACATGTGCTACATAAACACTCACCTCACCGACAAGCGCCGCGGTGATGGGCGAGTCGGCTTCATCACCAAAATCAGCTACGGGCATCACGACCCAAAGAACTTCCGCCGAGACAGAGGAAACTATCGCGATAGTGGAAACTACCACGCCAACAACATGACGAGGCTGAAATTCGACCCTGCCATCCTACTCAACCAGCCCTATGTCTACCACAACAGGGAGGGGAAGCCTGCCACTCACACCACCACAGACTACCATTCTCTGAAGGATATTGAGAAGGCAAGGCGAGCAAGAGAGGACCCCAACAACAACCCGCCAAGGGAAAACATCAACGTTGGTGGATCCGGCAACACCGTCGGCTCACTACACACCTTCACTAGGCTCGACACCAAACATGAGTAGAAGGAGCTCGCCCGCGCAATCACCGTCAATGTGGTGACCCAGGTCGACATTCCCCGCTTCCTCAACTGGTCTGAGCAAAGCATTACCTAGAGTCGCCAAGATCTCACGCCTAGGATCGAATATCTAGGGTGAGTTGCCCTGGTGGTTAGGCCCAAAGTGGCTGACTACTGGCTACCCAAGACACTGATGGACGGTGGAAGCTCCATCAATATCCTGTACCTGGATATGTTTAAGAGGCTACACCTCCCGGAGTCGATGATCGAGTCGACCCTCACCACCTTCCACGACATCGTCCCTGGTCGGAAGGCATTCCTAATCGGCAAGGTGACGCTACCACTCACCTTTGGCACACTAGCAAACTTCCGCACCGAGCGGATCGTATTCGAGCTGGTGAACTTCCATAGCCCCTATCACTGTGTTCTGGGACGCCAGGCATTCGCCAAATTCATGGCGGCCCCACACTATGCCTACAACATGATGAAGATTCCCGGGCCAAGCGGCATCATCACCATCCACGGCAACCCCGATATGTACGTGGAGTGCGAGGAAAAAGGCGTCGAGCTCACCGACGCCGTCATCACCGCGAAAACCAACCACGTGGATGAGCTTGCAAAATACGCGAGCAACGTCCACAAGGATAACCCCACCATTCTGAAGAAGCCCACCTCGGAGAACTCCAGGGGAACAGCTTTCGAGGCAGCCACGCACACTCGCACCATTGAGCTCGTCCCGAGCGACTCTAGCCAGACAGTCACCATCGGGACGAACATGAGTCTCGCATAGGAAAGCGTGCTCATGGGGTTCCTGCGTGAGAATCACGACATCTTCGCATGGAAACCATCTGGCATGCTTGGTGTCCTGAGGGAACTCGCCGAGCACAAACTCAATGCCGACCCTAAAGTGCGACCGGTGAAGTAGTCGCTGCGGCCCTTCAATGAAGAGCACCGCCGAGCAATCACTGAAGAAGTGTAGCGTCTACTCGCTGCAGGCTTCATCCGGCCAATCAAGTACTCCAAGTGGCTAGCAAACCTAGTCCTAGTTCTGAAGAAGAACAACACTGGGAGAATGTGTATCGACTACACCAACCTGAATAGCGCCCGCCCGAAGGAGGAGTTTGTCCTCCCCCGCATCGACCAGATCATCGACTCAACTACGGGCTTGGAGTCGCTGTGCTTCCTCGACGCGTACTCTGGGTACAACCAGATCAAGATGGTGGTCGAGGATGAAGAGAAAACAACGTTCATCACGCCATTCAGTGCCTTCTGCTACACCGCTATGACGTTCGGCCTCAAGAACGTCGGCAACCTACCCAAGGTGCATGCAGGAGTTCATTGCGAGTCAAATTGGCCGCAACATCCACGTCTACATCGATGACATGGTGGTAAAGTCCACCCGCCAGAGTGACCTACTCGCTGACCTGGCCGAAACCTTCACAAATCTATGGAGGTACAAGATCAAGCTTAACCTAGGAAAGTGCACCTTTGGCGTGCCCATCGGACAGCTCCTGGGGTACGTTGTATCCAAGCGAGTCATTGAGGCACACCCCACCAAGATCGACACCATCGCGCGGCTCGGGAAACCCGAGTGCCTGCGCGACGTTCAGAAGCTGACCGGGCGAGTCGCGGCTCTCAGTCGCTTCATCCCCTGGCTTGGTTAGAAGGCAATGCCCCTCTACCGCCTGGTGTGCAAGAACCCCACGTTCCAATGGGATGAAGAAGCGGAAAACATGCTCAAAGCGCTCAAGAAAGTGCTACTCGCAGCACCACTGCTTGCTGCCCCAGTTGACAAAGAGCTAATGCTCGTCTACATCGTGACCTCCACTCGAGTCATCAGCACTGTGATGGTCGTCGAGCGACCAGAAGAGGGCAAGGAGCGCCCCGTACAGCGCCTGGTCTACTTCTAGGAGCACCTGATCACGGTCGTCTCCTCCGTGCCGCTGCAGGACATCATCCGCAATCGCGAGGCGACTGGGCGAATTGCCAAATGGGACGTCGAAACTGGCATCCACAACATCAAGTACGAGCCACGCAAGGCGATCAAGTCACAAGCCTTGGCTGATTTCCTCGCCGACTGGGAAGAATCACAGTAGCCAGAGAAGCTGCCCTATCTCCACTACTGGTCGCTCCACTTCGACGGGTCCAAGAACATGGATGGCGTGGGGGCTAGGATCATACTGACCTCCCCCAAAGGCGACAAGCTCCGCTACATGCTGCACCTCGACTTCATGCCTTGCACCAACAATATGGCCGAGTATGAGGCCCTCCTTCACGGCATGTGGGCCGCCAAGGAGATGAACATCAATCGCCTTACGGTGCTACGGCGACTCCGACCTCATCGCTGCACAAGTTGCTGGTACCTGCGATGTTGTTTCCCCCACCATGATAGCGTATCGCCAAGCGGTGGACCAGCTGGGGGGCCACTTCGCCGGCTATTCCGTCGAGTGGATCGATAGGCGGAAGAATGAGGAGGCTGACACACTCTCCCATATCGAATTGGCCCATCAAACACAACCTGCGGGCGTCTTCCTCGACATCATCAGCAACCCCTCGGTCTCCCCATCGAAGGAGATCGACATCGGGATACCCCTGCAGCTTGAACCCGCCCTGGTCGCCATGATCACGGAACCCAGCTACTAGACCGCACCATATGTCGCCTTCCTCGAGCACAAGGTCCTGCCAACCGACAAGATAGAGGCGCGAATGATCGTACGCCGCTGCAAATCCTTCGTCATAATCAACGGCGAGCTCCACAAACGCAACATGACTGGCGTATTCCAGCGCTGCGTACAACCAGAAGAAGGGCGTAAGATCCTCCAGGACATCCACACCGACAACTGCGGCCACCACACCGGGGCCTAGTCGCTAGTCGCCAAAGCCATGCGACATGGCTTCTACTGGCTGAGCGCACACACCGACGCCACCGACATTGTCCCCTGTGCGTCGGGTGCCAGAAGTACGCCAACCAGACACATATACCTAGTTTGGACCTCAAGACCATCCCTATCACCTGGACATTCACCGTATGGGGCATCGACATGGTCAGCCATTCAAAAAGGCCCCATCTAGCTTCACCCACCTTCTGGTCGTAGTCGACAAGTTCACCAAGTGGGTGGAGGCCAAGCCAATCAAGAAGTGCGACGGTAAGACCGCTACCAAATTCCTGCGCAAGCTCATCTATCGGTATGGCTACCCGCACAGCATCATCACGGACAGCGGCACCAACTTTGCCAAAGGCACCATGGCCGATTTCTGCGAAGAGCACGACATACTACTCGACCTCGCCTCATTCGCCCACCCGGAGTCGAACGGTCAAGCAGAGTGCGCCAACCAAAGCATCCTCCATGGCCTCAAGCCGCGACTACAGGCCCCCCTCGAGCAAACCCCTGGATGCTGGGTCGAAGAACTACCCTTCGTGATATGGGGCATCCGCACCTCGGTCAACCGCTCAACAGGGTTCACGCCCTTCTTCATGGTGTACGGCGTTGAGGCCGTCATGCCAACCGACCTAGAACACGACTCTCCTCGGGTCGTCAACTATGCGGAGGCGGATAACGAGGTCGCCCACCAAGACGGGGTCGACCATCTCGACGAAGCACGTGATCTAGCTCGCTCTCGCACCGCCATCTACCAGCAAGGACTCTGTCGCTACCATAGCCATCCAGTCCAGACTCGCACCTTCCATGAGGGCAACCTAGTCCTGCGACTCGTCCAGGACAAGAAGGGCATGCACACGCTTTCTCCCCCGTGGGAGGGGTCGTTCGCCATAGGGTGAGTCCTTGGCAATGAGACCTACTACCTCATCGACATACGAGGCGACGACCAGCTCGAAGTCGGGTGGCCATGGAATGTAAGCATCCTCCGAAAGTTATATACATAGAACTAAAAATGTACTCAGCTGATATATGATGAAATAAAATCGGATGGCACAAATCATGTCTACTCGCCATCTCCGTGTGCCAATCGCACTCGTATATTTAGCAATACGCTACCTCTGAAAGTCAACCCTTGATTGAGCGGTCGGCACGGCTAAGTAGTGTGGCTCAAGGGCACCGAAAATATTCGGGCCTTGCGTCGTCCATGAAAACGGCACCCTAGAGCCACCATCGGAGTCGCCTCACTCGACTGGCCTGCCGGTCCAAGACAACCAAACACGCTTCTTACAGCGAACCCGTCCTCCCTACCCCCGCGCGTGATGACTCAAAAGGTCAAGTACCACGCTCGGGGACTCGCCAAAAATGTCCCTCACGCGGCTCGGGAACACACTAAGTATGAGAGCCTCCCTTGGGCTCGCCACGCGACTGCTTTTCCAAGGCAGGAGCGACACGTTACAAACAACATACAAACATCCTCACCTACCTTGGGCATGCGAATAACATGGCCAAGCACCACGCCCGGGGACTCGCCTAACCAACCCCGGCCGCATAAGGGAAAACGGCCAAGTATAGAGCACCCCTTGGGGTCACCAAGCGACTTCAACTACGGTTAACCTAATAGCCTAACACAAACAAACATACATACACGCGAGGTTAACCCCACCAAAGGGCGGACGTGCTCAGGGACTCGCTCAACCAAAAATATGAAACACGCAATAATAACACAGCAATGCGAGTCGATTGACATTTTTCCTTCAAACAACAAAATATATTGTTCGCCATCAAAGGTACATTACACAAAGCGCCAATCGCCACGACTAACACAAATTCCCTAGGGCAATTCCTTCACTTCGCAGGATTCGAAGAAGAAGCACCGCCATCACCCTTGGCCCATACAAATGGCTCCCAAGGGTTCGACGGGTACGTCATTAGCTGCTTCGCCAACGACGACCGGAAGGGCTGCTTCGACTTCAGGTCACGGTGCTCCGGCTCGGAGTCGCCCGGCGCCACCACCGTCTATAGGTACATCAGCGGATCCCCCGTCGCCAACACCCGCTTTGTGAACGGAGATGCCTTGGCAGTCCACCTGAGCACCTCCGTGATCTCCACCGAGCCAGTCGCCGAGGGATACCCGCTGGTGACATCGTCGAGGTCGAAGTCGTTGGGGAAGTGCGCGAGCCCGAGACTGAGCGCCTTTATGGCCCCGGGCCAGAATGCTGATTGTGCCATCCACTCGACCATAGTGGGCGCCTCCTTGAGATAGCACCACACTTCCGTCAGCCCACTAGGAATCACCTCGGTGGGAGAGATCCCTTGGAGGACAGCCTAGACGTACATCACTGAAGCGGTGGCAGCATTGGCCACTGCCGTCACGCATTGCGAGGCTTCAAGGCTCTGCACCACTAGGTCACTTTGACCTATCACGGCTGCAATGTCATAAAATCAATACCACTTTGACCCAGTGGACTCACTCGCTCGGGGACTCGCCCTCTCGGGGACTCGCCCGCTCGGGGACTCGCCATATACCAGAAAAGAAGGAGAAGAAGAAAAGATACTCACCAAGGATTTGCAGCAGCTCTCTGTCACATGCGTCTCAAGCGTCGCAAGGTTGTCCTGCAACCCAAGGATGACCGAGTCAGAGGCTTTTCGCTCCACCTCCGCTACGGCGACCGCAGCCTTGGCCCTCTCCTCAGAAGAGATCATCGAGGCCTTCGCCGCCTCTAGCTCCTTTGTCAACAAGACGATTCGCTCCTCCGCTGTGGCCGAAGTGACCTTCGTGGCCTCCAGCTCGACGACTGGAACATAACCCTCGTGGGCCTTTGCGATTGCAGCGAAAGAATCAACTGAAGGAAAGAAGACAATATCTTAGTATCCCCACAAACAACAAGAACCAAACTCACCAAAGGCAATACAACTTACCAGCAGATGCCTGGAGTCGCTGATTGGCCTCCTGCGTCTCCTGCAGATCGTGCTCCAAGCGCTCCTTTGCGGCCTGCCGATCGGACGATTCCCTTTGCAGGCCCTGAAAAAGAAAACAATAAATGAATGGACGACTCAAGTGCCTAGCCGCTGAAATTCAGCGACTAGACACTCGGGGACTGGACGACTAAGGTTCTAAGTGTCTAGCCATTGAAATTCAGCAACTAGACCCTTGGGGACTAGACATACCTGTATAGTGGCACCTAACATGCCGTGCAACTCGATAGCATCCGTCGAGGAAATCACAAACAATGTACGTCCATGACGTTGCCCGACGTCACCATCAACGACCTCCGGAACTTGTGGCGACAGTGTTGTAGTTGCCGCGGCAGAGGCCCTCGCCACAAAGCGAGGGAACGACGCGGTCATCGCCGCCGGGTGCTGGCCGCAGTCATCGGCACCTCCGCTAGCTCAGTCCATTTGCTCGGCTCCGAGCTGGCAGGCACTTCGCCTTTGGAAGGAATGGTGGAATCGCCCTTCCCCATGTCCTCTTCCACCATGGTGGTGGAGTCACCTTCCTTCTTCTTTTTTGCGCCTTTGCTTGGTGCCTCCACCGTGACGACCTTCCTCTTCTTGGAAGGGTCGCTCTCCCTTTGGTGTCGACTGATGGAACCTTGGCCACCAAAGGGCGACCAATCTTCTTGGCACCAGACCTGCAAAATCGCCACTGTCAGTGAGCTGAGGATACAAGAAGAACATCAAAATATGAGAGAGAAAGCATCAAACTTACTTGGAGAAGGGGAGAGTGCGCAAGCTAGTGCTAATGTGGGCAGGCTTGTCCAGCTCCGGGCCCAACTTTAGCGAGAGCCCCTTCTCGAACACATCTCTGGCCCACGACACCGCGGGCTTCCTCGACGTCGAGCTTGCGGTTGTAGGAACCTCCGCCTCGGGTGACACGGGCGCCTTCTCTGGTGGCGGGGACTTCGACCCCGTGTTCTCAGTAGCCCCTGACTCCGGGGCCACTGAGACCATGGGCCTGCCCCTGTTTCCATCATCGGAGCGGGGTCCTCTAGACTCTTGGTCGTAGCCTCACCCTCCTCGTTGTCAAACTCCTTGACTGACGATTCAAATGCCACCACCAACCGAGGCGGTGCCGTTCGTTTCATCGCTGGCTTCTTCGCGAGCGACTTCGCCTTCGGCATGGGCTTCACCGGCGTTTCCACACGCCGTGAGCTGTGCTCCTACACCATACTTTCGTCACTGTCGCGCTCTTCGAGGCTACGACTTGCCTCGATCTCACATTGCTTCTGCATGCGGGTCTTACGAGCTGCGGGCACACGCGCGGCGACCTCTCCTACCTCGTCCTCGCTGTCGGAGGACTCCACCGCTCCTTTTGCAAGCTCGGAAGGAACCTCTTCGTAAAGAGGAGGAAGCCAATTTTCCAGCACCTGAAACAGCTGACAAAGATAGAAAGGTGATCAAAACAAGCACAAAAACCACGACTACAAAACTGCGACTACGAAATTGCGACTTAAAATTAAAGATAAGAAAGAAGGCTTATTGTGGGGGCTTGACGCTTCCTGGTCACAGTATATGGAGCGAGCCCGGCCTTGGGGTCGGTGTACTTCGCGTCCGTGATCTTCTTCAGCGCGGCGATATAATCGTCGGCCTCCTAGACCTCCTTGCTTGCCTTCGTGGTGTCGTCCTTACCGGTGTATTCATACATCTAGTAGGCTCGGTTGGCTAGTGGGACCAGCCATCGCCCAAGCCAGAAGTTGTACAAATTAATGGTCTCTAGGCCCCCCTTCTCAGCTCCTTGATCCGTGTCAACATTTTGTCAACGGCCATCGTTTGGTCTTTAGGGAGCATGGTCACTGACAGCTGGCACGACTCGCTCCTCTTGGCAGTGTACATCAGGAGCACCACCTCGCTGTCGGGTAGACTGCTTCACATAAAACCATCTCTTCTTCCACTCACTGGAGGCTATCTTCTGCAGCAGAAGCTTCACGAAGGTGGCCTTGGGCTTCAGCTGAAACGTGACTCCGCCCGCCGCCAGGATGGGGCCTCCGACTCCTTCGTGGCCGACGTGGCCGTGGAACAGCTCAAGGTAACTTTCACAGAAGGAAGCATAGATCACGAGATGCTCCATGTTGTGTGGCCCTAGATCTGACGGCTTGATCATGTAATACGCGCATAATCATTGAAAGAAGAGAGATGTTGGGGCCTAGCCCTATTTCTAAGTGGCTCTAGAAGCAGATGAATTCGCCGGGGCGAGGCTTCGGCTCCGTCTCGCTGGGCACGGGGATTCGCTAATTCCCCTTGCAGAGGATGCCCGCGTCCTAGAAGGACTTCAAGGCGGTCGTGGTGCATTTGGATTTTCTCCACAGATCCTTCAGAGGCGCCATCAGGAGGAATGGATTCGCTCTCTCCGGAACTTTTGGATCAGGGAAGGTGGAGAGACTAAGGATGTGTGGGGTTGGAGAAATGCGGGAAAATGCGCGGCTCCCCTGTCACTCCCCTTATAAATGGATGTTACCCGCCAATTTTGCAGTATCCGTTACCCTACGGTAATTGCGCCAAAGTTACTGTTGGGTTACCCAGCGCCTAGTTTGACTAAATTGACGGTCCAACTTCACTCACCCGACTCGCCGGTAGCCAACCCTTCTGCTCAATTGGGTGTGGCGACTCGGGCCTAATTCCATTCGCCAAAGCTATGACTGAAGACATACTGAAGAAGCTTCCTCCTTCATTGAGGGAGTCCATCACCGATTTGACTAGGTGTCCAAATTGGACTCGTCTACTCCGACTGCCAAATGAACACCTGCACCGAACCAACATTAGCCTCGGGGACTACTGATGGGGATATGCCAAATGGGGTATGCCCAGCAGGACGTTTCAACTGGGCTAAGGCCTCTACGAGTGGGCCTGCAGGACGACGACTGGAATGCGACTGAGAAGGAGCCTAGTGACTAGAAGCTGGGTCTGGAAGCATAGGAAAAGCCCAGTCGGATTAGGTCAAATCCTCCAAGTCCCTAACTGACTCGGTTGTATATTTGTAAACCCTAGTGAGGTACCCCATATATAAACCTCCCTAGGGTACTCTCTATACTTATGTTTCATCATACACCCCATCGACTCGCTGCCTAGCCGCCGATCTCGCCACCATTGTACTCACTCGATAATACAATCTAGAAGGAGTAGGTATTTACCCTATGGGGGGCCGAACCTGGGTAAATGCCCGTGTCTTTGTCCTCATCTCGCTCCGTAGATGGCTGCCTGCTCTTGCCCCAAATACTTCCAATCGCTACCCCTGGTAGCGACTGCCGTGGTCATTCCCACGACAACTCCAGAACCTTAGGAACCGATGTCACATTACATTGCTCCGACAAATAGAGTCGTCAGCATTGTCACGGTGATGGAGCGAAAGGAGGAAAAATAGGAGCACTTGATGCTGCGTCCCACTTATTATCTCAACGAGGTCCTGACAGAATTGAAACAATGGTATCCACATTATCAAAAGCTAGCCTATGGCGTATTATTTTCTGCCAGAAAGCTACGACTGTATTTTCAAGATCGCAAGATTGAGTGGTGAGCACATCTCCCATGATAGATATAATCAACACCAGTGACGCCACAGGACGTGTTGCTAAGTGGGGAATTGAGCTAGCAGCTTTTGACATTGAGTACAAGCCACAAACATCAATCAAATCCCAGGTACTTGCCGACTTTGTTGTTGATTGGATAGAGACGGCGGGAAATACTAGTACCCTGGAGTCGGAATACTGGACCTTCCACTTTGACGGGTCAAAAGCGCTTTGGGGCTAGCATGGTACTCAAATCACCCTAGGGAGATAAGTTGTTCTATGTGTTACAGATTCACTTCATAGTGACCAATAATGTTGCCGAATATGACGCACTGTTACATGGATTTTGGATCGCTAAAGACATCGGCATTCGCCGAATCATGTGCTATGGAGATTTGGATTTATTTTTCTAGGAAGTATCTGATCATTCTAGGGCAAACAAGAACATGGCATCATATCGAGTCATCATGGATGAATTATCAAAATCGTTCGAAGGGTTTGAAGTTCAACACATCCCTAGAGTAGAAAACAAGGAAGCAGATGCACTATCAAGGATAGGCTCTACACGGAACAGATCTTAGATGGTGCTTTTCTAGAGCATTTAAAAGTTCCTTCTATCATAGGAGTTGATGAGTACTACCCGACTAAATCCGACTCACCACTTATAGCAGTTCTGGCTGTTATTCCCAGTTGGACGAAATCCTACCTTGATTTCTTGGTAGATATAAAATTACCCAACGATGAGGTTCTGATACGGCAGATCATTCGACAAACAAAATCCTACACGATAATCAGTGGTCAGCTCTATAAGTGGAGTGTGTGTGGGGGGTCTTTCAGCGCTATGTTTCTCTAGAAGAAGGAGTGGAAATCCATGAAGGCAAATGCGACCATCACACCGCAGCCAAATCCTTAGTGGCAAAATATTTTCAACAAGGATTTTTCGAGCTTACAGCTAAGGCAAATGCCAAGAAATTGGTCAAGACATGCAAAGGCTACCAAAATATGCCAAACAACCCACATTCTGGCTGATCAGCTGAGAACAATTCAGATTACATGGCCCTTTGCTGTCTGGGGGCATGACATGGTATGACCGTTTAAACGAGCACCAAGTGGATTTACCCACCTACTAGTGATGGTGGATAAATTTACCAAATGGATTGATGCGAAACCCATAACAAGTTGCAATGGATCCACATTCATAAAGTTCGCCGAGGGCGTTGTCATCTGATTCGGCTATCCACATAGTATAATTACAGACAACAAGAGTAACTTTTCAATGGGAGAACTTGTGGAATTTTGCGAATAAAAAAACATCTGGCTCGACATTGCATCATTCAGGCATCCACAAGCCAATGGATAAGTTGAAAGGGCAAATGGTTTGATTTTGCAAGGCCTCTGGCCTCGTCTCGAAGCACCACTTCATCATGTTGCGGGGGCTTGAGCAGATGAATTACCGTATGTCATATGGAGTTTACGAACCACTCCAAATAGGTCAACCGGATACACACCTTTTTTCTTGGTCTACAGCGCAGAAGCAATACTTTCGAGTGATCTCATCCATATTTATCCCCTCGTCACTTCATACATTGAAGAAGATGCCAAAGTTTCCTGACAAGATGACCTGGATATACTCAAGGAAGTTTGTGTTATTGCTAAACAGAGATCTACCACCTATCAGCAGAAGTTACACAAGTATCATAGTCAGAGAGTCAAAAACCGTTCCTTCACAAAAGGCAACTTAGTTCTCCAACTAGTGCAACACAGAAATCACAAACTCTCCCTGATTTGGGAAGAACCCTTTATGATTAGCAGAGTAATACACAATGGGTCAAACTATTTAACCGATATGAGACCAATCAAGGAAAGACCTGATACTCGAAGGAGAAAGAGAGCTAGCGGTATTACAAATCTGGATGAGTTAGATTGTCCATGGAACATTGCTCAGCTATGTCCCTTTTATTCTTAAGTTTTCTTTCTTTGTAATCATATAAATGTACATGTTCAAAGAGAAATAAAGTGTTGGTTTCCTCAATGTTTTCTCTGAGAAGTTTAGTACCATCTTATTTCCGAATGATCATGTCGAAAGTTGGAAAACTAAGAATGCTTGAAAGTATTTTATGCTCATGTTCGTTCTGATTAGATTTCTTATTTTATAAAAATGCTACATTCGGGTGTAAGTCTCATTTTGTGTTTATACTTTGGTTTTTGTCTAATTGGTTAGACACATGTATTTTCCGAGTAGTGAAGTTGGCACTAGAAGTCGGCTCTGTTTCTAAGTTTAAACTGGTTTAGCAATTGACTCTGTTGCTCGATAGTGTTTCTGTGCTAAAGGTTAGTCAGCTCACAAAAGGGACAAGGCAGAAAAACCAGATAAACGATAAGTATGAACATAAAGTTCTTAAGTAATTTTTCGAGCACGGCAAAAACAACCAAGTGCTAGATTAAATGTAGTTGTTCTTAAATAAACAACACATCCAAATCGAATATTTATATTACACCACTTGTTTCAGAATAATTTATAGTTTTTTCGACCCTATGCTGCAGGTGGAGGAGACGGATATCTTGCCGGATTACTGGTGCCAGCATCCAAGTCACCCTAATCATTGTCTGAGGCAATGATGTCAGACTCAGTCTTCTCATCATCATCTAAGGTTTCAATTTCTTCTGCTGGGGGCCTTGGTGGAACCGTGACGGACAGAAAAAACGGCTTCTTATAGTTGGTCATTTCGGCCACACGACAAGCGTATCCGGCACAATACTCCCAAATGGTTCTGACATCTTGTTCATTGCCATCTTCATCAACAGTCGAAATACCCTATGTGACTTCCCAGATTTCCATGCTTCCATGATGGCTCATCACCATCGTAAGGGCATTCTAGGCAACCGTCTGAGCATACGACATCTTCCAGTCATCTACAAGCTTTGGAAATCCCTTCTCCGTGTCCCGTACTTCAAAGGTGGACAACTTGTGTAGGTCGAAGAGTCCAATAGTTTCACCAATCTCTTCAAGATTTTGGTAGAAGTCATGAATTAAAACTTCGACTGTGACAAGTCAGCTATTGTGGGACTCAGACGAAGAAGCGTACAAAATATTGAGGGCTCCTGTGAAAAGAGAAGATTCATAAGTCTGACGAATTAAGTCAGAAAACATTGAAGGAAGCAAATACATGGCATTGGCAACAAACTTATCAAAGATGGTTTCATCTACTTTGGTATTCTCCTCCCTCAAACTATGGAGTTGTTCCCAGAGAGCTTGGGTAATATCACCTTATCTGTTCATTTCCGCCTTTATTGCCTTGGCGGGCAATGGTTAGGTCACGTTTCTCGGTGGCAATATTGCTGGATTCAACAACATTGCTAATACTTCTCCCATGGTTAGCCTTAAGCTTTCAAAGCTCATCTCGCCATTCGGCATTTTCCACTTCCAATACCTTGAAGTTTTCCACCTCCTCCACAAACTTGCAAGATTGCTTCAACAGTCCTAAAATAGCAAAGATATAGTTAGTCAAATTAAAGTTCGGCATGATAATAAAAAATCGAAATAGGAGAGACAAAAATGTTTACCTTCCACCTCGTCCTTCTCAATCTTAAGTTTTGCATTTTCAAGTTGGATAGATTTGAACTCTTTCCACTTGGTGCATATGGTCTTCAAAAATTCCTGGTTGTAAGAAGTAACTTTCTGTAAGTCAAAATAATAAACAGAGTCAGAACTCTACTAAGACTCGAGCTGTTATTTTAACTACGTTAAATTCTTGCATGAGCCTTGGGGGGTTACACTACTTCATTCTTTGGCATCCTAAAAGCATAAACTCAGATTTCTTCACTCCTAGTTCCTATTCGACTTCATTCTTGGGGGCTAGAGGATATGGTATAAAGACACTATAAAGAGTTGTTTCAAGTCTTACAAGATGCTCTTGATGCAGTTTTGTGAGACTAGCGTTAACCTCCGCAGAAACTTTTTTGGCTAAGGTTAAGGGCTGTATTTGTGGAGGTGGAACTCCACCAGCCCTTATCTGTTGTTCCAGAAGATGAATATGCCCTGGCAAGCTTTCAATGTTTGCATCTTCAATCTACTGGGCCTCTTCTTCAGTAGATAATTTCCGGGCCTCCAGGAAAGAACGTGCAAGTTCTTGAATTTCTTATGTGTTCTTCCTAGTAAGACCAAGATTGGCACTGCCAGGATTCTTCAGGAGATTGTTGGCCAAAAGTTCAGCTGAGGGATCATTACCTTTAGAAGGTTCACCCTTTTCTACTTCCGAGTCACTAACAATGATGTCAGCTTGTGAACTGGTGTTCACTGGCTCTTCAGTTCGAGCCTCAACATCTCCATCACGCGGATACGGAATATCCTCTAGTGTTGATGATGTGTTGTGGTTGGGAGTCAGAGGAGCAGTGGCCGGAGAAGTCAAATTTAACTTCTGTTGGCGCAACGTATTCCCGGATTTCCCCTTCCCCATCTCTAACGGTTTAGCTCTGAATTGTAAGATGGACAATATTATGATTCAGAAAGAATATAAGCAAAAATACAAGTAATGATAGAAGAACTTACTTTTGATGACTGTCAGTGTTTGCGGGCCAGCCGAAACCTGAGGAGCCTTGCGCTTCCTGGTGAGCATCTCCGATAGTTCGTTAAACTCCTCCTCCTCATAAATAGGAATCGGATCTTCTGACGGATAACCCTCGAGGGGAGAAAGCTCTGACTCGGGGAGGTTAGCAAGCTTAAAGTCGGAGATATCTCAGTATTGCATAATGATCGAGGATTGGAGATGATGATAAGACAATAGAATAAAGTCGTAAAGCTTACCAGAACCAGGGATTCTTCGCTATGTACATAAGCACAGGGATCTCCAGGGCTTTCCTATCTACCCGTTCATTGATCAATCAATAGATCCAAGACTTGTAATCCTTGGACGTAATCAGAAGTGGCCTGACCTTCAGGCTATCATTTTTGTCAGAAGTAACAAAGTGGATCAGCTAGTCATTGTGATACTGCAGATGTTGGATCCAACGTTCTAACCAGCAGTGCACCAAGTCGGACCCTTTCAAACCTTTATTCTTGATCAAGAACTAAATCCGCCTCTTGGTGCGGATCAAGTCCTCAATGAGATCCGATGCTTCTGCATCCTAGGGATCTTGATGGGCTACAACACCATGGACAAAAACTGGCAAACTTTCTGGTTTGCCAGGAGCCAGCATATCCTTGTGGTAAAAGAAGGTTGCTGGCCACTTCTTCACTGAATCGCTAGCTAAAACCTTAGGGTAGACTCGGTCTCTCCTAAGGACTAAGATAAGAGTATCGATGTTGTAAGGAACACCAGCAATGATAGAATGCTTCTAAGTACCAAAGTAGTATCAAAAAAATAGTAGGCTTAGCTTAATGCCGAGAAACCCCTCACAAAGAGATACATGGCCACTAAGCTCTAACAATGAATTTGGGGGAAGATTATGAAGCTGAACGCCATAGTAATTGATTACCTTCGAAAAGAATTCTGACGGCCAAAAGCTGAGGCTACAATCAATGTGAGTCGCGAAGTGAACACACTCACCGTTGCGTGGCACTAGGATGACCTCGTTGAAGCCTCTCCACCATGTGTTGGCACGAAGCAAACCTTCATCCTCCATGAATTTGAGCTTCTCATCATTGATGATGCTCGGGATATAGATCCTGCAAAACTTTTTATCCTCGACCACAGTTGAAGATGACGTCGCGCCCGTCGCACCGGTGGAATCGACCATCTCATTGGAGATGACCAGGAACTAGTGCCATTGGAAGCTATGCTAGAGGAGAACATATGGCTAGCACAAGGGTTTGTGAGGAGGGAGAAGCACTAGAGCAACAATGTAACATCCCAAATCTTTAATCAAGGTTATCAAAGATCTAATCACCCAATTTAGGGTTAACAAAAACTTTTTATTATTAAAATAATTATGAATGGATGTGTTGGTTGCATTAGTATAGAATTGTGTGTAAATGGCATGTTTGTTTGTTCTTAATGATATGAAATGGTTTAAAGGTGAATGCCACATAATCTAGACCATTTACAAACAAAATCCAAATAAAAAGAAATCAAATAAGATTAAATAATGCAAATGGTCACTTTGGCCATTTTAATCCACTAGGCCACTTTAGGTGTTCCTAGAAGTCATTTTCAAACAGAAACAATTCTAGATCTTTGCACCCCTTGCTAGTACAAGTAAAGATCTACCAAGGCCCACTTTAAAATCTTACAAAAACATCTAGCAAAGCAATTTAAATGACATTGGAAAATGGAATCCAATTCATATGTAAAGATACCACTTTTGCAAAAACCCACCAAACCAATTCACCTTAACAATCCCAAGCAACCAAAGACTACTAAGCATAAGATCAGATCACACACCAAAAATCTTTTCAAAATTTAAATTTAAACTTCTTGCGGGCATTGTGTCGAACACCTGGCAGACAAAGTTAAACTGGCCTAACTATTACTGTTCTTGATCAATGCATTGTCCACCAATTTTCCTCAATGCACTCCCCTTGTCCCCTCTAGTCACAACGAGCACCAATGCACCACTCCTAGTTGCTATTTGCACCAGTGATGAGCCACCCCGAGCCCTCCATGCCGGTCGACCATGGACAAGCCCTAGCAGACCGCCCCGAGCTCGCCCACAACGCCTAGGAGGTAGGCAAGGCCACACCGCCGCCCTCTGTCCCCTCCCCAAGTAGAGCCGAGCCATGGACCACCCCCAGCAGCCCGCGCCCACCGTGTCTGCGCCATGCCAAGCACGCGCCAGAGCGCCGCGCCCGACAAGCGTGCACACGCCATGCCTCGACCGCAACCCGCTCGCACCGCTTCGCCACGACCCCAGGAAGCGCCCAGACATGCCTGTTCTCCGCCGCTTGACCTGCATCCCCCTAGCGCCGTGTCGAATGCCGCTTCTGCCGCGCAGAGCACCAGCCACGCCCGACCAAATGCCACCGCCCCTAGCCGCGCCTTTACGCCATAGATCACCACCTGTAGACCGTGCACTGTCCGCCTACCTCCGCCCTGACAATAGCTGCCTGTATCGTTGCCTCCGACGAGCCACGCCCATGCCGCTCTGTCCCATCGTCGAGCCTATAAAAGGAGGCCTCGCCCAGCCTCAATCCTCACACCATTCCACTGCCCTCTCGCCACTGACCACCCACACTTCTCCCCAGAGCCAATCGAGCTGCAGTTTCCAGAATTCCACCGGAGCTTGCCGCAGCAGAGGAGAAGAGGGGCCGTTGATTGCGACTTCCCTAGGAGCCGCCACAACCATGCCTAGACCGCCGTCATCCACCAGCTCGATCGCCCCCATCGCCATGTCTAGCTGGAGCCCTGGAAAGCCCCAACGTACCCCCACCATGCCGCGTTAGGGTTTTCTCTCGCCGGAGATGTTCACCGGAAACGATGAACCGCGACCGTCGATTCTTGTTCCAATCGCACGACTGAGATTGCCTAGTACCGCTTCGGTTAGGATTAGTCGCTGACATGCGGACCTCCCCTATCAATTGCCCTCTGCGCCACAGAGCGCCACTGGGCCGGCCCATTTGTTTTCCCGCGCTAGCCCACAGATTCAAATTAGTGTTTTTCTATTTAGGTTTAAACTATATTCTATGCCAAGATTCAAAAATCCATTCAGAGAGTTTCACTTAACCAAATGGCATGATTCAAATTTTGTTAGAAAGATAATTAAAATCTCTATCCAGGCCCGTTGGATTTAAATCAATTGGAGTTAGATATCAAATATAGCAAAAATAACAAGACAGAGCCTTTTCTACATTTAAACATTTTTGAAAAATCAACCATAATAGCTTTTGATTTGATTCCAACTCTCAAAAATCACATTTGACAATACCTATCTGAATATGTAATAATATCTAGGATTACATGCAGTGACTTTGGACTAGTACCAAAATAATGCTATTAGGGCATTTCTAGTCACTTTAAATCATTTAAATACTAATCTTAAACTTATTGAAATATGATCAATCTTTTAAATCACATTCCCATGTATTAGAATATGTGGTTATGACATGTGTCCACATGATCCCATATTTTAATTGGAGAATATTAAATCTTAATTATTTTCAATGAGTAGAAATTACTTTTCTCAAATAAAATAAATGAAATTAGTTCTTTAAATCTTGTGATCAGTGTGATGATGCTAGATCATCAAGTGTGTGCATTAGTGTGCTAAATAGACTAGTTAAGTATTGTTTGGTGATTGTGTATCCCGTATTTCATTTATAGATGATAGTACCGACCAAGTCTACGAGGAGGAGGAGTTCTACCCCGAAGAAAACGAGGAGAATTTCAACCACTGCACCAATCAAGGCAAGCTATTATTGGCAAGCTAGAACTAAGCAAGTTAACACCTCTGTAAAGTGTCAAACTATTCGAATAGCCGCCTCCGCGGTCATGGACAGTTGGAGTGGCCATACTGTTCCATCGTCAGATGTTTTCAAAATGACTTGTGAAATAAATTGTGACTTGACTTGACGACAACAGGGTGGTGACTATGAAAACTAAGTTCGCACTTAGGTGATTTAGAACTTTATTTTATCTTTCTTTGTTTCTAAACTCAGCTTAGGTTTCAAATTTAGCTTTGCAAATAAACTTAGAGTTTAGCATTCCTACTAGAACTACCTTAAATGTCAGTGATAGTTTGCGAGTACTTAAAGAGTACTCATGGCTTTGTCCCTGGCTATTCCCGTGGCTAGACTATGAGGAGGACTATCTAGAAGAAGGATAGCAGGAAGACTACGATAACTAAGATCATCTCCCATCGTCAGCATTGCCTGTGACACTGAAGATGGAGCCCACCGCTACGCTTATTATTCCGCTGCTTGTTTGTATTAAGATTTGATCATGAGATCCTTTATTTGTGTAAGACCTTATTATGGTTTGTAACGGATGATGTACTGTGATATCCAATTTGTTATGTCTCGCAAAAATGGTAATCCTAGGATTGCGATGTATGGCATAACAGGCATCTGGGATTAAAAATCCGGGTGTTGACAAGTTGGTATCAGAGCCATCCTGACCATAGGAGACCTAGTTAGAATGGACGTCCGAACAAAAACTTAGTTTCAAAAACAAATGAAGTGAGTATTTATGAAAACATATTCCCACTCTTCTCCTTGATTCTTTCAAAAAAAAATCATGTCCTTCAAAAATTCTTACTTTACTACATAAAATTTGACACACTTGATCACCTCACTAACTTACTCATCCTAAATTCTTATAGAAGGAAGTTCAATATTGCAAGTTCTACCAGTTGGGCAACGGAGGCCAACTAATCTTCGAGAGGGATCTTGATGCACTATCTGAGTACCTTGAGCACCCACATCCGGAATTTTTCGGAGCTCAACTCTAGGATTTTCCTGGAGGAGATTTACAATGGCTAATAGTGGCAGATCTTCGAGGAAAGATGGAGGCACCCCTTTCCGAGAAGATTCAATTCACCATGAGAGAAAACAATTGGCTAGATGGATTAGCCAGGGCTATGCATGAAGCTCTCGCTCATCTTTGCGGACAGAACGTCAACTTGATCCAGGGAACTCACTTCGCTCATTACGCAAGGCGTGATTCTATGGGAATACCACTGGAGATGCCAAGTCACCCGGATATGAAGCGCCAAGTGGAGAACCTTGACTTCCTACTGTATTATAGGCAGAAAGAATTGGACAATGCTAGAGCTTACACCAACCACAACCTTGCCATTGCCGCCTAGAAGGCCCAAACTTTCGCCCTGCTCGTCAAGGATCGTCAATCACTTTGCCGGCAACGCGAGAAGAAGGATCGCACCATCGCTCGTCTTTGCAAGAAGGTGGCCAAACTCGAGAAGACTATCCAGTAGCAAGAAGCTCAACTTGTAGCAAAAGAAGAAGAAGAAGAAGAAGGTGAAGACATCCAGGGAGATATTCACTCATACCTCAGTGATGACAATGACTACCTGGAGGATGATGCCATGGATTTCTACACCAATGATGATGACTCCGACTTCATCGATGATGAGTAGATGCACTTGATCACTATTGTAGGAGTGAGATATATCGGTCCCACTATATCTTAGCTTACAGAATGGTTCTTAAAACCATCTGTTTTTCCTTTTATGTTGTGGTGTGTGTGTTTGTATCGTGTGCTCTGATTGAATGAATGAATGAGATGAAGTTAGTTGCAACCTGAGTTCAAACTCAAAGTTTTAGCTTTGAAAATAAAACCATGAACCTTAGAACTTTTCCTCTTACCCCCTTATCTATCTGAATCTTCAGATGACTCGTGGAAACCAAGGAGGAAGCAGCTCATCGCAGGACCCGATGCTATAGATTCTGTAGATGCTAGTTTTGGACCGTGAAGCTAGTAGAGCAGAGCGCCAAGCCAATCTAGCCACCCTGCAACAGATCACCCAGATGGCCCACAACAATCAAGGCCATGGAAACCAGGATCATCATGGATCCAAACTCAAGAACTTCCAGATTACCAATCCCCCTATCTTTAACAAGTCTGAAGACCCGTTGGATGCTGATGATTGGTTGCAGACAATGGAGAACAACCTAGAAGTAGCAGCAGTTAACGCCAACGAGAAGGTACTATTTGCCACCCACTATCTGGCAGGAGATGAAAGAGCCTGGTGGAACAACACCCGTACAATGAACCATGGTCAAGTGATGACGTGGGAATCTTTCAAGGTCAAGTTCAGCCGCACCCATGTGCCACATGGTTTAGTCACCAGAATGAGAGATGAGTTCAAAGAACTGAAGCAAGGCAGGATGACGATAGTGGAGTACCGTGACAGATTTTTGTCCTTAGCAAGATATGCCCCTGATGAGATCAACACTGAAGCCAAGAAGAAGGAGAGATTCCTGAATGGACTGCATGATGAGATGCAGACGGCGTTAGTCAACATCCGTTTTGATGATCTCGAAGAGCTAGTCGACTCTGCCATCCAGATGGAAGGGAAGATCAACCAAGCAAATGACAACCGCAAACGCCGAATGATGCATCAAACTGGGTCCCACAATACCTAGAAGTATCGCCCCAATCCATCTGCAGGATATGCCCCAAGAAACAACCGACCCCCAATGTCTCGTCCAAGCTACCCCAACCGTAGCGGGGGAAATGTGAAGTCAGGAGGAAACAACAACAACAACCCCGGCAACTCCAACAACTTCAACCGTGCACCGCCCAAGTCCAACAATAACAACAATACTGCCCCAAGCACTGGAAGCAATGACGTGCCTGTTGCAGCCAAAGACAAGTCTCATATTACTTGTTTTGAGTGTGGAGTGGAGGGTCACTACTCCAACGAGTGTCCCAAGAAGCTTGCAGCCACCACCAATGTGAATGCCCCAGCTCAGTAGCAACGCCGTGTTCAGCCCGGAAGAAGATTCGCCCCATGGAATTCGCTCAACCGCAAGGGCCGTCTGGTCCACATAAAGGCTGAAGAAGCCCAAGAAGCACCAGATGTCGTGTTGGGTATGTTTTCTGTTAACTCAGTATTATCAAGAGTGTTGTTTGATTCTGGAGCATCGCACTCGTTTGTTACCAAAGAATTTGCATGCACTAGTAAGATTCACCCAACCAATTTGAAGCATGTTATGATAGTTCAAATACCTGGTTCAACCACCAAAGCTAGAAAAATTTGCAAGGCTGTACCTATCAGAATCCATGGGATAGATTTTTATGCCAATCTAATAGTACTTGGAACCAAGGTTTTGGAAGTAGTACTAGGAATGGATTGGATGTCGAAACATAAAGGATTGATCGACTGTGCCAAGAAAGCCATCACCATGACCAGTAGCTCTGGAGTATCAGTAGAGCATGTATCTGAAACCTTTCCCCGCCAGTTCAAATGCAACAAGAGTCTAGCCCTACCCACCATAGACCAAGTCAGAGTAGTCTATGAATACCCCGACGTATTCCTAGATGAATTGCCCGGTATGCCCCCAGATTGGGATATTGAGTTCATTATTGAACTAATTCTTGGAACTGGACCCATAGCTCAGAGACACTATAGCATGAACCCATCAGAGTTAGTGGAGCTGAAGAAGCAACTTGATGCTATGCTGGAGAAAGGCTTGATTCAACCAAGCGCATCGCCATGGAGATCGCTCGATATGTTTGTCGACAAGAAAGATGGAGGTAACCGTTTGTGCACAAACTACCGGAAGCTGAATGATGTCACCATAAAGAACAAGTACCCACTGTCCAAGATAGAGGATCTATTTGATCAGTTGACTGGTGCCAGAGTGTTCTCTAAGATTGATCTTAGAACTGGTTATCACCAACTCAAGATTCGTGCAACGGATATTCCAAAGACCGCCTTTACCACCAGATATGGATTGTATGAGTATATGGTCATGTTTTTTGGATTAACCAATGCCCCCGCTTATTTCATGAATCTCATGAATAAGATCTTTATGAACTTTCCAGATAAGTTTATCGTTGTGATTATTGATGATATTCTAATCTATTCCAAGTCAGAAGAAGACCATGAGCAACATCTGAGAATCATCCTTGAAACCCTTAGAGAGCATCCGTTGTATGCCAAGTTCAACAAATGTGAGTTTTGGCTAAAAGAAGTAGGATTCCTCTGACATATTGTGTTGGTAGGAGGAGTCGATGTTGATCCCGCCAAGATAAAAGATGTTGAAGAATGGGAAGCCCCAACCACTCAAACCCAAGTCCGTGCATTTCTCGGATTAGCGGGATACTACCGCAAGTTCGTAGAAGTATTTTCGAGCATCGCAAGACCAATGACCCAATTGTTGAAGAAAGATAAGAAGTTTGAATGGACAGACAAATGTGGAGCAAGTTTTCAAGAGCTCAAGAAGAGATTGATTTCCGCCCCAATATTGATTATGCCAGATATCAAGAAGCTTGATGTGTATTGTGATGCATCCAAGATTGGTCTCGGATGTGTGTTGATGCAAGAAGGCAAAGTCATAGCATATCTCTCCCGACAACTGAAGCAACATGAGCAAAACTACCCTACCCATGATCTTGAACTAGCAGCCGTAGTTTTAGCGTTGAAGACATGGCGTCATTACCTTATGGGTAACCGCTGTGAGATCTATTCAGATCACGAGAGTTTGAAGTATATTTTCACTCAGAAGGAGATGAATATGAGGCAAAGGAGATGGATAGAGTTAATCAAGGATTATGACCTTGACATTCACTATCACCCCAGCAAAGCCAATGTGGTAGCGGATGCTCTTAGCAGATTGCCGTGTAGATTAAACATTATGATCAAAGAGAACCAGCCAAGTTTGCATGAAGAGTTGGAGCAGTTTAGAACTGAGCTAGTTAGCAAAGGATTTTTAGCTAGCATTGAACTTCAACCCACTTTGATTAGCCAAATCAAGGAGGCCCAGAAGGGAAATGCAAGTATCGACGGAATCAAACATCGTATTAGTACAGGAAAGGTACCTGGATTCACCGAAGATGAAGAAGGAGTTTTATGGTACAAAGGATGTATCTGTGTGCCTGCAGATTCGGAGCTGAAGCAAGTTATCATGCAAGAAGCTCATGATACTCTTTATTCTATCCACCCCGGAGGAACGAAGATGTATCAAGATTTGAAGGAGCAATTGTGGTGGCACAAGATGAAGAGAGAAATCAGAAGCTACACCGCCAAGTGTGATATCTATCACAGAGTCAAAGCGGAACATCAGAGACCCGCAGGACTGTTGGAGCCATTGCAAATTCCGGAATGGAAATGGGATTCCATTGGAATGGACTTTATCACCGGCTTGCCTACTTCTAGTAGGGGAAATGACTCAATCTGGGTCATCGTTGATAGACTGTCCAAGGTAGCCCATTTTATACCTGCCAAGACAACCTACCAGAGTTCAAAGCTAGCAGAGTTGTACATTGCCAGAATTGTCAGTATGCGTGGAACCCCCAAGACCATAGTACCGGATCGAGGAACCCAATTTACCTCACGATTTTGGTAGAAAGTCCAAGAAGGATTAGGGACCAAGTTGAATTTCAGCACATCTTATCACCCGCAACCAGATGGATAGACTGAAAGAGTCAACCAAATCTTAGAAGATATGTTGAGAGCTTGTGTGCTAGAGTATGGATCAAAATGGGAAGATTATCTGCCTTTCGCAGAATTCTCATACAACAACAGTTATCAAGCCAGTTTGCAAATAGCCCCATTTGAATTTCTGTATGGAAGAAAGTGCCGTACCCCTTTGAATTGGTTGCAAGTAGGAGAGAGTCAGAATTTCGAACACGACATCCTACGAGAGGCCGAAGAGAAGGTTCACAAACTCCGTGAGCACCTCAAGACTGCCCAATCCAGACAGAAGAGTTATGCTGACAAGAGACGTAGAGACCTGACTTTCAATATCAAAGATTTCATGTATCTCAAACTGTCGCCGTTGAAGGGAACGCACCGTTTTACTCTGAAAGGAAAGTTAGCCCCCAAATATATTGGACCCTTCAAGATTCTGAATCATCGAGGAGAAGTATCGTATCAACTTGGACTGCTAGAGGAGATGTGAGCCATCCACAATGTGTTCCACATCTCGTTACTTCACAAGTGCTTAGAAGTGCCGGAGAAGACCGAAGTTTTCAAGAACATCAATCACCGAACCATCGATATCAACAAGGATCTGACGTAATGTGAAGTGCCCATTCGTATCTTGGAAGAAGCCTTCAGAACCACCAGGACCTAGAGTATCAAATTTCTCAAGATCCAATGGAGCAACCATACTGAAGAAGAAGCTACCTGGGAGCGAGAAGATTACATTAGGACTGAGTTCCTAGATCTCTTTAGTTCCTAGTTTTTCTTAAATCTCGGGACGAGATTTTGTTTAAGGGGGGAAGGTTTGTAAAATCCCAAATCATTAATCAAGGTTATCAAAGATCTAATCACCCAATTTAGGGTTAACAAAAACATTTTATTATTAAAATAATTATGAATGCATGTGTTGGTTGCATTAGTATAGAATTATGTGTAAATGCCTTGTTTGTTTGTTCTAAATGATAAGAAATGGTTTAAAGGTGAATGCCACATCATCTAGACCATTTACAAACAAAATCCAAAGAAAAAGAAATCAAATAAGATTAAATAATGCAAATGGTCACTTTGGCCATTTTAATCCACTAGGCCACTTTAGGTGTTCCTAGAAGTCATTTTCAAACAGAAACAATTCTAGATCTTTGCACCCCGTGCTAGTACAAGTAAAGATCTACCAAGGCCCACTTTAAAATCTTACAAAAACATCTAGCAAAGCAATTTAAATGACATTGGAAAATGGAATCCAATTCATATGTTAAGATCCCACTTTTGCAAAAACCCACCAAACCAATTCACCTTGACAATCCCAAGCAACCAAAGACTACCAAGCATAAGATCAGATCACACACCAAAAATCTTTTCAAAATTTGAATTTAAACTTCTTGCGGGCATTGTGTCAAACACCTGGCAGACAAAGTTAAACTGGCATAACTATTACTGTTCTTGATCAATGCATTGTCCACCAATTTGCCTCAATCCACTCCCCTTGTCCCCTCTAGTCACAACCAGCACCAATGCACCACTCCTAGTTGCTATTTGCACCAGTGACGAGCCCCCCCGAGCCCTCCATGCCGGTCGACCATGGACAAGCCCCAGCAGACCTCCCCGAGCTCACCCACGACGCCTAGGAGGTAGGCGAGGCCACACCCCCGCCCTCTGTCCCCTCCCCGAGCAGAGCTGAGCCATGGACGACCCCCAGCAGCCTACGCCTACCGTGTCTGCGCCATGCCAAGCACGCGCCTCGACCGCAGCCCGCACGCACCGCTTCGCCACGACCCAGGAAGCGCCCAGACATGCCCGTTCGCCATCGCTTGATCTGCAATTCCCGTGCGCCGCGTCGAATGCCGCTTTTGCTGTGCAGAGAACCAGCCGCGCCCGACCAAATGCCACCGCCCCTAGCCGCGCCTTTATGCCATAGATGACCACCAACAGACTGCGCACCATTCGCCTACCTCCGCCCCGACAGTAGCTGCCTGTACCGTCGCCTCCGACGAGCCGCGCCCACGCCACTCTGTCCCGTCATCGATCCTATTAAAGGAGGCCTCCCCCAGCCTCAATCCTCACACCATTCCACTCCCCTCTCACCACTGACCACCCCACACTTCTCCCTGGAGCCAATCGAGCTGCAGTTCGCCGGAATTCCACCGGAGCTTGCCGCAGCAGAGGAGAAGAGGGGTTGTTGATTGCGACTGCCCTAGGAGCCGCCACGACCACGCCTAGAATCGTCGTCGTCCACCAGCTCGATCACCCCCATCGCCATGTCTAGATGGAGACCGGGTTAGCCCCCACGTACCCCACCGTGTCGCGTTAGGGTTTTCTCTCGCCGGATGTTGGGGGGATACCCTCGGGTAGGGTCACGCCGGGGTATAATGGCCGAGTTAGCCGAGGTACGGCAAGATCAAAGCGAATGCTGGCCGAGTCAACTCAAGGCAGGCCGAATCACGGAGTGACCCGGACTGGAGGATGTCCGCCTAACTGAGTCCCAGCCGACTTATCCCATATGTCGGCAGGATTTATGTAACTTGTATGCAGGTACAGGTGTGGCCGGATCAACTAGGCACGATCCGGGTTATATCAAGCTTGCAAGAGAAGGAAGGTATCTCGCTGGTAAAAAGGTGACCACTGTACGCAGAGCGTGAGCGAAGCGGACAGAGGCAAGGACCACCGAGGCGTGTCCGACAAAGGTGACGATGCATGTGTCGAATGACGCGGGCGCCGCAGAGGCTCACATAGCCTCTGCGGGGATGACGCTGGGCAAAAGTGACCCGGTCGGCTTACTATTTTGGGAAGAGGCATATTCCCTGGAATATGCCTCCACGTATGCCCTAATTGGAGACCTAGCCACCCCTATATAAGGAGGGCTAGGGCCTCTGTAGAAAGGGTTGATCTCGAGTGGGTTGGTCTTTACTGGTTCAGTTCTAGTTTCCTGAGAGCTAGCTAGTGGTGAGAGTAAGAGAGTCCCTTCTTCCTCCTCTCCCCAATACAGCTCAAGGAGCACTTGTAAACCGTGGAAGTGAATCAAATACAAACATCTGTGTGTGGAATCACCACACTATCCCTCCCTGGATTCCTCTAGTGTATTTAGTCCCCACCTTTAGCCTATCTATGGCATCTGCCGTGACACCACCACGACAGTTGGCGCCCACCGTGGGGCTAGCGGCGCTAGCAGGAGTGAAGATCCGGACGGGAAACCTCATAGGCACCGGAGAACGCATCGTCTCTGGGCTTGTTCAGCGCTTTGGAGCGCTGGACTTTGTCAGCGACAATGCTGGCTGCTTCGGCAAGCGACCTCTCCCGTGCAACGGCCTCTTCGTCAAGCTCGGCGCGCACAAGATCTACATCGTTGTAGATGTGTCGTGCATTCACCCGCGGAATGTTGTCGAAGGAGGCGAGCCACCCCTTAGCGTGGTTCACGGGGCGCGTATCACTCGCTCCCCTGACCGCGCCGAGGTGATGATGACAACGCCTAGCGCTTGCGCGAGCAAGGATCCGACACCAGATCTGGAGGTAACACCAAAGGCACCAAGGAAAAGTAGAGGTCCTCCACTAGAGAGGCCTGAGAATGTGCTGCAGCAGGCGATAGATAGCCTAGAGATCCCCATAGCACCTGCAGTAGATCCGGCTCAGGCACAGGCCGAGTTAGAGGAGACTAGGCAGAACATACTAGAGGGTGCAAAAAAGATAGTTGTGGCTTAGCAGTCGTTGAACATGACACTGCGTGAGTATGCAAGAGCAAATAAAGTAGATGCTGTAAAAGTAAAGGGAAAAAACCTGATCAGTGAAATGAATAAAGAGGGTGATACTAGAGTTGAGGAATCAGAGAACTTCCTGTCCACGGGGCTGCCAAAATACAGTACCTGGCAAAGAACCTTAGAGCAGCGGATGTAGCTGCATCCGAGTTAGAGGGTTTGACGGGTGAAGCCCGGCAAAGACAGCAGGAAAGAGTCAATGAGTTGGTTCGGATCGTGAACAGACAAAATGAAGAATTGCTCAGGGCAAACCCGGCAAGGGCTGGTGCATCTAAAATTGTTCATTCAGCTGTAGTTAACCCAGAGAAATCAGCAGGAGCAGCATCATCCCCTCATGGAGACCCAAGAAGAGAGGAGGTGGTAACCTTGGCAAGGAGAAACAAACAGATACTCCCATATGACCCGACAAGGGCAGGGAAAGGAAAACCAGTGCAAGCGAATGATGATCGACGAAGTGTCAGCCGAGGTGAGGCTGGCCGAGGTAACCGTGACCAAGGCAATGCCGGTCAAGGAAATGCTGTAAACGGAAATGCCAGACAGCGCAACTCGGCGGGAGCAGGGCAACCGCAGCAGCGGAATATACCAATGCAAGAGCAAAGTGCCGGCCGAGGTATGCAAGAGAGAGGTGCTCCACGAGAGCAAGACAGATATAATGATGGTGATTCGGAAATGGTGAACGTAGGATACCCAAGGCCGGACTATCATGTGATAGGGTCAAGATTGGGGAGAAGGGACTTGATGCCTGATGATGCCAGGTTGAAGCTGGATCGGCTTTATAGGTCGGAGCAAATTGAGTGTCAAGGTCCTCCGGGTCCGGCGTGTTTTGGGCCCCGGATCATGAAGGAGCCTCCGGTACTAAATTTTCAGTTACCCAAAGGCACGAAAACATATGACGGTAGCACGAAGCCGGAGGATTGGTTGATCAACTACGCTACAGCGGTGAAAATTGCAACAAGCAACTTGAGATGGGTTGTGAGATACGTACCTCAAATGCTAGAGGGGCCAGCAAGGGTATGGCTAAACAATTTGCCACCCGGAAGTATCAACTGTTGGATTGACTTTGAGGAAATGTTTGTAAGCAACTTCTCGAGCACATATCAGAGGCCAAATAGGCCACAGACCCTAGCAATGTGCAAGCAGAGACCGAATGAGACGGATCGGGAGTTCTTAACCTGGTGGTGCACAGTGCGAAACTCATGTGAGGGTGTGATCGAGTCACAGGAAATAGCTTGGTTTGCACAAGGATGTAGATATGCGAGCATGTTGTGGCAAAGGCTACAAAGGGATATGCCAACTACGCTGGCAGAGACAATCTGGATTGCAGATTCATATGCATTGCGTGATCCGACTCAACCTAGGCTTGTGTCAAACGAGTCAAATGAGGAGTACTACCAGAGAGATGGAGCCGGATCATCCCGGCGAAATGATTATCGGGGTAAGAGGAGAGATGATAGACCGGACTATAGATATGGTTCGCAACAAGTTGCTGCTGTAAATCAGGATCAGCCCGGGGCAGGGAGTAATCAGCGTCAGAAAACTGGAGGGCAACAATGGACCCCAAGAAATGATGGCAAGAAAACTTGGACGCCAGAGCAGAAGAAACAGTGGCATGAAAAGAAGGACCGTCCGAGGTATACCTATGAAGCAATGCTGGATCAGCCATGTAAGTTTCACACGCCAAACCCGAGTAACCCGGCGGGTCACACGACTCGACAATGTGAATGGATGAGGAAGATAGAACAAAGTGGTTCGGGGAATGCTCAGGCACCTCGGAATGATCAACCTCGGTAGGAGTTACCCCGGCAGCAATTGCTCTCCAGAGCAAACACGCAACAGTTAATGTTGCCTCCCCCTCCGTCGAGGTATGAAAATCATGAGAGAAGGGATGCAGTGCATCAGGTAGAAAACCAACCTCAGCTAGACCAGAGGTATCCCGGAAATGAGGGGAGAAATGAATACATAGAGCATCACCAGAGTTACTATGTGTTTACCACAGAGGAAACAGATTGAAAGAGTTTGCAGCGCCGACATATGGAGGTGAACGCAGTTATGCCTGCAGTGACGAGGTATATGCCTTGGTCGGATCAGGAAATCACCTGAAGTGTCAAGGATCACCCCAAGCTTATGCCTAGCCCCGTTTCGTATGCGTTAGTGCTGGACCCAACATTCATAGGGCCAAATATCAATGTGAGATTTTCTAAGGAGCTGATAGACAATGGCAGCAGCATCAATATCATGTATGCGGATACAATGCGCAAGTTGGGTATCTCGGAGAACATGCTCCAGGCTACCAGAACAAGGTTTCATGGTATTGTGCCAGGCATATCCTGTGAGCCCATTGGCAAAGTCCGAGTCGATGTGTTATTCGGCACGCGGGATAAGTGCTGAACTGAGAATTTGGAGTTTGAAGTGGTGAACTTAGAAAGCGCGTATCACGCGTTACTCGGCAGGCCAGCACTGAACAAGTTCATGGCAAGTTGTCACATAAGTTACTTGAAGATCAAGTTGCCCGGGCCAAATGGAGTAATTACCATAGCTAGAGATTTCCGACGTTCCATTGAGTGTGCGTCAGCCAGGTCTAACCTAGCCGAGTCACTCGTGATTGCGCAAGAGAAAAGAAAGATACAGGAAGTGGCGGCACTGGCTCGGTCCGCACAGCAATATATGCCGGCGCTGAGTAACCCGCATGGAAGTGTTTCGTTTCAAGCAACGAAGGATACGAAGAAAGTTTCTATTGATGATCTGTTCCCAGAGCGCACCATAACAATTGGTGCCGGGTTAAATGACAAATAGGAAAGCGAGCTCGTCAACTTCCTCCGTGAGAATCGGGATACCTTTGCTTGGTCCACACTGGACTTGCAAGGTGTTCTGAGGGAGTTGGCCGAGCACTCTTTGAATGTGAGACCCGGAGCAAGGCCGGTGAAGAAACCTCTCCGCCGCTTCGCTGAAGATAGGAGAAAAGTCATTGGGGATGAGATAGCTCGGCTCCTCGCAGCTGGGTTTATCATGGAAGTGCTTTACCCGGATTGGCTATCTAATCTGGTGCTTGTGGAAAAGAAGAAAGATGATCCGAATGTGGCAGTGGTTTGGCGTATGTGTATCGATTACACGAACCTGAATAAGGCGTGTCCAAAACATCCATTTCCACTGCCAAGGATAGATCAGGTCATAGATTCAACTACTGGGTGTGAACTGTTGTCATTCATAGATGCATATTCTGGTTTCCACCAGATACCCCTGAATCTGAATGATCAAATAAAGTCTGCATTTATCACCCCATATGGGGCTTATTGCTATCGCACCATGCCTTTTGGTTTACGTAATGTAGGGGCAACCTACCAAAGGTGTATGCAAAAATGTTTGCACGATCAAATTGGTGGAAATGTGCAAGTATATGTGGATGATGTGGTTATAAAGACCAAGGAAAGCAAAACGCTCCTTGATGATATCAGGCAAACGTTCGTGAACCTGAGACGATTCCAGATGAAGCTTAACCCGGAAAAATGTACCTTCGGTGTCCCGGCTGGAAAATTACTCGGATTTCTTGTATCTAGCCGAGGTATCAAAGTTAACCCAACTAAAATCCGAGCCATAGAGCGAATGGAGTTGCCAAAGTGTCTTAATGATGTCCAGAAGTTCACTGGTTGCCTGGCATCTTTAAGTCGGTTTGTATGTCGAATGGGAGAAAAGACATTGCCTCTCTATCAACTAATGAAAAAAGCGGATAAGTTCATATGGACGTCGTAGTGTTAGCCTCTCCACTATCAAAAGATCCAATGTTGCTCTATATATCCGCAACCAACCGAGTGGTAAGTGCAGTGATAGTAGTAGAGCATGAAGAAGAGGGTAAGTCAGTGCAGAGGCCAGTCTATTACCTGAGCGAGGTGTTATCCGCATCAAAACAAAACTATCCTCACTATCAGAAAATGGCATATGGTGTATACATGTCAGCAAAGAAGCTAAAGCACTACTTTGAAGAACACCCCATCAAAGTGATATGTGAAGCCCCCATATACGAGATAATGAGTAACAATGATGCAAGCGGCCGAATCGCAAAATGGGCAATTGAGCTAGCCTCTTATGCTCCACGATATGATAGGAGAGATGCGATCAAGTCTCAGGCTGTGGCCGACTTTTTCGTAGATGGGCCGAGATGCAATACGAACCACCGTTACCAGATCCGAACTACTGGAGAATGCACTTTGACGGATCAAAGACGAAAACCAGGTTAGGCGCCGGAGTGGTACTTACCTCGCCAAAGAATGACCAGCTGAAATATGTGCTGCAAATCCATTTCGCCGCTTCAAACAATGTCGCTAAATATGAAGCACTTGTGCATGGACTCAAAATGGCAAAAGAAATTGGAATACGTTGGATCCAATGCTTTGGCGACTCGGATTTGGTAGTTCAGCAAGTCTCGGGGCAGTGGGACGCTCTTGATCCAAACATGGCATTGTACAGATTCCATGTGCAAAAGATATCTGGGTACTTTGAGGGATGCGAGTTTCACCATGTACCCCGGCTGGAAAACGAGGCTGCCGACGTATTGTCGAAACTCGGATCAACCCGACAAGCAATTCCACTGGGTGTAGCACTGGAGGACCATAGAAAACCATCTATCAGGTTGTCCCAAGAAACCGACTCAATCTATATCCCGGTAGACCCAGAGCCTGGAGCTGTACCCATGGACATTGACATGGGAAGTGGTTCAAGAAACCCGAGGACTGCTTCGCAGAACCCGGGGACTGTGCAGCGTGATCTGACAGAGGTTATGTCAGTGGTGAAAATGGAAGTAGATGAGGAGTTGTTTCCAGTGCGAGCTATACCAGCTTGGGCGCTGCCAATATTTCAATTCCTAAAGGACGGAACTTTGCCCAGTGAAGAGGTGTTGTCCAGGCAAATTTAGAGGCGCGCAAAGGCGTACACAATCATCAACGCCGAACTATACAAGAGAAGTGTCACTAACGTCCTCCAGCGATGTGTTGACCCGGAAGAAGGGCTGGATATCCTCCAAGATATACATCAAGGGGAATGTGGGCATCATGCTTCATCCAGAGCATTGGTGGCAAAAGCTTTCCGGCATGGATTCTACTAGCCAAATGCTTTAGAACAAGCGGAAGATTTGGTGAGAAAATGCAATGGCTGTCAGAGGTATGCAACCAAGACACATATGCCAATGTTGGAGCTCAAGACCATACCAATCACCTGGCCATTTTCTGTATGGTGCTTGGATATGGTTGGCCCATTCAAACCGGCAAGGGGAAATATGACCCATATCTTGGTTATGGTGGACAAGTTTACAAAGTGGATCGAAGTGAAGCCAATAAGAAAATGTGATGGAGCTACGGCCGTAACATTCCTCAAAGACATCATCTTGAGATACGACTATCCTCACAGTATCATAACAGATAATGGCACAAATTTTGCTGAAGGAGCATTTGCATGATTCTGCCGAGATAAAAAGATCCGGCTGGACGTTGCCTCGGTAGCCCACCCCGCATCAAACGGACAAGTGGAGAGATCCAACGGATTAGTATTATCCAGGATAAAACCCTGGCTCATTGAGTCGCTGCAAAGATTAGCGGGGTGCTGGATAGAAGAACTACCAGCGGTACTATGGAGTTTAAGAACATCTCCGAATCGATCAACAGGCTATACGCCGTTTTTATGGTATATGGGGCAGAAGCTGTATTACCAGCCGACATAGAGCATGATTCGCCCAGAGTCACCCAATACACAGAAGCCGAAGTGCGAGAAGCCCGGCAAAATGATGTTGATCTGCTGGAAGAAGCGAGAGAATTGGCATTGTCCAGATCTGCCATATATCAGCAAAAGCTCCGACGCTATCATAGCCGGAAAGTAAACCCCCGAGTCTTCCGGGAAGGTGATCTGGTACTCCGGTTGGTACAACGTACTGCTGGCATGCATAAGCTATCCCCCCATGGGAAGGGCCATTCATTGTGAGCAAAGCATTACACAATGACTCATATTATCTCATCGATGCAAAACCACAGGAGAAGAACAAGACGGAAAGGTCCGGCGAAGAACCTAAGCGTCCATGGAATGTAGCTCTACTTCGACCATTCTACACTTAGCAAAAAAGTGTGTGTATCCGAGTCTCTCATATGTCGGTATGTATGCCGGCAATGAGCTTATCAATGAAATCTTGGCACCTCGAGCAGTAACTCAGGGACTGCCTTAGTAGTATTTGTTGTTTCCTGTTTTCGTTATTTATTTTTATGTCGGCTGGCGTAAGTTGTTTCTACCTAAGCCGGGTCAGTAGTGTGTGAGCGCCAAAAACTCAACTCTTCGATTTGCTGCTGTCCAACAAGATTTGGCTTCATGGCAAGCAAGAGAACAAGTTTGGAATTACGTAGCACATGAACAACGACTGAGGAAAAGAACTTAATCGAGCCGACGTTTGTTTTTGGACTAACCTTATGCTTATTTTATGTTTACTATGCTGAATTATTTTGAGCTAATCCTAAAGTTTCCAAGTATTGTTAAGTCAATTTTTGAAACTCGGACTCGTAAGTCATAAAACCGAACCAAGGTAGACACGAGCCGAGCCAAGAAATTGGAGGAACAAGAAAATGAAACTTGAGGACTGCGCCCAATTTAATCCGGCACAAACAACTTAGTAGCAAAATATAACTGATGTGCTTAATACATTTGCACCCGGCATACCGGGGATTTGATAAACTTCAAAGTATTTTCAATCAAGGGGCAGCGGGAGGAGGTAATTCGGAGCCAGCAGGTGCGGCTCCAGCCTCGGCTTCAACATCATCTTCTTCTTCCTCGACGTCAGAGGCTTCGTCCTCTTCATCATCACCCGAATCATCTTCTGCATTTTCGTCGTCAGCGGTGCCAAGGAAGCTTGGCCCCTCATTCCATTGATGGATGGGGGCATACTGAATGAGGTTATGGGCGCAAGCCTTGCGCCGAGCTATACAATCCGGATCATTGGACCACTTTGATCCGGTGCGGGCATCCGCTCAAGAAGATTGAGGTTGATTTTCTCGTACCACGTAAGCACGTAGTGGAGAACGATTTCTGCTCCGGCGCGTCCGGCAGATTCCCTCCAAAGATCGAGCTGAGTCTCGCACTCCATAAGCTTGGCAATAAGAGCAGTGGCTCCCTCCGGAGTATCTTCTTCAGGCCAAAAGGCATTGAAGATCCGGATTGCTACATCCAAGATATCTTTGCCGTAGTTCTTCACAATTTCGACACGAGAAGACAAGCTGTCCAGCAGGTCCTCCATGTCATAAGGAATTTCTTCAGCGCCAGGAGCAATTGGGGTACCCCTCTTCTGGCGGAACTTGGCAACAGTAGTAGTTGCAATGGCATTGCCCTCCGGAAATTTGTCTGAAAACAAGACAAGTGAAGCAAGTGAGGAAAATTGACCCGGAGAGATTCATGCCGGCTGAAGGAAAAGAACTTACGAGAAATATGGCTATGGATCCGGGTCAGCTCCTTGGTACAGTTATCACGCCTCTTCCGGAGTTGCGCAAGCTCAGCATTCGCCGACTCAAGCTTGGTGTCGGCCTCCTTCAGCAGTTCTTGGTCCTTAGCAATTTGAAGGTTGAGACGCTCACACTCTTCAGTAAATTCTTGGCCTGCTTTCTCCAGTTCGAACTTGTGCTGCGCCTTGAGCTTCTTCATGTCTGCCTTAAGCTTGGCAATTTCTTCATCTTTGGTCCGGAGGAGGGCAATCTCGTCATCTTTCTTCTTGAGTTCGGCCCGGTGCTGCCCTGCTTCTTCGAGAAAATGCAGCATCATATCAGGCACGGGCACACTATCTTCAAGAGATGTTGAAATAGTTTGTTGACCCGGCAAAGCCGAGGTATGAATATTTGCCGAGCCAAGAAGAAAAGAAGATAGGGCGCAGAGAGAGATTAAGCAAAATGACTTACCCTTTATCTGATCCAGATTTTTTCTCATAAGGATGTTCTCAGCCTCCACTCCGGCTGCACAATCCGAATATCATATTAGTTCGGCGGAAAAAGACGAAGAGAAATGGGAAAAATGCCAAGGAGAAAACTTACCCCTTTTCTCGTATTCGGCGAGAAGCGTAGTATGTTTCGCGCGCAGCATCTTGTGAGTATCCAAGAGACGCTGAAACTTAGCGCTCCGGCGATTGGTGGTCACCTGAAAAGAGTACAAAAGGATAGCTTAGTCATGTGCATACTCGAAGCGTACAAAATCCGGGCCAAGTGGAACTTAACCCGGCTCTAGGTGTGTGCATATTCGAAGTGTACAAGATCCGGGCCAAGTGGAACTTAACCCGGCTCTAGGTGTGTGCATATTCGAAGTGTACAAGATCTGGGCCAAGTGGAACTTAACCCGGCTCTAGGTGTGTGCATATTCGAAGTGTACAAGATCCGGGCCAAGTGGAACTTAACCCGGCTCTAGGTGTGTGCATATTTGAAGTGTACGAGATCCGAGCCAAGTGGAACTTAACCCGGCTCTAGGTGTGTGCATATTCGAAGTGTACGAGATCTGGGCCAAGTGGAACTTAACCCGGCTCTAGGTGTGTGCATATTCGAAGTGTACAAGATCCGGGCCAAGTGGAACTTAACCCGACTCTAGGTGTGTGCATATTCGAAGTGTACAAGATCCGGGCCAAGTGGAACATAACCCGTCTCTAGGTGTGTGCATATTCGAAGTGTACAAGATCCGGGCCAAGTGGAACTTAACCAGTCTCTAGGTGTGTGCATATTCGAAGTGTACAAGATCCGGGCCAAGTGGAACTTAACCGGGCTCTAGGTGTGTGCATATTCGAAGTGTACAAGACCGGGCCAAGAGGAACTTAACCCGGCTCTAGGTGTGTGCATATTCGAAGGGTACAAGATCCGGGCCAAGTGGAACTTAACCCGACTCTAGGTGTGTGCATATTCGAAATCACTAAGGAGCTACATTTATTCTCCAAGGAGCATCCGTCCGAGTAACAAGTTACTCCCCTGGAGGCTCGGAGACTAATGGCTATATCACTAATATCTAGTACATGTTAAGGAAAAGGCGAAGTACACTACCTCCATCATCCGACCTGCAAGGTTAATTGCCTTAGCAGCGGTGTTCATTTGTGTAGCAAACTCGGCGGGCCCGAATTTCTCCGGGAGATCGTCATTATGGACGAACTCCGCCTTGTTCCAGTTGTTTACAAACTCGATCAAGGTTGGAGGATAACGTTCGCCGCTGAGCATGTGGGGTGCAACCAGACCCTTAGCATGAGCTTCCCTCCTTTCAACCTGGGCAACAGCAGGGCTGGTGTGCAAAACGAGTTGCGCATCAGCTGACCCGACAGAGGTGTCCGTTGTCGGAGGGGTCTTCTTCGAAAGCATGGACGCAAGTGTACGCTGTCTAGCCTCGATTGATGTTGCCTTGGCAGCGTCAGGAGCCTTTTTTGCCCTTGGGCTGCTGCTGAGAGGTTGAAGTTACTGCAGCGGATTTGCCCTTGGGAGATACCTTGGTGCTAGCCTTGGTACTACTGGTGCCTTCTCGCCGAGTCTTGGAAGACTCGGATGAGGCGGAGGGGCTTGGTGCTGCTGCTGGTGCTTTTGTTGTTGCTGCTGGTGTTGGAGCTGATGCTGGTGTTGGTGTTGGTTTTGGCGGAGGCGCTGTAGATACCTCGGCGGTGGTCGGAGCAACCGCTGCCTCGGCAGAGCCGTTTCCCCCTGTTCCAAGATTACCCTCCTCTTGACGAGGTGGGCTAGAACCTGGAGCAGCCGCTGAGCCCTCCTAAATGGAGCTCAACGGGCGTGAATCGTCGCCACGAGGGGGAGAAGGGCTATGTCGGAGCGGCGAGGCAATGCTGGATCCACTCTGAGGAACCTCCACCGTGGCCCTGCCGAATCAGATCATGAATGATGAGAAACTATAACAAAGGAAGAACAAGTGAATAGCAAAGGGAGAAGTGACTTACTCATCCGAGGTCAAGGGATCCTTGGGCTTGCGAGCTCTCCGGGCTACGGCCTTAGTCGTGGATTTGGTGGCAGCCTTGTCTGCGGACTTCTTTCGCCTTTTGGTTGGCTTAGAAGGTCCGGAGGAAGAAGCAGATGCGGCTCCCCTTTTCTTCGATACGGCCGGGACAGGCTCACCCGTGGCAAGGGGAGGATCTTCATGGATCTTCCCACCGGGGTTAGCTGATGCCGAAAAAGCATAAGAAAGAGGGATATCGTCAAATGCCTCCATCACCTCAACGTCAGAATCATCTTCATCGTCAGGCCAATCTCTAATAGAAGAGAATTTACCGGCGTGTCGCTTGGTCGCATCAGCCATCAGCAGGAACATCTCCTGATCCGGCTCCTCATCGTCCGAGGCATCTCGATCAGGCGCCCACTTGAGAGAAGGCTCGGTGCCATTCTCAAGAGTTTGCTGGAGAAACATCTAAGAGAAAGAAAAGGCAAAGGGATCAAACTGACAACAAAAACCGACATATGATTTAACTCGGAAAAGGTTTGGGGCACGAGACTTACCATAGGAGGAAGCCTATCTCGGCAGAAGTGCTCGATCCCCCACACCCACTCAGCAGAGAAGTTCTTGTTGGTGGTAAAGAGGGCCTTGACTTGGCGGTAAATCTCGGTGTTGCTCAACTCGAAAGAGGAGGTCCGGTTGGGGTCACGGCCCCAGCTCATGTGGCAAAGTTTATGCGTGCGTTTTTGGAGGGGGGAGATCCGGTTGCGGACGAAAGTGATCATTGCATCCTCGTTGCGCAATCCCAGATCCTTTAGCTCCTGGAACCGTTTATTGACTTGGTTTGCCAGGACTATGGGTTTCTTGGGATCTTCTCCGACAGATCAGGATTAGGAGGACCCGGAGCGTAGGGGCACAGCCGGATCAGATCTTCATCTGTGCCATTTCTGACATAGAAGAAGGTTTGGGCCCAGCCCTTGCAGGAGTCAAGCCCCGTGACTCAGGGGAAAATGGACTGTTTCCGAGGCGAAATACAAGTTGTGCCGAACTGCGTGAGCTGCTTGTCCTCTGGGTTAAGCTCTGTATTCGGAATCACGTTCCGGCGGAGGCCAAAAAACCGGATCCAGAGCTCCTTTGTGGGCCACGGTCTTGTGTAGCCCTCGATGGTGGAAGCGAAGGCAGAGAGAGGTGATGGCGTTCGCCGGAAGATGATGCGGCTGAAGCTCATACGTGTTGAGCCAGTCGTGGAAAAAGTCGCTAACAGGGAGACCGAACCCACGTTGCAAGTGGGAGAGGAATACGACGAACTCACCCGGATTGGGTGAGGGGGCAAGTTCCTCGGTGGCGAGGCGGGCGATGACGCCCTCCGGCATACGCCGGGTGTGGTACAACCAATCAAGGTCGTCCTGGCATACCCAGGACCCAGCCCAAGCGCCACGGTCGGCGTTCCCCGTGTCCTCCTCCATTTCCTGCTCCGCGACAGCGAGCTCTTCCTCTCTCATCTCTAAGTCACTGTCCTCGATGGCCCTAACGGCGGTGGGGGTAGTGGCCTAGATTGGCGTGGACCCATGGCGGAGAGGATGCGCGGGAGTAGCAGCGACGCTGGTGCGCGAGGAAACGGTGCGGCGGCGGCGCGGCTAAGCAGTTGCGGAGGCGGCGGCGCTATCGCTGGAGAAGAAGAGGCAGAGGGGCGCGAGAATGGGGAAAAGACCCAAGGGGTGCGCCCCTCCCCTATTTAACCACGCCCAGGAGAGGTAGTGGGATCGTGTTGTGCGGACGGGCCACACCATGTGGCTGTCTGCAATCCGGATCAACCAATCAAGAACGAGCCATAGGAAGGGCCACAGGGTGCAGGGGATCCCACGACGTGACATGGTGATACAGTTAACGAGGATACAGACACGATGTGACATGGGCAACAGTAATATCTGACAATAACTACGGCGGTTACTAGCGCAGGCCCTTAAAATGAGGCAAAATAATGATTACCCTCCACGTAGGACGTGGGGAAGCGTACAAGAGAAGGAAGAGTAACCCGGATAACAACGGGATGACCCGGCCATCGATTATAAACTCGGAATGTGCCAAGGGAAAAGATAGTCAATGAAATCCAGGATAAGAAGTAACTCGGAGCAAAAGGCTCGGTGAAATTGAACCTGCTGTGGCCTTAGCGGCTAAGGCAGCTAAGACCGCACCAGCTTCGGGGACTAATGTTGGGGGGATACCCCCGGGTAGGGTCACGCCGGGGTATAATGGCCGAGTTAGCCGAGGTATGGCAAGGTCAAAGCGAATGCTGGCCGAGTCACCTCAAGGCAGGCCGAATCACGGAGTGACCCGGACCAGAGGATGTCCGCCTAACTGAGTCCCGACCGACTTATGTCGTATGTCGGCAGGATTTATGTAACTTGTATGCAGGTACAGGTGTGGCCGGATCAACTAGGCACGATCCGGGTTATATCAAGCTTGCAAGAGAAGGAAGGTATCTCGCTGGTCAAAAGGTGACCACTGTACGCATAGCGTGAGTGAAGCGGACAGAGGCCAGGACCACCGAGGCGTGGCCGACAAAGGTGACGATGCCTGTGTTGGATGACGCGGGCGCCGCAGAGGCTCACGTAGCCTCTGCGGGGATGACGCTGGGCAAAAGTGACCCGGTCGGCTTACTATTTTGGGAAGAGGCATATTCCCTGGAATATGCCTCCATGTATGCCCTAATTGGAGACCTAGCCACCCCTATATAAGGAGGGCTAGGGCCTCTGTAGAAAGGGTTGATCTCGAGTGGGTTGGTCTTTACTGGTTCAATTCTAGTTTCCTGAGAGCTAGCTAGTGGTGAGAGTAAGAGAGTCCCTTCTTCCTCCTCTCCCCAATACAGCTCAAGGAGCACTTGTAAACCATGGAAGTGAATCAAATACAAACATCTGTGTGTGGAATCACCACACTATCCCTCCCTAGAATCTCTAGCGTATTTAGTCCCCACCTTTAGCCTATATATGGCATCTGTCGTGACACCACCACGACACCGGAGGTGTTCACCGGAAACGATGAACCACGGTCGTCTATTCTTGTTCTAATCGCACGACTGAGATTGCCCAGTACAGCTTCGGTTAGGATTAGTCACTGACATGCGGACCCCTCCTGTCAGTTGCCCTCTGCGCCGCGGAGCGCCACTGGGCCGACCCATTTCTTTTCCCGCGCTAGCCCACAGATTCAAATTAGTGTTTTTCTATTTAGGTTTAAACTATATTTTGTGCCTAGATTCAAAAATCCATTCAGAGAGTTTCACTTAACCAAATGGCATGATTCAAATTCTGTTAGAAAGATAATTAAAATCTCTATCCAAGCCTGTTGGATTTAAATAAATTGGAGTTAGATATCACATATAGCAAAAATAACAAGACAAAGACTTTTCTACATTGAAACATTTTTCAAAAATCAACCATAATAGCTTTTGAGTTGATTCCAACTCTCAAAAATCACATTTGACAATACCTATCTGAATATGTAATAATATCTAGGATTGCATTTAATGACTTTGGACTAGTACCAAAATAATGCTATCAAGGCATTTCTAGTCACTCTAAATCATTTAAATACTAATCTTAAACTTATTGAAATATGATCAACCTTTTAAATGTGGTGATGACATGTGTCCACATGATCCCATATTTTAATTTGAGAATATTAAATCTTAATTATTTTCAATGAGTAGAAATTACTTTTCTCAAAAAAATTAAATGAAACTAGTTCTTTAAATCTTGTGATGAGTGTGATAATGCTAGATCATCAAGTGTGTGCATTAGCGTGCTAAATAGACTAGTTAAGTATTGTTTGGTGATTGTGTATCCCGTATTTCATTTATAGACGATAGTACCGACCAAGTCTACGAGGAGGAGGAGTTCTACCCCGAAGAAGACGAGGAGAATTACAACCACTGCACTAATCAAGGCAAGCTATTATTGGCAAGCTAGAACTAAGCAAGTTAACACTTTCCCCCTTAACTTGAGCAAATGCTTTAGGCATGCTTTGGTTATACCTTTTGATTTATACCCATCCCAAGTTTTACTTGCAAGCTTTACTTTTTGCTTTACCAAAGTTTCTTTACTTTTAGTAATGCTTTGTGAGATTTTGGAAAGTAGTACAGATAGCATAAAGAGTATAAAACTTGGCCTATACTTGATGTCATTCTATGGCATGAGATTGAGATTAGCATCCCACCTTAGTGAACACTCTTAACTTAGTAGCTAGTGCTAAGCATAAAACTTGATCACTCTAGATGGGAATACTTGGTGAAAATGCTTATGAAAACCTTGGAATGATGAGTCATTCTATTGAGATGTTTTGACATGTGTTGAGAAACACAAATGGTTTATGATGATGAAAATGTTGAGGCATGAGCCTTAGCCCTTTATAAAAACTGATGGTTGGGTTCGGATGCGATACCATTCCAATTTTACCGTACAACCACAATACCTGAATAGGGTAAGGCTTAGCCGGAAGTTTATATGCATTAGTATGGGTTCCCTCATGGAAGAGGTTTGAGCTGAGGCTACCTCTTGATGTTGTCCACCTATGCAGTGCCCAGGATGGCAGATGGCCATGGCTGGAAGGCCAAGCTCATAGGAGAGGTTCTTATACTAGAGTGTGTAAAGGAAAGGTTATGATTGATTATCTGCATACTAAGTATGATGATTTAGGGTTATCCCTGATGGATGCATCGAATTTTGTGGTGAAAGTATACCACCTCTACAGAGTGTCAAACTATTCGAATAGCCGTGTCCGCGGTCATGGACAGTTGGAGTGACCATACTGTTCTGTCGTCAGATGTTTTCAAAATGACTTGTGAAATGAATTGTGACTTGACTTGACCACAACAGGGTTGTGACTATGAAAACTAAGTTCCCACTTAGGTGATTTAGAACTTTATTTTATCTTTCTTTGTTTCTGAACTCAGCTTAGGTTTCAAATTGAGCTTTGCAAATAAACTTAGAGTTTAGCATTCCTACTAGAACTACCTTAATTGTTAGTGATAGTTTGCGAGTACTTGAAGAGTACTCATGGCTTTGTCCCTGGCTATTCCCGTGGCCAGACTATGAGGAGGACTATCTAGAAGAAGGACAGCAGGACGGCTACGATAACTAGGATCATCTCCTACCGCTACGCTTATTATTCCGCTGCTTGTTTGTATTAATATTGGATCATGAGATCCAATATTTGTGTAAGACCTTATTATGGTTTGTAATGGATGATGTACTGTGATATCCAATCTGTTATGTCTCGCAAAAATGGTAATCCTGGGGTTGCGATGTATGGCATAACAGGCATCTGGGATTAAAAATCCGGGTGTTGACAAGTTGGTATCAGAGCCATCCTGACCGTAGCAGACCTAGTTAGAATGGACGTCCGAACAAAAACTTAGTTTCAAAAACAAATGAAGTGAGTATTTATGAAAACATATTCCCACTCTTCTCCTTGATTCTTTCAAAAAAAATCATGTCCTTCAAAACTTCTTACTTTACTACATAAAATTTGACACACTTGATCACCTCACTAACTTAGTCATCCTAAATTCTTATAGATGGAAGTTCAATATTGCAAGTTCTACCAATTGGGCAACGGAGGCCAACTAATCTTCGAGAGGGACCTTGATGCACTATCTGAGTACCTTGAGCTCCCGCATCTGGAATTTTTCGGAGCTCAACTCAAGGATTTTCTAGGAGGAGATTTACAATGGTTGATAGTGGCAGATCTTCGAGGCAAGATGGAGGCACCCCTTTCCGAGAAGATTCAATTCACCATGAGAGAAAACAACTGGCTAGATGGATTAGCCAGGGCTATGCATGAAGCTCTCGCTCATCTTTGTGGACAAAACATCAACTTGATCCAGGGAACTCGCTTTGCTCATTACGCAAGGCGTGATTCTATGGGAATGCCACTGGAGATGCCAAGTCACCCGGAGATGAAGCTCTAAGTGGAGAACCTTGACTTCCTACTGTATGATAGGCAGAAAGAATTGGACAATGCTAGAGCTTATGCCAACCACAACCTTGCCATTGCCGCCCAGAAGGCCCAAACTTTCGCCCTGCTCGTCAAGGATCGTCAATCACTTCGCTGGCAACGCGAGAAGAAGGACCGCACCATTGCTCGTCTTCGCAAGAAGGTGGCCGACCTCGAGAAGACCATCCAGGAGCAAGAAGCTCAGCTTGCAGCAAAAGAAGAAGAAGAAGGTGAAGACATCTAGGGAGATATTCACTCATACCTCAGTGATGACAATGACTACCTGGAGGATGATGCCATGGATTTCTACACCGATGATGATGACTCCGACTTCATCGATGATGAGTAGATGCACTTGATCACTATCGTAGGAGTGAGATGTATCGGTCCCACTATATCTTAGCTTACATAATGGTTCTTAAAACCATCTGTTTTTCCTTTTATGTTGTGGTGTGTGTTTGTATCATGTGCTTTGATTGAATGAATGAATGAGATGAAGTTAGTTGCAACCTGAGTTCAAACTCAAAGTTTTAGCTTTGAAAACAAAACCATGAACCTTAAAACTTTCCCTCTTACCCCTTATCTATCTCAATCTTTAGATGACTCATGGAAACCAAGGAGGAAGCAGCTCATCGCAGGACCCGATGCTACATATTCTGCAGATGCTAGTTTCGGACCATGAAGCTAGTAGAGCAGAGCGCCAAGCCAATCTAGCCACCCTGCAAGAGATCGCCCAGATGGCTCACAACAATCAAGGCCATGGAAATTAGGATCATCATGGATCCAAACTCAAGAACTTCCAGATTACCAATCCCCCTATCTTTAACAAGTCTGAAGACCCATTGGATGCTGATGATTGGTTGAAGACAATGGAGAACAACCTAGAAGTAGCAGGAGTTGATGCCAACGAGAAGGTACTGTTTGCCACCCACTATCTGGCAGGAGATGCAAGAGCCTAGTGGAACAGCACCCGTACAATGAACCACGGTCAAGTGATGACGTGGGAAGCTTTCAAGGTCAAGTTCAGTTGCACCCATGTGCCACAAGGTTTAGTCACCAGAATGAGAGATGAGTTCAGAGAACTGAAGCAAGGCAGGATGACGGTAGTGGAGTACCGTGATAGATTTTTGTCCTTAGCAAGATATGCCCCTGATGAGATTAACACTAAAGCAAGGAAGAAGGAGAGATTCCTGAACGGACTGCATGATGAGATGCAGACGGTGTTAGTCAACATCCGTTTTGATGATCTCGAAGAGATAGTCGACTCTGCCATCCAGATGGAAGGGAAGATCAACCAAGCAAATGACAACCGCAAACGCCGAATGATGCATCAAACTGGGTCCCACAATACCCAGAAGTATCGCCCCAATCCATCTGCAGGATATGCCCCAAGAAACAACCAACCCCCAATGTCTCGTCCAACCTACCCCAACCGTAGCGAGGGAAATGTGAAGTTAGGAGGAAACAACAACAACAACCCCGCCAACTCCAACAACTTATACCGTGCACTGCCCAAGTCCAACAACAACAACAATACTTCCCCAAGGACTGGAAGCAATGTCGTGCCTATTGCAGCCAAAGACAAGTCTCAGATTACTTGTTTTGAGTGTGGAGTGAAGGGTCACTACTCCAACGAGTGTCCCAAGAAGCTTGCAGCCACCACCAATGTGAATGCCCCATCTCAGCAGCAACGTCGTGTTCAGCCCAGAAGAAGATTCGCCCCAGGGAATTTGCTCAACCGCAATGGCCGTCTGTTCCACATGAATGCTAAAGAAGCCCAAGAAGGGCCAGATGTCGTGCTGGGTATGTTTTCTGTTAACTCAGTATTAGCAATAGTGTTGTTTGATTCTGGAGCATTGCACTCGTTTGTTACCGAAGAATTTGCATGCACTAGTAAGATTCACCCAACCAATTTGAAGCATGTTATGATAGTTCAAATACCTGGTTCAACCACCAAAGCTAGAAAAATTTGCAAGGTTGTACCTATCAGAATCCATGGGGTAGATTTTTATGCCAATCTAATAGTACTTGGAACCAAAGGTTTGGAAGTAGTACTAGGAATGGATTGGATGTCGAAACATAAAGGATTTATCGACTGTGCTAAGAAAGCCATCACCATGACCAGTAGCTCTGGAGTATCAGTGGAGCATGTATCTAGAACTTTGCCCCGCCAGTTCAAAATGCAACAAGAGTCTAGTCCTACCTACCATAGACCAAGTCAGAGTAGTCTATGAATACCCCGACGTATTCCTAGATGAATTGCATGGTATGCCCTCAGATCAGGATATTGAGTTCATTATTGAACTAATTCCTGGAACTGGACCCATAGCTCAGAGACACTATAGCATTAACCCATCAGAGTTAGTGGAGCTGAAGAAGCAACTTGATGCTATGCTGGAGAAAGGCTTGATTCAACCAAGCGCATCGCCATGGAGATTGCCCGTTCTGTTTGTCAACAAGAAAGATGGAGGTAACCGTTTGTGCACAGATTACCGGAAGCTAAATGATGTCACCATCAAGAACAAGTACCCACTGCCCAAGATAGAGGATCTGTTTGATTAGTTGACTAGTGCCAGAGTGTTCTCTAAGATTGATCTTAGAGCTGGTTATCACCACCTCAAGATTCGTGCAACGGATATTCCAAAGACCACCTTTACCACGAAATATGGATTGTATGAGTATACGGTCATGTCTTTTGGATTAACCAATGCCCGCTTATTTCATGAATCTCATGAATAAGATCTTTATGAACTTTCTAGATAAGTTTGTCGTTGTGTTTATCGACGATATTCTAATCTATTCCAAGTCAGAAGAAGACCATGAGCAACATCTGAGAATCATCCTTGAAACCCTTAGAGAGCATCAGTTGTATGCCAAGTTCAGCAAATGTGAGTTTTGGCTGAAAGAAGTAGGATTCCTCGTGTAACATCCCAATTTCAGCAACCCTGATTAGTTGTCCAGAATGCAAAAATCAGGTGCTGGGGGGATACCCCCGGGTAGGGTCACTCCGGGGTATAACGACCGAGTTAGCCGAGGTCCGACAAGGTCAAAGCGGATGCTGACCGGGTCACCTCAAGGCAGTCCGAATCACGGAGTAACCCGGACCAGGGGGTCGCCTAACATTGTCTCGTCCGGCTTAAGGAGTAAGTCGGAAGTACTTGTCTAACTTATATGCAGGAACAGGTGTGGCCGGATCTACTATGATCCGGGTCCTCGCTTAGCTTCTGGGAGAAGGAAGGAACCTCTCTGCTCAAAAAGAAGGTCCGGTACGTAATGCATGAGCGGAGAAAGCAAGGGCAGGACCACCGGATCGTGGCTGACAAGGGTGATGACGCTCACGTCGGCTGACGCGGGCGCCACAGAGGCTTACGTCGCTAAAGCATGTGTGACGCGGGGGAAAAGCACCCCGGTCGGGTTACCACTTTGGGAGGGGGCACATTCTTAGGAATATGCCTCCACGTATGCCCTAGGCCAGGACCGAACCTCCTCTATATAAGGGGGTTAGGGTTCTGGTAGAGGGGTTGGTTGAGTTCTAGTTGGATGTGCACTAGTTGTCTAGGGTTCTAGGGAAAAATAGTGGGCAAGGGTAAGAGAGCTCCTTCTTCCTCCTCTCGCCAATACAGCTCAAGGAGCACTTGTAATCTTGGAGTTATCGCAATACAAACTTCTGTGTGGAGAATCACTCCACTATCCCTCCCTGGATTCCCCTAGTGCATATTAGTCCCCACCTTTAGCCTATCCATGGCATCTGCCGTGACACCACCACGATAGTTGGCGCCCACCGTGGGGCTAGCGGCGCTAGCAGGGGTGAAGATCCGGACGAGAAACTTCATCGGCACCGGCGAACGCATCGTCTCCGGGCTCGTTCAGCGCTTTGGTGCGTTGGATTTCGTCAGTGACAATGCTGGCTGCTTCGGCACGTGCCCGCTTCCGCGCAACGGCCTCTTCGTCAAGCTCGGCGCGCACGAGGTCTACGTTGTTGTGGACGTCTCGTGCGTTCATCCGCGTCGCGTCGTCGATGCGGGGAACCACCCCTCACTGTGGCTCGCGGGGCGCGTATCGCTCGCTCCCCGGACCATGCGGAGGTGATGATGACTGCGCCAGGTGCAGACGCAAGCAAAGACCCAGCGCCAGACCCGGAGGTAACACCTAAGGTACCGAGGAAAGGTAGAGGACCTCCGCTAGAGAGGCCTAAGAATGTACTGAGGGAAGCTATGGATAGCTTGGCTAACCCGGTAGCAGCAGTGGTAGACCGGCTCAGGCACAGGCCGAGCTAGAGGAAACTCGGCAAAAGATACTGGAGGGCGCAAAGAAAATAGCCGCGGCTCAGCAGTCACTAAACATGACGCTGCGTGAGTACGCAAAGGCAAACAAGGTTGATGCAGTAAGGGTAAAAGGGAGAAATCTCATAACTGAGATGAACAGAGAAGGTGATGATGGAGCAGAAGGGTCGGAAAACTATCTGTCTATGGGGTTGCCGAAGTATAGTACCCCGGCGAAGAACCTCAGAGCAGCAGATGCGACTGCATCCGAGCTAGAGGGTCTAACGGGTGAGGCCCGTCAAAGACAGCAAGATAGGGTTAATGAGCTGGTTCGGATCGCGAACAGGCAGAACGAGGAGCTGCTGAGAGCTAACCCGGAGAGAGCTGGGGCTTCCAAGATCGTCCACTCGGTGATGGGTAACCCGGAGAAATCCGCTGGAGCCGCATCATCGCCTCATGGCGGTCCAAGGAGAGAAGAGGTAGTAACCTCGGCCAGACGGAACAAACAGATCGTCCCGTACGACCCAACGCGTGCGGGAAAAGAAAAAGAGATGCGGAAAGGTGATGATCGACGGAGAATGAGCCGAGGTGAAGCTGGCCGAGGTAATCACGACCAAGGCAATGCCGGTCAAGGGAACGCTGCCAACGGCAATGCCGGACAGCGCAACTCCGTAGCAGCAGGACAACCGCAGCAGCGGAATATACCGAGGCAAGAGCAAAGCGTCGGCCGAGGTATGCAGCAGAAAGGTGTGCAACGAGAGAAAAACCGGTACAATGACGGTGATTCGGAGATGGTGAACGCAGGGTACCCCAGACCAGACTATCATGTGATAGGGTCAAGATTGGGAAGCAGGGATTTAATGCTGGATGATGCCAGGCTAAAACTGGATCGCCTGTATAGGTTGGAACAGATCGAATGTCAAGGTCCTCGGGGTCCAGCGTGCTTTGGACCCCGGATCATGAAGGAACCACCGGTACCCAACTTCCAGTTACCCAGAGGCACGAAGATGTATGACGGCAGTACCAAGCCGGAGGATTGGCTGATAAACTATGCTACGGCGGTGAAAATTGCAACTGGCAACTTGAGATGGGCTGTACGTTACGTGCCCGAGATGTTGGAAGGCCCGGCCAGAGTATGGCTGAATAATTTACCACTTGGAAGCATCAACTGCTAGATAGATTTTGAAGAAATGTTTATCAGCAACTTCTCAAGTACATATCAGAGACCGAATAGACCGCAGATCATGGCAATGTGCAAGCAAAGACCTAATGAGACGGATCGTGAATTCTTGACCCGGTGGTGTACCGTGAGAAACTCGTGTGAAGGTGTCATAGAATCACAGGCCATAGCGTGGTTTGCGCAAGGGTGCAGATACGGCAGCGAGCTATGGATGAAGTTGCAAAGGAAAATGCCAGTTACGCTGGCAGAAATGATCCGGATTGCTGATTCGTATGCATTGGGCGATCCGACTCAACCTAGGCTCGCGTCAAGTGAGTCAAACGAGGAATACTATCAGAGGGATGGAGCCGGGTCATCCGGGAGGAATGATTACAGAGGAAAGAGGAGAGATGATAGACCGGATCATCGTTACGGTTTGCAACAAGTTGCAGCCATGAATCAAGATCAACCCGGATCAGGGAGTAACCAACGCCAGAGAACTGGAGGGAAGTGGACTCCAAGAAATGATGGCAAGAAAACATGGACTCCAGAGTAGAAGAAACAGTGGCAGGAAAATAAGGATCGTCCGAGGTATACCTATGAGGCAATGCTGGATCAACCATGTAAATTTCACACGCCAAATCCGAGTAACCCGGCGGGTCACATGACTCGGCAATGTGAGTGGATGGGGAAGATAGAACAAAGTGGTTCGGGCAATGCTCAGGCACCTCGGAATGATCAACCTCGGCAGGAGTTACCCCGGCAGCAATTGCTCTCCGGAGCGAACACGCAGCAGCTAATGTTGCCTCCCCCTCCGCCGAGGTATGACAACAATGAGAGAAGGGATGCAGTGCATCAGGTGGAAAATCGGCAACAACCGGATCAGAGGTACCCCAGAAACGAGGGAAGGAATGAGTACAGGGAACATCACCAGAGTTATTGTGTTTTCACGACCGAGGAAACAGATAGAAAGAGCTTGCAGCGCCGGCATATGGAGGTTAATGCGGTCATGCCCGCAGTGGCGAGGTACATGCCTTGGTTGGACCAGGAAATCACCTGGAACATCAAAGACCATCCTAAACTTATGCCAAGTCTAGGTTCATATGCGTTAGTGTTAGATCCGACATTCATTGGACCGAACATCAATGTGAGGTTCTCCAAGGTTTTGATTGATAATGGGAGTAGCATTAACATCATGTATGCGGATACGATGCACAAGTTGGGCATCTCGGAGAACATGCTCCATGCTACGAGAACAACTTTCCACGACATTGTACCAGGCATTTCCTGTGAGCCCATAGGCAAAGTCCGGATCGACGTGTTATTCGGCACAAGGGATAACTGCTGAACTGAAAATCTGGAGTTTGAGGTGGTGAACTTGGAAAGTGCATATCATGCGTTACTCGGAAGACCAGCATTGAACAAATTCATGGCAAGCTGTCACATCAGTTATCTGAAGATGAAGTTGCCCGGGCCAAATGGACTAATTACCATTGCTGGAGATTTTCGACGTTCCATGGAGTGTGCTTCAGCCGGGTCTAACCTAGCCGAGTCACTCGTGATTGCGCAAGAGAAAAGAAAAATCCAGGAGGTGGCGGCATTGGCTCAGTCCGCGCAGCAATATATGCCGGTATTAAGTAACCCGCATGGCAGTGTTTCATTTCAAGCCGCAAAGGACACCAAGAAGATTCCAGTTGATAACATGTTTCCAATTGGTGCCGGGTTAACTGACAAATAGGAAAGCGAGCTCGTCAACTTCCTCTGTGAGAATCGGGATATTTTTGCTTGGTCCACACAGGACTTGCAATGTGTTCCGAGGGAGTTGGCCGAGCACTCTTTGAACGTAAGACCCGGAGCAAGGCCGGTGAAGCAACCTCTCCGCCGCTTCGCCGAGGATAGAAGAAAAGTCATTGGATACGAGATAGCTCGGTTACTAGCAGCAGGATTTATCATGGAGGTACTATATCCGGATTGGCTCTCTAATCCGGTGCTGGTAGAAAAGAAGAAGGACGATCCGAACATGGAGTGGTTTGGCGCATGTGTATCGATTACACGAACCTGAACAAGGCGTGTCCAAAAGATCCATTGCCACTGCCGAGGATAGATCAGGTCATAGACTCGACCACGGGATGCGAACTATTGTCATTCATTGACGCATATCCTGGCTTCCACCAGATACCTCTGAACCCGGATGATCAAATAAAAACGGCGTTTATTACCCTGTACGGGGCTTACTGCTATCGCACTATGCCGTTCGGTTTACGTAATGCAGGTGCAACGTACCAAAGGTGTATGCAAAAATGTTTGCACGACCAAATAGGTCAAAACGTACAAGTATACGTGGATGATGTGGTTATCAAGACCAAGGAAAGCGCAACGCTCCTTGACGACATAAGGCAAACATTCGCAAACTTGAGAAGGTTCAGGATGAAGCTTAACCCGGAAAAATGTACCTTCGGTGTCCCGGCTGGAAAATTACTCGGATTTCTTGTCTCCAGCCGAGGTATCGAAGTTAATCCAACTAAGATCCAAGCCATCGAACGAATGGAGCTGCCGAAGTGTCTCAATGATGTCCAGAATTTCACTGGATGCCTGGCATCGTTGAGTCAGTTGGTATGTCGGTTAGGAGAAAAGGCACTGCCTCTCTACCAACTCATGAAAAAGTCGGATAAATTCGTTTGGACGCCACAGGCCGATGAAGCCTTTGCCCACTTAAAAAAGATGTTGGCCACAACGCCAGTGTTAGCCTCCCCACTATCAAAGGAGCCAATGTTGCTCTACGTAGCCTCAACCAACCGAGTTGTAAGTGTAGTGATCGTAGTGGAGCGCAATGAAGAGGGTAAGTCAGTACAGAGGCCAGTGTATTACCTGAGCGAGGTATTGTCTGCCTCGAAACAGAACTACCCACACTTTCAAAAGGTGGCATACGGTGTCTATATGGCGGCAAAGAAGTTAAAGCATTACTTTGAGGAGCACCCCATCAAAGTAATATGTGAGGCTCCCATATCTGAGATAATGGGTAACAAAGATGCGAGTGGCAGGATCGCAAAATGGGCAATTGAGCTAGCCCCTTATGCGCCCCAGTACGACAGAAGAGAAGCGATCAAATCTCAGGCTGTGGCAGACTTTTTTGTGGATTGGGCCGAGGTACAATACGAACCACCGCCACCAGATCCGAATTACTGGAGGATGCACTTTGATGGGTCAAAAACCAAAACCGGATTAGGCGTCGGGGTCGTGCTTACCTCGCCAAAGAAGGACCAGCTAAAGTACGTATTGCAGATCCATTCCGCGGCATCGAACAATGTCGCTGAGTATGAGGCTCTTGTGCATGGGCTCAAAGTGGCAAAGGAGATTGGCATACGCCGGATAATATGCTTTGGCGACTCGGACCTGGTGGTGCAGCAGGTGTCCAGAGTGTTGGACGCCCTGGATCCAAACATGGCACTATACAAATTTCACGTGCAGAAGATATCTGGTTACTTCGAGGGGTGTGAATTTCACCATGTACCACGGGCGGAAAACGAGGCTGCCGACATGTTGTCGAAGCTCGGATTAACTAGACAGGCAATTCCATTGGGTGTAGCATTGGAACACCTTAGAAAACCATCTATTAGGCCGTCCCCAGGAACCGACTCGATCTATGTCCCGGAAAATACGGAATCCGGAGCTGAGCCCATGGACATTGATATGGGAGGTAGTACGCGAGACCTGGGGACTGCATCAGCAAACCCGGAGACTACCTTGGCAAACCCGGGGACTACCTCGCTAGACCCGGGCACTACTCAGCGTGATCCGGCTGAAATTATGTCGGTGGATCAGATGGAAATTGATGAGGAGATGTTCCCTCCACGAGTGATACCAGCTTGGGCACTGCCTATATTCCAATTCCTGAAAGACGGAACATTACCTGCTGAGGAGGTGTTAGCCAGGCAAACTCAGAGGAGAGCAAAAGCATACACAATCATCAATTCCGAGTTGTACAAACAGAGTGTAACCAATGTCCTCCAACGATGCGTTGACCCGGAAGAAGGGCTTGACATCCTCCGAGATATACACCAAGGAGAATGCGGGCATCATGCCTCATCCCGAGCCTTGGTGGCAAAGGCGTTCCGGCATGGATTCTACTGGCCAAGTGCCTTGGAACAAGCAGAAGATCTGGTGAGAAAATGCAATGGTTGTCAAAGGTACGCCACCAAGACACATATGCCTATGTCGGAACTCAAGACCATACCAATTACGTGGCCATTTGCAGTATGGTGCTTGGATATGGTTGGCCCGTTCAAACCTACGAGAGGAAACATGACACACATTTTGGTCATGGTGGACAAGTTTACAAAATGGATTGAAGTGAAACCTATAAGAAAATGTGATGGAGCTACGGCCGTGACATTTCTCAAAGACATCATCTTGAGATACGGTTATCCACACAGTATTATAACTGACAATGGAACAAATTTTGCGGAAGGAGCATTTGCGCGCTTCTGCCGAGATAAGAAGATCCGACTCGACGTCGCCTCGGTAGCCCACCCCACATCGAACGGACAAGTGGAAAGATCCAACGGATTAGTATTATCCGGGATAAAACCTTGGCTCATTAAGCCGCTGCAAAGATCAGCAGGGTGCTGGATAGAAGAACTACCAGCGGTACTGTGGAGCTTAAGAACAACTCCGAATCGATCAACAGGCTATACGCCCTTTTTCTAGTATATGGGGCAGAAGCTGTATTACCAGCCGACATAGAGCATGATTCGCCTAGGGTCACCCAATACATAGAAGCCGAAGTGCAAGAAGCCCGGCAAAATGATGTTGATCTACTGGAAGAAGCGAGAGAACTGGCACTGTCTAGATCCGCCATATATCAGCAAAATCTCTGACGCTATCATAGCCGGAAAGTGTGCTCCCGAGTCTTCTGGGAAGGCGATCTGGTGCTCCGGTTGGTACAACATACTACTAGCATGCATAAATTATCCCCCCCATGGGAAGGGCCGTTCATTGTGAGCAAAGCATTGCACAATGATTCTTACTATCTTATAGATGCAAAGCCACAGGAAAAGAACAAGGCGGACAGGTCCAGAGAGGAATCCAAGCGACCGTGGAATGTAGCACTACTTCGTCCCTTCTACACTTAGCTAAGAAGTGTATGTATCCGAGTCATCTCATATGTCGGTATGTATGTCGGCAATGAGCTTATCAATGATATAGCAGCGCCTCGAGCAGTAACTCGGGGACTGCCTTAATAATATTTGTCGTAATTTCTTATGCGGTAGCTGGAATAAGTCGTTCTACTTAACCCGAATTAGTAATGTGTGAGCACCAAAAACCCAACCCTTCGACTTGCTGCTGTCATACAAGAATTGGCTTCATGGCAAGCAAGGGAACAAGTTTGGAATTGCGTAGCACATGAAAAACGACTAAGGAAACGAATTTATTCGAGCTAACATTTGTTTTTTTCGGACTAACCCTGTATTTATTTTCAAGTTATTATGCTGAATTATTTTGAGCCAAGCCTCAAAGTTTCTAAGTATTGTTAAGACAATTTTTGAAGATCGGATTCGTAAGTCGTAAAACCGAATCAAGGTAGACACGGACCGAGCCAAAGAATTGGACGAACAAGAAAATGAAACTCGGGGACTACGCCCAAGTTAATCCGGCATAAAAATGTAGTAGCAAAATATCACTTATCCAGCATACAATTGCACCCGGCATACCTGGGATCTGATAAATTTTCAAGTTTTTTTAGAACTAAGGAGCAGCAGAAGGAGCAGGTTCGGCGTCGTCGTCGATGTCTTCAATATCTGAAGCATCATCTTCCCCGTCCTCATCCGACCCATCTTCAACATTCTCATTCTGCTCGTCCCCAATGGATTCCAGCAAGCTCGGCCCTTCAATCCAGTCATGAATAGGAGAATATTCGACGAGGCTGTAGGCGCAAGCCTGGCGCCGAGCTACCCACTCTGGATCATCGGTCCATCTGGATCCGATGCACCGGCGTGTAAGGAGGCTGAGGTCGATCTTCTCGTACCATGTGAGAATATGGTGAAGGATGGTATCGGCTGCGGCACGACCAGCGGACTCTCTCCAGAGGTTAAGCTGGGTCTCAACTTCCATTAATTTCTCGACGAGAGTTGCGATGGTCTCCGGGCTACTCTCTCCGGGCCAGAACGTATTGAAGATGCGCACTGCAACGTCGAGGATATCCTTGCCATAATTTTTGATGGTCTCCACGCGAGAGGACAAGCTAACCAATAGGTCCTCCATGTCCAAGGGAATGTTCTCACCATCCGGAGCAATGGGGGTACCCCTCTCTCGACGAAATTTGGCAACAGCAGCGCTGGCAATCGCAGTACCCTCTGGAAAGTGGTCTGGAAACAAGGCAAAAGAAGAAGGTAAAGAAAAGACATATGAGGTAACCCGGAGAGTTATGTCGGACAAGGGAAAGGAACTTACGAGAAATGTGGCTATGGATCCGGGTTAACTCCTTGATGCAGGCATCGCGTCTTTTACGAAGTTGCTCAAGCTCAGCGTTAGCCGACCCAAGCTAGAGGTCGTATTCTCTGAGTAGGTCCTGGCCCTTGGAGATCGGGAGAGTAAGGCGCTCACGCTCTTCCGTGAAGTCCTGGCCAACCTTTTGGAGCTCGGTTCGGTGCTGGGCCTTCATCTTCTCCATCTCGTCGTCCTTAGTCCGGAGGAGAGCAAGCTCATCATTCTTCTTCTTCAGCTCGGCCTGATGCTGCCCTGCTTGTTCGAGAAAATGCAGCATCATATCAGGCACGGGCACACTATCCTCAAGCGATGCTGAAATAGTATGTTGACGCGGCAAAGCCGAGGAGTGAATGTTCGCCGAGCCAAGGAGAAGAAGAAATGGAAAACACTACAATGTCAAAAAAAGAAGACATACCCCGGATTTCCTCCAAGTTCTTCTGCATGATCTTGTTTTCAGCCTCCACCCCAGCTGCAGAAACCGAATGAGGAGATTAGTCCAGCAGAAAAAAGTAAAAAAAAGTGGAGAGGTGCCGAGGGAGAAAATTACCTCTCTTTTCGTGTTCTGCACCAAGTGCAACATGTTTTGCGCGTAGGATCTTGTGGGTATCAAGCAGGCGTTGGAATTCGGCACTCCGGCGATTGGTAGTTACCTGAAAAAAGTACAGAAGTGTAAAATTAGCTTGGTGCATATTCGAAGTGTACAAGATCTGGGCCAAGTGGAACTTAACCCGTCTCTAGGTGTGTGCATATTCGAAGTGTGCAAGATCCAGGCCAAGTGGAATTTAACCCGGCCCTAGGTGTGTGCATATTCGAAGTGTACAAGATCTGGGCCAAGTGGAACTTAACCCGGCTCTAGGTGTGTGCATATTCGAAGTGTGCAAGATCCGGGCCAAGTGGAACTTAACCCGGTTCTAGGTGTGTGCATATTCGAAGTGTGCAAGATCTGGGCCAAGTGGAACTTAACCCGGCTCTAGGTGTGTGCATATTCGACGTGTGGAAGATCCGGGCCAAGTGGAACTTAACCCGGCTCTAGGTGTGCGCATATTCGAAGTGTACAAGATCCGGGCCAAGTGGAACTTAACCCGGCTCTAGGTGTGTGCATATTCGAAGTGTGCAAGATCCGGGCCAAGTGGAATTTAACCAGGCTCTAGGTGTGTGCACATTTGAAGTTTACATGCAGCTATGTTAGTTTTCTAATGAGCATCCGGCCGAGTAACAAGTTACTCCACCGGAGGCTCGGAGACAAATGGTTACTATCTACAGCATGTAAAGGAGAAACGACATACCTCCATCATTCGCCCCGCGAGGTTAATTGCCTTGGCGGCATTATTCATCTGGGCAGAAAATTCTACGGGGCCGAACTTTTCCGAAAGATCGTCGTTGTGGACGAACTCCGCCTTGTTCCAGTTCATAATGAACTCGATAAGGCTCGGAGGGTACCGTTCGCCAGTGGGCATGTGGGGTGCCACCAAGCCCTTCACATGAGCTTCCTTCCTCTCAACTAGGGCAAGAGCTGGGCTGGTGTGCAGAACCATCTGCTGTGCATCTGTTGGCTCGGCAGGAACATCCGTCGCTACTGGTGATTTCTTCGGAAGCATCGACGACAGGGTTCGTTGCCCGGCCTCGACGGATGTAGACCTGGCAGTATCCGGAGCCTTCTTGACTTTAGCTTGCTGGGAAGAAGTAACCACGATGGATTTCCCTTTGGAAGTTGCTGGAATGGTTCCTCGCCGAGGCTGAAATGACTCGGAAGAGGCGGAGGAACTTGGCACTAGAGCTGTTGTTGGTTTCCTTGGTGCCGGGGCAGGTGCTGGCTCGGTTGCTGGTACTGGAGCTGCTGCTGGTGCTGGTGTCGTGATAGACTCGGTGGTTGCTGGTTGCGGCAATGCCGAAGTGGTGGACGCCGTCGCCTCAGCCGAACCGACCCCTCCTGCTCCGAGGTCGCGTTCCACTCGATGAGATACTGCGGAACCCGGAGCAGCCGCAGAGCCCTCCGGAATAGGGCTCAGCGAGCGTGATTCGTCGTCACGAGGAGGAGAAGGGCCGGACCGAAGGGGAGAAGAGATGCTCGATCCGCTCTGAGGGACCTCCACAGGAGGCCTGAAAAAGAGAATAATGTCAGGAGTGAAATTACCGCGATGCAAGGAAAAGTGAGTTACACAATGAGAAATGACTTACGCATCCGAGGTTTCGGCCTCCCTGGGTTTCCGGGCCCTCCGTGCCGGGGCTTTGCCTGCCCGCTTGGAGGCAGTCTTGTCTCCGGCCTTCTTTTGCCTTTTTGTGGGCTGAGAAGGTTCAGAGGAAGAACTTGATGCGGCTCCGGCGCTTCTTCTTCGACGCCACCGGAACCGGCTCACCGTAGCAAGTGGAGGATCCTCGTGGATATGCCCACCGGGGTTAGCTGATGCCAGAAAGGCAAAAGAAAGAGGGACAGCCTCAACGGGTTCAATCACGTCGATATCCGAGTCATCCTCATCATCGGGCCAATCTCTAAGAGAAGAGAATTTACCGTTGGGTCGTTTGGTGGCATCGGTCATAGGGAGGAACATCTCCTGGTCCGGCTCCTCCTCATCCGGGATTTCTCGGTCCGGCGCCCACTTAAGGGTCGGATCCGTGCCATCCTCGAGAGTTTGCTGAAGAAACAGCTGAGAAAAAGCACAAAGAGCAGAGTCAAAAATATGACAAAAACCGACACATACTTGATCCGAAATAAGTTTGCCCCGCGAAGCTTAACGCGGGAGGGAGCCTGTCACGGCAGTAGTGCTCGATTCCCCATGTCCATTTGGCGGAGAAATCCTTGTGGGTGGTGAAAAGAGCTTTAACCCGGCGAAAGATCTCCGTGTTGCTCAACTCGAAGGAGGAGGTTCGGTTGGGGTCGCGGCTGAAGCTCATGTGGCACAACTTGTGGGTGCGCTTCTGGAGGGGAGAGATTCGGTTGCGCATGAATGTGATCATAGCATCCTCGTTGCACAATCCGAGCTTCTTCAGCTCCGCGAACCTCTTGTTAACTTGGTTGGCCAGAGCGGTAGGCTTCTTGGGGACCTCCTCCCAGAAATCCGTGTCAGGTAGACCCGGAGCGTAGGGCAGCAACCGGATCAAGTCTTCGGTACCCTCGTTCCGGACGTAGAAGAAGGTCCGGGCCCATCCTTTGCAGGAGTCAAGCCCGGTGACCCGGGGAAAGACCGAAAACCTCCGGGGCAAGATGGAGGCAGCTCCGAACTGGGTGAGCTGCTTGTCCTCCGACTCAACGTGGATATTGGGGACAACGTTGCGACGGAGGCCGAAGAACCGGATCCACAGCTCCTTCGTGGGCCATAGTCCGGTGTAGCCCTCGATCATAGAGGCAAAGGCGGAAAGAGAGGTGATAGCGTTTGCTGGGAGATGGTGCGGCTGCAGGTGGTATGTCCTAACCCAATCCCGGAAGAAATCGCTCACCGGGAGACCAAATCCCCGTTGGAAGTGGGACAGGAATACAACGAACTCATCCGGATTGGGTGAGGGGGCCAGTTCGGCGGAAGGGAGACGAGCAACGACGCCGGCGGGAATACGCCTGGTCCGGTAGATCCAGTCAATGTCATCTTAACAGACCCACGAACTGGCCCACGCGCCGCGGTCCGCCGCGCCGGCGTCCTCCTCCATCTCCTGCTCGGCGACGACGAGATCCTCCTCCGTCATCTCGTATTCGCTATCCTCGCTGGAGCTAGCGGTGGCGGGGATCTGTGGCCTAGATTGGCGAGGACCCGTGGCTAAGCAGTTGCGCATCGGTGGCTGTGAAGCGGAAGCACGGGGAGAGTGCAGCGACGGCGCTGCTGCTAGAAGCACCGGCGGCGGCGTGGTCGCAGGGAAGACGAAGGAGAAAACGCAACGGGCAGAGGGGCGCAGAGGTGGAAAAACGCTAAGGGATGCGCCCTTCCCCTATTTAACCACACCCAGAGATCGATGAGTGGGATCGCGCTGCGCCGACGAGCCACATGGTGCGGCCGTGCATCACCGGCATCAGCCAATCAGAGAAAAGCCACACAGGGGGCCACAGAGTAGAAGCGATCCCATGACACGACGCGCTGTTGCGGTAAACGAGGAGGCAGGCATGACATGACCCACGCACAGTGATAACTGACAATTACTGTGGTGGTTACTGTGCAGGCCCTTAAAATAAGACGAGGTAATGATTAGCCTCCACATGGGTTGGCGTATGAGAGAAGGAAACGGGGCTCGGATCAAACCATGATAACCATGGGATCCGAGCCAAGGTGGTGACCCGGCCGGCAAGTGAAAGCTTGGAACGTGCAAAGGGAACATAAATCCATGTGGCCTTAGCGTCCAAGGCTCGAACATAAATGAACCTGATGTGGCCTTAGCGACCGAGGCATCTAAGACCGCACCAGCTTCGGGGACTAATGTTGGGGGGATACCCCCGGGTAGGGTCACTCCGGGGTATAACGTCCGAGTTAGCCGAGGTCCGGCAAGGTCAAAGCGGATGCTGACCGGGTCACCTCAAGGCAGTCCGAATCACGGAGTAACCCGGACTAGGGGGGAGGGTCGCCTAACATTGTCTCGTCCGGCTTAAGGAGTAAGTCGGAAGTACTTGTCTAACTTATATGCAGGAACATGTGTGGCCGGATCTACTATGATCTGGGTCCTCGCTTAGCTTCTGGGAGAAGGAAGGAATCTCTCTGGTCAAAAATAAGGTCCGGTACGTAATGCATGAGCGGAGAAAGCAAGGGCAGGACCACCGGATCGTGGCCGACAAGGGTGACGACGCTCACGTCGGCTGAGGCGAGCGCCGCAGAGGCTTACATCGCTAAAGCATGTGTGACGCGGGGGAAAAGCACCCCGGTCGGGTTAGCACTTTGAGAGGGGGCATATTCTTAGGAATATGCCTCCACGAATGCCCTAGGCCAGGACCGAACGTCCTCTATATAAGGGGGGTTAGGGTTCTGGTAGAGGGGGTTGGTTGAGTTCTAGTTGGATGTGCACTAGTTGATCTAGGGTTCTAGGGAAAAATAGTGGGCAAGGGTAAGAGAGCTCCTTCTTCCTCCTCTCGCCAATACAACTCAAGGAGCACTTGTAATCTTAGAGATATCGCAATACAAACTTCTGTGTGGAGAATCACTCCACTATCCCTCCCTGGATTCCCCTAGCGCATATTAGTCCCCACCTTTAGCCTATCCATGGCATCTGCCGTGACACCACCACGACATCAGGGGAAAAAAACTTTTTCTTGTTTAATGCTGAAGTGTTTTCTTGTTGTTTGGATATTCTTATGCATATGAATGTGTATTAGATGATATACTCCCTACCTTAACACCAGTTGACAAAAGCTACTTCCCAAAACTGTCTTGGCTCAATCTCCATATTCTCAAATGTTCTGGCATTTCAAAACCTGAGCCAGGAAGCCTTTGCAAACCAACTATTTTTGTAACTTCCATTGACAAAACTATGGAGAGTTATATAATATAATCTCCTTATGTTTTCAAGACAGAACCTTCAACTACTCTTACCTCTAGGATCTCCATAACCTTTTTGTAAGCTTTTGGATTCTACTCTTGGTAGAGATACCAAGGACCTTACCTTGTTCAAACTCCAACCTATTTCAAAATACCCATCCTTACTTCAAGCTAAGCTTGGTGGTAACCCTAGTAGTAGTTAATTTGTCTATAAGATGAGTTGCCTTGATCTGCTGTGTGAATTGTCTGCTTAGGAGATAGTATGAGCTACTCTAGGAGCTCATCACTAGGATCAAGATGTCTCCAAATCATCCCACCCTAAGCAAGAATACAATATGGATCTGATCCCTAGTTACTAAGTGATCATCTAAAACCCTTAACTATACCACTTCTGAAGATATCCCTTCTAGAAGCTTCCAAGTCCATGAAGACCAGTATCAAGCATGGATCCTTTCTACTCCATCTACACTTCAACATCATCCACTTGATGATTCTTTGGTACCTTGCAACCCATCAAAACCATCACCACCCACATTCTAGTAGAAAACCCTAAATCTGCCAAATTTGGCCAAGTCTGGAAATCTGTTTCCAACATCACCTTTTTGAATGCCTCCCTTTATCAACCCTTGTGCATTTTTGGAAATGCATCCGAACCATCTTGTTAACCATCCTAAGTACTACCAAGTCCCACTCTTTCCCTTGGTTATATCATCTTCATACCCACTTGTTCTTGATGGTTTTGTAGGCAAGAAAATAACTTTTCCTGCAAATCTAGTCAGCATGCCTACTTTGGTAGAAGCTCACACCACCATCCACCCTTCTTTGGACCAACTATCTGCATGGTTGTGTTATACTCATATAGGTATATCATTACCTACTTCACTTGTCCCAATTGTATCCTTGAGCTGTTTAAACCCACAAGGTTTTGAAGTCTAGTTGATAATCTGATTTGGCAGGCTTATTTTATTCAAAGTTTGAAAGCTTGTCTTGGTGAGCCCAAGCAGGATCAAGCTCACACCTATGAACCATGTTGATGTGCATCACTTGGTCTATCCATTCATCTATCCCATGCCCCAAGGGGAGCTCTGAGCTCCAAGATACAACCATGTTTTGATGGTATGAAATTAACATCACCTTAGATCCTTAATCTAGGGTATTCCACCAAAATCAACTTGGATTCTCCAATCCCAAGGTTGAAAATGCTTTCTACACCTTCTATACATCATATACCTTGATCATCAAGATTTATCAATAATTATCCGTATTTATTATGGACCAAAACTATTTAATTCCCTTAATAGGCAAAACCTCCAAAACCTCTCCCATAAAGGAAAGTTTTGTTTTTGCCAAAACACTTCCACAACTTTTGGATCAATTGAGGTCCACACATCATACCCCATATTCCAACTTCAAAAATAAATATTTTTGAAGAGCTTTATTATTTCTTTTTGCCCATTTTCTTAAACGGCTGAAATGGAATAATAATTGGTTTAAATACTTTTAAGCCACAATAAATCTTGGGAAAATTCCCCTAAGTGTGTATTCCTATTTGGGACCATCTCACATCAAAAACTCCACTTGTCCAATGTAAATTTATCAAATGATCTTCTAGAAACTACTTCGGTACTTTTTGAGTAAATGATTTTAAGGGGACTTAAAATCCTTAGAAAAACCCCAAATAATTCCTGGAGGTGTGTCTTGACCTCAACTACCCACCAGTTCCATTTCCCCTTCTTGTCCAATGCAAGTTTTTGGACTTTCTTCATAACCACCTATTTGATGAAAATTACCAAGTAAGCTAATGCTCAAATCAAAAACCCACCAAACCTTCACCATTCTGGTCAAACAAACTTTCACAACACACCTCTCATCCCTCTGGTCGAGATACACTATAGCATCACTGTAGCAACCCTCTTCCTCTTGTCTTTAGTGCTTGGAGGAAGGAGGGATACACACATTGGTCACATCACTAATTCTTGCAGCACTCCATCCCACCTCTCCTATGCCCTACAACTCGACCAGAAAACCACATCCCTTAACATACAGCAATATCAGCCCTGGTTTCACCCTCACCCTTGCTCCATAGGCCATGTCCACCATGAACCTCCCCATTGCCTTTAAATGGACTAGAGGCCTCCACCCCACTCCTGCTCTCTCATTTGCCCCCAAATCCCTCCCACTCACCTCCCCTGCATCCCACTTCCTCTCCCCTGTCCTGCCACAGCTAGGAAGAGAGAAGAACTCCCTCTCGGCCATGAATGAGCCCGAGCTCGAGCAACCCTCTCCCGAGCTCCCTCTCCCCTGCATGTGGCCTCAACGCCATCCCAAACCCCAGATCTCTCATCCCTGAGCTTCCCAGCCTCTCCCCTGAGCTGCCCTGCCCGCACGACAGCGAACACGAATTCGGCCTCCTACCCCTCGTCGAGCTAAGAACCCTACCCCTGCCTCTCTCTTGTGGCTCGTCGCATTTCTAGAAGCTCCCTATTCCCCTATAACTAACCCTAACCCTTTTCTCCTACCGGACTATCGCTATCGACGCGCCGGCGAGCTCCAGTGAATTCCCCTCGGCCACCTCTACGCGAAGCACTACCAGAAGGGGAACCTGTGGTTGGCGCCCCTTGTCGGAGTCAGTGTCACGTGCCGCGCCCGCTCGACACCTCCTCTGCATCATGCATGCACCCCCGAGGCTGCTCCGGCGAGCACCGAAGCAAGCTCCGCCGGGTGCGCTTGGGCGAGTGAGGTCCTGGTGTAGAACCCGCCCCTACCACCCCTCGTTGGGACCGTCGTTGTTCGCCGTGTCGTCCTGGAGCCTCCCCAGCGCCCCTTCGTGCCCACAGGTGAGCTACGGCGCCGCCCCGACCATCCTAGGGTTCGGCCACCGCCAGACCCTTCCCGCTGGAGACGACGACTTCCCTCAACGTCGATCTCCCTTCGATCTAACAGCCCAGGGCGTTCAATACCTCTTCAGGCGTCGGCTCTCGCTGACGGGCGGGCCCCACATGGCCGTTTCAAATGCCCAGCGCACGCCTCACGGGCACCGCCTGTTGGGCCGGCCTGTAGTACAGCCCAACTCCCTCTGGTTTCCTAAGCCTAGTATCTCCTTTCCCTTTTTTCTTTTTAAAACACTTTACCTCAGATCTGTTTAGTGACATGTTGGTTTAAATTAGGTTTTTAAATAAAAACTACCAGGTTTCGTCCAAATAAAATTATAGACCTGTAAGCACATGTTTTGCCCAACATGTAGAGCCAACCCCTCTCCAGAAATAAATTCCTTTAAATTTAGAAAAATATATTTACTTAAATATATCTTGTTTAGTAAATAAATTCCTCAGTGACCTACACATCTCCAAAATGGATGAAACCAAGTTCTTTTGAAAGCATATTCATAGGCCTTACATCCAGCATTTATCTCATACCAAGGTGAAATTTGTTTCAACATTGGTGAAATTCACAAAATCCCTCCATATCCGACTTTAGAAAATTCCCTAGGCTTATCTACACCACCTATTAGGCTAATTCCAACTCCTAGAGTAGTGGACCATCAAATAATACCAAAACCTAGGAGACCCTAATTTTCTAAGCCCCATTTGGTTTATTGTGAATTAATCTATTCTATGCATGGTTAATTCACCAATAATTTGACCATAGTAGCTCTGGAACTCCAAAAATAGTGATTCCAGTTGGTACTGGAAGGTATTTGCAATACCTATCCATTGCCCTTTACCTCATATCAAAAGCCTATGTAGATTTAATCTGGTGAAAAAGACAAGTTGTCTAAAGAACTGCCTTTGGGAATTTCCTGAGGGCATTCTGGTAATTACTTTGGCATGATTCCAATTCCCAGTGAACAAGTACATCAAAATTTACCTGACCATCCAAGGAATTAATTTTTGGAGCTCCAGAACTTCTCTAGATTTAGTCGAAGCAAAGCTAGAGGATGGGAAGACCCCGGAAAAAGTTTTTACCAAATGTTTTATGATAAAACCTTGGTGAGGTGGGACCTCCCATAAGATGTTGAGAAATAAGAAGGTTTTGTTTTACAAAAAATGCTGAAGGAAAGATGGAGGAAAAAAGTTTACAAAAACGCACCCGGTTCTTTGCAGTTTTGCTAGAACAATTAACCCGTGCAACCACATTACTCTGGTATGGGACAGGGCTAGATTTGATGGTTGTCTATTCCGGTATAAGCTGCCTCACAACAACTACAGGGGATCAGGGATCCTTGGAGGGTGGGCCTTCTTCGATAAAGGTCCATGTGGGACATCGACCTAGAGAAGGAATGAAGGGTCGGCAGGCCTCCACGCATTATTGTGAGCCCTTCATTGAAAGCGCACACTCGAGAAGTGGAAAAAGTGCTCCGGTTGGTCCTTGCCTGACATCCCGGTTTTGAGGGGATTAACACTCATAGGGTAGGCACTTATACAGGAGTGGGCATCCGGAGAGTCTTGATCGGTTACTCGGCCCACGATCGGTGAAGATCAGGGTAGTGTACCCGGATGGTGTGGGTAAAGTGTACAACCTCTGCAGAGTGTAAATCTATTCGAATAGCCACGTCCACAGTCATGGACGGTTGGGAAGGTTGCTATAGAGCGGTGCTGGTTTTGTTTTCAGAAAGGATTTCAGAAAAGAAATGGCTTTGGAAATGTTTCGACCATGGGATGGTCGGAAAGGTACGGAAGGAGTTTGGTCGTGGGACGACCGGAAGAAAGGAACAAATGGGTGACCCAGTCCTATTATTTTCCAAAACTTCTCAAAATAGTTTCCAAAATGATTAACAAAAGTTTTTCAACAAAGATATGTAGATGCTATATCTACAAGAGAAACTATGTGAGAAAAGAACCTCTCTTGGAGCCCTCCTACTACCACAGCCATATTGCATATCCTCTTGTTATTATTATTATTTTCTTAAGGTGCTTTGCGAGTACATTCAAAGTACTCACTGGCATTGTCCCTGGCTATTAACATGGTCAGATATCAAGAAGAAGAAGGATGTTGGTGACTATGCGAGCTAGGACGTTCTCCCAGCCAGTTGCCTGTAGGTTAAGGCAAGGATTGGGCTCTACGCTTGACGAAGTTCCGCTTATAATTATTGATGAAGCCATAACGGCATGTATGTAAGTTTTGTAAATTTGGTATGTCTCGGATGTTGTAATGATACTTGTCTGTTATGTGCCACGACTAACTGATCATGGGATCATGGTTGTATCCATAACAGGGATTCTCGAAGGATTAATCCGGGGGCCCCACACCTCGGATATATTGTGTCGGTAGGAGGAGTCGCTATTGATCCCGCCAAGATAAAAGATGTTGAAGAATGGGAAGCCCCAACCACTCAAACCCAAGTCCGTGCATTTCTCGGATTAGCGGGATACTACCGCAAGCTCGTAGAAGGATTTTCGAGCATCGCAAGACCAATGATCCAATTGTTGAAGAAAGATAAGAAGTTTGAATGGAAAGACAAATGTGAAGCAATTTTTCAAGAGCTCAAGAAGAGATTGATTTCAGCCCCAATATTGATTATGCCAGATATCAAGAAGCTTGATGTGTATTGTGATGCATCCAAGATTGGTCTCGGATGTGTGTTGATGCAAGAAGGCAAAGTCATAGCATATATGTCCCAACAACTGAAGCAACATGAGCAAAACTACCCTACCCATGATCTTGAACTAGCAGCTGTAGTTTTAGTGTTGAAGACATGGCGTCATTACCTTATAGGTAACCGCTGTGAGATTTATTCAGATCACAAGAGTTTGAAGTATACTTTCACTCAGAAGGAGCTGAATATGAGGCAAAGGAGATGGATAGAGTTAATCAAGGATTATGACCTTGACATTCACTATCACCCCGGCAAAGCCAATGTGGTAGCGGATGCTCTTAGCAGATTGCTGTGTAGATTAAACACTATGATCAAAGAGAACCATCCAAGTTTGCATGAAGAGTTGGAGAAGGTTAGAACTGAGCTAGTTAGCAAAGGATTTTTAGCTAGCATTGAACTTCAACCCACTTTGATTAGCCAAATCAAGGAGGCCCAGAAGGGAAATGCAAGTATCGATGGAATCAAACATCGTATTGGTACAGGAAAGGTACCTAGATTCACCGAAGATGAAGAAGGAGTTTTGTGGTACAAAGGACGTATCTGTGTGCCTGTAAATTCGGAGCTGAAGCAAGTTATCATGCAAGAAGCTCATGATACTCTTTATTCTATCCACCCTGGAGGAACGAAGATGTATCAGGATTTGAAGGAGCAATTTTGGTGGCACAAGATGAAGAGAGAAATCGGAAGCTACACCGCCAAGTGTGATATCTGTCAAAGAGTCAAAGCGGAACATCCGAGACCCGCAGGACTGTTGGAACCATTGCAGATTCCGGAATGGAAATGGGATTCCATTGGAATGGACTTTATCACCGGCTTGCCTACTTCTAGTAGGGGAAATGACTCAATCTGGGTCATTGTTGCTAGACTGTCCAAGGTAGCCCATTTTATACCTGTCAATACAACCTACCAGAGTTCGAAGCTAGCAGAGCTGTACATTGCCAGAATTTTCAGTTTGCATGGAACCCCCAAGACCATAGTATCGGATCGAGGAACCCAATTTACCTCGATATTTTGGCAGAAAGTCCAAGAAGGATTAGGGATCAAGTTGAATTTCAGCACATCTTATCACCCGCAGACAGATGGACAGACTGAAAGAGTCAACCAAATCTTAGAAGATATGTTGAGAGCTTGTTTGCTAGAGTATGGATCAAAATGGGAAGATTGTCTGCCTTTCGCAGAAGTCTCATACAATAACAGTTATCAAGCCAGTTTGCAAATGGCCCCATTTGAATTTTTGTATGGAAGAAAGTGCCGTACCCCTTTGAATTGGTCGCAAGTAGGAGAGAGTCAGATTTTCGGAGCCGACGTCCTACGAGAAGCCGAAGAGAAGATTCACAAAGTCCGTGAGCACCTCAAGACCACCCAATCCAGACAGAAGAGTTATGCTGACAAGATACGTAGAGACCTGACTTTTAATATCGGAGATTTCGTGTATCTCAAAGTGTCACCGTTGAAGGGAACACAACGTTTTAGTCTGAAAGGAAAGTTAGCCCCCAAATATATTTGACCCTTCAAGATTCTGAATCGTCGAGGAGAAGTATCGTATCAACTGGAACTGCCAGAGGAGATGTCAGCCATCCACAATGTGTTCCGCATCTTGTTACTTCACAAGTGCTTAGAAGTGCCAGATAAGACCAAAGTTTTCAAGAACATCGATCACCGAACCATCGATACAACCAAGGATCTGACGTATCGTGAAGTGCCCATTCGTATCTTGGAAGAAGCCTTCAGAACCACCAGGACCCAGAGTATCAAATTTCTCAAGATCCAATGGGGCAACCATACCGAAGAAGAAGCTACCTAGGAGCAAGAAGATTACATTAGGACTGAGTTCCCAGATCTCTTTAGTTCCTAGTTTTTCTTAAATCTCGGGACGAGATTTTGTTTAAGGGGGGAAGGTTTGTAACATCCCAAATCTTTAATCAAGGTTATCAAAGATCTAATCACCCAATTTAGGGTTAACAAAAACTTTTTATTATTAAAATAATTATGAATGCATGTGTTGGTTGCATTAGTATAGAATTATGTGTAAATGCCATGTTTGTTTGTTCTAAATGATATGAAATGGTTTAAAGGTGAATGCCACATCATCGAGACTATTTACAAACAAAATCCGAAGAAAAAGAAATCAAATAAGATTAAATAATGCAAATGGTCACTTTGGCCATTTTAATCCACTAGGCCACTTTAGGTGTTCCTAGAAGTCATTTTCAAACAGAAACAATTCTAGATCTTTGCACCCCTTGCTAGTACAAGTATAGATCTACCAAGGCTCACTTTAAAATCTTACAAAAACATCTAGCAAAGCAATTTAAATGACATTGGAAAATGGAATCCAATTCATATGTGAAGATCCCACTTTTGCAAAATCCCACCAAACCAATTCACCTTGACAATCCCAAGCAACCAAAGACTACCAAGCATAAGATCAGATCACACACCAAAAATCTTTTCAAAATTTGAATTTAAACTTCTTGCGGGCATTGTGTCGAACACCTGGTAGACAAAGTTAAACTGGCCTAACTATTACTGTTCTTGATCAATGCATTGTCCACCAATTTGCCTCAATCCACTCCCCTTGTCCCCTCTAGTCACAACCAGCACCAATGCACCACTCCTAGTTGCTATTTGCACTAGTGACGAGCCACCCCGAGCCCTCCATGTTGGTCGACCATGGACAAGCCCCAGCAGACCGCCCCGAGCTTGCCCATGATGCCTAGGAGGTAGGAGAGGCCACACCGCCGCCCTCTTTCCCCTACCCGAGCAGAGCCAAGCCATGGACCACCCCCAGCAGCCCGCGCCCACCGTGTCTGCGCCATGCCGAGCACGTGCCAAAGTGCCGCGCCCGACAAGCATGCACACGCCACGTCTCGGCCGCAGCCTCCGCGCACCGCTTCGCCACGACCCCAGGAAGCGCCCATACATGCCCGTTCGCCGTTGTTTGACCTGCAGCCCCCGTGTGCCGCGTCGAATGCCGCTTCTGCCGTGTAGAGCACCATCCGCGCCCGACCAAATGCCACCGCCCCTAGCCGCGCCTTTACGCTATAGATGACCGCTAGCAGACCGCGCACTGTCCGCCTACCTCTGCCCCGACAATAGCGGCATGTACCGTCGCCTTCGACGAGCTGCGCCCATGTCGCTCTGTCCTGTCGTCGAGCCTATAAAAGGAGGCCTCCCCCAGCCTCAATCCTCACACCATTCCACTCCCCTCTCGCCACTGACCACCCCACACTTCTCCCCGAAGCCAATCAAGCCGCAGTTCGTCGGAATTCCACCGGAGCTTGCCGCAGCAGAGGAGAAGAGGGGTCGTTGATTGCGACTGCCCCTGGAGCCGCCGCGACCACGCCTAGAACCGTCGTCGTCCACCAGCTCGATCGCCCCCATCGCCACAACTAGCTGGAGCCCTGGTAAGCCCCGACGTACCCCCACCGTGTCGCGTTAGGGTTTTCTCTCGCCAGAGTTGTTCACCGAAAACGATGAACCACGGTCGTCGATTCTTATTCTAATCACACGGCTGAGATTGCCTAGTACCGCTTCGGTTAGGATTATTCACTGACATCTGGACCCCCTGTCAGTTGCAATCTGCGCCACGGAGCGCCACTGGGCCGGCCCATTTCTTTTCCTGCGCTAGCCCACAAATTCAAATTAGTGTTTTTCTATTTAGGTTTAAACTATATTCTGTGCCTAGATTCAAAAATCCATTCAGAGAGTTTCACTTAATCAAATGGTATGATTCAAATTTTGTTAGAAAGATAATTGAAATCTCTATCTAAGATTGTTGGATTTAAATCAATTGGAGTTAGAGATCACATATAGAAAAAATAACAAGACAGAGACTTTTCTACATTTAAACATTTTTCAAAAATCAACCATAATAGCTTTTGAGTTGATTCCAACTCTCAAAAATCACATTTGACAATACCTATCTGAATATGTTATAATATCTAGGATTGCATGCAGTGACTTTGGACTAGTACCAAAATAATGCTATTAGGGCATTTCTAGTCACTTTAAATCATTTAAATACTAATCTTAAACTTATTGAAATATGATCAACCTTTTAAATCACATTCCCATGTATTAGAATATTTGGTGATGACATGTGTCCATGTGATCCCATATTTTAATTGGAGAATATTAAATCTTAATTATTTTCAATGAGTAGAAATTACTTTTCTCAAATAAAATAAATGAAACTAGTTCTTTAAATCTTGTGATGAGTGTGATGATGCTAGATCATCAAGTGTGTGCATTAGTGTGCTAAATAGACTAGTTAAGTATTGTTTGGTGATTGTGTATCCCGTATTTCATTTATAGACGATAGTACCGACCAAGTCTATGAGGAGGAGGAGTTCTACCCCGAAGAAGACGAGGAGAATTTCAACCACTGCACCAATCAATGCAAGCTATTATTGGCAAGCTAGAACTAAGCAAGTTAACACTTGCCCCCTTAACTTGAGCAAATGCTTTAGGCATGCTTTGGTTATACCTTTTGATTTATACCCATCCCAAGTTTTACTTGCAAGCTTTACTTTTTTCTTTACCAAAGTTTCTTTACTTTTCGTAATGCTTTATGAGATTTTGGAAAGTAGTATAGATAGCATAAAGAGTATAAAACTTGGCCTATACTAGATGTCATTATATGGCATGAGATTGAGATTAGCATCCCACCTTAGTGAACACTCTTAACTTAGTAGCTAGTGCTAAGCGTAAAACTTGATCACTCTAGATGGGAATACTTGGTGAAAATGCTTATTAAATCCTTGGAATGATGAGTCATTATATTGAGATGTTTTGACATGTGTTGAGAAACAAAAATGGTTTATGATGATGAAAATGTTGAGGCATGAGCCTTAGCCCTTGATAAAAACTGATGGTTGGGTTCGGATGCGATACCATTCTAATTTTACCGTACAACCACAATACCTCAATTGGGTAAGGCTTAGCCGGAAGTTTATATGCATTAGTATAGGTTCCCTCGCGGAAGAGGTTTGAGATGAGGCTACCTCTTGATGTTGTCCACCTATGCAGTGCCCAGGATGGCAGATGGCCATGGCTGGGAGGCCAAGCTCATAGGAGATGTGCTTATACTAGAGTGTGTAAAGGAAAGGTTATGATTGATTATCCGCATACTAAGTATGATTATTCAGGGTTATCCCTGACAGATGTATCAAATTTTGTGGTGAAAGTGTACCACCTCTGCAGAGTGTCAAACTATTAGAATAGCCGCGTCCGTGGTCATGGACAGTTGGAGTGGCCATACTGTTCTGTCGTCAGATGTTTTCAAAATGACTTGTGAAATGAATTGTGACTTGACTTGACCACAACAGGGTTGTGACTATGAAAACTAAGTTCCCACTTAGTTTTCTTAGAACTTTATTTTATCTTTCTTTGTTTCTGAACTCAGCTTGGGTTTCAAATTAGGTTTGCAAATAAACTTAGAGTTTAGCATTCCTACTAGAACTACCTTACTTGTTAGTGATAGTTTGAGAGTACTTAAAGAGTACTCATGGCTTTGTACCTGGCTATTCCCGTGGCCAGACTATGAGGAGGACTATCTGGAAGAAGGACAACAGGACGGCTATGACAACTAGGACCATCTCCCATCATCAGCATTGCCTATGACACTGAAGATGGAGCCCACTGTTACGCTTATTATTCTGTTGCTTGTTTGATCATGAGATCCTTTATTTGTGTAAGACCTTATTATGGTTTGTAATGGATGATGTATTGTGATATCCAATCTGTTATGTCTCGCAAAAATGGTAATCCTGGGATTGCGATGTATGGCATAACAGGCATCTGGGATTAAAAATCTGGGTGTTGACAAACAATGGAGAAAAATGATTTTTCCTCTTATAGACCATGTGCACCGATATATTAGCGATTAGGGCGCCAGATTTCTGCCACGTGTCACAGAACAGGAGGGGCAGTTTCCTCGTGAAGCCTCTGCCACCTCAATCTCTGCGTTCACATTGAAACGGCGCCTCGGTTCCTTGCAATGCAGGACCTACCAACGGTCACACTGACAAAGTAAATGTCAGTGACGTGATAGGACCTGAAAAGTTCTCGGGTTACGTTACCAAGCTATATTCTGGCTTAGTTTAAACCGAGCGTGGAAACAAAGATAACGTATCAACGATCCTACTTACTTATGACTCGGATACTATGATTTTGTTTATGAAGTTTCAAGAATCCTTCAAGGTTTGGTAGCCGAAGAACTCTCAACCTAGACGATGGAATCTAACTTTGGATCTTGGAGGCTTCCGGGGATACTATTAGGGATATACTTTCTAGGTATACCCATGGCGACTTAGTGACTAGGGTGGCCCACTTCCATGTTAGAGATATGCTCCACGGGCGTCCTAGTCAGGGAGAGAATATGGAGGCCCATCCGGCTATAGGAAGGCCCAGAAGATTTACCGACTTAGGCTTATAGGAATACTTGTATTCAAAGATGTAATTGTTGGGAATATACCCTAGAGGCAATTATGTATGATATTATTCCTGATGTATTCATAAATTTGTTGTATTGTCCTTGTATGAACTTCTGATATGTATCATTGAATATGTGATTCAGTTGTGGAACTATATATTCATGTTGTTCATACTAGATGTCCTTGGTCATTGAGGTTGTGCTGGACACACAACTTAGAATAATGTGAAAGTCGTTGATGACTCGGTTCCACTTTTCATGGGCATGGTGATGCTATTCCGACTTACATGGATTCGGCTAAAAAGTTTAGCGAGTGGGACTGACCCATATTGAGATAAAATGAACAAGTCGTCATTTGTATGTCTCAATCAATGTAATCCTTAGACCTGAGGTTATTGCACAATCCGAGTTGTGGATCACCAACTTAGGTTCTGCGAAACATTGTTCTGTCAAAGGGAAGTTATAAAGGTAGAGTTCGGCTCGACTGAGAATGAAGTTGCGTGATGTGGATAACCAAGATGATATTTTGCCCCTCCGACTAGAGAGATATTCTCTGGGCCATCTTGGATGATATGATTCGGAAACCATGGCCATGCACGACTTGGTTAAGTGTTAACCGAGGCGTCTGACTAAGATTTATTCGGATGAATCACTTATCTCAGATCAAGTAGAGAGTTGAGATATTTGAAGGATGACAATTATTCGCTTACAGCTTGATAAGATGTATCATGCGGCAAAAGGGACTCAGATGCAAGTCACATTGAAGGTATGTCGTCATGACTCTTTGGTACTTGGGAGTCGGCATGCTATGCTAGGAGCCTCTAACGTCTGATTGATTACAAGTAAAACTTAAATCGTGTCCGAGTCACCATGAGCCCGTTGGGTCACACACTTAAGAGCAAGAGCAAGTTTGGGTTGGAACTGAACCAGAAACCTATTTGGGTTGGACCCGAATCGGACATGAACTGAGTTAGTAAGTTGGACTCACAGTAACTAATATAGGATTTAATGAATGGGTCACAACTGAGTGGAGCCCACTTTCACTCCCTATATATACTAGGGCACGGATGCCCAAAGGGTATTGTTAGGTCATTCCATGCGTTGGAAACCCTAGATCCATTTCAGTCCAGTCGTCGTACTAGACCAAGCAGTCCACCACTGGCACTCCTCCTCGTACATGTGGATACCGACAAAGGTGTTGTACAATCAGCACATCGATGATCGTGGATTAGATTGGATCGTGAGGGTTGCACTACTTCAACTGACGTGCTTCATCAGTAATCCGCAACCACGCGTCTAGTGGTAATCCTCGTGGCCTTCTACCTCGGCTAGATCTTGGGATCACCGTGTAAGAAAATTTTGTTTTATCTCTATGTGGCCCAATAGTAATTTGTACTGACTCTATATCGTAGACGGATAGGACTCTCCTATAAACCCTAGGTCGGGTGACTATATAAGCCATCCTAGGTACTAGCCTTTAGGGCATAACAACCATAGTCGGATCTGAATCTAGGTAAGCTTGTGTGCTCATCGTCCTAGAAAACCATACGTTTCACACCCCACCTTTACCCACGCCTTGAGTACCCCCTTATGGCGTAGTTGTCTTCAATCTGACGACGAGTTTGGTGACCACCCTCAAGTGTCCCATAGTGGATAGGGTGCTTGTTGTGCGGTGGGTGCTCAGGAGAATAGGGTGAGGCCTCTGGTGTCGTTGGTGGTCTTAGTACCGCCCAACCCTCCAACGGAGACATACTTCCTCTCAAAAATAAGGAACTTCAGGATACATCTTCGTCTCTACGTGCCTCGGTTATCTCTATACCCGAGCCCTTTAATTATGCACTTTACATTGTGATAGCCATCGTGATTGACGTAATCTATCTTGCTATCACCTTGTTGCTTGTCTTGCTTAGCATAAGTTGTTGGTGCACATAGGTGAACCATAGTATATATAGGCTTTGTACTTGACAAAGTAAATGCTAGCTTTATTCTGCATTTGTTTTGCCTATCTCGTAAAAGTTTTAAACCGCCTACTCACCCCCTCTAGGCGACATGTGTGTCCTTTCAGCGCTTAACGCACATGTGGAGCATGGATGATGTAGTCGTCCTTGTACGATCTCAAGGCCATGAAGTTCCTCGCAAGTCACCCCTGGTCCTTGCACAACGATCCCGGTGCCACTAATGGAAGAACCCCCGAGGTCCTGCACACGTACGGTGCTTGACGATGAATCTCGGTTCTTTGATCCCTGCTGAGAGTGTAGAAGTAGATCTTCTGGACGGGATCACTACAACACAACAGCGTGCCATAGCGAAGCAATCTCTAGCTCGTGCAACCCTTGGGGCCACAGTCGCAAGGGATGATTCCTAAGGAAAATGCCTTAGAAATTATTGGGTCACTATTCCCTCCCATATAGACCTCTATATATAGGGGAAAGTGGGCACCCCAACTACTAAAGTCCAGGGGTGGGACTAAAGGGAGGTGGAGGTGGAAGAGAGCCACGGCTAAGGGAAAGGGCCCGCCGGCCGGGGGCGGGTGCTCCCCGCGCGTGGCCCAAGGTTGGTCGATACCGGGTAGGCCCCACCCGCACAACCTCAAGGCGGTTGCCCCATGGCGACCTTCCCTCTTGGGCCTTGTTCCCTCCAGGAATTTGGCCCAATATGGAAGTTGCCCCATTAAATTAAATTTAAATGTTATTTTATTATTAATTATAATAATTAAGATAAAATACATATTCATCAAATCCTTTTGATCCGAAACAACTTCTGGTTCGCTCCAATTTCCTTCGGAACTTTTACGCAACAATTCCGGTTCTCTCACGGAACACGTGTGGTGTACCTATCTCTTTCTTATTGTGATTCCATCTATTCCAGAACGATCTCCAAGCATCATCAAACCCTTAAGTGTGTTACCCTATGGTTCGGGAACATCACAGACATGATCGAGACGATTTTCGGACCATTGATCAATAGCAGGACCGAGATTCCCATAATGACCCCTATGCATTCCATGATTTCAACGCCGTTCGAACCACAAACATTGACTCCAATTCCCTTTGTTACTTCGATACCTGACTTATCCAAGATCTCATTATTGATATCATGATACCTTGTTCAATCTCGTTACTGACAAGTGTTGCTTTACCCGTTCCCGTGATATTCCATCCCCATGACCTAGTCACATGCTGCACAGCTTATGGATGTAATCTCACCGAGAGGGACCAGTGTATCTTCCCATCACTCGGGAGAAAAAAACCCGATCTTGATGCATACGCCTCAACGTGTCCCTCTAGAATACCCAACATACACCTTTATGATCACCATGTTACGGTGTGACGGTTGATGCACTCAAAGCAGCTGGGAGTGACCGCGATTAAACAAGATCTCACGGTTTAAGGATTATGATACTTTGTTTCTAACTATTGAAACTATAAACTTTGTGACTTGATCGTGTTGCAATACTTATATGGGTAATGTTCATCTGATGCATGTAAAATGCATACATGAACTTTGTAGTTTGTTAACATGTCTTCACACATATTTGCATCATATATAATGTTATATCCCTATTTTATATTGATTTTTGGGGATTTACCAATGAGACCCTTTATTTTGGCTATAACTCGGTTATACCTTCTATCCGGATTACGGATGTATTATAGCTTCTTTTTCCCTAGTAGACCTAGGTTATCGAATCCTCGGGAAGCGAATGCATAGTGAATTTACTTTAACGCACCTTCGGGAGTTTTAGAATTCCTTTTGTGTTTTCACCGGACCAGTAGTTTGCATCTTTTGGTTGTTATTGTTGATGATGGAGAGAGAGGGCCTAGGGTGTTCGGTTTCACCTACAGCTATGCAAAAACATCTGATGGAAATAAAAGATAGAAATAAAGCATGTGTGTACTTGTTAGAGCAAGATAGATTATATGTGGGCAGTGCATCCATAATTTCTATTGCCTCCGCAACTGCTTATAGCAATAACCTACTAGTCTCATACATAGAAGAAAGAGAACTAATGATATGCATAGTGATGTCACTGTTAATCCCAAGAAAATCCCTCACATACAGCCGTACTACCCCTTCTGTCACTAGGGTTCCCAACCTGCAGATCAGTCATCACTCAAACTCCCTATACCTGGCTCAACCCTCGGGGTCTTGGGTACCTGACAAGTCCTTGGATTGAGGCAAGAGAGGATACAATAATCATCATGTCATACAAACTAATACACGATCCCATATATGATAATTCACATGCACAATTGCTACATGGCTAGGCCGAAGCCCTTAGCCCAAGGAGAATTACTCACACATAGAGATGAGATCAATGATCACAAACATTGTAATAAAAATCAGGAGATTGATAGCAATAGTCTTACAATGTTGCCAATCGGAGAAGAGATCTACTATTACAAGTGGTGGAGTATGGCTATGGAGATGGAGAAGGGTTTGGAGATCTGGAGGCGGCTGGTGATCTATGGTAGGGACTTATGGATGGTGTGTCTCTTCTGGGCTCTGTTTCTCGTCGCCCGAGGCTTCTTTATATAGGGGTTCCTTCACAAAAGTTGTTATGTTTGACCTAACAGTGGTGGCGCCAACTATACGACCGGAGCTATACGGTCGGAATTTTTGCTCCGGTCGTATAGTTGGTCGTTATGGCGTCTTCCTCTGATGCAAGGCTCCTGGTTTCTTCTCTGGTAGTTGGAAATCTCGTATATTTGACTTTAATGTAGTGATTCCCTCCTTTAAACGACATTATCTGTGCAGGAAAAATACAAAAGAAAGGATTGCATACCCCTCTGAATATTAGCATTAGTGGTAGGGTTTAGAGAGATATTTCATCAAGAATATGACTAATATCCAGTTTAAATGTGTACGTTAGATCGCTATATTTCAGAGCGATCAACCTCCCCAAGCTTAAACTTGATCGTCCCGAGCAAGAAAACCAAAATCAAAAAGGAACTCAACATTTAAACTGAAATAATGAGATGGTGATCTTACTCATGATTAGTAGTCTCATGTTTCCTCCACTTTATAAATCTAAAAACTTCAGTATAGATAGAGCAATGGCAAGCATATCATACGGGTTTCATGCATCCTTATAGTGCAGAAAAATTATTGTAAGCATGGATGATTCAAATGTGTAAACTTTATTCCATGTCAAGTAATCAACTCATAGGCTTGCCTTTGAATAGTAAAGTATAATCATGTGAATTAAGAGTGTGGGAGTTGTCATGAAAAGCATATATACTAGAGTGTCCCAAATCTCCCACATCAATAAATCAAGACTTTTCAAGCACTACTTTTCTATTCATTGTCCTCCAAGAATTTCAGTTTTTAAGTAATTGAGAGCATGCCAAATTAATTATTTAGTTTATCGGGCTATGATGGACACTCGTGGAATCACTAAGGTTTTTGTTCCTTTTGCATAATGATTTCTCATAATAGCCAAAGGAGTGATTCCATCATGATTATATCTACCTGGGAGTAACAAGAATCTTACCCACTATAGCATTGCTGCTACAAGTGTTTAATCAACTCATAGCCAAAATCTAGGAGTTTCCTCCATGAAGATCGTTCGTAGGCCAACGGAGTTGTTGGCATCCCATGAAGTTTGACACGCATAAAGCTATATCATTCTTATGATTAACAAGTCAAACTTTGGCATGCTCACAAAAACCGCTAAACATTAATTCAATCGAACAAATCCTTTCAAAGAGAGCTATCAAGTCAATTAATATTTTCAGTGGTGTTGAGTATCTTTAGAAATAAGCCTTCAAGACTAAGCACTACAACACCCAAGCCTTCAATTGTGAGACTTTTTCTTATTGCAATTGTTTAGCAATTTTTAGGCAAGACTTGGTTAATTACGAGAGCTGGAACAAAACATGCCCAATTAAATACCCATGCAAACGAAAATCTTACGACAATACAAAGACTCACTCCACCAATATAATATCTCATCATTTACTACTAACTAGCATGGGTTTCTCAAACTTCAAAAGTGGGGAGTCATAAGGCATACCTCTCATGTTTGGTTCCACTTCTCTCTTCCTTTTTATTTGTTTCTTCGAAACTCGAAGTCAACCACTCTCCTGCAAATATATGAAGACCTCAAGGCGGAAAGAAAAGGAAGATGGATAGAATAAGGAAAAATGGAGAAATCTTTTTGTGATTTTTTTAAGAGAGGAAAATTGAAGAATAGAAAATTGGCAGCAAAGCTCGGCTAGAAAATTTCGAAAGCAAATAAAAAGAACTAAAGATAAAGTGTTGGGGAAACCAACACGAGCGCTTATAAACTCAAATAAAAACACAACCTTTAAAATAAAATAAAAGCAAATGAACGCCATGTAAAGATGCATGAGGAAACTTCCCCAAGCTTAGGCTTTTGCAAGCCCTGCAAATCATTGTGGTGGCGGGAAAAAGTCGTTACTCCAGTTCGTGAATTGAGTTGAGAGGTTACTTGTTGATTCTCGGAGGTTCAAAGAGAGGTTGTGCATCCTCTCCACAGTTCCTCCAAGTCCTTGGAAATCTTGGTATGCGGCGAATCGGGTTTGTGGCTTCTCCTCTTGATGAGGAACTTCTTGCTCCTCTTCTTGGTCCTCGTCCTCTTCAGGAACTTATTCCTCGAGTTGGTGTTGCTTAACCTGCGCATCATATAGCAAATGTCCTTCCTCGATATAGAAAAGACCATTAGGCATAGGAGCGGGGTAGATACGCCCAGCTCCAGCAATATGCAGTTAATAAGAACCACCTCTCCTAGTGAGCATTCCACAGGCTCTCAAGGTGGAGAAACCAACACGTGTATCACCTAGTACCGGTTGCAACTCACCTAGGTCGAGGCCTAGGGCAGTGGCAAGTATGGTGATGACGCCTCCTCCTGTGATTGGCCCTTGGCTTTGGGAGGCTTGGTTCTCCAGGTAGCGCACAAGTATGGCGCCCAAGTTGAGTGACAAGCTACAGTTCATGTAAGCAGCCTTTGCAAGGATTAGGATGTCCTCCTCATTGAGTCTCGTGAACTCATTACGTGCCTGCAAGGTGTTAGCAATAACATAGCACAAATAGCGAATTGCAGGATGTTGAATATTCTTCCCCTTGTTCACTATACTAGTGAAACTCATTCCATTATAGTATTAATTGGGGGAAGGACTTAAGCCAGTAAAAGATGCGTGTAAAGCATGAATATCATTGTTTGGAAAATTAAAACATGCGCACCATTCATCTAATGTTAAAGTGTAGTTGTTGTTCATCAGACGGAAAGAAATAGTATCCTCTCATTGCCATTGTTTAACGGTGCTTTGCAATGAGCTAAGGAATTCAATGGTTAAGAGGCGATAGGTAGGTACATCATTGTACAGAAAGTTTTGCAGGCTAGCTCTATTGCAAAGTAAATTGAAGTCATCAGCAATACCGACTTGGTTCAATATGATGGGGCAAGCCCACTTGGTGGCCTTCACTTCGTGGTTCTTGACCCTATTGAAGCGATCACGATGGGCCTCATTCTTGAACCGTATCCCCATGTGTTTCTGAGCGGCAGCCCGTGAAGCGCTAGCAGTGTCACGAGCATGAGTTTGGCTCCTTGTGTTCATCATCTAAAACATTGAATAAAGGCAAAAATAAAACTTTTTGATCCAACAACAGTAAGTGCATCATATTCCTCATCATAGCACACTAAAGAATTCTCCTCAAAATAATAATCTAGGCAAGATAATCATGGCAATTTGTTCATAGTAGGTCTCACCCTAGATTGGTGATGACAATAGATCGAAGATGAATTTGCAAAAAGTAATTGGAGGATCGGAGAAGAAACATACCGTAGATCACTTGTGTGCAAGGAAATCGAACGAAAATGAGCAGAGATGAAGATCCCTTGAGGTTTTGAGAGAGTTTGGAGGTAGAAGAAAGAAAAAGGATTGAAGTTTTGGAGTTGGGAGTACCTTCCCGTGCAATTTTGTGGTCGGACGCAGCTATACGGGCGTAGCTATACGGGCGAAACAAAATGTCCCGGCCGTATAGTTGGTCGTCAAACTGTCTGTCCCTGCGAAAGAAAATTTGCAAAGGCATCGATATCTATACGACCAGAACTATACGGCCGGAATTTTTATTCATGTCGTATAGTTGGTCGTTAAACTCCTAGAACATATGAAAAGAAATTGTACAGAGACATTGATATCTATACAACCAGAGCTATATGGTCGGAATGTTTTTATTCCCGCCGTATAGTTGGTCGAAACTCTTATTACATATTGCAGAATAATTTTCGATGGCAAAGATATCTATACGACCGGACCTATATGGCCGGAATTTTTTATTCCCGCCGTATAGTTGGTCGTTAAACTCTTTGTGTGCATCAAAAAAATTATGTTTCTTCATAAAATATTTCTTTTCCTGTAACTTAGTAATATACCTTGTTTTTGACAGAAAATTTGATAGTAAATAACAATAGCATGAATAAAGCATAATTTCAAGTACTACCGAACTTCTTCTCCTCGAATGGAGTTTTCTAGCACTCTTTATTAAACAATAACTTAAACTAAAAATAAAAACTTAACTCAAACCTTTATTTCACATGGATTGCCTCCCATGGAGCGCTCTTTTATGGTTAATAGCTTGACCTTGATGATACTCACTTGGGCCAGATGAGTGGAACACCCACTCCAAAGTAATTGGCCTTCAAAGTGGTGGCCTCCTTTTCGTCATGCTTGGCTTTCTTCTTCCTGGGGAAATGAATCACAAAAGGATCCCGCGAAGGCAATTGCAGCTTCACGTTCCCTTCATGCAGATTAATCAAAGCCTTAATAGTTCTTAAGAAAGTATGGCCTAATATAATAGGAGTAGTACCATCTTCAGGCATGTTAACTATAACGAAATCAATAAGAGTGGGACACCCTTTAATATATACTAAAGTGTTCTCCGTAATTCCTACAGCTTGTTTGTAGGTAGAATCTGCTAGATGCAATTTTAACTCAGTAATTTGAAAGGAGCCAAGATTTAACTTGTTAAAAATACTCTTTGGAATTGTCGAGACGCTTGCACCTAGATCACAAAGTGCAGCTATCTCATTGGTTCCAAGTTTAATCTTAATAGTAGGCTCAAATATGTCATCTAGTTTAATAGGTAATTTTTCAGCAATTTGCTTGTATTATTCTTCAAGCTCATGTACCTTTATTGCTACTTGATTGACAAAATGTTGGTACATAGCTTCATCACTACCTTCACTTACCGGAATCTTGACGTTGATCCTTTTTACGAGATCTTCAACAGTGTAGCTTGGTGAAGGAGCAATACTATAATCAAGTTCTTCAGGCTCCTCCCTTTGGATCCTCATCATTTTGAGTTTCTCAATAGGATTTGGCTCAGCTTTACCTGCAAACTTAGCTAGAATGAGAGTTTGACTCTCGGTTATCTTACCTAGCTGTGCCTCAATGATCCTTGTTTTTCTTGAAGGGCATGTAAATCATTTCACAAACTAACAGCTTGATTAGATAGTTTACCAAGCATAGCATCATGGTTCTCTGTATTTTAACTAAAATATTATTTTGTTCGTTTTGTGTCTATGAAAGACTTCAATGTTTCTTGGAGACTACCATTATTATTTCTCATATTATTATTAGAATTTCCTATAGGACTAGCATAGTGTTTCTAAAAATTTGGATTGTAACTCTTCTTCCAAGAAGAATTATAATCATTACGATCTAGGAAGTCTATTTCTTCAATATTTGTTTTGGGGCGGCTTTTACCTGAGTTTACTTACCTTTTACGGGGGCTTGTTCGTCTGAGGTACCAAAGTTGGCAGGCCAGCGCATGGCGGTACCTAAGTTGCCTGAAATTACCGCGTTTTGAAAAGTTGGGCCGCCAACTACTAAGAGGGGCCATTTCGAGGCAAACTCATCTCACCCCTGCCAAATTCAAACATTCCGTTAAACTGCCCCATGAAGTAGACAATCGGGACCCTCATGTCAGCCATCTGTCCATGATGCGGGCGCCAACGCGGCAACCTCTTAGGCAAATCGAGCAGCTAAGTGGATTGGATGCATTGACCAATTTCACAAATCCATTCCTAGCTTTCCCCTAGCACCAGCGGCGTCGGAAACCACCCTTCAGGCAGGACGATCCCTTCGGACATTTGACTTCTGGCGCCAAGTTGCTGCGCCCAGTCGCTAATCCCGAGCTCCAATGGTGCATGCCGTAGCCGTCGTTGCGAGGCTCTAGCCCGCCTCCACCGCCGACGAGCCGAGCAGCTCGGAGGATGGCAGATCCTACTATCAAGAAAGAAGAAGTTTTGTCTACAAGCGGGTGATCTACCCTTCTCTTTGCTATTCACACTAGTTACAACTGCTAGCTGGCTACTGAACCTCAAATTGTTTGTTAACACTGACAAACATATTTTGTCCACAGTTTTCCGTCAAGTGGGATCTGCACAGACCCTCCTTACCTGGTTACGGTAGTCCTCTATATGTACGACTCTAAGGGCAAGAGGTATGGACACCATTGTTTCACGATGGAAGAAGCGCCTGCGCAGATCTGCACTATATCTGGTATGGTTGCTGCTCTGCGTAATCATGTTGAATTATGGCCGAAGCAGACTACAAAGTTCAGCTTCATGGATGAACGTGGCATCATGGTTCCTATAACATGTGACAGTCAGCTAATTGGGTTGATGAAAAGGTATGCTTCGGCTGCCATGTTTGAGCTGAAATGTGATGTACTAGATGTGGAAACTGTTGCAACTGGGAGTCACCCTTCTATTCTTGGACAGGGTGGTTGCTCGAACCCAATTAGCTCCTGGTAAGCAAAGGTCTCTTGGGGTTCGCATGTTTGTGTTGAATTGTAATTTTTGTTTTATTTACTCTGTAGATATTGGGCAGTTATGCAATAGTCTTGTTTCTTTGACAGGAAGCGCCGCAAGGTTAGAAACTTGACTGCCGGGTAAGTCATTTTGCTTCCCGGAGAAAATAAAAACGAGTGGAAAGATGTCATTTTGCTGCCCGAAGAAATTAAAAACGAGTAGAAAGATGATGCTGGACACGATTCTGGTGCCCATTGTCCCGGCGATGCAGAGTACGTGAAGCTAAGAAAATTGGCACCGAAGAAGAGGAAGAAGACAGGAAATGAAGAAGCCATTGGACGTGAAGGCTTGGCACCCAGGCTGCGGAAGAAGGCTGCTGGCAATGAAGATGCATAGTAATGTGTTGAACTTGAACCTATATATGTAATTCTGTTAAATTCTGATCACTGTGTGTGTGGCACGTTGCTCGGCAAAACAATCTACCCACGTTCTCTGAGTAAAATGTACCGCGACTTAGGGTTTGGAAACGCCTGAGTCAGTAGTTGAATCCGAAATTGTGATTGTGCCACTGCTATCTAAAAACAAGGATCCACCGGTTCCATGATTGCTGAGGGGCAGGAGGTCTCCAAATACGACGGAATGTAAGTGGCACAGAAATAAATTATTTAAGCTGCCACACTCCACGAAGCAGCAACTTATTTCAGATGCTGCACAATGACGTGGCAACATAAACAACAATGTTCTCACCGATAATGCCCAGATGAGGAGGAAATGGGTACCACTTTCTGGCCTAATCTTGAGCCTGTCTATCTCACCGCCTCTCTGCTCCTGCATCCCCTGCATCTGGCAAAGCTCCCGGATCTCCAGTAACTGGGTGTACGTGCTTCCACTTTATAAATTGTGGTTGTGCCATTTGCATGCAGCAAAATCCACGTAGATTACATTTAAACAAACCACCAATGTCAGAATACACTAGTAGAAAAGGTGTCTTTGGTCCACGGTCATGTTCCCAATCCGGGACAGAGATCTAAATCGAGGCAGAAATTGATCTAAATCACAAATTCTTCCACAAGTTAATCGAGACAGAGATCTAAATCTAGCATTTCATTACTTCAACCACAAATTCTTCTAAACAAAGGTGTGATTTCACATCCTACATTAATTCAACCACTAGTCAACAATTTCACTTCCGCTGCCACTGTCCTCTGAGCCACCGGCTTCCTCATCGCCGTCGGACGGAACCTCCACGATGTCCGCATTGTTCCCGAGATAGAGCACCTCTTCGCGTCGAGCGGCGATGATGAAGGTATACTTGGTCCATCCAGGGACGGACCAGAACCTCTCCCGCCCATCTCGGTTGCGGAGATCCCGGTGCACCACGCGCCCGTCAACGATGCGGTTGCCAATCTTGGCCTTCCGCTCCTTCTTGAACAGCGTCGGCCAGTACGGGCTGGCCGCCGCGTACGGGGGCAGCGCCCTCTTCCGCACGGGCATCTGGCGGCGGCGCACCGCGATTTCACTCTCCATCTCGACTCGGCCAGGTAGCGGAGCCACCGGCACCCCCGCAGAGCTAATGCGCCATCCGTGGGGCACCTTCGCGGCTGGCGGCGCGAGGATGTCGAACTTCGCGAACATCACCGCCTCGTACAAGTTCAGACCGGGCATCTCCATGGCGGCACTGTGGCGCCTCCTATTTGTACAAGAGGAATATGAAGCGACGGTCAGACAAAAGAAGTAATGCGGGGTCAGACAAAAGAAGTAATGCGGGGTCAGAGCAATTTTTTTCCTCCTTGGAATCCGGGACCAATAGTTCAGACCACTAGGTCACCAAGTACAAATATTACAACTTAAAAAGGCACAGAGCTTAAGCTAAATAGAACTAGTTATCACAAATCTCCTTGATCTTCCTAATCTTGGCCCGATGCGCATCTTCCTGTGAGAGCAAGGATCGAATTGGCTGCTCCTTCCTTTTAGCATCTTCCTTGCACAGCTTCAATTGTTTCTCTGCATTTTTCCTCATGCACTTGTCAATACTCGTAGTTGTGTACTGCAGGACTTTGGCCTGGTGGAGATCATTCCTTGCTTGAGTCAGTTCTTCTCTGCTTTAGCCTTCAGGGCCAACGCCGCGTCCCTCTCCTTCTCGACTTTGATAACCTTGTCTTGCACCCACCCAAGATCTCGCTTATGCTTGGTCGTGTCAACTGGTTCCCATAGCTTCGTCTCAACACTGTCAAGAAGTGAGCTGAATACGGATTCTTTCAACTCGATAGTCATTTCCCATAGTTTGTCCAGCATTTTCTGCATTGATTTGGGCCACTCTGGATCTACCCATTTGACAACACCGCAACTTCCGCCTTGCATCATTCCACGATGTCCTTGACACCGTAGAAACCTCCTGCCTGTGTTTCGTCATTCGAACGCTACAAATTTAGCGGGCACATATCCATGTTTACATACCAGAGGACTGTCTTCATCCTCTAAACCGTGATAGTCGGAGTCATACATCGTCTAGTTGGCCTAACACATCATACACGCATGAGTAAATAGATTAGATCTAGCTCAAAAAATAGATAACTGGCCACAGATGATAGAAATAGAGATGAGATGACTCACATCGAAATCACCGTCCCTATCGTCACTACGTGTTTCCTCGTCGTCTCCCCTTGAACCCATGGCGAGAGGGGAGGGGGTGGCTGCCGGAGAGGGCATTGGGATGGAGGCTCCATCGGCTTGTGGCTACGGCGGGATGGGAGTGAAGTGGGGAAAGTGGCTTCAAGGGTAAGGAAGAGAAGTACGGGGAGGAAGAGAAGTAATGGGTACGTGACACTGGGATGTGGCTCACTGAACTCGTGAGACGTGACACTCGCAACAGGGGAGCGCCCGGTGTTGCCAGTTTGTCCAGAGCAAGCGTGGCCAATCATGCCGCAGAACAGCCTACTCACGGATCGCTCTCATGAAGACCATCCCAATCGTCCAAGCGCCCCAATCGAACGATATGTAACAATCGTCAAGCAGAACAACTGTTTTTCGGCGTGCCTTCTAGAAGACTCGGTCTAACGGCTACCCATGCAATGACACTGGTGTATCCATGTGTGGTTTGTGAAAAGAACAGACATGCAATCACACTAGGTGGATCCATATGTGGTTTATGGAAGTAACAGACATGCAATGACTCTAGCTGTGATTCATGAAAAGAACACACATGCAATGACACTGGTGGATCCATGTGTGGTTCATGGGAAGAACACACATCCAATGACACTGGTGGACTCTAGCTATGGTTCATGAAAAGAACAGACATGCAATGACACTGGTGGATCCATATGTGGTTTGTCAGGAGAACACACATGCAATGACATTGGGTGTGGTCCATGAAAAGAACAGACATGCAATGACACTGGTGGATCCTTATGTGGTTTGTGAGAAGAACAAACATGCAATGACACTGGTGGATCCTTATGTGGTTCATGAAAAGAACAGACATGTAATGACACTGGGTGTGGATCATGAAAAGAACTGACATGCAATGACACTAGGTGTGGTTCATGAAAAGAACAGACATGCAATGACACCGCTGGATCCATGTGTGGTTTATGGAAGTAACATACATGCAATGACTCTAGCTATGGTTCATGAAAAGAACAGACATCCAATGACACCGGGTGTGGTTCATGAAAAGAACATACCTGCAATGACACTGGGTGTGGTTCATGAAAAGAACAGACATGCAATGACACTAGTGGATCCTTATGTGTGGTTCATGAAAACAACAGACATGCAATGACACTGGTGGATCCTTCTGTGGTTTGTTTATAGGAACAGACATGCAATGACACCGGTGGATCCATGTGTGGTTCATGAGAAGAACACACATCCAATGACACTGGTGGATCCTTATGTGGTTTGTTTAGAGGAACAGACATGCAATGACACCGGTAGATCCTTATGTGGTCTGTCTAGAGGAACACACATGCAATGACACCGGGCGTGGTTCATGAAAAGAACATACATGCATTGACTTATGTGGTTTGTTTAGAAGAACACACATGCAATGACACTGGGTGTGGTTCATGAAAATAACAGACAAAAAATGACACTGGTGGATCCTTCTGTGGTTTGTTTAGAAGAAGACACATGCAATGACACTGGGTGTGGTTCATGAAAAGAACAGACACGCAATGACACTGGTGGAAGCTTATGTGGTTTGTTTAGAGGAACAGACATGCAATGACACCGGTGGATCCACGTGTGGTTCATGAGAAGACCACACATCCAATGACACTGGTAGATCCTTATGTGGTTCATGAAAAGAATTGACATGCAGTGGCACTGGGTGTGGTTCATGAAAAGAACAAACATGCAATGACACTGGGTGTGGTTCATGAAATAAACAGACATGCAATGACACTGATGGATCCTTATATGGTTCATGAAAAGAACAGACATGCAATGACACTGGTGGATCCTTATGTGGTTCATGAAAAGAACAGACATGCAATGACACTGGTGGATCCTTATGTGGTTTGTTTAGAAGAACACACATGCAATGACACTGGGTGTGGTTCATGAAAATAACAGACATGCACTGACACTGGTGGATCCTTATGTGGTTTGTTTAGAGGAATAGACATGCAATGACACCGGTGGATCCACGTGTGGTTCATGAGAAGAACACACATCCAATGACACTGGTAGATCCTTATGTGGTTCATGAAAAGAACTGACATGCAGTGACATTGGGTGTGGTTCATGAAAAGAACAGACATGCACTGACACTGGGTGTGGCTCATGACAATAACAAACAAGCAATGACACTGGTGGATCCTTATGTGGTTTGTTTAGGAGAACACACATGCAATGACACTAGGTGTGGTTCATGAAAAGAACAGACATGCAATGACACTGGTGGATCATTATATGGTTTGTTTAGAGCAACAGACATGCAATGACACCGGTGGATTCACGCGTGGTTCATGAGAAGAACACACATCCAATGACACTGGTATATCCTTATGTGGTTCATGAAAAGAACAGACATGCAGTGACATCGGGTGTGGTTCATGAAAAGAACAGTCATGCAATGACACTGGGTGTGGTTCATGAAAAGAACAGACATTCAATGACTCTAGCTATGGTTCATGAACAGAACACACATGCAATGACACTGGGTGTCGTTCATGAAAAGAACAGACATGCAATGACACTGGTGGATCCTTATGTGTGGTCCATGAAAAGAACAGACATGCAATGACACTGGTGGATCCTTATGTAGTTTGTTTAGAAGAACACACATGCAATGACACTAGGTGTGGTTCATGAAAAGAACAGACATGCAATGACACTGGTGGATCCTTATGTGGTTTGTTTAGAGGAACAAACATGCAATGACTTCTGTGGTTTGTTTAGAAGAACACACATGCAATGACACAGGGTGTGGTTCATGAAAAGAACAGACATGTAATGACACTGGTGGATCCTTATGTGGTTTGTTTAGAGGAACAGGCATGCAATGACACCGGTGGATGCACGTGTGGTTCATGAGAAGAACACACATCCAATGACACTAGTAGACCCTTTTGTGGTTTGTTTAGAGGAACAGACATGCAATGACACCGGTGGATCCTTATGTGGTCTGTCTAGAGGAACACACATGCAATGACATCGGGTGTGGTTCATGAAAAGAACAGACATGCAATGACTTATGTGATTTGTTTAGAAGAACACACATGCAAAGACACTGGGTGTGGTTCATGAAAAGAACAGACATGCAATGACACTGGTATATCCTTATGTGGTTCATGAAAAGAACAGACATGCAGTGACACCGAGTGTGGTTCAAGAAAAGAACAGACATGCAATGACACTGGGTGTGGTTCATGAAAAGAACAGGCATGCAATGACTCTAGCTATGGTTCATGAACAGAACACATATGCAATGACACTGGGTGTGGTTCATGAAAAGAACAGACATGCAATGACACTAGTGGATCCTTATGTGTGGTTCATGAAAAGAACAGGCATGAAATGACACCGATGGATCCTTATGTGGTTTGTTTAGAAGAACACACATGCAATGACACTTGGTGTGGTTCATGAAAAGAACAGACATGCAATGACACTGGTGGATCCTTATGTGGTTTGTTTAGAGGAACAAACATGCAATGACGCCGGTGGATCCATGTGTGGTTCATGAGAAGAACACACATCCAATGACACTAGTAGATCCTTATGTGGTTTGTTTAGAGGAACAGACATGCAACGACACCGGTGGATCCTTATGTGGTCTGTCTAGAGGAACACACATGCAATGACACCGGGTGTTATTCATGAAAAGAATATACATGCAATGACTGATGTGGTTTGTTTAGAAGAACACACATGCAATGACACTGGGTGTGGTTCATGAAAAGAACAAACAGGCAATGACACTGGTCGATCCTTATGTGGTTTGTTTAGAAGAACACACATGCAATGACACTAGGTGTGGTTCATGAAAAGAACAGACACGCAATGACACTGGTGAATCCTTATGTGGTTTGTTTAGAGGAACGGACATGCAATGACACCAGTGGATCCACGTGTGGTTCATGAGAAGAACACACATCCAATGACACTGGTAGATCCTTATGTGGTTCATGAAAAGAATTGGCATGCAGTGACACTGGGTATGGTTCATGAAAAAATAGACATGCAATGACACTGGGTGTGGTTCATGAAAAGAACAGATATGCAATGACACTGGTAGATCCTTATGTGGTTCATGAAAAGAACAGACACGCAATGACACTAGTGGATCCTTATGTGTTTCATGAAAAGAACAGACATGCAATGACACTGGTGGATCCTTATGTGGTTTGTTTAGAAGAACACACATGCAATGACACTTGGTGTGGTTCATGAAAAGAACAAACATGCAATGACACTGGTGGATCCATGTGTGGTTCATGAGAAGAACACACATCCAATGACACTGGTGGATCCACGTGTGGTTCATGAACATAACAGACATGCAATTACACCGGTGGATCCACGTGTGGTTCATGAGAAGAACACACATCCAATGACACTGGTAGATCCTTATGTGATTCATGAAAAGAACTGACATGCAGTGACACGGGGTGTGGTTCATGAAAAGAACAGACATGCACTGACACTGGGTGTGGTTCATGAAAAGAACAGACAGGCAATGAAACTGGTGGATCCTTATGTGGTTTGTCTAGAAGAACACACATGCAATGACACTGGGTGTGGTTCATGAAAAGAACAAACATGCAATGACACTGATGGATCCTCATGTGGTTTATTTAGAGGAACAGACATGCAATGACACCGGTGGATCCACATGTGGTTTATGAGAAGAACACACATCCAATGACACTGGTAGATCCTTATGTGGTTCATGAAAAGAACAGACATGTAGTGACACCGGGTGTGGTTGATTAAAATAACAGACATGCAATGACACTGGGTGTGGTTCATGAAAAGAACAGACATGCAATCACTCTAGATGTGGTTCATGAACAGAACACACATGCAATGACACTAGTGGATCCTTATGTATGGTTCATGAAAAGAACAAACATGCAATGACACTGGTGGATCCTTATGTGGTTTGTTTAGAAGAACACACATGCAATGACACTGGTGGATCCTTATGTGGTTCATGAAAAGAACAGACATGCAATGACACCGAGTGTGGTTCATGAAAAGAACAGACATGCAATGACTCTAGCTATGGTTCATGAAAAGGACACACATGCAATGACACTAGGTGTGGTTCACGAAAAGAACAGACATGCAATGACACTAGTGGATCCTTATGCGGTTTGTTTAGAAGAACACACATGCAATGACACTGGGTGTGGTTCATGAAAAGAATAGACATGCAATAAAACTGGTGGATCCTTATGTGGTTTGTTTAGAGGAACATACATGCAACGACACCGGTGGATCCACGTGTGGTTCATGAGAATAACACACATCCAATGACACTGGTAGATCCTTATGTGGTTCATGAAAAGAATTGACATGCAGTGGCACTGGGTGTGGTTCATGAAAAGAACAAACATGCAATGACACTAGGTGTGGTTCATGAAATAAACAGACATGCAATGACACTGGTGGATCCTTATATGGTTCATGAAAAGAACATACATGCAATGATACTGGTGGATCCTGATGTGGTTCATGAAAAGAACAGACATGCAATGACACTGGTGGATCCTTATGTGGTTTGTTTAGAAGAACACACATGCAATGACACTGGGTGTGGTTCATGAAAAGAACAGACATGCAATGACAATGGTGCATCCTGATGTGGTTTGTTTAGAGGAACAGACATGCAATGACACCGGTGGATTCATGTGTGGTTCATGAGAAGAACACACATCCAATGACACTGGTAGATCCTTATGTGGTCCATGAAAAGAACAGACATGCAGTGACACCAGGTGTGGTTCATGAAAAGAGTAGACATGCAATGAAACTGGGTGTGGTTCATGAAAAGAACAGACATGCAATAACTCTAGCTGTGGTTCATGAACAGAACACACATGCAATGACACTGGGTGTCATTCATGAAAAGAACAGACATGCAATGACTCTAGATGTGGTTCATGAACAGAACACACATGCAATGACACTAGGTGTGGTTCACGAAAAGAACAGACATGCAATGACACTAGTGGATCCTTATGTATGGTTCATGAAAAGAACAGACATGCAATGACACTGGTGGATCCTTATGTGGTTTGTTTAGAAGAACACACATGCAATGACACTGGGTGTGGTTCATGAAAAGAACAAACACGTAATGACACTGGTGGATCCTTATTTGGTTTGTTTAGAGGAACAGACATGCAATGACACCGTTGGATCCTTATGTGGTCTGTCTAGAGGAACACATGCAATGACACTAGGTGTGATTCATGAAAAGAACAAACATGCAATGACTTGTGTGGTTTGTTTAGAAGAACACACATGCAATGACACTGGCGTGGTTCATGAAAAGAACAGACATGCAATGACACTGGTGGATCCTTATGTGGTTTGTTTAGAAGAACAGACATGCAATGACACCAGTGGATTCATGTGTGGTTCATGAGAAGAACACACATCGAATGACACTGGTAGATCCTTATGTGGTTCATGAAAAGAACAGACATGAAGTGACACCGGGTGTGGTTCATGAAAAGAACAGACATGCAATGACACTGGGTGTGGTTCATGAAAAGAACAGACATGCGATGACTCTAGTTGTGGTTCATGAACAGAACACACATGCAATGACACTAGGTGTGGTTCAAGAAAAAGAACAGACATGCAATGACACTAGTGGATCCTTATGTGGTTTGTTTAGAAGAACACACATGCAATGACACTAGGTGTTGTTCATGAAAAGAACAGACATGCAATGACACTGGTGGATCCTTATGTGGTTTGTTTAGAGGAACAGACATGCAATGACACCGGTGGATCCATGTGTGGTTCATGAGAAGAACACACATCCAATGAGACTGTTGGATCCTTATGTGGGGTGTTTAGAGGAACACACATGCAATGACACTCGGTGTGGTTCATGAAAAGAACAGACAGGCAATGACACTGGTGGATCCTTATGTGGTTCATGAAAAGAACAGACATGCAATGACACCGAGTGTGGTTCATGAAAAGAACAGACATGCAATGACTCTAGCTATGGTTCATGAAAAGAACACACATGTAATGACACTGGGTGTGGTTCATGAAAAGAACAGACATGCAATGACACTGGTGGATCCTTATGCGGTTTGTTTAGAAGAACACACATGCAATGACACTAGGTGTGGTTCATGAAAAGAACAGACATGCAATAACACTGGTGGATCCTTATGTGGTTTGTTTAGAGCAACATACATGCAATGACACCGGTGGATCCACGTGTGGTTCATGAGAAGAACACACATCCAATGACACTGGTAGATCCTTATGTGGTTCATGAAAAGAACAGACATGCAGTGACACCGGGTGTGGTTTATGAAAAGAACAGACATGCAATGACACTAGGTGTGGTTCATGAAAAGAACAGACATGCAATGACTCTAGATGTGGTTAATGAACAGAACACACATGCAATGACACTGGGTGTGGTTCAGCAAAAGAACAGACATGCAATGACACTGGTGGATCCTTATGTGTGGTTCATGAAAAGAACAGACATGCAATGACACTGGTGGATCCTTATGCTATTTGTTTAGAATAACACACATGCAATGACACTGGGTGTGGTTCATGAAAAGAACAGACACGCAATGACACTAGTGGATCCTTATGCGGTATGTTTAGAGGAACAGACATGCAATGACACCGGTGGATCCTTATGTGGTTTGTCTAGAGGAACACACATGCAATGACACCGGATGTGGTTCATGAAAAGAACAGACATGGAATGAGTTATGTGGTTTGTTTAGAAGAACACACATGCAATGACACTGAGTGTGGTTCATGAAAAGAACAGACATGCAATGACACTGGTGGATCCTTATGTGGTTTGTTTAGAGGAACAGACATGCAATGACACCGGTGGATTCATGTGTGGTTCATGAGAAGAACACACATCCAATGACACTGGTAGATCCTTATGTGGTTCATGAAAGAACAGACATGCAGTGACACCAGGTGTGGTTCATGAAAAGAACAGACATGCAATGACACTAGGTGTGGTTCATGAAAAGAACAGACATGCAATGACACTAGTTGTGGTTCATGAACAGAACACACATGCAATGACACTGGGTGTGGTTCATGAAAAGAACAGACGGGCAATGACACTGGTGGATCCTTATGTGGTTTGTTTAGAAGAAAACACATGCAATGACACTAGGTGTGGTTCATGAAAAGAACAGACACGCAATGACACTGGTGGATCCTTATGTCGTTTGTTTAGAGGAACAAACATGCAATGACACCGGTGAATCCACGTGTGGTTCATGAGAAGAACACACATCCAATGACACTGGTAGATCCTTATGTGGTTCATGAAAAGAACAGACATGCAGTGACCCCAGGTGTGGTTCATGAAAAGAATAGACATGCAATGACACTGGTGGATCCTTATGTGGTTTGTTTAGAAGAACACACATGCAATGACACTAGGTGTGGTTCATGAAAAGAACAGACATGCAATGACACTGGTGGATCCTTATGTGGTTTGTTTAGAGGAACAGACATGCAATGACACCGGTGGATCCACGTGAGAATAACGCACATCTAGTAACACTGGTAGATCCTTATGTGGTTCATGAAAAGAACAGACATGCAGTGACACTGGGTGTGGTTCATGAAAAGAACAGACATGCAATGACACTAGGTGTGGTTCATGAAAAGAACAGACATGCAATGACTCTAGTTGTGGTTCATGAAAAGAACACACATGCAATGACACTGGCGTGGTTCATGAAAAGAACAGACATGCAATGACACTGGTGGATCCTTATGTGTGGTTCATGAAAAGAACAGACATGCAATGACACTGGTGGATCCCTATGTGGTTTGTTTAAAAGAACAGACATGCAATGACACTGGGTGTGGTTCATGAAAAGAACAGACATGCAATGACTCTAGCTGTGGTTCATGAAAAGAACACACATGCAATGACACTGAGTGTGGTTCATGAAAACAACAGACATGCAATGACACTGGTGGATCTTTATGTGTGGTTCATGAAAAGAACACACATGAAATGACACCGGTGGATCCACGTGTGGTTCATGAGAAGAACACACATCCAATGACCCTGGTAGATCCTTATGTGGTTCATGAAAAGAACTGACATGTAGTGACACTGGGTGTGGTTCATGAAAAGAACTAACATGCAATGACACCGGTGGATCCATGTGTGGTTCATGAGACGAACACACATCCAATGACACTGGTGGATCCTTATGTGGTTTGTTTAGAGGAACAGACATGCAATGACACCGGTGGATCCTTATGTGGTCTGTCTAGAGGAACACACATGCAATGACACCGGGTGTGGTTCATGAAAAGAACAGACATGCAATGACTTATGTGGTTTGTTTAGAAGAACACACATGCAATGACACTGGGTGTGGTTCATGAAAAGAACAGACATGCAATGACACTGGTGGATCCTTATGCGGTTTGTTTAGAAGAACACACATGCAATGACACTAGGTGTGGTTCATGAAAAGAACAGACATGCAATAACACTGGTGGATCCTTATGTGGTTTGTTTAGAGCAACATACATGCAATGACACCGGTGGATCCACGTGTGGTTCATGAGAAGAACACACATCCAATGACACTGGTAGATCCTTATGTGGTTCATGAAAAGAACAGACATGCAGTGACACCGGGTGTGGTTTATGAAAAGAACAGACATGCAATGACACTAGGTGTGGTTCATAAAAAGAACAGACATGCAATGACTCTAGATGTGGTTAATGAACAGAACACACATGCAATGACACTGGGTGTGGTTCAGCAAAAGAACAGACATGCAATGACACTGGTGGATCCTTATGTGTGGTTCATGAAAAGAACAGACATGCAATGACACTGGTGGATCCTTATGCTATTTGTTTAGAATAACACACATGCAATGACACTGGGTGTGGTTCATGAAAAGAACAGACACGCAATGACACTAGTGGATCCTTATGCGGTATGTTTAGAGGAATAGACATGCAATGACACCGGTGGATCCTTATGTGGTTTGTCTAGAGGAACACACATGCAATGACACCGGATGTGGTTCATGAAAAGAACAGACATGGAATGAGTTATGTGGTTTGTTTAGAAGAACACACATGCAATGACACTGAGTGTGGTTCATGAAAAGAACAGACATGCAATGACACTAGTGGATCCTTATGTGGTTTGTTTAGAGGAACAGACCTGCAATGGCACCGGTGGATTCATGTGTGGTTCATGAGAAGAACACACATCCAATGACACTGGTAGATCCTTATGTGGTTCATGAAAGAACAGACATGCAGTGACACCAGGTGTGGTTCATGAAAAGAACAGACATGCAATGACACTGGGTGTGGTTCATGAAAAGAACAGACATGCAATGACACTAGTTGTGGTTCATGAACAGAACACACATGCAATGACACTGGGTGTGGTTCATGAAAAGAACAGACGGGCAATGACACTGGTGGATCCTTATGTGGTTTGTTTAGAAGAAAACACATGCAATGACACTAGGTGTGGTTCATGAAAAGAACAGACACGCAATGACACTGGTGGATCCTTATGTCGTTTGTTTAGAGGAACAAACATGCAATGACACCGGTGAATCCACGTGTGGTTCATGAGAAGAACACACATCCAATGACACTGGTAGATCCTTATGTGGTTCATGAAAAGAACAGACATGCAGTGACACCAGGTGTGGTTCATGAAAAGAATAGACATGCAATGACACTGGTGGATCCTTATGTGGTTTGTTTAGAAGAACACACATGCAATGACACTAGGTGTGGTTCATGAAAAGAACAGACATGCAATGACACTGGTGGATCCTTATGTGGTTTGTTTAGAGGAACAGACATGCAATGACACCGGTGGATCCACGTGAGAATAACGCACATCTAGTGACACTGGTAGATCCTTATGTGGTTCATGAAAAGAACAGACATGCAGTGACACTGGGTGTGGTTCATGAAAAGAACAGACATGCAATGACACTAGGTGTGGTTCATGAAAAGAACAGACATGCAATGACTCTAGTTGTGGTTCATGAAAAGAACACACATGCAATGACACTGGCGTGGTTCATGAAAAGAACAGACATGCAATGACACTGGTGGATCCTTATGTGTGGTTCATGAAAAGAACAGACATGCAATGACACTGGTGGATCCCTATGTGGTTTGTTTAAAAGAACAGACATGCAATGACACTGGGTGTGGTTCATGAAAAGAACAGACATGCAATGACTCTAGCTGTGGTTCATGAAAAGAACACACATGCAATGACACTGAGTGTGGTTCATGAAAACAACAGACATGCAATGACACTGGTGGATCTTTATGTGTGGTTCATGAAAAGAACACACATGAAATGACACCGGTGGATCCACGTGTGGTTCATGAGAAGAACACACATCCAATGACCCTGGTAGATCCTTATGTGGTTCATGAAAAGAACTGACATGTAGTGACACTGGGTGTGGTTCATGAAAAGAACTGACATGCAATGACACCGGTGGATCCATGTGTGGTTCATGAGACGAACACACATCCAATGACACTGGTGGATCCTTATGTGGTTTGTTTAGAGGAACAGACATGCAATGACACCGGTGGATCCTTATGTGGTCTGTCTAGAGGAACACACATGCAATGACACCGGGTGTGGTTCATGAAAAGAACAGACATGCAATGACTTATGTGGTTTGTTTAGAAGAACACACATGCAATGACACTGGGTGTGGTTCATGAAAAGAACAGACATGCAATGACACTGGTGGATCCTTATGCGGTTTGTTTAGAAGAACACACATGCAATGACACTAGGTGTGGTTCATGAAAAGAACAGACATGCAATAACACTGGTGGATCCTTATGTGGTTTGTTTAGAGCAACATACATGCAATGACACCGGTGGATCCACGTGTGGTTCATGAGAAGAACACACATCCAATGACACTGGTAGATCCTTATGTGGTTCATGAAAAGAACAGACATGCAGTGACACCGGGTGTGGTTTATGAAAAGAACAGACATGCAATGACACTAGGTGTGGTTCATGAAAAGAACAGACATGCAATGACTCTAGATGTGGTTAATGAACAGAACACACATGCAATGACACTGGGTGTGGTTCAGCAAAAGAACAGACATGCAATGACACTGGTGGATCCTTATGTGTGGTTCATGAAAAGAACAGACATGCAATGACACTGGTGGATCCTTATGCTATTTGTTTAGAATAACACACATGCAATGACACTGGGTGTGGTTCATGAAAAGAACAGACACGCAATGACACTAGTGGATCCTTATGCGGTATGTTTAGAGGAATAGACATGCAATGACACCGGTGGATCCTTATGTGGTTTGTCTAGAGGAACACACATGCAATGACACCGGATGTGGTTCATGAAAAGAACAGACATGGAATGAGTTATGTGGTTTGTTTAGAAGAACACACATGCAATGACACTGAGTGTGGTTCATGAAAAGAACAGACATGCAATGACACTGGTGGATCCTTATGTGGTTTGTTTAGAGGAACAGACATGCAATGGCACCGGTGGATTCATGTGTGGTTCATGAGAAGAACACACATCCAATGACACTGGTAGATCCTTATGTGGTTCATGAAAGAACAGACATGCAGTGACACCAGGTGTGGTTCATGAAAAGAACAGACATGCAATGACACTGGGTGTGGTTCATGAAAAGAACAGACATGCAATGACACTAGTTGTGGTTCATGAACAGAACACACATGCAATGACACTGGGTGTGGTTCATGAAAAGAACAGACGGGCAATGACACTGGTGGATCCTTATGTGGTTTGTTTAGAAGAAAACACATGCAATGACACTAGGTGTGGTTCATGAAAAGAACAGACACGCAATGACACTGGTGGATCCTTATGTCGTTTGTTTAGAGGAACAGACATGCAATGACACCGGTGAATCCACGTGTGGTTCATGAGAAGAACACACATCCAATGACACTGGTAGATCCTTATGTGGTTCATGAAAAGAACAGACATGCAGTGACACCAGGTGTGGTTCATGAAAAGAATAGACATGCAATGACACTGGTGGATCCTTATGTGGTTTGTTTAGAAGAACACACATGCAATGACACTAGGTGTGGTTCATGAAAAGAACAGACATGCAATGACACTGGTGGATCCTTATGTGGTTTGTTTAGAGGAACAGACATGCAATGACACCGGTGGATCCACGTGAGAATAACGCACATCTAGTGACACTGGTAGATCCTTATGTGGTTCATGAAAAGAACAGACATGCAGTGACACTGGGTGTGGTTCATGAAAAGAACAGACATGCAATGACACTAGGTGTGGTTCATGAAAAGAACAGACATGCAATGACTCTAGCTGTGGTTCATGAAAAGAACACACATGCAATGACACTGGCGTGGTTCATGAAAAGAACAGACATGCAATGACACTGGTGGATCCTTATGTGTGGTTCATGAAAAGAACAGACATGCAATGACACTGGTGGATCCCTATGTGGTTTGTTTAAAAGAACAGACATGCAATGACACTGGGTGTGGTTCATGAAAAGAACAGACATGCAATGACTCTAGCTGTGGTTCATGAAAAGAACACACATGCAATGACACTGAGTGTGGTTCATGAAAACAACAGACATGCAATGACACTGGTGGATCTTTATGTGTGGTTCATGAAAAGAACACACATGAAATGACACCGGTGGATCCACGTGTGGTTCATGAGAAGAACACACATCCAATGACCCTGGTAGATCCTTATGTGGTTCATGAAAAGAACTGACATGTAGTGACACTGGGTGTGGTTCATGAAAAGAACTGACATGCAATGACACCGGTGGATCCATGTGTGGTTCATGAGACGAACACACATCCAATGACACTGGTGGATCCTTATGTGGTTTGTTTAGAGGAACAGACATGCAATGACACCGGTGGATCCTTATGTGGTCTGTCTAGAGGAACACACATGCAATGACACCGGGTGTGGTTCATGAAAAGAACAGACATGCAATGACTTATGTGGTTTGTTTAGAAGAACACACATGCAATGACACTGGGTGTGGTTCATGAAAAGAACAGACATGCAATGACACTGGTGGATCCTTATGCGGTTTGTTTAGAAGAACACACATGCAATGACACTAGGTGTGGTTCATGAAAAGAACAGACATGCAATAACACTGGTGGATCCTTATGTGGTTTGTTTAGAGCAACATACATGCAATGACACCGGTGGATCCACGTGTGGTTCATGAGAAGAACACACATCCAATGACACTGGTAGATCCTTATGTGGTTCATGAAAAGAACAGACATGCAGTGACACCGGGTGTGGTTTATGAAAAGAACAGACATGCAATGACACTAGGTGTGGTTCATGAAAAGAACAGACATGCAATGACTCTAGATGTGGTTAATGAACAGAACACACATGCAATGACACTGGGTGTGGTTCAGCAAAAGAACAGACATGCAATGACACTGGTGGATCCTTATGTGTGGTTCATGAAAAGAACAGACATGCAATGACACTGGTGGATCCTTATGCTATTTGTTTAGAATAACACACATGCAATGACACTGGGTGTGGTTCATGAAAAGAACAGACACGCAATGACACTAGTGGATCCTTATGCGGTATGTTTAGAGGAATAGACATGCAATGACACCGGTGGATCCTTATGTGGTTTGTCTAGAGGAACACACATGCAATGACACCGGATGTGGTTCATGAAAAGAACAGACATGGAATGAGTTATGTGGTTTGTTTAGAAGAACACACATGCAATGACACTGAGTGTGGTTCATGAAAAGAACAGACATGCAATGACACTGGTGGATCCTTATGTGGTTTGTTTAGAGGAACAGACATGCAATGGCACCGGTGGATTCATGTGTGGTTCATGAGAAGAACACACATCCAATGACACTGGTAGATCCTTATGTGGTTCATGAAAGAACAGACATGCAGTGACACCAGGTGTGGTTCATGAAAAGAACAGACATGCAATGACACTGGGTGTGGTTCATGAAAAGAACAGACATGCAATGACACTAGTTGTGGTTCATGAACAGAACACACATGCAATGACACTGGGTGTGGTTCATGAAAAGAACAGACGGGCAATGACACTGGTGGATCCTTATGTGGTTTGTTTAGAAGAAAACACATGCAATGACACTAGGTGTGGTTCATGAAAAGAACAGACACGCAATGACACTGGTGGATCCTTATGTCGTTTGTTTAGAGGAACAGACATGCAATGACACCGGTGAATCCACGTGTGGTTCATGAGAAGAACACACATCCAATGACACTGGTAGATCCTTATGTGGTTCATGAAAAGAACAGACATGCAGTGACACCAGGTGTGGTTCATGAAAAGAATAGACATGCAATGACACTGGTGGATCCTTATGTGGTTTGTTTAGAAGAACACACATGCAATGACACTAGGTGTGGTTCATGAAAAGAACAGACATGCAATGACACTGGTGGATCCTTATGTGGTTTGTTTAGAGGAACAGACATGCAATGACACCGGTGGATCCACGTGAGAATAACGCACATCTAGTGACACTGGTAGATCCTTATGTGGTTCATGAAAAGAACAGACATGCAGTGACACTGGGTGTGGTTCATGAAAAGAACAGACATGCAATGACACTAGGTGTGGTTCATGAAAAGAACAGACATGCAATGACTCTAGCTGTGGTTCATGAAAAGAACACACATGCAATGACACTGGCGTGGTTCATGAAAAGAACAGACATGCAATGACACTGGTGGATCCTTATGTGTGGTTCATGAAAAGAACAGACATGCAATGACACTGGTGGATCCCTATGTGGTTTGTTTAAAAGAACAGACATGCAATGACACTGGGTGTGGTTCATGAAAAGAACAGACATGCAATGACTCTAGCTGTGGTTCATGAAAAGAACACACATGCAATGACACTGAGTGTGGTTCATGAAAACAACAGACATGCAATGACACTGGTGGATCTTTATGTGTGGTTCATGAAAAGAACACACATGAAATGACACCGGTGGATCCACGTGTGGTTCATGAGAAGAACACACATCCAATGACCCTGGTAGATCCTTATGTGGTTCATGAAAAGAACTGACATGTAGTGACACTGGGTGTGGTTCATGAAAAGAACTAACATGCAATGACACCGGTGGATCCATGTGTGGTTCATGAGACGAACACACATCCAATGACACTGGTGGATCCTTATGTGGTTTGTTTAGAGGAACAGACATGCAATGACACCGGTGGATCCTTATGTGGTTTGTCTAGAGGAATACACATGCAATGACACCGGGTGTGGTTCATGAAAAGAACAGACATGCAATGACTTATGTGGTTTGTTTAGAAGAACACACATGCAATGACACTGGGTGTGGTTCATGAAAAGAACAGACATGCAATGACACTGGTGGATCCTTATGCGGTTTGTTTAGAAGAACACACATGTAATGACACTAGGTGTGGTTCATGAAAAGAACAGACATGCAATAACACTGGTGGATCCTTATGTGGTTTGTTTAGAGCAACATACATGCAGTGACACCGGTGGATCCACGTGTGGTTCATGAGAAGAACACACATCCAATGACACTGGTAGATCCTTATGTGGTTCATGAAAAGAACAGACATGCAGTGACACCGGGTGTGGTTTATGAAAAGAACAGACATGCAATGACACTAGGTGTGGTTCATGAAAAGAACAGACATGCAATGACTCTAGATGTGGTTAATGAACAGAACACACATGCAATGACACTGGGTGTGGTTCAGCAAAAGAACAGACATGCAATGACACTGGTGGATCCTTATGTGTGGTTCATGAAAAGAACAGACATGCAATGACACTGGTGGATCCTTATGCTATTTGTTTAGAATAACACACATGCAATGACACTGGGTGTGATTCATGAAAAGAACAGACACGCAATGACACTAGTGGATCCTTATGCGGTATGTTTAGAGGAACAGACATGCAATGACACCGGTGGATCCTTATGTGGTTTGTCTAGAGGAACACACATGCAATGACACCGGATGTGGTTCATGAAAAGAACAGACATGGAATGAGTTATGTGGTTTGTTTAGAAGAACACACATGCAATGACACTGAGTGTGGTTCATGAAAAGAACAGACATGCAATGACACTGGTGGATCCTTATGTGGTTTGTTTAGAGGAACAGACATGCAATGACACCGGTGGATTCATGTGTGGTTCATGAGAAGAACACACATCCAATGACACTGGTAGATCCTTATGTGGTTCATGAAAAGAAAAGACATGCAGTGACACCAGGTGTGGTTCATGAAAAGAACAGACATGCAATGACATTGGGTGTGGTTCATGAAAAGAACAGACATGCAATGACACTAGTTGTGGTTCATGAACAGAACACACATGCAATGACATTGGGTGTGGTTCATGAAAAGAACAGACGGGCAATGACACTGGTGGATCCTTATGTGGTTTGTTTAGAAGAAAACACATGCAATGACACTAGGTGTGGTTCATGAAAAGAACAGACACGCAATGACACTGGTGGATCCTTATGTCGTTTGTTTAGAGGAACAGACATGCAATGACACCGGTGAATCCACGTGTGGTTCATGAGAAGAACACACATCCAATGACACTGGTAGATCCTTATGTGGTTCATGAAAAGAACAGACATGCAGTGACACCAGGTGTGGTTCATGAAAAGAATAGACATGCAATGACACTGGTGGATCCTTATGTGGTTTGTTTAGAAGAACACACATGCAATGACACTAGGTGTGGTTCATGAAAAGAACAAACATGCAATGACACCGGTGGATCCACGTGAGAATAACGCACATCTAGTGACACTGGTAGATCCTTATGTGGTTCATGAAAAGAACAGACATGCAGTGACACTGGGTGTGGTTCATGAAAAGAACAGACATGCAATGACACTAGGTGTGGTTCATGAAAAGAACAGACATGCAATGACTCTAGCTGTGGTTCATGAAAAGAACACACATGCAATGACACTGGCGTGGTTCATGAAAAGAACAGACATGCAATGACACTGGTGGATCCTTATGTGTGGTTCATGAAAAGAACAGACATGCAATGACACTGGTGGATCCCTATGTGGTTTGTTTAAAAGAACAGACATGCAATGACACTGGGTGTGGTTCATGAAAAGAACAGACATGCAATGACTCTAGCTGTGGTTCATGAAAAGAACACACATGCAATGACACTGAGTGTGGTTCATGAAAACAACAGACATGCAATGACACTGGTGTATCTTTATGTGTGGTTCATGAAAAGAACACACATGAAATGACACCGGTGGATCCACGTGTGGTTCATGAGAAGAACACACATCCAATGACCCTGGTAGATCCTTATGTGGTTCATGAAAAGAACAGACATGCAATGACACTGGGTGTGGTTCATGAAAAGAACAGACATGCAATGACACTAGTTGTGGTTCATGAACAGAACACACATGCAATGACACTGGGTGTGGTTCATGAAAAGAACAGACGGGCAATGACACTGGTGGATCCTTATGTGGTTTGTTTAGAAGAAAACACATGCAATGACACTAGGTGTGGTTCATGAAAAGAACAGACACGCAATGACACTGGTGGATCCTTATGTCGTTTGTTTAGAGGAACAGACATGCAATGACACCGGTGAATCCACGTGTGGTTCATGAGAAGAACACACATCCAATGACACTGGTAGATCCTTATGTGGTTCATGAAAAGAACAGACATGCAGTGACACCAGGTGTGGTTCATGAAAAGAATAGACATGCAATGACACTGGTGGATCCTTATGTGGTTTGTTTAGAAGAACACACATGCAATGACACTAGGTGTGGTTCATGAAAAGAACAGACATGCAATGACACTGGTGGATCCTTATGTGGTTTGTTTAAAGGAACAGACATGCAATGACACCGGTGGATCCACGTGAGAATAACGCACATCTAGTGACACTGGTAGATCCTTATGTGGTTCATGAAAAGAACAGACATGCAGTGACACTGGGTGTGGTTCATGAAAAGAACAGACATGCAATGACACTAGGTGTGGTTCATGAAAAGAACAGACATGCAATGACTCTAGCTGTGGTTCATGAAAAGAACACACATGCAATGACACTGGCGTGGTTCATGAAAAGAACAGACATGCAATGACACTGGTGGATCCTTATGTGTGGTTCATGAAAAGAACAGACATGCAATGACACTGGTGGATCCCTATGTGGTTTGTTTAAAAGAACAGACATGCAATGACACTGGGTGTGGTTCATGAAAAGAACAGACATGCAATGACTCTAGCTGTGGTTCATGAAAAGAACACACATGCAATGACACTGAGTGTGGTTCATGAAAACAACAGACATGCAATGACACTGGTGGATCTTTATGTGTGGTTCATGAAAAGAACACACATGAAATGACACCGGTGGATCCACGTGTGGTTCATGAGAAGAACACACATCCAATGACCCTGGTAGATCCTTATGTGGTTCATGAAAAGAACTGACATGTAGTGACACTGGGTGTGGTTCATGAAAAGAACTAACATGCAATGACACCGGTGGATCCATGTGTGGTTCATGAGACGAACACACATCCAATGACACTGGTGGATCCTTATGTGGTTTGTTTAGAGGAACAGACATGCAATGACACCGGTGGATCCTTATGTGGTCTGTCTAGAGGAACACACATGCAATGACACCGGGTGTGGTTCATGAAAAGAACAGACATGCAATGACTTATGTGGTTTGTTTAGAAGAACACACATGCAATGACACTGGGTGTGGTTCATGAAAAGAACAGACATGCAATGACACTGGTGGATCCTTATGCGGTTTGTTTAGAAGAACACACATGTAATGACACTAGGTGTGGTTCATGAAAAGAACAGACATGCAATAACACTGGTGGATCCTTATGTGGTTTGTTTAGAGCAACATACATGCAATGACACCGGTGGATCCACGTGTGGTTCATGAGAAGAACACACATCCAATGACACTGGTAGATCCTTATGTGGTTCATGAAAAGAACAGACATGCAGTGACACCGGGTGTGGTTTATGAAAAGAACAGACATGCAATGACACTAGGTGTGGTTCATGAAAAGAACAGACATGCAATGACTCTAGATGTGGTTAATGAACAGAACACACATGCAATGACACTGGGTGTGGTTCAGCAAAAGAACAGACATGCAATGACACTGGTGGATCCTTATGTGTGGTTCATGAAAATAACAGACATGCAATGACACTGGTGGATCCTTATTCTATTTGTTTAGAATAACACACATGCAATGACACTGGGTGTGATTCATGAAAAGAACAGACACGCAATGACACTAGTGGATCCTTATGCGGTATGTTTAGAGGAACAGACATGCAATGACACCGGTGGATCCTTATGTGGTTTGTCTAGAGGAACACACATGCAATGACACTAGATGTGGTTCATGAAAAGAACAGACATGGAATGAGTTATGTGGTTTGTTTAGAAGAACACACATGCAATGACACTGAGTGTGGTTCATGAAAAGAACAGACATGCAATGACACTGGTGGATCCTTATGTGGTTTGTTTAGAGGAACAGACATGCAATGACACCGGTGGATTCATGTGTGGTTCATGAGAAGAACACACATCCAATGACACTGGTAGATCCTTATGTGGTTCATGAAAAGAAAAGACATGCAGTGACACCAGGTGTGGTTCATGAAAAGAACAGACATGCAATGACATTGGGTGTGGTTCATGAAAAGAACAGACATGCAATGACACTAGTTGTGGTTCATGAACAGAACACACATGCAATGACATTGGGTGTGGTTCATGAAAAGAACAGACGGGCAATGACACTGGTGGATCCTTATGTGGTTTGTTTAGAAGAAAACACATGCAATGACACTAGGTGTGGTTCATGAAAAGAACAAACATGCAATGACACTGGTGGATCCTTATGTCGTTTGTTTAGAGGAACAAACATGCAATGACATCGGTGAATCCACGTGTGGTTCATGAGAAGAACACACATCCAATGACACTGGTAGATCCTTATGTGGTTCATGAAAAGAACAGACATGCAGTGACACCAGGTGTGGTTCATGAAAAGAATAGACATGCAATGACACTGGTGGATCCTTATGTGGTTTGTTTAGAAGAACACACATGCAATGACACTAGGTGTGGTTCATGAAAAGAACAAACATGCAATGACACCGGTGGATCCACGTGAGAATAACGCACATCTAGTGACACTGGTAGATCCTTATGTGGTTCATGAAAAGAACAGACATGCAGTGACACTGGGTGTGGTTCATGAAAAGAACAGACATGCAATGACACTAGGTGTGGTTCATGAAAAGAACAGACATGCAATGACTCTAGCTGTGGTTCATGAAAAGAACACACATGCAATGACACTGGCGTGGTTCATGAAAAGAACAGACATGCAATGACACTGGTGGATCCTTATGTGTGGTTCATGAAAAGAACAGACATGCAATGACACTGGTGGATCCCTATGTGGTTTGTTTAAAAGAACAGACATGCAATGACACTGGGTGTGGTTCATGAAAAGAACAGACATGCAATGACTCTAGCTGTGGTTCATGAAAAGAACACACATGCAATGACACTGAGTGTGGTTCATGAAAACAACAGACATGCAATGACACTGGTGGATCTTTATGTGTGGTTCATGAAAAGAACACACATGAAATGACACCGGTGGATCCACGTGTGGTTCATGAGAAGAACACACATCCAATGACCCTGGTAGATCCTTATGTGGTTCATGAAAAGAACTGACATGTAGTGACACTGGGTGTGGTTCATGAAAAGAACTGACATGCAATGACACCGGTGGATCCATGTGTGGTTCATGAGACGAACACACATCCAATGACACTGGTGGATCATTATGTGGTTTGTTTAGAGGAACAGACATGCAATGACACCGGTGGATCCTTATGTGGTTTGTCTAGAGGAATACACATGCAATGACACCGGGTGTGGTTCATGAAAAGAACAGACATGCAATGACTTATGTGGTTTGTTTAGAAGAACACACATGCAATGACACTGGGTGTGGTTCATGAAAAGAACAGACGGGCAATGACACTGGTGGATCCTTATGTGGTTTGTTTAGAAGAAAACATATGCAATGACACTAGGTGTGGTTCATGAAAAGAACAGACACACAATGACACTGGTGGATCCTTATGTGGTTTGTTTAGAGGAACAGACATGCAATGACACCGGTGAATCCACGTGTGGTTCATGAGAAGAACACACATCCAATGACACTGGTAGATCCTTATGTGGTTCATGAAAAGAACAGACATGCAGTGACACCAGGTGTGGTTCATGAAAAGAATAGACATGCAATGACACTGGTGGATCCTTATGTGGTTTGTTTAGAAGAACACACATGCAATGACACTAGGTGTGGTTCATGGAAAGAACAGACATGCAATGACACTGGTGGATCCTTATGTGGTTTGTTTAGAGGAATAGACATGCAATGACAACGGTGGATCCACGTGTGGTTCATGAGAATAACACACATCCAGTGACACTGGTAGATCCTTATGTGGTTCATGAAAAGAACAGACATGCAGTGACACTGGGTGTGGTTCATGAAAAGAACAGACATGCAATGACACTAGGTGTGGTTCATGAAAAGAACAGACATGCAATGACTCTAGCTGTGGTTCATGAAAAGAACACACATGCAATGACACTGGCGTGGTTCATGAAAAGAACAGACATGCAATGACACTGGTGGATCCTTATGTGTGGTTCATGAAAAGAACAGACATGGAATGACACTGGTAGATCCCTATGTGGTTTGTTTAAAAGAACAGACATGCAATGACACTGGGTGTGGTTCATGAAAAGAACAGACATGCAATGACTCTAGCTGTGGTTCTTGAAAAGAACACACATGCAATGACACTGAGTGTGGTTCATGAAAAGAACAGACATGCAATGACACTGGTGGATCTTTATGTGTGGTTCATGAAAAGAACAGATATGCAATGACATCGGTGGATCCATGTGTGGTTCATGATAAGAACACATATCCAATGACCCTAGTAGATCCTTATGTGGTTCATGAAAAGAACTGACATGCAGTGACACTGGTGTGGTTCATGAAAAGAACTGACATGCAATGACACCGGTGGATCCATGTGTGGTTCATGAGAAGAACACACATCCAATGACACTGGTGGATCCTTATGTGGTTTGTTTAGAGGAACAGACATGCAATGACACCGGTGGATCCTTATGTGGTCTGTCTAGAGGAACACACATGCAATGACACCGGGTGTGGTTCATGAAAAGAACATACATGCAATGACTTATGTGGTTTGTTTAGAAGAACACACATGCAATGATACTGGGTGTGGTTCATGAAAAGAACAGACAAGCAATGACACTGGTGGATCCTTATGTGGTTTGTTTAGAAGAACACACATGCAATGACACTGGGTGTGGTTCATGAAAAGAACAGACACGCAATGACAGTGGTGGATCCTTATGTGTTTTTTTAGAGGAATAGACATGCAATCACACAGGTGGATCCATGTGTAGTTTCTGAGAAGAACACACATCCAATGAACTCTAGTGGATCTATCTTGGCATAATTTGATGTATTCCACGATGTATTTCATTGTACAAGACACTTTCCATTTTTATACTACTCAGTTTTGCCCTTGGTTTTATGTGGTACTACTTAGTTTTGGCCCCCCTCTCTATCTTTCGTAGAAGCCCAAACCTGTGCTCACCCTGTCTGCTACGCCCTGATTGGTTGTCACAGTTGTCACGCGGATCGTGCGCACCAACCATTGATTCTGTGCGATCCAATGATGATAGTTGCACACGTCGTTCCCTTCACAGTACAGCGTGAGACATCACGAATGTCTCCCTCCGCGAGACTTCTACAGGAAGGAACACGATGCCGTCCATGGAAAAATTCGTCGAGAGGTCATATCAAGTTTAATCAAGTCTAAAAAGCCTACCACTGCTACTATAACTCTTGCACAGGGCAACGGGGTCATCGAGTGCACGGTTGTCGACGGGACGCTGCAATTTATTGCCACTTGATTTTAATCACACATATCCCATTTTTACGCAGTGCTCTCAATCTCACTTCCAACTGGGCTCTACCGCTAGTAAATTCCATGAGTCAAGGGCCCTTCTTGAGTAGATCTAATGTTGCTAGAAATTAGTTCCGCGCCACTTGCATGCAGTGGAATCGAGGTCTGCCATGAGCGTGTTTTCAATGAAGCTCTAAAGTGGAGATCGTGGCTATTTCAAAAAAAGGGAACCGAAAAAAAGGCTAGAGATCGTGGTAGCCCCCGTCCCCCGCCCACCAAACGTGTCCACTCGAGGACTACGAACGGTCTGGTCACAAAACCCCAATCCGTCTAGTCACAAAACCCCAATCCGTCTAGTCACAAAACCCCAATCTGCTCATCTGCCATCTAGTTGAGTTTGCTAGTTGAGTGTTGATTTCGATACACAGCAGGCCTATAACATTACATTTCTATTCCTTACTAATCCTAATGATTCAATTTTGCCCCAAAATAGTGCAAGGGCATCTGATGGTGTAGTTTTCTTAGGGATGGTTAGTGAACATGAGGCAGCAATGCACATAAACAATATAGGCTATGCTATTGGTATTTTGGTACTCCGACTCCATCGCTGAAAAAAATGAGGCCCTAATTTTTATCTCATATGGAACCTAAATATATAATCTTTGTATTGTTTCTGATCTATGAATGCGTTGTATGATGCATTTGTATATCCCTGAATATTGTTTTGTACGATTACATTTCAATTTCTTATTGTGGCCAATGATTCAAATTTGCCCCAAAGAGAGGCAGACACATTCGTGTCAAAAATTTTCAGGGATGAGTGAGCAAACCTGGGGCCATGTACAAGATCAATATAAGCTGTGCAATTGTTACTTGGTTCGCTTACGCCATCTCTGTAGAAACTTATGAGGCTGCAATCTTTATTCTACATTCATATAACTATGATATTTGAATTATCCATTCCATGCATTCATAGTGTATAAGAATTACATTTTAGTTTGTCACCGATGCCGATGATTGAAATTTGCCCCAAAAGAGTTCAAGGGGAGACACATATGATGGTGTCGTGTTTTAAGGATGGGTTGGTGAACCTAAGGCAGCAATCCACACAAACAATGTAGGTTGTGTTGTTGGTACTTTGGTTCTCCAACTCCATCTCTGAAACAAATTATGAGGCCCTTGATTTATTCTCATATGGAACTACATATATAATCCTTGAATTGTTTCTGATCTTTTAATGATTGGTATGATGCATATGTATATGAATGGTTTTGATCATAAGTATTTTTAACATGCACCTGAAGATTAATTGTTTGGTTTTTTATTTATAATTATAATATTGAGGCTTGTTTTTGTACCTGACTATGTATATCCCTGAATATTGTTTTGTACGGTTACATTTCAATTTCTTATTATGGCCAATGATTCAAATTTGCCCCAAAGAGAGGCAGACACATTGGTGTCAGATTTTGTCAGGGATGAGTGAGCAAACCTGGGACCATGTACAAGAACAATATAAGTTGTTCAATTGTTACTTGGTTCGCTCACGCCATCCCTGAATAAACTTATGAGGCCGCAATCTTTATTCTACATTCAAAGAACTATGATATTCGAATTATCTATTCCGTGCATTCATAGTGTATAAGAATTACATTTTAGTTTGTCACCGAGACTGATGATTGAAATTTTCCCCAAAAGAGTTCAAGGGGAGACATGTATGATGGTGTCGTGTTTTAGGGATGGGTTGGTGAACCTGAGGCAGCAATGCGCACAAACAATATAGGTTGTGTTGTTGGTACTTTGGTACTCCAACTCCATCTCTGAAACAAATTATGAGGCCCTTGATTTATTCTCATATGGAACTACATATATGATCCTTGAATTGTTTCTGATCTTTTAATGATTGGTATGATGCATATGTATATGAATGGTTTTGATCATAAGTATTTTTAACATGTACCTGAAGATTAATTGTTTTGTTTTTTATTTATAATTACAATATTTAGGCTTGTTTTTGTACCTGACTATGTATATCCCTGAATAATGTTTTGTATGATTACATTTCAATTTCTTATTGTGGCCAATGATTCAAATTTGCCCCAAAAGAGAGGCAGACACATTGGTGTCAGATTTTTTCAGGGACGAGTTAGTGAACCTAGGGTGATGTACAAGAACAATATAGGTTGTGCAATTATTACTTGGTTCACTTACGCCGTCCCTGTAGAAACTTATGAGGCCTTAATCTTTATTCTACATTCATAGAACTATGATATTCGAATTACCTGTTCCATGCATTCGGTGTATAAGAATTACATTTTAGTTTGTCATCGAGGCCGGTGATTGAAATTTGCTCCAAAAGAGTTCAAGGGGAGACACATATGACGGTGTCATGTTTTAGGGATGGGTTGGTGAACCTGAGGCAGCAATGCACACAAACAATATAGGTTATGTTGTTGGTACTTTGGTTCGCCAACTCCATCTCCGAAACAAATTATGAGGCCCTAGATTTATTCTCATATGGAACTACATATATGATCCTTGAATTGTTTCTGATCTTTTAATGATTGGTATGATGCATATGTATATGAATGGTTTTGATCATAAGTATTTTTAACATGCACCTGAAGATTAATTGTTTGGTTTTTTATTTATAATTACAATATTTAGGCTTGTTTTTGTACTTGACTATGTATATCTCTGAATAATGTTTTGTACGATTACATTTCAATTTCTTATTGTGGCCAATGATTCAAATTTTCCCAAAAGAGAGGCAGACACATTGGTGTTAGATTTTTTCAGGGATGAGTTAGTGAACCTGGGGCGATGTACAACAACATTACAGGTTGTGCAATTGTTACTTGGTTCGCTAACTCCATCCCTGAAGAAACTTATGAGGCCCCTAGATTTATCCTACATTCACTCTGATGCAATTATTTGTCATTGTGTTGAGATGAAATGATATATGAACCGATCAAACTATTGCTGAGATGCTTTATCTTTGATATCCACGGATATATTGTCTTACATATACATGTTGTCAATTCTTGAGTTGTAATACAATTCAATCATATGTATGAGTTCTAAGTTATGTTCTTAAAAATCAATAGGAGGATGATGATGAAGTGGATGATAGTGATGACCCACAAGTATAGGGGGTGTATCGCAGTATTTTCGAGGGAAGTGAAACCCAATTTATTGATTCGACACAAGGTGAGCCAAAGAATATTTATAAGCCTTAACAACTGAGTTGTCAGTTCAGCTGCACCTGGAAACAATCTTGCTCACAGCAGTTTATCAGTAGCAACAGTTTTGTAGTAGGAATAACAAAGTAGCAGCAGTAGTAAAGCAAAGACAGTAGTAACAAAAGCAGTAAACAGTGGGATTCAAGTGCGGTAGGCATAGGGATGGATGGACGGGCGTTGCATGGACAAGACAATTCACATAGCAATCAGAACATAGGGCAATTGCAGATAAATAAGATAAAGCATCCAAGTACTAGATAATCCTAGGCATGTGTTCCATATATAGTCATACGTGCTCGCAATGATATTTTCACAACATCTTTTGTCCTGCCAACCCGTTTGCAGCGGGCCTCTAGGGAACTACCGGCAATTAAGGTGCTCCTTTTAATAGAGCACCGGAGCAAAGCATTAACACTCCGTGAACACATGTGATCCTCACATCAAAGCCATTCCCTTCCGGTTATCCCGATTTCTGTCACTTCGGGGCCATAGGTTCCGGACAACAACATGTGCATACAACTTGCAGATAAGACCAAAAACAATACTATCATAATGAATCAATAACATGTTCAGATCTGAAATCGTGGCACTCGGGCCCTAGTGACAAGCATTAAGCACAACAAGTTGCAACAAAGTCATAAAGCACTAATAAGGCACCATGCCCTAACAATCTGATGCCATTACATGAACGATCTCATCCAATCCCTACCATCCCCATAACCTACAGCGGGGGATTACTTACTCATAGATGGGGGAAACATGGATGGTCGATGGAGAAGCGATGGTGATGATGATGGTGATGATCTCCTCCAATTCCCCGTCCCGGCAGGGTGCCAGAAAGGAGTTTCTGGTGCTGTTTCGTGGAATCTGGTGGTGGCGGCGGAGCGGAACTCCTTCTGGAAAAACGTCGAACCCCCCGAAGTTTTTAGGTCAGAAGGCTCCTTATAGGCGAAGAGAGAGGCCGAGGGGGTGCCTGGGGGGGGGCACACCACCCCCTGGCATGGCCTGGCATGGCCTGGCCTGGCCCGCGCCACCAGGTGGTGTGGCCACCCCTGGCTCGTCTCCGTCTCGTATTCTGGCTCCTAGAGTCTTCGGGTGAAATAGAATTTTTGACATATTTTCCCGGATTTTTCCTGATAGTTGGTTTTCTGCACAAAAAGTAGACACCAAGGCAATTCTGCTGAAAACAGCATCAGTCTGCATCAGTTGTATCCAAATCACACAAGTATAGAGGAGAAACAATAGCAAAAGTGTCCGGGAAAGTAGATATGTTTTCGACGTATCAACCCCCCCCAAGCTTAGCTTATTGCTTGTCCTCAAGCAATTCAGTTGAAAACTGAGTGCGATAAAAGAAATTCACGAACACATTTGCTTCATAAGATGTAAATATTCTCAGCAATGCGATCAACTACTTAAACAGTTCATAATAAAGAGTATGCAACTGAGTCTACTTAATAGTCATTGCAAGCTATGAAGAGATTCCAACTCAAGAATAATAAGTAGCATGAGGCACAAACATAAGCAACATTACAATGTTCATAGAAAGGTATGATAGAGTGGTATCTCGCTTGCCTTTGATTATGAATATCAAGGCACCTATGAAGTTCAAGTGATGACTAGAAATAAAGATATCAAGGATACAAGCATCAAAGTCATAACACAAATAATCAAGTAATGGAACAAACACAAAGAATGACAACTATGCTCTCAAGAAGGTGCTCAGAGAATAAATGGAGACTCAACAAGAAAAGGTTTTAAATAATTTGAAAGGCTTCCAAATGCTGAAAGTATGGTACTCGTTAGCTTTGATCTCTCATTGCCCTATCATAAGCATCTTTAATGTGGTTAAGGTGAAAGTGACACAACTAAGAGGATATGCTTGACAAGTTATAAATTGAAGTCTCAAGCCCCTTACTTACGAAGACCGATCCTCATGCTACTCACTTCAGTCACAAGTAAGCTCTTGTCATTGTAAGTATATACGTATCATAGAGAACCGCCAACGGGGTACCCCTTGCACATGACACAGGAGCTATCCCATAATCAAAATAACAAGGCAAGCAGACAATGAGCATCTCGGCAATCTTTTTATTTACTATGTGCATAGATTTTTATTGAGGATGCTTCATAGAATGCTCATTATGGTTATGCTGCAAGTTTCCACCATGATTAGGCATGGCTTAGGCTAGCGGCCCAGGCGTTTCTCTAACATACATACAAACTCCATAATCTTACAAGTTCCACTTTTATTTCACACCGCTGGGATCCATAAGCAAAAGAACATGATATCAACTAGGTACAAAGTACCTATGAAGCATTGAAAGTGGTCCCCATGATACATGGTTCTGCTAACTTCAACTCATAAAGCGCAAGCATATGCGCAACAAAGAAGGACGCAATGGTTCAGGTTTATTAAGTGCAAGAAAATAAAGTGTGCCATCAAGTTCGTGAGAGCTTTACTAACTAACTTTCTCATAACAAGCAAACATTTTATTCGTAAGAAAATAAGGCATATTGAATATGCACGGAGGTAGAAGATGATGCTAATGGGTAGGTATGGTGGACACTTTGGAAATATTTGGTTTAGGGAGTTGGGAACTTGAGTAAAACATACTCAGTGAAAGTGAAGGCTAGCAATAGTAAGGGAGCGACAAACGAGAGAGCAATAGCTATCATTATCATGCTTGCAACAAAACAGGACTACTCATGGCATGAAAGTGATTGAAGATCCTCAAGGAAAAATAATTCATCAAGGCTTAACTAATTATCACAGTCATGTGCATGCGTGAGCATGTGCCAAGTCAATTCAAATGAAACATTCAGAGGAGGATACCACGGTGTCATACCAATTTATGAATAGAGCAATGCAAGCAAACATTCATAAGACATGCTACAAACTATTTAGTGAGCTGGAGTTCATAAGAAATCAAGAACTACTAAGCATCCAAAGAAAACATACACTCTACATGAACGGACTAGGCAAGCTCACAATGATGAGTATATGTACAAAATGAAAACAAATAGAGTTAGTTACCAGCCTCTTACCATGCCTCAAGTTGTCATTGATCCCCATTATTGCTCTTCACTTGCGTGGCTTGAATAATAATATGAAACCAATATCCACTGAGAACTGCTGAACCCTGTAGCAAACTCACAAAACCAAAGAAGAATGACAAATATTTTTGGTGTTTTCGATTTTTAAACAAGAGCCAAAAGGGAAAAACAAGCAAAGCAAAATCTTTTTGGGTTTTTCAAATAGGTCAAACAAAGCAAAAAGGGAAAAGCAAACCAAGGCAAAAAGAAGAAGCAAACCAAAGAGAAACAATAGAAATATTTTTGGTCTTTTTGTGTTTTTAGAAAGCAAAAGCAAAGAAGAACGAGAACTAAAAAGAGAACGAAAACATGAATATACAAAGTACCGACGCAATATGATATGGAGATGAGTGTGGTGTCGGTGTACCTCCCCCCAAGCTTAGGCTTTTGGCCTAAGTGGGTATCAATCCCAAGCTGGCCAGGATGAAGTGTCACCCCACGGTAAATCTCCAACAAATCAGCGGGTCGCCCTTGAATTTTCTTCACGGTCCCTATCATGCGCACACCTACAATACTGCAAAATCTCTCCAAAGGCATGGTGAAGGGCAGATCATAGATTTTAAAAGAGACAGTAGACTGATAGGGTGTGTTAGTAAACGTGAAGCTCTCAACAAAAGTTTTGGTGAGTATAGCGTATTGCGCACTCTCATCTTGCATATATGAGGTAAAACCAACCCTTTCAATCAATAGCAAGAAATCATCAAGAATACCTGCAGCTTGTAAGAAAGTAAAACAAGGAAAAGAGGATGGGTGAGCATCCCCATCATCCCTTTCACTACCAATACGAGTTGCAATGAGATCTTCATTGTATGATGGCCTAGCTTGAGAGGCTGTCCTCGAGGGCCTCGACCTCCTAGGTTCATCACTCTCAAATATCTCTCCAAAAGTATGGTTGTTCATGCTTGGTATTCTGAAATTTAAACACCTATTAAACAAGTGATTGCAAAGTAAATATAATGAAGGATTCTACTCATAGGGACTTGCAAGAGGCCTAAACATGCATCAAAACTATATCTCTAAGCATCAAACAAGCTTACAAGCTCTCATAACCAGTCACCTACAGCAGCAAAATACTCAATATATAATCCACTAAACACAAATCTACTTGGACAAAGGGAGTCACATACCAGGGAACAAATGCTCCAAATTTCAGCAAGAAAGATGGGCTGAGCAAGGAGATCGAAAAAATCGAGAGCAAGCACAACAATAACGCGATTTTGAGCAATGAACTGGAGCTTACTCGGGAGAGAGAAGAAAGTGGCAGGTGAGAGAGTTAGTGGGGGGCCAGGGGTGGCCCACACCAGGGCATGGCGCCACCCAAGGCTGGCCGCGCCACCATGTGGTGTGCCTGCCTGGTGGGCCCCCTGGTACCTCCCAGGTACTCCTCTTCCCCTTTTTTCACGTAAAAATTTAATCTGAATTTTCTGGAATTTTTCGAGACACTTTATTTTTGGGCATTTTTCAGAAATAGAAGAATGATTTTTCTGACAGACATATTTTTTTCTTTTGGAAACATGATGCAAGGACAAAACAAGGCTAGAACTACAGAAGTTCTAACATGCAAGCAACTAACAACAAAAAGAAAACTAAACTAAAGCAAAAACTAAAATGCAAAGGATAGAAATAAACAGAGATAATCATAATGAAAACATTGTTTTGTTCAATGCAATCCTTTTGTTAACAAGGTTGATCAAGTTTTGCTACCAAAACAATTGCATATGAGACAAAACTTTGTACTCCACTAATGATTATGTTACCTCAACCTTGATAGCAATGGTCCCAATCATAATAGTTTCAAATTTTTCTCTTGGTATGGGACAATATATTTCTCCAACTTGAATGCCTTCAACATGTTCAATTGAATTCAAACCATAAGTCCTTTCAATCTTCTTGAGGAAATAGACAGTATGTTCCTTGTCATTAACATTGAAGGTCACCTTTCCTTGATTACAATTAATAACAGCTCCTGCAGTATTAAGAAAAGGTCTCCCAAGAATAATAGACATATTATCATCTTTGGGCATTTCAAGCACAACAAAATCAGTTAATATCAAGCAATTGTGAGCCACCTGAACAGGTACATCCTCACATATACCCACAGGAATAGTGGTAGATTTATCAGCCATTTGCAAAGATATATCAGTTGGTATTAATTTTTCAAGTTGAAGCCTCTTATAGAGAGAGAAAGGCATAACACTAACTCCAGCTCCCAAATCACACAAAGCAGTTCTAACATAACTGTTCTTAATAGAGCAAGGGATAGTTGGAATCCCTGGGTCTCCAAGTTTCTTAGGAACCTTACCATTGAAGGAATAATTAGCAAGCAAAGTAGAAATTTCTTCATTAGGGATCTTCCTTTTATTCGAGACAATGTCCTTCATATACTTTGAGTAAGTAGGCAATTTAATAGCATCAGTCAAATGAATTTGCAAGAATAAAGGCTTCATCCACTCACAAAACTTATTATAGTGTTCATCTTCCTTTGACTTGTGTTTCTTATCAGGGAAAGACATAGGTTTTTGGACCCAAGGTTCTCTTTCACTACCATGTTTCTTAGCAATAAAATCTTCTTTGGTGTATTTAGTATTCTTAGTGTGGTTTTCAGGTTCTTCTTCAACTTTTTCTTCATTAGGAACAACATTTTCTTCATTGCCACTTTCAGTTTCAGCATCAGAGATAGATATACTATTAGGATCTATAGCAGGTTCAGAGGGTTATACAACAGTTTTATGTTTCTTTTTCCTTTTCTTACGAGTAGAACCACTATTTTCAGCTTGTTGAGAATCCTTCTCAATTCTTTTCGGATGCCCCTCGGGATATAGAGGATCCTGGGTAGCAGGACCACTTATAGTTCTAATTTCATAAGCATGTTTTTCTTTAGCAGCATTAACTAGCAAGTCGTTTTGCACTTTAACGAGTTGATCTATTTGAGTTTGAACCATTTGAAAGTGTTTAACAACCATTTTAACATCATTAGAGGTTCTTTCCACAATATCTTTGAACACAACAACAACTCTAGTGTTTTCCATTAGATGATTTTGCACCCTTTTATTAAAGTTATCTTGCTTAACAATAAAGATATCGAATTCTTCTAAGCATTGACCAGGAGGTTTAGAGTAAGGGATATCACCTTCATCAAAGTGTTGGAGAGAGTGTACCTCAATAGTGGATGAGTAGGGAATAGGCTTACATAATTCTTCTATAGGAGGTAAATTCTTGACATCTGCAGCTTTAATTCCCTTCTCCTTAAGACATTTCTTAGCTTCCTTCATCACTTCATCATTTAATTCAATAAGTCCCCTCTTCTTTGATGTTGGAATAGGCATAGGAATAGATGGTTCAGGTACAATTACTTCGGGTATAGCTTGTTTAGGAGGAGTTTAATCTTCATAATTCTTGCTTATTTTAGCCATTAATTCCTCATCTTCCTTAGGAGTCCTATTCCTGAAAACACAATCAGCACAACTATCTAGGTATGTCCTAGATTCCTCTGTTAGTCCATTATAAAATATATCAAGAAGCTCATTCTTAGGTAATGGACTTCCAGCCTGTGCATGAATCAAAGCACAAAACCTTTCCCAAGATTCAGGCAATACCTCTTTTTCTCCCTGTTTAAAATCAAAAAGTTCCTGCAAAATAGCATGTCTAGCACTGGGAGGAAAATATTTCTGCAGGAAAGTACTAATCAAGCACTCAGGGCTATCAATAGATCCAGGAGGTAAATTACTAAACCAAGTTTTAGCTTCTCCTTTCAGTGAAAAGGGAAATATCTTAGCAACAAAGTAAGTATGCATCTTAATATCATCAGAAAACAAGCCACTCATGGTAGAAAGTTCATTCATATGTGCTACCGCACTTTCATTCTTAGTCCCACAAAAAGGTTCTTTCTCGACAATAGCTATGTAAGATAGATCGAGAGAGAAATCATAATCTTCATCTGTAATGTTTATGGGAGAAGTAGCAAACTTAGCAACAGGAGACAATTTGGGTCTAATAGTACGCCTCTCAAGGAGACTCTTAGCAGTGCTCCTATCATGGGTGTTTTTACATTCTTTAATAAATTCATCAGTCATCTCAACATAACCATCTTCAATATCATAACTCTCACTAGACTCAGGTGAGCTAACAGGTGTGGTAGTGTCTTCATTAGGAGTTTCGGTATTTCCAGCTATAGTTCTAGCAATCGTAGCATCTAGGAAAGGACCTAATGAACCACTCTTATCAAGCACAGTAGAAGCAGCATCATAAGCATCCGAAGTTTCAGATTCAGCAGTAGTAGCAGTGTGTGTAGCATGTATATGTGGTGGTGTAAGGAACTTACTCAAAACAGACGGTGAATCAAGAGCAACAGAGGTGTTCAGAACCGTACCTCTTCTTGTAGTGGATGGTAAAATAGGAACCTTGCCATCACGAGACTTACCCATGATGGATGGATAGCAGCGAACAATAGAGAATCCAACTGAGTTTGATAAATAAATCTATGCTCCCTGGCAACGGCGCCAGAAAATAGTCTTGATGACCCACAAGTATAGGGGGTGTATCGCAGTATTTTCGAGGGAAGTGAAACCCAATTTATTGATTCGACACAAGGGGAGCCAAAGAATATTTATAAGCCTTAACAACTGAGTTGTCAGTTCAGCTGCACCTGGAAACAATCTTGCTCACAGCAGTTTATCAGTAGCAACAGTTTTGTAGTAGGAATAATAAAGTAGCAGCAGTAGTAAAGCAAAGACAGTAGTAACAAAAGCAGTAAACAGTGGGATTCGAGTGCGGTAGGCATAGGGATGGATGGACGGGCGTTGCATGGACAAGACAATTCACATAGCAATCAGAACATAGGGCAATTGTAGATAAATAAGATAAAGCATCCAAGTACTAGATAATCCTAGGCATGTGTTCCATATATAGTCATACGTGCTCGCAATGAGATTTGCACAACATCTTTTGTCCTGCCAGCCCGTTTGCAGCGGGGCCTCTAGGGAACTACTGGCAATTAAGGTGCTCCTTTTAATAGAGCACCGGAGCAAAGCATTAACACTCCATGAACACATGTGATCCTCACATCAAAGCCATTCCCTTTCGGTTATCCCGATTTCTGTCACTTCAGGGCCATAGGTTCCGGACAACAACGTGTGTATACAACTTGCAGATAAGACCAAAAAAAATAATATCATAATGAATCAATAACATGTTCATATCTAAAATCATGGCACTCGGGCCCTAGTGACAAGCATTAAGCACAACGAGTCGCAACAAAGTCATAAAGCACTAATAAAAGATACTAGGCACCATGCCCTAACAATATGATGCAATTACATGAACGATCTCATCCAATCCCTACCATCCCCATAACCTACAGCGGGGGGATTACTCACTCATAGATGGGGGAAACATGGATGGTCGATGGAGAAGTGATGGTGATGATGATGGCGATGATCTCCTCCAATTCCCCATCCCGGCAGGGTGCCAGAACGGAGTTTCTGGTGCTGTTTCGTGGAATCTGGTGGTGGCGGCAGAGCGGAACTCCTTCTGGAAAAATGTCAAACCCCCCAAAGTTTTTAGGTCAGAAGGCTCCTTATAGGCGAATAGAGAGGCCGAGGGGGTGCCTGGGGGCCCATACACCCCCTGGCGCGGCCTGGCCTGGCCCGTGCCACCAGGTGGTGTGGCCACCCCCTGGCTCTTCTCTGTCTCGTATTCTGGCTCCTGGAGTCTTCGGGTGAAATAGGATTTTTGACATATTTTCCCGGATTTTTCCTGATAGTTGGTTTTCTGCACAAAAAGTATACACCAAGGCAATTCTGCTGAAAACAACGTCAGTCCGCATTAGTTGTATCCAAATCACACAAGTATAGAGGAGAAACAATAGCAAAAGTGTTCGGGAAAGTAGATACGTTTTGGACGTATCAGATAGCAAGGTATCCAGGGACAACAAGAGCTGCTACGTGCTGAGGCGGTTACGGTGTGGGATAATCTATTTCCACCGTAGGGGAGACTGTTTTGCCCATTCTGTGGCAGAGCAATCAACGTGGACCTCAACAGCATGATCCAGCACGCGGAGGGCGTTGGCAGAGGCGGAGGCAGAAGGCATAGGACGATTACCTTGGTGCGGCACGCAGCCTACGGCAAATTCCTCCAGAAGTATGTCAGGACTAGCATGTATCCCATCGACTAGGCTGTCGATGCCTCCTGCTGATAAACCCCTACCATGCTAGGCGTCTCCGTGTCCCGGCCTCCTGCTGCAGCCCCTGCTTTTATTTTGTTCTAGTTAATTATTACCTGTGTGTGGCATGTAAGACAATATATCTGTGGTGTCTCTGGTGAACCTTCTATATTAATCTACTCCTTTATATGGAGTGCCTTAAAGTTTCTAGTGTTCAATTATATTTACTGATCATGGTCATGCACACTACAAAATATTTCTAGTACTCGATTATATTATAATTGTCAAGAAATACATCAACAAGTTAAATTGGTCGAAATTTTGTATTGAAGTAACTAAATGTATCACACACATAATAAACTAGAAACTAAAATCTAGTTCAAACAAATAATGTATCACCACCACTTGTTGTCGTCCTTGACTTGCTTCCCCTTCAGCCGCTTGATGTTGCCACCGTCCCAAGATCCCTACTCGTCCTGAAACCGCTTTTTCTCCTCCTCGCGCTTCTTCTCCTGGGCTAGCTTGCAACCAGGGCATAGCTCTCTCGCGAAAAACCCCGCCTTAACCTATTTCATGGTAATGAGCTTATTGTACAACTCGTACACCATGTAGGCGTCTCTGGCTGCATACTCGAGGCGCACCTGGCTCATCGGCTTCCACTCCCAGTAGTCGTGATCGAGTCACTTCAATTTCTTCAGTTTTTCATAGGATTTATCGATGATTTCCGCTACCAGATCACCCATGCCATCCTTCACTGGGTATGATTTGATCTTGTACCAATTTTGGATGTCGATGTGGTGCCCCTCTGGGATTTTTATCAATGCACGAGAAAGCATAATTGTGTCATTTGTGATATCCATGCTAGTGAAAGTTATCCCTTTCCTACACAAGAACTCGACCAGAGCCGGACAACGCATCTCAGTTGGTTTACTCCTGCACTTAGATGGTTCTAGGGATGTAAGGGAACAAGGGATGCAGAAGTGGTGATCTCAAATTTAAATTTCACATACCTGCAGAAGTGGTAAACGAGGACCTCCTCATGTATGGCGATTTGCATGACATCGATCTCTTGTGGAGGATTTTTTCGCTTATTTGCACGGGTGTACTCCAAGTCTAGCCCCACAAACCTGTGCTTCTCTTTCTCAAGGAATTGCTCAAACCTGGCGAGAGTTGTCTCCACAGTCACTTCATCATTTGTGTACACCACTGTCAAAGTCGTGGTGCCATGGGTAGGGACCAAGTGGGTCTCTGTTGTGCGTTTCCCATCGTCCATGCCTGCAAGGAAATGGGTGAAAGGAAATTCCTGCAAGGAACTGCCTGTGAGAGGAAGAAGAAGATGGACCGACGGTTCCAGAACATAGGAAGAAGAAGCGCCTAGGAAAAACTGCAGAGGAATGACTGAGGAAGAGGAATGACTGCAGAAGAAATGTGGCAACTGCAACTTTCGGTTCGAGAACTCACCGTGGTTACGTGGAGATCGTGGCAGTGCTGCCGGTTCAACAAGTGGGGCTACTTCCTACGAGAATATGAAATTAGCTGTGCATTTTTCTATGCGAGAAATTGAGAGAAGTCATTTATATTTTGTCTTTCATAATTAAACACAATGAAGTTGGTACAGCCCAAGAGATTTGAACAAAAGAGATTTGCTAGTTTAACATACAACAACACTTACAGGCCCAACATGGCAGAACTTGGAGAGCCCCAGAACTTGAGCTACCACAGAGACCTCAGCAGAGGTGGCAGAATTGGTGCGGGTGCAACCACGGTGACGGCGAGCTCGGATTCTAGAGGAGGAAAACAGAACCGAGCATTGTTGACAAGGTGATAGATCTCACCGGGAACCAATTCTCGTCCCCGACCGTACCATGGGTGCGTCCATGGTGAGGGCGATCTCTGACTCGGGATGGGGAGGAGAGCGGGGCCAAGCAGCTTCGTCACTTCCCAGCTCTGTGCCATGGCCGCGACCACAGATTGCCGCTCCGGGGAAGAAGACGCGTAATGGATGCAGGCGCCAACGCTGCAAGCCTACGGGGAGGAGAGCTGGGCCGAGGAGGTTCGTCCACGTCCCAGCTCTGCGCCATGGCTGCGACGCCCCACAGATTGCCGCCCCGGGGAAGAAGAAGACGTGTAATGGATGCAGGCACCAACGCTGCAAGCCTAATTGACACCTAAGCAACGGGAGCGACATAACGGCGAGAACTGACAGGAGAGGCCCAACTTGACGGCCGTTAGCCTGATTTTTTGTATTGAAACATAAAGTTGAATTCGTGTCGAAAAAGACCCTCTGAGTATTTGGCACACCAACTGTAGTCATCACGGATGATTTCAGGGAACTTGGGTACCACGTTGCCTGGACACCCCAACTTTCGGGCCGCAAAATGATATTCTCCTTTTACAGCTAGTATGAGCTCATCCAACTTAGCATTGAGATCTTCGTTCTCTTGTGGTGAGACAGAGTTCACCTTCTTAGTGTTTGATCTTTCCACATGCCATTGGGCATGGTTGTCTTGCATATTTTCTAGCAACTGCTTTGCTTCGGTAATATGTTTACCCATATATGTTCCTCCAGCTGCAGTATCAAGCATAGACTTAGATACAAGATTAAGAGCATTGTAAAATAAATGGAGGATTAACCAATCTTCCATCCCATGACTATGACAGTTTCTTAGGCATTCTTTTATCCTCTCCCATGCAAGCGCTAGTGGCTCACGCTCTTCCTGTCTAAAGCCAGTAATATTAGATCGAAGTTCAATAGTATTTGCAGGTAGGAAAAATTTAGTCATAAATAAAGAAGTACATCCCACCCATGATGTAATAGTATTTTTAGGCAAAGATAGCAACCATTCTTTAGCTCTTCCTCTTAGAGAGAAAGGAAATAGACGCAATTTGACCGCATTAGGGTCAATGTCTTTTATACGCATCATATCACATATTTGAGTGAAAGTATTTAAGTGCATACCTGCGTCTTCAACAGCAGGGCCTCCAAATTGATTCTGTTGAACCAAACTTAAGTAATGGGGCTTAATTTCATAGTCATCAGCAGCGATTGCTGGCTGAGTTATAGGAGTACACAAATAATCATTATTGGGAGTAAACTCCCCAAGCTTCTTTTCAGCCATACTTCCTATGTTTTGGGGTTTTCTTAGATAAAGAATTATAACGGTAAAAAGCAAGAATTTAAAGACTAACTAATTTTTTGGTTTATCAAATAAAGACTAAAAGCAAACTAACAAAATTAAAAACAAGAATTAAAACTAGCAAGATCCTAATAACCTCACCAGGGTATCTATTGCTTCCCCGGCAACGGCGCCAGAAAAAGGGTTGATACCTTCGATCCGGATTATGGATGTAGTATAGCTTCTTTTTCCCTAGTAGACCTAGGTTATCAAATCCTCAGGAAGCGAATGCGTAGTGAAGTTACTTTAACGGACCTTCGGGAGTTTTAGAATTCCTTTTGTGTTTTCACTGGACCAGTAGTTTGTGTCTTTTGGTTGTTGTTTATGATGGAGAGAGAGGGCCTAGGGTGTTCGGTTTCACCTGTAGTTGTGCAAAAACATCTGATTGAAATAAAAGATAGAAATAAAGCATGCATGTACTTGTTAGAGCATGATAGATTATATGTGGGCAGTGCATCCATAATTGCTATTGCCTCCGCAACTGCTAATAGCAATAACCTACTGGTCTCATCCATAGAAGAAAGAGAACTAATGATATGCATAGTGATGTCACCGTTAATCCCAAGAAAATCCCTCACATACAGCCGTACTACCCCTTCTGTCACTATGGTTCCCAACCTGCAGATCAGTCATCACTCATACTCCCTATACCTGGCTCAACCCTCGGGGTCTTGGGTACCTGACAAGTCCTTGGATTGAGGCAAGAGAGGATACAGTAATCATCATGTCATACAAACTAATACACGATCCCATATATGATAATTCACATGTACAATTGCTACATGGCTAGGCCGAAGCCCTTAGCCCAAGGAGAATTACTCACACATAGAGATGAGATCAACAATCGCAAACATTGTAATAAAAATCATGAGATTGATAGCAATAGTCTTACAATGTCGCCAATCGGAGAAGAGATCTACTATTACAAGTGGTGGAGAATGGATATGGAGATGGAGAAGGGTTTGGAGATCTGGAGGCGGCTGGTGATCTATGGCAGGGACTTATGGATTGTGCGTCTCTTCTGGGCTCTATTTCTCATCGTCCGAGGCTTCTTTATATAGGGGTTCCTTCACGAAAGTTATTCTGTTTGACCTAACGGTGGTGGTGCCAACTATACAACCGGAGCTATACGGTCAGAATTTTTGCTCCGGCCGTATAGTTGGCCGTTATGGCGTCTGCCTCCGATGCAAGGCTTCTGGTTACTTCTAGTAGTTGGAAATCTCGTATATTTGACTTTAATGTAGTGATTCCCTCCTTTAAACAACATTATCTGCGCAGGAAAAATACAAAAGAAAGGATTGCATACCCCTCTGAATATTAGCATTAGTGGCAGGGGTTAGAGAGATATTTCATCAAGAATATGACTAATATCCAGTTTAAATGTGGAGGTAGATGGCTATATTTCAGAGCCATCACCCGGCAGGGCAGAAAAACCCTATTTTCAATGTTTTTGATGTTTCGGGACATATATGAAGTCAAATGGACCTGCACTTTTGGGAATGCCAATATTTATCCATGAGAAGCATCCGGAGCACAAGAATCCCACCAGGAGGGCCAAACGAGCGCCACCCATGCTCGTTTCCTCCTTCGTCATTCGATCGCCTCGATTCGTTCGCCCACGGATTTCTCTTGCCCTAAAAATCCCTATATAAGGACCCCCATGGGGCGTCCTTAGAATAGAAGCCACTAGAGATGAAAAGACCACCAAACAGAGTCAGATCTAGCAAATATTGGAGGGTGAAACTCCGCCGGAGACACCTCCGGGGAGATCTCCACCCTCTCCAACATCTCCAGCATCATCACCATGATGAAGAGGGAGAGTCCACCTCCGGGCTAAGGTTTTGTGGTAGTAGATTGTTCTATTTCTCTCTTGTTCTTCATAGATCTAGTACCATATGAGCTACCCAACATGATTATGGTCATATTTGTAATTCCTATGTGGTGGATCTTTGTTCTATGATTTGATATTTGAGATTGGAATCTATTTTGTGTAAGATGTTTTAATAGAGGCATATCATGCACCTCATTCTTCATTCCTTGTTTTAATCCAACTTGTACGCAAGAACTTGTATGGGGAGAAGTGTGTGTTAGATGGAGTATCATGGTGGTAGAGATTGAATTGTGACACATAATATTCAAGATCTACTTTAGTTTTTACCTTTCTTTTGCTGCCTCACTAGGGATAAAGTGAAATCATATGCTATAGTTATCACGTGACAGTGTGATGACCTTATTAGATCAAGTTAGCATATTTGTATTTCAAACATCACATAATATTGCTTAAAGCTATACTCTGATTTGTTCTTAAATCAAGATTGCATGGAGATTTCACTTTCTTGAGGAGTATAAGTGAGAGATGTATTCCATCTCAATATTAGAATGTGCTGCCCATATTAATTCCTTTTATCAAGCACATATAGAATTTCCATGAATCTTTATCATTGATGAATTGTTTTATGATCACTATAACTTAAAAAGAGAGTACACAAGTGAACCCATGAACCCCGGACCAATTTTTATCATAAGAAACACCTTTCCATTGCATCTACTATCCTTTACATTTTATGGAATTTAATATTTCAAAAATACAAAAATACTTTCCTTACTTGCAATCACTCATAAAAACCCCAAAACAACTTTAACTTCACATATCTCATCTAGTTTGCATTACTTCACTTTAGTTTGTTTATATTTCATTTCATATTACTAATACGAAACCTTGTGCTTGACAACCACTTGGTGCAGTCAGGGACACAAGACAAATTATTTTTCTTACAAATTGTTTGAAGATGAGAAAACAAACATCCTTCCATAACCAATTCCCCGAGAGTTTGATATAAACCCTCGAGTCACCCTTGTGGGGAAAATAAGCTTGCTACAACACTCTGCACTTGGAGTCCCAACAAAAAGTGGCCATGTTTGTTGCCATCAAGACTATTTTCTGGTGCCATTACTGGGGAATTAGCGAAGGTACATCACAACAGCATCCTCATCAAGTTCGAAGAGCAAGGTAACTCCCACGATAACTGCCTATTTTCTGGCACCATCATCTTCATCAACTTGTGTAACAACCCAAGCTTAGGGAGGTTGCACCACTGTGAGCTTTTTCTTCTCCTTTTAGATTTTTAAAGTATTTTATTTTTTCTTGCTTTTTAGTCTTTTTAAATCTTCTTTAGAATAGAAAAACACATAAAAATTAGTATAAACTTTTCATTTGCAAACATGGGAGAAAGAGGAATGAAACTTTTGTGACTACACAAACACTCCTAATGATCAATTCATAGCTAGATCCATTACCACTCCTAAAAATATTGTTGAAAGTTTTGAATTAACTCCTGGTCTTTTAAATCTTATAACTAAAGAACAATTTGGGGGAGTTCTAGTGAAGATGCCTCTATGCATTTGCATGTTTTTTTACAAATTTGTGAAATGCAAAAGTTTAAAAATGTGAAAAATGACATTGTCAAACTTAAAATATTCCCATTTTCACTAAGAGGTAGAGCTAAAGGATGGTTATTATCACTTCTTACTGCTAGCATAAACTCTCGGGATGACCTAAAAGAAGCTTTCATTAAGACATACTACCCACCTATTAAGATCCTACAAAACAGAAATATTATCCTATCATTTATACAAAATGATAATGAACATGTAGCAATGGCTTGGGAGAGAGTTAAAAACATGCTTAGATCTTGCCCATCACATGGAGTAAATGAATGGACCATATTTCATTCTTTTTATAATGGCCTAAACATTATGTCAAGAAGCATTCTAGATTCTGCTGCGAGGTGCATTTATGAGTAAAACTGTGTCTGAAGCTACAACTATTCTAGAAAGCATGCTCCACAACCATAGTCAATGGAATACTGAGAGAGCACCAAACCCATATAAGAAAGTTAACTCCGTTAATAAAATAGACTCCACAGGAAGTAAACTTGATGTCATATTTGCCTACATATCTAAGCAAAATACCGATAATATTCCTCTACAAGAATTAGTAACAAACACAAATGAAAGTGTAGATGTCAACTACATAAGAAACTTTGGTAGTAATGGATATGGGAATATCTATAACTCATATGGTAGGCCACCTTTTGTTCCTAATAAATATGCTACTGGTAATAATGCTCCTAATGATTTAGAAAGCACCATGAGATCCTTTATAGCCACTCAAAAGGAATTTAGCAAGGAATTTATAGCTAAGTTTGAAAGACAATATGCTTTGTTTGAAAGGGTAGATCTCCTAACACAAGAAGTCACATCATTTAAAAATCTTATTCAAGCTCAAAAGAACCATGAGGAAACAATCACATATGTGTAAGAAGTAATAGATAAATCATGGGAAACTCTTAATATGATGGAGGAAAATGAAACACTAACGATAGAAAATGATAAACAAGTAGAAGAAGTTAAAATGTTAAATGTAGCTTGCATGAACTGATTAACTTGTTACAAAAGTTTATCCATGATCCATCCTTTAATGGTCATCGAGCAGGATTTGGTTCCTACCTAGCAAATTATGTTATAAAGGAAAAGATTGAAAGATATAATAGAGAAGCTATGGTACCACCTAAGCTTGGGGATGTATGGATCCCTAAGGTATTAATAACTATTGGAAAAGAGACACATCATGCTATTCTAGATTTAGGATCTAGTGTCTTAGTTTTATCTAAAGATCCATATGGTTTACTTCATTTGAAACCTATGGAAAAAAGCTCTATAGATCTTTTACTTGCTAATGATTCAACTAAACATGCTCTAGGAAAAGTTTAATATATTATGGGTGAATTACATATGAAATTTATGCCTGTTGATTTTATTCTCATAGACATGGGGAGCAATACCTCAAGTCCTATAATACTTGGTAGACCTTTCTTGAGAACCACAGGTACAGTCATTGATACAAAAGAAGGAAATGTGAAGTTTAAATTTTCTCACAATAAGTGTATGGAACACTTTACAAGGAAGAAGGAGGTAGCAAAGAAGCACAAGCTATCCCATGAGTTCCACATCACCTAATCAAGTAAGTAAAGTCTAGCTATATGGCTATAAAGAAAGCGCTTTGCAGGAGGAAACCCGGTTATTTTTCTTTTGGATTTTTGTTTTGAACTCTTGCTGTAGCAAGAGAGTTTTTTCGGATTTATTTCTATATATTTTAATAAAGTACCAAGTGGAGCCCATTTTGGATGTTTAAAAGTTTCTAAACATATGGAGTAGCAAATTTTTGCAGAATAGTTTTTAGTGCGTGAATTTTCTGATTTTTTATGTAACTCTAATTGTGCTCAAATTCATACAGAATTTACAACATTTCATCCTATGTACGCAAAAAAAATTGTATAAAATTCCTGACATGTCTAAGTGGACGAACAAATTTTGTTTTGCTGTTGTTGAAAATCTAGACAAATTCTGCCATGTTTTGTTTTAACCATTCCCAAGTGTCTTAAAATGATTTGTATTTGTCATATTATATGCTAGGGATATGTAGGGACATTATATTCTTTCTGTAGCATTTATAAAGAATTTTGTCTTTGATATATATATGCAGCAACTATTATACTCTTGTGCCACTAATGTCACCCCTCAGAAAAAAGATGGGAGAAAAAGTTCTGTGTTGAATTTTTTTGACAGGGAATAGAAGAACATCACACCAAGAGCAATCCATGGATGGTTAAAACCATAAGCTTGGGGATTCCCAAGGAACCCCACTGGAATTATTCAACTCTCGGTTTGTAAACCCCTAAACTTTGTTTTTTGAGCAACATAGAACTATCATAAAAACTTGGAGCATCTATTTTGTCATTTTAATTTTTGTTTTGAATTGAAAAGACCACCATTATTATAAATATTTATGATTATCTATTGAAAAGAAACTCTATCTTAATGAAATTAAAACTGAATAAGAATGCCATGGAATAAAAGAAAAGGGGAGATAAGCAAAAAGCTAAAATTCATGTTGTATCTAGTTTTTAAGCTCAAGTGTTTTATATGAAGCATGATCTGTTTATGCCTATTAATTTGTATCCTTTGCTTGTGCATATTTATGTTAAACAATAAGAAGCATGGTGAGAAAATAAATGTTGACATTATGAACTAGATGGCACACTCTTTAGATCTCTTTTTTGCTAAGCCTTTTTCTACACAAGACTTGTTCCAAGCCCCTTAAAACTAGATTAGGCATATCTACCTATTTGTGGAAAAAGCTACTTTCACGTATATTATGTATGTTAATCCTCAAAACATTCTTAAAAATACCCTTTTTCATGTGTTTTAAAGCTCATAAGAAAGTAAGGTTTGGGGTGATACCACTATGGAAATTTTTGTGCTTTACATCTTATTAGTTGTTGTTGGCTAAACCATGCTGGCATGGCACAAGCTTTCAATGTTGAATGTTGATGATTAATCATGTTTAAGTTCTTCCTACGGATTGCATCAAAATGAAATTAAGTGTGCACACTAGAGTAGGCATGTTGAGAGAAAACGCTCCTGAACCGCTAACCAAAGCCATGCATGACATGGTGGAAACTTATAGCATGATGATCCTTGTTGATATGATTCATATGTCTGTTTTTCTTGTTCTTCTGGAGTAGAGATACTGCCCCCCTCCCACCTTGAACATAACCAAGGAATTATATTATCTCTTATGCTAAATGAATAAATAATCAAATAAATTCCAAAAAAGGGGGCATATAGCTACATAGGGGCAAGAGGTACTTCAGTGATGCGGTTTCAGAGACCAACATGAGCATACAATGATAGGCCTAAGTTGAGTAGCATGAGGAGTGCAAGGTCATAGGTTAGGTGCATGAAACAATCAACTTGTAAGATGTTTAGCACATAAACCATATGAAGCTTTAAAATAAAGGTGAAATAAAAAGATACTTTGAACCCCATCCTTATTAGTATTGTTGACTGATACATTGCAAATGTATCTATAATTTTTGATGTTCCATGCTTGGATTTATCTAATTTCTTGTGTTTTGTTCCAACTTCGGAGTACTTTTCATATGATTTCTTGGATTAACCTATTAACAAGATGCCATAGTGCCAGTTGCTTGCTTTCTACTGATTTTGGTTCCAGGAAGTCAGAAAATGAATATTCTCCGAATTGGACGGGACAAAAGCCAAAGTTACTATTTTCCCGGAAGACTCACGGAGCCAGAAGGAGAGTCGGAGACCGGCCACAGGGTGGCCACACCCCCCCCCTTGGCACGGGCCAGCCCAGGCTGCGCCAGGGCATGGTGTGGGCCCCCTGGCCGGCCACCGACCTTGCCTCCTTTGCCTATAAGAGCCTCCCGATACCAAAACCCTAAATAGTCAATCAGAAATCCACGAAAAGTTCCGCAGCGCCGCCTCCACCGAAGGGGAGATTTGGGGGACAGAAAGTCTCTGTTCTGGCACCCTGCCGGGACGGGGAAGTGCCCCGGGAGCCATCTCCATCGATATCCACCACCATCTCCATCACCATTGCTGATTCCCATGATGAGGAGGGAGTAGTTCTCTCTCGAGGCTAAGGGTTCTACCGGTAGCTATGTGTTCATATCTCTCTCTCTATGCATGACCTTATTGAGATCATGAGCTTGTAATCTATAGATCTACCTTGCTACTCAAGTGCTTTAATAGATCTCTGCTCTCCCCATGTGTGTGAAAGTGACAGCGTGCACACCATGGTGGAACTTAGGCTAGAGATTACAAATACTTGTCATGAGTTATATTTGGAGTTGGATGTCTTTATGAAATTGTGGTGTTTGTTGGACCTATCTAGAGCTCAAGGTGACAGTGTGGGGTTTTCTAGATGGGAAAGGCTTACTTTGAGGTGTGCTGTTATAGCCCTACCATCGATTAGAGTGTTCAACCGGGGAGTAGTTAAGAGTAGTATCATGAAGAGAATATATTTATATGAGAGTGTTCACTAGTGAAAGTATGATCCCTAGGCCTTGTTTCTAAGCGCTGAAACACCGTTTGCTACTAGATTTGTTACATGTTTGCTTGCTGCCATCTTTATTTCAGTTTGCTTTTAGTATCTTCCACGCCATCAAGGTATTCTCTATCACCATTACCACTTATAATTATCCATACCACTTGTTTTTCACTATCTCTTCGCCGAACTAGTGCACCTATACACCTGACAAGTGTATTGGGTGTGTTGGGGACACAAGAGACTTGTTGTATCTTGATTGCAGGGTTGCTTGAGAGGGGATACCTTTGATCACTTCCTCCCTGAGTTCGATAAACCTTGGGTGATCCACTTAAGGTAAAACTTGCTGTTGTTCTACAAACCTCTGCACTTGGAGGCCCAACAACTATCTACAAGAATAGAAGTGCGTAGACATCAAGCTATTTTCTGGTGCCGTTGCCAGGGAGGAAAGGGTAAAGGTATTCACAACGGAGGATTAAACAAGAAGAACCTCCCATGGCAAACGCCTATTTTCTGGCGCCGTTGCCGGGGAGGTAAGGTAAAAGGTATTCACACCGGAGGATTAAAGAAGAAGAACCTCCCACGGCAAACGCCTATTTTCTGGCGCTGTTGCCGGGGAGGTAAGGTAAAAGGTACTCACATCCTCTGGTGTGAGTGCTCGAGGTTATTTCCTTTAGATTCTGCAATTTTGTCTTTTTTTCTTGTTTTCACTAGTTAGGCTTAATGGAAAACAACAAAAAAAATAGAGAGCTTTATAGTATTTATCTTGAGTTAGGACATGAAGTGTTTGAAGAGAAAATGAAAAAACCTATGGAACTTTATTTGCATGCTAATAGAAATGTTGTTATTATGAACTCTTTGGACACCATTATTGCTAATGCTATGGAAAAGTCTAAGCTTGGGGAAGCTAGTTTTTATGAAAATGATCTTTTTAGTTCCTCAGCTTTGGAAGATAGCTATTCTATTGCTTATGATGATACCAAACCTCCAATATATGATGATTATAATGATGAATATGATATTTTCAGTCCACCTACTATTGAGGAGAAATTTAATGATTACAATATGCCTCCTATATTTTATGATTATGGTGATGAAAATAATAATGATAGCTATTTTGTTGAATTTGCTCCCACTACAATCAATAAGAATGACTATGTTTATGTGGAGAGTATTAATTCTTTTATGCATGTGGCTCATGATAAGAATGTTATATGTGATAGTTATATTGTTAATTTTATTCATGATGCTACTGAAATTTATTATGAGAGAGGGAAACATGGTTTTATGTATCTCAACAATATTAAGTTTCCCCTCTTTATGTTGAAAATTTTGAAGTTGCACTTGTTTTGCTTTCTTATGTTTGTTGCTTTGTGCTTTCATGACTTGTTTATTTACAACATTCCTTTGCATAGGAAGTGGGTTAGACTTAAATGTGCTTTGAATTTGCTTCTTGATGCTCTCTTTTACTTCAATTCATATTTCTTATGTGAGCATCTTCTCAAACTATCATGCCTAACTTAAAGGCGTTAAAGAAAAGTACTTATTGGGAGATAACCCAAAAGTTTTAGATGAGTCTTGGAAGTTATTACTTCAGTAATAACCGCTCCTTATCCTTTTTATTTGCTTTTTGTCCCAAGAGTAACCTCTAATGAGAGAGAAGTAATGATTGGGAAAGTTGCTGTCCCGAAGCAGATTTCTGTGCTTCACCGTAAAAATTCGTGTAAAATCTCTGAATGTCTTTTTGAGGCGTGATTTTTTGTGCTTCTGCCCCAGGTTGTTATATAACTTTCGTTAGTTCAACACTTTTTGATTTGAGCAATAGAAGGTCTTCTAAAAAATTCGTCTTTTCCTGCTGGTCTGTTTTGACAGATTTCTGTCATTTTCTGCATTTGCTTCTTGTTGGTTCCTTTTTGAGTTCTTTTGGGGAATTGAGATTTTTGAGGGAAGTGCTGCAGTAGCTAGTGTTCTAATGGAAGTTTATTTGGTGTTATAACTGAACCTTAAGACTTATTTATCTTGAGTGCACTAATGTTGCTAATAAAGATTGTTTGAAGTTCTGTATGAAGGAAAAATTTCAGGTGTATGGAAGGAATGAATAATGAGATGAAGGATGGACTAAAGCTCAAGCTTGGGGATGTCACGCATGTCACCCCAAGAAATATCCAATAAGTACAAGCGTCAAAGCTTGGGGATGCCCAAGGCATCCCCTTCTTCATCAATAAAAATCTCAGGTTTCTTCCAAACGCTTCATTTTTATTGTTTCATGCACAGTTGTGTTGTTCTTGGAGCGTCTTCTTTTTTGTTTTCATTGTGGATTTTCGTTTGCTTTGTTTTCTTAGTTTGCTGAATAAATTGGTTGGACCCCCTCTTTCATACATTGGATTGCAAATAGTTTGGTTTGGTTTGGAAAAGAGTAGGAAAGTGCATGCTTATGTGGTAAAAAGAGCTCGTTTTTGATTGTGGCCTATGCTTTTTCATGCCATGCTTGATATTGTTTTGGCTCTATGCTTAGTATTCTTTGCTGTAGCATGACTTGTTATAAACAATTGAGATTGCTTAATGTGCCTTGGATGAATCATGCGTTGTTTTAGCATATTAAAGCATAGTATAGTGGTATTCTCCTTTGATGCTTTATTTGGGTTGACTTGGGGCATGCTCACACCATGTTATGACTATCTCAAGTCACCATAGCCTTTATGATCCTTTAGTTTTCAACTTGTAGTATCACTTTATGCTTTGATCAATGATGTTTTGTCGCTCTGCATGATTATGGCTATTATTGCTCTCTTAGTTTGTCGCTCCCAGTCTTTTGCTAGCCTCCACAACCAATTATGAGTTCCACTCATGCATCCAACTCCCTAAACCAAGTTATTCCAAAGACTCCACCATAACTGCTTACTAGCTTATGCTATTCCAAGTATATTCATGCTTTTGTTTACCCTCCAAATTAAACTTGTTATGAGAAAACTAGTGATTAAAGCTCTCACGAACTTGATGGCACACTTTACTTTTCTTGCCCTTAATAAACTTGAACCATTGTGTCGTCTATGTTGTATATGCTTGCACTTATTTGTTGGGAATTAGCAGAACCATGCTTTCATGGGGAACGCTTTCAACATTGCACTTGGTACTTGTACCTAGTTGATATCATGCTCTTTTGTATATGGATGTCGTCGGTGTGAAATGAAAGGGGAGCTTGTAAGTCCATGGAGTTATGTATATGTGTTAGAGAAATGCCTAGGCCGCTGGTCTAATCCATGCTGACATGGTGGAAACCTGCAGTGTAACCATAATGAACTGTCTATGAAGCATTCTTCATATAAAAAAAGAGTCCTATATTGAGAAAAAAAAGAGAAAAAAAAGAGATTATGAAAAGAGGAAAGAGAGAAAAAAAGCACCATATTCCCATGGTAAATAAGAAGATTGCTGAGATGCCCGTTGTCTGCTTGCCTTGTCATTTTGATATGGGGATTCTTCCCTATCATCAGGCAAGGGGTACCCCGTTAGTGGTTCTCTATGATACACATGTACTTACAATGAAAAGAACTTACCGGTGACTAAACTTGAGTAGCATGAGGAGCGGCCCTCGTATACAAGGGACATGAGATTTCTAACTTATACTTCGTCAAGCATGTACACCATAGTTTGTTCACTTTAACCTTAATCACTTCAAGATGCTTATGATAGGGGCAATGAGAGCTGAAAGCTATAAGTACCATAATTTTTGGAAGCTCTTTATGAGACTTGAATCCCTACTTCCTTCTATGAAGGCCTTTCTTCCACCATTATATTGAGTCTCCACCTTCTATCTTTATGCACTTACTTTGAGAGCATAGTGGCCATTCTTAGTTCTATGTGCATTGTCCCAAGACTAGTTGATTGATGCATAACTTGATATTGCTTGTTTTAAACTATTTGTATCTAGTCACTCTTATGAACTTTGAAGGTGTCATATGCATTTATATTTGCTACTCTATGAGGGACAAGCTGAATGCTATTATGCTATGTTTTCTTTATGTGAAACAAACAAACGTCTTGCAAATCATGTTATTCATGAATCTTTTGTTTGTGCCTTTTCATGTTGCAACATAGTTTCTTTGTCTTATTGCTAGAACTTTGTGTTTCATGTTATGATTGAAGTACTTTGATCCCAGCTCGAATGTTTTACAAATACTTTGATCAAGTCTTTGATGGTGCATGTCACCTCAAAAATTATTCTTTCTATTTATCACTTACCTACTCGAGGACGAGCAGGAGTTAAGCTTGGGGATGTTGATACATTGCAAATGTATCTATAATTTTTGATGTTCCATGCTTGGTTTTATCTACTTTCTTGTGTTTTGTTCCAACTTTGGAGTACTTTTCATATGATTTCTTGGACTAACCTATTAACAAGATGCCACAGTGCCAGTTGCCTGTTTTCTGTTGTTTTTGGTTCCAGGAAGTCAGAAAATGAATATTCTTGGAATTGGACGGGACAAAAGCCAAAGTTACTATTTTCCCGAAAGACTCACGGAGCCAGAAGGAGAGTCGGAGACCGGCCACAGGGTGGCCACACCCCCGCTTGGCACGGGCCAGCCCAGTTCGCGCCAGGGCATGGTGTGGGCCCCCTGGCTGGCCACCGACCTTGCCTCCTTCGCCTATAAGAGCCTCCCGATACCAAAACCCTAAATAGTCAATCAGAAATCCACGAAAAGTTTCGCAGCGCCACCGCCACCGAAGGGGAGATTCGGGGGACAGAAAGTCTCTATTCCGGCACCTTGCTGGGATGGGGAAGTGCCCCGGGAGCCATCTCCATCGATCTCCACCACCATCTCCATCACCATTGCTGATCCCCATGATGAGGAGGGAGTAGTTCTCTCTCGAGGCTAAGGGTTCTACCGGTAGCTATGTGTTCATCTCTCTCTCTATGCATGATCTTATTGAGATCATGAGCTTGTAATCTATAGATCTACCTTGCTACTCAAGTGCTTTAATAGATCTCTGCTCTCCCCATGTGTGTGAAAGTGACAGCGTGCACACCATGGTGGAACTTAGGCTAGAGATTACAAATACTTGTCATGAGTTATATTTGGAGTTGGATGTCTTTATGAAATTGTGGTGTTTGTTGGACCTATCTAGAGCTCAAGGTGACAGTGTGGGGTTTTCTAGATGGGAAAGGCTTACTTTGAGGTGTGTTCTTATAGCCCTACCATCGATTAGAGTGTTCAACCGGAGAGTAGTTAAGAGTAGTATCATGAAGAGAATATATTTATATGAGAGTGTTCACTAGTGAAAGTATGATCCCTAGGCCTTGTTTCTAAGTGCTAAAACACCGTTTGCTACTAGATCTGTTACATGTTTGCTTGCTGCCATCTTTATTTCAGTTTGCTTTTAGTCTCTTCCACGCCATCAAGCTATTCTCTATCACCATTACCACTTATAATTATCCATACCACTTGTATTTCACTATCTCTTCGCCGAACTAGTGCACCTATACACATGACAAGTGTATTGGGTGTGTTGGGGACACAAGAGACTTCTTGTATCTTGATTGCAGGGTTGCTTGAGAGGGGATACCTTTGACCACTTCCTCCCTGAGTTCGATAAACCTTGGGTGATCCACTTAAGGGAAAACTTGCTGCTGTTCTACAAACCTCTGCACTTGGAGGCCCAACAACTGTCTACAAGAATAGAAGTGCGTAGATATCATTGACATGAATTACATAGCTCAAAATTCTATTTTTATTCTTTATGGAGGATTAACATATGTATTCAATGCTTACTTTTGGTATAGGATGCAAAACATATCAAGGGAAGACATAAAACTAAGAAGTGAGTCTTCCAGTAAAGGGCATGAAACTAAGAAGTAGCCCAAAAATAAAGGCATGAAAATACCAATGCCAATCATGAAAAGATTCTATAATTCTATTGGTTTATGAACGTCTGCTTGAAGATTTATTTTGTTCATCATTTGTTTTATCACACCATCACTTATTGTTTAACATATTTATAGATTGTGTAAATGATACAACTTGATAGTACACTTGCATATTATGTTTCATTGAAAGGAATTGAGCCTATGAACTCTACATGATAATGAAGGAAGCAAAGGTAACAAACTCCAAAGTCCATGTTTAGTTTTATCACCTTCATGCTCGAGGACGAGCATAGGTTAAGATTGGGGATGTTGATGCATGTAAAATGCATACATGAACTTTGTAGTTTGTTAACATGTTTTCCCACATATTTGCATCATATATAATGTTATATCCCTATTTTATATTGATTTTTGGGGATTTACCAATGATCCCCCTTATTTTGGCTATAACCCGATAGGGCAAATGTTTTTGATGTTTCATGACCTATATGAAGTCAAATGGACCTGCACTTTTGGGAATGCCAATATTTATCCACGAGAAGCATCTGGAGCACAAGAATCCCACCAGGAGGGCCATACGAGCCCAAGTGGCGCGCCTAGCCTAGGTGGGGGCGCGCCACCCATGCTCGTTTCCTCCCCGGTCGTCCGACCGCCTCAATTCTTTCACCCACGGATTTCTCTTGACCTAAATATCCTTATATAAGGACCCCCTGGGGCTTCCTTGGAACAGAAGCCACCAGAGATGAAAACACCACCAAATAGAGTAAGATCCAACAAAGATTGGAGGGGGAAACTCCACCAGAGCCACCTCCGAGGAGATCTCCACCCTCTCCAACATCTCCAACATCATCACCATGATGAAGAGGGAGTAGTCCACCTCCGGGCTATGGGTTTGTGGTAGTAGCTTGATCTATTTCTCTCTTGGTCTTCATAGATCTAGTACCATATGAGCTACCCAACATGATTATGGTCATATTTGTAATTCCTATGTCGTGGATCTTTGTTCTATGATTTGATATTTGAGATTGGAATCTATTTTGTGCAAGATGTTTTAATCGATGCATATCATTGATACATTGCAAATGTATCTATAATTTTTGATGTTCCATGCTTGGTTTTATCCACTTTCTTGTGTTTTGTCCACACTTTGGAGTACTTTTCATATGATTTCTTGGAATAACCTATTAACAAGAGCCACAGTGCCAGCTGCCTATTTTCTGTTGTTTTTGTTTCTAGGAAAGTCAGAAAATGAATATTCTCGGAATTGGACGGGACAAAAGCCAAAGTGCCTATTTTTCCGAAAGACATCTGAAGCCAGAATACGAGACGGAGAAGGGCTGGGGCCGGCCACACCACCTGGCCGCGCGGCCAGGCCTGGCTCGCGCCAGGGGGTGGTCTGGACGACCCAGCACCCCCTCAGCCTCTCCTTCCGCCTATAAGATGCCCTCGGGACGAAAACCCTAAGTACCCAATCAAAAATCCACAAAAGAGTCTGTAGCCGCCGTCATCTCCATCCCTAGATCGGGAGGGATCTGAAGCTCTTCCTGACACCCTGCCGGAGAGGGGAATTCACCCTGGAGGCCTTCTTCATCACCATGTAAGCCTCCGGTGTGATGCGTGAGTAGTTCATCTCTAGACTACGGGTCCATGTAGTAGCTAGATGGCTGGTTCTCCTCCTTTGTTCTTTCATGTTTAGATCTTGTGAGCTTCGTTCATGATCAAGATCATCTATTTGTAATTCTGCATGTTGTGTTTGCGGGGATCCGATGGATATTGAGATGCTATTTCAGATTGATTATTGATTCTATCATGTATTTGTTATTTGTGATCTTGCATGCTTTCTGTTGTTAGTAGCTATCTTGGCCAATTAGATGCTAGCAACTCCAAGAGTTAGTATTTATGCTCGATAGTGGGTTCATGCCTCTGGTAATCTGGGGAAGTGACAGAAATCTCTAAGGTACTAGATGTGCTGTTGCTACTAGGGAGAAAACAACAATCCTTTGTTCATAGAACAATCGTATTGTTTACTTTACATGCAATTCGTAAAGCAATAATCTGTTCCTTGCAACTTACTACTAGAGGTGGTTCGGATGATAACCTGAAGGTGGATTATTAGTCATAGATGCAGTTGGATGGTGGTCTATGTATAATGTTGTAATGCCCAATCAAGTTCCAAAGGAGTCAAGATGATTAGTATATGCATGTATTGCTTTCTCGTTGTTTGTCAATTGCCCCGCTGTAATTTGTTCACCCAGCATGTTATCTATCTTAAGGAGAGCCACCTCTAGTGAAATTGATCTCACTTACAACTTGCCGAGCCAAACTGATATTTCTTTCGCAAGAATATTTGCTAGATTGAACACTCTTGAGACTAGCACTACTAGCTTAAAAGATTGCTATAATACGTTTAGGGAGCATCACAATTATGTCGCAATAAATTCTGAACCATCAAAGTGGCTTCCTACAGTAAAGATTGAGATAAACACTTGAACTTTTCAAGCTCGCTGTGATATCATGTATGAATTTTGTCTTATGCCCAAAGATATTTATGAATCTTTGAATATTTGGGGGCTTACTGAAGGAGGAAAAGAAATATCTCTTGCTAATAATGCTACCATATTACCTATTGGAATAGCTGAAGGAGTGTTTACAAAGATCCTTGGGAAAATGATTTCTACTAATTATCTTGTTATTGAATGTGCAGGAAAAGGACAAATTACACTTCGAAGGTCCCTATTAGAACTTCTTGGAGCAATAATAGATATGGGAAAGGGGACCATGCACCTTTCTTCTCCACCAAACAATCATATTTTCCCCAAGGTTAAGAATAAAAGTAAGAGAAGTAAGGGCAAGAAATTTGGTCTTAATGCTTCTTCATCTGAGAACACTTGATTCTTTCTTGCTTCTTATGCCTAACTTAAAGGCGTTAAATAAAGTACTTATTGGGAGATAACCCAAAAGTTTTAGATGAGTCTTGGAAGTTATTACATCAGTAATAACCGCTCCTTATCCTTTTTATTTTCCTTTTGTGCCAAGAGTAACCTCTAATGAGAGAGAAGTAATGATTGGGAAAGTTGCTGTCCCAAAACAGATTTCTGTGCTTCACCATAAATATTCGTGTAAAATCTCTGAACGTCTTTTTGAGGCGTGAATTTTTGTGCTTCTGCCCCAGGTTGTTATCTAACTTTCGTTAGTTTAAAACTTTTTTATTTGAGCAACAGAAGGTCTTCGAAACAATTCGTCTTTACCTGCTGGTCTGTTTTGACAGATTTCTGCCATTTTCTGCATTTGCTTCTTGTTGGTTCCTTTTTTAGTTCTTTTGGGGAATTGAGCTTTTTAAGGGAAGTTCTACAGTAGCTAGTGTTCTAATGGAAGTTTATTTGGTGTTAGAGCTGAACCTTAAGACTTATTTATCTTGAGTGCACTAATATTGCTAATAAAGATTGTGCGAAGTTTTGTATGAAGGAAAAATTTCAGGTGTATGGAAGGAATGAGTAATGAGATGAAGGATGGACTAAAGCTCAAGCTTGGGGATGCCACACGTGTCACCCCAAGAAATATCCAAGAAGTACAAGCGTCAAAGCTTGGGGATGCCCAAGGCATCCCCCTCTTCATCAATAAAATTCCAGGTTTCTTCCAAACGCTTCATTTTTATTGTTTCCTGCACAGTTGTGTTGTTCTTGGAGCGTCTTCTTTTTTGTTTTTGTTTTGGTTTTTCGTTTGCTTTGTTTTCTTAGTTTGCTGAATAAATTGGTTGGACCCCCTCTTTCATACATTGGTTTTCAAATAGTTTGGTTTGGTTTGGAAAAGAGTAGGAAAGTTCATGCTTATGTGGTAAAAAGAGCTCGTTTTTGACTGTGGCCTATGCTTTGTCATGCCATGCTTGATATTGTTTTGGCTTTATGCTTAGTATTCTTTGTTGTAGCATGACTTGTTATAAACAATTGAGATTGCTTAATGTGCCTTGGATGAATCATGCGTTGTTTTAGCATATTAAAGCATAGTATAGTGGTATTCTCCTTTGATGCTTTATTTGGGTTGACTTGGCGCATGCTCACACCATGTTATGACTATCTCAAGTCACCATAAGCCTTTATGATCCTATAGTTTTCAACTTGTAGTATCACTTTATTCTTTGATCAATGATGTTTTGTCGCTCTGCATGATTATGGCCATTATTACTCTCTTAGTTTGTCGCTCCCAGTCTTTTGCTAGCCTCCGCAACCAAGTATGAGTTCCACTCATGCATCCAACTCCCTAAACCAAGTTATTCCAAAGAGTCCACCATACCTACCTACTAGCTTATGCTATTCCAAGTATATTCATGTTTTTGTTTACCTTCCGAATTAAACTTGTTATGAGAAAACTAGTGATTAAAGCTCTCACGAACTTGATGGCACACTTTACTTTTCTTGCCCTTAATAAACTTGAACCATTGTGTCGTCTATTGTAACACCCTCAAATCGGCCCTATGCAAGTTTTAGCGCTTCCCGCCAAACCCGCATAGAAATGATTCAAGGACGCCCACCAGGAACTTTCGTGCGGGTGGAAAACGAAGTAATACCATTACACAACAGTCCTTGATGGGACTCACAGAACAGATATATATACAACAGCGACTCAGCGAGTCAAGAATACAGATATACAATACAAAGATCCAAATCACCTTGAAAACGATATAGCGTCCGAGTACGGACAAGATGCAAATTGGGCTAAGAGCCCGGAAGAATAACCAATGGCGTCCATAACCCTGCCCAGGCCAAGCCGGAAGGGTAACCTTGCTAACGACGTCGATCTCAAACCTTCTAAAACAAAAGGGGTGCCGACAAAGGGCAAAGGAAAGAGGAGCGTCAGTACTGAGGCTAGTACACGGCAAGGCTAGAATTCGGCAGCGCTCGCCTACATAGGTATGGTGGACTGAAGCGGCAGCGCAGCAGCACTAAACAACCTATAGAGACTCAGTAAAACTGGCGGCTATTAGAGAGGGGTAAGAAAGACCTATTCAGATCCTACCTGAAGCTAACACCAAACATACCCATCTTGGTATTTCCCCCTCGAGACCAAACGAGGAAGTCGGACCGAGGAACTCACACAGTTGGCAATTTTACTCATTCCGTTATAGTTGCAGCAATTACTAATCAGGTATAGATAGCATGAGTCATCCTGATAGCATAAGTAGTGGGCAGTTTTAATCACCATTCCGTTGTAGTTGGAACATTTACTAGTCGGATATAATTTTCCTGAGGAATCCCAAAACCCAGCATTTTGTTGGCACTTTTATCACATTCCATTGGAATTGCAATACTGACTAGGCAGATATAACAAGACACAAGGAACCCCAGCTCCACCAGTTGTTGGCATTTTTAATATCCATTCCATTATAGTTGAATCTGATTACTAGTCATATATTAAGTCAAATTTATAACACTACTTTAGTTATGCTTGTGTACGATCGAGATACTATGCTCCAAGTCGTCCATAACCGCGGACACGGCTTTCAGAAAGTTTTACCCTGCAGGGGTGCACAAATAGCAACACACACTCGATCAACCTCAGAAAAACCAACTCAAAACCCAACGAGGCTTTCACGACAAAGCGATCATAGGATTCATAAAATATTTCAGGGGGCCACACCACTAAGCTACCCGCAATGAAGTTGGCCGGCTCCGGAACGGACCCAGGGTTTGTGACAATGGCTGTAAACGAGTGGGAACCCGAAAATGTGACCGGGCTTGTCGATACCGCGAAAACATTCCACGTTCCAAAACAGTACAGGTTCTCCACGCACAATCGTAAATAAAGCAGTAAAGCATGGCATAAGTATAGGATAGTAATAAAGTCCCAAACTACTTTGTGGCCCCAAGAAATAGAAATGAATCAAGCTCTGGCTCAGGGGGGTCCATAAGGCTTCCCAGATGTGGATAGTGCGAAAAATCAAGGAACAGGTATCAAGTACTCGGGGTCCTACGGGACACAAGTGAGCGTGGAAAAACCAAATAACATCTATTGCCCATCGATGCCTCTGCATTAGTTATATCTAGCAATTTAATAGTTGTATTTAAAGTCATGATCATCTCCACCACTAAACATCTCCACCACAAACATCTGCCAGCATACCAACAACTGTGGTACTCGACGACACGAGATCGCACCTGAGCAAGCAACTACGACTCGCAAGGCTAGCTATCTACCAAACACAGGTAATAGGAGGTGTCCAAGGCAATATAGAGGCTGCACGGGATATAACTGGTGCACGGAAACTAAAGCATCGCGACACGGATAGCAATAGATCAATAGGAGTAAATAAAGACTATAAATGCAAAATAGGTAGAAGGGGAGAGATGCTCGCCTGGGAAACACTGCCGAAGGTTCATATCCGGAGAACTTGTCTATACTCGCATCAACTCATCGACCTAGTCCGCGAAGAAGCAAACACTAGAACAAACACCGGATGCACTATTTAATACTACGGCAGGAGATCCGGCATGATTATGATATGATGCATGACATGGCACAAATGTAGTGCAATTAGGCAGTATTAAGCGGAACCGGGGTCCCGACAATTAATTAGAAGGTTCAAGTTGTTTAGATACCCCGCATTTTAAATGTTGTCTTAACACGGCAAAACACAGCATCGGTTCGCTACACAAATTTAAATGAAGACAATATGAGACTAGAAAAGCCCGCATATGGTCTCCATATTTAATCATGCGGTGAATTGGCATAATGCCCCCATACCCACAAACATGTATGCAAGCATGAACAATTTATATGCAGCAGATTTTATATATAGTATTTATAAAATAGGGCTTGGAAAAGGTTCACACATCTAGGTTCGGGAGATCTTGGGTTCCGGGGGGGTTCGGGGTCGACAGGGTTCGACGGGGATCGGATCTGGGGTGCGGATCGACGGGATCGAGTTCGGACAACGGAAGGAGAGCTTGGGGTTCTGGTAAGAAGGACTTGGTTTGGCGTCGGGGCGCATCGGATTTGCCCTGGTCGGTGTCGATCTTGTCGTCGCGAAGATCTTGTCGGGTCCGCGTATCGGGTCGGTCTTGGCGTTCGGGACGAAGAACTTGGCGTTCCGGTGGCGATCTTGGCGGCCTTCGGATCCAGGCCTCGCATCCGGGAAGGAGTACTTGTCCCATCTGCGGTTGTCGGGTCATGTCGTCGGTCTTGTCGTTTCACGGCGGAGATCTTGGCGTCCCGGTTCTTGACGAACTTGGCATCCTTGTCGGAGTTCTTGGGTGATGTTGTCGGTCTTGGGTTCGGCGCCGGTAGATCTTGGTGTCCAGGGACTCTCCGGGTCCAGGGTCTCGGCCATGCCGACGCACTTGGGTCACGACGTCTTTAGGTCCGGGGTCGGCGAACCTAGCGTCCCATGATGAAGAGCTTGACACCAGCCCGTTCTTGTCCGGGATACTTGGGGTCACGTCACCACTTGCCGTTCTTGTTGCCCCAAACCAAAGGAAGTCCTTGTCGGTAGTCCTTGTACAACTCACTCGTGGTCGATCTTGGGCTCGAACTCGTGGAGATCTTGAATCGGCATTGGTACTCGAACAAACAGAGGCACAAGAACACAAGCGTGCTTGTAGAATAGCAATGGAGGCCTCACTATAAAACCGAACCTACCACTGTCCTGTGCGTGCACCCCAGGCAGGCACTTTACATGGTAGCTGAGCGCTGGCCGAAGCGGGCGGAACACACGCGCAGCAGCTGACAGCGGCTAGCAGGGTGCGGGCGAAGGAGAGACGGGCGCCACGGAGGTGGACATGGCGGCAGCGGGCAGAGGGAGTCTGCGGCGACGCGGCCGGGCCGAGGAAGGCCGGAGGAAGGAGGCGGCGGGGGCCTACGAGCGGCCGCAGGAGGGGACCTAGCGTCCGACAGGAGGAAGCGGGGCCGCAGACGGCGGGGCCCAGGGGGAGGGGCGATGCCCGGTTCGAGGACGAAGGGGCCCCGAGGCGGTGGCTCCATGGCCGGGCGGGCCTACAGGAAGAGGGCGGCGGAGGCAGGCCGTGACTCGGTGAAGGTGGAGGGACGGCCGGCCGGGAGGAGCTCGGGCCGGTGGTGGTCGAGCGATCCGAGGGCGGCGGACGGCAGAGCGCAGAGGGCAGCCTCGGAGGCGGTGGCGACTGGAGAAGGACGGCCGCGGGGCGCGCGCTGCGTGGCGAGGAAGGTGGTGGCAGGCGCGGTGGGGAGGAGGAAACGAGGGAGAGAGAGGAAGGGGAAAATGGGGTAGGTGGGCGTCGAGGACGGGCCTCTCTAGCTCGGTGGGGCCCGGGGCAGGGATCGAGGCTGGAAGGAGAGCGGGAGAAGTGGTGGTTGGCGCATAAGGGGGGATCATGGCCAGGTTGTGTCGGTCGTGATAGGGTTGTGGGGCCGGGGCGGCTGAGGTGGCGGACCAGGGTCGGTTGGGGTGATGTGGAGGGTGGAGGCAGGTGGCGGCTGGGTGGGAGAGAGAGAGGGGGGCTGGCGGTGGGGGAGGGAGTAGGTCGGGTAGGGTTTAGGCTAGAGAGGATAGGATTAGTTTTTAGGGTTTGGAGGTGGCCGGCCGGGCTTTCGGGCCTGGCAGGCTGCCTCCTAAAATAATCTAACTTTTTATTTATTTTATAGAAGTCTTTTGTAAACCGTTTTTAGACAAAACAAAAATAATCCGGAGGCCCGGGGTTTTAATTTGAATAAAGACAGGAATATTTAGAAAAACAAAACTAGGCATTTCGAAAATAGTTTTAGACAAATCCATGCAAGATGATGACGATGCTCAAATGCAATGTGGCATGATGACATGAACATGCGGTCATGATGATGCAATGCACAAAACACAGCGATTTTCTAGTAGTGGTTTTAGCGGGATGCCACATCTATGTTGTATATGCTTGCACTTATTTGTTAGGAATTAGCAGAACCATGCTTTCATGGGGAATGCTTTCAACATTGCACTTGGTACTTGTACCTAGTTGATATCATGCTCTTTTGTATATGGGTGTCGTCGGTGTGAAATGAAAGGGGAGCTTGTAAGTCCATGGAGTTATGTATATGTGTTAGAGAACGCCTGGGCCGCTGGTCTGATCCATGCTGACATAGTGGAAACCTGCAGCGTAACCATAATGAGCTGTCTATGAAGCATTCTTCTTATAAAAAAAGAGTCCTATATTGAGAAAAAGAGAAAAAGAAAAAAAAAGATTATGAAAAGAGGAAAGAGAGAAAAAAGCACCATATTCCCATGGTAAATAAAAAGATTGCTGAGATGCTCGTTGTCTGCTTGCCTTGTCATTTTGATATGGGGATTCTTCCGTATCATCGGGCAAGGGGTACCCCGTTGGCTATTCTCTATGATACACATGTACTTACGATGACAAGAACTTACCGGTGACTAAACTTGAGTAACATGAGGAGTGGCCCTCGTATACAAGGGACATGAAATTTCTGACTTATACTTCGTCAAGCATGTACACCATAGTTTTTTCACTTTAACCTTAATCACTTCAAGATGCTTATGATAGGGGCAATGAGAGCTGAAAGCTATAAGTACCATAATTTTTGGAAGCTCTTTATGAGACTTGAATCCCTTCTTCCTTTTATGAAGGCCTTTCTTCCACCATTATATTGAGTCTCCACCTTCTATCTTTATGCACTTACTTTGAGAGCATAGTGGCCATTCTTAGTTCTATGTGCATTGTCCCAAGACTAGTTGATTGATGCATATCTTCATACTACTTGTTTTAAACTATTTGTATCTAGTCACTCTTATGAACTTTCAAGGTGTCCTATGCATTTATATTTGCTACTCTATGAGGGACAAGCTGAATGCTATTATGCTATGTTTTCTTTATGTGAAACAAACAAACGTCTTGCAAAGCATTGTTATTCATGAATCTTTTGTTTGTGCCTTTTCATGTTGCATCATAGTTTCTTTGTCTTATTGCTAGAACTTTGTCTTTCATGTTATGATTGAAGTACTATGATCCCAGCTTTGAATGTTTTACAAATACTTTGATCAAGTTTATGATGGTGCATGTCACCACAAAAATTATTCTTTCTTTTTATCACTTACCTACTCGAGGACGAGCAGGAGTTAAGCTTGGGGATGTTGATACATTGCAAATGTATCTATAATTTTTGATGTTCCATGCTTGGTTTTATCCACTTTCTTGTGTTTTGTCCACACTTTGGAATACTTTTCATATGATTTCTTGGACTAACCTATTAACAAGAGCCATAGTGCCAGTTGCATGTTTTCTACTGTTTTTGGTTCCAGGAAAGTCAGAAAATGAATATTCTCGGAATTGGACGGGACAAAAGCCAAAGTGCCTATTTTTTTGGAAGACATCTGAAGCCAGAATACGAGACGGAGAAGGGCTAGGGCCAGCCACACCACCTGGCCGCGCGGCCAGGCCTGGCCCGTGCCAGGGGGTGGTCTGGCCAACCCCAGCACCCCCTCGGCCTCTCCTTCCGCCTATAAGATGCCCTCGGGACGAAAACCCTAGGTACCTAATCAAAAATCCACGAAAGAGTCTGTAGCCGCCATCATCTCCATCCCTAGATCGGGAGGGATCTGAAGCTCTTCCCGGCACCTTGTCGGAGAGGGGAATTCACCCTGGAGGCCTTCTTCATCACCATGCAAGCCTCCGGTGTGATGCGTGAGTAGTTCATCTCTGGACTACGGGTCCATGTAGTATCTAGATGGCTGGTTCTCCTCCTTTGTGCTTTCATGTTTAGATCTTGTGAGCTCCGTTCATGATCAAGATCATCTATTTGTAATTCTGCATGTTGTGTTTGCAGGGATCCAATGGATATTGAGATGCTATTTCAGATTGATTATTGATTCTATCATGTCTTTGTTATTTGTGATCTTGCATGCTTTCCGTTGTTAGTAGCTATCTTGGCCAAGTAGATGCTAGCAACTCCAAGAGTTAGTATTTATGCTCGATAGTGGGTTCATACCTCTAGTAATCTGGGGAAGTGACAGAAATCTCTAAGGTACTAGATGTGTTGTTGCTACTAGGGAGAAAACAACAATCCTTTATTCATAGAACAATCGTATAGTTTACTTTACACGCAATTTGTAAAGCAATAATCTGTTGCTTGCAACTTAATACTAGAGGGGGTTCGGATGATAACCTGAAGGTGGATTATTAGTCATAGATGCAGTTGGATGGCGGTCTATGTATAATGTTGTAATGCCCAATCAAGTTCCAAAGGAGTCAAGATGATTAGTATATGCATCTATTGCTTTCTCGATGTTTGTCAATTGCCCCACTATAATTTGTTCACCCAGCATGTTATCTATCTTAAGGAGAGCCACCTCTAGTGAACTATGGATCCCGGTCCTTTTCTTTTACATACAATCTATAAACTGTTTACTGCTTTGTTTTTACTTTCTACAAACTATTACTTCCTTCCATTCGATACGTTTAATCCTTTGTTTTCAGCAAAACACAGTGAGATTGACAACCTCATCGCAAGTTGGGGACAGAGTTCTGTGTTGTGTTGTGCATGTCTCCACGTTGCTACTAGCACCGGTAGTGCGCCCTGCCAAGGCTCAGCTAGCAACACCTTTGGGGTGTTTCCTTGCTCCTATTGGTTCGATTAAACCTTGGTTTCATAACTGAGGGAAACTTGCTGCTGTGCTCATCATACCTTCCTCTTGGGGTTCCCAACGAGCTCTACATCAACACTGAGCCATCAATCATGCACCCCGTTCTTCATTGCTTGTTCTGATCCAACTTGTACACAATAACTTGTATGGGGATAAGTGTGTGTTAGATGGAGTAGCATGGTGGTAGAGATTGAATTGTGACACATAATATTCAAGATCTACTTTGGTTTTTACCTTTCTTTTACTGCCTCACTAGGGATAAAGTGAAATCATGTGCTATAGTTATCATGTGACAGTGTGACGATCTTGTTAGATCAAGGTAGCATATTTGTATTTCAACCATCATATAATATTGCTTAAAGCTATACTCTGATTTGTTCTTAAATCAAGATTGCATGGAGATTTCACTTTATTGAGGAGTATAAGAGAGAGATGTATTCCATATCAATATTAGAATGTGATGCCCGTATTAATTCCTTTTATCAAGCACATGGGGTCGTTGATGTAGAGCACCGGATTGCCTCCGCCTGCCGCCTGCCCCCCATCCAGATCTGCCGCTGGGACCACGACGTTGTCGGCCACGACATTGTCGGCCACCTGCTGTTCGGCGGCGATGGCTACTACCTGCTGCTCAGCGGTGACGGCTACCACCTGCTTCTCGGCGGCAACGGCTACTGGCTGGACGGATGAGCTCGCACCCTCGACGGCACGGTGACGAGCAGCGTTCGTGCCCGGAGAAGACGCCTCCGCCTGCTTGGCGATGACCGAACGATCTGCTGCTACGCCTTCAATTGGCTTCACCTCCGGCTCGTCTCCACGCGTACGCTTCATGGCGTACCAAGGGAAGGAGGTAGTGCAAGCGAGGGAGCTTCGACGCGCACGGTAGGTGTAGATTGGGGTCTTGGGACTAGACAGACTGGGGGAAAATGACACGAGCTCATGGAAGAAGAAGGTCGAGGGGGGTTATAAACACTGGACCATTCGTAGTCCTCGAGTGGACACGTGTGGTGGGCGGGGGGCTACCACGATCTCCACCCTTTTTCTTGGGTTCCCTTTTTTTGAAACAGCCACGATCTCCACTTTAGACCTGCATTGAAAACACGCTCATGGCAGACCTCGATTCCACTGCATGAAAGTGGCGCGGAACCAATTTCTAACAACATTAGATCTACTCGAGGGGGGCCCTTGACTCATGGAAGTTACTAGCGGTACGGCCTACTTGGAAGTGAGATTGAGAGCGCTGCGTAAAAATGGGATATGTCTTATTAAAATCAAGTGGCAATAAATTGCAGCGTCCCGTCGACAACCATGCACTCGATGACCCTGTTTCCCTGTGTATGTGTTGTAGTAGCAGTATTAGGCTTTTCAGACTTGATTAAACTTGACATGACCGCTCGACGACTTTTTCCATGGACGGCATCATGTTCCTTCCTGTAGAAGTCTCGCTGAGGGAGACGTCCGTGATGTCTCGGGATGTACTGTGAAGGGCACGACGTGTGCAATGATCATTGTTGGATCGCACAAAATCAACGGTTGGTGTGCACGATCCGCGTGACAACTATGACAACCAATCAGGGAGTAGCAGACAGGGTGAGCACAGGTTTGGGCTTCTACGAAAGATAGAGAGGGGGCAAAACTAAGTACTCCCACATAAAACCAAGGGCAAAACTGAGTAGTATAAAAAATGGAAAGTGTCTTGTACAATGAAATACATCATGGCATACATCAAATTATGCCAAGGTAGATCCACTAGAGTTCATTGGATGTGTGTTCTTCTCATAAACCACACATGGATCCACTAGTGTGATTGCATGTCTGCTATTTTCATTAACCATAGTTAGAGTCATTGCATGTCTGTTCTTTTCACAAACCACATAACACCAGTGTCATTGCATGTGCGTTATTCTCATGAACCACACATGGATCCACCTAGTGTGATTGCATGTCTGTTCTTTTCACAAACCACATATGGATCCACCAGTGTCATTGCATGTGTGTTCTTTTCATGAACCACACCCAGTGTCATTGCATGTATGTTTCTCTAAACAAACCACATAAGGATCCACCAGTGTCATTGCATGTCTGTTCTTTTCATGAACCACACATGGATCCACTAGTGTCATTGCATGTGTGTTCTTTTCATGAACCACAGCTAGAGTCATTGCATGTGTGTTCTTCTAAACAAACCACACATGGATCCACCTAGTGTGATTGCATGTCTGTTCTTTTCATAAACCACACATGGATCCACCAGTATCATTGCATGTGTGTTCTTTTCATGAACCACAACTAGAGTCATTGCATGTCTGTTCTTTCCACAAACCACACATGGATCCACCTAGTGTCATTGCATGTATGTTCCTCTAAACAAACCACATAAGGATCCACCAATGTCATTGCATGTCTGTTCTTCTCATGAACCACAGCCAGTGTCATTGCATGTCTGTTCTTCTCACAAACCACATAAGGATCCACCAGTGTCATTGGATGTGTGTTCTTCTCATGAACCACACATGGATCCACCCAGTGTCATTGCATGTATGTTCTTTTCATGAATCACAGCTAGAGTCATTGCATGTCTATGCTTTCCACAAACCACATATGGATCCACCAATGTCATTGCATGTCTGTTCTTTTCATGAACCACACATGGATCACCTAGTGTCATTGCATGTGTGTTCTTTTTATGAACCTCAGCTAGAGTCAATGCATGTGTGTGCTTCTAAACAAACCACATAAGGATCCACCAGTGGCAATGCATGTCTTTTCTTTTCATGAACCACACCCAGTGTCATTGCATGTCTGTTCCTCTAAACAAACCACACATGGATCCACCAAGAGTCATTGTATGTCAGTTCTTTTCACAAACCACACATAGATCCACCATTGTCATTGCATGTGTGTTCTTTTCATGAACCACAGCTAGAGTCATTGCATGTCTGTTCTTCTAAACACACATAAGGATCCACCAGTGTCATTGCATGTGTGTGCTTCTCATGAACCACACCTAGTGTCATTGCATGTGTGTTCTTCTCATGAACCACACATGGATACACCAGTGTCATTGCATGTGTGTTCTTTTCATGAACCACAGCCTAGAGTCATTGCATGTGCGTTCTTCTAAACAAACCACATAAGGATCCACCAGTGTCATTGCATGTGTGTTCTTTTCATGAACCACAACTAGAGTCATTGCATGTGTGTTCTTCTAAACAAACCACATAAGGATCCACCAGTGTCATTGCATGTGTGTTCTTCTCATGAACCACACATGGATCCACCAGTGTCATTGCATTTTAGTTCTTTTCATGAACCACACCCAGTGTCATTGCATGTCTGTTCCTCTAAACAAACCACACATGGATCCACCTAGTGTCATTGCATGTCTGTTCTTTTCATGAACCACACATGGATCACCTAGTGTCATTGCATGTGTGTTCGTTTCATGAACCTCAGCTAGAGTCATTGCATGTGTGTTCTTCTAAACAAACCACATAAGGATCCACTAGTGTTAATGCATGTCTATTCTTTTCATGAACCACACCCAGTGTCATTGCATGTCTGTTCCTCTAAACAAACCACACATGGATCCACCTAGTGTCATTGCATGCCAGTTCTTTTCACAAACCGCACATCGATCCACCAGTGTCATTGCATGCGTGTTCTTTTCATGAACCACAGCTAGAGTCATTGCATGTGTGTTCTTTTCATGAACCACAACTAGAGTCATTGCATGTCTGTTTTTTTCATGAACCACACCCAGTGTCATTTCATGTCTGTTCCTCTAAACAATCCACATAAGGATCCACCAGTGTCATTGCATGTGTGTTCTTTTCATGAACAACAAATGGATCTACCAATGTCATTGCATGTCTGCTCTTTTCATGAACCACACCCAGTGTCATTGCATGTGTGTTCTTTTCATGAACCGCAGCTAGAGTCATTGCATGTGTGTTCTTCTAAACAAACCACACATGGATCCACCTAGTGTGACTGCATGTCTGTTCTTTTCACAAACCACACATGGATCCACCTGTGTCATTGCATGTGTGTTTTATTCATGAACCACAGCTAGAGTCATTGCATGTCTGTTCTTTCCACAAACCACACATGGATCCACCTAGTGTGATTGCATGTTTGTTCTTTTCACAAACCACACATGGATCCACCAGTGTCATTGCATGTGTGTTCTTCTCATGAACCACATCCAGTGGCATTGCATGTCTGTTCTTCACACAAACCACATAAGGATCCACCAGTGTCATTGCATATCTGTTCTTCTAAACAAACCACATATGGATCCACCAGTTTCATTGCATGTGTGTTCTTTTCATGAACCACATAAGGATCCACCAATGTCATTGGATGTGTGTTCTTCTCATGAAGCACACATGGATCCACCAGTGTCATTGCATGTCTGTTCTTTTAATGAATCACAGCTAGAGTCATTGCATGTATGTTACTTCCACAAACCACATATGGATCCACCAGTGTTATTGCATGTTAGTTCTTTTCATGAACCACAGCTAGAGTCATTGCATGTCAGTTCTTTTCATGAACCACACATGGATCCATCAGTGTCATTGCATGTCTGTTCTTTTCATGAACCACACATGGATCCACCAGTGTCATTGCATGTCTGTTCTTTTCATGAACCACACCCAGTGTCATTGCATGTATGTTCCTCTAAACAAACCACATAAGGATCCACCAGTGTCATTGGATGTGTGTTCTTCTCATGAACCACACATGGATCCACCAGTGTCATTGCATGTGTGTTATTTTCATGAACCACAGCTAGATTCATTGCATATGTGTTCTTCTAAACAAACCACATAAGGATCACCCAGTGTCATTGCATGTGTGTTCTTTTCATGAACCACAACTAGAGTCATTGCATGTGTGTTCTTCTAAACAAACCACACATGGATCCACCTAGTGTCATTGCATGTCTGTTCTTTTCACAAACCACACATGGATGCACCTGTGGCATTGCATGTGTGTTCTTTTCATAAACCACGGCTGGAGTCATTGCATGTCTGTTCGTTCCACAAACCACACATGATTCCACCTACTGTGATTGCATGTCTGTTCTTTTCACAAACCACACATGGATCCACCAGTGTCATTGCATGTATGTTCTTCTCACAAACACAATAAGGATCCACCAGTGTCATTGCATGTATGTTCTTCTAAACAAACCACATAAGGATTCACCAGTGTCATTGCATATGTGTTCTTTTCACGAACCACAGCTAGAGTTATTGCATGTGTGTTCTTCTAAACAAACCACATAAGGATCCATAGTGGCATTGCATGTCTATTCTTTTCATGAACCACACCTAGTGTCATTGCATGTCTGTTCCTCTAAAAAAACCACACATGGATCCACCTAGTGTCATTGCATGTTTGTTCTTTTCATGAACCACACATGGATCACCCAGTGTCATTCCATGTGTGTTCTTTTCAGGAACCTCAGCTAGAGTCATTGCATGTGTGTTCTTCTAAATAAACCACATAAGGATCCACCAGTGTCAATACATGTGTGTTCTTCTCATGAACCACAGCTAGTGTCATTGGATGTGTGTTATTCTCATGAACCACACATGGATCCACCAGTGCCAATGCATGTCTGTTCTTTTCAAGAACCACACCCAGTGTCATTGCATGTCTGTTCCTCTAAACAAACCACATAAGGATCCACCTGTGTCATTGCATGTGTGTTCTTTTCATGAACAACACATGGATCCACCAGTATCATTGCATGCATGTTCTTTTCATGAACCACACCCAGTGTCATTGCATGTGTGTTCTTTTCATGAACCGCAACTAGAGTCATTGCTTGTGTGTTCTTCTAAACAAACCACACATGGATCCACCTAGAGTCATTGCATGTCTGTTCTTTTTACAAACCACACATCGATCCACCAGTGTCATTGCATGTGTGTTCTTTTCATGAACCACAGCTAGAGTCATTGCATGTCTGTTCTTTCCACAAACCACACATGGATCCACCTAGTGTGATTGCATGTCTATTCTTTTCACAAACCACACATGGATCCACCAGTGTCATTGCATGTGTGTTCTTTTCTCATGAACCACAGCCAGTGTCATTGCATGTATGTTCTTCTCACAAACCACATAAGGATCCACCAGTGTCATTGCATGTCTGTTCTTCTAAATAAACCACATAAGGATCCACCAGTGTCATTGCACGTGTGTTCTTTTCATGAACCACATAAGGATCCACCAGTGTCATTGGATGTGTGTTCTTCTCACGAACCACACATGGATCCACCAGTGTCATTGCATGTCTGTTCTTTCCATGAATCACAGCTAGAGTCATTGCATGTCTGTTACTTCCACAAACCACATATGGATCCACCAGTGTCATTGCATGTCAGTTATTTTCATGAACCACAGCTAGAGTCATTGCATGTGTAATTCTTTTCATGAACCACACATGGATCCACCAGTGTCATTGCATGTTTGTTCTTCTCATGAACCACACATGGATCCACCAGTGTCATTTCATGTGTGTTCTTTTTATGAACCACACCCAGTGTCATTGCATGTCTGTTCCTCTAAACAAACCACATAAGGATCCACCAGTGTCATTGGATGTGTGTTCTTCTCATGAACCACAGCTAGAGTTGTTGCATATGTGTTCTTCTAAACAAACCACATAAAGATCACCCAGTGTCATTGCATGTGTGTTCTTTTCATGAACCACAACTAGAGTCATTGCATGTGTGTTCTTCTAAACAAACCACACATCGATCCACCTAGTGTGATTGCATGTCTGTTCTTTTCACAAACCACACATGGATCCAGCAGTAGCATTGCATGTGTGTACTTTTCATGGACCATAGCTAGAGTCATTGCATGTTTGTTCTTTCCACAAACCACACATGGATCCACCTAGTGTGATTCATGTCTGTTCTTTTCACAAACCACACATGGATCCACCAGTGTCATTGCATGTGTGTTCTTCTCATGAACCACAGCCAGTGTCATTGCATGTCTGTTCTTCTCACAAACCACATAAGGATCCAGCAGTGTCATTGCATATGTGTTCTTTTCACGAACCACAGCTAGAGTCATCGCATGTCTGTTCTTCTGACAAACCACATAAGGATACACCAGTGTCATTGGATGTGTGTTCTTTTCATGAACCATAGCCAGAGTCATTGGATGTGTGTTCATCTCATGAACCACACGTGGATCCACCAGTGTCATTGGATGTGTGTTCTTTTCATGAACCACAGCTAGAGTCATTTCATGTGTGTTCTTCTAAACAAACCACATAAGGATCACCCGGTGTCATTGCATGTGTGTTCTTTTCATGAACCTTAGCTAGAGTCATTGCATGTGTGTTCTTCTAAACAAACCACATAAGGATCCACCAGTGTCATTGCATGTTTGTTCTTATAAACAAACCACATAAGGATCCACCAGTGTCATTGCATGTGTGTTATTTTCATGAACCACACCCAGTGTCATTGCATGTGTGTTCTTCTAAACAAACCACATAAGGATCCACCAGTGTCATTGCATGTCTGTTCTTTTCATGAACCACACCTAGTGTCATTGCATGTTTGTTCCTCTAAATAAACCATACATTGATCCACCAAGAGTCATTGCATGTGTGTTCTTCTAGACAAACCACACATGGATCGACCAGTGTCATTGCATGTATGTTCTTTTCATGAACCTTAGCAAGAGTCATTGCATGTGTGTTCTTCTAAACAAACCACATAAGGATCCACCAGTGTCATTGCATGTGTGTTCTTCTCATGAACCACACCCAGTGTCATTGCATGTGTGTTCTTCTCATAAACCAAACATGGATACACTAGTGTCATTGTATGTGTGTTCTTTTCATGAACCACATCTTGAGTCATTGCATGTGTGTTCTTCTAAACAAACCACATAAGGATCCACCAGTGTCATTGCATGTGTGTTCTTTTCATGAACCACAGCTAGAGTCATTGCATGTGTGTTCTTCTAAACAAACCACATAAGGATCCACTAGTGTCATTGCATGTGTGTTTTTCTCATGAACCACAGCTAGAGTCATTGCATGTGTATTCTTCTCATGAACCACACATAGATCCACCAGTGTCATTGCATGTCTGTTCTTTTCATGAACCACACCCAGTGCCATTGCATGTTTGTTCCTCTAAACAAACCACATAAGGATCCACCAGTGTCATTGCATGTCTATTGTTTTCATGAACAACACATGGATCCACCAGTGTCATTGCATGTGTGTTCTTTTTATGAACCATAGCTAGAGTCATTGCATGTGTGTTCTTCTAAACAAACCACACATCGATCCACCTAGTGTGATTGCATGTCTTTTCTTTTCACAAACCACACATGGATCCACCAGTGTCATTGCATGTGTGTTCTTTTCATGAACCACAGCTAGAGTCATTGCATGTCTGTTCTTTCCACAAACCACACATGGATCCTCCTACTGTGATTGCATGTCTGTTCTTTTCACAAACCACACATGGATCCACAAGTGTCATTGGATGTGTGTTCTTTTCATGAACCATAGCCAGAGTCATTGGATGTGTGTTCATCTCATGAACCACACGTGGATCCACCAGTGTCATTGGATGTGTGTTCTTTTCATGAACCACAGCTAGAGTCATTTCATGTGTGTTCTTCTAAACAAACCACATAAGGATCACCCGGTGTCATTGCATGTGTGTTCTTTTCATGAACCTTAGCTAGAGTCATTGCATGTGTGTTCTTCTAAACAAACCACATAAGGATCCACCAGTGTCATTGCATGTTTGTTCTTATAAACAAACCACATAAGGATCCACCAGTGTCATTGCATGTGTGTTATTTTCATGAACCACACCCAGTGTCATTGCATGTGTGTTCTTCTAAACAAACCACATAAGGATCCACCAGTGTCATTGCATGTCTGTTCTTTTCATGAACCACACCTAGTGTCATTGCATGTTTGTTCCTCTAAATAAACCATACATTGATCCACCAAGAGTCATTGCATGTGTGTTCTTCTAGACAAACCACACATGGATCGACCAGTGTCATTGCATGTATGTTCTTTTCATGAACCTTAGCAAGAGTCATTGCATGTGTGTTCTTCTAAACAAACCACATAAGGATCCACCAGTGTCATTGCATGTGTGTTCTTCTCATGAACCACACCCAGTGTCATTGCATGTGTGTTCTTCTCATAAACCAAACATGGATACACTAGTGTCATTGTATGTGTGTTCTTTTCATGAACCACATCTTGAGTCATTGCATGTGTGTTCTTCTAAACAAACCACATAAGGATCCACCAGTGTCATTGCATGTGTGTTCTTTTCATGAACCACAGCTAGAGTCATTGCATGTGTGTTCTTCTAAACAAACCACATAAGGATCCACTAGTGTCATTGCATGTGTGTTTTTCTCATGAACCACAGCTAGAGTCATTGCATGTGTATTCTTCTCATGAACCACACATAGATCCACCAGTGTCATTGCATGTCTGTTCTTTTCATGAACCACACCCAGTGCCATTGCATGTTTGTTCCTCTAAACAAACCACATAAGGATCCACCAGTGTCATTGCATGTCTATTGTTTTCATGAACAACACATGGATCCACCAGTGTCATTGCATGTGTGTTCTTTTTATGAACCATAGCTAGAGTCATTGCATGTGTGTTCTTCTAAACAAACCACACATCGATCCACCTAGTGTGATTGCATGTCTTTTCTTTTCACAAACCACACATGGATCCACCAGTGTCATTGCATGTGTGTTCTTTTCATGAACCACAGCTAGAGTCATTGCATGTCTGTTCTTTCCACAAACCACACATGGATCCTCCTACTGTGATTGCATGTCTGTTCTTTTCACAAACCACACATGGATCCACAAGTGTCATTGGATGTGTGTTCTTTTCATGAACCATAGCCAGAGTCATTGGATGTGTGTTCATCTCATGAACCACACGTGGATCCACCAGTGTCATTGGATGTGTGTTCTTTTCATGAACCACAGCTAGAGTCATTTCATGTGTGTTCTTCTAAACAAACCACATAAGGATCACCCGGTGTCATTGCATGTGTGTTCTTTTCATGAACCTTAGCTAGAGTCATTGCATGTGTGTTCTTCTAAACAAACCACATAAGGATCCACCAGTGTCATTGCATGTTTGTTCTTATAAACAAACCACATAAGGATCCACCAGTGTCATTGCATGTGTGTTATTTTCATGAACCACACCCAGTGTCATTGCATGTGTGTTCTTCTAAACAAACCACATAAGGATCCACCAGTGTCATTGCATGTCTGTTCTTTTCATGAACCACACCTAGTGTCATTGCATGTTTGTTCCTCTAAATAAACCATACATTGATCCACCAAGAGTCATTGCATGTGTGTTCTTCTAGACAAACCACACATGGATCGACCAGTGTCATTGCATGTATGTTCTTTTCATGAACCTTAGCAAGAGTCATTGCATGTGTGTTCTTCTAAACAAACCACATAAGGATCCACCAGTGTCATTGCATGTGTGTTCTTCTCATGAACCACACCCAGTGTCATTGCATGTGTGTTCTTCTCATAAACCAAACATGGATACACTAGTGTCATTGTATGTGTGTTCTTTTCATGAACCACATCTTGAGTCATTGCATGTGTGTTCTTCTAAACAAACCACATAAGGATCCACCAGTGTCATTGCATGTGTGTTCTTTTCATGAACCACAGCTAGAGTCATTGCATGTGTGTTCTTCTAAACAAACCACATAAGGATCCACTAGTGTCATTGCATGTGTGTTTTTCTCATGAACCACAGCTAGAGTCATTGCATGTGTATTCTTCTCATGAACCACACATAGATCCACCAGTGTCATTGCATGTCTGTTCTTTTCATGAACCACACCCAGTGCCATTGCATGTTTGTTCCTCTAAACAAACCACATAAGGATCCACCAGTGTCATTGCATGTCTATTGTTTTCATGAACAACACATGGATCCACCAGTGTCATTGCATGTGTGTTCTTTTTATGAACCATAGCTAGAGTCATTGCATGTGTGTTCTTCTAAACAAACCACACATCGATCCACCTAGTGTGATTGCATGTCTTTTCTTTTCACAAACCACACATGGATCCACCAGTGTCATTGCATGTGTGTTCTTTTCATGAACCACAGCTAGAGTCATTGCATGTCTGTTCTTTCCACAAACCACACATGGATCCTCCTACTGTGATTGCATGTCTGTTCTTTTCACAAACCACACATGGATCCACAAGTGTCATTGCATGTGTGTTCTTCTCATGAACCACAGCCAGTGTCATTGCATGTTTGTTCTTCTCACAAACCACATAAGGATCCACCAGTGTCATTGCATGTCTGTTCTTCTAAACAAACCACATTAGGATCCACCAGTGTCATTGCATGTGTGTTCTTTTCATGAACCATATAAGGATCCACCAGTGTCATTGGATGTCTGTTCTTCTCATGAACCACACATGGATCCACTAGTGTCATTGCATGTTTGTTCTTTTCATGAATCATCTCTAGAGTCATTGCATGTCTGTTACTTCCACAAACAACATATGGATCCACTAGTGTCATTGCATGTCTGTTCTCTTCATGAACCACAGCCAGAGTCATTGCATGTCAGTTCTTTTCATGAACCACACATGGATCCACCAGTGCCATTACATGTTTGTAATTATCATGAACCACACATGAATCCACCAGTGTCATTGCATGCATGTTCTTTTCATGAACCACACCCAGTGTTATTGCATGTTTGTTCCTCTAAAAAACCACATAAGGATCCACCAGTGTCATTGCATGTCTGTTCTTTTCATGAACCACACATGGTCCACCAGTGTCATTACATGTTTGTTCTTTTCACAAACCACATAAGGATCCACCTGTGTCATTGCATGTTTGTTCTTTTCATGAACCACATAAGGATCCACCAGTGTCATTGGATGTGTGTTCTTCTCATGAACTGCACATGGATCCACCAGTGTCATTGCATGTCTGTTCTTTTCATGAACCATACCCAGTGTCATTGCATGTCTGTTCCTCTAAACAAACCACATAAGGATCCACCAGTGTCATTGCATGCCTATTCTTTTCATGAACCACACATGGGTCCACCAGTGTCATTGCATGTGTGTTCTTTTCATGAACCACCGCTAGAGTCATTACATGTGTGTTCTTCTAAACAAACCACACATGGATCCACCTAGTGTGATTGCATGTCTGTTCTTTTCACAAACCACACATGGATCCACCAGTGTCATTGCATGTGTGTTCTTTTCATGAACCACAGCTAGAGTCATTGCATGTGTGTTCTTCTAAACAAACCACACATGGATCCACCTAGTGTGATTGCATGTCTGTTCTTCTCATGAACCACACCCAGTGTCATTAGATGTGTGTTGTTCTCATGAACCACACATGGATACACACCAATGTCATTGCATGTGTGTTCCTCTCATGAACCACACATGGATCCACCAAGTGTGATTGCATGTATGTTCTTCTTACAAACCACACATGGATCCACCAGTGTCATTGCATGTCTGTTCTTTTCATGAACCACACCCAGTGTCATTGCATGTCTGTTCTTCTCATAAACCACACATGGATCCACCAGTGTCATTGCATGTGTGTTCTTCTCATGAACCACAGCCAGTGTCATTGCATGTGTGTTCCTTTCACAAACTACACATGGATCCACCAGTGTCATTGGATGTGTGTTCCTCTCATGGACCACATCTAGAGTCATTGCATGTGTGTTCTTCTCACAAATTACATAAGGATACACCAGTGTCATTGCATGTGTGTTCTTCTCATGAACCACAGCTAGAGTCATTGCATGTATGTTCTTCTCACAAACCACATAGGGATACACCAGTGTGATTGCATGTGTGTTCTTATCATGAACCACAACTAGAGTCATTGCATGTCTGTTCTTCTCACAAACCACATAAGGATCCACCGGTGTCATTGGATGCGTGTTCTTCTGATGAACCACACATGGATCCACCAGTGTCATTGCATATCTTCTCTTTTCATTAACCACAGTTAGAGTCGTTGCATGTGTGTTCTTTTCACACACCACATATGGATCAACCAATGGCATTGCATGTGTGTTCTTTTCACAAATCACATATGGATCCACCCAGTGTGATTGCATGTGTATTCTTTTCACAAACCACATATGGATCCACCAGTGTCATTGCATGTCTGCTCTTTTCACAAACCTCATATGGATCCTAATTAACCTTAGGAGAGCCCTAACCTTAGCCCCCCAATGGGTGGCTGTTAGACCGAGTCTTCTAGAAGGCACGCCCTAACACAGTTGTTCTGCTTGACGATTGTTACATATCGTTCGATCGGGGCGCTTGGACGATTGGGATGGTCTTTGTGAGAGCGATCCGCGAGTAGGCTGTTCTGCGGCATGATTGTCCATGCTTGCTCTGGACAAACTGGCAACACCGGGCACTCCCCTGTTGCGAGTGTCATGACTCACGAGTTCAGTGGGCCATATCCCAGTGTCACGTCCCCATTACTTCTCTTCCTCCCTATACTTCTCTTCCTTCCCCTCGAAGCCACTTTCCCCACTTCACTCCCATCCTGCCGCAGCCGCAGGCCGACGCGCCTCCATCCCAATCCCCTCTCCGGCAGCCACCCCCTCCCATCTCGCCATGGGTTCAAGGGGAGACGGCGAGGAAACGCGTCGTGACGATAGGGACGGTGATTTCGATGTGAGTCGTCTCATCTCTATATGTATCATCTGTGGCTAGTTATCTATTTTTTGAGCTAGATCTAATCTGTTTACTCATGCGTGTATGATGTGTTAGGATAACCAGACGATGTATGACTCCGACTATCACGGTTTAACGGATGAAGACAGTCCTCTGCTATGTAAACATGGATATGTGCCCGCTAAATTTGTAGCGTTCGAAGGACGAAACGCAGGCAGGAGGTTTCTACGGTGTCAAGGACATCATGCAATGATGCAAGGCGGAAGTTGCGGTGTTGTCAAATGGGTAGATCCAGAGTGGCCCAAATCGATGCAGAAAACATTGGACAAACTATGGGAAATGACTGTTGAGTTGAAAATATATGTATTCAACTCACTTCTTGACAGTGTTGAGATGAAGCTATGGGAACCAGTTGATACGACCAAGCATAAGAGATATCTCAGGTGGGTGCAAGACAAAGTTAGCAAAGTCGAGAAGGAGAGGGACGCGGCGTTGGCCCTGAAGGCTAAAGGAGACCAAGAACTGACTCAAGCAAGGAATGATCTTCACCAGGCCAAAGTCCTGCAGTTCACAACTACGAGTATTGACAAGTGCATGAGGAAAAATGCAGAGAAACAATTGAAGCTGTGCAAGGAAGATGTTAAAAGGAAGGAGCAGACGATTCGATCCTTACTCTCGCAAGAAGATGCGCATCGGGATAAGATTAGGAAGATCAAGGAGATGTGTGATAACTAGTTCTATTTAGCTTAAGTTCCGTGCCTTTTTAAGACATAATGGTTGTACTTGTTAACCTAGCGGTCTAAACTATTGGCCCCGGAGTGCTGGGAGGAAAAAAATTGGTCGCTCGTTAATCTGTCTTAACCCTGCATTACTTCCTTTTGTCTGACCAATGCCCCTTGGATATTCCACCCGTCGCTTCATCATCCTCGTGTACAAATAGGAGGCGCCACAGCGCGTCGCTTTGTCATCCATCCCCTCGTCCTCTCCAATCTCCACCACGTCATCGCTTCGTCGTCCATCCCCTTGCTCCCTCTCCAATCTCCACCGCGCCACCATGGAGATGCTCACGCTGAACTTCTACGAGGCGGTGATGTCCGCGCACTTCGACATCCTCGCGCCGCCGGCCGCGACGGTGCCCCATGGATGGTGCATCAGCTATGCGGGGGTGTCGGTGGCTCCGCTCCCTGGCCGAGCCGAGATGGAGAGCGAAATCGCGGCGCGCCGCTGCCAGATGCCCGCGTGGAAGAGGGTGCTGCCCTAGTACGCGGTGGCCAGCCCGTACTAGCCGGCGCTGTTCAAGAAGGAGCGGAAGGACAAGATTGGCAACCACATCACTGACGGGCGCGTGGTGCACCGGGATCTCCGCAACCGAGAAGGGCGGGAGAGGTTCTGGTCCGTCCCTGGACGTACCAAGTACACCGTCATCACCGCTGCTCGCTGCGAAGAGGTGCTCCGTCTCGCGAACAATGCGGAAATCATGGAGGTTCCGTCCGACGACGACGAGGAAGCCGGTGGCTCGGAGGACAGTGGCAGCGGAAGTGAAATTGTTGACTAGTGGTTGAATTAATGTAGGATGTGAAATCGCACCTTTGTTTAGAAGAATTTATGGTTGAATTAATGAAATGCCTCGATTTAGATCTCTGTCTCGATTAATTTGTGGAAGAATTTTGTGATTTAGATCAATTTCTGCCTCGATTTAGATCTCTGTCCCAGATTGGGAACGTGACCGTGGACCAAAGACCCCATTTCTACTAGTGTATTCTGACATTGGTGGTTTGTTTAAATGTAATCTACGTGGATTGTGCCGCATGCAAATGGCACAACCACAATTTATAAAGTGAAAGCACGTACACCCATTTACTGGAGATCCGGGAGCTTCGCCAGACGCAGGGGATGCAGGAGCAGGAAGGCGGTGAGATAGACGGGCTCAAGATTAGGCCAGAAAGTGGTACCGATTTCCTCCTCATCTGGGCATTATCGGCTGCCATTGCTGTTTATATTGCCACATCGTTGTGCAGCATCTGAAATAAGTTGCTGCTTCATGAAGTGTGGCAGCTTAAATAATTTATTTCTGTGCCACTTACATTCAGTCGTATTGGAAGACCTCCTGCCCCTCAGCAATCGTGGAACCGGTGCTGCATGTTTTCAAATAGCAGTGGCACAATCACAATTTCGGATTCAACTACTGACTCGGGCGTTTCCAAACCCTAAGTCGTGGTACATTTTACTCAGAGAACGTGGGTAGATTGTTTCGCCCAGCAACATGCCACACACAGAGCTCTAGAATTTAACAGAATTATATATATAGGTTCAAGTTTAACACATTACTATGCATCTTCATTGCCAGCAGCCCTCTTCCGCAGCCTGGGTGCCAAGCCTTCACGTTCACTGGCTTCTTCATTTCCTACCTTCTTCCTCTTCCTTGGTGCCAATTTTCTTAGCTTCACGTACTCTGCATCGCCGGGACAATCAGCACCAGAATCGTGTCCAGCATCATATTTCCACTCGTTTTTAATTTATTCGGGCAGCAAAATGACTGACCCGGCAGTCATGTTTCTAACCTTGCGGCGCTTCCTATCAAAGAAACAAGACTGTTGCATAACTGCCCAATATCTATAGAGTAAATAAAACAAAAATTATAATTCAGCACAAACATGCGAACCCCAAGCGACCTTTGCTTACCAGGAGAAAATTGGGTTCGAGCAACCACCCTGTCCAAGAATAGAAGGGCGACACCTAGTTCCAGGAGCTTCCGCATCTAGTACATCACAATTCAGCTCAAACATGCAAGCCGAAGCATACCTTTTCATCAACCCAATTAGCTGACTGTCACACGTTAGAGGAACCATGATGCCACGTTCATCCATGAAGCTGAACTTTGCAGTCTGCTTCGGCCATAATTCATCATGATTACACAGAGCAGCAACCATACCAGATATAGTGCAGATCTGTATAGGCGCTTCTTCCATCGTGATACAATGGTGTCCATACCACTTGCCCTTAGAGTCGTACCTGAAGAGGACTACCGTAACCAGGTAAGAGGGTCCGCGAAGATCCCACTTGACAGAAAACTATGGACAAAATATGTTTGTCAGCGTTGGGCTAACAAACAATTTGAGGTTCAGTAGCCAGCTAGCAGTTATAATTAGTGCGAATAGCAAAGAGAAGGGTAGCTCACCGCTTGTAGCCAGAACTTCTTCTTCCTTGGTAGTAGGATCTGCCATCCTCCAAGTTGCTCGGCTCGTCAGCGGCGGAGGCGGGCTAGAGCCTCGCAACGGCGGCTACGGCATACTCCATTGGAGCTCGGGATCAGCGACTGGGCGCAGCAACTTGGCGTCGGAAGTCAAATGTCCGAAGGGATCATCCTGCCTAGAGGGTGGATTCCGACGCCACCGGTGCTAGGAGAAAGGTGGGAATGAATTTGTGAAATTGGTCAACGCATCCAATCCACTTAGCTACTCAATTTTCCTAAGAGGTTGTCACGTTGGAGCTCGTGTCACGGACAGATGACCGACATGAGGGTCCCGACCGTCTACTTCACGGGGCAGTTTAACGGAATGTTTGAATTTGGCAGGGGGGAGATGAATTTACCTCGAAATGGCCCCTCTTAGTAGTTGGCGGCCCAACATTTCGAAACGCGGCAATTTCAGGCAACTTAGGTACCGCCATGTGCTGGCCTGCGAACTTTGGTACCACAGACGAACAGACCCCTCCCAGCCGCTGCCCCGACTTGCGCCCTACAGCTATGCCACCCCCTTGGGTCGTAGCGTGGCTGCATGCAGTCCACTTCGCTGTCCTCGTGCATCGACGGCCTCGGCTTTCACCGAGCCATCTCCTACCGCGCGGATCGCCGCCGTCTACACATGGTCTTTGTCACGTCGCCGGGTCTTCCTCGCCTACTTCGAGCACCGCTGCCGCGCTTCACAAGGTAACCTGCAGAGCGCCCTCTCATAATCGCAGGTCTCGCCGACTACCCCATCACCACTCTAGGCATCCAGCATGACTAACCTAGGTCGCCGCTGGTTTCGCCGTCTTCTACGTCTTCGTCCACTACAACTTCGTCGCCAGCTTCATCGCCTCATCCTCGACTACACCACCTGCTACTCTACTCCGACAACCGCGGACATCATCGGCATCTCTCCTTAGCCGCTCTGCGCGTCGCAACCGCTCTGGAGGCTTTCTCTACTAGTCTTTCTGACATGGCGACAAGTTCATGATGGTCCCTGCCCCCGCACGCCTGGTACTGGCAACACCGGGAGTGCCTTCGTCCTCGACGTGTTCCCGAGTCTGGCAAGCTCGGATCGGCGCCTCGTCTTCATCGGCTTTGACAACGTCTTCTTCGGCATCGACCCCTCTACGACTGCCTCGACCGCGTCACCGACGAGTTCTTCTTTGCATACTCGGTTCTGGCAAAACCGGAGTGTGCGTTCGTCCCCGACATGTGCCTAGTTCTGGCAAAATTATGGCCGCACCTCGTCCTCGACGGCTCGGACTGCATCGACTTCGGCATCGACACCCTCAACGACTGCCTCGACGCGTCTCCGTCATCCTCCTCGTGCTATGCGCATGCGGCTTCATGTGCGGCTATCTCGACACCGGCATCCCCGACCACGACATCGATCACGGCGACCCATCGCACGGCTACCTCGACCATGGCACCGCCTCACGCTCTCGGCTCCCTCGACATCGACACAAGGGCTACCACCTCGCTTGAGCATCATCAGCTTCCTCTATAATCCAAGCTACCGCGCTGCGACACCGTCCATGACATTCCCGCTCGGACTGCGGGGGGATGTCAGCCTACTGGATGCTACTTCGGTTTATCTCCAGTCTGACCGTCCGCGATATTTCAGTTGTTCACGACACTACCGCTACGACTGCGGGGGAGTGTTAGAGTATTCGCTATATACGGTTGTTATGGTAGTTTAGATAGAGTTAGGATCTATTTACGTACAGTCCTAACTTGACTCGTACTCCAAGATAATCTTCTATACGCCTATATATACTCACCCATGAGGCTCAATAATATATCCATCATATTCCGCCAAACTAATACTCTTTCAGCCGCGGTGCTCCTAAGGGAGGAGCCACATGCACCGAGGCGCGACGCCTCTATCTACTCCGTCAATAAGGCGCTTGGCCGTGTTATTTTTCAGAAGATGTAGTGGTTGCCTCCTCTTTCTCTAGCCGACCATGGTGGTGGGGGAGAAGAAGAGGCGCGAGCTTGCTGGCGGCAGACTCTAATCGATGACTGGGAAGACTCAAAGTTGTGTTCAAGATCTTCCGGAGTCACCATCAAGAGCTCTTCGCTGATGGCTGTAGTTCGCCGTCTAGCTGTTGAATATTCTGGCTGAAGGGCAGACACTCTGAGCTCTAACATTGGCTCTCTGCCGGTGTCATCTCTTCTTCTTCCAGTCCGGTGAGCCATTAGGAAGGATCTTCGGGAGTTTTGTTGCGGCGTTCATCACCTCGTCGTCTCCAAGTGGTGTCGTCCCTAGTCGCAGGTGGCCGCGACGACAAGCTCAGTACCGTCAGTGGTGAAGGGCTTGATTGCGTTTCTAACAATAGTTGCAGGGTCCTTTTTGTAAAAGTCTAGGGTCGTGTTGCAAATAAGCTTTGTGCCAGGGTCCTTGATATTAGCACCGCTTCTCCTTAATACCCGTGTTCCCGAAAAAAGAAAAACGTCGTGCGATCACACCTGTGTGCTTTCCTTTACTCTCCTCGAACTGGTTTATCTCTATTACGCTAACGTGTGTGTGCACGCGATGTGTGTTTTTTGAACTAGAGAATGCAATATATTCAGCTGCCATTTCTAGCATGCACCGGTCAGAGCACTCTAGCAGAAACAGTAAACGCGTGAACCGTAAGTCTAGTTCTCGGTGTCCTGTAAATTATGTTTTCGGTTCGAAAAACGTCGGCGCAAAACAAAACAGAAATCTTATTTCAAACTGTTTGTTTTTTAAAGTGGTTCTTGTGAAATTGGAGCGTCACGTCGCAGTTCGTCGATCATCCACGATTACAGCATAATTTACATAATACGCGGGAACAAAAGGTGCGGCGACGTGCCCTACCCTATTGTGAGCAAACTGGGCTCGGGAAACCTCACCGGAGCCTAGGGCACGATGGCAATGTGGCGGCGAGCTCATTCATCGTCGGAGAGGACGACGACCTCCTGATCATTCTCATGCTTGACGCAAACGTGCTGCCGCTCCATGGCCTCCCGTTGCGCCATCACGTACGCCTAGTGCTGGTCGCGGTGGCGCTAGGCGGCCTCCTGCAGGCGCCGCTCCTCCTTCTACTACTTCGCGTTGGCGCGTCCTCGACCCCCACTACTCCGAGCAGCGCCCAAGCGGAGGTATTCCGCCTCGCGCTTCTCCGCCGCCTGTGCCGCTCATGCGGACCGCCGCTGGCATCCTCTCTACTGCACGGCACCCAGCCTCGTCGTCGCAGATGTAGTCGCCATCGACGATGTGCTCCCCCGCGAACTTGTTGCTCGACGGCACGTACGTGTCCGGCGAGGAGGGGGCGCGTCAGAGTCGGAGAGGTCGAAGTCGTCGGAGTCCTACTCAGAGAGGTCAAGCAATGGAGACGGGAGCGCTGAACGGTGCACGAGCTTCCCGCCTCCGCGTCACCGCGCGTCCGCAGGAGGAAGCGCGCGGGGCGAAGGAGAACGAGGCCACCGGGCGGAGCGGCGCTCCATGCTCCCGTGCTCTGTGTCCTCGGCCTCGCTCACGCGCATGCGCTCTGGCACCGGCCTGCCGTGGCGGATGTACCTCAGCGAGGCGCGCACCGTCGGCGACGATGCGCCGCCGCCGCTCCTACTCGTCGATTTGGCCGCGTAAGGGACCGCCGCGGTCCGCACCGCTACGGCCTATCTGGCCTCCCCCGACTACGATTGAGCGGCAGCCCGGGGGCATTTGGCCGTGGGAGGGTTCGATCTGCACCGAGACGGCGGATTGCGCGGAGGAGCTACGACGGCAGAGCGGTGGAGGAGAGGAAAGATGATCGGGTCGCAAACTGGAGATGGGAGTCAGAACCCCTAGGTATAGAGGCTGACGCCGCGGATTCACGGGCCACCGAAGAAATTTTATGGGCCATGCCGTGTTTATGGTTTCTGTTCTGGTCATTTTTTGTCGCAGGAATTTTACGGGTAGTGCGTGTTTTCGTTTTCCCCAAGATATGCTGTTTGACTAGATGCCTTTGGTGGTTGTTTGGATGAAGAGAATTAGCGCTAGGTTTTAGGAGAACACGTTTTAGGTAGATTTTTTGTAAAACCGGATTTACTTATATTTCGGTTAGGAACAAGTAGAAGGGAAACCACGTTTGGGTCAAAAAGTCTTGAAACGAGTTTTACACGTGACTTGTTTGGCTTACACGAGTGGGTCTTATCCTCTTCTTCCTCGAGCAGTCCAGCTCCAGCATTCTATCCCCTTCGCGACTCTCTCCGGTCTCCACTTCAGAGCACCTGCACCTCGAATCCACCACGGAGGATCTCGGCGAGCCCGCGAGGATCTCAACGCCGGCCGCTCCGACGCCCACATCCCTACCCAGGCAAGGGAAAAGCTCGGGAGCGTGGTCGACACCACCGGCCGCGACGCCCGTGGCGGTCATCCGCTCAAGCTCGGATGTGACGCCGGAAGCCTGGACGCCCGCCGCAGTCATCCACTCTCATAAGATTCTCGACGCCGTTCGCCGCGAGGGTCGTGGCTGTCTCCCCCACACAGCAGTCTCGACGCGGCCCGCCATGGCTGTGGTAGTCATCCCCACGCAGCGGTGCTCGGATTCGCGAGCATTCTCAACGCCGTCCGCAACGAGGGGCGTGGCACTTGTCCCCACTACTTCCGGCGGCACGGGATGCAGCATCTATGACTGGTGTCGCCACCTTCCAAAGAATTTCAGGTGAGCTCATCCTCTGTAAATTTGAAGCTTCAGAAGTTACTACAATTTGCTTCAAAAGTACTTTATTTTCATGGTTGATTGTAAGTAATGTATCTCCACACTGCTAGCTAGCTCGAATCAGTGATCCAGGAACGAGTATAACATTGTAACAATGTTCTAATTTGAAGAAATTATATTGTCTGGTTCATTTGCTGAAACTATTGGTAGAAAATGACATTCAGCCAATACTATCATCCAGAACATATAAAAGAGTAGAAAGTTCTTGAACATACAAAGGAATGTAATGAAAAATTTTAAGGATAATTATCCAATGTATAATTAAATCAACAACTATGGGAAAAATAAATATTGTAGTGCTTAATCATCTTCTTGATGTTGATTGGTACGTTGTTGATGATCAGCCCACAACTGCCGAGCGATGCCTCCATGAATTCGCTCACCAGCAGCTCGCTCATCTTCTCGTATATTTGCCTGCCCTCTAACTTCATTATCACCATTGTCCACGGTACTTAGTGTTTTCCCATGCTCATATAGCTCGAACAACTCATCAGGCCGATTAACCTTCCTTATGAAGTTATGAATAATGCAACAAGCCATAACAATTTTGACTTGAGTTTTATAAGAATAAGGAATTCCTCCTTTCCTGCTTAAAATTGGAAAACGAGCTTTCAGAACACCAAAAGTTTGTTCAACGACATTCCGTAGTTGTGCATGGAGATGATTGAACAAATCTTGTGCACTATTATATCGTCGATTACTTTCACGAAAAGAACCAATATGATAGCGATCTCCACGATAGGGGGTAATGAATTTTGGAGTATTTGTGTAGCCCGAGTCGACGAGATAAAATTTACCTACATGGAAAGTTTGATAGCACACTCATTTTCTCTAGTATATGTTTGAGACAATAAAGATAAACTTTACTTGCATGCCACTAAAATTCATGTATTTTAGTAACTTTACCTTCAGGAACAACAAACCCACCACTAGTAACAGCCCACCGTAGCACAGCTTGATCTGATGCAGAACCTTCCCATCCAGTAGCCACATATAAAAATGTCATGTCAAACGACACTACTGCCATTACATTCTGAGAGATATAACCATGCCTATTTCTGTAAGGAGTTTTTCTATCAAGCTTGATTTTTGCATCAATGTGTGTTCCGTCGATTGCTCCTATACAGTTCTGTTCCAAAAAAGTTGATAAGAAGAAAGTAAGGATTAAAATTTCGTACAAGTCATATGTGAAATAGACATGTGATTGAGAGAGAAATATACCTTGAAGTACGGATAGTACCTTGAGTCGCCCAATATTTTTGTTGGAACTACATCAGGCAGATCTTTTATGCAAACATCAAGCAAACCATTTATAGCTTTTAAGACTTTATGGAAATGCCGACTTATTGTTTCTCTAGAATGTTGAAATTTATCCTGGAGGACACGATTGCTAAGATTGTGACCAATGGTATGGAGAAATATCACTAGTTGTTCATTGACATCCATCCGTTCAGTATCCTGAAGTAAATTCCTCTCACATAATGCATCACGCAGTAAGAAGAATGTGTGCTTTTCAACACGAAGTTGTTCATAAAATCGAACTGGATGTCCTTCCAACCACTCTCTAGTTTTCTGAGCACCAGTCAATTTAGAGGTGTTACGGCATGTTTTGAATAGTCTAGTGAACAACACATCTCGAAATACTGACACTGCTGAAATGTTATTAATTATAATTTGCTCAGAATCAGAAAATTCTTTATCGTCCATATTTTCCATGGTTCTGCAAATAAACAGTAATATTTATTAACTATAGTACATGTGGTGTCCAAATTTCTTTGTTTTGGAGCTGATAGGACTAAACTGCCACAATGAATGCCTAACTTCCGCCAGTTCATTAACTAGCTTGGGAATTTGCAATTGGGATCATATAATCAACAAGTAGTACCAGCCAAATTAATATAAAAATATGAAGTGATATTGATTGTTCGATCACAAACAGGTAGAAAAAGATAATGGAAAATTGACCTAGTATAAAATCTCAATGGAACAAAACAGAAAAAACTAAGCATCTTGGATCCAAAGAGACCGGGTCTCTTCATCCATCTCAATGAAAATCGCCCTTTGGTTGCCATCTGCGAATGCTTGTGCAGCTTTTAGTTTTTTCTTCGCCTCAAGGTCAGGCATACTATTTAATATATGCATGCATGCCTTCACAGAGTATGGTTCTGTCATTTGTGCTGCATTTTTCTTCGACTCAACAATACTGAGTGATGCGTTAGCAAGGCGATCTAATGCGTTTATAGCATCATCAGCTGTTCGCTTTCGACCTTTGGAAGTATCTTGTGATCCATTTGCATTGCACTTCTTATTTTTATCTGGCTTAGTGGTATCGGGCTTCTTAGGACAAGCAACAGGGCGGTCATTTGCTTCATTTGCTTCAAGATTCACTACCTCATTCAGATCAATTTCTACTTTACTGGTTTCACCTTTTCCTTTGCTAGATATAGCACCAACTCCAGATGCGGTAGAGCTAACACATATGTCTACAAGGTCTGTCCAAGTAGGCCACACTTTATCCCGATATTCTTGAATATTCTTATCCTTCTGCAGTTTATTAGTATATTATTAGTCTATTGGTTAACCATATGCTTGCAATCATATACAAATTATATGTACTTAAACTCACTGAAATAAGATCCTCCCAAGTTTCATCAGAAGCTTTGATCATTTTGTCCTCGTCATCCCAGCCAAACCCAGTGAGTTTTAGAAGTTGGTAGCATAACAACTCTTGTAGTACTTGTGACGATTTTTTATTTGTTGCAACTCAAGTTTGTCTACCTTTGATTCATTGAACTGTTCTTGGATTTCACGCCATGCTTTCTTTGTGTAACCTGTTCCTTCTTTCCCTCCATTTAAGGTTTGATCTTTTAGTATATTGAGCAATATTTTGTCCTCTGATGATTTCCATATGTGACGCTTTATGGGCTGCTTATTGGTGTTCTCCTTCTTAATTTCTTTTACCTTATCAGCCATATTTTCTACAAGGAAATAAAGCCACAACATCATTACCAGTATCTATCCGTGTGAACATGTTGAAGATCTAATATAAATGATTAATATAGTAAGTAGAAATGTGATGTCTATGGTCAAGGATTCATACATGGCTAGTGGTTGGAAGAAAAGGATTGTCAGAAGCATGCACTCATTCACTCAATGGAGGAAGGATACAATCATATCAGCTCGTTACTATTACTATGATTTACGCAACTAGAACTAATCTACCCCTCCGATCCAAATTAGTGTTCTCAGATTTGTCTAGATTTGGATGTATCTAGCACTATACATTCGAATCTAGACAATCTGAGAATATTAATATGGATCGGAGGGAGTAAAAAGCCTAGAACAACCTTTGTATAGGATTCACTGCACTTTCTTACATAGTACATGCGTGACAGATAGTCAAAACTCACAATGCTCTAATATATCAGAGATACTTCATGCACTGCTATACAATAATTTCTCCTTTGTTGATCTGATTGTGGATATTACCTGTAGGATGATGAACCTGCAGTCCGCCTGTTGACGATGAAAACAAGTGGAGGAAGAGCGGCCTCGTCTTCCCAGCCGGTGTCTGCCGACGAGTGAATTGTTGATCCGAGCCGGCGTCAGCCCCTAGCCATGAAATGACTACGGATGTTTGTTTCTAGATCTGTGTTATTTTTTTCCTCACGTATAAATAGAAGGAATGAAAAAAGGGTGCGCATGGAGTAGCAGGAGCGACAGACTTGGCGCAAAGAAGTTTGTTGAGGAAGGGGCGCCAGAAAAAGTTTGTTAAGATTTGATTTTCTGTAATCGCATTTACACAAAAATGACTATTAGTCGTTTTGGCCAGAACGCGTTTTCCTGACTTTGTGGAAACCAATTGTAATCAATCCCCGTTTTTGTTGCCGGACCCAAACATGGATTTAGTTTGTTACACGGTTACACGGGATTACGTAAAACTAGTTTCTCTAATCCGGCGTATCCAAACAAGGCCTTGGAGATTCACGAGCAATGCCAAATCGAAGGTGTGCTGCACTCGGCAACAAAATGACCGGTTCAGAGTTCAGACTTAATCTGGAAAACAGCACGAGTGGTCAATTTTTGTATGAAACTTGTCGTTTTTTTTCCTTTTGTTCTCATGCTTGGGCAAAGCATAATCAGATCACACGAATCATTCTTTTGGTCTCACAAAGCATGTAAGCAGGCTAAGGTCCAAGAAACTGCTCGCGGCAGCCGGGCAGATCAGCTGTGTGCTCAGCAGTCAGTGCAGAGTGCAGGCAGCCAGACACGTCTTGATAACCGACGTTTAGCATAATCATGAAAACATTATAGTCTCATTCTCGCGTCCAGTTTTCGCTGGATTTAGCCTATTTTACATCCGGAGTTTCTAGCCTGAACCCGAGCCGCCGGGAGTCGTCTGAGAACGCCGAATGAAGCGGAATCGGCGGGAAAGAAAAAATCACGCGGTGGGCTCGCCCTGTCAGGGTGTGAACCGGGTCGTTCTCATCTCGTCGCCTCGGCTCCCGCGACGGATCGCCAGGCAATGACCGCCTGGTCTTGGCTCCCACGCGTCGCCGTAATGGCGCGCCACCGCCCGCCCACCTTCCCGTCATTTTCACTTTTTTCACCCATGCCGCTACACTCCTCCCGCCCTCGCCGCTCTTTCCTCTTTCGACTATAAATGTCAGCCGCTCTCGCCGTCTCCAGGCCGCACACTCTCACCTCTATTCTCCCAACCCACAATGTCGTTGTATTGGGAAAGGTAGTGCCTAAGAAGGCTAGATAGAGGTGTAGGGACAAGCAGGGAAGCTCTCGACGGCGTCCGCAGGCGGGATTGGGTACGAGCGAGTGTGCGAGACACAGGAAGTACCCAGGTTCAGAGCCCTCGTGGTGAGGTAAAACTCCTACTCCTGCCGATCTGACTATGAGTAGAATACAGAGTACACTTGCTCCTCGAGCTATATGAACTAGTTACCTCCTAAATGATCAGCTCTTGCTACGAGAGCATTGCCCCTCCTTATATAGGCAAAGGGGCAATGGTCTCACTGGCCAGGCCGGCTGGCGGGTCCCACAGGCAGCTCCAGCTGGCTGGTCATCTACAGTATCCGGCAGTATCTATCATGACGAAGGTACACATCGTGCAGGTCGTCGTGGGCACAGTGAACGTCGTGCGAGCCTGTCGTCAGCAACCGGCCACTGTGCCTGCGTCATCCGCAAAGTATTCGGCATGGCCTCGTAGTGGTGAGTCTTGTCGTTGTACCAGGGCGTACCGTGCACTGTGCAGCATGTCGTCATGTCCTCCTGATTGCGTCCGGCTATGCCCGTATAGCCCGATCCGTGTCTTGATGTCCTTCCTGGTTGGTAGCCGGAACGAAGTGCCTGCGTCCGGCTACGATCTGCTAGTCGGACGCGAGCCATCTTCCCTTGTTCTTGTCTGGTTAGGGTACCCGGGGGTCATCCCCACGACACTAGCCCCCGAGCACGTGTGGATTTCGCCCTTAGGTGAAATGTACGCGCGCTCCCTCCTGCATTTGAATTTTGTGTCCGACTGTCGGCTGACGGTTGCGCTGCCCGTGAGGTCAGTGCTGACACCGGCCATTATTGCGCTGCCGCGCGCAGCGCAGCATCCCATCGCACGTCGCTCGGGAACTGCCGCTTTGGTTTCCGGCCCGGGATCCTTTGTGCGCACGGCGCCGACACAGGGGATCTGGAGTCGTTGGTGGAGGGGTGGTGCGGCACGGCGGGTGCCACGCGTCGAGTCAGACGGTTGTGCTTCCCCGGTTTTAAATACCGCCCGGGGGAGCAGTTCTCCCCATCCACACTCCGTTGTTGCCATTTCCCCTGCGTGCTCCCTCGTTGCCTCTGTCTGTCCGTCACCGGATCTGCTGGCCGCCCGTTTAGCGCCGTCGGAGACACGAGCCCCTCCTCTCAGCACCTGCCGCCACGACCAGCAAGGAGGTGATGGCTTCGAAGCATGGTGGGTGGTGCGGTTTGAACGTGACGGAGGACCACATCGTGAAGTACCGCGCGACGCGGGTTCTGCCGCCGGAGGCAGAGGTGGCGGTGCGGCTCACGCCACCGGAAGAGGATTCGCCGCACCCCTAGGAGGGGAAGCGGGTGATTTTTCTCTCGCACCTCGCACGCGACCTCGCTCTGCCGGTGAACCCTTTCCTCTTGACCTTCCTTGCCTTCTTTGATCTCCGCCTCTACCACCTTGGTGCCAACGCCATCGGGATCCTTGTGCACTACGCAGCCTTCTGCGAGTACTACCTCGGGATCCAGCTGGATTTCGGGCTCTTCCGCCGGTTGTTCCGTGTCTGGCCGCAGGCCCAGTTCTCCTAGGGCCCACTGGTCCCCTACAGCGGCGCCTCCATCTACTCTCGTGCATAGACCGGCTAACCGAAGTTCCGGCTTTAAGACATGGTCCGACTGTGGCAGCAGTCGTACTTCTACGTCCGCAACGTCACCAACATCGACCGGATCAACTTGCCGGCCTTCTAGTCCTCCCGGGAGCACTGGGATCTGAAGATCCATGGCTCCAAGGTGGAGTCGGACGAGATGCTGAAGCGGATGCGGGCACTCGTCATCGCCGGCCTAACCTGCTTGGACATCACGCTTGCCTGGATGTCCCGGCTGATGATGCCGCTGCAGCAACCAGCGCACAAGATGTGCTTCTACTCCGGCCAGCTGGACCCCACCCAGCTATCCCACCGCAATCCCTGCTACCCCAACCTGAAGGAGTGGGTGTGGACGATCACAAAGGAGAAGCTCGTGGAGGGCTGGAAGTTCGGGCTGGCCCCGTACACGCGCGAGAACTGCGTGCCCCGGATAAGTTTCTTGGTATTCTATGTTTCGTCCCTCCGGGTGTTGGTTTCCTCCTTTTTCCGTCTAGGCTGCCTTATCTGACTGACTTTTTTGTCGTCCTATTTGGTGTAGATCTTCGCCTGCATCATCCGGGAGGAGGGCGGGATTCCCCTCTAGAACTTCACGGCTGACCTTTCGGATTGGCGCTCGCGCCGGTCCGGCGAGGAATCGGACAATGACGTCGACGCCTTCCCTAACCGGAATGACGAGCCGGCGAACGACCCCCATGTGCCAGTTGTCAAGGAGGAGGAGGAGGAGACCGCCCCGGCTTCCGAACCGACCCGTCACCGGACGGATGGCGACTCTAGCTGCTCCGCCACGGGAGGGAGCGGGTCCAGTCGGCCCCCGGTGGTGGAATCGGCTGCCAAGAGGAGTCGGACTGGTGTTTTGCCCCCCGAGCCGTCTCGGCCGCAAGAATGCGCTGCCCCCGGTGGTGCAGGGGTAAGACTTCTCCCACCTCTCCCTAACAATTTTGCCTTGCCCCTTCTTGCCTTTCTCACTTCATTTGCTCTTTTTATCTTTTTAGCACGCTTATCTCCTTCGGCGCTGCCAGCCCTGCGCGCGCGCCGACCGGTTCGCCGCCTCACGCGCTGCCTACCAGTCCGGCTCCTGCCGCCACTGTCGCTCCTTCTCCAACGCTCGGGACTCCGCTGCCGCCGCCTCGTGTGGATCCGGCTATGGGAGCCGGGCCGGAGATGCTCCGCCGACTACGGTGGTTCAGCTGGACACCATTGTGTCGAGCCCGCAGAGTGGAGGTGGCTCCTCCGTGAGGGCGAGGGGGGTCGCTGCCGGCAAGGAGGTAGTGGTGGTCGCCGATGACAACTCTGACGGCGAGCTGGGGGAGGAATGGCGGGTGGCGGTCCACGAGGTGAAGGAGTCCCTGACCCTCAATGCTATTGCCGATGACTCCTCCGCCGCGTCTCTGGCAGATCTGGCCTCCACCTTGGAGTTGGCGATGAAGGAGATCCGGCTACTCGAGGCTTCGACTGGGAGCAACCGGGCGCTGGAGTAGAAACTTGCCGCCATGAACGACACTTCCTAGAGTAAGTCTTTTTACTCGGTCTTCTTTTTTTGCTGATAGTCGGTTTCCTGTATCCATCATGGTCTGCGCCCAGCGGGAGATCGACCGGCTGACCAAGGCGAACAACCACCTCACCCGGTCCAACTCCTCTCTTCGCCTCTAGAACAAGGAGTGGCAATCAAAAGACGGACAAGATGGAGGTCGTCGTCAAGGAGCACGACTCCGCCCTTGCCAGCCGGGCCCAGGCCTTCGATCTCCTTGATGCTTAGTGCAAAGACCAAGAGAAGGAGATCAAACAGCTAGGGGAGCGGGAGAAGGCCCTTCTGGACGAGCTGGTGCAGATTGGCTGTACCACCAAAGGTAAATCCTCTTTCCGACTTGCTTTTCTTTGTCCGGATCCGGTAGCCGGACCTGACTTGTTTTTCACCATTTTTCGCATGGGGTGCCTCGGACTTTTGCTCTTGCTAGCCGGACAACTGGGTTGCAGTCTATAGCTGAGACAAAGAGTGGGCCTCTAACACTGTCACGCACTACTCAGCCGGTTTATAGAATTAGCAGGCCGAGCCAACCAGCGAGCCCCGGGTAGGGGTTGCCGGCACCGAAAAAACTGAATCGGAGAAGAACGTATGCAAATTTCTGCCAAGGAGCCCCCGAGTGTCTCTCGGGGTTCCACATTTTTCATTCATAGGGTTCATGGGATACATACACTGTCAGACGACTAGGTGTAAAACGGATGGAGCAGGGTCGTGTTCTAGGGGTGCTTTGTCTCCTCGTCTGATTTGTCCATCTTGTTCTTGTGCGGCTATTGTGCGTTGATGAGGTAGTAGGAATTGTTGTGCAGCGCCCGGCTGATGATGAAGGGGCCCTCCCAAGGCGGCGACAGTTTGTGCATGCCCTTCGTGTCCTACACCAGCCAGAGAACCAGATCACCCTCATGGAATGCGATGGGTCGGATCCGGCTCGAATGGTAGTGACGCAGGCGTTGCTGGTACATCGCCAATCTGGACAACGCCAACTCGCGGGCCTCCTCAAGGAGGTCCACGCCGTCCTCCCTTGCCTCTTGGTTGGCCTTCTCGTTGTAGAGGATCTTGCGGGGTGAGTCGAACTCGATGTCCGTTGAAAGGATAGCTTCCGAGCCATAGATGAGGAAGAACGGGGTGAAGCCGGTTGACCGATTCTGTGTGGTGCGAAGGCTCCATAGTACAACCAGAAGTTCTTTGATCCAGCATCCGGGTGACCACTCCAAAGGCTTGATGAGGCGCGGCTTGATGCCGGTCAGCACTAGGCCATTTGACCTTTCGACTTGCCCATTGGATTGCGGGTGTGCGACAGATGCCAGGTACAGACGGATACCCTTGTTGCTGCAGAACCGGGCAAAGGCCCCCTTGGTGAAGTTCGTGTCGTTATCCGTGATGATGCTGTTGGGGTAGCCGAACCGGTTGATGATGTCCGTGAAGAAGGTGACGACTATTGCCCCGTCCAGCTTCCGGATGGGCTTGGCCTCTATCCACTTCGTGAACTTGTCCACCGCCACCAGCAGATGGGTCATGTCCGCGTGTGCTCGCTTGAAGGGACCGACCATGTCGAGCCTCCAGATGGCAAAGGGCCACTAAACGGTATGGTCTTGAGTACTGAAGTCGGCATGTGCCTCAGTTGGCTGAAACGTTGGCACCCGTTGCATGCGCAGACCAGCTACTCTACATCCTCGAGGGCGGTGGGCCAATAGAATCCATGGTGAAACGCCTTGGTGACTATTGCCTGAGATGAATCATGGTGAACGCACTCGCCCTACTGGATGTCCTTTAGTAGCCGGTAGCCCGTGTCCACATCAACACACCGCTGGAAAATGCTAGATACGTTGTGCTTGTATAGTTCTTTGTTGATGATGGTGTACGTGTGCGCGTGTCGCCGGATTTGCCTGGCCTCCACCTCGTCATCTGGAAGCTCCCCATTAGCGATGTAGTTCATGAAAGGCTGTGCCCAGGATGGTATCTCCCAGATGGTGAGGACGCTCCCGTGCTCCGGCTGAGGGATGTCAGGGGGTCGTCTGAGTGGGGTACTCGGGACGGCAGCCCCTGAGCCACTTGATGAGTCGGCAGCCCCCGGGTCTTTCGAGCCGGAGGGTGCGGATGCGCTGGAGTCGGTGCAGGCCTTCTTCTTTGCAGGCTCCGAGGGCTCCGGGTCTACTGAGCCGTCATCCCCCGCGCTTCCAGCCCAGATGATGGAGTCCGACTCGGGAGACGGGGTGATGGAGGGCTTGCGTAGATGCTCCAAGGAGACCCCAGCAGGATCGCCTGCTTGGTGGACCCGATTCGGGCGAGCGAGTTGGCTGCCTCGTTGTTTAGGCGAGGGACGTGATGGAACTCACATCCGTTGAAATAGGTGCTAAGCTTCTGCACATGGAAGTGGTAGAGGGCCATGTTCGTGTAGTGGGCATCCCATTCTCCGGATACTTGCTGCACCACCAGATCCGAATCGCCAAAGCAAAGGATCCGAATGATGTCGATTTTCCTGGCTAGCCGGAGGCCATGCACCACTGCCTCGTACTCGACGACGTTGTTGGAGGCCTTGAAGTGGATCTGAAGAATGTACTCCAGCCGGTCTCCCTTGGGCGAGGTGAGGACGATGCCGGCTCCCAAGCCCCCGAGCATCTTCGAGCCATTGAAGTGCATCTTCTAGTGATCTGAGTCAGGAACCAGGGGCAGGTACTAGGTTTCAGCCCAGTCGACCAGGAAGTCCACCAGAGCCCGCGACTTGATCATGAGCCTTGGCTCATACTGGATGGAGTAGGCGGCGATTTCGATTGCCCACTTGGTGACTCGGCCTATGGCATCCTTGTTGCCGATGATCTCCGAAAGGGGTGCAGTGCACACCACCTTAATCGGATGCTCCTGGAAGTAGTGCTTGAGCTTCTTGCACACTAGGTACACGCTGTAGCACATCTTCTGGTAGTGGGGTAGTTCTACTTGGAGAGGCAGAGAACCTCGTTGAGGTAGTAGACGGGCCTCTGTACCGGCTGAGCCTTGCCTTCCTCGGGGCGCTCCACCACCAGGACGATGCTAACGACCCGGCTGATGACTACTATATAGAGCAACATCGGCTCCTTGCTAGCCGGTGTGGCCAGAACTAGCATTGTGGATAGCATGCGCTTGAGGTCGTGGAATGCGGCATCGGCCTGTGAGGTCCAGGAGAACTTGTCCATCTTATTCATCAGCTAGTACAGTGGGAGTGCCTTCTCCCCAGCCGGCTGACGAAACGATTGAGGGAGGCCAGGCATCCGGTGAACTTCTAGACTCCGAGCAAGCTCTTGGGCGGCTGCATCCTCTCGATGGCTGCAATCTTCTCCAGGTTCACCTCGATCCTCTATTGTGAAACGATAAAACCGAGTAGCTGGCCGGATGGGACGCCGAAGACACACTTTTACGGGTTTAGCTTCAATTGGTACCGGCGGAGGTTGCCGAATGTCTCCCCCAAGTCCTCGAGGAGGGTGCGCTTCTCCTTTGTCTTGATGATGACATTGTCCACATAAGCATGCTTGTTCCGGCTAATCTATGAGTGCAAGCATTTCTGCATGCAGCGCTGGTAAGTAGCGCCTGTGTTTTTCAGACCGAAAGGCATGGTTACGTAGCAGAAATCCCCATACGGGGTGATAAATGACGTCTTAATCTGGTCAGCTGGGTTCAACCGGATCTGATTATAACCAGAATAACAGTCCAAGAAGGACAACAAGTCGCAGCCAGCCGTGGAATCGATAACTTGATTGATATGGGGCAAAGCGAAGGGGTCTTTTGGGAACGCCTTGTTCAGGCTAGTGTAGTCGATACATATGCGCCAGATCTTATTTTTCTTGAACACCAGGACTGGGTTGACCAGCCAGTCCGGGTGGTACACTTCCATGATGAATCCGGCTACGAGGAGCCGGGCGATCTCATCACGAATGATCTTCATTTTCTCTTATACGAACCAGCGTAGGGGCTGCATGATCGGCTCAGCATCCGGACGCACATGGAGTGAGTGCTCGGTGAACTCCCTCGGAACACCTGGCATGTCCTTGGGTGACCATGCGAAGATGTCCCGATTCTCACGGAGGAAGTCGACGAGCGTGCCTTCCTATTTGCTGTCCAAGCCGACACCGATGGTGACGAACTTGGTTGGGTCGATGTGGTCGAGCAGGACGTCTCCTTTGCCGGCTAGAAAGTCGTGTCACCAGTCGGCTTCCTATTAGCCGGCACTTCTTGCTTAGCCAAAACCATGTTGCGCATGATCTCGCGCTTCTCCTCAGCTATAATGAGGGCTTCAGCCATCTTTGAGCCTGCCGACGCGCACTCCATAGACCGCCTGAAGCAGCCGGCGACGGTGATCACGCTGTTAGGCCCTGACATCTTTGTCTTGAGGTATGCATAGTGGGGGACGGCCATGAACTTGGCGAGGGTGGGACGCCTGAGGAGAGCGTGGTAGGAGCTTGTCAGGTTAACCACCTTGAACCATATCGACTCACGACAGTTCTCCTCGGTTCCGAATATGACATCGAGCCAGATATTACCCAGCGGAGCGCAAGCCGGCCCTGGCAGTATGCCACGGATTACCGTGGTAGTCAGTCGCAGGTCGCTTTTGCGAATGCCTAGCTTCTCCAGGGAGGACTGGTAGAGCAGGTTGAGATTGCTGCCTCCATCAATGAGGACGCGCAAGAAGCAGCAGGTGCGCTCGTTGGAGATGATGAGGCGGTCTAGCACCATTGCGTAGCCCTTGGGATTCGGAAGGCGATCCGGCTAGTCCTCCCGACTCCAGGTGATGGGGGTCGCCGACTAGTTCAGGTACTGGGGGACTGGAGAGACGATGGCGTTGACCTCCTTGGAGCGCTGCCTGCGGCTATGCTTGTCGTCCGACTCGGTTTCAAAGATGTGGTAAGCAGCGTGTGGCTAAGGGTAACCGTTGGTGTTGTTGTTGTTGCTGTTGTTGCCGGCTCCCCTAGCCGGTGGTGGTGGTCCGTCGAGAGGGGGCGGTGGCGTATGGGGTAGGCTGCCTTGTTCTTTCATCTGGCGGGTCCAGCTGCAGTTCCGGGTAGTATGAGTAGCCGGTTTGAAGGGTCCGATGTGCCACTTGCATGGGTCGTCGAACATTTGTTCGCAGGTGAACCACGGCTTTTGCCTCCTTGCGTCGCCAGCCCGCGCATCAGGTGCGCCCTCCACAACGTTGACCTGCCTCGCATGGTAGCGGGGCTTCTGCTGTCCGGCTTGGCGGTTGCCTTGGAAGCGGTTGTCGTTGTCGTGCTGCCTAGAGGATCCGGATTTGCTGCCCGGGTTACTCGGTCGGTCGCGACCTGGCTCCGTGGGAGTCGGTCAGCCGCCAGCATTCACTCGGAGGGGCTTCTTCATCGCGGCATCAGCCGTGGCATACTGGTCCACGGTCGTCGTGAGCTCCGCCATGGTTCTCAGCTCGTCACACAGTAGCCGGTGGTGAAGCATGGTGCCTTCGCGACACCCTTCCACGAAGAACCCGGTCGCCTAGCTCTCTAGGATGCCCTCACAAGTGTTGCACAGCTCGGTCCATCTGGCGAGGTACTCGTGGTCCGACTCGCGGTCTCCCTGGATGCACATGACTAGATCACGAGGGCGACCTGGACGCTTGTACGTGCCGTTGAAGTTGCGGACGAATACCTTCTCAAAGTCCGGCCAGTCGTTGATGCTGTTGGGCACGAGGCTATTGAGCCATGTCCTCGCTGACCCGGTTAGCATGAGGGGGACATAGCGCACCGCTACGTGCTTATTCCCATGGGCGATACCGACTATCATGGCGTAGTCGATTAGCCAGTCTTCTGGCTTCATGCTGCTGTCGTATTTGGGGGTGTCCCGTGGCAGGGTAAACTTATATGGAAACGGTTCATTCCGGATGTGGGGTCTGAAACAAACCGGCCCGGTAGAATCTTCCTCCTCTGTGATACGCGCTTGAGCTAGTACTCGATGCGGTCACGAGCGTCTGGATGGTCTGGATTGGGCGCTCCTACCCAGCCCGAGAGACGGGAGCCGGCAGGTCGTGGCGCTGCGATTGGTGGAGGGGCGGTGGTGGGTTGTTGTTCACCATCTGCCCTTGACGTGGCTGGCCCTTGTGGCCCGAGTCGTGACGCTCGCTGCGGGATTTCCCCGTCGGAGGAGAGGATGCCTACTAGGTCTCGCAGGGTGCGCCCTTGCTGTTGCCAGGTGGCTTGCTTACCTTAGAGCCTCTAGGGTCCTCGTGCATCTGCCAGATGGCGTCAGCCTGTATGTTCACGATCCGGAGGATCTTCTACACCCGGGTGTGCTGCCGATCTCGCTCCTCGCCCTCCAGGTTGGGCAGCTCATCTGTCGCGGCTCATGCCGCGCGTAGGTTCTTGATGGGCGTGTTGTAGGTGGGCTGGACAAGGAGAGGCGGTGGATCTGACTCGCCGTCCCTCTCCATCCTTCCACCTAGCTCGCCGCCCCAGAGTCACACATGTCCGCACCAGCTTGGTTCCTTGGTAGCCGGAGTGTGGCCGTGAGCACGGTCGTACTCGCGCATGGTGATGTCGACTTGCTTCCTGGTGGCAGCTAGGTCGATGGCCTCCCGTAGGAGGAGCTCTGGCGAAGTTTGCCTCAGCCTCCTCCGGGTTGTCCCTGAGGGTAACCGGGGTGAGGAGTCGGTCAATGGATTCTTCCACCGGATCCTTCGGCCATGGAGGGGCAGAAGTTACGGCCTCGTCACTGCCTTTCTCCCAAGGATGACGAGGCTGGGTGCTGGAGCCAGCCATCATGACCTCAACACCGTGCGGAGCAACGAGAACACTGCTACTGGGGAACAGTCACTCTGAGATGGAGACGATCTCCCTAGGGAAACGCTCCGACACGGTGGCGACGTAGACGGGAAGGTCACCGAACAGCTGGATGGAGCCGTTCGCCGGGAAGGTGGATCCGGCGAAACACTATGCGTTGTCGATGACGCAGTCAAACTTGCCTAGCATAAGTATGAGGCCGGAGGCCACGCGCTCACCGGCTGAGGTACGGGGTCCCGTGCAGAACGTGACTCCAGTCAAAGCCATGTCTGCCCCATGGTGGGCGCCAACTGTCGTTGTATTGGGAACAGGAGTGCCTAAGAAGGCTAGATAGAGGTGTGGGGACTAGCAGGGAAGCTCTCGACAGTGTCTACAGGTGGGATTGGGTATGAGCGAGTGTAGCGGGATACAGGAAGTACCCAGGTTCGGAGCCCTCGTGGTGAGGTAAAACTCCTACTCCTGTCGATCTGACTATGAGTAGAATACAGAGTAAACTTGCTCCTCGAGCTGTATGAACTAGCTACCTCCTAAATGCTCAGCCCTTGCTACGAGAGCATTGCCCCTCCTTATATAGGCAAAGGGGAAATCGTCTCACTGGCCAGGTAGGCTAGCGTGTCCACAGGCGGGCCCCAACCGGCTGGTCATATACAGTATCCGATAGTATCTGTCATGTCGAAGGTACATACCATGCGGCTCATCGTGGCCACAGTGAACATCGTGCGAGCCTATCGTCAGCAACCGGCCACTGTGCCTACGTCACCCGCAAAGTCTTCGACATGGCCTCATAGTGGTGAGTCTTTTTGATGTACCAGGGCATACCGTGCACTGTGCAGCGCGTCGTCCTGTCCTTCTGATTGTGTCCGGATACGCCCGTATAGCCGGATCCATGTCTTGCCGCCCTTCCTTGTTCCGGCTACCGGTTGGTAGTCAGAACGAAGTGCCTGTGATGAGGGGTAACCTCGGAAATATCCATGGTGAAGGGTTTAGGGTTTCGCGGAATAGAGAATGCTGGGAATTTCGTCGGATGTCAGGAAAACAATGGAGTCAAAGTCGCCTGAATATTTGGAAATCGCACTATTACAAGTTGCCTTGGAGTTTTGTGGTACCCTCGCTTGGGCTTCTTCCGTCCTATATATAATAGGCCGGGTCTCAAAGCTATATGCGGATAGGTTTCATACACACGTAATTACAACACCAATACAATGTCGATTCATAGTTTCTTTCCTAATACAATCAAAGTCTTTGTTGGCTGCTTCTTTGGAATGTCATCTGAAATCTTCATGGGCCGGAAGCCTTTTACCCATTATAGGGTAGTAAATCATAAGCATCCGAGTAATCATACCTATGTCAGTAGCTCCCAAGACTCTACTTGAACCGTAGTTTCAGGTTGAGTCTCAAAGTTTCTTTTTTCCTTCTTTTCCTTTATTTATATTTCTTTATTTTTATTTTTATAGGGAATTGGTACAACGAGTCTGATGCTTCCGATGGATCGAGAATCAGTTAATTGCTCCTAGGAAAAAACAAGGTTGTCCTACATCAAATTCAAGTCCCCAGGCCTGAACTCGGAATTTACTACTGGTGTAATTCAGTTTGGGCCCCTGAGGTCTTATTGAATACTGAATTCCAGCTTCTATTTTATCGGGTACCCAACGCGTCCGTTGGGATTTTTATCGGATCGTTGATATAGATCTTTTACTGTCAGAGCGCATTCTTGTGCAATTACCAGACCACACAGGACGGATCCTGGGGTCTTACCTTCATGTTTCTGAACATGGCATTCGGATTTTTGTCACATTTGAGCGCGATCCGAGATTTTTGGTTTTTTGGTGGTTGGTCTGCTGGGCTGCCAATATTTCTGACTTATCAGATAATTTTAATGCTTTATACTGGCTCCAGATGGGAGTAATCTTTTTGAGGATACCTTTTTGAGGATACATTAATGTAAAACTCAAAGGTATTTTCAATCATGAATATTTTTGTTTTAGTCATACACAATTGGATTTCTATCGGGAACTGAGCCAGCACTCTGTTTGTTAGTTTTTGTCTTTTTTCCTTCTATCAGCGTGTGCGCCAGCGCTCCCGATGGGAGTAGCCCCCAAGGCTATGTTCGGATGCCTATTGATACGTTGCTAACGTATCCATAATTTTTGATGTTTCATGCTTGGTTTTATCTACTTTCTTATGTTTTGTCCACACTTTGGAGTACTTTTCATATGATTTCTTGGACTAACCTATTAACAAGATGATTTCTTGGAATAACCTATTAACAAGATACCACAGTGCCAATTGCCTGTTTTCTGCTGTTTTTGGTTCCAGGAAAGTCAGAAAATCAATATTCTCGGAATTGGACCAGACAAAAGCCAAAGTCGATATTTTACCGGAAGACTCACAGAGCCAGAAGACGAGACGGAGAGGGGCCACAGGGTGGCCACACCTTATGGTAGCGCGGGCTAGCCCTGGTCGCGCCACTAGGTGGTGTGGGCCCCCTGGATGCCCACCGACCTTGCCTCTTCACCTGTAAGATGCCTCCCGATGCAAAAACCCTAAATCATCCAGCCTCCAGCCATGAAAAGTTCCGCAGTGTCGCCGCCACCAAAGGAGAGATTCGGGGGACAAAAAGTCTCTGTTTTAGCACCCTACAGGGACGGGGTGGTGCCCTCGGATCCATCTCCATCGATCTCCACCGCCATCTCCATCACCGTTGCTGATTCCCATGATGAGGAGGGAGTAGTTCTCTCTCGAGGCTAAGGGTTCTACCGGTAGCTATGTGTTCATCTCTCTCTCTATGCATGATCTTATTGAGATCATGAGCTTGTAATCTATAGATCTACCTTGCTACTCAAGTGCTTTAATAGATCTCTGCTCTCCCCATGTGTGTGAAGTTGACAGTGTGCACACCATGGTGGCACTTAGGCTAGAGATTACAAATACTTGTTATGAGTTATATTTGGAGTTGGATGTATTTATGAAATTGTGGTGTTTGTTGAACCATCTAGTGCTCAAGGTGACAGTGTGGGGTTATCTAGAGGGGAAAGGCTTACTTTGTGGTGTGCTGTTATAGCCCTACCATGGATTAGAGTGTCCAACCGGAGAGTAGTTCAGCGTAGTATCATAAAGAAGAACATATTTATATGAGAGTGTTCACTAGTGAAAGTATGATCCTTAGGCCTTGTTTCTAAGCATTGAAACACCATTTACAATTAGATATGTTACATGTGTGCTTGCTTCCATCTTTATTTCAGATTGCCTTTAGTCTCTTCCTACCCGTCAAGCTATTTTCTATCACCGTTACCACTTATAATTATCTATACCACTTGTATTTCACTATCTCTTCGCCGAACTAGTGCACCTATACACCTGAAAATTGTATTGGGTGTGTCGGGGACACAAGAGACTTCTTGTATCTTGATTGCAGGGTTGCTTGAGAGGGGATACTATTGACCACTTCCTCCCTGAGTTCGATAAACCTTGGGTGATCCACTTAAGGGAAAACTTGCTACTGTTCTACAAACCTCTGCACTTGGAGGCCCAACAACTGTCTACAAGAATATAAGTGCGTAGACATCAAGCTATTTTCTAGCGCCGTTGCCAGGAAGGTAAGGTAAAAGGTACTCACATCCTTCGGTGTGAGTGCTCGAAGTTATTTTCCTTTAGATTCTGCAATTTTGTCTTTTTGTTTCTTGTTTTCACTAGTTAGGCTTAATGGAGAACAACAACAAAATTAGAGAGCTTTTTAGTATTTTTCCTAATGTAGAACATGAATTGTCTGAAAAGAAAATTAAAAAACCCATGGAACTTTCTTTACATGCTAATAGCAATGTTATTAGTATGAAACTTTTGAACACCTTTGTTACTAATGCCATGGAAACATCTAAGCTTGGGGAAGTTGGTTTTTATGAAAATGATCTTTTTAGTTCCCCAGCTTAAAAGAAGAAAATTTGCTCTGGTGATACTTTATCTCCCATATGTGGTAATTCTAATGATACTTGTGATATTTTAAATCCACATACTGAAAGCATCTCTTTTAAAATACCTATAAAAATTGTTGAACGTGTTATGAACAACTGTTATTTGGGAGATGGAACTGTCCATCCTGGTGATCATTTACTCTTTATACACGAATTATGCGAGTTCTTCAAGTGTGCAGGTATTTCAATGAACCGAGTTAAGAGGAAGCTATTCCCTTTGTCACTTAAGGGCAAAGCAAGAGAGTGGTATGAGCTACTAGATGATCCTCATCATTTGGAGTGGAAGGAACTTGAATCTCTCTTTTACTCTAAATTTTATCCTCCTCATGAAATTCATAAAGATAGGAATTACATTTACAATTTTCATCCACATGATGGAGAAAGTATTGCCCAAGCATGGGGGATATTGAAGTCACTAATACTCAAATGTCCCATTCATGAGCTCCCCAGTAATATTGTTATTAATAACTTCTATGCAAGGCTTTCAGGACATTACAAGGACTATCTAGATACTTGTTTAGAGGGATCCTTCACAAGTAAGGAGGTAAAAGCTAAGTGGGATCTTCTTGAAACAATTCAAAGCAATACCGAAGATTGGGACAACAACAAAGGTAAAGAACTAGGTATAAACTATGAGTATGATTGCATCGATGCGCACTAGCTCGTTTACTCTTTCTTGTTGTTTCTGCCGGGCCTCACCGGTCAACCCTTCTAACTCTAATGCTGCGACATTTGCCGCTCTTAGGTTTCTTGCCGGGGTACTGTACCTCGGCAAGCCCAAATCCTCTGATTCTGCTTTATGAGCTTCATGCTCTTTGTTAATGTCATCCATGAGGTTCTTCCCTCTCAATCTTAGTTCGTCCACCCGTTCGGGTGCGACATCAAGCTTATTTGCTTTGGCATATTCTCGCAGGGTCCTGTTTAAGGACTCCCGTAAGGCCGACACCTTTTTTGCCTCTATCAGTACCTTTTGCCTGGTTTCCTCTAACTCTGCCTGAGCATTTGCCGGATTAAGTATCGGCGCTACAGGTGTAGTCAAGCTTTCTATGGTCGCCTGAAGAATATTCTCTGGCCTTTCCAGAGGTGGCCCTCTTACCCTTGGTGCCTTTGGGATGGTGTCTTGCACCTCGGTCGGGTTGGTTGCCGGTGGGATTACCTCGGTGGGCATTGGTGCTGTATGCCTATGCGCGCCCTGTACACCGGTGGCGGCTTCTCTTCCTGATCCGGCAGCCGCTACTCCAGTTTGCACCCCGGCCACGACCATTACCTCGACGCTACCTGCAGGATGTGCTCCAGGCGGATGGCCTGCAGCGTTAAGAGGTGGATCTCCTGCAACAACAACTTGGTGAGGATAAACACCGGAGATGTTGACGCCGACGTAAACCTGGTGCCCGCCCAGGTTGATGAAAACACCATTACGCGGGGGAGCCTTTCCCCTGAAGCTCCCTGCATTGTCGCTGACATAATCACAGAGACCAAATCTCTGGACTAAGTCAGAAACAACGCGCTCGCCAGTCTTGATGAAGTTTCCCGTCCGGATCATAACTCCAGCTAGCACCGCTGCTGGCCCCACGGTGGGCGCCAACTGTCGTGGTGGTGGCACGGCAGATGCCATGGGTAGGCTAAAGTTTGGGGCCAATGGATGCTAGTGGGATCTGGGGAGGGAAGATGTAGTGGATTCTACACTCAGAAAGCTAACTCAAAGATCTGTATTTCTTCTTCCTTGGGCTACAAGTGCTCCTCGAGCTGCATACAAGGGGAAAGAGAGAATTTTTACCAGCCTAACGGTACCAAGAATCAGTCCCTCCTCTCTTTTGGGTCCAAGCCTGCGCTTATAAAGGAGAGCCTTGGGTTCCTTTAGGGCTGAGGTGGCAAGCATATTCGAAGAATATGCCTGTCCCAATATAGTAGTTCGGTGCCCTCCTTTCCCTGTCGCTCCCCTAATGACGGCAAGGTTCCAGAGGGGCCCTCCTGTGTGCCTCGGGCTTCAGGACTGTCACCTCCGTGACCTCCTTCCGTCTCTCTGTCGCTCTGCGCCTTTGTCCCTAGTGCTTGGCTTCGCTCAGATTCCTCCTAGCCTGCTTTTAGAGTTTGACTTTAGGCTTCTCCTTCTCCTTCAAGCTTCACATAATTCGGCCCTGCCTCGCGTAACTCGGCTTGTCCTTCACCTGCATCAAGATTACTTGGGCTAACCCGGCCGACTTACGCAGTATCCCGGCCGGGTAATGCATTGTCATTACTATAAGGGTCCTGCCCTTTCCTATCTCGGCCGACCTCTACAGGATTCGGCTGACTCAGACTGTAACTCGGAAACTAAACGGGGAACACCCTTTCGTCTTTCCCCGTCTTTACCCTATCCGGGGTTACCTCCCCAACAGCCTTGTCGAACACCGCTAAGAAATCGTACTCCCAGGTCTTCCACACCTCCCGCGGTCTATGTGGGAGCTGTACTTTCAGGAGCTCAAGTTCTGCCATGTTTAAACTGTAAGCGAATTCGGAAATGGGCGGCAGCCACCCGTTGTTGAATGTAGTAATGCTGATACCCTCCAAAGATGGCAATGTAAATCTCAACGATCTGTAGCCATTTTTTAGAGTCCAAGTACTCCCATCCTGGGATAAAAGGACCAGCCACTCGGCGTTGCCACCCACCCAGTTCTGGTCATCTCCTATTTCCATCTCTTCTTCTTCCTTGATATTCACCACTACTGATTCCGACCACTTATCCAGCAGCATCATTTTTGCATTAATGTTCTATAGAGTTTGTTGTCAATTGGTAGAATCACCTAGCATGGATTCCATTGCAAATACATTTGACAACTGGACCTTCAGATTAAAGTACCCAAAATATCGCCTAAATACGAGTGTCTCCTTAGATATCGCCTAAATTGTGCCTGTGTCACTACGAAAATACCCAAAATATGGAGTAGGAGCAGAGCTCCCCCCGAACAAACTCCTGACGATGATCATAAACAGCTAGGGGCATAATAGCCTTAAATCATCTAATCTGTTTTTTTAGGAAACAGAATATCACCTAGCAAGCATTCCATTACAAATCGAAATTGACAACTCGTCTATCACCTAAATTAAGACCGTGTCACTACGAAAATACCAGAATATCAGGTACGAGCAGAGCTTCCGATGTACATAATAGTCTTAAATGGTTCAATTTGTTCAAACCGTGCGTGCGCACAACACGTTCGAAGAAAGGAACATAGGATTCCGATGAGATTTCAACACATATGAATCAACGATATGACTGAACCAATAAACAAGATACTGGAACTTACGTGGCCATCGTAGTCATTCGGCCATTTGCTGGTATTTGGGTAAAGAAGGCCTGGCGTGCCGAACGGTTGTTCGTCCATGTCCTGCATCGTGAAGCGGTAGCTAGGGATGCAGCGAGCGAGGCGATCGACAGAGATAATGTCCAACCCCGTGGCGATCCTGTGCATGTTCGCGACACTGAGGTTCGGCCATCCCCAATCCTCGTGGTGGCGGTCGGCTTGGCCATCCGCGTCGTTGTCGCCTGCCTTTCGCTTCAACCTGCTGCTACCCCAAGCTCTACCCATAGCGGCAAATGGAGTCTGGAATCCGGTAGATTAAAGGAGGCATTGTGATAAGGAGGCGGATGGATTCGAGAGGGGATGGAATCAGGGAGCGGGGCAGTTTTTCAAGTAGGGAGTGACCCAGTGAGGAACCGCCGCCGCCGCCGGTTCTCGGCCGTGTGGAAGACAAGGAAGGGGCGTAATTATTGAGAGTGCGCACCGGAACCGTCTAGAGGAAGTGAAAAAATAAATCGTAAGAGAGAAAATTGTGAGGCCCACCTGTCAGTGAGTGACGGTCGGCACGCGCAAACGTGACTACGTTTGACTTGGATCGTGCATGGCCGACCTCGATTCCATTGCATGCAAGTGGCGCAGAAAAAATTGTAGGCAGTGCTAGCATCAGCATGTAAAACCGCCATTTTTCTCCACCGACAACCTACTAAAAATGGTCGTGCACCATTCCAGATATCAGTAAGGGCGGTTCCAATCTTGCAGTAAGTAGTTTCACTTCTCTGTCTCATTTCCTCCTCCAGGGCCTTGTCGTCTTTCTCCTCCACGACCTCATCCATTTCCTCCACCACGTCATCACCCTCTTCCTCCATATCCTTTCCCTCTTGCCTGTAGTCATGGACTTGTTGGATGTCCGAAACGACGACAGGCAAGGGACTACGTACTTCGACATAGAAGTACATGGCATGAAGAAGATCAATGTCGTCGACACCACCGACCCTCGGACGGTGATGAACACCCTGAATAATTACATGAGTTGGCTACGGTTCAAAGAAAACAGGTTCGTAGGTCTTGACCTCGAGTACAACCGCGATCACCGTAGGATCGCCGTGGTGCAACTCTCCATAAAGGGGCACGTCCTCGTATACCAGCCTTTTTGCGAGATGGGGGCTGACGGGAACAGGTAGACTTTGCTGTCTTTTAGTTCCTAAACCATCTGTTTGCAAAAGTTATTGCTATATTATTTGTCATAATCCATTTTCATGCAGGTGGGGCGAAAGGATTAGGTCGCTGTTTCATGATTTTCTCGTGAACCAGTAGATAACATTTACTAGTGTTGACATCACGAATGACACTAGACTGCTTGAAAGCCCGTCTGTCAACATTAAAATCCTAAAGGAGTGCAGAGTGGACATCCAGAAAATTTACTAGATCCCAGGGACGAAGGGCAGCAGGACCGGGATGGCCGATCTTGCCGCCGAACTCATCGACCCGTGGTATGCTAACATGAAGGGAAAATTGCCGAGGTGTTGGTGGAGGTGTTTAGGGCACGATTACTGGGAGGATAAGTCGCTTTCTGAACCTAATCTGAAGTACGCTGCAATTGTCGGGTATGTTAGCCCCGAGCTGTACCGCCAGATTGTAAATTTTCGTTCCAGGCATCACACCATTGAACCACCACCGATGCGAGTTGTTTGCCCTAGATGTCGGAGTGTAGATGAATCTACAAGCCAGGGCAAGCGACCGAAGGCATCCTGGGATCGGTTGCCTTCTCCACCAGGCTAGGATGTAGACTTTTAGTGCATGATTGTTGTGTTTGTATGGGGCTTGTTATGTTTATTAAAATATGTTATTTCAGAAGTACACTATGTGAGCAATTATGAACTGCTGTGTATTACCTTTATCCAACTATAATCTGGGTTCGATTATGACAATATCCTTTGCTATAATCTGGGTTTGGTTATGACCTATGACTGTATCCCACCTTATGCATGTTAGTCCTGGATTCTGCCGCATGCAAAGGGCACAGACAGAATTTGTAAGTATGAACGTTGAGCATACAAAAGGGGGAAATGTAATTTATACAGGTTAACTACCTAATAGCACAAGGATCATACGAGATCAGTTCTTACACACAGAATGCTTAGAAAATACATGCAAGATAAAATACAGGCGAGATAAAACTAGGAACGGAATGCGAAACTAGTAGTGGTAAACATCACACTCACCCACCCGCCAGATCCTGTTGAGCATCTCGTAGCACACATACGCGTCCCTGGCTGCGTACTTGACCGTATCGTAATTCAGGTGCCTCCACTCCCATCACTCGTGCAAGTGCTTTGGGCACTCGACCTTCAGGCCGGTGTACTCGTGGTCGATGATGTCTACAGCGAGTCTAGCCATGCCGGCTTTCCCCGTATCGTCATCCGGGTACCTCCACAAACGTTGGAGATCGACATGATTGACGACATGAACGAGGAGATCCTGCTCTAGCTTCGGAGTGTCGTTCTTGATGTCGACGCTGGCGAAGTAGATCTCCCTCCAACATAGGAACTCGCGAAGCTCCGGACATACAGATCTAGGCCTGCATACGTGGTATAGGAGGTAGTGGTTGCGCATGGACAGCTGCAAAAGCTCTACCCTCTTCCTATCTCCGGTATAGTCGAGGTCAAGGCCGACGATCTTGTACCTGTCCATCGGCTCCTGTAGACACCGCCCGTACATTGCGATGACCTTGGCGACCTCCGTTGACGCATTTGTGTGGACGACCGTCAACTTGGTGGTGCCATGGATGGTGACGGTGTACTCATCGGTGAAGTCGCTCCCATCACCGAACACGCCGTACTCTGCGTCCATGGCAGCAGCTAATGCGGCAACGGTGGCCTAGGGTCAGTAGCGGTGGCTAGGAATGCGCGTGGTGGTGGAGTGATCTCTTGCAGTGGTATGGCCCGGCGGAGGCGGTGCCTGCGGCATTGTCGATGGTTCTTGCGGTGGCTGCGGTGGCGGTGGCGGAAGGAGTTGGGGATTTTTGCACAGTGTTGTGCTGTGGAGACGGAAGGTGATGCTTAAATTGTGTTTACCAATATTCCGGCCATACCCAAGCGAAAGCAAGTTTGACCGGGCGAGCACCGTTGGTTTCCAATCCTAGCGATTAAATTCGGCGGTCATGCCCGATAGGCGATGGGACGGGTGTGCGACGTGGCTTTGGCGTGGCAGAGACCGGTCGCGGAGACCACCGCCCCGTTGCGGATCCGCAGCGGATGCACGGTGCTAACACGACGTAACATGACATGACAGAAGGAAGTGTACAACTATTTGTGATTATTATTCCCAGCAAGTTTAAGAAGTGTAAGCATAGACATGGACCTAGCATCCCTGCACCCGGGCAGCCGCCCAGTCGCTTAGGCCTGCCGATTGCACAAAGCTTTCAATTTGCTTTCTTTAATTTGGTGATTTTGTCCAGAATTTGCCAAATTGAAGCTCGTTTGCCCATGCTTCTATAAGTTTCTGGGTAGGCCACTAGTGTAAGCATGCACAATCAAGAAACTTTGCAACACACGTGTCGGTGGAAAAGCATGAGGTTTCAACGCACCACATAGTTTAAGGGTCTAGAAACGGTAAGCGAGTTAAACATTATTAGTGGCCGGGCCAGCCCAGTGATGGGTTGGTCGGCTAGAAGTTGTTGATTCCTAAGTAAGGGGACACCATGCCGGTCTTGATATACTCCCTCAGGAATTTGCCATAAGCAGCGTGCTTAGCCTTGGTCGCCGACTTGTGTTTACTAGCCGGGCTTTTACCGATGCCAACCGCATGCGGAATCAAGCTGGCAATCCTCGGGTTGACTCCTTTCTTACAGAAAGGGCACCTGAGCTCCCCAAGTCGAGTGCGGAAAGAGATTCTCCCGCTCTTGAGCTTCTTCATGACATGGCAGCTCTTGTTGTCCCTATTCTCCTTGTCAGAGTCCATCTCACTTGAATCTACCTGTAATGTATGATATGCAAACCGAAATGAGCAAAATAATAAATATATATTCCTCCCACCATTCCGAGTTACTTTCAATACAATAACATATTTATACAGGTTCATCAGTTTATTACGGCTATCTACCCAGCTCGCTCCTAAATTAATGTGTTTTGTGTTCTTGATAACTTATTAATAAATAAATAATGTGGATTCATTCAGAACAGACTAGATCCCTCCATGTACCGGTTCGTATGGTGCATCTAATCATTAGGACTTTTCTTATGAAACCAGGATCGATTAAGCTCGAGCAGAAAATATGAAACATGTAGAAATAGATGTACCTCCGGGTACATGAGCTTAGCGTGTTCGTCGAACTCCACGCCCTCATCGGGGCCTCCGAAGTCGTCATCACCAGTGAGCACATGGTCCCCCAAGGGGTTGAACTGCACGTCCTCCTCGCCTTGTGCTGCATGATGCTCCTCCAAATCTACCGCATGAAGCACCACCCCGACGGCGATGCCCGCACACTCACCCCCACGCACTGGTTTCATGGAGAAGGTTCGTGGCTGTATGTTGAGGATTGTGGGGTTTTGCTAGATAGGGAAGAGAGCAGAGTGGATGAGTGCGAATGGAGGACCCAATAGGTTGGCTTTTTAATGCAGGGACATTTAGGCCTCCTCGAGGGCCCTGGTAGGCAGCTTTTCTGGCTGCGGCTACCGCGTGGAAGGTTCCTGCGGTGGGGGCCTGTCGGAAGTGAGAGTGCAGGCACGCTGCATAGTAAAAATGGTATAGCCCATGGATCGTGGATGACCAGTTGTCGTGTAGTATACTTGTAGCCTTTGCAGACTAGATTAAACGTGACATGACCACTCGACGACTTTATTCATGGACGACATCATGTTCCTTCTTGTAGAAGTCTCGTTTAGGGAGACGTCCGTGCTGTCTCGCGATGTACTGTAAAGGGCTCGACGTGTGCAACGATCCTCGTTGGATCACACAGGATCAACGGTTGGTGCGCATGATCCGCGTGACAACTGTGACAACCAATATGGGCGTAGCAGACAGAGTGAGCACAAGTTTGGTCTTTTACGAAAGAGAGAGAGGGGGACAAAACTGAGTAGTATAAAAAAACCAAGGGCAAAAATGAGTATTATAAAAATGGAAAGAGAGTGTCTTGTACAATGAAATACATTGTGGCATACATCAAATTATGCCAAGATAGATCCACTAGAGTTCATTGGATGTGTGTTCTTCTCATAAACCACATATGGATCTACCAGAGTCATTGCATGTGTGTTATTGTCACAAACCACATATGGATCCACCAGTATCATTGAAATGTGTGTTCTTTTCACAAACCACATATGGATCCAATAGAGTCATTGCATGTGTGTTATTGTCACAAACCACAACTAGAGTCAGTGAATGTCTATTCTTTCACAAACCACACAAAGATCCACCAGAGTCATTGCATGTCTGTTCTTTTCATAAACCACAGCTAGAGTCATTGCATGTCTGTTCTTTTCACAAACCACATATGGATCCACCAGAGTCATTGCATGTGTGTTATTTTCACAAACCACATATGGATCCACCAGAGTCATTGCATGTGTGTTCTTATCACTAAAAGAACACACATGCAATGCCACTGGTTTATCCTGATGTGGTTTGTGAGAATAACACACATGCAATGACTCTAGCTGTGGTTCATGAGAAGAACACACATCCAATGACACTGGTGTATCCCTATGTGGTTTGTTTAGAAGAACACACATGCAATGACTCTAGCTGTGGTTCATGAAAAGAACACAGATCTAATGACAATGGTGGATCCATGTGTGGTTTGTGGAAAGAACAGACATGCAATCACACTGGGTGTGGTTCATGAAAAGAACACACATCCAATGACACTGGTGGATCCATATGTGGTTTGTGGAAAGAACAAATATCCAATGACTCTAGCTATGGTTCATGAAAAGAACACACATCCAATGACACTGGGTGTGGTTCATGAAAAGAACACACATCCAATGACACTAGTGTGGTTCATGAAAAGAACACCCATGCAATGAAACTGGTGGATCCTTATGTGGTGTTTGTGAGAAGAACACACATCCAATGACAATGGGTGTGGTTCATGAAAATAACACACATGCAATGACACTGGTGGATCCATATGTGGTTTGTGGAAAGAACAGACATGCAATGACTCTAGCTGTGGTTCATGAAAAGAACACACATCCAATGACACTGGTGGATCCATGTGTGGTTCATGAGAAGAACACACATCCAATGACTCTGGCTGTGGTTCATGAAAAGAACACACATCCAATGACACTGGTGGATCCTTATGTGGTTTGTGAGAAGAACACACATGCAATGACTCTAGATGTGGTTCATGATAAGAACACACATGCACTAACACTGGTGTATCATTATGTCATTTGTGAGAAGAACAGACATGCAATGACACTGGGTGTGGTTCATGAAAAGAACACAATGCAATGGCAATGGTGTATCCTTATGTGGTTTGTGAGAAGAACACACATGCAATGACTCTAGCTGTGGTTCATGAGAAGAACACACATCCAATGACACTGATGTATCCCTATGTGGTTTGTTTAGAAGAACACACATGCAATGACTCTAGCTGTGGTTCATGAAAAGAACACACATCCAATGACACTGGTGGATCCATGTGTGGTTTGTGGAAAAAACAGACATGCAATCACACTGGGTGTGGTTCATGAAAAGAACACACATCCAATGACACTGGTGGATCCATATGTGGTTTGTGGAAAGAACAAACATCCAATGACTCTAGCTATGGTTCATGAAAAGAACACACATCCAATGACACTGGGTGTGGTTCATGAAAAGAACACACATCCAATGACACTGGTGTGGTTCATGAAAAGAACACGCATGCAATGACACTAGTGGATCCTTATGTGGTGTTTGTGAGAAGAACACACATCCAATGACAATGGGTGTGGTTCATGAAAAGAACACACATGCAATGACACTGGTGGATCCATATGTGGTTTGTGGAAAGAACAGACATGCAATGACTCTAGCTGTGGTTCATGAAAAGAACACACATCCAATGACACTGGTGGATCCATGTGTGGTTCATGAGAAGGACACACATCCAATGACTCTGGCTGTGGTTCATAAAAAGAACACACATCCAATGACACTGGTGGATCCTTATGTGGTTTGTGAGAAGAACACACATGCAATGACTCTAGATGTGGTTCATGATAAGAACACACATGCAATGACACTGGTGTATCATTTTGTGGTTTGTGAGAAGAACAGACATGCAATGAAACTGGGTGTGGTTCATGAAAAGAACACACATGCAATGACAATGGTGTATCCTTATGTGGTTTGTGAGAAGAACACACATGCAATAACTCTAGCTGTGGTTCATGAGAAGAACACACATCCAATGACACTGGTGTATCCCTATGTGGTTTGTTTAGAAGAACACACATGCAATGACTCTAGCTATGGTTCATGAAAAGAACACACATCCAATGACACTGGTGGATCCATGTGTGGTTTGTGGAAAGAACAGACATGCAATCACACTGGGTGTGGTTCATGAAAAGAACACACATGCAATGCCACTGGTGCATCCATATGTGGTTTGTGGAAAGAATATACATCCAATGACTCTAGCTGTCGTTCATGAGAAGAACACACATGCAATGACACTGGTGGATCCATGTGTGGTTTGTGTAAAAAACAGACATGCAATGACACTGGGTGTGGTTCATGAAAAGAACACACATCCAATGACACGCATGGATCCTTATGAGGTTTGTGAGAAGAACAGACATGCAATGACACTGGCTATGGTTCATGAAAAGAACACACATACAATGACACTGGTGGATCCTTAAGTTGTGTTTGTGAGAAGAACACACATCCAATGACACTGGGTGTGGTTAATGAAAAGAACACACATCCATTGACATTGGTGGATCCATGTGTGGTTTTTGGAAAGAATAGACATGCAATCACAGTGGGTGTGGTTTATGAAAAGAACACACATGCAATGACACTGGTCAATCCATATGTGGTTTGTGGAAAGAACAGACATCCAATGACTCTAGCTGTGGTTCATGAAAAGAACACACATCCAATGACACTGGTGTATCCTTATGTGGTTTATGAGAGGAACATACTGTCAACACCCGGATTTTTAATCCCAGATGCCCGTTATGACCTACCTCGCAATCCCAGGATTACCAGTTTTGCGAGACATAACGGATTGGATATCACAGTACATCATCCATTACAAACCATACATAAGGTTTTACAAAAATAAGGATCTCATGATCCAGTCTTTAATACAACAAGCAGCGGAAATAAAAGATAAGCGTAGCGGTGGGGTCCATCTTCAGGGGCACAGGCAATGCTGATGAAGGCAGATAGTCCTAGTTATCATAGCCGTCCTGCTGACCATCATCTTGATAATCTCCTTCATAGTCTGACGATGATAATAGCCAGGGACAAAAGCCATGAGTACTCTTCAAGTACTCACAAACTACTATTAATAGGTACTATAATTCTAAGTTAAAGTGCTAAATCTAAGTTAACGATCAAGTTAAGTTTGAAATCTAAGCTGAGTTCAGAAGCAAAGAAAGATAAAGTAAAGTTCTAGAATCACTTAAGTTGGGAAGCTATTATAATCAACCCAACCCTGTTGTGGTCAAGCCAAAGTTAATCATTCACTTCAAGTTATTTAGAAAACATCTGACATCGAAACAGTATGGCCATTCCAACTGTCCATAACCGCGGACGCGGCTATTTGAATAGCTTGACACTCTGCAGAGGTGGTACACTTTCACCACAAGATTCGATACATCTGTCAGGGATAACCCTGAATCATCATACTTAGTATGCAGATAATCAAACATAACCTTCCCTTTACACACCCTAGTACAAGCACCTCTCCTATGAGCATGGCCTCCCAACCATGACCATCAGTCATCTTGGGCACTGCATAGGTGGACAACATTGAGAGGTAGCCTCAGCTCAAACCTCTCCCGTCAGGGAACTAATACTAATGCATATAAATTTCCAGCTAAGCCTTACCCAATTCAGGTAATGTGGTTATACGGTAAATTTGGAATGGTATCGCATCCGAATCCAACCATCAGTTTTATAAAAGGGTTAAGGCTCATGCCTCATCATTTTCATCATCATAAACCAGTTGTGTTTCTCAACACATGTTAAAACATCTCAATAGAATGACTCATCATTCCAAGGTTTTCACAATTCATTTTCACCAAGTGTTCCCATCTAAAGTGACTCAAGTTTTTGATCTACTCTAAAATACTAAGTTAAGAGTGTTCACTAAAGGGGAAAGATGGGATCAATCTCATGCCATAGAACGACATCTAAAGGTTTCTAAGTAGGTCAAGTTTTATACTTTTTATGCTACCTTCAAAATAAGTAAGGAACTTTGCATACTAAGGGGGTAAAACTTGTAGGTAAGACTTGGGGTACTAATAGTTAAAAGGGGTGTGATCAAAGCATGCCTAGAGCATCCTTGCTCATTCATCTAGCTTAGTTCTATCCTGCTAACAATAGCTTGCCTTGGTTGGTGCAGTGGTTGAAGTTTTCTTCTTCTTCTTCTTCTTCTTGGTAGAACTCCTCCTCCTCGAAAGCTTGGTCGGTACTAGCGTCTATAAATACATAGGGAGTGCACAATCACCAAACAATAATTAACTAGGCTAAGTAGCATTCTAAAACACACAATTGATGATCTATTATCATCACAAGCATCACAAGTTTAATTTCAATAGTTTCATCCTTTTTATTTTAGAAAAGTAATTTCTACTCATTGAAATATTAACTAAAATTTAATATTCACCACCAAAATATGGGATCATGTGGACACATGTACTCACCACATATTCTAACATGTGGGAATGAGATTTAAAGGTTGGATCAATATTACTTTAGTTTAAGTTCATTATTTAATGATTTAAAGTGACTAGAAATGCCTATATAGCATTATTTTGGTACTAGTCCAAGGTCACTGCATGTAAACCTTAATATTATTACATATTTAGATAGATATGATGAAATGTGATTTTTTAGAGTTGGAATCAACTCAAAATCTAACTTGCTTGATTTTATAAAAATGTTGCAAGTTGCAAAAGCTTCTGTTTTTGGTATTTTCATTAGGAGATATTTATAACTCTAACTGAATTTAATCCAACGGGCTTGGATAGATCATTTTAATACCTTTCAGACAAAATTGGTTTCATGCAATTTGTATTTCTAAAACTCTCTGAATTGATTTTCAAACTAGTGATCAGAAACTAGATTTAACTAAAAAGAAAAATCTAGATTTGAATCGATGGGCTAGAGCGGGAAAGGACTTGGGCCGGCCCAGTGGAGCTCCGCGGTGTGGGGCTCAGCTGACAGGGGGTCCCGCGTGTCAGCGGCACTTAAAACGTGAAACGGTACACGCGCTGTGGGCCGTAGGATTAGAAGCGAGATCAACGGCTGAGGGTCGTCGTGGACGACGAACAGTTCGCCGACGAGCTCGAACCCTAGCGGCTCGGTGGGGGTCTACTGGGGGCGTACCAGGGCTCCAGCAGGGTCGGCGAGGCGGGCAAACGACGTGGAAGATGACGGTGAGGCGAGGCGTGGCTGCGGCGGAGCTTGGGGTGGTCGCAATCAACGGCACCCTTCTCCTCCTGCCGCGGCTGCTCCGGCTCCAATTTCGGCGAGCTGCTGCTCCATTTGCTTCGGCTAGAGGTGGGTGAGGTTCAGAGAGGTGAGGGGAGTGGAATGGTGTGGAGAGAAGAGGCCAGGGATGGCTCCTTTTATAGGCCCGACGGTGAGACCGAGCGGGATGGGCAGGCGACTCCAGCGACAAGGCTACGGCGGGGTAGAGGCATGGCTGGGGGTGGCGATCGATGGGCGGTTCCCTGGCGATGCTCTAGGAATTGAATGCGGCCGTAGGGGCGGTGGCACGCGGTCTGGGCGAGGTGGCGCTCTGCACGGCCGAAGCGGCGGTGTCCACGGCGAGCGGTGGCTGTGAGGCTTTCGGTGGCGAACGGGGATGTCTGGGGTGTTCTCCAGGTCGAGGTGGAGCAGCGGGCGCGGGCTGGTGCCAAAGGATGGTCTGTGCGAGCGGGGACAGGGCATGCTCTGGGGGCAGCGTCGGCATGCTCGACCGGCTCCGGGTGCGGCGGTTCCTGGCCGCTCTGCTCTCTGTCTCTGGCCTGGGGCTGGTTGGGCGGTGGAGGTGGACCACTGGCAAGCTGCTAGACATGAGGAGAGGGGCTGGAGAGAGCTGCTGCTGCGAGTGGACTGTCGGCCGGTGAGGTGGTGCTCGGCATGGCATGGCAACGCAGCTAGGGGGTAGGGAAGAGGCTGGTTAGGCTCTGGTTAGATCAAGAGGGGACAAGGGGATTAAATGGGGATCAATTAGGGGCAAAACCCTGTAGTAAACAGTAAGCTAGGATTAGAGGTGATATTATGCATGCCAAGTGTTTGATGAAATGGCCGCATGAAAGAAAGTTTTGAATTTTGGTTTCAAAATTTTTGAGTGATCTCCACTAGTGATAGGTAGTCTCTGGTTGCAAGGGTTTTGAAAGTAGAGCTCAAATAGATGATTTTTGAAATAGGGGTGATCTATGCATATGCATTAGATTCAATTTTAAACTGTCATTTAAAATAGTTAACATAATGTTTTTAGCAGATCAAAAGGTGGGCCTTGGTACCACATTATGTGTACTAGCAAGGGGTACAAATATCAAGAATTGTTTCTGTTAAGAATTGAGTACCAGGAATAGCCAAAGTAGGCATGAGAGTTAAATTTGCCAAAATGACCATTCCTCTTTAATTCTTTTTGATTTGTTTTTCTTTAGGAAAAGTTTGGAAATGATGTAGATGATGTTTAAATCACCTAAGAAACATTTTACAAGCATTGGATCAATCAATCATGGCAATTCAAACAACTCCTATTTTAAATGCATACATATATGAATGCTTTCATTTTAAATTTGGAAAAGTTTTTGTTAACTCTATTTTTGGATGATTTGATCTTGATAACCTTGGATTAAAGTTTTGGGATGTTATACATACATGCAATGACACTGGGTGTGGTTCATGAAAATAACACACATGCAATGACACTGGTGGATCCATATGTGGTTTGTGGAAAGAACAGACATGCAATGACTCTAGCTGTGGTTCATGAAAAGAACACACATGCAATGACACTGGTGGATCCATGTGTGGTTCATGAGGAGAACACACATCCAATGACTCTGGCTGTGGTTCATGAAAAGAAGACACATCCAATGACACTGGTGTATCGTTATGTGGTTTGTGAGAAGAACAGGCATGTGATGACTCTAGATGTGGTTCATGAGAAGAACAGACATGCAATGAAACTGGTGTATCCTTATGTGGTTTGTGAGAAGAACGGACATTCAATGACACTGGGTGTGGTTCATGAAAGAACACACATGAAATGACACTAGTGTATCCTTATGTGGTTTGCGACAAGAACACACATGCAATGACTCTAGCTGTGGTTCATGAGAAGAACACATATCCAATGACACTGGTGTATCCCTATGTGGTTTGTTTAGAAGAACACACATGCAATGACTCTAGCTGTGGTTAATGACAAGAACACACATCCAATGACACTGGTGGATCCATGTGTTGTTTGTGGAAAGAACAGACATGCAATCACACTGGTGTGGTTCATGAAAAGAACACACATGCAATGACACTGGTGCATCCATATGTGGTTTGTGGAAAGAACAGACATCCAATGACTCTAGTTGTGGTTCATGAGAAGAACACACATGTAATGACACTGGTGGATCCATGTGTGGTTTGTGGAAAAAACAGACATGCAATGACACTAGGTGTGGTTCATGAAAAGAACACACATCCAATGACACTCATGGATCCTTATGTGGTTTGTGAGAAGAACAGACATGCAATGACACTGGCTATGGTTCATGAAAAGAACAAACATACAATGACACTGGTGGATCCTTATGTGGTGTTTGTGTGAAGAACACACATCCAATGACACTGGGTGTGGTTAATGAAAAGAACACACATCCAATGACACTGGTGGATCCATGTGTGGTTTGTGGAAAGAACAGACATGCAATCACAGTGGGTGTGGTTCACAAAAAGAACACACATGCAATGACACTGGTGGATCCATATGTGGTTTGTGGAAAGAACAGACATCCAATGACTCTAGCTGTGGTTCATGAAAAGAACACACATCCAATGACACTGGTGTATCCTTATGTGGTTTATGAGAGGAACATACATGCAATGACACTGGGTGTGGTTCATGAAAATAACACACATGCAATGACACTGGTGGATCCATATGTGGTTTGTGGAATGAACGGACATGCAATGACTCTAGCTGTGGTTCATGAAAAGAACACACATGCAATGACACTGGTGGATCCATGTGTGGTTCATGAGGAGAACACACATCCAATGACTCTGGCTGTGGTTCATGAAAAGAAGACACATCCAATGACACTGGTGTATCGTTATGTGGTTTGTGAGAAGAACAGGCATGTGATGACTCTAGATGTGGTTCATGAGAAGAACAGACATGCAATGAAACTGGTGTATCCTTATGTGGTTTGTGAGAAGAACGGACATTCAATGACACTGGGTGTGGTTCATGAAAGAACACACATGAAATGACACTAGTGTATCCTTATGTGGTTTGCGACAAGAACACACATGCAATGACTCTAGCTGTGGTTCATGAGAAGAACACATATCCAATGACACTGGTGTATCCCTATGTGGTTTGTTTAGAAGAACACACATGCAATGACTCTAGCTGTGGTTAATGACAAGAACACACATCCAATGACACTGGTGGATCCATGTGTTGTTTGTGGAAAGAACAGACATGCAATCACACTGGTGTGGTTCATGAAAAGAACACACATGCAATGACACTGGTGCATCCATATGTGGTTTGTGGAAAGAACAGACATCCAATGACTCTAGTTGTGGTTCATGAGAAGAACACACATGTAATGACACTGGTGGATCCATGTGTGGTTTGTGGAAAAAACAGACCTGCAATGACACTAGGTGTGGTTCATGAAAAGAACACACATCCAATGACACTCATGGATCCTTATGTGGTTTGTGAGAAGAACAGACATGCAATGACACTGGCTATGGTTCATGAAAAGAACAAACATACAATGACACTGGTGGATCCTTATGTGGTGTTTGTGTGAAGAACACACATCCAATGACACTGGGTGTGGTTAATGAAAAGAACACACATCCAATGACACTGGTGGATCCATGCGTGGTTTGTGGAAAGAACAGACATGCAATCACAGTGGGTGTGGTTCACAAAAAGAACACACATGCAATGACACTGGTGGATCCATATGTGGTTTGTGGAAAGAACAGACATCCAATGACTCTAGCTGTGGTTCATGAAAAGAACACACATCCAATGACACTGGTGTATCCTTATGTGGTTTATGAGAGGAACATACATGCAATGACACTGGGTGTGGTTCATGAAAATAACACACATGCAATGACACTGGTGGATCCATATGTGGTTTGTGGAATGAACGGACATGCAATGACTCTAGCTGTGGTTCATGAAAAGAACACACATGCAATGACACTGGTGGATCCATGTGTGGTTCATGAGGAGAACACACATCCAATGACTCTAGCTGTGGTTCTTGAAAAGAACACACATCTAATGACACTGGTGTATCCTTCTGTGGTTTGTGAGAAGAACAAGCATGCGATGACTCTAGATGTGGTTCATGAGAAGAACAGACATGCAATGAAACTGGTGTATCCTTATGTGGTTTGTGAGAAGAACATACATGCAATGACACTGGGTGTGGTTCATGAAAAGAACACACATGCAATAACACTGGTGTATCCTTATGTGGTTTGCGACAAGAACACACATGCAATGACTCTAGATGTGGTTAATGAGAAGAACACACATCCAATGACACTAGTGTATCCCTATGTGGTTTGTTTAGAAGAACACACATGCAATGACTCTAGCCGTGGTTGATGAAAAGAACACACATCCAATGACACTAGTGGATGCATGTGTGGTTTGTGGAAAGAACAGACATCCAATCACACTGGGTGTGGTTCATGAAAAAACACACATGCAATGACACTGGTGGATCCATATGTGGTTTGTGGAAAGAACAAACATCCAATGACTCTAGTTGTGGTTCATGAAAAGAACACACATCCAATGACACTGGGTGTGGTTCATGAAAAGAACACAAATCCAATGACACTGGTGTGGTTCATGAAAAGAACACACATGCAATGACACTGGTGGATCCTTATGTGGTGTTTGTCAGAAGAACACACATCCAATGACACTGGGTGTGGTTCATGAAAAGAACACACATGCAATGACACTGGTGGATCCATATGTGGTTTGTGGAAAGAACAGACATGCAATGACTCTAGCTGTGGTTCATGAAAAGAACACACATCCAATGACACTGGTGGATCCATGTGTGGTTCATGAGAAGAACACACATCTAATGACTCTGACTGTGGTTCATGAAAAGTACACACATCCAATGACACTGGTGTATCCTTATGTGGTTTGTCAGAAGAACAGACATGCGATGACTCTAGATGTGGTTCATGAGAAGAACAGACATGCAATGACACTGGTGTATCCTTATGTGGTTTGTGAGAAGAACAGACATGCAATGACACTGGGTGTGGTTTGTGAGAAGAACACACATGCAATGACACTGGTGTATCCTTATGTGGTTTGTGAGAAGAACACATATGCAATGACTAGCTGTGGTTCATGAGAAGAACACACATCCAATGACACTGGTGTATCCCTATGTGGTTGTTTAGAAGAACACACATGCAATAACTCTAGTTGTGGTTCATGAAAAGAACACACATCCAATGACACTGGTGGATCCACGTGTGGTTCATGAGAAGAACACACATCCAATGACTCTGGCTATGGTTCATGAAAAGAACACACATCCAATGACACTGGTGTATCCTTATGTGGTTTGTCAGAAGAACAGACATGCGATGACTCTAGATGTGGTTCATGAGAAGAACAGACATGCAATGACACTGGTGTATCCTTATGTGGTTAGTGAGAAGAACAGACATGCAATGACACTGGGTGTAGTTTGTGAGAAGAACACACATGCAATGACACTGGTGTATCCTTATGTGGTTTGTGAGAAGAACACATATGCAATGACTAGCTGTGGTTCATGAGAAGAACACACATCCAATGACACTGGTGTATCCCTATGTGGTTGTTTAGAAGAACACACATGCAATGACTCTAGCTGTGGTTCATGAAAAGAACACACATCCGATGACAATGGTGGATCCATGTGTGGTTTGTGGAAAGAACATACATGCAATCACACTGGGTGTGGTTCATGAAAAGAACACACATCCAATGACACTGGTGGATCCATATGTGGTTTGTGGAAAGAACAGACATCCAATGAGTCTAGCTATGGTTCATGAAAAGAACACACATCCAATGACACTGGTGTGGTTCATGAAAAGAACACGCATGCAATGACACTAGTGGATCCTTATGTGGTGTTTGTGAGAAGAACACACATCCAATAAAAATGGGTGTGGTTCATGAAAAGAACACACATGCAATGACACTGGTGGATCCATATGTGGTTTATGGAAAGAACAGACATGCTGACGAGGTTTAATCTCGTCAAGGCCCATTGTTATGGACTTGGGTTTTGGAGAAGATGGGGATGCTGGAGATCGTGGCACGGTTAACAGACAAGCAACCAGGGGACACGAGATTTACCCAGGTTCAGGCCCCCGGAGGGAAAACCCTACTCCTGCTTGTCTGCTCTTTGATTACGGCGGAACCGAAGGTTACAGGATGCGCAGATTCGATCTGGCGTGGATGCATGTGCGAAAGTATGAGTCTTGTCGATCTAGGACGTGCCCTCCTGGCCTTTATATAGACTTAGGCAGGTCCCGGGCGTAGTCCTAGTCGGTTACAAGTTCTAGAGTTTTACCCCTTTGAATTTCCTATCTCCGCTAGTCTTGCTCTCCAAGGATCGAAGGCGTCATGGGCCTTGGCCACCCGAAAATCTTCATGGGCCAGCAAATGTCTGCCGTGGGCCTTCCTTGGGCTGGACTAGGTATGCTGAAGTTACGTACCCGTAGGGTATAACCATGTCAGTAGCCCCCGAGTGATCAGTCGAATCGTAGATTCGGCTGAGGACTCTTCCATCCTTCGGGAGCAGTTATATGTTAATAGTATATGTGTGTAGGGATTGTTGATGCGTGTGCCTGACTCACCCGACGGATCAGGGTCAGTTAACTGTCTTAGGATGAAACAACACGATCTTCTTCAGGTACGAGTCCCTCAACCCGGACCTGGAACATATGATGGCGTAATTCGACTCAGGCCGCGGAGGACTTACAGGAGTGGAATTCCAGTGATTTTAATTGGTGTACCCAACGCGTCCGTCGGGATTTTTCATCGTACCTGCTGGTACGGATTCATACTAGCAGAGCGCAGCCAGGTGCGTTGCCAGGCCATCAGATGATATCTGTAGGTCTTATCTTTGCGTCGCAGACGCAGCATCCGAATGTTTATCACCGCGGAGGTGTTTCGGGTGGCCAAGGAGGATGTTACTCACTTAGCATTAATTGGGGCAGAGTTGCCGAAAAGTTTTGCGTGCTGATCCGAAAGATCGCAGTCGAAGATTTCATAGGGTGCGCGACCAGCGCTCCCTATGGGAGTAGCCCCCAAGTGTCTGTTCGAGTCGTAGACTCGAACGGAGACTTTTAGTTCAAGCATTGTTTCAATCATAAGTCCGCAGGACTCGAAAATTTTCGGATGCTTAAATCCATCCTCCCTATGGGAGTAGCCCCCGAGTCCGTAGTGGAGTCGTAAACTCGACGTAGGACTCAGAGAAATAATTTTGTCCTCATTTGTCTATCGGGTGCGCGGCCAGCGCTCCTGATAGGAGTAGCCGCCGAGTATTTAGTCGAATCGTAGATTCGAGTGAGTACTTTTAGCTGTGGAGCCGAAGTGGTGCTAGTATAGCTTTTGATGACGTCAGTGCTTACGATCGATGACCTCAAGCGTCTGCTACGCCAGAGATGACTTGACTGGACGAAGCGTGGGTCCCACTTGCTGACTTTGAATTGACCGGTCACGCGCGGCGTGGAGATGAGTATGGCGTCTCCTCGATTTCCGCACGTAGTGGACGGCGTGGTAACGACGGTTCGTTTTGGTGCTGACACGTGTACGGCCAGATCTACCGTTGGCGTTAGGTCTGCTCGATGGACGGCCAGCGTGCGTCGTCTTCGTTGTTATAATCCCTGGTGAAATCGTGGTTTGTTTTTCACCGCAGCAGTTCATCTATTCACTGCCCCCTCGTTCTTGAGCTATTCTTGCTGCGCGCTGAGAGTTTCCTCCATATTTCCTTTGTCTTTCTTCGTTGGCAACGCCACCACTGCCGTAGCGCCATGGGGAAACCAAAGAAGTCCTCATCTGCAGTTGGGACCAGCGCCGCCGGAGGCAAGAAAGGCACCGCCACTGCTCGCGTCACCGACGGTGGCTGGCGGCGATCAGAAACGCGGGAGAGCGATCTCCGCAAACTGCGCGAGCGGAGCCTGATCCCGCAAGACACGACGGCCGTGATACTCCCCGACAATGAGGTAATCCCCCGTCCCCCGTCTGGGTATCGGGTTATGTTTGTTGCCTTCATGATTCGCGGGTTTTCTTTTCCGGTCCATGACTTCCTTCGTGGACTGCTCTTTTTCTATGGGGTTCAACTCCATCATCTGTCTCCCAACTCCCTTCTTCACATTGCGTGTTTTATTACGCTTTGCGAGTGTTGGCTTGGCGTTGAGCCGCACTTTGGCCTCTTCCGGAAGCTTTATTCCGTGAAGAGGCAGTCTGGTTCGGATGGTGTGTATCCCATTGGGGGTTTCATCATCTCCCTCAGTCCCAATGTGCAATTCTTTTCCTTTTCCATGTCCGAATCTGTCCAGTACTGGCAGAGGAAATGGTTTTACATCCGTGACTCCGTACTGCCTGGGCAAGATTTTGGCCTCGTTCCTTTTGACCCCTCCCAATTGATTGAGAAGAAAAGATCCTGGAAAAACCAAATCTTAGACGGTGAAGTGGCGGAGATAGAGGCCCTGTACCGTCGGGTAGGGGATCTCCAATTGATTCCTGAGAAGGAGGTGAACGGTGTCGACATCATCCGGACGTTTCTTGAGCGTCGGGTGCAGCCTCTCCAAGTGAGGGCGCATCCGATGTTTCTTTACTCTGGGCGCCGTGATCCGACGAGGGTTTCGAGTGAGAAAATCTCCGAGGTGGAACTTGACAAGGCTCTTCGCGCGCTGTTGAAGCTCAAGGCCGACGAGGGACTCCCGAAGAAGTCGCTGACTCCTCCCTTTTCTTCGACGTTGGCCGTGCCAAAGGTGTAGATTTATGCACGTAGTGCTCCCCTTTTTTGTTGGGTGTTTATTTGTGTCCTTTGTTTGCTAACAAAGTTTCTTCTCATCTTGTAGAGCTTCAAAGTGCCGGGCATGGCACCACCATTGCCCGAAAGGTATCCGAATGCCACGGATAATGAAGTGGTGGATTCCGTGTCCGATCTACTGTCAGCGCGATCCCCAGCGGAGGATGCCGACGAATCGAGTGAGGACCATTCACGCAAGCGATCACGGAGCTCGAGCGAGTCTTCGGATGCTTCAACTCCTCCGACTCCCAGAAATCCTCTGGGCCTTGAGCGTCATGATGATGTTCATGGGGGTTTTTCCTCTCCCCTTCCTGCCATTCCTGTGCGGGCTGTTGCTCCGCACCCGCCAGCAAAGCGGAAGAAGGATGAGAAGAAGGAGAAGAAGGAAGAAAAGAAGGAGGAGAAGAGGGCCCGAAGGGCTTCTCCTATCTTCGACCTGAGCGCGTTGGGCTCGTAAGTTTTCTTGTTGCCACTGTTGTCCTTTTCTTTTTATGATGTTTGCACCTGTGTTGATTGGCTTCGTATGCAGGCAATCCTCCGATGGCTCCAGTGATGGTGCGGGGGAGATGATGGGGGAGTCGAACATTGCGTCGCCTCCTCCTCAGACGGTGGCAACTTCGGGTGACGCTGCGCTAGTTCCTCCTGTGCAGGAGAGGCTGGTGGTTGCACCTCAGAATTTCGCAGGCGGGCCTGCAGGTTCGCCTTCGGAGCACGTAAGTTTTTCTGCTTGATGTTACGGGGGGAGCCCCCGAGTGTCTTCGTATGCTGATGTTGTTGATGCTTTTTTGTGTTGGGCGTAGCCCCCAAGTCCTTCTCTTACTACTATTGCCTGTTGCTGCAGCCTTTTGTCCAAGAGGCCAAGCGGCTGGTGGAGGAACGCCTGACGCTGGAGGCGAAACTACGGCAGCTTCAAGGTATTCGTCTGCCTTGTAGTACTTCTCTTGCTTATCCTGGTCCTGTTCTTTGACACTTGCTTGTTGTAAATGCAGAGGAGCATAACGACTCTCTCCGTGAGGTTGATGCTCTGAAGAAGAGCCTTGGCCAATCGGAGCAGAAGGCCGAAGCTGCCGCTGGGGCGAGAGAGCGCCTTGAGCTGGAGCTAACGAAGGCAGCCGAAGTGAAAGAGCGTCTGCAGCAGGAGGCCGCAGATCATGAGGAGCAGCTGGCCACCGTTGAGCCTGCTCGTGAAAAAGGGGTGGCGGAGAAGCTCATGGCTGCTGCCAAGGCTATTTCGGGTGAGCGCTAGCTTTGGTACTTGCTTCTTTTTCTGTGGATCTTCTTCTATGTTGTCTTTCTTCATGTTTTCTTCTTTTTTGTCTCAGATGCCGCAGGCATCGAGTTTGACCGCGGTGCTCTGGAGCACGGGAGTGCTCTAGATGATGCCACTGTAGCGGTCGAAGACCGCTACAGCACCATCGTCAACTCCCTTGCCAAGGCGAAAGAGGTCCTTGGTCGCTTCTACCAGGAGCTCTTCCCGAAGGGCGCACCCCTTGAAGACGTGGGTGCCCTGGCAGAGGCTCTGTCAGCCGAAGAGCCTGCAGCGTACAAGCGCAAACAGAAGGGCATCGGCGCGTCCGTCGGGCTGGCGATGGCCATGGCAGCTGGGGCGGAGCTGGACCTGCACCAGATTACTTCTTAGATGCCTATGGCTGCGGATGGATCCGAGGTAGCCTTCGCCGCTTACTCCGCTCGCTGCAGACGATATGGGCCCAAGCTCATTGACTTGCTGTCTGAGTACGCATTGCGGCAGCAGGGCGAGGCCAAAGCTAGGCAGTCTGGTTCTGAGGCGACTCAGTGCCCTCCGCCTTAGGCGTAGTAGACGTAGGGTAGCTTGTAGTCTATTTTTGTTGTGAATATCTTTTGTAGTACCATCCTTGTGCTACATAGTGGCCTTATATAATTTAATAAATTCCTCCGAGTTGTGCTCTATCCTTGGCTGAATGTCTGTGTGCCTTCTTTTTTCTGCTGCTATAGGTTCCTTCGGGTGCTGACCCAGTTGACACTTCGTCCGCAAAGCCCTTGCGACCATCGTTGGATGATTCCTCGCAGCTTGCTTTCCTTCGAGATCGCGTGCGCAGCCTGGAGAGAGAACTTCTCGGGTTGCGCGGCCGTGCCGACGTGTGGAGGTCCCAAAGCGGATCGTGGTGCATCCAGAGAGGAGTACTTGATGGCGGAGCTTGGTCGGCTTTCCGAGCAGCTGCAATGTAAGTTGGTCCTTGTTTCGGGTTGTAGCTAGGTGCTTCGAGTGAGTCTGCTGGCCTTATCCTTGTTTTGTGTGATTGTCGCAGGTGCGAATCTTGCTCCGAGGGAAGAAAAGGAGCGTATTGATGTTCGAGTCATATGCTTGACTCAACAGGACATGGAGGCCGGCGGCTTCTTCTGGATGGATCGTGATCGCGCCATAGTTCTGGCGACGGTGCAGGATCGTGTCTACCAGGTTTCGCGGGTGCTCCGCCAGGTGCAGACATCGCTTTCCTCGGTGCTGCATGTCATGTTTCTGTTGGATGCCGTGCCAACGACCCTTGCAGGTCTTCTGACGAAGTTTCGGAGTGCCAGCAATGTCAAGGAGCTGGTGCGGCAGCAGCTCGTCGCAGGGGTGAAGGCTGCCTTGTCTCTTGTGAGGGTGCACCGCCCTGACGTAGATTTGGCTGTTGTGGCGACTGGGCCACCTCCTCGACCAGATGGTGGCGAGTGGAATATGCGTCCGCATTACGCGGCTGTAAGGCAGTATGCCGAACAGATTGTAGATTTGTTTGAGCAGCGTGCTCAGGTTATTCTTCAGAATAGGTAGGACCTGAAAATAAACAGATAGATGTAAAATTTGTATATTGCGGCTGGGCGTGTATGTGCCCTTTGTTGTAAAGGTTCGCTTGTTTGCGAGCACGCAGTGCTTTGATTTAGTACGTGCCCTTTTCTTTTGCCTGACGTGGTCAGCTACTCAGGTGTACGCGTTTTGTCCTCAGTCGATGAAATCGTGAGGTGGGGGGAGCCCCCGAGTGCGTATGTAGCATGTAGTAAAGTTGCAGAAAATAGTCAACCGAGGGTTGGGGGCGAGGTACTTAGCTTTATTTATATCGTAATGGAGGAGTTACATGGTTCGGCTGAGTAGCCTTGACTGTAAGCCTTATTGAAAGTAAAAGGGGGGTAGGTTGCTACGGGTAGAATCGTCGCAGGTGCAAGACGTTCCACGGGTTGGAGTATGCGACTCCAGACTCCATGTGCTTGAGGCGATAGGCGCCACCTGGGATGACCTCGGTGATGGCATAGGGTCCTTCCCATGGCGACTCGAGTTTATTCGGTCGCTTTTGCTTAAGTCGCAAGACGAGGTCTCCTTCGACGAAGGACCTTGGGCGCAGCAGGCGGCTGTGGTAGTTGCGGAGACTTTGCTGGTACAGCGCTGATCTAGCTGCTGCTATATCCCGTGCTTCGTCGAGTGTGTCGACGGCATCTTCGAGTGCAGCCGTGGATTCGGCTTCGCTGTAAGCAACGACTCGTGGAGCCTGGTGGCGTACTTCGGCTGGTAGCACGGCCTCAACTACGTGCACCATGAAGAACGGTGTGTAGCCGGTGGAGCTGTTTGGCATTGTTCGTAAGCTCCACAGGACAGACGGTAGCTCTTTCGTCCAGTTTCCGGCTTTGTGCTCGAGTGAGCTCATGAGGCGCTTCTTGATGCCGGCGCCGATTAGACCGTTGGCCTTTTCCACTTGCCCGTTTGTTTGCGGGTGTGCCACTGAGGCATACGTGATGTTGATCTCGAGGCCTTCACAGAAGTCCTGGAATTCTTCGGAGATGAAGTTCGATCCGTTGTCGATGATGATGCTGTGTGGTACGCCGAACCTGTAGACAATGGATTCGAAGAATTTGACGGCAGTTTTGCCCTTCTGGTTGATGACTGGCATTGCCTCGATCCACTTGGTGAATTTGTCGACTGCGACCAGGAGGAAGACGTGTCCTCCCTTCGAGGATTTTGGCAGTTTGCCGATCATGTCGAGGCCCCATTGGGCAAAAGGCCAGGCTATGGGTATGGGTCGAAGTTCGGACCCAGGTGCGTGCGGTTTGTCGGCGAACCGTTGGCACCCGTTGCATCTTCGGACGATGTCCTTCGCGTCGCTCATGGCCGTTGGCCAGTAGAATCCTGCTCGCAGAGCTTTGGCGACGAGGGAGCGGCTACCTGCGTGGTGGCCGCAGATGCCCTCGTGGATATCTTGGAGTATGGCTTTGCCGTCATTGATGGTGACGCACCGTTGTAGTACGCCCGTAATGCTGCGTTTGTACAGCTCGCCGTTGATGATGGTGAAGGCTTTTGACCGACGAGATACGCGCCGGGCATCTGTCGGGCTGTCTGGCAATTCTCCGTTTATCAGGAACTGGAGGTATGGACGTGTCCCAGTTTCGTCGACTGCCATGACCTGCATCAGGTTGACCATGGCAACTTCGGTATCCAACTTTTCGGGTCCTTCATGACCTTCGGGTAGCGTAGCCCCCGAGTGTTCTGCTTCTTCGGGTGATCCTTTGGGGAATTTTCGCTTGATGGATGGCACGCAGATCTGTTCGAGGAACACACCTGGTGGTACCTGTGCACAAGTGGAGCCGATGTTGGCGAGTCTATCGGCCTCCTCGTTGCTCTCTCTTCCAACGTGCCGAAGTTCGCAGCCGTCGAATTCTCCTTCGAGTGCGTTGTATAGCGCGCGGTATGCGATCATGTTTTCGGCGTGTGCGTCGCACTCATTCATCGTCTGCTGTACGACAAGGTTGGAGTCACCGTAGATGACCAGGCGCGTTGCGCCACATATTTTTGCCATCTTCATGCCATGGATGAGGGCTTCGTATTCGGCCTCGTTGTTGGAGGCTCTGAATTTCATCCGAAGGACGTACTTCATCTTGTCACCTTCCGGGGAGGTCAATATGACTCCTGCCCCTGCTCCGGCTTCACGTTTGGAGCCGTCAAAATGCATTGTCCAGGACTGCGACATGTCTGGGGTGTCAGGCAGCTGCAGCTCCATCCAGTGCACCAGGAAGTCCGGAAGGACTTGAGATTTGATTGCGTGTCGCTTCTCGTAAATGATGTCCAGGGGTGATAGTTCAATGCCCCACAGGGCCATGCGTCCTGTGGCCTCTGGGTTATTCAGGATGCTGTTTAGGGGTGCCTCGTTGACGACCATCACCTGATGCTCCTGGAAGTAGTGGCTCAGTCGTCGAGCCGTCATGAACACGCCGTAGGCCAGCTTCTGGTAGTGCGGGTACCGCTGTTTTGTTGGAGTGAGAACCTCGCTGAGGTAGTAAATTGGGCGTTGTACCCCGTGGGTCTTGCCTTCTTCGGGTCGTTCGACCACGAGTACTGTGCTGACCACCTGGTGTGTGGCTGCTATGTACAGCAACAGGGGCTCACGCTCTTTTGGCGTGACCAAAACGGGCGAGGTGGAGAGGAGCCGCTTGAGGCTTTCGAATGCGTCGTTGGCTTTTGGTGTCCACTCGAATTTGTCTGCCTTGCGCAGCAGCTGGTAAAATGGTAGGGCCTTCTCGCCCATGCGGCTGATGAACCTGCTTAGTGCCGCTACTCGCCCTGCGAGCTGCTAAACGCCCTTGAGGTTTTTCGGCTTCTCCATTGTCATGATAGCTTTGATTTTCTTCGGGTTCGCTTCGATCCCTCGTTGAGAGATGAAGTACCCAAGCAGCTGACCCGAGGGGACGCCGAAGGCGCACTTTTCTAGATTGAGCTTTATCCTGTAGCGATCAAGGTTGTCGAACGTCTCGCGGAGATCGTCGATAAGTGTTCTTGCCTCCTTGGTTTTTATGACTATGTCGTCGACATAGACTTGGACGTTGCGACCGATCTGGTCCTTGAGGCAGGCATGCATGCATCGCTGGTACGTGGCACCCGTGTTCTTTAGCCCAAAGGGCATTGTGTTGTAGCAGTATACTCCGAACGGTGTGATGAATGCCGTTTTCTCTTGATCTTCAACCTTGAGTCGAATCTGGGTATAGCCTGAGTAGGCGTCGAGGAAGGAGAGTTTCTCACAACCTACAGTCGAATCGATGATCTGGTCGATCCGAGGAAGAGGGAAGTGGTCCTTAGGGCAGTGTTTATTTAGTGACGTGAAGTCCACGCACATCTGCAGGATGTCCGTGTCCTTCTTCGGGACCATCACCGTGTTTGCCAGCCACTCGCTTTCCTTGATTTCCCGGATGAAGTCTGTTGCGAGTAATCTGTTGATCTCCTTGCCGATAGCTTCGGCTCGTGGCTCCGACAGTCTTCGGATGGACCGCTTGACTGGCTTGGTGTCTGGGAAGACATTGAGTGCGTGCTCGGCGAATTCCCTGGGAACTCCTGGCATGTCCGCAGGACACCAGGCAAAGATTTCCCAGCGCTCACGGAGGAATTCGACGAGCGCGCCTTCCTATGCGGTGCTGAGGTCGTTGGTGATCAGCGCCGTCTTGGAGGCATCCGTTGGATGGACCTGCACTTTCTTGGTGTTGATGGTGGAGTTGAAAGACATGTCAGGTGCGTTCTGCTTTGTGACTGGGGGTAGCCCATTGTCCGTCACCTCGTGTAGCCTTACAAGCTCGTCTTGCATGCCGAAAGACTGGGAGATTTTGTTGAAATCCCTGTCGCATTGGTCCGATCGGGTGAAGCTCCCGTGGACTGTGATGACGCCCCTTGGTCCTGGCATCTTGAGTAGTAGGTATGCGTAGTGTGGGACGGCCAGGAACCTTGCGAATGCTACACGTCCCAGGATGGCATGGTATTGCGACGGCCAGTCCACCACTTCGAATTCTAGGCGCTCCTGCTGAAAGTTGTCCGGCTTCCCGAAGATGACGTCGAGCCCTATTTTGCCCAGGGGGAAGATGCCCTTCCTTGGGACAATGCCGTGGAACGTTGTGTCTGATTGTTCCAGGCTGCATTGCGGGATCCGCATAGCTGCTAGAGTGCTTGCGAACATTAGGTTGATGCCGCTGCCGCCATCCATGGAGACGCGACTCATGTCAAAGCCTTCGATCTGCGCCTCCAGCACCAGGGCAGCATGACCTGGGCGAGGGATCTGGCAAGGGTGATCCGCGCGAGTGAATGTGATGCAGGACTCCGATCCGCTGAGGTACTCAGGGATTGCAGGCGGAGTTGCCACGGCCAAGTTGATTTGTCGGTTGATTTTCTTCTGCACCCTGTTGGTGGGGCGTCCCTTCTAGATCATATTTAGCGCTCCCTTTGGTGGGGGGTATGCGACCCCGGCGTTGTTTTGTGCTGGTGCGACTGGTTGATTTGGGCCTCCAATAGGCGGCGGTGGAGGAGCTCCGTGTGCTATTTCACCTGGCGCAGGTGCGTTTCCGAACACAGGAATTGGAGCTTGTTGCCTCATCTGCATCATGCCTTCGCTGAGTTTATGGAACTCGCGGCAGTCCTTGAGCATGTGGCTAGCTTTCTTTTTGCCATCTTGTTTGTCGATGTAGAAGTGGATGGTGCATGGACCCGAAAGCTTGTCGAATGCTGAGGGTCCGTTGTCGCGGTCGCGGCGTTGCCACGACTGCGTTGGTCGTCCATTGTCGCGGAAGTTTCCGCTGCGGTATCCTCCGCTGTTGCGGCTGTTGTCGTTACGGCGGTCGGCGTAGCCGGCTGCGACCATGTCGGGTCCGTCGCGGTCCTCGTAGACGCGCGATCTCCTCTTGCTGCGGCGTTCGCATCTTCGGCCGTAGTCGTCCTCTTCATCTGATTGCGCCCGCTGGATGCAGTCTTCGCCGTCTGCCCAACTGTTGGCGATTTCCATGAGGTGGTCGAGTGTCTTGGGCTTTACACGCCCAAGTTCCTCCTTGAAGTCTGGGCGCTTGACGCCGTCCCGGAAGGCGTCGATGGCCCTTTCTTCGGAGATGTGTGCTGCGGAGTTCTTGGTTGTAGACCAGCGTAGTATGTATGAGCGAATAGATTCACCCGTTCTCTGAGTGCAGGCTCGCAACTCTTCGATTGAGGCGGGCCTCTTGCTGGTGCCTTTGAAATTTCGGATGAAGCTATAAGCGAGCTCCTCCCAGCTTCGGATGGATCCTGATGATAGGCTGCTAAGCCAGACCCGCGCCGCGCCTGTCAGCTGCAGCTGAAGGCATTGCATGGCGGTTTCTTTGTTGCCTCCGTGAAGCTTGACTGATGACAGATGGTCACTGAGCCAAGACTTTGGATCTTGCGTGCCGTTGAACTTCGGAGTATCCGAAGGAAGCTTGAAGTTGCGTGGCATCTGTGTTCGCCGGACGGATCTGCTGAAGCATCGAGCCCCGCAGAGTTCTCCTTCGTCTTCATCCATCTCAGATTCAGACGAGCATGCGCGTTTGGCGCGTGCTTTGTCGATCTTGCGCTGTGTAAGCTTGTCTCTGGCGTCATAGTCGCGTTTATGGCGGTGCGAGCTCTTCTTCCTTCGAGGAAGATCGTGTTCCTCTTCATCTTAGGATGAGGGAGTGGGGCTCCGGTCGCGCCTGGCTGGAGCTTTCTTCTTCGGCTCCGTAGGAGCGTCTTCGTGGAGCGCAGCTCCGATTAGTCCTAGTCCGGTGAGTGCGGACCTATGAATGGCCCTTTTCGGGTCCCCCTCCGGAGGTGGGTGAGCCGCGAGATACGCAGTGGCTGCCATGATCGCAGCTTGTGGCATCTTCGGGGTGATGTTGCCGTCAGCGTCCATATCCATGAACGATGTGTGGAGAGTTCGGGTCGCGTCACGCCGCTCCTTCGGGTCCATGTTTTCCACCCGAGAGCGGTGCTTGTTTCCCTGGCTTCCGTTTGTGCTAGAGCCGGGTCCCATGGCGGAGAGCGCAGCTCGTCGCGCACTGGACTCAGAGGCTGCTTTCTTGCGTTTGTCGAGCGTCTCCTGCATCTTGACTTGCTTCTTGTGCTCCTCGATGAGGAGGTAGTGGTATGCTATTAGTAGGTCACGTGAGGAGTCCATAGGTAGGACTATTTCGCCTGCGACGGCGCGGCGTGCTTCAACCCATCCTTCTTTGCTAAGTTGGATGAGGTGGCCCCTGTTTTCCCTGTTTTCGCCGTTTCCGTCCTGCAGGTTGGGGTTGGGCGGCAGGTTAGGCATTTCTCGTCGGTTTGGATGACTGCGGCGCACAGATAGCGCCTGCAGATTGTTTGGCTGCTGCCGCAGCTTTCGGATCCGGAACCGTAGGTCCCTTCATCCGAAGGTGGATCGCACAGATCGGAGTTGCAGCTGCTGCTGCTGTAGAACTCATCTGTTGATGGTGACATGCGTAGCACGGGGTGTGGAGCCCACGAAGCGGGCCTGATTGACGGCACGGGCACCCGCTCAGGGAGGCGGAGGGTGCCAGTTTGTCCCACCTGGAAGCAGAAGCTCCCGAACAGAATTTCGAGTCCGTCGCCTACGAGCTCGAAATCCTTCATGGTATCCGGCGAGTGGGCGGTGAAGTCGAAAGCGCCGAAGAGGAGGTGATTCTCCGTCGCCGCGGAGTTGTAGATCGATCGGGTCGGAACCGTCACGACCGCACAATCAGCAGCCCCAGTTCCCACAGACGGCGCCAATGGACGAGGTTTAATCTCGTCAATGCCCATTGTCATGGACTTGGGTTTTGGAGAAGATGGGGATGCTAGAGATCGTGGCACGGTTAACAGACAAGCAACCAGGGGACACGAGATTTACCCAGGTTCAGGCCCCCGGAGGGAAAACCGTACTCCTGCTTGTCTGCTCTTTGATTACGGCGGAACCGAAGGTTACAGGATGCGCAGATTCGATCTGGCGTGGATGCGTGTGCGAAAGTATGAGTCTCGTCGATCTAGGACGTGCCCTCCTGGCCTTTATATAGACTTAGGCAGGTCCCGGGCGTAGTCCTAGTTGGTTACAAGTTCTAGGGTTTTACCCCTTTGAATTTCCTATCTCCGCTAGTCTTGCTCTCCAAGGATCGAAGGCGTCATGGGCCTTGGCCACCCGAAAATCTTCATGGGCCAGCGTATGTCTGCCGTGGGCCTTCCTTGGGCTGGACTAGGTATGCTGAAGTTACGTACCCGTAGGGTATAACCATGTCACATGCAATGACTCTAGCTGTGGTTAATGAAAAAAACACACATCCAATGACACTGGTGGATCCATGTGTGGTTCATCAGAAGAACACACATCCAATGACTCTGGTTGTGGTTCATGAAAAGAACACACATCCAATGACATTGGTGGATCCTTATGTGGTTTGTGAGAAGAACACACATGCAATGACTCTAGATGTGGTTCATGATAAGAACACACATGCAATGACACTGGTGTATCATTATGTGGTTGGTGAGAAGAACAGACATGCAATGACACTGGGTGTGGTTCATGAAAATAACACACATGCAATGATAGTGGTGTATCCTTATGTGGTTTGTGAGAAGAACACACATGCAATGACTCTAGCTGTGGTTCATGAGAAGAACACACATCCAATGACACTGGTGTATCCCTATGTGGTTTGTTTAGAAGAACACACATGCAATGACTCTAGTTGTGGTTCATGAAAAGAACACACATCCAATGACACTGGTGGATCCATGTGTGGTTTGTGGAAAGAACAGACATGCAATCACACTGGTGTGGTTCATGAAAAGAACACACATGCAATGACACTGGTGGATCCGTATGTGGTTTGTGGAAAGAACAGACATCCAATGACTCTAGCTGCGGTTCATGAGAAGAACACACATGCAATGACACTGGTGGATCCATGTGTGGTTTGTGGAAAAAACAGACATGCAATGACACTGGGTGTGGTTCATGAAAAGAACACACATCCAATGACACTCATGGATCCTTATGTGGTTTGTGAGAAGAACAGACATGCAATGACACTGGCTGTGGTTGATGAAAAGAACACACATGCAATGATACTGGTGGATCCTTATGTGGTGTTTGTGAGAAGAAGACACATCCAATGACACTGGGTGTGGTTAATGAAAAGAAGACACATGCAATGACACTGGTGGATCCATGTGTGGTTTGTGGAAAGAACAGACATGCAAACATAGTGGGTGTGGTTCATGAAAAGAACACACATGCAATGACAATGGTGGATCCGTATGTGGTTTGTGGAAATAACAGACATCCAATGACTCTAGCTATGGTTCATGAAAAGAACAGACATCCAACGACACTGGTGTATCCTTATGTGGTTTATGAGAGGAACATACACGCAATCACACTGGGTGTGGTTCATGAAAATAACACACATGCAATGACATTGGTGTATCCCTATGTGGTTTGTTTAGAAGAACACACATGCAATGACTCTAGCTGTGGTTCATGAGAAGAACACACATCCAATGACACTGGTGGATCCATGTGTGGTTTGTGGAAAGAACAGACATGCAATGACTCTAGCTGTGGTCCATGAAAAGAACACACATGTAATGACACTGGTGGATCCATGTATGCTTCATGAGAAGACAATGACACTAGGTGTGGTTCATGAAAAGAACACACATGCAATGACACTGGTGGATCCATATGTGGTTTGTAGAAAGAATAGACATGCAATGAATCTAGCTATGGTTCATGAAAAGAACACACATGCAATGACACTGGTGGATCCATGTGTGGTTCATGAGAAGAACACACATCCAATGACACTGGGTGTGGTTCATGAAAAGAACACACATCTAATGACACTGGTGGATCCTTATGTGGTTTGTGAGAAGAACACACATGCAATGACACTGGTGGATCCATGTGTGGTTCATGATAAGAACACACATGCAATGACACTGGCGTATCCTTATGTTGTTTTTGAGAAGAACACACATGCAATGACTCTAGCTGTGGTTCATGAAAAGAACACACATGCAATGACACTAGTGGATCCATGTGTGGTTTGTTTAGAGGAACAGACATGCAATGACACTGGGTGTGGTTCATGAAAAGAACAGACGTGCAATGACACTGGTGGATACTTATGTGGTTTGTGAGAAGAACTGACATGCAATGACTCTAGATATGGTTCATGAAAAGAACACACATGCAATGACACTGGTGGATCCATGTGTGGTTTGTGAAAAGAACAAACATGCAATGACACTGGGTGTGGGTTGTGGAAATAACAGACAAGCAATGACTCTGGCTGTGGTTCATGAAAAGAACACATATGGAATGACACTGGTGGATGAAGGGGATCGCAGGAGAAAACAAAAAAATTCCTACGATGGAACCCCAAAACTGCCTAGGATTTATCTATGTAGTAATGCGGTAACAGCCGATGCATAGAGAATACATACCCTTGTAGACTGTACAAGGTTAACATTCCGCGGGGAACGCGGTTGATGTATTCGTACTTGTAGCCGACCTCAAGGTCGTGAAGCTCCTCGCAGGTCACCCCTTGCTCGTTCTTCATCTTCATCATGCAACAGCTCCGGCTCATGACATTTAAGCGCCCCAAGTGTTGCGCCTCGTGTCTTCGTACACATCCGGTGCACGATGAGACCTCCGGCTCCCCGAGCCCGCCGGGAGTGCGTAAGTTGATATCTGGCTAGGAATCACTGCAGTGCAACGGCGTGTTGCAGGTGTGCCTCGATCGCACAGCCCAAACTTGGGGCCATGGTCACAAGGTATAGAGAGAGAGGGAAGGAGGAAGTCAACCAAAGGACTTCTCAAGTTGTTGGTGTCCAATTCCACCCATGGGCACCCCTTTATATAGGCTAAGGGGGTGTGCCTTTCTCAAAAGCTAAGCCGTGTGGGACTAAATGTCAAAGGAAAAAGCAGCATGATTTTTGTCCAGCCAGATGGGCTAATTTCAGCCCAAGAGGAAAAGGAGAGCAGCAGCAGCAGCTGGACAGGTGCCGGCCGGGTGGGCCTCGCGTGACCCACTCCGCATTCGCCAGCAGCCCGCCTGGCGGTGGCCTGCATCGAGCAGCCCGGGTGGGCCGACCCGGCGTGGTAGCCCTTGAGCGGAGAGGCGGCCGGGTGGGCCGGCCTACGGCGCCCAGCGGCCCGACTTGCCTTACCCGGGTGGGCTGGCGGTCAGCGGCGGCCCGCGGCGGCATGGCCTGCCCACTTGCCAGCGCAGCCTAGCTGCTTGCCGCCCTGTGCGGTGGCGGTTATCCGCCGCCCACGGGTTGGCTGCATTTCCTTTTTCTTTTTCTGCAGCTTTTCTTTTAGGCCTTTTCCCTCTAGGATTTGGCCTAATATAAAAGTTGCTTTTATAAATCTTAATCTAAATATTATTTAGAATATATTAATTCACAATTAACATATAATAAATATATATTTAAATTCCCATTTATCTGAAAACACTTTTCCGGTCTTTTCCTTTATTCTTTCTCCGAACAGCTTCGGATCTCTCTACAGAACGATTCCGGCTTTCTCTTTCTCTACTGTGATTCTGTCTTAAGGATGATCACTCTCATCGTACCCTTAAGTGTATCCTCTCACGGCTCGGGAATGCTCTAGACATGATCTATATCAATGATCAACAGAGGGACCAGGGATATCCATGTGACCCCTATGCATTCCTGATGACAATGTCGTTTGAACCGCTAAATGTAGCATCCTCTTCCTTTTGTTTCTCGATACAACTTGTCCGAGACCCGATCATTGGTATCCCATACCTTGTTCAATCTCGTTCACAACAAGTTCTATTTTCTTGTTACCGTGATATTACATCCTCGTGACCGAGTCACATGTTGCAACATTTATAGATGTAATCTCACCAAGCCGGCCATATGTATCTTTACCCGTCATGTGGGTGAACAAATCCCGGTCTTGCAGTCACATGTCATCTACTGTTCCTTCGGAATACCCAACGTACACCTTTATAACCACTATATTACCAAGTGGCGCTTGATGCAGTCTAAGCAGCCTCGGGAAACAGTGAGTAATATGAGCTCACGGTCTAAGGAAAAAGAGTCTAGGTATAGTTGTTGCAACCATGAACTATATGACTTGACCGTGTTGCAATCCTTCGAGGAATGTCCAATCACATCATTCTCTAATGATATGATCCCGTTTTCAGTCAGCATAAATGCCCATGATCTTGAAACCCAGATCATCCTCATGACCCATGTACTCGTATGAATAGAGGCTACTAGGGACTTGGTTGTTTCATACCACACCCGTACCAATGTTTCTACTTGGCACAGTTATAGCACAATATGAAACTATTATAAACTAATTGACATATGACAATAAAAACCTATTTATTATGTTCCTCTAGGGCATATCTCCTTCAGTGGATCCATGTGTGGTTCATGAGAAGAAAACACATCCAATGACACTGGGTGTGGTTCATAAAAAGAACACACATCCAATGACACTGGTGGATTCTTATGTGGTTTGTGAGAAGAACACACATCCAATGACACTGGTCGATCCATGTGTGGTTCACGAGAAGAACACACATGCAAGGACACTGGGTGTGGTTCGTGAAAAGAACACACATGCAATGACACTGGTGGATCCATATGTGGTTTGTGGAAAGAACACACATGCAATGACTCTAGTTGTGGTTCATGAAAAGAACACACATGCAATGACACTGGTGGATCCATATGTGGTTCATGAGGAGAACACACATCCACTGACTCTGGCTATGGTTCAGGAAAATAACACACATCCAATGCCACTGGTGGATCCTTATGTGGTTTGTGAGAAGAACAGACATGCAATGACTCTAGATGTGGTTCATGAGAAGAACACACATGCAATGACACTGGTGTATCCTTATGTGGTTTGTGAGAAGAACAGATATGCAATGACACTAGGTGTGGTTCATGAAAAGAACACACATGCAATGGCACTGGTGTATCCTTATGTGGTTTGTGAGAAGAACACACATGAAATGACTGTAGCCGTGGTTCATGAGAAGAACACACATCCAATGACACACGTGTATCCATGTGTGGTTTGTGAACAGAACAGACATGTAATGACACTGGGTGTGGTTCATGAAAAGAACACACATCCAATGACACTGGTGTGGTTCATGAAATGAACACACATCCAATGACACTGGGTGTGGTTCATGAAAAGAACACACATCCAATGACACTGGTGGATCCTTATGTGGTGTTTGTGAGAAGAACACACATCCAATGACACTGGGTGTGGTTCATGAAAAGAACACGCATCCAATGACACTGGTGGATCCTTATGTGGTTCGTGAGAAGAACAGACATGCAATGACAGTGGCTGTGGTTCATGAAAAGAACACACATCCAATGACACTGGTGTATCCCTATGTGGTTTGTTTAGAAGAACACACATGCAATAACTCTAGCTGTGGTTCATGAGAAGAACACACATCCAATGACACTAGTGGATCCATGTTTGGTTTGTGGAAAGAACAGACATGCAATCACACTGGGTGTGGTTCATGAAAAGAACACACATACAATGACACTGGTGGATCCATATCTAGTTTGTGGAGAGAACATACGTCCAATGACTCTAGCTGTGGTTCATGAAAAGAACACACATCCAATGACACTGGTGGATGCATGTGTGGTTTGTGGAAAGAACAAACATGTAATGACTCTAGCTGTGGTTCATGAAAAGAACACGCATGCAATGACACTGGTGGATCCTTATGTTGTTTTGTGAGAAGAACACACATCCAATGACACTAGGTGTGGTTCATGAAAAGAACACACATGCAATGACACTGGTGGATCCATATGTGGTTTGTGTAAAGAACAGACATGCAATGACTCTAGCTATGGTTCATGAAAAGAACACACATGCAATGACACTGGTGGATCCATGTGTGGTTCATGAGGAAAACACACATCCAATGACTCTGGCTCTGGTTCATGAAAACAACACACATCCAATGACACTGGTGGATCCTTATGTGGTTTGTGAGAAGAACAGATATGCAATGACTCTAGATGTGGTTCATGATAATAACACACATGCAATGACACTGGTGGATTCTTATGTGGTTTGTGAGAAGAACAGACATTCAATGACACTGGGTGTGGTTCATGAAAAGAACACGCATGCAATGACACTGCTGTATCATTATGTGGTTTGTGAGAAGAACACACATGCAATGACTCTAGTTGTGGTTCATGAGAAGAACACACATCCAATGACACTGGTGTATCCATGTGTGGTATGTGAGAAGAATAAACATGCAATGACACTGGGTGTGGTTCATGAAAAGAACACACATCCAATGACACTAGTGTGGTTCATGAAAAGAAAACACATCCAATGACACTGGGTGTGGTTCATGAAAAGAACACACATCCAATGACACTAGTGGATCCATGTGTGGTTTGTGAGAAGAACAGACATGCAATCACACTGGGTGCGGTTCATGAAAAGAACACACATCCAATGACACTAGTGGATCCTTATGTGGTGTTTGTGAGAAGAACACACATCCAGTGACACTGGGTGTGGTTCATGAAAAGAACACACATCCAATGACACTGGTGGATCCTTATGTGGTTTGTGAGAAGAATAGACATGCAATGACACTGGTTGTGGTTCATGAAAAGAACACACATGCAATGACACTGGTGGATCCATATGTTGTTTATGAGAGGAATATACATGCAATGACACTAGGTGGATCCATGTGTGGTTCATGAAAAGAACGAACATGCAATGACACTAGTGGATCCATGTGTGGTTCGTGACAAGAATAGACATCCAATGACACTGGTGTGGTTCATGAAAAGAACACACATGCAATGACACTGGTGGATCCATATGTGGTTTGTGGAAAGAACAAACATGCAATGACTCTAGATGTGGTTCATGAAAAGAACACACATGCAATGACACTGGTGGATCCATGTGTGGTTCATGAGAAGAACACACATCCAATGACTCTGGCTGTGGTTCATGAAAATACCACACATCCAGTGACACTGGTGGATCCTTATGTGGTTTGTGAGAAGAACAGACATGCAATGACTCTAGATGTGGTTCATGAGAAGAACAGACATGCAATGACTCTAGATGTGGTTCATGAGAAGAACAGACATGCAATGACATTGGTGTATCCTTATGTGGTTTGTGAAAAGAACAGACATGCAATGACACTAGGTTTGGTTCCTGAAAAGAACACAAATGTAGTGACATTGGTGTATCCTTATGTGGTTTGTGAGAAGAACAGACATGCAATGACTCTAGCTGAGGTTCATGAGAAGAACACACATCCAATGACACTGGTGTATCCATGTGTGGTTTGTTTAGAAGAACACACATGCAATGACTCTGGCTGTGGTACATGAAAAGAACACACATCCAATGACACTGGTGGATCCATTTGTGGTTTGTGGAAAGAACAGACATGCAATCACACTAGGTGTGGTTCATGAAAAGAACACACATGCAATGACACTGGTGGATCCATATGTGGTTTGTGGAAAGAACATACATCCAAGGACTCTAGTTGTGGTTCATGAGAAGAACACACATGCAATGACACTGGTGGATCCATATGTGGTTTGTGGAAAGAACAGACATGCAATGACACTGGGTGTGGTTCATGAAAAGTACACACATGCAATGCCACTGGTGGATCCTTATGTGGTATGTGGAAAGAACAGACATGCAATGACTCTAGCTGTGGTTCATGAAAAGAACACACATGCAATAACATAGGTGGATCCATGTGTGGTTCATGAGAAGAACGCACATCCAATGACACTAGGTGTGGTTCATGAAAAGAACACACATCCCAATGACACTGGTGGATCCTTATGTGGTTTGTGAGAAGAACACACATGCAATGACACTAGTGCATCCATGTGTGGTTCATGAGAAGAACACACATGCAATGACACTGGTGTATCCTTATGTGGTTTGTGAGATGAAGACACATGCAAAGACTCTAGCTATTGTTCATGAAAAGAACACACATGAAGTGACACTGGTGGATCCATGTGTGGTTTGTTTAGAGGAATAGACATGCAATGACACTGGTGGATCCTTATGTGGTTTGTGAGAAGAACTGACATGCAATGACACTGGTGGATCCATGTGTGATTCATGAGAAGAACTGAAATGCAATGACACTGGGTGTGGTTCATAAAAAGAGCACACATCCAATGACACTGGTGTATCCATGTGTGGTTTGTCGAAAGAACAAACATGCAATCATACTGGGTGTGGTTCATGAAAAGAACACACATGCAATGACACTGGTGGATCCGTATGTGGTTTGTGGAAAGAACAAACATCCAATGACTCTAGCTATGGTTCATGAAAACAACACACATCCAATGACACTGGTGGATCCATGTGTGGTTTGTGGAAAGAACAAACATGCGAGTACTCTAGCTATGGTTCATGAAAAGAACACACATGCAACGACACTGGTGGATCCTTATGTGGTGTTTGTGAGAAGAACACACATCGAATGACACTAGGTGTGGTTCAGGAAAGGAACACACAGGCAATGACACTAGTGGATCCATATGTGGTTTGTAGAAAGAACGGACATGCAATGAATCTAGCTGTGGTTCATGAAAAGAACACACATGCAATGACACTGGTGGATGCATGTGTGGTTCATGAGAAGAACACACATCCAATGACACTAGTGGATCCTTATGTGGTTTGTGAGAAGAACAGTCATGCAATGACACTGGCTGTGGTTCATGAGAAGAACACGCATGCAATGACACTGGTGTATCCTTATGTGGTTTGTGAGAAGAACACACATGCAATGACTCTAGCCATGGTTCATGAAAAGAACACACATGCAATGACACTGGTGGATCCATGTGTGATTTGTTTAGAGGAACATACATGCAATGACACTAGGTGTGGTTCATGAAAAGAACGGACATGCAATAACACTGGTGGATCCTTATGTGGTTTGTGAGAAGAACTGACATGCAATGACTCTAGCTATGGTTCATGAAAATAACACACATGCAATGACACTGGTGGATCCATGTGTGGTACATGAGAAGAACACACATCCAATGACACTAGGTGTGGTTCAAGAAAAGAACACACATCCAATGACACTGGTGGATCCATGTGTGGTTTGTGGAAAGAACAGACATGCAATCACACTGGGTCTGGTTCATGAAAAGAACACACATGCAATGACACTGGTGGATCCATATGTGGTGTTTGTGAGAAGAACACACATCCAATGACACTGGGTGTGGTTCATGAAAAGAACACACATCCAATGATACTGGTGGATCCTTATGTGGTTTGTGAGAAGAACTGACATGCAATGACACTGGTGGATCCATGTGTGATTCATGAGAAGAACTGAAATGCAATGACACTGGGTGTGGTTCATAAAAAGAGCACACATCCAATGACACTGGTGTATCCATGTGTGGTTTGTGGAAAGAACAAACATGCAATCATACTGGGTGTGGTTCATGAAAAGAACACACATGCAATGACACTGGTGGATCCGTATGTGGTTTGTGGAAAGAACAAACATCCAATGACTCTAGCTATGGTTCATGAAAACAACACACATCCAATGACACTGGTGGATCCATGTGTGGTTTGTGGAAAGAACAAACATGCGAGTACTCTAGCTATGGTTCATGAAAAGAACACACATGCAATGACACTGGTGGATCCTTATGTGGTGTTTGTGAGAAGAACACACATCGAATGACACTAGGTGTGGTTCATGAAAGGAACACACATGCAATGACACTGGTGGATCCATATGTGGTTTGTAGAAAGAACGGACATGCAATGAATCTAGCTGTGGTTCATGAAAAGAACACACATGCAATGACACTGGTGGATGCATGTGTGGTTCATGAGAAGAACACACATCCAATGACACTAGTGGATCCTTATGTGGTTTGTGAGAAGAACAGTCATGCAATGACACTGGCTGTGGTTCATGAGAAGAACACGCATGCAATGACACTGGTGTATCCTTATGTGGTTTGTGAGAAGAACACACATGCAATGACTCTAGCCGTGGTTCATGAAAAGAACACACATGCAATGACACTGGTGGATCCATGTGTGATTTGTTTAGAGGAACATACATGCAATGACACTAGGTGTGGTTCATGAAAAGAACAGACATGCAATAACACTGGTGGATCCTTATGTGGTTTGTGAGAAGAACTACCATGCAATGACTCTAGCTATGGTTCATGAAAATAACACACATGCAATGACACTGGTGGATCCATGTGTGGTACATGAGAAGAACACACATCCAATGACACTAGGTGTGGTTCAAGAAAATAACACACATCCAATGACACTGGTGGATCCATGTGTGGTTTGTGGAAAGAACAGACATGCAATCACACTGGGTCTGGTTCATGAAAAGAACACGCATGCAATGACACTGGTGGATCCATATGTGGTGTTTGTGAGAAGAACACACATCCAATGACACTGGGTGTGGTTCATGAAAAGAACACACATCCAATGATACTGGTGGATCCTTATGTGGTTTGCGAGAAGAATAGACATGCAATGACACTGGTTGTGGTTCATGAAAAGAACACACATGCAATGACACTCGTGGATCCATATGTTGTTTATGAGAGGAATATATATGCAATGACACTAGGTGGATCCATGTGTGGTTCATGAAAAGAACGGACATGCAATGACACTGGTGGATCCATGTGTGGTTCGTGACAAGAACAGACATCCAATGACACTGGTGTGGTTCATGAAAAGAACACACATACAATGACACTAGTGTGGTTCATGAAAAGAAAACACATCCAATGACACTGGGTGTGGTTCATGAAAAGAACACACATCCAATGACACTAGTGGATCCATGTGTGGTTTGTGAGAAGAACAGACATGCAATCACACTGGGTGCGGTTCATGAAAAGAACACACATCCAATGACACTAGTGGATCCTTATGTGGTGTTTGTGAGAAGAACACACATCCAGTGACACTGGGTGTGGTTCATGAAAAGAACACACATCCAATGACACTGGTGGATCCTTATGTGGTTTGTGAGAAGAGTAGACATGCAATGACACTGGTTGTGGTTCATGAAAAGAACACACATGCAGTGACACTGGTGGATCCATATGTTGTTTATGAGAGGAATATACATGCAATGACACTAGGTAGATCCATGTGTGGTTCATGAAAAGAACGGACATGCAATGACACTGGTGGGTCCATGTGTGGTTCGTGACAAGAACAGACATCCAATGACACTGGTGTGGTTCATGAAAAGAACACACATGCAATGACACTGGTGGATCCATATGTGGTTTGTGGAAAGAACAGACTTGCAATGACTCTAGATGTGGTTCATGAAAAGAACACACATGCAATGACACTGGTGGATCCATGTGTGGTTCATGAGAAGAACACACATCCAATGACTCTGGCCGTGGTTCATGAAAAGACCACACATCCAATGACACTCGTGGATCCTTATGTGGTTTGTGAGAAGAACAGACATGCAATGACTCTAGATGTGGTTCATGAGAAGAACAGACATGCAATGACATTGGTGTATCCTTATGTGGATTGTAAAAAGAACAGACATGCAATGGCACTAGGTTTGGTTCATGAAAAGAACACAAATGCAGTGACATTGGTGTATCCTTATGTGGTTTGTGAGAAGAACACACATGCAATGACTCTAGCTGTGGTTCATGAGAAGAACACACATCCAATGACACTGGTGTATCCATGTGTGGTTTGTTTAGAAGAACACACATGCAATGACTCTGGCTGTGGTACATGAAAAGAACACACATCCAATGACACTGGTGGATCCATTTGTGGTTTGTGGAAAGAACAAACATGCAATCACACTAGGTGTGGTTCATGAAAAGAACACACATGCAATGACACTGGTGGATCCATATGTGGTTTGTGGAAAGAACAGACATGCAATGACACTGGGTGTGGTTCATGAAAAGTACACACATGCAATGACACTGGTGGATCCTTATGTGGTATGTGGAAAGAACAGACATGCAATGACTCTAGCTGTGGTTCATGAAAAGAACACACATGCAATAACATAGGTGGATCCATGTGTGGTTCATGAGAATAACGCACATCCAATGACACTAGGTGTGGTTCATGAAAAGAACACACATCCCAATCACACTGGTGGATCCTTATGTGGTTTGTGAGAAGAACACACATGCAATGACACTAGTGCATCCATGTGTGGTTCATGAGAAGAACACACATGCAATGACACTGGTGTATCCTTATGTAGTTTGTGAGATGAAGACACATGCAAAGACTCTAGCTATTGTTCATGAAAAGAACACACATGAAGTTACACTGGTGGATCCATGTGTGGTTTGTTTAGAGGAATAGACATGCAATGACACTGGTGGATCCTTATGTGGTTTGTGAGAAGAACTGACATGCAATGACACTGGTGGATCCATGTGTGGTTCATTAGAAGAACAGAAATGCAATGACACTGGGTGTGGTTCATGAAAAGAGCACACATCCAATGACACTGGTGGATCCATGTGTGGTTTGTGGAAAGAACAAACATGCAATCATACTGGGTGTGGGTCATGAAAAGAACACACATGCAATGACACTGGTGGATCCGTATGTGGTTTGTGGAAAGAACAAACATCCAATGACTCTATCTGTGGTTCATGAAAACAACACACAACCAATGACACTAGTGGATCCATGTGTGGTTTGTGGAAAGAACAAACATGCGATGACTCTAGCTATGGTTCATGAAAAGAACACACATGCAATGACACTGGTGGATCCTTATGTGGTGTTTGTGAGAAGAACACACATCGAATGACACTAGGTGTGGTTCATGAAAAGAACACACATGCAATGACACTGGTGGATCCATATGTGGTTTGTGGAAAGAACGGACATGCAATGAATCTAGCTGTGGTTCATGAAAAGAACACACATGCAATGACACTGGTGGATGCATGTGTGGTTCATGAGAAGAACACACATCCAATGACACTGGGTGTGGTTCATGAAAAGAACACACATCCAATGACACTAGTGGATCCTTATGTGGTTTGTGAGAAGAACAGTCATGCCATGACACTGGCTGTGGTTCATGAGAAGAACACGCATGCAATGACACTGGTGTATCCTTATGTGGTTTGTGAGAAGAACACACATGCAATGACTCTAGTTGTGGTTCATGAAAAGAACACACATGCAATGACACTGGTGGATCCATGTGTGATTTGTTTAGAGGAACATACATGCAATGACACTAGGCGTGGTTCATGAAAAGAACAGACATGCAATAACACTGGTGGATCCTTATGTGGTTTGTGAGAAGAACTGACATGCAATGACTCTAGCTATGGTTCATGAAAAGAACACACATGCAATGACACTGGTGGATCCATGTGTGGTACATGAGAAGAACACACATCCAATGACACTAGGTGTGGTTCAAGAAAAGAACACACATCCAATGACACTGGTGGATCCATGTGTGGTTTGTGGAAAGAACAGACATGCAATCACACTGGGTGTGGTTCATGAAAAGAACACACATCCAATGACACTGGTGGATCCTTATGTGGTGTTTGTGAGAAGAACACACATCCAGTGACACTGGGTGTGGTTCATGAAAAGAACACACATCCAATGACACTGGTGGATCCTTATGTGGTTTGTGAGAAGAATAGACATGCAATGACACTGGTTGTGGTTCATGAAAAGAACACACATGCAATGACACTGGTGGATCCATATGTTGTTTATGAGAGGAACATACATGCAATGACACTAGGTGGATCCATGTTTGGTTAATGAAAAGAACAGACATGCAATGACACTGGTGGATCCATGTGTGGTTTGTGACAAGAATAGACATCCAATCACACTAGCTGTGGTTCATGAAAAGAACACACATGCAATGAAACTGGTGGATCCTTATGTGGTGTTTGTGAGAAGAACACACATCCAATGACACTGGGTGTGGTTCATGAAAAGAACACACATCTAATGACACTGGTGGATCCTTATGTGGTTTGTGAGAAGAATAGACATGCAATGACACTGGTTGTGGTTCATGAAAAGAACACACATGCAATGACACTGGTGGATCCATATGTTGTTTATGAGAGGAACATACATGCAATGACACTAGGTGGATCCATGTGTGGTTCATGAAAAGAACACACATCCAATGACACTAGTGGACCCATGTGTGGTTTGTGGAAAGAACAAACATCCAATGACACTGGTGTGGTTCATGAAAAGAACACACATGCAATGACACTGATGGATCCTTATGTGGTGTTTGTGAGAAGAACACACATCGAATGACACTAGGTGTGGTTCATGAAAAGAACACACATGCAATGACACTGGTGGATCCATATGTGCTTTGTGGAAAGAACGGACATGCAATGAATCTAGCTGTGGTTCATGAAAAGAACACACATGCAATGACACTGGTGGATCCTTATGTGGTTTGTGAGAAGAACAGACATGCAATGACTCTAGATGTGGTTCATGAGAAGAACAGACATGCAATGACATTGGTGTATCCTTATGTGGTTTGTGAAAAGAACAGACATGCAATGACACTAGGTGTGGTTCATGAAAAGAACACAAATGCAGTGACACTGGTGTATCCTTATGTGGTTTGTGAGAAGAACACACATGCAATGACTCTAGCTATGGTTCATGAGAAAAACACACATCCAATGACACTGGTGTATCCATGTGTGGTTTGTTTAGAAGAACACACATGCAATGACTCTGGCTGTGGTACATGAAAAGAACACACATCCAATAACACTGGTGGATCCATGTGTGGTTTGTGGAAAGAACAGACATGCAATCACACTAGGTGTGGTTCATGAAAAGAACACACATGCAATGACACTGGTGGATCCATATGTGGTTTGTGGAAAGAACATACATCCAATGACTCTAGTTGTGGTTCATGAGAAGAACACACATGCAATGACACTGGTGGATCCATATGTGGTTTGTGGAAAGAACAGACATGCAATGACACTGGGTGTGGTTCATGAAAAGTACACACATGCAATGAAACTGGTGGATCCTTATGTGGTCTGTGGAAAGAACAGACATGCAATGACTCTAGCCGTGGTTCATGAAAAGAACACACATGTAATAACATAGGTGGATCCATGTGTGGTTCATGAGAAGAACGCACATCCAATGACACTAGGTGTGGTTCATGAAAAGAACACGCATCCCAATGACACTGGTGGATCCTTATGTGGTTTGTGAGAAGAACACACATGCAATGATACTAGTGCATCCATGTGTGGTTCATGAGAAGAACACACATGCAATGACACTGGTGTATCCTTATGTGGTTTGTGAGATGAAGACACATGCAATGACTCTAGCTATTGTTCATGAAAAGAACACACATGAAGTGACACTGGTGGATCCATGTGTGGTTTGTTTAGAGGAATAGACATGCAATGACACTGGTGGATCCTTATGTGGTTTGTGAGAAGAACTGACATGCAATGACACTGGTGGATCCATGTGTGGTTCATGAGAAGAACAGACATGCAATGACACTGGGTGTGGTTCATGAAAAGAGCACACATCCAATGACACTGGTGGATCCATGTGTGGTTTGTTGAAAGAACAAACATGCAATCATACTGGGTGTGGTTCATGAAAAGAACCCACATGCAATGACACTGGTGGATCCGTATGTGGTTTGTGGAAAGAACAGACATCCAATGACTCTAGCTGTGGTTCATGAAAACAACACACATCGAATGACACGGGTGGTTCCATGTGTGGTTTGTGGAAAGAACAAACATGCGATGACTCTAGCTGTGGTTCATGAAAAGAACACACATGCAATGACACTGGTGGATCCTTATGTGCTGTTTGTGAGAAGAACACACATCCAATGACACTAGGTGTGGTTCATGAAAAGAACACACATCCAATGACACTGGTGGGTCCATGTGTGGTTTGTGGAAAGAACATACATGCAATCACACTGGGTGTGGTTCATGAAAATAGCACACATGCAATGACACTGGTGGATCCATATGTGGTGTTTGTGAGAAGAACACACATCCAATGACACTGGGTGTGGTTCATGAAAAGAACACACATCCAATGACACTAGTGGATCCTTGTGTGGTTTGTGAGAAGAATAGACATGCAATGACACTGGTTGTGGTTCATGAAAAGAACACACATGCAATGACACTGGTGGATGTGGATCCATATGTTGTTTATGCGAGGAACATACATGCAATGACACTAGGTGGATCCATGTGTGGTTCATGAAAAGAACAGACATGCAATGACACTGATGGATCCATGTGTGGTTTGTGACAAGAATAGACATCCAATCACACTAGTTGTGGTTCATGAAAAGAACACACATGCAACGAAACTGGTGGATCCTTATGTGGTGTTTGTGAGAAGAACACACATCAAATGACACTAGGTGTGGTTCATGAAAAGAACACACATCCAATGACACTGGTGGATCCTTATGTGGTTTGTGAGAAGAATAGACATGCAATGACACTGGTTGTGGTTCATGGAAAGAACACACATGCAATGACACTAGTGGATCCATATGTTGTTTATGAGAGGAACATACATGCAATGACACTAGGTGGATCCATGTGTGGTTCATGAAAAGAACAGACATGCAATGACATTGGTGGATCCTTGTGTGGTTTGTGACAAGAACAGACATCCAATGACACTGGTGTGGTTCATGAAAAGAACACACATGCAATGACACTGGTGGATCCATATGTGGTTTGTGGAAAGAACAGACATGCAATGACTCTAGATGTGCTTCATGAAAAGAACACACATGCAATGACACTGGTGGATCCATATGTTGTTTATGAGAGGAATATACATGCAATGACACTAGGTGGATCCATGTGTGGTTCATGAAAAGAACGGACATGCAATGACACTGGTGGATCCATGTGTGGTTCGTGACAAGAACAGACATCCAATGACACTGGTGTGGTTCATGAAAAGAACACACATCCAATGACACTAGTGTGGTTCATGAAAAGAAAACACATCCAATGACACTGGGTGTGGTTCATGAAAAGAACACACATCCAATGACACTAGTGGATCCATGTGTGGTTTGTGAGAAGAACAGACATGCAATCACACTGGGTGCGGTTCATGAAAAGAACACACATCCAATGACACTAGTGGATCCTTATGTGGTGTTTGTGAGAAGAACACACATCCAGTGACACTGGGTGTGGTTCATGAAAAGAACACACATCCAATGACACTGGTGGATCCTTATGTGGTTTGTGAGAAGAATAGACATGCAATGACACTGGTTGTGGTTCATGAAAAGAACACACATGCAATGACACTGGTGGATCCATATGTTGTTTATGAGAGGAATATACATGCAATGACACTAGGTAGATCCATGTGTGGTTCATGAAAAGAACGGACATGCAATGACACTGGTGGATCCATGTGTGGTTCGTGACAAGAACAGACATCCAATGACACTGGTGTGGTTCATGAAAAGAACACACATGCAATGACACTGGTGGATCCATATGTGGTTTGTGGAAAGAACAGACATGCAATGACTCTAGATGTGGTTCATGAAAAGAACACACATGCAATGACACTGGTGGATCCATGTGTGGTTCATGAGAAGAACACACATCCAATGACTCTGGCTGTGGTTCATGAAAAGACCACACATCCAATGACACTGGTGGATCCTTATGTGGTTTGTGAGAAGAACAGACATGCAATGACTCTAGATGTGGTTCATGAGAAGAACAGACATGCAATAACATTGGTGTATCCTTATGTGGATTGTGAAAAGAACAGACATGCAATGACACTAGGTTTGGTTCATGAAAAGAACACAAATGCAGTGACATTGGTGTATCCTTATGTGGTTTGTGAGAAGAACACACATGCAATGACTCTAGCTATGGTTCATGAGAAGAACACACATCCAATGACACTGGTGTATCCATGTGTGGTTTGTTTAGAAGAACACACATGCAATGACTCTGGCTGTGGTACATGAAAAGAACACACATCCAATGACACTGGTGGATCCATTTGTGGTTTGTGGAAAGAACAAACATGCAATCACACTAGGTGTGGTTCATGAAAAGAACACACATGCAATGACACTGGTGGATCCATATGTGGTTTGTGGAAAGAACAGACATGCAATGACACTGGGTGTGGTTCATGAAAAGTACACACATGCAATGACACTGGTGGATCCTTATGTGGTATGTGGAAAGAACAGACATGCAATGACTCTAGCTGTGGTTCGTGAAAAGAACACACATGCAATAACATAGGTGGATCCATGTGTGGTTCATGAGAAGAACGCACATCCAATGACACTAGGTGTGGTTCATGAAAAGAACACACATCCCAATGACACTGGTGGATCCTTATGTGGTTTGTGAGAAGAACACACATGCAATGACACTAGTGCATCCATGTGTGGTTCATGAGAAGAACACACATACAATGACACTGGTGTATCCTTATGTAGTTTGTGAGATGAAGACACATGCAAAGACTCTAGCTATTGTTCATGAAAAGAACACACATGAAGTGACACTAGTGGATCCATGTGTGGTTTGTTTAGAGGAATAGACATGCAATGACACTGGTGGATCCTTATGTGGTTTGTGAGAAGAACTGACATGCAATGACACTGGTGGATCCATGTGTGGTTCATTAGAAGAACAGAAATGCAATGACACTGGGTGTGGTTCATGAAAAGAGCACACATCCAATGACACTGGTGGATCCATGTGTGGTTTGTGGAAAGAACAAACATGCAATCATACTGGGTGTGGTTCATGAAAAGAACACACATGCAATGACACTGGTGGATCCGTATGTGGTTTGTGGAAAGAACAAACATCCAATGACTCTATCTGTGGTTCATGAAAACAACACACAACCAATGACACTAGTGGATCCATGTGTGGTTTGTGGAAAGAACAAACATGCGATGACTCTAGCTATGGTTCATGAAAAGAACACACATGCAATGACACTGGTGGATCCTTATGTGGTGTTTGTGAGAAGAACACACATCGAATGACACTAGGTGTGGTTCATGAAAAGAACACACATGCAATGACACTGGTGGATCCATATGTGGTTTGTGGAAAGAACGGACATGCAATGAATCTAGCTGTGGTTCATGAAAAGAACACACATGCAATGACACTGGTGGATGCATGTGTGGTTCATGAGAAGAACACACATCCAATGACACTGGGTGTGGTTCATGAAAAGAACACACATCCAATGACACTAGTGGATCCTTATGTGGTTTGTGAGAAGAACAGTCATGCCATGACATTGGCTGTGGTTCATGAGAAGAACACGCATGCAATGACACTGGTGTATCCTTATGTGGTTTGTGAGAAAAACACACATGCAATGACTCTAGCTGTGGTTCATGAAAAGAACACACATGCAATGACACTGGCGGATCCATGTGTGATTTGTTTAGAGGAACATACATGCAATGACACTAGGCGTGGTTCATGAAAAGAACAGACATGCAATAACACTGGTGGATCCTTATGTGGTTTGTGAGAAGAACTGACATGCAATGACTCTAGCTATGGTTCATGAAAAGAACACACATGCAATGACACTGGTGGATCCATGTGTGGTACATGAGAAGAACACACATCCAATGACACTAGGTGTGGTTCAAGAAAAGAACACACATCCAATGACACTGGTGGATCCATGTGTGGTTTGTGGAAAGAACAGACATGCAATCACACTGGGTGTGGTTCATGAAAAGAACACACATGCAATGACACTGGTGGATCCATATGTGGTGTTTGTGAGAAGAACACACATCCAATGACACTGGGTGTGGTTCATGAAAAGAACACACATCCAATGACACTGGTGGATCCTTATGTGGTTTGTGAGAAGAATAGACATGCAATGACACTGGTTGTGGTTCATGAAAAGAACACACATGCAATGACACTAGTGGATCCATATGTTGTTTATGAGAGGAACATACATGCAATGACACTAGGTGGATCCATGTTTGGTTAATGAAAAGAACAGACATGCAATGACACTGGTGGATCCATGTGTGGTTTGTGACAAGAATAGACATCCAATCACACTAGCTGTGGTTCATGAAAAGAACACACATGCAATGAAACTGGTGGATCCTTATGTGGTGTTTGTGAGAAGAACACACATCCAATGACACTGGGTGTGGTTCATGAAAAGAACACACATCCAATGACACTGGTGGATCCTTATGTGGTTTGTGAGAAGAATAGACATGCAATGACACTGGTTGTGGTTCATGAAAAGAACACACATGCAATGACACTGGTGGATCCATATGTTGTTTATGAGAGGAACATACATGCAATGACACTAGGTGGATCCATGTGTGGTTCATGAAAAGAACACAGATCCAATGACACTAGTTGATCCATGTGTGGTTTGTGGAAAGAACAAACATCCAATGACACTGGTGTGGTTCATGAAAAGAACACACATGCAATGACACTGGTGGATCCTTATGTGGTGTTTGTGAGAAGAACACACATCGAATGACGCTAGGTGTGGTTCATGAAAAGAACACACATGCAATGACACTGGTGGATCCATATGTGGTTTGTGCAAAGAACAGACATGCAATGAATCTAGCTGTGGTTCATGAAAAGAACACACATGCAATGACACTGGTGGATCCTTATGTGGTTTGTGAGAAGAACAGACATGCAATGACTCTAGATGTGGTTCATGAGAAGAACAGACATGCAATGACATTGGTGTATCCTTATGTGGTTTGTGAAAAGAACAGACATGCAATGACACTAGGTGTGGTTCATGAAAAGAACACAAATGCAGTGACACTGGTGTATCCTTATGTGGTTTGTGAGAAGAACACACATGCAATGACTCTAGCTGTGGTTCATGAGAAAAACACACATCCAATGACACTGGTGTATCCATGTGTGGTTTGTTTAGAAGAACACACATGCAATGACTCTGGCTGTGGTACATGAAAAGAACACACATCCAATGACACTGGTGGATCCATGTGTGGTTTGTGGAAAGAACAGACATGCAATCACACTAGGTGTGGTTCATGAAAAGAACACACATGCAATGACACTGGTGGATCCATATGTGGTTTGTGGAAAGAACATACATCCAATGACTCTAGTTGTGGTTCATGAGAAGAACACACATGCAATGACACTGGTGGATCCATATGTGGTTTGTGGAAAGAACAGACATGCAATGACACTGGGTGTGGTTCATGAAAAGTACACACATGCAATGACACTGGTGGATCCTTATGTGTTCTGTGGAAAGAACAGACATGCAATGACTCTAGCTGTGGTTTATGAAAAGAACACACATGCAATAACATAGGTGGATCCATGTGTGGTTCATGAGAAGAACGCACATCCAATGACACTAGGTGTGGTTCATGAAAAGAACACGCATCCCAATGACACTGGTGGATCCTTATGTGGTTTGTGAGAAGAACACACATGCAATGACACTAGTGCATCCATGTGTGGTTCATGAGAAGAACACACATGCAATGACACTTGTGTATCCTTATGTGGTTTGTGAGATGAAGACACATGCAATGACTCTAGCTATTGTTCATGAAAAGAACACACATGAAGTGACACTGGTGGATCCATGTGTGGTTTGTTTAGAGGAATAGACATGCAATGACACTGGTGGATCCTTATGTGGTTTGTGAGAAGAACGGACATGCAATGACACTGGTGGATCCATGTGTGGTTCGTGACAAGAACAGACATCCAATGACACTGGTGTGGTTCATGAAAAGAACACACATGCAATGACACTGGTGGATCCATATGTGGTTTGTGGAAAGAACAGACATGCAATGACTCTAGATGTGGTTCATGAAAAGAACACACATGCAATGACACTGGTGGATCCATGTGTGGTTCATGAGAAGAACACACATCCAATGACTCTGGCTGTGGTTCATGAAAAGACCACACATCCAATGACACTGGTGGATCCTTATGTGGTTTGTGAGAAGAACAGACATGCAATGACTCTAGATGTGGTTCATGAGAAGAACAGACATGCAATAACATTGGTGTATCCTTATGTGGATTGTGAAAAGAACAGACATGCAATGACACTAGGTTTGGTTCATGAAAAGAACACAAATGCAGTGACATTGGTGTATCCTTATGTGGTTTGTGAGAAGAACACACATGCAATGACTCTAGCTATGGTTCATGAGAAGAACACACATCCAATGACACTGGTGTATCCATGTGTGGTTTGTTTAGAAGAACACACATGCAATGACTCTGGCTGTGGTACATGAAAAGAACACACATCCAATGACACTGGTGGATCCATTTGTGGTTTGTGGAAAGAACAAACATGCAATCACACTAGGTGTGGTTCATGAAAAGAACACACATGCAATGACACTGGTGGATCCATATGTGGTTTGTGGAAAGAACAGACATGCAATGACACTGGGTGTGGTTCATGAAAAGTACACACATGCAATGACACTGGTGGATCCTTATGTGGTATGTGGAAAGAACAGACATGCAATGACTCTAGCTGTGGTTCGTGAAAAGAACACACATGCAATAACATAGGTGGATCCATGTGTGGTTCATGAGAAGAACGCACATCCAATGACACTAGGTGTGGTTCATGAAAAGAACACACATCCCAATGACACTGGTGGATCCTTATGTGGTTTGTGAGAAGAACACACATGCAATGACACTAGTGCATCCATGTGTGGTTCATGAGAAGAACACACATACAATGACACTGGTGTATCCTTATGTAGTTTGTGAGATGAAGACACATGCAAAGACTCTAGCTATTGTTCATGAAAAGAACACACATGAAGTGACACTAGTGGATCCATGTGTGGTTTGTTTAGAGGAATAGACATGCAATGACACTGGTGGATCCTTATGTGGTTTGTGAGAAGAACTGACATGCAATGACACTGGTGGATCCATGTGTGGTTCATTAGAAGAACAGAAATGCAATGACACTGGGTGTGGTTCATGAAAAGAGCACACATCCAATGACACTGGTGGATCCATGTGTGGTTTGTGGAAAGAACAAACATGCAATCATACTGGGTGTGGTTCATGAAAAGAACACACATGCAATGACACTGGTGGATCCGTATGTGGTTTGTGGAAAGAACAAACATCCAATGACTCTATCTGTGGTTCATGAAAACAACACACAACCAATGACACTAGTGGATCCATGTGTGGTTTGTGGAAAGAACAAACATGCGATGACTCTAGCTATGGTTCATGAAAAGAACACACATGCAATGACACTGGTGGATCCTTATGTGGTGTTTGTGAGAAGAACACACATCGAATGACACTAGGTGTGGTTCATGAAAAGAACACACATGCAATGACACTGGTGGATCCATATGTGGTTTGTGGAAAGAACGGACATGCAATGAATCTAGCTGTGGTTCATGAAAAGAACACACATGCAATGACACTGGTGGATGCATGTGTGGTTCATGAGAAGAACACACATCCAATGACACTGGGTGTGGTTCATGAAAAGAACACACATCCAATGACACTAGTGGATCCTTATGTGGTTTGTGAGAAGAACAGTCATGCCATGACATTGGCTGTGGTTCATGAGAAGAACACGCATGCAATGACACTGGTGTATCCTTATGTGGTTTGTGAGAAAAACACACATGCAATGACTCTAGCTGTGGTTCATGAAAAGAACACACATGCAATGACACTGGTGGATCCATGTGTGATTTGTTTAGAGGAACATACATGCAATGACACTAGGCGTGGTTCATGAAAAGAACAGACATGCAATAACACTGGTGGATCCTTATGTGGTTTGTGAGAAGAACTGACATGCAATGACTCTAGCTATGGTTCATGAAAAGAACACACATGCAATGACACTGGTGGATCCATGTGTGGTACATGAGAAGAACACACATCCAATGACACTAGGTGTGGTTCAAGAAAAGAACACACATCCAATGACACTGGTGGATCCATGTGTGGTTTGTGGAAAGAACAGACATGCAATCACACTGGGTGTGGTTCATGAAAAGAACACACATGCAATGACACTGGTGGATCCATATGTGGTGTTTGTGAGAAGAACACACATCCAATGACACTGGGTGTGGTTCATGAAAAGAACACACATCCAATGACACTGGTGGATCCTTATGTGGTTTGTGAGAAGAATAGACATGCAATGACACTGGTTGTGGTTCATGAAAAGAACACACATGCAATGACACTAGTGGATCCATATGTTGTTTATGAGAGGAACATACATGCAATGACACTAGGTGGATCCATGTTTGGTTAATGAAAAGAACAGACATGCAATGACACTGGTGGATCCATGTGTGGTTTGTGACAAGAATAGACATCCAATCACACTAGCTGTGGTTCATGAAAAGAACACACATGCAATGAAACTGGTGGATCCTTATGTGGTGTTTGTGAGAAGAACACACATCCAATGACACTGGGTGTGGTTCATGAAAAGAACACACATCCAATGACACTGGTGGATCCTTATGTGGTTTGTGAGAAGAATAGACATGCAATGACACTGGTTGTGGTTCATGAAAAGAACACACATGCAATGACACTGGTGGATCCATATGTTGTTTATGAGAGGAACATACATGCAATGACACTAGGTGGATCCATGTGTGGTTCATGAAAAGAACACAGATCCAATGACACTAGTTGATCCATGTGTGGTTTGTGGAAAGAACAAACATCCAATGACACTGGTGTGGTTCATGAAAAGAACACACATGCAATGACACTGGTGGATCCTTATGTGGTGTTTGTGAGAAGAACACACATCGAATGACGCTAGGTGTGGTTCATGAAAAGAACACACATGCAATGACACTGGTGGATCCATATGTGGTTTGTGCAAAGAACAGACATGCAATGAATCTAGCTGTGGTTCATGAAAAGAACACACATGCAATGACACTGGTGGATCCTTATGTGGTTTGTGAGAAGAACAGACATGCAATGACTCTAGATGTGGTTCATGAGAAGAACAGACATGCAATGACATTGGTGTATCCTTATGTGGTTTGTGAAAAGAACAGACATGCAATGACACTAGGTGTGGTTCATGAAAAGAACACAAATGCAGTGACACTGGTGTATCCTTATGTGGTTTGTGAGAAGAACACACATGCAATGACTCTAGCTGTGGCTCATGAGAAAAACACACATCCAATGACACTGGTGTATCCATGTGTGGTTTGTTTAGAAGAACACACATGCAATGACTCTGGCTGTGGTACATGAAAAGAACACACATCCAATGACACTGGTGGATCCATGTGTGGTTTGTGGAAAGAACAGACATGCAATCACACTAGGTGTGGTTCATGAAAAGAACACACATGCAATGACACTGGTGGATCCATATGTGGTTTGTGGAAAGAACATACATCCAATGACTCTAGTTGTGGTTCATGAGAAGAACACACATGCAATGACACTGGTGGATCCATATGTGGTTTGTGGAAAGAACAGACATGCAATGACACTGGGTGTGGTTCATGAAAAGTACACACATGCAATGACACTAGTGGATCCTTATGTGTTCTGTGGAAAGAACAGACATGCAATGACTCTAGCTGTGGTTTATGAAAAGAACACACATGCAATAACATAGGTGGATCCATGTGTGGTTCATGAGAAGAACGCACATCCAATGACACTAGGTGTGGTTCATGAAAAGAACACGCATCCCAATGACACTGGTGGATCCTTATGTGGTTTGTGAGAAGAACACACATGCAATGACACTAGTGCATCCATGTGTGGTTCATGAGAAGAACACACATGCAATGACACTTGTGTATCCTTATGTGGTTTGTGAGATGAAGACACATGCAATGACTCTAGCTATTGTTCATGAAAAGAACACACATGAAGTGACACTGGTAGATCCATGTGTGGTTTGTTTAGAGGAATAGACATGCAATGACACTGGTGGATCCTTATGTGGTTTGTGAGAAGAACTGACATGCAATGACACTGGTGGATCCATGTGTGGTTCATGAGAAGAACAGACATGCAATGAGACTGGGTGTGGTTCATGAAAAGAGCACACATCCAATGACACTGGTGGATCCATTTGTGGTTTGTTGAAAGAACAAACATGCAATCATACTAGGTGTGGTTCATGAAAAGAACACACATGCAATGACACTGGTGGATCCATATGTGGTTTGTGGAAAGAACAGACATCCAATGACTCTAGCTGTGGTTCATGAAAACAACACACATCGAATGACACTGGTGGTTCCATGTGTGGTTTGTGGAAAGAACAAACATGCGATGACTCTAGCTGTGGTTCCTGAAAAGAACACACATGCAATGACACTGGTGGATCCTTATGTGCTGTTTGTGAGAAGAACACACATCCAATGACACTAGGTTTGGTTCATGAAAAGATTACACATCCAATGACACTGGTGGGTCCATGTGTGGTTTGTGGAAAGAACATACATGCAATCACACTGGGTGTGGTTCATGAAAATAACATCCATGCAATGACACTGGTGGATCCATATGTGGTGTTTGTGAGAAGAACACACATCCAATGACACTGGGTGTGGTTCATGAAAAGAACACACATCCAATGACACTGGTGGATCCATGTGTGGTTTATGGAAAGAACAGACATGTAATCACACTGGGTGTGGTTCATGAAAAGAACACACATGCAATGACACTGGTGGATCCATATGTGGTGTTTGTGAGAAGAACACACATCCAATGACACTGGGTGTGGTTCATGAAAAGAACACACATCCAATGACACTGGTGGATCCTTATGTGGTTTGTGAGAAGAATAGACATGCAATGACACTGGTTGTGGTTCATGAAAAGAACACACATGCAATGACACTGGTGGATCCATATGTTGTTTATGAGAGGAACATACATGCAATGACACTAGGTGGATCCATGTTTGGTTAATGAAAAGAACAGACATGCAATGACACTGATGGATCCATGTGTGGTTTGTGACAAGAATAGACATCCAATCACACTAGTTGTGGTTCATGAAAAGAACACACATGCAACGAAACTGGTGGATCCTTATGTGGTGTTTGTGAGAAGAACACACATCCAATGACACTGGGTGTGGTTCATGAAAAGAACACACATCCAATGACACTGGTGGATCCTTATGTGGTTTGTGACAAGAATAGACATGCAATGACACTGGTTGTGGTTCATGGAAAGAACACACATGCAATGATACTGGTGGATCCATATGTTGTTTATGAGAGGAACATACATGCAATGACACTAGGTGGATCCATGTGTGGTTCATGAAAAGAACAGACATGCAATGACATTGGTGGATCCTTGTGTGGTTTGTGACAAGAACAGACATCCAATGACACTGGTGTGGTTCATGAAAAGAACACACATGCAATGACAATGGTGGATCCATATGTGGTTTGTGGAAAGAACAGACATGCAATGACTCTAGATGTGCTTCATGAAAAGAACACACATGCAATGACACTGGTGGATCCATGTGTGGTTCATGAGAAGAACACACATCCAATGACTCTAGCTGTGGTTCATGAAAAGACCACACATCCAATGACACTTGTGGATCCTTATGTGGTTTGTGAGAAGAACATACATGCAATGACTCTAGATGTGGTTCATGAGAAGAACAGACATGCAATGACATTGGTGTATCCTTATGTGGTTTGTGAAAAGAACAGACATGCAATGACACTAGGTGTGGTTCTTGAAAAGAACACAAATGCAGTGACACTGGTGTATCCTTATGTGGTTTGTGAGAAGAACACACATGCAATGACTCTAGCTGTGGTTCATGAGAAGAACACACATCCAATGACACTTGTGTATCCATGTGTGGTTTGTTTAGAAGAACACACATGCAATGACTCTGGCTGTGGTACATGCAAAGAACACACATCCAATGACACTGGTGGATCCATGTGTGGTTTGTGAAAAGAACAGACATGCAATCACACTAGGTGTGGTTCATGAAAAGAACACACATGCAATGACACTGGTGGATCCATATGTGGTTTGTGGAAAGAACATACATCCAATGACTCTAGTTGTGGTTCATGAGAAGAACACACATGCAATGACACTGGTGGATCCATATGTGATTTGTGGAAAGAACAGACATGCAATGACACTGGGTGTGGTTCATGAAAAGTACACACATGCAATGACACTGGTGGATCCTTATGTGGTCTGTGGAAAGAACAGACATGCAATGACTCTAGCTGTGGTGCATGAAAAGAACACACATGCAATAACATAGGTGGATCCATGTTTGGGTCATGAGAAGAACACACATCCAATGACACTAGGTGTGGTTCATGAAAAGAGCACGCATCCCAATGACACTGGTGGATCCTTATGTGGTTTGTGAGAAGAACACACATGCAATGACACTAGTGCATCCATGTGTGGTTCATGAGAAGAACACACATGCAATGACACTGGTGTATCCTTATGTGGTTTGTGAGATGAAGACACATGCAATGACTCTAGCTATTGTTCATGAAAAGAACACACATGAAGTGACACTGGTGGATCCATGTGTGGTTTGTTTAGAGGAACAGACATGCAATGACACTGGTGGATCCTTATGTGGTTTGTGAGAAGAACTGACATGCAATGACACTGGTGGATCCACGTGTGGTTCATGAGAAGAACAGACATGCAATGACACTGGGTGTGGTTCATGAAAGGAGCAAATATCCAATGACATTGTGGATCGATGTGTGGTTTGTTGAAAGAACAAACATGTAATCATACTGGGTGTGGTTCATGAAAAGAACACACATGCAATGACACTGGTGGATCCATATGTGGTTTGTGGAAAGAACAGACATCCAATGACTCTAGCTGTGGTTCATGAAAACAACACACATCCAATGACACTGGTGGATCCATGTGTGGTTTGTGGAAATTACAAACATGCGATGACTCTAGTGTGGTTCATGAAAAGAACACACATGCAATGACACTGGTGGATCCTTATGTGGTGTTTGTGAGAAGAACACACATCCAATGACACTAGGTGTGGTTCATGAAAAGAACACACATGCAATGACACTGGTGGATCCATATGTGGTTTGTGGAAAGAACGGACATGCAATGACTCTAGCTGTGGTTCATGAAAAGAACAAACATGCAATGACACTGGTGGATGCATGTGTGGTTCATGAGAAGAACACACATCCAATGACACTGGGTGTGGTTCATGAAAAGAACACACATCCAATGACACTAGTGGATCCTTATGTGGTTTGTGAGAAGAATAGTCATGCAATGACACTGGCTGTGGTTCATGAGAAGAACACGCATGCAATGACACTGGTGTATCCTTATGTGGTTTGTGAGAAGAACACACATGCAATGACTCTAGCTGTGGTTCATGAATGAATGTATTCTGCCTGGTGTGATTTGCTGCTCTAGATTTGCTACCTGATCGGAGGCAAAAAGAGGTCCAAAAGGGAACAAATTATCAAAGAGATAATCTTCTCTAGATTTGCTTCCAATTTGGGCAAAATGAAACATATCTGTTTAGCGAGAGAGGAAAAGGGTACTCTTTCAACTGCCAGTTAACGAGCTACCATCTTGACAAGCTACAAGACACATACATAAACATAACACAAAGAGGGTTAAATTTATTTTACTACTCTCACTTGAGGCGCTAGATATCTTGATAAGATAACTGAGTTCCACAAAATAGAAACATAACACTGAGAAGTAAAATTTAATTCACTTCTCATCAGCCCACTTGAGGCGCTTGCCATCGTTCCTAGGCGACCAACTGTGATCATTCCAGGTGGATCTTACATTATTGGCACTCCATAACTCACAAAATGCTTCGTCCCACCTGGGATCTGACTTGCCTTCCCTATCTTCAGCGTCCTACGACACAATTAGCGGTGCATCACAGACCTGATTGTTGCCGCTAGAAGATGTTGCCTCTCTATTTGCTGCTTCAGCTGCAGCCTCTCTGTCAGTTTCTTCTGCTTCAGCTGCTTCTGCAGCCTCTCTATCAGCTGCTTCAGATGCAGCCATTTCCTTTGCATATGCAGCTTCAAACTCAGATATTCTGCATTTTCTACAAAGGGCTCCCCTAAGCTCGTCTTCCCTCTTGCAAATAGGGCAAAACACGAGGTAACGTAGAAAAAATGGATCTTCTTGTATAGCTGGTAGGTCACGTAAGCATCTATGGCTGCATACTTCAGGTTTATATCCGACAACAGCCACTCGTCCTAGAAATCGTGCCTATCCATAGGGAAATCTTCCTTCATTCTGTCGTATGACTCATCGAGGATTCGAGTTGCGAGTGATTCCATTCCATCCTTCCTCGAGCCCCCTAGGATCTTGACAAGACGCTGAATATCGATCCAATTGTGCGCAGGAATTATAATTCCCTCTCGATAAAATTTCGAAAAATCAGTTGTATTGTCGACGGTGCAAAAATCAATTCCCTTTTCTACAAGGAACTGGCGCAGCGCCGGACAATTCCTGTCAGTCCTGAAAGTATGTAGTTTTTCATCACCAAAATTTGTAACTACAAATATTTTGTCAATGCAAGATCATCATCTGAATATAATTTTGAAAAGTTTAGTAAATGCAAGATCAAGGCTCTCAATTGTCTTGTCATAATTTATTTGGTCCTAAATAAAATCCAGTAGTTACAAGATGAGCAAATGGATAAAGAACAAGAGGAGAAAACCCTAAAAGCGGTTAGCTACAGAGAGCAGATCTACAATCCAGGAGAGGTGGTAGACAAGGACGTGTTTCCTCATGGCCAGTTGAACGACGACGACTTTACTCCCTTCATATGGGTGCTCCGGGGTGTACTCGAGGTCCAATCCCACAAACTTGTCCTCGCCTTTCTCAAGACAACCCTCGTACATCCTCAGGACACGCACCACTGTCTCCTCCTCGTTGGTGTAGACAACGTCTATCTTCTTATTGTCATGGGTAGTGAAGCTTGTCTCTAGAGTGCAACGACCATCCATGGCGGCAAGGAGAAGACAGGAAGAAGACAGATGACAGGAAGAAGAAGAGTGGTTTCTGCAAGGCAGGGGAACCATGGAGCCGTCAATGCGCTTTTAAGGTAGTGGTTAATGACGGGGACGGAAGTCCAAGGAGAGACGCGTGGCGGTGGCCGTTCTAGCTTCTGAGTAAACAAAAAATAATTATAACACTGATACATGTGCCCTGTTTTGTCACGTCAATACACTGGGCAGGGGGTGTTGTCCTATCCACTGTGCCAGCGCTGCAAGCCTATGTGAGAGCCACCCCGCCTAAGCGATGGGAGTGACATAACGGCGAGAACTGATATGGGCCCCAACTTGACGGCCGTTAGCTTGATATTTTGTATTGAAATGTAAAGTTGAATTCATGCCGGAAAAGACCCTCTGAGTATTTGCCACACCAACTTTGGCCAACACAGCTGATGGTAAGCAACTTAGGTACCGCGTTGCCTGGACACCCCAACTTTCGGGCCGCAAAATGATATTCTCTTCTAGAAGGACCCCCCTCCCCTGAAGAACTAGTTGTCTGATCCGATTGTTGCAGACCGTTCGATTGGGGCGCATGGATGTAATAGATGGTTCTTCGTAAGAGCGATCCGCGAGTAGGCTGTTCTGCGACATGATTGGCCGCACTTACATTTTCACTTATATTAGTATTATTTCCACTCCCTGATACATTGCAAATGTATCTATAATTTTTTATGTTCCATGCTTGGTTTTATCTACTTTCTTGTGTTTTGTTCCAACTTTGGAGTACTTTTCATATGATTTCTTGGACTAACCTATTAACAAGATGCCACAGTGGCAGTTGCATGTTTTCTGCTGTTTTTGGTTCCAGGAAGTCAGAAAATGAATATTCTCAGAATTGGACGGGACAAAAGCCAAAGTTACTATTTTCCCGGAAGACTCACGGAGCCAGAAGGAGAGTCGGAGAGGGGCCACAGGGTGGCCACACACCCCTTGGCGCGGGCCAGCCTAGGCCGCGCCAGGGCATGGTGTGGGCCCCCTGGCTGGCCACCGACCTTGCATCCTTCGCCTATAAGAGCCTCCCGATACCAAAACCCTAGAGAGTCAATCAGAAATCCACGAAAAGTTCCACAGCGCCACCGCCGCCGAAGGGGAGATTCGGGGACAAAAACTCTCTGTTCCGGCACCCTGCCGGGACAGGGAAGTGCCCCCGGAGCCATCTCCATCGATCTCCACCGCCATCTCCATCACCATTGCTGATTCCCATGATGAGGAGGGAGTAGTTCTCTCTCGAGGCTAAGGGTTCTACCGGTAGCTATGTGTTAATCTCTCTCTCTCTATGCATGATCTTATTGAGATCATGAGCTTGTAATCTATAGATCTACCTTGCTACTCAAGTGCTTTAATAGATCTCTGCTCTCCCATGTGTGTGAAAGTGACAGCGTGCACACCATGGTGGCACTTAGGCTAGAGATTACAAATACTTGTTATGAGTTATATTTGGAGTTAGATGTCTTTATGAAATTGTGGTATTTGTTGGACTCATCTAGTACTCAAGGTGACAGTGTGGGGTTTTCTAGATGGGAAAGGCTTACTTTGAGGTGTGCTGTTATAGCCCTACCATGGATTAGAGTCTCCAACCGGAGAGTAGTTAAGAGTAGTATCATAAAGAGAAGATATTTATATGAGAGTGTTCACTAGTGAAAGTATGATCCCTAGGCCTTGTTTCTAAGCATTGAAAGACCGTTTGCTACTAGATCTGTTACATGTTTGCTTGCTTCCATCTTTATTTCAGTTTTCCTTTAGTCTTTTCCACGCCATCAAGCTATCTTCTATCACCGTTACCACTTATAATTATTTATACCACTTGTATTTCACTATCTCTTCGCCGAACTAGTGCACCTATACACCTGACAAGTGTATTGGGTGTGTTGGGGACACAAGATACTTCTTGTATCTTGATTGCAGGGTTGCTTGAGAGGGAATACCTTTGACCACTTCCTCCCTGAGTTCGATAAACCTTGGGTGATCCACTTAAGGGAAAACTTGCTGCTGTTCTACAAACCTCTGCACTTGGAGGACCAACAACTGTCTACAAGAATACAAGTGCATAGACATCAAGCTATTTTCTGGCGCTGTTGCCGGGGAGGTAAGGTAAAAGGTATTCACACCGGAGGATTAAAGAAGAAGAACCTCCCACGGCAAACGCCTATTTTATGGCGCCGTTGCCGGGGAGGTAAGGTAAAAGGTACTCACATCCTCCGGTGTGAGTGCTCGAAGTTATTTCCTTTAGATTCTGCAATTTTGTCTTTTTGTTTCTTGTTTTCACCAGTTAGGATTAATGGAAAACAACAACAAAATTAGAGAGCTTTATAGTGTTTATCTTGAGTTAGGACATGAAGTGTTTGAAGAGAAAATTAAAAAACCTATGGAACTTTATTTGCATGCTAATAGCAATGTTGTTAGTATGAATTCTTTGGACACCATTATTGCCAATGCTATGGAAAAGTCTAAGCTTGAGGAAGCTAGTTTTTATGAAAATGATCTTTTTAGTTTCCCAGCTTTGGAAGATAGCTATTCTATTGCTTATGATGATACCAAACCTCCAATATATGATGATTACAATGATGAATATGATATTTTCAGTCCACCTACTATTGAGGAGAAAATTAGTTATGACTATAATATGCCTCCAATATTTGATGATTATGGTGATGAGAATAATAATGATAGCTATTTTGTTGAATTTTCTCCCACTACAATTAATAAGAATGACTATGTTTATGTGGAGAGTATTAATTCTTATATGCATGTGGCTCATGATAAGAATGTTTTATGTGATAGTTATATTGTTACTTTTATTCATGATGCTACTGAAACTTATTATGAGAGAGGGAAACATGATTTTATGTATCTCAACAATATTAAGTTTCCCCTCTTTATGTTGGAAATTTTGAAGCTGCACTTGTTTTGCTTTCCAATGCTTGTTGCTTTGTTCTTTCATGACTTGTTTCTTTACAAGATTCCTATGCATAGGAAGTGGGTTAGACTTAAATGTGTTTTGAATTTGCTTCTTGATGCTCTCTTTTACTTCAATTCATATTTCTTATGTGAGCATCTTCTCAAACTATCATGCCTAACTTAAAGGCATTAAAAGAAAAGTACTTATTGGGAGATAACCCAAAAGTTTTAGTTGAGTCTTGGAAGTTACTACTTTAGTAATAACCGCTTCTTATCCTTTTTATTTGCTTTTTGTGCCAAGAGTAACCTCTAATTAGAGAGAAGTAATGATTGGGAAAGTTGCTGTCCCAAAACAGATTTCTGTGCTTCACCGTAAAAATTCGTGTAAAATCTCTGAACGTCTTTTTGAGGCGTGCATTTTTGTGATTCTGCCCTAGGTTGTTATATAACTTTCGTTAGTTCAACACTTTTTGATTTGAGCAACATAAGGTCTTCGAAAAAATTCGTCTTTACCTGCTGTTCTGTTTTGACAGATTTCTGCCATTTTCTGCATTTGCTTCTTGTTGGTTCCTTCTTGAGTTCTTTTGGGGAATTGAGCTTTTTGAGGGAAGTGCTACAGTAGCTAGTGTTCTAATGGAAGTTTATTTGGTGTTAGAACTGAACCTTAAGACTTATTTATCTTGAGTGCACTAATGTTGCTAATAAAGATTGTGTGAAGTTTTGTATGAAGGAAAAATTTCAGGTGTATGGAAGGAATGAGTAATGAGATGAAGGATGGACTAAAGCTCAAGCTTGGGGATGCCACGCGTGTCACCCCAAGAAATATCCAGGAAGTACAAGCGTCAAAGCTTGGGGATGCCCAAGGCATCCCCCTCTTCATTAGTAAAAATCCCAGGTTTCTTCCAAACGCTTCATTTTTATTGTTTCATGCGCAGTTGTGTTGTTCTTGGAGCGTCTTCTTTTTCGTTTTCATTTTGGTTTTTTGTTTGCTTAGTTTTCTGAATAAATTGGTTGGACCCCCTCTTTCATACATTGGTTTTCAAATAGTTTGGTTTGGATTTGGAAAAGAGTATAAAATTTCATGCCTAAGCGGTAAAGAGAGCTTGTTTTTGACTGTGGCCTATGCTTTGTCATGCCATGCTTGATATTGTTTTGGCTTTATTGCTTAGTATTATTTGCTGTAGCATGACTTGTTATAAACAATTGAGATTTCTTAATGTGCCTTGGATGAATCATGTGTTGTTTTAGCATATTAAAGCATAGTATAGAGGTATTCTCCTTTGATGCTTTATTTGGGTTGACTTGGCACATGCTCACACCATGTTATGACTATCCAAATTCACCATAGCCTTGATGGTCCTTTAGTTTTCAACTTGTAGTATCACTTTATGCTTTGATCAATGATGTTTTGTCGCTCTGCATGATTATGGCCATTACTGCTCTCTTAGTTTCTCGCTCCCAGTCTTTTGCTAGCCTCCGGAACCAAGTATGAGTTCCACTCATGCATCCAACTCCTTAAACCAAGTTATTCCAAAGAGTCCACCATACCTACCTACTAGCATATGCTATTCCAAGTATATTCATGCTTTTCTTTACCTTCCAAATTAAACTTGTTATGAGAAAACTAGTGATTAAAGCTCTCACGAACTTGATGGCACACTTTACTTTTTTTGCCCTTAATAAACTTGAACCATTGTTTCGTCTATGTTGTATATGCTTGCACTTATTTGTTGGGAATTAGCAGAACCATGCTTTCATGGGGAACGCTTTCAACATTGCACTTGGTACTTGTACCTAGTTGATATCATGCTCTTTTGTATATGGATGTCGTCAGTGTGAAATGAAAGGGGAGCTTGTAAGTCCATGGAGTTATGTATATGTGTTCGATAAACGCCTGGGCCGCTGGTCTAATCCATGCTGACATGGTGGAAACCTGCAGTGTAACCATAATGAGCTGTCTATGAAGCATTCTTCTTATAAAAAAAAGAGTCCTATATTGAGAAAAAAAGAGAGAAGAGAAAAAAGAGATTATGAAAAGAGGAAAGAGATAAAAAAAAGCACCATATTCCCATGGTAAATAAGAAGATTGCTGAGATGCTCGTTGTCTGCTTGCCTTGTCATTTTGATATGGGGATTCTTCCATATCATCGGGCAAGGGGTACCCCGTTGGCGGTTCTCTATGATACACATGTACTTACGATGACAAGAACTTACTGGTGACTAAACTTGAGTAGCATGAGGAGCGACCCTCGTATTCAAGGGACATGAGATTTCCAACTTATACTTCATCAAGCATATACACCATAGTTTGTTCACTTTAACCTTAATCACTTCAAGATGCTTATGATAGGGGCAATGAGAGCTAAAAGCTATAAGTACCATGATTTTTGGAAGCTCTTTATGAGACTTGAATCTCTGCTTCCTTCTATGAAGGCCTTTCTTTTACTTTTATGTTGAGTCTCCACCTTCTATCTTTATGCACCTACTTTGAGAGCATAGTGGCCATTCTTAGTTCTATGTGCATTGTCCCAAGACTTGTTGATTGATGCATACCTTGATATTGCTTGTTTTAAACTATTTGTATCTAGTCACTCTTATGAACTTTGAAGGTGTCCTATGCATTTATGTTTGCTACTCTATGAGGGACAAGCTGAATGCTACTATGCTATGTTTTCTTTATGTGAAACAAACAAACGTCTTGCAAAGCATTGTTATTCATGAATCTTTTGTTTGTGCCATTTCATGTTGCAACATACTTTCTTTGTCTTATTGCTAGAACTTTGTCTTTCATGTTATGATTGAAGTACTATGATCCCAGCTTTGAATGTTTTACAAATACTTTGATCAAGTTTATGATGGTGCATGTCACCTCAAAAATTATTCTTTCTTTTTATCACTTACCTACTCGAGGACGAGCAGGAGTTAAGCTTGGGGATGTTGATACATTGCAAATGTATCTATAATTTTTTATGTTCCATGCTTGGTTTTATCTACTTTCTTGTGTTTTGTTCCAACTTTGGAGTACTTTTCATATGATTTCTTGGACTAACCTATTAACAAGATGCCACGGTGCCAATTGCATGTTTTCTGCTGTTTTTGGTTCCAGGAAGTCAGAAAATGAATATTCTCAGAATTGGACGGGACAAAAGCCAAAGTTACTATTTTCTCGGCTGACTCACGGAGCCAGAAGGAGAGTCGGAGAGGGGCCACACCCCCCTTGGCGCGGGCCAGCCTAGGTCGCGCCAGGGCATGGTGTGGGCCCCCTGGCTGGCCACCGACCTTGCCTCCTTCGCCTACAAGAGCCTCCCAATACCAAAACCCTAGAGAGTCAATCAGAAATCCACGAAAAGTTCCACAGCGCCGCCGCCACCGAAGGGGAGATTCGGGGGACAGAAAGTCTCTGTTCCAGCACCCTGCCGGGACGGGGAAGTGCCCCCGGAGCCATCTCCATCGATTTCCACCGCCATCTCCATCACCATTGCTGATTCCCATGATGAGGAGGGAGTAGTTCTCTCTCGAGGCTAAGGGTTCTACCGGTAGCTATGTGTTCATCTCTCTCTATGCATGATCTTATTGAGATCATGAGCTTGTAATCTATAGATCTACCTTGCTACTCAAGTGCTTTAATAGATCTCTGCTCTCCCCATGTGTGTGAAAGTGACAGCGTGCACACCATGGTGGCACTTAGGCTAGAGATTACAAATACTTGTTATGAGTTATATTTGGAGTTGGATGTCTTTATGAAATTGTGGTGTTTGTTGGACTCATCTAGTACTCAAGGTGACAGTGTGGGGTTTTCTAGATGGGAAAGGCTTACTTTGAGGTGTGCTGTTATAGCCCTACCATGGATTAGAGTCTCCAACCGGAGAGTAGTTAAGAGTAGTATCATAAAGAGAAGATATTTATATGAGAGTGTTCACTAGTGAAAGTATGATCCCTAGGCCTTGTTTCTAAGCATTGAAAGACCGTTTGCTACTAGATCTGTTACATGTTTGCTTGCTTCCATATTTATTTCAGTTTTCCTTTAGTCTTTTCCACGCCATCAAGCTATCTTCTATCACCGTTACCACTTATAATTATTTATACCACTTGTATTTCACTATCTCTTCGCCGAACTAGTGCACCTATACACCTGGCAAGTGTATTGGGTGTGTTGGGGACACAAGATACTTCTTGTATCTTGATTGCAGGGTTGCTTGAGAGGGAATACCTTTGACCACTTCCTCCCTGAGTTCGATAAACCTTGGGTGATCCACTTAAGGGAAAACTTGTTGCTGTTCTACAAACCTCTGCACTTGGAGGCCCAACAACTGTCTACAAGAATACAAGTGCGTAGACATCACTCCCCTATAGCCTACTAGTAATGTCATAGAGCTCGTGAGTGAACACGTCTACTCCACATCCCCCCTCATCTACCACACGTCACCGTGCCCGGACGACACCACCGACTTTCATGCGCCGTGCCCGGATGACAGCCGCTGATTCTTGGGTTGCTACCTTCATGCTACAAAATCATTTTACAAGCTTTTGAATTTATTTTACATATTCATGCTATTCGCCAATCTAACTGCTGATATTTTATCCGATTTCTCGACGAACTCCAGATGTGGCAGATGCTGCAGCCCAAGAATCTGGAGATCTTCGCGCGAAACTTCGCAGCGACGTTCCCGCTCGTGTGCTCCCACCCAGGATGCTTTCTCCGTTACTCCTACCACGAGCTCCCGCTCCACGAGCTCACGTTCCCGCACGACGTGTGCTTCTGCATGGAGCCGGACTACAACTACACCGGCCCGCCGGTAGAGCTCGTCGTCCAACTTGTAGTGGAGCACTTGATCGAAGTGATTAGGATCTCGTACGGCCACGCCCTACTTCTCCAAGAGCAGGTGCCGTTCACTGACTCGGCCTACCGCCGGCTAATTTTCCAGTGGGGGGGCTCTGTTTTTGTCCTGACCATCACGGCGGTGTTCCGGGGACCAGAGCTGGGCCCACCTTTGTGTGTGCGGTATGCGTCCGGTTGGTCTCGTGCGCCTAGCCCCTATACACGGTGCGCATGTGGGCGAACGCCTAGCCGCCATCGTCTGATAGCATTCTTGTGCTAGCCGAGGCGCCGAGCTGCCCGACACCGTGGGAGGTGGAGTATGCGGACCTAAGGTCTATCCTATGTGTGCCATCTCAGTACCTTGTCAATGCTGGACCAAACAAGCAGATGCATTTCTACATTTGTATCAAGAAGACCGACAGGGAAATGTAGTACTTATGTTGTCATTACTGTTAGACTTAAGCGATGCTTCTCAGGTGCGTAGAGCATATGTGTTGTGCAAATTTACCCCAGTTGTAGTGTTTTAGTACTCCTTAATAATTCTACGAGTTATTGGTCCAATCAGCTTGTTGTTGTCACGTTGCAAAGTCCGCTTGCTCTGGATAGACTGGCAGTACCGGGTGCTCCCGCATGTCAGTGTCACGTGTTCCATGGGTCCACCTGCCAGTGTCACGTCCCCCTTACTTCTCTTCCTTCCCCTCGAAGCCATTGTCCCCACTTCTCTTCCATCCTGCCACTACTGTTTGATGGTTGTAATCTGATTTTTGTTGGATTGTTTACATGTAATCTACGTTGATAATGCAACATGCAAATGGCAGAGACACAATTTCTAAAGTGGAAGCACTTGCACGCTGCTATTGCACATATTTCTCAATATAGCTTGACAAACCCATTACAATAATTGTACTCGCACTAAACACAACCAAAATTGCAACCATCCTAAACAACATCTAAACCCACATCACAGCATTGTCGTCGGAGTCCACCTTGATTGGTGACACCGTCGTGCCCTTCCCAGCGACATCCACTCCCGCCCGTGGCTTGCCCTTCGCCAAGGAGGCAACAATGGCGTTCTGCACAGCTTCATCCCCATCATCCTCCACATAGGAATCAACAATGACGAAGGGGACGGGGTTGGCGTGGACTGAGCCCCGTCGCGCCTGGCGGCTCCTGCTCGAGCTTGACGCCACACTAGTCCTTCTACAGGTAGGAGGGGTCGAGCTCAGAGACATAGCATGGTTGCTCCACTCAAGAAACCATGGCCATTTGATACTATGACAGTAGGATCTTAGGGTGGATCCGCTGTGGCTAGCCCGACCGGGAGCGGTGGAGCGGATGGATCTGCCGACGCGAGCCATGACAAGTTGCAAGGGAGTAAGAGTGTGGGCCAGGTGTGTCTGGTTCCTGAGCAAGGCCTCCCAGTGATATGTATGCGGGCAAGGTGCCAAATCTTTTTGTCCAATGCGTGCGAGAGGTCCTTTGAACCGCGAAGGCGCGAGGTTTGGTTGAAAAGTCCACACGATAGGCCCCCCACCTGTCAGCCGAATGTGGATGGTAGGATTCTGCCCGAGTTATTAAGTGGGGATAAATCACGCTTCACCGTTCCACTGCCCTGACATCCAAAGGCTACTCTTTCCTCTGCCCTCGCTCCCCTCGCTCATGCCTCACAGCTCATGCAGTTCGTCTTGGGCAGAATCAAGGTTGGCTCAACGCTGTCAGGCGGGTGTCCCCATCAGGTACCGGAGGGCGCCCTACGATTATTACCCCGATATGCTGTGTTTGTGCGGTGAGAAGATGCCAAGATGGATTACATGGACCGATGAAAATACTACAGGAAAATTTAGCAACTACAGCATTAGAGCGGTAAGTTCCTACTGTAGGTACAATGGTAACCCGGATCCAGAAAGCGTAATGTAGTTCCTTTTTTGTTTCCTTCGATCTACTTCGCAAGAAGGGAGGGGAACTGGCTATGACAAGTTTGTGTGGATCGAAAAGCCACTGACAGGTTTTCACAAAGAGCTTGTTCAGGATCTATGTGATGCTGTGTGGGACAAGAAAGAGGAGATTCGTGTGTTGGAGCGAGAGATCCGGGAGCTTCGCCAGGTGCAGGGGAGGCAGGAGCAGGGAGGTGGTGAGACAGACAGGCTCAAGATTAGGCCAGATAGTGGAAACAATTTCCTCATTATCTGGGCATTATCGGTTGCCTTTGCATTTTATGTTGACATGTCATTGTCTAGCAGCTGAAATAAGTTGCTGCTTCGTGGAGTGTAGCAGCTAGCTTAGAACTTGTTTTTCAGCTCATAACCTTATCATAAGTGTAATGCGAATAGCAGGGATTTATTAAGCGCCTATAAATAATTCATGTCTGTGTCACTAACACACATCAATTTTGGAGACCCCTTAACCGCTCAACTATCACGGTCCCGGTGCTGCGATTGTTCAGATAGTAGTGGCACAGTCACAATTTCGGATTCAACTAGTGGCCTCGGCCGTATCCAATCCTCAAGACGCGATACATTTTACTCCGAGTACGGGAGGCAGATTGTTTCGCCCGACAAGTTCCACGCACACAGCTATAGAGTTTAACCGAACTACATATATAGGTTCAAGTTCAATACATTATTAGGCTTCTACGCTACTAGCCTTCCTTCTCTGCTTGGGTGCCAACTTTCTTCATCTCGCCTTCATGTCCACTGGCTTCTTCATTTCCTGCCTTCTTCCTCTTCCTGGTGCCAAATTTCTAACCTTCACGTACCCTGCATCTCTGGATCGAGGTAAGTTAGGCCAATCAGCACCAGAATCTTGTCCAACATCATCACTCAACTCGTTTTGGTTCTCTTCCCATGGCAAAATCACTGAGTCAGCTGTCTTGTTTCTTACCTTGCGCTTCCTGTAAAAAAACAGTACATGGATTACTACCTTATATCTACAGACTATAAAAAAAAATTTGTGAATGTACCATCTCATACCTAGGTTTGGGAGCATTAAGGGGACAGCCCGCTGCTCTATGGCCTATAAGATGGCAGGTCTTGCATCTGTTTTTTCCCTTCTTGATAGCACAGAAAGCCGAACCCTTCTTCTCGAGAAAATTCTTAAACCTATTCACCTGAGGTCTTCCTCTGCCCCTTTTTGTAACTAGCTAGCAAAGCTCGAAAGTCAGCAGGACTTGAGGCCACTAAGATGGGTCTGTACATGGCTCCACGGATCCAGCATACGCAGCTCTGAACTTTTCCATCGAGTAGTAGTCTGACAAATACTGATCCAAATGTGGTAGAGTTCTTTTCTTCACCAAGAAGGCCAAGGCATGGTTGCAAGTTTTCCCGGTATGCTGCCACTCTAAGCGGGTGCATTCTTGCAGCTGCATGTTCACAACATCCCTTGTGCCACTCTTGGACATATCGACCACCTCACAGTTGCTGCTGGTTGACATGAGAACCTTAAGATGAGCAAGTCCTAGGCTTCTCTTGTGCAATTGTTGTACAACTGGCAGTAGCATATGTCCTCTAAGTCTCCTACCAATCTCTCTCCTTATATTTAACAGCTTCATGATCATACCACGTATGCTGTCCATCAAGATATGAACAGGACGCACTTTTATGTCCTTCACCCAGTTATTCAGGCATTCTGCAAGGTTGTTGTTTATGTAATCAACTTTGATGTCAGGGTTGAATTGACTCCTCTTCCATAGTCGCGAATGATGGATGGCTAAGTACTCTAGAAGTTCAGGGGCTTCCGCAAAAATCTTGCTCATGAAATATTCGCTGCTACTAGGTTTGTAAGCTCTAGCAACAGGAAACATATAAAAAAATACGCTGCCTGCATAGTGTGGGTACAAGTTGAGCATCATATGGGCATGGCATTCTCTACCTTCAGCTCGCGGGAACACTTCCTTCACTACATTCTTCAGCCCTTTGCATGCATCCGTGGATATAGCCAATGGATCCATGTGGCCTATTGATCTCCTGAGCTGCCTCATAAACCAGACCTAGTTTTCCTCCGTTTCTGTTTCAAACAACCCGAATGACACTAGGAACATCCAGTTGTGACCATAAAGTGTTGTGGCAGATGGCAGGCAACCTTTCCATTTGCCAGTTAGGACAATGTTGTCTACACTCAGATACGGCCTACAGCCGTCCTTGAATCCCTGGATGCAAGGTTTAAGCGCCATGAAAAATCTTTTGAAATATATTTTACCACGTATTGATTCATTGTCAATCTTCACAACACTCCCCGGACACCTAGCTTGTACCTCCGCCTTGAAGTTGTACAGCATCCTGAAGCTATTGGTCCAATCCCCGTGCAAGACCCCCAGAGCTTTCTCTTTACCTTTGCAAACCGTGTAATACGGTAGGACAATGTTGTATTTAGAACCGAGGCTAGTCTGAATATTCTTTGCGGTCTCCTTAGGGTTATCCTTTAGTATGGACATAGCTTGTATAGCCACCCACTCCGTATCAGCCATTTAGGATTTCAGTTTGCTGCCTATTGGACACATGTGTGGAGGGCCCATTTTGTTCACCTGCAACATAGATTCATTTAAAAGATAAATGGAGTCGACTAGTTGCCAGAAAGATATCACACAACAATTGTAGTTATAGAGTGAAAAGAGAGAAAGTTCTAATGGTTTGCTGCATTCATTTCCCCAGTACCCTAATTATCTTCGATGCAGGTAAGGCTCTTGCTGTGATCCTCCATGGACAATGTACCTCGACCCGTCCATTCATCCATGTTAACTTGTAAATGGCCTCATACCTCTGGGCAGTGTTCTTCAGTCGATAAACATCGAACTCCCCCTTGATACAAAAATGTCGGAACGACATCCTGAACTCATGCATGCTCCTGAACTCGGTGCCGACCAAAATTATAGGATACTCATGGTCATGTTTCATTTCTTCTAATTCAACACCCAAATCATCGACTGGAATACCAGCCTCATTGTTAAGTTCCTCGTCTATTTCATCATCACCAGATTCTTGATCCTCTATAGTGCCTTCTTCATTTGATTCAGAATCTTGGCCATCGTCTCTAATGCCTAGTACTGCACACATCATATTGACTCCCATGGGTGGGGCTGCACCATCATCTGTACCCGGATGGACCAGAACATTGCCCCAATCTACCTCACCGGCAACTCTGTTTTCTCCAAGACACTCGGTTGGTTCTGCTGCAACCACATGGGGTGGTCTTACGTTTGCACCCATCCCTGGTACTTCAGTAGACAAACAACAGTCAGAATCAATTTCATCTTGACTGTATAGAACCCTCTTAGTCTTCTTGTGTACATCCTCCTTTCCGATGTAATCTTTCCTGATGGTATCAGTACGGCTTGACATCTGTGTTCCGTTCCCCATCGAACTAGGCTTTTTGTTGCTGCTCTTGGGTGTGATCTCCTTCCTGCTTCCCCTCACGGGTGTTGGCTTCAGGATGCTGGCATTATTGCCTGACCTCTATGGCATGTTCTTCTTCGAATTTGCCCTTTTGCTGCTACTATTGGGCGTATTCTCCTTCGTGCTAGCATTATTGCCTGACCTCAGCGGCATGTTCCGCTCCAAATTAGCCCTTTTGCTGCTACTATTGGGCGTGTTCTCCTTTGTGCTGGCATTATTGCCTGACCTCAATGGCGTGTTCCGCTCCAAATTAGCATTTTTTTCTGCTCCCACTGGATGTGGTGGCCTCCATGCTGGCCATCTTCGCCTTTTTTCTACCACTCCTGGGAGTGTTCACCATGCTAGCCCTCTTAGCGTTTTTGCTGCTACCGTTTGGTGTGGCATTTTGACTGGATCTCAGGGGTGTACTCTGTGGTGTGGTGCCTTTTTTCATGCAACTCTTGGGCGTCCTCTTCTCTGGCGTGGTCTCCTTGGTGATGTTGTTCTTCGGGGTGCCCTTTTTGGGGATGCTCTTTCTGCTCCTCTTTATGACGCTCCTCTATAAGACTCTCCTCTATTCGAAGCTACCCTCAGTCACACCAGCCCCAGTGATGCCATGGATCAGGTCACGCATGCCTTCTACAAGTCCATCATCTCTATTGTCGAAATCCAGTTCCTCTCCAACCATTTGCACTATCAAGTGGAAGTACACTTCACCTCTATAATGTTTCAATGTAAACAGTACGAGTAAATCCCTGGTATCTTTCACTTCTATAGCCTTTTTGCTCCTGTTACCAAAATATAACAAACGTGCTACCTGGGAGGACCCCCACAGCACCTTCACACGTAACGATGCCATCAGGTTAGATAACTCTACCACTTCAGGATCGTATCTGCCAAGGATTACATCAAACTCCTCATAGAATTTTTCTGTGCCATCATCTAATTTTGCAGTATACTCCTCGATGCTGATACGAACGATTACTTTGCCATCATCAGGTTCTGCAGGATAGAAACCTCTGAGAGGTTCGAGAGGTGGAGCGGCATCATCAGACCCAGCCACAATGCCACCGTCGCCATCGTTAGCTGGAGTGACCTCGGTGGAAGTACAAGGACCAGGAGCAAGGCGAGGGCCCTTAGCAGCGGGATCTACAATACCTGGTGGACATGCAGGGCCATGGCTAACGGCAGCCTCAATAGGAGCAGCTGCTACCATGCCACATCGACGATCAGGAGCAGTTCCCACACCAACAGTGTTTCGAGTTCTAGCAGAGTCCAGACCATGAGCTAGCTCCAGACCAGCAGCTCGCTGAACCTGAGCACAGGTTCGAGGAGGACACAAGGCAGCAGTGTTGGCAACAATAGCGGGGCAGCCTCCAAAAGCCTTAGTTTGCTCAACAGCGGCATGGATTGGGTGAGCAGTAGTCGTATCAGCAACACCACGGGGACGACTAGTACCAGCAGATTCCATAGCAGAGTTTTGCACAACTTGAGCACGGTTTCGAGGAGGAGCAGCAGACTAGGCAGTGGTCTTGGCAACAATAGCGGGGCAGCCTCCAGAAGCCTTAGTTTGCTCAACAATGGCATGGATTGGGTCAGCAACAGCCGGAGTAACAACACCACGGGGACGACTAGTACCAGCAGATTCTAGAGTAGAGTTTCGCACAACTTGAGAACAGTTTTGAGGAGGAGCAACAGACAAGGCGGTGATCTTAGCAACAACAGCGGGGTAGCCTTCGGAAGCCTTAGTTTTCTCAACAGCAGCATGGATTGGGTCAGCAGCAGCTGGAGCAGCAACACCACAGGGACGACTAGGTCCAGCAGCTTCTAGAGCAGAGTTTTGCACAACTTGAGCACCGTTTCAAGGAGGAGTAGCAGACAAGGCAGTGGTCTTGGCAACAATAGCGAGGCAGCCTCTAGAAGCCTTAGTTTGCCCAACAGTAGCATGGATTGGGTCAGCAGCAGCTAGAGCAGCAACACCACGAGGATGACCAGTACCAGCAGATTCTAGAGAAGAGTTTTGCACAACGGCAATACAGGGACTCCTTCCAGGATGTTGCCTGACAGAAGCATGGCGCAAACGAGGAACCACAATTTTCTCAACAGCAGCAGGGGTTCGAGTTAGACCACCCTGTCCAATAATAGTTGGGCGACTCCTAGTAGAAGGAGCTTCCACATCCAGTATTTTACAAATCAGCACAACCACGTGAAGCCCAACAGACTGTTTCATCAACACAATTAGCTGACTATCACATGCTATAGGAACCGTGAAGCCTCGTTCATCCATGAAGCTAAACCATGCAGTCTGCTCCGGCCCCATTTCAGCATGTTCACGCATAGCAGCAACCATACTAGGGATAGTGCATAACTGCGCAGGCGCTACTTCAATCTTCAGACTGCGAGTTTGATTCCACATGCTCTTCCCATCTGCTAATTTAGTGTGGTAGCCGTAGAGAGTGAGCACAACCGTGTATTTGGGTTCAGTGGAGATCCTACTTGACAAAAAATTGGGAACAAAAGATAAGAATTGTTTGTCAGCATTGTACTAGCAAATAATTCTAGGTTCGATCTATCTCTGTAATGCCAATAGCCACCTAGCAGTTATAGATAGTGCGAATAGCAAAGAGAAGAGTAGCTCACCCATAATTAGCTAGAAGTACTTCTTCCTCGGCAATAGGATCTACCATCCTTCGCGCTGCTCAGGTCGTCGGTGGTAGAGGCGGGCTAGAGCGTCACAACGGCTGGCACGACATTCGGCATTGGAGATTAGGATCAGCAAGTAGGCGCCGCAACCCGGCGCTGGAAGTCAAATGCTCAAATGGGTCATTCTGGTTGGAGGGGGATTTCGACGCTGCCGGTGCTAGGGTTCATCCGAAAGAAGGGAGTGGATTTGTGAATTTGGTCAACGCACCAAGCCCCTTTAGTCCCTCATTTTGCCTACGTGGTTTCTACGTTGGTGCTCGCGTCACGGACATATTACTGACAGGAGGGTCCCGATCGTCTACTTCACGGGGCAGTTTCACGGAATGTTTGGATTTGGTAGGGGTGAGATGAGTTTGCCTTGAAATGGCCCCTCTCGCTACTTGGTGGTCCAACTTTTCAAAACGCGGCAATTTTAGGCAACTTAGGTACCGCGATGCACTCGCCTGGGAACTTTGGTACCGCAAACGAACAAGCTCCTCACCGGGGCGCTAGCCATCAGAGCCAGTGGCTCTGATGACGAGGTGACCTTGGTAGGTTCCGATTGAGCAGCTATCACCTCTTCAACACGAGCGGTGGATTCACCCTCTTCCGTGTTTCCCCCGTCGCGGCGGTGGTGATGTCCCCCTTCTTCTTCTTCTTCTTCTTCGCGCCTTCGGCTGAGGTGTATTCCGCAACAAGTTTCCTCTTCTTGGAGGGGTCGGCTTCCCCCTCGGCATCGACTGGTGGAATCTTAGCCACCGAAGGGTGACCTATTTTCTTGGCGCCAGACCTGCGAGATCGCCACGGTCATCAAAGAAATCACGCAAGAAAGCATCAAAGGCACGGAAAAGAGAATGTTAGACTTACTTGGCAACCAGAAGGAAACGCAGTCCCATGCTAATATGGGCAGGCTTATCCAGCTCCAAGCCCAGCTTTCGCGAGAGCCCCTTCTCGAAGACACTCGTGGCCCATGACATCGCATTCAATGATGAGGCTGCGGTTGCAGGAACCTCCGGCCTGGATGACGCGGTCATTCCCACCGGTGGCGGCGACCTCGACGCCGTAGCTTCGCCAGTACCTGGTTCCGAGGCAGCCGGGATTGTTGGCGCGATCGCCGCGAGCGGAACCTCCGTCTCAACCACCACGTCTGTAGCTTCCGATCCCATCATCGGAGTTGTGCCCTTCGAGATCTCGGGCGAGGTTTTGGTCAACTCATCATCGGACTCGTCATCTGACCCAAACACCACCACCGACTTGGGTGGTGACACCGGCTTCGGCGCGGGCTTCTTCACGAGCGACTTCAGTTTTCGCGTGGGCTTCGCCGGCGTGGCCATTCGCCGTGAACTATGCTCCTCCAAGATTTCATCGTCTTCATCGCGTTCTTCAAGACTGTGACTCGCCTCGATATCGCGTTGCTTATGCATGTGAGTCTTGCGGGCCGCAGGCGCTGGGGGAGGAACCTCCCTCTCTTCTTCTTCACTCTCGGAGGATTCCCCTTCGGTCCCCTCCTCGAGTTCTTTGGGAACCTCTTCATCAAGTGGGGGAAGCTAGCCTTTGAGGAACTAAAACAACTGATGTTGGGGATATACTTTTCGGGTATCCTCACAGTTCCTCACTGACCAGGGTGGCCCACTTCGAGCTAGAGCTTTGCTTCACGGGCGGCCCAGTCAGGGAGAAAGACGGAATCCAATTTGGCTACGGGAAGGCCCAGAAGACTTACCGACTTAGGCCCATGATGTTACTTGTAGTTCAAGATGTACTCTGTAACCAACTCTTAGACGTAGCCGGATAGATCTCTCCTATAAACCCTAGGTCGGATATCTATATAAGCCGTCCTAGGGAGAGCCTTTAGGACACACTCAATACTTTAGACCCTCAACTCGCACAGGCGAAACCCTTGTAACCCATATTCCGGCTCTGCCGTATTACTGGATTGCTAGTAGGAGTAGGATCCGTCCAAAGCCGGCGGATTCGAACCTGGGTAAACTTGTGTGCTCACCGTCCCGGAACACCGTACGTCTCACAACCCTCTCTTTCGCACGCCTCGAGGACCCCCTCATGGCATACTTGTCATCAATTTGATGACAGTTGGCGCCCACCGTGGGGCAAGTGAGCTTCGGATCTGCGTTCCGAGCGGAATCTACAAGAATCGGAATCGGCGAGACAATCGCCGTCGGTCGCATCCTCTACGCCAGCGATGTCCCTCTCATCGTTCTCGACGAGACTTGGATTCCGGCAAGGGAGGCCATGACTGCCTACACAACCATGTCTTTTGGCGAGATCGATGTTTACATCGGTTTCGCTGAACCTGCCCAACCCACCCCAGCGGTGATGATAGAGATAGAAGAATTTTCTGGGTCCCCTTTGTCCGTGGAGGCGGCAGAGTTCCGGATCTCAGAAAACCCTAATCCCACCCAGCCCACACCAGTTGCGGAGATAGTGGAGAAACCCGAACCTGAAGAAGACCTAGCGGACCAAGTCGAATCTGGAGTGGACCTCCCAGGAGGAGCCGGATCCCAGATCGACCCACCCGTGGAAGTCGAAATCCAGGAGGAGCATATCAACGACACGGATTCTGGCTCTGATGATGCCAGGACAGACAGGCCTTTCCTAAGGTACACACTAAAACGTATGATACTACAAGGCGAAAGCGCAGATGCAATCCTCGAGACCATCAAAAGTTTCGATATGGCTGATCGCGAAAGCCGCAGGTACCTCAGGAGGCACGCGTCGCACTTCGTCGGATACGTGGGATCTGGATCCGGCTCTCCTGATGCTGGAGAAAACACCGACTCGGTGTTGGAGGCAATTGGAACAAACGCTGACGTACCCGCATCCTCGGATGAATCGATGACATCAGCAGATTTTCGAAAGTTCTCCGCAGAATATGAAGAGGAGTAGAACTCCAAAGCTGCAGAAGAGGGAGAGGCCATGGATGAAGGATCCGGCGAACACTCTCCCAAAACGCAGGATGACATGGACATCGGAGATAATCCCGAGGTCCAGATGTCCGAAATTACCGATCAGAGCTTGAATCCGGGAAACAGACCCAAAGCCGTCTTTGCTACCGGCGCTGCCAAGAAGGCAAAGAAGAAGAACAAGAAAAACAAGACCCCGACAAAAGACCCTCTGACAGAGGAGGTGATTGCCGAGGAATACGAGGAAGACTCGGATGGAGCACTTATCCCAGACGAGCTGAGAAAAGAAGCATCGGTGGATGGACACGTGATCACTGAAGGTGCGCGTAAACTCATCGATGCTGCATTAACCACACCTATCCCTACAGCTGCAGAACTTACTGCAGATGAGCTGGACGAAAGGGCGCAAGCCCTAGAAGCGCGTCGTCAACAACTCCTCGATGAAGCCAAAAACATAGAGGTGGAGAAGAAACGCATGTCAAACAAGGAATACATGTCTCGTCTACATCAGAAGACACAGAAGTGTCACATAGATGACAACCAATTCCCATGTGTCCGTGCCGTCCTTTTTGGAGATGAGATGGGGAAGCCACGGAAAGATAGCAACGGAGATTGGATATACCCAACACCAGTAGAAAATACCGTGGCAGCCCGAGAAATTCTATCGGCTAATCCAGGACCAGAGGAGATCCGTTTGGGTATCAAGCTACTCAACAAGGGACTAGAGCAGCAAAAGGTAGCCCTATTGATACGTCCATTTTGCAGCACTATTCTATGTATTAATTCACTATTATTCATTGATATATTTCGTATTGAGAGGTGATACTTATGTTATTTCTTCTGTTTTTGCATGGTTGATGACTTTTGGAGCATGGACCGCTGCAGTCAGGATTCTGATGGAAAAGGTGCTGTTTGGAGGCAAAATTCACGAAGATCAAAAAATCCGGGAAAATATACGGAAAATTCTATTTTTCCAGAAGACTCAAGATGCCAGAAGATGGAGTGGAGGTGGGCCACAGGGGGCCCACACCACCCCATGGCGCGGGCAAGCCCAGGCCACGCCAGGGAGTGGTGTGGCCACCCTGGCCCACTCCAGCCTCCCCCCTCTGGCGTATATCTTCCTCCCGAAACCCTAAGACTCGGGGGGCGACCATAGAAAGATTCCGCCGCCTCTGCGGGGCAGAAAACACCGAGAGAGAAAGATCTCTCCGGCAGACAAGATTCTGCCGGGGGAATTCCTTCCCGGAGAGGGGAGATCGTCGCCATCAACACCACCATCAAGATGGACTTCATCGGGATCATCATCATCATCACAATCATCACCATCAGCACCCTCATCACCATCTCCATATTGCTGTAACAATTGGTTGAATCTTGCTATAGTTCATAGGGGAAACTTTCCCGATGTTGATTACTCTTTGTAGTTGATGCTATTGAGTGAACCATTGAATTATTGTTTATGTTTAGATTGTTATACATCATTATTCCATCTCTGATCATGATCCATATGATGTCTTGTGAGTAGTTCGTTATGTTCTTGAGGACATGGGAGAAGTCTTATTGTTAGTAGTGGAGTTGTGTTGAGAAAGATTCAATAGATTGTTATTTAAGTTGTGGTGTACTTCTTCTAGTGGTGTCATGTGAACGTCGACTACATGACACTTCACCTATATGGGCCTAGGGGAATGCATTGTGTATTTGGCTACTAATCGTAGGGGTTGCCGGAGTGACAGAAACCTGAACCCCCGTTAGGAAACCATTGCACAAGGGACGTAAGGGTCTTAGAGTTTAAAGCTGTGGTTAGGTTTTACCTTAACTACTTTCTTGTACTTACGGATGTTTGCAAGGGGGTTTAATCACAAGTATGTATTAAGTCTTGGATGGGACGGTACATTAGCACTGGTTCACCCACACAACACTTAGCAAGCTAGAGAAGATTAATCGACTATATGAAGCGAAAGCAGTTGACAGTCTTCCCATGTGTCCTCGAGAACGTTTGGTCATCTATAGAAATACAATCGGCTTGTCCTTTGCTGCATAAAGGATTGGGCCACTTGCTGCATTTATTCTTACTGTCTTTTGTTTACTCGTACTTTGTTTACTTGCTTTATCGAAAATCCCTAAAAATCCGTTTGCTAAGTATTTGCAGAGAATTCCTGATCCATACCACTAGCCAGCACCTTCTGCTCCTCGTTGGGTTCGACACTCTTACTTATCGAAAATACTGCGATAGACCCCCTATACTTGTGGGTCATCAAGACTATTTTTGGGCGCCGTTGCCAGGGAGTGAAGCGCTATTGGAGAGTGGAACTGGTAAAGGAAACTTCTACTGTGAGTATTGTTTACTTCTGCTAGTTGCTTTATTTTCGTTATGGATAATTCGCTGAGTTTCTTATTTGGTAATGCTACTACCACTGCTAAGGTAGTAGATAAGCCACCACTTGCTGAGAAAGATGTTTTCAAAATACCTACAAGAATTATTGATCGTGTTATGAATAACTACTATGTTGGGGATGGAACTGTCCATCCCGGTGATCATTTACTCTTTATACACGAATTATGCGGGTTGTTCAAGTGTGCAGGTATTACTACAGATCAAGTTAAGAAGAAGTTATTCTCATTGTCACTAAAAGGAAGAGCTGAGGAATGGTATAAGCTGCTGAAGAATGGTCAAGCTCTGGAATGGGAGGAAATAGTGCCTCTCTTTTACTCAAAGTTTTATCCTCCTAGTGAGATTCATAAAGATCGGAATCAAATATACAACTTTTGGCCTCTTGATGGAGAGAGTACAGCTCAAGCTTGGGGGAGATTGAAGTTACTAATGCTCAAATGTCCCATTCATGAGCTCCCCAACAATATTATTATCAATAACTTTTATGCAAGGCTCCCTCTACATGACAAAGATTTATTGGATGCTTCTTGTGCTGGATCATTCACTCGTATGGAAGAAGAAGCTAAATGGGACCTTCTGGATCATATTCAAGACAATGCTGAAGCTTGGGAGAATGACAAGGTAGAAAGTCAGGTATAAATTATGATTATGAATGGATTGAATCTTTTATGGGAACTAACAACTTTCAAAATATTAAAAATGCTTATGGTCTAGACTCTCAATCTATTGCTTCTTAATTTAAGGCCTTTGCTTCCTATATTGAAGTGCCTAAAAAGAAGTGGAATAAGTATCATGAACCTTATAAAGATGTTGTTAAGAGCGTTCCTGCAAGAAATACTGAAGTTTATACTGCTAATCATGTTTTACCTGAACCTTATATTGAGAAAATGCCTTTTCCAGTTAAGGTAAAGGAACATTCTATGATAGCTAGTATGGTTAATGAAAGTATGAATAAGGCTGTTGAACCCGATAAACAAATGGTCGATGAACCTATTGTAGCAAATGTGAAAGACTTTGTTGCTAAATATGAAAAAGAGGGACACACTATCCTTTGTAAGGATACCTCTAATATTGTTTCACAAAGTAGTGTTATGAGAGCTAGTATTCCTGTGTTTTATGTTAGAATAAGTGATCATTGCTATGATGGCCCTTGTGATAGCTACATTGTTAAGTTTATGCATGATACTGAAAGTTATTATGAGAGAGGGAAAAGTGTTCTTATGCATCTCAATAATATCAAGTTTCCCCGTTTTATGCTGAAAGTTTTTATGTTGCACGTCTTTTGCAAGTTGCCCTTGGTTTGAATAACTTGTTTGTGTATAAAATCCCCTTGCATAGGAAGTGGGTTAGACTTAAATGTGTGTGTGTGTTTTGCTTCTTAATGCTCTCTTTCGCTTCAATTTATATCCTTATGAGAGCTTCTTCAAAACTATCGTTCCCATCTTAATGGCTATAAAGAAAGAGCTTTATGGGAGACAACCCAATTTGTTTTTGCTTTCAGTTTGTTTTTGTTTATTTGAGTCTTGGAAGTTATTACTTCGGTAATAACCGCTCCTTATCCGTTTTTTTTTGGTTTTTGTGTCAAGATCAACCTCTAATGAGAGAGAAGTAAGATTTGGGGAAGTTGCTGTCCCGAAACAGATTTTTGTGCTTCACCGTAAAAATTCGTGAGAGATCTATGTATGTCGGATTGAGCTGTAATTTTTTGAGATTCTGCCCCAGGTTGTTATTTAACTTTCATCAGTTTTGCACTTTTTGATTTGAGCAACAGAAGATTTTCGAAAAAATTTATCTTTACCTGCTGGTCTGTTTTGACAGATTTTGCCAATCTTGCATTTGCTTCTTTATTCGATTTCCTTTTTGAATTCTTTTTGGGTTTTCGGAAGGAGTTGCTACAGTATCTTATGTTTTGATGGTTTTCAGTTGAAGTTGGACTCAAAAGGTTCTATCACTTCACTTATACTAATGTTGCTAATAAGAACTGTGTTAAGTTTTATGTGAAAGAAATTTCCAGGAAGTGGAGATAATGGTGTAATAAGGAAGAGAAAGGTTTTATGACTCAAGTAATAAGTATATGAAGATGAAGATATCGATGATATTCAAGTGATGACTCCGGAAGGATCTACTAGATACCAAATTTTTAGAGACCTGCAGAGTCCGTATTCAAATAGGTAACAGTTCCGGTAAGAAAAGTTCCGTGAAAATACAATCCAACTATATTTTTGTAGTTTTCAGTCAATAAGGAAAGCTACGAAGTGAAAAAGGGACGGAAATAGAGCCAGGGTGGCCCACACCACCCCATGGCGCGGGTCCACCCCTGGTCGTGCCACCAGGTGGTGAGGCCACTCCGGACTCCGCCTCCGACTCGTTTTCTCCCAGTACCTTCCTTTTGATATGAAACTTCGTAATATATAAACCCCCGGATCTTCCGAGGTTCGTATATTGTGTTTTCGTCGTGTTTTTGTTTCGATCTGTTTCTGTCAGGACATACTCTTTGAGAGCTTAGAAGCACAATGGTGTCCGCCAAGGATAAAGGGAAGGAGCCCATAGAGGAAGACCTCCAAGACCCCTGGAAGGAGAAAGAGATCAAGAGTGAAGGTGAAGAGGAGGCAAAACACACCAGCACTACTGTTGCAAGCATCAGAGTGGTGGCAAATCCAGCCATTGGAGGGAAGCCTCCTCATCACCGTTCAGATCCCTGGTCACTTCCTCCATGCACCAAGAATCCTTTCCACACTGTTATCCATGAGCATCAATACCAGAATATGCCCAAGGAAAAATTACCCTCCAATTGGGATTTGCCCCGTTCTAGCCATGTAGGAAAAGAAGACTTCAAGGAGGAAGAGTGGGGAAAGAATAGCAAGAGCTATAATTCTCAACACGACATGATCATGAGCCGCATTGAGCAAAATTCACAGCTGATTCGCAATCTCACCTTCGAGATTGAGGACTTTCGAAAACTTATCAGAGAGCTCATTGAGAAGATACCACCACCACCAAAGGAGTAATTTGTCATCAGGTTTGGCATCCCCTTTGTTTGTTCCAAGCTTGGGGGAGTGTCGCGGTATCATATCACTATCTTCTATCTTTTTACTTTATTAGTAGAGTCATATCATGAATAGAGGAGTTATTATGTAGTATGGTTTGCATTATGGAAGTGTCCCCTCTCTCGTTAGATTTGTATCTCTTGGTGTGAGTTTCCGTTATGGAGTACTAATGAGAAGTTCTATCATTTACTCTTTTGCATAGCTTATATTAGTTTTCAATTCATGGTTATATGATTGATCTTGTTGTTAGTATTGGTAGCACTTTGGGATCTTTGAGTTAATTTAGTTGGTTTTGGCAAACCTGGCTCGGTCAGTAGCAACACCCTTTCTGAGAGTAGAAAAGAAAAAGATAGAAGTACTTGAGAGAAAAATAATTTCATCATCTTTCTTTCTTGATTTGCTCATAAGTTTAGTATTCTCTAGTTAAGATCTTTTGTGCTTCCAAGGAAGATTGCATGTTTGTCTTTATCACTTGTATGTTTGGTTGTTTCCTTCAACTCTTGTACTTGCTACCCAGCCTTGCTAGCCAAAAACCTGTACTGAGAGGGAATTCTTCTCATGCATCCACCTCCTTTAAACCAAAACCTTTGCCATTTGTGTCCACCATACCTACCTAGTAGCATTATTGCTATTCCCAGTAAATTCCTATTTTGTCTACCTCCCAAATTAAACTTGTTATGAGAAAGTTAGTGATTAAATCTCTCACGAACTTGATGGCACACTTTATTTTCCGCACTTAATAAACCTGAAACCATTGTGAACTCTCCATGAAAGTTATATGCTTGCAAATTATAGGCTGGGGATTAGCAGAACCGTGCTGTCATGGGGAACGCTTTCAACACTTGTAAATATATAACCAGTTGATACCTTGCTCTTTTGTTTGTGGATGTCGTCGGTGTGAAATAAAAGGGGAGCTTGTAAGTCCATGGAGTTATGTAGGTGTGTTAGAGAAATGCCTGGGCCGCTGGTCTAATCCATGCTGACATGGTGGAAACCTGCAGCGTAACCATAATGATATCTATGAAGCATTCTTCTTATAAAAAAGAGAGAGATAGCTATTGAGAAAAAGAAAAGAAAAAAGAGATACTATGAAAAGAGGAAAGAGAGAAAAAAGCACCATTTTCCCATGGTAAATAAGAAGATTGCTGAGATACTCATTGTCTGCTTGCCTTGTCATTTTGATATGGGGTTCTTCCGTATCATCGAGCAAGGGGTACCCCGTTGGCGGTTCTCAATGATACGCACATACTTACGATGACAAGAACTTACCGGTAACTAAAGTTGAGTAGCATGAGGAGCGGCCCTCGTACTCAAGGGATTTGGGATTTTCAGTTTATAGTTTGTCAAGCATATAACTCAGATTGGACCTCACTTTAACCTTAATCACCTAAGGATGCCTATGATAGGGGCAATGAGAGCTGAAAGCTAGTAAGTATCATAATTTTTGGGAGCTCTTTATGAGACTTGTAATCCCTGCTTCCCTCTTTAAAGGGCCTTTCTTTTACTTTGTAGTTGAGTTAGTAAACCTATTTCCTTCTATCTCAGCAAGTATTTTGAGTTGATGTGTTTCATTCATTCATATGATGATTTATTCAATCATGTTTCTTATGTTCCTTGTTTTGCACATTGCTCTTATCTTGAAGTTTACTACTTTGAAAGCTTTCATTGAAAAACCAGCTATTTGTGAACTCCAGCAAATTATCAACTATTCTTCGACCAAGAGCTAAGTTTGCCATTACCAATGATGATTTAATCTATGTATCTTTATTGTGTTTCCTTTACTCATTGCAAGTTGAGTTGTATAATAGTGAGTTGTCTTCTATTATGATCTATGTATTTGATGAATGTGATGCTTCTTGTCCGTATTCTTTTATCGACTCTTCACTCCATAAACCTGAGGTCATTTTTATTGAGCTCAGTTTCGCTTGGGGACAAGCGAAGTCTAAGCTTGGGGGGAGTTGATACGTCCATTTTGCATCACTATTCTATGTCTTAATTCACTATTATTCATTGATATATTTCGTATTGAGAGGTGATACTTATGTTATTTCTTCTGTTTTTGCATGGTTGATGACTTTTGGAGCATGGACTGCTGTAGTCAGGATTCTGATGGAAAAGGTGCAGTTTGGAGGCAAAATTCGCGAAGATCAGAAAATCCGGGAAAATATACGGAAAATTCTATTTTTCCAGAAGACTCAAGATGCCAGAAGATGGAGTGGAGGTGGGCCACAGGGGGCCCACACCATCCCATGGCGCGGGCAAGCCCAGGCCACGCCAGGGAGTGGTGTGGCCACCCTGGCCCACTCCAGCCTCTCCCCTCTGGCGTATATCTTCCTCCTGAAACCGTAAGACTCGGGGGAGCGACCATAGAAAGATTCCGCTGCCTCTGCGGGGCGGAAAACACAGAGAGAGAAAGATCTCTTCGATAGACAGATTTCTGCAGGGGGAATTCCTTCCCGGAGAGGGGAGATCGTCGCCATCAACACCACCATCAAGCTGGACTTCATCGGGATCATCATCATCATCACCACCATCATCACCATCAGCACCCTCATCACCATCTCCATATTGCTGTAACAATTGGTTGAATCTTGCTATAGTTCATAGGGGAAACTTTCCCGGTGTTGATTACTCTTTGTAGTTGATGCTATTGAGTGAACCATTGAATTATTGTTTATGTTCAGATTGTTATACATCATTATTCCATCTTTGATCATGATCCATATGATGTCTTGTGAGTAGTTCGTTTTGTTCTTGAGGACATGGGAGAAGTCTTGTTGTTAGTAGTGGAGTTGTGTTGAGAAAGATTCAATAGATTGTTATTTAAGTTGTGGTGTACTTCTTCTAGTGGTGTCATGTGAATGTCGACTACATGACACTTCACCTATATGGGCCTAGGGGAATGCATTGTGTATTTGGCTACTAATCGTAGGGGTTGCCGGAGTGACAGAAACCTGAACCCCCGTTAGGAAACCATTGCACAAGGGACGTAAGGGTCTTAGAGTTTAAAGTTGTGGTTAGGTTTTACCTTAATTACTTTCTTGTACTTACGGATGTTTGCAAGGGGGTTTAATCACAAGTATGTATTAAGTCTTGGATGGGATGGTACATTAGCACAGGTTCACCCACACAACACTTAGCAAGCTAGAGAAGATTAATCGACTATATGAAGCGAAAGCACTTGACAGTCTTCCCATGTATCCTCGAGAACATTTGGTCATCTATAGAAATACAACCGGCTTGTCCTTTGCTTCATAAAGGATTGGGCCACTTGCTGCATTTATTCTTACTGTCTTTTGTTTACTCGTACTTTGTTTACTTGCTTTATCGAAAACCCCTAAAAATACGTTTGCTAAGTATTTACAGAGAATTCCTGATCCATACCACTAGCCAGCACCTTCTGCTCCTTGTTGGGTTTGACACTCTTACTTATCGAAAATACTGCGATACACCCCCTATACTTGTGGGTCATCACCTGTCCGGAAGTCAAAAACTGGTCTCGGATTCTGACCAGTGTCGCACAGATCCGGCATGGGCTGGCGTAAGATCCCATTACGTTCGGGCGCAGTACCATCACCCCGAACGCAGGGAAGACAATTATTCAAGAACCGGATCTTCAGGACAGCATCACAAAACTTCGCGTAACTGAAGCAACGTCGCCCCAGTGGCTGAAAAAGACGCCATCGCTGCCCTGAATCCGACGAACCCTCCCGACGAGAATCTAAGGATCGAAGGGGAGAAGATAAGGAGAAACGTCGGGAGGAGGATCGTTAGAGAATGCCACCTCCTAGACATGAAAACTGTCCGACTGAGCCTCACCATGGTGGGAACGACGGACGAAGAAACGACGGAAACCATGCTGGTACAAGCCGGCAGGGGGCTCGTCGCAGTCAAGATCCTCCCCGGAACCGGAATAGTGACGTTCTGGACGGAGGCCGGCGATCAGCCGGAAACTATCCAGCTGCCCCACCCTCTCCACCTCACAGTCATCACAACGACCCCCATGGAGGGCAAGGAGGACGACATGGCGGAGGAGGTGGTGGTAGAAGCCAAAGTCCGGCTCCACGGCACCGTAGCCACAGCCGGCATTTGGGACGATCTCTATCCCCGAACGATGCAAGGCACGGGATCAACTCCAACATAGAGGCTCGGCGCTATGAAAACGATGACGTGTACGTGGGCCCAAAGTGCTTCGTACCACGCATCAGAGCTACAAAATTCCCGGAAGGATTTGCTATATCAAGACATATCCAAGCCTATGACGGCATTGCTCGGCCAGACACCTGGTTACAGGATTTCTTCCAAGCTTGCCGCATTGCCAAAGGCGGAAACAGCCTGGTCGCAACTCGATATCTCCCACTTATGTTGCGGAAGACGGCACGATCATGGCTCAATGAACTTCCGGCAAACACCATCCATAACTGGTATGATTTGCAAAGCGCGTTCTTTCGAAATTTTGAAGGCACATATCGGAGGCCCTGTACGGTTGGAGACCTACAGCGTTGCACCCAGAAAGCCGGAGAAACTTGCCAGGATTACCTCGGACGATGGATCGACACCAAGAACTCCTGCGAAGGAGTAAATGATCAAACTGCGATTGAAGGTTTCATTGCAGGTCTCCCTATTGGTTTACTGTGCCATCGATTGAAGTGTGACAAGGTCACTGATTTGGGAGAGATGATAGAAACAGCGAGCAAGTATGCAGATGCTGACGACGATGCAGAAGGACTACTCAATGCCCTAGCTGTGCCTCAGTCGGCAAAACAACCAAAGCAACAAGCTCAGAAGCGCAAAAATACCTCGGAAGAAAAACCCAACGCGGAAATGGCGGTAGTCACTACTGTTTCCGGGTCTGGAGGACGAGGAGGACGTGGTGGAGGCCGCGGGCATGGCCGTGGGACATCAAGGGTCCAAGGTAGAGGAGAACAACAACCAGGCAAAACCTACTCTTGGGCCGACATTGCCAATAACCCATGTGTGCATCACCTAGACGCCAATGGGGGCTCGTCCCACACCAACGCTGAATGTCGTTTCAATGACGACATCAAAAGAGATGACACTGCGGGCTACAAAGCTAAGCGGAAGAAGGGAAAGAAAAATCCTGAAAAGGACAAAGAGACCAAGGAAGATTCCGACATGGAGGAAGCCGATGCTTCAAATCCCAAGTCGGAAGGGAAGAAGACTTTTCCCACCAAGAAGGACACTTATGTCACCTTCCTCGGATCTCAACCAGCAAAGGTCAAGAAAGCAGTTCTACACGAACTCAATGCAACAGTTCCAGCTGTTCTCTAGTATCTGGACTGGTCGGAAGTGGCAATCACGTTTGACCGCGATGATCATCCGCCTAAGTTACACAGGCGAGGAAAATACGCCTTAATCGTCAACCCACTTATTGACGGTTATGGTTTCTCCAAGACCCTCATGGACGGTGGTAGCAGCATCAATATTCTCTATGTCGAAACTCTACGCCGGATGAAGATCTCGGAGACCCAGCTGAACCATAGCTCTGTGATTTTTCACGGAGTTGTCCCAGGAAGACAAGCCAATTCCCTGGGAGAGATCACTTTGGATGTTACCTTTGGAACTCCAAAGAACTATCGAACGGAGGCACTTTCCTTCGAAGTGGTCCCATTCAAGAGCGCATACCATGCTATATTCGGACGTCCTGCTTACTAGGCTTTTATGGCTCGTCCATGTTACATTTATAATATGATGAAAATTCCAGGTCCCAACGGCGTGATCACCATCAGGAGAGACCTGAAGAAAGCGCGAGAGTGCGAGGATGGAAATGCCGCCTTTGCCGAAGCCGTGCTGCATGCCCAGGAGTACCAGGAGATCAAGAAGAGCATGGATCCGTCCGAGATGCCCGCAACAAAGAAGGAGGTTACCAAGCCAAATCCGGAGGTCAAGGCATCATAAGAGACGAAGAAAGCATCGTTGAAGGATGATGAACCCTCCAAGGTGACCTAGATAGGCGTAGGCCTAGATAGCGCATAGGAAAGTGCGCTCGTCAAGTTCCTCCAAGCAAATCAAGATATCTTCGCACGACAGACGTCTGACATGACCAGAGTACCTAGGGAACTTGCCGAGCACTCTCTAAATGTAAACCCGAACGCTAAACCCGTCAAACAGTCCTTACGATGGTTTGGCGACGAAAAGCGTAAGGCAATAGCTAAGGAACTAGCACGGCTCGAGTTAGCCGGATTCATAGAAGAGGTCATCCACACTGAGTGGTCGGCCAATCCTGTAATGGTCCCTAAAAAGGACACCACTGGTTTAAAGATGTGTGTTGATTATACTGCCTTGAACAAGGCTTGTCCAAAAGATCCGTTCGCTCTGCCTAGAAATGATCAAGTTATCGATTCTACGGCAGGCTCGGAACTCCACTGTTTTCTCGACGCAAATTCCGGTTATCACCAAATCCGGATGAAGGAATCTGACAAAGTCAAAACTTTATTCATAACCCCCTTCGGAACCTTTTGTTTTGTTACGATGCCCTTTGGGCTGAAGAACGCAGGAGCTACGTACCAGCGCACGATGCAGCGTTGCCTCCACGACCAACTCGGACGCAATGTACATGCATACGTGGATGATATCGTGGTGATGTCCAAAAAGAAGGAAATACTCATTTTTGACTTGGAGGAAATGTTTGCCAATCTACAAAAATACAACATCATGCTTGACCCGAAGAAATGCTTCTTTGGAATACCAGCCGGAAAATTGTTAGGTTTCATCGTGTCTCAAAGAGGCATAGAGGTGAACCGCGACAAAATCAAGGCTATACTCAATATTTCTAGGCCAACTCGCCTGAAGGATGTACAAAGATTAACTGGTTGCATTGCTGCGGTCAGTCGATTTGTAAGCCGGCTTGGTGAAAGAGCCGCACCATTATACAAACTCCTGAAGAAGAGCAAATATTTTGTCTGGACTGACGAAGCTGAAGCTGCACTACAAGACCTGAAGAAAGTACTCTCATATGCTCCTATCCTCGCAGCGCCGGAACCTCAGGAATCGATGTTGCTTTATATTGCTGCGACAAATAAGGTCGTTAGTATAGTCATGGTGGTGGAGAGACCAGAGGAAAATCAGGAACACCTGGTGCAGCGTCCGACTTACTTTGTCAGCGAGGTCTTGACAGAATCAAAACAGCGATATCCGCACTATCAAAAGTTGGCTTACGGTGTTTTCCTAGCATCTCGTAAGTTACGACACTATTTTTAGGAGCATCCAATTACCGTGGTGAGCAAAGCTCCCATGAGAGACATAATCAACAACAGCGACGCCACAGGACACGTCGCCAAATGGGGCATAGAGCTTTCAGCTTTCGATATTGAGTACAAACCTCGGACAGCAATCAAATCCCAGATCCTTGCTGACTTTGTCGCTGATTGGACAGAGACGAAGGAGAATATGATCCTCCCTGAGTCGGAATATTGGACCCTCTTTTTCGACGGGTCTAAGGCTCGAGGGGGCTCGGGGGCTGGCGTGGTGCTCAAATCACCCCAAGGAGATAAACTTTTATACGTGTTGCAGATCCATTTCATAGCGACAAACAATATTGCCGAGTATGAAGCACTGCTGCATGGAATCCGAATTGCCAAGGATATTGGCATCCGACGTTTGATGTGTTACGGAGATTCGGATCTTGTTGCTCAGCAAGTCTCGGATATTTTTAATGCAAATAAGCACATGGCAGCATATAAAGCTGTCGTGGATGATCTATCTAAATCGTTCGAAGGGTTTGAAGTTCAACACATCCCTCGGGCAGAAAATGAGGAAGCAGATGCACTGTCTCGAATAGGCTCTGCGCGGAAAGAGGTCCCGGATGGCGCATTTTTAGAGCACCTCAAAGTTCCCTCGATAAAGGGAGTACATGAGGAATATCCGACCAAATCCGACTCACCTTTGATAGCAGTTCTGGCTGTAATTCCCAGCTGAACTCAACCCTACCTCGATTATTTGGTAGATGGCAAATTACCTGAAGACGAGGTGCTGAGCCGACAGATTATCCAACGAGCAAAAGCCTATACTATTGTTAAGGGTGAGCTCCATAAACGGAGTGTTTCTGGGGGTTTTCAGTGTTGTGTATCTCCGGAAGAAGGAGTGGAAATCTTAAGGGAAATCCACAAAGGCGAGTGTGGTCACCATGCTGCAGCCAAATATTTAGTGGCAAAAGCTTTTCGACATGGATTTTTCTGGCTTACAGCTTAGGCAGATGCCGAACGATTAGTCAAGACATACAAAGGCTGCCAAAAGTACGGCAAGCAAGCTCATGTTCCGGCTGATCAGCTGCGAACAATACCTATAACATGGCCTTTTGCGGTCTGGGGGCTTGATATGGTAGGACCTTTTAAACGAGCTCCAAGTGGATTTACTCACCTCTTAGTGATGGCTGATAAATTCACCATGTGGATCGAGGCTAAACCTGTCACTAGTTGTGATGGAGCAACAGCCAAAAGATTTGTCAAGGATGTTATAATCCGGTATGGTTATCTGCATAGCATTATCACGGACAACGAGAGTAACTTTTCTATGGGAGAACTGGCTGAATTCTGCGATGAGCAAAATATCTGGCTTGACATTGCGTCAGTCGCACATCCACAAGCTAATGGACAAGTCTAAAGAGCAAATGGTTTAATTCTACAAGGCCTGAAACCAATACTCGAAGCACCACTACGACGTGTTGCGGGGGCTTGGGCAGAGGAACTACCCTCTGTAATTTGGAGTTTACGAATAACTCCGAACAGGTCAACAGGATACACACATTTCTTCTTGGTCTATGGCGCAGAAGCAGTTCTTCCTAGTGATTTAATTCATACTTCTCCTAGAGTGGCCACGTATATTGAAGAGGATGCCGAGATTTCTCGACAAAATGATCTCGACTTAGTCGAAGAAGTTCGAGTCGTTGCTGAAATGAGATCTATAGCCTATCAGCCGAAGTTACGCAAGTATCATAGCCAGAGAGTCCGAAATAGATCTTTCAATAAAGGTGATTTGGTTCTCCGGCTTGTGCAACAAAGAAAGCACAAACTTTCCCCAGTATGGGAAGGGCCCTTTTTAGTTAGTCGAGTATTGCACAATGGATCGTACTACTTAACTGACATGAGGCCAGTCAAAGAAAGACATGCTACTAAGAAGAGAAAGACAGCTAGAGGCAGTACAAATCCGGATGAGTTAGACAGATCGTGGAATATTGCTCAGCTACGTCCCTTTTATTCTTAGTTTATCTTTCTTTGTAATCATACATATGTACATGTTCTGTGAGAAATAAAAGTTTTGGTTACCTCAAGTTTTTTCTGAGAAGTTCTTAAACCATCTTATTTCCGAATGATCATGTCATAGTCGAAAATCCCAGAATGCTTGAAAGTACTTTATGCTCATGTTCGTTCTGGTCTAGATTTTCGATTCTAAAACCGCTACCTTCGGGTATAACTCTTAAATTTCTAGTCTTTACTTTGGTTATTTGTCTGATTGCTGGATGCGGGCATTTTTCGAGTAGTGAATTGTTGGTACTGGAAGCCAGCTTTGTTTCCGAGTTTAAACTGGTTTAGTAATTGAGCTCCTTTGCTCGGCAAAGTTTCCGGCGGAAGGTTTAGCCGGCTCACGAAAGGGACGAGGCGGAAAGCCAGATAAACGATAAGTAGAGACGAAAAAATACAAGTGCTTGTCTAAACATTTCAGGCACGCAAAAATCTCAAAGCCAAAAAGTGCTGAATAGATCAAAAGCTTAGCGCTTGCAAGTTAAATAGTACTTAATATTTACAATCGCATTAGGTTTTTTCCGGAATAATACATAAATTTCTGGCCTATGATGCAGGAGAAGATGAAGGATCTGTCGGCTCGCTGGTCACTCCTTGATATTGTTCCGAGATGTTCGCATCCGAGTTGGTGCGTTCATCATCGGAAACTTCTTCGGTTTCTTCTGCAGGAGGAGGCGGAGTATCCACGCAGGTGAAGAAGGGGATCTCGTAGCTGGTCAGATCAGCTACGTGGCACCCGTATCCGGCACAGGAGTGCATGATAGCTTGAAGGTCTTGCTCCTGGCCGTCTTCGTCCACCTTGTAGTACCCTCTGGTCACTTGCGATATCTCCATGTTTCCATGGTGGCTCATGACCATAGTGAGAGCGTTCTGCACAACAGTCCGCGCGTAGGACATGTTCCAGTCCCGAACAAGCTGCGGCATCTCCTTGGCCTTGTCTCGCACCTCAAAATCCGACATACTTGGCATGTCCGGAATCCTGAGAGACTCGCCAATGTCCTCAAGGGACTGGCGGTATTCATGAAGAAGATCACCGACTTGGGTAAGCCGGTGGGTGTGGGGCTCGGACGAGGAAGAGTCCGTCAACTTCAGAGGACCTATACACAAAACAAGTTAAGAAAAAACCGACATTGATAGAAGTCAAAGAAAAAGATAAGTCAGAGAGGTGGAATGTACCAAAAATGACATCGTCAATCTTGGTCTTCTCCTCCCGGAGACTCTAGAGTTCAGCCCGGAGCGCCTGGGATATGTCCTTCTCTCTGCCAAGCTCATTCTTGAGGTCCGAGATTATTTTATCCTGAGCAGCAATCTTGCGATCATGCTCATCAGTGGCCATGGAGGAGGATTCAAGGACTTGAGCTATGCTCTTTTCATGATCTGCCTTGAGCTTATCCAGCTCTTGGCGAAGTCCCTTGTTCTCCACCACCAGGGTCTTGAGGTTCTCGGCCTCTTCAATCATAGCAATGGATTGTTTCACCAGCGCTGTAACTCAAAAAAGAACAACAGTTCAGAAAAATTCGACATTAAAAAAAAGCAAAGACAAGGTTTGAATCTCGGAATGTTTACCTTCGGCTTCATCCTTGGCTACTTTGAGCTTAGCATTTTTAAGCCAGAGATCTTTGATCTCTCTCCGCTTATCACAGACATTGGTCAGTAATTCCTGGTTATAGGAACATACTTTCTGTAAGTCGGAATATCCAAAGTTAGAAAGCTACTTAAGACTCGGGCTAATATTTTTGCTAAATATCAGCACGAGCCTTGGGGGCTACACTAGTTCATTCTTTGGCATCCTAATGAAGCATAAACTCGGATTCTATATCCTACTTCATGCTTGGGGGATAGAGGATATCATATAACATAATGGAAAAAACAAGAGTTGGAATTCCGACTTACATATTGCTCGTGGGTGAGTTTATCTAAACCCGCGTTCACTTCAGCGGCCACCTTCTCGGAAAGAGTAAGAGGGATCACTGGGGCTGTTGGAAGCTCGCTAGTCCTAATCCTCTCGTCGCAAAGGCGGACTTGAGTGAGAAGGTCAGAGAACTTGATGTCCTCTGCTTCTTGCGCTTCCTCCTCGGGGGATAAATGGCTTTTATCTAGGACTTGCCTGGCTAGCCGCTGGATCTCCTCTGCAGATTTCTGGGTCAGGCCAAACTTGGCAAGACCCGGATTGCTGAGGAGGTTTTCAGCGAAGACTTCAGCCAAGGGATCATTACCCGAAGAGGGTTCACCCTTATCTTGAGTTGACGCACCCACGGCAACGTCAGTTTGCGACCCAAGGATCGCAGGCTCCGTTTGAGGAGCCGGATCTTCTGCAGCATCCAACGAGATAACCGGAGTTGCAGAAGGTTGAGGGGCTAGAGTCGGAGGAGCCACGGCAGGGGAAGCTATGGTAAGCTTCGTCTGACGCAAGGGCTTCGAAGAAATCCCTTTCCCCTTGCCCTTGATGATTGATTTTGCTCTGAGACGGTAGCAAAGTCGGAAATGTTACATCTCGGAAAGAAATTTGAGTAAAGTACAAAGGTGGAAAAGTTGTGACTAGAAGTTACCTCTTCACGACAGGCACCTCCTTTGTGCCAACCGCTACTGTCGGAGCTTTGTGCTTCTTGAGCGCAAGATCCGGCAGTGGAACTACTTCTACCTCCTGAGAGAACTCCGGAGGGTATCCTTCGAGCGGAGCAATTTCCGACTCGGGCATGTCAGCAAGCTGAAAACAAGAAAACATATCAGTATTGCAGTATAACTCGAAGATTGAAACACATAAAATATGTGATGATGGAAGCCTACCAGCACCACGGGGTTTTCCGCCGTGTGCATGTCCAGAGAAACCTCCGAAATCCGCCTTTCGATCCGCTCCTTGATCAGCCATTTGATTTGGCTTATGTAGCCTTGAGTGGTGTAGGCTTTGGGGCTGATGCGGAGGGAGTCGGTTGGAGAAGACGTGATGGAATGCATCAGTCTATCCCCGTGGTACTGAAGTGGCTGGATCCGACGTGAGACCCAGCACTGGACCAAGTCGGATCCCTTTAGACCATTGTGCTTAATCACATATTCGATCCGCCTCTTAGCGAGGATCAGATCATCAGTGAGAGCCGGAGCAGCCTCGTCCCAGGAAGGCTGGGTCGTGGCGGCTCCGTCGACAAAAGCCGACAAAGCAGTAGCTTTGCCGGGAGCCGGAATATCCCTATGATAGAAAAAAGTGGCTGGCCATTGTTTGACCGAGTCACTGGCAGAAATTTTGGGATATGCCCGGTCACGTCTAAGAGAAAAGCTAATAGTGCCGGTGATGTAAGGAACACCAGCAGTGATGGAATTCCTCCGGACATGGAAATAAAACCGGAAGAGAAGTAAACTCGGCCTAATGCCGAGAAAGCCCTCGCAAAGCGCAGCATATGCACTCATTTCTAGAAGTGAGTTGGGAGGAAGATTGTGGAGTTGAACTCCGTAATGATCTATCACCTCGGAGAAGAACTCCGAGGGAGGAAAAGACAGACCTCGGTCAAGATGGGTGCCAAAGTGGACCCGCTCGTCGTCGCGCGGGTTGGGGACGGTTTCACCGGAGCCGCTCCGCCAGTCGCCAGCAGCGAGAAGCCCCTCCTTCTCCATGTTCTTGAGGCATGCTTCGTCAAGGGCGTAGGGGATCCAGATTCCCTGGTAGCTTTCTTTCTCTACTGCTGCTTCCGCCTTCGCCGCCGCCGCTGCTGCCGCCAAACCGGAGGAAGAAGAATATGAAGCCATTTTCTTCGGTGAGAGGGTGACCTTAAAGGGGCAGCGCTGGGAGCTCTGTGGGGGAAGGACGAGGAGGCTCTGTGTGCGCAGGAAGATTGGGAGGAAAGGAAATGACAAAGGACTGGTGGAAAGGAGAAGAAGAAATCCGAACCCCTTATATCCACCTACATGTGCCAAGATTCGTGCAAACGCTACAATGTAACCGCCACGCGTCATGGAAAGAACTAGGAAGGACCCGCACAATGATTGCGTCGCCTCGATGTCCACGCACGCATTGAAATGGCGCCTCGGTTCCGCAGACCGTGGACCCACCAACGGTCGTGCTGATGGAACGCCTGTCAGATGACGTGACTTGACCATGCTTGTGTCAGGTGGCGTTAGAGACCAAGTTCTGACTTAGTTTAAAAACGAGCTGGAAAATCCGAGTAACCAATTGAAAGGTTCGACTTATTTTTAAGATCCGGATCGTATTTTTTGTTGTGAAGTTTCAGGAACCCTTCAAGATTCTGCAAGCCGAAGATCAAGCTAGACGATGATAAATCCGACTTTGGATCTTGGAGGCCTCCGGGGGCTGCTGTTGGGGATATAATTTCCGGGTATCCTCACAGTTCCTCACTGACCAGGGTGGCCCACTTCGGGTTAGAGCTTTGCTTCACGGGCGGCCCAGTTAGGGAGAAAGACAGAGTCCAATCCGGCTACGGGAAGGCCCAGAAGACTTACCGACTTAGGCCCATGATGTTACTTGTAGTTCAAAATGTACTCTGTAACCGACTCTTAGACGTAGCCAGATAGATCTCTCCTGTAAACCCTAGGCTGGATATCTATATAAGACGTCCTAGGGAGAGCCTTTAGGACACACTCAATACTTTAGACCCTCAACTCGCACAGGTGAAACCCTTGTAACCCATATTCCGGCTCTGTCGTATTACTGGATTGCTAGCAGGAGTAGGATCCGTCCAAAGCCGGCGGATTCGAACCTCGGTAAACTTGTGTGCTCACCGTCCCGGAACACCGTACGTCTCACACCCCTCTCTTCCGCATGCCTCGAGGACCCCCTCATGGCGTACTTGTCATCAATCCGACGACAACTGAGAATGGGCAAGAAAGAGTGGTCCGATTAGGGGCCACGAGTGAACATTACAAGCCGCGGTTGCAAATTGCCCTGCGAGAGTCATGACTAAAGACAAAGGTAACGAGAGCGGCTTACCGTAGGAGCCTCGTTCTTCTCAGGCACATACAGGGCGAGCCCGGCCGACGTGGTGGTAAATTCCGCATCGGTGATCTTCAAGGCGGTCTTGTAGTCTGCGGCATCCCACGGCTCGTTGCTGGTCCAAGAAGGATCATTCTTCCCGGTATATTCATACATCTAGTGGGGCCGGGTCACCAATGGGACCAAGCGCCCCCCGAACCAGCAGTTGTGCAGATTGATCGTCATCAACCCCTTGTCCTTCAACGCCTGCATCTGGTCCATCATCTCCGTGATGGCCATCCTCTGATTGTCGGGGAGCCTGGCCGCTATCAGTCGGCGAGGTTCGCTCCTCTCCGCGACATACTCAGGAACCGCCACTTCGCCGGAGGGGGTGAATTCCTTCATGTAGAACCAACTCTTCTTCCACTCGCTCGTGGCCTTCTTTGGCAGCAGGAGCTTGAAGACATTTGCCTTCGGCTTCAGCTGAAATGTGACGTCACTTGCCGCCAAGACGGGGCCACCGGATCCGTCGCGCCCGATGCGGCTGTGGGACAGCTCCAGCCACAACGGGAAGTAGGGGTGGCATCCAAGATAACACTCGCAGAAGGTGACAAAGATTGCCAACTGCTCGATACTGTGCGAACCAAGATCTGACGGCTTGATCGCGTAGTACGTGCAGAATCACCGGAAGAAGATGGAGGTGGGGGAACCCCAGGCCCCTCTCCAGGTGGCTCAGGAAGCATGTGAACTCGCCGGCACGAGGCTTCGGCTCGGTCTCAGAGGGTGCGGGAATTCACCAATTCCTCTTGCAGAGAACCCCCGCATCCTCGAACGACTTGAGTTGCGCGGAGGTACACTTGGATTCCCCCCCCCCACAGATCCCGTGGAGGCGCCATTGGGGAGAAATTGAGGATGCTCAGTCTGGAAATTCTAGATCGAAGGAAGACAAAGAGAGTAGGGAGCACAGGAGTAAGGAATGCAAAATAAGATTCGTGAGCCTCCTCGCCACTCTCCTTATAAGGATAACGCTACCCGCCAATCTCGGGATGGCCATTACCCGCGGTAATTACGCTAAAGTTACCGTGGGATTACCCAACGGCTAGTTTGACCGAATTGGTGGTCCAACTTCTTCTATTCGACTCGCTTGCTGATATGCCTGGCCCATTTGGCAGAGGTGGCGACTTGAGCTTAAATCCATTCGCCAATGCTACGACAGAAACTTTGGTCGGGGAGTTCCCTCCTTCATTGAGGAAGCCCATCGCAGATTCGACTAGGTGTCCAAATTGGACTCCCCTACTCCGACTGCCAAATGAACCCCTGTGCTGAATCGACACTGGCCTCGGGGACTACTAATGGGGATATGACGAATGGGTTATGCCCAGCAGGACGTTCCGATTGGGTCGAAGGCCTCGCGAGTGGGCCTATAGGACGGCGACTAGAACGCGACTGAGAAGAAAGACCGACGACTGGAGATTGGAGGCCTAGAAGCGTGGCTGAAGCCCAGTCGGATTAGGTCAAGGCCTCCGAATCCTTAGCTAGTTCGGTTGTAAACACTGTAACCCTAGCAAGGTAACCCACATATAAACCTCCGTAGGGTCCCTTGTGTACGCACGTTCCATCATACACCCCTTCGAGCGACTCACTGCTTAGATGCCGAGCTCGCCACCCCTATAACTCGCTCTCCGCCAATACAATCTGGCAAGAGATGTGCATCCGCCCCCATCTCGCACCACAGATGGCCGCCATCTCTCGCCCCCGATCTTATCAATCGCTACCCCTGGTAGCGACTGTCGTGGGCATTCCCACGACAATCATGATCGACTGTGCTTGTGAACTACCATTCGTATTAGCTAGTGTTGTGTGATGGTGAACTGATGTACTGCCTATTCATAGTAGCTAATGTTTGTTTGTCGATGAACTTCCTATTAGAGAGATAGAAGGGTAAGATCACCCATTGGAGAGAAGTGGTGACCACAATTCAGTCCTGGGGGCAACCAAACACACATACTTGCTTCATGTTTGGGCTCTGGTCTTGTAAGCAAGCTACCAAACGGGCTGCACAAAATACCCCAAAGAAGAACTGCAGGCTACATGGCCCAAGGCCTGTATGAGGCTGGCTATGCCAGCCACAACACTGCCAGGTTGGGCCAAAAATTGCATGTAGGCTACCAAACGCGCCCCAAATTATCCAACGACAGCAGATTCCCGTAGTGCAAATGCCGCAACTGATTGAGACCCGATTCCATCACGATAACGTCCTACCTATGAAGAAAATTATCCTTTGTCATCCCATAAGTCATACCGCTTTAGCCTTTTACCCTTCCAAAATATATTGAAGCCACGGGCTCATCGACTTTTCAAGACGACATACACTAGGGTTCCGCCTCCCTACCACCACACCTCATCTCCGCCTCAACTTCTCTCCCTGGCCATACAAGATGGCCCCATTAGTACAGATCGAGCCTATTAATTCTATGCATCGCACATGTTGTGTGGTTCGAACAATCCCTTACGGGTCAAAGTATCCAGCACTTTCTCACATCCCAAGCGCGCGCACTCACGTGTACATCACACATGATTAAGAGAAACAAACTATTTGCACGGAAGTTATCCGCCAATATCGTCATCACACATCGCACACCACTTTCCTATATACGAAAGTGTGTGATTATTTTGCTATAGACCATGGTGACAATGTTCATTGCATTTCAGTTTCACCATTATCGTGGTACTAGAGACGAGTACGTCATAAGGGGATCCTCATAGAGAGATTAGAGAGCTGGAGAGAAAGGCGGTGAGCATCCAGGACAGTATAACACAGCTTACCCAGTTTCAGATCTCACGACGGTGGCGAGATCCTAAAGATTTCTGTTGGGAATGACCAAGTAATTTTTGGTCTCATTAGCACCGAAGAAATGTTAGCTCTTGCTGTGGATGACCATTCACTTATTTTATCTATGTTATCACCTAAGATATGTCAAGTCTTTCCATCTTGTATCAGTTGTGCCTGCGTGAGGCTCTAACCACGTCAGTGACTTGGAAACAGTTAAACTAAGAGCACTCATTACAATAGATAGCAAAAAATTGGTTCTTATTTACTGTGAGTTCAAATTTGCAATTAAAAGAACTAGAACAATATGTTTTGCTTAAAACCTTAATGGCTAGTTATTTCACCAAGCATATTTGGTGGTATGGTTTCTTATTTATTGTAAAAAAATCTGCATCTCATTTAACCTTTATATTTGATTCTTTGTTAGTCAACAACAACACATTTGTTACATATCTCCCGGTATCGTTGCCCAGAATTTTGCAAACTATATGTGGGCAGTGTGGAAGATATGTAGACATTTGGTTTTGGTTATTACTAAGACCAAGAGTCCCTTTGAATAGAGTCTGTTTATTAGTGTTCCTAACCAGAGAGCCTACTCAAGATGTAGATACAAAAACCTTATATTTTTGTACATCAGTAGAATGGATCAGGGTCCCTTATAATACTAAGTAGATGATAACTGATCTGTAGTTAAGAAATTTCTAAATTGAAGTTCTGATACTTGCATTTTGCATCATCGTTTTTAGGACCTTTATGCACTATTTAGAATCATATTTACCTTGATCCTTAATTATTTATGCATATTTAGATGGTTTATGGGACTTTCCTATAAAGTCCCTTTCATTGGTATTTAATTTCTGGGAGCCAGAAAACTTGCTTTTTTGTGTATTTGTTGTTTCAGGACCTTCTAGACGTCAATAAATTGAAGGAAAAATACCTGACAAGTTGTTCACTAGGAGAACCAATTTGGGCCAAAGAATGAAGCGAGAGGAGCCACGAGGCCCGAAAGAGGCCAGGTGGTGCGCCCAACCCCCTTGGGCGCGCCACACAGGCTCTTTCGGCCCTCAAGCGTCGTCTCGGTTTCTCCTTTTTAGAGATACCTTGGTATCACCAGAAAATCTATGCCACATTTTTCTCACGATTTACAGAGGCGGAGGCGGAGCCGGAGGCGAAAGTTGTAGGGGTTCGTGTATGAAAACAATAAATTTTACCCTACGCCCCCGAACCCCTGTTGCCAGGACCTATATATTAGTAATGCAGTAACGGGAAGGGCTTTTCACGAACTTACCCTTGAAGACTGAAAAGCGTTGTCAATGCTCGGGAGAGCGTGATTGATGTAGACAAGCTGAAGCCGATATTAAGGTCGTGATGAAGTCCTGATAGCTCCTGCGGCTCCAACGACTCATAGTGCCCCAAGTGTTGCACCTCGCAGGGAGTTACACACATCTAGTGCCTGGTGATGACTCCCGCTTTCCTAATCCAGCAGTAGTTGCAGAAGTAGAGCTACTGGATTCGAATCCTGTAGTGTGACGATGCTCCATGGTGAAGAAGTCTCATGTTTGCGCGATCCGGACTTGGGACAACGGTCACAGGAAAGAAAGAGAGAGATAGAATCAATTGGAGGTCTCTCCAAAATAGACGGAACTTTTTATTGATTATTGTTGTATTTATTTTTCCAAAATACCTCTCTTTATATAGGGGAACCCCCCCATAGCTAACTAGCTTAGCCATTGGGACTAAACAAGGGAGAGGGGAGAGGGGGGATGCCGTCGTAGGCCAGGGCCCTAGTGGGACCCACGGCCCATGCGGCCACCCCTCTCTCCTTCCTCCCTTTGGTCTTTCCCTCATGGGCCCTTTTCCCTCCGGATTTGGCCCAATTAGGTATTTGACCTTTTTTAATTCTTTTTATTTTATTGAATAAATATAATTGAATGACTAAATAAATATTCAACATTCACTTACATATTATTCAATCCCAATTGATGTGGAACTCATTCCCTCTCATTCCAGACATCCTCCGGACTTACTGAAACCCTTCCGGTTTTCTCTCTTCTCTTTTCTTTGGTGATTCTATCGATCCTAAAAACACTCTCTGAGCATGATCAATCCCTTAAGCGTGATACCCCACGGTTTGGGAACAAGACATGGTCGGTACCCTCCCGCACCAATGATCAATAGAGGGACCTAGATAGCCATGTGACCCCTGTGCATTCCACGAAACCTTTCGGTGTTTGAACCATGAACGATGTGTCATATTCCTTTTGTCTCTCAATACCTACATTGTCCGAGATCTAATCAATGCCATCACCATGTCATGTTCAATCTCGTTACCAACAAATGCTACTTGACTCGTTCTGACAAGTGATATCCCCGTGATCAAATCACACGCTGTGCAACTATTGGATATAACTTCTCCGAGTGGGCCCTCAAGTATCTTTTCGTCGCGCGGATGGACAAATCCCGCTCTTGACATATTGTCTCAACTGTTCCTCCAAATATCTGAACACACCTTTATGATCACCGTTTAACTAAGTGATGTTTGATGCTATCAAAGTACCCTCGGGTGATAGTGATTGATATGTCCTCACGGTCTAAGAAATAGTACACTAGGTTTATTCTAATCATTGTAACTTGAACTTCATGACATGATCGGGTCACGATACTTAGGTTGGGTACAGTTCATCATCTCATTCTCATAATGAGGTGACTCCATTTCCAACTGGCATAAATGCCACATGATCAGGAAACCTTGATCATCTGTTGACCAATGAACCAGTGACTAGAGTTTCACTAGGAACTCCTGGTTATTTATATATCACATGTGTATTGACATTTCCTTTCAATACAGTTATAGCATGATATAAAACTTAATCATAAACTTTATGAAATATGATAATAATCCTTATTACTATTTGTCTCTAGGGCATATTTCCAACAGTCTCCCACTTGCACTAGAGTAGAAATAAACTAGTTGTATTTGTTCTTAATCATTGGCACCATATATCCCGGTACCTTGAACATGCTTGCTCATGGAAGAGGTTGAGTCTTGGGTCTGTACTTTACAGTCCCAAATCCTTTGTAACTTACTAATGTCACCTTGATTGACATTAATACTTTATCATCACATGATAACATCTTTGTGTATGCATTGTAGTTATGGCAGAAAAATGAGGTCTGTTTCCAGGAGCTTACACTGACTTTAGGTCATCCACTTCGAGCTTTCTCATGGGCACTGTGCCCTGGGACACACCTTTTGCGTAAAGGCAAACTAGTCCTGCCATAACAGTATGCATCACTTTAGATGGTACCCTTATCTATTATTATAAATGTAATCATCAAATCACTAGTGCAACCTGTGCAACTTTTGATGTTTTATCACCTCGCTTCCTACTTGAATTTAGTCGATATTATCGATACAGGAGTTTCCAATCTTCCAAGGTTGACACATTCCCTTATAACATAACCCTTTATGCTTTAAGATATGCCATCCTTTATGGATTTGGAATCATGTCTACAGTTCTTTATTAGACACTGCGGACAAGATTAGCTCAACATTCCGTGATTCATACTTAATCTTTTTTAAATGTTCCTTCTCGGATCATATATTATGTTAAGTTGTTATCATGGTTTTCTAAGACAGAAGCTATGTCTCAACATAGTGGATGACGATCATCCTTTTCTTTCTTGTAACCATTGATGTTTAACTTAATGCTATTCCTAATTTGAGTGATCAAGGACCAATCCTTAATCAATTCCTATTCCGAAACTCTTTTCAGAATCACTCTTAGGAATGCTACATAATATCGTAATATACTTACTTTCAACTTCTAATCCTTATAAATCATTATTTATTGGTACTTGCGCTTTTATTCTCAATGTGCCATATACACACTTAAGAATCATTCTTTAAGCTTCCACTCAAATTATGTTCCCAACATATTTTATTCCGAGACTTATATTGCTCCGACTCAAAATGTGTTCCCTACATATTTGAGTTTGAGACTTATATTGCTCCCACTCAAAAATATGTCATTCACATATTGTTTTAGGAAGACTTTCATAGATCCCACTCAATTTCATGAAAATTGCATATCCATTCACTATTTTGAACAACTTCAAAAATCTTTGATCAATTATCAAACTGAGGATTTTACTATGAGACACTAGTACTTTACTAGTATCAAATCCACTAGACTTTCAACACTTTTGAATCAAATTCATTTGAATTTGTCCAATGCATTATTCATGACAAGTCGTGCTTTTGTCATTCACCTTTTCCTTCATGACTTTGCAGTCGTTTGGAAAATTCAAGTAACCCATTACTTGTTAAGATTCAGCAATGAACTGCTTTCCAATCTTAAATGAATTTTGCTTCTAGGATTTCTCATAATTTTAGTTTACCATTACTTTCCTTCATAGTTCGTAGGTATGTCATATTCCGGTAATACGACAAATGATTCACAAATGTCTCCATACAAGATATGGGGTACATTTTGAATCCTACTTCATGTAGTGAAAACACTAGTGGGAAAAACACAATGATCACTATCATTGATTCTTTCCTCTATGAAGAGATTCGTTTGGAAATGCTTTTCGTTGCACTTCTCAACATTCTGATGCAGGGTTTGAATACTCATCATGTTTTCACTATCTTCCATAAGCTTCATAGTCCAGAACATAAACTTTCTCAAGAATGCACCAAAACTTTTAAGTAATACCAATTTTGCCTTTCTTTTGGTTCTAGACGTGGATTTTGTATTCAAAGTTCTCAATGAATACTCTACAAGGACTTATTCGCTATTTGTTTTGGTGATATCGAATAACTCCAAAACTTCCACGACGATCCATACAAGATATGGTGTCGATCTCACGAATTCATACGGTTCATTATATATTCTAATTGAGTGCTAACTATTTCTAACTAATGGTCTTTACATCTACACTACAACGATTTATTTGGTGTCATCTATTCACCCACTTGATATCTAATATCATATTGTGATGCTTTGCACTTTGACATTTCAAAATGCATTGCATTTCACAATTCTCTTATGCCAATCTTATAAAGTCGAATTTCATCACTATTGATCAAATCGTAGTAATTAGATTCTCTTTTATCTTTAATACCCTTGAATGATGAAATACTTTGATCATATCAAATAGTTTCATACTCATGGTTCCTTTGGTAAAAATATTTACAAAATTCAAACAATTATATAATGATAATTATCATTTAGTTAAAACACAATACATCGAATATGTATTCTCTTTTAACAATTCATCAAAACACTTTGTATTCATGTAATACATGGTGTTCAAGTTATCTTGCTGAACTTAGACATGATTTATATGTGACAAGAAATCGAATATATTTCACATATTATCAACATAACTTTGAATTTAAACAATGATTTCATTCAAAATGAATATATCATTAAGTTGGGTATTTTCAAGGCATTTTTTTCCAATATTTTACAAATGTTCATGCATTATCAATTAGTTTCATAACAGGATAATTCACACATAATTGAATAAGATATGAACACAAATATAAATCATTCATAAAAGTAGAACAACTATTTGTTACAAACTCATATGAATAACCGTCTCACGAAGTGTGAGACACACTAAAGAAGTTCATAATCTATTGATTACAATAATCATCCAAAAACCATAAACTAAGTGATAAATGTCGAGGGAGAGTGTTGTTGGCCATCATCATCATGCTCGTCATCAATACGCAACGTCACATCCTCTCTAGCAAGCAACTCTCATGCAGAAGGACCTGTTTTCACCAAAACGTAATAAGTATCAAATATAACACTACAATATGTGTTTGCTAGATTATATCATTTCTAAAACTATATATCAAATATATACCTTTGTCATTGATGACCTCTCCAGCAATGGGTTCAACCTTCACATTCCTGAAATGTGATATGAATTCGTGGAAATCTTGTGTTTCCGCATCACCTATCATAATGCAAGTCCTGGCATGTGCTTGGTAGCTTGGTGGCAGCAACCGCAGCAACACGCCTATTGCAAAAGAGCTCGCGAACCAGTTGTCCAGGAAGTATGCAAGCCTCATGTATGCATCATGTATGCGCACTAAGTGGTCATCAAGCGAATAATTCTCCTCCATCTTTATGGAAAGGAAATATCCCATGCGCTCATGCTCCCATATGCGCACTTATTCCACGAAATATGATCTAAGATGTGCCATAACCGTTTGAGGGTTAATGCTACCCACAATCGGCCACAGCTCATCAACCATTCCGAGGCACATCGTCACTGATATGAAGATGGACATCACACGATGGCAACCGCAGTATCCCGCTACTCTAGGGTCTTATCGAAATAGGGCTGCTCCAAATCCATCTCGTAGAGTACGTAGTCGACCACGTCATTCTCGCTAAGGAGAACATGTAGACGTGCAACCCACATAGAAAGGTTGGACCCATCTAATTTTAGCTTCTCTCCTTCTGACCAATCGTCAACAGGGAAGGTAACATCAGGGAGAACCATTTTCTACATTTATAATTGCAAAAGGAATTTAGACTAAGTTTATAATTAAATGAGTTAAATAATAACTCCACTAAAAACACCTATCCCGGAAGGGTTCTAGTGATTACACGGTCCCTATTCACTACACCGCTCCCGATCGTCACGTTCGGTGACATAGTTGCAAAGGTGGATGCCTAAACATTGATCACATCATATATGCAACTCGTGCTCAGTATTTCGACCATCCGTGTTTTGAGGCCATGTCTACACATGCTAGGCTCTCCAACTCAACCTTAGTGTATTTGCTGTGCAACATGGCTTACACCCACTATATGTGAATGTAGATATGTCTGACGCCTGATCGTCACGGCATGCTTCATACCGAAGAACTTTCTTGGTGGTGCACACTAAGGGAGAACACTTTCATTGGTATTTTATTAGGGATAATCTTATTAGGCTATCGTCGAGTATCTAATACTAGCACACAATAAGATATATAAACAATAAACATTGAATGTAATTTTGATGCGATATGGTCCTTCTTGCCGTGATCTCCATCCCGTGCCTCCAGATTCCGGCGCCGTTGGCACCAGGGTACCGGTGCCTTCCGGCGTGGTATTCCGTCACTTCGGTGACCGTCCACTACTAATTAGCAACCTAAAGTAAGTACTTTATCTTTTCCACAACCATATCACATAACAACACCCCCTGCAAAACAAAGTTAGATGCCTCTACTTTATATTTGCATGTGTTACGGGCTTTCGCACAAGAACCGTTCTTACCTACGATCTTTCACCACAACGCTAATTGAGTATTTGTCTATACTACACCCCTTTTGGGGACCTCCATTGCAAATGGCATACCAACTAATGCGAGAGATATAGACACCCCAAAGCCACTTGATACGGTACAAGGCGTGTGTCAAGTGTGGACCAGTCTCGCGAATAAACGCGTAAAGTCGGTTGGGGGTGCTTCATCAAGCATTGTTGTGGTATACACGAGTACACGTGGGAGGGTAACAACTAAAAGATCAACGCCCACATGCTACATCTCGTGTGTTCTACCTGTACTAGAAATACTACACATAGATCTAGCTCTGATACCACTGTAGGGTTTGCGTATGAAAACAATAAATTTTACCCTACGCCCCTGAACCCCTGTTGCCAGGACCTATATATTAGTAATGAAGTAACGGGAGGGGCTTTTCACGAACTTACCCTTGAAGACCGAAAAGCGTTGTCAACACTCGGGAGAGCATGGTTGATGTAGACGAGCCGAAACCGACCACAAGGTCATGATGAAGTCCTGACAGCTCCAGCGGCTCCAACGACTCCTAGTGCCCCAAGTGTTGCACCTCGTAGGGAGTTACACACATCCGGTGTCTGGCGATGACTCCCGCTTCCTCGATCCAGCAGCAGTTGTAGAAGTAGAGCTCCTGGATCTGAATCCCCCAGTGCGACGGTGCTCCGCGGTGAAGAAGTCTCCTATTCGCGTGATCCGGACTTGGGACCATGGTCACAGGAGAGAGAGAGAGAGAATCAATTGGAGGTCTCCCCAAAATAGAGGGAAACTTTTATTGATTATTGTTGTATTTATTTTTCCAAAATACCTCTCTTTATATAGGGGAACACCCCATAGCTAACTAGCTTAGCCATGTGGGACTAAACAAGGGAGAAGGGGGCTGCCGCTGCCGGACAGGGCCCTAGTGGGCCCCATGCAGGGTGCCTTGGCCTATGCGACCACCCCTCTCTCCTTCCTACCTTCGGTCTTTCCCTCATGGGACCTTTCCCTCCGGATTTGGCCCAGTTAGGTATTTGACCTTTTTTAATTCTTCTTTATTTTATTGAGTAAATATAATTGAATGAATAAATCAATATTCACCATTCACTTACATATTATTCAATCCCCATTGATGTGGAACTCATTCCCTCTCATTCCGGACATCCTCCGGACTTACCAAAACCCTTCTGGTTTTCTCTCTTCTCTTTTCTTTGGTGATTCTACCAATCCTAAAAACACTCTCTGAGCATCATCAAGCCCTTAAGCGTGATACCCCACGGTTCAGGAACACTCCAGACATGGTCGGGACCCTCCCGCACCAATGATCAACAGAGGGACCTGGATGGCCATGTGACCCCTGTGCATTCGATGAAATCTTTCATTGTTTGAACCATGAACATTGTATCATATTCCTTTTGTCTCTCGATACTTGCATTGCCCGAGATCTGATCAATGACACCACCATGTCATATTCAATCTCGTTACATACAAATGCTACTTGACTCGTTCCGACAAGTGATATCCTCGTGATCAAATCACACGTTGCGCAACTATTGGATATAACTTCTCCGAGTGGGCCCTCGAGTATCTTTCCGTCACGTGGATGTACAAATCCTGCTGTTGACGCATATTGCCTCAACTTTTCCTCCTAATACCTAAGCACACCTTTATGATCACCATTTAACCGAGTGATGTTTGATGCTATCGAAGTACCCTCGGGTGACAGTGATTGATATGGCCTCACGGTCTAAGAAATAGTACACTAGGTCTATTATAATCATCGTAACTTGAAATTCATGACATGATCGGGTCACGATGCTTAGGTTAGGTACAGTTCATCATCTCATTCTCATAATGAGGTGACTCCATTTCCAACTGGCATAAATGCCACATGATCAGGAAACCTTGATCATCTATTGACCAATGAACTAGTGACTAGAGTTTGACTGGGAACTCCTGGTTGTTTATAGCATGATATAAAAATTAATCATAAAATTTATGAAATATGATAATAGTCCTTATTACTATTTGTCTCTAGGGCATATTTCTAACAAAAGTCCTCTCCTACTCTAGGAGGGGCAGATCCTGCCGCACCGAAACCTCCGGTGAGGGGGAAATCGACGCCATTATCATCACCACTCCTCCTAGGCATAGGGTGAGGCCTCTCCATCAACATCTCCATCAGCACCATCACCATCACCATCTCCAAGATCCATCTTGTTCCCCTCATAGTTTGTGATTGATTGAACCCCGGATATTGTTTTAAGGGATATTTACATGTTTGTGATTGCCATCTTGCCTTTATTTGGTGGAGAGATTATATTGTGTTGTAATCCATATGCTACTGTTCCATATCATGTTTGGCAATTGTGAGTAGATCCCATGTTCCTAAGGTCATAGGATGAATTGGCTATGATTTCCATATAATATGCAATGAGTACGTGGCCTAGTTTTCTATCTTTTATATTGTTCTATGATGGTTTGATGCGAACGTCGACTGCGTATTACTTCACCTACATGGGATCATAGGAGAATATTTTGATGCAATGATACGGGTTGGAAGGGAAGGAATTGATAGAAACCGTTTTCCAATTCTTTAAGTTGCATTGGAGGGATTATATATCAGGGACCAATGAACCTATTGCTATGGTGGGACATGTTTGTCTTAATGATTCCTATATGTTCATGTAAATGGATCTAGGACCCATCATAAGTGGTGTTTTTAGTCCATACCTATGGCTGCACCTAATTAGGCTCCCCTAAGGGGATAAAACTTGACAACGTATTCAGCATATTGTGTAGAAATCTTTATGCTAAGTAAATCCATGCTGCCCTGGGGAACGCTTGTCACATATAAGTACACACACACTTGAGCTTGTCCTCTTACTGCATAGAGGATTGGGCTTTCTCTCATTGAGATCATTCACTTATTACTACTTACTTTCAGCATTTTACATTCTTGCAAAACTACAAACGCAAAACACCAAATCTACTGCATTTACTATTATTTCCTTTGTCAAATTTGCTAACCAATACCTTCAGATCCTTGTGGGTTCGACAAACTTTATTTATTGAAAAGTACTACAATTCGTCTCCTATACTTGGGAGCCATCAAGACACTTTTCTGGCGCCGTTGTTGGGGAGCGTTGTGCTATTGGTAAGTTGTTTGGTAAGGAAACTTGAAATTTGTTTTTATTTTCTTACTGCTGTTTTATCATGGCTTTCTCAAACCATAGAGAATTGCAACTCACCTTATTTGAGTTCATTCATGACAAAAATAAGGAGAAAGTTGTGAAGCCTATTGAACTAGAAGTTGAATATCAATTCCTATTGGTATTGTTGACATAACTAGGGAGATAACTTTTGCAGGTGATAGAAGACGAACTGCTATCGGACATTTATGCGAAATTGAAGAACTATGTTCCCTTTTTAGACTTGCAGGTATTCATGAGAATGAAGTAAGAAGGAAGCTATTATTTTCATATTTATCTAATAAAGCTCGTGAATGGTATAGATCTCTGGATGATGAATATCGTCTTGATTGGGAAAATCTGAGAAAGGCTTTCTATCTTAAATATTATACTCCTAAAGAAGCTTATGATGATCGCTGCCATATTTATAACTTTTGGACTCATAAGGGAGAAAGTATTGCTCAAGCTTGGGGGAGATTGAAGGGTCTTATTCATAAAATCCTCGTCATGGTATTCCTGAAAGCATTATCTTAATAAACTTTTATGTGAGATTGCCGCAGCATCATAAGGATTTCCTGGATAATTCTTCTGAAGGAAGTTTCCCTAATAGAACTCAAAAGGAGGCAGCGGATTTATTGGAAATTATTTCTCAAAATACTGAAGCTTGGGATCTTGATAAATATAATAAGCCAGGTTTTGAATATGAATATTCATGTGTAGAAATTTCTCTACTTCTTTATTATTTGAGGAACTTAAGAACAGGTTTGGTGTTGACCCTCATGTTTTAGTAGAAATTGCTAAAGCTTTTGCTAACCATCTTAATATTCCAAAGAAAGGATTTAATGTATTTGTTGTACCTCTTAAAAATTCTACATATGTTTCTAAGGTTGTGAACTAGGTTCATCAAGTCTCATCTCCTAAGATAGAAGAAATATTTGAAGCTCATCCTTATCCTAGCAAAGTGAAGAAAAATTTACTCACTACTGTTACTAATAAGAGTGCTAGGAGATGTCATGAACCATATGAACAAATTGAAGTTCAACATCAAATTTCAAACATTAAAGAATTAGATGAAGAAGCACCTTGTGATGTGTATCTATGTGAAGATTCTACCAAGGTAATAAAAGGTAACACCACTAGAGTTGGGAAACCTATCATATCATGTACTATTGGGAATTCATCTTATCATGGACTTTGTGATATTGGAGAAAGTATAAGTGTGATTCCATATTCTCTATATCTTGAAATCAAGCCTGATATTGATCCCATCCACATGGAAGAGACATGTATAACTATCCAACTTGCTAATAAAGAGTATATTTATCCTCTTGGTATTGTTAGAGATGTTGAAGTATTAATTGGAAAGATTAAGTATCCTACTGATTTTATTGTGCTTGGTAGCTCCCAAGATGCATTTTGTCCTGTTATATTTGGTAGACCTTTCTTACATATTGTTGGTGCTTAAATTAATTTGCTTAAAGAGAAAGTGTTCATTAAATTTGCTGGTGAAAGACTTGAGTTTAATTTTTAAAATTTTACTGATAAACATTTAGAAAGGGAAAACTCTCTAAAGACATAGTGGAGACTCTTGCTTCAGTGGCAGTTGCTTCATCGGACGCGATGGAACGATATGTGCTTAATCAAGAAGAGCCATTTAATGATGAAGAGAAAGAAGCTCTAGAAAAAATACTATCACAACAACCACAATAGCTAAAATTACATATTCCACCTAATAATCTTGGAGAACTACCACCACCTAAAGGAGATCCTAATTTTGAACTTAAACCATTGCCCGAAGATATGAAATATGCATTCCTTGATGATAAGAAAATATATCATGTTATCATTAGTGCTAACCTTTTAGAGGAAGAAGAATCACAATTACTTGAAGTACTGAGAGCTCATAGGCCAGCCATTGGCTATTCACTTGATGATTTGGAAGGTATAAGTCCCGCTTTATGCATGCATAAGATTAACTTGGAAGAACATGCAAAGCCTGTTGTTGACTATCAACGCCTTCTTCATCCAAGAATGAAAGAAGTAGTAAGAAAAGAGGTAATCAGACTCATTGAGGCAGGTATTATCTATCCCATAGCTGATAGTAAATGGGTAAGTCATGTCCATTGTGTGCCTAAAAAGGGTGGAATCACTGTGGTTCCAAATGATGAAAATGAACTTGTTGCTCAACATACTGTTACTGCTTATAGAATGTGCATTGATTATAGGAAACTCAATAAGGCAACTTGTAAGGATCATTATCCCTTACCATTCATTGATCAAATACTTGAAAGATTATCCAAACACTCTCACTTTTGTTATTTAGATGGTTATTCAGGTTTCTCACAGATTCTGGTGCACAAGGATGATCAAGAGAAGACTACTTTCACGTGTCCCTTTGGTACTTATGCTTATAGGAGAATGCCATTCGGTTTGTGCAATGCTCATGCTACTTTTCAGAGATGCATGAATGCTATATTTGGTGATTATATTGAGAAAATTATGGAAGTATTTATGGATGACTTTTCTGTGTATGGTACCTCTTTTGAAAATTGCTTGTTCAATATTAACAAAGTTTTGCAGCATTGTGAGGACCAACACTTAGTCCTAAATTGGGAGAAATGCCATTTCATGGTGGCAGAAGGTGTTATTCTTGGACACCGAGTTTTAGGAAGAGGCATTGAAGTGGACCGCAACAAGATAGAAGCGATAGAGAAGCTACCATATCCTAGGGATATAAGAGGTATAAGAAGTTTTCTTGGTCATGCTGGTTTCTATAGAATGTTTATCAAAGATTTTTCTAAAATATCCAAGCCTCTAACAAATCCTTTGCAAAAAGACATTCTAGTTTATTTTAATGATGATTGTGTAGAATCTTTTGATATTTTAAAGAATGATTTGATAAGTGCTCCTATAATTCAACCTCCTAATTGGAATTTGCCTTTTGAAATCATGTGTGATGCTAGTGACTATGCTGTAGGACCAGTTTTAGGACAAAGAATTGATAAAAAACTTAATGTGATATATTATGCTAGTAAGACTCTTGATGGCGCCCAAAGAAATTATGCTACAACAGAAAAATAATTCTTGGCTGTACTTTTTGCATGTGATAAGTTTAGATCTTACATCGTAGACTCTAAGGTAATAGTACACACTGATCATTCTGCTATTAAATACCTTATGAATAAAAAAGATGCTAAGACTAGACTCATAAGATGGGTTCTTTTACTTCAAGAATTTGACCTAAATATTGTAGATAGGAAAGGTGAGGAAAACACAGTAGCTGATCTTTATCTAGAATGGAAAACATTCTGGTAGATCCTATTCCTATTAATGATAACTTTGCAAATGAACAACTAGCAAACATTAATGTATCTGCTACTAGAGTGGCTTCACCATGGTTTGCTAATTATGCTAATTTCATAGTTGGAAAAGTAATTCCAACACATTTCACACACCAACAAAGGAACAAATTCTTTTATGATCTTAGACATTATTTTTGGGATGACCCATTTCTTTATAAGAAAAGTGTAGATGGTATTATTAGACATTGTGCCCTGAGTTTGAGCAACATGCTATCATAAGGGATTGTCATAATCGTCCTTATGGAGGACATCATGCAAGAAACCGCACTGCTGCAAAGGTATTACAATCTAGTTTTTATTGGCCTACTTTATTTAAAGATTGTGCTAATTACATTAAAGCTTGTGACAAGTGCCAACATGTTGGAAATATTGGTAAGAGAAATGAAATTCCTATGAATTATTCACTTCCTCTTGAACCATTTGATGTATGGGGGTTTGACTTTATGGGCCCATTACCCCCATCAAAAACAAAACATACTCATATTTTGGTTGTAGTGGATTATGCTACAAAGTGGGTTAAGGCAATTCCAACAAAAAGTGCAGACCATGCCACAACAATGAAGATGCTTAAGGACATCATCTTCCCTAGGTTTGGAGTACCTAGGTTCTTAATTATAGATGGTGGTTCTCATTTTATGCATGGAGTATTTAGAAAAACTCTAGCTAAATATGGTGTTAATCATATAATTGCATCTCCAAATCATCCTCAAACTAGTGGGCAAATTGAATTAAGAAATAGGGAAATTAAACTCATATTGGAGAAGACAGTTAATAAATCTAGATTTGATTGGCCAACTAAAATTAATGATGCTTTATGGGCTTATAGAACTGCTTTTAAAAATCCTATGGGCATGTCTCCTTATAAAATGGTTTATGGAAAAGCATGTCATCTTCTAGTTGAATTAGAACATAAAGCTAGATGGGATGTTAAAAAACTCTGGGAATCGAAATAAAACCCTATTTTGCTCAGTCTATCTGGACTACTTTTGTATAATAGGAACTTTGATTTTAAAACTGCTAGAGAGAAAAGAATTCTTGATTTAAGTTTATTAGATGAATGGAGGAATGAAGCATATGAAAGTGCTAGACTATTTAAAGAAAAAGTAAAAATTTGGCATGATAAGAAAATAAAAAGAAAGGAATTCAATGTAGGAGATCAAGTATTGTTTTTCAACTCTCATTTCAAGTTTTCTGTAGGAAAGTTAGCCTTAAGATGGTAGGGTCCATTAGTTGTGCAGGAGTGTATCGTTCCGAAGCCATTCGTCTTCATGGAGACTTCAACGATAAACCTAATGTCGTTAATGGACAACGTCTTAAACATTATACTGCAGACCAAACATTTGCCGGAAGGGTTGAAGTAATGAACCTCCAATGTTTGGAAGCCATAATTGTGAAAATTATCCCCTACCAGATACTCAAATCACCAAAAGTTAAAAATAGGTGTTTAACAATCTCGGAATATCTTCATATTTTAGGAAAGTCATTATTTTGGAAAAGTAATGTGTGTTGCGAAAGAATTGGACGAAACAGTCCCGAGGAGGGAAAGAGACCAGGTGGCACGCTACCCGAGGTCTTTCCCTTTTCCAAAGTCCGTTTCGCCTCTGTTTCTTCCTCAACACTACGTCTTACCCTAAAAACCATCTATATATACCCCTCTCTGCCGATATAATCTCAGATCGAGTCTTTTCGAGTGAACTTTGTTTTTGCCCCTTTTTCATATTTATCTCTACACCAAGACCTCTGTCATGTCTTCTGGAGACTCCTACCAGTGTTCCTCCATGGATGACGATGATGATGAACTTGAGGGCCTTAGACCCAAGTCAATATGGAAGAGGAACCAGAAAAGGAAGGACTACTCCGATGATCAAGAGTATGTGCACAAGGATGATGGAGCTGATGAGGATGATAAGGAGGATGATCACGAGCCCAAGACCAGCGCTGAGTACAAAGGGAGGCTCTAGCCAGCTCCCATACCAATCGCTGCAGTGAGGCTGGTGCCACCTCTGAAGAAGACTAGCTGAACTGCTCGTATGAGCACCGGTGGAAAAACTCTAAGGCATTGCCTTGCTTCAAGAAACCCCATTGTTAATCTTAATTGTAGGGAACACATGAGAGGCGGTGGATCGAGCCCCGAGTGGAAGCCCAGCAAGGAGGAAGTTGGGAAAAAGCTTTGGGAGGATTTCACAAGATCTTCCGAACAATTTCAATGAGCCTATGATCTCATGATGGGCATGCTCAGAGACCTCCAGCGTCACGATGGCCCTAAGGAGCAAGAGAAGGAGAAGAAGTAGAGACCTACTACAACAACTTAAGCTTGGGGGAGTTCCACCATACTCTATGTTTTTTAGTTATCGTATTTGCATCTAGTTCGTAATCATTAGGAGGTTTTTCTTACATCCATTAGGTATCGATTTTCCTAAAGTTTGAAGAGATCTTGGGGCATTATCATGTATCCTTGGTTGAGTGGTTTTGAATAAAATATAAAGTATGGTGTCATCCATGATTCTCTTGTCTGGAGAGATTTATGGGTAAAACTCATGCAGATGTGCGCACCATATGTAGAAGTTTCACCTACATATTGCCTTGAACTAAATTAACTTGAGCATGTTGGACAATCATAGAATTACTCAACAAGCTAAACTTGCAAATAAGGAAAGATCCATGCAAGGGAAACAACACTTATTAAAAAAGGAACATTGTGAATTGGTGAGATAAGGAGTATTATAAAATAAATAGTTAGAAAGAGGAGGATAACAAGGAGACATGAGATACTCTTATCCTACTTAGTAATCAACGAGTAAACTGAATGGTTGTCATGGGTATTTCAATACATATGCTCTATGGGGAAGTGTTTGAAAGGCAGGCACCCGAGAATTTTGCTAGCCATGGAAAGTGAAAGACAAAGGTTGTTTAGAGCATATGACATGATTGAAAGACCCATGAATAAGGTTTATACTAGTTTCTAAGAGGGAAATACCATTAACTGGTGACATACAAAAAGTGGTGAAAGTTCTTGACAAAAAGTCAAAATAGTCATGTTTATCTTGTTGTTTAAACAATTCTCTTTTCCACTATTTGTTTTATGAGAAACTTATCTTTATTACAAAGGCATATCCAAAGGTTAAATTAAAATCTCGTAAAAATCCATGCAAAGCTATTAAAGATAGCATAGTGTATGATAAATTTGAGACTTGTTTAATTGTCCAACATGTAATGGTTAGTTTTTGTTTTAAAAGTAAGATGTAAGTGATGATATCTATCTATGTAGCCCATATGTGCATGGCGGTTAGTTCATATTTCTTTTGGAAAAATGAATATGCATAAGTTGATGATGCCATGCTCGTATTTTCTTGTCAACCATAAGCTCAATGATACATGGTCATGATCTATTCGCTTATTTGCTCGAGGACAAGCAAAGATTTAAGATTGGGGGAGTTGATACTTGAATCTTGCATCATCATGTTTAGGACCCTTATGCACTATTAAGAATCATATTTATCTTGATCCTTCATTATTTATGCATATATAGATCGTTTACGGGACTTTCCTACAAAGTCCCTTTCATTGGTATTTAATTTCTAGGAGGCAAAAAACCTCCTTTTTCATGTTTTTTTGTTTCATGACCTTCTGGACATCAATAAATCGAAGGAAAAATACCTGGCAAGTTTTTCACTAGGAGAACCAACTTGGCCCAAAGAATGAAGCGAGAGGAGCCACGAGGCCCGAAAGAGGCCAGGTGGCGTGCCCACCCCCTGGGCGCACCACACAGGCTCTTTCGGCCCTCGAGCATCATCTTGGCTCCGCCTTTTTAGAGACGCCTTCGTATCGCTAGAAAATCTACACCACATTTTTCCCACGATTTACAAAGGCGGCGAAGGCGGTGAAGTCCTCTCCTACTCCGGGAGGGGGCAGATCCCGCAGCACTGGAGCATCCGGTGAGGTGGAAATCGACACCATTGTCATCACCACTCCTCCTAGGCATAGGGGGAGGCCTCTCCATCAACATCTCCATCATCACCATCACCATCTCCAAGATCCATCTTGTTCCCCTCATAGTTTGTAATTGATTGAACCCCAGATATTGTTTTAAGGGCAATTTACATGTTTGTGATTGGCATCTTGTCTTTATTTGGTGGAGAAATTATATTTTCAGATTGTGTTGTAATCCATATGCTACTGGTCCATATCATGTTTGGCACTTGTGAGTAGATCCCATGTTCCTGAGGGCTGATACATTGCAAATGTATCTATAATTTTTGATGTTCCATGCTTGGTTTTATCTACTTTCTTATGTTTAGTCCATGCTTTGGAGTACTTTTCATATGATTTCTTGGACTAACCTATTAATAAGAGCCACAATGCCAACTGCCTATTTTGTGTTGTTTTTGGTTCCAGGAAAGTTAGAAAATGAATATTCTCGGAATTGGACAAGACAAAAGCCAAAGTCATTCTTTTACCGAGGGACATCTCGAACCAGAATACGAGATGGAGAGGGGCTAGGGCCCGGCCACACCACCTGGCCGTGCGGCCAGGCCTAGCCCACACCAAGGGGTGGTCTGGCCGCCCTAGGCACCCCCTCGGCCTCTCCTTCCGCCTATATATTGCCTCTAATACGGAAACCCTAAGTACCCGATCAAAAATCCACGAAAGAGTCTATAGCCGACGTCATCTCCATCCCTAGATCGGGAGGGATCTGAAGCTCTTCCTAGCACCCTGCCGGAGAGGGGAATTCACCCTGGAGGCCTTCTTCATCATCATGCAAGCCTTCGGTGTGCTGCGTGAGTAGTTCATCTCTGGACTACGGGTCCATGTAGTAGATAGATGGCTGGTTCTCCTCCTTTGTGCTATCATGTCTAGATCTTCTGAGCTCCGTTCATGATCAAGATCATCTATTTGTAATTCTGCATGTTGTGTTTACGGGGATCCGATGGATATTGAGATGCTATTTTAGATTGATTATTGATTCTATCATGTCTTTGTTATTTGTGATCTTGCATGCTTTCTGTTGTTAGTAGCTATCTTGTCCAAGTAGATGCTAGCAACTCCAAGAGTTAGTATTTATGCTCGATAGTGTGTTCATGCCTCTGGTAATCTGGGGAAGTGACAGAAATCTCTAAGGTACTAGATGTGTTGTTGCTACTAGGGAGAAAACAACAATCATTTGTTCATAGAACAATCGTATTGTTTACTTTACACGCAATTCGTAATGCAATTATCCATTGCTTGCGACTTAATACTAGAGGGGGTTCGGATGATAACCTAAAGGTGGATTATTAGTCATAGATGCAGTTGGATGGTGGTCTATGTATAATGTTGTAATGCCCAATCAAATCTCAAAGGATTCAAGATGATTAGTATATTCTTGTATGCTTTCTCGATGTTTGTCAATTGCCCCGCTGTAATTTGTTCACCCAGCATGTTATCTACCTTAAGGAGAGCCACCTCTAGTGAACTATGGACCCTGGTCCTTTATTTTACTTCCAATCTACAATCAACTGTTTACTGCTTTGTGTCTACTTTATGCAAACTATTACTTCCTTCCATTCGATACGTTTAATCCTCTGTTTTCAGCAAAACCGGTGAGATTGACAACCTCATCACAAGTTGGGGACAGAGTTCTATGGTTGTGTTGTGCAGGTCTCCACGTTGCTGCTGGCATCGGTAGTGCGCCCTGGCAACGTTCAGCTAGCTACACCTTTGGGGTGTTTCCTTGCTCCTACTGGATTGATAACCTTGGTTTCATAACTGAGGGAAACTTACTGCTGTGCTCATCATACCTTCCTCTTGGGGTTCCCCAACGAGCTTGTTAATACACGAGTCAACAAGTATTTTTCTGGCGCTGTTGCGGGGAGTCAAGGACATCTTCACAAGGGGAGTCCCTCATAACCAATCACTTTACTTTGTTATATTTGTTTTCCTTAGTTTATTTTTGCTTTTTTTGCTTGTTTCTTTATCAAAAACACATAAAAATTAGTTCCTACTATAGTTGGTATTTTCGTTGGTCTCTTATTGTCTTGCTTTATCATGCTTACTATCAATGGTTGGTTTCTTTGAAACTGAATCTAATTGTCAAGGTGGGTTCATGGAAGAACAAAAATATTATTATAAGGAACACCGCTTGTCACAAAAAGGGAAACTCTTATGGGGACAAATTGATAAATTGAATACCATTGCTATAAACGTGTGGTCTAGTTATAATGTTACTTATTTCTTTGATAAATCTTGTTGCTGTAGGAGGTATAAACACCTCCCTTTTCAATGTGAGTATAATGATAATGTTACCATATCTTCTTATGTTAAAGGAAATTATGACTTTTATGATGTGGAACAAATTGAAGAATTTATTACTTGGAAGGGTGCATTTGAACTTGCTAGTTTGCTTAAAAATACTGATGATTCACCTTATAAATATGAGGTTTATGATATACTTCAGTTTTGCTTTGATAATTACAAGGAAGAAAATGGTTATATTCTTAATATCTTAATAGATGCTCTCCACCAGCTGAAGAGACTAATGCCTTGTAGGAGCCTATGGAAGAAGAAGCTGCTGAAACTGGAAGCTCATTGGATGAAAAAGAGGAGGAGAGTGATGATCAAGAGGAGGAAGAATGGATCTACCCATTCCTACCTTCTAATGAGAGTAACTCTTTACCCCCTACAATATTTGATTGTCCCCCATGCTTACTAAAGGAGGATGAATATTATGTTCCTGAGGATTCTTTTGAAAATGTCTATAGTAAAGCTCTAGTGCTTGTAGATCATGAAAAGCATGCTTTATGTGATAGTTATATTGTTGAGTTTATTCATGAGGCTACTGAAAATTATTATGAGAGAGGAAAATATGGTTGTAAAAGTTTTCATGGTATTGAAACACCTCTCTATGTGCTGAAAGTTTTGAAGTTATTCTCGTTTTATCTTCCTATGCATGTCACTTTGTTCTTTGAGAATTTATTTGCATACGAGATTCCTATGCATAGGAAGTGGGTTAGACTTAAATGTGTTTTGAATTTGCTTCTTGATGCTCTCTTTTACTTCAATTCATATTTCCAATGTGAGCATCTTTCCTTGCTTCTTATGCCTAACTTAAAGGCGTTAAAGAAAAGTACTTATTGGGAGATAACCCAAAAGTTTTAGATGAGTCTTGGAAGTTATTACTTCAGTAATAACCGCTCCTTATCCTTTTTATTTGCTTTTTGTGCCAAGAGTAACCTCTAATGAGAGAGAAGTAATGATTGGGAAAGTTGCTGTCCCGAAACAGATTTCTGTGCTTCACCGTAAAAATTCGTGTAAAATCTCTGTACGTCCTTTTGAGGCGTGATTTTTTTTTCCTTCTGCCCCAGGTTGTTATCTAACTTTCGTTAGTTCAACACTTTTCGATTTGAGCAACAGAAGGTCTTTGAAAAAATTCGTCTTTACCTGCTGGTCTGTTTTGACAGATTTCTGCCATTTTCTGCATTTGCTTCTTGTTGGTTCCTTTTTGAGTTCTTTTGGGGAATTGAGCTTTTTGAGGGAAGTGCTACAGTATCTAGTGTTTTAATGGAAGTTTTATTGGTGTTATCTTGAGTGCACTAATGTTGCTAATAAAGATTGTGTGAAGTTTTGTATGAAGGGAAAATTTCAGGTGTATGGAAGGAATGAGTAATGAGATGAAGGATGAACTAAAGCTCAAGCTTGGGGATACCACGAGTGTCACCCCAAGAAATATCCAAGAAGTACAAGCGTCAAAGCTTGGGGATGCCCAAGACATCCCTCTTCTTCATCAATAAAAAATCCCAGGTTTCTTCCAAACGCTTCATTTTTATTGTTTCTTGCACAGTTGTGTTGTTATTGGAGTGTCTTCTTTTTCGTTTTCGTTTTGGTTTTTCGTTTGCTTAGTTTGCTGAATAAATTGGTTGGACACCCTCTTTCATACATTGGTTTTCAAATAGTTTGGTTTGGTTTGGAAAAGAGTAGGAAAGTTCATGCTTAAGTGTTAAAGAGAGCTTGTTTTTGACTGTGGACTATGCTTTGTCATGCCATGCTTGATATTATTTTGGCTTTATGCTTAGTATTCTTTGCTGTAGCATGACTTGTTATAAACAATTGAGATTGCTTAATGTGCCTTTGAAGAATCATGCGTTGTTTTAGCATATTAAAGCATAGTATTGTGGTATTCTCTTTTGATGATTTATTTGGGTTGACTTGGTGCATGATCACACCATGTTATGACTATCCCAAGTCTCCATAAGCCTTTATGATCCTTTAGTTTTCAACTTGTAGTATCACTTTATGCTTTGATCAATGATGTTTTGTCGCTCTGCATGATTATGGCCATTATTGCTCTCTTAGTTTGTCGCTCCCAGTCTTTTGCTAGCCTCCACAACCAAGTATGAGTTCCACTCATGCATCCAACTCCCTAAACCAAGATATTCCAAAGAGTCCACCATACCTACCTACTAGCATAGTCAATTCCAAGTATATTCATGTTTTTATCTACCTTCCAAATTAAACTTGTTATGAGAAAACTAGTGATTAAAGTTCTCACGAACTTGATGGCACACTTTACTTTTCTTGCCCTTAATAAACTTGAACCATTGTGTCGTCTATGTTGTATATGCTTGCACTTATTTGTTGGGGATTAGCAGAACCATGCTGTCATGGGGAATGCTTTCAACATTGCACTTGTACTTTGTACCTAGTTGATATCATGCTCTTTTGTCTATGGATGTCGTCGGTGTGAAATTAAAGGGGAGCTTGTAAGTCCATGGAGTTATGTATATGTGTTAGAGAAACGCCTGGGCCGCTGGTCTAATCCATGCTGACATGGTGGAAACCTGCAGCGTAACCATAATGAGCTGTCTATGAAGCATTCTTCTTATAAAAAAAGACTTCCATATTGAGAAAAAAGAGAAGAAGAAAAAAAGAGTTTATGAAAAGAGGAAAGAGAGAAAAACCACCATATTCCCATGGTAAATAAGAAGATTGCTGAGATGCTCGTTGTCTGCTTGCCTTGTCATTTTGATATGGGGATTCTTTCGTATCATCGGGCAGGGGGTACCCTGTTGGCGGTTCTCTATGACACACATGTACTTACAATGACAAGAACTTACCTGTGACTAAACTTGAGTAGCATGAGGAGCGGCCCTCGTATTCAAGGGACATGAGATTTCCAACTTATACTTCGTCAAGCATATACACCATAGTTTGTTCACTTTAACCTTAATCACTTCAAGATGCTTATGATAGGGGCAATGAGAGATGAAAGCTATTAAGTACCATAATTTTTGGAAGCTCTTTATGAGACTTGAATCCCTACTTCCTTCTATGAAGGCCTTTCTTTTACTTTTATGTTGAGTCTCCACCTTCTATCTTTATGCACCTACTTTGAGAGCATAGTGGCCATTCTTAGTTCTATGTGCATTGTCCCAAGACTTATCGATTGATGCATAGCTTTGATATTGCTTGTTTTAAACTATTTGTATCTAGTCACTCTTATGAACATTGAAGGTGTCCTATGCATTTATGTTTTCTACTCTATGAGGGACAAGCTGAATGCCACTATGATATGTTTACTTTATGTGAAACAAACAAACGTATTGCAAAAGCATTGTTATTCATGAATCTTTTGTTTGTGCCTTTTCATGTTGCATCATAGTTTCTTTGTCTTATTGCTAGAACTTTGTCTTTCATGTTATGATTGAAGTACTATGATCCCAGGTTTGAATGTTTTACAAATATTTTGATCAAGTTTATGATGGTGCATGTCACCTCAAAAATTATTCTTTATTTTTATCACTTACCCACTCGAGGACGAGCATGAGTTAAGCTTGGGGATGTTGATACATTGCAAATGTATCTATAATTTTTGATGTTTCATGTTTGGTTTTATCTACTTTCTTATGTTTATTCCATGCTTTGGAGTACTTTTCATATGATTTCTTGGACTAACCTATTAATAAGAGCCGCAGTGCCAGCTGCCTGTTTTCTACTATTTTTGGTTCCAGGAAAGTCAGAAAATGAATATTCTAGGAATTGGACGGGACAAAAGCCAAAGTCATTATTTTACTGAGGGACATCTGGAGCCAGAATATGAGACGGAGAGGGGTTGGGGCCCGGCCACACCACCTGGCCGTGCGGCCAGGCTTGGCCCGTGCCAGGGGGTGGTCTGGCCGCCCCAGGCACCCCCTCGGCCTCTCCTTCCGCCTATATATTGCCTCTGATACGGAAACCCTAAATACCCGATCAAAAATCCACGAAAGAGTCTGTAGCCGCCGTCATCTCCATCCCTAGATCGGGAGGGATCTGAAGCTCTTCCCGGCACCCTATCGGAGAGGGGAATTCACCCTGGAGGCCTTCTTCATCATCATGCAAGCCTCCGGTGTGATGCGTGAGTAGTTCATCTCTGGACTACGGGTCCATGTAGTAGCTAGCTGGCTGGTTCTCCTCCTTTGTGCTATCATGTCTAGATCTTGTGAGCTCCATTCATGATCAAGATCATATATTTGTAATTCTGCATGTTGTGTTTACGGGGATCCGATGGATATTGAGATGTTATTTCAAATTCATTATTGATTCTATCATGTCTTTGTTATTTGTGATCTTGCATGATTTCCGTTGTTAGTAGCTATCTTGGCCAAGTAGATGCTAGCAACTCCAAGAGTTAGTATTTATGCTCGATAGTGGGTTCATGCCTCTGGTAATCTGGGGAAGTGACAGAAATCTCTAAGGTACTAGATGTGATGTTCCTACTATGGAGAAAACAACAATCCTTTGTTCATAGAACAATTGTATTGTTTACTTTACACGCAATTCGTAATGCAATTATCCGTTGCTTGCAACTTAATACTGGAGGGGGTTCGGATGATAACCTAAAGGTGGATTATTAGTCATAGATGCAGTTGGATGGCGGTCTATGTATAATGTTGTAATGCCCAATCGAATCTCAAAGGAGTCGAGATGATTAGTATATGCTTGTATGCTTTCTCGATGTTTGTCAATTGCCCCGCTGTAATTTGTTCACCCAGCATGTTATCTACCTTAAGGAGAGCCACCTCTAGTGAACTATGGACCCCGGTCCTTTCTTTTACTTTCAATCTACAATCAATTGTTTACTTCTTTGTGTTTACTTTCTGCAAACTATTACTTCCTTCCATTCGATATGTTTAATCCTTTGTTTTTAGCAAAACCGGTGAGATTGACAACCTCATCGCAAGTTGGGGACTAAGTTCTGTGGTTGTGTTGTGCAGGTCTCCACGTTGCTGCTGGCACCGGTAGTGCGCACTGCCAACGTTCAGCTAGCTACACCTTTGGGATGTTTCCTTGCTCCTACTAGATTGATAACCTTGGTTTCATAACTGAGGGAAACTTACTACTGTGCTCGTCATACCTTCCTCTTGGGGTTCCCCAACGAGCTCGTTAATACACGAGTCGGCAAGGGCATAGGATGAAATGGCTATGATTTCCATATAATATGCAATGAGTATGTGGTCTAGTTTTCTATCTTTTATATTGTTCTGTGATGGTTTTATGCGAACTTCGACTGCATATTACTTCACCTACATGGGCTCATAGGAGAATACTTTGATACAATGATAGGGGTTGGAAGGGATGGAATTGACAGAAATCGTTTTCCAATTCTTTAAGCTGCATTGGAGGGATTATATTCTAGGGACCAATGAACCTATTGCTATGTTGGGACATGTATGTATTAATGATTCCTAGATGTTCATGTAAATGGATCTAGGACCCATCATAAGTGGTGTATTTAGTCCATACATATGGCTGCACCTAATTAGGCTTCACCCTAAGGTAATAAAACTTGACAACATATTCAACATATTGTGTAGAAATCTATATGCTAAGTAAATCTATGCCGTCCTCGGGAATGCTTGTCACATATAAGTACACACACACTTGAGCTTGTCCTCTTGCTGCATAGAGGATTGGGCCTTCTCTCATTGTGAGCATTCACTTATTTCTATTTACTTTCAACATTTTACATTCTTGCAAAACTACAAACCCAAAACACCAAATCTACTGCATTTACTATTATTTCCTTTGCCATTTTGCTAACCAATATCTTCAGCTCCTCATGGGTTCGACAAGCTTTCTTTATTTAAAAGTACTACAATTGATCTCCTGCACTTGGAAGCTATCAAGTTCCCATTTTCTGCTTGCTCTTTGGGAGGTTATAATATATATATTTAGCTATACATTGTTAGGGTTTTCTTGGTTATACATTGTCAATTATACATTGCCAGCTATATATATGCTTCTTGGTTATACATTGTCAGCTATACATTTTTCTTGGAAATTTCCAGTATGCATATAGCTATAGCTGTGTCTAGTATGCATTTGTATAGCTATAGCTACAACACCATTTATATAGCTATAGCTATGTCCAGTATGCATTTTTACAGTATGCATGTGTATATTCTTTTACGTTATATTCTTGCACTTTATATTCTGTTATAATGCACTTTATATTCTGTTACAATGTGCACTTTATATCTTGCACTTTATAATGGTGTTGTGAATGAAATAGTGTTTTGAACCACCATATGCTTCTGCATATGCTTTTGCTACTAATTAAGTTCTTCCATATGCTTGTATGAATCAGTGGTGGACATTATGTTATATGCGTATATGAACTAGTGGTGGTGGTGGACATTTTGTGTATGGCATCGGTGCCTTTTTTGTCAATTGTTGCAGGAATTGCAAACTGAGTACCCGTTACTCCTGAAATGTTGATTCATTTCTGTTTCGGTGAGAAATAGGCACTCCTAGGTAACCTTTTTTAGGGTAGGTGATGTCGAATTTCCCGATCGATTTCTTGTACTAATTAGTTGCATATACTTGTTTAGTGCAAAGATGTCGAGTCAACGAAGGGGCCAGCCCTTTGAAGCAAATGACTATCAAAGAAGAAGCTTGGGAGGCCAACATGCCGTTTTGGCGGTTTTCCCAGAGGGTGGAGGAGGACCAGGAAATAGCTGCCATGGCCAACGACAAATACATAGAGGGTGACAACGATGTTGGAACAAGTGATGGCAACGAGGATGACACCACCGATGCTGGCGGTGAATGCACCGATGGAACCGGGGATGACACCACCGATGCCGGCGAACGCAGTGACACCAGCGAACAGATGGATGGTGCCCCGGAAGCTAAGAAGAATGCCTGAGGAAGAATCGGGACCCACCAACGCTCGACACGGAGTGCGATAAGTTCACCGAAGTGACAGAGAGCGGTGCACCCGTGGCGCCTACATCCCTTGCTGCTAGGTACATGATACAACTCGGGTGCATTCTACGGGAGACTGTGACACTCAACACGAGGAACCTCCGAGATCCCGGCAATGCGCATTTCGTCCAGCTCCTCATGCAGAAGCTTCACATACGCTACAAGTTCCCCCACGATTATGAAAACCTTGACGTCAAGAATAATGCGGTGAACAAGGCCGTCCTCACGAAGATGAGCACCCTCTTGAGCAAGTGGAGAACCCGGGTGAAGAAGTGGATTGACAAAAATGAAATATGGGAGGAGATAAAGAAGCACGAGCCACTGCACGAACATGAAGACTATCTCCTCTTCATGGAGGGGTTGGAGACCGATACCGCAAAAGCTTGGATGACATGGGGGAAGAGAATGCATGACCAGAACATAGGTAACCACCATCTTGGGAGCGGCGGTTACAGAGGAATAAAGCATATTTGGGACAAGGAGGACATCGAGCTTAGGCATCTTGGTAAACCAAACATGTTTGATAGATTCAAGGACGAGCAGGTGAGGAACTTTGTGCGGGACCACTACTTCCTGTGCCCCATAATAAAGGAATTCAAAACCATAGATCCGGATGCGCTGGATTTCGAGAAACACCTGGTAAGCAACTAACCGCGCGGATCTCAAGTTGATTGCCGATCAATAATGAAGCCAAAATTCTAAATGGGTTCACCTTCCTTTTGTAGGCAGGTGAAATAGCACCTCAGGCAGGTTGCCCCACCACGGGGCGGTCGGAGCCATGGGACACTCCTATCAACAGGGCGGTGAACGATGTCAAGAAGAGGCCCAAGAACATGAAGATGGCGTCTGGTGGACGTGTTCTCAGCTATGGGATGACCAGGAAAGTCGGCGTCCACTTCAAATAGGACTCAAAGACTAGAAAGGGGAGAAGGGACAAGGTGGAGGTTGAGCAGAGACGGGAGATCGCAAAGCTCAAGACACAAGTGGCCCAGTTGCCGATGCAAATCGAGGCGCAAATGGAGGAAAAGTTGGATGCAAGGTTACGCCAGATCATTCCTCCTTAGCCGTGGGAGGGTCTACCCCAGTGGAATGCTACTGGTGGAGTTGGGATGATACCGGTCCCCAGCATGTTCGGCAGCAACTCGTCCCATCACGTGTCGCCAAACTTGGTGACCCCACCCTCCAACACCTTGGCGCAGCCGGTCGCATTAGTGAGCCTGGCGGCGCCCAAAAACAACATGCAGCCGGCAGCACCCAACACCAATGCACAGCCAGCGTTGCTTCATGATGCACCCGAGCAAGAGCTGACATAGCCCTGCATGTCCACATTAGCCGAGCTCGACGCCCTCACCAAGGTAACTAATTATGCTTCATCGTAGGCCCAACTTCATACACCATTATTGGTCTTTGATTGACTTCCATCTGATCTTGATCCCCAACATGTTTTCCTGCACGGTGCTAATTGTATATTACTACTGTATGTGGATGGTGTGCTGAAGGATGTAGCCAAGGGTAGTATCATTCAACCGAAGATGCTCATGATGCACAACAAGCCGATCCCTGTTGGCATGTTCAAGGTCACCTTGGTAAGGACATTTAAGGATTGTGACGGCATTGACCCCCCAACCAACCTGAAGGAGCCAATGAGCATAAGACCCTTGGAGGTTGCTACGGCTGGCCCTTGCTGTAGCCCAAGTCCCAGATTCGCCTTGCGAAGGAAGGGCGGCGCGCCGCCCCAACTAATAAGACACAGCGACCGGTGTTCGTTGCCACCACCAAGAGGCATCAGAAGTTAGTCGCACACAAGTCGTCGCCACAACCCGAGGACATGCAGGATGCACCTCACATCGCCAGTGATGAGGATGACATCGACGGCTACCTCAACACCATGGCCACCGACGGATTCTACATACCTCCCATTGGAGAGCCTGCCTCCTGCGGTCAACAAGTCGGTCATCCCATGTCATGCACGCAGCGTCTGCACTTCGGCAGCGTTTATGATCAAGAGACGCCTCCGGCGGGTGATGTTGTTGGTCCACAACCCAACCCGACGGTGGTCATCATCCCTACCACACTTCACAAGGTGGCCGAGGAGCAGTTAGGAAGATCCACTGATCCTATCGAGAAGACGAAGAAGGGCCGGAAGCATAGCCGGAGCAAGAAGGCTTCGAGCCAGCCGCTTTCGAAGAGGATGCTCCGGGCTCAGGACGGCATGAGACAAGAGCCCCATGATTTCACGGTGCACATAGCGGGTAAGCCGATTCTTACTAAGGATATGCTCGATGTCGCCGGTGGAGCCATAGCGAATATGAATTACTCAATTCTGCATCTTGAGACCACCCTTCTTAAAGATAAGAATCCCAGGTACCTGGTCTTCACATGCAAGGTGCCATCGGGCCATGGCTTCATCGATCAAGCACCCGTGGACATATTATTCGTGCAGTACGTGGACATCTACAATCTGTTGCACTCAAAGCGGATGGACTATAAATTGGTCCATCTGTACTCGCTCAATATGGCGTTGAAGGCCAAGAGGGAGAAAACCCAGGGCATCGTGATAGTGGACCCCTACTACATGTGTGAGGCTGTCTTGGTGAACGATGGGGATCAGGCAATGGTGGCAGAGTACCTCGGGAATATCTTCCATGAGAACCAGACCATTTATTCCATTCTTATGTCTTGCTTTCTCGAGTAAGTAAACACACATTAGGTCACCATTGTAACAAATTCTTTCTTAGATTTTCGTTGTCCTCTTCCAACAACTAGTTATGTTTCAATTGTGTTGCGTAGAGGCATATACTGCACACTCATCTCCATTTTCCCGAGGTTGTCGCAAGCAACGTACTTCGACTCATCGAGTGACATGAAACCGAAGGACTATGGCAGATTCAAGAGAGTTCTGGATGATGCTCTACAAGTCTACGTCGAAAAAGGAGGCAAATTCTCCAAGGGGGGCAAGAATCAAGGATGGAAACATGTGTTCATGCACCACACTAAGTTCCCTGCGTCAAGCAACTGACTAGCAGTGTGAAGGAGGCCTTCTACATCCTCCATCATATTAGGGGGTTCATGCGGGATTCACGGGTCGAGGCTCTGCCAGCTAATCTTCGACACGGGGCCACACAGTTGGCGGTGATCGATGATGCAGACCTTATGGAGGACTTCTGGCACATCCAGACTCGGCTCTGCCAAATCATCCATGACCATGTCCAAACAAAAGGGGGGTCATGTACGTGCCCATCACGTTGACTAACCACGAGATCGAAGAACGCCTCGACATGTAGCACGACACCAGGACGTTCATGACCAGAGAGGGCATGACCCCATTCCCAGTGAGGTCTACATGATGTGTGTGTGTCCAGCTAGCAGTGTTAGTCGTGTGTGTGTCGTGTCATAGACTTCAGTATCCCCGTGATGTTCCCGAACTATCATTTGACGTGTGTGTCGTAAACATTAAAACGTTATTAACTTCCTCAGACTAAAACCCTTAACGGTCGATGTTGGACTTTCTTATATGATCGTCATCCATGCTATATTTTATTTTAGGTTTATGAATCTTTGCTAAATTTTGTGATCATGCAAGCATGTTTGTAGTTTGCCATTCTTTTTGTTTAACACATACTACATGCCTTATCTATGTATGCCTTGTCTACAGAGATGGCGAAGTGGTACGTGGTATATAGGGGTCAGCTTCTAGGGGTCTACGATGAGTGGGAGGACTACCTGTCACAAGTGAACAACTTCAGTGACAAGAGCTACAAAGGGTACAAGACAAGAGAGATGGCGGTAGCCAAGTGGAGGAGACACATGTGGAAGAAGAACCAGATGAAGATCTTGATCATGGTCTCGGTGTTGCTCACCGTCGTTGCTGTTTTCCTCTATTCGATCACAGTCTAGGATGATACCTCTAATGTGGAATGTGATGATCGAATTTGTAATGTGATGATTGAATTCGTACTACCACTTGTGTAATAATCCAACACTTGAATTCATATTAATGTATTTCAGCACTTTGGATCATTATTATCTTAGTTTTGGTGCACTGCTATATAATCGAAAAAACAGTTTAGTACTTAGTGGCGCACCGATCATATTGTCAGTGGCGCACCCTAACCATGGCGCACCATAATTCGGTGCGTTGCTGACCATATCCGTGGCGCACGCAAGTAACGTGTGCCACTAAGCGCTAAACTATCCATGGCACAGAGGCACGTGTGTCACTGAATTTATCCATGGCGCACAAAGAGAGTGTGCGCCACTAACCTTCGGACTATGTGTGGCGCATGGCAATGCGCCACTGACCTCCATTTAGGTGCACCACTGATATGTACTTTTTCACTAGCGTGGGCCTAGTCGTGACAAAATCCGTGGTGGAATTCAAGTCTTGCTAATTATTAAGTGGGATGGGCCATTAGACAAGCCCAATAAAAAGATGGTTTGTTACTGGTTCAGCCTCCCCAAAGCCCGCACTGATAGAAGGGTCCCATCACTTTCCAGCCCAGCTGCGGCCTGTTAACTTTCCAGTCCATTACTGTTTCGGTCTGCGTAAGGCAAAGCTTGGTCCATCACGGTGCGGCCCATTAGAGGCATGTGCCATGTCGGTCCAGCACTGTTGAGGCCTGCTTTTGGCTAGCACTATTCATAAAGCCCGCGTTCGGCTGCCCACCATAGGCCTATTCGCGAGAAGGCTTGTTACTGTTTTGGTCATTTACTATTCGAGCCTGCCAGAGATGGGCTCACTATAAGAAATTTTTTACAACGAACAGTTTTCATGATTGAAGGCTCGTTTTTTGTGGTTAAAAAATCTTCCGCGAATAGAGCACATGGTTTTGCTAAAAAAAATGTAGCTACTCTTTCATGCTTTTATGCTGCTGACCGTGTTCTAGTGATTACCAAAGACGATTAGACATAACACTTAACAATAAAGCACACATTGATGTGTTTATGCAAGTGGCGCGTCCGTAGAGAACGTTGGCGAAATAAATACGACTGAACTGGTACTTTGACTTTGAATGATTATAATTCTGGAATGTAGCGACAGAATAAGGGTACATTGGTGGGCACATCATCTTATTTCTTTCTTTACCTTGGCCAGCTGAGTTAGCACAGACAAATGTAAATTATAGGGAATTATCAGATAAAGTACACTTCAAAATAATCATCACAAACATGTGAGATACAAAGTGATAAGAATCATGCGAGATACATTTGAAGCAAAAAAATAACCACATACAGTGGAGAACACCGTGGTATCTCTCAGTCCTTCTTGAGAACTCTTTCGACCTCATCGATATCCTACAACTTCTGGCTGGCGCCCACGAAATTCACTCGGACATAGGTTAACCTTGCAGAAACTAAGGCAACTCCGCAAACGCCTCTTTTCTCGCTCAACAACATCAGCTTCTCTAGTCTTGTTGCCCGCCTCATAGCATCCTGGAATCAATAGCTGTTCAACACATGCGTGGTAGACCTAACGTCTGACTGAAGTGATTGAGCCAGGTTACCTGGAGCAACGTCAACAAAAGTTGGAACCAATATGTGGTTACTTCCTAACCAATCTAGTCTAGGTAAAATAGATTACAACGAATGGCGAACATCAGATAGTAGTACACATGGGTTTATGACCTGCCTCAGTTTGAAGATATGTAGAGCTCAAGCCATGTTGAAATAAATTATCTAGCCCTTTTTATCAGTTCGGACCGTTGGTTGCGTTGGCTAGTGCATGCAATTCAATAGTTCCAACACCTTATGCATGAGATATTCTAAGAGAGATGATATGTCATTTAGTTTCCTGCAGGTCAGCGATAAAAAAATTGAACAATCATAGTAGGGACAAACCTAGTTGCAAGAAACCAGCTAAGAAACGGAAGGCGCGCAGTAGGCAAGTCCTGACTTCTAGTCTAGAGAAACCAATCATTTCTTGTCCTACCAAAGCAACATAACTGAAGTGATTGAGCCAGGTTGCCTGGAGCAATGTCAACAACAGTTGGAATGAATCGGTGGTTACTTTCTAACCAATCTAACAGGTAAAATAGATTACAACGAAGTGATAAGGGGTGACCGTAAGGGTGGCCTGATCTTCAAGGATCTCGTGGTTAAATCGGAGGGGAAGGGAGAAGATAGCGAAAGCGAACACACACCTCGCGAAGAACACGATGAACACACGCAAAACTCACATGATACAAGGCCAATTGCTCCCGCTGACGGCCACTGGTTCGATAGAATACTCGTAAGAAAATATCGGTCAACGTGCTCCATCGATCCCAAGTGGAGAGGGAAGAACACCTTGGAGAGGGTCTTGACAACTTGGCGAAGGGCTTCGTCGCCAATGCTTTGTACAATGAGGGAGGCGCGATGCAAAATCCAATGAGGTTAGTGACGATAGTCGGCACAAGGGTTGTTCTTAGTCTATCATCTATGCATGAGGGCTACAATGAGGGTGAGGGCACTATATATAGGTCAGACACTAGAATAGGGGTAGTTTGGGCATAAAACTAGGGTTTGGAACAGACTAGAGGGGTACATGGGCAAAGGGCCCAGTTGTTGGCACCTAGGCCCGTTCACTTACGTCGGAGACTCCGGGGTGCTAGGGCCGGAGACTCTAAGGTAGACTCTGGGGTGGCGGACAGAGAGCTCCAGGCAGGCGGCCAGATTCCTGTCCGGAGTCCTGGGGGCGGAGAATCCGGTGAGGAGGGCCGGAGACTCCGATGTGGTCGTTACTCTCCGAGCTTGTCTCTAGAGGGGTGTACTGAACACTCCTGGGGCAAGTCCGGAGTCCTAGACGGAGTCATGGCTGGATACTCCGGTGTTGGAGGCCGAAGACTCCGGGCTTGAGGGCCGGAGACTCCGGTGCTTCTGCTACAACTTCTTCCGTCTCCTCTTTCAAGCATCCGTCTTGTCGGTCTTGGTGCTCCAGGATTCCTCCCTTGCCTCCGTACTTGTCGGTATGAACCTATCATGAATATGGGATGGAGTATGAAGTAGTATACCATTTAATAGGGTAGGGAGTGGGCTCGCATAGAGGAACGGATTCACCTTTGGAGTCCATGATGACTTGGCATAAGTTAGGGACCTTGATGTGGTAATGACCGTAGTATGCCAATCATCAAAGTATCACATGGAAATAGGAATGAATCATATGCAATGTCACAAATATCATCCATAGTATGCCAATCATCAAAAGTCATCATGTTCACTAGTGGGATCATGTCATCATCAACACCCTTATTTTTACCTTGTTCATACCTCTCATATGAAGTGGGTGTTGTGGTAGTAGTGGCCTACATGTGGGCGACTTCATCATCATATATGGGGATGGCCTTAGCTTCATCCACCATGTACATATTTTCGATAGAAGTCATCATGTCCACTAGTGGGATCATGGCATCATAACACCTATATTTACCTTGTTCATACCTCGTATGAAGTGGGTGTTGTGGAAGTATTGGCCTCCATGTGGGCGACTTCTTCATCCAATAAGGAGATGGCGTCATTTTCATCCACCATGTACATCATCTTGGTCGGAGCCATCATCATCTCCAAGCTTAACGCTTCTTGCTCCATGGAACCTAGCATATCATGAGAAAACACACTAGAGGTAGAGGGTAAGTCATTCGAAATCAAAATGGCCTTACATGACCTATCAACTACCACTCTCAACTCACTTGGTGTCTCACTCATTCCCTCAAAGTGGAAGCACTTAATCTCACATATGGTGGACTCACTCATCTCACTCATGCTTTCACTCAAGTGGGCTAAGTGGCTCTCATGCTCACATGGGATTGGTACCACATCATCACTCAAGTATATAGGGATAGGCTCAGTGTGCTCAACTCCATGAGCCTCCTTTGGTGAAGGGAAAGTCCCATGCTCACCATTCTCGACCTTGTCGTTGCCATCTTGTATGGTAGGCTATTTACTTGGAGCTTGATCATCCTCTACCATGACCACCTTGGCTTGTGTAGTCTGCTTGACGTACTCATCCAACTTGGTGAAGTATAGGTCTTCGTCCTCCTCATCCATGAAGTTGCATGCATCATCTAGGACATCAAGTTTGGGTGTTGAAGCTTGATGGTGTGGAAGAAGGCTTGCTCTTGGTGCCATTTTGGTGGTGGCACTAGTAGTGGATGGTTCCTTTTGATGGTGTCGACAGAGGCCATTGGCGTGCCTTGCCAAAGGTTGATGTAGGTGGCGCACTTGGTCATCCACATGACACTCATGATGATTCTCCTTTTCCTTGGCATTCTTATTGTGCTTATGGTGCCATCTTGATATAGACTCGTTAATTTTGGTGAGGGTGCTCATGTTCTTGGCGAAGTTTTCGTCCATGTCGCGTTTGAAGTTGTTGAGAGCGCTTCCGACCATGTCCATTTGATGGTGGACCTTGGCACTCTCGAGGTAGAGTCTCCGTCTTGGTCGACGCGACTTGAGGAGCTTGTCCTTGTTGTCCTTGAAGTCGTCCATGCTTGGGGAGTTATTTTTGTTGTTGAACTCCATATCACCCAAGCATGTGGATCCATTGTCGGTGTAGTGCTCCATCATGTCATCCATGCTTGTGGAGGCGTAGGCATGGTGGCTCATCGTGTATTCTTCATATAAATCATCCTCGGTTCCGGAGTCCCTAGACATGATTCACAAGACCCAGTGGTGTATATGGAAGTGTTAGAGGGTGTTAGGTATGCAACTTCAAATCTTACTTTACCTTGGAAGATAGTATCGTGCAAGTGGCGACACTTGAGAGCAATAAAAACCAAGTAAAGTTAAGTTCGTGTGGAACACCAAAACGAACTAACTACTAAAAAAACATACACACATAAAGCTTATGGTGGATGGATATAGAAGGTGGCATATCAAAGAACAATCCAAAATCAAGATGTTGTAATGGCAAGTAAAGAACTGCGATGATCACCAAGCAAAACAAGTCAATCCACAAGATATAGGAATTATGTACAAGAAAACACACACAGTGGGATAAATGGGACTTGTGCGACAGAGAAAGTGAAATAAGAACCAAATGATTACCTAGTGAAGACTATAAGCTCGTGTCGCACAAGTGCAAGGAGAGACGCTAGTTCGATTGCAATAAAATTGGTGGGCTATAAGATATGCATAATAAGTACCACATATATGATGTTCATCGAGCTTGCGCTTCCTTTTCTATGAGTCACTTGTTTCTTTCTTTTTCTTTTTCTATTTTTTTCTTTTTGTATCACTCTTTTTCTTTTTTTTCACTTCCCTCTTCCTTGTGCGAACAACTATACAAGATAACTCCCATCCCCTCCCGTGGCGCACCCTAGGGCACCGCCAGGGGGTCCCTGATCCCGCCGCCAACCCCAACCCCTCCCCGACCTACCACCCCTCCGCTACTGTCGTTGTTGCCGGCCGTGGTGGCGGCGGGCCCGAGGATAGCAGATCGTGGTGGTTATTTGTGGGTGGCGGCTGGGGTCGGCGCTGATGCTTCGGCTGTGCGCGGCCGCCAGGGCGGCGCCCCTGGTTGTGTGGTGGTGATGGCTGCTCCCTGGGCATGAGATCCGATCATGGAGGTCGCCTGCTTGTGGTGGCTGGGCCGGTGCCCGGATCGTGTTGTGGTGGCGGCTTACCCATCGGGTATCGGCACAAGGTGTGGCGGTTGTGGTCGTAGGTCTAGGCTTCCACCTAGATCCTCCATCGGCGTGGCCTTTTGGTTGTCTGATGGTGCGTTGGGAGGCGGCACGATGTTTCTTGCTCGGGCCGACAGACCGGCATGAGCGTGTGGTTTTTGCAGGCTTGTATCCTCTTCCGCAGGAGGGGCGGACGGCTGCGTGGGGGGCTATTGTTCTGTCTAATAATAGCGGGCGGTCCTAGGGTTCCTTCAGCGTGAAGACAAAGATCTTCTTGTTGCTTGCACTAGTTGATCTGGCCTGGAGAGGCGGGTTCCGGAAGGCTCCGCCAGCGAACTCCCATGGGCGCATTAGGCCTGGAGATTGCTGGATCGGAAGTTATTCGGTCATGCGTACCTTGTTTTTCTGGCTGTTTGGTTCCAGTGGGAGCGTTGCGAAGCTCTGCTGTTTGTTCCCACCAAGTGCCATTCAACGAGCCATGGTGAAGTCAGATGCGGAGAATGTCAGGAAAGTAGAAATATGAGGGTAGCGATGGTGATTTGAGTCTTTGTGGTGACGCCGAACTGGTAGCATGATTTGTGACTCGCAACAGCAACTATTTGTGGGAGAGACAACACATGAGGAGTTCCCAGTCTTACCTTGTAGGGTGAAAATCCAAGGTCTGGCCTTAGCTGGTTGTGCCTGGCAATGGCCTTCTTGAAGGCATTGTTTTGTGAGCGAGGACTTTCTCCAGGGTGAAAACCTATGATCTTTGATCGGGCAATGATGGTGCGTGTGCACTATTTCCTTCTTGAAGGCGTTGTTATTGGAGTGGAGGACTACTGGTGTCGTTCAAGTGGTGTTAGTGTCGTTGCTTTGAGAAATAGTTCTCTGTAGCAGGACTTTTCTTTTTTGTAATTCTTCTTTCTTTTTTCTGGGTTGTGTGCATCCGTAAGGCCTCTAGGGCATGCGTTGTTGCAGGGCTGGGTGTAATTGGTATCCCTATGATATTAATATATACTCTTTTCCAAAAAAAAACTATACATGATAACTATATGAGATAGCGCGCTTTTGCTCGAGATTCTACAAGGTATCAAATATGCAGAGCCCAAGAAATCATAGGAGGAACTAGTCTCAATATGTGTTTTTGATTGCAAAGATAGTGTAGCTCACAAAGGAAAGCAAGTGGGGAGAAGTAGCAGAATGTTTATACCTTTCGTCGCTGATCTTCACCCTTTATTGATGGATTCCGCCTTGCTCACGGAATTTGGATGGAGTATATAGTATGAACCACATGTATTATGATGTAGATCTCCTTCTCCTCTTCGGAACAAGCTAAAGAACACCAAAATCTGAGTTTGAATGCAAAAGTTATGCTCAACTGTGAAGCAATTTTTCTGTCTGCAGAAGGCGGAGACTCCGGTCTCGGGGGCCGAAGACTCCGGTCTGAGTTCACTAACCCCGGAGACTCCGGGCCTGGGCCATAGACTCCGATCTGGTCAATTTCTATACATCAAGAACTCATCCAGGACGCGTTTTGGGCGGAAAAACTCAAACCAAAACATCAAATTGATGGGGGAAATCAAGGAATTAGGCTATGGAAATGCAGGGGAAGGTAGATCAACAAGTTTATCAAGTAATCCACGGATCAAAACCTACCAAAACTCACTCAAATGACAGATCGATCCAAAACACAAAATGGGGCTATTTTGGTGGAATTTTCGAATTTATGGGGAATAGACCAAATCAATGAGAAATCTATGGCAACCAAAAGCTGTTGATACCAGATGATAAGAGGTGACTGATACGTCCATTTTGCATCACTATTCTATGCCATAATTCACTGTTAGTCATTGATATATTTCGTATTGAGAGGTGATACTTATGTTATTTCATCTGTGTTTGCATGGTTGATGACTTTTGGAGCATGGACCGCTGTAGCCAGGATTCTGATGGAAAAGGTGCTGTTTGGAGATAAAATTTGTGAAGATCAAAAAATCCAGGAAAATACATGGAAAATCCTATTTTTCCCGAAGACGAAGGAAGCCAGAAGGGAGGCTGGAGATGGGCCACAGGGGGCCCACACCACCCCCTGGCGCGGGCCAGCCTAGGTCGCGCCACCAGGTGGTGTGGCCGCCCTGATCCACCCCTGGAACTCCCCTCTGGTGTATATTATCCACAGAAAGATTCCGCCGCCTGAGACTTGGGGAGCGACCACAGAAAGATTCCGCCGCCTCTGCGGGGCGGAAAACACCGAGAGAGAAATATCTCTCCAGTAGACAGATTTCTGCCAGGGGAATTCCTTCCCGGAGAGGGGAGATCGTCGCCATCAACACCACCATCAAGCTGGACTTCATCGGGATCATCATCATCACCACCACCATCATCACCATCAGCACCCTCATCACCATCTCCATATTGCTATAACAATTGGGTTGAATCTTGCATAGTTCTTAGGGGAAACTTTCCTGGTGTTGATTACTCTTTGTAGTTGATGCTATTGAGTGAACCATTGAATTATTGTTTATGTTCAGATTGTTATACATCATTATTCCATCTCTGATCATGATCCATATGATGTCTTGTGAGTAGTTCATTTTGTTCTTGAGGACATGGGAGAAGTCATGTTGTTAGTAGTGGAATTGTGTTGAGAAAAATTCAATAGTTTGATATTTAAGTTGTGGTGTACTTCTTCTAGTGGTGTCATGTGAACGTCGACTACATGACACTTCACCTATATGGGCCTAGGGGAATGCATTGTGTATTTGGCTACTAATCGTAGGGGTTGTCGGAGTGACAGAAACCTGGACCCCCGTTAGGAAACCATTGCACAAGGGACGTAAGGGTCTTAGAGTTTAAAGATGTGGTTAGGTTTCTACCTTAATTACTTTCTTGTACTTATGGATGTTTGCAAGGGGTATAATCACAAGTATGTATTAGTCCTAGGAAGGTCAGTACATTAGCATAGGTTCACCCGCACAACACTTAGCAAGCTAAAGAAGATTAATCAACTATATGAAGCGAAAGCACTTGACAGTCTTCCCATGTGTCCTCGAGAACGTTTGGTCATCTTAAGTAATACAATTGTCTTATCCTTTGCTGCATAAAGGATTGGGCCACTTGCTGCATTTACTCCTACTGTCTTTTATTTACTCGTACTGTGTTTACTTGCTTTATCAAAAACCCCTAAAAATCCGTTTGCTAAGTATTTGCAGAGAATTCCTGATCCATACCACTAGCCAGCACCTTCTACTCCTCGTTGGGTTCGACACTCTTACTTATCGAAAAGACTGCGATACACCCCCTATACTTGTGGGTCAACAAGACTATTTTCTGGCGCCGTTGCCGGGGAGTGAAGCACTATTGGAGAGTGGAACTGGTAAAGGAAACTTCTACTGTGAGTATTGTTTACTTCTGCTAGTTGCTTTATTTTCATTATGGATAATTCTCTGAGTTTCTTATTTGGTAATGCTACTACCACTGCTAAGGTAGTAGATAAACCACCACCTGCTGAAATTGATGCTTTCAAAATACCTACAAGAATTATTGATCGTGTTATGGATAACTACTATGTTGGGGATGGAACTGTCCATCCTGGTGATCATTTACTCTTTATACACGAATTATTCGGGTTGTTCAAGTGTGCAGGTATTACTACAGATCAAGTTAAGAAGAAGTTATTCTCATTATCAATGAAAGGAAGAGCTGATGAATGGTATAAGCTGCTGAAGAATGGTCAAGCTCTTGAATGGGAGGAAATAGTGCCTCTCTTTTATTCAAAGTTTTATCCTCCTAGTGAGATTCATAAAGATCGGAATCAAATCTACAACTTTTGGCCTCTTGATGGAGAGAGTACAGCTCAAGCTTGGGGGAGATTGAAGTTACTAATTCTCAAATGTCCCATTCATGAGCTCCCCAACAATATTATTATCAATAACTTTAATGCAAGGCTCCCTCTACATGACAAGGATTTATTGGATGCTTCTTGTGCTGGACCATTTACTCGCATGGAAGAAGAAGCTAAATGGGATCCTCTGAACCGTATTCAAGACAATGTTGAAGCATGGGAGAATGACAAAGGTAGAAAGTCAGGTATAAATTATGATTATGAATGCATTGAATCTTTTATGGGAACTGGTGACTTTCAAAATATTAAAAATTCTTATGGTCTTGATTTACAAATTATTACGAATTGCTTTAGGGATTTTGCTTCTTATATTGAAATTCCAAAAAGGGGATGGAACAAGTACCATGAACCTTATAAAGATATTGGTGACTGTGTTTCTGTTGGGAGTGCTGAGTATTGCACTATTGATCCCATCTTACCTGAACCTTATATTGAGAAGATTCCCTTCCCAGATAAGGTAAAGGATCATCCTATGATAACTAATGTAATCACCAAAAGTGAAAAGAGAACTGTAAAACCTGATGAACAAATAAACGTTGAACCTGTGGTAGCAATTGTGAAAGACCTTGTCACTAAAAGCATAGAAGATGGACACATAGTCTTTTGTGAGGATGCTTCTAACATTGTTTCACATCCTAATAGAACTAAAAAAGCTAGTGTCCATGTGCTTTCTGTTAGAATTGGTGATCATTGCTATTATGGTTTATGTGATATTGGTGCAAGTTCCAGTGTTATTCCTTATGAGCTTTACAGAGAAATTATGCATGAAATCAGTCCCTGCGAATTGGAAGAGATTGATGTGGTATTCACCTTGCTAATAGAGAGACCATCTCTCCAATTGGTATTATACGAGACGTGGAAGTTCTTTGTGGTAAGATTAAGTACCCTGCTGATTTTCTAGTACTTGGTTCATCTCCTAGTAAAACTTATCCTATTATTTTTGGTGGACCTTTCTTGAGTACTTGTGGAGCTATTATAGATTGCAAAAGGGAGAAAATCTTGACTAAGTTTGATGGGGAATCTTATGAGTTTAATTTCTCGAAATTCGCTAAAGAACCTTGTGAAGAGGAAACCCATAATGAGGATTTTAGAGTTGAACAACTTGCTTCTATTTCTCTTGCTCCTAACAATGCTTTGCAGCAATTTATGGAAGATCATGAAAGTGAAATCTTCATGGAAGAAAGGAAGGAGATTGACAAGATTCTCCGTGATTAGCCTAAGATGCTTAAGCATAACTTGCCTGTAGAAGACTTGGGTACCACATTGCCACCTAAAAAGGATCCGGTCTTCGATCTAAAACCTCTCCCTGATGATCTTAAATATTCTTATATTGATGATAAAAAGATATATCCTGTTATTATTAGCTCTAAACTTTCAGGAAATGAAGAAGAAAGGTTATTGGAGGTTTTAAAGAAACACCGAGGAGCTATGGGCTATACTCTGGATGATTTAAAAGGGATTTCACCTACTATATGTCAGCATTCTATCAACATAGAACCAGATACAAAGCCAGTAGTAGAGCACCAACGATGTTTAAATCCTAAAATGAAGGAAGTGGTAAGGAATGAGGTACTGAAACTCCTTGATGCTGGTATTATTTACCCTATTGCTGATAGTGAATGGGTTAGTCCTGTTCATTGTGTTCCTAAAAAAGGGAGGCATTACCGTTGTTCCTAATGATAATGATGAGCTTATTCCTCAAAGAATAGTGGTAGGCTATAGGATGTGCATTGATTTTAGAAAAGTCAATAAAGTTACTAAGAAAGATCACAACTCACTTCCTTTTATTGATCAAATGTTGGAAAGATTGTCTAAAAAGACCCATTTTTTGTTTTCTTGATGGTTATTCTGGTTTCTCTCAAATTGCTGTTAAACAAGAAGATCAAGAAAAAACTACTTTTACTTGCCCTTACGGAACTTATGCTTATAGATATATGCCTTTTAGTTTATGTAATGCTCTTACTACTTTCCAAAGATGCATGTCTGCCATTTTTCATGGTTTTTGTGAGGAAATTGTAGAAGTGTTCATGGATGACTTTTCTGTCTATGGAACTTCTTTTGATAATTGTCTGCACAACCTTGATAAAGTTTTGCAGAGATGTGAAGAAACTAATCTTGTTCTTAATTGGGAGAAATGCCACTTCATGGTTAATGAAGGGATTGTCCTTGGGCATAAAGTTTCTGAAAGAGGCATAGAAGTTGATAGAGCTAAGGTTGAGGCAATTGAGATGATGCCATGCCCAAGAGACATCAAAGGTATTCGTAGTATCCTTGGTCATGCTGCTATTAAATACCTTATGACGAAGAAGGACGCTAAGCCTAGGCTTATTAGATGGGTGCTGCTTTTACAAGAGTTTGATCTACATATAGTAGATAGGAAAGGTGCTGAAAACCCTGTAGCTGATAATTTATCTCGATTGGAAAACATCTCTTTTGACCCTATGCCTATTAATGATAGTTTCCCAAATGAGCAGTTAGCCGCAGTAGGGGTAAGCTCGCGAGGGAGCCCTTGGTACGCTGATTATGCTAACTTTATTGTCTCCAAGTATTTGCCTCCAACTTTTACAGCTCAGCAAAGAAGGAAGTTCTTCTATGATTTGAGGCATTATTTTTGGGATGACCCACACTTATACAAAGAAGGAATGGCTGGTATTATGCGAAGATGTGTTCCAGAATATGAACAAAAGGAGATATTGCGTAAATGTCATGGTAGTGCTTACGGAGGACATCATGCAGGAGATAGAACTGCACAAAAGGTGCTACAATCAGGTTTCTACTGGCCCACCCTTTTTAAATATGCAAGAAAATTTGTTTTATCTTGTGATGAATGTCAGCGTGTTGGTAATATTTCTAGACGCAATGAAATTCCTATGAACTACTCTCTAGTTATTGAACCCTTTGATTGCTGGGGATTTGACTTTATGGGTCCTTTCCCTCCCTCAAAAGGTTATACTCATATTCTTGTTGCTGTTGATTATGTTACTAAGTGGGTAGAAGCCATTCCTACGAAGAGTGCTAAAGGGGAAACCTCTCTAAAAATGCTTAAAGATGTTATCTTTCCTAGGTTTGGAGTGCCTAGGTATCTCATGACTGATGAGGGTTCTCATTTCATTCATGGTGGTTTTAGAAAGACCCTTGCTAAATATGATGTTAATCATAGAATTGCTTCAGCTTATCACCCCCAAACTAGCGGGCAAGTAGAGTTATCAAATAGAGAAATTAAATCCATCTTGCAAAAGACTGTTAATAGATCTAGAAAAAACTGGGCCAAAAAGTTGAATGGTGCTTTATGGGCTTATAGGACTACCTACAAAAATCCTATGGGGATGTCCCCTTATAAAATGGTTTACGAGAAAGCTTGTCACCTACCTTTAGAATTAGAACACAAATCTTATTGGGCAGTTAAAGAACTAAATAGAGATTGTAAGCTCGCTGGTGAGAAAAGGTTATTTGACTTAAGTTCTTTAGATGAATGGAGGAGTGAAGCCTATGAAAATGCTAGGCTCTTTAAGGAAAAAGTTAAAAGATGCCATGACAAGCGAATACTTAAGAGAGAATTTCATGTTGGTGAGAAAGTTCTATTGTATAGGTCTCGTCTCAGATTTTTTGCAGGAAAGCTACTGTCAAAATGGGAAGGACCTTTCATTATTGAAGAAGTATACCGCTTAGGAGCAATAAAAATTTCTTCTTTAAAAGATAATACTACACAAGTAGTGAATGGGCAGCGACTCAAACACTATATTGTTGGGGATTCTTACAATGAAGATGTTGATGCCTTTCAAGTTATAACTCCGGAAAAATTTATCAAGGACCAAATTCAGAGACCTGCAGAGTCCGCTTTCAAATAGGTAATAGTTCTGGTAAAGAAAAGTTCCGCAAAAACACTATTCCAACTATATTTTTGCAGTTTTTAGTCAGTATGGAAAGCTACGAAGTGAAAGGGGGACGGGCGTGGGCCGACCCCAGGTCGCGCCACCAGGTGGTGTGGCCACCCCAGACTCCGCCTCCGACTCGTTTTCTCCCAGTACTTTCCTTTTATTATGAAACTTCGTAATATATAACCCCCCAGATCTCCCGAGGTTCGAATATCGTGTTTTCGTTTCGATTTGTTTCTGACAGACAGAGTCCCAGGTTTGGAGCTACAATGTCTTCCTCTGGATCAGCCAAGGAAGATTCTTTAGAGGATATCATCAACCCATACATGAGAGAGTTGAAGATTCATCCCAAGGAGTTGTTGCTTGAAGATGGGGAGCTCTGGATAAAAGAGGTTCGAGGCCCTAAAGGTGAAGGAAGTCCAAAGGACAGGATGGAAGCACTGGAGCAAGAAGTCTTTAGGTACAAGAAGATGGCGGAGCGCGAAGTGGATATCATCCATAAGATTTGTTCCGAACTCATCGCCGAGTGTCAAAAGGAGACTGCTGAACTCAAGGATGAAGTCCTCTCACTCCGCCAAACAACCAACAAACTGCAAGCACGGCTCTACGATGTTCAAAATCAAAACTATGAGTATGAGGTTAGGTTTAAACGCATAAGTGTTGTTGCAAGTTTCAGGATGCTGGAAACCATGATGTCCTTTGTTGATGGGAAACCCTTACCCTGGAAGTCAGACGATGATGAGAGAATACCACCACCACTGAAGGAGTAATTCGTCATCAGGTTTGGCATCCCCTTGGTTTGTTCTCAGCTTGGGGGAGTGTCGCGGTATCACATCACTATCTTCTATTTTTTTACCTTTTTAGTAGAGTCATATAATGAATAGAGAAGTTATCATGTAGGATGGTTTGCATTTTAAAAGTGTCCCCTCTCTCGTTAGATATGTATCCCTTGGTGTGAGTTGTTGTTATGGATTATTAATGAGAAGTTCTATCATTTACTCTTTTGCATAGCTTATATTAGTTTTCAATTCGTGGTTATATGATTGATTTTGTTGTTAGTATTGGTATCACTTTGGGATCATTGAGTTAATTTAGTTGGTTTTGGCAAACCTGGCTCGGTCAGTAGCAACACTATTTTTGAGAGTTGAATGAAAAGATAAAAGTACTCTTAAAGAAATATAATTTCATCATCTTTCTTTCTTGATTTTCTCATAAGTTTAGTATTCTCTAGTTAAGATCTTTTGTGCTTCCAAGGAAGATTGCATGTTTGTCTTTATCACTTGTATGTTTGCTTGATTCCTTCGACTCTTATACTTGCTACCCAGCCCTGCTAGCCAAAAACCTGTACTGAGAGGGAATTCTTCTCGTGCATTTGTGTCCACCATACCTACCTATTAGCATTATTGCTATTCCAAGTATTCTTGTTTTATCTACCTCGCAAATTAAACTTGTTATGTGAAATTTACTGATTAAAGCTCTCACGAACTTGATCGCACACTTTACTTTCTTGCATCTAATAAACTTGAACCATTGTGCCCATCTATGTTGCGTATATGCTTGCGATTTGTGAGTTGTGAATTAGCAGAACCATGTTGTCATGGGGAACGCTTTCAACATTGCACTGGTACTTTGTACCTAGTTGATATCATGTTCTTTTGTCTATGGATGTCGTCGGTGTGAAATGAAAGGGGAGCTTGTAAGTCCATGGAGTTATGCATGTGTGTTAGAGAAATGCCTGGGCCGCTGGTCTAATCGATGCTGACATGGTGGAAACCTGCAGCGTAACCATAACGAGCAACTATGAAGCATTCTTCTTATAAAAAAGAGATTGAGATTGAGAAAAAGAGAAAAAGAAAAAAAGAGATTATGAAAAGACGAAAGAGAAAAAAAGCACCATATTCCCATGGTAAATAAGAAGGTTGCTGAGATGTTTGTTGTCTGCTTGCCTTGTCATTTTGATATGGGGATTCTGTAACACCCTCGAATCGGCCCTATGCAAGTTTCAGCGCTTCCCGCCAAACCTGCATAGAAACGATTCAAGGACGCCCACCAGGCACTTTCGTGCGGGTGGAAAACGAAGTAATACCATTACACACCAGTCCTCGATGGGACCCACAGAACAGATATATATACAACACGACTCCAAGAGTCAAGATTACAGATAAACACTACAAAGATCCAAATCACCTTGAAAACGATATAGCGTCCTAGTACGGACAAAATGCAAATGGGGCTAAGAGCCCTGAAGAATAACCAATGGCGTCCATAACCCTGCCCAGGCCAAGCCGGAAGGGTAACCCTGCCAATGACGGCGATCTCAAACCTGCTAAAACAAAAGGGGTGCCGACAAAGGGCAAAAGGAAAAGAGGAGCGTCAGTACTGAGTCCAGTACATGGTGAGGCTAGAATTAGGCGGCTCTCGCCTACATAGGTATGGTGGGCTGAAGCGGCAGCGCAGCGGCACTAAACAACCTATAGAGACTCGGTATCACTGGCGGCTATTAGAGAGGGATAAGAAAGACCTATTCAGATCCAACCTGAAGCTAACACCAAACAAACCCATCCTAGTATCCCCCCCCCCCCCCCCCCCCGAGACCAAACGAGGAAGTCGGACCAAGGAACTCACACAGTTGGCAGTTTTATTCATTCCATTATAGTTGCCGCATTTACTAGTCAGATATATAGCTTGAGTCATCCTGAAGCATAAGTAGTGGGCAGTTTTAATTAACCATTATGTGGTAGTTGGAACATTTACTAGTCAGATATAATTGTCCTGAGGAATCCCAAAACCCAGCAGTTGTTGGCACTTTTATCACATTCCATTGGAGTTGCAATACTTACTACGCAGGTATAGCATGTCACAAAACAACCCAGAACCACTAGCTGTTGGCATTTTTAATATCCATTCCGTTATACTTGAGCTAATTACTAATCACATATTAAGTCAAATTTATAGCACTACTTTAGTTATGCTTGTCTATGATCGAGATACTGTGCTCCAAGTCGTCCATAACCGCGGACACGGCTTTCAGAAAGTTTTACCCTGCAGGGGTGCACAAATAGCAACACACACTCGATCAACCTCGAAAAAACCAACTCAAAACCCAACGAGGCATTCACGACAAAGCGATCACAGGTTTCAGAAATATTTTAGGGGCCACCCCATTAAGCTACCCGCAACGAAGTTGGCCGGCTCTGAGACGGACCCAAGGTTTGCGCCAATGGCTGTAAACGACTGGGAACCCGAAAGTGTGACTGGGTTTGTCAATACCGCGAAAACACTCCGCAATCCTAAACAGTACAGGTGCTCCACGCACAATCGTAAATAAAGCAGTAAAGCATGGCATAAGTACAAGATAGTAATAAAGCCCCAAACTACTTTTTGGCCCCAAGAAATAGAAATGAATCAAGCTCTGGCTCAGGGGGGTCCATAAGGCCTCCCGGATGTGGATAGTGCGAAAAATCAAGGAACAGGTATCAAGTACTCGGGGTCCTACAGGACACAAGTGAGCGTGGAAGAACCAAATAACATCTATTGCCCACCGATGCCTCTGCATTAGTTATATCTAGCAATTTAATAGTTGTAATTAAACACATGTTCATCTCCACCACTAAACATCTCCACCATAAACATCTGCCAGCATTCCAACAACTGTGGTATTCGACAACACGAGATCGCACCTGAGCAAGCAACTACGACTCGCAAGGCTAGCTATCTACCAAACACAGGTAATAGGAGGGTTCCAAGGCAATATGGAGGCTGCACGGGATATAACTGGGGTACAGAGACTAAAGCATCGCGACACGGATAGCAATAGATCAACAGGAGGAAATAAAGACTGTAAATGCAAAACAGGTAGAAGGGGGAGAGATGCTCGCCTGGGAAACACTGCCGAAGGATCATATCTGGAGAACTTGTCGATACTCGCATCAACTCATCGGCCTAATCCGTGAAGAAGCAAACACTAGAAGAAACACTGGATGCAATATTTAATACTACGGCAGAAGATCCGGCATGATTATGATATGATGCAGATGCGGTGCAATAAGACAATATTAAGCGGAAACCGAGGTCCCGACAATTAATTAATAGGTTCAAGTTATTTTAAACCCGCAATTTAAATGTTGTATTAACAAGGCTAAACATGGAATCGGTTCGCTACACCAATTTAAATGGAGTCCGGAATAAGACTAAAATAGCCCGCATATAGACTCCATATTTAATTTAGGTGAATCGCCTAAATAGCCCCAACAACCACAAAATGTATGCGAGTATGAACAATTTAATATGCAACAAGTTTGTATTTCGTTTGTAAAAATA